>HG995312.1:10000-10010000 GCA_905332915.2 Hecatera dysodea | reverse complement strand
TACGGCTACAATTTCAAAATTTCAGTATTACACCCATCACGAGTAGGCTATAAATCTCCGAAAGCAAAAAAAAATAATAATATATAGTTCATTAAACCTCCCATATTTTCCCATGTACCAACAGGAGAAAAAATAAACAAAACCGAATCTGGAGTAAAATATACGGTGAAACAGAATCTGGGGTAAAATATACGGCGTTGCAGGTAATATAGCTCACTGATGAAGTATTATGTTATTCATGAGGTTACTCTCTTTGGAATAGAGCTCTGTTGTTTTGATGTGCTTCCGATATGGACAAATTTATTCCAGGATCGAGATTATAGCAGCGGCTATGTCTGCGAACATTTTCACAACGGATTGGATTGCCAGGATAAAGTGTAGGGCCCCGTTACGGCCAGTGCTGCTAAGGTTGCGGAATTTAATCGAAAGAGTCCCTGCGGCCCTGGACGACAAAGGGCATTAGAAGGAACACGGATGGGTTTTAGTCAGTAAGAGTCTGACACTCCCTTCCGCTCCGCTCAGAGCGGGAGAAGCCATTTGATGATTTCCCATCCATAAGAAAAAAAAAGGATAAAATGTAGTTATGTACGTCATAATCCAAGGCAGGTGTGTTTATGTGTAGTTAATTAACAAAATACATAAAAATGTCAAATAAATACGAAGTGTTAATAAAATACTGTAGGTATATAAGAATTTAAAATAATAATCTTTTGATGATAAAGTTTCATGATATGTTAATTAATAAGCGTCAGATACAATAAAATCTGACATACTCAAACGTTAGGTATTTCAGATTATTGTAAATATTATGTACAGTACCAATCTGACGTTTGCGGGCCAATACGGTTACAATTTACTCGAATGAAATGTCGAATGAATTTTGGTTGCAATCAATCCCCGCCAAAACAGCATTTCTAAGAAAGAGTGTAATATGCATGACTTGATAATAAAATTCCTATTTCCATAAAGATAATGAATATTAATTAATTTAAGACTAAACTAAAAAAAATGCTACTTTGTAAGGGTTATTATAATGTTGCGAGTTTTTAAACGAAAAATTTTGAATCTTGACTATTTAATATTTCATTCAATTTTATTATTCATTTTCTATTTATTTTCTGTATTGACTGTAATTGAATTGATTGAATTTTGACTATTTTATTTATTGAATTTTGACTATTTTATTTATTGAATTTTTAATATTTTCAAATGTTTTATTTTATTAATAATTTTGTACGCCGGTTACAGCAAAACATGTTAAACTGTATTGACTTTATCTCATAACATACACATATTTACTCGTACACAAATAAATGAAAAGAAAAGCTCGGGAATTGAAATAACAAACTCAAAAAAAAAGAATCCACCATTCGCCCGTAACTTATAGTATTTTAAATATGTATGAGTTCCGTAAAGTTATACCTACCGTTACAATATTTCAACTAACACACCGCCATATTTTTCTACCCAAATTGAAAATAACAACATTTACCGGGAAAAAACCATTTTAAAAGGAAGTATTGATAAAATTTGATGAAGCCTGTTTCGATATTCGTATGTCAGTTGAAAAAAACTGTACGACAAAATCGTATTTTAAGCTTAAAATGCGAGGGTTATGCATTATTTTAAAGTGACATTTTATGGTATAATTAATATTTCAAAGTTGTTTGACTATTGGCAGCGAATTTTAGTTCGAAATGTGTTTATTTTTATAGTAACGAATAAAATAAAACGACTAAAGGTTGATCCACACAAGTCCGGGTCGTGACCGGGACGTGGCTGGGCCGCGTGGTCCGTTCGGAGTTGAAAATAATATTGGTTTATTCACGTGTTACTCACACGTGAATAAACCAATAGGGATGTTTCATGAGTAAAAAATATATGATTATGTTTAGTCCGTCAGTTAGATTATAGAAAAATATTGGACACGTATTTTTTCCTTTATCAAATCTATAAAAACTGACGAAGATACAAAGCATCAAAGATCAGGAGTGGGGGCTTGTGACGTTACGGCTCGGTAAAAATTGTAGCGAGTCGTGACGTCACACGAGTTTTCAACGCTCTGTATCGTCTTCATTTTTTGTTTACGTGAAAAAAGAAAAAATACGTGTCCAATATTTCTTGGAAATCTATCTAACGGACTAATTAGATTTTTTTAGTCAACTACCCTATTGGTTTATTCACGTGTGAGTATTTTAATATGAAAGTGTAAAACTTTAAAAAAAGGAAGATAGGCATTAATTAACATGCGCAAACATCGTTTAATCTGCCAAGCATTTTCCCAAATGTATTGCGTCTGCTCTCCAATCAAACTAGATGCACCTGAGTACCTACTTACCAGTAATTTACATGCATCGATCTGATCAGCACAATCTAGTAACTGCGTACTACGATACCACTTGACATGACAAGATTTTTTTTATGCAAGGGAAATCATCACATGACTTCTCCCGCTCTGGGCGGAGCGGAATGGAGTGTAAGGGAAGGTTCATATCTGACGGAACATGCGTCGCGTAGTATCGTATGACCGTCCACACTCGACGCACTAACGTATCATCGGTTAAGTGTGAACGGTCAAGTGTTTTTCTATACATTTGTCTGTTCTGGCGTTACGCGACCGATAATACGCGACGCATGTTCCGTCAGATATGAACCTTCCCTTAGACTCTTACTGACTAAAACCCATCCGTGTTCCTCCTGCCTTTTGCGTTCCACGGTCGCGGTGATTCTTTCGAACATAATTATTATGTAACGTGTCTAATAGTGTAACGTGCTTTTTAAAGCAGGAATGAGTCTCGGTATGTTGAGGTAGCCACCCATCTATAGACATACTTGGCAAGTGTTGCTTAACGTTCAACCAGTGCAGCTTTTACTTACAACTTCCTCATTATGGCATAAAGATCCAAATAACCTAAATATTAAGAAAAAAAGCAATTTTGATGGTTTCCCTACATTTTCAATTATGTTTTTTTTTTTTCAATTTTCCTCAACCCTTTCCAATCGTCAGATTTTTAATCAAATAACAAGAAACCCTGTAGCTACCGAAATATTAAAAAATCCATAAAGGCATGGTAACCTGAAGGCTTTTTAAATTAGTATTATGGCGAAAAAATAATGTTTTTTATTTTTGGTTTTGGCGCGCAGCGTTATGTTCCTCACGCAGTCTCAGAGACGCACGGAAAACATTAAAAGTCTCCCAGAAAGCCGTTAAGCCTATCGGGATTGAGCTGGATATGTCAGATAAGAGCAGTGGTGGTCGAGTGGTAACGGCCCCGACTTAAGATTTGTTGGTCGCGGGTTCAAACCCAGCCAGGCGCATTACTTTGTGTAATTAATTTATTCACCACTGCTCCCAAAACGGTGAAGGAAAACATCGTGAGGAAACCGGCATGTCCTAGAACCAAAAAATCGAAGACATGTGACATTCACCAACCCGCACTGGGCCCGTGTGGTGGATTACGGCCCATTCCCTCTCCTAGAGAGGAGGCCTGTGTCCCAGCAATGGGAACGTTAAAAGGCTGATTATGATGGCAGATGAGAAGCATGCAGGCAAAAATAACCACTGAATTGGTCTCATTAAACGTCAGACAACATTGCGGAAGAGCAGAGCGAAGATGGCGAAATGAGCTCGTCATCATCGCCATCATCAACTAACTGTTGCAGTCCACTGCTGGACAAAGGCCTCTCCAATAGCACGCCACTTAGATCTATTTTCGACTTCTCGCATCCAGTTTCTGCCAGCCGTCCCGCGCAAATCGTCACTCCACCGTGCCTGAGGACGTCCTACACTACGTTTGCCGAGACGCGGTCTCTACTCTATAACTCGTTAACCCCAACGGTTGTCGGTTCTACGACTAATATGGCCAGCCCACTGCCACTTCAGCTTACTAATCCGGTGGATGCGCTAAAGTCAGTACTTTTGGTGTTAGCCGAGCTCATTCCGCTATCTTCGCCTTCCAAAATAATCTTGTCTAGCTTTTGTAAAAAGGAGTGACAGATAGACAAGTTTCGGATGGAACATTAATGATACATAGGTAAAAATATGATATGCTGTTAGCAAATACATTAAATATTATTATAACAGCGACAAGATGACTTGCTAACCTAACCGTTATTGCCAAAAGCCTACCATTTTTTAGAAAAGATGATTCTTAAATTTAATAAAACGCTGACTAACCCATTAATTGAAGATTTAGGTAACCATTAGTGACGCCTCGATAATATGGACACAGAGTCAAAAAATCAGCAGCTCAAGTATTATTTCTACGGATAATTATTTTTTCATGTGAAAGACTTTCACTGAACTGCAGAACATAGCCCTTCCCTAAATATCTACACTAATATTATAAAGAGGAAAGATTTGATTGTTTGTTTGCATTGAATAGGCTCCGAAACTACTTGACCGATTTAAAAAGTTCTTTCACTGTTGGGAAGCTACACTATCTCCGGTGAACATAGGCTATATTATATCGCCATATTCCGACGGGAACGGGAACTAAACGGGTGAAACCGCGGGGCGATGCTAGTCGCTACATAAATCTACTTTCAAACTTCCATCTCCCGTGGTCCTTATCATGTCTTCAGTATACTGTTAAATCTCATTCAAGTCTTGTACCTATCTGTAGCTAGACCCAACAACCGAGAGAGAATGGATTCGAGAAGACTTCTATACAAAGAGACAGTCCATAAGCCATAACGAATTTTTAAAAGTTAAAAATGTCAAAATATGGTTAAACCCAAAAATTTTGGCATATAGAATATTACCACTGGCTAGAGTCAAATTTTAAGAAAAAATATGATAAGTTAGTAATATCTACAGTTAATATAACACAAGGCTCATAAAAAAACTACTACTACTACTATTAGTTGAAAATGGTTTATGACGCAAACACTCACGCTCAAAATCGATTTATCCTACTGAAACTTCATACTCTGTGACGCCCATCGAAGAATATTCTATCAAGAATTAACTTTCAAGGTCATGGACTCGCGTCTTAACTTTCATATCAAGCCATTGTAACCTTAAATAATGACCTTTAATTGAACTTCCCTTTTCTATTATCTTTTGTGGCATAATCTTCGGAAATTATTTTCTGGGACGAGTTTGTAATAAAGTATTTTTGCTGGAATTTCATGGAAAGGTATTAGACGAAAAATTATGAAAGGAAATAAGTATTTTAATGATGTTGAAACGTCCTTTGAGTAAATAAAAGTTATTGGAGCGAAGAAAGGATTTTAGCTAGTCAGAGACAGCGAAGTATTTTATGCGTAAGTAGAAGTACATTCGATTGTCAACTCTCACTTTAGGCCTCCGCGTCCTTAAATAAAAAGTAAAACCGATTCCTTATTTGAATCCACGTGGGCTACCTACCTCTTTGGACTGACCCTTGACTTATTTCTCACCTCTTTGCACCTTTTTATGGATGGGAAAACATCAAATGACTTCATCCGCTCTGGGCGGAGTGCAAGGGAGTGTCAGACTCTTACTGAATAAACCCCATCCGTGTTCCTTCTTGTGCCCTTTGCGTTCCAGGGCCGCGGTGACTCTTTCGAACAAATTCCGCAACCCTAGCAGGCACTGACCCTATGTGGCTCAGTCTTCTTTGCTGGCATCACTTTAAGGCAAACCTGGAATACAACACGATGTCGATCCGGGCTTGGTTGTTATCGGAGGAAGAGTGCCCATAGGCCTATGGATGGTGATCGGGACATCTTCTTCCATTGCAGCGGCTGGGGCGTGAGGTTTCCCTCTCCTACGCGCGGTCAGCCTCCCCCTTTAATTAGCATTACTGCTTTGCAGAAAGAGCGGACTACTTCCAAAGGCTCCTTGCTCCGGATCATGGATTGAACCACTGCCGGAAGCGAGAGATCACCGCCGCTGATCGCATCGACAAGGACACTGTGCTGCAGGGCAGACCTCCACCGTATGCTCCCCGTGTCCTCCGAGCGATCGACAAAGTGTTGACATCTTGACGTATCCTCCGGGCGATCGACACAGTAACACCCGGACGTGTCCTCCCGCCAAATCCGAAACAGGTAACTCCCGAAACAGCACCTGCGTCAGGCGGAAGGCCTTGACGCCGTGGCGTCTCACCAACCACTCCTCAAAGAGGGGACTTATCGCTATGATGTTGGCGTACCCAAAGCTCTTTGCACCTGCATTAAGACTATCGGCTAGCCAATTGGGCCTAAATGATTAAAAGTGTAGTAGCTTATGTAGTTCACCCTGCTGTAATTTATCATGACGTAACCTATGCTGTGTGCAGTTATTTTTGTGCCTGGCAATGATAAAACATAATTGAAAATAGTTCTTACCTTAGGATTAGCATCCAGGTCACAATCGATGTCAATGACCTCTCCCCTTGCTGCCCTCACCACGATGGGGGCTGAGGACTTGCAGGTTGGAACAACTGTAAACAACAGAAAACAAAACAGGCTAAACATCTTTTCTCTAAATCAATATACATTACTTATGTATGCATCATCATCAAACTCTTCCGTTATCGAGTGATTGATTGACTAAACCACTGACGCACGTGGGCGTTGAGGTTATTGTTTTTAAATGTTGAAATTGATTGTTGTTTGATTTTAGAATTCCCAAAACGAAATATTTCATAAATTTTCGTCACACGGCTAAAAAAAATATATATTGGATAAATAAAATGATTACGCTAGAAAACCCGCTTTGTGAAGAGTGTCATAACGACATAGTAATCATATTTAGCTGTGTAAGTGTTCTGTGTGTATATTTTGTTGTGTATGTGTTGTGTGTGTATAATTTCTTGTGTATGTGTTGTGTGTGTATGTATTGTGTGTGTATATTTTGTTGTGTATGTATTGTGTGTGTATAATTTCTTGTGTTTGTGTTGTGTGTGTATATTTTGTTTAGTCTACTTACATTTGACATCCAGCACTAAGTTCTCCGAGGACCCTTCTCCTAGGGAGTTCCTTGCTGAGCAGACGTAAGCACCAGCTGCCTTTCTCGATACCCGCTGTAGAACCAGGCTTTGGTTGGCTAGAAGAACTCCTGGACCTGGTTTTACTACTACGCCCTGGTGAACAAAAATTGATACATGATTTACTGGATGCGAGACGAACAAGGACAGTCGCTATGGTGACATTTGAGGGATGGCCATATCTAGCAGTGGACAGCTTTCAGCTAGGATGATGAAAGTGATTATTATATAATTTTTATTACAAGGCAGCAGCATTTCGATAGTGGCGACCTACCAGACTCAACGGAAAATCAAACAATTTTTTGTCTAATGCAAGTATGAATTCCGGTACCGCTCTGTAGTCCCATTTTATGTAATATTTATATTGCTTGGAACCTCGTCGTACCAGTTTTTTTTCGAAATAACGTCTTTTTGTCGAAATAACGTCATATGTCATCGCCAGTTTACCCTTAAGAGCTAGGTAGAGTTCAAACATTCCACGTGTCCATGTAAGAATTGAAGAGATGCATAGCCCATTTCGAATAACAACTGTAGCGGCAACAAAGCCACCACAAGAAAAACTAACGAATCCAAATTTGTACGGCACAAAATGTATCGCAGCGCCATCTATTCTGCCAGCAGCAAACTATCGAACGAGATCCTGCATCGCGCTATCAAAGTTTTCCGTGCGATTTGAACAGCCCGAATATCTACTAAAGGGTAGTTGTCCATCGGAAACAACAACGGCCAGACCGTTTGCTCTGTTATTTCTGGAGGATCCTCACTTTTCTAAGGAGGTTTGCTGGACTTAATTCTCTATACCTATTACGTCTATACAGATGACCACGACGTGATATGAACAAGTAACGTTTATGAAAGAAACAGTCACATACGAGGCCGACACTGAAAGTTTTTAGAACTGGCCACTTGCAAACGATATAGTAAAAATGTAAGTTCAAATTTTGAAAATGGAACTCTTTCTTTCTTTCTTTCTTTCTTACTGGGTCATCCACCCTATAGCCCCGACCTCGCACCTTGCGATTTTTATTTATTTCCGAAAATAAAAGAAAAACTTCGAGGAAAACGTTTTATGGACGTCGAGGAAGCAGTGGCTGCGTTTCAAAATGCCGTTGAAGAGACCCCTAAGGACGAGTGGACAAAGTGCTTTTCTCAGTGGTTCCATCGTATAAAGCGATGTATTGATGTAAAAGGACACTATTTTGAAAAGATATAATAAAACTAATAACTTGCTACTTTATTCAGTTTTTGATTTTCTAAGAAATTTCAGTGTCACCCTCGTACTTTATATTGTCATTCATACTTACATTATGTGTAAAGTACACATGATTGTGCCACGGGTTCGCTCGTACTCTGCAGTCCAGGTACACGTCTGAGCCCTCCACAACTTTGCTGGCGTCCAGATTAGCACCTAGCTCCAATTTTGCTACCGGCAAATCTATTGGTTAAAAAAAAAACAAAATATTAATAAGACTAGTACGATGAAGCGCGGGCGAAGAATTCTTGGATAACCTTTAGCACTTGGGCTGTAGACTTTAAATAAAATATCATTTAAAAAGATTGAAAGGCAAAGGTAATTGCTTGGCTGGAATTTTCTTGATAGTGTGATTGAAGAATACTTTAAAAAGTGACCTTTATGAAGCCCTTAATGAAGGTTATTTAACGCTCCATGTTTGGACCTCTGAGTAGGTATTCCTTGATATTCAATGACTGCATTTCGTTCGACACTGATAACTTAATGTTTTAATATGTTGTTGTTAATCCTCAAAATGATGCGATGACTTCAATGGGGTTGTTTCTAGTAAATTAACCTAGAAACAACCGTATTGAAGTCATCAGTAATATAATAATAATCAATAAAAAATTACAACGATAAAGTTCATCATTGTTCGGAAGTTTCTTTTAACGTCACTACAAAGTAGAATGGGGGTATCAATTCGTGACGTCACGCGAAATTTCAACGAACTATATCGTCTTCATTCTTTGCTGTCCCATAGTAAAAAAAAAAACGCGTGTTCACGTGTTATGTAACTGAAGATCCAAATAGATATTTACAGGAATCTCAATATTGTCCGCATATAATAAAAATAATAATAAATAAATAATATTAATAATAATAATAATAAATAATATTGTCCGCATATAACTTACGTTGAATCTCCATCTTCCACCCATCCTCATGAGTAGAATGTGGCAGACTTGGCTGCACAGCTCTGCAGGACAGCACCCTTCCAGCGTCTTCTATAGTTGGCACGAAGGTCAGGATGCTGCTGGTGATGTTACCATCCGTTGAGGTCTGATGACAAAGAGTTGTGATTTCATACAAGAGAAAAAAAAGTAAGAAATACACGGACGTGTTCATTACATGTCCGCGTTTTCAGTCCAAAAATCACGCATCCGAGTTATCCACATTGTGGATAATTGCAGGGATCACCACACCTATCCCAGGTAAGTATGAGTTCTCTATGGAATCGCGCGAGGGTCTTTCAATGATGGAGAATCATAAAACCGCAGTGCAAAATCAAGAAGTAAATGTACAGTGCCATCTAGTTAGAAAGTTGGAACTAGTCGCGGATCTATCAGGAACTTTTATAAAACTTTGGTACATAGTGTAAAGTAGTATTCTAACTTTCACATTTTCATTACAAAGACACAACATTTCGCATTCGTTTTCAATGAACAAAAAACAAAAGAGATAATAAAAACCAGTGATAACATTACGGTGAGCATTCGAGTACCGAAAGTAAGTCTTGTAATAGCTACTCAGTACGCAAACGCTACCATCAGGCCCCAGTATAGTTAATATACTCATCCCATAAAATAAATTCAGTCAATTTACCAGAGATTCCAATAAGAATCATTCACTTAAAAAAATGTCTTAAGGCACAAACTCATAAATTCTTTTATCAAGATATGTAAACTGCAAAGGTCAATGCTTAATCTAAGCAAATGATACAGTAAGAAAAAAAATCGTCAACAGACGTACGAGTCTCAATCGATCGATTTGAATAACCAATTCTTGATAAAGATTTTAAGGATCCCTACATCCAATCATTATGAGTTGCTGCTATTAGTCTGCCTACCCATTCTGCTGCCAGTGCAACAAGATGCAGCTAGGTACTAGTAGGTATTACAAGGGGCGGCTGCATCTGAACCTAGTACCTTAGCAAGACCAAATTTCCCAGCTTTGACGACTGACAAAAATCCACAAATGAATGCTGAGACCAGCACCTTAATGTACCTCAGGCACGGAAGAGTACTCAAAATCAAAAGTCATTTATTCAAACTAGGATGAGAGACAGCACTTTTTGAACGTCAAATTTTACATAAAGACAGTCCCCCAAAACGCCCACCCGTCACCACTTCCTAGTGTTTTAGCTGGGAAGAAGTGGCGCAACAAACTCCCCAGCAAAACTACTTATCGTTATGCCATGGATCGTCATTCATTTACTTACCGACCTCGGCAAGCGTTCTTGCCAACTAAGCCACAACCATTCCATTAACAAGGAAAAAGAATCCACGCCATAGTCACACCCTTCCTTGAACTCAATTTAAAAAGGGAACAGGCAACCCTACTATTCAATCAATCGACTGAATCAAACCATTACCGATTCTCGATTCCGTCCTTAAGGTTTCAATATACAACTCCCGGCTAATGACAGCCGCCCATTGTGCTGTCCATGTCAATCTAGATCGCCGTAATGTTACAGAATTAGGTTCGTTGAGCTGAGGGCATCACGATTGTAGCGACATCTATTAGTGACTCGGGTATAAATCAGTTTTGTGTGTTAGCAGTGCTGGATTCGGGTAAGAGATGGCGTTACTTGTTTTGTGTTGCGATTATTGATGTGGATTTTGGGATGATTTTTTTTTATTCACGTTTTGAATTGACAATAAGTTTTGTAGCAATTAGGTATTAATCTGTAGTTTTGTTGACATTTATATTGGGATAAGAGGACAATGAAGTTTTAATTTTGCTTATTCAAAGTGGTCCTTCGAAATTTAAAACCTACGTACCTTTTCTAAAAGCATTTTGATTGTATGTACCTATCAGCGCGATTCGGAGCTGAATAAGTAATTCATAAGAACTACGCTTTGTTACTAAAGTTTACTTCTTAATAATAAGAACGCTTGTTGATACCTAGTCTTTGAAGGAATTAATAGATACCCACCAAGTTAAAATGAAACCGTCTTACAAACAGCTTTTACAATAGAAATCTCGGAGATACGATTAAACCTATCTTTTAATTCGGAACTGAATCCTATTGTTCTTGTTTAACCACTTTAATTAAGCTACAGTTACTTTACTCAAGATACTTTACTTGTTTTAGTTTCAAAAGAAAGGAAACAAAGCAACAGAGAATGAAAGAAATCGGATCAGCATACTGTGAACGAAACATTGTTGTTGAGAGTCTGTTTTTGTAGTACAGTACCAAAATTATTTGTATAAATGAAGTTTCGGCTTTTGTTTTGTCCATTGCAACATCAAAATCAACTAGAAACGAGCTTGCATTCTAATTAAGTTTTACAATAATAAGCTATTGGAAAATAGTGTTTAGTTTCTGGTTAAAGTCATTTAATTCTCATAAACACAAATTAAATTTCACTTATATGTGAAACAAACTTAAAAGTAGAAACTAATCATTGTCCTTCTCACAATACATGTTACTGATTCACTTTTTGTTCATCATTATTCTGTTACGTTTTCTATTAAGTGTATTAGAGAACTTTTTCAAATGGTTACATATTACTGAAACGTTTGTTTTGGGATTACACCCGTTTTCTGGAATGAAAATAATTATTGACTAAAACTTAACTTTAGTAAAATTTTATAAGAGGAAAGAATTTTTTGTTCGTTTGTTTGTACCGAATAAGCTCCGAAACTACTGGGCCGATTTTAACCTTTTTTCACCAATGGAAAGCTACAGCGAGTAACGCTGATAGCCTATTTTATATGCCTATGTTCCCGTTCCTGTGGGAATATATTTCATCCCGATATTCCCAGAGAAACGGGAACTACGCTGATGAAACTTCGGGGCACTGCCAGACATTAATATTATGCACACTTGCTTTCTCAATTTACTTTACATATTGGCAAGCAGAATAGATAGCCCATTGATGTGGCATTGGATGACGACACACCGTGCGTCATTCCGATACATTCAATAAGTTATTTAAGTATTAATATATTTTTTTATGGTTCTGGTTGTTTGTATTATGTATGTGTTTTTAAATGTTAAGCTATGGACTCTGGTCTGAAAATATTATTATTATTATTGACAGAACAGTCGACATCGGCTAACTCGACGTATAAAACAATTGAATAGCTATTAAAAAAAATTTGGAACTTTACTTCTGCGTTAATTTTCGGTCCTAAAACTAAGCCATAGCAACACATGCTATACTCATATAAATAACCGGCCCAAATTAGAGGAGAAGAAGTGTCAACTTCCGCCATGAATTTCATAAGACCAAAGTTTCGTCCTGCGCTTAAGTTTCGGCCGAAACTACAACCTAATTTGGGAAGCAGCACTAGTTTGTATTTATCGTTGGCAGTGGGCATCTGGCTTGTAATGCGATGCAATGCAAACAGTCTCGCTTGGTGAAGTTCGCTGGCCTAATGTTGTGATAAGCTTATCATGATAATGTCCTGGGTACTGGTTGCTAAATACGGTAGGGTCATGGACCTCAATCAATTATAGAGAAACTAGCTGACCCAGCAACCGTTGTTTTGCCATATAAAATAAAAATAAAATTTAAGGGTGGGGGTTCCCTTTATCATTTAACAGAAACTTTAGAATTTTTGACAGTAATTTATAAATTGATCTAAATAAGTGTAATAATAAGTGATATAAATAATTTTAAATGTTTGCATGCCAATTGGTAAAATGTGGCTGGGCTAAATGTAATCTTAAGAACTATTATGTATTACCCATATTTGTAAATAAAATTCTATTCTATTCGATTCTAGGGTATGAAAAATAGATAGTAGCCGATTCTCAGACATACTGAATTGCATATAAAATTTCAAAAAATCGGTCAAGCCGTTTCGGAGGAGTATGGTAACTAACATTGTAACACGAGAATTTTGTATATAAGATAAATGATTCAATAAGTTTTTAACAAAGTGCACCAATAACATAATATTAAGTACAACTGATACTATTGCTAAAGATTTTTAAGTCCTAATTTTGAATGGATGTTAGTACTGAGTCCATAAATACTTTTTCTTTCTTTCACTTTAACTGCAGCCAGTAACTATCAGCTTTTAAGGACCCAAGGAGTATGAAGAAATGTTTGTGACGGTTTTTGAAGAAGTGAACCGGTAAATGTGTATGTTTATGTAGGTAAGAAGAAAGATTCAGAGACGCCAAGGTTCGCGTTTTGACCAGATACAAAGCACAACGCTTCGTTTTCCAATAAAAAATAGGCAAAATATGACCCTTATACCATAATAATAGCATATAGATAATATTCATATGCATTTATTATATTACAGTAACAAGATGACACCAAAAAAATCTTAGAACTACGGGCCGTCGTGTTGTAGATAGACCTTGTTAGGGCACAACAAAATGTATTTTTAAAATATAAAAAAAGCAATTCGCAAAATCTTACGTTTAAAATAAAATTATAAATAAAAAAAAAACAATTCAGTTCAGATAAATAGTTTGTATATATATTATAACTAGCTGACGGGGCAAACGTCGTTTTGCCACATAAAAAAAAATGAGGGGTGGACCAATCTTATCATTTAGGCCCCAAATGATAAGATTGGTCCACCCCTCATTTTTTTCTGTGGCAAAATTTTTTGATACCCCTAAATTTTAGGGGGGGAAATATAGATGTTGGCCGATTCTCAGACCTACTGAATATGGATATAAAATCCAGTAAGCGCGTCAGATAGATTTCCAAAAATACTGGACAAGTATTTTTTCAAAAAATTAAGACTGTACAGTTACAGTGCCTTGAAAACTTGTGTGACGTCACATTGCAGCATACTTTTTACCACAACGTGACAAGTCGCCACTCCTGATCTTTCTTCTTCTTTTTATCTTCGTCAATTTTTTTTTTATTTGACAAAGCAAAAAATACGTGTCCAATATTATACGATATAATTTAACTGCTGGATTAAATAGAATCATATTTTTTTTACTCAGGAATCATCCGTATTGTTGTATGGTCTCTTTCTCTCTCTGCGTTGCCGCCTAGGCAAAATATTTGCAACCGATAGTCACCGCTATCATTTAAAGGCAGACCAATACTAAAATCATTTTTTTAAATTATGAGTAGCGTCTCGCAGTTCAACCTTAATACTATACGGGCTTATAAAAAACTTACAAACTAAGCTTATACGCGCTAAGTGCATCCCTTGTGGGGTACAAACTTCGGTTTAGGGCATCGCTAGAGCAGCTAGCTAGCGGATAGGGTGGATCGAACAAGGAAGCAATATTGAAATTGACAATAACGTTCTACTCACAGTTTCTCTAACAGTCTTCAGCCTGGTGCCTCCCTTCCACCAGGATATGGTCGGCTTGGGCCTAGCCCCAACGGCTTGGCAGACCAGCTCGGTGCTCTGCCCCGCTACCAGAGGTCGCTTGCCACCTTGGAGACGTACCCAGAGTGGTCGTACTGTGGACAAAGGTAAGATATAAGATTTTTTTTTAAACTGTAATTATTATTAAGGATCCATCATAGGCGGGCTACCTCGTTAACCAATAAGAACACGTCACACTGTGTTTGCTGTGTCCGTAAAGAAGTTTGGGCCAAAGTCAGACCCTAGGGCCACAATAATCCGGCTTTATTCAATGTGTATGGTTCTCGTAAAAGTCGCAGGGTTTCTTTTTACACTTACAAGAAAAGGTATATACCTATTTAAAATGTTACAATGAAGTCTTCCGTGTGACCATAACAGGCTAGATAGGCTATTACTGAACCACAGGAGAGCAATTTCGACTACCGCATTTTGTCACAGATCTGAGGTACAAGCATTAATCAATCTTGTTAAACTAGTGTTGCCTCAATTTACGTAAGTTGCCTCAAGAAGTTTTCCTTCTAAAAAATAATGAGCTATTAATATAACTTAGATCACACGGACTTGCCGTACTATTTCTGAAATGTTAGGCAAGAAGGCAAAGAACGCTGCAAAATAAGTTTTTTTTTATGTATTCTAAAAATACCAGATTCTATATGAATATAGAAATAGAAGTGGTTTTCTTCAGTGACTTATTTAATAAAAAGAGCATGACATTCATATTACTCTCTCATCGATAATCTCACTTCGTAACTACTACAAATGCGAATGTAATTTTGTTTGTTACGCTTTCACGGCTAAACCACTAAACCGATTTTAAAAATTCTTTCACCAATGGAAAGCTATATTATCAGCGATTAACACAGGCTATATTTATCTCCGTATTCCCACGGAAACGAGAACTACGCGGGTGAATCCGCAGGGAACTGCTAGTACTATAGTATAAATGCGTCAAGATGGATGTTTGTTACTCAATCACGCCTGAACGGCTGAACCGATCTGGGTAAAATTTAGCAGAACTATAGATTGTAGCCTAGAACAACATATAATATAGGCTACTTATTATTGCGGGAATATGTTCCCTTGGAATAATTCTCGACACTAACCCGGGCGAGACCGATGGCAGAAGTAAGTTATACCTACATAAACCACGTCACTACTATGAAACAAATTTATTTCACTGTCGCTAAAAAAAGAAAGGAATCAACCAAAATGTCATATAGCAACAACAAAAAGCAACAAATTCACGCAGTAATCAACCCTTATAAAACAACTCATTAACTATCATTATCATTTCCCACCTCAGAAAGCATTGATTAATAACACCCCAAATAAGGCAAGATCACTTTGTGACAGCAAAATTGAATTTTAATAGCATTTTTCAATTAAAATGGATTCTCGTTCTTCCGTTCTTCAGCGCGTCGAAATTGAATTTACTTATGCATATCAAATATCAATCAATCAAGTTGGAATTAAGGATTTAAAAGGGGGACAGGCAGACCAGGTGGTGAACATATGGTCTAATAGAGGTAGCTAGCAATTTGTTTTAACTAGGGTTTAGTCCTTTTGTTACTTATTGTAATGTTTTGTTGATGAATTGACTACTTTATATGGATCTATTCTATTAAAATAGTCACCTAAACGATATTGTTATTAAGTCCGTCAGTTGAATTAGGTAAGCAAAAACTATTAGACTCGCGTGTTTTGTTTTGGTCATGCAAACAAAAAATTTCACCACAAAAGTCCAATAAGTCTAAATCTTCCAGCATCAAAAACTTACTTATTCATATTCCTTCTCACCGCACCGGGTTCATGTCTAATTCCTACCCTATTTCAACCATTATACTCTGGAATATGCTACCCCTTGACATCGAAAAGGCAGTGTCAAATTTTTCCTTTAAGTATAAAATCCGAAAACACTACTTGATAACTGTCATTCTTAGTTTGGTCTTCGTCATAATTATTATATCTAAGTTCTCTTAAACATGAAGATTACTATAAAAAATCATATGTAATTAGTAGTATATTTATTATTTGTTTCCCCAAAAAATTGGATTGCAAATCCCCCGTGGTGTTGTCTTTTTAACCAAAAGGTTAACTGGTAGAGAATACCTTGTTGTACGTAAAGTTTAAATTAATAAATAAAAAATGAAAACGATAAAATTTCGTTCTCGCATCGAGATTTCGCGTGACGTCATATTTACGATAAATGTTTTCCACTTTTTCCCTAGAAGTGATGTAACAAGCTCTAATTCCTAAATTTTGAGTCGTTTTATCTTTGTCAATTTATACGGACTTGATACAGTAAAACACGTATTTTTTGATAATGGAACCATCATATTTTTTTATTCAGGAATCATTCGTATTTCGATGGTTTAGACAAAGTGACATTCTGTTAGCGATGAATATTATCATTTTATTAAAATATTTGGCATTCGCTACCAAAACTCACATACATTCATTCAAGTTTTATATAAAGTCAAAAACAGTTGACGTTTTATATCTACCTGACAGAATAATTGTAGGTACCTATCTCTCTACACACGAAGCTCTCGTTAATCCTAGGTTGAAACATAGAATTGCTCTGGTACACATTTGAAATAATATATTTGGCAGTATGATGAATTTTTTTATTTACCCACTTCCGGGGTCTTTTTATTTTTATTTTCACCACATAACTCCTTATTAATATTCTACCATTAAAACTATTTTTTAATAGCAAGTAAACTTACACAAAAATAAATTTACGTGGGCATCAAATTCATAAAAAAAAATCTAAGCCCATTTTTATACGTCCGACTGTTTTATAAATTCATTGTGGGCAACAACAATAGCCCACTTGTGGGGAAACAAAGGGCTAACTTTACTATAATTCTAAAGAATCCGATCCCTTTTTTTATTTAGACCACTTAAGACAATTAAGCCGCGTTTTTGTTGGTCTAACCCTTTTTAGGGTACCGCAAGGTTGTGTCATAAAACCTTTTTTGTAATGTGGGTTATTTTTCGATGACCAGAAAACAGGACAAAAAAAATACCTGTTTGCTATATATATTTTGCCGAGTTATGTACCTAAAGAATAGCATTTTTTTAAGGTCCTTCCAGTTATGTACCTAAAGAATAGCATTTTTTTAGTTCCTTTAGAGACTTCGTCCCCGTGGAATCCCCGATTTTAAAACATTATTTATCGCTGCTCCGCTCCTATTGGCTTAAGCGTGATGTTATATAGCCTAAAGCCTTCCTCGATAAATGGTCTATTCAAACCAAAAATTCGAAACAGTAGTTCCTGAGATAGCGTGTTCAAACAAACAAACAAACTCTTCAGCTTTATAATATTAGTATAGATTATACCCTGATACCCGGAAATCTGAGTAAATGAGAGGTTATTAACTATTTCCTTTCAAGGTAAAGTGTTCCTTTACGATAGTTTAATTTCTCAATTATTCAACTATTTTTGCTTCTGATTGGTACAACAATTGTACCAATTTGTAGTTTTTTTAATCTATTACAAGGAATTGATGCGAAATATGAACACCGGTCATAGCAGAGGCCTATATGTACCATATAACACAGCAGTGAACTTTAATTGGTAAGAGTGAAGAACAACTTGTTTTGGTAAATTTTTCTCGTGTGTTTACAATAAACAAATAAAAGATCTTTTCCCCTGAGGAGTTGGTCATATACCACCGTTAAATAAAGCATGGATTTACTTATTTCAAACTCAAACCCAACATCCCTACTCATTTAATAACGAATCCAGCCTATTGGTTGACATGGTAAAATTGTTAAATATTTGTGAACGCAACCTGTATTGGTACGCATTTTTATACTATAGAGGGCTCTGCTCACCGCTTCTTTCGCGCCCTCTTGTCTTTGACACAACGCTAAACTGTGTAACTGTAATTCTTTTGGAAAATATACTTTTGTTCAATCAGTCTTCCTTTTAATTATAAAATCACACCACGAATAATTCCTTCATGGTAGCAGAGCGTGGTTTGTTTGTGATCGTGAAGAAATCAGGAAATAAAAGTATATCGGAAAAATACTTTGGTTAAGACTTTTTTTCAACACGTGCTGAAGCCGGCAATTGAAAAAAATATTCTCAGGACCTACCCCGAAAGAACCAAAATGGGCTCGTATATGTTTAATTTAGAGAAACTCACAGGTCGTGAAAACTTCGCGACATGGAAATTTAGCGTTAGAACATATCTGGAGCACGAGGACCTTTGGGAGTGCGTGGAGCCTAGTTCGGGTGACGAAGTTGATCATAAAAAGGATATTAAGGCCAAATCAAAATTGATTCTGCTGATTGATCCTCAGAACTATGTCCATGTCCAAGATTGCAAGACCGCACGTGAGGTTTGGAATAACCTAAAAAGGGCCTTCGATGATAGTGGACTGACAAGGAAAGTAGGACTGTTGAAGGACTTAGTTAACACATCACTCGAATCGAGCAATAGTGTCGAGGACTACGTAAACAGAATTATGTCAACTGCGCACAAACTAAGAAATATAAACTTCGAAGTTAATGAAGAGTGGCTTGGAACTCTAATGCTTGCAGGTCTTCCTGATGTGTATGCGCCTATGATAATGGGTCTAGAAAGTTCTGGTGTACAGATTAGCGCTGACTTGGTAAAAACAAAGCTGATACAAGAAGTAAAGTCCACAGATTCAAGTGCAGCGCTATACACAAACTCACAGAAGACCAGGAACAATCAACATCCTAATAAACCCAAGGGACCGAGGTGTTACAATTGTAACAAGCATGGCCACTATGCAAAGTTCTGCAAGAGTTCAAAGAAAACGACAAACAAACAGCATAAAAATGGAGATAGTACTAATTTTGTTGCAGCGTTTTCAGCTACATTGGATGGATTAAGTGAGAAGTGGTTTATAGACTCAGGTGCATCTATGCACATGTCTGGAAAACGAGATTGGATGTACAATGTCAACAAACCACCAGTGAAGAGCATAACGGCAGCCAACAGAGAGCCGTTGTCAGTAGATGGTGTTGGATGCATCAACATTAGTCTGCCCGAAGGGAATATTCAGGTGAAAAATGTTCTCTATGTCCCTGGCTTAGCAGCCAATCTACTCTCTGTCAGTAGTATAGTCAGAAGTGGCTACAAAATAACATTCAATGACAAAGGTTGCTATATTCATAATGGCAATAATAAAATAGTTTGTTCAGCAACACTCAATAATAAGCTTTATGTGCTAAACACAGTAAATAGTTCTGAGACTGCCCACTTATTATCATATAATGAAAATGTGAACAACACCTATTTATGGCATCTGCGGATGGCTCATCTAAATGTTTCAGATATAAATAAGCTGTCTGCCTGTGCTGAGGGAGTGACTCTGAACGAAGAGAAAACTACCAACATTAGGTGCACACATTGTTCGGAGGGTAAGCAGACGAGACTTCCATTCAATAATGCAGGATCTAGAGCCACACAGCCTCTGGAGCTCATTCACTCAGATTTATGTGGTCCAATGGAAAACGAGTCGTGCTCAGGTAAGAAATACTTCATAACATTTGTTGATGATTACACTCGTATGGTTCATGTATATCTAATGAAGGACAAACTTAGTGCACTGGAAATTTTCAAAGATTTTAAGGCAAAAGTAGAAACTAAATTTGAAAAGAAAATAAAAACCCTCCGAACAGATAATGGTAAGGAGTATTGCAACTATCACTTTCAGAATTATTTGTCAAATCATGGAATAACCCATCAGACGTCAACTCCCTATACTCCCCAGCACAATGGCCTCGCAGAGAGGATGAACCGCACTCTAGTCGAGCGTGCTAGGTGTATGTTGTTTTATGCCAATTTAGAAAAAAAATACTGGGCAGAGGCCATAGCTACTGCAGCTTATGTTACAAACCGTTGTCCCACAAAGAGCCTAAAGAGTAAGACTCCATATGAAATGTGGCATGGACATAAACCTGATTTATCTCATATTAGAATATTTGGTTCTGATGCCATGGTTCACATCCCGAAGGTGAAGAGGCAAAAATGGGACAAAAAGTCAACAAAAATGACACTGGTAGGATACTGTGATAATAGTAAAGGGTACCGCTTACTAGACACCAAAAGTAACAAGATAATTAAGAGTAGAGATGTGATTTTTCATGAAAAATTTGATAGTAACTTGTCTTGTGATAACAATGTTCCAGTTGATATGTGTGGTGAGGACCACCCATCAGAAAGCTCTAGTTCATCAGTTGCAGGAAAAGTCAGTCATGACAGCCTGACTGAAGACAGCCCAAGCCAGTCAAACTCAATGAAAATAGGAAGTTCAACAGCCACAGGTAATCAATATAAAATTGATTCTCAAGATGAAGATTCTAGTGAATATCAATCAGGCACAGATGATTTAGATGAGACTTACCAACCTCCTAGACAAGCATATAAATCGCAGGATTATGTCAGTAATATTACTCTGAGGCCACGTAATGTAACAAATAAACAAAAGAATGAGAACAGTTTGTATTGCCTTTATATTAATCTGTCTGACCCACAGACAATAGAGGAAGCCTTGTCATCCCCTCATGCTGTGCAATGGAAAAGTGCCATGGATGAAGAGTACAGTTCCTTAATGAAGAACAACACATGGATCTTGACAGATCTTCCTTCAAATAAAGGGGCTTTACCGTCAAAGTGGGTGTTTAAAACAAAAACAGATCAGGCTGGAAAAATTGTTCGGTATAAGGCAAGGCTGGTCATAAAAGGATTTGCACAGAAGAAAGGTATTGACTACGATGAAATCTATTCTCCTGTAGTGAGGTATCAGACCATTCGCTTTTTACTTAGTCAAGCAGCTAAACATAACTTAGAAATTGAGCAGATGGACGCTGTCTCTGCATTCCTGCAAGGGGAAATAGACACTGATATCTACATGGTACAGCCTGAACTGTATGAGCAAGGATCCAAAGTATGTCATTTACTTAAATCAATATATGGTCTAAAACAAGCTAGTCGCTTATGGAACATAAAACTGAACAATGCACTGCAAACCATAGGAATGCAACAATGTAAGACTGACCCTTGTGTATATTACAATACAGAGAAAAATACTTACATTGCTGTGTGGGTTGATGACCTACTTATATTTACTTCTCAAAAAGGAATGAAGGACCTATTAAAGAATAAACTAATGCAACTTTTTGAAATGAAAGACTTGGGAAAAGTGAGTCAATGTTTGGGGTTCAATATAACAAGAAGTGGAAACTCAATTATGTTGGAGCAGAAGAAATATATATGTGAAGTATTGGATAGATTTGGAATGCTGGAATGCAATGCTGTAAAAACACCTATAGAAGTTGCACTAAAATTCAGCCATGATGTAAAGACTGAAACGAGAACTGATTTTCCTTATCGACAGATCATTGGCTGTTTGCTATACATAGGTCAAGGCACAAGGCCAGATATTGCATTTGCAGTCAACACATTAAGTAGATATAATAATGAACCAAAAACTGAACATGTTGCTGCAGTAAAGAGAGTGCTGAGGTACCTACAGGGCACCAAGGATCTCAAACTTATATATACCAAAGATGGTAACATGAACATCGTGGGATACTGTGATGCAGACTGGGCCGGTGATATCCTCGACCGCAAGTCGTGCACTGGTTATATATTTATATTGCAGGGAGGTGCTATCTCATGGTCATCGCGCAAGCAGCAAACCGTGGCCCTGTCAACGGCGGAAGCAGAATATATGGCAATGTCCTCAGCCACGCAGGAGGCGCTATGGTTGCGCCAGCTTAGTGGGGAGCTTGGCTGTGAGCTAAACGAACCCCTCATCATCTTTAGTGATAGTCAAAGTGCCATAAAACTTTCTACAAGTGATTGCTATTTACCTCGAACTAAGCATATTGATATAAGACATCATTTTCTCAAGCAACATGTTTATAGTTGTGATATTAAATTCTGTTACTGTAAGGGTAGTGAAATGATAGCAGATATTCTAACCAAAGGTACTAACTCAGAGAAACATATGTATTGTTTAATAAAAATGGGGCTTGCGTTCAGGGGTGGGTGTTAAATATTTGTGAACGCAACCTGTATTGGTACGCATTTTTATACTATAGAGGGCTCTGCTCACCGCTTCTTTCGCGCCCTCTTGTCTTTGACACAACGCTAAACTGTGTAACTGTAATTCTTTTGGAAAATATACTTTTGTTCAATCAGTCTTCCTTTTAATTATAAAATCACACCACGAATAATTCCTTCAAAAATAAACAAGATCAAAATGTATGATTTAAATTCCATATAAAAGGCGCATCCGACATAAATGCATCAATTACGCAACGCCTGTGAAGGATTAAGCAATTTTGCATGCAGTAAATAAAATCGATAACTTTTAAAGCTACGGATCCCACCGTACAAAAAATAAAATCAATTAAAACTGTGACCTGCTGTAAGAGAAAATGAATTTTGAACTACAGAGTTTAAAGTTGAATTTTGTTTGTGGTTAAATCTGACATTCTACTACAAAAAAGAATGTAATTCTTTACAGATATGGACCTTACACGAATAACTATAGGGTTTAAAGTCCAATACAAGTTCACAAATAAATGCAGATGCAAAAAATGTAAGTTATAGTGTGAGAATATTTTGAAGTGAGTGCGAAATTTTGAGCTTATTGTTTTTAAGTACCGTGATACGATTAAATTCAATTTCCTAAGGTGTTTTTATTAAGTGAACAAACCGTTGTTTCTTTTGTTTCATAGTTTTTGTGTGAAGTTGTGAATAAGTGTTCGAGAATGCTGATTAAAATCTCGAGTAGTATATTCAAAAGAGTTCCGTTTCCAGCTGTGATATTTTAAAAGGAACGTGGTTTATTAGTGATTCATGTTGGGTAGAAATATATTATCGCTGGTGAGTCTTAGACGAGATGTATGTACCTACATCTGATTTTGGGGCTGAAGAGGATTTGGTCTTCATTGTATAGATTCCAAATTAAATGTGTTTCGCCTACAAAAAAGTATGAGATATCTTAAGTAAAGCGTAAGCATACCTAAGCATAATCAGCCTTGTAATGTTCCCACTGCTGGGACACAGGCCTCCTCTCTAGGAGAGGCAATGCATTCGGGCCCAGTGCGGGTTGGTGAATGTCACATGTCTTCGAATTTTTGGTTCTAGGACATGCCGGTTTCCTCACGACCACGACCTCACAAAGTAATGCGCCTGGCTGGATTTGAACCCGCGACCTACAATTCGTAAGTTGGGGCCGTTACCACTCGGCCACCACTGCTATTTTCTTAAGTATAGGGTGTTTGTTGCTTTTTTATTTTACCGAATAAGCTCCGAAACTACTGGACCGAAAGAAAGAAAGAAAGAAAAACTGTTTATTTGCGCCAAGCATGACGCACACCAAAGAATTTAAAATACAGCTTAGAACTAAAACAAAAATAATACCTAGTTAAAAGTTCGGAAGGTATGCGTCACATTTGCGCAAAATGGCTGTCGCTCAGCATAATGCTAGGAATCTTGTACGAGACTGAGTCTAAGCGCTGATTTTCAGCGACCGATTTTAACCATATTTTCACCAATGGAAATCTACATTATCAGCCAGTAATTGGCTATATTTTATCCGCGTATTTTCACGGGGACAATACTACGCAGGTGAAGCCACGGAGAGCTGCTAGTTCGGAGATAAAAAGGGGAATGTGGCTCAATATATATAAGTTCTGTGCACTAAATTGGACAACCAGACAAATATATACTAGTGATTCTACTAAAAGAGGACTTTGAAATAAATGAAGTGATCTAAGGCTTTTTGAATTATTCTATCGTTCTGATTCTATCCATTCACCTCCGAGGTATAGTTGTCAATGCACTTTGATCCTGAGTAGGCCTAGCGTAATACACCGTTTTAATAGAATAAGAGGTCAGCTTCTATTCGTTTACAAATTACATTTACATTTGGGTAACAAAACCAATAAAAGCTACTTAACTTGAATGGCCCATCGGACAGTTTTCGTCAATCGTTGCTTAACCACGAAGATCGAGAATTCCTTTTGCTTTTACCTAAAGGGTCCTTTTATATTTTTATTGGTATTTAAAATTTATATTCTCAAACTCCTAACCGCATCTTAAAGAGAAAAAACTAGTACCTACCACGCAAATAAACGCACCAATAAAGTGTAAGAAAACATTAAGAGGTTGTCATTAAAATGCAATATGCCTACACAAAGGACGAGTTAACTCTTTGGAACTAATAAAACTCGTGTGGCGGTTTAGCAGAGACTGAACGTTTATTATTTTAAACTCAGGTTGACACATACAATGGCAGGTGGCGCTAGTGTAACAAATTATTTTTATACTACCATAGACTATAGTCCGAATTGGAACAATGTTTAATTCAAAATAACACCCCCACTTATAAAAATAATATCTACATTAAAGTTACACAGTTTTAGAACAATACATAACATTTTATTTTACTATTTTCATAAACATATATTTATGCTTATTTTATTTGTGTCAACCCTATACCATTTATGAATTTATAATGTTTTACATGACAAAGACTTTTGGTTAACACATCAGCTGGCATATCGTTAGTAGGCAAATAAGATATTTGTACTAAATTATTAGTGACACATTCTCTAATGAAATGATGCCGAACATCAATGTGTTTTGTTCTTCTATGGTATAAAGGATTAGATGCTAACTTTTGTGAACTTTGGTTATCGCTTAATAAAGTAATTGGTACATTTTCAATTTTAGTTTTCATTATTTCACATACAAGATTTTTTAAGTAAATTGCTTCCTTGCACGCTTCTGACAGGGCCATGTACTCAGCCTCGGTGCTGGACAAGGCAACTGTTTTTTGTTTCCTACACTCGTATGATATTGCACATCTAGACATCTTAAAAACAAAACCCGTATATGACCTTCTGTCAATTGAGCATGATGCCCAATCAGCATCAACATATCCTATTAAATTACAATTACTTTTGACATATTTTAATCCATAATGTTTAGTTTTATTTAAATATTTCAAGACCCGTTTTAGATGTTTCCAATGAATCTCACTGTAACAATTATTATATTGACTTAGAAAACTAACTGCAAAAGCAATATCTGGTCTTGTGAGTACACATAAGTACATCAAAGCACCTAACAATTGTTGTTAAGGATATTGCTGAGAAATAGTTGTAGCCTTTTCTAACTTTAAATTATTTTCCATCGGAGTGTCTGAACTCTTACTGTTAAAAAACAAAATTGTATCAACAAAGTCCTTCTGATCAATAGAAATAGAGTCATTATTCACTGTTACATTCATACCAAGACATTTTTTTATTTGGCCTAGATCTTTTATGTTAAATTTTGCTTTTAATTCACTTTTTAAGTTCTCACAAGTTTCCTTACTGTTATAAAAGACAAAAAAATCGTCAACAAACAGAGCAATATAAACTTTGATATTTCCATCACATTTTATAAATAAACACGGTTCATACTGAGACTTGGTATACCCTAATTCTAGCAATAATTCCTCAACTCTTTGGTACCAAGCTCTTGCAGACTGTTTTAGTCCATATATTGCCCTTTTGAGTTTCAAAACTTTATTCTCACAATTTGCAAAGTTTGAACAAGCTGGTATTTCCATGAAAATAGTCTCATTTAACAGACCATTCAAAAATGCAGTAGGGACATCAAGGTGAACAATATCTAAGTTTTGGTCGACACTTAGTGCAAATAATAACCTCAAAGTGGAGTACCTGAGAACTGGTGAGAAGGTTTCCTTAAAGTCTGTACCTTTCTTCTGACTGAATCCCTTCGCAACTAGCCTCGCTCTGTACCGCACTTCACTTTCACTATTGAGCTTTCTTTTAAATACCCACTTGCACTTCACAACTGTTTTATTCACTGGTCTGTCCACTAACTCCCACGCATCTCGGTCACTGAATGATTGCAATTCTTCTCTGATTGCTTTCTGCCACTGCTCCTTTTCTGGTCCATTCACGGCGTCATTCAGGGTTATTTCTTCTTCAGAGAAGTCCTCCATAACACACAAGTTTGCATAGCCATAATAATCTGGTTTCTTTCGAGTACGTTTCTGTGACATTTCAGTGTTTTGTTGCTGAGAACTAACCTCTCTGTCTTCTGACGTCAATGTCATTGACTCATAGTAGCTGTCCTCCGAGTCACTCAACTCTTCTACTGGAATATAGGTTTCGTCATGTTCGTCAATCTGCTCATCACTTTCAGCTTCTTGACTTGATAAATTCTGAACATTTTCTGACTGTTTTTACCCCACTGAATCCTGTATGTCACTCTTGTCTTGTATAGTAATCTGAGATGTCATACTGTCACACTCTTTTTCCATTATTATGACGTCCCTTGCAACTGTCACTGTTTTTGATATGGGATCATATAGCCTATAGCCTTTAGTGTTGTCAGCATAACCAACAAGAAAAAGTTTCTTTGCCTTCTTATCCCATTTAAGACGTCTTTCCTTCGGGATGTGTGTCATGGCTATGCTGCCGAAGACTCGGATATGGCTCACATCTGGCTTATATCTCATCCATAATTCAAATGGAGTTTTCTGATGAATTCCTGCTGCAGGAGATCTGTTTTTTAAGTATACTGCAGTATGAACTGCCTCTGCCCATAACTTTTTTTCAAATTGGGCATCTGATAGCAGGCATCTGGCTTTTTCTACTACAGATCTATTGTATCTTTCACAAAGCCCATTTTGTTGAGGGGTATATGGGTTTGTTTTCTGATGTACTATGCCACACTGCTTCATATAATTCTCCATAACTGCTGAACAAAATTCACCTCCGTTATCAGTTCTTAAAATCTTTATTTTTGTTGATTTCTGATTTTGCACTAAGTTTTTGTACTGCTTGAAGTAGGTGAATGTCTCATCTTAAGATTTGAGAAAGTACACGTGTGCCATTTGACTGTAATCATCCACGAATAATAGAAAGTATTTGGCCATACCGAGCGACTTAGTTTCCATAGGCCCACACAGGTCTGCATGTACCAGATTCAAAACCTCCTTGCTTCTCGACAAGCTGGTGGGAAAGGGGAGTCTAGTTTGTTTTCCCTCGCAGCAAACTGTGCAATTACTTTTGTCAAATTCTGCCTTATCTTGGAAATTTAAGCCCTCCACAGCACCATTTCTCATGGCATTCAGGTCACTTTTGTTAATGTGGCCAAGACGCCGATGCCAAGTCTTGCTGGAAGTTACAGCCATTGCTGCTAGAAGCTCTTCCGACTTTACAATGTTTAATTTGTACACACCATTCACTTGGTTTGCTTCTCCAATACAATCATTTTTCTGATTGTAAATGTGACACACATTTTTGTTGAAAATGATTCTGTTGCCGCTGGCTATGATCTTGCTCACGGATAGCAGGTTTGTAGTTAGGTTATGTATGCACAAAACGTTGTTACTTTTATGTTAAACTCTGAATCTCCAACACATGTCGTTATCTGCAGATCTCCAGAACATAAAACCGGCACTCTTTCTTTATTTGCCACTACGATGTCTCGAGTTTCTGTATTGTACGAAATATTCGTCAGCAAACTTTTGTTTGATTCGGATATCAAATGAGTGCTCGCGCCCGAGTCCACATACCAGTCTTTGTCTCTAAATTCACCAGTTAAAAACATTGCACTGAATGCGTTCATTTGTTTTTCGTTATGTGTACTCGCATTCGTATTATAAGATCGGCACTGATTTTTATAGTGTCCAGTTCTTTTGCACTTATAACACTTAATATTTTTTCCCGGCTTGTTAGTTTCACTGACATAACCTTGACCGCCGCCATTTGCTTTTTCTTTGCTTTTATGGCGCGCGTTTTGATGATATGCACTTTTGGCAATAAAAGCACCCTCGGATTTTGTAATTTCAGAATCTGCACTCATATCCAATAGTTTCGTCTTTATAGCGTCTGCACTAATGTTCATCCCCGAGTGCTCAATGGCCATAATCATAGGCGCGTACTTTTCTGGCAATCCCGCCAACAGGAGGGACCCTATCCACTCATCGTGGATTTCAAAGCCTGTGCCTTTTAGCTTTTGTGCCGTATCCACTAACTGTGTCACGTACGCGGTCATTGAGTCGCAACTTTCAAGACGAATGGAGATCAAGCTTCTGAGTAGGCTGATGCGGCGGGTGAAGCCAGTATCGTCGAATAACGACTTCAACTTTTGCCATAAGCTATGCACCGTAGTTCCGTTCTTGATGTGTACATATAGTGATGGATCAATGGTCATCACCATCTTAGCTTTAGCCTTCTTGTTATCTTGCGCGCTTAATCCTTCGCTGTTGCTGATGTCAATGCCTTCGAGGATGAGGAAATTTTCCACTGCGAACGCCCAATCATCGTAATTGTCCCTTCCCTTGAGCTTTGGGAGATTCGTACAAAGATCACTAACTATTTTTACTTTACGCGGGACTGGGCCCTTAACCTAATAAAACTGTGTGTGGCGGTTTTGCAGAGACTGAACGTTTATTATTTTAAACTCAGGTTGACAAATACAATGGCAGGTGGCGCTAGTGTAACAAATTATTTTTATATAGTCCGAATTGGAACAATGTTTAATTCAAAATAACAGGAACAGGATTCGCCGCCATTTTCAATGATATATACTTAAATGTTTATGTTATCTTAATATTATTTTGAAGTTTTAATTTTTTTATTACTGATAAATAAAGATAAAAAATAAGCCAAACTTACAACAAACTAAAATATAGCATCAAAAAAAAATTGTTCTCAAAGCCGCTGGCTAATCTAGTAATATGCGCAAGAGACTGGCGGCATTGCCACGTTGAATGGCAATGCTTAGCCTCTGGCCAAAGTCTTGGGTCACGGGAAGTGTCAACCAACCGTTATCTTGAAATTAGTGGTAACATTGGGAAAGGAGATCCCACTTCCTTAAGAGGAATGACTAAATAATATCTTTTAACCACGTCAAAAAAGTAGGAAGTCATATTATTTACCTATTTAATTTCTATGTACATTTTAGGGCACGGAACCCTTGTAAGATCATTTAGTTGTTCGTCCCTACGTCTGTCAGTGTGTCTTTCTGTCGGTCAAGACTCTTAGGAACATGTGAAAGTATCAAAGTTTTTAAATTAAATATTTTTATAGATAAGCGTTTTTTTTTTTTTTAATTTTGACCTAGCAATGTTAATTGTATTTCTCAAACATTCATGAATTACAATTGTATCAATTAAGAACAAAAGTAATTTACTTCAGCACAACAAAATAAACAAAAACACTCTTGAGTAAAACAAGAAAAATACATCCGAAATTGCCTGTTAAACTTGCGAGAGAAAATAAACAATAAACACTTTGATCAACCGAACGTTTTTTACGAACAAATCGGCCATTTTCCCTTTTGATCAAACACTACTCAATTTAAACATCAACACATTTATCTGGCTTTGTTCTCATCACTTAAACTTAACTTGAAACACTTGTTAATCGACTTCAAAACGGCTGTCAAACGTCAAAGTCGGAGTGATTAGCATCTCAAAGTTGATCTGTCAAAATAATTAAAGATGGCTTCTTCCGGGGTGAAACAAATTGATGAAGTGATATGTTGTCAAAATTTGACGAGACAATTCTACTAATTTTTAAAGCCATGCTCGCATTTAGTAGCTAAATGTAAAAAATGTAAAGAAAAAAAAAATGTTAATTTAAAACTTGCACAAGACAAATAAAAAAATGTGTAATTATTAATTTTAAACTGTAAGCATAAGCAAAAAAATGCTTTTAAACTGTGCGAGGCCAAAAAAGGTAACTATCTCAGCAAATTCTGCGAAATTAAAAAAAAAACCACTGCACTGGTGTTCCAATAGGGCCTGTGATGCCACGGATACACTCACGGAACGCATACCTACTAATATGAAATATAAAACAAAAATAAATAAAGTAATGGTAATTACCTAATGTATATGTACAGAAATGTATGTAAAATTGAGGTTTTTGAGACTCATATACGAATACGAGCATTTCTTGAATACTAGTGGAATTGGCAATCATGTTGCACCAAATTTATTGGAACCAAAATACACATATACAATACATGAATTTTGAAGCATTGTCGCAGATTTTTCAATATCAATAATACCTATCTCTTCTTTTTTGTTGTAACTGTATTTCAATTGAAACTATACATTTGAGAGTTCCTTATCAATTATAGATTTCCTCTAACTTTTCCAGCGAAGTCGCGGATAAAAGTAAATTGTTTCAGATAAATGTATGTGATCTGTGTGCATTTATGGTGGGAAAATCATCAAATTACATCTTCCGCTTTAGGTGGAGCGGAAGGGAGTACATTGAAAACCGTATTTTACGCTTGATATAAACCAACATATATGACTAATTATATGGTAGGTTTTCAGCAGGTTTTAATGACTGCGTACGTGTGGGGAGGCCATTACCAGAAATGAAGATTTTGAATGATTATATCGTCAACTAGCCGCCCGTCCCAGCTTCTCACGGGAGGACATTTATTTATTTAATACTAGCCAGCGACTTCGTCCGCGTAGATGTCGGAAATTGTCCCAAGGGAACATAATCCCGGGATATAAAGTATCCTATGTGTTATTCCAGACTATGATCTATATCTGTGCCAAATTTCATCAAGATCCATTCAGTAGTTTTTGCGTGAAAGAGTAACAAACATCCATACATCCATACTTACAAACTTTCGCGTTTATAATATTAATAGGATGGCCTATGTTACTTACGAATAATGTAGCATTGTAATGGTGAAAGAATTTTTGAAATGAGAGCGAGTTTATTCTTTACAAACATACAAAAACGCAAACCTTTCGTCTTTATAATATTAGTGCAGATAAATTTGGTTTATTAGGACTGACTTCTCAGGGTAGGTCCTGAATTCATTGGTGGAGACAATTTTTATAGCCGCCCGTCTGCTGATTTATTACAGGACCTAGATAAATTTAGGTCATGTTGTAAGCTAAAAATAAAATGAAAAGCAAAGGGTTTCTACTATACCCGGCCGCAGGGAAATAGGCCGGAAAATATTAGGCTAGGAGATCAAAAAATGCCTGCGTAGACTAAGATAGTAAGAGGCTAAAAGGGTGGCTCCACTTACACTGTTTTATTTTATAGGTTCAATACCTTTTTTTCTGGATGGAACATCATTAAATGACTCCTTCCAATCTGAGTGGAACGGAAGGGAGTGTCAGTCACGGCGGCGGCGACCCCTCGCTTCCGGCCCTGGTTCAATCCATGGTCCGGAGCGAAGAGGCATGAGGAGCAGTCACCTCCTTCTGCGAAGCCGTAATACTAACGAAGGAGGGGGCAAACCGCGCGCGGGTTAGGGAAACCTCGCGCGCGCCGCAACAGATAAATCCACCGCGGCTTCAGAAAACACAGGGCCATTCCTGGCTACCGAAGGTGCAGGTCTGCGGACGGCGAGCTATGGGTGACTCGCCGTCCGATAACAACCAGGGTCCCGGGTCGACGGCGCGTCGTGTTCCACGCGCGCCTCAAAGAGGTATCAGCAAAGAAGACGGCGCCCCATAGGGTCAGTGTCTGCTAGGGTTGCGGAATTTGTTTAAAAGAGTCACCGCGGCCCTGGAAAGCAAAGGGCACTAGGGGGAACACGGGTGGGTTTAGTTAGTAAGAGTCTGACATTCAGGACCACGCTGACTCTTTCGAAAAATATAGGCAACCTTACTTATCTTCCTAGCCTTTTCCCAACTATATAGGGGTCGGCTTCCGGTCAAACCGGATTCAACTGAATACCAGTATTTTACGTGGAGTGGATGCCTACCAGATCTCCACAACTCTTTAATTGGGTAACACGGTACTTTTTAGCAAGATTGGAGTTAGATTTTCTGGCTTCTGACAATCCGTAACGACTGCCAAAGAACTACAAATAACAGCCGGGACCAACGGCTTAACTTGCTTTCCGGGGCACGGAAGAGTTTCTGTATGTTAAGATGGTCACCCATCCACAGACCGACCTTGACAAGTGCTGCTTAAACTTGGAGATCGGGCATGGCTGTTATAATTTAGCTACGAGCTTCTTGCTCCGAAGTAAATATTTTTATAGATATCTTTAAAACAACTTCATGTTTTCTAATTTTACTATTGTTTCAATAAAACAAAACAGACTACCTAAAAGAAAGTATTATCACGCAGCGTTTAAAAAAGGAGAAAAATATAAATAAACGTTATGAATGTTTGCATTATAATGAAATATTAAAAACATTGACTTTACAAATAGCGACAATATCACCCTCTGACATTGATAAAAACCGGGTGCAATTATCCAACACCACAACTGTTAGTATTCAATCACTAATTACTTACATTCACTAATAAAACAGGATAATAATTCACTGTGGTGAAATTAATTAAGTGTTATTAATTAATTTCTTTATAAGGCGCCTTGCATAGTAATTGGCAATTAAGAAAAGAAACGTAATTATAAAATACTTTATTCTGCAAGCGGTTCCGTCTGAGCGTGTATTGAAAAATATCCCAAGGGGAAATATTCCTGAGATAACAATATATTTGCTTAAACTTTATGTAAAATAGTGGTACATGGGCGGACTTAATGCAACAAGGCATTCTCGTCAACCTTTGGGTTAAAAAGACAACACTGTGGTAGGTGTATAACAAATAAATATATACACATTTATTTTTATTGATGTTATAGGTATATCCATATTATTATTTATTTATTTATGTACACACAATATATTTAAAATAGAAAATTTTGTGCGGAAACCAAGAGCACAAAGGAACTGCTTATTTCAATAGAAATTTCTTCCAGCAGACCTGCGATAGAAAAGTGGGATAAGAAATGTAAACACAGTGTGTAAAGAGACAGAGAAGGAAACTTAAAAATAGACTATACTAACTTGATAATTACACAAACAGAAATAAACTTCTAATCCAAGACCTTAAGATCGACTGGTAGAAAATGCCTATGGCATCAAGTCTGCCTTTGCAAATTTTTTATGACAGTGCATAAAGTTTTAATAAATAAATATGTGCCAAGTTTCATAGAAACCTGTTCAGCTGTTAACACGTGAAAACGTAACAAACAGAAAGACAGACTTCTTATCGCATTAATAATATTAAGTACGGTTTCACCCGCGTAGTTCCGGTTCTCGTGGGAATATGGGGATAAAATATAGCCTATGTCACCCGGGGATAGTGTACCTTCCCAACAGTGAAAAAAAAATCCAAATCGGTTCAGTAGTTTCGGGGCCTATTCAATACAAACAAACAATTTAATCTTCATTAAATGGATCTCAAATTATTTAAAAGTTAGCTTTTTAGGTTTATATCTACACCTGTACTTTTTCCACTACGGGTAAAGCAGAGGTATTTCTTCAGCACACTGAATTTTCGCCAGTTTTGTTTAAATCTTATAGTAGTAGGGTGTGGTTCTATTGTCTTCAACCGGGCTCAAATATAGATTCCAAAATGTCACCAGGGTAAACCAATACTAAAACTGGAATTCGAAACCAATCCCTCATGCTCAACAGCGAGGCATGTTTTTTTCTCTCAAAATCTTTGGAAATGTCTTTAATAACAGCGTTAGTTTGACAAATGACTGCACAAAACTATAAAACAGAAACAATCAATACACATACATAACATCTAACCCAATCCTAACAAAAACATTTTTATCACATCTAAAACAAAAAATATTCACTGCCAATTTCACACCAACGAAAACGCACCTTAATTCGAAAAAAAAACAACACGAACGCCGCATCCATACAACTCCCATCCGTGTCGGTACAATCGCTAACAAAAGTATATCATGCTGTCAATTAGACTCCTTTAGATTATCATCTGCGAAGTTATGTATGGCATGATTATATCGTTCGGCTTTTTTCGGGGATTTCCGTGATTTACGATAGGTCACGATTTCGGCGGCAATATGGCGTTTTAAAAGATTTCCAGGAGGGATTCTGATTGGAATTTCGCTGTGTGATTTGGTGTTGAAATATGTGAGTTTTGGGATAAATGTTTTTTTTTTTGAGAGAGTTGTGATTTCAAGTATCTAATTAGGGAGCCACGGCCGCATAATTTGTTTATGAGTAGTCGTCTTTCCTTTTATCTTATTGTGGCAGGGCAAAAATCGATAGTCAAGTCAAACATAAATACTATGTGAGGAATTCTTTGTCTTTGACCGTAGTGATACCTACCAGGTAGTCAAAACATAATAAATAGACGGGGTCAATAAGCGTAGTCAATATGGAACCTACGCTTATTTTCCCAAGCGGCCTATGTCCGTGGCAAAAAGACGTGTGTTTATGTTTAACAGAACCTACAGAATACTTTATTATTATCGTTTCACCATTCTGTACCAAAAAGCATCCGTATCATCATAAATAATCCTTCAAACAACATCAACCTAATATCTTCCAAACAAACCTCAGTCCCTGACTCAGCATCATCCTAAAACACTGCCCTAATTTTCACCTTTACATAACCAAAACTTCAAACATCAATACTAATCCAAACTTAAACTAATCCGAGAAACCACTTTTGTGCTCGCATGTACCAATCAATACAATAACATGTTGTATAAATACCGACAAGATAATCCCATCTCGTTAGAGAAAGATGGAAGATTTCGTTGCAAGAGTATGAAAGGGAGAGCAATATATACAGGGTGTTTCAGAAGTGCGTGGTCATATTTATGAGTGATCTGTAAAGCAGTAAGTATGATTCTGTAACCGAGTAAGCTTAGGAGAAGTCAATCCATACAAAAAACATCTTGTTTCACTGTCATAATCTGCCTAACCTTTTCCAAACTATATTGGGGTCGGCTCCCAGTCAAGCCGGATTCAGCTGAATACCAGTATTTTACGTAAAGCGGAAACCCAATAACTGGGGAACACGGTACTTTCTTGGCAAGTCTGGTATCAGATTTTCTGGCTTCTGACAATCCGTAACGACTGCCAAGGATCTCCAATGACAGCCGGGACCAACGGCTTAACGTGCTTTCCGGGGCACGGAGAAGTCTCGTTATATTAAGATGGTCACCCATTCACAGACCAACCTCGGGAAGCGTTGCTTAACCTTGAAGAGCGACCCGTGCGGCTGTTATAATTAAGCCACGAGCTCCTCCGAGCATCTTGTTTCACTGTCATTACATCAAATTACATTTCACTTTATGCTTAGGTACTCCTTCTAAATTTACGCGGTGAGATAGCGAGACGTCGACAGTCTAGACCGAAAAACGAAACGACTAAACAGTTCCAAAAAAGCCGCAGTCTGATGTGGTTGGTGGCATAAAATCTGTGATTGAACAAAAATGCTTGAAACGTTTGGAACAAATTGTAGTAGAATTTTGAGGTCTGAATGTTTAAAACTGTCAACATTTTTCGAGTATTGTAAAAATACTTCTATTTATATATTTACTATTTCTTTCTTTCTGTAAAACATATACATAACCGACAACCAAACCACCACCCATCCTTACTCTTAAATATGGTGGTCACGCACTTCAGCAACATCCTGTAGATATGATACGTGCAAGTCATGGACAAATATGTATAATCTGTATCAGTAATGCTACGTCAATCAGAGGTATGCGGGGTTACATTACGTGACGTGATGTGGGAAATTGAATTTGTGAGAGAAAAAGAAACACTAATTCCTTGACCAAGGAGGTAGTATTTCGGGTCTGCGGATGGCGAGCTATGGGTAGCTCGCCGTCCGATAACAACCAGGCCCGGGTCGAGAGCGCGTCGTGTTCCAAGCGCGCCTCAAAGGGCTGTCAGCACCGAAGACGGGGTCCCATAGTGTCAGTGCCTGCTAGGGTTGCGGAATTTGTTCGAAGAGTCATCACCCTGGAACGCAAAGGGCACAAGAAGGATCACGGGTAGGTTTTAGTCAGTAAGAGTCTGACACTCCCTTCTGCTCCCCGCAGAACAGAAGAAGTCATTTGATGATTTCCCATCAATAAAAAGTTATCTCTAAGAAAAAGCTGCAATGTTTCATATGTCTATTTTACACAAACCTCAAAAAATACTATATTTTTTTTTAGTGGAGATTTGTTTAAGTAACACAGTTGTTTTACTTGTTTTAAAGCAATTTGATTAAAAATACAGTTTTCATTTCCGTCGCTGTGTATCATCACCATCAATGTTGTTCCTAAAAAGGTAATAAATCCCGCCTTTTATTAGGTAGATTTTATTTGTATAAATAGAATTATGTTATATACATATTATTAAATATTGTGGTATTACTTTCCTTGATGAGGAGACTCAAAAAAAAAATCGACTTCGTTAAATTGAAAAATTGTGTCAAAATTTACCTAACTATAAATTACTACAAAGTCAAAGTCAACATATTTACATATTTCAAACAGAATATTAAAAGGCCCTTTTGACCGTCAAAATAGTTTGAAAATAAAATAATATAGTGACTCTAGTTTTCCATTCGCAAAAATTAATTAATATACACAATCATTCTAATACCTCTTACTTGAAAGGAACTTAAATACTTAACAGAACTGAAACTATATCCAATAATAAGAAACTACTCCGACCTGACTACTTAAGTTGAAGTTAAGTTTAATTAATGCCTAATAAGCGCCCTCGTCTACTTTACTTAAGTAAGAATTAAGTTACCTTACGTTGAATCAACGTTTCTTAAAACTTTGTCTTGAGATTAAACTTAGGATAGTGATGTGCTTAGAGTTGATGTTGCAGATTTCAAGTTGAGATTAAGTTAGGATTTTGTTTTTGTTTACGAGTTTCTGTGGATGAAAGCGTGTGGTGTGTAGGATACCTCTGGCTGACAAACGCTGAAGAAAAATACTGAAAAATATCAAAGACATAAAGGGTTGCTGCGGAATTTGTGTGAAAGTGTCACCGCTGCTCTGGAACGTAAAGGGCATTAGGAGGATCACGGGTGGGTTTTAGTCAGTAAGAGTCTGACACTCCCTTCCGCTCCGCCCAGAGTGGAGGAAGTCATTTGATGATTCCCCATCCTTATGGGAAGGATTAAACAATGGTGGTGGTGACAATAGGATTTATAAACGTCACAACGCCAATTAATTGGAGTGTTACGGCTGTGCCAAGTATACATACATAATTATGTATATGCAGTCAAGTGGGCGTCAGACTTGTATAGTCTGATTCAAACCTGACGGCGATGAATTCCGTAGTCGAAATTTAGTTGGTTACAATTGTATAGAGTTCTTAATAAAAACAACTGTTTGAAAATCTCCTGGGTGTAATGGCCCAGTGATTGCGGCCTCGTCTCGGATGCTTGATGAGGTCGTGGGTTCAAATCCTAACACTAGTTACATGTGATTATACTTCTAACAAATTGGATCCTAGTTATCTTCAATAAACGTTTTGTTATTTATTATAAATATGTAATTTTTTAATCATATTTTGCATTTCACATTTACATGGCCTTGAGCAATTGCCTAGCATTATTTTTGTGAAAACAAATCTTGCAGGCTGGTATGTACTAGGATGATGCAAATCTATGTATATACTTATCTATAATATTATAAAGAGGAAACATTCGTATTTTTGTATGTAACGAATTACGATTTCAAAAGTTCTTTCACCATTAGAAAGCTACGTTCACCCTGAGTTACATAGGTTATATTTTATCCCCATATTCCCACGGGAACAGGAACTACGCCGGACGCTGCTAGTATCTAATAAGAGTACTTACGATTGACATCAATGGATATATTTTCTGAGACGGGAGCTATGAGCGGGTCTGTGACAGCCTGTGGACAAGATAAAGCAATACATTAATTACTTTACACATAAACAGTATTATTTCAATGATTAAATAAATGATACTCAGAAGTACTTTCAGCGACCTTAAGATATTATATTAATGTAAACTTTAGTTTTAATTGTTTCTGACAGACACAAGACGTAGAAAGTAATTAAATGGAGACTCAAAGATTAAATTAATAGAAAACTGACAGATTGTCAGGTTTAATTAACAGTTATTTCATCTTCTGCAATCTGTTCTGAAATTGTATCTGATATTAATAAATATTTACTCAGATCGTAAATATCACGATCATTTTCTTAGTGAAAAGATTTGACGTAGGTACTTGTTTTTTTTTTTATCTGTAATCTATACTAATATTATAAAGCTGAAGAGTTTGTTTGTTTGTTTGATTGTTTGTTTGTTTGTTTGAACGCGCTAATCTCAGGAACTACTGGTCCGATTTGAAAAAATCTTTCAGTGTTAGATAGCCCATTTATCGAGGAAGGCTATAGGCTATATTTTATCCCCATATTCCCACGGGAACGGGAACTACGCGGGTGAAACCGCGAGGCGCTTCTAGTTCTTGCTATATCTTCGAATTATGATTTAATTTTCTTTTTTCAAATTTGGGAAGTCATCAAATGACCCCACCCGCTCTAAGCAGTTGCAGGGAGTGTCAAACTCTTACTGGCCAAAGACCCCACGGTCTTTGGCCAGTAAGAGTTGATCAAAAAGGACATTTGAAGGTGTGTTTCTTGAAATGCCCTTTGCGACCAAGGGGCGCGGCAGCACTTTCAAAGAATAGTGGGCGGAAGGGAGGTGCATACCTGCAACCCACAAATATTCGCGGTAATTAAAACTAGATATATTATTTTCATTTTCAAATTTGAAATGGATTTCCGCAAAGTAACGCCTGACTCAATCAATTTTATGTAGGTACTTCCGTGCATCTTCGTTTTTTTGACATTGCTGGTAGAATATCACTCCAGTTTCTTACCTGACACGTGACGTCAGTACCGTAGTCAGACCTCTGGACCCTGAAGGAGACGGTGGCTCTCGCCTCGGAGTTAGCGAGGAGTGCGTGTGACTTCCACCAGGATACGCGGGCGGTTGGACGACCTGCACAGAGAATGAAAATATTTGAGATTTTTATTTTTTTATGAATGACTCACAAAAACAAAACTGGGAACACGCAACTGGGGGACCTGTAAAGTACTATTCAAAGGAACCATACCTCGACTGCAAATAAAAGATTATTATCTACCTTGTTTTTAATTTTTTAGTTTACTTTTCGACATAGCAGGCGTGTTCTTTAATTATTTGTTTTTTATTTCATACTTTTTTTTTGCAAGCTTTAGACGATGATATTGTATGTAGTCTAATTTTCATGAAAACAAAATATTTTGTTTTTTTTATTTGTGAACCATAGCTCCCCCTTTTATTTTATAATTTTCACTAGACTATGTTACCTGGAATAATTCAAGGCTTCTAACGAATCTAACGATACCACATACATTGATATCGGTGAAGCCGTGAAGAAGGTATGGTGGAATAAAGAAACTCACAAACATACATACATACATGAACCCTGAAAACATAACACTCCTTTTTTTGAGCAGTCGTATAAACACAAGAATAGCCAATTAAACTGACAGCCAATTAAATAAAGGTCTTCACACAAAAACTGTCTTGAAGTGTAAATATTGCAGCATTAGTGTAAAAGGAAAAATGGTGCAGCACAGGTTTCTTAAATCCTTCTAAGTCTCTGATCAGTATAATCTTTAAATACTATCAGATAACTATCGCTGTAGTGAATGATCATACTTGATACTTTTAAAACCATGTAGAAATCCTCATGGATGCCCTCAACCCTGGGATTGGCGCAAGGATCTGCCAGACTACTAATACTCGGAGTTCTGAAGCTAATTTTACAACGGCCCTGGATTGTTTGTGCCATTAATCATATAAATCCAATACTGAGTATGCTGATTCTCTCTTACCTCAATTTACCCAGGTATTTGTCGAGTAAATACCTATACCTCTGTAATCAAACACTGTTGAGCATAGTTAACTAAAATAACTACACACAACTGAACACATTGAAACTGTATTTAATTAGATACTTTTCCTGAAGAATTTTCAATTCGAGACACGAATTACTTAGGCATCTTATGCCCGTGGCCTAATTCTCTTAAGATTTCTTCAGGCACAAAGGAATGCTTCTAACATTTTCTTGAAACATTCTCAGACAAACTTTTTTTCCTGAAGTAAAACGAAAAGTAAGTTAACAAACTCGCAACCTTTTAAATAAATGTGGTCATTTCGGAAAAACAAAAAAGAAAAACCACGAATTTTTTTTTTCACGGGCAAGGCAACAAATAATTTTCCTCAAAAAAAAAAAAACAATTACTCCAAAAACGCACCATTTCCTATTCCCCTCTAAGTTAACAAAAAGCTATTCACGCCCAAAAGTTAAAAAAAAAATCGGCCATTTTGAACCCACATAATTACTGGTGAGCTACAAAAGGCCAGACATAATTGTATACTTTACATTGTGAGCGTTGAATGGCTTGAGTGAATAAAAAAATCGTGTAAAACAATGGCGGTTGTGTACCCCTCTGTACCCATGTCAAGCAAGGGTGCCGGTTGTGGTCCAAGTAAGGAGCGCAGCGGGTAATTGTTTTTCGAATCTTTTGGTAGTAATATCTAAAAGCATCATGACGCTACTTCGGTCGATACCCTTGCGCTATCTTCCTCAACGTGCTATGCATGTGGCGCTGCCCCTGCAGCTGCGGAGAACCTCAAGCAGCGGAAATATAATAACTTTGTTGATAGTTATATTTTTAACCGTTGGGGGTTGAAACTTTAGTTGACACTTCGCGTGACCCAGGGTTAGGTTTTCACCTTGGACAAAGGATAAGCATTGCCATACAGCGTGGCAATGCTGCCAGTCTTTCGGGTACGTTACCAGTGGCCAGCGATGCGGAAGAATTTTTTGACGCTAACTTTTGAGTATTTTTACTGCACTACCTTAAAAGTTTTTTCGAGTGCGCTAAGGCTTTGCAAAGTAAGCACGAATCTCCGCGTAGGTCACATTCGTAAAGTTTCAATTGAAGTTTTCCGAAAAAAAAAAATAACAAACTGTTTTCGCGAGTGTTTGCTAGGTCAAGGTTTTTGTAAGTTAACAACGTCTTTCAAAAATAATTTTTATCATGCCATCACCCGCTTTCGCCTATCTTCCACACCACAACTAAATCGTGTGCGTGAATTGGACATTTTTCGTGAAAACGGAACACCCTCTGGTGACGGCTGATACAGGTTCCTATAGTCTTGTGTCGGCGCCACACATTGTTTGTAGAAAACCTATGTGAGAAAGTTTGTCCGACAAGATGTATACAAATATTAAAATGTTCCATTAATCCGTAGATCTTTGACAGGTCAGCTTTTGTTAAGACTGACTGATGGACCCCAGTAATTTTATTTTGGAGAACAGAAAGGCCTTGGTCTTAAAATACAACAATATGTATAGAAATACTCTATGCAGATACTAAACGCATTATTAATTAAAGCGTAATCTTTAAGTTGCCTTTGCAGCCTGAAGTTAAGACGTGTGTAACCGCCCAACCCAAAAACATAAATATACATCAACAGTTGCTTAACACTCATTTAAAGCGGAACTGGTCTGGCTACATCTGCCGCATGTAAAAAGAGAACTGGACAAAAGTGCATGATGATGTGATGAGTTAGACTCCTACCTGAAGGTGGGGGGGGGATTGGTCAAGTGTAGCAACGGACAGAGAAAAGTGGAAGGAAGGAAGGGTGACCTCTGACCTGCAATGGGACTCAACAGACTCATTACATAACATATGTGCTTATACAATGAAGACAGGATTTTGACATGAGGTCCAATGAGAACGAATGAGATAAAGAATTTTGATCAAAATCAAAATCAAAAGTCATTTATTCAAACTAGGCCGAGAGACAGCACTTTTTAAACGTCAAATTTTACATAAAGACAGTCCCCCAAAACGCCCACCCGTCACCACTTCCTAGTGTTTTAGCTGGGAAGAAGAAGTGGCGCAACAAACTCCCCAGCAACACATCTGTCTATTGCGTTTTAAGAACTTGAATTTATACAATAGTATGCAGTCATTAATACATGACAAAGGTAGAAAAAAATAATAATTATACAACATGGAAATCATAAAAACTGATATATCAATGAATTGAATACTGAAACTGATATATGAATGATATATCAACGAATCCTCGGAAGATTCGGAATGAAAAGATGAAAAAGAAAAGAAAGATTCGTAATGTAGATGACGTGTTCGGCTTCTAAAAAATGTATATAAACAAAACACTAGTCTCCACCGTAAATCCTTATTGACGGAGGGCAAAACTCAGTATCCCAGTCAACAAGTACACTGCCAAAGAAAAGGGAACAGTCTTAAGACAACCTTTTTTATCAGATTGCTGTTTTTACTTGTACCACTGACAGTTGAAGTTGTTAGCAAATGTGTGGAACGGGGCTTACATCAACATGTTTCTGATGGCACGCGTGATTTGGAAGGCGAGAAATTGAAAAAGGAAATGTGAAAAAAAAATAGCGGAGGGAAGGTGGAATTGTTTTTTATAAGAATACTGTGGACCGGTATTTTTAATTGCATAGTTTGCGTTAAACGTGTCAAGCCATCTTTTAATGTCATAATTTGACACTTTAAGGCAACAATTGTTTGACCATTACTAAACTTCAAATTCTTAATTAAGAACCAGTGTTGTTTGGGTAGAACTTCAAACCTACTTAATAGAACGTTGTAAAATGTCTTTTATCTGGTCTAAAGCGGCCTAAGCTGGAGGCACATGAGCCATTTTGTCGTTTCTTTCGAGAACATGGCTAATAAGAAGACAAACCGTATTAAATTATGAACCCAAAAATAATGGAAAAACGAACGCAGATGGATTAGAAAAAAAATCCTAGAACACAACAGTGGTAACCATTTCATGCTTGCCCGAACAAAAAAAAACATTCACAATGAAAATAACCTAGTACCTACCCCTTATAACATAATCAACTTCATTAACCTGGCTATACCCGTATTGCTGTCATGCATAAATAGCTAATGCTCCCTTAAACAGTACACTTCGTACGTCTGCGTCACCCCTATAGGGTTGTCTAGCACACGTTGCATGTTCCCAATTGCCTTAGATTTACAGTGGTTTTCAAACTTTTACCATAAACGAACCCCAATGTTTTTTTCCAATCACTTCGAGCACTTTGTACTTCAGCGTCACCTGTAAAAAGTTTGTCTAACACACGTTGCATGTTCCCAATTACTTTAGATTTACAGTTTTTTTCCAAACTTCTACTATAAACGATTATCACTGTTGCCCCCCGTTACTTGGAGCTGAATATGTGTCAAATAACTTGATTTGATTATATACAGGTCACCGCTGCGTCATGCATCACAATTTTAACCAACATAAACCAGGAGAATGTTCTATTTTCACCTGTTTATTAATTATTTAGTATGTACTTTACTGTATGCCTCACTAGAAGTACAAGACGACCATTGTTGTGTGTGGCCGTTTGTTTTTTTTTTTATAATGTTCAGCGTGTTGCATGTTCTACTTTTGTTTGGAAAAGTATTATCTAAATGCAGCCCCATTTTTTTAACATCAATATCACAACGTAGCACTTAATGATCGTAATGCAATTATTGTACCGATAGTCGTGTCAGGCAATGGGTCTACCTTTTATAGCAGAACTTTTAATGTCATAATATTATTTTGCATAACAACGGATAGCATAATCTTCACTTCGCAGAAAATTGTTTGGTATACCCTCATTTATCATACATTAACAAGTCATAATTTTGTATGTCAGAATCATCTTTACGCATAAATTTCATATCCATAATAATTAAAAAGTAGAACCATCATATCGCAGAAAGTTCACAGTCAGAATCGTCTTTTGGCATACATTTCATATCGGTAGTCATTAAAAGGCAGAACTGTCATATTTCAGAAAGTTAACAGTTAGAATCATCTTTTGGCATACATTTGACATCCATAAATTGAAAGACACATCTGTTATATTACAAAAAAATCATAGTTACAATAATTTAGCATTTCTTACCACAATAAAAAATTTGTGCAAGCAAGCTTGCAGCATGCAAGCAAGCATGCAGCATACAGGCAAGCAAGCATGCAGCATGCAGGCAAGCAAGCATGCAGCATGCAAGCAAGCAAGCATGCAGCATGCATGGTTTCTGTCACGGCTACGGCGCTGCGAGGCTCCGGCGGTCCCACGCGAGTTTATCGTCGCAGATAGCTTTAACGCTCACCACCGCAGCTTCGGCTTGCTGGCCGGCTTCGCCGGCCAGCCTCAGCCGCGGCGGCGAGTGTTACAACCACCTGCTCCTCAACTCGCGGGCCGCCTCGCCCCTCCGCGCCTTCGCGGTTTTAAATTACACTCTAGGGGTAGGGCAGACAAGACTACGTGGAGTCGGTTTTGCAGCGATTCGTTTCTGTCAGTAAATTTGTAGTAAAAAGCGTTTACTGTTAAAACAATGTTTAAATTTTAATATACATACCTACCTAAGATTAGATAAATGCTTTTTTATGGTAATGGTTAAATAGATTCATCTCAGATGAAATTCTGCCATCTTCATAGTATGCCAAGTGAAATTATACAAAATGATTGTTGTTCCAAGTAAACATTGTGCTAAACGAAAATATGCGACATGTTAACTATGCTTATGGTAATTATGCCAAATAAAATTCTGCCATCTTAATAGTATGCCATTGTAAATTCGGACATATAAACATTCTGCCAAATAATAGTTATACTAAATATTTTTTATGCCTTACAAATATTCGTTTAAAAAAAATTATGCCAAGTGTGTTATGCCAAGTAAAATTCGGAGCAACAAGATTCTGCCAGATAGAGGGAACCCGTCAGGCAATGGCTTAAAGCCAAGAGCCTCGAACAACACCTTAGGAGACTTACGTTGGGCAACTGGATCAAGGGCTTGTTCCAGAAAGCGGTACTTCTGGACCTCTTTCTAGATTCTAGATGTGCTACTATTTTTTATATATATATTTTTTTTTTCAATATGTCTTTAAAAGGAATAAACGAACTAATAAATAAATTAAACCTTAAGCTATTCTAAGCCCCTAAATGGGATATGCCTCAAAGTTTGAGAATCCATGTCTTAAAATAAACAGTTGTTCAAAACACACCCCCGGCATGTTAGGCGTGTAATGCGTTATTTAAGAGGGGGAGAAATTGAGGTAAAAAAATATAAAAAGATGTACAAGGAAAGAAATAGGCGGTGAAACGAGTATGTCAAAAACGATATAATGAGCTTAGAGTAGTGATCATGGCAGTCTTTTGTGCTTTTGTTCGGTAGTTTTAATGAAAATTAGGTATTTTATTAGATATAAAAATCATAATTCTATTTTAATCCTTCCGTTGTATTTTCAACAAATATTTTACACGTATTTTTGTCATTTTAATTCGTAAAAAATATATAATTATAAAGCGCACCAAAGATCAAGAGCGGGGGCTGGTGACGTCATGTCGCTAGTATAAATTGTAGCACGATGTGACGTCACGCGTATTTTCAACAAACTTTTTCGTTTTCATTTTTTGTCTACGCGAAAAAAGAAAAAATAGGTATCCAATATTACTTGGAAATCTATCTCATGGAGGAATTCGATTTTGATGAAAGAAATGATAATCCAAGGAAGAACTTTGCTTCTCACCTCCAACAGCGATGCATGTCAGGTTGACTTCAGTTCCTTCATCATAGGGACCCAGGATACCTCCCCGGACCTCGTTACCCTCGTGGTTCAGGACTATCAGCCGTTCTGGTGGTACTGAAAAAATAATTGAAATTTAGTTTATAAACGTTTAAGAAACATCCAAATATTTTATTATATTTTCATAAAAGCATATTATTTATTTTACTTTAAATCACTATATACACTTAAACTAAAAATAAACTAAATCCTCCTAACTACAAAATGGCATCAACCATTAGTAGATTGACTCTTGGCTGACAGCTGTGAATTTCGCTTTACGCTGCATAGTAATAAATATTTAGAATTAATTGAAAGTCGTTTGTATCCCAAAATTACGTCACGATAAACAAGTCGCTAAAATTATGGGATTATCGTTTCATGGCATTTTATTGTGAAAGGTTTTTCGGCACTTTTCGGAAGTCCTCCAAATTATATAGCTGAAGTGCTAGTTAGTCAGTAAGAGTCTGAAACTCCCTTCCGCTTCGCGCAGAGTGGAATAAGAAGTCATTTGACGATGTCCCATCCAAAAAAAGGGTTGTGGAATTTTCATTTAAATTACTTATGTCAATACTTACTCAGCACGGTAAGATTTAGCCTCGTGTTCTTGGTCGGTGATTTGATGAAGTCTACTCGACATCTATACTGGCCACTGTCTTCAGGCCTGGAAAAAAGGAGGTTTTATTAATGATATACTATAACACTATACATAAAGAAGTTTTATAGACAGAACCTCCTCGGATAGAGTTTCCTTTAGCCGGAAGTTTTCCTCGCTGAACCCGAATCGTAGACCAACCAACTGAAGTGAGAAGTTGTAGGCAGAACTGGCGCGATACCATGACGTCTTAAATCCATCAAGATTCTTGTGTCAGAGAGAAACGGAGTCCCTTTCCCTCACACTGAATCATGATAACATTGGCACTTCGTAGTACGGCCACAGCACCTACCACTTTATCAAACTCGTAGGAACATTTGCCACTTGGACGTAAACTGTGAGGTTACTTCAAAGAAGGTATTATACAACTGCGGACTGTGCCAATCAATTTGTTCATGTTAACTGCAAGATTTACTCTTACTTTTATACATATTCATTATTTTGTATCTGTCTTTCACCACCCAGTAATGGCATAATCAGCCTTTAACGTTCTCACTGCTGGGACACAGGCCTCCTCTCTAAGAGAGGGAATGGGCCGTAATCCACCACGCGGGCCCACAGTGCGGGTTGGTGAATGTCACATGTCTTTGAATTTTTGGTTCTAGGACATGCCGGTTTCCACACGATGTTTTCCTTCACCGTTTAACTACCCAGTAATTGCATTACACAATAACTCTTGGAAACACTGGTACCAGATATCTTGGCTTCAGACAACCCGTAATAATTAATGTCAGAGATCTAGAATTACAGCCAAGACGAGTGACCCAAGAGTCGCATTAAGTTAACTTAATAACTTAACTTGAAATGAAATGAAATGAAAAATGTTTATTTTATCACAAAACAGTTACATAGATATAAATGAGACATCCCCAGTAAGGATAATACTTGTGTTGGGGCTGTCTCGCTCTTTCCCTTACTTAACAACATTGTGACTATTGTTTACATAGTCGTTAACTAGCTTCTGCCCGCGACTTCGTTCGCGTGGAATAGTTACTTTACCCCCGATTTTGAAACTCTCAGCCCGATCGGTTTAAAATTGACAAAGTGTCATACAAACGATCATTTCCTATTTTATCCCCTTGGGGTAGAATTAATCAAAATCCTTTCTTAGCGGATGCCTACGTCATAACATCTACCTGGATGCCAAATTTACTTTGTAACATCTGTACCTACCACATTTTATGCAAATAAATGATTATGAAAAATTTCAGCCCGATCCGTTCAGTGGTTTGGGCTGTGCATTGATAGATCACTGTGTGTGTGTGAAATATGTACAACTTACAATAAAAAAAGAAATGAAAGTAAAGCGGAAATGCCTGTGCAAAATTATATTATAATTACCTATACCTACTCCACTTAAAAATAAATACCTATAACTAACTAATTAATAAAATAACTACTAATTAATGAAAGAAACATAAATTAGCCAAAACTAACCTATCGGTATCTAAAAGTCTATGCTCCTACTTCTACTACTACTCACCTAAAAAGAAATAAAATTGAAACTATTAATAATTTGTAATTTGAACGAATATTTAAACACTACCAAAATAACTAATAAGTACCTATTTTATAAAATAACAACAAAATAAATTCAAATAAACTATTTAAAGACTAAAAGTCGCGCTGATAAGCACGGTTTGTTAATACCTATCAATCATTGTCTGTCAATAAGGTCGAACGCTCTGAATCAACAGCCAAATATTGAATGACGCTCGCGCGTTTTTGTTTAATGTGACCACTCGCAGTCCAGCACACTAAGGCTGGTTACTGCTTAACCGGGCAATCCTGTGGTGGCCTCAAATGAATTTAAGGCCCCCAGCCACGGACCTCCCGCCTTTTTACACCCTACAGCCGCGACCCGTGTCGAGCGCGGCAACCGTTCCACAAAAATAATCCTTACAGCATGATTCAGTACTAAAGCGCACGGCGCGATGGCTTATTATTGTATTCATGTATAAGTTTGGTGTTTCTATACCGATTTCTATGATTCTTTTTTTATTGAATAGGTAATAATGTTAACTTTCTTGAATTAGGGATGTGTGAGAGTATTATAAACGTAAGAGTAAACAAATATAATCAGAAAGCTCCGAACTGTTAAGCTATCGGGAGTTACACGTGTTATTGTGAGTCAACCATAAAAGATAGACATATGCTGTTGTGGGATATTTTTTAGGTAATTTTATGTAAAACATTTCCGTCATACATAATTTCTATGTAAATTTAACCATTAAGGCTACACACGCGACGGAAGCTTAAAAAATGGAGTAACTTCTCCCGTTTTCCCAACATTTCCCTTCACTGCTCTGCTCCTATTGATTGTAGCGTGATGAAAAGTATACTATAACCTGCCCAGGAGTATGAAGAATAATTGCACCAAGTTTCTTTAAAATCCGTCGAGTAGTTTTTGTTTCTATAAAGAACATACAGACAGACAGACAGACAGACAAAAATTTTACTGATTGCATTTTTGGCACCAGTATCGATCACTAATCACCCCCTGATAGTTATTTTGAAAATATATTCCCTGATCCCTGTACAGAGTTCAACTCTCTACAGATTTATTATAAGTACATATAGATAGATAGAAGATAGATTTACATAATTATATATTTTATAGATTCGACGCTATTACAAATTTCAACATTAATGTGTGCTTGAAAAGCTGTGAAACCACCTTGTGATGGTGACCTTCGCCGGTATTGCGGATACCCATTTTCCCCAGCCATAGTTAGTTCTTTCACTTTCAGTGCTCTGGGGTATTTTTTTGAGCATTGACCATCTTTCATGCACGGTGATTCCCTGTTTAAGACGCCACATGGCCCGTGAACCATATGTGTTTTTACTATGTCATGCAAAATCGGATCTGCATTATAGTCCGACACCTAACGAAACCTACACACAACAATTTGCCTATTTTTTTTTTGTTGGAATGGACCACTCGCAGTTCAGCACACTAAGGCTGGTTACTGCTTAACCGGACAATCCTGTGGTGGCCTCAAATGAATTTAAGGCCCCCAGCCAGGGCAACCCATTCTCGCGCGGAAAATCTTAACACCGCGGTTCAGAAAATGACGTCATTTGCACAACGCCATCTATCGGATTTGCATTTCAACTATCAACATTAGTTCTATTTTTAGTCTTAAGATGTCGTTGCAAGTACTATACTGAATTGCGTAATAACGTAATATTTTACTTCTTGAACTCACTAAATTAAACATATCTTTTGATAGAGTGAACCGATTTCGATGAAACAAAAACTAAGTTAAACCTCAAGTTGCGTATAATTTTTGTATATAAACATTGTCAGCATTGAATTCGTAGATTTTACGTGATGTGCGCACAAACAAACAGACAAACAGACAAAAATTTCAAAAATGATGGAAATGGGTTCTGTTACTTATCTTTTCACACGCTGGCTATTTTTTGTTTCAATTTCTTCAATGTACAAAAATGACTGTTCTACAGATTTATTATATGTATAGATTGACCAAAAATTTAATTTAGGAAGACAGATGAGAGTAAAATAAAATAAAGACCAGCTAGTAGCTCTTTGTATATATGTAACTGTAGTTGTATGCATATGTGAGCTGTATGTGCATCTGGTTTTTAAACAGGGATTGTGTTTATGTTACCTATGTGTGAGAATGTGTATTTGTAAGTGTGAATGTGTATGTATTTTTAATATGCCGATGTGTTCTAAGCGCAATTTTTCAATTAAACTCTGTGAGTATATACGTGCATTACCAATAAGAAAAAAACAAAAGAAAGAAATTGTTTAACCAACTTAATGCGACTCTTTGGGGTCTGTTGGTCTTGCTGACGTCGGTCTGTGGATCCATCCACAGCCTGACCTCAGCAATCGTTGCTTTACCTCAAAGATCGACCTGTACGATGTTATTATTTAGCCACAATCATATCTACATGCAGTATGTTAACTAACAGAGGGCGTTCCCGTTAACCCGCAATAGTATAGCATCCATATATGATAAAAAATAGTACCATTCAACAACAAAAGGTTTATATTTTTTTTTAATATTAAAATATTCGCTAAAAATGTTAAATTGATACGTTAAAGAGACACTCTGTACACGCGTACTTGCCGATTTGGGCATTGCTATTACGAGTAGGTACTACTCCGCGCTACTATTTTGATTATAAAGAGGATGTTTCGAATTTATTGTCATTTTTTTTATTCTGATTATTTTATGCTTATTTTTCTATTCTGATATTTTTATTTTAATCTATTAATGATATAGATTAACGAATTTAAGGGAACGCCCTCTGTTATTTAACATTCTGTATAAACATAATCGTTGGACCCCTCTCTGACATAGTGACATCCTTTGGTACAGCAGATGTATGTTAGTATCGGTCATCCGTGTGGGATGTTGTGATGAACTTCAAATGCCTGAGCGGAATATTAGATTTAACTACAAACTAGAAGGTGTCTCTTCATCTATCTAGTATCAATGTAATTGAAACCACAGTGACAGTTCTATTAATTTGTAAGACACGTTTCCATTCGAAATTTCAGGCGTATGTTTGTCAAAAAAGCCTCAATTTAATACTTAAACATTTATCGTAAACGACTACTAACCCCTCGATTTCCCTCCCCCTCCTCCAATTTTTCAACTATGAAGTTGAAAATTCTAAAAAAATTTAGCAAATAGAACTTCACAGACACTTCCAACAATAATTGGTTTGAACATCACAGCTTATATGCTTTTAGAGATATGAGATTTTAATAGTGAACTACGAAACCCTTCTCTATGCGTGGTCCGACACGCACATGTTTTTCATTGTATTCAATAAATGTTACTGAAAAATAAAAATCGAGCAACACTACAAATCGTTTAAGCAAGACCGAAAAACCTACTATCATTTAAAAAAAGCAACACAGTGTTCTTTCAACAAAAATGTTGACAACTAATCGATTAACTATAAAACACTCGAGACGGATTGCATCGATAACTTTACGATAGCTGTCATCGTATCAAAATCTCATATCGATCCTATAAATTTTCTAAACCATTTTGAAGCGATACATTGCCGAAACTAATCTGAACATCGAGCAATATATGGAATTGGGAGAATATTGCCCTAAGCAATATTACATTTTACACCGATACGAAAAAGTTACGATAAACTATAAAAATATGTATGGCAATTGCTGGTATGTATATTTTTATGTTATTGCTATGAAAAATTAAAGTGGCATGTCAAAGTTTTATAACGTATTTTTTTGGGTTATTTTTCTTACATCGGTGGTATGACGCAAGTCTTGCTAAATTGCTTACATAGGTGACGTCTTGCTTAAAGAACTCTTTAAAAAAAAAACAACTAAACTTGTTCCTACGTGGTATGGCCAATATTGCAACAACAAAAAAATAGTGAAATAAAAATCTGGGTCTATTTAAAGGTAGATACATAATTTTAATACAGAATGCACTAACAATGATTTACTAAACCTCTTAAAAACACACCTAAACAAATTACTTTAAAGGCTTTTAAATAAATCATTTCCTTAAAACCTTTGTACTTAAACAACCTAGATGGATTTGACAGAGAAGGAGTAAAGATATGTACATAGGTAATTCATGGTGTATTTGTATTACACTTCTATATAACAAAATATGGAAAAAAGTTGTATGCTTAATGTCATTATTTTGAATCAATATTTAATAGGGAGCAGTGGTGGCCTAGTGTTAACGGCCCCGACTTACGAAGTGTAGGTCGCGGGTTCAAACCCAGCCAGGCGCATTACGAGTACTTTGTGTAATTTATTTTATCACCACCGTTCTCAAAACGGTGAATGAATACATCGTGAGGAAACCGGCATGTCCTAGAACCAAAAAATCGAAGACATGTGACATTCACCAACCCGCACTGTGTCTGCGTGGTGGATTACGGCCCATTCCCTCTCCTAGAGAGGAAGCCTGTGTCCCAGCAGTGGGAACATTAAAAAGGCTGATTATATTTAATAGTTCTCAATTCCGAATTAAATCTCACATTCACTTCAAACAATATTCCTCATCTACAGCTTCAGAAAACACCACATCAACAAGGCTACTTTAACAAAAAATGGCCGGTGCTTCCCTACTTAGCCACCAATACATTTTCCTGTAGCCAACTCGGAGAGTGGCTAATATATCGCTACTGCTTTAGCCCGCGGCCAATATATCTCACCTGCTTAGCCCCCGAGGGGAACGCCAACGTAATCAACGATATTAGGCGATGCATTTGTCTGTAGTGGGAACAAATTGGCTGCTCTTTTATCAGCTCTAAGGATATTGGAATAGTTTTTGCTGTAGGAAAGTGTATTGAAAAAATTGGAAGGAGTGGAGTTTCCTGATATACAGGGTGAAATTGAATAGATGCGACATATTTAAATATACAATAATACGTGTTGTCAAGAAAATTTAGAACATACCAAATGTAAAATTAATGAACTTTTATCACCGCTATGAATGGCAACGTTTAATAACGCGAGTACTCCACAACGATCATTGAGCACTGCGATTAGTTGGACGAGATTTTTTGATACTTTAATTTTTCTTATTTATTTTGTATATTAATTATTTTTCTGTAATACCGATAATTCGTACTTAAATAAAGATATTAACATCGATGGATCATTTTAAAACGCCAACCACGTAACTTTTTTTAACGATTTAGATTGTAGAAAAAACAGTTTATAATTACTATGTTACTGTAACAGAAGCTCCCATTTCATTTTGTCGCATCTATTCAAAGTCATCCTGTATAAAAGCAAGGTTGTATTTGGAGTCCCGGAGGTACGGTGGAGGTCTGCCCTGCTTGGGCGGAGCAACGCCGTTTCCTCGTCAAGGCGATCGGCGGCGGCAACTTCTTGCGTCCGACCCTGGTTCAATCTATGGACAGCAGCGAGGAGGCATGGGAAACGGTCACCTCCTTCTGCGAAGCAGTAATGCTAGCCAAGGAGGAGGCAGACCGCGTGCGGGAGAAGGATATCTAACGCCTCAGTACCGCAACAGAAGAAGACACCCCAGGCGTCGGAAAACGTAGGGCGCCTGCGGATGGCGAGCTATGGGTGATTCGCCGTCCGATAGCAACCAGGTCCGGGTCGACGGTGCGTCGTGTTCCATGGGCGCCTCACAGAGCTGTCAGCAAAAAAGACGGGGCCCCATAGCCGTGGCCCTGGAAAGCAAAGGGCACTAGAAGGATCACGGGTGGTCCGGGTTAGTCAGTAAGAATCTGACACTCCCATCTGCTCCACCCAGAGCTGGAGAAGTAATTTGATGATTACCCATCTAGTAAAAAAAAACTAGAAAAGGTTGTCCAGGAGTTCTAGGTGAAGTGAAAATACAAGCTTTAATATCAGTATTCCTAAGTATTAGTAACGACTGTCAAAAACACCTCACAAAACTGATCGCTTTTATGACTTTACCGCCCGAAGAAAATCATATATCTGCCGAGACTCGCTATAATTTTTTTTTTTTTAAATAAAAACGTTGCTCCACTCTAGGAATTTCTCCTGTGTCGTGGGTGCGTTTACAAACATACAATCTCACATACACAAACAGCCAGACCCGGAACAACTATCTATAGTCCATACAAATGTTTGATCCGTGCGGGAATCGAACCCACGACACGTAGCGCAGCAGCCAATCGCTCAACCACTGCGCCAAACGTGTCGTCAAAAAAATTAAAAAATTACTAAACAGACAACCTATTTTCAGATTAGCGGATTTTTGTTAAGGGAAAATTTTAATCGTGAGAAGCATAATTTTCCGTGAAGGTAAAATTAACTTACTGATCCCATCAAATTCGCTAAGCAATAAACACACAATGTCTCATGTTTCCCAAACAAATCCGAAATTTAATCTCTTCCAATCACTAATTTCGTTGAACCAATCACGGTGGAATTTTCCACACACTTTGCTAATTCGTAAACAACATCGAAGTATGTTTATTCAAAATGGTGTACATTTTAACCCTCTATGGGTTCCGTACTGATCGAATCGGAATTTGATATTTCGTGTTAAGATTTACGGTGTTTGAAAGTTGGTCTAATTGATTTGGTATCGGGTAACGGGTTAAACGCCGAGGTAGTATTTCCTCATTATGTATTGTTTATTTATAGTAAAGCGCGTTTTTGTTTTAAGATTGCCGACTTTTTTAAAACGGACACGCGCTTCATCTATACTAATATTATAAAGCTGAAGAGTTTGTTTGTTTGTTTGTTTGTTTGTTTGTTTGAACGCGCTAATCTCAGGAACTACTGGTCCGATTTGAAAAAATCTTTCAGTGTTAGATAGCCCATTTATCGAGGAAGGCTATAGGCTATACATCATCACGCTAAGACCAATAGGAGCGGAGCAGCGATAAAGAATGTTTTAAAATCGGGGATTCCACGGGGACGAAGTCGCGGGCAGCAGCTAGTGTAAAATATTAGTATGGAACGGCATCCCATTACATTGGACGTTGACCCCAATATAGTTAACAACAGATTAGGCAGCTGGTAAAGATTTTTGTAAAATAAATGATAAATGGTATTGATTTTGTAAGTAGGTTAAATATAACGCTTTTACACGTCCAATATATCAATATAATTATATTGAAAAATAACAATTCATTTTTTATCCTAGCCTACTACCCTGAGAAGTAACACCGAAACAAACTCATAGGTCAAAGTCTCTTTTATAGTCCATACAATCCGTACTGGTCAAATCATATGAGAACCATGTAGGTTAATGTCTGAGGTAGCCTTTTGAAGAAAGTGCCACACAGATTTGAGTGGACCTGTCCAGACAGTGCAAGCACTTTACAAAGTAAGGATACATGTGTCAAACATAATAAAGTCAGTCTAATATTATCACCATAGAACTAAATTTAGGTATTTTAGCATTTATTTATTTATTTACAACGCCTTAAACTATCATAACAGGTTTTACCCTAATGCGACATATAGGAACTTACTAAATTAAACTGTATACATGCAACCAAATTAGAAAATATTAATATACACAAATAAAGTTAAAATTGGATATTACTTCGTGCAGCATGTTGAAAGTCAATCGATTGTGAATCCGCGATTACTGTGCTTTTTTTGTATTACTCGTATGAAATGGATTTGCTCTAGACTATAGTCCAGTAGGTCATAGGTGACAGAGACAAAATCGATCTGGATTTTAATAAAACCGAGATTTCTCCGTACCTCGTAAAGTACTTTAAGCCGCTGGTCCCGGCTGTCAGTTTTAGTTCTTTGGTAGTCGTTACAGATTGTCAGAAGCTGGAAATTTGACTCTCGCCCAGAATTACTGTATTACCACGTTAATGGGTTGTGGAGGTCTGTTAAGCAGCCGCTCCACGTAAAATACTGGTATTCAGCCGGATCCGGTTTGGCAGGAATCCAACCCCAATATAGTTGGGAAAAGGCTAGGCAGATGATAATATTTTGTTTTTTTTTTGTTGCACCGAATAAATATTTCTATCTATCTAATATTTTGCCTGTGTTTTTCGCAAGCATCAAGAAAGTTATACGCTTATTAAATAATGTAGAATGTATGAGTGTCTATTTGAATGTAAAAACATTTTTCACGAACCCAAAACCTAGCTTAACTCGTAAGTGGTGATATTATACTAAAACATTACATTAGTCTACACTTTCTAGGCTAACAGGTCATTAGTCGGCAGCCATATTGCGCCGTTGTGTTCTAGCCTTAATTAATACCATGTTTTGGGCTATAAAGCTCTGTACATACGAGCGGAGTTATGTCCAACTGGGTTTTAGTTTATCTTTGTACTTTATAGTGTCTGCAATCTAGGTTTCGTAATGGAGGGATCATCGTTTTAGTTTTAGATGGGATGGTAAATGTTTTAAAATGTAGAGGGTTTTGTTTCGAGCGAAATAAATGAATGTATTCGTTCCCATCTACGTAATAATTCGTATGGAAAAGAGTGTTTGCGTGTCATCAGACGGCAAGCGTATACTACAGGGTTAGTACAAATTGAAGTTTATGTTAACGCAAAAGAGTTTTTTTTTTAACTTACAATTATTCCTCTAATGATCTTAGAAAATTAATGCACTAGGTACTGCCCAAAATTATTTGGCCATTTGCATTTATTTTGAACTTTTACAAAATACCTGTTTCTGGGTGACCTAATACGTTTGAACGGTAGTGTACGTTACTTCTGCGTTTTTTATTGCTTGCGTAGTTTCGCCAAACAAAATGATGTATTTAACCTTACCTTAGCTTGGTGAGGACCAGTACTGCAGGCCTAGTGTCGCTTCTGAAGGTAGCTCTGACTCCCAAAGTGGAATCCGCCCAGTGTGATGTCACGCCTTCTCGAGTGTCCAGTCTGAGAACAAAGATATTATTAGTAAAGTAAAAAACAAAGGTAAACCAAGTGCGAGGTGGACTCACGCACAAAGGGTTCCGTACCATCTACACTAATATTATAAAGAGGAAAGATTTGCATTTTTATGTGTGTGTAAAAAAATGTGGCGGATATATTCCGCTAATTTTTTTTTTCGAAAGATTCACCGCGGCCCCGTTCCGTTGTATTAGTGTTCCTCCTAATGCCCTTTGCGTTCCAGAGCCGCGGTGACTGTTTCGAATAAAATCCGCAAATTTGGCAAAAACTCCGAGCTACTATTAAGAAATTCCTTTTTGATAACCCCAATATCACATTTTGCACTACCTGGGAATCAAACCCAAAATCCCACGCTCGGCAGTCGCACTTTCAACCACCAGCTCAACTGGACAGTTGGTCGGCGGGTCTATCTGTGTAAATGTAAATATTTATGCTGGGTTTAATTAATAAATTCAAATAATTAGAATGTATACACCTATTCACAAACTATCACACATACATTTTAAAAAAAGGGCTATACAAAAAATATTTCGTATTGCTGTGTTCACCAAATACAGTACTTACTTCGTGACCATGCAAAAGCGTGTTTTAATATAAATTTTAATAATGATGAGTCAAAATCCTAAATGCAGATTGATCCCAAGACTTCTAATAATAGAACGACATTGCCAAAGTTTTCTAAAGTTTAACAATTGAAAGATGAAGCCGCAAAATCTTGAGAACTAATATTAAAACCAATAACGCAGTACTACGAAATGATTCCAAACACTTATAGAGCAATCTAAGTTTTAATATACTTGCAGGAGATCACTTTTAAATGTTATTACATTTTTAGATTCTCTTCGGAAAATCAGCTGCTGGTTTTAGGTAGATATTAAAAGTCGCTAAATTCTGCTTTTATGTACTCACAGCTGGATAACAGCAGCCCCAGTACAGAAAACTATTTACGTATGCGCCTAAATCCACACTAAACTAACTGGATTACATCTATGTATATAATACTGAAGGGTTTGTTTGTTTGTTTGTTTGTTTGTTTGCTTGTTTGATTGAACGCGCTAATCTCAGGAACTACTGGACCGATTTGAAAAATTCTTTCAGTTTTCTCTAATGTTAGTCACCGCGTAGCAGTAATTGCACTCATCGATTTATTGGAAAGTATCTTTATTTAAAGTAATAAAATGACGCACGTCGGGAGCAAGTCCCCGCGTCAGCAAAATGTGTACAGTTTAAGACTGTACAGTTAGATAGCCCATTTATCGAGGAAGGCAATAGGATATATTATCTAGCTAAGACCAATAGGAGCGGAGAACCAATGAATAATGTTTCAAAATCAAGGGGTTAGTTGGTTAACTATTTTACGCGAACGAAGTCGCGAGCATAAGGTAGTAGGTAATATATAAATCTGAAGGTTTCAGGAACTACTGGTCCGATTTGAAAAATTATTTCAGTGTTAGATAGCCTATTTATCGGAGAAGGCTATAGACTGTATATCATCACGCTAAGACCAAAATGAGCGGAGCACTCATGAAATGCGCGAGTCAGCTAGTTCATTACAAACCCATATGGTAATACATAATACCAGGCTGTTATTGTCCGAGATAGAGCTAAGATTGTCTGCATTTTAGGCACTCAATAAATAATTATGTATTCCTATTTTATTAATCTATAATGGTCTACTGTTGGGTCTCCCCCACAGCCTTCCACTCTTCCCGGTGTGTTGTCCTCTCCGACCAATCCGTCATGGAGGCCTCCAAGTCGTCACGCCAGCGTTTCTAAGACCTTCCTCAGTATCCTCAGTGACGACTTCCTTTTTTAAAAGATTATAAATCCTAAGATTTTTTCTTCTTTGCATTCCTCTTAGCTAACCGCTTCCCACTGCAGAGACACAGGCCTCCTCTCTAGGAGTGGGAATGGGCCGTAATCCAGCACGCGGGCCCAGTGCGGGTTGGTGAATGTTACATGTCTTCGAATTTTTGGTTCTAGGACATGCCGGTTTCCTCACGATGTTTTCCTTCACCGTTTTGAGAGCAGTGGTGATGAAATTAATTACACAAAGTAATGCCGCCTTGCTGGGTTTGAACCCACCACCACTGCTCCCCCATTTATTTGATTTTTTTCTTTGGGACTCCGCCATATTGGATTTAGAATGACATCACTTAGCTAACCGTCCATTGCCATCGAAACCAGATGTGTATGCAAAATTGTATCCCAATCGATTGGGAATAACTGGAGTAGCAATATATAACCCATGCATACAAGGTTAATTAAATAACTGCTTGTAAGAAACACTTTTATAGACTTGCAATGAGATGATTTAAAAAGTATGATCGAAAATATCTTCAGTTTATCGTCAACAATCATCACCGTCAAAATTTGACGACACGGTTGGCACAGTGGTTGAGCGATTGGCTGCTGCGCTACGTGTCGTGGGTTCGATTCCCGCACGGAACAAATATTTGTATGGCCTACAGATAGTTGTTCCGGGTCTGGCTGTTTGTGTATGTGAGATTGTATGTTTGTAAACGCACCCACGATACAGGAGAAATTCCTAGAGTGGGGCGATGTTTCTTTAAAAAAAAAAAACAAACAAGATTAAACATGTGACCTTAGACACAACTTACAATCATTTTACTTACCGAAACTCATAACGTGCCACTCAATAACATTAAAAATAACGCGTTGAATAACGGCTAATAAAATAGTTATTTAACGATTACGTTTATCGTTTCAGTTATCGGTATGGTGTCGGGCACAAACAGGCCGCCTCGTCTCCAGTTAGTTTTATAAGTATGGAGATGCCCGTATCATAATTATGATAATGTTAGTAGAGAAGTATAGTTAGTATACGCTACGCCAAGACTTAGAACTGTGGGTTTAGGGTGAGTTTTTTAACATGCTCGATCGCGTTAGCGTAAATTTGAATTGGTTTTGAAACTGAATAAGTACCACACTAGGACATGTATGGTGACAATAACTGAAAGCCGAACACTGACACTTTTAGTGATGGCCGAGTGGCAACGGCCCGACTTACGAATTGTAGGTCGCGGGTTCAATCCCAGCCAGGCGCATTACTTAGTGTAATTAATTTCATCACCACTGCTCTCAAAACGGTGAAGAAAAACATCGTGAGGAAACCGGCATGTCCTAGAACCAAAAATTCGAAGACATGTGACATTCACCAACCCGCATTGGGCCCGCGTGGTGGATTACGGCAAATTCCCTCTCCTAGAGAGGAGGCCTGTGTCCCAACAGTGGGAACGTTAAAAGGCTGATTATGCTTTATGCTTATGAGCACTTTGACATAAGCTAACGTTTACGTTAACCCGATCGATTACGTTAAAAACTCCCACTAACGCCTTGGAATTCGAAACAGCAAGTGAAATGCTATAAAAACATTGAGGAGAAAATGAGTAATGAATTGTCCAGTATTGAGCATGACCCGAACAACTGTTTGGAGAATAGAAGCACCCAAGGACCTCAAAAATTACCACTGCGGGTACACAGGTCTAGATCTCTAAAATGTATTAAATTATTTTGCTCTTCTTTGTTAAGTGGATAATTCTTGTAATAATAGTCAAACAACATATTTTCAGCCAACCGACATCACGAAATAAGATTCATATGATCTGGTAAATAGTGACAAACCCTCTGTAACTTACATCAAGTAACTCGCGCGTAGACATTATTTTCTTGCGTCTCTTCACTAATTAGACAAAATTGTATTCATTTTACTCCGAGCATTTTTTAATGAGCACCTAAAGCAGCATTAAAATCCACCAAAAATGTATTCACTAATTTCGGTACGGGAAAAAGAAACATTTTAAATAGGGTATTTTACTGTAAAAATCTAATTAGTCCGTCTGATAGATTTACAAAAAATATTGGACACGTATTTTTTCTTTTTTCACGTAAAAAAAAATGAAGACGATACAGTGCGTTGAAAACTTACGTGACGTCACTACGTTGCTAAAATTTTTACCAGCGACGTGACGTCACGTGAGTTTTCAACGCACTGTATCGTCTTCATTTTTTGTTTACGTGAAAAAAGAAAAAATACGTGTCCAATATTTTTTGTAAATCTATCAGACGGACTAATTAGATTTTTACAGTAAAATACCCTATTTGAAACTGACTAAACACGACGTAGGCTAAGTATGTTTTTATCAAACTATCGTAATTTTGATCAGTCGGACTACTTAAAACTATCAATAAAGAGACCAAAAAAATAGTTGAATATATTATTAAAAGCATTTTAGTTCCTAAAATATGGCTTTTATAAATTTCAACAGTTCATTAAATAAAATAATAGTTTTTGTTATTTATTTAAACTACGATCTTTTTTGTTCGGTACGGTAGTTTATGTTCCATAACGTCAAGCTTTGGTATTTTTGAATTAAAAAAATAAAATTATGTAGGTATTTTTTTATTTACATAAAATTAGAGAAATATTAATTTATAAGCACTTATTTTTTATAGCTAGAAATGTTACGTTTCTTTTACGATGTTTTTTTCAAATTTTATCAACAAATGGCAGCTGAGCCCAACAGCTAAACGCGCTTTCCGAATCGCGGCGGATTCTCGGATGTTGATGTGGTCACCCATCCAAGGACCGACCTTGTCAAGCGTTGCTTAACCTTGAAGGTCAACCCCGAGTTCCGATTTTTATTTAGCCACGAGCACCTCTTCATACCTAGCTACATCTATACTTGTATACTAATATTATAAAGAGGAAAGATTTGTATTTCTGTATGTAACGAATAAACTCAAAAACTACTGGACCGATTTCAAAAATTCTTTCACCATTATAAAGCAACATTCACCCTGAGTAACACAAGCTATATGTTATTCCCGATATTTCCACGGGAACGGGAACTACGCGGGTAAACCCGCGGGGCACTGCTAGTATTTTATAAATTAGATACTTAACATTGTTTCCTTCCCAACCAAAAGTTTTGCTCGGTTCCCGAAGTATTTTTCCTCGACAAAATTCTTCCAGAAACTGTTTTCTCTCTAACTTTTCCGTAACAACCTAAATGCAATTAATATCGTCCAGCTTCGCTGTTTCTTTTGAAATATTTTTGAGAAAATAGTAAGTTTCAACGTTGTTTGATTTCTGTGTTCATTTTATACTGTGTGTAAAAATGTCAATGGTTTTGGAACCATTAACATGGGATGATATTTTAATATTCTTTGGTCAAAGGATTTTAGACGTTTGCTTTACCAACTTTGCATAAGCAAATCCAAAATTGAAAAAATAATAACATAGGAAACATGTATTCGACACAAACAACACAACAGCATCAAAACACAAATTAAACAAAATAACAATAGTAAAACATAGCAATGATTAAGATTAAAATTGTGTTGAGCGTGCCCATACCGAAAGGGTTACCATCTCAGCATTTGCTGGGCGTCAGACACCCAGCGCTGGTTTTGAGTTGACATCCTGCCACACTTGACACACGGGCGTGGGTAAATAAAAAATATACATTGATTCATAATTCTGTTTTAGAATATTTAAATAAAGAATGTAAAGTAATATTTTTTTTTTACTGTCAACATTAGAAATCTAACAATATCACAGCATCGTTTTTTTTTTTACATATTATATACAGTGTTAAGTTAACGGATCGAATTCGAAACACGATACTGCGCTCAAAACACAGATCGTTGACGTGGCTCAGAAGGCTGCCCAGCTTAAATGGGACTGGGCTGGACATGTCTGTCGTATGCCCTAGAGATGAGATATACCTGCCATTCTCCATACCCGGCCTTTAAGGTATGGGTATCACTAAATACCTGGTACAAATACCAGGTATCAAAATACTTCTAAGTATTTGGGTGTGGTAGGATTTCGATAAGTAAACGTATGCGATAAGTATGGTATGCCTCCAATATAATGTAGGTACGATGTTTCAAGTACCTATACGTAATTATGCATTATGAGATATGAAATCTTTCCTTCCTACTTTACCAGGCTTAGGACTGTCGCAAAACTTACAACTGACGCAAAAAAATCAAAACATTGTCGACCTAAGTACCACTAGACAACGTAAACATTCAAACACGTAATAATATTCCCTAACATAAACAAACTAAGGAACTCTTTCACGTCGTGACAAAAAATGTAATTATGCTATTATGTTCCTTATGCACGTAAAAATAAGTACCCATTTTGTCTAACTAAATTAAATCAACCGAATGTTCATAAAGCACGAATGACGTTTCGGGTCCCTTCGTAAGCTGTCGGGTAGCTTCAGGTTGCTTCGGCGTACCGAACTACCGATAAAACTGGGCGCTACCTTGTGGTAGCGGTTCGTATCGTACTATGCGTCTGACGTCATACCTTCAAGGTATTTACCCAGTATTTCGGTCCGTACCCGGTCTATGTACTGGGAAGCACATACTTGGTATATATACCTCTACCAGTATATACGTCTCATCTCTAGTATGCCCATCGAGCGGTGGGCCTATAAAAATCAAAATTGGTGCCCTGACATCGCGAGACGGGGCCGCGGCAGACCATGAATGAGATGGCGGGACGACTTGGATGTCTTCCTTGGGAATTGGCAGCAGTGGGACATTTCAGGCTAGCTTTAATAATATAATAATAATATTTCGTGCGACTTTGCTCCCATGGTCTATGCTATAGGCACTAGGGTATGCAATTATTCGGTCCATTCTACTATCCGTACAGTTGTACATCTCTAATCGCTTTACGACTATTGCAACGTGGATTAGGCGACACATTCATTGCATTCGAATTTCGAACTGTGCTATCTTTGTGTGTGAAGTAGGTAAAAGTTGATGATGAAGTCTTTTTTTTTTTCTCTGGATGGGAAATCGTCAAATGACTTCTCCTCTGGGCAGAGCGGAAGGGAGTGTCAGAATCTTACTGACTAAAAACCACCCGTGTTCCTCCTAGTGCCCTTTGCGTTCCAGGGCCGCGGTGACTCTTTCGAAGAAATTCGGTACCAGTTTTTAAGTCTTGGGTCTGCATATCCCGGAACCATTTGGAGTTTTCGAGCCATCCGATTAAATGCTTACTTCATTGACTCCTGACTACGGCATGTGATTTCGGAATGTGTGTCTGCCAGCATTGCTCTGATCACTGCTGTATAGCCAGAACGTAATCTTTGGGACCCTATGTTTTGCGTAACATTTTATGCATTGTAAAAGTGCGATTATTAATATGTCTTTTCTACAGAAATTTGTTAATAAGGACCACAATCTAATACTTGGTACTAAGTATAAATAAGCATAAATTATCCCTATTATCTGAATATCAAAAATATATTATATTTATATATAATATATTTTCCGAATATCATGTAGGTACACTCTACTGTACATGATATTCGGATATTATTATCTATACTTATAATAAATCTGTAGAGAGGTCAATTCTGTACAAGGAATATATTTTCAAAATAACTATCAGGGGGTGATTAGTGGTCGATACTGATGCCAAAAATGCAATCAGTAAAATTTTTGTCTGTCTGTCTGTCTGTCTGTCTGTCTGTCTGTATGTTCTTTATAGAAACAAAAACTACTCGACGGATTTTAACGAAACTTGGTGCAATTATTCTTCATACTCCTGGGCAGGTTATAGTATACTTTTCATCACGCTACAATCAATAGGAGCAGAGCAGTGAAGGAAAATGTTGGGAAAACGGGAAAAGTTACTCCATTTTTTAAGCTTCCGTCGCGTGTGTAGCCTTAATGGTTAAAGATACATAGAAATTATGTATAACAGAAATATTCTACATAAAATTAACTAAAAAATATCCCACAACAGCATATGTCTATCTTTTATGGTTGACTCACAATAACACGTGTAATTCCCGATAGCTTAGCAGTTCGGAGCTTTCTGATTATATTTGTTTACTCCTACGTTTATTATACTCTCTTTTGATTCTACCCCCAAGGGGATAAAATAGGGGATGAAGGTTTGTATGAAACTTTGTCAATTTTAAACCGATCGGCCTGAGTTTCAAAATCGGGGGTAAAGTAACTATTCCACGCGGACGAAGTCGCTGGTTTATATAATAATATCCGAATATCATGTACAGTAGAGTGTACATGATATTCGGATATCTACTGATATATTGCAATCTGATCAGTTCTTTCCCAGAATTAGCTACTATTTACAAACAACCTGTTAAAATCCAAAGGACAGCAATATTTAATATGTAGTATATATCTAATAAATAATTTTGAACAGTGTGTCCAATTCCAACCAACTTAAATTAAATTATCAATGTTCAAGAAAAAAACAGTCTACCAGTCATGTAAACGTTGTTAACAATGAGAGAAGTTTCTAATTTTATCCCATATTTCTTTCACCACATTTAACAGCCTGTTAGTAGACCATCCCATTTAAACACATTACGCCACATATCTATACTAATATTATAAAGCTGAAGAGTTTGTTTGTTTGAACGCGCTAATCTCAGGAACTACTGGTCCGATTTGAAAAAATCTTTCAGTGTTAGATAGCCCATTTATCGAGGAAGGCTATAGGCTATATTTTATCCCCATATTCCCACGGGAACGGTAACTACGCGGGTGAAACCGCGAGGCGCTGCTAGTTATACATATACCAACCACGATTGTCCCAATTATCCCTTTATTCGTTAACCCTAAAATGCCGACGTCATTCAAACCCAAATCACTTGATCACGACTAAGCCTTCGAATGTCAAAAAAAAAAAAACAAATGCGGCTCTATGACAGCCGGCAGGAAACGTTTGACACCATAGACATGGGATTCAAATTGACAGATTATAAGGATTAATGTGTACTAGTTTATGCCGAGGCGCTACTTGAGTTCTGTTATCGGTTTTTTTCGTGAGAAGTGATCGGTTTGTCTTGAGTGGAATTAATATTTTTGATGTGTTTACCGAATAAGGGTTAAAAGACCTTATTTAACTAACATTATTGACTTTTTAATATTGTCTGAATTAAAGAATGAGAGATAACCGCATTTTGGTTTAATTCAATCTTGAAAGCTCAGTTCTCTTTCAACGATTCTCCAAATAATGCAAATACTTTAAAGAAACCTATATAGAAACACATTTATTTTTTTCTATATTTATGTATTTCAAATCGGATAAAATATCCGAATGACAAGAAAAATGGCAGTTGGAATATCACTTTCAAATACAGGCTGTTCCAGAAATGGGCGGTCATATTTAAGTGCTATATTGGGTATGAAGAAAATTACTTTTCAAGCAGTTTGTTATAGTTGATGTCATTGACTTAAGTTCAGATATCACCAAATGCATCATCGACTGCATGAAAAGTAATTTCTTCAGATTTTTTTTTATTGTTTTTTATGATCGTTTTGAAAAAAAAAGCCAAAGGGAATTGCTCATTATTGGCTTAACGTGGACAAGTTGCTATGCGAAAAGTATTTTTACGAAAAAATATAATTAAAACTAAAATGAATATTTTTTTGATTCTCGTTGCAGAAAGTTAAATATAAAAACAAGTCATTTAATAAGTATTTAAGCCAATTGAGTTTAAAAAGCGTCGCCATTTTATGGTTGGCGACCTATTCTGTGTGGCCACATTAATAATAATTGTGATTTCAATCGATTATTAAAGATAATAATCGATTGTTAAAACTGAGTAAAAAGTATTTATTTTCTTAAAAATCTGTAATCAAGTTTTTTTTTTTCATAAGGTTTTATACTTATGTTCCTTTAATTACATTAAAAACAAACAGAACACTCGTCGTTTTAGGCCATCAAATCATTTTACATCCGATTATAGTACTAGTTTGATCGTTGTCGAATCGATTTTTTTTATTACCTGGCAACACTACTAACTGTCAATAATGACAGATCTAGACAACGAAATGAAAATATTATTTATGAAGTGTATTGTGAATGTTGTTTCAGTTATTTTTGCGAAGTTTTTGGTTTTTGTTATAGTTATAATGGACTCTGATACCACTTCAATTGACGACCCAGCTTTACCCTTGGACACTGAATCTGCCCATGACGTGGCGCTGTTTTGTTAAACGTGAAACCTTGAAGGTTTACCCTTATCTGGCAATTGCACTCTATTACGAGGAAAAATTCAAAGCAGGCACATAAGCTGAAAATTATATTTCGTATAGGTATATTATAATTAATATAATCTGCAAGGCACAGAAGCAATTACTCAATATTGTTGCAATTGCCTTGTAGGGCGAAGAACGGTGGGTTGCTGTGCTCACGTTATGACCACAATATGGTACTTAAGCTGGGCAAGGCATGAAAATAATATAAGGCCGCCTGCCCATTTTTTAAATGATATTTTATTAATTTACCATTCGGATTAAAAATATTAGTTTTATTTAAATGACCTTAGGATATGTTATTACCGTTATTCAAAATAAGATAACATCATGATTAAAAAGGCAAATGATTTATTTTGGAAAATAAACACTCATAATTGTAACTTTTTCAGCGACAAGTTTTAGCAATAGACATGCTAAATATGAACTATTTTTACACTCTCCTGCAACCTTATTACTATATTTCATTTCTTTTAGGTATAAACTATTAAAAACCCTGGTCATTAAATATTATACTTAATGTTCACGTTAAGCCAAATTGCCCTAACAAACTGAGCAAGCCCTTTCCTATGTTTTGATTTTTTTCCCGTTAATGTATGTATATGAGCTTCCCAACATCATCCTAACATATGACCATGCACTTTTGTAACACCCTGTATATGGCTACAAATCACAACAATAGAACATAATTATATTGATGATAAAACCACCAAAAACTCCCTCTACACACGTCTTAACATCACTAACTTCAGCCCATGCATCTCAACCTACCATATTCCGACAAACAGCGTAATACTACCCTACATTACGCTACAATTTCTTGGCAACCAACACCAAACAAACTAACAAAAAAGCTCGCTTTTGTTTTGTTTTAATGTACCAACTTTAGATCGTATTCCCAGAATTTTCAATTCGTTTTTATGTGGTCTCCAAGTTCTGTTTATGATGCGTACTGAGTTCAGTCATGGGGTTATCGGGAAGTGAAATAATGGTCAAAGTTTGAGCTTAGTTTTGAACTAGCTGGTGTGCATGGTTTTGCTCGCATCTTCGAAAATATATGTGCTTAATTTTACTTTTATTATTGACAGGCTCGCGCTTGACCACCATCTCATAATGGTGGTAAGTGATCATGTAGTTGACAATAGATCACAATTGCCTAAAAGTAATAATATCCCCAGGTTATAATTATGTAAGTATCAGAAAATACGATCTCCACATGGGCGTACCCAGCATCTGGCCTAGGAGGGAGGGCAAATCAGATTTTTTTAGATCAGATCTTCCGCGGCCTGTTTTGTCATGCACTCTACATAAAGCCTCGTTCACACTTTGATTGAACGAGGCTACTTCATACATTTTCTGCGAGATTTCCAGGGGGGGCAGCTGCCCATTCCTGCCCCTCTGGGTACGCCTATGAATCTCCAGCATGGAATTCCACTCTTTAGCTGCATGCAGAGTGAAAGTATTTCCAAATCGTTTTAACCACTAACGAACTTACATATCTTTCAATTAGAAAATAGTCTCAGTTTTCAATCCCGGGCATAGTTTATCTGAACACACAATTCCATCCATCCATTTATGCGTAATGGAGGATCATACAGGCATCTTTAAGTAGGTAAACTTGCTCGTTGAGTCCATTTTCTTGCACCTTATCTTCATCAGAAAGCTTATGGTTATCTCCAGTCCGATATTTCAGTCTAATCCTGGGAGGATTTTGTAGATACACACACAGGGTCTGAAATTAATCCTTGTCTTATATAGACGGCTTAGTCTATGCCTGATCCTAGAATCAAAACAAGACTGTCTGCTAGAGAGTCTTGTCTATAGGTACAATTACTGGATGGTATTAAGTATGGTTTAGCTTGATTTCAACAGTTATTATGGAGATAATGATGAGGGAAAATGTTGGGAAGGAATATTGAGGGGTGCGAAACAGAGTGTTAAGTCCCGCAAACTTGAAAAGGAAGATATGAAACTTGAGAAGAAGATAGAGAAGAAGAAAAAAACAAAATTGAAAAGGAAGGACCTTCAACTGGACGGTTATTGTGAGCGGTGGTCGCCAGCCTGATAGTGGATATTTGGACTGTTATAATAGGGATGTTTCCTGAGGAATAAAAATATGATCCTATTTAGTCGGTCAGTTAGATTATCGAAAAATATTGGACACGTATTTTTTGCTTTATGAAATTTCTAAAAATTGACGAAGATAAAAAGCTTCAAAGATAATGATTGGGGGCTTGTGACATCAGGGCGTGGTAAAAATCGTCGCACGGAGTGACGTCACACGAGTTTTCAACGCACTATATCGTCTTCGTTTTTTGTTTACGTGAAAAAATAAAAAATACGTGTCCAATATTTTTGGGAAGTCTATATGACGGACTAATTAGATTTTTTAGGCAACTACCCTATTATGTTCAAATCGCACGGTACACTTTGATAGAGCGATGCAGGATTTCGTTTAGTTAGTTCGCTGCTAGTGGGATAGATGGCGTTGCGTTTCATTTTGTCACCGTGCAATTTTCGCTTCGTTACTTTTTCTTGTGATAGCATTGATGCCGCTAAAGGAAGTCTATGATCTTAACTCTCTCTCTCTCTTATATGTATAATAGTCTGTAAGGTATATATGTTATGGGTCTTTGTTACCCGAAATAAATGATATATTATATTATTATTATTAACTTGAATCCCTTTTTTATGTATGGAAAATCATGAAATGACTTCTTCCGCTATAAGCGGAACAGAGGGGAGTGTCAGACTCTTACTAACTAAAACCCACCCGTGTTCCTCCTAATGCCCTTTGCGTTCCAGGGCCGCGGTGAATTTTGAACTCGGTGAACTTGAATACCTAGTTTAATAGTTTAAACGACATGTCTGTAAATTGGTAGCTTAGCTTAGAAACATCTGTATTTCTCTAATTTGGTAGTGTCAATGTCTGCTTCTCTCTGATTTGCCGCTTACTTTCGTTCAATTAGAAAAGTACCAGTTCACTAATCATGGTTGATAAGATTTCTCACAGTTAGAAATTTTGATCTTAAAAAGTTCGATTATTTGAAACCATCTCAATTTGACCAGTTACCGGGTTCAAATGAGTTGCACATGAGCAACCTCCAGAAAACTTGAAAAGTTCGATTATTTAAAAAATATCTCAATTCAGCCCCCGAGTAACTGAGTCGAAATCGTTGCATATTAGTTCTAAAATATCCCATTTGAAGGAACGCAAAATTCACATACAAATCACCCTGTAAGTACAGTTAAGACATGCAAGGCAAAGCCTTAGTGGATTCAGGATTCACACTAAGAAATGGAAATTTACATTATTTTATTTGCAAGGACTGGACTGAACGATCATTTATCAACATAATGTTACAGACTTTTCAACTACAGCTTAAAACTATATACATCTTCATAGACATAAAAGTGTTAGTAAAAACAAGTTGGAACACCGAAGTAACTCGGGATGAAGCTCAGAGTTCAGGCTATTAAAACTTACATTGTTTTCTAACAGACGAGAACTATTTCCAATTTTGTTACCGATACGATATTTTAGTATCCCGGTTAAGTTTTAAAACTTATTGGAAGACAAACAATATTAAGGTTTATGTGGAACATTAAGTTTGGTACAAAATATCTCTTTGTTAACTTTGATGGCTGTAGATGTTAGCAGTTGCACTAACGAAATAGCATAGCAGAAATGAGACAGCTGATAAAACCGCAAAATTAACTCTTTAAAAAACTTTTTACAAAAAAAAAAAAAACCAACTGCCTTCTAAAGAAAAAAACACAAAACATATGGAATAACTTTCATTTCGGAACACGGTGTTTTTGGCTGTTTAATCGTTTTTTGAACACTTCCGAAATTAGTTATTTTATAATTTTGTTTTTTTAGAAGCGGGTTGTTTTTTTTTTTGGAATATTTCCTAATCAGATCTTCACCAAACTAGAAAGGGACCACCTTGAAATACTAAGATGCTCTTCTATCTTAGATTTTATTTTTTCATTTTACATCGACAAGAGTGAATGAGAACATTATGAATGTAGTCGAAGCCACACATTATTAGGAATAACTCAAATACTAGTCGTCGGATCTGAATCAAATTTAAATATGACTACACGACAAGCACCAGCTTTCAAACATAAAAAGAATCGTCAAAATCGGGACACCCAGTTCAAAGTTAGGTGGTAACGCAAACAAAAAAATATAAAATACAGTCGACTTGAGAACCTCCTCCTTTTTTGAAAGTCGGTTAAAAACAGCACAAGCTCATCATTAAAAAAAAAAACTAGCTTCAAGCAACTTCTATTTATGCCACATATTGTTAAATTTTTGACGTAGTCTCGAGGTAGGTACACAATGATCTATTATTTTAAAATTAATTTTCCTTATTTTTTAAAAAAATTATGCGTAAATGTATGTGCCAAAAACATGTTTTCTTTCTTTCACCACCTTACAATGAAAACGTGAGCCATCTGAAAATTAACTATGCACCAGTGAGCGTGTAACGTTGCGGCGTTTTGATGCACGATTCAGGTTAATATAGTATTAACAGCATTAGATCATATACCATAGAGTAGGGATCAGGTATCGAATCAATAGTACCTATCGATAAAATATATGGCTTTCGAATAAAACATACAATAAAACACATATTTGAGTACACGAACTAAGAGCAACACTAATCAGCATATAAAAAAATTCAGACCTTTGTTAGAAAGTAAACAATGCCTTGCAGTGGGAATGAACGGGCTAAAAATAAATATAATAGTTCTAACCGATTTCCGCCCACGGTGGCAAACCTCAACGGATTTTGGCCAAATACGCAGAAGATATTAAAGTGCACAGAGTGTTTTCGCAAACACAGATGCACTCACTATTCCTCCACTCCCATATTCCGATTGAACGGCACTCCAACAGAACGAGGAACAGGTTCTTGAATCATCAGAATATGCTTTTGCATTATCACATCACTGACTTCCAAACTTCGGCTGTTACTGCCAAAATCCATAGCCCCATAAAAACTTGGTTGGCTAAGGTGTCAAACCTGTGACCCCATGCCCCAAAAACCAATTCAATATAACAGGATGATTAATAATTAGTGGCCCGTCCCGGCTTCGTACGTGTGGACACTTATTTATTTAAATATAGCCTAATTTACTCAGGGATAATGTAGCATTATAATGGTGAAAGAATTTTTCAAATCGGTCTAGTAGTTTTTGAGTTTATTCGTTACAAGCATGCAAATCTTTCGTCTTTATAATATCGCTCATTTGCTACAAGTTCGACATATCTCAAAATGTATGATTTCGTTTACTATAAAAACGTAATTTCTCAGAGAATATCTGCTCTCTCTTTCTCTCTTACTATACAGCTTAGACAAATTACGGTTTTATAGTAAACGAAGTACAATTTAGTAAACTCAAATATATTATTAACTAAAATATCAATTTTGAGATATTATGTTGAACTTGTAGCAAATGAGTGATATTTTACTAACAGAAAAAAACATCGATACGACCAAAGTATCGATACTATTTCGGTATCTATCCCTACAATAGTATTAAATGACATGACATGCTGATGACATGAGCTAGTGACAGGGAGGAATGTGTGTAGTACGTCTTTTCTTAGGGCCTATGCACATCACGTTTTTTAAACGCACCGTTGACGCGCGTTTGTAGCGATACAGACGCGATACGCACGCAAGTCAGACGCAGCCTGCAGACCTTTGCACACCTGAATAAATTCAAATACGCGTTTGAATCGATACAGACGCGCGTGTGTAGCGACACAGACGCGATACAAACGCGCGTGTGTTCGTTCGTACGTTTCGTTGGCTCCATTTTTTTGTTCCAAAGAGGTGGGGTGCACCAAATTGCTCGATTGCTAATAGCGTAGATTCACACTTCACTCGTTGCGGGGGAAACCCCACCCATAGGAAAGGCGTGCGCTAGCAGTCGCATCGGTGTCGCGCGTTTGAATCGATACAAGCGCTATACTAACGCGCGTGTGTATCGATACAGACGCGCCGGTGCCGCGCGTTTGAATCGATACAAACGACAACAAAGTGCTCTGTAGGATAAAAGCGCGTTTAGAAAACGTGGTGTGCACAGGCCCTTAGTGTCTTTACATGTTTAACGGTTTGTGGTCAGCTCCTGGGTTTAATTTCAAAGGTGCCGACGACATATCTTTCTAATACGTTGGCTGATTGACGAAGATACAATTCAAGATAAAAGTATTTGTAGGTATAATCCTTTTTTTTTTTCAACTAATGCATTTTATATTAAAAAGAGGTAAAATTGTTGGTATGTGGATTTAATTTTCAGAAGTAATATAGATAGATCTTTAGGGCCCTTTTTTAGGAATGAGAAATCATCAAATGACTTCTTACGCTCTGGGCGGAGCGGAAGGGTCAGACGCTTACTGACTAAAACCCATCCGTGTTCTTCCTAATCCTCTTTACATTCCCGGACCGCAGTAACACTTTCGAACTAATTCCACAACCCTGGATCTTTACGCAGAACTAATTCAGAAAATTCTTCACTATATAGAAATCATAATCATAATATGTCTATTCTTAGTGTCTTTACTTATTTAACGGATTTTGGTCAGCTTCTGGATTTAATGTCAAAGGTACCGATGTACTATTAAAAATTTTAACTTTGATAATAGTTTTTTTTTAATGAGATATAGATTTGCTCTTGACTCTAGTCTAGGTCACAGGTGATAGAGAGAAAGTCGACGATGGAGTGAGCTTACCCAGAAGAAGCCTGTTCACTCTAACTTTGAAGGGATTATGGTTGATTGCGTTCGGAAACAGAGACGTAGGCAAAGAGTTCCACTCCTTCGCTGTGCGCATTACTAAAGACAATTGAAAAACGCTTGGTGCGAATTGGTGGACTAGCAACAAGGTAGGGGTGGTAACCTACAGTAAGTCTAGATGTCCTATGGTAGAAGGGGGCCGGTGGGATGAGGAGTTTAGTGACTGATTGATATACAAGATTATAGATTGACGGTTGGGAAGAAATTCGTACAAAAATTACCAACAAATAAAAAATACAAATTTTGTCCGCAACTTTATGATATATTCTTCGCTTATAACCTGTAACCATCTTCAAGGTACCATCTACAACGGTTGTGGAGTTTGTTCGAAAGTTTTACCGCGGTCCTGGAACGCAAAAGCCATTTCGAGGAACACGGATGAGGGAGTGGAGTCTGACACTCTTTTTCGCTCCGACCAGAGCGGGAGAAGTCATTCGATAATTTCTCAAGCTTAAAGAAAAGAGGGTTCCAAACAAAAAAACACAAAAAGTAAAAAATAACGTTACTTTCGGAAATCTGTGTTCAAAAATCGAAGAGGAAATCAAAAACACCGAGTTCCGAAAGTAAAGTCGTTTTTTTTTGTAAAAAGTTTTTTGTATTAGCTATGGCATGGTTACCAATAAAAGTTTGCCGTCTTGGGCTGAGCAGAAGATGATGATTGCCTTTAAAGTTTCCACAACTCAGAAGCTGATTCTTGATTGTCAAGGATCTGAATGACAGCCGGCACAATTAGCTTAAGATGTTTCCGAGGCATGGAGGAAGCTCGGTATGTTAGAATGGTCCCCCATTGGACCATTCATTTTATGTCTGATTTTTATCGATCTATTAACTATCTTATAAATTATGATTTGCACTAATTCGTTCTTTCTTAATATTTTATCAAATCTTATATACAAATATCAATAAGTAGATAACATATTTTACGATACAAAATACGTCTACCAACAGAGCATCCAAACACAAATTAATACGTATAAACTACGCTTCGTAACTCTATCCACGTATTACAGCGCTACCAATCAGTATCAGCGCTGTCACTAGTAATTGGTATTCATCTTGCCGTCACATATTAGTAGTTCTCGTTACTTGAGGGTAAATGGCAGGATGGGGGCAGAAAATCAATTCCGAGGCGTCCTTGACATCTAGCGGACTTACGCCGCGTAAACGCACTCACGTGTTCCCCAGTTAATAGGTTGTGGATGTTTAGTAGGCAGCCGCTTCACGTGAAATACTGGTATTCAGCTGAATCCGGCTTAACTGGGAGCCGACCCCAATATAGTTGGGAAAAAGACTAGGCAGATGATGAAGAGCTTCTCAATAATCATTCCAAACTAGAGGTTTCGAAAACAATGTAAGCCTTCTATATTTTCCTGCTTTGTGGCACATGTCTAGTACATGAAGGCAAGCGTCTAATTTGGATGTTTATTCAGTCATGTATGTAATGCCAAAGGATTAATTAAGTAATGTAATATATAAGTAACGTTTTAAACATGTAGGCTCAGTGCCTGCTACGGTTGCGAAAGTTCGAAAGAGTCACTGCGGCCCTGGGCACAAGAAGGATCACGGGTGGGTTTTAGGCAGTAAGAGTCTGACACTCCCTTCCGCTCCATCCAGAGCGGGAGAAGTAATATGATGATTTTCCATCCAAAAAAAAGGCTCAGTAGCTTCAGAGATAAGGAGAACGTCAGTGTCGGTCATCGTTTCATATGTAAACGGCCATAACTCGGAAACGGTGCGTCGTAGGGCCATGCTTCTTAGACCCTAAATGGTTGCTACAGACAAGGTCAATCCGGTACAGCAAAAAATTCGGAAAGTTTCCGAAAAAAAGTCCTTGCCCCTAAGGCTACACTCCAACAAGTCATCTTTCATCATACAAAATACTTCATCAACCGCTCAAGAAGCAGGCAGCTGTATCAATAACACAAACCATATTGATTTCAATCATTTACGAGTGGAGCCGGGATACTTGGCCTGTCAGGTTGAAGTACTGTTGGTATGATTAGTATATTATTTTATTGTTAAATGACGATGCAAGATGAAGGTTAAAAGCTTTTGACTACAAAGTGGCTTATAAGGCTGTGTGATGACAAGTGGAGATTCGATGTTTGAGATGTTTTTACTGTCAGTCTTTTGTTTTCTCTTTAAGAATGTGACATTTTATTAAGATTACCGGTAACGATTCGATACACGCAGCGCCCCTAGCAGCGCCCCGTGGTTTCAACAGCATACTCGTAGTTCCCGTTTCCGTGGGGATATGGGGATAAAATATAGCCTACGTCACCCGGGGATAGTGTAGCTTTCCAACAGTGAAAGAGTTTTTCAAATCGGTTCAGTAGTTTCGGAGCCTATTCAATACAAACAAACAATCAAATCTTTCCTCTTTATAATATTAATAGCAGCGCCCCGCGGTTTTACTCGCGTAGTTCCCGTTCCCGTGGGAATATGGGGATAAAATATAGCCTATGCTACTCAGGGTGAATATAGCTTTCTAATGGTGAAAGAATTTTTAAAATCGGTCCAGTCTTTGAGTTAATTCATTACATACAAAAACATAAAAATACAAATCTTTCCTCTTTATAATATTAGTATAGATATAGACTATGAATTCTATACATTTTCTTACTTTACGGATAAAACATTTATGTAGCGCAAGAATAAAGAACACAACATACAAAGACAGAAGTCATAACACTAGAAATAGTCTGAATTACTCGCTACCGACATACATGAAAAAAATTGACATGACTGCTAAATCCAGCGAGTGTCATGCACATAGAGATGTGTGTCTCTAAATTGCAGGAAATGGGAGTCCAACTCAGCATGTGCCAGGCAAATATATCTGACGCTGGTATTCTGCTCAACAACGCGAATAACGCAACAAATGTAACTGAATGTTCAGTTTGAAAAGAATCTCGTGTTTTTTTCATGGGAATAGAAAGAAAATATAGAACACCAGCAAAACTTTTGCTTCGTTTATGATGCTACTGTAGAAATTGTTAAATGCCAATTATTATTATTCTCGTAATCAAAACTTTGAAACTGCCGTCGCAATATCATCGCACTGTCAAAAATGTTTTCAAAATTCACAAAAGTTTTGGCAGGTTGCGACTGTAAACTTTTCTTAAAATTATGGAAATGGGCCTTTTATCTGGATGGGAAATCATCAATGACTTCAAACAATCAACTCCTGCTTTGGGCGGAAGGGAGTGTCAGACTCGTACTGACTAAAACCCACTCGTGATTATTCTAGTGCCCTTTGCGTTCCAAGGCCCCGGTGACTTTTTCGAACAAATTCCGCAACCCTAGCAGGCACGTAACACAAACCCAGACCCTATGGGACCCGTCTTTTTTACTGACAGCTATTCGAGGCGCGCATGGAACACGACGCGCCATTGACCCAGGCCTGGTTGCTATCAGACGGCGAGCCACCCATAGCTCGCCGTCCGCAGGCCCACACCTACGGTGGCCGAGAATCGCCCTGCGTTTCTCGAACGGAAATGGCCCCCCAGGTTAGGTTAAATTAAAATGAAATACTCACGTATAAATAGGCGACTCATGGCCCTGCTTATACCAGATGACGAGCCCCATGCGATCGTCGGGCAGCGCCGGAGTGACGTCACAGGGCAGCTCCACACCGCCCCCTGTCGGCGCGTGGAGGGACTCGATTGATGCTGCAACAAGAAGAAGAGTGGATCAGATATTTAGAACGTAACATTTCCAAAAAAAAAATGACGTTTCGATCATTTAAGGGTTACATGTAGGTACCTAGAACATATTTATTGTAAATGATTGCTAATTTGCCGATGCCCCAAAAAACTGATCATAAACTTTATTTTTTTCGTTACACTTCCGTGTTTGGGTCACAGAAGTTTATGTATGCCCCAAATTTCAACTGAATCGGTTCCGTAAAATTGGAGAAAATCGGGTATGACAGACGGACGGACATGCAACAGTGTGATGACATATTTGCATCAGTTTTTTCTATACAGAACCTTAAAAATACATTGATCGTCATAAGTGGTTTCTTTTTTTTAAATTATGATCGAACAGAAAAAACCTATTAATTAATCTTTGTGTTGCGCCGTTAAACAATACGAAGTTGTAAAATGAAATCTAAGATTTGGGAATACCAAATTGTTCATCATTTAACTAGGTTAAATTATGTAATTGCCTAAACTGATATATCAGCCTGATTGTTAAACGAACGAGAACTGATCTCATAAAGGTCTGATGTCCTTTACGATCGGATCCGTCAAAAACTAGTTATTTTTCCGTTCTGCATTTTATCTTTATACATTATCCTGTCGTTATCAATAAATAATGACCAAGACATTTTAATTCAACGGACGGCGATAAGTATGGGGTAAAATAAATACCGATATAAAGAGATACCGCGAGATTACAGTAGCGGATGACAGCCCAATTTGGAACAAAATGGCGGAAGCTTCTCCAAAGACGGCCACTTGTAGCAAGTTGGCCGAACGCCTTCTGTCAATAATTACTTATTTACCTTAACTACCGAATTACAGCAATTACCCAATCATTTGACGCGTAATTTTTTATCGTTTTCAGATACTACGATAAAAAAAAATAGTAATCATTTTATCGAATTGCCCCCAAGCTGTATTACCGATGGATGTGCAATAATCACAGTGTTATTCGACTGTTATTTTATCACGTTAAAATTGCAATCCCTGAAGAATTATTGGGGTAAAATGATACAGCAGTGAGCAAGGGGCATTATTTTAATGATTGCTTTCGGGCACAATTGGATGTTCGAGCTTCGAAATATGCTTATCCGACGACGCGGTAACAAAGTGCGTAATGTGTTTTTGTTGTTGTGGCCTGTAGCGTCTATGCTAAGTAGTATTATAACTTGGTAGTATATTAGTTACTGTAATGTGTATAAAAGTTGATAAAAATCCAAAATTAATAAAAACGGTACAACAAGTTAAGCAGAGATAAATTTTCAAGAGAGAGAGAGAGGAGGAATGAGAAATGTCTAGATGATGGTTTTGGGATAAAATAAGAATAAATTTAAGGGTGCACGAAAACCAAAGAAACGCTGGATGGAGTAAGAGAAAAATAAATGTTAATAGTTGATAAGCAAGCTTCTTTTATTTTATTTTTTCATTTATGCCGGAATAAGCGGGTTGTTTTTCTTTCTTTTCTTTAAAAAGCAGACTTAATTAAATATAATTAGGGCTACATATAAATGTTGTGGATATATTCCATTAGATATTGTCTACACCTAGTTAATGTTAGAGTTTGGAAGGTCGCTTAGTTACGATTTAGTTAACTACACTATTTTTATGTTTAGGATGGGACTGGCTTAGGTACACAACAGTATACCTAAGCCCTTTTTTAAAAACAAAAGAGAGAAAAAAAAGTAACTGTTTCCTGGCGAGTGATGGCGAATAGAGATTTATGGATGATAACATACAGAGTAAAAGCAAGAAGCAAGCTCTAAGATGTAGAAACTTGAGTCACTAATATTGACAATGATAGATACCAGCGGAGACATTTTTTTTTAAAATTTTTACATTTTTGTACCAAAGCAAAACCACGATTGACCAAAAAAAGAAAAGAGCAACGGGCGTGCCATGACGTCTTAAAACGTGAGTCTTCCGAACGAGAAAAAGGGATGAAGCTTTATAGGGTGTAAAGCTCTAGATTAATATCCCTCTTTCTCGCTCGGAAGACTCACGTTTTAACACCTCATGGTACGCCCGCAGGAGGATAACCCCTCTCTTAAGCGGACACATACATACATGATGATTTCCATAAGGTAAAATAAATCCAAAAAAGAAAAAAAAAACTGCGTATCTATGCTAAAAGGTTTTTTTGGTTATTCTTTTTTGTAGTTTTTTATTTAAATCTGTATCTCAAATACACAATCCGAGCGAATTATGCCTTGATACATTTTTGTTAAAAGCTTTAAAACATTTCTGCCTCAAAAACGATAAATCGGTACCCATTTATAATATATTTTTAAATCCATCCCAGTCCAGGCAGTGACAGGGTTCTCTTTTTAAATTAAAAGTGTGGGTAAAGAGAATTTTTAATAGAAAATCTATGTACTGTTATCGAAATGCCCCGAAGGATACGGCACAAGTGTACCTATAGTAGACCACTCATATCTCGCCAGTTAAGTCACATACAAGAGGTGCGAGGCTATCGCCAAAAAGGCACTAATCCAGGCTCGAGCTGCAACTGAAAAATTCGAAATGGAAAAACACGGGGTAAATCGGGGAATTGGGAACCTGGTTCCTCGTGGTCAGTTGAAGAGCTTGTTGCAGTATAACTGGAGTTAGCTGAGTATCAGAATTTTACACGGAGCGACTAGTCGCTCCGTGTCCATGGAGGTATCTAACCTCCGTAAGCGACCTCGTGTCAGATTTTATTCTTGCAGCTACCGGCTTGACGGTCGAATATTCACAACTGACAGCCAAGGACAATAGAGTAATGTGCTTCCAAAGTACAACAATCTAAGTATGTTATCATGGTCACCTATCCCCGGATCGCCTTCGACAAGTGTTGCTCAACCTGACATTGCTGTTTCTTTTATTTCTCCTAACAAGGCGGGCCGTGTCCAGAAGTACCGCTTTCTAGATCCATCCCTTGATCTAGCTGCCTAACGAGAGCCTCCTAAGAATGCGGGCCGTGTCCAGGAGTACCACTTTCAAGATAAAGCCCTTGGATCCAGCTGCCTAACGAGGGCCTCCTAAGGTGCTGATCGAGCCTCTGCTATTACGCCATTGGCTGACATGACTATCGGTACAATGATTGCTGAGACAACATCCCGCATGTCGACTACATCGCGAGCCAAGTCAAGATATTTAATTTGCTTATCTTTCTCGGCTTTCACGAGTTTCTCGTCATAAGGAAAAAAACTGTTGTTATTATTTAGCCACGAATAATAACGACAATTTAATGTTTGATATAACTTAGGAAAACATCACAGGTAATACGTTTAATGAAAAATGAACAAGTACCAATACGACTTATCAAAAATTAATTAAAGCCGATTATTTGTTCCGCATAAGGGCTTCGATACACTGTTTCGATCACGCGCGTATTTAATCAGATTAAGTTTGATGATTTGTAAGGATTCAACCTCGTTAAGGTTTCCGGCATCACGTTGTGATTTTCGGTAAAGCCGATATTAGATATAGGAATGATCCAATCCCATGGCGGCTCGGGACAATCCGCGAGTCGCTGCGCTGTAGTAAATTTATGTGACTTTTTTTAGCAAACTTCACGAACATCATTTAAGTTGTATTTGTTTGATATCCATGATGATGATGGAACAAATATTGATCCACACATACAGAGCATGACGGACCCTTGTTAGTCAGGAGCTCAAAAAAATATCGTAAAGTATCTTAGTAACTCAATTTATATGAATCACACGTTCATGTCCAGGCCGTGACACGGACGTGTATGACCAAGTTCAACAGGCCCAAGGTGCGTCCACGTCCCCGAAACGACCCTGTTATTTCATTCAAATCCGTAGATCTTCAGAAATTATAATCTAATTAGTAGCAACCCGTGGTTTCACGCGCGTAGGGGATGGGGGGATATGGGGATTAAATATAGCGTATGCCATCCGGGGAGAGTGTAGCTTCTCACCACTGAAAGATTTTTCCAAATCGGTTCAGTAGTTTCGGAGCCTATTCAATGCAAATAAACAAACAATAAAATCTTTCCTCTTTATAATATTAAGTATAGATAAAGATTTGTTACAATACTACGAAGATTTATATTGTTTTCGTCTTTAGTTTTTTCTTATTTTAATTCAGTAATGTCTGAATACCCAGAGGGCGCCAGATACATCTTGTTATACGCGAAAGCAATACTTGTATTGCTAATTTGTCATACTATGGTACGTAATTCTTCTGCATTCACCATTACAGACGCGGGTATTACCACGTGACAATTAAGTATAACAATGATTGATTTGCGACACTTTTAATTTAATTTTAATAACCATTTCCGTTGATAGAATATCGTTTTGCCTACAGCAACTTCAACAAGACGCATTACGCACGGCGATCTCAAACAAGTGAAATTTTGAATTCTTTTAATTTTTGAATTTTTAACGTTTTGCGTTATATCTATATGACGCGTACAATAGCACTATATTGTACGCGTCATATAGATATAACACAAAACGGGTTACTTAGTAAAACGGGGTAAAGAGAAACGCAGGGGTGAATAAAAACGAAACTTTGGTTGGAATTTTCACGTTATTAAAATATTGTTGGCAGCAATGAAGAACTATTTTTTATCAATTAATTATTTGTTTTGTGAGAAACCATTAATATGGTATTTCAGTGAAAATCCCACTAAAAGTTTCATTTTTATTCATCCCTAAATTTCTATCTACCTCGTTTTACGGTATTGCAAACGCTCCGTAAGTTCATAATGTTACGCGTGAAATTGTTAACTCATTTTTCTCGGTGACACACGGATAAATTGGACACTTAATAGTGTCCTTAGACGGAATTTATCGTATTTTTATTTCATGTATTAGAATCTTACGAAGTTTGCAATTATAAGGGCCCCAAGTCTGCTATTTTTATAAATTTGTCATTCCAACACGATCCCATTGCCATTTTGCTAAAAGTTCGTAATCTGCTAAATTCATGGTCGATCATTGGTCGGTCAATGGTCTCGTAATAGTTTTTGATAGGCGAGCTATTAAAAGCAATGAGTGCACAATGACGTTCTAGTGGTAGGTCACTGATCAAAGGATCTGTCAAAATTTTAGCAGTTTACCGCAAACGTCTGTCATTAATTTGTCATTATGTACGAGATGACCATTCTATGGCATTTCTTTCAATGTTGTGTCAGTGGTTGACCATTGGAAAGTCATAGTGACACTTTTATATTAGTAGATTACCAAACTTGTCAAAATCAACCATTATTAAATCAATGATAGACCATTCTGACACTATAGTAATAACAGACTTGGGGCCCTGGTGACATACATACCTCTATACATACATTCGAACTTCTGCACCTATCTCCACTGTGCCTTAATACAACCGAGATGAACATCTATTGCATGCTAATCACTCCGGCTCATCTTTACGCAGCCTCCCGTATCAGATTAATGCATGCTCATCTTGGTAGTTATTCATAATGGGGTAATTATTATGTATGTATGTCTTTGAAATTGTATAGTGCAATTGATTGAATATTGGATTTGTTGATAACAAGATTATGGAAGGGAATAATGAAATTTGCAGCTGAATTTTTAAATGGTAAAGTGTAATATAATTAATTTGACTAATATTTACAGACAATTTATAGTTTTGAATATTTATAAATAGATTGTAGGACAATATAATTCATATTTATTATTTAAAATGAATTTATAATTTTTGTGACAATGTAATGTGATTTTAGCTTTGTTTTAATACTTATTCTTACCGATATATTTGTATGCCATGAAGGTCAAAAACTTATGTTTCTACAAATAATGTCTTGTCTTATCGAAAGCTACACATTGATGGGTGCTAAAGAGTATTTATTTATTCTTCATGAAAATGCAATATTCCAAAAATTATTTGTACTTTATTCTTATCTTAAAAACTGCCTTTCAGTAGCTAGACAGATTTTGGCACCGTCACCAAAGAAGCGCTGAACAAAAAACTTGTCAACTCCGCTACAAAAAATGTAGCCGCTGAAAAAAAATTCTGGCATATTTATTCACTAGACGCGCTACATGGCAACTTTTATTAAAGCGCCCATCTGGCATTCCGCCAAAACTATGGCAATGTAGCATATTGCATGTGACGTCATTTCCTGTTAAAACTACCCTCGTGAAATTAAATCGAATTGGTTTTAACGAAGTTTTTATACTGGTTAAAAGGTTAAAGTGAAAAATTCACATTGTAGGGTACTTTTAGTTTAATTAAGGCCATAGGTCAGGGAAGAGAGAAGCACCAAATATTCGAGCATTTTCCTGTAATTTTTTTCCCGGTGCTTTTTCAGTCGTATTTTTGTGACGCCATTTTAATTAGTACTGTTACTATTGGCTCCAGTATCTTGTTTTGTAATCTTTTTTACAAACAGTTTTGTAATCACAAAACTGTACATTAGAGTTGTTGGGTTTGTTTACGGGTGCTGCTTCAATAAAACGATGGCCTTGTTACTATTACAACTACTGGTTTATTCTATAAATTGTAAATAGAAATGTATATAATTCTAGAAAGGTCTGCGTGTGCACTTCAAGGCAGTCTGGTCGTCTTCAGTGGCGGTCGTTGGTGCGGCGACGCTGCCTCTCCAACAAGCCGTACATTTGTAGTGGCGGCAGTAAAATATCATCATCGCCATGTCTGCCTTATGCCTTATCCCACAAATAGGGTTGTGATATAAATATCAGGTATACCATATGGTCAGTACCTGCTAGGGTTGCGGAATTTGTTCGAAAGAGTCACCGCTGCCCTGGAGCGCAAAGGGCACAAGAAAGATCACGGGTGGGTTTTAGTCAGTAAGAGTCTGACACTCCCTTCCGCTCCACCCAGAGCGGGAGAAGTCATTTGATGATTGCCCATCCAAAAAAAAAAAAGTTGACAAAGACAAAGTCGACGACGCGACGGTATGAGCTTATCCAGAATATCCTTTACATTACCCTTACTACTTACTTCCGCAACTGGTTTGAAGAACCTTACAATTCATTTTCGCAATTGGCAACACCAGATTGAAGTTTCATACCTACCATATAACTTGTAAAATAAATAGCCATTGTATATCGAACCCACGATTGCTGACCACGACTTTGCAATAATCGTAAAACCCGATCGTGTTTTCGACGATCGGTCAACGATTTGCGTAGAAATAGTCTGATTGTTTCGCAAGTAAAAATGCGTTTTGAAAAGCCTCATCAAGGCTCATGTGTCCAATTTAAAATATTTCAAAAATGTACCAATTCACGTCGCACTAAGTCTTATTTTATCTCGGCGTCAATCATGTGAAAAACTTTTCAAGAATTAAAAAAAAAATTGATGATTTTTTTCGTACTGTATAAAACTTAAAATTGCGCATTTTGACTCTTTTCACTGTTTTTTTTTGCTGTTTGTACTATTTTTTTAAGGATGGGAAACCATCATATGACTTCTTCCGCTCTGGGCGGAGCGGAAGTGTGTGTCAGACTCTTACTGACTAAAATCAATTCATGTTTTTGACTGACCGAGCTTGACAATACAAAAGTGCCTGTAAATGGATTATTTTATACAAATGCTTTGAATCACCGCGGCCCTGGAAGGGCGTTAGGAGGCATAGCCCTTTTCGTTCCAGGGGCGCAGTGACTGTTTCGAATAAATTCCGCAACCAGGGCAAAGCAGTTCCACAATTCTGGCAATTCTACGACCCACTTTTATTAGACCCAGGTATCAACTATCATTATAATCGGTTCATTCACTAAGAATAAGTACTTGCAAGGAGTAAACGGCTTTTAGTGGCAACATTTTCCCGTCGTCATGAAAGCGACTGCAATTTATATAATAATAATGGTTCAGTCAGCGGTACTACCTCAAGGCTGTGTAACCAGGAAGTTACCTTGGCTCCTTAATAAATGTGACAAGGACTTGTTATTAATGTTGCCGGTAAAAAATCGTGTTTCAGCGAAATATCGACAAGGAATTGACAAGTTTGCATGATACAGCCGAAAATAAAATTACTCCGTTTTTAACCGACTTCTAAAAAAGGAGGAGGTTCTCAATGTTTGTTCGCGCATAACTCCGTCGCTCGTCAACCGATTTGAAAAATTATTTTTTTGTTGGAAAGTGTATACTTCCCAAATGGTCCCATGAAAATTTTATCGAAATCATCCAAGCGGTTTTCGAAAAATCAACAAAAATCTAAAAAAAAATATCTACATTGTCTACATTGACGACCTCTTAGCTTACTCTGCAAAGGAGCAGTACGTTTTTTTTACACCAATGTGATTGGTTCGTTTAGGTGGAGGAGGGGAGGGGGTGTAGGTACCACTAAAAAGTGAAAAATAAAAAAAACTTTTTACAAAAAATAAAACCGACTTCTAAACAAAAAAACCAAAAAGTATAAAATAACTTTAATTTCGGAAGTCGGTGTGTTCAACAACAAAAAAGCAACCAAAAACACCGAGTTCCGAAATTAAAGTTATTTTATACTTTTTGGTTTTTTGTTTAGAAGTCGGTTTTATTTTTTGTAAAAAGTTTTTTTTATTACCGATAAATTGTGCTAATATCATAGACTTGGAATTCTGAATGTTTTAATGTTTGTTTATCAACCAAGCCTGGGCTGAACTTTTAATGGAATTGGGTAAGGGTAGCCTATGTTGGATTAGGATACTATCACGGAAGATTTGCGGATAATTTCAGATTGTTTTGATTTGAAGGTAATATTTTTATCCAGCTTTAAGAAATACAAAACTTAAAAACAAACTTTTTCATATTGGTCTCAGCAAACCCGTTTTACATATGAAACACATAACGTGGGATATAAAAAAAGTTGGTCTTCTTTGCCAGTCGGCCATATTGGATTTAGAATTACGACATTTAGTTATTCGAGCATTGTAATCCAAACCAATGATGTATGCAAAACAACTCTATTTATTGGTATCTGATTTATAATCAACTAAGAAAGTAAAGTAAATTAAAAGCTTGGAATAAAACGATCATTGTTATACCCAATGTCAGTAGTAAACATATGGGCTGATATACATACATATGTATATGTTTATATTATTCTGTGTATTTAAAAGCACATTTTAACCAACCATAATTTTATTCTTATATGCAAATTAAGCAGCACTCATTTAATTGCAGCGGACACCTATTTAAATGTAATACGAACTGAACATAAATAAAATATATCTTTTGATCAAAATCCCATATGTTAATGTGTGAACAATTACGGATTCCTACCACGAAAACCAATTTGCTGGTCAGACGGCAAAGGATGAATAAAATTAAACAAAAAATATATGTTTAATTGTTGCGTACCCCTCTCATAGATTGAATATCAATAAGGGAAATATATTGAGGTTACGCGACGACGGAATTCAAATTACAGTTTTGTGCGATGTTTTTTTTTTGTTTTTTCTGTGATCTTTTGTTGAATTTAAAACTATCGAGGCCGTTCGTGTCAAACTGGTGTTTCATTCTAGTCATTCAAAGCCATATTTATGCCAAACAGTAAAAACAATATTCTGTAATTTTAGTGCGAATGGTTTTTGAAAATGTATTTTATTCATTTGCTTTAGTTTAAATTACTGATTATACCTAATAGTCATTAGCATTACTGATGGTACCTCAGGTATGTTTTGTCTCTTCCTGTGAAATTTGTGTATTTTTCAATAATTGATAATGTCAAAGTAATTTTTGACACGTTTTTACCTTATTATCACTTCTTTAACTGATTATTAAATGAGAAATTACATCGCTTGTATTTTTCAAACCATTCCCAAATCCATTAAGTATACATTTGACCAGTTATGAGTAGGTACCCCATATAAAAAGGTACCACTGTGAACAACCAGAAACAAAACCAGTTTATAAATACTAATAAACACGATATTAACACGTTATTTGATGTTATGTCTAATAACAATTACAGTGGTTTACCGCTAATTGTTCGTACACGCTTCGCAGAATTTAGCAGATGTTAAATAATTACTGTAGCTACGGAGTATCAATTAACTCTGTAGGTAACTAATTACTTGATTTATACTTGTACCGTGAGATGTCCATTAATTCATAACTTAAGATTATGTAGTTAAGATGCTGCTAGTTTCATAATTCTTTGCAGGTGAATATTATTACAAACTATATTAATAATTGGGTATTTAACTAGATATAAACATCTTAATTCTATTTAGTCCATCAGTTGTATTTTCAAAAAATATTGGACACGTATTTTTTGTCATTTCAAATCGTAAAAAAATGTAAAGATAAAGCGTATGAAAGTTCTGGTGGGACTGGCATTTAATATCGTATTCATTTTTGCTAACGAAAAAAAAAAGAAAAAAATATGTGTCCAATATTTTTTGGTAATCTGTCTGACGGACTAATTACATTTTTGCAGTAAAATACCCTATTTTTGGATCCCCTATACTCCTGTCTTTACAATATGTGAAAAGCAAGAAGAGCCCTCTATAGGCACTACATTGATAAAGCTTAGCTAACAAATATTACATCTGAAATCTCACTATAATATTTTTATTTTCTAACTGTTTTGACGTTAATAAGTGCCAATTAATGGTCTAGTTGAAATAAATGAATTGACTCCGACTTTAAAAACGCCAATCAAGCTTGCGATTCTTGTTAAACTAAATATTAATATTCTATAATATACAATGGTTGCGATATTAGTAAAAGTCTCTATTTAGCAAACTAATCTCTGCTACTACAGTACCTAGTGTTATTATAGGCGCATTGTCCTCAGAAATGTATGACTGTAGACAAAATATTTATTTGATAGGAAGAATGTGGATATAAAACTTGATTTGACTTGAAATACCTAAGTAGGACAGTCAGCAAGCACTGTTTGTATCTTCCTTTATAAAAAGAAACAGCATAATTAAAACACTGTAGTAAAAAGAAGCGACGTTGCTTCGTAGCGTGAAGAGTAATGGCGACAGTTTTTGTGTTGCAGTTTTTCCGAGTGAATTAAGAAGTTGTTTTATTTTTTGTTTTTTTTTTTTCTATGCTTATTTACTATCTACATATAATATTATAAAGAGGTAAAGTTCGTTAGTTTGTGAGGTTGTAGGGGGTAGTCACTGGATCTGGATCTATTGCACCCATTTTGAAAATTCTTTTACCAATAGAAAGCCATATTATTTGCGAGTGTCATAGGCTATATTTTATCCTCGTTTTCCCACGGGAACGGAAAGAACGCGGGCGAAAGCAAGTAGTGCTCGTTTATTATACGATGACAGTTAAAGAGTGAACTGTATCAATTGAAAGTAAGTAAAACTTTACGAGTAAACAAATACAAGATAGCATACCTCTGTTCGGCTAATAAATACAAACTAATTTAATAATACCAGCCTTTTACTACTACGAGATAAATGCCTCTTCTTATACAGAAACCAAAAGGAAGAACACCCGGTGTGTCTCTTTTCAATTATAATCACCACACTTGATCAAGGTGACCAGACTTCTTAATGTTACATAGCTAGGCTAAAATGTACTTTTAATATGTTTTTATTTTCTATACGCATAAAATACACACAATTAAAACTTACTTATCGAATCGTACAAATGACGTCACGGTTCCTCACGTAGCGTAACCTCAATGTGTTAATCTCGATAATAGTGATGTATTCGATCTTATTCTTGATAACAATACGTTTTATTTTATTTAAGTTTTAATGTAAATCTCTTCGCTCGTTACTTCTCCTTATTTATTGCTTCCCCTGGTCACCCGCGGCTACATTGTATTCAGTTAAATATTAGGGAGAGAATTATTTTGTTAGAAATTGTTACTTTGTTAAATAAATGTATGCTAAATGTTTTGAATAGAAATGGGAGCCTATTTATCATCATGATTTTATCGTCATAATAATTTGATATTGACAGAGGAATCAGCACATTGGTAATAATTAATGTTTTGGATTATTTAGAAATTTGGAAATGGTGCTGTTAATTATACGGTAATAATATATATTTATCTTTTATAATTAACAGCAGCATTTTAGTGGAGAGAGCTTAGTTTCGTACTAAACTAAACCATTATGAGAGAAACTCTGATACCTATCATATCATACCTCATTGCAGAGAAATTAATAAAAATATTTTTTTTTGTTATTTTTGTAAAGGTACGTAGAAATATCAAGGCGATGATAATCTTATCTTACTAATTATAAAGCTGAAGAGTTTGTTTGTTTGTTTGTTTGAACGCGCTAATCTCAGGAACTACTGGTCCGATTTGAAAAAATCTTTCAGTGTTAGATAGCCCATTTATCGAGGAAGGCTATAGGCTATATATCATCAGGCTAAGATCAATAGGAGCGGAGCAGCGATAAATAATGTTTTAAAATCGGGGATTCCACGGGGACGAAGTCGCGGGCAGCAGCTATTAGTACAATATAAGTTGTTAGTCGTACAAATTTATGAAGGTGTTTCGACAATTCACTAACGAGATAGGTATGTATGTATATTCGACCACGTCGTTCTCCAAAAGTTACAACAAAAACGTCTAAATTCAGAAAACCGTAAAACTAACATACTCAGAAGAGGCGACAATATGTTCACGCTAACAACAATGGGGGGTAAACTTGAACGTAATTTTCAACGGTTCGAAAATAATGGCTGCCAGGCAAAATATTTTATTTTTAGCTTATTTATTTTTTTCAAAACACCCAAGTTGTTGGGTGCAGTTGAGTTTTTTTTTTTTTGTTATTTAAGATGTAATACGACTGGATGAGTTATGGTTATGGAGCGTAGTATTGCGATGTTGCTAACAATGTAAACAAGGGTTCGCGCTTCAAAGTATTTGCAATTGAGCCTGTCATATAAAATCCAGGTGTAAAAATAAAATTTTAGTGACGTATTTTCCTGTTACCGTTTTACATAACTAACAGTAAGATCTAAAGTTATTCCAGTTTGTTAGTGGTACAAGAGAAAGTGAGGAAGGCTTATGAGCCTGGACCTCAAGTCTGCTGTTTTTATAAATTTTTCATTCCAACACGATCCCATTGCAATTTTGCTACAAGTTCGTAATCTGCAAAATCTTAATGGTCAATCATTGGTCGGTCAATGGTCTCGTACTTTTTGATAACCGTAACTATTAAAAGCAATAACTGCACAATGTCGTTCTAATGGTAGATCACTGATCAAAGGAACTGTCAAAATTTTAGCAGATTACCGCATACGTCGGTCATTCATTGGTCATTATGTAGGAGATTACCATTCTATGCCATTTCTTCGAATGGAGTGTCAGTGGTTGACCGTTGGTAAATCATAATGACGCTTTTATATTAGTAGATTAGCAGAATTGTCAAAATCAACAATTATGAAATCAACGATAGAACATTCTAAAAACTTGTAATTGGCCATATTGTTAAACTAATGTGTCTGTCTAGAGTGTACAGTGGCCGTATTACGAAGTGCCAATGCCATCATAATTCGTGTGAGGGAAAGAGATAGTGCTATTCGTCTTGTGTAACTCCGTCTCTCTCTGACACAGAAATCACGATGGATTTAAGACGTCATAATAGGGCTGCTGGTTCTTTTTGTAAGTGATAGATGGGACTCTGAAGGCGGTTTTAGGCTACATTACACGGACGCAGACGCTAGTATAAGGTAGTCTTTTATATTATCTCTGCACACAATATCAAGTGTTGTTATTTTGGCATGTTTAAATATAGAACTATTGCAGATGAGCAATAAAATTTTCAATTGTGCCAATTTTAAGTGGGGCACTGCGCTTTGAAGTGCTATAAGTGGCTGACTAATGTCTGAATCTGTTCAGTTTCACAATTTGGATGCAGTAAGCAATTCAGCAGTAATATTTTATCAATTTTAACCAACATCGATAACCAACATTGATCCATACTAAGTCAAGTATACGTACATATATTTTTGTAAAGAGAATGGTTTTTCTGGCCTACCCTAACTCGAACCACTGCACGCCACTGGGTACAGGAGCCGTATTATGACATCTTAAAACCATCATGTTTTCTGTGTGAGAAAAGGATAGTGATATTCGTCCTGTATAGCTCCGTCTCTTTTTCACACCGAAAACATGATGGTTTTAAGAGGACATAATACGGCCCCCGGACCAATCGATTGCGGCGACGCGGCGACGCCTATTGGAGACATTTGTTGCACAAAGATGATGACGTAAGGGGAAGGAAGATGATATAATCGATATATCTGCACATAGAATTCCTATTTACTTGTATGTTGTTTCTAAAACTCCAACTTAAGACCTAGAAATCTTCATGAAGATATCTGCCCAAAAGATGTTCCAATCGACGCATCTACATTTTGTGTAGAAGGTTACGAAGGTCACCATGCAGCGCAATGTGTCACCGACACAGTAATCATTTCATGTACTACTATATATTTACTCTTTTATAGTAAAACTAGCTTCTGCCCGCGACTTCGTCCGCCAGGAATAGGTACTTTACCCCCGATTTTGAAACTCAGCCCGATCGGTTTAAAATTGACAAACTTTCATCCCCTATTTTATCCCCTTGGGAGTGGAATTAATCAAAATTCTTTCTTAGCGGATGCCTACGTCATAACATCTACCTGCATGCCAAATTTCAGCCCCATCCGTTCAGTGGTTTGGGCTGTGCGTTGATAAACCACTATGTCAGTCAGTCACTTTTGAGTTATATATATTTAAGATATGACCTGTTTGTTTAGGTTAAGGCATTTACCTATGAGCTATGTTGCCTCAAAAAATGAAGTCAAGAGTGAATAGGTTCCTTCTGGGCAAGCGTGTTCCATCGTCAAATATATGCTTTATATCAGACAAGATGAAGATTAAACGCGAGCCTATTGATAATAGAAAATAAATAGATTTTCTTTTTCTATTAAAAAAGATATTTTATCACGTTACCACCTTAATATACCGAATAAAAGACATAATCAGAAAAGATTGCGTAACACATCCGCTAAACATAATGATAACCCACAATATCTTCCCACTTACCTACACTTCCAACACTCCATTCAGTCTCAAAACACCATAAAACAAAGACATATAAATCTACAGCCCCCAAATTCCCCCACCCAGATCTAATTCCCCCCCAAAACGGATATAAACGGACTCATGACATTCATCAAATGTATTGTGTACCAAACTAAGGGGTATTGTTTGAGCCCCTTCCATACGGACTGAGTCTGTGTTCTCGACGATATTTTGTGCATATGTGCCTATTTGGAGTTAAGCATTGTGGAAGGAATGCCTTTGTAGTTCAATTTTACGATCTTACGGTCTATTCTCTAGAGATGGGGTGTTAATTAGAAGTTAGATATCGATATATTTTTATTTTAAATAATTTATATGAGTCGAGTAAAAGCTTTGATTTTGATTTGTAAAAGAAAATTTGATTAGTTTTACGAATCAGGAATTGCGTAGTGATTAATTATTTTTACTAAAGCCAATATTTTCGTTGTAGAATTTATTTCCAACTCTCCAAAAATTCACTGACTTCTGTTTCCGTTGTGTCTACACTGAATTGAAACAAATCGCAAACAATTTGAGAAATATTTCAGTTGACAACGAGCTGACTCTACGATAAATTGCCAACAATAATACTGTTGTTGGCAATATGTAACTATTTGTCAAGATAAGCAAGAAGAAACGAAGTTTATACTAATATATAAAGCTGAAGAGTTTGTTTGTTTGCTTGCTTGAACGCGCTAATGTCAGGAACAACTGCATCGATTTGAAAAATAATTTCAGTATTATATAGCCCATTTATCGAGCAAGGCTATAGGCTATAGAATATATATTATCAGGCTGAGATAAATAGTAGCGGAGCACCGATGAAGAATGTTTCTTAATTTCTGCCCGCGACTTCGTCCGCGTGGAATACGCGGACGAAGTCGCGGGCAGAAGCTAATCATATACATATTGGGTACGGCCGAGCATCAAAGGAAGAAATTACATGGAGGGATTGAGATATTAAGTGCCTTCAGAAGATATGACTTGTTATCAAGCCGCATTGAAGATGGAATAGAAGCTTTCTTCGTTGCAGCTTTTCAAAATCATAGACAGCAGTTGTCGACTGCGTAACCAGGTAAGTCCAGTTAAGCAGTAGATTTCCTCCTATTTTGTACTGCGAGAGAACACTCATTAAAAAAAACATAGTGAGTCAACTCTGATATTGAAAGGCTGCATAGTCCAGTTGGTTCAAAAAACTGATACTAATTTTAGGAAAGCAATTACTCATGTTTCTGTTTTCAATGTTTCAACTGAGCGGATCCACAGAGCGAATGAATTTTGACAGCAAGCGCGTTCTTTTCATGTTTACTACCAAATACAGAAACACTATTATACGATGATTTTTTTGCTAAAACCAGGCACACACTTTTGTTTCCATCACGTTTGGACAACACAAAAGTTGGCAATTTTTCTTTGGTGTAGACGCAGCATAAGGCACATGAAATTCCGGCTTTATTTTAAAACTAATTTTGCTCTCTACTGTTACAGGTTTTTAAAGTAAATGTAGGTCTGAACAGAATTATTACGACGAATTATCGTATTGTTTCATATTCAGAATATAAGATTATGTAATTTCAGAGGTGTGTAGGTAATTATGTAATGTGAGTCGTTATAAATTATAGGCTGTATTATTTCACAACGAAATTATTATACACTTTTATGTGTATAATAATTTCATTTTGAATTTATTATACACTAGCTTTTGCCCGCGTCTTCGTACGCGCATATCCTGTTTTTCCATTCCCGTAGGATTTTTTGGGAATCCTCTCTTAGGGTTCCCCTACACTCCTCAAGGAACCTACATGCCAAATTTCAGCTTTCTACAACCAGTAGTTTCAGCTGTGCGTTGTCTGTCAGTCCCTCAGTAACAGCAGAGTTTCATATATTGTGTGTGACGATAGTAGCCTCCTTGGTCGTGGGTCACTGGCAGTCCAGTTTGTCGATAGTACTTTGGAAGGGTCTGGCAAAAGAGTAAGAATTATTTTGAATTACGAATACAGACAAGTCATATACTTAGTAGCGCTCTTATAAGGCAGATGCCGTAAATAATCCGTGTTTTCTTCATTAGAATAATAAATAAAATAAAGAGGCCGTTCAGTTCTCGTATAATCTAGCGATCGTTCCTCGAAACTGAGATAATCGGCTACGTAAAATCGATCCATTATTCGATTATTTTGTGGAATAATAATGAGGTGCCATTGACGCCTGCCGCTCAAAAAAAAAAAAAGAAAAGAACAAAACATGGCCGCACGTCAAAGACGTTTTGTGCGTTCCCGCGCATTTGAGGTTGTTGTTTTTTTTGGATTTTGTTAGAAATATGTCTTGATTGTGTCCCAGATACACCAATGGGTTTATTAAGCTAAATTTTTCGATGGACAGGAATGTTTGTGTGTCCTTATTTCACAGTTGTTGTGATGTTACGGGAAGTTATTTATGTGACAGCAGTTTGAATTTAAACGTTTCCATTTTCATCAGCTGACATTTTTATTATGTTTTTGTAAATGTTTTTTTATAGTGTCATCATTGTTAACAATAAATGTGAGAATTATATAATAATATACAACATATTTATATATATAATTACGACTATTTTAAGAGATCATAACCCTGGTAATTAGTTAATAAGTGCTTTTTTAATTGTTCTTTTTTATTTAAGTGCTTTTTAATTTGTTAATTTTTTCTGCTAACAGCCAGCTATTCTGTATAGTAATCTGTGCATAACGTCTTGAGTAGTGTATTTGTTACTTTTATCATAAGTTTCTATATTGTGTGACTACTATGTAATATACCTACTGCTGTTTGTTATTCCTATCAAATAAAATAAAAAAATATAATTTGCTGTGATTCATTCTTTCAAATTTTCTGTACTTGTCTCACTAAAGACCGATGTAAGCAAAAAAAGGCGCAAAATATTATCAACATACAAAGATCCGGACTGTTAAATACTTTTTAATTCTACTAAACTGGATCTGTCTTTAACGTATCTTACTCGAGCAAGTAGAGAAATGTGACTTCTTCTGATTCTGGATATTTAAACCATTCAATTTGAACCAAAAGAGCAAATGCGCCCTTTCTTCTTTTGAACGGCAAAACCAACATAAAGACTGCTCCGAATTTAACACCACTCTGATCTGATAAAATATCTAACATATCTAGATAACAACTATCACCAAATTAGCTAAACATGAACACTGCTTAACTGTGCTACTAATTGCAGAATTAATAGCTAATTAATATGACATGAGCAACACATACTGGTTAGAATGTAGCCGACGATGATATTTATCAAGATACACGCTGAAAACACATGTCAGTGACTATTGACACTGACGTATTATGTCATAATTGTGTAATGAATATGCTAAGATTTCAATCTTGGTCTGTTATTATGTTTGTTACAGTCAAATACACGCCGGAGTCAGTTTCCTGGTAGCAAGAACTTGGGGTCTTGAATTCAGGAGCGAATAAGTTAATTACGAATAGGCAAGCGAGCTTTATCGTCGACAATATTATCGCTTACCATCAGGTTTGGTCTAGGAACTATGTAGTGAATAAACGCGAGACTATTAATAGTAAAAAAATAAAAGTAAAAAAAAAACTAGACAAATGCGAGTCGGGCTCGCTCACCAAGGGAGTCGTCGAGTTTTTTCCGACCTTTTTTTATTGATTTAATTACAAATGTATAGTTTTCAGATTTTTCCCTATACTTGTAGTAGTATACTAGCTTCTATCCGCGACTTCGTCCCCGTAGAATCCCCGATTTTAAAACATTCTTTATCGCTGCTCCTCTCCTATTGGCTTAAGCGTGATGATATATAGCCTAAAGCTTTCCTCGATAAATGGCCTATTCAACCCAAAATCCCAAGAGATTTTTTCAATTTCAACCAGTAGTTCCTGAGATTAGCGCGTTCAAACAAACAAACAAACAAACAAACTCTTCAGCTTTATAATATTAATAAGTATAGATAAGACGATATTACTTGCCATATTTCATAGTTCTAGATCAACGGAAAGTACCCATATAAATTGGGAGTACGTACGAGTAAATACGTATTTACGGCATGAACGGCCGTATCTTTGTTTTTACGTTAACTTAAAAGTTCAGTTCAAGTACAGTTTCAAGGGCCTGGTAGAGTGTAGACTTGAGGATATGTTTTTAATTTCAACTCGATACCTCCAAGCGTTCCCGAGATAAAGGATCTTGGCAGACAGACGGACAGAGGGACGAACAACAAAGTGATACTATATGGGTTCCGTTTTTTCCTTTTGAGCTACAGAACCCTAAAAAATACTGCGATCGTAATACAAGGCTCGATTGTCTTGATATTGTCACTGGAACTTGTATGTTACAATGTTACGTATGTATATAATATCTTTAGAGATTGTAAGCTCTCGATAAATTATCAACTGATCATTTGGAATACTTTTTTATAGATAAAAATTTGACAGTCACACTGTATAATCTCCCGAAGTCATACCGAGAAATTATACCAACCAGTGTGTTCTTGTCATATCAGGCGGAGTTTGCAATTATAAGGAGACAATGTCATCGCGAACGCCACCGCTTTATACAGTTATAACAATGTCATTGTTTTTTAAATCTGGAGCATTTGCCGAGAAGTAACGTGGGCCCAAATGTGACGCGAACGCCGTGAAATAACATAAAAACCTGTTCCATTTACCTACCAGTCATCCAGTTTTTATATCATTTAACAACACTCTGATCTAACTTTCAATACAATTCTTGTAGGAACTGGTTTGACGTGTTCTTAACAAGTGGGACCACCCTATCGGCACCTATATTGTTGTGGGATTGAAGGAAAAGTATCGAAAGGACCACCTTAACATGATAAGGATACCTAATTAGAAGATAAACTTGTCAACACTAGTTTTGAAATTCATTTGTTCTGTAATCTATACTAATATTATAAAGAGGAAAGATTTGATTGTTTGTTTATATTGAATAGGCTCCGAAACTACTGAACCGATTTGAAAAAATCTTTCACTGTTTAGAAGCTACACTATCCCCGTTCGACATAGGCTATATTTACTCCCCATATTCCCACAGGAATGGGAACTATGCGGGTGAACACCGGGGCGCTGCTAGTCATATGTAAAGGCATGGGTCTTTGTATAGGACTTAAAAATAATAGAACAAACATATTGGAGACCTAATAAAAATACGTGTCCAATATTTTTTGGAAATCTATTTGATGGACTAATTGAGATTTTTTAGTCAAATACCTTACTAAAAATCTAATATTGAAGGTAGTTCTGAAAACTACTGAACCAAGTTTACTTTCTTCAAGTTGAAAAAACAGGTTTAAATACCTATCCGATCTCTATTTAGAAGAACAGCGGTTAGAAACACAAACATATACATAATGTTTGACCAAGCTGTTGAGAAGCCCATTAAGACTAACATAAATATGAAAATTTTGTATGAATTTTGAAGTGGGTTAATCCGAACTCACAGTTTTATACTAGCACCAGTGAGTTTGTTTCGCAAAACAGATTTTCATGAATTTTCGTACTCGTATAAATGGGATTCTGATTAACATTATTTTTTGGCAAAAATCTACATAATTATATTAAGGCGACCAAAGTAGATACGTAAACGAACAACGAATTTATCTGTGTACCTAGTAAATACTCTCAGATATCTGATTATTACAACGAAATTGCAATCACTTTTAAAGCTGAACCTCAAAATGTTTGCGACACCTATCCGAAACATTGTTTCCGAGAAAAAAACACAGTTTTTCTTCTCCCTAACATACAAAAGTCCAGATTAAATTACAAGATAGGAGTAAAAGCCAAATGGTTTAATACTGGAGAATAAAAGAAATATTCAAACTGTACCGAAGGTTACAACCCGACTTATCCACTAAGGGTCAGGCAAATCAAATCAACAGGATAAGATGAGTGGGCTAAGTTATAAAATGAGGAACAGGAAAAGGACCAGTTTTTTTAAGGGATCATAAGTATTATTTATTTACAGAAAAATATGGGCTTTTGGGATAAAAAGGGGGAAGGGAAGAACTGGCATCGAATCAAATTCGTCCACATCGCTGTCAATGGTGGCCGAGTAGCTTGTGGCTGAGTGGTAACGGCCGGTTTCAAACCCAGCCAGGCGCATTACTTTGTGTAATTAACTTTATCACCACTGCTTTCAAAACGGTGAAGGAAAACCGGTGATTAAACCGGCATGTCCTAGAACCAAAAATTCGAAGACATGTGACATTCACCAACCCGCACTGGGCTCGCGTGGTGGATTAAGGCCCTAGAGAGGAGGGTGAATATTAGGATAGACAAGACGATTTGTAAAAAAACTTTTTACAAAAAAATACAACCGACTTTTACACAAAAAATCAAAAAAGTGCAAAATAACTTTCATTTCGGAAGTCGGTGTTCAAAACGAAAAAGCAACCTACAAACACCGAGTTCCGAAATTAAAGTTATTTTGCATATTTTTTTGTAAAAAGTTTTTTATTTTTCACTTTTTAGTGGTATATACACCCCCTAAACCAACCAATCACATTGGTGTTAAAAAAACGTACTGCTCCTTTGCAGAGTAAACTAAGAAGTCGTCAATGTAGACAATGTACATATTTTTTTTAGATCGTTGTTGATTTTTCGAAAACCGCTTGGTTGATTTCGATAAAATTTTCATGGGACCATTTGGGAAGTATACCCTTTCCAACAAAAAAAGAATTTTTCAAATCGGTCGACAAGCGACGGAGTTATGCGCGAACAAACATAAAAAATAAAATTAAAAGAAATACAAAATCAAAATCAAAATCAAAAGTCATTTATTCAAACTAGGCTGAGCGACAGCACTTTTTGAACGTCAAATTTTACATAAAGACAGTCCCCCAAAACGCCCACCCGTCACCACTTCCTAGTGTTTTAGCTGGGAAGAAGAAGTGGCGCAACAAACTCCCCAGCAACACATCTGTCTGTTGCGTTTTAAGAACTTGAATTTATACAATAGTATGCAAAGTCATTACATGCCAAAGGTAGGAAAAAAATCAATTATCCAACATGGAAATATTAAATCAATTCACTATAAAAACATTGTAAAGATTAGATTAAGTCAATTAAATAAAAATAGATTGACCTACATAGTCATAAAAAATTACACAAAAACAAAAAAAAAATATATATATATAATTATGAACTCATATAACCCGTCATAAGCTAACTTATAGAGAAAGAACATGATAAGTATGACATTGTCTTGCGTTCAACACAGCGACCAACTATCTTTGTCGTCTAAATAGTCATTAATAGAATAGTATGCCTTCGAACAAAGGTTAGATTTAACTTTAGCTTTAAATGAGTTAAAAGGCAAGTCAAGAAAAGAAAGCGGAAGTTTATTGTAAAAACGGATACCGAGCCCCACAAATGACTCATGGACCTTACGAAGTCGGTGGGAAGGAGCATGTAGCTTGTGCTTGTTTCTGGTGTTAAAGTTGTGGATGTCGCTCATTTTACAGTATAGATGTATATTTTGCCTAATATATAGAATGTTTGCAAAAATGAATTGAGATGCTACTGTAAGAATTCCAATGTCTTTAAAAAGTTCTCTTAATGAAACTCTAGGCCCTAGCTGATATATTGCTCGCACAGCACGTTTTTGTAAGACAAATACATTTTGTATATCAGCAGCTTTTCCCCACAATAGAATACCGTAGGACATAACGCTATGGAAATAACTAAAATAGACTAACCGAGCTGTCTCAACGTCAGTATACTGTCTCACTTTCCTGACAGCGTATGCGGCAGAACTGAGCCTTCCCGATAAACTTGATATATGTGGGCCCCATTGTAGTTTGGAATCGACAGCAATTCCCAAAAAAACTGCCGAGTCCACAGTTTCAAGTACTTCGCCACTTAAGGTGATATTGGGTCCTAGATTTCTAACATTTGGTAAAGCAAACTTTATACATTTCGTTTTCTTGGCATTTAAAACTAGATTATTGGTCGTAAACCAATCCGTAACCATTGAGAGAGCGCTGTTTATGTTACTGAAATCTTGTCTATTCCTTTCTACTTTAAAAATAAGAGAGGTATCATCCGCGAACAATACTACGTACAAACATCCGAATTGAGAACCTCCTCCTTTTTTAGAAGTCGGTTAATTATTTAAATATGGATTGCATGAATAATGATTATTAAATATGTATTTAGCTATAAGAATTCAGACACGATGTAAAAACCGTTATTGAAAAATGAATTGAATTGAATTCGCAGAACGGATCACAAATTTAAAATATATATACATTCAACTGCTTGATTTATTTTGAAGAGAATAAAAATATTTCAATAGTAATCTAACTGTATACCTACCTACACTTAAAATAAAAATAAACTAAAATCCTCCTAAATAGAATATGGCATCAAAAATTCGTCCGTATCGTTACCAACGGGTAGTGAGCCCAAAAGACTGGCGGCATTGCCACGTTATATGGCAATGCTTATCCTCTGTCCGTAACAAAAGCAAGTCCTTGGGCCATGCGAAGTGTCAACTAAACTGCATGATAGTTAAATTCTTTTCAAACCATATTATTTATCTCTGAAAAGCAAATGTCCGGATATGCCTTCCCGATAAAAATATGCACGTGTAAGCATAAAAATCAATATCTTAGCCAAAATCTGGCAGAGAATCCAGATCAAATATTACTAGATTCAAAATATCGCTACCTCAAAACTTTCGCAATTTCTTCCTTCCGTTGGCAGACTGCCGCTGAAATTCATGTATTTTATTCAGCGATTGGAATAATTATTTCACGATATCTGAGCTTTCAACTAATAACGTACAGGTTTGTAGAAAAAGTTACGGAACAAAGAAGTTTTGACAGACGTCTATTTTAAAGTAAAATTTTGATTTTAATGTCCGGTTATTATTTATACTATACTTCATTCACAGTCCGTTCAACTGATTTTTACTTCTATTCCGTAGGCATAAGGATGGCATTAAAAGCAAAAACCTTTACTGCAGCTACCATATGTCATGCCACCGACGCAATAGAAATCAATATCGGTTGAACGGACTGTAAAAAAGATGTATTTCAATGTCTAATCTTATTGTGAATGGGGTATACGTACTTCATATTACGTAGTCTGGTAAAAATACCCTTCTACTAGGTAATAAATACATACGTACATAGTAGGGTAGATGACTAGAAAAATCTAATTAGTCCGTCAGATAGATTTCACACCAACCGGCATATCCTAGAACTAAAAGTTTGAAGACATGTGACATTCACCAACCCGCACTGGGCCCGCGTGGTGGATTACGGCCCATTCCCTCTCCTAGAGCGAGGAGGCTTGTATCCCAGCAGTGGGAACGTAAAAGGCTGATTATGTTATGTATTTTTATTGGACACATTATTTTTAATTTTTCACATAAAATGAAGACGATGTAGTGCGTTGAAAACTCGTGTGTACATTTGTGTACAGTTTTTAACACGATGTAATGATACAAGCCCAAAGTCTTTGATAATTTTCAAATCAATACAAATTGACGAAGATATCGCCAAAAAAATACGTGCCCTATATTTTTTGATTATCTGACTGACGGACCAAATAGAAGCATACTCTTGCATACTCTTGCTTACAGATTGATAATAATTTCTGGGTAAAAGAGTATGCCCTCTTTTACCCAGAAATTATTATCAATCTATTTATGAGCATTTTGCACATACTCATTAATACCAAACCAATGTCTAAGTTACCGATGCTTTTTGGATGTTGTAACTGCCCTAGCATGACTGCCGGGCGTAGGATCCTGCTTTTTGCTTTTCACAAGAAAAGCAAAAATTTCAGTAGCGTACTAGCAACACAGCGTAGCGTTTAGCACGATTATAGGATTACGTGATCATAGTAAAAGAGCCTTTTTTTTTTTGGAAGGGAAATCATCAAATGACCCCTCCCGCCCTGGGCGGAGCGGTAGGGAGTGTCAGACTTTTACGGACTAAAACCCACCCGTGCTCCTTCTTTTGCCCTTTGCGTTCCAGGGCCGCGGTAACTCTTTCGAACAAATTCCGCAACCCTAGCAGGCACCGACCCTATGGGGCCCCGTCTCCGGTGCTGACGGCTCCTCGAGACGCGTGTGAAGCACAACGCGTCGTCGACTCAGCCTGGTTGCTATCGGACGGCGAGCCACCCACGCTCACCGTCCCCAGGCATCAGCCACTGCGCAATAGCACATAGTAAAAGAGCCTGCATTTGCGCTTGCGCAGACACTTGTTCATTACGTACTAGCTGCTGCCCGCAACTTCGTCCCTGTGGAATCCCCGATTTTAAAACATTCTTTATCGCTGCTCCGCTCCTATTGGCTTAAGCGTGATGATATAGAGCCTAAAGCCTTCCTCGATAAATGGTCTATTCAACCCAAAAAGAATTTTTCAATTCGAACCAGTAGTTCCTGAGATTAGCGCGTTCAAACAAACAAACAAACTCTTCAGCTTTATAATATTAGTATAGATAATATGTCCGCAACACTTGGCTAAGCTCTATTTTGATTGGTTACCATGACCGAAATCGGTTGAGAAGTTTTTTTTTATAGTGTTATGAATAATTTCAAATTACTAATTCACCGCAGTTACCTTACAACTTGCACCACACAACTACTCGTTGGCAATCAAGTAGCAATCCCAAATTTCGGAATCTTAATTAAATTACCCACGAAGCCGTCACTAATTAGTAATTACTGTAAGTGGTACAAAATTAAGTTATTTGTTTACTCCTTAACTATTTACAAACATACTTAAGCCTTTTCCTAATTCTGGTAGAGAATGGCAATGTAACCGGAAAATTGCAGGCTCCGTAAATTTGTAATAATTTTTTATTAGATTACAATTTCTCGATATATTATGACAAAATAGTTTTGTATCTATTGTAAGAATAGTATTGCAAATTCCATAGTTTACTATACATACATATATCCGGGAGTTGTGAAGAAAAAATAGTTTACAATTTCACGCAATATTTTACAATCTCTCGGCGTTTGCAATTTGACTGCTGACAGACGAACGAATGTCTGGTCAACCTAGTGATGACACCTGAATAGCGTCAAATTCTTGAATTTTTCCGTTTCTGCGTTCAATACAAAAAAGGTTTAGTGAAAATTGCTATAACAGATTTCAAAGAAATCTGCGTACGAAGCAGCAAATGGATGTTTCGATCTTTTGAGTTAACGCTCAAAATATTACTACATAACAATATAATCAAGAGATCATAAGGAACAAATCGTGTTATAACAGTTGTTTACAAAATCTGAGCCGACTAGTCGTTAAATTACATTAATTACAATAGGCATTTTTTAAAATTAGACCCAAAATAATTTTGGATCTTCATTAACAGGTACCAAAAGCAGATGCATACAAACTTATTATCTATACTTGTTATAAAGAGGAAAGACTTGATTGTTTGTTTGTCTTGAATAGGCTCCGAAACTACTGAACCGATTAAAAAAAAAAACTTTCACTATTGGGAAGCTACACTATCCTCAGGTAACACAGGCTATATTTTATCCCCATATTTCCACGAGAACGGGAACTATGCTGGTGAAACCGGGGCGCTGCTAGTGTGGTATATATGTACAATCTAATAAAAAAAATATGTATTAAAACTACAAGTGAAATAAAACGAGGTGGCGTAAAACTCACAGGTCATCGGAAAATTCATCTACATCGCTGTCAAAGGAAAAAGTACCCCGCAAAGGCACCATTGTTAATAATAATAGAAATCTAATGAAGACATATCCACAATCCAAATATTATACAAAGATATAAAGATAATACCCTCAATTGAACCTTCACTTGTCTGTACCTACCCTCCTTCGTTTACCCAAACCAACACACATATAGACGCTTGAAGGTAGTCGGAAGTAGCGAAGCGTCCTCATTTCGCGGAAGTCGGTAAACAATCCTAATAATCTATTAAAAGACGTTAAGGAACGGAGGAAAACGTCTGAGTTTTGGGGAATACAGAATTTGAAGGCATTTCATTAAAACGTTTCTTCACACAAAATGGATATATCCAGAAGTACCTAACATTCCAACACATCAAAACACGCTTCACCTGCAACGAGTTCAAGCGCACTGCGATCAACTTTTGTTTGAGATGATCCGTACATATGTAGGAACACGCACGCACACATAGACATGTTTCACGTACAGCAAGTGCAAGCGCACTCGCGACCCGTGTTTGTTTGAGATCGCCGCACGTACGTAAAAGCACGCACAAAAAGATACGCTTCACGCACAGCGAGTGCAAGCGCACTCGCGACCGGCATTTGTTTGAGTTCGCCGCACGTACCTACTTGGACGCACAAATAGACACGCTTCACGTACAGCGAGTACAAGCGCACTCGCGACCGGCATTTGTTTGAGTTCGCCGCACGTACTTACATGCACGCACAAATAGACACGCTTCACGTACAGCGAGTACAAGCGCACTCGCGACCGGCATTTGTTTGAGTTCGCCGCACGTACGTACATGCACGCACAAATAGACACGCTTCACGTACAGCGAGTACAAGCGCACTCGCGACCGGCATTTGTTTGAGTTCGCCGCACGTACGTACAAGCACGCACAAATAGACACGCTTCACGCACAGCGAGTACAAGCGCACTCGCGACCGGCATTTGTTTGAGTTCGCCGCACGTACCTACATGCACGCACAAATAGACACGCTTCACGTACAGCGAGTACAAGCGCACTCGCGACCGGCATTTGTTTGAGTTCGCCGCACGTACTTACATGCACGCACAAATAGACACGCTTCACGTACAGCGAGTACAAGCGCACTCGCGACCGGCATTTGTTTGAGTTCGCCGCACGTACGCGTCTGTGTGCGTATGCCTGTTCTCTCTCGCTGCCCGTACCTGACATTCTGTCTTTTTCTCTTCTGTAACCCAACTTTGCCAGGATTTCTCAATGGTTGTTTGAACAAGTCTCGTATGCAAATATCTTCTTATGATCAATAAGAGGCGTCGTTTGAAGATATGGTGACGTTATGGGAAAATTATGGGTGATTCTGGCGTAATGGTGTGCTGTTAAATGTGTAAGGATGTATTCTGTTCCGGTAGAGATATTGAATACAGTGATATGAGTTTTTGACGATTATTTTACTCAATGTTTCACTCATTATGTCTATGGTTAATAGTCAAAATTTAATTGTTAAGTGAGATGTGTGCATTAATGTTGATTGGTAGATAAAGCCTTGATTGCATTAAATCTGCTTATGTAGGTACTTTGTGTAGGTACATGAAGTTTAATTATATAATTATGATTGTCATACAATTGGTCTGACAATCATGATGAGCTTGGTTACTGCGAATCTTACTAATATTATAAACGCAAAAGTTTATAAGTATGGATGTTTGTTACTAGTTTACTAGTTTTACTACTAGGTTACTAGTTTGTATTCAGTAGTTTTTGCGTGAAAGATCACGCAAAAACTACTGAATAGATCTTGATGAAATTTGGCACAGATATACATAGATCAGTCTGGAATAACACATAGGATACTTTTTATCCCGCGACTATATTCCCTTGGGATAATATCCGACATTCACGCGGGCGAAGCCGTGGGCAGCAGCTAGTTAGGTACATATGTATATGTAGAAATTGCGTTGCAGCGCCCGTCCGTAGTCATTTAGCCTTTGGAGCCGTACCAGCCATCTTGGTTTTAGAGCGCCTATGTCAGGAACTACAGGATCGATTTGTATTGTTAGATAGCTCGTAACAGGCTATATTACCTGTGACACTAGAAAGGAGCATTAATGAAAAATGTTGCTAGAAGAGTTTTTCTTACACGACAGCTCAAAAAAAGGAATGTTATTTCTCTCTCTCACACAGACAAAGTTGCGCGAGTCAGTTTAATAGTGAAATAGAAATAGTATTCTGCACCCAATTGCTTGTTGTCAAACCTGGAGTTTGGACTTCTGGATGTTTGTTAAACCCAGGTACGGAATAAGTTTCAAAGTCGCTTGAACAACACAAAATCACAATTATAGGCAGGTAAATTATTTGTTTATAGAACTTAGAACAAGGTAAATTGTTGCAAAAAAATTTACTATGCCATAGGCCAAGTATCATCCGCAAAAGATGATAATCTCGACCCTAATCTCAGATTACAGCATCAAGCTAAAATTACCAACATAACACTATCTGATAACGAACACGGATCCACTTAATCCATGTTATTCTAACCGGGTTCCATTTAATGACGTCATAAGGCTGGCTTTAGTTGATATTTAAAACGAATGTTAGTACTTCGTGTGTCATTTGGTTTAAGATGCTAGTTGATACTTAATAACTAGGTTATAGAAATTGTAAAGAGATGTCAGCATAGAAGATAGGGCGTCATAAGGCTAGTGCCTGCTAGGGTTGCGGAATTTGTTCCAAAGGGTCACCGTGGCCCTGGAACGTGATGCCGAATGATGCCCTTTGCATTAGAAAAAAACATAACAGTAAGAGTCTAACTCCCTTCCGCTTCGCCCAGAACGGAATAAGACATTTGATGATTTCCCATACTTAAAAAAAAGATGTTGTTAATAAATAGTTTGATTATCCCACTACAGGACAAAGGCGTTCCTTTCAATTTTCATAGAAAGTTGATTAAAATAATAATACACATGGTTTTTTCAAGATTTGCGGGGAATCTTGCACAATAGGTAAAAAAAAGGTAAAATAAATAGGTAATTGATAAACTACACTCGCGAGCAATAATCTGACTAATTCGCTTCATAGCGCGTTGCTCATTTTTTTTTTCACAATACTTTGGAATGTACTATGGTTTATGGTATATTATTTCAAAGGTGCTTTGTTTTAGCTTCTAAATTATACCAAAAGTATTTTTAATTATTTAAATATTCTACCTATATTTAAGGATTTATTGCGATAGGTCGTATTACAAAACATTCAAAATAGACATAATAATATAACAACTTATGATACAAAGGTATTTTTATCAAATTCAGTAAGTACATAAACATCATAATTTAGTTCAAGTATATATTTTACTAGCTTCTGTCCGCGACTTCGTCCCCGTGGAATCCCCGATTTTAAAACATTCTTTATCGCTGCTCCGCTCCTATTGGCTTAAGCGTGCTGATATATAGAATTTTTCAATTCGAACCAGTAGTTCCTGAGATTAGCGCGTTCAAACAAACAAACAAACAAACAAACAAACTCTTCAGCTTTATAATATTAGTATAGATGGATGAATAAGTCTGTATTATCTAAGTATTGCTGTAATATTAACAAGGAATAAAACCATAATATTTTAACAAAATATTGCAAGACAAAAAAAAAGTGACAGAACCCCTTTTTCTTTGTTCGTTGTTTTTATAATAGGGTAGATATTGCAAAAACAAAGCGAAAAGTGTAAGCAATGGCATCTCTCATCTTAACAACAAAATTATAAACACAAGTCCCCAACTCCACAACAGTACAGTCACCAACAAAAACCGAAAACTTCAACCGTAAACTCGTAATTCCATGACTTATGGTACCACAGAACACCGTAAAACTAATGAAGAAATACCGTTAAAACATTTAACTAAATATTTTCTCGTAAGTAATGGCCGGTTTCGTATATTTACGACAATAGCATCCATGGGGGATCCTTTGGGAACGATAAAACGCTACTTGAAGGACTGGAAAAGGATTTTTTCACTGTTTGGCGCCTCTAGGGATGATCCTTGTACGGTTTTTGTGTGGATTACGGTTTTTATTTAATACGGTTTCCGTGTTAGTGAGATTGTTTCTGGAAGCCGTTTTGTTTTTGTTATATTATAAAAATCACTTTATTAAAGGCCGGTAAAAGTTACAATAAGTAATTGTTGTTTTATGTTTTTGTTTTTCGAGGCTATATAGTTGAAGATTAATGAGGGTGTAATTGGTGTAGGAAACCATCAAAATTATAAGGACAACCTAACATTTGGCCGGCGGCTTTCTTCCGTAATGTATCCCACAAAAGTGAAATTTATGCAATGCAATGTATGCATCCAATTTCAAGAAAGCGGCTAGTTCCTGCCATGTCATCTCTTTACCAAACTAGATCAACTGTTAGAGAATGCCTAAGGGAATTCACCTATAAAACAATGTTCATAAAGTCTAAATAAAGTTTTCTCATAGTGAAGAATGTTGGTTATCTGATCTTCTACAAATTACCATCACACAGTCATGCTTTATTTATTTTTTTAATGTTTTTCCACACTACGAATTTCTCCTGTATCGTGGTTGCGTTTTCAAAAATACAATCTCACATACAAACACAGCTAAACCCGGAAAAACCATCAATAGGCCATACAAATATTTGTTCTGAGCGGGAATCGAGGCCTCGATGCACAACGCATCAGCCAATCGCTCAAGCTCAACTAATAATTTTCGTTTACTTACGCATGATAAAAGTAAAAAATGCCACTATATGATTAATTCTCTTTTAGGGCCGGGACGAAGTAACCTCTTTGACGCCACCTATGTACTTATAACCCAATTCGGATATTTATAAAAAAGTGCCGTGGGGTTGGCGGGTAAAAATAGCGCTACACCGTGACTCGTCAATCAATAAAGATGTTAAGCTCATATGAAGTTACCTTTTTATTAAATCGAGGTTAACGTTATTTGTTACACATTCATGCCTAAATCGCTTAACCGATTTTGATGAATTTTGGTACATGAGATCCTTTTTTTTCTCCAAATGGGTAATCTTCAAATGACTTCTCCCGTTCTGGGCGGAGCGGAAAGGAGTGCCCAATGCTTACTGACTAAAACCCACCCGTGATCCTTCTTGTGCCCTTTGCGTTACAGGGCCGCGGAGACTCTTTCGAACAAATTCCGCAACCCTAGCAGGCACTGACCCTTTGGGGCCCCGTCTTCTTTGCTGACAGCTCTTAGAGGCGCGCGTGGAAGACGACGCGCCGTCGACCCGGGCCTGGTTGCATCGAACGATGAGGCACCCATCGCTCGCCGTCCGCAGGCCCAGTACATGTGATCCTGAAGACGTTTATAAGCTAAGTACGATTAAAGAAAAAACTGAGAATCAGCACTTTTTATTGAGACAATCCCGCCACGCTGTTCAAATCCATTGCAAATGCTAACAATGGCAACCACAGAGGTCAGGAACCTGTGCCATCTGTGGAGGTTTTTAAATGGCTTGATGCGAATTACCTGACTATTACTTATGTATTAATAGCTGTAAGCTACTGAAGTGTGAGTATATTATTATGTAGTACGATACCTATATGTGCGCGCACTTAGCTATGTAAGCAACTTTTATTCATATTCCTTTTATTAAACTTAATAGTCTAGTCTAATAAAAGACACCAAACTGTAAACAGTGTTTCCTTTAATACAAGCCAAGGTTCCAACATCACATGGCGACCCTGCCAGGGCTCTGCCAAGGAACTTTGTTTCCTTTTGTTTCAATTTTTAAGTGCTAGTTACACAAGCAAACATTAAAAGCTGGTTTTGAAATCGTTCTCAAGATGTGCCAGTCAAAAGTTGAAAAGGAAGACGTGTTTCTAACCCAGAATGCTGCAGGCGATAATGCGGCTCAGTTGAAAGATTTTGGAAACCACATTCAAAGTATAAGCACGGTAACATATATTTTGCTGGCCCTGGTTTTGGTACTTGTACTATTTTTTGGTTGCAAGTTATATAGGGCGTGCCATCGACGCCTAATTCAAGAAGAAATGGGTATGCAGGCAATATCCCGCATCAGGTCGTCTCTACGAGCCAGACGCAGCGTTGAGGAGACTACTGCGTAAGCAAATAGACTTTTCGTGAGTGTTTAAACCCTATACACACATTTATTATAAAAAAAGTGCTTCCAGTGAACCATGAGTGTTATTTAAAGAGTTCAGAATATATTCAAGCAGTTTAATAACGTTTCGGAAGACAATATTGAGTGTAAAGTGTAAAGTCAGTGATCAAATTTCATTACGCTAATAAATTATAACTCATAAAACGGCGCGCGGATACTCATCGAACATGATACCTCGTGGCGAATAGCGCTTACGTATTCCATTCTTTTGTCATTATGTTACGAAATAGTGTTAACTTTTACCTAGTTATGAATAATTATAGCAATTTTCTAAAAATATTATATTCATTATGTTAGAAAGTTTAGAAGAATGCCAAAAGTTTTTATATGAAATACGCACATATTTGATAAAAAGAGGTCAAAGTAGATATAAAGGCCAGACTATTGAAATAAAATTGAAAGAAGCAAATGATGTTTTTGAGAAGTGCAAATCATTACTTTTAGTTATAGGTAAAAGTAGTGATGCGAAAGTAATTCAACTAGGGAAGGATATTTTCGAAAAGAGCCAGGAATTGTATGACGAAATAAAAAATTTATGCATTTTTCCAAAGTCAATAGAATCTAAAAAAATGGAATTTGATTTAAAGGTGGCATGTAATTTAATTCCAGTTATGGATGACACTGAAAACACCACTAAGAGAATGATTGACGCCATCGAAATGTACGCTAATATGCTCGACGAAAAAGGTAATTCTTTATTGATCATTTTCATCTTAAAAAGTAGACTTTCGGAAAACGCAAAATTGCGTATTTCTGACAAATATGGGAAGGTTTCAGAATTAATTAAAGATTTAAGGAATAATTTAACAACAAAAAAGTCGTACACAGCTATTCAATCCCGGATGCAGGCTATGAGACAAGGCCAAAAGACTGTTGAGGAATATGGTAAGGAAATAGAGCAGTTATTTACTGACATGACGATTTCTCAAGCAGACGGGGATTCCAGTGTTTATTCTGTACTTAAACCCATAAATGAAAAATCTGCTATAAAAACATTTTCAGACGGACTACGCAGCTCGAGACTGTCCACAATCATCGCGTCGCGCAACTACAGCAGCTTGAAGGAAGCAATACAGGCTGCAAAAGACGAGGACAGGCCTGCCACACAGCAACAAGGTAACGTCATGCATGTATCAAAGCAAGGACGTACTTTCTATAACAATAGACGCTTTAGTAACAGTCGCGGTCGCGGCGGTGGATACAATTATAGTCGAAACACAAATTATTCTCATAGACAGCTAGGACAAAGTAGTGGAAATGGATATCAACGTGGAACAGGGCGCGGAAATTATTATAACTATAGAGGAAACAATTTTAATAATAACTCCAGAGGAAATCATAGTAATCGTAGACCTACTAACAGTTTTCAGAAAAGCAGGGGTAGACTTAATGCACAAAACCGTAACTTATATACGGCCGAACACAATGTAGAGGAGCCCCAAAGTAGTGAACAATCAAATAATAGTCAGATTCAGTTTTTTCGATCTTAAGAATACCATCTTATCATGTAATGAGGACACTAAATACGTGACATTAAACATTAACAACGTCAAATATTATTGGCTTGTTGATACTGGCGCTTCATTATCTGTTATAAAAAATGGAGCTATTCCCTTTAACACACCAGTGCAAAGAAACAATACATTAATAAATGGCATTGGAGGGCAGACCAGATCTAAGGGATCGGTTAATTTAACTTTAAAAACCAATGAGAACATACATTTTAATCATAACTTTTCAATTTTTGAATTTTTACCGCTAACGGCTGATGGAATTTTAGGTATGGATTTTCTAATGAAATATGGAGCGAATATTAATTTACAAACAAATTTAGTTACTTTATATAAAGACAATTACAGTTATTCATTCAAATTTTTTAATCATCCTAGTAAAAATAAAAATTACATGGTTATTCCTGCTCGATCCGAATCGATACACTATATTTATGTGGATAATTGCATAAATGGTGACGTTGTTGTGTGTGGAAAAGAATTGAGCAAAGATATATTTTTAGCAAATGAAATTACAAGAGTAATAAATAAGAGGATTCCAGTTAAGATCTTAAATGTTACTGAAAAAGACGTAGAGATACCATTGTTTACACCAGAGTTACAATCTTTAAATGACTATAATATATGTTCATTTAATAAAACTGACATAAACGTTAATAGGGTTCAAAAACTACTGAACGAATTAAATTTATCACATTTACATGACGACGAGCAAAAAAGTATTGAATCAATATGCGCAAAATATGCAGATGTGTTTTACGTAGAAGGTGATAGGTTAACAACCACAAACATTTACCAACAATCAATTACTATTAAACCAAATGTTTCCCCAGTATATGTAAAACCATACCGTTTACCACAAGCATTAAAGCCCGAAATTGAAAATCAAATAAAAAACTTGAAAGAAAATGATATCATAGAAGAATGTAGCAGTGCTTGGTCAAGCCCTATATTGTTAGTACCAAAAAAAAGTGTTGAAGGTCAAAATAAGAAGTGGAGACTAGTAGTAGATTATAGAAAACTAAATGAGATCGTGGCTGATGACAAATTTCCATTGCCAAATATCACTGAAATATTAGACTCTCTTTCTGGCGCAATTTATTTTAGTCACCTTGACCTTCACCAAGGTTATTACCAAGTGACCTTGAATCCTGAGAGTCGTAAGTATACGGCATTTACAACTAGTTCAGGACAATATCAAATGAAACGTTTACCGATGGGGCTTAAAATTAGTCCAAGTTCATTCAGTCGAATGATGTCAGTTGCTATGTCGGGCCTAGCATTTGAAAAATGTTTTGTTTATTTAGATGACCTAGTCATTTTTGGACGCAATTTGACTACTCATAATCAAAATTTAATAAGCGTAATGGAAAGACTTAGAAAAGTAAATTTAAAATTAAACCCTCAAAAGTGCGAATTTCTAAAAAAAGAACTTTTGTATTTAGGACACGTGGTTTCAGAGAAAGGTGTTTCTCCTGATCCAGATAAAACTAAAATACTCCAAAATTATCCAATCCCCAAAAATTCAGATGAGGTCAAGCGTTTTGCAGCATTCTGTAATTATTACCGTAAATTTATTAAATCTTTCGCTGATATTACTATACCTTTAAATAAATTATGCAGAAAAAACGAACCATTTCAATGGACTGATGAGTGTCACAAAGCGTTTCAAATCTTAAAAAAGTTGTTAATGACGCCCCCGATATTGCAATATCCTGATTTTTCGAAACACAATGAATTCGTAATACAAACGGACGCATCAGGAATAGCTATTGGTGCAGTCCTATGTAACAAAGACTTGAGACCCATAGCATACGCAAGTAGGCCATTAAATAAGGCCGAAAAGAATTACCCTACTATCCAAAAGGAACAATTGGCTATTGTATGGGCTGTGAAGTACTTCAGACCATATATTTACGGCAGAAACTTCACATTAATGACTGACCACAAACCCTTAGTGTATCTTTTTGGAATCAAAGATCCTTCTAATAGATTACTTAAATTTAGACTCGCTTTAGAAGAATACAAGTTTAAGATTATTTATATAAAGGGGAAAGAAAATACTGTAGCAGATGCTCTATCAAGAGTCAGTATGACATCGGATGATTTAAAAAATATGCATCAACAAGTTGTAAATGTGGTGACTAGAGCACAGAAAAAAAGAATGGATGAGATGAATGATAATAACGTTTTAAAAGGGAATGCGGATCTTAGTAAATCTAAAGACGATTGGCCTGATCAACCAAAAGTCGTAGATATATTAAGAAAACCGCGTGACACGATTGAGATGATGTTTATGGATGGCAAAACATTAGATAAATTGAGAATGAGAAATATGATTACTACGGAAATAGAGTGCTTTGCTTTTAGATCAGATATAAAACATTTATACATTAATCTTAATTTCAAGGCGCATTTCTCGCGAGTCGAATTTGTGCAGAAATTAAGTTTATTTTGCAAAAAGATAGGCGTCCAAGAAGTTTGCATAGTAAAAGATGAACAAAATGTGGAATTTATTAAAAATATTTGCAGTGAAATAAAGTCACTAAACGATTGGACTGGACCCCGCATATGTATATTGCGAGGTGTTAAAAGAATAACGGACGATAAAGAGAAAACTCTCATTATGAACGATTTTCATTTACTGCCATCTAGCGGACATGCTGGTATGCGCAGAATGATAAATACTATTAAGAAACGATATTTTTGGCCTAGTATTGAAAAAGATGTTCAAGAATTTGTACGTAAATGTACGAAGTGTCAGAAAATGAAACATAGTCGTTACACTAAAGAACCAATGGAGATAACCAGTACGGCATCTTCAGCCTTTGAAAAAGTATATTTAGATGTAGTAGGACCCCTAGATAAGTCCATAGATGATAATTCTTATATTTTAACTATCCAATGTAAATTGACCAAATTTGTACAGGCAATTCCTCTTGCAAATAAAGAAACTACGTCCATTGCTGATGCATTCGTGCGTAATTTTATTCTGTTATTTGGTATTCCTAAGGTAATAGCCACTGATCGAGGAACGGAGTTTATTTCGTCTACAATGGAACAGGTATGTAAGATTTTGAATATTAAAAAACTTTCCTCTACGGCTTATCATCATGAGTCAATAGGAGCTTTGGAAAATACCGACAAAGTATTGGGTTCATTTTTAAGAATTCAGTGCGACAATCATCCCGAAACTTGGACTCAATGGTTACCTTTTTGGTGTTTCAGTTTTAATAATACTATTCATTCAGAAACAAATTACACGCCACATGAATTAGTATTTGGTAAACTATGTAATATACCTTCTAACTTGTCTGATCATGTAGAACCATTATATAATGTAGACAGTTATCCATTGCAATTAAAATACAGATTACAGTTGGCGCAAACTGAAGCTAAAAATAACTTGATAACTAAAAAACATAAGAGAAAAGCTAAGTATGATATTGCGATGAATCCTGTTAGATATAAGGTAGGAGATTTAATATTAATTAAGATAGAAACCGGACGTAAATTGGATCCTCTGTATAAAGGACCATATGTAGTTATAGAAGACTTAGGATGTAACGTTAAGATAAAAAATAATTCGAATAAAGAAGAAATAATTCATAAAAATAGGACTAAACCATTTTATGAATAAGAGTAAACCTTCTGTAAACTGTACTTTATTATAAATTTATTATTGTGTTTTTTTTATGTATAACATTTTCGTGTTTATTTTTTTAATTTTACCGTAATAATAGTATTAAAGTTAAAAAAAAAAATGTAATAATTTCATTTTTTTTCTCTTCGCCCCCGGGAGGTGAAGTGTGAGTATATTATTATGTAGTACGATACCTATATGTGCGCGCACTTAGCTATGTAAGCAACTTTTATTCATATTCCTTTTATTGAACTTAATAGTCTAGTCTAATAAAAGACACCAAACTGTAAACAGTGTTTCCTTTAATACAAGCCAAGGTTCCAACATCACACTACCCATACATGGTAAAATAAAATATGTTCCTTGTATTGGATCCCAACCTAACTCATATCGCTACTACTACTAAAAATACTTTCTTAAAAATAATCTTGAAGATGCAACATGTAACCTGCCTAGCACGCTGTATAATAACTGCTTTTCCTCGCTCGAAAATAATTCAGCGTATAAATATCCTCATTTTACGTCATAACGTAAAACAGGTCTTACGTCACGCCATGTTAGATCCATTTAAAACGCTCTAAAAACTTTGAAGCCGAGAGGAACATGCTTCGAAGATAATTTAGGTCATAGCTACGTCGGAACACAGAGTATTAAAATATGGAGTGCTCATAACGATAATGCTCCGATTGCTGGGAATCAGGTATCCCCTCCATGAGGATTATCATTACACATACGCTTATAATGTTCCCACTGCTAGGAAGCCAGCTTTCTTCATATGAAGGAGACGTTTAAGCTTATGGTTATATTCAGAAAATAATCACGGAAAATCTTGTAACATCTTGTGGTTATCTGTGCTGACTTTCTTAATTCGTTTCGAATGAAATCATCATACACTTAGAACGATAAGGTTTCCAACATGTTTTCATTTTGATTATGATGTTTTCGTGGTAGTCTAAGAAAATTGCTGAACCATAGTAATTTCAATGTTTCATCATTTATGTTGCATATAAAGGACATCATAGCTATTACGACAATGACATTATATTTGTTCTACTTTGTCGCCAAGCGATAAAACAGTGTAAACGGGTTCATACTGTATGAGTAATATACGAAAAATTCTTGCTAAGATTGAGTTAAACCCCAAAGCAATGAAATGGATATCTATCCATATTATACCCAGCTTTTACCCTACTATATTAGCTTTGGTTTCCAACCAACTAGATTCAGCTGAATATAAATATTTCACATGGAACGACAGCCTACTTGAACTTCACAATATCTGGTTGACACTATACCCTTTGGCCACACCAGATTTCCAAGTTAATACTAAGTAGTATTTGATCTACTTTTAATTAAGCCAGCTGATATATTGTTATTTGAAAGAGTCACCGCGGCCCTGGAACGTAAAGGGTATTAGAAGGAACACGGATGGGTTTTAGTCAGTAAGAGTGTGACATTTCATTACGATCCGTCTACAGCGGAAAAAGACATATGACGATTTCCTATCCATAAAGAAATAAAATCTGATACAGTGGCTTACTTATTAAGTTAGCACTCCATTCCTTAGTGCTCCATGTTTCAAGCTATTATATTCCTTGAGTATAAGCTGGATAATGTTCGCTGCTGTTCGTTTACTGTTTTATACTGATTCTGAACTTGGCAGTAAAAGTAAATGGAATATTTAATATATTTTTGATAGCGTTGAACAGGAACAAACCTAACTCTTTACTTAAGTACTTTTATACGCTACAATTTGTTATTAGCGCGTGGCTCTAATGGCAGCGGCGTGACTTTTTTTTTCGGAATAGGATAGCTCTTGACCTCGATCTTACTTGAACGAAACTGATGACTGAGATCTACAATGGAGGGATCCCAGAAGATGAATAGAATGTAATCGAATACTCTTTACTATGTACACCATATTAGTTACTGAAAATATAGATGAAGAAAACATTACATAGGGTGACACAATGGGCGGCCTTATCGCTAAAAGCGATCTTTTCAAGACCCTTCGATGGATTTTATAAAGAAAAGGAAATGCAGTACTGTAGGTAGTCTTAGGTGTACTGATTATATATACAATAAATACAAAATATATAAATATAAAAATAATTAAATTAAATTATGAAATAATAAGCATAGAATCCAAATAAAATCGATTAAAGAGAGAGGTAGTGATTTTTAACCATTGTTTTAAAAATGGACAAAGATTTAGCACGCCTTACCGATACGGGCAAGGCATTCCATAACCGCCCCAATTGAACCGATTTGTCGTATAAACTGGTGGAATGTATCGGCATCTCTAGTCTCAAGTTTAGAGATGACTGTTCATTCTCTCTTTAAAAGCCGGGGTTGAAATGTTCTGGATTGAAACGCATCACCGAAATGTTTCTTCAACATCAATCTTAAATATTTTGTACTTTCGAAAGTTGTTAGTGATAACAGAACATCAGCTTCTCCAGTAGCTAAAAACTAAGCTAATCCAAGTTAAAAAATACCATCGTCTGCCTAGCCTTTTCTCAACAATATTGGGGTCGACTCCCAATCAAGCCGGATTCAGCTGAATACCAGTATTAAACGTGGAGTGACTGCCTATCAGACCTCCACAACCCATTAACTGGGTAACACGGTACTTCTTGGCATGACTGGAGTCAGATTTACTGGCTTCTGACAATCCATAATGACTGCCAAAGTTCTACAAATGACAGCCGGGATCAACGGCTTAACGTGCTTTCCGAGGCATGGTGAAATCTCGGTATGTTAAAATGGTCACCTATCCACAGACCAACCTTGCAGCTGTTATTCTTTAGTCACGTGCTCCTAATTCAATAAATGTTACTGAGAAATAAAAATCGAGTAACACTACAAACGGTTTAAGCCCGAACCGAAATACCCATTATAATTTTTACAAAAACAGCAACTTTTCTTTCAGCAAAAATGTTGACAACTAATCGATAAACTATAAAACACTCGAGACGGATTGCATCGATAACAACGCTGTCATCGTATCAAAACCTCATATCGATATCTCATATCGATCCTATAAATTCTCTAAACCATTTTAAAGCAATAAATTGCCGAAACTAATCTGAACGTCGAGCAATACCTATATGGAATCGGGAGAATATTGCCCTGAGCAATATTACATTTTTCACCGGAACGCAGAAGTCAGATTTTTGTTATAGAAGTTACAAACTTTACTACCTGTATTTGAAAAATTTCATTCAATCTGTTGAGTCGCTTTCCATATTAATAGTTACTTAATTAGCAAGAAAAGAATAATACTCTTTATTGTAAGCCATGCAATAATTACATGAGAAGCTTTAAAATAGAGGGGCGTAGGGGGGGGTGAGGGGTGGAGGGGTGTAGAGGGGGGGGGGGATCCTTATCTTATATATAACATTCTCGTGTCACAATATTAGTTACCATACTCCTCCGAAACGGCTTGATCGATTTGTATGAAAATATGCACATTCAGTAGATCTGAAAATCGTTTTCTATCTATTTTTCATACCATTAAATGACAATGGGGACCCCCAACCCTTATATTTTATTTTTATTTTATACGGCAATACAACGGTTGCTGGGTCAGCTACCATACTCCTCCGAAACGGCTTGACCGATTTTTATGAAATTTTATTTGCATATCCAGTAGGTCTGAGAATCGGCTATTAGCTCTATTTTTCATACCCCTAAATGATAAAATGGGGACCCCCACCCTTAAAGTTTATTTTTATTTTATATGACAAAACAACGTTTGCTGGGTCACCTAGTTTATCTATAAGAATGATCGGATGGGATAGGGTTAAGATAGAATGACTTCTAGACATCATGTTCTTAGTTTGTTTAACGTTTTAGAGAATCGACAATGCCATCCACCTCTATCAACCCCTAAGGGGAAAGACGTATTCTGCGAATCTCTCCCCTAGTACGGTTACAAACACAAATCCTTCAAGTACAAACAGACAGACACGGAACAAGTACATCTGCCTAGCAAATATTTGTTTGGTGCGAATTGAACCCGTGGCGCAGAAGCCAATCAATTTACTACTGTGTAACTTCTGCAGTGAAAAAACAACGTGGGTTCGATCATTTAAAACATAGGTTCACTGAGGCAAAAATAGTTACTAAGCACTAGAGCAGTGGTGGCCGAGTGGTAACGGCCCCGACTTACGAAGTGCAGGTCGCGGGTTCAAACCCAGCCAGGCGCATTACTTTATGTAATTAATTTCATCATCACTGCTCTCAAAACGGCGAAGGAAAACATTGTGAGGAAACCGGAATGTCCTAGAACCAAAACTTCGAAGACATGTGACATTCACCAACCCGCACTGGGCCCGCGTGGTGAATTACGGCCCATTCCCTCTCCTAGAGAGGAGGCCCGTGTCCCAGCAGGGGGAACGTTAAAAGGCTGATTATGAAGCACTAGATATAACAATCTACATACATGTTTGTACCTACATATTAAGTTACTTAAGTACAAACTAACTATTTCCGAGTATATCCACTTAACCTAACTACGTTATTACATACACGAAATACTTCTTCACTTCGCTTTAGCATCCGGGACGTGTCCAGAAGTTTGTCAGTATTGCAACTTTGAATGGCAATGCTTAAATGGACGAAGAACAAGCCAGCCTTATGGACATGCAGTGCGGATCAGTTAGCGGGATATATCTTTGAAAAGGAGACTCGTACTCAGACAACTTCTTATTGTTTTTGACTAACTCCTTGTAAAAAAACAGAGCTTGAAAATGGTTTTAGTTAAACAATTAAATGCTTTGAGTATTCAGTACTCAACTGTACATTTTGATGTATAGGAAATCATCAAATGACTTCTACCGCTCTGGGCGGAGCGGATGGGAGTGTCAGACACTTACTGATGAAAACCCATCCGTGTTTCACCTAACGTCCTTTGCGTTCCAGGTCCGCGGTGACTCTTTCGCACAAATCCCGCGGCGTCAACTGTACCTATAGTGTCTGGACCGTTATCTTCGGAAACCACTTTACGCAGTTCGTACTACGCCTGATCAATCTCCGGTCTTATGGAATTGACGTCCCATTGTGCTATGAGAGGAGGGAACGGAGAGTCCAAACAAGTGTTAGACTCTCTGTAATTACAAATAAAACGATTTTAGGACAAAATCAAATATGTTTACACTCCATTCACAATAAGATTAGACATTTAAACAAAACTGTCTACAGTCCGTTCAACCGATTTTTACTTCTATTCCGTAGGCATAAGGATGGCATTAAAAGCAAAAACGTGATTATAATACCAACTATTTACTGCATCTGCCGTGTATCATGCCACAAACGCAACAGAAGTCAAAATCGGTTGAACGGACAGTAAAAAAGACTAATTTCAATGTCTATTCTTATTGTGAATGCAGTATAGTTACTTCCACTTTCAGCACTTTACACTTCAAAGGCCGAGCGACAACTGTCCAACATTTTCATTACAACACCAAACTATGTACTATGGTAAACCAGTACGCCGCACCAAGCGCCATCTGTTAACGGACGTTTAATTATGTACTGCTTTACCCTAGTAAGTCAATATAAATAATCTAAAGAATGTAGCAACTATTACTAATATGACAAATGCTTAAATTCATTATGTAGTAAGGACATTTATAAAACAATAATTTAGTTAACACGTAGTTTGACTAATAAAACAATGATTAGTGAATCTATAACATTACTCATTAATGAGAGACTACTCATCACACAAGTTTTCACACACACTTGTGCACTATTACATCTGCCCCGCAACTGACTAGTCTACGCTGAAATTGGTCACTAATGGTGACCAATTTCAGCCGATATTCAATCAGGAAGACAACAATTAAAACCTCTTGTATGGATAACCTTCTCAGTATAACAGTGTTATCATTAAATCGATTTATTCTGTCGCAGTTCACTACCAGAAAGGTCTCTGAATAAGATCATGTTGTAACGAAATTCCCAATATTGGGATTGGGACAGCAACCGATATAGGATACGGTAGTCCCTAAACTTTTGAACCCTAATATCGTTATCTGGGAGCTAGCTATGTAGCCCAATAAAGTTTTACCTTTGTTGGTAAAGGTACTTTTGACTAAGAACTGGTTCAATTTGATTTGAGAGTGTTTCGTTCTAGGTCAGCACTCAACATTCTATGCGAAAACCTTCGTTTAACACTATATACCCAAAGAGTTCTGTGTGACAAAAAATACGCAAAACCTGAGAAAGGGTAATTTTACTTAGCATATTAAAGGAAAGGAAAAGGAATGGGCCGTAATCCAGCACGCGGGCCCAGTGCGGGTTGTTGAATGTCACATGTCTTCGAATTTTTGGTTCTAGGACATGCCGGTTTCCTCACGATGTTTTCCTTCACCGTATTGAGAGCAGTAGTGATGAAATATTGAACTTTAACACAACTTTATGTGAGTACTTTTCAGTCCGACAGTTACTTTTCAGGTTTTGCGTTATTCCTGATCCATTCTGTATAAGATTATAGTTTTTGAAATCATCTTGTTTAAAGTTTGTTTGTTTATATAATAATAGTAAAGTAAGTAAATTTCCGTTAGTATAAGCCAAGAATAGTATTCAAAATTTGTAAACCGAGAGTACGGTCCTGTGAGAGAATTTTCAAAGTTCAGGTGGGTGAAGAAAATATCTATCCCAAATTCGAAGACATGGTCACAGCAATCGTGTCAACTTGTTTAAAGTTCGGATAGCAACTATTGTTCAATCTACAAAATCGTCAGTAATTGGATATCTTGTTACTTCAAACAAATAACAGTGCAACTGATCAGTGGATGGATTGCTAGGAACAATTTGTACCGATAGCAGAGAAATGTGTTGAGAGGGCCTTGTGCGCGTTTTATAACGTAGTCGATTGCGTTATGTAAACGTTCGTTTATATCAAATCGTATGGAAAAAAGAGGTTTTCCATTACTGTCAGCAGACAGTGCTTGTTCTGATTTAATAAAAACAATAAGTTTACGGTAATGCTCTGATAGAGTACGTAAAAAATTCGCACTGACGCCACTTGTTATTGATGTCTATATCTAAATAGTATACTAAAAAAAAAGTCTCTGTTTGACTTTGTTTATTTCTTCGCTTAGTTTATCTAAACGACACAGCGGTTTTGATACTGTTTTTACTAATAAAAATAACGAAAAAACGGAAAAACAAAACAAAAATGGCTATAAACGAAGAAGGTTGAAGAAGATGAGAAAAAATAGCTAAAAAAGAACAAGAAATCGTTTTGGGATTTTTCTAGATAGCTACTATCTGAATCTCTTCTATTCTAAACTCTAAACTCTTATATTTTAAAGTAAATATGTTACGTCTAGGCAAGCCTTCGTGTGGACCATATCATAGCTTTCCATCTGGTAAGATGCGGGGAAGCACGAACCTAGCAACGGTAAAAAAACCTATACTCATATATTAAAACTGAAGAGTTTGTTTGTTTGAATGCACTAATCTCTGGAACTTTTTGTATATATGTATGGGGCTACGGGAACGGAAAAGAAGGTGATATGGGCATGCGAAGTCGCGGGAAAAAGCTAGTGTTTTAATAAGATACCAATTAACGGCTCTGCAACAGAATATCGTTGCGGTCACCATGATAGGCAATTAAGATTGATGGATGAAAAGTTTGCTTGACTCAAGCTATCCACAGATATTTGTACCGTAACTACAAAACTTGATACAAATACACTATCAAAGTGCTCGAATTTATTCTTATGTAAAAAAACACAAACATTTTTAATATCATCCCTCTAGTTTAGTTTTTCTGCTAACGCTCCAACCGGCTTCCTGTTAATTATTATTGATCAATAAACATCTTTATTGATATACCTCAGTCCTCAGACATTATCTACTACTTACTAGCTGACCCACGCAACTATGAACTTATATACAATGATGATATGAATGAAAATATGAAACAAAAAATCACCGACGATCAGTTCTACGAAACTACGTATATCTGTGAAAAACGGTACGCCAAAAGAGACAACAGATATTTAATTCTGAAAGTTATACGTTTTCCGAATAAAAGGTACTAACAAGGAGATAGAAGAAACGAATATTCTAAACATCATTATAATGTTAATAACTTTCTTTTATGGGATAAATCTCATGGATATCCTAAGTCAGGTGGACGGAGGGGTCTGTCAGACTCTTATTGACTTAAAACAACCAGGTGTTCCAGCTCCCAAAGAAATCATCAAATGACTTCTTCCGAGCTTGGCAGAGCCGAAGGGAGTGTCAGACTCTGACTAAAACCCATACATGTTCCTCATAATGCCCTTTGCGTTCCAAGGCCGGGGTGACTCTTTCGAACAAATTCCTCAAGTACTTATAAAGCTTGTTAGCTATTCACATTCATACTCCAAACTTTCAATAAGCTCGAAATGTTCCATCCATAATACCTAATATCACAAGCCCGTAAAAGACATACAATAAACACATGACAAACATAAAAACAAAAGATAACAACATAAATAAAATAAACAAAAAGCCTGTGTTTGTCTATCAAGCCAATAACAGTAAATTAAGCCGGACTAGTGTGACAACGATTTTAACAGGAGCCGAGACTGTCCTGGCGCCAAAGTAATTGCGATCAATCCGTTCCATAGAGTAAAGAAACGCATTTACGGCAGCGACCAGAGATGGATAGACAAAGAATATTCTTTTTTGTACAACAACAATTAGGTACCACACAACTCTTGTATACAAACTACGATCTATGGATACTATCGTGGCTGGAAAAGTGGTTACTTATGTGTAATAACTAGCTTCTGTCCGATGATGATATATCCCGATTTTGAAACATTCTTCATTGGTGCTCCATTTCTATTGGTCTTAGCGTGATGATATTGATCTGAATCTTATAGCCTTCCTCGATAAATGGACTATATAAGACTGAAAGATTTTTTCAAATTGGACCAGTAGTTGCTGAGATTAACTCTTCAGCATCATATATTAGTATAGATTTGCATGCCCACTAGAAGTTTTGGCTGTCATAGCCATAGCCAGAATGTTTCTTGTATAAATAATAATAAATTCTATTTGGTCTTTTAGATTAGCAAAATAGACTAGACACGTATTTTTCGATATCATATAAAAAAAGACAAGGATAAAACGCAAAGATAGAAAGAGAGATAAAAAGTGCCAAGTCATGATGTCTCGCGAAATTTCAAGGCTGTCGATCATTTTCATTTGTTAAATACATGACAAAAGAACTTTGGTAATTAAACTGACGTACCGATTTTTTAAATATTTTTTTTTTACCGTCTCGAGCCGAAAATTTCTTTGAGTAAACGTTGATACTGACTGCCACCCTTGATATATGTAAAGTGGTAAAGTCTTGACAATGCCATATCTAGCAGTGGCCGCCGAGACGTCTCGAAGCTCTGTGATCCACATAGTATTTATAGATACCAATAAAGATTGTAGATAGCAATAATGATTTCGATAGCAATTATTATTTATTGCTATTTCGATTGCTATTTGCCACTTGTTTATTACGGTTCAAAGAACTTGTATAGAATTTTCCATGTATGAGGTATTAGAAAATGTTGGTGGCCTTTATCTTCTGATTAATTGACACCCGCGTGGAATTAGTAAGTACTTTACCTTTATAAAATATAGCCCTCTAGCTTTTGTCAACGGCTCCGCCAATTATACCAAATGAACATACTGCTTTAATTTGAGGATGTGAAAAATCATAAATCTTCTCCCGCTCTGGGCGGAGCGGAAGGGAGTGTCAGACTCTTACTGACTAAAACCCAGTCGTGATCCTCTTAATGCCCTTTGCTTTTCAGTGCCGCGGTGACTCTTACGAACAAATTCCACAAACCCTGGAAGATATTCCTGGGATGGAAATCCCAGTCTTATCCTATGCCCTATTCCCATGGTCTATCCGTGTGCCACTCCTCACATAAATCTACATAAATTACTATTAATACGTAATGGGATAAGAAACAAACGAACTCACTTTGCCATTTATAATATTAGTTACGATGTATTAGCTACATAATCTTTGTGTGTATGCTAAATCTTAATTTATCGTCCTTACGGATTAGGTACACGTGAATGTACAAATAATATTACTGCAGTTTCATTGAAATACATTCAGTATATTTTGCGTGAAAGGGTCATAAATATTTTTCATCACAGACGTTGACTCGTCATCTAGCATAAACTAAGATAAGGAACGGTATATCAAAAAGAAAATTAAATGACAGACGCGCCATGTGAACATATGAGAAACTAAAAAATAATGTCATAATAGGGATGTTTCCTGAGTAAAAAATATATGATTATGTTTAGTCCGTCAGTTAGATTATAGAAAAATATTGGACACGTATTTTTTCCTTTATCAAATCTATAAAAACTGACGAAGATACAAAGCATCAAAGATCAGGAGTGGGGGCTTGTGACGTTACGGCTCGGTAAAAATTGTAGCGAGTAGTGACGTCACACGAGTTTTCAACGCTCTGTATCGGCTTCATTTTTTGTTTACGTGAAAAAAGAAAAAATACGTGTCCAATATTTTTTGGAAATCTATCTGACGGACTAATTAGATTTTTTTAGTCAACTAGCCTATTATGGCTATTGATTTTATTTTCAATTTTAGAGTGACGACCGCGTACACAAGGTGGACCGATATGCCGATATAATATAATTACCAAGAGGTTTTTCAAAACCTCGAGGCGTTTTTCGAAGTCACAGACAGTAGGTGCTTATCATTATAACGAAAAAAAGTAGCAATTAGAAATGGAAATTTCACAAACTATTCAAAATCATACGTGATCGCAAGCAATTTGAACAGACATACCTACATAGCAGACCAGCGGGCGTACCATGAGGTGTTAAAACGTGAGTCTTCCGAGCGAGAAAGAGGGACAGAGTTATACACCCTATATAGCTCCATCCCTTTTTCTCGCTCGGAAGACTCACGTTTTAAGACGTCATGGTACGCCCGCAGTGGTAATGCCAGCGCTCTAAAACTTCATGACCTCCGAGAACGTTGTACGAGTAAGTAATCCTAGACATGCACAAGTTAGTTCGTTCCACTTTCATAACTCGGAAATTCAACAGTCTACATGATAGTTCTATAATAAAAGTTGAACGTAGGGCTTCTTCAGTCTTTCAGTGTTGGTTCAGTAACTGGAGAATAGGGTAGTTAACTAAAAAAATCCGTCGGATAGATTTCTAAAAAATATTGGACACGTATTTTTTCTTTTTTCACGTAAACAAAAAATGCAGACGATACGGTACGTTGAAAACTCGTGTGACGTCACTACTCGCTAGAATTTTTACCGAGCCGTGACGTCACAAGCCCCCCTCCTGATCTTTGATGCTTTATATCTTCGTCAGTTTTTATAGATTTGATAAAGGAAAAAATACGTGTCCAATATTTTTCTATAATCTAACTGACAGACTAAACATAATCATGTATTTTTTACTCAGGAAACATCCCTATTATAGTTCGATGAATTTGAAAAAGAAATTTATTTAAATATTGTTGAATTTATAAATAACTAGCAGCGCTCCGCGGTTTTACCCACGTAGTTCCCGTTCCCGTGGGAATATGGAGATAAAATATATCCTATGTTACTCAGGGTGAATGTAGCTTTCTAATGGTGAAAGAATTTTTGAAATCGGTCCAGTAGTTTTTGAGTTTATTACATACAAAAATACAAATCTTTCCTCTTTATAATATTAGTATATAGGTTTTGCCCACGGCTTTGCTCGCGTTTAAGGTACCGCCTAGTAAAGGCCTATAACTGTTTCATGGGTCCCTTCTGTCTCTGTACAAAATTCATCTGAATCGATTCGGTAATTTTGTCGTGACACCGTAACAGACAAACAAACTCATTTTCGTATCCATAATATAAAAGTAAGGACTTTTGCAAAAAATGAGAGTCTTTATATTCTGTTTCAAAATTCTGCACATTAACAGTCTAGTCACAAAACTAATTATTGTCACTTCTTTGTGCTAAATTTTTTAAAAGTACTTACTTTTAAAACAATGGTCAAAAATCACTACCTCTCTCTTTAATCGCTTTTACTTGGGTTCTATGCTTTTTGTTTCACAATAATAATATGTAGTAATAGTAAACATAAGACTACCTGCAGTATTGCTTTTCTCTTTGAAATCCATCTAAAAGTTGTCTTAAAAGATCGTTTTTAGCGATAAGGCCTTTTTTTGGATGGGTAGTCATCAAATGACTTCTCCCGCTCTGGGCGGAGCGGAAGGGAGTGTCAGACTCTTACTGACTAAAACCCACCCGTGATCCTTCTAGTGCCCTTTGCGTTCCAGGGCCGCAGTGACTTTCCGAACAAATTCCGCAACTAGCGATAAGGCCACCCATTGTCAGTTTGTCACCCTATGTAATGTTTTCTTCTGTGCTAATAATATAAAGAGGAAATATTTGATTGTTTGTTTGTATGAACAGGTTCAGAAACCACTGAACCGATTTGAAAAATTCTTTCACTGTTGGGAAGCAACACTATCCCCGGGTGACATAGGCTATTGATGATAACATATTTTACCCCCGTGTTCCTACGAGAACGGGAACTACGCGGGTGAAACCGCGGGGCGCTGCTAGGCATATATATTTTCTGTAACTTATAAAGTGTACATAATAAAGATTATTCTATTCTATTCTAGGAATGACGTTTGATGATCCAAATGACGGGTGATGTGTTTCACCCCTTCACACTAAATCACTTTATCGAACACTCTAGGGAAATCTAAGACCTAGAGAAGTTACTTCCGCAGGAAGCATAAAATGTTTAAAAAACAGACAGCTGCATCGTAAACATCTAGAATTCTTATTACCCTCATAACTTTAACCCATCTTATTAAACATCACGTGAATACAGTTTCGTCGCAAATAGAGTATAATTAAATTTTAATGTACACAAGGGGGTGAGGTTTCATCCCTTTCGCTCCTAATTTAGGCGTGTACCCGCGGTTTGTGTGTTAGGGTGAAATTCTATGGGACTGAAAATCAGGACTGTTTTTGTTTTGAATTCGAGTTGAATAAGGGTAGTTAGAGGGGTGAACGTTTTGTATTTTGGGATTTTTTTTGCGACAATTTAATCTGATTAATTCTACGCCCATGTTCGCAACTTTGTTTGTATTTTAAAACTGAATGATATATTCTATGTTAAATAGGACAGATTTTTTTTTGTACCAAATAAGTTTTTGAAATCGATCGAGTTTTTGATTATAAGTAATTAAAATACCAATCAATAATTGAATATTTATTCATTTTCAGGAGTAGTACCTGCTTCTACCAGACCAGCGCAGTAAATATTTTTTTCTTTGACGATCTTAACTAGGTCAGCGATAACTGACAAATGCTTGGACCGTCTACGGCTACCGCTGCGTTTTGCACGGGGACGCGCCTTAACGAGTGGTCCTTAAGAAACAGAAAAGTAATAGTTTGTAAAACCATCCAATCAAAAATCTCTTTACAAAGACCATGTAAAATAACGAGACAAAATTCTGCCGCATCAACCATTACATTCATTCGAGCATTAATTTGAAGCTGCTTTTTATGCTCCACCGACTTAGCTTTGAGCTTAACTCCGTAAGCACTGAATCGGATGAATGAATTTAGTAGATCTTTTGCTATTAGCGAGAAAATACCAGCTTTGAAATTATTTAAATGGGTGTAATTGTTTCTTGTTTGTTGTAATTGCTAGGCCTCAAGAAACGGTTGACTTGTCCATTATTTACGGCTAAAAATAATTTATTAAGCTTTTTTGTTTTTTTAAGAATCTACTATGTCTAGTATGTGAAATATCTGAAGCAGACTGGCAAGAGACAGAGCGAAATGGAAGGAAATGGAGAAGGCTTTCACCGCCAGAGCGGTCCTTACAACAAATCGTGTTAAGAGCGTGTACGCCGTATGGCATTTCATACAAATTTTCAAGTCACTATTTTGCGAAATGACTGAACTAATTTTAATGAAACTTCACACTTTCGATTCGAAATACATAATTTTATTTGCGGAATTTGTTCGAAACAGTCACCGCGGCCCTCGAACGTAAAATTCACAAGAAAGATCACGGGTGGGTTTTAGTCAGTAAAAGTCCAGTTCCGCTCCACCCAGAGCAGGAGAAGTCATTTGATGATTTCCCATAAAAAAAAAGGTACTTACATAATATTTTATTCGAAGCCTTTGGAGCTAAATAATAATAAATTACTAACAAGTATTGTAGATAGGTAAGGTAATGTCAAACTCGATCTTCACACAGAAAATAACCTCATTACAGTTTAAATTATCCCTGATAATAATCCATGTGTCCATGTATTCATTGGTCTGAAAGTGTTCATGTCCAAACACCACTGATTCCTCTCGACGGGAAACCAATAAGTCCAGAGTAATTTGTTCTGCGGTCATCGTATAATGTTTCGCAAATAAAATAATGTGGGATGAGTATTAATTTCTATCTCATATAGGGAGATGTCACTTCGTGTTAAGATCTAGATGAGGCGACTATTTTCGTTTGACTTATTTTGCTTGGAACTGATCGTCGTACTACAGTAATTTAAAAGGAGCAATACATTATAATAAACTCTGTCATAAACTTTGTATTTCAATGTTAATCTATGTATGTATATACACTTATAACAAAAATAATCTATACTAATATTATAAAGCTGAAGAGTTTGTTTGTTTGAACGCGCTAATCTTAGGAACTACTGATTCGAGTAGAAAAAATCTTTTTGGGTTGAATAGACCATTTATCGAGGAAGGCTTTAGGCTATATATCATCACGCTTAAGCCAATAGGAGCGGAGCAGCGATAAAGAATGTTTTAAAATCGGGGATTCCACGGGGACGAAGTCGCGGGCAGCAGCTAGTCTAAAATAAGGCATAAAAATTCATCCGAATCGCTATCGACTGGAAGCGAGCCCAAAAGACTAGTGGCATTGCCACGCTGTATGGCAATGCTTATCCTCTATGCGAGGTAAAAGCTAGCCTTTGGGTCACGCGAAGTATTTAGCAAGGTCTTTACCTCTGTAATTGCATACCTTACTAAAATACAAAGCTTAATTTTTAGACGCTGAAAGATAAAAATAGTAAAACACAATCTAAGTCTAATTTACTACGCTGGTCTTCGTGAGGAATTTTCGCATTAATGAAATCTAAATTAAAAAGTTTTTTATAATTCATTATTTGGACTCCGACTTGGCTTTGTCAGCTATCAATCCCATGATTTTTGCATTTTAAATATACATTTTGATGTATGACCAAAGGCAGTTATCCATCTGTCCTTAGAGTTCACTTTATCCACATGACAAGTCTTCTTCCCCATTTTTGCGACAATGTTTAACTGCGAGCTACCCCATCTGTGTTTTACGGCCCCAATATTTTACACCATGACACAAATCCATGTATCTTGGCTGGGAGGCATTGGTATTCCGCCCTCGAGCGTCCAAGGACAACATTTTTAAAGGACGTCTACGTGTCTTGACGTTTAAGAGGCGCTAAAGGCGTATTTTTATTAAATTTTACTTGGTAACCAGTTTTATGTTGGTCTTTGACGAGGTATTGATCGTGTTTATGGTTTCTGTGATGTCTTCGTAAAGTGATGAAGACATTTGAGGTTTGGTCAATTCTATACAGAGTTCTTCAGGCCCTGAGTGGGCCTGAAGAACTCTGTATTTGTATTTGTGAGTTGTTTCTGAGTCTTTAACACTCAGAAACAACTCACAAATAACACTTCATCCAACACACAAAAACATATTAAGGACATGGATTTCGCAGGTCAAGAATTGTCAAGACACATTCCCTTGTCGTTGTTATGCAGCTATTATGTGTGCATGGAATTAGCTTGTACAGTTTTATATGCGTACAGATAACATATTTTTTTGAGAGTTGTGCGCGCCAATATTGGTCGGTCACGGTACAAAATGGTCTGTATTACCATTTTCTATAATTTTTATTTATTATATTTTCACCAATATACAATATTACTTTTTTGTTTTATTATTTCGTTGTAATTATTTTTTATACTGCTATGATCGACGTCATTCTGTCGCCGAAAACCAGCGCTTTGTCTATGACCAACACGAATCCCAGAATTATGTTAGATGATGGCCGTGTTGTGTCAATGTGACGCATATCTTTCCAACTTGCATAAATAATTCAGTTCCTTTTTAACAGACTTTTAAAAAAGGAGGAGGTTCTCAATTCGGATGTTTGTATGTTTTTTTTCTTTTTTTTTATTGTTTGTTCGCGCATAACTCCGTCGCTTGCCAACCGATTTGAAAAATTATTTTTTTGTTGGAAAGGGTATACTTCCCAAATGGTCCCATGAAAATTTTATCGAAATCGAACAAGCGGTTTTTGAAAAATCTAAAAAAATATCTACATTGTCTACATTGACGACCTTTTAGTTTACTCTGCATTGGAAGCAGTGCGTTTTTTTTACACTAATGTAATTTGTTCGTTTAGGTGGGGGGAGGGGAGGGGTTTTAGGTACCACTAAAAAGTGAAAAATAAAAAACTTTTTACAAAAAAATACAACCGACTTTTCCACAAAAAATCAAAAAAGTACAAAATAACTTTAATTTCGGAAGTCGGTGTTCAAAAAATGAAAAAGGAACCACAAACACCGAGTTCCGAAATTAAAGTTATTTTTTACTTTTTTGATTTTTTGTGGAAAAGTCAGTTGTATTTTTTTGTAAAAAGTTTTTTATTTCACCGCGAGATTTGTACTGTCATAAAAAATCTGCAGCTTCGAATGTGTTAGAGAGTGTGATACGCCCAAAATTGTAAAAAAAAACAATTTAATCCAGTCTTATCTTATCCAGTCTTATCTATACTGAGGTCAGCTTCCAATCTTGGGTACTGACTGGTTGCTGCTAAAAACCAGAATTTTATCCAATCAATCCAGTTACCTAATAAGTAAAACGACACTTCTTTGCAAGTGATTTTTTATTAGTTTTACTTTTGTTTAAAGTTCTTTTTCTAGAACATTTTTAGGGTGTAATTAAGGTTGACATTGCAAAAGATTTAATTCAAAGGTCTGGACTGGCGAAAGGCACTTCTAATATAGATTGAAGCCTTTGAGTAGCGTTCAAACAAAGGGTTGGTCTAGACTTATTTCTAAAAGTATTTGTGCAGTACTGTGTGTTTTTGGGAATATAAAAACTGAAATATATTTAATATTCAGAGAACATTTATAAGACTTTAATAATCGTCCGTTATTAATCATCATAAATAACGACTTTACATCTCCATAAGACCCTTATTAAACAAAATGTCAAAATAGCTTTACTGCACTAGTGCTTAAAATTAAAACCCCACAAAATACTCCGTTACAAAGTACCCAAAATTCAATTATAGCCAATAAATTATCCGGTCGTCTGAATAAATTTATCCAACATGTCAATTTAATACCGAGTAATAAATTATCAGCGCGGACACTAATATTAAAGTCCGCAGTAATCCGGACGTGTGGTCACCCTACTACTGACGTCACAATATTGGGAGTTTATTACGTTATTGTGACAATTTCAATTAAGTGTAGTTGATAGTTAAATAACGTTTTGAAGAATTATGGTTAGTATGTTTTGTTTTTGATAGAAACAAAATGTTAGTATGTTTTGTAGGCCAATTTTTTTTTTGTTTAATTGTGTCTTGCAGTTGTACTTATTATCATGTAAGCAGTTTTTTGGCCTTGCAATTGGAAGGTAGGTGCAGATAGATAGATATTACAAAACCGTTTAGTACTAACCTCCAAGTAAATAAGTTAGACTAACTATAAGTTAGGTTAACTTAAATCACAGTAAAATCAACAGTCGATATCACTTTTCATAACATTCAACTCCAAAATAACTAAAATGTTATTAAGTTGCTTCCACGCAGTAACTAAAACGAGAACGTTTGCAACTCTGTCGTAGTTTAAACTCATAACAGTTTATCTGTTATTGCGAGTCATAACTTTTTACCATTTCCTTTAACTACGCTTGCAATCATCGCTTTATTTCTACTAAACTTCCATAGTTTCCACTTTAAATGGGGAACAGAATACAGCTGATTTATCAAATGAAACCCGTCACAAATTAATGGTGATAATGTCTAATAACATACCTCATTTATCATCACGACATTCAGGGGTTGTAGCAGAAACAAATAAAACTACCCCAAACGACTATTATTGAGGGTATTAATGAAATACTTGGGTGACCCTAATCTTGAAGTATTGTTCGCATTCTTCACACACACGTGACATATGACAGTTGCGGGTATATCTTCAATAATGGGGAAATACCGTGGTTACCCTACATTATTTTGATCTTTGGCAGTCGTTACGGATTGTCAGAAGCCAGAAAATCTGACACCAGTCTAGCCAAGAAGTACCGTGATCCCCAGTTAATGGGTTGTGGAGGTTTGGTAGGAGCCGCTCCACGTTAAATAATTAGACCCTACAGTATTTTGATTTTATTTTTCCGTTGCAAGTTCTTCCAAGACATTCTTCTCCCGCGCCATCTTGATTCATGGTGCGCGTCCAAATCATCTCGACACCTCTTTCGGAGCCGGCCTTGACGGCAACTTCCATTTTTAACAAGCCATTGCATAGAGAATCTTGCCCATGCGGCTGGCGTGACCCGCCCCGTTTCATTTCAGCCTGGGAGTTTTTGCCCAGATCTATTACGCCCGTTTTGGAGCGTGGAATGTTACGCTCCTCTTTTCTCTGGCAAACCCCAAGATGAATCTTATGGAATTCGGTAAGTGATCAGGTAGGAACACCATAGTTTAGGATGTACAGGATATACATACTTATTAATGAGTTCACACTACAGGGAGATCGGAGTATGACAGTCCGTTAGTGACTTCATCAATAGCTCCTCCAGGCATTCTCGATAAGGCAAAAGATGCTACCTCGCCTTTTTTTGGAAAACAAAGTTTTATGTCGGATTCCTACCAACTAAAACCCCACAGTTCCTACCATTACCATATTGCTAATGGGCTTCAGGCTCCATCTCTTTGTGTGGCCGATCCAACGACCGTACATGCTCTGAAATGCGTACCAAGTCTATCGAGTATCTGAGTCGTCGCAAGATCAGTCAGGCAATGATAAATGACGTAATCATATAATGTATGGAAGTAAGCACATAATAATGTTTTTTTTTTAATTTTTTGCTACGGCTTACCTCTCTCAACATATCACCCTTCGCCACTGATAGAGAGGTAACGTTTGTGAGTTTGTGCCGTTGTAAGGGGTAATCACTGGATACTGGAACTTTTAGTATTTGAACTATCTTATCGTTTGTTCTTAGTTTTTGGCGACCTTTAACATTTTGTGGCCAGTATGTGGCAAATTTTACCTATAGCGATCCAATTACCTACCCGTGATTTGGTTCAAGCATCCAAAAATTTCATTGTTTGAAAATAATAAAAACGAAGTTATTTCCGATCTGAAGTCGTCCCGTCGAGAGATTTACAAATGAATAGCATATAACAATTACAAAAAATGAGCTTTCTAAAGCGTCCGATACTAGAAATATAGGAAGAAAGAATAAAATGAATAAATAAATTTAATGCCGTAATTATTCCACAAGATAAACGCGAGCCAACCAAATATTAAATAATCACTAAAAGCCAACAAAATGTAACCCTCAAATGGTCAATAGCCACCCCACAGCCACTAACTCACAAGCCGCTTGCCGCCATCAAACGCCGATTTTAACCCACAATTGCCACACATCAACGCGCGATGCCATACCTCATATTGCCAACGCAACGCCGGAGTGCCATAGGTGGCAAACTGGCAATTATTTGGCACAGTGCCACTTGACTGATATTAAGCGTTCAAGATTTCGATTGTTCTGCTAGCTGTACCGGCTACAACCGTTTCGGATGACGCCAATTGGTTGGATGGTGTGCAGAGAAAGTTGGAGTTCATTTTGTGAAAAATTGTGACTGACAACCGTCTTTTATGAAGGTATGATAATCTTAAACTAAAATTACGTATTTAGATAAGAAAAAAAAACAAATCTCCCCGCGGTTTCACCTGCGTAGTTTCCATTCCCGAGGGAATATGGGGAAATAATATGGTCTTTGTTCACCGGAGATGGTGTAGCTTCCCAACAGTGAAAGAATTTTTCAAATAGGTCAAGTAGTTTCGGAACCTATTTAATGCAAACAAACAAAAAACAATCAAATCGTTCCTCTTTATAATATTAGTGTAGAAGAATAATGATGACGAGATGAAACCGCATGCAAGCAACTGCTAAAAGTCCTCAACCAATGAAAACGATGATGTGGTCGATAATGGTCCATGCTTACCTAGAAATAACCTTAAATGGGTTACTTCTTGGCAAGCGTTATCTCGTCTTATCAAACTGACTTTAATATTTGGAATATATGGGACTCAGTACTCACAATAAATGAAAGTATTCCCAAATCCTATCCTATATTATTTAGTTTATGATTAATTGATTAGCCGACAATTTTACGTCATCATAATTTCATCCAAAAGACGTCCGCAGACCTCCCCAAATGTCACCACACCGACCTCCTTTTGTTTACACAAAAAAAAAATGCTAACCTATACTCATTCAAACGTCAAAACATTATTTGTATTTTTTCTGTCAACCCTACCTCTTTCTCGGTCTGATCAGCCAATTGACGCTGATTGATCGTGACATTTCTCTTTAATTATAATAACGCGTAATAGCTACGGCCCTGATGCACTTTACCGATTTTGCGGACGGGGAGTAATGTGTTTATAAGGTAAGAAACAGTGGGGATAATGGCTGCCTTTATTTTGGTGATAGTGTTTGGCTCGATGGTTCGATTGGTATGTGTTTACTAGTCTACACTAATATTATAAAGAGGAAAGGTTTGATTGTTATTTTGTTTTTTTGCGTTGAAATGGCTCCGAAACTACTTGACCGATTTGAAAAATTCACTGTTGAGAAGCTACACTATCTCCGATGAACATAGGCTATATTAAATTTTCAAAAAAGTTAGAGATTCATACCAAAACTCCAATAATGTAACTCAAGGTATGAAAAAATTACCAAAAAACATTCTTACATCGCGTGCGCTGCGAAAACTATTGATTATAGAACAAAATAATATACTTGCAGTTCTGTATCGACAAAAATATCATGACAGCATGTCTAATTAAATAATAGTCACAATAAGTGTAATTAATTAAAAATACATGTGGCACTCGGGGACTGCCGCGGTAAACCTATTGCATAGCATTTTTTATCAACTTATGCAATTATATATTTAGTACTCTGCGTCATTGTGCTATGGTCTCGATTCGTTCACCTGGGTTACTGTACTAATGTAAATCACATACGTTTCACTTAACTTTGTCCCACCGATTGTTTCCGAACGCAGACGTTCGGGTCGGCTCGGTGACGGCGACATAATAGCTCAGTAACGAAGCGACCATTTTAAAAAGGCGGGGCCTAATCGAATGACGTAGCGGTGTTAGGTTATTTTCGTTACGGAATTTCTGGATTCGGTTGCCACGCTCAAGGCCCGCGATAGAAGCTATGCAATAGCTTAAAAAAGTTATAAATGCCACCGTTATAAAAGCTCTTTTATTTATACTTTGGAATTAATCCTTATCAAAATAAAAAACTTCATAATTATTTAAATCTGCTTCGAAAACATTATATAAATTTTTGAATTATTCAATTTGGACATTCCATTCGAAAGTTATCACAAGTTTAAAAATGTAAGTTATTTGAAAAATGTCGTTCCCTCCGTTAGACGGTACTATCCACGCAAAAACGAGAAATTACGTATGCATAGTATGGGAGAGTGTGCGTGTTATGAAAAATGTTTGTTTAATACCCGTGCGAAGCCGGGGCGGGTTGCTAGTAAGTAATACGAGTACAACAGAAAGGCACGTAAAAAACTCAGTTTAAACGGACCCAAAGCACACTGAAAATTTTTACCAGAATAACTGGAAAATCGTGCAAAAGATAAAAAAGTACTACAAAAATTGTAAATTTATTTTCAACAAATTTCCACCAAGATACACTCACATTTTCGTCAATTATGCCTGCCTATCCTTTTGTCAGTTAAGGTGCTACTCTGAAATAAAAATCACCCCTGCCTTTAAAAGTAACTAAAAATACACCAAAACAACCAATATTGTCAAGATAGAATGTATGTATTCCAAAACTGAGATATCTGTCGGTGGAATTGACTTTTACTGCCACACTCGAGAGATTCCTTCAGCGTTTATTAATTAGCACAATACAATCTTCTACCCGTGGATTCGGATTCATTGTACCAGTTTTATTATCTCAACGGAACAGACTGCCGATATAACAGCTTCCTATATCCTATTTCAGGTCATGGTCCACACGAATAATTGCAACAAGAACTATGTAACTGCAACGTTGCACCAATTTCGAGTGTCCGTGGATTTTCTTGCACGTCCTATTCCATAGATGTCTGGAACGTGCAAATAGCTTCACCTCCTTGACTGAGCGAACTTGACAATAGGGATATTGCCTGAGTAAAAAATATATGATTATGTTTAGACCGTCAGTTAGATTATAGAAAAATATTTGACACGTATTTTTTCCTTTATCAAATCTATAAAAACTGACGAAGACAAAAAACATCAAAGATCAGGAGTGGGAGCGTGTGACGTCACGGCCCGGTAAAAATTCTAGCAAGTAGTGACGTCACACGAGTTTTCAACGCACTGTATCGTCTTCATTTTTTGTTTATGTGAAAAAAGAAAAAATACGTCTCCAATATTTTTTGGAAATCTATCTGACGGACTAATCAGATTTTTTTAGTTAACAACCCTATTCAAAAGTGCTTGTAAATGGTTTCATTGAAATAAATGCTTTGTGTTTGAGTTTCGTGTGCCCGAGTTTAATATCAATCAGCTGAGACGGTAGGGCATGTACCTATAGGAAGATAATACATTGACTACTTGCATACTATATGAGAACGCTCTACTCCTCTTAAAATCAAGACACGTCGTTACGACGAAAGGGTCTAAGACAATACAATTTTGTTAAAGAAGCTTGATTTTTTTAAGTTGATTTTTTTTTCCTTTATTTTTGCTTGCTTTTAATCACTACCTCTCCTGATGGCGGTAATGTAGCAGAAGAAATAATCTATTCCCTTTTACTTCAAAATTTACAGGTCACAATGCAGGGCACTGAGGCGCCAGGTCCAGACACTTGTCAAAACGGTAATGTTATCGGACATTTCTTAAATTGACATCAACGTCATATTTAACTCAAAGTCGCTTTTTCAAGGAAGAGGACCTTTCGCCTATGTGGCGCCAACTGGTTGCTAAAATCTTCCTGAAAACCCTCATTGTGCAATAGTTTTGTATGCAGAGCTTGAAACTTGAGTAATGGAATAATCTTGAAAATGAAAATAATATATCTAGTTTTAATTTCCGCGAATATTAGTGGGTTGCAGGTATGCACCTCCCTCCCGCCCGCTTTATTATGCACATGCAAGATTACAAGGCAAATGCAAGGATTTTAAGCACATGCAGGAAGGCAAAGCAAAACCCAACACCATTACCGACACGTGTTTCGCCTCTCCACGAGGCATCCTCAGGGGACGTGTTGACTCGCTGACCGTTGACCGTCGACTGAGAATTTAGTACAAGGCAGCCCCCTTTTATACACTGCCACCGTTGGTTATTTGTGTACAACTACCCACAAACATTCGCAGTAAAGGGGAAGAAACCAAATTCGTCTGGTCATTCAACAGTGCAAAATTATTATTATTACTATGTTTAAAAATCTCTAATTGTTCCAAAACACACAGCCGGAAACCCTTATCACAAATATGTAGTATATTAAAACTATTGTTGTCGCGCAAAGAATGGCCGGTATCAATTAGATGTTTCGCGAAATTCGATTTGTCCGAATGGCCATTTCTATACGCGGCAACATGTTCCCCATACCTTATGTCAAAGTTACGGCCCGTCTGACCCACATACACCCCGTTGCATTCATCACAGACCAGCCTATACACCCCAGACTTTTTACTATTTTCTAAAACATCTTTTCCGTTACAAACACGGCGTATATTCTGGTCCGTTCTGAACGCTACATAAACGTTGTTTTTTCTAAGTAAATTACTAATCTTATCTGAAATGGGGCCCATATAGGTCAGACTGGCCACATATCTATTAATGTTAGTACGCGGACATGCTTATAGTAGTGAACGAACCCTTTCACTCCCTTTCTTTTTGTCAGACGGGCCGTAACTATGACATAAGGTATGGGGAACATGTTGCCGCGTATAGAAATGGCCATTCGGACAAATCGAATTTCGCGAAACATCTAATTGATACCGGCCATTCTTTGCGCGACAACAATAGTTTTAATATACTACATATTTGTGATAAGGGTTTCCGGCTGTGTGTTTTGGAACAATTAGAGATTTTTAAACATAGTAATAATAATAATTTTGCACTGTTGAATGACCAGACGAATTTGGTTTCTTCCCCTTTACTGCGAATGTTTGTGGGTAGTTGTACACAAATAACCAACGGTGGCAGTGTATAAAAGGGGGTGCCTTGTACTAAATTCTCAGTCGCAACTCAACGGTCAGCGAGTCAACACGTCCCCTGAGGATGCCTCGTAGAGAGACGAAACACGTGTCGGTAATGGTGTTGGGTTTTGCTTTGCCTTCCTCCATGTGCTTAAAATCCTTGCATTTGCCTTGTAATCTTGCATGTGCATAATAAAGCGGGCGGGAGGGAGGTGCATACCTTTTTTTTTTTTTTTTTTTTTTGGATGGGAAATCATCAAATGACCCCTCCCGCCCTGGGTGGAGCGGTAGGGAGTGTCAGACTTTTACTGACTAAAACCCACCCGTGATCCTTCTTGTGCCCTATGCGTTCCAGGGCCGCGGTAACTCTTTCGAACAAATCCCGCAACCCTAGCAGGCACCGACCCTATGGGGTCCCGTCCTCGGTGCTGACGGCTCCTTTTGACGCGCGTGGAACACAACGCGTCGTCGACTCAACCCGGTATCGGACGGCGAGCCACCCACGCTCACCGTCCCCAGGCATCAGCCACTGCGCAATAGCACAGCGGCCGACTTGTCTCTGGAGGGGGCCGAAATGGGACCATTACTGGCACTCCATCTCAGCACCCTCCCGAGTGTTGGGAGTCGCAGCACCCGCAGCAGAAGCGGCAGTGGCGGCGACAGAAGCCGCGGCGGCGGCAGAGGCGGTGGCGGCGGCGGACCTCTTGCCCCTGGTCGGGGCGGATGGCGCGCAGGCCCTTCCCCCAGCCCAGTGCTCGGCCGGCTTGCCAGCAGCCGCACATGCACTGCAGTGCGGCGTGGCCTTACACGAGCCGGCCCGATGACCGGGCTGACCACAGCGGAAACAAAGTCCGCTGCGGTCCACCTCCGAGGGGCACATAGCTCCCGTGTGGTTGCCCACATGGCAGCGGTAGCACCTCAGAGGCCTGGGTTCCAGCAGTTTTACCCGCGCAGACACCCATCCCACCAAGAGCCTTCGGCCCTCCGACACAGTTCTGGCCGCCGTCACGGGGCAGCTCACCACAAGGGTTTGCATGCCCGTGTTGTCAGGCCGGAGGGTGCCCGCCTTGACGAGCTCGGCAGAGCACCCCCCAGTCCTGGCGACGGCGGCCACAACTTCCTCCTCCGTCACGGAGTCATCCAGGCCCACTATGCGCATGTCGATGCGCTTAGTCGGCCTGGACACCCGGACCTCGTCCGCGGGTAAAACCACCCTCAGCCTTTCAGCCAGGGCGTCCGCGAACGGGCCACTCTCCGCTCCGGCGAGCTCGAGCTTCCGGGCACCGGTCAAGGTCCTCCTGACCCCGATGCCCCCGCTGATGCCCAGCTCTTGGAGGCTCACCGCCTCCTTCGCCCGCTTCAGTACGGCGAGATACGTCACGCCCCTCTGTTCCGCTTCCGGCTGCAGTGTGAGAACTACAGCCGCGGATTTCGGGGCGCGAAGCCTCGCCGCAATGGCGTTGGCCTTCCGCCGCTGCTTCTTGGCCTTGTTTTTGGCCGCCTTCTTTTGTCGCCGCTTCTCTCCGGCAACCTGCCACTCGGCCTCGGCCGCAGGAGGGTCCGAGGGTGGTGGTGGGGGCGGCCGCGGCGCCACTGGCGCAGCAGCCTTAGCCGCTCCCCCTCCAGCCTTCCTCCTGCCCCTCTTCGCCGGGGCCGACTTGGTCGTCGCCGGCGTCGCAGGCGCTGGCGCGGCTCCCGCCTTGGTCTTCGCCTGGCCGGACGTTCCCGGGCTGGCAGCCACTGCGGCTGCATACGAAGCCGCCTTCTGCTGGTCTCTGTGTCGCCGCCAACGGGGGACGCCGGACCATGCCCTCCAACACGGAGAATTGCTTCCGGAAGGGAGCCAGCTGCGCCGCCGGACTCGGCCTCCCCTGTGGCTCCTCGGAGGCCGCTCTGGCCATCCCCGCCAGGTCCCTCCGGAGCGACTCATTCTCCCGAACGAGTCGCTCCGTAAGAACCGCGAGGCGGGCAACCTCCGCCCGCAACTCAGACGCCTCTTTGGCCTCCTTTGCCCCGCTGACGTTGGCCGCCGCAGCCGCCAGGATGCAGGCTTTGGCCGCGCTGATGGCCTCCCGCTTCGAGGACTGCTTCCTCTTGAAGGCCACAGCGCGGATCGCGGCCTCCACGACCTCCGCAAACTGGGCCCTCTGGTCCTCATTAGCGGGAGGCACCTCTCCCGGGGGCTCTGAGTCGTCAGAGTCGAGAAGAGGCGGACGAGTAGAGGGAGCCCCCCGACCGCTCCCTCCAGGGCAACGCCCCTCCTCCACCAACCTCTCGTCCCGACGCCCCGCCTCCCGGGTAGAGGGAGCCAGCCCCCTCCCTGCCTCACTGCCCCTGCCCCGCCTAGCGGTGGGGATTTTGCGGGCGGAGGCGAACTCGCCCTCGGAGGACGACTCCTTGTCATCCTCCCGTCTGGGCCGCTTGCGGAAGAACCTCGCGCTCTCCGCAGCAGCCCCCCCTCCCTCATCTCCAGAGCCCGCCGAGCTGACCGTTACTAGGTCTGGCGCGGAGCCGGAATCCGACTCCGCACCACCCCGGCGCTCAGGCGAACCCTCCTCTACGCAACCGTACGCCATCAGCTCCTTAAAGGAAGCGGACTCGGATGACGACGATTGGGAGCCTCCTCGGCTCGTGTTGCCACTGGCAAGCGGAAGGCGTTTGGTGCCCACCCCAGAGTACGGAGGGCAGCCCGCCGAAGCGGGGTGGGATTCCCCGACCGCTGAGCAGTCGGGACCCACCTGGGGACTCATTTTGCATTCGCCTTTTTTCATTTTGTTCCTTTTAAGGGTGCGGTCCCTATTCGCTCCGCCCCTTCTCAGGGCCCTCTCCTCACCTCACCTCTCCACCCGCTCGCTGCTCTCACAGTCACGTCTGATGATCAGACGCGTACCAAAGAGCAGCGAGCAGGCGTGTGTCTCTCTTGGTCTGGTCCCTCACTTGCGACCTTCCGGCATGAGTGGCTCTACCGGGAAAGCTCGCAAGATCATTGGGACGCTCAAGCCCCACCACGACGACAACGTGGAGACACATTCGGTGGGGGGAGGTGCATACCTGCAACCCACTAATATTCGCGGAAATTAAAACTAGATATATTATTTTCATTTTCAAAATTAAAATGGATTTCCGCAAAGTAACGCCTGACTCAATCAATTTTTTTTTTTTTTTTTTTTTTTTAATGGAATAATCATTGTTCGATCCAGCCCGTCTCTGTCCGCTCCCCCGGCGACGCCCTTAGCCAAGTGTGTGCCTTTTTTAGTTTGTAAATTGTCCTGGTTTGAGGCTCAAATCCGGTCTAGGGTTGCGGAATTTGTTCGAAAGAGTCATCGCGGCCCTGGAACGCAAAAGGCAAAAGAAGGATTACGGGTGGGTTTTAGTCAGTAAGAGACTGACACTCCCTTCCGCTCAGCCCAGAGCGGGAGAAGACATTTGATAATTTCCCACCCAGAAAAAAAAGGGGGTTGCGGAATTTGTTCGATAGTTACCGCGGCCCTACAACGCAAACGGAATTAGGAGGAACGCGGACGGGTTTTAGTCGGAAGAAGTCATTTGATGATGTTCCAAGCTTAAAAATAAAATATCCTTCTAATCATCAAGATGTATCTAAAACCAAACTCAGAAAGAAGGGCTGTATCCTGCACGCCACTATTGTGGCGATAAGTCCCCTCTTTGAGGCGTGGCTGGAGAGACGTCACGGCGTTCTCACCTTCCGCCTGACACAGGTGCTCACCGGACACGGCTGCTTCGGGAGGTACCTGTGTCGGATCCAGCGGGAGGACACGTCCGGGTGTCATCACTGTGTGGATCGTCCGGAGGACACGGTGGAGCATACGGTGGAGGTCTGCCCTGCTTGGGCGGAGCACCGCCGTGTCCTCGTCGAGGCGATCGGCGGCGGCGACCTCTCGCGTCCGGCCCTGGTTCGGGCCATGGTCCGGAGCGAGGAGGCATGGGAAGCGGTCGCCTCCTTCTGCGAAGCAGTAATGCTAGCGAAGGAGGAGGCGGAGCGCGTGCGAGAGAGGGAAGCCCCTCGCTCCAGCCGCCGCAACAGAAGAAGACGCCCCGGGCGTCGGGAAACGCAGGGCGATTCCCGGCCACCGTAGGCGCGGGCCTGCGGATGGCGAGCTATGGGTGGCTCGCCGTCCGATAGCAACCAGGCCCGAGTCGACGGCGCGTCGTGTTCCACGCGCGCCTCAAAGAGCCGTCAGCAAAGAAGACGGGGCCCCATAGGGTCAGTGCCTGCTAGGGTTGCGGAATTTGTTCGAAAGAGTCACCGCAGCCCTGGAACGCAAAGGGCACAAGAAGGATCACGGGTGGGTTTTAGTCAGTAAGAGTCTGACACTCCCTTCCGCTCCGCCCAGAGCGGGAGAAGTCATTTGATGATTTCCCATTCAGGAAAAAAAAAAAAAAAAAAAAAAAAAAAAAAAAAAAAAAAAGGGCTGTATCCTAAAAACCTCAAACGAAAGAAATTCATGAACATAATGAAAAACCCTCCCACTCTCAAAAATTAACATTTATCTCCGAACTGTCCCCTCTATTTTCAAAGAAATTAATTAAAATGACTAATTTGTTTTTGAAAATTTTGCCTGTTGTCATACTTTAATTGCTTTTAGAATTTATTCGTGATAACTTGTTGGTTTTCCTTCGTTTTGCTGTTATTATTTATGAGTGGCCTTCTTTGTGATAGCGGGGTTATAATTTAGAAGATTATTGTCGAATGAATTTAGGGTTGAAATAAGTTTTTTTTTCTATAAATTGTACTTTTTTTTTTTACTTTTGATGGGCACTCGTTTGATTACTATCTCATCTGATGGTAAGCGGTGATGTGGTCGAAGATGAAGCACGCTTGTCTAGAAGTAACCTATTCACTCTTGACTTAAAGACTCCTAGGTTGTAGTTATCAGGAAACACAGACTCTGGCGGGGAATTCCACTCCTTAGCTGTACACACAATGAATGTGTTCCCTAAACGTTTTGTGCGTGGTGGTGGCGCAGGTTGGGATGTCCACCATGTAACGGTGGACCGTCTTATGATGGAACGGACTTGGCGGAATTAGAGTATGCAATTCCGCCGCACACTCCCCAAAATACAACCGATAGAAAACTGACAGGTTAGCAACTCCGCGTCTATGTCAAGACTGTGGCCGTACTACGAAGTGCCAATGCTATCATGATTCAGTGAGATGGAAAGGGATAGTGCTATTCGTCTTGTGTAGCTCCGTCTCTCTCGGACACAGGAATCATGATGGATTTAAGACGTCATGGTAGGGCTGCTGGAGCTTCGATTCGACGAGCATATCATTGTCGATGATTTTCTTGGCTTGTTCCTCAATAGGTTTAGGAGCAGTCTGGCTGCATAGCATAGTACCTATTAGGATAAATAGATATAGGATACTGAACAGGTACGAGTACCGTCTTCTTAACACATCGACGGCTCATCGAATTTAAAACGATTAAAAACGGTTTTGCCCTCGTGAAAGTGCAAAAGTATCTCACGAACAGATAACATTTATTTACAAGTACAAGCACAAAATGACAGAACACGAAACCTTAAGAGCGTATACGCCAAACGGCATTTCATACAAATTTTCAAGTCGTTATTTTCCGAAATGACTGGACCGATTTTAATGAAACTTCACACATATAAGCAGGATACATAGGTCTAAAAAGTTAGTTGAAAACATTATATACCTATGTGAAGTTTCATTAAAATCGGTTCAGTCATTTCCCAAAATAGTGACTTGAAACTTTGTATGAAATGCCATATTGTGTGCGCAGAGTCGTGCAGTGAATTTTTAAAAACGGACAATACATAAAAATAAATTAGAAAAGAAACTGGATATAAACACACAATAAGTAACAAGAAAATTAACATGCTGTGTATCATATCCATTCGCCGTCAATCAGCCGTAAAGATCTTCAAGTAATCTATACTAATATTATAAAGCTGAAGAGTTTGTTTGTTTGAACGCGCTAATCTCAGGAACTACTGGTTCGAATTGAAAAATTCTTTTTGGGTTGAATAGACCACTTATCGAGGAAGGCTTTAGGCTATATATCATCACGCTTAAGCGAATAGGAGCGGAGCAGCGATAAATAATGTTTTAAAATCGGGGATTCCGCGGGCAGCAGCTAGTAATAAATAATACAGTAAAAAACAGCACACTAGGCATAACAGGGTAGTTGACTAAAAAAATCGAATTAGTCTGTCAGAAGAGAACAAAACAAGAAAACGATACAGCGCGTTGAAAACTCGCATGATGTCACATTGCCGTACATATTTTACCACGACGTGACGTCACAAGCCCCCCACTCCCGATCTTTGATGCTCTTTATCGTCGTAATTTTTTATTGATTTGGTAAAGCAAAATATACATGTCCAATAATTTTCGATAATCTAAGTGGCGGACAAATAGAATCATATTGTTTACTCAGGAGTCATTCCTATTGTGATTAATACAATTATTTCCCTAACAACTATATATGTACATACATATACATTAGGTAGGCAAGCCTATTCAGGTCATCCACAATGCAGGCACGTACATACGGGACACCGGACCAAATGGAATATAGTAGGTACCTAAATGTTTCAACAATGACCATAATATACACATAAGGGACGAAGGTAACAATATTACGTTTAGGAATTCCACAGATAGGCGCAAAACGATAATCTTACAACGAAGCGAATGCCTTTAAAGGCATTTTTGAACTATTAAAATGGGTTGTCGCATAGCCCATGTAACTGTTAAGCCATAAGGCATAAGCATAATCAGCCTTTTAATGTTCCCACTGCTGGGACACAGGCCTCCTCTCTAGGAAAGGGAATGGGCCGTAATCCACCACGCGGGCCCAGTGTGGGTTGGTGAACGTCACATTCTTCGAATTTTTGGTTCTAGGACATGCCGGTTTCCTCACGATATTTTCCTTCACCGTTTTGAGAGCAGTGATGATGAAATAAATTACGCATAGTAATGCGCCTGGCTTTGAATCCGCGACCTACAATTCGTAAAAACTACTATCCGTGCTATCCGTTAAGCCAGGATCATAATTAATACGTGACCATAGAGTTAAACTCTCGTAGGTACATTAACTTCACATAACCCAATGTAAAAGTTAAGTAATTCATTTCAGTAACTTTCGGTACCCTCAATTAGTTGACTAGCTGAACCCAATATATGTAGTTAGTTTAACTGTGGGCTCTGAACTGATTTTTCATAGTAGGATGTGCGAAATGTAAATTTGCTTTGGATTTTTTTATTTATCTACTTAATTCCTTTATATATAAACTAAAATTAACATATTGACAATAATTAATATTATCACTTTTTATTACACTACATTTGTTTTGAAAGGGAACCGCTTGTCTTGGTGTGGTCATGTAAAAAAGAGGGATGAAACACATGTAACTAAAAGGGTTATGAATATGAATGTGGACGGATGGAAAGGGAGAGGTAGGCCAAAGAAACGATGGATGGATCGTGTGAGGAGTGAAATGAAAGAAAAAGGAGTTAGTGATAGCGTGACGGCTGACAGGACAGAATGGAAGAAAAAAACGTGTTGCGCCGACCCCAAGTAACATGGGATAAGGGCAGGAAGATGATGATGATTACACTACATATTAAATTAAACTTAATCGAAAACAGCACCAAAAACGCTGTTAGTGGGTAATGAGCCCAAGAGACCGGCAGCATTGCCACGCTGAATGGCAACGCTTAGCCTCTGACCAAAGTAAAAACCAGGTCTTGGGTCACGGGAAGTGGCAACCAGTGGTTTCAAAATTTCGCTGTTCGAAGGGTCAGTGCCTGCTGGGGTTGCGGAATTTGATCAAAAGAGTCACCGAGACTCTGGAACGCAAAGGGCATTAGGAGGAAAACGGTTTTAGTCAGCAAGAGTCTGACACTCCCTTCCACTTCGCTCCCCAGCCTACTAGTAAATCATCTTTATGTTTTTTTTTTACAATTATTATTATTATTTTGTTTTTCCTTAATTTTATTTTGGCCAGAAGTTCTTGTTGTCTGTATAAGAATACTGAAACTCCGGTCATACATGTTTTTGTCTTTGTCAACCTAGAGAGCCCTGACACCCATACCACACGTTCAATCTTAGCTTGGGTGTCAGAGGTGTATGTAACTATGTGTAACTTCACAATATTTAACATTTATGTTTTGTTTAACAACGTAGTGATTACTTATTATAAGTTTGGAAAAAAAAAGTATTATTTATCTGTACAATTTTATTTCCGAGCAAGAATCGAATCCGTAACTTGCGATCTGTGAGTCCGCGGAGCTATCGGGCCAAGATCCAACGAAATATATTTTTGAGCAAATAATATTTTCGTCACCAGTTAGTTAAATATTATAACAACGGTAAACAAATCGGATGATAGGTAATAATCAAACATGGTATAATATTTGTTTGTTTGTTCATTGTTTTTGTTGAACAGAGGAAGGCTACAAATAATTGACGACCAACATAATCTAATTGCAGAAACATTATTATTTTTGTTTGATTATAAATGTGTTGTGTGGTTAACCGGTCGGTGTTGTTCTGTCGTTGATTTTAGAATAATAATTTTGTTGTTAGCTAAATGATTAGTTAGGGTTTCGGAAATACAGTAGGTATCTAGCTACTCTATCATTTCGTACTATACAATGAAGTCCAACCCCGCCACTTCTCTCTATTTTTACACAAGCTCCTGCGACTCAAAAACTACTGAACGGATTTTGGTACGATTCAGATTCTGCGTATCGGATCTTCGGATTCAAGAAGAAGGTTTAAGTGTAGATATAATTACATATTTGCTAGCCTTCGGACGGTGAGCTATGGATGGCTCGCCGTCCGATAGCAACCAGGCCCGGGTCGACGGCGCGTCGTGTTCCACGCGCGCCTCAAAGATCTGTCAGCATTGAAGATGGGGCCCCATAGGGTCAGTGCCTGCTAGGGTTGCGGAATTTGTTCGAAAGAGTCACCGCGGCCCTGGAACGCAAAGGGCACAAGAAGGATCACGGGTGGGTTTTAGTCAGTAAGAGTCTGACATTCTCTTGAGAAGAGAAGAAGTAATTTGATGATTTCCTATCCGAAAAAGAAAAAGTGTATAATTATTTAAGGTTTTCGGCTTCAGGCTGATCGAAATGGCGAAAAAATCATGCCGATGGAAACTTATAATCCGTTGCTATTCTTGGTTAGACCGGCTGGGTTGGTAGGAAATAATAACATAGTTTTTTGCATAATATAGATCCTATATAATTAGTTTCTCCGTAAACCACGGAAAATAATGCTATGCATACAAGTGTGGCATCTATTGCCAAAGTTCAAGCCATATGGAATAGGAGAGATATTTATTTATTCACACTGTATGTACAATAGTGATACATGGCCGGATTTAATGCAAAAGGGCATCGTCTACTTCTCAACCTTTGGGTTAAAAGGACTACACAGTGGTAGACCACGGTTCTGTAACAAAACATGTTTAAAAAAATATGATTCATTCGGAACACATTGCGCCCAAATCTGACTCGCACTTGGTCGTAATTTTTGTGTCTAAATTTTGCCAATTTGTTTTTATAACAAAGCAGCAGAAACCCAGATAGAAAAAATTAAGCCAGTTTTTAAAACATTTATTTTTCGTCGACCGCGCTTTAATTTTATTTCCCAGAAAACATTTCGGAAAAAGTGGGGCCCCAAAGTTCGACAGCCCTCGAAACTAATTGTCAATATATCAGAAACTTTCTGAACACCAATTAAAGCCACGCTCGATCGGGCTTGCTAACTGAACTAAATGTTTTCAAAGGTTTCCATGGCAACCAATTTGCTAGTTGATGTGAAAATTCTTCCAAGTAAAACTGTTATCAAAAACATAGAGGGAAAATGTCTAATAGTATATACATATATCTAACAGCAATACTTGTTAAAGCGTTATGTTACAATTTAGGATTACAATAAAGTTTAATATTATGTATTTTGTCCTGATTTTAAATAACAAGTATTATGATAGTCAAATTAAACTCGACTGTGTACACAAAAACAAAATGATTTATTTACGTTTTACAACAGCGGATATATTTTATGAAATCGATCGTCGCTAATCCGGGGCTCCAAAGCTACACAAAGTTACAGGTGTGGGGTACAAATGGCCCCATCATAAACAGCGAACAAATAAAATAGTCCCCCACACGACATTGTAAATAACTCAATCATCCCTAACTTTGGAGTTATAACAAACAGCTTTTTATTAGTTTGTCGCAGCGTTACAACGTGCGTTTTTATTGTCGCGTTACGACAATCGCAGTACGATACATCAGCGGTGTTTACGGGCACATCGCTCATTTAATGGCCACACACGAAAATGTACAGTCTGGTGCAGAATTGTTCGACAACAGATTTAATGGTTTTTTTTTTTGCTTATTAAACCTTTTTTGTGATTTACTGTTTCATGAAAATAAAATATTTAGTATGGTGAGTATTTTGGCAGCGTTTTGTAATATAATTTATGTTTTTTTGAAGAGTTTTCTACAAAAAACACTTGTCGATGTTGTGAGGATCCTTTGTTAGCGTTTTGTAAGTAGATATTAAACTTATATTTTCAAAACATCTATTTGGTTCCATATTACTTAAGAACTTTTTAAGAAAAAACGTTTTATTCCACAATTAGGTACCTACCTAACATTTAGCGAAATGAAAACACATTTTCATAGATTTATGTACATCCGATTGTTCCTCTTTTGTGCGATAAAAAATAAAAAAAATCGTAACATTTCTAGATTATAACAAAACCCATGGAGCTATACTGCATTTTAACGTCGAGAAAAATTCAACACTTTTGCTAGCAAATGCACACAGAACAGCCATGTATTAATAAAGGACAATTTACAGCGTTTGTGTGCAGGCATTTCGGGTATTGCTCGGCTATTGTCAGAATTAACCTCAGGCAGAGTAAGGATTTATTACATGGGGTTTACAACGCGAAGGGATTAGGGAAGTTTTTCGGAAAAAAGTTATGGTTGCTACATGGCGTATAAAAGACCCCAAACGTGTTTAAATCATGTGTTATTATTACGAATCGGTTTTTAAAACTTCTACAGGATTTTATTTTTGGCTATATTGAGGATACAAAAGGTCCATGGGTCGGGACCATAGCTTGCAGACCTTTTTTTTTGATGGGAAATCATCAAATGACTACTTCCGCCCTGGGCAGGGTGAAGAGAGTATCCGACTCTTACTGACTAAAACCCATCCGTGTTACTTCAAGTGCCCTTTGCGTTCCAGGCCCGCGGTGACTCTTTCGAACAAATTCCGCAACCCTAGCAGGCACTGACTCTATGGGGCGCCGTCATCTTTGCTGACAGCTCTTAGAGGCGCGCGTGGAACACGACGCGCCGTCGCCCCGGGCCTGGTTGCTATCGGACGGCGAGCTACCCATAGCTCGTCATCCGCAGGCCCATAGTTAGCAGACCTTACAGCTAAATTATACCTACAGATAACGCGTCTATAAATCAATTTCATACGACAAATAAACAAACAAACAGAACCTAGTTCAATAGCATCAAGGGTGACAATAACACAAATAATCCTAGGACATGATTGATTCACTCAATCAATCAAATCAGCAAACGCCGAGTGGAAAGGATAAGCCTTATTTATTGTTTATGTACGACATTATAAGCCCGAAATAAATAAAATAGAATTTCCAAAATAAAAATATTTAATTTTTAGCAGGTTGTGGAATAGAGAAAAAATTAATTTTTTTGGACCAAAATATACTTTAATGACTTTTCCAACGGCTTCACTCGTGTGGAAATGTGCAAATACCTACCTATCTTATGGGAAATTACTAACCAATAAATACTAAAGCCCGTCTATCCATGCTTCAAAGTTCATCCAAAAATGGCACATCCTATCGGCGATTTTTTCTTATTATTGCAGATTGAATAACGTTTTGTTTCTCCATAACATAAACACAAGCATAATCAGCCTTTTAATGTTCCCACTGCTGGGACACAGGCCTCCTCTCTAGGAGAGGGAATGGGCCGTAATACACCACGCGAGCCCAGTGCGGGTTGGTGAATGTCACATGTCTTCGATTTTTTGGTTCTAGGACATGCCAGTTTCCTCATGATGTTTTCCTTCACAAATTGGGGAGGAGATATATATATTTACAAACAACTTTCCTCTTTCCAAGGGATACAGTAAAATGGTAACAAATCATTCACGTAGCAACCATGTGGGTATTCGAGTATAGGTAGGGAAGTACCCACAATCACATCAATATCAATTTCAAGCGACAAATAGATAAACAAATCGGTTCTGATCCGTTGCCCGCAGCTATTGAGTATAGAGTGACTATGAAGGGAACAATCCTGAGACATTAGTCTGGTACAATATTTTTAACAGACTCGTTTGTATTTTTTTTTTGTGTTTTATCTCGTAACTCTTTACTGGGTGTACCGATTTTGATAATTCTTTTTATATTTGAAAGCAGGTGCTTGTGTTATGTGGTCCCATTTAAAATAGTGTTTTTTTTTTTTTAGATCTGACGACTAGTATTTGAGTTATCCCTAATAATACGTCATTCATTTCACTTAACGATGTAAGATGAAAAAAAACCTGTTAACAATGGTTTGGAAGAGTGGCGTAGTTTTTCGAGGTAGTCCCTATCTAGTTTGGTGAGGATCTGATGAGGAACTTCGGAGATAGGAAACGGAACGCTTCAATAAATGATAGCAAATTTTCCAGGGTTGCTGAAATTGCATGTCTGTTCCTGTTCCTGCATACCCTCATAGGCAAAAGGCAAATTTATATCAATCAGAAAGTCAATTATCACAAGAATTAGCGCTTCAAATCCAGTGCCAATGATGCCTTCAGGCCACTGCTACGTGAAAAGTTATACGGGGGAGAATTCACGTGTTCTAAGTATTGATTTAGTTTTGCTTTTTTTTCACAGAATTATATTTTAATAAATAGATAATTAATTTATTATTTTCAATTACAATAAATTTAGCAAATGAGGTATACTATTTTTGAGTATACATTCTTGAATTGTATGTGTATTACTTTTAATAATGTGTCAGTTATTAAAAATAATAAATTTATACAATCCATCCCTATATATTCAAATGACTTTAAAAAGGTCCACTAAAATAGTCTTAGTGTTTCCATCGCTTAATCATGAAAAATAACCTCGTGTCATAAATACCTCTTCAATAGTAATATTTTGAAACGAATCCGCCAGTTTTATCCCACCATGGTCACCCTACCACACAGTATTGCAGTTAAAATTGAACAAACAGACTGAAATGAGATTTATTTGTGTATATAACAGTGATTTTGTGTTTCATCACGATGTAGGTACTATTGCTGAGTCGTTTTATAATTGATCCATCTATTGATAAGAACTGGGATTAAGACAAATGAATAATGTCATCTTTGTTTCGTATCGATTGATGAATGACTCAAGTACGACCAGTATATTGTGCAGTGACCTGAACAGCTCCATTGGTTTTGTTTGGTCCATAAAGGTGTAACAAATGCAGAGTTTTTCTTGGATGGGAATTCATCAAATTACTCCACACGGTCTGGGCGAAGCGGAAGGAATTGTAGACTCTTTCCGACTAAAACCCACACGTGTTCCTTCAAGTGCTCTTTGCGTGCCAGAGCCGCGATAACTGTTTTGAACAATCCCTCAACCCTGCCATAAGCATAAAACATAATCAGCCTTTTTGATGTTCCCACTGCTGGGATTCAGGCCTCCTCTCTAGGAGAGGGAATGGGACGTAATCCAGCACGTGGGCCCAGTCCGGGTTGGCGAATGTTACATGTCTTCGAATTTTTGATTCTAGGACATGCCGGTTTCCTCATGATATTTTCCGTTACCGTTTTGAGAGCAGTGGTGATGAAATTAATTACACAAAGTAATGCACCTGGCTGGGTTTGAATACGCGACCTACAATTCGTAAGTCGGGGTTACCACTCGACCACCACTGCTGCCACTGCCCGTGTACAAATTTTGGCAATAAGCCTTGAAAAGTGTTACAAACTTATACTTGGTCTGTACACCGCGCAAATCTGCGGGACAACAGCTCCAGACCGCTCGGGCCCTTTTTTTTTGGATGGGAAATCATCAAATGACTTCGCCCGCTCTGGGCGGAGCGGAAGAGCGTGTCAGACTCTTACTGACTAAAACCCACCCGTGTGCGCTCCCTCTCAATTTCTACATCGTCCATGAGGAATTAAAATATATCTCGAGGCCTACGTATTTAAAGGTTGAAAACATATTAATTGATGATCTGTTTATAGCAACTCGGGGCCTTCTCCACAGGGTTTGTCGCTGACCTCAAAGACCATTAACATTTTTTTATTCTTCATTGTACACCGAGATTAACAAAACAAAAGAAAACTATGTACAAACTAAAACACATGTACAATGGAACATTATATTTTAATCTATGTGCGGCAGCGTTGATCTGACACGTTTTAAGCATCTCTCTGATTCCTAATTGTCTATCTGATTGTAATTTGTAATGAATGTCTGTTTTCTTATCTAGGTGAGTAATATCATAAGCGCTGGGTTCTATGTCAAGTTTTTTATTTATGTTTGCGTAGAAAAAATAGGAAGAGTTTTATCCTGTCGCTGACGACCTTATTCAATGATGGAGAAAAGGCCTGTGTTGAACCTCCATTGATAAAATGACATTTCATCAACGTATAAAAAAGACAACTGTACCAGTAGACCGATGACCTGATGAGGGTCGTGGGTAGCTGATGGATGCGAGACGTACGGGACCGGATATTGTGTCGAGACTTGGAGGAGGCAGTGGACGTCTCTCTGATATGATAATGATGAGTAAATGACAAAAAAAACAGGCCCAGCAAAATATCAAGTCAATCCATTATTATGCCACTTTTTTATACACATAATCGATGATAGAATATCACATTGCCCTGAACTCCAAAGTATGGATAGGCTTTAAAATCAGCGAACTCACAATAATCCTACTGCATGAAATAAACTTGTCGCCAGGATCCTAAAGCAATAAAAACCATCGATACATCACACCTCTAAAGCCGAACAGCTCTATTACAACAACAATGTGACAAAATAAAATCGATTCGATCGTATCGCGGTAATATTTCAAAATCGAATCGGATTCCTTTAAATTGGACTCGATTACAGGTAGTCATTTGAATAAATAAGGGTTGGTTAGGGCGTGGTTGTAAATTCTTGTCTCATTTAATGGTTCTGTTATCGAGTAACTATTGGTGTCGATTCCTAAGGGTTTTGTTCGTGTTTAGTTTGGATTAAAATGTTTTTAATGATTTTAACTGTATATTTTGATTTATGTTATAATAAACGAATTAGTACAGATGAGCTTGTGGCTAAATTATAACAGCCTCACGGTTTGATCTTCAAGGTTAAGCAACGCTTACCGAGGTTGATCTGTGGATGGGTGACCATATTAACATACTGAGGTTGATCTACGGATGGGTGACCATCTTCACATAAGCACGTTTTGGCTGTCATTTGAATATCTTTGGCTGTCGTTACGGATTGTCAGAAGCCGTAAAATTTGACAGCAGTCTCGCCAAAAATTACCGTGTTACCCAGTTAGGTAATGGGTTGTGGAGGGCTGGTAGGTGACCGATCCACATAAAATACTGGTAATAAGCTGAATCCAATCTGACTAGTAGCTGACACCAATATAGTTGGGAAAAGGATAGGCAAACACGAATTACTAGAATCATCAACATCGGACAGCGCCACGCAAGAACACAACATCGGCTGCTATACCTTCCTTTCCTGTTCACAGTCGGATAAAAAATTATGCCTCATATTTTTTCTGATATTTAAATATATTTAACTTTTTAAAGAGGAAAGATTTGATTGTTTGTTTGTATTGAATAGGCTCCGAAACTTCTGGACCTACTTGAAAAATTCTTTGACTGTTGGGAAGCTACACTATCCCCGGGTGACATAGGCTATATTTTATCCCCATATTCCCACGGGAACGGGAACTATGCGGGTGAAACTGCGGGGCACTGCTGGTCTGTTATATTTATATTTTTGGAGAAGTATTTTTATGTTGAGAACTATACTAAAAGATTATATTTTACAGCAGATTTTCTATCTCAAGCAACACCACAGCAAAAATATATACCTACAAGAGCAGAGTCTCCATCTAAGACAACAGCATCCCTAAAACTATCTCACGCACAGCCAGCAAATAAAAAATAAAAACCCTGGAACGACCACTTTACATATACCACAAAACCATTCAACTACCGATAGAGAACCCCTATTAAGTCCAAACCATACCGTTTTATGTTATAATTCCACCATAAACTAACGCGAACAGCACTATCATGGTAAGAGGCCAAACGAAGCGTTTCTATTGGCTGGCAGAAAGGTACGTTTACACGGGCAATGAAAATTGTTCAATTTATAAGGAATAGTAATCGATTGTGACGTTGGCAGCAAGCATCAATTTGGCGAAATGTTTCGCAATGACAATGTTGAGTGATATGGAAAAATTCCAAGGAACTATATAAAGTAGGTACGAGTAATTTAGTTGAAAAAAAAAGGAAAAAAAGAGAGAGGAGCGAGAGAAAGAGATAAACAAATTACTAAAATAAAGAAATAAACCTAACAACTAACTTACAACATAATAAAATATAGAATCAAAAATTCGTACACAAGGACAAAACAAAAAATGAAAACAATATTTGCGAAAATTTGCCGCATTTTATTACAGCTGCTCCACTAATTATTCCATTCTGATCCACATGTGTTGCCGAGCGATTATAATTGCTCAAAAAATTGCCCGTGTAAACGCACCTTAACAAGATAGCGGCCGATAACGCCTTCTGATTTTATAGGATACGATCAAGGGGTTTCAAAACATGGGTTTATGGGTTTATCTATGATTCTGTTTGGTATTGTTTTATAGTGTTTTGTTGGTTTATGGTAAGTTGTAATTTTAATGATGTAAGTAGTTAGCTACCAACTACATCGATTTTACTGTGTGATGCGCATCATAGATAGCCATAGCTTTAACCTGGGAGTCTTTAACTAAAGAGTGAACAGATTTTATTTGTGCTTCATCTTCGACCAAAACATCGCTTACCATCAGGTGAGATAGTGGTCAAACACGTGCCTAGAATGAGGTTCATAAATATGGGCAGGAACGGTTAAAAGCAACCAAAATCAAATTTTATAAATAAACTAACAACGTCTCGCGGTTTCGCCCGCGTAGTTCCCGTTCCCGTGGGAATACGGGGATAAAATATAGCTTATGTTACCCGGGGATAGTGTAGCTTCCCAACAGTGAAAGAATTTTTTAAATCGGTACAGTTGTTTCAGAGCCTATTCGATACAAACAAACAATCGAATCTTTATTCTTTATAATATCAGTATAGATGTTAGATTTCTTATAGAAACGAGTCCCTTGGTCTTCTCAAACAGAGAAGAGGGATAACATTGAACATTAATATAATTAAATTAAAACTTTTCTTCCAGACAAAGTTTGCGCTTTGTTAATAGGGTCGACGGCGTTTGATTAAATACAGGCTGTTGGTTTTTGATTTATCATAACATAAGCATAATCAGTATTTTAATGTTCCCTCTGCTTTGACTCCGACAACCTCTCTAGGAGAGGAAATGGGCCGTAATCCACCACGCGGCCCAGTGCGGGTTGGTGAATGTCACGTCTTCGAATTTTTTGTTCTAGGACATGCCGGTTTCCTCACGATGTTTTCCTTCACCGTTTTGAGAGCAGTGTTTTTAATTTATATAAATAATTTGCTTTAATTTTTCATCAGAAAAATAATGTGACATTGACATGCTTTTAACTCATGACACTTCAAAACTTTGTAGAAAGTGTAAATTGTTTTTTCTTTATTAAGTCTGTCTATGTAACAATAGTTACCCAAATAAAATTTTATACTTAATTAATATCTCTACAAAAATTTTACTACAGAATTTGTTTCCATTGTTTTTTTCTTCATCGGGACTAAATAAAGAACTTTTGAAAGTACTGAATGAAACCTCAAAATATCAAAAAAGCTAGCATAGTCACTACTTAATTGGCACAAGGCAGAAACAGCGACAAAAATAAAACAACCTGTACCAACGTCATGAAGCATAAAATTAACTTCAAAGCTAGACAAAGTGATAATTAAATGAAGAAAATTTTATATGATTCGGACAAGTCATTATAGTTTACGAAAACTTTCGTCTCAGAAATGTTTGTTTGAGAAGGATCCTTATAATTTTGTTAAATAAATTCGTTTTATTAGTTAATTTAAGGCCCACAGCCCAAATTTGCAGAACGGTCTAGCATAAATACGAAAATGTGGTTAGCCTTGACTAAAACTGATATTTTTACGACTTTATCAAAAACAGTTACATGTGTTAAAAAATTGTAATAATAATTCTTGCTTAGACCATCAGCCCATTGCTAAAGCAGAGCAGCACAATAGGGCCCTTTCTTTTCTCCTTTTTATTCTGAATGGGTTCTTCTCTGATTCGGATTCTGGACGGAGCCGAAGGGAGTGTCAGACTCTGGCAAAACCCACCCGTGTTCCTCCTAGTGCTCTTTACGTTCTAGAGCCGCGGTGTTGCTTTCGAACAAATTCCGCAACCCTAATAGGCACTGACCCTATGGGGCCCCGTCTTATTTGCTAACATCTCTTTGAGGCGCGCGTGGAACACGAGCACAAGAGGGCCTTTTTTTTTTTTTTTTTTTTTTCTGGATGGGAAATCATCAAATGACCCCTCCCGCCCTGGGTGGAGCGGTAGGGAGTGTCAGACTTTTACTGACTAAAACCCACCCGTGATCCTTCTTGTGCCCTATGCGTTCCAGGGCCGCGGCAACTCTTTCGAACAAATTCCGCAACCCTAGCAGGCACCGACCCTATGGGGCCCCGTCCTCGGTGCTGACGGCTCCTTGAGGCGCGCGTGGAACACAACGCGTCGTCGACTTAACCTGGTATCGGACGGCGAGCCACCCACGCTCACCGTCCCCAGGCATCAGCCACTGCGCGATAGCACAGCGGCCGACTTGTCTCTGGAGGGGGCCGAAATGGGACCATTACTGGCACTCCATCTCAGCACCCTCCCGAGTGTTGGGAGCCGCAGCACCCGCAGCAGAAGCGGCAGTGGCGGCGACAGAAGCCGCGGCGGCGGCAGAGGCGGCGGTGGCGGCGGACCTCTTGCCCCTGGTCGGGGCGGATGGCGCGCAGGCCCTTCCCCCAGCCCAGTGCTCGGCCGGCTTGCCAACAGCCGCACATGCACTGCAGTGCGGCGTGGCCTCGCACGAGCCAGCCTTATGCCCGGGCTGACCACAGCGGAAACAGAGTCCGCTGCGGTCGACCTCCGAGGGGCACATAGCTCCCGTGTGGTTACCCACATGGCAGCGGTAGCACCTCAGAGGTCTGGGTTCCAGCAGTTTTACCCGCGCAGACACCCATCCCACCAAGAGCCTTCGGCCCTCCGACACAGTTCTGGCCGCCGTCACGGGGCAGCTCACCACAAGGGTTTGCATGCCCGTGTTGTCAGGCCGGAGGGTGCCCGCCTTGACGAGCTCGGCAGAGCACCCCCCAGTCCTGGCGACGGCGGCCACAACTTCCTCCTCCGTCACGGAGTCATCCAGGCCCACTATGCGCATGTCGATGCGCTTAGTCGGCCTGGACACCCGGACCTCGTCCGCGGGTAAGACCGCCCTCAGCCTTTCGGCCAGGGCGTCCGCGAACGGGCCACTCTCCGCTCCGGCGAGCTCGAGCTTGCGGGCACCGGTTAAGGTCCTCCTGACCCCGATGCCCCCGCTGTTGCCCAGCTCTTGGAGGCTCACCGCCTCCTTCGCCCGCTTCAGTACGGCGAGATACGTCACGCCCCTCTGTTCCGCTTCCGGCTGCAGTGTGAGCACTACAGCCGCGGATTTCGGGGCGCGAAGCCTCGCCGCAATGGCGTTGGCCTTCCGCCGCTGCCTCCTCGCCTTGTTTTTGGCCCGCCGTTTCTGGCCAGCAACCTGCCACTCGGCCTCGGCCGCAGGAGGGTCCGAGGGTGGGGGTGGGGGCGGCTGCGGCACCACTGGCGCCGCAGCCTTAGCCGCTCCTCCAGCCTTCCTCCTACCCCTCTTCGCCGGGGCCGACTTGGTCGTCGTCGCCGGCGTCGTAGTCGCCGGCGTCACAGGCGCTGTCGCTGGCGCCGGCGCGGCTCCGCCCTTGGCCTTCGCCTTCGCCTGGCCAGACGTTCCTGGGCCGGCAGCCACGGCGGCCGCGTACGAAGCCGCCTTCTGCCGGCCCTGGGGCCTCTGTGTCGCCGCTAGTGGGGGACGCCGAATCATATCCTCCAAAACGGAGAACTGCTTCTGGTAGGGAGCCAGCTCCTGCCGCACCAGGCTCCGCACCTGGATCAGCACTAGGCTCCCCTCCAGCGTCGCCGGACTCGGCCCCCCCTGCGGCTCCTCCGAGGCCGCTCTGGCCATGCCAGCCAGGTCCCTCCGGAGCGACTCATTCTCTGCAATGAGTCGCTCCGTTACGGCCGCGAGGCGGGCGACCTCCGCCCGCAACTCTGTCGCCTCTCCGGACCCGCCGACGTTGGCCGCTGCCGCCGCCATAATGGAGGCTTTGGCCGCCGTAATGGCCTCCCGCTTGGAGGACTGCTTTCGCTTGAAGGCCACAGCGCGGATCGCGGCCTCCACGACCTCCGCAAACTGGGCCTTCTTGTCTTCGACAGTGGGACGCACCTCTCCCGGGGCCTCCGAGTCGTCGGAGTCGAGAGCAGGCGGAAGAGTAGAGGGAGCCCTACGACCGCTCCCTCCAGGGCGACGCCCCTCCTCCACCAACCTCCCGGCCCGACTCTCCACCTGTGTGGCCTGTGTCCCAGCAGTGGGAACATTTAAAGGCTGATTATGAGGAGTTTTAGCTGAGGAAGCACGTCTACTCGTTGCTTGCTATTTTCTTGAGCACGAAATCTTCAATTTATGACATGGATGCTCCGATGGACTTGGTTTTCGAGTGGACTTAGAGTTTACGTTTTGGAATATGTTCCTTAGTGTTCTTGTAGGACTCTCTTTGACTCAGTTATACTTCATTACGAACACGAAGTACTAAGGAAAATTTTGAAGACATGTTTTAGACTAACAAGAGTCCTATGATTAAATATCCTAACTAATATGATAAACGCGAAAGTTTGTAAGTATGGATGGATGCATCGATGTTTTTTACTTTTTCACGCAAAATCTACCGAATGGATCTTGGTGAAATATGACACAGAGGTAGATTATAGTCTGGAATAACACATAGAATACTTTTTCTCTCGGGAGTATATTCCCTTGGGATATTTTTCGACATTCGCGTGGGCGGCTACTAGTGTTGTATAAATGACACAGGGATATCTTATATATAAAATTCTCGTGTCACAATGTTAGTTACCATACTCCTCCGAAACGGCTTGTCCGATTTTTATAAAATTTTATATACATATTCAGTAGGTCTAAGAATCGGCCAACATCTATTTTTCATACCCCTAAATGTTAAGGGTGGTCCACCCCTAATTTTTATTTTATTTTATGTGGCAAAACGACGTTTGCCGGGTCAACTAGTATTCCTATAAATACAGAAAATTCATTTTCACTTAACCCCGTATTTGAGCCAAGAGCAAGTAATGTTTTTTCTAAACTTATAATATTTTACTAGCAACCCGCCCCGGTCCCACTCCTAGCATGGTTTTTCCGACATCTTCAAAAAGAAGGGTTGTTTTCTTATTTCACACTTCTTTCCGCCGTACTCAAACTCAATAATAGTGGGTCAAGGGCAACCAAATGATGATATTTAATTCTCATTTAAATTAAATCGTATAATTGAAAGTTCTTAACAAACTACTTTGTCAAACTCTTACGTACCAAGTTTTAATAAAACTATACTATATGTGCGTGAGTAATTCCATGACATTTCCCGCGTCACAAAATGGCGAATGCTCGAGACATCCAAACCGCAAAACGTAGTAATTAACGTTCTATGCCTTCCTAGTATGTATTATGTAAGATTTGTTTTGAGAGACATAAAGAAGCTTGATGTAAAAAGGATTAATTTCAAGTAATGTGTTTATTTACAAAGACGAAGTATCTACCATAATCAGAAACATGTCATTACAATATTGAAATTATTACACTGAAGGTAAAAGTTATATATTCAGTCGAAAATTAACTTTTGATGGGACTCTCTGAAAATTAATTATTGTTATATTTTTTATAAGCGGCTATTAAATACATCATTACTTTTATTTTTAATCAGTTAAGTAGCTCTAAATTTTGATAAAGTGACAAAGTATCGTTATCACTGATAGTAGATATTGCCATGTCCAAGACTCCTGGGGCCGTATTATGACCTCTTAAAACCATCATGTTTTCTGTGTGAGAAAAGGATAGTGCTATTCGTCCTGTATAGCTCCGTCTCTTTTTCACACCGAAAACATGATGGTTTTAAGAGGTCATAATACGGCCCCAGGACTATTTTAGTGACGTAATACTTCAGGCTGAGGCTTCAGCTTTTCATCGATTTCTCAGTAAGATACTGCCACGTTATTCATTTCTTTGTCGCAAATTTATATAGTATGGAAACCGACATAGGTATTTATCTATTATTACCTATTTAAAAAATAACCAAGAAAACTTTTTTTTTTTACTTTAAACCTAACTATATATACACTTAACCTAAAATCCTCTTAACTACAAAAGGCATAAAAAAACTCGTCCGCATCGCTATCGACTGGGAGTGAACCCAATAGACTGGCGGCATAGCCACGTTGTATGGGAATGCTTATCCTCTGTCCGAAGTAAAAGTCAGCCCTTGTGTCACGCGAAGTGTCAACCAAACGTTTAGCAAGTTCTTTAAATAACGCATGAGCACTCGGACCCCACGGTCTAAGAGTATTTTACCAAGAAATATTAAAAAAAAAATACATGTGGCACTCGGGGACTGCCGCGGTAAAGCTATTGCATGGCATTTTTTATCAACATATGCAATTATATATTTAGTACTCTGCGTCATTGTGATATGGTCTCGATTCGTTCACCTGGGTTACTGTACTAATGTAAATCACATACGTTTCACTTAACTTTGTCCCACCGATTGTTTCCGAACGCAGACGTTCGGGTCGGCTCGGTGACGGCGACAGAATAGCTCAGTAACGAAGCGACCATTTTAAAAAGGCGGGGCCTAATGGAATGGCGTAGCGGTGTTAGGTTATTTTCGTTACGAAATTTCTGGATTAAGTTGCCACGCTCAAGGCCCGCGATAGAAGCTATGCAATAGCTTAAAAAAAATGCATGCACAAAATAGCATGACGCATTGTCACGTTCTATGTGCAAGCGAGAACAGCCAGGGCTTATAAAAACTTACAAACCAAGCGACTGCGCGCTAGAGGCACCCCTACGGGTACGGACCTCGGCTTAGGGCGTCGCTGGGGGTGAGCAGCTAGGGACAGGCTAGATCGAACAAGGATTATTATTTAGAGGCGTATTTAAAACTACATGCTCAGCGGCACGGGCTGGCTCGAGTGAGGGACGGGAGTTGTGCGTGCAACCAGCGTTCATCGCGGGAAAGAATATAGGCATTTTCAAATGTTGACGAATCGGGAATGAAGATCAAAATCTTGACCAAACGCCACTTGTGTTCAGTTGTTTTTAAAACTTTTGACATGTTGTCGAATCGGGAATGTGACATAACGGGAAGTAGCCATTTATAAGACGTTATCACCTTAAAAAATATCTACCTCCGCAGAATCCGAGGTTTCAAAACAAACACACATGCCAGGAAAAAGTTCAGTTTTCGTGAAAAACGAGGAAACACTGTTCCTGAACAATGTATTTTCACTTTATTACTTTAACTTAGCCGTGATTTAAACAGTGTAAATGGAGCCAAGTGCTGATCAGTAATGCGCTTGGCGAGTTGCCTAAGTATTTTCACATATTTTCAGGTTTAAAAACTATTTTTGTTACAGTTACTGTTAAATAGGTCATTTGACCACTTGAACTAGAAGCTGAGCCAACTGTTCCGATTTGGGCTGTGTTTTTTGAGGATTTAGGACCTGGACTAGTGTCTGAATTATAGTAGGTTTTGAAATAGCTACCTCGTGAGCCTTTTGTGATGTAACTAAACTGTCCAAATTTGGAGACTATGTAAAAAATAATTCCGGAAAACTACTTCCCATAACAATTGTAAAAGTTTACCTACGAATTTAAACATAAAATGTAGTCTGTATTTGCTGATACGTAAGGCTTAGGTTCTGTAAGCCCTGTGAGCGGTGTATTATCTGGTTCAGTTGAAGTCCTATGAAACAGGATCAAATCCCGAGAGTACCTAAAACCTTTTTATAAGGATGGGAAATCATCAAATGACTTCTTCCGCTCTGGGCGGAGCAGAAGGGAGTGTCAGACTCATACTGACTAAAACTCACCAGTGTTCATCCTAAAGCCCTTTGCGTTCCAGGGCCACGGTGACTCTTGTTGTGGTGAACAAATTCCGTAATGAGAATATAACTCTGGACCTCCTGCTTAGCCTTCTGGACTACAATGTTGAATTTGCAAAATGTTGAATTCGCAAAATGTTGAATTTGCAAAAGCACCACTGCTAAGCATGAGGTCCAGAGTTATATTCTCATTGAGAAGCGATCACTAGACTAACTAATCAAGAAGTATTAACAGCCTCTAAAGAATATATAAATACATACAAGTATCTAAGTCGTACAACCGAATTTCGATCAAACATCAATAACAATTACAACAAGCGAACAATTGGGCAATTAGGCTTAGGCTTAACATACAAAAGAGTCGAAATATATTAAAACCAGTCTCTGTCAAAGTGTACGGCATTAATGAATTTGAGGGTTTTTGAATCGGGTAGCTGATCCGTGAGGGAATATTATCAACGGTTTTTGGGTATTAGGGTAAAATTAGATCCTTTGAAGTCCCTTTAAGTGACACAAAGAAATCACTACATAGTATAAAACAAAGTCGCTATCCGCCGTCTGTCCCTATGTATGCTTAGATCTTTAAAACTGCGCAACGGATTTTGATGCGGTTATTTTTAATAGATAGACTGATTCTTAAGGAAGGTTTATATATACATACATACAGGTTTATATATCAAGGAAGGTTTATATATATAATACATGCATATTATAGTAGGGACAACATTAGTATCTATATTGCATCCGTGCGAAGCCGGGACGGGTCGCTAGTATCTTATAATAGTAGAATTTACTGGGGATTTTTTCTTTGCTTTGCCCGCTTAAAAGTTGAAAATTATCGCAAGGGCAACACACTCAAAGGATGAAAAGTATCCTATATCCTACTCAGGGCCATAATCTATACGGTTTCATCCAAACCTACATAGCACTGGAGACGTGGAGAGGTAACAAAGACAGATGTCCTTAGTCTCGATCACACCTGGTAGCCTCATGGTAAGCAATTCTGCCAGGGTTGTGGAATTTGATCGAAAGAGTTACCGCAGCCTCGGAACGCTAATGGCATTAGGAGGAACACCAACCCACTCGTGTTCTTCCTAACGCCCTTAGCGTTCCGCGTTCCTAATGCGTTTAGTCATTAAGAGTCTGGCACTCCCTTCAGCTTCGCCCAGAGAGGAAGAAGTGATTTGATGAATTCCTATCCCAAAAAAAATGTTAAGTGATGCATGGAACGAGCATCTCCAGAAGATTCCTGTTCACTCTTGCTTTAAGAGTAGCATAATCTTCGATTATTTTGGAGGACAGGAGAACCATCGAGTCAAACTAACGAAAGACTGTGGGCTGACTGATTATTTCTGTAAATGGTATTACAGGATAAAAAAAAAAACAAAAAGTACAAAATAACTACATTTCGGAGTTCGGTGTTTTTGGTTACTTTTTTGTTTTTTTAAACACAGCTACTTCCGAAATTAAAGATATTTTGTACTTGTGTTTTTTTGTTTGTTTAGAAGTCGATTGTATTTTTTTTTATAAAATGTTTTATTTTTATTTGTCAATTTTTAGTGGTTCACTCCCAGCTAAACGTACCCATCACAGCGTACGTGGTATAAATTGGTGTAAACAAAAACAAACATTCGATTTCAGTTATCCCGACAGATTTGCTATTATTTATTGAAATTAACAAAGATGCTCATAGAATAAAAACTACCAGAAGAAACTGAACTACATTCTTATGGGACCAAATGGCAACTTTTCTTCATCGAATAAAAAAACAACCACGTAAATCGGATCAGAAATGATGGCGTAATCGCTGTACATACATAGAAAAAAAACCCACACCTGCCGAATTGAGAACCTCCTTCTTTTTGAAGTCGGTCAAAAAGTAGCGAAAACGCAACTTAAAAACAAGCTGTGGATCACTTTTAGTCGAAAAAAAGTAAATAGAATATGATATGAAAAAGAAGTAACACCCTTTTTAAGTAGATTAAAAATACTGATAAAATATTCAAACACTAGATCCATTGGCCAAAAAACCCCACTCATTATCTAACTAATGTTAACACGTATGAACGCTAACTAATGTTAACACGCATTAACATAATAAATCTTAAGACTTTTCACGACCATTTATAAAGACCTATTTAGATATAAACTCATTATTCCATATGGTAAATAGCTATAATACATTATGTTTTCAAATAAACCTTCGCGCCTTCGGTTTGTATTCTGCTGCACAACAACTCAATATTTATCATGTAATTTTCTTTTTTTTTCAGGTAAGTTCAACCTGAAAAAAAAAGAAAATTACATGATAAATATTGAGTTGTTGGTTTCCATTCGAAAAAATGCAACCTGTACGTACTTATTTTGATTTTAATGCAGATTTTTAAGGCTCTCACAGACAAATACACCAAAAAAATAAAAACAAATACCTAATTAACAAAAAATAAAATCTTGCCATGTCAAAATGTGAACTAAAAAATTAAAAACAAGGTAGATAATTGTTGATATATAATAATCTTTTCATTGCAGTCGGAGGGCGGTTCACACCTTTTTTACTACTAAGCAAGATTTAGACGATGCCAGTATTAGTCTAATTTTCATGAAAACAAAATATTTTGTTTTTTTTTTATTTATGATCTATGGATCCCCTTTTTTATTTTCTCAAATCTTCTAACGATATCACATACATTGATATCGGTTAAGCCGTTAAGAAGTTATGGTGGAATAAAGAAACTCACAAACATACATATGTACATATATGTAAGTATATAATATATGTATAACCCTGAAAAAATAACTCCTATTTTGGGCAGTTATCTAAAAAGCGCCCACCTCCCAACTTTGTTGCTGCACATCGATCGTTAAGAGCCACGCCAGTCAGTTCTCAATAAAAATCTGGTTAAATAAAATAGACAAAGAATTATTTCTCGGGATTCAGAAGGCATGTTCATTTATTTTTATTTATTACTAGCTGCTGCCCGCGACTTCGTCCCCGTGGAATCCCCGATTTTAAAACATTCTCTATCGCTGCTCCGCTCCTATTGGCTTAAGCGTGATGATATATAGCCTAAAGCCTTCCTCGATAAATGGTCTATTCAACCCAAAAATAATTTTTCAATTCGAACCAGTAGTTCCTGAGATTAGCGCGTTCAAACAAACAAACAAACAAACAAACAAACAAACTCTTCAGCTTTATAATATTAGTATAGATTTACTAGCAGCGCCTCGCAGGTTCCCGTTCCTGTGGGAATATGGGGGTAAAATATAGCCTATGTCACCCGAGAATAGTATAGCTTCCCAACAGTGAAAGAATTTTTCAAATCGGTCAAGTAGTTTCGGAGCAATATTCAATGCAAACAAACAAACAAAAAAAAAACAATCAAATCCTTCCTCTTTATATTAGTGTAGATTTATTTTATGTTATGAGAGCGGTCACTAAATCTCGCGAATAGCACTACCTATCCCGATCAGACTGGGATTCATTGGTCATTGGCCATAGTAAACCATTGTATTTTCAACTTCTTGATCAAAGAAAATTGCTTGAAAATCTGTATGTTTTCTTTGTAACCTAATCAAGATTACGTAAAAAATGTGTGAGCTGTTTTTGAATAACAATACAAATGGTCTACATTTAAATTTTAAGTAACACATATCTAACACATTTTCAAACTTTAATGAACACCACAAAAACTACAGGGACAGTTCAAACAGTAACCAAATTAAAATTCAGTTTCTAATGAAATCACCAATAATGTATTCCGTCCTTAATAACTAACCCGCTGTGAGAGTATAAAGTGCAAAAGTTAACACAGCTGCCACTACACAAAAATATGGAGAAATACCACTCCGCGCAAAACTACAGCACCATCATCTTTTGTAGCATTTACCCAATGTATGTTGGAGTCGGCTTATATTGTAACCGGTTTGCGGCTGTATAGCATTTTTTAACCTTGGGTTACATAAGACCCTTCACAAGACTACATAATGTCCAATTTACTGGATTCTGTCTACCTGAAGAGAATGTGGCACGAGGTTTCTATATTGATAATGATATATCTCTATATCATTTATTTCGGGTAACAAAGACCTATAACATATACCTTACAGACTAATCATACATATTTATATAAACCACAAAAATCACTATTTTACACGATGCGACGGCGTCGTGTTGCGCTGCGTGGTGTCACGTAGCCTTTCGCGGAATCGCCAATACACGACACCTTTCAACCAGAACTTTTCCTTGAGGAAGATCTCAACATGATGAGTCGGAACTCGCACCACAAACGACTTAAAATTCATGTTATGGCGCGTTATCCAACTTCTCTACCTTTCGACTCCAGCTGGTCTTCGCTCTACATAAAAACAAACGGACGGTCACTGGCTAGGTGGACTGATGATCTGACAGGGAAACTGTTGGTGGCTGGATGTTATTCGGCAATATCTTGCAATTTTGAGAGGTGTAAGGTTCTGGACAAGCTACCATTCTATCAGCAATACGAATTTCAAAATTGATGGAATTGACAGCACGGCCGTTTGAAATTTTGAACCGTTTTAAATTGGCCTTCTGCAGTCCATCTCCACATTCTCCAACTGCCTGCATCGAAATGAAGAGACTATGTTAATAGCGCCATATTTACCCATTCACTGGGATGAATTTGGGTCGCAATTTGTGGGTGGCAACATTTAGATATGTGTGAATGTACTGTATCGGCCACCATTGTGGTTTTGTTTACGTTATTGTCTAGTTTTAATATGTAGATATAGGAATATTGTTGTCTAGATTAGATCGTATTTCGTTTTGTGTATCATATTTTTGTATTTTTAACCGATACGCAAAACAACTATGCGGTGTTATAAGTTTGACGTTCCTGTGTGTGTGCTTGTCTGTTTGTGGCATCGTAGCTACCGAACGGATGAACCGATTTTGATCTTGTATTTTTCGTAAATGACACTGGTCTCGAATAGGTTTATTTAAAAAAATAATGATAAAGCCCTTTATGCGACGGTGTATTTCAAGGTTTTAACGTGTTACAGAGTTTTCTCATTAGGAATTCTTAAAAAGCAGCTTGAGTTAGGCAGTTGATGTTGTGATATCCCTATGGCTTCCGAATAGGTTCAACCCCTAATCTCTCATCGTCGTGTGGGATTGCCGTCCCTGTGAGAATAACGAAACAAATATTGTATCTGTGTTTGCACACACTTGTACACACACACACCTGTATCTCGCTAGATAAGCAAGTACGCTTATTTAGCTAATTTCCGTTGAGATTAGACTTTGTGAACGAAATTCAGTCGAGACGGTTATATTTGGGTAGAAACATCTATGTAGAAGACAAAATGATGCACATATCTCATCTCCATCTTTTCTTTTAATAATATAAAACAAAGCTTCTTTTTGTCAACCTGTCTGTTTCTACGCTTAGCATATAATCAGCTTTTTAACGTTCCCACTACTGGGACACAGGCCTCCACTCTAGGAGAGGGAATGGGCCGTAATCTACCACGCGGGCCCAGTGCGGGTTGGTGAATGTCACATGTCTTCGAATTTTTGGTTCTAGGACATGCCGGTTTCCTCACGATGTTTTCTTTCACCGTTTTGAGAGCAGTGGTGATGAAAATAATTAAAATTAATGCACCTGTCTGAGTTTGAACCCGCGACCTACAATTCGTAAGTCGGGGCCGGTACCACTAGCCACTGCTCCTTTGTTTTAGTTTCTACGCTTAACTCTTCTAATCTACGTAACGGATTTTGATACACTTTCACTAATATAAACATCATTAAATGAGAAAGGTTTGTGATACAATAAATTTTGTCTTCTTAGAGAAAAACGTTGGCCCCACTAGGAATTTCTCCTGTATCGTGGGTGCGTTTATAAACTCACACAAACAACCATCAAAGCGTATTCCATCTAGATTCAATAGTTTCCAGTTTACAATATATCCGTTTGTATATTATTGAGGGAGGGGCCTGCGGATGGTGAGTGACCCGCCGTCTAATAAATAATAGGCCCGGGTCGACAGAGCGTCGTGTTCCACATCAAAGAGTTGTCAGCAAAGAAGACGGAGTCCCATAGGGTCAGTCCTGCGAATTTGTTTGAAAGAGCCACCGCGGCCCTGCAACGTAAAGAGCATTAGGAGGAACACGGGCGGGTCATAGTCAGTAATTCTGACACTCCGTTCCGCTCCGTCCAGAGATGAAGAAGTCATTTGATGATTTCCCATCAATAAAAAAGTAGATAATTGAGAAGAAGAGTTTACGATCTCACTGAATTTAGAAAGATTAGCCTTAATATTGGTTGCGACTAGTTATGGATTTCAAAGTAATTGTAGATTATTATTTTGAATACAATAGCTTGTCTAAAAGCCTACGACCTTGTAACGTTTTTCCCTCACAGATAAATAAAAGGGGAAATATGACGTACAATTATATTATCTTAGTAAAAATTCTTAGAACTAAACTTACTACTAACACTCGTTCACCTAACCACCACCTATCTAACGCTCTCAGTAATGGTCAAAACACTGAAAAGTTACTTGTTTAGGCCTCTGGGCTCATGCCAGAGAAGCCAGGCAGTAGGTCCGAAGCTGATGATGGTGCAGCGCCGGCTGGCAACCTCAGTTGTCGCACAGCGCGAGGCCCCCCAGTAAGGCCTGCACGCGGGCTCCAGCGCTCCCGCGGAGAGAACTTCGGAGACGGTTCTCAGTTGAACCCCGTCGTTATCCTCGGAGATGGTTCACCATGGAACTCCGGCGTAATACTTGTAGATGGTTCTCAGTTGAACCCTGTCGTCACACTGCCGAATCCTGGCTCCTCAGCCCTTTATATAGCCAAGACTCACGTTCTATAATTCATAATTCAAAACGTATGTTTTCTTCCGGAACAATTCAAAATTCAATTCAGTTAGAATGCCAGTGAGGTTTATAGCCAGTATTCCGTTTACAAATAATCTAAGTGAGAGCGTTCATAAGAATTTTAGAAATACAGTTTATAACATAGCTATACAGAATGAAAACAGAATATAGCTTAACATCTTATATTAATCTATTAAACACACATATAAAGTGAATTTTAGTATTTACAAACAGTTAAACCTTTTTAGTAAAGCTATAGAGCAATTACATAAAGAAAAAAGTTACAGCTTGACAAACTCTGACGTAGAAAGTCACAACAATAAAAATAAACAACAAAAATATTAAAAGGTGATTTTATATCCAGTGAAATCGTTTAGAATCAGCGCTTAAAGCATTCAATAACGAATTCCACTACTAATACAAGCACTTCATTAATTTCAGTATATGTAACTGTGAAGATAATCTAAAAGTCAAAGATAAATCATGTGAACATAATGAGATGTTACAATGGATATAAGGCATAAAATACCTAAAACGTAAGTGTTTAAGAGTACAATATGATAGTATCTGCAGTATTTAAAGTACAGATACTATAACCTTTTAACATTAAAAACAAAGTTGTAAGAGAATAAGGTTGTCTGTTTTAGACAAGGCTTTTTTTTTTGGTTCCGAAAATTTAATATTTGATTTAAATTTTATTCTCCCGATTTAAGAACAATCAATGACTATTTAAAGAGTTAGGGTTGTTCAAAATGAACTTAAAGAATGGAAAATAACAACCGCATCAGCAAAAAATCTCAACAACTCATTTTTGTTTTATTTCAGTCGTAAGACGTCAAATGCTAGACATAAGCGATACCACTTCGACCAGTCTGGTGTTTCGACGTCACTTGAAAATACCAGGCCAGATCCGTGCAGTTTTGACAACCCTGATTCTGAAACCAGTATCTAAGTAAATAAAGCCAGCCTAATACTTCTTAAAGCCGATTCACATATATCTAGACTAGAAGATTTGAGGCTTTTGAATAGAGTATATGAAGACTTAATATCTTTCTTAATTACGTGTGCTTGATATGGGTCATAGGCATTAATAGTAGGCTTTAATTGTAATTCGAGACTGGATTTCTAAAGTTAGAATATTACTATTCTCATAATATCATAAGATTATAAAACATTTGCGTGCAAAAACAAAAGTCGTCTTAGGAGATTATGTTTATTACCTAATAATGCTGTTATTTATGAACCGATTTGTTTTTATTTTATTTTTAACTAGCACCGCACCGCAGTTTTAACTCGTGTAGTTCCCGTTCCCGTGGGAATATGGGGATAATATATAGTTGTTACTCAGGGTGAATGTAGCTTTCTAATGGTAAGATTTTTTTAAATCGGCACTGTAGTTTTCAGTTTATTCATTACAAACCCTAACACACACACATACACACACAAAAATACAAATATTTCCTCTTTATAATATTAGTGTAGATGTGAAATACTTTCCGATTGGTCCATAGAAATTTAATTTAAAATCAGTTTAGTAGTTTGGTTTTTAAATCAGTATCAGTCAGCTGGATAAATTTGTTTCCAAGTAAAATAAATGGCGTATTTTGCTTTCCTGTGATTATCAGCGGTGTTTACGAATTACAAAAATCATCAAGTACTAAAAAGAGAAAAAGAAGAAAGAAGAGTACTTAAAAAAAAAAAAACAAACAAAATGAACCGACTTCGGTGTTATTGATATTATTTTTTTGTTTTTGTCGCCAAGATTCCGAAATTGAAGATATTTTATACTTAGTAGTGTTTTTTTTTTAATTTGGAAGTAGGTTATATTGTATTTGTAAAACAGTTTTGGTGTGTGCAGAACGGAACGGCAGTCAAAGATGTTTAAATGTTTAAATGACTTGAATGACTTCCGAGGTTATAGTCATTTTATACTTAGTAGTGTATTTTTTTTTTATTTGGAAGGGGGTTATGCCTACTTTATTTGTAAAAATGTTTTGGTGTGTGATGTACGGAACGACTGTCATTTGAACAACTTACCTGCTTTACTTGCCTTCCGAGAAACGACTCACGGTTTGTACCTAATAGATGATCACCCATCAACGGACCGACCTTGGCTAAGATAGTTTTACCTCGAAGCACGAACCGTTTGACTGATATTATTAAGCCACAAGCTCAAATACCACCAATAAACGCTATGAACTAATACAAAATGGCGGAGCTCAAAACTCAATTGCCGACAAAGCACCCAAGTCTAAACCCCCCTGCAGCGTCTTACCTTATAATAATCCCCTTGATCTTCCGAGCCATTTCAAAATTAAATTCAAACCCATTGGCTGTACCTACTTATATAAACATTATATTATATTTATGTACGTTTTCTTACTCATTTTGTCTCAGCGTGTGTCTTTTATGGCGCATTGTTAAAGATTGTATCTTTATTATCGTTTGATTTTATAAATAAACGCCATGAAATGTTTCTGCTGGTTTGTTTAAGAATATTTTTATGATATTTTGACGTTCGTTTGTTCATTGTATATTGAATTGCTATACGGACGTATAAATATGTGTTTTGTATTTTATTTCCTATTTTTGTTTGTGTGGGTGTGAAGAGGTCATTCATAATTTCGAAATGATTGAACTATACATTTCTTGTCTACTCACTGGTCTCAAAACGGTGAACGAAAACATCGTGAGGAAACTGGAATGTCCTAGAACCAAAAATTCGAAGACATGTGACATTCACCAACCCGCACTGGGCCCGCGTGCTGGATTACGCCCCATTCCCTCTCCTAGAGAGGAGGCCTGTGTCCCAGCAGTGGGAACATTAAAAATGCTGATTATGTGGAATACGAGCACAAGAAGGCCTTTTTTTTTTTTTTTTTTTTGGATGGGAAATCATCAAATGACTTCTCCCGCTCTGGGCGGAGCGGAAGGGAGTGTCAGACTCTTACTGACTAAAACCCACCCGTGTTCCTGCTTGTGCCCTTTGCGTTCCAGGGCCGCGGTGACTCTTTCGAACAAATTCCGCAACCCTAGCAGGCACTGACCCTATGGGGCCCCGTCTTCTTTGCTGACAGCTCTATGAGGCGCGCGTGGAACACGACGCGCCGTCGACTCGGGCCTGGTTGCTATCGGACGGCGAGCCACCCATAGCTCGCCATCCGCAGGCCCGCGCCTACGGTGGCCGGGAATCGCCCTGCGTTTCCCGACGCCCGGGGCGTCTTCTCCTGTTGCGGCGGCTGGAGAGAGGAGAGGCCTCAGGCCCATATTTCGAAACCACTCCCACATGAGTACGAAAAAGTCAATGAAGATTTTAGCTGAGCAAGCGCACCCACGCATTTGCTAGCTCATCTCTAGAGCACCAAAACTTCAATTTATGACATGGATGCTCCGACGGACTTGGTTTTAGAGTGGACTTGGAGTTTACGTTTTGGAATATGGGCCTTTGTGTTCTTGTAAGACTCTCTTTGACACAGTTATACTTTACTGCGAACACGAAGTATTAAGGAAAATTTTGAAGACATATGTCAGACTAACAAGAGTCCTATGATTAAACATCCTATGGCTGATTATGTTGTGCTTATACTTAAACTAGCTTCTGCCCGCGACTTCGTCCGCGTGGAATAGTTACTTTACCCCCGATTTTGAAACTCTCAGCCCGATCGGTTAAAAATTGACAAACTTTCATACAAACTTTCATCCCCTATTTTATCCCCTTGGGGGTAGAATTAATCAAAGTTCTCTCTTAGCGGATGCCTACGTCATAACATATACCTGCATGCCAAATTTCAGCCTGATCCGTTCAGTGGTTTGGGCTGTGCCAGCGTTGATAGATCACTATGTCAGTCAGTCCCTTTTGAGTTATATATATTTAGAAGTCTACCAGGAAACTAAAACTCCTCAGATGTTTAGTAATGCTCTCTCTATTCGCCGTGTTCCATGCTCTGTGGTATCAAAACTTGCTTCAGTTACGCAGTAGATGTAAAGTTTACACTTCGGAACAACTGTGGTCTGCATCCCGGTGTAATTGCATTGTTTATGAAAATGTGAGGTTATTAATAAAACCTCCATTGTGTATCATGTAATAAGAGACCCGGAAAACTATGCTGATCAAACGATGGTAAGGTTAATCAACATTTGTCACGGTCAAGTTTTGGATGGGTGACCATCAGCTTTGGTTGGTGGTAGTTTTTATTTTAGAAAATGAAAATTGGTCCAGGTACCTACATATCGAAATTCCAGAATCCACAGGCGTTCAATTAGAGTTCCATAAAAAAAAACATCGCATCGTAGTCCCATTGTCGCGTCATGCACGTCTGTTGAAGCCTAAATGGTAAAAACCTCTAGCTGCCACTTCCTCTGGTAGTTAAACCATCGGCTGATTTTAGACAAGTTATTTCTAACTAGCAGCGCTCCGCGGTTTCACCCGCGTAAGTTTCGGTCCCGTGAAAATATCGGGGTAAAAATTATCCTATATGTTAATCCTAGTTATAAACCACCTGTGTGCCAAATTTCATCCAAATCCGTTGTTTTTGCGTGAAAGAGTAACAAACATCCATCCATACTTAAAAACTTTCGCGTTTATAATATTAATAGAATATCAAACTAAAATCTCAGGCTATTTTCAGAACCTCATATAGTAAATTGATTATTCATAACAACTGACCCATTCAACAAGTTACGGCTAAATACCTCATAACATATTTAACACCCCGATAACCTATCAACCCAGGCAATAAAACAGGTTCTAAACACAACGCCAGCATGTATCTAGTATTAAACCTATAACTGTGCCATTTTTCATTCGATATCATAGACCGCCCGATAGGATTAAATTGGCGTCTATGCATGTAAAATGTAAATGCGTTTGAACATAAAATAAAACTATACAGAAGGTTAATTTCTTTTAATAATTATTTATGGCGAAAAGGTCTAGTGACTATTAGGTAACACACAGTCTATAATCATCTGCCTAGTCTTCGCGTGACCCAACGGCTGGCTTTTACCTTGGACAAAGGATAAGTATTGCCATACAGCTTGGTAATGCTGCCAGCCTTTTGGGTACATTATCAGTGGCCAGCGATGCGGGGGAAATTTTCGACACCATCTTTTGACTATATCTTTTTATTTAAATTTATATATAGTAGTGATTCTTAGATTAGATTTCTATTTAATTTAATTAAAAATCGAAAAAAAAAATACTGGCCTTTTTCAAACTATAACAGTATTTTACATCAAGCGATTGCCTATTTGACTCCACAACGGGTGGGTGACATGATCTTAAAATCAAGACTGCTGCCAGATTTTCTGGTTCGGTCAAGTAGTTTCGGAGCCTATTTATTGCAAAAAAAAACAATCAAATCCTTCCTCTTTACTTTAATACTAGCAGCGCCTCGCGGTTTTACCCGCGTAGTTCCTGTTTCGTTTCTAATGGTGAAAGAATTTATTCGTTACATACAAAAATACAAATCTTTCCTCTTTATAATATTAGTGTAGATAAGTACTGCGATGAAATCTTAAATACGGAATTAAACTTCCTCTAACTTTGTCTAATGAACTTTCAATATTTACTTGCTTTACTTAGAATGCTCGTCATTAGACAATCATTCCAAGTAGAACTTCTGTTCAAATTTTCCATTGTATCTACCCATCGCTACTTCAAACACGAGGCGCAAATTAAAATGTTACGTACCAATACATAGTTAAATATCGTATGTACGATAGATACACAGAGCTACATACAGCGCCTCAGCGTCACTTCCTCCCCGCCTTTTTAAACATCAAGCAGTTTTCGATATTTCGTGATTCGTGAGTAACCTTTCGCTTTTACATATCAAAATTGATTAAGATTATAGATTTTATTAAAAATCAGTTCAAATTAACGTTACATAAGAAAAAAAAAAAACATTTATTTCGGGTAACACAGACTCATAACATATGTATATACGAGTGCCTTAGTGACTATCATATATAATTTATATAAACTACAAAATTACACTCATCAATCATCAACTTACAGCCTGTTGCAGTCCACTGCTGGACATAGACCTCTCCAATTGCACGCCACTTAGATCTATTTTCGGCTTCAAAAATACACTATTGTACACAAAGTGTCGGCCTAATGTTGCGCTGCGTGGTGTCACGTAACCTGCCGCGGAATCGCCAATACACGACACCTTTCAATAAAAAAAGAAAGAAAAAGAAAAAGAAAGAAACAAAAAGAAAGAAAAAGAAAGGTCTAGGTTTACAAATTCATCAGTTGATGGAGCGTGTGTGTTTAGTGTTCAACTCAGTTGGAGAACGAGCGATTCCATGCTCTTTGCTTCAAATACATAATTCGATACGAGTACGCGGTAGAAAATTGAAATTTGTATAACTGCACATAAAAACGAGTGGTAGTTTACAACTTAGTTTTAATAGGTTTTCCGTGCTGTTGCCTGTAAGCACTTTGTGTGTTTCAGTATTGCAGCTTTGTTGTCTAAATGGTGATTGGGGAAAAACAGTATTGAATGGAACCAGGAAGAACTATTGCTGGTTCTACGTACCTACTGAAAATTAAATGCTCAAATAAATTCTATTTTATTATGTCTGAAACACACATCAATTTTTCTAGAATTTTCCTTACTTTGGTATTGTTCGTCAAATCGTTGAGCTCCTTAAAGTTCTAAGTTTGAGCTACACGGTATCTGACAAATGCTTGCACTGTCTGGACAGGTCCACTCAAATCTGTGTGGCACTTTCCTCAAAAGGCTACCTCAGACATTAACGTACATGGTTCTCATATGATTTGACCAGTGCGGATTGTATGGACTTTAAAAGAGACTTTGACCTCTGAGTTTGTTTCGGTGTTTCTTCTCAGGGTAGTCGGCTAGGAAACACCGGCTTCATCATAGCTTAAAATGACAAGAAATATTGGACGTGTAAAAGTGTTATCTTTAACCTAATTACAAAATAAATATCATTTATCATTTACTATATAGGCTTCCAGTCTAGCTATTTGCAGCTAAATTTAAGCGCCATGCATGACAATGTCAGTTTCACAGTTGTTTTGTCTATGGTGTGACCGCGGCATGTGACAGTGACTTCATGCATAGTGTCCAGCCCTGACATATGCAGGCCCATTCATGAAGTAATTCGGCTGGTGCTTGATTTGGATGCTAGTTGGCGGGTTCAGACTTCGGATTCTCAATAGGGAGTCTGAATTGGAATTTTGCTGATTGGTGTTTGGGTTGAGCAGGGGTGGGGCTCTCATGAATGGGTCTGTATCCATACTTGTAATTTATAGCATTTATTTTTTTCCCTATTTTTTTATTTAATATCTTTCTTAATTCTTTATTGTACACCAAAACAATTTATATTATATTATACATTAATAATTTCATGTACAAAGGCGAACTTAACTCAAAGTTGAGTTTTCTTCCAGCACACCTTTGAGTGATAGAGAAAGATCAGCATAGAGGGTAGGATCCAGTGTACTAGGTAATATGGACCCACAATTGAAGTACATACATAAATACAAATATATATAAATATGTAATACTTACAACATATTTACTAATATTATGTCATTGTGAAAGGAAATGCTCTTAAATGCTCTTTATCTTTGTTTGTTTATTTGTATAAACAGACTCTCTTTGTTTGTATTCAATGAGTGGAATAAAACCAATTTTTCTTTCTAAATATTTGACTAAAAATCTAATTAGTCTTAATTAGATTTCTATTTAAGCGAAAAAAATAAAAATACGTGTACAATATTTTTTGGGTAATCTATCTGACGGACTAATTACGAGTAAATTTGTTTAGTCAAATACCCTTTTCCAATAATTTTCCAAAATCTAGTAACTGGGTAACAGGACACTTCTCGACTGGACTGATATTAGATATTTTGAGTCCATCTATTCTGGTTTTTTCGTAACGACAGTTACAGATCAACAATTTTTTTTTGTGAAATAGATTTACTCTTGACTCTAGTCTAGGTCACAGGTGACCGAGACAAAGTCTACGATGGAATGAGCTTACCCAGAAGAAGCCAGTGGCCGTACTACGAAGTGCCAATGCTATCATGATTCGTGTGAGGGAAAGAGATAGTGCTATTCGTCTCTCTCTGACACAGAAATCATGATGGATTTAAGACGTCATAATAGGGCTGCTGTTCACTCTAACTCTGAAGAGATTAGGTTTGAATGCGTTCGGAAACATAAAACATAAAATGACAGTAAGGACGAACTAACAGGTTATGGTGCTATCCGATATACGGAGGAGTCTGGTAGGTAATTGACCCATCCACGGTCCAACCTCGGCAAGCGTTGCTTAACGTGATCAACCCATGCGGTATTATTATTTAGCCGCGAGTTACAGAAAATACCCGCGAAAAGTCTATGTTATTTCTTCATCGAAAGTCAGTAGTGTTTGTCGTGCTTATCAAGTTTCGATTTGAATAAATAACGGATTAAAACAGCAATAAGCAATACATATTTAATTATTATTCAGAAAATATTTTAAGAACCTATGAGATTACATTGGACATTAATTACTGTTCCGCGCACATACGGAGAAGCTTAACAATATAATATAATATAATAATAATGTATTCCTTTTCGAGACTTACGAATCGCCAAAAAACTCCCGGTAATAAAATCTTCCAACACCCAAGCTTAAACATTTCACTCTCAATAAATCCAACATTTAAAATCAATGTTTTATTCATTGGGGCATAAAATAACAAAAAAAAAAAACAAAAGCATCTCGATTTGAACCGGGAAGCTTTGACATCTCATTTCCCTAAAGTATGTTCAAGATTCGATAAAACTTCGAATCGGGCCTAATGATTCAATAGTGCCTACTTTATCCCCTTAATTTTCAATAAAAAACGTTCTATTTGCATAAGCCACTTTAGGCTAGCCACAAACTTACGACTGTCGTGTGTCGTTAACCATTTTAGTGGTTGTAAATTTTCTGGAGAGCACAGAGTATGGATATGGTTTGCTGGTCACTTTTTAAAATGGAACTGTCTTTCCTTGACGGATTATCCTGGTTAAAAAAAAAACACTTCTATGTAGGGTCGTCAATTAAGATTTTCAAAAAATATTGGACAAGTGATTTTTGTTCAAACAAAATTAACAAAGATAAAGCGTATCAAAATCAGGAGTCCCCACTCCTGATTTATGTCGGTGATGTCATTTATTGGTGAAAAGTGTACCATGTGTCGTTTTTTTTTTTGTTTACTTGTCAATAGAAAGAAGTGCGTGGCTAATGAATTTTGGTAATCTTAACTGAAACACAAAACAGACTTATTATAGGAAAAATCTATTTCCTACCAGATTATTATTATTTCCGGCTATGAAAATGACACTTCAAGTGTTGACAGTGCTCACCATTACTAAAATTAATTATTAATTCTATCCGCATTTGCTGACGCGGATACGATTAATTTTAGTAATCGACGCTCTCTTGCTGCCAACATGGCTATTCCATGCTCTATGGTTCTAAGACATTTTAATTTTAAATAGACACTGTGTTTTATTATAAACGTGACTACTCTGTTTAAGAATTAAAATAGTTATTCAAAGTACTACCTACTTTAATAGTTTATTTTTATTAATTGTTTTTTTTGTTACAGTTTACTGGATTTAATGTAAAAACCGGTTTCGCTTCCATTTCGGTTAATTAATTAACATACACCCTATTACCTTCACTGTTCAAGATAAGTGGGACCGCAATCGGTGATTACAGTTTCATAGATTGTACCAGGTCATAATCATAATCAGCCTTTTAATATTCCCACTGCTGGGACACAGGGCTCCTGTCTAGGAGAGGGAATGGGCCGTAATCCACGCGGGCCTAGTGCGGGTTGGTGAATGTCAAATGTCTTCGAATTTTTGGTTATAGGACATGCCGGTTTCCTCACAATATTTTCCTTCACCGTTTTGAGAGCAGTGGTGATGAAATTAATTACACAAAGTAATGCGCCTGGCTGAGTTTGAACCCGCGACCTACAAATCGTAAGTCGGGGCCACCACTGCCTCCGATTGTATCAGGAACTCTAGATAATACGCGGATTGTTACAATTTAATTGTGTTTTGTATGGGGCGCGTAAAAGGAGTCACCCTGAGTGTATAATAGTGTAAGTAGTAGGTAGGTACTGCGATTCTAATCTTCATCAGTCATTCAGTCTTCATCATCTTAACACTCGGTTTCGCAGAGTCTATCTAACTAATCTTGTAAGCACGATGGAACATAAAAACGGCTCTCACCAGAGCCATGACTAACTGCCCTTCTTATCGTCAAATAACAAAAATTGCGCTATTGTAGCTGGGCTGTGCACATTAGTCACAGAAAGGAAGACATATAGGAAGCAAAGAGTAACAACTGCATTCAGGATGATGTAGCGTTGGAAGGTCTTCCACATGGTGAACCTTTATCCTGGTGAAGGTTGCGGGAGTCTCCTTGCACGAAACACACATAAGACCCGGCCCCATAAGACCCAGTCGATACGGCGTCACCTTAATATTGATGACGACGTTTGAAATTGCCAATAATAATCTATACTTAATATTATAAAGCTGAAGAGTTTGTTTGTTTGTTTGTTTGTTTGAACGCGCTAATCTCAGGAACTACTGGTTCGAATTGAAAAATTCTTTTTGGGTTGAATAGACCATTTATCGAGGAAGGCTTTAGGCTATATATCATCACGCTTAAGCCAATAGGAGCGGAGCAGCGATAAAGAATGTTTTAAAATCGGGGATACCACGGGGACGAAGTCGCGGGCAGCAGCTAGTATTTTATGAAAGGACATTGCAACACCATGGAACCTCACCCCTAAATAAAATAAGAATTTGGATTTAACTTCGTACTTATTTACGGCATCTGCCTTGTAAGAGCGCTACTACATGACTTCTCATATAAAACCAAACATATTTTTCGTATTCATACTTCAAAAATAAGAGGAGCTTGTGGCTAAAGAATAACAGCCGCACAGGTCGATCTTCAAGGTTAAGCAACGCTTGCCTAGATTGGTCTGTGGATGGGTGACCATTTTAATATACCGAGTTTCCTCCGTGCCTCGGAAAGCACGTTAAGCCGTTGGTCGCGGCTGTCGTTTGTAAGATCTTTGGCAGTCGTTACGGATAGTCAGAAGGCGGAAAATCTGACACCAGTCTTGCCAAGAAGTACCGTGTTTCCCAGTTATTGGGTTGTGAAGGTCTGGTAGGCAGCCGTTTCACGTAATATATTCAGCTGAATTCGGTATGACTGGACGCCGACCCCAATAAAGTTGGGAAAAGGCTAGGCAGATAATGATGATACTTCAAAAATACTCTTTATTATTTTGCCACTTCGATCCTTCTATCGACAAACTTATCTGCCAGTGACCCGTAGGTAGCTAAGGAGGCTGCCATCGCTACAACATTATATTATTTAATATTATACAGTTAAAACAAAAGCAAAGGAAACGAACGTTACGTGATACGTTTATGTTTATTTCGAACTAGCTTCTGCCAGCGACTTCGTCCGCGTGGAATAGTTACTTTACCCCCGATTTTGAAACTCTCAGCCCGATCGGTTTAAAATTGACAAAGTTTCATACAAATAATCAGAAAGCGCCGAACTGCTAAGCTATCGGGAGTTACACGTGTTATTGTGAGTCAACCATAAAATATAGACATATGCTGTTTGGGACATTTTTTAGATAACTTTATGTAAAACATTTCCGTAATACATGATTTCTATGTAACTTTAACCATTAAGGCTACACACGCGACGGAAGCTTAAAAAATGGAGTAACTTCTCCCGTTTTCCCAAAATTTCGTTCACTGCTCTGCTCCTATTGATTGTAGCGTGATGAAAAGTATACTATAACCTGCCCAGGAGTATGAAGAATAATTGCACCAAGTTTCGTTAAAATCGGTCGAGTAGTTTTTGTTTCTATAAAGAACATACAGACAGACAGACAGACAGATAGACAAAAATTTTACTGATTGCGTTTTTGGCACCAGTATCGATCACTAATCACCCCCTGATAGTTATTTTGAAAATATATTCCTTGTACAGAATTTATTATAAGTATAGATATATCCATAAACAACCTTTAGTAATTATAATAAATAACTTTACATGCAAAAGAAAATAACCAGACAAAACAAATTAAAATAATGAACAACAATATATTCAGTAGGTAACTACATAAAAATAATGTTGCTGAAATATAAGCCCGCTTCACAAGACTACCTACTAAACTTAAATTACGAAAGACAATCCCCACGCATTATCGTAAGTCGTAAGCGTGTAACAAGCCTTATACTGTAGGAGGCCTTTTAACCAGGCTTTACGACTGGTTACCGCTATAAAGAAAAATATAAAACGTTAAAGTGAATAAGATTGTTATAAAACAAATAAAAGTTACGGGTTTTTTTGTTACGGATGGGTTATTATTAAATGAGGTTTGCTGCTCTGGGCGGAACGGAAGGGAGTGAAAAACTAATACTCTTACTGACTAAAACCCATCCGTTTTTCTTCTAATGCCCTTTACGTTCTAGGGTTCTTTTTTTTCTGGATTGGATTTGGTGATTCCAAATGACTTCTCCCGCTCTGGGCGGAGCGGAAGTGTCAGAATCTTACTGACTGACATGTAAGGAACATGCACTAATGCCATTTGCGTTCCAGCGTTCAAGCGTTCCAGGCCGCGGTGACTCTTTAAAAAAAATCTGCAACAAGTTACGGGTACTGGCCGGTTTGAAAGAAACAAGTATTTAGACTTCGAAAAAAAGTGCTTTGGAAGGAAGCATAGAAATATAAAATACAGGAGAAGTGGCAAGGGGGCGTGTCGGTGTCTTCGCGACATGCTCTGGGCGAGCATGTCTTACGCAATGGTCGAATCCGCGAACTAGTGCGCTTACGACCGCGAGCGTGATAAAATATAAGAATGCCGTGGTGTTCAGTGTTTTCTTGTAAAAACCGAAGCATAAACCAAAACTTTGTTAATTATGGAATCACTTACCATATTACCATATCAAAATACAAGTATTTTACTATATTTGTCTTTAAAATCATGAAAAACAACAAATCGTAAAATATTTCTTGCTTATACTATGTTATTTTTGTTTTCAAATGTCACAGCGACAATAACATATTACAATGAATACACTGCTCCTTAACCACTACCTAAGTTTGTCGCTAAGTGACTGGATGAGCAATGTAAAAATCACAAAACGATACTTTAGCAAGCCGATGTATCGCATAGTACGGCCGCTGCTTCTTGCCGCGAGTTAGTGATGTAATTGTGCAGATACACTGTCGACAACAATGTCGATTGTTGAATGAAATATTACAAAAGTGTACCAAACTTTCTTAGATTGCAATAAATTTTTGGTAAATAATCGTTCAAGTGATTTTGGCTTTGAATTATCGTATGTATGCCTTATCCTCGTGCTACTTCCTTACTTTTTATGGTAATTGTATTTTACTTTCGATAAAGTTTCGAATGCATTATAGTAATCGGCATGTTTAAGATAATATATTAGTGACCTTTGCTTAAAATAGTCAACATATTCATGCTATTTATTTGTTATACATGGGCAGCATGGCGTGTGTAATAAATGCCAGAATCGATAAGTCAATCACTAGCGTATATGTAAAATAAATTGCTTTTGCACAGCACAACGATACCCAGCGTTGTTTTTGTGTGAGTAAGTTGCACGGTGTACTGTAAATATACGCTGTGTTTATTAGGATAAGGTTTATAATTGATTGTGTAGTACAGTCCGATTTCAAAAATGCGGGTGTGTGCGCGACTGCGTATCTATTGCTTTTACTGAACTGCATTCGTAGTAGTTGCCGGGTGGTAGGGCAAAACAGGAGACACAGGTTCCGATACATTTTCGGCTACAGGGCATATCTCCTTGTTTATTATATCTATGGAAGGAAGTGTTCAGATGTTCAGTAGATTGGTAAAAGTTGGTGGTGTTTTAAATGCAGATTCTAACTATGTGTGATAATTGGGACTTATATCCAGATCCCATTCTTAATAGGTATTTGTAGTAGACTAGCGCTTCACACGAAACTTCATCCGTGTCAATTTCGCTCTGACCCTTACGAACTTCAAACTTTCTTCACTCGTTTTTCGGGTACCTAAAACCAACTGCCAGATAAACAACTTCAATAATAACCATAATCCATAATCGTAGCATTTTTAAAGTATATTAGCCCAAAGAATAAGATTTTTCACACAAACTTCCATCCCCTATTTGGAGGTGTTTCCTAAAATACTCTCTTAGCGGAAGTCTCCTATTCATAATCTAAGTTTTTTTACTTAATTAAATATTTATACGTCAAGCGGTTCGATATTTCATGGTGAGTGAGTGAGTGACCTTTGCTTTTATATATTTAGACTAGAGACCCGCCCCGGCTTCGCACGGGTACAATGTAGATACTAATGTCTCCTCTACTATAATATGCATGTATTATACATACAAACTTTCCTCTTGAATCACTCTGTCTTTCAAACAACCCCGCATCAAAATCCGTTGCATAGTTTTAAAAGATCTAAGCATACATTGGGTCGGACAGACAGCGGGAAGCGACTTTGTTTTACATTATATGCAGTGATTGGATGATGATTAAAAACAACAACCACGGTTCCTGAGTAAAGTATTTGAAGTTAAGTATATTTCAAACTGTATTTCAGCCTGGAAACCTGTCATTTGGCAAAGTAGATTATCACCTGAGTGCCAATTCTAATAGTTTTTAAGTTTACGTTCTCATTTGTAAGTCAGTTGCAATCTGTCAGAAATGTATGAAAATTGAGACCTTTTTGACATTTTTAATAATGTTATTAAACAAACAAACAAATAATAGAAATATTATTTGTTTGATTGTTTGAGTCTAACTAACCCAGCATGATTGTGTTCCAGTGTACCAACCGATAGAAGTATTTTTTTTCTTTAATATCTGTCTACCGTTCATATACCTATCAAACACATGTGCTTTTCCAATCTACTCCAGACATTGGCAGAATTAACGACATCAGGTCTGATTGCCATATAAAAATATAGTATAGAATAGATCTTTTGACAGATTCCGATGGAGATGCGAATGTGACCGTTGCTTAAAAATTATTAGAATTGTCCCCTCTGTTCGTAATTCAATTTTTTTTCTGAATTGAGTCAAAATCCCGCCGTACTCTCTTTCTTGTAGAACAGTAGCGCAATTTTTACTTTGTTCAGCTAAAAGTCTATTAAAAGGTAATTATTGTTCTACAATACCTACTTAGAAAGTCCTGATTCCTTAAGTCCTTCGTCACTATATGAGATATTTGAGCTACTCTGAACGCCAACATTTATTCGTTTTAGTCAACTGTATCTTAATAAGTACTTAAGTATCCAAGAAAAAACCACAGTATGGACGCATGTTCTTTTTTTTTTTCTTGAAGGGAAATCATCAAATGACTTCTCCCGCCCTGGGCGGATCGGAAGAGAGTGTCAGACTTTTACTGATTAAAACCCACCCGTGATCCTTCTAGTGTCCTTTGCGTTTCAGGGCCGCGGTGACTCGACCTGATGATTTGACCAGTACAATTGTATGGACTTCAAAAGAGACCTTGACCTCTTTTGTTTCGGTGTTTCTTCTCAGGGTAGCTAGGAAACACCGACCTCATCTAGTTTTTATAAAGGCCAAAAAATTGACGTGTTAAAGTGTTTTTTAGAACTTACTTACAAAATAAAGATCATTTATTTACCTTTCGTACATCATCAAAAGTAGCTGTCTTCTTTAGACTTGACTAAATGGTGTTCATATGAATAACATAAAATATTATTTGTGTTAATTATTTATATAATATATAATTGAAAAATTTGTTAAATAATTAATGATAGATGTAAATGTGGTTATTATTTATGAATACCATAATTATTAGCTGCTTTATAATTTAGAAAGTATAATAGTCAATGTAAATTAAAATTAATTTAATACTTAACAATGTTTTTCTCGATTGAATTCATTTAATTATTGAAATAGTTAATTAAAAAAGAAATAAATAAGTAATTAAAAAACAAAAATGATAGTCTACTGCGGGAATCGAACCCGGAGCGTCCGCGTAGGCGTCGGAGGCACTACTGACTAGGCTACACCGCCGTTTGCGCTAGAGACGAAAATAAACAAGTATATGAGTTACACGTAGAATTTCAAAGGCTTATTTCTTCGAAACTACTGGCCATTCTGAAACAATCCTTTAGGGTTTGCATACCCTTATGGGAAACTACTACCACACACAGTCTCGTCCCGAAGTGAATTTCCCACACCGTGCCCTCCCCTTGTAAGTCTTAGTCACTTATTATGACTCTTTGTCCATTTTATTCACATAGCCACACCCAGCTGATATCATTATAGTATAATCATATGACATTTATTTGCGCTTGAGACCTGTTTTAAAATTAGGGTAAGTTTACACTGCGACGCAACGCGACGCTAATACTTTGAAGATAGAGATAAAATATAGCACTGTTTTTGCCTTTCCAATAATAAAAAGTAATCATGTGAAAAGTTAATTCTATACAATAAGCATACCTAAGCAAAATCAGCCTTTGAATGTTCCCACTGCTGGGACACAGGTATCTTCTCTAGGAGACGGAATGGGTCGTGTTGGTGAATGTCACATGTCTTCGAATTTTTGGTTCTAGGACATGCCGGTTTCCTTACGATGTTTTCCTTCACCGTTTTGAGAGCAGTGGTGTTGAAATCAATTATACACGGTAATGTGACTGGCTGGGTTTGAATCCGCGACCTACAATTCGTAAGTTGGAGCCGTTACCTCTAGGCCACCACTGCTCTACTCGGCCACCACTGCTCCTTATACAATAAAAAAGGTTATCATGCTTATTATGCTAATACTTTTCGTTTTTCCTAATTTTGAAAACTTTTTTTGTAGGGATGGGAAATCATCAAATGACTTTTTCCGCTCTGGGTGGAGCGGAAGAGTGTCAGACTCTTACGGACTAAAACCTATCCGGGTTCCTTCAAATGCTCTTTGCATTTCAGGGCCGCGGTGACTGACAACCTAACAAAACAAACTTTAAATTGTCATGACCGCTCGCTTTTCTTTGTCATGCTCAATAAAAAAAAAACATTTTAAAATAAGACATGATTTATAATTAATTTCTTTAAAATTAACACAAAATAGTATTTTGCATTAAATGACTTCCACTAACCACAAAAAAAAGTACAAACTTCATCGACAAAATTAAAGTAGACCCAACGGAATTAAAATTTGGATTTATTGTACCGATATCTTAAAAAAAATTAACCGCAGCGTCGCGTCGCAATGTGAGCTGACCCTAACGTATTAAAATGCTTTGTTATACACTCAGTGGTCAAATAAAAGAGCCCACACACGAACCCTTGCTATTTATAGTATTCTAGTAATTTTGCGATCCGTGACTTAAGCTGAGAATTGCCTCCATTTTTAAGAGTTAGTAGTACAGTCTCTTTTAAGGTTAAGTCCATTTTATTATCTATACTAATATTATAAAGCTGAAGAGTTTGTTTGTTTGTTTGAACGCGCTAATCTCAGGAACTACTGGTTCGAATTGAAAATTTAAAAAAAAAATCTTTTTGGGTTGAATAGACCATTTATCGAGGAAGGCTTTAGGCTATATATCATCACGCTTAAGCCAATAGGAGCGGAGCAGCGATAAAGAATGTTTAAAAATCGGGGATTCCACGGGGACGAAGTCGCGGGCAGCAGCTAGTTTGAGTATAATAGTATTTTGAACCAAGGTTTTATTAAGGTGACAGCACCAATATTAAACTTAATTTTCTTTATAAAAAAATCATTATTTATTGAGTTCTAGAAGTTCAGAACTTGCCTAAATTATATAGTGAACGAGCGCTGCGACCGCGACTTTAGTACATACAATTTCAAACCCCTACTTCACCCCTTTACGGCGGGAGTTTCCTAAAATCCTCTCTTAACTGACATCTCTTATTCATAATCTGGCCCCGCACCAAATTTCATCTTCATAGATCCAGTAGTTACTAAGATTTCAAGAGAAATAGAGAGAGAAGAACCAGTGAGTGATCTTTCGCTTTTATAAATAAACATTAGCACCGCCCCGCAGTTTTACCTGCGTAGTTCCCGTTCCCGTGGGAATACGGCAATAAATATAGCTTACGTTAACCGCCGATAATGTTACTTACAATTATTGATGAAAAAAAATGTTAAAATCGGTCCAGTTGTTCCGGAAGTTATTTGGTACAAACAAACAAAACATCTCTCCTCTTTACAATATCAGTATAGATAATGTTTAAGCCTATGTTAGACACCCAGGATTGAACTGTATTAACATGACTCATTCATTTATCAATGCATAATTATATTTTAAATGGGTGAGATAAGTCTGACGGTCTGTTTTGAAAGGATTTGCTCGAAACTTGGCTCACGGCTAGACTACATACCTATGTCCACTATAGACCTCCTACTTTTTATCCCATTTGTAAGTTCCCTTGGTATAAAATCCGACTTCGACCTGAAATGTACTGAACCAAGTACAATAATCGTTTCACTGACAAAAAGCAACCGAAATTAATCATAATTGTGGATTTATTGTTTCATAATTATTATTGTACGTTAACCCCACCGTAATCATTCATCATTCGTTTTTTTTTTCATTATCAGTTGCCATCTATTATGTATTTATTGTATACTATACTATTCTACAGAAACAATTTTGATTAATTTACAGACATTTAGACTAACAAACAGACGATAAACTTTCGTATTTATAATGTCTGTATAGATAACAATAGATTAGACGTTACAAAACCAAGGTGCGGAATTTGGTTGTAAGAGTCACCGCGGCCCTGAAACGCAAAGGGCATTAGGAGGATCACGGGTGGGTTTATGTCAGTAAGAGTCTGACACTCCCTTCTGCTCCGCCCAGATCGGAAGAGGTCATATGATAAAAAACACATAAACAAACAATCGATTTTACTGAATACTAGCTTCTGCCAGCGACTTCGTCCGCGTGGAATAGTTACTTTACCCCCGATTTTGAAACTCTGAGCCCGATCGGTTTAAAATTGACAAAGAATAGACATATGCTGTTTCGGGATATTTTTTAGATAATTTTATGTAGAACATTTCCGTAATACATGATTTCTATGTAACTTTAACCATTAAGGCTACACACGCGACGGAAGCTTAAAAAATGGAGTAACTTCTCCCGTTTTCCCAACATTTTCCTTCACTGCTCTGCTCCTATTGATTGTAGCGTGATGAAAAGTATATTATAACCTGCCCAGGAGTATGAAGAATAATTGCACCAAGTTTCGTTAAAATCGGTCGAGTAGTTTTTGTTTCTATAAAGAACATACAGACAGACAGACAGACAGACAGACAGACAGACAGACAAAAAATTTACTGATTGCATTTTTGGCACCAGTATCGATCACTAATCACCCCCTGATAGTTATTTTGAAAATATATTCCTTGTACAGAATTGACCTCTCTACAGATTTATTATAAGTATAGATTAGGCTCGAATTATGGACTGAATTTTGTTTGATGAGTGATATCAAATAAACTTCAGTCCGCAATTAGATCCTTCTATTCAGAACCAGTTCAATAAAAAGCTAGTTAAAACCGAATTGGTAATTAAAATGTGATTTTTATTCTTTTTTCTAATAGATTGGCTAGAAATAATTTTGAGAATTGCTTTCATTGAAATATCTAGTGGTAGGAGACTATTAGTTTTTATGATTGCTTTATTAATTGGGGTTGAAAGTCAGAGGCAGTGGATTTTAATTTTCAAGATGAATGGTCTATTTTTATTGATGGGTTATTTTATGAAGAGCTCGTGCCTAAGTAATAACAGTCATACGGGTTGTCTTCAAGGTTAAGCAACGCTTGCCGAGGTTGATCTGTGGATAGGTGACCATCTTCAAATAATGAGATTCCTCCATTCCTTGGAAGCTGTTGGTACCGAGTGTCATTTGTATGTCTTTACGGCAGTCTTTACGGATTTTCAGAAGTCAGAAAATCTGACAATTGTCTTCCTAAGAAGAACCGGGTTATCCGGTTAATGGGTTGTGCAGGTAAATACTGGTATTCAGCTGAATCCGGCTTCACTGGGAGCCGACCCCGATAAAGATGGAAAAAAGCCAGGCCGATGATGATGGTCTATTTTTTGGATAACAAATGTTAGGTAATTCGATAGTTACCTACTGCACAAGGATGAATAATAAAAATACCAACGACGAAAGATTACTAATAAGCAACGAACCTCAGTCGTTGCTAATTCATTATCTTCTTGTTAGTATTCTATGTTATCTTCTCCAATTCCTCCATTTACTCTATTTTCTTTTCATTATCACTACATAGTATAAAACAAAGTCTCTTCCCTCCGTCTGTCCCTATGTATGTTTAGATCTTTAAAACTACGCAACGGATTTATAAATACTTATACTGATACTTACTACTTAAATACTGATAATCGAATACTTTTATTCCATTTTCGAAACGATACGAATATTTTAAATATGTAACTAAACGTTATTTTCATTACGTGAACCAATATTTCGTTGAACAGTCCCTTTTAATTAAAAAATAACAATATTTACAAGTACATAGAAAAAAGGCAAAAACGGATAAAAACAAAGAAACGGATAAAAACAAACAATTACCGAACAATAAAACAGGACAAAAAAGGGAGCTACCCTAATACAATAATAATAAATATTCTGTACCGAAAATTGGGCACCTCGCCCTACTTTAAAAACTAAACACAGAACTTATTTATTTATTAACAAGTACCCAATTAAGGATTCACCGTTAGGCAGGTATATCTGAAAAAGCATCGATAAAGTAAATTTTAAATTAATACCTACACTAGCGACCCGCCCGGCTTCACACGGGTGCAATGCTGATACTAAATCTCTACTCTATTATGCATGTATCTATACTAATATTATAAAGAGGAAAGATTTGATTGTTTGTTTGTACTGAATAGGCTCCGAAATCAGTGAACCGATTTGAAAAAAGTCTTTCACTTTTGGGAAGGCGCACTATCACCGGGTGACATATTAGGCTATATTTTATCCTGATATTCCCACGGGAATATGAACTATGCGGGTGATACTGCGGGACGCTGCTAGAGTTATACTTATAAACCTTCCTCTTGGATCACTCTATCTATTAAAAAAAAACCGCATCAAAGTCCGTTGCGTAGTTTTAAAGATCTAAGCGTACATAGGGACAGACAGACTGCGGGAAGCGACTTTGTTTTTGTACTATGTAGTGATTTAAATGCCATCTACTCTGTCAGGACACAGATACCCATTATCTTGTAATTGTTCTAAAAAAATTTTTTTTTATTAACTTTCGTTGTACAAAAACACAACATGTAAACACTGTGCAGCATTATAACCAAGGGAAAGAGTGTTTTCGATGAACTCTAGCACCCAATGTAAGACACTGTGTTCTATCCATTTTTACCTGTATACACAAACAAACGTATTTGATTTAAAGTAATTTAGTACCATCATGATATGGCCATTTGGCCAATACAGAAGTGAAGTATGGTATAAAGATCATTATTCGAATACCCGGACTTAATACGGGCAAGCCAAACAAGAGTAGCGTGATGATCTAAGTGAAAACAGGTAGATAGGCTTTATTACTATAGCAAATGATAATCGAAACTTCTTTAGCTCGCCTCTGCGTTATCGATTTTAAATCAACGTTTTGACCAATACTCGATACAACATTGCAATTAATCGGGGACAAATCCAGACTCCGGGGCTACTACCGGCAACTTTCAAAGGGATACCCAATAACACTTTGTAGGTACGAGCTGAGAATCGAACCTAGAACATCACTTATGACCTGCCTCTTATCCGACAAAGTAGTCATTTTCCTAAGGTTTGTAATACCCAATATCGATAATCCTATTCCAATAAACGTTTATCGATACTTTTATAACGCTATTTCCCTACACCTAGGTCATTCCATCCTTTCAATGCCTAAGGCACTTTCTTTGCAAAATTAACTCAGTAATTGGTGGAACTAAATTGCGCTGCGTTATTCTGTACTTAAATGTTAAGAGCCCCCGTAAATGTAGGTAAATTCAATAATGTTTTAGAGTGGCGTAAGCGATGAGTGGGAGCGATTTGAATTGGTTTTATTAAATATAGATACGATTTATTTATTTGTCAGAAATATGGTATTTCACAGTTTTTCTAACATAAATTCGGCGTACACATTTTGTGACGTAATAAATTCTAACAAAACAAAATACCTACCAACGTTTTGACGTTGGTAAGTATTTGATAAAAAGTATGTACTAAATCAAAAATTATCTGCAAATCAAATTACAAATGTCAAAGAAAACTAATGAAATTTCAAATATCAATAGTTTAACATAATATCTAGTTGTGTGTCTAAATGTGTAATTTCATTTTCACGACATGTAACCTTCCCGTTCATTTTTTATTTTTTTTATTTCCAAATGGATATGTTCATGACTCTAGTCTATGATGAGATGCTTTTGAAATAAGCTGTTTTGCAGTCCTCTTATAACCTTCGTTAATGAGACGTTCTATAAGTCACGGTCAAACTATGTCAGGATTTTTTAAAGATATGACAATGTTTTAATGTATTAATAGCATATATACATAGTGTTACGCCTGTTTTAAACAATACTAGCTTGCGACACTAACTTGAAGCCCAAAATATTTTGCACTGTTAGCTTCGTCGAATTAGAAAAAGAGTTGGAAACAAATTGTCTTCATTTTTTAATTTAGAAAATATAAAATGGACATTAGAAGACATCACTTCGAAAATTGGATCTATCTATTTCGGCATTTTGCCAAGCAAGTAGTCACTTGAAACATTTCCAAATTATCAAAGGGGCTGATTGTAAATTGTTTATAAAAAAATAACCCATATCTGCCTCTTTCCCAAAATTATTTGCGTTTAGAAAATAAATTCAATTTGATGTTTGTTTACCTACTTTCTTTTTAGCCTCATAGTTAATCGCCTCAAACTTTAACACAAGCCTGCTAATTTCTTAAAACTATGAATTCATCATATTCCTATTCCTAATAGATAATATAATTAATACAGAATTAAATCTGATTGCATAAAAAACGCTATCACTCATATCTTGACCGCATAACACGCGTGAAAAGCAGTATAAATTAAAAATATAATTAACTCGGCACCGAGAACACATTTTCTACTCATTAAAACGAACTTCTCGTTACAAACGATATCTTTAAGTACATAATTAGAATGTTATATGTATACACATGGAACATTTTCTTTACACGCAAATAGTCTTGTGTGAAAATGTAAAGACACACATATTATTTTCTTGCTTAAAACTGCTTCTTCTCTGTTAATAAGAGCAAAATAATATTAGCAACTAAACGTATTCATTTGTTTCAAGACAGTAAACCGGCTGCAGACCTCGCATAGTTTAGGAATTCTATGTTTAGAAACCTATAAAATCGTTTATTCTGACTCCGTACAGGCAAAACTAGAATTTAAGAAGTTTTTTAAGATGAAAGTACCTGGTAAAAAAAAAACATTTTGGAGGAAATTGCATAACGCGATTACCGATATCTATGCGGACGAAATCGCGGTCTTCAGCTAATTTTTCATACTTACATAGCTTACGGCCGAACCCAATAACCTATCTATCACATACTGGAGATAGCAAAACAAATGAAACAATATAAAAATTATATAGGTTTTCTGTTGTTTCATTTGTTTTTCTATATCCAGTATGTGATAGATAGGTTATTGGGTTCGGCCGTTAGTCTACATATCCTCGTCTACCCTGAAAATTCAAACAGTCTTCGTATAAAGGTTCCTGAGATTCAGTCCGGTGAGAGACATACGGACGAATAGCGATGGCTTATTAAAAGAGTTCCGTTGGTAAGCCTTCGGGCTGGGGCATTTTGGTCTGCAAACGGTTAGAACAAACCCTATATACTTCAAACAAGGCAATAAGAACTTAATGCCAGACAAAACTAAGTTCCTATTTCCAGATAAAACTAGGGCAAATAAATATGTACTCCATTTATCTTCGTACGATTCCATGTACAACCCGCTTAAGAACAAGGAAAATCATTAAATCTTACAAGGAAACACGGCCTAACGACCAGAAACTCGATGTGTTTACAATTTGTCTCAGTTTGGCGGCGTGCCATAGAGGGTTAACTCTATCTATAATTATGTCAAACGGTGCTGTAAACAAGTGTTAAGTTTTGCTATAGATCGCTAGTTTGAGGAAGTCTATAGGGATCGTCCGTTTCAGTAGCTGCAAACATACTTATGACCAGAAACATTACTCTGTTCGTTAATATACAACTGACTGAACATTGTAGAATAGAATACTCTTTATTATGTACTATGTACACCATATTATTAGTTGCAGAAATGGGCGGAATTATCCCTTAAAAGCGATCTAAAGATCGCGCGAGATACTATATTTATTAATGCAAAATACTAATAAATAAATATGAAATTAATTTTAAAATATCTTCAATAGCGGCAAAGTTACAAATTTTTAAAGCCTGACGTAGAGCTAGACTGACATCAAAATCTGGTACCTTTTTTACGGATGGAAACTCATGAAGTGACTTCTTCCGTTCCGGGCGGAGCGGAAGGAAGTGTCAGACTCTTACAGACTAAAACCCACCCTTGTTCCTCCTAGTGCCCTTAGCGATTCAGTGCGCTAATTCTGTCGAACAAATTCCGCAAAAATCTGGTATTTATTTTTGCGGAATTTCTCCCGTCACATGCCATAGCAAACGGTGTTTTTGCGAGAGGGACAGATTTCTTTATTTAAAATTGTTATATGACGTTTGTTTTCTATCAATTATTGTTATGTGTGCGTTTGAATTACATTTTTGGATTTTTGACGATACGCAGTTCAGATAACAAAATGTTTTTATCGTGCATTGCCTTTTGTATTAGCTACTAATCAACCCCAACACAACAATAAATCTTTCAAGCAAAACACATACCTACAGCTAAAATAATATTACACAACTATATCACACGGATACATTAATTCATCATCATCATATCCCGTAATAATTTATAAAATCAGAATATTCAGTATAATACTGTATCCTACCTATTTACTATCCCTATGCCAAATAAAATTCATTTTTTCCTCGAAACTGTAATGTTATAATCTAAAAATCGTCTAGCAATTTAATTACAAAGAAGTGTTCCAAAAAATATAATATACTGACCGACCCTCCAATTAAAGTAAAGGTAAATACCATTTTTTGCTCAAAAATAAGATAATTAAGAAAACCATGATCAAATTAAAAAAGAATTGAAGACCCTCTTGTAATTAAAAGGTCCTTTGAAAGTTTTAATAAAAAAGAAAATGGACTGGTTTTTGATTGAGCCTAGATTGTCAGGACAGTTTTTACTTTTACAAGGCAAATCTCTGAAACTACCTACATCTAATTTACTCTTGTTTTTCGGCAGTGAAAACTTATAAATTGGGACCCTGAGAATTTTTCTCAGTAATTTATTTTGTGGGTCAAACCTAGGACTAAGGGTAAAATGTCGAGTTAATAACCACTTGTCTCGAGTTGGTCTAGTCTAGTGCAGGCTTAGTTGGAATGTCGCAAAATGAGTCAGTGGATTTACATTTAAACAAACACAGGGTCGGATTAATGTCAGACACGTTGCATAATTTTTTCGAAAGAGTCACCGCGGCCCTGGAACGCAAAGGGCACAAGAAGGATCACGGGTGAGTTTTAGTCAGTAAGAGTCTGACACTCCCTTCCGCTCCGCCCAGAGCGGGAGAAGTCATTTGATGATTTCCCATCCAGAAATTTTTTTCCATTAAAAATTACGCTAACCGAAAAAAAAAATTCCAAATAAAAACATATTACTTAGAAATATTTTTTACAATTACTAACTATTTACAATTTAGTAATCACACCAATACCTGATAGACCTGTTAGTTGTAGACCTGTGTGCTCTTGCTAGGATTATGGAATTAGATAAAAAAAAACGAATTTTATTTGAGCTCCTTTTCGAAGGTGGTTAAAAAAGAAAAAGACAGAATTTATGGCGATCTGTGGTAGCAGTGCCAAATTACCTAAATATACCTACTTCTAGGAAAAAATATTTGAAATGACTTCAGCATCCACTTAATTTATTAAAATTGATTAAGTAATTTATCCCATCAATATGCTAACTAGTAAGCACTAGACTTAAGTGCAAATAGGGTCTACATTGATACCACATCAAGTTTCTGAGATTACCTAGTATACAAACATACCTGTTAATTACAGGACAAGCCTATACTTAGGCCACCCACAGGTTTATCTCGAAACCTGTTTATTTCTCTCATAACCGATACGTATATTTATATTTTAAATTGAAATCTATACTAATACTGAAGAGTTTGTTTGTTTGCTTACTTGCTTGAACGCGTTAATCTCAGATTTGAAAAATAGGGTAGTTAACTAAAAAAATCTGATTAGTCCGTCAGATAGATTTTCAAAAAATATTGGAGACGTATTTTTTCTTTTTTCACATAAACAAAAAATAAAGACGATACAATGCGTTGAAAACTCGTGTGACGTCACTACGCGCTACTTTGCGCGCTATTTGATAAAAGAAAAGAAAAAATAAGTGTTAAATATTTGTCTATAATCTAACTGACGGACTAAACATCATCATATATTTTTTACTCAGGCAACATCCCTAATTGGATAGCCCATTTAACGAGAAAAGCTATATCATCACGCTAAGACCAAAAGGAGCGGAGCACCAATGAAGAATGTTTCAAAATAGGGAGTTTTTTTCTCTCTTATGTGACGCAGACCAAGTTGCGCGGATCGAAAACAAATTTGAGTTTAAGTAGAATTTTGCGAAGAAGATGAACAAGTTACTGACTCCCTCTCCCCTCCACTCCATTTGTATCTACATTGTGTGTAAGCATCAGTCCCCCCAGCCAAGTTACAACCGTTTCGTGTCGAATTCCGTTCTCCAATCGGTAACGCCTCGGTGTCAGCAACTGTAGAAAACGATAAGTCGGTAGCCATGTTGACGCGCCTGAGTCGGCCGCTCGTTCTACAATGTCTTTAGAAAAACGACCTATTCTTTAATCTATGGCGAGCGTTCCTACAAACATCAAACAGGTTAAAATTTAAACTGTGTTTAGGTAAATGCTTTAACCTTATAGAACGTTGAACATTCTAGAAACGATAACAATTCATTCTATCGTTTTGAAAGATGTGAACTTGGCTACGAATTTTCTATTCGTTCGTTCTAACCACGTGACTTAACGTTCAGATAATTTCATTCCCATACATTTGATTCGTTTTCGACTAGCGTTAACGATTACAGATTATCAACTTGCTGTGGGCTTGAACTAAGGGCGCTGTTAGTGTTAAATAAATTTAGTTTCTTCTTCTACTCATTCATCTTCGCCACAAAATGACTCATAATCAGCCTTTTAACGTTCCCACTGCTGGGACACAGGCCTCCTGTCTAGGAGAGGGAATGGGCCGTAATCCACCACGCGGGCCCAGTGCGGGTTGGTGAATGTCACATGTCTTCGAATTTTTGGTTCTAGGACATGCCGGTTTCCTCACGATGTTTCCCTTCACCGTTTTGAGAACAGTGGCGATGAAATTATTTTCACAAAGTAATGCGCCTGGCTGGGTTTGAACCCGCGACCTACATTTCGTGAGTTGGGGCTGTTACCACTCGGCCACCACTGCTCTCACAAAATGACTCAGAAAAGGCGAAAACACACCCTCGACCATTGCTTTCAGAATGCTGTTGCCGCAATATTTTATTCTTTAATCTACGCTTAATATTACTTCGTAGCTGACTGTAGTTTTTGATAAAACGCAATTTCAGCTGGTGAAAAAATATTACGTCAGCAAATGCTGGGTTGATTTTTCGATATTTTCAGTATTTTATTCGGCTATTTCTTTATTCGTATTCGCGAATAAGCCGTTGGGAAATAAGCCTATTATAAGTTTCAGATATTATAGAGTACAAAAAAATTGTCACTGCTTTTATTACTCGTAAAATACGAGTATCCACAAAATTGTTAAAATAAAATGAACACCTACATTTTTTTTTGTATTTTATTTAAAGTTCATCACTGCCTCCAACATTTTATAGAAAATAAAATCAACACGTTACACTCTACGTATTCTACCTATTAAAAAAAAGTAATTTGATTAATAAGTTTAAAACGTGACCCTATTGTTATGCTAACGAAGCTTATGAGAAATGGTCTCAGCAGGTCAGTAATGATTACAAGAATTTAAATATAGCTAACATTAGTGTCATTAAGTATAACATGGAACAAACATTTTATACTACTTTGATTCTCTACTATCAGAAACTATCAGAATTAAAAATTATTTCAAACTAATAGCACCACGCGGTTTCGCCCTCGTAGTTCCCGTTCCCGTGGGAATACGGGGATAAAATATAGCCTATGTTACTCCCTAATAATGTAGCTTTCCATTGGTGAAAACATGGTTAAAATCAATCCAGTAGTTTCGGAGCTTATTTGGTACAAACAAACAAGAAAATCTTTCCACTCTCTAATTTTGGCTATGTTGCACTAGTGGCAACTAACTACAGTGTCGACTAAAAGAAACTAATAAGTATGTCTGTATGTTTGTTACCTCTTCACCTCTTAACGACTAAATGGATTTGGAGTGAACTGCTAGACCATCGCACACCGGTAGAGCATGCCCCTGAATGAGAAGTAGGATATTTTCCATCTATTATATTCCCCCCCTTTTTTTCTGGATGGGAAATCATCAAATGACTTCTCCCGCTTTAGGTGGTGCCGAAGGGAGTGTCAGACTCTTACTGACTAAAACCCATCCGTGTTCCCTCCTGTGCCCTTTGCGTTCCGGTGCCGCGGTGACTCTTTCGAACAAATTCCGCAACCCTAGCAGTCGAGAACCCGCTGGCTGAAACTATTAAATATTCCACTTTAGAGTTTGTCAAAGAACAATAAAGCGAAGAAATAAAAAAACAAAGAAACAACCAAAAACACCGAATTCCTAAATTAAAGTTATTTTATACTTACTCTTTTTGTTTAGAAGTCATCTGCTTTTTTTTTGTAAAGAGTTTTTTTTTACGAGAATACTACTTGCATATATACTTTCCACTTATTATACCTCTTAACTGAATTTTAGGATATTAAACAAAAATTTAATATCCTTTAGTTAGTTTGTGCTTCCTGGCAACGTGCGGTTGACGGAAAATTTCATAATGTTGGATGCAATCACGTTTCTTGGAAACAATTTCATGCTCAAATGTTTAAACAGGTAAGTGCCTACCGAAAATTGAATGATGTTAGCAAATTTAATTATTATTTATAATTAATTTTGTTTCTTCCAAAATTAATAATTCACCCATTGCCTATGTAATTCAAGTTTAAAAACTAAAAATCCATAGTTCAGAGCCACAACGATATTGTGTTCTTAAAAACAGACTGTATAGGTATGTATGTGACAGAAAATTCATATTTCCAATTTAGATACAGTGAAATATAGCAACAATTTTTTCGAAGAAACTAAAAATCATTCAAAAACACACAAACAGCTATCCTACCAATGCGATGGCAAACAAAACCACTGTTAGAAATATAGACGTAGATAACTGGTCCAGGCGTACCCTACACTACGACTACTACGAGTATGTGACTGTCAAATAAATATATGTAGTCGACAAAGTGATCCGATTGTGCGGCCATTGTTTTTTTTTTCTTGAATTCTGATTGGGCCACGTCACAGGCTGCCAGTGACTGACATTTCAACCTACAGACACAATTAGCATAATCAGCCTTTTAATGTTCCCACTGCTGGGACACAGGCCTCCTCTCTAGGAGAGGGAATGGGCCGTTATTCACCACGCGGGCCCAGTGCGGGTTGGTGAATGTCACATGTCTTCGAATTTTTGGTTCTAGGACATGCCGGTTTCCTCACGATTCCTTCACCGTTATAAACTTAAACTAAAATTCCTCAATCATCAAAAGCAACAGTAGTAATTGAATTATGTGGCTCAGTCTCGTTCTCTATGTCCGTGGTTAGAAACTAGTTTAACCAAACACGGGACATTGAACGTAGGTACATCATCAATCAAACAATGATTTATATCTATAGTTAACCCCAAATCATGTCAGATTTATAACAATGTGTCTTAAATTACTTCACAAATAATGGTGTTATTAATGATTCCCGTTTTATAATTTAAGTTAGCTTAGGTTAGTATATGATTCTTTTGTCAGAATTTTATACCGATTTATCTTTAACCCAACAAAAAGTATAAGTCACAAATCCTCAGTCACCACACTCACACATATAAACAGGTTGTTGTTCAAATTATCACTTGTCCAAATGCTGACTTTTTTTTCCTGGATGAGAAATCATCACATGACTTCTCCCGTTCTGGGCGGAGCGGAAGGGAGTATCAGATTCATATTGACTAAAACGCTCCTGTGATCCTTAGTGCCCTTTGCATTGCAGGGCTGCGAGTACTCTTTCGAATAAATTCCGCAACCCTAGCAAGCACTGACCCTATGGGGCCCTTCAGTGTCCTTCTGATGCAACTTTTGATATATAACTACCTTACTTAAATCTGTCCTTGGGTTCCAGAATTCAATACAAATACTGACACGATTGCTACTCTGTAATAATTATGTGTTTGCCTTTTTGCATAATAGTTGTTCGTAAGTGTCTGATTGTACAATTTTTTTAAGTCCAATAAACAACTATTTAAATTAATTTTTATTGATTTCTTACTTATCTTGACATTTTACCATTTCCTTACACTTTTGATTGATGTTCTTCGATTAAAACTTACCTGAAAACAAAAGAAACACCCGATCAATATTATTATAACCCATTGATTTGGTAAAAAACAATCACTGTTATGGCACCATCCGATAGTATAGCTGATTTGGCATATCTGGCACTCTGAATTATGGCATACGGAAAAAATCAAACTGTTTAAACTGCTCATAGAGTGTGTGAATGAAGATAAATGATAAATTATATATATTTTGTAAGTAGGTTAAACATGTAAAAGTGTTATGGTCATTTTAAGCTAAATGAAGCCGTAGAAGAAAATGTCTAGTTCACGTTACAGATAGAAAAAGTTCTATGCGATAAACAAAAACTTACGAGGATAGTGCAGCGTATGAAAGATGCGAGACAAACACGCTACTGCACTGCAGTGAACAATAAGGTCATCTCTTAAACAATAGGGTTGTTACCTCAGAAAAAAAATATTCTATTTAGTCTGTCAGTTAGATTATCAAAAAATATAAAAATTGATGAAAATAAGAAGCATCAAAGATCAGGAGTTCCGAAATACTGGACCGATTTTAACCATATTTTCACCAGTGGAAAGCTACATTTTCAGCGAGTAACATATTTAGGCTATATTTTATCCCAGTATTCCCACGGGTACGGGAACTCGCGGGTGAAGCCGTGAGGCTTTGCTAGTTTTATGTAAATTACCTCTTTCCACACACGTCTGTTCTCTGCCATTGCGGGTTAGTCCTTCCGACAAGAACGTCTTTGGAATTTTAGTAACGTCAAATAAATAATCTGTTTAAAAAAAAAACATAAATGAAACAAAAAAAAAACATTCACACAACAAGTATTCAAAGGAACCGTCCCCGACTGTAATGAAAAGATTTCTTAATAACTCTCTTGTTTTTAATGTTTGGTTCACTTTTTGACATGGCAGGGTTGCTTTTTATATACTTATTTGCTTTTTATTTAACTTTTTTTTTTTTTGCATGGTTTAGACGACGACAGCATATGTAGTCTAATTTTCATGTAAACAAAATATTTTGTTTTCTTTTATTTCTCTCCTTTTTCATTTTTTTAAATTTCTATACCACATACATTGATATCGGTTAAGCCGTTAAGAAGTTATGGTGGAATAAATAAACTCACAAACATACATACATGAACCCTGAAAACATAACACTCTTTTTTGGGCATTCGTGTAAAAATAGAGCATTTATATATACAAAAAAATTGTTTGCAAAGAACTGTCCAATACCAATTCAACGGACACAAAGGAACCCATCAACATATCCCATTCTAATCCCACATCCCGAAATCTGTTCAAAATCTGATAACCAAATGGAATATTATAATAGAACTACCCTCAAACCGGTGACCTTCGACGACCCTTCCGCCATATAAATCAATATTGAGCCAACCCTAACTAATCCGAGTCAAACTATTAAGTTAAAGGTAATAAATTTTAATAAAATTCATTATTTGAATATTCCTTTTATCGATGTTTAATCTGTTTGGACGTGTAGGGCCGCCTCGCAATGGATAGAAGTTATTTTTAACACGCTTTTTTATCATGAGTTGAGTTCAGCACTGCATTAAACAGTGTCAATGGTCTATCATTGATTTCATAATGGTTGATTTTGACGAGTTTGGTAATCTACTAAAAGCTAAAAGCGTCATTATGACTTTCCAATGGTTTCGCCTCTCCACGAGGCATCCTCAGGGGACGTGTTGACTCGCTGACCATTGAGCTGCGACTCAACACGAGCGACACACGTCCCCTGAGGATGCCTCGTGTAGAGGCGAAACACGTGTCGGTAATGGTGTTGGATATTGCTTTGCCTTCCTGCATGTGCATAAAATCCTTGCATTTGCCTTGTAATCTTGCATGTGCATAATATAGCGGGCGGGAGGGAGGTGCATACCTGCAACCCACTAATATTCGAACGAGATATATTGTTTTCAATTTCAAATTAAAATGGATTTCCGCAAAGTAACGCCTGACTCAATTTTTTTTTTTTTTTTTTTAATTTTTGGTGTCTCATAATCATACAATTGGTCCTCCTCTAAGGCCTCACGCATTCAATGCAAGGATAAAAATACACTAGATTGATATTGCACTGACTTAGTACTTTTTATTGGTATACAATTTAATCCTGCACGCCCATGGCCCAAAACCACCTTTAAACGGGGCACAGTTCTTTATAAAAATAGCAGACTTGGGGCCCAGAACCGCGGCAACCGAAACAACATTCTGAAGACATTATTGCATTGTACCCAAAGAGCGTTGTATGCCCTTTGCGCATAATCAATCCTATGAAGTATATTTACTCGTACATTTTCTAGAAATTTTATTCCCAAAGAAAAAAAAAATATTCAATCAGCTTTGCCTTTCAAAAAACAATTTTATTCACAAACCTCGCCCAGTTTTTGACCATACAGAGATTTCTGCTTTCTAAATCAAGGCTCAATTTATGGAACTAACATTTTTGAAAAATAAATATCGTTCATTTGGATGAACAGGGTATTAACTCAAAATTTACGACTTTTAACCTAAAATAATAAAAACACATTCCTACTAAAAATCATGCGAACTTTCTAACTAACATGGTTGCATAACGTTATGACATCAAATTAGCGGGGGTGCGAGGTAGTATCTTGCAATTTAAAAACATTTACGTACAACAGATTTAAATACCGATTTAAAAACTTCAAATCGCTCTCCTGAAAAATAGGTTCTTTTAAGTTAATACTCTGTTCATCTGGACCAACGATTATGTTGTAAACCATTTAATGATTGAGTGAATTTCATGGTGGACTGATAAGGAGTGGAATCCAATGAGGGAATCTGTGTTCCATGATAGATACCTAGATCCTGTGGCCTCTCCCCATCATCGACCACATTATTACACTGAATTTGTAATCAAACGCAAGCCTACCAATAATAATTAAAAAGCAGCATTGGCATCAGTTGACTCGTGTTTAACTCTATCTGGAAACCGAACACAAGTCTGTCATTTGGTCAAATTGCCACACAGATTATACAAGGCGACTCAGTGGCGTAAAGCCTGATGATCATAGTTCCCAATAGCATAGGCAAACCCAGAAATAGCGCACTGGACTTAATCGACCAGATCTGCATGGATATGCAATGATTGTCGCACTTAATACAAATGGTGTCAAATGTAATATCGTTTGGACAGCACTTTAGTACCATGATAACTCTTCAACGGGGATAATATGGATACGGAATTACGCATCTGGATACGAATACAGAATTGACAGTTTACTGGTTTCGGATTATCCGTTTCTTTCGCGCAGTTTCGGTTACAGCCGTGCTATTCTGAAAAGTTTATTTGCGAAATCACTTCTGAGAAACTCTTTAGTTTCACATGATTTCACTGCGGATTCATAAGTGATTTCGCAAATAAACTTTTCAGAATAGCACGGCAGATTTTTAATTTTTAATGATTAAAAAAAACTCGTAAATGACGCGCGCGGTTAGTGTGTCCAAAAACCTATCAGAACGTATCTTATTTCAACACCAGCCCTATCCGAAAATATCCGAAACGTTTATATCAAATTCGTTTACGGCAACAGATAGAATGTTATTTCGGATATCCAATAGTTCCGGTTACAATCAAAGAGCTCCTCAACATGCTTGCTCTTCAATTTAATGAGAATAATAGTTCGAATAACATGTTAGTTCGGAATCGGGTGTTTGCGAATCTCGATAAGCAGTTTCGAACTGGATATTATTATAGTTGAAATTATTGCGACCCGTATTCGAGGATATCTGAATGTTCAAGTTTTGGTTATGGATTGTGGCGTACGTGGTGTTGTGGAGTAAATTGGAGAGGAGGTAGGCAGTGATGGAAGAGGATTGTAGGAGATGGATTTTAGTTTGAGACTTGCGAGTGAGATGTAAATAAAGTGGTGATTTAAATACTCATCATCTGCCTAGCCTTTTCCCGACTATATTGGGGTCGGCTTCCAGTCCAGGCTAAATACCAGTATGTAACGTGGAGCGGCTGCCTACCAGACAAAAAAAGGAGGAATCATCAATATAATTATAGGGTGTTTGAGCCTACACAAACGTGTATTACGCCGAACGACATTTCATACAAATTTTCATGTCGTTATTTTCCGAAATGACTAAACTTTTTTATTGAAACTTTACACACATAAGCAGGATACATAGCTCTAAAAAGGTAGTTGAAAACATTTTCGATAAATAGTATTACAGTTAAATTAAACCCATTTTAAATATTCCATACAAACATAAATTTCCAGTTATCTTTTTTTAAATAAGACATTTCGAAAATGTTTTTAACTAACTTTTTTTACTTACTTTTTAGACCTATGTCCTATGTATCCTGCTTATATTTGTGAAATTTCATTAAAATCGGTTCAGTCATTTCGCAAAATAGTGACATGAAAATTTGTATGAAATGCCAAACGGCGTACACGCTGTTAACATTAATTTTAAACTGTGCGAGGTCAAAAAAGGCCCCTATCTCATCAAAAAGCACTTATTTATTGATGAACAAACAAAACACTTAGAGGAGACAAAAATCAATACAGGTAGAAAAGCCCAAAGATGCTGCTTATTTCAAAAGAAATGTTATCAGGCAGACCTGCCTCAGGAGACGGATAAAACACACAACAAACTGTGTCTGCAACACAGTTTGTAAAAAAAATATGAAGAAATTTAAAATACTGTGCACTTGATAGTGTTATAGGAACATCCTGAAACACTATAGTATAACAAAGAAGGCACTCAATTACCGATGTTAGCTGCATGCTTAATGAGAAGAGGAAACCGGGATACGGGCGCAATAGTTCCGTTGTTTTGGGGTTCAGCGCCTTTGTTGGCGATGATTTAATGGCAAGGATGAGTGTGCATACGCTGGCATAAATTGGGTTAACGATTAAGCGCCTTCAAAAAGAGGGGATGCTGCCTTCCCTTTGTGAAGTCGACTGACGATGCAAGTATTTTTTGATGTCCTAAGTTTTGTCGAGTTCATTCGTTTCTTCGAGCCCATTAGTCTGATGGGCTCGAAGAAACGAATTTTACTAAAAACTACGACTTCACTTTAGTAACGGCGGCCGCCATCTTGTTTTTTTAGTACTCAATACAAATCTAATGATACCTCAGTTATTAAAATCTATTCAGACGTTTAGGCTACAGGGCGTGCCAAAGAAAAATACACACAAATGTACATACGCTCGAAAAACATTAGCCTCTTCTGTGGTAATATGATTCTATTTAGTCCGTTAGTTAGATTATCGAAAAATATTGGACAAGTATTTTTTGCTTTATCAAATCTATAAAAAATAACAAAGATAAAATACATCAAAGATCAGGAGTGGGGGCTTGTGACGTCACGTCGTGATGTGGAAATTGTAGCGATTAGTGATGTCACACGAGTATTCAACGCACTGTATCGTCTTCGATTTTTACTCACGTGAAATATGTGTCCAATATTTTTTTGGAAATCTACATGACGGACTAATTAGATTGTTTTTGTCAACTAACCTACTGTATGTCGACAAAAAACAAAACTACATTCAAACATGCTATAAACGTTCTAATGTCCAAATTATACTCGTAAAAACTTTGGCAAAGGGTGTTTCTTTATACCGTTTTAATTACCGTGTGTAAAGTTGGTAGCTACACTAGACAATTAAAATAGAGCAGCGCCATTTTGAATTTTATAACGCAGACATTGCTCAAAATATAAACGAATGAAGTTATGACCAAGAAGAATCGTTTTGACAGAAGGTTTAGAAAACCAATAATTTAGCTGAACCAAGCGATAATAACTTAAGTATAGGCGTTATAGCGTATTATTGGTACATAGCAAACAACAAGAAAATATAAAGAATATTTTCGGACCCGTCTTCTATGCTGACATCTCCCGGCGACCTGGGCCTGGTTGTTATCGGACGGCTAGCCAACTAGAGCTCACCATCAGCAGGCCCGGGCCTACGGTAGCCGGGTATCGCCCTGCGACTCCCGACACCCGAGGCGTCTTCTTCTGTTGCGGCGGCTGGGGCGTGAACTCCGACTCCTTCGCTAGCATTACAGCTTCACAGAATGAGATGACTGCTTCCCATGCCCTTCGCTCCGGACCGTGGATTGAACCAGGGCCGAAACGAAAGGTCGAAAACGGCTCGTCGACGAGTACTGAGTTGCTAAGCTCGAGCAGGCAAACCTCCAATGTATGTATGTATCGCTTTACCTACTTATTACCTGCCTATTTACTGGAGGTTAAAGACATTGGTACTCAGCTTAGAATGAAAGCCAATCCCAAGACAGTTATTTATTTATTATAATATCAATTTGACGACACGCTTGGCGCATTGGTTGAGCGTTTAGCTGCTGCGCTACGTGTCGCGGGTTCGATCCTCGCACGGAACAAATGTTTGTATGGCCTACAGATAATTGTTCCGGGTCTGTGTGTCTTGTGTATGTGAGTTTACGTGTTTGTGAACGCACCCACGAGGTAAATGCTAGTGTGGGGCAACGTTTAAAAAAAAATGCTTACTATACTAACAGTTTGCACCAAAGCATATAGCAAGCCAACAATAGAGTATTATTCTTAAGAACTAAAAAAAGTTTAAACAATTTTTGATTCCACGTAAATACATCGACCACCACACCATCACCACCACAAAAACATTTGATTGATAGTTCGATTTCTTCCTGCTGGCTTGATGAACCTTCTGTTTTCCTCTCACTATGTTCACAAGTCAACATAATCATATGAAGTTTTACTATTATTGTTCTTGCTATAATTTTAATAAAATTTTATATTCGACACGCCTGTAGGTTGCTCGGTAAGATGGCGTCCCAGATTTTATATGGCAAACAATATTGTTCAAGCAATTGTTATAGTATCGGAGAATTGTTGGATTTTTGTTTATTTTATTGTTTATTTGTGATTTGTTTTGTTGATGTATTCTTTTGATTTTTCATACGCTTCGCGTGCTGGTGGTTCAGTTTTATATTAAGTATCAATTCCTACAGCTATATTTAGGAAACTTATTTCTACAATGTCGGAATTCTAGCCAGCTGATTTAAATTTAACCACTGCCACTGCTGGAGTCATGAGTCAAAGACTAATCCGACATTGTTGATATGAGTACTGTATTAATTACTCCCTTAAACTGTTGGTTTTTTCAACTTCGAACAGAACACGAATGGACGGTAAAGGTTTAGTATCGTTTGGCAGGATTTGGGGGGGGAGAGGGGGAGGGGAGGGGAGAGGGGGGTGACCCTTCCCCCATGGCACCACTCCCGTAAAAAGGCAACGCACCGTTTCCGAGAAAATCGACTTTTAATAACCTAACCTCAAAACAATTAAAAGTGGCGGAGCCCCGCTTCGCGGGGCTCAAGGGTTTAAAAAAAAATAACCACGAAGGAGTGGCGGAGTCTGCTCGCTCGCTTCGCTCGCTCACTAGACTCCGCCACTCCTTCTAACCTAACCTGTCCGAGTCGGGGTGCCCCATGTCCCGACCTCGCTTCGGTCGCTCTTGCATCCTAAATTCTCCTTGTAACACTAGTAAACTGCCTTTTGCACATACATACAATTTGGTATAAACACATCACACTAATTAAAGTTATTTATTTTATCCAAAATTTATCACTTTGATTAATTCCTCAAAAGGATCACTTTTATTTCTTGCTACCAAGTTCAAGGAAGAAGCCAAGGTCGTTGAAAAAAGCCAAAATAATACTTCAAAACAAACAGAGAACATTTCACGCAACTCGGGAAGAAAAGGAACATAAACGGAATGTTGACATAGACACATGATTGAAATGTCTTTTTTACGTTCCGTTTTACCGATTTTGCACGATATTTACACCACAGACACTATATTGTGACAGATTTCTGATTCAAGATGGTTGTCAAAAACCCATTTTAACGTTCCGTTTTCCGCTTATTCAATTTGAGGTTAGTAACTTATTTTGTTAATTTCTCGATAAATATGCGTTACCTTTTAATAAGAGTGATAGCGTTATAATCAGGGACTCAAGCTCTTCCAGATTCAATCGATTTTACACCCCAACTCCTGCCAAACGATACTAGACCCGACCCCCCTTCCATTCCGTCCAGAGTGGAAAATTTTGAAGAGAGCATTTAATGATTTCCCATCCAAAATCGGATGAAGTGAGCACAAAGATGAGATTTTTGGAAATACAATATTTAATAAGAGAAAATCGTATGACCTAAATCTGAGCAGTCGAAGTAGCGAGCGAGGTGTAATTTTGTATTTTAATATTTTTGTATGTAACGAATAAACTCAAAAACTACTGAACCGATTTCAAAAATTCTTTCACCATTAGAAAGCTACATTCACCCTGGGTAATATAGGCTATATTTTATCCCTGTATTCCCACGGGAACGGGAACTACGCGGGTGAAACCCCGAGGCGCTGCTAGTTTTTAATAAGAAAATTTAAACTAGAAGAAAATAAGGTCGCGGTGGTTTAACTATTACTTCACCATGGCAAGAGATGTTTAAAGCAAGTTACCCGCTGGTACTGGCACCACACCCTTCTTCGTACAGACTGGAACAAAAGTTTGAATCTTCAAGTTTTACATGTTACGTGATATCGTCGCTCAGATATTTAGTTTAATGGTTACTGGTACATTTAAATTTTATTTCAGATGTTATATGCACGAAGATAGGTTGTCTGGAAAAGATCGCGGAATGCGATAAGACCGCCCATTGTATGTGTTTTAGTTTTAAGTCTACTTTTTGTGTTACTTTTGGTGTACAATAAAGTATATAATAAATAAATAGGTATTTTGTTTTGGCATAGCAAAATTTTCTTAAGGCGCTTCCACTAAAAGTACACTAATAAAATTTAGTTTGGATTTCTTTATGGATGGGTAATCATCAAATAACTTCTTCCGCTCTGCACGGAGTGGAAGGAAGTGCCAGACTCTTAATAACTAAATTTCATCAGTGTTCCTCTTAATGCCCTTTGCTTTACAGTGCCGCAGTCACTTTTTCAATCAAATTCCGCAACAACTTAAGTTAATATAAGTGTGCGACAATGATGTGAAAGAAAGTTTTCTTATACAGGCAATATTTGGTTTAAAGGAGGCTCCTAACACGTTCAAATGTAATGCAATTTTCTATTTGCACAATAAATTATTTTTAAACCCCGACGCAAAACGAGAGGTCTTATAAGTTTGACATCGATGTCTGTCTGTCTGCGTATGTGTCTGTCTGTGGCATCCTAGTTCTTAAACGTATGGACCGATTTCGATGCGGTTTTTTTTTCATTTTAAGGCCAGTTTCCTTTCAGTGGTTCTACTGGTATGTTTGGTTAATATCGGCATACCCCGCGGTTACTATAAATCACTACAATTTTTTTAAATACTAAACTCCTCTTTTCAGGGGCTCTAGTGCCTCCATAATTACTTAATAAGTCTTTTATCACGTTCACCATTTCAACTATATTTTTTTCTTTCCTTTACTTGTATTAGATAAATTGTCACCGGATATTTATGAAATGCGTAAGATTATAAAATATCTTGAGAAATTGTTAACCCTCGATAAATTGTCAACTGATCATTTGGAATATTTTTTTACGCATCCGAATTTGATGTTCAATAATCTCTCGATGTACACTATTTACGATATAAACTGACGGCATGTTGGCGACCTATCAGTAGGGTTCTAAACTGATCGGATTTTCTGGCCACAGGGAACTTAGGGTTCCCCGATACGGATAGCTTAGGAGCGAATGGTACGATGGGGGCTACAGTGAGCGAGCGAAGCGACCGAACTTAGCTCCCGTCATGCCATTGAAATAGGGACACAGAAATAGGGTTCCAAACGTTCGGTTAACAATTTATCGAGACTTTACAAACTCTCAAGATATTTTATAATCTTACGTAGTTGGCCATTTTTCACTGACAGATACACCACGTTACACAGCTCTCACCACAAACGCTCTTAACATTCCTATTTACCCCACATAAAAATAAAGGGCGTGAACATAACGAAATTAATTTAACTCAGGCGCTCGTTGTCGGCAAAAACAAAAGAACCGCGTTGACGCTTAATTTTCGTAGAACTTCCTACTGGCCCGGATATATTGTGCGCTGCCTAGATTAAATTAGGTTGGATAAGAAGAATTTTACGTCAAAGAACGTTTGTTCGTTTATTTTCTGTTTCTCGGAAATAAAAGAAAACCTCTGAGGTGCCGTTCGTAGAAATAGTAATATTTGTTCTAGGGGTTACAAGACTGGTAAACTAAATATTATATGACGGAAAACTTGTTTGTTTATGTTTGAAAAAGGTTCTAGAAACACAGATTTGATTTCTAAACACGTTGATATACCATTGCTAAGTGTCATAGCCTACTAGTAACTCATAGGCAACTAGGTACTACTTTTAGTTCCAAAAAAATAAATGCACTGTATACTTAGCATAGAAAAGAATACATACACCAGAAAACTTTAGAAGCTTGTGATTTTTTCGCTTTACATATTTCTGCTAGCAAAAAGTAATTACCATTTATGTGTTCTATTTTTCTACCAAGACAGAACATAATACAGTTTCCTACTACAAATAAAAAAAACTTACTACTGATGTCTTGTTACCTACATACAAGCTCTCGTTAATAGATTATTCAATCCAAACAACATCCACGACAATCACAGAACGAAAAGAAAAACTAAACAAAATGCAACACTGTATTCCTTGATTAATTGAACCTTACAATTTAATTAAGACTCTTAACTTAAAAAGAACAAACCAAGATTTATTCAAGAAACACACGGAACAATCCAATTTCATCCTACATTGCAATAAATTGTACAATTCGTATCCATCTTTGTACGTTCTGGGAGAAAATTGTCTGACGTCATTTCGTTTAATTACAAGACGGATCTGATCTGACTGCACCGGAAGATGAAAAAGAAAATTAAAATATTTTTTGTTAATTAAAATTAATACTTAAGTAAGTAGGTACATATAACTACCGCTGTTCCAAACATTATCCTTTTTTGTTGTTGTTTTGGGGTCTGACTTTATGTAAAATTTGACGTTCAAAAAGTACTGGCTCTCAGCCTAGTTTGAATAAATGACTTGATTTTTATTATATAATAGGACCTCTCTGATCTGTCCTGAAGTTCAAGAGTGATTGTAGAGGAAGGTTTAATATAGTATATTATAGTAGAGGAAACATTAGTATCTACATTGCGCCCGTGCGAAGCCGGGGCGGGTTGCTAGTAATTAAATAAAAAAAGAACCATTCAAACAAAATAAAAGATAATTTATTTATTAAACAGGACACAAATTACGCGCTGCCGCCATACTTGAATGGCCCAAAAGGTACTACTGAAAAAAGGACATATTGCAAAAATAATAATCATTGTAATTGGTCATGTATGACATAGAGTGTTGTCCCAAAATTTTATATTCATCTCGAATTCTGAATTCAAATACCTACACTTATTTACTTTGTGGGAGCAACATACAATACATGAAAAAGCTTTAAAACATAAACCGTTTACTATGAAAATCAAATATGTATATCTAGCTTCATAACTCCAGCTAAGCATCAAGGTGCTTCATCAATCGCTGTGCTATTGCGCAGTGGCTGATGCCTGTGGACGGTGAGCGTGGGTGGCTCGCCGTCCGATACCAGGCTGAGTCGACGACGCGTTGTGCTTCACGCGCGCCTCAAGGAGCCGTCAGCACCAGAGACGGGGCCCCATAGGGTCGGTGCCTGCTAGGGTTGCGGAATTTGTTCGAGAGAGTTGCCGCGGCCCTGGAACGCAAAGGGCACATGGAGGAGCACGGGTGGGTTTTAGTCAGTAAAAGTCTGACACTCCCTACCGCTCCACCCAGGGCGGGGGGGTCATTTGATGATTTCCCATCCAAAAAAAAAAAAAAAAGGTGCTTCATCAATTCAGTTACAGTTTGGCAGTAATCAAGGCCCATTCATTGGTTTACTCCCTGTTTAATGAACTTCAATACGAATCAATACTTGAGAATAAGCCTACCTTTCCCTGAAGTGGAGCAAAATGGAGAGCGGAATAAATAGGTGAGGGGCTAAGTAATACTTTAACCAACTGCATAGGTCGACTTTCAAGTTACATATCGAAACTCCATTCTGTAGTCATTACCGATGGTCAGAAGCCTTTTTTTCTGGATGGGAAATCATCAAATGACTTCTACCGCTCCGCGCGGAGCGGAAGGGAGTGTCAGACTCATCATCATCTGCCTAGCCTTTTTCCCAACTACATTGGGGTCGGCCTCCCAGTCAAGCCGGATTGAGCTGAATACCAGTATTTTACGTGAAGCGGCTGCCTACCAGACCTCCACAACCCATTAACTGGGGAACACGGTACTTCTTGGCAAGACTGGGGTCAGATTTTCTGGCTTCTGACAAGCCGTAACGACTGCCAAAGATCTCCAATTGACTGCCGGGACCAACGGCTTAGCGTGCTTTCCGAAGCACGGAGAAGTCTCGTTATGTTAAGGGTTTGCCAGTTAACTGCTTAATGGAAGTCGAATAGGCAGTTGCTACATGTAAAACACTGGTATTCGGCTGTATTCAGAAAAAGCGGAATATAAAAATGTAAATGTAAATCTTCGGTATGTACCACTTCTTGAGAATTTCACATTGTACTGAGCGTCTTTGCATTCCAATTTAATGTACTAGCTATAAATTCCAGTCTTTCACCGTCTCCAGGGACCCATCTATCTTTGTACTAAGGTTTATCAAAATCGGTACAGTAATTTAAGCATGAAAGCGTGACAAATAAATAAACAAACTACCTTTCGCTTTATATCTAATATACAAAAAGCTGTTTTTTCAATCACAAGACAATTTTTAATTCGTGGAATAAAAATGCCGTCTGACAGTTTTAAACCGACTTGAAAAAAGGGAAGTCCTCAATTCGACTGTTTTATTTTTGTATGCATGCATGATGCCCTGCCAAAACTTCTAAATGATTCCTCCGACAAAATTATCTGGCATTGCAAAAATGAGCCCTAAGTTAAAATTACTTTTTTATTTCAATTTATTCACAGTAATGGTAAAGGAGGACCTAATATATCAATAGTGTGTAAATTAAACTCAGTCACTGATTTGTCTGCATATCCTATCCAGTAATTAATATAATTTAGAGGTCAAATAATATTCCATTATTAGACATAATTAGTTAAACTGTTAACAGATCTGTAGGCCATTACGTAAGCTTGTTTGAGTTAGATGCTGACACCAATTTGCGTATTGCATAAATTATTCGAAATTGTTTAGCTAGACTACCTATTCTCTGATTATTTTATGCAGATGAATACTGGTATTCAGCTGAATTCAGTTAAACTACCCGACTCCAACATTGTTGGGAAACGGCTAAGCGGATGAGAAAAAAACCACATAACATTTTTCACATGACGGAAATGTCAACTCATTCTACTCCTTTATTAAATATTGAAAGTATTGAAATTACAAATTTACGTTTTTATTCGGGCCACTAAAACATGTAAAACTTTGGTTGAACTTACAATTTTAAAATTCAAATTAACTTTATGTTTAAAGCAAGTAATTAATTTTTAAAACACAGTTGCTAATTAGTTCATTCGGGTTTGGCTTTTTTCTTTTTTTTCTGTAATATCGCCATATTTAGAAAAAAGAAAACAGGTTATCGAACTTGATGCTCGGGACCAAAACCGATCTGTGCTCTTCCGGATGCCCTTTGCGTTCCAGTGCTTCGGTTTTCGAACAAATTTCGCTACCCTGGCAGGCACTCGCCATAGCGGGCCTCAACTACTACGCTGTCATTTCTATAACGCGCGCGTGAATCACAACGCACCATCAACCCTATAATACCTCATCATCTGCCTAGCCTTTTCCCAACTATATTGGGGTCGGCTTCCATTCATACCGGATTCAGCTGAATACCAGTATTTAACGTGGAGCGGCTGCCTACCAGACCTCCACAACCCAATAACTGGGGAACACGGTACTTCTTGGCAAGACTGGTGTCAGATTTTCTGGCTTCTGACAATCCGTAACGACTGCCAAAGAACTCCAAATGACAGCCGGGACCAACGGCTTAACGTGCTTTCCGAGCCACGAAGGAAACTCGGTATGTTAAGATGGTTACCCATCCACAGACCAACCACGGCAAGCGTTGCTTAACCTCGAAGATCGACTCGTGTGGCTGTTATTCTTTATATATTTTTTTATACCTACCAAACTAAAAGAAATCAGCTTCATATTTTATCAGCCAATAATCTCAACAAATTCTCAGAACATAGCCGGAATCATATCAAAAGAATCTACTTACCAAAGATTAATCGTCGGCGATCCGGCTAAGAGATTTCCCTTGGGGGCCGGTGAAGGTTTATTGCAAGTATTAATGACTGTTGTACCTTAATGAAGTGGTTGACAACTGGAGATATTACTTGTGGGCAAAATATCGAGGTTCTCTTGTTGATTTTTAATTTTAAGTGGCAAAGGGGTTTGTTTAACATGACTTTTAATGGCATCCTTTTATGGTCAGGATTGATCAATACCAAGAATGTTCGGTTTTGGGTTCCGTATCCAAAGGGCAACCAGCGGAACCCCATGACCAAGATTCCACTGTCTGTCCGTCCGTCAGCGGGCTGTATCTAAAGAACCGTAATAGAAAAAAGTTGATTTTTTTTCGCTAAAAATTAAATTTTATAGAAATTAAAACGGGGATCCCATACAAGAAACGTTTTTTTTCGGTTTACGGTACGGAACCCTTTGTTTGAAAGTCCGATTTATACTTGTTCTTGTTTTGTCTTTACAACATAATAAATATACAGACTGTAAGTAAACAGTACAGCTTACATTAGCGAGTTTACTTGCACTCACTTATAATTTTTACCCGACTGCCCAGAAGACGAATAATATTTTTTTTTGTATATTTATTCCTGATGGACCTAGATTTTCCCTAATTGCAAGCAATAAATAAGATTAGGTCTACTAAGGGTCGTGTGAGCCCAGAAAATACCTGTTCTTTGGAAATAGTTTAACAAACTAATACGGTCTTTATACTAATACCAATAAAGCGAAATCGTGGCTAGCCTTTTTAGTCTCATTGCCGATTTATTTTTTCTCAAGCCTTTTTTGGTATCTACAATTAATTTTTAATTTTACGGTTCTAATTTCTAAGACTCCGCTGTCCGTCCGTCTGTCCGTCTATCACCAGGCTGTATCTCATGAACCGTGATAGTTAGACAGGTGAAATATTCACAGATGATGTATTTCTGTTGTCACTATAACAACAACACTAAATTTTTTTTTAATGAGTTCCACTGTTTCGACCGTAGCAAATTCTATAAGTAGCAGCTGCAGCTGTCCTTGTAAATTCACCCAAATAATACAATATTAAGCTACATACTGTTCTAAATAATATTAAAGTACTGTAAAACCGCCTCCATTGGTCTTTGAACATTTAATGAACTAGCCAAAAGCATTCAAACATTTAATTCCGTCATCAATTGGCTTTTTTCTTTAATGTTCGAAAATTATCAAATGACTTCTTCCGCTCTGGGCGGATCGAAAGGGAGTGTAAGATTCTTACTGAATAAAACCCATCCGTGTACCTCCAAATGCCCTTTACGTTCCAGGGTCGCGGTGCGTCTTTCAAACAAACTCCGCAACTGCTCCATCAATGCAGAAACTAATTTAAAAGCTCTAAATCCGTACCTTTAGGCACAAACTACCAATATTACACACAAAAACACACACCAACATAATATAACACGGCACAAAAATAAAGCAACAATAAAACAGCTCAATCGCTTGCACATTGATCATTTTGCAAGGTATAAATAAAACAAATGAACAGAGACCCATTTAAAATTGTAACGTCATTTCGCCTTTATTTATGTGAATGCGCCGTGGGGTCCATTTGTCACCTTTATACCATATTTAGTTCAACATTGTGTTCCATAATTATTTTTTCTTCCTTTACCTTACCGGGATCCGTGAATTATGAGCGTAATGGTGCACTATTTGAAAACCTTGTTGTAAGTATGTATGTTTGTCTTTATACGGCGCTTGATACGAAAAGGGTTTATAGGAAAATTTATTGGAATATTTAAGTTCGATATTTGAAGGATTAAATTTAGCACTGGTAGTTTTCTTTTTAAAAAGGCTTCTTTAAATAAGAATTGGCTTTCTCTGCATTCGTAACTTATCGTATACTAGCTGCTGCCCGCGACTTCGTCCCCGTGGAATCCCCGATTTTAAAACATTCTTTATAGCTGCTTCGCTCCTATTAGCGTAAGCGTGATGTTATATAGCCTTAAACCTTCCTCGATAAATGGTCTATTCAACCCAAAAATAATTTTTCAATTCGAACCAGTAGTTCCTGAGATTAGCGCGTTCAAACAAACAAACAAACAAACTCTTCAGCTTTATAATATTAGTATAGATTAAGAATGCCTTAAAAATACAAATTGCATAATAGTACGTAATGCTACTCAGTGTGGTTTACTAAATCTACCTATAAGTATGATATAAGAAATCTATATTTGTTAATATTATGAGTGTACACTGCTGGCAATAAATATTTTTTTCTGTGAAAGCCTGTAAGGCCAAAAAATATTCCCAAATATGTATTTCTGTTTGAACTTAAAACAAACCGTAAGCTCGTCGTCACTTGTCATTAACAAGATGTGTTTAATTTCATTAATTAAGTATTGTACCACGAAGGCACCTCCAAAACATACACTTAACAAAAGAAAAGATTAAAAGAACACCCCTATTCAAAACTCAATCAATCCCTTAAAGTTTTATTAACAATTCAACACATATTAATCGGCATTATCAATCAAGAGCGCCGAATCAATCAACTCGAATCAAATCAATCAACTCAAATCAAATCAATCGGCTATAGACATGTGATCTATCTTGTACTAAATTAAATTTGTAGAAAGACCAGACTTGGGCCCATGGGACCAAATCTTGTTAGGCCGCTGAAAGAGATTTTAGAAAAATATTTGAGATTTATGTTTGAAATACAGATTGTATTTTGAATAAGATTATGTTGTTTGTTATAAATTTCTATGTAAAGAAGATTACTTAAATATTAAAATGCGAAATTGGATTAGGAATTAGGTAGGAGCTCGTGGCTAAATCATAACAGCCGCACGGGTCGATCTTCAAGGTTAAGTAACGCTTGTCAAGGTTGGTCTGTGGATGGGTGACCATGTTAACGTAACGAGACTCTACGTGCCTCGGAAAGCACGTCAAGCCATTGTCTCCTGGCTGTCAATTGGAAATCTTTGGCAGTCGTCACGCATTGTCAGAAGCCAGAAAATCTGACACCAGTCTTGCCAAGAAGTACCTCGTTCTCCAGTTAACGGGTTGTGGAGGTCTGGTAGGCAGCCGCTTAACGGAAAATACTGGTATTCAGCTGAATCCGGTTTAACTGGAAGCCGACCCCAATATAGTTGGGAGAAGGCTAGGCACATGATGATGCGAAATTGGGTCCTTTTGAAGGAATACTTTTACAAAACTATAAATCTAGTTTACAAAGCGTGCCTGAATTTACTACTTTCAAAAGAGAATATACAATAAAAGTTTTCACCCCCGTCATCCCTTATCAACAATAATATATTATGTTTTCTTTAGAAATGATGATACAAAATGACGATAACCATTAAAGTACTTATGCACATGTCACCAGATAATTGTAAAACACGTGAGTTTACAAAATATCTTGAGAGATTGTAAAATCTCTATAAAATTTGCCAACTGAACAATTTCTCGGAATGGCTTCGAGAAATTATTGACTATCAAATTTTGATGCGTAAAAAAGTACTCGAAATGTTCAGTTAGCAATTTATCGAGAGTTTACAATCTCAAGATATTTTATAATTTTACGGAGTTTGCAATTTCCCGGTGACACATATAACACACACGCCATATTACTCCTAAAATACATGTGTCCATCCAACCCTATATTTTATTTAAAGGGTCAAATATCCTTACTATATTAAAAGGTACGTAAATAAACGTGTGCGGAACCAAACTCCACAATAATCCATATCTAAACTCTATGTAATCCAATTCATAATGTTCACAAAAACAGAACAGATGTAAGCCTTTACTCCATTGTAGTTTGTTTTAACATAATACAGGTAAGGGCAGAAGGACTGGCGTTTAGAAAATATCAATACCTACATATGTATGTTATTCAATGTAACATACTTAGTCATTCTCTCTTGCTTCTCAACAACCGCACGGGTTGATCTGCAAGGTTAAGAAATGCTTGCCAAGGACGTCTGTGGATAGGTGACCATCTTAACATAACGAGACTTCTCCATGCCTCGGAAAGCACGTTAAGCCGTTGGTCCCAGCTATCATTTGTAGATCTTTGGCAATCGTTGTGGATTGTCAGGCGCCAGTAAATTCTATCTCCAGTCTTGCCAAGAACTACCGTGTTACCCAGTTAATGGGTTGTGAAAGTCTGGTATGCAGCTGCTCCATGTAAAATAATGTATTCGGCTGAATCCAACTTGACTGGAAACCGACCCCAATATAGTAGGGAAAAGGCTAGGCAGATAATGATGAGTAATTCTCTCTTAGTTAACTCTCTACACCATATTCCTTAGAGCAATTTAACAATAGATATATCAGTGGCAGCGCCTTGATCTGCATGTGCTCTGTATTAATTAATATCAGTGTTAAAATAAAAGCAAACAATAAATGCTACATTAGTTGAATGCTATAGTTTCCACACGTACGAGCAAACATTGCATTTTATTGAAGAACTAAATTATTTGGCTGACAATAGGATTAGAGGAAACCCAGTGTGATCTGTCCCCACTGGTTAATGAGTTAGTGGTGAAGAAGTTAGACCACGTGGAACGGAAGAACATAGTAGACTTAACGATACTTCACTCAAAAGCCGTGCGGATTGGATCTTCTGTGAATACTTATGGTTTGACAGCAACTACAAAGGCTGAGCCACTGCGGGCGGTCCATAATGTGTGCCTTACCTAATGTAAGGTTATCTTTAAAAAAAAAACCGTTGGGTCATAGAACAATAAGTTTTTTATACCTACCGTCAACCGTGTAGGTGTTGATTTATAAACCAAGGGTTTTTATGGCTCGGGGTTACAGCCTTTGTGTGGTTCACGAATGCGATTCGGTATAGAATTCATGGGAATTGAGTTTTAATATCTGCATGGATTTATTTGTTATGAATTTATGAGGTGATGTGATGTGTGCCTTTATTAGGACGGTTCCTTTTTGGAAGTTCGTAGAATATGATTTAATTGTGGTCGGGAATGTAAATTCGTTGCTCATTTTAATGATTGGCTTATCTTAACCCCAAAATATGTATAGGAAGAGGTATCTTCATCATCTTCCAGCGCATATCCCACGTTACATGGGGTCAGCTCCTTTTGCTTCTCCATTCTGTCCAGTCAGCCGTCACTCACCAGTGACCGCGTGACGGACCGAGTGACATAAACGAAAAGGGAGACTTACTTTTCTTCTATTTATTATTAAGTAACTAGCTACTGCCCGCGACTTCGTCCCCGTGGAATCCCCGATTTTAAAACATTCTTTATCGCTGCTCCGCTCCTATTGGCTTAAGCGTGATGATATATAGCCTAAAGCCTTCCTCGATAAATGGTCTATTCAACCCAAAAAGAATTTTTCAATTCGAACCAGTAGTTCCTGAGATTAGCGCGTTCAAACAAACAAACAAACTCTTCAGCTTTATAATATTAGTATAGGTTACTTGCTAAATTAAATTATTTATTTATTAAATACGCCAACAAATGTCAAGCGGCGGACTTAATGCCTTAGGAATTTACTACCAGTCAACCTTTGGGTGATGCAAAGAATAATTGTGGTAGGTGCAATATGAAAAAAAACAAAAAAAAACGGAAACGCGATTAATATTAAGCATAATCATAGCATAAGATAAAATATAGCACTGTTTTTGATTGCCAGATAATACATTGTTAAGTTAATTCTATACGATAAGCATTAGCATAATCAGCTTTTTTAACATTCCCACTGCTGGGACACAGACCTCTTCTCTAGGAGAGGGAATGGGCCGTAATCCACCACGCGGGCGAGCCAACGTTTTGAGAGAAGTGGTGATGAAATAAATTACAACACAAAGTAATGCGCCTGGCTGGGTTTGAACCCGTGACCTACAATTCGTAAGTCGGGGTCGTTACCACTCGGCCACCACTGCTCCTCGACGTTTGTGTTCCACGCGAACCTTAAAGAGATATAAGCATAGAAGACGGGGTCCACTATGGCCAGTGCCTACTAGTGTTGTGGAATTTGTTCGTAAGAGTAGTAGGAGGAGGAGGAACACGGATGGCTATGAGTCTGACACTCCCTTTTGCTCTTTGATGATTTCCCATCCATATAAAAAGGTAGAAACTAGTGCTGAGTACTTTCAAGAATTGCACCCCCGATTTTCAGCTACCCAATCCTAACCTTTTAGATCCAAACGCGCTCAAATTCACAAATCCTCTAAATTCTGAACCAAAATCAGTTCAGTTCTAATTAAAACATCAGATGTAATTATTGGAACATCAGCTTTGTGCCGAAGTCTATAATTAGGCGCCAACGGTTGCTGATTGGACGAGTCGATATTCGGCAGATATTAAATTACAAGCTTTTAATTGAAACTATATCACGTCAGGGTACTGCGCTTTTGAAGTGTAATTAAGTCTATATTTTGACAGATTCTAACTAAATTGAAAATTGGAATGGGTGTTTGATTTAGTATTATATTATACTAACTGCAATTGCCGAAAATTATACCAAGAGAACATACTACCGGGATAAAAAGTATCCTATGTGTTATTCCAGACTATAATCTACCTCTGTGCCGAATTTCATCAAGATCCATTCAGTAGTTTTTCAATGAAAGAGTAACAAAGATCCAGATAAACAAATGTTTGGTTTTCAAACTAAAGTTAAAATTGTCATCGATTAAAAATATGTTGCTGCGGTTATGGAACATCGTTATTATTGGAGTTGTAAATCTGACAGTTGGATCTAGGTACTCTTAGCAACGAATGAAGGAAGTTTGAAGTTCGTAAGGATCAGAACGAAATTCTCGCGAACGAAGTCTCGAGCGAAGTGTTAGTCATTTATACAAACAACATACTTTAAAAAAAAACACAAAGGTACTGCTTATTTCAATAGAAATTTCTTCCAGTACACCAGCGACAAAAGAGTGGGATAAGAAACGCAGACGCTACTAACCAAAACTACCTCCCTGCCAAATTTCATCTTTATAAGCTAAGCGGTTTTCGATATTTTGCTATAAGTAAGTTAGTGAGTGACTTTTCGCTTTTATAAATATCGACATAAATAAAAAAAAGAGGATCGATTTTTTTACGGTTAAAATAACACTGATGATTAAACATAACACATATTTCAAAAAAGTGCCAACTACTGTATTCCTAAAAGTATTTACAACATTAGCGTTCTATTTTACCACACTATACTCAGATTTGGTATTCTCAACCCTGAAATAAGAATACTCCCTTTCTTGCAAGACAGTGTGATAGAGATATATTAGGGGTCGCAAACATTTTTTACAATTTAGACCTCCTTACTGCGTACATGGAAAGACACTCGACTAAAATGGTTTGTATGGACCGTTCATAATACAATATATTTTTTGGGAGATTCTCGTCAAAAATTTAGTGAACTTTTGGTTTTGTCTTTTTGAAATATAATTCGCTGGGGGGTTAGTGGCTGGGATAAGATTGTCTTGTGTTTTTGGTCGTTAGAATGAATGTTTAAGGTACTTGGATAACATTGTGAGGGCTGAGTACCTGTTTGTAAAATATTACTTTGAATGAAATCATGAATCTTTATTTCAGTATTGGTTTGACGAACGGTACCTATTATGTACTTACAAGTAAAACATATCACTATAGACATACAGACAATAATTACAATGACCACAAGGTTGGCGACCGCAGTCGTTGAGCGATTGGCTGCTGCGCTACTTGTCGTGGGCTCGATTTCCGCACGGAACAAATATTTGTATGGCCTACAGATACACACGAATATATAAACTATATAGTTTATATGTTCATAAACACACCCACGATACAGGAGAATATTTTATTTGATCATCATCATCATATCAGCCTGCAGACGTCCACTGCTGGACATAGGCATCCTCCAAGGGTCACCACAACAACCGGTCCTGTGCGTCTCGCATCAATCAGCTACCCGCAACCCTCACCAGGTCTTCGGTCCACCTTGTGGGAGACCTTCTAACACTGCAGAGTTCTTGAGAGGCGACCGCGTACGGGAATCCGTTTTTTTACAAACAAACAAAACAAATACCTTTTTTACTTAGTCTCTAGATGACGACGGGCAAAATATGTTCTTACTAGCTGCTGCCCGCAGCTTCGCCCGCGTGAATGTCGGAAATTATCCCAAGGGAACATAAACCCGGGATAAAAAGTCCTATCCCCAAAACCCTAATCCTATGTTACTTCTAATACCTCCAAGAATATGTGTACAAAGTTTCATGATGATTCGTCAAATAGTTTTTGCGTGAAAGCGTAACAAACATCCACGCTTTCACATTTATAATATTAGTAAGAATTGAATGAAAGAAAAAGTGAATACAGTTTTTTTTTTAAGTTAAAACTAACCCATCTGTAGAATTTAAAATTAGTACTGGTAGCTATTCAGTAGTGTAGTGTATGTAGATATACTTATGATTTGTCTCCAGCGCATACGTCATAAGGTACGGACAGAGTGGGGATCAGTCGTTGCCCAAACGTCAACCCGTGAGCACGTGGTGGTGCGTAGGCGAGCCAAATACCGTTACATTGAGTAGATACTACAAGTAGCATACCCTTAGATTGGACCCCGGATTCCACATTGTTGGGGAAAGTCTGCATCATGCATGTCTGTTGTCTACATGATATGCAGAACCTTTAGCTTTATATCATTATACAGGTATGCTAAAATAGTTGGGGAATCTGTTCGGAAGAGTTACCGCGGCCCTTGAACGCAAAGGGCACAGAACGAACACGGATGGGTTTTAGTCAGTACGAGTCTGACCCTTCCGCTCCGCCCAGAGCGGCAGACATCATTTGATTTTGAAAACATTTGAAAGAAGATTCCACCTCCAACCAGAACATTTGAAAATAAAAACTTGCAATAATATTCGATGATACGTTTTCATTCATTACAGATAATTTCATTACAAATATCTTTTTCATATATTTTTTACCTTGTGTCACTACCCCAAGAAAACCTGAAAGAAATTGTATTTCGTGGCTCTATAGACGGTTGCAAAGTGGAACCACTTTATTCCCGAAGAGTACTTCGTAGGATTAGAAGCGGAAGCCACTTAGCAAGGAAATGCCGGCCGTTTTACAATAAAAAGTTACATATGACAGAATTAGCTGGGAAGCGGGAAGTATTTTGCTGTTTTTTGTCGCGAGTATAGAGGTATTTTTGGGATTTTAGGATAATTTTATGGTACATTGTGTAGGTTGCTAGTAGCACTTTTCTCTTTTATGTTTTTTATAGGTTTTATATAACACTAGCAGCGCCCCGCGGTTTTACCCGCGTAGTTCCCGTTCCCGTGGAAATATGGGGATAAAATATAGCCTATGTTACTCAGGGTGAATGTAGCTTTCTAATGGTGAGAGAATTTTTGAAATCGGTCCAGTAGTTTTTGAGTTTATTCGTTATATACAAAAATACAAATATTTCCTCTTTATAATATTACCTTTTGCTGAACCCAGTCAGCGCGACGATTAGTACTCTATAAAGTTTCTTACTAAACTTAAAATTCAATATCTTTTGATTTTGTAAGTCTATTATCATGAAATAATGGCTAGATAAAACTGAGGCTGTCACTCAATATATCTAAGTATCTAGATTTCGAATCCGATCAGTGGTTCTTGTGTGATGCTTCCACAAACATACAGACAAACAGACAAAAATAAAAACATTTTGTGTTCTTTGTCTTTTCTTAACGTTTCTCAGTTATTTTCATGCAAAAATACTCAATGTACATTCACGACAAGTCTACGATTTTATTATACGCATGGAAGAATAAATACAGCTTACTTCAATCTTTCCAAATAAATTGTGATACAAGTCAGATACTTAAAAAGAAGATCAAGAGAATAAACAATTATTAAAATTAACATCTTTATGTGCCTCCCAAATAAACAAAACTTTTATATTTGTGAGTACCTACTTACGAGTACCTACACAAAAAGAAATACCTACAAAGGCCAAAAATAACACTTCTATTTTTAACAATAACCTCTAATAAATATTTACCTACCAAACCTACACTACACGAAAGTAGCTAAAATTCAACAGAAATCTGATAATAACTTCATTTACACGACTTCGTTATATAACGACTAGAAAACTCATTATTTACAAGAAGGAAAATGAAGCTTAACAAAAGGGTATTTTTTGTAAGTCAGTTTTTTGATAACGTATTTTATATTCTGGACCTATTTTTGGCATACTTTTTCCACTGAGTAGCACACCTAAATTAGTTCAGTTTTTTTTGTGTATTTTGTGTTAAACTCTTAGTTTTGAAACGAATGTTAATGTGTCTAGTTGTCGCGTTAACTGATTTGATTGGCTGTTGACAAATGGTATGTGACTAGTATAAAACATTTATATGACTGCAAGTCTCATTTGCAAGTTGTCACTAACATAGAAATGTATGACCGATTAGCACCCGCGGAATACCAGTTCCCGTGGGAATACGGTGATAAAATATAGCCTCCGTTACTTGCTGATAATATAGCTTTCCAATGGTGAAAAATGGCTACAATCGATCCAGTAGTTTCGGAGCTTATTCGGTATAAACAAACAAAACAATATTTCCTGTTATAGTATTATTTGTAAGTTTAAATTTGTAAAACCAAATTGAATCGGTGGAAAAATACAATAATTCCACGTTTTTTTAATTTATCTTCTACCTTTTGGCAATCATTTTGCCATACCCTAGTAAGGCAACAATGATTGCCAAACTTACATAATATATAAATATAAGAACCTTCGTAGCCATTGAAAAACTAAATCATTTGCAGTAAAAATTTAAAAGTAAGCAGATTGTACGACGTTGATATTTTCCGTGCAATTCCCTGTTTGACCAATATGGAATAATTTATTTTACATTGAAAACCGCTGGCGGGACTCCGGAGTTTAATTTGTATTTTAAATTGGATAGCGTCGAGAAATATTATAGTGTCAATCAATTGCTTCGTTTAACTGTTTAATTTGAATATTTTGGTGGACATAATTCATTTCTTTTAGGTATAAACTATTAAAAACCCTAGTCATTAAATATTATACTTAATGTTCACGTTAAGCCAAATTGCCCTATCAAACTGAGCAATTCCCTTTATAAAAATAGGGGCCCAATAAGAAATACAAACTTATTTGCGCGTTTAAAATATTAGTATGGATATTTTAAACAGAAACATACAGAGTTGGAGGTAACACCTTGGGCTTTTTCTACTGGAAAATCGTTTGGTTATGTAGAGATAAATTTTCGGTACCCAAACCCACACAGTACCCATGTATTCGACCAACAATATTAACTCACGAATTTGACGGAATATTCCTACCTACATTATAAGCGAATAAAACTAGATAGACCAAAATTTTTATATGAATGTAGGTAGAAGATAAACAGAAAAGGCAACTCATGCAAAATGATTGTTTTGTATACAAATGGGCATTGTTTGAAATATGGTTTATTTACTTTTACGAGGGAGGCCGAATTATGAAATGTGCTTAGCTGGGCACACTTTGGTATGGAGATTTTAATATGGAGCTGCTGAACCTTTTTTTGGCAATACATATTTAAATGGAATATAAAATAATTTCTTTTTAATTACTTGTAGTGACTTAACATAATGCTTGTGGATATTTTGTTATTTGTTTTCGTTGTGATGACATCTGTCACTGTCAGTTGCGGCCACATATTAATGTCATTTGTGTGGAACTCTAGTTTTTGTCTATGATGTGACCGCGACGTTAGTGCTTGGTTTGGTTACTGGTTAATGGGTTCCAATTTCAAATTCTGTATTGGGAATTTGAGTACTGAATCTACTTATTAGTATTAATGCTGAATTGCTGAGCATGGTGGGCTTTCATGAATGGGGCTATTTTTCAGCAAGCATTTTACCTTTCTTAATCCAGTTTTGTTTTATTTTTTAATCTGAGCATGTTTTTTATAATCGAATATGTGCATCTGTTAGGGAGAAATAAACTATTTTTCTTTGTTTATTACCTGAAAAATTAAGCAGAGGTGTAGGTTGTATAGTGCATCCACATTTCAACAACCATGTTGAAGACCGACTTAATAGGGGGTGATCCAATTATTGGGCAAATATTTTCTAATTGAAAATTATATATCTCACTATTACTGACTAGAGATTCGAGCCGACCCTCTGGGAACTGATAAAACCCCAATGCCACTTTTGGTCTCTTTCACTTGCTATTATGTTCTGCAAAAATAGCCTTTTGCTGATTTTTTACGCTTATATCTATGTTGTTGCCAGCAAAACCAAAGCAAGCAATTGATAACTTTTGTCTGACTTGAAATTCGAACACAAAACTTAAAGGTTCGCCGCTTCACAAAAAAAGAACAGTCATTTCAATATACAAACGCCGTCAGATTGTAAAATATCGCGTCAAATTGTAAACATTTTTTTCTAATTACGAAACCACTAAATTGCAAACTATTGAATTTAGATGAGATTTAGTGTATTGAATAAGATTTATTCAAAATATATGGAGAATTACAATCTAACTAGCTTTCTGGTCTTAGCGTCATGATATATCTACATATATCATGACGCTAAGACGCCTACAGCCTTTCTCGATAAATGGGCTATTTAACACTGAAAGATTTTTTCTAATCGGGCCAGTACTTCCTGAGATTAGCGCGTTCAAGCAAACAAATAAACAAACAAACAAACTATTCAGCTTTATATAGCATAATGAGCCTTTTAATATCCCCACTGCTGGGACACAGGCCTCCTCTCTAGGAGTTAGTATTTATGTACATAATTAGTATAGAAGTATATATAAAGATTTATTACAATCTTACGAAGTTTGCAATTTTCAGGTGACAGTCACAACATCTACACAGTGACAACCCAGCACGATTTATTCCTGCCGCAACATTTCCACATTATTCTCAGAATAACTAACACACCGCACAAGTCAGTCATTAGTTAATTCCCCGTACTTTTCAAATATTAATGAAAGCTTGAAATTACTGGAATTAGCAATCGATTCTACTAAGTTTTGCTTTGTGTGGTCTGTTCCATAAATAGGGCACCACAACCCTTTAAGGCGGCCATTTTGTTTTGTTAAATGTAGGCCTCTGATGCCCTAGATAGTTTGGCATTTTACGAAAGTGGTCAAAATGTATAAGACTACATGAATGAGACTCCACAGTGCCTTAGAAAACACGTTACATCGTTGTTGCCTGTAATCATTTCCATATCTTTAGACAGTAGTTAAGAATAGAAGCCAGTAAATCTGAAAGAAGTCTCGCCTAGGAGTATAGTGTACCCCCTTTACTGTATTGTGGCGGTCAGGTAGGCAGCCGTTCATTGTTACTGGTTGACTGGTTCTCAGCTGTATCCAAGGAACGCAAATAAAACATGGAAGCATTACTTCAAGGGATCTAAGCGCGAGTCGTGACCCAAAAATCCAAACAAACTCACACATCGAAACCTCGTCGCTGATTCGCCGAACCACACCAACAACATTATTGCTAATACGATGCACAGTTAAAAATTGAACTTATTTCCCAAGTATTTGGGTTTAAATTACCATGTAACGAATAGGCCGTGTAACTAAACACGTGAGCGGCGCAATCGGTAAGCCCCGCCTACCGCGGCGCAATGTACTTAGGGTAATTTTTTTTAGTTAGGAATGCTTCCATGTTTTATTTGCGTTCACTGGCTATATCAGGTTGGACTGGAAGCCGTAGATAGTGCCATTCAAAAGTCACTCGGTCAATCTTAAGAGGTACAGAAAACTTAACATAGATAGAAAGATTTTTCCATTATGAGAACATCAAATAACACGTGTAACAAACCTAATATTTACTTACCTACCTTACATAAAACATAAAAAGGCTTCCATCCAATATCGGACAAAAACTTCCGCAAATATACTCCAATTACTTGAATAGTAAGGAAAACTTGTTCTATTTACGTAAACAGTCTAAATTTATTACTACGGCTAAAAGTATCCAGATAATTATATTTTGTGAACGTCGTCAATAGTTTATACACAAATATGGTACAGAAGGTCCATACAATGGCGAGATCGCACGCACCATAGACACGCTTCACGTACAACGAGTGCAAGCGCACTCGCGACCGGCATTTGTTTGAGATCGCCGCACGTACAAACTCGCACACATACATAGATTCGCTCCACTTTCACTTACACATACTATAGTTACAATACTTAAATAGCCACAAGTAATCTTAATTATATTATCAATATTTTAGGAGTTATGGAAAATTTATTTTAAACCTACAATTATGTATAATTAGCGACTTTCCTGAGCTAGGTTTATAAAACCTGTGTTTCAGGTCATCACTTAACAAAACTAATCATAAAGGTTTCATGTCTACAAAACTCGCGACCGGCATTCGTTTGATATTGCCGCACGTACAAACTCGCACACACACTGTATATGTAGATTCGAAATTGTATGGAGCCGACCTTTTGTACTGTTCCTTTATGTATAGGTCAGTCCGCCATTTTGTCCAAGTTGACAGTGACCTTAGGAGCAGGTCTGTAAGTACTTTTTAAAGAAAATTCGTTGAGTTCAGTTAATTTTATTCGTTGAGGATATTTTGCTTGGCTTATTTTGTTATTTTTGATAAAGCAAGTTTAGCTATATTTCTATCTCATAAATACTGTCAGCATGAAAATGTAGTATTTAAAATTGCTCCTAATATTTGTTTTCTGTCTACAAGGTTCTTGAAGGAAATAGGTATTTTTATATTTTCCTTGTAAACATTACAGAACAAAGTTATGTGCCTGCCTTACTTCGAAACAACGACATGCATCTCGTAATCCACAAAAGTAACTACTAGGCCGCCACCTGCTAACATAATAATAAGTATTGTTCCAAAAATAAAATATTAAAAAGGCCCGTATTATCGATATTGTTTTTCCTCCTCCCTAGTCATTTCCTCAATTCCCATCATCGAATTTCTCTTGGGTTATTTTGTACCGACATTGTTGGAATATCAATACAGTACAAAACATCCTAAAAATATCCCCAGAAAGCGAGAGTATTGAAGAAAAACTTTGATTAAAGAAAAAAAAGTATCTTTCCTGTTCAAAAAATGTATTTATAAAAAACAAAAAGATTACCAAACCTTACTTATTGAAATGAAAACAGGAATTTATTGAATCAGCAAAAAGTATGGAACCTTTGTTCGACGTCAAATTTTCATTTGTATCTGTTATTTCTGCCGAATGAACAACTGAAGAAAGTTTCCGTTTTATTTAGTTTATGGACCATTGGATTCGTTTTGAATTATAACATCATAATAATCTGTTATAATCTAACTTTTTGCCTAGCATCATAGTCTAGAGACGTGAGGGAGTGTCAGACTCTTACGGACTTAAACTCATCGGCGTTTCTTCAAATGCCCGTTGCGTTCTTGGGTCGCTGTAAGTTTTTGGAACAAATTCGCAACCTTGGGCCCTAAATTCCCTAACAACTATACCACTGAAGACCTAATGCCACTGGTGCGGCTATAAATGTAACCACCTAGTGGGCACAAACTGTTTAAGAGGGTATACGCCGAACGGCATTTCATACAAATTTTCAAGTCGTTATTTTCCGAAATGACTAAACCGATTTTAATGAAACTTTACACGAACCACAACCAAATCTTTCATTTTGTACACATAATCCCGTCAGTTCCTATCTTATAAAAAAACTCTGCTTGAAATCACACAGAAAAACTCCACGAAAAAAATCCAATTTTGACGGTTGGATCGCCGCAGTAGCTTAACTCCTAAATAGTTTTGCTACCAGTATCCACCGAGCAAAACCTATATAGGAGGAACAAATATTTGTCTGGATTCGAGGTAATTGTTCCCAGTCCGCGGTTATTTCTTATATATATATATAAGAAATAACCCCGCATCAGAAAACAAGAAATAGCACCGTTTTATATATCTGACACCAGTCTTGCCAAGAAGTACCGCGTTCCCCAGTTAATGGGTTGTGGAGGTCTGGTAGGCAGCCGCTTCACGTAAAATACTGGTATTCAGCTGAATCCGGCTTGACTGGGAGCCGACCCCAATGTAATTGGGAAAAGGCTAGGCAGATGATGATGATGATATATATATACATATACAGTGTGAAATTTTAATGGTTGTTTTCCCGAAGCGAAATGAGTTTGTATCGGTAATACAATCGATTTATATATTTAAAAAATATTAGACTCCATAAATGGCAGATTAACAATTGTGATAAACAAAACTCGAAAGCGACTTGAACCAACAGTAGTGCATCGCGCGATATGTAGGTACGCGGCGGTACGTGCGTCTCATGTAGGTATCTACCTACTTTATGTCTAGTGCACCACTATTGATTCTCGCTCTTTCGAGTTTATGAACACTTTTTTTAATGATTTGAAAAAAAAAATCATTTATTTTTTAGTTTAACTTTGTGTTTTGATAGTACTACTGATGGGTAATCGTCCTGCCGCGGGAAAACAACCATTAAGATTTCACACTGTATATATATATATATATATAAAGCGGTGCTATTTCTTGTTTATTATTTCATGAATTTAATTTTAGAAGGTGATTATGATATATTTCAAATCACCTTCTAAATTGAATAAGAAGAGAGAGTTATGAATATAAATTTGGAGGCCAAAGAAATGATGGATAGGTTGTATGAGGAGTGATTTAAGAAAGACTAGCAGCGCCCCGCGGTCTCACCCGCATAGTTTCTGTTCCCGTGGGAATACGGGGATAAAATATAGCCTATGTCACTCGGGAATAGTGTATGTAGCTTCCCAACAGTGATTTTTTTTAAATCGGTTCAGGGAGTTTCGGAGCCCATTCAATACAAACAAAACATCAATATTTCCTCTTTCTCTCAGAAACGGGAGTCAGTGATAGATTACTAGTTGTAAGGATGGAACGGCGGAGAAGATTAGTTGCAATAACCTCAAGTAACATGGGATAAGGGCGGAAAGATCAATGGGTCTATACCCATTGATATTGAAAACGTGCATTTTATGACGATTACAACTTTTTGAATCGCTATATCTCCGATTTTTATAAATACTTTTTATAGATAATTTTATTATTATTAGTATTGATTTATCTCGGACAGAATCCATATAAGGTTAGTAAAACAATTTGCTTAAAAACTATGTTAGTAGAAGGTAATACATAATATAAACATTTATCATTTAACACTTCACTTCGTCACTATTCCCACCCAGTGAGCCTGGATGGGACAGTCATGGCGGGAAGCAATCATTTGCAAAATGCTGTTGGTGCTACCGCGCAGTCTTTGGATTATGATCTGCAATTTTAGTCTGAGGTATTTTCATGATAAAACTTACCGTTTTGCTGAAAATCGTCAAAAACTCATGTTTTTTTTAAACTTTTGACATGTTGTCCAATCGGGAATGTGACATAACGGGAAGTAGCCGAATTGATGTTCTTTGATGAAACTTACCTGAAAACAAAAGAAACATAAAATTAATATTTTTAGTAAAATATTTTTAGAGTAAGAAAGTAAGGGGAGTTTCTTCCTCATAAAACACATAATTATGCAAATATCAATAACATTTTCCCTCTTTTTATCGACTTCCTCAAAAGAAGGAGCTTCTCAAATGGACTGTACTATTATTTTTTTGTATTTGTTCCCTCATAACTTTGTACTGGGTTTACCAATTCTGATGTTTATTTTTATATTGGAAAGCTGGTGCTTGTCATGTGGTCAATTCGTGTAAGATCTGAAGACATTAATGTTGTTCTCATTCTCACTTGTCGATGTAAAATAAAAACTATACAAAATGGTTTAGAAGAGCATCGTAGTATTTCGAGGTCTTTCTAGTTCCGTGAAGATGTGATGAAGTTCGGAGATAGTGAACGGAACACTTTAATTTCGGAAGTCGATGTTCAAAAAACGAAGAAACAACGAAAAACAGCGACTTCCGAAATCAAAATTATTTTATACTTTTTTGTATTTTTTTGTTTGTTTAGAAGTCGGTTGCATTTTTTTGTAAAATAAGTTTTTTTAGTTTCAATACCTTATCCTCTTATAAGGCTATTTTACTAAGTAGGCGTTATTGGCGGCTGGACCAAAACCCTACAGAATAAAAATCAAACCCCCGTCATCCATGATTGCCACCATAATTGTGTGAGAGAGTAGCCAAAAGCAAATCAAAAAGGCTTCGTTCTTCAGCTCGACACGGCAGTAATTAATTGACAAGAATTGGACCGAGGGGTCCCGAACTCGATGGGAAATCAATCTCAAGTGGAGGTTTATTGGAGTATACTTCTGGACTTTTTTGTTTCGTTGTTATGGTTTCATTAATTCTTTGATTAGTGTAATGTACGTAGGTTGAATTAGTCTGTACACATTTGTACACATGAATTAGTTTGTAAATATGTCGATAGATTTAAGTAGTACAGGGTTTCTTTCTTCTTTTCTTTTCTTTTGTTTTTGTAACAAAGATTTGTGGTTTGAAACCTATAAAAGTAAAGCTCTGCTGTGCGTAGTGCTAGAAACCTGTGTAGTACAAGAAAACTTGTACGGTACTTGTAGCGCCATTCTGATAAAATACTAAATGTTTACAGCTTATTACGACACGGTTGGTGCAGTGGTTGAGCGTTCGGCTGCTGCGCTACCTGTCGCGGGTTCGATCCCCACACGGAACAAATGTTTGTATGGCCTACAGATAATTGTTCCGGGTCTGGGTGTCTTGTGTATGTAAGTATTCATGTTTGTGAACGCACCCACGATACAGGAGTAAATCCTAGTGTCGGGCAACGTTTTTTTTTTAAAAAGAAAGAAGAATCGGCCAACTTTAGAATTTTCGCTGAAAGCGTAACCTCGGGGACAGTTAAAAAAAATGTAAATGGATATCGTCGAGTATTTAACTATAGATAATAATTATAATCTGTTTACTCTACGCCATTTTTTTTTTCTTGATAGGTATCCATCAAATGACTTCTCCCGCTTTGGGCGGAGCGAAAGGACTGACAGATTCTTACTGTCTAAAACCCACCCGTGTTCCTCCTAATGCCCTTTGCGTTCCAGGGCCGCAGTGACTCTTTCGAACAAATTCCGCAACGTCTACTCTATGCCTGAAATCGTAGTACTTGTACTTGTGTGTTGTATGCTAAACTACATATAACCCATCGATTTAGCAATTTTTATTTGGCCAGCAACGAGAGTCCACATCGCCAAGTAAGTCATTGAGCCGAGACATTTTAATCATGTTCAATGTAGCTTTACAATAACTTCACAATCAGTTGACCCAAATCACTTTCTCCGCATCACAAAGCAAATTAAACACATCTGAACTGCACCTAAAAATATCCATATTACCAGAGTCATTGACCCCAATTCAAGCAAACTTTTTAACTACCGAAAGCATTCCCTAAATCTCACACTTGGTAGTTTTCGAGATATCCTTACTTTTTGCCATCTCATTCACTCGTTGACTGGGAGCTGAAAGACCGAGAGGGAAGCACGATAAAGTATCTAGTGTTGTTCGTCGGTCCGCATTTGTAATCCGATATCCGTGTGCGGGCAACGGGTGACGGATTATAGTGACGTGCACTATCGATTTATCGATTGTCGATAGGATTAATTAGCTGGCGGGTTAGGTGACTTAGTTTGCGATGTTGTTGCTGGATATTGGCTGTTTTCTGTGTAAATGAGAGTCGCGGTAGGTTAAATGGAAATTGCAGATAGAATGGCGTAGTTTGGTTGGGCTGTGTTTGTTTTTGACAAAGTTTGCCAATTTTAACGGTGACGTTTTTTATTAATAGAAGAGTTATTACGAGTGTTTTTGAACACATATTGTTTGGTCGAACTTACAGGAAGACCAATGTAATCTACACTAATATTATGAAGAAGAAAGATTTGATTGTTTTTTTGTTTCACTGTTGGGAAGCTACACTATCTCCGGTGAACATAGGCTATATTATATCCTCATATTCGGGACGATTCGGAACGGGAACTACGCGGGTAAAACCGGCGATGCTAGACATAAATAATTATTTCAGTATCTCTGCAATTAATGTAATTATCTGCAAACTTTAATTATATATGTTATACTAACAGCGCCCTACGGTTGCACCCGCGTAATTTCCGTTCTAGTGGGAATATAGGGATAAAATATTCACCCTGCACTTTTTTTCCCAGTGTCGTTAAAATTTTATTTCTTTACATTTCATTATGATGTAAAAAAATACTATACTTTTACTTCACAAATAAAGAATAGCAAAATGCATTATTGCTTGAAATATAAACGAAAAAAAGAACAAAACTAAGAAAGAAGTTTGCATGCAAAACAAAAAACATTCGACCAACGGCGGGGTCAAACAGGGCAGGCATGAGACAAAAGGAAAGAGTAAATTTTTCCTAAAAAGCAATTCTATTAAATTATTTTTGAAAATTTCCGTAGGTAACTAACAATAAAGCTATGACAATCTTCTCTGTCTGTACAAAATTACATAACAGTTGTAATTATTTTATTTAAATAACAAAACATAGAATTATTCCGCCACATTATTATACTATTTTTAAGCGAGACCCACATCTGAACACTTTGTGTCTGGTTTGAAAATATTTGCAATATTTATCTATACTAATATTATAAAGCTGAAGAGTTTGTTTGTTTGTTTGTTTGAACGCGCTAATCTCAGGAACTACTGGTTCGAATTGAAAAATTCTTTTTGGGTTGAATAGACCATTTATCGAGGAAGGCTTTAGGCTATATATCATCACGCTTAAGCCAATAGGAGCGGAGCAGCGATAAATAATGTTTTAAAATCGGGGATTCCACGGGGACGAAGTCGCGGGCAGCAGCTAGTCTAGTATAAATTTATGAAATAAAAACAAACAAAAAAAAAACACTAGGAATTAATGTAACGTAACATCTATCAAACATCTTGTAAACCAGTATAACGTAATATTTACAATTATTTTAAGCCGGAACACATTACCGACAGTCGTTGACAAGTTGTGATGGCCGGACATCATCGATTACGAAATGTATCGATAGAAAATCCAATCAGCGTCCATCACTAGTGACGTGATCCCGTTAATTCAAACAACACTACTTCATGTCAATTGTCATCTGTTTTTGACACGTTTGTAATGGTTAGGGGTGACATATTTAGATTTGGCAATCTTTGTTTCTGCATCTGACGTAAATGGAATACCTGAACAGATATTGTAGTACACTTGGGTTTTATTTTTGGACAGTATTAAGATTTAATAGGGAAGATGCAATTACAGAATTCATGAAAATTTTGTTATTGAATTGATAAAATAGTATAAAAGAAGGGCCATAGCAATATTTTTATTGTAGTTAATATTGATTTTTAACAACTATTACGAATGAATATAACGTGAAACGGAACGTAAACAATCAGCGTCTAGTGACGTCACTGGTGTTATGACAACGAAAAGACGAACTTAAAGTTTAATACATGACAGTTCATGATTTCTGGTAGACAGGAATGACTCATCGTCCGTTTTCGCGAGAGAAGAAAAACAGTCAGTTTATAATCGCAAATTAGTAAATTATAGCGTATTCATTTTTTATTTTTTTATGATCTATTTTACATGGAATCCTTTTAAATGAAAGCAAGATGAAAATATTACATGTTCCCTATTAAGCGATGATACTCTTTAAAATACAAATAAATTTTAAAAAATAACTAGCATTTATGTTTAAACGTTTTCCATTTTTATTCAACAAATGATATGAGTTTTGAAAAGTAAAAATTGCAAGAAGATTATTGGTACAAGTCTCCACATGTTGACCATGAGATTCGTTGATGGATCGAAGGACAAGTATGTTAGACAATATGATTCCGAAGAAATTACTATAACCACCATAGAACTTAGGGAAATGAGCTGACATCTTTGAAACTTCCACTATACATTTTATACAAAGCTAGAAAAACGTTTAAAGACAGGCGGAGCTGCAAACCAAACTAGTCCAAAATAACAGGACTACCACAAAAATTATGATCACGAAAACATTGTATCCTACTACACTGTATGTATACAAACTGTTGGATGCTTTTTGATCCAAACACGTCTCAACAGCCGAACAGATTAAGATGAAGCTTGGTGCTTTGGAAGAACATATCTTCGCTTAAGATTTATGATGATGATAATGCTATATAGCCGGCCACAGCGACCGTATTTCTTAGCTTTTCATGTCAGTTGCGAACTTTGATTTGCTGCTCTGTTATGTGTTCTCATGTGACTTGCAGAGCTATCTGATGTCAGAACATGATAAATTACAGCTGTTCGTGGTCGTTAGCTTTCAGATTGTCGCGTTTCTGGTCTAATTCCGACCTCCTATCCTCGAAGACTTGCATCTGCCACTGCAAACGACGTCTCCACTCGGGCCGATTTTGTGCCAGCTTCTCCCAAATCGTGGGATCAATGACGCATCTCTTCGTGTGTCTATCTTGAACATCCTTGAAGTTTGGAGACTGTCCGTCACGCTTTCAGTTTCCCTTCCTGGAGTTCATAACAGAATAATAAACTTCGCTGGTCTCTCTTCGTGCATCCTTGAGAAATTTTCACACCATCTCATACAGTAGGCCACTGCATTGAGGACCTTAGATTGCCTCAGGTCGTCTGTGGTCCTAACACGATCCGACCATCCATCCTATCCTATTAATATTATAAACGCGAAAGTTCGTACGTACGGATGTTTATTACTCTTTCACGCAAAAACGACAGAACGGATCCTGATGAAATTTGGCAGAGGTCGATTATAGTCTGGAATAACACATAGGACACTTTTTATCCCCTGGAGTATGTTCCCTTGGGATTTTCGATATTTACGCGCGGGCGGCTGCTAGTTGTTCATAATGTTTTGGAGGCATTTGAGATGAAGTATGTTAAAGGTCAGAATATGATTACTATAGAGGCACCATGTTTCTGCTGAGGTATCTACAAAAGATCTGGAAGAACATTAGCCATGTATACAGAAATCTTTTAACTTGAGATCGTGAGATGGATTAGAACATAGAATAGATTGATACCTTGGAAGCAAAGGAAAATAGTACAAAATAACAGGCCAACCACAAAACTTATGATCGTGACATTCGTAATATCCTGCCCAACTAGTTATTACTAATATCTATGTATGAATATTTTACGATGCAACTTGCTAGAGATGAAACTCGTTAAAGATTATGACATCTGTATTCTGACAATTAGAACGTTCTGACAGCTGGAAATACTTATCTCAGTAGGATATTACGGTTCAGAAACATTTTACGGTTTTCTTTCATTACTTGGGATGCAGTGGTGAGTTGTTTTAGCGAGTTATGTTAATCATAATGTTTCTGGACAGGAATGTAGGTTGATAGTGTTTTGGCATAAAATGTATGGTGTAAGTCAGAAGCTGTTTTGTTCTAAATTAATCTTATATCTATTGAGTAGATAAGCTGACATTGATATCATTTGTTTTTAACCCCCGACGCAAAAAGAGTGGTGTTATAAGTTTGACGTGTCTGTCAGTCCATTTGTCTGTCTGTCAGTCTGTGGCTCCGTATCTCGCGAACGGATGAAGCGATTTCAATTTAGTTTTTTTTTAGCTCAGTGGTAAATGAATATTTGAAAACCTGCGTCACACATAATTGGTATGTCAGACATCACAGAAATGGACCTTTTTATATCTGCTGTATATTTATTTTATATCATTATGTCTAATTATCATTATTTATCATGTTTATACACTGACCGAGCTAAATCTAACTTCTTTCATTCAGTCCATCCAAAGGTTGTCTGTAAGAGATTATCCTGTGCGACAAACCGCCCATTGCACACTAGTTTTTATAAACGTTTTTCCTGTGACTGTTATGAGGTGAACAATAAAGTATATATTAAAAAAAAAAACAGTCGCTAAATGTCAAATTATAGGGAACCATTATTTTTTTCACTGTATTGTCTCTAGACGCGCTTATCACTACATAGTATAAAACAAAGTCGCTTCCCGCTGTCTGTCCCTATGTATGCTTAAATCTTTAAAACTGTGCAAAGGATTTCGATGCGGATTTTTTTAATAGATAGAGTGATTAAAGAAGAAGGTTTATATGGATAATACATGCATATTATAGTAGAGGAAACATTAGTATCTACATTGCACCCGTGCGAAGCCGGGGCGGGTCGCTAGTTCAACTTTAATACAAAATGGCGTAGGATTGAGTACGTAAAAAACATGCACTAAAGCCATCCCAACGACCTTGTTCTTACGTAGGTGTTAATAAGGCCCTAATATAAAAAAACACACACACACACTTATATATAAACAAAGAAAACGATATTCCCAAACTGACAGCCCTGGTAGAAACCCGATATATTTTGTACCATTTTCGGTCCGTTCCTTATATGGGCCAGATTGAATGGCAGTTTATTGTGTAACCATATATTATATCGTGGGCTTGTGTAGGGACAGTCCCATTCAATGTATAGGGTATCACGGTATGAGTTTTGGTTAAACTTGTTAAACAAATGTAGTAGATAAGCAGGGTCTTGTGTGAGGTTGCGTTTGTTCGAAAGAGTTACCGCGGCTCTGAAACGCAATGGGTATTAGGAAGAACACGGATGGGTTTTAGTCAGTAAGAGTCTGATACTTTCTGCCGTGAAATTAGTCATTTGACGATTTCGCATCCATATGAAAATAGTTTTGTGTAAAACATAAAAATGTTTTGAACAAAAACTAACGGAATAAATACGCAGACGCTGAAAGCTGGATTCAAATAAAAATGCGAAAGTAACTCAGTGTTTGTGTCTACGTGTTTGTTTTTTGCGTTTTCACGTTAAAACCGCTGAATTTTTGTTTGTATATAGATTGGAATAGTAGTTTTGATGGTTTAGAGTTTATAGGATTTTTTTACGGCGCGTTGAGTCCCACACGCGTTTCAAAGAGATATCAGCATAGCAGTCTGAATTTGTTCAAAAGAGTCACCGCGGCCCTAGAACGCAAAGGGCATTAGTAGGAACACGGATGGCTTTTAGTCAGTAAGAGTCTGACACTCCCTTCTGCTCTAACCACAGCGGAAGAAGTCACTTGATGATTGCCCATCGTTAAAAAACAAGACTTAAAAAACATCCATTGCGACACCTCATTTCACTACATTCGAAATAGACTATTTCCAGATCCCTTCCTTATTCCCAAAACCGGATGACATCACAAGACCCGTTCTTCCCGAGTAACCTGGGTATTACGCAAGAAATAATAGGAATTTCTTCCATAATAATAGACACATCAAAAAATTGTTTAGACAAACCAAGGAAGCATGCATACACACATACCGACAGATTGATAAAAGCTTTCTTTCTTACAAGAATCGAGATGAAAGGAAGTCGCATTTAGGTTTTCCGGATACAACAGAATTGGGTACACTGATTGAAATCCTACCCTTCGTTCTATGTGGGCGACGGAGCGGGAATATCAAACAGTTGTAGTGAAAATATTCGGACTAAGACATAACATCACGGCTGAATTCCCTAGAGGGGTTAGCAGATGTGTCGTACATCCGCATTTCGAAAGCTAGATACTATACTACTTTTTAGGGTTCCCTACGGCCGATTGCAAACTGGAACGCTTATAGGATTACTCCAGTGTCTGCCTTTCCACCTGCCTCAGATTATTTTCTCCGAATCTACTAGATCGATTCAGTACACATAATTATGAACTATTGTAATCCAAGCACGAAAGCGAGCGTTATAGCATAGCTTAATAGCATAATCAGCCTTTTAATGTTCCCACTGCTGGGACATAGGCCTCCTCTCTAAGAGAGGGAATGGGCCGTTATCCACCACGCGGGCCCAGTGCGAGTTGGTGAATGTCACATGTCTTCGAAGTTTTGATTCTAGGACATGCCGGTTTCCTCACGATGTTTTCCTTCGCTGTTTTGAGAGCAATGGTGATGAAATTAATTATACAATGCGACCTACAATTCGTAAGTCGGGGCCGTTACGACTCGGCCAATGCTCACGAAAATGAAGTATGTCCAAAAAAAAAATGTGACATGTGGTCACATTTTTTTTTTTGGACATACTTCATTCTCACTCACTCGGCCAATGCTCACGAAAATGAAGTATGTCCAAAAAAAAAATGTGACCACATTTAGTTTCGAGTGGAAGAAAGTAGAAATAAAATAAAATAGTTAGAAAATTTTTGAAAAATACAAATGAAATCTACTTTTCATAATTTTAAAATAAATCGGTTATATTGAGGTATGTATGAGGTTTGAGAAAATAAACAATTTAAGTACCATCGTCTCCAAAACTACAATTTTATGGACAATGCTCTACTGATGTTACTAGTAACCGGAGCAGATTATAACAAATACTTTTTTTTGTTATTCCTATGAACCACTCATGACAATCCCAACTAGAGTAATTGTCACCATCAAGAGAAACGTGATTAAACAAAAACCAATCATTTGCCGAAGCACATAAAGTTGATAATCGATTACAATTGAACACGTCGGCGTTTCTCAAAGTCGAATGTAGAAAGAGGCAAGTTTAAAGATCAAAATGTCCATTAGATTTGACATGTCGTTAGGTCACTGACCGATGTAAGAATGAGGATATATTCACTTGAGCGCTAGGAAGCGGTATGTGACAAAGAATTAATTATGTTTGGTACTTATAGATAGCTGATGCCTGCAACTTTGTCCGTGTATATGTCAGATCCAAAGAACAACTTTCATACGAACTTAATAGTTTAGTATGTCAATATAAATATAATAAGTCAGGACTGTAGGAATCAAATAATATAATAAGTCAGGACTAGCGTTGAAAAAAGCAGGAAAACGTCCCGTTTGTTTCCGATTCCGTGGTTCTTTTTTCAATGTTTCATTCGAAAGTTTCAAGAAAATTTGTTGGTAGGTATACAATATGTAGGACTGGATACAGAGACTCTTTTCAGTGCGAATGTGAGGTTTCAAAGTATTGAAATGATAAAAAGTTTGGAGTGAATACTCATCGTGTCTCAGAAAACTAAACTTCTTTACCTAGTCTGCAAGTACCGTAAAGTTTGGTCATGGTGCATCGCATTTTGTAAACAAATAGAAAATTCTACAACTTTTTTAGTTGAAGGAAAATATTGTAAAGAAGCCTAAACTATTATTAGTTCTCCTAATCATTAAGATTATATATCATATTTATTAGTCTATAATTTTAGCATATATGTACATACCATACATATTTTATTTGTATTATAAATATTATTTGCATTTTTTTTTTGCGAAACAAAATTCTACTTTAATTTACCACAGTACACATTGCAGGTGCAGTGCAGCGCCTTGTTGAATGAAGTCCGCCAATGTACCCAGTATTGTGTGTACATAATGTTTAGATAAATAAACTTGTAGAAACAGTCTTAAGACACAATCCAATCCAGCGTGCTAGGTAGTTACTGCTGGAGATAGGCCAGTGGCGTGCAGTGGTTCAAGTTAGGGTAGGCCAGAGAAAATGTCCAAATAAAGTTTTAAAAATAACCACATTATTCAGGGTTGATTTTTAATGAAATGAGTTTTTAAATAGCCTATTAAAAATAAAAGCTCCACATTTCAACCCTGAATAATGTGGTGGTTTTTTTGGACATTTTCTCTGGCCTACCCTAACTCGAACCACTGCACGTCACTGACATAGGCCATACGCAAGAGTTGTTACCACGACCGGTTCTGTACATGTCGGCTGCAACGAATTCTTTTTTATTATAAAAAAAAATAAGTTGCAATCCGAGATTGGGTTAAAACGGAAGCATAACACCAAAAGGAAACATAAAAAATCCTCGATTTCCCACGATAAGCTACCTAAAAAAAACCCTTAAAAGACAACATTTGACAAGCATCTCTATAGGGTATTTGCATTGTAAATACCGCAATAAAATGTACCAGAAAACAAGGATGTTGTACCACTGTAAAATGCAAAATTATACTGCAGTTGCCGCAATAAACTTTCAACTTTATGACTGGAACAATAAAGTCGTGAGCGTCGGTAATGCTAAGTTTGTCAATCTTGAAGTCCTTGTGAGATTTATGTTGGTACTAAAGTAATGCGAATGATTCCCACGTGCATAGAATGAGAGTACGAACTGTGAATTGTTGTGAACAACAAAATGGCGACTAAAGGGACGATATTACTTAGAAAGTAGTATCCCTGGGTGAGAATTTGTCAGTCGAGATCGTTTTACCGTGGACTTCTTCAGTTAATCTACATAAATCATTATACCTTCAACCAGAAGACATCATGAATTAGGTTAACTGCTTGTGAGTTACTGCAAGACTGTGCTTTATCCCGAGAAACTAACACTATTGATGAGTTATTTGTAAACTTTTGTATTCTACTAACTATGGTACTGGGCCCATAACCTAAAAAAGCAACATACGTGTTGCTTTTTTAGGTTATGGGCCCAGTACAATAGTTTGTTTTGCTCAATCTAGTGCGTACACTAGCATGAGCAAAACAAACTATTATATTATTCGTTGCATAGACTAAACAGATTGACAGATATGTATAAGATTTTGCCAGTATTTATATTTCAGTCTGTCACAATAGTTTGTCTTAAGGCATTGACATAAAGTGACACAAAACTGATAGAAAAATATGTACAAAAACAAGGGGGCAGGAGCATATTCTCTAGATGCCAGAAACACAAGTCTTATCAATGTAGCGACGATTGGAGACTTCGGTTTCAAGATGCCTCTTGGCTGAATTTAAATCTGATTTTTTCTGATTTAAGCTCAAGTTTTTTTTCTGTAAGGGATCAGCGAGCGTACCATGAGGTGTTAAAACGTGAGTCTTCCGAGCGAGAAAGAGGGATAGAATTATACACCCTAGAGAATTAGTAACACTTCTTATAAATCAATAAAACTACCAGCCTTTTCCTAACTACGTTGTTACTTCCAATCTAACTTAATGAAGCTTAGTAGGTACGAGTAGTTTACTGAGTTAACTAACTGTCTGAGTTAACTGAGTGAGATCGTGAAAGGGCTGATCCCGCTCGGAGAAGAAGGCGTCAAGGAGGCCTCAAACGTCGAAACCTCGCCTATGACATAATGCAGGTGGGACTCCAGAGTCACGGGCGTCCGAGTGGGGACTCTGTCCACCAACCCAGTCATCCTTCCTATGAAAGGCGGTGGCACAGTGATCTCGTGCTGCTGTGCAGAACGAGACTTAGGGACCCCTTTACAGTTTCCTCAGGCATGTGCCCTAACAGGCGTCGCACAGAGGGGATTCCGGAGTGGTCACGCCCTTCTATATGCAGATGGTGATCATCGGGGTGGTTTTAGTGAGGTAAAAAACCACACTCCCTGGTCTTTCTCCTCCCTCCAGACGCCTTTTGAAGGTTCCCCGCGAAAACAAAAAATAGGTTCGAGTAGTTTATAGGAACGGAGCGACTGCCTCAGACCTCAACAACACACAAACTCGATAACACATTACCTGTTGTTATGGCTCGGTGTCAGATATCTTAGCTTTGGACTACCAAAAACGCCTGTCAAAGATGCAAATGACAGTCTTGCCCAACGACTTGCTGATTCAAAACTGTGGTGCTATTCTGTAAATAGTAAATCACTTCGAAAGCCATCTCGCAAATCATCTCGAAAGTCACACTCACTTCGCTTCTCATCTCGCCTGTACAAGTTTCGGTATTCACATGTCAAGATTAAGGCCAAGTGAAGTGAGAGTCTATGGAAGTGATTTCCGAGAAATCAAGTGACATTGCTCTATGGTACTAGGGTAGTGACGCTGAATTGTGTCTTGTTATGATTTACATCAACTCACTAAATTTATATGTGTAACAAATTTATTTGTATAACAAAATCCTATAGACAAACGCCAAAATTCTCACTCGTTTTAGTTCCTGTCACTTCGATCATCACTTGGTGGCGCCAGTGTCGAATTCATTCCATTTAAGAATACGAAACTTTAGTTTTACATGATTTCACTGCGGATTCAGAAGTGATTTCGCAAATAAACTTTTCAGAATAGCACGGCTGGAGTTATGAGAAAAAAAAAGTTCCTGCATGATTTGATAACTGGCCAGTTCTTTTCTAAAATCATTTAAAATCATCTATACTTATAATAAATCTGTAGATAGGTCAATTCTGTACAAGGAATATATTTTCAAAATAACTATCAGGGGGTGATTAGTGATCGATACTGGTGCCAAAAACGCAATCAGTAAAATTTTTGTCTGTCTGTCTGTCTGTCTGTCTGTATGTTCTTTATAGAAACAAAAACTACTCGACCGATTTTAACGAAACTTGGTGTAATTATTCTTCATACTCCTGGGCAGGTTATAGTATACTTTTCATCACGCTACAATCAATATGAGCAGAGCAGTGAAGGAAAATGTTGGGAAAACGGGAGAAGTTACTCCATTTTTTAAGCTTCCGCCGCGTGTGTAGCCTTAATGGTTAAAGTCACATAGAAATCATGTATTACGGAAATGTTTTACATAAAATTATCTAAAAGATGTCCCAAACAGCATATGTCTATATTTTATGGTTGACTCACAATAACACGTGTAACTGTGATGACCGATAGCTTAGCAGTTCGGCGCTTTCTGATTATTTGTATGAAACTTTGTCAAATTTTAAACCGATCGGGCTGAGAGTTTCAAAATCGGGGGTAAAGTAACTATTCCACGCGGACGAAGTCGCTGGCAGAAGCTAGTTTAAAATAAGAGAGGCTTATACAGGTTACCTATTAGTTATTATTTGTATAGGATTGGAAGCTCCAAATTATGTCAAACCCAAGTTGTAGAAGCTTTTTCATCCAGGGATAAATAGGCGCCATATTTTTGTTCGAGATTACCCGCCATGTTCGCAGTTGATTTTATGAATTCCTTTTTAAATATTGGAAGTTTTCTTTACTTATAACGTACTTACAGCTTTATTTGCATCCCATACAAATGTTGTTGGAATTCTCTGAATTAATTTACTCTTACAGTTGAAAGGTTTCGTCTCTTTTCAATTTGGTTTGGATTATTACTTTTAATAAGGTTTCTAGAAAAGGACAGATAGACTGAGAGAGAGATAAAGCTATGTATGTCACTCAGATTAAGGTTAAATTTAAGGTTACAGATGTATGGGTTCTTAAACAGGTTGACTATCCAGTATATACCGAAACACCTCTGAAGTACTCGGTAAGTACGTTAATTTGTTGGTCCTTTTTTATGGATGGGAAATCATCAAATGACTTCTTCCGCTCTAGGCGAGGCGAAGTCTTCGATTTTCGTTTACCGTCCAATCGTCACCGATTGACTTACTTCTCAGCTGAGTTGTTAACAAAGACATTATTAGTACACTATACTTCTATAAAGTGGGTTCATAATGAACCCGACAAACGAAAAAAAAAACCAATGTGCACGCCATGGTGTGTACCCCGCACTATTATACTAAAAGCAGTACCGCGTGGGTGCCTTAAATTCATTTGAGGTCATCACAGGATAATCCGGTTGAGCAGTAACCGGGCTTAGTGTGCTGAACTGCAAGTGGTCCATTCCAAAAAAAAAAAATACCCAAGTAACTTTAAAGCTTTGCAAAAAATGCAAGAAAAATAAAACCGTTGATTAAAGGAAGAGCGATTTCATTTCATCGTTTTCAGCCAAGGTCACAATCCCAACAGCCAATTACATTCCTTCCTAAACAGCCCGTCTGATAAGACTGATGATCCCTTATCAAACGACCAGACACAATCAGTTTTCTATCAGAATACCTTGAGGGTACTCTGTTATCAAAGGTCAGGACAAAACAAGGTTTAACCCTTACAATGCTAATATTGACTTGGAAGGGTCAGACGTCCCCTTTCAAGGGGGCCTATTCTGAGAGTTTTCTGTAATGAGAAAAAGGATGGTATAAGTGTTTGCTTTTTAATTTTTCTCTCAGTTTTGTAATTTTCATAGGATAAGTATGAGTTTTTTATGTATGGGGGTTAAGTTTGTGGACTAATTAGGGCTTTATGAACGGGTTTGGTTTTCTAGTTTATTTTTTATTGTATCTTTTCTCCGTGTCAGGAAACTTGACAACTGATGATGAATAAATTATTTTCAATGAAATGAGATCTTTACCTTTCAGTAGTTTAACTACAGGCTTATACTTGTACATACCGGTTATGAATCGATAATAGAACTAATAGAAAACATCAAAATTGTTCTTGAAATCATAAAAGAAGGTGATCATGAGAGGTTCATCACTCCGTGTCAGAGAATAGGAACAAATGCCAGCAGTGGGAATGTTATTAAAGGCTCATTATACATTTTCAACCTCCAAAAGTTTATCAAACGCACACTAATTAGTTTATAATAAAATTACTATGACTAATTATTACTAATTACCATGTCAAATGACCGTAATAATTATTTAATTAGCTTAGTAACAAAGCCCGCCATGAAATAGGTATACTATCGCTGTTAATATCAAAATGATATTCGTAAATGTAGTTTTATTTTTACTCGACTACGCGGCGCAAAGTATCATGTGTTTACTTTTTGGTTTTGCTTGCATATGTACATTTTTACCCGAAGACGGCGACACCCAAAAGGATGGTTGTGTGTCTTTGATTTATAAGTACTATTACCTTTGTCAACGTTTTTGTTGAATGACGAAATATCACCTGCAGCTAAGTCGATACCGACCACAAAGATTATCGATACGTAGTCATCTTTTGTGTCATCTCTACCCAACTACAAAGGGAGCAACTAAGTACCTGTATTTTACATGAATCGAATCGACTGACTTTTGATAATACTACTTAAAAGCAGACACTCATATTTTCGTAATACTTTTTTAAAAAAAAAAAAAAACGTACACGCTGCATCTCAATCAAATCTGCAGCGTATGCGCAATCTTATCAACAAACGCACAGTTATCGAAATAGGGCCCCAAATGAGACGAAAACGTTGGATTGACATAATTCAAAACGAGTAGTGGACCCGACCCGGGCTAACGGGGATTAAGTTTGGATCCAAATTATGGTTTGTATGTGTAGTGGTTTCGGAATATTATACGGCCCTTTGAGGTTTTTGGCTCCGAATTAAACATTCTGATCTCTTTTTGTAATGGTTGGAATGTTTATGACAACTCCAATTTTAATTGTGTTCTTTCAAAATAGGTGTTTCTGTCCCAAACATAGGAACTTTCTCCACCATATTTTACTTAGCCTTTCAAATCAAATCAAATCAAATACATTTATTTGTGTACACAGGTAAAAATGGGTGGAACAATACAGGCTAATGTGTCTCTGTGTCCTGCCACAGTAGGTGACATACAAAATATTAATTGAAATTACATAAGCATATTAATAGATATAAAATTTATATTAATAAGATCGTGCAAATGGTAGGCAGCTCTCTGCTTGTTGAATTTATACACATGATTAATCGATTCTGGAACTATTTTCTCTACATATGCTGAATACTGGTGTTGAATGGAGACGTAGCTAAGTAGTAGGGTAAGTATTTGTAGAATGAAGATGCAAAACTCACGCCCCAACCGCCGCAAGAGAAGAAGACACCTCGGGCATCGGGAAATGCAGGGCGGTTTCCAGCCACAGGAGGCGCGAGCCTATGGACGACGGGCGTTGGGTGACTCACCGTCCGATAACAACCAGGCCCGGGTCGACGGCGCGTTGTGTTTTACGCGCACCTCATAGAGATGTCAGAATTGAAGACACTGGGGTCAGTTCCTGCCAGAGTTGCGAAATTTGTTTGAAAGAGTCACCGCAGCCCTGGAACACAAAGGGCATTAGGAGGAACGCACATAGGTGTTAGTCAATAAGAGTCTGACACTTCTCATCCTTTAAAAAAAAGATACAGACCTACATCTTATTACATAATGAACAAGCGGTTCTTTTGAAAACCTTTTTTTTAATAAAAACTTTGCCCCACATTAGAATTTACTCCTGTATCGTGGGTACGTTCACAAACATGTAAACTCACATACACAAGACGCCCAGACCCGGAACAACTATCTGTAGGCCATACATACATTTATTTCGTGCGGGAATCGAAACCGCGACACGTAGCGCAGCAGCCGAACGCTCAACCACTGCGTCAACCGTTTCGTTACCTTTGAAACACATACCATCAATTTTCTGGGTGGTTACTTCATTTCTAATCTAAGTCAATGACGCGAACTTCAGCCTAATTCTTTCAAAGCAGTTATTTTCATAATGTCAAATAAGGCCCATTCTAACAAAACGCGAGTAAATAATAAGATTAAATATCATCTTAGAAGATTGTCTGTTCTTACCATTGATAAGTATTTAAGAAAATTACTAAGGAATCATACTTGTAATTATCTTTTTTCTTGATAAACAGTAGCCATGTAATTAATTTGTTGAAATGCCCTGTTCAGATGTTTTATCGGAGTTCCGTATAATTATAATTTCTTTTGAGAGCCTCTTAGGTTTCGATAATGATGATACGTAAGATGCAGATTTCATTATGAGCAAATTAAGTACGTACTGAGAACGCAGGCGAGAGCGCGGAACAAGCGATAGTGATGCACGATCGGCCTAAGCGTTCGGATTGTGACGCATCTAGTAACTCCTTATTTTTATAATTCAATTCATAAATGTATGCATCGTGAGGAAACCGGCATGTCCTAGAACCAAAAATTCGAAGACATGTGACATTCACCAATCCGCACTGGGCCCGCGTGGTGGATTACGGCCCATTCCATATCCTAGAGAGAAGGCATATCATAATCATGCAAATGTATGTAATTTTTCATCCATGTTTTCTTGTTAATTAATCATGTAAGTTTTTTTTTATTATCGCCCGTAAACCGACTTTACAGACAGCTATTTTTTTTTCATTATGATAAAAGTGTGTACCCTTGTTCCTAGTTCAGGTCATACTCGACCCGTTTGCCACACTTCATGCCAATCCTTCAGCCGCTCCCCCGTGCAAATTCTAAACACAATTATTTTTTTTCTTTTTTCTTTCAAAAATTAAGAAAGTAACTGCAATAAATAGAGTAAAAAGTAAAGCACTAATACACAACACAATACGCAAATGTTGAGATAAAAAATAATAATTTCAACAAGTATTTTTAAAACTAAGTCGCAACAAAGTAGGTATTACCCGGAAGCCAAAGGAACGTTAATACAAACCGCCACCGCGCCGCTGGCTCTCTAATCAAAAAGGTAAAATGTTAATTACTTTCTAAACTGACGCCTGTGCCATACGGACGTAGGTACAGAAATATTTAAAGTTGTTCCTTATTTGTTGATTTATTAGTATTTAACCATAATTTGAGGGTTAAGCAGTGCTGTACCGATTAAGAACAAACACATTTCACCAATTCGTGCTCGTTTGATGGCACTATGCTCTCCCCGAGCATGGTGTCATCAAATGAGCATGAATACAGTCATTCCACGTGGAATAACCCAATAACACTGATCGGAAATCGAACCCCGGTTTCACTTGGAACTACTACACTACCTTGAAGCAATCGATGCGCGTCTCCGCAAACATAAATGATGCACTGCTGTATAACTTTCCTACCACGCCAGGAGTTACTTTAACCTTGAAAAAATATTAAAAATCAATAGGATTTTTACTATTATCTTCGTACCCTTAGGGAATGAATATCCTACAAGGATTCACTTATACCCTTATCATCATCTGCCTAGCCTTTTACCAACTTTATGGCTCCCAGACAAGCCGGATTCAGCTGAATACCAGTATTTTACGTGGAGCGGCTGCCTACCAGACCTTTAAAACCCCTTAACTGGGGATCACGGTACTTCTTGGCAAGACTGGTGTCAGATTTTCTGGCTTCTGACAATCCGTAACCTAACCACTGCCAAAGATCTCCAAATGACAGCCGGGACCACCGGCTTAACGTGCTTTCCGAGGCACGGAGAAGTCTAGTTATGTTAAGATGGTCACCCATCAACAGACCAACCTCGGCGAGCGTTGCTTAACCTCGAATATACCCATGCGGCTGTTATAATTCAGCCACGAGCTCCTCACTTATACCCTTATATGAAATAGAAAAGTAATTCCTAGCCCACATTTTTACCTTTGAGCTAACATTTGTCAACTTGTCACGTAACTACCCTACTTATACGTAAAATAATGTTTCTTGCCCTTTTCCCTTTAATACTATTACTTACTCAAAATCGATTACTAACATGAAATGGAAAACGTGATGAACAATATGTGTCACAGTACAACGTTATGGAAACATTAGGGATACTGAATGGCTGAATACCTCAAACATTTATTTTTTCTGTATTGGAAATCATCAATGTTATACTGCCGCGGGTTGCGGAATTTGTTCGCCAGAGTCATCGCGGCTCTGGAAGGCAAAGTGCACTAGATGGATGGATCACGGGATTCACGGGTGGGTTTTAGTCAGTAAGAGTCTGACACTCCCTTCCGCTCCGCCCAGAGCGGGAGAAGTCATTCGATGATTTCCCATCCAGAAACAAAAAGAAGATGCGTTACACTGCCGGTATGGTGCCATCAACGTCCTAAAAGCGTTGTTATACTGTAGCCCTACCATGACGTCTTAAATCCATCATGCTTCCCGTGTCAGAGAGAGACGGAGTTATACAAGACGAATAGCACTATCCCTTTTTCACACAGATATCATGATAGTATTGGCACTTCGTGGTACGGCCCCTGCAGGCGTACCATGAGGTGTTAAAACGTGAGTCTTCCGAGCGAGAAAGAGGGATAGAGTTATACACCCTATATAGCTCCATCCCTTTTTCTCGCTCGGAAGACTCACGTTTTAAGACGTCATGGTACGCCCGCTGTTCACGATTCTCGTCCGAGTGTATTTGTGTATTTCAAGCCAACGATCTAATCTATACAAACCAGCTGACCTTGACTGACCTTTGTACTTACCTACGAAAGAAAATAAAATTAGAACATACAAAGATAAATTCACAACTTACTTATACGAACCTATAACAAAACCCGTACGAAAAAAACTGTAGCAAACATTCCATTTTACAAGTTTAACTAGAATAAATGGCATACAATCACTCTTCGTCCTAGGCCCAAAACTTTGATAGGTACCCAAACCCCCAAACTTAGACTAACAATTTGCCTTTAGACTACCCGACATGGTTGTAAAGTCCCGCCTACACCCTATCCCTTACAAAGGGTTAGTTTAAGGGGAGGAGCGGGAGAATCGGCTACATGATACGTGTCAGATTTTGTATTGAAGTTTTGATTTATAGTGTTTTGTTACAATTAGGAATGGAGTCAGATCTTTTGTTTCTGGCTAAATAATAACAGCAGCACAGGTCGTTCTTCGAGGTTAAGCATCGGTAGCCAAGGTCGGGTCAAAGTCAAAGTCAAAGTCAATTCATTTATTTCAACTAGACCATTAACGGCACTTTTGAACGTCAAAACATTTGAAAATAAAAATATTATAGTGACTCTAGTTGTCCATTCGCAAAAAGTAGATTCTTATGGAGAAGAACGGACAAGAAACTCCATAGTTACTCTTTTCAAATATGAATAAGTTTTACAATATTTTGTATACATTAGCCAACTGGTTATATGTGAGGACGATGCACCCGAATAAAACTAAGTACTATACTATTAACAGGTACAACAAAGAAACAACAGCAGAGGTAAAATTAATAAATTTGCTAGTCAGGGACATAGTACTCACATATTTACATTTTTTTTTAAATCCTTGTTTTATACAATTGCCAACAATGAATCAGTGTGTGTTAAATTAACTATAAAAGATCAGTAACTACAGCTCAATCGTCAATGGGTAACCTTTTTATATCGATACTAGTCAATGTAACTGAATGTAGGTGAACCAAACTTTTGTATAGAATGACTGCTTGCCCCCAGAGCGCCTCAAGTCTGCTATTACAATAGTGTCAGAATGGTCTATCATTGATTTCATAATGGTTGATTTTGACAAGTTTGATAATCTACTAATATAAAAGCGTCATTATGACTTTCCAATGGTCAACCACTGACACTCCATTGAAAGAAATGGCATAGAATGGTAATCTCGTACATAATAACAAATGAATGACAGACGTACGTGGTAATCTGCTAAAATTTTGACAGTTTCTTTGATCAGTGACCTACCATTAGAACCTCATTGCTTTTAATAGCTCGGTTATCAAAAAGTATTACTGGACCAATGATCGACCATTATGAATTTAGCAGATTACGACCTTTTAGCAAAATGACAATGGGATCGTGTTGGAATGACGAAGTTAGAAAAATAGCAGACTTGGGGCCCCTTATGACGCACCAATGTCATCTTGATTCAGTTGTAAGCGAGACGGAGCTATACAGGGTGAATAGCACTATCTCCCATTCACAATGGACACATGAATTGACTTTGACATGATGATACTGACTCTTCATAGTAGGGGTAGCTTTCAGACCTTCGGGCTTTGAAAAGACGCAAAAGAAACAGTATTCAAAACACAATAAAACCTTTTTTAATATCACAAATCTCAAAGAATTACAATATTGCTCTTATAAGATTTTTCATGTTCAGACACACACACAATATTAATCTTGAAGACAGCCACAACAAAAGACGTATAACCCTTTTAAGAAGCAATATATGCGTACCTAACATGAAAGTACTTATACAATACACACTCAAATAAGATTAAGGTTGATTCCCACAAGTGTTCCTAACGTAAGATTAACAGTAACATAAAAAAATATACGAAAAACATTAGTTTTAGGGTCCCGTACTGCTGTATGATCAATTAAATGACCCATGTCCCTACAGAATTTAAAGCAAAATAGTAGAAAATTGTGACATAGCAGATCCGGGTATTGTGATGTGGCATGCCGAGCAGTGAACTACGTTAGTTTCGACTTGACCTATTTCGAAATACGCTTCAAAAGATAATGCTTTCATAGTGACACTAGCTTTTCCTGAAAATTCGTACGCGGATATCCCCTTTTTCCCGTTCCCGTAGGAATTTCGGGAAATCCACTTTTAGTGCTCCCCTACACTCCCCAAGGAACATACATTCCAAATTTCAGCTTTCTGTTCGTTCAGTTCGCTCAATGAGTGTTTCGGTCTTCCGGTGTACTTCATATCTATACTAGCGACCCACCCCGGCTTCGCGGGTGCAATGCTGATTCTAAACCTCTGCTATATTATGCATGTATTATACATATACACCTTCCTGTTGGATCACTCTATCTATTAAATAAAACCGCAGCAAAATCCGTTGCGTAGTTTTAAAGATCTAACTATACATAGGGACAGACAGACAGCGGGAAGCGACTTTGTTTTATACTATGTAGTGATATTGATGATTTCAGAACATCCGTTGTACTGACTTGGCTATCGTAAACACGAGTTTTAAAAAGTAAACGCGCCTTGGCTTTTATCACGAAAATTAGACATTTGTACCAACAACTGTCTAATTTGCGTATCATAAATGACGTTGTCAATGACATTTCTATTTTAGCAGTATCGTGAAAATAAAATCCTAAATAGTAGTAGGTCCAGTAGAAATTAACTAATAATGAAAATACTTTTCTTTATCTTTTCCTATCAACCACCTTAAATATAACCACGCACATCTGAAATACACTCATATATTTAAAATAAAAAACTATAATGACACTATACGGAACCATTCATCTCATGAGCGACAATAAGCACATAATATTTCTTTTCTATAAAAAACTTCGTATATGAAAAGAAAACGATTTTGAATCCTTTGATACATAAAGATACATCCCGTTTGAGTCATGTCACGTAAGTTATAAGATATTTCGGCTTTTCCAATACTTTTCTAAGATAAAAGATAAAAAATATGCTTCTTTTTGTTTGCGATAAGTAGTTTGTACAGAATTTTTTTTCGCTTTATTTATTTCATGAGGGAATTCGGTAATTGTATGTTAGATTACATTTTTTTGAAAGTATATGTTGGTTATTAATCTATACTAATATATAAAGCTGAAGAGTTTGTTTGCTTGATCGCGCTAATCTCAGGAACAACTGGACCGATTTAAAAAAATATTTCAGTGTTGGATAGTCCATTTATTGAGGAAAACTACAAGCTATAGACTAATAGGACCGGGGCATTAATGAAGAATGTTTCAAAATCGGGGGGTTAGTAACTATTCCACGCGGACGAAGTCGCGGGCAGAAACTTATTTAGAAAATTCTGTATAGACACAGATATACAATTATTTGTTAGTCATGGTCCATGGTCCGGATGTGGGAAAGTCCAAGATGACGAAGAAAAAAAGTCAAGATAAAAATTATGTTCTACAAGTGTAACACGACTGTGTCATCGAAGTGACAACCATTTTCCATAGAAATGGGTCCTTCTACAAATAATACACGTGGAGCATTTTTTATTTACCCACTTATCCTCTTTCTGGGTCAGCTTGATGCGAATTGGTTTAATAGCAACAAGGTAGGGATGGTAACCTACAGTGCGTCTAGATGTCCTATGGTAGAAGGGGGCCGGTGGGATGAGGACGTGGAGTTCATGGGCACACTCGCCGAAGTACAATCTGTAGAAGACTGAGAAGCAAGCGACCTTACGGCGATGACCCAGGCTGTGAAGCTTGGCATTTACCAGTTTTTCGTCATCAATGAGACTGTCCACTAAATTCCACTTACTAAAATAAACTCTGGAGCGATTGGTAGATATGCAAAACATGTGCCTGACACGATTGCAGAGTTTGTTCGAAAGAGTCACCGCGGCTCTGGAACGCAAAGGGCATTAGGAGGATCACGGGTGGGCTTCCGCTCCGTCCAGACAGGTAGAAGTTATTTCATGATGTTCCATCTAATAAAACATATACCTATGCAAAACATTCCATCAACCACTGTCTAACGTATTTATCGAGTTTGGAACACTGATTTTATTCCCATCCGCAATTTTCAACGAGATACCAATTTAACTTAATACAGAACCCCATCTTCCCGGTTTCAGTTTCACCGATTCTCATACCACGGAAATACATATAGACCAGAGAAATACATTTTAATAATTCCCCATTTGATTTATTGTTTCTTGGTCACATCCGCGTAAAATATAACGTTACTTTTACGCGTTCAGTTAGTGTATCATAAATCAGATATACGGCTTTCCGGTCGGTGTGTACCTTACCCTCATGGGGATTCCAAAATGTACTCACGTGGCTAAGTAACGCTTCCAGGTTAAGGAACGCTTGCCGAAGTCGGTTTGTGGATGGGTAACCATCCACATCAAGCCGAGACTCCTTCATACCGTGGAAAGCACGATAAGCCCTTGGTACTTGCTGTCAGTTTTAGATTTTTATAGAAGCCAGAAAATCCGACAAAAGTCTTAGAAACTTTTCAACATCAATAAAAAAATATATCTTCGCAAGGTGAACGTAAGGTCACAGCATCAAACTAATTTTCATTGCAAAAAATGCTATTCGATAAACAACCAAAACTGTCGACTCGGAAACCCGAAAAATAAACATTATCATTGTATGAATTATGAACTTTTTCAGAACAATAACCTTCCGTGAAAAAACGGAACAACTTTTTCTATTCTTCAAAAAATTGACAAAAACCACACCGACCAAAATAACTTATACAAAAATACCGGGTAAAATTCGCAAGTTTTAATCAGGAAAGAAATTGACAGGTTATATTGGTAACCTTTTACAGTTTCTTATTTAAAAGCTATCTTTAATTCAAACTGAAAAATTCCCACGATCCAACAGAATTATTTTTTGGTCTTGGGCGGTGTTTACGTTCTACAGAAAATATAAAAGGTCCATTTGAACCAGTCTATGAAGATAATGATCTTGTTTTAAAGAACCTTTTTTATATCACTGTAGGGAAAAGAAGGTAAAAAAAAAACGCCTGCGGTCAGCATGGCAGTAGGGACTTTAAGATTGTACCTGTATAAAATCTAGTAAAATTGATTGAGTCAGGCGTTACTTTGCGGAAATTCATTTTTAATTTTACCAGACGAATTTAGTTTCTTCCCCTTTACTGCGAATGTTTGTGGGTAGTTGTACACAAATAACCAACGGTGGCAGTGTATAAAAGGGGGGGTGCCTTGCGCCCTGGCTGGGGGCCTTAAATTCATTTGAGGCCACCACAGGATTGTCCGGTTGAGCAGTAACCAGCCTTAGTGTGCTGAACTGCGAGTGGTCCATTCAAAAAAAAAAAAAAAAACTAATTTCTCAGTCGCAACTCAACGGTCAGCGAGTCAACACGTCCCCTGAGGATGCCTCGTGGAGAGGCGAAACACGTGTCGGTAATGGTGTTGGGTTTTGCATTGCCTTCCTGCATGTGCATAAAATCCTTGCATTTGCCTTGTAATCTTGCATGTGCATAATATAGCGGGCGGGAGGGAGGTGCATACCTGCAACCCACTAATATTCGCGGAAATTAAAACTAGATATATTGTTTTCAATTTAAAATTAAAATCTAGTACGTAAATAACCTACCTATGTATATAAAACTACTCTTCTTCTTTGAGTACCATCTTCTATCGAAGGTTGGCGACCATCATGGCAACTTGGACCCTCGACACAGCAGCTCTAAATAGGGAACGTGTGCTTTTATTGTACCATTGGCGCAGATTTTTGAGCCAAGATGTTCTTCTCCTTCCTGGATTTCTTTTCCCCTGTATCTTCCCCTGAATAGGGATGTTTCCTGAGTAAAAAATATATGATTATGTTTAGTCCGTCAGTTAGATTATAGAAAAATATTGGACACGTATTTTTTCCTTTATCAAATCTATAAAAACTGACGAAGATACAAAGCATCAAAGATCAGGAGTGGGGGCTTGTGACGTTACGGCTCGGTAAAAATTGTAGCGAGTAGTGACGTCACACGAGTTTTCAACGCTCTGTCTCGGCTTCATTTTTTGTTTACGTGAAGAAAAAAAAATACGTGTCCAATATTTTTTGGAAATCTATCTGACGGACTAATTAGATTTTTTAGTCAACTACCCTGTTATAAGTTGCAACAGGTCATATTATAAAACTACTACAACACCCATAAAATTAAAGCAAGACCTGTTTCCGCGTGAATGCCGGACATTGTCCTAAGGGCACATACAACAGGGTTAAAAAGTCCAATCCCATGTGCTAATCCAGACTAGAATCTATCTCTGTGTCAAATTTCATCAGGAGCCATTCAGTAGTTTTTGTTTGAAAGAGTAACAAACATCCATACATACAAACTCTCGCATTTATAATATTAGTAAGGATTACATAAAATGAAAATTACAATTAAATTGACGACACAAACTCACAATTTTCGGTGTCCGTATTCTGGGCTACTGACCACCCAAAACGAATATGCCAAACAAAGACTTACAAATGACAGCGAGGATCAACAAAACGTAAAACCACATTAATGCGCTTTCCGAAGCTCGGAGATATCTCACTTTGTTAAAATGATCATCTATCTACAGATCAACCGCGAAACGCGTTTCTTAACCTTGCAGATCGACCATTTTGGATTGGCTGTTTTTAGTCCGAACTCCAAAGGCAAAAACCTACAAACTTATATGTATGTGTGGAAATTCAGTATCTATAGAACGTTAAGCTGCTATAACAGCCCGATACGTTCTAAACTATAAAAATCAACCAACATCGATGAAGTAGTTGGCATTTTCTGTCTGTGTATAAGTTACTAGCAGCGCCCCGCGTTTTGAACCGCGTAGTTTCCGTTCCCGTGGGAATATGGGGATAAAATATAGCCTATGTCACCCGCGGATAGCGTAGCTTCCAAACAGTGAAATAATTTTTCAAATCAGTTCAGTAGTTTCTAGTAGAGCCTATTCAATACAAACAAACAAACAAATCTTTCCTCTTTATAATAGTAGTATAGACGACCCATTGCAATAATTATGAGTCTTCTGAATAAATCTACAGGATGATTCCAACAGACAGAAAGAAAAACTTAAGTGCACCATCACACCAGTTCCGCCGTCGGCAGACAACGAGGTTAATGCGTCAATTACCGGCCAGTAGGTACGTAATTATAGAAAATGTTTTTCATTGGTGAGCTGAATTTGTTAAATGGTTCCGTCGTTTTTCTTTTCCTTTTTTATGCTGCACTGTTTAATTTTAGTGGCAGGTCAAAGTATATTGATAGATTTTCGTCCTAACAATAATAAACGCGAGCCCATCAATAATAATATAGAGGAAAATTTCAAGGTGACTTTTAACCCTTTATAGTTCTGTTTGGTATCGCTGATACAGTTTTTGAGTTTATTCAATACATAAAAACTAACAAACAATCAAATATTTCCTTTTTATCTATACTAATATTATAAAGAGAAAAGCTTTGTATTTTTGTATGTAACGAATAAACTCAAAAACTACTGGACCGATTTCAAAAATACTTTTACCACAAGAAAGCTATATTCACCTTGAGTAACATACTTAGGCTATATTTTATCCCCGTTTTCCCACGGGAACGGGAACTACGCTGGTGAAACCGCGGAGCGCTGTTAGTGATATTATATTTAAAATAAACTTATTCACCAATTTAAACATAGACTGAAAACTATTACTATAAATCAATTCTACTCAAACCATACAGTAAAATCTATAAATATCTTTGCTATTCCTGGCGAAAGGAAAATGTGAGCATATTACTTTCGTATAATAAACTGGACGAAAACGGAACTGAAAAACTTACAGAGCGTCTTTAATACCACACTTATAACCAAAGATAGAAAGCACCATCCTATATCCTGCGTCCAGCGACTCATTACCAAGGAAATAAATTTGTAGGACGAAGCATTTGTTCGAAAGAGTCACCGCGGCCCTGGAAAGCAAACAGCATGTGGAGGACGAAAAATAAAAAACTTTTTAACAAAAAAATACAACCGACTTTTACACAAAAAATCAAAAAAGTGCAAAATAACTTTAATTTCGGAAATCGGTGTTCGTGGTTGCTTTTTCGTTTTTTGAACACCGACTTCCGAAATTAAAGTTATTTTGCACTTTTTTGATTTTTTGTGTAAAAGCCGGTTGTATTTTTTTGTTAAAAAGTTTTTTATTTTTCATTTTTTAGTGGTACTTACACCCCCTCCCCTCCCCCACCTAAACGAACCAATCACATTGGTGTAAAAAAAACCACTGCTCCTTTGCAGAGTACACTAAGAGGTCGTCAATGTAGACAATGTAGATATTTTTTTTAGATTTTTCGAAAACCGCTTGGTTGATTTCGATAAAATGTTCATGGGACCATTTGGGAAGTATACTCTTTCCAACAAAAAGATTTTTTCAAATCGGTTCACAAGCGACGGAGTTATGCGCGAACAAACAATAAAAAAAAACATACAAACATCCGAATTGAGAACCTCCTCCTTTTTTAGAAGTCGGTTAAAAAGGAGTGGGTTTTAGTCCGTAAGAGTCTGACATTCCCTTCCGCTTCGCCCAAAGCGGGAGAAGTCATTTGATGACTTCTCATACATAAAAAAAGATAGGACGAAACATTATGGATATTACGAACCTACACAGGAAACAAATTAATATCCTTATAAAATATTTTAACACAAAAAGCGCTTTCTCTACCTCCTTGAGATATAATTTCATTTCAAAGCCCCGCGCGGCAGGGATTCGACGACTTTCCTTACTACGACCGTAATACTGTTATATAATTTTATCGAATGATAATTCGGCTTTCAATAGATCAAAGAAATCTTATACAATATTAAACTTTATAACTTTTAATCATTACTTTGAGGGTATGTAATATTAACTGAAGCTTGCTAAATGCTAATATAAATTCGACAAAGCCGCGAAAAACGGTGAAAGAAAACATCGTGAGAAAACCGGCATGTCCTTGAACCAAAAAATTTGAAGGAATGTGACATTCACCAACCCACACTGGGCCCGCGTGGTGGATTACGGCCCATTCGAGGGAATGGAGAGGAGAGGTCCTAGAGAGGAGGCCTGTGTCTCAGCAGTGGGAACATTAAAAAAGGCTCATTATGCTTATGCTATGCTAAATGCTACTGTAAATTCGACAAAGCCGCGTTACGCACTGTCTTCTATTTCTGTATGCAGGGTTAAAGGGAACCTCGCATAAATGGGATCACGGGAACAAAGTTTGCTCGCTTTTCTCGCTCACTCTAGCTCCTATCACCCCATTCGAACCTAACCTATCCATCAGGTGTGCTAAATTCCCGAGCTGGCCTTGCTCGCTCTTTGTTCAGCGGTCAGATCAAATGTTAGTTATACAAAATGATACTTAAATCGAACGTTACAGAAAATCTTGTTATACAAACTGAACGTTATATTAGATGAACATTATATAAATATTGTTAGATGAAGTAAACGCGTTATGTCATTTGAGCGTTATAGCTTTTGAAAATAGAGCAATTGTTCTGATACAAAATGCAAACATCTTCTATAACTTAAGGTAATTTATAATTATAGAAGTTTTGTCTGCTTACAACACTCAGGGATAGCACTTGGCTTCGCCTATATTATTCTTAAAGAGTTTTCAGTTGTGATATAAAAACTGTAACAAATATTTAAAAAAATGCACTTACATTGTTTGATGCCTTAAACGAGGTTCAGTGGCTGTACTACGAAGTGCTAATGTTATCATGGTTGAGGTATCAGTGTGAGGGAAAGGGATAGTGCTATTCGTCTTGTGTAACTCCGTCTCTCTCTGACATTGGAATCATGATGGATTTAAAACATCATGGTAGGGCTGCAGGAATTTCAGGGTTTACGGATCCCTAAAATATCAACAAATAGATAAGAAGGCAATGGCAAGATTATCAAATATCTACATCTACCGTCTTTCTCTAAACCACACTATTTTAAGTAGGCACATAAAAATAGACAAGTTAAGTAGACATTGTGAATTCAATTAAAACTTTTGGCTCAACTAAAGAGAAACTAAGTTTAATCAAAAATCGCTCGGTTAGTTCAACTTATACAAAAATACTTTACGCGCGCCTTGCCTGTCTAACAATGAATACTTTCTAGAATTTTCCTGTTAGCTCTTTTCTTCATAATTAACTGAGATTGTAGGTTAAGAGCGCAAACGCCGTACAGCATTTCATACAAATTTCCTAGTCCTTATTTTCCGAAATTACTAAACCGATTTTAATGAAACTTCACACATATAAGCAGGACACATAGGTCTAAAAAGTTAGTTAAAAACATTTTCGAAATGTTTTATTTAAAAAAAAGATAACTGGAAATTAAGGTGTTTGTATAGAAAATTTAAAATGGGTCTAATTTAACTGTAACTGTCTATTTATCGAAAATGTTTTCAACTAACTTTTGAGAGTTATGTATCCTGCTTATGTGTGTAAAGTTACATTAAAATCGGTTTAGTCATTCCGGAAAATAACGACTTGAAGATTTGTATGAAATGCCGTTCGGCGTATACGCTCTTAACTGAGATTTTAGGTTTTAGGCTGAATAATTGTATTTTACCCATTTTTGGTTAGTGAAGTAGTTTTAGCAAGACTGGTTGAGTGACGACACTTTAACTAACATTAATTTGACTATCAAAGGTTCTTTTTCTAATTCAAAAGCTAGCTACATATGTACGGACTCGAGCGATTCTGCAAGGGTTCTGTATCTTCATATTTACGTTCGGTACCCTAAAAAGAAGTACTTGCTTGTGATGAGGATTTTTTATAATAAATCACGCCCTACAGGATGGATTTAGAAGAATCTTTCCACAAAACTAGATCCAAGTTTTGTAATAAATTCTCATGGAATAATTCCGAATTCAACGAGGACGAAACCGCTGGCCTGGCTGAACCCAGTAATAAATAATAAGAGAAACAATATGACAAATTGTACAGTCGGTGATAGCAATTACCTGACCCCCTAAAAATTAAACGAATTTGAACCTTTTGCTTGTTAGCAGTAAGACAACTGGTTCAACGTCTACGATCAATAAAATAGTTATTCGAATTTGATCTTTAACACGCAGTGTTAAGGTAGGTATGATCTTGAATATTATTTTAACTTGTAATATAATACGTAATTTCGCTCACGTTAAATATGTATCGAGTGGTCTAGTGGTGACTGTAGTGAGCTGACATATCAAGGTTGTGAGTTCGTAACCAGCGTGATTGACGCGTTTGTTTCTGTTTTGTAAATTTATTTTAAGTTATAAATAATAAATTATAACTTTAGCAACAAAAAAAAAACGAGCAGAAATAAAAAACCAAAATGATGGTAAAAACGATTATATTTTATAAAAAAAAAATATTATAAGAATAACATAAATGATATTGATGACGACACAAAGATGATAATATTTACCTACTTACTAATAACGTTGTTAACTGCACTGAGTTTAATGTAGTGAATCAGCATGTTATAATATTTAGAAATATAGGTATGTATTTCTATTTCATAACAATAACATCACCACATTAAATATCATTTAACTAAATAAAACGGCATTATACGTTGAAGTTCTACCTACTATATATCAATTTGTTTTGTGAGTAGTTATTTTAGTTATATGGTTTTGACAAAAAACTAGGTATTCGAAATACTTCGTTAGAAATTATAACAATAGTTAATTTAACACACACACTGACATACGTTAGTATTGTTTGTGACCAACACTGGTTACTCAAGTCATTTATTATTTTATAATATGCTTTTAATAGCGAAGTGGAGCACCATTCTTTTCTATTACTTGTTGCAAGCGGTCCCGCATACCGCGCACCATATCCAACAACAATCACTTCCTCTCATGAATGGTTTTGGTCCAGGACGATCTTTTTGAATATTAAAACCACACGTCAAACGTTTTAGCCACAATCTGATTGTATTTCTCTGAAACAACACAATAAGCATAATTTTAGTAACGAATAGGTTAACATAATTTAACGATTATGTTTGCAAAAATACGTTTATCAATTTAGATAATATAAATAAAATTAGACCCATAAATGATCTCAAATTAGACTCATAATGAAACATAGTTAAGTTTCTATTATTCTACATTCACCGGCTTTTAAGCCAACTAACGAATTAAGGAATAACTATAATTATGAATGAAGCATAAAAAATAATACACTTACCGCTATATTAAGTTTCGTAGCAATCGCTTTAATACCAACATTCTCCTCATGCAAATAGATTATTTTGTATTTTAGATAATCACTCAACTCAACTTGGACATGAAGATTAAACTATCAAAACTGATAACAATTAATAAAAAGGAAAAAAGCGTGGATTTCTTACAATATAGTAAGGCAAAGTAAAAATGTTCGCGCGTATTCACTGCTATTTGTGCATAGAATATCTTGTTCAATTTATTCTTCTACCCCATATTCCTAATGTCATATCTATAGCAGTTTTGGTTGAATACGCATATTGACGTCTAACTACCCACGTATTAAAATAGGTGAACAGTTATAAATAAATGACCTAATACCAACCTCTTATAGCTCAAGTTTGCGTATCAAAATTATTTATTGTTTCTGTTCAACGAGTAGTGTTAGTCTGATAGACTCATACATATTGAATAACGTTTAATGTTATGAGCATAGGGTGTAAAATCGAGTAATTTTTAGGGGGGTCAGCTAATTGCTATCACCGACTGTACATCCATAAAGAAACTCGATCTATTTTCACAGCAACGGACTCGCAACGGCATAATAGCGACACGAACTCCAAACCAATAAATAAATTCATTTAAAATTGGCAGAACTAACGAACGAAAGTTACTTTTTTTTTAACAAAAAAAAAAAACTAACTATTGTGGTGAGCCGCTAGTTGGAATAACAGACGAAAGGACATTTTTGTCAGCGGCCATTGTTCGTTCCCGTTCAATTGGAAACAAAAAAAAACATAACAAATTCATTAAACAACAAGCAACAAGCAGCTTTTTGCGACTTCTTCCTCGTTAGTTAACAATTTCATGGGATTTTTGTTTGTTTATGTTATCCTACCAATCCTACTAATCACTACATAGTATAAAACAAAGTCGCTTCCCGCTGTCTGTCCCTATGTATGCTTAAATCTTTAAAACTACGCAACGGATTTCGATGCGGATTTTTTAATAGATAGAGTGATTAAAGAGGTAGGTTTATATGTATAATACATGCATATTAATAGTAGAGGAAACATTAGTATCTACATTGCACCCGTGCGAAGCCGGTGCGGGTCGCTAGTATTATTATAAGCGCGAAAGTTAGTATGGATGGATGGATGTTTGTTACTCTTTCACGCAAAAAATACTGAACAGATTTGGATGAAATTTGGCACACAGATGGTTTATAACCAGGATTAACATATATGATATTTTTTCCTCTATATTCCCACAGGATCGAAACTTATGAGGGTGAAACCGTGCGGCGCTGCTAGTGAAATTATTTATAAAATATATAATTAGATGATTATTGGTAAATATAATTTAATAATTATATTTATTACCAATAATTATAAATGCCCATATTACTATGATTTTATAACATCAGGTTATAAACTGTATAACATTAGCTATCCGCTAGTAAAAATCGGCCCAGCCGTTTCGAAAATTGCACGTCACTAATTTACAGACAAGCATATAATTTTTTTTTTAATCAAAAGCTGTTCCTTTAACATTACGAACAGACACTTCAATTATATTTATTAGTATAGAAGAATTGGATTGTCTCTAACAAATAGTTCGCAGAACTGGCGCACTTACCCTAGAAACGTAACAAGAATAAAATTGTAGCCTTATTATTTTTTTAAAGAATAAATTTATATTCAAAAATTCAAAAAAAAAAAACAAAATTCAAAAGTCATTTATTCAAACTAGGCTGATAGACAGCACTTTTTGAACGTCATTATTGAACGTCGTATTATTGATTTCAAGTCATTAAAATCAATAACATTTTCTAACGTTTAATTAACGTCTTTTTTATTTTACGTCTAACTAACGCAAAATAACGTTTCCCTAGAAAATTTAATTTAACGAAGTCCCGATTTCTGAAAAAAAAATACTATTGATTCTTCACAAAGTCTAGCCTAGGCTCAAGTTAAAAAACACTAGACATAAATAAAAAGTCCTATTTCGCACCAAAAACACTTAGAATAAAAATATCACTCAAATTCAACCTACATACAGGCTATGTCCAAATTGAATTTCGAAACTTCCCTATTTCGTCGAAAGAATAGAATTATAGAAATTGAGTATCAAATTGATTCGACGTTTCTGTAAAATAATGATTTATGACTGGTTCGAAAGATTCGTCGAATTTCGATGTCGAACGGTCGACTTTTTATCGAATGGCTCCAACGCTTTATTGGTTATTCGGGAGCATCGAGTCAATGGTATTAATATATTGATACAAAGACTCGGAGAGCTCTTTTTATCTTTACTTAACAATTGAATTAAATTCGACAGACATTTTCATTGGATTTTTAAAGATTTTCACGACTTTATTTCGATGGAAACGAAAAAGATTTTAAAAGTATTGGCAACTGATGGTTGTAGAAATTCGAGAAAAGATTTCGATATAAACAAGCAGGCAATAGACAGGTACTGCATTCTGTGTTTTCTGGAAAACTATTGTTTTAGAAGATAAATCTTTGAAAGGAATAAAGTGGTGTAAGAAACTGATTTTTGTTGAATTCCACGTATTCGGAAAATATTTTCTTCTTTGAAATTGTTGTATTTCAGTAAATCTGCTTAATTAGGCCACTATAAAAAACTATGTTGGAAACGTTTGTTAGTCTAACCAGACCTAACTGAATATTCGAATTTTACATGGATCGTCTGCCTATGTAACCTCCACATCTCAGTTACTGGGTAACCCTCTTAACATTACAAAGTTTTAGTAATATAGTTTTAAAAATTAAAGCGATGATATGGTCGATAAAATAAACTTAATGACGTCTATGATGTCCACTTTTCGATACACCGCTTTCCTAGCCGTGATATGAATTTGATAATACTATACAGCACAGTTACTTGCAGTGAGTTCCGAGCCACCATTAATTTTGATACCACCTCCTTAAAAAAAAACCTTTTTATCATTGATGGGCTCGCGTATGACCACTCTATTACCTGATGGGAAGCGATTATGAAGTCAACGATGGAGCATGCTTGCTTGGATGTAACTTATTCACTCTTGACTTCAAACTAACGAATTTAAATTACGGGTTTTATGCATGTATAATCTCGCTTTTCTATGTGTGTCCAGTTGGAATTTAGCAATCCATCAACACAAAGCGGAAGGTCGATTGCGCCGACTAATTTGTACAAATTGGGAAGCAGTACCATGATGTCATAAATCCATCATGATTCCTGTGTCAGAGAGAGACGGAGTTACACAAGACGAACAGCACTATCCCTTTCCCTCACACAGAATCATGATAGCATTGGCACTTCGTAGTACGGCCTCTGATGTTCTTCGTACCACTCGCATGTTATGCTTGTCTGCTGACGAATGTGCCAGTCCAGTGTGTCACCGATCTGCTTATGCAAAGCAAGTCGACATCGCCCTAAACGCAACGTGTAGAAGAATATCGGATTGCCTTAAACCAACTCCGCTCAATAAACTCTACCCGTTGGTTGGAATTTTACCAAAAACGACCCGATTCCCGACATCGTCTTTAAAATCACACAGTCCCGGGTAGACTTAAGAGCTGGAAGAGTTTTCTTCGTCACACGGAGGTATTTGGAGAGGATAAATATTGACATGTGATATCACATTTAGTACATAAAAGCTTGTTTGGCTCTCGGTCAAATCGGATTAAGCTGAATACCAGAAAATCTCATCTTAATGTGCGTCATTTTCTCTCGTAGTAAGAAGGTAGTTTAAGATTTTTCTAATACTTATTCTCATTACCATAACCGCATTTCCTATTTAATTTGTGTAACTAGAAAAACAAACATTGAATGCTCCCCCTAGTTGGTATAAATCGCACTCTTTTAGGTCAAGTCTTAACATGACCGATATTCCTTTAAGGCGATATTACACTCTTGGCTTTTACGAGACCAATTATAATAGTACCTTTTTAATACATACTACTTTTAAGTCCGTTTTGTTCTATATCGTCCTAAGATATACGACAGACGATACAAAAAGAAAGAAGACATTTATATTTTTTTACCTACAATAAAATAATCTAAAATAGTTTTTCACAAAATAACAGTCGTTAACACTGTTACTGTTAATCCTTATTTCTAGTTTTTAAGTTGTTCATTCTAATATTTCATTTTTTTTTGTTCATTGTTTCCTTAGTGGTTTATGTGTAACTAGCGACCCGCCCCGGCTTCGCACGGGTGCAATGTTGATACTAATGTTTCCTCTACTATAACATGCATGTATTATACATGCATCGTACATTTATGTGACCTGCCCACTCCCACTTCAGCCTACCACAAATACGTAATTGTTTTATAGTTTTTCTTTGTATTGTCCTTACATATAGAAGGAACAAGGATAATGTAACCAAGGTTTTTGTATTATAGAATACGATTTAACAGAGTGTCCGTGGAGTTTTTTGCACGTTCTTCTCCATAGTGATCTACGCTTTCGATCGTGCAAATACCTTCATGTTTTTGACTGACCAACCTTGACAATTCAAAAGTGCCTGTAAATGGTTTATTTGAAGTAAATGCTTAGAATTTGAATATATGATTGAGAATGCAAAAGTTAAACAGTGTTAAATATTAGGTATATTAGTTTTAGTATCTATAAGTTACTATATTCCAGTTAACACTTCTTACCAAATATTGGTATTTAGTAAAGTAATAATGTTATATCAAAAAAAGTTTCTGTGTGCCAATAGATCCCCTTTTAAATCATTCATACATATTTACAATATCTCGAAATTGCTGTAGGTATAAAAGATTCATCCAAAAAGTTAAAGGAAAATGAGTCTTATATAAAAGGCTTAAGAGCTATGACGATCGTAAATTAGTTTATAATAGAACTAATCCTTTGGATTGCCGCCAGAGGTCGCTTCGCCAATATGGCTACAATTAGTATTCATTGCGGTTGGTTATAACATGCAAATATCTTAGTTTCTAGTATTATATTTTAGGTCCAATTAAGTCAAAATCGGTTGAAGGGACTGTAAAAAAGATGTATTTCAATGTCTAATCTTATCGTGAATGGGGTAGAGTTAAAATCCTTTAAATCAATTAATTGTTTCTACACGAATTACTTTACCAAGAATCAATTATTGCCAATGCGGTCAGATCACCATCCATACCTACCTAGATTTAAACCCATTGGCCATTCCGTTGGCAAATGAGGGGAAAGGACATTAATGACTGAAACACCATAAAACCATTAATATATGAGCGTTGAGGTTTCAAAGGCGGGCAGTGTTTTTATGGCTGATTTCCTAAAAAGTTTTGTTTGTGATGGTCTTCGTTGTATTTCTTTTGAACGTAAGCTTTTAGGTAGCAATCAAGTGTTTGTTATTTCTGATATCAGCCAAATTGTAGGTATTTTCCTTGTTACTTTTTTGGAGAACACACTGTTGGGTAAGACTTTAATTAAATACACTACGAACGTTCAGGTTACTTCAGTCTAGGTAAATGTGCTTCATCATCGAACAAATCATCGGTTTTAATCTGTTTTAAATTATTATTTTTTTAAATCTGGTGATAAATTGTGGTCAAATTAATAAAAAACTAGCCAAGTGCGAATCAGACGCGCGCACGAAGGGTTCCGTGCCATTTCTCATCTATAAAAACAGCAAAAAAATCATGTCTGTTGTATTGGAGACCCCTTTTCTATTGTTTTTTTTTTGGATGGTAAAAACCATTAAATGACTTCTGCCACTCCGGGCGGAGCGGAAGGGAGTGTCAAGACTCTTATTGACTAAAACCCCTCCGTGTTCCTCCTAATAACTTTTGCGTTCCAGGGCCGCGGTGACTCTTTGAACAAATTTTTCGAAAATATTTTAATTATGTATTTTTATAGTGAATATACAACTACATAATCTGTGCCATAATATTTCAAGCGTCTACCTGTTGCCGTCATCAAAAAAAAGCCCATCTGTTACATAGGAGCCACCTTAAATATTTATTTTATTCGCGTTTTAGTATTTTTTGTTATAGCGGCAACAGAAATACATCATCTATAAAAATGTCAACTGTCTTACTATCACGGTTCAAAGAGAACCTGGTGACAGACGGACGGACGGACAACGGAGTCTAAGTAATAGGGTCCCGTTGCGTACGGAACCCTAAAAAGGATGATGTTTTGCCAATGGCCCGCCATTTTGAATTTGCAAGGTCGTCGAACTAACAATATAACCAACGTAAAATAATAGGCTTCGTCAATCATTAATAATAACAAATATATTATTATTTAATAGAACAACTAAATTACAGTACGATAGCTTTGTTGAATAATCAATGCAAATAGTTGTAATGGTGATTTACACAAACAAACAATGTTTGAGTGCAGTTGTTAGCAAGAAATTGTTTATTTCACTCAATTAATATTTGAATGGATAGTAGGGTAAATATTGTTAGTATGGAACAGAAAACATTTATTTAGTTAGTAAAAGAGAAGAATAATCTTACCTACATAGCAACGATATAGCTTTTTTTTTGTTACTATTGATAGGCACGTGTTTGACCACTATCTCTCCGGATGGTAAGCGTGATGAATTGCATACCAAAAGTTTTCAATATAAAGTGCTGGGTTCTCTATTGTGTCACCTAACTTTTTTAGCCATAATTTAAAGAGCCATAACTTTTTTTGTCCTAATCATCATTTGTCCGAATGATAACTTACCCGAACTTAATATCACCTAATATCTCATGCCATAAAATTGAAATTCCTAAATATAATATGTCCTAAATCCGTTTGTCATAAATATTACAATCAATAATATACAAAATATATAAAACCGTTTTCAATAAAAGTTATGAGTCCTAAATTCAAATTACAACATAATGTTTATTTATAATAATATTATTAGATCTTATAACAAAGCAATTGCTATGAGCTTCTCTCATTTGTTATAATTAAAAATATCTGTTGATGGATTATATTTTTTTATTATACGTAAATAAATATATTATACATGTACTCAATAAAGCAGTTGATTGTGAACATGTGGTTTTTGTAAGCAAGCAAGCATGCAGCATGCAAGCAAGCATGCAGCACGCAAGCAAGCATGCAGCACGCAAGCAAGCATGCAAGCAAGCATGAAAGCATGCAAGCAAGCATGCAAGCAAGCATGCAAGCAAGCATACAAGCAAGCATGCAGCATGCAAGCAAGCATACAGCATGCAAACAAGCACGCAGCATGCAATCAAGCATGCAACATGCAGCAGGCATGGTTTCTGTCACGGCTCCGGCGCTGCGGGGCTCTGGCGGTCCCACGCGAGTTTATCGTCGCAGATGGGTTTAACGCTCTCCACCGCAGCTTCGGCTTGTTGGCCGGCTTCGCCGGCCAGCCTCAGCCGCGGCGGCGAGTGTTACAACCACCTGCTCCTCAACTCGCGGGCCGCCTCGCCCCTCCGCGCCTACGCGATTTTAAATTACACTCTAGGGGTAGGGCAGACAAGACTGCGTGGAGTCGGATTTACAAGGAGTCGTTTCTGTCACTAAAACCTATTTTTTAGCAAATGTTTTAGGACTAAAGTATTTGTTATACATTCGGAATAATACACATTATTCAACACAATACTTAGGACATATGACTTTAGGGCATGCAAAATTAGGAGATTCAATTATTATGGTACTCGATATTATGACAGAATACTTTTAGAACTAAAGATAATTATGCTGAACAAAATTTCGGGGTTTTGAACATTATGGTTAGTGCAGTTTATAGCAAACGTGTTATGGATAATGATTTTCGGACTAACAATTTTATGGGAAAAAAGGGAGTACCAAAATACTGACATCTTTTTTCATAGAATACCTTTGCCCAACAGTGGGTCAGCACAAGCTAACTCAATCCAGCTATCAATCTTATTGAGTTAACTAAAACAATTTTTACAGCACATCATCCCGGTATTCTACAAAGATGTGGGCAGAAATACTCCAACGTTTGCTAATACATAATGCCTTAGCAGATAATTATATGTGGGGTTTTTATCATTTAATAACACAGATAGTAAGACTTTTTCGCTAACCAAACCACAATCAGTGATGCAGCTGCTCCGAGCAGCTTCTATTACTACCTCGTCAATTTCTAAATACTACTTTTTATTAACTACATAAATATACTCACGTCACGCGCAGATCAAAACAAGAAATATAAAAAAAATAAAATGCGAGCAACCAGCATTACAGGCTGATAATATTTTAAAAGCTATGCCATTGGCAAAAAAAAAAAAAACAACTATGCGCACCTTAAATTCAAAATGGCGTCACCATGATCAATATTGGACACGCTGTACTCATAAAATTTGTAGCGAGTAACGGTCCATTGATGAATATTTCAATACTTCTACGCGAATCGGTTATGACCAAGAACGTGGAAAATTCGTTCGCCAATGTTTGTGGAAACTGTTTTATTACAGACCATGCAGAGTAAAGAGCCAATTTGCAGTTAGGTGGATAACAAATAAAAGCAGGTTTTATTGATGAAGTGAAAACTTCTTTAGCCGCTTTGCACTTCTTGGTAGGGGAAAATCTTATGGGTTCGCATCACCGACATGCTCATAACTCATGCGTATAAGTGAAATTGAACGGATTTAGTGAAAAGTTCAATGTGTAGGTACATACTGTGCATTGTTGAAATAGTGTTTTTGTTTGATTATTATTTTGTCAAACATTATGAAATTTAAAGTTTTAATACTAAAAGTTCTAAGTTTTCATTTCTATCGGCAGTCATTTTTTTTTTCATAGGATTAGTACTGCGGGCGTGCCATGAGGTGTTAAAACGTGAGTCTTCCGAGCGAGAAAGAGGGATAGAGTTATACGCCCTATATAGCTCCATCCCTTTTTCTCGCTCGGAAGACTGACTGATTACTGCTGCATATGCATCAGGACAGATGGGCCAGAGTCGTTACTTAGTGGGAGTCAGAAGACGGGCATCGTCGCTGACGAAGTCCTGGGCAAACGCTGATGAGACGAATTGGTTTGAAAAGGCATATCTGTGAAAGAGAAACATTTATGGGGGTACAACGTAGGTTGATGAAATCGTTACTGAACAGTGATGTGCCTAGAAAGATAGGTATAAGTAGCTTCAAGGTAAGAATTTGTCAGTCGTTTCATTCACTGGAAACAATAAAATTGACAGTCATTGCTTGTTAGATATTTACCGATAATTTCGAGGGCTCTTTCCGTTGTCATGGCAACTGTGTCAATTTGAGTGGGAGGTGAGTTATGGTTCCTTCAACGCTTACAAATGGACCTCTGCTTGAAGTATGAATTTTGGTATAGAAGCAAACAATGGCAATCTACCAATGATAAGATAAATTGGGATAGGGGGCAATAAGTTTGATGATAGTGACGTTAGTATAAGTCTTTTCCTTTTAGAACCTAAGTTAATGAGGTCAAACATTGCAAATAGGTTTGTTGTTGAACCAAAAAACTTTAGGAGGTTCGAATTCATGGCGTTTCATCACGCGCCAGTCAAGAGGCATTTGTATAGAAAATCAAAATAGTGTCTGTAAAAGTTCATCGCACAAACCATAGACTTCTGAAAACGAGAACAAGTCACAACATAATATCCCATGAAACTTTCTCCCGCCATTTTTCCCAGCGTTCGCCTCCAATTTCTCCAAGATCTTAATACCGTCGGATCAACAGCTCAGTAATACCAAGAATGACGCAATATTTGTTCATAATTAGAGGACTGCTCGTCACAAGGGATCAACATTATCTTCGGGAGATAGAACGAGAGGATTAGTGCTTCGTCTATAGAAAATTCGCTGATTAATATTAGAGAAATGACGTGGCGAAAATAGACTAAAGTTTTGTTCTATGTACGAGCTTCAAGGTTTATGATTCGATGCGGTGGTAACGCAGACATTGTTCAAGCATGAACATTAGTTTGCGAAAATTATTTAGGGCGTGCAGTTTAGACGCATGAGAAATTCTGTGTGAAGTTGAGGCCTATTTGTGCATGCTTAAACATAAATGGGTGAACTATGTGAGAACTTTTGCCTAATGGTTGGGTCTACTGGAGTTTCTGGGGTAACTCCGTGCTGAAGCTTTTCAGATAAAAAATATCAAGAGAGATTGCAGAGAGTTTTTTGCCGTAGTTCTCCATATCACAGGGCTATGCTAGTTGACGAACTATGTTTGCGAACGCCTATGTATTGTATGAGTGTAGCAGTGGACGTATTTCGGATGATGATTTGATATTACTTTGTGTACAACTGTTTACTCATTTGATATTACTTTGTGTCCAACTGTTTACTCATTTCAATATCATTGTAACACCCTCAGATTGGGAACATCTGAATGATCAAAGTCAAACTGAAAGCATTTATTTCAATAAAATCATTTACAGACACTTTAAATTGACAAGGTCAGCCAGTCCGAACAGATGAAGTTTTTTGCACGTAAGAAATTCCTAGGACACTCATTTAAATCAATCAATCGTAGTTCTTGATGAAATCTATACTAATAACCATATAAAGCTAATCTCAGGAACTACTGGTCCGATTTGAAAAATTCTTTCAGTGTTATTTAGCCCATTTATTGAGTATATATCATCATGCTATATATGTAGTAGGAGCAGAGCACCAATGAAGAATGTTTCAAAATCGGGCGGTTAGTAACTATTCCACGCGGACGAAGTCGCGGATAGAAGCTAGTTATTCATAAAAATCGCCAGTTAAACCAGCTTGGCGAGTTAAAGAAGAGGTCCATCCTTAAAGATAGCCATAGCCCAACTCTAACGCCAGGGTTGCGGATTCTTTCCAAAGAGATACCGGCCCTAGAATTCAAAAGGGCATTTGAAGGGTTCTCGCTGCGCCTAGAGCGGGAGAAGCCCTTTGATGATTTCCTATCCACAAAAAGCCTAACACTACCAAAAATAATCATGAAAAAAAAAATCTCGCATGTATTCCATTTATAAAATGACCCAGAATTTATGGACACAGAGTCTTCTCTTGTTACTGTAAACAAAATTATAAGAAAAACAAATATATTTACGTCTATGTGTCCCTTTTCCTTAAGCCTGGCTGCCCGGACATTTTCGTCAGTGCCGTGCGGTCACTGTAATTTAATCATTCAATTTCGGCTGAGTTCGGAGAAGCGGAAATTGCCGAGAGCACCCGAACGTTAGGTGACGTGGCGCTTCGCTAGTGTGTAATTCAAAATTGGGGTGGCAGAATAAACGGCCTTGTTTAATAACGTTTTTGGACGAAAGGAAAATGTTTTAAATTTCGAATATTTTACTTGAGTAAATAATGCCGGCGCCCTGTGGTGGTGTTACCACTGTTTTTTTTTTACCTTAAATTTGGTTAGTAGGGTTTTTAAATAAATTAGGAAATCAATTTTAGTAGTACTGTAACCACTTGGGAGCCTATATTGTGTGGGCTTTTGCATATAAATGTGAATGAGTTGTTATTTTTATTAATTCTCTTAATCGTACTACTGAAGCACACAAAATAAAAAGTTTCTTTTCCAAAAGGTATTAGGGAAAGTATGGTAGATACATAAAATTTCCGATTTTATATATTTACTGCACATAATCACAAGTAAACCCTATTTCTCTCAGTAGGAAACTTAAAAACCATACTGAAAACCCGATTCATACGATTTCTTTACCTTCAAGATCAAATATTTCAATAGGATTTATATGTAATATCTATTCCAAAGAAGGGTTCGTCTCTAAACAAAATCTGGATCAAAGGTCTTCGGTTTCTGCAAGCGTATTTAATCTGTAGGAAAATCAAAGTCTATATAGTAAATATAAGCTCTGTAGTAAATATACCTAGGCCCAATAGATTATGAGAATATAGAAGAGATTTGTGTACACGATTCCAGTAAACTAAAGCAACTGCTTTGCCAATAAATTGGTTTTTGAAAGATTGGATTGGATATAGAAATCCATTTTGAAATCTGCGAATGCAGTATTGTAACGTACATGATTTATGAAATCCCACTGTATATTAAGTAATGAACTGTTTTAAAATCTGGGCTAATTTCTGGTCCAAAATCATCGTATACTTAGCATAATACATTCATTATGAAAATCGACCGACCAAATGCGAGCGATGCAATGCGACAAAGTATTACGAACAATTTTTTTTTACATGTTCTGAAACCGTTTTTTTTAAACCTAAAACAGAATTCTTTTAGGTTTTCCTGTGTTAGTTAGGCTCAGTGGTTTCTGAGAAAAGGCGAGCTATCAGGTTGTTTTTTATTTATACGTACATTTGGAACACTAAAAGCCAGCTAAGTTTACCACCCCTTATTTGTGGATGGGAAATCAACAAACGACTTCTTTTGCTCTGGGCTGAGCGAAAGGGAGGAAGACTCTTACTGGCTAAAACCCACCCGTGTTCCTCCCAATGCCTTTTGCGTTCCAGGGCCGCGGTGACTCTTTCGAACAAAATCCGCAAACCGAACTCACCACCCCTAGAAATCAAGTGTTCCAAATAGCTTTTAGGAAACGATTTCAGTGCATTAATCCACTTCCAAGCGAGCAAGTCTATCCATTATTGAAATGGCCAATTCAAAAATTTATAGCTACTGCTGAAAGCCAAAAAAATCGCGAACGGTAAATCTGTTGAAGTCGTTAAACTTTTTATCAACTTTTTATAACTTTCGACTTTTTATTTTGTTTGCAACTTTCAGCATATTTCTGGGAACATCGGAATTTGTTTGAATAAGAACAAATCATGCATTGACATTGAAATATTATTTTCGAAGTTTTTTCAATACCTAATGGTTACTGGGAAATCGGGAATTGATGATAAAATGAATGCTAAGAAATTCATGAATGACACTTCAGGTTAATTGGAAGGTTTATGAACTGTTGATTACTACAGTAGGTACATACACCTGGAAGTTTTCTGTAACTAACACAGATTTTCAATCCAGATGTTTGCTTTTACTGTTTACTGTATGTTAGGGTTTTTAATTTCAATTTTATTAATCTATTTAATGGATATTCGTATTTAATATAGGTTTCATTTTAATATTTCACACTGGCAACTTACCTTTTAATGTTAGTGGTCGCTCTGTGATTGGTTTACGCAAATTGGCGGCAACCATTCACAGAGCCCGTTTCTTCCCGCTGAAAAGTGGATGAGCTAACAGAAAGTTTTGGCGCTTTTTTTGGGATTTGGTGGCACTCGACGTGATAGGTGGTTAGATAGGCGTTAGAGTTATTAGATCAGCTACTAATAAATAAGTATCGAGTGCTAAATATTGATTCTTGTATGTGCAGTTCAAGAAAAATATAAGACAATTTCGTATAATACTTTATCATTCATTCAACTATATCCTGTTCCCGTTGGTGTTACTTACACGTACAAGAATCCCGTAATTTTATATGGCTCAGGCACACGACCGCTCCCGAATATTGACGATTGCGTGCAGAATTCGTTTCAGTCCAGACGGGCCAATTAGTGGCGTCCAGCCTTTACTACATATTTAATAAATCAATGGTCGCTAGGCTATAATAAATCTGCAATACATCCATATCGGAGGGAACTACTGTAGCCGCCGATAATTGACAAAAAACCAGCCAAGTGCGTGTCGGACCACGCATAGTGAAGGGTTCCGTAGTTCACTGTTAAAATCTCATATCTCTAAAAGTATATAAGCTGTGATGTTCAAACCAATTTTCGTTGGAAGTGTCTGTTAAATTTTATTTGCTTATTTTTTTTTTAGAATTTTCAACTTCATAGTTGAAAAGTTAGAGGGAGGGACTCATTTTTTACGAATTCGGAAGCACATATCTCAAAAACTATTGCCTTATTTAAAAAACTTATATTACAAAGCTCTATTTCATTTTGAAAGAGCTGCAGATGATACCCCACACAATTATGTTTGTTGGAATTTATTTTTTCAACCCTCAGTTCCATGTGCCACCCCTAAAATTCATTTTTCCATAATATTACATTAGGTACTATTGAATACCAGTTAACAGGTTGCACCTACCTACCAATTTTCATGTATGTAGCTTTAATAGTCTCCGAGTAAAACGGCTGTGAAATACGGACGGACAGACAGACAGACATGACGAATCCATAAGGGTTCTGTTTTTGCCATTTGGCTACGGAAACCTAAAAACTGGTAATTAGTATTGAACACTCTTGCCTACCTATAAGGTTTTCAGATTAGCGCTGTGCGTGTGGCGTGAATCAAGAGTAAACGCTCCGCAAACGCGACAATAACGCAGCATCACCACAACTTTCGTTTCAATACCTACGTCACTCAGTACTACGCTACCGTGGCGTCTACGCTGCCTTCATCCACGCGACGCCAGCCATTGCTGCCTACTAACGGTTAGATTGATTTAAATTTTGAAGCTTTACCAAATACCTACTCATATTTTGATTGGTAAATTTTTCATACCAGTGTGCAAAAATGAGGTATGCAAATTCCACTCTCCAATCTAATTGCCCTAATTAAATAAATTCCCAAAGCGTGATGGAAAGATCCCTCACAAAGAAAACTGGTGAAATCCCCATTTTAATTACATTCTGAGGCCATCCAAACATCAACACCAAATTGGACAGTGACATGATTATTACAAAATTCGATTAGACAATTACGTCTAATGCGGGTGCTGAGCTTTTTACAAAAACCAACCTTATAACTCAGTTATTAAAGTTCGATTAAGATTTTGTGTGTTGCCGTTAATTCTTATTTACCATTTCTGACTGTAAGTAGTAGACGTTAAGGTTGAATTTGGTTGTGTATTGGATTAATTATTTATTTTATGGTGTAATGAGGGTCTATAGGTAATTTGTGGGATAGCTTTAGTGAATTTAATTGAACATGTGTCACTTCTCGTTTTATAGGCCGTAAATCTTTGTTGTATGATTAATATTTTTGGGTAATAAAAATATTGCTGTCAATAATTGCTCTAGGGTATTCTCAGTAAATATTTCGTTTATGGTGGTAATATCTAGGTTTTGGGTGAAAGGTTCATTAAAAACTAAAACATGCCAATGTATGTTTTATTGGACCTAGCTGTAAGTATCAAGTCGTTTTTATGCAATAATTATTTGTGCTTAAAATCATCATTCATTTTGTCACAGAGCGAAAAGTCAGTTGTTCAATTTTTTTTAAAGATTTACTTATCGCAGACGCAAAACAAAAAAAAAACCTGTATTTTCCCTACATACTGAACAGTTTTCCGCACTGTACGTTCGATCGTTTACTTGAATCTGAGCGCTTATAAAGAACATAAATATTTAGCGATAGACCTTCAATTGATATTATTCAAGTGTAAAAATCTTATAATCAATCATTTTTTTTTACTGAGCGAAAACTCACTTGCTTCTTTTTTTTTTCATACCTACATAAATAAGGTCCTCAACAGGTATAGTCAAACGCAAGTCTTTTGCAACGTTTTGATCATGAACTGGCATACCGCTGAACGCAGTTTTACTAGAATAAGAGGCCAGCTTATACTGGTATTATTACCATTCATGAGTACCTAACTGTCCAGGTCATCCTTATAAAAAATGCTTTACGAAAACACGTTAGATTAAAAAAAAAACTTCGAGTTAAAAATCAACACAGACAACAGTTTACAAACCCAATTGAAATCTTCCCATCCAAATCGTAGAGGTTAAATCTCAACCAACACCCGCAACAGACAGGGTTGGCAAGCCCCCAGATCACGTCCAACAATGTTAGATTTAAATCCCGCCCTATTATAGATAACAATCGACCGCAAATATTGACTGTGGCACCACTGACAACCCTAGTCGTCTTGATTCAGGGTTGTGTGAACTAAGGCTTATTTACAGGCTGGTTCTGTTTCAGACACAATTGTAGTTGTTTTTCAACAAAATGTGAGGACAGATACAAGTTAATAACGTAACATCATGCTTTTATTGAAAAGATATTTAAAAAGATATTTTATTGAGCAGTGGTGGCCGAGTGGTAACGGCCCCGACTTACGAATTGTAGGTCGCGGGTTCAAACCCAGCCAGGCGCATTACTTTGTGTAATTGACTTCATCACCACTGCTCACAAAACGGTGAAGGAAAATATCGTGAGGAAACCGGCATGTCTTAGAACCAAAAATTCGAAGACATGTGACATTCACCAACCCGCACTGGGCCCGCGTGGTGGATTACGGCCCATTCCCTCTCCTAGAGAGGAGGTCTGTGTCCCAGCAGTGGGAACGTTAAAAAAGGCTGATTATGATTATGATGATATGCTTTTATTTCCCCAAGGGGTTAGGCAGCGGTGTACATACACACCAACGACCATACAGCCTATATGGTCGTTGGTGTCTACGATATAATTTAACTACTTATTTATTAGTCCATTTGACGACGCGTTCACAAAAGATATTGAGTTGGATATCTATTGGAATCCTTTTTATTAATATGTACCCATAGAATAGTATGCACTAGAATATAATACGCGAATGAAGGAAGCGCGAATAAGGAGCTTTTATTGTATTGAAACTAGTCTTAAGAGAGTTAAGTTGGTGGGGGAAACCAATAAAGCGAGACCGAGAAGTAGACGGTAACTTTCGAGCTCCACTATTTTAAATAATCTTTCCTTAAAAAATCCGCTAAAAGGATTAGGGACCAGTGACCTACTTTCAAAAACCACTGTACCGTGACACTTACCTTTCTCGTAGTACCCCCGTAAATCCGTAATGGAATAAATAAACATTTCCCCTACTAATCTTGTGGAATTAATGTAATAGTGTTGAGTAAGTCCGGGCAAGTCCGGTGCAACACGGTTTCAGTCAGGTATTACTGCTCCTTTTTTAACCGACTTCTAAAAAAGGAGGAGGTTCTCAATTAGGATGTTTATAATTTTTTTTTATGTTTGTTCGCGCATAACTCCGTCGCTCGTCAACCGATTTGAAAAAATCATTTTTTGTTGGAAAGGGTATACTTCCCAATGGTCCCATGAAAATTTTATCTAAATCGACCAAGCGGTTTTCGAAAAATCTAAAAAAAATATCTACATTGTCTACATTGACGACCTCCTAGTTTACTCTGCAAAGGAGCAGTGCGTTTTTTTTTTACACCAATGTGATTGGTTCGTTTAGGTGGGGGGAGGGGAGGGGATGTAGTTACCATTAAAAAGTGAAAAATAAAAAACTTTTTACAAAAAAATACAACCGACTTTTACACAAAAAATCAAAAAAGTGCAAAATAACTTTAATTTCGGAAGTCGGTGTTCAAAAAACGAAAAGCAACCACCAACACCGAGTTCCGAAATTAAAGTTATTTTGCACTTTTTTGATTTTTTGTGTAAAAGTCGGTTGTATTTTTTTGTAAAAAGTTTTTATGGATGGAAAATCATCTAACGACTTCTGTCTCTCGGGGCGGAGCGTATGGCAGTGTCAGACACTGTGCTGGATGGCAGGAATGGCAGTGTCAGACACGGGTGGGTTTTAGTACTGACTAAAACCCACCCGTGTTCCTCCTAATGCCCTTTGCGTTCCAGTGCCGCGGTGACTCTTTCGAACAAAATCCGCAACCCTGGCAGGAGGGGAAATGTGTTGCTGGGGAGTTTGTTGCGTCACTTCTTCTTCCCAGCTAAAACACTAGGAAGTGGTGACGGGTGGGCGTTTGGGGGACTGTCTTTATGTAAAATTTGACGTTCAAAAAGTGCTGTCTCTCAGCCTAGTTTGAATAAATGACTTTTGATTTTATTTTGAGGTATTACTGCTTGTACGGTTAGAATAATAATTTCAAGTTTATTCGCAGAAAATTTCACTGTCAGAGTTTGTTGTTCTTGATAGCTACAACTTATAAGTCAAGAGTGAATAGGTTACTTCTAGCCAAGCGTGCTCCATCGTCGATCATAAATAATATAAAAACAATGTTAATAAATTACAAGTTATTAATGTCAATTTGATTGATTCGTTTAAAGTAGGTAACACAGAACTTTTATTCGACCACGTTCAAGGATCTCTCTCTAGACAAAGTGACATTATATCAGGCTATAATGTTTGTCAAAGGTCTACAATTTATAAAATAGAAAGAAAACACGCCTATTTAGCACATACAGATGCACAAAATGTAGATATAAATAAAAGGAAACTTAATTATACATTGTGTGACCCGCGACTGCGCCAAATAGGTTTAGTTCAGCAAAATGCCAGACAACTAGGAACTGCCTGACGCTGCTCTAGGTAGACCATGTGACTATTCGGTAGCTCATTATACATAAATGTTGGTCTTTGTGAAATTAGTCATCGCCTGACTGAAGGCTGAAGTTTTAAGGTGCATCCATATATTTTTAGATAGGAAGGTAAATTCTAAATGCAAACTTGGAATTTTGAAACAAGATGGTTTTATAGATATTAATGAAACATTTTATAAAATCTTTCAAATGGTCTCTATGATAAAACAAAAAAGTAGTATGAGAAAAATTATCTCGAAAAAATATCGTCTTAAAACACCAGCTTTGATCCTCTGATGTTTCACGTATCTCGTAACGCAAAAGGTATTATGTATTCAAATATACACGCGAAAATAGTTTGCAAACTTGAAATGTCTACTTACATGCTTCCTCAATGAGATTCTCCTGCTGGCTCTCGACGCAGTACTGAAGAAGTATAGTGAAGAGCACGCCAGAGATCACGTGCGACCTCGAGAACGACATCGTGGACATCACTAGCTGTTTCTATCGATATGAAGCACTTTTGGGCACATCACTAGCACTTTGATTCACTGGTGAGTTTTTCACTTTTTAGGATCCATTTGTTTTCTGTAACAAAGAAAAACTATCGTTAGGAATTGTTAAATTATTCTTTCTTCTAATCGCTAACTGTCAAGACACTTGTAAATTCTTCTACATTCTGACAAGTTTTCAACATTGGCCGTCACTGCAATGATATTTCGACTTGACTTTGAATCCTTTTTAAAGAACTAGAATTACCCTTCGGAATTCAGTTTAAAAATGATGACACTCAACATTATACGATATACCGGCAGGATGACACTTTTTGACTACCAACTCAGCCAACGCGGTTAATACGTTTTGGATTGCTATTATATAGTTCTAGTATTCTTATATTATAAAAATAAATATACATATATTATAATCCCAATCCTAATTCAAGTTACTTTGGTTTTGGTCTAGTAAGAAAGAAAAAGAGTTTATTTGCGCCAAGCATGACGCGTACCAAAAATATAAACAAAATCACAAAAGTCTCAACTAAAACGAATATATATTAGACTTCAAATAATATATTTTTTTTTAATATACTAGAAATACTAAGTAAACTAAATAGACTAATAGAAGTGCATACAATTAAAAAAAGTCCACGAGTGTGTAAAGTTCCGCTACCATTTGCGCTTTGCAACAAGTGTGTAGTTTCATTGAGGCATGACTGCAAAACGAACAGCCGAATTCATTATTACCTACATGCACATAAAGAATTTTATATCAATTTCACTCTACATGTTGTCCAACATGAAAGTCCCGCAAATCTCCATTAAAAGGGAGAATCCTGCGACCGGACGGTTGTTGTGTCCGTTGGGCAACTGCCGATAGTTGATATTCAGACTGTCGTATATGTTTAAATCGCACGGAAAACTCTAATACCGCGATGCAGGATTTTGTTAGTAGTTCGCTGTTGGCGGCGATAGATGGCGTTGTTATTCTTTTTGTTGCCGTAAACATTTGCCTCGTTTTTCTTGTGGCGTCATTGATGGCGCTACAATTTACTGTTCCCAAAATCCAAAAGTAAACACGTCTGAACCCTTTCGAAGCCCTAACAAAGATCTATATCTGGCTGTCTACTGAAATAAGCATCTTGAGAGGAGGTCCCTCAGAACACAGACTTGCCGATCTCAATGATAGATATCGAATCTTCGGATCTGTTTGCGTTTCGATTGTCCTTTTTTACAAGCCATAATGTAGTTTCGATATTCGTCGAAGCTTTTATGGCTGAACTTCTTTTTTTGTATGAAAAATATTTCTTGTCGTGACAGAAATTCGAAATCTATACTTATATTATAAAGAGGTAACGTTTGTGAGTTTGTGACATTGTAAGGAGTAATCTCTGGATCTACTGAAACGATTTTCAAAAATTATTTCACCAATAGAAAGCTACGTTATTGTGGAGTGTCATAGGCTATATTTTATCCCCGTATTGCCACGGGAACGGGAACACCGCGGGTGAAACCGGGGGGGACTGCTCAGCTAGTAAGGCATAAATGAATGAGCACCTATTTGGTCTATGGGGTAGTAGTCAATTTTATAAGCATTATTGCGAAATACATTTGAATCGGAAAAATAATCAAATCTATACTAATATTATAAAGCTGAAGAGTTTGTTTGTTTGTTTGTTTGTTTGTTTGTTTGCTTGTTTGAACGCGCTAATCTCAGGAACTACTGGTCCGATTTAAAAAAATCTTTCAGTGTTAGATAGCCCATTTGTCGAGGAAGGCTATAGGCTATATTTTATCCCCATATTCCCACGGGAACAGGAACTACGCGGGTGAAACCGCGAGGCGCTGCTAGTATATTAATAGCAGCACTGAGGCGCCAGGTCCAAACACCTGTCAAAACGATAATGTTTTCTGACATTTATTAAATTGACATCAACGTCATGTTTAACTCAAAGACGCTTTTACAAGGAAGAGGACCTCTCGCATATGTGGCGCCAACTGGTTGCGTAAATTTTCCTGAAAAACCTCATTGCATGTATGTTGAGTTATCGGAATACAAGGTCATTGGAAACTGTTCTGACTAAGAAATTATCAAGCAAAACCTTTTTTTTGTAGGACTTACGAAATAGATGATCACAATACAGCTTCCTTTCATCTCATGAACTACCTAACACTCGATGAAGATTATAGCTGCTCTTAGCTTGAGGTCATCGTACCATTTCACCGTCTCACTGAAGACCCAGTCTACCTCAACGGTCCTCGTTTCTACAACCAACATGGCGGACCTGAGTAAAACAAGTGAACTACGAAAAATTCAACCACTTTTTCCCACAGCAATTGTGCCGAGCTTCTGCACAGTACAATTAACCGATTTCACATAAAAACGTCGGATTGATGCTTTAATAAGCTGAGCAAATTAAGCCGTCAGTCCGACTGATCGGATACCCAGTAATGATGCCATATTCGATGCTTCACAGAACACGGAATGACTTGCGGCGCCATTGCTGACATCGTTCGTTGGCAAGCAATTTTAGTTGAGCAGTAGTTTCGGCTGTTGGAGTCACTGCCTTAGCATGATCCACGCCGTCAATTTATTCATTTACTAGCTTCTGCAAGGGAACATACTCCCGAGTGTGTAGCCCTATGTTCTATTCCAGGGAGAAACACTCACCGCGACTCTGGAACGCAAAGGGCATTAGGAGGAACACGGGTGGGTTCTAGTCAGTACCTAAAAGTGACAATCCCTTCCGCTCCGCCCAGAGCGAAAACAGTCGTTGATTGATTAATCCATTCAGGCGTTTAGACGTGAAGAGGTAACAAACTCTCGGAGGCAGAAAGCGTTGTTTTCGCATTTCAAAATATGAACGTTAGACTTCATTTCGTTGGGATTGGCTTCCATTCTAACCAGATACAGCTGATAATTATACACGGAGCACCTGTCTATCTAAACTCCACGAACCAATAAATGGTAAACACTATACCCCTTCGCAAAGTTTTAGGCAGATTTTCCAGTTTCTGGAAAAGCCGTCAAAGATGTTCAAACGACAGCCGGAACCAACAGCGTAACGCGCTTTCCATCACGAAGGCACGAAGGAGTATTGTTATCTAATGTATGGCCACCCATCCACAAACCATCCTCGGCAAGCGTTGCTTAACCTTATCGGCAATTTCGGCAGTTATTTTTGTTTCACAACTCTGTGGGCTGCTTATTGACTGATTAAAAATTTACGCGGGCTTTGACAGCCGGCCGATTGGTTGTGTCGGCTTGATGCGCAGGTAAATCATTGTGTTTAATTAATGATGGCTTTTGTTGCCGGAATTTTAAATGGGTCACTGAAATTGGGTGTTTGTGTTATTTTAAAAATTTGGGTTGTCATTTTTACGCCATTTCTTCGAAAGAGGAACTTCCTGGAACGCAAAGAGTTTAGTCAGAAAGAGTCTGACACTCCCTTTCACTCCGCCCAGAGCGGAAGAAGCAATTTGATGATTTACCCTTAAAAAAAATGTTGTGATTTTAAGGGTGCTTTTTGTTAGTGTTTTAAGCCTTTTTTTCCTGTGAGTGTGAATTGATTCTGTCGGCAATGTAAATTGCTGGCTGAATTGATTTTGGGTTTGTTTAAGTTATTAAAAGAATGTTTATTTCTTTATTTCTTAAGTTTGCATATAACTTTTAGAGACGAAATCATTTTAAAATATACAATATACACTTAGATATTAAAAAATAAACAACGGATTAATCCAATACTAAATAGGGCTATTAAAAACTCCTGAACAACATACTCAGTAACAATTCAACCACAATAATTGGAGTGATCTCGTGTCAGTTACAAAAACATGAAAGTTTACCGATTACATTTAAATTACAGCACCAATGGTGATGTAGGTAAGATTTTAACTGACAGATTTTACTAATAACTATTACGAGTATTTATCCGTTCTTCCAGACGTAGTATGATGAATATAGGTCTTGTGTAGTTGTTAACTTTTTTAGTTGTAACTATTTGTAACTATTTTGAGCTTCCAGGGGTAATGATTGAGTTTTTGTTGAAGCTTTGTCAAAGAAATCATGACCAAGAACTTTAAAATCTACTAAAAACATCTTTCACAAGAATTGCAGGAAATCAGAACCCATACCAACAGCAAATAAAAAACCAAGACCTCAAGCATTTCCTCCATCCAACATTTATTACTCAATCGATATCAGCATCGAATGCTACATTCTTAACTCGAGTACCGAAATCGACAATGGCGCCAGTAACAACGCCGGACTCGATTCTTCACGATTCCAACTCGATTGGAGTCGATTACGTGATCGATTTTATTTGCAACCGCTTTACAGTCATAGATGGTTGTTTGTATTTTTTGTAGGAAATTATATTTTACTTTTGTGATGTACAGTTTCACGTAGCGTGTTTATGATAAATAGTGGTATTTTAAATTTTATAATTAGCCCAGTACACAGTAATATGTATATATATATATAGGTATCTTCATTTGCTGGCGCACCCATACGGTCCTCACATATACAGGCCATGCGGCGCAAGGCGAAAAGTTGGCCATGGACTGTGGGGAGACGCACACACACACACTAAAGTCGGAGCCATCTGAGCACCCCCACCTTTTTTATAGATGGGAGATCATCAAATGACTTCTTCCGCTCTGGGATGAGCAGAAGGGACAGTCAGACTCCTGTCTGAAGCGGTTTCTAATAAAATTAAGTCTCAGGTGGGGGTGCTCTGCTATGGGGTTGCGGAATTTGTTCGAAAGAGTCAACACGGCCCTAGTACGCAAAGGGCATTAGTAGGAACACGGATGGGTTTTAGTCAGTCAGAGACTGACACTTCTTTCCGCTCCGCCCAGAGTGGAAGAACTCATTTGATGATCCATATAAAAGGTATTGAGAAAGTACATATATTGACAATAATATCCATAAGGTAAAACCTCTTTGCTATCCCCGAACATTTACACCATTACAATCATCCAAAGTAACCTACAATCACCATTCCTCCAATACCATACATACTCCTTAATTAAAATTGCCTATAACAGTAACACTAGTACCGAGAACCAATACACAGAAAACGATAACAATAACATTACATAAATTGCCCCAAATACTAACCCTTACAGTAACACTTCGTTTGAGAAACCAGAAATGCGAATATTACCAAAATTCAAGGCTGAGGTAAACTGGCCACTCGAAGTGGTCAGCGACGGCAACTCGTCATGTGCCTAGCCAATTCCCAACTATAGTGGGGTCGAATTCCATTCGACTCGATTCAGTTGAACAACAGACTGCTAATCAGTCCTCCAGGACCCAGTAACTATGGATTTTGTATCCATAGCTACTATAAGTATTGCAACCATTATCTAGTATTTGTTAACAGACTTTATAACCGAGTTGTGTGAAGGAGCTTAAGTGGAAGTAGAGTTGAAATCAGGACTATTTTTTGCTATTAGTATGCATCACATACTAATAGCAAAGAAATAGTCCTGATGACGTCAGCCGAACAAACTTTTAACTCCTATTACAAAAAAAAAACTCACTTTTTAGACTTATGTATCACGCATTGCTTAGGTATACAAGTTTAAGTAACATGTTTTTATGAATTACAGTTTGTACGATATACAATCAAATATGCACTTAAACAACCGCTTCTCGAAGAAATCATTCAGTCCACCACACGTTCTCATACAGCCTTATTCACACCCACATTTTTGCCACTCAATTGTGGCTGGCTTGTGGCTGGCTTGTAGCTCGTCTACACACCCCTTCGGCCAGGGGACCTACGTGGTTGAAATACAAACGATATTATAATGATATTAGATTTCTAACTGGGATAGCTTATTTGCATATAGTAATCATCTGTGTTAGGTTCAATGCCGTACTGTTTAATAGACTGAACTTTGGGAAGGGAATAAAAAAAGATTGGATTTTTTGGGCCTCATTTAAGGCTAGCAGGCTGTGGTTTAAGAAATTTTGTTTTGATAATATTAGGATGTTCAGTATCTTGTTAAGCGTAAAATTTTGTATTTTTTAAATAAGCTAGAAATTTATATAGTTATGTGTGATTGGAACTTTTTTTTTATAACATTTATATCTTTACTTAATTTTTGCACAATTGTATTTACAAGTGCAAAAATTAATTAAAGATATGTTACCCTAGTCAGAAATGAACATCTTGTGTTAATAATTATTGGTTAACCTAAATAAATAAATAAATATGATTTAATAAAAGAAATATTTTCCGCCCCATTTTTTTATGCCCCAGTGGGCATCCATTCAATGGTTTTTACACGGAAAATATTTCTTCTAAATAAAATAATATATATTTCTGGTAGGAAGTATTAGAGGCAGCACGTTACAGTTAACGTGCTGCCTCTAATACTTTCTACCAGTAATTCAAAGTTTATCGGTGCATGGTTTTTAAAGCTATCAACACAAAAGTGATAATCCAAATTCTCTCAGATCATGTTTACCAACCCATAAAAAAAGTTCAAAGCGTTCTTCTACAAAGCCATCTGATTATTGTTAACGCAATATCCGATGGAATGTCAGGCAAATATTTCATATTCATCCAAACATAGCAATCACAAACACATACCAACTTTATCGTGACGAGAAGACATCCAAAATCGGCGAGCCATGAGTAAAAATGGGCCAAGCCATTGTGGACTTTGAGAGCAAATATGTCACCCGAATAGGGTCTATTGTCATTCGAACATTGATGAATAAGTCTAAAAGGAATGAAGTTGCGTGTAATGAAGATCTTTGTAACAGTTTTGGTTTTTTGAAACCTTTTGTGGGTCAGAAGGAGTAGTTAAGTGGACAGTTGGGCCAACGTTGGATATAATAAAGTTGGCATTGTGTTATATGAAAAGAATGGCAAATGTTTTGATTGAAGATGAAGGTATTTTTTGTTGGTTGCGATGGAATTGAGAGCAATAATTGATATGAATTTGAAAGGGGCAAAATTGTGAGTTGTGAAGTAACAAGGAATTTTAATAAGTAAAGGGAGATACAAATTTTATATCATTTAATTAAAATATTTTTTTTATCAATAAATTAGTCATAAGCATACAGTCAATTATTATTTAAATTATAAATGTACTTAATTAAATTTGCCCATTAAATAAAATCATAATTATAATTATTCAATCTCAGAAATTAATCTTACATTACTATTCGTTAGATAATTTATGTGTATTAACTGTTTTATTAAAATATATATAATTTATGCACATCTATTATGGTAGTATATGGTTCAAAGAACTTTATTGTAATTATGTCTCATCTCATGTTCTAAATAATATTTAACAGAATACATTATTTAAATTTGAATTTAATTTAATTGAGCTTTTTTTAAAAGAAAACGAAATGCCCCATACATTGTCTAGCTAGATTACATTATCCATAAGAAAATAGAATAAAATTACGTCTCAAAGCATATTTTATTTGATCATTTTCATCATTTTGACCACCACACATCAATTGCTGGATATAGGGCCTCTCCTAAGCGTCACCGCATTGGCTGGTCTTGTGTCTTTCGCATTCGGCAGACTGCATCTGATAATCCAATTCATCATAACTAATACCAGGTGTTCCACAAGTGCGTGGTCATATTTATAGGACTGTCGCTGCTATAGAGTACAGAAAAAATATCAAATTAAAAATATATTTATCATTTTTTCAATATCTCTGACGCAAAAAAAAAACACTTTTTACTAAATAAACATCATTGCACCACACGCATGAAAAGAGATTATTTCGTAACCTTGTTGAAATTTCTGGATATTTTTTTCCAAATAGTGAAGCAAATACAGAATATCATCTTTAAATATACGTACTTCTGGAACACCCCGTATGTTCATACTAATTGTATAAAAGGGAAAATAACTCTGTCCGTCTGTTACCTCTTCACGTCTTAAGGGCTGAACGGTTTTGGCTAAAACATGGCACACGGATAAACCATTTCCTGAAATATGTCATAGGACAAGGACACTTTTTATCCCGGAATTATGTTCCCTCAGGATAAGTTTCGACTTGAAAATGATACTGAATTTTTTTGTTACGCATTCACACCTAAATCGCTAATCCGTATTTGATGATATTTACTGCAGAGATAGATGGAACTCCTTTTTTCTGGTTGAGAAATCATCAAATGACTTCTCTCGCTCCCGGCGGAGTGAAAGGGAGTGCCACACTCTTACTGACTAAAACCCACCCGTGTTCCCCCAAGTGACCTTTGCGTTTCAAAGACTCTTTTGAACAAATTCCACAACAGATTGATGGAACCTTGAAGAAGATTATAGGCTACTATTTTTGCTAACGTAAGCAAAGCTGTGTAGAAAAGCCTGTATGACGTAAGTATTATTATATATAGTCGGGGCCGTTACCACTCGGCCGCCACTGCTCACATATAATAAACAGAAAAAAAAATGCCAACGTAAAGTAAAAAACCAATTAGAAGGTGATCTTGCTCAAGATCGATGTCTACTAGATAATTCCGGACTATCCGATAAGTAAGCGCTCTTAGTGAATTACTGAAAGCTGACCGAAAAATAATCTGCCTAGCCTTTTTCCAATTATATTGGGGTCAACTCCCAGTCAAACAAAATTCAGCTGAATCCATTAACTGGGTAATGATAATTGACCTGTGCGGATGTTATATTTTAGCCACGAGCTCTTCGGAAGTCTACCCGAATACACATAGTTAATTTTATTCAAAGGCTTGGTTTAACCTATGGCAGATAACCACATAAATAATAAAGCATAATCAGCCTTTTAATGTTCCCACTGCTGGGACTCAGGCCTCCTCTCTAGGAGGCGGAATGGGTCGTAATCTTTCACGCGGGCCCATTGTGGGTTGGTGAATGTCATGTGTCTTCGAATTTTTGGTTCTAGGGCATGCCGGTTTCCTCGCGATGTTTTTCTTCACCGTTTTGGTGATGAAATTAATTACAGAAAGTAATGCGCCTGGCTGGGTTTGAACCCACGACTTACAATTCGTAAGTCGGGACGACTCGGCCACCACTCCTCTACAAAAAACCACATTTCGAGAAAATCTAAATTGGATTGCCATAACCTCCTTTTTTGAAATCGGTTAAAAATAGACATTAATGAGCTATCCGGAATATCAAAATCCCAAAGCAATCCCTCTTCTATAACTGAGTGGGTTACTAATTAACGAAGGTATGCATGAACTAATTATTATGAACTAGAGAGTATTTACAAAGAATTTGCCTGTCGTAACATACCGAATACTCCAAGAGTTTGTGAGAGTATGTTATTTATTAATGTACTCCTAATGAACACAGGTCTGATTTCATCGCCGCATTTTATCACTTAAGAGGTTAAGATAAAAGCTGTAGCGGACTCGATAAATGGTTGCCGAGACACACAGACGTAAATACAATCACCAAGTAGCAGCAAGTTGAAAATCCGGTCAAAAATACATAACAATTAGATAGTCAATGTCTTGTGAACTTCAACTAAACTAATATTAATAAAGAGGTAACGTTTGTGAGTTTGCGAGGTTGTGAGTTTGTCTCTGGATCTACTGAACCGATTTTCAAAATTATTTCACCAATAGAAACCTACGTTATTGTGGAGTATCATAGGCTATATTTTATCCCCGTATTACCGCGGAAACGGGAACAACGCGGGTAAAACCGCGGGGCGCTGCTAGTAGGTCAATAAGAAGATTTATATGATGTGTTATTATTTATAATTCTAGGTATACATTTATTTTAAAAAAATAACACGTCATCAAACAAACAAACTCTTCAGCTTTATATATATTAGTATAGATACTACTGTTTGTTTGTAACTACTGGTCTGATTTGAATAAAAATTTCATTGTTAGATCCCATTTATCGAGGAGGGCTATAGGCTATATCATCACGCTAAGACCAACAGGAGCGGAGCAGTTGTGAAAAATAACACAAACATAGCTGCGAGGTTCAGCTTGTATAAAATTAATAAATGAAAACTTAGAAACTAATGATAGTACTTAAAAGTGCAGGAACAAAAAACACATCAAAATGCATGAGGCTATCCCACCTGTACGCTATGGCTTTCAGGATTCTGTTGGGAGTTGCGGAATTTGTTCGAAAGAGTCACCGCGGCCCTGGAACGCAAAGGGCACAAGAAGGATCACGGGTGGGTTTTCGTCAGTAAGAGTCTGACACTCCCTCCCGCTCCGCCCAGAGCGGGAGAAATCATTTGATGATTGCCCATCCAAAAAAAAAGGATGCTGTTGGGAATAAAGAATCTATGCAATATTTTTGTGCATTAAAAAAACTCACAAAGTTACATGTTTGGTTTAGTGTCTCACTGACTGCGAACAAACTTGTTCACTTTTAGCCTCCTACCGTGCGTTCATCGCCTTTCACCTTGTGTTCACTGATAACGTTGAAAAGAGAGTATATATGAAGATATTGTTCTGCGGGCGTACCATGAGGTGTTAAAACGTGAGTCTTCCGAGCGAGAAAGAGGGATAGAGTTATACACCCTATATAGCTCCATGCCTTTTTCTCGCTCGGAAGACTCACGTTTTAAGTTGCTGTTTTAAGTTGCGCTGTTTGTATATTTACCTCTGTATTCATCAAATCAGCGCCGTGCTGAGGGTCCATCACGGCACGGCATTAAGCTGAGTGGAAGCCTTCAATACATGCATTTCCTTTACTTAATCACATTTGTTATTTGTATTGTTATTAACTTTTAACCTGTCTTTACTAACATAATTTAAGAACTACTAACACTATCGTTTAGGTTTTAGCGGAAAATCTACTCATTTATGTATGTCGTTTTGTAGCAATTAAACACTTTTTCTTTTTCAGCAATCCCGAACGATTTGCTATCATTTATTGAAGAGTTCCGTTTCCTATCATCTCTGTTCTTCATCAGATCTTCACCAAACTAGAAAGGGACAACGTTAAAATACTAAGATGCTCTTCCAAACCATCGTACACAATTTTATATGTTTTCATTTTATATCGACAAGATGGAATGAAAACGTCGTCAATGTAAACTAAGCCACGCATTATTAGCAATAACTCAAATACTAGTCGTCAGCTTTTAAATCATAAAAATCGGTACATCCAGTACAAAGTTATGAGGTAACACACACAAAAAAAATACAGTCGAATTTAGAACCTCCTCCTAATTTGGAAGTCTGTTGAAAATAAGGTAATCACATAATTATATTTTCAAACACGCTTGCAAGCTTTGGATCGCATCCACTGTGAAATGTAGGTAAAATACCTACTTTAATCGTTAATACAATCCTAATGTACACAATCGAATTTTCTGCACCTTATGCCAACTACTTAAAGTTCAAAATTGGCACCACCCACTGCCAGCATTTGTACCATTTCTGTGTAGGTATCCACACAGAAATGGTACGTAAAAATATACGACAAAATGAACGCGGAACATGGACAGCGGGCGCGACAGCACGTGCGCACCCACCTCAAGTCACCGGGTTACTAAAGAGTAGTGGGGTTGTGTGCAGTGGCGCGAGGGGTTGCGCTTGCGCCGCCCGCCACTGTGATATTCATTCATTTATTCGAAGTAGTAGCGCGCGTATTGGTAGCAATAGCTACTTTGCAATGTGTGGGCCTACTTGTTATAATTTTTAATATATTTAGGATTGAATAAGTAAGACGGTGTAATAAATATTGCAACGGATTCTGTTAATGACTCTGAACAAACTTTTTCTTTAACAGGTTTTGTAAATATTAAAAATAGGGTTAAGTTAAGTTTTATTTTGACTGTCCAGATATAAGTGTTTTAATAACACTGTCTGAGGTAATTTTTAACAAACGTTTTTTTATAATTAGCATTTAGCACGGTCTCTTTGATGCATTAACGCTTCAGGAAAATCTCTCGTAACTTGATCCAAGCTTCAAACAATGATTAGTTTCCCTGTCCGCGTGCTTTATTTGTTTTTCTAATTACAAACACTTTGAATTAATAATCGTGGGTCTACGCCATAACTTTAACGTTTTTCATTAATTATACATAGTTTAAATTAAGAGGCGCCGGAGGGTACGAATTTTTTATTTACATTATTAATTTCTGTTTATAGGAAGTTTTATAAAGGGTCCAAAAGTTGTAGAATAGATAACATACTATACAGGGTTATTTGAAAAACACCAACAACCACTAAAGAGGACATTATACTCATCATTATGAACAATTTTACTATGGGAACAAACCTGAAATCGCGAAAAAAAAGTCAGCTGTTCCCTACATTTTGAGGAGTTATACGAAAATAAATGTAGGAAACAGCTGACTTTTTTTTCGCTATTTCAGGTTTGTTCCCGTCATAAAAGTTGTTCATAATGATGAGTACAATGACCCCTTAAGAGGTTGTTAGTGTTTTTCAAATAATCCTGTATATATGTATTTGGAAGCTTGATTTTTTTATGTACCTACGTATTTGTTCGCGACGATGCGTCTTAGCTACATAGTATAGATAGTTATAGGTAGCTATAGTAGTACATAGAATGTTGCAACAAATAAAACCGCGACTACATGGTATAGGTAGTTATAGGTAGTTAGTTAGTACATAGAATGCTGTAACAAATAAAGCTGCATAGTATAGATAGTTATAGGTAGCTATAGTTGATACATAGTTTGTTATTGAAATAAAACACATTCGTTACAGTTGTTTGCTCTCAAGAGGCAGTATATAAGCCCTTGGAGCCTTTATTTCTTCCAAGTAAATAGAATATAGTTAGGTAGGGTATCCTGTCCCTTACACATAACAGTAAACACATGGTAACCCTGGTAATCGAAGGTATATGAAGGTAATCAAGGTATATAAAGGTATATAAAAGGTAATCGGTGGTATATAAGGTAATCGAGGTATATACACACACAAACAGACATACATAGGTAAATAGAAAGGGCTTGGTAATTGAGACCCGAAATATTCAGGTCAAAGGTAGTCGCATAGCTAAAAGCGACACTGACCAATCACAGAGCAGGAGGGTGCTGGTACGTGATTGGTCAATGGTTTTTGATAAATAGCCCTGGTGAAGGTATGCACAAAAATAAAACACTTTGCATCTACCCTCTTCCTTTCCCGAAAATACAAGTCTAGATTCTAGACTTCTAAATGTCTGAAATAGAACCGCCTTGAAAAATCCTTTCAGGGGATATATAGATGTTTATAGTGTATGCAGGCATAAAGCCGCAATTTAGGTTTGAATAAAACTGTTTATTTTTATCCCCCTGAAACATATACGCTTATAGAGTTGCAACCCCTTAAGTGACAGGGTTGAAACATATGTAGTTTTGTAGAGGGTTGTCGTATCTATAGAGATACATATAGCTGTATAGCCCTCCTAGCATAGTTTTACGGTAAATTCACCCCAAGTAGGTAATAGCTTCGTGCCTACAATAGTTTTGTATAGTTTTTGGCATCCCACCCCTACATGGAGGGGGATGAAGGGGTGAATTCGTCTCCGCTGTATGGAGCCTACCGAGGGCTATCCATGAAGGTACGACAACCCCTACTCACATAGACCTAAGCCTAGATATAGCCTAAAATCTAGAATTAGCATAGTGAAAATTTAAGTTAATAAACTTCATCACACACGGTGATTTTTTGGGTGTCGATACGGTATAGTTGCGCCGTACAATAGTAACATTGAAAATTTATAGAATTTGTAGTCATTGTCAAGATATTTTGGATTTATACCTAAATGTAGAATCATATAGTCGCGAATTCCACCCTTCAAATCGCTAAGTGAATAGTGAACAAGTTAAATAGTGTTTTATTGTGACTTTATTGGTAAGCCCTCAATACCTACCCCTATATATTGTGTGAATAACAGCAAGTATAGCAAGTATTCAGTTAAGGGTTGCATCCTCATGGCCCGTAGCTTATAGACGGAGCGTCAACGCGTCTGGATCATTTATACCTAGGTGGGTTGTCACCATACAGTCCACTTTTGAAGAATAGGATAACCTACCCTGGCCACCCTACAGTCCAGTCGATCACGTCCGCCCCGTACAGTATTTTATATTTATTTCAAGCTCCACCTCCACGGAATCCTGAGAACAACGCACTTGACTGATTGACTGACCGACTTCAAGACGACATTTGACCTACATACATAGTGAACCCATAAACGTTCTACTTTTCCTTTAGAAGTATCACTCTTAAATAAAAGGATAGAGGGAAAAACTGCTAGATAAACTAAAGAGTACTAAAGTGCCGAAAAAAAAAAACAAAACAAACGGAGGTCTAAAAAATAAAAGAAAAATCTTACGAAGATGGATGATAGATATTTGTCAAATTACGTCCATTATTTGAGCATCAACGTGCCCAGAGGGGTGGAAACGCCTAGAAAGCTGAAAAACCAGTAATGATAAAGACTTTGATATCTACGATAGATTAATTTGACGCTAAACTGAACGACGGACGAAGATAATATAGATTTTTCATCTGTAATTCACAGATGAAAAATCTATAGGATAGGATGAAAAAATCAATAGCAGGAATAAATTGTAGCCAATAGTCAATAGTCAAATTATTTATTTCAAATAAACCCTTTACAGGCACATTTGAATTTTCAAGTCGAAAGAGGTGAAGCTATCTGCACGTTCTAAAGCGTAGATCTTTTTGTTCTGTTGATCTTTTAAATCATGTTCTGCAGCCTTCATGGCAGCTAGCATTTATGTTTTTTTTGTGTGTTCGAAAATTACAAGTTTCCGTCTGATCGGTTAGTCTATACCTAACTCTAATAAGCTGTAATAAGTTTCGAAGTTTTGCCCATTTAATTTTTATTCGGTTTTTCTCCCATTATGTATAACCGACCAATAGTCCAAGCAGAATCGGTAAAATGCAGTGGAGTATCTATTGAAATCTGAACTTCCAGAAAATACCTTTTACAAACACAAACAGACTATTTAAACTCGTTATGCTAATATTTAATAAATAACTAAAGGGACATGTTCTAATTTGGAAAGAATATCAAACACTTGGACGAGATTAACATAAAACAAGTGTAACAGATGGTACCTATTCGTAACTTCATCAAAAGTCAGTTTAAAACCCAGAAAATTAAACTAGTTTCAAAATCCAACTCGACTTAAAAGCGGCATTAACTCCTCAAAGGATTCATCCGTGCTAAATACAACACTTAAAAGATTAAAACGATATTCTATTAGCAAAATCGGCTCAAAATTATTGGCTAAATGGCAAAGACGACTCGATTTAGCACAGTCACGCCCTATTAACTGACAAAAGAAACATTTAAAAAAAAAGAATGAAGACTTTTCAAATTTAGAACAGCCAACAAAATGGCGGACGTGCATAATCCCGCGTTTACGCCATTTTGATGTAACTGACATGCCGCTAAACAGATTATGTGCGGTAGGATAACTTTGATGGTGTTTTTAATTTATGGGAAATGTGGCGTTGCGAAAAATGCTTTGAATGTGATATACTGTGCAAAGCATATACATATATAACTTCGACCGCGTTTGATGTATGGAATTGGAAAGTAATTCTTGTACCTTATTTGTTGATTTATTTTCGTAAAAATTTCAGCTAGCGACTGCGCTAGCTTTAGCTAGTTAAACATATTCTTAGGATAACACATATCATATTGCAGTTCATTATCTACCCGTTTCAAAAGTTTCCAAGTTAGTTAAGCCGTTAACACGTGAAGAGGTGCCAAACAGACACACAGAGTTACTTTCATTTCAATTTAAATCAAAACAAAAAATCAAAAGTAATTTATCAAACTAGGCTGAGAGACAGCACTTTTTGAACGTCAAATTTTACATAAAGACAGACATTAATGTCCGAACAGAGAGAGTGACTTAGCTCTCTCTGTCCCTCTATCCTTTTTCTTTTGTATGCGTATCAAGTGTCATTCGAAACAGGTAATTAATTTCCAAAAATAAGACTTACGGATTTGCATGAAACACCGTGAAGAGTAACGCTCTTAAATATCGCAACTTTGTTTGTTTGGAGTATAACAAAATAATATAAATTAGGCCAGTGTTACGCTAGCTTTTTCTCGAACGAAAAAATCTTCGACGAATTTCTCAACGTTGCTCTATCGGTATAGTTATAAGCAAAAACTAAGTTATTTAGCTTCATAGCTCTTCGTTAAAATACCGACTTGCATAATCCGCGCTGATGTCATTCTGATACCACTGACAATCTACGCACTACGCAGATTAGTGCAGTAGGTTAACTTAGTATTGAAAGTTATTTTAAAAGATTTACAGCAAGCAGTTCTATGAATTATTTTGATTTAAAGTTGATGACATATTTCTTAAAGTCTAGGTTTTGTTGCCAAAACAACTGCCTAGCATCGGCGATAAGGTAGGGTGAGATGTTCTCAATACTCAATATATTTAATTTCTCAAATCAATATTCTCAATCTATAATACTGTAGTATTACAGTATCTATGTCTATACTAATATTAAAAAGCGGAAGAGCATTCGTTCGTTTATTTGAACGCTCTAATTTCAGGAATCACTGGTTCGAAATGAAAAACTCTTTTAGTGCAGGATAGCCAATTTATCGAGGTAGGGTATAGGGTATATAACATCACCCTACGACCAATAGGAGCGGAGCATCAATGAAAAATGTTGCAAGCACGGGGTTATGTTTCCGTTCTCTTATGTGACGCAGACGAAGTTGCGCCGGTCAGCTAGTTACAAATACATTTCTCTTATAATCTAAATATAATTTTAGGAAGAAAAAACTTGATTTTTGAAAGTATTTTTTTTTTATATAAAATATAGCTATTTTATGTTCAATCTAAGCTGTGAGTCCAACCTATCAAAGATCAACCACCACCACCACCACCAACCAACCACCACACCCACCACCAACGAAACCAACCAGAACCACCAACCAAGCAGAATCAGTTTTCTTACAATTAGTTCGTATTTTTTTTAGCGATCGGTTTTTTAGGTCGGTTTTTGTTTAAATTTCTAGTTCGGTATTTTTAGGAAGCTTTAAAATAATTTAGTCATCCTTTTTTATAGTCTGCTTAGCCTTTTCTTTACTATATTATTGAGGTCAGCTTCCAGTCAAACGGATTCAACTAAATACCAGTATTGTATGTAGAGCGGCTACCTACCAGACGTCCACAGCTCATGAACTGGGTAACACAGTACTTCTTGGCAAGACTGGAGTCAGATGTACTGGCTTCTGGCAATCCTTACGGATTTCCAAAAATCTATAAATGATAGCCAGGATCCAGGATCATAGCTTAACGGGCTTTCCAAGGAATGGAGGAGTCTCGGTATGTTAAGATACAAACCGACCTTGGCAAGTATTGCTTAACCTTGAAGATCACCCCATGCGACGGCTATTATTTAGCCATGAGCCCACCAGCTTCTCCTTGGTTTTTCTTTATATCTTTGCTAAAAATATGACTACCCAACTTCGATCAATAATAGCACCTATACTACCCAACTATTACTACGAATATTCGAGGTCCTAACTTACACTTGTTCTTTTTTCACACATTTAGACTAGAGATACGAAGTCGGCGGTCGCGGGGCGGCGGCGGCGGCGGCAGCGAAGTGGGAAGTGGCGCGTTTCAATGCATAGACTTAAATGGAACTGCCCTAGGACACTGATATGGAACAGCAAAGTTGTTAACCATAAAAATACAAAGCTAATTAACCAGTTATTAGAAGAAATAAAAGACGAACTGAGTATTTTCACATCTTCTCTTGCCCATAATAAATCGTTTACTTCCTGATAATGTCACATCCCCGATCGTAAACATGTCAGTAGAAAAAACAAATGAACACAAATAGCATTTTCAGTGTCTTCGGCGACGGATATCGGACGGCAAGTGACCAGCCAACCGAAGGCCCGCGCCTACGGTGGCCAGGAACCGCCCAGCGTTTCAGCGCCCGGGGCGTCTTCTTCTGTCGCAGCGGCTGGAGCGTGAGGTTTCGATCTCTCTCACGCGGTCTGCCTCCTCCTTTGCTAGCATTACTGCTTCGCAAAAGAAGATGACCACGTCTCCTCGCTCCGGACCATAGATTGAACCAAGGCCGGACGCGAGAGGTTGCCGTCGCTGATCGTCTCGATGAGGACACGGCATTACTCCGCCCAAGCAGGGCAAACATTCACCGTATGCTGCACCGTGTCCTCCGGGCGATCCACACAGTTTTGACATCCGAACGTGTCCTCCCGCTGAATCCGAAACATGTACCTCCCGAAGCAACAGTGTTTGGTGAGCATCTGCGTCAGGCCGAAGGTGAGGACGTCGTGGCGACTCTCCAACCTATCCTCAAAGAGAGGACATATCTCATGACAACTTTTTAATTTGATATCTACGCTTCGAGTGTTTTGCAATTTTAGTGGTACTTCTGTATTCCCCTGAGTCTTGTCACAAGGAATTATGTCCGGAATTCTGTTAATTCTTGTGTTGAATGGGATTCATATTTTTTTGTGGTGAAAATTCACGAGAGCGAGACCTTTTTGATTATATTATATGCGAACGAGCTGATTTAGGGGCCCCGCTTACGTTTTAGGTTATAAAAATGGCGTTTTTTATACTTTTTATACGTTTGTGGACGGTATTAAAGTTGTTTTTGCCTGTTTATGAGGTCGTTGTTTGTGAGTGAGCAGGATTTAAAGGCATCTGTGTTACGTTTGAAGATATGCGATCATTTTATTTTGATTATTTTTTTTTTATAATAAGTTAGCAGTTGGGCATGGAAGGTCTCATATCACCCGTTCTTATTCTTCAAAATTTTGTTCGTGGTTTCATTACTGCTTAGAATTCGCAAATAAGTCACCGACATCGCGAGTAAAATCAGCTTGCTGAAGGGGAAGTGGACCGGCCATGTTTGTAGTCGTTGGAGCAGACCTAAAAGTGGGCCCGAATTTAAAGTTCAGATGCTAAGAAATTCCAGACGTATTAAATCTAATAATATGATCACCTGGCCTGCAAAATTAATCCTAGAATGGTCAGAATTTCTCGTGTGACCAGAAAAGAGAACGAGTCAGTCAAATTCGATTTCCTCGACTCTCTTAGGAACAATTGGGTTTTTTCAGCTGGTTCTTTTATATTGTATCTTTTTACACCTTTACCTACAAGTACATACTTCTGTTTTTGTGAAAATTTATTTGTATTCGCTTCACGATCTACAAGAAAAGTTGAATGAACTATTCGTGCCTTCTTTTTTAACAACATGCTACGAACTTTGATCTTTCAGTCAAAGGCTGAAAAGTAAAAAAAAATGTTTTTTTCTGTGGAAGTAGACAGGATTCTGTTTTCTTTACAATAGGCATACGAGCTACGTCCCGCGGACTCACCCACGTCATATTCGGATATTATTCCTAGGGAACATAGTCCAGGATAAAAGTATACCTGGTTAGAAACGTAGGTATGTAGGCCAGTGCCTGCCAGGGCTGAGGAATTCATTCAATAGACTCACTGCGGCCCTGGAATCTAAAGGGCACTAGGAGGAGCAAGGATGGGTTTTATTCAGTAAGAGTCTGACACTCCCTTCCGCTCCGCCCACAGCGGAAGAAGTTATTTGACGATTTCCCATCCATAAAAAAGAATGTGAGCCAAATTTTAGTGGCTACCATGTAGGACAAGGGATATTACTTCAATAAAGTTTCACATCTTGTAAATATTTGGAATTTTCCAGCCAAAGTTATCAAAAAGCATCAACTGGGTACTACATAAACTGGTTAAGGTCTCCAATTCATAAACATACCAACCAGAATTTATTCGCCGACTTTTAACCCGAAAGCACCCAACTAACCCAATAATTATTATTCCTAATGCCAACAAACACAAGCCTGGATAAAGTAAATACTTTGTTCTTTTGAATTATTACCAGTTAAATTCAAACAAATTACCAGGGAAAGTTATTTTATTTTAATTGCTTTTTCACGCGTCGTGGAACCCGACCGCGGCCATTTTGAATTGTGGGTATAAGGTCGTGGCCTGGACTATAGCGGTTGCAGGCCTCAAAATATGTAGATCGGGATAATGTATGGCCTTTGAATGGTAAGTAAAATATTTCTAGTAAATTCTATAAGTAGTTTAAAGCTGTTTGAAATGTTAATACATTATGTCTTATTCGTAGGGTAAAAACAAGATAAGAATGGAATAAACGCTGCCGCTGGCTACACTTTTTTTTTAATAACTTTATACCTCTCAGTACAAAAATAAAAAAAAAAACATTTTATTTGTAACACGGGTATTTCGGTTAATTATCTTCAAAATTATTGAAAGTTAAAGCATTATCTTTAATATTACCAGAAACCCATATTGGTTCCTATAATAGTTGCCTAATCCATATAAATGTGCCTGAGTGAGCAGTGGTGTCGCGGGTTCAAACCCAGCCAGGCGCATTACTTTGTGTAATTTATTTCAAAACCACTGCTCTCAAAAAGGTGAAGGAAAACACCGTGAGGAAACTGGCAGATCCTAGAACCAAAAATTCTAAGACATGTGACATTTACCAACCCGCACTGGGCCTGCGTGGATTACGGCCCATTCCCTCTCCGAGAGAGGAGGCCTGAGCCCCAGCAGTGGGAACATTAAAAGGCTGATTATGCTTATGCTTATGAACAGAACAAGATATCTCTCAAAGGTTTGCTGGGAGAAGACTCAACTTTGAATTAAGCTCACTTTTGTACATGCGCTTTATTATGACTAATCTATATACATATATAAAAGCGAAATACCACTCACTGATTAATCACGAAACCTAAGTAAGTATAACACCTACAAACTTAAAATTTGGCCGGTAGGTTATTTATAGGTTGTAGAAATCCGCTACGGCTGGATTTTACGAAACTCCATCCCTAAGGGAGTAAAACGGGAGTGGAAATTGTTTGTACTAAGTTAGCGCAGACGAAGTCGCGGGCAAATTGTTAGTATAATAATATTTTAGTTGTTTTGGTGTACAATGCTTGAAATGGCTTGTTTAAATAAATTATAAGAATATTATCTGCAATATAGCAGTTGGTAGTAAGTTTACTAAGATTCATAATATCAAAAAGCAATGTTCTTATTCAAAACATACAAATCATACCAGATTATTAAGCGCGTCGGTGTTAAATTGGAAGTGTTGAAATGCTTAAACCAGAAACAAGTGTAAAATCCAGGAATTCTGCAGGATATCCAGTAATATTGTTTTTAATTAACTCTGGGGTATTTACGCTAACTATCAACTAACTGTGACCTGTATACATTTCTAAATGAAGTTACATTTATGTATGTGTGCGGTTTATCAAGGACTCAAAATGAATTAAATTGGTAATTAATTCAGGATAGGATATTTTAATGTTTTTGATATTGAGATTATGCATCATATTCTGGTTTCTTTAATATTTTAACAGACTTTAAATAAAGGAGGAGGTTCTCAAGTAGACTACTTTTTTGTTGTGTGTGTTTTACCTCATAACTTTTAACTGAGTGTACAGATTTTTATGATTCTTTTTGTCATGTGGTCGCATTTGATTTCGGAAGACGGTGTTCAAAAAACAAGTAACAACCAAAAACATTTTTTATTTAGAAGTCGGTTGTATTGTTTTGTAAAGAACATTTTTTAAAGTAAGTAATTAATGATTGGAGGGTTATGCACCTCAACAGTGGCTATTTCGGCTAGTGACGATTGCGATTTAATTAATTACGGCCTACCGCAAGTTCTTCTTTTAATTACGTTAAGATGCGAAAGAGTCCTTTTTTAATCTGGCTACAAAATATTCTATATCTTTTTTTTACACTGGAGGTTTAAAAGTGTTTATTTTATTATTTTTTACACAATTTAAGTTTTTTTTTTTGCGAGGCAGTCTCAGTCTCAATTAGATCACATTTACGTCTGTTTCGCTTAAAGCCACAAACCCATCTGTACGTACTTCACGGGTCCTAAAACGTGTTAATTACACATTTGAGTATCCAAATCTAAAATGTAATTAATGTTTAACAGCAAATTACTATGACTAAATGGAATGCTTTGATTTAGAAATGGTAGTAGAATTCATTTGGTAATATTTACTTTAATGCTTCGTATTAGAATTTTGATTGGAATTTCGGTCTCGTATCTACTGGTACTGGCATTAATTTGAAAATTGAAATAGGTTTGTGTTTTGAAGCAAACAAGAATTATGTGACAATCAGAATAAATGGTTTACTATTTCTAAAAATTATAGCTATTTGTAATAATAGCTTAACAAAGGACTTAAGCTATGCCTACAAAAGCATATGTCAGAAGTACATTATTCAACTCAGATTTAAATATTCAATACCTGTATATAGTACTAGCTATAGCCCGCGGCTCTGCCCGCGTGAATTTCGAAAATTATCCCAAGGGGTCATACTCTCGGGATAAAAAGTATCCTATGTGTTATTCCAGACTATAATCTACCGCTGTGCCTAATTTAATCAAGATCCATTCAGTATTTTTGGTCTTGCAAGAGTTACAAACATCCATACATACGTATACATAGCTACATACAAACTTTCGTTTTTATTTAGGATTCAATTTTATTTTTGTGCTATAAGATGAAAATAATTGAAGAAGGACAGTAAATATATTCGCATATATAGTTATAGGTATTCATTCATTCAAACATACATACGAATTAATTATTTTAATTTGTTTAACTAGAGTTTATATATAATACACATTTATTACACACCAGCTTTTGTCCCGTAGGAATTTTGAAGATATCCTTTTTTCGTGTTCCCCTACAAGGAACCTATATGCAAATTTGAGCTTTTTAGGACCAGTAGTTTTGGCTGTGCGTTGTCTGTCAGTTACTTAATAACTCAAGAATTTTGGTTGGTTGAGGGCAAGAGGTATTGATTGATTCAAATAATCATTTTCACGTCTTTGGATGTGAAATCATCAAATTACTTTTTTTTTGTTTTTTATGGTCAGATGGATACGCTCTTGACTCTAGTCTAGGTCGTAGGTGACAGAGACAAAGTCGGCGATGGAATGAGCTTACCCAGAAGAAGCCTGTTCACTCTAACTTTGAAGAGATCAGGGTTGAATGCGTTCGGAAACACGGATACAGGCAGAGAGTTTTTTTTTTTTTTTTAATCTTTATTTAAAGAGCTTTTTCGCTAATGCGAATATGTCACTCTGTAAGAGAGTTCCACTCCTTTGCTGTTCGCATTATAAAAGACGATTGAACACTCTTGGTGCGAATTGACGGAATAGCAACAAGGTAACGATAGTAACTGGGTGTGCAATTGGAGAGGCCTAGGTCCAGCAGTGGACTGCAATAGGCCGTTGATGATGATTGATAAGGGATGGTAACTTACAGTGCGTCTAGATGTCCTATGGTAGAAGGAGGCCGGTGGGATGAGGTCGTGGAGTTCATGGGCACACTCACCGAAGTACAATCTGTACTTCTCCCGCTCTGGGCGGAGCGGAAGGGAGTGTCAGACTCTTACTGACTAAAACCCACCCGTGTCTCTCCTAATGCCCCTTGCGTTCCAGAGCCGCGGTGCCTCTTTCGAACAAATTCCGCAATCCGCGCATATAACATGACCTGGAATATAACGTGGGAACTTTAATCTCGGTAGTAACTTGTAAAACAAAGCCATTCCCGACGGTAACAATTCAAGTTACCAAAAAATTCATAAACGTTACTATCTCACTTAATAACCCACTCAACTTCAAGACATCTCACTCCAACATTAAATTAAGTTACCATAAATAACAAACATTTATTTATGGTACAATCAGCGCCACAATATTTTACCTCTATAGAAAACTTCCCATAAAAAGATTATACCACCCATGTACACAAAAGAGGTATTAAACCAATTTATAGGTTGGATTATAAAAGTCAAAAATGCACTATTAAATCAATTTTTGTGGTTTTGTAATAAAAATGTTATGTCTGTGTGACCTAAATGAGTACTTTTTTTCTGGATGGGTAGTCATCAAATGACTTCTGCCGCTCTGGGCAGAGCGGAAGGGAGACTCTTACTGACTAAAACCCACCCGTGTTCCTAGTGCCCTTTGCGTTCCAGGGCCGCGGTGACTCTTTCAAACAAATTCCGCAACCCTAGCAGACACTAACCCTATGGGGCCCAGTCTAGTGGCCTTGCTGATAGCTGTTTGAGGCGCGCGTGGAACACGACGCGCCGTCCGCGTCGTTCCGATCCGAGCCTGGTCCTTGTTCGACCCACCCATAGCTCGCCTTCCGCACCTAAATTAGTACTTAAAACTACTCTAAAATGTTAGTGAGTCATTATAATTTCAGAAATGCATTCAAAAAGCTTCTAGTGCCAAAGCGCTTCCTGATTTGTATTCACCATTACTGAGCCAAAAACGTTGCAAAAACTATAAATCCTTGTTATTTGCTTAAAGAGTACAGGAAATCTTTTAAGAAGTACAATTAAATAGTTTCAAAGAAACGATATGATTCATTCGGACCCTTTGCGCGCGATATTGACTCGTACTTGGCCCGTTTTTTTCCTAAACTTATATGATTTACATGCCACACTAACTTTTGCCTGCGACTTCGTAGGCTTCGTTTTTGCCCATTTCCGTGTATTGCCTATAGCCTTCCTCATGAATGTGTCTATCATATACAAAAATAATTATCCAAAGCCGATTGTCAGTTCCAGAGATTAGCACGTTCAAACAAGCAAACCTTTCAACTTTATTATATTAGTATAGACAAGGTTCCGATTATTATTATTTACTAGCAGCGCCTCGCGGTTTCACCCGCGTAGTTCCCGTTCCCGTGGGAATACGGGGATAAAATGTAGCCTGTGTTACTCAGGGCGAATGTAGCTTTCTAAAGATGAATGAATTTTTGAAATCGGTCCAGTAGTTTTTGAGTTTATTCGTTACATAAAAAAAATACAAATCTTTCTTCTTTATAATATTAGCATAGACTACAGGTAGAAAGTAAATAAAGCTCAAACTAAACACGAATGTACATATATTCCTCAACTATTATCCCACACCAAAATCACCCATAAATGTATAGGTACTTACATCCTTTTAGTAAAATTACCAATATCGCTAAATGTTCTCATAATTTCCCAGTAAGCCTGCATTGTTGATTTCGACACAGTAATTATCATTTCCATTGAAAATCCTCTACAATTTATGTGATGACGGCTAATGCCGAGAGCATTATGTCATCATTTATTGGTACCTTATGTGCTGTCAAATACAGACAATTATGTGATTATATGTTGTTTTGAAGTAAAGCGAATCGAATTATTAAAAAACGCAACTTTTTCAAGAAATACACATCGTGGGAACAATAGGTAGCCATATTTACACATATTCTATATTATCTTGTTATAACTTTTATTATATTATTGTTGAATTAGTTTTGTTACACCAATGACAGCCCCATTTCATGTCCAGACATAAACTGTCCATGCCAGGTTGTCTGGAAGAGATCGCGGAATGCGATAAGACCGCCCGTTGTATGTGTTTTAGTTTTAAGTCTACTTTTTGTGTTACTTTTGGTGTACAATAAAGTATATAATAATAAATAAATAAATAAATAAATACACATAAGACGCACCATTACTACGCCACTGAGCATTTTCAAAACATCCCATATCGGTGGCGCATGCCATTCCCGAATATTTTTCCATTTTGACAATCCTTAGTGCTCATAAAATGTCACTTCGTCTAGAACCTTATCTTACCCAGTAGATTTTAATTTCCTAGTGAGCCTTTTTTGGGAAATCATCAAATGACTTTTCCCGCTCTAGGCGAAGCGGAAGGAAGTGTCAGACTCTTACTGACTAAAACCCACCCGTGATCCTCCTAATGCCCTTTGCGTTCCAGGGCTGCGGTGACTCTTTCGAACAAATTTCGCAACCCTAGCAGGCACTCACGCTATGGGGCCCCGTCTTCGTTGCTGACAGCTCTTTGAAGCGCGCGTGGAACACGACGCGCCGTCGACCCGGGATTGGTATGGTACTTTAAGAATTAATAGCAAAAATAAAAAGCTCTTCGCTATAGTATTGCTTTTACAGCTGTCTCGCGTCATGTTTGTCTTGGCCTAAGGGTAAATACGCCACTGAGCCTTGCCAATCTATACTAATATTATAAAGCTGAAGAGTTTGTTTGTTGGTTTGTTTGTTTGTTTGTTTGAACGCGCTAATCTCAGGAACTACTGGTTCGAATTGAAAAATTATTTTTGAGTTGAATAGACCATTTATCGAGGAAGGCTTTAGGCTATATATCATCACGCTTAAGCCAATAGGAGCGGAGCAGCGATAAAGAATGTTTTAAAATCGGGGATTCCACGGGGACGAAGTCGCAGGCAGCAGCTAGTATGTCATATTTCGATAGCACATATCGATCCCGAACATTTTAACCTTCTGATAATCTTTATAATCGATAGAATTCCAGTTTGTCAAGCGCCCAAGGCTACATTTTCCTCGTGGATGTGAAATGAAATAAATAAGTAACACGATATGACTCCACTCCAAGGATTATCTTACATAGGGACAACAAACCTATTTTTTATTCAAAAATATCAACCAAATACCTTTCGGTGCATCCATTTCAGAGGTACCAACACACATACACACCTCTTTATTGGAAAGATAAGCCAATTTTATTCCTCTAGCCGTAGGTGTAACAATCTACTCCTACGTACAAATAAATTGAAATGTCTTCATAATATAAAGATATATCTCTATTAGACTTTTTATTTATGAGAACAGTTTGGAACTAGTTTGTGTCGCGGTCGAGTTTAGGCTTCGTTCGGACTGAGACACTTTTGTAATGGAACACAGTGTCGCAACTATGTCGTTTTGATTTTTGTTCTTAGTGTTTGTCGATTGTTATAACGGAAATTTTGTTAAATATGATATTTAACTAGAGTCATTTGTCAGGTTTCGTCTACAGTAAAAACTTCTGAATAAGAACTAGCTGCTGCCCGCGGCTGCCCCCGCGTGAATGTCGGGAATTATCCCAAGGAAACATAATCCCGGAATAAAAAGTGTCCTATGTGTTATTCCAGACTATGATCTATATCTGTGCCAAATTTCATCAAGATCCATTCAGTAGTTTTTGCGTTAAAGAGTAACAAACATCCATACATATAAACTTTCGCGTTTATAATATAAGTAAGATACGAGTATACCACTGAGTCCTAAATAAAGGCAGTACAAAGTATACAATAACTTTAAGTTCGGAAGTATTTGGTTGTTTTTTTTGGTTTTAAATCGACATGTGAAAATAAGAACATTATCAATGTAGTCGAAGCCAATTCGCATTATTAGGATAACTCAAATACTAGTCGTTAGCTTACGGACACAAAATAGTCACATTATGGTATGGCTCCTTCTGAATTCAGTTTTTGACATTTTAAGTCTCTGGCATCAAAACGTATGTAAGTATGTATGTACATGCGTTGAGCGTACATACATGCAACTAGCAATGCTCTAAATTCTGTTTGTTTTTATCATATGTTTATTTCTGTTTGTTTTGTTTTTATGCATATAGCATATGCTTATGCTTAACGTCTTCGGACGGCATATAAGGCAGTGGTGGCCGAGTGGTAACGGCCCCGACTTACGAATTGTAGGTCGCGGGTTCAAACCCAGCGAGGCACATTACTTAGTGTAGTTAATTTCATCATCACTGCTCTCAAAACGGTGAAAGAAAACATCGTGAGGAAACCGGCATGTCCTAGAACCAAAAATTCGAAGACATGTGACATTCACCAACCCGCACCCGCGTGTTGGATTACGGCTCATTCCCTCTCCTAGAGAGGAGGCCTGTGTCCCAGCAGTGGGGACATTAAAAGTCTGAAGACGTTGCGTAGTCTTAATAAAAGCAATCATTGCCCGAATACGAGATTTTCGAGTTTATTTGTTCGGCAAATCCGGAAGGCGCCCTCTATCAGTGCGACCATGCGATTGGGGCGTACAAATGAATGCGACAGTCGCGTACACGCGCGATGATCACTTTATATAAGGACGACGCCTTAGTTAGAAAATCGAACTAAAATCCATTTAGCAAACAAACCCGAATTGAAACTTTGTTTTTAACGTCTATGATTTATCTCTCACTGTACAGTCCATTATAATCTACAAATGGTAGCTAACTGAACTTCTAAACTACCCCCCTGTTTGCGTTGAACTTCTAATGGATAGGTACTTAAGTACATTCAAATTCAAGCCCAAGTTTACGGGTTAGTTCTAGGCCATGAATTCGGGGAATATGGCCTCATAACATTGTTCGGAATGGCGATTAAGGCCATCAAATAGTGTGGCTAGTCGATCTTCAGTATAGTTGCTCGTATATCTTAAATGGTGTGTGCTGAGTCGGCGTATTGTTGTGGCTTTGACATTTAGATTGATTTACGGTAATTGATGTATTGGCAATATTATCAGGTAAACCAATACCGTCACTACTATTTTTTATGGATGATACTCGTATATCATTCAGATCTTTGGTGACTTTTCCGAACAAATTCCGCATAACCACTGCTACAATGTAAGATTTTGCAATTCCTACAGTGTAGCCTTTTTAACCCAAAGTTTGACTGGTGGAGAATACGTTGTTGCTATAATTATGTCCTACTAGCAGCGCCCCACGGTTTTACCAACGTAGTTCCCGTCCCCGTGGGAATACGGAGATAAAATATAGCATATTATGTCATTCGGGGATAGTGTAGCCCAACAGTGAAATAATCATTCAAATCCGCTCAGTAGTTTCGGAGCCTACTCAGTACAAACAAACAATCAAATCTTTCCCTCTTTATAATATTAGTATAGATGACAGTACTGTTCATAGAGTTTAAATAAATAAAACATTGTCATCGAGTTTTAGTACCTGTTCATTACTAAGCTCTTTCCTGTGGGGTCGGCTTCCAGCATAACCGGATCCCTATCCAACTTCCACAACCCAGTAAATGGGTACAACGTTAAACCCTTAGCAAGACTAGTTCTCCGATGTTCGGACTTTGGACTATCCGTTTTATCTTTCATAGCTCTCCAAATAACAGCTGGGACTGGGACCAACAACAGCAATCTCGGTATGTTAAAATGATCACCCATCCACGGATCCACCTCGGTAGGTGTTGCTTAACCTTGTAGATCGACCTGTGCGGCTGCTATTACTGCTATTATTTAGCAAAGAGCTAACAACATAAAGTTTTCTGATTAATTGATTCTTCTATCAGCCTTTAAACATTCAGAGTTAAGTGATAATTAATCAGCGAATGCGGACTAGCGGCCCGCCCGGCGTCTTACGGGGGACATTTATTAATTTTATTGAACTCTATGTTACTCAAGGATAATGTAGCATTCTAGTGGTGAAAGATTTATTTAAATCGGTCAAGTAGTTTTTGAATTTATTCGCCACAAACATACAAATCTTTCCTCTTTATTATATTACGACAAGCGCCCCGCGGTTTCACCCGTGTAGATTCCGTTCCCGTGTGAATACGGGGATAAAATATAGCATATGTTGCTTGCTGATGATGTGGCTTTCCATTGGTGAAAAAATGGTTGAAATCGGTCAAGTAGTTTCGGAGCTTATTCAGTACAAACAAACAAATAATCTTACCTCACTTCCTCAAGGATCACGTGACATTTTGACAACATTTTTCAGTCCCTTACATTTTTGACTTTTTGATAATCCGCTGACAGAATGCCTCTTGTCTAGAGACTCAAGGTCAACAGGTCAAACTCATTAAAATCAATTGATTAATGAATTAATCTACAGCTCTATCTTCCATTCAATTAAATTGTTTTCCATTTATACTGAAATATCGGGTTTCTAAACTAATTGAATGAAGTTTAGAGCTTACAATTTATAGTGCTGACTGCGCTGTTATCGTGTTTCTGCTCGATAAATTCCGAGGTTGGGCTATAGGAATATTTGATGACCTATATCGTAAACTGTATGGTAGAATTTAGTATTTATTTTGTTGATTTATGTAACGGATTTATTATATTTGTGTACAAGTTAAAACTTCCATGTAACCCGCACCATAATAGCGTAACTCAAAAAAATCGCATAGCCATTTACAATCGAAAGCTACTTCAGATCCATTGCTTGTTTTGAAAACTGTCTGCTCTACTTAACCGATTTTGATGAAATGTAGTACAGAGATAGATTCAACATTGTAAAAGGACTAAGATTCCTTCTTTATATTCGAATATTCCGACATTCACGCGGGCGAAGCTAATTACTTATGTAACCGGAAGATTATAAAAATCTTGTATACTCTGATATTGTAAACTCTCGATAAACTGTCAACTAAACATTTGAATTACTTTTTTACGCTAGAGTGAGCGAGTTAGTTATTTTTGCTGCCATCTCTTTTCGGCAAGGTGGCGACCCTACGGGTCTCTTTGAACTACGAACGATTTATCCTAGATTTATTACTATTTGTGACTAATTAGTTGATTACTGTTTCGTCACAAGCCTTAAGCATAAGCATAATCAGCCTTTTAATTTTCCCACTGCTGGGACACAGGCCTCCTCTCTAGGAGAAGGAATGGGCCATAATCCACCACGCAGACCTAGTGCGGGTTGGTGAATGTCACATGTCTTCGAATATTTGGTTCTAGGATATGCCGGAGGAAGGAAAACATCGCGAGGAAACCAATCACGATGTTTTCCTTCACCGTTTTGACAGCAGTGGTGATGAAATTAATTACACAAAGTAATGCGCCTGGCTGAGTTTGAACCCGCGACTTAAAGTCGGGGCCGTTACCACTCCGCAACCACTGCTCAAGCGTTTATCCTCTCAAAAAACACGCGAAGAACGCATCCAAAAACCAAACATGTAGTACAGGTAATAAGCAACAATCCTTATCTACAGTATCTCCAAGATACATTCCCCTCACCATTAGCGACATTAGAAGTATACTCCTGCCTACCCCCCGCAGATCTCGTCGAAATTCATTTATTCGCCATTACACGTCGCCCCGAATGTGATACGATAGTCATAATCATTAAGAGGGATCTCTTGCTGAGCTCTTAGACTTAACAGTGTAAACAGCTCGTGGCTAAATTATAACAGCCGCACGGGTCGACCTGCAAGGTTAAGCAACGCTTGCCACGGTTGATCTGTGGATGGGTGACCATCTTAACATAACGAGATTTCTCCGTGCCTCGGAAAGCACGTTAAGCCGTTGGTCCCGGCTGTCATTTGGAGATCTTTGGCAGTCGTTACGGATTGTCAGAAGCCAGAAAATCTGACACCAGTTCTTGCCAAGAAGTGTGTGTTCCCCAGGTAAGGGGTTGTGGAGGTCTGGTAGGCAGCCGCTTCACGTAAAATACTGTTATCCAGCTGAATCCGGCTTAGCTGGGAGCCGACCCTAATATACTCGTAGTTGGGAAAAGGCTAGGCAGATGATGATGATGAGACTAAACAGTGTTGCTGTGTGGCGTATTCAAAGGACATTGCTCTGCGCCCATACAATGTTCGCCCTGGAACCAAGAGCATCGGAAAATTATGTTTTGTATTGTCGATCATAAGAAAACTCCTATAGTATCCTATTTTTATAGCGGACTAGCTGCAGAATAGATTTATTTTAAAAAAAGTATCACATTTTGAGGTTGTAATCGACACTTCCGAAAATCACAGCCAGGTAAGTCGTTTTTTAAAACAATCAGAGTCCGTTAAAATAGCCCAGTCGTAACATGCAATATAGTCCCGAAAGTCACAAAAACACATACAATTACAAAGATAAAAACACATAAAATAATAAACAGACCAAAGGCAACTGACAGGACAGTGACAAGTGACCATTTAGTGACGTCAAAAATAGGGATGACAAAAACGATACGATTTATCGATGTTTTACGCCATACGTTACAAACTATAACGTCAACTTTTTTCAAACCATAAGATAATACCATTATGACAATGTCCTACTTGTAATAATAGCACTCTTCTATACTTGTAATATAATAACATCTGTATCTAGTAAGCAATATTGATTTTTTAGATAAAACATTTACAATGTATTCAGTACCTAACAATAAGTATTTTTTACCCGACTAGGGTGAAACCCAAAAGAAGCCTTATTTTTATTTAAATTGTCGTAAATAATCATTTAGTTCGAAGTAAACCATACACTTTTTCTAAACGATTATTAAAAACTCTGAAAAATTCCGATGAAATATATAGCTTTTGTTCACTTCAGCATTATTTTAACTCCTTTTACGAATCGAGTATGATCTCATTTATAAAGTATACTTAGTAGGTTTTTAAATTATACGAAATACAACAGTTCTTTAAAATATCAATCGATCGATTACAATCGATTGGGCTGCATTGGGCATCCCTAATCTTTAGCGACACGACATGACGTTTGGCGTAGATGGCGGCGATTAATGTTATTAGTCGCGTAAAATACTTTTAATTTTCATTTTGGCATACAGCTAGTCCGTGTTACAAAAGTATTCGCAAGTAATATAATAAAATAAACAATTAATTATCGTGTAATCCGATACTTCTTGCTGGCCAGGGCCATTTTGGACAATATCCTTTACTAAAACAGTTAGAATTAGTATCATTTTAGTAATCTTTCATCATTATCTGCCAAGCCTTTTACCAACTATAGTCAGGTCAGCTTCCAGTCGAATCGAATTCAGCTGAATATCAGCATTTTACGTGGAACGACTGCCCATTTGCATTCCACAATCAACAACGGGATCGAAAATTATGCGGGTGAAACCACGGGGCGCTGCTACTCCTATGTAAAATTTCCACCTAATCCACAGTTCTTAAAGTAAAGTCTTTTCCAAGTCAAATTTTCATAACACAAGTGACTAAGACAATTCCTCATAAGAAGATAGAAGTGTAACAGGACACAATAAACTAAAGTGAATATTATATTATAATTTATCACGTAGATATTACATTAAAACGTCTGCTACATCTGCTGGTTGATATTCATTTGCTCTAGAAGTAGTGCATCGCATTTACATTGTACATATTTGAGAATATACGGACTGGAATTTTGTACGGTGTCGCGGCGGCGTTTGTTGGGCGTGCAAAAAAGTCTTAGCTATGGGTGTGTGTATGAGATAGAATCATAGAAGACAAGAACGTACTGGCCACAAGCCCATTTTATCTATACCAATATTATAAAGAGGTAACGTTTGTGAGTTTGCGACGTTGTAAGAGGTAATTTCTGGATCTACTGAAACGATTTTCAAAATTATTTCACCAATAGAAAGCTACGTTATTGTGGAGTGTCATAGGCTATACTTTATCCCCGTATAGCCACGGGAACGGGCACAACGCGGGTATAACCGCAAGGCACTGCTAGTTGAATAATAAGCTAATTCAATCACGTGGTATCTCAACAAAGATTAACCAAGTAGGTACACAGAAGTATTATAGTGCAGGTGTGTGCGAAAACATAGGAGCGTTGTGTGTCTTTACTCATACCGGATTGGAAAGCAATCTAACACGACAGATATAATGCCAATGGATTTACGTACTTTCAGAAAAACGGGAGTGTTACCACAAAAACCCAATAACATGCCCGACCTAAGAATCGTACATGCGAGCATGGGGTCCCACGGGCTCGCAGTTGATGTATGTTCACCAGTACATTACCCACTTTGTCTCTTCCGAAACTTCAAGGGTCTACGCACAAAAATTTCACGCTCTATATATTCGCCTGCACCAAGTCACTTACATTTGCGATTGTCTTGGCGTTTGAACTTACAAGATATATAGCACAGCGCGGCGTGGCTCACATAAATATGCAGTGTCGACACAATACTACGAGAACTGGCAACGCTTGACTTAGGATTTAATATACATCTCCGGATCCTGGTGTACGGAAGAGCTTCGTTGTATTAACACAGTGACATACAACCAGACAATGTGTCTACACTTCTCAAGAATAAAACAAATAAGTGTCGATTAATTTTTAGTTTCTGCAAATCTTTACGTCACGCTGAGGTTTGAGGATTGAACTAGCTTTTGTAGGTACATAAGCTGCCATGTTTGATTTTGGTTATGTAAAAAAAAATAGAATAATACAACATTAATCAGAGAACAGTGGTGGCCAAGTGGTAAAGGCCCCGACTTACAAATTGTAGCGCGGGTTCAAACCCAGCCAGGCGCATTAATTTGTACAATTAATTTCATCACCACTGCTCTCAAAAGGCGAAGGAAAACATCGTGAGGAAACCGGCATGTCCTAGAACCAAAAAATTCGAAGACGTGACATCCACCAACCCGCACTGGGCCCGCGTGGTCGATTACAGCCCATTCCCTCTCCTAGAGAGGAGGCCTGTGTCCCAGCAGTGGGAACGTTAAAAGGATTATAATGTGATTATGACAGCATTAATCAAAATGGTAATCGTATGTCTTTTCCTAATAAGGTTGAGGAGGGTTTTACCACTATCTCACTTTATATACGTGACGGTTTTTTTTAAGGATGGGAATCATCAAATGACTCCTTTCGCTTTGGGCGGAAAGGCGCTTACTGACTAAAACCCATCCGTGTTCCTCCAAATGCCCTTTGCGTTAGAGGGCCGCGGTGAGTCTTTCGATCAAACTCCGCATCCCTAGCATGACGTTATGGTACCAAAGATTCATCTTAAGTCTACACCAGTCTACTGCTGGACAAAGACATCTGCAAGCCGGCCCCAACGTAATTGGGATCAGCATGATCGTGTTCCAGCCTTTATCCTGCTGCGGTCTGTACAATACCTTTTCTTCTTTCATTCTCCTCTGTCAACCGTTTATAACTCATGTAATAGGCTAAAATAGTTGACTAAAAAAATCTGATTAATCCGTCGGATAGATTTCCAAAAATATTGGACATGTACCTACTTGTTTCTTCTTTCTCATAAACAAAAAATGAATACGATACAGTGCGTTGAAAACTCGTGTGACGTCACTACTCGCTACAATTTTTACCACGACGTGACGTCACAAACCCCCGCTTCTGATCTGTGATGCTTTTTATCTTCATCAGTTTTTTATAGATTTGATAAAGGAAAAAATACGTGTCCAATATTTTTCTAACTGACGGACTACACATAATCAGATATATTTTTTACTCAGGAAACATTCATATTCCTCACACAGTCGTTCCATATTTTCTTTGGTCTCCCTTTTCCTTTTGTATTCACCGATATTTACATTCATCTGTGTATTAGTCACTTGATTTTATCCCTCCTTTTCAAACACATATGTAGGTACATGCCAGTTGTACTTAATATCTTTCTTTGTCAGTTTCTCTCGTTATCTGTACTTCAATCAAAATTCCTATATTTCCAGGCTACATTTTGAATATCACGAAACACCAGCGGCGAAGAAACATTGCATGGAATTGACTACCAAAATGACAAATGGGTTTTTCGAAAGACGAACCTTTGATTGTCATTAATTAGTAGCTGGTAAAAGGTAGTACGAATCTCAATACAATTCAGAATATAATATAGTAGCGTCCTTGCTTCACCGAATTGTTTAACTGTGAATAAATCACCACCATTTTCCTTACCATTGTATATCCTGTAATTGACAGCGCTCGATGTTTTAGTAATTCAAAGAGACTGAATAAGTGTCAGGCCTACTGCTGATAAGCAATATCTACGAGATAAAGTAAACACATCGAACAGAATTTGTCTGAGATTTTCTCACAGATTATAATCAGCCTTTTAATGTTCCCACTACTGGGACACAGGCTTCTCTCTAGGAGAGGGAATCGGCCGTAATCCACCACGCGGGTCCAGTGCGGGTTGGTGAATGTCAGTCTTCGAATTTTTGGTTCTAGGACATGCCGGTTTCCTCACGATGTTTTCCTTCACCGTTTTGAGAGCAGTGGTGATGAAATTAATTACACAAAGTAATACGCCTGGCTGGGTTTGAACCCGCGACTTACAATTCGTAAGTCGAGGCCATTACTCGCCCACCACTGCTCCTCACAGATAAATTTGCTAGAAAATATCCAACCAATTTACACAGGCACTTTTGAATACTCCAGGAGTCTGAAAGTCAAAAAGATGATAGTCAAACAATTCTTAAATAACGTTTTGCTAAGTATCCTTAAGGCGACAGGAAGATTATGATGAGTTGTTAAGGGACTTTAAGCCAAGATTACAAGAATATTACGAAGAGATCGTAATGTAAAGCCTTAAAAACAGCCCTTTCTCTAGAATGCATACCAAAATCATCAATATTTGATGAGACTTGTATCCAGGTATTTTCTCATGCTATCCCCCTAAAAACCATCAAATATCTAACATCCATTAGTAACATAGCATGACATTCAATTTAACTCCGTTCCATGCAGCCGCTGCAAACAGCGGAGTTAGCATAAAATAGCACTGCATGGACGATTAAACTGACTACAGAACATTTGCTGTTCTGAATACATATGCTGTTCCTCTGTTTCCCATTAATGTACTGAGTTGATGTAGTGTATTGTGTCTTCTTAAATTGGAGACCGCGTCATGGCAAACGGTAGTGTAGGACGTCCTCAGGCACGGTGGAGTGACGATTTGCGCAGGACGGCTGGTATAAACTGTATGCGAGAAGCCGATAATAGATCTAAGTGGCGTGCAATTGGAGAGGCCTATGTTCAGCAGTGGACTGCAATAGGCTGTTGATGATGACTGATACTCGAAAGATCGACTCTGTAAAAGTCATAATTATCTGTACGGCTTTTTCTCAACTGAAGTATGTCAAGCGTACCTATGTAACTGCAGTCTCCTCCGTTTTTCCGTAACTACATATATTTGTGTTGACTTTCTACCTTTCCGGATGCAGCTGAATACCTGTATTTTACAAAGACCGCACTGGATAACCCTTGACAAGACTGGTGAAGGGTTATCTGGCTTCTGATCAACCGTATTGAGTGTCCAACATTTACAAATGATCGGGAACAACGGTTTGGCGTGCTTCTCGAGGCATAGAGAAGTCTTGGCAAGTAATAACAAGATATGACTAAGCAAGATTCTTTTTTTTTTAAAGGCCACGAGCTGTTACATCCTCTGCTTAAATTTTTCCATATTGGGGTCGGCTCTCAGTCAAACTGAAATCAGCTGAATACCTTCTGACTGTCTCCTTTCTGACGACACCCAATCTCGGCAAGCGTTGCTTAACCTAGAAGATCGACTAGAACAGCTGTTAATATATAGCCACGAGATCCTGGCATGAGCTGTAACAGCTCGCCCAATTAATTACAAAAGATCCTACTGTAACTTGTCTTGTTCAAAGCGGTATCAGTGACTTAGTGCTCTACAAAGCTATGTACTAGACAGTCAAATGCACATGTTGCGTCATTTAACTTATGCAAACTTGCTAGTTTGCTGTCTTGAAGTTTACGAGATTGTAATTGAATTTTGTGCGACTGTATTATGTCTGTAGAATTTTTAATAATAATATTTTTTGAGACAGTTATCATCAAGATATTTCATTGTGTTTCCTGTGAACTTAAAAGGAGAGAGGTTCGTTGTCATACTAATTGAAATTTTATACAAAATTTCAGCTTAATTGGTTGAAGATATCTGCTTCAAAAATGAGTTGCAAGATTTCAGCCGAACAAACAGATATACATACATACATTGCAAGTTAAATAAAAGCTTGTAAAAATATATATAAATGAACTCCTCCACTTGCGCACATATAATACTACTCTAGGGCCATGTTAAGATAAGACCAATAAGTGATTAACTCATTTATGGTAGCGAAAGACAGACCTACATTTTCTCATCTAATTCCAGCGTCTGGAACTAATTAGCGCTCAAGCCGGGTTGGCAGTGTGGAAGCAATGTGTCGATAAATGTGTGTCCTCGCACGGTATATAAAAATATAGGCTTTGTGAAGTCTGGGACGTTGCTAACTATTTTTTGAAATCGGTCCAGTAGTTTTTGAGTTTATTCGTTACATACAAAAATACAAATCTTTTCTCTTTATAATATTAGCATAGATGTAAATGATATGTATACCTATAATGCGAATAAGGAAATAATAATACTAAACATTTAATTCAGTCTAGGTCCATTTATGCTCGTAACAATATACTTAAATGAAAAATTACACTACACTACCATATGGAGCCGCACACCCCTTTGCAGCTTTTATGAATCCCACCTATCTCCAAAAACACTTAGTATACTGTTGATGCTACCCGAATGCGAGTAAGTATCCCGAGGCGCATCTTTTTCGGAAATGAGAGCAATTAGCAGATAACCAGGAAGCATGGCACAAAATAAAACGAATCTGGCTCCCTATATTTTAGTGAATTACATTTTCGTAATCGGCTTCTCAAGAGCTTTATTTTGATATCCCATATGACAATCACGTCATAACAAAAATATCTACATTTTGTTTTATTGAAATATCCTAAAAAAAACATATTTAATACTTAAAATATATCGAGCTGTTAAAGCTACAGGATGTGGGCGAAAGAAATAGACATCTCGCGAAAAACATAAGCCTCCGTCGCCCGTCGGGGGTAGTCTGTTAAAAACCGGTCAATTGGACCTTTTTACATAACATTCCAATTCATATTTCTTCACATCTCATCTTAAAAGACAAACGAACAACCATTTTTGATTCTATCTGCCACTGTCCCCCCACCCCCCGCACATATGTATGTAAAGCGCGCCATTCATCGTGTCTTCGTATGCACGCCAAGTTAAACTCGATGTCACATAACACTTGATGCATGGGCTTCCATAACTTAAACTATAAGTAGGGAGTATTTTTCTTGAAGTTTAATTTTCAGCGAGAGGAACCAATGATGAGCATGATTTTTAGTGGGTTAGGAACTTGACAAAAACATAAATGCTCTTGCAATTTTCAAGTCGCCTTTTTTGAAAAGCTATATTTATATATTTAGGAGCTCTTGGTACGCATGAGCCGCAGGGGTCCCCATAGGGTCAATGCCTGCTAGGGTTGCGAAATTTGTTCGAAAGAGTCACCGCGGCCCTGGAACGCAAAGGGCACAAGAAGGATCACGGGTGGGTTTTAGTCAGTAAGAGTCTGACACTCCCTTCCGCTCCGCCCAGACCGGGAGAAGTCATTTGATGGGTACCCATCGAAAAAAAGGGGTCGCTTCAAGATTAAACTAGCCTGGATGGGTGACCATTTTCTCATACCTAACTTACTTTGCCAGAAAAGCACGTTAAGCTGTTGGTCGAGGCGGTTACTTACAAATCTTTGACAAACGTTACGGGAGTCAAAAGCCAGAAAACCTGTCCTAGTCTCGGGGTTTTGGAGGCCAGAAAGGCAGTCGCTACAATATCAGATACTGTTAGGATCTCAGCTGCATCCATTTATCAAGAAAGTGTATTTAAAAACGTCGTTTAATCCGCGTCATTAATAATAATAATAATCATTTATTTGCAGACATTGAAGTCCATAAGAATTGAATTGGTAAATTGACATCAAATAATCATAATAACAAAATAACATCACAAATAACATAAAAATAACACAATACACACACATAAAAATCACAAAATAGGCAGAATGATAATAATAACATAATAGCAATAAAAGATAAAATAAAATAAATGCACGAACAACTATCTAGGACCGACCTGTGCGTGCCGTCTCACCCATCGACCAAGCATCGGGCAGTCCCACCAGTCACTCAATGCTCTCAACATGCCGTGGGTGCTGGTATCTCATCATCATTCATGGTCATTGCAGTCTCTCAGTCACTTAATGGCGTCACCTCCGGCTCATTCTATTCCACTCCGGCTGCAATGTCCAATACATCGATACTTGCAATTACTGTACGTGCTAACTACTACTAACATACCTACATGCATTTCGACCATATCACAGATTCAATCTTCCTAATTGGAATCAGCACTGCCCGGTTCCCTAAAGGAACATTAGGTACGCACTAGTGACAACCTATTTCAGAGACTGCTTCAGTGGCGTAGCGACTGCTTTTCGTCTATATACATTTTACTTATGACGTCATGTGTCTGCGGTCTACCAGGGAGAAATTAAATGTATTGATAATGCGATATTTTAGTTTTGGTATAGAATAAAATAGAATACTCTTTATTATGTACACCATATAAGTTACAGAAAATATAAATGAAGAAAAACATTACATAGGGTGACACAATGGGCGGCCTTATCGCTAAAAGCGATCTTTTCAAGATAACCTAGATAACTAATTAGTATTATAATTTTTTTATTATTAAAAATTTAGGAGCAGTGGTGGCCGAGTGGTAAAGGCCCCGACTTACGAAACGTAGGTCGCGGGTTCAAACCCAGCCAGGCGCATTACTTTGTGTAATTTATTTCTTCACCACTGCTCTCAAAACGGTGAAGGAAAACATCGTGAGGAAACCGGCATGTCCTAGAACCAAAAAGACATGTGACATTCACCAACCCGCACTGGGCCCGCGTGGTGGATTACGGCCCGTTCCCTCTCCTAGAGAGGAGGCCTGTGTCCCAGCAGTGGGAACGTTAAAAGGCTGATTATGTTATGTTTATGTATTATAAATTTAACGTAAAGGTAGGTCCAACAAGGTGCATCGATGTGTGAAGTAGTGGAGGCCGTGGGAATGAGCTGGATGCGAATCACTGTATCGGCTCTCGGGGGAGATACACATCCAGCAGTGGCTTTCAGCTGAAATGATGATGATGAAAACACTTTTTTTTAACGTAAGTCTTTCCCAGTTCTTCACAAGGTTAAAAGGGGATGACACAAGTACTAATGACAACCTGGGACTGCTTCAGTGGCGTAGTGACAGATAGTAACGTTTCGTTGTATACGTTGAAACGTTTATACGTTTCAGTTCTGACGTCACGCCACTTCTCTGACCAGTGTCGAGAGCTAGGGATTACTCCTGCCAGGATCGCGGATTTTTTTCGGATCGCCCGGAGGACGCGGTGGAGCATACGGTGGAAGTCTGTTCTGCTTGCCTGCCACCGCTGCAGGCGCGGGCCTGCGGATGGCGAGCTCTGGGTGGTTCGCCAGTAACCTGGCCCGGGTCGACAGCGCGTCGTGTTCCACACGCGTCACAAAGATCTGTCAGAAAAGAAAACGGGGCCCCATAGTGTCAGTGCCTGCTAAGGTTGCGGAATTTGTTCGAAAGAGTCAGCGCGGCCCTGGAACGCAAAGGGCACTAGAGAGCGGTAGAAGTCACCTGAATACGCATTACTGAAGAAATGAAAACGCATTGCACGTATCTAGGCTTATTAACATCACAGTCACTATTAAGGACCCAATTGTGGAAGGAACATTACCTGCGTCCTAACGACGACCTGATAACCGATGGAATGGCGTGTCGACTGCTCATAAATTCTATATACGTTTAACCTTGTGACGTCATTGTAGTGATCAGCGTAGTCTGAGAGCTGGAGACGTATTTCATGATTTGAGTATGCAATTATTTAATTAGCAGATTTTTAGAAAAATATTTTTAAACGTTACCTCTTGAATATACGCCTAATGTAGCCTTACAAAAATATAAAATTTACGAAAAATTAACTGCACGTTCGTACATAAATACAGATAACAAATTAACTGTATTCCCTACAAAGTCATCATGAATAAAGAATATATTTTTATACAGTTAACATTGAGTACTTAATAAACCATTAATAAAAAAAAAACACTCGAAAAACAAAATCAAATTATATCTGATCGAAATTTCGTAGAACGCGTTTGAACATCAAAAAATAAGGTGATATAAAAACAAAAGCCTACCGAAAAAAACGGGTAGACAGTGATTTTTAACAAACAGCATATCAATAGGCAAGTAGATACTTAACCAAATCTCATAACATGCTCCAAAAAATTGAACATTCGAACATAATTCCACGAAAACTGTCATCAATAAATGGTCCGACCATTGTAAACCAGTGTTTGTGACAGCCATTGTCAAAAACATATCAAGCGATTTTGAACCTTATTTACACAAAACAAAACTCATATTGTATCGATCATAACACACATAAAATGTTAAGTTAATAGTCCTCCATTTTCCGCTTGTTTTCTTCTTAGGCCAGGAGACAGGAAGCTGACGTGCGCAGGATCTCAGAATTATTTGTTTTGGCAATATTGGAATGCAGCTAAATATTTGGTGTAGTTTATTGTGTATAATAATTGTAAATCAGGACAGTAATCCAGTACATAAGGGTGATTTTTATAGCATTATATTCTTGTAACATTGGTTGGAGTAGTTCGTGGGTAAAGTTTGACACAACATCATCTTCCACTGAAGTTTTAGTAACTCAATATTGCTTTCGCCCTTACAAGTTCTTGCCTAAATTAATAAACCAACTTACTAATTTATTGGGACGTGTGTATTTCCTCATCAATTACCTGAAACAAAAGTAACACAAATGGTTAATCTATCTATACTTATAATAAATCTGTAGAGAGGTCAATTCTGTACAGGGAATATATTTTCAAAATAACTATCAGGGGGTGATTAGTGATCGATACTGGTGCCAAAAATGCAATCAGTAAAATTTTTGTCTGTCTGTCTGTCTGTCTGTCTGTATGTTCTTTATAGAAACAAAAACTACTTGACCGATTTTAACGAAACTTGGTGCAATTATTCTTCATACTCCTGGGCAGGTTATAGTATACTTTTCATCACGCTACAATCAATAGGAGCAGAGCAGTGAAGGGAAATGTTGGGAAAACGGGAGAAGTTACTCCATTTTTTAAGCTTCCGTCGCGTGTGTAGCCTTAATGGTTAAAGTTACATAGAAATAATGTATGACGGAAATGTTCTAGATAAAATTATCTAAAAAATATTCCACAACAGTATATGTCTATCTTTTATGGTTGACTCACAATAACACGTGTAACTCCCGATAGCTTAGCAGTTCGGAGCTTTCTGATTATATTTGTTTACTCTTACATTTATAATACTCTCACTCATCCCTAATTAATAAAAGTTAACATTATTAACTATTCAATAAAAAAAAGAATCATAGAAATCGGTATAGAAACACCAAACTTATACTTACATGAATACAATAATAAGCCACCGCGCCGCCGCGCCGTCGCGCTTTAATACTGAATCATGCTGTAAGATGTTATTGTGATTATTTTTGTGTAACTTTTGTTGCTATTTTATAAAATAGGTACTTATTAGTTATTTTGGTAATGTTTAATATTCGTTCAAATTACAAATTATTAATAGTTTCAATTTTATTTATTTTTAGGTGAAGTAGTAGTAGAAGTAGGAGCATAGATTTTTAGATACCGATCGGTTAGTTTTGGCTAATTTATGTTCTGTTCTTTTAGTATTAAGTAGGTAAAAGCGTAGATACTTTTATTAATTAGTAGTTATTTTATTAATTAGTTATACGTAGTTATAGGTATTTATTTTTAAGTGAAGTAGGTAGTACAGGCATTTCAGCTTTACTTTCATTTCTTTTTTTGTTGTAAGTTGTACATATTTCACACACACATAGTGGTCTATCAACGCACAGCCCAAACCACTGAACGGATCGGGCTGAAATTTGGCATGCAGGTAGATATTATGACGTTGGCATCCGCTAAGAAAGGATTTTGATTAATTCTACCCCCAAGGGGATAAAATAGGGGATGAACGTTTGTATGAAACTTTGTCAATTTTAAACCGATCGGGCTGAGAGTTTCAAAATCGGGGGTAAAGTAACTATTCCACGCGGACGAAGTCGCTGGCAGAAGCTAGTACTAAAATATAAACGGAAGAAAACCGGAAATAGATGAAGCATTTCCCAAAGCGACGGCTCCTAGACTACAATGTTATGTCATTCGCAGTACTACCCGACATTTGTATGTAAATGTTCGTCTATAGAAGATACCCTTGCGTAAACTTCAGCTAGTGACGTGACTTATCGACTATCGATATTTTTAACTAAAACTTTTCACGTTTGTTTTCGAGAAGTTGAAAAGTAAATGAAATATTATTTCGATAAAATGTCTGTGACTGGAAAATTCGATTGGAGTTTCGCTGAATGCGATGCGTAAACATTTTTCAATGTTGCAAGTAAATTATTGTGCCTTTAAATATAACGAGTTTTATAAACAGAAAACAAGAACACTCGATAGCACGTTATTATATTTTACAACTATTATAGAACTTCTAAAATAGATTTTCTTTTTTGAAAACTACGATCTAACTATATTGGCTTTCTCAAAAGAAATTGTTTTTTATGTGTATTGTAGAATTACCTGCGGTTGTAAACCACAAATTTGCTATTTATAAATAGAATTAGCTGTCCCACGCAACTTCGTTTGTGTCACATTTTTCATGACTGCACCACTCCTATTGGTCTTAGCGTGATGATATATAGCCTATAGCGTTCCTCGATAAGTGACTAGTTCTTAGTAGTTCGTAGTCGCATATGATGTGTAACATCTTAAGTCTCACCTTGGAAATAAATAAAATTAATACTAAAGTATATCCTGAAAAAATTTATGGAGTTAGTACTTGAACCGATTTTTTTACTCATATCTACACTATCTGTACCGACGTATATCGTATCGATAATGCCAAAGGCGCATCACTAAATACGCGTGACAAACGAATTAGGTTGCAAAAAGGCGGACGCAGACCCGCCAAACGGGCCCCATAAAAAGGGTCTCGAATAAAACAAAAGAATCCTGAATTTCATGCCGTGAGGTCACACAACAGCGTATGTGCCATGTGTGAAGTCGTTAGGTGACAAATGTCAGTAATTTAGTACCAGGTGTCTTTATTTATCGCGATTCGAGTTGTTTTATCGTGTTGTTCAGTTTTTAAGGCGATAGTGTATTGGTAAATGCAAAGTTTAGTTTTTATTTTGATTATATTACAAGCAATTAAATAAAATGTATCCTTTTTTCTTGATTTTGTTTGTCTTCAGTTACATAGTCGTAGTCTGCTCTGTCGCTGACCACAATGAAGCTTCGTTCGGAAGATTCGCCTTTGTTTATGTCGGAAAATATCCCAAGGGAACATACTCCCGCGATAAAAAAAAATATAGCTATATATTATGTCATTCAAAGATAAAAACTACACAATTGCGAACTACCAGACAACTTCAATTCGTGTTCGGATAAACCACAGAAGCGAGAAAAAGTAATGGGACAAATTATGTCCCAGTCCTCAAATCAACCGATAAACCAGCTTAGATTTTCTCAACTATGCTTAGTTGGGCAGGTGCAGCTGAATACCAGTATTTTACATGGAGTCGCAAGATCGCTTGCATGTCAGTCTTCTACAGCTTGTACTACGTGAGTGTGCCCATGAACTCCACGACCTCATCCTACCGGTCATTGTTACCCTCGGACATCCCATAATTAGCCTTTTAATGATCCCACTGCTGAGACACAGGCCTCCTCGCTAGCAGAGGGAATGGGCCGTAATCCACCACGCGGGCCCAGTGCGGGTTGGTGACTGCCACATGTCTTTGAATTTTTGGTTCTATGACAGGCCGGTTTCCTCACGATGTTTTCCTTCACCGTTTTGAGAGCAGTGGAGATGAAATTAATTACCCAACGTAATGCGCCTGGCTGGGTTTGAACCCGCGACTTACAATTTGTAAGTCGGGGCCGTTACCACTCCTCATCAGAAATCTAAACGCACTTTAAGTTACATCCCTACCTGGTAACTATTCCACCTATTCGCACCAAGCGTTTCCAATCGTCTTTTGTAATGCGCACAGCAAAGGAGTGGAACTCTCTGCCTATGTCGTGCTTCCGAACGCATTCAACCCTAATTCTTCAAAGTAAGACTGAATGAATAGGCTTTTTGTAGGTAAGCTGACTCCATCGACGACTTTGTATCTGTCACCTCTGATCTAGATTACAGTCAAAAGCAAACAGATCTCAAATCTAAACTTATAAAAGCAAAAAGTCACGCATCACCAAACATCGATGAAAAAAATTTGGCACGTAGTTTATAGTTAGTAGTCGTTCCGGAAAATTCCCCCGCAAAGGGGTAAAATTGGGGATGGAAGTTTGTATGTATAATCTTATTATTCCTTGGGCCAATATACTTGAAACTTGCCAAGATTATGGAATTTCGTCGTTAGTGAAGTTGTAAATCTGGCAGTTTGTTCTAGGTACTCTTAGAAACGAGTGAAGGAAGTTTGAAGATCGTAAGTGCTAGTAAATAATTAAATAATAAGAATAAAATAATAGTGTGCCTGCCTACCTGACCTTCACAACTCAGTAACTGGGTAACCCGTAACTCCTTGGGACGCCTGTGTCAATTTTCTGGCTTCTGACTTTTATCGGTAACAAAAGTTGGACACGGTTGGCGCCTTGGTTGAGCGATTGACTGCTGCGCTACGTGTCGTGGGTTCGATTCCCGCACAGAACAAATATTTGTATGGCCTACAGATAGTTGTTTGTGTTTGTGACATTGTATGTTTGTAAACGCACCCACGACACAGGAGAAATTCCTAATGTGGGGCAACGTATTTTTTTTTTAAGCCAAAGATCCTCGAATGATAGCCGGAACCTACGGTTTAACGTGTTTTCCGAATCACACGAGTTAACTTTGAATGTAGAGTTATGGTCACTCATTCACAGAACGACCTCGGCAAGCGTAGCTTAACCTCGAAGTTCGACTCGAGCGGCTTTTATTATTAAGCTACGAGCTTTTTTAGAGTTCTCAAATAAAGATATCACTTATCTATACTTATAATAAATCTGTAGAGAGGTCAATTCTGTACAAGGAATATATTTTCAAAATAACTATCAGGGGGTGATTAGTGATCGATACTGGTGCCAAAAACGCAATCAGTAAAATTTTTGTCTGTCTGTCTGTCTGTCTGTCTGTATGTTCTTTATAGAAACAAAAACTACTCGACCGATTTTAACGAAACTTGGTGCAATTATTCTTCATACTCCTGGGCAGGTTATAGTATACTTTTCATCACGCTACAATCAATAGGAGCAGAGCAGTGAAGGAAAATGTTGGGAAAACGGGAGAAGCTACTCCATTTTTTAAGCTTCCGTCGCGTGTGTAGCCTTAATGGTTAAAGTTACATAGAAATCATGTATTACGGAAATGTTTTACATAAAATTATCTAAAAAATATCTTAAACAGCATATGTCTATATTTTATGGTTGACTCACAATAACACGTGTAACTCCCGATAGCTTAGCAGTTCGGCGCTTTCTGATTATTTGTATGAAACTTTGTCAATTTTAAACCGATCGGGCTGAGAGTTTCAAAATCGGGGGTAAAGTAACTATTCCACGCGGACGAAGTCGCTGGCAGAAGCTAGTCTATACTAATATTATGAAGAGGAAAGATTTGATTGTTTTTAAGCTATTGCATAGCTTCTATCGCGGGCCTTGAGCGTGGCAACCGAATCCAGAAATTCCGTAACGAAAATAACCTAACACCGCTACGTCATTCGATTAGGTCCCGCCTTTTAAAAATGGTCGCTTCGTTACTGAGCTATTATGTCGCCGTCACCGAGCCGACCCGAACGTCTGCGTTCGGAAACAATCGGTGGGACAAAGTTAAGTGAAACGTATGTGATTTACATTAGTACAGTAACCCAGGTGAACGAATCGAGACCATATCACAATGACGCAGAGTACTAATTATATAATTGCATAAGTTGATAAAAAATGCTATGCAATAGCTTTACCGCGGCAGTCCCCGAGTGCCACATGTATTTTTTTTTTTGTTTGTTTGCATTGAATAGGCTCCGAAACTGCTTGACCGATTTGAAAAATTCTTTCACTATTGGGAAGCTACACTATCTCCGGTAAACATAGGTTATATTTTTCCCCGTATTCCCACGGGAACGGGATCGACGCAAGTGAAACCGCGGGGCACTGCTAGTTCTAGATAATGCGGGAAGTGTTTGTTCGTGCTAGGGGTACAGGATCACTTTTCCCGTTGACAGCGATGTAGACGTTTGTTTCGATGCCCTATGAGTCTTTCCTCCTTTCCCCCCTTTTTGCTCCACTTGTACATTTATATTTTTTTCTGTATTATAGCTTGTTTAGTTGTATTTTTGTAAATAATTAGATTATCTACACTATACTACAACTTATACACATTAAATCTAGATAAAACTTTATACAGAAAAAAGTCAAGTGAACCAATATATAAGAGTTTAGTACTAATCTGAAAACCACAGACTGTTCCTAATTTTATGAACACGATTCATTATGTACTAAAGAATGAACATAAAGTGGGTTACTTTATAACCAGTAATAAATTCTGAAGGGAAACCTTCCAAATGTATGTTTAGATCTTTATTTTGGATACTTTTTTCGTTGGGTTGGCTGGGATTTTCTTTTACGAGAAGAAAATAGGATGGGTTTGCTCATTGCGACACATAATGTTTTAGTAAAAATTCTTGAATTTTAAAAATATGTATGGAAATGAGTTGAGGAGCTCGTGGCTAAAGAATAACAGCGGCACAGGTCGATCTCTAGGGTTAAGCAACGCTTGCCAAGGTTGGTCTGTGGATGGGTGACCATCTTTACATATCGAGTTTCCTCCGTACCTCGGAAAGCACGTTAAGCCGTTCTTTGGCAGTCGTTACGGATTGTCAGAAGCCAGAAAATCTGTCACCAGTCTTGCCAAGAAGTACCGTGTTCCCCTGTTATTCGGTTGTGAGGTCTGGTAGGCAGCCGCTCTACGTTAAATACTGGTATTCAGCTGAATCCGGTATGACTGAAGCCGACCCCAATATAGTTGGGAAAAGGCTAGGCAGAATGATGATGATTTAGGTTCTCTATTGTGTCACCTAACTTTTTTATCCATAAGTAATTTAAAGAGCCATAACTTTTTTTGCCCTAATCATCATTTGTCCGAATGATAACTTACCCGAGCTTAATATCACCTAATATCTCATGCCATAAAATTGAAATCCCTAGATATAATATGTCCTAAATCCGTTTGTCATAAATATTACAATCAATAATATACAAAATATGTAAAACCGTTTTCAATAAAAGTTATAAGTCCTAAATTCAAATAACATAATGTTTATTTATAATAATAATATTCTTAGAACGTATAACAAAGCAATTGCTATGAGCTTCTCTCATTTGTTATAATTAAAAATATCTGATGATGCATTATAATGTTTTATTATACGTACGTGACGACACGGTTGGCGCAGTGGTTGAGCGATTGGCTGCTGCGCTACGTGTCGTGGGTTCGATTCCCGCACGGAACAAATATTTGTATGGCCTATAGATAGTTGTTCCGGGTCTGGCTGTTTGTGTAAGTATGTGAGATTGTATGTTTGTAAACGCACCCACGACACAGGAGAAATTCCTAGTGTAAGGCAACGTTTTTTTAAACAAAAAAAAAGAAATATATATATATCATACATGTACTCATTAAAGCAGTTGATTGTGATCATGTGGTTTTTGTAAGCAAGCAAGCATGCAGCATGCAAGCAAGCATGCAAGCAAGCACGCAGCATGCAAGCAAGCATGCAGTATGCAAGCAAGCATGCAGCATGCAAGCAAGCATGCAGCATGCAAGCAAGCATGCAGCATGCAAGCAAGCATGCAGGCAAGCACGCAGCATGCAAGCAAGCATGCAGTATGCAAGCAAGCATGCAGCATGCAAGCAAGTATGCAAGCAAGCACGCAGCAAGCAAGCACGCAGCATGCAAGTAAGCATGCAGTATGCAAGCAAGCATGCAAGCAAGCACGCAGCATGCAAGCAAGCATGCAGTATGCAAGCAAGCATGCAAGCAAGCACGCAGCATGCAAGCAAGCATGCAAGCAAGCACGCAGCATGCAAGCAAGCATGCAACATGCAGCAGGCATGGTTTCTGTCACGGCTCCGGCGCTGCGGGGCTCCGGCGGTCCCACGTGAGTTTATCGTCGCAGATAGGTCTAACGCTCTCCAACCACCTGCTCCTCAACTCGCGGGCCGCCTCGCCCTTCCGCGCCAACGCGATTTTAAATTACACTCTAGGGGTAGGGCAGACAAGACTGCGTGGAGTCGGATTTACAGCGATTCGTTTCTGTCACTAAAACCTATTTTTAGCAAATGTTTAGGACTAAAATATTTATTATAAATGAACATTCGGAATAATACACATTATTCAACACAATACTTAGGAGATATGACTTTAGAGCATGTAAAATTAGGAGATGCAATTATTATAGTACTCGATATTATGACAGAATACTTTTAGAACTAAAGATTATTATGCTGAACAAAATTTCGGGGTTTTGAACATTATGGTTACTGCAGTTTATAACAAACGTGTTATGGATAATGATTTTCGGACAAACAATTTTTTGAGAAGAAAGGGAGTACCGATGATTTATGAAGATGAGTATGTTTTCCACAGAGATAATTTTGGTGGTCAGAAAACTTATGTACGTCTTGTGCTACTATCATTTATAGAAGAGCTACATCATGAGCTGTTAACTCCCATTTAGCTCCCGGGGGAAGGGCTCAATTTCCAATCTTAATCACAAAAAGAAAGTTATTTTCTATCTATCCTTCAGGTACCTACTTTTAATCTGTTCATCTCATAAATACCTAACTAGTCGTTCTTGTCCAACCCACACCAAATCGTGCAACATCTTTAAGTACTCACACAAGTCCAACATTTACTTTCGAGCCCTGCACATGAGCCAAGAGTGCTCAAGTGCTCGAGTCACACAGCCCCGTCATTAGTACAGTCAGCCGCTGATTATGGGGCTGAATATCGCAATTAAGGTTTATTGAAAAGAACTTTTATTTATGTGGGCTTCTTTGAAAGACCTGGTTTTTTTCCTGTAAGCTTTGCGATGGTGAAAGCTTCAACGGAATGTAGGTTTTAACTTAAAAAAAAATCGGAAGGTCAGCTTAGGTAGATTTTTTTTCTTGAAAAATGTTTGTAATATAAATAACAAATTCACAGTTAAAGGTTGAACTATAACCAGAGTTGTGGAATTTGTTCAAAAGAGAATAAAGTCTGAAGAAAAATCTCCTGGCATGTGAATTTGAGAACGCGTCAAATTTTATCATGAAAATAGACTTAGACGAGTTTTTAATTCTTCAAATTATATATCAATTTAGATGCCGGGGATCAGTAAAATAAAATAAGTTTCCAGAACGACAGAAAATAGACACTACTTAATCCTTAATTTTGAAGACATATTTTTCTCAAGTTTCCAACGAAATTGGTATCCTATAATATATTAGTAAGTCGTTTATAAGATGCTTTCTGGAGTAAATTTTCAGTTCATTCTTAGAAAACCTAAAATTAGTTACAAAAGAAAATAATACCTTCCAAAGTAACACCTACGCACTTATCTCTTATTTACTATCCAATCAAACGATATAATAATTCTGAGAAGAATCTCTAGAGTCCCGATAAACATCAATAACTAATTACATGGATTTAATTAGATGCGAATCCAATTACGTTTAGTAGACAAGAAGGTCGTCTCTTATAATAAATAACATTTATTTTACGGAACCTCTAGATTTAAAAGGCAAGAGATTATTTGTAATATCACACAAATCATACCCAAAGACTTCAAGATTCATTGCTCCATATGTTTAAAAAATCGTCTGCTCGACAACGTAAAGCAGGGATACCTCGATATAGATAGACGTTCAAGTAACACCCGGGACCAACGGCTTACCGAGGAACGGTGGAAACTCGGTATGTAATGGAGGTCACCCATCCTTGTACCGACCTGGCTAAGCGTAGCTTAATCTCGAAGTTCAGAGACATTAAGACTGATCTGCATGGTCCTCACATAACGTATTGTGAAAGTGAGGACCATGTAGATCGCTGTGTTCGAGTTCACTTCATGTTAGTCTGACTGTTTGAGTTCTTTACGTGGCCTACCCAAATTTCCTTACTTTAGTATTGTTCGTCAAATCGTTGAGCTCATTAAAGTTCTAAGTTTGAGTTACACGATAAATGACAAATGCTTGCGCTGTCTGGTTAGGTCCAATCAAATCTGTGTGGTACTTTCCTTAAAAGACCACGTCAGACATCAACCTACATGGCTCTCATATGATTTGACCAGTACAATTGTATAGAATTCAAAAGACATGACATTGACTGAGTTTGTTTCGGTGTTTCTTCTCAAGGTAGGCTAGTAACTACCGACCTCATCTAGTTTATAACGACCAAAAAAGATTGACGTGTAAAAGTGTTATTTACAATCTATTTACAAAATAAATACGAGTATGATAATTCATTGTTCAGGTAAGAGATCATGTTTAAAGAAAATGTTATCGAACTTAAGAATTTACGTTTACGAAATTAGAGTGCGGGTTTCTAAAGTAACCAAGAAAGAAGATTTTATTTTTGACTAGCATCGCCCCGCGGTTTCACCCGCGTAGTTCCCGTTCCCGTGGGTATATGGGGCTATAATATACATAGCTTATGTTCACCGCAGATAGTGTGGCTTCCCAACAGTGAAAGAATTTTTCAAATCGGTCAAGTAGTTTCGGAGCCTATTCAATGCAAACAAACAAAAAAACAAATCTTTCCTCTTTATAATATTATTATTAGTGTGGATACGTCGCGTTTGACCACTATCTCACCTGATGGTAAGCGATGATGTGGTCGACGATGGAGCAAGCTTGTCTAGAAATAACCTTTTCACTGTTGACTTAATATACCCCTTTTTTTTTGGATGGGAATCATCAAATGACTTCTCCCGGTCTGGGCGGAGCGGAAGGGAGTGTCAGACTCTTACTGACTAAATCCCATCCGTGATCCGTCTTGTGGCCTTTACGTTCCAGGGCCGTGGTGACTCTTTCGACCAAATTCAGCAACTCTAGCAGGCCCTTAATGACCCTTTGGTTGGACCTATAAGAAAATAAGGAAACACAGACTCCGGCAGGAAATTCCGTTCCTTAGCTGTACTCGCTATGAAAATATTCCCAAAAGGTTCTGTAGGAACGTATGGGTGATTGCTGACTGAATCAACACCAGCCAATCAAATCATTTTATAAGAGTTCAATTTTGACACTTCGTTAAAAAAGTCGTGTTAATACAGTTGCAATATGACTTTACCACCGTGTTAAATAAAAGCTGTTGCTGTCTCTGACAGCTGGATAAATGATGATATTTAAGTAATTATTGCACAATCCCGACTTTTCGATTTACGAAATATAAAGCTGTAGATTAATGTAATGAATAATACTTCCGTCAAAAAAGACGTATCAAAACAAAACGAAGCAACAGATTTATGACACTTAAGAAAATAACTTAAGGTAGGAAATCGATTACTTTGTTTCTTTAATTTTTCTTATGGCGGCAGAATAGTAGAAGTGAAGTCTTTTTAACTCGAACTTGGTAGATAATGCCTTATTGCATTAAGTACGCCTATGAAGCAATATTAAAGTTTAAATGTCATTGGAGATTTTTTTTTTTTTTGGAATGGACCACTCGCAGTTCAAAACGAAGCAACAGATTTATGACACTTAAGAAAATAACTTAAGGTAGGAAATCGATTACTTTGTTTCTTTAATTTTTCTTATGGCGGCAGAATAGTAGAAGTGAAGTCTTTTTAACTCGAACTTGGTAGATAATGCCTTATTGCATTAAGTACGCCTATGAAGCAATATTAAAGTTTAAATGTCATTGGAGATTTTTTTTTTTTTTGGAATGGACCACTCGCAGTTCAGCACACTAAGGCTGGTTACTGCTTAACCGAACAATCCTGTGGTGGCCTCAAATGAATTTAAGGCCCCCAGCCAGGGCATGTCATTGGAGATGTTGAAAGACGTATGTATGGTGCGTCTTTATTAGAGCAACAGAAGCTTTTTTTTCACGTATATAAAAAAAAACGAAGTCGTTAGAGTGCGGTCAATACCCATGTGACGTCACTATTCGCTATATTTTTTACCACGACGTAACGTCACTAGCCCCCACTCTTGATCTTTGATGTTTTGTTTTTTCTTCGCCAATTTTTATAAATTTGATAAAGCATAAAATACGTGTCCAAAATTTTTCGATAATTTGACTGACGGACTAAATAGAATCATATTTCTTTACTTAGGAAACTTCCTTATTGTGGCAAAACTTCAATATACATAATATACAAGCGAATGCCAGCAAATTACGTTTTGTCAGACCTCTTATCATTTGAATTGTGATTGAATAATCAAAATACAACGCCCAATCTGATAAACCCCATATTTAAGTAGTGGTATCAAAGCATTGATAATAATATAAATTGGCATAACTGTCAGAGACTTCAATTCAAAACATGACCACTTAAACCAAGTTTGATCTTAACGCATAATAATTGAGAGCAAGCCGTCGTCATCTTAATGCGACCATTCGAAATTCGCACTATATCTTAAGTTTATGTCAAACTATAGACTACCTACTCGTAAAGTCGCTGACTCATTCTGTGGATTGGTTTTGGAAACATCTGGGATGATATGTGGACAGTGCCCGCTTGATGTTATACTTTGTAAGAGAGATTTTTTTCTTCAGCTTCATTCCCAAGGCCCAGCCCACAGGGAAAATGCTGTTTTTCATGATAAAAGTTAAGAAAGAGTCTAGCTTCGCATCAATGATTTTTTTTAAGTCGAGTCGGTAAATCCAGATAGTTCAAACATTTCAACATACAATTTACCTTTTTGATACGAGTTTGGTAAACTTCTTGGTTCAACTAAGAGATTGCACCTTCAACAATAAATTACTATAATTAGAATTTAAAATTACAATATACTTATATAATATACTGTTATAAATTAATCCTAATATTATCAATATTAGGATTAATTTATAACAATAGTAAAAATATATCAATTCGCCCTAAATATGAAAATTTCATTAATCAATTCAATTCAAGTATCTACAATACTGTACTAGGCCAGGGACATTTCTTTATAACCTTTTAAATATGCAAACTGAATAACTCAATGCGACCTTCGAATATTATTTTTAGGATCCATTATATTAATAGAAATAAAAGCTCCACAAGAACTGTATAAAATTAATGGAAACATAAACTTAAAAGAACATTAGTTCTACGAGAGATGTCTTACAATAAAATTTATACCCACGGACAAAAAGCCGTTGCGTGCCAACACGCAATGTTGATCCGTATATTTTCGCGTAGAGATAAAATCGTTGCGGTTAAAGCATTTTATTGAATCTGTGTTTTTACTTTCTACCCTAGGGTTGGTTCCTATCATGAAACTCCCATAAGGAGTATTGCCATAAGTAACGGTTAAAGATTTTTGGATAGCCGATTAAATCCCTAGAGGATCAAAATACTCGAAGTATCAGATAAAATAAAACGTTTTGAGATGGTTAAGTTCGACAAAGGAAGGACTTTGGGTAAAGCGAGCCAATATTGGATGTGATTTTGCTTTTATTTTCTAAAAACCATTGAGGTACAGTCACTGACTGAATCCGAGCATACGAGCAAGTTTTAGAGATGGAGTTTTATTGAGTTTTTATGTTACTGATGTCAAACATACAGGATATCCATTTTTTTGGGTGGTGGGTGCGTGTAAATGAGGGGAATAAACTATTTTTCTTTCTTTCTTTTCTTTTTTTCTTTCTACATAGAAAGAAAGAACTTAAATTTATTTGGCAAATACAGATATACATAATGTAAATACAAATCAAAATAAAAGGAGAGTGTTAGACTCTTAATGACCCATCCGTGTTCCTCCTAATGCCATTAGCATTCCAGGGCCTCGGTGACTCCTTCGAGCAAGTTCCGCAAAAGGACGTAAATCCCTACGATCTTAAACAGGCAACCCATATGAAGGCCAATTCTTGTACTTATATAATATCGAACCTTAAAAAAAAGTCCAAAATGTGGGTAAATTAGAGGTATGGTGACCAGAGGGGGTTTCAATGGCCCAGGGACGGATTTCGACGACCGCGACGTTCGCCGCCCCTATTACATAAGGCCCGAGATGGTGGCGCGTATTTTTTCAAATCGTTGCCCCACACTAGGAATTTCTCCTGTGTCGTGGGTCCTGTGTGGTGGGTGGTCCCGCGGACCTCTTATACGTGGCAGAAGGAGTTAACACCTAACTCTCCCAACTTAACCAGACCACCTGCAGAGGCGGGTCGGGGTCTGCGTTAAAGATTGCTTAAGTGCTTTCGTAGCCCCCAGTGCAAGTGGGCGAGGGAACACGGGGTGGTTTTATTCAATAGGAGTCTGACAGCGTCCCAGGCCGGACGACCTCCATGAAGACTTCCATTCCTATACAAAAAAAAACCTGGACAGTCCAAAAGCACGTTTGGTCAACGAAATCTTCACAGACGCGGGCAACACCTAGCTGAGGGTCACATAAAACAGAAAATTGTTGCAGAAGATAGGGGCGGCCTGAATCCAGGTGAACCAGTAAGTCCCCTGAAATCATCAAGTTGGACCAAATATTGACTTCCCAACTTCGACCATTTTTTCCTTTTTTGACGTGGACCACTCGCAGTTCAGCACACTAAGGCTGGTTACTGCTTAACCGGACTTTCCTGCGGTGGCCTCAAATGAATTAAAGGCCTCCAGCTAGGTCTAAAAACTAAGAATAGAATAGAATAGAAAAACTTTTATTCAGGACAGACACAGCACAACGGTTACAAACACACTAAGCTTACAAGCTAAATGACCGCTCGTGTGGGACTCAGGCCTCGGCTTAGCGACGTCATTAGGGCAGCGAGGGACAGGCTGGGTTAGGTTGATGTCCAACTTCAACCAGGTTACAACTATCACAATAAACAAACAGCACAGACGAATAACACCTATCGCACGAATACGCGATCGTCGCTATCATTTGTTCGGCAAATCAAATCGCGTCATCGTGACTTCCGGTTATGCCGCACAAAACGATCCCCTATTCGCTTTGTAATAGGATGACACCGTTATATTTGGGCAAAGAAATTATATTATTTACTTCCAATAGACGCGGTATCACGCATAGAGACATAAATTGCTGGCAATTCTAATTATGGATTCAGAATTCAGTGTCTACATCCACGCTTGATTGCTTTAGCGTCAGAGAACGCTGCGTTCCTGACACTAAACCAATTTGTAGCCTGTGATAGTTAAAAATAATCACCACAACAGATTCTAATAGAAAGCAAGATGGATTGGGACATTGTGGCATTCTAACAGCCATTACGACAGTCTAAAAAATCTAAATGTATGGGTATAGAGACGCGCTGCCAAAATTGTGTGGTCAGACTAAAATATTTGGAACTTTTGACAATCGGGAATTGGACTTTGACCAGAGCAAAGACCCAGGTCAATTCTCAATTCTTTATTGGGTACTATAATGTATGTATGTCATTTGATGATTTTCCATCAAAATAAAAGGGCCTAGCACCCATGTCAAAAAATATTGTTTGAATGTTGTTTTATTGCTTAGCAGATATCTAAATAGGCACGCGTTGATGTCTCGTTAGGGTCCCATTCCCGAATATAACCAACTTTTCTACTAAGCCTTCACTTTTCGTCCATCTGTCTGTCAGCGGACTGTATGTGATGAACCGTAATAGGTAGGCAGTTGACATTGTCACTGTGTGTATTTCTATTGAGGCTTTAACAGCAAATAATATAAACGAATTAAAAAATTAAAGGGATACATTTGGGGAGACAAGAACCACGATTATTTCAATCCAGAACCTTTTTTTTCTGGATAGGGAATCAGCAACTTACTTCTCCCGCTCTGGGCGGAGCGGAGGGAAGTATCAGACTCTTTCCTTCTAGTGCCCTTTGCGTTCCAGGGCCGCGGTAACTCTTCGAACTTCGAAAAAATTCCGCAACCATGCAGAACCCTTCGTGTGCAGTTCGACTCCCACTTGACCGGTTTTTCCCTTTGCTTCTTCTAGATCATTATGCCATGATAAGGTTTAGTGGACAAACGTTTTTCTACTCATCGTGCGACTGTGCTCTCTCTTACAAACCAAACATAGCCATATTTATGCCAAATAACAATAAACACGAAACATTGTTACAAAACGTATGAATACATGGCAGATCAATAGAAAACATAAAATATTATGCTCGACCAATTGACTGGTCTCTGTTGGCAAGTTGTTTATACACTTGGAAAGCCATTTACTGTGTCACAAACAGAGATACAGCAAATATAGTGCAGCGAAGAATAAAGATATTAACATAATTTACTTGGCTCTTGAAATGCAAAATTGTAACTGAGCTAGTTCTTGGATTTTAGTCGACAATTCATTCTGATTTTCTTGGTTGAAATTCTGTTTCTTATATGGGCTTATTGCAAATTGTTGTTTGTTGTGTTTTCAAGTCTTAAGTAGTTGAGATTCGGTGGAAATGCTGCAGGGGTTCATAGCTTGAAAGCAGCGCTTGTGTATGTAATCCTCATGAGGTTACCGTAAGAAAATTGAGTAATTCTTTTTGAAATTTTTAGCATGAATATGATGCTGGAAAAAATTACATTTTAAAATGATGATCTAATTTAGGCATCCCATAATGGTCCCATACTGGTTGTTTGTTACTGGTTGGTAGTTGTTATATTCGCGGAAATTAAAACTAGATATATTATTTTCATTTTCAAATTTAAAATGGATTTCCGCAAAGTAACGCCTGACTCAATCAAATTTTTTTTTTTTTATTAATTTTTGTTCATGGATTTTTGTTCTTGTCATTTATAATATAGCATGTAGGTAAGGTGCATTCTTTGTTGGAGATCAAAATAAAATTAACTTCAATTACTTTCTTATCTTTATCCCGAGGCATAGACCTCATGCCAAGATAAGCAGTATACTAAGAGACATCCTATAAAGAAAAAACTAGTACCTACACTAAAATGAGATATCAATTCAAAAAAGTCCAAGATAAAAGCCTTATTAATTGATTGATTGAATCAAAAATATAGCTTAATTTAAAATCTTTAAATTGCAATTCTTTAATGAAGTCGTATGATATTGATGACGTTTTAGCGCTATATTTTAGTAGGTAGGCACTTACTAACACTTACTCACAAGTAGTTGTCCGTCAAGCTAAAGTCGAGAGCTATTATACTGATTTGTACTTATTTTGAAAGTTGAATTCAGAATTATTCTCCGGTTACGTATTGCACCCGATCAAAATCCGTGAAAATACGGATCTAAAGATTTAAAAACTCGGGCCAAATTCTGATATTACTTACGCACTAATCCGATCTCTGATCAAAAACTATTCAGGGTCCATCCACCATTTTTGGATATACAAACAGTACTACGGCTAATTCGGTCCGGCAATATTTCTTGCGAATTGGAGTCTCACGGATGACGGAAAGAACTCGGATCATGGAAATAGGAACTAGTGCGTTAACTACCATATAAATAGTTATATGACTACTTTTTTTTTGGATAGGAAATCATCAAATGACTTGCAGCGGAAGGGAATGTCAGACTCTTACAGACTAAAACCCACCCGTGATACTTTTTGTGCCCTTTGCGTTCCAGGGCCGCGGTGACTCTTTCGAACAAATTCCGCAACAGTTATATGACTACTTCAGAACGTTTTTCACAGATTTCAACCTGGTGCAGCGCGTAACCGCTTTAAAAATTAGGAAAAACAGTAACCAAATCAACGCACACATGGTATCTTCAATCGTTTAATCAATATTAACCTCTAACACCTAAACTTAACTTTGGGGAGGTTTGAGGAATATTGGCACACTCATACATATGACCCTACATCCACATCCATACAAAACAAAAGTTCCTACCTCACAATCCCCTTCCTAGACGGATTTTTTCTTCCCGATTCGTAGTGTAAGTCATTAAGAGTAACAAAAACTAAAGTAGGCCGAACTTAGTCGGCCATTTTGCTAAACTTTACACGTCAGAGCAAAAAAATGGGGAAACTCTGCACGTTTCGTTTTATATGTACCATCTTATGTTGTATCCTGAAGTGCAGGGTAAGTTGGTACGAGTTGGATGTTTTTAATATTCTCTGGAGTCTAGGTGGACAGCAAAATGTATGTGTCAGTAAAGTTAATGTTGCAAAAGTTTGGATATAAAACAAAAGATGGGCAAAAACAACTGTTGAGCTGGATAGCTCTACTTTATTAGTAAGTGTAATAGTAGTTTATATATGACTAGTTTCTTCCCACGACTTCGTCCGCATGAAATAGTGACTAACCGTCCTGATTTTGAAGCATTATTTTTATATTTGAAAGCTGGTGCTTGTTTTGTGGTCCCATTTAAATTTGAGTGGGATCTGATGTATGATATGAGTCATCCCTAATAATGCATAGCTTCAACTACATTGATGATGTTTTCGTTCTCACTTGTCGATATAAAATGAAAAAAAAAAAACTTTGTACGATGGTTTGGAAGGGCATCTTATTATTTCTTTTCTAGTTTGTTGAAGATCTAATGAAGAATGGAGATTCAAACGGAACTCTTCAATAAATGATAGCAATTCCGAGATTGGTGAAATGACATCTCTGTTTATTGTTTACACCAGCGTAACACGTATGTTGTGATGGGTTTGTTTTTGATGTGGGGTGCCACTAAAGAGTGAAAAGTAAAACGGCTTTTTACAAAAAAATACAAGCGTCTTGTAACCAAAAAAAAAACACAAAGCAAAATTTCACTTTAATTTCGGAAGTCGGCGTTCAAAAAAAGAAACAACCAATAACCCCGTTGTACTTTTTTGTAAAAAGTTTTTTTCCTATGTCTTCTCAATAACAAATCATTTTAAGTACAAAAAGTCCATCAAAATGAAATAATTTCTAACATATCCGTATCTAATTGATAAGAAAGAGTTAACGATATTACACGATTGAGTGGGTGAAACAAACATACATACATACACTCTTACCATATTTCATATCCAACCAAACTGATCTGTAGCTACTTATATTTTAAAAACCAGTGGCCCATTTTACGTGTCCCCCACTACACGTAAGCGCATTGCAAATCAGCAAGGCTCTCCATAAAACTACACGACCCTGTACCTATAAACGCACTTACGAATAACGAGTCGTACTTTGCACTTACTACTTACGATACGTAGCCCTTACAAGTAACGATACGATTACACGATATACGATTTTTAGTACGAACAGTTACATAAGTACGATTGTACAAGTTTTCCGTTACATAACAACCGTTGTAACTGTGTCAATGGTGTTTTCAGGAGTTCTGGGTAGTGTTCTAGATTCATTATGGCGTAAGTCTGCCAGAAGTATATGCTTTGGGAGTGTGCCTCCATGGCATTGTATGGGAAGGATAGTGTGCAATGTGCATAAAAGGAAGTGTTTATGAGCTGATGTGTGAAGCGGTTTTTGTCAATGCAGAAATAGACGTCAGTTTGTGTTTGGCTGAATGCATATCAATGATCACGGTATGATCTTGTATTTAAATAATATTACGAATAAAACAAATATACTTATATATGTTTTATTCGTAATATATTAATATATACATAGGTACATACACATATATGTATGTCTTATAAAAATAACAATTTTTAGTGTGGCAATAGCAGCGGGCACAGCAAAAGTTTTGCTGTGTGCAGCATAGCCACAACGCTAGTCAACGCTGATTTACAGCTCGCCCCCTCACTCATTACTGTAAGCTTACAATAAAACTTATTACAATAAAAATATAAAATAAATACCTTACCACTAAAACTTTTGATAAAAAAAATAATATATACTTAATCATCATCATCTTCATGCCCTTATCCCATGTTACTTGGGGTCGTCGCAACATGTTTTTTTCTTCCATTCTGTCCTGTCAGCCAATAAATAATAATATATAATAATACTGTTTATTTATAAAACAGGGCACATATTATACAATAAAATATCTTGCATTTTTTCATAGAACATGGTTACTTATATGCCTGAACTAGTTTATTTCAGGAGAAATATAATGAATTGATATATTGAATCATTGGGCGTTGGGTTTCAAATGTAAAGTCATTTTGACTCTTTCTTTTCTTTTTTTTTCTTTCCGAGTCTTTATGAATGAGATCCAGTTTTTAGGCAAAGACATAGTGAGCAGATTCAACATGTTACCAATCACATTATAGACATTACGAGTATTTGTATGTGCAAAATCATTTTCTTATCTCTCGCCTTGAATGCTGGGGGACAGACGACTAAAAAGTTCAAAAAAAAGTTACTTTCATGAAGTCTAATGCCGTTGGTAGCATTTATTTTTGTTCGATCACAAATTTCACATAGAAACACATCGAATCTATCTATTTTTTTACATGTTTTAGACACTATGTCGTTGAGATGATAAAGCTCTTGTTAAGTACGAGAATTGGCCTTCAGTATGCATTTCCATTCGTAAATACTAAATTAATTATGCAATAAAACTGCTTGTTTAAATTACTGCCTTTGTACAGTTTGCTACAAACTAAATCTTTTGTATCTTGTAACACTTCAACTTAAGATAAAGAAACTGTTGCATTAATTCAAGCTACCACAAACTATCTCACCAGCTTACTTAAAACATTTCAACAATATTGTCTTTACAACATTATTGTACTATTAAAACAGATTTATTACTTGAAAACAGACCTAAAAGTTGTCAGCAAATGCTATTGCATGTTGCCGGAAAACTAAGGAATGCGATTTACATTGAAATTCCCAAGTGCTACTTACTATTAAATACCAAGTTGCAGTGAGTTCGCAACAAATTTAAGACAGACATAATTGTAATGCACATTTGTACAATGGAAAAGTTCACGGAATGTTTTCGGATTTTCAACTCACTTCAGTACAAATGTCATGTTTCTTTATTGCAATGTCATGTGTTTAACAAGATCACAATAATAGTTTTTAAATTAAATATTGTTTCATAATCAGACGCAAAAAAGTTAAATAAAAATAATATAAATTGGAAATAAAAATCAATAGATATGTAGTGAATTAATTTGAAATCAAATTCCTTCGAGTCCTGCAGAGTTCACTCTTGACTAAAAGAATAGAATAGAATACTCTTTATTATGTACACTAAAGTTGCAGGAAAAGAGGTTGAGCCGTCAGCTAAGATTGGTAATCTCTCAGTTGCCATCGTTTTTCTTTATTTATTGTTTCGTTGTATTGTTGTTATTTTATTGTGGACGCTTGATCTTGCACGTTTTTCTACATCGTTCTCACATATATATGCCCATGTCACAGGTGCTGTGTTTTCCTCAAAAGCCATTAACCAGCCAGTTCTCGTATTCTGATTTTATCAGCACGTTTTGTAGGGCCTTTAAAATAAACTTTTTGATGGGAAATCACATCCGTGTTAATCCAAATGCTCTTTGCGTTCCAGGGCCGCGAAAACTCTTTCAAACAAATTCCACATCACTGGTCCAAGCGGGCCCCTACTTCTATGACTGACATCGCTTTAGGGGACACAACGCGATGTCGACCTGGCCCTAATTCATATCGGACGGCAAGCCACATATCACGCTCCGTCCTCAGGCTCGCGCCTATGGTGGCCGGGAATCGCCCTGCGACTCCCAACCCCAGAGGCGTCTTCTTGCCTCCTCCTGCTGTTAACTATCAATAAATGAATAAATAAACTGTCTCCAGGATCCTCTCTCTCCATATATATATACCCTGCTAGGGTTGCGGAATTTGTTCTAAAGAGTCACCGCAGCCCTGGAACGCAAAGGGCACAAGAAGGAACACGGGTGAGTTTTAGTCAGTCTAACACTCTCTTCCGCTCCGCCCGAGCGGGAGAAGTAATTTGAAGAATTCCCATAAAAAAGGGCGTCTTCTTCTATTGCAGCGGCTGGGACATGAGGTTTGCCTCTCCCTCCCACATTCAGCCTCTTCCATAGCTAGCATAACTGCTTCGTATAACTGCCTCCTATGCCCCTTCCTTCCGGACCATGGAATGAAACAGGGCCGTAAGCGAGAGAACGCCTCAGCCGATCGCCTCGACGAAGACACCGTATGTTCCTCCATGTCCTTCGGGCAAGAGAGTAAGACCTCCAAATATGTTTCGGTATTGTTTCCAAAGGTAGTCAGATAAGAAACATTGGCCATATATAGTTAAATTTAACAAGAAAGATTGACGTGTGAAAGTGTAATTTTTAACCAACTTACAAAATAATTTTAAATGTCAAAATCAACCATAAGATGATTATGGCACATCCATGGCACGTTGTTGTGGGAACATTTTCGCATTGAATGCGCGCGAATACACCGTTGCTGGAACTAGTGATAAAATAAAACTTCTTTACTTCCAAGAAACGTGTTGACATAAATAAATCTAAAGAATGTTATTTACATGGCGAATGCTCAAGAGTTCGCAACTGTAGACAACAAATGAAACTGCATGTCTGCCACTTACAGGCAACTAGTACGAACATGCTTTCGACATTTAATGGATATTCTTTTCTCTTCCTTCTTTAAAGTAAAGGAAGAATAAAAATTACTTAGTACATACATAAAACACGCACGGTAAATATACCAAGTTTATACGGATGAAATGATACTAGGTTAAGAAAAACAGTATTTTTTTCCAATTTTGAAAATACAATTTTATGGGGCGGTTGATTTTTACTTAAAGATTTTAGGGTAGGTCTCATAGTGGTAAGTAAAATAACAACAACTAATAATAACAATAAGTAAAATGACCCTTTTTTACATTTGAAGTGAAGGTTTTATCGGTGAAGGTTCTACAAACAAACAGTATTTTTTCTTTTTCAGAATATTAATTAAGAATATGAAGTTTTTAATTCTTCCTGAAAAAAATCTCATCAGTACCTATACACACATAATTTAAAAGTCATAATCATGTCAACTGGCACACGATTGTTTTAGAATACTATTTTTAGGTATTTAGGCCAGCCGGCAGCCCTTTTATTAAAACAATACGCTTTTAGGCAAGGTCAATGTGTAAGTCTAGTGTCTACTTAATATTCAGGTAGGCCTTTTTTTATGGGAAATCATCAAATAACTTCTCCCGCTCTGGGCGGAGCGGAAGGGAGTGTCAGACTCTTACTGACTAAAACCCACCCGTGTTCCTGCTTGTGCCCTTTGCGTTCCAGGGCCGCGGTGACTCTTTCGAACAAATTCCGCAACCCTAGCAGGCACTGACCCTATGGGGCCCCGTCTGGTAAGTCTCGATTTCGACATTGTCTCGACTACGTCTGACATGTGTTAAAAGTCCAGTGCCATGAGATATTAATTTGAGGAGTACCAGATACCTATTAAGGACATTGTACGTACATATAAAATCCTAAGCAGACTGGCAAATAATTCCACTGAAATCCTTTTTTTTCTGGATAGGAAATCATCAATTGACCGCTCTGGGCAGAGTGGAAGGAGTCATTTGGAAACTCTTATTGTCTATAACACACCTGTTCCCCCAAGTGGCCTTTGTGTTCCAGGGCCGCGGTAACTGGCCCTATCTCTGGCTTACCAGGCCTCGCGTGAAACACGACGCGCCATCGACCCAGGCCTGCAATGCTATTCTGTAAGAACTCACTCCAGTTCTCACTTCTGATTCTGCGGTGAAAACTGTATTTGGTATTCTGTAACTTGATGAAAACTACACTAGCGCCACTAAGTGAGAACATAGGTGAAGCGAACTTAACTTGACAGTCAGAATATCAAATACTTTTTACTTCAGGTGAGTTACGAAGTGTAATCGAAAAAGAGATATGAATCGAATTCGCAAGTGAGTTCTTACAGAATAGCACTGCTGGTTCATATCGGACAGCGAGCCACCCATAGCTCACCGTCTTTTCTGAACTATTTGGACTTCAGACAAAGCGACATTAAAGTATATCGCCGTAATGGTTGTAAAAATTACAAAATGCATGGAGTACCTACGTAAATATATATAAACTAGCTGCTGCCCGCGACTTCGTCCCCGTGGAATCCCCGATTTTAAAACATTCTTTATCGCTGCTCCGCTCCTATTGGCTTAAGCGTGATGATATATAGCCTAAAGCCTTCCTCGATAAATGATCTATTCAACCCAAAAAGAATTTTTCAATTCGAACCTGTAGTTCCTGAGATTAGCGCGTTCAAACAAACAAACAAACTCTCCAGCTTTATAATATTAAAAATATTAAATATAAGTATAAGTATAGATTATAATTTTCTTGATTCTAAGATTTTATTGCTTTTATATTGAAAAAAAAAAAAAAACAGCATATTCAAAGAACATTATATCTAATTCCCATTTAATCCAATGCCCATCCTTGATTCATGGTCACCCGACACCCGTTAAGTTTCTCCGTAGAATCCTCGTAGGAGTTTCCTAAAAGCTTACCTACATTTTCGAAGAAATCCTACGAACTAGACTAAATTTATACCTAACCCCATACCGTGGCTCCGTCTAAAAGATTCCAAGGCAAGTTATTTCTTTAAAATTCTTCATGCTTTGGTTTGTTGAGATCCAAAATTTTTAGTTCGCATAAGTTTCCGTAGTGAAATTCTTAGCTGGAACGTTTACTGTGTTTTCTCTAAAGAGTCACTCACTGCAGCCCTAAAACGTAAAGTTCCAGGGCCGCAGTGACTCTTTGTCTTTTGTTGTAACAAATCCCGCGCGACAAGGCTATTATTGAGAATTTTCCTGGAAAAATAAAAACAGTAAAATTGAACCTTTTACAAAATTTAATATTCCACCTTTTTCGACTGTGTTGACATGTCAGACAGTCTTAGATACCCAAGAATAAAGGTCAAGCCTTATCTACCCCCAAAACCACACGAATATAACAAATCCCAAAAGGAAATGCTATTTAATATAATCCCAAACCGCATTGAAGTTTAAATATTTGACATGTCACAGATGTTTAACCCGAAATAGTTACGAACGAGTGTTAGCTTGGGCCCAAGAGGTATTTTGATGTTGCCCGGAAAATGTTACTTGTCAATGAAAAATATAACGCAGAAGTTCCAATAGCGCTTTGAATAATTATTAAGATAAAGGAACACCCAATAAAAGGAAAGGATTTTTTTTTGGGTACCAATTATTCTACTTATTTTTACGCAAACTTTTCAGCAACGATCGCAATATCATCGCATTTGCAACCTGTCAAAAAAGCTTCAATTCACAAATTGCAAACGAAGTGAAAAGAAAGAAAGTAAGAAGAATTGGTCCTCAGATCAGCCCCCGATACTATTCACACAGCCACTGTAAATCCTGAAAGCCAGAAAAAGTGGACGGACCGGAGTGGAGCACCAGCAATGGAATGAGTAATAAAGCTTTACAAATTGCAACTGTCAACGAAATTAAAAATAACCTGCTGTTATTTTTAATTTCGTTGACAGTTGCAATTTGCAACAACAAAGGAGAGAAGAAAAAGGAAGAAAAAAAGATAAAGTTTTTTTTTTAAACCTAACATCTTATGCATATCTGGCGTCTACTACCCAGTTACTGTGCAACACAATTTCCGTGGACTGGAAAATTAACATTTTAAACATCATACCGATTTAAGCTTCTACTTTACTTATCTAACAACCAGGATCCTAAACTAATCCGAATTTAAGGCTACGTGAACATTCGACAAACTAGTGCCTTTTGATCTTTAAATTAAGGATGTACGCTAAACCGCGCCTTTAGTCAAAAACCTCATTAAACCAGAAACTGTGTAGTTTTAAAATGGCGTACTTTCAGAATGGCGTAGTTTGAATAATGAGGTAGTAGAATAGAATTAGACATAAAGAATGAAAGCCAAGTCAAGATCTATGCAGTTCTAAAAACTTTTTACAAAAAAAAAACATACAAACATCCGAATTGAGAACCTCCTCCTCTTTTAGAAGTCGGTTAAAAAATACAACCGACTTCTACACAAAAAACTCGTTCACTTCGTTTTTTAAACACCGACTTCCGAAATTAAAGTTATTTTGTACTTTTTGTTTTTTTTTGTGTAGAAGTCGGTTGTATTTTTTTTGTATTAAGTTTTTTTAATTTCACTTTAGTGAGATAGAAAAACAAATGAAACAACAGAGAAATTATATAGGTTTTCTGTTGTTTCATTTGTTTTTCTATCTCCAGTATGTGATAGATCGGTTATTGGGTTCGGCCGTAAGATGCTCTTCCAAACCATCGTTAACAATTTTATTTTTTCATTTTACATCGACAAGAGGGAATGAGAACATCATCAATGTAGACTAAGCCATGCATTTTTTTTCTAAATTTTAGTTCATTTTTACACACATGTCTAATCAAAAGTCTTATTAAACCGGAAACGGCGCAGTTTCAAAACGGCGTAGTTTGTGTTATGAGGTGGTAGGTCGGAAGTAAAGGCATAAATATTATCATAGTAGTATTAGTAGTACACCATGTGTACCAGTTTTCTGAATGAATCGAGTTATAAAATTTCGTGTGTTGTCCTCTTATAATTAGTTATGATTATCTAATGAGTTAAAATATAATTTATTCTATTTTTTAAATTATCTTTTGCACTAATTGCTGATTGTGAGTCGAATAATAGTATTTGATATTTTAATTGAGCTCATGCTCACAATATTTTGGGTTTCCCATATTAAGCTTTTTCTTTTATTTCATACAAGCAGCGCCCCGCGGTTTCGCCCGCGTTGCTCCCGTTCCAGTAGCAATACGGGGATAAAATGGCATATGACACTCCACAATAACGTAGCTTTCTATTGGTGAAATAATTTTGCAAATCGGTTCAGTAGATCCAGAGATTACCTCTTACAACTTCACAAACGTTATCTCCTGATCTGTATATAATATACAGTTTTATTAATCAACTAGCTTCTGCCAGCGACTTCGTCCGCGTGGAATAGTTACTTTACCCCGATTTTGAAACTCTCAGCCCGATCGGTTTAAAGTTGACAAAGTTTCATACAAACGTTCATCCCCTATTTTATCCCCTTGGGGGTAGAATTAATCAAAATCCTTTCTTAGCGGATGCCTACGTCATAACATCTACCTGCATGCCAAATTTCAACATTTTCCTTCACTGCTCTGCTCCTATTGATTGTAGCGTGATGAAAAGTATACTATAACCTGCCCAGGAGTATGAAGAATAATTGCACCAAGTTTCGTTAAAATCGGTCGAGTAGTTTTTGTTTCTATAAAGAACATACAGACAGACAGACAGACAGACAGACAGACAAAAATTGTACTGATTGCATTTTTGGCACCAGTATCGATCACTAATCACCCCCTGATAGTTATTTTGAAAATATATTCCTTGTACAGAATTGACCTCTCTACAGATTTATTATAAGTATATAGATAGATAGATTATTTATTCATGAAACTTTAATCATAGAGTTTCAGCACGATGTAAGTTAACCGTGTGACTATTTTTGTCAATACGCAGTATTGAAATTTGGGAATTGCTGTATTAAAAGTAGTTCTTACTAGACACGCAAAATTGCAAATTTGTAGGTCAAATACATGTTAGTTTAAACAGTGGGGACCGTGATAGTTCGTGTAATATTTATCCACGGACGGTGCGTCGCTCGTGAACTTGGCTCACACTCTGTCATGTGTCTAGATAGATTGTCATTTCAAAGGAACTCTAATCCTGCTCCATCAATTCTATTGTCACTACACCTCCAAAGTATTATAAATCATTTAAACAATAACCTAAGTTTTAAGCCTAGACTCAACAAATTAAGCCAGAAGCTTTGTTAATCTAAACTTCTCAACATTAATATCACGAAATTATTAGAACAATTTGAAAACTTAAAGTTAGATGAAAACAGAGGAAACAATACCGCCTCTGGTGTTTTCTTAGTGTGAAACTTAGCCTAAGACTTGTATTAACCTGTACACATACATATAACATATTCAGCCTTTTAACGTTCCCACTGCTGGGACACAGGCCTCCTCTCTAGGAGAGGGAATGGGCCGTGATCCACCACGCGGGCCCAGCGCGGGTTGGTGAATGTCACATGTCTTCGAAGGTTTCCTCACGATGTTTTCCTTCACCGTTTTGAACCTGTACAATCTCTTATATTTTCTTCCACAAGTTTCCCGATGAGATTAAGAATGAAAGGTTCAGTGATAAAAAATAATTGATCGTTGAATGAAAAAAGTTTTCAATTAATCCGTGTCACAGACTAGGGGAGAATTAATTGGATTTCGGAGATAATAGAATTTTTTATCCAATAGCTTGGCAGTATTGTCGACGTATTATCTGATGGGTAGTGTTTACCGCCTGGATTGGATATCTGCGGGATTTTTGATGGGAAAAGGAAGACGGGAGTCTTCAAGTTAAAAGGGAATGGCTGCTGGAAGCTTTTCATAAGATGAGATTGTGGTCAATCGCGTGTACATCACTACATACTAGTAGTATAAAACAAAGTCGCTTCCCGCTGTCTGTCCCTATGTATGCTTAGATCTTTAAAACTACGCAACGGATTTTGATGCGGGTTTTTTTAATAGATAGAGTGAAGAGTGAGTAAGATTCAAGAGGAAGGTTTATATGTATAATACATGCATAACAACTAGTAGACAAATACTGATGATTTTTGAGATTTCTAGTGTGATGTCGATATAAACACAATTTTTCAGCATTGCATACGTGCCAAGTCGGGGCCGGTCGCTAGTATACCTATCATAATATAAATAAAAAATGTACGGAATGTATGTAATATATTGATGAAAAATAAGGTAATGGGTTTCTTGATATTATATACGCATTTAAATATCTACTACTTTGACTGCTTAGAAAATATTTTAGTAATTTCAATCTAATTGAAAGTTCTCATTAAAAATAGTCATCAATATAATTCAACATCAATATAAATTCCACGAACATCATTAGAACGCCAGAAATTAAACTATTAATAATTTACCTTTCTTCTAAGGTTAATGCGACCTACCTCTTTACATAAGGACTTATACAAATACCCACTCAAAGATCACATCTGAAAGAACATTCAATCATCATTACATTTACGTATACTTTGACCCCACATTTCATCCCCACTACGAAACAGAAAGAAGACAGAAGGTCATCTCCATACAAAAAGCGAGTACGCACGCACACATACGGTTTACGTACAGCGAGTGCATGCGCATTCGCGACCGCCATTTGTTTGAGTTCGCCGCACGTACGAACACGCACGCACACATAGATACGCTTCACGTACAGCGAGTGCAAGCGCACTCTCGACCGGCATTTGTTTGAGATCACCGCATGTACGCGTCTGCGACTACCGTAGTAGGTATATGTATCTCGATATAAGATTCCGAAAAAACTGTATTCACGAAAATGTGGTTTGATTGCATGTAAGGGGTCACAAATAAAGGCTTACCAATGCGAGACGCGGTTCTAAAATTAAAAAAAAAACAGAAGTTTCTCAAGTCGACTGAATTTTTACATAACCTAACCTGATTAATGCACTAAACGGTTTGGATGTATCTTGTAGTAACTGACCAGTTTGTTAGTTTGTATAAAAATGTTAAATCTATACTAATATTATAAAGCTGAAGAGTTTGTTTGTTTGTTTGAACGCGCTAATCTCAGGAACTACTGGTTCGAATTGAAAAATTCTTTTTGGGTTGAATAGACCATTTATCGAGGAAGGCTTTAGGCTATATATCATCACGCTTAAGCCAATAGGAGCGGAGCAGCGATAAAGAATGTTTTAAAATCGGGGATTCCACGGGGACGAAGTCGCGGACAGCAGCTAGTCTATACTAATATTATAAAGCTGAAGAGTTTGTTTGTTTGTTTGAACGCTCTAATCTCAGGAACTACTGGTCCGATTTGAAAAAATCTTTCAGTGTTAGATAACCCACTTATCGAGGAAGGCTATAGGCTATATATCATCACGCTAAGACCAATAGGAGCGGAGCAGTCATGAAAAATGTAATACAAACGAAGTTGTGCGGACAGCTAGTTAAGAAATAAAATGTTACCTTGAATGTGAAACGATGACACCTCATCATAGCATACTTCTCTGTTAATATGTGGAAAATGTAGTAGTTACTGCATTGATTTTGTTTTATATACCTAACTGACAAGTGTAATATCGTTTTTTTTTCCAAATAAAATAGAATAACCTAATCTAATGTTTCATGAAAACGCGAGATTGAAACAGTGTTTTTGCGAAACCCCTCTGTTTTAGTGAAATACGGGGTACATTATTCAAGTAAGCCCAAATTGGAAATTAATGTTGATGAAAGACAAAAACTTAAACTGAACCATTGCAATAAAAATAAAAACATTAGACTAGCAAGAATCGTACCCATTGATTTTGGAAAACAAAACACTGTATTACTTCCCATCAACCTTCTGTGCTTCTTTTTACCTATTGGTCCCCAGTTTCCCACGTTTCGAGTGTACGTTAGATTTCGCATCAAATAAGGACCGTTATTAAATGAGCCTACTTTATCTAATTAAGATAATCTTTATTGGGGACTGTATTCCTTCTTTGAACCCCGAAATAGGGATCAATGGGGTTGAAGAAGGTTTTATCTTGAAATGTTAGTGCGTAGGTAGGTAAGTGGTTGTGAGTTTGGGATAAATTAATAATACTTTGGAGGCAATAAAGACCGATTTCTTTTTATTTTTATAAATGTAAATTACAGTCTTTAAATAGTGTCCGAACATTTTGGTAGAATACCATTCATTTTAGAGTTAATGACAATAGGGTAGTTGCCTAAAAAAATCTGATTAGTCCGTAAGATAGACTTCCCAAAAATATTGGACACGTATTCTTTATTTTTTCACGTAAACAAAAAACGAAGACGATATAGTGCGTTGAAAATTCGTGTGACGTCACTTCGTGCGACGATTTTTACCACGCCGTGATGTCACAAGCCCCCACTCTTGATCTTTGAAGCTTTTTATCTTCGTCAGTTTTTATAGATTTGATAAAGGAAAATATACGTGTCCAATATTTTTCGATAATCTAACTGACGGACTAAATAGGATCATATTTTTATTTCTCAGGAAACATCCCTATTATCGCATTGCTGCAATGTTACTTTACCTAGGACCGTTTCAATCTGAATTTGTGCCCTATGCTTACAAAATTTATGTGTAAGATATGAATATCTTATTTTATGATATCTTGTGAAAGAAAATAAAAGCAATTGTTCCGCACCAACATTTTAAGTCACATTAGACTATTTTAAGGGTTCTGTACTTTGAGTACAGAGTAAAACAGACACACGGGCTAGACAGACAAACGGACGGACAGTGGAATCTTAGTAATAGGGTGCCCTTATCACTAAGACTCAGCTGTCCGTCCATGTCACCAGGGCCTCAAGTCTGCTATTACAATAGTCTCAGAATGGTCTATCATTGATCTCATAATGGTTCATTTTTACAAGTTTGGTAATCTATACTAATATTATAAAGCTGAAGAGTTTGTTTGTTTGTTTGTTTGAACGCGCTAATCTCAGGAACTACTGGTTCGAATTGAAAAATTCTTTTTGGGTTGAATAGACCATTTATCGAGGAAGGCTTTAGGCTATATATCATCACGCTTAAGCCAATAGGAGCGGAGCAGCGATAAAGAATGTTTTAAAATCGGGGATTCCACGGGGACGAAGTCGCGGACAAAAGCTAGTCTACTAATAAAATAGCGTCACTATGACTTTCCAGTGGTCAACCACTGACACTCCATTGAAAGAAATGGCATAGAATGGTGCTGTATTTCATGAACCGTGATAGTAAAACAGTTGAAATTTTCAATGGCGCTGTATTTCTGTTGCCGCTATAAAAAAATACTTAAAAACAGAATGAAATATTTTTTGTCGTTTTTCTAGATATAATGGTACTGAAGCCTTCATCGTGAGTCTGACTCACACTAGGCTTTTTTAAATATTCTTTTCTGCGAATTTATTTTAGTATAAATTGTATATATTTATGATTGAAACTTAAAGCTTGGAAAAAATGTGAAAGTTTATAAAAAAGTCACGTTGTATTGGACCCAAAGGAAAATAAAAGCGCAATGATGTTCCGATAACGTTTTACGACTCAGACCCAAAAACTAGAACAGACACATAAATCCGCATTCAAAACTAGATTCGCCTTGAGATTATTCTATTTTATTTATATTGCTCATCAACAATTGAATACACGTATACGAGGATAAGGGATAAATTAAATTAACTTATAGAGTAGTGTACCCGTTCCTTACAGGTAAACAGAGCCTCATATCTGCTATTATAAAAAAAGCGTCAGTATGGTCTATCATCTACACTAATATTGTAAAGAGGAAATATTTGATTGTATTTTTTTTTTTGTTTGTTTGCATTGTATAGGCTCCAAAACTACTTGTCCGATTTGAAAAATTCTTTCGCTGTCGGGAAGCTACACTATCTACAGTGATTATAAGCTATATTATATCCCCATATTCGCACGGGAACGGGAACTACGCGGGTGAAACCGCGGGGAGCTGCTAGTTGATTATAATGGTTAATTAAGACGAGTTTGGTAATCTACTAAAATAAAAGCGTTATTATGAATTTCCTGTGGACAACAACTGACACTCGATTGAAAGAAATGGCAAATTATGGTAATTTCGTAGATAATAAATAACAGACGTATGCGGTAATCTGTTAAAATGTTGACAGTTCCTTTGAGCTCAGTCCTTGTTTTTAATAGCTCAGTTATCAGAAAGCATTACAAGACCATTGATCGACCATTATGAATTTAGTAGATTACGAACTTTTAGCAAAATGACAATGGGATCGTGTTGGAACGACAAATTTATAAAAAAAATAGCAGACTTGAGGCCCCGATCAGGCGTTACATTATTGTTGATTGCTGCAAAAGACCTACTTAAAAATAGATGAGTTCTGAGTAAGATTAATATTAAACCCGTCAGCAAAATAGATTATGTAAGCTTATCGGTGACAAGAATATTAGGTAGTAAACCATCATAACTTTGCTTTTCTCCGGTGTTACCCAATTTCGCCCGCTCACGGTCGCTGATTGGCTGACGCGGAAAAATGACAGCTGTGACAGTTCGCCAGATATTTCCGATAAGCGAAGGAAAATGATTGTGTGAAAATCCTTGAAAATATACGGAGGGTAAATCCTGAGGAGGCTTATTTGGCAAGTAGCTAAGGTGTGATCAGAAAAACAGATTTTTTTTAGGTATTTTTATAAAGGTGGGATAAAAATATTGTTTTCATTCTTTTTTATGCGTTTTAAATTTCGTTTTACTTGTTCAAAATTTATTGAACTAAGTTCCATAATGTATCGAAGTGAATTTAATTCTTGTAAGCCCATTAAAGGTAAATTCAATCAAACAATCGAATGATTTATTTGTTTAATACAGTTTGATAAAGATGTTACAAATAATATTTGATAGGTACACTGTATTATTACCTGATGGTGTGCAAATAAATAGGTTTTTAGACCCACAAATCAAGTATTTAATTATTTTTACGATCGATTCGGTTCGGTTGCGGAATTTGTTCGAAAGAGTCACCGCGGCTCTGAAACGCAAAGGGCACTAAGAGGAACACGGCTGGGACATAGTAAGAGTCTGACACTCCCTTCCGCTCCACCCAGAACGGAAGAAGTAATTTGATGATTTGTCATCAGGTGTGAAATAACTCTAGTTTTGCGCATAAATCGTATGCTATTTAATTTATTTATCGGGATACTTTCCAACTACCAGTAAGTTGACCGTGTCGCATGTCTCTGTGCGATTGCATGGGAAGGCAAAGTGCGATCAAAGTTTTTTAGAGATAGATGGTCAGTTTATATGGACTAGGCAACTATCATATTGGATAGATGTCCCAAATCATAGAGCTCCGCGATTTTTACTCATAATAAATTTGTAGATAAAAGACCAAAGTACTTGCCAGTTTTACAAATAAAATATTTCGATTTTACTGGGAGATATAAAATTATTTCCAAAGTGTGCCATCCATCCCGGTTTACCCTACTAAAGGCCTTCTGATCCATTAAGAATTCACGATCAGGAAAATCAAACAAAAACCTACATATTGATCCCAAAAAAATATACGATATACCTATCAAAAGTACGTAACGTTGGATATTACAGTGATGACCTTTTCCTAAACGAATTATCATGCAAAACCCAGCACGTCCTAACCCCAAAATCCGTAGCCTCACCGAATCACAAGAGAATTTTCTTGTAAAGTAATTCCGAGTTAAAATTATGGGAGGCCATGTTATGTTCGTCTCACGGCTGGGCTAATTGGGCCAGATTACGTGGGATAAAGTATAATCCTTGAATTTGCGACGATACCTAATTTGACTTAAGGTGTTGACAGTTTTTTCTCATTAGGCGGTTTTAGGGATTTTTTGGGGTGAATCCTTTTTCATTAAAATTTTACCTACTTATGTTTTAGGGACTTAAGGCTAACTCTTTTGATGTTCTGGTAAGCCATTGAATGTTATTTTAGTGTTTATTATTCACATGGGTTTGAACGTCCGTATGAGAAAGTCTGTCCGTTTATCACACAAAATTTGTACAGTTTTGTTTGCAATATGAAAAGGTTATGTGTAGTTTATTCTCGTTCGAAATTACCACGAAAAAAGTGTTTCAAAAACAACGCATGAAATAAGTGTTTCTTTTCCCGAAAACTGATGAGCTATTAAAATTAAAATAAAAACAGTTTTCCCATTCGCGTTTTATCTTAAAATGAACCGTGTCTGCATTTCACACCATAAATAATAAATGAGTTGCACTAGAGGTGGGCAAAAAGCTTCGTAATCAAACATTTACTTATTTTATTTTTAATTAAAATAAAACAAACTCTATGATAATTAAAACTGTGCAAGCAAACCCGGGCTTAGATTACAGTTGATGTATTCTCTTTGTGGTATATAACATGGTATATACTTTAATTTCGGCGAATACGCTGAATTCCGGCACACTCGTATATTAAAATGAGACTCATATGTACGTAGAAATATTTTAGCTTGGTATTATGTAGAATTAAAGCTGTGTACATTTTTGGTAGATGTATTAGTTCTAGCTACATTTCATACATGAAGAAGTCAGCTTGCTATGTCTGAGTTGAAGATATTCGAACTCATGGCTAAATTATTAAAGCCGCACGAGTCGATCTACAACGTTAAGCAACGCTTTCCGAGGTTGATTTGTGGATGGGTGACCATCTTAACATACCGAGACTCCTCCGTGCCTCGGAAAACACGTGAAGTGGTTGGTACCGTTGGTTCCAACTGTCATTTGGAGATCTTTGGCAGACGGTAAGGATTGTCAGAAGCCAGAAAATCTGACAGGACTGCCAAGAAGTACCGTGTTAACCAGTTAATGGGATGTGGAGGTCTGGGTACAGCCGTTCCTTGTAAAAAAAAAAACTGGTATTCAGCTGAATCCGGTTTAACTGGGAGCCGACCCCAATATATTTGGGAAACGGATGGGGAGTAGATGATGATATTGCAAATCACTTTGTTTTTTTTTTAACGGTTGGTATAATAAGAAGATCTTTTTATGCATACAAAAAGAATTATTTATTTCAGTTTTATTTTAATTTAGTTTTACAAAAAATGTTGAACACACATTTTTTTTTTCGCATCTAGTTGATAAAGTGTACCAAGAAGTGGCGTCGTTTTTTATTGTTTGTATCTATACTAATATTATAAAGCTGAAGAGTTTGTTTGTTTGAACGCGCTAATCTCAGGAACTACCGGTTCGAATTGAAAAATTCTTTTTGGGTTGAATAGACCATTTATCGAGGAAGGCTTTAGGCTATATATCATCACGCTTAAGCCAATAGGAGCGGAGCAGCGATAAAGAATGTTTTAAAATCGGGGATTCCACGGGGACGAAGTCGCGGGCAGCAGCTAGTATGTAATAAAAAAGCAAGAATACGTGTCGAATATTTTTTGGTTATCTAGCTAAATAGTTATTTTCAGGAAAATACACTGTTGTTGTCGAAATCATCAAAAGAAAACTTCATTTAGAACTAAGTAGAACATACATAAACCATTGGTTGGAATTCCTCAGACACTGCGCACTAATTAGATTCTCAAGACCCTTTTACAAGACTTAACGTGGCTTAACATTAGTGTTTAAGCGAACTACTGGTCATTTGTACCCTAACCCACACTAAATCGACACAAATACCACAAAATAGAAAGTGCAGTAAGTCAACTCAATAGAACGAGCAATAAAAAAAACTTTTTACAAAAAATAAAACCGACTTCTAAACAAAAAAAACCAAAAAGTATAAAATAACTTTAATTTCGGAACTCGGTGTTTTTGGTTGCTTTTTTGTTGTTGAACACACCGACTTCCGAAATTAAAGTTATTTTATACTTTTTGGTTTTTTTTGTTTAGAAGTCGGTTTTATTTTTTGTAAAAAGTTTTTTTTATTTTTCACTTTTTAGTGGTACCTACACCCCCTCCCCTCCCCCACCTAAACTAATCACATTGGTGTAAAAAAAAACGTACTGCTCCTTTGCAGAGTAAACTAAGAGGTCGTCAAAGTAGACAAAGTACATATTTTTTTTAGATTTTTCGAAAACCGCTTGGTTGATTTCGATAAAATTTTCATGGGACCATTTGGGAAGTATACCCTTTCCAACAAAAAAAGAATTTTTCAAATCGGTTGACAAGCGACGGAGTTATGCGCGAACAAACAATAAAAAAAAAAAAAAAAAAAAAAAAAAAAAACATACAAACATCCGAATTGAGAACCTCCTCCTTTTTTAGAAGTCGGTTAAAAACAGTCGCACGGCGATCTCAACAAAAGCCGGTCGCGAGTGCGCTCACAGTGAGTACGCTTGAACTCGCTGCACGTAAAACGTATCTATGTGTTGTGTGCGTTAACGATCGCTGTATGAAGCCGACCTTCTGTAAATATCTATCTTGTGGTGGTACCCTTTATATGTTCCCAAAGGCTTACAAAATAAGGCTAGACTAATGACCGTATTTTCTTTTCATCTACAAATCTTAGCTGAAGAAAATAGACCGAAATGACCTAACCAAATTGCAGGCAATATTGCTCTACAGAAATGAGCAATACTTGGGCAATAGCCCACGAAATTGCTCATTGTTTCCATATCCTGTGGGTAATGTTTTAGGTAAATGTTCAAACTTAAGTGTCAGTTTTGCTTGAAGATCCACTCATCACTTGATTGATTTGTAAATGAAAGTTATAGCTGTGAATATTTAAATGAAACAATTAATTTTCAGTACTTAGTTCTCGGGATTTTCGAATGCCAATTTAATAGCTCTTAATTTATTATTCCGTCGAACAAAGGACAGCCAGAAGCTACTGCAAATAATAACATAATAATGGGAAGTTCATTGAAATAATGGTAATAATTTTAAACAACAACGCGCCTCTTTTCCCTAAAGAGGTAGGCAGATATGTTTAATACACTTATGTTTCGATAATAGGGATGTTTCCTGAGTAAAAAATATATGATTATGTTTAGTCCGTCAGTTATATTATAGAAAAATATTGGACACGTATTTTTTCCTTTATCAAATCTATAAAAAATGACGAAGATTTGTATCTTCCCACCACCACCCCCCCACCCCACTCCTGATGCTTTGTAGCATCAAATATCAGGAGTAGGGGCTTGTGACGTAACGGCCCGGTAAAAATTGTAGCGAGTAGTGACGTCACACGAGTTTTCAACGCACTGTATCGTCTTAATTTTTTGTTTACGAGAAAAAAGAAAAAATACGTGTCCAATATTTTTTGGAAATCTATCCGACGGACTAATTAGATTTTTTTGTTAACTACCCTATTGTGCCTAAGGCCTAGCGAAATATGCACTTTTTTTTAAGGATGAGAAATCATCAAATTACTTCTTCCGCTCCGGGCAGTGTCAGACCCTTACTGACTAAAAAACCCTCCCTTGTTCCTTTAAATGCCCTTTGCGTTCAGCTGCGGTGACTGTTTCGAACAAATTCAGCAACCTATGCAGGCACTGGTCCCATCAGCTATGCTGTCAATTCTGAGGTGCGCGTGGAACACAACGCGTCAACGCTCACCGTCTGCAGGCCCACGCCTACGGTGGCTGGCTGGCTTAACAAGACGAAGAGATATAGTGACTGTAGTTACAACAACCTAGAGCTTGAACTAAATTTAGTCTTGAAAAGGTACTATGTAAACCTAATTATTAGGATTTGGACGTGGCCTAATTATTAAGATTTAGAGCAGTGGTGGCCAAATGGTATCGGTCCCGACTTACAAATTGTAGATCGCGGGTTGAAACCCTGCCAGGCGCATTACTTCGTGTAATTCATTTCATCACCACTGCTCTCAAAACGGTGAAGGAAAACATCGTGAGGAAACCGGCATGTCCTAGACCCAAAAATTCGAAAACGTGACAACCCGTACTGGGCCCGCGTGGTGGATTACGGCCGGTTTTCTCTCCTAGAGAGGAGGCCTGTGTCCCAGTAGTGGGAACGTTAAAAGGCTGTGATTATGCTATGGAGTATAGAGGTTATGTAGTCGCCCCATGCAAAACATTGGACTGGTATTGAATCGCGTATAATCTAAATTTGTACCGAATTATCGTGAACTCTGTGGGTATGTAGGTACTGCTCAATTTTTTTTTATTCTTTACTATAAACTACGAGCGGTGACAAAGTTTTAATTCGACGCCATCTATCGATCTAGTTGGTAGGTACTAATTTCCCAGTGTTCAATGAATAATGATGGCTATGGTAGAAGGGAATCTACCACAATTTATTTGGGATTAGGCAAGCCAGATTGTGTTCTTTACGATTTTTTCAATCTTATGAACTACAATATTCTTCTAATCTAGAATATGTTCCATTGAGCGAGCATTTTTACCATCGTAGAACGAAAGTACGTCTTATATCAGTCTTTTCAAAAGAGTCACCGCGGCCCTGGAACGCAAAGGGCACAAGCAGGAACACGGGTGGGTTTTAGTCAGTAAGAGTCTGACACTCCCTTCCGCTCCGCCCAGAGCGGGAGAAGTTATTTGATGATTTCCCATCAAAAAAAAAAAAAGGCTCGAGACAAGCGACATTATATCAGCGGTAGCATGGCAAAGGCGATTGACATTACTTCAAAAATGTATGATTCAAGATTGACAAACTGCATTCAAAATATCACGTGATCCATGCCTTATATTTTGTCGATTCAACGGACGCATTTGCTGATAGAATGGCACTTTGTCTTGTCTCTCGTCTGCGCACAGCCTAATAGTTCCATGTTTTATTCAGTAGTCTCAGAACGACAAGTACATAGAATTATATTGTCAACTGTTGTACACAGTTTGACTGACATATTGTGTTCAGTTGTCGACTAATAGTGTATACATGATACATTAGCGTTACGATGCTAACGTATTCCTACTTTACCAAAGTACATATCAATTTATATTACGGTATTGAAAGTGACAGTTCACGGTCGAATATTCTTCGACTTTGTTCCTCAGCCATAAGTTCGAAAAAGGATCGATCGGGGACTTGCATTCGTTTTTAGACGCGGTTTTAATATTGTATGTGAGAAACAGGAATAAAGTGTTGTTACTGATTTTTTTTGTTTTCGAGACGAAAATACTAATTCTACGATCAGTCTGTCCAAAAAGCCTCAATTAGTAGAATTGGCGATCAGATATATAAAATAGAATTCTCTTTAATATGTACGCAGTGTAAGTAACCAAAAATGTGAAAGATTATCATCATCATATCAGCCGAAAGACGTCCACTGCTGAACATAGAATAGAATAGAATACTCTTTATTATGTACACCATATAAGTTACAGAAAATATAGATGAAGAAAACATTACATAGGGTGACACAATGGGCGGCCTTATCGCTAAAAGCGATCTTACAACAACAACAACATAAGCTTCCCCCCCCCCCCACCAAGTGACACTAAACAGGTCATCGGTCCACCTCGTGGGCGGCCTGAGACAAAATATTTCAATGCAGTGAGACCATCCCCTTCCCCTTAAGGCTTAAAACGATCTTTTAAAGACCTGAAGGTTTTGCCTGGGACTTTTCTCATGGGAGATTTCAAACAAAACGTATAAGTAGTATAAACCATCCCCTTCCGCTCCGCAAAGAAGTCGTTTGATGATTTCCCGAAAAAAAAAAGATGGCGTGCTACAGTTTCCCTCATAATAGGACATAAGTCCAAGTCGAAGTAAATCTCTATCAATAATCGAGGCTATTAGCCATAACTTTCTTAAAATATACATATATTTTAAGGTAGCTGGATATCTCTTTTGCTTTCAAAGCGAAGTATTACAAATATCTGCCCAATGGAAACCATTACCATGAAAAAAGTTAAAAGCTCAGATATCTTCACAGCGCGAAATATCTACAGTAAAAACTGACAATAATGCCTGATCGTTTGTACTCACGAACAATGGAAGTCGGTATTATTCTGAACAACGCGAAAACCACGAGTCATCAATCAAAAGAGAACTGTACCGTTCGCTCTACTTACCCCGTTCAACTAAATGTATACAGAAATCGGTAATGGAAAGGGGTTAATTAGAAACCACGAATCATAATAAGAATGATTATTCATGAAAACCTCGAAAAGGTAGCTAGATTTTTTCAGCACCTGATAAAATCAGTTATCAGTTAGTACCAAAGAAAGAAGAAAGAAATAAAATAAATTTATTTGGCACATACAGATACACAATAACATTGTGTGACCCGCGGCTGCGCCAAAAAACCTGGACCTCCAGTTCAGCAAAATGCCAAACAACTAGGAGCTGCCTGACGCTGGTTTTCAACTGAACCTAACGTTGAAGTGTACGGATGTAAATCAGTTTGTAAGGTGTTAAATATACAGGTAAATAGATACATAATAGTTACACACGTACATGTAAATGTGTAGAGAACGATAAATAATAATGTGATATAATAGATAATAGTGTGATAAATATATCTGAAGAAATTAAAGAAAGAAAACAATTGAAACAACAAACACAAATGTCATCAAATTAATTATATAAATAACAAGTAAATTTAAATGTAACCACGCAAAAACATTCGGCAACACACAATAGAACCGGTTTCGTGCGAGTCCCAACCCCGACGCAGAGTATCAGTTTTTTTTTGTGTTTTTGAATGGACCACTCGCAGTTCAACACACTAATGCTGGTTACTGCTCAACCGGACAATAAAAGTATCAGTCAGCGCAGTGCACGTTATATAACCATTACGCCATGAGCAGTCGAGATAGACGAGTTGCAAGTAGCTTAAATAGATAAATATTTGTGCTACCAAATGTTAGTGCGGTGCCCCAGTCCAAAACATGGTCAACTTGATGGGAGAGACCCAAGTGCAGTTTCTCCTGCACCATTGAGGACCTAACGAATACCGATGATGTCACTATAAACGTGGCAATCTACTAAACACAAAATTGCTAAGGGTTACCATCGACTTGAAAAGGAGAAGGTATAAGTTACTGGGCCATTTATTAAACCCAGCCGAAAAAAGAGGGGTGTTATAAGTTTGACGTCGATGTTTGTCTCCGTGTGTGTATGTCTGTGGCATCGTAGCTCTCAAACGGATGGACGTTAAATCTATACTAATACTAGCAGCGCCTCGCGGTTTCACCCGCGTAGTTCCCGTTTCCGTGGGAATATGGGGATAAAATATAGCCTATAGCCTTCCTCTATAAATGGGCTATCTAACACTGAAAGATTTTTTCAAATCGGACCAGTAGTTCCTGAGATTAGCGCGTTCAAACAAACAAACAAACAAACAAACAACCAAACAAACAAACTCTTCAGCTTTATAATATTAGTATAGATTATAAAGCTGAAGAGTTTGTTTGTTTGTTTGAACGCGCTAATCTCAGGAACTACTGGTTCGAATTGAAAAATTCTTTTTGGGTTGAATAGACCATTTATCGAGGAAGGCTTTAGGCTATATAACATCACGCTGCGAGTAATAGGAGCGAAGAAAAAATGGAAAATGTGGAAAAAACGGGGAAAATTATTCATCTTTGAGGGCTTCTGTTGCGTGCGCTGCGAAAACGGTTCAAGATACCAAAAAAATATGTAGGAAAGAATTATTCCTCTTAAAATGATCTAAATAAATGTCTGCGACAGTATATATCTATCTTTTAAGATTAACTCACTAGAACCGTTTTTATGGTAATCAAATTTGGTCGAAAGGGATGAAAGTTTGTATTAAACTTTGTCAATTTTAAACCGATCGGGCTGAGAATTTCAAAATCGGGGTTAAAGTAACTATTCCACGCGGACGAAGTCGCGGACAGAAGCTAGTTGAGTATATAGTTTATTGTTAAGTTTCGTAATAATCACTGGTCAACAAGATTTTGTAACAAGGAATGTGATTACTATTTTTTAATTACCTACCTACACTTATTGCAAAACTACATTTATTATGTTTTGATCACGTCTAGTTTTTGTGTTACAACTACCAGGAACATCACTTTCCCTTTACCTTGTTATTTCAGACTGTTTTATATTTCAATAAAGTAGCTGTTTTTTCAGTTCACTAAGTTTTATTCTTCTTATATAATGTGGAAAAACTATTCAAATGATTCTAACATAACTACATTTATGGTGAATTTATTTTTAAAGCATAAAAAACAATTTCTGCATCATCAGTTTTTAAAAAAATGTGAGCTTTTTTAATATTTTTTAATAGAAAAAGATAGTTGAGTATCCTGCAGTGCCATTTGTTACATAACCAACCCTTTAAATACATGATTAACCCGTACTGGAAGCACTTGAAAACTTCAGTTTTAGCCTCAAAGCTCCAATTCATAATCGTATCTGAATCATTCTAATTTCAGTTCTATGATACTTAAACATGTTCTAAACATAATTTGTAAAAAGTTTTCTTGTTACACACAAAACGTCTTTTTTTGTTGACCAGTGTAAAGTTTAGAGACGGCTTATTGAATATTTTTCAATTCACATTTCGATAAACATTTGTTTGTTTGGTTTCTAACGACTGATAAAGGACAATTATTATTTACTTTTTTAAGGGTTGTTCCTTAAACTATAAGTAGTAAGTATTAGAGTAGGGATTATTTTTTTTAAATAATTTAACTCTTGATATTCAAGTGCATCCAATCAGACTGAAAAGTGGTCCGTTTGGTTTAGTCAGAAAGGGCGAAGCATGTTGATTGGTTCGCAATAAACGTTTTGACTTTGACTTTGAGAAAAGTAAATCTGTGACAGTGAGTTGTGAAGTTCACTCATGTGGCCTTAAACTTCGAAAATGAGTTCGCTTTGAAATTGTATGCGGTCACTTGAGTTTTACGAACGACCGAACGTACAAACGATTTGGGTACCTATACTTTGATTGTGCGTACAGCTAAAGTGGAAATTGTCTGTCAGTCTTTGTTTCCAGATAACTGCAACTTGGGAGTCTTTAAGTCAAGAGTGAATAGGTTACTTCCTGGCCGTCATCGAACACATCATCGTTTACCATCAGGTCATATTGCAGTCAAAAGTTTTTACAAAAAATACAACCGACTTCTACAAAAAAAAAAAAACAAAAAGTACAAAATAACTTAGATTTCGGAACTCTGTTTTTGGTTGCTTTTTCGTTTTTTGAACACGACTTCCGAAATTAAAGTTACTTTATACTTTTCGGTTCTTTTTTGTGTAGAATTCGGTTGTATTTTTTTGTAAAAAGGTTTTTTTATTTTTCACCCCACCTAAACGTACCAATCACATTGGCGTAAACAATAAACAAACATGCAATTTCAGCAATCCCGAAAGATTTGCTATCATTTTTTGAAGAGTTCCGTTGTTTGTCTCCGAAACCCATCATCAGATCTATGTACTTATATGAAATTTAAATGGGACCATTTCGGAATAAACCCTCCCGAATAAAAAATAATTTTGCAAAACCGTCTATATTTGACGGAGATAACTCCGTCAAATATACATAAAAAAATACAAACATCCGAATTTAGAACCTCCTCCTTTTTTTGGAAGCGGTTAAAAAAGAAAACAATCGTCGTGAATTTATAACGAGACACCGATTGAATTTCAAAGTGAAAATACAAAGAAGCGGTCATAAAAAGTAATTTCCAAAACTGTAACAAAAGATCTAAAATTAGCCAAAATTTTTTTCATAAAAATGTTCGAATATTATTCCTTTAACGTAACAAAATTAAGCTGACCCACCTTTTTCTTAGAATTTCACTTTAAAAAGTACTTTTCTTTGTAAACAAAGGCTTTAAAAAACCCTTTCACCTTTCTGAATTAAAACTGGCTTTTAGTACCTTTTGGGGTCCCTGATTACAACGTCAAGAGTAGACCGTAATCACGTAGGCCGGGTTCCGCATAATTATGTAAAAACAGCCTTTAAAAGTGTTCGTTAAAAGGCAAAAGAGACTACAGATGTTCGTTTAATTTATGATTTTCAGGAATTTTCAGGTGAGAAAAGGGTAGATGGATATTTATATTCCCAGCTGAAGCTACGTAGATTGATTTTAATAAATTATAATACTGATTAACTTTGATGTCAGCTGTGAAAGTTGCCGGCCATGTTGAATTTTGGCTGATTGTCTGTCTGTTTGTTACCTTTTGAAGGTTGAACGAATGGATTAAGCTTGACACACGGGTAAACCATGTCTTAGAATAGAATATAGGATAATTTGTATCCCAGGAGATGATCTCTTGGGATAATTTTAGTATTTCACGCGCCAAACATATACTGTATATATGTACACAATAGATATGTTTAGCATAAGCATAATCAGCTTAATGTTCCCTCTGCTGGAACACAGGCCTCCTCTCTAGGAGAGGGAATGAGCCGTAATCCACCACGCGGGCCCAGTGCGGGTTGTGAATGTCACATGTCTTCGAATTTTTCCTTCACCGTTTTGAGAGCACTGGTGGTGAAATAAATTACACAAAATAATGCCGCCTAGCTGGGTTTAAACCCGCGACCTACAATTCGTAAGTCGGATGGACAATTCGTAATACGAGATGTTTCCGAAGTAAAAAAATATATGATTCTATTTAGTACGTCAGTTAGATTATAGAAAAATATTGAACACGTATTTTTTGCTTTACCAAAGATTAAGAAGATAAAAATCATCAAAGATCAGTAGTGGGGGCTTCTAACGTCACGTCGTGGTAAAAATTGTAGCGAGTATTGACGTCACACGAGTTTACAACGCACTGTATCGCCTTCATTTTTTGTTTATGTGAAAAAAGGAAAAATACTTCTCCAATATTTTTTGGAAATTTATCAGACGGATTAATTATATTTTTAGTCAACTACCCTATTTAATGATTTTTTTAAGTCCTTTTCACAGCTGGTCACATTTGTGAGACCCGGGTCCCAAGTGTTACGTCTCATATTTTACAATTTTATTCGTGTATTTGTTGTATATTTTGCAATGTGACTTCACGAAATTTAGGACCCTCCCACCCCCTTGTCACACAATGTCACACTTTGTCGACCCCCTCCCTCCCCCTTAACGTGTGACGTAATTTATGGATGGCCCTTTAGTTCAACACGAGTAAAATAACGACTTTCCAATCAGTACTTCGATAGTTAACACCGTACTGCTTGGGTAACAGCCAACTATGACATTTTAAACTCTTTCGCCAAAGTACCGGCTGCTAGCAATGACTTGGGAAAACAATTTCTCACCATTTTGCGGAAAACGATAACGACAACCGATGTTTGTGAGGGATAAAAAACATTACACTCTTTTTGGGTTTTGCCGCAGTTGGGTAAATGGTTGGGTATGTGTTTTTTTGTTATCTTTATACTATTCTAGTCATAACACATTGCTTGAATCCAGCCTCAAGATGGTCACAACAATCACTAGCTATTAGGCTTATATTCTAAGTTATAGTTTAGTTAACTATCACACTACTTCTTCAAAACTAAATATACGAGTATATAACTCAAAAGGGACTGACTGACTGACATAGTGATCTATCAACGCACAGCCCAAACCACCGAACGGATCGGGCTGAAATTTGGCATGTAGGTAGATATTATGACGTAGGCATACGCTAAGAAAGGATTTTTGAAAATTCGTCCCCTATATATAAGGGGTGAAAAGGGGTTAATATTTTGTATGGAACTCCACGCGAACGAAGTCGCGGGTATAAGCTAGTCAAATCATAAAATGTACAGTTTATTATTATAGCTTTTTTTTTTTTGTAAACAATCGAGGGATTTTTTATGTCGTCTTCGCGAATGAGTCGAGTTGAGGTCCTTCAAACTTCTCCCATTCCAAATCTGATTGTTTCTATTCTGTGTTTTGTTGTTCATTTACAGGCTGAAAATAAATCTTCGCTACACCATTTTTCAAGTAAAATAAATAAATGACAAATTGAATATCAGCAATAAAAGCTCACACCTTGTACATATTCCGAAAAAAGTGGCAAGCGATATCCGCTAGCAGCCGCTGAGCTTCATATTTGTTTGTCACTCAGGTCATTTAACAAAAGCATCCCGCCTGTATTTTTATACCCTGTATTTGGGTTACATTTCTCATACGAAGCTTGTGTGGTTATGCAATTCATCGGGATGGAAAATACGGGAATTGTGGTAAAACCCCGGGATTTTCGTTGTTATGTCATATTTACCTACAAACATCAGGCTAGGAGTATAAATCTCGCTGGAATAACTTTGTATGTTTTCAGCATCCGGATTTTGACGAGGAAGAATATTTTGTTTAATTAATTTGACGTTGGATTTTAGAGCATATATGGATAACTATTTTTCTCTACGTGGACTTTGGAATCATATGGCTTAAAACAAATGAATGCCAGAATCACTCCTTGCTTACAAGGAGTAAAAATTAAACATCAATCTTTTAATATTGACAACAAAGTAACGTATTTCGGTCAACCACACTCGTCTCTTAAGATATTGTGCCTTTAAAAGTGAACATACGAGTATGTACAACAACAACCCTCAATGGTAGGTAGCATTCAACAAAATAGAAAACGCGGAACCGGTGTTACCCACGTAGCATTTCCTTAGAGACATCTCGGGACGTGAGACCCCGGGATCCCGGAATCCGAAACGCCTGCCAACACTAGTCGAGGCTGATTTATTCGCGGCAAGCGAGAATTTAAATTAAAGCACATTAGGAGCATATAATGTGTATTTGTATATGCTTTTGTTGGTTTTTAATGTTGTTTATGTATGTATGTTGTGAAAATTTAGTGATGATGTAAGAAATTATGGAGAAAATTTCTGTTGACTGTTTTATTTTGTGCTAATTTTACTTTCTTTCATGATTGTTGCTGAATTTTGGCCCTTGTGACGGACCATATTGGAAGACGCAGCGTTAGATGGTCTCCCAGAAGGTGGACCGATGCCATGGTGAGGGTCGCAGGTAGCCGATGGATGCGAGACGTGCAAGACCGGTTGTTGTGGCGACATGTGGGCGAGGTCTATATCCCGCAGCGGTCGTCTTTCAGCTGATATGATAATGATGATGACGGATCATAATGATGGTATGCAGGTGAAGCAACATCTGTGTTGTGAGACTGGAAGCTAACCATAAAATAGGAAAAGGCGCTGGGTACATTAATTAAAAAAGTAGCAATCACTCAAAGATATAACAGCTTTCTACCCTTGAAAGAATTTTCGTAACCGGATCTATTAGAATTTTTATTTTTTTTAAAGATGTAAAATTATCAAATGACTTCTGCCGCTCTGGGCGGAGCGGAAAGGCGTCAGACTCTCACTGACTAAAACCCACTCGTGCCCCTCATTATGCCCTTTGCGTTTCAGGGCAGCGGTGACTTCTACAAACGAAGGATAAATATAAAGAACAATGCCCACATATTAGAACAACCTTGGCCTACAGTGAACACTGATAAATAGTTTATGGAATTATAGTTTAAGTTATTATGAACACCTTCTAGTACATACCAGTTAAGAAAATAAGTCGCCATTTGGAAATAAAACACTTTTTATTTTTTCATAACATTCATTTTTTCACAGTCACAAACTCATTCTACACACTTTCAACCACTTCCGAATGGAAAGTATATCATTTGAACACAATAATTATTAATTTCAACGTTATTAACTCATTTTAACCTTATGAATAAAAGGAATCTTCTTTAAGTGTAAACTGCTATAGCTCCCTTTATACTTGTTTGACACTTTGACAGGCTGGGAGCAAGCTTGAGTAGGTAGTTTAATGTCAAATCTATCATTTGTCAAAGGCTAATATTGCCATATTTAAAAAGAAATATCGATTAGTTGCATCGGATTTTGGTCTTTATCAATTTAATTTATATCTAACTACGGCAAAGCCAAACAGTGATTTTATCATTATAAAGTATAGTATCTCTGGTCTGAGGTATTTATGAACATAATTAGTCTAAAAGTCGAGTGGGTTTCATTAAAAAAAACTAAAATGGCTGCCAGTTTTCTCAGATTATAAAACTGAAACCTGACTAACGTTTAGTTTTTCCGTAATCGATTAGATTTATTAAATAATATATGAATTTAAATTAAATTGACCATAAAATGGCAACCCCAAACTTCACGTGGAAATAAAAGTTGCGTAATAATAAGTAAAATGACTTATTTATTTGTTATGATCACGGCGTCTTAGTTTGAGATAAAGCTTTGATGGATAATTCCTATTTAAAATACTTATATTTTTGTGTTATCTTTCTAAACGTGTCTGAGGTGGGCCATATCTGGGCATCCTTCTTTCAGGTTAAACTTCGAGGTATTTACTAAGGGAGGAGCCCTTAGTAAATACCTAAAAGTTTAAACTAAAATTTAAAGGGTTGTCTAGTCCTCATTCTGCCCATTGGCCTATTGTGGCCCATTGTGTCACCCTATGTAATGTTTTCATCATCTATATTTTCTGTAACTTATATGGTGTACATAATAAAGAGTATTCTATTCTATTCATTCTCTGAAAATGTCTCCTTTTAGTTAAATCTTAAGCATACAATAAAGAGATGAGATTTTTTCTTGCCAGAAATTCCTTGGCTAGACGTGAAGATAGAAAAATGTCTGCTAAATTCATATTTGCTGTGAGTGATTCTCGATAGGTCAAGTCCGTTTTCTCAAGAGTGTCGTAGAGCCGATGCAATGGATTATGGATAGATTGCAATGGATATAAAGCATAAATCTGTGGTCTTATATTACGGCGTGATAGGAATGGAGGACCACGTGGATATTATAATAGCTACATTAATCAGTCTTCAAGGTAAAGCAACGCTTGTCAAGGTCTGTCCGTTGATGGGCAACATAAAGATCTGAAAGCAAGAAATGGCAGCCGGGATCAACGGCTAATGTGGTTTCAAAGCTACAGAGCAGTCTCATTATATATTATGAATGGTCATCCATATATATTTTTTTTTCTGGATGGGAAATCATAAAATGACTTCTCCCGCTCTGGGCGCAGCGGAAGGGAGTGTCAGACTCTTACTGACTAAAACCAACCCGTGATCCTTCTTGTGCCCTTTGCGTTCCAGGCCGGGGGACTCTTTCGAACAAATTCCGCAGCCCTAGCAGGCACTGACCCTATGGGGCCCCGTCTTCGATGCTGACGGCTCTTTGAGGCATCTACGAGCCAACCTCGGTAAGCGTCGCTCAAGCTCCAAGTTTGTCCAGTGTGGTTGTTATTATTTAACCACGAGCATAATTATCTCCTTAAAAACCTAAATTTTAAACAATCAAAATTTTTGATGAAAAACTAATTCAAAGCTAGAACGAATGATAAAAAATCAGAAAAAAACTCAAAACATAGGTACTGCAAACATTTCGACATTCGCTGACAATGTACCCCGGATTGGGAAGTTTGTTCCTCGTGCCGGCATTCAGAATTCGCCGACAACGGTGTCGGCGTCCGAGGGCCATTAACCGACACATTTCGCCGACGCGCAATTCACACGTTCAAATGGCACTTTGAATGGGATTTTTATTTAGTGGATATTATGTGCATATGCTAGCATATTTTCTCGCTACATTTCCTCTTTTGCATGAGAGAATATACAGGGGAATCATAACACACGGGCTTCATATTTCTAAAATTCACCGTACCTAAAGCTTTTCTAGAGTTTATTCAATCTAACAAACAAACACAGGCAAACAATCCGCTATTCGCTGACAATGCAGCGGGATTAGAGCGTTTGTTCGACATGTCGGCCATAGTCTGCGTTTCGCCGACAACGCTGTCGTCGTCCGTCGCCCATTAGCCGACACATTACGCCGACGCGAAATTCTCACATTCGAATGTTCAGTTTGAATAAACGTTTGAATAGGAATTATATTTCGTAGGAACTGAAACTAAAATGGCGCATGGAAATTAGAAGTTTGGAAGGCATTAGAACATAGTTGGGAAAAGTAGCTAAACTAAGTAGGTACTTTGTATAACTATTCAGTACTAATTTACAAAGCGGAACAATGGAGAAGCGTGCTATAGTAGAATTCTAGTTACTACATAATCTGATTTAAGGTTTGTTGCAGGCATTGCTGCAGTAGGTATTAAATTGTAGAGTTGAGAGCAAAGCTCTTGTACCGTTTGAGCGGCTCTGTTGCGATACAATAAATCTTTTAAATAGGCTTTTGCAGAACAGTTTGCTTTATTGAAATGATATAAATAGAAAAAGTTGCTCTCGTAGAAAACCAAAATTATAATATTAAAGTGAAAAACTTCATAATAGTTTTGTTTCAATTCACCACTCCGTTCATATACACCCAGGTACTGCTGCATTTCTCTTCATTGGTTTGTCGCGATGTCGCCTAGCATTGAATGGGATCCAATAGGGATGTATCCTGATTAAAAAAATATGATTCTAATAAGTCAGTCAGTTAGATTATAGAAAAATATTGGACACGTATTTTTTCCTATCTATAAAAACTGACGAAGATAAATAAAGCATCAAAGATCAGGAGTGGGAGCGTGTGACGTCACTGCCCGGTAAAAATTATAGCGGGTAGTGACGTCACACGAGTTTTCAACGCACTGTATCGTCTTCATTTTTTATTTATGTGAAAAAAGAAAAACTACATCTCCAATATTTTTTGGAAATCTATCTGACGGACTAATCAGATTTTTTTAGTTAACTACCCTATTAGTAGTTCTTTTAGCTCACAGCTCATCTGACATGCTATAGACATGTTCGGCCCAATCCCACTTAAGAAAAGGAGCTTTCCAGGTAACATTTGTGATTTTAGTTTTTGCACAGAGTTTTGTGTTCCTTCCATGGTTCGAAATTCGAACACCCAAGTTACTGCGGTCCACGGCTCGCTGGTAAACCTCGAGTCTGGACCTCTTCTGAGGTGTCAAAGACTAGGTTTGTGCAGCGTACGTAAGTATGGGGAGAATGTACATCCCCGTTACTCTCTGGCACGACACACACCACATACATTTTGAGGCACAGCGGAAGGTCTCCTTTGAGAAGCTCTTTCTTTGACCAAAAGCTCCTCCAGGCACTTTCAGTGCGTCGAGCTAATTCTTTATCTTGTCGCGTCTGAAAGGAAACTATTTGTTCAAGATATACATATATATAATCCTGGATTTACGCAAGCTCCTCACCCTCAAATTACTACAGTCATGAGGATTTTGACATACCTATTTATCCTAAGGCCCATATCAAGAGTTGCCTTGTCCAAATCTGCGAACGAGCTACCCAAGTAAAAGATCATTTATCTTAATCTATAAGTACTAATAAAGAGAAAATATTTGTATTTTTCCACTTTAAAAATATTTCACCATTGGAATGCTAGATTATCCCTGAGTAACATAGGCTATAATAAAATAAATAAATCTCCATCCTTGTGAAGCCGGAACGGGTCACCGGTAGTAAATAAAAATAAAAAATAATTCATAGTAAAAGAATACCCATTGACCGTTCTATTCAAGAGTTTCTCCTCATTATTTTCCTATACCCTCCAGCAATATTGACAAAAATCCTTACAAGACACTGGTTGACCCTCGAGCCTACCTCAAATTGGGTCGGGCAGAATAGACCCTTGACATAATGCAAAAATTCGGACGCCATCGCGGGTAGAAAGGGTCCTTTTTGTATAAATAAAGGTCAATTAAATTACTTCTGTGTTTGGCTTATTGTGATGGCGGAGCAAGTAAAATTAAAGCCATGGGCCCCAAGTCTGGTATTTTCATAAATTTGTCATTCCAACACGATCCCATTGTCATTTTGCTAAAAGTTCGTAATCTGCTAAATTCATAATGGTCGATCATTGGTCGGTCAATGGTCTCGTAATCATTTTTAATAAGCTAGCTATTAAAAGCAATGATTGTTGCACAAGGACGTTCTAATGGGAGGTCCCTGATCAAGGGAATTGTCAAAATTTTAGCAGATTACCGCATAAACCTGTCATTCATTTGTCATTATGTACGAGATTACCATTCTATGCCATTTCTTACAATGGACCAGTAGTTGACCATTGGAAATTCATAATGACGCAATTATATTAGTAGATTACCTACCAAACGTTGTCAAAATCAACCATTATGATATCAATGACAGACTATTCTGACACTATTGTAATAGCAGACTTGAGGCCCTTTTGTGTTAAAATTGCAATGGTTACTGCGCGCTCGATAAATGCAATAAATACAATGTGAATGCCAAGCTTCAAAGCCTGGGTCATCGACGCAAGGTCGCCTGTATGTCAGTCTTCTACAGATTGTACTTCGGTGAGTATGCCCATGAACACCACGACCTCATCCCACCGGCCCCCTTCTACCATAGGACATCTAGACGCACTGTAAGTTACCATCCCTACCTAGTTGCTATTCCATCAATTCGCACCAAGAATTTCCAATGATCTTTAGTAATGCGCACAGCAAAGGAGTGAAACTCTCTACCTGCGTCTGTGTTTCCGATCGCATTTAACCCTGATCTCTTCAAAGGTAGAGTGAACAGGCTTTTTCTGGGTAAGCTCAGTCCATCGTCGACTTTGTCTCTGTTACCTGCGACCTAGACTAGAGTCAAGAGCATATCCTTCTATACTTACTAATCTATATCTATGCGAGTATACTAATTCCTAATATAATATTAAATTACAAAGACGGAAAGATTTGTATTTTTGTATGTAACGAATAAACTGAAAAACTAATGGTACCGATTTCAAAAATTCTTTCACCATTAGAAAGCTACATTAGAAGGCTATATTTTATCCCCATATGCCCGCGGGAACGGGAACTACGAGGGTAAAACCGCGGGGCGCTACTAATCTGACAATAAAACAAAAATATTAAATACTTACCTGCTAAGATTTCAACGGGGTACACGGTACAGTCATAAAAAATCTATTTCGTCCGTCAATTTTATTACTTACCTACCAAAAATATTAGACAAGTATGTCTCTTTTGTCAGTAAACAAAATATAGTGTGTTGTAATTTCATCTAACGTCACTTCAAAAGGGTAAATATTTTCCCATGTCACGTACAAAGAGGAAACTAGCATTGATGGTTTATTTGACCAGGTCCAATAGGTCTAAAATACTGGTATTCGGTTGCTAAGTCCACCTCGATTCGATTTGTTTTTCAAGGTTATAATTTGAAAGAGGCACAAGGAATACTGTACCTAATCGTAGTGGATTTATCGCCTTATTTCCTCCAAAGAGATTTCCATGTAACCTATCACAAACGCCCCTCCAGATTATAAGAAGCTTTAACTCACAGTATGACAGAAACAAACATATTTCAGATCCCCCTTTATCATGATTCCTGACATAAATCTCAAAGGTAAAGTATATAAACATAGCTACATTATGTGTAACACGAAAAACATTCAAAGAATCCTATCAGAAATTCACTATCGTGCCAGAAAAACCATATATTCAGAACAAAATATTGGTTTTTCACCAGTCAGCCGCTCGAGCGTGATTTATGGTCTGAGATGGAAAAATTCAGCTCAGCGCTGCACCACTGGATTTCTACAGGTCGGGATTGCGGTTCGCGCGCTTTTAGGGCTGACGGCTACAATAACACGCTGGGAAACAACGTGATTTAAGTTTTTAGAAAATAATTGGTTATTTTAATGCTAGACTATAACATTAATTTATGATTTATAAAATAAAACTCAACTAAAAAATGTACACGCGGAGTAAAAAGGGCGGGAGGGGAAAGACTCATCGAAAAATTCGTCCAAATCGCTGTCAACGGGAAAAGTGCCCAGAACACTGGCCGCGTTGCCACGTTGAATGGCAATGCTGATTCGTTGACCAAAGAAAAGGCTAGCTCCCTGGTTACATGAAGAGTCGCCTAACAATATTTGAACATATTTGACAGTCGTTACGGGTTGGCAGCTTCACGTAAAATACTGGTATTCAGCTGCGTCCAGTCAAACTGGAAGACGACTTCAACTTAGTTAGGAAAAGACTCGGCAGAACTGGGTAGTTGGCTAAAAAAATTAGTCCGTCAGACAGATTTCCAAAAAATATTGGACACGTATTTTTTTCTTTTTTCACGTAAAAAAAAATGACGATACAGTGCGTTGAAAACTCGCGTGACGTCACTACTCGCTACAATTTTTACCTACCCGGAACGTCACAAGCCCCCACTCCTGATCTTTGATGCTTTTTATCTTCGTCAATTTTGGGTCAAATATTTTTTTTATGATAATCTAACTGACGGACTAAATAGAATAATATATTGTTTACTCAGGACACATCCCAATTATGTAATTTAATACTCATTAAGACTTGTTTCACCAAATGGATTTGGATACCTTTCAAAACATCACAGCACAGCACAATAGATTTTCACAGGCCGAAATAAAAGCCTGCACAATTTTCCTGGATCGATTATTCTTAGGTAGGTAGGTACAGCAAGCTAGCCAACACTCGAGTCTTGGCAGAACCTCAAGAAATTTGAGTGTGCTTTTTGTCTGTTCCGAATTCTAAAAGGTGACTTATTGTCAAGTCTCCGATAGAATACAAAGAGGTTTGAGAGGAAGGTACATATCTGTGTTGTCCCCTTTATTTTTCACAATTTTATCTTACTCATTTACATTTATATCTAGAGCTTGACAGACCAATGATTTTTATTATAGTAAGCTGAAGAAACATACTATGAATCGACATAAGTCAAAGTCAAAGTCAATTCATTTATTTCAACTAGACCATTAAACGGCACTTTTGAACGTCAAAACATTTGAAAATAAAAATATTATAGTGACTCTAGTTGTCCATTCGCAAAAAGTAGATTCTTATGGAGAAGAACGGACAAGAAACTCCTAAGCGAACGTTAATCGTTAATGTAGATTAACGATAAACGTTCGCTTATATTGATTTATGAACTGCTTAGCGGCCGGTACATAGGTACTGTATTGTAACTCAGGCGTATTTTGCCTTCTAATAGAAAAATAATATCTGACCAAGTGCGAGTCAAACTCGCGTGGAATGGGTCTTCCTATAGGTATTTCATTACCTGTAAACAACAAAAACATGCATTTTATCAAGCAATTTGGGTCAGTAGTTTCGGAGATAAAATAAGATATAATTTCTTGAATAATTTCATAACTATTTATTTTAAAATTATGATAAAAATATATTATGACGCTCACAATAAGATCTCAACGAGAAAACTCGGGGACAGACGGACAGACAGACAGGATCTATTTACCGAGTGATCCTTGGGTTTCGTTATTTACGGATGTTCGGAACACTAAAAAAAAACCCTACACTATCTAAAACATAAAATTGCTCACTGTTTTATTGTATTTTAAATCGATTCTATGTGAAAAACGCAATAAAACAGGCTTACCGATTTGGTAATCCATCGCTATTCCCGACACCGCTGGCTAAACACAATTTGTCACCACAAATCAATCGACATTTATGTATTTTTCAACATATGTATATTGCACATGCAGCCGAAATACTGACATCCGATTTTATTCGAGAACGCGATGGAAAAGCGACGAGTTTTTAGTATTTTCACGATATTCAGTTAGTATGTAAAACTGGTTAGCATAAGGGAGTGAAGTTTTCAAAAATATTTGATAAACGGAAAAGAATTTTGTTATTTCAGTTGAAAATTTGGTTTTTTATTTCTGTTGTTTACCATTTCATATCTACATACTAAAGTACATGCATATGCATGCATTCAAATTATAATCTGGTGCAGTTCCCGATTTTTTTTTAATTGTTTTGAGCGTATACGCTCACTGAAGATTAGGCAGGTGATGATTTTGTGTATTTGATCTTTAATCGCTACTTTTTTGACAGAGCAGTAGTGTATAAAAAATCTATGTTCTTATATTAAACTAGCAGCGCTCCGCGGTTTCACCCGCGTAGTTCCCGTTCCCGTGGGAATACGGGGATAAAATATAGCCTATGTTACTCAGGGTGAATGTAGCTTTGTAATGGTGAAAGAATTTTTGAAATCGGTCCAGTAGTTTTTGAGTTTATTCGTTACAAACAAAAATACAAATCTTTCCTCTTTATAATCTACTATATAAAAATAAGTCGGGTTTTCCTTCCTGACGCTATAACTCCAGAACGCACAAACCGATTTCCACGGTTTTGCATTCGTTGGAAAGGTCTCGGGCTCCGTGAGGTTTATAGCAAAAAAAATCGGAAAAATTGCAACAGAAAAGCGGGAAAATCTTTTTTCATTTTTTTATATATGGCAAAACAACGTTTGCTGGGTCAGCTAGTAATAGTATAGATATAGATTTATAACATTGACTGTTGCTTAGTTAAGTGTGCAATTTGAATTCGAGACAGACATAATTATAATACAAAAAGTGACCCTCAGATTGCTTGAATAACAGAAAATAATGCAACTCACAGATCTTTTACCGTAAAGGTGACCGCTTACCTGAAACAGAAAAGATAAACGAAATTATTATATTTGTAGCAAAAGATGCGACGCCATTTTCTTATTTACATTAATTGGGACACTGAATGTGAATTTCAATTCCACTCATTAGTATCTCCTCTCCACTCTAGGAGAGGAATGTCACATGTCTTCGAATTTTTGGTTATAAGACATGCCGGTTTCTTCACGATGTTTTCTCCCCGTTTTGAGAGCAGTGGTGATGAAATTAATTACACAAAGTAATGCGCCTAGCTGGCTTTAAACCCGCGACCTACAATTCGTATGTCGAGGCCCATACCACTCGCCACCAGTGCTCTTTGCAATTACTTGCTTATTTCATAGTTTTACGCTATTGACACGCTGGTCCTGGCGCAGGGGGGGCTGATAGCAACCAGGCCCGAGTCGACGGCGCGTCGTGTTCCACGCGCGCCTCAAAGAGCCGTCAGCAAAGAAGACCATAGGGTCAGTGCCTGCTAGGGTTGCGGAATTTGTTCGAAAGAGTCACTGCGGCCCTGGAACGCAAAGGGCACAAGAAGGATCACGGGTGGGTTTTAGTCAGTAAGAGTCTGACACTCCCTTCCGCTCCGCCCAGAGCGGGAGAAGTCATTTGAAGATTTCCCATCCAGAAAAAAAAAAAAAAAAAGTGATGCGGAGTAGCGGTTAATCTATAACTTACCTATTCCCACTTTCTTTTTTTTATCAAATCAATGTTGTACTTAGGATTTCCAACTGCATAATGTTGCCAAAACATTCTAAAGTCTACATAAAATTGCCAGAATCAGATCAGCATCCAACATGCTTCCTTTAAAAATAGACAACACTTTTCACGGCACAACTCTAACAATACGTTTACGAGCTAAAACGCAAAGGGCACAAGAAGGATCACGGGTGGGTTTTAGTCTGACACTCCCTTCCGCTCCGCCCAGAGCGGGAGAAGTCATTTGATGATTTCCCATCCAGAAAAGCATCAGGCGTTGGCTGTCGTGATGACACGCGGGGTTGCGATAGTCGTTGACAGAATCCGGTAACCAGGTCTCGAGGTGGACCTGTACAGGTCCGAGGCTTTCATGGCTCTCTGAACAGGCCACTATCGACATCCCAAATAACGTTAGGAGGGGTTCACATCGGCGTCGGGACGACGAAACCCCAAACGGCTCAAATACATCATTCCCATTAACCCCGGTGCACATCTCTGGGGCGCAGGCTCCGGACCACCCCCGGTACCATCCTGGGCGTATTTGCGAACAGGTTTGATTGTCAGTACATCAACCATTGTTGTATGGTTAATGTAATGACAAACAAGCAAATGACTCAGAGGCAGGCGTATTATGAACCATTTTTATTATTTTTTAAATTTTATTCTAAAAAAATAATAATAAAATAATGTATGATAAGATCCTAAGGGGTTGAAATAAATGATATTTGAATTTGAAAATTAAGGTTGTTGTATACACCCCTAGTATTTAATTAGTACAAAAAAAAAACAGGGCACTGTCCGTACCCGTTACTGATCATATTTGTGTAGTCAAAAGTAAAAAAATAAAATCCTAAAATTGTCCACGGTTTTTTTTAATAATTGGTAAATTCATAATAGAATCAACATTCATAACAATTGCTACTAGAAAATACTACGCACAGTGATTTTCCATTTTAATCGTCATTTATTCATTCATAAGTCAATAGCCTGTACAATATTTTTATAAGTTGAGTGGCATTTTAGGATATAAAAAACGCTAATAACTTTGCTGTTGATGAACATATTTTTTGAGACTTTTCTTAAATAACAACGAGACCTTTTCTAATAAGCCCTTAAAGTATTTGTACTAATTAAAAACTAGGGTTGTATACGCCGTTTGGAATTAAAAAAAAATAAACTTTCGTGTGTTGAATTGCGAGACCACATATTTTTAGTTTTGTATTTTCAAAAGTCATCCTTCAAGCATATGTACATAATATACACATAGTTAGTACCTGTGTATGTATGAAGTATTTCGAAACAGAATAGTTTTAGTTTTTGTTTTGTTGCGAACCTTTTGAAAACTTTAAAATAACGGCAACGTATGAAATGGAAATTAAACATGCATGGAAATCTAAAAATATTCCAATCATTTTTCGAGTCGAATGCGATGTAACCAATATGAAATATTTTGTTTTCATTTGGACCGACAGAATACTTTAATATTTTTGATATTTCAATTCTGAACATACTTTATAGAAACTGCAATGTGTTTTATTGGATATGAAAATTCTCTTTAATAAATAGATTAAATGCAACGTGACTTTAGTGAAATTGTTGCATCACTACTGCTATCAAAATAGTGAAGGAAAACATCGTGAGAAATCCGATACTAAAAAAACGAGGATACGCTATATAACAGGGGTGGCCAACTTGATTAGACCCAAGATCTACTTTTACTGACGAAACCCTGTGCAAATTTTAAGAATTTTTAAATACACAATTATATATTCCCTTTATTCATTAAACTTAATTACTCATCATCATCATCTTCCTGCCCTTATCCCATGTTACTTGGGGTCGGCGCAACATGTTTTTTCTTCCATTCTTAAACTTACTTTCTAATTTACATTTTTAAATATATCTTTAAAAAAATATAAAAAAGTAGTGGTCCACCGGTGTCGAGAGCAGGGTCCAAGCTACCGGTGGTTAGGGCTCCAGAGAAAGGAACCTCCTCACAATACTAGCCGTATCGAGGAGAACCTACTGCCTTCCGTATCAGGCCCTTTAACCAACCGAGTAACCAGCCAGCTTCGACAGATGGACGTTGAAGCTTTTGGCCATTAAGCCATTGGCCGTAACGACAATCGGCACAATGACAGCCGAGTCCACATTCCACATTTCGACAACCTCATGTGCTAAGTCGAGATACTTGATTTGTTTCTCTTTCTCAGCTTTCACGAGGTTCTCGTCATACTGGAATGGTAACATCGATTGTGTGGCGCGCTAATCGGTCTATCACCACTATATCAGGCATATTGGCAACAATAGTCCTATCAGTGATGATAGACCGATCCCAGTACAACAAGACATGGTCATTTTCGAGAACTGGGTCGGGCACATACTTGTAATACGGTACCTCAGAATCCACAAGTTTGTATTTCAAAGCAAGTTGCTGATGGATAATCCTGGCTACTCGGTTGTTCCTATGCAAGTACTCGCCATTAGCCAGACGAGAACAACCAGAGATAATATGTCTGATGGACTCACCCGGACGGCGACATGCCCGACACACGTCAACCGTCCCGTCCTTCTAATATGCCTCCGGTAGTTGTTCGTCAGGATAACTTCGTCCGTATATATTATGATTATTTATTAACCTAATATAATTATATAGTTACGTAGTCTGTTATACGTATTTATACTTTTTGCCTTGCCACGATCTACTGGACTAAATAGCCGGAATCAACCGACCGCCATCGACTGGTTGGCCAATTTGGCCATCCCTGCTATATAATATTTGACCACCCTCACTAGGACAACATAATATTGGATTACAGCAAAGGAGGTCGTAGCTAAATAATAACTAACACACGTGTTGATTTCGTGGTTAAGCAACGCTTGCCAAAGGTCGTCCCGAGGATTGGTGACCATCCATTACATTCACAGATTTCTCTATGCCTCGGAATCACGTTAAGCCGTTGGTTCCAGTTGTCATTTCAACATATTTGACAGTTGTTATACCCATAAGCCGGAAAACCTGACACCAGTCTTGCCAAGAAGCGTTATGTTGCTCCGTTACTGGTTTGTGGCTCAAGAGCCGCCCAAAGTAAAATACTGGTACTCAGCTGTATCCAGATGTACTGAAAGCAGATACCAGCATGTTTGGAAAAGGCTCGCTAGATATTGGTTTAAGACCCACTTCCTCTCGCAAACAGCCATTTGCCCCAGCAGCGGGGAAATTAGGTATAGACATATTGCGTATGAGGTCAAAAACCCCATCTTAAGACCCTGTCACTGTGTCCCTGGAACGCAAAGGGCACTTGGACACGGATGGGTTTTAGTCAGTAAGAGTCTGACACTCTTTTCTGCCTCACCCAGAGCTGGAGAAGTCATTAGATGATTTCCCATACAGATAAAAAAATACTCGTAGGACTATCAACCTGTGACTAACACTATCAGGAACTCAAGAAGATTAATCTCTGTTTAGACGAACACATTGAGATACATAAGGTCATTTTAAGCGACAGCTTGGCGAGTTGCCATGAAGTGCATTCTCCTGCAACTTTTAAATTGAAACATAGTGCTTTTGTTTTCAAGTCAAAGCACTGATTTATAAATCGCTGAGAAGGTTCATTGATTCTACGGTGGACGAAAACATTTTACTCTAAGCCTTTTTTTGAAGTCTTGCAAGTGAGATTCTTTGTTTTTACAGGCTAAATGAAATTAGGAAGGTCAAATCAGCCGCATGCATGATGACCGCTGGGCAAAAGCTTCAACGCAATGCGTCCACATCAAAATTTATCGTGGTTTTCGAGACAAGGAGGAAATTGGCAAGCGTGGCTTAAGCTTGAAAATCCGATCGAGCTGTTGATAGATGATAATAAACCATGAGCCTTTTACTGTTCTCTATAACTCTGTCATCTTTACCTATTATTACACATACAAAAAGATTATGAAATAAAGTCTCCCCGCCACTTCTCTCCGTACATGTTTACCTCAAAAACTTTCGAACGGATTTTCAAACGGTTTTTCATCAATGGACGGACTCGTTTATAAGGAAGGTGTTGGTTTCAAAGAAGATATACACATTCACAATTTCACACACATAGTACATACATACATACACACAACAACACAAACTGTTAAAAACGAAACACACATACGGTTTCACAGAGGCATACAACTAAAGTTACAAAAAGAGCTGCTAATTAGTTTCTGACTATCTATTTTTTTTCTAAATTTAATCTTTAGTCCCCTTATGTAAAAATTAGTCTCAATATTGTTACTAATATGATAGTTGACTAAAGAAATCTAATTAGTCCGTCAAATAGATTTCCAAAAAATATGGATCCGTATTTTTTCCTTTTTCACGTAAACAAAAAACGAAGCGTACCACATTTTTTACCACCACGTGACGTCACAACCCACCACTCCTGATCTTTGACGCTTTTTATCTTCGTTAGTTTTGTGTTCAATATTTTTCTATAATTTTAGTGACGATGACGGACTAAATAGAATCATATATTTTTTTACTCAGGAAACATCCCTGTTAATAAATTATTATCAATTACTTGCTGGGGATGAGGTAATAAACCCATGTAACTGTTTTGGGACAAATAAACATTTCATTTTTCATCATTAATTAAGATTTTGAGTAAACTGGCTTACGATAATTGTCGTCGGAAAACTAATGCTGATTACATACTGTAACACCAGGGAACCTCGCCCCTAGTTTTGTCTTACTATTATCACTACATAGTATAAAACAAAGTCGCTTCCCTCCATCTGTCCCTATGTATGTTTAGATCTTTAAAACTGCGCAACGGGTTTTGATGCGGTTTTTTTAATAGATTGAGTAATCCAAGAGGAAGGTTTATATGTATAATACATGCATAATATAGTAGAGATTTAGTATGTATCAGCATTGCACCCGTGCAAAGCCGGGGCGGGTCGCTAGTAATGAATAAAACTCAAAAGCATGCACCTGTTATGGAGGTTAGAATCAGCGGTAACGAATAAAAGTAAAATATTTATAATTAATCATTTACATCAGGCAATATTTTTAACTCACTGCAATCAACCTAGATAAACGAACAGATGTAAATTATGTTAATGAACAAACAAAAGAAGAATCCCAACACTCTATTAAAACAATTTCCCTAAAGAAGCAGCAACACCGCTTAAACGCAAAGATTGCCAGAATAAAGGCCAAAATATCCCAGAAATAATTAAAACATTTCTCTTTAAGGTATGTAAATGACATCTGAAAACTTTTTGCTCAAATTTTGAGAGTTTCAAACAGTTTTAACCCTTGAAAAGTTAGCGTGTGGGAAGGGTGATGGGTCTTTTAGACCCCTTTCGAAATAATTGGTGTATCAAATTGTCTTATTCGAGTTTTGAGGGTTATACTTTATGTAATGAGCTGAAACTTTTGTTGGAAGTGATTTAAATGGTAAGTTTTAATTAATTGGTACCTAAGCTTTGTGTGTGCTTTATGCCATTATGGAAGATATGGCGTCTTTATCTGTACGTCACGGTAATTTGACAAACAATAAACACCTTCAAAAGGCTAAAACACCGTAAACTTTAAGTTTTTTTTTCCAATTCTTTATTCAATATCTACGTAGCCATTTTCTAAACTATATTGAGGTCTTAAACTTGACAGTCCATGAACCGCCTCAGAACGCAATAGGGTAGGTAACTAAAAAAATCTGATTAGTCCGTCAAAAAGAAAAAATATTGGACACGTATTTTTTCTTTTTTTCACATAAACAAAAAATGAAGACGATACAGTGCGTTGAAAACTCATGTGACGACACTACTCGCTACAATTTTTACCGGGCCGTGACGTCACACGCTCCCACTCCTGATCTTTGATGCTTTTTATCTTCGTCAGTTTTTATAAGATTTGATAAAGGAAAAAATACGTGTCCAATATTTTTCTATAATCTAACTGACGGACTAAACATAATCATATATTTTTTACTCAGGCAACATCCCTATTAGGAAGATGTAATTAAATCCTCGAAAACTGCTTTCGTCACGGGCCAGCTGCAAGTTGTGGATCATTCCTCCCCTAATGATAAGATTGATAAGCAACATACACATGTAATTTATACATTTCACTTTAGGCACGCAAAACCAAACTCAGTTTAAAGTCTGTTATGATTTAATATCCCAACGTGGAAATTGTTTGCACATCAGCGACTTTTAATAATTACGACATAAATTAAAATAACGCCGAACATTAAAAAAATATGGCAGTTGGGTAATCTGCCAAAATGGCGGTGTTCACGTAAACAGACATCTATCATGAAGCTGGAGGCTTAAATCATTTTTATTGTTGCGCACTGAAGGAAGTATGCACGTACAGGAGTTAATCAATTGAGTGGACCAGAGAAATGGTAGCAGATACCTGCATGCTGAAAGGAACAATCTGTTTATCTTATTTTATCATTTTTGGGCCATGTTAACGACCTTTTTTTTTTTTTGGATGGGAAATCATCAAATGACCCCTCCCGCCCTGGGTGGAGCGGTAGGGAGTGTCAGACTTTTACTGACTAAAACCCACCCGTGATCCTTCTTGTGCCCTATGCGTTCCAGGGCCGCGGTAACTCTTTCGAACAAATTCCGCAACAGCCATGTTAACGACCTACGTTAAAATGGCCCAATAATGTGTGTTCCCCTGTGCGTTCTTGTGTTAAGCTTGTCATAATGAGATAATTAAATCCTATTTGGTTGTTATTTCACCTGAGAAATATTTATTTGAGCCTGTAAGCACTTTATGATCTTCTAATAATATGCGTCTAATCTTTATTCGAAACTTTTAATGTATACAAAAAAAATGTTTCTTTGGGGCTATCCATAAATAACGTAACACGAATTTCGTGATTGTCACAGCTGGTCACATCTGTGAGGTCCCCCCCCCTCCCTAGTGTGACGTCACATATTTTACAATTTTATCTATCTATTTGTTCGTATTTTACTTAACACTTAGATTGTGAAATGTGACGTCACGAAATTTAGAACCCCTTCCATCCCCTTGTCACACAATGTCACACTGAGTCGACCCCCTCCCTCCCCCTTAGCGTGTGGCCCCTTTTCTACATCTTATCTGGCTTATTATAAAATTGGTCGAATCAAAAAAGGATGAAAAGACATTAGCGTGTCGAATTACAACATTGTACTCATACACTGATTAGAGATAATTTGGTAAGAATAATAATGCTATAAGATCCCCTTGACACACAAGAAAGCTTTCTAAATACAATCGAGTGAACAGACTTCTTTTTGGTAAGCTCATTCCATCGTCGACTTTGTCTCTGTCACCTGCGACCTAGACTAGAGTCAAGAGCATATCCATCTGACAATAAAAAGAAAAATCTCAGCAAGGACCCACATACCAAACATACGCCAAACTTCCCAACCAACATTGGCCGAACCCATCGGTCACAATCAAATTATAGGCCACAAGACCTTTCCCAGCAATATGCTGAGCTCGCAATGCTATTTGATTCTTAAGACCGCTATGATCGATTGCCTATTTTCCGTACAAAAGTTATCCAAGCGCCATTTTTATTCCCATCATTGCGTAAAAATCGGGTGTTAGAGTTTCTTACGGACATTCACAAACGTCAAACGCCTATCCACAAACATTGGCCGTACTTATGGTTGGCGGGTCTTAAAACTGAAAAGGCATTTAGCCGGCCTTCTAGGTAAAATTTTAATAAAAAAACCCGGACGACGTATCCTATGCAATATTTTTAGTAGCATTATTTAAAGTGGATAAGGTTTTAGACTTGTTATTATAGAACCCGTTTGATCTATAACGAAAAACAAAATTTGGTTGAAACAATGTTCTTTAGTGCCGTATTACTCAGTTAATGAGTCGTAGAAGTCTGGTAGGCAGCCGCTCTACGGATTCAGCTGAATTCGGTATGCAAGGCAGATAATAAATCAATCTTTTTTACTATACATTACTAAGCAAATTTCAGTGAAAATTTGGTAAAACATAAAAAAAAACCCCTGGCACAAAAACCTAGGTTCCCTTCAAAAGTAAAACATTAAAAAAAATAAACTCAATCTTAAAGTACCAAAGTATGTAATAATAATTCTAAAAAAAATACGTCGCGTTGGGGGACCGCGTTGCTTAGTTTGGTAATAGACTATTTGTACACAACGAATTTTTAATTTTATACTTTTTATAGGTACATACTTATAAGAATACTCTCCATTAAGTCATCATCAATATTCTCTTATAGTGCGCTTAAATTTGAGACCCCACTCGGCACTCAAGTATATTTACAGACATTCAATTATTCTTCCCTGCTTTCACCCCCCACAACTTTTAAACGGCTCAACCGAATTTCATCAAACACGTCTAAAACACTCGCTCGTAACTCACCTTTCATACAAAACAAACTAAATTGAAATCGCTTCATCCGTTCGCGAGCTACGGAGCCACAGACAGACAGACACGTCAAACTTATAACACCCCTCTTTTTCGTCAGGGGTTAAAAAGTAGCACACACAGGCAGGAATGGGTCTAATTTGGCCGAACACGCATCCGGACATATTCAGGCTTTTAGCCTGAATATATCCGGCTTAATCTGGCCACCAGGCAACCCTAGCCATACCCATCACTCAAAATCAAGTTATAGACCGCAAGACGTCATCAACCAATGTAGTGCGGTTGCAATAGGCCATTTGATTCCTAAGACCGCTATGATCGACGGCTTGAACGTTTGGTCCCGATAAGCTGGCATTGACCAATTCCATTTTACTACGATCCGACCTGAATATGTCTGTGATCCTTTTTCGTGAGTGCTTTGAGGATTCTCTCCTTATATTTGCGGAAGGAATGATAATGGTCTGATTTGAAGACCGGGGTCTTTGAACTTGGTTAGCGCGGGCTTTTGAAAGTATTGTCTTTGTTTGGCAAAGATTTTTTGGGTAAAAGTTGGGCGATCATGAAGCCTTTAATAAAAAAAAATCGGTTCTTGTTATAAATTTAATGGTACGAGTATGTCAGACTAATCCATAATTTCTTTAAAAAGAGAGGTATGATTCTCATGATTCTTGTCCTATGGTCCATCTCCAATAGTGTAGTTGACTGAAAAATCTAATATGTCCGTCAGACAAATTCCCATAAAATATTGGACACGTATTTTTTTTTTTTCACGTAAACGAAACACAAAGGCGATACAGTGCGTTGAAAACTCGTGTGACGTCACGGCATTCGCCCTACTCCTCATCACTCTTGCTTTTTATCTTTCGGATAAATTCCTCAACTCAGGTAGGAAGTGCTATCCTAATATGCATATCAACAGTTTAATCAAACGCAATGAGTTCAAAGCACCAATTAACGATCTAATTATTGCTTAAAGCTACATTGATGCTCTCATTACAGAAAGGAGCTAGTAGCTCTAAATAATAAAAGTCTCACGGGTCGGTCTTCAAGCTTAAGCAAGGCTTGCCGAGGTCGATCTGCTGATGTTAACGGGGCTACTCCCTGCTTCAGAAAGCACGCTTAGCCGTTGGACCCAGCTAACATTTGTAGTTCTTTGGCCATCATTACATACTGTCAGAAGCAAGAAAATCAGACACCAGTAGCGCTATTCTGTAAATGGTAAATCACTTCGAAAGCCATCTCGCAAATCATCTTGAAAGTCACACTCACTTCGCTTCTTATCTCGCCTGCACAAGTTTCGGTATTCACATGTCAAGATCAAGGCCAAGTGAAGTGAAGTGAGACTATGGAAGTGAGTTCCGAGAACCCAAGTGTCATTGCTCTATGGTAGTAGGCTAGTCACGCTGAATTGTGTCTTGTTATGATTTACATCGACTCACTAAATTTATGTGTGTAACAAATTTATTTGTATAACAAAATCCTATAGACAAACTTCAAAATTCTCACCCGTTTTAGTTCCTCTCACTTCGATCATCACTTGGTGGCGCCAGTGTCGAATTCACTCCATTTAAGAATACGAAACTAGATTCACATGACTTCACTGCGTATTCAGAAGTGATTTCGCACTGTCCGCTTGAGCAGTAACCAGCCTTAGTGTGCTGAATGTGTGAGTCCCAAATAAACATTTTTCTTTCTTTCTTTCTTTAATTACTGGATTGTGGAGATTAGATAGGCAGCCACTCCATTAACTGGTATTTAGCTGAATCTGATTAGTCTGGAAGCCCAATATAGTTGGAAAACAGGCGAGACAGACGATGCTGTTCTTATTCCGGACATAACCTGGAACCCTGCTTACCCAAAAGAGAACAGCTTGAAGATACGCCTGTGTATGACAGGGTTCAACAGCCGGAATAATTTCAGGAAGTTCGAGACTCGAGTTACAAATGATAGATATACATTTAAGTATAAATTGGTTGCTGTTAGAGTGTGAATGTCAAGACATTTTGGAAAAATACTTGGACAAAAATAACGAACGATTTGAAAAATTAAAAAGTAACTTTTATTTGCAGAAGTCAGTTTTGAATGGAAAATTACATTTAACATTTTCAGGTTTCTTCACCTTAAACAATCAGAATTGACTTAAATTAATTAGTTGTCCAAAGAAACCTTAAAATCTTTGGCGAGGATCGGAATGTGTTCGTGAACTGCCAACGCAAGACTGGTTATTTGGCAAAAATACGACATTAAAGTTCATCTTTGCCAAAAGAACAGTATCCATCAAGATAGCCTTGTTCTGTGAAAACCCATATCAAGCTTTTAGAAGCCAGTAAAAAAAAAAATATTATAAAATATTAGCTTTGAAAATGAAAACAAAAAAAAAAAAAAAAAAAAAAAAAAAATTAGTTTACATAAAATACACGAATTTTCTGCGTGGACTTCAGTGACCTAAGTGCAAGATTTTTAACGTTCGCGGTCGAGTTCGGTTAAGTCAAAGTTTATGAAAAAAAGTTTAAGTTTATCGTCATCAGACGGCGCTTATTCAGTTTCAATACAAATTGACAGTTACGCTGACGCGATATCGAGCACGTTAAAGAACTCGCACTAAGCCAGATCAGAAATAAAATCCGTTCAGTTGTTTTTTCGTGAAAGAGTAACTATTAACCATCCATTCATCCACAGGTAGGTACTTTCATATTGATATAACATCGTTACTAGGAATTAATAACGAACATTGAATTCAAGCTTTCACAGCAACATGAAAACTGCTGTACATAAACTTAGTCGAATTCAGGCCCAGTGTAGGCCAAAGAGGAATTTTGGACAATCCAATTCTGAAGTACGCCGAACTAACTTTTAGGGGGCTTCAAATATAGTGGTCTTCATGAAATTAGAAGGAATAAACCATTTAAAGCTGAGCTCTTGGCGTTGGTCCAAGGATTCCAAAAGTGTTCCGGCTTAGTCAGGGCATGGTTTTATGAATATTGGAGCGGTTATTGCTGTGTGGTCAGCCAAAGAGGATAAAGGTTCCGTGGAAGGTCGTCAAGACGATATCGGTTGGAAAGTGCGTAGCGATAACCTCTTTGATAGATAAAATCGTTCGGAAGGACTTGGTGTATTTGTATCTTAAGGTTTATTCACGTTTGTTCAACGAAGGTTGAAAAGATTTTGCCTGATCTAAAATGGTGTTTATTGTTGTCTTCAGCAGTGTATCAACATTCAAAACCCCAATTCAAGGTTTGTATTATGAAGCAGTTTTCTAGGCTTCAAATAAAAAGACCATAGTCTAGAGCTGCTAATGCATTTTACGAGCTTTCACGACAAATCTTATACGGTTCAGGCGGTGCGGTTATGGAATGCCTTGCCCGTAAGGTGTGTTCATATTTGTTCACTTTCAAAACAATGGTCAAAAATCACCACCTCTCTCTATAATAGTTTTAACTTAGGTTCTACGCTTTTTGTTTCATAGTTATTATTGTATAATATGTTTATATATTGTGTATTTATAGTGTACATGAATAGTACACCTAAGACTACCTAAAGTACTGTATTTCTTGTATTCTTTAGAACCATCCAAAGGTGGTCTTAAAAAGATCGCTTTTAGCGGTAAGGCCCATTGTGTCACGGTATGTAATGTTTTCATCTGTACTTTCTGTAATTTAGATGGTGTACATTATAAAGAGTATTCTATTATATTTCTAACAAAACAGTGCAGCAAAACACTGACTGGTCACGCCCACTGTATGCCCAATGAGCTGTTAGCCAAACACTATATGAAGCCCTGTCAATTCGTCCTTTAGAATATAGTGAGAAAAGCTAGACAGAACAAAAACCAGCGATCTAAAATAACACACCAGTATTATGTTATGTTTAAATCTGATGTAGTTGAGGCGAGCCTTTAGCCATCAACCGGGACAAACTCTTGAATACGGTATGCTACTGCAAGTCCCAGATGGGGAAATCCAAAAATCAAAAGTCATTTATTCAAACTAGACTGAGAGCCACCAGTTTTTAAACGTCAAATTTTACATGACGACAGTCCCCCAAAATGCCCGCCCGTCACCACTTCCTAATTTTTTAGCTCGAAAGAAGAAGTGGCGCAACAAACTCCGCAGTAAAACATCTGTCTGTTTTAAGAACTTGAATTTATAAATTAGTCTGCATAGTAATTAATACATTAAACAGAGGAAAGAACAGATAAAATCCAAGAGAAATAATAAATTAAATCAATATAAAACATTGTAAAGATTAGATTAAGTCAATAAGTAAAATTGGATTGACCTATCCTTGATCCTGGAATCGAACTCAGGACCTAATGGTCAGCATATATTATTGCAATCACTGCAATAAAAAAAAGCGGACTGGTAAAATAACATACTCAAATAGTGACTCTAGTCCTACTCTTTTAAAATACCTTGTTGCTATTCCATCAATTCGCACCAGGCGTTTCCAATCGTCTTTTATAATGCGCACAGCAAAGGAGTGGAACTCTCTGCCTGCGTCTGTGTTTCCGAACACATTCAACCCTTATCTCTTCAAAGGTAGAGTGAACAGGCTCATTCCATCGTCAACTTTGTCTCTGTTACCTGCGAACTAGACTAGAGTCAAGAGCATATCCATCTGACAATAAAAAAAAATAAAAAAATTACTGTCATTTCCAACAGAACATATCACGAAAAAACCTAGAAAGCCTCCAGAATTCAATGAAAAATCATATCGTTTTACTAATCCATTAACCAAACTATTTCAATACGTACAAACAAAACATCCTTTTGAGTGATTGCCATCAAGTACAAAACGAGACTTCGTCTGAGTACTCGAATGGCAAATGGCTGGTCTAATAGTTTCCATAAAAACATTTGTCAGACGATACAAACATATCTCTTTTATAAAGGTCTGTTTGGTAGAATGCCAATGGCGGAGATGTGCCATAAACCTTTTCTGGGCAGGTTTTTGTTAGATCACATCAGGAATTCGGGAAGTGTTGACTGTTGACCTCTTAGTTTTATCGGGAGTGGCGGTGCATAGCACGTAAATAGTCCTTGTTCAGATTATTCCGATGAATGCAAATAATTCGTTAGAGGAGCTCGTGGCTAAATTATAAACGCTACACGGAGCGATTTTCAAGGTTACACAACGCTTGCCGAGGTTGGTCAGTGGATGGGTAACCATCTTAATCTACCGAGAGTAGGCAGTCGTTACGAATTGTCAGAAACTAGAAAATCTGACACCAGTCCTGCGAAGAAGTATCGTGTTACGCTGTTAATGGTTTGATTAGGAGCCAACCCCAATTGATGTAGTTGGGAAAAGGCTAGGCAGATGATGATGCAAAGTATACTTTAGTAAAATTAGTGGTAATTAGATTCTGTCAGCAACTTCGTCTGCGTAACATATCGCATATCACATATGTATATGTATATGCTTATATGCATAATCAGCCTTTTAATGTTCCCACTGCTGGGACACAGGCCTCCTCTCTAGGAGAGGGAATGGGCCGTAATCCACTACACGGGCTCAGTGCGTATAATCTCAAGGATCAAAGGAAACATACTTTCCGGATAAAAATAAAAATGACTGAATCCAGTCATCTAAATCCATACAGCAGTTAGGACGTGAAAAGGTAAAACCAGACAGACGAAAATTACTGTGCATTTATAATATTAGTCTGGATTAGTGGGCCCATCCCACTGCTGGAACAAAAGACTCCTCACTGTAATCAGAAATCAGCTGTAACCCACTAATTTGCGAGAAAAAGTGGGTCGATGGATGTGAATGTGACGAGGTTTAGTTTTTTTGGTTTTGGGGCATATTCACGACACGTTATTTCCTTCACAGATTTATGTAGGATGTAGCACAAAATCGGGAAAAATGGAAGGAGTGGAGGGAGGTTTTTGTCCAGCAGTGAGACATTTCAGGCTAGCTATAATAATATACATAGGCTCCACGTGTTGCCACATCGTCCAGTCTTATGCATCCCACATCCAGCGGATTCTCGAGGCTTTCACCAAATCATCGGTCCACCTTTTGGGAATTATTTCGTATATTTAGCATTATGCACTTTTTCAATTAATATTAATAATAATAATATAATCATTTATTTCAGACTTTCTGTGCATAGGTACACTTACAAAACATAAATATTGACATCACATGAAAAAGAAACAAACAACACAAAATTTTAAATTGGACAAAGGAGGAAACTGTCCACTCCTCACAAGGCAGTGTGCAAGCGCATCCAGTGGCGCAGCAGTGGAGAGTCCCACCTGTCCGCGAACACGCATAGTAAGCTGTTGCTAATACCACCTTAATTTTTTTCCAATTACTTTCACCAACCATTTTACCTTTAAAATCTGAATGAAAATTGCATTAAAATTCTTCTCCTGTGCACACAATGGAGCATGGCTTCGCTGGATTTATGCATGGAACGCAGTGATCGTAAATCGAGAATATATAGGGTTCACATACTTGTTATCGTTACGAGATAGGAAACTATGTTGTAACCTGGGATATCCTGAATTACTTGGTACAGGTATGATGTTAAAATGAATACTGCCTTTTTGTTTTAACTGTATTGACGTGACGGCATCTAATAAATCGATGAACGCCGGCTGCACGCATGAAAAAGTATGACTCATTATAACGTTACGCTCATAGTAACGTTACGATCGGAGCGAGATCGCTGCACGAGTAAGCGAGAGGCACGATCATTTCATCAATGTTTTGTTATGAAATTGTCACGTTAAACTATAGACAACCATTTTTTTTTTTGTAAGGTCATATAAGCTCAGTGCTACAGACATTGAAAATTTGTAATAAGTTCTTTCATTTAATATTATGATTTCTTGTTGATTTTGATAGTGAAGCATCTTACGCATGTTTTCATAATTAAGTGAATTTATGAAAATCAAGACTAAATTATATTATGTCACAGGAAAATAGCAAAAAAAAAACTAAAACTTTATTCTTATGGTTCTATGAGTGAATTTTGATAACTGCTAGGTTTAGAAATTGTAGGAGTGTATTTAGACTTATTTTTCAATACAATCTAGGTGTTCAACGTTACTCGGCATTCTCATTTTTAGGAATCTTATACCTTTATCATCCTCATGAATCTCGTCGTCCATCTTTGTAAACCGCATAAAAATAAATACGTTCGAGGTTTTGAGTTTATCGCGTAGGTAAGTACATATAGACGTGGCTGGCGAACTTTGTATTACACTATGTAGTGATTTGACCAACTTGGGTAAAAGCCAGGACACTGATGACTCGAAAACAATATAATTACCAACATTAATTTTAAATGAACACTAAATTACTTCGTGAACGCAGCTGCATTGGACATGATAAACGAATGTGGAACTGAAACAAGTACTGAATTCATTTCAGTTAATGCCAAATTGAAAGGGCGATGACCTTTGGCCCAGTGTTGGTTGGCATGCTATAATTTATGACCCTGTATTTGGCTGGACTTACTTCTTTGGAGCAAATATATGTGTGGCTTGTTTGTAAATAAGTTGCTTACTAATTCCGGCAGATGGGTTATTTTAATTTTATAGAAATTAAAATAATCTTTTATTTCGAGGATTTTACTAAGGAATAATGCTGAAAACTCTGTCAACAGTTTAAAGATAAATGTGTAACTTGTGTGAAATTCGACTCATCTGTAATTTATTTCGAACAACTTATATTTCAAGAGTTTCTGTTATGTATTTGAAGATGAGTCGTATTTTTTTTTTAAATCTTCAAAAGGCTTGATTCTAATAATTATGGGCAACGTTCGTATTTGCATTTCAATCGTAATCTATCAAAGTGTAATATTTTCTTAAATTAATAAGGTTTTTCACAAAATGCGACTAAAATGGGAAATATAAAACTTATTTTTTGTACTAAATATTAATATATTAATTCTGTGTGTGTCATTACTTTTGTGCTTAATAATTGTTGTTGATACTGACATTACTTAAATTTTGCATGCCAAAATCAGGTAGTATGTAAATCCTGTATTTATTGTACAATAAAGTTGTTATAATATATAGTGGGCCGGGTACATACGAGTACATACTGTGCGAAAAATTAAAAAAAAAATTGTATTGTCCGCTTGATAGAAAAATAAAGCTAATTATGGGTGAATGTTATCTTTATGCTACTTCCCCACACAAAACACGTATCATACACTAGCTGCTGCCCGCGACTTCGTCCCCGTGGAATCCCCGATTTTAAAACATTCTTTATCGCTGCTCCGCTCCTATTGGCTTAAGCGTGATGATATATAGCCTAAAGCCTTCCTCGATAAATGGTCTATTCAACCCAAAAATAATTTTTCAATTCGAACCAGTAGTTCCTGAGATTAGCGCGTTCAAACAAACAAACAAACAAACAAACAACCAAACAAACAAACTCTTCAGCTTTATAATATTAGTATAGATAAATTTCCAATACCTCAGGTATTTAATAAAGATAATATCTAAATAAGCAAAGCCCTCAGGATGCCACGCTAATAGCTCCATGAAAAAGCCAATATTTAATACATCCCCGTGTTTTATAATTATGTATTCAGAACATAAGCCAGCCTCAGTATCGGAACCAACCCGCAGGCTGTAATTAATATCATTCATAAAAAAAACACTAAACAGGCATACTAAATGGGAACCTAAAAAAATATGCAAATACGAAAATAACATTATCAAAGCAAAAAGGTTTTAGTTCGCACAAACTGCCACCCATAACATAAACACACATGCTGAAGAAATACAAAACAAAAACATGAATATATTAACAGTATAACCAGCATTGTTTTACGACTTTCGTTATACTGTTTCATTTGCGCTATAAATAAGGGTTGAGATCCACAACAGACTAAGCTAAACTACGCATGCAAGCTCAGCTTCGTTTCATGTTAATAAGCGAGATCTTCCACTGCGGCCAAACAACTTTTAAGTTACGGTCAACTATTCATCATCTAGATTCCGCATAGCAGGCTATCAATTTCTGTCAAAATACACATACGAGTATGTACACCACTTTAGACGAAGTGACATTAACAGTATTGATTGCCACTGTGTAGCACTGTCAGTCAATCGGCAGGACCAATCAAATGCAGTACCCCTCCTTCTTACCTTGTCTAATTCATAGATTCTTGTTAAATAAATTTATTTATTTTATCTTATTATAAAAAGGAAAGATTTGTATTTTTGTATGTAACGAATAAACTCAAAACTACTGGATCTTTCACCATTAGAAAGCTACATTCACCCTGAGTAACATAGGCTATATTTTACCCCGTATTCCCACGGGAACGGGAACTACGCGGGTGAAACTGCGGGGCACTGTTAGTTTTTTTAATAGATTTATAGATTTTTGTTAAATAAAGTAACTACTAAGTAGGATGGTAGGTTATCGACAAATCTAACGTACGGACGTACCACTTTCGAATACGTAGCTTAGCTAGCAAACAGATAAACAGCATAGCTACGATGGCAATCCTCTCTCCCAGTGGACGACTTACCTTAATATTGTTACAAAAACAAAGTACTTATGTAACACTCGAATAATGTTGGCCATTTGTAAGGGTTTGTTCAGACGGCGACACATATGTCGCCCATGTATGAGTAATGGATCGTATCGGGAGTGACGCATCGGATATATGGCGAGTCGTGACGGTTATATATGTTGGGTTCGATGTTCATTGTAGTGAGGAAAAAACTTAGTTACGTATGGAGTTAGTTTTTTTATTGTTTATGAAAGAGTTATGAGGAACACTACGGACTCGCAGGATTGTATTTTCTTTGCGAATATTTTTATGCTTATTTATGCGAAGCATGAGAGAAAGACACCTCTGCAAATATGTAAAAGAAAAAATAAACATTAGGTATTTGTCACGGCGCGGGTGGGTGCCTAAAAAGTACATTTACAGTCGTTCAAGTTACATACGAAAGTCGGATGCACGATTAATTATTATTTTGTATACATTTTTAAAACAGGCCCGCTAGTCCAGGAACGGACATTACAGCTACTACGTCCCCGTGTTCCCACCTTACATAAAACACAATATGCTGAAAATAATAATTTCTTATCCTATTCAAAAACCTAGCTCACGTTTCAGTAACAAGTTGATAGAGTTAAAGAGAATATACTAATCATTTAAACACGTTTGAAACACAAAACTATCTTTATCCATTCGAACATGAGGATCATTAAAATCCACACATTAAACTTAAGCTCCTATTAAGAGCGTATGCATAATATTATTTACCTCAATTATTATCAATCCTCACAACAATTCAATTAGAATAACCAACTTTACGCAAACACTGATACAGAATAAAAGTACCAAGATTCAAGCGACAAGTCTGCGAACTTTTAATAATGCAGTAACTCAGCAACAACGTGACAACGCAACTGTATCCCGGTCTGTACAAGGCATTACTCTTAGGGTAGGTCTACACGTTGCGGAATTTGTTAGAAAGAGTCACCGCAGCCCTGGAAAGCAAAAGGCACAAGAAGGATCACGCACAAGAAGGATCACGGGTGGGTTTAAGTCAGTAAGAGTCTGACACTCCCTTCCGCTCCGCCCAGAGCGAAAGAAGTCATTTGATGATTTCCCATCCAAAAAAAAAGGATAGGTCTACACGGTACATACTTTTGTATGAAGAAATATATTCTTAAGTGGAATGAGTATGAAGTGAACTGTTTTTCAAAATTGTTAGTATTGATTGACAGCTGACGGTGAGAGTTTACATAATCCCACTGCACACTATGAAGTTCCAACAAAAAAAAAATAGGTACGTAAAAATGTCAACAGGATGTTTGTGCAGACTTTTCATTACCTACTTCAGATTTTGATTTTTGAAACACAGTTTTTTCGTAAAGTAAATTAATCATTTATTAAGCAGTTTTTTGGCTCCGATAAATACGCAGACTTACATACATACACCGACTTTCTCTGCATTGCTTTATGGGACAGACAAAATTCTAAAAAAGTTTATGAAAGTCTGTATCGTGTGGATCCAGCTTTACTCCTAAGACTAATTTCGAGTGTGTGAACCGTTAAATTTGGTCTCGAAACTTTGAGACTCAATGGAAATTGTGTTCTAACTTTTGGCCACTGATTCTGATGAAGTTTTTTAATGATGCCGCCTCTGCTAATGTACTCATTAACGTCGTCTTTTTTCTTTGGTAACGAGTTCTAAGTAAAGTTTTAGTTAGACGGCTGCAGTGAAATATTTATTCCATTACGGTGTTTAGTTCGCTTTGTTTGGATTTTTGTGATATTTTGGGTAAACAGTTGTTAAACAGGCATTGTGTGTGCCGTAACAATATAAAGGTTTGTGAATTAAGATTTTGACAAACAAGTGATACTCGAACTAGTAAGTTGTTGTAATTTTTGTTTTGCATTTGTATTTGGTAGCAAGGTTTAACGAAGAGCCATGTCAGCTCATCATTACAGAGTATAAAACAAAGTTGCTTCCCGCTGTATGTCTGTCCCTATATAAGTAATAATAATAATAATAATCCTGAGAGTGAAAATTAATGAACACATTGAGAGCAACTCGATTATGTCCTACTCTCAGAATGGATGTAGGAAGGGGTCCCGCGGCACTAAGGAGCTACTCCTCATAGACATGGCCATAAGCCAACAGGTTCGTCGCTCCCGCAAGGATCTGTCGACATGTTGGATAGATTACAAGAAGGCCTACGATTCTGTGCCACATACATGGCTCTTGAAGGTGTTGGAGCTGTACAAAGTAGATGCAACTCTACGCACCTTCCTTGAGTCATGTATGAGGCAATGGAAAACGGTCCTTCGCTATCCAGGATGTCGACCGATTCAAGGGAATGAGGAGCCTGTATGGATTAAACGGGGAATATTTCAGGGCGACAGTTTGAGTCCACTTTGGTTTTGCTTAGCTCTGAATCCTCTAAGCACACTGCTAGAGGATTCAGGTCTAGGCTATCGGTTGAGAAGAGGTGGTCAGACCATATCTCACCTTCTTTACATGGATGATCTGAAACTCTTTGCCCCCAACAATTTGCGACTAATGGAGCTACTGAAGGTGACTGAAACCTTCAGTAGTGCCATCAGGATGGAATTTGGTGTGGACAAATGTGCAGTCATGCATGTAAAGAAAGGGGAGATTATGGAATCGGAGGGAATTCAACTCTCGGATTCCATACAGGTTAGATCCCTCAGCTCGACCGAAACCTACAAGTATTTGGGTATGTCGGAAGCGTTAGGCATTAACGGTGCTGACATGAAACAATCGCTGAAAGAGCGCTTCTTTGGCCGCCTGAAAAAGGTTTTAAATAGCCTTTTGTCAGGCGGAAATAAAGTGCGCGCTTTCAACGGTTGGGTCATGCCGGTATTAATGTACTCTTTCGGCATACTCAAATGGACTCAAACCGAACTCGACGCCCTGGATAGGAGAGTCCGTACACTGTTGACCGCAAACCGGATGCATCACCCACGATCGTCGGTGATGAGACTGTACATCCCGCGGAAATGTGGAGGTCGAGGCTTTTTAAATGCTAAGACTCTCCACAACCGCGAGATGTGCAGTCTCAGAGAATATTTTCTCAAAGCCGATGTGGGTATGCACCGAGATGTGGTCGCAGTGGACAAAGGATTCACCCCGTTATCCATGGCTAAAGAGAACTGGCGCAAACCTGTGATACCTACTACAGATGACCGTAGGGAGGTATGGAGAGGCAAGGAGCTTCACGGACGCTTTTATCGGGCTCTTCATGGGTCCGATGTTGATTTCTCAGCGTCCGTGGCCTGGCTACGTTTCGGTGATCTCTTCGGAGAAACTGAAGGTTTTGTTTGTGCAATTATGGACGAAGTTATCTTAACGAACAACTACCGGAGGCATATTATGAAGGACGGGACGGTTGACGTGTGTCGGGCATGCCACCGTCCGGGTGAGTCCATCAGACATATTATCTCTGGTTGTTCTCGTCTGGCTAACGGCGAGTACTTGCACAGGCACAACCAAGTAGCCAGGATTATCCATCAGCAACTTGCTTTGAAATACAAACTTGTGGATTCTGAGGTACCGTATTACAAGTATGTGCCCGACCCAGTTCTCGAAAATGACCATGCCACGTTGTACTGGGATCGGTCTATCATTACTGATAGGACTATTATTGCCAACAAGCCGGATATAGTGGTGATAGACCGATTAGCGCGCCGCACAATGATAATCGATGTTACCATCCCACATGACGAGAACCTCGTGAAAGCTGAGAAAGAGAAACAAATCAAGTATCTCGACTTAGCACACGAGGTTGTCGACATGTGGAATGTGGACTCGGCTGTCATTGTGCCGATTGTCGTTACGGCCAATGGTCTGATGGCCAAAAGCTTTGACGAACATCTGTCAAAGCTGGCGTTACACGGTTGGTTAAAGGGCCTGATACAGAAGGCAGTACTCCTCGATACGGCTCGTATTGTGAGGAGGTTCCTTTCTCTGGAGCCCTAACCACCGGTAGCTTGGACCCTGCTCCCGACACCGGCGGACTACTGCGTTTTGTATTTTTAAATGTTTTTTTATTGTTTGTTTTTTTTAAGAAATATTTAAAAATATAAAAATGTATGTATAGTTAAATAAATAAAGAGGGAATAATAATAAGACAGTTTGAGTCCACTTTGGTTTTGCTTAGCTCTGAATCCTCTAAGCACATTACTGGAGGATTCAGGCCTAGGCTATCGGTTGAGAAGAAGTGGTCAGGCCATATCTCACCTTCTTTACATGGATGATCTGAAACTCTTTGCCCCCAACAATTTGCGACTGATGGAGCTACTGAAGGTAACTGAAACCTTCAGTAGTGCCATCAGGATGGAATTTGGTGTGGACAAATGTGCAGTCATGCATGTAAAGAAAGGGGAGATTATGGAATCTGAGGGAATGCAACTCTCGGATTCCATAAAGGTTAGATCCCTCAGCTCGACCGAAACCTATAAGTATTTGGGTATGTCGGAAGCGTTAGGCATTAACGGTGCTGACATGAAACAATCGCTGAAGGAGCGCTTCTTTGGCCGCCTGAAAAAGGTTTTAAACAGCCTTTTGTCGGGCGGAAATAAGGTGCGCGCCTTCAACGGTTGGGTCATGCCGGTATTAATGTACTCTTTCGGCATACTCAAATGGACTCAAACCGAACTCGACGCCCTGGATAGGAGAGTCCGTACACTGCTGACCGCAAACCGGATGCATCACCCACGATCGTCGGTGATGAGACTGTACATCCCGCGGAAATGTGGAGGTCGAGGCTTCTTAAGTGCTAAGACTCTCCATAACCGCGAGATGTGCAGTCTCAGAGAATATTTTCTCGAAACCGATGTGGGTATGCACCGCGATGTGGTCGCAGTGGACAAGGGACTCACTCCGTTGTCCATGGCAAAAGAGAACTGGCGCAAACCTGTAATACATACTACAGATGACCGCAAGGAGGTATGGAAAGGCAAGGAGCTCCACGGGCGCTTCTATCGGGCTCTCTATGGGTCCGATGTAGATTTCTCAGCGTCCGTGGCCTGGCTACGTTTCGGTGATCTTTTCGGAGAAACTGAAGGTTTTGTGTGTGCAATTATGGACGAAGTTATCCTAACGAACAATTACCGGAGGCATATTATGAAGGACGGGACGGTTGACGTGTGTCGGGCATGTCACCGTCCGGGTGAGTCCATCAGACATATTATCTCTGGTTGTTCTCGTCTGGCTAACAGCGAGTACTTGCACAGACATAACCAAGTAGCCAGGATTATTCACCAGCAACTTGCTTTAAAATACAAACTTGTGAATTCTGAGGTACCGTATTACAAGTATGTGCCCGACCCAGTTCTCGAGAATGACCATGTCACGTTGTACTGGGATCGGTCTATCATCACTGATAGGACTATTGTCGCCAATAAGCCTGACATAGTGGTGATAGACCGATTAGCGCGCCGCACAATGATAATCGATGTAAGCATTCCGCATGACGAGAACCTCGTGAAGGCTGAGAAAGAGAAGCAAATCAAGTATCTTGACTTAGCACACGAGGTTGTCGACATGTGGGATGTGGACTCGGCTGTCATTGTGCCGATTATCGTTACGGCCAACGGCCTAATGGCCAAAAGCTTCGACGACCACCTGTCGAAGCTGGCGTTACGCAGCTGGGTGAAGGGTCTGATACAGAAGGCAGTACTCCTCGATACGGCTCGTATTGTGAGGAGGTTCCTTTCTCTGCAGCCCTAACCACCGGTAGCTTGGACCCTGCTCCCGATACCGGCGGACGACTATTTTTTATATTTTTAAATGTTTTTTTTTAATGTTTTTTTTAAGAAATATTTAAAAATGTAATTTATAGGAATATAATATGAATAAACGGAATAATAATAATAATTTATTGATATTTTTCAAGTATTGCAGTACATGGGTATATAATTTATACATGGTAAAATGACAAAAGTTCTACAATCGTATTGGGTGCAGTTCTGATCTCCTAACTAGGTTACAGTATAACCTGTATGAAGGAGTGACAGTTCCGATCCCCTATGGTTTACAAGCATAATATATGTATTTTACTTATACGTACGTATGTATTTTACTGCAACAAAGTTATGGTATAGCTAAATGTAAACAAAGAAAAACATGCAAAAAAAAAAAACAATATTATCTTTACTTAGGTGAAAATTTTGAATATAAGATGTGACTGATAAGTATAAGTATGCTTAAATCTTCGAAACGAGAGTGATTCAAGAGGAAGGTTTGTACGTATAATACGTACATAATATAGTAGAGAAATGTGGTTTCGTAAATAAATACAGATACCACCGCCGTAAAGGCCGCCGCTGCGTCAGTAACACTACAAATCCGCTTATCATTGTACAGTAATTATCACCACACTAAGTCCAAAATGAGACATCTTAGTCTTTATTTCTTTGGCGAAAACATGCCATTAAATATGCAGTCTAGATATTTATCTGTTTGGCAGAGGTTTTCTTTGCCACCCGTAGAACGTTGCTAGGCCATAGTTTACTTCTGCGTGATTAAAATCTTGGAGGTAATGTGGCAAAAAATATCACGAGCTTGGGGTTCGTGACAATAAAAACAGCAGATAAAATAACCAAAAATGACACATTAATTGACCAACACTAATTACAACTTTAAACGCTTATTATAAAAAAAACAATTAATCAACTAATAATGACTTTAAATGAATACGTACATAACGTGTACGTAAATGTTAAATAAATAGTAAATAGTATTCGCGTTTTCCTTTATTTATACAATTAGTTCACAGGAGCGGAAGAAAAAGAAGAAAAAATCGTAAGAGCTCCTGGACAAATCTACCTCCGAACAATTATCCAAACAATTGTTTTGACATGGTTTTATTTTTTAATTAAAAGACTTACCTACTACAGCAAATAATCACGGACAACATGGATTTCAAACACAAATAACTAAAGACAAACTACTCGTACCAATTCACATCGAGCCTTAACTTAGCGTAAAGGACATGTTTTTGAAAAACTCGCTTTTTATCTTAAACAATAAAGTTTATGATATAAGAACACATATTCGACTAAATGTTGCTTACGATAAATCGGCGTTAAGAGCTTCATATGAACATCATCATCTTTTCTTCTGCCCTTATCCCATGTTACTCGAGGTTGGCTCAACACGTTCCTTTCATCCATTCTGTCCTGTCAGCCGTCACGCTATCACCACCCTTATCCCTACCACCCTTTACTTTCATACCACCCCTCACACAATCCATCCATCTTTTCTTTCGGCTACCTCTCCCTCTCCATCCATCCACATTTATATTCATAACCCTTTTAGTTATATGCGTTTCATCCCTCCTTTTCACATGACCATGCCAAGACAAGCGGTTCCCTTTCAACTTTTCCATCACTGGCGCCACTTTTAAACTACTCGTTTCTCACTTTATCCAAGGCGGTAAACAGTGAACGCAAATAAAACATAGAAGCATTACTTCAAGGGATCTAAGCGCGAATCGTGACCCAAAAATCCAGACAAACTCACACATCAAAACCTCGTCGCTGATTCGCTGAACCACACCAACAACATTATTGCTAATACGATGCACAGTTAAAAATTGACTTTATTTCCCAAGTATTTGGGTTTAAATTACCATGTAAAGAATAGGCCGTGTAACTAAACACGTGAGCGGCGCAATCGGTAAGCCCCGCCTACCTCGGCGCAATGTTTTTTGGATCATTTTTTTGAGTTAGGAATACTTCCATGTTATATTTGCGTGCACTGGCGGTAAAGGCTTCATATGAACACATAAATAAACGGTGTACCTTCCTCTTTCCTACACTTAAACTTTGAAACACCATTTCCAATACCTGTTCTCTCAAAGAAAACCGATTTCCCTCCGACACAATCTAGATATCAGTCGCACTCCGAATGAGATATGGAATCCATTACACAACGATATTATACGTTGGGGCCAGGGCATCAGGGAGACATTAGGGCCCAGGTAATGTTTCAAGACAAAGAACTTGAGATTCAAACGGGAATATTGTTTTGTTTTGCAGATTTTTGAATACCCTCATAACATAACATAATCCCTGTTTCCCTGAAGAGTAAAACAGACGAAAGTATCTTGCCCATTATGGGCACAGTACTTGGTCTCGTTAGAGTCTTATTCAGCTGAATCTACTTTGACAGGTTATATGAGTTCATATAATATTGTTTTTTTATTTATCTGATGACTATTTAAGTTCCATCAGATGAGATTGTAGTCTATCGTGAGCCTATTAATAATTAAAAAAAAAATAATTGGTGTCTAGCCTATTATTTTATTTTACTTTATTGGGACATAAAACAGTTACACGTTACAATATAAGTGTGACATGATAAAGTTAAAAACTAGGTAAACGTGTAACCCACAACAATGCCCGCAAAATAATTGTGTAAGGATTGATTTAATGCGTGCGTTGTTATTACAGAAAATTACGAAGTACTCGTGCGAATTTTTATAAAGAAAGTACAAAATAGGTACTCTAAAGATTCAATAGCGAACTTTTTGAACTTAAATTGAGTAAGCTCGAATATATCCAAATCGATGAAGTGGGTATTGTAAGTATCAACAATGCGTCATAGAGGTGCCCGTGCACCAGCGTGAGTTCTGCACCTTGCGGTGTGGAAAAGCTGGCACACACGCGCCTCTCGACGCATAACAGTTCTAGGTACAATGTAGCATAGGTTATTGGTGATATCTGGACAATCAAACTTGTTATTACATAGACCTTGAAGCATCATGACCATTATTACTACCCACTTCGGGCTTATATTGAGATTTCGGTCTGCAACAGCCCATTTACTGGGAAATGCTGGAAAGACTGGCTGTTGTGCTTCTAACTACCATTAATGTCAATCTAAGAACTACAAATAAAAGCCGAGACTAAGGGCTTAATGTGCTGATATGTAATTAATGATCACATATCTAAGGACCAACCTCGGCATGTGGAGCTTAATCTTGAAGATCGATCTATGCAACTGTTAGGTATATTTTATAATTTTTTTCTTGATGGGAAATCATCAAATGACTTCTTCCGCTCTGGTCGGAGCGAAAGGGAGTGTCAGACTCATACTGACTAAAACCAACCCGTGTTCCTCCTAGTGCTTTTTGCGTTCCAGGGCCTCTTTCGAACAAAATCCGCAATCCTGGAAGGCATTAATCCTATGGGGCCCCATCTTCTTTGCTGACGTTGAGGCGCGCGTGTAACAAGACGCACCATCGAACCGAGCCTGGTTGTTATTGGACGGTGAGACGTTATAATTTAAAAGCAAAAAAACTTACGAAAATTACCAGTTCAAATTACGCCAAAGAAGAACAAGTACCTGTGAATAAAAAAGTACAAAATTAATATTATATATTAAAAAGAGTAACTAGGTATACTTAGAATATCTCGCTCAGACAACGTTGCAACATGCAATAGACACGTCCAATGTTTTAATTAAAATTCCTATTACGAAGCCACCCGAAAAATTACGAAAATTATTTCTGACTAACATTTTAGTTCACCTAGTAATATGTCAAGCGAAGTTCAGACTACCCACATTTGTGATGATTTCCCTAGACACACCTGGTTTTTGACGTGTAAGTAGTTCTCATATTTACGGAACTTTATTTGCTAGTAAAATTAAACTAAAAGTAGTTTCATTTCAAAAACCTTTGACGAACTCTCTTTACTGTTACATATATGTATATCGCACTGAGTGGAAAGCATTGTACATACTTTTACTTAATCACTCTCTAAATAATACTACATATCAAATAATACTAAATATCATTACGTTTGTATCCCCGAAAGGGTAAGGCAGAGGTGTAACTATAATAGGTGCGTGCACATTGTGCCAACTACGTTTACGTTAAACGACACGATTGACGCAGTGGTTGAGTTATTAACTGCTAGGCTGCGTGTCGTGGGTTTGATTTCCGCACGGAGCAAATATTCGTATGGCCGCCAGATAGTTGTTCCGGTTCGTCCTGTATTTGCTGAACGCAAGACAGGAGAAATTCCTAGTGTGGAGCAACTTTTTTTTTTGTTAATAAAGTAGAATGAAATTAAATTTATTAGGGTATTTTGCCGTTAAACGGGAATTAATCTATATTCTGGGCTGCTACTGAGAAAATTCCAGATGGAAAAACCCAATATCACTTTTCCTGACACGGTAATCAAACTCGGGTCCTCAGTTCTAATAGCATTTGCGACTAGAAGACCGAAGAGACGGTCAACAATACCTTTTATAAAAATAGATCAATCTATCGGGGTCGACCAATGTGATTATGGAGCGGCTGCCTATCTGGCTTCCTCAACCCAGTAACTGGATAAAACGATACTCCTTGGCTAGTCTGGTGTCCAATTTCTTGGCATCACACTACCCGCAGCGACTGTCTTATGTTCGAACATCTTCCAGCAAACGCGGGAAGCATTGCTTAAGTTTGAAGATCAACACTAGTGGCTGTTATAACATATCCCTGACATAATATATTAGATTTTCGGTGTTCCTAGGAACTTTTTTATTTTTGGATGGAAAATCATCAAATGTCTTTTCCCGCTCTGGACGGAGCGGAAGGGAGTGTCAAACTCTCACTGACTAAAACCCACCCGTAATCCTTCTTGTGCCCTTTGCGTTCCAGGGCCGCGGTGACTCTGTCGAACTAATACTGCAGTGGTTCAAGCACTTTGAACTCAAAAATAGAGTCTTAGAATCTTGGTAAAAACACAAACAGTTGCCCACCCCCTCTTACATTTCGAACGATAAATCTTTAGAAGCTTCAATAAACCAAGTTCTCAAATAGGTACCTACACTAATACTTTCCCTTCGAAAATACGCCATGATCGAACATAAACCACATTTAACGAGATACGAATCGCTCAGCATTTGGGAACATTTGTTATCGCGATAACGCATAACCGTGACGTCATCCATCATCGTATAAACGTCATTAATATTAGAATTTGTTAGAACGATCGGTCCAAAGTACCGGCAAGTTGGCTCGTTATGTTACAATCGAATGGTGCGAGTTTGGGTGTTGATTTATTAATTTATTGCTTGAATAATTTTCAGTAATGTTCTGTTAGTAAAATACCATATTTTTCTGAGTTTTATTGTTGCTTTTTACAGGGTTATTTGTAAAACACCATCAACCTCTTAAGAGGTCATTATACTCATAATTATGAACAACTTTTACTATGGGACTAAACCTGAAATCGCGAAAAATAAATCAGCTGTTCCCTACATTTATGTTCGTATAACTAACTCATCAAAATGTAGGGGAGAGCTGTTATTTTTTTTACAAATAACCCTCTATATATGTAAATCCACACCCAAAAAAACTGTCAATGGAATGGCTCAATATTTAGTTCACTTCATGGGAAATCATCAAATGACTTCGTCCGCTTTAGGTGGAGCGGAAAGGAGTGTATATGCTACCGAAAAATAGCAAACTTCGTAAATTTAAAAATTTAAAAAAGATTGTATACTTTCGATATATTGAACATTCGGTAAATAATGGATAGTCTATAATCTCTCGAAGTCATTTCGCGAAATTGTAGAATAGTACCTAACGAAACTTTAAGTATTAGAAAAACTTTGCACGGGAATCGATACCAGGTCCTCAAGGCAAGCTGTAGCGGTTGCGACGGCCAAACCAACGATAGAGTCACTAGTAATCTAGGCTAGGAATCAAATGTGGTACTAACTTCGTAACACTTTGATTTAACAGACCAAATACGACAATCCACAAACGGACTCTATAAAAATTCAAATTAAACTATTCCCCAGATTTCCATTCATATTTTTTATAACCCTTTAAAAGCCCTGCGTCACTTTATAGCCCTCAGGAAACAACCCTTAAAAGATTTATATTAACTCTTAAAATATTCATTCAATTTGGCGGTACATCTAATTTTCTTTGGGGAAAAAACTTAATCTTCTGTCAGTTTGGTGTTAGGGAAATTGTATTAAAAGGTCCTTTGAAGTCATTGAATATATTGAATGTTTTAAGGAAGTGTAAGATTAACGCGTGTATAATAGTATAATATATCAATAATAGGATATTTATGAAAGAGAGTTATGGTAAACAAAACTAAGTTCACTAATATTTGAATACAAAGATTCTTTAAAATAAAATATTTTAGAAATACGTTCTAAACATGGATTGGAACCCTTATTGTGTAACTCATAAAGTCTCATATTCAATCACTTCATTCATTCCATATGGGATTCTTGATCCATTGCTACATAACGATTAAAAATGATTTGCTCGATCAGATAAAAATCAATAATCAGATAGAGATCAATGTCAAAACTAAAGAGGCCGATTTCAGTCTTCTTTGCACGCAATTAGAGTGCACGATTGTGTAAGTAAGACGAATACCAGTGGCGTGCAGTGGTTCGAGTTGGGTAGGCCAGAAAATAATGACCAAAAACAAACACACCACATAATTCAGGGTTGAAATGTGGTGTTTTTTTTAATAAGCTATTTAAAAGAAAACTCGTTTCATTAAAAATCAACCCTGAATAATGTAAAATTGAAAACAATATATCTAGTTTTAATTTCCGCGAATATTAGTGGGTTGCAGGTATGCACCTCCCTCCCGCCCGCTATATTATGCACATGCAAGATTACAAGGCAAATGCAAGGATTTTATGCACATGCAGGAAGGCAAAGCAATACCCAACTCCATTACCGACACGTGTTTCGCCTCTCCACGAGGCATCCTCAGGGGACGTGTTGACTCGCTGACCGTTGAGTTGCGACTGAGAAATTAGTTTTTTTTTTTTTTTTTTGGAATGGACCACTCGCAGTTCAGCACACTAAGGCTGGTTACTGATCAACCGGACAATCCTGTGGTGGCCTCAAATGAATTTAAGGCCCCCAGCCAGGGCTAAAAACTATTAAAAAGCTAAATGACCGCTTCGCTAAGGGCATCCCCTGTGGGATACGGGCCTCGGCTTAACGGGGTCATTGAGAGGGGAGAGAAATTAGTACAAGGCACCCCCCCTTTTATACACTGCCACCGTTGGTTATTTGTGTACAACTACCCACAAACATTCGCAGTAAAGGGGAAGAAACTAAATTCGTCTGGTCATTCAACAGTGCAAAATTATTATTATTACTATGTTTCAAAATCTCTAATTGTTCCAAAACACACAGCCGGAAACCCTTATCACAAACATGCAGTATATTAAAACTATTGTTGTCGCGCAAAGAATGGCCGGTATCAATTAGATGTTTCGCGAAATTCGATTTGTCCGAATGGCCATTTCTATACGCGGCAACATGTTCCCCATACCTTATGTCAAAGTTACGGCCCGTCTGACCCACATATACCCCGTTGCATTCATCACAGACCAGCCTATACACCCCAGACTTTTTACTATTTTCTAAAATATCTTTTCCGTTACAAACACGGCGTATATTCTGGTCCGTTCTGAACGCTACATAAACGTTATTTTTTCTAAGTAAATTACTAATCCTATCTGAAATGGGGCCCATATAGGTCAGACTGGCCACATATCTATTAATATTAGTACGCGGACATGCATATAATAGTGAACGAACCCTTTCTTTCTGCTTTTTACTAATTAAACTGTCTACCATTGACTTTGAGTAACCGTTAGAAATTGCGATTTGGTAAATAATATTAAGTTCTTTTACATAATTATCTGCTGAAAGGGGGAGGGCAAATAATCTATGAATATAGCTGCGGAAGGCGGCTAATTTATGTTGAAGAGGGTGACAAGAAGAGGCTGGTATTGTCATGTCAGTGTGTGTCGGCTTTCGATAAAAAAATAAAAAAAAAACAAAATAAAATAATAAAAATAATAATAATAATAAAAAAAAATAATAATAATGAAAATTTAAAAAAATAAAAAAAAATAAAAAAAAATAATAATAATATATTTTTTTTTTCCTGAATAATGTGTTTATTTTTTAAAATTTATATGGACATTTTCTCTGGCCTACCCTAACTCGAACCACTGCACGCGCCTGACAAATACTGATTGATAACTGCATCTTTGCGTTTCTACTTCCAGTTCTTTCAAGCAGATCAAGTCATGACGTCACAAGCTCCTGACCTTTGATGCTTTTTATCTTCGTCAATTTTTATAGATTTGATAAAGCATGAAAACCGTGTCCAATACTTTTTTGAAATATCTGACAGAATAATTCATTTTCTTTAGTCAACTAGGTAGGTACCCTATAACACATAGAATAGAACATGCGATAGCTTTTAGAGCCGGAGAGCCGGGACTATAAGAGCATGTTCCCTTGGGATAATTTCAGATACTGACACGAGCGAAACCGTGGGCAAAAGATAGTTATTTAATAAATATTTAAGTGGATACTGCAGCGCAACTTCTCAAATAATGCAGAGTTGTTCATCTTAGAAGATGAGCGCAGGAAGTTTACAAACAAAACATTAACGATAATTGTTGTGATCTATGTGAGAGACTGGTTTCCGTACTAGGAGACCTGTATGACAGATAACCAGCCTCTCCAGACAAACTTGAGAACTGGGCCCCAAGTCTGCTATCCCATTGTAATTTTGCTAAAAGTTCGTAATCTGCTAAATTCATAATGATCCATCATTGGTCTTCTAATAGAATCGTGGTAGAATGACATTGTTGTATTGCCATTATTATAAAACCCGTTAGTAGAAATGATTTTCGAAAAATTACTACAAAATTAGAACATTATGTTATGCCAGATTTCTTTTGTATATCATTTGTCATTATGTTCGAGATTACCATTTCATGTCATTTCTTTCAATGGAGTGTCAGTGGTTGACCATTGGAAAGTCATAATGACGCTTTTATATTAGTAGATTACCAAACTTATCAAAATCAACCATTATGAAATCAATGATGAACCATTCTGACACTATTGTAATAGGAGACTTGAGCCCCAGTGCAGTGATATTTTTATCGGCTAGAAGATACTAAATACTGTGATCTATAAACATAATTATGTCTAGCAAGATCAGTGTTCTTATATAAATATTGGCTTGCATATGCTAGCTATCGATATTATTTGAAGTTCAGTTGAAAACAAGCTTCAGACACCATTTTGTCAAGCACTTTCAGAGATGTTATAGAATTTCAAATCTGGATACAGATATGGATATATAAATACTGTTATACTTACAGGTTTCGGATAACTACGCTTACGAATATAAGATTATTTCAGAGAGACAAAATTGTAAAAATAAAACACAAATATAAAACCTACAAGTCACGTGCGCGGCTAGTGTTCGCTCCGCCGGATCCGAAAAACCAATCATAATGTGTCTCATTCAGACTCCGTCCCTATCCGAAATTATCCGAAACTATTATATCCGTTACGGTTAGATTATTATCTCAAATATCCGATAGTTTCAGTAACAGAGCTTCGTAACATCCCCGGTATATATTGTAACACCAGGAAACCTCGCCCCTAGTGTTACTTATTATTCTAATGAATAAAACTCAGATTTAACTTCCTACTTATTTACTGTATCTGCCTTATAAGAGCGCTACTACAGGACTGTCGTATAAAACAAAGCACATTTTCCGTATTCATAATTCAAAATACTCTTTATTCTTTTGACAGACACTTCCAAAGTTCTATCGACAAACTTGTGTGCCAGTGACTTGCAGCCAAGGAGGCTAGCTCCGGACGTCGGGAAACGCAGGGCGATTCCCGGCCACCGTAGGCGCGGGCCTGCGGATGGCGAGCTATGGGTGGCTCGCCTTCCGATAGCAACCAGGCCCGAGTCGACGGCGCGTCGTGTTCCACGCGCGCCTCAAAGAGCCGTCAGTAACGTAGACGGGGCGCCATAGGGTCAGTGCCTTTTAGAGTTGCGGAATTTGTTCGAAAGAGTCACCGTAGCCCTGGAACGCAAAGGGCACAAGAAGGATCACGGGTGGGTTTTAGTCAGTAAGAGTCTGACACTCTCTTCCGCTCCGCCCAGAGCGGGAGAAGTCATTTGATGATTTCCCATCCAGAAAAAAAAAGCCAAGGAGGCTACCATCGTGACAATATGTGCGTACGTGCGTGTGGTTTGGGTACGGGTCCATAAAAAACGAGCAATTAGGAACACCAGACTGATGATCTTCACACAGCAACCTTACAAAGGGGAAAACTAATTAAGAAATAATAAAGAGAGAGACACTGCCTAGAAAAAGAATTTTCACACCTAGGTTCGCAACTGAAACAAAAAAGATACTTCAATAGATTCTTTTTATTTCCACCTCGTTCAGGCTTGCCCGGTTTGAAATACACCCTGTATAAAACATAAAAAACGGTCCATAAGTACGAACATGATAAAGGAAAGCACAGAAGGCGAGTTAAATAGTGCGATTATTTACTTACGATCTTAGCCGGAGTAAAAGTTATTACGCTAAATGGCACGTCTCAACTCGGAAGTATAAATTGTAACTTATTTTCGTAAGCACTAAGGTTTCGTTCTGGTCACTATCCATCGGCAAAGTTTGTTCTCTTAATGCGATTGTGAGACATGCAATAAAATTCTAAGTTGTGTTAAGAAGAAAGATCTTTAGCCAGGGAGTTTGAACTAAACGTGTGGGTCGTTGGACTTACCCAAAATATTTTGGCGCACCCTAAATCAGAAAGGAATAAACGCAAAGTTAGTGGCTTCATTCAAATGTCTAGCCAGTAGTTCCCTTACATATTTCACAGTATGTGTAAAGTAGTGTGTAATCAAAATATTCGGCAAGAGGGGCTCCCTATGCGCTGGCTGCCACAAACCTTTCGACGGCCGCGGCATCACCGCCATATTCCGGAAGTGCCAAACCGAACACTTAATAAAGAATTTAAAAGCTTATGTTCCCTAGCTTAGCAGTAAGCCCGCCACACTGTTCCTAAAAAAAGTGCAAAAGTGGTGCATAATCAGCCTTTTAATGCTCCCACTGCTGGGACACAGGCCTCCTCTCTAGGAGAGGGAATGGGCCGTAATCCAGCACGCGGGCCCAGTGCGGGTTGGTGAATGTCACATCTTCGAATTTTCGGTTTTAAGACACGCCGGTGTCCCCACGATGTTTCCCTTCACCGTTTTGAGAGCAGTGGTGATGAAATTAATGCGCCTGGCTGGGTTTGAACCCTCGGCCACCACTGCGCTCTCAAAGGTGGTGACCGACAGAAAAACGCCAATATCTGGTCCAGTACCGCAAAGCAAACGAAATGATACCGTCTACCTTGGCGGTGTGGCTATACTGGTTTCATCCATTTAACTTATGCCACGGAACTCGCATACAAAAGATCTCTCTCTGGCTAGCGAATACCACGAAGATCAGCCCCCCTAGCCAAGTTACAAACGTTTCGTGTCGAATTCTATTCTCCAATCGGTAACGCCTCGGTTTTAGCAACTGTAGAAAACGATAAGTTGGTAGCCATGTTGTCGCGCCTGAGTCGGCCGCTCGTTCTACAATGTATTTAGAAAAACGAACTATTCTTTAGTCTCTGGCGATTGATCCTACAAACATCAAACAGGTTAAAATTTAAACTCTGTTTAAATGCTTTAAACATTAACTTTAAACATTTTAACAAAGGATGTAGCATTGAACATTGTAGAAACAATAATAATTCATTTCATTTTGAACGATGTGAACTTGGCTACGAATTTTCTATTCGTTTGCTCTAACCACGTGACTTATCGTTGAGACGATTTCATTCTCATAAATTTGATTCGTTTTCGACTAGCGTTAACGATTGTAGATTATCAACTTGGCTAGAGGGGCTGGTCATTCAAATCCTAGCTATTCTTTAGCAATACAAAATAATACCTTTTAAGAAAGCACTTACTTGCAATCCTTTTTGGATGACTCTTTCATCATCTTCCTAGCCTTTTCCCAAATATATTGGGGTCGGCTTCCAGTCAAACCAAATTCAGCTGAATACCAGTATTTTACGGCACGCGGCTGCCTAATAGACCCCTATAACACATTTAATTAGGAAACACGGTTCTTCTTGGCAAGACTGGTGTAAGATTTTCTGGCTTCTGACAATCCGTAACTACTGTCAAAGATCTACGAATGACATACGAATATTTACTCTTTAATAAACTTTTAATAAAATCAATCTATCTACACCTTTCATTCGCTCACTAATTCAGTGTTGATTCCAAGTGGATTTTCTGTAGGTACCCATTTTTTGGTGAGATCTTCACTATGTGTAAGTAGGCCGCTAGCGAGAAGTGGATGAGTCTTGTGTCAATCGTGAAGAATTGACACCTGATGTTGTATCGCTGAGTCGCGTTTGAGCTCATGATACGTTCGCTCTGGAGTTTTTTTTTTTGTACGTTCTTTTTTCGTTTATAAGGTACCTTTTTTACATATAAACTAAGCTTGTTCAAAGAAATAAATCTAGAAAAGGAGGTAACTAAATTGCGCGTGTGTGTGTGTTCATTTATTTTTAACCCTCATTTAAGTAGGCCTTTGTTTGAAGAAGTCTGTGCCTAGCAGTGGCACTTAAGTCTAATAAGAGTTATAAAGGACAAGTTATTAGTGACATATTAGTAGTAAGAACAGTCTTACTACTAATATTTCACAAATAACTTGCCTATTAAAATGTTAATCTTAAAAAGCGTCTGCAATAGAGAGCTATTACAGACGCTTTTCCGCTTGTTATTGCCTACCTTACCTTTGAACTATATTTGTGTAATCTATAACCACATGTCGATTAACGCGAAAAAGGTTTCAACAAAAATATTTCCTGTGATGATATTAAAATATAAAGGCTTCCAATTGAAATTCGCTTCTTATTCAAATAATCAAGAACACTGGCAGCATTGCCGCGTTGAATGGCAATGCTTATTCTTCGGCCTAAGAAAAGCCCAGCCCTCTGGTCACGTGAACAGTCGACAAGTTGTTAGCTGATGCGATGAGCACTCGGGCCCCATGAGCCTCGGCGGGATCTCACGGAGGTTTGGAGACAGCGACTATCGCACCCAGTGCTGGGCACGCCACTATTGCGGCGATAAGTCCCCTCTTTGAGGCGTGGCTGGAGAAACGTCACGGCGTTCTCAACTTCCGCCTGACGCAGGTGCTCACCGGACACGGCTGTTTCGGGAGGTACCTGTGTCGGATCTAGCGGGAGGACGTCCGGGTGTCATCACTGTGTGGATCGCCTGGAGGACACGGTGGAGCATACGGTGGAGGTCTGCCCTGCTTGGGCGGAGCACCGCCGTGTCCTCGTCGAGGCGATCGGCGGCGGCGACCTCTCGCGTCCGGCCCCGGTTCAAGCCATGGTCCGGAGCGAGGAGGCATGGGAAGCGGTCGCCTCCTTCTGCGAAGCAGTAATGCTAGCGAAGGAGGAGGCGGAACGCGTGCGTGAGAGGGAAACCTCACGCCCCAGCCGCCACAACAGAAGAAGACGCCCCGGGCGTCGGGAAACGCAGGGCGATTCCCGGCCACCGTAGGCGCGGGCCTGCGGATGGCGAGCTATGGGTGGCTCGCCGTCCGATAGCAACCAGGCCCGAGTCGACGGCGCGTCGTGTTCCACGCGCGCTTCAAAGGGCCGTCGGCAACGTAGACGGGGCCCCATAGGGTCAGTGCCTGCTAGGGTTGCGGAATAAAATTGTTGTGTACGTCATTGACAGTACGTCGCTGTCAATGGCAAAAGTGACATGAATTTTTTGATGCACAATATTTATTTTGTTTTTATAGGTACGGGTTTGTAATTAATTTCACGAATTTGTTAGTTTAGTTGCTAAATAATATTTAGTTGTTACATGTACATAATGTAATGGAGCTCGTGGCTAAAGAATAACAGCCGCACAGGTCGATCTTCAAGGTTTGCATCGCTTGCCAAGGTTGGTCTGTGGATGGGTGACCATCTTAACATACCGAGTTTCCTCCGTGCCTCGGAAAGCACTTTAAGCGGTTGGTCCCGGCTGTCATTTGTAGATCTTTGGCAGTCGTTACGGATTGTTAGAAGCCAGAAAATCTGACACCAGTCTTACCAAGAAGTACCGTGTTCCCTAGTTATTGGGTTGTGGAGGTCTGTTAGGCAGCCGCTCCACGTTAAATACTGGTATTCAGCTGAATCCGGTATGACTGGAAGCCGACCCCAATATAGTTGGGAAAAGGCTAGGCAGATGATGACATATACATAATTTAACTAACTGATTGCATAAATGAATTCTGTTTTTCTAATAACCAAGAAAATTCGACTGGCTTCAAAAATCTTTTGTTAGACACGTTCCGTATAATTCAATAAATTCACATACAAGAAGCACCAAATGATGTTCCTGTTCACACTTTTTTAAGTAAATAAAAGATTGAATATACAAAAGCTTGTTAACAATGATCAATCGTTATTTCTGAGTCAACTGTCTGTCAATTCATACCGTCTTCTTTCCATTATAAACCTTAAATCTATCGATACAGACTTCATTTTCCTATGACTGTGTCAATTATCAATTTCTAATCCCTTTACTACGATTTTAAACCTTAAAGTTGTAAGTCGTAGAGTTGATTTTGCTTTGTAGAAATTAAGAAAAGATATAAAGAAAGAAAAGTAAGTAATGTACCGGTATTCAATTTATATACGTATTACTTTTCTGAGTTGTTACCGAAGCAAAGGTTTTGTGTGGGTTTCTGTGAAGTTCCTTGGTTTCACAAGCTCCTCCTACTTACTACGAAGAAACAAGAAATTATTAAAAAAAAATAACGATTACAAGGACTATTGAAGATCACAATACGATGTAACAGTAATACAAAGCATGCGACAACTTTATCAAGCCTGTTTTCAGTTGAAAATAAAGAAGTAACGCAAAACATTTTTATTTTGAAAATTCTGTAGGGAACAAACTTTACATGTTAAACACAAAGAACATCAGCAAAATTAATGTCAATTTTACATAGATATCGTCTCAAACAAATATAACCAACTGTAAGTAGATATAAAAAGAAACTTTGCTTAAAATAAACTTCAAAAGGTTATTATTAAAATTCGCTAAATTATTCCCAAGGAAAAAACCTTCTTTACATGTCAATTTAAATACATTTAACTGTCAAAAAACCTTTTTCAACTAATTTCATTTGATCCAGAAAAAATGTAGTTCAGAAGTTTGAAACAAAATTGAGTTACGTCTGAAGTAGTTACAACAAGATGCTTAAAAGTAAATAGAATATTTTGTAGTTTATTTTTCTCGAAAATTTAAACAAGCACTACTTGAGCATGAAGGTCTGGGTTTATACTTCCGCTTCGGGTTAAGTGTTTTTAAGTTTTTCCATCTCGAATTTCTGAGAAGTCTGAAATTGTATGCAGTATACTATATGCACATGTCTGCCTAACTCATTCGGAAAAACAGGAGTGTTGTATGTTATATTTTTCAACCGACTTCAGAAAAAAAGGAGGAGGCTATCAAATTATATTAAATATGTTAGGTATTTTTTTTATTTATGTATAATAGAAGTCCGTTACATGTAGCAGGATATTCAAAATTATTTTTTGTTCGAAAAAGGTTTATTCCAAAATGGTCCCATTTAAAATCCATAAAGATAATATATGTTTAGGTACATCGGTAATAGACAGTTAAATGAATATGGACTGGTTGGAATGTCTGGAATATTATGGGATGAGAAATCGATACTTCTATACTAATATTATAAAGAGAAAAGATTTGTATTTTTGTATGTAACGAATAAACTCAAAAACTACTGGACCGATTTCAAAAATTGCCGATTTCAATAACAGCTCTCCCTATTATTATATTTCACCCGCGTAGTTCCCGTGGGAATAAAATATAGAATTTGTATGTCTCCCGGGGATAGTGTAGCTTCCCAACAGTGAAATAATTTTTCGAATCGGTTTAATAGTTTGCAACAAACAATCAAATCTTTCCTCTTTATAATATTAAGTAAAGACGAAACAAAAATAAACTCAGCATAAAAATAAACCGTTATTTCAGCATTTCGTGCAATAATGACTAATTATGAAAACGTCAAAGAGTGCCGGCACCGATTTCATGTAAATTGGACGACCAGGCCAAATGAGCCATCACACGCCGACTTCCGAACTCACTTGCATTAAATATTACCCGTAAATGATTTAATTAAATATTGACAGATACATTTGTAGACTTGCGATGATTTTCTGATACCTACTTGGTACATTCCGAGGATAGCTGTTGTCCAAAGGTATTTTACATGCAAGTGGGGAATTGATGATATGCCAGGATAGCGGATTAGTTCGAAAGAGTCACCGCGGCCCTGGAACGCAAAGGAGATTTGGAGGAACACTGATGGGTTTTATTCAGTAAGAGATACTTCCTTCCGCTCCGCCCAGAGCGGAAGAAATCATTTAATGATTTCCCTTCAATAAAAAAAAACTCTGTGCCAAAATTGGTTCGGCAATTTAGGTTTGAAGGAGTAACAAAATTCGCTTTCGCATTTATAACGCTGATGACCAAAGTTATGTATACAGAACATGATTTAAAAGAGTGTCCGTGGAGTTTCTTGCACGTTTTTCTACATAGAGATCTACGCTTTGGAACGTGCAGATAGCTTCTATCTTTCGACTTGACAATTCAAAAGTGCCTGTAAAGGGTTTAATTAAAATAAATGTTTTGAGTTTGATTTATAAAAATTTCGACGCCGTATCGCCATATTGCATTGCAGCAGTTGTATACTGTAAAAAAAGAATTTGCTAATCTCAAGGCCTAGCCTTAAAGTATCAACTGTTTTCCTTAATTGATTAATGTGCTTTGTTTCGTCTTTATTTCGTGTAGTTTTTGAAGTGAAAACTTCTTTAGCATCGTTGTGATTTGAACGTTTATGAAACGAAAAAGCGACAGTAAAAATAGACAGACACATAAATTCATGCGTCTGTCTCTTTTTACTGTCGCTTCGTCTCATTATCTAGAAGCCAAAATTTTTGAAGGTTTCATTTCTACCGCGTTAGAATTGCACACATGTATTTTTTTATATTTTTTATTTGAGTTGCATGAAATATTTTTTTTATATCTACTACAATCGCCAAAAAAATAGTTCCTTTCTCAGTGAGCCTTTATGTTCTAAATAATTGACTTCCTAACTTCTTCCGACCTTTGTATTCAACATAATTTATTATTGAAATGGACTTCAAAAGACGTCGAGAATACTAAAGTATCCTTGCCTCCTTGAATATCTAGCAGGCCGGTTTGAATTTTTCAGTGCGCGTTTTCGAGTTTTTTGCGAAGTTGATAATGATTTTTTGTGTATGTATGAAGTTAGGGGAGGTTTTCAATTGTGCCTTGTTAGTTTAGCTGTTCTTTAGATTCAGATTAGTTACCGGTATCGTATTATGTGGTACTGTGATCGTATCAAATACTGAAAGAAAAATGTTTATTTGCGACTTGCACAAGACAAACATAAAACAAACAATTGTAATAAAAAAAAATATGATAAAACTGATAGTAAAAAATATTACTAACAATATTAATTTAGTTGTGCGAGGCCAAAAAGGCTCCTATCTCAGCATATACTGCTTTTTAGCTTCACTGGAAAATGACACCACCATAATTTACTAAAAGTCCGCCCAAGTGCAAGTAATAATAACATAATAATGATGTTTATTAAAAAAAACTTAGACACACATTACAACATATTTTAACAGGCTAGGTTAGGTCAGATTGTAGACATCTGTAGCCGAACTAGGCAGGACCTGTATTTCAGCTATCAGCGCAAAACCCCTTGAGTATTTTTCATACATATATAATAATCATTTACATAATATTGTATCTCGACTCGCATGTAAAGGATTTCGAATGAATCTCATTTTAGTAATGTGTTACTTTCAAACCATAGACTTCTTATAGATTTTCCTGTAATATGTAGGCAAAGAACTACTACCTGTACTTTTTCAACATAGTCGTGTCATAGTCTCAGTAATATCGGAGATAAGGTGGTCTGGAATGGTAATTTTGAATGTATTTTCATTCGAAACCCTCACAGTATTTCCTTTCATTTGATATATCAAGCGGTACAGCTGGAAAATGTTTTTTTGTAACTTCCTATTTTCCCCCCTAAAAGTGACCACACCGTAAAATTTATTTATTTTCTTTACACGTCCGTGTTTTAATAGCAAGCAAAAGATTCAGTTAAAACTTAATACACTTGTCATCATGTGTATTAGGTTTTAACTGAATCGATCCAGTAGATTCGGAAAAAAATCAGCTGTGACACACGGACAGACAGACAACCGAGTGATCCTACAAGGGTTACGTTTTTCCATACGGAAGTTTGGAACCTTAGAAACTACACAAATTGATTGTAGCTATTTATTTTTTATAGTAACAACAAACGCACTGTCTTATGAAAATTAAGAAAAAAAAAGTTTGTAGCTCTGTCCACCTATAATAATTATTTACCTCATTTTACTGGTCGATCTACAAGTCATTCTCCAACAAAATTTACAGCAAATCGATAAACATAATTTAGACGTATAAACACGTTAAGTACAAACATAAACAGCCGAGCCACTAATGAGGAACATGTTCGACAGTATCGAGAAAAATAACAAGGTTACGATAACATTAACGAAATATAGGAACTAGAAACAAGCAGGAAACAAGGTTCATGTTTTTACACGAATAAGTATCGGATATAACTTCACGTGTTGTGGCTGTTTTAAGGACTTTATTATTATATTCTGTGCTTGTTATACACAATAAAGTATAATTATCTGTACTAATATTATAAAGAGAAAATATTTGATTGTTTGTTTGTATTGAATAGGCTCTGAAACTACTGAACCGCGGGAGCATAGGCTATATTTTATCCCCGTATTCCCACGGGAACGAGAACTATGCGGATGAAACCACAGGGCGCTGCTAGTATGATAAATAAAAAGAATAAATAGTTCATAAAGGATGTTTCAGGAGTGTATGGTAATATTTATGGGTGAGGTTGGGTAAATTTATGCATTGTATGCACATTAATTACAAAAAAAATCGACTACAAAAACAAAGATAAAGTTCGGAACATGGTTATGACTAGTCCTTTCCTCGCCCTTTCCCAGTGAGCCTTTTACTCTAAATAATTGACCTCCTAACTTTCTATGTGGATTTGGAGTTCGACTAGTTTCAGTTGAAGTTTAGGAATATGGGCCTTAGCATAATTTGTACATCTAACCATGGTTCTGAGGTTTGCTGTAGGAGAACCGAATGCTGGGTTAAGCTCGCCTTTATAAATAAACTGTCCGATTGTTTTTGTACGTTTTTTGTACACAATTAAGAATATATAGTTGCCCTTTTCAAAGTTATAATGTTACAGTAGCGCTATAAGCTTTTATCCTGAAAAAATATATGGTTCTTTTGAGGCAAGACACTTTACGAACTACGGGTAAAAGCCAGTCACTAACTCAACAAAAAAATAAAACAAAACTTCACAGTCCATTGACATTCACAATAAACTTCAAAACCCAAACTGAATACGACATCCACAATTTGTCAAAACCTCCACTAAATTCAACCCTCAATCTATTTCGAAAGAAATATATTTTCTCTTTTCCATTACATACACAAAAACCTTTACTTACGTTCTTTCTTTGAAGTCAATATATTCAGGCGTTTGGGGGGGAAATAACTCAAACTACATAACGGGCGGTGGATAGCGACAAATGACGTCATCAGTCACGCGCGATGTCTGCGATAGACTTCAAGATATTGTCTTTGAAAACGTCAGCCCTTTTAGTTTGAGTTTTAGGTAGTGAAGGAAAACCTACGAAAAATTCTGAAAATATTTCAGAGTGTATTGAGCAGAGGATTTCAATCGGTACATTTCTTATCGTTTCAAAATAAATATTAAAAAATATCTATGCAAGCAAGCCATCATATTTAGGTACCTTCTTTTTCTGGAAGGGAATATCATAAAATAACTTCTTCCGCTTTGGGTGGAGGGGAAGGGAGTGTCAAAATCTTACTGACGAAAGCCCACCCATATTTTTCCTAATGCCCTTTACTTTCCAGGGCCACGGCAACTCTTTTGAACAAATTCCGCAACCTTAGCAGGCACTGACTCTATGGGGGTCTTCTTTGCTGACATTTTTGATGGCCTGCGTGGAACACGATGCCCCATCACCCGGGCCTGCTTGTTAGCGGACGGCGAGCCACCCAAAATTCACCATCTGCAGGCCTGCGCCAGTGTCTGGAAATCGCCCTGCGACTCTCGACGCCCGGGGCTTCTGGGAATCGCCCTGCGACTCCCGACGCCCAGGGCGTCTTCTTCTGTTGCGGCGGCTAGGACGTGGTTTCCCTCTCCCACGCCCGGTTTGCACCCTCCTTCGCTAGCATTACTGCTTCGCAGAAGGAGGTGACCGCTTCCCATGCCTTCTCGCTCCTAACTATAGATTGAACCAAGGCTTTATTTATTTATTTTCATGAACAGTAGACCACTATTGTACATGAAGCCATATGTTAACGCAGAGACCTTAAAACATATGTATGTACCTGTACACGGGGGGTTAATGCATCAAAGCATTATCTACCAGTCAACCTGTAACGATGTCGTTGCGTTTTCAGTCTCGTGGACTTTAAACCGTGGACTTTATGACTGAAAACTCCTTAATTTTATTGACCTAAAAAAGAAAATGTCTATTTTCAAAAATATTTTGTATTCCGTTTTTTCCTTGATTGCACAGATTTTTTTATTCAGTCCTACCAAATCGCTCAAGCAGAGCAGAACAAATCATAATTTTCAATAGTTACCCTTACCAGTGTAATAACATGTAACAGTATTAGAAACCCGGGTTTTTCTTTTCTTACTATAAAAAATAAACAATCAAGTCACAAATCAAGTTTTATTATTCCAATACTACCATCCTACACACTGTAGACGAGTTGGGAGGTAGGAAAACCTCACATCTTGTGACCCAGTGTCACAAACCGTTATGATCATCATCGTCATAAAAGCTGAAAGACATCCACTGCTGCACGGCTGGACATAGGCCTCTCCCAAGTGTAGCCACATCAACCGGTCTAGTGCGTGTCGCATCCATCGGCTACCCGCGACCTTCATCAGGTCATCGGTCCATCTTAATGGAGGCCTTCCAAAGCTGCGTCTTCCGGTACGCAGCCACCGCAGCCGCCAATTTCCAGCCCCCTCGACCATCTGTGCTGCGAACAATGTTCCCTGCCCACTACCACTTCGGGCTATGTCGGTAGCCTTAGTTTTCTTGCGGATATCATCATTCCTGATTCGATCACGCAAGGAAAGTCCATTTGGGTGACTTTATGATATGATCCAATATCCCACGGGACGCATAACCTGGATGGAAGGATCCCTGATTACTTGATCGAATTCAAATCTCTTCAGACATTAAGTTGTTTCAATTAAATTACGCGGAACTAGGGGTCTAGACCCAATAACCAAGCGAAACGACTAATGGAACCCTAGCACCGCCACATTGTGGCATCTGCACATGACACTCACGAATAAGATGGCTTACTAATGGTAAATGAATTATCAAAATCGGTTAATTAAACCCAGATATTACCCCCTTTTTTATGTGAAATCATCAAATGACTTCTCCCGCTCTGGGCGGAGCGGAAGGGAGTGTCAGACTCTTACTGACTTAAACCCACCCGTGATCCTTCTTGTGCCCTGTGCGTTCCAGGACCGTGGTGACTCTTTCGAACAAATTCCGCAATAGATATTACCCCCTACAACCTCACAAACTTTAGCTCTTTATAATAGTAATCTTATATATAGTATAGATAACCACTCTAGTTCCGACCCCTACATAGATAGCTATGTACAAGAAGGAAGCAGTAATAACCAATTTCAGATAAAAAGTTACCTACGCACGTTATTGGGATTGACGCTATAAATGACGTCATCAATCTCTGACGCGTGACGTGACGTCACGTGACCCTCAAAATGTCCTTTTTTTTCGCTCGAAATGTCCTTTACATTTGAAGGAATGCGGGTGAATTTTAGTCAGTTTGAGTCTAGCATTCCCACTCCTCCCAAAACAGACGATTTCCCAGCCAGAAAAAGGCATAAGGCTTGACTTTCAGTCTAATCTCCATATTCATTTAACTACGTTCCACGAGATAACAAGATGACTAAAAGCATAGAGCTACGAGACATTGTAGACCCTGTCCAATATCCATGTCTTATCACGAAAAAATAATTTACAATTTCACGCGTTTTTTTACAATCTGACGGCGTTTGCAATTTTCCGGTGATAAAGAGAATAAATTAAAATTTTACATTCGGATAATTATTTAATAGGAATACAATCCAATCAATTTCACCAAGTAGCAGAAATTGTTAATACATAAGTCACTGTAACATGAAACATAATATGTACATAAGTAGATACGTATGTAAAGTATTCAGTAAAATAAACAATTTACCTAGCATTTTCAAATATGAGTACCAACTATACGAGTATACATCTTCCCAATAAAACATTTACAAACTAATAACTCCAAAGTTCCAAACTCAAATAAATTACTTCTGACATCAAATCTCATGTAGCAGAAGGCAATCACTTGAGGGTCACGTGACGTCACGTCACGCGTCAGAGATTGATGACGTCATTTATAGCGTCAATCCCAATAACGTGCGTAGGTAACTTTTTATCTGAAATTGGTTATTACTGCTTCCTTCTTGTACATAGCTATCTATGTAGGGGTCGGAACTAGAGTGGTTATCTATACTATATATAAGATTACTATTATAAAGAGCTAAAGTTTGTGAGGTTGTAGGGGGTAATATCTATTGCGGAATTTGTTCGAAAGAGTCACCACGGTCCTGGAACGCACAGGGCACAAGAAGGATCACGGGTGGGTTTAAGTCAGTAAGAGTCTGACACTCCCTTCCGCTCCGCCCAGAGCGGGAGAAGTCATTTGATGATTTCACATAAAAAAGGGGGTAATATCTGGGTTTAATTAACCGATTTTGATAATTCATTTACCATTAGTAAGCCATCTTATTCGTGAGTGTCATGTGCAGATGCCACAATGTGGCGGTGCTAGGGTTCCATTAGTCGTTTCGCTTGGTTATTGGGTCTAGACCCCTAGTTCCGCGTAATTTAATTGAAACAACTTAATGTCTGAAGAGATTTGAATTCGATCAAGTAATCAGGGATCCTTCCATCCAGGTTATGCGTCCCGTGGGATATTGGATCATATCATAAAGTCACCCAAATGGACTTTCCTTGCGTGATCGAATCAGGAATGATGATATCCGCAAGAAAACTAAGGCTACCGACATAGCCCGAAGTGGTAGTGGGCAGGGAACATTGTTCGCAGCACAGATGGTCGAGGGGGCTGGAAATTGGCGGCTGCGGTGGCTGCGTACCGGAAGACGCAGCTTTGGAAGGCCTCCATTAAGATGGACCGATGACCTGATGAAGGTCGCGGGTAGCCGATGGATGCGACACGCACTAGACCGGTTGATGTGGCTACACTTGGGAGAGGCCTATGTCCAGCCGTGCAGCAGTGGATGTCTTTCAGCTTTTATGACGATGATGATCATAACGGTTTGTGACACTGGGTCACAAGATGTGAGGTTTTCCTACCTCCCAACTCGTCTACAGTGTGTAGGATGGTAGTATTGGAATAATAAAACTTGATTTGTGACTTGATTGTTTATTTTTTATAGTAAGAAAAGAAAAACCCGGGTTTCTAATACTGTTACATGTTATTACACTGGTAAGGGTAACTATTGAAAATTATGATTTGTTCTGCTCTGCTTGAGCGATTTGGTAGGACTGAATAAAAAAATCTGTGCAATCAATGAAAAAACGGAATTCAAAATATTTTTGAAAATAGATACATTTTCTTTTTTAGGTCAATAAAATTAAGGAGTTTTCAGTCATCGTGGAGGTTTAAAGTCCACGAGACTGAAAACGCAACGACATCGTTACAGGTTGACTGGTAGATAATGCTTTGATGCATTAACCCCCCGTGTACAGGTACATACATATGTTTTAAGGTCTCTGCGTTAACATATGGCTTCATGTACAATAGTGGTCTACTGTTCATGAAAATAAATAAATAAAGCCTTGGTTCAATCTATAGTTAGGAGCGAGAAGGCATGGGAAGCGGTCACCTCCTTCTGCGAAGCAGTAATGCTAGCGAAGGAGGGTGCAAACCGGGCGTGGGAGAGGGAAACCACGTCCTAGCCGCCGCAACAGAAGAAGACGCCCTGGGCGTCGGGAGTCGCAGGGCGATTCCCAGAAGCCCCGGGCGTCGAGAGTCGCAGGGCGATTTCCAGACACTGGCGCAGGCCTGCAGATGGTGAATTTTGGGTGGCTCGCCGTCCGCTAACAAGCAGGCCCGGGTGATGGGGCATCGTGTTCCACGCAGGCCATCAAAAATGTCAGCAAAGAAGACCCCCATAGAGTCAGTGCCTGCTAAGGTTGCGGAATTTGTTCAAAAGAGTTGCCGTGGCCCTGGAAAGTAAAGGGCATTAGGAAAAATATGGGTGGGCTTTCGTCAGTAAGATTTTGACACTCCCTTCCCCTCCACCCAAAGCGGAAGAAGTTATTTTATGATATTCCCTTCCAGAAAAAGAAGGTACCTAAATATGATGGCTTGCTTGCATAGATATTTTTTAATATTTATTTTGAAACGATAAGAAATGTACCGATTGAAATCCTCTGCTCAATACACTCTGAAATATTTTGTTTTATTAAAGGACATTTCGAGGCGAAATGTCCTTTACATTTGAAGACAATGGAGACAAAGGGCGTTCCTAGGCCACGGTAACTCTGAACAAGATTTAGTGCTTACACATCTTTTGAAAGATTATACCCAAGTTCAATGTCCGCACAGCAGACATTAGTAAAACAATCAACGAAAGCCATCTGTTGTTCGGAGCCTGTGATCGTTAAGCTTTTGTTTTGTGTGTCCTGAAACCATGGTTTGTGAATTTAAGTCTGTGCTAAATAAATGTATTTTCGTTCTTTTATTTTTCTTCTATTGCATGTTGCAGCAAAGGCGATAGTCTTCCTAGACGAATTTTTGCGAATCGTACCAGTAGTTTCTGAGTATAGCGCGTTCAACCATACAATCTCTTCATACGTTTAGATAATAAGCTGCCGCCCGCGGCTCCTCCCACGTGAATGACGGAAATTATCCCAAGGGAACATACTCCGGGATAAAAAGTATCCTATGTGTTGTTCCAGACTATGATCTACTTCTGTGCTAAATTTCATCAAGATCCGTTCGGCCGTTCTGACGTGACTGAGTAACAAACATCCATACATACAAATTTTCGCTGTTATAATATTAGTATGGATAATGTTACTATTGACCTTATAACAGCCAAACAGACAGGCCCTGCAAACATAAAATTGAGTAAACTTAATACTCTTATTGATCTCTTTCCAATACCACTAAATTTTCCCACCGCCGCAGCTGCTAAAGGAAATTGTTAACCACAAAACCTGCCCACCAAACCGCTATGAACTTAAATTGCCGATCAAATAAATATAATCGACCTTTACCATAAACGACGCTGAAAGAGCCAACAATTTCACCCAAAACTTCGTAAAATATATCTCTTTTAAACTAATTAGTAACCGTTGTAATTCACTTTGGTCATAAAATTAAACTCACTACCGAAATTAGAACATACATTTTACCCTAAACTGCTTTAAATACTTTTAGTTCAATTGAGGGTAGTATCATATTTTGACTTTATACAGGTTGAAACATATGTTGCTGAACATTTAAAAATATATTTTTTTACTGTTACGTCTATTAAGTAACTACAACACGATGTATATATACTAAAACAAAAAAAAAAGAAACACATAACTAATATAATGTATAATATATAAAGCTGAAGAGTTTGTTTCTTGAATGCGCTAATCTGAGGAACTACTGGTCCGATTTGAAAAATTATTTCAGTTTTAGATAACCTATTTATCGAGGAAGGCTTAAAAAATGTGACAAAAACGAAGATGCGCAGGTATGCTTGTAACTAATATATTAGCGTTAAAAACATAACACCCAAAGTGAAAACCTTTATTTTTTGCAGTGGATTAAAATATTTTTTTTCGAAGAGAAGTTAGCAATTAAATTAAACACAATATAAATGTTACTTTAGCTCAAAGTAACATTCAGGATTTTTTAGAACTACCTAATGTTTCTCAGAAAACTTTTTTTTACATTCATGAAACAATTATGCTTTTGTCTGAAAACCTTTTACCTCGAACTTGTATTTAACATAATACCAAAAATAAAATCATCCTTTAGATATTATCCGACCGAGATAGTCCAAAAGCCATAAAATAGTTTCAATGCTGGTCTGTTATCCAACACCACGGAATTATGGGGGTGAATTGATTACCCAAGTTTTAAAGGTTACATACTGATATCGATGAGGTAACACAATTATTGATAAGGAGTTACAGCGTTTCGGATTAAGGTTTTATGATTAAAAGCGTACGTCAAGGTGGTGGTTGTAGAATTTGTTCGAAAGAGTCACCGCGGCCCTGGAACGAAAAGGGTATTTTGAAGGAACACGGATAGGTTTTAGTCATTAAGGGTCAGTTTTCTTTTTCGGTAGTGGTATTTCTGCAATTTAATGTGTCAAAACTATGTATCATTTTTAATGTATGTAGGTAGCTCCGTCCTATATGTAGGTACAGATTTGCATTTTTTTTTTAATGTTGAAAGATGATTATTCTGAAATGGTTCCATTTAAAATGGTTAAGATGTTTTTTTAACCAAAAAAATAACAATAAAAAAGTTATTACAAAAAAACACAACCTTCCAAAAAACGACTACAAGTACAAAATAACTATATTTCGTAAGTCTTTATCAAAAAAACCTTTTTGATACAGTGCGTCATTTAATAGACCGTTTTAATTAATAAATGAACAAAGCTTAGTTAAAAAATAGTCATACCTACAAAACTTCGTTTCTTTTTAATAACATAATATCTACTGAATACCGGAAAATACCACTGAGAGCTTCACAAACACAATACACACGCGATTCTTTTTTAAATTGTACTCTTTTAAAAGAAAATTGCACACAAAAATATACAACACACATCGCAGCGCAAAAATTTCATAGAAACAAACAAAGAATAATAGAACTGTTGTATCTACCACAGGAATAATAAAAATCTTGACCATAATGTTACGCTCAAGTTAGTTAATGATAAAGACATTAGGTTCTAAGACAACCTGCAATAATTCTAAATACAATTTTCTTTCAAGGATATATAAGTTTTTCCGAAATAATAATATATTTCGGTTTTCCTGATATTTCGTAGAGCATCGTACCGTGAAGCGTAGCACCGTAGCTCGTAGCCCGTAGACGTCGCTACGACGTAGCAAGTAAAATATTCGCTATCAGTATTACTTATTGAGGAATTTTCTTCCAAGCAGATTTCGCGGGACTAGAATATTTATACCGATCGGTCATATTATTGGTGTGAGGAAATATCATGTTGAGGAAATTTGAAAATCTTGTTGGCAATATGTAGCTGGGAAACGTAACATGTTAATGGGTTCTCGGTAATGCAAAGTAGCCTTGCATTCTGAAATCATTATCACATAATAATATGGTACACATTATAGTGAAAAAATTTTGATTGGAAGTCGAATATTCGCTTTGTCGCTTTGATTTTTTTAGAACAGCAGCCCTATTATGACGTCTTAAACCCATCATGATTTCTGTGTCAGAGAGGGACGGAGTTACACAAGACGAATAGCACTATCTCTTTCCCTCACACGAATCATGATAGCATTGGCACTTCGTAATACGGCCACAGGCCAACAGTCATCTGCGGGCGTACCATGACGTCTTTAAACGTGAGTCTTCCGAGCGAGAAAAAGGGATGGAGCTATATAGGGTGTATAACTCTATCCCTCTTTCTCGCTCGGAAGATTCACGTTTTAACACCTCATGGTACGCCCGCTGTTCTTCAAAAACGCGATCGAGTACCTACGTTTAAAAACCCGATTCGACAACTGAGCCCTCTGTTTTGTTGAACAAGTTTTGCGAAGTAAAAAAAACCTTCGATATTCAGAATAAGAAATACAAAGAAGAGTATTTAAGTTTTTTTTTAGCACGCGATCGATCTAAATTATTCATGGAAATATAATTTTATCGCGATGAATATTCATAAGTTTTCCGTCGCGATACAAGTCGTTAATACAAGCAAATTAACCTTTTCACCGCCACGGACTTCCATAGAAGTTGCAGATTATCGGGCCACGACTCATTAGAGGCTCTTCATTTGAATCATCTTATGAAAATAAATTACTTTATTTCGTTTGCTTTGATTCGTTTTATTATTTAACTAGCTCATGCCCGCAACTTCGTTCGCGTGGAGTTCCATACAAAATGCTAACCCCTTTTTCACCCCCTTAGGGGACGAATTTTCAAAAATCCTTTCTTAGCGTATGCCTACGTCATAATATCTACCTGCATGCCAAATTTCAGCCCGATCCGTTCAGTGGTTTGGGCTGTGCGTTGATAGATCACTATGTCAGTCAGTCAGTCCCTTTTGAGTTATATTGTATATTTAGATACAGCACTGTCCTATACACCTTTTTTCTCTGGATAGGAAATCATCAATTGACTTCTTCCGCTCTGAGCGGAGTGAAAGGGAGGTTGGACTCATATTTACTAAAACCCATCCGTGTTCCTCCTAATGCTCTTTGCGTTCCAGGGCCGCGGTGACTCTTTCGAACCAATTCTGCAACCCTGGTAGGAGGCCACATTTTGTGTATATTTTGTCACTCAACTAGCAGACCCCCCCGCAACTTTATCTGCGTTAGATAAGAGACCCCGTTATTGTAACATTTTTCATTAATGCTCTGCTCCTTTTGGTCTTAGCGTGGTGATATATATAGCTCATAGCCTTCCTCGATAAATGGACTATCTAACACTGAAAGAATTTTTCAAATCGGTTCAGTAGTTCCTGAGATTAGCGAGTTCAAGTAAGCGAGCAAGCAAACAAGTAAGCAAACAAACAAACACTGTTCAGCTTTATACATTACTAGAGATTTTTAAACTATAATTTCATACATCTTAAACCTCCTTACATAACAAAGCAGTTAATCCTAGTCTAAGGCATAACCATCTAACGCCCCGTACATTTGAGAGTAGGTACTTTATTTTTATAGCCAAGCCATTCTCTCTGGAACACGAAACTTTACACTTGTTAGAAATATAAGAGAGTTGTGAATTATTTTCTGATGTTCTCAGCTAAGTTTGGAGCAATTTTTCAGTCGAGCGTGGGCTGAATCGTGGTTTCAGGACGAAAATAAACTCAGATCTTTCTTGTTATAAATTGGGGTACAAGTTAAGTAAGGACAAAGTTTTTCTTGGGTGATGAGGTTCGTGAATTCATAATGATTTTAGTTTAGTTGGAGACAAGTTGAATGACCCCGTATGCATTTGCACAAATCTAGGTTCTTCTAACAGGATGTAGCAAAATACCACTATTTTGCACGTAGAGACCACCTATCTAACCACCCAGTAACTGGGGAATACGGTAACCTTTGGCAAGGCTGGTGATTTTCTGACTTCTATGTATACGTAACGACTGTTAAAGATCTACCAATGACAGCCGGGACCAACGGCTTAACGTGGTTTCAGAAGCAGTATGGGATGGTTACCCAACTACGGACCGGTCTCAGTGAGCGCTTAACCTCGAAGATCACACCGTCCGGCTGTTATTATCGAGCCATGAGCTCCTCCTATAGATATGCACAGCAATACACTATGAAGAAAATTGTATACATCCTTTTGAAAACCACTCAAATCTCACATCAAAATCGATGTGAAAATATTTCTTGAAAAATGTCGACATTTGTCAAAAATATGTAACCATTGCATCCTAAACATCGGTATCCCACATTTTTTCGCATTCACAGAGAAGAAATATGCGAAAATGTTTCGCAGTTAAATCCGACGCTCGGTGCAGGTAACCAGGCGTCCTAACAACACTTGAGGTTTTAACACGCTTTCAAATTCATGCGCTGAAATTTAAAAATGTAAGCCTGAAAAATTTCGTTTGAAATTTTATGAAATTATGGCGTCTCTGAGATAAGGTTTTAGCTCGTAAACGTATTGTTAAAGTTGTGCCGTGAAAAGTGTTGTCTATTTTTAAAGGAAGCATGTTGGATGCTGATCTGATTCTGGCAATTTTATGTAGACTTTAGAATGGTTTTGGCAACATTATTCAGTTGGAAATCCTAAGTACAACATTGATTTGATAAAAAAAGAGAGTGGGAATAGGTAAGGTATAGATGAACCGCTATTCACTAAGGAGACACTTCGTGAAGGCCCACCAGTGGACGTCTTACGGCTGTAATTAAAATGATGATTATGATACTTTTGATTTATCCAAGTCATATTTAGTGATGTCCTCCAACTCGACATACCTTTTTTTTTCTTGCTGGGAAATGATCAAATGACTTCTCTCGCTCTGGGCGGAGTGGAAGGGAGTGTCAGACTCTTACTAACTAAAATCCACCCGTGATCCTTCTAGTGTCCTTAGCGTTCCAGGACCGCGGTAACTCTTTCGAACAAATTCCGCAACCCTAGCAAACTCGACTTACCTTTGAATCATCAAATCAACAGTTATAGCTTGTTATTTATTGGAATTAATCGAGGGTATTTTCCGTTGTCTCGTCAATTGAATTGAACGGAGTGGAGGAAGTTTCCTTCAAAAGGTCTGAGAATATTGGCCTAAATACGGACAGGCATGAATTCCTAGAACTATCAATGAGTCTGGATACCTAGTGACCTTTGAATTCCCAATCAATTTAAGCTTTGAAGATTAAGATTCCTGCTAAGTTATAGGACATGTTGAGAACTTGTAAACATCACTCTGTTTATCTGGCATTTAGGAGTCTGTTTCCTGATGGCTATAAGCAGGGGGTTTTAAAATCAAGTTGGTGTATTGTAATGTTTTTTATGGTTGGGAATGCACCAAATGAGTTCTTCCGTTCTGGGCGGAGCGGAAGAGAGTGTCAGACTCTCACTGACTAAAACACATCCGTGTTCCTCCTAATGCCCTTTGTGTTGCAGGGCCGCGGTGATTCTTTTGAACAATTTCCGCAGTGCTGGCAGATTGTAAGGCCACTTATCCATTCTTCACTATCGAGCACCATCGTCGCTTACTATCAGCCCCCCCTAGCCAAGTTTCAACCGTTATGTGTCTAATTCCGTTCTCCAATCGGTAACGCCTCGGTGTCAGCAACTGTAGAAAACGATAAGTTGGTAGCCATGTTGACGCGCCTGAATCGGCCGCTAGATTTAAACTCTGTTTAAATGTTTTAACCATTAAGTTTAAATATTGTAACGAATTTTAGACATTCAAAGGATGTAGCGTTGAAGATTGTAGAAACGATAACAATTCATTCTATCATTTTGAATGATGTGAACTTTGGCTACAAATTTTCTATTCGTTTGTTCTAACCACACGACTTAACGTTGAGATGATTTCATTTTTTTGGGCCATTGAATAGTGGACTATCAATAATGAACGTACTTAAATCGGTCAGATTAATAATGAATAATGTCGCTTGGCAACAGGAAAAGGCATCTATTTCTGTAGCTCTCACAAGGAAAGCCAGTCGGTTGATTTCAAAATATGTTTCGAATATTAATTGAGTTTTGTTGTTTTCACAGTAAATCAGTCTAAATGTTAAGATAAACAGACTAAACAAAACTTTCCAGTTGGAATATTGGCCTGGATGCCTCCCACAGAAGCAGATAATCTTATTAAATACGTAACAAATCTCCGAGGCTTAGCTAAAAGACTATTTTACATAAGAAGAGATTCTCGCTTGACGAAAAGCGAGAAAGTATTTTCGAGGCATTCATATATTGTGCTAACAAACAGACTAAAAAAATAAGCCAAATATTGCTTTTAATATGAAACTCATCTTCGGAGAGACGTTATTTTGGGAGCGACATATGTATGTACTCTATACTCAACCGGCAGGTTGCTTTTCCAAACACTATGTTTTTTTACTTCGATGCTTCCAATTTTCGTAGGCGAGGCGACTTCCTCATTTCGATAAGCACTATGTATACAACTCGAGTAACCTTAAAGATAGAAAGAAAGAAAAATAGTTTTTAATTCTTCCCAAACAGACGCACATGATATTTTATAACATAGGTACAAATAAAACAAAACAACGATAAGAAATGGGGAAAAAATAAAAGTTGAAAACCATGCTCAAGCCAGACACAAATCAGCAAAGTCAGACTCCCTATAGATAATACGAAATCTGAACCCGGCAACCAGCATCCAAACCAAGCACCCGCCGAAATACTGCATGAATGGGCCTACCTATGTCAAGGTCGGACACTAAGCATGAAGTCAATATCGCATGCTGTGGTCATACCATAGACTAAACAAGAGTGACACTGACATGTGAGGCGCGACTGACACTGACAGTGACGTAATGTCAAAAAAGAGTTTTCCGTCCATTGGTCTTTCTGTCTGTCCAGCTGTCTGAAACAACATGATTAGTTAGAGTAACAGGTTAACCAGTTGAACCGCCATAAAATGTGTTATCACTACATAGTATAAAACTAAGTCGCTTCTCGCTGTCTGTCACTATGTATGCTTAGATCTTTAAAACTTCTCAACGGATTTTGATGCGGTTTTTATTCACAGATAGAGTGATCCACGAGGAAGGTTTATATGTATAGTATATGTATGCATAATATAGTAGAGATTTAGTATCAGCATTGCACCCGTGCGAAGCCGGGGCGGGTCACTAGTTTTGTATATTTCTTGAATCTCCTCTCTATAGTCTAGACGAGAATATGTTTTCGTGTACACGAGTTCTTAGTTAAAGTCTAGCTAGAAACTTGGTGGTCTCGTAAATTTTAACTCAATTACAAGATTTACATCAACTGACTGATGGAGGCTTTTGATTGCAATCAGCTACGAATGGTATTAATATTGTATTAGTGGAGAGTTTCGGTTTGAAACTAACTGTGAGTCGTGACCTAGTTTGATAAAGAAAGTGAACGGAATATATTAGAATTTTTATTGCTAGTATAAATGTTAAATAAATGATAAATGAAATGTTTGATTGCATCGCCATAGTGAGTGTCCAAAAGTTATCTCACGGTGGCATGCTGCCAGGACAAAAATAATCCTATGTCTTATTAGGAAACACTGTCTGGTAGGTGGTGGTAATATGGCTGGAAATTTAATTTGGCACACGAGTATGCATACTCGTCTGCCAAAGTTTAGGACAGTGAAGGTGTGAACAACAGAAGAATATTTTGAAGTCAGTGTTGGTGACTCTGTACCTATAATAATACAAAGAGGAAAGATTTAATTGTTTGTTTGTATGGAATAGGCTCCTGCTGCTGAACCGATTTGAAACGCGGGTGAAACTGTGGGGCTTTAGCTCTTTATAACACTCGTTCATATAAAACCGACCTAAATCACAGAATAAACTAGTAACAGTGTTAGCCTTTGTACGTAAACCACAGGAACCAATCCCACAGTGCTGACCACATTTACTGTGTGTTAATATCACACATTGTTTAGAACGTAATTGGGCTGACTGAAATGTTGAATAATGCCGATTTACGTTGGTAAACTAATCCGCTTTAGAAACGATGGATGGATGATTGGATTAATTTGGAATTATCACTGATGTACCTATTCGTAGTAAAAAGTGAATCTACATATATAAATGCATATAAAATCAAAATACCACTCACTGATCAATCACAAAATCTCATAAACGATAATAACTACAAACTTATTTTTTTATTTTTTTATTTAGCGGATGTCTACACATATGTAGGGTATAGACATCCGCAAAAGAAAGGATTTTACGAAACTCCACCCCTAAGGAGGTAAAACTGTTTGTACTAAATCTGCGCAGACGAAGTCGCGAGCGAAGGGCTAGTAAAGTGTATCTCTTGTTAAATTATCATCATCATATCAGCCCAAAGACGTCCACAGCTGGACATAGGCCACAGCTGTAAATTTCGCCACACCTCGCATCCAGCTGATTCCCACGGCATTCATCAGGTCATCTGCCCACATTGTGGGTGTTCTTATGCATTTTGACCAAAACTGCGGCTAAGTGTAGACATTTATGTGGACAGTTTTCTGAAAATGTTTCTTCTGACTATCCTGGCCTTGTGACTGTCAAAGATCTTCACGAAAGACTTTCACGTGCTTTCCGAGATTTAGCAACAAACGAAGTAAACACAGACAGCAAACATCATTGTGACCTCTTTTGCAAAACAAGAAAAATAAACATTTAATGAAATACAAACGTCACTTAATCAGCTCAGTGTAGTCTTTGCTAGCTTGAATTACGTAACGCCGCCATTTTGAAAGCTAGCTTTTATCTAGGCACTCTATTTGTTGTCCTAATTGGTAGCAGTAGTTGACACAGTGTAAACTTCCCTTTATGCATAAAGGGAGGCGCGCACTGGTGACTTTGTCGAGTGTTTGAGTTCAAGTGTTTTTGTTTTGGATTTGTAGGAGAGAAATATTGAGATAGATATGGATTTATTATGGTAGTAGTAGATCGTCAAGTGTTGCCGAATTTTTCGAAAGAATTATCGCGGCCCCGGAACGCAAAGGGCATTTGAAGGAACATGGGTGGGTTTTAATCTGACACTACCCGATCCCTCCAGGGAAGGAGCAGTCACTTGATGTTTCACATCCACGCAAAAGCGTGGTAATAGAGGAGCTCGCGGCTTAATCATAACATCCGGATCTATCTTTCAGCTCAACCCTATTGTAATACTTGCCAGGGTCGCTCTGTGGAAAGGCGATCATTTCAACATACCGAGATTCCACCGTGCCCGAAAAGCACGTTAAGCCTTTAGTCCCAAGCTTTCATTTGTATATGATAGTCGTTACAGCTAATTAGGAGCCGGGAAATCTAAAACCAGTCTTGCTTAGGGATACCGTGTTACTGAATTTGTCGGATAAATGAAATACATCAGTATTTCATTTATTTATTTTTTTTTTTTTTTTTTGTTTTTTAATACTCAGCTGCGACCGATAAGACTGGAAGCTGACCCAAATATAGTTTGGAAAAGTCTAGAAAGACTCTTTTCCAAGAGCGGAACAGAAAGTCATTTGATGGTTTCCGATCGTTAAGAAAAAAAAGGCACACTAATTTATAGAGGGTTTGAGACTAAGTAAAGATTTGAATAATTATATTAATTGAGTGGCAATAAGTGAGGGGTTTCGGCTAACAGAAATATGCGACTGAAAAGTTAAGGGCATGGGTTAAACCACAAAATGTGGATTGACGCCTTGAAATCGGAAGACCGATCTTCGTGGTTGGCGATTAATAAAGGAATGCCGAGAGATGTTTGATGAAATAGCTTACAACTCCTTTATAATGATTTGTTACTGTGTGCGACTTCTTTATTGCTTTTTTTTTCGCAATATTTCGGTTGGTTCCATAGCGTTGACCTATTTTCAGGTTTTTTTTTTAATTAATTACTCATTGTATATTTAGGTCTGTGACGTTGACTCAGATAAAAATATTTTGGCCTTCTGCTTTATAAAGTGTTGATCCCACATCCACAAACTGGTCTTAGCATACGTTCTAAAACTAAGGTTCACATATCGAGTTGATATGTGTCTAAAATGTCCCTTGTGTCGAAGCTGAGAGTAGTTTGCCATGTAGTCTGGTTTGGGACGACCTTTACGAGTTAAGAGAATTTCGCAAAAGGTATAACTATCAGCTTTTAAAAGTAAAAGGTAGGGTAGCGAAAGGAGGTTATTTGGCACAGAGGTACCTAGATTATATTCTGGAATAATACATAGGATACTTTTTATCCTGGGATTTTGTTGCCTTGGGATAATATTCGACATTCACGCAGGGCGATTCCCGGCCACCGTAGGCGCGGGCCTGCGGACGGCGAGCTATGGGTGGCTTGTCGTCCGATAGCAACCAGGCGCGGGTCGTCGGCGCGTCACACGCCTCACAGAGCTGTAGCAACGAAGACGGGGCCCCATATAGTCAGTGCCTGCTAGGGTTGCGGAATTTGTTCGAAAGAGTTACCGCGGCCCTAGAACGCAAAGGGCACAAGAATGATCACGGGTGGGTTTCAGTCAGCAAGAGTCTGACACTCACTTCCGCTCCGCCCAGAGCGGGAGAAGCCATTAGATGATTTAAAGAAAAAGGTACCTACTGGTAAATACAATGCATACTGCTACAATGTACGCCGAATTGTCTTAAATTCAGAGTTAATATTTTATCAAAATCTTTGACTAACTTTGGCTCGTAGTAGTCAGCGCAGCCCAACTCTTAGCCTACGATTGACCGCCCTGTGTCCTGACGATTAATGGCCGCAGCCCTATTTGAAATTCAAATCAAAGTCCGCGGTCGTGTTAAAAGATTCAGTGCCACCCCTGCTTTGTAGGGCTGTCACGTTGGCGTTGGCACAATTACAGGGCAGTGGCATGTTAGGTATTTCGAGGTGTTGAGATTTGTCTAGTTGCTTGGCGAGTGCTAGAATTTGTTGATTGCTTTGTGGGTATGGGTTAGTGTTTCTGTAACCTTACATAAATCACGCCTGTATGGGATATGCAAGAAAAATGGGTCTTCTTCATTGTTTCAAGTCGAGGGTACCATCTTGAGATTGTTTGGGCCCAGTAGATGGTTACGTTAATGGCACTATCGGTGGCGTTCAAGCGGTCAATAATGGTGAATACCACTCTCGACTCTCTCTTAGATGGGAATCGCTCCCTAACATAGAACATACTTGGTACACATATGATTTACTAGCTGTCACCCGCGCTCCGGTCGCGTACACGTCAAAAATATTCCAAGGGAAAAACTCCCGGGAAAAAAGAATCCTTTATGTTATTCTGACCTATAATCTATCTCTGTGCCAAAATTCGTCAAGATCCGTTCAGACTTTGTGACGTGATTGAATAACAAACGTTACCAATCAGAGTAGACCGGAACAGGGAATTTGAATGTCTGTTTGTACATCCAATCATCCAATTTTTTGCAGTTATAAGTATAGATGTTAGGGAGCAAATCAATGCCAAAAAAATATCAGCTAAAAATTCTATACTACTTTCCTTGGCAGATATCGACCCTTGGGGCCAAAATGTCCACCCGACTCTTTTCTTCTGACTGATTCTGGTCATCACTGCCTGGCCCTTTTCCGACTAAGTCGAGCTCGGCTTCCAGACTAACTGGATACAGATGAATACCAGTATTTTCTTGGAGCGACTGCTGCGATCCATTTTTATTTTCCCCTTCAGCGTATGGTGATTTTGACAACCCTGTATCGTAAAGGGTGGGCAGAATCTTCGGTTACACGAAGCTTGCCGTCAGTCTTTGTCCATTTGAGTTGCAAAGGAGGCCGCTTACTAGATTAATGATACAGAAAGGAAAGGCAAATAGAACACATTTAATTTGCTAAAATCTAGTGAGAAGGTAGGCGCTATGATGCATGGTTAAAAACAAATTACCTATTTCTTTTCTCCATAACTAGCGCTTTGACCCATCTTTACCTGTGTATAAATAGATTTATATCAAATTTTGCCTATGCCTTTGAACGTATGGAATAATGTACTTTTCATGGAACGCATGATGAACGAACTATATTCTTAAAGGTGCAGTGGTTCCGAACATTCTCTTTATCTTTATAATACGAACTTCGATTTTGACTATAGTTGATCAGTTCGCTGCTTTCTTGGCGGACTAACGAACTTTTATTTTTATTCTTTCTTTAGTTGGCGAACCAATGAAACACTTTGAGTTCATCTGTCTAGCTTTTACCTTATTAGAGTTATCATTACATAAAATACATCGATTTCGGTACTCACTGCCAAACTTTTTTCACCTACGTGGGGTTTGTGGAGTCAGGCCTTCTAGAGCTCGAGAGGTCGAGTTTCATTCTACCAACGAATGCGATTGTGTCGATATGCCAAAAATATATACCTAAAGCTGAAGAGTTTGTTTGAACGTGTTAATCTCAGGAACTACTGCTCCGATTCGAAAAATTATTTTAATGTTAGATAACCCATTTATTGAGAAAAGCTATACACTATATATCACTACGCTAAGACCAATAAGAGCACAGCAGTTATGAAAAATTTGACACAAAAGAAGTTGGGGTTTGTCCACGTGGCTTTTCGACAGCGTTTGTCAATCCCCTAAATATTTGACGTTTTGAAAAACGCTTTCGCCACGGAACCGCTAACAGAATGACATTTGTCCAGAGCCTACAGAAGCAACAACGTAAGTGCGATTACCTTGAGAGCCTTTGCAACTAATTTACAAGATTTTTTTTTGATGGGATACCAAGTACTTATACTTTAAAGCATTATTATTTACCTTAGACTGAGGACAATCACTGGCCTCTACATTTAATCATTGCTACACACTAGGGTATTTTCAAGCATTGTTCTCTCAGTCACAAACTTAGCTAAAACTCATGAAAACATTCCACATAATAGGCATTTACGTTTCAAAGCGAAACTACACAATAAAGCCTTGTTAGTACATGTTTACAAAATGTACTACTAACCGTTTGTTGATTCGCCGTAGAAAATGTTCAGCATAGTTAAACATAACTGTACAATTAACTGCATGCAAGGAAACACTTAACTTGCTTCGTTTACATTTTTATGTCCGAGATGGTTTAGTTTAAACCACGGTTAAGCTTAACTTGTTCTGTTGTAGTATGCTGTCATGTCGCGTTTAAGTTACGTCTTTGTACTTTTCAAACAATGATTGTGTTTGTCTTTGGGGTTTTTCTAGTATTATATTTTTATTTGTAAAGTTGTGGTTGATCAGTCGTTCTGGCCCAAACTTGCACGAAGCATCGACGTGCATTCAAATCCAGTGGAGCACTTTTCGCAGACTCTCCTGACTTATCTCCAAAGATACCTTTTCAAAAAATTTCAGGCTAATCGAAAATTGTTTTACAGTGTCAAGGAATTTATGAATATAAGGACGTCAATACTGTCATTTGGAGATCTTTGGCAGTCGTTTCAGATTGTCAGAAGCAAGTAAATCTGAATCCAGTCTTGCCAAGAAATACCGTGTTACACAGTTAATGGGTTATGGAGGTCTGGTAGGCAACCGCTCAGTGTAAAATACTGGTATTCAGCTGAATCCGGTTTGACTGGAAGTCAACCCCAATGCACCTAGATGGAAAAAGGCTAAATAGATGATGATGCTTTTGTATGCCGGTTCAGTGAAGTTAGCCCAACTGTTTAGGATCCGCCGAATGTAAGTAAGCACATTAAACTATCGCCATTTACAAAAGTCTATTTTGATGCACTCATGAATGAAATTGATAGTTATAGGCAAAATTGGAAATGAGTAGTTCAAAGGCTAGGTTATACAATAACCTATTTATCATTACAATGCAAAAAGGAAATTGAAATACAATGAAAAACATTTACCTTTTTTAACATAATGCATTATAACAATTGGGATCAATTGATGTGGTTAGTAAACGAATATTGGATACACTTCGCTTAATATACAACGTGTAACAGAGTAGTATTAACACAATATACATAATTGATATGACAGAGGGGCGTTAAATTACACTACGTATACTATACGTTAAATTGTACTACGTATACTTTACCATATCGAATTAATTCTGAACAAGTATTAATTCGATATGGTATAAAAATAAAATGCATCAAAAATGAGTTATATTTTTTCGAACAAACTAAAAAGCGTTTTACTCTGATTTGTAAAATAAGAGTAAAACGCAACCTACCTTTGGTAATAAATTTAACTAACCTTAGATACCTAGGTGACAAAGCGGCACCGTCGTTTGGTTGTACTTGTGACTTGCGTCAGAGCAGATACAACGCATCGTAGTTTATACTGAGATTTATCGTTTTAAGGGGCATGACCTATGCGTATAGACATAATCAGCTGTTAGGAAATATACATACATCGTGTTCAAACAGGGCAAAAACTTAAAAAATCATTTGCGACTAAACTACTGCTCCTATTTAATTGATTTTTGATACAGAGCTTGTAAATGGTATCTAGTATTATATGCAGTTTAAAGGAAAGCCCCTCTGTCGTGTCAACTTTGTATAGTACTAGTAGTAACACAATATTCAGAAAAGGGGTCATTGACCTCATCATTATGAACAACTTTTGCTATCGTTTCAACACTGAAATCGCGAACAAATATAATCGACGGTCCCGTACATTTTTGTGCGCCTAACTCGACCAATTGTACTGAACAGCTGTTTTTTTTTTTTCGTGATTTTAGAGTTACGACACGATAATAAAAGTTGTTCATATCAATCCATGCGAACCAAACATTTTGGTAACACTTTTTTTTGCGTGAGGCTGATTTTATTTAATCCGTCATTTAGATTATCGAAAAATATTGGACACATATTAAAAGCATCAAATATCAAAGTGGGGGCTTGCGACGTCACGTCGTGTAAAAATTGTTGCAGATAGTGACGTCACACGAGTTTTCAACGCACTATATCGTCATCGCTTTATGTTTACGTGAAAAAAATATGTGTCCAATATGTCTTGGAAATCTATTTACAGACTAATAAGATTCCTTTAGCCACCTAGCCTATTCTTAGGCGGAGCCTTTATTTCCTGATAGTTACAGCTTGGGGGTTCACATATATGAAGTATTTATTGTATTACCAAATATTGTAAAACATTGATTTGAAAAGAGTAACTATGGAGTTTCTTGTCCGTTCTTCTCCATAAGAATCTACCTTTGCGAATGGACGCTAGAGTCACTTAATTTATGATAATTTTTATTGATGACGTTCAAAAGTGCCGTTAATGGCCTAATTGAAATAAACGTTTTGAGTTTGAGTTTGTTTTTTTTTAACGGAATAATAGTTGATTTTGGATTTCCATGTTGGATATTTGTTTGTTTGTGTCATTTATTAATTACTTTGCATAGTCATGAATAAATTCAAGTTATAAAACGTAACAAACAAATGTGTTCCCGAGGGGTACTGCGGGCGTTTTTGGGACTGTTTTTATATAAAATTTGAATACTTAAATGACTGTTGACTTTTCCTTTTTTTGAAGTCCAGAGCTGTGTACAGATCATTTCTAGGTAAACACACTGCATTATCTACCACATCATCGCCTAGGCTTACCATCAGGTGAGGATGGGGTAAAACGCGCGCCTATCAAAGAAAAAAACCGACCAATTGTAAAAGTGAATATATAATCAATATTCTCTAAATACTTCAAGCGTCATCAATATCGTGCAATAACGAGAAAATAAACACGATTGTTGTATGGAAGCCCCCTAAAATATTTATTTTATTCTGTTTTTTATTATTTGATGCTACTGCGACAACATTAAAATATAATTTGTGAAAATTTCAACCGTCCAGCTATCAGGGTTCATGAGATAGATAGTTCAGAGTTCCTGGTGATAGACGGACAGACAGACAGACGGACGGACGGACATTGGAGTCTTAAAATAGGGTCCCGTTTTACCCCTTGGTACGGAACCCTAAAAACCAAACGCACGCACTTGTGACACAACGGCCTGAATTTCATTCTACCCTCATAAAAAAAAACAGTGAAATAACGGTTATAAAGTGGTCAGTTTATTTGCGTCTGTTACCCGAAGTGACGGCGACAAGATACGACCGGCCATCCCCTCCAACACTTCTCCATTTTTATTCGGTTCGTAACGGAAAATCTATTTATTTGCGGGAAAGTTTCCCAGTGCGATGGTCTTAATTATTTTCGTTTTTTTTTTAAGCCAATCAGCGTGGATTGGCGGTGGAAAAAATGTAACTTTTTAAGCTGTGTGCTCGGCGATTGAATTTTATTCCGTTGCTGGGATTTGTGATCAGATTTTTGATATGTTTATGGAATTGCGTTATAAAGCTCAATGGCATGCAATATGTTTAATTATGCACAGAGGCAGTAGACCAAGTGGCATTATATGAGCGATTGCCCAAATCAATTGATCATGTGACATTTTAAAAGCTAAGTCATAATCAATTGATTTATTTCAATTAGACTATGAAAAACGATTTTGAACGTCAAAACAGTCTGAAACAGCGTTATTTTCACACGACTGCCCAAAAAAGGAGTGTTATGTTTTCTGGGTTCATGTCTGTATGTATGCTTGTGAGTTTCTTTATTCCACCATAACTTGTAAACGGCTTAACTGATCTCAATGTATGTAATCATAGATATAATAAACAAGGAGATATGCCCTGTAGCCGAAAATGTATCGGAACCTGTGTCTCCTGTTTTGCCCTACCACCCGGCAACTACTACGAATGCAGTTCAGTAAAAGCAATAGATACGCAGTCGCGCACACACCCGCATTTTTGAAATCGGACTGTACTACACAATCAATTATAAACCTTATCCTAATAAACACAGCGTATATTTACAGTACACCGTGCAACTTACTCACACAAAAACAACGCTGGGTATCGTTGTGCTGTGCAAAAGCAATTTATTTTACATATACGCTAGTGATTGACTTATCGATTCTGGCATTTATTACACACGCCATGCTGCCCATGTATAACAAATAAATAGCATGAATATGTTGACTATTTTAAGCAAAGGTCACTAATATATTATCTTAAACATGCCGATTACTATAATGCATTCGAAACTTTATCGAAAGTAAAATACAATTACCATAAAAAGTAAGGAAGTAGCACGAGGATAAGGCATACATACGATAATTCAAAGCCAAAATCACTTGAACGATTATTTACCAAAAATTTATTGCAATCTAAGAAAGTTTGGTACACTTTTGTAATATTTCATTCAACAATCGACATTGTTGTCGACAGTGTATCTGCACAATTACATCACTAACTCGCGGCAAGAAGCAGCGGCCGTACTATGCGATACATCGGCTTGCTAAAGTATCGTTTTGTGATTTTTACATTGCTCATCCAGTCACTTAGCGACAAACTTAGGTAGTGGTTAAGGAGCAGTGTATTCATTGTAATATGTTATTGTCGCTGTGACATTTGAAAACAAAAATAACATAGTATAAGCAAGAAATATTTTACGATTTGTTGTTTTTCATGATTTTAAAGACAAATATAGTAAAATACTTGTATTTTGATATGGTAAGTGATTCCATAATTAACAAAGTTTTGGTTTATGCTTCGGTTTTTACAAGAAAACACTGAACAACACGGCATTCTTATATTTTATCACGCTCGCGGTCGTAAGCGCACTAGTTCGCGGATTCGACCATTGCGTAAGACATGCTCGCCCAGAGCATGTCGCGAAGACACCGACACGCCCCCTTGCCACTTCTCCTGTATTTTATATTTCTATGTATGTAATGGTATCATTAGAAGCATTGAGTTATCCCGGGTAATATACGCTAGTGAAAATTAAAACAAAATAGAAAGGGGGGGCCATGGTTTAATACTTATTTGTTAGATTATAATTTCTTGTAATATTATGAAAAAAAAAGCGTTTTTCGTACAATAATTCTCATCCAACTTAAATATTTTCCAATAAAACCGAGATTTATTTAAAAAAATGGTTTACAATTTCACGCGATATTCTACAATATTACGGGGTTCGCAATTTTCCGGTAATACATGTATATTAATTGCAGCTGTAAGAAGCCGGGAGGGTCGCCAGGTAATCTCTTTTAACCAATTTAACTAAATCAAAGTCTTCCAGACTGCTATCGAGCACTATAATAATGGTTATACAGAAAGAAAAATGTTTATTTAGGACTCGCACAAAACAATATATATAATTAAAATAATATTAAATTTAAACTGTGCGAGGCCAAAAAAGGTCCCTATCTCGGCATATGCTGCGATATTCAATAAATTGATAAATACCACAGCGCTGGTGTTCTGATAGGGCCTGTGATGCCACGGATACACTCACGGAATACATACCTATTAAAAAGAAACATAAATACCAATACAATAATAAATATCAACTAACGTTCATACATAAGACATAAACTCATACAAGCATACAGCCGTGCATTTTGCACATTGCGTTCTATATTTTGATTGCACAGCCAATCTCCCATACTCCAAGAGCGTAGTTCCCTATGTGCATTTAACCATATTCCTAAATCTACACCAAGAAACACAGTAACTTACCTTGCCACGCAATATACCACCCTATTAAACTAAAGGTATGTAGGTAAAGTCTTTACAACTTACAAGAGCGTGTCGTCAGACTTTAAAGTCACTTTTTTAAGGTTCAAATTGCAATGATTTAACACCCGCTCGATTCTTCAATGTCGTCGGGACCGCAAAATACATTATGTATATCGCTTCATATGTCATGTGTCTTCAAATTTATCGCGATGTCAGTGTCGCTAGCCCGGGATCTGGTTGCACCTGTAACGATGTCGTTGCGTTTTCAGTCTCGTGGACTTTAAACCTCCACGATGACTGAAAACTCCTAACTTTTATTGTGAAAAGAAAATGTCTATTTTCAAAAATATTTTAAATTTCGTTTTTTTATTGACTGCTCAGATTTTTTCATTCAGTCCTATCAAATTGCTCAACCAGAGCACAGTCAATAATATTTTCAATAGTTACATACCAGTTATAACATGTAACAGTTTTAGAAACCCGGGTTTCTTAGTCTAATTTTAAAAATAAACAATCAAGTCACAAATCAAGTTTATTATTCAATAATACCATCCTACACACTGTAGACGAGTTGGGAGGTGGGAGAACCTCACATCTTGTGACCCAACGTCACATTGGCTCTCCGACGGCCAATCTCGTCACACACCTTTTTTATGGGAAATCATCAAATGACTTCTCCTGCTCTGGGTCGAGCAGAGAGAGAGAGTGTCAGACTCTTATTGACTAAAACCCACCCGTGATCCTTGTCGTGCCCTTTGCGTTCCAGGGCCGCGGTGACTCTTTCGAACAAATTTCGCGTTATCTGGTTGCACCACAAGGTTCCTCATGGAATTAAAATCTAAATATCAACCTTCAATTGATAGTAAGTAATCTACACGTATGCACTGCTTACTTGATTTTTTTTTAAGGATGGGAATAACTTCTTCCACTCTGGGTGGAGCGGAAGGTTGTCAGACTCTCGTTCCGCCTAATGCCTTTTGCGGTCCAGATCCGCGGTGACTCTCTCGAACAAATTCCGCAAATCTGGCAGAAATTCTGAACCTGAAGTAAAGAAAGAAAGAGAACAAAGAATAAAATTTATTTAGCACTAGCATCGCCCCGCGGTTTCACCCGCGTAGCTCCCGTTCCCATGGGAATATGAGAATAGCCTATGTTCACCGGAGATAGTGTAGCTTGGGTTGCGGAATTTGTTCGAAAGAGTCACCGCGGCCCTGGAACGCAAAGGGCACAAGCAGGAACACGGGTGGGTTTTAGTCAGTAAGAGTCTGACACTCTCTTCCGCTTCGCCCAGAGCGGGAGAAGTCATTTGATGATTTCCCATCCAAAAAAAAAGGTTCTCAACAGTGACCAGATCTTTCAAATTGGTCAAGTAGTTTTGGAGCCTATTCAATGCAAACAAACAAAAACCATCAAATCTTTTCTCTTAATAATATTAGTGTAATCATACATGAAACACGCACGCTACATGGATGGAATAACATTGTAGAGCAAATGATAGGTATTCATAATGATTTTTTTTTCCAATTTAACTTCCAAGCTGAAGACAGCTGCCTCATTAGATGACTGTGACCTGATGACGTAGTAAGATTAATATCTGAGGTGTTGAAAAATATTCATATTTTCTTTCCACAGCCATTTATTTATATATGTATGTTGTGTTCTAAGCACTTTTTAAGTATTAGTCACTTTTATCAGAGTGATACCAAGTAAGCTACTTAACTTTCTTAAAAAACAGTTTTAAAGCCTGTTTTTGGAAAAAATAAAAAAATCGCTATTTGACAGCATATGTATATATTGTTGCGCGCCAGAATTAAGTTAGGATGATAGCGGCATTCGGTACCACTAGCGCCATCTAGTATCGAGTAGCAGAACTAATGAAGTCAAGCACCTTCGAGATTTTTCTATGCTAGAATTCTCGGACCTTAGTCGGTCGCGACCGATATGTACGCGAACTTTCTGGAGTTCTACACGGCGCCCTATATAAAGCCGGCACATGTGCCGACCGAGTCAGTATTGGAATTGCGATACAAGTGATAACTTCGAGAGCGATCTTCGACTGCGAACGCAAGTGATTAATAGTGCGATTGTGTTTTGTGATTAGTGAGTTATAGTGTAATTAGTGTGGTGTAAATTAAAGTGTCATCTTTGTTTATTTAATCGGCTGATTTTAATTGTAACGAACCCGAAGCTCGTAACAATTGGTGTCAGAAGAGTGGATTTAAAAGATGCCGATTCTACCGAAGGACGACACTGAGGGTATCCGTACCCGTAGTCAACGCCAGCAAGAGACGGACCAGAGGCGTTTTGGAGGTGCAACGCCGCAGACGACAGAGAGACAGTTGCCAACCATGGAGGCCGGCTTGTCCGCAGTAGCTCCAGCATCATCATCAGCACCAGACTTTGCTGCTCTGATGATGATGCTGCAGGAGCAGACTCGCCGCCAGGAGGAACAGGCCCGTCGCCAGGAAGAGCAGGCCCGTCGCCAGGAAGAGCAGGCCCGTCGTTTAGAAGAGCAGCTGCAGCGTGACAAGGAGGAACAGACTCGCCGCCAGGAGGAACAGGCCCGTCGCCAGGAAGAGCAGGCCCGTCGCCAGGAAGAGCAGGCCCGTCGTTTAGAAGAGCAGCTGCAGCGTGACAAGGAGGAACAGGCCCGCCGCCAGGAGGAACAGACCCGTCGGTTGGAAGAACAGCTCCAACGTGACAAGGAGGAGCAGGCGCGCCGCCAAGAAGAACAGATTTTCCTCATGAAGGATCTGCATGCCACTTTCGGCAAAGAAATTAAGGTTGTAAAGGAAAAGGTGGTTCAGCACGAGAATCGCCTGACGGAAGCTGAATCACGAATCGACCAAATTAATCATCGGGTTGACAACGTGATAGTTGACGTGAGGAAAACGCTGGACAACCTTAAAATAGGAGATGGAATCGCAACCTCTGTAGCTACTACACCTTCTCTACGTGGATTCAAAGTGCCGCCATTCGATGGAACATCTTCCTGGTCGGCATACAAAATGCAATTTGAAGCTGTTATGAAGGCGAACGGGTGGAGTAAGGACCAGGCCATGACTGCTCTCACCCTAGGCCTCCGCGACCAGGCCCTCACTATCCTGGAAGCCCTCGGTAACGAGGTGACTTACGAGCAGCTGGTTGAGGCACTGGAAGCTAGGTATGGCGACGCTCATCTGGAACACGTGTTTCGGGCGCAGCTAAAGGATCGCGTGCAACGCAGCGGTGAAAACCTGCAGCAGTGGGCCCTTGAGGTGGAGAAGCTTGTTAGAAAAGCATACCAGTCTGTACCTGCGCTCATTCAAGGGAACCTGGTGCAGGCATTCATTGACGGCATCCGCGACCTTGAAGTTAGAGCTGCCGTGAGGCTCGGGCACCACGAGAAACTTAAGGACGCGTTGGCCCATGCACTAGAGGTGGAAGCTGTGCGGCAAGATCATCGTTCCCATCGCGTCAGGGAGGTTGCAGCGGCTACTGTTCGCGACCGGTCTAAAGGATACAGCCCTAGATGCTATGGCTGTGGGGAAAGGGGCCACCTACGGTCCAGTTGCCCTAAGCGAACTGTAGATGGGGAAGATAGTCGATCTCCGGAGGGCAGGGCGGTTAACAGCACCGCCCAGCAACTGCAGGGAAACGAGTAAAAGCCAGGACTGCGGGGCGGGTGCTGGCTGATGTTCGGAGAGCCCCAAGGATTTCGATCTCACAAACCCATGACGGGAACAGCCTAATCATCAAGGGCGAGGTCAACGGAACGCCATGTAAACTGACGATTGACACTGGAGCTTCTCGTACGGTTGTCAGTTCCCAACTAGTAAGTCGGTTCCTTGGGGACTCCGCATACAACCGAGACCGCATAAATTTGGTGACAGCCACCGGCCAGCGCATACCCGTCCGTGGAGAGAAAGTGATGGAGTTACAGCTAGGCAACAGGGCCTATCTTCATAATGTCATCGTGGCTGATATAATGGACGATTGCATCCTCGGCCTAGACTTTATGAGAAAAAATTGTTGTGAGATCGACGTTAAGCAAGGAGTTTTGAAATGTGGAACAGAGGAACTTTTCATGGAAGGGGCGTTACCAGGAAATGTGTACAGCCTAAAGAAGATTGTTCTTCCGCCGAGATCCGAAACGATTGTTCCGGTTAGTCTTCCTCGGAATTCTGGGCAGACTCATCGTTGTGTGCTTGTGGAAAGGGTAGACAATGACCTTCCTTGGAAAGTGGCCCGAACTTTGGTTAGAGCCACTGACATTTCGGGGGTACGTGTGCTGAACGTTTGTGATAAGGAACAGATGATAGAAAAAGGCACGCTGATTGGTACTTGCGAGGAAGTGGATTGGTTGCGTCGGTGCCAAAATCTATCGACTGGGAACCTCAGCAAGGACGCCCAAACGAAAGTGACCACACTTTTAAATGACTGTCGCAGCGTTCTGTCTCAAAACGAAATGGTCAAGGCGAAGAGAATGTTACTGAAGTATGCCAATGTTTTCTCTTCAAACGATGCTGACATCGGGAAGACTGATTTAGTCCAACACAAAATAAACACAGGAGAAGAGTTGCCTATCCGGCAACGACCAAGGAGATTGCCGGTAGCGCGTGAAAAAGAAGTGGAAAGCATGATTGAGGGAATGGTTAAGGATGGTGTCATAGAACCTTCATCAAGTCCATGGTGTTCACCTGTCGTACTGGTAAGAAAGAAAGACGGCACCATGCGGTTTTGTGTTGACTATCGTCGTCTGAATGACGTTACGAAGAAGGACAGCTATCCTCTGCCAAGAATTGATGACACGCTGGACATGCTTACTGGAGTAAAGTGGTTCAGCACGCTGGACCTAAAAAGTGGCTACTGGCAGGTTCAAATTGATCCTAAGGACAAAGAGAAAACTGCATTCTCGACGGGAAAGGGTCTGTGGCAATTTAAAGTCATGCCGTTTGGTTTGTGCAACGCTCCGGCAACGTTTGAAAGGTTGATGGAACTAGTACTAACCGGGTTAATTGGCGAGGCTTGTCTGGTCTGCTTGGATGACATCATCATCGTAGGCCGTACGTTTGATGAACATCTGCAAAACCTGGAACGCGTGCTCATGAAGATCCAGAGTGCAAACCTCAAGTTAAGTCCGAAGAAGTGTTCATTCTTCAAACGGCAAGTTAGCTTTTTGGGATACGTAGTGTCGGAAGAAGGTATCCGCACGGATCCAGAGAAAATCGCCGCAGTCAAGGACTGGCCAATTCCAAAAAACAAGACGCAGGTCAGAGCATTTTTGGGTTTGTGCTCCTACTATCGGCGATTTGTCAAGAACTTTGCTGACATAGCGAAACCCCTGCACAAGCTAACCGAGGAGAAGCGACATTTCTGCTGGGATGAGAGTTGCGACATTGCATTCCAGGAGCTCAAGGAACGTCTGTGCAAAACACCTATTTTGGGGTATCCTGATACCGACAAGGAATTTATAGTTGACACAGATGCAAGTGATATAGGACTTGGCGGTGTGTTATCTCAATGGAATGGCGATCAAGAAGTTGTGATAGCGTACTTCAGCAAGTCTTTGTCGAAGCCAGAAAGGAATTATTGTGTCACGCGACGGGAATTACTTGCTGTGGTCAAGTCATTGCAGCATTTTAGCAAATATCTGCTGGGGAGGAAATTCCACTTACGAACTGACCATGCTGCGCTGAAATGGCTATTGCAATTCAAAAATTCAGAAGGACAAGTTGCGAGATGGATCGAACTACTTCAGGAATATGACTTTGTGATTGAACATCGCAGCGGGAAATCTCATGGCAACGCAGATGCATTATCAAGAAGACCTTGCCCTGAAGACTGCAAGCATTGTACTCGACAAGAGGGTAAAGAAGTCGTACCTGTGAGGATGATCAAGACAGATCTTAGTAACGAGTGGAAGGAAAACTTGGAAAGTGCACAGCAGGATGATTTGGACATCAAGCCGATCCTGGAGTGGATGAAGGCCAGTGCTCCGAAGCCTACGTGGAGTGATGTCTCAGCGATGAGTTCAATCACAAAAAGCTATTGGGCCCAATGGGACAGTTTAGTGATTCAGGATGGAGTCCTGTGCCGTAAATGGGAAAATGCTCGGGGAGACAGCTGTCATTTGCAAATGGTTGTCCCTAAAGCTAAAGTACCGGATGTTCTACAGCTGTACCATGATGGTTGTTCAGGAGGCCATATGGGAGTTAAACGGACTCTACTGAAGATACGGGAACGGTTTTACTGGGTCCACTGCCGTGACGATGTTGAGGACTGGTGTCGCAAGTGTACAAGTTGTGCGGCTGTAAAAGGACCTCAGACTCGCAGCAGAGGTGCATTGAAATTGTACAATGTTGGTGCACCATGGGAAAGGATAGCGCTAGACGTTGCGGGACCTTTTCCGGAGAGTGAATGTGGTAACAAGTATTTCATGGTGGTAATGGATTACTTCACTAAGTGGCCGGAAGTCTTCGCCATTCCAAACCAAGAAGCTTCAACAGTTGCGGATAGACTAGTTCATGAAGTCTTCTGTCGTTTTGGAGTACCCTTGGAGATTCACAGCGATCAAGGAAGGAATTTTGAGTCCCAAATATTCCAGGAAACTTGCCGAGTTATGGGTACTCATAAAACGAGGACAACTTCTTACCACCCACAATCGGATGGAATGGTGGAACGATTTAATCAGACATTGGAAAGATATCTGGCCAAAGTTGTGGAAAACCGGCAACGGGATTGGGACAAGCACATACAACCGTTTTTGCTGTCATATCGAAGTGCTGTTCATGAAAGCACGTCAGTGACACCAGCTTTCGCAAACTTTGGAAGAGAATTGCGACTGCCTGCAGACCTGATCACCGGAATACCACCTGATGCTCCACGCAGTATAACCGATTATGCGAATGACTTGCGGAACAAAATGAACGACATTCATGAGCACGTCAGACAATCGGGCCAGCAAATGTCTGAAAAGATGAAAACCCGCTATGACCGCAAAATGAACAATAAAGGGTTCGAGGAAGGTTCACTAGTGTGGTTGCATAATCCAGTTCGCAGCAAAGGGAAATCTCCTAAGCTTCAAGCTAAATGGGACGGACCGTACCGGATTGTGACGAAGATCAATGACGTGACCTACCGTATACAGAAAGGTACAAGAAGCGCTCCTAAGATCGTTCATGTTGATCGACTGGCGCGTTATTATGGCGCTGATAATGCTCGGGACGAGCATGTCTTAGGAGGGGGCAGTGTTGCGCGCCAGAATTAAGTTAGGATGATAGCGGCATTCGGTACCACTAGCGCCATCTAGTATCGAGTAGCAGAACTATTGAAGTCAAGCACCTTCGAGATTTTTCTATGCTAGAATTCTCGGACCTTAGTCGGTCGCGACCGATATGTACGCGAACTTTCTGGAGTTCTACACGGCGCCCTATATAAAGCCGGCACATGTGCCGACCGAGTCAGTATTGGAATTGCGATACAAGTGATAACTTCGAGAGCGATCTTCGACTGCGAACGCAAGTGATTAATAGTGCGATTGTGTTTTGTGATTAGTGAGTTATAGTGTAATTAGTGTGGTGTAAATTAAAGTGTCATCTTTGTTTATTTAATCGGCTGATTTTAATTGTAACGAACCCGAAGCTCGTAACAATATGTACGTCAAACGGCCAAATTATTCTTTATTAATTTACTATCTGACTATCTCAAAATCAGGCCTCAAGTCAAATTAACAAAAAAATAATAACGGCCAGAACACATAAATAAAGTTCCTATACATTACACAGTACACCACGATACCAGTAAGCTAGCTAGCTACATAAGAACAATCTACATATATGCCACAGTGACGCATGAACAGCGATGCCAGTTGACAAGACGCATGCAGTGCGATCGCTGTGACATCACCACTTGTAGCTACCTGATATATGGGGTAGTTTCAGGGGTTGCGCGAGGAAGAAACAGATATGCAATTATTTCACTTAATTTATTTGAAGGAAATGGACAAAAATACAACTACGGGCACTAACTCTAGTTTTATTTTATTTATGCTATTTTTATTCGTTTCTGGAAGTATTTGATCTGGCAAAACGTGGTGACGATATTTCGAAGTGATCGAAGACATGTTGGTCGTTGGATAGCTTTAGTCAGTTAGTTTGTAATCTGTCTGCCTAAATGCAGACAGATTACAAACTAACTACTAAACATGACCAGAGTGTTATATACGTTCATAACGTATATTTTATAGATCGTTTCAAAATAGTAGTCGGTTATAAACAGAATTTATATTTTATTGTTTTATTTTACCATTATATTAAGCTTAATAAATGTGTTTTCCCTCTTTTCAATATAAATTGTTGGTTAATATTTAAGTTATTTATGTACATTTGGTGATACGGGCTATCATTTGTAGACCTTTTGCAGTCGTTATGGGTGGTCAGAAGCCAGAAAATCTGACAACAGCAACTCAGCTAATGGATTGTGGAGGTCCGGTAGGCAGTTGCTTCAAGTGAAATGTATAGAATCCGATCTGACTGGGAGCTGACCCCAATATAGTTGGGAAAAGGCTAGGCTGATATACATTTACTGTTATTTACATTTACATAAACATATTAATAAGACAAGCATCAGCTCAGATGCAACGTTTCTAAGCCAGTCACTTCATAAATTGCTCCAAAGCTGTAAACAAAGTTAATTTTGCCAACCCTAAAGCTTCTAGCTCGCTACATCACTATTTATCTTCAACCTCGTTCCCGTTACGGGGTGAGCACTTCTAGTAGGTAGATATACGATGCAAACAAAGCAGTCTTGGTTCTTGAAAACTAGATAGATCAAGTGTGTTTTTGTAAAAAAAAAAATACATGTTTCAGATTATTCAAAGAAGTAAAAGTTCGTAAAGCCACATTATGTTATGTTTCAGTGGAAAAAGTCATTTAGGGATTTCCATACACGCATTTAACAATAATACGCAAAAAAAAAATGAGAGGGAACTAACCAAACTGAGTGACTTCATTTCCTTATTCATGGAAAACATTTCCTATATTCCTCTCACTATAACTAACTCAAAAAATTGTTGACACACAGATAAATAGCAGTTATATAATACATAAGGAAAAGCAGACAAAATGAAACGCAGTAAATCCAGGGGTCAACTGTTGGCCTCTAATAAAGTGGTCAATTTATGGGCCTAATTTACGAAAATTGTGCCAAGAAAATGGTTGGAAATAAGGACTGATTTTCTCTGGCTGGCTGTTTTTTGATGATGAGAAAATGTCCTGGATTTTCATACATATGTATGTAAGCAGAAACATACATACGTGCTGAATATAAGATTCTAAGGGACATCATGACAGTAGTAAGTTTTTCTGACTTTATTAGTCAAAATTAATAATTTAATTGTTTAACAATTATCATGTATTTTTCCGACTTCCAAAAAAGGACGAGTTTCTCAAGTCGACTGTATTTTTTTTTCCCGATAACTTTGTACTGGGTGTACCGATTATGATTTTTTTTTTATATTCGAAAGCTGGAGCTTGTCGTGTGGTGGGACCACACGACAAGCTCCAGCTTTCTTTATTGAGATCAATTTGAGTGACATCTGACTACTAGTGTTTGAGTTATCCCTAATAATGCGTGTCTTCGAATACATTGATGATATTCTCATTCTCTGTTGTCGATGTAAAATGAAAAAAATAAAACTGTATACGATAATTTGGAAGAGCATATTTTTTTTCCTTTCTAGTTTGGTGAAGATCTCATGAAGAACACAGATAGGAAACGGAATTCTTCAATAAATTATAACAAATCTTTCGGCATTGCTAAAATCGCATGTTTGTTTGTTTGTTGTACGCTGACGCTGTGTATGCTTCGTTCCTATTATAGTTAGTAAACTTGAGTAGGTAATGAATATTCGAAAAAAATTGAGACGTAATTCCCGTAGTGACCGAAATATCTAGATTTTACGGAGCGCGAGTCAGGCTCGCACGAGTACCATTTTCTTTTTGCCTTAATACAAATAGTGTTGGAAGAAAAAGTTCCAAAATCCAACTCGATCAAGAATTTTTTTGTTTCGACGGTCAACAGGAGACCAAGAACCAAAGATAATCCACTCAATGTTTATCTCTGACCTTTCATTTATGACCCACTTGCGATTTGCGACTCCACTGAAACGCAAGTATCAACAGTATAAGTAAGTCGCAATAAAAGAAAACAACAAAAACTTTAGGTAGTAAAACTGACCGTGTCATCTGTTCCACAGATCAATATAAAATAGCAGGTGCGACCAAGCACTTCCAAACTCTACACAGATGTTGGGGGACTGGATGTGGCAATGATCGAATTATATCATTGTTAGTTTTGAAATGCCGAAGCTTTGCAGATTTCGGTTTAAAACAGTTTAAGTCTAAATAAATATATAACTCAAAAGTGACTGACTGACATAGTGATCTATCAACGCACAGCCCAAACCACTGAACAGATCGGGCTGAAATTTGGCAAGCATGTAGATGTTATGACGTAGGCATCCGCTAAGAAAGGATTTTGATTAATTCTACCCCCAAGGGGATAAAATAGGGGATGAAAGTTTGTATGTCAATTTTAAACCGATCGGGTTGGGAGTTTCAAAATCGGGGGTAAAGTAACTATTCCACGCGGACGAAGTCGCGGGCAGAAGCTAGTTTTTCCATAAAGGTTTTAATTTACACGAGTAACCCGCCCCATTTTCACATGGGCAGCAGAGCGTAGGTATTTAAGCTCCCAGACAGTATGATTTTGTGCACGCCTGTTGGCTGTGGGTGAGTGAGAGTTGGGCCTCTGGCTTCAGGCACTACCATTGTCGTACACACGCACGTTGTTCGAAGACTCTACTTTCCACCTCGCTGCCCTTCACTTAGGCTCAACCTGGTCTATTCATCACTGTTAATGTGGTGAAGCAACAGCCTCAGGCACCACTGCCTGTTATGCAGCCAAAATGCGGGTTGCATAGCGGACCACGCAAATGCGTGTTCTTGTCGCCGTCGACGCTCCAGCTGTACTAGAACCTAATGGCTTGGCACACGAGTGTGGCAAGCGATCGGACGGTATATGTCTTAACTAGCTTTTTCCCGCGGCTTCGTTCGCGTTAAGAAGTATTATAATTAATTAGGTATAGTTTTTGCGGCTTTACTTTTGTTTAGCGGTCGGATCGGTTTAAAATTGACAGTTTCATACAAACTTTCATTCCCTATTCTATCCCTTTGGGGGTAGAAATAGAAAAAAACCTTTCTTAACGGATACCTACGTCATAACATCTACCTGCATGCCAAATTTCAGCCCGATCCGTTCATTGGTTTGGGCTGAGCGTTGGTAGATCACTATGTCAGTCAGTCAGTCACTTTTGAGTTATATATATTTAGATTTTCTTGATAGATGGTTGGCCTTTACTGTGGGACGCTACTTATGTCGATACTCTTACGCCATCTCAACTTCCTAGGACCTTGTGCTGTGCTTGTACTGCCGCTGCGGCTGCTGAGAACCTCAAACGGCGGGAATATAATAACCTTGTTGGCAATTATATTGTCAGGCCGTTTTTGGTGGAAGCTTTTGGGCGTAGGGTCCGAGTGCTCGGGCCTGCGGATGGCGAGCTATGGGTGGCTCGCCGTCCGATAGCAACCAGGCCCGAGTCGACGGCGCGTCGTGTTCCACGCGCGCCTCAAAGAGCCGTCAGCAAAGAAGACGGGGCCCCATAGGGTCAGTGCCTGCTAGGGTTGCGGAATTTGTTCGAAAGAGTCACCGCGGCCCTGGAACGCAAAGGGCACAAGTAGGAACACGGGTGGGTTTTAGTCAGTAAGAGTCTGACACTCCCTTCCGCTCCGCCCAGAGCGGGAGAAGTCATTTGATGATTTCCCATCCAAAAAAAAAAAAAAAAAAAAAAGGGTCCGAGTGCTCATGCGTAACTTAACTTGCTAAACGCTTAGTTGACACTTCTGGTGATTCAAGGGTTGGCTTTTACCTTGAACAGAGGATGAGCATTGCCATACAACGTGGAAGTACCGCCACTCTTTGGGTTTTTGTTTAAAGTGTAAATGGTAAGATTTAAAATTCAAAATGTACGTTACGATTAAAATCAATATCAATATATATTCAGTTTATATAAATATTATAGAAATAAAGATAAACTTACAATATTAAACCTACCTACTAACCTTTTACTAGAGTAAAAGGTTAGTTCTTAAAAAATGTTTTAAGTTAAAGTAAAAGTTAAGTTAAAGAAGACTTTATGATCATTTTTAAAGAAAAATACGGCAGGTACTTCTCGTGAGTAATTCATCTGCTGTCTAGTCATGCATAATTAAGTATCATAGACAACACTTGAATTTTACTTAAATGAAAAATACTTGAGTTTCAACTTTAATTTATTTAATACACTCCACCGTTTTTCAAGAGGCACTTCTAGTACGACTTGATTTTTTTTAAATCGTTGCCAGCAATATCGGCCACCCTTACAATGGAACAAAGGAAATTCTGATTTATGTCGCAGCAATAAAACACAAAGTGCATTGATAACCAAAGCGATTTTGATCCCAGTTTTATTCTACTTCTGTTGAAAGAAAACCTTAATTTATTACTGTTTTCATTTTTTACGTAATTAATCTGTGTGAAGCTTCGAACGCTGAATAATGGAAAAGATTTTTTTCTGTGAAAAATTGGATCTACTTAGATTTCAATACGCTTTGGTATTCTGATATTTTCTATGATATTCGATATTCATCATCGGGGTTCGAACTTGGCTTCCTTGTTTTGGAGTTCAATCAAAATGGCGGATTTGGGTTAAGGCGATACGAGGTCTATAAATATGTCAGTACGGGTGAGTAGAATGAAGCCGGAATCAGATCAAGCTAAGATAGTTTCAGCTAAGTTTGCATGGCTGAACTAAGTGTATATTCATATATAGGTTCATTTAGTTCAGTACACACACACACATACACACGCACAAACGCACACAGTTGGTATAATTTTCGTGCAGGCTAGTGGAATTTCTTCGAAACAGCTTCACCGCGGCCCTGGAACGCATAGGGCATTAGGAGGAACACGGAAGGGTCTTAGTCAGTAAGAGTCTGACACTCCCTTCAGCTCCGCCCAGAGCGAGAGAAGTCATTTGATGATTTCCAATCCATAAAAAAAGATATAGCAATAAAAGTTCTGCAATTATAAGTTTGCACCCAGCTAGACGCACTACTTTGTGTATTTCATCACCACTGCTTTCAAAACGATGCAGGAAAACATCGTGAGGAAACCGGCACATGTCCTAGAACCAAAAAATCGAAGACACGTGACATTCACCAGAATGTCAATGTCTGTGTGGAAATATATAAAATGATTTTAAAAAGTGTGGCAGGTGGCCGATTTTTTTTCTATCTAATTGTCATCAGACCTGAAGCAACATGTTTTAATATCAACTCTTTAGATTTAACCTCAACTAACAAACATCGCAATTTAAATAAAATCTTGTAAACTTGTAAAAATTACATTGCTTTGCCAGCTAACCTGATATAGCTTTGGGCTTAAATCGTTTTCTATTGCTACTTTTAGACCCCAGGTACCTTTAGCGGAAAAACATGTCCTCTCCTTGAAACAATTTCGTTATTTATGCCTAATAACCAAACGATTTGATGCTGAGTAACGATTACTGTTAATTGGTCCTCCTTGACCTTCTTATTTTAAAGGGCCTTTTAAAGCGAGGTCTTCATTAAATGAATTACTTACATTTCGTTAATTCGACCTCGTTTATCATTCAGGATGACTCATACCTGGAATTAGAAAAAGAAAATTTTAATTTATGAAACTTGTGTTTTAAATTACGGTTAAAATGAAATCATGTGAAATCAATTTATTAGATAAGTCTTTGTTTTTAGTTACAAAGATTCTTGGATGTACTAGGTTTAAAATTATGAGCTAGACTACTCAGCGAATAGTTTGAATAGTCTAAGAGTTTCTAGAAATTAAAACAAAATAATTAATAAACAATAAATTCTACGATCAATTACTTATTAAGTGTTTGTACCATCGTTTCTAACAAATCGATTTGCTGCATAAACAAAAGCAATTCATCATTCAGTATCGACAGTTACATATACATATTTAGCAACCACACATACGTATAAAGAGGCACAAATCCAAATAAAATAATTTCAATATTTCCCAAACTTTTACCTGACCTATGGGACAGTTTCTGAAATATGCATTTGAAATATGGTATTTATAAGCTGTACTATAACCCGAAAACCTCACAAGCTTTGGCATAAAGATAAGTTTTCATACGTTGTAAACTCCAAATACTCAATTCAGAAACCGGTCCTTTATCAGTCTCTACAAAAATAACAACATTAAAAAGCACATTTCTGTCAAATTTAACATAATAGATGTACCTATATACCCACCTATCAAGTATCTACCAGGGTTACACTGTTACAGTATTGCATTCTCAAATGTTGACGAATCGGGAATTAATGTATGAAGATCAAAATCTTGACCAAACGCCACTTGTGTTCAGTTGTTTTTAAAACTTTTGACATGTTGTCTAATCGGGAATGTGACATAACGGGAAGTAGCCGTTCGAAAGAGTCACCGCGGCCCTGGAACGCAAAGGCCATTTGGAGGAACACGGATGGCTTTTATCAGTAAAAGTTTGACACTCCGCTCTGGACGGAGCGGAAGAGAGTGAAATTATTTGATAATTTCCCCATCCATGCAAAAAATATAAGGTATAAAACTAATAACTAATCCAAGAATTATTATTTCACTACCTCTGCTTTAAAAATCCTGTAACCCTGCAATAGGGTAGTTTACTAAAAAAATCTAATTAGTCCGGCAGATAGCTTTCCAAAAAAATATTGGACACGTATTTTTTCTTGTTTCATGTAAACAAAAAACGAAGACGATACAGAGCGTTGAAAACTCGTGTGACGTCACTTCGTGCTACGATTTTTACCAAGCCGTGACGTCACTCCATGACCTTTGAAGCTTTTTATGTTCACATTTTTTTATGGATTTAATAAAGCAAAAAATACGTGTCCAATATTTTTCTATAATCTAACTGACGGACTAAACATAATCATATATTTATTCCTCAGGAAACATCCCTATTGGATCCCAATTCACCGCCTGAGTCAGGCCTCTGTCAGTTCCACAATGCGCCAATCGACGTCTGCATGTCAATAGCTCAGCTGCTCGCATTGAGGGTTCGGTTCCATTCCGGTATGGAGAATCGATAGCAGCAATTATTGTACACTAGCTGCTGCCCGCGACTTCGTCCCCGTGGAATCCCCGATTTTAAAACATTCTTGATCGCTGCTCCGCTCCTATTGGCTTAAGCGTGATGATATATAGCCTAAAGCCTTCCTCGATAAATGGTCTATTCAACACAAAAAGAATTTTTCAATTCGAACCAGTAGTTCCTGAGATTAGCGCGTTCAAACAAACAAACAAACAAACTCTTCAGCTTTATAATATTAGTATAGATTATGTATGTATATTGTTCTATTTTATGAACTTTGTTAAAATGATTATTTTCTTTATATAAATCTTAATAGGTACATATAAATCAAAAGTGACTGACTGACATAGTGATCTATCAACGCACAGCCCAAACCACTGAACGGATCGGGCTGAAATTTGGCATGCAGGTAGATGTTATGACGTAGGCATCCGCTAAGAAAGGATTTTGATTAATTCTACCCCCAAGGGGATAAAATAGGGGATTTTTAATTGAAAAAGTTTCATAAAAATAAATTTGTATGAAACTTTTTCAATTTTAAACCGATCGGGCTGAGAGTTTCAAAATCGGGGATAAAGTAACTATTCCACACGAACGAAGTCGCGGGCAGAAGCTAGTGTATTTATATGTATGTTTAATTTTAGTATGTGTTCCATGAGTGTATCCGTGGCATTATTTGGATCAAAGTTAAAATAATCTGTAGACGACCTATCAGAATACCAGCGCTGTGATATATATAATATTGTAATAATCCGGTTGGACTGGGAGCCGACCCCAATATAGTTGGGAAAAGACTAAGCTGATGTTTCGCAGTTATGGAATTTGAAACTAAGATTTCACAAACAAAATGCTGGCGTAATGAAGAGATCTTATAATAGAAAACATTTTGGACGTGTCTTGAAATTCACAAGGCATTTTTTGGGTACCACTTTTTACCATAACAGGGTCCTGCTAAATAAGATATCTACCTAAAAAGGTACGTTAATTTAAACCAATCTCTGAGAGAAAGGTTCGTGTAAACTCAGACGTGCGTGTATTGTGGCACCAGGGTACCTCGCCCATAGAACTACTTACTATTCCAACGAATGAAGGTAATAAATTTAAGGCCTTATAAGAGCGCTACTACATGACGTTATTATAAAACAAAGCATATTTTCCGTATTCATAATTCAAAATACTTTTTATTCTTTTGACAGACACTTCCAAAGTTCTATCGACAGACTTGTCTGCCAGTAACTCCGCGAAAAAAAATCAGCTGTTCCTTACATTTGTGTTTTTGTTTTTGTAATCAAAATGTAAGGAACAGCTGATTTTTTTTCACGATTTCAGGTTTGGTCCCTTAGTAAAAGTTGTTCATAATGATGAGTACAATGACCCCTTAAGAGGTTGTTGGTGTTTTACAAATAACCCTGTATATAGCAAAAATTTCGTGCAGATCTGGTCAAAAGCTTAGTAATTTAATTTACACAAGATCACATCATGACCCAAACTTTTCATTCATATTATTAACTCGACTCATCGAAATAATTTTAATGTCACCCTTGTTTACGAATAACTCATGCTTAAAACACCTGTATTTCCACACGAAATGAATAATCATTTCTTCGTGACCGATATCACCCATTGGCATAAAAAACTTGTTTCAAAATAATCTCTAGCTTTAACGAGAACCTCATACTAATAGGCGAAGGTTTAAAAATATTATACAGGTTGACCCACTTGGATGTACTTACAACATTTTTGTCACCATTTCGATTTGAGGTCAAAGTTTGCATTGGTTCGATATCCATATTATGTATATTATGTAGTTTCTTTTTTATATTTAATTAAAACTTTATTCAGTCTTGATCACTAAAAGCAGACTATTTGTTAGTGAGCCATATAATAAAGAAAGCTTTTTGGCCGTGTTATTTGGCAGGTGTTGTTATCCATACAAGATGGCCATTCTTGAAAAATAAGAACCAAAAAACTAGCAACACGCCTCGACTTTGCACGAGCATAAACTCACATAATATAAGGCCCCAGTCGGCCCCCCAACCACACCCAAACCACCAAACCCTAATTACATATACAATTCCCATTGGAGAAAACCGTATAAAAATCCGTTTGATAGTTCTGGAGTTTACCAAGTATAGACAGACAGACGGGGCGGAGGACAGAAATTCCCGCGCTTTTCTGTATGTAGTGATGAAAGTGATATCTGGCAACTAAAGATTGTAAAAAAAAAATATGGAAGGTTGTATGCACCCTGTATTTCCATAGAGTATAGACGTTCCATCGCCGGCGGAGTTAGGTCAAGCCTTTGTTCGGCAAATACTGAATGAGGACGCTTGAAAAATGTTATTTTTAGTCCGCTGTTCCGTTGAAGAGTTTTCGTGTATTTTCACATATTTCTATAGCCGGTTTTCGATTACTTTTGCAAGTTTGAAAGTAATAATGAGAAACTTTGTAAAGGTTAAGAAAGAAGATGGAATTTTGTAAGATCAAGATCTTACTGTTGTGATAAGTAAGACAGTTAGACATCTCTTCACAAGTTAAAAAGTAAAAAGAGATGAGTTTACTGTTTACGTCAAAGAATAATTAAAATGTTCGTTGGTAGAGAGTTGTTGCTAAGGAAAATATTTCCTGTGAATTTAACTTAACAAAAAAAAATCAATTAACGACTTGATCCAGTAAATATTGTGAGGAAATAAGAAAATAACCAAACAAATCATAGTTCTAGTGAACTGGCTTCTTTGTTTCTTGACAAAGCAAAAACGCATTATTTTGTAAAAGTTATACAAAAATAATTCCGTCAGTTATATTTTCGGTATACTACTACTAATACGAATTTATTTGGAGTATTCGCAATATTGTTTTCTTACATAACATAACGGGGTAACGGCCCCGACTTACGAATTGTATGTCGCGGATTCAAACCCAGCCAGGCGCATTACTTTGTGTAATTAATTTCAGCACCACTGCTCTCAATACGGTGAAGGAAAACATCGTGAGGAAATCGGCATGTCCTAGAACCAAAAATTCGAAGACATGTGACATTCACCAACCCGCACTGGGCCCGCGTGGTGGATTATGGCCCATTCCCTCTCCTAGAGAGGAGGCCTGTGTCCCAGCAGTGGGAATATTCAAAGGCTGATTATGTATTCTTCTGCCATAGACAAGTTGTCTGGTACCTACATATGACAATCTGCAAAAAGATTCCAGCGTTGTATCTATTCAAGATTTATTTTATACTTATTTAACTATTATTGCATGCAAATAAGGAATATTGAATTCTACCCTTTATTTTTTAATGATGGGAAATCATCAAATTACTTCTTCTCTGGGCGGAGCGGAAAGGAGTATTAAACTCTTACTGAATAAAATCCATTCGTGTTCCTCCTAATGCCCTTTGCTTTCCAGGGCCGCAGTGAGTCTTTCGAACAAATACCGCAACCCTAGCATGCACTGACCCCATGGGGCCCCAACTATTGTGCTTCTATTTTACCCTACTTATTATTCCAAGATTAAAATTGAACCAAAATGTTCAAATCAGCGATCATAATGAAACCATGCTCTATTCTACTAAATAACCCAAAATTAATAAGTAAATAAGTATGCCTCCAGCGCAAAACCATTATAACTCCTAATATCCTACGTGACAGAATTTTACTTCGTTCAAAGTAATAACACCTTTATTTACCCGCAAAATTGCTTATCTTTACGAACTTAACGTTTTCTTGTAATCATGAAAAGGGAATTTTGAGGGTAGTCGAAGAAAATTTCGCCTTTGAATTTGAGGGTAATTTATGTTTTTGTTTTGGTACTTAGTAAGTAGGACGCTTTGGAGTTCTATCAGGTGTCTTTCTTGGTATACAAAACATCACAGCGAGTTTCGTGTGGCTGAGAGGCTTGAGGTGAGGATAAGGTGACATCTAAGTATGAGGGATGCGAAAGACAAAATGCAAAAATATGAAGGACTAGCAACGCCCCGTGGTTTCGCCCGCCTAGTACCCGTTCCCGTGCGAATGCGGAGATATAGCTTATATTACTCGCTGATAATGTAACTTTCCATGGGTGAAAAAATGGTTAAAATCGATCCAGTAGTTTCGAAACTTATTCGGTACAAACAAACAAAAACATTTTGATCTTTATTTTTTTTTGTTCTTTTATTTCGACGGCGTTTATCACTTCCATACATTGTAGATAATGGCCTTCGTCATGCTACCGCTGACGGAACTTGAGTCTATGGTTCAAAATATGCTTCTAAGAACTTAATAAAAGACTTATTTTGCCGCGTGATACAAAACAGAACAAAAATTGGTGCGTAAGTTTTACAGAAATCTCACATGTATATCTAGAATCGAAAGAACTAAATTTTGGAGGCTTACCAAAACTGTGTTTAGTATCGAGATGAAATCTCCAGGGTTGCGGAATTTGTTCGAAAGAGTTACCGCGGTCCTGGAACGCACAGGGCACTAGAAGGATCACGGGTGGGTTTTCGTCAGTAAGAGTCTGACACTCCCTTCCGCTCCGCCCAGAGCGGGAGAAGACATTTGATGATTTCCCATCCAGAGAAAAAAATAGGCATGAAACAAGTGACCAGACAATTACAAGCTGAAATGGTCAAACATGCGTGACCTTTATCAACACCCACAACCGAAAACTTGCAAAATCTTATATAATATTTTCCAAGAACTCCGATTCCTAAATATTTACTTACATGATGACGAGGAAAACGTATGAAAATATGGAATAATACTGGGTATTCTGAGCGATTTCCTCAACATAATGGCACCTACGGCATAGAATCGTATGATAGAACTGTGATTTACTTATGAAAATAAAGGACAGGCCGGTCTCTATCCATCCTCTGCCGTAAATATCGGGTACGTGACCTCTGTGTGTGGTACAAGGGATAAGCTACTGAATCGTTTAATTGTGATGTTGACCCAAGAGCTAGCTTTTACCTTGGACAAAGGATAAGCATTGCCATACAACGTGGCAATCATGTCAGCCTTTTGGGTACATTACCAGTGGCCAGCGATGCGGAGGAATTTTTCGACGCCATTTTTTGACTTTTGACTATTTTTAGTAATTTAAGAGAATTTTATGTGTGTGTATAGTAATAGTTAGTTGAATGATAAAACTTGTCTCCACACTCGCGTTAATCAGATATGAACAGATGAGATGTGTGATGTTTCTATTTGAAACTTTCACAAAAAGGTTGCCTTGTGTGTCACAGTCTTATGAGGCTGGAAAAACTGTACAGTTAATTTTAGAATGCGTTAGTCAGCCAGATGGGTAAGTTCCAGCTAAAAACCGTTTTGCTGATGCATTCAGCAGCAATCTGATTGGACTAAAGGGTGACGTCAAATCTGTAGTAACATTTCCGAAAAATCAATTCAAATAATTCAATTCAATTCAAATAAATTTATTTTCTCATCACAAATGCAGTAGGTACATAACATATGATAATACTGATAAATCTAATACTACGCAACATTTGTGCGAGACTGGTGCCCGAAATAGGTTATAAGTACCTGTGTTACGGGTCACCAGGCCCCTTTGTCTTATACATACGCTTATTATATTAGATACAGTAATAGCAAACTGTGATGGAAGAAATAATAAGAGAAAAAAAAAAACAGTTAAAACAGTACAAAATTAGGTTAATGTATGGATATCCTCATAGCGTTAGAAAGTCTGGATTGAGTGAATGAATTTTAGCAGACAATAATAATAAATAAGTAATAATAATTATAAACCACTACGAAAACAATATACATGTTGAAATGTAGGTAAGGAGCATGTTAGCTGTCTAAAACCAGTAATTTTTCAGTCATCTGATAATCAAGTGTTCTTAACCAAGAGGAGATTTTGGATTTACAAGCAGATTTATTTAATGCATATATGCCAAGTATGGAATTGAGTTTATTGTAAAGATACGAACCAAGAAAACAGTAGAATCTGTGGGAAAAGCTTGTTTGAAAGTGCTGTGTAGAACATACAGAAGACTTCCTTCGCTTATCCCTTTTCAAAGTGGGGTCATAGCCTATTTGTGAGTGTTTTTTTAGTATCATGCATAGAACAAAACTTTGTCTTACTGTGAGAAACTCCCACATTTTATAAAGGTCGCTAGTTGGGTAACGGAAGGGCAATCCTGCCGCAACCTTTAGGATGGCTCTTTGAGCCCTTTCAATTTCCAAAAGATGCACCTTAGCTGCACCCCCCCAAGAAGTAACACAATAATTAATTAAAGACTGGCAGAGGGCGTGATACACCATTTTTATGGTATGAAGATCCGCTACTTGTCTTAAGGTTTTAAAGACATAGATTAATTTACGTAATCGCGTTACAAGCTGATTAACGTGAGCCTTAAAAGTAAGGGTTTGATCTATACAAACTCCAAGGTATTTGATGGTTTCAGTCCTTTGGAGAGGCAAGCATGGGCACATTAAATTTGCACTACTATCACAAGAGTGAGCGGTGAGAGAGAGAGATAACGTTGGAAGAAGATTAGTTTTCAGAGCGAAGGCCACATATTTGGTCTTTTCCACATTCAGGGTTAAGAGGTTGCTTTTCAGCCAACCAGAGACAACGTCAAGACCACATTGGGCACTGTGAAAAACCTCCTCCCACGAATCTCCGCTAAAGAAAAGTGCTGTATCATCAGCGAAAGAGAAAATTGTTCCGTTTTGAAGTTGCAGCTGACAGAGGTCATTAATATATACCAAAAAAAGGCTAGGTCCGAGTACGCTTCCCTGCGGTACGCCATACTGTATAGAAATCTCATCACTGACGTATTCGTCAATCTTTACCCTTTGTTTTCTATGTTGTATATAATTTTGAAATAATTTGAGTGGAACATCTCTGACACCAATCCTCTCTAGCTTTTGAATAAGAAGTCCAAAAGAAACCGTGTCAAAGGCCTTCGCCAAGTCCAGGAAAACCGTAAGACACTTACGCTTTTTATCCATATTGGTTACAATGGAGTCAGTCAATTCATGAACGGCTTCATCAGTAGACTTTCCTTGGCGAAACCCGTATTGAGTGGGCGACAGCAAGTTGTTGGACTCGAGATAGTGCAGAAGGCGCTTGTTCATCAGTCGCTCCAGAATCTTTGAAAAAGTGGGAAGAATTGAAATGGGCCTGTAGTTATTTATTGATTTTTTATCTCCTGATTTATGGATTGGCTTGACAAGTGCAATCTTCCATGCTTGTGGAAAGACTCCAGTATTAAATGCTAGGTTGCATATATACGTGAGTGGAGTTATAATGAGATTTGCGTATCGCTTAATAATTCTACCAGATATCTGGTCAACGCCGACTGCAGCATCTTCTCTCAAGCCCAGAATAATTTGCGCAACCTCTTTTTCATCCGTAGGTAGGAGTGCAAATGAGTTTAATGTGGAAGCAAGACTGGTTTGTTTGCTAGGTGGATCAATATTTGAGGAAATTCTTTCTGCAAGATTTTTTCCCACATTGGCGAAATGACTATTCGCCTCATTGACACTGTCAATTGGATTATCAGTCTTAATTAGGTTAGATGAGTGATCAGTTAACTTTTTAAAAGAACATATATTATTTATAGTGCTCCAAAGCTTTTTACTGTTATGCTTCGTCTTTTCTATTTCCCTTCTTTCGTAATTTCTTTTCTGTTTTTTTATGAGAGCATTACAGTAGTTTCTATATCGCCTATATGTTGTTTTTAGCACTTCATCATCTGGATACTTTTTTAGTTTTTTGTGGAGGTTATCCCTGTTCCTCATGCAGCGTAATAAGCCATCAGTTATCCAGGGCTTCCTTGCTTGCTTTCTGTTTGGTAATTTTACTATTTTGGAATTATCTGTCACGACTTGGCTTATTTTTGAGACCAGAAGATCAGTAGCAATATCAACATTACTGCATTGCAGAACAGGTGCAAAATCTAATTCTTGCATTGCAGCGTCTAGTTTCACATAATCAATGCGCGTTATCATTTTTGTAAGCTGTGTTAGTTTACTTTCAACATTAATAATAGCAGCTACAGATTCGTGATCGGTAATTGAAGACTCAAATATGACACAGGTTGCATCTAACTTAGTTTTGAGCATCAAATGATCTAAACAAGTCTTACCATGCGTAGGTTTGTCGTGAGCAGGAAGTATGGAATGGCTAGCCAATATGTTGAGATACTCATAGGATCGCTTATCTTTCGTATCCTTAGTAATATCTATATTTATATCTCCACATAGGATAATACTTCTGTAATTTGAAAGCTTACTTAGTAGTTTATCCAAGGATGCATTGAAATTACCTGTATTATACTGCCCTGGTGGGCGGTAGATTCCAATTAGGCAAATATCCGAACTTAATTTTAACAACAGGCAGTTAGCATCATCTAAGGGTGGTTCTTCGGACAGTACTTTATATTTTTCTTTATAATAAATAACCACGCCTTCATTTTGTGATTTATGAGTAGTAGTAGCCACACAATTATATCCGCTAAGCACCGGCACATGTTTTGCAGATTTAAGCCAACACTCTGTCAGTACGAGCACGTCCCAGTCTAGTTCCGATCTACTTAAAAATGTATTAAAATTAGGCATGTTGAAAGATATGCTTCTAATATTCTGTGAGATCACTTTAAACAACTTATTATGGTCGGGAAAAATAGTATGGGCGTCCTCAATATCACATTGAATTACCTTAGCAGTTGAGAATGTATCCAGATTACGGCCAATATAGTCAATTTGTGAATTATCGAATTTTAATCAATAAAATCTTAAGGCAATGCTTCGGGGAAATAGGTGACTCAATTGTATGAATGATAGAGGGTAGAGTGATTGTGATGAATGATAGGTGGTTTAGTGTGATGTGTGATGATGTGAATCCATACTTTCTATATACTAAGTGGTTAGTTCGTACATACTTGCAATATATCAGCAACAGTTTAAATACAAAATCATGTTTAATAGTAAGTAATATTAATAAATTAGCAGCTAACAAAAATTTTACTACTGAAATAGGTAGCACAAAAGTTAGTCATATTGCTAGTTTTTGGAGCTCTGTTTCTTCATTTATACGGGTCGGCACCTGACCCTCTTCTTTTTTTACGTAAACTTTTCCAAATGCCGTCCAAGTGGCTGCGAGCTTTTTATTCTTAACAAGTTGTCTTGCCAAGTAATGTAGTCGTCCTGCTTTAGTAGTTAATACTTCCGAGATAAACACTGGCCGAGGAGAGGAAGCTGGTCCTGTGAGGTTTATTTGCTGTGTATTCAGTTGAGGTTCCTTATTTGAACGTTTAGTTTTGTTATATTGCTTGTATGCAGTTAGAATAGATTCCTTTCTGTTTGTACTAATAAAGTTAATGACAATAGTCTCGGGTTTGGATCTATGTATATCTTTAATTTCTGAGTCCTGAATTGGGGTTTCAGGGCATAGCAGAGTTCCAACACTCTTAATAATGCTCATCATAGACTGAACGTTCTCGTTGTTTTGTTTGGGAACGTTACGAATTTCAATTGTGGAACTTCGTGATTGTTTTTCTAGCATTTCTAACCTATTTTCCAGATTTGTAACGCGCTTTTTATAGTCGGAGTTATCTTTCTCCAAACAATTTATTTTATTTAGCAGTTCTTCATATTTTTCAGTAACAAAATCAACTGATGTCTTAATCTCTTGATTTTGTTTTATGAGAACTTGAATGGTATCGTTCAGTGTTTCAAATTTTTCTTCCTGTTGTAGTTTTATTTCTGATATCATATTTTTAATTTGAGACATTTCCTCACCGGAGATCTCCGAGTATTCGTTTAAGGTACGTTTATGACGCTTTGTCACGTTAGGGAAGAGATTGGACGATCCCTCTTTAGGCACTTTATTCAGAGCCGAATCCGAACCGTACCATATTTTGGGTGGCGTCTTTTGTTTAGAAGGTGATGTATTGAGTGACATCTTACAATAATTATGTTATGCGAGGTTCCCTTGTATAAGTTATGTTATAAATCTTCTTTAATACTTAAGGTTGCTAATATTTTCTGTCAGGCGCGTTGTATTAATTTAATAGGACTGATTTACAAAGTAATTGTATTGTAGGTTAAATTCAACGAAGAATATCCAAAAAGACTTTACTAGCTGTCCGTGATAGCCGGATTCGAACTCGCGCCGTCACCGCGTAGTAGGGCGATAACCAACAGCCTTGTCCACTTAGCCGTTTCGACGTTACGTATAAGCTCGAAAATATTGTTCTTGTTAGTTACTTAGACGCCAGACGAATGGAGTGGGATTGACCGCTAGTGATTGAAGGTCACGGACGAGCGAGCGAACACGTTATTCTTTTGACACTGTTTATTTTTTTGCACAAATATCCTTTGATAGCACACACTTTATGTTTGTACACGTACTGTTTTCTTGTCCTTAGCACTTGCTGCACAGTTTAAGGTAAGTATAACTGATAAATATGAAGTAATGTATCTAAAAATGAATTTTAATCACTAGAGCTCTCGCAACACGTCCGTACACTTTCGAAGCGCAAGGGGGGAATCACAGGGTATGTGTTTGTTTTATGGATGGGAAATCATCAAATGACTTCTTCCGCTCTGGGCGGAGTGTAAAGGAGTGTCAGACTCTTACTGACTAAAACCTATCTGTGATACTCCTAATGGTATTTGCGTTCCAGGACCGCGGTGACTCTTTCAAACAAATTCCTCGGCAGGAATTTATCCTGCATTGCGGTTCTAAAGCAAACTGAAGCACAGTTTCCTAACAATCATATTTCTCTGAATACTACGAGTAAATGGAACATAGTACAGTATATCTTTGTGTACATCATATCTGATTTCTCAGTACCAACTGTGGCAAACATCTTAGAGAAATCACAATTCAAGATACGTGTGTAATATGGGTTTTAAACACCTACATAATTTAACTGTCACGGCAAAACACAAGACAGAATGCAATAACATACCGTAAAAACGTAACGCTGCCACAAGCTGAAAATCTTAAAATACCATCATCATTCTCCTCTAATTCCGCCAGGCTCGTTCCATCTTCGAATCACAAGATGAACGACAATGCACCACCGTTACATGGTGGACATCCCACCCACACACACAAAAAGTTTTGGTAATACATTCTTTGTGCGCACAGCTAAGGAGTTGAATTCCCTGCCAGGGTCTGTGTTTCCTGATAACTACAACCTGAAAGTCTTTCAGTCAAGAGTGAATAGGTTACTTCTAGTTAAGCGTGCTTCATCTTCGACCACATAATCGCCTACCATCAGGTGAGATAAAGGTCAAACGCGTGCTAGTTAATAGTTAAAAAAAAAACCTCAATTTATTTCGAGCCATGACTTGCCATGTCTTTTATAGAAGATTGTACGAGTAAGTTTACTTCTCTGTTAATAAACATCTTAGTACCCACCCCCTTTTATTCCTAAAAACTTTATCAATCGCTTCCTCCTATAACTCGTGCACAATATCTTATGCATTCCCGCGGCGTGCCACAGCCGAGGGTCAGTTAGACAAATGACGTCATCAATGATGACCGATAGCCACCGCGTCTAAGTTCGACATGCCTTGTCTTATTCGATGATACTTTGTTTTTGTTCGCAATTCATGAGAATTCTTTTGTGGTTTTGTACTTTTTCCTAGAAATTACGGCTACTTAAATTATGTTTTAACTAAGCGACATAGCTGTGTTTCGGTTGGAAGATTAGTTCACAAGAGTTTTACTCATTAGTCTCAAGAATTTAATCAACGTCATGTAGGATAATATCCTAAGCGATATATGTACATACATATGTATATGTCATTAAAAATTACAAACTCCGTAAGATCGTAATAAATCTTTTATAGGTTATAATTTCCTGATATATACATTACTAGCAGTGCCCCGCGGTTTTACCCGCGTAGGTCTCGTTCCCGTGGGAATATGGGGATAAAAAGCCTTTGTCACCCGGGGATAGCGTAGCTTCCAAACAGTGAAAGAATTTTTCAAATCGGGTCAATAGTTTCGGAGCCTGTTCAATACAAACAAACAAACAAATCTTTCCTCTTTATAATAGTAGTATAGATGAAAAATATATTTGTATAGAATTTCTTGCATGCAAATTCAATAGTTTTCAATATATCCGTGTCATTTTAAGAAAAAATAGTTTAGAATTTCACACGTTGTTGTACAATTTTACGGCCTTTGCTATTTTCCTGTGACATATACATGCTGTTGCATACGTATGTGTATACATTAAGTTTTCTTGTTTTGGGGTTCAAAACAACTATGAAAAAAAAAATATACAAATCCACACCCTCATATAAAAGAGGTCACTTTGGTACGCTTCTATACCTAAATTGCTAAACCAATTTAATGGGTTTTGTTATAGCATATCCTTTTTATGGTGAATCAACAAATGAATTCTCCTGCTCTGGGCGGAACGGAAGGGAGTGTCAGACTCTTACTGACTAAAACCCACCCGTGTTCCTCCTAGTACCCGCCGTGTTCCAGGGTAGCGGTGACATTTTCAACAATCTCGTAACCCTGGCAGTCGTATAAAGTCCCTGAAGACGGTTTTTTAGCGAAAATTTATATTAAAAAGCAAAAGCAAAAGCTAGTTGCTCAAAGGTTTTTTTAAATTTTTTTATTTTTTATTAATTTTTTTTTATTAATTTAATTTTTCAAGCCACGTATAAAAAAAAACGTCGTTGTAAAACATAATTTAAAACAGCTTGAAATAACCAGCAAGTTTACCGCAATTTTTTCCCAATTAACATGAAAAATATTATTTTAACAACAGCTTGTAAGAAACTCTTATATAACGATAACAACTAATAAACTGGGACAAGATCTTAGTGCTACGAAGTCACGGAAAATTGAAACTTACCGGGTTACTGTTAGGGTCTATTTTCTTTTTTATTTCAAAATATGAGACTAACATGAGTGAATACTTTACTATGACGTGGCTTGCGTTTGAAGTCTTAAAAATCAGCCAAAATAATTTTTAATAATTATAATAATATGGTTTATAGAAATCTACACTAATATTATACAGAGGAAAGATTTGTATTTTTGTATTTGTGTGTGTGTGATTTGATTGTTGTTTTGTTTGTTTGTTTGCATTGAATAGGCTCCGAAACTATTAGACCGATTTGAAAAATTCTTTCACTGTTGGGAAGCTACACTATCCACAGGTGACCTAGGCTATATTTTACCCACATATTCCCACGGGAACGGGAACTACGCGGATGAAACTGCGAGGCGCTGCTAGTAATGAATAAATTCAAAAACTACTGGACCGATTTTAGAAATTCTTTCACCATTAGAAAGCTACATTGAGCCTGAGTAACATAGGCTATATTTTATCCCCGTATTGCCTCGGGAACGGAAAAAACACAGGCGAAACCGCGAGGCGCTGCTAGTGTTATTTAAAAAAAAAAACCAATCGAGTGCGAGTCGAACTCTTGCACGAAGGGTTCCGTATCAAAAACCGAAAAGACACGTTTCTTGTACGGGAACTCCCGTTAATTTTTAATATTTCTTGTTATAACAGCAATGGAAATACACTCTCTGTAAAAATTTCAACCATCTACCAGTCACAATTCTTTAGATACAGGCCGCTGACAGACAGACGGACGGACGAACAACGGATGCTTAGTAATAGGCGTCCGTTGGTTCCCCTTCGGGTACCTTCGAACCCTGAATAGCCATCAAATAACCTATTTAATTTGACCTTTTTTATGCTTAATCCTATACTAACATTTCAACTACTCATGGTTACAAGGTGTATTATAAAATACACCTTGTATAAAGCAACTTTTTAATTTTAATTACAGCAAACATTAAAAACGAGGCTTAACATAAGACCCTATACTTTTCAATTAACACAGCCAAGTTCGCAAGAAATCCGCTAGTTATAAACCCGGCTATGTCGCACTGTAAATTGAGACATAATCTTATTACACTAAAGCCTGAACTTGCAGGATTAGAGCCACGGAATTATGACAGTTTGGTTTTATTATAATTACTGTTCAGATCTATGGAGGAAATTAAGTGGAGGGTATTAAAGGGATAGTGGGGGGAGTAATCTTGTAGGGGGGAGTTTAAACTAACTAGATGTGAGTAAAACTGAGTGAAGACTGTTTTATTTAGCACATCATCGCTTACAATATCATGGTGAGTTTTCAAGTGGTCAAACCTATAAAAATTTGTTCATAATGCTGAGTACAATGACCTCTTAAGAGGTTGTTGGTGTTTTACAAATAACCCTGTATATGGTGTGTACGGAAAAGAACAGAAGGCCAAGACAAAAGCGACATTCTATCAGCGAATAAAATTGTGTCAAAGTGCAAAATAAATGTGATTAAGATTTTATTCAGCTGAAGTATCCGAGTCCTGGATAAAGCCACCTTTTTCCTCCACAAATCCTACAAGGTTCTGTCCCGAGCCGCCTCGAACAGACTTATGCAGTAGGTGTCTAGTTCATGCCATCTCGTCCAAGACCGAACTTGGCGGTACTGCCAATCGTTTTATTTTAAGGATGGGATATCATCGAATGACTTCTCCCGCTCTGGGCGGAGCGGGAGGGAGTGTCAGACTCTTACTGCCTAAAACCCATCCGTGTTCCTCATAATACCCTTTGCGTTCCAGGACCGCAGTGACTCTTTCGACTAAATTCCGCAGCCATGGCAGGCACTGGCCCTATAGGACCCCGACTATTTGCTGACATCTGTTTGAGGAGCGCAAGGAACACAACGCGCCGTCGACCCGGGCCTAGTTGTTATCGGACGCCGCGCCACCTAACGTTAGCAGTCCGTAGATCCGCGCCTACGATGTCCGACAGCCACTTTGCGGCGACTATTGCCCAGCGGTCATTGTACATGTGGTTGACGTGACTCGCTCAATCCATTTTTTACGGCGAATAATCCTCATGGATGTCCTCAAAGCTGGGGCGGGCGGAGGGGTCTGTCAGACTCTTACTGACTAAAACCTCGATGTTCCATCTCGCACCAACGCTGCCGCTGGGGATCGCGGGAAACCTTTGGCAGCCTTTTTTCGTACGTCAATTGGGTTGAAGTTGTATTGACTAATCTATCATGTTTGTTATTTAACTTAGTAAGTATCAGTGTGTTGGTTGACAGTACAGCAGCCCTACCATGAGGTCTTAAATCCATCATGCTATGTGTGAGGAAAAGGGATAGTGCTATTCGTCTTGTGTAACTCCGTCTCTCTCTGACACAGGAATCATGATGGATTTAAGACATCATGGTAGCAGCAGTTCAGCTATGTTAACACGATGATATACTGCTTTGTTGTATGGTGGTTGCGCTTAAATAAGCGAGTTTATAACAAAATACTTCGTTTCATTCATCGTCTCCAACGTTATGCGCTAAATATGATTTAAAAAAAAATACTTAAAAAGCAATGCAGAAAGACATCAAGACCGTTTCATTTCAAAACGGGTTGTATAATCTCATTAAAATATGAAGTTCCCGGAGATTGTTGCAGCGGAGTGCGGCAGCGACTTATGTCAGAACTGTTTTATGTTTGTTTGAGACTAGCTGTGCCTGTAGTTCTTTCTGTCAGCGATTTTTGATTTCTAGAGGGTTTTATCAACGACAGACAGCTCGTTTGAAATACAACGTCAACGACGTCAATTTGTAGAGATAAAGACAGTAGTGGATGAAGAACAAAAAATTTTGAACTCCAATTTAATGACAGTATCTCGAGGTGTCCCTCAGGGATCTGTTCTAGGCCCTATCTTCTTCATCCTATTCCTTAATGATTTAATTGAGTACATAAAACAACGTATTACAGACACTAGACTCGTTATTTTTGCGGATGACACTAATGCAATAGTGTCCGCAAATAACTTAAATAATTTAGAAAATAAAATTAATAATTTATTAAAAGTTTTTGAACACTGGTTGGGTACAAACAATCTAAAGCTTAATGTAAATAAAACAAAATGTGTACTTTTCAAGTCAAACGTTCGGAACAACACTAGTCTTGAGGTTTTGTCATGTGGCAACAAAGTCGAAGTGGTTGACTATGTGAAATTCTTAGGTGTTCACATCGATGCATTGTTAAACTGGAAGGTTGAGACGTCGTCTGTAACGAAGTCTGTTAGCTCAGCATGCTATGCAATCAGAAGCCTGAGGGATGAACTGACATTGGCCCAGCTTAGGATGGTATACTTTGCCTTGGTTGAGTCTAGGCTTAGATATAGTATTGAGTTTTGGGGCAACAGCTATAAGTACAATATCCACTCGGCATTTGTAATTCAAAAAAGAGCCTTAAGGACAATGCTCCGCTTAAAACAGACAGATTCGTGCAGAGACCATTTTATCAAACTTAATATTTTGACAGTGCCATGCCTTTATATACTGGTGTTGCTAACCAGTTTTGTTAAGAACTTGCATAAATATGAAACTGATGACCAACGACAAGTTAGAGTTAACACACGTAGGAAAGACTTGCCTAACACAATCCAACCGAAAATCAACGTGGTTCGTCACAGTCCTAGGTACCAATCAGTATATCTTTACAACAAGCTTCCCTTAGAATTTAAAAGCATAAATAGCGAAAACGTATTTAAAAACAAATTGAAAATATATCTATTGAGGAAAGGCTACTACAGTGTCGATGAGTACCTAGATGATAAGCGACAGCCGTAATATAATAAATTGGTATTAATTTTAAATGGTTTGTTGATAATTATTATTATTTTTTATTTTATTACTTTTTTTTTATTATTATTATGACATTTTGTTTTGATTATTATACTACTCATATATTTTATGACACATGATCTCTAGTAATAGCTGTTATTATTATTTTTTTTTTATGATTATTTTATTTTTGACATTCTATTATTATTATACACATGACATTTACTCTTACATATTTACAGTTTTTATTTCATTCAAGTTTGACAGTCCATTTTGAATTATTCACAAAAATAAGATGACATTGATTTTTATTTTTTCCTTTTGAATGGTCAAAAACTTTCGTTTTAACTGTATTATTATTAAGTATTTTAAATTGATTGTGGATTATTATCGTTTGGATTTGTTACTCAATTATGTATTATCTCTGACATGTTTTAAGATTGTAATGTTTTAATGATAGGTACTTACTGTTTATTTTACATTTTATTTTACAAAATTTCTACACAATGTATATTGTTCCGAAATAAATGACTTATGACTTATGACAAAATATATACTTAAAGCGATATTCGTTCTTTAAATAAAGGTCTGCTTTTTTTTGTTCTGTATGGTAAATCAAATAAATGACTTCTCCCGCTCAGGGTGGGGTGGAACGGAGTGTCAGACTCTTACTGACTAAAACCCACCCGTGATCTTTCTAGTGCCCATTGCTTTCTAGGGTTGCGGTGACTCTTTCAAACAAATTCTGCATCCCTAGCAGGCACTGACTCTATGGGGACCCGTCTTCTTTGCTAACAGCTCTTTGAAGCGAGCGTGGAATAGGACGCGTCGTCGACCCGGGCCTGGTTGCTATCGGACGGTGAGCCACCCATAGCTCGCCATCCGCAAGCCCGCGCCTACGGTGGCCGGGAAGTGTTCTGCGACTCCCGACGCGTTGCGTTCAGGGCCGCGGTGATTTTTTCGAACAAATTCAGTAACTTCTTCTTCATCCTCTATTCTATTAGCAATTCACATTCATACCAAACTTCCTACATTTAGAAATTCGCTAAATATAACAAGGCAGAGCCAAGAACCTCCCTTGAGATATTCCAAAATAGTAACTCAAGCAGGATTACCTAGGACCCAACATTAACGTACCTAAATAGTACTAATAGGTACTTAAAGGCGGAACATCGAAGCAACCAAGAGTATACCTAATGACTACCGAAGCACGCCGGAGTATTCCCTAGCGCTTGGTGTAAATAGTGTTTAATTGTAAACAAGTTCATTCTGTAGTTAGTCTGTGTATTGACTACCAATTAAAACGGTAAATGGGGACTATTTTAGTCATAAAGGTAGTTTGCTGTTAGATTATTCATGGAAATGGACTCTGTTTTGTTTTTTCTTCGAAGCTCCGTTTTAGTTAAAAGCTTAATTAAGTGCCCATCGTTATGTTAATTGAAACCTTCGAAATTAATGAATTGAGTTCGAAATGTTTTGTTTTATATTTACTTTTATTTTTGGTTAGGAAATTCCGACAAAAATAAAAAAAAAATATCATGTTTACTACTGTCCTCAGCCAGAATGTTTATTTCAGGTTAAGAATGATCTCCAGCTGTTGTACCAGCATGCTGGAGTGTGAGGAATGGTTGTTATCACCATTTCAACCCGGAATTACCGTGTACTGGGTAGTTATAGATATCTTCTTTCTTCTGCGATTTTTACCGGTTCCGTGAAGTACACAACCAGGACATATCACCTCTATAAAGGCTATCATTTATTGCCTATGCACCAGTACTTTGGGGGATTTAATGAATACCTCTGACGCGACGCTGCCGCTGCAACTACGTAGACTTGGCCTAAAAAATCTTAAGTGTTAACCACTGAATCAAAATCAACAAGAATTTCTACCTCATGCTTGGCGAATAAACCTTTGTTGGACAACAAGCTGACCCGCTTAACTTCAATTGTGTCACATTTTTCATGACTGCTCCGCTCCTATTAGCCTTAGCGTGATTATATATTATAGCCTTTCTCGATAAATGGGCTATCTAGCACTGAAATAAATCTTTAAATCGGACCAGTAGTTCTTAAGCAAACAAACAAACTCTTCAGCTTTAAATATATTAGCATATTAGATGGTTACATACATATCTTGCAATGAAACCATTATAACAAAAAAAAAATGAAAAAACCCACGGCGGTAAAAACATAATTGAAAAAAAAAATTAAATAATTAATAAAAACCCCCGACTTACAGAATTATTGTAACTCAAGAATATCCGTCCGGGCTGCCATTAAATGAACTAGTTTTGCAGATAGTTATGGCAGCCCCCGACGGATATTCTTGGGTTTTCAATTTTGTTTTACACAAACAAACAAACATCCTCTCATCCCGAACTCATACACTATCTCCGTTCCGTCGTGGGTACAAATAATCTCGAATTAAGTTAAGAAAACTACCCATCCGTAACTTCACTGTCCGGCGTAACTATTAAATATGACAGAGACTACTACAATTCTATATATTCTAAATCATAACTTTAACAACGGAGTCGCGAAAGTTTTGCTAACGTTAGTTATTTCAACCTAGTTTGCTAGTAGAGACATGACGCTACTGCTTTGTAGATTTATTCTGTTTACAGATTCTTCATTTCAGTATCATTTTTCGAAGCGTTCGGGAGCATCGCGAGTATCGCGACTGAAGCAGTTACGAACATCATTGATTAATATGATTGCCTTACAAACATTTTGAGCAACAGACCAGGGCCCCAAATCTATTTTTATAAATTTGCCATTCCAACACGATCCATTTTGCTAAAAGTTCGTAATCTGTAAATTCATTATGGTCGATCATTCGATCATTGATCGGTCAAAGGTCTCGTAATACTTTTTGATAACCGAGCTATTAAAAGAAATTACTGCACAAAGACGTTCTAATGATAGGTCACTGATCAAAGGATCTGTCAAAATTTTAGCAGATTACCGCATACGTCTGTCATTCATTTGTCATTATGTATGACATTACCATTTTATGACATTTCTTTCAATGGAGTGTCAGTGGTTGACCATTGGACTGAACTTGTCAAAATAAACCATTATGAAATCAGTGATAGACCATTCTGATACTATTATAATAGCAGACTTGAGGCCCAGTAAGCTTAGTTGACAGCTCAAAGTCACGGAGCTATATAAGAAGGATAGCACTATCTCGATTTTATAAAAAAAAGGTGGCAAAAGACTCAGCAGGTTATGACAGAACAAATAACTTAGATTTAAATAAGTATTTGCTGGGTTGGCTGGCTTATCTCTTGAATACCCTCCCGTTCAATCTCACAGATCCAACTAAACCCACACAACGACTCCTCTCACATAAGGCTGAACTAAATAAATCCATCTCACATGTCGTCAGCACGTTTGTCATATAAACCACTGCTAGACACTCCACTGCAAAGCAGGAAAGTTATGCCAACATAAAGTTTTAAGTTAAATTGACTTTCGCGAGCTATGTGGACAAAATTATCCGCTCTCCTTTGACGCAGTTACAGCTTTTGAACAGCGTGCTTAAGCGGTGGCTGGGGCGGTAGCGGACACGGTAGCGGATACGCTTGGGTACATTGCATCGCGAATTTTGCAGCTGGCAGTATAATGTCATTGCACTTTCACAGAACAAAACAAAATACGATCGCTCAGTCATCATAGTTGACCAAAATCATGAAGAGAGACGAAAGGATATGCAACTAAAATAGAACTATAAATGTTGATACGTGGGGAGGCAGAGAAGGCCAAACAATATATGAATGGAATAAGTAAGGATGAATTGTGTGGGAATAGGGTAGTTGCCTAAAAAAATCTAATTAGTCCGTAAGATAGACTTCCCAAAAATATTGGACACGTATTTTTAATTTTTTCACGTAAACAAAAAGTGAAGACGATATAGTGCGTTGAAAACTCGTGTGACGTCACTTCGTGCGACGATTTTTACCACGCTGTGATGTCACAAGCCCCCACTCATAATCTTTGAACCTTTTTATCTTCGTCAATTTTTAGAGATTTCATAAAGAAAAAAATACGTGTCTAATATTTTTCGATAATTTAACTGAAGGACTAAATAGGATCATATTTTTATTCCTCAGGAAACATCCCTATTATACGAAGGAAAGGGATGGAATGAAACGATTTTCAATTCAAGTTTGTTGCTCAAAGTCCCGTTCATAGTTTTGTGTTATTATATCCCTCGCATTTTTAATGAGAATATGATACTGAAAACAGTTTTGTGGCAGCATGTGCCAAGAGGAAAAAGAAAGGCGGCAATTTCTTGGTGCAGGTGTGAAAATCCAATTGAAATCTATGATCATCTATGGACAACCTGACGAAAAAGGACGATGCGGTCGATGGAACACGCTTGTCCAGAAGTAACCTATTCATTGTTGGAACCCGCGCAATGTCCTCATCCTAGACGAAGTCTTAGACGCATTTAAACACGGAATTTGGTACTGAATTATGTTCCACATTATCACAGTGGTCTCTTCCTCTGGGGTGAATATAGTTGCAAGTTGATGAGGAATTATTTAGTTTGCAAGTCGATCAGTATACAATTTAGATTGCTGGAATGAAGTGACAACTGTTGTAAAGAGAAGTTAGGTCACCAACTTTGATGACTGGCAAATTTTCTCACTGTGGTTTGAGTTAGTATGCACCTACTAGCATAGTTTGTGGGATATTTGAGAAGATATCCAAATTGCAAGCGTATGCAGGCTTTGATAAAAGTACGACTTGGCCTTTAAATGTTCTTTGTTCGTGGACTTATTGTCTACATCTTACATTGACAGATCTTTAGTGTTGTTATGATCGAACATTGAGGGTTTAAAAATAAAAATTCATCGATAAGCTTCGAGAAGAGGTAGCTAAAGTGCGCCACAATCTTTCGCTGTCTTGACAAGGGTACTACCACCCCCAAATCTCAATTTGAAACAACCTGTAAGATTTATGCGTCGCTCTAAAATTCTGTTAGGGTACTGTAATTTAAAGCTGTGCCACCAAATACGTATTTAACTAAACTAAAAAATCTACTCACAACTATTTTTCCCCAAACAGTTCTAATGCGTTCAATCCAGCTGTGACGAGGTCCCTACTATCAGCTGTATTGTTACAGCCGTGTAACTCGCAGATCACCTCTTGGGCCAGCTCTCGTCTCGTTTTTTTCGTTATGGCAAGTTGAGCCGACACTGGGGGCCATACATAAATTACGTCACACGAATTTCATGATTTTGCCCCCCCCCCGTCCTTGTCACAGCTGGTCACATTTGTGAGACCCCCTCCCTAGTGTGACGTCACATATTTTACAATTTTATCCGTGTATTTGTTCGTATTTTACTTAACACTTAGATTAAAATAGACTACGAAATGTGACGTCATGAAATTTAGAACCCCTCCCACCCCCTTGTCACACAATGTCAACCTTCGTCGACCCCTCCCTCCCCCTTAATGTGTGACGTAATTTACGGATTGTCCCCTAGATCGCATAATGTTTACAGTAACTATGCAACAATAGAAGATGTTGATGATGATGATGAGGATTTAAATGAAGCACAATATTATCAGCAATTCCAACTGTCGAAAAGGTCAAAGACATTGTCAGTCAAGATTTATTTTATCGACAAAATCAAGCTCGCGATTTATGGCAAGGGACGTTTCTTAGCGAAAACTGTAATGGAAATCGATTTAAAGGAGCTTGTAAGTTTAAAGCCACGATCCATGCTGGAGCATCGCTGTAAAATTCATTAAGTGTACAATAGGGATGTTTCCTGAGGAATACAAATATGATTCTATTTAGTCCGTCAGTTAGATTATCGAAAAATATTGGACACGTATTTTTTGCTTTATCAAATCGATGAAAATTGACGATGATCTACAAAGAGCTTCAAAGATCATGAGTGGGGGGGCTTGTGCCGTCACGGCGGGTAAAAACTGTAACACGAAGTGACGTCACACGAGTTTTCAACGCACTGTATAGTCTTCGTTTTTTCTTTACGTGAAAAAAGAAAAAATACGTGTCCAATATTTTTTGGAAATTTATCTGACGGACTAATTAGATTTTTTAAGTCAACTACCCTATTTTGTAACCAAACAAGTAACTAACAACACAGCCACGTTCTTCCCGAAACAGCTTTAATACCCTCAATCCAGCTGTAACGAGTTCCCCTATCAGCTGGTTAGTTACAGCGGTGCTCACAGCCTCATAGAACTCCCTGATCGCCCCTTTGTCCAGCTCTCGCCTCATTTGGCACACAATGCTAGTAAAATAAAAGGAAAAGGAGCTCCTAATCGCATACGAATGGCGTATTATAAAGACGGAGAGGTTTGAAGGTGGGCGTTGTGATTAAAGGTAGAGGAAAAATATTGTTTGTTTTTAGCCAATTTTTAAATGGAGTATTTTTAATACCAGATTATAGGCCGTAATCTGTCGAAATGTAGAGAAAAGCAGGTGTTTTTGACAATTTGTTAGAATTGCCCCACAGCTTGCTGCTTGAAGCACGTAGTGACGTCACGTGTGTTTTCAACGCACTGTATCATCTTCATTTTCTTTAATGTGAAAAAATAAAAAATACGTGCCCAATATTTTTTTGTAATCTATCAGACGGACTAATTAGATTTTTTCAGTAAAATACCTATTATTATTACGTAATATTAAGAAAACCACGACAGTTAATTCAAACTCTGTTACGGGTGAAACATTAAAGAATAAACACGCCGTTCTAACAGACATCACACACTTCATATCGACGTATCCAGCTGTCAAAAACGAGGAATCAAATACTCTGTGGCAACACTAGGATTATGAAAAGGCCAGATAAGGGAAGTACATACATACATATGTTCTAGCTTTTCAGCTATGTACCTGAATTGTGGAGTACCTAGGATACACTTCAACGCCTAACTAGTGGGCTTAGGGAGTCCTGGTAACGACCTGTGCTGGTGGTGTGGTACAAGTTAGAAGATTCTTGCGAAAATAAAAATAAAGTTTTGGAAAAGTAATTAAGTCTCTTTTCACACTGCATCTACGTTTCTTATCCCACTCTTTTCCTTTGCAGATCTGCTAGAAGAAATTTCTATTGAAATACAATAGTAAATTATTTTGAGCATTTTTCTCTGTATTCGATTTACTTTTTTAATTATATTGAGTGTTCATCAGATAAATAAGTACTCACGAGGGTCTCGTCATGTGGGACAGTAATATCGTATATCCTTGTTCGTTTAGCGATCTAGCACCACTTTATACGTCTCACTGAACACCAAGAAATGTAAGGAATTAGCCAAGGACTCTAAAAGCAGAAAGTATGAAAGAAAAAATATGAAAATAAAGCGACGGAAGGTTTACTGAAGGAACATTGAACAGTAAGTTCACCTTTATACCTACGTGAACGCTCAAATCTCCAGGATAGATTAAACACTCATACCTAAGTAGCACTTGAACTTGATGATTTTGTTGTCAGAGAGAGGCGGAGCATACAGGTCGAATAACGCTAACTCTTTTTCAAAACGTTATCATGATGGCATTGACACATTACTAAAGGCGGATCTGTGTCAAAACCGTGAATAGTTGATAATTGATCTCATAAAGTCAAATCACGAAAGGACTTATACACAGTCGCTATTCATTTGTACCTTGTACCACATCCACAAAACTCAAAAGGTAAAATTGCACATGTAAGCCTTTTACTCGAACATTGCAACTTCAGCTCTGCTGCCGTGCGGGAAATATATCACTGAACAATATAAACCGTGACATTTTATACCTACATTTTGACATTGTATTCAAATAGATTTTTATTTTCAATTTAATTGATATGTAACCAATTTTATTTGACTTTTATTACTAATACATTTGACTATTATTCCACCATTTTGTCTTATTTAAATTTGTACCGTTTATTTTTTGACGTTTGTATTTAATTTGTTATAAAGCCATTATTATATTAAATTGCTGTACACGACTACCCGTGAGACCTGTAACAGTATATTTAAGGTTATGTAGAACACTTGCGGAATTTGTTCGAAAGAGTCACCGCGGCCCTGGAACGCAACCGCCACTAGATGGATCACGGGTGGGTTTTAGTCAGTAAGAGTGTGACACTCCCTTACATTCTGCGCAGAGCGGAAGAAGTAATTTGATGTTTTCACATCCAGACAAAAAAAAGGTTCTATAAACACATGTGATTGCAATTAAACGAAAGTCTCTCTTTCAAAGCTTACTTCTGCTATATTACGCTAAGGATTTTGATACGGTTTCCGCTTCTGTTCTCTTCCACAGAAACTAGCAAATACCGTAACTCTTAAGCAAAATACTGCTTAAGAGCAATCTATTAAAATATTCCCCATAAAACATAGAAACTTGAATTAACTAAAAAAATCTCTTCATGAATCACTTCGCCCATTGATGAAAACCGGTAGTACTACGTAGTACCGGTACGGCTACGTAGTACAGTCAAGTAAATAAAAGAACTGAGAATAAATATTAATAATTTTCATATTTTTATCAAGTTTGCAAAGAAACGATCAAAATACACACCTCCCACTCACTAGGTGCCAAAGTGGCCTCCGTTAGCGGGAAAATGAGAAAATAAATTGAATCTCTTGAGATTTTTAATTTCTGATACAGAAATAATAAATTCCATTTCATATAACTTTTAATTAGTTTCAACTGTTTGCCGAGAAATAAGTTGACGTATTATTCTTTTTGAGCTCTGGATGTTGTCATAATAAATGTAATTAACAAAATAAGTTAACATCTTTCGTTGTTTTGGAGTGCGCGTCAATCACAAAGAGCGATATCAGTAATTACGAAACAATAAAAAGCACGAGACACAAAAATGAACTTAAGGCAGTTAAGTGCAGAACAATTAAGTTTAAATCAAGCATTTTTAGTATGGGCGTTAAAATCTATAATAAATGACCTAACTCTATTTAAACATTAACTACTTTTAAATACAAACTCATAAAATTACTGATACAGAAAGTTTATTACATACCTAGTCAATGAATTTTTAAGTGACAAATGTTTTGACTAACATTTATTTATATTATTATAATTAGAAGGCTTAATTTATGACAAACAACAACTGCTATGTATAATTCAATTCCTAGTGATAATTAATGTAATGTTGCCTCTGTTATTGTGTGTACTATGGCCAATTTTCTTTTTAAAAACTTTTATTTAACTTGCAAGGTATTTGACATTAAATTATAAAATTAAATATTGTACACCCTAAGGGAAGGTTCATATCTGACGGAACATGCGTCGCATATTATCGGTCGCGTAACGCCAGAACAGACAAATGTATAGAAAAACACTTGACAGTTCACACTCGACGCACTAACGTATCATCGGTTGAGTGTGAACGGTCAAGTGTAAACGGTCAAGTGTGTTTCTATACATTTGTCTGTTCTGGCGTTACGCGACCGATAAAAAACACTTGACCGTTCACACTCGACGCACTAACGTATCTTCGGTTGAGTGTGAACGGTCAAGTGTTTTTCTATACATTTGTCTGTTCTGGCATTACGCGACCGATAATACGCGACGCATGTTCCGTCAGATATGAACCTTCCCTAAGGGATGTTACAGCGACACTTATTACAATTATAATTATAAGGACTGAAATTTTGCCTGTGACAAGCAATAAATGAATCTGAATCTGCATTAAAAGCCTACAAGGTGGACCGATGACCTAGTGAAGGTCTAGAGAATGAACTGAAAGCGAGACGCAGAAGAACGATCGATGTGGTGTCTCATGGTCTACCATGAGACACCACATCGATCGTTCTTCCTATGGCCTCGGCCTATGTCCAGCAGTAGATGACTTTCGGCTGAAATCATAACGATGATGATGGCCAAAAAATAGACGAGCCCTCTGTTCACGTGAGTTAATTACTAAGTACTCGTATTCTTTAGTATATGGTACTACATAAAATGAAAGTTTTTTTTTAGTTAACAAGGTTTTTTAAGCAGCACGTACTACTTAATAATGGTATCAAAGATTTCCCTTGGGATATAATTATAACTATAAAACCAGCATTTGCAATTGAATTTGTGATCTCTAGCTTCTTTTTGTTTTTATGAGACACCTTTTTTTTTCATGTAAGCATTGAACATGGATAAAGGTAACATTTTTTTTTTCATAAATTGACTACACTGACAGTAAGTTCCACAACAGGCACATTTATAGCCACCATTTTAGTTATAACCTAGACAACATTCTATTTCAAGTCCCAGACAAGCACTTATCGGCCAGATAAAAATCACGTTCGGTCTAAAAACCGATAAAAAATAGAGTTTACGACCCTTTATACAAAAGTTTATGGCAACATTAAAGGGTATTACAAAACATTTTATTGGAGGGTAGGCAACAAAATTTCAATAATCGGGTATAGTGACGTCATCCAGGTACAATTGCGCCATTGTCACGTAAACTGCCGGAGCGAACGGACGTGCATATGTTGTGAATTGTTGAGCAAAACGATAAGCGATTTTTGGTTATTTTTTAATTGTTTTGTTCTGGCCAGAAGGGTTTACGCATAAAGTCTATATTAAATAAGCGTACCGTACGTACATACGTAAAGGCATTTCGTCAACCGCATCCGATGATAGATTGACATTTTGCCTAGAGCTTCGAACATTGTAATGACGCTTTATAGAGGCCTATTTTCGGCAATAGACGTAATACGGCTGAAAGAATGATTATAATTACATAATTTTCTCTTTATTTAAACATTACTTCACGTGGGTAGGAAGCTTCGTCCGGGGATCTTTTAAAATTCATAAGTCCAGCTTTAGATTCATACCCAAAGGAATAAATATTCTTGGAATAATAAAAATAAAGCACTCCTTTCTGGCTGCTGAATTATTATCCCGAGGAATGTGTTTATAGCCGCAACCTGCTACCTATGTTTATACTAAATATTCAAGTAACAAATATCCCTAAAACTAAACTTAGACTTTCACTGTCATTATTAAAATGAGCAAAATTGTATCTATACTTAATATCATAAAGCTGAAGAGTTTGGTTATTTGTTTGGTTGAACGCGTTAATCTCAAGAATTCCTAGTTTGAATTGAAAAATTATTTATTAAAATATAACATCACGCTACGACCAATAGAAGCGGAGCATCAATGAAGATATTGCAATAACGGTTTTATTTTCGTGAGGCAAACTAAGTTGCGCAGCTCAGCTAGTAATAAATATAACATAACATAATCAGCCTTTTAAAGTTCCCACTGCTGTGACACAGGCCTCCTCTCTAGGAGAGGGAATGGGTCGTAATCCACCACGCGGGCCCAGTGCGGGTTGGTGAATGTCACATGTCTTCGAATGTTTGCCATGCCATGACATGCCGGTTTCCTCACGATGTTTTCCTTCAACGTTTTGAGAGCAGTGGTGATGAAATTAATTACACAAAGTAATGCGCCTGGCTGGGTTTGAACCCGCCACCTTCAAATTCGTAAGTCGGGGCCGTTACCACTCGGCCACCACTGCTCTTCTCTTCTTGTAATAAATATGCCGCAAACCAACGCCGCCAATTTAAAAATTTACTAGCCAAGCCAAAAATTTACTACTCATCATCATCATCTCAGCTGAGAGACGTCCATTGCTGGACATGGGCTACTCCCAAGTATCGCCTCATCATCAGGTCCTATGCGTCTCACATACAGCAGAATCCCGCGGCCTTCACCAAGTATTCTGTTCACCTTGTGGGAGAAATTCGGTGCTACTTCACGCGTAATGAAGTCACGTCGTCATCTATTTGGTGGCCTCCTATACGTATCCCTGCTTATTTAAAATTATACTACACCGGCCATTTTTCAAAATGGCGCGGTTTATCTATCGTCTACGTAAAACGATAGATAAGAACGAAAGTCACGCATACCAACACAAATACAACGGATACATCCTCGTGTTAATAAACCATAGTTTTCACCATCGGACACCATAAAAAGGTGCTTTGATCAACGATTAAACCGATACCCATCTTTTACAGCTAACCATCACGCTAATACCCAAGGCGGAACCCTAGGGTGCTTCAGAACAGATATGTGCAGAAAGTCAGCTCTATACAACAAACGAGAACGCACGCACACACACTCGCGACCGGCATTTGTTTGAGATCACAACTCATAAGAAGAGGCACGCACACATGGACACGCTTCACGTACAGCGAGCGCAAGCGCACTCGCGACAGGTATTTATTTGAGATCGCCGCACAGACACGTCTAAGTGTGCGTGATAATGTTTGTTCTCGGTGTATGGAGCCAACCTTCTGTTAATTATCTTATACAATGGTTCCAACTTTGGTAGACCTATTTTTGTTGCTATATGCTTCTGGTAAGAATAGATTGTGTTTTACGACTTCGTACTCAAAGGGCCCTAAAGAAGCATTTAGGTTTATAAAATAAAACCCAAGCTTTCGGGGTCTTTATCTTAATACTAGCTGCTGCCCGCGACTTCGTCCCCGTGGAATCCCCGATTTTAAAACATTCTTTATCGCTGCTCCGCTCCTATTGGCTTAAGCGTGATGATATATAGCCTAAAGCCTTCCTCAATAAATGGTCTATTCAACCCAAAAGGAATTTTTCAATTCGAACCAGTAGTTCCTGAGATTAGCGCGTTCAAACAAACAAACAAACAAACTCTTCAGCTTTATAATATTAGTATAGATTGGCGTAAAGATAGACAGACTAGAGGCTAGAATAAGTGATATTAATTTAATTAATATAAGTTATTTATTTAATTTGCGGATTTAATGCCAAAAACGTCCCTTGGAAATCACGTTTTTTTAACTTTTGCATTCCGTTTTCACTGACAGCATTTCACCAGTTTACAGGCAACAATAATAATTCCATGACATCAAACAGCAAAAAATATACCAGTCTACGCCTAGCCTTATTCGGTTCAGTGGTTTTAGCTAAACATAACATTCATTGCGAAGTGCCTCTATAGCAGTTCTCTTGAGCAGTTCCGCTTGATTTCAATAAATACTAAAACACGTAAGTGTATAGAGTTTTGCATTCAATCTATATATAATCAAAAGGGACTGACTGACTGACATAGTGATCTATCAACGCACAGCCCAAACCACTGAACGGATGGGTCTGAACTTTGGCATGCAGGTAGATATTATGACGAAGGCATACGCCAAGAAAGGATTTTTGAAAATTCGTCCCCTAAGGGGGGGAAAAAGGGGTGAACATTTTGAATGGAACTGTAAGCTAGTTGTCTCATATAAGCCTACGCTGAAGCAATATGGTGTCGTTCTCAACAACAAGAACAATGGAGATTATTTCTTAAACTAGGCTAGACGTGGAAAGTAGTTTTTGGCTATCACGAGTATATTATGTATTTCAGAGAATGTTTGCACTGGAATATACTGAGGATGTTGAAACTCCTGATCCCAAGTATAACGGGAACTTTCAAAGTGGAGGAAAAATTTCAGTGGCTTCCATAAATACTTCTAGAGAGGACTTAACTTTGTATATCGATATCAAAGCTTGCAATATCGACAGCATAACTCGATACTTTTACATCGAAAGTAAAATTACTCGAGTTCAAAAGCCAGGAGTTTATCGGTTAAAGAACCTGCATTTACTACAAGGATATATAATTGATAATTATGGAGATCAATAGCGATATTTTTTGTTACAATTGTATTTTTGAACTTCTATTAATGTCTACGTATTACGCCAGATAAAATTATCAATCTTTCTACACTTATTTTAACCCTCAATACCAATATACTATATTGATACTTTCAGACACTCGCGATACCCTACCATAGGCCCAAAACTATATAAAACGCGGAAGCTAAGAATTTACTAAACTAACTGATCATGTTGACCGCAAAACTGCAAACGAAGCTGATTCTAAAGCAAACCACAGGTTTGAACGTATAGGTACCGCGGTTAACGGGAGGTTCGATCGTCTGATTTGATAAGTGTGTGTAGAGTAACATAAATATATTGAACTATGATGCCTTTCTCGCTTCTATTAAACTATGGCCCAGATCGGCGTCCACACACTGCGGCCCGCCTTTCATCTTGCGCCGCATGCAAAGTCTGTACTGTTTCTAGAAGGGACCCTGTCAGCACATACAATAGGGTAGCTGGTAGGGAATTTCTTTCTCAAAAAAATATATTTTGTATTTTATTTATTTGTTGTACACCTACCAGAGTGTCTTTGTAATCCAAAGGTTGACTGGTAGAGAATACCTTGTTGCATTAAGTCCGCCCATGTACCACTATTGTACATAAAGTTTAAATAAATAAATGGGTAGTTGACTAAAAAATCTAATTAGTCCATCTGATAGATTTCCAAGCAACATTGGGCACGTATTTTTCCTTTTCACGTAAACAAAAAACAAAGACGATATAGTGCGTTGATAACTTGTGTGACGTCACATCGTGCTACGATTTTTATCACGACGAGACGTCACAAGCCCCCTCTTTTTATCTTCGTCAATTTTTATTGATTTGATAAAGCAAAAATAGGTGTGCAATATTTTTCAATAATCAAACTGACGGACTAATTAGAATCATTTTTTTTACATAGGAAGTATCCCTATTCAAACGTGTCACCGTTTACTGAACTATTGACTGGCGAGCATTTAGATGCTGTTAGCAGCATGGTATATAAATGGCAGAAGCTACGTATTCCGCGTATTTATGGCGTCACGAATTTTGTTTGTACTGCTTCGTACACCGGCGTAAAAATTCCGTGTTTATTATTGACTAACGGATCAATACAAATCTACGATATTTTTTTATATGTTTTCATCAGTACGCTACCGTTTCTCAATATGTCAAAACCTCAAAGCTCATCCACAAACTGTAGGTACCACTGGTGACGACCTTTTCCACTTCCGATTGCGAAAAACCGATGTCACATATGTATTCAAACCACGTTAGACAACCATAATAGCATATTTCCAATCGAGAAAACACGATTAGAATTTGATTCGATTATTGTTTTGACCAATCAAAATCGATTTCAAATCGGAAAACAGATTTCGAACGAAATGTTTTTTTTTTATTACTTTTGATTTCAATTGTTTTGCGAGTTCAAAATTAGAATTTGGAACGTGTGAAATGAAATAGCAATTCGGTGCAGATGTTTTATTTTTTTATTGTTTAAAGCCGTATCAAATTGGAAACACAAAGGCAAAGCACTGAGACTGCACAGCGGGCACTGATATGGACGGCATTGTTAAAATTTTCTATACATAGCAAGTATTTCAGGAAGTATCACAGGTTCAAAATTGAAAACCTATATTAATAGGGTATTTTCCTGAAAAAATATTGGACGCGTATATTTCCTTTTAATAAGTACATTAATAATGAAGACGATAAAGTGCATTGAAATATCGCGTGACGTCACACGCCACGCCTCGCCTTGGCACACTTTTAACCACAACTGAAGTCACCAGTTCCCAATACTAAACTTTGATGAGCTTTATCTTTAGAAAACTATGTGTCCATTTTTTCTTGAAAATGTAACTGACGGACCAAATAGAAACAATCCTATTCCAACTATGGCAGCCACATAGTTTTGTCCATATTGAACAGCAAAATTAGTCGTCAATAAAAATATTATAATAAAGATTAAGTACCTGGATGCAGTAAGGACCGGTCAACGTATGTTTGCTTACCTGAAAACAAAATAATAAAAAATATGACTATTAAAGTTATTATTGGACGGTTACGGTAATCCTGTAGGTACAAAAATAATAGAAGAATAAAATCTTGTATGGCCAGTAAAATTAAAATTAATTTGGTAATACTTGGCGATTTTTTTACTATGATGTAAAAAATTAACCCTAGTCTATAGTGGAGACAATGATAAATTGAACCACACGTTACTCTTAAGGATTATACAGTTACGCCAAAACATCTGGTGAACATGTTGCACTCATATCGCTTAATGTGATCTGTAACCAGTTTTAGAAAATAATTATTGAAAAGATGGTCCAAATTATGAACCATATTTTCCCATTTAAGTCAAAATCTAGGTTGGTTAAGTTTAAGCTTGTTTCAGCAAAATAATAAGAACCAAACGATTATATTTAAGTCGTAACTGCCAGAAAACATTGGTTCCATTTCTTATCTGGTGGAAACTTAAAGTATACCCCTACAATGGAAACATCCTAGAACAAAATACCTTATTCATAAAACTTTATCAAGTTCTACATTTTACATAAAATACTTTTACGTTCAACTGAAGCAAGTTATCAATAAATTCCAGAGACATCGTCTTTTGCGAGGTAACATGCAAAATATTTTGAGCAGTTTCCGTTTTGTTTCTGCACTGAAAATACTGGATCTACCTATTGTCTAGACGTATTTTTTTTTTAAGGATGGGATCAAATGTCTTTCTTCTGTGAGCGGAGAGGAAGGGATTGTTAGACTGTGAATGACCAAAACACATCCGTGTTCCTTCTAATGCCCTTTCCGTTCCTGGGCCGCGGTGACTCTTTCGAACAAATTCTGCAACCTTGGCAGGCACTGGCCCGGTCGTCTATGCTGACATCTCTTTAAGGCTTGCGTGGAATACAACGCGCCATCGTCCTGAGCCTGGTTGTTATAGGATGGCCGTCCGCGTTATTATCTACGACACTATATTTACCTACACATGTTACTAAAAAGTTTTTACGTAGCTTGCTGTTTTTGACAAAGTTTCATCAAATCACCGAATGGGACTGTCGAAATGCGAAAACACATTTTTGACGTTTTGCCCTCGCCACGCTACCGCTGATATAACGTCACGTGTCTATAACCTGCTACATCACACGCACGATTGTAGCAAGTAAACCAGGATAAGCTGGCTTCTTTAAACAATCTGCCTAGCTTTTTCACAACCATGTTGCGGTCATTTTCAAGTCTAACCAGATCCAGCAGTTTTTTATATAGCGACAGCTTATCTATCCTCCAGAATCCAGTCATTGTGTAAGCTACCTTGTCTTTTTGAATTTCCCCTGACTGATTTCCTGGCTTCTGACTTCCCGTAACTTTCAAGCATCTACAAATGGAAACCGGGACCAAAGTCTTAACAAGCTTTCTGTGGCACGGAGATATAGCAGTATCTAAAGATGGCCAGTAATCCACGACCCGACCTCGGTAACTGTTGCATAACCTTGAAGAGCTGTGCTACTTCCATTATGTAGCCACGAGCTAAGAGACGACCGAGTTTTTTAAGCTACCTACTTCTATAATTAAGACAATTTCTAAGAAATAGGCGACTGTTGTCACAAATTGATCTTTTTTTTGGATGGGAAATCATCAAATGACTTCTCCCGCTCTGGGCTGAGCCGTAGGGAGTGTCAGAATCTTACTGACTGAAACCCACCCGTGATCCTTCTTGTGCCCTTTGCGTTCCAGGGCCGCGGTGACTCTTTCGAACAAATTCCGCAACCCTAGCAGGCACTGGTCACAAATTGACCTGGCAGTTATATTTGTGTCAGATGCAGTAATAGCTCATCTATGATATTTTCAAGAGTATGAATAATCGCACCATTCTGAAATCGGTAGTTCCTCTACCAGGAAACCCGAGTTACAACACTCGACGCCCGCAGCAAACTGTTGCAGGCTACTTTTCCTTCGCTCACTTACTTTAATTACCAAACGAGCATCTTCTAGCAGACTAAAAAGCTCCCACGGTTCGCCAGACCAGGTGTAACTCCAACCTCGCTTTCACGGATCAACTGCGAAGTGTGGATGTGGAGTCCCAAAATATACTTTGCTTACTTTCCTGCTTGCTGAGCCCCAAAACACGCATTAAAAATGAGCTGCCTCCAACGATTCCAAGGAATTAAGAAGTAATAATTATTGGGCTAAACAAATCTGCTTTACTGTCATGCCATATCATGCCGACACAAACATCACATTAAGCTTTGTACGTACTTTCAATGGCAATATTCACATTTCATATCCTACTTAGATGTCCTTTTATTAAAATGATTCCCGTATTACCAAGAAAAGAGCTTGAAACTTGATCCATTTAATTAGTTTTACCTACGAATCATCTTCAATTTGTTCTTTTAAAACAAGAAAATCCCAGTAAAATTACAAACCCAAAAAGAAATCTAAGAAAAAGACCAAGAAGGAGCAATATACCGAAATAATTATAACTTCAGAAAACAACTGTGTTATAATTTAAACTAATATTTACCTGAGGTACAAGGATAAAATGGCCAGAAGGACCAATAAAAAAAAATACATGTACAAAACCTTAAATCACCTTATCTTCAATTGTTTCACACCACTGTACTTTATTCTGCTCTGGTCGACGATATCCAGCCAACGCCGACTGTCGCTAAAAACCAGCACTGAGTCTCTATATCGCACACAAGCCCCAGCATTATGCTGAGCAATGATCGTATTGCGCTGATATGATATTTTCCAATATGCTTGAGATAATTTCGAGTTTTGACGCGTCATGTTTGGGACAAATATACTCTATATCTCCTAAAATAAAAATTTCTAAGACATCAGTTACCAGCCAGCACTGACCCCCGTAGTCGATTATGGCCCAGTCGCTTACACTAAGGCGTCTTTGCAAGATGATAACAATTTTTAGTTTCTTGTGAAAAAACCTTTACATGGAGTAATAAATTGAACAGAAAACTTAAAAGGGATCATTGTACTAATTGTTTTGAACAACTTTTACTATGGGTCCAACACCCAAATCACGAAAAACTGTCGAAACACTGCTGTGGATTGCACGAAGTGGTGATTCTGCAAGTTATACTTGTTGTGTCGAGGACAAGCAAAGACCTGTTTACAATTTAATTTAAAGAAAAATAAGGCAGGGAAATAGAGTTTGCAAGTTGTTCCTTACCGGAGATTAATCGGATGGGATCTTCAAGTCGGAAGGATAGATAAAACAGATTTGTTTCATGTATCTAGGGCTAAGTTTGCTACTGTGGTATGGCATTTTTATAATGATATTTGCCAACAGAAGATCGAAACAAACATAACTTAGATTTTCAAAATGGTCCTTCGAGCCGGATACCTAAGATTTTTTTAAAATGTTATTCTTATGTGGTATCTGTTACTGCGTTGTTCTTTGAAATACTGCAACAGATTATAATACAATTTTATTTTCTCTATCATTTACGTTTTGTGAGGTTTTAGTTAATAATGCAACCAGCAGGTCATAACAATGCGAAGAAGAGGTCACTTCACTAGATAAATATAAAATCTGTTCGCTTTATCTACCACCTGGTGACACCGCATTTTTCTTTCACAAGAAAAGAAATATGATGAGTCGAAGATTCCACGAGAAAGAGATCAATGAAATTCTAGTCTTTTCTTTGGATGACATCTGTGATGAAGCGAAAACCTTATCAGAAATCTTCAATTGTGATTGAAAGTCTTTCGTCTGACATTAGAAAAGATTGCGTTTGGCATTTTAGAGACGTCAAATACGATGTGAATGAAGGGTATTGAAGCGTTTTATACGGGTTGATTTGTGTGTTGGATACTAGTTACGTCTATGACTTTGCTTGTGAGAGCAGTTTATAATATTCGAGTCATATAGTATTGGTGAAATTAGACATGCACCCAAATTATAAAGTTAAAGTGATCCATTTATGTAAAATAAATGTTTTCTATTCTATTCTATTCATTTGACAAATTTTCACAATTCTCTAAACGATGGTGAAAACTGTGTCAAAATCCGACATGTAACTTCAGAACAACGTCACACAGACAGATACAAAAGCAACATAATAAAATAAGTTCAGATGTCTCACCAAATGCGCTTTTAAGATCATTCATAATTAGTACGAAATTAAAGGAGAGACACTCATCATTTTTGGGGATGGCAAATCATCACATGACTTTTTCTACTTTGGGCGGAACGGAAAAGAGTGTCAGAGTCTTACTGACTATAGAATAGAATAGAATTCTCTTTAATAAGTACTCCATATAAGTTACAGAAAATACAGATGTAAAAACATTACATAAGGTGACACAATGGGCAACCTTATCGCTACAAGCGATCTTTTCAAGACAACCTTTGGATGGATTTTAAAGAGAACAGGAAATACAATACTGTAGGTAGTCTTAGGTGTACTAATTATATACACAATAAATACATAATAGTTAAATACATATATACAATAATAATTATGAAACAAAAAGCATAGAATCCCAATAAAAACGATTAAAGAGAGAGGTAGTGATTTTTGACTATAGTTTTAAAAATTGACAAAGATTGAGCACGCCTTACCGACACGGACAAGGCATTCCATAACCGCACCGCTTGAACCGTAAAAGATTTGTCAAAAAAGCTGTTTGAATGTATCGGCATTTCTAGACCCAAGTTTTACGATGACCCTATATTGATATCTATTATGTGTGTCATGAAGGAACTGTACCCATCTATGTTCCTCCGAATGCCCTTTGCGTGGCAGGACAAATTCTTCTTTCTAATCTTTCAAACAAAATCCGTAACACAAACACACATAATGTCACATTAAAATTTTGTAACTATGTGTGAAAGTGTATTATATACTTGAGTAAATACGTAAATTTGAGCACAAAATCACTTGGAATTTTCTTGACAGTCTAGACAGGTAAAATTGTAATTTTCATATTTAGTCAATGTTCTCTTTAATGGTGAACTTTCGTCACCAGTTGAGGTTGAAAAATACTAGATGTTATATATCAAAATTGATTGTTGTTTAGATGTTATGATTTTTTATGTACGAGTATATGTTGTATCACTTGGAATAAATTATCACTACTATTAAGTTAATCACATTATCTTTATGGCACATGTGGTGCTTATTTGTTAGAAATTGTGACACTACACCTGTTTTAAGTTGAGTATTTTGTAATACGTTTAGTGTTAACAATTGTTGATGAGCCTAATAAATAAATAAAAAAAATTATTAGAATAATAATCGATCGTGTTTAAAGTTAGTTGTTAGTCAATCATATTTTTATGAAAGTTATCTAATATTGATTACATGAACACAAATTCATGACGACTACAGTCATCCTTTATTTTTCAGGATGGCAAATCATCAAATGAGTCACTCCGCTTTGGGCGGAACGGAAGAAAGTATCAGACTCTTACTGACTAAAACCCATCCGTAATCCTCCAAATGCCATTTTCGTTCCCGGGCCGCGGTGACTTTTGAATAAATGCCGTACTTTACGGTAGTTGAATAAAAAAATAAAAATTGGTCAGTCAGATAAAAATTTTAAAAATATTGGAGACGCATTTTCTTCTTTTTTCAAAACAATAGAGTTCGTTGAAAACTCGCGTGACGTCACTACCAGCAGCAACTTTCATTAGCGACGTGTTGTTAGAAGATCATTGACCGTACTACGAAGTGCCAATGCTATCATGATTCAGTGTGAGGGAAAGGGATAGTGCTATTCGTCTTGTGTAACTCCGTCTCTCTCTGACACAGGAATCATGATGGATTTAAGACGTCATGGTAGGGCTGCTGATCTTTGATGGTTTTTATCTTGTTAATGTTGTATAGATTTGATTAAGAAAAAAATACGTAAACGACGGACTAAATATGATCATATTTTTTTACTTAGAAAACATCCCTATTCTTACCATGTTCCCTATAATGAGAAATCCTTTTATTAAAAACAGAGACTAATTGATGAAATATTTCGAAACAAATTTTGCTGCATATTAATCATCAAAGACTGAAGACAAACTGAAAAGCCACAATCAATTAATTCTGGCAAGTAATAAATTAAGAGGCATTCACAGGTGCGACCCGCAGCGGAATTAAAAATTAAATTAAAATAAATATAATTATGGGACAGCAGCAGCGGATGTTTGTGCAATTATCGATTTTGTACAAGAAAAAGATACATATTTTAATGGCAATTTTCAGAACCAAACCGTAACTGACTACAAAAGCACTAAACATCAATGTACTTTTAACTATAGCCTTCGCCATTCTACCTATGTATGTCATACTCTTGTCCTTGGCCCAATCAAAGGATATTGGGACCTAGATGGTTCAGAATAAGGTTAACTTCACAATGACGACCAAGCGCTATGCTGTTGAGTTGGTGGCATCAAATCTATGGTTGAACTAAAATAAATGCTACTAACTGCTTCAGACTGTTTGGGAAGAGACTTTTTGTTTTTAACTTTTTATTCTGCGGTTGGGTTGTTTGACACAGATCAATTTTTGATTAATTTTGTCCGTAAAATGGCAACAATCTTTGGCTCAAAAACAGCATACCATTGTTACCGTCGTCGGGAAATAAAAAGGCACCTAACATAAATAGCTTTCCATATTTAAATTCTGAGTTCCCCAGAATTCGTTGTTTCTCCAACAGTAGGAATTCTATCCTCCTGGGAAATAAGGGCAAAATCTAGTTCTGATTTAGCCAAACTTTTCGCCTGAAACACCATTTCAATTCGTATGACAAAAGAGGAAGGTTCAAATTAGAATGAACGATACTTAGGGACAAATTAGAGACTTGTCTTTTATTTCTTTAATAGTTGACAACGGAATTAGTTGTTTCTGTGTCACATGAAATATTCGAAATTAATTAAATATGAGGACGTCCCAGAAGGGCTTTGTGTCACGAATAACCTATATTAATATAGCACTTTGTCGAACTAAGCGATGTTTTTTATGCTGTGCGAGCAGGCAAGCGTCGAGGGACTTTGAAGTATAGAGCTATGAATTTACTGACAAAATTATTTTGAGTAACTATTCGAAAAATACAAACTAAGGTTAGAAACCTGGGGGTCGGTGCCTGCTAGGGTTGCGGAATTTATTCGAAAGAGACCGCGGCCCTGGAACGCAAAGGGCACAAGAAGGATCTCGGGTGGGTTTTAGTCAGTAAGAGTCTGACACTCCCTTCCGCTCCGCCCAGAGCGGGAGAAGTCATTTGATGATTTCACATCCAGAAAAAAAAGTTAGAAGCCTATCGGTGAATTAGGCTAGCTGACAAAAACATCTAATTAGTCCGTTAGATAGATTTCCAAAAAATATTAGACACGTATTTTTTCTTTTGTTCACATAAGCAAGAAACGAAGACGATATAGTGCGTTGAAAACTCGTGTGACGTCACTTCGTGCTACGACTTTTACCACGCCATGACGTGACAAGCATTCCACTCTTTATCTTTGAAGCTTTTTATCTTCGTCATTTTTTATAGATTTGATGCAACAAAAAATACGTGTCCAATATTTTTAGAAACTCTAATTGACGGACTAACTAAATAGAACCATATTTTTATGCCTCAGGAAACATTTCTATAATACCTCTATATGATATCTATTAGTTTAGAAGAAGCAAAATTTGATGTTACTAGAACAATATCTAATAGATATCATCATAAATATTTAAGACTGAAATAATTGAAGGAACACAATACTTACTAGAAAACTCGTCAAATAACGTTCAACGAACAGAAAAGGCAACTTAGACAAATACAAGGAGAAATTTCCATTACAATAGATAAATATTTGATACGAACATGACTCTGTAAACAGAAAATGGATAAATTAAGGAAAATCTACAAATTCGACAACAAGATTTTAATCTCTGGATATTTCTTGTGATTATTTAGTAAGCTTTTTGAGTAAGAAGAATTTATTAAGATATGAATTATTTGATTTTACTATTCCGTTCTGTTTTTTGCCGAATAGTAAAGGCCCCGACTTACGAATTGTAGGTCGTGGGCTCAAACCCAGCCAGGCGCATTACTTTGTGTAATTTCTTTCATCACCACTGCTCTCAAAACGGTGAAGGAAAACATCGTGAGGAAATCGGCATGTCTTAGAACCAAAAATTCGAAGACATGTGACATTCACCAACCCGCACTGGGCCCGCGTGGTGGATAACGGCCCATTTTCTCTCCTAGAGAGGAGGCCTGTGTTCCAGCAGTGGGAACGTTAAAAGGCTGATTATGATTTTATGATCTCTTAAATTGCCTTGGTAACCTCTTCAAATCAGCTGTAAACGAAGCGTCACGGAAATACCCGAAACCGTGGTCGGCTTGGCCGGTCTATTCAGCCTCGTTACAACCGACTAATCGGCTAGTCGGCAAGTCGGTCAAAGTCATAATCGGCACATCTCCACTCATTATGTATGAAATATCATACAAATAACCAACTCCAAGAAACAAATATCAAACCAGCTACCCTCAATCCAGAAGCCAAAAACTTCACCACTAAACCATTAAAGCCATGGCCCATTACACCCTATAACATTGCCAGTAACAGTAACAGCCGAAGAAAACGGCGCAAAATCCCTCCTTTTCATCTCATTCAGACGAATAAAAGCTTTCTTCTCAAAAGTCTTCGCCTTAAGGGTCAAAGGGTATTTTGCGTATCAATAGCGATCCCCATAAAACTCTATAGAATTTTTGTAAATGACCTTGACTTGCTTGAATGACTTATGTGAGGGGTAACAATGCAACATTATGTGCTTAATTGAAAAAGGATGTAGTTCACATTTCTTTGGGGTGCGAAAATCGTGAATGAATGAATAAGGAAATGACGTATATTTCTATTCGCTTGCGTTATTCATTTTCGCAAAAGAGCCAATATACTTACTAATAAATATCAAACAACGATTTTTATACATTTTTAAAAGATTGTAACTGAGATGCGAATGCGAACTTTGCTTGAAAATTAGTAGAATCGGGTAAAACAGCAGGTTGGTAAAAAACCAGCCAATCGAGATCGCAAAAAAAAAACAGCCAGTTGAGACCGCGAAAAAAAAACAGCGAGTTGAGATCGCGATAAAAAGAACAGCCGGCTGAAATCGGGAAAAACCACAACCAGTTGAAATCGCAAAAAAAAGCAGATTGGGAGATGTTAAGGGACAGCCGATTTGTTTAGCGATTTCTAGATTCTTCATTTTTCCCATTGTTAAAAGATGCCTAAAATAATGCCTTTTCAGTTGTTACGCCTATTCTGTAACCCGTTGTAGGTATAAATTATTCTATGGATAAAACTACATACCTTCTTAGCTCTGAAAAGATGCTGTCACATTGTCACATCACGCTTGTCTGTCCCCACAGACAAGCGTGATGTGACAATGTGACAGCATCTCAAGGCCCCCCTTGAGAATGCTTCGCCATTAGTGCCGTACTAGAAGCATTTACCGTCAAATAGTTCACGATTATTACTATCCTAAACCCCGTACGTTTAGAACAACTACGTGTTGAAACGCGTATTGTAGAGGGTATTTAGCAATTCGAAAACACTCGTTTAGCGAAGCTAGGTTAGGTGCTCGTATCATAAAACGTTACGCGTTATTGTGCTGGCAGCGTTACTGTTATATGGTTTATCAGTTTAAATGAAAACTTAAAGGGTATACGAATTATAAACTAGTTTTGACCGCTGCTTCGCTCCCGTGGCCTATCCCACAGGACCCGTGCGTTTTATTGAGGTAAAAAGTAGACTTTTGGGAATAGCATGTACTTTTGGGAATTTTTATAATAGAACTATTATTTCCTCCCGCAAACAAAAATAAAAGTAAACCAATATTCTCTATATATCTGTTTATAGAGGTTGTTCAAAATAATTTAGAGAAATACTTTTAAAGGCACTTCAGTTTCAGTTTTGTGTGTTGGCACATTAGCCATTACTGTTGGTACGCTTAACAACCTACATGGATACCTTCTGAGAGGTTGCAAATAATTAAAACACACACAATACCATACCTATCTATACTAATACATAAAGCTGAAGAGTTTGTTTGTTTGAACGCGCTAATCTTAGGAACGACTGGTCCGATTTGAAGACATATTTCAGTGTTAGATAGCTCATTTATCCAGGAAGACTATAGGCTATATATCTTCACGCTAAGACCAATAGGAGCGGAGCAGTCATGAGAAATGTGACACAAACGAAGTTGTGCGGGTGTATAAATTCAGATACCAAATAACCAATATCAAATCACAGCTACCGTCATCCCCGCTACCGTCATCCCCTTGGACCACTCCAAGATAATTTAACACATTTCACTCGCACCCATAAACTGTATAGGAATGGCAATATTCAAGAGGCGTAGACTGGTTAAAATTTGCCATAATCTTCTGGGTTAGACGCGACGAAGATTCCGCCGATTACTCTTAAGATTATACTGTGAGCTTCTGAATAAATTTTCTTGTAGTCAAAGGCTTGAGTTTTAGGAATAACATGGTTTGGGGCAGTAGTTTTGGTTAAGGTTTTTAGAAAGATGCTAGATTTCTGCCAAAGGTTTGGCCCGTGTGAATTTCGGCAATACCTTTAGAATTTGTACTATTCCAGACTGTGATCTCTGTGCCTCCAGTTACACTCAACTGTTCTAACATGTTTGAGTAACAAACACACATCCACTCATTCCAAAGAAGGATGCCCAGATATGGCCCACCTCAGACACGTTTAGAAAGATAACACAAAAATATAAGTATTTTAAATAGGAATTATCCATCAAAGCTTGATCTCAAACTAAGACGCCGTGATCATAATAAATAAATAAGTCATTTTACTTATTATTACGCAACTTTTATTTTCACGTGAAGTTTGGGGTTGCCATTTTATGGTCAATTTAATTTAAATTCATATATTATTTAATAAATCCAATCGATTACGGAACAACTAAACGTTAGTCAGGTCTCAGTTTTTTTAATCTGAGAAAACTGGCAGCCATTTTAGTTTTTTTTAACGACACCCACTCGACTTTTAGACCAATTATGTTCATAAATACCTCAGACCAGAGATACTATACTTTATAATGATAAAATCACTGTTTGGATTTGACGTAGTTAGATATAAATTAAATTGATAAAGACCAAAATCCGATGCAACTAATCGATATTTCTTTTTAAATATGGCTATATTAGCCTTTGACAAATGATAGATTTGACATTAAACTACCTACTCAAGCTTGCTCCCAGCCTGTCAAAGTGTCAAATAAGTATAAAGGGAGCTATAGCAGTTTACACTTAAAGAAGATTCCTATTATTCATAAGGTTAAAATGAGTTAATAACGTTGAAATTAATAATTATTGTGTTCAAATGATATACTTTCCATTCGAAAGTGGTTGAAAGTGTGTAGAATGAGTTTGTGACTGTGAAAAAATGAATGTTTTGAAAAAATAAAAACTGTTTTATTTCCAAATGGCGACTTATTTTCTTAACTGGTATGTTCTAGAAGGTGTTCATAATAACTTAAACTATAATTCCATAAACTAATTGTCAGTGTTCACTGTAGGCCAAGGTTGTTCTAATATGTGGGCATTGTTCTTTGCATTCATTTAGTAAGTTGATTTAGATTTCCATTTGAAAAATTTTTTGGTCAGAGTTAAGACCTTTATTTATTGCATCGAAAGTTTTGCAAACTGATCCTGGTCCTGTGAAATTGAAATTCTTGTCTTCCTAGTCCTTTCCCCAACTGCGTATCCTTCACGACTATCAAAGACTAAAGATAAAATAATACCACATAATTACTGTTTCAAAAAACCTGAGTTTAACTTGTCTACTATAAAATTAAATGTACATTTAAAGCAATTCATTTACAATTTGCAACAAATAAAAATAAAAAATTGAACTCCCCAGAATGAACGCATGAGAAACATGTTCACAAAAATTATGAGAACAATCGTAAAACATTTTGATACAAAGATTAAATCCCGCACAAAAAGGATATACGAAAATATGAAAATTTTAAAGCTTTAATATCCAATATAATGGCTGAGGCCCCATGGCTATTTAATTAAAAAGTTTTAACAATAACGTGATTAAATACGGCTTCCAGAATGAATTCCGTATTTATTTGGCTTTAAAAAGATGTGGTGAGGTTCAAAAATTCTGGCTTTAAAATAAAAAAGGAGGCAGGCGCGAGAAAACAGATGTTACGTGTACATAACGACCACTTAGCCTGCTGATATATTTGATACTAGCTGTCTGCCACAACTTCGTTTGTGTCACATTTTTCATGACTGCTCCGCTCCTATTGGTCTTAGCGTGATGATATATAGCCTATAGCCTTCCTCGATAAATGGGCTATCTAACACTGAAAGATTTATTCAAATCGGACCAGTAGTTCCTGAGATTAGCGCGTCCAAACAAACAAACAAACAAACTCTTCAGCTTTATAATATTAGTATAGATAATTGAACTAGCACGGCTCACTGCTTAAAAACTGGTTTCTGAATTGAGAATGTGGAGTTAAGAATGTGTCAAACCATTATTTGATGCCAAAATTTGTTAGGTGTCTAAAGTGTACATATGTCAATTACCTACTCACCATCAAATCTTAATCCAGAAATCCAGGGAAAGTGTGGATCTCTTTCCTTGCTTAGATCTGCTTTCCCTACCGCTCAGCAATGATCTTGTTTTTTTTGTGTTTTCTTTAATATAATAAACATTGTTAGTCCCAAAATATACGGTATTACGGACAATTATTTGACTTCTAACGTAACTTGAGCCTTCTTTTGTGGATGGGAAATTATCAAATGACATCTCCCGCTCTGAGCGGCGCGGAAGAGAGTGTCAGACTCTTACTGACTAAAACCCACCCGTGTTCCTCCTATTGCCCTTTGCGTTCCAGGGCTGCGGTGACTCTTTCGAACCAATTCTGCAACACGTAACCTTGAGCTTTAAGCATTAATTTTAACCTAACTTAACATAAAAATCATAAGTCATACCGAAACAACATTAACCAAAACCTTTTTATAACATCATTTTTTAGTAAAAAATAACAGAAATATTACCCTTTGCCGAAAAGGCAGAGCAATTTCCCTAATGCCTAAAATTTAGACCTAAAGAATTTGATTAATGAAATTTACCTAGACTTGCCGAGTAGGCATTTAGGTAAAAGGTGTCGTTGTTTTAGTTTGTTTAACCTCGTAGAGGACAATAACTACAAAACTAAGCTTTTATATACGAGTTTATATTATGTCGGCATTTATTAACTGGTGAAAAGGCCTTAGGATACCAAAAGTTCGTACAGAAGAACAAATACAGTTTTCAATTTTTTTTATGTAAATAAGTAGTTATAGGTCATACAATATCATCGCGTTACGACCAGAAGAATCAGAGCATCAATGAAAAATAATTTAATAGACTTCTAAACAAAAAGTAAAATAAAACCTTACTTTCGGAAGTCGGTGTTTTTGGTTGTTTCTTCAGATCAAGTTGCGCGAGTCAGGTAGTGTTTATACAGGGTTATTTGAGATACACCAACAACCTCTTAAGAGGTAATTGATGAGTACTCATAATTATGAACAACTTTTACTACGGGACCAAACCTGAAATCGTGAAAAAAAAATCGTGAAAAAAAAAAAGTTGTTCATAACGATGAGTACAATGACCTCTTAAGAGGTTGTTGGTGTTTTTCAAATAACCCTGTATAAAAATATCATTCGAATTTAAATTCAATGAGATTAGGACCTTGTATTGACTATCCAGTTTACTGGCCACTTTGAACTTTGATCCATCCTACAAAGCATAAATTCAGTCTATATTAAGGCCCTGTTAGGGTTGCGAAATTACTTCGAAAGATTCACCGCTGCCCTGGAACGCGGCGGGCACTAAAAGGATCACGGGTGGGTTTTAGTCAGTAAAAGTCTGACACTCCCTTGCGCTCCGCCCAGAGTGGGAGAAGTCATTTGAAGATTTCCCATCCAGAAAAAAAATCCTTATATTAAGGCCCTAAAGCCATATTCCATTATATTTCTAAGCAAAAGATTTGTTTTTCTTAGTAGTAAGAGCCTCAGACATTTTACGAACTAAAGCTTCTATTTACACTTTTTAGTGGCAACCTCACCCTGAGCAAGCGTACACCTTTATTTTAAGCCGCTTGACATTTCAAATGGGGTCAGCCCGCCCCAAAAACAGCTCGTCTGAATTCTAAGCATTGGTCGAAAATAGTGTTTGAACATACTGTAAACACTAGGCTCAGTGTTTTTATGTGTGTCTAAGTTATTTGGTAAAGAAAATCTAAGTGGATGGGAATATTTTACCGTTTGGTCTAGACTTTTGGTGATAGTGTTTTTGGTCGTAAGTGTATGGCTATGTCGCTTCGTGGGGGTGGACATTTCTTTTATCTATTTTATGGAGTAGACTTGGTTTACTTAAGTGGATTTTATTGGGGTGCTTGACTCGTTTTAGAGCGGGCCGAGTAATTGAATTTTATGTGGCGAGCTTGATTTTGAACTTAAGTATAGTTATTTATATAACACTGTGGGAGAGAGAACATACGGTGGAGGTCTGCGCCGCCGCGCCGTATCGTCGCCGAAGCGAACGGTAGCGGCAACCTCTCGCTCCCGGCCCAGGTTTAAGTCATGGTACGGAACGAGGAGGCATGGGAAACAGTTACAATTTGAAAACATCACATAACTTTGGAAAACCGATCAAAACAACAATTATTGTAGCCTTGGATCGCACCTTATGAAAAAGTTTCACAAAACCCAAAGAATAGATACATCAAACTGAAATGAAAACTATTGAAGCTCTTTTCTGTTAGTGTTTTATTAGAATTTTGATTCAAGCTATTCAGGTGGAAATTGCAGGAGCTATCACCTGGTTTTGTTCTGTACCTACTCATCACATGTCCGCCAGCATCACTACATAGTATAAAACAAAGTCGCTTCCCGCTGTCTGTCCCTATGTATGCTTAGATCTTTAAAACTGCGCAACCGATTTTGATGCGGTTTTTTGCGGATTCAAGAGGAAGGTTTATATACAATATAACACATGCACAATATATATCAGAATAGGGTAGTTGCCTAAAAAATTCTAATTAGTCGGTAAGGTAGACTTCTCAAAAATATTGACAAGTATTTTTTATTTTTTCACGTAAACAAAAAACGATGACGATATAGTGCGTTGAAAACTCGTGTGACGTCACTTCGTGCGACGATTTTTACCACGCCGTGATGTCACAAGCCCCCACTCAAGATCTTTGAAGCTTTTTATCTTCGTCAATTTTTAGAAATTTCATAAAGCAAAAAATACGTGTCTAATATTTTTCGATAATCTAACTGACGGACTAAATAGGATCATATTTTTATTCCTTAGGAAACATCCCTATTGCATCCGTGTGAAGCCCGGGTCGCTAGTTATTATATATTTCCTAATTATGTTGGTATAAGCAGCAGTTTTCGGAAAATTGCAAACGCCTGAACTATCGCGTGGAATTATAAACTATTTTTTTTTTGCTGTCGGTCCATCTGTCTAACAGCGGGCTGCATCTCATGAACAGTAAATTTAAATAGTAAAAGTTAAATAGTAATAAAAAAAGGTTACATTTTTAACCAACTTCTAAAAAAGGAGCAGGTTCTCAATTCGGATGTTTGTATGTTTTTTTTTTAATGTTTGTTCGCGCATAACTCTGTCGCTTGCCAACCGATTTGAAAAATTCTTTTTTTGTTGGAAAGGGTGTACTTCCTAAATGGTCCCATGAAAATTTTATCGAAATCGAACAAGCGGTTTTTTTTTTTGTTAATTTCAATAAATGATAGCAAATCTGTCGGGATAGCTGAAATCGCATGTTTGTTTATTGTTTACACCAATTTATACCACGTACGCTGTGATGGGTATGTTTAGCTGGGAGTACCACTAAAATGTGAAAAATAAAAACCGACTTCTAAACAAAAAAAAACCAAAAAGTATAAAATAACTTTAATTTCGGAAGTCGGTGTGTACAACAACAACAAAAAAGCAACCAAAAACACCGAGTTCCGAAATTAAAGTTATTTTATACTTTTTGGTTTTTTTTGTTTAGAAGTCGGTTTTATTTTGTGTCAAAAGTTTTTTTTATTTTACTAAAAACCAAACAAGAAACGCGTGTTGTATTTCAGTTTATAATAATAATTATAATTACTACTTTTTATATTTTTAAAAGATTTTTTTAATGTGCTCTTTTTTAAGAAATATTAAAAAATGTAAATTATTTTGTAAGTGAAACTAAATAAAGTGAATAATAATAGCTATTATATCATTTATTTCGGATAACAAACACATATACAAATTAATTACATATATATCGGTATGGTGTATGGCATGGAACCTTTCGTGTGCAAGGCCAAGTCGAAATTGGTCAGAAATTTAGAAAATTTGTCCACAGCTGACAAAGGGGTTCAATATGGAACTAAAGTTTGTCACTTTTGCTGATGACAAGTCCCCACGGACCGTTACCATTCGGCCACCACTGCTCCGTACCTTAACTTATTCTGTCAATATTTACACTACGGACCTACGTCTGAACGTGGACATAATTTACACAACGTAAGTTCAGTGAAATTATTACCTACCTACACGATTCTTGACACTTTTGATATATACTCACGCATGGCAGAATAAAAGGCGTTCTTTTGAACACAATTTTCACAATTTCACGAATGACGATGAAAGATTTTTTTTAATTGAAGATCGATGACCACGGTAACCTTGCAAACTACCCGATTTTTAATTTTAATAGCAAAGAACATTCTAATCACATTTTTCGAGACGTCATTATCTCGATAGATTTTTTGTCTACTTAGAGTGTGTTTAATAAGTTTGAGAAGTCTCTGCATGACGTACATGAAGTACCTACAATTAGTAAAAATAATAAATCCTCATTTCTGAGAAAATTCATTGCCAACCTGAGACACAATATCTTCAAAAAAAAAACTCCACCCATTTCTTTTAATTCTAAACTGGTAAAATATTCATGAACAACAGACCACTTGACGAAAATAAGGAAATCTCATTTCCGAGAGAACTTATTTGTTTTTCATCTTATTTTCTTATTTCAAGTTCAGAAATGAAAACAAGTTCAGAAACAATTCCTTATTTTGACGCAACATCTCAGCATTGATATTCAAAAGAAATATATTTTAAATGGAATTCGCGTGTCACGGAAATCAAGCGAAACGGACGACGAGAAACAGCCTGATTGAATTCAGAAATAAATGTACAACTTTTTGCTGAGTGATCTTATGAGAAACTAGCAGCGCCCCGCGGTTTTACCCGTGTAGTTCCCGTTTCCGTGAGAATACGCGAATAAAATATAGCCTATGTTACTCAGGGTGAATGTAGCTTTCTAATGGTGAAAGAATTTTTGAAATCGGTCCAGTAGCTTTGAGGTTATTCATTACATACAAAAATACAAATCTTTCCTCTTTATAATATTAGTATAGACTAGCAGCGCCCCGCGGTTTTACCCGCGTAGTTCCCGTTTCCGTGAGAATACGGGAATAAAATATAGCCTATGTTACTCAGGGTGAATGTAGCTTTCTAATGGTGAAAGAATTTTTGTAATCGGTCCAGTAGTTTTTGAGTTTATTCGTTACATACAAAAATACAAATCTTTCCTCTTTATAATATTAGTATAGATAGGATCTTGGAGGAGAGAATAGAGAGCGAGAGAGGAATACTGTTTCTAGACTGTCCATTAACTTGTCACGATGCAATTAAAATAAAATATATATATATTTTTTTTTTTTTAAATATAGAACTCTTCCGTTGCTGAGTGACTGACTGACAGACAACACACACCCGAAACTAATGGTCGTAGAAAGCTGAAATTTTTATGCAGGTTCCTTGAAGAGTGCAAGGGAGCACTGAGAAAGGTATTCGCCAAACTCCTACAGGAACGGGATGAAACTGGATATGCGCGTACTAAGTCGCGGGCAAAAGACAGTATTTTAAAATTCAGCTAAGTTTTAGAGGAGATCGTGGCAAAATAGATTCATCTTCAAGGTTAAGCCCGCAGGCAGGTGACTATCCTTTACTTATCGAGTTTATTCCGTGCCTCGGAAAGCACATTATTTCTTGGACCCGGCTGACATTAGCAGATCTTTGACAGTCGTGACGTTGATCGCAAGCCAGAAAATCTGACACCAGTGTTGCCAAGTGGTATACCTATTGTTATCCAGTTACGGGGTTGTGGCAGTAGCTCCATGATAAACTCTGGTGCCCAGCTGCACCCGGACCGGGTTCAAATCCAGACCCCGGACTACTAATAAGTAATTGTAGATGGAAAAACATATTTGATCGTCTGGGCAATCGACCCGATCGAAGACCTCGTGCGCAGCAGAAGCGATTGATACCACCACATCACAATAACTTGTATTAAATTAAATTAAAATTGTTTATTTGTCTCAAAAGGTTACATCATCAAGTGTGAATGAAACAGTCCCAGTAAGTAATTAAAAATACATGTGTTAGGGTTGCCTCGCTACTTCCCTTAATTAAGTTAACAATATTGAGATTTAAAAAGAATAAAAAAAATAGCTATGATACAATAACTTGCATTTTCTCTCTTATCTCTAAATACACAGCTAATCCCCATTTTATCTACAAATGAATTACGCGTTACCTAATTCAAGGTGACAGAAAATATTGCCACTTTATTAAATAATTAAGGAGAAGAAAATGGCCGCGGTACTAGGGGAATGCTGATGACGTACCACTGCTTTGGGAATTAATTAGCCTGTTAAAGCTTAAAAGAAAGTTGGAGGAAACACGTGTATAATAGGGTATTGTCAACTATATCCATTGAAATATTAAGAATGCAAAAGAACTCTGTCCGTCTGTTTGTCCACGAATCGAAGAAATTGTAGAAAAGTAAGTAACGCAACGATAAGTATGATAATTTCCACATTCAAACGGACGAAGGGGCTCCTAATTTTATCTGCAGGGTATAAAAATAAATTGCATGAATCGCTCACTCTGCCCATTCGAATATATGTATGTAAGTAGGTTAATGAAAAAATAACAAGTTAGATGTGCAGTTGAGTAGTAACCAGCCTTAGTGTGCTGAACTGCGAGTGGTCCAATCCAAAAAAAATATATGTTGGGACCTATCCGTGTCCTTATATTCCGCTACTTGGTTAGGCCATAAAATCCGGTAAATTGTAGAACCATACACTATATTTAGATAGTTCGCCAACATTTCGTCACAATATGTCGGTTCACAATTTTTCGGGATGCCTTTGAGACATTACTGACAATCAAATTCTGATACGTAAAAAAGTATTCCAAATGTTCAGATAATTTATCGAGGTTTATAATCTCTCATGATATTTTATAACCTTACGCATTTTATAATTATCCGGTGACAAATATATTGATTGATAATACAATTTTAAATACCTATTTATATGAACTTTGTTATAAATAGCAGTGGTATATTGTTGAACTTAATGAAACAAAGGCATTATCTATTAACAAGTACAGTCAAACACAAAAGCAGTATACCAATGAAACAACAAAATATCATAGTTCATTTCACGTTCCGCGGTGTACAGTCGCGGAAGCAAGCGCTTCCAATGACGCTATGCAAAATGAAAAGAACAATAATGAAAATAAATGAGAATAATCGCCTGTCAATGAAACGTTCGCTCAAACGAATTCCAATCTTGTTTGAAGGCGATACGGTTGCAACTGAAATGTCAAACTATTATTGCTACATAGATTTATTCTTTGGTCTGGAAATCAAATAAATGTAGAACAGTCGTTTGTGATTCGGAACACGTTGGGACATTAAATTGACGGAAGCAGGATATTTTGCTGTCCGTAACGTATGTTGGAGTAAACGATTGTATGGTTTAGTGTGAGCCATTACTCTGTGGCACAGTGACTGAACTTCAATAGGATAGTAACTGAGATGGCTTTTATTCGAAATATGACGTCGAATTTTAAGCGAATTTAGGTCATATTTTGAACAATCGAGAATTTTAACTTGCAGTCAGATAGGAATTTCGAAGAACATTGATGTTATTTTGGAAAAATAACACAGATAATCTACCAATCTTATTTTGCGTACACTTTTCCCCAATTACGTTGCATTAGCGTCCAGTCTATAACCACATTTTGTAGGTACCATTTCTTTCTTCATTAAATGTAATAAAAACCGGTCAAGTGCGAGTCGGACCCGCGCGCAGCAATACTTACAAGAGGCCTTTTATTTTGTATGTCACTCGTTACCTACATTTGTAAAACGATATATTTTTAAAAGATGTAACTTTTGGGGGAAAATTAAAAGAAAAACTTTCAATTTTCCCCCAAAAGTTACATCATATTCAAAATAGATACAAAACACTATGCCCCTTTTTGTGGATGGGAAATCATCAAATGACTTCTCCCGCTCTGGGCGGAGCGAACGAGAGTGTCAGACTCTTACTGACTAAACCCACCCTAGTGCCCTTTGCGTTCCAGGGCCGCGGTGACTCTTTCGAAAAAATTCCGCAACCCTAGCAGGCAAAGACTATGCCCCTTGGATTAAATGTTCTAATTTGACACAGACGGAGCTGGCTAGTGTACACATATATATTTATACCAAGAATAGATAAAAATTTCGATTGTATAAAACCATAACACTAACCAGTTCCAAACTATAAAAATAAAAGAGAGCAACAAAACATTTCGAATACCAAAAGCCAGTATTCATCCAAACGAATACAAAAATATTAATATTTTGGTGTGTCACGCGTATTTTGATTGTACTCGTAAATCTAAAACTTTTGAACACTAAAAACACTGACGCAATCTGTTTTTAAATGTTTTTATTTCAAAAGGTTACTTTGAAAAACAAACTTTATACTAATATTATAAAGCTGTTTTGTTTAGATACGGTCCGAATTGAAACAATTAAATATTGTATTAGACGCATTGACTGGATATAATTTAGGCTGATGATTAACCGGCATCTTTCAACGAAGGCTAGGCAGCCAATGTAACGCCAGAATAAAATCAATGAAAATTTTATCTATTTCAATGAAAAGGCTAGGCTGGTTAAGCCAACTGGCTTAACCAGCCTAGGCTTTTATCATAGCCTAGCCTTTTAGCATATTATCTGTCGCAGCCAACTGGCTGCGACAGATAATATGTAAATGAAAGTAGGTTTAACTCATCACGAACAGTTGCCAAAACTGACTTTACCTATTGAGATAATTTATAGAATGACAGTAGAAGTAACTTGTCCCTTAAAAATACCTAATAACTTTATAATAATAGTAAAATTCATTTATTCAGGTAATCTACACCCATTTTTCCAAAAACACAGGTAAAGCACACATTAAATAATGTGCACTGGTAGTTACAGTCAAAAGATTTACTTAAAAAAGAAAAACAATGAATTTAATTAAAATAAATAAACTATGCAAGTATCATTGCACTCCACACAAAAACATCATAAATATCATTGCACTACACACAAAAACATCACAAATATCATTGAATTCACACAAACACATCACAAAAAACAATCTTACAAGAGCCCACTCCTCCTCAGCCACAATTTAAATAATAAGCTATTTGATAGCACAGCGCGCGCTATAAGGGAAATTAAGCTATTGGAACTAGACTCTATCTTTCAATATCATTTGCACTAATAACTAGACTCATAACTTTGAAAGGGGAATAAAATGAGAGAATGTAAAACGAGACTGCAAGGAGGACGTGACTATAAAATGAGGTGGGAAATAAAGTAGAGAAGATATGCCAGGCTTCGGAAGCGTGGATAGCGTTTCTTTTTGTGATAAAAATATGCTTGTTCTTTTACAGGTTTAAACTGTCTCTTTGAAGGAAACTTCCTCCACTCCACTCAACTTAAGTCGCCAAGCTGTTATTTTTAAGACTTTGCACATATTATTTGAAGTAGGTACATATACTCATGTAAAACCCTACATTATTGTCAATAAATAACAAGCTATACAGGGTTATTTGAAAAACACCAACAACCTCTTAAGAAGTCATTGTACTCACCATTATGAACAACTTTTACTATGGCACCAAACCTGAAACCGCGAAAAAAAAACAGCTGTTCCTCACATTTATGTTCGTATAACTCATCAAAATGTAGGGAGCAGCTGATTTTTTCGCGATTTCGGATTTGTTCCCTTAGTAAGTGGTTCATTATGATAAGTACAATGACCTCTTAAGAGGTTGTTAGTGTTTTTCAAATATCCCTGTATATATAGCTGACAATTTTATTGAGAAATTTGACTAAAGAAAGTTACGCAGAATATAGGGGGTAGAATTTAAAATCTCTTTTGGTATGTTTCAGAAAAATGCCAAAAACCAAAACAACTCTTTTAGGGTTTCCTACTCAAAGGACAAACCGGGACCCTATTACTCCGCTGTCCATCAGTCAATCTTTCTGTCCGTCTGTCACCATCCCAAAAACCGTGATAGTTAAACAGATGATTTTTCACAAATGATGTATTTCTTTTGCCGCTATAACAACAAATACTAAAAAAACAGAATAAAATCAATATTTAAGGGGGCTCCCATACATCAAACGTAATTTTTTTGCTCTTTTTTACTCGATATGGATAACGGCAACAGATAGACGCTTAAAATATTTTAAATTGATTTCAATTTTAATTCTGATGTTAATTTTAATTTTGCTTTTTAATTTAATTCTACTGTTTTAAATTTTATTGTTATTTGTTTTGTTTTGAATTTAATTTTGATAATTTTAATATTATTCTTAACTTATTAATTTTTAATTTTAATTTTCATTGTCTCAAAATTGTCAACCAATTAAGGGGAGGAGCGAGACAACCCCGACACAAGTGTTATTAACCACTTACTGGGGCTGTTTCATCCACATTTGTTATGTAAATCTTAGAGACTCAATAAAACTTATTATATATATTATTATTATTCATAAAATATTTAGTTATATATTCAAATCAAAAGTTAAGAATTAAATTAAAATAAAACAAGTATTTAAGCGAGTCTCCCATACAACAAACGTGATTTTTTTCCGTTTTTATAGATAATAGAAAGAAAGAAAGAAAATGTATTTAATTGCTACAAAATGACATACATTTACGGATTTACCAGTAAAACCTAAACGATAGTATAGTACTTAAACTATGTTAGTAAAGAAAAATTGCAATTTAATAATAAAAGTGCTTATGAGAGTATACATAATATAAAGGAAATGCATGCATGCGTGGTACGTATAATGGTACGGAACCCTTCATACTTCAGTCCGACTCGCACTTGGCTGGTTTTTTATTTAGCCATTCAGATCTATTGTTCCCATCCAATGCAACTCTTGGCACCCGAATTGCCTGAATCAGCTGTGGTAACCACTGCAAGAGCTCGTCGAGTCAGTGAAAATCGACGAGTTTCAGAGAAACTATCTTGGATTCATCAAACGAGTAATTACTGAGCATTTTAGTATCCTCAGCTTGATCACCGAAAACAAGGTTTAAGCAGTGTTAAATTGATTTCGATCGTCATGTTATAGATTAGAAGCTTAACATCACATATTTAATTAACCAAACGAAGATTAGCATAATACCGATTAACATCCATTCCATCCAATCATGAAAATCAGTAGCCAAATCACATGGAATTCAATCTATTTACGCTGTTTAAAACAATCGTACACAAAATGACATAAATAATTGACGGAACCACAATTGGACGCAAACCTACTAGTTAACATGTATTTTCACTAAATTGAAACTGACATAATGATGTGGCGATAATTTCGCATTTGTTTTAATCGAAAAAACTTTGGTTCAAAAGTCTAATAGGACACGAAAAACATTTTAAACACACTTTCCAGAAAACTGGCTCCTACCACACTGCACGCAATGAGGTGTATTTGACACAAGTGCGGAAATGTGTACCAGTCAGTCGCCTCGAATATTTTTTTTTTTAAAGGACCATTCGCAGTTCAGCAGCCCTATTATGACGTCTTAAATCCATCATTATTTCTGTATCAGAGAGAGACAGAGTTACACAAGACGAATAGCACTATCTCTTTCCTTCACACGAATCATGATGGCATTGGCACTTCGTAATACGGCCACAGCACACTAAGGCTGGTTACTGCTCAGCCGGACAATGCCTCGAATTTAATTGATTTTTGTATTTTTATCATCAGCCTGGTTGCCGGGCAGCCCCCGCCGATTATTTCACACGAAAACCGGACAAAGCTAAGTTAAGAATCCATAATTTAATACACGTGGGTATTGGTCATTGCAGTCGAGGCGGAGAGACGCCCAAGCCGAAGCCGTTATGGAGTCGAGTACCAGTAGTCAATACAAGTTCTGAAGAAGTTCCGAAGAAACTGCCTTCACAAAAAAAATCAAAACCTCGTTTACTCGAAAGTTTTTAGCTGTCTAGCACAGAATTCTTCGATTTTTTTTATTTATTTTTTTATTGTATGTGTGTAAACATACATAATCAGCCTTTTTAATGTTCCCACTGCTGGGACACAGGCCTCCTCTCTAGGAGACGGAATGGGCCGTAAACCACCACGCGGGCCCAGTGCGGGTTGGTGAATGTCACATGTCGTCGATTTTTTGGTTCTAGGGCATGCCATTCCTCACGATGTTTTCCTTCACCGTTTTGAGAGCAGTGGTGATGACATTAATTACACAAAGTAATGCGCCTGGCTCGGTTTGAACCCGCGACTAACAATTCGTAAATCGGGGCCGTTACCACTCGGCCACCACTGCTCTCAATTATATAGTACACATACATTGATAAATAAATAAAAAGAATTTGACGGAAAAAAATATCCTACATATCGAACAAAGTCCTCCAGTTGTCAGCACTGGACAATTTTTTTTTTGCCTTAACACAGTTTCAACATTTGTCCTGTTACCCAACTTTGGCGGCCATTTTGATTGAAGCGTAGTTACCCAAATAAATATTGACGTAAGAAACTACCTACGTAGTTTGAAAACATTATTTTCGGGTCAACATTACTGGAATTTTATTCGATTTCACGTATGTGTGTGTTAAGAAGGGTAAATAAATAGGATTCCGAGAATTGAGTTTCCAGAAATAGGTAATTATGATTTAAGTACATGGCTATTATCAGAAAAACGCGACGTAGAGATAAATCCTAATTATAACTAGATACCTACTAATATTAAAGACGAGAAACTGAGTTTGTTACGCAAAACTGGCTGAACCGCTTTTGATACATTGTGGTACAGATACTGATGGGGACTGGGGGGTGATTACAGGCTACTTGTTTGCGGAAATCTGAACTATCACTAACGAAGCCGTGTGGAAAAGTAATTTGAAGTATGTATAAATATTACGATAAGAATGACAGCAGTTTAAAATACAAGAAAAATGATTTGCGCTGTCTCGATAATTAGGATTTGTTACCAGATAAATGTGAAATGAACTATAGCTCTAAACCAGACTCGGGTGCCTCAGTAAATGTTAAGCTATGACTTACTGTATACCTAAAAGAAATAACCCTTTAGCTATTTAATACCCTCAGACAAAATTGGGAATGGTCTACTGAACACATGGCTTCTAAAACTTTAAGACAAACTAACTAAAAAGTTATCTTCAACTTTGAGTCAATTTCTTACAAAATAAAGGACTTCATAATAATTGTTTTTCTAGCATAAATCAAAACAATAGACATGGCAAAAACACAAGAAAGCTAATTAATTATCTATGTATATAGCATAAGTAAATAAGTTATGGCTACAAGATTACTTGGATCCCAAGTTTAGCTAGTCATATAATTTATCTGTCGGCTCTGCCATACTTGAGACACATGTGATCCAGTGAAAGATACGCTGAGACTAAGCTATGGCACGCGACTAAGCCCATGCGGTTTTCCAAAACATGGAATGAATGGATAGACTTTGAAACTACATTCCTCATGCCTATTTGTTATAAATGATATTTATTTTGTAAGTAGGTTAAACATAACACTTTTACACGTCAAATATTTCTGGTCATTTTAAGCTTGATGAAGCCGGTGTTTCCTAGCCGACTACCCTGAGAAGAAACACCGAAACAAACTCAGAGGTCAAAGTCTCTTTTAAAGCCCATACAATCCTTACTGGTCAAGTCATATGAGAACCATGTAGGTTAATGTCTGAGGTAGCCTTATGAGGAAAGTGCCACACAGGTTTGAGTGAACCTGTTCAGACAGTGTTGGGTTCTGTGTTCCAGTTACTTGGAATTAAAACACATGAGATATCTCATGTGTTTTAATCAGTTCCGCTTAAGGGTCATAGGAAGTTACAGCACTAGTTATTATGTTTCTGTAGTGTGTTCATAGGCAGGTTAAAAAGATTATACCAGCATCAATGCCACAACAACAAAAACTAACGAAGCAAATACATTGTACGGCAATAAAAAGAACCACTACGCCATCTATCCTGCCAACAGCGAACTACTAACGAAATCCTGCATCATTTGAGCCAGTCTGGATATCAACTATCAGGCAGTTGCCCACGGTTGCGGAATTTGTTCGAAAGAGTTACCGCGGCCCTGGAACGCAAAGGGCACAAGAGGAACACGGGTGGGTTTTAGTCAGTAAGAGTCTGACACTCCCTACCGTTCCACCCAGGGCAGGAGGGGTCATTTGATGATTTCCCATCCAAAAAAAAGGCAGTTGCCCACCAGACACAAACCGCCTGTTTTCAATGGACTTGACTTTGCGTGACTTCACACTCTGTACCTGTACTGTATACCCTCTATTACGCTGCATATTTTACATGAAATGGACTCTCCTTGTTTTCTGGACAATATTAAGAAATCTGATTACTATCATTGAACTTCACTTAAGGGATCACCTAAGAGCTGGTAGATTTGTTTTTGGTTTTTCTTGCTGATTCCATGCCATAAACTGACGTTTTATAAGTGCCCGTTTTGAATTTCGTGGCCCTTTGGTGTTCCTATTTCAGACCTTTGCATTATTGTCAATATGAAACCCTCAGAAATTACCTACCTATTCCTAAAGAATAAACTGGTTCCAGTGACACCAATGATTCTACCTAGCAAAAGGCTCACTGCCTCAATTTGGTACAGTGCATAAATTTATCGCAATCCACATCTTTAGCTTTAAGTGTACAACATACCCAACAAGACAATACCCATATATATACAAGTTGTAATTAAATCTGATCTTGCAGTTTACGTACCAAAGATGCTACGATAGAGCAATACATTGAACGTGGTTAAGTTTAAACTTTAGTTAGAGAACTGTTAGTGATATTAGATGTTCGACTTGATTCCGTTTAAGTGCCTGAGTACTTGGATGTTCATTTAAGAGGAATTCAGATAATATGATGATGAGGGATATTGGAAATGGTTAATTGAGGGTGGAATGTTCAATAATATTGGTTGGGCGCAATAAGGATGGAGAGGAAGTGTAATCTCAGATAAAAGCAGAGGGAGTGTAACTATATCATTACATAGTATAAAAGTCGCTTTCCGCGGTCTGTCTGTCCCTATGTATGCTTAGATCTTTAAAACTACGCAACGGATTTTGATGCGGTTTTTTTATAGATTGTGTGATTCAAGAGGAAGTTTTACATCTTGTTTATATGTATAATACATCACTACATAGTTTAAAACAAAGTCGCTATCCGCCGTCTGACCCTATATATGCTTAGATCTGTAAAACTACGCAACGGATTTTGATGCGGTTTTTTTTTATAGATACCAGTGATTCAAGAGGAAGGTTTAAATCTTGTTTACTTGTATAATACATGCAAAATATAGTAGAGATTTAGTATCAGAATTGCACCCGTGCGAAACCGGGGCGGGTCACTAGTCTCAGATAAAAGATTGAGTATTGCGTGAAGACTTTTTTTTAACTTTGGTTTTCGAACGAGCGTGTGGTAACGGAACTCTTTAAAAATCAGTCGTGTGTCTGTTTGTCCGTTTGTAATAGCCAATTTTATCCGAATCCACTCGACCAATTCGGTTGAAATTTAGTCCACTGTTGGCCAAGAGTTGTAAACTTGGCCACAAAGTCCCTGACTGACGGATAGAAGCCGAATAGTTATTTCATTTTGCACCAATACTACTGGCCAACTATTGTTTTTTAATAAGTAATGGATATATATAGGAAACAATTGCATTTGGATGGGATTTATTACGTATCGAAAAAATATAAAGCTGAAGAGATTGTATGTTTGCTTGAACGCGCTAATATAAGGAGCAACAGGTCCGATAAAAAAAAAAATTAGCTATATATAAGGATAGCCCATTTAACGAGAAAGGTTATAGGCTATATATCATCACGCTAAGACCAATAGGAGCGGAGCAGTCATAAAAAATGGGACACAAACGAAGCTGGTCAGCTAGTAGATACATATATACAGTATGTTAAATAACAGAGGCCGTTCCCTTAAACTCGTTAATCTATATCATCAATAGCTTAAAATAAAAATATCAGCATAGAAAAAATAAGCATAAAATAAATCGAACTAAAAAAATAATTAAGTAATCTATACTTATAATAAATCTGTAGAGAGGTCAATTCTGTACAAGGAATATATTTTCAAAATAACTATCAGGGGGTGATTAGTGATCGATACTGGTGCCAAAAATGCAATCAGTAAAATTTTTGTCTGTCTGTCTGTCTTTCTGTCTGTCTGTCTGTCTGTCTGTCTGTCTGTATGTTCTTTATAGAAACAAAAACTACTCGACCGATTTTAACGAAACTTGGTGCAATTATTCTTCATACTCCTGGGCAGGTTATAGTATACTTTTCATCACGCTACAATCAATAGGAGCAGAGCAGTGAAGGAAAATGTTGGGAAAACGGAAGAAGTTACTCCATTTTTTAAGCTTCCGTCGCGTGTGCAGCCTTAATGGTTAAAGTTACATAGAAATCATGTATTACGGAAATGTTCTACATAAAATTATCTAAAAAATATCCCGAAACAGCATGTCTATCTTTTGTCAATTTTAAACCGATCGGGCTGAGAGTTTCAAAATCGGGGGTAAAGTAACTATTCCACGCGGACGAAGTCGCTGGCAGAAGCGAGTTGATAATAAATTCGAAACATCAGTACTCGTAGTAGCAATGCCCAAACCGGCAAGTACGCGTGTACAGAGTGTTTATTTAACGTATCAATTTAACATTTCTAGTGAATATTTGAATATTAAAAAATAAATAAATCCATTTTGTTTTCGAATGGTAATATTTTTTTATCATATATGGATGCTATACTATTGCGGGTTAACGGGAACGCCCTCTGTTAGTTAACATACTGTATATTTTGCATTGTAAGCAATCAATACACGAATAGGACAAAAACTGCTGTCTTCTATTTGATCTAACCGGATGTTGTGAGTACAAGTATTTACATGGAGCGACTTTATATGTTCCGAGGTCGGTTTGTGGATACCCATCAACGTACCGACCTCACAATGAGTTGCTTAACCTTGAAGATCGACCTGTACAGCTGTGATTACTTAGCTAAAACTACACGCAGATATCTACAAGCAGTCGTTATTATTAGACTCTACAATATAATATGAAATAACAATCCAAGACCAAAATGTTCCGTTTTAAGTTTTGTATCAAAGTTTCGACAACAATATGAACTAAAAATAGTTCTATTAAGAAAGTTACAGTTAGATAGAGCGATCCAGTTTAGACCGTGACTTTAACGTAAACATATAATATGTAGGTATCTAAAGTTTCAGTGCCTGTTAGGGTTACGGAATTTATTCGAAAGAGTCACCACAGCCCGGGAACGCAAAGGGCATTAGAGTGGGTTTTAGTCAGCAAGAGTTTGACACTCCCTTCCGCTCCACCCAGAGCGGCAGAAGACTATGGATGATTACCCATCCCAAAAAAACACACACTCATTCCTATCGAGCCGCGAACCCACGACTTAAAACTCGTTATTTCAAGCCATGACTACAGATCTAGCATAGTACTACCAAGCTCTAAAGGACACGTAGCTTCTAATCTCAAAAATAATGAACTAAAACCCTTTCACACACAATCAAAGTAAAACCAAAAGACACTCTGGAAATATCTAGCGAAAAACATCCTCACACAATGACAATACCGACCCTATTTACACTTATCCGATAGAAAAGGCTGTGAGATAACACTTCTTTGCCACTAAAAGTGTCACAACACTGATCCGGTTCTTTATTAAGTGCATTACAAGCAACTCGGAACGCACTTGTGCGGAAACTGATGAATTATTCCGAAAGCGTTTCGGAAGAATTCACGGATTTATGAATGTACGTGGTTTTTCGTGCGTGGAGGAAGTTTTAAGTGGTAGGATAAGGACAACATATTAATCTGTTTGGGATAAACTTGGCTGATAGATAGTTATTCTTGATTACATACAAAAATAGAGATAAATTAAATAGGACAGCTTATTAGCTTAGCATAGGACAGCTTAATTAGTTAAAGATTTATTTGCAGATAAATATGGTTACAAAAGTTTATACAAAGGTAGTATAATAGTAGCTTAACTTATTCAATAATTACATAATGACATGCAAATTTAGAAATGATATAGGATGTAGCTTTAAACTACCCGCGGTTTCACCCGCGTAGTTTCCGTTAATATAATAATAATCTTCATTTTAATAATAAGAATTTCTAGTGTTATGATTTATGTAATTGAGCTTTTGTGCGTTATGTTCTCTATTCTTGCTTATTCTCTTATATTATAAATGTGAATGTTTGTGCATAGGTATGGATGTATGTCACTCTTTCACATAAAATCTACTAAATGGATCTTGATGAGATACATTTAGTAGTCTCTTTAGTCTGGAATAACACAAAGGGTACTTTTCCTTAGGGATTATGTACCTCAGGGATAATATTCGACATTGACGTGGGTGGAGCCGCGGGCGGCAACTAGTGCTGCATATTAATAAGATTTAAAGGGAAATCACCCACTCAATCCTTATCGAATCAACATCGGCAAATTCCAAGTGGCGTGAATTTCTAACAAGAATTATAGTATCAATAGAATAACATATCGCTTTTGAGTATTTGGTTACCTGATAGCTAAAGGAGTTGAGAATATTACCACTGAAATAGAATTGTTAAAACAATTGAATATCAGTTCAACTACCGTGCTTGATTTTCCTGATGATAGATAGAATTGTGCAGTCATTTGAAGGACAGAATAGAATAGAATAGAATACTCTTTATTATGTACACCATATAGGTAGGTTACAGAAAATATAGATGAAGAAAACCTTACATAGACACACACATGTCTCCCATAACAGATGGGTGTGAATGTTTCTGGAGTAGCGAACGCGTACCGGAAGACGCAGCGCTGGAAGGCCAGGCACAAGGTGGAACGATGACCTGGTGGAGAACGTGGGAATCCGCTCGAAACGAGATGCAAGACCGGTCAATGTGGCGACACTCAGCGGAGGCTTACGTTTTTCCGCTGAACTGATGATGGACTTTCATAATGGAAATTCAATGTACAAACACAGGAAAGCTTCATGTTTTATAGGTATAGGTAATTTGTTGGTTGCGTAATTTGTTCGAAAGAAACACCGCGGCCCTGGAACGTAAGGGCACAAGAAGGATCACGGGTGGGTTTTAGTCAGTAAGAGTCTGGCTCTCCCTTCCGCTCCGCCCAGAGCGGGAGAAGTCATTTGATGATTTCCCATCCAGAAAAAAAAAGGAATGGTTGATTTATCTAAAACCTAGGGGTACATCGTCGCTGTGCTATTGCGCAGTGGCTGATACCTGGGGACGGTGAGCGTGGGTGGCTCGCCGTCCGATACCAGGTTGAGTCGACGACGCGTTGTGTTCCACGCGCGCCGAAGGAGCCGTCAGCACCAAGGACGGGGCCCCATAGGGTCGGTGCCTGCTAGGGTTGCGGAATTTGTTCGAAAGAGTTGCCGCGGCCCTGGAACGCATAGGGCACAAGAAGGATCACGGGTGGGTTTTAGTCAGTAAAAGTCTGACACTCCCTACCGCTCCACCCAGGGCGGGAGGGGTCATTTGATGATTTCCCATCCAGAAAAAAAAAAAAAAAAGGGGTACATCGTAAGTGAAAATCTATTTGAAAATATAAAGAAAGACGAGGGCTGACGGGTGTCCCGAAATCTTAGGATAAAGAAAAGGTAAAAAGCTATTTCGATGTCCGAAGAAATTCTATTCTGTATAGGATTAACTTTAAAAGCAATATATATAAATAATGAGAAGTAACGTTAAGAGCGTGTACGCTGTATGGCATTTCATAATTTTCAAGTCACTATTTCTCTAAATGACTGAACCGATTTTAATGAAACTTCACACATATGGTCTAAAAAGTTAGTCAACAACATTTTCGAAATGTCTTATTAAAAAAAAAGGTAACTGGAAATTTATATTTGTATGGAAAGTTTTAAATGACATTGACCGCAATTTAGTGAATCAGTAATTGGTTCTTAGATTTTGTAAAGAAAGAAAAGTGTTTATTTAGGACTCGCACAAAACAAACAACAACAAAAAAACAATACATAATTATAGGCTTAATATTAATTTTAAACTGTGCGAGGCCAAAAAAGGTCCCTATCTCAGCATATGCTGCGATATTTAATGTCTGTAGTTTTTAACTAAAAACTAAACCAAAAAGTAAAATACATATTTTACTCTGTCTTTATGTTACCTAACTATCAAACGTGTGTAATTTTAATATCAAGAACTGATTGTCTATAAGAATAAAACAAATCTTACCTCACATATAAACAACCTAAAATGACCCAGTTTTCCCACGTCTAAATCCAGTCACAAACTATTGGAATAACTGTAAATATTTGATCTATCCCTCACTTCCAGACAAGATGTCTATTGTCTTAGAAAAATACTTATTTTCGCCGAGTCGTCCATTTTGAAGTTCCAGGTTATTTGTAACATTTTTATGTCTATAAGAATGGAGAATGGAGGGCTTTTTTCAGAGGGAAAAATACTGTATTAATGTTTGACATCAAATTGATTGCTTTATGTTATTACTAGCTTCTGCCAGCGACTTCGTCCGCGTGGAATAGTTACTTTACCCCCGATTTTGAAACTCTGAGCCCGATCGGTTTAAAATTGACAAAAGATAGACATATTATGCTGTTTCGGGATATTTTTTAGATAATTTTATGTAGAACATTTCCGTAATACATGATTTCTATGTAACTTTAACCATTAAGGCTACACACGCGACGGAAGCTTAAAAAATGGAGTAACTTCTCCCGTTTTCCCAACATTTTCCTTCACTGCTCTGCTCCTATTGATTGTAGCGTGATGAAAAGTATACTATAACCTGCCCAGGAGTATGAAGAATAATTGCACCAAGTTTCGTTAAAATCGGTCGAGTAGTTTTTGTTTCTATAAAGAACATACAGACAGACAGACAGACAGACAGACAGACAGACAAAAAATTTACTGATTGCATTTTTGGCACCAGTATCTGATAGTTATTTTACTGATAGTTATTTTGAAAATATATTCCTTGTACAGAATTGACCTCTCTACAGATTTATTATAAGTATAGATTGGCTAAGTCTGTTATTTTATTACTGTAGGCGATTTTATTGGATAGTTGTGAGGTTTTTTTAATACCTGTCTGGAAACTTTGCACGTTTATCAAGATTGGTATTTTGAGACTGTCAAGGTTTTGATGCCCTTTGCTTGGAAAGGTGCTGGTGCAAAAAAGTACTGGTATTACTTTATTTAAACTAGCTTTCCTGCAATCTGGGGGAGTGATTTCGTGAAATGGGACAGAAGTGTGTAACAGAAAACCTGGGAAGCATGGGTCATTGATTTGACCAATGAGCGCGCGGATATAGTGTTGGCCGTGAAATGGGAACGACCACTTTGGTCTGAAATAAAAACAAAAACTATTTTAAAATAATTGCAAGTGTAATTTCAATAAAATACATTTTATATTTCGAATTGTTCTTCTCCCAGTTACGAAAAATCAGTTCGAGTAATACCTCAATATTTTTTTTTAAAGAAGGATAGAAAGAAAAGAAAAATGGTACCGAGCACTTTGGTCTGAAATAAAAACAAAAAACTGTTTAATTAAAAAGAATTACATTACTCCAAGTGTAATTTAAATAAAATACATTTTTTATTTCGACTTGTTCTTCTCCCAGTTACGAAAAATCAGTTCCAAGTCATACCTCAATATTTTTTTAAAGAAGGGAAGAAAGAAAAAAACATGGGGCCGACCACTTTGGTCTGAAATTAAAACAAAAAACCGTTTAACTAAAAAGAATTGCATTACTCCAAATGTAAATAAAAAAAAAAAAAACATTTTATATTTCGAATCGTTCTTCGTTACGCACAATAAGTTCAAGTAATACCTAAATTAATATATTTTTCTTTTCAAAGAAAGAAAGAAAAATGTTGGTATCGTGTTGTTTTGTGTTCAAGATATAATTTGGTATTAATATTGTTTATTTTAAAGGTGAGATGCCAGATGTAACACATCATATGCGACTACTGTAAAGCTCGCTCGCTTTCTTAATGGATATTTCAGTGGAATGAACCACACCACGTGACGCGCTCAGTATGATGGGTCACGACTGAAGTCAATTGCATGAGAATTAATTCGAGTTTACCTTCCCATATCATATTGACTGGCTAGGTGGTCTAACCCCCCACTACGTCCGACACAGTACTATCAAGTCGTCTTTATGAAGGTTCTAACATATTACGAGCTATAAACAGGCGTCACGTTATCACTTCACATCAAAATGCTAAGTTATGTGTGGTCATACGCTTAAGATGAGTTTGTGGGACTTAGTATGAAGTATCTAGATTTGCAACATACAGATATGTTGTCGAGGTAATAATTTTTTCTCGAGGAGAAATTTAAAAAAAAACTTTTTACAAAAAAAAAGAACAACTGCCTTCTAAGCAAAAAAACTGCAAATTAACTTTTTCGGAACTCGGTGTTTTATCGTTTTTTGATCACCGACTTCCAAAATTTTTTAATCGGACCACACGACAAGCACCAGCTTTCGAATACAAAAAGAATCATCCAAGTTATAAGGCAAAACACACATTATAAAAAATAGAAGAGAGATTAGTTTTTTGGAAGTCGATCAAAAATTAATTACCATGGTGTTTCTTGCCGGTTCTTCTTGTTAGGAAACGTCAAATTGGAACCGTAAACTAGTTTTTGACGTTCTATAAGTGTCCTATGTAAAATATAATTTTATTTCAGAGACGATGACGGCATTATGTTTGTCTGTTACCATTTTTCCCGAAAATAACAGGATCAATTTTGATAAAGCAGATTGATTTGCATCAGAACAGGATTTTCAGTTCAAATTTAAGGTTTCTTAAAAATAAAAATTACATTTAAAAAACCGGCCAAGCGCGAGTCGGTCTCGCACACAAAGTGTTCGAGAAATCATGGTTTTCGTATGTGAGACCCCTTATATATTTGTTTTTTTTTTTAATTCAACTACTTATTTAAGAAGTGGAATAGAATAGAATACTTTTTATAACTACATTAATACATAACTAAAACAAAATACAAACTAAATTTTGCTGTGAATATTTCAAGCGTCTACAAAAACCGCGCAAAAATCGCGTTTCTTGTATGGGAGTCCCCTTAAATATTTATTTTGCTTTTTTTAGTATTTGTTTTATAGCGGCAACAGAAATACAACATCTAACTATCACAGTTCATAAGATACAGCCTGCTGACAGACAGACAGACAGCGGAGTCTTAGTAATAGTGTCCCGTTTTAAACCTTTGGGCACGAAACCCTAAAAAGATCATTATTTGGAATTACGGTTTGAGCCTCTACTCAATTTTAATCAAAATAGTATTTCGGCTTTGAAATCATACTAAACAGACAGGCAGATCTTACATTAACAATATCAGTAACTCCACCCTTCCTTCATCCCTCTTGACGGGCCTCTCCCGGAGGAAACACGACGAATTACGCGGAAAGGGAAGCAAGCTCTGACGACTTCCGCACATCCATCACTCAGAGGAACAGGCCTGACAGAACTGAGGATTCGCGATGACTCAAAGTTCGTGATGACTCACGGGGAATTTGACGTATTAATTTTGACCAAGTCAAATGGTTCTTTGGGCTTTTATTCGGCCAAAGATTGGCTACAGAAAAGCGTTGCCAAGAGTTTGGGGCATTCTTCTCGAATGCAATGGTGGAATGGGCGTGGAAGAATTTTGCAGAGCCCAATGAATTCTTCTCCCGGTCGTACATATTTTTTAAATTGCTTGTATAATATCACACTGTAAAATAACAGACTCCGTTAGATTTTAATACATCTTTATTAGATTATAATTTCTCGATATATTATGATAAAATGATTTTGTCCAATAATATAAATAAATAAAGATATTTAAAGAGGAAAGATTTGATTGTTTATATTAAATAGGCTCTTACACTACTAAACCGATTTGAACATTTTTTTAACTGTTGGGAAGCTACATTATCCCCGGGTGACGTAGGCTATATTTTATCCCCATATTCCCACGGGAACCGGAACTATGCGGGTGAAACCGCAGGGCGTTGCTAGTATATAATAAATCGTATCCAAATTCAATAGTTTCCAATATATCCGTGTCTAATTAAGAAAAAAATAGTTTACAATTTCACGCAATATTTTACAATTTAACGGCATTTGAAATGTTCCTGTGACATTATATAATATTTACTTAACAATTTATCACAAAATCACACTGATTAATGAACTTTAAGCCTGTGTTCCCTGTCCTATTCAGAGTGACTTTCACATTTATAATAAATTAATAAGGATTTAATAGTAAATTTACACTAGACATGGTCATTTTCATCTACTACGAAACCTATTTGTCTGCCTTGACATACGAAACCTACTATACCCTATTGACTATTCATGCCGTTTCCCGTCATAAACCACTTTTCTCTATCCTCCTTACTTTGGGATTTTACCCTGAAGATCTATCTCAAGTCTGTCCACCTGTCGTTTCAGTTCAACATCTAAGTTCCCTACCAAGGCACTTAGTAATCTATATATATAAAACAAAGACGGGTTTGTTACAACACTTATAACTCGAGATCTGCTGAACCAATTTTCTTGGTTTTTGATTCGTTGGATTTGTCTCCGCCCCGAATAGCAGAATACATCTTAAAAACAATGAAAACTCTATTTAAGTAAACGCAGTGGAAAATGGTTTTAGGTGAAATATATTTAGTGCGTTGTAGATAATTCAAAATTAACAAGTGTAACCTAGCAACCAAAACAAAAGATTAAAAAAGGTCGCCTTCATAGAATAAGGCTGGAAGTGCTTTCTTAACAAACTCAACGAATACATAACTATGAAAGATGAATCATTTTCCCTAAATGTTCCTTTGTAACATTTGTAAGTAAGGATTCACGCGTACCAGCAGACCATAAACATGTCGAAGCATTTCTGGGGCTGGAATTGTGAGTGAAGACTTACCAGAACCATAATTATTTAACATCAAGCTATGATCCCTAGGAGACGAAAAAAAGAACACTGAGCCAGAAAGAATAAATGGCATAGGATATATTTATATAGGACATTTTATCCCGTTTCCGTGGGACTTGATCAGTCTAGCCGTTCATTTGTTAAAAATGGTATAGTTTCCGGGGCTAAAATTGCATGAACCAAAAATTTACAAGTACCTACTAGAAGACTAGAAAGAAGAATGTCGAAGTATTATATGATATTTCAGGGGCTGAAAATTTGAGAGGTAAGGATTCACGTGTACCAGCAGACCATAAACATGTCGAAGCATTTCTGGGGCTGGAATTGTGAGTGAAGACTTACAAAGTACCAGGTTACCAGAACCATAATTATTTAACATCAAGCTATTATCCTTAGCAGACGAAAGAAAGATCACTGAGCCAGAAAGAATAAATGGCGCAGGCAGCTGAAACCGCGGGATACAGCTAAGAAGTATTTTAGCTTTAAGTTTTCTTTTTTTTTAATTATTTCACCAATAGAAAGCTACATTTCACCTGCGACTTTCTTTTATATATATATAGAACATCATTCATACCCCTAAATATTTTTTTTACCTTATATGGCAAAACAACGTTTGCTGGGTCAGCTAGTATTGAACTAAAGTAATAGCCAAAGTTACATATTAAATTGGCTGTACAATACCGTTTATAACAATAATTCAATTTTGTTTTATTCTAGTGTATGTACCTATAAACAAAATAAACAATGTACGTAATAGAAAAAGGTTATTTTGATGAAAAGGTTCTGACCACTTCTCGTTGGAGTTACTGTGTAGAAAAGTCAAGAAGGCCTATTTCGTACGAAATGTGTTGGAAGAAGCTCACACATATGTGCATCTGCAAGCACAATCTGCACATACAAACAGTATTCCAGTCTAACCTGATGCAGTTTAGTACCAATATTTACCATGGATCGATCGCCTATCTGAACTCCAGAATACCACAACGAAACACCGTGGCAAGACTGACGTCAAATTGTTCAAAAAAATATCGTTTCTCCACACTAAGAATTTAATTTGTCGTGGGTCCGTTAACAAACATAAAAATTGACATACACAAACAGCCTGATTCGGAACAACTGATAATATATCATTTTTAGATGTTAGCTTAAATCTTGCGGAATTTGTTCGAAAGAGTCACCGCAGCCCTGGAACGCAAAGGGCGCGTCGTGTTCCACGCGCGCCTCAAAGAGCCGTCAGCAACGTAGACGGGGCCCCATAGGGTCAGTGCCTGCTAGGGTTGCGGAATTTGTTCGAAAGAGTCACCGCAGCCCTGGAACGCAAAGGGCACAAGAAGGATCACGGGTGGGTTTTAGTCAGTAAAAGTCTGACACTACTTTCCACTCCACCCAGAGCGGAAGAAGTCATTTGATGATTTTCCATACATAAAAAATCCTATATTCATTTCAAATTTCTATCAAACAGAAGTTGTGTGATGTGAAATGTTTAAAAATTTACTAAAAGTGAACCTTCTGTTCATTCCTTGCTTTTAACAGTTTACGTGGGTAGACGGTAGACAAAGATATATTTTATTCATTACTTAATATTTCAGTTATTTTTATGTAGGGTTAAGACTAAGGGAAAATACGGATATGTCAGCTGGTAGAAACAGTTTTATTATAGTTCTCGAGCTTATTTACTTATTACGTTACATTAATATTATATGTGGCTTATACTGCGTAGAGGAAATTGGTATCTAAACGTAGCGGATAGAACCGAAAACAGAAACGAAACTACAGGTAATAGACTAATAATAAAATAAATAAGGCTTAGTATAGGCTTTTTTTCTTGATGGATAATCTTCAAATGACTTCTCCCGCTCTGGGCGGAGGGGCAGGGAGTGTCGGACTCTTACTGACTGGAAACCCGTCCGTGATCCTCCTTTGCGGTTCTAGTCTGGCTAACGGAGACTATTTGCACAGGCACAACCTTGTAGCCAGGATTATCCATCAGCAACTTGCTCTTAAATACAATCTTGTGGAATCGGAAGTACCGTACTATAGGTATGTGCCCGACCCAGTCCTCGAAAAGGCAAAAATTGAACATTTTGAAAAAAACCCACGACGCACGGTAAAAATATAATTGAAAAAGAATTAAATAATTAATAAAAACCCCGGACTTACAGAATTAATAAATGGTAGGGATGTCACTAACTAAAAGTGCGTCTAGATGTGCATTGGTAGGACAGGGCCGGTGGGATGTGGTCGTGGAGTTCATAGGCACACTCTCCGGTATTTTACAATGTTACGGCGTTTGTAATTTCCCGGTGACACGTACAAAAATATACCTAGCTAAATCAGATACCTAGTTTTCGTATTTATAAACAGCCGGACAAAGGGATATTCCTCATATGGCTCATATTCTTTATTCTAGAAATGCACATAACCATAAAACTCAGGCCAAAGATAGAAAGGTACCAAAATAAGATCATAAATTCTCCTGCAGTTCGGTCTGAATGCCGTCCGCATACATGATCTAGGAATTCGATATTAAAATGAAGGTTTTTAGTCGACTTCCTCGCTGCTGTAAAATGTTGATGTGAAAAGTCATTTTTCTTGAAAAGTTCAGTGGAATAAACCACACCTTAACTTAATTTGAAAACATTTTAGAAAAGTAGCTCTGTCTATTTTTCCGTCTTCACACTTCTTAACGGCTGAACAGATATGGTTGAAATTTGGCACAGGCGGCGCGTGGTGTTGACATGCGCCCCTCTTTGAGGTCGCGAGGGGGATTCAAACACTTGACTCCCTCCGCTGACCAGACCTGGCCTGCACTGAAACCAGCCGGGGGTTACTGAAGTCGCATAAGTTCCCGCGATCCCCGGCGTTGAGGTGGGAGATGGAACACCGGGGTGGTTTTAATCAGTAAGAGTCTGATAGATCCCTCCGCCCGCCCCAGGGTGGAGGACATCCATGAGGATTTCCCCCGTAAAAAAAGGGTTAGGCCATATCCGAGATTAGGACATGAAATACCTACCTACGTCTCACCCGGGTGGTATGGCGAATATCCCTTGGGATAATTTAATACACGTTGGTAAAGCCGCTGGTTTGATGTCAGTTCTCTGTGTGAAAGACGTCCATACGCAGAGCCAGTCCAGCTAGACATAGGCATCCTCAATCGCCAATGACAAGACCGATTCTGAGTTACCTGAACACAAAATATTCCTAAAGTTTATAAACGACAAACATCGTAATAGACATGGCCATAAAAGAGAGAGCGAAATACCAGATCCTCAATTGTTTTAAAATAGGAAGTAACTCCAGAATAATTGCTTGTTGCGGAATTTGTCACAACGGCCCTGGAACGCAAAGGGCATTAGGAGGAGCACTGATGGGTTTTAGTCACTAAGAGTCTGACACTCCCTTCCGCTCCACCCAGAGCGAAAATTACCGAAACAAAACTATGCAACAGATTGCATTCATTTTTTTAACACGCAATTAGGATCACTGTCACACACGCACATTCCAAAACCGCAGCCGCCACAAGTCTCCACATTTAATTTAATCAAATCCATTTTAATAATCCCGGCAAAGAACAAAAGCACTCAGACGTCCAGCAACAAAAAAAAGGTTGAAAACAACAAAAATAAAGTTAAAATATTCACAAACAGAAAATGTTCTATTGAAGGGAATTCATTTAAACGTAAATGATTGATGAGAATCCCATTTATTTTCGATCTAGGGAACCCGACGTATAAACACGGTTTGTTGACATGTAAAAAGATTTTATGTTTGAACATACATACTAAAACCGTCGGCAGTAGATTCCGGGAATTCGCTTAAGGTCTTGTCTTTTACAAGCGCGGTGACTTAGGCGGAAGCGGGCAGGAAAAGACAGACTTATTTCCTCACGGTAAAACAATGCATTAATTTATTAGTTCGATTGGCCTGGCTCTGCTCTATCTCCTTCTTGGGAAGGAAGTGGAAATTATGTTATCATTACTCCAGTCCAGTTCTTTTCTGGTGAATTTCGTTGCGGGATCCAGGACATGTTGAACAGCTTGTGCGGAAATCGACGAGTTTAATTAAATCGGCGATTTTTTGGGGTCCCTTGGTTATGACGGGAGATGCAGAGGTATATATCACGGTGAAACAATAGACGCTTATTTTAGTATGGACGCAGACAGTGGTGTCATAAGTTTGATACCTCGCGCTCGCCTTAGAACCCGAGCAAGCTTGTTACCCTGGTCGGGGTCTTAGATTTGAAAGGAAAATTGTTGGAATGGGACGCGGTTACTGACTACAAAACGATGTGGGTAATAATCTTTTCTGCGAAACAGTTTGGAAAGCTGGTGCGAATATGTCGAAATGAAGACTGATGGATTCAGGGCAGTGTCTTCGTTTTAATGGAAATAAAATAACTTTTTTAAAGGTTTATTTCGCCTGACGCTAAATTGAATGAATTGTCATGCGTAGCTGAGTGCCTGAATACGTTAGTGTGAGATGAATGGTAGGTTAGGTGGTTGACCCCGGTCTGAAATCTTTTATCTCTTATAAAATTACCGACGGTCTTATACATCAAAGAAACCATAAAAGGTTTGAACCTTCATACTGGCGTGTGTTTTTTCACCCAGAGCTCGATTCTCTATACAAGATGAAGTTTTTAATTTAGTTTTAAAGGCGCTTTTTATCAGTCAGACGTAAAGATATAGAAAAATTTGGGATATATAAATAGGTACATATCTTCCATTGTAACTACAGCTGAACCATTTTAGGTCAGGTTACAGAAAATAAAACATTAGAAAGAAATTCAATTAGAACATTTTCTTGTATGGGGTAAGTTTTACCAAATGTTGTGGGTTAAATCATAAGAGGTAGCGGGTGCATAGACGGCGAATTTAATTGACTGTCAATTACTCTTGTCTGCAATTCCCCAAAGTGTAACATGTCCTCACTGAAAGCTTGATGAAGTGACAGATCAACGATTAATTATTTACCTCTAAAACTAGCTGTCAAATCCCAAGATAGTTGACATAAATCGAAATTGACACTAAAATTGACGGAATTGAAAAAATACTGACAGTCATCAGAATTAGATTTGGATTCTGACAAACTCAGTTTATTGAAATTTTAATAGTTAGAGATGTTCTGAGTAGATAGTGTAGAATCAGATGAAACACCATCGTAATAGGATTTCCTTACTAAAGATTTTTATAAAGAAAGCAAAACAGTTTATTTAGCCAAAAAGACGCACAAGATATCTAATAACTAGTAATAAGTATAGCACTTCGAGTCCTGGGTTCGATGCCTGCACGGAACAAAATCAAATATTTTTATGGCCTACAGATAGTTGTTCTGGGTCTGGCTGTTTGTGTACATAGTTTGTATGTTCGTAAACGCACCCTCGATATAGCAGAAATTCCTAGTGTGGGGCAAGGTTTTCTTTTTTTAATTTCAGTTACAAGTTCTATAGAAAAATAAAACTATGAAATGGCCAAGCCATGCCAGGGACGAGCACTACTCCCAGACACTTAATTTCCGTGGTAAAACAATAGATAGAACGCATTTAAGTATGGCATGACGTCTGACGGCTAACACCGACAACAACAAGGCATTCACTGGGCTTGGTGCGAGTTTTTCGAGGCACAGGATCGCGTTGGCGTAATTTTTTTTTATTGAAACTGAATAAACGTCCTCTGAAACTAACACAGAACCTTTTTTTTGTCCTTGAAATTTGACATAAGAACGTTTCCGGTATCGCGAGTACGTTACAAAACTCATACTAAGCCCTCTGAATTTCCTTCGGTAAATTTTATTCACCAAATCAAGCTAGTTATGTTTCGTATTTCCCACCCAGTTAGTCACTATTTTGGTGCTCTTTATTTATTTATTTATTTTTAGGCCCACCAACAATATTTTTTTATGGTATGGTGGCATACTTGGTACGAACAAAGACTTTTTTCTTTTTCTTTCTACATCTACTGCATCTACACTAATACATAAAGCTGAAAGTTAGTTTGTTTGCTTGAACGCGCTAATCTCAGGAACTACTAGTCCGATTTGAAAACATTTGAAAACATCTTTCAGTGTTAGATAGCCTATTTATCCAGGGAGGCTATATGCTATATATCGTCATGCCAAGACCAGTAGGTACGGAGCAGTAATGAAAAATGTGACACAAACAAAGTAGCGTGGGTCAGCTAGTCATAATCATCAACGGTTAACTGGAACTTTTAAAAATAGCAACGAATCCCTTATTTTATTACCGGATCAGTAAAACAATATTCTAAAAAGAAAACCAAGTGACCATCAGAATCTCGTTACGGCCCGTAATTCAGTACATTAATGGGGTATATATTAAAACTCCATTTTCTTAAGTTATGTTCAAGCGACGTCTGTTTCGCTCGTTAACTATTAAATTGAGCTGTTCTATTCTAAATGCTTATTAAATTATTCACAATCATGTTATTTACGCGTATTTCTAACGCTTGGAAGTTAGTTGATTCGTTTGAATGGGTCTTCAGCAAAACCATAATTATTATAAAGCGGTCTATTTTCCTTTCAGTTGGTAATCGGGGTGAACAGAGATGTTTCCTGAATAAAAAATATATGATTATGTTTAGTCCGTCAGTTAGATTATAGAAAAATATTGGACACGAATTTTTTCCTATAACAAATCTATAAAAACTGACGAAGATACAAAGCATCAAAGATCAGGAGTGGGGGCTTGTGACGTCACGGCTCGGTAAATATTGTAGCGAATAGTGACAACACACGAGTTTTTAACGCACTTTATCGTCTTCATTTTTTGTTTATGTGAAAAAAGAAAAAATACGTGTCCAATATTTTTTGGATATCTATCTGACGGACGGTTAGTTAACTACCCTATTGTGACTGTGGGAACTCCTAGTTTTTCCCCGCGGATTCGCTCCCGTGGTTTTCCATAAGAATCTTGCATATTTAAAATAACAAGTAGATTATGGCATACAATGTTTATATATGTCGGAAAATTGTTTAAAAATAATCTTTATTATATTAGAATTCTCGATATATTTTGAACAGATCATGTTCAATCTTATACCAATTCAATAGATTCCAATTTAAAATATTATTGAGAAATAATAGGTTACAATCTTACGGCGTTTGCAATATTCCGGTGACATTCGTATTCGAATTAACACGACCAGAGATTACTTATTGGTTACAGTGTAAAATAAAGAGTATTAAATATTTAGTTAAAATGACATCTACTATCACATGTAATTTTTAAATAAAAGTTATGATAGGAAAGCATAATTGCAATATCAAATCAAATTTGTATAATCAGGAAACTCGGAAAACGCTACCGCTTATAAAATAGCACCACACATCTGACATAGATGCTCATAAAGAATATTATATGACCAAAGTGTTAGGATACGAGCGTTTTGGGAATTATAACTCGCGCTGGACTTGCGAATATATATCATTTGCGATTTGGAAGAGTCGGCTTGAGTCCCAAGTTTTTCCACGTTATTAGTGTGGACATAACGGATTGGAGTTTGTGTTTTGTATGCATCAAGGATTTTAGGATTACGATTTTAGAAGCTTTGGTGCTCACTAAGTAAATATATGTATATGTGAAAAGATTTATGAAAAGTAATGATTATGATTACTATCTACATTAAAAAAAATACAAAATAAAATACGTCAGTAAGTCAGTTGTATTTTTTAAGGTTTTTTTTTCACTTTTTAGTGGTGATGCTGTGATGGGTACATAGGTTTAGCTGTGGGGGTCCCAAAGCTAAACGTACCCATCACAGCATACATGTTATAAACTGGTGCAAGGAATAAACAGACATGCAGTTTCAAGAATACCGGTAGATTTGCTATTACTTCTTGAAGAATTCCGTTTCCTATCACCGTTCTTCATCAGATCTACACCAAACAAGAAATACCTCGAAACACTAGATTCTATTCCAAACCCGTGGTATATAGTTTTTTTTACTTTTTATTTTATTTTACATCAACAAACAACAAGTGAGCGCATTAGTAGAGATAACTCAAACACTATTACGGCCGAAACCAATAACCTATCTATCACATACTGGAGATAGAAAAACAAATGAAACAACAGAAAACCTACATAATTTTTCTGTTGTTTCATTTGTTTTTCTATCTCCAGTATGTGATAGATAGGTTATTGGTTTCGGCCGTTAGTCACACCAGCTTTCGAATATAAAAAAGAATCATCAAAATCGGTACACCCAGTAAAAAGTTATGAAGCAATACACAAAAGAAAAACAGTCGACTTGAGAACCTCCTTATTTTCTGGAAGTCGGTTAAATAGAAAGAAGTGGCCGATATGATAACATTTTGGGTAGGCCTATGTCCCGCAGCGGACGTCATTTTGTCTTCAAACAAACAATTCGTCCCCAAACGAAAACCACATATCTAAGATACGTTCAGAAACTAGAAAACGTTATCAGAATCAGGAAAACGTTCACGGAATCTCACGCCTAGTGAGCTAGCCCTATCGCTAACTCTTTTCAATAGTTTTCCAAGGGTTTACCTCACATAGTATATTTTTGTATCCACATTTTTGTCAAAAGAAAATTCCCTATCTTTACGGAAGATGGCGTTGTTACGTTTTCCGGTGCTCACATATAGGTAATCCTTGCTGACGTGGGGATAAAAATGTACCGATTTTGTGTTGCTTATTGTAAGGGTTATTTGGAAGAAACAGAGGGTTTGTTACATGGTATTATAAAGTTTCTACAGCTGAGTTTGGGATAAGTGTCTTATGAAAGGCAGGGTTTGATTGTAAAGATAGTAGTTAATGGTGTCGGTAATGGTGTTGGGTTTTAATTATTTATACGATTAAAAATCACAATGAAGAATCGTATCGGAGGAGCTCGTGGCTAAATTATAACAGCCGCACGGGTCGATCTTCAACGTTAAGCGACGCCTGGCAAGGTTTATCTGTGGATGGGTGACCATCTTAACGTACCGAATTTCCTCCGTGCCTCGGTAAAGCACGAAAAGCCGTTGGTCCCGGCTGTCATTTTTAGAACTCCAGTCTTGCTAAGAAGTACCGTGTTAGCTAGTTAATGAGTTATGGATGAACTGATATTCAGCTGAACACGATTTGATTGGGAGTCGACCCAATATAGTTTGGACAAGGCTAGGCTGGATGATGATGAAGAATAATCTATCGACTAATCTACTCTTCTCTGATCTCAAGAAGGACTATAGACATTGTAAGCCTTATTTATCAAGACGTACTAACCTTATGATTAGTTTAAGGACTGACTAGAAGATTCTTAAATTGTGATAACGATTGTGCAATTTTTCTGTCACTTTGTAGAAAAACTGACATTCCTTAATAGGTAGAAAAAGTTTCACTTGTGATGGAAAACAAAGGTATCGTTTCGATGGACAGACTGCACTAATTTATCAATCCTTTCTTATATTATAAACGTGTAAGCTTGTATGTATGGATGTTTGTTACTCTTTCACGCAAAAACTACTGAATTGATATTGATGAAAGGCACAGAGATAGATTATAGTCTGGAATAAAACATAGGTTACTTTTTATCACGAGGATATGTTCTTTTGAGATAATTTTCGACATCAACGCGGGCGTTAGGCTATTTGTGAGTATTTCAAGATTTAAGTGTTACTGAAATCACGAAAAAAAAATCGACTTCCCCATACATTTAATGTGCACATAACTCGACAAAATGTACTGAACAGCTGATTACTCGGGATTTTGTGTCTGTTCCTACACTAATTTGTTATTCATAACTTTGAGAAAAAAAAACCATTAAGAGGTATAAGGTAGGACGAGTTTTTTGATGCCATTTTGTAGTTAGGAGTAGGTATATTAGTTTATTTTTAGGTTAAGTGTATATATAGTTAGATTTAAAGTAAAATAAAGTATATGGAATAGTAATAAAGATTTATTAAATACACGTGAAAAATTCGAACAATTCTGTTGTTTTAAGAGGTATTGAATTCATTCTGTTACATTTTGTTAATAAATCTCTCAGTTTACTTACTATGATTAATTGGAGAGCCAGTTGACTTGCCAAACAAACTCATGTACTTAACGTTTGACAGCGAAGTCAAGTTGTGGCCTTTCGAGATGCCGCAGTATTTTGTACCAATGCCAAATACTTGAGAACTGTCAACTGAATACTTTATTTCATGTATTTTATGTTATATTGATTAGGAGGATAAAAGTTGTGGGTAAAAAAATATCAGATTTATGCGCACCAACTACAGTATTACAGGTAATTCCGCGCAGTTCCCGTTTCGTTTTTCATTGTATGTTTGTACACGCACCCGCGACACAGGAGAAATTCCTAGTGTGGGGCAACGTTTTTTAAAAAAAGAAAAGAAAGAAGAAGAAAAGAAAGATTTTTTTTTCGTTTTTCGAACACCGGCTTCTGAATTTAAAGTTATTTTATGCTTTTTGTGTTTTTTTTTTGTTTAGAAATCAGTTTTAATTGATACACCAACCTAAACGTACCAATCACTTTGGTGTAAACAATAGACAAACATGCGATTTCAGCAATTCCGAACAATTTGCTATCTTTTATTGAATAGCTCCGTTTCCTATCATCTCTGTTTTTCATCAGAACTTTACCAAACTAGAAAGGGACCATTAAATACTAAGATGCTCTTCCAAACCATCGTACACAATTTTATTTTTTCATTTTACATCGACAAGAGGGAATGAGAACGTCGTCAATGTAAACTAAGCCACGTATTATTAGGGATAACTCAAATAATAGTTGTCAGATCTCAATCAAATTTAAATGGGACGACACGACAAACACCAGTTTTCAAATATAGATAATAATAATAATCAAGATCAGCACACCCAATACAAAGTTATGAGGTAACAAACATAAAAAACAAAATACAGTCGAGCTGAGAACCTCCTTCTTTTTTGGAAGTCGACTGAAAATCTTTAGTTTTCAAGGTGTTGGGTACGATCGAAAAGGTATCCTTAACTTCGTGAAAGTGGATCAAGAGCACCGCTACCTCGTGTGTGCATGCAATATAACATAAGTAGGTTATATCAGCAGAAATTCTTACCTGCTACTTTGACACACGAGATCGGAGTGAAAACTCAAGCGTAAACTTCGGTGAAATTCGGCGATATTCGGAAAATTCTCAACTTTACACCAATCCTTTTATTAACAACTGAGAAGCAAGCCACATAGCCTGGATAAGCTTGGGTTATTGGGTTTTGAATAGTTTACCATTTCCGTAATAAACACAGTTGGGTATTTTATTACCTATTAATAAAAATACATAATTCTATTTTTTCCGTCCGTTCCATTTTCAAAAAGTTTGACTCGATTTATTTTTTAAATTAAATTTAAAAAAAGGATAAAGCGCATCAAAGTTAAAGGAGTGGGGCTGGAGACGTCACGTCGCTGGTAAAAATTGAAGCACGTAGTGACGTCACGCGAGTTTGCAACGCACTGTATCGTCTTCAATTTTTGTTTACGTGACAAAAGAAAAAAAAAAATACGTGTAAAATAGTTTAAATTTAAAGAAATCTATTTAGCAGACTAATTCGATGTTTTCAGTAAAATACCCTATTGAATCGAAAAACCAAAAAACCTCTTAAGTTCTTTGACCGATCTTTACAAGACAATTGATACCGATAGCGAAGGGTTTTCCGAGAAAATCGGAAGGAGTAACACGCAGCGTTTATCCGGATCCCGAAGACAAGATCCACTCAGCACGCTTATTGGACGTACCTGGAAAAAAGAAAGATGACGTCAGAAATGTTAAAATAGTTTTACGAGTGGTCAGTAGGTAGGTTCGTGTTTTAGGGTTTCATACCTAAAGGGTAAAACAGGACTCTATTACTATGACTCCGCTGTCTGTCCGTCTGTCACCAGGCTGTATCTCATGAACCGTGGTAGGTAGACAGTTGAAATTTTCACAGATGATGTATTTCTGTTGCCGTTATAGTAAATTTGAAAATGAAAATAATATCTAGTATTAATTTCCGCGAATATTAGTGGGTTGCAGGTATGCACCTCCCTCCCGCCCGCTATATTATGCACATGCAAGATTACAAGGCAAATGCAAGGATTTTATGCACAAGCAGGAAGGCAAAGCAAAACCCAACACCATTACCGACACGTGTTTCGCCTCTCCACGAGGCATCCTCAGGGGACGTGTTGACTCGCTGACCGTTGAGTTGCGACTCAACGGTCAGTAATTGTTATTAAAAAATACAATATAAAAAAAAGTAATTTAACGAGGCCCCCATACAACAAACGTGACTTTTTTGTCGTTTTTATAGATAATGGTACGGAACGCTTCGTGCGCTAGTCCAACTTTTAATTGACTTTTTTTTCTTGTTAAATATGAATTAAGATAAATATTTGAGCTCTGATTATTGTTTCAGCCAAAGGACGGCCACAGCCGGACGAAGGACTCACTTCGATCACGAAAGGCTTCCTACAATTTTTGTCGCTCGGTATGCAGTGTTTTAACGACAAAGAGGGCCAATCTATCAAGTCTTTTAATTTCCCTATATTTTGACAAAAGGCGAATGGAGACGCAAATGCGAACGTTGCCGTTGCTTAGAAATAAAAATTAATAGAATTGGCTGTTTCTGTCGTTTTTTTAGAATTATTAATACCTACTTACTTAGGTACTTTAAGATTGAGTTTTTGTTATTATTTTTTACTTTTTAAAGGGAAGTTAGGTTTTTGTGTCGGGGTTTTTTAATTTTTAATTTAATTTTTTATTGTATACTTTTTATAGGTACATACTCAACACTCTCGCTTAAGTAATCATCAATATTAACTTTCAGTGCGCTTTCATTTGAGATTTCACTCGAGTATATTTGCAGACATTCAGTTACTCTTCCACGCTTTCACCCCCACAACTTTTAAACGGCTCAACCGATTTTCATCAAATATGTCTAAGAACACTCGCCCGTAACTCACCTTTCATACAAAAAAAAAACTAAATCGAAATCGCTTCATCCGTTCGCGAGACACAGACACGTCAAACTTATAACACCCCCTCTTTTTGGGGGTGAAAATATCTCCGCGCTATGCACTATAGATGCTTCCGTAAAAAACTGTCTGGTGAAATCTGTATCGTCCTTCTCCCCACCTGACCGCGACTCTCGTGGCGAACGGCGAATGTGGCGTTACAAGTCAGCAGATTGGGATGAGATGCGGCACTTCTTTGCGTCTTATCCTTGGCAGCAGGTCTGCTTCTCTTCCGAAAATCCGACGAGCTGCGCGGATGCTGTAACCGATGTGATACGTCAAGCTATGGAATATTTCATCCCTTATAGCGATGTACCCATCGGTGGCTCAGCTCACCCATGGTTCAACGCCGATTGCGTTCAGGCTGAAGAGCACAAGCATTCGGCGTTTCTCGCCTGGGTTGATGCTCGTGATCGCAAAGCTCCGGATCTGATCTCAAAGAAGAGAGCCTTTAACCGTGCTGCCAAGTCCTACAAAAAGGCACTAAAGAAGGCTCGCTTCGACCATATAAACCATATTGGCACAAAGCTCTCTGCACAACCTTCAGGTAGCAGAGCCTTTTGGTCCCTTGCCAAGTCGGTCGAAGCGAACTTCTGTCGGCCCTCATTGCCTCCGCTGGTAAAGCCTGATGGAACACTGGCTCATACGGCGAGAGAGAAAGCAAGCCTTTTTGCGTCTCTTTTCGCCCATAATTCTCGTCTGGATACTAGCGGTGCTACTCCACCGACTCTGCCTCATTGTGACACCTCTATGACCGAGGTTCGCATAAGGAACAGAGAAGTTCTGAGAGCGCTGTGTCGCCTAGACGTGAATAAGGCTAGTGGACCGGATGGCATACCAGCGATTGTTCTCAAGGAATGTGCGCCCGAACTGTCTCCTGTGTTGACACGCTTGTATCGCCTCTCGTTCAGGACTGGTATAGTGCCCAAGTCCTGGAAGCTTGCCAACGTGCAACCCGTGCCCAAAAAGGGCAGTCGTGCCGATCCTGCCAACTATCGGCCGATTTCGGTAACCTCCATACTCTGCAAGATTATGGAGCGTGTATTGAATTCGCGCCTCATGGCATATCTAGAAGGTCACGATCTCCTCAGTGACCGACAGTATGGGTTTCGCCGTAATCGGTCAACTGGAGACCTACTAGTTTATGCCACCCACTTGTGGGGCGAGGCCCTCGAGAGGAACGGGGAAGCGATGGCCGTTTCCTTAGACGTCTCGAAGGCCTTCGACAGGGTATGGCACGCTAGCCTTTTGAGCAAGCTTCCAGCGTACGGCATTTCTCCTGGTCTGATTAACTGGATAGGAGACTTCCTGAGTGAACGGTCTCTCCGAGTTGTTGTCGACGGCTGCTCATCAGAGCCCATGACGACTAATGCCGGAGTTCCTCAGGGGTCTGTTCTCTCTGCAACTCTCTTCCTACTGCATATCAATGATCTGCTGGTGCCCGGTATCTATGGGTATGCAGATGATAGCACAGTTGTAGAGAGATACCTGCCTAGTGCTCGGGCTAGTAAGGAGCTAATCCAGTCCGAACGAGAGTCTATGGTGGAGCGTACGAATGTCTCACTTCAGGCAGTCTCCAAGTGGGGTGAAGCCAATCTGGTGGGATTCAACGCCGCCAAAACACAAGCGTGTCTGTTCACCGCCAAAAAGAGCCCGTTCACCTTGGCTCCTACTTTTCAGAATGTATCCCTGGAGTGCACCGACCGCCTTCAGCTTTTGGGAGTAGAAATCTCTTCAGACCTAAACTTTGGGCGGTTCATTGAGTCCAAAGCCAAGGTGGCTGCTAGGAAACTCGGCGTTCTCGCAAAGGTCCGCCGGTACTTCACATCAGAACAGCTTTTGATGCTATATAAGGCACAGGTTCGTTCGTGTGTGGAGTACTGCAGCCATATATGGGCTGGTGCTGCGAAATGCCACCTAGCGGCTTTGGACTCGGTGGAAAGGCGAGCGAAGAGGCTAATTGGTGATCCAGATTTGGTTAAATCCAATCTTCAAAGCCTTGAGCACAGGCGTAAAGTAGCCAGCCTTTCGGTGTTTTACAGGTTGCATTTTGGAGAGTGTGCGCAGGAACTGCATAACTTGATCCCGCCATCCCTTTTTTACCATCGGACGACCCGACGTACGGCGAGTATCCATCCATACGTTGTTGAAACTTCTACGGTCCGGACTAAGCGTTTTGCCTCGTCGTTTATACCGCGAACATCGAAGGATTGGAACAATTTGCCTGCGGCGGTCTTCCCGTCCGATTATAATCTGAATGTCTTCAAGGCAAGAGTGAATAGGCTCATAAACTAGTGCGCCTTACCATCAGAGATTGCATCGCTGCTTACCATCAGGTGGGATCGCAGTCAAGCACTAGTTTATAACAAGTTAAAAAAAAAAAAAAAAAAAAAAACTATCATACCATTCTCTACTTAAAAAATACGGCCTTTTGACTTTACTCTCTAGACGCACTATTCTTGAGATGAAGGCGCTTTTTAGCATACGTCGTAACAAGTTTGACTGTAAATTTGAAAATGAAAATAATATATCTAGATTTAATTTCCGCGAATATGTGTGGGTTGCAGGTATGCACCTCCCTCCCGCCCGCTATATTATGCACATGCAAGATTACAAGGCAAAAGCAAGGATAATATGCACATGCAGGAAGGCAATGCAAAACCCAACACCAATACCGACACGTGTTTCGCCTCTCCACAAGGCATCACGAGGCATCCTCAGGGGACGTGTTGAATCGCCGACCGTTGAGTCGCTGCGACTCAACGGTCGGCGAGCAAACTACACATATTCGCGGAAATTAAAACTAGATATATTATTTTCATTTTCAAATTTAAAATGAATTTCCGCAAAGTAACGCCTGCCTCAATCATTTTTTTTTTTTTTAAGTTTTACTGTCCTAATCTGGTAAATAAACACATCAAAAGTATCTAGGGATCAACATATATTTTTGCAATAACTTTTCTCCTGATTGATATTAATTAAAATTTTCTTTAAGGATTCATCAAATAAAGTGTTTTCGTTTGTCACAGTAACGATAAACCAAGTCACCTTTGCATTAATAAAGAAATTTGCCATTTTCCTAATAAAGGGATTTTTGACATTTGAACCACTAACATTAAAGTTCGAAAAAAAGACTGAAATAACAGTTTTCTTTAAAATTTTATTGGGTAACTTAAACAATTAATAATCCGTGTTTCTACCGCGAACACTAACAACACAAGAACATCGGTTTGGCATACTCAAAATGAGTTCATCCAAATCACGCTGTGGAATGGCCGCCCATGTTCGTTGCAACAACAAAAAAAGGTCTTCTTGCGACTGGATACCCTCCATATTCGGCAGAGCTCTTCTCTGTAGCATATCCCATGCATGCTCAATCGGGTTCAAGTCTGGCGACTGAGCAGGCCAGGGCAGGACATTGATGTTAGCTGCGGCGAGAGTCTGTCTTACAACTCTTGCGGTGTGCGGTCGTGCATTATCATGCATTAACTGAAATAAGGGACCGATTTGCACTTGTAGAGGAACGATGACGTCTGATACAATCGTCTCAGCATAAATTTGAGCGTTGAGGTTGCCTCTGATCCAAATCAACTCAGTTCTTCCGCCGATCCAAATACCCGCCCATACTATGATGGTTCCACCACTATAAGGATGGACTTCCTGGCAGGATTTTAATCGCTGTTGGCGTCCAGGGGTTCTCCAGTGTCGTATACGTCTTGTATCCGGTCTCATACCAAAACGAGACTCATCAGAAAAGCACACGAAACGCCATTGTTCTTCTGCCCAATTTCTGTGTTCAAGAGCCCATTGATATCGAATCCTACGATTGTGCATTGCTATAGGTGGTACCCGTAGCGGTCTTCGGGAATGAAGGTTCACTTCATGCAAGCGGTTTCTGACTGTTTGGTCGCTAATTAAGTTCCCTGAAGAGTGATGAAGCCTCACGGCTAACATCATGGCGGTTATTGTTGGAGCTCTTCGAGTTAAGATTTGAATGTATCGGTCTTGTCTCCGTGTGGTGCAGCGATACCGTCCTCCATGGCGCTCAGCCAAGGTAAGCGAAGAGCTCTGCCGAATATGGAGGGTATCCAGTCGCAAGAAGACCTTTTTTTGTTGTTGCAACGAACATGGGCGGCCATTCCACAGCGTGATTTGGATGAACTCATTTTGAGTATGCCAAACCGATGTTCTTGTGTTGTTAGTGTTCGCGGTAGAAACACGGATTATTAATTGTTTAAGTTACCCAATAAAATTTTAAAGAAAACTGTTATTTCAGTCTTTTTTTCGAACTTTAATGTTAGTGGTTCAAATGTCAAAAATCCCTTTATTAGGAAAATGGCAAATTTCTTTATTAATGCAAAGGTGACTTGGTTTATCGTTACTGTGACAAACGAAAACACTTTATTTGATGAATCCTTAAAGAAAATTTTAATTAATATCAATCAGGAGAAAAGTTATTGCAAAAATATATGTTGATCCCTAGATACTTTTGATGTGTTTAGTTTGTGCTACCTGGTCCCTCGTACAGCACATGGGCGTGATTCTCGCTCAAAGCACTTATGCGCAGTCTCTTTCTGTCGTTCTAATTCAGGAGCTCGGTCACCGTTGCGTCGCTTGATCGACACTTACATATTAATAAACAATTTCGTTCAGTAGATATAACGTTTCTCAGCAATTCATTATTTAAAAAAAGAAATCTATAATATCTTAAAACTCCAATTAAAGTCAATAAGGATTTGCATGTCACCATATACACCATAGTCACATTATAGCAGCAATATTATCTATACTAATATTATCTATACTAATATTATAAAGCTGAAGAGTTTGTTTGAACGCGCTAATCTCAGGAACTACTGGTTCGAATTGAAAAATTCTTTTTGGGTTGAATAGACCATTTATCGAGGAAGGCTTTAGGCTATATAACATCACGCTTAAGCCAATAGGAGCGGAGCAACGATAAAGAATGTTTTAAAATCGGGGATTCCACGGGGACGAAGTCGCGGGCAGCAGCTAGTATTATATAACCGTATATCACACAAGTGTAAATTGATTCGATATTGTCTTTCAACAACTAGCTTATATAGTAATTTGTAGATAACATTGTTATTAGTGTATATGCTATACCTATTGAATAAAACTTGAGCTTATTGTAATTTATACTACTGTTTGTTGTACTTAATAAATAAATAAAAACAAGGTACGCGGTAGGTAAACACTCGTACACAACGGTCCTTCATCGATTAATAGTTTTGACCACAGAAATCTTAATAATAAGGTTTTGACAAAACAGACGTCACCTCAGGCAAGTTATTAAACACCAAGTAGCAGAAATAAGTAGCTCTCCATATACGTAAGTTAGTAGTAAGTAAATCCTAGATTTTTTTTTTTTTGAAAAATCAGACATCTGACTTCAAGCCGCCTAGTCATTAAGTTTAAAAGTACATATATAAAAGTAATGACTTTTTAAGGCTACCGTGTGGTATTTTTCCCCTTTTATTAATACTGGTGCAGTACTTTTGTGACAAGGAAGTGTCAGAAAAAGTGAAATACGCCCGCGAGCTAAATTAAATTCTCAGAAAAATAAAATAATTGATCTGACTGGCTGCACAAATTATAAGTCGAGAACCAGTAATGTGTTTTGCGATCTTAGACCATGTGTCGATGTGGATACGGTACTGTTTGTCGTTACAAACTGTTTTTCGAAAGAGAATAACAGGTGATGGAATGAGAACATACGACTTTGTGCCATAGGACTTCACGATAGGGTTAAAAATATAACGTCTTGTTGGTCTTAGGTAAGTAAAGGATTTTACAGATAGACAGCTATATTTTTTAGATATTAATCTATTTCGATTACTAGATACGCAAATAGGTTGGTTTTTGAATATATTTGTCACCGGAAAATCGCAGACTTCGTAATATTGTAATAAATCTTTATTGGATTATTATTTATTCGTCGGGATATTGTGAAGAAATAATTTTCAATACAGTAAACACCATATAAATTCAATAGTTTCCAATATATCCGTGTCTTATTAAGGAAACATAGTTTACAATTTCACGCGATATTCTAAAATTTTACGACGTTTGCAATTTTCCGTTGATCTGCATAGACAAAAATAGTTTTTTTTTTTAATAATTCAGTGTTTACATGAATGTTTCTGAAAAGTATGACCTAGGTACATGCTTTAATTTGCCAGCCCTTGATTTAGCCTGCACAGTTAAAATATTCATATCAAAAATATAACACAACCGTTGCCAAAAATGTCAATTTAAAATTCAGTCAGGACCTCATAATTGCTGTAAACAGGCACGTCAACATTAACAGCAAAACAGAAATCCAATCCTCACACAAACTCAATAATTCCTCCAAACATTAAACTGTTAACATTATTAGACCAAAACATCGCGAGCGCGTTAAACATATTTAAACCAAATTGCCTACGTCACAAGCGTGACGTCGTTTTGAATTTAATTAATCACGCCGTTCCCGGGAGCCATCCGCGTCAGCTTCCGATTTCCTGACTGTTTCGGAATTCCTGATGTTCCATTGATGATTCCCGAATCTCGAGAAGTTGATATAGATTAGGATTTGCTATGTACGATTGGCTGCCCACGTTTATTTCGAAATTTATCCTAATATTATCCATTCCCGGGATAAAAAGTATCCTATGTGTTATTCTTCTTTATAAGCATAACATAGCATAATCAGCCTTTGAATGTTCCCTTTGCTGGGACACAGGCCTCCTCTCTAGGAGAGGGAATGGGCCGTAATCTACCACGCGGGCCCAGTACGGGTTGGTGAATGTCACATGTCTTCGATTCGAAATTATTATTATTACTAGCAGCGCCCTTTCGGTTTCACCCGCGTAGTTCCCGTTCCCGCAGGAATACGGGTATAAAATATAGTCTATGTCACTAGCTGATAATGTAGCTTTCTACTGGTGAAAGAATTTTTAAAATCGGTTTGGTGCTTAAGAATGAAAGCGTCACAAATAAACAAACTCTCATTCGCAATTATAGTATTAGTTATAAGTATAGATTAATTTGAGTTAATAGTTATTTTCGTGACGTAAATAGAAAGTAGATATGTACAATCAACTGATACGGAAATATACTTTTTTCATGAATAACGCTGATCGTTGGTTTGGTCAAATGTCGAAAAATAATACCTAATAATAAATAATACACACTCGTATCATAAATTACAAAAACATTTCATCTTGACTGTTCTATTCGTTCCTGATCTCAAAAATATAATTAATAAAATTAACAACGGTTTCCCACATATGTATGCGAATCTGCCATATTGGATTAGAACATTTAGAACGATATCACTGAGCTACAAAGTATTTGAAAATTTTCAGCCACCCAAATTAGACAAATAAAATCTTGAAAAGCTGGTTAATGCACAAAAGCTCAATCAATGTAAGTACTATATACACGAATCGCGAAATTCATAGATACTAATTAGCTCTGAAACACTAATATATTCCAATGAATCAAACAACTCCCAAACGGCAACACAGTGACAATTGACAAGACAACGAAACGCAGCGACAGATTATGCACGTCAGTTCGTCTGGAGCGTCCCGAACTGTGACAAATTGAATTAATTACCAAGTACTATCAGTTCTAGAACATGTCAGCCATTTCCTTTGGTAAATTAGTATGATTGTTATATATATTCAGACAGACGTAACATACTGGAATGTGGAATGGTAACACAAGATAGATTGATACAGAAGGTTTGATGACTTGCATGCGGCTGAACCAGAATTTAATAGGTTTGGGAAGACCGCATATTCAGATATGCAGTCTTGTCGAGATCGGCCTCAACAACTCATTTTCTTGGTAATAACCTCTTGGTGCGATTGGCAACACTGGCAGTCCGAGCTTCGGTTTACTAATCACCCGTAATAACTGTCAAAGATCTACGAATGACAGCTGGGAAGAACGGCTTAAAGAGCTATTGAGAAGGGGACTGTATGAAATGGATGGTCATCCTGGATGGATGGACAAGCGGCTAGCTTATCACAAGCACCTCAAGTGAACTCCATTCAAATAACGAACACAGTCGCACGCACACATAGACGCGTACGTGCGTTTGCACTAGCTGTATGTGAAGCGTGTCTATGTGTGCGTGTGTGTACGTACGTCAAACGATCTTAAACAAATGCCGGTCGCGAGTGCACTTAGCCATGTGTGCGTACATGCACAGTCTTTGTAAAGCGAAGACCTTCTGTTCCTATCTATTCTGTGGCAGCAATTAGGAATTGATTAGGTTTTACGCCTAATTAACTTAAGATTTAAATTAGGTATGGGTATTCGGCTGTCTACGCTTGGGTTTATGAAGATTTGAATTATTATTATGTTTGAGAGTAATTTCGGGATGGTAATTTAAATTAATAGGTTGTCCTTTGACGTTAGCACAGTCGAGTACTAACTAGAACTACGTAGTAGCTACAGAATGAAGTTATTATGTCAGGAAATTAAACTCTAATTAGTCGTTTCGCTTCTCGCTTACTTCTTGCATTTGGCATAATGGCATTGAATTCAAAATTATTTCGATTCGACGTCATAATTATTTCGAAAATAAAATAGCAGGTTGGACCAATCTTGATCGAGATGCGGATTTGTGAACATGTTTTTTTTTTGTAACGGAATCAGTGAATTATTTCAGAACGTAAATATTGTTACTAATGATACAAATTTTACGTCAGAAATGAAACAATCCGTTTTCATCATTGAAATAGCGCAGAAAATGACCTTCTTCAGAATCTTATCTTTTAGGTATTTAACATAGGCTATGGTTAAGTTCTTCTAATATTTTTATTCTTATTTTCATAAACTGTTAGTCTGACACTGCAGAGCAATTGTACCCACCCTTCTTTCCATTTCAGCTAATCTGGGAAATCTGAGCGCACGTGCAAATCTTTTAGGGAGGGTTCCAGCTCGTCTCATTCTTTTTTTTTTGTGGTTGTTCCGTTCCTGATATTTGGGACCCGATATGTGGCTACATACGCCCAGGGTCCCAAGTCTGCTATTTTTTATAAATTCTTCTTTCCAACACGATCCCATTGTCATTTAGCTCGTTATCTGCTAAATTCATAATGGTGGATCATTGGTCGGTCAATGGTCTCGCAATTAGAATCGTGGTAGAATGAAATTGTCGTATTGCCATTATTATAAAACCCGTTAGTAGTAATGATTTTCAAAAAACTACTATGTACTATTATACTATATTTGAACATTAAGTCATGCCACAATTCTTTTAAATACATTTTTACATATGATTTATTAGTTTTCTATGCAATCTAAAGTTACCGCATACGTCTGTCATTCATTTGTCATTCATTATGTACGAAATTACTATTCTATGCCATTTCTTTCAATGGAGAGTCAGTGGTTGACCATTGGTAAGTCATAATGACGCTTTATATTAGTAGCCCCGCGGTTTTACCCGCGTAGTTCCCGTGCCCGTGGGAATATGGGGATAAAATATAGCCTATGTTACTCGTGGATAATGTAGCTTTCGAATGGTGAAAGAATTTTTAAAATCGGTCCAGTAGTTTTTGAGCCTATGCATTACAACCAAATAAACAAAGTTTTTTTACACACCGAGCATAGCCCTTTCCATAGCCCGCTGAGCGACTTTGAGATTATGGACCATACGAGCCGTCAGTGTCCACGTTTCGGCTCAGTATGCCATGACGGGTAGGACGCACTGATTGAAGACTTTCGTCTTTAGGCACTGTGGGATCGACGATGTAAAGACTCGACGTAGCTTCCCAAATGCTGCCCAATCCAACTGAACTCTTCTGTTCACCTCGCCCTCAAAGTTGTTTCTACCTAACTGCAGTGACTGCCCGAGGTACACATATTTTTGAACAACTTCGAGAACGGCACCGTGAATCGCAATCGGTTCCGGTAGAACATGTTCGTGACCTTGACCGTCGACATGACCTTGGTTTTATCCAAGTTCATCCGTAGGCCGATGCGTACAGAAGAGTCAGCCAGGTCATTCAGCATCTGTTGTAGGTCCTGCAGTGTTTCTGCCATAATGACGATATCGTCTGCAAATCGCAAGTGAGAGATACATCTCTCACTTGCGATTTGCAGACGATATCGTGGCATTAACATCAATGGCGAGTACACTCGCCATTGATGTTAATGCCACGTTCTTTCCAGTTCAGCGTCTTGAACATATCCTCCATTGCATTAGTAAACAATTTCGGGGAAATAACATCCCCTTGTCTCACTCCTCAATGCAACGGTATGGGACTTGTTTGCTGATTCTGTACTTGAACGGACATGGTGGCGGCCTCGTAGAGACATCTCATCACTTGGATGTATCGCCAGTCTACTTGGCAGCGCTGCAGGGACTCCAGAACAGACCAGATTTCAACCGAGTCAAAGGCCTTTTCATAGTCCACAAATGCTAGGCACAGGGGCTGATTATACTCTTCGGTCTTCTGTATAATCTGCCGCACTGTGTGAATGTGGTCTATGGTGCCGTATCCGCTCCGAAATCCAGCCTGTTCCGGTGGGTGGAATTCGTCGAGTCTTCGCGCAAGACGGTTCGTGATCACTCTTGAGAACAGCTTATAGACGTGGCTTAGAAGGGATATGGGTCGATAGTTCTTCAACAAGGTCTTGTCTCCTTTTTTGAAGAACAAGACGACCACACTTCTACTCCACGCCTCTGGAGTTCTCCCTTCAAAAAGGACAGCGTTGAACAGCTTCTGGAGCTCCCTCAGTACGGGGTTACCCCCAGCTTTCAGCAGCTCTGTGGTAACGCCATCTTCTCCAGGGGCTTTTCCATTTTTAAGCTGCCCAAGAGCGATCTCGATTTCGCCAGTACTGACTTCTGGCAGGTCTTCGGTGAAATGGCGTGTCAATGTGGCTCTAGGACCCTCATTTTCGGGATCAGGACGAGATGCATGCGATGCGTATAACCGGCTATAGAAGTCCTCCACTTCCGAAAGGACTGCTGGCTTCGAAGAAACGACTTCTCCACTTGCTGTGGTCAACTTCGTCAGGTGGCTTCTTCCAAGAGATTGTACGAACACCTTTGACCCCCGGTTCTGCTCGATTGCTCTTTCAACCGAAAGAGCATTGAAGCGCCGGAGGTCGCGTCGTACGTGCTTGTTGATCTCTCGGTTTAGAAACCGCTTTGCCGACGAAGTGACAGGTGGGTTTTCACGTCGTTCCTTCATTAGGCCTAAAGTCTCTTCTGAAAGCTTAGACTTCTTGCCCTTACGCTGCATACCACAGCGCAGCCAGCGCAACCTGCATTTGCGCAGGACGGCTGGCAGAAACTGGATGCGAGAAGCCGAAAATAGATCTAAGTGGGGTGCAATTGGAGAGGCCTATGTCCAGCAGTGGACTGCAACAGGCTGTTGATGAAACAAAGTTTTCCTCTTTACAATATTAATATAGATTTCCAAGTTTGTCAAATTCAATGATAGAAAATTCTGACACTATTGTAATAGTAGACTTCAGGCCCAGTTCTCATGCGGATAATCTTAATGTCAAAATTATTAAGGCTAACAAGAGCATTACAGGGGCGACAAAGCTTGTCAAGCAACTAATTACAAGTAACAACGAATCAAAAAGGTGGAGATGATTGCAGACCAAAAACCGTCGAAAATCGTCGATCGGTTAATAAGTGGCAGTCAGCCGCACCAATCAGAGTATCAGACACGCAGACCGACGGGCTGACTGTATGATTACTGGGTTTGTAGCGTCAGCGGAACAAGCATGGGAGTAATTTTATTTATTTTTTAATTAGTTGGCTGCGAATTGAAAATATGCCACAGTCCCGCAAATGTTCTTAAAAAAAATATTTTCTCAAAAGTCAAGCTTCTGCTAGCGAGACTAAAAAGTTTCAAGTAGCATGTCTTGAGAAAGTTGGGAAGGATTTTTAAGATTATTAAATCTTGGAAAAAGTTTTTAAAGGTCACAGCAGAATGAGGTGGCGGGAAGACATGGTCGCGTAGCTGACGCTATATTAGGCCTGCATAGTTCGCGACCGAGTCAGTTTTGGATTAGCGATACGAGCGATAACTTCGAGAGCGATCATCAACTGCGAATTTATTTGATGAGTAGTGTAATTGTGTTTTATAAGTAGCGTTTAAAGTAGTAAATAGTGCTGTTTAACTAAAGTGTCTATTTTTGGTTATTTAATAGGCTGCTTCAACTGTCACGAACCCCAATATGATTAATTATTTAACATTACCGAAAAATATAACAACGTTGTTTTACAATTCCTCAAACTAACTAGAACAAATCAAAGAGCCTTCATAAAACAATCTCAAATTATACATTTAGTACTGAAATATCAAAACTTATACCCGTCTGTCCGTACAAACAGACAATAAAAACACCCAAGTGATAATTCGGGGAAGCTACACAAGTGTGGAAAGTAGCCGGCGGCGGGCCGGTCACTAATCACAGTAATCAAACAAATAAGAGGGTTTTGAACTAACCTCTATGATTGTGGACTTGAATGTATAGATATTCGAAGCTTTTTTAAGGATCTTTGGAAACAAAAACCGATGAAATACTGCTGTTTATAATATTGTTCTTGGTTCGTGATTTGGAGTCTTTCGATTAAATTTATTAGATACTTTCGCATCTTTTATATAGCAATCAACTATGACTTTTGAACAAAACTCTCTTTAATCGTCGATATTTCAAATTCATTCATGAATTGTGCGCATAGCAAGTCGCGAACACACTTCTAATTAAGAAATGTATAGACCGCATTTTTTATTCGTCATTTATAGTGATAGAAAAAAAATAAAAAAAAATCACTTGTATTTTTTATTCGATAAAACATCCTTTACGGTATGTAAAGAATCTTTTTTAATGCATGTGTTTAGTATGAATTATACATTGTCCCTTTCGAAAAATCTAGGTACGTTGTGATTTTCACCGAACATTACTGTTTTTAACCGACTTCTAAAAAAGGAGGAGGTTCTCAATTCGGATGTTTTCGAGTAATTATTAGCTCGCTCAGTGGAAACGTGCTTTTACGACTGAATTAAAAACTTAACATTCCATTTTTCAATGTTCAGTAGGTTTTAAAAATTAGGACAGTGACAATTCGTAACGAATACGTCGGGTGAACATTCGTACCTAATTCAAAATTCGAATTCTTCCAGCCAGTTTTATAAATTTGACATTTCTTGAATCGGAAGTAAAACGTCCTTTTAAAAAAAAGAGGTATTTACACAGTACAATAATATAAAATAATAATACAATAGGGTACCTAGTTGACTTAAAAAATCTAATTAGTCCGTCAGTCAGAGTTCCAATAAATATTGGACAAGTATTTTTTCTTTTTGCACGTTATCAAAAAACGAAGACGATACAGTGCGTTGAAAACTCGTGTGACGTCACTACGTGCTCCAACTTGAAGCATGCCATGACGTCACAAGCCCCGCTCCTGATCTTTGATGCTTTTTATCTTCGTTATTTTTTAAAGATTTGAAAAAGCAAAAAATACGTGTCCAATATTTTTCGATAATCTAACTGACGGACTAAATAGAATCATATTTTTTTCCTCAGGAAACATCCCTATTGTCAATATACATATGAGAACAGACTTTCTTGCCATTTTCCTCATTTAAATGTATGGAATCCAGTAAAATTACAGGCACATTGTTTCAAAGAATGGCAACACAGAGGTAAAATTTTGATTGGAGCTGTCAGATAGCGTTAAACACTTTTCATAAGAGAGAATAGGACCCTCTTTTACCAACATCACACAAACGAGATCCGAGATGGAAAATAAAAAAGCCTTCTATATTATTTTTATTTCTCCCAAGTAAAAGGATTAAAGATAAGCTTTAAGGCCAAATAGGTCCATTAATCAACAACAAATTTAATAAAACTACAAGTCGTTGAAAACAAACAAAGATGTGATTGATCGCTCTAGTCTAATCTCAAGTCTTTTGATGTTGAAGTTCAAGTATCAAAATTTGTTAGTCGTGCTACAATGATTAAAGACTCGCACTAATAGAAACTGATGAGATAGCTCGATTTAATGTGACTAGTGAAGAAACATAATTCGCAACAGTAAGACTCAATAATTTCTTCGAAAACTTCATTCCAATGGCATTCCAGCAAACTTAAGAGTAGGTGACAGGAACATGGTTGCGGAATTTGTTCGAAAGAGTCACCGCGGACTTGGAACGCAAGGGCCATTAGGATAAACACACATGGTTTTAGTCAGTTAGAGTTTGACACTCCCTTCCAATCCATCCAAAGCGGAAGAAGTCATTTGATGATTTCTCATCCAGAAAAAGGACGCAATATTATCGTAATCCTAAATATAACATTACTAGCAGCACCCCGCAGTTTCACCCGCGTAGTTCCCGTTCCCGTGGGAATACGGGGATAAAATATAGCCTATGTTACTCAGGGTGAATGTAGCTTTCTAATGGTGAAAGAATTTTTGAAATCGGTCCAATAGTTTTTGAGTTTATTCGTTACATACAAAAATACAAATCTTTCCTCTTTATAATATTAGTACCTATAGATATAGATAAATACGAAAATCAGTTTGTTTGTTACGCTTTTATGCTTAAATCGAGAGTATTCCCGTTTTAGCCACAATGCTTGCGCCAAGTTATTCCTATTAAATTTGGAGGTATTAACATTGGTGCTATTAACACCGGTGCTCAAGCGGGAATTCTTCCGAAATTGCTGAACAGATTTGAATGTTTTTCTTTTATTTTGAAAGTCCGTTTTAGACGATTTTTTGGAAAATCTTTGTTAATTTGAGTGATACCGCAACAAGACAAAAACTTGTAAAAAATATTAAACTAACAAAGACCAGAAAATTGCATTATGTAAACATTACTAAGTCCAAAGTTTAAGTAGTTCTTCAGCCAATTACTTAAGAATCGAGCTTGCGAGCGAATCATAGCGCCAGAGCAAACAAGTCCAACTTAAATGCAAGTTATTTTTCTTCGAAATGTTTCATTATAGTTCATCTTACCATCTCGTTAGTAGGGAAGTAAAATTGCTTGGATTTTTATCATGGTAGTGGGTTTGGGCCTTTATTATGAAAGCACTAGCTCTGCCAGCGGGTTCGTCTGCGTGAATGTCGGAAATTAAGCCACTGTGCTATTTTAGACCGTGATCTATCTCTGTGCCAAATTTCATTCAGATCCGTTCGGCCGTTCTTGCGTGATTGAATAACAAATAGGTATATCCAAACTTTCGCATGTGCCAATTTTTATGGGTGGTATTTTTAATTGAGAATTTTGAGTTTTAACGAAACCCTGCTTTAATGCCAAATTTTTACAGGTTTTCTGACTAAAGTAATGTTTGAAAAATACTCAGATTCAAATACAAATTCAGAAAAAGGATTAACTAAGTCTTCTGACGTAGGTACTCAAAAAAAAAACAGACACGAGTTTTTTCTCTACGAAACAGCTAATGGTAAAAAGTAGGACATGACTTTGGCGTTCATTCCGCCTCTTTCTAAAAAAATAATATTGGTTCAAAGGCTTTACGAGATTTACGAGTATTAATCAGGGCTGCGATACCATGAAGCAAAATCTAACTTGAAAAACAAAAAAAAACTTTTTGGAATATCCAACTAACGCAAACCTTTTACTAAACTCAAAAAACTCACTTCAATTAAACCTTTACAGGCACTTTTGAATTGTCAAGGTCGAAAGAAGTGAAGCTATCTGCACGTTCCAAAGCGTAGATCTCTATGGAGAAGAACGTGCAAGAAACTCCACGGACACTCTTTTAAATCAATTACATTGTTCTTCTTGATGTTAATCCTATTTGTGAGAACGATGTAGAAAGATGTGTATAATACAGGTATCCAGAGTGAAAGGAACAATTTAAAGTACAAAAATACCAGTATTTAAAATACATCGTCTACTCATTTTCAGATAAACCTTAAATCCAACATTACATTTAACCAACAGATTAAAATAGAAGACTAAAACCTCATCTAATATGTATTAAAATATCCACGAAAGGGTATTTAATTATTATAAACGAGACTACATGTAATATTTCACATGGTGTGTACATCAAACAGATCTCACGAATTCAGCATTTATCTAATTTTAGTTCAACATTCTAGTCTGGCACTAGATTTATTTAGTTAAACAAACATTTGTATGAGACTAGATCAAGTTCCAAACGTTTACATAACGACTGTAAACTCTGAAAAGCGTAGCTTGTATTTTGCTGAAGAAGACATCACGTTTGAATAGGATACCTATTTTGCTAAAAAAATCAAATTAGTCCGTCAGATGCAGTTCAAAAATGTTGGACACGTATTTATTGACTAGCTGCTGTCCGCGACTTCGTCCCCGTGGAATTCCCGATTTTAAAACATTCTTTATCGCTGCTCCGCTCCTATTGGCTTAAGCGTGATGATATATAGCCTAAAGCCTTCCTCGATAAATGGTCTATTCAACCCAAAAAGAATTTTTCAATTCGAACCAGTAGTTCCTGAGATTAGCGCGTTCAAACAAACAAACAAACAAACTCTTCAGCTTTATAATATTAAGTATAGATTTATCAAATCTATAAAAAATAACGAAGATAAAAAGCATCAAAGATCAGGAGTGGGGGTTTGTGACATCACGTCGTGGTAAAAATTGTAGCGAGAAGTGATGTTGCACGAGTAGTCAACGCACTGTACCTTCTTCGTTTTTTATTTACACGATGAAAAAAGAAAAAATGCGTGTCCAATATTTTTTGGAAATCTATCTGACGGACTATTTACTAATTTATAGTCAAATACCCAATTCTGAGAGAGATAAGTAGAGCGAGACACCATCATTTCACGAGTTATGCGAGCTTACAGACCTCAATTGGGCGCCTAGTCTAGCATTTTACTGACTCAATGATTTCAGACTCGATTAATTTGCCTAGCCCTTTCCAAACAATATTCCAGTCTAACCGGATGCGGCTTGATACCATTATCTATCAATGGGCCTCATCAGAAAGTTTAAAGTCACCCAAAGGGCAATGGAGAGGGTCATTCTCGGAGTTTTCCTTGCATGTTTGTATCAGGAATGATAATATCCGCAGAAAAGCCAAGGTTACCGACATAGCTCGAAGGATCGCCAAACTGATATGGCAGTTGGCAGGGCACATTGCTTGCAGTACAGATTCTCGATGGGGCCGGAAAGTGCGACTGCGTACTTGAAGACGCAGCGTTGGAAGGTCTCCCACAAGATAGCAGTTTGAGTAATTCTTGCGGCCTACCCAAATGTCCTTACTTTGGTATTGTTCGTCAAATCGTTGAGCTCCTTAAAGTTCTAAGTTTGAGCTTCACGGTATATGACAAATGCTTGCACTGTCTGGACAGGTCCACTCAAATCTATGTGGCACTTTCCTCAAAAGGCTACCTCAGACATTGGCTACCTCAGACAGAGAACCATGTAGGTTACATGGTTCTCATATGATTTGACCAGTGCGGATTGTATGGACTTTAAAAGAGTTTGACCTCTGAGTTTGTTTCGGTGTTTCTTCTCAGGGCGGCTAGGAAACACCGGCTTCATCATTCATCATATCATTTATCATTTATCAGATAGACCGATGACCTTGTGAGGGTGCGAGTACTTGGACGGGGCCTATGTCCAGCAGCGGACGTCTTTCAGCTGATATGATGACGATGACTGCCTATCTAACTTCTAGAACACAGTTTCAATTGAGAAAACTGGTGTCGTATTTCTTGGGTTCAGACCTCCGTCTGGGCTTGAACATAAGATTTAATTGCTAACTCGGCAGTCAGTCCCTGTGAGATAATTTTCGACATTCATCCGCGCAGCGTTTCTGGCAAAAGCTACTTAGTTGATATATGTAATATGTTAGATGATACGGGAGTAAATAAAGCATAATTTGATTTATCTAAAAATCGACAGTTAAAGGTTTTTTACTTCAAATATTTTCGTAATTTTATGAAATTTTCTTCTTTTCTTTATTACTATTAGACAATGAGAAATAAATCACTTCACGAGCAGGCTTAAATTCTCTATCTTGAGTGTGCTATCTGTCACTTCTTCGTGTGCCACGCCATACTTGTTAGGCACCGTACACATACTCGTATATTGGGCTAGGTACACAATATACAGTATACAAAGTTAATATATATATATAGATATATCTATAGTACCGTCGCTGGAAGCTCTACATTTAACACGAGCACTGGATACGACCATTAAAACATTTTAATACAGAATTCCCGTCATAAACTCCCACCGTTTACGTCGGAATGTAAGTAAAAACATTGTATCATTTAATTAGTAGTGAGCTACTTCAGTCGCAACTTTATAAGACTCAATTGAGGGAACGATGGAGTTACTGCGTCAGATAAAAAGTAGGACCAGTTAGGAAGGTTCTGGATAAGTTTACTTCAAAGTTAAGAGCTAAATGTTTCGTGACATAAAATACACGGTGTGCATTTAGTTCGAATAATTACGAAGCTAACGAAATTAACGTTTGTTGGTTTGTAAATTTTCTCCTTTTTTATCCAAAGTTAAAGTTCATAATTCAAATCCCGATATTTATAGCTTAGTGACCATCAAGACTATCGGACACATCCCTAGCCCCTAATTATATTAATACCTTGGGATCGTTTTCCGGCAGGTTAGTTCCCCCTCTGTAGCCCCAAAGTATGAGCGCATGACATTTTCATTAATGGATTGCGTCCATCGCATGCGCTGCACACTTCCACCGATAGCGGGAACCCTGTCAGAGGCCGGCGGGCCTCGAGGTCCTAAGCTGGTCGGTGGTCGGCCTCGTCCGCGCCGACGCGCAGGTGGTGGTGTCGTCGGCGGCGAGAAGTATTCGTCGCTCGAGCTCGACGCAACTGCAGCTACCGGAATCTCTGGACTCACGGGTGGCGTAGGTCCCGGCGGCTGCGAGGCGGAGCTGAGCGACAAACCCGAAGATAATGATTGTGTGGTTTGAGCTCGTGTCCGGCTTCTTGTCAGCATGTTGTCAAAATTGGTTCATCCCGTTTTGCTTTTCAATTTGTCGTTTTCATTTCACTTCATCTGCAGTAGTTTATTTAATTGTTTTCTGGTTGTGTCTAGTATTATATTCATGTTGTAGATTGTTTGTTTTTATTAAAATGAGTAATAAAAATACGGGTACTTCTCATGTAAACATCATATTTAGACATCTTGTAGCAGCGTCAATGCTGTCACGAAAAAAATAAGTAGTAAAACTTTACCGCAACAAAAAGTAACACAGCGCCATCTATATCACCAACAACGAACTACAAAGAAATCCTGCATCGCGGTATCAAAGTTATCCGCGCGATTTGAACATAATTATGACAACAGTCCATCAACTATCGGGTCCACCAAACACACCAACCGTCTGGTCGAAGGATCCTCCTTCCTTGTATGGAAGCTTTACACTTTGTTCCGCATATCTCTAATTCAAGTGCTTCGATTCCATCAAATTTTACACTTCAAATTTCGTAAAACAAGTTCATATAAAAGCCGTATTTCTAACAAATTAATGCAATGTCTAGACACCATTTAGTGCTCAAAGAAATTGAATCAATTTCCTTTGATGTTACGAGCTGCCAGTAATTAATATTGCACTATCAATTAGGACTTAATGAACGCGAGAAGAAACGATCTTTTAAGTTTAATTAAGAGTTGTGTCCTTGCAACTGTTTAGTTTGTGGAGTTGTAGTAGGTGGGACTTTCAAGTATTGAGTTTTAACCCAAGTTCATGTTTTATCAGGGTCTATAATTGAATGCATACTTCGGGATAACTTGAATCCATCGTCACAAACGCAACTCTTGGCTAGTTGTGTATTTCCAAGTGAGTTTTAGAGACCATTTTTTTATAGTGGCCACAGTTATATAAAGCTTCACATAATGTCATCATGTCAAAACGTCAAAAAAGTATTCTGCTTAACTCTAACGGCTAATCAAAGTTTAAGTTTCATGCGATGACTTAGCGAATAGATTTTTTTTTAAATGTACATTAACGAAATTCTATTCATTTCAACTTGAACACCTTTTGACAATGAGACAAAAAATGGTATTCCGATACACTAACAACGTCAAAAAAAAGGGTTATTTTGAGATAAAAAGTTGAAGAAAAATGTTAACTTTTGCAGATTTATTCTTTTTTTATATATTTAACCCTTAAAACACCACGAAACCCAAGATTTTTTTGGTAGAAATTTGTTATGCTAAAGCTACTATAAAATGATTCTGTTTTTATGGAGGAACACGGGTGGGTTTAGTCAGTAAGAGTCTGACACTCCCTTCCGCTCTGCCCAGAGCGGGAGAAGTCATTTGATGATTTCCCATCCAAAAAAAAAAGACTAGACTATTTAGTAGTAGGATACAGAATAGAATAACACTTTGACAGAGTCCGTGGAGCTTGGCCAAATGTTGCATTGAAATAGCATGCAAAATAGATTTCGTAAAATTCAATTAATTTGACATAAATACATTAAAGTACTTAACAGAATTATTAAATAAATCTTTAGTAATTATTTCCTAATTCATACAGTTTATGTTTCTTGTAAGGCGATAAAACCAAGTTTTAATGTTAAACAGACACGGTAAACTATAAAATTAATTAATTTATACCGCTACTTTATGAGGTTTGAATATTACTTTTGGACCTTCTTAAGAATCAATAGATGTTTTACGATATTTACTTAATTTATTAAAGTAAATTTATTGCGGATACAATGCCATCGCATGAACAATGTGTGGGTGAGTTTTTTTTTAATTATTAAAAAAATATATGTTAAACCGTTGCAACGCCTGAAAGCCAGAAGTAACACTGTGGCCACTACCAGAAAAGCAGCATAAGCATAATCAGCCTTTTAACGTTCCCACTGCTGGGACACAGGCCTCCTCTCTAGGAGAGGGAATGGGCCATAATCCACCACGCGGGCCCGGTGCGGGTTGGTGAATGTCACATGTCTTCGATTTTTTGATTCTAGGACATGCCGGTTTCCTCACGATGTTTTCTTTCACCATTTTGAGAGCAGTGGTGATGAAATTAATTACACAAAGTAATGCGCCTGGCAGGGTTTGAAACCATGACTTTTCGTAAGTAAAGAGGATTCGTAAGTCGGGACCGTTACCACTCGGCCTACTGCTACTAGAAAAGCAGCGATACTCGCAAATTATTTTCAAACCGTCAGAAAAATCTCTATTTCCCCGTATGCTGGCAAAGTTTTTCTCATTCTTATTGCTGGTGAGATAACATTGCGACCAACATTTGAAAGTTAATAAGTCCGAAGATTAACTTTAATTTCGGAAGTCGGTATCAAAAAACGAAAAATCAAACAAAACACCGACTTCCGAAATTACAGTTAAGTATTTCATAAGTTGGTTGTATGTTATGTAAATGTTTTACTTTTCATTTTTAGTAGTGATACCCCACAACAAAATTGACATAATTCACATAATGCCGCGTGCCTTCTAAACCCAAGTACAGACCAGCTCATGGTTAAATCTTTGCGTTAATTTTTATGCATAAAATAAAGTAGATAAACATTCAAACCGTCAAAATTCAACATTCAAGCCATATATATATCACCAGTTATTAATTTAACTGTTTAACGATAATTACGGCATTATTACACGCCATAAACTAAATAACATAATGTAGTTATTGCGTACCCATGTCGTATAAAACTCATCGCGGCTATTAAACGGGGAAATATTTAATTGTTTTTACTATGTCGTTACAAACAGAAGGTTAAGTCAGTAAGCTGTATGTAAAGTAGGCACAAATATATCTCCAAATTATCAAAATTAGTTAATCATTACTTTTATAATAAGAAATCCATTAATCTGTTTCTTTCGTAAAATGCATCATATTCCCTTTACCCTTAAACCCATTTTGTATCACAATCCGAAGGATTTTGAAGGACATTTCTAAACCATTGCTTCTTGTGATTGAAGAATTTAACTATGCGACATCGTAAATAACGCAACCTGCCCAATTGTTACCATAATTTTCTTGTTTCTGCTGTCGCAACCTTTCAATTTGGTGAAAAATAACCATGTTGTTGAAATGTCAAAATAAAACGCGTTCAAATTCAAGTCACATGACATCTCAGCAAGAATGATTGTGAAAAATTATTTAGGCCTTTTACAACAATGCGAATGCTTAAAAAAATATTTGTTAATAGCCACTCTGATATGTCAGTGGATATTTCGTATTTCTGAACTTTCATAGCGAAGTTTAATACATCTTAATTACCTACGAAACATTGATACTTCTGTCTAAATTTAATTGTTACCAACCACTAAATGTCGTGCAGAGCGTTCCAGCTGTGAATAAAATAATAAGTTTGTTCTAAAACAAAAATTGCACTAAACACAATTTTCGAAAAACAGCTATGTCAGAGCAGTTTACTTTGTAATTTGCCGCCCGTTCTTACGATGGGAAAAGAAAAAAAAACCAAAAAGTATAAAATAACTTTAATTTCGGAACTCGGTGTTTTTGGTTGCTTTTTTGTTGTTGAACACACCGACTTCCGAAATTAAAGTTATTTTATACTTTTTGGTTTTTTTGTTTAGAAGTCGGTTTTATTTTTTGTAAAAAGTTTTTTTATTTTTCACTTTTTAGTGGTACCTACACCCCCTCCCCTCCCCCACCTAAACGAACCAATCACATTGGTGTAAAAAAAACGTACTGCTCCTTTGCGGAGTAAACTAAGAGGTCGTCAATGTAGGCAATGTAGATATTTTTTTTAGATTTTTGTTGATTTTTCGAAAACCGCTTGGTTGATTTCGATAAAATTTTCATGGGACCATTTGGGAAGTATACCCTTTCCAACAAAAAAAGAATTTTTCAAATCGGTTGACAAGCGACGGAATTATGCGCGAACAAACAATAAAAAAAAAAAAAAAAAAAAAATACAAACATCCGAATTGAGAACCTCCTCCTTTTTTAGAAGTCGGTTAAAAAAGATAAGACAAATGAAACTCACTTTATATCTATACTATTTATTTAATATTATAAAGCTGAAGAGTTTGTTTGTTTGAACGCGCTAATCTCAGGAACTACTGGTTCGAATTGAAAAATTCTTTTTGTATGGAATGGACCATTTATCGAAGAAGGCTTTAGGCTATATATCATCACGCTTAAGCCAATAGGAGCGGAGCCGCGATAAAGAAGGTTTTAAAATCGGGGATTCCACGGGGACGAAGTCGCGGGCAGCAGCTAGTACATAATATGTAGTTGTGCCCTTACTGCTACATAGAGTTACAAAGTAAGGACTCGACTGAGACTATAGAGATTCTTTGCTGATGTTAATGATATACATAGATACATATGTACATAGCCACTCAATGTGGGCTGAGCTCATGTATCTGTTATATATAGTCTTTACAGAACTCTCACGGGCTGCCAATTTATTTGAATAAATGGGAACAGTTACTGACACGCTCCGTATGGAAAGTTTGACAATGCCGTTTCTAGCAGTAGTGATATTTGGCAAAATTCTCGAGATAGTCCCATGTTATTCAAACGTAACGTCACTATTACGAAAAAAAAAGATAACGTCACTACCAATAACACCGACCAAACAAATCCTAAAACAATAGGGTATTTTACTGTAAAAATCTAATTAGTCCGTCTGATAGATTTACAAAAAATATTGGAAACGTATTTTTTCTTTTTTCACGTAAACAAAAAATTAAGACGATACAGTGCGTTGAAAACTCACGTGACGTCACGTCGCTGGTAAAAATTGTAGCAACGTAGTGCCGTCACGTGAGTTTTCAATGCACTGTATCGTCTTCATTTTTTGTTTACGTGAAAAAAGAAAAAATACGTGTCCAATATTTTTTGTAAATCTATCAGACGGACTAATTAGATTTTTACAGTAAAATACCCTATTGGCGTAATTCTCTTGCAGGTTTATAACAAACTAAACAAAAATAATTTAACCGTTTAATATCGTAGCGTAATCCGCATTTTTGCTGCCCCGTAATGGGGTTGCCGGCATGCCTTAATAAGCTATGCCACCTCCTTGGCTTAGCCATAAGATAGAAAAGTGCCAGAAGTCGCATTAGCGTCATTCATTAGGCTATTTCCCGTTTTGTCACATTCCCGATAAGACAACATATCAAAAGTTTTAAAAACAACTGAACACAAGTGGCATTTGGTCAAGATTTTGATTTTCATACATTTATTCCCGATTCGTCAACATTTGAAAATGCCTATATTCTTTCCCGTTTGGTCAACCTTTTGTTTGGAAAGTACAATCAGGAGCAAAAAGAAATGGATCAGTATTGAATTCGTGATACTAGCATATTATTATCCCGGTGAGCTCAGTCCTAAGACGTTATCCGCCTCACTATTCCTAAACACACCAGAAAACCAGAACTAACAATGGCAATCGTTCAAAAAGCGCCGAGAAAATTTAGCTTAACGAGACCAAAAAACGATTTAGGTATCTTAGATCCTGAAACGATCCGTATCAGTATCAGCTAAATACTCTTACCTGACTGTTAAGATTTTGGGTCAAAATTGATTATTGTTGAGAACAGGGAGGGAAAAAGATACAGAAACAACAAAATCTTTTAATCTGTTAGAACGACATGAACGACTAACTAGAGAAAGAAAGAGTAAGAGATTATGTCCTATAATAGAGGGAAACTACTAGTGCAGCCTCGCTTTCCTGCTACTGAAAAAATCCTAATGGAAATTTTTTTAACCCTAAAACCTCCCAAACATTTATTTTCCTCCTTCCTAGCCATATCAACCTTCACACGATCATTTAAATCAGAGGTTTTTGCGAGAGGAGGACCAACACTTAGGTCTTAAGGTCATAGCCTACTTACACGACTCTGCTACCACCCGACTTATACAATATAATTCAAATATGAGTCGTGGCCTTGCGATGAAGTTTATATTGACAGTATAAATTAGCAGACAGCTCGATGTCAGCAAGCTTCCCGCCATCAGACTGCTCGGTAGTTGACGCCTCGGTGGCCACACGTAGTAGACGAGCGGCTGTTGCGGTGTCCACGCGCTGACTGCCGCCGGCGCCGCTCAGTCGGTAGACTGAACAGCTGGGCGTCTGCTAGCTGTCGATGCGGTGACAGCTGAGCGTCTGCTAGCTGTCAACGAGTGGACCGGCAGCAGTCAAGCTATGACCTTTACAGCCCTGAGTCTGCTCTGACTTAGCCTTCTGCCGACACCCCAGTACACAATGGCTTACTGCCTACAAGGCACGAAGTTCCGGACCGTAATTGGCGTAATAATATTCCGACTACGTGGAGATCTGGGCAATAAATTCTCATAGAATCATCTTGGATACGAGGACTACCCATTAATGTCTGAGCAGTACTTTGCACTCTTTTGGCTGCAATTTGAGTTTTATTTAAATTGAAGTGGATGGAAAATTGATGTACTTGCTGATAACAAAGAATAATGAAGAATCTGTTGGAAAAACTCGCACAGATTGTGAATGATAGAGTTTTGATGTGTTTCATTAAACATAAATTAACTAAACCCTTTATTCACACAATAATAAAATAAAACTAATAAAATCGCCGATCAATCCATTGCTACAGTTTTTATTATGTACAGTCGGTGATAGCAATTAACTGACCCCCCTAAAAATTACTCGATTTTACACCCTATGCTCATAACATTAAACGTTATTCAATATGGTATGAGTTTATCAGACTAACACTACTCGATGAACAGAAACAATAAATAATTTTGATACGCAAACTTGAGCTTTAAGAGGTTGGTATTAAGTCATTTATTTAATAACTTTTAACCTTTTTTAATAAGTGGGTAGTTAGACGTCAATATGCGTATTCAACAAAAACTGCTATAAATATGACATAAGGACTATGGGGTAGAAGAATAAATTGAACAAGATATTCTATGCACAAATAGCAGTGAATACGCGCGAACATTTTTACCTTGCCTTACTAAATTGGCTTTTTTCCTTTTTATTAATTGTTATCAGTTTTGATAGTTTAATCGTCATGTCTCAGTTGAGTGATTATTTAAAATACAAAATAATCTATTTGCATGAGGAGAATGTTGGTATTAAAGCGATTGCTAGGAAACTTAATATAGCGGTAAGTGTATTATTTTTATGCTTCATTTATAATCATACTTTTTCCTTAATTCGTTAGTCTGCTTAAAAGCCGGTGAATGTAGAATAATAGACAATTAACTGTGTTTCATTATGAGTCTAATTTGAGATCATTTATAGGTCTAATTTGATTTTTATAATCTAATTTGATAAACGTATTTTTTCAAACTTAATCGATAAATTATGTTTACCTGTTCGTTACTAAAATTATGCTTATTGTGTTGTTTCAGAGAAATACAGTCAGATTGTCGCTAAGACGTTTTGAAGAGGCAGGGAATATTCAAAAAGATCGTCCTGGACCAAAACCTACTATGTTACATACTCCAGTGTCCGAACGTCATCAAGCAATTGTTAGAAGGCATACTGAACAGCCATTTTTGCCTACTCATTCAACTGCAAGTGGAAGTGATCGTTGTTGGAATATGGTGCGCGGTATGCGGGACCGCTTGCAACAAGCAATAGAAAAAATGGTGCTCCACTTCGCTATTAAAAGCATGAATAACTTGAGTAACCAGTGTTGGTCACAAACAATACTAACGTATGTCAGTGTGTGTGTTAAATTAACTATTGTTATAATTTGTAACGAAGTATTTCGAATACCTAGTTTTTTGTCAAAACCTTATTTTATAACTAAAATAACTATTCATAAAACAAATTGATATATAGTAGACCAGGTAGAACTTCAACGTATAATGCCGTTTTATTTAGTTCAATGATATTTAATGTAGTGATGTTATTGTTATGAAATAGAAATACATACCTATATTTCTAAATATTATAACATGCTGATTCACTACATTAAACTCAGTGCAGTTAACAACGTTATTAGTAAGCAGGTAAATATTATCATCTTCTGTCGTCATCAATATCATTTATGTTATTCTTATAATATTTTTTTTATAAAATAAAATCGTTTTTACCACCATTTTGGTTTTTTATTTCTGTTCATTTTGTTGTTGTTGTTGCTAAAGTTATAATTTATTATTTATAACTTAAAATAAATATACAAAACAGAAACAAACGCGTCAATTACGCTGGTTACGAACTCGCAACCACAATTTGTCAGCTCACTACAGTCACCACTAGACCACTCGAAACATATTCAACGTGATCGAAATTACGTATTATATTACAAGTTAAAATAATATTCAAGAACATACCTACCTTAACACTGCGTATTAAAGATCAAATTCGAATAACTATTTTATTGATCGTAGACGTTGAACCAGTTCCAACGTTGTTCTAGTTCGATCGTTCGTAACAAGCAAAAGGTTCAAATTCGTTTAATTTTTAGGGGGTCAGTTAATTGCTATCACCGACTGTACACCATATAGGTAGGTTACAGAAAATATAGATGAAGAAAACATTACATAGACACACACATGTCTCCCATAACAGATGGGTGTGAATGTTTCTGGAGTAGCGAACGCGTACCGGAAGACGCAGCGCTGGAAGGCCAGGCACAAGGTGGAACGATGACCTGGTGGAGAACGTGGGAATCCGCTCGAAACGAGATGCAAGACCGGTCAATGTGGCGACACTCAGTGGAGGCTTACGTTTTTCCGCTGAACTGATGATGGACTTTCAAAATGGAAATTCAGTGTACAAACACAGGAAAGCTTAATGTTTTATAGGTATAGGTAATTTGTTGGTTGCGTAATTTGTTCGAAAGAAACACCTCGGCCCTGGAACGTAAGGGCACAAGAAGGATCACGGGTGGGTTTTAGTCAGTAAGAGTCTGGCTCTCCCTTCCGCTCCGCCCAGAGCGGGAGAAGTCATTTGATGATTTCCCATCCAGAAAAAAAAAGGAATGGTTGATTTAATTTTCGAGATGTGAACAAACACATTTGTAGATGAAAACAAAAGTATTCGGTACTAGTGACAGAATGTCGAGAAATTGATGAATGATTTCGTTCTAAATGATAAATGCTGTAGCTATGTTCTTACTAATAAGAATACTAGAACGAATTCATATAGAAGCACACAATACAGCAATGAAAACTAAGAGCTTTCTAGTTCGGTTCAGCGAACATATCTAATAGAATAAAAAGATCTAAAAACTAGGGGTACATCGTAAGTGAAAATCTATTTGAAAATATAAAGAAAGACGAGGGCTGACAGGGTGTCCCGAAATCTTAGGATAAAGAAAAGGTAAAAAGCTATTTCGATGTCCTAAGAAATTCTATTCTGTATAGGATTAACTTTAAAAGCAATATAATTATATATAAATAATGAGAAGTAACGTTAAGAGCGTGTACGCTGTATGGCATTTCATAATTTTCAAGTCACTATTTCTTTAAATGACTGAACCGATTTTAATTAAACTCCACACATATAAGTAGGATATATATATAGGTCTAAAAAGTTAGTTACCAACATTTTCGAAATGTCCTACTTAAAAAAAGATAACTGGGAATTTATGTTTGTATGGAAAGTTTAAAATGACATTGACCAATTTAGTGTATCAGTAATAGGTTCTTAGATTTTGTAAAGAAAGAAAGAAAGAAAAATGTTTATTTAGGACTCACACAAAACAAACAACAACAAAAAAACAATACATCATTATAGGTTAGGCCAAAAAAGGTCCCATCTCAGCATACGCTGCGATATTTAATAAAAACTAAACCAAAAAGTAAAATACATAATTTTACTCTGTCTTTATGTTACCTAACTATCAAACATGTGTAATTTTAATATCAAGAACTGATTGTCTATAAGAATAAAACAAATCTTACCTCACATATAAACAACCTAAAATGACCCAGTTTTCCCACGCCTAAATCCAGTTACAAACTATTGGAATAACTGTAAATATTTGATCTATCCCCCACTTCCAGACAAGATGTCTATTGTCTTAGAAAAATACTTATTTTCGTCGAGTCGTCTATTTTGAAGTTCTAAGTTATTTGTAACATTTTTATGTCTATAAGGATGGAGAATGGAGGGCTTTTTTCAGAGGGAAAAATACTGTAATAATGTTTGACATCAAATTGATTGCTTTATGTTATTATTGGCTAAGTCTGTTATTTTATTACTGTAGGCGATTTTATTTGATAGTTGTGAGGTTTTTTAATACCTGTCTGGAAACTTTTCACGGTTATTAAGATTGGTATTTTGAGACTGTCAAGGTTTTGATGCCCTTCGCTTGGAAAGGTGCTGGTGCAAAAAAGTACTGGTATTACTTTATTTAAACTAGCTTTCCTGCAATCTGTGGGAGTGATTTCGTGAAATGGGACAGAAGTGTGTAACAGAAAACCTGGGAAGCACAGGTCATTGATTTGACCAATGAGAGCGCGGATATAGTTGGCCGTGAAATGGGACCGACCACTTTGGTCTGAAATAAAAATAAAAACTGTTTTAAAATAATTGCAAGTGTAATTTAAGTTAAATACATTTTTTATTTCAAATTATTCTTCGTTACGAACAATCAGTTCAAGTAATATATTCACCTCAATATTTATTTTTAAAGAAGGAAAGAAAGAAAAGAAAAATGGTACCGAGCACTTTGGTCTGGAATAAAAACAAAAAACTGTTTAATTAAAGAGAATTACATAACTCCAAGTGTAATTTAAGTAAAATTCATTTTATATTTCGAATTATTCTTCTCCCAGTTACGAAAAATCAGTTCGAGTAATACCTCAATATTTTTTTTAATAGAAGGAAAGAAAGAAAAAATAATGGGACCGACCACTTTGGTCTGAAATAAAAAAAACCGTTTAACTAAAAAGAATTGCATTAATCCAAGTGTAATTTAAACAAAATACATTTTTAACCGATTTCTAAAAAAAAACTTTTTACAAAAAATAAAACCGACTTCTAAACAAAAATACCAAAAAGTATAAAATAACTTTAATTTCGGAACTCGGTGTTTTTGGTTGCTTTTTTGTTGTTGAACACACCGACTTCCGAAATTAAAGTTATTTTATACTTTTTGGTTTTTTTGTTTAGAAGTCGGTTTTATTTTTTGTAAAAAGTTTTTTTATTTTTCATTTTTTAGTGGTACCTACACCCCCTCTCCTCCCCCACCTAAACGAACCAATCATATTGGTGTAAAAAAAACGTACTGTTCCTTTGCGGAGTAAACTAAGAGGTCGTCAATGTAGGCAATGTAGATATTTTTTTTAGATTTTTGTTGATTTTTCGAAAACCGCTTGGTTGATTTCGATAAAATTTTCATGGGACCATTTGGGAAGTATACCCTTTCCAACAAAAAAAGAATTTTTCAAATCGGTTCACAAGCGACGGAGTTATGCGCGAACGAACAATAAAAAAAAAAAAAAAAAAAAACATACAAACATCCGAATTGAGAACCTCCTCCTTTTTTAGAAGTCGGTTAAAAAGGAGGAGGTTCTCAATTCGGATGTTTATATGTTTTTTTTTTTTAATGTTGTTTTGGCGCATAACTCCGTCGCTTGTCAACCGATTTGAAAAATTCTTTTTTTGTTGGAAAGGGAAATTTTCCCAAATGGTCGCATGAAAATTTTATCGACCAAGCAGTTTTCGAAAAATCTAAAAAAAATATATACATTGTCTACATTGACGACCTCTTAGTTTACTCTGCAAAGGAGCAGTACGTTTTTTTTTTAACCAATTTGATTGGTTCGTTTAAGTGGGGGAAAAACTTTTTACAAAAAAATACAACCGACTTTTACACAAAAACTCAAAAAAGTGCAAAATAACTTTAACTTCGGAAGTCGATGTTCAAAAAACGAAAAAGCAACCACAAACACCGAGTCCCGAAATTAAAGTTATTTTGCACATTTTTGAGTTTTTGTGTAAAAGTCGGTTGTATTTTTTTGTAAAAAGTTTTTATATTTTGAACTATTGAAAAAAATGAGTGAGTGATTTTCTTTAAATTACACTAACTCATTTTTTTTTTCAAAGAAAGAAAGAAAGGAAAATGTTGTTGTTTTGTTTTGTGTTCAGGATATACTTAAGTATTAATATTGTTTATTTTAAAGGTGAGATGCCAGATGTTACACATCATGATCATATGCGACTACTGTAAGAGTCGCTCGCTTTCTTTATGGATATTTCAGTGGAATGAACCACACCACGTGACGCGCTCAGTATGATGGGTCACGACTGAAGTCAATTGCATGAGAATTAATTCGAATTTACCTTCCCATATCATATTGACTGGCTAGGTGGTCTAACCCCCCCACTACGTCCGACACAGTACTATCAAGTCGTCTTTATGAAGGTTCTAACATATTACGAGCTATAAACAGGCGTCACGTTATCACTTCACATCAAAATGCTAAGTTATGTGTGGTCATACGCTTAAGATGAGTTTGTGGGACTTAGTATGAAGTATCTAGATTTGCTATATGCAGATATGCTATCGAGGTTCTATTTTTTTCTTGAGGAGAATTTAAAAAAAAAAACTTTTTTACAAAAAAAAAAAAAAACAACTGACTCCTAAACAAAAAAAGTGTGAAATAACTTTCATCTCGGATCTCGGTGTTTTAATTGTTTTTTGACAACGACTTCCGAAATTTTTAAATGGGACCACACATACGACAAGCACCAGCTTTCGAATACAAAAAGAATGTTCAAAATCGGGACACCCAGTACAAAGTTATAAGGTAAAACACACATTAAAAAAATACAGCCGACTTGAGAACCTCCTCCTTTATTGGAAGTCGGTCAAACATGAGTTACCGTGGTGTTTCTTGCCAGTTCTTCTCCTTAGGCAACGTCAAATTGGAACCGTAAACTAGTTATTGACGTTCTATAAGTTCCTTTGTAAAATATAATATTTTGCATTATAATTTTATTTGAGAGAAGGTGACGGCATTATGTTTGTCTGTTACCATTTTCCTGAAAATAACAGGATCAATTTTGGTAAGGCTGTTTGATTCACATCAGAACAGGATTTTCAGATCATTTTTCATTTATTTCACTGAATGAATTGTAAAGTAGGTTTTTTAACAGTAAAAATTACTCGCACACAAAGGTTTCGAAAAATCATGTTTTTTGTAGGTTTGGGTGTTATTTAAAAAGTTGAATAGAATAGAATACTTATAATATAATACTATAAAATAATACTAAAAACAAAATTCAAACTAAATTTTCTATGAATATTTCAAGCGTCTACAAAAACCGCGCAAAAATCGCGTTTCTTGTAATAGTGGTCCCCTTAAATATTTATTTTGTTTTTAGTAGGTATTTGTTTTATAGCGGCAACAGAAATAATCTCTGTCTAACTATCACTGTTCATGAGATACAGCCAGCTGACAGACGGACGGACTGCGGAGTCTTAGTAATATGGTCCCGTATGACCCTTTGGATACGGAACCTCAAAAAGTTATTTTTTTTTGGAATGACGGTTTGAGCCTCTACTCAATTTTAATCAAAATAATATTTTGGCTTTGAAATCATACTAAACAGACAGGCAGATCTTACATTCACAATATCAGTAACTCCACCCTTCCTTCATCCCTCTTGACGGGCCTCTCCCGGAGGAAACACGACGAATTACCCGGAAAGGGAAGCAAGCTCTGACGACTTCCGCACATCCATCACTCAGAGGAACAGGCCTGACAGAACTGAGGATTCGCGATGACTCAAAGTTCGTGATGACTCACGGAGAATTTGACGTATTCATTTTGACCAAATCAACTGGTTCTTTGGGCTTTTATTCGGCCAAAGATTCGCTATAGAAAAGCATTGCCTACAATGTGAGCCTCCTCGAATACCATGGCTCACTAATGTGAATTTTAGTACATCTTTGATTGTAACAGCGCTCAGATTAAGATCTGGCCACGTTCCACTGAACAAGTTCGCGCACATGATGAAGAAATCAGACTCTCCAAATTGTGATTGAAGACGTTCATCACCTGTTGGTGGAATGTGTGCGTTACGAGACGGATCGAGAATTACTGATAAGTACATTCTACTTACTACTACTACTACTACTATAGCAGAACCAGTGTGGGAATGTTCCAAGAAATGTTGTCCTCTCCTTCGTCTGAAGCCGCTAAAGCGCTGTTTATGTTATTTAGCCATAAGCCATAATTAGTGAGTAGATGCTTTGTAGTTTAAGTTAGGTTACGATGGAATTTACATTATACTTAGTGTATAAAAATTCCTTAAATAAACAGAAAAAAAGCATTGCCAAGAGTTAGGCACTCTTCCCGTCAATTGCAATGGAGGAATGGGCGGGGAAGAATTTTGCAGTGCCTAATGAATTCTTCTCCCGTTTTAATCCCGGTCGTAAACTTTTTTTTTAATTAGTTTTTTTATACCGCACTGGAACATAACAGACTCCATTAGATTTCAATACATCTTTATTACGATAAAATGGTTTTGTCGATACTAATAATATAGAGAGGAATGGAAGGAAGGCGATTTGATTGTTTGTTTGTATTGAATAGGCTGCTACACTACTGAACCGATTTGAACACTTTTTTAACTGATGGGAAGCTACAGTATCCCCGGGTAACATACAACGGCTATATTTTATCCCCATATTCCCACGGGAACCGGAACTATGCGGGTGAAACCACGGGGCGTTGCTAGTATACAATAAATCCTATCCAAATTCAATAGTTTCCAATATATCTGTGTCCAATTAAGAAAAAATAGTTTACAATTTCACGCAATATTTTACAATTTAACGGCATTTGAAATTTTCCTGTGACATTATATGCTATTTACTTAACAGTGAATATTTATCACAAAATCACACTGATTAATGAACTTCAAGCCTGTGTTGTCCTATTCAGAGTGACTTTCGCATTTATAATAAATGAATAAGGATTTAGTATTAAATTTACACTAGACATGGTTAAAACAAGAGCCTAAGTATTTATACTACGAAACCTATTTGTCTGCCTTGACATACGAAACCTACTATACCCTATTGACTATTCATGCCTTTTCCCGTCATAAACCACTTTTCTCTATCCTCCTTACTTTGGGATTTTACCCTGAAGATCTATCTCAAGTCTGTCCACCTGTCAGTTTTAGTTGAACATCTAAGTTCTCTACCAAGGCACTTAGTAATATTGAACTAAAGTAATAGCCAAAGTTACATATTAAATTGGCTGTACAATACGGTTTATAACAATAATTTAATTTTGTCTTATTCTAGTGTATGTACCTATAAACAAAATAAACAATGTACGTAATAGAAAAAGGTTATTTTGATGAAAAGGTTCTGGCCACTTCTCGTTGGGGTTACTGTGTAGAAAGTCAAGAAGGCCTATTTCGTACGAAATGTGTTGGAAGAAGCTCACACATACATCTGCACAATCCGCCTATTCAAACTGTAATCCAGTCTAACCTGATGCAATTTAGTACCAATATTAACAGTGGATCGACCCGCCTATCTGAACTCCAGAATACCACAACAAAACAAAAAAGCAAGATTGGCGTCAAATTGTTGAAACAAAGAACGTACAAGTTCAATCACTAAGAATTTCTCCTGTGCCGTGGGTCCGCTAAAAAACATAAAAATTGACATACACAAACAGCCAGACTTGGAACAACTGATAATATATGACTTTTAGATGTCAGCTTAAATCTTGTGGAATTTGTTCGAAAGAGTCACCGCAGCCCTGGAACGCAAAGGAAGAACTGTTACGTTGTATTTTTTATACCTACCACGGGTTGGTATAAAACAGCTTCGTTTCTTGTAAGTAAAGTGGCATTTACCTGAAAACATTAGTCGTACATAATCAGGTTCCCAAGTAATTTATTTCATTGTAGTTTGTACATTTGACTTTGGCCTGCACTTGATAGGAGGACTCGTTCCTTCAACTGTATTTTGTCACTAGACTCTTCGATTAACACTTTCTTACAATAAATCCAATTAAACAGGTTTGCATAATAAATTAGATAAAATAATATTGTAATCAAGTTATGATTGTTTACATTCCAAATGTCATTCCGTCGAACGTCACTGTCTGTCAGTTAGAAGCGACATCTGGTGGTTGCCGATTCACAGTTGTAGTTTTAATCGATATTTTAACATGACATTGCTAACTCTCGAAATAATATTGTAGGGAACAATCCTTATTAATTTTCAGCTTTCGGTAATAAAAATCATAATAAACTAAATAACCGTAAACGGAAGTCATATCCATTTTTTCAGTATAGACTTCTATCTGGAATGTTCGCTGTCAAATAAATCTATTTTTAATCTGTGAATTGTCTTTAGCATAATGTAGCAAGGTCGTAGATTCTTAATTTCCCCATTTAATATTCTGAGTTAATTACCCCAATCAATATCTTGATCTTGATAGTTTTGGTATTTGAAATTACAAAGAATTTGTTTTTCGGTCAGGATCATGAAGATTCTTATTGTTTCAGCGTTTAAACGTCAATCTGAACAGCTGTTAGTGATTTTCAAAAGTTAAGTGTCTTAGTGTAATATTGATCTTCTAGTCATTTTACCCGAGAAGAGGGGAGATTTTAGAAATGCTCCGTCTAGTTCCGGTTGGCCTTGGACTGCCTTGTTATAGAAGGGCGTTGGTGTTAATTGGCGTCCATTTACCCTTGAACCCGCTTAAGAGAAACTACAAATCTCATCCCACGTTTTAAAAAGGTAAGGATTTGTTCGTAATAGTGCGTGGAGGTGGTCTGTAGGCCCTCCCCTGGTTGTTATAAGGATATTGTCGTGATCCCTGGATATTTATTACAGGATTCCTAGTTGCGCAAGCACGGACAGCTTTCCAGCCAGCCGAGGATCTCGCAGTCAAGTGTTCTTTTCCTAAGCCAACCGTGAGTATTTCCCTGCTGACTATTTATCAAAGATGTGCAATAGGAAATTCACCATGTTATTCACAGTATTAGACTATAGCTTAGGGAACGCAAATAACACCTGTTGTGGAGTTTATGGATGCCATGTGGGTAATCCATATTCCTATTCTCACCCCTCAGGCCAATGTTTGGCCTTCTAGTTGTCCCAGCTCCATCACCTCATGGTGGTAAATTAGTTTTCCCTTTTATATTATTAGGCCTCCGTATTGTCGATTCCAGGAGAGGCACCTCGGGAGATTCGTCTCGCCGCCAGGATCTAGACGAGCATCTGGGGCCTGGACGCGAGACCCGTTCCTCGAGTCCACCGGAAGCCTCTCACGGAGACGACTGTGCGGCTGGCGGACCCGTCAAGCGATAGCGCAGGCGGGACGGTTTTTTTTTATTTTTATTTTCTTTTATTCCTACTTCTACTTTTGATATTTATTTTCATACGGTTCCTGTAAGAACCAATTGGTTACCTTAGTCCGGTTTTCAACAGTGGAAACCGGCCCTTATCCTATTTAAATTGAGGATCTTGGATTCGACATTCCACATTCATCTGGAAGTATATTGGACACCTCCGTCGGCTCCGGGATCTGGGACTCTTCAAGTCCCTGGCGCCCATTTATCTTTACTTAGTATATAGTACAATAACTGGAAGGAAGGTTCTTATTCTAACTTAATTCTGAACTTGTAGAATTTAATTATCACCCTCAAACGGAACAGTACCTGTGCTTATCTCTAGCTCCCCACGACCATAGCTCCTCCTACTGAAGTTTTAGCTGGCTGGCAATAGTAGGTTTGAGTGTATTTGAATAAAATTAAGTTTCTAAAAGATTATCAATATACATTGTTTACCACAGTTGTTGTGTAATTTCTTTTTCACCACCAAACCACTAGAGGATAAATTTTAAATTGTAACAGTGGCGACCAACGTGTGTATTAGTTAGAGATAGAGGTTACGTCTATTGCTGTACCTTACAAGCCAGAGTACTGTTTCTAAAGCCTTCCAGTTATTCTAATTTTAAGAAAAAAAACCGTCGCGCGGAATCCTTTTTTTTAAACGGGTTCATGTTTATATGTTTGTACTGTTTTATACACTTTTATTTACTTTTATTTTTTTTTACCACTTCTTGCTGCTGTATACATTTTTTGATTTTAACCTGTGTCCGAAAACAAAACGCCTGGATTCTTATCCTTGGAATAATAACCTACTATTTTAATAACTTACGTTTATAAACTTACTCTATAAGGCTGCTATTTATGTAACTGCGTTTACTATAGTTAACATTTTTACATTGTTCGAGATTGTAGATTGTGACAGCCAGTTTTTACTTCAGTTCATCTCACTTTTTTTTTAAATTTTACAAAATGGAGCGACCCATTACATTTAATTTACTTCGCAAAGACGAGCTCACATACGAAGTACTGGTCCGAGACGCGAAACCCGCCTCAACCGTAGAGGAACTACGGGTCCAAATTAGGGATCTCAGTCGCTTGGTATGTTCAGACGATATAGTGGAGACAAATTTAGATCCGGAAACCGAGCTACTAGTAATTAAGGCCAAACTGGCAGAACTTGGAGAAGTGTTAGATAGGTTCCCCTCCAGTTTCAAAAAATTTAACCGCGCTAAAGCTTTGGCATTCCACCTCTTTCATCGTTTGAGTAGGATTACTCCACCAACTGATCTTGGTACCGATTATACGGCCGTTGACAAGCAGCTTAGCGATTATTTAGCAAAAATTGATTCGGTTAACGCGAGCTTCCATCAGTCATTAAGTTCCGCCGAGGAGACACCGAATGTACGGTCAGATTTGCAGACGAAGGACGTCATCATTTCCTGCAAGAAAGAGTCTGTTAAATCCTTAGATCACAAATTTGACGGTACAGGTTGCGTGAAAGCATTTATTGAGCGTCTTGAGGAGCTTGCCGAAGCCAGAGGTATTAGCGAAGCCTCTTTACATCAATCGGGTCTAGATCTTTTTTCGGACGGGGCCTTATTGTGGTACCGGGGAATAAAAGCGACGGTTGGTAATTGGGCGGAACTGAAGAAGCAGTTACTCACTGATTTCGTTCCACCTGATTACGATATGCGTCTCCTTTCTGAAATAACAAATAGAACGCAAGGGTCAACTGAGCTGTCTTGTATATATATAGCAGTCATGGAGAATCTTTACAGTAGGCTTTCTTACAGGGTTCCTGAACACGATCGTTTAGCACGGATCAAGTTCAATATGAGACCGGAATACACGTCGGGGTTGTCAGTGATGGAGGTCAACACGCTAGTCGAGTTGAAAAAGAAGTGTAGACAACTGGAGCTAGGTTTCCATAGCAGGGCTCAGTTCCACGAGCCGCCCAAACCTACGCCTTCTTTTGTTGCAGCAGACTTGGCATACAAAACCCCGAAAGGGTCACCAAGGATTGAAGCCGTGCAAACTGATTCTGGATCGTTGTTCTGTGTTCGTTGTAGGGTTAAGGGGCACTCGTTATCACAATGCAAATCCAAAGCAATTGTGTGTTTCCGTTGCGGCAAGAAGGGCGTACGTGCACCATCGTGCCCTACGTGCAGTAAAAAGCAGGAGGCTCAGTCCTGTCCTACCTGCATTTCAAAAAACTAAATTTGCGGAACTACAGCCAAAATTTTGATAAGTCCGATTGGGACAACTATTTAAAATTTTTAAAATTATTCTTTACTTCACTAAGGGTGGATACAGTTCGTTATAAGACTACGGACGACAGGCGTCCTCATTTAACAGTTTCTATATACGATGAGCATTATTACGGTTTACTCGACTCGGGTTCTTGCATTTCAGTGTTGGGTTCTGATGTTGGCCAACAATTCATAAGGGCAGGTGCGACTCTTCACGTCGATGGACAGTTGAGCAGCATCGTAACTGCCAACGATTCGCGGGCACCCGTGGAGGGTTATTTATTTTTACCAGTGACTCTCATGGGAGTGACTAAGGTTATTAAATTCTATATTATTCCAGAAATTACCACACCGTTAATTTTTGGCGTAGATTTTTGGAAGGCCTTTAATTTGGCACCAAAAATTTTTAATGAATTACCTTTTCAATATTTAAAAAACTATAGAGGTCATGCATGCGTCTCGGAGGTTAGGCACCTACAGCCGTTTGACGAATTAACACCGGATCAAAAGAACGAGGCGGAGTTATTAATTAAAGATTTCGAAAAGGTTTCCTTTGAGGCTAAAGGATTAGGGCGTACTCATCTGTTGCGTCATAAAATAGACACAGGTGATGTTCCTCCTATTAAACAGCGTTATTATCCTTTATCACCTGAACGTCTCAAGGAACTAAACCGTCAGCTGGATGAGATGTTGGAGATGGGAGTGGTGGAACCTAGCAATAGCGCGTGGAATAACCCGGTTCTGCTGGCTCCAAAACCGAATGGGGAATGGCGATTTTGCCTAGATAGTCGAAAGCTGAATGCGGTTAGCAAGCAAGATGCGTATCCACTACCCTACGTCTCTCACATCTTAGACCAGTTGCGGGACGCGCGATACCTTTCATCTATTGATTTGAAATCTGCATTTTGGCAAATTGAATTGGACTCCGCTTCGTCCAAAGAAAAAACCGCGTTCACGGTTCCCGGTCGAGGTTTGTTTCACTTTAAAGTTATGTGCTTTGGGTTGACAGGAGCCCCAGCCACCCAACAGCGATTAATGGACAGACTTTTCGGCCCGGAGTTTGGTAATAAGGTGTTCGTTTATTTAGATGACATAATTATTTGCTCATCGACCTTCGAGGAGCACATTTCGCTTCTGAAACGGGTTTTGGACAAGTTAACGCAGGCTAATTTGACGATTAATTTACGTAAGTCCTGTTTCTTTCGACGAGAACTAAAATATCTCGGTTACAGAGTAGATGAGCATGGCTTACACACTGATCCGTCGAAAGTTCAGTCAATTGTCAACTTTCCAACCCCTACAACTCGTAAGGAAGTGAAAATGTTTCTTGGAACGGCCTCGTACTATAGACGTTTTATTAAAAATTTTAGCTCGATAGCGGCCCCTTTAAACGCACTAACGAGTACCAGCAAAAAAGCGCCGCCTTTTGAGTGGACGGCTGAGACAGAAACCGCGTTCTTAACCTTGAAAGAAGCATTGGTGTCGGCTCCAGTATTGGCTTGTCCAGATTTCGCTCAGCCTTTTGAGATTCATTGTGACGCATCCAGTTTTGGGATAGCGGGCACTCTGACTCAGGTTATAAATGGGGAGGAGCACCCAATAGCCTACTGCAGTCGTTCGCTTAATCCGGCGGAACGCAATTATTCAGCAACGGAGCGTGAGGCCCTCGCTGTGGTATTCGCCGTGGAACACTTTCGTCCTTACGTGGAAGGCGGTCCTGCGTTTAAAGTGATAACCGACCACTCTAGTTTAAAATGGTTCTTTAATTTAACCAATCCCTCTGGTCGGTTAGCTCGTTGGGGTTGTCGGTTATCACCATATAACTTTACCATTGAACACCGCAAAGGCAGGGACAATGTGGTTCCAGATGCCTTATCTCGTGGCGTTCCGGTGCTGGAAATTAATGTGTCCGACACTGACGAGTGGTTTAAAAGGTTGTGGGATAAATGTGTCAGTATGCCTAGATCGTGCCCAAATTTTTTCATTAAGGAGGGTAAACTTTACCGTTATTCAAAAAATAAATTTGGGGTGGCTAGTGACTATGATTGGAAGCAGGTGGTACCGGAGGGAAATAGGCAAGAATTATTAAAGAGTCACCATAGTGGCGAATTGTCTCCACATTTCGGTGTATTTAAAACCTATAAGAGACTTGCACTCCGATACTACTGGCCTAACATGTACAAGGATGTGATTAGCTACGTTGGTAAATGTGATACATGCGCCGCATATAAACACTCACAATTACCTACCCCCGGTCTCTTGGGTGATGCGAAAGAGTGTTCCAAGCCATTTCAAACCATAAGCATTGACTTGGTAGGTCCATTGCCACGGTCTAGAGCAGGATTCACATATCTTTTAGTTGTCGTGTGCTGTTTTACGAAATACTGTTTACTGTTTCCTTTACGTAGAGCCGTTGGTAAGGCTATAGTGCAGAAACTAGAAGACGGCGTTTTCCTGGTACACGGTATACCCCGTACGGTGATAGCAGACAACGGGACGCAATTCACGGGTAATGAGATTCGCTCACTACTAGAGAAGTACAAAATTCCTCAAGTTCACTTCACACCTCGTTATTGCCCAAGCGTGAATACCGTGGAACGCTATAACCGTACCATAATGACCGCGGTATCAATACTCGTGGAGGATGATCATCGATCCTGGGATGTTAACATCTCTAAGATTCAGTTCGCTATGAACACCTCCACAAATGAAGTTACTCGTTTTACCCCGTTCTTCCTAGTACATGGCAGAGAGGCAGTTAGTAGTGGTGATGTCTTCGGCAAAGATACCGTTGGACAGCCCACGCTAGCTTGTGCTTCCCGCAGTTCATATGCAAATCAGCTAGGGGCATTGGATAGTATCTTCGATAAAGTAAAGGACGCGCTCATAAAATCACATAAACGTAGTGCTCGTTATTATAACAGTAGTAGGAGGCACGCGGAGTTTGAGGTAGGCGACACTGTGTGGAAAAAAACATATCCCCAGAGTGACGCCTCCAAGTTCTTCATGGCAAAATTAGCTCCTAAATATGAGAGATGTATAATTAGGAAAAAACTTTCACCCTTAGTGTATGAATTGGAAGGCTGTAGTTCCGGTAAAAACCTTGGCACATGGCATATCAAGGATTTGAAATCATCATGTGGCCAGGAATAATTTATTTTATTAGAATTTAAACTAACATATAAATTAGTTAGAATTAGTTGGTTAAGTAACCATTGAGGGCTGTATATGCCTTGAGGTTGCTGGTTTTTATTTTAGCATTGGTGACTGTATGTGCAGGTGCTAGAATACAGGAGATTTAATATATTTTACACTGTCTTTTCGGTTTGTAGTGGTACACAGGTTCCTACTGTGTTCACATTTGTAAACTATATTTAGGAGTAGGGAAGGCGTTTATTTAAAAGTTGTTGTTAGTCTGTGGTTGTGGCAGGATTGACATCTGTGTTGGAGGTATTAACCTCCGGATTGCTGGTAAGGCAGCATAATGATAGTCCTGAGATAGGAGGCCGTAATGGCGGGCGTGTAGGCTGCATTGATGGAAAACGTTTAAGTTGGTATTTTTTTTTCAGGGGCGGAATAACCGTCAATTTCCTTTTAAGGAAGACGGTTAGCCAATTATCGTTACTTTGTAACATTTTTTTTTATATGTATTATTTGGGTACCAGCTCAGCTTAGGTATCGGTATTCTTATTTAGAATGTGAAAGTAGTATGTAAGTAAGTATGATGGTGTAGGGTGGTCTTTCCTATATAAATATAGTAGGTCAGACTAGGTAACTGGTACTTTGGGAGTTAGTTACACATTTATACTCTCTTTGAGGCTCGTCTTTTATATGTTTGTAAATAGATTAGACTTGCTCCAGGGGAAATATTATATTACACAGGTCTCATGGATAACTAAAAATAAGCCATAAAACACGGGCGGAATTGTAGACCCGACAACCAAAGCCTACTACAATGTCTCCTAATAGAGCGGTTTGTTACTCTATATTTGAAGTGTGACCGAATTCTGTGTGATTTGTGTATTTACCTACCATAACTACCTAAGTATCCAGTTTATATCAGCTTGGAGGATGTTGTGTATTAACCGGTGCTCGACCGGCTTCCACATATAATTCTTTCTTTTTCTTTCTCAATTCATGTTTTCAGGCATGAATGTTGTAGATTTTTGTAAGTGTGGTTGGTACTTTGGAGACTTTGACGCTGGAGGGCCAGCGTCGAGATTTGCCCTAGTTGGTCAAATCTCTGGTGGTTGGGGAGGTACTGTTACGTTGTATTTTTTATACCTACCACGGGTTGGTATAAAACAGCTTCGTTTCTTGTAAGTAAAGTGGCATTTACCTGAAAACATTAGTCGTACATAATCAGGTTCCCAAGTAATTTATTTCATTGTAGTTTGTACATTTGACTTTGGCCTGCACTTGATAGGAGGACTCGTTCCTTCAACTGTATTTTGTCACTAGACTCTTCGATTAACACTTTCTTACAATAAATCCAATTAAACAGGTTTGCATAATAAATTAGATAAAATAATATTGTAATCAAGTTATGATTGTTTACATTCCAAATGTCATTCCGTCGAACGTCACTGTCTGTCAGTTAGAAGCGACATCTGGTGGTTGCCGATTCACAGTTGTAGTTTTAATCGATATTTTAACATGACATTGCTAACTCTCGAAATAATATTGTAGGGAACAATCCTTATTAATTTTCAGCTTTCGGTAATAAAAATCATAATAAACTAAATAACCGTAAACGGAAGTCATATCCATTTTTTCAGTATAGACTTCTATCTGGAATGTTCGCTGTCAAATAAATCTATTTTTAATCTGTGAATTGTCTTTAGCATAATGTAGCAAGGTCGTAGATTCTTAATTTCCCCATTTAATATTCTGAGTTAATTACCCCAATCAATATCTTGATCTTGATAGTTTTGGTATTTGAAATTACAAAGAATTTGTTTTTCGGTCAGGATCATGAAGATTCTTATTGTTTCAGCGTTTAAACGTCAATCTGAACAGCTGTTAGTGATTTTCAAAAGTTAAGTGTCTTAGTGTAATATTGATCTTCTAGTCATTTTACCCGAGAAGAGGGGAGATTTTAGAAATGCTCCGTCTAGTTCCGGTTGGCCTTGGACTGCCTTGTTATAGAAGGGCGTTGGTGTTAATTGGCGTCCATTTACCCTTGAACCCGCTTAAGAGAAACTACAAATCTCATCCCACGTTTTAAAAAGGTAAGGATTTGTTCGTAATAGTGCGTGGAGGTGGTCTGTAGGCCCTCCCCTGGTTGTTATAAGGATATTGTCGTGATCCCTGGATATTTATTACAGGATTCCTAGTTGCGCAAGCACGGACAGCTTTCCAGCCAGCCGAGGATCTCGCAGTCAAGTGTTCTTTTCCTAAGCCAACCGTGAGTATTTCCCTGCTGACTATTTATCAAAGATGTGCAATAGGAAATTCACCATGTTATTCACAGTATTAGACTATAGCTTAGGGAACGCAAATAACACCTGTTGTGGAGTTTATGGATGCCATGTGGGTAATCCATATTCCTATTCTCACCCCTCAGGCCAATGTTTGGCCTTCTAGTTGTCCCAGCTCCATCACCTCATGGTGGTAAATTAGTTTTCCCTTTTATATTATTAGGCCTCCGTATTGTCGATTCCAGGAGAGGCACCTCGGGAGATTCGTCTCGCCGCCAGGATCTAGACGAGCATCTGGGGCCTGGACGCGAGACCCGTTCCTCGAGTCCACCGGAAGCCTCTCACGGAGACGACTGTGCGGCTGGCGGACCCGTCAAGCGATAGCGCAGGCGGGACGGTTTTTTTTATTTTTATTTTCTTTTATTCCTACTTCTACTTTTGATATTTATTTTCATACGGTTCCTGTAAGAACCAATTGGTTACCTTAGTCCGGTTTTCAACAGTGGAAACCGGCCCTTATCCTATTTAAATTGAGGATCTTGGATTCGACATTCCACATTCATCTGGAAGTATATTGGACACCTCCGTCGGCTCCGGGATCTGGGACTCTTCAAGTCCCTGGCGCCCATTTATCTTTACTTAGTATATAGTACAATAACTGGAAGGAAGGTTCTTATTCTAACTTAATTCTGAACTTGTAGAATTTAATTATCACCCTCAAACGGAACAGTACCTGTGCTTATCTCTAGCTCCCCACGACCATAGCTCCTCCTACTGAAGTTTTAGCTGGCTGGCAATAGTAGGTTTGAGTGTATTTGAATAAAATTAAGTTTCTAAAAGATTATCAATATACATTGTTTACCACAGTTGTTGTGTAATTTCTTTTTCACCACCAAACCACTAGAGGATAAATTTTAAATTGTAACAGAACATGTATGGTTTTCAGTCAGTAAGAGGTTGACACTCCTTTCCACTCCACCCAGAGTAGGAGAAGTCATTTGATGATTATTCATCCAGAAAAAAAGCCTATACTTCAGATTTCTATCGAACAGAATAGTGTGTTAACCTTCTGTTAATTCCTTGCTTTTAAGAGTTTACGTGGGTAGACGGTAGACAAAGATATATTTTATTCATTACTTAATATTTCAGTTATTTTTATGTAGGGTTAAGACTAAGGGGAAATACGGATATGTCAGCTGGCAGAAACAGTTTTATTATAGTTCTCGAGCTTATTTACTTATTACGTTACATTAATATTATATGTGGCTTATACTGCGTAGAGGAAACTGGTATCTAAACGTAGCGGATAGAACCGAAAACAGAAACAAAACTACAGGTAATAGACTAATAATAAAATAAATAAGGCTTAGTATAGGCTTTTTTTCTTGATGGATAATCTTCAAATGACTTCTCCCGCTCTGGGCGGAGAGGCAGGGAGTGTCGGACTCTTACAGGCTGTAACCCGTCCGTGTTTCTCCTTTGCGGTTCAAGACTAGCTAACGGAGACTATTTGCACGGGCACAACCTTGTAGCTAGGATTATCCATCAGCAACTTGCTCTTAAATACAATCTTGTGGAATCGGAAGTACCGTACTATAGGTATGTGCCCGACCCAGTCTCCGAAAAGGCAAAATTGAAAATTTTGAAAAAACCCACGACGGTAAAAACATAATTGAAAAAGAATTAAATACTTCATAAAAACCCCCGACATACAGAATTAATGTAACCCAAGAATATCCGTCAGGGCTGCCATTAAATGAGCTAGTTTTGCAGATACAGCAGCCCCCGACGTATGCCGCTAACAATTTCATGCGAAATCGGTTTCACCTGCATACTTCCCGTTCCCGTGGGAATATGGGGATAAAATATAGCCTATGTCACCCGGGTATAGTGTAGCTTCCGAACTTTTCAAATCGGTTCAGTGGTTTCGGAGCCTATTCAATACAAACAAACAATCAAATCTTTAGTATTTATAATATTAGTTTGCTCTTGACTCTAGTCTAGGTCACAGGTGACAGAAACAAAGTCGACGATGGAATGAGCTTACCCAGAAAAAGCCTGTTACCTCTAACTTTGAAGAGATTACGGTTGAATGCGTTCGGAAACACATACGCAGGCAGAGAGTTGCACTACTTTACTGTGCTCATTATAAAAGACGATTGGAAACACTTGGTGTGAATTGGTGGAATAGCAACAAAGTAGGGATGTAACTAACAGTGCTTCTAGATGTGCAATGGTAGGACAGGGCCGGTGGGATGTGGTCGTGGAGTTCATAGGCACACTCTCCGGTATTTTAAAATGTTAGTTTGTAATATACCCGTGACACGTACAAAAATATACCTAGCTAAATCAGATACCTAGTTTTCGTATTTATAAACAGCCGGACAAAGGGATATTCCTCATATGGCTCGTATTCAGATAATCTTAATTCAAAACAAAGAAACTTTATTCTAGAACTGCACATAACCATAAAACCCGAGCCAGAGATAGAAAGGTACCAAAATAAGATCATAAATTCTCGTGCAGTTCGGTCCGAATGCCGTCCGCATACATGATCTAGGAATTCGATATTAAAATGAAGGTTTTTAGTCGACTTCCTCGCTGCTGTAAAATGTTGATGTGAAAAGTCATTTCTCTTGAAAATTTCAGTGGAATTAACCACACCTTAACTTTATTTGAAAACATTTTAGAAAAGTAGCTGTGTCTATTTTTCCGTCTTCACACTTCTTAACGGCTGAACAGATATGGTTGAAATTTGGCACAGGCAGCGCGTGGTGTTGACATGCGTCCCTCTTTGACGTCGCGAGAGGGAATCAAACACTTGACTCGCTCCGCTGACCAGAGCTGGCCTGCACTGCCACCAGCCGGGGATTACTGAAGTCGCATAAGTTCCCGCGATCCCCGGCGTAGAGGTGGGAGATGGAACACCGGGGTGGTTTTAATCAGTAAGAGTCTGACAGATCCCTCCGCTCACCCCAGGGTGGAGGACATCCATGAGGATTTCCCCCGTAAAAAAAGGGTTAGGCCATATCCGAGATTAGGACATGAAATACAATACTTACCTACATCTCACCTGGGTGGTATGGCGAATATCCCTTGGGATAATTTAATACACGCGGGTAAAGCCGCTCGTTTGATGTTAGTTCTCTATGTGAAAGACGTCCATACGCAGAGCCAGTCCAGCTAGACATAGGCATTCTCAATCGCCAATGACAAGACCGATTCTGAGTTACCTGAACACAAGATATTCCTTAAGTTTATAAACGACAAACATCGTAATAGACATGGCCATAAAAGAGAGAGAGAAATACCAGATCCTCAATTGTTTCAAAATTGGAAGTAACTCCAGATTAATTGCTTGTTGTGGAATTGGTTTATTAGATTTGATAGGGTCACAACGGCCCTGGAACGCAAAGGGCATTAGGAGGAGCACTGATAGGTTTTAGTCACTAAGAGTCTGACACTCCCTTCCGCTCCACCCAGAGCGAAAATTACCCAAACAAAACTATGCAACAGATTGCATTCATTTTTTTAACACGCAATTAAGATCACTGTCACACACGCACACATTCCAAAACCGCAGCCGCCACAAGTCTCCACATTTAATTTAATCAAATCCATTTTAATAATCCCGGCAAAGAACAAAAGCACTCAGACGTCCAGCAACAAAAAAAAGGTTGAAAACAACAAAAATAAAGTTAAAATATTCACAAACAGAAAATGTTCTATTGAAGGGAATTCATTTAAACGTAAATGATTGATGAGAATCCCATTTATTTTCGATCTAGGGAACCCAACGTATAAACACGGTTTGTTGACATGTAAAAAGATTTTATATTTGAAAATGAAAACAATATATCTAGTTTTAATTTCCGCGAATATTAGTGGGTTGCAGGTATGCACCTCCCTCCCGCCCGCTATATTATGCACATGCAAGATTACTGGGCAAATGCAAGGATTTCAAGCACATGCAGGAAGGCAATGCAAAACCCAACACCACCACCAACACCATTACCGACACGTGTTTCGCCTCTCCACGAGGCATCCTCAGGGGACGTGTTGACTCGCTGACCGTTGAGTTGCGACTGAGCATTTAGTTTTTTTTTTTTTTTGGAATGGACCACTCGCAGTTCAGCACACTAAGGCTGGTTACTGCTTAACCGGAAAATCCTGTGGTGGCCTCAAATGAATTTAAGGCCCCCAGCCAGGGCACTGAGAAATTAGTACAAGGCACCCCCCCTTTTATACACTGCCACCGTTGGTTATTTGTGTACAACTACCCACAAACATTCGCAGTAAAGGGGAAGAAACCAAATTCGTCTGGTCATTCAACAGTGCAAAATTAGAGATTTTTAAACATAGTAATAATAATAATTTTGCACTGTTGAATGACCAGACGAATTTGGTTTCTTCCCCTTTACTGCGAATGTTTGTGGGTAGTTGTACACAAATAACCAACGGTGGCAGTGTATAAAAGGGGGGTGCCTTGTACTAAATGCTCAGTCGCAACTCAACGGTCAGCGAGTCAACACGTCCCCTGAGGATGCCTCGTGGAGAGGCGAAACACGTGTCGGTAATGGTGTTGGTGGTGGTGTTGGGTTTTGCATTGCCTTCCTGCATGTGCTTGAAATCCTTGCATTTGCCCAGTAATCTTGCATGTGCATAATATAGCGGGCGGGAGGGAGGTGCATACCTGCAACCCACTAATATTCGCGGAAATTAAAACTAGATATATTGTTTTCATTTTCAAATTTAAAATGGATTTCCGCAAAGTAACGCCTGACTCAATCAATTTTAAAAGATTTTATGTTTAAACATACATACTAAAACTGTCGGCAGTAGATTCCGGGAAGCCGCTTAAGGTCTTGTCTTTTACATGCGCGGTGACTTAGGCGGAAGCGGGCAGAAAAAGACAGACTTATTTCCTCACGCTAAAACAATGCATTAATTTATTAGTTCGATTGGCCTGGCTCTGCTCTATCTCCTTCTTGGTAAGGAGGGAAGTGGAAATTATGATATCATTACTCCTCTCCAGTTCTTGTCTGATGAAATTCGTAGCGGGATCCAGGACATGTTGTACAGCTTGTCCGGAAATCGACGAGCTTAATTAAATCGGCGATTTTTTGGTGGTCGCACCCTTCGTTATGACGGGAGATGCAGAGGTAGGAAATAGTATGGCTTGCGTATCACAACGCTTATTTTAGGATCATATATTATAGTCATAAGTTTGATACCTCGCGCTCGCCTTTGCAATCGCGCAAGCTTGTTACCCTGGTCGAGGTCTTAGATTTGAAAGGAAAATTGTTGGAATGGGACGCGGTTACTGACTACAAAACGATGTGGGTAATAATCTTTTCTGCGAAACAGTTTGGAAAGCTGGTGCGAATATGTCGAAATGAAGACTGATGGATTCAGGGCAGTGTCTTCGTTTTAATGGAAATAAAATAACTTTTTTTAAGGTTTATTTCGCCTGACGCTAGACTGAAAGAATTGTCATGCGTAGCTGAGTGCCAGAATACGTTAGTGTGAGATGAATGGTAGGTGGTTGACCCCGGTCTGAAATCTTTTATCTCTTATAAAATTACAGACGGTCTTATACATCAAAGAAACCATAAAATGTTTAACCTACTTGCTGACGTGTGTTTGTTGGTTTCCCACCCAGAGTTTGATTCTCTATACAAGATGAAGTTTTTAATTTAGTCTTAAAGGCACTTTTTATCAGTCAGACGTATCAGCAAAGATATAGAAAAATCTGCGATATGTAAATAGGTACATATCTTCCATTGTAACTACAGCTGAACCATTTTAGGTCAGGTTACAGAAAATAAAACATTAGAAAGAAATTCAATTAGAACATTTTCTTGTATGGGGTAAGTTTTACCAAATGTTGTGGTTTTAATCATAAGAGGTAGCGGGTACATAACCAGCGAATTTAATAGACTGTCAATTACTCTTGTCTGCAATTCCCCAAAGTGTAACATGTCCTCACTGAAAGCTTGATGAAGTGGCAGATCAACAATTAATTATTTACCTCTAAAACTAGCTGTCAAATCCCAAGATAGTTGATTGACATAAATCGAAATTGACACTAAAATTGACCGAATTGAAAAAATACTGACAGTCATCAGAATTAGATTTGGATTCTGACAAACTCAGTTTATAATTTTTACTAGTACAGATTTTCTGTGTAAACAGTGTAGAATCAGAAAATACACCATCTTAATAGGGTTTCCTTACTTAAATTATTTTTTTCTTAAACAGGAGAAATTCCTAGTGTGGGGCAAGGTTTTCTTTTTTTAATTTCAGTTACAAGTTCTATAGAAAAATAAAACTATGAAATGGCCAAGCCATGCCAGGGACGAGCACTACTTCCAGACACTTAATTTCCGTGTTAAAACAATAGACAGAACGCATTTACATAAGTATGGCATGACGTCTGACGGCTAACACCGACAACAACAAAGCGTTCACTGGGCACGGTGCGAGTTTTTCAAGGTACTGGATCGCCTTAGCGTAAAAGTATTTGATTTTAATTGAAACTGAATAAGAGCCCTCTGGTGGCACTAACGGACAAACTTTTTTCTCCATATAATTTGACATTCGCGAACGTCTCCGGTAACACGATCGAATACGCTACAAAACTCTATACTAATATATTAAACTGAAGAGTTTGTTTGTTTGCTTGAACGCGCTAATTTCAAGAACTCCTCGTCCGATTTGAAAAACTATTTCAGTTATAGATAACCCATTTATCGAGGAAGGCTATATATCTATATCATCATGCACAGACCTATAGGAGGGGAGCAGTGATGAAAAATGTGGCACAAACAAAGTAGCGCGAGTCAGCTAGTCATAATCATCAAAGGCTAACTAGAACTTCTAAAAATAACAACGAATCCCATTTCATTACCAGATCAGTAAAATAATATTCTAAAAATAAAACCAAGTGACCATCAGAATCTCGTTACGGTCCGTAATTCAGTACATTAATGGGGTATATATTAAAACTCCATTTTCTTTAGTTATGTTCAAGCGACGTCTGTTTCGCTCGTTAACTATTAAATTGAGCTGTTCTATTCAAAATGCTTATTAAATTATTCACATGTTATTTAGGCGTATTTCTAACGCTTGGAAGTTAGTTGATTCGTTTGAATGGGTCTTCAGCAAAACCATAATTATTATAAAGCGGTCTATTTTCGTTTTAGTTGGTAATCGGGGTGAATAGAGATGTTTCCTGAGTATAAAATATATGATTATGTTTAGTCCGCCAGTTAGATTATAGAAAAATATTGGACACGTATTTTTTCCTTTATCAAATCTATAAAAACTGACGAAGATACAAAGCATCAAAGATCAGGAGTGGGAGCGTGTGACGTCACGGCTCGCTAAAAATTGTAGCGAGTAGTGACGTCACACGAATTTTTAACGCACTGTATAGTCTTCATTTTTTGTTTATGTGAAAAAAGAAAAAATACGAATCCAATATTTTATGGAAATCTGTCTGACGGACTAATCAGATTTTTTAGTTAACTACCCTATTGTGAGTGTGGGAACTCCTAGTTTTCCCCGCGGATTCGCTCCCGTGGTTTTCCATAAGAATCTTGCATATTTAAAATAACAAGTAGCTTATGGCATACAACGTTTGTATTGGTCGGAAAATTGTTAAAAAATAATCTTTATTATATTAGAATTCTCGATATATTTTGAACAGATCATTTTCAATCTTATACCAATTCACTAGATTCCAATTTAAAATATTATTAAGAAATAATAGGTTACAATCTTACGGCGTTTGCAGTATTCCGGTGACATTCGTATTCGAATTAACACGACCGGAGAAGAGTATTAAATATTTAGTTAAAATGACATCTACTATCACATGTAATTTTTAAGTAAAAGATAGGAAAGCATAATTGCAATATCAAATCAAATTTGTATAATCAGGAAACTCGGAAAACGCTACCGCTTATAAATAGCACCACACATCTGACATAGATGCTCATAAAGAATATTATATGACCAAAGTGTTAGGATACGAGCGTTTTGGGAATTATAACTCGCGCTGGACTTGCGAATATATATCATTTGCGATTTGGAAGAGTCGGCTTCAGTCCCAAGTTTTTCCACGTTAAGGTGTGGACATAACGGATTGGAGTTTGTGTTTTGTATGCATCAAGGATTTTAGGATTATGATTTTAGAAGCTTTGGTGCTCACTAAGTAAATATATGTATATGTGAAAAGATTTATGAAAAGTAATGATTATGATTACTATCTACATTAAAAAAAATACAAAATAAAATACGTCAGTAAGTCAGTTGTATTTTTTAAGGTTTTTTTTTCACTTTTTAGTGGTGATGCTGTGATGGGTACATAGGTTTAGCTGTGGGGGTCCCAAAGCTAAACGTACCCATCACAGCATACATGTTATAAACTGGTGCAAGGAATAAACAGACATGCAGTTTCAAGAATACCGGTAGATTTGCTATTACTTCTTGAAGAATTCCGTTTCCTATCACCGTTCTTCATCAGATCTACACCAAACAAGAAATACCTCGAAACACTAGATTCTATTCCAAACCCGTGGTATATAGTTTTTTTTACTTTTTATTTTATTTTACATCAACAAACAACAAGTGAGCGCATTAGTAGAGATAACTCAAACACTATTAGTCACACCAGCTTTCGAATATAAAAAAGAATCATCAAAATCGGTACACCCAGTAAAAAGTTATGAAGCAATACACAAAAGAAAAACAGTCGACTTGAGAACCTCCTTATTTTCTGGAAGTCGGTTAAATAGAAAGAAGTGGCCGATATGATAACATTTTGGGTAGGCCTATGTCCCGCAGCGGACGTCATTTTGTCTTCAAACAAACAATTCGTCCCCAAACGAAAACCACATATCTAAGATACGTTCAGAAACTAGAAAACGTTATCAGAATCAGGAAAACGTTCACGGAATCTCACGCCTAGTGAGCTAGCCCTATCGCTAACTCTTTTCAATAGTTTTCCAAGGGTTTACCTCACATAGTATATTTTTGTATCCACATTTTTGTCAAAAGAAAATTCCCTATCTTTACGGAAGATGGCGTTGTTACGTTTTCCGGTGCTCACATATAGGTAATCCTTGCTGACGTGGGGATAAAAATGTACCGATTTTGTGTTGCTTATTGTAAGGGTTATTTGGAAGAAACAGAGGGTTTGTTACATGTGTCACACCCGGTCCCGTCACAGTTCCCCACTATAGGGGTTATGGATTGTAGATGAAACCTAAAGTTTCCAACCGTGTGAAAGTAAATTTATAAAGGTATATATATATATAAATATCTGGAAAGACTGAAATTAAAGACATACCTCAATACACATACAAAGTTTATTCACTATAAAAAGAAGTATCACCTTGCATAGAAATACAGTGAATGAGGCAACTAATCATAAATAATACCTCCCAGACTTACACACTAAGATGTGTAACCCTGTTAGACCCTGTCTCCGTACCAAGGTATAACAGAGGTACACCACATGAGATATTACAAAACAACGTCTCAGGTCGCTTGTAAGGATTCGCGAGGTGAACGCATAAGTACCACTAGCTCAATCGCAGGGTATTGACCAACCAGGGCTGTGCACGTTAAGAAACCTACTCACTATGGTACAGTATACCCGTGACACAACTTAATACAAAAGGAAGTTATTACTGGTCTTGTTACTTAACACATTAACAAAAGGCCTAACTCTTTGTATGAAAATAAACCCAGTATACAGGTCTAATGCATCTCCCTCATAATAATTAATAGCAGCTCAATTACTCAATTGCTCAATTAGTCAATTACTCAATTAGTAAATACTTAATGCTCAAGTCTCTCTCAAACAGTGCAAGACTTACGCACTATAATACAAGACTACTCAATTAGTCAATTAGCTCAATTACTCAATTAGTGGAACAGAATCCCTTGGCATGGCACCCAGGTTAAAAACCTTGGCACCCACGAACAGACGCGGCCTACGGGAGAAGTCCAGCAGGATTGCTGTTACCTGGAACGGCGATGTTTCCTCAACGAGGTTTCGGATTGGTAAGGCCTTCCTGTACCATGGACGGCCACACTGTCTCAAATCTCGTCGAGCCAAACCTGAACGATGCACGTTCCCCGGATGGCTTCAGGCTTTCATCAATCCCGGACCTCAAATATCCAGGCTAGTAAAACAGCCAGACCTGGAACAAAATCTCCGTAGTCAAATACATGTGCCTTTGGACTTTCAGAATGGGAAACAAATGGAGGACGAAATACTCACAGGGTTCAGCCTTTTAATGCACTTGAAAACCCCTCGGGTTTCGGGTCACCGTTGTAAAAACAAGTGCCTTTATAATATCATTTGTTCGTCTCTCTGTGACCTCTGCGGTCTAAAAGGACCCACCATTTCTCCACTCTGTCATTGAAAAGTCCTTTGCGAGAAGCTTCCATGCCATAGACTAAATACTCTCGATTCCGACATGTTCCTAATTATTTAAATTTATTAAACTTTATGCTTCTATGCAATTTTTGTGTGTTTTAATTAATTTACATCTACTTTTTTGATAATATATATTAAGTTTTAAAAAGACGATCGATATCTAGCGCCATCTGTTGTTTAAACTGTGGGCTCTGTCAAATGTGATTCCATTCGTCCGCCAAAGATGTCGCCGCGAGTCACATTTCTTGTTTTGCAACGTCACAATGCCCCTCTTCCCGCAAAAAAGGTTTTTGCGTATTCAAAAAAACCGCACACCGCCCTCGGTGTTATAATATTTAACGTAGAGAACCTATTCTCCAATATTCTTTAGCGGAAGAGTATTATTGTGCTTCTAAACTGAAGGTTTAGATGGTAGTGTTGTTTTTAAATTAAAAAAAAAATAATTAACTTATTTAGTATGCTCTACCAGTAGCAAATATCTTTCCCAAATAAAACCATACTGCCAGGAAACCTGTTCTGCCTGCAATACTTCCTGCAATCCGGGCATCCCCCCCAATCTTTCATACGTCTTAAACATACATTCCCAATCATTCCTCTCATCCATCTTGTAGCAACCTGCATCCATTTCGCAGGAGGCCACCTCTTTCAGTTCCCCCGAATTCCGTCTGTATACCAGTGGAACTCTGCATTGTTTTCCTAAATTAAACGATCCGCCTGGTAAAAATATGTTCAGCGAGCTGATACATAATATTTTGAAACAATAATTGTCCATTCCACTCACCAGGCAGGACGTTTTCAACTTTCCCAGTAGTTAAACTCCTGGAAAAACAAATTGGCGAAAGGCTTATTTAAAGAGTCACCGGCCGCTCTAAACTCGATAAGCAACTATAGTGCTATCTAAACTGAAGCAAGCTTCACAACTGATTAAGCAACATAGTGCCACCACAAATATTTAACCGAAGCAACAATGCTATCCCGGCAAAATAATATAATAGTCACGGCTTATTTTAGGAGTTACTATCCGCTCCATAACAAAATATGGACAAAGCCATATATACGTGAAGGCTTATTTTAGAAGTCACTATCCGCTTCATAACAAAATATGGACAAAACCATACAAACGTGAAGGCTTATTTTAGAAGTCACTATCCGCTTCATAACAAAATATGGACAAAACCATACAAACGTGAAGGCTTATTTTAGAAGTCACTATCCGCTTCATAACAAAATATGGACAAAGCCGTATTTGAAATTAAATACTGAAATTTAGGGATAAAAAAAAAACATGCATCGTAACGGTATCATTGCCGTATAAAAATATGAACGGAATGGTAAACTCTCGTTCATTAAATGTTAAATAAACATATGTATCGCTTACACATGCCTTGTCGTCGTTGTTGGAGTGAACTCCAAACAACACGTGAATACACGGACTACGGCTAACGATCCCCCCGGCTTCAACGACTGGTAATTTAATATTGGCTACCATAGATTAGTTTTTATAGATTTTTATATCCTTTATGTGCCAAGTGCCTAATGGTTTTCCATTCAACCCTACTAGTTCATATACTAATGGTGAAAGCACTTTCCCCACTATGCACTGCTCATATTTAGGTGCCAACTTAGATGCCTTATACTTCTCCGCGTCACTTTGAATGTAAGTCTTTCGCCAAACCAGTTGACCTTCACGTAAAGTGACGTGTTGCCTACGCAAGTTATAATGTTTCGCGTTTGTGGCATGAGCCTTAACTATATTAGTTCGCACCTTCTCGAAAATATCCCTAAGGGCTCCTAATTCACCCGCGTACTCTTCACGAGGCATAGCAACTTCATAATCACAGTCGTCTGCATTCTTATAAAAAGTGCCGTTAATAATAGGTTCACGGCCGTGTACCAAGAAAAATGGAGAAAATCCTGTTGTTTCATTCACTGCGCTGTTTATTGCTAATTGGATTTTCGTTAAATTTTGATCCCATGTCCTATGATCTTCTTTTACATAAGAAGAAACTGCCGTCATTACCGTTTTATTGTATCTTTCCACCATATTAACTTGTGGAGCGTACCTTGGGCCATAATGCACTCGAGGTATGTTGTATCTCTTTAATACGCTACGAAATTCTGATCCCGTCCCACGTTGGGCGCCAACTGTCACACCCGGTCCCGTCACAGTTCCCCACTATAGGGGTTATGGATTGTAGATGAAACCTAAAGTTTCCAACCGTGTGAAAGTAAATTTATAAAGGTATATATATATAAATATCTGGAAAGACTGAAATTAAAGACATACCACAATACACATACAAAGTTTATTCACTATAAAAAGAAGTAACACCCTGCATAGAAATACAGTGAATGAGGCAACTAATCATAAATAATACCTCCCAGACTTACACACTAAGATGTGTAACCCTGTTAGACCCTGTCTCCGTACCAAGGTATAACAGAGGTACACCACATGAGATATTACAAAACAACGTCTCAGGTCGCTTGTAAGGATTCGCGAGGTGAACGCATAAGTACCACTAGCTCAATCGCAGGGTATTGACCAACCAGGGCTGTGCACGTTAAGAAACCTACTCACTATGGTACAGTATACCCGTGACACAACTTAATACAAAAGGAAGTTATTACTGGTCTTGTTACTTAACACATTAACAAAAGGCCTAACTCTTTGTATGAAAATAAACCCAGTATACAGGTCTAATGCATCTCCCTCATAATAATTAATAGCAGCTCAATTACTCAATTGCTCAATTAGTCAATTACTCAATTAGTAAATACTTAATGCTCAAGTCTCTCTCAAACAGTGCAAGACTTACGCACTATAATACAAGACTACTCAATTAGTCAATTAGCTCAATTACTCAATTAGTGGAACAGAATCCCTTGGCATGGCACCCAGGTTAAAAACCTTGGCACCCACGAACAGACGCGGCCTACGGGAGAAGTCCAGCAGGATTGCTGTTACCTGGAACGGCGATGTTTCCTCAACGAGGTTTCGGATTGGTAAGGCCTTCCTGTACCATGGACGGCCACACTGTCTCAAATCTCGTCGAGCCAAACCTGAACGATGCACGTTCCCCGGATGGCTTCAGGCTTTCATCAATCCCGGACCTCAAATATCCAGGCTAGTAAAACAGCCAGACCTGGAACAAAATCTCCGTAGTCAAATACATGTGCCTTTGGACTTTCAGAATGGGAAACAAATGGAGGACGAAATACTCACAGGGTTCAGCCTTTTAATGCACTTGAAAACCCCTCGGGTTTCGGGTCACCGTTGTAAAAACAAGTGCCTTTATAATATCATTTGTTCGTCTCTCTGTGACCTCTGCGGTCTAAAAGGACCCACCATTTCTCCACTCTGTCATTGAAAAGTCCTTTGCGAGAAGCTTCCATGCCATAGACTAAATACTCTCGATTCCGACATGTTCCTAATTATTTAAATTTATTAAACTTTATGCTTCTATGCAATTTTTGTGTGTTTTAATTAATTTACATCTACTTTTTTGATAATATATATTAAGTTTTAAAAAGACGATCGATATCTAGCGCCATCTGTTGTTTAAACTGTGGGCTCTGTCAAATGTGATTCCATTCGTCCGCCAAAGATGTCGCCGCGAGTCACATTTCTTGTTTTGCAACGTCACACATGGTATTATAAAGTTTCTACAGCTGAGTTTGGGATAAGTGTCTTATGAAAGGCAGGGTTTGATTGTAAAGATAGTAGTTAATGGTGTCGGTAATGGTGTTGGGTTTTAATTATTTATACGATTCTTCATTGTCCTTAAAAAATTATTTATAATTTTTTAAGGACAATGAAGAATCGTATCGGAGGAGCTCGTGGCTAAATTATAACAGCCGCACGGGTCGATCTTCAACGTTAAGCGACGCCTGGCAAGGTTTATCTGTGGATGGGTGACCATCTTAACGTACCGAATTTCCTCCGTGCCTCGGTAAAGCACGAAAAGCCGTTGGTCCCGTCTGTCATTTTTAGAACTCCAGTCTTGCTAAGAAGTACCGTGTTAGCTAGTTAATGAGTTATGGATGAACTGATATTCAGCTGAACACGATTTGATTGGGAGTCGACCCAATATAGTTTGGACAAGGCTAGGCTGGATGATGATGAAGAATAATCTATCGACTAATCTACTCTTCTCTGATCTCAAGAAGGACTATAGACATTGTAAGCCTTATTTATCAAGACGTACTAACCTTATGATTAGTTTAAGGACTGACTAGAAGATTCTTAAATTGTGATAACGATTGTGCAATTTTTCTGTCACTTTGTAGAAAAACTGACATTCCTTAATAGGTAGAAAAAGTTTCACTTGTGATGGAAAACAAAGGTATCGTTTCGATGGACAGACTGCACTAATTTATCAATCCTTTCTTATATTATAAACGTGTAAGCTTGTATGTATGGATGTTTGTTACTCTTTCACGCAAAAACTACTGAATTGATATTGATGAAAGGCACAGAGATAGATTATAGTCTGGAATAAAACATAGGTTACTTTTTATAACGAGGATATGTTCTTTTGAGATAATTTTCGACATCAACGCGGGCGTTAGGCTATTTGTGAGTATTTCAAGATTTAAGTGTTACTGAAATCACGAAAAAAAAATCGACTTCCCCATACATTTAATGTGCACATAACTCGACAAAATGTACTGAACAGCTGATTACTCGGGATTTTGTGTCTGTTCCTACACTAATTTGTTATTCATAACTTTGAGAAAAAAAACCATTAAGAGGTATAAGGTAGGACGAGTTTTTTGATGCCATTTTGTAGTTAGGAGTATATTAGTTTATTTTTAGGTTAAGTGTATATATAGTTAGATTTAAAGTAAAATAAAGTATATGGAATAGTAATAAAGATTTATTAAATACACGTGAAAAATTCGAACAATTCTGTTGTTTTAAGAGGTATTGAATTCATTCTGTTACATTTTGTTAATAAATCTCTCAGTTTACTTACTATGATTAATTGGAGAGCCAGTTGACTTGCCAAACAAACTCATGTACTTAACGTTTGACAGCGAAGTCAAGTTGTGGCCTTTCGAGATGCCGCAGTATTTTGTACCAATGCCAAATACTTGAGAACTGTCAACTGAATACTTTATTTAGTGTATTTTATGTTGTTGATTAAGAGGACAAAAGCTGTGGGTAAAAATATATCAGATTTATGCGCACCAACTACAGTAGTACAGGTAATTCCGCGCAGTTCCCGTTTCGTTTTTCATTGTGTTTGTACACGCACCCGCGACACAGGAGAAATTCCTAGTGTGGGGCAACGTTTTTTAAAAAAAGAAAAGAAAATAAAGAATACGGGGATAGAGTATATAGATATAGATTTTTTCGTTTTTCGAACACCGGCTTCCGAATTTAAAGTTATTTTATGTTTTTGTTTTGTTTAGAAGTCAGTTTTTTTTTTATACACCAACCTAAACGTACCAATCACTTTGGTGTAAACAATAGACAAACATGAGATTTCAGCAATCCCGAAAGATTTGCTATAATTTATCGAATAGCTCCGTTTCCTATCATCTCTGTTTTTCATCAGAACTTTACCAAACTAGAAAGGGACCACGTTAAAATACTAAGATGCTCTTCCAAAGCATCGTACACAATTTTATTTTTTCATTTAACAACGACAAGAGGGAATGAGAACGTCATCAAGATAAACTAAGCCACGCATTATTAGTGATAACTCAAATAATAGTTGTCAGATCTCAATCAAATTTAAATGGGACGACACGACAAACACCAGCTTTCAATATAAAAATAATCATCAAAATCGGTACACCCAATACAAAGTTATGAGGTAACAAACATAAAAAAAATACAGTCGAGCTGAGAACCTCCTCGTTTTTGGAAGTTGGTTGAAAATCTTTAGTTTTCAAGGTGTTGGGTACGATCGAAAAGGTATCCTTAACTTCGTGAAAGTGGATCAAGAGCACCGCTACCTCGTGTGTGCATCCAATATAACACAAGTAGGTTATATCAGCAGAAATTCTTACCTGCTACTTTGACACACGAGATCGGAGTGAAAACTCAAGCGTAAACTTCGGTGAAATCCGGCGATATTCGGAAAATTCTCAACTTTACACCAATCCTTTTATTAACAGCTGAGAAGCAAGCCACATAGCCTGGATAAGCTTGGGTTATTGGGTTTTGAATAGTTTACCATTTCCGTAATAAACACAGTTGGGTATTTTATTACCTATTAATAAAAATACATAATTCTATTTTTTCCGTCCGTTCCATTTTCAAAAAGTTTGACTCGATTTATTTTTTAAATTAAATTTAAAAAAAGGATAAAGCGCATCAAAGTTAAAGGAGTGGGGGCTGGTGACGTCACGTCGCTGGCAAAAATTGTAGCACGTAGTGACGTCGCGCGAGTTTTCAACGCACTGTATCGTCTTCATTTTTTATTGACGTGACAAAAGTAAAAAATACGTGTACAATAGTTTAAATTTTTAGAAATCTATTTAGCAGACGGTCGGAAGGGGTAACACGCAGCGTTTATCCGGATCCCAGAGACAAGATCCACTCAACACGCTTATTGGACGTACCTGGAAAAAAAGAAAGATGGCGTCAGAAATGTTAAAATAAACACATCAAAAGTATCTAGGGATCAACATATATTTTTGCAATAACTTTTCTCCTGATTGATATTAATTAAAATTTTCTTTAAGGATTCATCAAATAAAGTGTTTTCGTTTGTCACAGTAACGATAAACCAAGTCACCTTTGCATTAATAAAGAAATTTGCCATTTTCCTAATAAAGGGATTTTTGACATTTGAACCACTAACATTAAAGTTCGAAAAAAAGACTGAAATAACAGTTTTCTTTAAAATTTTATTGGGTAACTTAAACAATTAATAATCCGTGTTTCTACCGCGAACACTAACAACACAAGAACATCGGTTTGGCATACTCAAAATGAGTTCATCCAAATCACGCTGTGGAATGGCCGCCCATGTTCGTTGCAACAACAAAAAAAGGTCTTCTTGCGACTGGATACCCTCCATATTCGGCAGAGCTCTTCGCTTACCTTGGCTGAGCGCCATGGAGGACGGTATCGCTGCACCACACGGAGACAAGACCGATACATTCAAATCTTAACTCGAAGAGCTCCAACAATAACCGCCATGATGTTAGCCGTGAGGCTTCATCACTCTTCAGGGAACTTAATTAGCGACCAAACAGTCAGAAACCGCTTGCATGAAGTGAACCTTTATTCCCGAAGACCGCTACGGGTACCACCTATAGCAATGCACAATCGTAGGATTCGATATCAATGGGCTCTTGAACACAGAAATTGGGCAGAAGAACAATGGCGTTTCGTGTGCTTTTCTGATGAGTCTCGTTTTGGTATGAGACCGGATACAAGACGTATACGACACTGGAGAACCCCTGGACGCCAACAGCGATTAAAATCCTGCCAGGAAGTCCATCCTTATAGTGGTGGAACCATCATAGTATGGGCGGGTATTTGGATCGGCGGAAGAACTGAGTTGATTTGGATCAGAGGCAACCTCAACGCTCAAATTTATGCTGAGACGATTGTATCAGACGTCATCGTTCCTCTACAAGTGCAAATCGGTCCCTTATTTCAGTTAATGCATGATAATGCACGACCGCACACCGCAAGAGTTGTAAGACAGACTCTCGCCGCAGCTAACATCAATGTCCTGCCCTGGCCTGCTCAGTCGCCAGACTTGAACCCGATTGAGCATGCATGGGATATGCTACAGAGAAGAGCTCTGCCGAATATGGAGGGTATCCAGTCGCAAGAAGACCTTTTTTTGTTGTTGCAACGAACATGGGCGGCCATTCCACAGCGTGATTTGGATGAACTCATTTTGAGTATGCCAAACCGATGTTCTTGTGTTGTTAGTGTTCGCGGTAGAAACACGGATTATTAATTGTTTAAGTTACCCAATAAAATTTTAAAGAAAACTGTTATTTCAGTCTTTTTTTCGAACTTTAATGTTAGTGGTTCAAATGTCAAAAATCCCTTTATTAGGAAAATGGCAAATTTCTTTATTAATGCAAAGGTGACTTGGTTTATCGTTACTGTGACAAACGAAAACACTTTATTTGATGAATCCTTAAAGAAAATTTTAATTAATATCAATCAGGAGAAAAGTTATTGCAAAAATATATGTTGATCCCTAGATACTTTTGATGTGTTTAGTTTTGCGAGTGGTTCGTGTTTTAGGGTTTCATACCTAAAGGGTAAAACAGGACTCTATTACTATGACTCCGCTGTCTGTCCGTCTGTCACCAGCCTATATCTCATGAACCGTGATAGATAGACAGTTGAAATTTTTATAGATGATGTATTTCTGTTGCCGTTATAGTAACTGTTATTAAAAAACACAATATAAAAAAACATAATTTAACGAGGCCCCCATACAACAAACGTGACTTTTTTGTCGTTTTTATAGATAATGGTACGGAACGCTTCGTGCGCTAGTCCAACTTTTAATTGACTTTTTTTTCTTGTTAAATATGAATTAAGATAAATATTTGAGCTCTGATTATTGTTTCAGCCAAAGGAAGGCCATAGCCGGACGAAGGACTCACGTCGATCACGAAAGACTTCCTACAATTGTTGTCGCTCGGTATGCAGTGTTTTAACGAAAAAGAGGGCCAATCTATCAAGTCTTTTAATTACCCTATATTTTGACAAAAGGCGAATGAGACGCAAATGCGAACGTTGCCGTTGCTTAGAAATAAAAATTAATAGAATTGGCTGTTTCTGTCGTTTTTTTAGAATTATTAATACCTACTTACTTAGTTACTTTAAGATTGAGTTTTTGTTATTATTTTTTACTTTTTAAAGGGAAGTTAGGTTTTTGTGTCGGGGTTTTTTAATTTTTAATTTAATTTTTTATTGTATACTTTTTATAGGTACATACTCAACACTCTCGCTTAAGTAATCATCAATATTAACTTTCAGTGCGCTTTCATTTGAGATTTCACTCGAGTATATTTGCAGACATTCAGTTACTCTTCCACGCTTTCACCCCCACAACTTTTAAACGGCTCAACCGATTTTCATCAAATATGTCTAAGAACACTCGCCCGTAACTCACCTTTCATACAAAAAAAAAACTAAATCGAAATCGCTTCATCCGTTCGCGAGACACAGACAGACACGTCAAACTTATAACACCCCTCTTTTTGGGGGTGAAAATATCTCCGCGCTATGCATTATAGATGCTTCCGTAAAAAACTATCATACCATTCTCTACTTAAAAAATACGGCCTTTTGACTTTACACTCTAGACGCACTATTCTTGAGATGATGGCGCTTTTTAGCATACGTCGTAACAAGTTTGACTGTAAATTTGAAAATGAAAATAATAATATATCTAGATTTAATTTCCGCGAATATGTGTGGGTTGCAGGTATGCACCTCCCTCCCGCCCGCTATATTAAGCACATGCAAGATTACAAGGCAAAAGCAAGGATAATATGCACATGCAGGAAGGCAATGTAAAACCCAACACCAATACCGACACGTGTTTCGCCTCTCCACGAGGCATCCTCAGGGGACGTGTTGACTCGCCGACCGTTGAGTCGCTGCGACTCAACGGTCGGCGAGCAACCTACACATATTCGCGGAAATTAAAACTAGATATATTATTTTCATTTTCAAATTTAAAATGAATTTCCGCAAAGTAACGCCTATCTCAATCAATTTTCTTTTTTTTTTAAGTTTGACTGTCCTAATCTGGTAAATAGTTTGTGCTACTTGGTCCCTCGTACAGCACATGGGCGTGATTCTCGCTCAAAGCACTTATGCGCAGTCTCTTTCTGTCGTTCTAATTCAGGAGCTCGGTCACCGTTGCGTCGCTTGATCGACACTTATTAATAAACAATTTTGTTCAGTAGATATAACGTTTCTCAGCAATTCATTATTTAAAAAAATGAAATCTATAATATCTTAAAACTCCAATTAAAGTCAATAAGGATTTGCATGTCACCATATACACCATAGTCACATTATAGCAGCAATATTATCTATACTAATATTATCTATACTAATATTATAAAGCTGAAGAGTTTGTTTGAACGCGCTAATCTCAGGAACTACTGGTTCGAATTGAAAAATTCTTTTTGGGTTGAATAGACCATTTATCGAGGAAGGCTTTAGGCTATATAACATCACGCTTAAGCCAATAGGAGCGGAGCAACGATAAAGAATGTTTTAAAATCGGGGATTCCACGGGGACGAAGTCGCGGGCAGCAGCTAGTATTATATAACCGTATATCACACAAGTGTAAATTGATTCGATATTGTCTTTCAACAACTAGCTTATATAGTAATTTGTAGATAACATTGTTATTAGTGTATATGCTATACCTATTGAATAAAACTTGAGCTTATTGTAATTTATACTACTGTTTGTTGTACTTAATAAATAAATAAAAACAAGGTACGCGGTAGGTAAACACTCGTACACAACGGTCCTTCATCGATTAATAGTTTTGACCACAGAAATCTTAATAATAAGGTTTTGACAAAACAGACGTCACCTCAGGCAAGTTATTAAACACCAAGTAGCAGAAATAAGTAGCTCTCCATATACGTAAGTTAGTAGTAAGTAAATCCTAGATTTTTTTTTTTTTTGAAAAATCAGACATCTGACTTCAAGCCGCCTAGTCATTAAGTTTAAAAGTACATATATAAAAGTAATGACTTTTTAAGGCTACCGTGTGGTATTTTTCCCCTTTTATTAATACTGGTGCAGTACTTTTGTGACAAGGAAGTGTCAGAAAAAGTGAAATACGCCCGCGAGCTAAATTAAATTCTCAGAAAAATAAAATACTTGATCTGACTGGCTGCACAAATTATAAGTCGAGAACCAGTAATGTGTTTTGCGATCTTATACCATGTGTCGATGTGGATACGGTACTGTTTGTCGTTACAAACTGTTTTTCGAAAGAGAATAACAGGTGATGGAATGAGAACATACGACTTTGTGCCATAGGACTTCACGATAGGGTTAAAAATATAACGTCTTGTTGGTCTTAGGTAAGTAAAGGATTTTACAGATAGACAGCTATATTTTTTAGATATTAATCTATTTCGATTACTAGATACGCAAATAGGTTGGTTTTTGAATATATTTGTCACCGGAAAATCGCAGACTTCGTAATATTGTAATAAATCTTTATTGGATTATTATTCGTCGGGATATTGTGAAGAAATAATTTTCAATACAGTAAACACCATATAAATTCAATAGTTTCCAATATATCCGTGTCTTATTAAGGAAACATAGTTTACAATTTCACGCGATATTCTAAAATTTTACGACGTTTGCAATTTTCCGTTGATCTGCATAGACAAAAATAGTTTTTTTTTTTAATAATTCAGTGTTTACATGAATGTTTCTGAAAAGTATGACCTAGGTACATGCTTTAATTTGCCAGCCCTTGATTTAGCCTGCACAGTTAAAATATTCATATCAAAAATATAACACAACCGTTGCCAAAAATGTCAATTTAAAATTCAGTCAGGACCTCATAATTGCTGTAAACAGGCACGTCAACATTAACAGCAAAACAGAAATCCAATCCTCACACAAACTCAATAATTCCTCCAAACATTAAACTGTTAACATTATTAGACCAAAACATCGCGAGCGCGTTAAACATATTTAAACCAAATTGCCTACGTCACAAGCGTGACGTCGTTTTAAATTTAATTAATCACGCCGTTCCCGGGAGCCACCCGCGTCAGTTTCCGATTTCCTGACTGTTTCGGAATTCCTGATGTTCCATTGATGATTCCCGAATCTCGAGAAGTTGATATAGATTAGGATTTGCTATGTATTATTGGCTGCCAGAGTTTATTTCGGAAATTATCCTAATATTATCAATTAACGGGATAAAAAGTATCTTATGTGCTATTCTTCTTCTTTATAAGCATAACATAGCATAATCAGCCTTTGAATGTTCTCACTGCTGGGACTCAGGCCTCCTCTCTAGGAGAGGGAATGGGCCGTAATCTACCACGCGGGCCCAGTACGGGTTGGTGAATGTCACATGTCTTCGATTCGAAATTATTATTATTACTAGCAGCGCCCTTTCGGTTTCACCCGCGTAGTTCCCGTTCCCGCGGGAATACGGGTATAAAATATAGTCTATGTCACTAGCTGATAATGTAGCTTTCTACTGGTGAAAGAATTTTTAAAATCGGTTTGGTGCTTAAGCATGAAAGCGTCACAAACAAGCAAAATCTCATTCGCATTTATAGTATTAGTTATAAGTATAGATTAATTTGAGTTAATAGTTATTTTCGTGACGTAAAAAGAAAGTAGATACATATGTACAATCAACTGATACGGAAATATATTTTTTTCATGAATAACGCTGATAGTTGGTTTGGTCAAATGTCGAAAAATAATACCTAATAATAAATAATACACACTCGTATCATAAATTACAAAAACATTTAATCTTGACTGTTCTATTCGTTCCTGATCTCAAAAATATAATTAATAAATTAACAACGGTTTCCCACATATGTATGCGAATCTGCCATATTGGATTAGAACATTTAGAACGATATCACTGAGCTACAAAGTATTTGAAAATTTTCAGCCACCCAAATTAGACAAATAAAATCTTGAAAAGCTGGTTAATGCACGAAAGCTCAATCAATGTAAGTACTATATACACGAATCGCGAAATTCATAGATACTAATTAGCTCTGAAACACTAATATATTCCAATGAATCAAACAACTCCCAAACGGCAACACAGTGACAATTGACAAGACAACGAAACGCAGCGACAGATTATGCACGTCAGTTCGTCTGGAGCGTCCCGAACTGTGACAAATTGAATTAATTACCAAGTACTATCAGTTCTAGAACATGTCAGCCATTTCCTTTGGTAAATTAGTATAATTATTATATTATATATAATTAAAAAACCACTCACTGATTGACTGATTGACATAATTGTTCTCCCACTTCCCGCGCTAGGAGGGGAAAACTTTTTATGGGGTTGTATAGAAGGTGTCGGGGTGAGTATGGGAAAAATCTGAAACTACCCCTTTTCAACCCCCTTCTTTCAACCCCATTGCTTATCTCAGAAACCTGACGTCGAAGAGAAAAATGGTTTTCGGGGTTGTATAGAGGGTGTCTGGGTGAGTAGAAAACGAAAAAAAAAACTACCCCTTTTCAACCCCCTTTTTACAACCCCTTTGCGTATCTCAGAAATCTGACATTTTAGAGAAAAATGGTTTTCGGGGTTGTATAGAGGGTATCTGGGTGAGTATATGGCCAATAAAAAATCAACCCTTTTCAACCCCCTTATTTCAACCCCTTTGCGTATCTCAGAAACCTGACATTGTAGAGAAAAATGGTTTTCGGGGTTGTATAGAGGGTGTCTGGATGAGTATATGGCCAGTAAAAAATTCAACCCTTTTAAACCCCCTTCTTTCAACCCCTTTGTTGTTAGTCAAAAAATACTAAAAAAGACACCGCGAGTTGCTCGCAACTCGCGCCCCCAAGCGGAATACTAGTTATATTATATATAATTAAAAAACCACTCACTGATTGACTGATTGACATAATTGTTCTCCAACTTGCCGTGCTAGGAGGGGAAAACTTTTTATGGGGTCGAATAGAAGGTGTCGGGGTGAGTATGGGAAAAATCTGAAACTACCCCTTTTCAACCCCCTTCTTTCAACCCCATTGCTTATCTCAGAAACCTGACGTCGAAGAGAGAAATGGTTTTCGGGGTTGTATAGAGGGTGTTTGGATGAGTAGAAAACGAAAAAAAAACTACCCCTTTTCAACCCCCTTTTTACAACCCCTTTGCGTATCTCAGAAATCTGACATTTTAGAGAAAAATGGTTTTCGGGGTTGTATAGAGGGTATCTGGGTGAATATATGACTAATAAAAAATCAACCCTTTTCAACCCCCTTTTTACAACCCCTTTGCTTATCTCTGGAACCTGACATTCTAGAGAAAAATGGTCTTCGGGGTTGTATAGAGGGTGTCTGGATGAGTATATGGCAAATAAAAAATTCAACCCTTTTCAACCCCCTTTTTACAACCCCTTTGCGTATCTCAGAAATCTGACATTTTAGAGAAAAATGGTTTTCGGGGTTGTATAGAGGGTATCTGGATGAGTATATGGCCAATAAAAAATTCAACCCTTTTCAACCCCCTACTTTCAACCCCTTTGCGTATCTCAGAAATTTGACACAGTAGAAAAAAATGGTTTTCGGGGTTGTATAGAGGGTGTTTGGATGAGTATATGGCCAATAAAATATTCAACCCTATTCAACCCTTTTCAACCCCCTACTTTCAACCCCTTTGTTGTTAGTAAAAAAATACTAAAAAGACACCGCGAGTTGCTCGCAACTCGCGCCCCCAAGCGAAATACTAGTTATATTATATACAATTAAAAAACCACTGATTGACTGATTGACATAATTGTTCTCCCACTTGCCGTGCTAAGAGGGGAAAACTTTTTATGGGGTTGTATAGAAGGTGTCGGGGTGAGTATGGGAAAAATCCGAAACTACCCCTTTTCCACCCCCATCTTTCAACCCCATTGCTTATCTCAGAAACCTGACGTCGAAGAGAAAAATGGTTTTCGGTTTTGTGTAGAGGGTGTTTGGATGAGTAGAAAACGAAAAAAAAACTACCCCTTTTCAACCCCCTTTTTACAACCCCTTTGCGTATCTCAGAAATCTGACATTTTAGAGAAAAATGGTTTTCGGGGTTGTATAGAGGGTATCTGGATGAGTATATAGCCACTAAAAAATTCAACCCTTTTCAACCCCCTAATTTCAACCCCTTTGCGTATCTCAGAAACCTGACATTCTAGAGAAAAATGGTCTTCGGGGTTGTATAGAAGGTGTCTGAATGAGTATATGGCCACTAAAAAATTCAACCCTTTTCAACCCCCTACTTTCAACCCCTTTGCGTATCTCAGAAACTTAACATTTTAGAGAAAAACGGTCTTCGGGGTTGTATAGAAGGTATCTGGGTGAGTATATGGCGAATAAAAAATTCAACCCTTTTCAACCCCCTTCTTTCAACCCCTTTGCGTATCTCAGAAAACTGACGTCGAAGAGAAAAATGGTTATCGGGGTTGTATAAAGGGTGTTTGGTTGAGAATAAAACGAAAAAAAAATTACCCCTTTTTAACCCCCTTTTTACAACCCCTTTGCGTATCTCAGAAATATGACATTTTAGAGCAAAATGGTTTTCGGGGTTGTATAGAGGGTATCTGGGTGAGTATATGGCCAATAAAAAAATCAACCCTTTTCAACCCCCTTGTTTCAACCCCATGGCATATCTCAGAAACCTGACATTGTAGAGAAAAATGGTTTTCGGGGTTATATAGACGGCATCTGGATGAAAATATGGCCAAAAAAAATTCAACCCTTTTCAACCCCTTTGCGTAACTCAGAAACCTGACATTGTAGAGAAAAATGGTCTTCGGGGTTGTATAGAGGACATCTGGATGAATTTATGGCCAAAAAAAATTCAACCCTTTTCAACCCCCTTCTTTCAACCCTTTTGCGTAACTCAGAAATCTGACATTGTAGAGATAATAATTGTTACTAAAAATACCAAAAAGACACCGCGGGTTGCTTGCAACTCGCGCCCCCAAGCGAAATACTAGTTATATTATATATAATTAAAAAACCACTCACTCACTGATTGACATAATTGTTCTCCCACTTGCCGTGCTAGGAGGGGAAAACTTTTTATGGGGTTGTATAGAAGGTGTCGGGGTGAGTATGGGAAAAATCTGAAACTACCCTTTTTCAACCCCCTTCTTTCAACCCCATTGCTTATCTCAGAAACCTGACGTCGAAGAGAAAAATGGTTTTCGGGGTTGTATAGAGGGTGTTTGGATGAGTAGAAAACGAAAAAAAAAACTACCCCTTTTCAACCCCCTTTGTACAACCCCTTTGCGTATCTCAGAAATCTGACATTTTAGAGAAAAATGGTTTTCGGGGTTGTATAGAGGGTGTCTGGATGAGTATATGGCCACTAAAAAATTCAACCCTATTCAACCCTTTTCAACCCCCTACTTTCAACCCCTTTGCGTATCTCAGAAACTTGACATTGTAGAGAAAAATGGTCTTCAGGGTTGTATAGAGGACATCTGTATGAATATATGGCCAAAAAAAATTCAACCCTTTTCAACCCCCTTCTTTCAACCCCTTTGCGTAACTCAGAAACCTGACATTGTAGAGAAAAATGGTCTTCGGGGTTGTATAGAGGTCATCTGGATGAATATATGGCCAAAAAAAATTCAACCCTTTTCAACCCCCTTCTTTCAACCCCTTTGCGTAACTCAGAAATCTGACATTGTAGAGATAATAATTGTTACTAAAAATACTAAAAAGACACCGCGGGTTGCTTGCAACTCGCGCCCCCAAGCGAAATACTAGTTATATTATATATAATTAAAAAACCACTCACTGACTGATTGACATAATTGTTCTCCCACTTGCCGTGCTAGGAGGGGAAAACTTTTTATGGGGTTGTATAGAAGGTGTCGGGGTGAGTATGGGAAAAATCTGAAACTACCCCTTTTCAACCCCCTTCTTTCAACCCCATTGCTTATCTCGGCAACCTGACGTCGAAGAGAAAAATGGTTTACGGGGTTGTATAGAGGGTGTTTGGATGAGTAGAAAACGAAAAAAAAAAACTACCCCTTTTCAACCCCCTTTTTACAACCCCTTTGCGTATCTCAGAAATCTGAAATTTTAGAGAAAAATGGTTTTCGGGGTTGTATAGAGGGTGTTTGGATGAGTATATGGCCAATAAAAAATTCAACCCTATTCAACCCTTTTCAACCCCCTACTTTCAACCCCTTTGCGTATCTCAGAAACTTGACATTGTAGAGAAAAATGGTCTTCGGGGTTGTATAGAGGGTGTCTGGATGAAAATATGGCCAAAAAAAATTCAACCCTTTTCAACCCCCTTCTTTCAACCCCTTTGCGTAACTCAGAAACCTGACATTGTAGAGAAAAATGGTTTTCGGGGTTGTATAGAGGGCATCTGGATGAAAATATGGCTAAAATAAAATTCAACCCTTTTCAACCCCCTTCTTTCAACCCCTTTGCGTAACTCAGAAACCTGACATTGTAGAGAAAAATGGTCTTCGGGGTTGTATAGAGGACATCTGGATGAATATATGGCCAAAAAAAATTCAACCCTTTTCAACCCCCTTCTTTCAACCCCTTTGCGTAACTCAGAAATCTGACATTGTAGAGATAATAATTGTTACTAAAAATACCAAAAAGACACCGCGGGTTGCTTGCAACTCGCGCCCCCAAGCGAAATACTAGTTATATTATATATAATTAAAAAACCACTCACTGATTGATTGACTGATTGACATAATTGTTCTCCCACTTGCCGTGCTAGGAGGGGAAAACTTTTTATGGGGTTGTATAGAAGGTGTCGGGGTGAGTATGGGAAAAATCTGAAACTACCCCTTTTCAACCCCCTTCTTTCAACCCCTTTGCGTATCTCAGAAACTTGACATTTTAGAGAAAAATGATCTTCGGGGTTGAATAGAGGGTATCTGGGTGAGTTTATAAGCAATAAAAAATTCAACCCCATTCATCCCTTTTCAACCCCCTACTTTCAACCCCTTTGCGTATCTCAGAAACTTGACATTGTAGAGAAAAATGGTCTACGGGGTTGTATAGAGGGTGTCTGGATGAAAATATGGCCAAAAAAAATTCAATCCTTTTCAACCCCCTTCTTTCAACCCCTTTGCGTAACTCAGAAACTTGACATTGTAGAGAAAAATGGTTTTCGGGGTTGTATAGAGGGCATCTGGATGAAAATATGGCTAAAAAAAATTCAACCCTTTTCAACCCCCTTCTTTCAACCCCTTTGCGTAACTCAGAAACCTGACATTGTAGAGAAAAATGGTCTTCGGGGTTGTATAGAGGACATCTGGATGAATATATGGCCAAAAAAAATTCAACCCTTTTCAACCCCCTTCTTTCAACCCCTTTGCGTAACTCAGAAATCTGACATTGTAGAGATAATAATTGTTACTAAAAATACTAAAAAGACACCGCGGGTTGCTTGCAACTCGCGCCCCCAAGCGAAATAATAATAAAAAAACCACTCACTGATTGACTGATTGACATAATTGTTCTCCCACTTGCCGTGCTAGGAGGGGAAAACTTTTTATGGGGTTGTATAGAAAGTGTCGGGGTGAGTATGGGAAAAATCTGAAACTACCCCTTTTCCACCCCCATCTTTCAACCCCATTGCTTATCTCAGAAACCTGACGTCGAAGAGAAATATGGTTTTCGGGGTTGTATAGAGGGTGTCTGGGTGAGTAGAAAACGAAAAAAAAATTACCCCTTTTCAACCCCCTTTTTACAACCCCTTTGCGTATCTCAGAAATCTGACATTTTAGAGCAAAATGGTTTTCGAGGTTGTATAGAGGGTATCTGGATGAGTATATGGCCAATAAAAAATTCAACCCTTTTCAACCTCCTTTTTTCAACCCCTTTGCGTATCTCAGAAACCTGACATTGTAGAGAAAAATGGTCTTCGGGGTTGTATAGAGGGTATCTGGGTGAGTAAAAACACTAAAAAGACAACGCGAGTTGCTCGCAACTCGCGCCCCCAAGCGAAATACTAGTTGTTATATAAATTCAGACAGACGTAACATACTGGAATGTGGAATGGTAACACAAGATAGATAGATACAGAAGATTAATTTGATGACTTGCATGCGGCTGAACCAAAATTTAGTAGGTTTGGGAAGACCACATATTCAGATATGCAGTCTTGTCGAGATCAACCTCAACAACTCATTTGCTTGGTGCGATTGGCAACACTGGCAGTCCGAGCTTCGGTTTACTAATCACCCGTAATAACTGTCAAAGATCTACGAATGACAGCTGGGAAGAACGGCTTAAAGAGCTATTGAGAGAAGGAGGAGACTGTATGAAATGGATGGTCACTCTGGATGGGTGGACAAGCGGCTACCTTATCACACGCACCTCAAGTGAACCCCATTCAAATAACGAACACAGTCGCACGCACACATAGACGCGGACGTGCGTTTACACTCGCTGTACGTGAAGCGTGTCTATGTGTGCGTGCGTGTACGTACGTCAAACGATCTTAAACAAATGCCGGTCGCGCACTTGGCCATGTGTGCGTGCATTCACAGTTTTTGTAAAGCGAAGACCTTCTGTTCCTATCTATTCTGTGGCAGCAATTAGGAATTGATTAGGTTTTACGCCTAATTAACTTAAGATTTAAATTAGGTATGGGTATTCGGCTGTCTACGCTTGGGTTTATGAAGATTTGAATTATTATTATGTTTGAGAGTAATTTCGGGATGGTAATTTAAATTAATAGGTTGTCCTTTGACGTTAGCACAGAGTCGAGTACTAACCAGAACTACGTAGTAGCTACAGAATGAAGTTATTATGTCAGGAAATTAAACTCTAATTAGTCGTTTCGCTTCTCGCTTACTTCTTGCATTTGGCATAATGGCATTGAATTCAAAATTATTTCGATTCGACGTAATGATTATTTCGTAAATAAAATAGCAGGTTGGACCAATCTTGATCCAGATGCGGATTTGTGAACATGTTTTTTTTTGTAACGGAATCAGTACATTATTTCAGAACGTATATTTTATTGTTACTAATGATACAAATGTTACGTCAGAAATTAAACAATTAGTTTTCATAGTTCAAACAGCTGCAGAAAATGACCCTCTTGAAAATCTTATCTTTTAGGTATTTAACTTACGCTATGGTTAAGTTCTTCTAATCATTTTTATTCTTATTTTCATAAGTCGTTAGTCTGACACTGCAGAGCTAGTCTACCCTTCTTTCTATTTCAGCCAATCTCGGAAATCTTTTAGGGAGGAGTCCAGCTCGTCTCAACATTTTTTTTTTTGGGTATACTTTTTCGCCGGTTCCTGATATTTGTGACCCAATATGTGGCTACATACGCCCAGGGTCCCAAGACTGCTATTTTTTAAAATTCTTCTCTAACACAATCCCATTGTCATTTATGGCTCGTTATCTGTTAAATTCATAATGGTGGATCATTGGTTGGTCAATGGTCTCGTAATTAGAATCGTGGTAGAATGACATTGTCGTATTGCCATTATTATAAAAACTCTTTAGTAGAAATGATTTCGAAAAACTACTACTGATTTAAACATTAAGTCATGTCACATATCTTTTAAATATATTTATACATATTTTTAACCGACTTCTAAAAAAGGAGGAGGTTCTCAATTCGGATGTTTGTATTTTTTTTTTATTGTTTGTTCGCGCATAACTCCGTCGCTTGTCAACCGATTTGAAAAATTCTTTTTTTGTTGGAAAGGGTATACTTCCCAAATGGTCCCATGAAAATTTTATCAAAATCAACCAAGCGGTTTTTGAAAAATCTAAAAAAAATATCTACATTGTCTACATGGACGACCTCTTAGTTTACTCTGCAAAGGAGCAGTACGTTTTTTTACACCAATGTGATTGGTTTGTTTAGGTGGGGGAGGGGAGGGGGTGTAGGTACCACTAAAAAGTGAAAAATAAAAAACTTTTTACAAAAAAATACAACCGACTTTTACACAAAAAATCAAAAAAGTGCAAAATAACTTTAATTTCGGAAGTCGGTGTTCAAAAAACGAAAAAGCAACCACAAACACCGAGTTCCGAAATTAAAGTTATTTTGCACTTTTTTGATTTTTTGTGTAAAAGTCGGTTGTATTTTTTTGTAAAAAGTTTTTTTTTATTAGTGTTCTATGCAATCTAAAGTTACCGCATACGTCTGTCATTCATTTGTCATTATGAACGAGATTACTATTCTATGTGGTTGACCATTGGGAAGTCATAATGACGCTTTTATATTAGTAGATTACCAAACTTGTCAAAACCAACAATTATGAAATCAATGATAGACTATTCTGACACTATTGTAATAGCAGACTTGAGGCCCAGTTCTCATGCGGATAACAAGAGCATTGCAGGGGTGACAAAGCTTGTCAAGCAACTAATTACAAGTAACAACGAATCAAAAAGGTGGAGATGATTGCAGACCGAAAACCGTCGAAAATCGTCGATCGGTTAATAAGTGGCAGTCAGCCGCGCCAATCAGAGTATCAGACACGCAGACGGACGGGCTGACTGTATGATTACTGGATTTGTAGCGTCAGCGGAATAAGCATGGGAGTCATTTTATTTATTTTTTAATTAGTTGGCTGCGAATTGAAAATACGACACAGTCCCGCGAATTAAAAAAAAATATATATTTTCTCAAAAGTCAAGTTTCTGCTAGCGAGACGGTGGGGTCAGACGGTTCTCAAGACATGCTACTTGAAAATTTTTAAGTTTCTTGAGAAAGTTGGGATGGATTTGTAAAATTATTAAAACTTGGAAAAAGTTTTTAAAGGTCACCGCAGAAAGAGGTGGCGGGAAGACATGGTCGCGTAGCTGACGCTATATTAGGCCTGCATAGTCCGCGACCAAGTCAGTTTTGGATTAGCGATACGAGCGATAACTTCGAGAGCGATCATCAACTGCGAATTTAAGTGATGAGTAGTGTAATTGTGTTTTATAAGTAGCGTTTAAAGTAGTAAATAGTGCTGTTTAACTAAAGTGTCTATTTTTGATTATTTAATAGGCTGCTTCAACTGTCACGAACCCCAATATGATTTATTATTTAACATTACCGAAAAATATAACAACGTTGTTTTACAATTCCTCAAACTAACTAGAACAAATCAAAGAGCCTTCATAAAACAATCTCAAATTATACATTTAGTAGGTACTGAAATATCAAAACTTATACCCGTCTGTCCGTACAAACAGACAATAAAAACACCCAAGTGATAATTCGGGGAAGCTACACAAGTGTGGAAAGTAGCCGGCGGCGGGCCGGTCACTAATCACAGTAATCAAACAAATAAGAGGGTTTTGAACTAACCTCTACGATTGTGGACTTGAATGTATAGCTATTTGAAGCTTTTTTTTTCGAAGGATCTTTGGAAACAAAAACCGATGACATACTGCTGTTTATAATTGTTGTTGGTTCGTGTTTGTTTTGGAGTCTTTCGATTAAATTTATTAGATACTTTCGCATCTTTTATCTAGCAATCAAATATGAGTTTTGAACAAAACACGCTCACAAAACTACTTCGAATTATAGGAATAAATGCTCTCTTTAATCGTCGATATATCGCATACATTCATGAAATTTGCACACAGCAAGTCGCGAACACACTTCCAATTAAGATATGAATAAACCACATTTTTTATTCGTCATTTATAGAGAACGAAAAAAATGCGTAAAAAAAACCCGTATGAAATATGCATAAAATCAAATTTAAAAGCAAGGAATTTTAACATAAAATACTCGAAAATTCATGGCATTTGTAAAGAATGTTTTAATAAACATACAAGGAAAATTGATTGTGGTAAAGCAAAATTAATAAATCACTTATATTTTTTATTCGATAAAACATCCTTTACGGTACGTGAAGGATCTTTTTTTAATGCATTTTTTTTTAATATGAATTATACATTGTATACGTTTTTTACTTCTGAGAGCTATAGTGACTATCTTCATTATAAACTACTGTCCCTTGCGAAAAATCTACGTTTTGATTTTCACCGAGCATTAGTTTTCGAGTAGGTAATTATTAGCTCGCTCAGTGGAAACGTGCTTTTACGACTGAATTAAAAACTTAACATTCCATTTTTCAATGTTCAGTAGGTTTTAAAAATAAGGACGATGAATTCGTAACGAATACGTCGGGTGAACATTCGCACCTAATTCAAAATTCGAATTATTTCAGCCAGTTTTATAAATTTGGACATTTGTTGAATCGCGAGATCGAAGTCCTTTTGAAAAAAAAAATATATATGTATTTACACAGTACAATAATATAAAATAATACAATTGTCAATAATATACATATGAGAACAAACCTTCTTGCCATTTTCCTCATTTAAATGTATGGAATCCAGTGAAATTACAGGCACATTGATTCAAAGAATGGCAACACAAAGGTAAAATTTTGATTGGAGGTGTCAGATAGCGTTAAACACTTCTCATAAGAGAGAATAGGGCCCTCTTTTACCAACATCATCACACAAATGAGATCTAAGATGGAAAATAAAAAAAAACGTTCTATATTATTTTTATTTCTCCCAAGTAAAATGATTAAAGATAAGCTTTAAGGCCAAATAGGTTCATTAATCAACAACAAATTTAATAAAACTACAAGTCGTTGAAAACAAACAAAGATTTGATTGATTGCTTTAGTCTAATCTCAAGTCTTTTAATGTTGAAGTTCAAGTATCAAGATTTGTTAGTCGCGCTACAATGATTAAAGACCCGCACTAATAGAAACTGATGAGATAGCTATGTCTCGATTTAATGTGACTAGTGAAGTAAAAGATTCGCAACAGATTCGAAACTTCAACGGCATTCCAGTAGACTTAGGTGAAGATAACAGGAACATGGTTGCGGAATTTGTTCGAAAGAGTCACCGCGGCCCTGGAACGCAAAGGGCACAAGAAGGATCACGGGTGGGTTCTAACCAGTAAGAGTCTCTCACTCCCTCTCCGCTCCGCCCAGAGCGGAAGAAGTCATTTGATGATTTCCCATCCAAAAAAAAGACGTGGAACGCAAGGGGCATTAGGAGGAACACGGATGCTTTTAGTCAGTAAGAGTCTGACAGACACTCCCTTCCACTCCGACCACAGCGGAAGAAGTCATTTGATGATTTCCCATCCAGAAAAAGACCGCAATATTATCATAAATGTAACATTATAAATGCGATAATCAGTTGGTTTGGTACGCTTTTACGCCTAAATCGAGAGTATTCCCGTTTTAGCAACAATGCTTGCGCCCAAGTTATTCCTATTATATTTGGAGATATTAACATTGGTGCTATTAAAATCGGTGCTCAAGCGGGAATTCTTCCGAAATCGCTGAACAGATTTGAATCTCTTTTTTCAAAGACGGTTTTAGACGTACTTTTGTTAAAGAAAATCTTTGTTAACTTGTATGTAAACATTACTAAGTCCAAAGTTTAAGTAGTTCTTCAGCCAATTACTTAAGAATCGAGCTTGCGAGCGAATCATAGCGCCAGAGCAAACAAGTCCAACTTAAATGCAAGTTATTTTTCTTCGAAATGTTTCATTATAGTTCATCTTACCATCTCGTTAGTAGGGAAGTAAAATTGCTTGGATTTTTATCATGGTAGTGGGTTCGGGCCTTTATTATGAAAGCACTAGCTCTGCCAGCGGGTTCGTCTGTGAATGTCGGAAATTAAGCCAAAGTACTATTTTAGATTAAAATCTATCTCTGTGCTAAATTTCATCCAGATAAGTTCGGTCGTTCTCGCGTGATGAATAACAAATATACATTCGACCATCCAAATTTTAGTAACGTGCCAATTTCTATGGGTGGTATTCAGAATTGAGAATTTTGAGTTTGAACGAGACCCTGCTTTACTGCCAAATTTTTACAGGTATGGGTGAGTAAAGTAATGTTTGAAAAATACTCAGATTCAAATACAAATTCAGAAAAAGGAGTAACTAAGTCTTCTGACGTAGGTTCTCAAAAAAAAAACAGACACGAGTTTTTTCTCTACGAAACAGCTAATAGTAAAAAGTAGGACATGACTTTGGCGTTCATTCCGCCTGTTTCTAAAAAAATAATATTGGTTCAAAGGCTTTACGAGATTTACGAGTGTTAATCAGGGCTGCGCTACCATGAAGCAAAATCAACTTGAAAAACAAAAATAAACTTTTTGGAATATCCAACTAACGCAAACCTTTTACCAAACTCAAAAAATTCAAAGCATTTATTTCAATTAAACACTTTACAGGCACTTTTGAATTGTCAAGGTCGAAAGAAGTGAAGCTATCTGCACGTTCCAAAGCGTAGATCTCTATGGAGAAGAACGTGCAAGAAACTCCACGGACACTCTTTTAAATCAATCAATTGTTACAAAGTTGTGGATACATTGTTCTTCTTGATGTTAATCCTATATGTGAGAACGATGTAGAAAGACGTGTATGATACAGCTATCCAGAGTATTCACTCTACATACACTATTTAAAGTACAATTTAAGGTACTAAAATACCAGTATTTTAAATGCATCGTCTACTCATTTTCATATAAACCTTAAATCCAACATTACATTTAACCAACAGATTAAAATAGAAGACTAAAACCTCATCTAAAATGTATTAAAATATCCACGAAAGGGTATTTAATCATTATAAACGAGACTACATGTAATATTTCACATGGTGTGTACATCAAACAGATCTCACGAATTCAGCATTTATCTAATTTTAGTTCAACATTCTAGTCTGGCACTAGATTTATTTAGTTAAACAAACATTTGTTTGAGACTAGATCAAGTTCCAAACGTTTATATAACGACTGTAAACTGAACCTGAAGAGCGTAGCTTGTATTTTGCAGAAGAAAACATCACTCTTGAATAGGGTACCTATTTTACTAAAAAAATCGAATTAGTCCATCAGATGGTATTCCAAAAAATATTGGTCACGTAATTTTTGATTAATCAAATCTATAAACAATAACGGAGATAAAAAGCATCAAAGATTAGGGGCGGGGGGACTTGTGACGTCACGTCGTGGTAAAAATTGTAGCGAGAAGTGATGATGCTCGAGTATTCAACGCACTGTACCGTCTTCGTTTTTTATTTACACGATGAAAAAAGAAAAAAATGCGTGTCCGATATTTTTTGGAAATCTATCTGACGGACTATTTACTAATTTATAGTCAAATACCCAATTCTGAGAGAGATAAGTAGAGCGAGACACCAGTTTTTCATCAGTTATGCGAGCTTACAGACCTCACTTGGGCGCCTAGTCTAGCATTTTACTGACTCAATGATTTCAGACTCAATTTGCCTAGCCTTTTCCAAATAATACTCGGGCCGGCTTCCATTCTAACCGGATGCGGCTGGATACCAGTATCTATCAATGGGCCCCATCAGAAAGTTTAAAGTCACCCAAAGGGCAATGGAGAGGGACATTCTCGGAGTTTTCCTTGCATGTTTGTATCAGGAATGATAATATCCGCAGAAAAGCCAAGGTTACCGACGTAGCCCGAAGGATCGCCAAACTGATGTGGCAGTTAGCAAGGCACATCGCTTGCAGAACAGAACCTCGATGGGGCCGGAAAGTGCGACTGCATACTTGAAGACGCAGCGTTGGAAGGTCTCCCACAAGATGGACCGATAACCTGGTGAGGGTCGTGGGTAGCCGATTGATGCAAGACGCACAGGTCAGGTTGGTTGGGCAATGCTTGGACGAGGTCTATGTCCAACAGCGGACGTCTTTTAGCTGATATGATGACGTCACCTATCTAACTTCTAGAACACAGTGTCAACTGAGAAAACTGATGTCGCATTTCTTGGATTCTGACTGGATGTCTAAATATATAGAACTCAAAAGTGACTGACTGACATAGTAATCTATCAACGCACAGCCCAAACCAGTGAACGGATCGGGCTGAAATTTGGCATGCAAGTAGATGTTATGACGTTGGTATCCGCTAAGAAAGGATTTTGATTAATTTTACTCCCAAGGGGATAAAATAGGGGATGAAAGTTTGTATGAAACTTTGTCAATTTTAAACCGATCGGGCTGAGAGTTTCAAAATCGGGGGTAAAGTAACTATTCCACGCGGACGAATTCGCGGGCAGAAGCTAGTTAAAGATATGTATGTGAGCATGACAGTCAAGACCAACGGCTTAACATGCTTCTCGAGGCATGTAGACCTATTTACCTAATGACTGATTAGCCATCCACTGACGGACCGTCCTTGGTTAGCCTTGCGAGAGCCTGTTAAAGCCATCAATGCGAAGTCTGGATGTTTTTTTATCAATAACGACGTAACAGCTGGCAAATAGGCAGACGGACATCTGGACTTGAACATAAGATTTAATTGCTATCTCAGCAGTAAGTTCCTGTGAGATAATTTTCGACATTCACCCGCGCAGCGGTTCTGGCAAAAGCTAGTTAGTTGATATATATGTAATATGTTAGATGATACGGGAGTAAATAACACACAATTTGATTTATCTAAAAATAGAAAAATCGACGGTTAAAGGTTTTTTACTTTCAATATACTATTACATTACTTATTTAATTTTATGAAATTTACTTTTAAAATTGATTGAGTCAGGCGTTACTTTGCGGAAATCCATTTTAAATTAATATATCTAGTTTAAATTCCTGCATGTGCTTAAAATCCTTGCATTTGCCCAGTAATCTTGCATGTGCATAATATAGCGGGCGGGAGGGAGGTGCATACCTGCAACCCACTAATATTCGCGGAAATTAAAACTAGATATATTGTTTTCATTTTCAAATTTACTTTTCTTTGACAATGAGAAATAAATCACTTCACGAGCAGGCTTAAATTCTCTATCTCGAATGTGCTATTTGTCACTCTCATTTTTAGTGTGCCACGCCATACTTGTAAGGCGGCGTACATATACTTGTATATTGGGCTAGGTACACAACATACAGTATACAAAGTTACATATATATCTATAGTACGGTCGCTGGAAGCTCTACATTTAATAGGAGCACTGGATACGACCTTTAAAACATTTTAATACAGAATTCCCGTCATAAACTCCCACCGTTTACGTCGGAATGTAAGTAAAAACATTGTATCATTTAATTAGTAGTGAGCTACTTCAGTCGCAACTTTATAAGACTCAATTGAGGGAACGATGGAGTTACTACGTCGGATAAAAAGTAGGAGCAGTCGGGAAGGTTCCGGATAAGTTTACTTCAAAGAAAAGAGCTAAATGTTTCGTGAAATAAAATACACGGTGAGCATTTAGTTCTAATAATTACGGAGCTAACGACATTAACATTTGTTGGTTGGTAAATTTTCACCATTTTTTTTAACGCAAATTTGAAGTTCTTTATTCAAAACCCGATCTTTATAGTTTAGTGACACATCCCTAACCCTATTATATGAATACCATGGGATCGTTTTCCAGCAGACCTGAAACTTCTCTTGTAAACATCATCCTTAGAAATCATGTAGCAGCGTCAACGCTGCCACGAAAAAACTAAGTAGTGAAATCTGTACCCCAACAAAAAGTAACACAGCGCCATCTATACCACCAACAACGAATTACGTCAAAGAAATCCTGCATCGCGGTATCAGAGTTATCCGTGCGATTTGAACATATGACAACAGTCCGATCGTAAACTATCGGGTCTACCAAACACACCAACCGTCTGGTAGAAGGATCTTCCTTATTGTATGGAAGCTTTACACTTTGTTCCGCATACATATATCTAAATCAAGTGCTTCGATTCCATCAAATTTTACACTTCAAAGTTCGTAAAACAAGTTCATATAAAAGCCGTATTTCTAACAAATTAATGCAATGTCTAGACACCGTTTAGTGCTCAACGAAATTGAATCAATTTCCTTTGATGTTACGAGCTGCCAGTAATTAATATTGCACTATCAATTAGGACTTAATGAACGCGAGAAGAAACGATCTTTTAAGTTTAATTAAGACTTGTGTCCTTGCAACTGTTTAGTTTGTGGAGTTGTAGTAGGTGGGACTTTCAAGTCTTGAGTTTTAACCCAAGCTCATGTTTTATCAGGGTCTATACTTGAATTTATGATTCGGGATAGTTTTAATCCATCGTCAAAGCCTGGGTCATCGACGCAAGGCCTGCTTGTCAGTCTTCTACAGATCGCACAGCAAAGGAGTGAAACTCTACCTGCGTCTGTGTTTCCGAACGCATTCAACCCTAATCTCTTCAAAGTTAGAGTGAACTCCCACTGGAAGGCTTTTTCTGGGTAAGCTCATTCCGTCGTTGTCTTTGTCTCTGTCACCTGCAACCTAGACTAGACTAGACTTCTAGAGTCAAGAGCATATCCATCGGACAATAAAAAAAAAACGCAACTCTTGGTTTTTGAGTTGTATATTCCACGTTGAGTTTTTGTAACCATTTTTTATAGTGGCCACAGATATATAAAGCTTCACATAATGTCATTATGTCAGCACGTCAAAAAAGCTGCTTAACTCTAACAGCTAATCAAAGTTGAAGTTTCATGCGATGAGTTAGCGAATACATTTTTACTAAGAAGTGTACATACATTACGGCATTCTGTTCATTTTCAACTTGGACAACATTTGACAGAGAGACAAAAAATAGTATTCCGGTACATATAACAACGTCAAAACTGACGTAAACATGCGATTATTTTGAGATAGAAAGTCGAAGGAAAATTTTAACTTTTGCAAATTTATTCATTTTTTATATTTAACCCTTAAAAACACCATGAAACCCAAGATTTTTTTTGGTAGAAATTTGTTATGCTAAAGCTACTATAAAATGTTTCTGTGTTTATGGAAGAACACGGGTGGGTTTAGTCAGTAAGAGTCTGACACACCCTTCCGCTCTGCCCAGAGCTGAAAAATTATGAAAAAAAAGACATTTAAGACTAGACTAGTTAATTAGTAGTAGGATAAACAATAGAAGAACACTTTAACAGAGTCCGTGGAGTTTGGCAAAATGTTGCATTGAAATAGAATGCAAAATAGATTTCGTAAAATTCAATTTATTTGACATAAATACACTAAAGTACTTAACAGAATTATTAAATAAATCTTTAGTAATTATTTCCTAATTCATACAGTTTATGTTTCTTGTAAGGCGATAAAACCAAGTTTTAATGTTAAACAGACACGGTAAACTATAAAATTAATTAATTTATACCGCTACTTTATGAGGTTTGAATATTACTTTTGGACCTTCTTAAGAATCAATAGATGTTTTATGATATTTATGTACTTAATTTATTAAAGTAAATTTATTGCGGATACAATGCCATCACATGAACAATATGTGGGTGAGTTTTTTTTAAATTATTAAAAAATATAATTTAAACCGTTGCAACGCCTGGAAGCCAGAAGTAACAGTGGTCACTACCAGAAAAGCAGCATAAGCATATTCAGCCTTTTATTGTTCCCACTGCTGGGACACAGGCCTCCTCTCTAGGAGAGGGAATGGGCCGTAATCCACCACGCGGGCCCAGTGCGGGTTGGTGAATTTCACATGTCTTAATTTTTTTGGTTCTAAGACATGCCGGTTTCCTTACGATGTTTTCCTTCACCGTTTTGAGAGCAGTGGTGATGAAATTAATTACACAAAGTAATGCGCCTGGTAGAGTTTGAACCCGCGACTTTTCGTTAGTAAAAACAATTCGTAAGTCGGGACCGTTACCACTTGGCCACCACTGCTACTAGAAAAGCAGCGATACTCGCAAATTATTTTCAAACCGTCAGAAAAATCTCTATTTCCCTGTATGCTAGCAAAGTTTTTCTTATTCTTATTGTTGGTGAGAGAACATTGCGACCTACATTTGAAAGTTAATAAGTACGAAGATTAACTTTAATTTCGGAAGTCGTTATCAAAAAACGAAAAATCAACCAAAACACCGACTTCCGAAATTAAGTTAAGTATTTCATAATTTGTTGTTTTATTTTTTGGAAGTTGGTTGTATGTTTTGTTAATGTTTTATTTTTCATTTTTAGTGGTGATACCCCATAACAAAATTAACATTTTTCTCATAATGCCTTGTGCCTTCTAATCCGAAGCCCAGAACAGCTCATGGTTAAATCTTTGCGTTAATTTTTATGCTAAAGTAGATAAACATTCAAACCGTCAAAATTCAACATTCAAGCCATATATCTATCACCAGTTATTAATTTAACTGTTTAACGATAATTACGGCATTATTACACGTCATAAACTAAATAACATAATGTAGTTATTGCGTACCCATGTCGTATAAAACTCATCGCGGCTATTAAACGGTGAAATATTTAATTGTTTTTACTATGTCGTTACGAACAGAAGGTTAAGTCAGTAAGCTGTATGTAAAGTAGGCACAAATATTATAATAATTATTATTTTTATATATATATATCTCCAAATTATCAAAATTAGTTAATCATTATTTTTATAATAAGAAATCCATTAATTTGTTTCTTTCGTAAAATGCATCATATTCCCTTTACCCTTAAACCCATTTTGTATCACAATCCGAAGGATTTTGAAGGACATTTCTAAACCATTGCTTCTTGTGATTGAAGAATTTGCGTATAACTATGCGACATCGTAAATAACGCATTAAATATTGTTGAAATGTCAGTATAAAACGCATTGCTTTGATTGTGCATACAGAATTACTAAGCTGAAGGCCAGAACTTGTACTTAAAATGCGTTCAAATTCAAATCACATGACATCTCAGCAAGAATAAATGTGAAAAAAGAAATTATTTGTGCCTTTAACAACAATGCAAATGCTTTAAAAAATATTTGTTGATGGCCACTCTGATATATCAGTGGATATTTCGTATTTCCGAACTTTCATAGCGAAGTTTAATACATCTTAATTACCTACGAAACATTGATAATACTTCTGTCTAAATTTTATTGCTACCAACCACTAAATGTCGTGCAGAGCGTTCCAGCTGTGAATAAAATAATAAGTTTGTCCTAAAACAAAAATTTCACTAAACATAATTTTCGAAAAACATCTATGTCAGAGCAGTTTCCTTTGTAATCCGCCGCCCGTTCTCACTATGGGAAAAAAACACAAAGATAAGACAAATAAAACTCACTTTATATACATTATGTAGTTGTACACTTACTACGACATAGAATTACAAAGCATGGAATCGACTGAGACTATAGAGATTCTTTGCTGATGTTATGATATACATAGATACATATGTACATAGCCACTCAATGTGGGCTGAGTTCATGTATCTGTTATAGTCTTTACAGAACTCTCACGGGCTGCCAATTTATTTGAATAAATGGGAACAGTTACTGACACGCTCCGTATGGAAAGTTTGACAATGCCGTTTCTAGCAGTAGTGATATTTGGCAAAATTCTCGAGATAGTTCCTTGTTAATCAATCGTAACGTCACTATTACGAAAAAAACAAAAAACAAGATAACGTCACTAGCAATTAAACCAAACGAACAAATCCTTAAATAATTGGTGTAATAGGGATGTTTCCTGAGTAAAAAATATATGATTATGTTTAGTCAGTCAGTTAGATTATAGAAAAATATTGGACACGTATTTTTTCCTTTATCAAATCTATAAAAGCTGACGAAGATACAAAGGATCAAAGATCAGGAGTGGGGGCTTGTGACGTTACGGCTCGGTAAAAATTGTAGCGAGTAGTGACGTCACACGAGTTTTCAACGCTCTGTATCGTCTTCATTTTTTGTTTACGTGAAAAAAGAAAAAATACGTGTCCAATATTTTTTGGAAATCTATCTGACGGACTAATTAGATTTTTTTAGTCAACTACCCTATTCTCTTGCACGTTATAACAAACTAAACAAAAATAATTTAACCGTTTAATATCGTAGCGTAATCCGCATTTTTGCAGCCCCGTAATGGGGTTGCCGGCATGCCTTAATAAGCTATGCCACCTCCTTGGCTTAGCCATAAGATAGAAAAGTGCCAGAAGTCGCATTAGCGTCATTCATTAGGCTATTTCCCGTTATGTCACATTCCCGATAAGACAAAATATCAAAAGTTTTAAGAACAACTGAACACAAGTGGCATTTGGTCAAGATTTTGATTTTCACATTTATTCCCGATTCGTCAACATTTGAAAATGCCTATATTCTTTCCCGTTTGGTCAACCTTTTGTTTGGAAAGTACAATCAGGAGCAAAAAGAAATGCCTCTGTTCATGTTCTATCTACTTACTAGTTTCCGCCCGCGGCTTCGCTCGCGACGAGTGTTTTCATTATCACTTTCAGTTTCCTCTGGATCCCGGTGAGCTCAGTCCCAAGACGTTATCCACCTCACTAATCCTAAACACACCAGAAAACCAGAACTAACAATGGCAATCGTTCAAAAAGCGCCGAGAAAATTTAGCTCAACGAGACCAAAAAACGATCTTTCTTAGATCTCGAAACGATCCGTATCAGTATCAGCTAAATACCCTTACCTCTCTGTTAAGATTTTGGGCCAAAATTGATTATCGTTGAGAACAGGGAGGGAGAAAAATACAGAAACAACAAAATCTTTTAATCTGTTAGAACGACATGAAGGACTAACTAGAGAAAGAAAGAGTAAGAGATTAAGTCCTGAAATAAAGGGAACTACTAGTGCAGCCTCGCATTCCTGCTACTGAAAAAATCCTAATGGAAAATTCTTAAACCCTAAAACCTCCCAAACATTTATTTTCCTCCTTCCTAGCCATATCAACCTTCACACGATCATTTAAATCAGAGGTTTTTGAGAGAGGAGGACCAACACTTAGGTCTTAAGGTCATAGCATACTTACACGACTCTGCTACCACCCGACTTATACAATATAATTCAAATATGAGCTTTAAGTCGTGGCCTTGCGATAAAGTTTATATTGACAATATAAATTAGCAGACAGCTCGATGTCAGCAAGCTTCCCGCCATCAGACTGCTCGGTAGTTGACGCCTCGGTGGCCACACGTAGTAGACGAGCGGCCGTTGCGGTGTCCACGCGCTGACTGCCGCCGGCGCCGCTCAGTCGGTAGACTGAACAGCTGGGCGTCTGCTAGCTGTCAACGAGTGGACCGGCAGTAGTCGTTTTAGTTTAGGGCGGTGTTGAGTAGGAGCGGTAATGGAGCAGAGTCGTGTAAGTGAGCTATGACCTTTACAGCCCTGAGTCTGCTCTAACTTAGCCTTCTGCCGACACCCCAGTACACAATGGCTTACTGCCTACAAGGCACGAAGTTCCGGACCGTAATTGGCGTAATAATATTCCGACTACGTGGAGATCTGGGCAATAAATTCTCATAGAATCATCTTGGATACGAGGACTACCCATTAATGTCTGAGCAGTACTTTGTACTCTTTTGGCTGCAATTTGAGTTCTATTTAAATTGAAGTGGATGGAAGGTTGATGTACTTGCTGATAACAAAGAATGATGAAGTATCTGGTGGAAAAACTCGCACAGATTGTTAATGATTGAATATTGATGTGTTTCATTAAACATAAATTAACTAAACCCTTAATTCACACAATAATAAAATAACACTGATAAAATCGCCGATCAATCCATTGCTACAGTTTTTAAAACTGTGTTTGCAATCGTATTAAAAATGTAATGTTACGCATTATTACTTTTTTATTTTATTTATTATTTATTTAAAATATTTCAAAACTAGTGTAAAAAAAATAAGAATAGATACAATTTTTTAGGTAATTTGTAATTTCGCGAGATAAGTGAACAGTTAAGCAAGTATCTCGTAAAAGATATAATAAAAAATATATTCTCTAGAAACTTCCAAAGTTATCGATTGCTCTCAAAATCCAATCCGAAATATTTCATTATTCGACGAGCATTTCGATAAGACAATTCCAGAGGTTTAACTTTGTTTCTTACAGATAATGTTAATAATAATTTTCAGCATAAAAAGGCAATGCCATTTCCATTTGACAAGTCTTACTTCTCTTAATCATCTGATAAGAGGGTTTTTTTTTCCGGTTGTTAAAAAGGTTGTTGTGAGGGTTGTTTCCAGTCATACTGGATTCAGCTGAATACCAGCATATTACGAGAAGCGGCTGCCTACCAGACCTCCACAACCTAATAACTGGGGAACACGGTACTTCTTGGCAAGACTGGTGTCAGATTTTCTGGCTTCTGACAATCCGTAACGACTGCCAAAGATCTACAAATGACAGCCGGGACCAACTGATTAACGTGCTTAAGATGGTCACCCATCCACAGACCAACCTTGGCAAGCGTTGCTTAACCTTGAAGATCGACTTGTGTGGCTGTTATTCTTTAGCCACGAGCTCCTCCGGATAAGAGGATTTTTAGAATCAATAAATTGAATTACAAGACAGAATTATTCAGTAAACCAGCATGAGGCAAGCGCCCTGTGTCGGCGTGACGACGCATAGGCTTTGCCGTACAAATGAACGCGACGACCGCGTATTCGCGCGTCGTTCGCTTTGCAAAGCTTTTATTAGAACGACACTGTTTGAGGGATGCCTCGCTGTCTATACAGGGCCTAATATTTGGAAGTTAGGCCACCATTTATGTAAATACGTCAAAGTTGGACCCAGTCAAAGGCGGCCTGGGCCTGAGATCAAACTATCAAAGGCCATTTATGCGGCTGCGACTCAGAAAAGCCTTTACGAAGTTAGGAAGTTATGTTCTTACTTGTTATTTATCTGTGTACCTATTTATATTTAATAGTCTTATGTTAGTACCTAAGTTTGTTTGGTACTTGCATTGGCTTTGGAGTTCTAATGTTAAGTTATATGTTTCAACGTTCAAGTTAATTTTAGAGGTCACGTTTCCTGCTGCAAAGCTCCATGAATATGACGTGTATTCAGGGCTTAAATAATTATAATGCACCTTGTTAGTTTCTATTAAAGCTGGCATGCTGCTGATGGCTAAAATCCCTCAAGAAAAGGTTAACAGCAGTGGAGGCTGCCTCCTTCGAGGAACCTATATGATTAAACTGAGTGGGCCTAGTCAAGAAGGTACCTTTTGTTCTCGTATGTATATGGAAAAACCTTCAAATGGCGGCTGGGCTCCCTGGTATAGAAAATACCAGGGATATTCACCTCACCAATATTCACTTGACCAAGGCTTGCACTGGCTGGACAGGTCCACTCAAAACGGTGTGGTTCCTTCTTAAAAAGACCATTTCAGACACTGATCTGCATGGTCCTCATTTAACGTATTGTGAATATGAGGATCATGTAGATCGCTACGTCAGGAGTTCGTTCATGTTAGTCTGGCGGTTTGAGTTCTTTAGGTGGCCTACCCAAATGTCCTTACTTTGGTATTGTTCGTCAAATCGTTGAGCTCCTTAAAGTTCTAAGTTTGAGCTATACGATAACTGACAAATGCTTGCACTGTTTGGACAGGTCCACTCAAATCTGTGGGGTACTTTCCTCAAAAGACCACTTCAGACACCAACCTACATGGTTCTCATATGATTTGACCAGTACAATTGTATGGACTTCAAAAGAGACCTTGACCTCTGAGTTTGTTTCGGTGTTTCTTCTCAGGGTAGTCAGCTAGGAAACACCGGCCTCATCTAGTTTGTTATAACGGCCAAAAAAAATTGACGTGTAAAAGTGTCTTTTACAACCTATTTACAAAAAATAAATAATTTATCATTTATCACTGAAACTAACCCGGTAATCACCATCAGCACATGGAAGGACCCCTCTGTTAAACGCTTGTTAGGCCATATTTCTCGGCAGACTGGGTAAGACTTAAGAAAATACCTATACTCAAACTGACAGAACAAAAGAACATCATTGTCCCATCAGCCAATCCCATCACAGATCCCAAGTCACCAAACGGACATTCTTCTACCACAAAATCACTACAGGCCATAACCTACAAATGACAAATAGCCAGCCATTACAGTAAAGTACGACTTAACCTCAAAACATACATCATACGAGTAGGTATGTATATGTTTCCAAAACAACCATTTTAGAGTTCTCTGCCCTGCTCCCCGAAACTATAGATTAAAGTGACATTTTCCGGGTTATAAATAACTAATTTCATTTGCGAATAGGAGTTTCGGCTTTAGATTTATGGGCCACAGATAATCATGTGTTTATTCGGTTGTTCTTGTTTTGCATTTGGGATTCATTAAGTGTAGTTATTGATTGCATTTTGGTTAGAAAACCAGGACACTTGAGTTTGTGCAATTTTTTTCTGCACTATAGTTTTTAAAACGGTCAAGGAGAACACTGAGGGTACGTTCTCCTATGGTAAGCGATAATGTGGTCTACGATAGACCACGCTTGCCTTAAAGATCCCCTGGATGATTTAGGAATTGCCTCTGTTAAAACACAGACATACATATCTATACTAATATTTAAAGCTGAAGAGTTTGTTTGTTTGTTTGTTTGAACACGCTAATCTCAGGAACTACTGGTTCGAATTGAAAAATTCTTTTTGGGTTGAATAGACCATTTATCGAGGAAGGCTTTAGGCTATATATCATCACGCTTAAGCCAATAGGAGCGGAGCAGCGATAAATAATGTTTTAAAATCGGGGATTCTACGGGGACGAAGTCGCGGGCAGCAGCTAGTCAAATATAATATTCAAGCATATTACTAACTGTGATTAGCCTTCAAATTGTGAAATAGTAAACATTAAAAAAAAGCACTTGTTCCATGACTCTGGTCAAGTTCTAAAAGTGCTCTACAAACTACATACATGACAAATAAAATTATAGCCTATTCAAGAAAATATCCCTCGAAGCAAAACAATTTAAACATCGAACACTTCACATTTAAATTCCAAGATGGCCGAACTAATTCTAAGGCCTTGTTTCCTGTTTCTTGTTACAAATTGCTAGTACCAACCGTCTATTTCACTGATTGGCTGGAACTAGTTGTGTATGAAACCACAGTGGTGCATCCGAACTGCTAACTAGATGCTCTAAGGAAATTGAAGACGAACGAAACGAAGGCAGAGGTTTCAAACAATTTCGTCGAGTTTTGAGTTTTGACATAGGCTTTTGAAAACGGCACAACAATAGGGTAGTTGACTAAAAAAATCGAATTAGTCCGTCAGATAGATTTCCAAAAAATATTGGACACGTATTTTTTCTTTTTTCACGTAAACAAAAAACGAAGACGATACAGTGCGTTGAAAACTAGTGTGACGACACTTCATGCTACGATTTTTACCACGACTTGACGTCAAAATTGACGAAGATAAAAAGCCTCAAGCTTTTTATCTTCGTCAATTTTTATAGATTCGATAAAGCAAGGGAAACATCCCTATTGTTTAATACGAATGCGAGTGCCGTCGCATATGATTTCATTCTGACATTGCATGCGTAGGTATTTATTGCGCGTTTTACTTTGTCGAGTAGGCTAATTTTCAAACATGGGAAGCATTGTATTTGAAGATACTTAATTCCTTTCAATTATGAAAGAACTAGGAGCCGCCCGTGTATATCGAGAAAAACCGCTACTTACTTTACTTACTTACTTACCCTATGTGTTATTCCAGACTGTAATCTACCTCTGTGCCAAATTTCATCAAAATCCGAGCAGCCGTACTCAAGTAATTCAGTGACAAACTTTCGGTTTTGGTTGTTATCTGAACGGATTTTTTTTTTTCGAATGCACTGACACTACCGTGTCGTTTATTTCGAAGAAAAATTAAATTCTTTAATCTGTCACATATGAATTAAGTTTTGAACTGGAATGCAAATGAGATTCTTAATAAAATAATTAATCATAAAAGTACCTAAAAGTTTTCGAGGGTTCTCAGAATAGATGGATCTATCCCTTTACTTACTAATTTTGAGGTAAAACAAGTTAGTCAAAAGGTCAATTGTTGCTCCTAAGAAAACATGAACAATTTGGTTCGACAAAATTAAACTTCTAAGTGGGTATATGTCAGACAATTTTCTTAGAAGTTTAGTAAAGAATTAGTTGTGGGTAGATTTGAGTAACTTGTAGTTACAAGTAATTCAAATCTACCCACAACCAATTCGTTAAGAAAGTATAAAAAATATAGGTCTTGCTCTTGTTTCTTGTTACTGCAAATGTCTCCTGAACAAAAGATTCTCTTTTTCTTCTCGTGTAATTTAAATCAATTCTCAGCACATTAATGATTGTTAATTGAAAATTTAACATTTATTCATTTATTAATTTTCAAACATGGGTAAAAAATATGCATTCATGTTTTGTTTTTAAATGAATAATAAAGTTCTCCCTGTTTAACCATCACATCAAATAATGAAAGTAGTACATTTGATTATAAATAAATACAAAATTCCCTAATATCATATCATCATAATCATACAAGGTAGTCTTGAAAAGATCACTTTTAGCGATAAGGCCGCCCATGTGTCACCCTATGTAATGATTTATTCATCTATATTTTCTGTAACTTATATGGTGTACATAATAAGGAGTATTCTATTCTATTCCATTCTCCCAAATATTTTGAGGTCGACTTCCAATCAAAACGGATGCAGCCGAGTACCAGTATTTTACGAGGAGTGGCTGCCTACCAGATTTCGTAACCCATTAACTACTTGTTAAGACCGGATACAAATTTCTGGCAGAGAGACACGGAGGACTCTCAATGTGCAATCAATGGACCCCCGTCCAAAGACCGACTTAGGCAAGCATTGCTTAACCTGGAAGATAGAATATTATTTAGCCAAGAGATTCTTTAACTTCTCAAAAAATAACAATGTTTCCGACCTACCAAAGGTTTGCCAGCCCCGTTCAGAGACACCAAAGTGACCATATTTACGCGTCGTGTTTATGGAAATTGTAAACATAACAAATTCAATAGTAATTGCTACAAGAACTCTTTGATATCCGAGAAACAAAAGTATCGAATAACGAATAAATTGAAGATACCTGAAATGGCAGAACAAATTGGAACTGCGGCGTTGGATTTCAAGATTCAGTAAAGGATAGCGCTTTTAGTTTGGATTTTATGTGAGAGGAAAATGCAGAACTGAGAGGTGGGGCTTGCTAGGGTCTGGTACGGATTTTTTTCGAAAAAATCATTGCGGCCCTGGAACAGAAACGGCATTAAGACACACGGGTGGGTTTTATCCACTATCTGATACTCCCTTCCGCTCCGCCCAGAGCGGAAGAAGTCATTTGATGATTTAGTATCCATAAAAAGAACTGAAGCAAGTGAGATGATCTTAAAAACATTTGCTAGTTTATCTCCAAAATAAAATAAAGCAACCCAAAATTGATTCACGATAAACCCAAGTTTTATGATGACAGAAAGATAAGAAATCACAGATTTTATATACACACATAAAATCACGCCTTTTTTCCATTAGGTTGGTAGTAGGTACTTAACTAATAGATTCTTTCATACTTAATTTGCTTGAAGTGAAGCTTAGCATTCAATAGTTTTTCGTCGTTTATGTTCACATATAGCTTGTGAAAGTGCGAAAACTTGTCAAAGAAAGTGTGAGGAAAAGGGAGATGTTTTTGTGTGAATGCGATGTGAACGCTTATTTATTTACAGGTTGTAAACCTCTGCTCATACAAGCACTCCAGTTGTGAGTGCCACGCACCATATCTGAAGAACATCTTACTAATATCATAAGCACGAAAGTTTGTAGGTATGTATGGATGTTTGTTACTCTTTCACGCAAAAACTGCTGAACGGATTTGGATGAAATTTGGCATTGATATAGATCATAGTCTGGAATAACACATAGGATACTTTTTATCCCGGGATTATTTTCCTTTGAGATAAATTCCGACATTCACGCGGGCGAAGCCGCGGGCAGCAGCTAGTCAGCAATAATGTATTTTTATGTCCTATTAGTGCTTCCCTTCCCAAATTACATATTAAATACTTACCAATCAACCATTCAAAATCAAGTAATAATGACTTCAGTATTAAAATCAGGCTCAAAGGAAGCCATTTTGAAGTGACGACATGAAAATTAAAAATAAAGACTGTTCAATGTTCATTAAGTCCCGCCGACCGCGAAATTAGATTCTACAGTAATTAACAAGGAAAGGTCAAGGTTCTTTGAGAACTAAGTTGGTATTGATTTTGATACCAGTCCAAAATGTGAAAAGTTTTGTGAAAAAACCGGCATTATGTACTTACTTACTAACCTAAATAGAGTAACACAATTTCAGTAGCCGTCTCTCTTTTGCACTTTTTTTCGGCTAGAAACGGGTCAGGAGTTTCCAGCGGAGTCGAGATCATCCCGACCTCTTCGCCCTGGTCAGGCGCGACATAGTCTGCCGTTAAATGGAATGTTTTGAAGTTCTTTTAGCCGACTTCTCATTATTTTTTGTGATGGGTTTGCTCTTGATCCTAGATTAAGTAACAAGTGATAGAGACAAAGTCGTCGATGGAATGAGCTTACCCAGAAGAAGCCTGTTCACTCGAACTTTGAAGAGATTAGGGTCGAATGCGTTCGGAAACAGAGACACAGGCAGAGAGTTCCACTCCTTTGCTGTGCGCATTATGTAAGACGATTGGAAACGCTTGGTGCGAATTGGTGGAATAACAACAAGGTAGGGGTCTAGATGACATTCGGCATGCGATAGAAATGGAATCGAAAACTTGTGACATCTAACAACCCATTCTTGGCCCGCGTTATAGATCTTCTCACCACACAAGGAAAGACCTTTGTCCCAGCAGTCAAAACGCTATAGGCTGATGTAACAATTCGTACCCCTTTTTTTCTGGATGGGAAATCATCAAATGAGTTCTCCCGCTCTGGGCGGAGCGGAAGGGAGTGTCAGACTCTTACTGACTAAAACCCACCCGTGATCTTTCTTGTGCCCTTTATGTTTCAGGGCCGCGGTGACCCTTAGAATGAAAGCGTCCTTACTCAAAAATAGCAATTCGTTGGATAAGAGCACTAACCTGGATTTTGAGGATTAGATGATAAAGTTGTTGTGGTTGAGAAGGCGGTTTTACGTATATATGTAGATAATAAAGGATGCGATACTGACCTGCGAAAGAAAGAAAGAAGATATTAATTATTTGCTTAAATGTATTGTTCTTATTTAATTTAAGTTACAAATAGAACATTTATAGAAGAAGATAAAAGATAAGGCAGATTTTAATGCGAGAAAGATGTAGCCGTAGATAGTCCAATGGTCCAAAAACAAAACACATTTTTTTTTTATTAACTCAGCCTTGTTCTATTTGCAAGTACAGCATAACAATAGTGTTTGGCAAAGAAAATGTCCCAAACCCCTTGAATAATATTCATAGATAGGGTAAATCTAGGATAGTTGTCCTGTCCAGATTGGTAAAATAGCCTCGATTTTAATTACTCTATTTTCGCGGATGAATCACATGTTATTTTATTTATCAATCGAGAGAATCTGCAACGACCAGTAAGCTGTGCACGTTGCATATGAAGGGTCCAATGCAATAACGATAAATGTCCTTGCTACCTCTTTTTGAGATAATTGCGTTTCATTTGTATAAATGGAAACAGGATAGTCGCGTTTAAAGGCATGAACATAATACATTATTTTTTACAGCACATTTTTATTATTGATATTATATTGTTTCTTAACTCAAGCTTTATTAAAGAACTAAGTAAATTATATTATTTAGAGTTATTTTTAAAAACCAGGATTTTATTAAGCACCTTTTATCTAATAAGCGTTCACTGTCTAAAATATAGGGATTTTAAGTAATATTGCTAAGTTTGTCAACGAGAATACCAACTACAGATATCCAGTGGCTGAATGACGTGCTTACTAAGAATTTTTACAAGAATGGACTTTCATCATTATTGCAGTGGACCCTTCATAGATCTTTGCGGTACTGCGGATGCAAGTGAAGGCAATATGTGATCAAAATTTTTGCGAGATAAAAGTCCACTTTCTCAGCGGGACATCTATCCGAAACGTAATTTAATATGTATTAGGCAACTATCCCCTATATGGGATTGATGTCACAAAATTTAGAGGTCCGCACTCTGGAAATATCAGATATATTTTTTTTACATTCACAAGTTTGAATATGACAAACCGCAGTACCTACCCCAATAACAAATAAAGTATTTTGCTTTTTTTACTTTTGTTTTTGTTGAGAGCAGTGGTGACCGAGTGGTAACGGCCCCGACTTACGAATTGTAGGTCGCGGGTTCAAACCCAGCCAGGCGGATTACTTTGTATAATTAATTTCATCCTGCTCGCAAAACGGTGAAGGAAAACATCGTGAGGAAACCAAAAAGTCGAAGACATGTGACATTCACCAACCCGCACTGTGCTCGCGTGGTGGAATACGGCCCATTCCCTCTCCTAGAGAGGAGGCCTGTGTCCCAGCAGTGGGAACATTAAAAGGCTGACTATGCTTATGCTTTTTGTACTGAGAGACATAAAGTAATTCCAAAAAGTGTGGCAACCATTCGGTTTTACCCTACATTTTTTATAAATATAAACCGAAACGTAAAACCAGCTTAATACAGCTTATAATCCAGCCGTTGTAAATGTCAAACGGGCTAAAAATATTGCCAAGGGGTTCAAGCTATGGCAGCCATAACTTATGACGTAGCCATTAGGGGGTGCCGTCTTACGCACTTTTATAAATGAAAGTCATTCTTCGGTGTTATTGTTTATATTCAAGCGGTTTCAGGGTTTTGGGGGTTGGTAGAGATGGTTGTAGCATGAGGAAATTGTGGCAAGTTCGTTGGGTACTTCTTCCCAGTTGAAAGAGTAAAGTTTTGACGAGTTGGCGCAGTGGTTCAGCGATTGTTTGCAGCGCTGTGTATCGCGGGTTTGATTCCCGCACGGAACAAATATTTGTGTGGCCTACAGATAGTTGTTCCGGATATGGCTGGTTGTGTATATGACATTTTATGTTTGTAAACGCTCCCACGATACAGGGGAAATTCCAAGTGTAATGCATCGTTTAAAAAAAAAAGTTTTTTCTATAAGTGGCATGATTTTGATTTTCTGCTTTTTTATTAAGCAAACTAAATAGAAGTAAAGCGAGAATGGCCATACGGTCATGCCATTGAATCCCATTTGTGTTGTTTTAGGTGAAAACTCTGGTTCTCTCTGGAGGGCTAGGTACCACATGACATCCTTACAAATCGAGATTTAAGTAGTTTGAAATAGAGTCCATAATACCTACGGATCTTAAAGTTCTTGTCACCATTTGAACACAGAAAACAACAAAAAGACTCGTATTCTTGAAACAAAACTGAAATACAGTTAATGCAAACACATTGAATACAATACGAAACCACCTAAGTTACTTAATTGGTGAGAGATTTTTAAGTCAAGCTATGTTAACTTGGACCGGAAGTTGTGAACTATGGGCGGAAGTTTTAATGCCTATTAAGTATTAAGTAGAGTTGTTTGAGTTGTTGTTGTGTGAAAATTAGACAGTTAATACTCGTAGTTATTAACACTTCGCACCGACTTTGTCTGCGCTGATTTAGTGAAGAAAGAAAATAAAAGACAGGTCCAGCCCAGTCTTACCGTATGCAGCGAAGTAGGTACCAGTATTATACATAGAGCGAATGTCAAACTGACTTCCAAAATCCAAGTCTGGTGTCTGGGTATTCTGGCTTTTGAATACCCGAAAAGACTGCTAAAGATGTTCAAATCGCTGATGATATCCGATCTATCTGAGCTCCATAACCCAAGACGGGGTCAAACTTTCTGGCCTTAAGGATACGATGTTCAAATGACAGCCAGACTTACCGCTCATTCCGAGGCACGTCTTAATCGTGTCTACACCTGCTCGAAACTAGTGATGGTCAACTCGGTTTACTAACCCGAGTTAACTCGAGTTGGGCTTAGATCGAGTCAACTCGAGTTGAATAGGGATGTTTCCTGAGGAATAAAAATATGATCCTATTTAGTCCGTCAGTTAGATTATCGAAAAATATTGGACACGTATTTTTTGCTTTATGAAATCTCTAAAAATTGACGAAGATAAAAAGCTTCCAAGATCATGAGTGGCGGCTTGTGACATCACGGCGTGGTAAAAATCGTCGCACGAAGTGACGTCACACGAGTTTTCAACGCACTATATCATTTTAATTTTTTGTTTACGTAAAAAAATAAAAAATACGTGTCCAATATTTTTGGGAAGTCTATCTTACGGACTAATTAGATTTTTTAGGCAACTACCCTATTCTCTTTAGCTCGGTTTGAATAGGTACTCCCGCCGTAGCGCGTCAGCCGAATGACAGTCACTGAGATGGCGCGAAGTTTGCCAATCATTATGACATTTATTCATTTTATTCGCTACAAATGTCAAGTATGTCAATATCACAACACAAAATTGCATTGTTGCAGATTTGAGGTTATTTTGGGGTGGCGGTTGTTATTGTTATCGAATTATTAAGTAAATAAGTACTGTATAGTTAAAATGCCGGGACCTAAAAGGAAATCCGTTGTGTATTTGAATCGCCAGTGAATGGACATGCTATGTGCAAACAGTGTTAAGATTCATACAAATATAATGGCAATACGACCAATTTATTAAAACATTTTCATCACACCCAAGTATTGATATCATACAAACAAATCATTTACTCAGTCTCATTTCACACAGTTAACTCGAGTTACGTGAATTTCAACTCGAGCTAACTCGAGTTGTGTTTATTCCGAGTTGGCACATCACTACTCAAAACCTCTACTAGACTGTAGTGATTGCTCGCCCAGCTTGGAGGGGGGCGTGAGTACGAGTACTAAGTGTGATTTCCTGGATTCGACCATCGAGCAGTGTCATTGGATTATGCGTTTGAAAATACTCTGCTCAATTTCAAGAGGAAAATTCCATATTGTTTGTTTGAATTGAATGGGTTCTGAAAGTACTGGATCAATTTTAATGATTTTGTGTCAGACTCTTACTGACTAAAACCCACCCGTGATCCTTCTTGTGCCCTTTGCGTTCCAGGGCCACGCTGACTCTTTCGAACAAATTTCGCTACCCTAGCAGGCACTGACCCTATGGGGCCCCGTCTACGTTGCTGACAGCTCTTTGAGGCGCGCGTGGACCACTACGCGCCGTACAACTCACATACCTACAAACATTAAATACATAACGACTTCAATAGAAACAACAGAACGCGCCTTTCTTACCTAAGATAAGTCGTAATGAACTCTCATTAAAATACATAAGAGTGCTTTTTAAGTAATTTGCACAAACTTGGGCTGATTACAATAATGTTTTGTTGCTCTGTTTCCCAAATGTGTTCTTTAATTAAATGATTTCTTTAGACTGCGAGAATTCTCTTTCTTGGCTTATATCCAACAATCTAAGATTTTGTAAAGATCTGTTAGACACAAGACATACATAAATGCAATGTCGGTTTGATTGCAATAAAGAAACAGAAAGTAAGGTTCAAGTATTATTTTCAGAGAACTGACTTGCATAGAGATAATAAACATTTACTAAAATTCCTTAAATTGAAGTAGGTACTACTCCTAATATCGAGTATTAGTAGTAGGTACTTAGATTATGTTTGTAAAAACCAAAAATAACTTGAGAGGTGTCAAGGAACCCGGATGGAACGAAGTTGCTTAACACACCCATCCAAATCGTGACCTCACTTACAGCTACTTAATTCCACCCAACCTTTTCGCAACCTTGCTAACAGTTGCTTAACACACCCATCCAAATCGTGACCTCACAAACAGCTGCTTAACTCCACCCATCCTTTTTGCAACCTTGCCAACAGTTGCTTAACACACCCATCCAAATCGCGACCTCACTAACAGCTGCTTAAGTCCACCCATCCTTTTCGCAACTTGCCAACAGTTGCTTAACACACCCGTCCAAATCGTGACCTCACTAACAGCTGCTTAACTCCACCCATCCTTTTCGCAACCTTGCCAAAAGTTGTTTAACACACCCATCCAAATCGTGACCTCACTAACAGATGCTTAACCCCTCCCATACAAATCGTGACTCAAAAAGTGTCGTTACAACTTTTGGTCTTATTTTTTTCCGTCTAGCCCCCTTTCACAACGCGCGATAAGGAACTTCGTTCCAATATTGCGTCTGTTTTGCAGGTTGTTAGATCAAAGTTCTACTTAAAAAATCTTCTTTTCTATGTTTTACTAAAAGGAATTACACAGTTGGAAGTCCCGTTCTTTCATGGCTGCTATTCTGCCCGCTTAATTACAAACGCAGTAGCTTCAACGACATTGTAAGGCGTTTAACTCCTCACGGTACCTACTTCATACAAACTGGCAAATTGCCGTCCTCTGCTGAAAGTAAGCTTCTCCCAAAGACCGCCAACGATCCCGGTCTTGAGCAATTCGCATCCATCCACTCCTGGGTATCTTCAAATTTTATCGATCCAGCGTGCGGAAGGGCGTCCCTATTTTTTTTTCTATAGAAAACTAGCATCGCTCCGTGGTTTCACCCACGTAGTTCCCGTTCCCATGGGAATATGAGGATATAAGCCCATGTGCTCCGGAGATAGTGTAGCTTCCCAACGGTGAAATAAATTTTCAAATCGGTCAAGTAGTTTGGGAGCCTATTCAATGCAAACAAACACATAATCAAATCTTTTCTCTTTATATATTAGTGTAGATGAAGAGTCAGGCGTTTTTAAACGAAACAACCAAAAACACCGATTCCTGAATTTAAAGTTAGTTTATACTAAAAATTGATTGAGTCAGGCGTTACTTTGCGGAAATCCATTTTATTTTTGAAAATGAAAGTAATATCTAGTTTTAATTTCCGCGAATATTAGTGGGTTGCAAGTATGCACCTCCCTCCCGCCCGCTATATTATGCACATGCAAGATTACAAGGCAAATGCAAGGATTTTATGCACAAGCAGGAAGGCAAAGCAAAACCCAACACCATTACCGACACGTGTTTCGCCTCTCCACGAGGCATCCTCAGGGGACGTGTTGACTCGCTGACCGTTGAGTTGCGACTGAGAAATTAGTACAAGGCACCCCCCTTTTATACACTTCGGTTATTCAAAGTCAATGGTAGACAGTTTAATTAGTAAAAAGCAGAAAGAAAGGGTTCGTTCACTATTATATGCATGTCCGCGTACTAATATTAATAGATATGTGGCCAGTCTGACCTATATGGGCCCCATTTCAGATAGAATTAGTAATTTACTTAGAAAAAACAACGTTTATGTAGCGTTCAGAACGGACCAGAATATACGCCGTGTTTGTAACGGAAAAGATATTTTAGAAAATAGTAAAAAGTCTGGGGTGTATAGGCTGGTCTGTGATGAATGCAACGGGGTATATGTGGGTCAGACGGGCCGTAACTTTGAAATAAGGTATGGGGAACATGTTGCCGCGTATAGAAATGGCCATTCGGACAAATCGAATTTCGCGAAACATCTAATTGATACCGGCCATTCTTTGCGCGACAACAATAGTTTTAATATACTACATGTTTGTGATAAGGGTTTCCGGCTGTGTGTTTTGGAACAGTTAGAGATTTTGAAACATAGTAACAATAATAATTTTGCACTGTTGAATGACCAGACGAATTTAGTTTCTTCCCCTTTACTGCGAATGTTTGTGGGTTTAGTTGTACACAAATAACCAACGGTGGCAGTGTATAAAAGGGGGTGCCTTGTACTAATTTCTCACACCACAGGATTGTCCGGTTGAGCAGTAACCAGCCTTAGTGTGCTGAACTCGAGCGAGTGGTCCATTCCAAAAAAAAAAAAAAAAAAAACTAATTTCTCAGTCGCAACTCAACGGTCAGCGAGTCAACACGTCCCCTGAGGATGCCTCGTGGAGAGGCGAAACACGTGTCGGTAATGGTGTTGGGTTTTGCTTTGCCTTCCTGCTTGTGCATAAAATCCTTGCATTTGCCTTGTAATCTTGCATGTGCATAATATAGCAGGCGGGAGGGAGGTGCATACCTGCAACCCACTAATATTCGCGGAAATTAAAACTAGATATTATTTTCATTTTTAGTTTATACTGTTTTTTTTTTTTTTGTTTTGTCAGAAGACGGTTATATTTTTGTTGTAAAAAATTTTTAGTTTTATTTTTCAGTTTTTAGTGGTGACACTCCACAGCTAAACGTACCAGTACGAGTCAGTCAGTAACTCAGTACCACAGCGTACGAGCTATACTCTGGTGTAAACAATAAACAGATATGCGATTTCAGCAATCCCGGAAGATTTGCTATCATTTATTGAAGAGTTGTTTCCTATCTCCGAAGTTTTTCATCAAATCTTCACCAAACTAGGGAGGGACCAGCTCAAAATATTAAGATGCTCTTCCAAACCAACCATCGTATAATTTTTTTTTTTTTATATCGACAAGTGAGAATGAAAATATCATCAAGGTTTTTTATTCAATTCTATATACTTACACTGCAAGATTTAGAATACAACAAACAATAAACAGAAACCACACGGCTATATTCAACCAAATATTCATGCAACCACCACCACACTAGAACCACCACGGTAATAATAAACCTACATCCACACAATAAAAAAAAATAACGAACCAAAACCATAACTATCATAAATAAGACTACATTTTTTGTGGTGTACCCTAATGAGAACCCATAAAACCCCATAAAAAGGATGTCTCGGTTTACAACTCATACCAGAGCGGTGGTTCAATTATGACATCCAATAAAATTGTTATGGTGGCCATACATTGTAGATAATAATATGTGGTGTTGGATGTAATTATGGGTTACTGATAAAGGAGAGGAATTTGGAATGTAGGTGCCGTGAACACTTAAGGGATTATCAGCAGGATTAGATAGCATACAGTAGGTATTAAATTTACCACGTGACGTTGTCAAATGACGGCAGTCGAAATCAAAAGTCATCTGTTCAAATTTAGCTGAGAGCCAGCGCTTTTTGAACGTCATCAAAGTTTTACTTCAAGACAGTCCCCCGGAACGCCCGCCCGTCACCACTTCTCATTAAGAAGTATATACATATGTATGCAACCTTTTCTCGAAGAAAAGACTTGCATTAGATCAGTTTGTAAAATAAAGCAAGTCATTAGTCCTAGAAATACATAAAAACTGTAACCATGACTGAAGGTGCGGGAGAGGGAAACCTCACGTCCCAGCCGCCGCAACAGAAGAAGACGCCCCGGGCGTCGGGAAACGCATGAAGATACGCCTGCGGACAGCAAGCTATGGGTGGCTCGCCGTCCGATAGCAACCAGGCCCGGGTCGACGGCGCGTTGTGTTCTACGCGCGCCTCAAAGAGCTGTCAGCAAAGAAGATGGAGCCCCATAGGGTCAGTGCCTGCTAGTTGCGGAATTTGATCGAAAGAGTTGCCGCGGTCCTGGAACGCAAAGGGCACCAGAAGGATCACGGGTGGGTTTTAGTCAGTAAGAGTCTGATACTCCCTTCCGCTCCGCTCAGAGCGAGAGAAGTCGCTTGATGATTTCCCATTCAGAAAAAAAAGGTAGCATTATCCGACCTCAATACACATTAAGAGTGCTAGCATGAGAAAACACGACCAAATCTATTAAACTCACACTTAACATTTAACCCAGGAAAAGAACCCCTTATTTCCTTTCTATTTAAGTAAAGTCCCCAAACAGGAACAACTGTCACAACCACAGAATAGTGAGGTGACACGTCCCGGGAAAAGTTGTCCCCGTTTGGGGACTTACAACTCGCTATCGCAAAACCACCATGTACAACCACGCCCCATCGATTTAACCCTAAAAACTCTTCCTATTAACTGAAAGCCTTTGTAGATTGTGTCGAATATAAATCAGGAAATCGCATGCATATGTAGAATGAGCTCTGTTTCCTACCGCCATTCATTGGGTGCGCATATATTTGCATGCGATTTGCTTGTGTGAGTGGAATTTAGAATCTTTTGAACGTTGGACGGTGGTTGAAGAATAGCGTGGAAAATAAGTGTCTTGTTTTAGTTGTGTTGGTTAGTTATGAGGTAGGGAATTGCTAAATACGTTACAGATTCACTCTTGCTTTTTGGTCTTCAAACATTTTTTTTTTCATTTGTGTAGGTTTGATCCTAATCACAAAGGCCTAACACATTATTCAATTGTTTTTCTTAAAACTTGCACTTAATACTACTAGCATTTTGTCTTTTTCTCGATTGAGCACATGCATACTGTTAAATAAGTCTCGTACTCTCTTTACGAACAAAACCAGGTGCGTTAAATCAAAAACAGATCTAAGACATACTAACTAATAACTCATTCACTCGAAAAATCTCTTAAAAGTCCTTTCTCAAAAGCTTGTCCCTTTCTTACACGCTCGCTTCTCTTGAAGCGTTCGAATTCCAGTTTCCGATAAATTCTATCTAAATTACTTACTACAGAACTTTAATTAAAAATTAAACCCATTAATTCAATTCAAAGGGACAGTTCGCTGGTCTTCAAAAATGTCTAAAATGTACCTTCTAAATTATTAAAAAGACGGCTTGACAATTGTCTTTGAATTAGTCCCCCGTTGAATTCAATTAATTCACTTCAGGACGATTAATTTGAATACAATGTCCCCATTTGGGGATCTTCACGTCAGCACTTTTTCTCCGCCATTCTTGGGCATTTAACAAGTGGAAGAAGTAATTAAAACTTAAGTGCTTGGACGTCAAATAAATTGAAAAAGTTTCATTCATCAATAGCACGTAATTTTATCCGTGTGATAGAGATGGGACGACGCGGGATTGCGGGATAAGGCCGTTCGAAAAGTTTCCGTTCTCCCGCTTTGTTTTCCTGGGAACAAGTAAACATGAACTAATTACTTTATTAAAATTAAATTGAATTTTTCAAAAAGGTTTTTAAATAACGCGATAATTAAATAAAAGCATGTAGAGAGCCTCACAGGTTACGCAATTCGTTATTTAATTTTATTTTCTCGGTCCTTCGTTTACATGGTAATTTCGGTACGAACAAAAAACTTGGTCAAACAATAAGTAATTAGGTTTATTGTTACCTATTATTATTTTTCTTCAATTTGAAGACTGGCTGATATCTTCACCACGATATGCTTTTTTCAGGGTACATGAGATTTATTTATGTACGGAATAAATTGTATTCCATGCATTTTTGTCCCAAAGTATTGAGCTTGAGACTAAGTGAGCAGGTGCGACACGACAATGTAATAAGGGCGACGAACTCTTTTTTTATTGTTTTTTTTTTTATAATTATTACTGATAGGCTTGCGTTTCACCACATTCTCACCTGGTGGAGAGAGATGACGTGGTCGACGATGGACTTTGGAATATACATATGAAAATCGTAGAACAATTTCTTAAAAATGGGTATCGCAACTCTGCCTTTTAAATGCATTTAAAAAAAGGAAAAATAGTTTCTTTCTTTCAAAAAGACGCACATGACATTATTATAAAATAGACATACCTACATATAAAAAACAAAGGTGAAAAAAATTAGGAAAAATCGATAAAAATTACACGGGAATCATACCCATACATTTTATAGTTTCATTTTCATTTCAAAGTTTTGTTTCAGCTTTAACGATATTAAGTAGTTCCCATCAAACCCCCATGTATTACAAAAAATCAAAACGCACAAAAATTACGACATGTTTGGGGAGTCTACGGGTTTTTGGGGGACCAAAAACCTGTTGCAATATTCCCCTGATAACCCTGGCAACACTAGCAACAGGCCTAAGCAAACATGTCGACAAACTTCGGCCTTTGCATAGGACTTTTATAAAGCATCTGTTTACTTGGTCACGTGGTTTTAAGGGGTTTTGCAGACATGATACTTTTATTATGCAGCAGTTTAGTCCTTTTATTTAAGAATTAGCTGATCCGCGCACTACCAGGGTTGCGGAATTCTTTGGAAGTCACCACGGCACTGAACGCAAACGGGTTCTTTTTTTTATGACCACTCGCAGTTTAGCACGCTACGGCTGGTTACTGCTCAACCGGACCATCCTCTGGTGGCCTCAAATGAATTTAATTCCCCAGCTAGGGTTAAAAACTACTTTACAAGCTAAATGATCGAACGCAAAGGGCGTTAGGAAGAACGCGGATGGGCTTAAGTCAGTAAGAGTCTGACACTCCCTTCCGCACCGCCCAGAGCGAAAAAGTCACGTGATGATATCCCATCCATAAAAAAGAAAGAACAGCGGCTAAATGATAGTGACATGGCAAATATGAGAATTTAATACACAGCGGTCAGATTAATTTTCATAATTAACTGGATGAGAGCGGAGTTTCCTAGCTGAGTAACCCGAAAAGAAACTCGGAAACAAACACAGAGAGATAAAACCTTAACAAGTGGTGAGGTTTTATTAATGTTCTGTATAACTCGTAGGACAACGGTTCTCATATCACATTCAAATGTATCAGGCACCTACTTTAAACTATTGTTACCTGATTCATAAAAATCATCTCAGTTGGTAAAAGCAATTGAGTGAAACCATTGACAGCTAAAATCATAACACATCCATAGCTTTGCCGTAGTCGGTTAAAAATGGTATTGTATTTCGCACAGACTTACAACAAAGCCTGTGCAGACAAAAGACGGTGTCGTGTGGACAGTCCATTAAACTATTGATTTGAAAAGCAAAGCGTTATCAAATCAAGATTTACGAAGTCGCATGTCTGCTACGGCCCTAAAGTAAGCCCAAGTCTTTGTTTACAATTTATACACGTGTTTTCTAATAGTGGATGAAATGAGACAAAGCCATGCTACAGCACGTGATAATGAACAGGATTAGATTTACCAGCTTACTTACATACATTACCTCAAAAGAGTGTTCGACAACGCATAGTTACTTAAAACTCAGAAAGAAACGGCACACGAGCCACATACATTGCGTATTTAGATCAGTAACATGGGTTTTTCCATGCATCGTTTATTTTTATTAACAGGTTATCTATCATGAAGTCTTTTTCCTGAGCCCTTTATTTTGATAACCAGGTAACTAGGTCACGAGAAAATATGAATTCAGTCACCGGCGAACGACATCATGTTTCTCTTTCAAAACTCTTATCGGCACTCATATCATCTCAGCATTTAAAACGAATCTATTGATACCTAATTTGCTACAATCTATCCAGCCGACGACGCCACATCAGTTACATAAACCCACACAATATAAAGCAAGGAATTGGGACTATGTACGGAAACTTTTCGACGATGAAAAGTGGAACAATTCTCGCACATAAATATAACATTGCAGAGCAAAATTGTCTATCAAAACGTTGCATTTATTGCTCACGGTTGCAAGCTTACAAAATGTTGTAGTTGGTGTAAATTGTTGTGAATACCTTTTTGGTATTGATTGCTGCACTGGAACCGCTAATTTATATATAGTTTAGATTCTACACGCGGTTTCTCTCACGAAAAAAATCTTCGTCGCTTTAGTTTTGCGCGGAACACTTGCATTTTGCCGTTCTCTATAAAAACAGCTATCTGAAAGTGAAAGTCCCGTCAAAATTGGTCCAGCCGTTTCCACGATTAGCCGAAAAAATTAAGCAGACGGACAAAAACATTTTTTGTTTTTTACCTATCGTGAAAATTGATGTACTTTCATATGTATTTAGTGAAAAGCTGTTATTAAAAGATATTACAAACAGACTTCAATTTTTATTTGTGTTTAGATATCAATTTGTATGGATTTACAAGGAAATGGTACCAAGCATTGATAATTATATGGTTTGTGGTTTGAATTCCTGCAATATTAATAGCCGTGGGTTCTATTCCACATTCTAGTAGTTCATGTTTCAACGTTTAATAAGAAAAGTCAGCATATACAAAGTGACTGATGGGAATGATATGACGTGCTGATGAAATGTCTTGTGATGAATCTGTACTATTCAGATACTAATATTATAAAACTGAAGTGTTTGTTTGGTTAGTTGAACGCGCTAATCTCATAAACTACAGGTTCTAATTGAAAAATACTTTTGGATAGCCCATTTAGCTCATAGCAGAGCATTATGCTATCTCGTGTGTGACGCAGACGCAGTTTCGCGGATCAGTTAGTTCCAAATATTATGGACTTTAGGATACGTGTCGAAACTTTCGACATTTATCATATCGGTTGTATAATAACTCGAGTCTCTCAGCCTCCACTTTGTCTGGAGTCCTAAGTTTACCTTTTAATTATGTGTCGATGGCATAGATGAACATATCTCAATTTTAAATGACCGAGACTGTTATATTCCTGTTTCTATCTCTTGAAGAAGTATTGTAGCGTAGACATTACAAAAGTTCCCTTTGAAGAGCTTCGGAACACAGAGCATGGAATCGACTAGAAACGCTATTACTAATATTAATCGTTCCCGATCAATGTAGGCTTAGCACAAGTTTCATTGGACAACGGTTGTAGTCAGAATTAGAATAGAATACTCTTTATTATGTACACCATATAAGTTACAGAAAATATAGATGTTGAAGACATTACATAGGGTGACACAATGGGCGGCCTTATCGCTAAAAGCGATCTTTTCAAGACAACCTTTGGATGGATTTTAAAGAGAAAAGGAAATACAATATTGTAGGTAGTTTTAGGTGAAGGATTAGTTCACCTGGTATATATTTGGATAAGTATAGTTACCGGCACATAAGTTGGCAAAGATTTTCATAATGGAGGAAGATCGCGCATGTAAAATTGTATGAAGTGCGTGCGAGAACTTCCCCTGCTACAACTTCCGTGCCGGTAACTATAAACGGTGGTGAAATAAAGAATTATCACCAAGCTTAAGTGGCAATGGCCAGCGTACATACTCTCAAAATAAGTAGTGTCGAAAGGTTCTGGAATGGCAACCGCATACCGGATATCACAACGTTGAAAGTGGAGGTCTTCCAGCGTTGGACAAGGTGGACCGATGACGCGATACCACAAGGTACACTGACAAATGCTTGCACTGTCTGGACAGGTCCACTCAAATTTGTGTGGCATTTTCCTCAAAAGGCTACCTCAGACATTAACCTACATGGTTCTCATATGAGTTGACCAGTACGGATTGTATGGACTTTAAAAGAGACTTTGACCCCTGAGTTTGTTTCGGTGTTTCTTCTCAGGGTAGTCGGCTAGGAAACACCGGCTTCATCTAGCTTAAAATGACCAGAAATATTTGACGTGTAAAAGTTGTTATGTTTAACCTACTTACAAAATAAATATCATTTATCATTTACCACAGGACAAGTCGATAAGGTGACACTTGGGGAAGGCCTACGTCCAGCAGTGGACGTCTTTGGCTAAAAGTGGAATTAACAAACGATGGAACACACGAACAGACTTGGTTTGTATGGAATTTTTTGATATGCCGTATCTAGCTGTGGCATGTCAGTGTTCTGTGATTCGTGTGACTTATTTCTGGAACTAACAAGATTTTTAACTTTAACAGGCTTCCGAAATACCAATCCCTGCATCCTTAAGACCTTGCCAAGAACTTTGCGTAATTGAATTTATTCTAAGCGAAGTTGGAAACAACAGCTTTGTAATAATGCAGGCCCCGTACCGACAGTTCATTTACTTAAGTATGCTGAATACTCTCTAGAAACTTCCCCATTTCCCCCAAGTTGGGGAGAAAAATACTTATTGATTTCTTAAGGAGGCGTTCGTTACACAATTAATCTTTTTCCGCCGCTTTTGGACGAAGTTAATTTAGTTTAACGGCTTTTTGTATGGAGCCTCGGAGAGATGGTTCATTTATTTTCTTGGCTTTTAATTGTTTTCTTTTTTTTCTTTTGGATTGGCGATTGACGATTGGAGGTTTGCACCGGGTATTGTTGTTTTTGTGTGCTAAAAGATAAACTTCCAAGTTAAGAGTGGAGATGTGCTGAACGGATGAACTCTATAACCAGGTTTGAACTCGGTCGTTGGCCCATCTCTTGAGAGAGCTTAAAATAAAATTTGCCTTAATAAAAATTTAACACTGCAAGCAATTAGAAAAACAATTAAACGCTCACAATGTTTACACAACAATAAAGTTCTCAAAAGCGCATTTTCCAGAAGGCTTCTGTGTTCCAGGATTGAGCATCAAAACAAAACAGTTTTCAACTAGCAACAAGATGTTTTAACCAACTGAAACTGCAATTTACTTCAGTTACTCAGTTATTAAAGTTAACACTAGGAAACAATGGAGTTCATATTACAAGTACGAACATTTTAATTTGCTTTCCAAACCCTGGAATTCTCAACCGTATCGAAGGAGATTATAAGGTTGAAAATCAAAATGGCATTTTATCGTGTATTAATTAGTAGAAATGGTCGGCAAGTACTAATTGTTTTTATTGAGTGTTGGTGGTTATTAGTGTTTATTAAACCACCAACAGTTTCTTTAAAGATGTTGTGGGTTTATTAATTTTATGAACTTTGATGTTAATTATCGTGTTCATTAGTTGGCTGCGTTCAAGTTAAAGAGTAAAAGTTGTTATTTGACCTGAAATCTTGGTAGGAATAGTCTGTGATGGGCATAATGCTGATTTCCGTAGTCTAAGATTATGTACTGTCCTCTAAAACGCTCACTGCTCAATTATAGGCCTTATAAATTCACAATTCTCTCGATAAAATAAAATCAAGAATATTTTATTCAGGTCAAAGAATTTATCACCTCAAAAAAATAGGAATTCTATAGAAATAACAAAAAAAAAAACGTTTAGTATCCATACTATCCAACGTACTTATTTGATGAAACTTGGGACAGGGACTGACCATGTCCTGGTGTAAGAAATAGGATACCATATACACGCGAGCAAAATCGCAGACAAAAGCTAATTTAACATAATTGTTTCTTCTAAGCATTCCAAGACAGAAAGGGATAAAACTCAAATACAAAAAAAAAAAATATTTACTGTTACACATTTATCACTAACCCCAAAACACCAATATGCTTTCTCAAAAATTGCAGTACAAAAAAAAAATCCACAACCATTTGCAAGCCATCTTACAAACCGAATTTCTCCGATAACCGAATCTTACCAGTAATTCTTCGAAGATAAACCCTGAAGGTTTTATTACCTTTTTATATAGAGAGTCTTATTGAAACCGCGCTATAAATCGCAGGCACATTAACTGAATCTGTATGAATTGGTTTCTGGGTTTAGGTGTTATATTATACGAAGTATCTGTGTCTAACTGGAGTGTATTGGGTTTTTAGTTATTTTGGTATCGGGTAAGACAGTCTTCTTTTGTGTGAGAAGCGAATACGAGAAAACGCTGTGTTGTGTAAACATTTTTAGACATAGAGGAATGAGGATTATAAGCTCGTGGCAATTACAGATGAAAAAAAAATAACTTGGTGGCGGAATTGCTCGAAAGAGTTACCGCGGCCTTTCAACGCAGAGGGAATTTGAAGGAATATGGCTGGGTTTTAGTCGGTGGGTTCCTATATGATGATTTCCACTCCAAAATAAAAATAGGTCGGACATAAAGGTTAAAATCGCGCTTGCTCAAGTCGGTTTGTGGATGGGTGATAAAACACAAAATACCAAGACTCCTCCGTGCGTCGGAAAGGTTCCCAAGATCTTTGACAGTCGTTACGGATAGTAAAAAACTGGAGAATCCGACACCAGTCTTGCCAAGGGGTACTCAGAAGATACGAAACCGGATCAACCATACGATAAGAGCAGTGGTGGCTGAGTGGTAACCCCCGCCAGAATCCGACTTACGAATTGTAGGTCGCGGGTTCAAACCCAGCCAGGCGCGTTACTTTGTGTAATTAATTTCATCACCACAGCTCTCAAAACGGTGTAGGAAAACATCGTGGAGAAACCGGCATGTCCTGGAACCAAAAATTCGAAGACATGTGGCATTCACCAACCCGCACTGGGCCCGCGTGGTGGATTACAGCCCATTCCCTCTCCTAAAGAGGAGGCCTGTGTCCCAGCAGTGGGTACATTAAAAGGCTGATTATGCTATCCATACAATCTTTGGCCCAGAATTTTACACGTCGCTTCATTCTACTGTATCGGTTAGAATGAAAGCAAACATATTTGGGAAACGGTCTGGCACACTGATTGTTTGCAAATACCATTACCACAAAAGCAAGTATAGAATCAATTTAACTGCAGTTTTTCCCAGTAATCCAGTACAAGGGGGCCACAATAAAACCGTTGTTGTCGCTCTTAACAAATCTCTTTGAATACCCTTTCAGTCTTTGTGTGAGTTTAATTTGTTTAATTAAGCGTCGACTCAATGGGTGTTGTTGACTGATCTGAATATCACGTGTTTTGCATTGTGTAAAAGCCTTTGAGGCGATTTTGAGGTTATAAAGGGCATTTGTGGCTAGAGAGCGTTCAAGTCAGTGAAGGATAATCCAGGTGCTCCAGATGATCTAAAGTACGAGTTATTGTAAAGAATTACATGTAGACAGATGTGTTGCTGGGGAGTTTGTTGCGCCACTTGTTCTTCCCAGCTAAAACACTAGGAAGTGGTGACGGGTGGGCGTTTTGGGGGACTGTCTTTATGTTAAATTTGAAGTTCAAAAAGTGCTCTCTATCAGACTAGTTTGAATAAATGACTTTTTTTTTTTTTGTTTTGTTTCTTTGTAATTATCTGGAAGTTTTGGTCCCATGATGAAAATTCTTTCACCTCCTTCCACACACTAAGTGCCATAGAAAAATGAGCCTAGGATTTTTATAGCATTAATTTATGACTGTAGGATAGGCCACGAAAGCGAAACGGCAAGACTGAGCTAGAGGATAATAATACATATATGTATATCTGCCAAATCAGCATTATCATAATCTCATTGTACATATTGATCTACTATGTATTTATTGTATCTATATATAATTAGTACACCTAAGACTACCTACAGTACTGTATTTCCTTTTCTCTTTAAAATCCATTCAAAGGTTGTCTTGAAAAGATCGCTTTGAGCGATAAGGCCGCCCATTGTGTCATCCTGTGTAATGTTATCTTATATATAAAATTCTCGTGTAACGGTGTTTGTGGTTGAACTCCTCCGAAACAGCTCGACCGATTTTCGTGAATCTTAGCGTGAATATCGGCTAGGGTGGCGAATCGGACAACATCTATTTTTCATCCCCCTAAATGTTAAGGGTGGTCCAACCCTAATTTCTGTAACTTGTATGGTGTACATAATAAGAGTATTATTTGAAATTGAAAACAATATATCTAGTTTTAATTTCCGCGAATATTAGTAGGTTGCAGGTATGCACCTCCCTCCCGCCCGCTATATTATACACATGCAAGATTCGCAACTCAACGGTCAGCGAGTCAACACGTCCCCTGAGGATGCCTCGTGGAGAGGCGAAACACGTGTCGGTAATGGTGTTGGGTATTGCTTTGCCTTCCTGCATGTGCATAAAATCCTTGCATTTGCCTTGTAATCTTGCATGTGCATAATATAGCGGGCGGGAGGGAGGTGCATACCTGCAACCTACTAATATTCGCGGAAATTAGAACTAGATATATTGTTTTCAATTTCAAATTAAAATGGATTTCCGCAAAGTCGCAGAACGCCTGACTCAATCAAAGAGTATTATATTCTATTCTCAAATGTTATCAGAACGTTAAGTTTAAAGTGATTGACGACACACCGAAAACCTTGAGGAGTTGCCAACAATGGGTCCCTCACAACTAACTAAACGTCGAAAAATACATTTACTGTTAAACAACTTAAATAAACGAAACGTATGTTACTTCGTTCCCACAGGAAAAGTCTTTCACAATCAAACAACTCCTCAATAGACTGAAACTTTAACCAACTGTGTACAGAAGGTAAAAGTATCAACATTCAAACAGTTCCACCGTTTCTTTCTGGCCAACTGAAAGAGATTTAATCCCAACTTCCCTTAGTTTTACGTTTCTTCAACGTTGAACTTACAAAAGAAAACTTCAAGTGTAGCCTGTGGTCATTTTCTAGCGCAAATTATAAGTCAGGAATGAGAGAAAAGTTGGACATTACTAGAAGTTGGGCTTTGGAATGGTTAAGTACTTGATGGCGCGAATTTATTTGTGCGCCATCTTGAATAAACGTACAGAGCTGCTATCTTTATCTAAGTGGTACGGCGCGAAAGAGATGGGGACAGTTTTTAGTGTTTGAAACAGCAACGTTTGTTTATCAAATTAGACTGTTTTCATTAAATTAAGCAAGTATGTATCTTATTTGTTTATCTTATTAAATTAGTATCTCATTATACATAGTATCTATTCATTGCAAATTACAAACTAAATTCTGAATCTTTGGACCAAATAATTGGATCCTTTTTAAGAGTCTAAGCGTTCATTTTAAAGAGGATTTTAGTTTCATTATGGTTTTACACTAATAAGACCTGAGTTTCTACACATGTCTCATTCACTTATTTCTCATTAAGTATTTCGTTAAAACTAAAAAAAAAAAATGTGCACAAAATGTACGCACATTTTCTACGAAATTATTCGAAAACTCAACTCTGATGCAAATCATATGATGAAAAAATATATTAGGGGCCCATAAAATCCACCGCTTTTATATTTTAATAGAAGCCAACCATTTTTTACGCGTGCTAAGCGTAAGAATCATGCAAAGAAATTCAAATATGAAATAATCTATTGCAGAAGAAATGTAGGGAGATATTAAATTCGGTTTTCAGTAAAATGATTCTGCGAAAATGTTTCGCTTCTCTGGTCCGAAACTTTTTGTCTAGATATTTTCTCTGTGGGAATATTATTAGTTTTATTTAAGATTCACGATATTGTTCGAAAAATAAAACATCAGAATTAACTTTATTAAGTATATATGTACTAATTCATATAGATAAAATGTTATGTTTTTATAGATAATCAAACATCCCTCATGATTTCAGATACGTAGATAGAATCGTCCGATTTCTGACAAGAAATCTTCACCACATTTTTCCAAACGCTTACAAAGTTCAGTTTAGCCTGGACATACTCGTAGATATATCTTATATATAAAATTCTCGTGTGTGGTTGAACTCCTCCGAAACGGCTCGACCGATTTTCGTGAATCTTAGCGTGCATATCGGCTAGGGTGGCGAATCGGACAACATCTATTTTTCATCCCTCTAAACGTTAAGGGTGGTCCACCCCTAAATTTTATTTTTTATTTTATGTGGCAAAACGACGTTTGCCGGGTCAGCTAGTATGTATTTAAGAAGGCCAAAGTCTTTCTTCTAATAAGTTGCTGGTTTAGCTACATTCCCATGTTTAAAAGAAAAAATCTTGAATCAAATCTACAAATACCAGTAGGACTATTTACGTATCGTATGTTTAAGAGTTCACAACACGAAAATACCTTGGTACAGAAGGTGAACTACATTCAATGTCCAAAAACACTAAACAGTCGCACGCACACATAAGAGTACACGCGTACGTGCGGTGATCTCAAACAAATGTCGGTCGCGAGTGCACTTGCACTCGCTGTACGTAAGACGTGTCTATGTGTGCGTGCGTGTACGTATGATACGAGCGACAATCTCAAACAAAAGTCAGTCGCGATCGTACTTGCAGTCGCTTTACGAGTCTATGTGTGCGTGCGTACTCGTTCGCTATATTGTTCCAACCTTCTGTTCCTATTTTTTTTCTGTGGCAGCAGCTATGTACAGTAACTGTGCATATAAATATCTATGTTACTCAACTAATCCTAGATTGCAGATCAATTCTTATCCCACAGGTGCCTCTGAACTGGTTTTTACACGCGATATATTTTAAGAAGATTGCTCAGACGATGTTATTTCTGTAGCCATAGCTACTCATTGTGATTTATTGTTATAAAAACTAAAAGCTTTTCAACATAAGTAGTTACGAAGCCCTTTACGAACGATCTTGATGTTTGAAAATTGGGAAGTCGTAGATACAAACGTAATAATGATAGTCAACAATAAGTAGATTAAATGTTTTGAGCATCTAATTTAACTGTTGCTATTACGGCCTGTTGCTGTTACGGTCACAACCGGGACAACTGGGACAGCGATTTTTTTATGGATGGGACATCTTCAAATGACTTCCTCCGCTCTAGGCGGAGCGGAAGGGATTGTCAGACTCTTACTGACTAAAACCCACCCGTGTTCCTCCTAATAACCTTTGCGTTCCAGGGCCGCAGTGATTCTTTCGAACAAATTTCGAAACGAGCGTGGGGTCCAGAGTGTTATTCGGGCAAGAGTGTTATTGGGTTTTTCTGTGACAGCCTGGAGTTTGGAAGTTGGTGGTGTGACTTCGAAAAGCACGTTAAGCCCGTTGGTACAGCGCCAGATCTCTCTCCGATCGTGTCGGGTGGCCGTGCGGTGACCTGTGTTTGCGCACGCACTTGTCCACTATAATATCTCCGGAGCCACCACGACGGAAATCTGTCAGGAGGATTATCTGCCTAGACATTTCCCAACAATAATGAGGTCGATTCCCATTCAAACCGGAATCAGCTGAATACCAGTATTTTACGTGGAGGGGCTGCCTACCAGACCTCCATAACCCGCGTTACCCACACGGTACAACACGGTAGTTCCTGACAAGGCTGGAGTCAGATTTACTGATATCTGACAATTCGTACAAACTGCCACAGATCTACAAATTACACCCGGGATCAACGACTTATGGTGCTTTCCAAGACACGGATGAAACTCGGTATGTTAAGATGGTCACCCATCCACATACCAACCTTGGCAAACGTTGCTTAACCTTGGATATCGACCCGTGCGACTGTTATTGTTCTAGCCACAGGAGGACTATATATATTAATTTTATTATCATCTACCAGCCATCGACACATAAGCTCCTTTCAAAGAATAACGTCAATTTTTTTACCACAGAGGTCCTCACTACTGTCTCATCTTAGGTTTTTACCTAATTACCATGTCTCTCTCTCTCTCTCTCTCTCTCCTTATTCAATAGTTTTCTGTAGTAGAACTGTTACAGAACCAACTTAAACGAACAGTAAGAAGATCCTAAATAGAACCGTTTGAATAGTTTTAAGTATATCTATATAACATAACAGTCGATTTTTATATTGGCTTATGTATATTTTCAGTTAGAATTTCGTTCTGGGCATCTGTGTATCACACTCACAACACTATTATGCCAAACGCTTCGGAAAACAGAGATGTGACATGCAGATATACATATTGTTGCGCGCCAGAATTAAACAACGAAGATAGTTGCATTTGGTACTACTAGCGCCATCGAGTATCGAGTAGCAGAACTATTAAAGTCGGGGACCCTCGAGATTTTTCTATGCTAGAATTCTCGGACCTTGGTCGGTCGCGACCGATATGTACGCGTACTTTCTGGAGTTCTACTCGGCGCACTATATAAGGCCGGCACATGTGCCGACCGAGTCAGTATTGGAATTGCGATACAAGTGATAACTTCGAGAGCGATCTTCGACTGCGAACCCAAGTGATTAATAGTGCGATTGTGTTTTGTGATTAGTGAGTTTATAGTGTAATTAGTGTGGTGTAAATTAAAGTGTCATTTTTGGTTATTGAATCGGCTGATTTTATTGTAACGAACCCGAAGCTCGTAACAATTGGTGTCAGAAGAGTGGATTTAAAAGATGCCGATTCTACCGAAGGACGACACTGAGGGTATTCGTACCCGAAGTCAACGCCAGCAAGAGACGGACCAGAGGCGTTTTGGAGGTGCAATGCCGCAGACGACGGAGAGACAGTTGCCGACCTTGGAGGCCGGCTCGTCCGCAGTAACTCCAGCATCATCATCAGCACCAGACTTTGCTGCTCTGATGATGATGCTGCAGGAACAGGCTCGTCGTCAGGAGGAACAGGCCCGTCGTCAGGAGGAACAGGCCCGTCGTCAGGAGGAACAGGCCCGTCGTCAGGAGGAACAGGCTCTTCGATTGGAAGAACGGCTCCAACGTGACAAGGAGGAGCAGGCGCGCCGCCAGGAAGAACAGATGTTCCTTATGAAGGACCTGCATGCCACTTTTGGCAAAGAGATGAAGGTTGTTAAAGATAAGGTGGTTCAGCACGAGAATCGCCTGACGGAAGCTGAATCACGAATCGACCAAATTAATCATCGGGTTGACAACGTGATAGTTGACGTGAGGAAAACGCTGGACAACCTTAAAATAGGAGATGGAATCGTAACCTCTGTAGCTACTACACCTTCTCTACGTGGATTCAAAGTGCCGCCGTTCGATGGAACATCTTCCTGGTCGGCATAAAAAAAGCAATTTGACGCTGTTATGAAGGCGAACGGGTGGAGTAAGGACCAGGCCATGACTGCTCTCACCCTAGGCCTCCGCGACCAGGCCCTCACTATCCTAGAAGCCCTCGGTAACGAGGTGACTTACGAGCAGCTGGTTGAGGCACTGGAAGCTAGGTATGGCGACGCTCATCTGGAACACGTGTTTCGGGCGCAGCTAAAGGATCGCGTGCAGCGCAGCGGTGAAAACCTGCAGCAGTGGGCCCTTGAGGTGGAGAAGCTTGTTAGAAAAGCATACCAGTCTGTACCTGCGCTCATTCAAGGGAACCTGGTGCAGGCATTCATTGACGGCATCCGCGACCTTGAAGTTAGAGCTGCCGTGAGGCTCGGGCACCACGAGAAACTTAAGGACGCGTTGGCCCATGCACTAGAGGTGGAAGCTGTGCGGCAAGATCATCGTTCCCATCGCGTCAGGGAGGTTGCAGCGGCTACTGTTCGCGACCGGTCTAAAGGATACAGCCCTAGATGTTATGGCTGTGGGGAAAGGGGCCACCTACGGTCCAGTTGCCCTAAGCGAACTGTAGATAGGGAAGATAGTCGATCTCCAGAGGGTAGGGCGGTTAACAGCACCACCCAGCAACTGCAGGGAAACGAGTAAAAGCCAGGACTGCGGGGCGGGTGCTGGCTGATGTTCAGAGAGCCCCAAGGATTTCGATCTCACAAACCCATGACGGGAACAGCCTAATCATCAAGGGCGAGGTCAACGGAACGCCATGTAAACTGACGATTGACACTGGAGCTTCTCGTACGGTTGTCAGTTCCCAACTAGTAAGTCGGTTCCTTGGGGACTCCGCATACAACCGAGACCGCATAAATTTGGTGACAGCCACCGGCCAGCGTATACCCGTCCGTGGAGAGAAAGTGATGGAGTTACAGCTAGGCAACAGAATCTATCTTCATAATGTCATCGTGGCTGATATAATGGACGATTGCATCCTGGGCCTAGACTTTATGAGAAAAAATTGTTGTGAGATCGACGTTAAGCAAGGAGTTTAAAGAGGAACTTTTCATGGAAGGGGCATTACCAGGAAATGTGTACAGCCTAAAGAAGATTGTTCTTCCGCCGAGATCCGAAACGATTGTGCCGGTTAGTCTTCCTCGGAATTCTGGGCAGTCTCATCGTTGTGTGCTTGTGGAAAGGGTAGACAATGACCTTCCTTGGAAAGTGGCCCGAACTTTGGTTAGAGCCACTGACATTTCGGGGGTACGTGTGCTGAACGTTTGTGATAAGGAACAGATGATAGAAAAAGGCACGCTGATTGGTACTTGCGAGGAAGTGGATTGGTTGCGTCGGTGCCAAAATCTATCGACTGGGAAGCTCAGCAAGGACGCCCAAACGAAAGTGACCACACTTTTAGATGACTGTCGCAGCGTTCTGTCTCAAAATGAAATGGTCAAGGCGAAGAGAATGTTACTGAAGTATGCCAATGTTTTCTCTTCAAATGATGCTGACATCGGGAAGACTGGCTTAGTTCAACACAAAATAAACACAGGAGAAGAGTTGCCTATCCGTCAGCGGCCAAGGAGATTGCCGGTAGCGCGTGAAAAAGAAGTGGAAACCATGATTGAGGGAATGGTTAAGGATGGTGTCATAGAACCTTCATCGAGTCCATGGTGTTCACCTGTTGTGCTGGTAAGAAAGAAGGACGGCAGCATGCGGTTTTGTGTTGACTACCGTCGTCTGAATGACGTTACGAAGAAGGACAGCTATCCTTTGCCAAGAATTGATGACACGTTAGACATGCTTACTGGAGTTAAGTGGTTTAGCACGTTGGACCTAAAAAGTGGCTACTGGCAAGTTCAAATTGATCCCAAGGACAAGGAGAAAACTGCATTCTCGACGGGAAAGGGTCTGTGGCAATTTAAAGTCATGCCGTTTGGATTGTGCAACGCTCCGGCAACGTTTGAAAGGTTGATGGAACTAGTACTAACCGGGTTAATTGGCGATGCTTGTCTGGTCTATTTAGATGACATCATCATCGTAGGCCGTACGTTTGATGAACATCTGCAAAACCTGGAACGCGTGCTCATGAAGATCCAGAGTGCAAACCTCAAGTTAAGTCCGAAGAAGTGTTCATTCTTCAAACGGCAAGTTAGCTTTTTGGGATATGTAGTGTCGGAAGAAGGTATCCGCACGGATCCAGAGAAAATCACCGCAGTCAAGGACTGGCCAATTCCAAAAGACAAGACGCAGGTCAGAGCATTTTTGGGTTTGTGCTCCTACTATCGGCGATTTGTCAAGAACTTTGCTGACATAGCGAAACCCCTGCACAAGCTAACCGAGGAGAAGCGACATTTCTGCTGGGACGAGAGTTGCGACATTGCATTCCAGGAGCTCAAGGAACGTCTGTGCAAAACACCTATTTTGGGGTATCCTGATACGGGCAAGGAATTTATAGTTGACACAGATGCCAGCGATATAGGACTTGGCGGTGTGTTATCTCAACGGAATGGCGATCAAGAGGTTGTGATAGCGTACTTCAGCAAATCCCTGTCGAAGCCAGAAAGGAATTATTGTGTCACGCGACGGGAATTACTTGCTGTGGTCAAGTCATTGCAGCATTTTAGCAAATATCTGCTGGGGAGGAAATTCCACTTACGAACTGACCATGCTGCGCTGAAATGGCTATTGCAATTCAAAAATCCAGAAGGACAAGTTGCGAGATGGATTGAACTACTTCAGGAATACGACTTTGTGATTGAACATCGCAGCGGGAAATCTCATGGCAACGCAGATGCATTATCAAGAAGACCTTGCCCTGAAGACTGCAAGCATTGTACTCGGCAAGAGGGTAAAGAAGTCGTACCTGTGAGGATAATCAAGACAGATCTTAGTAACGAGTGGAAGGGAAACTTAGAACGTGCACAGCAGGATGATTTGGACATCAAGCCGATCCTGGAGTGGATGAAGGCCAGTGCTCCGAAGCCTACGTGGAGTGATGTCTCAGCGATGAGTTCAATCACAAAAAGCTATTGGGCCCAATGGGACAGCTTAGTGATACAGGATGGAGTCCTGTGCCGTAAATGGGAAAATGCTCGGGGAGACAACTGTCATTTGCAAATGGTTGTCCCTAAAGCTAAAGTACCGGATGTTCTACAGCTGTACCATAATGGTTGTTCAGGAGGCCATATGGGTGTTAAACGAACTCTACTGAAGATACGGGAACGGTTTTACTGGGTCCACTGTCGTGACGATGTCGAGGACTGGTGTCGCAAGTGTACAAGTTGTGCGGCTGTAAAAGGACCTCAGACTCGTAGCAGAGGTGCATTGAAATTGTACAATGTTGGTGCACCATGGGAAAGGATAGCCCTAGACGTTGCGGGACCGTTTCCGGAAAGTGAAAGTGGTAACAAGTATTTCATGGTGGTTATGGATTATTTCACTAAGTGGCCGGAAGTCTTCGCCATTCCAAACCAAGAAGCTTCAACAGTTGCGGATAAACTAGTTCATGAAGTCTTCTGTCGTTTTGGAGTACCCTTGGAGATTCACAGCGATCAAGGAAGGAATTTTGAGTCCCAAATATTCCAGGAAACTTGCCGAGTTATGGGTACTCATAAAACGAGGACAACCTCTTACCACCCACAGTCGGATGGAATGGTAGAACGATTTAATCAGACATTGGAGAGATATCTGGCCAAAGTTGTGGAAAACCGGCAACGAGATTGGGACAAGCACATACAACCGTTTTTGCTGTCATACCGAAGTGCTGTTCATGAAAGCACGTCAGTGACACCAGCTTTCGCAAACTTTGGAAGAGAATTGCGGCTGCCTGCAGACCTGATCACCGGAATACCACCTGATGCTCCCCGCTGTATAACCGATTATGCGAATGACTTGCGGAACAAAATGAACGACATTCATGAGCACGTCAGACAATCGGGCCAGCAAATGTCTGAAAAGATGAAAACCCGCTATGACCGCAAAATGAACAATAAAGGGTTCGAGGAAGGTTCACTAGTGTGGTTGCATAATCCAGTTCGCAGCAAAGGGAAATCTCCTAAGCTTCAAGCTAAATGGGACGGACCGTACCGGATTGTGACAAAGATCAATGACGTAACCTACCGTATACAGAAAAGTACAAGAAGCGCTCCTAAGATTGTTCATGTTGATCGACTGGCGCGTTATTATGGCGCTGATAATGCTCGGGACGAGCATGTCTTAGGAGGGGGCAGTGTTGCGCGCCAGAATTAAACAACGAAGATAGTTGCATTTGGTACTACTAGCGCCATCTAGTATCGAGTAGCAGAACTATTAAAGTCGGGGACCCTCGAGATTTTTCTATGCTAGAATTCTCGGACCTTGGTCGGTCGCGACCGATATGTACGCGTACTTTCTGGAGTTCTACTCGGCGCACTATATAAGGCCGGCACATGTGCCGACCGAGTCAGTATTGGAATTGCGATACAAGTGATAACTTCGAGAGCGATCTTCGACTGCGAACCCAAGTGATTAATAGTGCGATTGTGTTTTGTGATTAGTGAGTTTATAGTGTAATTAGTGTGGTGTAAATTAAAGTGTCATTTTTGGTTATTGAATCGGCTGATTTTATTGTAACGAACCCGAAGCTCGTAACAATATTTTTGATGAGCCAGCTCAAAATCAGGTTGGAAATGAGGTTGCCACTAGCAAATGTGATGCAAATCATAGAGCGAGCTGTATTACTGCAAGGATTGCGGAAATGGAGCCGGGTATCGGATCGAATAGCTAATTAATCTGATAACCTCATAGAGGCAGGTTGGATGAAGGTAGTAAACTGGGAATGGACGCTGATCTATGTACGATAAATATTTGGGCAGCGGTTAAGAATTTGAATTTTAGGTTGTGGTTTGGTGTTTCCTACATTGCCTTACGTAATGAATCCAATATGATCTTTGGATCTTGATTAGGCAAGACTTCTTGCGCATTTAATCGTGATTCTTGGTCATTGCGTTTTGGTGGTTTCAGATGTATTATAGTTAGCTTTTTATAGCAAGCGCCTTCGTCGATAGTTGAAAATTATTTCAGGTTTAAGTTCAAAAGTATCCTTTGCTCTTTTTTAACTTTTGGCTACATTGATGATGTTCTCATTCAGTCTTGCCGATGTAAAATTACGAAAAAATAAAATTGTATGCGATTCAAGGTGGTCCCTTTCTAGTTTGGTGAAGGTGAGTTGATGCGTTTAGTTGGGTTGTGTACCACTAAAAAAAAAAATAACCGACTTAACAAAAAAACACAATAAGTATAAAATAACTTTAATTTTGGAACTCGGTGTTTTTGGTTGTTTCTTCGTTTTTTGAACACCGACTTCCGAAATTAAAGATAATAATGTTTTTTTTTTCAATCCGTTCGGCTCCAGTCCGTAATTGATAAACAAAAAACTTTTCAGAAAACAAAGCGATAAGACCTAGGTCAGAAGCCACATACAATTATTAGATAATGATATTATTTTAACACTCAAATCTATTACACCAAGTACAACTATTATTAATGCTATTATTCTAACACTAAAATCTATTTATAAAACCACTGCTAGGTTACAACTACTGCAATAATTTATACCTGTTTTATGCTCAGATAACGGCATTACTAGTACTTGTTGATTAATTAAGCCCTTGAGATATCTAGCCACCTGTTCAGTACCTAGGTACTTAGGTACTAAGTGTGAATACTAGGCCGTAGGCCTAGGAATCCTTGAAAATTAACATATTATTGTATTTAATAATGCTTAATGCATTCTGTGGGATTTAAGTGTCAAAGATTATGGTTGTTTATGGTTGCATGAATACTGATTTTCTTAATATTCGTTTCACATGTTAGCCGATTCCATGGGTAGGTTATGGCGATTTTAATCATTTTTTTTATTTTTTATCACCGTATATTTCCGGAAACGGGAACTACGTGAGTGAAACCAATGGGCGCTGCTAGTCTATACTAATATTATAAAGAGGAAAGATTTGTATTTTTGTATGTTATGAATAAACTCAAAAACTACTAGACCAATTTCAAAAATTCTTTCACCATTAGAAAGTTACCCCTTCGTAAGCTACGCTATATTTTAACCCTGTATTCCCACGGGAACCGGAACTACGTGGGTGAAACCGCGGGGCGCTGCTAGGCAGTAATAAAAAGAGAGATATAACGAGGAAGGTTTGTGAGTGAAGTTTGCAACCATGCAAAGCTAGGCGGATAACTAGTCAACAATAAAAACAAAGGAAATAATACCAATCTGACTAACATTTATTGTCGGTTTGAGAAACATATTTGAACATCCAATCACGGAATTCTAAGTCTAATTCCCTAGCATATACGCAATAATTTTTATCATAGCAATCATAATCGTTTTCACCAAAACCAGGAAGCTATAATTTCCGAATACTGATTTGGTCATCCGATTCAATAAAATAAAGAAACTCGGTCAATATTAAATAACGATTAAATTACAAAGAATTTCAATTAACATGAGAATCAAATTAATTTTTCCGTTTTACTCACGTATTAATGGACAAAAGTAATTTATTAATAGTATTAGTAAACATTTAATATATTCATTGATAAAACGGTGCCTTTTGGTCGCACGCAAGCGACAAGATTCCAGTATCATGTTAGAATGAACTAGTAAATAAATTAAATCCGAACTATGCCATTTAATATTCAAGTGAGACATGAATTTATTTTATTTTATTTATTTACTGTATGTGTGATACTAATATCACTAAACTTAGGTTTAGTTTTGGAGTAAAATTACTTGGAGTCGTGTTGAAAGCTAGATAGAAATATATATGAAATTTATATTTTAAACATTTGTTTTTTTTATATGATTTACTAGCAGCGCTCCGTGGTCCACGTGGTAATGTAGCCTATGTTACTCGCTGATAATGTAGCTTTTCATTGGTGAATACATTTTTAAAATCAGTTTAGTGGTTTAGGTGCAAAATCGTAAGAAAAAAAGCAACAAAACAAATTGACATTCACATCTATAATATTACTAGCACTTCGTCTGCGCGGATTTAGTACAGTCGGTGATAGCAATTAACTGACCCCCTAAAAATTAAACGAATTTGAACCTTTTGCTCGTTAGCAGTAAGACAACTGGTTCAACGTCTACGATCAATAAAATAGTTATTCGAATTTGATCTTTAATACGCAGTGTTAAGGTAGGTATGATCTTGAATATTATTTTAACTTGTAATATAATACGTAATTTCGATCACGTTGAATATGTTTCGAGTGGTCTAGTGGTGACTGTAATGAGCTGACAATTCGAGGCTGTGAGTTCGTAACCAGCGTGATTGACGCGTTTGTTTCTGTTTTGTAAATTTAAGTTATTAAATAATAAATTATAATATAGTTTAAGTTATAAATAATAAATTATAACTTTAGCAACAAAAAAAAAACGAACAGAAATAAAAAACCAAAATGATGGTAGAAACGATTATATTTTATAAAAAATATTATAAGAATAACATAAATGATATTGATGACGACACGAAGATGATAATATTTACCTATTTATTAATAACGTTGTTAACTGCACTGAGTTTAATGTAGTGAATAAGCATGTTATAATATTTAGAAATATAGGTATGTATTTCTATTTCATAACAATAACATCACCACATTAAATATCATTTAACTAAATAAAACGGCATTATACGTTGAAGTTCTACCTACTATAATATATCAATTTGTTTTGTGTGTAGTTATTTTAGTTATAAGGTATTGACAAAAAACTAGGTATTCGAAATACTTCGTTAGAAATTATAACAATAGTTAATTTAACACACACACTGACATACGTTAGTATTATTTGTGAACAACACTGGTTACTCAAGTCATTTATAATATGCTTTTAATAGCGAAGTGGAGCACCATTTTTTTCTATTACTTGTTGCAAGCGGTCCCGCATACCGCGCACCATATTCAACAACAATCACTTCCTCTCATGAATGGTTTTGGTCCAGGACGATCTTTTTGAATATTAAAACCACACGTCAAACGTTTTAGCCACAATCTGACTGTATTTCTCTGAAACAACACAATAAGCATAATTTTAGTAACGAATAGGTAAACATAATTTTATTTATCGATTAAGTTTGCAAATTACGTTTATCAATTTAGACAATATAAATCAAATTACCTATGATAATATATATAAATAAATGATCTCAAATTAGACTCATAATGAAACATAGTTAATTGTCTATTATTCTACATTCACCGGCTTTTAAGCCAACTAACGAATTAAGGAATAACTATAATTATAAATGAAGCATAAAAAAGAATACACTTACCGCTATATTAAGTTTCGTAGCAATCGCTTTAATACCAACATTCTCCTCATGCAAATGGATTATTTTGTATTTTAAATAATCACTCAACTCAACTTGGACATGACGATTAAACTATCAAAACTGATAACAATTAATAAAAAGGAAAAAAGCGTGGATTTTTACAATTTAGTAAGGCAAGGTAAAAATGTTCGCGCGTATTCACTGCTATTTGTGCATAGAATATCTTGTTCAATTTATTCTTCTACCCCATATTCCTAATGTCATATCTATAGCAGTTTTGGTTGAATACGCATATTGACGTCTAACTACCCACTTATTAAAATAGGTGAACAGTTATAAATAAATGACCTAATACCAACCTCTTAAAGCTCAAGTTTGCGTATCAAAATTATTCATTGTTTCTGTTCAACGAGTAGTGTTAGTCTGATAAACTCAAACATATTGAATAACTTTTAATGTTATGAGCATAGGGTGTAAAATCGAGTAATTTTTAGGGGGGTCAGCTAATTGCTATCACCGACTGTACAAACAATTTCCACAATTAATCCCCTCAGGAGTGGAGTTTCGTAAAATCCGTTCTTAGCGGATGTCTATACTCTATAAGAAATCTGCCTGCCAAATTTTAAGTTTGTAGGTGTTAAAGTTTTTGAGATTTCCTGATTAATCATGATATAGGTATAGATTCTGCGTAAAAGCGAAAAATGAGTCAGAACACATGGCAAAGCGCAGTGATGACCGGTGACGTAAGGCAAAGGCGCCCAAGGACTTGAAGAAGATGTGTTGGTGCCCGGCAACATTGTTTCCACTGTGCGTAGAATATGGATGAATGAACATTGGTACAAAATCGTAGAAATTGGCTTACGAAAAAGTGGCTTCTACCCAGCTGTGGGCGAAGTCGCTTTGTGGTTGACGATGTAAGTAACAGTTAATTACAAGTAACAAGTTATACAATTTAATGTAATTATCCTAACTACCAATTTATAAAAACTCTTCCGTTACTGAGTGACTGAAAGACAACATAGCCGAAACTACTGATCGTATAAAGCTGAAATTTAGCATGTACAAATGCGTTAATTAGGAAGTATAGGAAAGCACCAAGGAGGGCCTGCGGATGGCGAGTCTACCTTTGCGAATGGACGCTGGAGTCACTTAATTAATTATGATAAATTTTAATGATGACGTTCAAAAGTGCCGTTTAATGGCCTAATTGAAATAAACGTTTTGACCTGACTTGACTTGACTCGAACTGTGGGTGGCTCGCGGTCCGATAGCAACCAGGCCCGAGTCGACGGCGCGTCGGGTTCCACGCGCGCCTCAAAGAGCCGTCAGCAAAGAAGTCGGGGCCCCATAGGGTCAGTGCCTGCTAAGGTTGCGGAATTTGTTCGAAAGAGTCACCGCGGCCGGGCCCTGGAACGCAAAGGGCACAAAAAGGATCACGGGTGGGTTTTAGTCAGTAAGAGTCTGACACTCCCTCCCGCTCCGCCCAGAGCGAGAGAAGTTATTTAACGATTTCCCATCCAAAAAAAGGGGGAGCACCAAGAGATTTCCCGACATTCCAACGGGAAGGAAAAAAAACGGGAGGCGCGCATGCAAAGTCGCGGGAAAAAGCTAGTAATATTATAATAGGGATGCTTCTCGAGTAAAAAAAATGATTTCATTTAGTCCGTCAGTTAGATTTCGAACAATATTGGACACGTATTTTTTATTTTATTAAATCTATAAAAGACGATTCTTAGAAATCCAATGATTTTTAGAAATCTATCTGATGAACCAATTCGATTTTTTAACTACCCTATTTCCAAAGTAGGGTTTGAACTTTACGCTTTCATACTCAAATCATTGGACCGATTTCGATAAATTTGGCACAGAGATAAAAGGTTGAACGTCAGCAAAATACGGGCAAAAGCTAGTTTAGTAATGTTACTGTTATTATTAAGTTCAAAATAAATGAAACAAGTTAATATCTTGATAAAATACTAACAAACAAAGAACAACATAAATTGAGGTAAAAACAGATGCAACAAAGACAAGAAATATCAAAAGACTAACAAGTTTAAAGTTAATAACTAAACAGAAAATAAACAACTGCATGATATTTCTTCAAGTTGATAAACATCAACATTTACATCAAACATTTTTTCTCAATTAAATAACTGAAGAAAAGCAATACAGCGACTTTTACTCAATATTTATAAGCTTATTGTTTTAAAGATATACTTACATAAGCAATTGAATGTTAGAAATACGAGTGAAATATCTTTGGCAAACGGCCCCGTTCCTTCAGGAAATAACTACCGTCATTTCGGTAAGTAATAGGTACATTGCTCTTTGAACAAACTAAGGAGGAGGAAAAAGAAAATATAATGTTGTGTATTTTTATTTTCTTTATGTCTGATATCGTTATTTGGCTTAATAGAGAGGAAGTCTTATTATTTTACGTGTCATTTGTGATTGTATTGATATCGGTTGGAATTGAATAAAAATACTTGGTATTTTAAGAGTTTTCATGATAAAAGAGGACTTGAAGTTCATCAGTCATCCTCGCCTCTACACTTGTTTTCAGCTTTCATCGTAAATCCATCTTTTAGAGAAAAAATAAAGCGACGTACCGTTACATGGTGGCCATTTACTCGTAATCCAGTCGTATAAAACTATTTGGGAATACTTGCATTGTGCGTGTTCATAGTTAGAGGGTGCAATTCGATGTCGAAGTCTGTGTTTCCTGATAATACCTATAACCACCCTCTTAAAGTTAGGATATACTCGTACATCTAGGAAAGCGTGCTGTATTGGCGTTCGCGATATCAATTATATTTTTAGGTATTGGTCAAACGTGAGGCCACCAATAAACAAAAGGCTGCTTGGCCTAAAATTGAAGTATAAATAAAAAGTATAAAGTATAAAAAATAAAAAGTATAATCGTCATATATGTCCTCGCCTGGGGTGGGCCTATTTTTACAAGAAAAAATCAGCCAGTTTTACGTTAACCAAAATCGACCAAACATAACATACCATAAAAACAATCTCGATACCATCTCATATTGCATAACAACATCCACGTTTCGTAGTATACGTCCAAATGAGTATTATGCACGCAAACGCTACATTCGATGAAACAAAATACTGCTTAACCTATTCTACGGACGGAGCTTTTGTACGGATGAGCTAAGCGAAGCGAGGGATGTTTATTTGGTGCCAATATAATCTTTTGAATTCCTCAGCTTAGCAGAGCAGTGGTGGCCGAGTGGTAAAGGCCCCGACTTACGAATTGTAGATCGCGGGTTCAAACCCAGCCAGGCGCATTATTTTGTGTAATTAATTTCATCACCACTGCTCTCAAAACGGTGAAGGAAAACATCGTGAGGAAACCGGCATGTCCTAGAACCAAAAACTCGAAGCATTGTGACATTCACCAACCCACACTGGGCCCGCGTGGTGGATCACGGCCCATTCTCTCTTCTAGAGAGGAGGCCTGTGTCCCAGCAGCGGGAACATTAAAAGGCTTATTATGCTTTACGCCTCATTAGCTTAGCTTTGCTGGGAAAAGAGTAGAACGAAGCAGTTATCACATAGTTACTTCTTCAAATGAGGAATCTGAGCTAGAAATAATTAACTGTCCAGGTACAGTAAAGAGTTACTTTGTAAGCATTAATAACTTAACCGGTACAGAGTTGCATATACCATATTATTTAACTGCTGTGCCTGCTGTGCGGACAATGCTGTTAAATCATTAGCTTCAACTTAAAAAGTATTTATTTGGCGCTGAGCCCCGAACTAGGCGGTCTGCATCTTAGGATTCGATGATGTGTACTAAAAATGCAAGTTAGACCATCTTTTTTATTTTGGATGGGAAATCATCAAATGATTTCTCCCGCTCTGGGCGGAGTGGAAGGGAGTGTCAGACTTTTACTGACTGAAACCCACCCGTGATTTTTCTTGTGCCCTTTGTGTTCCAGGGCCGCGGTGACTCTTTCGAACAAATTCCGCAACAAGTTAGACCATATTCTATTTTTTCTATTCTTCATCACCAAACTAAAAAAAGACCACCTTGAACTACTAAGATGCTCTTCTAAACCATCGTATATAATTTTATTTTTTCATTTTACATACAAGAATGAATGAGAACATCATCAATGTAGTTGAAGCCACGCATTATTAGAGATAACTTAAACAAGAGTCGTCAGATCTCAATCAAATTTAAATGGGACCACGTGACAAGCGCCAGCTTTCGAATACAAAAAGAATCATCAAAATCGGGACACCCAGTACAAAGTTACGAGATAATAAACAAAAAAAATACAGTCGACTTGAGAACCTCCTTTTTTGGAAGTCGGTTAAAAATGAACAGAACGTTTCACACCATTGCTTTAACTCCGATCCGCATCCGCAACAGCTCCGCAACGATTTTATGCGGATGCGGATGCAGATGCGGATGTTTAAATCAATGCGGATGTTCCGCATAATGCGGATGCGGATGCGAATATTCGCAACATCCCTGCTCGTAATACCTCGCTCACCGCTTAGCTCATCGCTCGTTTCGCTAGAAGTGCAACCTTACACCGTATATTTATTTCACTCAGAAAATGTAATGGAATATGAATTATCGGGTGCATTTCATCTTGGTCTGCATTATGTGATGAATGGCCATGAATTTTCTTAGAAACAGTGCTTTTAAATCCCATTTAAAATTTTAAAAATTTTAAATGGGCTGGTTGGAAAAGGATTATTACCTCGTTTTGAGATAATTGCGTTTCAATTGTATTAATGGAAACAGGAAAGTTGAGTTTAAAAGTATGAACATAATACATTATTTGCTACAGTACATTTTTATTATTACAGTGGTTTGCCCTTCAATATGTTTTTAGTTCGAGTGAATGAATCAATAACTTAATAATATTGCCCAGTTACTGGGTTGTGGCGGCGAGACACTTATTTTTTTTTTCTGGGTGGGAAATCATCAAATGACTTCTCCCGCTCTGGGCGGAGCGGAAGGGAGTGTCAGACATTTAATGACTAAAACCCACCCGTGATCCTTCTTGTGCCCTTTGCGTTTCAGGGCTGCGGTGACTCCTTCGAACAAATTCCGCAACCCTAGCAGGCACTGACCCTATGGGGCCCCGTCTACGTTGCTGACGGCTCTTTTGAGGCGCGCGTGGAACACGACGCGCCGTCGACTTGGGCCTGGTTGCTATCGGACGGCGAGCCACCCATAGCTCGCCATCCGCAGGCCCGCGCCTACGGTGGCCGGGAATCGCCCTGCGTTTCCCGACGCCCGGGGCGTCTTCTTCTGTTGCGGCGGCTGGAGCGAGGGGCTTCCCTCTCTCGCACGCGCTCCGCCTCCTCCTTCGCTAGCATTACTGCTTCGCAGAAGGAGGCGACCGCTTCCCATGCCTCCTCGCTCCGGACCATGGCCCGAACCAGGGCCGGACGCGAGAGGTCGCCGCCGCCGATCGCCTCGACGAGGACACGGCGGTGTTCCGCCCAAGCAGGGCCGACCTCCACCGTATGCTCCACCGTGTCCTCCGGGCGATCCACACAGTGATGACACCCGGATGCGTCCTCCCGCTGGATCTGACACAGGTACCTCCCGAAACAGCCGTGTCCGGTGAGCACCTACGTCAGGCGGAAGGTGAGAACGCCGTGACGTCTCTCCAGCCACGCCTCAAAGAGGGGACTTATCGCCACAATAGTGGCGGGCCCAGCACTGGGTTGCGATAGTCGCTGTCTCCAAAGCGGAGCTCCGTCCGCTGCGCAGCAATTTGCCGCGGCAGCAGAGTTTCACCCCGAATTAGCGCCTCCACGCGCAACGCGTAAACGTGCGCGAGGGCTCTCGCCTCCAGATCCCACGGCAGTAATCAGGCAAGGAGATTCGCCGCCTCGCCAGAGACCGTGCGGCATCCACGGACTAGCCGAATGGCCAGGACCCTCTGGGCCGAGACCAGGTGGCGCGCTGGCAGTCGCCTTAGCGACAGCACCCACACTGGGGCCCCGTAAAGGGCCATGGACCGCACGATCCCCGCGTACAGCCTCCGGCAAGAGGGCAAGAGGGTATTGTGAACCTTTTTTATGGATAGGAAATCATCAGATGACTTCTTTCGCTCTGGGCGAAGCGGTAAGGAGTGGCAGACTCTTACTGACTAAAACCCATCAGTGTTCTTCTTAATGCCCTTTGCGTTCCAGGGCTGCGGTGACTCTTTCGAACAAATTCCGCAACCGTGGATTCTGATGCATACGGTAAGAATAAAAGCCAGCCCCAAAGTAATTGGGAAAAGGTTATGTAATTTATTGTAGGGAATACCAAAGAAACAATAGATAAAAATGATGTGGCTATAAAAGAAGTGATTACTGCGACGATACTGATAACTACTAATCTATAAACTTATGAAAGAAGAAGACATCGCTGTGGCAACCCCAACACATTGGGAAAATAAATAGGATGATAGTGGGTTTTTCCAGGTCTTTATGCAACTTCGAAAAAACTCACAACCCTGCCTGATAACTTGTCGATTTTGAAAAACTCGCTACTACAAATTCAGAAATAGCGACTTAGAACTTAAAGCTATAAAATATTCTTGTATTTTTTTAAGTAGGTACACGTATTTGCAGGTTTTACTTACTAATGCCATCATTCATGTTAGGCAAACGAACTTACGGCATGCGACAACAAAATGGCGTCTTGTCACGACATTCTGTCATAGACAAGAGCAAGTAAATCTTAATAAAATTTGACGTGAATCGCTCCCTGATGGCTAGTCTATGGAATGGGACGGTTTTAGGAAACATTATTGAATAAATAATAATAAAAAAATCAATTTGTGTACTTTTAAAGCTTTTAATAAACGCTTGAAAAGTTAATATACGGGTAAATATTGCAAATGAATTTTGAAACATTTATCATCAACCGATTGACCTGAAACTTTTGCATATACCTATGTATGTACCTACCCAAGTCTGGTTTGGACGACAGTGCATGGTTAGATAAGTTGAATCATTTTAAATCCAATATGGCGGACTTTTTATGGACATTACCATTTTTATGGACATAGGTTCACAAAGGATTAAAAAAAAAATTACTTCAAGTGCATTATGTATTACCAAGTTTGGTAAAAAAATAATGTGGCATGATGACAAACACAAAACTCATCCATCGTATGGAAGAAACCCAGCCCTTCGATCTGAATTAATTACGCACCCTTTCAAATTAAATGCCTATTTGTTGGACCCACTTCAAAAGGCGACATCCTCACATACAAGAGAATGTCAATAACATTCTACACAGATAGATGTATGTATGTGCTGGATGAAATCAATGTTCCCTTTATTGTGTTAGAGAAAGGAGACAGCGATAAATAAATAGATCCTAAATCTTAGATCCTGATCCTGACCTTGAACCCAAGGTCACATAAGTGACCTTGGGTCCAAGGTTTTCTGTTAACATCTGTCTGCCTATTTGTGTTGGTCGATTTCAAGTCTTACCGGCTATACTTTAAGCGACTCTCAATATTTTAAGCGACTTCCAATCTGACCCCTTAAGATAAATCATCAAATGACTTCTTCCGCTTTGGGCGGAGCGGAATTGAGTGTCAGACTATTACTGTTTGAAACCTATCAGCGCTCCGCCTAATGCCCTTTGCGTTCTAAGGACGCGGTGATTCTTTCGAAACAGTTTCGCAACCCTGGTCCAATCCGATTTACACAAAATAGTTAATAAATTATTAACTAAATACCAAAATATATCTTATTAATACTTAATAAGATATATAATGGTATATGGACTGATAAAAAATGGGGTCTCCCATACTAATTTAGATCAGCTGGTTTGGTAACGTTGTAAGGAAAATTGAATTAATGTATTTATGAATGAGGGCAAAGGGGCTGTTTTCTCTATATATATCTCATCAATTACTTTTACCTTATTTAGGAGCGCGTGAATAAATTATAACAGCCACACGGGCCGATCTTCGAGGTTAAGCAACGCTTGCCAAGGTTGGTCTGTGGATAGGTGACCATCTTAACAAAACGAGACTTCTCCGTGTTTCGGAAAGCACGTTAAGCCGTTGGTTCCGGTTGTCATTTGGAGATCTTTGGCAGTCGTTACGGATTGTCAGAAGCCAGTAAATCTGACGCCAGTCTTGCTAAGAAGTACCGTGTTACCCAGTTGATTGGTTGTGGAGGTCTGGTAGGCAGCCGTTCCACGTAAATACTGGTGAATTCTATTTGACTGGAAGCCGACCCCAATATATGTGGAAAAAGGCTAGGCAGATAATGGGTTAGTATTTTAAATATGGCAACACTTTTCCGGTACGAACACTGAGAAAAGGTTTCCAAACACTTAAAAAGAAAGTAAGCAAACATTGTAAGTCAACATCATTTTATTTGAATGAAAGGTCAGTGCCGACGTGGTGGTAATCAATTTTCCTTTTATTGTTGCTTGAAGTCTAAGTTATAAGAGACGTCGAGTCACTTCAGCAGAACGATGTCTACTGCTAGACTTAGCCCTCCCCTAAACGTTGGTACCAGTATTTGTGTAAACTTACCTTTTTTTTTGGATGGGAAATCATCAAATGACCCCTCCCGCCCTGGGTGGAGCGGTAGGGAGTCTGTCAGACTCCCTGACTAAAACCCACCCGTGATCCTTCTTGTGCCCTTTGCGTTCCAGGGCCGCGCTGACTCTTTCGAACAAATTCCGCAACCCTAGCAGGCACTGACCCTATGGGGCCCCGTCTACGTTGCTGACGGCTCTTTGAGTTTCGTCGACTCGGGCCTGGTTGCTATCGGACGGCGAGCCACCCATAGCTCGCCATCCGCAGGGCTCGCCATCCGCCACTTACCTAAGTTCTGTATTTCTTATCAAGCAGGCTGACGATGAAAACTCATTTGATATTCTTTGTTGCGGACTACGCCGGTCCCATTACGTTGAAGAGTTTCAACAAACAGGAACGATGAGTCATGGCGGCCGCAATTTTCAGTTAATTTCCATGAAAATTCGTTTTAGTATCATTGACATATTGTAGTGTGCCAGCTGCCTGGAGGCAGTCAATACCTATGCACACATTTTATGTATAAAATAAAGTCTCGTATTATTAGAGCAGTGGTGCCGGCCCCGACTTAAGAATTGTAGATTGCAGGTTCAAACCCAGCCCTGCGCATTGCTTCGTGTAATTAATTTCAACATCACTGCTCTCTAAACGGTGAAGGAAAACATCGTGGGGAAACCGGCATGTCCTTTTTTTATAGATGGGAAACCGGCATGTCCTAGAACCAAAACTTCGAAGACATGTGACATTCACCAACCCGCACTGAGCCCGCGTGGTGGATTACGGCCCATTCCCTCTCTTAGAGAGGATTCCTGTGTCCCAGCAGTGGTAACAGTAAAAGGTTGATTATGCTATATTATTTGTACCTGATATATGTAGTTCAATGCAGTTAACTCCGCTACCGATCTTCACATCGAAGTAGGTATAAGTCTATTTATTACTCCAAACAATGGAAGTAGTTCACTTCATTCCGACACAAAAACAGACTATCGTCAGTAAATAGTAGGTACCTGAAAACAAAGAAAACCATCAATTAACAATTGAACATTTTATTTATTTTTCATTCTTTACAAATTTTTCTCCGATTCATTCGTTCGAATGTGATAAATAAATTAAGGAATTCATTCAATCGCGTTCGTGAATTCGTTCTTTCGTTCATCGCTCAATATTTGACTGTCAACATCATTGATAAATATAGGTACGAGTAGAACCCTTTTTGGGGAGGCTTGTTATAAATTAATAGCCCCTTTTTCCTTCCGTTATGAGGATGGTGTATTATTTTTCTGAAAGCGTATTTTACGGAGTAATTTTTCAGTATTTTATTACACTTTTTATTTAAATGAGATGTTTCAAGACAAGTGTATTTGAGTTATGAGTGAGAATAGTTTTAGCACACACCTGTACCCGTCTATAACAAAATTCGTTGAAAAACAACTATGTTACTAAAAGAGCTTAACCGTGTATTTTTAGTACCTATGAAGGAAACATTTTCAAGTCAAACCTTTTCTTTTAACCAATTTCGCAACTCTAGCAGTTCAATTCTAACCTGATGAACCTGTTTTGATGATGCTTTTCATCTTGGACAAAAGACGGTCACACTACGAACTACGAGTATGTACGTAGTTATTCAGCGTTAATTTTCTCTTCTCTCAACCATCTCGTACATCATACACACGTCAAAACGAGAGAACGGATTTGTATGAAATTTGGATCACATATTACCTATAGCAGACGGAGTTGCGGGCAGCAGTCTAGTCGTGCACAGAAAGAGGGATAAACGAGAAAGAATTATAGGGTAAATAAATGCTGGACAGGGTATTTTGTCTTAACTAAAAGAGGTACGTTTCTGTGGAATACGCCACGGCATAAATACCACAGTAATAAGAAAGTAGGTAATTAATTAGGCGGGATCTCGTGCGAAATCCACGAGAGCCCACTGCCGACAAACTCGGCAGTTTGTCGGCAGTTGGCTTTCGTGGATTTTGCCAAACTACACAGCTGCAGTTTGGCAGAATAGAATATTCTTTATTATGTACTATAAGTTCCAGAAAATAAAGATGAAGAAAACATTACACAGGGTGAAAATCAGAATATGTAACGCAATTGATTAAAAAAAGAAACAAAACACTATAATGCCTTGTTGCATTAAGTCCGCCCATGTACCACTATATTGTACATAAAGTTTAAATTAATTAATTAATAAAACCAAGTCTAAACAACCTTCATTTCAAATACATACAAAAAAAATACTACTACCCTACTATAATAAAAACAGCTGTTTAACCTTAAAAAAGAGTTACTATAAGCCCCTTGCCAAGGCCCATTTAAGAGCTACGAGTCATACTTACTGTCCAGGTAACTTGTCCCTTTTTTATGGGGCTGCCGCAAGTAATGGTGAGTGGGCCCATAGCTTATGGGGGCCGAAAATGGAGGGATAATGGTAGTGTATGTAGCTGAAAAAAGTTAGTGTTTTTTGGTTAGTATCTTGATGGTAGACAAGTGTGTATATGTGTACAGATAGTGTGTTTCATTCTTCAGCATCTTTTTGGTAAAAGGCACGAGTTTTTGTATGATACATTTTAGGTAAGGTAGAAATGTCGTACTCCCACAAGGTGGACCAATACCCTGGTGAGAGTCGCGGGTAGCCGATGGATGCGAGACGCACAGGACCGGTTGTTGTGGCGACACTTGGGGAGGCCTATGTCCAGCAGTGGACGTCCTTCGGCTGATAATGCTGAGAAACGTCGTCTTCTTTACATCAGATAAATAAGCAATCACCATTAAAAAAAAATGCATCAATAAGCATAAGCCTAATCAGCTTTTTAATGTTACCACTGCTGGGACACAGACCTCCTCTCTAGGAGAGGGAATGGCCGTAATCAACCACGCAGGCCCAGTGCGGGTTGGTAAAAATCACATGTCTTCGATTTTTTGGTTCTAGGACATGCCGATTTCCTCACGATGATCCGTTTTGAGAGCAGTGGTGATGAAATTAATTATAACAAGCAAAATGTTATTTGCGGAATATGTTCAAAAGAGTCACCGCGGCCCTGGAAAGCAAAGAGCACTAGTAGGAACACGGGTGGGTTTTAGTCAGTAAGAGTCTGTCACCCTTCCGCTCCGCCCAGAGCGGGAGAAGTCTTTGATGATTTAAAATCCAGAAAAAAAACCTAAGCTTTTAAAATATAACGACGTCTTCGAAAATTCGCCTTGACAGTACTTTAGTTTAATGAAAGTAGTAAGTACAAAAAAAACTTACTAAGCTTTAAAATATAAAGAAGCTAGAGAAGCATGCTATGTTATTCTTAAAAGCAAACCTAATTACCTCCCGCCATACATTATGCAACCAAATACACATAATAGGGTAGTTGACTAAAAAAATCTAATTAGTCCGTCAGATAGATTTCCAAAAAATATTGGATACGTATTTTTTCTTTTTTCACGTAAACAAAAAATGAAGCCGATACAGAGCGTTGAAAACTCGTGTGACGTCACTACTCGCTACAATTTTTACCGAGCCGTAACGTCACAAGCCCCCACTCCTGATCTTTGATGCTTTGTATCTTCGTCAGTTTTTATAGATTTGATAAAGGAAAAAATACGTGTCCAATATTTTTCTATAATCTAACTGACGGACTAAATATAATCATATATTTTTTACTCAGGAAACACCCCTATTCTAAAAAAACCTGCTCAAATAAAATGAAACATTTTACCGGATAATCTTAGTCTGCAAGGCCCAAGAGTGCATGAAAGCGCTCGCAACGACTGACAATACAAAAAATATAAAAATGCGAAATTATATAACCCGCGAGAAATGTAGGATTTTATTCTCAAGACGGTAATCAGTTTTAAGGAAATGTAGAGTGGAGAATGAGTATCCGTTGCTAGTTTTGATGGGCAGCGAAAAGTTGAATTGGAGTTGAGTTGAATAATTTGATTTTAAATGAAGAAAATAACGTCAAGAAAGCTTTGGATATCAATTTGGTTGGCTATGCGTATGGCAAGACCAAGGAAGCAATGGAGGAACGATACGAAAGTTGGTATGTCTAGAAAGAGGGTGAGTACTGAAATTACTACTAACAGATTTTGAATAGCGTGTATTTTTGGCGAAACGGTTGGCGCAGTGGCTGAGAAATTGGCTGTTGAGCTCCGTGTCGCGGGTTCGATTCCCGCACGGGACAAATATTTGTATGGCCTGCAGATAGTTGTTCCGGGTGTAGCTGAGTGTGTATGTGAGATTGCATGTTTGTGAACGCACCCAAGACACAGGAGAAATTCCTAGTGTGGGGAAAAGTTTTTTTATAAATAAAGAAAAGGAAGAAAGAGTTTTGTCAGAAGGAAGTTTTCGGTTAAGCCAGCCCATTGTTTTTCTCTCAATGAGTCCTTTTTAAACCTCGATCATATCCAATTACAAGCATTGTATAAGGTCTACAATGGAACAAGCAAACCCAGGAAATTTCTCATTTTTGGATTTTCGTTCTTATTTTTGCTTCTGAGGCCTCTCTTCGCCTTATCCCCGAATTGACAACTTACAAAAAAAAAAACACGTAAAAAAAATTGGACGTACATTCTATATCAACTAAGTACAACCACCAACTCATACTCTTCAAAATAATACTCTTCTTAGATACAATAGCATCTGATCAAACGAGAAGCAGATACCAAAGTCAAAGTCAAAACGTTTATTTCAATTAGGCCATTAAGTTATCATAATTAAGTGACTCTAGCGTCCATTCGCAAAGGTAGATTCTTATGGACAAGAACGGACAAGAAACTCTATAGTTACTCTTTCAAATTTATGTTTTACAATATTTGGTATACAAAAAATACTTCAATGTGAGGACGACGCACCAAGTATACTAGTTAGGGAACCAAGTACAGTGAAATCAGTTTATTATGACGCCGCTTATATTGACCAACCGCTTAATATGAAGTAAAACAAAGCTCATTTTGGTTTGCATATTAAATTCTTTAAAAAAGTGCGGATATAATGACTTCGTTTATTGACATATCGCTTATTATGTCCTATTTTTCAGAAATTATGTTTGGTCATTACTATAACCAAACATAATTGGGGACGTGATACCGAATTAGTTCCTCACTTTGTTTTGATTGATTTACGACTAACAATATACAATTTTTTGTTTATCTCCTTATTACAAAAAATATTTAACAAAGATGGGAATTAGTTTAGTTCCTAAGATTACGCTTTTTATGACGTCCGCTTAGTATGACATATTTTTCACTTCCCTTCGATGTCATTATAAGCGGATCCAAGGTAAGGTAAACTTCTAAATAAGCTCATGGTAATTTACAAATATTGAACCAGTAGGCGAACAGAAAAAAAACTTTTTTCAAAAAATACAACCGACTTCTAAACAAAAATCCCAAAAAGTACAAAATAACTTTAATTTCGGAACTCGGTGTTTTTGGTTGCTTTTTTGTTTTTGAACACACCGACTTCCGAAATTAAAGTTATTTTGTACTTTTTGGTTTATTTGTTTAGAAGTCGGTTGTATTTTTTGTAAAAGTTTTTTTATTTTTCACTTTTTAGTGGTTCACTCCCAGCTAAACATACCCATCACAGCGTACGTGGTATAAATTGGTGCAAACAATAAACAAACATGCTATTTCAGCTATCCCGACAGATTTGCTATCATTTATTGAAATTAACAAAAAACCGCCTGTTCGATTTCGATAAAATTTTCATGGGACCATTTGGGAAGTATACCCTTCCAACAAAAAAAGAATTTTTCAAATCGGTTGACAAGCGACGGAGTTATGCGCGAATAAACATTAAAAATAAAATACAAACATCCGAATTGAGAACCTCCTCCTTTTTTAGAAGTCGGTTAAAAAAAGTACAAGACACCATTGCCATCAGAAAATACTATCAATAAAAACCTGCAGTATGAAAGTCTGAAGCACATTGTTCAAGTCACTAAGCAACAGGTCGTCGAAGTAAACTAAGAAAAAGACTATTTTATCGTTCACTATTTCTTGAGAACAAAAGAAACATAAAAAGTTACTTTAATTAGTTCACTACGGCGACTTGTTGCCGTCAGTGCATTTTTTAATTTATATTTCTGTTAGATTGGCAATATTTTTAAATTGAGACTTGGAAATGGTGATTTACTACCTCGTCGAAAATACCTATCTTGAATCAAGATTTTCCCAGACAGTTGCGATACGATAACGTGTATCCATATAAATATTTCAAAGGATTGCAGGGTATTTGTGTCTGTTAGAGATTACGAGATTTAAAAAAAAAAAGCGTTGCCCCACACTAGGATGTACTCCTGTATCGTGGGTGCGTCCACAAACATGTAAACTCACATACACAAGACACCCAGATCCGGATCAATTATCTGTAGGCCATACAAACATTTTTTCCGTGCGGGGATCGAACCCGCGACACGTAGCGCAGCGGCTCAACCACTGCGCCAACGGTGTCGTCATAAAACATTGGACACGTATTTTTCAGATATCACGTACACAAAAATGAAGAAGAAACAGTGCGTTGAAATTGCGCGTGACGTCTTGTTATGCTTATTACCAACATTTAACGTCATCAGTATCCCGATTTTTTTGAGAACGTATGTGTTTGTGTTGTACCAAATATAACGATACCAAATCACTACTTAGTATAAGACAAAGTCGCTTTCTCCGTCCCTATATCCCTATGTATGCTTAAATCTTTAAAAGTAGGCAACGGATTTTGATGCGATTTTTTTAATATATAGAGTGATTCAAGAAGAACATTTTTATGTATAATACATGCATAAATATTCGAATCTACATTGCACCCGTGCGAAGCCGGGTCGGGTCGCTAGTATAATATAAATTGTTCTTCCCAGTTAAACAACGAGTTAAGTAGGCATAAAAATCCTGTTTTAATTTTATCACAAACTAGCAGCGCCTCGCGGTTTCACCCGCGTAGTTCCCGTTCCCGTGGGAATATCGGGATAAAATATAGCCTATAGCCTTCCTCGATAAATGGGCTATCTAACACTGAAAGATTTTTTCAAATTGGACCAGTAGTTCCTGAGATTAGCGCGTTCAAACAAACAAACAAACAAACGCTTCAGCTTTATAATATTAGTATAGATATGAAATACCATGTTATTCTTACAACAAAATCCCTTATAACGTTTTGTTAAAAATTAAATTAAGAATTGTTTTTTTTTTTCGACTTCATAAACACTAGGTAGGTATTACAATTCCGCTCTCCGGAATTGTTTATTTTTTGAGATTTTCCTTTAAATGTTTTTTTTTTTCAATTGTTTATTTTTCATTAAATCTCAACAAAATGTACTTATAAAACATTTTTTCGAAAACGTTCTTAGTCTGAATGTGAGAAAAGTGTGATATTGCAAGAAATGGACTAATAGAGAAGTTAAGAAAGAAGAAGAGTACCTAAGCGAAGATACATATGTATATTGCATAATTAGCCTTTCAATATTCCCACTGCTGGGACACAGGCCTCCTCTCTACGAGGGGGAATGGGCCGTAATCCACCACGCGGGCCCAGTGCGGGTTGGTGAATGTCACATGTCTTCGAATTTTTGGTTCTAGGACATGCCGGTTTCCTCACGATGTTTTCCTTCACCGTTTTGAGAGCAGTGGTGATGAAATGAATTACACAAAGTAATGCGCCTGGGGGCTGGGTTTGAACCCGCGACCTACAATTTAGCCGACCCCAGACATGTACATATCGTAGGTACATGTACGTAGGGAAATTGTGGCAGGTATGCTCGAAGAGATTCCTATAGAAATTAGTATAATGTACACGTTTTCATCATGGTTTCATCATTTTTCTTATCCTTCTTCCATGAATTAATTCCATCATTCGTGTCTGTTTGATATAATATATGTGAATTGATTTATAAATGATGGACGTAAAATTGGCTCTCAAAATCCGCTCCTAACTTATACCTCACACCGCAAAGGCACGCCCAAATTAAAAGGCAATTTAATTCCACTGTCCAAATTAATTTATTGAGTAATTTAACTTGCCATACACGAAAAAATTCACTCTTGTTCAAAATGGCGGCGATGATGTTAGAACTGTCAGTTACATCACAATGCTACCTAGGTTATCTGCCTAGCCTTTTCTCAGCCATATTGGGAAAAGTATATATTATATTATTTATAATGTTCTAGCTGCTGCCCGCGGCTTCACCCGCGTGAATGTTGGAAATCATCCCAAGGGAACATAATCCCGGGATAAAAAGTATCCTATGTTACTTCTAGTACCTCCCAGAATATGTGTACAAAGTTTCATGATGATTCGTCAAGTAGTTTTTGCGGGAAAGCGTAACAAACATCCACGTTTTCACATTTAAAGTAAGGATTTCTCAATATATTTTGTATTTTATTTATTTGTTGTACACCTACCACAGTGTTGTGTTTTAAGCCAAAGGTTGACTGGTAGAGAATGCCTTGTTGCATTAAGTCCGCCCATGTATCACTATTGTACATAAAGTTCAAATAAATCCGGGTCGGCTTCCAGACAAACCGAATTAAGCTGAATACCAGTATTTTACATGGAGCGGCTGCTTACCAGACCTGCATAACACATTAACTGGGTAACATGGTACTTCTTGGCAAGGCTTGAGTCAGATTTTCTGGCTTCTGGCAATTAGTAATAAAGATGCCAAAGATCTACAAATGACAGCCGGGACCAACGGCTTAGATTGCTTTCTGAGGCATGAAAGAGTCTCGGTATTTTAAGATGGTCGCCCATCCATAAACCGACCTTGGCAAGCGACCCTTGCGGCTGTTATTATTTAGCTACTGTTATTAATGTGACAAGGTATTGTCTACCAGTCAACCTTTAGTTTATAAGACTACACTGTGGTAGGTGTAAGACAAATAAACGCTACAGTTCTTGGGCTCTAGACAGTGCTAGTTTGAAAATGAAAATAATATATATCTAGTTTTAATTTCCGCGAAAATTAGTGGGTAAACACCCACCACCCACACAAACCACCACTAATTTTCGCGGAAATTAAAACTAGATATATTATTTTCATTTTCAAATTTAAAATGGATTTCCGCAAAGTAACGACTGATTCAATCAGTGCTAGTTTGCTAATTGTTAAGGTAGGCAGTGATATTGGAAATGATAGTAAGTCAATAAATCCTAAATAAACAATAAGAATTTCAATAAAAAATAATAACCGATAACATAATTAGTATCGCAAGAAAAAAAATACAACCGACTTTTCCACAAAAAATCAAAAAAGTACAAAATAACTTTGATTTCGGAACTCGGTGTTTGTGGTTCCTTTTTCATTTTTTGAACACAGACTTCCGAAATTAAAGTTATTTTGTACTTTTTTGATTTTTTGTGGAAAAGTCGGTTGTATTTTTTTGTAAAAAGTTTTTTATTTTTCACTTTTTAGTGGTACCTAAAGCCCCTCCCCTCCCCCCACCTAAAAGAACCAATTACATTAGTGTAAAAAAACGCACTGCTCCAATGCAGAGTAAACTAAAAGGTCGTCAATGTAGACAATGTAGATATTTTTTTTAGATTTTTGTTGATTTTTCAAAAACCGCTTGTTCGATTTCGATAAAATTTTCATGGGACCATTTGGGAAGTATATCCTTTCCAACAAAAAAAGAATTTTTCAAATCGGTTGGCAAGCGACGGAGTTATGCGCGAACAAACAATAAAAAAAAAAAAAAAAAAAAACATACAAACATCCGAATTGAGAACCTCCTCCTTTTTTAGAAGTCGGTTAAAAACAGAACTCCATGAGTCTCTTTAGAAGTCAAGAAGGTAGTCTAATAACCACAGATGTTTAAAGGCCTTTTGTTATGCTAAAAGCAAACGAAAATCTACAAATAACATCTTAGGTCCCATTTCATCTCACAGCACTACAATTTATATGCACAAAACTCAGATCCGCGGGTAGATGTGAATTCTGTGCTACGCGCGCGTAGGTAAATAGCGTTAGTGCATAAGTAGTGACAAATTGGTGGGGCAAAGCTACTCCGTCGCCGCTGACGTGGACTAATGGCATGCCGTGTGGGGTATGTGCAATGTTGCACTATAAGAAGATGTGTATGCTTTTATACGCTATTCAATTCACTTAGACCTTCCGCAACTGTATTCGGGTCGGCTCCAGTCTAACTGTGCGCAGATGAGCAGTGATGCCAGAACGTCCCAAAAGGGACGATTTTTGTCCGTTTAGACATCTTTACGTCCCTTTGATGTCCGTTCATATATTCAGTCCCTTTTCCGTCCCTTTTCAAATAGCCAACTACAATAATTTACTTTTCTAAGTACAAAAATGCGTTTATGCAAATAACAAAACGCAGGTTTAAAAATTACAGAAATGCGTAAAACTTTAAGTAAAAACGATACGCGCGGCATGTGAATGCAATTTCAGACTACTGCCGAATATCATATAGGTAGCCATCCTTTTTTCACACCCAGTGATCCCATATCGCTTGCCTTTACGTTCCACGCACACAAACAACCACAATCATTCGGTTATTGAGCTGAATTCTGGAAAAAGTTTTCCAAATGAAGGATATTGCCGGGAATGTAAAATACCCACACATCAGAAAATTTATTGGAATGCTGTTGCTTTTACGATTTGCAAATGCAAGGGTGGGAAGAGTTTTCAGTAAACTGAAAAGGATCAAGACGAAAAGTAGAACCCGCTTCAACACTAATACCTTAGTGTATTTGATGGTAACGAGTTCAGAAATCAAGGATGTAGTTAAGTTTGAGCCGACCAAAGATATGCCAGAAAATAATATTGAATATCTTCGTTTTTTTTTTTCACTTTTTATTTGTGTCCTCAAAATATGTTAGTACTCATTCATGTACTTATACTTTTTTTTTTCATTCAATCGTAACAATTAATATTTCCCCAGCCGTCCTTTTTGGGTAAAAATCGTCCCATTTCAAGTAGTGAATCGTCCGAAAGTTGACGCAGGTACTGGCAACATTGCAGATGAGTACGCACCAGTATTTTCTATGAAGCTCTCCGCAAACCAGTTACTGGGTAACACGATACCCCTTTATGAATGGGAAATCGTCAAATGACCTATTAAGTTCAGGGCGTTCCTAATGTCTTTTGCGTGCAATACTTTCGGACAAATTTCGCAACCCAGATGGTAGACCATCTGACACTCCCTTCCGATCCGCCCAGAGCGGGACAAGTCATCTGATGATATCCCATCCAAAACAAAAAAGATGGTAGACCATACTTTGGAAAGAAAATACGTTCCCACAGATACATTTTCGACTTCGGGAAAAGTCAGTTTAAAATATAATAAAACTGTATGTTTTATAAATAAAGCGTCAAATAAAATAAGCGTCAGCCCGCTATCCTTCGTAGCGACTGATATTAAATATTTACTATGATATTATCCATTCCTCTTGGAGTTGGGAAGTATTCAAAATTGGCTTTATGTAGATTTCAGCCACGAAGCTTGAGAACTGAGAATTTTAATACTCTAGTATTGAATGTACAATATTTATTTATAAGTTTTGGGTACTGAGACATTGGTTTCATTATTTTCTGAGATTGTTGGGAGTTGTTTTATGAAAATTATTGTTTTTGTTTTTAGTCAAACGAGCTACAGAAATGTAAGATCAAAACTCCATACCTACCTCTATCCTATAAAAAAAATACGTGTCCAATATTTTTTGGAAATCTATCAGACGGACTAGTCAGATTTTTTTAGTTAACTACCCTATTTCAACACTAAAACCAAGATATATTTACGCCGTTTCGGACAACGATATACTTTTTTATGATATGATTCAATCACAAACATTTATTTTTTACGAGTGTCCTCCAATTGTATGGCATTGTTGCAACTAGTTGTAAAACTTTCTCAAGTGATGTGACCGTAAAAATTCTATTACATATCGCATCTGGGGCAACGGTAGTGTTGTTTGTTAAGGTCGCTAAAGTAGTGATGGTCTTTGTATCGACTTTATTAGAGTCGGAGAGTTTTGACTGCTACGGTAATCAGGCAAAATTTGTTATCGGGGTGAGAACACGGAGTTTGGAAGTTGGTGGTATGTTTTGGTTGGTCGAAACTCCGGGCTTTTTTTTTTTACTGGATGGGAAATCATCAAATGGTTTCTCCCGGTTTGAGCAGAGCGGAAGGGAGTGTCAGACTCTTACTGACTAAAACCCACCCGTGTTCCTCCTAGTGCTCGCCGCGTTCCAGATCCGCGGTGTCCCTTTCGAACAAACTCTGCAACCCTAGCTGACCCTATGCGACCCCGTCTTCTTTGCTGACAGCTCTATTAGGCGCGCGTGAAAACTCTGGTCTGTCACAGAACATTCGTAATGGAAAATCCCAATAACACATTCTGACCGATCAACGTAGCAGTCCCTCACTGTTATAGAATAGTTTTTATTCACTTTCCTCTTACAAAGCACGTAAGCCGTTGGGCCAGCACCAGATGTATCCCCAGTCGTGTCGGTCTGGCCGTGTTATGCTCCCATCTGACTGTGGGAATGACTACATCATAAAACGAAGCGTTCCGCGAAATTTCATGTTCCTAGTCCCAGTTTCTTCGGCTGTGCATTGAGATGTCAGTCAGTCAGTGTTCCCTTTTGTAAATATTGGGATTTGAGCTACAGGATGATGAAGATGCGAACCAATGTTAAAAACTAATTTATTTCTTAAAAAAAAAAAAAGTTGCCCCTCTCTAGGAATTTCTCCTGTATCGTGGGTGCGTTTACAAACATATCAACTCATAGACACAAACAGCAGGACCCGGAACAACTCTTTAGAAAATATTTGATACGTGCGGGAATCGAACGCACGGCACGCGGCGTTATGACTCAACCATAGCGCCAACCGTGTCGCAAAATTGCATTTAAATTTTGCAATTGCAAAAATTAATAATTTTAAAATGCCCCGACACAAAAACCTAAATTCTCTTTAAAACGTAAAAAAATAATAACAAAGAAAAAACTCAATCTTAAAGTACCTAAGTATACGTGAATTGATAATTCTAAACAAAATACGTCGCGTTGGAGGACCGCTCAAAACCTAACAATTTAATTACAAATAGTCTATTACCTAACTAAGCAACACGGTCCCCTGTCTTTCGACGTCGGGGGTTAAAAAAGGCCAATCATCGTAAGTTTGAAAGCTAGAAGTAGTACACAAAGGCAGGCAAATACCTAGGTATTTACCTAGGCCCGAATTTAATCTTAATTGTTTTGATCATAAATCGCAATCTATTAATTTCTGAAGGCTCAATATTTACTTGATTGTTCATTTAGTTATCAGATCATAAATTGCAATTAGTCAATCCAGTTCGAATTAAGCCGCAAAGTTGAGTTACCACAAAGTCAATACGGATTCATTAATTAAACGTAACTGAAGATGACTACTAGCAAATTATTATTATGTTCAGATAATATCGTCTTTCAACCAATTAGGTACTTATTAGTTCTGATTCATTAGAGAGTAAACAAAAGGCCATATCTGTGTCTTGGCGAATAAAACCCGAAGTGGGTAGGTAATTATATTTACTCAGTATAACCTCTAAGCACTCTAAGCCTCTACACGTGTACACTGTACATTTATTATGTATAGCTGACCCGCGCACATAAGGGAGAAAAAAAAACCTTTCTTTGTATTTATAACACTTTTCATTGATGTTCAGCTCCTATTGGTCGTAGCGTAATGTTAAATGGGATATCGAAAACTAAAAAAAAAATGACAGTTCGAGCCGGTAGTTCCTGAGATTAGCACGTTTTACCAAACAAATAAATTCTTCAAACACGAATGGGTTTAAGTCAGTAAGAGTCTGACACTGTCTTTTGTACCGCCCAGAGCGGGAGAAGTGGTTTGATGATTTCCCATCCACAAAATATCTATCTATACATATAAATAAAATTGGAGCGTCTGTTTGTAATATTGAAATAACCACTTTTTACTACATGAATATATACGGTACATATACAAAAACAATATTTTTTACAATTTTTGTCTGTCTGTTTTTTCCGGCTAATCTCTGAAATGGCTGGACCGATTTTGACGGGACTTTGTTGGCACCTGCCAACAAAGTCCCGTCAAAATCGGTCCAGCTGATGTAATAAGGAGTAACTTAGGGTGCTTTCATTTTATAATAATTGTTTTATTTTAGAAAAATATCCAAGTACTGTCCAGTACCACTGTGCCGTCACCTCGGGCGCCTCCCACCAACGAATCAATATCAAAAAGAATCGGGGGGTTAGTAACTATTCCACGCGGACGAAGTCGCGAGCAGAAGCTAGTAAATAAAGGCCTTGTGACTGCTTATCATATTGACCAAACTTTTAAATGCTCTTTCAAGGTGCCATTCTGACCCAAAGCCATTCAAATAAATTCTACGCACAACTTATTCAAAATTGACTTATTGGTCCGCATAGAATCCCAAACTTGTAATTGCATCGAAATAAACAAAAGGCCTCAAACAGAATTATTAATGGACTTGTTCGGAACTTGTTTATCAATATTCATTTTATTCTGTTGGAAGTTTGTCATTCATATTAACGAATTGATTTGTAAACGCGGACTTTAAATAGGATCAAAATTACTGTGTATATGGTACACAGATTCGTCAAAGAATATTCGATGGTTTGATTTTTATGGTAGCAAGCGTAGGTACGGAGTATAGAGTGACGATTTGCGCAGGACGGCTGGCAGAAACTGGATGCGAGAAGCCGAAAATAGATCTAAGTGGTGTGTAATTAGAGAGGCCTATGTCCAGCAGTGGACTGCAACAGGCTGTTGATGATGATGATGATGAAACGTAGGTAACATAAAATCTAGACGGCTTTCTTGTGGTTCAGTCATTAATAATTCTTATTTGTCGATGATAAGCCCAAGATAAGGTTCTCTACTTTTTATTTATGATAGCAGCGTCCCGCGGTTCCTCCCGTGTAGTTCCCGTTTCCGTATAAAAAAATAAATGAATTAGATCACTGATTTATTAATTTTATAATGCAACGTATCCTAATATTCCTTATCATTATTTATTATTTTTTAAATATTAGAATTGTGATTGACATAAATATTTGTAAATTTGAAAATGAAAATAATATATCTAGTTTTAATTTCCGCGAATATCTAGTGTTTAACTAGATATATTATTTTCATTTTCAAATTTAAAATGGATTTCCGCAAAGTAACGCCTGAATCAATCAATTTTATAAATATTTGTGTTGTTGATGTGCAATATATTTTTTATTATTATTGTGTGCACCTGAGGAAAAGCGATAATGTGGTCGACGATGGTGTAGGTACCTACGCTTCCGTTGAAGTAACCTATTCACACTTGCCTTAACAAATATCCATTCGTACCTTTATACTAATATCGCATTTACACATTCGTGCGAATCGCGAGGCGACTGGTGAGGCGAATAACGAACACGCATTTATTTAAACAGTGCGCAGTATTCGGCTCGTGGCTCGCGTCGCGATTCGAGAGCTCGCCTTAGGAGCAATTTTTCGGATGCGAATGTGTGAACATCGTTTTCGCGACGTGTTCGCGACGGCACTCGTAAACGAATGTTCGTCGACTGACGAGGCGAATGGCGAACACGATCGTGTAAATGCGGTGTAAGAATACAGACCCTTTTTTTTTTTGGATGGGAAATCATCAAATGACCCCTCCCGCCCTGGGTGGAGCGGTAGGGAGTGTCAGACTTCTACTGAGTAAAACCCACCCGTGCTCCTTCTTGTGCCCTTTGCGTTCCAGGGCCGCGGTAACTCTTTCGAACAAATTCCGCAACAAGAATACAGACCCTAAAAAGCTTGAAAGCCGGTCTATTTCACAGACTATAAGAATAATCACTTATATCATGAAGCCTCCATTCTTTTTACGAGTACTTACAAAATAACTACAATTTACTTGACAAATTCTTCCACAATTTGTCGGAGATATTTTAGTGGACCACTCTCTTTGATGAATAATGTTGGATAGTAAAGTTTATTTGCTAAATAAAAGGAATGGATCGAATTGGTTTCGTGGCTGATGAGGACTGAAGAGTTATTTAGAATTTTATGATAATGAATCTGACGGAGCAAACCAAAATACTTAATTGGGCTGAGAATTAATGCTTTTTGAAAGTTAAAGAAAAAGAAAGAAAGAAAAATGTTTATTTAGGACTCGCACAAAAATAGATTGAAAAAACATAATTAAAAGCTTAATATTAAATTTAAACTGTGCGTGGCCAAAAAAGGTCCCTGTCTCAGCATATGCTGCGATATTTAATCAATTGATAAATACCACAACAGTTAAAACTTACAACGACATCACTACGGTTAAGACTAAAATTTAAAATTTCTAAATTATACATAGATCATTTAAATCTGTGCGATGAACGCCTTGGGCAATTAATAACAAACTGTGTCATTTGTGCGGATAGGAAAATTCTATAATCACATCAGGAAAATACTATACGATGGTATAATACGGTGACTTGAGTGCTTTATCCAGTGACGTTTATTTCAAAATTATTTACAGGCACTTTGAAGTCAACCTACCATTAGAACGTCGTCATACAGTCATTGCTTTTAATAGCTCGGTTATCAAAAAGTATTACATGGCCATTGACCGACCAATGATCGATCATTATGAATTTAACAGATTACAAACTTTTAGCAAAATGACACATCGTGTTGGAATGACACATTTATAAAAATAGCAGACTTGGGGCCCTGGTATAACGTCACTTTTTCTAGGCCCTCTCTTCAAATTTATCACACGATTTTCGGAAAAAAGTTCTCATTGAAGACTAAGCCAGACTCTCTGATTATTCTCAATCAATTGAATTTTCGCAGCCCACTTTGTCTGATTAATTTAACTCTGGAAAGTTTTCAGACGCCATATTTCTTTAGGTATTCAAATTATTTAGATTTCACAAGTTTCCAGCCATAAAGATAAGTTCGACAGTTTTAAAAATAAGCGAACGTAGACAGATGGGAAAACATTTCAATTTATGGATTGGCAAAACATAGAAAATAGCAAACATAGGCTAAGCCGCAAATTGCGGAATTTGTTCGAAAGAGTCAACGCGGCCCTGGAACGCAAAGGGCACAAGAAGGAACACGGGTGGGTTTTAGTCATTAAAAGTCTGACACTCTTTCATTCGAGAAGTCATTTGATGATTACCCATACAAAAAATAAAAAAAAGGCTAAGCCGCAAAAAGAACGAACGAATGATAATAAAACTGCAATGCTTGGAAAAGGTTGCTAAGTCATAAGTACTAACATAACATAACATAACATCAACATTGTACACTTAGTTCGCAATAAACGTTTTGACTTTGACTATGACTTTGACTTTGAGAATTATATTACACTATATAGTTAATTATCTGCGTTTTGAAAATATGTTCTTGTAAAAAGATTTTTTACATTTGTAGGTCCATTTCTGTACAATAGATTAAATATAAAACTGAGTATCTATAAGTTAAATTATTAAAGCTGTAAAAAGACAATTGTAATATTTACAAAGCATCTCTTACGAAGAGACAATTAAAACATGATGTGTCCTTTAAGTTTTAATTATATGGTAATCGATTCATTGTTAATTTATTGTTATTGTTAATTTGTTGTTGTATTTTTGTTTTTTTTTTTGTTAGTAAAAGTACTATCTAGCCTGGAACACAGGTTCTACCTAGTTCAGGGATATACTAATAAGCAACCGTGTTCTTTAAAAAAATGCAAGGTATTTTATTGTATTTATGCCCTGTATTTTTTTTTTTATAAATACTTAAGCAATATTACTATAGTATATTATTATTATATATTATATTTTTTACCTCTTTATATTCGCGAGGTTTGTTTTTGGGTTATTTGCGAGTGTCATTTGCTACTTTGTATCCCCTTATTCCCAAGGGAACGGCAACAAGGCGGGTGAAACCGCGGGGCGATGTTAGTTTTATATAGGATTTTGGTAGTGGTACGGTTTCAGGATTCTGAATACTCATAACTTGCTTTTGGAAACACAGAAGAAACCCAGTATTTAATGGTATGTCACCAATCGCGTGCTTAACCCCGAAGTTCGACTCGGCAGTTATTATTTAGTCAGGAGCTACTCAAGACCGTACTTTTTATCCAATAAATTAAAACTAGACGTGTAAAGAGCCGCGGGCACAGCTAGTTTCAGTTGGAACAAATTTTGCGAAACCACTTAAGAGCGTAGGTATACGCCAAACGGCATTTCATACAAATTTTGAAGTCGTTATTTTCCGAAATGACTTAACCGATTTTAATGAAACTTCACACATATAAGCAGGATAAATAGGTCAAAAAGTTAGTTGACTACATTTTCGATAAACAATGTTACAGATAAATTAGACCCATTTTAAATTTTTCATACAAACATAAATTTCCAGTTATCTTTTTTTAAATAAGACATTTTGAAAATGTTTTTAAGTAACTTTTTAAACCTATGTATCCTGCTGATATGTGTAAAGTTTCATTAAAATCGGTTCAATTATTTCACAAAATAGTGACTTGACAATTTGTAGGAAATGCCATATGGCGTACACGCTCTTAAAGTCCAACCCAAAACAAACATACTGGTCTAATATTAATTATTATTCAACTTCCGAACGTGATGCGGAGCATCTTTAGCAGCGTACTGGCAAAGGAGTGTCTTAAGTAGAGCAACATTCGCAGAGTAATGGCAAATGACGTCATGTTTGCAATATGTGCCAAGTACCCGTTTAGTGGTTGAGATGATTAAGGGATTATTGCAGCTTCTCGTAAGGTAGCAAACGTCAACAAGATTAGCTAAGACTGATCGAGATGTGTTGGAGCAACGCAAGGGGCGCCAAATCCCCATTTCCTCCTAAATTATTATAAACTAGCAGTGCCCCGCGGTTTCACCCGCGTAGTTCCCGTTTCCGTGGGAATACGGGGATAAAATATAGCCTATGTTACTCAATTAAGAGTCTGACACTCCCTTCCGCTCCGCCCAGAGCGGAATAAGTCATTTGATGATGTCACATGAATAAAAAAGGTGTTAGTATAATTAGCTATATTCTCATATCTATATTTGCTTTCATCTTTTCTACTCATCGTCTTAGTTCACATACCTACCCACCTACCTACGCATGTTTGCCCCAAAGCTTTTGCGTTTGTTGTTGTTTAAGGGAAATATGGATACCTACAAATGTATAAAGTCGCTCGATTCCATTATAAAACAAAACGTTATTTAGTAAGAATGGTTTCGTAGTATTTTGGTGATTTCCGATTCGTCTAAATAAGGCAATACGCGTGAGTGTGTAAATACGATAAAGGTATTATGTAACATTTTAATATAAAAGAAGTTGACGAATAATTTTGTCATCGGAACCCCTACGCTATACCCACTCGAATTTAACTAAAATAATTGTATGTGTTATAGCTCGTGGCTAAAGAATAACGATAAAAAAAAAAATAAAAAATAAGAATAATCGATCTTCAAGGTTAAGCAACGTTTGCCAAGGTTGGTCTGTGGATGGGTGACCATCTTAACATACCGAGTATCATCCGTGCCTCGGAAAGCACGTTAAGCCGTTGGTCCCGGCTGTCATTTGTAGATCTTTGGCAGTTGTTACGGATTGTCAGAAGCCAGAAAATCTGACACCAGTCTTGCCAAGAAGTACCGTGTTCCCCAGTTAATGGGTTGTGGAGGTCTGGTAGGTAGCCGCTCCACGTTAAATACTGGTATTCAGTTTAATCCGGTAAGACTGGAAGCCGACCCCAATATAGTTGGGAAAAGGCTAGGCAGATGATGATGTGTTATAGTACCTAATCATAGCTTAATCATGGACGTACATATTATAACACTATACAAGTTTTTACGAACGTTATTTAAAGATTTATCCAAAAAATTGCGACTAGAAGGTGCAGTCGCACCGTTGTCAAGTCTAAATAAGTCCGCACAATAGTCACGATATACAATATCGCTGCGATCCACCCCGAACTACTGAAATATTGGTAATCACAGTGAAATATGGAATGTATGGTACCTACGTGCCAAGAGATAGTGTGGACCATAGATATAATAAACAAGGAGATATGCCCTGTAGCCGAAAATGTATCGGAACCTGTGTCTCCTGTTTTGCCCTACCACCCGGCAACTACTACGAATGCAGTTCAGTAAAAGCAATAGATACGCAGTCGCGCACACACCCGCATTTTTGAAATCGGACTGTACTACACAATCAATTATAAACCTTATCCTAATAAACACAGCGTATATTTACAGTACACCGTGCAACTTACTCACACAAAAACAACGCTGGGTATCGTTGTGCTGTGCAAAAGCAATTTATTTTACATATACGCTAGTGATTGCCTAATCGGAAAGTTATCGATTCTGGCATTTATTACACACGCCATGCTGCCCATGTATAACAAATAAATAGCATGAATATGTTGACTTATTTTAAGCAAAGGTCACTAATATATTATCTTAAACATGCCGATTACTATAATGCATTCGAAACTTTATCGAAAGTAAAATACAATTACCATAAAAAGTAAGGAAGTAGCACGAGGATAAGGCATACATACGATAATTCAAAGCCAAAAACACTTGAACGATTATTTACCAAAAATTTATTGCAATCTAAGAAAGTTTGGTACACTTTTGTAATATTTCATTCAACAATCGACATTGTTGTCGACAGTGTATCTGCACAATTACATCACTAACTCGCGGCAAGAAGCAGCGGCCGTACTATGCGATACATCGGCTTGCTAAAGTATCGTTTTGTGATTTTTACATTGCTCATCCAGTCACTTAGCGACAAACTTAGGTAGTGGTTAAGGAGCAGTGTATTCATTGTAATATGTTATTGTCGCTGTGACATTTGAAAACAAAAATAACATAGTATAAGCAAGAAATATTTTACGATTTGTTGTTTTTCATGATTTCAAAGACAAATATAGTGAAATACTTGTATTTTGATATGGTAAGTGATTCCATAATTAACAAAGTTTTGGTTTAGGCTTCGGTTTTTACAAGAAAACACTGAACAACACGGCATTCTTATATCTTATCACGCTCACGATCGGAAGCGCACTAGTTCGCGGATTCGACCATTGCGTACGACATGCTCGCCCAGACCATGTCGCGTGGACACCGACACGCCCCCTTGCCACTTCTCCTGTATTTTATATTTCTATGGTGTGGACGGTGCATTTCTTTTATGCCCACGTGACCCTCTTTTTTTTCTGGATGGGATCACCAAATGACTTTTCCCGCTCTGGGTGGAGCGCGAGGGAGTGTCAGACTCTTACTGACTAAAACCCAACCGTGATCCTTCGAGTGCCCTTTGCGTTTTAGGGCGGCGGTGGCTCTTTCGAACAAATTCCGCAACCATAGCAGGCACTGACCCTATGGGACTAGTCTTCTTTACTGACAGCTCTTTGAAGCGTGCGTGGATAGGACACGCGCCGCGCCGGTAACCCGGGCCTGGTTGCTATCGGACGACGAGCCACCCATAGCTCGCCGTCCGGAGGCCCCCACGTAACTAGACGCCTACACTTTTTGTTCCGTTCCGTTTTTGTCACGGGTACTTGTCTCAGCTACGGTCACAACCACGATATCGGAGTATTGGTGGATTGCATCCTCTCCTACCTGCCACAGCGCTGTGCCGAGCGGTGGTCGTAACTCCCAACGATTTGCTTGTGGGATAATATTATAGGCCACGATATTTTGTTACTGCTACTGTCTACATTTTCTACAGAGCCGAGTGACATTGTCACGCGTGGCGTGTGCCCGTCCACATCATCGTATAAGCAATTCAACAGCAATTCCACTCCGGCGAAATATCACAAATGTGGACCCACCTTTAGATTTTATATCCAGATAAGGCAAAATTGTAGAATAGGAGTAGCAAATCAAAAGCGCGGGTGGTCCGCGTAGGTTATTTATCTAGAATTCTAGTTATTCTACTAAAATAATATAATTCTCTTCTGTTCTAAATAAAAGTTTATAAGTATTATTATAGTCGTGAATTGGTTTCATTCGTTGGCCATAGCTCTTAATGTAGATAACCTACATAAAATCTAAAAATTAATACATGATCGGTAATAAACAGGTAATTAGTAAAAATAAGCTTTACACTAACACTCCTAATTAGTCTCTATAACTAGGTAAACTACATAACTAACAACCTAAAACATAATAGAGACAAAAAAAATAACCTTCAATGCTGTCAGTTGGTCATGTGTCCAAAAGACTGGTGGCATTACCACGTCTAAGGCTTAGCACGCACTGCGATTAAACGCCCGCGTTTAACCGCAGGTCTAAAACCGCAAAAAAATGTAACACATAGCTTTCTATACAAGCGCACGCTTTAGTGATTTTTTTCAGTGACTGATGTTAAAAACGCAACTTGTTACGTTTTTGCCGCGGTTTGAAAATGCGCGGTTTTTTTTTGTCCCATAGTAACAGTACTGTGGCGCACGCACGGCGGTTAGTCGCATACGGTTTTTATTCAGTCTCGACTGTGCGAGTGCGGAGGATGGACGTTTTTGCAGAGGTTAAGTCATGTCGACCGACTCAGAAACATCGAATGTAGACTACGACAATTTTTTTTACGAAAATTTATCATAAGTGCCAATCGACATTCTGTAGTAATTAAAAATGTTATCGGGATGTTGACGCACGTTGTTGTACATTTTGCAAAAGTATCCTTTCAAATGTCTTTGATCAGTTAGTGGATGTACCCAGTACCTATGGCGGCGGCGTTGTTTACGTTTTTTATTTCAATATCAAAGCTACAACACATGCTGCTCGCCAGAAATCCATGGTGTAATGAAATAAATTTAAGCAAAACGCTAGCCGCAGTGCGTGTTGATGCGCGTTTTTGCGTTTTCAGCTATTCCTAAACCGCGCGAGTTTAATCGCAGTGCGTGCTAAGCCTAATGGCGATGCTGCAATTCACTACGTAACTAACGCCAAACAACGTGACAAGCCAAAAGTCACACTTTTCTAATTGACATTGCTACCATTTATTCAGAAAACAAAACACGTCTCACTTGCCACCAAAAAAAAAATTAGTCAAAATAAACGCCTGCAAAACAACACGTTAAAGTCGCGTGACTGTCAACGTAGAATAACATTATTATAGGACAGCAATTTCTGAGAATAGAACACACAAACAAACACACGTTTTCTTTATAATTAGTGGTGTTTGGAGTAAAATGCAGCACGGAAGGTGGAAATAATTATATGGTGTTTTACTTTGGGGGCTAGGGTGTAAATGTGTGATATATAAAGGTGGTACAAAACGTAGGTAATCTGGGGTCTCTTCTTAGTATTCTTAGATATTTATTTATTTGTTTATTGAGAAATGGATTTGCTCTGGACTATAGTCTAGGTCACAGATACAAAGTCGACGATGGAATGAGCTTACCCAGAAGAAGCCTCACTCTAACTTTGGAGAGATTAGATTTCATAAAGAAGGGGTTTTTTGGGGATGGGAAATCATCAAATGTGTCAAATACTTTTACAATGGAAGCTGTGGCAGTATTTACCTCAATGTCAGGCGTCACAAAACGACTGACCGAATTGAAATTCTGCCAATCCTCTAATGTTCTTAATTTTCCTTATTCCATGGTAAGTAAAACTCGCAAAACTTAATACTTAGATACACTAGTCAAGCACATCTATGTTGTAATACTTTGTAAGCTAAGAAATTGAGTTTAAGGGTAACATCACACTGAGACACGACTTGTGGCAATTTTTTTTGGTTTAATTTAATTTATTTGGTTTTAATTACTGTTATGGTGCTGTGGCTCTGCCTCGCACACGAGTCACAGCATTATGCTCAGCGATAGCCGTTTTGCGTTGATGTCTCTTCAAATCTTAATTTAAGATTTCTGTGAGCTGAATGGTGCCGATACACGCGTCATGTTTGTGAACGGGCGCCGTCGGTTGAGACTGGTCACCTCTAAACTGCCAGTGTTTTGTTTTAATCTTTGTACTTTGAATTGTTTTAAAGTTTCCTTTTTTTTCTTTGCATTGCATTTTGCATACACATTACATTGCATCTTCACATATAGAAGCAACAAGGATAATGTAACCAAGGTTATGTAATACAGAACATGATTTACGGCCGATCCCAATAACCGATCTATCACATACTGGAGATATAAAAACAAATGAAACAACAGAAAACCTATATAATTTTTCTGTTGTTTCATTTGTTTTTCTATCATAGGCGATAGATCGGTTATTGGTTTCGGCCGTTAAAGGATTATCCGTGGCGTTTCTTGCACGTTCTTCTCTATAGAGATCTACGCTTTCGAGCGTGCAAAAGCTTCATAACTGACTAACCTTGACAATTGACAAAGTGCCTTTACTGAACTGGTTTATTTTGAAATAAATGCTTTAAATCTTGAATCTATACAATAAATTATTAATATTCTATCTATCAATGTTTTCATTTTGTTTTTACAATTATTTGTTTTAGTATTCGCTGGTATGCGTCGTTGTATGTTTATTACAACTAGGAATTGTTTCCGTGTAGTCAGATACGAAACACTTCTTATCTACCTTATTATCTAGCTAAAATTGACAGGCAATATTGACGTGTAAAAGTATGTTTATTTATTTGATTAACTTATAAAATAAATTCTCTATCGTCGTCTTTAAGAGCGTGTACGCTGTATGGCATTTCATACAAATTTTCAAGTCACTATTTTGCGAAATGACTGAACCAATTTTAGTAAAACGTCACAAATATAAGCAGGATACATAGGTCTAAAAGCTAGTTAAAAACATTTTCTAAATGTCTTCTTTAATAAAAGATGTTTATATGAAAAATTTAAAATGGGTCTAATTTAACTTTACCACTATTTATAGAAAATGTTTTCTATTAACTTTTTAGACCTATGTATCATGCTTATGTGTGTAAAGTTTTATTAAAATCGGTTTGGGCATTTCGGAAAATAAGGACTTTAAAATTTGTATGAAATAGCCGTAAGCACGCTCCTAAGCACAGTCAAATTACGTCTTGGTGTGAGCCGACCCTAACGTTAAGTAAACCTGTCGAAGTAACTTGGATAAACTTGATTGGCTGTAAAATCTAGAAGTCTATATTCAAGTTAGCAGTAAAGCTATGAATTTTATTAGATGATTGCTATTTGCTATTCCATAGGATTGAAGTGTGGGAAAGAGGGCAAAAAGGTCGAATGTTAACTGCAAGTAATTAGCATGATCGTAATCAAAATGATCAGAATAATAAGTATCACTAATTAAGTTCGACTAATTAATTACTTCATCACCATCGATATAGTTACTGGAGCAATTTAAAACTAAGGCACAGTTCAAGAAACGAGTTGATCGCGTTAAGTAACTGTCTTGTATTTTCGATAAGGAATCGCATTATTTGACTTCAATTTAATTTGTGACACTTCGGTAACAATTTCTTCCCAGAAAAAGAAGTAAACCTATCGATTTATCATCGAATAATAAAAGATATTGCCGTCCTAACGTTTCCTTTTACGTGTTACCATGCAAGAAACGCGGCAATTTTAATGACTTGCGCACACGACCGCTCCCGGAGATTTCCGACCGCGTCACGAGTAAGCTTCGGTCAGCAATTTGTAGCGCCAATAAAAAAGTGCGGTGCTTACTATAAAACCTCTATGGCGCCTAAACCTATCAAATGTCATGCCACTTCGAAATTCGAAATGAGCGATGATTTACTTTTAAAACAAATGAGATCGTTTTCGAATTGCGTGCAGCCAGTTACTTCCAAGTGAACTTTGCAGAATGACAGCTCCAAGTTTTTAAATGGAGAATGATAAGTAATAATAATTCACCCTACTAGGTCACCGGGAATCTCTTTGTGAAAGGGACTGAATCTTATAACACCACGCGGGCCCATCTAGGATCCGTGTTCCATTTATTTTTTTCTATGAAATGCTTATTTCCTCATTATATTTTCCTTTAATGTTTTTAAAGAAGTGGTGACGAAATAATTTACAAATATTAGAATGCGTATAAGAATAAACTTACATAGTATAATCAACAATCAATTCAATTTAATTTATTCAAGAAACCAAGACTCTGTTAGTGAAAACTTATCCTATGTTAGTAATTAAGATAATTCAATATACTTCCTGAAAACCAAATTCCTGTATAATATAAATACACAGCCACAGCACTGTCCGACGCTTCACCATTCCATGAGGACGGTCAAGTCCAGCCTGCTCGAAATCAGAGACTGTACACTGGTCTTGCTGCTCACGCGCATTGTGGCAAGGAAACATCCACAATATATGTGGCCGCGAACATCCCTGATGCGCTGGTACGGGGCAGCCTAAACAGTACCCTGAACGCGTTGTCGTATAACGCTATAGTTATACGACAACGCGACTACAAAAATAAACAAACATTTTAACATAAGATAGGAATGCAAATAAAAAAAAATGGAATATCTGATCTGACTGAATCATCAATTAGGTACAGTTACAGTCAGTGTTCCCAAACCAATTAAACAAATAAATAACTGAAATATTTATGCTCGCATTTAGTAACCTGAATTCACTAGTGCTATCATCGAATTTTTTTTTATTTCAAAATTGGAACGCCATGCCAGTATACATATTTATTATTCGCATGGAAATGTGTGCGATTCTGTTATCGACAGTATTTATCGAAAGAGCCATCGATAAGGCCCAACACTTGCGCTTGAAGAATGAAACATATTAAACTTTATTGGTATTAGTACAATCAAACAGATGGGAACAGAAGGTCAAAGCAACAAAACGTTTAAAGACACTCAGGTATTTTTTTGCTATTCTGTATAATAAAGAAATTGCCTTTTTTTTTTGGATGGGAAATCATCAAATGACTTCTCCCGCTCTGGGCGGAGCGGAAGACAGTGTCCGAGTCTTACTGACTAAAACCCACCCGTATTCCTTCTTGTGCCCTTTGCGTTCCAGGGCCGCGGAGACTCTTTCGAACAAATTCCGCAACCCTAGCAGGCACTGACCCTATGGGGCCCCGTCTTCTTTGCTGACGTCTCTTTAAGGCGCGCGTGGAACACGACGCGCCGTCAACTCGGGCCTGGTTGCTATCGGACGGCGAGCCACCCATAGCTCGCCATCCGCAGGCCGCCTACGGTGGTCGGGAATCGCCCTGCGTTTCCCGACGCCCGGGGCGTCTCCTTCTGTTGCGGCGGCTGGAGCGAGAGGTTTCCCTCTCTCGCACGCGTTCCGCCTCCTCCTTTGCTAGCATTACTGCTTCGCAAAAGGAGGCGACCGCTTCCCATGCCTCCTCACTCCGGACCATGGCTTGAACCAGGGCCGGACGTGAGAGGTCGCCGCCGCCGATCGCCTCGATGAGGACACGACGGTGCTCCGCCCAAGCAGGACAGACCTCCACCGTATCCTCCACCATGTCCTCCGGGCGATCCACACAGTGATGACACCCGGACGTATCCTCCCGCTGGATCCGACACAGGTACCTCCCGAAACAGCCGTGTCCGGTGAGCACCTGCGTCAGGCGGAAGGTGAGGACGCCGTGGCGTCTCTCCAGCCACTCCTCAAAGAGGGGACTTACCGCCGCAATGGTGGCGTGCCAAAATAAATAAAGAAATTGCCTGAGTGTATGCAAGTAGTCTAATTAAATCTATTAGAGAAATCCACAGGAGTGACAAATTTTATAATGGACTAGCAGCGCCCCGCGGTTTCACCCGCATAGTTCCCGTTCCCAGGGGAATACGGGGATAAAATATAGCCTATGTTGGGTGAAATTAGCATATACAAGAATTTTTGAAATCGGTCCAGTAGTTTTTGAGTTTATTCGTTACATACAAAAATACAAATCTTTCCTCTTTATAATTTTAGTATAGATATCGATACGTAACGACGCTAAGAAAGAGAGAAAGAACAAAACTTTTTTAATTTTTTATTCCACCATGGTCTCTCTCTTTCATCTCCCTACAAGACGTACATATTGTCATTGTATACGGCCATCGGTAGATTGTGGACATCCCACTCAGACACAATAAACATTTTGGAAATACTTTTATTGTACGTACAGCTAAAGACTGGAATTTCCTGCCAGTGACTGTGCTTTCTGATACAACCTATACCTTATCCGTTTAGGTAGTTAACTAAAGGTAAACAATCTTGGTATATCTTTATATGTAAAAATATATTTTAAAATATGGATATTACTACTTATACAAATCAATTATCTATACTTTTAGAAAACCTGAAAGTATTTCATGTTGTAAAACGTATTTCACATTTTTCAAAAACATTTTTCGCTAATGACATACCAACATTGTTTACCTTTAGTTAACTACCTAAACAGATAGGGTATAGGGATATTTGAATCAAGAGTCAATAGGTTACTTCAAGGTAAGCGTGCTCCATCGTCGACCACATCATCGCTTACCATCAGGTGAGATAGTGGTCAGACGCGTGCCTATCACTATTTTTTTTAAAAGCATTGCCCCACACTAAGAATTACTCCTGTGTCGTGGCTACGTTTACAAACATACAATCTCACATACACAAACAGCCAGACGCGGAACAACTATCTGTAGGCCATACAAATATTTGTTCCATGCGGGAATCGAACCCACGACACGTAGAACAGCAGCCAATCGCTCAACCACTGCGCCAACCGTGTCGTCAAATAATACTTGGGAAGTATTTATTTTTCGCAAATTCCAAGAATTCTACTTCTGAACTGTCCCGCTAACGTCACGAATGAAGCATGAATTTTATTGTAGCACAGATAGAAGTCGTAAAAGCGAATGTAAACTTTAACGTCATAGTAGTAAAGTTGAAAGTGAACTGGTTTAATGGCCCATAGCTGTTACAGGTCTTAGCAGGCGTAGTTTGAACTAGGACTAATAAGGACGTTTGCATAGACACAAGCGGAGCGGGCCAAGTTTAGATTAAAGGAATTGTACTAAAAATAAGTTCCTTTGACTGGTTTGTCGTCTTTAGGTACCTCAGTCCTCGTTTTAAAAGTTGGTACTTTTGAATTGAGTTCTTTAATTTACAAAGAGATATACATACCTACCTAACTGACTAAAACATTTTTGAAATCCAATTTTATCACTCGCTATTAATAATTTGAATTGCTCAACAACAGACCTGTTATTCCTTACGAAATAACAATTAAATAAATGACAATTTTATTTAGATGACACGGTTGGCGCAGTGGTTCAGCGATTGGCTGTTGCGCGGCGTGTCGCGGGTTTGATTTCCGCACGGAACAAATATTTGTATGGCCTACAGATGATTTTTCCGGGTCTAGCTGTTTGTGTAAAATTAGTTTATTGTGAGCGCACCTAGGATACAGGAGGAATTCCTAGTGTGAGACAACGTTTTTTTTTTTAATAAAAATAAATTTTAAAAAGCATAAATGTACAAACTTTTTGCTATTAAACAACTCAACCTACGAACAAACCTACTCAACTTTTCTATCAGAACCTGAAGAAAAATCAGCTCGCTAGTGTTCATAAACAGCTGTTTATAATTTTTTTGTTTCTGGTTTGTGTTTTTACATCGTAAAAGATCGCCCATGAATCAAGTCACGAACCACGTAATTCGCAAAGCGTGCAGGTAATAACTACACACTTTCAAAGTACCTTACACCTTTTAGAATTCAATTATTGCGACCACAAATATTATCGGACAGGTAGACCAGCCCCACCTTGCATTTTTTCATTCAATCCCATTCAGTACTATTGATAGCCCCCACACAATAGTTGACTTTGGCCCATTATTGCATGGCTATTGATCACATATTTTGATGCGGATCAATGAATAGAGTGGATGACAAAAATGTGGAACACACATGACAAAGGAATGCAAAGTCATTCGGAGCCAAAAAAAAATGGCCAAATGCGAGCCGGACTCTCAAATTGTAGTGTTCTTTGTTGTTATAACGGCACTAGAAATACACACTCTGTGGTCAAATGTCTAAATATTGCAGGGCATCAAGTCTGCTATTACAATAGTCTCAGAATTTTCTATCATTGATCTCATAATGGTTCATTTTTACAAGTTTGGTAATCTACTAATAAAAAAGCGTCACTATGACTTTCCAGTGGTCAACCACTGACACGCCATTGAAAGAAATGGCATAGAATGGTAATCACGTACATAATGACAAATGAATGACAGACGTATGCGGTAGTCTGCTAAAATTTTGACAGTTCCTTTGATCAGTGACCTACCATTAGAACGTCATTATGCAGTCATTGCTTTTAATAGCTCGGTTAACAAAAAGTTTTACATGACCACTGACCGACCAATGATCGACCATTATGAATTTAGCAGATTACGAACTTTTAGCAAAATGACAATGGGATCGTGTTGGAATGACAAATTTATAAAAATAGCAGACTTAGGCCCCAGTTCTTGTGATACAGCCCGCTGACAGACGGATGGACTGACAGCGGAGGCTTGGTAACAGGGTTCCGTTGGTTACCCTTCAGGTAGGAAACCCTAAAAAATTGGTGAATATTTATTGAATACAATTAATACAACTATGTATCATGATTTCTCAGTAGCAGCTGGGGGTCAGGATTGTGTACTTGATTAGATGTTAGGCTTTATCCCTGTTATACACATATAAAGTTATAATTTGTTCGAAAGAGTAACCACATCTCTCGAAAGCAAAGGGCATTACGAGGAACATGAACGGTTTTTAGTCAGTAAGAGTCTGACACTCCCTTCCGCTCTGCCCGGAGCGGAAGAAGTCATTTGACGATTTCCCATACATACAAAAAAGGTACCACTGAAAAGATACATCATCTTTTCAGCTGCAAGTCGATCACTACTGGACATATGCTTGTTCTAAGCATCGACTGGTCCTATGCTTCTAGCATCCAACGGCTTCTTCTAACCAACGGATTCCCACGGCTGTCACCAGGTCAACGCCATGTTGTAACATACCTCCATACACGTACGATAATAGTCTAAAATGTCCAACAGATTAGTCCCAACACCAGAAGCTCATCAAAACCTCGTAACCCTCACAGCATACATAAGCGACACGATCAAAATGTAACAAAAAAAAGGTCACAAATAATAAGGTCGCTCAACCAAACAACGGCAATCATGCCGTTAAATTGCCCAAATTAATTCGCTACCAACCTCACGGCATAAAAAAGAAAAAACGTAACATCCCGCCCGGTTCAATTTTCAAATCCTACGCATAATTGACTTGCTCGTAAATATAGAATACCTTCCCCCGTTTGTGGGTTCCGAAAAGGGTGAGGGAAAAAAGTCAGCCAGATATGTGTGATGCCACAATACCTGTCTATGGCAGACTTACAAGCGTAGTTTTTGGTGCTCAAAGTGAGTGGCCGAATCTACGCCACAGGCCGATAGTTTTTGAACGTAGATGCAGTTTGCGTTGCGTACTCCTAACCTAAAACTACTTTGGTAGTAAGTATCCGGTATTTTAAGCTCTATTTAATGTGCCTCAAATGTCGCTAGTTACAGACCAGCGTTGATTTTAAATTAAAAATGGGCTCGTAGAGCAGATTTTTCGTTATTTCGCTAGGAAAAAGGCGTCGCAGTAGCAACATTTTGAATATTGACACGGCATAAGAGCAGTGGAAGACGAAAGAAACATCGATACATTTTGTGCCAACACCAAAATGTCTATGAACAACTGCAATCACTAATCTATACCTACTAATTTTAAGAGGTAACGTTTGTGAGTTTGTGAGGTTGTGAGTTTGTGACGTTGTAAGGGGTAATCTCTGGATCTACTGAACCGATTTTCAAAATTATTTCACCAATAGAAAGCTACGTTATTGTGGAGTGTCATAGGCTATATTTTATCCCCGTATTGCCAAGGGAACGGGAACAACGCGGGTGAAACCGCGGGGCGCTGCTAGTATTTTATACAATGAGTGATTTTGACTTACAAGACTGGACGATTAACAGACTAACAACAAAATTATGATTTTATGATCCACACAATTAGAATTTAAATCTCCCTCCATTTAAGAAAGCGAATCAAAATGTTTACCCGCGAACGCGCCTAACATAAACACAGACTTACATTCATGCGATTAACGTGGTTAGGTTTAGGGATTAAGAAGCAGATTTGCTTGACAAGTTTTGTTAAGGATGTTGAGATAAGGACAGGAAACGCAGGCAGATGTTTTGATAACAAACCTGTTAGTATGTCTTGCGAGTAAACATTGGAATACTGTGTTGCTTGAAATGTGTGAAGATTTTTAGATTATTTGACGTTTTTATTGCTATTTTTTTTTTGGTAGAAATAGGCAGCTGACAACCAAATTTAAAGAATTTAGGTCACGTTTTGTTGCAAAAAATATCGAGTATTTGATTGGCAAAACTGCGCAAATATGATCCAACAGTTCTTTTTTCATCATATTTATTAGCTGACCCGCGCAACTTTGTTTGTGTCACATTTTTCATGACTGTTCCGCTCTTACTGGTCTTAGCGTGATGCCTATAGCCTTCCTCGATAAATGGGCTATCTAACACTGAATTTTTCAAATCGGACCAGACGTTCCTGAGATTAGCGCGTTCAAGCAAACAAACAAACTCTTCAGCTTTATTATATTGGTATAGATTTTTGCACATATGTATGTATGTATTTTATTAGTATTAAGTATGTAAGTATGTTATTATTTTTTTGTAAACCTCCCATAGTGTGATTTTTATAACCCAAAGGTTGACTAGTAGAGAATGTCTTGTTGCATTAAGTCCGCTCATGTACCAGTATTAAACATAAAATTTAAATAAATAAGTCATAGAACATTTTCGTGTTTTTAGGTATTATTTGTATTTGTTCAGCATTTTTTGCCTTGTTATTTTTTAACCTAACTAACCAAGTTATTTACTTACCTTTTTTAAAGGTCCCATAATGACGGCGACATCTGCATGGCATACGGTAAATTATGCAAATCGAGGGACTTAATTTTTTGACGAAATTTTCTGTTTAACGGCAACTTAAATGTTGACACAAAAAAGTCCCGGCTTTGCAAAACACATATTTATCGTGTCAAAAGAGAAAATGTTGTCTTGTTAAAGGAATCCATATTTGGGCGTATTCTTTTCTTTAAATACAAAAGAATCATCTGATGTTTTCGATGTAAAGGCAATCTTAGGAAGGTAAGTAAAATACATCAATAGAAGTATCATAAAAATAGTACAAATAATTTACTTAATTATTTTGATGTCACAGATTCTATCAATGTAGCAGTAAAAATAGTAGACAGGCAAATCACACGGAAAAAAAAAACAGAAATGAAATATTTAAAAAACCTATTCAAACACAGTAGCTTTTTCTGGCGGGTCAACCTATCAGTCCCATCTAGCTCTGTGGCAAAATTTATCAAAATGGATTCAGCGATTTAGCTGTCAAAAAGTAAGAAAACAAGCTCACCTTTGAGATTTATAATATTGGTTCGAATAAAGTTATAATACCTAGTTACTTAGTTGTAAATACAAGCACCAATATTAGTCCAGTCCTTTCATCACAGTAAAAACAGACATTACAAACACAATAAACGAAATCCTCTAAATACCGTACCCTTTGTTATACAGTTAAAAATAGCCAACCATACCGTTCAAGCGAAAGTTTATTTTTCAGTCTTTCATCCGAATGCCCGATTTCTAACATGACCGGTTGCATAATAATAACATCAAGGTTTTCCTGGAAAGGGAGTACGCTGAAACTGAAAGAGTTGCTTGACTCCAAAAAGGTCATTTGACTTTTAAAGGATGACGAGGTATTTCGAATTAATTTTCGAGTGAGTGTGGATGGTCCAAGTCTTGGGATATATTGGATGAAAACTAAAAATGAGTATTTGGGTTTTTATAAAATTCAACATATTTGTAGCAGATACTCGTACTACGAAGACGGGGCGCCATGGGAAGAAAACGAGCCCCCATGGGTAGAAGGCAGGATCCCATGGGAAGATAACGGGGCCCCATGGGCAGAAGACGGGACCCAATAGGGTCAGTGCCAGCTAGGGTTGCAGAATTTGTTCAAAAGAGTCACGCCCCTGGAACGCAAAGGTCTTTAGGAGGAACACGGGTGGGTTTCAGTCAGTAAGAGCCTGACAATCCCTTCCGCTCTGCCCAGAACGGGAGAAGTCATTTGATGATTTTCAAACCAATAAAAAAAGGTACTCGTGGAGGGAGCATCTAAAGGTACATCCTTTGAAACAAAATTACACATCCAGACTCCAAGCGTCTGCAAATGAGATATTCCAGATGGAAAAAGACTAATCATTACAGAATAGTACTCTTTATTATGCAAGTTACAGAAAATATAAATGATGAAAACTTTACATAGGGTAAACACAATGGGCGGCCTGATCGATAAAAGCTATCTTTTCAAGACAACCTTTGGATAGATTTTAAGAGAAAAAGAAATACAGTATGCATACGTACGTCTGACTACTAAGCATGAGACCTTTTTTCTGGATGGGAAATCATCAAATGACTTCTCCCACTCTGAGCGGAGCGGAAGGGAGTGTCAGACTCATTTTTATCGACTAAAACCCACCCGTGATCCTTCTAGTGCTCTTTGCGTTTCAGGGCCGCGGTGACACTTTCTAACAAATTCCGCAACCTAAGCATGAGACCGTTTTTTCGGGATGGGAAATCATCAAATGAATTCTCCCGCTCCAAGCGGAATGGAAGGGAGTGTCAGACTCGCTTTTTACCAACTAAAATCAACCCGTGATCCTTCTAGTGCCCTTTGCGTTCCAGGGCCGCGGTGACTCTTTCGAACAAATTCCGCAACCTGAACCATGAGACCTTGGACATTTCCAAAAACGAGCCTAAGATTTCATGCTGTTAGCAACTACAAAACAGGGCAGCCTGTATTCTCCAATAAATGTTCATGATTGCTTTAGCACACCAAATAATTTACCAACGGTTCGGCTCGTTATCAAAAAGTTCTGAAACCGAGGGTAGATACAGGCGAACATAAGCATTTACAAAACTGCCGTTAAGTCCGAAATTACGCTCATCGTTAAACCAGCATTCAACGACCGATATAATGAGCTGCTACTTAATTTTCAACAAATTAAGGCTTTTTATTTTAAACGGTATAGACACGCAATTTTTTTTTAATTATATTTAGTTAGTAAATCATAGTTATTACCTGTGATTCTGTACTGTTAAAACGGTAGAGAGGTTCCAATGTGTGTGCTTTATTTTATAGATCATGTTCAAGCAAGGACCTATTATTATACTTTTCTGCTTTATTCATCAGCGCCTGCTACATTTTTTTTAAACAATAGTAATGATAACTGATAAAACGATATATTTGTTTTTGTAGTTATTAGTTTGAGTTAATAGTTATCCTTACTTATTATAAAGAAAAAAGATTTTAATTGTAGCGAATAAGCTCCGAAACTACTGAACCGATTTTAACCATTTTTTTACCAATGGAAAGCTACATTATCAGCAAGCAAATTTTGTCTCGTATTCCCAAGGGAACGGGAACTGCTCGGGTGAAGCCGCGGGGCGCTGCTAGTAAATTAATACGACAAAAGCTAGTATTCAACGTAGGTCGTATGTAGGTTAAACGTCATCTCTGTACTGTAAATTTATCGACACACCAAAATAAAAAAAATAATAAAAAAAAAACACAACACGCACAAGACAAGAAAATATCAGCCATATCCATTAATATTAATCACAAAGCTGTATCACTAATGTATCCATTTAGATAAGTCTAGACAAAACATGACCTACATCTTTCAAAGCCATCTACAGCTTCCGACAAATGACAGATAAACTGACAGTAACGCCTGTCAGTCTGATGGACAAGCACGACGTATGTGTTTTTACAATGACCGAGGCAGTATAACTGTCACAATCTTTGCTGAATTTCTAAAAAAAGAAGAAAATCTATGATTCTGACATTTTTGGGGGAAATTATTCTCCAGTTCTTGTCGAAATTGTTTCATTTTAACATGACAATAGCAGTCTTATTTTTTTTTATTATTTATGTACACAGAAAATAAATAAAAGATAAAATTACAATTTTAGTACAATTGAACTGCTTATTTCTAACGAAACAGCAGACATACGACGGAGAAACGAAAAGTAATGTAGACAAAAGTGTGCAAGAACAAGAGAATGTGAAAACTTAAACTGTAAGCAGTCATTACTTTTTCCCTAATATTTACGTGGAACTAAGTTCGTTACAAAAGCTAAGTTAGGGCACCCCGATCAAATAGATTAGCAGTGCGATTCTGTAAGAGACTCAGTTTGTACTTATGTAAGTACAGTCAACTTAAAACTAACAGTCAATCAATCCAGAGTGGAATGACAGTTCACTTGAAGCTCGCAAGTGAAGCCGTGCGATGTTAACAGAATAAATTCGTATTAGAAAAAGAAATTGTTCTCCAAAGCAAGCTGGCTTATCAAGCTTCTATTTCTGTTTTTGAAATTAAGAACGTCACGCATACCGAAGTAATCGATTTTCGACCCTCAATTATTTCCTTAGTGTCGGAAATCGGTTAAGCACTTCCGTTTTGTGTAGATACATCTTTTTTTTTTCGTATAACGGCAGTGCTGCCAGGTATTTTCCAAAATGTAATTAAAAACCCGGAAATGTTCCCTTCTAAATACGGTTTAGAAATGTTGGGGAACTGATGCCCCAATTATTTTAATGAGGAGAATTAAATTACAAAATGCCACTTATGACAACCCGTCAAAAGAAAAGTCAAAGTACGAATTTTAAATAGAAAACATCACGTAAAACAATTTTCCGTTTAGAAAAAAATACCCCTAGAAAATTGCTGGAAAATATATAACTATCAAGCATTTGTTTTTCGTCAAATTAAGTCAATATTTAAATGTAGGAAAATTTTACTTCAGGACCCCGGTTTCTTGAAAGCTCTGATTTATAAAACAGCTAACAGAAATAATATAAGTTATTGTAATTGGTTGTCCAAAATAATCATGTCACCAATCAGAAGAAACATTGACAGGACACATGACTTAACAAAGCATAAACCGAGTGAAAAGTTATTTTCAGTATGTTTTTTCTATAACGCGTTCAACACACACTGTTGAATAATAGAAAAAACATAAAAAATGCAATTTCTGAAAAGAGGCCATTGTAGGTACTCATCATTATGAACACTGAAATCGCGTCAAGAAAAATCGATTATCGCATATATATTTGTGCGCATAATTCGGCAAAATACGCTGAACAACTGATTTTTTTTCGCGATCCTAGTTTAATTCCAGCTGCACGGGTCGACTGTACCTAAAAGTCAAAAGTATTTACCCTGAGTAACATTGTGGGTTTTCGCAGTAGCCTATTAAATTAATATCACTTTTTGAATGTCAGTTTTACACAAACACAGTTCCCCAAAACGATCACCCGTCACCACTTCGTAGTGTTTTGGCTGGGAAGAAGTGACGCAACAAACTACTCAGCAACACTTCGTTCATCTGTTCAATTAGAAGAACTATACTAGAATGTATACAAATATAATGCAAAGTCAAAACATGACAGGGTAAAATAACATAAATTATATTGATTTTCGATTAAAACCAAATAACTATCAAACTAATTTTCTCAAAACAACTGTCGTTACCCATAAATGCTAATTAATTAACATTTGCAAGCAGAACCGAATTAACATCAACAGTTTAATGTTTAGTGCCGCAACTAAAACTTAATTGCACAGTAGTTTTACAAGCGCAGCGAAACTTCATGCTAACAGGGCTATCAAAGTGTGAGAGATAATATCTTATTTGTGCTAGCTAATTAAAATACACGTCATGGCTGCTTGCTGCAAAGGTGTAGACAGGAGTTAACCTGTTCGAAAGGGTCACCGCGGCCCTGGAACACAAAGGCATTAGGAGGAACAAGGATGGATTTTAGTCAGTAAGGATCTGACACGCCCTTCCGCTCCGCCCAGAGCGAAAGAAGTTGATACCACCGTTTGATTACCGTGCAGTAACCTCAGGCAGCGAAGGACAACTTAAGGTTGATGAGACGCCTCAATCTTGTCATTATGACAAAACTTGTGTAACGGGTGAACTATCAGTCAGTCAATCTGCTCAGTCTGGGGTCAAATCTGAGATCGGCTTGCAGTCTATCTGGATGCTGCTGAATACCAGTGTTTACATGGAGTAACTGCTTATCTGACCTTCATAACCAAGTAACTAGGTAATACGATAACCCTTGGGAAGCCTGCTGTCAGATTTTCCGGCTTCTGACCACCGACGACCAACGACGTTAAAGCTTGATGGCTTGACATGCTTTCCGAGGAACGAAGGAAATTCGTTATGTAAAAGATGGTCCACGTATTGACCTCAGCAATTGTCGCATAACCTTCGATAGATCGACCCGTACGTCAATTGTTATTTCAAAAAGGTTAGAAGGGTCCACAATGGGTAGGTTTGTCAAGCTAGGCATGGGGCTTGATAAAACTTCCTCTAATTGAATGCTGTGTTTCGTTTCTAGGTAATACTAACACGCTATGGGGCCTTGGATACCTTAAAATAAACAATTTAAATTTATTTTATTATTTATAAATCAGTTTTTTGTAAAAAAAAAAAAATCTTCCCGCACTTATCTCAATCAAACCCCGTCAGTAAAAACTGTCAAGTCAGACTGACTCATTGAAGTGCAAACCCTCCGCAGACGATCGTTTACTTTTGCATTTTGTTTTTTTTTTCCCCGGATAAAGTTTGAATTGGAACGATCAGTTCGGTAGTCTTAGCCTTTTGATTCGTATGAACTTGTATTAAGGTCATCTTCTATTTAAAACAGCTGAGTTCTTTGATGGGGTAACTGCCTAACAGAGCTTTGACTTGGTAAATGAAAGTTTGCAATACGAATGTAGATGATGATGATGGCTTTAAGGGCGAGTTTTGCTGTGGAATTTGTTCGATAGGGTATTGACCCTATCGAACAAATTCCACAGCAAAACTTCCTTTGCCTTCCAGGGCATTGGCCCTGGAAGGCAAAGGAAATTTGGAGGAACACCGATGGGTTTTAGTCAGCCTGACACTCCCTTCCGCTTCGACCAGAGCGGAAACTTGCGGTTAACTCAGCTAATAATCAAAAGTTGTGAGTATTGACCATAGGTCAACTAAATATTTGACTTAAAACGCATTTTACCGTTTACCCACAATTATCAGCTATTAATTGAGTTAACTACAAATAAATCAACTCGCCCTAAGAAACAGGAAAAAACAAAAGATGATGTGGATTGTAAGGGGTGAAGAGAGAAGTATTGAAGAAAATAACACATGTTTGTTTATTGCTTACACCAATTTATACCGAGTACGCTGTGATGGGTACGTTTAGGTGGCGTACCACTTAAAATTGAAAAATAAAAAAACTTTGTACAAAAACATAACAGACTTCTAAACAAAAAAATAATATGAAATACCTAACTTTAATTTCGGAACTCGGTGTTTTTGGTTGTTTTATCGTTTTTTGAACACCGACTTCCGAAATTACCCTACCAGTCACAATTAGTAGTCAGCTAGGAAACACCGGCCTCATCTAGTTTATAACGACCAAAAATATTGACGAGTAAAAGTGTTATTTACAACCTGCTAACAAAACAAATATCATTTATCATTAAATTAGCATCAACATCATTCAGAAGAAAGACGTCCACTGCTGGACATAGGCCCAAGAGTTGCGACATCGACCGGTCCCTTACGTCTTGCATCTAGCGTATTCCCTCGGCCATCACACCACCTTAAGTGGTAGGTCACATTGCTCACAGAACAGATACAAGATTAGGTCGAAAGGTTCTGGAGTGGCAACCGCGTACCAGAAGACCAAGCGTTCGACCACCTAGCACAAATTGGCATAAGGTCAAGATGACGATCTTTATTTTAGTACTAGCTGCTGCCCGCGATTTCGTCCCCGTGGAATCCCCGATTTTAAAACATTCTTTATCGCTGCTCCGCTCCTATTGCCTTAAGCGTGATGATATATAGCCTAAAGCCTTCCTCGATAAATGGTCTATTCAACCCAAAAAGAATTTTTCAATTCGAACCAGTAGTTCCTGAGATTAGCGCGTTCAAACAACCAAACAAAAAAACTCTTCAGCTTTATAATATTAGTATAGATTTGCCTTCCGAGGCCGTACCACGAAGTGCCAAAACTATCATGATTCAGTGTAAAAAAAGGGACAGTGCTATTCGTCATGTTCAACTCCGTCTCTCTCTGACACAGAAAGCACGATGGATTTAAGACGTCATGGTAGGGCTACTGATCTCAAAAAGCGATGGGAAGTTCCACCAAGCAGAATTTACTGCATTGCAGCCGTGCATTTATTGGGTCATAAGTCTTAGGAGCATTGTCTCGGTATGACAGTGCAATGTATTCGCACCTAAGGCACGTCCTAGGTGGAAATGACCTGCGAAGAATTGTAATAACCGTTTATTTATTACTAGCGACCCGCCCCGGCTTCGCACGGGTGCAATGCTGATACTAAAACTCTACTATATTATGCATATAAACCATCCTCTTCGATCACTCTATCTATTAAAAAAAACCGCATCAAAATTCGTTACAAAGCATACATAGGGACAGACAGTTGGAAGTGACTTTGTATTATACTATGTAGTGACGACACGGTTGGCGCAGTGGTTGAGCTTTCGGGTGCTGCGCTGCGTGCCGCGGGTTCGATCCCCGCACGGAACAAATGTTTGTATGGCCTACAGATAATTGTTCCGGGTCTGGGTGTCTTGTGTATGTGAATTTTCATGTTTGTGAACGCACCCATAATACAGGAGTAAATCCTGGCGTGGGGCAACGTTTTAAAAAAAAAAAACAACACTCCATTCCGATCCACCCAGAGCGGACTTTGAAAAGTAATAAATAATATGAACATTACATGTATTAACAATCAAAAATTTCATTTAAAAATCTCGACCGAACACATAATATTAGAATTTATAATACAAACTAATACCAAACTACATACCTAATTACATATAACTTTGTACCTACTCGCATTACCTACGTTTGTATACCTAATGTACTTAATGTAAATTTTTGGTAAGTACGTGGTTAGGCCCTAATTAATTTTATTGATTATATTTTTATAAGTAGTTTAATATACAGTGTTAAAAATGTATGAGATTGACTGTACACGTCACCCAAATTTAACGTGGTCTATCTCAAATATTTTGGCTGTTTGGACTCTCGTGTTCATAAAACCCAAGCCGTTGACCCATCAGCCATGACCCCATGTCATTACATGGGGCCATGTCGTGACATTAGTCTTCTTCTTGTCGAGTCGATGATTAGCTCGTGATTGTTATCCTTGAGGAATTTTATGAACGCCACCGACGCTGCAATTAATGTTGCCACCTATTGGGCCCAAACAATCTAAGGAGTTGCACATTATTAAACGTCTCGTACAATAGTAAAACACAACCTTTCTTAATAATACTATTGCTTACCGTCCAGCCATTGTTCGGGCAGCAAACATTATTGCATGGCGTTGAGGAAAACAGAACCATTAAGCCTGTAAGTGAACCAAAGTGCTAATGCCGCCGAAATTAATTTCCTGACATTGTAATTCTTTGGCCCGCTACTTACTTTCTATTTCCCCCAAATAAACCAGTGTGCGCATGGAGGCGGACAATTTTATTACTGGGATAACATTTGGTTTTTATTTTCTGTCCTTTGCGTTCCACGGTCGCAGTGACACTTTCGATCAAATTTTGCAATCCTAGTTCACACCTTTTTTTCTTTCTGGATGGGAAAACGTCAATCTCCCGCTCTGCGCGGAGCGGAATGGAGTTTCGGACTCTTACTCACTAAAACCCACCCGTGATCCTTCTAGTGTCCTTCGCGTTCCAGGGCTACGATGAATCTTTGAAAAAATTACGCAACCCTAGCAGGCACTAACCCTATGGGGCCCCGTCTTCTTTGCGGGCAGCTCTTTGAGGCGCACGTGGAACACGACGCGCCGTCGACCCGCGCCTGGTTGCTATCAGACGGCGAGTCATCCTAGTTCATACATGAAGGCTAGTTCTCGCGCTAAGAGTTTAAATTCGAATACCTGCTTATCACTTTCTGGATAACGTAACCAGAAATTTCACATTTTATCGTAAAAAATTGAAAACAAAAGCGTCTACTTTAAGAGTCCCCCAAACTGATTTTAAGAGCCCCCAAACTGAATTACGTTGTCCCCAAAGCATAATGAGGACCATAATAACTAAGTTCAAAGTAACAATTTCTTAAATCAAAATTGACACATTTCGTCGTCTGGAGGGCCAGTTTAAGAAAAACTTATTATTTTTAACGTATTTCCTTAACTGGGCCAAAGAAGAACTCTTTTGTAAGCGAACATTATTAGAAATATTTCTCGGGTGAACTTTTAAAAGGATTTGGGTTCAGTTTTGGTCATATTAAAAGTTAGTACAGAAAAATTTGCAGCTTTTAATGTTATTTGGGAATAGCTTTTGCACGCGGCTGCGATTGCTATTAGCATAGCAATTTCACACATGGTTCACACACACATGGTTGGATAAAGTCTAGCCTTCCAATAAGTGGATGTAGCTGATTTCTAGTATTTTACATTGAGCGAATGCCTATCTGACCTCCTTTTTTTAAAGGATGGGAAATCAAATAACTTCTTCCGCTCTGAGCGGAGCGGATGGGAGTGGCAAACTCGTGCTGATTAAAACCAAATTGTTGTGTTACTCCAAATGCCCTTTGCGTTATAGGACCGCGGTGACTCTTTCGAACAAATTCCGCAAGTCTAACCTCCATAAATAACACGTAACTGTGACATCAGTGTGTTAGATGTTTTAGCTCCGGACCATACGAAACGAATGTCAAAAATCTACAAATGAAAGCCAGGACTAACAGTTCAAAGAGCTTTCCGAGGCACGGAGGAGTCTCTTTATGTAAAGGATAGTTACCTACCTACGGATCGACCTCGGCAAGTGTAACTTAACCTCGAACATCGACCTGTAGGGCTGTTATTATTTACCCACTTTCTTTACCATATAAAATAATAACAAAAGATGATCTCCAATGAACAAAGCCTACACATATAGAACAAGTAATTTCCTTTAGCTTTATCACATGTCCCAAAAACAGAGTATATGAAGTCAATCTGCGGATAATATTCGTCTTGAACAACATACCCCGAGTTTTTATCATTTAGGAACAGACGTAACGTAGTAAAAAAATCTCAGAAGTACAAACTTGTTTTGTGCTTGAAATACTTAATGACATGAAAATTTATATGGTGAAATGCGTTGAGATAAGTGACATTCGTTCGTCTTATACAACTGTCAAAAATATAGAATAGGTTAACAAATACATATAAAATATTTATTCGAAACAAACACAATAGCAACAAAACACAAAGTAAAAAAACTAACAATGACAAAACATGAGGTAGACTGACAAACCCTAACGAGTTATATATCCAATCTTGTCCTATCTTCCTTACATATCGATTCTTTCGACAATCATTGTAGCCACAAATGAAGACAACTAAAAAAAATGGCAAATTGATACAGGATTACATCGATAACGAAGAATTTTGAAATAAAAAAATCTATTTATTTTCTTTTTAAAAACGAACTCAAAACCATCAAACTGAAGTTCCCAATTCATTTTGTAATCTAATGAAATTTATATTTGCACCACCTAAAACCCAATTAATTTGGGGCTGGCGCAGCATTACTTCTTTTCCCCTATCCATTAAAGATAACCTTCCAAGTTACTACGAATCATAGAATTTCGATTCTGTACTACCTAATCATTTATTCCAATAAACCTACCTACTATTAATCGATCACCGCAATTTTTAACAACCAACCAGTAATAATTGAACCGGATCAAAAGCCCCAGAAACACGACAAAGATGGCTGACCCAAATGTCAAGGGGAGCGTCGGTCTACAGCTACTTGGCTAACATCGGGCCGATACAACAGAACAAATATTAGTGAAGCAGCTGGTACCTCGTGCATGTGATTTGAGGACTGGATTCCATGTCAGTTTGAGAACTCTGGAGTGTTCATGTTTGTTTATTGAGTTTACAAGGTGGGTATATCGGCTATCAGGTTTTGCTGTGACACAAAATAATACTAGACCTGATTATTTATGTATTTAACTTTGTGGTTAGCCTATTTATACAATTAATTGGTTGACACTTCGCGTGACCCAAGGGCTGGCTTTTACTTCGAACAGAGGATAAGTATTGCCATACAACGTGGCAATGCCGCCAGTCTATTGGGTTCACTCCCAGTCGATAGCGATGCGGACGAGTTTTTTGATGCCATTTTGTAGTTAGGAGGATTTTATTTTATTTTTAAGTTATAGTTAGATTTAAAGTAAAATAAATGATTTCCAGTAAAAAAAAAATAGTTTAAATGTACACGATATACATTTATAAGTGCAAACATGACTTACATTGAGCAATTATATAGATTGGTAGTTTATTTAACGCAACAAACTACAGAAAAACAGCAACTGAATAAAGTTATGTATTTATTATCTTTTCCTTTTACATCTACGGCCATGTGAATGTCGGAAATGATCCCAAAAGAATATACCAGCAGGATAATTGTAAAAACTTATGTGCTATTCCAGACTGTTATATTTATGCGCCAAATTTCATCCATATCCATTCATTCGCTTTGGTGTGATTGTGTAATCAAACATCCATCCATCCATTCATTCATGTAACCAAAATTTTGCTTTTATATTATTAGTAAGATTAAAACTTCATGCATTATCATACTGTAGCCATTTTCTACCAGTCGACCTTTAAGGTGGTACAGAGGCAATAATTTTAAAATTAAATTTTGGTCATGTAAAAAGGAGGGATGAATCATATGTAACTAAAAGGGTTATGAATATGAATGTGGATGGATGGAAAGGGAGAGGTAGGCCAAAGAAACGATGGATGGATGGAAAGAAAAAGGAGTGATAGCGTGACGGCTGACAGGACAGAATGGAAGAAAAAAACATGTTGCACCGACCCCAAGTAACATGGGATAAATGATGAGAGGCAATAATTAAAAAAAAAGGATATTCGATTCGTTTTCTTCCTGATGCTCAGTTGGAGTGCTTTCTGTAGTATGATTGCCTTGACAAAGAAGATACACAATGTGGACCCATTTCTTTTCAGCCAGCAACCACTTACAGCAACAAATTAATGACGTCAGTACCAGATCTTCTGTTCTTAACCTGTACAGTGGCCAAAAAAGTCGTGGGATGAAAAATAGCTTCTCCGGGTTAAAGGTTTTTGTACGACGCGGGGTCTTGTCGACACCTTTTGTTTTAAAGGGGTAGAGTTTTTAGGATAAGAGGGTTGATTTGTAGGATTCCATAACCGGGGGCCAATGTTAATGGGAATAAAATTGTGGACTTTTGAATGTTAAAATTTTGAAAGAGGTTTTTGTTGTACCTTCCGTTTTATTTGTGGGTTGGTTTTTTTTTGTCGTAGTCTTAAATTAGAACTGAATATTTGCGGTGTGTTTTTATTTTGTGTTTTACTTGAAAGGTTTTGCTAGGAAGTCAGCTAAAATTTCGTTAAAATGTGTTTTGATGATTGTTACCTTGACTAAGGTAATACATATATAACTAAACATTTGTTAATAACTACATAATTATTAGCTAATAACAATATAATCCATCGAAAATAAAGCATTTGTTTAAAAAAACGAAAAGTCTTCGGATCATTAAACTAGCTCCAAAAGAATAGTGTGTATATTTCGTTTGTACCTAATAGGCTAGGTTTTGCCCGCGACTTAGTACACGGATATCCCGCTTATTCCCGTTCCCGTAGGAAATTTTCTCTGTCAGTAACTCAGTCATTCAGTAACGGAAGAGTTTTATAATACACTAGTAGCGCCCCGCGGTTTTACCCGCGTAGTTCCCGTTCCCGTGGGAATATGGGGATAAAATATAGCCTGTGTCACCCGGGGATAGTGTAGCAATACAAAAAAACAAACAAATCTTTCCTCTTTATAATATTTGTATAGAAGAAGACAATATCAATGAACGAACGAAAGGCCACACAAGCAGTTGCCAATTAATCAATAATGAAGCATTATCTTTAAGGTCATGTCATTAATGTGCGGCGGCGGCACTTTCATTCAGTATTGAATCAAAATTGACATAAATATGTATATTTCAGTATATTTGACTTTTTAGGACCGCCAATATTAGGTACCTTAAGTAGTTGCGGAATTTGTTCGAAAGAGTCATCGCGGCCCTGGAACACAAAGGGCACACAAGAAGGATTACGGGTGGGTTTTTGTCAGTAAAAGTCTGACACTCCCTTCCGCTCCGCCCAGAGCGGGAGAAGTCATTTGATGATTTCCCATAAAAAAAAAACAAAGGTACCTTAAGCAACCGTGCATCATTTAAGCTAGCGGAGCAACGCAGCTGGGAATAACCTCCATAAAAAATAAAATAAGCACGGATCTTTTTTTCTGTTTTCGGGGGGAAACCTTCAAAAGGCGCATGGACTTTTGGGGAACAAGACCCTCAAGAGCCTCAAGTCTGCTATTACAATAGTGTCAGAATGGTCTGTCATTGATTTCATAATGGTTGATTTTGACAAGTTTGGTAATCTACTAATATAAAAGCATCAGGCTACTATGCTCGTTGCGGAATTTGTTCGAAAGAGTTACCGCGGCCCTGGAACGCAAAGGGCACAAGAAGGAGCACGGGTGGGTTTTAGTCAGTAAAAGTCTGACACTCCCTACCGCTCCACCCAGGGCGGGAGGGGTCATTTGATGATTTCACATCCAAAAAAAAAAAAAATGCTACTATGCTCGGTTACTTTGGGATAGGCCACCGGAGCGAAGCCGCTGGAATGATGTCGTTAAACATAAAATAGGGACGATCCTAGTGTGGGGCAACATTTTAAAAAAAGAAGAAGAAAGATTTATGCCCAACGAGCAAGTCATTTTCCATGAAGATTAACATAAAAACAGGACATATAGTATTTTAGTAAACTTCCTACATAGTATAAAAACGATATTTTCCTCGTAAAATTATTATGAGAAATCCCGGAAACAACAGAGGATCGTCTTCCAATTAAATCACGTCCCACGTAAGGATAGAAAAACGGGCCAACGGAAATTATGGGATAGTCTATTAGTTCAGTCAAATTACGCCGAAAATTAGGCATTTTTGCAATACTTATGTTGTAATTCTTTTTGTTCTGCCGGTACCGTGAAAAGTATAGGCAGGGTAATACCTTTAAATACATTATATATATATATATAATATATATATATCACACAAAAAGTAAACAACAGCAAGTTTTTTTTTCTTTTGTGTTGTGTCCTAAATAAATATTTTTTTCTTTCTTTCTTTTTCTTTCAATATTGAGTCAATGGGAAAACAATTACGTTTAATATCAACATTTGTTTGGAACATTTGTAGTAGGGATCGAGTTTTACAAGTACATAGTTCAGTAAATTAAACATTTTTCATATTATTTCGTTAAGTAAAACATTTTTATTTTTTGATTTTTCACGTCAAGCTAAAAATTAACTATAGATAGGTACTTTCGTTTCGTTTCATAAAATGACTTGATTAAATATAATTTCTTACCAATTAAATTAAATATTATCTGATAGCGCAAGTTATTTAGGTATACAATAGCAGTTTTTTCGTGATAGATATTCAGCAAATAATTTAATTGAATTAAATTAGGTCCTACTGTAACGTAATATAATAATAAGCCATATTTGAATTATTCTACTCTCAGCACTCAGCAGAGATTAATATCCCTTTTAAAAACGATTAAACAAATAATTTGACCTCTTACACAGGCCTTATGTAAATTTTAATACAAATGTAATTGAATGAAAAGTACCTAAGTATATAAAACAATAAATTAATGAAAAGTATATAACAGACATATCCTAGGTACCTAAAACACCATCTCTCGTTTATACAAACGACTCTCGAATGTGCAATTCCAAATTCAAAATTTCAAACCACGTTCAAAGAGAGAATGAACCAGAAACGCAGGCGAGTGAACTAGAAGAACGAACGAAATGAACTCTTATTACATCATGTCCTGTGAAATTCATACAAACGGCCAGCGCTGGATATATTATACTGTCTTTTTTTTTTAAATAAGGAATTTTAATTTGAAAGGAATTGATTTACTTACTCTTAATTTCAGAATTTTATTTCGACACAGTTCAAATTCTATTGTAGCCCATACTCTTTTTAGGCCTTTTTTAGACAAACGGTCAGTTTCAACAAAAATCTACTAAAAATGCGGTAATGTCGACACTTGAGTTGGTGGCGAGTGATTGAAAATATCTAGAAATTCAGGTAAGTTTCTATTTTTCATGCCTTTTCCATATGAGCAAAAGGGAAGTTGCAAAATATGAATTTCTTAGGTTCACCTATTTGTTAATTTTATATTTTAACAAAAGTTTAGTTAGCCTCAAATAAACCATAACAAATTTTTTTTGTTTAAATAATAATACAAATAAAAAAGTCCACCAATTAAAAATAATGAGAAGGTTAATTAATCAAAATGTACCGAAACATTTCAAAACGAAAAACGATGATGGACAAGGTCAATTAAAGAAACAAACATTTGTAAATAAGGGGAACTAAACAGGTTCTTTCAGTAATAAAAAGGAGAAATAAAACCATTAAGTCATTAAAACATTTATCCTATTTGAAATTATAAAGAACAATGCCCACATATTAGAACAACCTTGGCCTACAGTGAACACTGATAAATAGTTTATGGAATTATAGTTTAAGTTATTATGAACACCTTCTAGTACATACCAGTTCAGAAAATAAGTCGCCATTTGGAAATAAAACAGTTTTTATTTTTTCAAAACATTCATTTTTTCACAGTCACAAACTCATCCTACACACTTTCAACCACTTTCGAATGGAAAGTATATCATTTGAACACAATAATTATTGATTTCAACGTTATTAACTCATTTTAACCTTATGAATAATAGGAATCTTCTTTAAGTGTAAACTGCTATAGCTCCTTTTATACTTGTTTGACACTTTGACAGGCTGGGAGCAAGCTTGAGTAGGTAGTTTAATGTCAAATCTATCATTTGTTAAAGGCTAATATGGCCATATTTAAAAAGAAATATCGATTAGTTGCATCCGATTTTGGTCTTTATATATTTAATTTATATCTAACTACGGCAAAGCCAAACAGTGATTTTATCATTATAAAGTATAGTATCTCTGGTCTGAGGTATTAATGAACATAATAGGGTATTTTACTGTAAAAATCTAATTAGTCCGTCTGATAGATTTCCAAAAAATATTGGACACGTATTTTTTCTTTTTTCACGTAAGCAAAAAATGAAGACGATACAGTGCGTTGAAAACTCACGTGACGTCACTACGTTGCTACAATTTTTACCAGCGACGTGACGTCACGTGAGTTTTCAACGCACTGTATCGTCTTCATTTTTTGCTTACGTGAAAAAAGAAAAAATACGTGTCTAATATTTTTTGTAAATCTATCAGACGGACTAATTAGATTTTTACAGTAAAATACCCTATTGGTCTAAAATTCGAGTTGGTTTCATTACAAAAAACTAAAATAGCTGCCAGTTTTCTCAGATTGAAAAACTGAAACCTGACTAACGTTTAGTTTTTCCGTAATCGATTAGATTTATTAAATAATATATGAATTTAAATTAAATTGACCATAAAATGGCAACCCCAAACTTCACGTGAAAATAAAAGTTGCGTAATAATAAGTAAAATGACTTATTTATTTGTTATGATCACGGCGTCTTAGTTTGAGATAAAGCTTTGAAGGATAATTCCTATTTAAAATACTTATATTTTTGTGTTATCTTTCTAAACGTGTCTGAGGTGGGCCATATCTGGGCATCCTTCTTTGGGTCAGTATTTTTCTAAAGAATAACAGCCGCCCGGGTCATCTTCATTTGCAGAGCTCAGTCCGTGGAAGGGTAAACATTTTAAAATTTCGAGTTTCCTCCATGCCTCGGAAAGCACGTTAAGCCATTGGTCCCGGCTGTCGTTTGAAGATCTTTTTCAGTCATTACGGATTGTTAGAAGCCAGAAAATCTGACACCAGGCTTGCCAAGAAGTACTGAGTTACCCAGTTAATGGGTTGTGGAGGTCTACTAGTCAGCCGCTCTACGTAAAATACCGGTAATCAGCTGAACCCGGTTTGACTAGAAGCCGACACCAATACCGTTGGGAAAAGGCTAGGTAGATGATGGGGCAGTACCTTTTATTTATTTTTTTAACAATTTATGTACACACATTTAATAAAAAGATAAGTAGAAGGAAACAGAAAAATAGGTACAAAGGTGATGCTTATTTCTATGGAAATCTCTTCCAGCATAGAAGAGTCGAGTAAAAACAGATGTAGACACTATAGGAGAACGATAAGCTGTGGGCTTTAGGAGTCGGCAAGATGCAAAAAGCGAAAGATCGGTCGATGGGACGACGCTTTGGGGAGGCCTATGTCCAGCAGTGGACGTCTTTCGGTTTAAGTGAAGTAGCAGGAGACCCATTCAGAAGTGCGACAATACTAGCGCTGTGACGCTAGTTTTAAATCTCACTTCTGAAACCCAATGACATTTATCACAATACCAGCTGCTAACAACGGGTTCAAGCGTGAGCGGGAATTCGAAAAACGAACTCTCGAAAGCACTTACACTTTTTTTTTAAATCTTTTTTACTGTTAACTCACACAGTTTCAATATTTGGGATATACGAGTACGTACTGATTTAGAAAATGAATAAGCCTTTTCGTTAGTCTAGGTGCATCGTCCTCACATTTACTTACATTTATATATTTTTGTATACCAAACATTTATTTGAAAAGAGTAACTATAGAGTTTCTTGTCCGTTCTTCTGCATAAAAATCTACCTTAGCGAAAGGACACTAGAGTCACTTTAATTGCAAATGATGCCGTTTAATGGCCTAATTGAAATAAACAGAAAAAAATAAAAAAGTACGTAAGAATCAAAATCAATTTTGATTCTTACGTACTTTTTTATTTTTTTCTATACTCGTAATAGCAGCACTAATCATAATTGCTGTACTCGACATGTCAGTAAAGTCATACATTATCTAATAAGTTTCTAAATTCAAATCCATCAATCAAACCTCGAAATGGTTAACCTAACAAACACAAAATAACATCTATTATACCCAGAATCAAAAGCTAATAAATAACATGATAGGCTCAGTCTCTCTAATGTAAGGATTATCCATTTGGCTCAAAAGCATGATTTTATGCATGGATGCTCATATTACAGACCAGCTGACCCACGCAACTTCGTCTGCGTCACATAAGGGAAGGTTCATATCTGACGGAACATGCGTCGCGTAACGCCAGAACAGACAAATGTATAGAAAAACACTTGATCGTTCACACTCAACCGATGATACGTTAGTGCGTCGAGTGTGAACGGTCAAGAGTTTTTCTATACATTTGTCTGTTCTGACGTTACGCGACCGATAATACGCGACGCATGTTCCCTCAGATATGAACCTTCCCTAAGTGAGAGAAAAAATACCGTTACTGCGACATTTTTCACTGATGCTGCGCTCCCATTGGTTGTAGCGTGATGATGATTATAAAGCCTCATATATCGCACTCTCAGAATGATAGAGGTTTAATTCAAAATTACTTATAACTTTGCTATAATTTGATCGTAAAGAACATACTCTAAAACCCAGTGATGAAAAAGATTCCGGAATATAATTGGGATAGGGACAGCTTATATATAGGTCTCGGGAGATAATTGTTTTTTTACCGAACACTTTCTAAACATTTTAATTATTGCTCATTTGCCAAAAATTGTAATTTCCGAGTTAGGTCCCTTTCATTCTAGGGTGCGATATTATAATTTCGTACGTATAAAAATTGTTTTGCAATATCGATTTTGTACTTTTTACGCGATACGTGCAGGACTCAGTCAACGCGATGCTTAGTACTCTATCAAGTTTACTAAACTAAAATTCAATATCTTTAGATTTTGTGAGTCTATTTTGGTGAAATAAACGCTAGATAAAACTCATGATAATGCTTGATACTTTTAAGTAACTAGATTTCCAATCCGATCCGTGGTTTTTGTGCGATGCGTCCACAAACACACAAACAGAAAAAAAGCAGAAATTGCCGTATCGTTTTTATGTATTTTTCATAACGATTCTTTTTTGTTTCAAAAATATTCAGTGTACAGACATGGCAAATCTACGATTTTATTATATGTATAGATGTTACCCAGAGTTGCGAAATTGTGCAAAAGAGTTACCGCACCTCTGGGACGCAAAGAGCATTTAAAGCAACACGGGTGGGTTTTACTCAGTAAGAGTCTGATACGCTCAGAGCGGGAGGACTCTTCTGATTCCCATTAAAAAAGAGATATCATGACTGTCGACTTGACGCCGATCCAGATAACTAGAACTTCCGATTGATATTACACTTCCAGTTCCGACTTCAGTTCCGACTTCAGTTCCGTCATTTTTCATGGAGGCTTTTAATCGGAGGTCCGAGCATAATTTCTTACTTTTGGAGTCAATTCATTCGATTTTACTAATTTTATTGAGAAGATGAATATATATATTTATATCTTTACCTTCAACGCCAAGTTTACGTAGGTCTGATAGTTTCGATTGAAATTTCGAGTCTGACTGAATATTTTTCTGGGTCCATACGATACAGCACTTTGTCTGCACAGAACAAAAATCGTATAAAATCTGTATGGAACCTCTGTATAACATTTTCTTGGCTACACAAACACATCTCACTTCTGCCACCACCTCGACTTCCCTCTTGACCCCGGTTCCGAAACCAAAAATCCTGGTCCATAGTTAACGCTAAATTTAAATTTGTACTTCTGCATTGTGAAGTAATGAATCGAAATTAACACCGGCGGGCTGATTGCGACGTGGCTTACGTACTGACAACTATTTGACTTGTGTGCATCTTTGTTAAGTAAGCTAAAAAGTGCTGGCTGCAAGCTATTATTTTGGAGCTTAAAATTGCTTTTTCGGCGTTCGTTCCCACCCAGGAACTGTGCACTTTTGCGATTCATTACAAAAGATACTTGTATCTAAGATCCAACCGCGAAAATGACTAAAAGGTTCCCAAGCAGTCACTTTTCAAACAGTCTTTATTCATTAAAATTTACTTTACTACTTACTTTATTTACTTTACTTTTTGGCGACTTCATGCATGATGTCCGTCCTTGACATAGGCAGGCCTAATGTTTGAATGTGTATATTTAATATAGTTTAAATATGTCACGTGCGTGTAAATGAGGGGAACAAACTATTTTTCTTTCTTTCTTTCTTTAAAATTCGATCACAAGTAAGATGCCAACAACTGCGCTAGCCTGAAGACAACGCTGAACACATTTGCACTCCAGGCTCGAACCAAATCTGATTTCATACCATCTGACCGTTTGATCTCATCAGAAGACTTGAAGTTACCCAAAGAGAGTGTCATCCATGTTCCTCTTAATACCCTTTGAGTTCCATGGCCGCGGTAATTCTTTCCCAGCACCGGCCCAATCGGATCCCGACTACTATGCTGACATCTCTATGAGTCGCGCGTGGATCACAGCGCACCGTTGACCCGCACCTGGTTGTTATCGGACGGCGAGCCACTCAACGCACACCGGCCGGGGGTCACTAAAATGACCCCCACGTCAGCTTCATAGACAAATACATTTAGCCCACAAGAGCAGTGGAGCAAATTCATTGGATTTAGTTGGCAACACTCAGAGGGTTACTGGTGCGGACCAATAAGCGTAGGTTAGTGGTTAAGATACATCTGTTACTGAATATCTGCCGTGGTTTGAGTTTGTTAGTATTATTCTGTTCGCAGACACTTCAAATATAGACGTGGTTGCTTTTTTTTGCAAACTCGGTATGCTAAAATGTTCTTTTATTTTTTATGTTATGTATGAGGTAACACGTAACATACATAAAAAAACAGGCCACTTAAGAACCTCCTCTTATTTTGGAAGTAGGTTAAAAAGTGTACAAAGGAGTGATAGTCTTCATTTTTTATTTACGAGACACAATACTTAGATTATTTCGGAAAAATACCCCATTATGTATGATGCTAAGTAATTTCCGAACGTATAATTATAAAAGTGCCTATTAAAACTCGCTGCGTTAGTTTACAGTCGACATTTAAGTACCATTTTCAGTTATAAATACGGAAATGTCACATACCTGCGTCTTCAATAATTATCGTGTGTTATTTTAGAAATAGGTATTCAGTAGTTCTGACGTGGGATGGGAAAGGTCTCTGATTTTTAAGGTTCCGTAGGTACCTCTAAAAGCAAAAACGGAACACTTTTATTCTTTCTTTTTTTTTTGCATGGGACATCATCAAATTACTTCTCCCGCTCTGGGCGGAGCGGGAGGGAGTGTCAAACTCTAACCGATTAAAACCCACCCGTGATCCTTCTTGTGCCCTTTGCGTTCCAGGGCCGCGGTGACTCTTTCGAACAAATTCCGCAACCGTAGCAGGCACTGACCCTATGGGGCCCCGTCTTCTTTGCTGACGGCTTTTTGAGGCGCGCGTGGAACACGACGCACCGTCGACTCGGGCCTGGCTGCTATCGCAGGCTCGAAACAACTTTTATACCTAGACTAGCTGCTGCCCGCGACTTCGTCCCCGTGGAATCCCCGATTTTAAAACATTATTTATCGCTGCTCCGCTCCTATTGGTCTTAGCGTGATGATATATAGCCTATAGCCTTCCTCGATAAATGGGCTATCTAACACTGAAAGATTTTTTCAAATCGGACCAGTAGTTCCTGAGATTAGCGCGTTCAAACAAACAAACAAACAAACAAACAAACTCTTCAGCTTTATAATATTAGTATAGATAAAACGTTGACCGGCCGTCCAGCCTTCTAACCTTTCAAGCGCGTGGAAGAATGAAGTTGAATTTTACCTACATACGTCCGTATGCCACTGCAGAGTGCCAACTGATAACCAGCGCTAGGTGTCTAACGCCCCGTAAGTAAAATGGTAACCCTGGCAGTATGGGCACGCTCAACGCAATAGGGATGTTTCCGGGGTAAAAATATATGATTCCATTTTGGCCCGTCGGTTAAATAGGGAGCAGTGGTAGCCGAGTGATAATGGCCCCGACTTACGAATTGTAGGTCGCGGGTTCACACCCAGCCAGGCGCATTACTTTGTGTAATTACCTTCATCACCACTGCTCTCAAAACGGTGAAGGAAAACATCGTGAGGAAACCGGCATGTCCTAGAACCATCAATTCGAAGACATGTGACATTCACCAACCCGCACTGGACCCGCGTGGTGGATTACGGCCTATTCCCTCTCCTAGAGAGGAGGCCTGTGTCCCAGCAGTGGGAACGTTAAAAGGCTGATTATGCTATTATTTATGCCGTCAGTTAAATTTAATCGAAAAACATTTGACACGTATTTTTTGTTTTATAAAATCAATAAAAATTGAAGATAAAAAGCATCAAAGATCAGGAGTAAAAATTGTAGCACGTAGTGACGTCACTGCATCGTCTTCGTTTTTGGTTTACGTGAAAAAAGAAAAAAATACGTGTCCAATATTTTTTGGTAATCTATCTGACGGACTAATTAATTAGATTTTTTTCGTCAACTACCTTATTATCCTATAACCTTTTTTTTCTTCTTATGACCTATAACCATCCTATAACCTGGGAACTAAACCCAAGACCCTATTTTTGAAGTTGATCCTTGCAACCAATACACCAAACGAGGCTAAAAGTAAAGTTTAGTTAAAATAAAGGTACTTTTAATAACACAATCTCCAAAGCAGATCGATGAGGTCCCCAGGGTGAGCTCAATAAATTCAGCATCATTATGAGTTGACCCGTTCCCGGCTGATAACATCTCCTGAGAGGAAAATGTGGCGTAACGGGAAAACGGACGAAAAATGGATAGAAATGCATTTTACAAATCTATCTTATATATAAAATTCTCGTGTCACGGTGTTTGTGGTTGAATTCCTCCGAAACGGCTCGACCGACTTTCGTGAATCTTAGCGTGCATATCGGCTAGGGTGGCGAATCGGACAGCATCTATTTTTCATCCCCCTAAATGTTAAGGGTGGTCCACCGCTAAATTTGTTTTTTTATTTTATGTGCCAAAACGACTTTTGCCAAGTCAGCTAGTACTAATATGTAAAGCTGAAGAATTTAGTTTGCTTGAACGCGCTTATCTCAGGAAATACTGGTCCGATTTGAAAAATAAATTTATAAAATATAAATTCTTTCAGTGTTAGATAGCCCATTTATCGAGGAAGGTTATAGGGTATATATCATCACGCTAAGACCAAAAGGAAAGAGCATCAATGAAAAATGTTGCAAAAACGGTTTTTTTATCTTTCTTATGTGACGCAGACGAAGTTGCGCGGGTCAGCTAGTATTTTGCTAGTATGTTGTTGAGAGGAGTGAGGAATTAAAGGGTTTATTATTTGTTTTGGATCCTAGACCTACTTATGTGAAAAAACTAGATATCTATCACCTAGTTACTATGTACACAATCTAACTAGGTAAAAGTATAGGTAGGAAAGAAAAAGAATCAGTAACAAAACTAAAGTGAAAAGCACGAATATCAGATGGCTCATTCTCGTAAAATCGATCTCAGTCACGTTTCGAGCACGTCTCAACAACAACACAATGTCACTGCGGATTATGACAGATGTCATCACATCTGTCAAAACTCGCGTAATTTTCATAAATTTCGAATGTTATGCCTCTTTGTTCGCATGCCAGATATTCTTTTTTAAATTTTATACACTCACATTTTTATGAAGACAGTTGTGTAGAAGCGATGCAGTAAAATTATAGAAAACTACCGACTCGCGACTTCTCGGTACGGATGGACATTTGCTTATTTTGATATAGCCTATGTTACTCAGCGATAACGTAGCATTCTAATGGTGAAAGCATTTATGTAATCTAGTCGTTTTGGAGTTTATTCGTTACAGAAATACAAGTTTTCCCTCTTTATATTAGTTAAAATTAGTGTAGATGTTCACGTTCGCCATATTTTACACCAAGCGTGATTTTATAATATGGCAAGTTTTCATAGAAACAATATTATTAAACAGCTTCCTATTTGACTGTAAGAAATACTAGAACTAACTCATACTAAGACTTTTAAAGATATATTAAATGATCATCACCATTTTTTTATACGACGGGAAATCAATTAAATGACTTACTAGTTTTCATGTAGGCATAATCATTAAGTACTTGTGATATATTATGCAAAAAAAAAAGTTTAACAAGCGCATATAAAAAATAATCTTCAACAGTGGAAATACAACCATTTATTAACTACCAACGTTTGCTGCAATAAGACCAAAAACGTTACTGCAGTGAATAAGACGCCATCTTTTTATCTGTTTATGTGAGTGAAAAACAGGTTGCATGCCCATCAAGAACGAACTCCATTTCCCTTTCAATTTATTTTTAGTATTGGCCATAATATTACTTCTATTTTAGGAACCAATTTCTGTGGATGATCTAGTTGCAGATTGCCAGTCTTATTTATAAAAATAAAAAGTAACCATATGAGTAGCTAGTTTAAATAAAACATTGTTACCATAGAGGAAAATTCTTCTAATTTTAAAGCAACGTTCGCATTCGAATTCTCATCTAATCTGTGGCTGTCAAAAACACCTCTAATATGCGCCTCTATTATTTTGGCAGATGGCGACGTTCGTTTTTTAAAAATTAAAAGAATTGGAGACCAGATGCTTAATTCGAATTCAAGTAGCAGAAACCGAAATGTAATAGACAAAGAGAGGTAAAAAAAGTTTAATTTAGAAATGAATTAATCATTTTTCAAATATGACTGGGCTGGCTCAGAAAGAACTGGCGAGATGACCTGGACGCGTACCATGAGGGCTGGTACGAGGTGGGGCGGGATAAGAATTCTTGGAAGGACATGGAGGAAGCCTTTGCCCAGCAGTGGGAGGGTGGGACTGTACCACAATCACAAGCCCCCACTCCTTTGATGCTTTTTATCTTCCGTAATCTATACTAATATTATAAAGCTGACGAGTTTGTTTGTTTGAACGCGCTAATCTCAGGAACTACTGGTTCGAATTGAAAAATTATTTTTGGGTTGAATAGACCATTTATCGAGGAAGGCTTTAGGCTATATATCATCACGCTTAAGCCAATAAGAGCGGAGCAGCGATAAAGAATGTTTTAAAATCGGGGATTCCACGGGGACGAAGTCGCGGGCAGCAGCTAGTTTTTTTTATAAATACGATAAAGCAAAACAAACGTGTCCAATCTCACTGACGGAGTTAATAGAATCTTTTTTTACTCAGGCAAAATCCCTATTACCCAATCACCAAAATTTCGCATAAACTTTGGTATGTTGACTTGAGCACATAACGAAAGTCAATAAAACACATGATTAGGTACGCGTAAGCCCGTAGAAGTAGCGTCGCGTTGTCTTGTAGGAGCATTGAAGCGGAAGATGTGACGCACAACATATAACAACGGTGCACAACACCGCACAAAATGGCAAGACAGCTGATAATATTATAGGTACCTACCAATTTTGTTATAAGACGAACTTTGCGGAACAAAACTTGATTAACGTACACCCTGAAACACGAGACATTTTATCGTGATGATGAAGACGCCATTTTGGAAAGTTTGCGCAATCTTAGCTGTTCTATTAGGACAACAATGGCGCAGAAAATCTACTCTCTTATTTTGAGACGTTTTTTGGGGGTAGTGAAAACAGAATAGATAAATGTGTTAGTGAACGAGTGAAGTTTTTCCTGCCGCCACATGAAGTGAACCCACTTTTATACATTTATTTTATATAGATGTTATACTTACTCACATTAATTATAAGAAATTTGATAACACAGTTTTTTTTTTTTTTCTGTATGAGAAATCATCAAATTACTTCTCCCGCTCTGGGCGGAGCGGAAGGGAGTGTCAGACACACACACACACAAAAACACACACAACACAACAACACACAACACAACACACACACAACACAGTTGATTAATAATTTAGGTACTATTATTATTATTATTTATCATCTAATGTTCTCTCTGATGGACGAAATTCAGTCATTATTCATTTAAAATTTGAGTAAAAAGTAAAATATATATTTGTGTTTGACCGCCGACTTAAACGTAAACAAAAGATATAAACGTACGTAACGTAAATATAGAATTAGAATTTATTTATTTGTAAGAGTATAGTTTTACATAAGTAGTATGGTGTTAATATTTTATTGAGTTCAATACATTCAACCACAACACGTGGTGTACAAATATTGCGGGACCTTAACTGATACAATCACAAAAATAATGATGATAAAGTAAGTAGGTAAGTGGTACTAGCATAAAATTGGTTGTATTCCACAATGGCTCTGATAGCGTTACACAGATTTTAATTAGATAAGCCTTTTTATAAGATACCAAAATTCATAATAAGCTACCAATAAGTACCGTTTACTGAGAGATTTCGAAAGTACGACGACGATGAAAGCCAAATATTTTCCTTGTTAAAATAATGCTTCGCTAACATTTTGCTCGCCGGCAACTATTTTTAACCACTAGGTCATATCATAGATGGTATGTGATGAAAAGTGCCTCCACATTATTCCCATTAAGTGCACTTCCTTTTGTATTATGATTCGTTGTAATTCATCGGTGTTAATTTAATTTATTGTTTTTTTTTTAAATTTAATTATATATTTTTTTATTTACTTATTTTATTTTTTGTAATTTAATTGATTGATTTCAATTTTATTTGTTGATTCTAATTTAACTTTTGAATTCAATCCTTTGGCTATGTGTATTGTTATGTATTTGTCTGTGTATATGTATTTGATATGGTGTTTTATTAGTAACTTGTGGATAGTTGTGATCAAAAGGGTGTAATTTACCGGAATAAATGAAGTTATCTTATACTAATATTATAAAGAGGAAAGATTTGTATTTTTGTATGTAACGAATAAACTCAAAAACTACTGGACCAATTTCAAAAACTCTTTCACCATAAGAAAGCTACATTCACTCTGAGTAACATAGGCTATATTTTGTCCCCGTATTCGCACGGGAACGGGAACTACGCTGGTGAAACCGCGGGGCGCTGCTAGTTATAATATAAAGCCAGAATGAACAGGGACGAGTTCTAGAGAAACGAATCAACTGTCTTGAATTTCCCAACGAAATTATTCGGACCATATCAAGCAGAGAACAGCAGCGTGATTCTGTAAACAAATTATTCGGACCACATCAAGCAGAAGACAGAACAGCAGCGTGATTCTGTAAACAAATTATTCGGACCACATCAAGCAGAAGACAGAACAGCAGCGTGATTCTGTAAACAAATTATTCGGCCCACATCAAGCAGAAGACAGAACAGCAGCGTGATTCTGTAAACAAATTATTCGGACCACATCAAGCAGAAGACAGAACAGCAGCGTGATTCTGTAAACAAATTATTCGGACCACATCAAGCTGAACACAGAACAGCAGCGTGATTCTGTAAACAAATTATTCGGACCACATCAAGCAGAACACAGAACAGCAGCGTGATTCTGTAAACAAATTATTCGGACCACATCAAGCAGAAGACAGAACAGCAGCGTGATTCTGTAAACATCTCACCTAGTAGGCGAAGTGAACATGAAGAAACGTAGCTGGAATGACAGTTCAATTTTGGACGATCGGCGCAATGGTTGGGCACTTGGCTACTGCGCTGCGTGTCTTGGGTTCGATTCCCGTACGGAACAAATATTTGTAAGACTTACAGATATTTTTTCCAAGTCTGGGTATTTGTTTAAGTAAATTTATATGTTTGTAAACGCACCCACGACACAGGAGAAATTCCTATATGGGGGGTATTTTAGAAATAAAAAAAAAAACAAAAAATTTCACGCTCACTCCACCTAAGTTTACGCGGTACTAGTGTTGTAAGAAACTCGAGTCTAAGAGTCTTATTTCATAAAGTAATAATAATTAAGACTCGGACTCATGTAACTAAAGAGTCCTAGTCTTGAAAATCTACTCAAGTCTCGAAATGAAGACTAAAAGACTCGAGTTTCTCACAACCCCTACACGATACGGTTAACAGAAGAGGCCGGCTGAATTAGGCCAATAGGCACCACGAGACGTTTACAACAACAATAAATACAATTGATTGGTTAATTATTTCGTGTTGGAAAAACTACTTCTTAATACCATAAGAAAACCTCATACATTTAAAGTTTTGATAACCTTCGCGAGTTCCTACCGTAGCTTATACGGCAAACATCATAAACATTCTGGTACCTACTTTTGTCGTAAAAAAAACAAACACAGAGACAGTTATTCCAACGTTTATTTATATTTGTTGTAAAGTGTTAAAACATGTCTAGAATTGTCTATGGACAAGCCTTGAACGTTAGTACATTATGTAGACGTAGCCCTACTTGTCTGAAACAACCTTTTTGTTTATAAGTAGGTACTGAAAGGCTATTCCGAAAGAGTCCGTTGTTTCAGACCGAAAAAGTTTGAAGTGACGACTGGCTGGAATCGAAAAAAAGAATGCTAAAATCCTCTTTTGTTTTTTTTTTTCCTTTCTGTGTAAGTGTTTCGGAACTTTTTTCGTTTTTGGTTGGCGCGCTTTTGACATCGCTTTTGGTCAAAGATGGAGCACACCTGCCTAACCTATCCTAATCTTAACTAATATGAATTACTAGCTGCTGCCCGCAACTTCGTCCCCGTGGAATCCCCGATTTTAAAACATTATTTATCACTGCTCCGCTCCTATTGGTCTTAGCGTGATGATATATAGCCTATAGCCTTCCTCGATAAATGGGCTATCTAACACTGAAACATTTTTTCAAATCGGACCAGTAGTTCCTGAGATTAGCATGTTCAAACAAACAAACAAACTCTATAGCTTTATAATATTAGTATAGACTAGCTGCTGCCCGCGACTTCGTCCCCGTGGAATCCCCGATTTTAAAACATTATTTATCGCTGCTCCGCTCCTATTGGTCTTAGCGTGATGATATATAGCCTATAGCCTTCCCCGATAAATGGGCTATCTAACACTGAAAGATTTTTTCAAATCGGACCAGTAGTTCCTGAGATTAGCGCGTTCAAACAAACAAACAAACAAACAAACAAACTCTTCAGCTTTATAATATTAGTATAGAAGTATAGATAATATTACGCTAATATTACGCTTTCAAGCACCAAAACTCATCAAAACCGGTTTGACAATTCATAACCGATTTGGTTGAATCTTGAGATAAATGGGACCCTTGAGACGGTTGAAACCTATTTTTGCGCAAGCAAAGCTGCGGATAATGAAAGTCTACCATATTTATTTACCGATTCCAAAAAAACGAGGTGGTTCTATGTTTGACTGTCATATTACATATTTTTTTGCACTAAATAAAGGTTCGAAATAAATACTGAGACGCGTCTAGTTTAGGCGTCACTACTTAAGCACAAATGCTCATAACATCATCATATTAGCCGAAAGACGTCCACTGCTGGACAAAGGCCTCACCAATCGTTCACCAAGCGATCACGCAAGGAAACTCGGAGTATTGCCCTATACATTGCCCTTTTTTTTCTGGATGGGAAATCATCAAAAGACTTCTCTCGCTCTGGGCCTCCCCCGCCCAGAAGGGAATGTCACACTCTTATTAACTAAAATCCACCCGTGATCCTTCCAGTCCCCTTTACGTTCCAGGGCCGCGGTGACTCTTTCGAACAAATTCCGCAACCCTAGCAGGCACTGACCGTATGGGGCCCTCTCTTCTTTGCCGATAACTCTTTGAGACGCGCGTGGAACACGACGCGAGCTTCGTTGCTATCGGAAGGCGAGCCACCCATAGCTCGCCATCCACAGGCCCGCGCCTACGGTGGCCGGATATCGCCCTGCGTTTCCCGACGCCCGGGGCGTCTTTTTCTTTTACGGCGGCTGGAGGTTTTCCTCTCCCGCACGTGGACCGCCTCCTCCTTCCCTAGCATTACTGCTTCGCAGGAGGTCTTCCTGCCCTTTGGGTCTATTTGGGGCTTTAGGACAAGGCCGAAAGGGCGGACCAACTATATAAGGGTTTTACTTCTCGAAATAAGTAACTAATAACATTCGCTACAGTGACCAGCAATCGCTTATATATACGATTCCATTATGTACCACCTAGTTGTAATGTAAAAAAGAACAGTTTATGATTGATTTCGAAGAGACAATGTCCAATTTTATCTCGCTATTATCAAAGAAGTTACGTTTGGCATTATAATTTCTTTCAAAATAGTACCTTTTTCATAACTCTCGAGATACATTGAAATTAAAGACGTTGAAATAAAAGGTTTCCTGGTAAAATCTCAATTTCAGCTACCTAAAACAAAGTCCTTTGTTTTGTTTATTTCTCGTTACTAGAATCTACATATTTCGGAACGCCTTCAGGCCTGAAAGCTAGAAATATTGATATTCAGCAGCTTCTAGTTTCAGCATCCACGGATGTGGAAGTTAATATTCCTCTTTTGAACAAATTCCAAAAACCTATACATAATATATACCGGCTGCATCTTATATATTTTTAAGGATGGGAAATCATCAACTGACTTCTCCCGCTGTGGGCGGAGCGGAAGTACAGATTAAATAATATATATACGTATGTATATTATTTTTTCTGTATCAAAATCACAATTGTACAGTTCCTTGAAATCATATCGTATAAATTCTAGAATCAAGACAGTTCTAGATTAGTTTTCTGCGTTGCAAACATTATAATATAATATCATTTTCAACGTCATAATTTAATTCTAAAAATCTACTAGGTCTCAAAATTAGGTCTTAATCTCTAAAAAAACTACTAGGTTATTAATTTTTTAACTTATTGTTTTACCAGATGAATGAAACACAAATTCTTCTGCTTAGAAACTATCAGTTAGAACCGTGGGTCTAAAGTGACGTTTTAAAAGTGCTCATGTAAGTCTACTTGAATAAAATTTCAAATGGTTCGAGAAATCAACATTCGAAATTTTTATTCATCGAGACGTTAGGCTATCGTCAATAGTTGTTACTTCTAAGGAACAATCAAGCTAACATGTTCCATCTTTAGTTATTCGAGGAAACGTCATTCGATTTCGAATATGGAACTTATCTAGAAATGGTGCATATAACCCAATAGGTAATACATAATTTATATTAGATAGGCACGGGAGGTAACACGCACTTGACAAGATAATTTCATTCCGAATGTCAATTCATGATAAATGCAGCGTATTTTTTGTTCAGCGTACCTAGTTCAATATTATCGAAACACCCTTTACAGTATCATTAAACATATTGAACTCATTTTATTAATTGAAAAAATAGGCAGATGCATTGACGACTGTACGATGTATTCTACAACTGTTACACACGCAAACAGGGACACATAACGCCATCTATTAAAACTTATTTGAACTAAATTTTCTTTCCTTGCGTTGAGACCGTCGCGTCTGCGCTATAATAGATTTTATTTTAGTTTTGATGCGCCTAATAGTGCTATGTGTTTCTATTAAATTAGAGCAATAGAGACGGCAAATCAAAGACTTAAAAAATATGAACAAAGTTGCTAATTGTTGTATTTTTAAAAAGAAGATTTCTTCGCCTCTAATACCTAGACAGTTAAATGAAATGTCTCGACACTAGACTTCGGAGCACGTCATCCATAATAGAAAAGGCTTAAGTGAGCTTTTCTGTCCGTTTCACACGTTTGCGGCTGAAATAACAAAACGACGCGATTTTATAGAATTTCGACAGTCACGGTGACTTGTGATGAAAAATTAATAATTTCGCACATGGTTGAAATAGAAATGGACAAAACACTAGATTTGGGGACTTTAAAATAGCAAACGTTAATAGAAAAATGTTTGGACTGAGTTTTTGAATTCATTCAAGGGACTGTCAGACACATTTTTAAAAACTGCGTAGGACCGAAATTGCTTATGATAAAAAGAAAATGAGCACAAGATTTTTGATAGTTCATGTTCGTGAACGGGCGCCGTCAGTTGACACTGGACACCTCTTAACTACCACTGACTTGTTTTAATCTTTACAGTTTGAAGTGTTTTATAGTTTCCTTTTATTTAGCTTTGCATTGTCCTCACATATAATTAGAAGCAACAAGGAGAATGTAACCCAAAGTTATGTAATACAAAAATGATTTAAAAGAGTGTCCGTGGAGTTTCTTGCACGTTCTTTTCCATAGTGATCAACTACGCTTTCGAACGTGCAAATAGCTTCATGTTTTCGACTAACCGACCTTGACAATTCAAAAATGCCTGTAAATGGTTTATTTGAAATAAATGCTTTGAAGCTTGAATCCCCTCAAGATAAGACAAATACAAGATAAATACTTACTCGTAAAATAAGAATTTCATAATTTTTCGGGGTAATGATTTCGGTTCAGTATAATTCCAAGTTGATTTTGGGCCATGTTAACTATATTATCTAATAAAAATATAAAATTTTAATGTTTTTTTTTTATCAAAGTACCTACAGGCGGCCCACGCCCATTCATATAAAAACCGTAACTTCCGATTAGTTTAAATAGCCTACCAACTGATAAGCTCATTTTTTAACTAAACTTAGGTACTTTATAGAAATTGAAGAGAACATTTAAACTATGGGTTTGTATTTTTTAGAGTTCTGGACCGGAAGAGTAACCAACGAGTCCATTACAACCCTGCGCTGTCCGTCCGTCTGTCTGTCAGCGGGCTGAATCTCAGAAACCGTAATAGGTAGACAGTTGGATTTTTTACAGTATCCGTGTGCTATTGCCGCTATAACAAAAAATAATTTAATTTTTAAAGGGTGAAGCGCCCTTTAGTTTGAAATTACTTAAATTAAATTTCCATTCAAGGAACGTCTTTTTTTCGGTTTATAGTACGGAACCCTTCGTTTGAGATTCCGACTAGTAGCACTTGATCAGTTTTTATGAAATAAGTCTGACTGTTTTATACTAAGAAATCGCTGAACTATTTTTAGCTGTTAGGTATTCCTAATTTAAAATTAAGATGTTTTCGTCGGCTTAGTAAAACGCTTAGGTTATAGGCCTATTTAAAACTTACGTCATCGGAAGATTTTATCAAGTTGGCACAAACGGATTTAAATATCTACCTAACCCTTTGAGCCCTATCTGTCTCCGATCAATGTTTACGTAACTAAATCTTATTTAGGTAGGTATTTAATAAAATCGCCTATGGATCATAAAATTGTTTGTTTTTTTTATTTATGTGTAGTAGGTACCTACAAACTATATACCTACTTACTAAAAAAAAAAAATATTGTAGATACTAAGTCAAGAGCACGAAGGTACTGCTTATTTCAATAGAAATTTCTTCCAGCAGACCTGCGACAGAAGAGTGGGATAAGAAACGTAGACACAGTGTGTAAAGAGACAGAGAAATAAAATAGATCATACTTATCTAAAACTTATTATTTTCTGTATATAGTAGGCCATCACGTTTTTCTGGGTAAGTTCCTAATCAAAAGCTAAAATGGCAGAATTAGGTGACTTTTACAATTAGTAGAGAACTAAAGAGTAACTAAAGAGTTTTTTTAGAGGAACCTGGTATACCTAGCTATTCGGAACTATGAGGAATGAGACTTACCTACATACTCTTATGGGTAGGCTTGATATTAAATTATAACGAAGTATTTTTATGGCCTGTTTCGTACGAGAAAAGAACTAATGAGATACAATTAGGATAATATAGAAACCTACTTGCATTCTTCATGAAATCGCGGTTCGTACCTATATTTTTATTTTTTTATTAAGTACCGCACCTACTAACATTAATATGAAACTAGTAAAATGGCCAACGATGCACAAGATGGTTATCTATTCGTTAAAACAGATACGACGCACACGATATTAATTAATTAACAAACAAATTACATTTAAATAAATTAACGATTATATGCAGCTTTTATGCGGGCACCGAAATGGTTACATGTTTGTTTGATTAATACAACGGAAATTAAAAAAAAAGTTGGTATTTCCGATTCATCACCGCTTTCCCGTTTAGTTCAAGAGGGTGTGAGTTTGCGATCTACAAATAGATACCTACCTAGCACCTAAGTATGTAGGTAGAACGAACTTTAAAAATAGATGTCCTAGATTGAAAGTGAAATTTTCACTATAAAATTCAATTAAATCAGGAGTCTCAATGAAAATTATTCTCCGTTTCGATTTCAAACATTACAAAATCCTTTCATCTGATTTTAATAAGTCTGTTGATGTCTTTAAAGGTATTTACACGAAGTCGTGAGAATTGTAAATTTGAAATTTAAATTAATATCTTTTTATAGAAATGTAAGATGCCAGTATGTCTATGTTGGTACCTAAATAAACAAAATAACACGCCTATAATCTTGGTTCCCGACTCTTATCGGCCAATACCACCCGATAGGCTATTTCTTGAGAAGTGTCCGGTTGATGAGATACAGGTAATAAGTTCAGATCATTTACATGCCTAGCCCTACAGCTTAAAACTAGCAATCAAACAAACTAACCTGTTATATTGCACAGACAATAAAATTCCCAGAATTCCCGTACAAGTACAAGTCAAACACAAACCACACACAATACGATAAATCTTATTTCACATCATCCCGTCACAATAAAACATTTTAATCACACACCAAACTCCATAAAAATGCTCCATTTGTGAGCTAAAACTTCATACTGTTTAACATTACACTGAAATCCATCTGTATATCGTCAATTTTACGAGCGACGTAATTTTGGAGAGAGAGCGCGCGACGATCCCTCACATCCGAACAGCACGAGCGAGGAGGCCCGACTGACGCGCGCCGCAGCGAGATCGTGTAAGCTCGTACAAAAAAATACAGCGGCGTTTATCGATATTCCAAATTCGAATTTTTAATTAGGGTGTAACCAACTGTTGGCTACCTGATGAATTCAAGCTGTTAACAATTTTAATGAATGAATTTGGTAACAATTTGTTCATAATGGTTAGAGCTGTATGAACACTAATAAAGATTTTAATATAGAACGTACGAAGTTTTTTTATTGCTGTTCTATATTTGTAGTCTGCCCCTAAATTAGCTTTGCGTGGTAATAAACAATGAAAAGTCAAGTTTTTCCTGCCGTAGCCTAGGTTTTAGAGTTGCTATTTTTCAAATACCTTTATTTTATATTTTAATTATAAATTTAGAAATAATTATTCCGCGGTACAGCTATGCAAACCTCATTTATATTCCGTTTCTAACTAAAATAACACCCATGTCACGCTTGACGTTAAATCGATTGACACCTTGTCAAATTCGGTCCAGTAGTTTTGGGAGGACGAGGGATCATCCGAAATCTCGTTCCTAAATATTTATAGGTTACTTATCCACACGAACTTCGCACAGGTTTTTCCTCAGTTTTTGTAATATTATATATTACACTAGCATCGCGCGACGGTTTCAGCCACGTCCCGTAGTCCAAACAAAAATATCGTTCCTCTTTATAAATTATCATTAGTATAAATCTATAAATGAGTTTCGAATCACACTGTTAAATTGATTACAATGCAAGTTTAGAATTCAAACAATTCCTATTAAGTTGGTTATTGTATTAAGTAAAAATAATGTAAAAGTAGATCTAATATTGATTAGATTTTGTCACATTTTGATTTCTTTTAAGAATGGTTTCTCAAAGAAACTAAACCAAGATATGAATGCGATTCTGCAATATTTTTGTACTTATGAAATAGTAGTTATCCTCAGAAAATAAATGAATAGATACTCTACGAATAAAAGGTCTGCGCAACCCAAAATGACAAATCTAGATAACTAAATTGTCAGGGACGTTTTTACCATTTAACTACGGATCACTAGAACGGTGCTATTCACTATAACCCAGTAATTAAAATGACACCTCTAATATTACTAGCGCGTGAACTAGTGCCCCTATGAAACCCAGCTGTTGCTTATAAACACCCCAGTTATACTGAACCCACGATCTAGTATTCTTACGACTTCTACCCCATTTAACTTGTCGCTAGGGTAAACAGGGACGCGATAAACTTGGATTTCTATTATATTAAGTAGGTACCTATTTAATATTTACTTACAACCCACACAGTTGCAAATCATAAAATTAAATTGGATAAACAATTGTAATTGCAGAATTATCGATCGGCTGAGTGCAATTTTATCGACTTTTGTGCAGCTCTATTCGTGTCAAACGAACTTTTGTATTTCAAATCATGTATGTTCGGTTTTGGTTTCTCTGTCGTAGTATATGTTTTCTTATTTTAAGTACTATACCAAGTATTAACAATGTTAACATAATAAAAATTACATATATGCACCTAGTTTGGTAGTAGGTTTGTTCGAAAGAGTCACCGTAGCCCTAAAACCGAGAACGCAAAGGGCATTAGGAGGAACACGGATGGGTTTATTCAGTACTAGCGACCCGCCCCGGCTTCACTGGTGCAATGTAGATACTAATGTTTCCTCTACTATAATATGCACGTATTATACATAATTATAAACCTTCCTTTTCAATCACTCTATCTATTTAAAAAAACCGCATCAAAATCCGTTGCATAGTTTTAATGATTTTAGCATACATAGCGATATAGGGACAGAGAAAGCGACTTTGTTTATTACTATGTAGTGATAGTGAAGAGTGATACTCTCCTCCGCTCCGCCCAGAGCGGGAGAAGTCGTTTAAAATGATTATTATTTATCTATACCCAACTACGGCTAGGTTTAGCATAAAAATAAAACAAGCCGTAGTCACATTAGAATATAGCGTGTTAAAAATACAAGACCGCCTACCTCTGCCTAAGTAATCACTATAACACGTTCACAATACTACTTTTTATAATCTCACAAACGAGTATCAAAGAAAGAAAACATTCATTAAACGTCTAGTCTATGGTCAGTGGCATTTTTTTGCGCTGGCAATGATTGAAAGCCATCAATCTTCATGTAGATTTACTTTTTATCTCTGATATTGATCAATTACAAAGAAATAATGTGGAATTCATGTCGTTTTATTTATTTTTTGTGGTTGACTTTAATAGGCTTAGGTATTTTTATTGGCACGGGTGTGGAATAAATTGGTCTGTAGTGGAGGCGCTTAAGTAGGAGTGTGTTTAAAGGTAAGTAAATACGTATCGTTGAGAAGTATTCCATTTTGAGCAATTAATCGGTGCTCGAACGAGGATAATTCATCGTTGACAACGTTTATAAATGTTACGCCGTAATGTTGTGCTAATCTAAGTATGTAGTTCTAAAATTTTGAATATTTTCTTTAGAAACTCACTGTCTCATTCTCACCCGGGGTGTCTTCTTCTGTTGTTGCGATTGGGGCATGAGGTTTGCCTCTCCCTCACGATTTCCGCCTCCTCCTTCGCTAGCATAACTGCTTCGCAGAAGGAGGTGACTGCCTCCCATGCCCCTTCGTTCCGGACCATGGATTGAACTAGGACCCGAAGCGAGAGGTTGCCTTCGCCGATCGCTTCGACGAAGACGCGGCATTGCTCCACTCAAGCAAGGTTGAGTTCCACCGTATCAATGTTTTCGGGGGGAAACCTTCAAAAGGCGCCTGGACTTTTGGGGAAATGATCAGGGAGTGTGGGATTTTTACCTCACTAACACCACCCCAGTGATCACCATCAGCACATAGAAGGGGGCCCCGTTACCTCTTAAAAGACCACTCCGGAACCCCCTCTGTGCGACGCCTGTTAGGGCACATCCCTAGGGAAACTGTAAAGTGGTCCCCTCAAATCTCGCTCTGCACGGCAGCACGTGATCACTGTGCCACCGCCTTTCCTAGGATCACTAGGTTGGCGGACAGAGTCCCACTCTGAGTGACCCTAGCTATTTTCCACCTACTGTCGCCAATAATCGGCGGCGCTTATAACATCTATCATTCAATCAATTTCTAATTAAATTCCACTTGTGTTAAGTACGACCTAGACAAGTTACCTCGTGGAACATTTACAATAAATTCCGATACTCTATCTGGGTTAAGGTTTCTAAGTTTTAAGTATTCTAGGAATTAATTGTAGTTATTGATCATAGACATATAGAACTGGGGCAGTAGTATGAAGTGCCAATGTAGTCAATTTTGTATTGATTGGCGCATGCCGTTGTACCACTGCATCACCTGGTGAAAGCGATGACGAGGTCGATGATGGAGCACGCTTCCCTGGAACAGGGGCGTAGCTACCGCCGTATCAGCCGTATCAATTATATACGGGGCCCCCAGGCTACAGGGGCCCCGAATGTGTGTATGCAAAAATTCCTAAAATATTATCCATGTCAATATTTTATTTCAGGTATAGATTATTAACATTTTTTTTATATGACTGATGTGCTAAAAGTTTAGTTTAAAAATCACAATACACAATATAACGCAGATTGTTAAAAAAAGAAATACGAAAGCTAATCTTTAATTTTTAACCAATTTAATTTTCAAAATTTGTTTTCAAATCAATAGTGTAGTTTTTTTTAATTCAATTGGAGCTTCTTTCGTTTCTTTTATAAAAAAAACTTTATACTGTTGGTACAACCCCTCAACACATTTTGATACAGGGCCCGTCTAAGGCAAGCTACGCCACTGCCCTGAAAGTAACCTATCCACTCTGGACTTAGACTCCAAGGTAGTAGTTATCAGGAAACACCGACTCTGGCAGGGAATTCCACTTCTTAGGTGTACCTACGCACAATTAATGTGTTTCCAAAACGTTTTATGCGTGTGGGTGGGATGTCCACCATGTAACGATGGCGCACTGCCGGACGTTTTATTGTCCAATGATGGAACGTGCTTGGCGGTATAAACTATGCAGTTCCGTCTCAAACGCCCCTAAATGGAACCGATAGAAAACCGATAGGCTAACAATCGAGCGAGACGAGCCTCTTGGCTCGTTTCTCAATAGATTAAAGGGCATCAAGCTGGTAGCAGCAGTAGTAGTAGGAGCAGTGGTGGCCGAGTGGTAACGGCCCTCGATTTACAAATTGTAAGTCGCGGGTTCAAACCCAGCCAGGCGCATTACTTTGTGTAATTCATTTCATCACCACTGCTCTCAAAACGGTGAAGGAAAACATCGTGAGGAAACCGGCATGTCCTAGAACCAAAAATTCGAAGACATGTGACATTCACCAACCCGCACTGGGCCCGCGTGGTGGATTACGGCCCATTCCCTCTCCTAGAGAGGAGGCCTGTGTCCCAGCAGTGGGAACGTTAAAAGGCTGATTATGTTATGTTATGTTATGTTATGTAAGCTGGTTTCTGATAGATCCGTCCTTTAGAACAGAGAGCAATACTCCATGCACGATCGAACTTGCGCTTGGTAAAGTTTGAGGAGCAGCTGTTCCGACGTGAAGTACCGTCTCACCTTTGCTAGGATCTAACTTTTTGGCAGCCACTTAAGCTTTAGCCTCCATGAAGAGACCAAAATAAAATGCAGATGTTAACAGCCCCTACAACCCGTAACGACTGTCAAAATTGGACAAATGGCAGCCAGGACCAACAGCTTACCGGTAACGTGCTTTCCGAGGTACGGAGGCATTTCGATAAGTTTAATAACTTATCGGGATTTTCTTTCAAGTACCTACTTGGGGAAGCGTTGCTTGGTCACTATTTAGTGGTCTGTATGGTCTGGGTTCGAAATTCGATCACTTGACTTTCAAACTGGCCGTTACTAATATTGAACTACCACAGCTCTTCTCAGTGTTTGCCAGTTTAAGATTTATGTATGTACTCGTTTTGAATAATTTTGCAAATGTTAAGTGTGCGGCTGACAATAGGTACTCTCACCTTATTCACTATCTCGTGGATGTTGCCACACTGCCATTATTTCGCTATTTATTTGTGGGCACGTTATTTTGTTTAATGTGCAGCCCTATTACTTTGTCCCCAACTCAGATGGGAAAAACCGGGTATATGTTTTTTTTATTATGTTCTTGTGAAGAGGAGGAATGAAACGCATGTTATTAAAATAGTCATGATTATAAAAGTGGATGTATGGAGAGGGAGAGGGAGGCAAAAGATAAGATTGCGCGAGGAGTGATATGAAAGAAAAGGATGAGAAATGATTATATAGCGTTACAGCTGACAGGACAAAATGGAGAGAAAACTTAATGCGCCAAGCAACATGGGATAGGGGCAGGAAGATATTCGATAGTTAAATTCATAGCATCAATATAGACATTTTCAAAAAGATAAACAGATTTGTGACGTCACACAAGTAAAGTAAGGGCGAATTTCCTCAATGAAATTGTATAAGCATTTATGTATTTAGTAGAAACCGGCCAACTGCAAGTCAGAGTGCGGCGCGCGCAACGGGGTCTGTATGAATCTTCCTTTTTTTCTAAGTACTTATTGCTTTGGGTTTTCGTTCTACGTTTTTTATTCGGTATTTTTATTTTGAGATCCGGGAGCGTGATTGTTCATTTTGTGTCACAAAAAAAATTGAGGTTCTTATATTCCCATCCCATATTTCCCTCATCATTTTCTCATTTGGAATGTACATACATAGATGTCGCAGGGCATAGTATAAACCGTTTTTTTTTTAATTTAAATTTATGTAGGTGTACCGACCGTCCAATTAGTGTCCTTTGTAAAATCACTCTTGTGTCAGTCTTTCCGTTTTTCACAGCCAATTTGCCCCGAATCTACTGGAGATTTGGGGCAAATGGGCTGTTTCAGACGAACAGATAGTAACACGAGTGATTCTACAAACGACATTTCCCAACAAACATTCGGAACACTAAAATTGCTATTAAATGCTATTGAATGATTTATGGGTTCTTCAATAGAACAACAAGCGTAGATAAATAAACATACATACACAACACAAATACACAACATACATACACAACACGTACACTCTGTGATCGTGTATTGTACCCGCGACTCTATTTCTCGCCTGAACGCTCCAACACTGTATCTCATGAATGGCATGCGTTGGAATCGCTTACATTTGCGGAATTAAACATCCAATGTTTTTCTTGAATTTCCAGTACCTAAATAGTATGTGTGTTGTGTGGGTGTGTGTGTGTTGTGTGTGTGTAGTGTGTGTCTTTAGAAATGGCAGCCAACCGTTCAGCCAATTTATGTTAAGGACGCTTTTCTGCAAGCCATTTATCGGAACCGCAAAGATTAAGGTAAATGAATGATCACTTGCCTAATAAAATTATGTTGTAGCCTTTTTCCAATATGGTTGAGGTCGGCTTCTTGTTAAATGGATTCGGCTGAATACCAGTATTTTACATAGGGCGACTGCCTATCTGACCTCTGCAATAGGGTAGTGGACTAAATCTGATTAGTCCGTCTGATAGATTTCCAAAAAATATTGGACACGTATTTTTTCTTTTTTCACATAAACAAAAAATGAAGACGATAGAGTGCGTGAAAAACTCGTGTGACGTCACTACTCGCTACAATTTTTACCGGGCCGTGACGTCACACGCTGCCACTCCTGATCTTTGATGCTTTTTATCTTCGTCAGTTATACTAATTCGTAAGTGCAGTGGTCCTTATTTATACTGTTTTATCATTTCAATAACAAAATTTTCATGAATTCTGTAATTGCATCTTGGGATATTAGATTTTTTCAGAAAAATATCCAATTTTGTAACAGGGTAATACGGTAACCCTTATTTTTTTTCTGGATGGGAAATCATCAAATGACTTCTCCCGCTCTGGGTGGAGCGGAAGGGAATGTCAGACTCTTACTGACTAAAACCCACCCGTGATCCTTCTTGTGCCCTTTGCGTGATACGGTAACCTCTTGGTCAAATTTCGGCAAACGCCACTTATTCACGGTGATCTTCCAGTGCGCTAGTTATTAAAGCACGAGTTTTCTTCTTGAATACCATTACTAGAAAAAGCTCAGCCGTTTTCAATCCAACATTGCACAGCTTAGACTTTTAAGTAGGTAAGCATGTCTACGCTAATACCCACATCCGCTTAAACTTTGCACTAGAGTTCAACGCTTAAGTTTAAGTTCTCTTGATAACTTAACCAGCCGATAAGTTTTGCGTCACGGATTCACGACTTGGAATTAGGACATTTCTAATACGAAACGGGATGGATTGTATCGGGTGAAAGTATGGTGAAATTGATTGTATTTTAGAAAAAAGATTGAAGCGTTTTTTTGTTTCTGTATTTACCATATCTGATTCATAAGTTGCGAATTTTAACAGTCGTCATCTGCCTAGCCTTTTCCCAACTATATTGGGGTCGATTCCCAGTCAAGCCGTATTCAGGTGTATAGCAGTATTTTACGTGAAGCGGCTACCTACCAGACCTCCATAACCCATTAACTGGGGAACATGGCACTTCTTGGCAAGGCTGGCGTCAGATTTTCTGGCTTCTGACAATCCGTAAAGACTGCCGAAGATCTCCAAATGACAGCCGGGACCAACGGCTTAACGTGCTTTCCGAGGCACGGAGAAGTATTAGAGAGAGAGAAGTATATAACAGCCTTTAGGTATTTGAAGTGATGGACCTATTTAAATTGTTATTCTGATTCTTCTGCTTACAGTGGTGTGGCGTATATAAACATTTATTTTTAATTATTCCCACTGACGTGAGCGTCACCAATTCGTTTTATTCGAATATTTCCCCACGCCTTTGTTTAATTCCGCCTATTTTATTATGTAGCAGTAAAAATCTACATGCACAAATTGTAGCATCAATTTCATCCGTTAGTACATCAGAAAGACCCTATCTCAAAAACAGCTGCATCATTAACGATTAAAAGTAAACACGATAGTTATAACAGCTCGCGACTAAATATAAACACGAGTCTGTTTTACTTTATAACTGTAATGTGTCCAGTTACAGAGGTAATGTAATTATTTATTTTGTAACTAATTATGAAAATTATAATCTTGTTAATGTAAATAAAACTTATCAAGCTGAGTAATTGGACGTGATTTGTAAACGCAATGCGTGTTTGTTTGCTATTCCAGTTTCTATATCACCAATGAATGTTCTAAGTTATCGTAGGTATGTTTTAGGGTAAACTTAAGGCTATACCACCTATTCCTGACATTGTACCGTTTTTTTGGGATTCTCATATTTCCAAGTAAGTTGTAGGTTGATTGTATATCTTTTTATTTTCATCGCAGTGTTCACCTCCTTTCAGTTTCAGAGTTTCAGAGAGCAGTGGCGGCCGAGTGGTAACGGTCCCGACTTCCGAATTGCAGGTCGCGGGTTCTAACCAGCCAGGCACATTACTTTGTATAAATTTATTGCATCACCACTGCTCTCAAAACGGTGAAGGAAAACATCACAACAACAACATGTAACATTCACCAACCCGCACTGGGCCCGCGTGGTGGATTACGGTCCATTCCCTCTCCTAGAGAGGAGGCCTGTGTTCCAGCAGTGGGAACGTTAAAAAGCGGATTATGTTCATCTCCTTTTTAGTGACAAAAACTGTTTGAAAGCCAAAAGCTGAGCGTAGCTGTCCTTTCACAAAATCATTCTTTATTTGGATCGTCTGATTCTAACAGTTGTTCACTTTATGCTGACCATACATTTAATATGTTTTAGAGTAACGGTCGTGTACCATCAGACGCAGCGGTGGAAGCCCCACAAGGTGAACCAATGACCTGGTGTAGGCCCTGGCAGTCAGCTGACTGCATGATGCACAGGATCAGTCGATGTGGTTACGTTTGTAGGAGGTCTAAGCTCAACCGTGAACTGAGTGCGTATTATATAAGCGGAGTCGGTTTTAGGCTTCTGGAAACTTCCATCTTTATCTTAAGGGGACAAGGAGCACGTGCTCATCACAATAACTTTAGTATGTCCCGAACCATTCGTGTTAGATTAACCTCTGAATGATTGGCGCTTGTTTTTGCTATTAGGTATGCCGATTTTTAGGCCTCGCTTCATTCGGGCCCCCATGAATATTAGGTTCTTCTTGGGGAACCAATAATGCGAACCGTGCACTAGCTTAGATGACGAACTTCTGTCAAACTTATCTCAGGCGGGATGTAAAAATTTTCGAACTCGCTCGCAAGATGAAATCTTCGAAAATTTTAGACCTCGCTATGCTCGCTAGTTGAAGACAATTTTCTGCATAATTCAAAGAAAGCTATACCTACTTCCTGTTTCTTTGAAAGGTAAAAGAAAATTTGACCATATACAACAGCCCGAATATCACCTATCGGTCAGTTGCCCACCGGACACAACAAGTACCTGCTTACTTACATGTTTAATAGTAAGTTATTAACAAAGATATCGCCCTTGAACGCCCACAGAGCGGGACGGTCCCTTTACCTACTGATAAACGTATAGGCTTTAAGCAGTCCTAATCTATTTTCGGCACCATTTCCCTTAGCCGTCCAAACTACACAAATTGTGGGCTCTGTCCAAGTGTCCAGTCAGGTGTTGAAAACCGTTGAATGTTTCATTGGTTCCGTATCGAGCGATACAATTGGCGCGCTGATTTGCGCTTCAGCGCTTTTTGTAGCTTTAGTAAGCCAAACTTTGAAGTGTAGATTTAGCCTCGTTGGGCGGCCATTTTTATCTGAATGAATATGAGAGATAGATATTATGGTTGTCACCAGATAAATGTGTAATAAAGGTCACTGCCCTTTCCTTGATATCTCTTCGTAGGTACATGGACAAAAAAAATGAATCGTTTTCCATTACTAGTAAATATAAAGGATCACGATGGATGTCGATTCAATATAGCATTAATTCATTATTTCTGTTTTAAGAATTTAAGGTTGTCAATAAATGTAAGTGGGTCAATGACCGTTATTGCTCATTTATTTGGTGTCGACTTTAGTGTGTTTGTTTTTTTCAATATCGGTTTCGAATTCGGTGACTCGGAGATTTTTGAAGGAAGTGAACTCTTCGGAAAGGTCATTTGCAACTGCGTGTATGCATGATCAGATCCATGAACGTAAACGAAATAAGTAACGAAGTAAATTTCTGTAGGCCCCCACGGGAAAAGGGTGTAAGTTTAAAGAGCAATTTCACTGGGTGAGGACATGGAATCTTGGCTAAGCTGCCACCTATGACCTTTATGGAGCATATCTTATCTATACTAATATAGTATAAAGCTGAAAAATTTTGTTTGCTTAAACGCACTAATCTCAGGAACTATCGGTCCGATTGGAAAATTTATTTCAGTGTGAGATAGCCCATTTATCGAGGAAGACTATAGGTAATTATTACGCTTCATTCAGTCACGAAAAATGTGACACAAACGAAGTTGCGCGGGTCAGCGGATCTATAAATACAATCATGTAAGGTGAACTTTAAATAGGCAATTCTTTTCAACATTGCCTATAATAACTTAGTGACAGAGTGGCTGTCAGCTTACTCCCTAGGGGCACAGCGCAATGTTTTAATGCTCCTTTTATTTATAAAAGACGCTACTACTACATTCATCATTTTTCTCTTTTTTTTAGGTAAATTATAAGATTTTTCTTTATCTTGAATCTGATTATGAATTTCGATGAAAAATTAAGATTGTGCTTTAAAAAATCTTAGTAATTTGCGTCACTACGTCTGTGTGGGGCATAATAACTCAACAACAGTTGACAAGATTTTAATGTGATTTTCTTTTGTTTACCCTAGAAGGTTTCCGAGTGTCAATTCAGTTGGATTCTATGCCATGTTACTGTTTAATCTATACTAATATTTTAAAGAGGTAACGTTTGTGAGTTTGTGAATTTGTGTGGGGTAATCTCTGGATCTACTGAACCGATTTTCAAAATTATTTCATCAATAGAAAGCTACGTTATTGTGAGAGTGTCATAGGCTATGTTTTATCCCCATATTGTCACGGGTACGGGAACAACGCGGGTGAAACCGCGGGGCGCTGCTAGTCTTGAACTAAATTAATATCTGAACTGTGTCGATATTTTTGCGTCATCCCATCTTATTAGTTCGTCATGTTGTGCTGGCGCTGCCGCTGCGGAAAACCTCAAGCGGCGTAATTATAGTAACCTAATTTGTTACTATAATTCCGAGCCGTTTGGGGTTAAAACCCTCGGGCGATGGGGCTCATGTGCTCACTGCATTTTCAAAGAAATATCGAAACGGCTGGTTGACGCTGCCCGTGACCCAAGAACTGGCTTTTACTTTGGCCAGAAGCTAAGCATTGCCAGCTGACCGTTGAGGACGATCTGATATTTTTATGCTATATTTTTGTTTATTATAAGTTAAGTTTATTTGTTAATATTAATTGTTTATTATCACTAATATACTAGCTGACCCGCGCAACTTCGTTTGAGTCACATTTTTCGTTACTGCTCCGCTCCTATTGGTCTTAGCGTGATGATATATAGCGTATAGTCGTCCGGTGACATATAAAATATACATTCATAATATACCCACGTATTTATTACTGAATAATCACTTATCTTAATTATTCTTGTCTATCAAGTAACCTTTTAATTAAAGTAATTTATGATAATTGCAACCATTTTATTGGCAATTTCAGATATATTTTTATCTTAAACATAAAATGCAGGCTCACACTCTATATTTACTAATATACAAAACTTACTCAATTATATTTGTTTGTTTACTTGAACGCGCTATCTCAGGAACTACTGCTCCGATTTGAACAATGATTTCAGTGTTAGATAGCCCATTTATTGAGGAAGGCTTTAGGCATAGAGAATATTTGTCTTTGGCTATAGAATATTGAATAAAAGGTGTAACTTCGAAGCCTACCGTTATTTTATAGTTATTCAAACAGCATGTTTCAGTATATTAACGGCCAGCTTCCGCGGGCAGAAGCTAGTTCTAATAATATTATAAATGCGAAAGTTTGTAAGTATGAATGGATGGATGAATGTTTGTTACTCAAAAATGTTTGTTACGCAAAAACTACTGAACGGATTTGGATGAAATTTGCCACACAGATGGTTTAGCTTTAGAACCAGGATTGATGGTAATTTTCACCCCGACATTCCCACGGAATCAAAACTTATGCGAGTGAAACCGCGGGGCGCTGCTAGTACTTAATATAATCACACAAGCTGTGTGTGAATAGCTATGAAATAACTGCTGAAATGCTGCTGAAAATGAAATAACTTCATCCGCGTGGAACAGTTACAAACCCCCCGATTTTGAAACATTCTTCATTGGTGCTCCACTCCTATTGGTCTTAGCGTGATTATATACATATAGCCTTCCTCGATAAATGGGCTATCCATACTGAAAGAATTTTTCAAATTTGTTTGTTTATGCCTCTAAACAAATTTAAAAAGACCCTTCAGGATTTACTACTTGGCAAGTGTTATTACAGTGTAGATGAATTTCTAAACGATGCTACGCTTGTATAGAATTTTGAAATTAATTTTAATTATGACAAAGTGAAAGTTTAATTTTTATTTTGACATTATTTGAGTTGTATTTAAATTTTGACAGTATGATTTCTAATTAAACTTACATTTTGACATTGAGATTTTTTGAATTGGACTTAAATTTTTGATATTGTAATTTGAATTCGACTTAAACTTTGACATGGCAATTTTGAATGAAATTTTATTTAATATATTATAGTTTAAACGTAATTGAAATTTTGATATTATTAATTCCACTGATTTTGTACGCCATTAATGGCAAAACATGTAGCAACTTTATAATTAATATCATAAGACCTTTACTGTACACGTGTTTTTACAAAATAAATATAATCTGAATCTGAGATTAGCGCGTGTAAGCAAACAAACAAACTCTTCTTATATGCTGCGATAGGGACCCTTTTTGGCCTCGCGCAGTTTAAAATTAATAAAAATAATAAAACTTTATTCTCAAGTAACATGACTCAACTGTGTTAGTAACAATTATTTTTATCCCTATGTTAGTGTTCTTATTTTTTATGTTTTGTGTAAGTCTTAAATAAACATCTTTCTTCAGTTTTATATATTAGTGGATATAGGTTATAGATTATTGACTGTCTATAGTCAGAAGCCAGAAATTCTGTAGTCAATTGTGTATAACATCAAAATATCAAATATAAACTTAAGCAATATTACTTAAGTATTATTTAAGAATATCTTTACTTATTTAAAGACCTAAAGATTATATAAATTGTTATCGACGATAACGTACATATTATATAAAATACTCATTTTGTTTAGTTTTTGATATTGAGATAGATTCATGATAGCACAAGTTTAAACCTTAGTGGTTTTTGGTTGCTATTTAACTCAGATAATAATGAATTCTTTAGCATAATATAATATAATAAATAATAACATAAAAAATGTATAACATATATAAATTATTATGTTATGAAAATATAGTTCAGTATTGTCTAAAGCCTATATCTAGAAATATAATGAATCCCCAACACGCATAATAATGAAAACGACACGTCAATTTTGTAGTTAAACGTCCAAAATAAACACATCAAAAGTATCTAGGGATCAACATATATTTTTGCAATAACTTTCCTCCTGATTGATATTAATTAAAATTTTCTTTAAGGATTCATCAAATAAAGTGTTTTCGTTTGTCACAGTAACGATAAACCAAGTCACCTTTGCATTAATAAAGAAATTTGCCATTTTCCTAATAAAGGGATTTTTGACATTTGAACCACTAACATTAAAGTTCGAAAAAAAGACTGAAATAACAGTTTTCTTTAAAATTTTATTGGGTAACTTAAACAATTAATAATCCGTGTTTCTACCGCGAACACTAACAACACAAGAACATCGGTTTGGCATACTCAAAATGAGTTCATCCAAATCACGCTGTGGAATGGCCGCCCATGTTCGTTGCAACAACAAAAAAAGGTCTTCTTGCGACTGGATACCCTCCATATTCGGCAGAGCTCTTCTCTGTAGCATATCCCATGCATGCTCAATCGGGTTCAAGTCTGGCGACTGAGCAGGCCAGGGCAGGACATTGATGTTAGCTGCGGCGAGAGTCTGTCTTACAACTCTTGCGGTGTGCGGTCGTGCATTATCATGCATTAACTGAAATAAGGGACCGATTTGCACTTGTAGAGGAACGATGACGTCTGATACAATCGTCTCAGCATAAATTTGAGCGTTGAGGTTGCCTCTGATCCAAATCAACTCAGTTCTTCCGCCGATCCAAATACCCGCCCATACTATGATGGTTCCACCACTATAAGGATGGACTTCCTGGCAGGATTTTAATCGCTGTTGGCGTCCAGGGGTTCTCCAGTGTCGTATACGTCTTGTATCCGGTCTCATACCAAAACGAGACTCATCAGAAAAGCACACGAAACGCCATTGTTCTTCTGCCCAATTTCTGTGTTCAAGAGCCCATTGATATCGAATCCTACGATTGTGCATTGCTATAGGTGGTACCCGTAGCGGTCTTCGGGAATGAAGGTTCACTTCATGCAAGCGGTTTCTGACTGTTTGGTCGCTAATTAAGTTCCCTGAAGAGTGATGAAGCCTCACGGCTAACATCATGGCGGTTATTGTTGGAGCTCTTCGAGTTAAGATTTGAATGTATCGGTCTTGTCTCCGTGTGGTGCAGCGATACCGTCCTCCATGGCGCTCAGCCAAGGTAAGCGAAGAGCTCTGCCGAATATGGAGGGTATCCAGTCGCAAGAAGACCTTTTTTTGTTGTTGCAACGAACATGGGCGGCCATTCCACAGCGTGATTTGGATGAACTCATTTTGAGTATGCCAAACCGATGTTCTTGTGTTGTTAGTGTTCGCGGTAGAAACACGGATTATTAATTGTTTAAGTTACCCAATAAAATTTTAAAGAAAACTGTTATTTCAGTCTTTTTTTCGAACTTTAATGTTAGTGGTTCAAATGTCAAAAATCCCTTTATTAGGAAAATGGCAAATTTCTTTATTAATGCAAAGGTGACTTGGTTTATCGTTACTGTGACAAACGAAAACACTTTATTTGATGAATCCTTAAAGAAAATTTTAATTAATATCAATCAGGAGAAAAGTTATTGCAAAAATATATGTTGATCCCTAGATACTTTTGATGTGTTTAATTTGTATAAAATTATATCAAAATATCCATATTGTATGTAGTTAGTTAGACAAAACAACTATGCTTGTTAACAAAATTAATTGCGTATGAAATTTCATTGCACGGGCAATTTATTAACAAAACTAAAACATACATGTTTTACTAAACAATACATGTAAACTAACCAGCTGCTTCCCCGGCTTTGCCTGCTTCAAAGTCTCACGCTGAACAATATTAGACCAAGGTATTATACTTTCGAAGCTAAAATAATCCTATGTTCTAGGTCAGGACATGGTCTATCCGTGCGCAAAGTTTCATCTAAATATTTTAAGGCGTTAATATTTTATTTAGCCACGTCCGCGTGTCATTGCAGGGTGCCAACTGAAAACCAGCGCTGGGTGTCTGACGCCCAGCAAATGCTGACATGGTAACCCTTTCGGTATGGGCACGCTCAGCACAATTTTAATCTTTATTATTGTTATTTTTTATTATTGTTATTTTTCTACTTTGTGTTTTGTTGCTGTTGTGTTGAGTCTGTGTCGAATAAGTGTTTTTTATTCTATTCTGTTTTATTCTGTTATATTCTTAAGACGTGAAAGGGTAACAAATAGACAACCAGATAGAGAGAGTTACAATAATATTTGAATTACAGTATAGATATGAATTCAAATTAATTAATAGTCTTAAAATAGTTTCGAGGCGGAAAAAACAACTGATGTTAGAAATAGTGACGATAAACATGACGAGTTTTAAAACGAATGTTCGTGTTGAAAGATTATTTGCCTAGCTTTAAGAAAACTAATGCATGCTGGGATCGGACCCCCAAAAGACGATTTAAAGATTAAACAAGATTTAAAGTTAAAGTTTGTATGGAAGAATCTTTTCCTTAGAAGCAATGTTTGTCAAACTTGGTAAAAGTTCTGTCCGAAGTAAATAATAAATGTTGTCATTATTCATTTCTCATTATCTTTAAAAGAGGATTTAGAGGTTGTAACAATTTTTGTGGGAAGAATCTTCCGTAAACCAAAAAATAATAAATTTTGCACCTATATAAATAATAAGGGCCTAGAGAGCAATAACTTTTCAAAGGGGTTTCCTTTATGACGTAAATACAATTTAGTTAGAATAGTTTATATGGAACATATTTTTCAAAACTTTATATTAATGCACGTTGTGCTGCATTAAGATTTCAAAATAGTGTGAAATTCAACCCTTAAAAGAGTGATACCGGGAGGCAAAATATGATTTAGAAAATGTCCTGGAAAGTATGATGTAGAGCAGTATATAATAGGCCAAGTGGTAACGGCCCCGACTTACGAATTGTAGGTCGCGGGTTCAAACCCAGTCAGGCGCATTATTTTTGTCTAATTAATTTAATCACCACTGCTCTCAAAAGGAAAAGTTTTTAGTATGGCCTATAGGTAGTTGTTCCGGATCTGGCTGTTTGTGATTTTGTGTATTTGCAAATGCACCCACGATACAGGAAGTTCTAGTGAGGACAAAATTGAAAAAAAAAAACTATTTCACGCGGGCGTTGTCACAGGCTAGTAAGCACATAAATACCTCTTAATCTTCGCGAACGAAGTCGCGGATACACAACAGTTGCACTTGATTAAAACACAGACAGAGTTGTAAATGTTATGTCTAAGAAATTATTATTCATAGATGCAATGCAATTACACTGGCGCTTTGCTCTCAAGGAAGTGACGTCACAGGAAAATGGCGTCGCTCATTTTGCTGAGCTACTGGGTACGAGAAAATTTGAGTTAACATTCCACACTGTGATAGTTTTAGTACTTAATACAATTTTCTCTGGATGGTTTGTAGGATTGCACAAACTGCCAGGTTTGTGGATTTTTTTTTTTTGTGGATTTTTGAAGGAGTTACACGGGAGGGTTTCAGTCAGTAAGAGTACGTCACTCTTTCCCGCTCCGTCCATAGAGGAGGGAGCACAACACTAAGAAATAATGTTATTCACAATCTATTGCATATTTATGTTACTACACGTGTAACCCACAAAATTGTCCACAAATTCACAAATATAAAGTAAATAGAAAAAATATTTTCAAAAAAAAAAGTTGTTAAATAGCTGTCTCTAGGGTCGTCTCTTTCCATAATATATACCCTGCTAGGGTTGCGGAATTTGTTCGAAAGAGTCACCGCGGCCCTGAAACGCAAAGGGCACTAGAAGGATCACGGGTGGGTTTTAGTCAGTAAGAGTCTGACACTCCATTCCGCTCCGCCCAGAGCGGGAGAAGTCATTTAATGATTTGCCATCCAGAAAAAAAAGGAACAAGGCATAAACTTTTATAATATTCAAGTTAGGATTCTGTTAAACGTTTAATTGTTTGCTCTTGTTGCATAATCCTTTCAAATCTGTGACATAATAAGTCCAAATGGAGGAATTCACTGGCTCCTCCATTACAGTTACGAGCAGAGTTATGTCAGTAAATAATTTACTCATTTAAATTGCAAGATTAAACGGTACGAGCGGTAATAGGCTGGTTCTAGCTAAACCGCGGCCTTATGCATAGTTGATGGCCCTTAAATATCGATTGATGTTACCAGTACAGTATCAGTTACTAGGTCTGTTCAAAGCATTTAGTACTTATAATGAGTGTTGAAAATAGGGATGTTTCCTGAGTAAAAAATATATTATTACTAGCTGCTGCCCGCAGCTTCGCCCGCGTGATCGTCGGAAATTATCCCAAGGGAACATAATCCCGAGATAAAAAGTATCCTATGTTACTTCTAGTACCTCCCAGAATATGTGTACAAAGTTTCATGATGATTCGTCAAGTAGTTTTTGCGTGAAAGCGTAACAAACATCCACGCTTTCACATTTATAATATTATAGTAATGATGGTTAGTCCGTCAGTTACATTATAGAAAAATAGTATTTTTTCCTTTATCAAATCTATAATTACTGACGAAGATAAAAAGCATCAAAGATCAGGAGTGGGGGCTTGTGACGTCACAGCTCGGTAAAAATTGTAGCGAGTAGTGACGTCACACGAGTTTTCAACGCACTGTATCGTCTTCGTTTTTTGTTTACGTGAAAAAAGACAAAATACGTGTCCAATATTTTTTGGAAATCCATTCGACGGACTAATTAGATTTTTTTAGTTAACTATCCTATTCAGGGAGTTATTTCCTTCATGTACAGGTAATTCAATCTAAAAACGTAAAAATGTATGTTTAGCTTAAAATGAAATAGAATAATAACCTAAGCACTGTTTTGTAACCTTAGCACTGTGTCGTAACATTTTTTTTTCTGGATGGGAAATCATCAAATGACTACTCCCGCTCTGGGCGGAGTGGAAGGGAGTGTCAGACTCTTACTGACTAAAACCCACCCGTGATCCTTCTTGTGCCCTTTGCGTTCGAACGTTTCGAACCAATTTCGCAACACTGTGTTGTAACCTTAGCACTGTGTTTATTATTACAGTGTTTTTGTTCGACTTACACTAATTAAATTATCTTTAAACGAGTTAGTCATCATCATCATATCAGCCGAAAGACGTGCACTGCTGGACATAGGCCTCCGCTAAGTGTCACCACAACAACCGGTCCTGTGCGTGTCTCATTCATCGGCTACCTTCGACCCTCACCAGGGCCCCAAGTCTGCTACTTTTATAAATTTGTCATTTCAACACGATCCCATTGTCATTTTGCTAAAAGTATCTACTAAATTCATAATGGTCGATCATTGGTCGGTCAATGGTCTCGTAATACTTTTTGATAACCGAGCTATTAAAAGCAATCACTGCACAATGACGTTCTAATGGTTGGTAACTGATCAAAGGAACTGTTAAAATTTTAGCAGATTACCGCATACGTCTGTCATTCATTTGTAATTATGTACGAGATTACCATTCTATGCCATTTCTTTCAATGGAGTGTCAGTGGGTGACCATTGGAAAGTCATAATGACGCTTTTATACCAAATTACTCACAGTATTTGGGAAAAGCTGACAGCTACAGATTGTTATTGAGTTCTACAGAAAAATAACTTTTTGATAAGACGTCGGTGTCTGTCTGAGGACGTATAGATTAAATACGCAGCAGTGGGACCAAAATAACTATCTACATAGTTGACAAAATATCGGTACCGGAAATTTGAATTAACTTAAGAAACATATCGGCATTTAAAATAATAAATGTGCCCTATGCTAACAGCCATAAGGAACATTTCGGCTTTTTGCTTAAATGTCCCTTACGTTAATTGATACTTCTGGTATCGATATATTATGTACGTGTTTACAAGTGAATACTATTAAATAAAATAGAAAACTTTTGTTCAACACATATACAACACAACAGCAACAAAACGCAAAGTTAAAAAAAACAACAATAATAAAACATAACAATGATAAGGATTAAAATTGTGTTGAGCGTGCCCCCATACCGAAAGGGTTACCACCTCAGCATTTGCTGGGCGTCAGACACCCAGCGCTGGTTTTCAGTTGGCACCCTGCAGTGATGTGTCACTGGGTGAGGTTAACTGATGTTATGCCCAATTTTTACCCGACTCCCTAATAGGGAAGATGCAATTGCAGAATTCATGAAGATTTTGTTATTGAAAAGACAAAATAGCATAAAAGAAGAGCCACTGCAATGTTTTTATTTTAGATAATATTGATTTTTAACAACTATTACGAATTAATATAACGTAAACAATCAGCGTCTAATGACGTCACTGGTGTTATGACAACGAAAAGACGAACTTAAATTTTAATACATGATAGTTCATGACCTCTGACAGACAGGAGTGACTTCATCATTCGTTTTCGCGGGAAAAGAAAAACAGTAATTAAAGCGTATTAATTTTTGTATGGGTTTTAAATGAAAGCAAGATGAAAATATTGCATAATATTTCCTATTCATATGTAAATATATATGTAACCTACATAATTTCACGAGTAGGTACATCTACAGTTTAGCTACCGTAGTCTTGTGAAACATGTATTTGAAAAAAAAAGAAAAGCCTTTTCGACCGTGACAGGACTCGAACCTGCAATCTTCGGATCCGAAGTCCGACGCCTTATCCATTAGGCCACACGGTCCTTGTTGAAACGGTGACAATAACCCCTTGTGTTTAACGTGGGGCTTATGGGAGTGTCTCGCTGATGGTGGCGTATGTTTCATTCATCATTTGGCTCCGTCAGCTGGGACGGGTCATCTCTCCGCTGCCACGGTTTATTTTAATTTTTTTTAATACATTAAAAAAAAAAAACAAAAAATATAGACTATGTTATCCGGGGATAGTGTAGCTTCCCAATAGTGAAAGAATTTTTCATATCGGTTTGGTAGTTTCGGGGCCTTTTTTTTTTGTTAATTAAACGACGCCCCACCCTAGGATTTACTCCTGTATCGTGGGTGCGTTCACAAACATGAAAACTCACATGACACAAGACACCCAAACCCGGAACAATTATCTGTAGGCCATACAAACATTTGTTCCGGGCGGGGATCGATTTTTACTTTAAATTGTTCCTTTCACTCTGGATACCTTTATTATACACGTCTTTTTACATCGTTCTTAAATATAGGAATAACATCAAGAACAACAGTGTATCCACAACTTTGTAACAATTTATTGATTTAAAAGAGTGTCCGTGGAGTTTCTTGCACGTTCTTCTCCATAGAGATCTACGCTTTGGAACGTGCAGATAGCTTCACTTCTTTCGACCTTGACAATTCAAAAGTGCCTGTAAAGGGTTTAATTGACATAAATGTTTTGAGTTTTTGAATGAATATGATTCATTAAATAGTATTCCTAAATAAATTACAAAAAGATAGAAGAAGAAAACATAACATGTGGTGTTACAGAGTCAAAGTCAAAAGTAATTTATTTAGATTAGGCTGAGAGGTAGCACTTTATGGACATAGAATTTTACATAAAGACAGTCCCCCAAAACACCCGCCCATGACCGCTCGCTAATGTTTTGTTGTGAAGAGGAAGTGGCGCCACGAACTCTCAAGCAACACATTTGTCTGGTACGTTTTAAGAACTTGAATTTATATAATTGTGTCCTGCAATATGTTTCCAACATGGTAAGTATAAAATTAAATATTATTTACCTACCACTTGTCAGCAAGCACACTACATAACCCCTAAAAAAAAGCAACAGCGTTTGGTTCTAAACAAGTAACGTTCTGCCAACAATAGCGAAGCGATGGCGATAAAAAATAACCCTTAGTATTGTACTTAGAAAGAAAAGAAGAAAGACAGTAAAATAATTTATTCGCGCCAACCATGCCGCATACCAAAAAATAAACAAACTAGGAAATGTTATGCAAGTTGTGGAAATATGCGTCACATTCGCGCAAAACGATCATCAGTCAGCATAATGCTGGGTGAAATGCAGCACACCACCTACACTTAACACCACCTCATCATCTGCCTAACCTTTTCCCAACTACATTGGGGTCAGCTCCCAGTCAAGCCGGATTCAGCTGAATACCAGTATTTTACGTGAAGCGGCTGCCTACCAGACGTCCACAACCCATTAACTGGGGAATACGGTACTTCTTGGCAAGACTGGTGTCAGATTTTCTGGCTTCTGACAATCCGTAACGACTGCCAAAGATCTCCAAATGACACTTAACACCACCTTTACTTAATATTAAACGATTTGTAGAGTGGAGACCGCGTCTCGGCAAACGTAGTGTTACATGTAGGACGTCCTCAACGTCCTCAGGCACGGTGGAGTGACGATTTGCGCAGGACGGCTGGCAGAAACTGGATGCGAGAAGCCGAAAATAGATCTAAGTGGCGTGCAATTGGAGAGGCCTATGTCCAGCAGTGGACTGCAACAGGCTGTTGATGATGAATATTAATGTAACAGTTAGGTCATCTACTCAGAGAGCACACAGTTACTACTGGAATGTATGTGTACTAATCCTGAGCACACATAATTTATAGTGTCGACGTTTACAAGTCAGCGATTAGATTCAACTGCAATAAACTATAAATGGAAACCATTTGCAATCCCATGGGTTCATTAGAATGTAGATATTGAAACGAATGTATGTTATTACTATTCCGCAATCGTTCTGTCTGAGAGATATTTTACATAACTAGGTGTTCCGCGTGACTTCGTTCGCATATAACTTTAATTTACCGTCTTAATGGGACAATGGTGATATTATGTGCGCTTTGCTTGAAATTTTCATTAAAGGACAGACTTTTTTTAAATAAGATAACGATTTGCCTTTTCATGCGTATTTGTTTTCATAACTATTTTATATTTGATTTTGAACCTTTATAAACATGCAATACAACACTGAGGCGCTGGCGAGCTATGGGTGATAACAACCAGGTCCCGGTCGACGGGTCCCACCTCAAAGAGATGTAAGCCTAGAAGACGGGGACTCATAGGGTCAGTGCCCGCTAGGGTTGCGGAATTTGGTCGAAAGAGTCACCGCGGCCCAGAACGCAAAAGGCACTGGGAGGAACACGGGTGGACTTTAGTCATTTGGTCGGCTCGGGGGTCTGATACTCCCTTCCACTCCGCCCAAAGCGGATGATTTTCCATCCAGAAAAAAAGGGTATGTTTATCTTTCAAATACTCATCTACCGCCAGAACACCCCTAAAACATCAGATCTCATCCGAAGGACCACTGCTGGTCACAGGATTTTCCTACATAAATGTCACCATATCACACTTCCTTGTGTTTCTCGGAAACAGCGGATTCCAGCCTTTACCAGGTCCACGGTGGTAGATGTACAACAAATTAAAAAAAAATTCAACATCATCATCTTTTTGCCTTTGTGCCACGTTACCTACTCAGTTTATTTTGACATGATTTTCGATTTCGGTTTAAAGAAACTTTATTCCCAATAAAGACATAAGTCACTTACTTGTGAACAATACTAAAAATATAGATTACGATATGTTCGTCATCAGTATTACAATTTAATAGTTACCCATCCAATGCATGCATTTCTCCAGAAGTGATCGATCCGCAATTATGTGCTGGCTAAGTTGAGTTTTGAATGCATTGTTAGAGTGTACATTTCTTATACAGGATGGTAATTTGTTATAAAGCTGTGCTCCTTCAAAAGTTAGCATTTTTTTGCCATAGTTAGTTCTTGTTTTGTTAGTTCTTGATTTTAGTAAAAGTAGTGATTTTTATTGACCAAAACTGTTTCGTAAGTAGGTTCGTCTAACATAATGATGTTTAGCTATATAGAATACTGATTCGTAAGGCATGCTGAACGACACATAGTATTTAATGTGTTTAAAACCTGTAAAGTGCTGTGTTAAGTAGGTACTACTTAGTAGTTTAGCATTTTAAATAGTTCATTTACTTATCATAAATGTTCTCTAGTTGTACTCTGGGCACTTAGTCCTTCCATTAACTCGGCGTGGTCGGTCTGCTTACGTATAAGCTTTTCACATATTTCGTGCAAACACGTGAGAAGAAACACGTGCTGGATCTACCTGCCTAGCCTTTTCCCAACGACGTGGGTATCGGCTTCCAATCTCAAATGCTGATACTTACAGCATTTGTCATTATGCGGCTGCATGAACATCCATAATCCAGGAACTGCAAACAAGTGATACAACGATACCCTTTGGTAAGATTAGTGTCAGGTTCCGGCATCCTCACCTTCCGCCTGACGCAGGTGCTCACCGGACACGGCTGTTTCGGGAGGTACCTGTGTCGGATCCAGCGGGAGGGCTCGTCCGGGTGTCATCACTATGTGGATCGCCTGGAGGACACGGTGGAGCATACGGTGGAGGTCTGCCCTGCTTGGGCGGAGCACCGCCGTGTCCTCGTCGAGGCGATCGGCGGCGGCGACCTCTCGCGTCCGGCCCTGGTTCAAGCCATGGTCCGGAGCGAGGAGGCATGGGAAGCGTTCGCCTCCTTCTGCGAAGCAGTAATGCTAGCGAAGGAGGAGGCGGAACGCGTGCGTGAGAGGGAATCCTCACGCCCCAGCCGCCGCAACAGAAGAAGACGCCCCGGGCGTCGGGAAACGCAGGGCGATTCCCGGCCACCGTAGGCGCGGGCCTGCCGATGGCGAGCTATGGGTGGCTTGCCGTCCGATAGCAACCAGGCCCGAGTCGACGGAGCGTTGTGTTCCACGCGCGCCTCAAAGAGCCGTCAGCAACGTAGACGGGGCCCCATAGGGTCAGTGCCTGCTAGGGTTGCGGAATTTGTTCGAAAGAGTCACCGCGGCCCTGGAACGCAAAGGGCAGCTTTGTACCAGTATACATACCAGTGTCTCCTGTCCTATCTCCATATCCTGGATGCCACGATATCTACCCTTTGGTAAGATTGGTGAATGTAAATTGGTAAAATTGCTAAAAATATTCTTACCAAATAATATCCAAGAAACCATCAAAAGCCTAGACAGCAACCATACCAATAATAACCTTCTTAGATAAGTAGCCAAATTAATATTCAGTCCGTGATCAGCACAAGTAAAAGTAACTGATATTACTGATATTTACCGTTAAATATTACTGATATCGGATTTCTCTGAGAATATATATCATAAAGAATATATATTATTCGTACACAGGGTGTATCTATAATCCAGACCCATACTTATCCTAACCGATATTATGAATGTGAATATGAGTTTGTTTGTTACGCTTTCTTGTCACTAAACCGATTTTAAACATTCTTTCACCAATGGAAAGCTAAATTATCAGCGAGTAAGATCGTTCATGTTTATCCCCATATTCTCACGGGAACGGAAACTACGCGAGTGCAACAGCGGGGCGCTGCTAGTATTATTATAAATGTGAAAATAACGGTCTGTCTGTCGGTCTTTTGTTGCCTCTTCGCGTCTCTGCGGCGAAACGGATTTGGATGAGACTCGGCAGATGTATGGAACAAGTCCTACTAGTCTACCAACTAGTTATCCAGAAATGCGTAACACTGGTTGCGGAATTTGTTCAAAAGAGTTACCACGGCCCTTTTTTTTGGATGGGAATCATCAAATGACTTCTCCCGCTCTGGGCGGAGCGGAAGGGAGTGTCAGACTCTTACTGACTAAAACCCACCCGTGTTTCTTCTTGTGCCCTTTGCGTTCCAGGGCCGCGATGACTGTTCGTCACCACGGCCCTGGAACGCAAAGAACATTAGGAGTAACACACAGTTTAAGAGTCTGTGAATTCCGCTCTGCCCAGAGCGGAGGAAGAAATTTGATGATTTCCCGTCTTTAAAAAAAAAAAAAACACTATCTGTCGAACTGCTGGTTACCTCTTCAGGTCTTAACGACCGAATGGATTTGGAAGGTAGACCTTGTCTTGGAAAAGTACATATACCGAACGCCAGATAAATGTGCAATAAAGGTCATTGCCCTTTGTAGCCCTTGATATCTCTTCGTAGACACATGGACAAAAAAAAATGAATTGTTTTCCATTACTAGTAAATATAAAGGATCACGATGGATGTCGATTCAATATAGCATTAATTCATTATTTCTGTTTTAAGAATTAAGGTTGTCAATAAATGTACATAGGTGGGTCAATGACCGTTATTGCAGATTTATCTGGCGTTCGGTATAGGATGCTTTGTGTTCCCTTGAGATAATTTTGGTCAACGACTCGGGCGCAGACGCTTGCAGGAGCTAGTGGAGAATAAATGATTTGTTCGTGTCTTCATTAGTAAAGATCAATTTATTCATCCCTTGAGTAAACCGGACATCGGATAGAACGAGGAAAATCTATTTGCGGAAAGCTTTATTCGGTTTTGTATTCATGTTTTATTTGTTGAATTTATATGAGGGTTATCATATTTTTATTTTATTTTTCTGGAGTGTTTTTGTACGTTAGGCGATTATCACACGGCACCGCGCGCCGCCGCGGAGGGCGGTGGCGGTAAAGCGGATTTCGTAGCGGTACCCCGCGCGGTAAGGCGGTTTACACGCCTGTCCGCGCGGATGGATTTAACACGGTTTTGACAGTTTGATCACAAACACTAACTAGAATGGACGCTGAAGTGGTGGCAGCAATCTGGCTTTTATGGCGCAGAAAGAAAAAAATAAGAAGATATTGGGTTTATCCATTTTTAAGAAGCAGAACTCTAAATGGTACATTCATGCTATTCTATAAAAGTTTGAGATAATACAGCAGAGCAACTTTCAATCTCCGAAATAAACTTTTTGACATCGAAATCCATTATTGAATTGCAACACGTCTTGCACCCACGATTATCCGCGCGGTTATGCGGCGCCCCGTGTGTGAGGCGCCGCGCCACCGCGCGGACGGCAGCGCGGAGGGGCGGTGGCGGTGAGAGCACCGCTCGACCGCGCGGTTTGGCGGTGTACGTGTGTTAGGCATCTACGGATTTATTAGAGGCCAATGTGACATGAGATCCGCTTTACCGCCTACCGCGGCGGTGCGCGGTGCCGTGTGTTAATCGCCTTAATTGAGTGTTTTTCTCTTTTATGCGACCGGAAAATTTCAAACGCCGTGAGATTGTAAAATATCGCGTGAAAATGTATTTTCTTTTCTTATAAGACACGGATGGGACTTGTTGTAAACAATACGGTTTTTTCATAATATATCGAGAAATTTTAATCTTATCAAAATTTATCACAATCGTACAGAATCTGCAATTTTCCGGTGAGATAATTATATATGTACATACCTACTTAATATGAATGGCATCAGGCACCTTTAATCGTAGACAATGTGACCGCATTGTATTCGTACGATAGGTATTTAAATTGGATAAAAAAATTGAAAGACATATTGGTCTCGAATTTTCGCCATTTAATATCGATAAAAAACGATAAAGATAAAGAGAACCGAAGTTCAAGAGGCTGGTGACGTTACATCGCTACTAAAAATGTAGTATCCTTGTGACGTCACGCGAATTTTCAACGCACTGTCTTCATTTTGTTGTTTACGCGAAAAAAGAAACAATACGTGTCCAATAGTTTTTGGAAATCTATGTACAATAAAGTATACTACGTAATTCGAAACTGAGTATTACACAAAAAATGCATGCGAGTTTCTCTAAGTTAAAAAGTTTAGTAAATAGATTTCTTTCACACTTGATTGCGATGCAAAAGCATAGCATGTAACTGAAACTGTCTGTGAAAAAAAAAACCTCATCTGAACGTCAAACGACTTCCTCGAGACCCTTGTTTTTTCTACCGTTTGAACTAAAGCTAGCTCATAAAATGAGAAAAGTCACTTGAATTGAAAGATCCACCCTGTATTTGCATTGTTTGCGAGACTGTAGTAATGGTGTTCTTAAAATGCATATTATATTTTTATGCATGAACCTACATATTTGTGCATTTATGAAAGAATGAATATCTTAGGGATTTTCCGAGATGATATGGAAATAATAGTAGAATATGAGGTTTATAACGTTTGTAAAATATGGGTCTAAATACAGTCTTATACAGACGAGAGTACATGTGTTTACGCTTTAAGAATTTAATTTTCTTTATTAAAAAAAAAAAAGTATCAGCGGTACTTATAAAATATTACAGAAAATATAAAACAGTTTTGTAAGGCTAATATAGATTTCTCTGTTAAACATAATGTTTGTAAACCATTCGAACGGACTTCGAAGTTTTACGTAGAGATCGGCATCCAATAGGGATGTTTCCTGATTAAAAAATATATGATTATGTTTAGTCCGTCGGTTAGACTATAGAAAAATATTGGACACGTATTTTTTTCTTTACCAAATCTATAAAAACTGACGAAGATAAAAAGTATCAAAGATCAGGAGTTCCCAGTGTGTGACGTCACGGCCCGGAAAAATTGTAGTAAGTAGTGACGTCACACGAGTTTTCAACGCACTGTATCGTCTTCATTTTTTATTTATGTGAAAAAAGAAAAAATACGTGTCCAATATTTTTTGGAAATCTATCTGACGGACTATTCAGTTTTTTTTAGTTAACTACCCTATTTTACTGGATCAGCTGAATACCAATAGCTTATGTAGGTACATGGAGCGACTGACTTTCTGAAATCCACTACCCAGTTACTGGGCAACCAGTTGTCAGACTTTTAGGTTTTTCAGGACCTTTAATGACAGTCAAAGATATAAGAATCTCGGTAAGGACCAAGTGCTTAAAGTTCTTTTCAAGGCATGATGGTCTATTTGTGTATCTGACTGATGGTCCCCTATCTATGACTTTGGCTAACGTTGTTTAGTCTTGGAGGTGTTGCTGCTGTGTTTGTTTCCCACTTTAGATGGGTTTACGAACCCCTTAATGAATCCAGGAATTACAAAATTTGATCAGCGGAAAAGTATCAAAATTGGTTTATAATAGCATGAACATAATCAGCCTCTTAATGTTCCCACTGTTGGGACTCAGACCTCCTCTCTAGGAGAGGGAATGGGCCGTAATCCACCACGCGGGCCCAGTGCGGGTTGGTGAATGTCACATGTCTTCGAGTTTCTGGTTCTAGGAAATGCCGGTTTCCTCACGATGTTTTCCTTCACCGTTTTGAGAGCAGTGGTGATGAAATTAATTACACAAAGTGATGCCGCCTGGCTGGATTTGGACCCGCAATCTACAATTCGTAAGTCGGGGCCGTTACCATCAGGCTACCACTGTTCTCGAAAAATTGGTTCAGAAACATTTAAGAAATGAAACTACGAGTAGAAGCGAAATATGTATGAAGTAATGTTTCAATATGAACAAGGCTTCATAACATTTCTTAGCACAAAATAGTCTTACAAGGAAAAGGGAAGAGTTTCTTTTTCTTGCGATGGGAAAGTTAGGCGATGTTTTCTCCTTTATAATTAAAATGAATGAACAGACTGTTACCACGGGAGTTTTTGGGGTTCCGTAGTACTTTATATAAAATTTCACCCGCGTAGTTCCCGTTCCCGTAGGAATACGGAGATAAAATATAGCCTATGTTACTCAGGGTGAATGTAGCTTTCTAATGGTGAAAGAATTTTCGAAATCGGTCTAGTAGTTTTTGAGTTTATTCGTTACATACAAAAATACAAATCTTTCCTCTTTATAATATTATTAGTGTAGAAATAATACACCCTTGCCAGAAAATAATTTTACTGAACATAACGCAAGATGATTAACTCTAATAAGAAAATCAGAAACGTTTTCGAAAAAGAGATAATGATTATTTGCTCTCACAAACAACCGCGAAAAGTGGAAGCAGCTGAAATAAATCTTTGCCAGAGTTGGGATAGTACGGTTCATACTATCGTACGTCGAGAGTCACAGGGCGATTCCCGGCTACGATAGGCGCGGGCCTGCGGACGGCGAGCGATGGGTAGCTCGCCGTCCGCAGATAACGTGGAGGCCCGCGTCCACGGCGCCTTGTTGTCCACACGCGACTCAAAGAGATGTCAGCTTAGAAGACGGGGTCCTACTAATGCCAGTACCTGTCAGGTTACGGAATCAGTTCGATAATTTACTGGAGCGCAAAGGGCATTAGGAAGAATAAGGATGGGTTTTGGTCGGTGGGAGTCTGAAACTCTCTTCCGCGAGGTCATTTATATATAAAAACTATTTTGGGAACGTTTCCCAAACGCTTATTAACGACCTACTCTAATTAACGATATTCCAACAAACATTCAATCGGAAATAACAAATATAAATTATAAAAACAAAAAAATCTTTGATTCTCTTTTATCATTATAAAAGAGAGCGGTGAAATTTAAACAGGATTCATCATCTTGTTTCAATTTCTACACTTTTACCTGGGACTTGAATAGAGAAAAACACTGAAGAAATCTAAGCGTTTAATTTCATCAAAGCAAATAGTCAAAACCTAGACTTTCCCTAGAAACAATCTAGCATCCTAAATCTAATCCAATATAAGGTCACACAGACAAACAACACTCACGCAATTCTGAAGATGCTAATTAAGACAAAAGTTCCTAAAATGTACTTGTATACTTCCCAAAGTCTGAGAGATAAAGTTTTCTTGCGCCCTTGACCTTCACTTGGTATAATGCCAAGAATTTGTGTAGATTTAAGATCAAGATTGATGTAGATGCGACACTTCTGTTTAGAATAAAACAAGTCAGAACTGACATTTGTTCATATTCTGTGTATCCAATATAATAATAATCTATACTAAGATTGCTTACTCTCTGTACGTGTTACTACTTACTGTAAGTACAGAGAGTAAATACACACGTACACAAACCAATAAGAAGGCACAGTGCGTGGAAATGCCCTGTGATATCAAGTCTACGTATCAAGTATACTACTTTTCACAAAGTGTTGACGTAGCAAGAAATGATTCCTGAATTTGAGTGCGTTTTATCCGTAACTTTTATTTTTTTATTTTCTAGCAAAAAAGTTGTACAATAATCTAACTGGCCTTAAATATAATCTATACTATCTATACTTCTATACTAATATTATTATAAAGAGGAAAGATTTGTATTTTTATATTTTTTGATGTAACGAATAAACTCAAACACTGATGGACCGATTTCAAAAAATCTTTGAAAGCTACATTCACTCTGAGTAACATAGGCTTATTTTATCCCCATATTCCCACGGGAACGGGAACTAAGCGGGTGAAACCGCGGGGCGCTGCTAGTAATATTTATTTTTGTATATCTTGCGAATAAGAAATCAACCACCTCGACAAAATATACTTAACAGCAGATTTTTTTTCGTGATTTGAAGTTTGGTACCATAGCGACTGTTCATCATACAGAGTACAATAACCCCTTTTCAGATTTGACGTTTATATTGTCACCCCTGGTATATTAATATAGTGTCGCTTCTACAATTTATATTGCTCTATGATCCTGGTGACTGTAACTTTTTCTTAATCCTGCTATGTTACATGGTAGTGAAATAAAACGCTTGATTCATATCAGTTTAGTTGAAGTGCTGAACTCTTGAGTTGTATCTTTCTATCTTCTTTATCTTGTAGAACTATATCTTGTCTAAAATATTGGATAGTTCCCCCTTGATTTTTTTTTAAATTACAGTAAATAGGTTTTAAAGTGAAGCCAAACGGCTAGCCTAGTCTGTTTCTAACCGTTAGGTTCGGCTTCTTGTCTATTTTTGCTGACTACCCGTATTTTACATGGAGTAAAATACTGGTACTGCTTTTCTAATATCCACAACCCAGTAACTGGGTAACATGATACACCTTGGCAAGATTGGTTTTAGATTCCCTGGGTTCTGACTATCCGTAACGACTTTCAAAGATGTTCAAATGACAGCCGAGCCGGGACGTTCGTTCATCTGTTATTATTTAACCACGAACCCCTCCGCTGAAAGTGAAATCAAGCTACAACAACAAATGGTTCTGGGGTTAAAAAAAATCTTCTAAGTCTTCCAAAAAAGCAGGACGTTCTCAAGTCGCTTGTATTTTGTTTTACATGTGTGTTACCTCATAACTTTTTACTGGGTGTAATATTGATTATTCTTTTGATATTCGAAAGCTGATGCTGTCATGTGGTACCATTTAAAGTATAAAATAACTTTAATTTCGGAAGTTAATGCACAAAAAACGAAGAAACATAAAAAACACCGACTTCCGAATTAGAGTCAGTTGTATCTTAATACAACTGACCTCTAAACAAAAAAAAAAACAGAAAAAGGGTAAAATAACTCTAATTCGGAAGTCGGTGTTTTATAATAAGTTATAAAAAAAGTTTTTTGTAATTTAATTAAGTGTTCCCAGGCCTAGAGATAATTCGGCGTGGAAAAATGTTTTTCCCATATTTGGTAAACTTAAGTTTATCTATTTCGTTTCCATGCTATCGGTATCCATTCCAGGATGCTTGGTAAAGGTCATGGAATAATATCTATATTAATAAGTTTGTGTTCTTCGTTCAGCTCGTTCCCGTAACCGTTAGCTAGAAATATATTTACATGGCGTTTACACAGTTCGAACGTTAAAGATTGCCGGTGCACTCTACGGCTTTCGATATTCAAAGTGAAACTAATTAAAATGCAGGAAACCATAGTCTTTAAGGTGACAGTAAAAGCTCGACGCCCACGTCTTGCTAAAGGACTGTGTACACGATGTTATTCATACGCTCGTCAGCCGCACTTCAATCAGAAAAGTGTAAAATTTAGGCTATGTGCGAGCTATGGGTGGCTCGCCATCCGATAGCAACCAGGCCCGAGTCGACGGCGCGTCGTGTTCCACGTGCGCCTCAAAGAGCCGTCAGCATCGAAGACGGGGACCCATAGGGTCAGTGCCTGCTAGGGTTGCGGAATTTGTTGGAAAGAGTCACCGCGGCTCTGGAACGCAAAGGGCACTAGAAGGATCACGGGTTGGTTTTAGTCAGTAAGAGTCTGTCACTCCCTTCCGCTCCGCCCAGAGCGGGAGAAGTCATTTGATGATTTCCCATACAGAAAAAAGGCTTCTAGTTTTATCTACACTAACATTATAAAGAGGAAAGATTTAATTGTTTTTTGTTTGTTTGTTTGGCTATAATAGGCTCCGAAACTACATGACCGATTTGAAAAATTCTTTCACTGTTGGGAAGCTACACTATCTCCGGTGAATATAGGCTATATTATATCCCCATATTCTCACGGGAACGGGAACTACGCGGCTGAAAACGCGGGGCGATGCTAGTCTGCAAATAAATTATGTTGGGTCGAAAATGGCCTGAATTGTTTCGAGAAAAGGATGGTATGGTCAGCTGCTGCCGCAGCTTCGCCCGCGTGAATGTCGAAAATTTTCCCAAGGGAACATAATCCCGGGATAAAAAGTATCCTATGTGTTATTCCAAACTATGAACTATATCAGTGCCAAATTTATCAAGAGTAACAAACATCCATACTTACAAACTTTCGCGTTTCACGCAAAAACTACTGAACAAATTTGGATGAAATTTGGCACACAGATGGTTTATAACCAGAATTAACATATAGGATTTTTACTCCGAGATTCCCACGGGATCAAAACTTATGCGGGTGAAACCGCGGGGCGCTGCTATAAAAAATAAAATTGGATGCACATAGACTGCGCGTAGAAAAGCCCCGGTGTGAACAGTCCCTTAGAATTCAATTTCTCTAGCTTTTACCACTGTTACTCGATGCTCACGAAGTGCTGGTAATAAATTAAAACCTGATGTGCACCTTTCCATTCGATGCCAGTACTAGGGAAGGCATTTCCATAAGAATACTGATGGTAGACGAGTGAAATAAACATTTATTTTAGTCTCTGTGACACTTTCCGCTTGGTCAGTACTTCGTTCGCAGCATATAGGTTTTAGTCAGTAAGAGTCTGACACTCCCTTCCGCTCCGCCCAGAGCGGGAGAAGTCATTTGATGATATCACATCCAAAAAAAAAAACACGTAAGTTCTTTTCTTCCAACAAATTTAATTATGTTTTTGTATCACAGACAAGTGACATGTTATCAGCGATTATTTCTGGCAAAAGTCCAAAATGTATTGGATAGCAAAACCCCACGTGGTCAATCCAAAACGTCCTGCCTTTATGGCATGCGTTTTCGCTGATAAAAATTGAAGATCTTTGTCTCAAGACCCCAGAAGATTTTAGAATCGTCGCAAACACTGTCACTGCAAAACGTCGAGAACTTTTCAGTGATATTAACGTGTCCTCGAAAGTTATATACTTCAGGAACTAAAATATACATGCTTACATAGTAGTATCTTCAATTAAACTACGATCAAAACTCTGCCGTGTGTCGACAACTTGACGCAAAGTAACGTATACTTCAACTTGCTCAAAATGTTAGTTAAGATCATGAGACGTAAGTGTAACGTTCTCTCAACGTACGATGCAGTTTTAATTGCAGCTTTTACGTAATTAAGTTAAGATTTTAAGGACAACTTTTCTTCTGAAGAATGATTTATTTATTTAAACTTAATGTTCCATAGTGGCAGGACCATGTTGGATGAGGATAGCAAGGGATAGGTCGTTGTGGAGAGCATTTGGGGAGGCCTATGTCAAAGGGCAAGACAATCACGAAACCTGTGTCTAATATAAATAGTAAAATGAAATAACGTTGCTTTCATAAACAACCATGTTTAATATTAGTAGTACATAAGTAATTATAAGATGAAATGTAACATGTAAGATTGTTAATAAAGGCTTTATTATTTATTTATTTATTTATAATGTTCCATAGTGGTACATGGGCGGACTTAATCATCATGTTGGCTGTTGCGGAAAACCATCTCTGCGGTCTTGCACTTGAGTCTCAGCATCATTATTCTGAGCGACGACTGTTTTGAGCAAATGTGACGCATATTTTCCAGTTTGTATACCTTTTTTTCTGGATGGGAAATTATCAAATGACTTCTTCCGCTCTGGACGGAACGGAAGGGAGTGTCAGACTCTTACTGACTTTGACTGTTCCTCCTAGTGCCCTTTGCGTTCCAGGGCCACGGTGACTCTTTTGAAGATATTCCGTAAACCTGGATCCTACTAGTCCTTAAGCTAGATAAGCTGCAAATTTTGTATCACAGCGGCTTTGCGCCCGTTCTCAGCCACCCTCTGCATGATGCAGATCCTAGCTGAGAACGATGGGTCTTTTAAAGTGCATCCCGTAAAGTGCAAAGCGTATATTTTTTAACTAGCTTCTGTCCGCGACTTCGTCCGCGTGGAATAGTTACTTTAACCCCGATTTTGAAACTCTCAGCCCGATCGGTTTAAAATTGACAAAGTTTAATACAAACTTTCATCCCTTTCGACGAAATTTGATTACCATAAAAACGGTTCTAGTGAGTTAATCTTAAAAGATAGACATATAACTACTGTCGCGGATATTTTTTTAGATCATTTTAAGAGGAATAATTCTTTCCTACATATTTTTTTTGGTATCCGTTTTCGGAGCGCACGCAACGGAAGCCCTCAAAGATGAATAATTTTCCCCGTTTATTCCACATTTTCCATTTTTTCTTCGCTACTATTACTCGCAGCGTGATGTTATATAGCCTAAAGCCTACCTCGATAAATGGTCTATTCAACCCAAAAACATTTTTTTCAATTCAAACCAGTAGTTCCTGAGATTAGCGCGTTCAAACAAACAAACTCTTCAGCTTTATAATATTAAGTATAGATTACATAGTATCATGTGCCTAGCCTTTTCCCAACTATATTGGGGTCGGCTTCCATTCATACCGGATTCAGCTGTATACCAGTATTTAACGTGGAGTTACCAGACCTCCACAACCCAATAATTGGGGAACATGGTTCTTCTTAGCAAGACTGGTGTCAGATTTTCTGGCTTCTGACAATCCGTAACGACTGCCAAAGATCTACAAATGGCAGCCGGACCAACGTCTTAACGTACTTTCCGAGGCACGGAGGAAACTCGGTATGTTAAGATGTTCACCCATCCACAGACCAACCTAGGCAAGCGTTGCTTAACCTTGAAGATCGCCCTGTTCGGCTGTTATTATTTAGCCACGAGCATCTTCTCCTTTGCATTACATAGTATATTTGAGTAAATTCAAAACTCCTTACGTCAAGGCGCAAACGTACACCCAACGCGTAAAAAATGTAGGTTTAAATAGCCCCACACAATATAGCCAATACGGCTTTATATGGCGTAAAACCGGCTACAATGGAGCACGTAATATTCTACAAAATTTCCATTCTTTTTCCGGAGCCAGCATTATTATCGTTTAGCCAGCTAAAATGTTCGGGTACTCCCTTTTAGTAAATTAACTCCCCCAGAACAATTTTAGTTCCAAAAAGAACGAGGCAAGTGCGCGTCGCGCCAGCACAGTTGTTGTTCCGTAGATCTAAAATCTATACTAATATTATAAAGCTGAAGAGTTTGTTTGTTTGTTTGTTTGAACGCGCTAATCTCGAACTACTGGTTCGAATTGAAAAATTTTATTTTTGGGTTGAATAGACCATTTATCGAGGAAGGCTTTAGGCTATATATCATCACGCTTAAGCCAATAGGAGCGGAGCAGCGATAAAGAATGTTTTAAAATCGGGGATTCCACGGGGATGAAGTCGCGGACAGCAGCTAGTAATTTATATATAGCTTTTTTAGCCAACTGCAAGGCTTCCCTACTCTCATTCCATTCCTTTATATGAAAGTTTTCTTTAAAAGTATCTCCATCTGGGACTACCATGCTGTCGCTTGGCATCAAGAGTCTACGGGTGAAGCACCAAAAGAGAGACAAAGAAATAAAAAAAGTATTTGTGTAGTAGTTTGCATGTGTTGAAGACCTCTTTGGCATTTGATGTTTTTTTTTAATAATTATAGCGAAAACGGTCAAAGTTTCACATAGCCTGTGAAAATGGTAACTAGCTAGATATTGAGTTCTAGACATACAATCCTATCCGTTATCGACAGACTGATGACCCCGTCCTCTACGGATCCCTAAAAAGAGGATAATCTAGTGCAGTAAAACTTCTAGCTTGAGCCTAGATTTTCCTGTGCTAACACTAATCGCGCTGACGTAGTGTGGGGTGAGATGCACCAATTTCTATGGCACGCTGATAACTTTGTTTTTTTTTTACATTTCCGGATGAACATGAAAAAAGCTCGCCACCTTTTTTACCTAATAAGATACATAATATATGACAACGCCTATTAGTAGCAGTATGTTAAATGAAATTAGAGGCACTAGATCTATACTCTCGTATATAAAGGTGAAGAGTTTGTTTGTTTGAACGCTAGTCTCAGGAACTACTGGCCCGATTTGAAAAAGTCATTCAGTGTTAGACAGCCCATTTATCGGGGAAGACTATAGGCTATATATCTTCACGCTAAGACCAACAGGAGCGGAGCACCAATGAAGAATTTTTAATAACTATTCCACGTGGACGAAGTCCTGGGCTAGTATGATATAAAGTCATCATTCTTATACTTTACTAGCTGAGTTTTGCCACTTGAAAATTTATTAAAACTATATTGGATCTTTCAATTGTTTCTCCACCCTAGCGCCACATTTTTAGCTCTGCCTCGATTCTGCATGGACCGACTAAATTAATGTTCCGATTCATGCATTTTAAATAAGATTATGCACTAGCTCTAGTGTTCACACAGTTTCGAAAATTTTCATCGCTCTTCCAGAAGTATAAATAAAGTCAATATAGTGGTTTGTAAGTGTATTTTCAAGTGGTAGGGTTGCGTTTTTAATTATTTAGTTTGTAGTTTGTTCGAAAGAGTCACCACGGCCCTGGAACGCAAAGGGCACTAGAAGGATCATGGGTGGGTTTTAGTCAGTAGGAGTTTGACACTCCCTTCCGCTCCACTCAGGGCGGGAGAAGTAATTTGATGATTTCCCATCCAGAAAAAAAAATGGGGTAAGAATAAGGTCCAGGTTTTATTTTCAAAAGTCTGGTATTTGACTTTAAATTTGATATTTACGACAGTAGTGTACATTTTCATCGTTAAAATAAATATTTAACAATGAAATGTACACTACAATTAAATGTAAAAACTCTTATGTAACCTTAAAATATGGCGTCAAAAGTTTCGTCCACGTCGCTGTCGACTGGAAGTGAGCCCAAAAGACTGGCGGTATTGCCACGTTTTATGGCAATGCTTATTCTTTGTTCAAGGTAAAAGCCAACCCTTGGGTCACGTGAAGTGTCAACTAAGCGTCTTGAGATATCTATAAACAAGTTATGAGCACTCGGACCCCACTGCCTGAGAGTTTTAAGCCTAAACGGCTCGAAAATATATGTACCAACGAGCTTTTATTTCGTTTAAATATAGACTAGGACCATAGAAATTTTGACTAGGACGTTAAGCGGTTTAAATGGCTTATTTGTGATTTTTGCCATCTTGTACGTTTTTTTTTCCTATAAGTAAATGATGTTAAACGAAGATGAGATAGAGTTACACGTACTGATTTATAAATAGTTTTAATATTGAGTAGATTCAAATCAATAGGGAGTTTGAAATATATACATATGTATCTATTTTTATCAAACGTTGCCCCACACTAGGATTTACTCCTGTGTCGTGAGTACGTTCACCAACATGTAAACTTACATACACAAGACATCCAGACCCGGAACAAATTATCTGTAGGCCTTACAAATATTTTTTCCGTGCGGGGAACGAACCCGCGACACGTAGCGCAGCAGCCGAACGCTCAACCACTGCGCTAACCGTGTAAATATTGGTCAAGAACGAGCCTTACAATAATAAGAACTAGTGATGCTGTAAATGTGTGGTCGTAACGTAAACGGACGAACCTTCAAATAACACCAGATTTAAACTGATAATACTTCCCCGTACCTTCCGCTCTGTGAAATCTCTTCAGTTAACATAGTTTGGACTACCAACTTGACGTTCACGTAATACAAGGCCTTTTGTTCCTACATACATAGTTATATGATAGAAATGGATTCAGGCGGAAGTTTTGTCTGCATATAAGAGCTCATTAAAACGTTTGAATTATTACGTTCGGAGTAGATTTAGGTCAAGTGCTTGATGAAGAGAGCTTTGTAAATGGTGATAGATGGAGATGGATATGAAGGCCAAAGATGGATGGATGGATTGTGTGAGGGTTGATGTTTGAAAAGGGAGCAAATGATAGCGGGGCGACAGACAGAAGAGAATGAAATGTAAGAAGAAAATGTGTTGCACGGAACATTACTAGTATCGGACCTATCTTGAATGCATGACAAAATATTTATTATTCGAAATATTATAACAGATATTTGACAGTGAAAGCAGAATCTTAAACATACACAAACACAACAATTTTGAATAAATATTTATCTATCTTCTTCGTGATAACCGTATTCTATAGCAGGTGTGTGGGTGTAAAAGCTTAGGCAGCTGCTCCACGTAAAATACTGGTAATCAGCTGAATCCGGTTTGACTGGAAGCCGACACCAATATGGTTGGGAAACGCTAGGCAGATGATGGATAAGTAATAAGGATTCGATGATCACCACGGGCTAGAAGATGATGTGGTGATGGTCTTTCGGCGGCGTCATGGGAAGACCAAATTGTTGCCATCGCGAGTCGATTTCAACAAGACCTATAATTAGCAGAATTAAAGACCTATGATTAAAGGTGGGCGAAGCAGGCCTGAAAATGGATGATAATACATACTCTCTATATACTTTAACATTTTGGAGCTTTAAAAATTGTTAGCTGTAAGTTTTCCTAAAACTGTAAAATAAAATAAATAAATATTATGTCATTATGTATTATGTTATTTAGTATATATTAGTATAATAATTATGTATTGTATGTTATATTTAAACTGTATTGTTTTTCATTTTTTCTGCTCAATACTTTTACACACAATGTCTATATCTCTTTTTACTCGACTCTCCTATCGCAGGTAAGCTGGAAGAGATTTCTATAGAAATAAGCATCACCTTTGTACCTATTTTCTGTTTCCTTCTTCTTATATTTTTATTAAATGTGTGTACATAAATTGTTAAATAAATAAATAAATGGCAATGGTCAGTCTTAAAAAAAAACATCATTTGTGTGGTCACCACAACACGTAACTCACCACAATCTACCGTACATGTAAATAATAAAAACGAATACTAAGAATTAGATTCATTAGTACGGGATTTTTTATTTTATTTTATTGGAATTACTAACAATCAAATATAAAAAACACTAAAATTCAAATATAAAATTAACAATTATGTAATCAACAATGTTATTCAGATAAAACAGGAAAAATATATGAATTAAGCGCTTGAAAGAAAACTAATAAATTCCAATAAAATAATTTATATAAATTTAGTATAGTAAATCAAAATAATATTCAATTAATTTAAAAAAATACAGTAAAAAGTATACTAAAAAAAGACAATGATAAAAATACAATAAAAAACAATTATATATTAGCCTGTAAGCTTTCTTTAAAAGTAAATATATTATACGAATATATATAATATATATTATAACGATAACATTAAATTCAAATAATATAAAACTGAAAATAAAAAATGAAAATAGTAAAATCAAATAAATAAAAAATTATCACAATTATGATAAAAAATGAATGAATTAATAAATAATAAAGCGAAATAAATTGGGAAATAAACTGGGATTTACCACTATTTGCCATGATCAATTATCAGCTGTATTCCTGTGTTGCAAATACAAAAAATCCTTTTTCTTCAAACGCCATTTTCATTCGTATCGTGAAATCCGAATAGTTTTAACTTACCTCTGTGGTTTCAAAAGCAACATTACGTTAGATAGGTTTTCTCTAAGCTCGAATAGGAACGGATGCTGAAATCCTAACCATGTTGAATGTGAACAGATTGCAGTCCAGCCATTTTGGCTTTTACAGACGGCCGATAAATCGGTCCAACAAAAGTTGGAGAGAATTGTACGAGTAGCTTCTGTCCGCGACTTTGTTGACCTAGAAAAAACATCCCACTAAAACATAATTGCGAAAGAAAACCAAGTTCTTTATAACGGTTTTGCTGGTAAAAGAAGTGAGAACTAACTTTATACCAATTTGTCTCGAGGTTCCTTAAATCTTAGTTCATTTCATGCAAAACATTCTTCAGTTAATTATTTATATTATATATAATTAAATAACCACTCACTCACTGACTGATTGACATAATTGTTCTCCCACTTGCCGTGCTAGGAGGGGAAAACTTTTTATGGGGTTGTATAGAAGGTGTCGGGGTGAGTATGGGAAAAATCTGAAACTACCCCTTTTCAACCCCCTTCTTTCAACCCCATTGCTTATCTCAGAAACCTGACGTCGAAGAGAAAAATGGTTTTCGGGGTTGTATAGAGGGTGTCTAGGTGAGTATAAACAAAAAAAAAAATTACCCCTTTTCAACCCCCTTTTTGCAACCCCTTTGCGTATCTCAGAAATCTTACATTTAAGAGAAAAATGGTTTTCGGGGTTGTATAGAGGGTATTTGGGTGAGTATATAGCCAATAAAAAGTTCAACCCTATTCAACCCTTTTCAACCCCCTACTTTCAACCCTTTTGCGTATCTCAGAAACCTGACATTCTAGAGAAAAATGGTTTTCGGGGTTGTATAGAGGGTGTCTGGATGAGTATATGGCCACTAAAAAATTCAACCCTATTCAACCCTTTTCAACCCCCTACTTTCAACCCCTTGGCATATCTCAGAAACCTGACATTGTAGAGAAAAATGGTTTTCGGGGTTGTATAAAGGGCATCTGAATAAGTATATGACGAATAAAAATTTCAACCCTAATCCACCCTTTTCAACCCCCTACTTTCAACCCCTTTGCGTATCTCAGAAACCTGGGTGTTTGAATGAATATATGGCGAATAAAAATTCAACCCTTTTCAACCCCCTTCTTTCAACCCCTTTGCGTAACTCAGAAATCTGACATTGTAGAAAGAATAATTGTTAGTCAAAAAATACTAAAAAGACACCGCGGGTTGCTTGCAACTCGCGCCCCCAAGCGAAATACTAGTTATATTATATATAATTAAAAAACCACTCACTGATTGATTGATTGACTGATTGACATAATTGTTCTCCCACTTGCCGTGCTAGGAGGGGAAAACTTTATATGAGGTTGTATAGAAGGTGTCGGGGTGAGTATGGGAAAAATCTAAAACTACCCCTTTTCAACCCCCTTCTTTCAACCCCATTGCTTATCTCGGAAACCTGACGTCGAAGAGGATAATGGTTTGCGGGGTTGTATAGAGGGTGTCTGGGTGAGTATAAAACGAAAAAAGAAACTACCCCTTTTCAACCCCCTTTTTACAACCCCTTTGCGTATCTCAGAAATCTGACATTTTAGAGAAAAATGGTTTTCGGGGTTGTATAGAGGGTGTCTGGATGAGTATATGGCCAATAAAAAATTCAACCCTATTCAACCCTTTTCAACCCCCTACTTTCAACCCCTTTGCGTATCTCAGAAACTTGACATTGTAGAGAAAAATGGTCTTCGGGGTTGTATAGAGGGTGTCTGGATGAGTATATGGCCAATAAAAAATTCAACCCTATTCAACCCTTTTCAACCCCCTACTTTCAACCCCTTTGCGTATCTCAGAAACCTGACGTCGAAGAGAAAAATGGTTTTCAGGGTTGTAAAGAGGGTGTCTGGGTGAGTATAAAACGAAAAAAAAATTACCCCTTTTCAACCCCCTTTTTACAACCCCTTTGCGTATCTCAGAAATCTGACATTTTAGAGAAAAATGGTTTTCGGGGTTGTATAGAGGGTATCTGGATGAGTATATGGCTAATAAAAAATTCAACCCTTTTCAACCCCCTACTTTCAACCCCTTTGCGTATCTCAGAAACCTGACATTGTAGAGAAAAATGGCCTTCGGGGTTATATAGAGGGTGTCTGGATGAGTTTATTGCCAGTAAAAAATTTAACCCTTTTCAACCCCCTACTTTCAACCCCTTTGTTGTTAGTCAAAAAATACTAAAAAGACACCGCGAGTTGCTCGCAACTCGCGCCCCCAAGCGAAATACTAGTTTAATATACAGTTTGTTATGTTCTCTTGGTAGAAAGCATACTACCTACTTGAGTCAGTGAGTTTCGTGAATGGTACAAATGTTTTCTATGAAATTTGTGATGAGGTATTATTCTATATCATCATCTTAGCCTTTACCCAACTATATTGGGGTCGGTTTCCAGTCAAACCGGATCCAGCTGAATACCAGTATTTTATGTGGAGCGGCTGCCTACCAGACCTCCACGGCCCATTTACCGGGCAACACGGTACTTCTTGGCAAGACTGGAGTTAGATTTTATAACGTCTGACAGTTCGTAACAACTGCCAAAGATCTACAAATGACAGCCGGGACCAACGGCTTAACGTGCTTTCCGAGGCACGGAGGAAACTCGGTATGTTAAGAGATGGTCACCCATCCATAGATTTACCCCAGCAAGAGTTGCTTAACCTTAAAGATCGACCCGTATAGCTGTAATTTGAAATTGCAACTATTGCAAGTGTGTAGGTCAAACACATTTTAAGTCATGACGGGTAACTTGGGCCAAAATGATTTATGTAATACTAGCTTCCACCCGCGGCTCGGCCCGCATGATGCCGAAAGTTATCCCAAGGGAACATACTTCCAGGATAAAACTATCCTATGTTATGCCAGACAATAATGTATCTCTGTGCAAAATTTAAATTTAAATTACAAACATCCAAACTTACGCATTTATAATATAATATTAGTTCACTAGTTCCTATAGATATCACTCACGATTGATTTGTCATTCTTTGGCTTAACGAACTTGGATGTCACATTTTCGTAAATCTATCATAAGCACTTTAGTAACCTAATCAGTACTTGCCAGTGATTAACTCTAACCAAGAATAATTCATCTTCATAATAATAGTTTGCATAATAAACCCGTTAAAGCTGAGGAAAAATCGAGTCGACGGTCATGACCGATCCGATCATTCATGACTGTCGCCTCGATTTTATCGATGGACAAAGTATTTTTGGGTAAAACTGTAGTAAAACGTAAAAGTGAACACACACATAAACTGCAATCGGTGTCCGAATCTAACCGACAAAAATCGACCGATATCGAATCGGTCGCAGAGGAAAATCGGTTGATTTTGTATGAAGGAATCCGAAACTGGTTTTGCCTTTACCAAGAGCAGCTGTATTAAACCATTCGAGTTTGTTGATGTTAAGGATAAAAAGCATGGAGATCTATGATATTTTCCTCGATCTGGCGTTTTGCCAGAATCTGCTTTGTTGAGCAAACTGTTCGTTGGAATGGATCTTTTGAAAGGGAAACATATCTACAATATTATTCAATCAGTTTAAGCGTTTTGATACAACGTTGGTTTGTATTTGTATCGGAATGATGTCTAAGCGCTCTTAGGCATTAGGATAGTAAATAAATCCTTACTAATATATAATTTGAACGCAGAAGTCTGTTTGTTTCCATACCTAAATTTCTGAACCAATTTTGATGAATTCTGGTACAGAGATGCATAAACGGGACCCAGGACATAGTTGTATTTTACATTTTTCTGAGAAAATAAACGCACACGAAGCCGCAGGAAACGCTAGTAAATAATAAAAACTCATTTCCGTTCATTTACACATAGAGGGTACAATAATTGGACAATGATGCGTTAAATTTGAGCCTAAAGCTTAAGCATTTTGCCCGCAATGAAATTAATGAAAAAATACAGCGGAGGAGCAGAAAAAAACATGAATTCCAATCTTAGTAAAATTTCTCCTCAAAACTTTTAATATACTTACAAACAATAGCTTTCAATGAAATCATCTACTCAGTATTCAACAAACCACACCTGTCATTTAGGACACTATCACCTCAAGAAATATTAAAATGCCCAAAATAAACTTTAATTCCTACGTAGACCGAAAATATCCCAAACACTTAAATTACGTAGGGTAAAATACTCTATGTAATATTCAAAAGTGGATGAACTTGGAATATCTAACGTGTTTGTCACAAGACAAAACAAATAGATACAGAAGGTCAACAAGCCCGAAAGCAAGTTAAGAGGCTCTAGACAACATGCTATTCTATCAGCAAATACAATTATCGAAATCTCACATTATCTATACATCTATAGCTACATATAAATCAAATTGGAACGTCTGTTTGTAATATTGAAATAACCGCTTTTTACTACATTCATATATTAATACAATATACCGTACAAGTACATACACCAAAATGACATTTTTTACAATTTTTGTCTGTCTGTTTGTTCCGGCTAATCTCTGAAATGGCTGAACCGATTTTGACGGGACTTTTATTGGCAGGTAGCTGATGTAAGTAGTAACTTAGGCTATTTTTATTTTAGAAAATATCTTTTATTTTATAAAAATAAAGTAATGTTGCAATGTCCAAGTACTGTCCAGTACCGCACGCAGCTCACGCGCATGTCGATACTGTGTCGTCACGTCGGACGCCTCCCACCACTTCTCCCACCAACGAATCAATATCACAAAGAATCGGGGGCTTAGTAACTATTCCACGCGGACGAAGTCGCGGCAGAAGCTAGTAAGTTATAAAACCAGTGAAATTTGACAGAGTTTGTCAATTCTGTTCATTTTTGAGATTTTGACAGTCGGCTTTGCCACGCTATCGCTTACAGAATGTCATTTGTGTGGAACCTAAGCTGAGTCCCGGCTGTAATATCTTCGAAGGGCGATTGTTGAGTGATCACCGGTCATCATACGGAACGGCCTACGGGCGGCGAACTTGGGGCTGAGTCTAGCAGGCCGGAAATGGCGGTGCGCAGTGGTTGGCGAACCTATAAAGGAGTATATGCGGTCATTGGACATGCCTCACTAGGTGATGTGGCTCACAAGCAGTGGCGGGCCAATACCAGTCAGGGAATTAACATACCGGAGCCATGGGTGTTGAGGATCAGAAGTCAAAAGTTTTGTCTATACTACTGGTATTTAGCTTCAGCTACATTTGGTTGGATTGTAAGGCGACTCCTACATAGTTGGGAAAAGACCAGCAAGATGATGAGATAGTAAACTCCTTGTAAATCGAGCGAGAACGCATGCACACATACACACGCTTCACGTACAGCGAGTGCAAGCGCACTCGCGGCCGGCATTTGTTTGAGATCGCCGCACGTACGGACTCGCATACACACATAGACACGCTTCACGTATGAACTCGCACGCACACATAGACACGCTTCACGTACAGCGAGTGCAAGCGCACTCGCGGCCGGCATTTGTTTGACATCGCCACACGTATGAACACGCACGCACACATAGACACGCTTCACGTACAACGAGTGCAAGCGCACTCGCGGCCGGCATTTGTTTGAGATCGCCGCACGTACGGACTCGCATACACACATAGACACGCTTCACGTATGAACTCGCACGCACACATAGACACGCTTCACGTACAGCGAGTGCAAGCGCACTCGCGGCCGGCATTTGTTTGACATCGCCACACGTATGAACACGCACGCACACATAGACACGCTTCACGTACAACGAGTGCAAGCGCACTCGCGGCCGGCATTTGTTTGAGATCGCCGCACGTACGGACTCGCATACACACATAGACACGCTTCACGTATGAACTCGCACGCACACATAGACACGCTTCACGTACAGCGAGTGCAAGCGCACTCGCGGCCGGCATTTGTTTGAGATCGCCGCACGTACGGACTCGCATACACACATAGACACGCTTCACGTATGAACTCGCACGCACACATAGACACGCTTCACGTACAGCGAGTGCAAGCGCACTCGCGGCCGGCATTTGTTTGACATCGCCACACGTATGAACACGCACGCACACATAGACACGCTTCACGTACAACGAGTGCAAGCGCACTCGCGGCCGGCATTTGTTTGACATCGCCACCCAACCGCGTCTATGTGTTGCGTACTGTTTTCGCTCGTTGTATGTATCATAACCTTCTGCATTTATCTATTCTGTGCACACGGCGTCAAATAAGTCACTTCTACTTCAAACTAATAACTTCTGAGAACTAATTAGTAATATGAGAAAACTCTTGCGTTCTATTTCGGCAGAATTTGGGTAGGGCGTATTAAGTATGATTATATTATACCGTGTATGAGGCTGTATGTGGAGGTTTGTGCGTTCCAATGTTCTACTTATGAAGTGGGTATTGATTTTGTTCGTTTGATAAATAAATATTTTTGTTTCCGTCTGTCTGTCAGCGGGCTGTATCTCCAGAATCGTAATGGGTTGAAGTTGTAAATTTTCGTAGAGTGTGTATTGCCGCTATAACAACAAAAAGTAAAAATAAAATTAAAGGAGCCCATACAAGGAATTTGTAATTTTCGGTTTATGATACGGAACCCTTTGTTTGCAAGTCCAACTCGCACTTGTCCCAATTTATTCTTGTACATACATAAATTGTCATGTTAATTTATGGCTTAGTTTTGTAGATAGTTTTATGTTGTATAGTTATGGTAAATGGGATCAGGATAGTTCTGCCCTGATAATTGTAAGTGCAGTAATCGACATTTTTGCGATTTTCACTTTTTTGCAAAAATGACATCTCAAGGGGCTAATCTATACATAAAAAAATATTGTTCATGTTTTTTTTTACTATATATATGTTTTTTATATAACAAGATACGCAGTACTTGCACCAAATTATTACTTTTGCTAACAGGATATACAGTACTCGGCATGTGCTAGAAGGTTGTGCAGTACTTGCTATGGTTCCTGCAACTTTATTTAACGTTCTAATACTTTGCAACGAATACTTACTAAACCTTAACGCAGTACTCGACATTGCTGTGTATGAGAGTTTTCACCATCAAGTAGAAAGTCAGCTCCAAAAAGCAAAAAAAGTATACGATTTTGCTGATTTTATTATTACATAATACTTAATCAGCCTTTTACTGTTCCCACTGCTGGGACACAGGCCTCTCTAGGAGAGGGAATGGGCCGTAGGTAATCCACTACGCGGGCCACACAGTGCGGGTTGGTGAATGTCACATGTCTTCGAATTTTTGGTTCTAGGACATGCCGGTTTCCTCACGATGTTTTCCTTCACTATTTTGAAAGCAGAAAGAGCAAATTTTTACAAGTATGAAGATTCAAACTTCGCAGTATTTAGAAAAAATACCTTGTGTTGTACAAAATGTTAAGCCTCGCGGGATAAAGCAAGAAAGGAAGTCGGATATTCAAAAAAATAAGTGACATAATACCTGAAAACCGATTACCATTTTGGGAAAATCTTCCCGTAAATGATGAGTCAATAGATCTCGTAATACAGAGAGAGTCTGAAGAATCAAAATTAGGTATTGTTTTTATTTTTTATTTGTGTTGAAAGAAGAATTGTTATTTTGTTTTAAAATAATTCTTATTTTTATTATGATATTAGTCAGTAATTAAGAATTGTAGACTAAAAGATTTTGAAAGTTGATTGAGACATTTAAGTAAAAATATTTTTTATAAAAATATACAAAACCCCTTCACTCACCATCTTTGCTAAATTGAGTATATATGTATATTTATTTTGCGTATAGGTTAAAAAAAGCACTTTTACACTTAAATTTTATATACATGGCGTAAGGGACAGCCCTACGCAAACTGTAAGGACTTGTTCAGTAGACGGAACTGAACAATTATACTAAAAAAAATATATAAAAAAGTATAAAAAATAAAATAAATAAAAGTACTTATAATAGTTTTTGTTTCTATAAAGAACATACAGACAGACAGACAGACAGACAGACAGACAAAAATTTTACTGATTGCATTTTTGGCACCAGTATCGATCACTAATCACCCCCTGATAGTTATTTTGAAAATATATTCCTTGTACAGAATTGACCTCTCTACAGATTTATTATAAGTATAGATTAAAGTCTGTTTTATTTCGTCACATAGCCTCTTATTAGTATCTGATAGCTGAAGTAAAAGGTTAACCAATCTTTCAACTAGTACCAGGCATTATAATAAGACATGATTAATAAATAGAAACGCAGTATTGAACACATGCTAGGTGATTTTGCAGTAATGAACACAAATACTGCCTTTTGGCTTAGTGATACTGTCATGTTCACAAGTCTAGATGGCAGAACAAAATGCAGTAATGCGCATTTTAACCAAAAAAAAAAGATAAAGTGAATAAAAAATTACATCAATACAAACTTTGATTTTTTTCTTAATTTTCTGGTATATTTCAAAAATTATATAATTTAGACTTGTTGTGTAGATATCACAAAACACGTTTACCGCGTATATCTCGGAACCGCGATTTTGCGAATACTGCATTTACAATTATGAGGGCAGTTGTGGTCAAAATATTCTTTACTAATGTTAAAAGAAGAAAAATGATTCTTTGTGCGTAAAATGAAAGGTCTAGTATATTAATTTCCGCTATGGGATGAGTACTTATTCATTCGACAACGGAAATTAATTTACTAATACAGAACTACAACATCGTTGTATCATCATCGTATTGTTGGGCATAATTTTATCGCGAACAAATGAATGGTTCTTGAGCGAAATGTAACGGGAGCAAAGCCTGGGACAAAAGCTAGTTAAGAGTAATCGTTAATTTTATTCCATAAATTCATAGCAAACAAAATGAGCACATAATGAACTCACCATCAAATCGAAGCACGGAAGGTCCTTCGCATCTTCTATAAACGCCCCCCATTGAAACTTGTAACCCATTTCAGTTTTAAGAAGCGCGGGTACAACGACCCCGTTACAAACGAACTGAGATCCGTTCCTTCCGTGACAACACGGAGCTAAGAACTGTGGAACTTCAGCGTCATCATGTAGTCACAAAATCTCCACTGCTGGATATATTCAATCCATTCCAAGCGTTACCAAAAACAATGGTAATTCTTTAAGTCGGCAATAAAACAATAGTCATTCTGTAAATCAGTAATCTTGTGGATGCCGATGGTGCAAGACCATTTCCTTGGTAGCTTTTGCAAAACCAAAAATTGTGAATACCTTCACCTCTTTGACCGACTGACCTTTTTTGTTTCTTTTTTTTGTGTTCAGGATGGGATATTATTAAATGACTTCTCCCACTCTGGGCGGAGCGGAAGGGAGTGTCAGATTCTTACTGACTAAAACCCACCCGTGATCCTTCTAGTGCCCTTTGCGTTCTAGGGCCGTGGTGACTCTTTCGAACAATGAAAATACACTTACAAACCACTATATTGACTTTATTTATATGTACTTCTAGAAGAGCGATGAAAATTTTCGAAACTGTATGAACTCTAGAGCTAGCGTATAATCTCATTTAAAATACATGAATCGGAACATTAATTTAGTCGGTCCATGCAGGATCGTGGCAGAGCTAAAAATGTGGCGCTAGGGTGGGGAAACAATTGAGAGATTCAATATGGTTTTAATACATTTTGAAGTCTTTAATAAAATTTGTTAGATTATTTATAAGTGATACAGGACTCATGATTGCACTTGAAGAAAAAACTGGACCAAAACGAATCTGGCTCCGGAGTGATCCTTCTAGTGCCCTTTACGTTCCATGGCCTGACAGACCAACTTTAATTGTTCAAAAGTGCCTGTAAATGGTTTAGTGAAATAAATGCTTTCTGCCTTATTCCAAAACAAGGTTTTTCTTTAAACCAGGTTTAAACCATTGAGCTCGGTTTTGTATTTCGAATCTTGATCATGTCAGAATAAGATTCAAATTACAAACCCTGGCTCAATGGTTTAAACCTGGTTTAAAGAAAAACCTTGTTTTTGAATAAGGCGGTTTGAGTTTGAGTCCGAGTTAGACTAAAGGTCAAATCCTATTATATTGGCATATGTAACGCTAATTTGGATTACAAAGATTCCTTAGAGAATATTCAATAGTTTTCTCTGTCATGTTCACTATGTAACTTTACCTTACAGAGACCATCCACATCGTTTAAAAACGTCCCACATTGATAGTCCTGTAACATATTTCTGTTCTAAGAAGCGCGGGCACAACGACCCCGGTACAAACGAGCGGAAATCCGGCTGCTTCCGTGATCACACGGAACTGTGGCAGTTCTAGAAGCGACAAGGAACATGGAATATATATATTATAAGTTAATATAAAATCGTGTTGAACCTAATTTGACAATTACACATAATTTAAATATTTTTATTTTGGTTATTTTCTCGATTTACATTCTTCTAAAAATAAAAAGAAGCAACTAAAATAATAAAATTGATTGAGTCAGGCGTTACTTTGCGGAAATCCATTTTAAATTTGAAAATGAAAATAATATATCTAGTTTTAATTTCCGCGAATATTAGTGGGTTGCAGGTATGCACCTCCCTCCCGCCCGCTCTAATATTCGCGGAAATTAAAACTAGATATATTATTTTCATTTTCAAACTAAAATAATGTTACTAGGATAGGATGTTTGTAATACATATACCATGGCTTAAATTACTGTTCGTGGATTTCTTGTGCTTACGTTAATCTCCATAGAGATTTAGCTTAATTTTTCGAACTACATGACTTTTTGAGGATTATAAAGCGTCTGCTGAGCCAGGTTGAAATAAAATCAACTTTGTTGTCATTTTTCACCCTAGCCACTATTTTAAAAGGTGACGGACATGTGTTGTGGTAGATTGTTTAGCAGTTAACTACAGCAGACTGATTTGTTGAACTGTTGCCAAGCTGATGAAATTTTGTTGAAACTTCGGGGTTTATTAGCACTTCTAAATAAAGCCTCGTTCGCTTTGTGTTTAATAGTTGCAAGCAACGGGCCAAGATGAAGAGCAACTTTTGTGTTACTGCGCGAAAACAATCAGAAGTTTGGGGTAGCAACATGAATTTGACGGGACCGTAGATGTTCGTGTAGAACTGTGAGTTTGAAGTATTATAATTATTATTACTAGCTAACCCGGCAAACGTCGTTTTTCCACATAAAAAAGAAAAAAAAATAGGGGTGGACCACCCTTAACATTTAGGGGGATGAAAAATAGATGTTGTCCGATTCGCCACCCTGGCCGATATGCACGCGATATTCACGAAAATCGGTTGAGCCGTTTCGGAGGAGTTCAAACACAAACGCCGTGGCGCGAGAATTTTATATATAAGATTATTTAATATTAAAATTATGTTGCAGTGGTTACAGGCAAACTTTTCCATCAAATAGTCTGTTCTGAGTACGCTCCATGACACTTCTAGTGTCACTTTTCTTCTTATCGCAACGCTTCACATATCTTGAATCATAACCAAGAGAAAAAGATCAAATATATCAGTATGTCTGCTGTCTGTGCGCGAACAATGTTTTACATGTACATATGTGCAGCCTGATGTTATTTACATTATTCAATGTAATAAAAAAAAATGTAATCAAAGAAATCATGTTTGTTTTTCATGATTTTTAGGTCATCTTATTGTGGTCTTATAACACACAAGAAGTATTGATTTGACTACAGAAATTTTGTGACTGACAAAAAGCAAAGCTGGGGGTCTGCAAGGGCTGCGCAATTTGTGGAAAGAATCACCGCGGCCCTGGAACGCAAAGAGCATTTGGTGGAACCCGTATGGGTATTAGTCAATTAGAGTCTGACAGTCCCTTCCACTCCTCCCAGAGCGGAAGAAGTCGATTTGGTCTTAAGGTTTTAGAGTAGTGACTGATTGTCAGAGGATGCAGCATTGAAAAGCATTCCACAAGTTGGACCTATCATTGGTTATAAATAATAAACGGCGTAGGTAGTGCTATTTTGGATCAATGAACCGGAATGTTAATGTAAATATTGACTGACATAACCCGAGATTCCCGGGATTTTTTTAATGTCGATATATTAGATGTAGTTAAACTGTTTAAGATATCGTAAGTACGCACGACGATATATATCAAACTACTCATTTTCTGTATAAGCTGGTATCGCGCGGTGCTGGTTAGGCGTATTACCTACTGGTCCCGAGATTCAGAAGTCATATCTTTTTAAAGATAACTGTCCTTAAATCCCGGGAATATCATTGATAATAACACTCAAGGTTTCTAACTATCCGTTAGTGAGCTTATACCTCGAGAACCACTAATCCTTTATTACCGTCTTCCTTAGACTGGTTTTGACTTAGCTTACGAACTTAATCAATATCACACTCACTGGCAAAGTATTTAATTTTTACAATTCTACAATATTAAGGTATTGCTTGATTTAGGTTCTAAATAGGCAAGAGATTGTCTCTAACAAAAATGATGAAACAATATTGATTCGTAATTTATTGCAAATGTTTTGAACTGTGATAGAAATTTAAAAAAAAATATACTACAAAATCATGGTGACACTGACGCGTCATTGTAGGGCTTTTCTGCCTGTCTTTGTTTTTCGTAAAAGGCTGAGTTTTATTTATGTGGTCTTTGAAAAATTGTGTGTATCGGAACTATCGGAGGATAATACGTACTTACAATATACGAGTATTTATAAGCTGGCTCGTCGCTAAATAATATCAACCACACGGGTCGATTTCTAAGGTTAAGCAACGCTTTCCAAGGTTAATCTGTGGATGGGTGTCCATCTTAAGAATCTTAACATACCGAGACTCCTCCGTGCCTCGGAAGGCACGCTAAGGCGTAGGTCCCGGCGGTCATTCTTAGATATTTGCCAGTCTTTACGGATTGCCAGAAGCCAGAAAATCTAATTCCAGTCTTGTCAAGAAGACCGTGTTACCCAGTTAATGGGTTGTGGAGGTTTGTTAGGCAGCCGCTCCACGTAAAATACTGGTATTAAGCTGAATCCAGTTGGGCTAGGCAGATGGGGTGATAAATTTTACGTTCGTAGTGGTAAACTAAAGGCCAAAAGGCCCAAAGGTTGTCTTAAAAAGATCGCTTTTAGCGATAAGGCCGCCCATTGTGTCACCCTATGTAATGTTTTCTTCATCTATACTTTCTGTAACTTATATGGTGTACATAATAAAGAGTATTCTATTCTATTATCTACCGACAAAACTCTTCAACTCTCAAGGAATGATTAAATGGAACCTCTCCGCTGACCAATGTCTTAATATGGTCAGCAAACATAAGACCCATACGTCTCAGTCAATCTTGTGCGAAATCCTGACAAACAAATGATTCCACCAGTCACTGACCGACCAGGCAAAAACAACGGTTAACTTTTTTAGCTAATATAATATATTGTTTCGGTTTGGCTTTGCTTGCGCAACGAGAACTAGAACATTGTTCAGAAGAAGCTTACGCGATGAGGGTAAATACTTATATTAAAATGTTGATAATGATAAAAATTCCCAAAAAATACTAGTAGACCTCCTGACCAATTTCTGCCATGGTGAATCCTCATAAATTAGGTAGATAAGGGCCATATAACCGGCATATCATTGAACAGACTTGAGGACATATTATATCAAAATGTAATGAGCCCACGTGCTGGATTATGGATTACTGCTTTTGTAAAGAGCAGGCTTACAACCTATGGGCCTGCGGATGGCGAGCTATAGGTGGATAACAAGACCCGGGTCAACGGCGCGTCGTGTTTCACACGCGCCTCAAAGAGATGTCAGCAAAGAACGGGGTCCCATAGGGTCAGTGCCTGCTAGAGTTGCGGAATTTGTTCACAAAGGGCACTAGGAGGAACACGGGTGGGTTTTAGTCAGTAAGAGTCTGACAGCCAGCAGTGGAAATGCTTTTTCTTGCGTTATGCGTACCGTTTGAGATATAATCATAGATTTAAATATTAATAATAGGCCCGTCTAAATGTTTGTTTACATGTGTTCACCATACAAGAAACTCAGTATTTTGAATGCCCTGCGCACACGACGGCCTGGTGAATTTGCTTTAGTCTAGCGAGCTAATGACGGGCCAATTTGTGGCGTCATTAAAACGCGCCAACCTGTCCTTACTATTAGTGAATGGATATGTCGCTGGAAGCTGTAAGATTGTTAAATTTTGCTTAATAAAGATTTATTACAATCTTACAGAGTTTGCAATTTTCCGGTAACAGATATAATGATAAATGCCTAAAATAATAGACCAAGATGGCCAATAAATACACATACAGTCATTAGAGACAAATTTTCTGTAATTGACTGCATAAATATTACAGCAACCAAGTACTTTCTACGACAATTTCTATCTCGAAACCCTGTTACTACGATAAGTTATGTGACACAACATTTCAGCTCATCGTCTCCACCATTATTGGGTACATTTGTCCCCCATAGTTCGCTTACAGCCAGTAATGTTAGTAGGTACTTCGTCGCGGTTCGAGGGTAGTGGGTTACAAATGTCCCCCTATTCTTGGAACGTTCCAGCTTAGTCGGTTTGCACTTAGTATTGTAGTTGGTGTTCGTTACTGTAAAATCGATTTTAAAACGGGGTATATAAGCGATTTGAAGGGGTTTGTAAGAAAGTTCTTGTTTCATGATAAGGTTTCGGTCACAGTTTAGGTTTTGGTTCTCTTTTTTCATGGATTGCGCTTGACAACAATCAGCTGATAGAAAGCTACGATGTGGTCGGTATCAAGCAAGCTTGCCTGGCTTGCTTTTGAAAGATCGCTTTTAGATCGCGATGGGAAATTATCAAATGACTTCTCCCGCTCTGGGCGGAACGGAAGAGAGGTGTCAGACTCTTACTGACTAAAACCCACCCGTGCTCCTTTTTGTGCCCTTTGCGTTCCAGGGCCGCGGTGACTCTTTCCAACAAATTCCGCAAACCTAGCAGGCACTGACCCTATGGGGCCCCGTCTTCTTTGCTGACGGCTCATTGAGGCGCGCGTGGTACACGACGCGCCGTCGACTCGGGCCTGGTTGCTATCGGACGGCGAGCCACCCATAGCTCGCCATCCGCAGGCCCACGCCTACGGTGTATGCTCCGGGCGTCGGGAATCGCCCTGCGTTTCTCGACGCCCGGGGCGTCTTCTTCTGTCCATTGTGTCACCCTATGTAATGTTTCTGTTACTTATATGATGTACCTACATAATAAAGAACATTATATTCTATTCTTGCCTTGAAGTACCTTACATACTTTTGCCGTAAAGATTCGCGGTAAGAAGCTATTAGGAAACACAGTTAAGAGCGTGTACGCCGTATGGCATTTGCTACAAATTTTCAAGTCATTATTTTGCGAAAAGACTGAACCAGTTTTAATGAAACTTCACAAAAATAAGCAGTATGCATAGGTCTAAAAAGTTAGTTAAAAACATTTTCCAAATGTCTTATTTAAAAAAAGATAACTGGAAATTTATATTTGTATGGAAAATTTTAAATGGGTCTAATTTAATCTAAACTAGCTGACCCAGCAAACGTTGTTTTGCCATATAAAATAAACACAATATTTAGGGGTATGAATGATGTTCTACATATATAAAAGAAAGTCGCAGGTGAAATTTAGCTTACTATTGGTGAAATAATTTTTAAAATAGAAAACTTAAAGCTAAAATACTTCTTAACTGTATCCCGCGGATTCACCTGCCTGCGCCATTTATTCTTTCTGGCTCAGTGTTCTTTCTTTCGTCTCCTAAGGATCATAGCTTGATGTTAAATAATTATGGTTCTGGTGTCCTGGTACTTTGTAAGTCTTCACTCACAATTCCAGCCCCAGAAATGCTTCGACATGTTTATGGTCTGCTGGTACACGTAAATCCTTACTTACAAATGTTTGACAGGTACGAAACAAAGGAACATTTAGGGAAAATGATTCATCTTTCATAATTATTTTTCGACGAATTTTCATTGTTTTTAAGATGTATTCTGCTATTCGGGGCAGAGACAAATCCAACGAAACAAAAACCAAGAAAATTGGTCCAGCAGATCTCGAGTTATAAGTGTTGTAACAAACCCGACTTTGTTTTATATATATAGATTAAAAGATTTATCGAAAATATTTTCAACTAACTTTTTAGACTTATATATCCTGCTTATGTGTGTCAAGTTTCATTAAAATCGGTTTAGTCATTTCGGAAAATAAGGAATTGAAAATTTGTATGAAATGCCGTACGGCGTATGAGCTCTTAAAACTATAGAAATATAAAATACAGGTATACCCTTACAAATACCTACTGTCAATTTTTTTAAAGGCAATATAAGTTCGTTTTATACGTTCAAATTGAGATCCTTAGGGTTTCAGGTTGGGCCTCGTCCTCGACAGCCGGTGGAATTTCGCGGAGCATTTCCGACGTTTGGCCCCCAAACTGGGGCGGGCCGGGGTAGCCTTCAAGCGGCTCTTGCCCAATCTAGGGGGTCCAAACGCCTCCTGCCGGAGGCTGTACGCGGGGATCGTGCGGTCCATGGCCCTTTACGGGGCCCCAGTGTGGGCGCTGTCGCTAAGGCGACTGCCAGCGCGCCACCTGGTCTCGGCCCAGAGGGTCATGGCCATTCGGCTAGTCCGGGGATACCGCACGGTCTCTGGCGAGGCGGCGAATCTCCTTGCCGGATTGCTGCCGTGGGATCTGGAGGCGAGAGCCCTCGCGCACGTTTACGCGTTGCGCGTTGAGGCGCTAAGCCGGGGTGAAACTCTGCTGCCACGGCAAATTGCTGCGCAGCGGACGGAGCTCCGGCGGGATCTCACGGAGGTTTGGAGACAGCGACTATCGCAACCCAGTGCTGGGCACGCCACTATTTTGGCGATAAGTCCCCTCTTTGAGGCGTGGCTGGAGAGACGTCACGGCGTCCTCACCTTCCGCCTGACGCAGGTGCTCACCGGACACGGCTGTTTCGGGAGGTACCTGTGTCGGATCCAGCGGGAGGACACGTCCGGGTGTCATCACTGTGTGGATCGCCCGGAGGACACGGTGGAGCATACGGTGGAGGTCTGCCCTGCTTGGGCGGAGCACCGCCGTGTCCTCGTCGAGGCGATCGGCGGCGGCGACCTCTCGCGTCCGGCCCTGGTTCAAGCCATGGTCCGGAGCGAGGAGGCATGGGAAGCGGTCGCCTCCTTCTGCGAAGCAGTAATGCTAGCGAAGGAGGAGGCGGAACGCGTGCGTGAGAGGGAAACCTCACGTCCCAGCCGCCGCAACAGAAGAAGACGCCCCGGGCGTCGGGAAACGCAGGGCGATTCCCGGCCACCGTAGGCGCGGGCCTGCGGATGGCGAGCTATGGGTGGCTCGCCGTCCGATAGCAACCAGGCCCGAGTCGACGGCGCGTCGTGTTCCACGCGCGCCTCAAAGAGCCGTCAGCAAAGAAGACGGGGCCCCATAGGGTCGGTGCCTGCTAGGGTTGCGGAATTTGTTCGAAAGAGTCACCGCGGCCCTGGAACGCAAAGGGCACAAGAAGGATCACGGGTGGGTTTTAGTCAGTAAGAGTCTGACACTCCCTTCCGCTCCGCCCAGAGCGGGAGAAGTCATTTGATGATTTCCCATCCAGAAAAAAAAACAAAAAAGGGTTTCAGGTTACCTGGGTTTCGTTAAGTTAAATTCTTTAGTTATGCAATACCTTTATCCCTTTTTTTAAGAAAATTTGAAATCTCAATCCAAATTAGCGAAAACTTACAAACTATCAGGTAAAAATCGTTTAGCCAACAGACAGAAACACGTACAGTTTTATTCATTTGTTATATGATGTGTTGACCGGTCCGTGTAAATAATACTAAGCCGGATGATCCGTCCGGCGATACCTCAAGTGGCGTCGTACGGGCGGCCGGGGAACTGGATGCGAATACTGATGTCTTGCTGTTGATATGAGAGACTTTGCGACCAAGATTTATAAATGGAGATTGTGAAATATAAAACGGATAAGATTAAAATTGTTAGAGTACATAATTATCGTCGGCTTACTGCAAGAACTCATTAAGTGACAATACAAATCTTTGAGAAATCATCTTATTACCAACTTATTTATTATTATCATTTATTTATCAGATAACAAAGATCCTTATGATGACCATTAGATGCCTTATAAAATCATAATTGTGGTAGTTTTAAAACGCGCAATCTAAAGTTGTTAAATTATTTCTCAGAGTTTTGTATAGTCACTAAAGAGTTCTTGCAGTAAGCCGACGATATATATAGTTATGACTTTACAGGGGAGAAAGAAGAAATTAAACGATTGTTGTCGATCTTAGTAAGGTGCGCTGTTAAACAATTAAAAAAACAATAGCATAAATATATAGACCAAAAAAATGAAATAACATAATTAAAAATCAGTATTGTCTATCTGCGCTGGCTGTATGTTTTTTTTTATTAACTTCAAAATTGTGAAAAATATATTTAAGACCACATATTGATCGTCATTTGTACTAATATTATAAAGAGGAAATATTGATTGTTTGTTTGTATTGAATAGGCTCCGAAACTGAATCGATTTGAAAAATTCTTTCACTGTTGGGAAGCTACACTATCCTCGGGTAACAATGGCTATATTTTATCCCCATATTCCCACGGAAATGGGAACTATGCGGGTGAAACCGCAGGGCACTGCTAGTATTAACTATAGTTAAACCAAAACCTTTCAACGGCCCCTTACGTAAGTAAACTAAACTAAGAACTTTTCACTTAAAAGATATTGGAAGAGCGATATTACTAAGCTCAAGTTTTGACTTTACCTTTTGTAACCCAATCTCATGAAAACCGTACAAAAACCAAACTAAACGTAATTACAAAATATCGGCTTGCTTTTATTAAGTAATAGCAACCAGCCCCGACTTCGCACAGATAAAAGATCAATCATGAGTATATATGTGTGTATTAGGTACTCATAATTGATCTTTTTGAAAGAACCTCTGAGTCCCAAGTCTCTGCTATTTTTATAAATTTGTCATTCCATCACGATCCCATTGTCATTTTGCTAAAAGTTTGTTATCTGCTAAATTCATAATGGTCGATCATTGCTCGGTCAATGGTCTCGTAACACTTTTTGATAAGCGAGCTATTTAAAGCAATGACTGCACAATTACGTTCTAATGATAGGTGACTGATCAAAGGAACTGTCAAAATTTTTGCAGATTACCGCATACGTCTGTCATTCATTTGTCATAATGTACGAGATTACCGTTCTATGGCATTTCTTTCAATGGAGTGTCAGTGGTTGACCATTGGAAAGTCATAGTGATGCTTTTATATTAGTAGATTAACAAACTTGTAAAAATCAACCATTATGAAATCAATGATAGACCATTCTGACACTATTGTAATAGCAGACTTGAGGCCCAGGTAAAAGGAGCAGAGGTTGACCAGTGACATGCTGGGATGAAGAGATCATAAGGACAGCTGGTCCACACTGGAAACAGATACCACAAGACAGACGCAACTGGGCATCTTTGGAGGAGGCCTTCACCCAATAATGGGGTTCCTGCAAATTATAGTGCTTAAATGATTATATAATTTAGTTAATAAACCTAAGATAATGTAAAAGTCTTCAAATTTTGGTTCTAGGACATGTCGGTTTCATTCGCCAACCCGCACTGGGCCCGCATGGATCCACCATACCGGCCCAGTGCGGGATACGGTCCATTCCCTCTCCTAGAGAGGAGGCCGGTGTCCCAACATGGGAACTATTAAAAGGCTGAGTATGCTATGCTTAAGCTTATGTAATTAAGTAATTAGTAGGGAAGAAAAGGCTTTTTTATTTTATATTATTTTTATGTATCAGGTTTTACGACATCTTCTACAATCATCGTCATATTTCAACCAATATACACAAAACCTTTACGAATCATAAACCTAATCTATTCTAATGAATCACTATCCATTGGTGAAAGCCGTATGAACATCCCTTCGGCAATTTTTGAGTATATCAAGCACAGACATACATACGCGGCAGAGTGTCTTTATTTTGTAATAAGTAGTGATATGCTGATAGTGATATGATGGTTTTGAATCTTGTTTTTTTTTTCTGGATGGGAAATCGTCAAATGTCTTTTTCCGCTCTGTGTGGAGCGAAAGGGCGTATCAAACTCTTACTGACTAAAAGCCACCCGTGTTCCTCGTAGTGCTCTTTGCGTTCCGGGGCCGCGTTGACACTTTCCAAAATGTTTCGCAACCGTAGCAGGCGGTCTTCTTTACTGATATCTCTTTTAGGCGCAACACACACCATGGTCTGGCCCTCAACCTGGGCCTGGTAGTTATCGGACGGCGAGCCACCCGCAGGCCCGCGATGCTTTTGAACCTGATATAAATGATTCGCTCAAGATTCAAATAGTTTGGCATGAATTAAAATCCATTCCTATAACATAGATAATCCGCAACTGTTACAAAACTGACATGACCTCATGAACTGTTGAAAGGCCACATCATTGGTGGCCTGGTCACTCAATTGACTGAGTGCACGCTCCGACGCTTTTCAATGGTCACGCTCTAATAACATTGCTGTGGATATACAGTATGTTAAATAACAGAGAGAGATAGATTAAAATAAAAATATCAGCATAGAAAAATAAGCATAAAATAATCCAAATTCAAAAAAATAATTAATTGACAATAAGTTCAAAACATCCTGTATAAAATCAAAATAGTAGCGCGGAATAGTACTCGTAGTAGCAATGCTCAAACCGGCAAGTATGCGTGTACAGAGTGTTTCAATTCAATTTAACATTTTTAGTGAATATTATAATATTTAAAAAAAAAACATTTTGTTTTCGAATGGTAATATTTTTTATCATATATGGATGCTATACTATTGCGGGTTAACGGGAACGCCCTCTGTTAGTTAACATACTGTACATGTACATACATACACACATATACCTACTGGTGATAAAAGTATTGTGTAGAGGGATTCTAAGCAGATATATTCTGATGGATTGATACGAGTTATTAGTTATACTCGCCTCAAGTCCAGACCTATTTGCTAGTTATATTGCAATATATGATTTCAACAAACCTTGTAGAAAACTTGTCGTGTACATATGTTTGTAATCACAAAATCCAATAGTCTCTACAGACTATTGGATTTTGGGGTCTGACGAGGGATGGTGCCGCTGGAAGAGGTGGCGAGATGACCTAGACGCCTGACGCAAGGACTGGTTCGAGATTACCAGCTTTTATGACATTTTTTTTACGGTTCAAGCGGTGCGGTTATGGAATGCCTTGCCCGTATCGGTAAGGCGTGCTCAATCTTAGTCCATTTTTAAAACAATGGTCAAAAATCACTGCCTTTCTCTTTAATCGTTTTTATATGGGTTCTATGTATTTTATTTGGAAGGAGCTCGTGGCTAAATTATAACAGCCGCACGGGTCGATCTTCTAGGTTAAGCAACGCTTGCCGAGGTTGGTCTGTGGATGGGTGACCATCTTAACATAACGAGACTTCTCCGTGCCTCGGAAAGCACGTTAAGCCGTTGGTCCCGGCTGTCATTTGGAGATCTTTGGCAGTCGTTACGGATTGTCAGAAGCCAGAAAATCTGACACCAGTCTTGCCAAGAAGTACCGTGTTACCCAGTTAATGGGTTGTGGAGGTCTGGTAGGCAGCCGCTTCACGTAAAATACTGGTATTCAGCTGAATCCGGCTTGACTGGGAGCCGACCCCAATGTAGTTGGGAAAAGGCTAGGCAGATGATATGTATTTTATTTCATAATTATTAATGTATGTATTACATACATTAATACTGTGTGTGTTTGTTGTATGTATGTATGTATGTGTGTGTGTTTTTTGTTTTATCTATTATGTATTTATTGTAAATATAATTAGTACACCTAAGACTACCTACAGTAGGTACTGTATTTCCTGTTCTCTTTAAAATCCACCCAGTCCAGAAAAGATCGCTTTTAGCGATAAGGCCGCCCATTGTGTCACCGTATGTAATGTTTTCTTCATCTATATTTTCTGCATCTTATATGGTGTACATAATAAAGAGTATTCGATTCTATTTTATTTTATAAAAAAATATGAATAGAAACTAGGCAGATGCGCGTCATGCTTCAAAAAAAAAAAAAAAAAAAAATCAATCATGCTGAGTCATGCTGAGTCTCAGCATGATTCAGTGCAATTTAGGAATCATAGGTCAGTTCGCTTATAAGCAAGAAACATAGTAGATGCATATTAGTACCCACTAGGTACATCACGTATACTACGAACGTACAAGGGAGGTGCGCCAGCATTCCTCGAAATCGTTTCAAAATTACTTGGTAATAAATAACGAGTAGTACGTCAAACGATCAAAGTCGGTCAAATGACCCCAATGAGGTATTGGTGAAGCACCTATCATTTACAAATTACTATAAATCGTAAGCATCTTTAACATATTTATCGGAAAGGGCAAGGTGCATTTATATTTACAGTTATTTGTCAGAAAGATGGTTGTTAAAAAGTCGAAATGTATGTATGTTTTTGACCACGAGGGATTTCAGTAGCGCTTTTAATCGACACCGATATGGCATTTTTACCGGTTTAAAAAAAGGAGATTGTTGTTTTTCAGTTGTATTTTTTTTGTTGTGATTTGTTCGAAAGAGTCACTGCGAATCTGGAACGCAAAGGGCATTAGGAGGAACGCGGGTGGGTTCTAGTCAGCAAGAGTCTGACACTTCCTTTCAATCCACCCAGAACGAAAGAAGTAAAATAATACTAAAAAGACTGTGCCATCTAGTGTTGCAAATTCGAAGCATTTGCCTTATAAATTCTTGTTCCTGCATTCCTCCTTATCGCTGATAAAATGTCACTTTGTTTATTTTTTGACTAACGTCACCATCAGTCACTGAAGATATTATAATTTTACTTGGCAAAATGGGATTTCACTGATCCGCTTGACAAAAAATGTGAGTGCGGTGCCACCATCCAAAAGATGGCCCACTTATTGTTGTGTCTCAAATGCCCTAACAACTCTAATGTAATTTAATGGAATTGCAAAATTTAAATTTAGTTGAACAACTTAATTTTAATTCAATGGAATAATTGTAATTTAATATTTTTGAATAATTTAACCAAATTTAATTTAATGGAATTATTTTCTCTTTTTCAATTTATTTTTGTGTATTATTATTTCGTTATGTAAACCTAGTTATATGTGCATGCTGTGGTCTCCTATAACTGAAGAAGCACACGTAAATCAACCACTTGTATCACTCTAACTGATTTTATAACGTATCCTTTACTGGAGATCCAAATAAATAAATAAAGAATTGCACAATTGAGAACCACTGTAGCGTCTGTAGCCCTACCATGACGTATTAAATCCATCATGTTTCTTGTGTCAGAGAGAGACAAAGTTATACAAGACCAATAGCACTATCCCTTTTTCACACATATATCATGAGCATGGCCAACTACCAGGCACAAAATATTTACCGACTCGAAAGGATGAAGACTGATTGTATGTGAATGATTAAGACACACGTCGTGACGTGTCTGACGAGCGGGGCCAGAGTCCTGTGAATTATATTTAACTAAATTGTTTGACGTGACTAATGTTTGACGTGACATATGTGTGTTTGTACCCTTACTACCTAAACAATGTGACCGTTGGAAGTGTACCACAGTGATGGGAATGTATTAAATTTGCTGCTCACGTAGGCAGGTTGCCAGAAATACAATTTGGCAAAATGTGGTTTTTACAGACTCGCTAAATCCCAAATATGTCTAAAATATGGCCCAATAGTTGAAGTGCCCCAAGTGCCCATGCAATTAGTCTAAGTTTATGAGTCAGTGAAAACGTTTTTATAATCATTAACCTTTTCCCGAGTATATTTAGTATATATATAATACTAGGAGCGCCCCGCGGTTTTACCCGCGTAGTTCCCGTTCCCGTGGGAATACACATACATGATGAAACTGTCTATCTAGTTTCCAAAATCCAGCCTCCTTTGTAAACTTCTACTTCTTCTTTTCATGATTCCAGAAATAGAGTTTTTTTTTGTCTAATAGTACTCAAATTAACTCTCTCGCATTTCATACGGCGATATCGAATATTTATCTACTAACGTGCGTTTGTTTGTTTGATTTTGATTAGCCAGCGCAACGCGCTAATTTCACGAACTACTGGTCGGATTTGAAAAATTATTTCAGTATTAGATAGCCCATTTATCGAGGAAGGTCATAGGATATGTCATATCATCACGCTAAGATCAATAGGAGTGGAGCAGTCATGAAAAATGTGACACAAACAAAGTTGCGCGGGTTAGCTTGTATATGTATATAGAAATAACTTTAAGTCAAATACTGATATTATATCGCTGCATCCAGATTAGTCTTCTCCAATATAGAACCGACCCCAACGTTATTGAGAAAAGGCTACGCAGATGTTCCACATAAGTCTATTCGACTTCCAGTAGGAAGTCAAACTTCATTTATATAAAAAAACTAGCTGACCCACCAAACGTTGTTTTGCCATATATAAAAAAAAATTAAAAAAGATTTACCCACTTTTCTGTTGAATTTACTTTGCTATAAACCTCACGGAGCCCGAGACCTTTCCAACGAACGCAAAACCGTGGAAATCGGTTCGTGCGTTCTGGAGTTAAAGCGTCAGGAAGGAAAACCCGACTTATTTTTATATAGTAGATATATAACAATGAAGAATTCGCTTTTTTACAAATTCCGTTTAAAATTAATGTCTGTAAACTATAGAAGTACAAAGTGACTATTCCATATAACTTTATTAAGATAAAACGGTCGAGTAGTGATGTGCTCTTGCTCTACTTGTTACTCGATATTTTAATCAAACTTTGTACCTCGGAATTATTAATAGAACGTAGACCTCTGACGCCCTTGCAAATTGTTTTCTGCTGACGGTATGTCAACTATTTGCATGGTTTTATATTTTTGTGCATTTAATTAATTAATGTTATGTCAACATTTTCTCATGTCACACAAACTGGCATCAATAATGTCATCTGTCAGTCACCGAGAAAGCGGGAAGCTGAGGAGGAATTTAGATCAAACGTGAACTCTGGACATAGAGTAACGAATAGTATGTTGATGAGTCATTGAATTATTCAAATAATACATACTAGTAATGACTAAGTTGGACGTATTGTTACATTATTGAGAGGTACAAATAACACAGAAAGTTAAAATAACTTTAATTTTGAAAGTCGGTGTTTTTGGTTGTTTTTTTTTTTTCATTTTATTTCGATAAGTGAGAATGAGAACATCATAAATGTAGTCGAAGCCATGCATTATTAGAGATAATTCAAATACTAGTCGTCAGAGCTCACTCCAATTGGGTCACATGACAAGCTTTCGAATATAAAAATAATCGTCAAAATCGGTAAACTCGGTATAAAAAGTTATGAGGTATCACACACCAAAAAAAGAGATACAGTCTCCAGACTTGAGAAACTCCTCCTTTTTTTGAAATCGGTTAAAAAGCAGAAAGGTTATTAATAGTTTTTACAAATTGCTAAAATGTAAGCTAAGTAGTGAGCTCAGAAAACACCATAAACCAGAGAATGCGGCCGGATACTGACAGTTCGCAATAAAATCAAGTGAGTTACGGTGACATTTAAAGATCAATGACTTACACTACTGCCTACTTCGACCAAAGCTATCTACGTCAAAATCATCATCAATTTCATTCATCAGACATCGAAGCGTATTTACGAACGTTCTATATTACTTCCATGCTCAATAGGATACCATGATACAGTAGTAATTATTATACCATTGATTTTGACTTACGATGCATAAACTCCAATGAACTCACCGCTACGGTACTGGAGATGGGAAATAATTGTATCGATAAATTAAAGAAATACAAAACGAGCGGAGATTTTATGGGTCACGTTTTAAATATCGATAAATTTTAATGAACACCACTATTATTATGTGGATGTTAAGGATTTTATTGTACATGTCATTTGTTTATTGAAACTTCGGGGTTTTAATTGAACTTTGGTGGTAAAACGTTGACTGGCTTTAATATTGCAAAAGGCTTTTATTCAACTGCAAAACCAATTATGTGAGTGAACAAAAGTGTCAACTTTATTGTGATTGGATGTTTTAATTATAATACAAGTGGGTTAACTAACTGTTGAGCTAATTTAAATTAAATAATATACTTAAGTTACTTAAATGATGTGAATATAAAAAGCCGAATGACTTCATGCGTAATTTAAATTCTGTCCGAAATCGTTGCAGTTGGCTTTTTATTTGCAACATTTGGAATTTAATGAACATGCCTGTCTCATAAACTTTTCAGCTGTTCTTTTTACGCACGAGTATTTTTTTTAAATTCATTATAATTAATAGAGGAGTTTGGAAACCAAATTGTATTGTTTAAATAAAAAAAAGATTATTATTGTAAGAACTAAACTCGTTTAAACTTTTTTTTTGTATATTATGTAGTTAGGTTCTGTTAAAAAGGCAACATTGAACAGTGGCGTGCAGTGGTTCGGGTTAGGGTAGGCCAGAGAAAATGTCCAAAAAAAAACACACCACATTATTCAGGGTTGAAATGTGGAGTTTTTTTTTTTAAATAGGTTATTTTAAAAAATTAAAAAATCTCATTTCATTAAAAATCAACCCTGAATAATGTGGTTATTTTTTAAAATTTATTTGGACATTTTCTCTGGCCTACCCCTAACTCGAACCACTGCACGCCACTGAGTGAAGTGATGTTTGGTCTCTTGGATTATTTTTTACATTTATTTTTTAAATTACCACGTCTCGTCTTCTCGGGGTTAGTTGAATTAGTAGCAATATTAAGATATTCAAATAAAACTTTCAACATCGACAACCAACATATTTTCCACCGTCATTGCCCATCACTAACGGGTGTCAGCTAGACTGACCACAGCGTTTCCTCCTAGACTGTTCAAGCTCCGATTATAAATTGCGGGCCCTTTATTGTCCTTAAATAGTGCTGTGCCTTGTGGTCGCTTTTGGTGACACTTTGTGGTCTCTGCAGTCAGTTTATCGTCCTTAGCGATAATAAATTGTCGTGGGTGCAGACGATTTAGTCTTTACTGTGATTGTCTTATGGACTAATGAGGTAAATTAGTGTTTACCCAGCTCAAAGTAAAATACATATGTTCTGGTTGTGTTTCACCCAGAAAAGACGCAATACTTGAGTGCATCCCTTCCGTGTTCAGTCAAAGTGGGAAGTATTGCATGAATGCATTTTTTAACACAGTTTATGACGGGTGCAGGAAATGTTCGGTAGCTCATCTCATTGTTAATTATGACAAGTAGAAATAGTTAAGCGGTGGCCTATACCCAGATGTGAGATAAGGCCGATAAATTGATACAAATGGATTTTCCTCGTATTATTTGCATAAAATAAAAGATAGCCGAACATGCCAAATATGTTTTCTGAATAATATGTTAAATACTTACAATTCAAAAAAACCTTTAAATGGTCTTACTAAAATAACTCTTTTAATTTGAACTTGGCATTGTAAAAGTCAAACTCATTGTCGTTAAATTTTCAATCTCATAACAAGCCGCTTTAAAATCGTTGCCCTAGACTTTTGGTCGACCAAAACGTTTAATTTATCAAACATTATTCACTTTTCAGAACTAGAACTTTCAGTGACAAGTATTTAGTGTCTCCAGAGTTCTAATTATACACAACAGCTGTCGGACACCGCAGTGAGCTCTCTGGTCCCGCTAGTTGACTTTACGTGGTCACCCTAGTTGACTTTATGTGGTCACACGAGTCCGTTTAGTGTCTTAACTTTCTTTGAATTGTAGTATGAATAACGTTACTTTTTGTTATTATCTGTTTTAAACAGAATTTAAATGCGATTGCTGCTCCCGTAATTTTCAAAAGTTGGTCCCTCGAGCCGGATTATAATATGAAACTATCGAATCGATTCCACCTCTTGTGATGTGGAATCCCTTAGCTCAGTCATTTGCAAAATTTCTCTGAAGATTGATATATTTTATAAGCTTTTATTTTATTTGCAATATTTGTATGTACAAATGTATGTTAATACAAAGCCTTTCAAATCACATTTTTATTCCTCTCAAAACATATCTGTGTATTGAAAATCGACCCGGAATGCTGATGGTTTAATAAGAATCTCTTATTGAAGCACAAAAGGCTTTTCCACGTTTATCTAATGATTTATAACTTAACATTTAGATTTTTTGTCCACATCATTTTTGTCTACACTAATATTATAAAGAGGAAAGATTTGATTGTTTTTTTGTTTGTTTGCATTGAATAGGCCCCGAAACTACTTGACCGATTTGAATAATTCTTTCACTGTTGGGAAGCTACACTATCTCCATATTCCCACGGGAACGGGAACTACGCGGATGGAACCGCGGGGCGATGCTAGTCTTTAAAAAACTGAATTCTATGACCAAATGTAATGTAATGTATTCTGGTCAAAGTGACCAAGTGATCATTGTGTAACTTAATCTTAAGCACTAGTCTAGAAACTTAGGTAATAGTACTTCGAGGTAATGCACATTAAGTGGAGTTCAGTTCGGAAGAGTTTTATTGCTTTTCGAGATAGTTTGCAACGTTGAGAAAACATTCTATTTTCTTTAACTGACCCGTTAAAGAAAATAAAAGGTTTTCTTGTGTCACATGGACTTTTAGAGAATATCTTATGTTGTGTTTAAAAGGCTTTTTATATGTACAGCATTTGTTAAATATTGTGATAGATAAGTACAAGTATTAAAGAGTAAATATATGTGTATATGATAGACTAGCTGTCCGCACAACTTCGTTTGTGTCACATTTTTCATGACTGTTCCGCTCCTATTGGTCTTAGCGTGATGATTTATAGCCTATAGCCTTCCTCGATAAATGGGCTATCTAACACTGAAAGATTTTTTCAAATCGGACCAGTAGTTCCTGAGATTAGCGCGTTCAAACAAACAAACAAACTCTTCCGCTTTATAATATTAGTATAGATATGCCTTCAAATTACAATAAACCACTAAAAGCGATGTTATTCGGAAAAGCATAAAATAAAACTTGTGGTTAGTAGAAATAGATTTTTTTTGTTTCTGCGGAAAACTTAAATATTAAAATTATTATATTTTTGAGAACTGTAAACCTTTAAGCAAAAAAAGTCTCAAACAAATGAACACCAAAGTTACTTACGTCTTTCTTTGACCTTTCAAAAAATAATTAATCATAGTTATTAATGACACACGAAGATCATTAAAGTAGAAAAATAAGCATATTAATACATTTTACAATCTGATCATACAAAAAGAAACTCACCCCGGTCCCCAGAAAAAAATGCAACGTACAAGATGGATTTTTGAAAAATTGAATGCATCATAAAAGATGGATTATGAAAAACTGTATAACATGTTATATATTTATTTTTATTTTTACATAGACTGAATCGATAAAGAATCCCTTACATTTTACGTCTGCATAATTTGAGAACAATGGGGGTGCTTTTCTCCTTCCATATTTTTTTTTAACTTTATGTAAAGTACATATACTTAAATCTGTGTGCTACTTTCTTCAGACATTTAACCTAAATATGAATATCATGTTTTGTCCATTACACTGTGACGACGAAAAAAACTTACGAGTTTTTTTTTTGTTTGTTCTCAGGGTAGTCAGCTAGGAAACACCGGCCTTATGACTACTCCCGCTCTGGGCAGCGCAAGGGAGTGTCAGACTCTTACTGACTAAACCCACCCGTGTTCCTCCTAGTGCTCTTAGCGTTCTAGGGCCGCGGTGACTCTTTCGAACAAATTTTGTAACCCTAGCAGGCACTTTGAGGCGCGCGTGGAACACGACGTGCCGTCCCCGTTGACTCGGGCCTGGTTGCTATCGGACAGCGAGCCACCCATAGCTCGCCATCCGCAGGCTCGCAGGAAACACTTGCCTTATCTAGATTAAGTTTCTAAAACATTGACACGTAAGTATAACAGTTATTAGTTAACTATTTGTAAAATAAAAATAATTTATCATTAGTGATGTTTCCTGAGGAATAAAATATGATTCTATTTAGTTCGTCAGTTAGATATTATCGAGAAATATTGGACACCTATTTTTTGCTTTATCAAATCTATAAAAATTGACGAAGATAAAAAGCTTCAAAGATGAGTGCTTATGACATCACGGCGTGGTAAAAATCATAACACGAAATGATGTCACACGAGTTTTCAACACACTGTATTGTCTTCGTTTTTTGTTTACGTGAAAAAAGAAAAAATACGTGTCCAATATTTTTTGGGAATCTATCTGACGGACTAATTCGATTTTTTAGTCAACTACCCTAATCAACAAGGCCTTATCTACTAGTTCATCATTGAAGACAAACTATAATTGATTTTAATTCCAATTCTTCCATAGTCCATATTTGTAAAGTAAAAACCCAAAGTCAACACACGCCATATCCAAACCATATCCTAATTCTCCTATTATAGCATTTGATAAATATTTACCTTTCAAACCTGCGCACGCGCCGACCGCGTAAACCGAGATTAACTACGCGTATATCAATCTTAACCCTTTGTAGTACAGTTATAAATTACCCAGTTAACCGTCGTTAACTGTTGTTAAAGTTTAATTTTAAACCGGTTAGTGTAAACTAGGTATTTCTGATACTATTGAAGTTTTATTCGTTGTTATAGGAGTGTGTTCGGGTTCGGTAGTAATTATAACTATTTGATTTAATAGTTAAATGTAATGTTTTTTTTTTGTTGAATTGTTCTATTTTACAGTTTTCCGTATTTCCTTGTAACGAACATAATCCAGAAGGTTTTGCAAACATGTATTTGAGATTTTACTAAATGTGATGGTATGTTTTCGAGACATTATTTTTATTATATATATACGTATCAAGCTGCCACCCGCGACTTCGCCTGCGTCAATTTCGCAAATTATTCCAAGGGTAAATACTCTCAGCATAAGAAGTATCCTATGTAAAATTTAAAAATGAAAATAATATATTCTTAGCACAATAGGGCAAAATTGATTAAAAAAAAAAAACAAAGACAAAAATAAGAAAATGACGGTTTATTTTTAAACACGAATTTTAACAACTAAACTGACTTTATTAATTACTACGAAACGCAATAACGAAATGAATACAAGTTAAGGCAGAACTGGCTATCCAATCGGGCAGAGGTTTCCCAACCCAAGTTGACTCCACGAAAAAGGGGTTCCAAACACTGGAGAATTTCGCGGCGCCCCCGCAAGGGGGCGCGGCGGCGGGCATAGGCTAGGCCTTTGATCCCGCGGCGTCGGGGTGTTCGCGCCCGTTACTACGGGCGCGGCGTCGGGTTGCCATATAGGCGCGGCTTTTGACGCGCGCGGCAGTTGTGCCGCAGCGTGCCTAGAAGTGTAGCTGTTCTGGGTGTGTCAGCAGGAGCGCCCGGCACTGCCTCGCAGTGTCGTGTTTCACGGCCCTACGGCGGTCAGTCCCCGCCAGGTGAGACCCCCGGTTACCCGAGGGAGGCCCAGCGAGAGACGACCAGCGACGTAGGGTCCGACTTTGGTGGCGCCCTCTGCTGAGAAGGTTGACCCCCGCTCGTTTCGCTTCCAGATCGAGCCGGTCACGCTCCGAGCTAAGGGGCCGATGGGTGAGTTGGGCCGGCATTGTATTGTGAAACACCGAATACCCTGTAAGCGAACGAGACGCGCGTCCGCGCCGCACGCTCGTCGCGTGAGTTGGTCTGTTGTGGAGTCATGAATGTGTGGGGTTCGCTGCGCTCCATGCCTATATTAACTTAGCACACAGAGCGCTGCGAGTGCGTGTCATGCATGTAGAGTCTTTTTGTTTGAGTGAGTCGCGTGTCGGTGTCTGCAACTCACTCGGCGTCAAGTCCGGTGGGTGGGCGCGTCAACGTCGGGAATCAGGTCGCGTGGGAGGCGCCTCGCATCCGGTGGCCGCGCGTGCCAGGGCGCTATGTGCTTGACGTGGGGCCAAGCAGAAGCGTCGGCACGCGCGAACATAGTGGACGCTAGGCGGGCGCAGAAGTCATCCAGGCTCTCGACTTTTAGGTCGCGCTGGATAACGCTGTTCCTCACGAAGCGAGGGGCAGCAACTATTTTCCGCAGCGCAAGGTTCTGCTGCGCGCGGAGCTTCTTCCTGTTGGTCTCGCTCGTGAGGGCGAGCCAAGCTGGGGCGGCATACGTGAGCAGCGGGCGGATATACGTTTTGTAAACGCCCAGCTTGGCTCGCAGCGGGATGCGGGACGAGAGCACTGGATGGAGTAGTGCGCGGGCCACTCTACCCTTAGCGGCGACCTGCTTGACGTGACGGCCCATGGTGAGTCGACGATCGATGGTCACCCCGAGGTACTTGACCTGGGATGACCATCCAATGTCGACTCCGTTCAGCTTGAGGGGTGGTGGGAGGTGCGCGTACCCGGCGAGCAACGCCTGCGTCTTGCCCACGTTCACCGACAACCTCCATTTCGACAGCCATTCGGGAAGCAAATCCAGCACGCGCTGCATCTTGACGGCCGCGTGCCTCGCGTTCAGCGAGGTAGCGATATACGCGGCGTCGTCAGCATACAGCGCGAGGGTGCATTCCTGCGTCGTGGGGATGTCGTCGGTGTAGCACGAGTAGCAGACTGGTGACAGGCAGCTGCCTTGTGGCACGCCTGCCGCTACAGGTCGGGCGCCGGACACGGCACCTTCGACCACCACCTTGCATGTCCTGTCTTGGAGGAAGGAGGAGACCACCTTAACAACGCGACGGGGCGCGGTGGTATGGCACATCTTGAAGAGAAGGCCTTCGTGCCAAACTCTGTCGAACGCCTTTTCCATATCGAGGAGTACTGCAACTGCGTGCTCCTTCTTGTTCAGCGACGCTGTCAGCAGGTGCAGTACCCTCGACAGTTGGAGCGTCGTGCTGTGTTCCGAGCGGAACCCAAACTGCTCCGGGCGCGGCGTCAAATGAGGTGTTAGGTGTCGCAGCAGGAGTTGCTCAAACACCTTAGAGATAGTGGGCAGCAGCGTGATGGGCCGATAGCTTTCCGGCTTCAGAACATTCTTGTTCGGCTTGGGCAGCATTATAACGCGCCCTTCCTTCCAGCAGCGCGGGAAGGCCCCCGTGCGCAGTATCCCCGTGTACAGGGGGGTTCCAAAATGAGCGCGCAGCGGCTTATATAGGCGCGCCACCACCACCTGTCATCCCCTCCTTTTGACGGGTGTGACATCATTTTCCCGCTAACACGGCCTCTCCTGACTGGAGGACGTCCTCGTGCTCCTGTGTCCCAGGCAGTGCTGCACTGGAAGTACTTGGTACGGGTTCTGGTGTCATCACGCCAGAGGGCACATCGCTGACAGCTCGCTCAGGTGTGGACTCCGTGTCGTCATCATTACAGTCTGCACCTGAGAATAGATTAGAAACAAATAGTCAAAAATGACACGCAATTTCAAGAAATTGATTTTATTGTAACAGTGCAATTGAGCCTTTACAGACACGTCAACTGCACTATCACAATAAGCTCAGGCAAACTGAACTATCGTGAACCACGTTCTTCATGACAACAGTAAGAAACATAGGCACGACGTTCGCTTATTTCTCACAACTCTGTATGGCATAGGCACTACGTTCGCATACCACACACGCAAAACAACCATGAGAAACATAGGCACGACGTTCGCTTATTTCTCACAACTCTGTATGGCATAGGCACTACGTTCGCATACCACACTCACGCAAAACAACCATGAGAAACATAGGCACTACGTTCGCATATTTCTCACAAATCTGTATGGCATAGGCACGACGTTCGCATACCACACACACAACAACCGTAAGAAACATAGGCACGTCGTTAGCGTATTTCTTACAACTCCATATGGCATAGGCACGACGTTCGCATACCACATGGTTTCTACACTCGCATGACATAGGCACGACGTTCGCTTATCAGCAAGTGTATGACAAATTACCTTCGAAGAAGGTTGCACAAGTGTCAGGAGTCCATTTCCCTCGCCACAGCGCCATAAACTCTGCCGCAGCCTGGGTCGCTTTCCCATACGAACCCGCCAGTAGTTGCAGCTCGTATCGATCATGGGGAAGCACCTTGATGACACAGTATGGCCCGCGCATGCCCGAGTCGAGCTTGCCAGTGGCTTGTGCTGTCGTGTTGATTGACCGGATAGCCTCCACAATGCGATCGGTCGCGCCAGCATCGCGATCGGCTGCAGCGGTTACGGAAGGACCCGGTGAGGATGAAACCACCGACCCCCGAAGGCCTGCCGCCGCCCTTCGACACTCCGCAGCGGTAGCGGCCGGCTCGAGCGGTCGAAGCGGCGTCGCTGGGTGTGCACCAACACTTTGCTCACGCGGTCGTCGCGGCGGAGGCGTACGGCGTTGTTCCTCCAACGACGTCAGCCGATCCAGTATTTGTTGCATCTGCTCAGTTAACACATCATTAGGAGATCTACGTCGTTTTCTAGAACGTCTAGAACGTGAGTTATGTTTGCTAGAACTCGTCTCATGAGTACCAGAATGCGAATCACGATTTTTAGATAGACTTCTACTTTTATGACTATGGCTAGGCATATTTACAGTTTTAAAATGTACCAAATTAGTAAGGAGTACTTTTAATAGTTCAATAAAGAAAACAATGGGAAGAGATAAGCAATGAACTTAAGAGTAGGTAACCAGGATAATGAGAAACAAAAATGTAAGCAAGCCACAAAGCTGCGTTAGAAATATATTCGTAAACACAATGTCGTCTTCCCTAATAAACAAATCGGAACGTACTCACCAGATTTTACCACTGTACACCTTACCACACGAAGTTACCGTAGGTACTCGTTGAAACCGTTACTTTTTTCTTCTTCAAATTGAATAGCCAAACTACCTTACTTCAAGGATCTGAATGAATCAAGGCAAGTGAAAATCGTATCCCACTTCTGATCTTAGCACAATAGGGCAAAATTGATTAAAAAAAAAAACAAAGACAAAAATAAGAAAATGACGGTTTATTTTTAAACACGAATTTTAACAACTAAACTGACTTTATTAATTACTACGAAACGCAATAACGAAATGAATACAAGTTAAGGCAGAACTGGCTATCCAATCGGGCAGAGGTTTCCCAACCCAAGTTGACTCCACGAAAAAGGGGTTCCAAAATGAGCGCGCAGCGGCTTATATAGGCGCGCCACCACCACCTGTCATCCCCTCCTTTTGACGGGTGTGACATCATTTTCCCGCTAACAATATCTAGTTTTAATTTCCGCGAATATTAGTGGGTTGCAGGTATGCACCTCCCTCCCGCCCGCCACCCACCGCAACCCACTAACATAGTATAAACAGGGGAAGTAGGTTATCTCCGGCCTAATTCGCGATATAATTGCCTACTGTCTTAGGGTTGTCACTTTAACACATCTCTGTATAACTAATTCAGTGATCATTTCATCAGTTCAACAATGGTTTGATTTTACAACTGCAAGTACTTACCTACTTAGTTACTATACCTACAATACTGAGAAATCGGCATAACTAAACGTAAACAAAGCAATAGCGGCAAATCAATTGATAGATCAAAAGTACCTACCTAATATATTCTAGTAGGAAATTAGGCCTACCTACTTTCTCTGTGTGATAGAAAACTAATAAAAATAAGTAAGTAGGTATCTCATCATCAAGTAAAAATTATATGCTATGCCACGCTATGTTTATACTATGCCACTAATATTCGCGGAAATTAAAACTAGATATATTATTTTCATTTTTAAATTTAAAATGGATTTCCGCAAAGTAACGCCTGACCCAATCATTTTTTTTTTTTTTTTTAGTATCCTATGTGTTATTCTAGATTATACCTAATCTACCTCTGAGCCAATTTCATCCAGATCCGAGACAGAAAGAGTAACAAACATCCATACATACCTACGAAGAAGTAAAGATAAAAATAATCAAGATTTAAACATAAATAGTCCGGTGCATCGACTTTTCCAAGAATATCATCAAAAATTCTATCAACGGAATTCCGGTAACGATGACCAATCTCAGTGAAGATTAACTAAGTACAATCACAAGGTCACTCTCTGTTCCTTTACCTTTTATTTTATGTATTGGAAATCATCGCATGACTTCTTTCGCTCTGGGCGGAGTGGAACGAGTGTCAGAGTCTTACTGGCTAATACCCATCCGTGTTCCGCCTAATGCCCTTTAAGTTCTAGGGAAGCGGTGACTCTTTCGAAAATTCCGCATCCTGATAGGCCCTGCAAAGCTACCTACTCTGTTGTGTAAAAAGAAACTCAATCGTAAATTAGCTGCGGGCGTATCATGACATCTTAAAACGTGAGTCTTCCGAGCGAGAAAAAGGGACGGAGCTATATAGGGTGTATAACTCTGTCCCTCTTTCTCGCTCGGAAGACTCACGTTTTAACACCTCTTGGTACGCCCGCTGTAATTTATTTGTTAATCACCTCAAAAGTTCAACACTCTCTTATCGTTAAGTTTTCATTTAAATTACAAGCGATTAACGTGGATTACTTGTCATAAATAAAGCGGATTAAATAATAAGATTACGGTAAAGTTCTACGAACAACAAAAGATTGTGCCGTTTTCACAAAAATCCTTGTTTTTAGACTTATTCATTTTTCTTTGTACAGTACACGTAAAAATAGGTTTACACTTTGGGAAGACAAAACGCTAATTAATATTTCTTAGAATTTTGATTTCAAGTATTTAGCTTTAAGTTACAAGGCTTTGCTCTCTCGTTGAGGTTTTTATTAAACAAAGAGCACGTCGTTTATTTTGTAGAAACACAAAACGGCACGTCACAAAATAAGCAGAAGTAGTTCTAAAAGTGAGACACACTAAGTGACCCTCCAGTACCGCAGTTGCACGTTCCAGAAAGTCCATCCTATGCAAATGCACGTGCAAAAAACTCCACGGATACCTTTTTATTAAATCAGTGTTTACAAAATTATGGTTACATCCGATTCAAAGTAATGAATGTATGAAAACATACAATGCAAAAGAGATTGAGTCCATACAATTACAAAATCCAATTAGACAATTTCCATTCAATCAATCATGGCATGTAACGGAAAATTTATCAATAATTAATTACTTTAACGATCATTTCCGTTTCAGAACCTGGCCTATGTGCTTGAGTTCAATCATAATTGTGAATCTACGAATAAAGGTGAATGAATGGGTGACCATCCAATCATACCAACAAAACACTGAGATTTATTTGTACTTCGGAAAACATGATAAGCCGTTGTGATGTTTGTAGGTCTTTGAAAATTGTCCATAAAAACTGGTTGCCAGAAAATCTGACACTAGTTTTGGCAAGGTATACCGTACTACCCAGTTACTGGGTTGCCTAGGTCAGATGGGCAGTCATGATCATCTGCCTAGCTTTTTAAAAGTTTTTTTTTTCCGAAATGTATTGCTTTCAGTCAAACTGAATTCAGCTGAATCACCCATCAACTGGGTAACACGGTACTTGTTAGCAAGAATGGAGTCAGATTTGCTGGCGTCTGACAATCCGTAACGACTGCCAAAGATACCATCGACCTACAAGTGACAGCCGGGATCAAAGGCTTAACATGTTTTCCGAGGTACGAAGGAAACTGTTAAGATGATCACTCATCCACAGACCAACCTTGGTAAGCGTTGCTTAACGTTGGAGACCGACCCGTGCCTCTAGCTGTACCGTTGTTTAGCCACGAGCTTCAGGTCAGATGGGCGGTCGATCTATGTAAAACACTGGTATTCAGCTACTTTCGGTAAGACTGTAGGCCAACCCCAGTATTTGAGAGAAAGCTAAGATGATTTGTGACCCAGTAATTTTATTCTTGAATAAAATATCACACGGTTTATATTTGTTATAGTACAATAATTCTATCTTAATAAAGTCCTCGTCTTTAACACAAAATAAAAAGAACCATTGAATTGTTTATAAGGTCCGTAAAATGCTTGTTTTTCTCTTAAAAACAATTTATTGCCCCACCCTAGGGGGTAATGTGGACGCTTTGTTTTCTATTAAGTGGGCACACTCCTTTATTTATTGAGGGAACGCGATTCAAATACATTGAATTTACATTTTAAAATGGCCGTTTGGGAATGGAGGATGGATGGCGTTTTTGTTTAAAAAGGTATGTTTAGTAATTTTTGGGTAGAATTTGTGCTTACACAAAGTTGTGAATCAAATGCGAATGATTTTGAAAGGACACCCGCTTGAAACCTTGTCAGGTGCTTTAAGGTCGAAGCGGACCAGGTTTTCAAAGGCCCCTGATCCTCCTCGGGAGCCTCCTCAGCTCTTGTTGCCATTGGCAACTGGTGGTTGGTATACGTTACCCCAAAATACGAGGGGCTTTACGCTCCCGATGAGAGCGTGGCGGATTCTCCAGCTGCTATGCAGCTGGTACCGCCCTGGCGTAATATGTTTTCGTGTGCCTTTTCCATATGTATGTGATACGTTTAGTAATTTTTGGGCAGATTTTTGTGCTTACACTCAGTTGAAGATCAAATGCGAATGATTTTATCTTTATTGCAAATATGACATTGATTGATGAGCAGTACAGTAGGTACGAAATCCTCATAAACAAAAACACGTTTTATTGTAAACCTATTTCCGAATTCACTAAAAAATCTGTGTCAACGATGCCTAGGTCACAACGATTCCAGAATTTACCGCCTAGATTTATAGTCCATAACGTTTAGTACCTAAAGGTCAGGATGACAGTCAAATTGGGTCTTTAAATAGTAATTGGTGCTTACATTTGAGATGGCCTAAAATTGTCTTATAAATATTTATTGCTGTCTCTCTATTTTTATTAGTATTTCATTTTATTGGGCTAACCCTAGAACTTGATGTAGTATAAAAACCTCTTCTTCTAACGGCCGAACCCAATAACCGATCTATCACATACTGGAGATAGAAAAACAAATGAAACAACAGAAAAATTATGTAGGTTTTCTGTTGTTTCATTTGTTTTTCTATCTCCAGTATGTGATAGATCGGTTATTGGGTTCGGCCGTTAGTCGATACGCTCTTGTCAGAGTGGTCGTGGTCATCATGGCAAGTCACGTCAAGCGATGAGCTTGGTCATACGGCGCCATTCTTCGCGGACTGCAGCTTTCCGGGTGCATTCGTGAACTGAGCTTTCGGTTGCAGCCTTGATCTGGTCTGTCCACCTCATTGGAGATCTACCCCGTGGCCTGGTGCCCTCCACCTTTCCCTGCACTACGAGACACTCTATGGAGTCGTTTTCTCGTCGAGATATATGAAAAAATGGGCCTAGTTCGAGTTTAAAATGATACATTTATACAAGACAAAAAAAAAAAAATCTTAGTGATTTTAACTATAACTGCAATAAAAACACATGCTGTGGAAATTTCAACTCGTCTATCCATCACGGTTCATTAGATACATTCCGCTGACAGACAGACGGACGGACGAAAAGCAGAGAATAAAACTTCAGCACATACATTGAAACTTACCAACAAAACCAAAAAACATACGTGAAATACAGTAACATAACATAAATACTAGCATGGAAATAATAGCTAAAATATTCAAATGTAGATACTCCACATATTTTAATGAACCGTTCTGTGAATAAAATTTCACGTATTACGCTATCGAAACTGTTATTTTCTATAACTGAAACTGTTTTATACACAGGAATGTTTTATTTACTAACTTTGTTGTAATTTTGAAGTCTTTGTGTTAATAAAAGGCTTCTTTTCTAAATAATGGGTGTGTGTTTGTATGTGCGTGTGTGATTGTAATAATAACAAAAAAATATCCATCCAATAACTTCAAATTACACACAAGAACTACACAATCAAGAATTTTAGGTACTACATAGTAAATCTGCGATCGGAATCTTATGTACAAACATTGTTGTGTATTTTATTAATCTATGAGTAATTTATATTGAGACCTTAGAACCCCAAACTAGGCAAGGAGTGCCTGTATTTTGGATATTCATGTAAAATACGAGTATTATAGCGTTACCCCATTTACTCGTAGTAACTTACATAGGTCACCTCTAAAACGCGTCGTCTACCGGCTCGGTTACGCGGGTCGTTACGGTTGACCGCTACACTAGCCGCTACACTGTTCGCATATCCGAGTTCCGGCCACCATGTTATCTCAGTCAGTCACCGCTATCCACTAACTGCGCACGTGCCGCGCTCGACTCATGCTCCTAGCGAGACGCTCATTGTGAAATTATATTAAAGTCCTTGTAATTTGTAATCCACTCTATATTTTGTAAAAAGATAATTAAAATCAGTTTTTTTACACGCGACCGTTGGTGTTTTCTTTGTATATCAAAGTACTCCGACTATTGTATCCAGCTGGTTTGAATAGATATCAAACCAAAATAGTTGAGAAGAAAAACTATCGTGCTAAGTAATAACAATCGTTAGAGTGGTTCAGAAACAGTCACTGTCAAAGTCAATTCATTTATTTCAATTAGACCATTTTTTTCTGATTGAGAAATTACAATAAAAAAATTACACTCTCTCCCGCTCTGGGCGGAGCGGAAGGATCAGTCATTTGATGATTCCCAATCCACAAAAAAGAAGTCCGCAACAGATGGATCTTCACATACTATATCCTGTCTATAAGTTTGTTGTCAACCATGAAACGCTCCAAAACCCTTTTCATGACAACTTCAACATCATAAGTTCCCCCGTAAAAAAAAGGGTAAAACACAATAAATATGTTAAAACTTACATAAACTTCGCTGAATAAATAAGGCCTAACCTTTAGACATTAATGGACTATTTCCTTTGGGGTAAAAAATTGCTTTTCAATAGTCTAGCTTCTAGTTTCGGGCAGCGATACCTGGAGCGGTTTCAGGAGAGAGATTGTATAATAAGTTTGAGAAACAATGTGGTCAATGAACAGTTAGGAGACAGAAGTACCATTTAACATCATGAGTGCATTCCACAAAGGAATAGGTGGTGGTGTATATCCAGCTTTTTGCAGATGCAGTTAGTGATTTCGGGTTCGATCACAAAGTTTTGTAGAAGGCTTGGAATAACCAGACTTTTTTACGATCAGGAGATTGTTTTTAAGGAGTTCAACTCAACAGTTTCCAGTCTAGCGTATGATTTATGGCAATATTCTTGTCCCATGCAATTTATAAGAACTGGTTTAATGGGGCATGGATGGCCAAATCTTAACCTATGAGGTCTAGCGAAAAATAGTTAAAGGGGTCTAGGGCCTGATTTTTGATGAAAACTGCACCATTAAAAAACCGCTCACTATAAGTCTGTCTGGAAATCAATCTTACTAAGGAATATTGTGTTAGTAAGTAGGCTTAACGGTTGTGCAGGTCAGGGCCCCAAGTCTGCTATTTTTATATGAATTTGTCATTCCAACACGATCCCATTGTCATTTTGCTAAAAGTTCGTAATCTTCTAAATTCGTCATGATCGACCATTGGTCGGTCAATGGTCCCGTAATACTTTTTGATAACTGAGCTATTAAAAGCATGACTGGTACAATGACGTTGTAATGGTAAGTCACTGATCAAAGGAACTGTCAAAATGTTAGCAGATTACCGCATACGTCTGTCATTCATTTGTCAACATATTATATACGAGATTTCCATTATATGCCATTTCTTTCAATGGAGTGTCAATGGTTGGAAAGTCATAGTAACGTTTTTATATTAGTAGATTACCAAGCTTGTAAAATCAACCATTATGAAATCAATGATAGACCATTCTGACACTATTGTAATAGCAGACTTGAGGCCCTGATAGGCTGTCGCTATGTAAAATACTGGTAGTCTTCGCACCAGCAATGATCTGCCTGGCCAGAATTTAGCTGGTTCAAGACTAGTAGCTGGTCGGAGATGATGGTTAAGACTACAAAATACTCTTCCTAGTCTTTTTGAGACTACATTTGTTGTAATACGTGACTAACGGCCGAACCCAATAACCTATCTCCAGTATGTGATAGATCGGTTATTGGGTTCGGCCGTAAGAGTACTGTTATGCAACTGTTCACTGGCCAGGCTTTTCAGAAATGAAGGTTTTATGGAAATGGCTCAGTAGGTATATATAGCCCAGATAACATTTCTTAAGCTCAAAAAAAAAATGCTCAAGAGTGCTATGAGTTATTGCCTTCATACATTGATAAATATTTATCGGTATGTTCATGTTTTATTAAAGGGATCTACCGTTGAAGTCGTGTACTAAATATAGGAACCCAAATATTTTGTCAATGTTGTAACAGAACTCAAAGAGTGAGCTTTCAGATGAATTGACATCGTTTTTTTTTTTCTGATAATTACCATTTTATTAACCCACGAGGCAAAAAGAGGGGTGTTATAAGTCTGTCTGTTTGTCTGTCTGTCAGCCTGTGGCGCCGTAGCTCGCGAACGGATGGAGCGATTTCAATTTAGTTTTTTGTATGAAAGGTGAGTTACGGGCGAGTGTTTTTAGACATGTTTGATGAAAATTGGTTAAGTAGTTTAGAAGTTGTGGGGGGCGAAATTGGGGAAGAAATACCGAATGTCTGCAAATATAATCGAGTGGGTTCTCAAATGAAAGCGAACTGTGATGATGATTTAATCGAGAGTGTTCTTATAAGTATGTATTTATAAAAAGTATAAAATAAAAAATTAAATAAAAAAATTAAAAAAACCCCGATACAAAAACCTGAGTTCCCTTTAAAAAGTAAAAAAATATTTTAAAAAAAACTCAGTCTTAAAGTACCTAAGTATGACCGAACTACAAAAGTTAACAAAAATTTTTAAGGCTTTTTATTACTCGTCTTCCCCAGAGGTGGGTATAATGTTTATAAAAAATAAGATTTGGCATACCAGTAGTGATTTCCCTTAATGAGTGAAGCCGCGGATGACAGGTAAGTTTCATTCATTAAGATCATTGCAGCCGAATACGTCCACTGCTAGACATATTAGACCTCCTCCAAGAGTCACCACATTAATTGGGCCTCAAGTCTGCTATTACAATAGTGTCAGAATGGTCTATTATTGATTTCATAATGGTTGATTTTTACCAGTTTGGTAATCTACTAATATAAAAGCGTCACTATGACTTTCCAGTGGTCAACCACTGACACTCCATTGAAAGAAATGGTAATCTCGTACATAATGACAAATGAATTACAGACGTATGCGGTAATCTGCTAAAATTTTGACAGTTCCTTTGATCAGTGACCTACCATTAAAACGTTATTGTGCATTCATTGCTTTTAATAGCTCGGTCATCAAAAAGTATTACGAGACCATTTACAGACCAATGATCGACCATTATGACTTTAGCAGATTACGAACTTTTAACAACATGACAATGGGATCGTGTTGGAATGACACATTTATAAAAATAGTAGACTTGGGCCCCAGGTTCTGTACATCTCACATCCAGCAGAATCCCGCCGCCTTCACCAGGTCATCTGCCCTGCAGAAGGCATTCCAAAGTCAACTCCATTTAAATGTGTCATTACGACAAATCCCTATATAATTAATTTCTAGATTGGTTTTCAGTTCAACAAATCGGTTTTCAATATAAAAAGCATTCGTCCGTAAAGTGGGCATACAGTGTAATGTACGTGCAATGAATTAAATGACACAAACATACGTGGTACACAATACAGGTATTTACTTGACTTTAGTACTGAATTGGATTCATTTAGTAGGGACTTGTTGTTGGGGCTCCTAAGATGAGGGAAGCTGAGATGGGAAGGTCGCTGGAAAATTAGATGAAAAGCCATATCGTAGCATATTATAGGCCATTCCATGATGTGACCGAGGTTAGGTTTAGTTAGTCGTTACATTTGAGGGAATTCAAGGCACCCGACACAGATAGGTTAAGTTCGAATGGGATGACGGGAGGTAGAGTGAGCGAGCAAAGAGAAAAGTAAGCACCCGTAATCCAAGGATATCCTACATGTCTATATATATTAATATATTAATATTAATCTATACTTATAATAAATCTGTAGAGAGGTCAATTCTGTACAAGGAATATATTTTCAAAATAACTATCAGGGGGTGATTAGTGATCGATACTGGTGCCAAAAATGCAATCAGTAAAATTTTTGTCTGTCTGTCTGTCTGTCTGTCTGTCTGTCTGTATGTTCTTTATAGAAACAAAAACTACTCGACCGATTTTAACGAAACTTGGTGCAATTATTCTTCATACTCCTGGGCAGGTTAAGTATACTTTTCATCACGCTACAATCAATAGGAGCAGAGCAGTGAAGGAAAATGTTGGGAAAACGGAAGAAGTTACTCCATTTTTTAAGCTTCCGTCGCGTGTGTAGCCTTAATGGTTAAAGTTACATAGAAATCATGTATTACGGAAATGTTCTACATAAAATTATCTAAAAAATATCCCGAAACAGCATGTCTATCTTTTGTCAATTTTAAACCGATCGGGCTGAGAGTTTCAAAATCGGGGGTAAAGTAACTATTCCACGCGGACGAAGTCGCTGGCAGAAGCTAGTATATTACTAATATTATAAAGCTGAAGAGTTTGTTTGTTTGTTTGAACGCGCTAATCTCACGAACTACTGGTTCGAATTGAAAAAATCTTTTTGGGTTGAATAGACCATTTATCGAGGAAGGCTTTAGGCTATATATCATCACGCTTAAGCCAATAGGAGCGGAGCAGCGATAAAGAATGTTTTAAAATCGGGGATTCCACGGGGACGAAGTCGCGGGCAGCAGCTAGTATATTATAAAGCTGAAGAGTTTGTTTGTTTGTTTGTTTGTTTGAACGCGCTAATCTCAGGAACTACTGTTTCGAATAGAAAAATTATTTTTGGGTTGAATAGACCATTTATTGAGGAAGGCTTTAGGCTATATATCATCACGCTTAAGCCAATAGGAGCGGAGCAGCGATCAAGAATGTTTTAAAATCGGGGATTCCACGGGGACGAAGTCGCGGGCAGCAGCTAGTGTCTATATATTCATGAAATAGCCAACCGCTTCGCATAATGGCCAAGTTTACGAAATCTATAATAAATTAATTAGCTTCTTGCCGCGACTTTGTCAGTGTGGAATAGTTAGTAACCCCCCATTTTGAGACATACTTCATTGGTACTCCGTTCCTATTGTTCTTTGCAAGATGATATATAGTCTATAGCTATCTTCGATAAATGAGCTATCTAACACTGAAAGGGTTTCAAATCGGAGGAGTAGTTCCCGAGATTAGCGCGTTTAAGCAAACAAACAAACTCTACAGCTTTCTATATTAGTTTAGATTTACTCACGCGATTTACCCTTGACTTATTCTTTCTATTGAAAATGGGTAAAGTTTTAGACATGCAAAACAATTTATAAAGCAAATATCTATCGAGAGAATTCTCGCTGTTCTAGTGGCCACAACCAAACAGCTTATCAATTTGTATCTGAATACGTATCTCAAAATGCCGTTCACCTACACACAAACATCAATCTAATCTGAACTTTAATCCTTTGTAATAAGGTCACATGTTTATTCATTTAGGCTTTATTTACTTTAGCTTCTGGGATACCCACGCATGTCAAAGTTCTAATCATACCTAGGGTATTAATTTAGATATCAATTTTGATCAATCGAATTTAAACTGTATTTTGAATGAGTTTAGGTTTAATTTTCGTTGAGAAGTTTTCGAAAGTGGCGTAGGCGTTAAAATTTGTGTGAATACTAGATAAAATAGTTTATGGAGTTAGTATCTAGTTTTGATATTGAAGTAAACGAGTTTTCCTAATGGCGGCCTAATGTAAATATTTTAGTATGGGAATATTGAAAGCCGGTAGCTGAGTGTAGGGTTACATACATAATAATTTGAATAGGAATGTGAAATTATTGTTATGTGGTCATAATAATTGAGTCGCTTCCCAGCGTGGTGTTAAGAGTTTTATGTAATACTAGCTGCTGCCCGCAGCTTCGCTCGCGTGAATGTCGGAAACTATGCCAAGGGAACATAATCCCGGGATAACAAGTATCCTATGTTACTTCTAGTACCTCTCTCTCTCTCTCTCTTCTAGTTTCATGATGGTTCGTCAAGTGGTTTTTGCGTGAAAGCGTAACAAACATCCACGCTTTCACATTTATAATATTAGTAAGGATCTACTGTCATCATAAATTATTTAAAAAACAGTGCCATCCAAGAGATATTTAAAAGTGGGAGCTGGTCTGCCTTTTTGGGTGGAGCAACGCCGTGTCCTCGTCGAGGGGATCGGCGGCGGCGGCCTCTCCCTTCCGGCCGGTCATTCAATCCATGGTCCGGAGCGAGGAGGCATGGGAAGCGGTCTCCTCATTCTGCGAAGCAGTAATGCTAGGGAAGGAGGAGGCAGAACGCGCCGCCACAACAGAAGCATCTGAAAATTAAGGGCGATTCCCGCTCACGGCTAAAAGGTAGGTAAAAGCTGTTCATCTAAATAGTTCGTGCCTAATATTTATTTACACCACAATATTTTATTTACAGGCATTTTTTATTAGAACTTTATGTACACTAGTGGTATATGGGCGGACTTAATGCAACAATGCATTCTCTACCAGTCAACCTTTGGGTTAACAAGACAACACTGTGGTAGGTGTACAACAAATAAATATTAAATAAAATACAAAATATATTACATTTTTTTTTTTTTTATCCCCAGTTGGGTAGGAAACTGAGAAATTAGTTACGCTGTAGACGTGTTGCTCGAGTATCTATATTTTTTGAAGGCAGTACAATACATTTTGACAAATGAACCTTACAGCAAAAGTTAATTAGACAAAACACATCAATTTGCCTAGCCTTCCCAACTATCCTGGGTTCGACCTCCAGCTGAATTCCTGTAAACATGGAGCGACTGCCTGTTTAACCTCCACAACCCAGTAACTGGTTACCACGATGAAACCCTCTGCAAGACTAGTGTCAGATTTTCTGGGTTTGGCTACCCATGTTACTGCCGACTGTCAACCAGGACCAAACCTGCTTTCAAAGGCACGAGGGTAAAAAAAAAACTTTAATATATATTGACTAATAATCGCTACCACAAAACTGACTTACAGAACTTCTAAAAAATGGAAAGAATGGAATCCTCACTCCCCAGCTGCCGTAACAGAAGAAGACACTCCAGGCGTCGGGAGTCACAGGACGATTCCTGGCTACCGTAGGCGCGGTCCTGCGGATGTCGAGCAACTAGTGGCTCACCGTCCCATAGCAACCAGGCTCAAAGATATGTCAGCTAAGAAGACCCCACAGGATCAGTGCCTGCTAGGGTTGTGGAATTCCTTTGAAAGACTCCCCACGGCTCTGGTACAAAAGGGCATTAGGAGGAAGACGGGTAGATTTTAGTCAGTAAGCCGCCCAGAGCAGAAGTCATTGGATGATTTTCAATCAATAAAAAAAGTTACGATGACGATACCCTTGGAAGGACTGGTGTCAGATTTTCTGATTGCTGACTACCAATGCCGATTATCAAAAGATCTACAAATGACAACCAGGATCAAATGAGCTTTGCAAGGCAGGGCTCTCAGTGCGTAAATTAAGTAAGACGTACCAAACACAAGAATAACTTGTATCAACAACATAAATCTTTGAATTAATACAATAACCAAACTGTAATTTACATTGACTTATAATCGCTACTACAAAACTGGCCAACAGAGCTTCTAAAATAAACGACACAGTTACAGAAACAGGACAGCTGACCACTTAAGTTACTCAAGTTTGTACAATGTATCAATCTGTCTGAACCTAGATAAATAACGCCAGTTTGATCACGTTCTTGGTATCTAGATTGGGAACCGGTTGTGATAGATAAGTTGGTAGTCAAATACTGTGAGTGGCCTTGGGAACATCGTGTGAATTGAGTAAAAGGACTCGTATAAACTAGGGTTTGAATCCTTTAAGCTTCTGTTCAAATATTCTTTATTTTGTAAATATACAAAAAAAAAACGGCTGGAAACTGCGGGTCGAAGTTACACACGAAGGGTTCCGTATCAATAAAAACGGCAAAAAAATCACGTTTGCTGTATGGGAGATGGGACTTAATTCGATTAATTTTGCTCTTATTGCTTAGTAGTTGTTCGTGAGTCTTTGATTGTACAGCATTTTAATCGAATGAACATTTTTTTTAATTTGTTCCGAATCTAATCGACTGAATTGGTTAACAGTTTGGTACACATTTATGAACTTTTGTGATTCAAATATGGACTAGTAAAGTTTACGTAAATTTTGGATTTGGGGTGACTCTGGGGGGATTAGCAGGATCAGACCCGATATACATACAAGTGTTGTGGCGACGCTTGGTGGAGGTCCATATCCAGTTCAGATGTTTATTTGCGAAAATGAGTATGATGTTGTAGAATTTCCTGTGTTCGAGATCATCCTCAAACAACTCTTCAGAACAAACCGCATTATAATCATAATTCTTACACACCGGTTTACGTAGCTTGGAAAACAAACAGCGAAGAAACGTTACTAGACATTTTTATTGCAGTTTTCAAGGCAATTGCCTCCACCGCATATATTCTCAAGTACTTAGTTTTTATGTAGAACAATATACTTTTTGTTTTGGGAAGTATATTTTAACGATGCTCGTACAACTTCTTGATGTGTGTCACATATATTCTTACCAGGACATGAGTTAATATTTTCGTTAAGTCCATACGGTAAAAAAGTGGTGCTGACTTCTGAGAGGTAAGCTTAAAATTAAAAAAAAAATCAAATAGATAACTCAAATACTCGTAGTCAGATCTCACTCAAATTTACACAAAACAAGTCGACTTGAGAACTCCTTTTTTCCTCGATTTTGGGGTTGCTCCTACAGTAAAAGTTGATTCAATGAGAACAATCAGCCCCTTTCAGGTTTTGCATTATTTCTGTCACACCTCTGAAAGGCATTTATCATGAGCTCAATAAAAAGGAAGGTAGATATCATTTCCAAGTCGTAACTAAAGGATCGTAAGGCAGCAAAATAGGAAACCATTAGTAAAATCTGCTTTTTGTCCTCCAAAACATATTACATGCATTAGTCTTTTACTATTTGATATATCGTGTTTATACATCTTATCGTACTTGTGAATAAAATTGTGGCAAGTGGTTTTTCAACAGAAGCCAGATTAATTCATGAGAATACTGTGGATTTAGCTGCGATAAGGGGGTGGTCTTACTTGTGGAAACGACTTCAAAAGTGGTATGACGGTCATAGACCAATAATATTACGGTTTCACTTTTAAAATTGACGAAGATTGACTTAAAAAAAAACTGTTGAAAAAATTAATGATTTTGTTTACTTTAAAATAATTATCAAGTCGAGGACTTAATTTTATTTTTATGTATGTTTGATATCAAACTGTTTTACTTGGTAGGTTTCTACTTTGGTTTATTTATATGTATATACTTACTGTGCGTGTTTCAAGTAGGAGTGTGATATAGATTTATTTCTTTAATATGAAAACTGTAATAATCACAGACCAACAATATGTTTACTTAGAGGTTCGGAGCAATATCACAAATCTTCGTTGTAATGCTCTCAAATGAGGCTCATATTCAATAATACGTCGACTACTTGCTGACAACTAAATATTCCTATTACTACCGACCCACCCCGGCTTCGCACGGGTACAATGTAGATACTTATGTTTTCTCTACTATAATATGTATGTTTTATACACATAAACCTTCATTTTGAATCACTCTATTTATTAAAAAGAAACCGCATCAAAATCCGTGGCGTAGTTTTAAAGATTTAAACATACATAGGGATATAGGGACAGAGAAAGCGACTTTGTTTTATACTATGTAGTGATTATGTAATTTCTACATAGTCTAGACTAGACTGAAATATAATTAATTAATGTAGCGTAAGGCATACTATGATAATTACAATATCTAGTACCTGATTTACTAATGAGCAATGATTGGATTAGGCAGAACTGTTTTTGCTATTTGCGACATGTTTTCACAGTATGGACATGCCTGAGATCCCGGTATTTTTTTGGTTTTCGAAATATACTTGTTAAGTTAGGTAACGATTTTTAACCAACTTCCGAAAAAGGAGGAGGATCTCAAGTACGACTGTAATGTTATTTTTGGCGTAACTTTGTACTGGGTGTCCGATTTTGATGATTATTTTTAAATTCCAAAGCTGGTGCTTGACATGTAGTTCCATTTAAATTTGATTGAGATCTGACGAATAGTATTTGAGTTATTCCTAATAATGCGTGGCTTCGACTACATTGATGATGTTCTCATTCACTCTTTTCGATATAAAATGAAAAATTAAAATAAAGTAATAGTATACGATGGTTTAGAAGAGAATCTTAGTATTTCAAGGCAGGGACCGCCTTGAAATACTTATACTATTATACTATTCCAGTTTGGTGAAGATCTGATGACAGAGATAGGAAACGGAACTCTTGATCTATAAATGATAGCAAAAGTTTTTTTTTGGAGTTACTTGTGTTAAATTACGCAGATGTAACGTGTTTCATGGTTACGAGGCTCGTACTTTTCTCTCGAGTTCAGATATTAATTTGAACGTAGATACAACTAGGTTTCACCGATAATTATGTTATTATAATTCCTAAGTATATGTGCAACAGGTAGCGATGGTATGTAAATAAGCTCGATTTTTCACATAGATTAGTTGGGTTAAAGTACAATCGAAATCAATTTCATTGATAAGTTTTAATTTTAAGTCCCAATGACATACTTCGGGACACGTACAGAAATTTCCTAAATTCAAATACTTAGCAATATTCATACTGAATAAATGTTTCTTTGAGTACCTATATAAAAACCTTGGTGTCCCTTTTTTATAGATTTAAAATCACGAGACCCCGGTGTCGTGTCTATATTAATATATAATTGTACATTTGAGGTTATTGACCCGAAGCAGCTTTACCTACTCTGATCCTCATGGATTAATTGTTTGTTTTATAATAATAATATAACTTTTATTTCGGGTAACAAAGACCCATAACATATATACCTTACAGACTAACATACATATTTATATAAAACAAACACTATTTTATTTTACAAGAAGCGTCGGCGTAGTGTTACGCTGCGTGGTGTCGCATAGTCTTCCGCGGAATCGCCGATACACGACACCCTTCGGCCAAAACTCCGCCTTGAGGAAGGTCTCAATATGATGAGTCGTTTATCCTTGTCGTGTATTAGTTATAAAGCCTTAAGACTTTTTACGAACAAAATGTACTGTATTTTTGTCCATAGAGTACTTATATAAATAAAAATTAAATAATCCTCTTCAAAACCGAAATCCGAATCGCCGTCTGAGAAGCTTTACTTCGAAAACCCAACCCAACCCAACTGTGGCAAATAAATGAATTTTCTTTCTTTCTTTTTCTTTCAAAAACCTTCTACCAAATCTAGAACCTACCTTGACTTCAACAAGACGTTATGCCCGCGACATCTAATCCCACATTGTACACTCAGCCCTACTTTCGGCAAAGTGACAGATCCCCGTTGACAGCACTGTATTTCGGGCTTGGCCCGGGTACTTTACCCGGGTATTTTGCGTAATGCTCTGGTTCTTTCTTTATTGTTTTATTTCGGAGACGATCTGTCGGTGTCATGTCAATTACGATGTGGAGACTTGAGAATAGAAATTGTATTTTTATTTAATTTACTATGAGAAATAAAAAGTGTGTAAACCTTACTTGGATGTGTTGTATTGGTTAGATAATTAATTTGTTGCTTATTGCTTGTGATGTATCAGTCATGACAAAATGAGGTGACTTTAGAGGCTGATAAAGTGAACAAGATTGTTTCTTGTAAAAGTAATTATTGGGCACTATGTTGCCAAAGTCTTGTCTTTCTTTGTAGATAAAATAGAAAAATCAGTGCAATCAGAAGAATAGGGTTGATACCTTTTACAATTTATATGCTGTCTATTTTACCTGTTATAGTTCGGTAACTTAATAATGCTTAAGAAGTTTATTTGAAAGTTTTCTGGGAGTTTTGTAAATTGTTAATTTTGAAAAACTATGTTACTGACTCGTTTTGAGCTGCGGCAAAGATATGGGTCAGCAAAGTGCCGGGATCAACGGCTTAACGTGCTTTCCGAGGCACGGAGGAAACTCAGTATGTTAAGATGGTCACCCATCCACAGACCAACCTTGGCAAGCGTTGCTTAACCTTGAAGATCGACCTGTGCGGCTGTTATTATTTAGCCACGAGCTCTTTAAAAAAAAACAGCATATTTACTAATATTTAACTTTGATCGAACACCATATGAGACTACAGTGTTATAACTTCAACTCAAACCATTTATTTCAATTAAACCATTTACAGGCAATTTGAATTGTCAAGATTGGTCGGTCAAAAGAAATGAACGATTTGCACATTCCAAAGCGTAGAAGTCGGTTGTATTTTTTGTAAAAAGTTTTTTTATTTTTCACTTTTTAGTGGTTCAGTCCCAGCTGAACATACCCATTACAGCGTACGTGGTGTAAATTGGTGTAAACAATAAACAAACATGCGATTTCAGCTATCCCGACAGATTTGCTATCATTTATTGAAATTAACAAAAAATCGCTTGTTCGATTTCGATAACATTTTCATGGGACTATTTGGGAAGTATACCCTTTCCAAAAAAAAGAATTTTTCAAATCGGTTGGCAAGCGACGGAGTTATGCGCGAACAAACATTAAAAAAAAAAGAAAAAAAAAATACAAACATCCGAATTGAGAACCTCCTCCTTTTTTAGAAGTCGGTTAAAAACGGCAAAAAACCACGATTGCTGTATTCAAAATTCAAAAGTCATTTATTCAAACTAGGCTGATAGACAGCACTTTTTGAACGTCAAAATCCCCCAAAACGCCCACCCGTCACCACTTCCTAGTGTTTTAGCTGGGAAGAAGTGGCGCAACAAACTCCCCAGCAACACATCTATGGCGGTGCTGCCAAACAGAAAACATGTTTTTTTGCAGGTCTTAACTATTTGCTTGTCTTAAATATTTGTGTTATTTTAATTTAATTATTTATATTTACAGTGGACATATAACTTATAAAGTAGCTGTCCGCACAACTTGGTTTGTGTGACATTTTTCATGACTGCTCCGCTCCTATTGGTCTTAGCGTGATGATATATAGCCTATAGCCTTCCTCGATAAATAGGCTATCTAAAACTGAAAGATTTTTCAAATCGGACCAGTAGTTCCTGAGATTAGCGCGTTCAAACAAACAAACAAACTCTTCAGCTTTATAATATTAGTATAGATACTTTGTGAATATTTCAAGGGTCTACTTGTTGCCGTTATCAATATCGAGCAAAACCGAGCAAAAAATATACGTTTTTTGTATGGGAGCCCCCTTAAACATTTATCTTGTTCTGTTGTTATAGCGGCAACAAAACTACATCATTTGTGAAAATTTCGACTGTCTAACTATCACGTTACGGTTCATGAGATACAGCCTGGTGACCGACGGACAGACAGACGGACGGTCTGCGGAGTAATAGAGTCTCGTTTTATCTTTTGAGTACAGAACCCTAAAAAGCAACAATTCAAATAACAAATAATTAAAATTATCTAACCTGAGAGATGACTATGACCAATCCTAGCTGACGGCGCTCGCTCACGAACATGACGCCTGCGCTATCACCATTCGGTCGGTTGCAACATAAATAAAAATGGATAGTGACAAGAGAACCGCATTCCTATCAACTTGGTAAAAACAGAAACTTATTTATCTGAGTTCTAGTAAATCCACTGCTAGAAAGCTCTGACACGTTCCTACATCTTAGATATGGCACGCGGGGCCAAGCGCTTTATCTTGGAGTATGAACACTGCTGTAGAGCGCCCGTGCTATACTAGTAGATATCTACTTATTTCATCTGTAATGCCAAGCGACCATGTAGGTAATGACTGAACCGCAATGGCAAAGAGTAGATTAGTGTAGAATATTCTTTATTAGCTTTTGCCTAAGTAGCCATCGTCTCCTTTTTTTTCAAACAAACTGTCACTTTTATGAAACCTTAATTTTAAGGTAAAATGGCGGTCTTATAACGATATCAACCCGACAACCTTTAAATGTACTAAAATAATTTAAAATGACAAGGGAATAGAGGGTAAATGGTAAATAAAAGCCAAGTGTGGAAATAGAAGAGACTGCCCAGTTGTGGGGCATAACGGGCATAACTTTATTTAACATATATTATTTCTTTCTATTTTGGGTTCGACTTTCAACTGGTATACTTAAGGACGTTTGCTTTAAACATATTCAATTTAAAGTTACTATTTTATTTATATAATTATTTTTAAAGAAAGCTTACAGGCTAATTACATTTACATTTTTTTACTTAAGTAATGAAAATTGCTAATAGCTTCCGCACATATATATATATATATATATATATATATAGATATATATATATATATCTAGCTACAGATAGCGTTGACATCTTTTAACGTGTTTCTGTTGAACTTCGAATATTAGCTGTCTCGCGCCACTTCGTTTGTTTCTCATTTTTATGACTGCTCCGCTCCTATCCGTCTTAAAGTAATAATAGCTTATAGCGTTCCTCGATAAACGGCCTATCTAACACTGAAAGAATTTTTCAAATAGTTCCTGAGATAAGCGATTTCAAGCAAACAAACAAACTCTTCAGTTTGGTATAGACTAGCGCTCTATGTATATTTATCTCGTCTTCATACTCAGACTGCTCATCCCTATATAGTTGTGACCTAAATATCTCCAAGTTTCTTCAAGTCATTATAGAAGTATACATGCCTTATTCTTCGATACTTAGAAATGTAAGATACTTCATCTTATATGTAAGTAAATAATTAACTAATGGGCGATAGTGACGATAGTCTGACCGTTAGAGCGAGGACTGGCAGTGAGAGGTTGTGAACTCGATGTCTACCTGTTGCTTAGGCGACAAAAAGAGCCTAGCACTAGCATACCATACGTTCTAGGAGTAGTAAGTAAAGTGAATTCGACATTGGTTCTACCGAAACTACTACTCAAGGTAAGTGTAGGTAAGGGTTCAAACTATTGTGACGTGATAACGATGACAATGTTTCGACAACCCTTCTTACACGACTGCCCAAAAAAAGGAGTGTTATATTTTCAGAGTTCATGTATGTATGCATGTTTGTAAGTTTCTTTATTCCACAATAACTTCTAAACCGCTTAACTGATATCAATGTATAAAAAAATGAGCTAGTTTTGCAGATATTCTTGGATTACATTAATTCTGTAAGTTGGGGGTTTTTATTAATTATTTAATTCTTTTTTAATTATGTTTTTAACGTCGTGGGTTTTTAAATTATCTCTCATCGACATACCTCTTTGACAGTATAGATCCTATTTGGTGTTTCCCAAAAGAATTTAACATTTAAAGAGTTTCGTACTCTTTAAATGTTAAATTCTTCCACATTCTAATGAATGTACTACTTTCTTTAAAGGCGACGTGTCATTTACCCAAATGAATATAAATCATAGGTTTACTGACATTTCCTTAAAATACCCGCACGTTTCGAACAAATCTTGGAACCGACATCTGGGACGAATATCAACACATCCCTTTATTATTTGAGCTGAATATTTACTAGTTTTTAGGGTTCCGTGGCTAGCTGTCTTCTTCTTTTTTTATGTCAGCGCAAACTTCAATTTTTTAGTAATGATAGGCTAGTGTCATCACTACGAGAAACTACGAGACACATTTGTGTCTCCCCTTTAAATAAAACCGATGTAATACGAATTTAAGACCATAGTGGAATAAACAAATGGAATTCTGCTCGTCAGTATATCATGAATTTTACTGTGGTCCTTTTATCCTGAAACTTTTTAACTATAAATCCAGAAAGTCTGCAAAAAAATGTGTTGTAAAGTTTTCAACACAGAGTTACGGCTAGCGTTGAGAACTTTAAGATTGTCTACACTAGTTGACCCATGGTTTCATAATGAACTAACTTTTGCCACTGGGTTCATCCATGTAAAGTTTGGACGGCCGTTTTTTCATGATTTTGACGTACCTCAAAAGGAAAAAACGGAACCCTTATAGGACCACTTTGTTGTCTGTCCGTCCGTCTGTCTCAAATTCATGTATCTCGGGAACGCGTACAGGTATCGATTTGAAATTAAAACCATATCACGGAATAAGTACTTCCCCGTAATATAAATTATAACCTATGTGTTATTTGATGAATAACGTATATTGCTATAAATTTTCACCAAAATCAAATTAATTAAGTTGTTTTTACGTAAACATACATCCACCCATTCTTATAATTAGACTATTTTTGCCACCCATGTGGAAATATTTCACATGCGAATGCACCACCGGGGTTTAAAACATCCCGTGTCTGAATTGAGATCATGTTTACCATCGTAGAGGAGTATAATTCTTGTACACCAATATACTAAACCAACTATTTTACAAGGAATCTTAATTGAAATCTTGTTTGATTAACATACATAAGTCTTTGGCATCAATATCACTACATAGTATAAAACAAAATTGCTTTCTCTGTCCCTATATCCCTATGTATGCTTATAACGGATTTTGATGCGGTTCTTTTTAATAGATAGACTGATTGAAGAGGAAGGTTTATATGTATAATACATGCATATTATAGTAGAGAAAATAATACTATCTCTAACTACATTGCATCCATGCGAAGCCGGGCGGGTCGCTAGTTCATGATATTTTATTTTTCTATCGTCACATCTACCATTTTCCGTACGGAACCTCATCTCATATTTCCAACGCACACTTGACCAACTTTTGTACTATTGTACATCAATGTCTGTATATGACACGACCTTAGAACTTGATAAAATTTCAGCCCGATTCTAGAGTGAGTGCTGAATAATGATTACATTCCATGTTTTCTATTTTGCCCAGTTATTGGATTTTTTGACAGCTCGTGTATAATCGGTTTTTGTCCGTTTTTTGAGTTCAACTTTGGTCGGATCATTGATGTTTTCCTGTTTATCAATGTAGGGACTTATGTTCTTTTGCGGAATTTCTTTGAAAGAGTCACCGCGTCTCTGGAACGCAAAGAGCATTAGGAGGAACACGGATTGGTTTTAGTCAGTAAGAGTCTGACACTCCCTTCTGCTCCTTTTTTGGCCTCGCATAGTTTAAAATTAATATTAAGCTTTTATTTATTTATTTTTTGTTGTTTGTTTTTGTGTGTCCTAAATAAACATATTTCTTTCATTCTTTCGTTTTGCTCCGCCCACAGCGGAATAATTCATTTGACGATTTCCCATCCATAAAAAAGGGACTTACCTTGGTTCAGAAACAGGGATTATCTTCGTATTTTAATAAAACAGGACTTTCCAAAATGGCCAAGGATGGATGGGATTTTACTTTGAGCTAAAGCATTTTCGTATGGGCTTATTTAATCTTCCACAATTTTTACCTACTATAGTGAGGACTCCTTCCATCGTGCAGGTTGCATCTGAGTACAAGTATTTGACATGGATTACTACCTACCTAACCTTCACAACCCAGTAACCGGGTAACATGATACCCTGTTGGCAAGACTAAGGGTCAAGTTTTCTGGCTTCTGCCTTCCCAGATCGACTGTCAAAGATGTTCTAAAGACAGCTGGGACCAACAGCTTAACGTGCTCTCCGATGCACGGAGCCGTTGACGCAACGACCTCGGTAAGCTTTGCTTCAGCTTGAAGTTTGACCCGTGCGGCTCTTATTTACTTTATTACGAGCACCTCAAATTATTCTGATTACATAGGTCCTAAAACTCACGTCACATTTTCATAATTACAATTTAATCTAGAACTAAATATCGCGAAAGTAAGTGATCAAAGACATTTCAATACCCAGAAATAGGAACTGTGGCCGTACTACGAAGTTCCAATGCTATCATGATTCAGTGTGAGGGAAAGGGAGATTGCTACTCGTCTTATGGTCTTGTGTAACTCCGTCTCTCTCTGACACAGGAATCATGATGGATTTAAGACATCATGGTAGGGCTGCTGTTCATATACGAACTGATTTGATTTAACCCTCCACCGCAGTGTTATCACTACATAGTATAAAACAAAGTCGCCTCCCGCGGTCTGTCTGTCCCTATGTATGCTTAGATCTTTAAAACTACGCAACGGATTTTGATGCGCTTTTTTAAAAGAGTGATTCAAGAGGAAGGTTTACATCAATAATATATGCATAATATAGTAGAGAAACACTGATCATTTTAGAGGTTTCTAATGTGATGTCGTAAATTAACACACTTTTTTGCGCTTTAATTGCAAACGCTGACTGAATCCTACGAGATAGATCAAAATACTACATCATTGTACACATTAAAAATATAAAAAAGGCTGCGTTAGTATCCGATAACCCACAATAACCATTTTTTATCCTTTACTTTTTACAGCATTGCACCCGGAAGAAGCCGGAGCGGGACGCTAGTGAAGATATAAATAAATATCCCCGTCTATTAACCCTAGCCACTTTTGACCTGTCGCCTAAACTATTAAGCTAAGGCTAAGGCTAAGAATTATTTAATACATTCGCTTTGGAAACTGATTTAAGAGGGTTATATTTTATTAATGGGTCTTCCGAAGGTTCTACCCGTCAAATAAGGGTTATAGTTGGGGTGGTAACTGATTTGTTATACGTAATGACTGTATCGTTTTGTAAACCCAACTATGTATTTATCATAGGGTGTTTCACTGAAAAAATGTAATTAGTCCATCTGATAGATCACAAAAAATATTGGAAACGTATTTTTCTTTTTTTTTTCACCTAAACATAAAATGAAGACGATACAGTGCGTTGAAAACACGCGTGACGTCACTACGTGCTATAGTTTTTACCAGCGAAGTGACGTCACCAGCCCCCTCTCTTGAATTTTCATGCGCTTTATTTTTATATTTGAAAATGAAAACAATATATCTAGTTTTAATTTCCGCGAATATTAGTGGGTTGCAGGTATGCACCTCCCTCCCGCCCGCTATATTATGCACATGCAAGATTACTGGGCAAATGCAAGGATTTTAAGCACATGCAGGAAGGCAATGCAAAACCCAACACCATTACCGACACGTGTTTCGCCTCTCCACGAGGCATCCTCAGGGGACGTGTTGACTCGCTGACCGTTGAGTTCAAAACCGGACCGGTGATTTTCAAATTTAAAATGGATTTCCGCAAAGTAACGCCTGACTCAATCAACTTTATTTTTATAATTTTTTTATGATTTGAAATGACCAAAAAATACGGGTCCAATATTTTTTTTTAATGCGACGGACGGACAAATAGAATTATGATTTTGGTATGTAGGTAGTAAAATACCCAATTGCGAAATCTTGGATAGGTGGATGGATGAATGTTTGTTTCTCAATCACACCAGAATGGCTTTACGGATCTGGATAAAATTTGGCACAGTGATAGATTATTGTCTGGAATAGCACATATGCTATCTCGAATGAGATGAGAGAGAATGTTTTCTTTTTCTAATTATCAGCTCTAAAGCTGATTCAAACTTTTAAAAAAGAGTTTTTTCAGTGTTTCACAAATGTATCTGTAAATACTAAATAAATATAAATACTAACTAAATAATGCGAAAATCTTTTTAAAATGAAATCGCATTTTGGCCTGGTTGTCACTTAGCACTCAAGTTTAGCTCGTTTACTTAGTTCATCAATGAAATAGACCAATCGAATGGAAGTTCTCATCGGATTTAAGCTCATTAAAAAGTATGAATTTGTATTACTTTTTACTGTTATGAGAAATTACTTGCAACTATGCAATAAACAAATAGTAAGCGATTCATCCCGTCGTCACCTGCACTTTTATGCTGAGCATATATACAGGCAATTTTCACGTGTTTTTTTTAGAGTGCTTGGTACATAAAATTCACTTTGAGCCACACATAAATTATTAATTAGTAATTGAAATTTTAATACGCTTGGATGTGTAAATGTTTTAAATTAATTAAACTAACTATAGTAGCAAGTTAAAAGTGTTTTCTTAAAAGGACCCATGGAGCGCCATTCTGACAGTATGCCCATAATTATCCTGTTTTCCCCCGTTCTTGTGGGAAATTTGGGAAATGTTCTCTTAGTGCCTTCATACACTCCCCAAGGGTCCCAGTTACAGCTAGCCATTTAATTTAAAACGAGAACTAGACATCCCACTAACCAATCAATAAAAGCTATTAACGCTGTTTATAAAACAGGTCCTAAATATTTTCAAAAAACCTTTGAGGCGTTTCCCCTGACCAAATAACCTTGAGCATTCGTTCCCTCTTTGCTGCCCGCACCCTGCGCACGCCGAATTCACACAATTTTTGGAATTATTTTGATTTAAAAAGATAAGCGATCTTTTGAAATGAAATAAAACGTGTAAAATATAGATTTTTAAATTATCTATCCGTTACTGTAATCCTCAAATGATTAGAGCGGTGCATGTAGCAACAGATGCATAAAATCAAGAATTTCAGTCATTTTTTAAAAGTAGATTTTAAATTTATTTATAACACTTGAAAACAAAATAGACGTGGAATATGATGATAAGACATCGCACTTTAATAATGTGCTTTTACATGTAGATTATTTCTCATAACTAATGAGTTAATAGTCTCTGAATAGCGAAACGCACTGTCGCAAGGTTTTGGTCGGGGTATCGCCTTAAGTTTTAATCTAAGAATATTATAATATACTAGGTTTTGTACGCAAATTCGTATACACATATCTAGATTTCTTACTTTCCCCTGCACTCCAAATTTCAGCTTTCTACGACCAGTGGTTACGGTTGTGCAGCGTCTGTCAATAACTCAGTAACGGAAGAGTTATATGTATGTATTTTCATTATATTTATTAAATAAGTAATGTCATGGATAGCTTTTTATATGTGAATCAAACTTAATCGTTGATGAAAATTCTGCGAATCAAACAATGGTCAATTACTTTACCTATCGCGCTAGAGTGCATTCGGGTGGGGCAGAATGGGTACTAAATACGTGTAGCAAATGAATGAGTGCAATATCTACCTGAAAAGGGGTAATTGTACTCATAATTATGAAAAACTTTATTACTGTGGGAACAACTATATAATTATGATACATTTCTATTTGCATAATTTAACAAAATGCAGTGAAAAGCTGTTTATTTTTCGCGATTTCAATGTTAGCCCCATAGTGAAAGTTGTTCATTATGATGAAAAAAATACTTTTGTATATTCAAGTTTTATATATTGTATATTATATTACGCGTTATTCATGTATAAGCGAGACAAGTATGTTACCTATAAGTAGATATTTATAAAACTTTTCTAAGAAAAAGGAGTGAAAATTCGAATCGGATTCGAACCCTCAAATATTATTGTTTCCAGTCATAAATTCTTACCCCTGTTTGTCACAAAATTCACAAATAAATTCCTGTAACCCTACCTTATCGTACGCAGGTGAGTTATAAACTGAAGTTTACGACCAAACTGACAATAGTATTTGCTGTTCAACGGTAGTTAAATTGTCATTAAGGAACGGTGAATAACGCCATCTATCCGGGATCGCTGTCAAGGGTAACAATTTGTAGGAAAATGAAGTTAAGTAATGCGTTTGTTTTCATTATGAAACAAAACAAGGACTTGAGAATGCAACAAACGTGGTCATTTGATGATTTCCAATCCAAAAAAAAAAGGTTTAATGTATGTATCTATCTATGTATGTTTGTGAGTTTCTTTATTCCACTATAACTTCTTAACGGCTTAACTGAATTCAATGTATGTGGTATCGTTAGAAGCGTTGAGTTATCCCGGGTAACATACGTTAAAATTTGGAAAAATAAAAAGGGGGAGCTATGGTTCATAAACAAAAAAAAAAAAACAAAATATTTTAGATCATGCAAATTGGACTATATAATATACTGGCATCGTCTAAAGCTTGCAAAAAAGATATGAAATAAAAAATAAATAATTTAAAAAAAAAAAACACGCCCGCCCTGTCAAATAGTGAACTAAAAAATTAAAAACAAGATAGATAATAATAATCTTTTCTTTGCAGACGGGGCCTTTAAAAACTATTCTATCTTGTTTTTATTGCAGGTTAAAATATTTTGGTTTTTTATTTATGAACCATGGCTCCCCCATTTTATTTTCCAAGTTTCACTAGCCTATGTTGTGCGAGGCAGCCATGATCGATATGAGGGTACTTACTATTGAGTCCATTAATTATTTTGTTACCTGTTTATATCCTTGTCTCGTACCAAACAATGTTTAACCCCATCTCACTCACTCAACAATACTAAACTGTACTTCCTTGGTAACGAATCAAAGATCAATTTACCCTATAAACCTGTCCCACTCTGTCACGTAATGCAATCTATTTCCCTCTCGCTGATACATCAGCTCCATTTAGATTCTAAATGGACCTGATGTGGCAGTGTTTCCCAACCTTCATTTGAGTCTAGACCACTTTGATTTCTAAGTAGCTAGCAGGGACCAGAAATCAAGACTAAAATAAAATTAAACTATGTAAATATAAAACAAACTTACATCATATAGATATTCAAAACGTTCCCGCGGGAATACGGTGATAAGAATAGCCAATGTCACCCGGGGATAGTGTAGCTTCCCAACAGTGAAAGAATTTGTAAAATCGGTTCAGTAGTTTCGGAGCCTATTCAATACAAATAAACAATCAAATCTTTCCTCTTTATAATATTAGTATATAGATTGTAGCATGACTGTATACTTTGTAACCAAAAGAAATACTAGTGCCATTGAAAATATAGATCGAGCCAAATGATTTTAAGTTACTGTCAGAAATTTTGTCGGCTCGGAATACAGAGTCATTCAAATATAATGAAATTTAAAAATATCGCGGTACATATTCACAGGTTTAGAACCACAGATGTAGAGCAATCTACAGGATGCACAATAAAATATAAGAGGTATTCTTCAATAGCTACCTAATTATGACCAAACTTGGTTCTGTTAAGTGGAATGGTTATAAGTAGGATAAGTTTCCTGGTGTCCTTGAAAGGCGGGGTTCGTTTCTGAGCGAGTAAGTTAGAGTTTACAAAAAATGTTTTGTAAGTTGGGAAAGGCAGGATATTTTTTATGCTTTACTGTGAGTACGTCCCGTCCCAATCCCGTTTGGTGGTAAGCTATGGATGGGGTCTACAATGACACGAGTGAGCCCAGAAAATGCCTAATATAACTCATCTATACTAACATTATAAAGAGGAAAGATTTGTTTGTTTGTTTGTATTGAATAAGCTCCGAAACTACTGAACCGATTTGAAAAATTCTTTAACTGTTTGGAAGCTACACTATCCCCGGGTGACATAGGCTATATTTTATCCCCATATTCCCACGGGAACGGGAACTACGCGGATGAAACCGCGGTGCGCTGCTAGTTACAAAATCTATTTATCCCTATCAAGTTAGTGCAATAAAACGTACTGGAACAAAATTCTGCTACATGTTGTTCGGATAGAAAGCTTTCATCGCGCAAAAACGTATGCTATTCTATAATTTGTTTGTAAAACCTGAACACGGAAAATACGGGAGACGCAGCGTTGGAATGACTCCCACAAGGTAGACCATGAAGGTTGCGGGTAGCTGATGGATGCGAGATGCACAGGACCGGTTGCTGTGGCTACACGGGGGTGGCCTTTGTCCAGCAGTGGACATATTTTGGCTGATATGATGATGATGAAGAATTTTTGATGTAAAATAAAGCACACTCTATCTATTCATCTGTATCCTATTGATACTTGACAAACAAGCTTACCAGATAGGCAGATTCTAGGTACTAAATGTATCACAGAGGGGGATATAGCTTGGATGAGAAGGCTTAACTATCAAGCTTAACAGTTGCATCGAATACATTGAGAGATTAGAGGAAGCGGCGGGTTTCGTTACGTCGTATTTGGTAAGGCTAGCTGTGTAGTGACAGCGCAGCTATTAAAAGCTACACGGTGACGTTCTTCGCAGGACGGCTGTAGCCGCTGAATGATGTTATTCAGTAGAATATCAGCAGGTTAGCAGTCTGGTATACCTGTTTGCTTGATACGTGCTAAGCTGCATAAAGCATAATTAGCCTGTTAACGTTCCCACTGCTGGGACACAGGCCTCCTCTCTAGGAGAGGGAATGGGCCGTAATCCACCACGCGGGCCCTGTGCGGGTTGGTGAATGTCACATGTCTTCGATTTTTTGGTTCTAGGACATGCCGGTTTCCTCACGATGTTTTCCTTCACCGTTTTGAGAGCAGTGGTGATGATATTAACTACACAAAGTAATGCGCCTGACTGGGTTTGAACCCGCGACCTACAATTCGTAAGTCGGGGCCGTTACGACTCGGCCACCACTGCTCGTGCGTCTGTGCTAAGCTGGATTATCATTTAGTTACTTTCATCTGTTTTGGGGTCCTGTAGCCCTACCATGACGTCTTAAATCCATCAAGCTTCCTGTGTCAGAGAGAGACGGAGTTATACAAGACGAATAGCACTATCCCTTTTTCACACAGATATCATGATAGCATTGGCTCTTCGTGGTACGGCCCCTGTATGAAGGTGTAATCTTTAACGAAACACTGGTGTCTGTAAGTTTGATCGGATGTCTGTTTTTCAGCGTGTATGTATGAATGTCATGTGCTTCGAATCGACAAACGTGTCTAACGTGTCGTGTCGCGAAACGTGAATAAATCATTGTAGACCATGGGGTCATTTTAAGCGAATAAAAATGAACAAACTACCGCCTGACACGTATCAAATAAAAGGACCTAATGTAAGGGTCTCAAATACATAATTATGTATATTTTCTTAATTTTAAAATAAATTGTTTTGAAGTTATTAAAGAAAAATAGACGAGAAGCCGAGAATAGATCTAAGTGGCGTGCAATTGGAGAGGCCTATGTCCAGCAGTGGACTGCAACAGGCTGTTGATGATGATGATGAGACGACTATTTACAATTCCATCATATTTACATATCTTACCTCTTAATTAGTACCTCTGGCTTACTGTATACACATGTTTAGGCAAATAAATCGATCTTAACTAAGCTTTAAAGAAAAAGTACTCGTACTAATTCTTTACAAATAATTTACAAGAAAACATAATATGAGAAGTCTATGGTTTTAAAGTAACATGTTACGATAATATTTTTCGTTTGGAACTATGTGCGTGCGATTTCGACTCGTGCTCGGCTAGTTTTCTGACATTAACTATATATTGACAAAATACTGCTAAGAAATCGCGTAGCTTTCCATACAGCAACGCCCTAACCATTACCATACAGAATATTACTCGTAGAGCATCGAATTTGGCCGAAATCCTATTTCCTGATAGAATTTAGAGTTTATGGGCAAAGATATGGCCTTAATGGCCCATTCTGATGTGGGCATATAATCTAAGTATGACCTATACTGTCATAGGAATGTATAGAAGTCTACATGAATAGACTTAAAAGATGACATTAAAGTTGGTTGGCTAGCTTACTGGAACTTTGGGTTTCTGTGTATGTATTACTAGCAGCGCCCCGCGGTTTCACCCACGTAGTTCTCGTTCCCGTGGGAACACGGTACAAGTACATTGCCTATTTTACTCGTCGATAATGTGGTTTTCCATTGGTGAAAAAATGGTTAAAATAAATCGGTATAGTAGTTTCGGAGCTTATTTGATACAAACAAATCTTTCCTCTTTATAATATACCTAAGTAAAGATTAATTTAAATACTTTAGTATAAAAAGAAATGTAACACATTGTACTCGCCCTAACACAAGCCATGTGTTCAAATACATTATTTTCACCAAAATAACAAATCGCCCGTTCCGTTGTGGAAAAGGGATAGTGCTTTGCATCTTGTATAGCGGCATCTTCCTCCCACACATAAATCATGGTGGTTGTATTTGGATTTAAGTTACGAATGTAAAAGAGTTACTGTATTGGTATCCATTTGAAAAATAAATATATTTTTTGTCCTATTAGCCCCCATTTTGTTTTGGGCACACTTATCATTGACTAATTTGCGCACTTTATCTGAAGCATCTCTGTATAAATGCTGCATATATTTTTTTATTAACAGATTGAAAGTTTGACTTAACGAACCGTTTATTTACTTGGAAATATCGCACGAAACAGGGCGTTCATATATTTGTTCGTTCTATACTTAGGGATATTTTTTATTCAGTGCACACACTTTGACAAATTAAACTTAAGTGAATTTTTTTATTTTTTTTTATTTTAAATGTCTGAGTACAAAAACAAATAAAGTTGAAACTGACGATATGGTTCCGCGATAGACAGTGTCCATATTTTGCTGATTTAAATCCGGATATTTTTTTAATTGATTGAACAAATAGTTGAAATGTGGTCTGATATGGAATCCCCATTTTTTTGTGCACTGTTTAAGAAATAATCCTGTATTTGAGATGGAGAATATGCACGTACATATATCTCAAATTCCAGCCAATTGGTATCTATTATCAAACATATCGGGCAGGAAAGCTATCAGCAACATATGCTAGTCTGTCAAGAAAGTAACGGGATACGATCAATAATACAGAAAATGTCAGTTATTCATCCAACTATAGTATCACCTTCAAAGTATGCTCCTTCAGAAACGATGTACTTACGTCAACGACACGGTTGGCGCAGTGGTTGAGCGTTCGGCTGCTGCGCTACGTGTCGAGGGTTCGATCCCCGCACGGAACAAATGTTTGTATAGCCTACAAGTAATTGTTCCGGATCTGGGTTTCTTGTGTATGTGAGTTTACTTGTTTGTGAACGCTCCCACGATAGAGTAAATCCTAGTGTGGGGCAACGTTTTTATTTTTAATTAAAAAAAAATGAATAGTCCAATCATCAAAACATTTATAAACGCTTTTCCGGTATTGAGTTCAGCTCTCTTCGAAAATTCTTCTTTATGTCTTCTACCGAATAAAACGGTTGCCACGAAGTGGTAATTGCTTAGGAAAAAGTCGGCTGGAGCCATATCTGGTAAATAAGGTGGTTTCTCGATGGAGTCTGTTGAGTTTTTCGTAAAAAAATTCGTTCACAATGATAGCCTTATGCGAAGGCGCGTTATCGTTGTGCAAAGTTCAAGAATTTTCTTTCCACAAACTGGCCTTTTTTGTTTAAATCGCTCTCTTTAACTCCGCATACCGCTCAAATAACATTCAATTAATTGATTGAGTTTTTGGAGAAGTAGTAAGAAGAAGAGAGTTTTTAGTCAGTAAGAGTCTGACACTCCCTTCCGCTCCGCCCAGAGCGGGAGAAGTCATTTCATAATTTCCCATCCAAAAAAAAAAATACAAACTAAATACAATAAATTAAGCTGTGCGTTGTATCTGAGCAGGAATAGGTAGTTGTTCAGCTAAATACTGAACCCAACATCATCTAGACGCTGATTTTCACCAACAACCCATACCGAGTGACGTATTGGCGTCTCCACGTGTTCAAGAATTCCGAAGAAATCACTTGAAATGACGAGGCTAAGGACGCAGGATGTTGGCCAATTAGAAACCATTAATTGGCCAACATCCGGAGTTGTGTACGAAAATAAATCACGGGCCTTATTAAATTACTTTTGAGGGTTTTGAGGCCAATGTTGAGGGTACGTAGATATTTTTTTCGGTTTTTATTAAGGCTTTATTAGTCTTGGTCGGTGGTTGTCAAAGTTTCCTATGCCTAGCGGCTTTTTATAGAAGTGACAAGCAATTGTATAAAAGTCGATATCAAAACGCAAAGTTTCAGAGGGTTTGTGACATTAAAAAAAAATAGATATATCTGCTTTTGCTAAATCATTTTGTTAAGGTATATTATTGGTGCCTGTGATACAATGATTTTCATTAGTACAACGATACTCTTTTTCTGTTGTTACCACTTTTTATTACCAAACTGTATTCTGTATGATCCTTTTTTCTGAATAAACTAATTCTAATTCTAATTAAAATAAGCGTGTTGATCAGCAGTGCAATTCTGTAAACATCTAACCGTGTAGGCTCAGGTGAAGTAAACGTGAACTGAGCGTCAATCCATACAAACAATATGGAATGTCAGTTCACTTCATGCTCACTCTGCCTAAATTTACACGGTGAGACGTTGACAGAATAGATCAGCTGTAAGAAAAGTCACAAGGTGACTAATTAAAACGTGAATTAAGGATTTTTAAAATAAATCATCATCTGCCTAGCCTTTCCCAACCATAGTTCGGCTTCCAGTCAAACTGGATTCAGCCAGGAATACCAGTATTTTACACGGAGCAGCTGCCTACCCGAACTCCGCAACCCATTAACACGGTACTTCTTGGCAAGACTGCAGTCAGATTTATTGGCTTCTGACAATCCGTAACGACTGCCAAAGAGCTACAAATGGCAGCCGGGACCAACGGCTTAACGTGCCTTTCTAGGCACAAAGGAAACTCGGTACCTGCGTTAAGATGGTCACCCATCCACAGACATACCATAGCAAATGTTGCTTCACTTTGGAGATCGACCCGCGTGGCTGTTATTATTTTTACATAATGCTGTACTTAAATAGTCACCTTGAACGTATCAGCCTTAATTAGTATCACTAAGACTTCCATTCGGTTCATTATTTAATTAGTCCTAAGTAGAAACGAAAAGGATTAAGCATAAACTAAATATTTGAGAATCATTGGTGGACCTCAATATTAAAATATAAATGTAAAATTTTGAACTATCAATGACGCTACATGATTTGACTTACATTGTTAGCTTTGTAAGGGGTACTAAAGTCAACAAAACTTAAGCTGAGAATAGATTAGGTATCGAATTGTTTGTTATTTTAGAGTCCATGATTTTATAAAAGACTAGCAACGCCCCGCGGTTTCACGCGCGTAGTTCCCGTTCCCGTGGGAATACGGGGATAAAATATAACCTATGTTACTCAGGGTGAATGTAGCTTTCTAATGGTGAAATAATTTTTGAAATCGGTCCAGTAGATTTGAGTTTATCCGTTACATACAAAAATACAATTTTCCTCTTCATAATATTAGTATAGACTAGCTTCGGAAATTAGTCTAAGGGAAAATTAATTGTATTTCCTAATTCAGGACATGGCCTTGCCAAGTTTCATTTAAATCCGTTCAGCCGATCCTCTAAGGCGTGAAGAGGAAAAAAAGCAAACAAACTCAATTTCCCATTTTGTTAGTTTGGATTAAATTACAGTGAGTTTTTCAGACTTACGGCTCTGAGGAAACTCATGCAAGCGGCTGTGTACAGGTTGGGATTTATAGAGAGAGCCATGAAGTGCAAAGGGTATTTGGAGGAACACTGATGGGTTTTAGTCGTTAAGAGTCTGACGCTCCCTTCCGCTAGGTCCAGAGTGGAAGAAGTCATTTGATGATTTCCTAAGCTGCAGGCCGCAGCCGTGGTGTCCCTTTTGAACAAAGTTCCTCAACCCTAGCAGAGGTACCTACACCTCTGCCGATCCTTTTGACGTACACAGGCTTGGTAATTTGTTATAAAAAATCACAAAAGCTAGCGTTAATAAAGATTCTATCTATCTATACTACTATAATATTATAAAGAGGAAATATTTGTTTGTTTGTTTGTATAGAATAGGCTCTGAAACTACTGAACCGATTTGAAAAAAATTTTCACTGTTTGGAAGTTACACTATCCCCGGGTGATATAGGCTATATTTTATCCCCATATTCCCACGGGAACGGGGACTATGCGGGTGAAACCGCGGGCCGCTGCCAGTTAAAAATAAAATGAAGAAGAAAAAATCTCTTACTGTATTTTAATCCATATGTTTGTTGCACAACCCTTCAAAAATTCAAGCGCCAAACCAAAAATAAAATAATAATCTCTTCACAGTTATAAGAATCTACTGTCAATATAATTTTCCAAGAACGCTTTGGATTACTTATATACTAATTTCCTTCACCTGACTGATAGTTTCAAACACACACATCTATCCTTTAAATTCATCACTGGAATGTCTATTTTCTTATCTAGAAATTCTGAAATGGAAATCTTTCAGACATCTGACAGAACCGTTTACGTGAAACCCCTGTAAAACGAAATATGTGTGACGAAAACGAAATATTCAGCGCTAACTAAAAGCGGGGTAAGTGATGTTTTTACAATTTTGAGAAACATACTCGTGGCAGGAGAAACAGTGTCTACCAGAAAAAAGAAGTGCCAAATAACTGTGTTTTTTTATTTTTCAAGATCGTATTACCCAGATGTTTTCTTTAAATGTATATAATTATGTAATGAATGTAAAACAATTCCGTAATATTTCTGTTTTTAAACAACATTCATAATTTGAGCATAAAGACGTCCACAGCTAGACATAGGCCTCCCCCAAGTGTCACCACAACAACCGCTCCTTCACCAGCAGCTCTAGATAATATGCCATTTTACTAGTGACTAGCAGCGTCCCGCGGTTTTACCCGCATAGTTCCCGTTCCCGTAGGAATATGGAGATAAAATATAGCCTATGTTACTCAGCGTGAACTTTTGAAATTGGCACAGTAGTTTTTGAGTTTATTCATTACAAACACAAAAATACCAATCTTTCCTCTTTATAATATTAGTGTAGATTTTCGACATGCAAAAATATAAAGGATTTGATTGATTGAACTTTTCGACAGCATTTATTAAATCGATACATTTTTGCGATTTTGACAATCACCATCTCTCCACGCTACCGCTGACAGAATGTCACTTGTTTTTAGTGACATCAATGACGTCACAATAAAAACTAACAAAGCCGTTCTGTTTTCAAAATGAAACGCAATGCCATCTATACCGCCAGTAGCGAACTAACTGAACGAAATCCTGCATCGCGATATCAGAGTTTCCCGTGCGATTTGAACACGTACACAACAACAGCCCAAAATCCAGTATCGAGCAGTTCCCCATCGAACACATCAATCGTTTGGTCGAATCCTCAGTTTTCAATGGAAGTTTGCGCGACTTTACTCTTTGTACCGCATCTAGTATCTTTCACTTTGTATCTCTTTGTACATACCTAGATCCTCAGAGGGCCAGTAAGAAAATATGTAGGGATTATTGATAAATTACAATTGGGTATTTAACTAGATATAAAAATCATAATTAAATTTAATCAGTCCGTTGGATTTTCAAAAATATTGGACACGTGTTTTTGTCATTTCAAATCATAAAAAAAAGATAAAGCGCATCTAAGTTCTAGAGTGGACCAGTGACGTCTCGACCCTGGTAAAAATTGTAGCACTTAGTGACGTCACGCAAGTTTTCTACACACTGTAACTTAATTTTTTATTTACGTGCAAAAAAATAAGTCCAATATTTTTTGGAAATCTATCTGTAGCTCATACCAAAATGAAAAACATATTTTTCTCAGGTACGGTCGTTTTAGTTTACAGACAGCAGAGTATTTCCCATCGCAAATGTTTGCGCTGTGACACTCAATTTGTGCATGCTATTGACACGGCCAAATTGTATACAAAATATCGAGAACATGTCTAAGATGATATGTTTCTGATCTATGTTGCATATATTAAGATCTTTGATATGTGTCCGCCCCTGATCCCTCTCTACTTAAAACTTGTTTTGGCCAATCGTTTGTTTCTTAAGTGTATTGATTTTTATCTGATGTAGACCTTATCTATACTTATAATAAATCTGTAGAGAGGTCAATTCTGTACAAGGAATATATTTTCAAAATAACTATCAGGGGGTGATTAGTGATCGATACTGGTGCCAAAAATGCAATCAGTAAAATTTTTGTCTGTCTGTCTGTCTGTCTGTCTGTCTGTCTGTATGTTCTTTATAGAAACAAAAACTACTCGACCGATTTTAACGAAACTTGGTGCAATTATTCTTCATTCTCCTGGGCAGGTTATAGTATACTTTTCATCACGCTACAATCAATAGGAGCAGAGCAGTGAAGGGAAATGTTGGGAAAACGGGAGAAGTTACTCCATTTTTTAAGCTTCCGTCGCGTGTGTAGCCTTAATAGTTAAAGTTACATAGAAATAATGTACGACGGAAATGTTCTACATAAAATTATCTAAAAAATATCCCGGAACAGCATATATCTATCTTTTGTCAATTTTAAACCGATCGGGCTGAGAGTTTCAAAATCGGGGGTAAAGTAACTATTCCACGCGGACGAAGTCGCTGGCAGAAGCTAGTCAACAGTATTTTTTCATTAAAAAGGTGACATTTATAAGCGACTAGCTTCTGCCCGCGACTTCGTCCGTATGGAATAGTTACTAACCCCCCGATTTTGAAACATTCTTCATTAGTGCTCCACTCCTATTGATCTTAGCGTGATGATATATGGCCTTTCTAACACTGAAAGTATTTTTCAAATCGGATTAGTAGTTTCTGAGATTAGCGCTTTCAAGCAAAAAAAAAAAGAACTCTTCAGCTATTATATTAGTATAAATTACGATTGTCAAAAGTCTAAAATTAAGTTCACTGTGTGACATTTGGGTAGCATCTGGAAATCCAATACATTTGAACTAATTTACTACTTTTCCAATAAATAAGTATGATGAAACACCGCTATGAGAAGCTAGAACCGAATTCTGAAATAATTATCAGGCAAGAATCATTAGTTTAAAACTTTTTACATAGAATCCAACCGACATCTAAATAAATAACAATACAAAGTATAAAATAACTTTAACTTCGGAAGTTCGTGTTTTTGGTTGTGTCCTCATTTCTTGACACCAACTTCCATAATTAAAGTTATTTTATATTTTGTAGTACCTTTTTTTATTTGTGAAACTTTTTAGTGGTTTTAGTATAAGCATAATCAACCTTTAATGTTTCTACTGCTGGGACTCAGGCCTCCTCTCTAGGAGAGGGAATGGGCCACGTAATCCACCACGCGGGCCCAGTACGGGTTGATGAATGTCACATGTCATCTAATTTTAGGTTCTAGGATATGCCGGTTTCCTCACGATGTTTTTCGTCACCGTTTTGAGAGTTAGTAGTGATACTGGTTGTATAATTATTTATTATTGACATTTTTCTGGAATTACTTTGTTTGCATCAAGTCCAGACCAGTTCGTATTTGAATATCTACTTTTCCTAATAAAAATCCTTTTTTTATTGTGAAATGGATTTGCTCTTGAATCTAGTCTAGGTAGGACAGAGACAAAGTCTACGGCGGAATTAACTTAACCAGAAGAAGGCTGTTCACTTTAACTTTGAAGAGATTAGGGTTGAAAAAAACTTTGCTAGATTTTATTGATTTTAGGTGAGAAGGTCACTAGTTTATCTCAGAAATTCAACGTCCAATGCAAATTAAATTTATTCGACTGAAACTTACGCAAAAATAATCATCATGAACTATTATAAAGTTAATATTCGGAAAAATATATCTATTCGGGCATAACTTTATTTTTTATGACCTATACCTTAAAAGACATAGTTGACTTGTACACATCTGTGTACCCCTTCATAGCACACCGGCGTGATGTTATGTCATAAACTGGTGTAAACAATAAACAAACATGTGATTTCAGCAATCCCTGAAGATTCGATATCATTTGTTGAAGAGTTTCGTTGCCTATTTCCGTTAAGTTCTTTATCAGATCTTTACCAAATTGAAACAGGTCCAATCCGAAAAAAACTGTTTTTGACAAAAAAAAAAACATTCAAATCGTTGACAACTGGCTAAAATATCACTGAACAAAAAAAAACTGTCTACTCGAGAGCTTCCTCCTTTTTGAGATAACGGTTATAAAAAAACCTTTAGACTTAAATATTTTATTCAAAGAGAACATTACAATTCAGACATGAAGCAACACAAAAGCATGTAACATCAATGTCAAAATTTATTTAAAAAAAATAACTTTAGACACCGACAGAAATAAAAATCTTTTTATTTCTATTATTTTCTATTTATTTCACTCGATAGAAATAAAAGTCAATTTATTTATGTATAGTGTTTCATACAAACTCGCACGTCCTTTTTCTTGGAAATTAATTAAACTTGACACACATGTGCAACATACCTCAGTACGTTAATGAAGGTATTTTTTAGACTTTTTTGTCTGGGGTTTGCGTTTAAGGTTTGTAAATTCGGTTGAGCGCAATTTTGAGCGTCAATTGTACTGTTTTTAAGTAACATTTGCATTCGATTCAGTCGAAATCTGTCAAAAATGTAGGACGCGTTGTTGACAGATTAAAATTTTGATTAGCCTTAAGTTCTACGATTATGATTATAATAATGCCAACATATTAGATTTTATTCAGTTTCTAATGACACATTTACGTAACATCAACTGTGAAAACTGTCGGTACAATTTTGTATGAAATCTGCACCAACGCGAAATACTCGTACGAATAAATTAATAGCAGAACATTTTGCGGTAGGTAATACTAATATGATGTTATTATGATATTAATGTGAAATTTGTCAATGTTATTAATTTTATTGATGATGTTGGAACATCGGCAAAATCAATATAATAATTATGTATCTATATGTACATATATCATGGCCATATCATACAGTTGGCCATTTCACGATGTACCCGAAAATTTCATGAAATGTCTAGCAAAAACTGACAATATCGTTAAATGTCAACATTAGGCTATATCATGAAACTTCAAACCTATGTTAGGCGAGCGTTGGTCCATGGTCGACCTTCATGATGGTCGCTCACGTTATGAAGTGATGAAACTCTAGGATAATCGTATAGGAAAAAACGGGATTATGCGCTTAAAAAATCGCGGGCAAAGCTAAGAAAACATAGATAAAAATATTATAATGTTCTTGAAATAAAACTGTAGGTTTGGTGAAAATGTTTAGGACCTGTTTTTTAAACAGCGTTAGTAGCTTTTAGTGTGTGTGTTTGATGGTCTAGTGTTCCAGTTTAAATTAAATTGCTCGCTAGTAGAAAACATTTCAACATAACCTTCACTATTGTGTAATTAATTTCATCACCACTGCTCTCAAAACGGTGAGGGAAAACAATGTGAGGAAACCGGCATGTCCTAGAACCAAAAAATCGAAGACATGTGACATTCACCAACACGCACTGGGCCCGCGTGGTGGATTACGGCCCATTCCCTCTCCTAGAGAGGAGGCCTGAGTCCCAGTAGTGGGAACATTGAAAGGCTGATTGTGCTTATGTTTTATGCTTCACTATTTCTGGACGAAGGGTTTTAATAATAATCAAGCTGATTCTTTGCCAAAGATTAAACATTACATGCCATTCTACGCGGCAATGCTGCCAGTCTTCTGAACACATTTCCGGATGACAAAGACGAGGAGTACGCTTAAGTGTATTTATTTTATATCTATACTAATATTATAAAGAGGAAAGATTTGATTGTTTGTTTGTATTGATAGGCTCCAAAACTATTGAACCGATATGAAAAAATCTTTCACTATTGGGAAACGGGGATAAAAATATAGCCCTATGTCACCCGGGGATAGTGTTCCTGGGTGACATAGGCTATATTTTATCCCCATATTTGCTCAGTAACGGGAACATGTATTATATAATAAGATAATATTAATAAGAAAAAGCATTACTTTTGACTTAACCGTGTAAATAGTTTAATAATAATATATCGTTTATTTATCCAGATCATAAAATCCAATTTGTTAGTAATCACATACACAACTTAAACACTACTGATTTTTCTCGAAAACTGTTCACACAAACTACCCCCACTTTACACTTCAAATACGCTTTTAAGTCCTTTTATCATCGGTCTACTTACCCCATTTTTTATCATTGCAACAACAAACCAGTATATTGCCGCACACTGCCACCGATAAATAATGTCATAATAAAAGTTCAAAACAAAAATATAAAACATGAGAAATATGAAAATAATTGCGTCTTAAAAGTACAAGATGATAATTTATAAGCACCTTTGGGTAGTTATATTAATTGAATGTCTTAAAGTGTACCATATTAAACTTCCATTACTGACAGACCTCGGGCCTTTAGGCTGGGTGCACGATGGCGACTTTTTGAGTGTTCGTGTTTCTCGTGTTGTCCAAAGAGTTTATACCATCTAGTATGCAGACACCTTTATTTAAAAAATAATTATGCCGACAAGCCGAGGCATGAGTAAGCAGGATACCGTAATTTTACTAACTCTGCTGGTTGTAAATGTAAAATATTGTCACATGGCACTTTATCAAGGATCATTTTGTTAGAATCATCATCATCATCATCATCAACAGCCTGTTGCACTCCAGTGCTGGACATAAGCCTCTTCAATTGCACGCCACTTAGATCAATTTTCGGCTTCTCGCATCCAGTTTCTGCCAGCCGTCCTGCGCAAATCGTCACTCCACCGTGCCTGAAGACGTCCTACACTAAGTTTGCCGAGACGCGGTTTCCACTCTAGAACTTGAAATACAAAAGGAATTTTGTTCGAATACAAAAAAAAAAAACAATCCTTCAAAATATCGAGATCCTCCTATATGTTCACCATGAAAATACATATATAGTTTTATTTTTTTTCCGTAGGCTAATAAAAGCTATGTAGGAATTGCCGAAAAACACAGTTTTCAGATAAAAAGGGAATAATAAAACTGTTTGGCATTTGGTTGATTTTCTATAGAATATTGAGTTTTAGAATTTATTTATCGGTTGCTAAACATTTCACAGATTTCGATAAATAAGGCCCGATTTTTTTTTGCGAGTGTGACATTTATTTAATACTAGCTTCTGCCAGCGACTTCGTCCGCGTGGAATAGTTACTTTACCCCCGATTTTGAAACTCTCAGCCCGATCGGTTTAAAATTGACAAAAGATAGACATGCTGTTTCGGGATATTTTTTAGATAATTTTATGTAGAACATTTCCGTAATACATGATTTCTATGTAACTTTAACCATTAAGGCTACACACGCGACGGAAGCTTAAAAAATGGAGTAACTTCTTCCGTTTTCCCAACATTTTCCTTCACTGCTCTGCTCCTATTGATTGTAGCGTAATGAAAAGTATACTATAACCTGCCCAGGAGTATGAAGAATAATTGCACCAAGTTTCGTTAAAATCGGTCGAGTAGTTTTTGTTTCTATAAAGAACATACAGACAGACAGACAGAAAGACAGACAGACAGACAAAAATTTTACTGATTGCATTTTTGGCACCAGTATCAATCACTAATCACCCCCTGATAGTTATTTTGAAAATATATTTCTTGTACAGAATTGACCTCTCTACAGATTTATTATAAGTATAGACTAGATGACCCACGCAACTTCGTTTTTGTTACATTTTTCATGACTGCATCGCTCCTATTAAAATACCATATACCTAGATTTAGTTCTAGACAAATGGGCTATCTAACACTGTAAGAATTTTTCAAATCGGTCCAGTAGTTCCTGAGATTCAAGCAAACAAAAAACTCTTCAGCTTTATAATTATATTATTATAGATTCTATAGCAATTCCAATAGTAATTTTAAGGTGCTAATACACTAAGTAAAACCTCTTTTCTATTAAGTATGACTCATAATTACCATAGTAATACGGTCATTATAATTTGTAATTTTATTCCAGATTGAATTCCATGGTTTGCATGAAAATCGCTCATTATTTGAACACGACAGTAATTCTCATGCAAGCAAGAATACTCAGCGAAATAAAACATGAAGTTATTACATAAATTAAAAATAACGACGATTATAAAGTTGAAACTAAGTTGTTTTTAGACTTTTCTTGCCAAAGAACCCAAAAGAACAAAAAAGCCAAAGAACTAATTTTTTTTATTTGAGATAGCGACCCACGGTTTCACCCGCGCTTTACCCGGGAATAGTGTAGCTTCCCAACAGTGAAAGAATTTTTCAAATCGGATCAGTAATTTCGAAGCCTATTCAATGCAAACAAACAAACAATCAGTCAAAGTTTAGTTCAAGGCAAGTTTAATCGTTGTTCATCCATCGTCGACCGTATCATTGTTTACTTACCATTAGTTGAGATAGTGAATAAAAAACGAAGATCTACGATTTTGTTGCACCAGCGATTAAAACGCCCGAAACTAATCGAGTTATTCGACAGTCTGCAACTACATATGTATCTCAAACCTATGGTTTAAGACAATCACATAACTATGATAAATCATACGAACGATAAAACTGATACAAATATTCAGCTCTAAAATAACAAATTGACTGTAATAAACCAATAAATTTTCCACACTGCAGAATAAATCTAGGGCTGACAGCGATTGAGATTAAAAATTTGATCGATTGCCTTTCGATTTTTAAATGACAGCCCTATAACTTTTAGAATCGATATGATTACAATTAGGTTGCTGAAATCGATAATCGCTTCTTGATATAGAGTACGGAATCTTAGCAACTTGAAAAACGTGGCGGTGTAATGAGTGCAGAGTAAAGGAAAAGATTTGGCTGTCAATGCCATTGAAAAAAGAAGAAAAAATGCACCTTTTTATAATTGGGTATGGCACATTTTTTAATATTTATTATTTACGTACAATAGTGTTAAATGGTCGGACTTAAACAATCATGACGTTGATGTTACAATAACCCTTATCAGTGTTTGATATTGTTTATAATGGCGTAGACGTAAATTATATACATATATTAAATTAAGCTGCAAAGTTTTATATTTATCTGCTCATTTATTGAGGAAATCACGTTAGCGGAGTATGGTTTTCTTCCCCACTGTTCTATGTCAAGTTGCGTGGATCAGCTAGTTATTGATATTATATTCATTACTATGTTTTCGATTAGCTAGCTATTCTTATGATAGATAAAAAAAATGATTTGATATTGAATTTATAAAGTTTTTTTTAATGACTCAACTAGTCTAATGTCTTGGGCTGTCAATTTCTATGAGTAAGTGACACTAACAGACACCTTTTTTATGGACGGAAAATCATTCTTCCGCTTTGAAAGCGTGTCAGAATATTACAGAGCCGCAGTGACTTTGTTGAAAATATCCGCAACCCTGACAGTGCCGCCTCTAGCCAAGTCGTTTCTATACTCTATGGTAGTCGATTAGCCATGTATCATATTTTTTAAATGTGGAACAAATGCTCTTCGAATGTGTTCATTCCTCGAGGCGTTGGTATTAAGGCACAGTGCTCATGAGGTCTTTAATGTTATTCTTGCTATCATAATAAATTTATGATTTGCAAGTTATTAATCTTTAATGAATTGAGGAAGTAAGGGACAAATTGCACAAGGAAAGTTATGGGTGGGCCGCCTTCGGCATTATTCAGTATTTTATTACTGTCGTTGGGAGTAAAATACATCGATTTCCATATTAAACATAGGCTAGAACTATTACTTGTGCTATAGTAGAACATTTTAGAAAACTACTCACACTGTATCAAGTTCTTTGGAATCGAGCAATGGATTCTTATTATATCTATATAGTACAACCAACAAGTCTTGCCAGAAGTTACCCAGTTACTGGGTTGTGAAATAACATCTAGCTGTAGCTGCACTGTGTAGACTGTAGACTGATAGTCAATTTATTAAATTTCCCTAATAACTATGATTAGTTCAATTTGAATAAGCTGATTGATTTTAGTGACTTTCTTTACATTATTTCTAAGAACCGATTTTGTTACATATATATTTTTACATAAATAGGTGAGTGCCGTGGACTTAGGAGACGGTTATCGACTACTTTGAAGCGAACGAAGCCGCGGGCAAATGAAGTACCATAGAATTCTCTCTAGAATTCTAAAATAAAAGCCGTAGATCTTGCATGATCTTCCTTGAGACAAAGTTAAGAAACCTTATGAGCACAGGTCTTTACAATTTTTTAACATTTTTAACGTCTTTGTCAGTTGCGTGAACTGTATTTTTCGTATGCTGGTGGGGAACAGATCGTGGATTTGTGGAATGAAAGGTATGAGAAAGATTCTTAGGGTTTGACTTAATGGGCTATGGAATGAGTTCCGCACGTTATCAGGTGGTAAAAATAAAATTTAATGTAAAAGTATAAACGGTAAAAAGGCATAAACAGTACAACAATGGAAAAATTTAACGGAGCGTCTCGCGGAAAGTCCTTCGCTTTTCGCGGTCCCTAGTCCACTTAAGTTTTTGGCGGGAATCCCCGGCGGGTGTATATTCTCGCCATCGCCGCGCATAAGACACGCTCGAGTATGGAGTTAGTAACGCCATGCTACAAGGTATATTAAGCGATGACAATAATTTTGCACGGCACACGCGAGATCAGGGTTTTTCGGAAGTAGTTTAGAGCGGAAGTGGAACCATTTGGTGTTGTCACAATACAATAATAAAAATCTACTGTAAATACAGTCATGTTGCCAACAATCTTTGACGTCTTTGTAATGCACCCGTAGTGATGCAGATTAAAAACTAGCCTACTAGGTATAAAACAGTTCATTTACATAATTGCCAGAACATCCAGCTTATAAGAGTAACTGCAAGATATCGTTATGCAAAATATTTTTATGCTCTTAACTTACACAGTCGTGATGCCCCGAAGGACTTTGGACACACTTATTATAGTAAGTTCGGAACTATACAGTAAATAACAGATGGCGTTCCCATAAACTCGTTAACCTATAGCATTAATAAAAATAAAAATATCAGTATAGAAAAACTAAGCAAAAAATAATCCGAATTCAAAAAAATAATTAATCTATATATATAAAACAAAGACGGGTTTGTTACAACACTTATAGCTCGAGATCTGCTGAACCAATTTTCTTGGTTTTTGATTCGTTGGATTTGCCTCCGCCCCGAATAGCAGAATACATCTTAAAAAGAATGAAAACTCGACGAATACATAATTATGAAAGATGAATCATTTTCTCTAAATGTTCCTTTGTTTCGTACCTGTCAAACATTTGTAAGTAAGGATTCACGTGTACCAGCAGACCATAAACATGTCGAAGCATTTCTGGGGCTGGAATTGTGATTGAATACTTACAAAGTACCAGGATACCAGAACCATAATTATTTAACATCAAGCTATGATTCTTAGGAGACGAAAGAAATAACACTGAGCCAGAAAGAATAAATGGCGCAGGCAGGTGAAGCCACGGGGTACAGCTAAGAAAAGTTGCTTTAAGTTTTCTATTTTAAAAATTATTTCACCAATAGAAAGCTACATTTCACCTGCGACTTTCTTTTATATTTATAGAACATCATTCATACCCCTAAATATTGTTTTTATTTTATATGGCAAAACAACGTTTGCTGGGTCAGCTAGTTGATAATAAATTCGAAACATCCTGTTTAAAATCAAAATAGTAGCGCGGAATAGTACTCGTAGTAGCAGCCCAAACCGTCAAGTACGCGTGTACAGAGTGTTTCTTTAATGTATCATTTAACATTTTTAGTGAATATTTTAATATTAAAAATATTTTGTTTTCGAATGGTAATATTTTTTTATCATATATGGATGCTATACTATTGCGGGTTAACGGGAACGCCCTCTGTTAGTTAACATACTGTATATACACTTAAATAGAAAACCCCTAATTAAAAAAATAAATAATCAAAGATGGCGTCGATAAATTCCTCCGCGTCGCTGGCCACTGGCAATGTGCCCAAAAGGCTGGCAGCATTACCACGCTGTATGGCAATGCTTATCCTTTGTCCAAGGTAAAAGCCAGCCCTTGGGTCACGCGAAGTGTCAATGTGCAGAACCTAGCAAGTGAACTATTAATGTGCGGTTTTTCACCATTTTTAGTAAGGTATCGACTTTTTAGGTGGATGTTGAAAAAGAAAGAGGTCGTAGTCCGTGGTTAAATAATAACATCCATGTGGGGGGAACTTCTAGGTGAAGCAACGGTTGTGGAGGTCGGTCTCAGGATGGGTGACCGTTACATATCGAGATAACTTTGAAATTTTTTTTTGAATTCTTTCAAATTTTCATTTACTTACAGCTGGAAATATACTTATGTATTTATGGAAAGTTTCTTTGAGTAAAGTATAAACCATGGCATATTTTCAAAATATACATACACTAACATACCCGCGCAGTTTCGTCTCCCGTCATATAAGGGAGAGGAAAAAAACCCCGATTTTGCACACTGAAATAATTTTTCAAATCGGACCTAGTCCGGTCAGTAATCGGAAGTAGTTCCTCAGATTAGCGCGTTCAAGCAAACAAACAATCTCTTCAGATTTATACATATTACTAGCTGCTGCCCGCGACTTCGTCCCCGTGGAATCCCCGATTTTAAAACTTTCTTTATCGCTGCTCCGCTCTTATTGGCTTAAGCGTGATGATATATAGCCTAAAGCCTTCCTCGATAAATGGTCTATTCAACCCAAAAAGAATTTTTCAATTCGAACCAGTAGTTCCTGAGATTAGCGCGTTCAAACAAACAAACAAACAAACTCTTCAGCTTTATAATATTAGTATAGATGTACGTATATGTTAAGTTTGATTAAATGTAGATATTTTTGTTGCCTTAAAATCATGAGTTTCCTTATCAAAGTTAACAGTTTCAAACAAATCCCAATAACTTTTTACGATAACATTTTAACAATAACCTAAATATGTTATCCTGTGGTCTATTGTAACCTGTCGGTTACAATAGACCACAGGTAAAATAATTAATTATACACAAAATAATTAAATAAACTACTTTGCTATAATGCCGGGCACCGTCATATTATAAATTATATATTTTCAGGCTGTGGTTAATGTGGGGAACCGAGGAAACACTGGCAATTTTTTTAACGAATGTGAAATGTTTGTTGTGTTTGTAAATATGTTTTTTTTTCAATCTCAGATTATAAAAATAAACCATTAATGATTGATGTGATAGTGACTTCGTCTGTGTCGAAAATAGGGATAATTTTGTTCTCGAGATAAAAGTCCTATTCGAGGAGACGTACATATACCCGTGTGTCCAGTTTCATCCAAAACCGTACAGCCGTTAAGATATCAAGAGGTATCTGACAGACAGACATAATTACTTTCGCACTTATGACATAAATATGGATAGTAAGGATATTGGACTGAATCGTTTCAGATAAAAATTAATTGAATTTATGTGCTGTTTTTCTCATTTGAATTTATTTATTTAACATCTTAAAACTATCTTCACAGTTTGCTTTAATACGATACTTAAGTTTATAATTATTAAGATCAAATCGTAAATCTAAATAAATAATAATCAGTAAAAATATAAACATAAAATACGATTTTTCTTAAATCACCTTAATTATTAAAATGAAATAAAGTACAAAATAACTACAAAACCTAACTTAATCACCTTTATAACATGCCACATATGTACACACACACTAGAAGTCGTAAGAGTGAAGTCGTTCAGTGAACAGCGGGCGTACCATGAGGAGTTAAAACGTGAGTCTTCCGAGCGAGAAACAGGGATAGAGTTATACACCCTATATAGCTCCATCCCTTTTTCTCGCTCGGAAGACTCACGTTTTAAGACGTCATGACAACAAATCGGCACTCTGAGCCACTACATTGACCGTACACAACGCATGCCTTGTGTCGTGCGTATCGTTTGTGTCGTCAGTCTTGCGCTACGCACGCTTTATTATAAAAGGCTGCAAACTATTCGCAACGGTATCAAAAATATATAAAAACATTTTCTTTTTACACATCACACCCTATCCGTTGAAGATAAGATGACAGATATGAGAGTCAAGTCTTCGGGCTTTTAAAGAAAGTGACGTTCTATTATCGATAACAATTGTCAAATGGTCTGAATTTTAAGATGCGGTACTGAAATGTCATGTGGCGAATCATTACATTCTGTTTTTTTAAGGATGGTAAATCATCAAATGAGTTCTCCCGCTCTGGGCGAAGCCGAAAGGAGTGTCAGACTCTTACTGACTAAAACTCACCCGTGTTCCTCCTAATGCCCTTTGCGTTCCTGGGCCGTGGTGACTCTTTCGAACAAATTCCGCAGCATACATTTTGAACTTAAGACGCCAACATGTACGAGCCGTCAGCTGTCTTTAGCTTATCAATATCATTCTTCAAATCGCCGGAACTGGGGCCGTGTGAATACCTGCATAGACTAGTTACCTATAGAATAATGTCGGAGGACTAAAACATCCCTGCTAGGGTTACGGTATTTGTTCGAAAGAGTCAACGCGGCCCTACTAACGCAAATGGCATTAGGAGGAACACGGATGGGTTTTAGTCAGTAAGAGTCTGACACTTCCTTCTGCTCCATCTAGGGCAGAACTTCTTCCGCTATTTGATTATCTATAAAAAAGGACAATACCATCGCCGAAAGACTTTCGTAGAGATGGTGCTTTATGGCCGGTTCAGACCAAAACGCTGTAAGCGCTGTTTTCGCCCGGTTTCGCGCGGTATCCCATCTTGCATGAAGATCCGCGTGTAGAGCGAAACGGGAGAAACCACTATCACCTTAATTTCGTTTGCTTTGTGAAACATGTTCTGCCACGGTGACGGTGCGGGATCAGTGGTAGATACTTCCCCTCTCACACCCTTCAAATCTACTGACAAGACGGGCGAGCAAAAATTGTTTCGCATAGTAAGGTTTCCTATCCATAGCAGTAACGATTATGTTTAGATTTGAACAGTAGAATTACCGCAGCCATTTCGCTCCGCTCTGGATAGCGAATACCGCGTAGATCAGAACAGACCTTTAGGCAATGCTTTACGCTGGCAGAATATCACACAGTCTCAAGACCTAGAACGCGATTTTGTATTAAAACTAACTACTCCTGTAACTGATTCATAAACACGAAAAGTTATACCAAACCAGAGTTAACTAGAACTAAAGTTAGTTATACACCCCCATAGCATGAAAACTTGTTAAAATTAATGGCTGACTCAAATTAAAGTTGGTCACGTTATTCACGAATACGTATTTACATTAAAACTGTTTGGTCGTCTATTAGTACAGTGTTTTATGTTACTGGTAAGCTGGTGTTCCTGTCAGTCTGTGAAGTTTTTAATACTATCATTGCCTAATAAGCTTAATTGTCCTCGTTCTGATGTTTTCTTTTTTCATTATTTAAATAGACTTGCATTTGAACATAATCTTACCTTATGGAAAGCAACGATGAAGCATTTGTTAAACGTTTCGTGAATTAGTACATCTAATTGTATGGAACAAGAATAAAAGAAAGACAATGCTTATTTGGGAATCGTACGAGACAAACAAAATGGTAAAATCAATTAAAAACAGTAATATTAATAAATAATATAGGTAAGCTAAAAACATGGATATTATCTGTGCCAGGTCAAAAAGGTCCCTATCTCAGCGTTATTATGCTGCGTTTTTTTATCAAAATAAATATCACAGCGCTCTTAAAGGCTGTATGCCAATTTATTCTTATGAAGGGTCCCACAAATGCAGTTTGATGCGATACTGCGAGTGTATTTATATTTTTTCGAGTTGTATTCTTACTCAAAGTTTCTTATACATAGTACTATTTGTGAAGATACAAAAGAATTATATACAACATTTTGTTTTTGATTTGAGTTTTGCAGTCGTATTATCTCATGGTACCTATTTGTGGGAAACTTTATCTGCTTTAAAATTTGTTTTTTTTTTGGCAAAGTCATTTGGAGGTGATCCACGATCGCGTCAGGTCCTGAAGATGCTAGAATAATAGATTTCATAATGATAATGTATTAACAGTACCAAATGCTAAAATATTTTTAATTTAGGAGATCGACACAAGTACTCAAATACTAAGCATTTTAATCTAAGTAGGAAAAAATACCAAAAAGGTTCCAATAAAAAGCCACAGAGGAGTAAAAAAAAACAAGCAAACCCGAGTTCTTTTATACGTTTTCGTTAATAAAAGTTTATGCGTCCTGACTTGTAACGAATTAATTGATCTGAAGAGCTAATTATTACCGGAATGAGTAATGGCGCTCGTTATCGTGGCTATTTTTGCTTTCATTCATGTTGTTTTTTTTGCTGCAGTAAAAGTGTTTTAAATGATTTTTCTATGGATGTTTTATTATTAAGCTTGTTGTACATCAAAAGCTACTTTAGTTTGAGCTTATTGTCAAATTCAAACCGATTCATTTATTTAAATTAGACCATTAAAAGGCACTTTTGCACGTCTAAACAGTTTGAAAATAAAATATTATAGTGATTCTAGTTAGGTTAGCGAGTAGCTAGTAGATCGCGAATTCAAACCCAGCCAGGCGCATTACTTTGTGTAATTAATTTCATGACCACTGCTCTCGAAACGTGAAGGAAAACATCGTGAGGAAACCGGCATGTCCTAGAACCAAAAATTCGAAGACATGTGACATTCACCAACCTGCACTGGGCCCGCGTGGTGGATTACGGCCCATTCCCTCTCCTAGAGAGGAGGCCTGTGTCCCAGCCGAATGAATATATCAATTAATAGTAAAGAAAAAGATTGTGAAATAGTCGTCAGACTCACGGTTCTCTGATGAACAGTTCACTCTTAGGTGGTTCGCTGATGCACGTTTTGTGGACCGAACGATTCATTTATCTGTTCTGCGCCGATAGAACGTTTTGCTGATGCAGTTCGCCGAACCGATTATATATTTTTCATCTGTCTCCTCGTTTATACCAGAGCGTAAAACATGTTTTCCACGTGTGCTGACCACTATTATTGCTTATTTAATACATCGCTATCCATCAGGCGAGGCAAAGCTTCTTATAAATAAACTAGCGGCCCGCCCCGGCTTCGCACGGGTTCAATGTAGATACTAATGTTTCCTCTACTATAATATGCATGTATTATACATATAAACCTTCCTTTTCAATCACTCTATCTATTTAAAAAAACCGCATCAAAATCCGTTGCGTAATTTTAAAGATTTAAGCATACATAGGGACAGACAGCGGGAAGCGACTTTGTTTTATACTTAGTATGTAGTGATAAGAAGTAGTTTTTGTAATAAAATGAAATTTGTGGGCTAAAATGCAATAGGCAATATTTAATGATAAGCAATAATTTTTAAAAGGAATTATAATATCAATAAGTAACCGATGAGATAAATGTTAAAAATTGTAATTGTCCTTTTTTCTGGATGGGAAATCATCAAATGACTTCTCCCGCTCTGGGCGGAGAGGAAGGGAAGGTTAGGCTCTTGCTGACTAAAACCCACCGGTGTGCCCTTTGCGTTCCAGGACCGCGGTGACTCTTTCGAACGAATTCCTGCACCCTAGCAGGCACTGACCCTATGGGGCCCCGTCTTCTTTGCTAACAGCTCTTTGAGGAGCGCGTGGAACACGACGCGCCGGACTGCACCCGGACAAATTGTTATTGTCCTTAGAATTACAATTGAGTCGTTGTACATAAATAAACACATCAAAAGTATCTAGGGATCAACATATATTTTTGCAATAACTTTTCTCCTGATTGATATTAATTAAAATTTTCTTTAAGGATTCATCAAATAAAGTGTTTTCGTTTGTCACAGTAACGATAAACCAAGTCACCTTTGCATTAATAAAGAAATTTGCCATTTTCCTAATAAAGGGATTTTTGACATTTGAACCACTAACATTAAAGTTCGAAAAAAAGACTGAAATAACAGTTTTCTTTAAAATTTTATTGGGTAACTTAAACAATTAATAATCCGTGTTTCTACCGCGAACACTAACAACACAAGAACATCGGTTTGGCATACTCAAAATGAGTTCATCCAAATCACGCTGTGGAATGGCCGCCCATGTTCGTTGCAACAACAAAAAAAGGTCTTCTTGCGACTGGATACCCTCCATATTCGGCAGAGCTCTTCTCTGTAGCATATCCCATGCATGCTCAATCGGGTTCAAGTCTGGCGACTGAGCAGGCCAGGGCAGGACATTGATGTTAGCTGCGGCGAGAGTCTGTCTTACAACTCTTGCGGTGTGCGGTCGTGCATTATCATGCATTAACTGAAATAAGGGACCGATTTGCACTTGTAGAGGAACGATGACGTCTGATACAATCGTCTCAGCATAAATTTGAGCGTTGAGGTTGCCTCTGATCCAAATCAACTCAGTTCTTCCGCCGATCCAAATACCCGCCCATACTATGATGGTTCCACCACTATAAGGATGGACTTCCTGGCAGGATTTTAATCGCTGTTGGCGTCCAGGGGTTCTCCAGTGTCGTATACGTCTTGTATCCGGTCTCATACCAAAACGAGACTCATCAGAAAAGCACACGAAACGCCATTGTTCTTCTGCCCAATTTCTGTGTTCAAGAGCCCATTGATATCGAATCCTACGATTGTGCATTGCTATAGGTGGTACCCGTAGCGGTCTTCGGGAATGAAGGTTCACTTCATGCAAGCGGTTTCTGACTGTTTGGTCGCTAATTAAGTTCCCTGAAGAGTGATGAAGCCTCACGGCTAACATCATGGCGGTTATTGTTGGAGCTCTTCGAGTTAAGATTTGAATGTATCGGTCTTGTCTCCGTGTGGTGCAGCGATACCGTCCTCCATGGCGCTCAGCCAAGGTAAGCGAAGAGCTCTGCCGAATATGGAGGGTATCCAGTCGCAAGAAGACCTTTTTTTGTTGTTGCAACGAACATGGGCGGCCATTCCACAGCGTGATTTGGATGAACTCATTTTGAGTATGCCAAACCGATGTTCTTGTGTTGTTAGTGTTCGCGGTAGAAACACGGATTATTAATTGTTTAAGTTACCCAATAAAATTTTAAAGAAAACTGTTATTTCAGTCTTTTTTTCGAACTTTAATGTTAGTGGTTCAAATGTCAAAAATCCCTTTATTAGGAAAATGGCAAATTTCTTTATTAATGCAAAGGTGACTTGGTTTATCGTTACTGTGACAAACGAAAACACTTTATTTGATGAATCCTTAAAGAAAATTTTAATTAATATCAATCAGGAGAAAAGTTATTGCAAAAATATATGTTGATCCCTAGATACTTTTGATGTGTTTAGTTATGTTACGAATATACAAATATCATTATGTCATAAGAACTGTCATCAAATTAATCTCCTAACTTAACTTATTTAATATTCTTTGAAACATACAAAAAAAAAGAAACTTTTCCTCATTTAAGCCGTAAGTGCCTGCATAATTATGGTACTTTTAGCTCTAACTTAAGTTTGTCACGAATTTCCGATATTAATTTATAAAAGCTATTTCATAAAAGTTGATGTTAATTTTAACAAATATATTTACTTCATAAATAAACAGAGAAGGAGGTATTCCTTCTCTGTTTATTTATGAAGTAAAGTGTACAACCTTTAAAGTGTACAGACAATAATAAATGTACATAACATCGCAGCAAACGCGTGTAATTTGCTGTTATCATTGTATATATTATCTTAAGAAACTCGAGGATACACAAACAAATATACATTCATACAAACGGATCGAATATGAACCTCCTTTTTGGTAATCGATAAAAAAAAAACAAAAATAATACTAATGCGTAAACGAACTAAAAAAAAAAAAAACAAAATGAAAAATGTTATTTTTTTTTTAATAAATTTAAATCACGTTAGCACGGGTAAACAATTCCTGAAAATACTTGGGCCGAAAAGGCCTTGCCCCTTTTTGTTTAATTTGTCGAACAATAAAACAAAAATTAAATCTATACTAAATTAGTGCCTAATTCGTTTCAATTGTTTCTTGCCCTTAAAGGAACCATTTTTTTTTAAACTTAACTGCAACCTTCTACAATAACTCACAAGATATTTTATGTCCTTAATGAGCAAAATATTCGCTTAATCAAGGTCTTCCGCTCAATACCTATTACTTGAACAGACTGTCGGTGCATAAAACCCGTTTATTTTTAATATCACACAGACATACCAACATTCCCGTTAAATATTAATATACAGGATGGTTTTTTTTCCTGGATTGAACCATTGGGTACTATGATAAAAGGTTATTTGGAGGCTGTCCTTAATGAGTAAGTATTGTTAGAAAGTTTCCCTAACCTATATCAGCTACCCAATATCACCGTTAAATGTGGCCACACACTTCTGGAACACTCTGTATGTACCTACCTATATCGATGCGAAAGTGTGTTAGTTTGTATGACTCTTTTACGCCCTAACCGCTGAACCGATTTTGGTACAGAGATAGATGGGGACACAGGAGATGGTTACAGGCAGGATTTTAGCCATCATCATAGTTATGTAGGTATACTAGTGTGAATGAAGAAGCACTCAAAAACTAGTAGTTACTTAAAGATCCAGCCTGTATATATAAATATAAACGTTCTCTTTCACACGATTCCATAATTATACGTTTAAAAATCGAACAGAAGCAACGATTATTATCGTTTATCATACAGGAGTCCAATGGTTCTTAATTCAATCTTTGTTAAAACGGTACCACCCACCAATAAACAAGAATGACGTAAGTAACAATCAAACTTTACAAGCAAAACGCGCTCCTGTTGCAAATAAAATATTCAAAAAAAGAGTGAAAATTGAATGGTTTGTTTTGTACGTACAAGAATTCTTGACATTTGCGTCGGTGCTGCCTTGTTTTTCGCTTTGTCTCAAGCGACAGCATTAACCTAGTCAATTTTAAACCTTGGTACTCGATGATAGAGTATGTTTTTACATGTTTTGAGGGTATTTAGTTATTGTTGCTTTGGGTCATAATACCACCCATTTTCTCGTCAATGAACAGGCGCCAGTAACCAGTTTGACCAGTCGTGCGCACTTAACTTTGAATTGAAAATGTTGGAAGCGCAACTTACCACGCAGTAACTTAATACATGTTTGATTTAGTTAGTTCATGCCATTACGTATGGGCTTCTACAGTTTTATTTTATTTGACCGTATTATCCAATTTTTCATTTTTTTTTCCTTTCTTAAAAAAAACGTTGTCCCACGTAATTTCTCTTGTATCGTGGGTGCGTTTACAAAAATATAAATTCACGTACACAAACAGCCAGACCCGCAAAAACTATCTGTAGGCCATACAAATATTTGTTCCATGCGGGAATTGAAAACACGTGCATGCATGCAGTGCAGTAGCTAATTGCTTAACCACTGCGCCACCCGAGCTGTCAAATATTTTTTTAAATTTAATTGTTTCTGACTTTATGATAAAATAACCCGTTTATTTGTGGGTAGACTACAAGAATTATTGTAATCCGCTATCGTACTTTTGCATATAATGTATCCCTAAATATATTTTTAGTCTACAATAATTATATTGTTACCTCATCGCATATTAACGACTGTACGAATTTGAATGAAAATCGGCACATGGACGACCAAGTCCTGGAATAGGACGTAGTAATATAAACTTTCACGCCGAAAACACGGGTTATTCAACATTGAAGCGAGCGGAGCCGCGGGTAGTTGCTAGTTCAGTTATAAAACACATCGGACATCAATAAATTTTCAATAATTTCCCTAAAAAAACATCAAACAGGCAATAAAATCGGTATATGAACACCGATAACAGGAGTACGAATATAAACCATACACAGAACAATAAAACACACAAAAAAACAGAAATCATGATGTCAAAACCAGAAACCAGCGATCGTAGCACAAATTGGTAAAATATTCCAAATAACCATCCCGCTTATAGAGAGGTTCCAATCTTTTATCATTTTCCCGCATTTCCGGGACACGGGATAGCTCTACGATATTTATATACAGGCTTATAAAATATATCGCGGGAGAATTGGAAAAATCGTTTTTTTGCGAACGTCCTAGGAGTTTTGTTGAAGTAAGAATTTAAAAGTAAGTAATGCGTTGTAGTTTCTCGAGTATATTTTAAACTCGTTGTGTACCCATATTTTCAAATAAAATTCTATTCTATTCTATAATCTTTTTTTTTTCTGGATTGGAATCGGACGTGTCCTCTCGTTAATTCCGAAACAGGTATTCGTACCTCCCGAAACAGTGGTGTCCAGTAAGCACCTGCGTCAGGCAGAAGGTCAGGACGCCGTGGCATCTCTCCAACCACTCCTCAAAGAGGGGACTTATCGCCGCAATAGTAGCGTGCCCATTACTGCCCATTATGAAGAATCTGGTCAGCTTTTTATTCATCAATCTTTTTTGGACAGTTTAAATAAGATTAAACTAAGTTTGTTTCGGTGTTACCTACCCTGAGAAGAAACACCGAAACAAAGTACAGTATATTATTATGTACCTATGAATATTTAAATTCATAATTTTTAGTTCGCGACTAACCTAAGATAAGCTGTTTGCTTTAATTCTCATTCGTCATACGTCAAAATTCTTCTTCAAACTCAATTCATTTATTTCAACTAGACCATTAAACGGTACTTTTGAACGACAAAACATTTGAAAATGAGAATATTATAGTGACTCTAGTTGTCAATTCGCAATAGATTCTTATGGAAAAGAACGGACAAGAAACTCCATAGTTACTCTTTTCAAATATGTATAAGTTTTACAATATTTTGTATACATTAACCAACTGATTATTTTGAGAGTCTTTAGGTTCCAATAAACTGGTCTTATGCAAAAATTGTAGAATATTCGGGAAAGTACGACTTTTAAATTAGCAAGCGACATATATTCAGGCTTATAAACAACCCTGACACATATTTTTTCACTGTTCGCATTTAGCCTAGAGAGAGGATGGTGAAATTGTGAAGACCATGCTTTTTGCAGAGTAAAGTTTAAGAACGTCGGAAAGTTTTTCGTCTTATTTTGAGGTATTAGGTAAAGAATTTTGTTGTTATTTTTTTGTTTGAGCGATGGACTTTACTTTAAATAATCTTATTATGAGACTTAAGCCCAGAAGATTGTTCTACTGTCGTAATCTCTTTGTGATTCTACCACTTAAAACTTTCATTCGTTGGGTAACGCCGTGATTAAATTTTTGTAGGCTAAGCAGAGATGTTCCTTTGATGGATTATTTGTTTACTATTTAAAATCTCACGAAAGATACTTTAAATAAAAATTATAAAATCTTTAGACCTAAATACAATATCTTAAGAGACAGATAAGAAAACTAAATAAATACCTATGTGCACTTTGATGACTTGGAATAAGTTTTCGATCAAATATTGCGGGTATTCAAGAGTTATTGAATTAAACACTGATATACCATAGACACCAAAGGGCCAAACTTATATAAATAAGTGATATTCTAATATCAATCAAAATTCCTCTTATAACCTTACATTAGAATTTATGTTTAATTATTTTTTTGTTTTTATTAATGGTCATGAAAATACTACTGAATACTGTTATAAACAAGACTTTTTTTTAGTCATTATATTTTACCAATATATGATTGCTTATACGCTTCAACATATCTGCAGCCCTACCATGACGTCTTAAATCCAGTGTCAGAGAGAGACGGAGTTATACAAGACGAATAGCACTATCCCTTTCCCTCACACTGAATCATGATAGCATTGGCACTTCGTTACACCCTCGGATGACAAGGAGTTAGATCGGTTCCTAGTCAGGACCGACTTACGTAATAACTACGAACCTCCAAGAGAAGGAATAAGAGACTTCAATCTATTCACTTTAAAACAAATCAACACTTCTTATCCACGTTTACGAATCCCTGTCAATTCCTTCCTCCGACCATGTCGGCTAACTTCAACCTCGCGTTAATGGTATCAGTTTGATCACATCAAAACATCTGCCTTACCTCAATAATTAACGTATTAATAAAGAGACCGGACCGATTTTAAATAACGAACATCTTGAGTGGGGAAGATTTATTGCTAAAGCGTATTGTACAAGTGAAGATATAATGTTTTTCAAGTGATACATATTTAATTTATTGGCAATGACGTACTATGTATCGAAGCACAAAATCATAGCTCTAAAATCAGCGCAAGCGCAATCAATAGTAATCGGTAGTAAGAGAGCTGCGTGTAGGATCGCGACAGTTGCCTTTATTATTAACCGACTTCCAAAAAAGGAGGAGATGCTCCAGATAACTTTTGTTTTTTGTATGTTACCTTTTAACAGGGTGTACCGATTTTGATGATTCTTTTTATATTCGAAAGCTGGTACTTGTTGTGTGGTCCCATTTAAATTTGCGTTAGATCTAACGAATGAATGGATTCGACTACATTGATTATGTTTTCATTCTCTCTTGTCGTCGTAAAATGAAAAAAAAATAAACTGTATATATGATGGTTTGGAAGAGCATCTTAGTATTTCATGGTGGTCCCTTTCTAGTTTGGTGAAGATCTGATAGATAACGGAGATAGGAAACGGAACTCTTCAATGAATGATAGCAAATAGTTCGGGATTGCTGAAATCTTGTGTTTGTTTACTGTTTACACCAAAACGTGTATGTGTTCAAAAAACGAAGAAACAACCAAAGATAACTTCCGAAATTAAAGTTATGATACACTTTTTGTTTTTTTTTTGTTTTGAAGTCAGTTGTATTTTTTTGTAAAAAAAGTTTTTTTTTTGCCATTTTAGAGTGAAGATATATAGTTTAAATATTAGTTTATTGGAGTATCTTATGAGTTACATTGAAATTTTTCCTCATAACTGAATAAAGCTGCTTAGAGCGATAATCAAGAAGAAGTGACTCTTGCCGAGTTAAATCCATGGATTCTCCTCGTCCATAGATGATCTAGAACGGAGACTCTTCTGTTATTGCTCTATGAAGATAATGACAGCGCGAACTAAAATTGACATTCAATGAACATCTTAACGACGATCAAGCTTTTCTAGAAGACAAAAAAACCGGTCAAGTGCGAGTTGGAAACGCGCACGAAGGGTTCCGTACCATTATCTATAAAAACGGCAACAAATATTTTATTTTAATTTAATTCTTTATTTTTAAAGTGAATATACACATAGTTAAATGTTCTGTGAATATTTCAAGCGTATACCTGTTCATGTTATCAATATCGAGCAAAAATGAGCAAAAAAAAATGTTTGCCGTAGGAGGCTCTCATACGGTACACGTTATTTTTTTGCCCGTTTCTAAATATTTATTTTAAAAATGTTTTTTTTTTAATGTTTTTTTTTTGTAGTATTTGTTGTATAAGCGCCAATAGAAAATTTCAACTGTCTAACTACCACGGTTCATGAGATACAGCCTGGTGACAGACGGACAGCGGAGTTTTTGTAGGATTGTTTTACAGTTGCGTACGGAATCCTAAAAATGACTGTTAAATATAGAGCTAGTGGGCGACACCATTGGTATCATACACATAGTGCAGGGATGGCTTACCGGTCGATCGTGGCAAGGCAGAAATAATTATGTATATCGGATTGCGCGACTATGTACGTAAATATGTAAGTTAACGAAATAAAAATAATATATAAATGCATAAGAAATTAAAAATAAGAATTATGTTTGACTAAAAAAATCTAATTAATCCGTCAGATAGATTTCCAAAAAAAATCCGGATACGTATTTTTTCTTCCCCCCACACAAACCCCCACTCTTGATCTTTGAAGCTTTTTATCTTCGTTATTTTTTATAGATTTGATAAACCAAAAAATACGTGTCCAATATTTTTCGATAATCTTACTGACGGACTATATAGAATCATATTTTTATTCCTCATGAAACATCCCTCAGTAAAAGTATATTTTGGGCCTAATCAAGTTGGCTACCCATGATATAGAATCTTCTAGCAACACGTCCCAGCTTCACACGGTCGCGAATTATAAACACACAAACCTTCTTTTTTACCGCTAGTACTGTATCGAAATCTTTTGCTTTAGCATTGTACAATTTTTGCATTTAACGGCATATGTGTAAGTGCTTATCTATCTTAAAGTTATACTATCATTTTTGTGCATGTCAAACTTCGTCACTTGCAACAGTAAAATTGAAAAGTGCAAATGCACATCAAAATTAAGCAATTTTGACATGAGATCAAACTTTTACGTAGGTACTGTGCATTAAATATGATTTTTTAAACCACAACAAATAATTAGCTAAAAACGTAATTAGGAGGAACACGGACGGGTTTTAGTCTGTAAGAGATGACATTCCCTTCCATTCCACCAGAGCGGAAGAATTCACAAGATGATTTCCCGTCCACGAAAAAAAAAACGTAATAAATGGTAATTTACGGAGTAAAAATTAGACAGCATAAATGAAAACCCTTTAAGATAGGAACTCTCTGAAGTCTTAATCTCGCGTGTCTGTTACTCCAGTAAAAAGCTAATTCTACTTTATTAAACCGTTTTCTAAAGGTCCCCTTTACTGTAAAAGGGAACACTGGAATTATTTGCCAAGCGACAACGCTCAGCAGTAGCTATCGAAAATCTTATTTTGGAGTTCCTTAAATTACCTCTCTGTTATGATTTCTTATTGCAATCAAGATTTCGCTATGGAAAAGGGATAGGGCTATTCGTCTTTTATTATGTTTATTTTTCACAACGGAATCAAGATGGCATTTGCACATCATAAGTGGGCAGATCTCTGTTAGAATAATAATACTTTGCTTCACTGGTTTAGAGCAGTGGTGGCCGAGTGGTAACGGCCCCGACTTACGAATTGCAGGTCGCGGGCTCAAACCCAGTCAGGCGCATTACTTTGTGTAATTAACTTCATCACCACTGCTATCAAAACGGTGAAGGAAAACATCGTGAGGAAACCGGCATGTCCTAGAACCAAAAATCCGAAGACATGTGACATTCACCAACCCGCACTGGGCCCGCGTGGTGAATTACGGCTCATTCCCTCTCCTAGAGAGGAGGCCTGTGTCCCAGCAGTGGGAACAATATAAAACCGACTTCTAAACAAAAAAAACCAAAAAGTACAAAATAACTTTAATTTCGGAACTCGGTGTTTTTGGTTGCTTTTTTGTTGTTGATCACACCGACTTCCGAAATTAAAGTTATTTTATACTTTTTGGTTTTTTTGTTTAGAAGTCGGTTTTATTTTTTGTAAAAAGTTTTTTTTTATTTTTTAGTGGTTCACTCCCAGCTAAACATACCCATCACAGCGTTCGTGGTATAAATTGGTGTAAACAATAAACAAACATGCGATTTCAGCTATCCCGACAGATTTGCTATCATTTATTGAAATTAACAAAAAAACTGCTAGTTAGATTTCGATAAAATTTTCATGGGACCATTTGGGAAGAATTTTTAGAGAATTTTTCAAATCGGTTGGCAAGCGACGGAGTTATGCGCGAACAAACATTAAAAAAAAAATACAAACATCCGAATTGAGAACCTCCTCCTTTTTTAGAAGTCGGTTAAAAAGGCTGATTATGCTTATGCTTATACTTCTCTGGTTTTGGTAGCTGATACCTTGGTAAACTGCTCAGTATAAAGATGGTAATCAGCATGTAAACAACAGCAACGAGCGGATGGCGTAAACACCAGAATTAAAACGTTTAGTTGTTTGTAAGATCTTTTGTCATTATGATTACCTATGTTTCACAAATAAATGATTTTGATTTGATTTGATTTGATTTTTTGATTTAAATAAATAAATAAAATTAGTTTAATTCAAGTAACACGACTCATGCAAACAGAAACATTAAAGGATACAGACAGGAACAAGCACAGACAAAAATGACCACTCACAAGGTAGCAATGTGTCTGCTATAGCATTGCCAGATATAAGCGCCATTCAGTCGGCTGGCGATCATTGCCAGAACGAATTTGGCGCAACCATCATCGTCGCGGGATAGCAATCGGTGCGCGCCTCCGCGAACATGCCCGATATTACTCGTGACTGTGAAAGGAGAACAAATTAGACGACACAGTAACAATAGATGATTCTTATATCGACACTAGCTTCTGTCCGCGACTTCGTCCCCGTGGAATCCCCGATTTTAAAACATTCTTTATCGCTGCTCCACTCCTATTGGTCTTAGCGTGATGATATATAGCCTATAGCCTTCCTCGATAAATGGGCTATCTAACACTGAAAGATTTTTTCAAATCGGACCAGTAGTTCCTGAGATTAGCGCGTTCAAACAAATAAACAAACAAACAAACAAACAAACGAACGAACAAACAAACAAACTCTTCAGCTTTATAATATTATAGTATAGATACAGAAATACTAGAGACCAGCAAACTGCAATTTTGTAACTCTTACAATCACAAATTCTTTCACAATCCTACTAATATTATAAACGGGAAAATTTGTAAGTATGGATGGACGGATGTTTGTCACTCTTTCACGCAAAAACTAATGAATGGATCTTGATGAAATTTGGCCCAGAGGTACGTTATAGTCTGGAGTAACACATAGGATACTTTTTTATCCCGGAGTACGTTCCCTTGGGATAATTTTCGACAATTACGCGGGCGCAGTGGCGGGCGGCAGCTAGTATAAAATTAAAAGAAGTAACTTGTTCACTCTTCACGAGCTATCAGAAAACACAGACTACGGCAGGGAATCCTACTGCTTCTATCGCACAGTGAAAGTATTTCCAAAACGTTTATGTACGCAATTTTCTTTTATAGCCTTTAAATAAGATCTTCATAATAAATACCTTATTATAACCAAAACCATTGAATAAACTTCAAAAAGCTTAGAATGCAATCACCAAAGATCAAAAATAAAAAAATCGCAGAAACGCCACCAAATTCTGCCTACGAAACTTAATAAGCATTACTCCCAATATAAATGCGAACCTTTTACGTATTCAGATATGGAAATATAAAAAGCAAAGTCGGTCAATGGCAAAGGAAAAAAACTAATATAAAATGGATGTTAGGCCGTTCAAAGGGAGTCAAGTAAAGTAAATCTTGGAATGAATGACTTCTACACACCTTTAGTAATATACGGGGCGAAGGTAAATCAACTTTGATATACAGGATGCTGTTTAAATTGCCTATTATAGGAAAAAAGGATGATTTACTGAAGTAGATCTGCGATTGGCGGGTTGGTAAGTAATAACAGCCACACAAGCCTATCTTCTAGGTGAAGCAACTGTTTCTGAGGTGGGGGCGTGGATGGGTGACTATCTAAGTATTACGTAACGAGATTTCTCCGTCCCTTCAAATGCAAGTTAAGCCTTAGGGAACCTAAGGCAGTCAATTGCAGATTTTCGACTGTCAGCACGGATAGCCAGCAACTAGAAAATTACCAGTCTTGCCAGGAGGCCAGATTGGAAGTCGCTCAATGTTAAACAGAACCATTCAGTTGCATTCCGTTTCTCTAGAGAAGCCTCTTCATAAACTCAACATGCTTGCTGATTGACAATTATAGCCTTGTATACGCTACTCTATATATAAATTGATACTAGGCTTCTATAAAGAAAAAGATAAGCTTATTATTCTGTTAATAAATACAGGACAAAATACTTTCTAATGCTTAATATCTTTATTTAGCCTCCCACTAGCAGATTAAAAGTTTGACTCTTCCGATCAATTCTTTCCGGCAATCTTTATGATACGGCCGATAATGGAGGCCGAATTTGTTATCTTTTGTCCTTTCTTTATTTATTAGCCTGTAGCACTCGTTAATCTAAGAGCCTGAGTATTACAAGCTTAGTTTAGAGCTAACATCTGTAAGTCATCTGAGAACATACTTTATCGAAGGCACTATTCTATTAATGACTATTTAGACGTTAAGAATAGTTGGTCGCTGTGTTGAACGCAAGACAACGTCTTATTTAATTTTATCATGTTCTTTCTCTATAAGTTAGCTTATGATGGGTTATATGAGTTCATATAATATTGTTTTTTATTTTTGATGACTATGTAGGTCAATCTGTTTTTACTTTATTGACTCAATCTACTCTTTACAATGTTTTATAGTGAATTGATTTATGATTTCCATGTTGGATAATTTTTTTTCTACCTTTGTCATGTATTAATGACTTTGAATACTATTGTATAAATTCAAGTTCTTAAAACGCAATAGACAGATGTGTTGCTGAGGATTTGTTGCGCCACTTCTTCTACCCAGCTAAAACACTAGGAAGTGGTGACGGGTGGGGACTGTCTTTATGTAAAATTTGACGTTCAAAAAGTGCTGTCTATCAGCCCAGTTTGAATAAATGACTTTTGAATTTTGAACCAAAAACATATTCTTCTTTTCTCCATTCTTCTCCAAACTTCAACAGGGTGTTACCTCCACCCTGTATATCAGTAGTAAGGCTCTATTGACGTATACCTAAGTTAAGTCGCCGGGTCGCGGCCTAGAATATATTTGAATAGAAAAATGTGGTTTGTACGTTGACTAATGGTTATCCGGATCGAGTCACGTAATATTTTTTGGCGTTAAGATGTACTTCTGAATGAAACATCGCGGGGTGAAGCTAGGGGATGCGTACTTTATTTAAGAATATTTTTCAATTGTTTTTCTTTTGTGGTGGTTTCATGATCTTTTTTGTTGGATATCGTTATCAAAAGTATGGAAAAACTTTGTTAGCAACTAAACCGAGACATTCAGCTAAATCTTTTTTTCCTTTAATTATTCATTAAAGTTTAATATTTATGTAATCTTGAAAATCGTAATTCTCTCTGGCAGGAATGTAAAGATGGAGACCGCTATTTTAATAGCTTTTATTTTTAATTTTTGTTTATTGTATTATTTATTAATGACGTCGTTCTTAATGTCTCACATTTAACCGCTACCTACTTTATGGAAAGTGGTGACGTGGTCGAGGATGGAGCGCGCTTATTTAGAAGTGATACCCTAACCTAACCCCTTTTTTATAGACAGGAATTTATCAAATGACTTCTCCAGCTCTGGGTGCAGCGGAAGGGAGTGTCAGACTCTTACTGACTAAAACACTCCCGTGTTTCTCCTAAGGCTTTTGCGTTGCAGGGCCGCGGTGACTCTTTCGAATAAATTCTGCAACCCTAGCAAGCACTGAACCTATGGGGCCCCGTCTTCTTTGCTGATATGTCTTTGAGGTGTTTATGGAACACGACGCGCCATCGACTCGGGCCTGGTTGTTATCGGATGGCGAGCCACCCATTGCTCGTCATCTGCAGGCATACAGCGATGGCCAGATAGGTACTATGTATTTCATCCTTGCGAACATCTTTTCAGCCTAGTGAGCCATGATCTAACCCCTACGCTGTAGCTATCAGGAAATGCAGACGCCATAAGGGATTTCCACTCGATGGTTTTACGCATAATGAATGTATTCCCAAAACTTTTCGAGCGTATGAGTGGAATGTGCGTCATATCTATACCGGTTGTCAAATTTCGAACGTCTTGTAGTTCGATGTTTGAATGGACTTGGCGGAATTAAATGAATTATTGTGCAGTGAAGTTGTAGGTTGCGGGTTCAAACCCAGCCAGACGCATTACTTTGTGGAATTAATTTCATCACCACTGCTCTCTTTTGAGAGCAATGGTGATTAAGGTAATTAAGGTGAAGGAAAACATCTTGAGGCATGTCTTAGAACCAAAAATTCGAAGACATGTGACATTCACCAACAACTACGCCCGCACAACTGGGCCCGCGTGATGGATTACGGTCCATTCCCTCTCCTAGAGAGGAGGCCTGTGTCCCAGCAGTGGGAACGTTAAAAGGCTGATTATGATTATGCTTATGCTTATGCTTTATTGTGCAGTACCAACGCACACTCCTCCAAATGTAACCAATAGAAAATCGACAGGCGTCGCTGTTCAGGGATAGTTTTTATGCGACTACAATCTCACAACTATCTATTATCTATAATCGTAACAATGAGACTTATACTAACCATATTCTTTTCTTACAATAATAGATTCAATATACCGTGCATAGATACTATATATTTTATTAGCTACCCAAAAATTGGCACAAATCCGAATTGGGACGGTTTGAATAATGTTGTGTATGTGCAAGGCAAGTAGTGCTTATTTATCTTTATGTGTTTGCTGTTCCATATAATATTTGTGGGATAATTTATAAGTTCAGGTTTAGCAGGGAAGACTTAAATTTCTTTTGAAAGATAAACCTTAAAAGAAAACATTTTTGTTACACTTCAACTTGATCGTAATAATAAATTTGTATTGAAACCTTAAGTGGAAAGTAAATATAAGCGGCAGTAAGGCCAGAAGGTTCTGGAGTGACGACTGCGTTCTGAAAGACGCAGCATTGGAATGCCTTCCACAAAGGGAGCCCATAACTTGGAGAAGACCCAGGAAAATTCGATGAATGCGAGATGTACAAGACCGGTCGATGAGGTGATATTTGGAAAAGGGTTATTTCTAGCCTAGCTTTCTGTACCTACTGCTGCAGAAGATGAGTTAATGTTGTCCAAAATTCTCTCTCCTATCCTCCTCACGTATACCAAAAAAAATATTATAATTCATACATCTAATTCATTTAAAACAAAACTGCAGCTGCCATTTTTTCTCCCAACCAAATTGTTTTGACTTAACGAAGATAAATTATTAACAGAACGGTTCTCTTGTAAAAACCCTTCAATCGTTAAAGCGGCGACTTTTGAATTTAATTCATTGTATTTATTAGTTCTGTTGGAAATTGGCCGTTGTTTATATTAAGGAATGTTTGTTTGTGTGTCCGAGGTGGCGAGGTGGACTGGAATTTGAGAATTGGTAGCCTGGTTGCAAGCGTCCCTGAAATGTCTTGTTATAGAAATATTTGTGAGGGTACTTTGTCCTCAGGCCCGGGTTGATGGCGCGTTGTGTTGTACGCGGGCCTCAAAGAGATGACAGCATAATGAACGGGGTCCGACAGCGTCAGTGCCTTTTTTCTGGATGCGAAATCATCATATGACTCCCGCTCTGGGCGGAGCGGAAAGGAGTGTCAGACTCTTACTGACTAAAACCCATCCGTGATCCTCCGAGTACCCTTTGCGTTCCGGGGCCACGGTGACTCTTTTGAACAAATTCCGTAACAGGGCCAGTGCCTGCCATGGTTGCGAAACTATTACCGCAGCCCTGGAACAGAAATGGCATTTTGAAGGAACACGCGTGGGTTTTAGTCAGTAAGTCTCCGCCCAGAGCTGGAGAAGCCACTTGATGATTCCCAAAAATAGGCTATATTTTATCCCCGTATTACTAAAGGAACCCGAAGGACGCAGGGGAAACTGCAGCGCAATGCTAGTCTCTAATACATTGGGGTCGGCTTTGGGCTTATTCGGGTTAATGGGAACTACGTACCAGTATTTTACATGAAGCCACTGCCTAGCTGACCTCCTTTTCGCTAACAGGACGTTCTTTAAGTAAGTTGTAAGATTTTCTGGCTATCCGAAACGACTGTCAATGATCTTCAAACGACAGCTCAGTCTATTTAACGTGCTTTCTGGGCCACGGAAGGGTCTCGGTACGTAAAGGACGGTCACCCATCCACGAATCGACCTGGGCAAGAGTTGCTTAAATTTTAGTCAAACGGTAGTAATCTTCAAACCACAAGTTTGTGGTTTGAAGATTACTACCGTTTGACTACATATGTACAACTTATATTATGAGATAGTTATCTCATAATATAAGTTGTACATATGTATTTCACACACACATAGTGATCTATCAATGCACAGCCCAAACCACTGAACGGATCGGGCTGAAATTTGGCATGCAGGTAGATGTTATGACGTAGGCATCCGCTAAGAAAGGATTTTGATTAATTCTACCCCCAAGGGGATAAAATAGGGGATGAACGTTTGTATGAAACTTTGTCAATTTTAAACCGATCGGGCTGAGAGTTTCAAAATCGGGGGTAAAGTAACTATTCCACGCGGACGAAGTCGCTGGCAGAAGCTAGTCTCATAATATTTCCACTACCAATCCATTACGTGTAAAGTCTTATTATTGGACACTGACATTATTTCCGTTACATTTAGCCCACAAAGGCTCTTTACATCTTAGATCAGGGAATTATTCATAGAACTAAGATGAAAGAATACTAATTTACACGACACACTTCAAAGGATAAACAACCCTTGCGTCTTTTTAACAAGGTATAATATCAGTTGTGCTGTTACAAAAAGGAAATCCACAAAAACTTTCCGAACTATGTGTGTGGTCCTTAACGATGTTGATACACTGGCGTGCAAAAAATGCGGGCAATTTTCTTGAATATTTGTTAGCGTTTAGTAATATGTGTGGCATTTGGTTTCGTCGCCTATGTAGTTGATGCCAAGATTATGGATACAGTGTGGGGAATTTTAATTGATCGATGATGTGGAGATTGTAGAGATATCAACTGTCGTGAATGCTGACTAAGAAGTGCTTTAAAGAAATTAATAATTGCATGTTTGTGAAGGGATTGTGTTGGAAATGTTCTTGTAATATAAACTCTAGTACATAACCTTTTTTGTTTTTATGGGTGGGAAATCATCAAATTACTTCTTCCGCTCTGGGTGGAGCGGAAGGGAGTGTCAGACTCTGACTGACTAAAACCAATCCGTGTTCCTCTTAATGCCCTTTGCGTTCCAGGTTTCTGCGACTCTTTAGAACAAATTCCTCAATTCATGTACATACCATACATTCCTTGTTTTTGACTTAAATAGCTCAACAGGAAGACTTGTTTTCAGATTCATAATCTACCAACTCTTTTAGCAACTCTGTGGGAATGGGCTTCTTGTCGGATACAACTGAATACAGTAAGTTTTATACATGAGAGGACTGCCTATATGACCTCCACATCCGTCAGTAATTGGGTTGCACGATATTTGATACCCATTGAAAGACTGGCACAGCACCGTTACATATCGTGTCAACTCAATGGTGAGAATATTGTCTGGTATAGCTCAGTCTCTCTCTCACAGTGGAATGACCATAGTTTCGACGATTCATAGTAAGGCCCAAGGTCATTGTAACGATCATTCTTTTCATACAAAAAAGATACGAACTATAACCATCCCGCTTCCTCAACGTTTTCTTCAAAATATTTAAAAACTCTAAAAAATCCAGTTTTTTGCAAGCAATTTTAGTCTTAAAAATAAAAATAGAGATTGTCGGTGTTCTTAGAAGTCTAAAAGACCCTTTTTATCATCGGTAGGATGCGCATAAAGATCATTTATCATAATCAAGCTGCGAACCAAATATCTACTGAAAGATACTGAAACTCGAAGGGGGAACCGGGGGGAGCCACTGAAGGAAAGAGTGGACAGAAGTCTAGGTTTGTTTTGGAGACCGAAATATCTGTATTTAGTATAAGTATGGCGAAAATTTAAAAATGAATAAAAATGTAAAGTTAATGTATTATTTGCCAATTTTTGGGTTAGTGAAAATGCAGAAATGAATTCCGTCTTGTTACTCTTGCTTTGTCGACCGAATCACAGTGGTCCAATTCTGATTAGCTAAGTATACAAGATTATAGTACGTGCTTATGCGGACGGCAAACCGACAGGACCGGGTAGAGATAAACCACGGAGGCCCAGCGGTTTCTTCTAATAAACCCAATTACTCTTTTTGCCCAACCTAGGAACACAGGACGCCACGGCATTCCCTCGATCTGATCATCAACGTGTCATGGGCGAGCTGTGACGGTAGCGTGAGCCTACGGACGACGATTTGGCTCGAACCGATAACCATTAACCACTTGCTTTTACGGACTCGAATTCGACAGTCGATACTTCTCCATTAAATTTGTATATATTGTTTTTCAAGGCAACACGGTTTTGTTGTTTAACGGTTTTTTTTTCTGGATGGGATATCATCAAATGACTTGTCCCACTCTGGGCGGAGTGGAAAGGGGTGTCAGACTCTTACTGATTTAAACCCACCCGTGATCCTTCTAGTACCCTTTGCTTTTCGACCCGGGCCTGGTTGCTATCGGACGGTGAGCCACCCATAGCTCGCCCTCCGCAGGCCCACGGCAATATATCATCGTCTTAATTTAAATACATGCCACAACTTTTATTTTCTACCACGAGCTAATAATGATGTTATAAGTTTGTGTGAAATTAGCCTTCCGATATTTCCCTACGCAGTGCTAGAACCTTCGGAAGTGGGTTCGGGTTGTAAGATCCCTTTACCGAGGGGGGGTGAACACCTCATTTGTCTTGTATTATCAAAGTTATGATTAGATAGCGCCGTACTTCAAGTTTGTACTGCAAAGTGGGAGAAAGGTCTTAAGTAAATATGTAGACAACATTGTAATGGGGAATGAAATGTTTTTAACCCCATACACAGTTGAATTTAAGATCCTTATTCGACAAACCGGATTTACATAGAGCGGCAGCCTAACTGACCTTCAGAACTCAGTAACTGGGTAACAAGATACTTTTTGGCAAGATTGGTGTGTGACTTTCTGACTTCTGTTAATCCGTAACGACTGCCAAAGGTCTAAAAATTACAACCACAGCCTACGACTTTTAACGTGCTATCTGAGGCACAGAGGTGTGATATTTTTAAATGAGGTATTATTGTGAGTATCTACTCATTTAGAAGAATCGTCCTTCAGATATCTACTAAATTATAACCAGATAAAAAATAACCCCATTTTTGTTTTCTGTACAAATTGAATTCTCTATTAATAATATCCGCATTTTCCTCCACAGTGCATATACACTTCATTAAAAAAACAATGCATATTGTTTCTTTCAGCAAAGCATTTTCCGAACGAGATTTCTGCAGGTATTCAGAACAAAACAATTTGTGAAAGAATTTGTATCTCTGTCGCTTGTACACAAGTATGCAGACAGAAAACTAAGTAGGATTGTAATAGTCTTGAAATAACTGAAATAAAAGAGCTGACTGTCTTTTCCTTTAGACACGGAATGCGTTGAAAATGTAGGGTTAGAAGATACAGAGGAATTGTAACTTATTAAAGTTTTGTTTAGATAGGAGACCAGTTCTGGCTCAGGGATATGTTCTCAGTAAAAAATCGTAAAAATTGTGCTATAGTGGTAGGTACCTTATTAATGTAGTTTATCAATCTAAAATTGTTCATCAAATTATTTCTTCCGCTCTGCATGGAGCGGAAAGGAGTGTCAGATTCTTATTGATTAAAACTCACACATGTTCTTCCGAACGCCCTTTGCGTTCCAGGGCCGCGGTGCCTCTTTTGAACAAATTCCGCAACCCTGGCAGGCTCTGGCATTAGCAGGCCCCGTTTTCTATGCTGACATCTCTTTGAGGCGCGCGTGGAACGACCATTGACCCGGACCTGGTTGTTTATCGTATGGCGAGCCATTCATCGCTCGCCATGGGCAGGTCCGCGATGGTATATAGATACTTCTTCGTCCTGCCGAACATCTCTGGCTGGGTGCTTTAGGTGAATTGATTTTAAGAGGACATGACGTGACTGACCCTTTAAAGGCGATAAAAGAAAGCCATAAATTGTATCACTGTTTTAACCCCGAAAGTAGTTCTTACTTCCCCGCAAATCATCATCAACTGCTTAGCCTTTCTTCAATGCAGTCCAGCACCACCAGCATTTTACCTAGACCAATTGCATACCTCCATAAGCCCAGATCCTTGATAACAGGATTTCCATTAGCACCTAGGCTTGTGGTCAGACTTTGTGTCTTCTAATGATCCGTAACGATTGTTAAAGATCAACAAATGACAGCCAGGACCATCGGCTTAACGGCTTTATTGCTTTCTGAGGCACGAATGGATTTTGGATGTGTAGTAAAATTGTCACGAACTTGATGGAAAAAAATCATGCCGGTATCTACTAGGAGCTAAAAGCTCTGATACCAGTGCGAAGTCGAAGCGGCTTGCTACTAGTTGATACAAAAAATTATAGTTGTAAACAACTCAATTAGTATAAAGTCAACCATCTGCCAAGAGAACACATGCTTAGCAAACGGTTACTAGTGTTATCCAAAAACCTACTCTTGAGCCGTTCTAGCCACCATAATCGCGGCAACAGAACCTGTTCGAATTCCGAATAAAAATCAACTTGTCAACTACTTAAAGCTGTGGCACACTATACGATAATGCGGATACATTGTGTATCACAACGGATACGAAACGGTTCGTATTTCGAATCACAGATAAGAGACGGCGCGGATACTCGAGGCTTTGTAGTCACGCAGACACTGGGGGATTGACTGCTGCTAAAAATGTGGCTGATTTTTAAGGTTATAGAAACAAAACATACAGTGTAAAATCGTAAAATCAGTTTCTTAATTCAGAACTAAAGAAGTGTTTGACAAGTGTCACTAAGTAAATGTAGTTTAATGCTAAATTTTGAGCAATTTTCATACTATTTAGAAACAGATACTATTTAATAGCAAAGGTTAAATAAACAAAACGTGTCGTGTAAGTAATGAGTTCCATTTACTGTTTTTGTTTCTTTAATCTTTGCCAAATTTATTGTGACTTGTGCGTTTATTAGCTCAACACCAAGATGTTTGTCTATGCATTCTAAACGAGTAGGTACACTAGTTGAAAATTCTCAACGGCCTATAATTTAACCATTACCGAATGCTATTCATATCTTCTCAGACTCAACTGGACGAGCGTCAAGCAAATCTAATTTAACATCTTAAATAGACATTAACTATTTCATTCAATTACCCAAATACATAATGTCAAACGAACACAACCAAAACCATGGAAATCAACCACTTCACAGCGGTGGCCATCAAATAAAGCTAAATGAATACCTCTTACCAGTTATATAAAACAAGAAATGCCTACCTGCTGAGCTTCCCAAGAACCGGGAAGAATTTGTTCGCATTTATTGACCAATTACGGGGAATTTTATTCCTTATACGGTTTGTCGTAGTCATTTGATTGTAATGACTCAATCGGGAGTGATGAAAATTATTGGTGGGATAATTCTCGTATTTTTAGAGAGCGTTCGTATAATTTGCATGGTAGTCATGTCGCTTATTATGACCTATTTTCTCACAAATTATGTTTGTTTGTTTCTGATTCGTTTTGTTTTGTTTGATTTACGACTATCAACATACATTTTTTTGTGTTTCTCCTTATTACACGAAATACCTAACTAATATGGGAATTTGTTTAATTGTTGCACTTGTAGCATCTATTAACCACTTAATGAATATTACTCCTTATAACGACTGTCGTACTCATTTGATCGTAGACTCATTAAGGAGTGATAAAAAATGATAATTCAGGATAGGTGTGAAGATGTATGGACGTCTGGCTATACGAATTTCATTAAAATATATATTTTTAAGAACAGGTTGTGTTAAAAATTTTGAGCAAGAAAAAACCGTCTAAATGCGAGTCTGACTCGCACGCAAAGGAACCGAAGTAATCATACAATATGTTTTTTACATGATCATTGAAAACCATAACCTTATTTTAGGTTCTCCTGTAATGGTTCGCCGTCCGATAGCAACCAGGCCCGAGTCGATGGCGTGTCGTGTTCCACGCGCGCCTCAAACAGCTGTCAGCAACGTAGACGGAGCGCCATAGGGTCAGTGCCTGCTAGGGTTCGGAATTTGTTCGGAAGAGTCACCGCGGCCCTGGAACGCAAAGGGCACAAGAAGGATCACGGGTGGGTTTTAGTCAGTAATAGTCTGACACTTCCTTCCGCTCCGCCCCGAGCGGGAGAAGTCATTTGATTATTTCCCATCCAAAAAAAAAAGGCTAATTTAGAAGTAAATAACCTTTTTTTAAGACACACGCACTTGTGTATATCCTATCAGGGTTCCGTTTTGGATTCGCTAAATATAAAAATATGGGTTCTGCAACAGCTATAACTGTATTCAGAAACACAGAAGTGAGACGTCAATGTAACACAATAGAACAACAACGTTTTACAAATTATGGAAAGAACGAAAAAATGCTTGTTCTGCACGATGTAATGCAAAGTGGGTCTTTCTATGAAGAACTGTTCTCGTATTTTATTATACTTAAAGGGTAAATATTCCTAGAATGAGAGTATCGATATATTTAGACGAGAAATAGAGAGGTACAGTTAAAAAGTTTCCGATACGCTCTAAGAAAATTTATGTAAGTGCCTTGGCATTTACTATATGGTACTTTTAATTTAAGCCTTAGTGGTGCAAACATGAACGACACTATGAAAAATTTCCATGTCCTAACGTTATCAAACAAACCAAAATCACTCTCATTTACAAAAGAGAAGGCACCACCTATGTACCTGACAAACTTCATAAACTCACTTTTAATCTTATTAAAAATAAAAGGTTAAAACAATCTCAGTGGATGGGAGACTAATTCAATTCCGGCGCGCTTGGGTCGCGTGGCCACATTTTTTGCTTGTTAAAATACCTGCCCGCTGTGAATGAAAGAACGAATGGTCGAATGAATGGTTGAGTGAATGAGTCCCGGCGGGACATCGGCGCAATTATGTTTTTTACTTGGAACGTGTCGTACGGAAATGAAACGACTTTATAATAGGGATGATTGAATGAACTTGTTTTAAGGGCTTGTAATGAGAGCAAGTTTGTTTGACAACATTGAGGTTTTGAGAATTGTTTTCTAGACTACTAAGTTTATTTTCAAGTAGTTATAGAAACGTGTGTAATAACGCTTTTCGATCTTGGGCTCTGAGTGGTCGACTATCTATGTAAGTTTGTATCGGGTAATCTCTGGATCTTTTTTTTATTGTCAAATGTATATGCTCTTGACTCTAGTCTAGGTCGCAGGTGAAAGAGACAAAGTCGACGATGGAATGAGCTTACCCAGAAAAAGTCTGTTCACTCTAACTTTGAAGAGATCAGGGTTGAATGCGTTCGGAAACACATTCATCTACTAATAACTGAGTTTGAAAATTCTTTTACCAATAGAAAGCCACATTATTTGTAGAGTGTCATAGGCTATTTTATCCCCGTATTCCCCCAGGAACGGGAATAACGCGGGTGAAACCGCAAGGCATTGCTGTTAATATATAGAGATTCCTTCATGTCTCGGAAAGCACGTTCAGCCGTTGGTTCCGGTTATCAATTGTAGATATTTTAGAGTTGCTATGGATAGTCGGGAGCCAGGAAATCTGACACAAGTCTTGGATTGCTTGATTATGGCGGTCAGATAGTCAGTCGGACCCAGTAACTGGGTGACACATTGACTTCTGGCAAGACTGGTGTCAGATTTCGTGACTTTTGACTATTTATAACGGCTTTCAAAGGTCTACAAACAGCTGGGACCCAACAGCTTACTGTGTTTTCTGAGGCACGTAGGTTTCTTGGTATGAAATTATGTATGGTCATCTGTCTATACTCGTATAAAGCTAAGCAACGCTTGCCGAGGTGGGTTCATCTCACCTTGGCAAGCGTTTGCTTTGCTTTTAAGATTGTGTTGATTATTTTCTTTCTTTCTTTCTTTCGTTGTTTCTTTCTTTCTATTTACCGACGAGATAGTGACTTGAATGTTTCCTTTTCCCCATCAAACTGACGTTTAGGTACTTTGACAATTTCGTTAATGGTATATTATGAGGTTATGATACTATGAGAAATCCTCATTCAGTCGGAAGAATATATGATCCCCTATATTTTAAACGTTGAAATCTTCTGTGGTCTTTTATTGGCTATACGTTTGCAGCTTCAATTTTCCCACATTTAACGTCATAGTTGAAACATTTCTGCGGTTTGTAACTGTAATTGAAATTTCTCTTCGCTTTTTCATTCCGTCAGAGTAGATCGAGTACCTAATCTTTATTGAATATCTTGTACTCGTTCTTTTATTGTATTTTAGTTACAGTTGTTACAGGAAAATGACAAACTCTTGAAAATATCTTGTGAGATCGTAAACTGAAAATTGACAATTGAACATTTGGAATACCTATTTTTTTACGAACCAGAATTTGACAGTAAATAATCTCACGACGTCATTCCAAGAAAATGTTAACCGACATGGACTGACATGTTAGCTATTTTAATTAACTACTTCATAACTTTTTACTGGGTGTCCTGATCTTGATGATTCTTTTTATATTCGAAAACTGGGTGCTTGTCATATGGTCCCTTTTCAATTGAGATCTGACAACTAGTATTTGAGTTATCCCTAATAATGTGTGGTGACAAAGGCAGAATGAGAACATTATCAACGTAGTCGAACTTTGATGATGTTCTCATTCTGTCTTTGTCGATATAAAATGAAAAAACAAAAAGCTGTATACGATAGTTTGGAAGAGCATTTTAGTATTTCGAGGTGGTCCCTTTCTAGTTTGCTGAAGATCTGATGAAGAAACGAGACAGAAGACAGAAGAATAATAATGATAGCAAATCCTCCGGGATTGCTGAATTCACGTGTTTGTTTATTGTTTACACCAGTTTATAACACGTACACTCTGATGGGCACGTTTAGGTGTGGAGAGTCACCACTAATAAGTGAAAAATGAAATACAACATAATTCTATTTAAAAAAAAAACAAAAAGTTTGAAATAACTTAAATTTCGGGAAGTCGGTGTTCAAAAAAACAACCAAAAGCACCGAGTTCCGAAATTAAAGAAATGTACTATTGACACAACACCGAAACTGCGAAAATAAAACAGCTGTTCTGTACCTATAGAGAGTCGATTTTTTTCTGATTTCAGTTTTAGTCCCATAGTAAAAGTTTTTAATAATAATGAGTTCCACGACGTCGCATATAGGAAACAACAATAATTTTTATGTCTGGGAAAACTTTAGACTTTTACGCCAGAAAAACTGCTGGCATAAACTAGTCTAGCATTAATCATATGTATATCGTATGCTACGTATTACACTATGAATGAAAATGACACTTACCCGTTAGACATAAAAGAAATGCATTGCGCTTAATCTTTTCATTCCGTGACTGTACATAAAGATTGCAGATACAATTCCTTTACGACCTCAATCAAGTCTGTAGCGATGAAACAAAGGTACAAAATGAGCAAAAAGCGATGGAATTAAAGTACCGCACACTGAGTGCTATGCACAGGGCACGTGCCATCTCGGTACCAATTAGTGAGCTGTGTGCTTTTCCAATATACCCGCCACATAGGTACCATATATGTATGAGGGATTGGCCAGGTGATATTTCGATATGGCATGCCAATCCCATACATTTTGGAGTTTTGTAAATCGCTATCGATAATGTCGCAATGCTAGCCTTAAAAGCTGTGATGGGTTTCGATCTAAATGCGAAAATATGAAAATATGTTCATTTTTTAATTGGAGATAACTGTGAGTAGGTAGTGTTAGTTTTTATTGGAAACTACTCAGCGACGATTGGTATAAACACGATAAAACTTAATACTATTTTACAGTTATATAAATACACGGATATGGAAGGGATTATAGATTTGTAGGCAACCAACGGAACCTTGAAATTTTTTAATCATATATTAATAAAGCCCATTTGTTTCCAATTTAGAATTATTATTCTATATGTCATCAATATTATAAACGCGAAAGTTTGTAAGTATGGATGGACGTTTGTTACTTTTTCACGCAAAAAACTATTGAACGGATTTGAATGAAATTTGGCACACAGATGGTTTATAACTAGGATTAACCTATATGTTAATCCATTATAACATAAAACATTCTCACGGGATCTAAACTATGGACTTATACGGATGAAACCGCGGGGCGCTGCTAGTATATAATAAAATTGTAATAGACCGATGTCTGCAGGTATATTGAAGATACGGAGGTAGAAATTATATGAGGGGTCTTTATTAGAGCAACAGATGCCAAAACAATCGTTTTTAGAGTTTTTGTCTATCTGTCTGTATGTTTGTACGCGCATTACGCAAAACATGCGGTAGTTTTGGATTTGAACGCAGTTTTTACCGTTTTACTGCTAGATGTCTAATTTAAAATATAGACCACATTTTACCATTTAGAAATACTAGATTCTAAGTACCACGCGAACAAAGTCGCGATATGAAACTTTACTTAGATAGACTTATATGCAGCGAGTTTAGAGATCAAGAATCAGGCAATTTCTGGGCTGTTGCGGAATTTGTGCGAAAGAGTCACCAAGGCCCTGGAATGCAAAGGGCACAAGGAGGATGACGGGTGGGTTTTAGTCAGTAAGAGTCTGACACTCCCTTCCGCTCCGCCCAGAGCGGGAAAAGTCATTTGAAGATTTCCCATCCAAAAAAAAAAGGCAATTTCTGGGCTTGCTCACTCCATCGTAGACCTCACTCATTGCTTACCATCAGACTAGATAAATGCTCAAAAGCGAATTATAATGAGCAAAGACTTTAATATATAGATTTCAAAAACTTATTAAACCAAACAACGACATTCACATGCGTATTTTCAGAACTCTTTATAAAACTTTTCTCAAGCTTTTCATGAAAATGGACGGACAAGTTTTGAGAAATTTTCTTTTACTGAACAGAGAATATTTCAGAGAAATATTTATAAATGAAATGGCAAAGCTCCTGAAATTCAATAAGAAATCATTGGAAATAGTTTATAGGCTTGTCAATAACAAAACCAAACGTTGTTGGTACGAGGTTGGGTATTACTTTGATGAAACCTTTTATAACTGGAATTAATATTTGTTTTACTTGTACCTATATGTTTGTATGCACTGCCTGTTTGGCTATCTGTCAACACTGTCAACGTCAATTTGCTACAAATCTGCTGGACCGATTCTTGACCCAATCTTTGTCTTGACCCATCTTTGACCCAAATACGGGCACAGAAGGTTATTATTATTTCAATCGACTTCCAAAAAAGGAGGAGGTTCTCAATTCGACTGTATTTTCTTTTTATTTTCGAAAGCAGAATTTTGGAAGGCAGTGTTCAAAAAACGAAAAAGCAACCACAAACACCGAGTTCCGAAATTAAAGTTATTTTGTACTTTTGTTTTTTTTTTCTGTGTAGAAGTCGGTTGTATTGTTTTTTGTAATTTTTTATTTTATTTTTTACTTTTTAGTGGTACACAACCTAAACGTACTAATCACATTGGTGTAAACAATAAACAAAAATGCGATTTTTTTATCTGTATCAGGTCACTCATCAAATGGCAGAATGATCAGTATTTTATCGCGTCACATTTGGTGAGCGCTTGCCAATTCATACATTGTTAGTGTTCTTTATTGCTGACAGAATATGGCTTAGTGTAGAGGTACTTTTTAATCTAAATCTTCAAATCTTTCTCCCGCTTAGGGAGAAACTGAAGGAAGTATCAGATCAGTCTCTTACTGACAAAAGTCCATCAGGGCTCCTTCAAATGCCCTTTGCGGTGCCAAATCTGCGGTACTAATGACGCTCGGCTTAAAACGATTGCTCATTGGAAACACGCACTATCGTTTCTTCACTAATTAAAGTTGGAGGTACTTAATACAAGTTTAAACGTGACACCTCATTGTTTTAACGATTAAGGCCTAATTAAAACCTCGTAATGAGCAGACGTAAAAGATATTAGACATTTTATTTTAATGTTTTCGGGACGATTAATTTTGTTGAGTCTAGTCGATTTGGGTTGTGTTTTAATGAATTTAAGTTGACTCTAGAGGTTTTTGAATACGAACATGTAATAATTTTTGTTTTTTTTTTGTTTTTGTTATAAAATCACGCATTTTTATCCGACTTCTAAAAAAGGAGGAGGTTCTCAATTCGGATGTTTGTATTTTTTTTTTAATGTTTGTTCGCGCATAACTCCGTCGCTTGCCAACCGATTTGAAAAATTCTTTTTTTGTTGGAAAAAAAGACCAAAAGTACAATATAACTTTAATTTCGGAAGTCGGTGTGTTCAACAACAAAAGAGCAACCGAAAACACCGAGTTCCGAAATTAAAGTTATTTTGTACTTTTTGGTCTTTTTGTTTAGAAGTCGGTTTTATTTTTTGTAAAAAGTTTTTTTTTTTGAAGGTTGTTTTGGAAAGTTGCTCATGATATCATGACTAAGTAATATCAGTCCCTTTTTTTTGTTCTAGGCGGAGTGGAAGGGAGTGTCAGACTCTTACTGCCTAAAACCCACCCGTGATCCTTCTAGTGCCCTTTACGTTCCAGGACCGCGGTGACTCTTTCGAACAAATTCCGCAATCCTAGAAGTAATATCCCTTGGGTCAACTTTTAAGCTAAGCGATGGTTATCGAGGCCGGTCCGTGCATGTCTATTACGTACCGAAGCTCATCAGTTTCTGGCTGCCAGATTCTAGATTCCAGATTCCTGAATCCAAATTCCATGCTCCAAATACTAGATGCCATATTCCATTTTCCCGATTCCTGATTCCTCACCGAATTGTCTCAAGATTTGATGATTCCAGATTCCAGACTTCTGGTTCCCGATTTCTGATTCTAGATGTCATATTTCAAGTTAAGTAAAGTAAGATGTGGTTTTGACTCTCAGCGACTGCGGTACGGATGTGAACGCTCCTTAAAATACAAGTAGGTATCTGAAGACAAGTATGACCATACAAAGGCTAAGCAAAATAATGATTAGATGTCAATTCCATAATTTTTGACTTTTGACAATCGTTATCGCTGTCAGAATACCACTTCGTCCAGGCCCTTTTGCAACGATTGCTAAACAGTTACACAATTGCCAACCAACTTCCCCTCTATTAACTACACGATAGTTCCACATAAACCAACAAGAATAATACATTACTTCGGTCTAAACATATTACTTATTAGGCTTTTAGAAAGTCCGTGGCAATTATCCTTATAAGTGTGTTATAATTGACTCTTTTGTTAAGCGCACAATGCTTGACCGGCCATTATTTGGATTGGCCGGCAGGGCCTCGAATTGGTCACTAATCAAATATTGTACGGAAATGCCTTTGTTCTATTCATATTGGGTGGTATGGTATTTGAGTATGTTTTTCATAGTTTTGTACGTATGTTAGTTTTCGTAGAATATGTTTAGAAATAGAAAAGATGGCTACTGTTTAAAGCGGATGCTCCTAGCAAAATGTATACATAAAACTGACAATACCTTATAGAAAATGAATTTAATGAAACGTGATAAACATGAACATAATTCCTACGTTTTAACTAAGTAGTAGGAAGTATTTCGAAAATAGTTTAGGAATCGGTGAGAGCAACTTAATTTTTACTATAATTTTCCAAGAAGACTCAATGCCTAGAATACTCTAGGTACCTTCAGCAACCGAATATGTAATACTACATTTCTGTCCAAAACTCGAATCGCCGATGAGGGCAACAAAGTTAAACCTATTGCTTTATTCCAAATATGCGTTTCAGACTGTTTCGTTCCTTAGTGGTATAATAGGCACAACAGCTGAGTTCTGTGTCCGAGTCTGACAAAGTATTACTGGATTTTTTCAAATGCACTAGTATAAACACTTTAAAAAGGCGGACTTAATGCCATAGGTATTTTCTACCAGTCAACCTTTGGGTGGTGCAGAGACAACATGGCAGGTGCAACTTAGATGAAAGCCAAACAGAGAGAAAAAAAATGCATATATAACCAAAAATAAAAATAATAATTATAAAGATACACCCCTGCCTATCCCTAATTGTATATCATAAGGATCATTCCCAGAAATATTTGTTAGTGGCGACATGGAACAAATATTGCGTTGGTATTAATTCTGTATGTACAGTCAACTCGTTTAATCCTTCGTCAGTTTTACAATTATTTTCTGCGTGGAATTTACGACTACTGAATAAAAACTACTTTAAACCTGTCGCCCTTACTTTGACATTATAAATTTGAAAGTGAGTTTGTGTCTTTTGCTTTTACGCCAAAATAACTAACCCGATTTTGATGAATTTTGATACATAGATAGGATCCTGGAGACGGTTAGGTAGGAATCTGCTACTTTTTGCGAGGGTAAAACATGAATGCGAGCGCTTTTATAAAAAAAAAATACGCGTGTCAGTCATTAATTTTCACATTTCTACTAGCAACTTTGTGGTTACTCGGTGACATTGAGGTTATGGCAAAAACAAATAATAATCATTATAGAAAAATGTTTTTTGAATGATACTATCTGCTTTGTTTCTCTTCCAACTGATTAAAACAATACACTTGCTATTGTTATCTTTTCACCAATCTTGGTTGACAGGTAGAGAATGCCTAAGACCGCCTTTGTGCCTGTGAGCATGAAGAGTATAAATAAATAAAATCGATAAAAGAGGAGCAAGCCAAACAGAGCGAAGGTGACGAACTTTATATTACCGTGTCTGTACCTAATGTAATTTCGCATTGCGTTGCCAACAATTAGGTATATTCTACAGCTTCTACTAAATACACACAGCGAACAAACATGTAGGTATCAGCTGCTAATTATAAATGACAAATACGGCAATTGGGTTACTGTGAGTCAATAGTTACTTTCATATTGTAACTATTACAAATGATTCATTATAATGTGCTAAATGGTACAATTAGTATATACCTAGTATGAAGATTAATATGTATCAATATTGTTTATTGATAATTATGTCAAGTGAAACTTTAGCTAGTGACTAAGGTTCCAAATAAGTGCGTGTAGTTTCCCCCTTTTTCATGTATTTGACTCTGCATACTATTGTGTAAATTCAAGTTCTTAAAACGCAATAGACAAATGTGTTGCTGGGGAGTTTGTTCCGCCACTTCTACTTCCCAGCTAAAACACTAGGAAGTGTTGGCGGGCGGGGGTTTTGGGACACTGGTTTCATGTAAAATTTGACGTTCAAAAAGTGTTGGCTCTTAGCCTAGTTTGACTAGATGACTTTTGATTTTTGAATTTGTGGTTGTTGCTATCAGAAAACAGACTCCGGCTGGCAATTCCACTCATTCGCAGGTTTCATTCCTAAAGTGAACGCCATCTTTTCCTAAATTCTTGTAATATAAAGGCCACATTTGCCTCAATAATAATTTGTTTAAAAGTCCAGATAACTTTGCCCGCCAAACAAATATTGAATTAAATCTATACTAATATTATAAAGCTGAAGAGTTTGTTTGTTTGTTTGTTTGTTTGTTTGTTTGAACGCGCTAATCTCTGGAACTACTGGTCCGATTTGAAAAAATCTTTCAGTGTTAGATAGCCCATTTATCGAGGAAGGCTATAGGCTATATTTTATCCCCATATTCCCACGGGAATGGAACTAGGCGGGTGAAACCGCGAGGCGCTGCTAGTGTTGAATAATAGTAAATTTAGTTTTACCAACACATGCACATGTCCTTACAGTTGTAGCTGATATAGGAAAATACATACGTCTCCATAGTAAAATCCTTTTAAAATTGTAATTATTCGATAAAAGTGCGCACAGTTGACCTATTTCACGGTACCACATTGTACTCAATTTAAAAAAATGGATTGACTTCCTTTTTTAAATAAATTAAATGAAAGGCAGCCGTTCCACTGACCTTAGGAACTCAAAAATAAACACAGACATAACATAAACAAACAAAAAAAAAGGTAATTGATAGCATTATTATTCAAAAACGGTCTCGATAAAGTTGTCCGGACAACCGGTCGTTATCAACAACTAGTCGTTACAAAGTATATCGATATAATTAATTCAGGGAACATCACTAAATTATGTTTAATGCCTCTTATATAGGCTGGACTTTAGGAAAATAAGTTTATTGAGCTGTTTAGCATATTAATGTGGGTTTTAGGGTTCTGAAGGAAGGATACATACATGTGTTTTGTTAAATGATCTCATTGCAAAAATATTTTATCTAAAACACTGCAGCCCTATCGCATATTTAAATAAAAAATGAATGCAATTGGTCGCTTCCATTTTGGTATTGTAACCGTAATCATTGCGTGTTTCACATGGTCGATAAAACAAGTATTTAAGAAAATAAAGCAATGGATATGGAGATCCTTTAAATTTTGAAAAAAAAATAGGCGATTGTATAAGTTACAGGCACAGGACAAGCCGATAAAGTTCCTTCTTCAATATATATGTATGTATATATTTTGTTCAACAACATTAAAATCAAACTCAAAGCATATAAGTATCTTCTATCTATAATTATCTATCTATACTTATAATAAATCTGTAGAGAGATCAATTCTGTACAAGGAATATATTTTCAAAATAACTATCAGGGGGTGATTAGCCCCACCGAATGTGTCTCCACGTTGTCGTCGTGGTGGGGCTTGAGCGTCCCAATGATCTTGCGAGCTTTCCCGGTAGAGCCACTCATGCCGGAAGGTCGCAAGTGAGGGATCAGACCAAGAGAGACACACGCTTGCTCGCTGCTCTCTGGTACGCGTCTGATCATCAGACGTGACTGTGGGAGCAGCGAGCAGGTGGAGAGGTGAGGTGAGGAGAGTGGGCCCCGAGAAGGGGCGGAGCAAACAGGGACCGCACCCTTAAAAGGCACAAATATGAATCAAGATCTTTGGAAAATGAGTCCCCAGGTGGGTCCCGACTGCTCAGCAGTCGGGGAATCCCACCCCGCTTCGGCGGGCTGCCCTCCGTACTCTGGGGTGGGCAACAAAGACCTTCCGCTTGCCAGTGGCAACAAGAGCCGAGGAGGCTCCGAGTCATCGTCGTCATCCGGATCCGCCTCCTTTAAGGAGCTGATGGCGCACGAGTTTGAAGAGGAGGGTTCGCCTGAGCGCCGGGGTGGTGCGGAGTCGGATTTCGGCTCCGCGCCAGACCTAGTAACGGTCAGCTCGGCGGGCTCTGAAGACGGACGAGGGGGGGCTGCTGCGGAGAACGTCAAGTTCTTCCGCAAGCGGCCCAGAAGGGAGGATGACCAGGAGTCGTCCTCCGAGGGCGAGTTTGCCTCCGCCCGCAAGATCCCCACCGCAAGGCGGGGCAGGGGCAGTGAGGCAGGGAGGGGGCTGGCTCCCTCTACCCGGGAGGCGGGGCGTCGGGCCGAGAGGTTGGTGGAGGAGGGGCGTCGCCCTGGAGGGAGCGGTCGTGGGGCTCCCTCTACCATTCCGCCTCCTCTCGACTCTGACGACTCAGAGTCCCCGGGGGAGGTACCTCCCGCTGCTGAGGAGCAGAGAGCCAAGAAATTTGAGGAGGTTGTGCAGGCCGCGATTCGCGCTGTGGCCTTCAAAAGGAAGCAGTCCTCCAAGCGGGAGGCCATCAGCGCGGCCAAAGCCTCCATCCTGGCGGCAGCGGCGGCCAACGTCGATGGGCCTGCCTCTAAGGAGGCGTCAGAGTTGCGGGCGGAGGTCGCCCGCCTCGCGGTCATTACGGAGCGACTCGTTCGGGAGAATGAGTCGCTCCGGAGGGACCTAGCGGGGATGGCCAGAGCGGCCTCTGAGGAGCCGCAAGGGGGGCTGAGTCCGGCGCCTCTGGAGGGGAGCCTAGTGCTGAGCCAGGTGCGGAACCTGGTGCGGCAGGAGCTGGCTCCCTTCCGGAGGCAGTTCTCCACCTTGGAGGACATGGTCCGGCGCCCCCCAACAGCGGCGACACAGAAGGCCCCGGGCCAGCAGAAGGCGGCCTCGTACGCAGCCGCGGTGGCTGCCAGCCCGGGAGCGTCTGGCCAGGCGGCGAAGGCCAAAAAAGGAGCCGCGCCAGCGCCTGTGGCGCCGGCGCCTGCGACGCCGGCGACGACCAAGTCGGCCCCGGCGAGGAGGGGCAGGAGGAAGGCTGGAGGGGGAGCGGCTAAGGCTGCGGCGCCAGTGGTGCCGCAGCCGCCCCCACCCCCACCCCCACCCTCGGACCCTCCTGCGGCCGAGGCCGAGTGGCAGGTTGCTGGCCAGAAAAGGAAGGCAAAAGAAGCGGCCAAGAAGAAGGCGAGGAAGCAGCGGCGGAAGGCCAACGCCATTGCGGCGAGGCTTCGCGCCCCGAAGTCCGCGGCTGTAGTGTTAACACTGCAGCCGGAAGCGGAACAGAGGGGCGTGACTTATCTCGCCGTATTGAAGCGGGCGAAGGAGGCGGTGAGCCTCCAAGAGCTGGGCATCAGCGGGGGCATCGGGGTCAGGAGGACCCTAACCGGTGCCCGCAAGCTCGAGCTCGCCGGAGCGGAGAGTGGCCCGTTCGCGGACGCCTTGGCCGAAAGGCTGAGGGCGGTCTTACCCGCGGACGAGGTCCGGGTGTCCAGGCCGGCTAAGCGCATCGACGTGCGCATAGTGGGCCTGGATGACTCCGTTACGGAGGAGGAAGTTGTGGCCGCCGTCGCCAGGACTGGGGGGTGCTCTGCCGAGCTCGTCAAGGCGGGCACCCTCCGGCCTGACAACACGGGCATGCAAACCCTTGTGGTGAGCTGCCCCGTGACGGCGGCCAGAACTGTGTCGGAGGGTCGAAGGCTCTTGGTGGGGTGGGTGTCTGCGCGGGTAAAACTGCTGGAACCCAGGCCTCTGAGGTGCTACCGCTGCCATGTGGGCAACCACACGGGAGCTATGTGCCCCTCGGAGGTGGACCGCAGCGGACTTTGTTTCCGCTGTGGTCAGCCCGGTCATCGGGCCGGCTCGTGTGACGCCACGCCGCACTGCAGTGCATGTGCGGCTGCTGGCAAGCCGGCCGAGCACTGGGCTGGGGGAAGGGCCTGCGCGCCATCCGCCCCGACCAGGGGCAAGAGGTCCGCCGCCGCCGCCGCCTCTGCCGCCGCCGCGGCTTCCGTCGCCGCTTCTGCCGCTACTGCTGTGGGTGCTGCGACTCCTGGTTCTCGGGAGGGGGCCGAGATGGAGTGCCAGTAATGGTCCCATCGTGGCCTCCTCCAGAGACAAGTCGGCCGCTGTGCTATTGCGCAGTGGCTGATGCCTGGGGACGGTGAGCGTGGGTGGCTCGCCGTCCGATACCAGGCTGAGTCGACGACGCGTTGTGCTTCACGCGCGCCTCAAGGAGCCGTCAGCACCAGAGACGGGGCCCCATAGGGTCGGTGCCTGCTAGGGTTGCGGAATTTATTCGAAAGAGTTACCGCGGCCCTGGAACGCAAAGGGCACATCGAGGAGCACGGGTGGGTTTTAGTCAGTAAAAGTCTGACACTCCCTACCGCTCCACCCAGGGCGGGAGGGGTCATTTGATGATTTCCCATCCAGAAAAAAAAAAAAAAAAAAAAAAAAAAAAAGGGGGTGATTAGTGATCGATACTGGTGCCAAAAATGCAATCAGTAAAATTTTTGTCTGTCTGTCTGTCTGTCTGTCTGTCTGTCTGTCTGTCTGTCTGTCTGTATGTTCTTTATAGAAACAAAAACTACTCGACCGATTTTAACGAAACTTGGTGCAATTATTCTTCATACTCCTGGGCAGGTTATAGTATACTTTTCATCACGCTACAATCAATAGGAGCAGAGCAGTGAAGGAAAATGTTGGGAAAACGGAAGAAGTTACTCCATTTTTTAAGCTTCCGTCGCGTGTGTAGCCTTAATGGTTAAAGTTACATAGAAATCATGTATTACGGAAATGTTCTACATAAAATTATCTAAAAAATATCCCGAAACAGCATGTCTATCTTTTGTCAATTTTAAACCGATCGGGCTGAGAGTTTCAAAATCGGGGGTAAAGTAACTATTCCACGCGGACGAAGTCGCTGGCAGAAGCTAGTTTTAAAATAAATCATTTAAAAGCAATTTTCAATGTCGAGGTCATCATCTGCGTAGCTTTTTCCCAACTAGGTATATTGCCGTCGGCTTCCAGTCAAACAGGATACAGCTGAATACCAGTATTTTACTTGAAGCAGCTGCCTACGAGACCTCCACAACCCATAAACTGGGTAATACGGTTATTCTTAGCAAGACTGAAGTCAGATTACCTGGCTTCTGACAGTCCGTAACGACTGCCAAAGATCTACAAAAAACAGCTGGGACCAACGGTTTAACGTGCTTTCCGAGGCACGGAGGAGTCTTAGTATGCTAAGATGGTCACCCATCCACAGACTGACATTGGCAAGCGTTGCTTAACCTTGGGAATCGACCCGTGCGTCTGTTATTATTTAGCCACGAGCTGTCGGTCAAAAACATGAAGCTAGCAGTAGTGAACTCATTTTATTTGTGTGAACCCATACTATTTTTCCAAAAACATCGTGTGTGGTCTTCAATAAATATTGTCTTAAACCCATAATTGCTACCAATATTAATTGTAACTTATTACTGTAAGATTTATTAGTACAGCTACCAGTAACACCAAAGATTCAAATCAAAGAAAAGAAAATGAATATAAAAATTAAATAAAACAAAATTCTTAACATGCATGACGCTATAAATACAATCAAATTAAGACCTCGTTATGAAAACGTCTCGATTAATCGTTAATCGAGTCGGTTGATTAATAGATTCCAATTAATCGATTCTATGTGTGTGGTCAGATTTTTGTCTGTAAGCATTGATAATTAAATACTTAGTTAGACTTAGTTTTCATTACCTACTTTCTAGCTACAAAATTGATGTTTTTTTTTATAAATTTGGAAGGGATTTAATTAATTGAAAATTGCATTTTTATCCTGGAAGACGAGAGCACTCGTGCGTAGCTAATGTAATGTGCATAGCTTTTACTGTGGACCTCCTCGGATGCCTGTACCTGTTGTAGCTTTTTCCTACTACGACGGGGTCGCCTTCCAGTCCATGTGAAAGCGGTAGGAACTTTATATGAAGTGCCTGCCAATAATATGAACAAATAATTTCCGGGAGCCCGAGACCGGCGGCTTTTGTATAATGTATCATGTACTGGCTGGCCAATACTTGAGTCATCCACATAGCGACCTCGGTAATCTTTGCTTGACCACCTCAGGAACTCAAGTCTGCTATTCAATAGTGTCAGAATGGTCTATCATTGATTTCATAATGGTTGATTTTGATAAGTTTGGTAATCTACTAATATAAAAGCGTCAAGACATTTTGCATAGCCCCAAATATTGATGATGAGTATTTTTAAATTTTTATTACACGTTAAAAGATCCTTACTAATATTATAAACGCGTAAGCGAGTTTGTTTGTTACACTTTTACATCTAAAACGGCGTGGCAACCGAGGCAGATGAGAATCTGAAGACGATATAGGCTTCTTTAACGCAGACAAAGCCGCGGGCAAAATCTAGTTGGTAATAAAACAAAAGTTAGTTTCATTCAAACGACTGTTGTTTCCAAACCACTGTGTTAATAAACGCCTACAGCCTCCGCTCATATAACCTACCAAGAAAAGTTACACAAACCGTATTGAATTTCATTAGACCCACAAGAATAGGAAATATAGTTATTGAAATAATGCACTAACAATAAAATAATTACTTTAATTGAAACACAAATTGTTCTTTGAGTATCAATAAAGTTATAGACATTATTTAATCATGTAAATGTCCCTTGGTGACTGCCGGCCTGGCTCTGTCTGGTTGTGTGTTGGGAATAATGTAGCGGGCATGTACCAAAATAAAACTTTTAAATTCAATTTTCAACTTTTTATTCTTCAACTCGTTACATCTATTGTGTAATGGAAATATGGTTGACAAGGCAGAATCTAAGGCAGTTTTCTTGAATGACACACTTCGTGAGTTAAGCCATAGGATAGGCCATTTACCAGATACAAATCCAGATTCCCGTGTGCTACTGGGAAATTCCCACTCAGACCCAATAACTGAATACAGTCTTTCACGCTCATCAGAAGAGATTAGGACAACGAATATTGTTATTATTATTTTGAAATAGGCTCTCAGTCATTTAGTCTCCTATTCCCATGGAAAGTTAGACTTTAGGAAAAGTCTAAGGCATACCTAAGTATGTGTTTAATGGGAAAAGGCTAAAGTACCGTTTAATACCATATTCATTGAATACTCCATAGAAAAGCCATTAACCTGAATGCAAACTCCCATTCGATTACGAAATTATTTGTATTGCTGTATTAGAATAGATTGGAAAACTTTAGCGGTCTCTTAGATATTAATTTGAATAGATTGTTTTGTAGTATTGTTACTGTGTGCCTGTCCAATCTAAATATAAATTTACGTTTACTCTTGGAGTTGTGGTGAATCAGTGGATGGGAAATCATCATATGACTCATCCCGCTCTAGGCAGAACGAAATCCCCACCGAATGTGTCTCCACGTTGCCGTCATGGTGGGGCTTGCGCGTCCCAATGATCTTGCGAGCTTTCCCGGTAGAGCCACTCATGCCGGAAGGTCGCAAGTGAGGGATCAGACCAAGAGAGACACACATACGCGAGGAATCCCGCTGGCTGCTTTCTGGTACGCGTCTGCTCAGCAGACGTGACTGTGAAGGCAGTGAGCGGATGGGAGGAGAGGCCCTGTGAGGGAGAAAGGGTGGAGGAGCAAGGGACCATACCCTCTAAAAGGAAAAGAATGGAACAAGCACAAGATGAAATAGTATTACCCCAGGGCGATTCCAGCGGCTCAGCCGCTGGGGAATCCACCACGCTCGCAAGAGCGTCTGCCCCATCGTATGTATCGCCGAAGAGGCTCCGAATCGTCATCATCCGGATCCGCTTCTTTTAAGGAGCTGATGGCGTACGATTTTGTAGCGTAGGGTTCGCCTGAGCGCCGGGGAGGTGCAGAACCAGATTCTGGCTCTGCACCTGACCTAGTAACGGTCAGCTCAGCGGGCTCTAGAGATAGAAGAAAGGGGGCTGCTGTGGAGAACGTCAAGTTCCTCCAAATGGAGAGTGAGACTCTTACTGACTAAAACCCACCCGTGTTTCTCTAAATGCTCTTTGCGTTCCAGAGACGCGGTAACTCTTTCGAACAATTACACAACTTTGACGAGATAAAGTAGGCACTTTACTTTATGAAAATATGCTTAAAAAGTGGAAGAAAGCTTTGTCATCTATCAACCTACAAGTACTGGGTCCACGGGGTGGATTATTCCCTCGCTCCCTCTTTCAAAAAGGCCACCTGTGTGTGTCAGTAGCATTGCAGTAGGAACTATACAAACTGCTTATGCTAATGAGAGAGGTTATTTTATTACATTAGCCAAATAGCAAGTTGCTACTTGAAAACCCTATAACCAAAACATCATGGTGTCATTCCAGACATCATTATGAACAGCTTTTATCATGGTACTATCATCGATATCGCGTAGTTACAGGGTGTGTCTATCATACTTCTCGACCTAGGAATTTTCGATCTGCAGTCACTACAACACGGTACTAGTAGCACTTAATCTAGTTGGGGAATTTGTTCGGAAGAGTCAACGTGGCCTTGGAACGCAAAGGGCACATGAAGGATCACGGGTGGGATTTAGTCAGTAAAAGTCTGACACTCCCTTCCACTTCGCCCAGAGCGGGAGAAATCATTCGCTGATTTCACATCCACAAAAAAGGCATTTAATCTAACCCTCTCACCAAAACAAACCATCGAAGTCCGCTCAAAATTCAAAACAAAACGTATCCAATCTCCTCGAAAAGATATTTATCAGTAAACCATAAAAGTAAAAGGCGGTAAACGAGTAATATATCCGTAAGAACACGTTAACCCGTCAATATCGATAGAAAACTGTAAAATGGTCGGTTGAGACGTAAAATGGAGTAATTTTGGCCGGAGAATAAACGGTATAATGCCCTAAACGGATACTAGTGTTTATGAGTGAGTTTGTCTGCGATATTTTGTTAGGTCAGTCCTAAATATTTATTTACTGTGTAAAGGCTGGACAAACCTCTACCTCCAGAGTGAAAGAAGGCTTCTTATGATTTGTCATTTATAAAAAAAGCCTAAACACAACAGTAGTTTTGTGGTTATGGAGGTTGCGTTGAGTTCTTCACCGACACACATACCTGATGTTTGTGCAGCTGTTCCAACCACCCAAATAGGACAATAAAAACCGAACGTTTTCAGCTAAACCATTGTTAGATTTAGATAGAATGTTCTTTATTATGTACACCATTTCAGTTAGCTACAGAAAACATAGAAGAAGATAACATGACATAGGCTGACACATTGAACGGCCTTATCGCTAAAAGCGAGTCGTTTAGGCAAACACAACCAACCATTGAAACATTGTTAAAGAGATTGCTTCATCGCATAATGGTCCCTTCATTTGTTAAAAACTCCATCTAAATTATATCGCAAAAATGCTATGTGGTAAAAAAAACTATATGCAAAAAATAAACTACCCAAAATACAAACAAACATTTTATATGTGCACCATATCGCTAACACAGAGCGTTCCCACCATTTTATGTGCACCCTCTATAGGAAAGTGTTTCACTAAATGTGTGTTAATTTCGTTTCAACGCGTTTCAAATGGCAAAGGGTTTTGCGACGCCATTGGGAATCTTTGTGTTGTGCAGTTCGAAGTGAAATAAAAGCCAAGTTTATAAAATATTTTAGGAAGGAAAGAAATCGGGCAAGATGTGCAATAACACGTTTGTAGGTAAAAAATCTTATGTAAAGTATAACGAGCTCCAGTTTTTTATACAGAGTTAACGTAACGTCACTTACATATCAAAGAGAACTAAATAGAGGCATAAATATCATAACATAATGTTGCGCGACACAATTCGTTACCACTAGCGCCATCTAGTATCGAGTAGCAGAACTAGTAAAGTCAAGAACCTTCGAGACTTTTCGATGCTAGAACATTCTAGAATTCTCGGACCCTAGTCAGTCGCGACCGATATATGCGAACTTTCTACAATGGAAGGTTCTGGAACTACCCGGCGCCCTATATAAGGTTGGCACATGTACCGGCCGAGTCAGCATTGTCCGGTTGAGCAGTAACCAGCCTTAATGTGCTGAACTGCGAGTGGTCACGTCAAAACAAAAAAAAACCGACCGAGTCAGTATTGGATTTGCGATACGAGTGATAACTTCGAGAGCGATCTTCAACTGCGAACTCAAGTGATTAATAGTGCGATTATGTTTTGTAATTAGAGAGTTTATAATGTTTTTATTGTTGTGTAATTAAAGTGTCATTTTTGGTTATTTAATCGGCTGTTTTTATTGTCACGAACCCGAAGCTCGTAACAATAAGTTAAATTATATTTTAAGATGTTTTAGAAGGAACAATATATTTTTAAAAAGTGACCATTATTTTGTTATTATTATTTCAATGGGTTTTCCATTTATATATGGAGGTTTTATTGCTCCACTTTCAAAAAGTTTATTAAAAAAGTCTAGCGTCATCACATGGAAATCACTAGTTACATTATTGACTAAGACATAAAATTATGCATTTTCCTCATGCGGGTTTGCAGATATGAAACACCGCCTGCTAGATTTTCTTCTTCCATTCTCTCCATTCATTCTTCTCCATTCTCTCTTTTTACCTTTCAAACATTTATCACACAACCCATCCATCTTTTCTTACACTCCGAATTTGTTCGAAAGAGTCACCGCAGCCCTGGAACGTAAAGGGCACAAGAAGGTTCACGGGTGGGTTTTAGTCAGTAGGAGTCTGACACTCCCTTCCCCTCCGCCCAGAGCGGGAGAAGTCATTTGATGATTTCCCAACCAAAAAAAAAAGCTAGCTTGCGCGTGCTCCACTCTCCATTCATTCACATTTAGATATACAAAAACTTCTCTGTCTAATATTACATAGGAAGTTCATTATTTTGGCAATAACTTCGTAGTTTAATATTCTACAAACAACCCGTCCCGTATTTGATCAGGAAGCACAGCATATACTCCCTCGCTATAATATATGCATGCTCGCTATAATGTATGTGCTCCCTCGTTATGATTTCTTCAGACATTTTCAACAACCATGTCATACTTCAGCCAATACATAAATAAAACACGAATCAAAAACCGTATCGAAATCCGTCCGGTAGTTTTTAAGCTTATCGCGTACAGACTGACAGCAACATGAACTAAATATGTATATCATCAGCAATATGAACACATAGAAAGAAAGAAAATGTATTTTAATTGCTACAAAACGACATATTTTTAAAACATGAAAGCCTTGTGTTCTACGGTCCTATTCACAGCACTGTCGCGACTTAGAGCCAATCAAAATCATTCTGCAATGCAGCCAGTGACGGATTAACCCTTAATCAAATTAAGCAATTGCCGAGGGCATCACGTCTGGGGGGGCACCAGAAGAAGCACAAAAAAAACCGTCCTTAAGGTATCACGTCTCACTCTCATGTCGCCAAACACCACACGAGAAAAAAATATATTAAATTAATTCAACCTAGAGTCAAAACCCCGCTCCCGCTTGCCCACTCGCTGCCTGCTACTAGAGCATTCGGCAATTCGAATGCACCAGAATCGCGATCGCGAATTACAAACCACCCCTTCCCCGCGGATCTCCGCCTGGCGCCCCCACAAATCTTTGTCAATCAAATGTTTGTTTTGTTTTTTTTTTGTGTAATTGTGCCGGCCGGCTTCTATGCATACTTAATACAATTAATTTGATAATTAATAAGTAAGTCATTTTTTTAGACGGTAAAGGTTTATTGGTTTAAATACCATTCTAGTTGACATATGGATAGGGGGGCCCACAGGCGTGGATTGCTTAGGGCATCAAGTAATCTTAATCCGTCACTGAATGCAGCCCTAGTCCACGCACAGTCAATCATGACGTCATTAATCCTAGCTAAGTAACGACACTATGTCAGCCCATGACGTATTTACTATTATAGCTCAGAATAACTTAGTAAATATATAGTTTAAATGCTCTAGTTATGTTCTCATGTGAGATAGGAATCGTTTTCTGTACGTCGATTCAAGTCATGTCGACTTTTAAGTATTGTGTTCAGCAAATATGATTTGTTTTATGTTTGTAAGACAGAGATAAATCTTGCTTGATAAATGTCCTGCGTCATACATAATGTAAACGTTTTTGGCCAATCGCAAAGTTATTGATTTCATGGTCTCTGAGAACCAAGGCCCCAAGTCTGCTATTTCTATAGATTTGTCATTCCAACACGATCCCATTGTCATTTTGCTACAAGTTCGTAATCTGCTAAATTCATAATGATCGATCATTGGTCGGTCAATGTTCTCGTAATACTTTTTGATAACTGAGCTATTAAAAGAAATTACTGCACAAAGACGTTCTAATTATAGGTCACTGATCAAAGGAACGGTCAACATTTAAGCGAACTACCGCATAGGTATTTCTGTCATACATTTGTCATTATGTACGAGATTACCATTAGGTATATGCCATTTCTTTCAATGGAGAGTCAGTGGTTGACCACTGGAAAGTCATAGTGACGCTTTTATATTAGTACATAGATTACCAAACTTGTAAAATTCAACCATTATAAAATCAATGATAGACCATTCCGACACGATTGTAATAGCAGACTTGAGGCCCTGGCCTCTAGCTGCGGTCTAGAACTAACCCTTTCTATTTTACTTTAAAAGGGGAGAATGGAAGGGTAAATACAATAACTTATTTTTTAGCGGATGCTTACGTAAAAGAATAAACCGATATTCAAAATGTTCGCTTGCGAGACTTTTTAGTTTCGGCAAAGTTTTTATAAGTATAGATGACGGGCTATGGAGAGCAGCATATTAGGTGCTAAGCGAACAGATTGCGTTAGAAATATCACCGTGTTCTACATAACTAAAGTTATAGATTTGAAGAAAAAAGCAGTCAGGGTAAAGTGGAAGTGAGCGAGCCATGTTGCACGAATACTCCCGAAGAGTGTGGACAAAGACCGTCACTCAAAGGACGCCCGAATAATGACGTCGTCTTCAAGGTCGACCGCGGCGAAGTTGGACTGACGATCTCTTCATGTTTGCGGGAAAAACTTGGCCAGAGATCGCCCAAGACAGAGGTAGGTAGGGGAGCTAGGTAAGGTAAAAGGGGAGCCTTTTTCCCAGCTGTGGGATATAGATGTCGGCAAACAAACAAAAAAAAAAAATCACTGTTTTAAGAATCTACGCCGTTATTAGTTGGTTATTGTCTTCGAAAAAACACAGTTCATATTATTAAGTTCGATCCCTGCACGTTACAGAAAAAGAAATTGCTAGGCGCACTCACGAATTACAAAACGAATTTCTTATATACTTATCTATAAAAAAACAAAACGCTAAAACAGAATAGTCACAATTTCTTTTCTTATTAAATAAGTCTGAAAATACGTACTCGCCATTTGACTAAAAAGAAAAATATTTTCACACCAACAACACTGGAAAATTTTTCGTCAACATTCATCAAATTTTGACAGTCAGAAATAAGTGCGAATTGTGAGTTGTGGCGTGTCAATTTGTGCCAGTGTGTCCCGACCTTATTTTGCGAGGTTCTGGGGACTAAACCAGATTGGTAAATATTATGTTGCGAGGATATACTAGTTAAACACGGCGGGTGGGCTTAAGATTTAAATAGAGGATTTTTTGAAAGATCAAATGACCCCGTTTTTATTCATTACATAGTGTTCCATACTGTTCAATTTGTACGTTTTTAATGCATAGTCACATGATTGCACAGGGTACGATGCGATGCGGGATTTGGTTCCGTAAACTATTTAGTTCGTATGTGGCTCGCATAGATGCCGCGACAATCGTATCCCACAGTAACTGGATTCGGAGGCCAGATAGGCAATCGATCTATGCAAAATACTGATACTTAGCTGCATCCGAGAGACTAGAAGCCGACACCACAATAGTTCGGAAAAGTTTAGGCAGATCGATTGATTAGAGATTGATATTCAGTCTAAACATTATTTCACATCGAGCAACTGACTATTTGGTCAACAAAACTATTTGCTGTGTACCACGATGCTTTTGGATTCTTATCTATTCGTAAAGGCTGTTAAACGGATAAGTCACCCATCCTCAGAACGACCTCGGCATGGTGTGTTTAACCTTAAAGATTGGCCCGTGTGGAAACCCTCAATGTTTACCACAAATCACGCTCGATGTTAAAAAGAAACTTCTAAACGAGAAACATGTTACAAATAACGAAAACTCGTAAAGTCGTAAATCATTCGTTTATACAAATACTTAAGTGAAACTTTTTTAATAATAATATCCGCCCTTACAAGCTGACAGATCCAATTAGGATACTACCTTTAACATCTATTAATTTTCTTTGGAACACCGTTGGGAACTTCTTAAATATCCATCAAAAAACATCGGGCTTCTTTGGAGTATAGTGTACTGTTCACTGATATATAGACATGTGACTTTCTGTCAGCAGTATCGTGGCATAAGGCGGTGCGGATTTTTTTCGAAACAGTCACCGCAGCCCTTTTTTTATGGGAAATCTTCAAATGACTTCTCCCGCTCTGGGCGGAGCGGAAGGGAGTGTCAGACTCTTACTGACTAAAACCCTCCCGCGATCCTTCTTGTGCCCTTTGCGTTCCAGGGCCGCGGTGACTCTTTCGAACTTATTCCCCAACCCTAGCAGGCACTGACCCTATGGGGCCCCGTCTTCGTTGGTGACGGTTCTTTGAGGCGCGCATACTAGCTAGCATAGATCTACAAATAATAACCGTGACCAATAGATTTTCGTGTTCTCCAAGGCAATAAGGATTCATTTTATATAATACTAGCAACGCCTCGCGGTTTGACTCGCGTAGTTCCCGTTCCCGTTTGAATATGGGGATAAAATATAGCCTATGTTACTCAGGGTGAATGTAGCTTTCTAATGGTGAAAGAATTTTTGAAATCGATCAACCAGTTTTTGAGTTTATTCGTTACATACAAAAATACAAATCTTTCCTCTTTATAATATTAGTATAGATTAGTATAGATAATTGTCATCAATTCACGTACCAACTCCAGCATGATTTGCTTAGCCTCGAAGATCGACTCGTTCTTAATCTTTATGTCACTTTGTCTACGGACATAATTGTTTTAGTCTAAAACACTAAACTGCGGCGACCAACCATGGAGATTTCTGGTTTCACAAATGTTTTTTTCGTGTAATTTCATAATAAAGGACTCGCAGAGACAAATCCAAAGTGTAGGAAAATAAAACAATTGACTTATATCAAAGAATCTCACTTGGAAAAAAAAAACAAAATTTTAGGTTTTTAGATACGAGTAGTTAGCAAGGCTCTGATAAACACTTAAAAATCTAATAGAAAAAACAATTTTTCTTTCACATAACGACCAGACAGACCATCAAACAGTTTATTATTAGTGATACCAACACATTATGTAAATATTCACGCCGCGACTCGGCGACATCCACAATACAATGAGTTTTTTATATATATTATTATATGAATGTATTCGAGCATAAACTCAAGGGATGAATAATTCAACGTTCGCCTTAAGAATAGCCTGGATAATATTTGACGTTTAATTTTAAGATTCTTTTCCTCTTTTAGGGGGGACGCAGATGAAAGTTTGTTGGTGGACGATATTTTGTTGGCGAATATAGACAATGACTAACATATTTTTAAGTCCATATAAAAGTTGTGTGACTGTCACCGGAAAATTACAAACTCTGCAAGATTATAAAATGTCTTGAGAGTTTGTAAAAGCTCGATGGGATCTAAGTTCGTTCGCTTCACTCATTCCATAATTGTTTCTATTTTTCATATTTGCCATCTGTATGTGTACATTATGGATTGCTATAAACGATCTTGAATCTAACTCCAGTAATACTATTAGATCCTAGCGTATCCGTATCGGGAAGCTCTAAGTTCCCGGTGCCCTATATTCCGCTACTTGGCTAGGCCAGAACGTCCGATAAATCGCAGAATCGTACACTGATAGGTCGCCAACATGTCGTCAGTATATGTCGGTTTACAATTTCCCGGAATGACATCGAGAGATTATTGACTATCAAATACTGATGCTTAAAAGAGTATTACAAATGTTCACTTGGCAATTTATCGAGAGTTCAATCTCCCAAGATATTTTATAATCTTCGGAATTTTTCAATTATCCGGTGACATGACCATATCATCATCTGCCTAGCCTTTTCCCAACTACATTGGGGTCGGCTCCCAGTCAAGCCGGATTCAGCTGAGTACCAGTATTTTACGTGAAGCGGCTGCCTACCAGACCTCCACAACCCATTAACTGGGGGACACGGTACTTCTTGGCAAGACTGGTGACATGACCATATGATTAAGAATATTCTAAAGGAGTTGTGCTGAGCTCGTGGCTAACATAATAGTCACTCGGGTCCATCTTTTCGGTTAAACGACGGTGGCCGAGGCAGGTTCTTGTATGTTTTACCATCTATTACATTGAGACTCCTCCGTGCTTCAAAAAACCATGTCCCGACTGTCATTTGAAGATCATATAGGGATCGTGACAGTCGCTACGGGTAATCACAAGCCAGAAAATGTGACAACAGTCTTGCCAAGGAGTATTTTGATACGCAGTTACTCAGTTTAGGAGATCAGATAGGCTGTTGCTCCATGTTAAATACTGGTATTCAACTGCATCCGGTTCCAGAATCATTGATTGAACACATCACTGATTAAACCGGTGTTCATATTTATCGGTCTTTTTTATGGATGGGAAATGCTCAACTGACTTTTTCCGCTCTGGGCGGAGCGGAAGGGAGTGTTTGACGCTTACTGACGGAAATCTATACGTGTTCCTCCTAATGCCCTTTGCGTTCCAGCGGGCGTACCATGAGGTGTTAAAACGTGAGTCTTCCGAACGAGAAAGAGGGATAGAGTTATACACCCTATATAGCTCCATCCCTTTCTCTCGCTCGGAAGACTCACGTTTTAAGACGTCATGGTACGCCCGCAGGGCCACGGTGACTCTTTCGAGCAGATTCCGCAATCATATTTATCAGTCTAGTTAGTCGGTCGTCTGTAGTCAGCTTTAGCATCAGTTTGCAGGAGACGCAGATATTTTGAAGTAGTTTCATGAATTTTCTGATGTAATTATGTAGACTAGGTTTTTATTTTATGAACAAAGTAAGGTGTTCCAGTGCTTCTAAAGAATTAATATTAAATCTTCCAGCTAAGACGGTTTCTCAAGAGAGGGCAAAGCATGCTGGTTTGCTTGTATTGTTACTGGCATACTTAATTTGTACCTGCCATAATTTTTTTTTAATATTTATGGTATTTTCCATTAAACATGTCATGTTTTATTTTTGTAAAAGCGATGCTAAATTATTTTATATTTTTGTTGGTTTCCTTTTTTATTGACCAACTGCTATTGGTCAACAAACTTTCATATTACGTATTGAAAATTAAATAACTTCAAAATGATTTTACTTTTATGAACCTTATTTTTGGTTTACAAACCAAGAATAAAAATGAAACATCTAAAATAAGAAGCTTTACCTACTAACCCCAAAAGAAACGCTATAAAATCCACACCAAAATCATAACTTATAAAATTTTATGAAATAAATTCCCCCTCATCAGTCTTCTTTTACGACAGAAAGTCAAAATCTGACCCATATTGCAACATTAAAATATTTTAAAGGACTGTAAACCGTCAGAATTTCTTCCTTATAATCTTGAAAATGCACTTAAATATACGATAAAACTTTATCATCCGTGATATACCTCAGTAACTTCGTAAACAGATCGCTTTCCAAACCCTAGGAAACCTTTCATTAAATAACCAGAACCAACAAACAAAGAACCCTAAAATACACTAAAACCCTACAATATGATATCTCAGCTTAACCTGGACAAAGAAAAACAATAACCAGAATCTCACGACCTCTGGTTTTTCTTCCATTTATTCGCAAAGTTAGGTTATGTTAGGGGTCGAAGGAAATTGGCTCTAAAACGGTATCCATGATCGAGCGTTTAATTTATATCCGTTGTAAAACACGAATAATATTGCTTTGGTATTGACAAGAAGTATGAGCTTTGGTAACCTTTGTTTTATTAGAGGACACAGTGTAGAAATATAAACGAGATTTCAGTACAAACATGCAGTAGGAGAATTTTTTGCATCACGTTTCTGAGTTAGGCTGTGACATTTCATAGGGTTGAATTACGATTGCAAGTAATTCGAGAAAAATATATCGATAAAAGACGAGTTGGATTACCTAGCATAACGGAAGGATGAAATAATTGTTCTGAACGTATCGTAAATAAGAATGAAATACGACTTTGTTTTACAGTTACAAAAGAGAACCTAGAAGATCGTAATACTAAATTTATCTTTGCTATTATTATGATTTCTTCAATAAACAATAAATTGAAGTAAATAGTCAAATAAATAATAACTTAACGTAACTTCTAGATAGTTATCGATTTATGCCTGGGATAAAACAAATTATTTTGTTTGGTTCTGTTATTCTGTCATTATCATCTGCCTAGCCTTTTCCAAACTACATTGGGCTTCCAGTCAAATCAGATTAAGCTGAATACCAGTATTTTATATGGAGCGACTACCTACCAGACCCCCACAAACCATTAACTAGATTTAACGGTACTTCTTGGGAAGACTGCTGTCAAATTTTCTGGCTTATGACAGTCAGTAACGACTGCCAAAGATCTAACAATGACAGCCAGGACAAATGGTATACGTGCATTCCGGAGGCACGGAGGAGTCTCGGTATGTTAACATGGTCACCCAAAAAATGAAAAAGTAGACTAGAAGTAAGAAAGAAAGAAAAGATAGAAAGAAAGAAAAATGATGAAAGTATTGATGCTTTTAGTCATGTTATAAGGTACCTACCTTATCTTTATACTTTTACCTTTGTCATACAGATTTACAAATTGGATCCCAGCAATAGGGCAATTTCTGATAAACTATGCTTGATTCGTCAGATTATTATTATTATCAAAAATATATGAAAGCTTTAAAAAATATTTCTTTGCGAGTCGGTCTCGTGCATGAAGGGTTCCGTACCATTGTCTATAAAAACGACAATAAAACCATGATTGTTGTTTGGGAGCTCCCCTTAAATATCTGTTTTATTTTAATTCAATTATTTATTTTTAAAGTGAATATATAACTAAATATTCTGTTCAAGCATCTACCTTTTGTCGTTATAAATATCAAGCAAACATAATTATTATTTAACTATCTAGGAAAATACCCTATTTTGTAGAGCTAGATTGTTTTTAGGGTAAGTATCCCTTGGCTAAAACTGCTTGGACTTTCTTTTTTCATAGGCCTCCTTAAAAAGACGCCACTGTCTTTTTATTGCAATCAAGGACATATCATAGAAGATTCTTCTATAAATAAATGTCCACATTTAAACTTAACAATCTCACAGCAAACCAATACTAAATATAACAGCTCACTATTTCCCAACTGCAGCTACCCAAGTATCGATACTCAATCGAACGATCCAGTAATCATATCCCCACACTACTCGTAACTCGTACCGCATAATTCGGCAGTAAGCCATCATCCACCCGGGACATAACTGCTCCAATGACGTAGTTCTATCGATTCTGCTTGATATTTGTCTATATCTTGCATCTTGAGAAAATATTATAACGTCAAGAATTGTTTGAGAATATATAATAGAACTAATTATAAATATATCTTAGCGTTACAAATAAATTTTTGTAACGCTAAGATATATTTATAATTAGTTCTATTTTTAGGCATTTCAAATGCCTAAAAATAGAACTAATCTTGGTCGTTCAGCTCCTTTATACCGGTTTTTGTCTAGCTACAATAAGCTGAGCACTAACAACTTGGATATATTTTCGAACAGTCTGAATGAATTCAGACGATACGCCCTCAGTTCTTGATCGATTTGGTTATTTCCTTTACAAACATTTTAATTTGTGTATTTTTGTGACTCCATTAAATGTATTTATATAACAAAATTTAATTTAACTTAACTTTTGAACTCAAATCTGAACCTATTCTATTCTTTCAATGTTAATTAATGTAATGATTATGTCCTATTTTTTTTAAAGTTTTAATTTATTTTGTTTTTCTATTCCAATTTAATTGATGTTTTTTTTTAATTATACTGTATTTTAATTTAATTATTTGATATTTGACATTTTAATTTCATCTTTTCTTTCATTTCATCAATAAAAAAAATATTATTGATTATACAAGTGCTGTGCACATCTATAAGTGACGAACTCACCGCAAAGCTGCTGAAATAGAATTAATTTTATGTAATGATTTAGTGAATAAGTCGTTGGTGTGTTAATAAATAAATAAAATACTAGCCTGGCAGCACCATTATCAAAAAGGTTAAAGTTCTGCCCTGTTGTCATAACTATACTAGATGTATTTTAATAGAACAGTTAGATTAGCGTATTAGGGCCGTATTGATAAAGCGCTCTAATTTGAGGCACTGTGTATAATTTATTTATTGAATAAAAACTTTATAAATGCACTAGCAAAAACTGTACAAAAGCGGACTTATACCATAGGCATTTTCTACCAGTCGATCTTAGGTTGATGCAGAGACAACATGGCAGGTCCAACTTAAAAGAAAAACAAACAGAGAGGGGAAAAATACATACATAAACACATACATATAAATACAAGCACAACATTATTGAGAAAAACAAATCCAACTAATTAACTCTGTGATGATTCTACCAACTTCTTACGTACTCAAGTGTCTTCACGTTAAAGGACAACTGACTGGTTGCCGTGCTGATGTTCAGAGGGAGCGCAATCTAAAGGAATATTGCCTGGACAAAGGAAGAGGAGTAGATAAACCCAGAACGGTAAGAGAGACATCGTCATCATCATTATCATCATCATCAACAGCCTGTTGCACTCCACTGCTGGACATAGGCAGAGGCAATTGAAGAGTCAACTGCACGCCACTTAGATCTATTTTCGGCTACTCGCATCAAGTTTCTGCCAGCCGTCCTGCGCAAATCGTCACTCCACCGTGCCTGAGGACGTTCTACACTAGGTTTTTTTGTTTTTGAGGGACATCGTAGAAGACGACTATCTAATCTTTGAACAAGATTTTGATTTTGAATATTAAGTGAACGTTCAAAGATTCCCAACTACTACTGCCAAAGTGTCGATACTCAATTGAACGAGCCAGTAATCGTGTCCCCCACACTACCCGTATTCGTACCACATAATTCGGCAGAAAGCCATCATCCACTGGCGATATAACTGCTACCTACAATGACGTAGTTCTATCGATTCTACTCAATATTTGTTGAAAGCATTGCATTTTGAGAAAGGATTTTAGAAAAAAAAATGTTGAGGATTGTAAGAGAATAGGTCTTGGCGGAAAAAAATTGTTTAGGCTTTAGTAGTTGTATTAGATGATCCAGCAAAGGCATCTTAAGGAAAAAGACGTTCATCAACCTAATTAAAATCTCCTGTAAGAAAACGGCAAAATATTTAGAATCCCAATCAGAGAGTACAGATGCGTCTTGATTTTGAAAATTGGATTAGCGGAGATCTTAGGATTACAACTTTATTGATAAGTCGATCTCAATTTGAAGCACCAGAAGTATTAAGTGAATGTTAAAAGTCTCTTTTAATGAGGACTTAAAATGGGGATTATTTACGAAATGAAAAAAGGAAAGAAAACATTGCTTTGTCAGACAACCACAAAGGATGATAAAGTACCTGACCTAGTCTGGTTAGCTTTTTCAAAAATTATGTTTTTTCATCTTCAAGTCTAACTGGGTTCGGCTGAAGATCAGTGTTTACATAAAACGACTAACTGAGCTCCAAAATTACGTATGCAGCTGGATAACTGGAAACATCTCCTGGCAAAAATTGTGTTGGATTTTCTAGCCATAGACTACCAGTTTCAACCCTCATAGATGCTGAAATGGTAGCCGGGGTAAATGACTTAAGATGATTTTTGAGACTTGAAGAACCTCGGTACGCAATGGAAGGTCACCCATCTGCGGATAGATCTCGAAAAACTTTACAGATCGAACTGTGGCTGTCACTTGGCCAAGAACAACACAATCTCCGGATTGTGGCGTTCTTGGCCAATCAGCTCTATCGTATTCAAAAATAAATACCCAAAAAGTCACACAAACGCAAGTACACTATCCCTAATCTTGCCCCCTAATCTTTTCCCATCACAAGACTACCCTCCGATGTTTGTCGCATAATTCGGTACTCAGCGACTACCGAGTACCGATTCCCGTATCGATTCCCGGGATCGAGATAAGTGCCAATGTTAGGTTATCTTTATAGTAGCTTTCCTTTGAGAACGCCAAGTAATATCGATGGAATAGATGATATAGTTTTCCTTTCTGGGGATTATTTTGATGGTTCTGATGCTTAAGCTCGTGAGTCGACCTTTGATATTATTTGGTATTGATTATAATTGGTTATTAGGAATGTTGGTTTTCTCAGCTGACGCGGAGGAGTATGTACTTCGAGCCCTTGATGTATGTGGTGCAATTCTGTTACAATCTCACTATGATAACGTAGGTAAGTGACTTTAAAGTGAGTTGTAACTTCCTAGCATCCATTAGAATATCCGCTCACTTCGTGCTTACTTAAAAAAGTGAAAAGTATGGTGAACACATAACTCATTATGTTTCTGAATTGACCCACTGTAGCGCTAAGAATTTCACCGTGAAAACTCAGTTGAAGTAAACAAGAAGTAAGCTTGACACTTCTTGTCCACTTCAATCAAAGTAAAATTACATGGTTGCGGATTTTTTTCGAAAGAGTCACCGCGGCCCTGGAACGCAACAGGCACTAAGAGGAACGCGTGTGGAGTTTAGTCAGTAAAGTGGATGAATTGATGTTCTGAGACTCGATGACTACAGGGTACAGACATACACGTAAGTGGTTGCGGAATATGTTCGAAAGAGTCACTTCGTCCCTGGAACGCAAAGGACACAAGAAGGATCACGGGTGGCTTTTAGTCAGTAAGAGTCTGACACTCCCTTCCGCTCCGCCCAGAGCGGGAGAAGTCATTTTATGGCCCCAATATTAGAAAAAAAAGTTGTAGGAAAAATCAAAGTATTGCCAAAACCTTTTGTGCGATGAGATGTTCACCATGTACCATTGTACGTCTTGTATTCTAATGCATGGTGAGATGAATCGAGGAATGGCTGCGATAATATGAAAACTGGGGTATCTAGCGCCTATGAAGACGCCTAAGAGTTGTAGTGGATATAGAATACTCTTAAAAAACAAAGTTCTTTATTTTTCTTTTTTTTTAAACTTTGCTCCACACTAGGAATTTCTCCTGTTTCGTGGATGCGTTTACAAACATACAATCTCACATACACAAACAGCCAGACCCGGAACAACTATCTGTAGGCCATACAAATATATGTTAATATATGTGGAATCGAACCCACGACACGTAGCGCAGCAGCCAATCGCTCAAACACTGCGCCAATCGTGTCGTCAAACGTTGATAACAAGCAGAATAGTGTTCAATACCCAAAATAAAAAGTCGTTGAAATTTCTACGGAAACCAAGAAAATGGTTTTCAACTTTACATACAAACGTGACCACATTGTGAATTTTAAACCCAATATTACCGAGTGTGTGACTTGGAGTAACGCCAGTTCTAATTCTAACACTGGTAGAAACTTTGAAGTAGAAGAAGACTGTAAAGTCCAATATAAACTAAACTTGGGAATGTAAATTCGTGATAATTTCAATCAATCACCAACAATTATCATCGACTTTAGCTTCGTGTATTTTTAATCGCTTACTTTGGGATGGACAGCTGATAATGATCAAACGCGAGCCTATCAGTAATGCTAGGGTTGCGGAATTTATTCTAAAGAGTCACCACGGCCCTGGAACGCAAAGGGCACAAGAAGGATCACGGGTAGGTTTTAGTCAGTAAGAGTCTGACACTCCCTTCCGCTCCGCCCAGAGCGGGAGAAGTCATTTGATGATTTCCCATGAAAAAAATAAGCCTATCAGTAAAATAAGAAAAAACTAAGAGCACGTGCTTCAAAATTAAATAGGACTGAGGGAAATCCAACATCATATTTAATTTTTAATTACCTTTAAAATTATCACAGTCCATACAAAAAACTTTATCAACGGAAATGGTAATTATAACAACCATAACAAAAATATTATGGTAATAGTGACCCTACTTTGTACATTAGTCTAATCCGTTTTATACACAAAAAATATGACTCATGATTGTATGTATGTTCGTCGCATTTATGACTAAAAGCCTACCGGAAGTCGGCTAGGGTTGCTTTCATAGAGCATCCGGCACGCGACCGGAAGTACATCTCTACACATGAGTAAGAGACGGAAATGACGTAGGTTTGTCGTCGCCATGTTTTATGAATAATAATACTGGCAAGTGCGACTCGAATTACAAGGGTGAATTTAATAAAATTTAGTGCGCTTATTTTTAGGACTTGTTAAGCCGTGCGTTGGTCCTAGTTGTTATTTGAAGATTTCTGACAGTCGTTACTTATACCAGGGCGCCAAGTCTGCTATTTTTATTTTATAAATTTGTCATTCCAACACGACGTCATTTTGCTAAAAGTTCGTAATCTGCTAAATTCATAATGATCGATTATTGGTCCGTCAATGGTCTCGTAATACTTTTTGATAACCGCGCTATAAAAGCAATGACTGCATAATGACGTTCTAATGGTAGGTCACTGATCAAAGGAACTGTCAAGATAGCAGATTACTGCATACGTCTGTCATTAATTTGTCATTATGTACAAGATTACCATTCTATGCCATTTCTTTCAATGGAGTGTCAGTGGTTGACTATTGGAAAGTCATAGTGACGCTTTTATATTAGTAGATTATCAAACTTGTAAAAATCAACCATTATGAAATCAAGGATAGACCATTCTCGCCTCCTTCTGCGAAGCAGTAATGCTAGCGAAGGAGGAGGCGGAGCGCGTGCGAGAGAGGGAAGCCCCCCTATCCAGCCGCCGCAACAGGAGAAGACGCCCCGGGCGTCGGGAAACGCAGGGCGATTCCCGGCCACCGTAGGCGCGGGCCTGCGGATGGCGAGCTATGGGTGGCTCGCCGTCCGATAGCAACCAGGCCCGAGTCGACGGCGCGTCGTGTTCCACGCGCGCCTCAAAGAGCCGTCAGCAAAGAAGACGGGGCCCCATAGGGTCAGTGCCTGCTAGGGTTGCGGAATTTGTTCGAAAGAGTCACCGCGGCCCTGGAACGCAAAGGGCACAAGCAGGAACACGGGTGGGTTTTAGTCAGTAAGAGTCTGACACTCCCTTCCGCTCCGCCCAGAGCGGGAGAAGTCATTTGATGATTTCCCATCCAAAAAAAAAAAAAAAAAAAAAAAAGGATAGACCATTCTGAGAGTATTGTAATAGCAGACTTGAGGCCTTTTTTTTGGATGGGAAATCATCAAATGACTTCTCCCGCTCTGGGCGGAGCGGAAGGGAGTATCAAACTCTTACTGACTAAATCCCACCCGTGATCCTTCTTGTGCCCTTTGCGTTCCAGGGCCGCGGTTACTCTTTCGAACAAATTCCGCAAGCAGACTTGAGGCCCTGAAAATCTAACACCAGTCTTGCCAAGTGGTTTCGTGGTACCCAGTTATTGGATTGTGAAGGTCAGAGAGGCAGTCGCTCGCTATAAAATACTGGTACTCAGCTGCATCCGTTAAGACTGGAAGCTGACCTAAATAAAATAAAAAAGCCTTTTATTTCGTGCTATCAATTTCAATATTAGGTATCAACAACATATTAAATAGATTTAAGTTTTTAGTATTATTTTTTATCATTATTATTTTTATTTTTTATGATTACTTATTTATTATTATTATTGTTTATCTATTATTATCCATGTTTTTTTTGCGACCTTAATGTGTATGGAAAAGTGTGAGAGATTTATTTACTACTCTGTCAAGAAAGTGCCGGGAAAAGTTGAATAATACACAAAATGTTAGGAATTCATCCAACTTTTTTATCATCTTCAAAGTATGCTCCTTCAGACACGATATCCTTACGCAAACCAATAATCCAATCATCAAAACATTTTTAAACGTTTTGTCCGGAACTGAGTTCATTACTCGCCGCAAATTCTACTTTATGTCTTTTATCGAACGAAAACGGGTGCCACGAAGTGGTAATTTGAGTTTAGGAAAAGGAAGAAGTCGACTGGAGCCATATCTGGTGAATAAGGAGGTTGCTCGATTGTATTTGTTGCGTTTTTGGGAAAAAAAATTAGCCAATCTAACTGTTGATATACCTATTTATTTGGGCAAACAAAGATATATACATAAATACTTTTTTGTCTGGTAATTAATTAGGAACTTTTTCAGATGCATTCCTTTTGACTGGAAGCTATTTAGCCACGTTTGAAGAACGTGGAAGAAACTCCACAGTTACTCTTTAAAATCGATAAATAGCTACTAAATAATGGTAACATTTTTATTTGTTACACTGCTAATTCTAATTGGATAATAATGCATGAACTCTTTTCTTTCTTTATACGATTATAAATTGGAAAAATGTTTGGCAGATGATTCATACTAAAGACCCGGAAAATCCGATGAATTAAAAAGAATTTCAATATAATTATGCCATGAATATGGATAGCCACTGTCCTTTAATTTTTTTTTTAAATATTGGTAAAAGAAAAACACAACCACAGCTGCTAAAAGTTCACCTTTGTTTAACCCTTTGGGGAATACAGGCGTATTATTACGTATATATCGTTTTACACACAAAACATACAGACACTAATAAAATAGGACAGCTTATGTGCAAAGTCGAGCTTAACCTAGAATTGGATGCACAAAACAAACACTGCGGAAGAGCGATTTACAAATTAGGACAGTATACCGAAGTTATGTAACGTACGATTTTTAGAATGAAACGACTTTAAAACAGACAACAGTAATTATCAAACTTTTTACACACAAAATATAGAGATACAAATAAAATAGGATAAATTATGTGCTTAAAATTATTTAAAACTAGCAGCGCTCCACGGTTTCACCCGCGTAGTTCCCGTTCCCGTGGGAATACGGGAATAAAATATAACCAATTTAACTCACTGACAATGTAGACAAAAATGCACAGACGAAACGTAGGAAGGGAGCGCTGGATGCGAGACGCATGGGACCGGTGGATGTGGTGGCACTTGGCGAAGTTTTATCTAGAAGTGGACGTCTTTCAGCTAGCATGAATGATAATGACTAAAATATTGTTTCGCACCACAATTTAAGCAAATAACATACCATCATTAGCACTAGCGCCATCTAGTGTCGAGTAGCACAACTAGTAGATTCAAGATTCTTCGAGAATTAGCTGTGCTAAATATTCTAGAATTTTCGACACCTAGTCATTTACGACCGATATGTACACGAACTTTATAGATCTTTTTACAATAGTTCTATCCCTATGTCCTTATATAAAGCGTGCATAGACTGCGATCGTATCCGATATCGCAGCATATGCTGAGATAGGGACCTTTTTTGGCCTCGCACAGTTTAAATCTAATATTAAGCTTTTAATTATGTTTTTTTTTATCTGTTTTGTGCGATTCCTAAATAAACATTTTTCTTTATTTCTTTCTTTCGATCGAGGCAGTATTTGATTTCCGACACAACGGTAATTTCGAGAGCAATCTTCAGCTGCGACTATAACCGATCATTAATGGAATTGTGTTATATAGCGGCGTTTAAATTTGTAATAAGTGTTGGTTAATTAATATGTCTATTTTTGCTAATTTAATCGGCTGTTTTTACTGTCACGAACTCCAAACTCGTAACAGTATGTTAATCCCACCAAAAGATGAAAAGCTATATCACACTAACATCACTTTTAATCATCAAAATATTTTGGCACATCAGCATCATCATCATCACATTACTATGGAAACATAACCTCAAAAAAGAAAAGGCCGAAAAACAAGCCTCCCACTCCACTCACACTCACAAGTACTCCATATTCAAATAAAAGTCCTCAGCCGGTACTCATAGTAACAACACTCTCGAGACCCCAAACTCAGAAACTTGTCGACAATTCCGATACAAAATTAGTATGGACTGACAACCATCTTGATTCTGAGGAGTTACATGCAAAGCCGTTACACGACATACGATGGCCTCTTGAAAGTTGAAGGGAGGGAGGAGGAGGGAGCTGAGAGACTACTATTGGAGGGTTGTGGAATTTTTCTAGACATCGTATTCTGGTGCAGAGATTTGTGATAACTTCCGTATGAAAAAAACAGAACCCCTTTAGGATCACTAGTGTGTCTGTCTGTCTGTTTATAAAAGCTAATTTGAGCCAAATCTACAGAACCGATTCAGTTTAAAATTTGTTACCTACACGTATGAACTTCAGTGACCGAAACACAGACGCGTAACGTAATTTTTTTTTTTAGTATGGATTCACTTTTGGGGGTCTAATAGAAAATTAAATGCGTCGTGTGACGTATCTTTATCAGCACAAGCATTTAATTTTCTGTAATTGTAATATTTAAGTGCCGCGTCCTTTCTTTGGTTACAAAAGTTCATAAGTGTACCCAAAATAATCGGTGAAGTAGATTCGAAGCAAATTGGCTGTGAAAGACCTATCAACGACTGATCCTTTAAGAGTTTCGATTTTCATTCGATTTTACTGAACCCCTTTTATTCTTTTTTTTTCCCGGGTGGGAAATCATAAAATGACTTCTCCTACTCTGGGTGGTGCGGAAGGGAGTGTCAGGCACTTACTGACTAAAACCCACCCGTGATCCTTCTCGTGCCCTTTGCGTTCCAGGACTGCGGTACCTCTTTCGAACAAACTCCGCAACCCTAGCAGGCACTGACCCTATGGGGTCCCGTCTTCTTTGCTGATAGCTCTTTGAGGCACGCGTGGAACACGACGCGCTGTCGACCCGGGTTCCTATCGGACGACGAGCCACCCATAGCACGCCATCCGCAGGCCCCACACTTTCAGTGCCCAGAATACAGCATATTGATCGAACAATATTTTGTTGTGTCATACATATGTAGCGACGACTTACATAGATACAAGTTATGAGCACATGAACAAATTGTTCGAGCCATAACTGAGTTCTGGGCATTGAAAGTGTCTTTCACCTACTTGATATGAACAGTTTTATTTGTCGTCCTCCGATCGTTTTGTTTTTTTTTTTGATGATGTGACCACTCGCAGTTCAGCACACTAAGGCTAGTTACTGCTTAACAGGGCAATCCTGTGGCCTCAAATGAATTTAAGGCCCCCAGCCCGGGTATTTTGATTTTCGAGAAACATCGTGAATAAGTAACAAATGGTACCGACCCTCCGTGGGTTAAGTGTGACCAGTATCAAACTCATGTGAAGAACTCTCGGACGGCGGATCAACTTATGTAACACAACTTATATTATATACCAGATATGTATGTATGTATGTCACTCTGACGGATTATTACACTTCTTGTTGTTCGTGTTTTCGAGAATATTTGTCACCGAATACTTGACTTAGTAATCTTTTATCGGGGTGCATTTGAAGAGTTGAAGAGCTGATGATACTTTTGTATGTTGGGTGTATGGGCAGTAACTTTGGAACAATTCTTTTAGTATCCAAGCGTTTGGAAGCAGAAAAACATCTATACCTATGTTACACAACATGTAATAGACTAAACACAAAACCTCGTAACGGGTCATTGTACTCAGCATTATGACCAACTTTTACTATGGGACCAACACAGAAATCGCGAAAAAAAATCAACTATTCCATACATATAGAGGCACATAACTTGACAAAATGTACAGTCGGTGATAGCAATTAACTGACCCCCTAAAAATTAAACGAATTTGAACCTTTTGCTCGTTAGCAGTAAGACAACTGGTTCAACGTCTACGATCAATAAAATAGTTATTCGAATTTGATCTTTAATACGCAGTGTTAAGGTAGGTATGATCTTGAATATTATTTTAACTTGTAATATAATACGTAATTTCGATCACGTTAAATATATTTCGAGTGGTCTAGTGGTGACTGTAGTGAGCTGACAAATTGAGGCTGTGAGTTCGTAACCAGCGTGATTGACGCTTTTGTTTCTGTTTTGTAAATTTATTTTAAGTTATAAATAATAAATTATAACTTTAGCAACAAAAAAAAACGAACAGAAATAAAAAACCAAAATGGTGGTAAAACGATTATATTTTATAAAAAAAATATTATAAGAATAACATAAATGATATTGATGACGACACGAAGATGATAATATTTACCTACTTACTAATAACGTTGTTAACTGCACTGAGTTTAATGTAGTGAATCAGCATGTTATAATATTTAGAAATATAGGTATGTATTTCTATTTCATAACAATAACATCACCACATTAAATATCATTTAACTAAATAAAACGGCATTATACGTTGAAGTTCTACCTACTATAATATATCTATTTGTTTTGTGAGTAGTTATTTTAGCTATAAGGTTTTGACAAAAAACTAGGTATTCGAAATACTTCGTTAGAAATTATAACAATAGTTAATTTAACACACACACTGACATACGTTAGTATTGTTTGTGACCAACACTGGTTACTCAAGTCATTTATAATTTATGCTTTTAATAGCGAAGTGGAGCACCATTTTTTTCTATTACTTGTTGCAAACGGTCCCGCATACCGCGCACCATATTCAACAACAATCACTTTCTCTCATGAATGGTTTTGGTCCAGGACGATCTTTTTGAATATTAAAACCACACGTCAAACGTTTTAGCCACAATCTGACTGTATTTCTCTGAAACAACACAATAAGCATAATTTTAGTAACGAATAGGTAAACATAATTTTATTTATCGATTAAGTTTGCAAATTACGTTTATCAATTTAGATAATATAAATCAAATTAGACCTATAAATGATCTCAAATTAGACTCATAATGAAACATAGTTAATTGTCTATTATTCTACATTCACCGACTTTTAAGCCAACTAACGAATTAAGGAATAACTATAATTATAAATGAAGCATAAAAAAGAATACACTTACCGCTATATTAAGTTTCGTAGCAATCGCTTTAATACCAACATTCTCCTCATGCAAATAGATTATTTTGTATTTTAAATAATCACTCAACTCAACTTGGACATGACGATTAAACTATCAAAACTGATAACAATTAATAAAAAAGAAAAAAGCGTGGATTTTTACAATTTAATAAGGCAAGGTAAAAATGTTCGCGCGTATTCACTGCTATTTGTGCATAGAATATCTTGTTCAATTTATTCTTCTACCCCATATTGCTAATGTCATATCTATAGCAGTTTTGGTTGAATACGCATATTGACGTCTAACTACCCACTTATTAAAATAGGTGAACAGTTATAAATAAATGACCTAATACCAACCTCTTAAAGCTCAAGTTTGCGTATCAAAATTATTTATTGTTTCTGTTCAACGAGTAGTGTTAGTCTGATAAACTCAAACATATTGAATAACTTTTAATGTTATGAGCATAGGGTGTAAAATGGAGTAATTTTTAGGGGGGTCAGCTAATTGCTATCACCGCTGAAAGCTGAAGAGTTGAAGAGTTTTTAAAGCCGATAACGTTGAATTTTATGATTGTTGGTAGATTTATTCTATTAGGAGAAAGAAAAATAAATTATTTGTTCTGCAGAGACAAAACGCAAGTTCTACTGTATTCTTTCATCAAAAATGAGTCAGTAGTATAATCTAGTATAAATAAATACATCTGATAGGTACCTTTTTTTTTTGTATGGGAAATCATCAAATGACTTCTCCCGCTCTAGGCGGACCGGCAGGGAGTGTCAGACTTGTGCCCTTTGCGTTCCAGGGCCGCGGTGACTCTTTCGAACAATTTCCGCAACAAAATAAACAAATACATGTGTTACCTCAATGTTTCTTCATATATTGGTATGCGTCGTCCCTCACTAAATATAATAAAACACGTGCCCGTCGTATGTTGTAGTAAAATATAGAAATATATAAGCATAAGCATAATCAGCCTTTTAATGTTCCCACTGCTGGGACACAGGCCTCCTCTCTAGGAGAGGGAATGGACCATAATCCACCACGCGGGCCCATTGCGGGTTGGTGAATGTCACGTGTCTTCGAATTTTTGATTCTAGGACATGCCGGTTTCCTCACGATGTTTTCCTTCGCCGTTTTGAGAGCAGTGGTGATGAAATTAGTTACCCAAAGTAATGCGCCTGGCTGGGTTTGAATCCGCGACAGTTCGTAAGTCGGAGCCGTTACCACTCGGCCACCACTGCTCATCTATAGCAATATGAACTAACCTAACGGTGACTGTCATCTTGTTTGTATTTTCAAAATTCATATAGCCTATCCTCGGCCTAATTCGTTAACCAGCTAAGTCCATTTCTGCGTAATATTCTTTTTAGCAATCATAATTGTGAAAATCTCAATGGTTCCTATGGGATTTAGCAGTCTTTCGACGTGAAGATTTCCTATTGTTCAGGAAGCAGGTTTTCGATCTCATTTCTAACGTTTTAAGATTTACATAATTGTTATAATTTTATCATAAGGTAGGTAATCGTAAGAACTTTTTGGCAGAATTAAAAAGTAAAATTATCTAAAAAATGGACTTAGCAGGTTAACGAGGTAAGCTGACGCTATGTTACTAAGAATATAAATAGGTACATACTGTAAAAAAATATTCCCTTGTCTTCTTCTTCTGTACTACTCCACAAGAGATATACGGAACTTCAACGTTAGAAGAATATTAATTACACCCTAATTTATATTCTTCTAACGTTGAAGTTCCGTATATGTCTTGTGGAGTAGCAAATAAACTGAATTTAAAATAAAAAAAAAAACTAAAGGATATTACCTATATAATTTATTAAAGTTGAGGAGAATAAAAAAAATCGATTGCCTCATACATTTATGTGCGCTAAACTCAACAAAAAAATAAATATAAGTACTTGAACAGCAGATTCTTTTTTCGATTTCGCGCTTGGTCCATCGTTAAAAGTTGTTAATTATGATGAGAACAATGAATGCTGATGTGTTTATTTTGTTACACGTTGTATAGACAGTTGCTTCATCTAAATAGGGATGTTACCTTAGGAATAAAAATATGATTCTATTTAGTTCGTCAGTTAGATTATCGAAAAATATTAGACGCGTATTTTTTGCTATATCAAATCTATAAAAATCGACGAAGCTAAAAAGCTTCAACAATCATAAGTGGGGGCTTGTGATGTCACGGCGTGGTAAAAATTGTAGCATGAAGTGACTTCACACGAGTTTTCAACGAACTGTATGGTCTTCGTTTTTTGTTTACGTGAAAAAAGAAAAAATACGTGTCCAATATTTTGTGGAAATCTATCTGACGGACTAATTAGATTTTTTTAGTCAACTACCCTATTACTGGCATTCAGCTTAATTCGATTGGATTAGAAGCCCCATACTCAGACATTATAAATAATGTTTCTTTCAGAAAATTCAATTATGTTACGCAAGTGATGGTATTGTAATCTAAAACAATCAACCATAATTGCTCATAAGATATGCGTTATAAGATTCCAGAACCATTGATAACAGAAAAATAATCAACCACTAACAATACCAAACATTAAAATTTGAAATGCAGGAGCTCCCTAAAAAGCCAGACTTGAATACTTGCACCGCGACATGTGTGTGCGGAGGAAAAAATAAAGAAAAACGCAAACGTCCTGCGCCCCGAGATAACGTCAATTAGTAAGATGTATGGCTGTTTCGTAGAGTGTGGCCTGACCACATTATGAGGAAGGAAAGAAGTTTAATGTAATGTATTTAATAGACATCCAGAAATAATTATTATCATTCATTGGCTTTCGCCAAGGAGAGCAGTGGTGGCCAAGTGGTAAAGGCCCCGACTTACGAAGCGTATGTCGCGGGTTCAAACCCAGCCAGGCGCATTACTTTGTGTAATTAATTTCTTCACCACTGCTCTCAAAACGGTGAAGGAAAACATCGTGAGGAAACCGGCATGTCCTAGAACCAAAAAACGGAACGTTAAAAGGCTGATTATGATTGGCTTTCGTTAGTAGTACTTTAAACAATTATCCCAAGGGAACACACTCCCGGGATGACTATGTTCCCTTAGCATGATTGTCTTCTTGGTACTTTTCCAACAACATCGGTGTCGGCTTCCAGTTAAACCGTATTCAGCTGAATAACAGTATTTCATGTAGAGCGGCTGCCTACCAGACCTCCACAATCCATGTGCACAATACACACACAGTACAGTGTGTGTATCACAGTACTTCTTGGTATGCTTTGTTCTATTCCAGACGCTCTAGACAAAGTACAATTCTGTCAAACAATGCACCATACAGTAGAAAGACACTACTTGAGATAGGTTTTTGTTGATCATTGAAGACTTTGAGCGTAAACTACCTCTTAAAATACAGGTCTATCCTAGCTTAAGTGTCTACAGAATTTGCGACTGAAAGCGCCCCGCGGTTTCAGTCGCATAAGTTTCGATCCCGTGGGAATATCGGGGTAAAAATTTATATTATTTATAATATTCTATATGTTGATCCTGGTTATAAACCATCCGTGTGCCAAATTTCATCCAAATCCGTTCAGCAGTCTTTGCGTGAAAGAGTAAAAACATCCATCCATCCATACTTACAAACTTTCGCGTTTATAATATTATTAGGATTTTTAAATCAAATATCAAACTCTGTATGTTTTGGATAACATAAAGATTATACTTACAAACAACCAAACTTATTTTCGTTTTTATAATATTAGGAAGGAGAATAGGATTACTGGATCCCATCAGGAATGGGATAGGTACAGCAAAGTGATTTGCAGATTTAGATACTGGCTTTGGGATAGTGTGATTGCACTATTGACCACTGATAGTACCTGTAGTTCACCCGCATTTTACTACTCCTAGTTGTGTTTAAGATTTATGTAATAGGGTGCAAGCTTTTTGCCATCAACCGGGCATTCCATTCCAGATGGAAATTTTCCACTTATACTATGAAACTCTCTTAAAATATAGCTGGAAACTCTCCACCAGGAATTAGTAGAGTCAAATAGAATTGCCTATTTCAAAATCCTGGTTAGTTCTTAGGACATAGTCTTATTAGCACCCACAGCTAACATGTCCAAAATCATACATACATACAATCCACTTTTGTTGGTCTAAAAAAAAAAACTATTTGCGACAGAAAATCTCAAGGTCGATACAGAATGAGACTTCTTATTTATTTTTTACATACCTCGGCAGATATAATAATGTATGAGATGATTATACGATCTCATTGTGGAGCAGTGACCACTTGAATTAGTGTCGCTATATCTCACCGGGCGTTAGCACATGGATGAAGATTTTTTGGCCTTTGTTTAGGCCGCCAATGTTTAACAGTAAAAAAAAAACTTCAGTGAATGGATTCCAGGAAAAAAGACTTGTGAAAGTATCCATCTTGAATTCTTGAGCGGATGCAAGGACCTACATACATACATATGTATATGATTCTAAGCCTTTGTATATGCCTAGCGTCGGAAAAACTATATACAACGTGTAATAGAATGAACACAAACTTTTTAGGGGGTCATTGTACTCATCATTATGAACAACTTTTACTAAAGTAAGAGGTATTGCATTTATTCAGAATTAATAAAAGAAAAACCCTTGTGAAATGGGGCGTAAACATTTGCAAGCTCTAACATTCTACACTAAGTTTCAAGCATCAATTAAAAAGTTTCTTTTATTTCTGTATGTGAATGGTGACAATAAACCAAATCAGAAATGGTAAAAAAAAAATTGCGATTGTATTTCATTTTACCGTCACAAGCCCCGGGCCTCGGGCTTGTGGACCGCTACCGGGCCCTTTTAGCACAGTCCAACTATGTAGGTACATTGTACATGCCTCCAACGGTGAAAAAAGATAGTGAAAATTATATTGAAAATGTTTGTTGTTTACGTGTTTGTTGTACTGGGATGAGGGAACACAGAGTGCCAATTCTATTATTTTTAGGGTTCCGTAAGCCCGAATAAAAAAAAAACGGAACCCTTATAGGATCACTCGTGTGTCCGTCCGTCACAGTCAATTATCTCCGAATCAACTAAACCGATTAAATTAAAATTTGGTACACATCAATTTCTGTGACTCAAACGAACGAACGTGACGTGAATAGATGAAATCTATATATGGGAGGTCATTTTTGGGGGCTTCATATCAAATGGAAGGTCTTGTTGTGAAGATCTTAAATGTTTTTTTTTTAATAAGTTTATAGTAAATATTTTCCAAGATAATAGACGAAATTTACCACCCCTCTTATCTCCGAAACTACTAACCCTAAAATTTTGAAAAAAATACGGAAATTAGTTTTCTACTTATAGATTATAGGAAAACCTATAAGAAGTGCATGTTATTAAAATAACATGGTAAATCGCTCAATATTGTTCGTAACGTAACTTACCTTTGCAGGTGGAACGTGTGGGGGAACATATGTATTTTTATAGATAATGGTACGGAACCCTTCGTGCGCGAGTCCGACTCGCACTTGACTGGTTTCTTTATGCAACAGCTTTTCTGATAGATTGCGACCGACATGTGCATGCTACCGTTGCTTGCGTATTGGATAACTAAGGTGATTGATGATGAAAAGATGGTTGGATGCCTAAGATGGTACTGGTTCAACAACGTTTGAGTCACATTTTTCATGAGTGCTCCGCTCCTGTTGATTTTAGCGTGATAATAGCCTTATTTGATAAATGGGCTATCTAACACTGAAAGAATTTTTCAAATCGGACCAGTAGTTCCTGAGATTACCACATTCAAGCCAACAAACTCTTCAGCTTTTTTGTTTAAGACTTGGTATTTCTTCAGTCTTATAAAATTGCCCTCTCATACAGAGTCTACACTACCGACTACTATACGAGAGTGATAGAAGAGGGCGTGTGCGCACAATTCTTGAATGCATTCAATATGTACATATGTATTACATAAATGTCATAATAAAGTAAAAAATCGTTATGGACCCTGTCAGGCACAGTAAAAATTAGAAAAGAAAAAGAAGGCTAAGTGGTCATTCATTAGGGCACTATATCTACCTAATTAGTCTCGCGTCGATCGCCTGTACCTGTCGAGACTCGGTCAAGAGGACTATTATTATGATGTGTTTTAGTCGACTTTATTCTGTTGTGTTAAAATGGTTATATTCGTCCCGTATAGTTGAACATTGACGCGTATTATATACGTCACAGCAAGGCTCTAATGGTTACTAAAAATTCAAGGCACCAGAAATGCCCCATTCATTCACCTCGTTGATGCTGACTGGTATTTTTAACACGACATGAGATATTATTCTACCTAGATCGTAACGATACGAAACAAGAAAATAGAAAGATGTCATAAAACAAAGATATAAAAACTACCTCACTATCTCACTCACAAATAAATAAACATATTTGCCATAAATATGTCACCCGTACCAATCATATTAGGGGGAAACCACAGAGTAACGAGACGCCTCGTCGCCACTGCTAGAAACGGCTTTGTCAACAATTTCCATACAAAGTCAGCGTGTGTGTTTTATGAGTGTCTTAAATTCGCTTATATATACATACATATTAATATGCTTTATCTACGTATTTTATTAAATTCAGTACATATAAATCAATATTTAGTTCAAGTATATATTTTTATTTACCCTCGTCCGTGCGTCACTGCGGGGTGCCAACTGAAAACCAGCGCTGGGTGTCTGACGCCCAGCAAATGCTAAGGTGGTAACCCTTTCGGTTCGGACACGCTCGGCGCATTCTGTACTTTTCTTCTCCTGTAATTTGTGTTTGTAACCGTTGTGCTGTGTCTGTCTTGAATAAAAGTTTTTCTATTCTTATTCTATTCTATTCTTAAAAATCTATGGAACATAGACCAGGAAAGCGCTAATTGCGTTTCACAATGAAGTAAAAGAAAAGAAAGAAAAAAATAAAAGAAACGAAAAAAAAGAAAAGTACGAAATATGATTATTTGGGACTTGCATAAGACAAAAAGAGAGTATAATAGATTTAAAACTCACAGCCATAAAAAGATAATAAAAGCTAACGATATGAATTTTAACAGTGCGAGACAAAAAAAAGTTCCCAATCCCAGCATATGCTGCGGTTTTTAATAAAAATAATACAGTGCTGATATTCTGATAGGGCCAGTGATGTTACAGATACACTCATGAAATACATACCTACTAAAAGTAAATATAATAAATACAAATAGAGTAATGATTATAAAATCATATGTAAATATTTAAAAAAATACAATATGTACAATAAATTAAAAATAAAATATACAACGCCACCAATTATGAGCTATGACGTATCTAGTCCACATAGTACGAGCGATGTTTATGATGCTTTATGATGGAAAACCATGTTTCTGTCCCATTGATCATTTTACTTTATCTGATTTTACATTCCTTCTATCCATAGATTTTACATGATGAAGATTGTGATACTTAAATATGTTTGGGCGGTTTTATTTAGCTTTTATTACAAGCTATTTGATCTGTGTGAAAGGAGAATGGGGAGCTTGTATGTACAATGGGACCCACTTTTAGGAGCATCGTACAGTATGGAAACTTATAACTAGTTGTAGAACTATATAAAACTAGCAAATAAGGAAATGGGCAATAAGTCGTATAGAGGTTGAGAAAAGAAAGATATTCAAGGTAAAAGATTATAACCTAAAACAGAATTAAGTGTGCGTATTTTACAATACAATATTATCTTTTTTTATGTAATATGTAGTTTCAATCAGAATAGAAATGTTTATCAACAGTACCATCGTGATTCTGTATCTCTGTAGCTAGGTACTTTACCTATTCAAAATAAAAATAAAAACAATGGAATAACAGTAAATCGTTTTGACACTGACAGCATAGTATAAAGAGGGGAAGTAGGTTATCTCCGGCCTAATTCAAAACTCAAACTCAAACTCAAAACGTTTATTTCAATTAGGCCATTAACGGCACTTTTGAACGTCATCAATAAAAAATATCATAAATTAAGTGACTCTAGCGTCCATTCGCAAAGGTAGATTCTTATGGAGAAGAACGGACAAGAAACTCCATAGTTACTCTTTTCAAATCAATGTTTTACAATATTTGGTAATACAATAAATACTTCATATATGTGAGGACGATGCACCAAGTATACTAGTTATAGAACAAAGTATTACCAGCAGAGGTAAACTTCTAAATATCTCATGCCCATGGTACTCACATATTTACAAATATTGAAATAATAAAAAGAAAAAAAAAAGTACAAGACACAAAAAAATGCATTCATAAATATAATTCACTCATAAATTATCAACCAGTTTGATTTTGTCTACACCCTTGATTGCCCTATGGAGCAAGACCAGCATGTTTCCAAGCATTCTTTCCTGAATATAATCTTCTAATTTGTAATATGCTTGTTTACAAAGGGTGGTTTTAATAAAAGTTTTAAATTTTCTTTCATTTAATTCTAATATGTTACAAGGTATTTTGTTGTAACATTTAACACAGTACCCCATAAAAGATGTATGTACTTTAGCTAATCTATAAAATGGTTGGTCTAATTTGTCTTTATTTCTAGTATTAAAATTGTGTCTATCACTAATTTTACTAAAAAGATGTCGATTTTTCCGTACATACATAATATTTTCATAGATGAATTGGCAAGGGACAGTCATAATATTGATCTTTTTAAAAATTTCTCTAAGAGAATCGCGGGGACGCAAATTATAAAGGGCCCTGACAGCTCTCTTTTGTAAAATAAATATGGATTCAATGTCAGCAGCCCGACCCCACAACAAAATACCGTATGACATAATGCTGTGAAAGTAACTAAAGTAGACCAAACGTGCGGTTTCTACGTCTGTTAACTGTCTTATCTTTCTAACAGCATAAGCGGCTGAGCTTAGACGACCAGCAAGAGATTTTATATGAGGTCCCCATTGTAATTTCTCATCTAAAGTAATTCCCAGGAAAACCGTCTCATTAATGATCTCCAGTTTTTCTCCATTCAATATAATGTCGCATTTGCTACTTTTAACATTTGGTAAAGTGAATTTAATACATTTGGTTTTCTTTTCATTTAGTACTAAGTTGTTTGCCGTAAACCAATTTTGGACCTGACTAACTGCGCTATTGACTTCGTCAAAATTTTGTGACCGTCGGTCTATTTTAAAAATTAATGAAGTGTCATCCGCAAATAATACCATGTTTGGCTGGTTTGGAATTAAATGGGGCAAATCATTAATATAAACTAAAAAAAGGAATGGACCCAATATTGAGCCTTGCGGAACGCCCATCATCACTTTCGACCCTTGTGAGTTTACACCGTTTACCTGAACTTTAACCTGTCTGTCTGCCAAGTATGAACTAAGTAAATCAAGGGCTCTATTCCTAATCCCATAGTGCTCAAGTTTCAATAAAAGCGTCTCATGGTTAACGCAGTCGAACGCTTTCGAGAGGTCGCAGAATATTCCAAAGTAGTGTGACACCGGCGTCTGTTGTACAACGCCCTTTGGTGAAACCATACTGTTGTTCATGAAAGATGGAATTTTCTTTAAAGTGACGTAACATCTGACTAAGCATTAGCTTTTCAAACACCTTACTGAGAACTGGCAGAATTGATACAGGCCTATAATTGTTAGGTTCTTGACAATCACCTGATTTGAACAACGGGACAATAATTCGCGATATAATTGCCTACTGTCTTAGGGTTGTCACTTTAACACATCTCTGTATAACTAATTCAGTGATCATTACCTAGTCAATAAAGTTCAACAATGGTTTGATTTTACAACTGTAAGTACTTATCTACTTAGTTACTATACCTACAATACTGAGAAATTGGCATAACTAAACGTAAACAAAGCAATAGCGGCAAATCAATTGATAGATCAAAAGTACCTACCTAATATATTCTAGTAGGAAATTAGGCCTACCTACCTACTTTCTCTGTGTGATAGAAAACTTATAAAAATAAGTAAGTAGGTATCTCATCATCAAGTAAAAATTATATGCTAGAATAAGTGACTAAGCTAGTCACTTATTCTAGCATAATAATTTTTTCCTGTTCATTAGGTAATCTGAACAGAGATAATTCTGGAATCGATGAATTATTGAGACACCCAAACACACAGCAATACGTTTTCCTGCGACTGTCAGACATTTTTTATTTATTTAGCGGTGACGCGCGAACCTCGTGCAGTGTTAGCCCCGACTGGCGCACTGAGAAACGCGTCGAGACTTGTTAAAGTGTGCGTGCGTCGACGCATAGATACTATGGCGCACACATACAAGCCGCGCGCGGTGCGTTTGTATGAAGATAAACTACTTCCCCTGTTTATACTATGCTGACAGTCAGTTCATATTGACAGCATAACATTCCCTTCTACATTATCATAAATAATCATAATAATTATAACATTGTGCATTTTTAAATATTTTCTAACTTTTAATTTCCATTGTCTAGTGAATATTTTTTTCTAAATTTAAACCTCTTACAAACTCTTAATTATAGTACACATGAACTCGCAAGTGAACGACACTTCGTTAATTTATAAATAATGTGGGTCCAAACTCGCCATCCTCCTTTAACGATACCAACAGACTTTGTAAGGTTTTAATAAATCATTATTATATAATATTTTTTGGGTATTGTATGAAAAAATCGTTTCGTATACAATCAATTCCATGCAAATTTAATAGTTTCCAATATAACAGTGTTTTATTAGAAAAATTGTATACAATTTGAAGCGATATTTTACAACCTGACGGCGTTCGCAATTTTCCGGTGACATCTATAACGGAAACGGCTTTGTTTGTGAAAAGTAACTTTCGTTTATTCAAAAACCTATCAGAGTTCAGTAAAAATCCAATACGGACTTGCTACATCAATCAATTGTGTCAAATAGAATATGAAACCGCAGTAATGAAAAAAAGTTTTTTGGTATTGTATACTCATATATTTTATGAACTTTTTATTTGGAATTTTAAACCTTTGCCTGCCCATGTGACAGTGAAATATGGAGAATTTGATTATAACATACATTTGTCTATACTAAAATTATAAAGAGGAAACATTTGATTGTTTGTTTGTAAGTATTGAATAGGCTCCGAAACTACTGAACCAATTTGAAAAATTCTTTCACTGTTGGGCAGCTACACTATCTCCGGTGACATAGGCTATATTTTATCCCCATATTCGGAAACGGGAACTATGCGGGTGAAACCGCGAGGTGCTGCTAGTACTATATATACCCATGTTTGCAAAGAAATAAATGATGAAATTTGATCTGACGAGGACGGCGCATCTAATGTTTTAACGACCGTTAGGAGGCATTCAGGTGAAATTCAATACGCCTTTTTAGCTGATTTAAAAAATAAGGAGGGACATAATATATTTATTACTAGCTGCTGCCCGCGACTTCGTCCCCTTGGAATCCCCGATTTTAAAACATTCTTTATCGCTGCTCCGCTCCTATTAGCTTAAGCGTGATGATATATAGCCTAAAGTCTTCCTCGATAAATGGTCTATTCAACCCAAAAATATTTTTTTCAATTCGAACCAGTAGTTCCTGAGATTAGCGCGTTCAAACAAACAAACAAACAAACTCTTCAGCTTTATAATATTAGTATAGATTTGTATTTTGCGTTTGTTGCATACTACCGCACAATAAAGCCTTTTGTAAAACTCCCTAATGGTGTATAAAAGAGGTCGTTTATATAATAGACCGTAGTTTAAAATTTCCTACATCCGATATTCTAAAAATAAGTATAAAATATAATATAATATTTGTAATGTATTTTTTTTATTATTATGTCCTTATAATTGAAAAATTCTAATCACCTGCGCTAGCTTTGGCAGTAAAAAGCAAAGGTAAACTTAAAAAATAATAAAAATACGCAGGAGATAATAAACTCCCCCACCGAATGTGTCTCCACGTTGTCGTCGTGGTGGGGCTTGAGCGTCCCAATGATCTTGCGAGCTTTCCCGGTAGAGCCACTCATGCCGGAAGGTCGCAAGTGAGGGATCAGACCAAGAGAGACACACACACACGCTTGCTCGCTGCTCTCTGGTACGCGTCTGATCATCAGACGTGACTGTGGGAGCAGCGAGCAGGTGGAGAGGTGAGGTGAGGAGAGGGCCCTGAGAAGGGGCGGAGCGAACAGGGACCGCACCCTTAAAAGGCACAAAATATGAAAGACGCTTGCAAAATGAGTCCCCAGGTGGGTCCCGACTGCTCAGCGGTCGGGGAATCCCACCCCGCTTCGGCGGGCTGCCCTCCGTACTCTGGGGTGGGCACCAAACGTCTTCCGCTTGCCAGTGGCAACAAGAGCCGAGGAGGCTCCAATTCGTCGTCGTCATCCGGATCCGCCTCCTTTAAGGAGCTGATGGCGCACGAATTCACAGAGGAGGGTTCGCCTGAGCGCCGGGGTGGCGTGGAGTTGGATTCCGGCTCCGCGCTAGACCTAGTAACGGTCAGCTCGGCGGGCTCGGGAGAGGAAAGAGGGGGGGCTGCTGCGGAGAACGTAAAGTTCTTCCGCAAGCGGCCCAGACGGGAGGATGACAGCGGGTCGTCCTCCGAGGGCGAATTTGCCTCCGCCCGCAAAATCCCCACCGCTAGGCGGGGCAGGGGCTGTGAGGCAGGGAGGGGGCTTGCACCCTATACCCGGGAGGTGGAGCGTCGGGCCGAGAGGTTGGTGGAGGAGGGGCGTCGCCCTGGAGGGAGCGGTCGCAGGGCTCCCTCTACTCGTCCGCCTCCTCTCGACTCTGACGACTTGGAGTCCCCGGGAGAGGTACCTCCCGCTGTTGAGGACCAGAGGGCCCAGTTTGCGGAGGTCGTGGAGGCCGCGATCCGCGCTGTGGCCTTCAAGAGGAAGCAGTCCTCGAAGCGGGAGGCCATCAGTGCGGCCAAAGCCTCCATACTGGCGGCAGCGGCGGCCAACGCTGGCGGGACTGCCTCAGACGAGGCGTCGGAGTTGCGGGCGGAGGTCGCCCGCCTCGCGGTTCTTACGGAGCGACTCGTTCAGGAGAATGAGTCGCTCCGGAGGGACCTGGCGGGGATGGCCAGAGCGGCCTCCGTGGAGCCGCGAGGGGGACTGAGTCCGGCAGCGCCGGAGGGGGGCCAAGTGCTGAGCCAGGTGCGGGACCTGGTACGGCAGGAGCTGGCTCCCTTCCGGAGGCAGTTCTCCATGCTGGAGGACATGGTCCGGCGTCCCCCAACAGCGGCAACAGCGGCGACTCAGAGGGCCCCGGGCCAGCAGCAGAAGGCGGCTTCGTACGCGGCCGCCGCGGCTGCCAGCCCGGGAACGTCCGGCAAGGCGAAGGCAAAGGCCAAGGGCGGAGCAGCGCCAGCGCCTGTGGAGCCGGCGGCTGCGACGCCGGCGACGACCAAGTCGGCCCCGGCGAAAAGGGGTGGGAGGAAGGCTCGGGGAGGAGCGGCTAAGGCTGCGGCACCAGTGGTGCCACAGCCGCCCCCACCCCCACCCTCGGACCCTCCTGCGGCCGGGGCCGAGTGGCAGGTTGCTGGCCAGAAGCGGAGGGCCAAAGAGGCGGCCAGGAGGAAGGCGAGGTAGCAGCGGCGTAAGGCCAACGCTATTGCGGCGAGGCTTCGCGCCCCGAAATCCGCGGCTGTAGTGCTCACACTGCAGCCGGAAGCGGAACAGAGGGGCGTGACGTATCTCGCCGTACTGAAGCGGGCGAAGGAGGCGGTGAGCCTCCAAGAGCTGGGCATCAGCGGGGGCATCGGGGTCAGGAGGACCCTAACCGGTGCCCGCAAGCTCGAGCTCGCCGGAGCGGAGAGTGGCCCGTTCGCGGACGCCTTGGCCGAAAAGCTGAGGGCGGTCTTACCCGCGGACGAGGTCCGGGTGTCCAGGCCGACTAAGCGCATCGACATGCGCATAGTGGGCCTGGATGACTCCGTTACGGAGGAGGAAGTTGTGGCCGCCGTCGCCAGGACTGGGGGGTGCTCTGCCGAGCTCGTCAAGGCGGGCACCCTCCGGCCTGACAACACGGGCATGCAAACCCTTGTGGTGAGCTGCCCCGTGACGGCGGCCAGAACTGTGTCGGAGGGCCGAAGGCTCTTGGTGGGATGGGTGTCTGCGCGGGTAAAACTGCTGGAACCCAGGCCTCTGAGGTGCTACCGCTGCCATGTGGGCAACCACACGGGAGCTATGTGCCCCTCGGAGGTGGACCGCAGCGGTCTTTGTTTCCGCTGTGGTCAGCCCGGTCATCGGGCCGGCTCATGTGAGGCCACGCCGCACTGCAGTGCATGTGCGGCTGCTGGCAAGCCGGCCGAGCACTGGGCTGGGGGAAGGGCCTGCGCGCCATCCGCCCCGACCAAGGGCAAGAGGTCTGCCGCCGCCGCCGCCTCTGCCGCCGCCGCGGCTTCCGTCGCCGCTTCTGCCGCTTCTGCTGCGGGTGCTGCGACTCCCAACGCTCGGGAGGGTGCTGAGATGGAGTGCCAGTAATGGTCCCATTTCGGCCTCCTCCAGAGACAAGTCGGCCGCTGTGCTATTGCGCAGTGGCTGATGCCTGGGGACGGTGAGCGTGGGTGGCTCGCCGTCCGATACCAGGTTGAGTCGACGACGCGTTGTGTTCCACGCGCGCCGAAGGAGCCGTCAGCACCAAGGACGGGACCCCATAGGGTCGGTGCCTGCTAGGGTTGCGGGATTTGTTCGAAAGAGTTACCGCGGCCCTGGAACGCATAGGGCACAAGAAGGATCACGGGTGGGTTTTAGTCAGTAAAAGTCTGACACTCCCTACCGCTCCACCCAGGGCGGGAGGGGTCATTTGATGATTTCCCATCCAGAAAAAAAAAAAAAAAAAAGGAGATAATAAACTCACGCGATTTACTTTTAGATGAAACATTTTTAGATAGAAAGTTTTCACAAAAGCTCACGTAGTTATTTGAAAACTTTTCAACAATTTACCCCTTTTTGTTGGGAAACTATGTTAATCTATCCTTTGATATTCGATGTAAAAATGTAGTGAATATGTTAGGTACTTATATATTTTGTATGTAGTATGGTTATATACTATGCATATATGTATGAGATGAGATGGTATTCAAATTCAAACTTTCTTTTTTTATGTATTTTTGGGTGTGTATTTGGATTAAATATGCATGGTATGCATCTTCTTTTCGGAGTAGATACCTATGTGAAAGGACTATTAGCAATAGTGAAGTTTTCTTATTTTTTTATTTGGTAAAGAAATTTTTTTTTTCATTATTTTCGCCATTATGGCTCGTGGCTATATAACAGCCGCACGATCGCGTCGATCTTCGAGGTTAAGCAATGCTTGCCGAGGTTGGTCTGTGGATGGGTGACCATCGTAACATAACGAGACTCGTCCGTGCCTCGGAAAGCACGATGAACCGTTGATCCCGGCTGTCATTTGGAGATCTTTGGCAGTGGTTACGGATTGTCAGAAGCCAGAAAATCTGACACCGTCAAGCCAAGCCATAAACATAAGCCAGCCAAGAACATAAAATACTGGTATTCAGCTGAATCCGGCTTGTCTGGAAGCCGATTCCAATATAGTTGGGAAACGGCTAGGCGGATGATGATTTTCGCCATTATGACAAATGTTACGGCTTGGCCACCGGAACGGGTGAAATTAACGGGGCGGTGCGTCTGACGGGGCGGCAATGCATGCGGCATAGTTTGCAGACCACGGTCTCGGTCACGGTCACACAGAGAGTGAAACGTATATAAGTTTTGTACCGATATTGCCTGGAAAGTAGCAGTTATTGTTTCAAGACATAATATTAGGGAGAGATTATGGAGACATGATTTGAATAATAATCGGGGAATAGATGGAGAATCCCATAAGAAGTACGACACATACAGACTATTACCAGTTTTTTTTCTTAGTAGTTTCTTATACTTGTTATATCCTTAAATGCAAGGATTTTATGTGTCGTGTCACTCACTCGTGTGTCGTCGGTCAGCGAGTCAACACGTCCCCTGAGGATGCCTCGTGGAGAGGCGAAACACGTGTCGGTAATGGTGTTGGGTTTTGCTTTGCCTTCCTGCATGTGCATAAAATCCTTGCATTTGCCTTGTAATCTTGCATGTGCATAATATAGCGGGCGGGAGGGAGGTGCATACCTGCAACCCACTAATTTTCGCGGAAATTAAAACTAGATATATTATTTTCATTTTCAAATTTTTTCAGTCATGTGTCAATTCCTTTATTTCAACTAGACCATTAAAAGGCATTTTTGAACGTCAAACCCGTTTAAAAATAAAATAGTATAGTGACTCTAGTTGCCCATTCGAAAAAAGTGGGTTCTTATGAAGAATAACGGATAAGAAACTCATAATTACTCTTATAGGAGATACATACATAGTTATAATACCTCGTGTATACTTGAATAATCTATGCTGAGATTTTGGTAAACCATTTCATTATCAACCCATTTCAAAGAGTAATAATTTATAGTAATGGATTAATTTGATTAGTGCAGGCTGTGTTAATTAAGTTAACTTTTAAAAGGCTGTACTATAAAATAGATGATACTAATGATCTGCTTTTAATTCACTAGAAACTTTGTGAAAGTCATCAGGTCAGCAATTTTAAAGAAGAATAAGTAAATTCAGAAGCATGTGCTTTTCGATTTAAGTTCGTTGGACTTTATAACTAAGTTTGGGGAAAGTTGATTATCAGCATTATTAAATAAATGAAAGTAATAATGATTGTATCTGAAGTTTTTCTGAGAAATGTGTAACATGGAACTGCTGAGATGTCGTCCTGTGGCCGTACTACGAAGTGCCAATGCTATCATGATTCAGTGTGAAAAAGGGTTAGTGGAACAGGAATCATGATCGATTTAAGACGTCATGGTAGTGCTGCTGAGTTGGATACCCGTCCGGGCAAGAAGTTGGGCACTTGTCAGTAGCTTCTCAGCAATTTCTCAGTAACAACCCGCAGTGTGAATTGCTTCACGGCTAGTCCTTTTTTAACATTGGGATTAAATCGCGAAAAAAATCGACTGCTTTGTAGATTTTTTTGAGCATGACTCGACAAAATATACAGAAATGCTGATGTTGTTTTTCGGGTTGGTTCCATCGTAATAATGTATTGTGTACGATGAAAATTAAGAGGTATTTTATTATTTTACTGTTTGTATATATTTTCCAATAAGTGTTCATTTTCTTTTGAACATAACTTATGTATGTACATATATGCTTGTCCTCTCTAAATGTAAATTAATTCGTTCTTCAGACGATATTATTTATTCTATTTTCATTAGAGTCTAGATTAGATCAACATATTAATAGAACTTAATCCTCAATCTAACCTAAATAACTTTTATGTTTTTCTACTTTATTCAGTCATAAAATCTTCGTTATCTTAAACAGGGCTAAATAAGACCAATTGACACTAGAAAGTATAAAATAAATTCATTTCGTACTTTCTATATAAGCATAATCAGCCTTTTGATGTTCCCACTGCTGGGACACAGGCCTCCTCTCTAGGAGAGGGAATGGGCCGAAATCCACCACGCGGGCCCAGTGCGGGTTGGTGAATGTCACATGTCTTCGGATATTAGTTCTAAGACATGCCGGTTTCCTCACGATGTTTTCCTTCACCGTTTTGAGAGCAGTGGTGATGAAATTAATTACACAAAGTAATGCGCCTGGCTGGGTTTGAACCCGCGATCTACAATTCGTAAGTCGGGGCCGTTACCACTCGGCCACCACTGCTCTATATATATATCGCTGTTATAGCATAACACGGCACGCGAATATTAACGACATCATCCGATGAGCACTCAGTGTCAGCGTTCCGGCTGTCATCATCATCTGCCTAGCCTTTTCCCAACTACATATATTGGGGTCGGCTCCCAGACTAGCCGGATTCAGCTGAATACCAGTATTTTACGTGGAGCGGTTGCCTACCAGACCTCCACAACCTATTAACTGGGGAACACGGTACTTCTTGGCTAGACTGGTGTCAGATTTTCTGGCTTCTGACTCTCCAAATTACAGATGGAACCAACGGCTTAACGTGCTTTCCGAGGCACGGAGAAGTTTTCTTGTGTCTTCTATCTGTGTTTGTCCCAGCTGAGATAGACAGTCTCTCCATGTATTATACTGGTATTCAGTTGCGTTTGATTTGACTGGAAGCCAGCCTACCTTAGATGGGAAAGGAAAAGGCAGATAGAGTTTATTTACGAGTTTATTTTCATTCAGTAGAATAGGGTTGTTGCCTAAAAAAATCTAATTAGTCCGTAAGATAGACTTCCCAAAAATATTGGACACGTATTTTTTTATTTTTTCACGTAAACAAAAAACGAAGACGATATAGTGCATTGAAAACTCGTGTGACGTCACTTCGTGCGACGATTTTCACCACGCCGTGATGTCACAAGCCCCCACTCACACATCACCACATGATCTTTGAAGCTTTTTATCTTGGTCAATTTTTAGAGATTTCATAAAGCAAAAAATACGTGTCTAATATCTTTCGATAATCTGACGGACTAAATAGGATCATATTTTTATTCCTCAACACATCGTAAAAATGTTGCTGGTACTTTTATCTTTTTTAATCCAGGAAAACTTATAAGACATGACTTTGCTATTTATAAGTCAAGAAATGTATGTTGAAAGTCGCCGTCGACATGTCTTTGAATATTTAATCGTTACCTTTTTAGCTACGTATCAAACACAACAATATTTACCCGAATGTTAGAATGTTTAGGGTGACCTTTTTTCCGTAGTAACTCATTGATTAAAACTTGCCATCCCACCTTGTGCAAAGAGTTTTTTTTGGTATAGGCAAGGAATTTCGCATGGATGTTCTCCGTCCGAGGGTGGACAGAGGGGTCTGTCAGATTCCTACTGACTTACGGCCGAACCCGATAACCGATCTATCACATACTGGAGATAGAAAAACAAATGCAACAACAGAAAACCTATATAATTCTTCTGTTGTTTCATTTGTTTTTCTATCTCCAGTATGTGATAGATCGGTTATTGGGTTCGGCCGTAAAACCACTTCGTTTTCCCTTTCATACGGTGGCTGTTCATTCTTCAGGGCATGCTGAAGAAATAAACATACATATGAGTACATTACATGCATAGGAACATACTCTGGAAAAACATCATCCTCCTTCTTGACCGGCCGGGTAAATATAAGTTCAATAATGCTCAGTTAATTTTATGAAATAATTACTTTGTGTCACGTAAACTGGGAAACCAGCAGTTTACCAGTTTACGTTGGTTTGGTTTCCAATGTAAGTTTTGTTCCCGAACATATAACTTTGTTCTTGTAAGTTTGCCTTAAAGTTATGTAACAGAAACTGTGTTATTTGCTAACAGAATCGCTTTCTAGTTTTGACAATCGGATAATTGCTAAGGGCTGTTTGTAAAGTAGGTATATGAAGTCACTGACCTAGAGAATATGCATACCTATTATCTCCTACTGAGATAATATGGTTACTTAGAGCATTAATATATTCAGGCTTCTGACCAGATTGACTATTGTATTGCTAAGGTTGCAGAATTCGTTTGAAAGAATCACCACGGCCCTGGAACGCATAAAGCATTTGGAGGAACACAGATGGGTATAAGTCAGCAAGTCTGACACTCCCTTCCGCTCCGCCCAGAGTGGCATAATTCAATTGATGATTTCCCATCCCTAAAAATGGCCATCGTAATTTCCTTAAAAAATGTGATCACGATCAAAGATATCAATACAATCACTTTGCTGCTGCGTATTGGTTCAAAGTCAAAGTCAAAACGTTTATTGCGTTCTCACCCAAGCGTCGCTACTTTTCGCATCCAGAGCTCTCTCTGCGGCCTTCTCAAAATCCTAGAAGGAGGATTTTTGGGAGGACTTCCAACGCTGTATCTTCCGGTAATCGTTTGCCATTCCGACCTCATTGGTCGTCCGCGGTAATGTAATTTGTATATAGCACCGGAAAATTACAAACGCCGTAAAATTGTAAAATATCGTCTGAAATTGTCAACTATTTATATTTAACTAGCTGCTGCCCGCGACTTCGTCCCCGTGGAATCCCCGATTTTAAAACATTCTTTATCGCTGCTCCGCTCCTATTGGCTTAAGCGTGATGATATATAGCCTAAAGCCTTCCTCGATAAATGGTCTATTCAACCCAAAAAGAATTTTTCAATTCGAACCAGTAGTTCCTGAGATTAGCGCGTTCAAACAAACAAACAAACAAACAAACAAACTCTTCAGCTTTATAATATTAGTATAGATAATATTCGAAACTATTGTATATGTATACATACAAAACGACTTTTTCATAATAGATATATCGAGAAATTATAATCCAATAAAAACTTATCGCAATATTACGAAGCCTGTTTTTCAGAGCCCAATTTTGGGGTGGTATTTAGATTAATTAATAAACTTCTATCTAATAATCTTTTTAGGTATCTTAGGAAATATAATCACAGATATATGAAGATTATTGAATTACATAGTATTTTTATTGGTAAACAAAATTGAGGAAATACGCTGTATGCGAGAAGTCGGGACCGGTTGCTAAATGATGCTAATCTATACTAATATTATAGAGCTGAAGAGTTTGTTTGTTTGTTTGTTTGAACGCGCTAATCTCAGGAACTACTGGTTCGAATTGAAAAATTCTTTTTGGGTTGAATAGACCATTTATCGAGGAAGGCTTTAGGCTATATATCATCACGCTTAAGCCAATAGGAGCGGAGCAGCGATAAAGAATGTTTTAAAATCGGGGATTCCACGGGGACGAAGTCGCGGGCAGCAGCTAGTTTAGAAATATGCTGGTCATGCGGGATAAAACGCCAAGGGGAAGGACTCATTACAATGCTGATTCAAAGGCCAAAAAAAGGGTCACATTAAGTAATCGTATGTAACTACATTATTTCATATGATATGATTTTCACGAGACTGATAAAATTATCAGGGCTCAATGCAAATATTTAACCATCAAATTTCACCACAACGTGAAAAAGGCAGGCATTTTGGTCGATAATCACAAAAACAGATTAAAACCAATTCAAGTCAGTTTTTAACCGACTTCCAAAAAAGGAAGAAGTTCTCAAGACGACTTTTTTTTTGTGTGTGTTGACTCATAACTTTTTACTGAATGTACCGATTTTGATATTTTTTCTTTTTTCTATATTCGAAAGATGATGTTATCATTCCATCTTGTCGATGTAAAATGAAACAATCAAATTGTATGCAATGGTTTGGAAGAGCATCTTAGTATTTCAAGGTCCCTTTCTAGTTTGGTGAAGATCTGACGAAGAACAAAGATAGGAAACGGAACTCTTCAATAAATGATAGCAAATCTTTCGGGATTGCTGAAATCGCATGTTTGTTTATTATTTACACCAATTTATACCACGTAAGCTGTGATGAGTACATTTAGCTTTGTTGTACCACTAAAAAGTGAACAATAAACATACATAAAAAAATAAAATGCAAACATCAGAATTGAGATCCTCCTGCTTTTTTAGAAGTCGGTTAAAAAAAACTTTTCACAAAAAAAGAACTTTCTAATTACTACTTTCGGAACTCGGTGTTTGTGGTTGTTTCTTCGTTTTTTGAACACGGGCTGCCGAATTTAAAGTTATTTTATGCTTTTTTTTTTTTAAACAGTTTTTTTTTTTAACAGCAATCCAAACTTGGTACCAGGGCACCAGAACTCGACAAGAACCATTACCTGCATATGAGGAAACTTAATAATACCATACGCGTTCCCATTACACTCCTTGATGATATGTCATAAATATAATCTGAACATTATTGTTCCACATTTGACTGCTAAATTCATATTTACGACAATTTTACGAGCGACGACTCGTTTCTAATGAAGACGTTAATTTAATTCCTGGTTTTACGATCCGCCGCCGGTGACAAACGAGCTAGTAAATTACATGGCATTTTTATAAATTCTGGCTTTTAAAATATTAAATTTTCGAGGAAATCGGGTGATTTTAAGGTAGATGGTTGAAATCATCTTTTGTCAGTCGTTGAGATTGATTTCGTTTAATATATAACAGCTGCTCAAAAGCTGCTGAATAGCTGATTCATACATAATGCGCCATCTTGTCTTTTAGAAATGGTATTAAATATTTGGTAGGTAATAATGCCACCCCAAAAAAACTCTTTTGCTAAAACGAAATAAACAAAATGCGCTCTCAATAAAATTATTCTTCGCACAAATTACCATTCAATTTTTTCAATGATTGAGTCAGCAAATGAAAGCAACAATATTCAAAATAAGCCAAATTTATTTTCCATTCCCAAACAAAAGAAAAGTATCCAAATTTTATTTTCCATTTTCAAATATCAATATCCATTACCGACATAATGAAATCACAATTAGGCCAGCAATAAGTCATAACAATAAAAAAGAATAGAAACACGACCTCATTTCTCGGAACGGCTTCATACCATAGACAATTAAAAAATAAATTAACGACATGGCGGGAAAGTTGACGTTTGGGATGCAAAATGGCGGCGCTATTACTTTATTACTATTAAATCGTATGACCACGTCTTACGGCATTTTCACGCAATCTAAATCTCACTGTAATGTTAATAATTTTAATATAGTTTTGATGCCAAATGGGGCAGGAAAATGGGTCGACGATTAATCTGAGGTACTTATTAAAATGTTGTTGCGCAAATGTGATTAAATTGAACTATTCATTTAAACATATTTTATACAGTTATGAGCAGTTACAATTGTTTTATTCAATTGGTTCTCAGTACCTAAATAATAATAACTTCCTGAAAAAGAATTGAGGGTATCATTTCAATCTTGAACCCAAACCATTTTCCTTATTATATTATTTCTAGGAACCTAGGTATATTATTCATCTTTATGAAGTACCTTTGTACTCTCTGATACCTAGTCTTCACATTTTTACGGTTTTATAATGACAGCCACCGTTTATGTTGCCAAACAACGCTTTTTGGGTATTGCCAGTTCATAACATATTTTTTTTTAGTAAGAACAATACTAGGTACCATTAAAAAAAAAAAGTGAGTTGAGTCAGGCGTTACTTTGCGGAAATCCATTTTAAATTTGAAAATGAAAACAATATATCTAGTTTTAATTTCCGCGAATATTAGTGGGTTGCAGGTATGCACCTCCCTCCCGCCCGCTATATTATGCACATGCAAGATTACAAGGCAAATGCAAGGATTTTATGCACATGCAGGAAGGCAAAGCAAAACCCAACACCATTACCGACACGTGTTTCACCTCTCCACGAGGCATCCTCAGGGGACGTGTTGACTCGCTGACCGTTGAGTTGCGACTGAAGGGTGGGTTGTTTAGGTTAGTGGGTAAATTCATCAATAAAAGTTAACATTCTGTTCCCAGCGTTTTATGAAGTACTAGCTTCTGTCCGCGACTTCGTCCACGTGGAATAGTTACTTTAACCCCGATTTTGAAACTCTCAGCCCGATCGGTTTAAAATTGACAAAGTTTAATACAAACTTTCATCCCTTTCGAACATATTTGATTACCATAAAAACGGTTCTAGTGAGTTAATCTTAAAAGATAGACATATACTGTCGCGTACATTTTTTTAGATCATTTTAAGACGAATAATTCTTTCCTACATATTTTTTTGGTATCTTGAACCGTTTTCGCAGCGCACGCAACGGAAGCCCTCAAAGATGAATAATTTTCCCCGCTTTTCCACATTTTCCATTTTTTCTTCGCTCCTATTACTCGCAGCGTGATGTTATATAGCCTAAAGCCTTCCTCGATAAATGGTCTATTCAACCCAAAAAGAATTTTTCAATTCGAACCAGTAGTTCTTGAGATTAGCGCGTTGTGGCACGCGGCTTGCTTGTTCCAAAATTCTTTTGTTTGATTTCTGCTGACGTTGACGGTTTTTTTCTTAGAATGTCTTTGACTATATTGAAGTATATTTGGGTTTTGAGGACTGAGGGGATTTTAGGGTTCCACAGCCAAATGGCAAAAAAACGGAACCCTTATGAGTTATGGATTCGTCATGTCTGTCCGTCTGCCCGTCAGTGTCACAGCCGTTTTACATGGAGAATTGGTAGGTAGGCGTAACCTGTTAACCACTATTCAATAATGCTGTAATATTATGGAAAATATAATTTTAGGGGTGGCACTCCATACATGTAACTGAGTGATGGAAAAATAAATTCCAACAAACATAATCGTGTGGATCATCATTGGATAGCTCTTTCAATTTTTTTTTTATTTAAGTCCATAGTTTTTGAGATATGTCCTTCCGTATTCGTTCAAAATGTCTCCCCTTCTAACTTCTAAACTATGAAGTTGAAAATTAAAAAATAAAAATTGAGCAAATACAACTTCACAGACACTTCCAGCGAAAATTGGTTTAAACATCACAGCTTATACACTTTTAGAGATATGAGATTTTAACAGTGAACTACGGAACCCTTCACTATGCGTGGTCCAACACGTACTTGGCTGGTTATATATGTAAGTTTAGCTTATTTGTCATAGTTAGATTAGAATAGTGGTCTGCAATATTAATGGTTATCTGATTAAAATGTCAATCTAGCTTTGTCACAGTTGTATTGGGGTTGGCTTATAGACTAACCGCATGCATCTAATTATCAGAATATTACATGAAACGACTGCCAACCTGATCTCCAAAACCCCCCTGGGTAAAACTGGTGTCAGATTTTCTGGCTTCTGATGGCTCGTAATGACTGTCAAATACGTACAAATGACAGCTGAGACCAATGGCTTAGCGTTACTTTCCGAGGCATGGAGGAGTCTCATAATATAATAGATTGCCACCCATCCGAAAATACCACAGCAGGCGAAGCTCAACTCACAGTTCAACCCATGTAGCTGACATTATTTATCCATAAGCTAAATTAGCGCCCAGAAAAAGCTTTGCCCAGCATTGTGTCAGAATGTAACAAACACACTTGAATATTTACCTACCAAGTGTTATGTATACGCATTCCTCACTTGGATATATTTTCCACAAGTGCTACTGGGTACCAAATATGGCAGTTTATCGCAAATGAAATCAGCTGTACCATAATTAAAAATTGTGAAAACGAAAAATAAAACAATCCGATCCTCAATTATTTCACCGTCACCAATAAACATAAACAACACGTTTTATTTCTTAATTCCATATTCAAACAAGTTGAAATGAAATAAACGTACACCGAAAAATAAAAGAATTTGAAAAATATGACACTACATTTTTTTAAAATGTGGCCATAAATACGGCCGTTTCGGTTTTTAAAAAACTTGTGCAAGCAACGTGGAAATTGAGTTATAAAGTTGCCAGTTGCAAAAAAGATTTAAAACATGGGTTTTAGTAATAATGAGAGATTTATTGACTGGTTCGGCGGATCTGTGGGCAGTTAGTTTGCATACCGGTATTTGGTTGAATGAGTTGATGCATTCCCGTAAAATGCATCGATTTTGCAAGAGTAAACCTGGGAAATATGTACGATATTTACCGTTTAAAAATTGAATAATAAATAAAAATATGTAACAGCTGCGCTGAAAATGGTGTATTTATAAATTTATGCGCATAGTGAATGAAAAGGAATGGTTCGATTGAATTACAACTTAAAAGGTACTTAAATAATTAGGCACAGACCTAAACAATTATTCTCAAAATCAAGTTGAATTCATCATGACTGTCTTCTATCGTGAGCTTTCATTTCGCCAGTTCTGTTTGAGTCAACAGTCAGTCGGTTGTGTTTTGTTTCAGCTTATTGCAATCAGGCGAACACAAATCCAAACTTCTGAAAAATACCAGATGGTAGAACTCTGATAGCCTTTTCTTTTTTTCTGGATGGGAAATCATCAAATGATTTCTCCCGTTCTGGGCGGCGCGGAGAGAAGTGTCAGACTCTTATTGACTAAAACACACCCGTGTTCCTTCTAGTGCCCTTCGCATTCCAGGGCCGCGGTGACTCTTCCGAAAAAAAATCGCAACCAACTCTGCTATCCTCGCGTTGCGCTTATGATCACTATAATATTGCGATAAGATGCCTCCTGGTGAGGCCCATTGTGAGCGATTGCTTTCCATGAAGATATAGCTTGGACATTTCTCAGGAGTGGGATCCCGGACCGTTTAAATAGGGGACGAGGGCAACATGCAAAAACACATTTTTTTTAATGAGGTACCTACCGATGCTTATTACTTTCCTTTATGAATGTAACCTCATAATATTGCATGACGACCCTCGGGTGATGAGACACTATTACGTGGTATGAAAACACAATGGTGGTGATAGTGGTGGCGATGGTGATGGGAAGCTCGAGTGGATTGTTAACCTAGAACTATGGAAAAAATAAAGCCCCTGTCTCACCAATGTTGTTGAAATAATGACGTAGCTTATTTTAATTTTTTGCCATTTTTTTATAAGATTATGTTCTTTATCAAACCAAAAATTGCTTGTTCGTAGAGGTAGCAATTTTACACAAAAGTTTGTTAAGATCAGTAACGATTTTCTCCATGAAAGTACATTAGTTACAAAGATCAGTATACCTACATTTTTTTTAAATACCTTAATTTTTCTATGACTTTCCAACTATTTTTTAAAATTATCTCATCTAAAAGCTAAATTTGTAATGGCCAGTTTCTAAATAGTTATAATTTGTTTATAATCCCGGCTCTTGTCCCCTAAGCTTGATAAATTAATATATATAATATTTTAATTAGAACTTTCATATAACAAAATGCTACAATTAATTAAATCAATTCTTTAAACTAATTACAGTGGGATTAGAAATTTAATACCAATTAGTAAAAGTGTTTTGAAAGCTTTGCATATTTTAAAGTTTTTGCCCAAATTTTTTGGCAAGGGCAAACAAGGTGAATTTTGTACGTAAGTGTGTAACTACTTTGGCCCACCGGTGTTCCACCAAATGCCCTAAGCTTTCCAGTGCCGTGGTAACTGTTTTGAACAAACTAAACAACACTAATGTCAACAACGGAAGTAAATATCGTACATGATTATGTAAGTGAAGAACATCTTTAGTTTTCCCTATTTAAAAAAAGCATATATCATCTAATTTTGAAGTCATTAACCAAATTACCTAGTAAAAATTCTGGAAATAAATTATAATTAACCAATCTTATAATTAGAACTGAACTCCAGCGAAACAACTCTGTCAAAAGTATATTCTAATATTCGTGTAATTTAACTTCCGATTTAACAGAACAAACGTAACTTCGCCGTTTACTAAGCACAGAATAATTTGGAATAATTCCGCATAGGGATGTACTAAAGCTCAATGTAACGGAGGTGGATGTGGATTAAAAGATTCATCACCTGCATCATTTCTGCTGTCAAAGTTTTAAACAGTTCTGTGCGTAACTCATGCAGTGTTCCGACTAAGCAACGCAGTTTTCGACAGATCTGACGCTCTAGACAAGCAATATTCTATCAGAGGTAGTGTGAGAAAGATGATTGTCGAAAAATCAAAAATAATTATGTCTATATGGAATTGATGATAAATGATATTTATTTTGTAAGTAGGTTGTAAATAACACTTTACACGTCAATCTTTTTTTGGATCCATACCACATCTAAATAGATGGTAAGTCCAACTTCACAAGAAACATAACGCCCTGTCAAAAAAAAATGACAGCGTTACAAATTGTCACAAAGAAAAATGACGTGTCAGTTAACCAATCAATCAATTTATTTGTCAGACATAGGTGTTTTCGTAAATAGCGGGTGCGCTATGTTTTGTCATAATTATGACTTACAAATTTTAAATTAGATACATGAACAGGAACGCACATAAAATAAACGAGCAACGTCAGATACATCAAAGTCAATAAATAGTTACAGTAGGTACATATTATTTAAGAAGGGCATAAAAGTCTGGCAACTTCCTATTAAATGGCAGCAGAACCTTGAAACTAAAGGGGCAGTTTGCCAAAACGCAATCAGTACATCAGAAAGCCGATTTCCGTACTGAAAAAGCGCTCAAATTAAAGTCCCATATTAATGGCAATCCATTTCAAAAACTTCTATAAAATTATGGAGTTTTTCACTGTTTGCGACTACGATGCGATTGTGAACGCTTTGCGCTGTTTTTGGAATTGTCTTTTCGTAAACGTTTAAAAAGCGCTGGCACATTGCTGATTTGAACTAATGTAATGCATGGGAGAACTCGAAAAATGCAATTGGAGTTTTCTGTGATCTCTCCAAAGCCTTTGATTGCGTGCACCATGACACGCTTTTGCGTAAACTACGTTATTACGGTCTCCAAAGCGAAGCTCTTAACGTAATTGATTCATATTTACATAATAGGTTGCAATGGGTGGATATCAATGGCGTGAAATCTTCCGGACTACCAGTGCATTTAGGCGTGCCTCAAGGCTCAATACTGGGTCCATTCTTGTTTCTATTGTACATAAACGATTTACCATTTTTCTTAAAGGGTATCTGTGACGTAGTATTGTTCGCGGATGATACCTCTCTTATCTTTAAAGTTGATAGGAATAGACAAGATTTCAGTAACGTAAACAGCGCTCTCTCAATGGTTACGGATTGGTTTACGACCAATAATCTAGTTTTAAATGCCAAGAAAACGAAATGTATAAAGTTTGCTTTACCAAATGTTAGAAATCTAGGACCCAATGTCACCTTAAGTGGCGAGGTACTTGAAACTGTGGATTCGGCAGTTTTTTTGGGAATAACTGTTGATTCCAAACTACAATGGGGCTCACATATATCAAGTTTATCGGAAAGGCTCAGCTCTGCCGCATACGCTGTCAGGAAAGTGAGACAGTATACTGACGTTGAAACAGCTCGGTTAGTCTATTTTAGTTATTTCCATAGCGTTATGTCCTACGGTATTCTATTGTGGGGAAAAGCTGCTGACATACAAAATATATTTGTCCTACAAAAACGTGCTGTGCGAGCAATATATCAGCTAGGGCCTAGAGTTTCATTAAGAGAACTTTTTAAAACCATTGGAATTCTTACAGTAGCATCTCAATTCATCTTTGCAAACATTTTATATATTAGGCAAAATATACATTTGTACTGTAAAACGAGCGACATCCACAACTTTAACACCAGAAACAAGCACAAGCTACATGCTCCTTCCCACCGACTTCGTAAGGTCCATGACTCATTTGTGGGGCTCGGTATCCGTTTTTACAATAAACTTCCACTTTCTTTTCTTGACCTGCCTTTTAACTCATTTAAAGATAAAGTTAAATCTAACCTTTGTTTGAAGGCATACTATTCTATTAATGACTATTTAGACGATAAGAATAGTTGGTCGCTGTGTTGAACGCAAGACAATATCTTATTTAATTTTATCATGTTCTTTCTCTATAAGTTAGCTTATGACGGGCTATATGAGTTCATATAATATTGTTTTGAATTTAGTGAATTGATTTATGATTTCCATGTTGGATAATTATATTTTTTTTTTTTTACCTTTGTCATGTATGTACTTTGCATACTATTGTATAAATTCAGGTTCTTAAAACGCAATAGACAGATGTGTTGCTGGGGAGTTTGTTGCGCCACTTCTTCTTCCCAGCTAAAACACTAGGAAGTGGTGACGGGTGGGCGTTTTGGGGGACTGTCTTTATGTAAAATTTGACGTTCAAAAAGTGCTGTCTATCAGCCTAGTTTGAATAAATGACTTTTGAATTTTGAATTTTGAACAATTTACTTTATTTTGATTTTGCAGAAGTCCTGTATTTGCGGATGCAGAGTTTCGTAACAACCCTACAAAGGGATATATCATAACTTTTCCATTTCGTAATTATTTATCAAAATGCTCGGCTGGCAAAGTTTCCAGCTTTACATGAGCTCAGTGTTTAAAACATGTTTGTATTCAAACTGGGTTGATCAAAGTTGTGTATGAATGGAGTATTGTTTTGTATTTAAGTTGATGGTATTTATAAACGGTTTTAAATGATGAATGTAGGATAGAATGTTTAAGGTTCTGTATGTGAGGAGATTGAGACATACCTACATATGTACATACATAGAATTTATCACCAGTTGTTCCCGCGACTTCGTTCGCGCACATGTCGGAATGAAAAAAAAGTGTCGCATAGTTAAATTTACGTGCAGTGAATAGGTACCTTGCATAACTTTACCCTGTTTAGAATAAAGAATATTATTATTTAGCTTGTTTATTCACGTTTTTGCTCAGCCGTGCATATTTCTGGGATAAAGTAAAGATACTGTAGCTTTCTATAAATGTAGATTACATTTGACAAAGACAAAAATAATTTTGTCTCAAATTTAGACAGAAAAAAAAAACTAGTAAAGTGTGTTTTGGAATAGGTTGATTTAACCGAAATAACCCTATTCGTTATGACCACTGTCAGATGATTTTATACTGCGTAATGAGAGAATCGCCATTGGGCGATTATTTTTTTAGGCTTGATTCTACTTGTACCATAAACTATAGTCGTTTTTTAACGAGTACTTTATAAAAGTAGTAGGACTAAAAAATGAGCATTATTAAGTCCACGGCTTGTGTAAAATGTTCGAGGAAATTCAAGTAACTTCCCTTTTCTCACATAAACCCATCCAGCGCTAATAAGAAAAAGATCTCCTGTCGAATTAACTTTGCCCACACTCCGCCGCCATATTTTACAAATACGACCAAAAAAAACGGGGCATCGAGTTCAATTTGCATGAAAGCTAACTAAAAAGATTCATACTTTTTGCTGGCCGCCGTTGTACAGATTGTGACTTTTTGCTGGCCGCCGGTGTACAGATTGTGACTATTTGCATTCTAAATTGCAAATAATGGAAATGAATATTTTAAACTTAGGTGGTTTAGTAACTGGTGAATTTTAATACAAAATGGACAACATAGCTTACAAATTGTTATAAGTAAATATTAATTCGTGTTGATTGAGTTTTCATGTTAATTAGGTTTATTTTATGTTGCTAGATATTTTACTGCTACTAATAAAATGGTTGCCAGTGAAATTCCAATGTTGGAATATTCAGTTTTACAATAGTTTGGTCAGACGCTAAGCCACCAACGTCCCTTGTACATTTTTGATAGTTGTTACAGATACTTAGAAGCCCAAAAGTCAGACAATCGGCTTCACCGACGTAAAGCACTCGGTGATAGATAATGCACATCGGTATTTGGAGAGAGACTCGGCCAATTTCTGCTTCGTAGAGTTTTGTAACATACTACCAGGGCCCCAAGTCTGCTATTTTTATAAATTTGTCATTCCAACACGATCCCATTGTCATTTTGCTAAAAGTTCGTAATCTGCTAAATTCACAATGGTCGATCATTGGTCGGTCAATGGTCTCGTAATACTTTTTGATAACCGAGCAATTCAAAGCAATGACTGCACAATGACGTTCTAATGGTAGGTCTCTGATCGAAGGAACTGTCAATTTTTTAGTAGATTACCTTTACCGCATACGTCTGTCATTCAATTGTCATTGTGTACCAGATTACCAGTAGTTCAATGGAGTGTCAGTGATTGCCCAGTGGAAAGGCATAGTGACGCTTTTATATTAGTAGGTTACCAAACTTGTCAAAATCAACCATTATGAAAACAATGATAAACCATTCTAACACTATTGTAATAGAAGACTTGAGGCCCTGTGTGACGTTTGTTTGTTTAGGTGCAAATATCGATACTTCGGGGCTTAAAGGGCATAAAGGACTTAAAGTTTAGGGGGTTTAAAAACTTTAAGTAAAGGGCGTAAAGGCCGATGTGCATTATTTATCGCCAGGTATTGTAAAGTATTACCCGGTGACACAGTAATATTTAAAGTTAGTAATATTACTGTAGTGAAGTACATAGGTATAGGTAGGTACATATTTACACCGTTATTGTCATGTCCTTTAATAACTTAGATTTTTCCCCAATATGTGTAATGTACCTATATGATGTGGCTTTACTTTATTTAATAAATTCGTTTATTCGCACCGTTCACTTTAAAATAAAAAAGCTTTTTAAAAACGTAGGTATTTATCGTATTGAACGCTAATTGACTAAAATAGCCTCAGCGTGACATAATACGGGATAGCAACTAGGTGGCTTACGCTTTGGGTCCGTCTGTCTGTCAGCGGGCTGTATCGCAAGAACCGTAAGGGTAGAGAGTTGAAATCTTCATAGCAGCAATACACACTGCCGCTACAACAACAAATATAATTACTTAAATTAAAAATGAAAGGGGGCTACTATATGAAGCGTATTTTTTATTCAATTAATGGTACAGAACCCTCCATGAGGAGCTCGTGGCTAAATTATAACAGCCGCACGGGTCGATCTTCGAGGTTAAGCAACGCTTGCCGAGGTTGGTCTGTGGATGGGTGACCATCTTAACATAACGAGACTTTTCCGTGCCTCGGAAAGCACGTTAAGCCGTTTCGTCCCGGCTGCCATTTAGAGATCTTTGGCAGTCGTTACGGATTGTCAGAAGCCAGAAAATCTGATACCATTCTTGCCAAGAAGTACCGTGTTCCCCAGTTAATGGGTTGAGACAGCCGCTCCACGTAAAATACTAGTATTCAGCTGAATCCGGCTTGTCTGGGAACCGACCCCCATATAGTTGGGAAAAGGCTAGGCAGATGATGGTACAGAACCCTTATTTTTTGTTATCAGACGGCGAGCCACCCAACGCTCGTCATCCGCAGGCCCGCGCCTACGGTGGCCGTTAATCGCACTGCGACTCCCGACGCCTGGGGCGATTTCTTCTGTTGCTGGGGCATGAGGTTTCCCTCTCCCGCACGCATTCTGCCTCGCAGAAGGAGGTAACCGCTTCCCATGTCTCCTCGCTCCGGACCATGGATTGAACCAGGCGTGGAAGCGAGAGGTCGCTGCCGCCTGGTACAGAACCGTTCGTGTAAGAATCCGGCTTTTACTTGGCCCAATACTGGTATTGAACTGCATTGGTTAGGCAGAACATCTACCTCAACATAACAAAATTTGGGATAGATATGTCTGTCTTTTCCAAAAATAATTGTTCTATCGTCTGATATGGAATTCCGGAATTAGTTACTCTAGATCAGATCTGTCAAGCTCACGAGTCCATCCGATACCAGTCTACTTCGTTACAAGTTGGACATATAAAATGCACACGAATAAAGCCGTAAATACTCTTAAATGGTATGCAAGTGTTCCTGTTTTCCATTTGCCAAATTTATGTAGGCAGCCAAGGTACTAAAAGATGAAATATTATCTCAAAGCATTAACTGCCTCAGGTGTGAAAAATGTAATGGGTGCTATTACATGAACGCCAGTGTAATTTTTGGAGTAAAAGAATTATAGTATTTATATTTTTTTGTGTTGCTTTTTTATGCAAAAAGGTCTAGATGTCTACTAAGAAAAATTTGAAATTGTTGTGAGCATATTACAGTCGGGTACGGGTATTCAGATGCCAGGAAATAAGACACCATCAGTCCTGCCAGAGGTAGGAGGGGTCATTGTATTAACTAGTTGCTGGGTTGTGGAGGTCAGTAGTTTGACGACACGGTTGGCGCAGCGGTTGAGCGTTCGGCTGCTGCGCTGCATGTCGCGGGTTCGATCCCCGCACGGAACAAATATTTGTATGGTCTACAGATAATTGTTCTGGGTCTGGGTGTCTTGTGTATGTGAAATTTCATGTTTATCTACGCAACCATAGACAGGAGTAAATCCTAGTATGGGGCAACGTTTTTTTATTTTAAATAAAAAAAAAGTTAGGCAATAGCTTCGTGTTAAATACTGGCTGGTCACCTCCACGCGCTTAGACTGAAATCCTTTATCTTAAAAAAAAAAGTTTGCTCACACTAAGAATCTCTCTTGTATCGTAAGAGCGTTTACAAACATATAAACTCACATACACAAACAGCCAGACCCTGTATAACTAACTGTACGCCATAATTATAAATATTAGTAGCGTGCGGGAATCGAACCCGCGACACGCAGTGCAGCAACCAATCGCTCAACCACTGTGCCAGTGCCAACCATATAAATCTGACGTCATTAATGGTCTTTTCATAAACCTAAGACTTGTATATTTGCCCATGGTATTCAACATCCGATCCTATCCCACTTGTATTATTACCTAATGTGAATGTTTGATTAATCAGACGATTTTAAACACATACATATGTCATACAATTACGTTTCAACCGATCTCCGAACCGATATGGACCAAATTTGAAAGATGTAGACCAGTGATTGGAGAGTAGGCAAAGATATTTTTGGTACTTGGACATACCTGAGATCCCAGGATTCACTGGGATTTAAAAAAAATATAGTTATTACTAAGTAGGTACAGTTACTGTAGAGCAGTGGCGGCCGATTGGTAACGGCCCCGGCTTACGAATCGTAGGTCGCGGGTTCTAACCCAGCCAAGCGCATTACTTTGGGTAATTAATTTCATCAGCACTGCTCTCAAAACGGTGAAGGAAAACATCGTGAGGAAACTGGCTTGTCCTAGAACCAAAAATTCGAAGACATGTGACATTCACCAAACTGGGCCCGCGTGGTGGTTTACGGCCCATTCCCTCTCCTAGAGAGGCGGCCTGTGTCCCAGCAGTGGGAACGTTAAAAGGCTGATGATGCTATACTAAGTACAGCAATGATTTTTAGGGGTACTCGTGTGTACGATTGTATTTATCTAAATCGCGTAGTTAGAGTTACATTCCCCATTATTTGAGTTACATTTTTTTCCCATTCATCCGATTATTGTTATTTGAATATCTAACAAGGTTTAACTAATTATTGTTTTAAATTAAATGTCTCGATAAATTTAAATATCACGCACACAGTATCACGTTGTCATTTCCATGTTAATTTATAAATTTGAGGTCATTGGCCCACAATAGCTCTACCTACTTTTAGTTTTTTATTACTGATTACGACATAAAGGATACATTTTATACATAGTGTACGACAAAACCGCAAAAGATTTGAATCACAGGTCCCAAAACATTATCTATGTACATCAATTATTCTTCTGGGATTCTAAACTAGGGGCGAAGTCGTGAAAAACTCTAGTATGCAACTCATAATTCACAAAACCACTCAGAACTCAAAAATACTCATTCTATTCCATCTATCCAGAGAGTTGTTTTAAAGTCAAAGACCGACCATTACTTTTATATGGATGTTGCATGAAAAATATGGCAACACTACTTTCGGTACAGACTTTGCTTGCATACCATTTGGTTTAATTAAAATAGCTTTCTCTGTGGTCTTTTGAGCAGAATAATGCAATTGCACTACCTTGTTGTATACTAAGTGTTTGTAAATATGTGAATCCTACGTCCCTATATAGAAAATAAATAAATTACCCTCAGCTAATATTTGTCTATTCCATTTAGTACATAGTATACTTCAAGTGCATCGTCCTCACACACACTCAATTTCATTAGGTACCAAATATTGTTAAATATTATAAATTGATAAAAAAATGAGCAAAAAAAATCCAATCGATTTCCAAATAAAAACAAAGTAACTTTATTTTTTTTCTGTGGTTGTTGTTTCTGAGGCGATTTCTTAGTTTTTTCACTTTACTTTTTGTATAGGTATATACTTTTACTAATTGTAGGTACCATATTTCATCCAAATCTGTTCAAACGGTTCGGACAACCGGACAACAGGACCGATAGACATTGACTTTTAAATTCATAATATTTGTATGGAAGTAAATATATTCGTGCAATCTTATACTTGTGCCACAGAACAAATATTTTCCACAAACATACAGTGTTCGGTCTAAAGCAACCAAACACTTGCTAACGCAGCAGTTTACAACAACCATTGTACTTGTATCGAAGTGACAATTTTATTAATACTTTAACATCAGTGCATTATCAACCATCAAACAGATCGGGTGCATTCAAAAACATTTAACATAACATTTTAATTTAAGACATTTAACACTAAACTTTAAGAACATTTAATAAACTCTTTAAAACCAAATCCAATCAGTGCTTTAATATTACCTACGACCTTGCACCCCGCACATCAATATGTGCGGGGTGCAAGGTCGTAGGCTACGCGCGCGATCCGGCTCGAAGGACATTGGTCCTTCGAGCCGGATCGCGCGCGTTTCGAAAAGTAATCGCGAGTGTTGCGTATACAACAGTGTGGTGTGTTGTGGACTAAGGTGGTATTCTGAACTGTTTGGTGACTGGACTACGCTCCTGACCTAAGGAGAACATCAACGGTGGTATAACAGCAGCCCACAAGTAAGATCTTTCCATTATTTTCTTAACCTTGGGAGATTTTACGTTTTCAAACAACGAGTAAAATGGCTGAGCGTTATGACGTCCAACTGACGCTAGCCATCAACATCGAAAAGATCGGGGTTAATTTAAAGAAGACCGGTGTCCAAAAACGAACCTTCGAATACTTGAAAAAGTGTTTGAGCAATTTAGAGGAATACTGGAAGGAGTATCAATTTAACCACGATCGCCTTTCAACAGAAGTAAGTAAGTCGCATGTATACTTCACGAAACAAGAGTACGAGAAAACAAGCAAGTCGTACCAAGCTGTCAAAACGCTGATCAACCAGATGCATCAACAACTGCTGGAAGCTCCATCTAAAAGTGATGAGCAGGAGTCTGGAGAGGAACAGCAGCCGGGAGAACAAGGTCCACCTACGGAGTTGGGTAAAGAAACCCGTCGTGCTTGGATGGTAAATCAGGGTACAAACAGCAAACTCGACGAGATGCTTCGCAAGCAGGTAGCTAATTTTAAGGCTTTCCAAAGAACGGTCTCTACCATTAACTTGGAACTAATATCCGACAAATGGGAATTTGAAGACATCCTCAAAACTCTGCAATCTAGGTGGATAGCAGTCGATACTCTGCATTGGGAAATCGATTCTGAATTAAGTGAAGAAAATGGAGAGTATGAAAAAACATTCTTGAGTCATGAAAAACAATACAACACTCTGAAAAAAGCTATTAATTCTAAAATGTGGTCTGTGGCTCATAGAGAAAAAACTACACCTATACTAGATATACCCACTTTTAGCGGTAATTACAACCAGTGGACGTGCTTCAAAGATTTATTTCAAGAAGCAATACATAACAATCCGTCGCTTTCAAGCGCCCAAAAAATGCAGTTTTTAAAAGGAAAAATCAAAGGGGAAGCTGAACGGCTCATTCAACATTTACCAATCAGCGCAGATAACTATTCCATATGCTGGGATATTCTACAACATCGATACAATAACAAAAGAGCTATATTCTCTTCTCACATGAACATTCTTCTAGGACTGCCTAACATGCAACAGCAGTCCTTACAACAGATCAAAAGACTGCATGACACAACATTAGAATGCCTGAATGCCGTCCGCAATTTAGACATTGATACAACATCGTGGGATCCAATGGTGGTATACATCCTATCCCAAAAACTAGACTCTGACACGTATACCGATTACATAGAGTCTTTAAAAAATTCGCGCGAGCTACCTGTACTTCAAGAATTTCTGGATTTTCTGGAGACTAAGTTCATCAGTTTGGAGTCAGCTCGTCGCAAACAAGATAACCCCCCACAAAAAGGGTTTCACAATCAACAGCATACCTCAACAGGTTTCAAAAAACATAACAACGGTGGGAATAATGGAACCTTGAAAAAGACACTGCACGTGTCGAAGTTCAAATGTCCACATTGCAGTGGCGAACATGGCCTCTACAATTGCAAAACTTTCTTGGAACTGCCCGCTGAACAAAAACTTACAACTACACAAAAATTGCAGGTGTGCATTAATTGTTTATTTAGCCATAACGGCAACCAGTGTACTTCAACAAAACGATGCCGCAAATGTACAGCTAATCATAATACTATATTACATGACGCTTTTTCAAGGCAGACGGGTTCTCAATTGTCTAAACATACTGAACCGACAGTCAGAGTTTCTAATGCGTCGCAAAACAGTAACGCAGAGATTTTGCTTACAACTGCTCTCGTGAAAGTCATGGCAGCCGACGGGACTTATCATAACATGCGTGCTCTTATCGACCAGGGTTCGCAGATATCTTTAATAACCGAAAAAGCCGCTCAGTTATTGAAAATAAAACGCCAAAAATGCAAAGGGGTTATTTTAGGCGTAGGCGCAAAGGAGAATAACTGTAAGGGATTAGTTCACATAACATGCAAGTCTATGAATAGTGATTACACTTTTACGACAGAGGCCATGATTATGAACAATTTAATCAAAAATCTCCCCAACCAAACATTTTCGAAGCCTTCTTGGTCATTCACAGAAAACATTACTTTAGCGGACCCGAAGTATTACATTAGTAGGCCAGTTGACTTGCTACTCGGAGCCGAAGTCTACGCTAACATTATCATGGAGGGAGTAATCAAGGGGACTAACACAACACAGCCTATTGCTCAGCAAACCCACCTGGGGTGGATATTGTGTGGAGGCTCAACAAAAACATACCAATGTAATGTAGTTCTGCACAACTTGGAAGATATGCATAAATTTTGGGAAATAGAGGATATAACAGAACAGCCCAATCTATCTGTCGAGGATCAGCACTGCATTACGTTTTACTTAAATACGACAAGCAGGAAACCGAACGGGCACTACGAAGTTAGGCTACCATTCAAGGAAAACATAGAAAACAAGTTAGGTTCCTCAAAACAAATGGCTATAGCTCAATTCCGAAATTTGGAGCGCAAGTTTCAGAAAGATGAGAAGTTAGCCCAACATTACAAAATGTTCATGGATGAATATTTACAGTTAAAACATATGAAGCTAGCTTTGCAAAATAACATGACACCGGAGTGCTACTTACCTCACCACGGTGTGGCACGCGAGGAATCTATTACAACTAAATACAGGGTTGTTTTTAACGCATCTGCAAAAACATCTTCAGGATTAAGCCTCAACAATTTGATGTATAAAGGACCCAATCTTCAACAAGATCTGCAACTATTATTGCTAAAATGGAGGCAATTCCAATACGCTTATACAGCAGACATTGAGAAGATGTATAGGCAGATTCAAGTACATGAATTGGATCAACCACTACAAAAAATAATTTGGCGCAACAATGCTCAATGTCCTGTACAATCGTATCAACTCACAACAGTAACATATGGAACAAAAGCGGCTCCATTTTTAGCTCTAATGACGCTGAAAAAATTAGCAGCAGACGAACAGAAAAATTATCCTGAAGCGGCTCAAGTGCTAGATAAAGATTTTTACATGGATGACCTTGTACATGGGTGTCATTCTCTTGAACAGGGTAAGAAACTCATATCGGATTTGATGACCTTACTACATTCAGGAGGTTTTAATTTGCGTAAATGGGCCTCTAACGAACCAACATTAATCAAAGACATACCAAATCATCAAAATCCAGAAACAAACATTGTATTCAACTCGAAAGCAGAATCAACCTCAAAAACACTGGGTCTGTGTTGGAACACGAACACGGATAAATTCTTCTTTCGTTGCGAATTTTCTAAACAGTCTTCAAGACCAACAAAACGCAACCTACTATCGGAAATATCGAAATTATTCAATCCGTTAGGTTGGTTAACGCCACTATCAACTAAGCTAAAATTACTGTTCCAAAAACTTTGGGAAAACAATTTACATTGGGATGAGGAAGTATCCGATGACATCTTCAACGATTGGTCCATAATAAAAGCAGACCTAGACAACATACACAGCTGCGAGGTGCCAAGGTGGTTGAAGAACAACAGTGATGACATCATCGAAATTCATGGGTTCTGTGACGCATCCATGAAAGCATATGCATGCGTAGTTTATGCGCGCATAAAACATCAATCGGACTTAATACTCATCGCCGCAAAATCAAAACTCGTGCCACACAAAAAAGCCCTTACGTTGCCAAAACTGGAACTTAGTGGCGCTTACCTACTCTCTAAACTAATAAATAAAATACAACAAGCCTTAACTAATAGACTAGAAATATTTGGATGGACGGATTCGAAGGTAGCACTCAGTTGGATACAAGGTGAACCTAACCGTTGGAAGGCGTTCGTCGCAAATAGGGTTGCCAAACTCACAGAAACAATGCCTCCTGACTGCTGGCGTTATGTAAAATCAACGGATAATCCAGCAGATTGTGCCAGTCGTGGAATGTTAGCGTCGCAGTTGATACAACATACACTGTGGTGGCAAGGCCCCCAATGGCTGAAAACATGGACTCCAGATGATGAAACTGAAAAACAAATATTTATCATCAACGAGGAGGCCAAAACAGTAAAAGAACAAGTCAACATAGTGCAAGATTGCCCAAATATCATCGATCACTTCTTAGAAAAATACAATAGTACAAAGAAAATAACACATATATTGGCATGGATATATCGAGCGATAACACCCGTACGTTGCCGTAAACACTTGCCGAACTATCTCACGTTACAAGAATTGCGCAAAGCCAAAACAATTATTATAAAACATGTGCAAAATAAGGAATATGCGATGGAAATAGATACCATACGCAAAAATGGTAGCGTTGGCTTAAAAAGTCAATTATCAAAATTAAATCCCTTTGTAGATCATAACGGATTGTTACGTGTTGGTGGGCGATTGAAGAATTCTAACATAAGTGAGGAGATGCGGCACCCGATAATCATACCACATAAGTGTCGGTTGGCGGAGATTCTCATCGACGAAGCACATCAACTAACATTTCACGGCGGACCACGCGTGACTCTCGCCAAACTACGTCATTACTATTGGATAACGAGTGGGAACAATGCTACCAAGAAGCAGATACGAAAATGCGTGATTTGCCGAAAACATGAATCAGGAAGACAGTATCAACTAATGGGCGATCTTCCCGAGGAGCGATGCAACCCAGCTCCACCCTTCTACCACACGGGCGTCGATTACACGGGGTTTGTGGAAATAAAAACAAACAAAGGACGTGGAGTTAAAACAACAAAAGGATACGTGGCGGTTTTCATCTGCATGGTTACAAAAGCCGTGCACTTAGAGCTAGTATCAGACTTAACAAGCTCTGCCTTTTTGGCTGCGTTGAAGAGAATGGCAGCTAGACGAGGAGCTCCACGACATCTTTACAGCGACCAAGGAACCAATTTCGTTGGCGCCAGTAACACTTTGGAGAATGAATACCAACTATTACAACAAATTTTCCACGATAGTTTCTTAGCAGAAGTGACAGAAATGAAAATCGAATGGCACTTTAACGCACCATCATGGCCGAGTGCCGGAGGCTTATGGGAGAGAGCTGTAAGAAGCCTTAAGTTCCACCTTAAGCGGGTAATTGGTGAACAGAAACTTACATTTGAGGAATACTCAACAATTCTTGCTCAACTGGAGGCTTGCTTGAACACTAGACCTCTGTGCTCCATAACAAAAAACATAGAAGACCTCGACTTCTTAACACCGGCACACTTTTTAACAGGACGCACTGGATTAACAGTTATTGAAACAGAAAGAGATGCTAGGACACGTTGGCATTTAATCCAGAAACTATCCGAAGACATTTGGAGAAGGTGGAAATCTGAATATCTAAGTCAACTAACAGCAAGAAGTAAATGGCTGAAACCACAACAAAACTTGAAATTAGGCGATTTGGTCGTCATTCAAGAAAACAACATACCTGCTGGAAAATGGGCAATGGGAAGAGTGATCGATGTCCACCCGGGCAGAGACGGACTTGTGCGGGTGGTATCCTTAAAAACTAAAAATGGAATCGTGCGGAGACCTATCATAAAACTTTCCCGATTACCTATTAATTCTCCAGAAACTAGTGAACAAGAACATAAAACAGAAGAAAAACAATCAGAAGACACTCAAGAAGAGAATAAAACAAGAAAAAGTACACCACCGATACGACTAGGTCATGTCAACTTCATTTCTCTGGCTCTAGCATTAACATTATTTATGTCAATCGCAATAAACACAGCGCATGGCATGATGTATAACATTACAAAATTAAGGAATAATCAGTCCTTATATTTTGATCCTGTGGCCAAAATGAATCTCATCCGTGACAAATGGACTTTAGTCGTCTATTACGATATGTCACCCTACTGGGAGGGTACGACAGCTCTACAAAAACTATTAACGCATTTAGATAACACGTGTACTAATATAAACAGCGGTGTTTGTAACATGATAGTACCACAGCTACAGCATGAGTTCCTCGAACTAAAATACTACAACACGCTCCTGCTGACACAACAATTCATCGCACACGCCAGACAGCGTCGTGGGCTTATCAATGGGATAGGTTACGCGGCGAATTATCTCTTCGGAGTATTGGATGAGCGTTTCGCTGAACAATACACTAAGGATATAGAACTTATAAAGCGAAATCAAAATCATTTGGCAAAATTATGGAAAAATCAAACATCTATTGTAGAGTCAGAATACAACATTCTGAAACGAACTGAAAGTATTATTCATAAGCAACATAAAACTATAAATCAACATTTAGATAAATTGGACAAATTAACAAAGGGAGTACAACAAGCAATTAGTGACATGAGCGCAGTACAAGGACAAATCGTAACTGCATTGACTGCAAATACTTTGCTCCAAACATTAAGAGGGAATCAAGATTCTTTACTGGACACTTTGACGGACATTCGACATGGTCAGTTCAACATACATTTATTAACGCCTGAACAACTACAACAAGAACTCAACATCATTGCTGGTCAACTTACGGATGATCTAATGCTACCTGTCGATCAAACTGATGTGAGAAAACTGTATCATCTATTGCAAATAAAAGCACGGACCACTGAAAAATATTTCATATTCCAAATAACATTCCCATTAATCAGCAGAGATCGTTATAAATTATACAGAGTGATACCGATTCCCAAACAAATCGGCAAAGAAATGACAAGCATTCTGCCAAAATCAAAATACATGGCAGTGAATTTAAAAAAGGACTCATACGTACCAATAAACAACGATGAGCTTGTCACATGTCTCACTCACGAAGAGACGTACATGTGCTTGCTAAAGAAGCCCGTTTACCATCTAAGCAGTGACAACAATTACTGCAACCTCAATCATGAGACGAACCAATGTAAGGTTGAACAAACTTCATGTTCAAACATGTGGGTACCGTTAAACGATCCTTCTGAGCATTTATATCACTGCTGCAGCAATTATTCCATTAAAATAATCTGTGGAGAGCAAATCACAGTCGAACAACTTTACCAAGCAGGATTAATCTACCTAGGACACGGATGTGTTATCAAAGGGCAAGATTTTACCTTGCATGCAAACACAAAATTTGACAACAACATAACGGTACAGTCAAATATTTACGTACCCAAGATAGACCAACTAAACAACATTATCAATGTGAGCATACCGATGGAGACCGCCCATGATAACCAAACTGATGAGGACGAAGTAGATGACGATTTACGCAAAATCTACAAACAAATCAAGCAGATGAGAAACAGCGACGTAGAACTAGATGAGATGTTGTCACCACATGACATCCATCACTACGTGGTAAGCTATACCCTCGTGCTGGTGGCGGCTGCGAGCACGGCCGTGCTCCTGTGGCGGTGGCGACGACGCCGCAGGCGACGCGTGCTTATCTCCCCGGACATTGAGCTACGAAGTGTTAACGACGCGAGTGCTAGTGCTTGTGCGCGACTATATAACGAGGCTGAACGTCAGCCCAGTGCTCAAAGTGTAGTGCAAGTGTGTGTGGATAAAAAACAAAATAAAGCGTGTTCGCCAATCTTAAACAAAAAATAGAGACATTAGGTTTTATCTTAAGCGCTTATCTAAATGCTATTGTTGTCATATTATCACCACTAACATTAGGTTACTATCATCTAAGCTAACATGATTGTACTATTATCAACTCATTTCATCTGCATCTTTGCCGCCCCGGAATATGTTCGGTCTAAAGCAACCGAACACTTGCTGACGCAGCAGTTTACAACAACCATTGTACTTGTATCGAAGTGACAATTTTATTAATACTTTAACATCAGTGCATTATCAACCATCAAACAGATCGGGTGCATTCAAAAACATTTAACATAACATTTTAATTTAAGACATTTAACACTAAACTTTAAGAACATTTAATAAACTCTTTAAAACCAAATCCAATCAGTGCTTTAATATTACCTACGACCTTGCACCCCGCACATACAGACTCCACTGCATTTTTACAATAACATAGATTTGTAAATACGTATTTTGAATTCGCCAACGCACCCTAATTTTAATATAGAGATTGCATCTAAAGATAAACGAACATGTTAGTATCTCTTGTAGGCCAATCAGATGGTAATACTAAGTTGTATGCAAGATTTCAAATAGGAAATTTTGCTTAATTTCTACATTAAATGGTTTGTTTAGAGAAAAAGTTAAATAGATTAGGCTTTATTTATTAAAGGAGATAAGTAAATACTGTTTTTGGTGTTATATTCATTATATTATATTAAAAATATATTATATTTATTACTATTGTTGCGCGCCAGAATTAGAAAAGGAAGATTTTTGCATTCGTTACCCCTAGCGCCATCTAGTATTGAGTAGCAGAACTAGTAATGTCAAGAACCTTCGAGACTTTTCTATACTAGAACATTCTAGAATTCTCGAACCCTAGTCAGACGCGATATGTACTTGAAATTTCTGGAACTTTCTACGATGGAATGTTCTGGAATTTGCCCTATATAAGGCACATACATCGACAGAGTCAGTATTGGAGTAGCGATAGGTACAAGTGATAACTTCGAGAGCGATCTTCAACTGCGAACTTAAATAATTGAAATGTGTTTTAGAAATTAGTAGGTTTTATTAGTGTTAAGTAATTATACTTAACACTAATTTTAACACTAATTACAACTTTAAACTCAAGTGCCATTTTTGGTTATTTAATCGGCTGTTTTTAATGTCACGAACCCAAAGCACGTAAATGACATGAACGGATCCTGTTGCAACATACGGGTTTCCAAGACTACAATCAAAGCTTAACTACTTGACTCGTCAGAGGAGCTCGTGGCTAAATAATAACTGCTGTACGGATCGATATTTGAGGATTCATTTGAGGCCACCACAGGATTTTCCGGTTGAGCAGTAACCAGCCTAAGTGTGCCGAACTGCGAGTGGTCCTTACAAAAAAAAAGGTATTTGTAGTTAGGAAAATAAGGCGAGCTATGGGTGGCTCAAAGAGCTGTCAGTAAAGAAGACAGCGCCCCATAGGGTCAGTACCTGCGGGTTGCGAAATTTCTTCGAAAGAGTCACCGCGGCCCTGGAACGCAAAGGGCACTAGGAGGAACAGGGGTGGGGTTTAGTCAGTAAGAATCTGACACTCCCTTCTGTTCCGCCCAGAGCGGGAGAAGTCATTTGATGATTTTCCTTCCAGAAAAAAAAATGTATAACGCTTACCTAGGTTGGTCTTCCGATATCTCCGTACCTCGAAAAGCACGTATCCAAGTTGCCGGTCAAAACCATATTCATGCGACTTATCAAGTCTATGGCATAAGAACAAAATTCCTACGTTGTAAGGATGTCGTGAAAACCACTTTCACACACGAAATAAAAGTGATATTCTAGCGGTTCCATTTTCCTTTAAATTTCGAAATTAAAAAAAAGAAAACATTGTTTTTCTGTTGTCACCATCACACTGACTACGATGGTTTCATATATATTTATAATAAACCACACACCGTTTCTTATCCAGCTGAAAACCTTTGAAAACATCTTCAATATAAAATATTTTCAATTTAAAACAGCTAGAACTTGGCTCAGTCCACTCCGAAATTGAAAATAACATTTTGAGGCGGTGACTGGATACATTTTCCGTCTCGAAAATGTCTAAAATAACCACATTTCTAGACTGTATGTTTTGAGATACACAGGTATTAATTAAAATATCTGATTTCGTGTGATTACAAGCAACACAATGCCCGGGGCCATGATGTATACAGTACCTATATGAATATTTGCTACAACATAATTTACAACGCTGGCTATATTTTCAACGAATATCAAACAAGTTTTTATTTTTCTTTCTTTTGAAAGAGGTTGTGTTAATAAAGACTTTTTGTCGATCTTGATTAAGTTGTCAATTTGCGATTAACTGATAATGATAACGTCGTATATTTGGATGCGGAGTTTTATCTCATTCTTCGTTTTTAGGGTTCCGCACTCGAAGGGTAACTAACGGAAACCTCTTATTAAGAGCCCATTCCAATTAATTATCTGTCCGAGAGTTGTGAATTATTCTCGATAGTTAACAACTAGCAGCGCCTCGCGGTATCACTCGCGTAGTTCCCGTTCCCGTGCGAATATGGGGATAAAATATCATTCGGGGATAGTAGCTTCCCAACAATGAAAGAATTTTTTAAATCGGTCAAGTAGTTTCGGAGCCTATTCAATGCAAACAAACAAACAAAAAAACAATCAAATCTTTCCTCTTTATAATATTAGTGTGGATGAATCCCTTTGATTTTACATTTACCTAATTCCATTTTTATGATATGTACCTATGTTGCTGTAGCGACAACAGAAATACATACTTTGGTAACATTTTATCTGTCTACCTATCACGGCCTATAAGATACAGTACACTGACAGAAAGACGGACAGCGGGGGCTCAGTAATAGGGTTTTGTTGGTTATTTCGGGTTAGGAGTCCTAAAAATGAAAATACAAAAGAAAAAGTAAATCTTATGCAAATGTTCTATGCTTCAGCAAGTACCTGCCCGTTTCTAAACAAGTAATCTCGAGATGTTTTAGCATCTTCAAATAAAAGTTACCCTAAAAGTCAAAGGGGATAAGAATTAAAATTATTTTATTGTAATTGCAGCATAAAGATTAGAAGATAACGCTGAAAACAATTTTCAGTGTGAAGCTCCTTTATGCGGTTGTGGCTGAACGTAGCAATATCAGAAGAATCATTCTCACAGAACACTTTAATATTTTAATTTTTTCCACTTGCGTCTACGTACAAAATCAAATTATTCCGTAGTGGATCTTCAAGTTTAAGCAACGCTTGCCGAGGTCTGCCTGTGGATGGGTGGACAGACATTACATTATCAATCATTTATTTATTTATTTATGTACACACATACAATAAGTAAGAGATAACATTACAATTTTTGTACAAAGGAACTGCTTATTTCAAACGAAATTTCTTCCAGCAGACCCGCGAATGGATAAACGAAAATCATTTGCAGCAGATCTTTAACATTACCGAGTGCTGAAAAGCCGAAAAATCTGACACCAGTCTTGAGTAGTCGAAAGATAGGTGACTAGTTGCCTATTCAAAATACTGCTCCATGTAAGATACTGGAGATGGCTACATCCAGTTAGATTGTCCAAGTCACAATCAAAACGACAGCTGTTTTACCAGTTTGACGCGTACGAAGTCGCGGACACCTGCTAATCAGTACTGAAAAAAATAAGTTTTGTATGTTTCAACGTGAAAGTCAATAATTTTGCTTTAACCTCGGACTTGTGGTACTTCTACAAATATCCCTATCAAATGACACGGTAAATAAGTATTGTTATCATTATTTCCGCTAGTAAAACCGCCCATTCATCGGCTTATCTTGTTCCAACAAAATCTTATTCCGAACATTAACATTAAACGACCGTGAATGCTCGAAGTAAAGCCGTTAGAACTGCGATATGGTAAATATATGGCGACTTTAAGTTAGTTCTGGAACACCTGGACTAAATAATAACTGTCGCATAGGTCTATTTTCGAGGTTAAGCAGCGGTTACCATCCCATTCATGGGTACCGTGACTTCTAGGTGCCTCGGAAAGCACGTTAAGCCGTTGGTCTCGGCTGCTATATGTAGATCTTTGTCAGTCCTTACGGATTATTAGAAGCCAGAAAATTTTACTCCAGTATAGGTATTGCCAAGAAGTACCGTGTTACCCAGTGATTGGGTTGTGGAGGTCTGGTAGAAAGCTGCTGCACATAAAATACTGGTATTCAACTGAATCCTGCTTAAGTGGAAGCCGACACCAATATAGTTGGGAAAAGGTTAGATGATGATTAATTAAAGTGTACCTAGATAGTATTTTTTTTTTTCACAAAATATGTACATTATTGGAAGTACATTACAAGTACAGTGATTGGAAAATTAATACTTTCTTTCCTAAATTTTAAATTGAAAACAATATATCTAGTTTTAATTTCCGCGAATATTAGTGGGTTGCAGGTATGCACCTCCCTTCCGCCCGCTATATTATGCATATATTTTTTTTTTTTTTTTTACTTTCTTTCCTCATTTGGAACAAACTCATACATCTCTATCAAATGCTTGCACTGTCCAGACAGTGCAACATTTGTCAGAGATTTGAGTGGACCTGTCCAGACAGGTCCACTCAAATCTGTGTGGCACTTTCCTCAAAAGGGTATCTTAGATTTTAACCTACATAGTTCTCATATGATTTGACCAATACAGACTGTATGGACTTTAAAAAGAGACTTTGACCTCTAAGTTTGTTTCGGTGTTTCTTCTTTGGGTAGTCGGCTAGGAAACACCGGCTTCATCTAGCTTAAAATGACTAGAAATATTGGACGTGTAAAAGTGTTATGTTTAACCTACTTACAAATTAATATAATATCATTTTTCATTATCATTGTCATGTCATGATAAACCTAACTCTCATGTAATGAATGCAAAAGTGAGTTAATTGGTTTGTTAGTCTTTCACGCCCAAATCAATGAACCGATTTGAATAAATTTTGGTATAAAGATAGGTGGAACCTTGGAGACGAATAGGCGAAAATTTAAATTTTAATAAATCCGTTGACTGTAATTTACTAGGTTTTTTTTTTGGAAATTTACCTTTAAAAACAGTTATATTCCTAGGCTAAAACAAACAAGAATACTTTTTTTTTATTTCACTTGGAAAAACAAATCGAAAGAACAGAAACAGATCGCTTTTAGCGATAAGGTCGCCCATTGTGTCACCCTATGCAATGTTTTCTTTATCTATATTTTCTGTAACTTATATGGTGTTCATAATAAAGAGTATTCTATTCTATTCTATACTCCACACCTATTCGCACAAACTAAACCAATAAAGTTTCCTCAATACTTCCTCCACTCTTAATTACCCACTCCACACAATTATTCATGCACGTTCAGAAGCGAACGGCTGATCTCGTTCTAGTTAAACCTAGCAAGAAGTTCCATGTTGCAGTCTAAGCTGATTATCCTTGCAACCAGTACGAATGGGTATGTGTATTTTGAATAGTATATAGGGTTCTCATATGATTTGACCAGTGCGGATTGTATGGACTTTAAAAGAGACTTTGACCTCTGAGTTTGTTTCAGTGTTTCTTCTCAGGGTAGTCGGCTAGGAAACACCGGCTTCATCTAGCTTAAAATGACAAGAAATATTGGACGTATAAAACTGTTATGTTTAACCTACTTACAAATAAATATAATTTATCATTTATCAATATGAACATGCACTTGGTACTCGGAGGTTTCATTTATTTATTATCGTACTAGCGACTCGCCCCGGCTTTGTACGGGTACCAAATTATACTCACAAACCTTTACTCGTTTCCTTATGTCTCCTACAATATTGGAAACCGTATCAAAATCTGCTGAGTAGCTTAGAAGTAACTGGAGAAATAGACAGTGGCGACTTATTGTTAGTAGTGGCAACGAGATATACGGGAGGTATAATCTCGTTTTTAAGTCAAACGCTAGCAAAAGCTATTTACTGACATATCAAGTTAATTCTAAAGAAAAAAAATCTACCTAGGAGCTCGTGGCTAAAGACTGACAGCCGCACGGGTCAATCTTCAAGGTTAAGCAACGCTTGCCAAGGCTGGTCTATAGACGGGTGAGTCGGGTGACCATCTTAACATAACGAGTTTCCTCCGTGCCTCGGAAAGCACGCTAAGCCGTTGGTCCCGGCTGTCATTTGTAGATCTTTGGCAGTCGTTACGGATTGTCAGAAGCCAGAAAATCCGACTCCAGTCTTGCCAAGAAGTATCGTCTTTCCTAGTTAATGTATTTTGGAGGTCTGGTAGGCAGCCGCTCCACGTAAAATACTGGTATTCAGCTGAATCCGGTTTGACTAGGAGCCGACCCCAATATAGTTGGGAAAAGGCTAGGCAGATGACGATGAAAATTCTACCTTGATTAGACTCCCCATCCCCAAAAAAATCAAACTGGATGCCATTATTTCGTTTTGCATTACAGAACCCTTAGGAGATAAAGGAAACAATATTTCCATAACATATCCCTATGTCAAAGTAGGAAGAAGTTTTGACAGGGTAAAAACCACAGCGCGGCGGGGTAAAGTTTTGGGAGCCAAGTTATTGTTTGGGTAAGGTCACGAATATAGCGGAAGCGAAATTACAAAAGAAATTAAGAAACGGAAGAAATCACGTTTCAATGTTTTTTTTATTTAAATCGAACACAATGATTCATATTGTGGTTAGTAACACTTATAAAACTATGTTAGTAACAAAAAAAAATTGATTGAGTCAGGCGTTACTTTGCGGAAATCCATTTTAAATTTGAAAAAAAAAATAATAAAAAAAAGTAAATTTGAATATAGCGGGCGGGAGGGAGGTGCATACCTGCAACCCACAAACATTCGCGGAAATTAAAACTAGATATATTATTATCATTTTAATTTTTTTTATATAAAATAAATTAAAATAGGCTAATTCATAAAACTCCCCGCTGCACCAGACCCGCAGCAGTGCATACTGGTCCAGTGCCCGAGGAACGGGCTATCAGGCTTATTTACTATCACTCTTAGAATGCTGTTGGAGGATTATTTGAGATCGTGCCTAAATAATAACAGCCGCAGGGGTCGATTTTCAAGGTTAAGCAAGGCTTGCCAAGATCCGTGACTAAAACTTTCTTAATATTAGAGACTAGCTGCTGCCCGCGACTTCGTCCCTGTGGAATCCCCGATTTTAAAACATTCTTTATCGCTGCTCCACTCCTATTGGCTTAAGCGTGATGATATATAGCCTAAAGCCTTCCTCGATAAATGGTCTATTCAACCCTAAAAGAATTTTTCAATTCGAACCAGTAGTTCCTGAGATTAGCGCGTTCAAACAAACAAACATACAAACAAACAAACAAACAAACTCTTCAGCTTTATAATATTAGTATAGATTCGTGGCTCTGCCGGCATGGCACGTCAAGTCATTGGTCCCGGCTGGTGTTTGTAGAACTGTGGCAATTTTTACGGATTGTCTGAAACCAGAAAATCTGATACCAGACTTTCCAAGAACTACCGTGTTATCTTTCCCAGTTACTGGATTGTGGAGGTCAGAGAGCAGGCGGTTCACGTTTAAATATTAGTATTCAGCTGAATCTGTGTGAATAGAAGCCGACCACAATATAGTTGAGAAAAGGCCAGGCAGATGTTGATTCGCTATGGATACAGACCGCTGACAGACAGATGGACGCATGGACGGACAGCTCAGTAATATGGCTCCGTTGTTTATCTTTCGGGTGCGTAACCCTAAATAACAGAGTGTATAGACATTTTGCTACAACTCACGAATTTCCCTCTGTTTCCCTGCGAACCTCGCCGAACAGAAATGCGTAAATAAACTAACATACTAACAAACTTCTATATATTCGCTTGTCAATCAAGTCATCCGCTCCGCTGCGCTGATGAAGCTACCTTCCGAAACTATTAACAGCCCCCAAGCGAATTTGCACTTTACGATCAAAGTTATAAGAGTTTGTTTTAGTTTGCTTTCTTCTCTCTCTTGTGTATCATTGCGTCTTTTTTTTATCAGTGTCTTATCGATGGGTAGGTTAGGTTTTGTACGTATTTAAGGAAAGTTTGTCAAGCATGCTTGAACAGGATTCTTTTGTGTATAGTTTTTGTTCTTTTATCGGTCTGTTGGTCACAGAAATTGCATATTATGTTAACTTCTTACTGACATTAAGAGCGTTTAGACCTCACAATATTTCATACAAACTTGAAAAGTCCTTATTCTTTCCCATCATCACACACCAAGCCACAGCAAGATGAGAGTTGCGGAATTTGTTCGAAAGAGTCACCGCGGCCCTGGAACGCAAAGGGCACAAGAAGGATCACGGGTAGGTTTTAGTCAGTAAGAGTCTGTCACTCCCTTCCGCCCAGCCCAGAGCGGAAGAAGTCATTTGATGATTTCCCATCCAAAAAAGAAGCTACAACAAGCTTATCTGCAGATAATTCGGTGTTGACAAGAGCTCGACGAATAATCACTCACACATACATACACCACTGACTATACCTACCACAATAGATTCATTCTCACTCAAACACTTACAAATTTTTATTATTATTATTCTCTTTACTTTTTTCAACAAAAAAAAACATAATTATCATTGTAGTCTTATGTTGGCCATACTACTGTTGAATAAGATTTTTGATCTTCTTTGAAATCACTGGTCCCCAAGTCACAGGCTATAAACCTAGTTTGAGAGCCAGGAGGTAATACCATATGCTCACTATTGGCATATATTAAATAGAAATAAGAATAATCACTACTATATACACATTTTTTTTAAACTCTAAAGTAACTAAAACTAAAAATAGTCAAAAGATGGCGTCGAAAAATTCGTCGAATTTTCACATTACCAGTGGGTAATGTACCCAAAAGGCTGGCAGCATTACCACGCTGTATGGCAATCCTTTGTCCAAGGTAAAAGCCAGCCCTTGGGTCACGGTAAGTGTCAACTAAACGTCATATCAAATTACTGTACTTGTAACCTTTGTTAACAAATTATTGGAAATAAACGTTATTATTATTATTATATTATCGTCAACGCTGGCCCACGCTCTTCCAGCAGACCATGGTGCCCGTGGCTGTCGATAGCTACTCTGCAGAGTCACAGATATGGGGCAATACAAGGTCCAAAAGTTCAAAGCATATCACAGTGGCGAGCCTAAACGATGCCTCACCCACAAAATTGTCATAGAGATATTACTCTTTATTATGTACACCATATAAGTATCTAGTGCCATATAGGCATAGCAAGTATATGAAAGGTTCATAAAGATGTAAGGGTCGGTTGCCCCTGACTACAAGCAGCTGAAAACCAGTATTTTCAACGGCACCACCTGGTTACTGGGTAACAAGCAAAAAACTTCGTGTCTAAAGATTTGTATTTTGTCGTACATTCTTTTAGCAAGTGTGTGTCACTAAAACTCTCAGCAAAAGTTTTCTTTGTAAGAAAAACCGATACAACTTGTATGAAGTTTCACTCCGCATTCTAGCTGTAGTTTGATTTTTTTTTGCGCTGGCAACATTGACGCTCTTTGGAATTTCGATACTGTTGGCATTCTTCTTAACTTTTATATTTTAACTTGACATACGAGATTTTGTGTACTGGTTTTATCATCGTAGCGTAGTAGCATGCTGATACCTACCTATCTATATCCCACATTTCACATAACAGATACAACACTAATTCCGTGTGACATCACTCGCAAGTCATACCATAGTGAACTTCGCCATCCAGACATCTTTAAGGTCTTTTGGCCAAAATTGGACATCATTCATGATGATGATGACAACCTAATTGCAACAATATTTTGTCTTTTTTTGGATCCCATCCATGATCCATCATCAAATTACTTCTTCCGTTGTGGGTGGAGTGGAAGGTAGTGTCAGACTCTTACTGAATTAATCCATCCGTGTTCCTCCTGATGCCCTTTACGTTCCAGGGCCGCAGTGACTCTTTCTTCAAATAACATACTCATAATTTCCAGGCTGAATATTAAACCCAAAAAATCCCCTAGACCTGCGGGGTAGTTAGGATTTTAAGTGTTGCCTATATTTCAAAACTCAACTAATATATACAACGTCAACATATCTGCAAATTTCAAGATACACATTTGTATCTTGCTGGGGACTTAGTTATAATTTATAAGGCTCTTTGGAGGAGCCTCCAAAATTGAGGCCCCTACGAAGTTCCTAGAAGATCCGCCTAGGAAGTTTACCTAGTACAAGGCACTACTTACTAGGAGTTTGAAGGGGCCTCGTCGACAATCCTTCTTAGTGAATGTTATGCGGTGTTCAAACTGTTTGACGCCTCTTTGAGAAGTGATTGCATTTTAATTTGGAATCATTTATGGTACAGATATGTGGCCGGAATGCTTACTGTTAAAGTTTAGTACCTAGTTACTGTTATATAAATTGACAAAAAACATTGTACACTTTTGTCACATACAAAATTTTAAGACGATAAAGTGCTTTGTAAATTAGTTTTATTTTCTCAAAAATCGATACGCCGCCTCCTTAAACCATTCATCTCTAGATATCAAACATTGCAAAAGGAAACCCTTCTTACTGACCAAGATTAATTAAATACCTTTCAATCTCAAACAATTAACGCTCTTGACATTGATAAGCCCAAAAAGGATACTGTATTATTAAGACACAATAGCCATAATCCCATTTAATTTGTACCAAGATATGCAATGGGAACCAAAAATATAACTTTTAATCTCGTCATAAATAACTGCCTGCCTTTCCGGTTGCCACTTAAAATTAAATACCGAATAAATTACTTTGAAGATATGAGCAAAGAGATCACAAATCGAAGACCGCATCTGTCAATTACTGTGCCCGCTTTTAAAGTTAAAAAAAAAACAAAGATGGCGGTGCGGCTCGTCCGCCAAAACAAAATGGACGAGTGTGGTAGCGTTCGAACGTCAATAAGTGTTCCTTTTTTTTGTTTTTGGGGTCCTATTCATGTTTGGTTGTGCACATAAACTGTGCAAAAGTTTGGTATTGCTGTCCTAATATATGTTTAATGGAGATTTAAGTTTGAGTGAAAGGGTGTGAACGACAGCTGTCGATACAAGTACCTACATAATATTTACAATCAATCATTGTTATTGCTATGAAAATGTGTGAGTGAATTGGTTATTTCTACGCAAGATTGCTCAATCGTCGACCACAGTATCGCTTTTAATCAGAGAAGATTGTGATAAAGCGTGAGCGAAGCATTAAAAAAATGAGCATACCTTAATTTATCAGAAGTTTGTATCTGTTTTTCGAAGTCCTGTAAATTGGAATTCAAATTGTATCAATTGGTCGAAAACGCTGACAAGATATTATGCAACTTCAAGTGTCCCTGAGGCTACTATCTATGACATGACAATACAACCACAGGGTTTGAAGTATTCTTGAGTCAAAACTCAACAGGCCAACGTAGTTTCAGACAATTTGTGAAGTGTCTGGTGAATTTAGCAAGCTGGTTAGTGAACGAGGATCAAGCTTGGGAACAAGTTGTTGAAGAGGCATAAAGGGTATCGTGTGACCCAGTCACTGCATTGTGCATACATACATCTAAATATATATAACTCAAAAGTGACTGACTGATATAGTGATCTGAACTGAACGGATCGGGCTGAAATTTGGCATGCAGGTAGATGTTATGACGAAGGCATCCGCTAAGAAAGAATTTTGATTAATTCTACCCCCAAGGGGATAAAATAGAGGATGAAACTTTGTATGAAACCTTGTCAATTTTAAACCGATCGGGCTGAGAGTTTTAAAATCGGGGGTAAAGTAACTATTCCACGCGGACGAAGTCGCGGGCAGAAGCTATTTATAATATATGCTAAGGGACTACTGGTAACTTTTAGTGGTACATGGGACTAAACATCAACAGAACTTAAGAATAGAAATAGTCTCTACTCATCCATTCAGCGTAAACAGGTGAGATGTTTTGCTCACGAAAGAACGCCAATTAGGCCAGGAAAAAACTGCAATAACTTTATTTAGCAATCAGTTCAATTGTCCCTTTATGTTATTATTAATAGTTACAATAGTGAATATTAGGAAAGGCAATATTTATTTTGTAATTACATATATGGAAATAGTGTTATTATGCTTTAATTTAGGTTAATTTTATAATTTTCCTCGACTCACTATATTTATTACTTTTATTATATATATATTTAGGTAAATTTTTCCTGTATGATGTTGATTTATTTTCGAATATAAATCTCCTGTGTACATATTTACAAGAAATTTCCGACGCACGAATTGAAACTGCATCAGTAAAGTCTACCGCCGCGATTAGACAATATGACAACGATTTTACATAAAAATTGTCTACAATTTTATTTCTATGAAAATATCCTTGATGCTACAACTATCAGATAGCATTTGCTGCTATCCTAAGAGTTTCAAAATCATTATTTAATTAAAAGTATATAAATATTGTATACGTATTATTTTATATCGAAGTATGTATTTAGATAAGTATATTTGTTTGTATGTTTATTTTAATTTTTATTTGTATGTATAAATAGTTGTTAATATGTCTTAATTAAGTTAGTATAGTATATTTTAAGTTTCCTTCTCTGTCTCTTTACACACTGTGTCTACATTTCTTATCCCACTATTCTGTCGCAGGTCTGCTGGAAGAAATTTCTATTGAAATAAGCAGTACCTTGTTAGTGCTCGCGATTTTGTACAAAATTGTCTTTTTTTTAAGTATCATGTGTGTACATAAAAAAATAAATAAAAAATAATGATGTTAATGTCTGGCGAAAAAAGTGACTTTTTAACTACAAACTCTTTAAGCAGCTGGTGTCATCAAATCTGTGAATTAACCAAAATAAATTCCAAAAACTGTAACAAACTATTTGAAAAGTAATCCTCATTCTCATCCTGTATCGTGGGTGTGTTCACAAACATGAAAACTTACATACACAAGACACCCAAACCCGGAACAATTATCTGTAGGCCATACAAACATTTGTTCCGTGCGGGGATTGAACCCGCGACAAGTAGCGGGAATTGGAGAGGTCTATAGTCAGTAGACTGCAGCAGGCTGTTGATGATGATGATGATGAATGCGGTTTAATATATGATGTGATAGTGTATCATGCAATAAATTAGTGTGTTCGTGTGCAGCAATTGAATTGACTCCCTATTTCCTTTGATCACGGCATCACGCGTGAACGGCTGGACCGATTTCGCTAATTCTTTTTTTGTTGTTGTATGTGTTGTGATTGTCAGAAGAAAGTCCTTACAAAAAAAAATAACATACTAGCGAATCCGGGGCTAAAATAAACCGTCACTCAAAATTACAAAAATCATGTTGAGCGAAAGAGAAAGAAAAAAAAAATAATAAAGAAGAAAAATCATGTATTGACTGCAAAAATCAGTAATGTCAACGAAATTAATTTTCAGATTCAAAATGAGATAGCTGACGAATTAATGACATACAAATCGATTGATTCCGTTACTAACCAAGATGGTGTTGACAACCATCCGACGGAGTTCTTAAATTCGCTGGAATAGACCGTATTACCACCTCATAATCTGCAACTAAAAATCGGATCGGTAATCATTATGTTGCGGAATATAAATCAGCGACTTCTTTGTAATGGCTCCCGACTTGCGGTAAAGAAATTAATGAACAATGTCATTGAAGCTACAATTTTGAAAGGGAAGTACAAAGGCGAAGACGTTCTGATTCCACGGATTCCTTTGATTCCGAATGACAACTCAATACATTTATTTGCAATTCCAATGAGGTTAGCATTTGCAATGTGGATAAGTAAATCTCAAGGGCAGTCGCTAAGTGTTTGTGGCATTAATCTTGAAAATCCATGATTTTCACATGGTCAGTTATATGTCAATATCCATAGTTGAGACAGGACATTACGTCTGTCGGGTCCGCTAGTAATATTATAATTATTAACTTAAGTTACTTTTAATACCATACAACGACAGACTATTTTTTTTGTCTGGGTTTGTATACGTCTTTATTTTATACTTTTTAGGGTTCCGTAGCTAAGGCCAACGGGATCCTATTACTAAGCTTCCGCAGTCCGTCCTGCCGTCCATTCATCTGTCCGTCAACAGGCTGTATCTCATAAACTCCAAATATGTAGGTAGATAGTTCAAATGTTCACAGGGTGTGTATTATTATATTTATTTTATTATATACACACAAAAAATAAAACATAAGCCTCTTTTGTACGGAAGCGAGGAGTTGGGTATTCTGCAGACCTCAGCAGCCCTATTATGACGTCTTAAATCCATCATGATTTCTGTGTCAGAGAGAGACGGAGTTACACAAGACGAATAGCACTATCTCTTTCCCTCACACGAATCATGATAGCATTGGCACTTCGTAGTACGGCCACAGGTCAGACTGCAGAACCAGGTCAAAGTTACCATGTTCTTAAAATACTTTTAAAGTGACGAGTATCAATTGACGATTTGCTCAGACCTGTGGAAGTTGCTTACATGCCTTCATCAATTGTAAAAGAGCTGATGATGTTCAAACGGCTAAACCATTTTTTTAGGATATAGCTAAGAAAACTTTCGATTTCCCCTTTCTAAATAAAATAACTGAATCAAAATTGGTTTATCTGTTTAGGAGATACGAAGCCACAGACAGACACACAGGTGCACGTTAAACTTTGGTTGGTACTTTAAAATTAGAAATTATTATTATCAAATAGCCCAAAACAACTAGTTATTTCAATAAATTAAGCAGGCCCTCAATAGACTGTTTGCCCAACTATGTAGCCTGCATTTAACAAATACTGCTAAACAAAGGCTTGAAATTACAAACCCACTGAACGGGTACGAAATTGAGCCTAAATACGTTAATAATTATTTCAACCATAGCACATTAGTTGCATAGATAATAAATGCCTAGAAGCGAAAAACCTACTCTAATTTCATGCCTATATTGTAACTCAAATTATCCCAAGAGAACTGGTAAAAAATTATCATATACCATATTCCATGTTAGGGTTTCCGTGTCCGTTTCGGGATAATAAATTAAACGATTTACTCTGATAAAAAAAGGTCTATTTCTTTCACACACGATTATACAATACCGCGACCTGGCAGGGACTGTGGGGGCCGTGCCAGGCATCTTGCTTACCTAAGCACTGGCCCACATTCCGGAACATACATATATTACATCTATGCGCCAAGTTTCATTCAAATTCTTAATCGACTACTACGATGCATCGTCAAAATAACAAATGTCTAGTTGGGCAGTAGGTTATTCTTTTCGAGCTTTTCGACTTAGTCATAGCAGATTAGTGCGAAGCGATAGGTTATTATTTCGGTAGCATCTCGGTATCGAGACGCTAACGAAATAGTCATCTACCGCATGCCATCAGAAAATAGAAAACTTAACGTAACTTGAGAGATTGTAGACTTTCAATAAATGCGTAAAAAAAAGTGTTTCAAATGTTCAGTTGAAAATTAATCGATAGTTTACAATCTCTCTAGAAATTTTATAACCTATCCGGTGACATATACATATGCAGGTACTTGATTATTTTGCCGTTGTGTCGCTTCTACAAATTTATTTAGTCTATGCCAATTGTCATCAGTTTACATAGCGAATCGGTTGAATGGGCCTGCAACGGCGTGTGTGCGTGTCATTAAATATTAGTGGCCATGATAATTGAAAACGTGCTATTTGGGGTTAGATCTAAATGTGTATAGGCTGGGCACAATAGGATATTTACCACTGAATCAGTGATTTTGGACCACAACTATAATAATGACGCGTTATATTTTCTTTTTAATAGGTACTATAAATGCGAAAGTTCAGATGACCATCCATCAAAACAGCAAAACACATCCATATGTGTTTTACTCAAATACCTCCGAAAAGCTAAACGAATTTGGATAAAATTTGGCACAAATATTACCTATTTGTATGGAAAACACTCAATCGATGGCGTATTCAAGTAGGCCGCTGCTCACACAACTTGGCCAAATGGGGTTTAATACACGTTGTATACCCAATGTTACTGCAGTGCCCCTTTTGAGAACATGACTCACACGTTGGCAATTTAATGACCCAATTTACCCCATAGGTGGATTTAATTAAATCCACCTCGCGAGAGTTTCAACCACAAATGGATCGAAAATATCTATCTAACTAGTAACTTTAATTTCAGAACTCGATGTTTTTGGTTGCGTTTTTGTTTTTTGAACACCGACTTTCGAAATTAAAGTTATTTCGTACCTTTTGTTTTTTTTTTGTGTAGAAGTCGGTTGTATTTTTTTTTTGTAAAGAGTTTTTTATTTTTCACTTTTAAGTGTTACCCCCCACCTAAACGTACCAATAACATTGGTGTAAACAATAAACAAACATGCGATTTCAGCAATCCCTAAAGATTTGCTATCATTTATTGAAGAGTTCCGTTGTCTGTCTCCGAAACCCATCATTATATGAAATTTAAATGCCACCATTTCGGAATAAACCCCTTTCGAACAAAAAAATAGTTATGCCCGAACATGTATAAAAAAAAATACAAACATCCTTTTAATCCTTAATTGAGAACCACCTTTTTGGAAGTCGGTTAAGAATGAAAATAAACGGTTTTATGATATTTTTTTTAATTTTTTATTAGATTAATAGAAATAATCTGAAAAAAGTGCTTTGAGAACTTCAGGACTGATAGTGGTTGTTGTCGGCGAACATTTTCCGTTCCTTAATATTTGCATGTCTCCTGGACAAAATTTGTTGTTAATTATGTAAAGCGATAACACTACGTTACACATGGCGGCGACTGCTATCAAGAATAGAACTGCCCTCATCGTAGTCGATCTTCGTACAAGAACTGGAAATAAAGTATATTATTAAATACATTACAACATCTTAGGTCTTGTACAAAAAAGATACATACGATCAATGTGTGGTCTAAGAGTAACGGATAGCTGCATTACTTACTTTAAAAAAATAAAAATAATAACTCTATAATCTTTGTACATATTAGAAACTGCGATATTTGCAAAAGCGAATCAACAATTTTTTCAAAAAATTTCAGTAGTCAATTGAACCCCAATTCGAGAATAGGGTGTTTCCTGATTTAAAAAAATATGATTGTAATTAGTCCGTCAGTTAGATTATAGAAAAATATTGGACACGTATTATTTCCTTTATCAAATCATTAAAAACTGACGAAGATAAAAAGCAGGAATGGGAGCGTGTGACGTCACTGCCCGGTAAAAATTGTAGCGGGTAGTGACGTCACACGAGTTTTCAACGCACTGTATCGTCTTCATCTTTTGTTTATGTGAAAAAAGAAAAATACGTGTACCAATATTTTTTGGAAATCTATCAGACGGTTAACTACCCTATTAGTTATGTTCAAATAAATGTAAAACTGCTTTATTAAAAACGAGTATTTTTGGTATTGCTCCTTATATTTATAATAAAATACCTGATGTTATTAAATGTATGCCTCTAAACAAGTTTAAAAAGTCCCTTCAGGGGTTATTTATTACTAAAGAAGAGAGAAGTGTATAGAGTACTCAAATTTTGATATTGTAATTTTGAATTAAACCTCGACGTTGTATTTCAAATTTCATCCAGATTTTCACATTTAATTAATTTAATTTTAACTATCGTATTCTCTGTCTAGTGTGAATAATTTTGTATGCATAAATTGCAAAATATATAGCGATCTCATTTTAATTCATAGACCTGTATGTATACTGTACCTGTACTCATGTTGTACAAAATAAATTTCTTATCTTATCTTATCTTGTTTTCATCCAAAAAGGTGTCGTAATAATGCACTCGAACTTATATAAATGACTAGCTTCTGCCCGCGACGTCGTCCGCGTGGAATAGTTACTTTATGCAGTGCGTTGACTACTCGCGTGACGTCACAACGTGCTCCAAATTTTATCAGTGACGTGACATTAGTAGCCCCCACTCTTAAACTTTAATGTACTCTCAAAAATACGTCACGTTGGGGGACCGCTCCAAATTATCTATTATCTATTTTTTTCATAAATATCACATGCCTACCTATTTAGTCTTACACAACGTGAGCGGTCCCTAACGCGACGAATTTATTTTTAGAATTATCAATACGTACTTAGGTAGATACTTTAAGATTGAGTTTTTGGGTCGGGATTTTTGTAAATTTTAAATTTAAGTTTTTTAACACACGAGGCTTTATAAAATTTCAATTGATAACTATTCAATTGAAAACTAAATTGATATCGCTTCATCCGTTCGTGAGCTACAGAGCCACAGACAAACAGACGGACAAACAGACTCTTTTTGCGTCGCGCTTTAAAAATAGTACAATTATTGGGTCTCTGCACGTTTTGGTATTAAATGTTAGTGTAGAGAGTAAATTAAAATAATAATTAAATCTATATGACAAACAAATGTGTATCTCGGCAACGTGTCACTTGGTTTTAAACTGTCGTTTACTCATCATAGCAAGATAAATATACTGTCTCAGTGGTTATCGGTTTTTCATAAAAATACGTGAACCAACAAGTGCAATAATCTATTAGTAAAAGATATATAATCTATACTAATATATAGAGGTGAAGAGTGTGTTTGTGCGCTAATCTCAGGAACTACGCGTCTGATTTGAAAAATTATTTCATTTTTAGATAGCCCATTTATTGAGGAAGGTTAAAGGGTTATCATCACGCTAAGACCAATAGGAGCGGAGCAGTCGTGAACAATGTGACTCTTGCAAACGAAATTGGGCGGGTCAGCTAGTAATACAATAAAATTACCTTTTAAAAATAACTTGTCCCAGGACCACACAATGCAAGGAAATTATGTACACGAGGATGATGCCTAGTAGCCACTAAATACAAGAATGATATGGCATGTTGAATGTTCATGTTATATATACTGGTTGTAGTTAATTATAGTGATGATATTTGGAGTTAGGAATGAATCAGGATAACCACAACAGGCAATAGAGTAGGTACTTTAAGTACCAACAAAACATTTTCATCCAAAATATCATAATTATAGTAATTAATATTTGTCCCAAGGCAGCTCAATGGCACAGCCGGGAAATTATATTATAAGTACTGAATTTCACTATCACCCGCTGGTCAATTATAAATCTTAATAATAAAACTTTTACCATGAGAACGCAATCCAACCAGAACAAAACACAAAAACTTCATTGTTTTTCCTTCTTAGATACGATTAATTAATGTTTCCTGGTTCGTCTCTTATGATATTCTTTGAGGCGCCTTTTATTTAGGTACTGCTCCGTTGGTATAATTGCTGTATGGCATCCCATGGGTTAACACACAACACCTTTCAAGTTTGATATGCCTCGTTTATGGCAATGTGCGTCACTGCTGGGCCGAATGTGACATGTGTTTTTGTACTTAAAAGATGGGAATCTAAAATTTTCAATAAAGCGACGGCAAACGATTGCATAAATTAAAACTTATTATTAACAAACGCCTATACAATACCGTAAAATACTTTACATAATGGACACGATCAATTAATAACTCTAAAAGTTTAGCAAAACTTCCAAAATCGAATCACAATCAGTCAGTTTCATTTTGTGTTATATTTAGTTCACTCCACCTCGATAGATGGCGTTGTATAATTTTGTTTTTTTATTATTATTTGGTATTAAGATTCCTCGCAAGATTATGAAATTTGCACACATGACGATATAAATCCGAGCTCGGTGATTGGTTTAGTGTGTACTCTAAATGCCTTGAAGACATCTTAGATCTTTTTGGGAATTTATAATTACTGAAAAAAATATCGCTGGAAGACCTCAACAAGGTCGACCGATAATTCGGTCCACCTTGAAGCTCAGGACCAACTGATTTGGTGAACCTTGGGGAGTTCTTAGTTCTACTATCGACTTTTTTCGACTGAAAATGATAAAATTAAGACGTAGGTAATATCGAAGTTATGCTGAGCGTGAGGTCCTAGGCTCGATTTGTCAATGGGACTAGAATCAATTGATTCTTGTGTCTTCTTTTGAAATACTTTAGCAGTCTGAAGTTTGTTTTGTTGGCTTATTGTCAGATTTCACTTACTTCAAGCAAAGTAAGAAGTTTCTAAATCTTCGATTTTAGATTCTTCGATTATTAGAGGAACTCAGGCTAAATAGTAACAATCGCACGGTGAGCAACGCTTCCCTCCCCGACTTTTGCCTAACGAGCCTGCCCGCGCCGCCGCCGCTGATAACTACTACCAACCTGACCCAGCCCTTAGCGAGCGGTCGTTTAGTTTGTAAGTGTTAGCCCTGGCTGGGGACCTTAAATTAATTTGAGGCAACCACAGGAAAGTTCGGTTAAGTAGTAACCAGCCGTAGAGTGCTGAAATGCGAGTGGTCCACGTAAAAAAAACGTGAGCAATTTGCGGACTGGGCTCGGCAAGTGTTGCTCAACGCTTGCCGAGTTCAGTCCGCAAATGTGTGATATAATTATTTCGATGTCGCTTATAGTAAAAGAAATCACTATCGAGCTTGATCTATCTATACTTATAATAAATCTGTAGAGAGGTCAATTCTGTACAAGGAATATATTTTCAAAATAACTATCAGGGGGTGATTAGTGATCGATACTGGTGCCAAAAATGCAATCAGTAAAATTTTTGTCTGTCTGTCTGTCTGTCTTTCTGTCTGTCTGTCTGTCTGTATGTTCTTTATAGAAACAAAAACTACTCAACCAATTTTAACGAAACTTGGTGCAATTATTCTTCATACTCCTGGGCAGGTTATAGTATACTTTTCATCACGCTACAATCAATAGGAGCAGAGCAGTGAATGAAAATGTTGGGAAAACGGGAGAAGTTACTCCATTTTTTAAGCTTCCGTCGCGTGTGTAGCCTTAATGGTTAAAGTTACATAGAAATCATGTGTTACGGAAATGTTCTACATAAAATTATCTAAAAAATATCCCGAAACAGCATATGTCTATCTTTTGTCAATTTTAAACCGATCGGGCTGAGAGTTTCAAAATCGGGGGTAAAGTAACTAAACACATCAAAAGTATCTAGGGATCAACATATATTTTTGCAATAACTTTCCTCCTGATTGATATTAATTAAAATTTTCTTTAAGGATTCATCAAATAAAGTGTTTTCGTTTGTCACAGTAACGATAAACCAAGTCACCTTTGCATTAATAAAGAAATTTGCCATTTTCCTAATAAAGGGATTTTTGACATTTGAACCACTAACATTAAAGTTCGAAAAAAAGACTGAAATAACAGTTTTCTTTAAAATTTTATTGGGTAACTTAAACAATTAATAATCCGTGTTTCTACCGCGAACACTAACAACACAAGAACATCGGTTTGGCATACTCAAAATGAGTTCATCCAAATCACGCTGTGGAATGGCCGCCCATGTTCGTTGCAACAACAAAAAAAGGTCTTCTTGCGACTGGATACCCTCCATATTCGGCAGAGCTCTTCTCTGTAGCATATCCCATGCATGCTCAATCGGGTTCAAGTCTGGCGACTGAGCAGGCCAGGGCAGGACATTGATGTTAGCTGCGGCGAGAGTCTGTCTTACAACTCTTGCGGTGTGCGGTCGTGCATTATCATGCATTAACTGAAATAAGGGACCGATTTGCACTTGTAGAGGAACGATGACGTCTGATACAATCGTCTCAGCATAAATTTGAGCGTTGAGGTTGCCTCTGATCCAAATCAACTCAGTTCTTCCGCCGATCCAAATACCCGCCCATACTATGATGGTTCCACCACTATAAGGATTGACTTCCTGGCAGGATTTTAATCGCTGTTGGCGTCCAGGGGTTTTCCAGTGTCGTATACGTCTTGTATCCGGTCTCATACCAAAACGAGACTCATCAGAAAAGCACACGAAACGCCATTGTTCTTCTGCCCAATTTCTGTGTTCAAGAGCCCATTGATATCGAATCCTACAATTGTGCATTGCTATAGGTGGTACCCGTAGCGGTCTTCGGGAATGAAGGTTCACTTCATGCAAGCGGTTTCTGACTGTTTGGTCGCTAATTAAGTTCCCTGAAGAGTGATGAAGCCTCACGGCTAACATCATGGCGGTTATTGTTGGAGCTCTTCGAGTTAAGATTTGAATGTATCGGTCTTGTCTCCGTGTGGTGCAGCGATACCGTCCTCCATGGCGCTCAGCCAAGGTAAGCGAAGAGCTCTGCCGAATATGGAGGGTATCCAGTCGCAAGAAGACCTTTTTTTGTTGTTGCAACGAACATGGGCGGCCATTCCACAGCGTGATTTGGATGAACTCATTTTGAGTATGCCAAACCGATGTTCTTGTGTTGTTAGTGTTCGCGGTAGAAACACGGATTATTAATTGTTTAAGTTACCCAATAAAATTTTAAAGAAAACTGTTATTTCAGTCTTTTTTTCGAACTTTAATGTTAGCGGTTCAAATGTCAAAAATCCCTTTATTAGGAAAATGGCAAATTTCTTTATTAATGCAAAGGTGACTTGGTTTATCGTTACTGTGACAAACGAAAACACTTTATTTGATGAATCCTTAAAGAAAATTTTAATTAATATCAATCAGGAGAAAAGTTATTGCAAAAATATATGTTGATCCCTAGATACTTTTGATGTGTTTATTTCACGCGGACGAAGTCGCTGGCAGAAGCTAGTCCTAAATATAACTCGAGTTAAATAAAGTGAACATAATAAATCAATCCAAAAAGTTTGCTAAACATTTTTCTTTCCTTCTTCGGATATCGAATTTATTAAACACATTTGATTTTCCTCAATGACAAAATAATATATTTTAAAATATGTTTTAAAATTATGAAACGATATACATATCGACATATTACATACAGAAGAAATAATTTTTCATTCAGGCGTTTGAAACCATAAAATTAATATATTCTAAATTTTCTTCACTATGTCTTTTTTCACGAATTTATAAAGCTGTATGTTTTAATCTTAAAATTCTATTAAATGTTGCTTTTTCCCTCGATGTAAAAAATAGGTATTCAGTTGCATTCAGATAGACTGGAATCCGACCCAAACATAGAGGAACAGGCTTTGCAGGAGCTGATGATGCAAGTGAGCTCGGCAGTTTGATCCTGTCTAAAGAATTGTTTGTGTGAAATATTGCCTTGAGTGTGAATTTTTCACACAAACACTTATTTTATTATTCTAGAATAAATCAAAAGACAGAGAGAAACTTAACTCTGAAGACTTGTAAATCAAACTTTCGGGAACGTGCAAGAACTATGTATGTATGTATATAGCTGATAGTACAAAAGTATCTATGTCAACTATCTGTATGGCAACAGTAACAGTTTCAAGTTTGCAATAAGCATAAGCATCGCATAGTCAGGTTTTTAATATTCCATCTGCTGGGACACAAAACCCTCTCTAGGAGAGGGAATGGGCCGTACTCCACCACGCGGGCCCAGTGTGGGTTGGTGAATGTCTCATGTCTTCGATTTTTTTATTCTAGGACATGCCCAATTGCTCACGATGTTTTCCTTCACCGTTTCGAGAGCAATGGTGATGAAATTAATTATACAGAGTAATGCGCCTGACTGAGTTTGAACCCGCGACTTACAACTCGTAAGTCGGGGCCGTTACCATTCAGACACCACTGCTCTCGTAAGTTTGCAATACTAGATGACATATCTAGTTTACCATACCTATTTTTCTGTTTCCTACTTCTTATCTTTTTATTAAATGTGTGTACATAAATAGTTAAATAAATAAATAATAATATTTTTTCTCCATTAAAAAAAAACTACAAAGAACCATATCAAACAAATGAAACGTTCGGCTTTTGTACAAAAAACAAAGATGGCGGACTTGAACGAACGCGTCTCCTCCAATAAAATGCTAATAACAAAAACTTCAATTTCAGTATTGAAATATTGACAGCTGGAGCGCCTAGGAAATCCGTACGATGGGTTTTGTAATATGCCTGATATATGAGTTTTTTTAAGGTAAGTATGCTTTTTTACGGGCCTGTTATTTCTATGTTAATGCTGCTTAGTAGCGGATACTACTTCATCAGAAAGGAGTTTTTGAGTCGTTTAAAAAAAAAGTCTCTTTAATTATTACAAATAGAGCCGCACGGGTCGATCTTGAAGGTTATTTTTGTTTTAACGTTAAATCATCAAATTACTCCTTCCACTCAGGGCGCAGCGGAAGGGAGTGTCAAACTCTTACTGACTAAAACCCTCCCGTGATCTCTAAATGCCCTGTACGTTCCAGGGCCGCGGTAACTCTTTCGAACAAATTTCCCAACTTCAAAGTTAGTTAAGCTACACCTGTCGAGATTGATGCTAAGACCATCTTAACATCGAGATCTCGAGAAACTCGTTAAGCTGTTGGTCCTGGCTTTGACAGGCGTTAGGTAGTCAGAAGTCAGGAAATCTGGCACCAGTCTTACGAAGTGGTATGGTGTTACACAGTTACTGAGTTGTGGAGGTCAGATCAAATCCATAATAACAAATAGTCGCAGATAGTCGTTCGTCGTGTAAAAACAGATCTAAAATACTTGGAAACAGTCAAAGCAGGCGGATTTGATTGCATTATCTGGACAGGTCCACTCAAATCTGTGTGGCACTTTCTTCAAAAGGCTACCTCAGACATTCTAGATGGTTTTCATATGATTTGACCAGTACGGATTGTATGGACTTTAAAAGAGACTTTGACCTCTGAGTTTGTTTCGGTGTTTCTTTTCAGGTTAGTCGGCTAGGAAACACCGGCTTCATCTAGCTTAAAATGACAAGAAATAGTGGACGTGTAAAACTGTTATGTTTAACCTCCTTACAAAATAAATATCATTCATCATTTATCATTCATTTATAATTTATCATTTAATATGAAAACTAAGCTTTTTACCTTCTAGGTTGTGATGGTAAAGAAACATGTCTATTTATTAATGATTCGATTAAATCAATCAAAAGCAGTTTAAACATTTCTTTCCATAAAAAAATTTGAAAATGAAAACAATATATCTAGTTTTAATTTCCGCGAATATTAGTGGGTTGCAGGTATGCACCTCCCTCCCGCCCGCTATATTATGCACATGCAAGATTACTGGGCAAATGCAAGGATTTTAAGCACATGCAGGAAGGCAATGCAAAACCCAACACCATTACCGACACGTGTTTCGCCTCTCCACGAGGCATCCTCAGGGGACGTGTTGACTCGCTGACCGTTGAGTTCCAACCCACTAATATTCGCGGAAATTAAAACTAGATATATTGTTTTCATTTTCAAATTTAAAATGGATTTCCGCAAAGTAACGCCTGACTCAATCAATTATATTTCTTTCCATACCAGATTGCTTAGAAGAGATCGCAGAACTCTATAAGGCCGCTAAAGTATACATAAATAGGTAAATAAATAAAACTAGATTGATGTAAAAAGCCTACCAAAACACAATTTTCAATCTGCTAGGTATCTAAAAAACAAAGCCATACGCTAAAAATACCTATAAAAATCTTATGAACATGAAATCTTTATAGACAGCTGGGAAATGTATTTCAACAAAACAATATCAGCAAACGAAGTTATACAAAACACGAATTAGAATGATTTACATCGTGAATAAATACAAAATGTTGAGGAAATGCATCTCTTTTGATGAAGAAGGGAGATGGGAGGCAATGGAAACTGTACAATTAATGGCTCGAGATGAGCTAATTATTGTGTTCTGTAATAAATATTTTGAATCAAGTATGTAAGTTCACAATAAAATGCAGAATAGGTAACCTAAACTAGCTTCTTCATTGTAATAAAAAACAGAATCAAAATTCGCGAAATTATTTAAAAATGCGTATAAAAATCAAACAAAATAAATTATTAGGTATAAAAAATCAACCACACCGCTGTCAACGTGAAGTCACTGCCCAAAAAAGTACCCAAAATACTGGCACCATTGCCGCGTTGATTGCTCATTCTTTGATCGAAGAAAACAGACGATTATTTGTTTTCTCAGAGCCATTAATGTGCTAATGTTTCGTGTCAACCCCAAACTAACTTATTAACTTCCAAGTAAATATTGAAAGAAAAAGATTCAAATTAATTTATTTGTCTGAATAAAGAAAAAAGAAGAAAACAATAAATAAAGACCCTGTAATGTAACATAATTGCAGGGTCTTTATTTATTTTTATTTTTTTCTGGATGGGAAAACATCAAATGCCCTATCTGGTTCGCCCAGAACGGGAGAAGTCTCCCGTTCTGGGCGAACCAGATAGGGCCCCATAGAGGCAGTGCCTGTTAGGGTTGCGGAATTTATTCGAAAGAGTCACCGCGGTCCTGGAACACAAAGGCACTAGGAGGAACACGGGTGGGTTTTAGCTAGTAAGAGTCTGACACTCCCTTCCGCTCCACCCAGAGCGGGAGAAATCGTTTGAAGATTTCCCATCCAGAAGAAAAAGGACTTTTTTTATAATGCCATATTATCACATTTTTCTTTTTTTTATATTCCTATATTAATCCTGAATATCATGAATGTGAATTGCAACGTTTATTGTAAAAGGTAGCCAATAATATTAAGCTAAAAGGTTCGTCCTACATTAATACCTGTTTATTTACGATTCAATTTACTCGCCTGTTTCATCCAATAGTTATAAATATGTCTTTCTTTTGGTTTAATATTTATTTTTTCTTCCTTATTGCTTTTTTTTAGGTTAGGGTTCCAAGATGAGGGAATACTTATAGCGAAGATTGTTACTTAAAAAATTAGATTTTACTCGTAGCGCAAAAAACTACCCTAGCACAATTAGACAATATAAAAACTCGGCTCTCTGATATCGAACAATCAGTGTCTATATTCACAATTATTTCCTGTAACGAAAATCATCAGAGACTCTTATCTACAAATAAAACTACACAACTTACTCAAACAATAAATAAAAAAAGACGAACACTGAAAATTCCGCATCACCTGTATAAAAAGATAAAGGGGAGAATGGGAGTAATATTTTGTTCTCGTTTGTCCCCCTCCCCCCGATTCCAGGGATTTAGTAGCGATGCACGATAGTGCCACCGGCCAAGTTCGCGCGAAAATGTGAATCCAAATGAGCGGATTTTATCTCTGATTTATGTTAGCGGTACACGTGTGTTGCAAGCCCGTACTTTATCCCGGGAAACTAAACCGGGGACGGGGATTGGTTAAGCTTTAGCCTAGGCAATAGATTTGCAGGAAAAAAGGGATAAATATTTTTTGAAATTCTTGTGATTCATTTGTGTCTACACATGTTGTGGTAGACGGTGGAGCGCGTTTGCCTAGAATTAACATACTCACTCATGATTTAAAGGTCCCCAGGTTTTCTTTTTTAGAAAATACAAACTCCAGCAGGAGATTTCACTTCTTTGGTTTAGAAGAACGTGTGTCTAAAGAATAATAGCCGGAAAGAGTCAATCGTCGAGATTAACAGTCACTGGGCAGATTATTGATGAAGTAGAGCTTTTTGTGAGGTAACTGGCCACCGCGGCCCCGACTTCTATACTGACATCACTTTGAGGCTCGCATGGAACACGACACGTCGTCGACCTGGGCCTTTTTTTTTTTTTTGGATGGGAAATCATCAAATGACCCCTCCCGCCCTGGGTGGAGCGGTAGGGAGTGTCAGACTTTTACTGACTAAAACCCACCCGTGATCCTTCTTGTGCCCTATGCGTTCCAGGGCCGCGGTAACTCTTTCGAACAAATTCCGCAACCCTAGCAGGCACCGACCCTATGGGGCCCCGTCCTCGGTGCTGACGGCTCCTTGTGACGCGCGTGGAACACAACGCGTCGTCGACTCAACCTGGTATCGGACGGCGAGCCACCCACGCTCACCGTCCCCAGGCATCAGCCACTGCGCGATAGCACAGCGGCCGACTTGTCTCTGGAGGGGGCCGAAATGGGACCATTACTGACACTCCATCTCAGCACCCTCCCGAGTGTTGGGAGTCGCAGCACCCGCAGCAGAAGCGGCAGTGGCGGCGGCAGAGGCGGTGGTGGCGGCGGACCTCTTGCCCCCGGTCGGGGCGGATGGCGCGCAGGCCCTTCCCCCAGCCCAGTGCTCGGCCGGCTTGCCAACAGCCGCACATGCACTGCAGTGCGGCGTGGCCTCGCACGAGCCGGCCTTATGACCGGGCTGACCACAGCGGAAACAGAGTCCGCTGCGGTCGACCTCCGAGGGGCACATAGCTCCCGTGTCCACATGGCAGCGGTAGCACCTCAGAGGTCTGGGTTCCAGCAGTTTTACCCGCGCAGACACCCATCCCACCAAGAGCCTTCGGCCCTCCGACACAGTTCTGGCCGCCGTCACGGGGCAGCTCACCACAAGGGTTTGCATGCCCGTGTTGTCAGGCCGGAGGGTGCCCGCCTTGACAAGCTCGGCAGAGCACCCCCCAGTCCTGACGACGGCGGCCACAACTTCCTCCTCCGTCACGGAGTCATCCAGGCCCACTATGCGCATGTCGATGCGCCTAGTCGGCCTGGACACCCGGACCTCGTCCGCGGGTAGGACCGCCCTCAGCCTTTCGGCCAGGGCGTCCGCGAACGGGCCACTCTCCGCTCCGGCGAGCTCGAGCTTGCGGGCACCGCTTAAGGTCCTCCTGACCCCGATGCCCCCGCTGATGCCCAGCTCTTGGAGGCTCACCGCCTCCTTCGCCCGCTTCAGTACGGCGAGATACGTCACGCACCTCTGTTCCGCTTCCGGCTGCAGTGTAAGCACTAAGCGGATTTCGGGGCGCGAAGCCTCGCCGCAATGGCGTTGGCTTTCCGCCGTTGCCTCCTCGCCTTGTTTTTGGCCGCTTTCGCGGCCCGCCGTTTCTGGCCAGCAACCTGCCACTCGGCCTCGGCCGCAGGAGGGTCCGAGGGTGGGGGTGGGGGCGGCTGCGGCACTACTGGCGCCGCAGCCTTAGCCGCTCCTCCAGCCTTCCTCCTCCCCCTCTTCGCCGGGGCCGCCTTGGTTTTCGCCGGCGTCGCAGTTGCCGGCGTCACAGGCGCTGGCGCGGCTGCTCCCTTGGCCTTCGCCGCCTGGCCGGACGTTGCAGGGCCGGCAGCCACCGCGGCTGCGTAAGAGGCCGCCTTCTGCCGGCCCGGGGCCTTCTGTGTCGCCGCTGTTGGGGGGCGCCGGACCATGTCCTCCAGGGTGGAGAACTGCTTCCGGAAGGGAGCCAGCTCCTGCCGCACCAGGTTCCGCACCTGGCTCAGCACTAGGCTCCCCTCCAGAGGCGCCGGACTCAGCCCCCCTTGCGGCTCCTCAGAGGCCGCTCTGGCCATCCCCGCCAGGTCCCTCCGGAGCGACTCATTCTCCCGAACGAGTCGCTCCGTAAGAACCGCGAGGCGGGCGACCTCCGCCCGTAGCTCAGACGCCTCCTTTGCCTCTCTTGTCCCGCCGTTGGCCGCCGCTGCCGCCAGAATGGAGGCTTTGGCCGCGCTTATGGCCTCCCGCTTCGAGGATTGTTTCCTCTTGAAGGCCACAGCGCGGATCGCGGCCTCCACGATCTCCGCAAACTGGGCCTTCTTCTCCTCGGCCGTGGGTGGTACCTCCCCCGGGGACGCCGAGTCGTCAGAGTCGAGAGGAGGCGGAAGAGTAGTGGGAGCCCTACGACCGCTCCCTCCAGGGCGACGCCCCTCCTCCACCAACGTCTCGGCCCGACGCACCGCCTCCCGGGTAGAGGGAGCCAGCTCCCTCCCTGCCTCACTGCCCCTGCCCCGCCTTGCGGTGGGGATTTTTCGGGCGGAAGCGAACTCACCCTCGGAGGACGACTCCTTGTCATCTTCCCGTCTGGGCCGCTTGCGGAAGAGCTTGACGCCCTCCGCAGCAGCCCCCTTTCCTCCGTCTCTAGAGCCCGCCGAGCTGACCGTTACTAGGTCAGGGCAAGAGCCGGAATCCGACTCCGCACCTCCCCGGCGCTCAGGCGAACCCTCCGCTACAAAATCGTACGACATCAGCTCCTTGAATGAAGCAGATCCGGATGACGACGATTCGGAGCCTCCTCGGCTCTTGTTGCTACTGGCAAACGGAACACAATTGGTGCCCCCCCCAGAATACGGTGGGGCAGACGCTCTTGCGAGCGTGGCGGATTCCCCAACGGCTGAGCCGCTGGAACCGCCCTGGGGTAAATCTATTTCCTTTTGTGTTTTCTCCATCTTGTTCCTTTTAGAGGGTGCGGTCCCTTACTCCTCCGCCCTTTCTCCATCACAGGGCCTCTCCTCCCACCCGCTCACTGCCTTCACAGCCACGTCTGATGAGCAGACGCGTACCAGAAGGCAGTGAGCGGGATTCCTCGCGTGTGTGTCTCTCTTGGTCTGATCCCTCACTTGCGACCTTCCGGCATGAGTGGCTCTACCGGGAAAGCTCGCAAGATCATTGGGACGCTCAAGCCCCACCACGACGACAACGTGGAGACACATTCGGTGGGGGTCGACCTGGGCCTGCGGGCCTACCATGACGTCTTAAAACGTGAGTCTTCCGAGCGAGAAAAAGGGATGGAGCTATATAGGGTGTATAACTCTATCCCTCTTTAGGACCTATAGGACGGCGAGCCACCCAATGCTTCCCGTCTGCAGGCCCAAGCCTATAGTGACCGGGATTCGTCCTGCGACTCGCGACTATGGCTCGTGATGTTCGCCTGCCAGCTCTGATAATGCTAATCTTCACAACAACAGTAACCACATATCGTCAGCCCCACTATGTGTGTCGTCTCCATTATAAATATTTGTTGAGAAAAAGCATAGTGTTATTCGTTCTGGAACTATCTTAGTCTCTCTCTTTCCGATGGCAAGTAATAGTAGATGTCAGGTGAGCTAATGCATTATGTTATTATGGAAACTGTTTTTGATGCGCAACAACATGGAATTTTGAAGTGAAAACTTCTTTAGCATCATTGTGATTTGAAAGTTTATGAAACGAAAAATCGACAGTAAAAAGAGACATACACATAAATTTATGTGTCTGTTTCTTTTTACTGTCGCTTCGTCTCATTATCTAGAAGGTTTCACTTCTACCACGTGTGAATTGCACACATGTATTTTTTTTTCACGTTTATTAAGCAGAACTTAGCAAACTCTACACAGTTTGTAAGATTGAGCTATATTCGCTATCTTTACACGTACATTCCATAAAATCTCATAGAATCGTAAATTACAGACGTGTTTTCATGCAACATGTTTTACGACTAAAATATATGAAAACTCACACCTGTATTAAACAGAAATAATTATTTTGCGCTGAATTCAGATTTATTATTTATCTTAATGTGGAATTCTGGTTCGTTGGTGAGAATTAATTTACAAATGAAAACTATGTACGATATTTCACTTAAACGCGAACAAAATGACTGATTTTTGACTCAAACCAACAATTTGGGAACGGAACAGGGGTGAACCTTATCGACAACGTCCGTTAGGACCAGAGCTTTCCATAATTGCGGGATTTTTCGAAAGAAACAGTTTATATACAGTCGACAGTAAGGGTCTAACACTGCGTCCCGCTCCATCCAGAAAGGGGGTCCAAAAAGGGGGTGGACCTCAGAGGCTGTCTGGTTGTGAACATCATAATTTCATCAGCATCCTCGCCTTTTTATTAGTTTTTTGTTTTCTATGTTTAATTTAAGATGTACTGTCCGGAGAACAACGTCTAAAAATGTTATTTCTGTGAGAAACATTTTCAAGTATTTGGCACACCGAATGCAAAGCAATGTGGCTGGATGTCTCATTGAAAATGCAGAAGAATTTTCGCTATATTTCAAGATATTTTTGTCAAACCGAATGTTTGTGTGAATGATAATTTTATGTGACTTTTTCAAAATGTGATCATTATGAAAGATTTTAGTTTATGAAATAAAGGAAACCTTTGTTTAGTGGGACTGAGGTTCTGACACTTTAGAACTGAATTATCTGTTATTGGGATAAAAGAAACTTCTATTTTTTATTAAGTTTGTTCAATTACTTTTATGATTATTAATGGATAGTAGAGATGATATACCAGAGATGAAGAGTAGAATACGTTCTTTTAATTATTGCACCTCTATAACTGAAATAACCTCTATTAATGAAATCCCCTGTAAAAGAGACAGATAGGTCTACTTTTACCTGGATATCTGAGGCACTAGATGAGTTGAATATCTCTGTAAGTAAAACTTTGCAAGACCTTTAAAGGCCCAGTTATTTAAGTTTCACTTAAACAATTTAAGAAAACGGAAGGTGTCAAATTACCTATTAAAATCCCTGTACCCAGGTTAGAACTGTTTAGACGCAGCTGCGTATATATGGCACCACTTATTTACAATTCCTTACGGAACTGGATAACGGAATTACCTTATAAAAAAATCTGCACGGTTCCAATAAAATAGTTATGTTTTCATAGTTTTTATTCAGTCGACGAATTTCTCAATAAAAAACATGTTCATCATATCATTTCAGGAATGCATTGTAGTGTAGTCATTTACTTTTGTTTTTAATATTACCCTACAACCTTTTCGTTTTGAAACATACCTACTACTGTAATATTTTTGATTATAATTGTTATTTTTATAAGTCTATGAAACTGACGAATTAGTTTCTACAAGCACTGCAATTGTGTGTAAATATTTTTGAATGTTACTAAAACACTCTTACTAAATATTTGCATGTCATCACTGTATGGCGGAATGTGTTAATGCACTAAATTTACTTTGTAACATCTGTACCTACCACATTTTATGCAAATAAAAGATTATGTCGATTATTATAACAGACTGCTGTTTGCTGTATTTATCTGCCTAGCCTTTCCCCACCCATCGGTCGGCTTCCACTCTAGTTCGATGCACCAGAATACCATGGAACGACTACTTATTTGACCTCTCAGTTACTGGGATACACGATATCTTTTGGTGGGATGGGATCCCAGATTACCTGGTATGTGACTAACTGTAACGACTATCAAAGATTCAGAAATGACAAAATTCACTGCTACACGTTATTTTCAAGGTCCTAAGGTGATAATGGTTTTTAACCATCGACCAGTGCAGCAGTTATTATTTAACCATGAACCTTCTTAATTCTTTATTGTACAGTCGGTGATAGCAATTAACTGACCCCCCTAAAAATTACTCGATTTTACACCCTATGCTCATAACATTAAACGTTATTCAATATGGTATGAGTTTATCAGACTAACACTACTCGATGAACAGAAACAATAAATAATTTTGATACGCAAACTTGAGCTTTAAGAGGTTGGTATTAGGTCATTTATTTAATAACTTTTTACCTTTTTTAATAAGTGGGTAGTTAGACGTCAATATGCGTATTCAACAAAAACTGCTATAAATATGACATAAGGACTATGGGGTAGAAGAATAAATTGAACAAGATATTCTATGCACAAATAGCAGTGAATACGCGCGAACATTTTTACCTTGCCTTACTAAATTGGCTTTTTTCATTTTTATTAATTGTTATCAGTTTTGATAGTTTAATCGTCATACGTCTCAGTTGAGTGATTATTTAAAATACAAAATAATCTATTTGCATGAGGAGAATGTTGGTATTAAAGCGATTGCTAGGAAACTTAATATAGCGGTAAGTGTATTATTTTTATGCTTCATTTATAATTATACTTTTTCCTTAATTCGTTAGTCTGCTTAAAAGCCGGTGAATGTAGAATAATAGACAATTAACTGTGTTTCATTATGAGTCTAATTTGAGATCATTTATAGGTCTAGTTTGATTTTTATAATCTAATTTGATAAACGTATTTTTTCAAACTTAATCGATAAATTATGTTTACCTATTCGTTACTAAAATTATGCTTATTGTGTTGTTTCAGAGAAATACAGTCAGATTGTCGCTAAGACGTTTTGAAGAGGCAGGGAATATTCAAAAAGATCGTCCTGGACCAAAACCTACTATGTTACATACTCCAGTGTCAGAACGTCATCAAGCAATTGTTAGAAGGCATACTGGACAGCCATTTTTGCCAACTCATTCAACTGCAATTGGAAGTGATCGTTGTTGGAATATGGTGCGCGGTATGCGGGACCGCTTGCAACAAGCAATAGAAAAAATGGTGCTCCACTTCGCTATTAAAAGCATGAATAACTTGAGTAACCAGTGTTGGTCACAAACAATACTAACGTATGTCAGTGTGTGTGTTAAATTAACTATTGTTATAATTTGTAACGAAGTATTTCGAATACCTAGTTTTTTGTCAAAACCTTATTTTATAACTAAAATAACTATTCATAAAACAAATTGATATATAGTAGACCAGGTAGAACTTCAACGTATAATGCCGTTTTATTTAGTTCAATGATATTTAATGTAGTGATGTTATTGTTATGAAATAGAAATACATACCTATATTTCTAAATATTATAACATGCTGATTCACTACATTAAACTCAGTGCAGTTAACAACGTTATTAGTAAGCAGGTAAATATTATCATCTTCGTGTCGTCATCAATATCATTTATGTTATTCTTATAATATTTTTTTTATAAAATAAAATCGTTTTTACCACAATTTTGGTTTTTTATTTCTGTTCATTTTTTTTGTTGTTTTTGCTAAAGTTATAATTTATTATTTATAACTTAAAATAAATATACAAAACAGAAACAAACGCGTCAATTACGCTGGTTACGAACTCGCAACCACGATTTGTCAGCTCACTACAGTCACCACTAGACCACTCGAAACATATTCAATGTGATCGAAATTACGTATTATATTACAAGTTAAAATAATATTCAAGAACATACCTACCTTAACACTGCGTATTAAAGATCAAATTCGAATAACTATTTTATTGATCGTAGACGTTGAACCAGTTCCTACGTTGTTCTAGTTCGATCGTTCGTAACAAGCAAAAGGTTCAAATTCGTTTAATTTTTAGGGGGTCAGTTAATTGCTATCACCGACTGTACACCAAAACAACTTATATGCTTTGTGTGCTTATATGCTTAAAGGCGAGCTTAACTCAAAGTTGAACCTTGCTCACAGTAAATCAATATTCTTTTATTTGTTTATTACCCATTTACATGTTTCCAGGCATGTTGCGAGTTGTTGAGCTAGTATCAACACATGGAACTAGCTCAAAGTCTCTAAGTAGCTTACAACACTTCATTGAGCTGACTCAATCCAGTCTTGCTAAGAGTTGTACCTGTAATATCTTAATATTACACGAGTAGGTACAACCCTTGGCAAGAACCCTTGGCAAGACTGGTCGTCAGACTTCCAGGCTTTTCTAATTACGCAAAAAATTAAAGTTATTTTATACCTACCTTTTTTGTTTAGAAGTCGGTTGTTTTTTTTTGTAAAAAGTTTTTTATTTTTCACTTTTTACTGGCACAAACCTAAACATACCCATCACAGCGTACACAGTAAAAATTAGTGTAAGCAATAAACAAACATACGATTTCAGCAATCCCGAAAGATTTGCTATCATTTGTTGAAGAGTTCCATCTCTGTTTTTCATCAGATCTACACCAAACTAGAAAGTGACCATCTTGAAATACTAAGATGCTCTTCCAAACTAACGTGTATATTTTTATTTTTTCATTTTACATCGACAAGAGTGAATGAGAACAGCATCAATGTAGTCGAAGCCACGCAATATTAGGGATAACTCAAGTACTAATTGTCAGTTCTCAAATTTCAAATTGAATAAATGAGACTTTGGAGGTATGCGGAACAGAGAGTAAAGTCCCGCATACCTCCGTTGAAAAAGGAGGATCCTCCGGCCAGACGGGTTGTTATGTCTGGTGGGCAACTGCCCGATAGATGATTTCGGCCTGTCGTATATGTTCTAATCGCGCGGAGAACTTTGATTGCGCGATGCAGGATTAGTTCTTATGTGGCGCCATAGATGTCGCTACATCACTCCCCTCCGGAGATCGGAGATCGATGGTTCTTGATGCTTCTTGATGCGTGCCAGGCCAGTGGTAGGTTGGTTCCAGTGGGTCGGAACCGAATGCCGCAGAGTTCTCGGTGAGTCGGAACTGTCTGCGGTGATGCCCCAGTGAGTCGGGGTGGTGCTGTCCCAGTGAGTCGGGATGATGCCCCAGTGAGTCGGGGTGATGCTGCAGGCTCCAGTGAGTCGGAGTAGTGCTGCTGGCTCCAGTGAGTCGGAGCGGTGCTGTGCGACGTAGTGGCTTGACTGCTTGCGTCGACCAGGAGAGGTTCGTCATGGCTCTTCATGTGACTGGCCGAAGGTTCAGTGTGCTTCACCAAAGTCGCTGATGAGGCTGAGGGTGATGACCAGGTATGACCAAGTAGGCATGCTGGTGGTCAGGATACCCTTTATATCCGTGGGTGCTGGCTGTATGGCTGCTTGCTGCTCGAAAGCTTGAGAGAAGTGATGATGACGTCACGAAGTAGTAGCTGCACGAAGGCTGCGTTGACGTTCTTTGTCGAGGGTCACCAGTTTGGAGGTATGCGGAACAGAGAGTAAAGTCCCGCAAACCTCCGTTGAAAAGGGAAGATCCTCCGGCCAGACGGGTTGTTATGTCTGGTGGGCAACTGCCCGATAGATGATTTCGGGCTGTCGTATATGTTCTAATCGCGCGGAGAACTTTGATTGCGCGATGCAGGATTAGTTCTTATGTGGCGCCATAGATGTCGCTACAAGACCACACGACAAGCACCAGCTTTCGAACAAAAAAAGAATCATCAAAATGTCCTGATTTTGATGATTCTTTTTGTAATCGACACCCAGTACAAAGTTATGAGGTGACACACACAAAAAAAAAATACAGTTGATTGGAGAACCTCCTCTTTTTTGGAAGTCGGATAATAAAAACTGTCAAAAAGATCTACAAAAATAGCAGATTAATCTGCTTTCCGAAGCTCGAAGAGGTTTCTTTACATACCCTGCTTAACCATATAGATTGGCCTGTGTGGCAGTTATTAACGAGCCATTTGTCTCTCAACCAAAACTACTAACACTCAAAAACAATGTAGCAAACACAGTATTCTTTTCTTTCTTTCTATAGCAGCCACTACCGTATCTCCGGCCATATAGTGAGTTGTTGAGCTACAACAACACTTGGAAGCCGGAGCTCAAAGCCTCTAAGTAGCTCACAACTCTTCACTATGAAGCCGACAACGTTCAAACTTAAAGAGAATCTAAGTACAATAGTGAAATATTTATTTTCTTGACACCGATAGTTTTGTTTGTAATAGCGTTAACAGAGAATTTTATGGGTGTAGAGAAGATATTGTTTTTACATATTAGTTTAGGAGGCAGGGTTTTTCACTATTTGTGCAACCTTTTCCCTAAACCCAATGTGATTTTATTTTGGTATTGTTTGCGAAAGTATTTTGTGTCAATAAAACTTATTATTATTATTTCAGCATACAAATAATATTATGAAGAGGAAAGATTATTTTGTTTGTACCGAATAAGCTCCGAAACTATGGGACCGATTTTAATCAGTTTTATATCTATGGAAAGTTATATTATCAGGGTGTAGCATAGGCTATATTTTATCCCCGTGTTGCCACGGGAACGAGAATTACGCGGGTGAGACCGCAGAGCTCTGCTAGTATAAAATAAAATATTGCGTTACGTAATAATCACATAATTCCGAGACACAATATTATACCTTACACCCATATTTTGCCTGTTAACAGTAAGTCCCACGTAGAAGGGAGCCTATTGAAAACAACCAGATAGAAATCTCAATTCCGGGCCACTGCTGAGAAATTCCTGATGAAAAAACCGAAATAATTTCAGAATATTTGAAGTAAAAGCTTTATAGCCCGAAGACTATAAAGTTGCTGTTACAGATTTAGTCCTAGGAAACTTCTAATAATATGAGCCATTTCGAGATGTTGCAGTTGGGTCATGCATAAAGCCACACCCCAAAACCCCCACCAACCAACCACCAACGTCCAACCACCCAACCCAACCGACCACCACCAACCAACCACCAAACTCATGCATAAGTTTATTTAAGGTAAAGATCAAGATCCAAAAAATATCTTCCAAATATTATCACCTACACATAAACAGGTAAACCTCCTTTTTATACGAGTTTAGATTTGGACAACATACAAACATACTTCTTCTGAGACCTACATTTAAATTTGTGACACAGATCCAAATTGTAATATCTGCTGTAATGCAAGACTTGAGCTGTAAACCCTGAAACAATCTAAACAAAACTTAACTCACTGCGAGGTATAACATTTTTTTATTATTTTCTGAGATAAAAATATTTTGGTGCAAGTCTTAGGAAATACTCATATTCCTCTTGAATAGTTCAAAACTACTCCTGCAATATTTAGTCAAACACATTGTTTCTAGGATTACTATGTGTTTGAATATTGCAGGAGTAGTTTAATAGCCCGTTTAGTAGGTTTCCGTTTTAACGGAACTCTTACAGTCATGTTCGTCTGTCTGTATGTCACAACCGTTTTACTCTGAGACTCTTAAAGCTACATAAATGAAAATTGATAGGTAGATGCAACCTGTGAACCGCTATTCAATAGTGCTGTGGTATTATGGAAAAAAATAGTACCAACCCGCACTGGGCCCGCGTGGTGGATTACGGCCCATTCCCTCTCCTAGAGAGGAGGCCTGTGTCCCAGCAATGGGAACATTAAAAGGCTGATTATACATGAGTACACTAACAAATATAAAATATAACACATTTAGTTCAGTATCTATTGTTGAATATTAAACTATAATCAATATTGCACTATTATTTCTTATTTATGTAGGTAGGTATAAGTTAGACGTCTATATACATAATGTATATAGATACTAGCTAACCCAGCAAACGTTGTTTTGCCATATAAAATTAAAAAAATTATCGTAGAGGGGTGAAAATTTAGGGTTGTATGTATTTTTGTATGCTGTATCATATAAAAATAACAAACAAAAAATTTTGTCAAAAAAATAAAAAAAAAATATGGGTGGACCGCCCTTAACATTTAGGGGGATGAAAATAGATGTTGGCCGATTCTCGGACCTACTTAATATGCATATAAAATTTTATAAAAATCGTTCAACCCGTTTCGGAGGAGTATGGTAACTAACATTGTGACACGAGAATGTTATATAGTATGTAACAGAGGGCGTTCCCTTAAATTCGTTAATCTATATCATTAATAAATTAAAATAAAATAATCAGAATAGAAAAATAAGCATAAAATAATCCAAATAAAAAAAAATTGACAATAAATTCGAAAAATCCTGTTTAAAATCAAAATAGTAGCGCGGAATAGTACCTACTCGTAGTAGCAATGCCCAAACCAGCAAGTACGCGTGTACAGAGTGTTTCTTTAACGTATCAATTTAACAATTTTAGTGAAAATTTTAATATAAAAAAAAAACATTTTGTTTTTGAATGGTAATATTTTTTTTTTATCATATATGGATGCTATACTGTATATGATATTTATTAAATACAAAACCAAATTGCATCTTTGGCAATATTATCCAAAATTCTCAATTCATGCTATATGTATAGGCGTCAAGGAAAAAGCTTGCAAATGTATGTTTGAAATAAAATAAATGCCAACTGCATTAGACTTGCAGTTACTGCATAAGTGTGCCACCAGGCGCCTGCATCAGACTTAAAAGCATCAAAAAGTTTTTTATTATTTTGCAACTGTTCCTTTACTGGGTGTAACAGATGTAGAACCGTACCCTAAACGCGAAAACACATAATTTTGTAACATCCTGTATGTAGGCTTCAAATCGCGTTTCACTTATCCTTTATACCATCCCCGGGTTTTCTTTTTTTAAGACGGCCGGACCTCAAAATTGTAAATTCATGTCACTGGTCTACAATACCAGCGCCAGCGCACTTTTGAGGGTTAATTAGGGTTGTTCATTTTTTTATGTATTCTTAATGGTTCCGTACCGTTGCTTTCAGTGTTTCTTATTGCTGGGACTGAAATATTACTGTTTTATTTGTTTACTTTTGGGTTCGTATTTTTATTTTTGTTTTCAGTTGGAAATTAGTTTTTGGTTTAAAATAAGAATGTAGAATATACTCGTACTACTGAATTTTAGATATGAATGTTTAGATTTGTCTATGATTACATATTTTAATGCTATACATTATTCGAAATAACATTGTCTGATGTAGGAAAATAGAAGTCGTTCGAACATAAGAAATTAATAATCAGAATCTCGAATGTCAGCTGACGTAAATATTCTCTGATTTTGTAGACTTTGTCTTCAATCAGGACAACGTAACCCTGGAATGATTACGATACGGATAATCATGCGAGCGAAGCCGATGGAAGAAGGTGGTGTGAGATTAACCACCACCAGCCACCACCACCACCAGACCAGCCCATCAGTCACCATCATCTAGACGTAAAGGGTAGAGAAGTTGCAGCCGCGCTATATCGCGAATTTCAAGTCGTTTGTGGTGCGAGGTCCAACTCTTCATGTTGACCTTCGTCAAGGAAGAGTTTTGGCCGGAGGGTGTCGTGTATCGGCGATTCCGCGGAAGGCTACGTGACACCACGCAGCGCAACACCGGTGCCGTCACTTCGTGTAGAATAGTGTAATATTTTTATGTAAATATGTATGATAATCTGTAAGGTATATCCTTACTAATATTATAAATGTGAAAGCGTGGATGTTTGTTACGCTTTCACGCAAAAACTACTTGACTAATCATCATGAAACTTTGTACACATATTCTTGGAGGTATTAGAAGTAACATAGGATTTTATCCCGGGATTATGTTCCCTTGGGATAATTTCCGACATTCACGCGGGCGAAGCTGCGGGCAGCAGCTAGTATATAAAATTATGGGTTTTTATTACCCGAAATAAAGGATATATTATCTACATCTACACTATGAACACTAATATTATAAAGAGGAAAGATTTGATTGTTTTTTTTTTATTGTTTGCATTGAATAGGCTCCGAAACTACTTAACCGATTTGAAAAATTCTTTCACTGTTGGGTAGCTACACTATCTCCGATGAACATAGGCTATATTATATCCCCATATTACGCAAACGGCAACTACGCGGGTGAAACCGTGGGGCGATGCTAATTATTAATAAATATTTCCGTTAATTTTATATGCCATGCTATGGCTTCCAGAGCAAAAACATAAACACTACCTACCACACTACCCACTATCCTTCATCATGTTGTGCTGGCGCCACAGTATTACAATATTTCCTACAGTACGGCGACGAATGTACTTGCGCAGAGCAACGGAGGGGAACTCGCGGGGTGTCGGGCGGCGCGGGCCGCGTACCGCAAACACGCTTAGTTTGCGGTACCGAGCGCGAAGGGCAGACGCGGGCGTGTTTTTTGTGTAATAATTTTATTATACTTACATTCTATAATGGTGCGCACAAACTGTTCTGTTAGGTTTTTCATTTGTGTACCATAGACTTATGGAATATAACAGACGCCCCGCGGCCGCCGCTAAGACAAAACTGACTTGTGCACACAATTTTAGCTACTTTTCCTTATAATTTTATGTCTGATAATTATAATTGTAAAGGTATGTGTTTTTTATTGAATTTATAGGTACCTTCTTACTTTCCAGGCGCGAGTTGTGGATAGAAGCTTGTCAAAGACGGTAATTGAAAAGTAAAACAGTTGTACAATAAAAAAAAAAATTTTTTTTAAACAGTTGTACAATAAGGAAGTTAACTAAAAAAAATCAGATAACTCCGTCGGATAGATTTCCATAAAATATTGGACACGTATTTTTTTCTTTTTTCATATAATAAGAAAAAAACGAAGACGATACAGTGCGTTGAAAACTCGTGTGACGTCACTACTCGCTACAATTTTTACCTAGCCGTGACGCAACAAGCCCCCACTCCTGATCTTTGATGCTTTTTATCTTCGTCAGTTTTTATAGATTTAATAAAGGGAAAAATACGTGAACAATATTTTTCTATAATCTTACTGACGGACTAAACATAATCAGATATTTTTTACTCAGGAAACATCCTTATTACCTATATAACATGTAGGTACGTATGTGATTTACACTTTTAATAAATAATTATATTAAATTTAATAATCACAATTATTTTGAATGTAAATATGAATAAATGATTACATCATAATAGTAATAATCACAATTGTTTTATTTCCCATTTTCCATACTTGCATGTGGCAGCGTAAGTACCTACGCTGGCGGCGGCATCGCGCGACATCAAAGGCGTTTCCCTACTGTAATATTGTAATACTGTGCTGGCGCTGCCGCTGCGGCTGCGGAAAATTATATTTTCGAGCTGTTTGGGGTAAAAACCCTCGGGCCGTATGGCCTTGTGCTGACAGCCTTTTCAAAGAAATATCGAAACGGCTGGTTGACACTTCCCGAGACACAAAAGCTGGCTTGAACTTTGGCCAGAGGCTAGGCATTGCCATTCAACGTGGCAATGCCGCCAGTCTCTTGGGCACATTACCCATTTAGTTTGCTCTAAGTTTAGTTTATCCTTTAATATTAATTGTTTAATATTGTGACGATTTTCATTTTTAATTAGTTAAGATTTTTTTTTTAATACAAACTCTTATGTTTATATACTCGTAGTTAGTAAAAATAAAAACATATATTTTTTTTTTACTTTCTTGCAATTGTTTTTCTCCACAGTATAATCTTTATTATGTTATGAACACTCTACTAATACCTACGTAATCACTTCTGATATTCCAAATAAAGAACGACCAAGAAACAGAGAACTCATCAAAATCCATTTTTCTCTACATCCATATCCACTATCTTTAATAATTTTAATTCAGAAAAAAAGTACTTTACACATTTATACAATTAGGCCAAGACTCCAAGAGCTAGCAAATTGAAATCTATACTAATAATATAAATCTGAAGAATTTCATTGTTTGTTTGCTTGAACGCGCTAATCTCAGGAACTACTGTTTCGAATTGAAAAAATATTTTAATATTGGACAGCCAATTTATCGAGGAACACTACAGGATCTGTGCTACAGGTTGTATAAAATCACGCTAAAATCAATGAGAGCGGAGAATTCCTTAAAAATGTGGCGTACACGAAGTTCTATGGGATAGCTAGTCTATACTATACTGTTACGAAGAGGAAAGATTTGTATTTCTGTATGTTTGTAACGAATAAACACAAAAATATCGTGTCCGTGGAGTTTCTTGCACGTTCTTCTCCATAGAGATTTACGCTTTGGAAGCCGGGACGGTTAGTACGAAATAAGTGTCACGTGGGCTTGTATAATTGAGTTAACAAATCGTACAACCAATGATTAGAGGACTTTTATCATTCGATTAGAAATTGTAAGGGTTTGTGCATAAGGTTGTTTTTTCTTAAGCCTTATTTTTCATTTTTAGCGTCATATATGTACATTAAAAATTGTTGTTGTGTCCATGGTACACATAGGGTCTGTTTCTATCAGAATACCAGCGCAAGAATTATGCTGAAGCATTTTTACCCTCGTTTTTTTGTATTTCAATAGTTATGGTAATTATTTGTTTTATGTTGTAATGATTCATGCTATACGAGACTTCAGTAAAGAAGCTTTTTGTTTTTCTGTCAAAACATAAAACTTCATAACTGATTAGTTGAAACAAAATGTAACTTTTATGGGATTTTAAAACAAAATTAAAGCATTAAAACAGCCAAGATAATCTATTACAAGTATGTGCGGCCGTTCTACTTATTTACTTATTTTTTCTTTACTTATTTTTTAAATAGATTTGTCATCGAGCATTGGAAATACTTTTCTTTCCTTCTTTTTTTATTAAATGCGTACATATTATTCATAAAATAACATCTGCTAGACTGCAAAGCTGGCTCTCGTGGATTTCGTACGAGGTCATACTGAACATATAAATGACTAGCAGCGCCCCGTGGTTTCACCCGCGTAGTTCCCGTTCCCGTGGCAATACGGGGATAAAATATATCACTCACGGTGAATGTAGCTTTCTAATGGTGAAATTATTATTTTTTAAATGAAAGAATTTTTCAAATTGGCACAGTATTTTTTGAGTTTATTCATTACAAACATACAAATCTTTCCTCTTTATAATATTAGTGTAGATAAAGCAAAATGTACGTTTAATCTCAATCGTCTAAATGAAAGTTCAAAAAATCGTTTATTATTGAGGTAGGCAGTTTGTTTTGGTCTAGGGTATATAGGTTGGTTTGGAGGGAAACTGGATGGGAACAATCAACTGGATGTACAAAATTCGTGTCAAATCAGAAGACAATATCAAACCTCCATCTTGCTTTGCAATTCAAAGCTGCGTAACAGCGGCCTCGAGTTTAATTTATTTTAAACCAATATTTAAGTCTAGACTACTTAATATTTCTACACACAGTCTATATTGATGTGAATACTTAGAAATTTCGGCTGTAATTCAAAAGCCTCCACGAGTATCACCTCATTATGCAGACACACGTTGGCGAGCGGTCCTCAAACATCACTCCTTCAGAAATGACGTAATAGACACAGACTGCTATATATAGTATGTCAGAAGATATTTGTACATTCTGTGTGTGTCTCATTTTTTGGCAAGAATGTATCTTGGGAAAACTTTCAGTTCTTGTATAGAACGAATCCAATCTTGTAATCGCAGATTCAGTCATGCGGGGCTTCACCTAGTTTCCGCAAGATTTACAGGACTAAAATTAGGAATTGGAAAAAAAGATGGTGCCCCCGTTCTATATATACAAAGTACTTGAAAATTAGGCATTAATCGACTTGCCTAGCCTTTTCCTTACTACATATGTTGGGGTCGGCTTCCAGCCGAACTGAATGCAGCCGAATACCAGTATTTTGATCAAGAAGAAGCTACTATAACGCGGTAACACAAATACTCCTAGGCAGACTGGTTAGATAAGGTTAGTCTTGTATTACGAGGAATTTTAACATGACAAAAAATGTGACTATAATACAGCAACATCTCAGCCTACCTCTTCTGGGAATACAGATCCGATATTGTTTGTTTTTTTTTTTATTTTATGCAGTTTTAAACTATTACAAATCACACATTTTCTCTACTAATAAAAGACTAACAAATTCATTATCTAGCAACCACTCAATATGACCCCAGCCTTACACCCTTGAGCACTCGTAGCCTGAATTGTATATTTCTAGTATAGCTCATTGTTATTTATAGCAAGTCTTTCGAATTCAATACTGATGCCTAGATTAGATAATATAATTGCTCAGCTATAGACGACATTTTCTTGTTTTATTTATTTTCGTAAATAGATTTTGTACATAGGTGGTCTTAGCTTGGGGGTTGCTTTTGTGCTGGTAGATATTGTAAGAAAAGTGACTAAATGATGATAACAGTTCGTGGATAAATAATTAAACCAGTCGATCTTCAAGGGTAGTCATTAGTCATTAACCATCAATTCATGAACAAGTAACATATATCTGAACATACACACAAAAATTACACACTAACAGTACATACACTAAAATAAATTACATTTGAATTTCATAAATAATATCAACATTTTCAAAATAAAAAAATCACATTTCATCAATATAGTATTTCGACATGTAAATTATACAATATAGCCAACAAATTAAAATAATAACAATAGAACAATGAAGTAAATATGCATAGATGAATAGAATTGATTAAAATAATAATATGAAGTGTATAGTTAGATTAATAAATCTGAATAAACAAAATAAAAGAATAAATTTTTGACACAAGCAACGCCCGCCAAGATCTGTAAATTGGTGACTACGAGGTCTGTGATCTAGTTTATACCGACACTGTTCACCACATTGCAAAACACGTTTAGCTTTTTATCCCCGCTTTCAATTGTATATCTTTGACAGTCTTTATGTGGTCAGAAGGCAGAAAATCTGACATCTATCTTATCTTGTCAAGAGTTATTGTGCTATAGTTGCGTCATGAAAATACTGGTTGATGTCTGAAATACCGTCATGAAAATCTGAGCGTATACGTAAAAAGTTCGATAAAGATCGCTTCATCCGTTTCCTAGAATAAGGAATTGTGAGTTTGCATGAAATACTGGCAGGAGAGGAGGGATGTGTGAATGAATTTAGAATACAAGGGAATTGAAATAGGCTCTTGCTGACAGGTGAGATGCGACAAGATGACAAAGCGTTGTTGTAGAAATACTTCTATGATTGCTATACAAAAACAAACATCCCTTTTTGGGTGGTCGTTGACGCAATGTCGTGTCATATCGGATATCTTTGCTGATCTATAATGAGCTGCAAAAATATTATCAAGTTGGTTAATAATTAAGAATAATAAATACATTACTTATTTCTTAGGCAACAAAATCCGCTGTGTTAGTAAATTTCTAATGTTAGTAAAGTAAATATGTTGTTAAAGTATCAAAATAAATAAAACAAAATATAAAAGAAACCTTCAATTGACTAACGCACAATCACACAACTTCCTCATTCAAATCCGTTCCTACATTCACTCATTTCCTTGCTTCTGCATTAATATCAGTCCTTTCACAATAACTCTCGAGAACTCAACGAAAAACTGGCGCGTGCGGTCCTCTGCCGGCTATAAATGATAAATGAACAATGATGTAACCAAAACCCACCTACGAAGACTTTCAACAATTCAGTGAAGTGTTAAGTGACAAACGAGGGACGTCCGCGGACTGTGTTGGAGTGGCGCCACGAGAAAACCATCGTTTGCGAAGAAGACCCGTGAGTACCTCCCTTTCAATCCCAGTTTTTTCCCGTGATTCCCGTGAAGGTCGCCTATGGCCACAATTCCATCGAAGGTTTTACTCAACATTTACCATAACATATCTGCTACCACAAAGTATTATTTAAAATTTATTACTTTAGTTCGCTTTGTGTGGATGACGCACAAGCGAACAAAACTCATTCGTGCATCACCCCCACAAACCATGTCAGAATAGGCGAGTAGACTGATGTTATCTGCCACTGTCCTCAGAGTACTGTTGTCACTGTCCCGCAGTCTCGTTGATGGGAATCGAGGATGGGAAATCATGAAATGGCTCCTACTGCTCTGGGCGCAGCGGAAGGGAGTGTCAGAACCCATTCTTGTTCGACATAACGCCCTTTACGTTCCTAGGCCGCGGTGAAATTCTGCAATAAGCCTGATTGCCTAAAAGATGAATTAGAATAGTGCTAATGGCAGATTTACACTTTTTGGAGAATTTTGATAGCAATCATGATTCAATGAAAAACAATATCAAAATTGAACTTTATAGACGAAAATAAATAAGTTTTTAACCCAAAAAAGGCTATAACCAAATAAATCTGCGAACAGCGCACAGCCCATCACTCACAAAAGCATGCCATAGATAAAAAATGGCGGCCGCGCGCTACAGTGAGCCACTTGCATCAGTTATCTGTGGAAACCTTTCACACTTGTCACCCCAAATCATGTCAACTACTTCCCTGAAAGATATAGTACTGGCATGCACGTAAGTGTTGAAGGGAATAACAGAATTGATGGTTTATTTTTTAAAACTGGAAAAAGTAGTCATATATCGTACACATAATAATAGTACCTAGGTAACAAGAAAAAAATATTGAAAAAAAGACAGTATTAAAAGGAATTTCCAAATTGTTGAAAATATACAAAGACAACCTTTTTTTGGACTGGAAATCATCAAATGAATTCTTCCGATCTGGGCGGAGCGGAAGGGAGTGTCAGACTCTTACTGACTAAAACTCACCCGTGATCCTTCTTGTGCCCAGGGCCGCGGTGACTCTTTCGAACAAATTCTGCAACCCTTGCAGGCACTGTCCCTATAGGGCCCCGTCCTCGGTGCTGACGGCTCCTTGAGGCGCGCGTGGAACTCGCCGGAAATCGCCCTGCGTTTCCCGACACCCGGGGCGTCTCCTTCTATTGCGGCGAATGGAGCGTGAGATTTCCCTCTCTCACACGCGTTCTGCCTCCTCCTTCGCTAGCATTACTGCTTTGCAGAAGGAGGTGACCGCTTCCCATGCCTCCTCGCTCCGGACCATGGTTTGAACCAAGGCCGGACGTGAGTGGTCGCCGCCTTCTTATTTTGTATTGTTCTTATTTTGTAGTATGACTTCTAGCCGGACGGCAATTAGCTGAGATATACTATAACCATTGCAAAAGTTATCGATGCGCGGATACATTATCATTGATCATACTTACGGAGGTTGACGGCAAATCAAATACAGTTAATTAGAAGGCGGTCAAGTTTATCAAGCAGATCTGCGTTCAGGCCATGATAAAAGTAAAAGCCAAAAAAAGGTTATTGCGTACAAAACTATTTTATTTTTGTTTTCTGTATTTGCACTGCAGCACTATTGACAAAATCCGAGTCAACTTAAAAGCTAAAAAGCACAAAAAAAATCCTCTATTCCAACAAATTCTATTAAAAACATTCCTATTCGCAAAACCAAACAAAACTATTGAAATAACAAAACACGATTTAAAATAAATCTGGGCATACATACGTTTTAAACTTACATTTTGCTGCATACGGCCGAATATTATAAATATTCAAACGTTATAAATCACTTGTTCGCGAGTGTACCGGGCGCCGTGCCAAAGATCTATGACCAATATCTATGTGATGTGAAATGACACTCTCATGTGAATAACCCTTTATATTTTATAGCTTCTGCCCGCGACTTTGTCCGCGTAGAATAGTTATTTACCCACCGATTTTGAAATATTCTTAATGAATGCTCCGTTCCTGTTGTTCTTAGGGACGATAATTATATAACCTACCTGTAGCCTTCCTCGATAAATGAGCTAACTAACATTGAAAGAATTTTTCAAATCGGATCAGTAGTTCCTGAGATTAGCGCGTTCAAACAAACAAACTCTTCAGCTTTAGATGTATTTGCCCTCAAGGGATTAATGGAACAAACAAAAAATCTACATGAAAAAATACTTCTTTGCTGGTGAGTTTGTTGCGCTATTTCTTTTTGCCAGAAAAAGAACAGGAAGTGTTGGCGAAAAATGTTTTGAGGGACTGTATTTAAAACTTTGACGTCCAAAAAGTGACAGCTCTCGGCATAATTTGAACAAATGACTTGTGGTTTTGTTTATGATACTAAAATAGTAAGACCTGTGCAAAAAATAAATAATAATAAATAGCGACGTTACTACTTTTGAAGTAATTATTCTATCCTAGTCAGGTCTAAAACGTAATTTTTACTAGATGGCTCAAATTTATTATGGTAGCGTGACTTGGATAACATCACAGTCAAATTATTTCTGTCTATATTTACTATGTCTTGTCTTCTCTCTACGTTTTGAGAAACGTAATTAAATACATCCTCTTAAATACTGCATTGTGTAAGATAAACCTTGTGGCTTTATTTGGAAATAACTGATGTGGACTAATTAAATAACTTAACTACTTATTACAATGCGTCCACCGGATTAAGTATATCTTAAGTTAAGCCGGTGGCAAACCAAGTCAAGTTTAAGTTTCGCTGAGGTAATTTTTCATACTAGTGAACAAACTATCAAATATTTAAATTTTAAAGTTTTTTTTTTTACGTGTCACTACATAGTATAAAACAAAGTCGCTTTCTCTGTACCTATATATGTATGCCTAAATATTTAAAACTACGCAACGGATTTTGATGCATTTTCTTTTAAATGTGATTCAAGAGGAAGTTTTATATTTGTATAATACATGCAAGAGAAAATATTAGTATCTACATTGCATCCGTGCGAAGCCGGGGTGGGTCGCTAGTTGTTACATAAAACATAACACTTGTTTCGACAAGCCATAAGATTTCTTCCTCATACTTGAAGTATTTCCTCATAATTACACAGCTTATTTCAGGTTACGAAAAGGATGCGAGAAGCCGAAAATAGATCCAAGTGGCGTGCAATTAGAGAGGTCTCTAAAAAGTAGTTCGAGGGAGCCACGACTCTCAGCAACGAGGAACACAAAACAAGGAGGAGGGCTTCAGCTACGAAGACGGGGTCCCATAGGGTCAGTGCCTGCTAGGGTTGCGGGCACAAGAAGGAACACCGGTGGTTTTTAGTCAGTAAGAGTATGACACTCTCTTCCGCTCCGCCCAGAGCGGGAGAAGTCATTTGATGATTTCCCATCCAGAAAAAAGGGGTCTCTAGACTAGGAGATAGAATTGTTGCTAATTCATTACTTGATAGAACGTTCATGTGAAATAATGTTCACGCGAACGAAGTCACTGGAAAAAGTAGTAAAGTTAAAAGTATGTATTTTAAAACGCCGAAATGAAAGATAAATAGGGATCGTGTGAGGTAAATTAAATTAGCGGATATTAAGTAGTGCCTTTCGAAGAGAGCTTCATTTCTATTAAAAGAAATGGAATGAAAATATAGAAAGTGTTTATTTTATTAATGACTAGCTGGCCACTCGGAACTTCGTCTGCGTCACATACATAAGAGAGAGAGAAAAAAGAACATCGTTTTTTTATATAGCCAATATAGCCTTATCGGTCTAAATCGATAAAAATAAAACTAAATACCTTCAGATCTTCACCAAACTAGAAACCATCGTGGTTTCTAGTTTGGTGAAGATCTGAAGAACGGAGATAGCAAACGGAACTCTTCAATAAACGATAGCAAATCTTCAGGGATTGCGTGTTTGTTTATTATTAACGGAAGAAGAAGAAGGATCACGGGTGGGTTTTGAAGAGTCTGACACTCCCTGCCGCTCCGCCCAGAGCGGGAAAAGTCATTTGATGATTTCCCATACAAAAAAAAATAGCCTCTTACTGCCTAAAACCCACTCGTGTTCCACCTAGTACCCTTTGCGTTCCAGGGCCGCGGTGACTCTTTGGAACAAATTCCTCAACCCTAGCAGGCACTGCGAACTATCCAAAAACCGTGTCCTTGGCCAACCATGTCTCAGCGGCTTGGCGTATATTGAAAATTTCCCTTTTAAGTTCTTTCAGTCCATCTGACGGTCTCATTGCTGATTGGAATATATCAGACCGCTACACTGTACCCATACAATGAACTAGGAGCGCCCCGCGATTTCACCCACGTAGTTCCCGTTCCCGTGAGAATAGTGGGCTAAAATATTGCTTATGTTACTCGCTGATAATATAGCTTTATATAGGTGAAAAATCGGTCCAGTAGTTTTGGAGCTCATTACAAACAAAAAAAAAAACTTACCTCTTTCTAATATTAGATCTTATATATAAAATTCTTGTATCACGGTGTTTGTGGTTGAACTCCTCCGAAACGGCTTGACCGATTTCCGTGAATCTTAGCGTGCATATCGGCTACGGTGGCGAATCGGACAATACCTATTTTTTATCTCCCTAAATGCTAAGGGTAGTCCACCCCTAATTTTTTTATTTTATTTTATGTGGCAAAACGACGTTTGCCGGGTCAGCTAGTATTATTATATAATTTTATATAAGAGAGTTGTGCAACTATTTGAAATGTTAGATAAAGCATATTCCATCTATCAAATACATCTATTTTTTTTTATTTCAAAACACATTTCAAAATTACTCAGCCAGTCGCTTTATCCGTGTGAAATTTGGTAATTATCACATAGAACATGAAAAGTATCCTTTTACTGTTCAAAGTACCAAACAATCTTTAGACCAAAACTCATCAAAATGTTAAATAAATCATCAGTGTTTAAGAACGTAAAAACCAAACAGACACAGTTACCTACTTTTGAATTAATCATATTAGTATGGAAATAGGAAGTCAGATTTAATATGGCAATAATAACCGTCTTTATATTCATCACATGTGTTTTATTGCTCATCCCCGGCTCTTATTGAAGGCACGAACTAATTTTATTAAACCGGTATCTAGGTGACCCAGAAATCTTCTGTAAAAATACGAGTACGTGCGCGGATGTGATATGCAGTTGTTTTTTCATCATTTTCAATGAAATGGTATATTATTAATGTTTGCTTTGTCATGCTTTGTGAATGGATTTATGTGATTTCATAATTTTATCGAACATTTTTTTAAGTCGCGTAAGATTGGGTGCGAGCAAATGACAAGGGACCGGGTTAATTTGAAGCCCAAAGGGCTACGAATCTTTGCAAAGATGACGTATTATCCAGTTTCTGGGTTGTGGAGGTCAAACAGGTAGGCCTTTATTTTTGGATGGGAAATCATCAAATGACTTCTCCCGCTCTGGGCGGAGCGGAAGGGAGTGTCAGACTCTTACTGACTAAAACCCACCCGTGATCCTTCTCATGTCCTTTGCGTTCCAGAGCCGCGGTGACTCTTTCGAACAAATTCCGCAACACTAGCAGACACTGTCTTTATGGGGCCCGTCTTCTTTGCTGACGGCTCTTTGAGGCGCGCGTGGAACACCGCCGTCGACCTGGGCCTGGTCGCTATCGGATGGCGAGCCACCCATAGCTCGCCATCCGCAGGCCCAAAACAGGTAGGCCTGATATGTAAAAACATTAAAATCAGCAAAGCAATTAAAAGCAGCAAAAATCTGTAAGACTGTGAGCCAACGCCAACATCTTTACGATCGAGGATAGGCAAGATGATGACAAAAAACTTATTTCTCTACCTATATTGTCCCACTGCTGGGCAAAGGTCTCCCCCATAGCCTTCCACACTTCCCGGTGTGTTGTCCTCTCCGACCAATCCATCATGAACGCCTCCAAGTTGTCACACCAGCGTTTCTTAGGCCTTCCTCGGCGACGACGCCCGTCCTCTGGCTCCCACTTTGTGACGACTCTGGCCCATATATAAACCGCCCAATCCCATTTCAGCTTAGCAGATTTGTTGCCCTGATCGGCGATCCCTGTTTTTGAGCGAATCGTGCTATTACGTACTCGATCGCTGAGCCTAATCCCTAAAACTTGCTGAAAATAACTTTCAATATTCTGAAAGACAATTATCATACTTCCAAAACTTCCGTATCCGATTTGAGAATACGATGATTTGAGAATAGGACGTATTAACATGGAGGTCTGCTAAAGTCTTCAGCGACAATCAATATAAAAAAACTTGCCAAAGAGATATTAGAGGTGTTATATATTTCAGTGGAAACTTGGAGACTCTTGTTAAATTGTAGGAGCCAGTAACTGACTATTACAACCGTAAGCGCCGTACATCACTTTATTGATGTTAGTATAATTCTGGAGTACAAAGAAAGAACCACCAAGTAGTTATATTAAAAGGTACAAGTTTAAGTAGTGGTAGCGATTTTTTCTCTTGATATGTGGTTGGTTCCACAGTAATTGCCTGACTTGATCTGCCTTGCATGAAAAGATATAATTATAGCGTAATATTTATGATGCACGACTTCTAAGTAAGTTGCTGCGTTCGTAAAGTAAATGTACGATTGATGAGACCGTACATGCATAATCAGCCTTTTAACGTTCCCACTGCTGGGACACAGGCCTCCTCTCTAGAAGAGGGAATGGGCCGTAATTCACCACGCGGGCCCAGTGCGGGTTGGTGAATGTCACATGTCTTTGAATTTTTGGTTCTGGGACATGCCGGTTTCCTCACGATGTTTTCCTTCACCGTTTTGACAGCAGTGGTGATGAAATTAATTACACAAAGTAATGCACCTGTCTGGGTTTGAACCCGCGAACTACAATTCGTAAGTCGGGGCCGTTACCACTCGGCCACCACTGCTCTCACTCGGCCACCACTGCTCTGCCGTATACCGTAGCCCGTACATTGATAGTCTATAATCTCTCGAATAGCAAGTAACTATTATTATATAACATTCTAGCCGACGACGGAGTTCTTTTAAGCTAAGTTTGGTACATAAAATGGCTTCAGATGGAGATAAATCCACCGAGCGTCCCTAAGTATGCTTAGATCTTTAAAACTACGCAACGGATTTTGACGCGGTTTTTTTTAATAGATAGACTGATTCTTAAGGAAGGTTTATATGTATAATACATGCATATTATAGTAGAGGAAACATTAGTATCTACATTGCATCCGTGCGAAGCCGGGGCGGGTCGCTAGTATATTATATGTAGTAGTCAAACCAGACATAGTAATTGTTACTTTCTTGACGTATTTAAGATTGTCTGATAAAACGGTACGTATCAGTTATAAGAGGGTGGTTTAATTGAGACAAAATTGGTCCAAGGCACTAGTGAAAAGGACTTATTTCTTACAGTGCTTATGAGATAAATCCTCTTTCAGGTAAGTACTGTACAGAAGGGGTGTAGCAGAACTTTTCTACACTAATATTATAAAGAGGAAAGATTTGATTGTTTGTTTGCTTGCATTGAATAGGCTCCGAAACTACTTTTTGTAAAATTCTTTCACTGTTGGGAAGCTACACTATCTCCGGTGAACATAGGTTATATTATATCCCCATATTCCCACGAGAACGGAAACTACATGGGTGAAAACGCGGGGCGATGCTAGTATGTTATAACTAGCTGACCCGCGCAATTCGCCTGAAACACAGGATTTCCTAGTTCAGGCTCGTATTACTTAGAATTAAGATATATATTTAAGACTGTATGTAATTTGTCCAGTTAAATTGGTAATAATAAATAAATAATAAATAAATAATAAATAAATAATAAATAAATAATAAATAAATAATAAATAAATAATAAATAAATAATAAATAAATAATAAATAAATAATAAATAAATAATAAATAAATAATAAATAAATAATAAATAAATAATAAATAAATAATAAATAAATAATAAATAAATAATAAATAAATAATAAATAATAAATAAATAAATAATAAATAATAAATAATAAATAAATAATAAATAAATAATAAATAAATAATAAATAAATAATAAATAAATAATAAATAAATAAATAATAAATAAATAATAAATAAATAAGTAATAAATATAAATAGTAATAGTATAAATAGCGCGCCGAACAGAAAATGCCTGGAAGAGCTACTGGTCCATGAAAGAATTATTCAAGGGCACGTTGCCCATGTCACTCAAGCGGAAGCTCATGGACATGTGTATTCTCCCTATTTTGACCTATGGTGCACAGACTTGGTCTTTGACTAACATCCAAAAGTCCAAACTCAAGGTTTGCCAACGGGCTATGGAGCGCAGTATACTTGGTGTTAAATTAACGGATCGAATTCGAAACACGATACTGCGCTCAAAAACACAGATCGTTGATGTAGCTCAGAAGGCTGCCCAGCTTAAATGGGACTGGGCTGGACATGTCTGTCGTATGCCCATCGAGCGGTGGGCCTATAAAACTCAAAATTGGTGCCCTGACATCGCGAGACGGGGCCGCGGCAGACCACGAAGGAGATGGCGGGACGACTTGGATGTCTTCCTTGGGAATTGGCAGGATGTGGCACAGGATCGGGAAAAGTGGAAGGAGTGGAGGGAGGCCTTTGCCCAGCAGTGGGACATTTCAGGCTAGCTATAATAATATAATATAATAAGTAATAAATAAATAATAAATAAATTTCCTCTGTCTTACATTTTTCATGAATGCTCCGCTCGATGCTCCGCTTAGGATAATATGCCTAATAAAAATTACTCCAAATTAAATTCTGCCATCTTCATGCCAAGTGAAATTTTACCACCTAATTGTAAATTCGGTCATATAAACATTTGGCCAAACAATAATTATATAAAATATTTTAATGCCTTAAAAAAAATATGCCAAGTGTATTATGCCAAATAAATATCGGAGCATCAAGATTCAGTCAAATAGAGGTGTACGGCAGAATTGTGTTTCAGCTTTATTTATCCTATATTACCTAATATAGACTGAGATCCCAGAGTTCCCTGACCTTACTTTTTTTCTCACCAACAAAATGTGAACCGGTATGTTAAAAGAATATATAAATGAACGAATACATTAATAAAACTTAACAATATACATAAAAGAATGGCCGTTCGGAATCCGGCAGATTTTGTACATCGAAAGAAAAAAGAAAGAAAGAAAGAAAGAATAAAATTTATTTAGTCAAAATAGTTCATATAAAAAAATACTTTTTCTTTCCAAAAAGCTATAGAAAGCCTGAAAATATCAAATAAGTATATCAAATAGTAGATCAAAACACTAGGTAAAAACTTGTATTAATCATTTTCCTAAATATTTAAATGTTAACAAAATAATTATCCAACGCAAAACAAAAAATGCGGTTATGTCAAGTATGACATGGTCTACCTACATTGTGACAGTACTCAGTAGGTAACATGATGTGATTCATACAGCTTACGATAATATGGTATATTACTATTGTGTATTTCAGAACTTTAGGTAATTAGCGTTCCCTTTTTCCAATTCTCTGCATGTTTCATCATCTGCCTAGGCTTTTCCCAACTATATTGGGGTCGGCTCCCAGTCATACCGGATTCAGCTGAATACCAGTATTTTACGTGGAGCAGCTGCCTACCAGACCTCCACAACCCATTAACTGGGGAACACGGTACTCTTCTTGGCAAGACTGGTGTCAGATTTTCTGGCTTCTGACAATCCATATCGACTGCCAACGATCTCCAAATGACAACCGGCACCAGCGGCTTAGCGTATTTTCCGAGGCACGGAGAACTCTCGCTATGTTAAAATGGTCACCCATCCACAGACCAACCTCGGCATGCGTTGTTTAACCTCGAAGATCGACCCGTGCGGCTGTTATAATTTAGCCACGAGCTCCGCCAATTTTCTGCATGTTTACCAATGTTTATTTCCCAGTTGTTGTCAATCAGCCAATGCATCTACCAACGCACAACACTTCATTTTTATTTCTATTTGGATTCACATATGTAAATCAAAAGTTAAACTCTAATATGTGTGGTTCTCTAATATGTGTGGTTCTCTTTCATAACAACCTCGGCTTTAGCAAATACATTTTAAACTCGCTGACCACTTGAAACTTGCAACAGATCCATCACACTTATTCAAGCTGAGTGATACGTGGGCACTTAGTTAGTCTAGTACCATCGTCAGCATAATTCATTACTACGCTAGTCCATTTAAATATTAATGCTCTAGATGAGATCGCAGACTGATTGAATGACTGTTGTATTCAAATTCAAATTAAGTGGCCTAGTATATTATAATTTACGATATTGAATTTTTTTCTAAAAATGTGCACTTTTTTGCTTAAATTTCGGTTTTATTATGTTGTTAAGAATTTCGTTTCTCACATGAATGGCTTAAAAAGTATCAAGACTTTTTAAAACCAAGTCACAAAATTTGAATTCATGGATTGATCGACCTATGTACAGTCGGTGATAGCAATTAACTGACCCCCCTAAAAATTACTCGATTTTACACCCTATGCTCATAACATTAAACGTTATTCAATATGGTATGAGTTTATCAGACTAACACTACTCGATGAACAGAAACAATAAATAATTTTGATACGCAAACTTGAGCTTTAAGAGGTTGGTATTAGGTCATTTATTTAATAACTTTTTACCTTTTTTAATAAGTGGGTAGTTAGACGTCAATATGCGTATTCAACAAAAACTGCTATAAATATGACATAAGGACTATGGGGTAGAAGAATAAATTGAACAAGATATTCTATGCACAAATAGCAGTGAATACGCGCGAACATTTTTACCTTGCCTTACTAAATTGGCTTTTTTCCTTTTTATTAATTGTTATCAGTTTTGATAGTTTAATCGTCATGTCTCAGTTGAGTGATTATTTAAAATACAAAATAATCTATTTGCATGAGGAGAATGTTGGTATTAAAGCGATTGCTAGGAAACTTAATATAGCGGTAAGTGTATTATTTTTATGCTTCATTTATAATTATACTTTTTCCTTAATTCGTTAGTCTGCTTAAAAGCCGGTGAATGTAGAATAATAGACAATTAACTGTGTTTCATTATGAGTCTAATTTGAGATCATTTATAGGTCTAATTTGATTTTTATAATCTAATTTGATAAATACTATTTTTTCAAACTTAATCGATAAATTATGTTTACCTATTCGTTACTAAAATTATGCTTATTGTGTTGTTTCAGAGAAATACAGTCAGATTGTCGCTAAGACGTTTTGAAGAGGCAGGGAATATTCAAAAAGATCGTCCTGGACCAAAACCTACTATGTTACATACTCCAGTGTCAGAACGTCATCAAGCAATTGTTAGAAGGCATACTGAACAGCCATTTTTGCCTACTCATTCAACTGCAAGTGGAAGTGATCGTTGTTGGAATATGGTGCGCGGTATGCGGGACCGCTTGCAACAAGCAATAGAAAAAATGGTGCTCCACTTCGCTATTAAAAGCATGAATAACTTGAGTAACCAGTGTTGGTCACAAACAATACTAACGTATGTCAGTGTGTGTGTTAAATTAACTATTGTTATAATTTGTAACGAAGTATTTCGAATACCTAGTTTTTTGTCAAAACCTTATTTTATAACTAAAATAACTATTCATAAAACAAATTGATATATAGTAGACCAGGTAGAACTTCAACGTATTGTTACGAGCTTCGGGTTCGTTACAATAAAATCAGCCGATTAAATAAACAAAGATGACACTTTAATTTACTCAACACTAATATACACTTTAAACTCACTAATCACAAAACACAATCGCACTGTTAATCACTTGAGTTCGCAGTCGAAGATCGCTCTCGAAGTTATCACTTGTATCGCAAATCCAATACTGACTCGGTCGGTACATGCGCCGGCCTTATATAGAGCGCCGAGTAGAACTCCAGAAAGTTCGCGTACATATCGGTCGCGACCGACTAAGGTCCGAGTATTCTAGCATAGACAAATCTCGAAGGTCCTTGACTTCAATAGTTCTGCTACTCGATACTAGATGGCGCTAGTGGTACCGAATGCCGCTATCATCCTAACTTAATTCTGGCGCGCAACACTGCCCCCTCCTAAGACATGCTCGTCCCGAGCATTATCAGTGCCATAATAACGCGCCAGTCGATCAACATGAACGATCTTAGGAGCGCTTCTTGTACCTTTCTGTATACGGTAGGTCACGTCATTGATCTTCGTCACAATCCGGTACGGTCCGTCCCATTTAGCTTGAAGCTTAGGAGATTTCCCTTTGCTGCGAACTGGATTATGCAACCACACTAGTGAACCTTCCTCGAACCCTTTATTGTTCATTTTGCGGTCATAGCGGGTTTTCATCTTTTCAGACATTTGCTGGCCCGATTGTCTGACGTGCTCATGAATGTCGTTCATTTTGTTCCGCAAGTAATTCGCATAATCGGTTATACTGCGTGGAGCATCAGGTGGTATTCCGGTAATCAGGTCTGCAGGTAGCAGCAATTCTCTTCCAAAGTTTGCGAAAGCTGGTGTCACTGACGTGCTTTCATGAACAGCACTTCGGTATGACAGCAAAAACGGTTGTATGTGCTTGTCCCAATCTCGTTGCCGGTTTTCCACAACTTTGGCCAGATATCTCTCCAATGTCTGATTAAATCGTTCCACCATTCCATCCGATTGTGGGTGGTAAGAAGTTGTCCTCGTTTTATGAGTACCCATAACTCGGCAAGTTTCCTGGAATATTTGGGACTCAAAATTCCTTCCTTGATCGCTGTGAATCTCTAAGGGTACTCCAAAACGACAGAAGACTTCATGAACTAGTTTATCCGCAACTGTTGAAGCTTCTTGATTTGGAATGGCGAAAACTTCCGGCCACCTAGTGAAATAATCCATAACCACCATGAAATACTTGTTACCACTTTCACTCTCCGGAAAAGGTCCAGCAACGTCTAGGGCTATCCTTTCCCATGGTGCACCAACATTGTACAATTTCAATGCACCTCTGCTACGAGTCTGAGGTCCTTTTACAGCCGCACAACTTGTACACTTGCGACACCAGTCCTCAACATCGTCACGACAGTGGACCCAGTAAAACCGTTCCCGTATCTTCAGTAGAGTTCGTTTAACTCCCATATGGCCTCCTGAACAACCATTATGGTACAGCTGTAGAACATCCGGTACTTTAGCTTTAGGGACAACCATTTGCAAATGACAGCTGTTTCCCCGAGCATTTTCCCATTTACGGCACAGGACTCCATCCTGAATCACTAAGCTGTCCCATTGGGCCCAATAGCTTTTTGTGATTGAACTCATCGCTGAGACATCACTCCACGTAGGCTTCGGAGCACTGGCCTTCATCCACTCCAGGATCGGCTTGATGTCCAAATCATCCTGCTGAGCACGTTCCAAGTTTTCCTTCCACTCGTTACTAAGATCTGTCTTGATCATCCTCACAGGTACGACTTCTTTACTCTCTTGCCGAGTACAATGCTTGCAGTCTTCAGGGCAAGGTCTTCTTGATAATGCATCTGCGTTGCCATGAGATCTCCCGCTACGACCGTCGACCACCAAGTCGTACTCTTCCAATCGCTGTCCGCGATTGTCAGCCGCTCTTCCTGCTAGAGGTCGGCTATCTGCCCTTTGAGCAGTTCGCTTAGGGCAACTGGGCCTCAAGTGGCCCCTTTCACCACAGCAGTAGCATCTAGGGCTGCGCCCTTTATAATGGTCACGAACTGCAGCTGCTGCAACCTCCCTGCCATAGTGGGAACGATGATTCTGCCGCACAGCTTCTCCTTCTGAAGTTCGCCTAGGGCAACTGGACCGTAGGTGGCCCCTTTCCCCACAACCATAGCATCTAGGGCTGTATCCTTTAGAACGGTCGCGAACTGTAGCCACTGTAACCTCCCTGACGCGATGGGAACGATTATCCTGCCGCGCAGCTTCCACCTCTAGTGCATGAGCCAAGGCGTCCTTGAGCGTCCCGTGATGACCGAGCCTCACAGCAGCTCTGACCTCAAGGTCGCGGATGCCGTCAATGAATGCCTGCACCAGGTTCCCTTGAATGAGCGCAGGTACAGACTGGTATGCTTTTCGGACCAGCTTCTCCACCTCAAGGGCCCACTGCTGCAGGTTTTCACCGCTGCGTTGCACGCGATCCTTTAGCTGCGCACGAAACACGTGTTCCAGATGAGCGTCGCCATACCTAGATTCCAACGCCTCAAGGAGCTGCTCGTAAGTCACTTCCTTGCCGAGAGCTTCCAGAACAGTTAAGGCCTGGTCCCGCAGACCTAGTGTGAGGGCAGTCATGGCCTGATTTTTATTCCACCCGTTCGCCTGCATAACGGCCTCAAATTGTATTTTGTAGGCCGACCAGGAAGATGTTCCATCGAACGGCGGCACTTTGAATCCCCGTGGCGAAGGAGTAGTTGCTACAGAGGTTGCAATTCCATCTCCTACTTTAAGGTTGTCCATTGCTTTCTTTATTTCAGCAATCTGGGTTTCAGCTTCTATCAGGCGGTTTTCATGTTGAACCACCTTATCTTTTACAACCTTTATTTCTTTGCCGAAAGTGGCGTGCAGATCCTTGATGAGGAACATCTGTTCTTCCTGGCGACGCACCTGTTCCTCCTGTCGACGGGCCTGTTCCTCCCTGTCACACTGCAGCTGTTCTTCCAACCGACGAGCCTGTTCCTCCTGTCGACGGGCCTGTTCCTCCTGGCGGCGGGCCTGCTCCTCCTTGTCACGTTGCAGCTGCTCTTCTAAACGACGGGCCTGTTCCTCCTGGCGGCGAGTCTGCTCCTGCAGCATCATCATCAGAGCAGTAAAGTCTGGTGCTGATGATGACGCTGGAGCTAATGCGGACAAGCCGGCCTCCAAGGTCGGCAACTGTCTCTCCGTCGTCTGCGGCGTTGCAACTCCAAAACGCCTCTGGTCCGTCTCTTGCTGGCGTTGACTACGGGTACGGATACCCTCAGTGTCGTCCTTCGGTAGAATCGGCATCTTTTAAATCCACTCTTCTGACACCAATTGTTACGAGCTTCGGGTTCGTTACAATAAAATCAGCCGATTAAATAAACAAAGATGACACTTTAATTTACTCAACACTAATATACACTTTAAACTCACTAATCACAAAACACAATCGCACTGTTAATCACTTGAGTTCGCAGTCGAAGATCGCTCTCGAAGTTATCACTTGTATCGCAAATCCAATACTGACTCGGTCGGTACATGCGCCTTATATAGAGCGCCGAGTAGAACTCCAGAAAGTTCGCGTACATATCGGTCGCGACCGACTAAGGTCCGAGTATTCTAGCATAGAAAAATCTCGAAGGTCCTTGACTTCAATAGTTCTGCTACTCGATACTAGATGGCGCTAGTGGTACCGAATGCCGCTATCATCCTAACTTAATTCTGGCGCGCAACAGTATAATGCCGTTTTATTTAGTTCAATGATATTTAATGTAGTGATGTTATTGTTATGAAATAGAAATACATACCTATATTTCTAAATATTATAACATGCTGATTCACTACATTAAACTCAGTGCAGTTAACAACGTTATTAGTAAGCAGGTAAATATTATCATCTTCGTGTCGTCATCAATATCATTTATGTTATTCTTATAATATTTTTTTTATAAAATAAAATCGTTTTTACCACCATTTTGGTTTTTTATTTCTGTTCATTTTTTTGTTGTTGTTGCTAAATTTATAATTTATTATTTATAACTTAAAATAAATATACAAAACAGAAACAAACGCGTCAATTACGCTGGTTACGAACTCGCAACCACGATTTCGACGGCTCCTAAGTATACTGAGTCAACTGTACTTCTAATAACTTTACAGGAGGGCGATAAGAAGAGGGGATGGTTATATTTAAATTGTTAATACAACCAAGAAAAAATAACTAATCATAGTGAGTTAAATATAATAAACCCTATCATCTGTACATAACAAATTTCATATTATTTTATTAATTTATGAGATAATGTAGATATACTAGTATACGGCGATTATTTCTTTATTAAAAATGGATCAACTACCACTTATATTTTTATACGTCGCATTATTTAATCTACGTTTTGGGGAGAAATTACTTAATAAGTGTGGCAAAAACTGTTTCTATTTACTTATTGGATTTTTTACATATTATAATTCCTTTCATAAACTCATATTTTGTTAAAATATAATAAGTTGACTCATTATACGTGGATATCATTTTAAAAGTGAACCATCCGTAAATTGAGTCAAGTGTGGTACAAGATAGTTCAAATAATCAAAACCGCTTTTAACGTTCAATATTTTAATTAAAGATATCTCGAAATTCTATTGGTAACATTCAAAGATTCAAAGCATTTATTTCAATTAAACCCTTTACAGGCACTTTTGAATTGTCAAGTCGAAAGAGGTGAAGCTATCTGCACGTTCCAAAGCGTAGATCTCTATGGAGAAGAACGTGCAAGAAACTCCACACACACATTAACATAACTTTAGGATATCTATAAAATTAACAAAAATCAACAATACTAGACATAAACACAAAGGCTTAGGTAGGTCTAGTCTTAGATAACAAAAATACAAAATATTGATTGTATCAATTGCACATTTCTGTAAAATATGAGGATTATTTGTTAATTGTTTGAAATCGCAATAATTTAGGACTAGTAATCACTCTTAATTACTTTAAAGAAAATCACAGTGAGTATACAATTCTTAATATCCTTACACTTAGTATTTATTGCTGAGAGTAAAATTCTCCAAATTTACCTTAGGTATGAGGTCAGTACTTAATAGTTACGAAAAAACAATATCTAGAAAAAGAAAAAAGACAAATTATATTTTTAGTTATTCAAAAACAAGTGATATTCCTTAGGTATCACGAATTTGTTGCACATGTCCATTAAATCTATGTGTTAATTTTTATCTACTAGGATTGACCTATAGTAAGCTGAGCGAAGATCACTAAAATCTATATTATGGACAGTTTGATTACGTGTTACTTTAGATTTATAATTAGCACAGTACATAACTAATTTTATACAATAATTTGTAAGGATTTTCTCAATTTCTATTTCAGTGACTTATTCCATTGCATCTTAGATCCATCACAGGCAAAACTCCAGTTGTTGAACTTTTTAAGCATTGTTTTGAGATCCATTACAGTATCTTGAGAGACTTTGATGACCTTATAAGGTTTATCGTCGGTTTTTCCACGACTGCCCAAAAAAGGAGTGAAATGTTTTCAGGGTTTTTGTATGTATGTTTGTGATTTTTTTTATTACACGATATCAATGTATGTGGTATCGTTAGATGTGTTGATTTATCCCGGGTTAGTGAAAATAAAAAAATATAATATGTGTCGCATAAAAGCGACAAAAGCGGTCAAAAGGCTAACAGGACTACCAAAATAAAAAGTTTGTTAATAAAAACGACAATATTTAGTTTTCATGAAAATTAGACTACGTATACTGTCATAGTCTAAAGCTTGCTTAGTACATAGCAAAAATGGTACTAAATGAAAAAAAAAACAATTAAAAATTTAAAAAACACGCCTGCCATATCAACAATTAACTAAAAAATTAAAAACAAGATAGGTAATAATCTTTTCATATCAGTCGGGGGACGGTTCCTTTGAATGGTTCCTTACAGGTTTCCCGAATGCAACAAAAATATTATTATATACTTTTTGACATGGCAGGTGTGTTTTTAATTTTTTTAATTATTTTTTTTTTAGCAAATTGACACGCCATGTACAATTGAGCAGGTGTATGTAGTATTTTTTCTTTCTATTACTTTCTGTCTTTCTTTGTATCTTGTCTTTCTGTCTTTCTGTCTGTCTTTCTATTACTGCATACATACTACCTACCTCGTTTTTGTGTGACCAATAATCAGAAAACGATGACTAATTTATATTTTGTATTTATAACTTTCTATATACATTAAAAAAAAACTATTCTGTTTTGATCTGACTGCAGTTATCTGATCAGAATCATCTAAACATTTTAGGGAACGATAGAAATCCGGCAAAATACTTTTTATTGGAATCTTTACGAGTATGAAGCGATTCCACAGGCAAAAATCTTGCAACATAATCACTACGTTTTGTGTCATCAGTCTTTGATTTAGTCTCCTCGGACATTTTTTCATAATAATACAAGAAAATCAACTATTTCTTGATAACAAAAAGCTCATAATTACATCCGCACACCACGCAGTTTCGACGTATACTGAGTCAGTTTCAACTTTCGCGAATTCGCGTCCCGCGTATATTGGTAGCATGCACTTGACTCAGTGTACTGCGTGCAAAATAAATAAATAAGTATACTTGATCCAGTATACGCTATTTTTTCTTAGTTATTTATAGAGATATGAATTTTATCTTTTTACGGGTAGATAGGAAATGATTTAATTGTTGTTAATATACTAAAAAGTGCATTTCTCAAAATTTGTTAGTTGACTCAGTATACTTAGGAGCCATCGATTTGTCAGCTCACTACAGTCACCACTAGACCACTCGAAACATATTCAACGTGATCGAAATTACGTATTATATTACAAGTTAAAATAATATTCAAGAACATACCTACCTTAACACTGCGTATTAAAGATCAAATTCGAATAACTATTTTATTGATCGTAGACGTTGAACCAGTTCCAACGTAGTTCTAGTTCGATCGTTCGTAACAAGCAAAAGGTTCAAATTCGTTTAATTTTTAGGGGGTCAGTTAATTGCTATCACCGACTGTACATATATGGGTCACAGAGTTTAAAAATGGATTGAAGTAGAAGCCTGTTAATATTTTTATTACTTTAAGATGATAAAAGGAACGGACTTTCTAAGCACCTTCGCATGCGATGGAACCATTGTCTAAACCCACTCTTCTTTACGGATCTCTTCCACGCCTTTTGCAAACGCAGCTTCGTCATCTTCAGGGTTCATAAAAACAAATGTCTCTTAGTTTATCTTTTATTTCAGAAACAAATAAATGTCATACGGTGCCAGATTGGGACTGTAAGAAGGATGAGTCACTAACTCCACACCTTCGATAGACAAATATTCGATCGTCCGTCTGGTTTCCTCTCGATGTTTTCTTTCACCGTTTAGAGAGCAGTGGTGATGAAATGAATTACACGAAGTAATGCGCCTGGCTGGGCTTGGACCCGCGACGAATTCGTAAGTCAGGGGCCACTACTGCTCCTATACTATACTTTAGTTTATTTGTTAATCACAGTAATTATTGTTAATTTGGTAGTATTTTATAAAGATTTGGATTTATTATTAAAAAGTCTTAACACTTTCGTAGCTAACTGTCCTCGTTAGTGCTTCTCACTAACTGACGTACCGTGATAAGTAAATTGAAAAATCAATGAAGAGTGAACCTATCTCTGTGGTTAACTGTTAATAATAATTATCACTATCTATGAATATCTAATTCCAAATATACTTGACTTGCAAATATTACGAAGTCATTTCAGATTTTCTTCTGATAAATATCATTTGATTAGATTTTTAACGGTTTTACCTGTGTGTGGTCTAGGGAAATCTATTATTAGGCGGTTACAACTTCCTCAGTTTTGAGACCTAAAAGCCGTTGCACCGAGGGGGTTCCAGGGTGGTTTTAATACCCGAGTCGACGGCGCGTCGTGTTCTACGCGCGCCTCAAAGAGCCATCGGCAAAGAAGACGGGGCCGCATAGGGTCAGTGCCTGCTAGGACTGCGGAATTTGTTCGAAAGAGTCACCGCGGCCCTGGAACGTAAAGGGCACAAGAAGGATCACGGGTGGGTTTTAGTCAGTAAGAGTCTGACACTTCCTTCCGCTCCGCCCAGAGCGGAAGAAGTCATTTAATGATATACCATCCAAAAAACAGGGTGGTTTTTAAAGAGGCAACGGGGTGCCGTTTATGTCCTGAGGGCTCCTTCTGTGTGCTGATGGTGATCACAGAGGTAGAAATCCCAAACTACCTGGTCTTTTCTCAAATGTCTGGGCGTCCATTAAAGGTTTCTCCTCGATATCGGTCGTTACAACTTATCTTCCAGATGTTTACTGAAGTAAAAAATATAAACCATTTGTATAAAATGTATTCTCAATACCTTTTCGAAACAAAAGTAAGTGAATAGATATACTTTATTCAGTAGATGTAAGTAGATTTCTGTCTGTTGTCATATACGAGTATTTATATAAGAATCCCTGTAGCTGTTTTTGTTCAATTATTTATTGTTTCGTTTTCTTCTTGTTATTTGTTTTGTGAACAAACGTTTTTTTTGTTAAATAAAGATTTCTATCAGATAAATCGTGTAAAATTTCTCAAATTCACGTAATTGGGTCCTTGAAGTTTTACGTCAGCAGATTTTTTGTAATTTTTGACCACCCCCTCCCCCTCATCAGCAAAAGTAAGCAAAGATCTTACCCTCCCCCCTCCCATGCTTACTTAATCATCTATATAAGTATTTTTTAATCTATTCTGGTTTTCTTATTGGAGAGAAGAAATGAACTTATAGTGTTTCGATATTAGGGCGATGGTACCTACAGTGGACACTGGACCATACATACGGCAGCGACTTTTATCTGCAAAAATTTTGAACTTCGAAGAAAATAATTATATTGTATGTCTGCAAAGACTTGCAACAAAGGTTGTGCAGACAAATCTCGGTGAGATAGTTATTTGTTTTTTGAGATTTGAAGGTCTAAAGACAGCGCGCCTCACGTGGAGTTGAAAGATCGATTCCAGGCACGCGCCTCTGGATTTTCGAAATCTAAGTGTGAATTTATTACCTACTACCTTTTTAAAGATAAACTTAGAGATTTTTAAGATAAAAACCTCACTGCCGAGTGAGGTATTTATCTTAAAAATGCAAGTTCAAACAAGTTAATCTATACTAATTATTATAAAGCTGAAGAGTTTGTTTGTTTGTTTGAACGCGCTAATCTCAGGAACTACTGGTCCGATTTGAAAAAATCTTTCAGTGTTAGATAGCCCATATATCGAGGAAGGGATAGGCTATATATCATCACGCTAAGACCAATAGGAGCGGAGCAGTCATAAAAAATGTGACACAAACGAAGTTGTGCGGACAGCTAGTCTACACTAATATTATAAAGTGGAAAGATTTATATTTATGTATGTTTGTTACAGATATACTCAAAAACTACTGGACCGATTTCAAAAAATCTTTCATATATATTCTAACAAATTAGTTTTTTTTTTTAATAGCTGCCCATCCTAAGCCCCGACATGTCTCTAGTAACAAATAAAAGGCTGAACTTGTCTTACAATAAAAGTTTAGTAGACTGGATGTATTCCTAGATGCTGCATGACGTCTTCCGCTCTGAGCGGAGCGAAAAAGAGTTTCAGACTCTGAAACACTTCCGTATTCCTCCGTAACTCTGCGTTCCAGGGTCGCAGAGACTCTTTCGAAAATGCCATACCTCATTTCTTATGGATGGAAGATCATCAAATGACTTTTGAAAGGAAGTGTCAGGCTCTTACTGACTAAAACCCAACCGTTTTCCTCCAAATGCCTTGTGGGTTCCAGGTTATTGACATAGCCCGAAGAATTGTCAAACGTAATTGACAAACATGACGTAATTTGAATAAATTAGTCAAAGCAAAATGAAGACCAAAAAAGGTAAAAACACTGTCCATTTCAATATCACCCAACAAAATAAAACCCAAACGCACAAACATGCAAATACCGTCAGCATACAAAACAAAAGTCTCATGCATTTTTTATAACGGCATGCAATCTGATTGTGCATTGTGACGTCAGAAGTTATGACGTCAAATATATGCTGCCTAAACAAAGTTCGATAGGTAGGTAAGTTATCACAATGGCCATGTAAGGACGTGGAAAAATATTGGTTGGTTAAGGAATGTAAAACCATTGTCTACCATATTTCTTTAACAACCTAACCTAATCATTGCTTCGTTTTTTTTATCTGTTCGTTAACGGAAACCTGACCAAATCCGAAGCTAACTCGCACAAAGTTATTTCAGGCACGATTTGAAGGTAATACTTGTGTCCCGGGGCCCAAGTCTGCTATTTTATAAATTTGTCATTCCAACGCGATCCCGTTGTCATTTGATGACTTCCCATTCAGAGAAGGCCCTGGTCCAGTGGCTGAGTATTAGTCCTTCCGAAAACCGACAAGCTGATAAATCTGCGTATAGAGGAAAAGCACGAGGTTAAATCACCACCTGAGACAGATTGGTGATATCAGAAATACCCCGATGTTTTCCTTATAAATAAAATAAGCCTTTATTGGTGTTAAATGTTTACAATTACATAATATTCTTAAGCCTAATCTATAAAACTATACAAAATTAGTTTATTAGTTGACATCGGCAAACAGTTCCCTCTTCTCAACAGCTTGTCCATCGACAAAGGCCTCCTCTAAAGATTTCCAAGAGTTCCTGTCCCTTGCAAGACGTAACCATAGCGGGCCAGCAATTTTCTTAATATCATCTTCCCATCTTTTAGTTTGTCTTCCTCTTTTTCTTTTACAACCTCTTGGGTACCATTCCGTTACTGACTTAGTCCATTTCTCCTTGCTTTCTCTTATCATATGCCCTGTCCATCGCCATTTTAACCTTCTGTAGACTTTGTATGCGTTCTTAAATTTTGTTTTTCTTTTTATGTCAGTTAGTTTCACTCTGTCTCTTCTTTTTATTCCTATTTCCTATTACACTTCTTTCTATACCATTTTAGCAAACGTTAAACTTTGCCAAAATGGTATAGATGTTTTCCTTAACCGATGTCAAACTGAAAATCAAAGCATTTATTTCAATTAAACCATTTAGGTAAAGGCATTTTTGAATTATCAAGGTAGGTCAGTAAAAGAGGTGAAACTATTTATTTGCACGTTCCAAAGCGTAGATTTCCATGGTAAAGAAAATGCAAGGAACTCCAAGGACAATCATTTAAAACAATATAGTATTGTTACAAAGTTGTTGATAAATTGTTCTTGTGGAAATGTATAGGTACTAATCTATACTTAATATTATAAAGCTGAAGAGTTTGTTTGTTTGTTTGTTTGAACGCGCCAATCTCAGGATCTACTGGTCCGATTTAACAAAAATATTTCAGTGTTAGATAGCCCATTTATCGAGGAAGGCTGTAAGGCTATATTGCAAGTCGCCTGGGCTATTTTTATGTGGGTCGCTGTAAACTGTTGTGCAATTACTCATGGGTTGTCACAGCGGTGACCCACGGTTATATGTCTCTGATTTTAGTTTTTTTTAGTGTCAGTGCTTACTAACATAGTTGTAAGAAAAGAGAAATTCTATTCTATTCTATTATACAATATCATCCCGCTTAGATCAATAGAAGCGAAGCAGGTTAGTAACTATCACATGTGGACGATGTCGCGGGTAGAAGCTAGTTTTTCATATAATATGTGAGAATGATATAAAAAGACGTCGATGACGAAGGCAGTGCAAGGGCAAAGTGTCGGTGATAATAGGTACATAGGACTTGAAACGATTAAATTATGATCGCTTTTGGGCCCATAACCTCCACAATGATAGGCGCCGCCTTAACCGCACGCCGCAATCACGATGACAAGTCCGTAGTAAGCGGACGTGAAGTTTTCTTTGGTACAATACAATCTTTCCGTATACTTCTCTCTTCTACCTTTTAACACCTTACTGTACTTAACAGTCACCATTAAAACTTACAACCAACCAACAGGTCGCCAACAATAAGAGTATAAAACTACTCGCCCATAAAACTTAACAAAATAAATCCTTCAACTGCCAACCTTCCATTTAATCCTGAGCACCGCCATCTGTTGGCAGTTTCCGGGAAACGTAGAGCAATAAAAATACTTAGCATTCCGCTTTTCTAGTGGAAAATAGGAAAGGAGAAACAGGCTACAAGCTGTCTAAATAACTGGAATTCTGTTCTGAACTGAATAATCTTGAGTGCTAGATTCCGATTACTTTTGAAACGGTGTTATTATTAGTGGGAATTTCTAGAATATAATTTTGTATTTGAGTTTGTTTGCAGTTATTTACAGTAACTAGTTTTACCTGCAGCTTCAATAGCCTTTATCCCTCTTTATGGTCCAATCTATAACTTTACCAAAATTCAACAAAATCTGTTTTGTGATTTAGATATGAAATTATCACACAAAAATAAACTTTTACTCAATTACATATCTATATAGTTGGGATTGCTTATTGTATCATTTTTGTGTTGTTGTGACTTTTATAAACTATTCATGAATTGAATATTTTATGTTTGCAGTTTGCAATTGAACTACGTTTTTATTTCATAGAAGTCTTTAGCTTACTTAACTTTATTTTCTTTCTTTCTTTTTATTAAAATCTACACAAAGAAAGAAAGTGACCTCATATACTAGATTCATTCATTCATCAATTCATTCTATGTTTGGGTCACACATAAACCCCGTATGTGTACCAAATTTCAACAGAACCCGTCCAGTAGATTCGTAGGAAATTTGCTTTGATAAACATACACACACGTCTCAGAGATCCAATAAGGGTTCCGTTTTTATATTCAACATGTGTAATGAAGAAAGTGCGTACAGAAATACATGGAAACAATTATAGGGTATATTTTTTTCATGCGAAAATCTACATAAAGCGAGAGAAGTCGCGGAAAATAGCTAGTGAGTAATGACATACACACATTTTAAAATTCAGCCACAGTAGAATAGCCTTTTTTTTATTCTAGAGAGCAAGCAAACAGTTTCCCAATTAAAATGGTGCTGGTTGAATTACGCGGACATGAGGCATAGGTGTTCCACCTGTCTCTGAACGACAGGTATAATGCAATAACTTACAGGACAACGCGCGTTCAGAGGGCTTAATTTATTTCAAAATATTGGATAACAGAAATTACACATACTAGCTGACCCGCGCGACTTCGTCTGCATCACAGTAGTGAAAGAAAAAAAAAACCTTTTTTGCAACATTTTTCATTGATTTTATTTTTATTTATTTATTTGGTTAACCAACAATTGTTTACACGGAACATTTAAAATATCATTTTTACTACATTTTTAGTGTAACAATTAATTAAAGGTTCATGCACAATTTGTGGTACAATAAATATGTTAAAACAATAACAATTAAAATAGTAAAAAATCAAGAATAAGAATTAAAAAACAGTTAAAACAGAATAAAACATACAATTAAAAATTTCATTATGACATAACATTAATTAATAATTAATAAAATTAAGTACATCACAGCCATTATTAACACATAACATTTGAGAACCAAACACAGCATAAACAACTAAAATACATCCCATCATAATCTTAAAGAAACAGAGCCAAATAGAGTAATATTTTCATAAGTTAAAATCAAAATAAGTTGATTACAGTACATCATTAATATATTGAGTTAGAATTGATTAAATTGTATTGGATTGGATTGGAAGACAAAATATCACATTCTTAGTGTCTAATACATATTATTATTCAATCACCATTAAAAACGAGAATAGTGCTCTCTAACTTTTTATTGATGTTCAGGTCGTAGCGTGATGATAAATAGCCTACCTCGATAAATGGGCTATCCAACACTAAAAGTTTTTTATCAATTCGAACCAGTAGTTCCTGCGATTAGCGCATTCAAGTAAAACAAACAAACTCTTCAGCTTTATAATATTATAAGTATAGTATATCCAGCGTAAGTACAGCAATCAAAAGAGAAAAATTCAGAGTTCAAGAATAATTTTGAACAGAAGACCCCGTCATTTCTTCGCCACAAAATGCCTCAGAAAAAGGAAAAAATACACTCTCGGCCACTGTTTTTAGGATGTAGTTGCTGCTAGCCCGAGTTCTAGCTTGCAACGATTCTTCTCTTCCGCACGATTGCGTGGAAGCCGTCAGTACGAGTCTGTGTAAATATCCCTGTCTAGAACCGGGGAAGTCCTAACAGCATCCTTTTTTTTTGGATGGGAAATCATCAAATGACTTCCACTCTGGGCGGAGCGGGAGAGAGTGTCTGACTCTTACTGACTAAAACCCACTCCCCCGTCTTCTCTGCTGACGGCTCTTTGAGGCGCGCGTGGAACACGACGTGCCGTCGACTCGGGCCTGGTAGCTCTCGGACGGCGAGTCACCCATAGCTCGCCATCCGCAGGCCCGCTCCTAACAGCATCCCAAAAATATATGTAATTATACTGGTCAAGCAGGACATCTAGTGATTAGTGCGCTAAAAAACTGTTTTAACGCATAAAAAAGGTTTTAGTTAGTTTGCTATGCTAACGTTTACGACGTTCGCTTAGGTCAAATTGTATGGAAAAAAAGTTTTTCCGTTACTGCCACCAGATGGTACCTATACAAATTAACGTTTAAGCTAACGCGATCGAGAACGTAAAAACCTCGCACTGTACACGTGATCTATGTCGGGGTGTAATAGGTAGCGGTAATCATATAACACCTAAGTCGTATGGAGACCGTAAAAGAAATACTGCATAAAACGGGTTATTGCTTATGAACAATTCCAACTCTGAAATGGGAAAAAAAGCCTGTAAGAGCCAGAATTCAGGGTATATCGTAACAGAAATAATAATAATCAGCTAAATAAAAATAAAGTAAAACAATAATGAATAAACAATAATTAAAAAATAACAACAAAATATAAACATATAAAAAACTAAACAATACCAAAAAATAAATAAATAATATACTAAACAATATCCACTGCGTGAAATGGAGATAGGTCGGAAGCTATCAAGATTCGAGAGTATACATAATTAATACAAAAGAAATTGAGTCATGGAAATAGTAGCGTCAAAATTATTGAAACTTATGATGCGATATCATTAATTTGGTTGCTGGTTATGTCACTTCACATTATTAAATAAATAATCTGTCTTTTAATAAAGTCTGCAGTAAAATTTAATTAATAAATGAATTCAGTTAATAGCAATACACTAACAAAGTAAACGAATTGTAATTACAACTTCTCACTTATTCATGCAAAAGTTTCATTTAAATAAATAGGTACCAATTAACATGGGCAAATAAAAGGATTTATTATCATAACTTCCTTGTTTCATTTAATTCGTTTTGTGATGTAACAAAAGAATTTTATTCAATCTACATGTATTACTTACTTTCGTCTCTAAAAGATGATCAAATAAAGATATCATAACGAAACGTTATGAAAAAGATATCATTCGATTTTATTTTTTTACTTTCTACCAAGAGAAGTATAGTAATGCTTTTTGAATGAATGTATGTATACAAATGTGAGGAACTCATAGCTAAATAATAACAGCCTCAAGGGTCGAGTTCTAAGGTTAAGCAACGCTTGCCAAGGTCGGTCTGTGGATGGGTAACCATCTTAGCAAACCGAAACTCCTCCATGCCTCGGAAAACACGTTAAGCCGTTGGTCCCGGCTGTCATTTGTAGATAAAAGACAGCCGTTATGGGTTATCAGAAGCCAGGGAATCTGACACCAGGTTTGCCATAAAGTAGGTACTGTTCTACCCAGTTAATGGGTTGCGGGGGTCTGGTAGGTAGCCGCTCCTCGTAAAATACTGGTATTCAGCTGAATCTGGTTTGACTGGATACAGTCCCCAACATAGTTGGTAAGATCATAGAAGAGGCTGACTATCAGAATTCAACTCACAAGAGTTTCAAAATGTCTCTAAAGCTAGCTTCACATTACAGTGTCGGGTGTGTTATGGCAAGGGATTCACAAAAGCACTGAATTACTTATCTAACTGAAAAACAATACTTGCTTTTTTGTCAAATATATTTTTATATGTCACTTAAACAGACCGGACACAATTCGATAACGATCTCTTTCATAAGATATTGCAGAGTGATTTTGTAAAAATCACACCGTAAAAACTTTAGTGAAGTGAATATAACAATAAAACCACAATGGCAGTTGTACGAGTACGCTCACCCCACCAAAATATCTCGGTAAGATGTTTGTAGAACATCCCGGTTCCAATTTCGAAGTGGCATTTAAAGAACAACGCCCAAGCAGTTAATAAAAAATCTGTCAGTGAAATAAAACTAAATACCAACCTGAAAAGAATTCACAAAATTAATAAATCTAATTTTAATAAATTTCTGAAGTTGAAATCCTTCGCCTTTATAATTCAATATGTTACAAACTTTCCGCCGTGGCTTCAAGTTTCTTCAAAACTCGGAAGGGAAATGAAACAAGTAAAAAAAATCGAATTTACCTTAAGTATCCGAATGGTTTCAGTAATGTGAAAAGTTGTATTAACTTTCACAATGTCGGGTGTATCGTTTTGTATATTGTTATTGAGTAGATCGAATTCGTATTTTTGTCGGTCTTAACTAAATAGCCCGCAATAGGTAGACTTTATATAAATACATAAACACACAAAACAACAAACAAGCAACACCCAAATACTAAAAAACAGAATAAAACAAATATTTAAGGGGGATCCCATACAGCTAACGTGATTTTTTTGCCCTTAATAGATAATGGTACGGAATCCTTCGTGCGCTGGTTCGACTCGCACTTGGCCGGTTTTTATTCTTATTATTTGTTTGACTACAGTGACCTATTTAATCGTCGGTTTTATTAAGATAAAGCATAAAGCACAATCAGCCTTTTAATGTTCCCACTGCTGGGACACAGGCCTTCTCTCTAGGAGAGGGAATGGGCCGTAATCCACCACGCGGGCCCAGTGCGGGTTGGTGAATGTGTGAAACATGTCTTCGAATTTGTGGTCCTAAGACGTGCCGGTTTCCTCACGATGTTTTAACTAAACAATATAGTTAAATTAGATGTTTTTTGGCTGGGTTGATGATTATACGCAAGACCCTAAATAAAAAATTAAGGAGTCTTTAAAGACATGATCAACATCGCCATATTTTTTTTAAAATACATTCCACAGTACGTTGGAAGGTCCCCGCAAGGTGGACCGATGACCTGGTGAGGGTCGCGGGTAGCCGATGGATGCGAGACGCACAGGACTGGTTGTTGTGGCGACTCTTGGGGGAGGCCTATGTCCAGCAGTGGAAGTCCTTTTTTTTTTGGATAGGAAATCATCAAATGACCCCTCCCGCCCTGGGTGGAGCGGTAGGGAGTGTCAGACTTTTACTGACTAAAACCCACCCGTGCTCCTCCATGTGCCCTTTGCGTTCCAGGGCCGCGGTAACTCTTTCGAACAAATTCCGCAACCAGCAGTGGAAGTCCTTCGGCTGATATAACGACGATGATGATGACATCCCAAAGTTTTTTTGAGAGTGAGACGGCATTCGAGGGACACACAAAAACAGCAAAACGAATTAACGAGAAAACTGAGCCTGTGAGAACTGCCCAAACCTTTAAAATATTATTTTATATTATCCAGAGCGACCAAGCAATACCAATAGTGGAGAAAGAATGACCAAAAATATTATAGCGAAGTTAAGGCCGTTCACTGTGTCACACTATCTAATGTTTTATTCATCAAACTTTTCTGTAACTTATATAATGTACATAATAAAGAGTACACATTCAATTGTACCTAGTAGAGAGTTAAATAGGTACAGTAATGATATTCAAATCAACTTTAAATCAAATACTTATTTTCCGACTTACGAGAGTACAGCATAGCTGACACAATCTATCTTATTTCTTTCCAAAACGGATTCGCCAAAACTCGCTAAATCTTCATTAAAAACCGATTAGGTACGCAAAAGGACCCATTTTATTTTTCTTTATTTTAAGGTTTCCGTTTTCGTAGTGAGATCGAAGCGATGACGTCAATAATGAGAACAAATGCTTAAGTAAGTTACAACTACCTTCCATGGCGATAAGCTTAGGGGCTAAGTATCCCCAAAAAAAGTTGCGGCAATTTGTTCGAAAGAGTTACCGCGGCCCTGGGCCTCAAGTCTGCTATTACAATAGTCTCAGAATGATCTATCATTGATTTCATAATAGGGTATTTTACTGTAAAAATCTAATTAGTCCGTCTGATAAATTTACAAAAAATATTGGAAACGTATTTTTTCTTTTTTCACGTAAACAAAAAATGAAGACGATACAGTGCGTTGAAAACTCACGTGACGTCACTACGTTGCTACAATTTTTACCAGCGATGTGACGTCACGTGAATTTTCAACGCACTGTATCGTCTTCTTATTTTGTTTAAGTATAAAAGAAAAAATACGTATCCAATATTTTTTGGAAAGCTATCTGACGGACTAATTATTTTTTTTTAGTTAACTACCCATATAGTAAAAAACACTTGGGCCTGAGATCCTTGGTGTTACAATATACCTATACCAGATTACATACACAACATATAACAGTTCCACCAAAACTTGCAAACTAAGACCTTCCCAACCACATCTTAAAGGATACAACTGACGCTTGACATTTCTATTTCTATTTGGGTATTAATTCATTAGAGCACAACAGGGACCCTTCTTAAGGCAGGAAAGGTTCCGTACAATAGTAGGATTCCTTCTTTTTTCGTAACGAAAGAAAACGTGTCGAATAAAACCTTCCCTTACAAGTGGGTTGTTGAGCTACAAATTTTATGAAGAAATGGAGTAGGTATTAAGTACATTTTCTAATCATGGAAAATCATCAAATTACTTTTTCCACTCTAGGCGGAGCGGAAGGGAGTGTCAGACACTTACTGACTAAAACCCACCCGTGTTCCTCCTAATGCCCTTTGCGTTCCAGGGCCGCGGTGACTCTTTTGAACAAATTCCGCAACCCTAGTAGGCACAGACCCTATAGGGCCCCGTCTTCTTTGCTGACAGCACTTTGAGGCGCGCGTGGAACACGACGCGCCGTCAACCCGGCCCAGTTGCTATCGAACGGCGAGCCACCCATTGCTCGCCGTCTACAGGTGTTCTTTGATTCGGCCCTCTGGTAATTAGTCTAACTTTTGGATTAAGTAATAAATAACACTAGCCTCTGCCAGTGGCTTCACACGCATAGATATCGTAAATAATCCGAGGGGGAGATTCTCAACGATAAAAAGTATATTTGGTCCTAAACCAGGACATATCTATCTATTTGGGAAGTTTCATCCAAATTCGTTTAGCCGTTAAGATGTGAAAAGGTAACAAACAGGCAGAGTTATTTTTTTTGCATATTATAATTTATTAGTATAGATAGTTCTGTTTCATGTAGATAAAACACATTAAAACGAAATTGTAATACACAAACAAAAACAAAATTTAATCACCTTAATAAGTTCATTACTTAATTAACCGATCCATTTGCCAGTAAGTATCACATTGAACTAATTAATTCGTTTACAATTCGTTCAATCATTCGTTCCGTTAACCCGGTATTTATTCAAACATAAGCGCGCACTATGCATTTTATTTCAGTTTAAAAAAAAATAGTAACCGTGTGTAAAATTTCAGTTAGAAAAAATAGCAACTGCTGTTCGTGTTTTCAGACGCTTGGGAAAGATTTACTATGAACATGTCAATCAAAAAGAGTATTACCTAGCCTTGATCTAACTTAGTCAGGGTCGGCTTCCAGGCAAACCGGAGGTAGATGATTACCAGCATTTTATATGGAGCGACTGCCTATATGACTTCTGCAACCTAGTAAACTGATTACTGGGTAACACCACGGTTACCTTACTGATGGGATATTTTCTGCCAACTGATTGGACAATCAATCGCCAGAAAATACCACCACGTGAGATATTACTGCTTGTATTAATTAGTAGTAGAACAGTATCATTTTATCCGGATTGATTCAAATAAATCCGATGAGTAATTTAAGTGTGACGAAGTAACAAATATACAAACACACATACCACCAGAGCACAGAGCATTGAATTTTCAGGGTACTGGCAGTGACCATATACATATGTATGTTACTAGTAGCACCCCGCGGTTTCACCCGCGTAGTTCCCGTTCCCGTGAGAATACCGAGATAAAATACCTATGTTACACGCTGATTATGTAGCTTTCCATTGGTGAAAAATGGTTCAAATCGGTTCTGTAGTTTCGGAGCTCATTCGGTACAAACAAACTTACAAAAAAATACATGTGTGCAATTCAAACGTGGTAGAAGAGAAACCTTCAAAAATTTTGGCTTCAAGATAATGAGACGAAGCGACAGTAAAAAGAGACAGACACATGAATTTATGTGTCTGTCTTTTTTTACTATCGCTTTTTCGTTTCATAAACTTTCCAGTCACAACGATGCTAAAGAAGTTTTCACTTCAAAAACCTTTCCTCTTAATAATATTTCATTAGGTAGATACGTAACAATATTCGTGCCTACGCAAGTTGGGCTGAGCACAAGTAGGTACTAGTTTTCTATGTATTTGTTGTGTTGTGTCTGTGCCTAACAAATTTTGTGTAGGTATTTTCTGTTCATTTTTTGTTTGTGTATTTGTTTCGGCTGTCACATCCTTAGTCGGAATTGTCACCATTCTTCACATTCACTGACACGCTTGGTTTGTATAGCAAGTGTTGACAATACAGCCTCTAACAGAGACACGCTTGGTTTGTATAGCAAGTGTTGACAAAACAGCCTCTAACAGAGACACGCTTGGTTTGTATAGCAAGTGTTGACAAAACAGCCTCTAACAGAGACACGCTTGGTTTGTATAGCAAGTGTTGACAAAACAGCCTCTAACAGAGACACGCTTGGTTTGTATAGCAAGTGTTGACAAAACAGCCTCTAACAGAGACACGCTTGGTTTGTATAGCAAGTGTTGACAAAACAGCCTCTAACAGAGACACGCTTGGTTTGTATAGCAAGTGTTGACAAAACAGCCTCTAACAGAGACACGCTTGGTTTGTATAGCAAGTGTTGACAAAACAGCCTCTAACAGAGACACGCTTGGTTTGTATAGCAAGTGTTGACAAAACAGCCTCTAGCAGAGGCCGCGGACGTGTCACATTACGTAGTGAAAACATCCAGATTTTCACATTAATATTAATTATTTTCCAATTTACATAAAATATGTTGGGATTATCTGTTTAAAAGCATAATGTAGAGTGGTATCGAGAATATTGATAATTCATATTAATTGGTTCTGCTGAAATAGTAATACACATTACACTGTGCTTTTTATATTCTGTATAAATTAATTTGTAATAACGAAGTTTTTTAACAATTTCATTCAGTTATCATTAAGTATAAGTTAGATAATTTTATTCGTTTGTTATAACATTTATACAAAAACCCTAACATTATATTCAACGTCCGTTTTAAACAGTGTGTTTAAATACAAAATGTTTTTTTACAACATCATTTACACAAATCGCTTTTTTAGATTGATTCACAACGTGTAGTTGCGGATGTGTGTTTCACCGCGGCCCAGGAACGCAAATGACATTTATAGGAACACGGATGGGTTTTAGTCAGTAAGAGTCTGATACTCCCTTCCGGTCCACCCAGAGAGGAAAAAGTCAACTGATGAGTTCCCATGCATAAAAAAGCATAGTATAGAAGAGAACGTGTTGCGCCAAAACCAAATAACCTATATGGCTAACGGCGAAGTAATGTTGATTCAAACTTAATATTGAAAACAACCGGATCAACTTTGATTGTTTTAAAAAAGCCATTTACTCCGTCAAGCTTAGCCACAAACCATTCAATAAAAATCCGAAAACATTCACTCAATTTTGACAGAAGCTTCGTCTAGCTTCTTCGCACATCCCGATCCCCAGACGGTATTAGATAAGAGTCGTCCCGTATCGTGTGAGGGTTGAAAAGGGTGCGCGGCTGTGCCAAGACGCCCCTGATTAGGACCTGAATCTATTCCCCAAGATATATTGCCTTTATTTCCCCCTTTTTTATTATTCCACCCTCTAAAAACATCTGTTTGACTTTTATTGCAATTTACTTACTTAAACCTTTCTTTTATGTTGTGTTGAGGTTTTCGGCGAATGAACGAAAAGTGAATGGCAGAGATTGACGCAATGAAAGATTGAATGGTTCGTTTTTCTCTGAATGGTTGTGTGGAGCGGTTCCAGTGTATGTTTTTAGATAGCTGTACCCTCTTATTCCTTTTGGTGAATTCGATGGAAATAAAAGAGCTTATCTTTGATACTGTTGAAGTGCGGAAGCGACCACCTTATATAACGAAATTTTCGAAAAGTGTGACACGTTCTGGTAATACTTTCACTGTGTTTCCTGATAGCTACATAGGTTACTTTATGGCAAGTTTGTACCATCACCAACCACATCAACCGTTACCTTCCACATAAATGATTCTGATTCCAGTGATATGTCGACTTCTTTTAAGCCACATCATGCACATACATCCATCGAATCTTTGTTTTTTCTCCGCTAATTTAAATATAAATGGTATTTATTTTGTAAGTAGGTTAAACATAACACTCTTACACGTTCAATATTTCTGATCACTTTAAGATAGATGAGGCCGGTGTTTCCTAGGCGACTTAATTTTAATTTTCCACATTCCTACTAAAATTTTCGTCACTACTTGTTCAACATTTCCTCGCACCAATCAATTTGCCTATTCTTTTCCCAATTATGTTCGGGTGTTGACCCAATATTTGGGAGTCGTTACGGGTAGGAACCAATAAATCTAACACCAGTCTTGCTAATTGGTTTTCCGCAGTTACTGGGTTCTAGAGGTCAATAAATCTAACACCAGTCTTGCTAACTGGTTTTCCGCAGTTACTGGTTTCTAGAGGTCAGATAGTCAGAGTCAATACTAGTAGTATTCAGTTGCATACGGTAACACTGGGACGTCTTTCAACGTACTCAAAAACCCAATAACTAAGCAAAACGATTGTCACTTAGACACACGCTAGATTGTTGTTCGATTTCTTGGCTTCTGATTACCCAGAAGTATGTGGAACAGAGTGTAAAGTCCCGCAAACTTCCATAGAAAAGAGGATCCTCCCACCGGATGGTTGTTGTGTCCGGTGGCCTGGCCGATAGTTGATTTTCGGTCAACAGACGTCACAACATACAAATCTCACGGAAAACTCTGTTACCGCGATGCAGGATTTCGTTCAGTAGTTCGCTGCTCGCGGGATAGATGGCGCTGTGGTAATTTTTTTTACGGTACGAATTTTGCTTCATTACGTTTTCTTGTGGCGACATAGATGCCGCTATAGATCTATAAATAACAGCCAGTATCAACCGCTTTGTTGTTATTATTAGCCACTCCTAAGGAAAAAGAGAAAACTCATTTATTCCGCCATTATCAACTAAAACCTCCTCACACGTGTCTTAAAAACCATGACTATATAAAAAACATAACTAGCTTTAATTAAAGCTACTTGTACATTAAAAAAACAAAGACATTAATAAATATTTATGATTTTAAAACGGAAAAGTATAAAATAAAGTTTAAAAAACTGTAATAAAAAATAATGCCATACATGACGACGTATGCCATTTGGGTGCCACCCCTACAAAATCATAATGGCGTGCGACCACGGCTTCACCTCGACCATTTTTTGTACTTGTCTTGATTTCTTCCTGAAATGTTTTCTTGTTTCATACTTTCTAGATCAGTTTTATTTTCCTGTAGTCGGGTATCAGTTTTTAAACTTATTTTTAACCGACTTCTAAAAAAGGAGGAGGTTCTCAATTCGGATGTTTGTATTTTTTTTTTATGTTTGTTCGCGCTTAACTCCGTCGATTGTTAACCGATTTGAAAAATTCTTTTTTTGTTGGAAAGGGTATACTTCCCAAATGGCCCCATGAAAATTTTATCGAAATCGACCAAGCGGTTTTCGAAAAATATAAAAAAAATATTTACATTGTCTACATTGACGACCTATTAGTTTACTCTGCAAAAGTGCAAAATAACTTTAATTTCGGAAGTCGGTGTTCAAAAAACGAAAACAACCACCAACACCGAGTTCCGAAATTAAAGTTATTTTGCACTTTTTTGATTTTTTGTGTAAAAGTCGGTTGTATTATTTTGTAAAAAGTTTTTTTTTTATGCAAGCTAATAACTAAAATTACACTATTAGAAAAGCTTGTCATGATAGATGCACGTGTTTTTAAATAAATAAAGGTAAAACATAATAATCTGATTTCTATTATTTATATTTCACTACTAACAACTAGTACCTATTAATTGTTCAACAAAGTATTGAAAAATAGATACTAAAACAATTGTCTTTTCTAAGAAATTTCGTTTGTATTAGAACTCAGTGGGCACCAAGTTACGACTTGTTCAACTTTGTTTGTATCTCTTGTTCAATTATTAATTCAGATTTGAACACACAAAACTGTCTTTGCGAATCTGAAAACAATACAAGCATAGACAAGATAAAAGTTCTCGAGCATAAATAATTGGTTTTTTCTTTTATTAAAGTTTTGTTCGACAGATGTTTCTAAAATTTAAGATTAAGTACAATTGGTTCAAATAATTCTCTTTGGACTTTAAACAAGTTCATAAGATTTTATTTTTTTACAAAGGACTTAAAATTGTTTTATTAACTGGTCCAGAATTGAGAATTGTGTAAGCTTTATTAAAACCGTTCGGTTCATTTAACTTTAGAAAAAGCCTGGTTAAAAAAAGGTCTTATTACATAGAACGCATTCGCACGAAACGATTTGGAATACTTGCATCGTGTTTATGTATGTGTGTATGTTTAGATAGGTAATTGTAAAATTCATAAGATCATAAAATATCTTGAGAGATTGTAAACTCTCGATAAATTGTCAATTTAATGTTTGAAATATGTTTTTACTACGTTTGAAATATTTGTGAATTTTCCTGAATCTGTTTTTTTGTGAATAAATACTACTACTTACAAGGAAGCGTGCTTCATTGTCGACCAGATCATCGCTGTTCATTAGGTGAGATTAAAAACAAATAAGCAAAGCTCCATGAGAATAAGTTAGACGGTGGTAAGTGCTTTCAAGGAACGGTGCAAAATGCGCTAGCTTTTTACTTAGAAATGACGTAACAAGCCACCACTTCTGAACTTTAATGCTTTTTATCTTTGTTATATTGGAAACTATTAGTCTTTTTTTTTAAGGATTCCGAACATCTGTAAGAAATGGAATCTTTACAGGATGACTCTGGTGTCAGTCGTTCTGACTGGCTGTCTGTATGTCCTATCATAACTAATTTCTTCCAAATACACTTGACCGATTCTTTTTTTGGTGCACATATAAAATTATGTGACCCAAAAACGCACGCCTTATATAAAAAATGAGTAGGTATAGAACTTTTGAAAGCATAAGCATAATCAGCCTTTTTAACGTTCCCACTGCTGGGACACAGGCCTCCTCCCTAGGAGAGGAAATGGGCCGTAATCCGCCACGCGGGCCCAGTGCGGGTTGGTGAATGTCACACGTCTTCGAATTTCTAGGATTTTTCCTCACGATGTTTTCCTCACCGTTTTGAGGAGTGCTGATGAAATTAATTACACAAAGTAATGCGCCTGGCTGGGTTCTAACCCGAGACCCACAATTCGTAAGTCGGGGCCGTTACCACTCGGCCACCACTGCTCTCGCACCAAGTGTCATCAATGTTTAAAAAAATTAAGCAATTCCTAAAAAAACAGCATTATTTCGTAAAGAAACAACCAAAAGTCAACTAAGACTAATTAATCTTGCACCGCGACCCACCCAATTACTGTCCCCGCTTATCACAGCTTCACATCAAGACCAGCTATTAAGTCACCCTCTCTGTTACAATACTATTAATCATTGTTTAACCATAGGTTAATAAACTACAGATATATCATGCTTTTTAGGATTCCGAACGCCGCCCGCCGTCGGTATGAAATTATTAATATACTATGCCATATATTATAAAACTTTTATTTGAAAAAGGCAAAATTAAAAAGACCCTCGGGGGCTGCCACCACTATCTGCAAGACTAGCTCATTTAATGGCAACCTTGACAGATATTCTTGCGTTACATTAATTCTGTATGTCGGTGTTTTTTATTAATTATTTAATTCTTTTTTAATTATGTTTTTACCGTCATGGGGTCTATCAAAATTTTCAATTTTGCCTTTCATTTCAAACTTTTTAGAGAAAACTTTATTATGAAGATTGTACAGCGCCCCCTCGTCATTTTTCACCGTAACACATATCTAAGAACATGCACCAATTAAATCCGAACCCATTACTAAAAACCGCATGAAAATCGGACTAGTAGTACTGGAGATAAATGGGAACATTGGTTTGCACAAACAAACAAACATCCTCTCACCCCAAACGCATACACTATCTCCTTTCCGTCTTGGCTAAAAAGAGTAGCAATGTAATTTGTAGTCCGCTCTTCACCAAAATAATTTACCTTTGCAAACGGACGACTACAGTCATTGTATTAATACTTATTATGATTTTTTTTTTAATTAATTGTCTCTGTTGACGTTCTGAAATGCCTTTTAATTTACAATTAAGATAAATTATTTGATTTTGTGAAATAAATGACTTTGTGTTATAATAATCATACTGTATTTCATTTCTTGTTTTTTATAACTAAACTATACGCATAGTAATGCATCCTTTTGCTATAAAATTTCGTATTTCCCTTTTCAAAGTGTTGTTTCTACCCAATTCAAAAGTAAACAACCTTACCTATCAAACATTCGAGCGGTCCAATCTGCAATATTTAGCAAACACTCCGGGGTCAGTAGGTGAACAGGTACTGCCACAAAATAGAATAGGAACAGAAGGTCGGCCCCATATAAGGAGCGAGAAGGCATACGTAACACGTTTGCCTCCGTATCAAAACGTTTCATTAGTAAATAGTCTTATTGGCAAATCGTAAAATTATACATATATAAAATTATACTCATAGCAGAAAGTCCTAAAATGTATTAAAGATTGAGAAAAATACTGTCAAACTACACATAAATACCTATAATATTTTAAAATGTCTCGATTAATAAAATAGTAAAAAATATTGACTGTTCTTTTTTTCACGATCAATTTATGAAATAGGGGCGTGATTCAATATTAGCTTCTGCTCGTGACATCGTCTGCGTAGATTTTTTTAGAACAGGATTATGGCTGCTTTAGAGAGAAATCTGGCCAGCGGCCCTTACGAAAAATCTCCTCCATAATCCCGATCTCGTGGTAGTTTGTGAGTCTTTACCACTCACAAAGATATTAATTAGCCCTGGAAATACTTACTATTGATTCTGGTCTCCTGGTAGTTTCTGATTCTTTACCGCTTATGTTTACAGCTCCGGAAATACTTCTTCATTATTTCTGATAGTTTGTGTTTCTTTGTTGCTCCAGATTTCAGCCCATCTCCGACCTCCTGCTTCCGTAAGCTTCTGTACTTAGAACATGACATTGTAAAAAGTGACGACACTAATTGTGTCCAAACTACATGATAATAATTTAATATCTCCGTTTCCTTTGAATTTAAATTTAAAAATAATCTAAAAAAAACTTTTTACAAAAAAATACAACCGACTTCTAAACAAAAAAAAAAACAACAAGTACATAATAACTTTAATTTCGGAACTCGGTGTTTTTGGTTGCTTTTTCGATTTTTGGACACCAACTTCCGAAATTATAAAAAATAAATAAAGTTAAATCGCTGTACATACATAGAAAAAAAAACATACCTGCCGAATTGAGAATCTCCTCCTTTTTGAAGTCGGTTAATAATGAGCCATGACAAAAAGTTGGTAGTATTTTTTCAGCATAATATTACTTTGATAATAGGACGTTTTAATAATAGCACTTTTTAATAATAGGACTTTTTGAGAATAGAACATTTTGATACAGAGGCACACGCATCACGTACAGCGAGTACCAGCGCACTCATGAACGGCATTTACGCTGGTTTGCGAGAATACCGACGTAATTCAAAATTCTGTCAAATTGAATTCTGTATGCTAAATAATCATAAATCTTTGATATTTTATCGTGAACAGAGACGCAACGCCAATATCGCGCCAGCTTTCATTAGAAAGAGACAGCGTCATTAGTCACTTGAGACAAAACATTCATTTGCATTTTGGCATTTTGCCTTTATTTGTGATTACGCTTCATCACAAATAAAGGCCAAAATACCATTCTCTAAAACAAACATTTTTAGTTCCGTCGCTATTCTCGCAAACCAGCGATTTGTTTGAGATCATCGTAGGTACGCGTATAACAATATTATTTGGAGCCACCCTTCTGTACTTTTCTATTTTGTGAAACGGGGCCGTTACGTGTCAAGGAGAAACTGATTGTTTGGGATGTATGAAAAATGCTTCTTTTTTGTTTTCAACATCTTTAGTGTTTATTTGTTTTTATTATCATGTACTACCGGAGGCTTTACGGTTTTAGGATTCCGTACCTCAAGAAGAAAAAAACCCTATAGGATCACTTCGTTGTCCGTTTGTCGGTCTGCCACGATCCTATTCCTCAGAAACTCGCGGAGGTATCATGTGTAGCTAATCACAAATATTTACGTAGATAGATGGTATACCTTGGATCTCTAAACGTACCTAGCTTCTAAGTCAACGCAATGAAAAGATATGGCTATTTATTTTTGTGTCATATTTTGCTACTTGCAAGTAAATCAACTCCAATAGGGTACTTCCCATTGACCTAAAATCATGAAATTTAACAAGAAGTAAGGTCTAACAGCACAGATAATGAATAAGTCTGAAACTTTATAATTTGTAGGTAGTTCTATCACATAAAAAAATATTTTCTGTGATTACAAACGGAACAGAACCGTAACGTTCATCGATAGTATATGTATATATGTATGTATATAGAACACAAGCACTTCGCAACTTCTGCGTCTGCGCATATTTAATAAAAACAATTTCCACCCCCGTTTTACCCCCTTAGGGATGGAGTTTCGTAAAATCCTTTATTAGCGGAAGTCTACACCCTATAAAAAACCTGCCTGCCAAATTTTAAGTTTGTAGGTGTTATAGTTTCTGAGATTCCGTAATTAATCAGTGAGTAGTATTTCGCTTTTATACATACATATATATATATATAGATTATTTTCAACTACAAAATGAAGTGTCACATGAGAGTAATGAGAGTGTTTCATAATTTATAAACTTCAGTAGGTAATATATACTCGGAAAAAATCGAGATACGATTCCCGTAATAGACGATCTATCTACATACGAGTTGGTACGGAACACCCGGTGCTCGAGTCAGACTCGACTTTGATTTTATTTTTGTTTAAGTTACTTTGAAGTTGTTGGTTAACACCAACCCCAATACTTTTATGAAATGTGTTTTAGGTGTAACAACAATTTTATGCACCTTTTTTTACATGGGCAATCATCAAATGACTTTTCCCGCTCTGGGCGGAGCGGAAGGGGGTGTCAGACTCTTACTGACTAAAACCCACCCGTGATCCATCTTGCGCCCTTTGCGTTTCAGCGCCGCGGTAACTCTTTCGAACAAATTCCGCAACCCTAGCAGGCACTGGCCCTATAGGCTTACATCATTTTGAGGCTCGCGTAGAACTAAGTAAAGTATGTGTTTAGAAACTAAATTAAACAAAATAATGTGTCAAACATAACCTAATTAAATTGTCCACACATTTCCAATTGACACGATAAACCAAAAACATGAACCGAGACTCATTAACGGAGTTGAACGGAAATTTGTTAAAATTAACCGCAGTCAAGAGCCAGAAGTTATTGAAGTGTATAAATATTTTGAAACTAATCAACTGAACGAGATTGAAAGGTAAACCACACATCTAAAATTGTAGCTATGACGTTCTTTCAATTGGGTGTTTAACTAGTTATAAAAATCATAATTCTATTTTGCCCGACCGTTGGATTTTCAAAAAATATTGGACATGTTTTTTTTGGTCATTTCTAGTCGTAAAAAAATATGAAGATAAAGCGCATCGAAGTTCTAAAGGGGGCTGGTGACGTCACGTCGCTGTTAAAAATAGTAATGACGTTGTGACGACACGCGAGTTTTCATCGCACTGTATGGTCTGCATTCTTTGTTTACGTGAAAAAAGAAAAAAATACGTCTCCAATATTTTTTGGAATGTATCAGACGGACTTATTAGATTTTTATAGTACTTAAAATTAGCTGACCCGGCAAACGTCGTTTTGCGACATAACATAAAAAAAAATTAGGGGTGGACCACCCTTAACATTTAGGGGGATGAAAAATATATTTTGTCCGATTCGCCACCCTAGCCGATATGCACGCTAAGATTCACGAAAATCGGTCGAGCCGGTTCGGAGAAATTCAACCACAAACACCGTCACACGAGAATTTTATATATAAAAAAATACCCTATTGTATATACTAAATAAAACCCCAAAAGTAAGGTAGTCCTTGGAGATGGGTCCCCATAGGGTGAGTTCCCAGTGATGTGAAAAATAAACGCCCTTTTATAGGGCTTCAGGACTTCTAAACAATATTGTGTTATGTTTCAAAAATTGATGACTTGTTTTTCGTTCTGTGACATAAGGTGAATATTCTTTATTAGATACTGAAACGGATGAAAGCTAACAAAATTACCTTTCAAATGATATACCGTAGTGGCATCAATGTTGCCTCAAGGAAAAATATCGAATCAAAAATTCACACTGCAAAAAGAAACAGAGCGCCATCTATCCCACTAGCGCTGAATTACTAAACCAACTCCTGCACCGCGGTATCAGAGTTTTCCGTGCGATTTGAATATAGCAGTTGCTCAACGGACACAGCAACTTGGTTGGTGGAAGATCCTTGATTTTCTATGGAGATTTGCGGGACTTTACACCCTGTGTTAAACCTCATACCTCTATAAATCACTACAACATAATCTAGGTATATTTCGGAATGTTGAAAAAAATATTCGTTAAATTGAATGCCTATAGTTTACTAGCAGCGCCCCGCGGTTTCACCCGCGCAGTTCCCGGTCCCGTGCGAATACGGGGACAAAACATAGCCTATTTTACTCAGGGTGAATGTAGCTTTCTAATGGTGAAAGAATTGAAATCCGTCCAATAGTTTTTTAGTTTAGTCGTTACATATAAAAATACAAATCTTTCCTCTTTAAAATATTAGTATAGATATAGATTGTGAACTTTCATCGGTAAATATAATTTTTAGAGACGGCTTAATAAATATTTTTCAATTCACATTTCGATAAACATAATTTCGTTTGTTTAGTTTCTAACGACTGATAAAGGTCAATTCTGTTTAAGGGTTGTTCCTTAATTACAAGATGTTTTGCATAGGGGTGTATTTTAATTTTAGTTAAGTTTTATTTTAAACTTTTTAAACTGAACTTACCTATAGGACAATACAATACATATAGAAACCTAAGCGATAAGCGATCATGATAAATAAAGATGACATAAGCTGACATACCCTGCACTAGCTAAATTTCACATTAATTAATGCCCGTGTCTTCGGGCTTATGTTGTTTTTAACCAACTTCTAAAAAAGGAGGAGGTTCTCAATTCGGATGTTTGTATTTTTTTTAATGTTTGCTCGCGCATAACTCCGTCGTTTGCCAACCGATTTGAAAAATTCTTTTTTTTTTTGGAAAGGGTATACTTCCCAAATGGTACCATGAAAATTTTATCGAAATCGAACAAGTGGTTTTCGAAAAATCAACAAAAATCTAAAATAAAACTACATTGTCTACATTAACGATCTTTTAGTTTACTCTGCATTAGAATAGAATAGAATACTCTTTATTATGTACACCATACAAGTTAGTCTGTAGGTATATAGTCATTTAGGTATCGTATATTGCTTGGCACCGACTCCAAAAAAATTGTTAAATTTTATTATAGGTTAATCGTAGGTTAGGTTAGGTTTATTAATATAGGTAGGTTAAATGAACTTTTTAGTGCTTCTAGGGTTTTTTGAAGTCGGTGTTGTTTTTTTGCAAAAAATATTTTTTGTCTCTGTGTATTTCGTTGTGAATACAGGTAATAGCTGCCCCCCTCCCCTCCCTCGAATCGAAGTGTAAATGGGGCCTTAATATACGCTAACTTTTGAATAAACCGCGCAGTAAACATTGGCAAAATGCTCGGTGCAATTGTCATAAAAAAACGAATTAAACAATTTAAATAAAATAAAAATGCATATTCAAATTTACTTTTATGTATTTAACTACCTACCTATAAAGCAGGATCATTTGTGGCTGTTTGTACTACACACTACATATAGATACATAACCTAACTGTTTCCTGAAGGTGTATTTGTGTAGTGTGGATGAAACAGCCGCGGAAGATCTAACTTAAAAAGTCTGAATTGCCTCCCCCTAGGCCAGAAGCTGGGTACGCCCATGCATGGAATGGTACAGCCGCAGGGTTATGGTTACTTGAAATAAATCGAATTGAATTGAATAAAGTATTAAGTACCTCGTTGGTTACGTCACGAGTTACGTAGTCGCGTAGAAGCCTTTGTTCAAAACCCGGGTGAGAAAAGAAGTGTCATTGGGTCCCAGTGGACTACGAGAGTAGGTAAAGGAACGGAAAGTGCATCTGTATTAGCGCACACACTTCTGCTACACTATATCATCTACTTTTTTTTTGGATGGGATATCATTAAATGACTTCTCCCGCTCTGGGCGGAGCGGCAGGGAGTGTCAGAATCTTACTGACTCAAACCCACCTGTGATCCTTCTTGTGCCCTTTGCGTTCCAGGGCCGCGGTGACTCTTTCGAACAAATGCCGCAACCCTAGCAGGCACTGACCCTTTGGGGCCCCGTTTTCGTTTCTGACGGCTCTTTGAGGCGCGCGTGGAACACTACGCGCCGTCGACTCGGGCCTGGTAGCTATCAGACGGCGAGCCACCCATAGCTCGCCATCCGCAGGCCCGCGCCTACGGTGGCCGGGAATCGCCTGCGTTTCCCGACGCCCGGGGCGTCTTCTTCTGTTGCGGCGGCTGGGGCGTGAGGTTTCCCTCTCTCGCACGCGTTCCGCCTCCTTCTTTGGTAGCATTACTGCTTCGCAGAAGGAGGCGACCGCTGCCCATGCCTCCTCGCTCCGGACCATGGATTGAACCAGGGCCGGACGCGAGAGAACGCCGCCGCCGATCGCCTCGACGAGGACACGGCGGTGCTCCGCCCAAGCAGGGCAGACCTCCAACTATATCATCTCCTGCGTGCTTACTTACTTTTAAGCGGTTCGACTAATAAACAGAAGTTTTACTATTAGGTTTAGGGCTTCGGTAAATATTCGGATTAACTGTAGGTCGATGTTTAATAGTAACTTCACAGGACAAACCACAACAGGAAAGGTTTTTATTTATTTAGTTACCATTGTCCAACTTCCTCCAATTTATAGCCACCATTATGACTGCTATATAATACTCGCTGACCAACGTGAAACACTATTTTGATAAAGGAAAGCGTTTTGGAATATTCTAGTGTTCATTTTGTAATACTAAAAGTTAACATAATTTTTCACTGTGTTTTGCCGTCTTGGTTCCAGATATTTTTACAAGGTAATTAGTGATTAACTATATTTTACATATACAAAAGTAAAACGGACCGGCTTTATACTCTGAGAGAATTAAGTTTAATTTAAGTACTACAAACAAGTAAAAACCTAAAATTGAACCCTGAGGTACCCCCATATAGACGTTTGATCCCGAAGAATTTACATCAATGAATTGCTTTCTATCATCTAAATATGATTTAACTAAGCTTAAAGCTGTTTTGTCTATCCGTATTGCTCAAGCTTCAGAAGTAATGTTTCGTAATTTGCGAAATCAAATGGCTTAGGTCGTAAGCGATACCCTCTATGTTGTGCATCTTTCCAGGAATTAATAATATCTTTACTAATATATAAAGTTGAAGAGTTTGTTTGCTTGAACGCGCTAAACTCAGGAACTACGGGTGCGATTTGAAAAATTCTTTGAGTGTTAAATATCCCATTTATCGAGAAAGGCTATACGTATCATCACGCTAAGACCAATAGGAGCGGAAAACCAATGAAGAATATTACAAAAACGGGGTTGTTTTTTCTCTCTCTCTCTGTCTCTCTCTCTCTCTGTCTCTCTCTTATGTAACGCAGACGAAGTCGCGCAGGTCAGCTAGTATATACTAATATATAAAGCTGAAGAGTTTGTTTGCTTGCTTTAACGCGCTAATTTCAGGAACTATGGGTTCGATTTCAAAAATTCTTTAAGTCATAAATAGTCAATTTATAGGGGAAGGCTATAGGCTATATAATATCTCACGCTAAGACCAATAGGAGCGGAGCACCTTTTTTTTTGGATGGGAAATCATCAAATGACTTCTCCCGCTCTGGGCGGAGCGGAAGGGGGTGTCAGAGTCTTACTGACTAAAACCCACCCATGATCCTTCTTGTGCCCTTTGCGTTCCAGGGCCACGGTGACTCTTTCGAACAAATTCCGCAACCCTAGCAGGCACTGACCCTATGAGGCCCCGTCTTCTTTGTTGACGGCTCTTTGAGGCGCGCGTGGAACACGACGCGCCGTCAACTCGGGCCTGGTTGCTATCAGACTGCGAGCCACCCATAGCTCGCCATCCGCAGGCCCGCGCCTATGGTGGCCGGGAATTGCCCACGGTTCCCGACGCCCGGGAAGTCTTCTTCGGTTGCGGCGGCTGGAGCGTGAGGTTTCCCTGTCTCGCACGCGTTCCGCCTCATCCTTCGTTAGTATAACTGCTTCGCAGAAGGAGGCGACCGCTTCCCATGCCTCCTCGCTCCGAACCATGGTTTAAACCAGGGCCGGACGCGAGAGGTTTCCACCGTCGATCGCCTCGAAGGAGCGGAACACTTATGAAGAATGTTACAAAAACGGGGTTACTTTTCTCTCTCTCTTACATGACGCAGACGAAGTTGCGCGGGTCAACTAGTGTTTTAATTGGAGGATAACGGTGTCATTTGTAAAAGTTGTTACAAGTATTGAAAGCTACAAGGATCTAGCTTATACATTGTTTCAGTAATAACGAAAAACGCATATTCATATTACTCATTAAAATCGATAGACTCGGAACTTTTCAATTTAGACTGTTTTGAACTCTTTAATTGGCTGATTTGATATTTCATGAAAAAATTCCTTGATAGGACCTTGGTCCAGCCGGATGAAATAATATATGAAATGATGTTATTAAGTTGTATATTTATTAATTTTCAGCTCGTCTGCATAGCGCCATAAAGATGAAAGTAGTACCATTACTGATTGCGGTAGCCATTGCTGCTGCCGCTACGACTGAGACCGACCCTGAAATATTGAAGGACGCAACTTCTGCAGAAGTATTGATGTATCTCTATGACGTTGTGCTCACATCATACATGATTACAGCAGCCAACGAACAAGGGGGCCCGATTATTTCTACGAAAAGTTGTGATGGTCCTAAACTTTATAACGGACAGTGTGCACCTGTAACAACCACAATGAACCCTAACATTATGAAAGCTATTTTCGGTGAAGTATAGATGGTTAAAATTAAATCAATTATTTACTAAAGAAACAATTTTTATTTTTCCAACTTTTTTAAAAACTTCATCACTCATTTACACCCCTTAAGGGGTTGATTTTAGAAAAATAAAAAACACGTATTTCTTATACCTTACCAAATTGTAAAAGGTGCAACTTCATCGAACCAAGCGTTAGATTAATCGATAAAAAACACTTGATTACCCCCCTAGTCTATCCACCAGACCCCTTGTCTGTAATCGACTTTCAAAAAACGAATTATGAAAACTTTTTTTTCACTTAGGCCAGTATTTATACCAAGTTTCAAGTATTTTGGCCCAAGAAATTCTTCCTTACAACCCTTAACACCCCTTGATCGTGTTATGTAATTCTGAAAACTAATAATAATAGCCTTAAAAATTTACTTAGGTCAATATTCGTGCATATTGTGTTGTGCTCTCTTCTAACGATTTATTCACTAACAATTACACAAAAATATATAAATATCAGATGTTTTGAAGTAGGGTGAACTGGTCAGTTACAGGAGTGACAGCACTTCAAAAAATATAGCAGTCCAAAGCGAAAATCCACTACGAACTTTACTGCGAATGTTTGTGGGTAGTTGTACACAAATAACCAACGGTGTCAGTGTATAAAAGGGGGGCTGCCTTATACTAATTTCTATATTGCCCGGTTAAGCAGTAATGTGCTGAACTGCGAGTAGGCTATTAAAAAAAAAAAAGTACTAATTTCTCAGTCGCAACTCAACGGTCAGCGAGTCAACACGTCCCCTGAGGATGCCTCGTGGAGAGGCGAAAAACGTGTCGGTATTGGTGTTGGGTTTTGCTTTGCCTTCCTGCATGTGCATAAAATCCTTGCATTTGCCTTGTAATCTTCCATGTGCATAATATAGCGGGCGGGAGGGAGGTGAATACCTGCAACCCACTAATATTCGCGGAAATTAAAACTAGATATATTATTTTCATTTTCAAATTTAAGAAAAAATCTAACGAATTAAGGTTTGTAAGGCGACAAAAAGAACCGCTACGCTATCCCTCCAGCGGCGAACTAAAATCCTTTATCGCGGTATCAGAGTTTTCCGTGCGATTAGAACATGTACAAAAGCCCGAATATCAACTGTCAGGCAGGTGCACACTGGACCCAACAACCGTCCAGAGGGAGGATTCTCCCTTATCAATGGAGGCTTGCCGGCCTTTACACCCAGTTCCACATTCCTCCATAACCGTAAACTATATTTTTAAGTATGTCTGATTGGACCGTGCCCTGGCGGTTGGGAGTGTCCTGCTCACTCAAAAGTCTCGCTGATGGTGGCGTATGTGTTTCATTCATCATTTGGCTCCGTCAGCTGGGACGGGTCATCTCTCAGCTGCCACGGTTTATTTTAATTATTTGTACTTTAAATTGTTCCTTTCACTCTGGATACCTGTATCATACACGTCTTTCTACATCGTTCTCACAGGATTAACATCAAGAAGAACAATGTATCCACAACTTTGTAACAATTTATTGATTTAAAAGAGGACCGTTGTCCGTGGAGTTTCTTGCACGTTCTTCTCCATAGAGATCTACGCTTTGGAACGTGCAGATAGCTTCACTTCTTTCGACCTTGACAATTCAAAAGTGCCTGTTAAGGGTTTAATTGAAATAAATGCTTTGAGTTTTGAGTTTTTTTTTTTTTGAGTTTTTAACCCAGTAACTGGGTCTTCTTATTTTTGAGTCAATGGCTAAGTCACACATTCAGTTAAAAAAGAATCGGGAATGGATGATTTTTTATGGTTCCAAATATTTTTTTTTTCTTATGTTATATTGGCTCAACTGTTAGTTTTCCATTATGGCGCTGAGTTTGAGTTACTTTACATCAGTTATTCAGATTAAATACAGTGCTATTTTTAGTTATGTCATATCATATCATGTGTGTATTGCGAATTTCATGATGGACCAAGACATCGAACAAAGATTTTGTCTTAATTTTGGATCACAAATGGAATTTCGTGTTCGGAGTCACTGAAAATGTCACAGAAAGCTTACGGTGAATCGACTAAAAACACATGCTCATGAGTGTTACAAATCATTCAAAAGCGGTCGAGATGTTACTTGAGATGAAGAAAATTCTAGAAAACCTTCGCACAAGGCTATCATTTTTTACCATAGTCGTGTTCGTTGTTGACCAAAAACTCAACAAATACCATCAAGCAACCACTTTATTCACTGTATATGGCTGCAATTGACTTTTTCCTTTTTAACCTAAACCCAAATTCCCACTTCGTGACACCCGCGTTCATTCGGTAGAAGACACGAAGGAGAATTCGTTGCGAGAACTGCACATAATTCCGGAAAAAGCTATTAAAAATGTTTTTATGATTGAATAATTCGTAAGCGTAAGTGTATCGTTTTTGAAAGAGCATACTTTAAAGGCGATAAAACAAAGTAGGATGAATAAAAAAAAATCTATAGCTTAACCTTACCTTTAAGTTATATATTAAGTTATATACTTATATTAAATACAGTATTTCTTAAATCTATGTAAAGTGCACACATAATTTGTGCCTGAACTAGGTAATCCTGTGTTTCAGACGATTTGGGACATTTTTAGTTTATTAAATAATCACATAGTCATCATATTAATTTTATTGGTATCTATGTAAAAAGGTATATACAATTACAGTATCTTAAACTTAGCTTAACTAATTTAAATAACAATAATACGAACAATGTTTACTTCAGCACAAGTAGGTAACTTCTCTGTATCTTCATAGGACAAAGTTTGAAGAGTTTCCTTAAGGATTTTCTTGCACTTAATATGATTTAATTAGTAGTATGAGTAGTTTCGTTTTTTATTTATTTTAATTATAATATGAATCTGCACAATATGACATTTCATAATCACTTATTTCATTTAATTGACATCAACAATTATGTTGGTGATAACTTTTATTTGACAAAGGATAGGTATCTTTTAAACAGATACTATCTGACAAACTTTTATCGAAGACAGATAGCTATGTCGCTATCATATTTTTTTAATATAACAGCCAAGAACTTGGCTAAACAATTTGCTCCTATTGAGCAATGCCATGACATTTTAAATAATTCTGCCAATACCTTGGCAGCAAATACTGACATGAATTATAATTTAAATTAAAAAGTAAGACAACAGAGATTATCTCTAGCACCAATACACAAAATAGTAGTAATTCAAATAACCTTTTAAAATCAACAAATACTATTAACCTGGTGCATCAAAATATTCAAGGATTTATGAACAAAGACTTAGAAGTTGAATTATTCCTGAATTTTAACAATATTGATATTCTCTGTTTAACGGAACATTGGCTTAAAAGCCATCAGTTTCAGTTTAATTATAGCAATCACCAGGTTGGTAGCTCGTTCAGCAGAGAAAATGCTATACATGGTGGCTCATTAATTTTAATAAATAATCATCTTAAGTTTAAAGAACGTAAGGATATAGTGAGCCTCTCTGTTGAGCGGATTATTGAAATAGCCTGTATTGAATTGGAGCAGTATATTATATTAAGTGTGTACAGACCACCTTCAGGATTGTATGATAGTTTTGAAACAGTAATGGATGAAGTTTTGCACAAAATTTCTAATTCAAGCAAGTCTATCATTGTCTGTGGTGACTTTAATGTTAATTTGTTAGAAAATTCTAGTTTAAGTACGAAAATTACAAGTCTGTTTCAGTCATACAATCTTGCAAACCTATTCATGGATCCTACTAGAATAACTCCCACTAGTGCCACTTGCCTGGATAATATCTATACAAATGTTGTACCTACCCATACAAAGATGATTAATTTAATAGATTCAGATCACTGTGGACAATTTATCTCTATACCAAATATAAATAAAACCAAAACAAAAAAGGATATCACTGTTAACCCAAAATCAAAATTTCGCTTAGAAATATTTAAAACTAAACTTTTAAATAAAATGCCAACTCTGTCAACTAATGGTGACCCTAATCAATGTTACAATGATTTTTTCAAAATGTATTGTGCAGAGTTTGATACAACATTTATTCCCAAAACCATTTCGGTTAACAGTAACACTTCCTTCAGTGACTGGGCCACCATTGGTATTTATAAAAGTAGAGAACGGCTTTATGAGCTGTACGAAGAAAGAACTTATATTAATACTGTAGAGTTTAATTTATATGTTAAGAATTATACTAAACTATTTAAAAAGGTTTGTTATATAGCCAAGTCTAGGTACTTGAGTGCAAAAATTAAAAATAGTAGTAATGTGATAAAAATGACTTGGGATATTATTAATAGCGAAACGGGAAGGTCTTGCAATCGAAGTAGTGATTATAGCCTTGCTATTAATGACAATATAATTAAATTAGATTCGCAAGTCGCCGCGGCTTTTGAAGATTTCTTTGCAGAGATTCCCGTATCGACAACTAAGTTTCTAGATTCATCACCTAGGGCTGCAGAAGCATTACTTAAAGAAAACGTTCCAGTTTGTGATGCCGAATTCAAATTCCAACATGTCACTTCTAATGATATCGTAAAAACGTTTAACTCATTGAATGTTAAAAAGACTGCCGATCTATGGGGTAATTCTGTTGACCTTGCTAAGTCCATTATACACATTGTAGCCTCTACTTTAGCTGTTATTTTTAATAATTGTATAGACCGTGGTGAGTTTCCTGATCTAATAAAATATAGTAAAATAATTCCGTTATTTAAATCGGGGAGTACATCAGACCCTTCCAATTATAGACCAATATCAGTGCTACCTACTTTTAGTAAAATTTTTGAGAAACTTATTTTAAATCAAATGCAAAGTTATTTTAATAAACCTAAATTTTTACATAACAAACAGTTTGGTTTTACGAGGGGTCGTTCAACAACCGATGCCGGTGTTGAACTTCTAGGACACATTTACAATGCATGGGAGGACAAATGCGATGCTTTGGGCATTTTTTGCGATTTGTCCAAGGCGTTCGATTGCGTTCTCCATGAGACGTTAATCAGGAAATTGCACTATTACGGAATCCGGGACGCCTCTCTGGATCTTCTTACTTGAGTGGTAGGATTCAGAGAGTTGATGTCAATGGTAAAAGGTCTCCTGGATCGGTAGTCAGGATGGGGGTCCCCCAAGGCTCAATTTTAGGTCCCTTCCTGTTTCTGATATATATTAATGACTTGCCGTACCTCATAAAAGATAAATATGATATAGTGTTGTTTGCAGACGACACGTCGCTTTTGTTCAAACTAAAACGTCAGCAGATGGTTACTGACAATATAAATAGTGCCCTTGCGACTGTAGTTAACTGGTTTAATGTTAATAATCTTCTACTTAACGAGAAGAAGACGAAATGCATAAAGTTTACTTTACCTCATGTAAGACAAGTGAATACTGTTCTAACAATAAAGGGTGAAGAGTTGAAACCCGAAGATACCACAGTGTTCTTAGGCATCACTTTGGATGCGAAGCTTCAGTGGGGCCCCCATATAGATAAACTGTCAAAAAAACTCAGTTCTGCAGCATTTGCCATTAGGAAAATTACTGGCTTAACTGATTTAGAAACGGCCCGTTTAGTGTACTTTAGTTACTTTCATAGCGTGATGTCATATGGAATTCTGTTGTGGGGAAATGCCGCCGATATGCAGACAATATTTGTTTTACAAAAAAGAGCTATTCGTGCGATTTATAAATTAAATCCCAGACACTCACTCAGAGAAAAATTTAAAGAGATTAATATAATGACTGTGCCCTCTCAGTATATCTATGAGAATCTCTTGTACGCACATAAAAATATTAATCTGTTTAAAAAATACAGTGATATCCATAGCATAAATACTAGGAACAAACACAATTTTGTTGTTCCTAAAACCAGGCTCAAGAAAATAGGTGGTTCCTTTCGATGCCAATGTATACATTTTTATAATAAACTTCCTGGCCGCATTCAAGAACTAAGCATAAATAAATTCAAAGTATTTATAAAACGTAAGCTATGCCAGAAAGCTTTTTACACAGTTAAAGACTATCTGGAGGACAAGAAGGCTTGGGATTGAGCTGCTTCAGTTGTGTACATGGCCCAATGTTTTATGTTGTTGTTTTGTTTCTGTGTTTTTCTTTTATATCTTTACACTTTGACATGTTTCAATTTTCGTTTAGTTTACTTTAGACATGAATGTTTACTTTTTAAAGTATTCTTTTTATTTTATTACAATTTCTTATTTTGACATGAATACTTACTTTGTAAAGTATTATATTTTTTAATTTATTTACTATTGTGAATATGAGGACTATATGGGTTATTATTGCTTTTTCCTCTTCAAGTATTTTTTTTCCTTTTTTTTTAGCGTTGTCTGGCTGTTTGAGTTTTTTTGTGGCCTACCCAAATGTCCTTTCATTGGCATTGTTCGTCGAGTCGTTGAGCTCCTTATTGGTTCTAAGTTGAGCTACTCGACTACTGACCAAGGCTTGCAATGAATGGACAGGTCCACTCAAATCTGTGTGGTTCTTTCCTCAAAAGACCACTTCAGACACTGACATGGTCCTCATATAACGTATTGTGAATGTGAGGACCATGTAAATCGCTATGTTAGGGGTTCATTTCTTGTTAGTCTGGCGGTTTGAGTTCTTTATGTGGCCTACCCAAATGTCCTTACTTTAGTATTGATCGTCAAATCGACGAGCTCCTTAAAGTTCTAAGTTTGAGCTACTCGGTAACTGACAAATGCTTGCACTGTCTGGACAGGTCAACTCAAATCTGTGTGGTACTTTCCTCAAAAGACCACTTCAGACACCAACCTACATGGTTCTCATATGATTTGACCAGTACAATTGTATGGACTTTAAAAGAGACCTTGACCTCTGAGTTTGTTTCGGTGTTTCTTCTCAGGGTAGTCAGCTAGGAAACACCGGCCTCATCTAGTTTATAACGACCAAAAATATTGACGTGTAAAAGTGTTATTCACAACCTACTTACAAAATAAATATCATTTATCATTTATTTTATTTATCATTTATCCTATTATATAGTAGCAACATTAACATAACATTAACGTAACTAACATTTTGTGTATTATTGATCATTTCCCGGTACTTTCTTGACAGAGTAGTACTTATAACGAAGTTCAAAGGAAAATTATCACGACTATGTAGGCTTTACAGGTTTTTGAATTTTTTACCAAGAGATAAAATGTACCTAGGTGAAAAATCTATATTGTAAGAATTCCTAAGAGTCTAGACTAAAATAAGCCATCGAAAATATGTTTTACGTCGCATTTACGGATTTCGATTTCGCAAAAAAATAAAAATAGGTAGACAAAATTCAATAATGTTGTTGGTGTGGTTCGGCGAATCAGCGACGGGGTTTCGATGTGTGAGTTTGTTTGGATTTTTGGGTCACGATTCGCGCTTAGATCCCTTGAAGTAATGCTTCCATGTTTTATTTGCGTTCACTGATTTTTTGCTATTAAAAGAACAATTCTTCAATAAGCTTTTAAGAAACAAAATCGATCATCCTGTATGCACTCGGGCAATATCTGAGAATAGGCTTCATACACAGCGCGCCAACAATACGTATGGCGAGCGAACTAACGGGTATATTATACCGAGACTTATTAATAGTCTACCCTCAAAAATAAAAAAAATATATTACAAATCAAAATATCAAATGTAAAAGCAATATTACTGTATTATTTAAGAATACCTTTACTTATTCATAGACCTATAAAATACTCATTCTGTACAGTTTTCGATATTGAGATAGATTCATGATAGCACAAGTTTAAACCTTTGCGGTTTTTGGTTCCTATTTAACCCAGAAAATACTGTATTATTTTGTATAAATGATAAATAAATTTAAAAAAAATCAAATACTATATTGGCGCCAGTAATGAACATTTAAGGAAAAGGGACAAGGTTAAATTTTCATGGTATGCGTAACGGGACGGACGCATGGTTTTTTTTTTCTCAATATAGCAATTAATTGATTAAGAATGTAGGCTCCCAAATCACGACCCACCCTTTTTTTTTCTGGATGGGAAATCATCAAATGACTTCCCCCGCTCTGGGCGGAGCGAAAGAGAGTGTCAGACTCTTACTGACTAAAACCCACCCATGATCCTTCTTGTGCACTTTGCGTTCCAGGGCTGCGGTGACTCTTTCGAACAAATTCCGCAACCCTAGCAGGCACTGACCCTATGGGGCACCGTCTACGTTGCTGACAGCTCTTTGAGGCGCGCGTGGAACACGACGCGCCGTCGACTCGGGCCTGGTTGCTATCGGACGGCGAGCCACCCATAGCTCGCCATCCGCAGGCCCGCGCCTACGGTGGCCGGGAATCGCCCTGCGTTTCCCGACGCCCGGGGCGTCTTCTTCTGTTGCGGCGGCTGGGACGACCCACCCCTGCATACAATCCATCCATCGCTTCTTTGGCCTCCATCTCCCTCTCCATCCATCCAATTTAATATTCACAAGCCTTTTAGTTACATGCGTTTCAACCCTTCCCTTCCCATACAAGTACCAACGGCTTCTTCTTTAACCTTCCCCGAGATGGTGACTTAGATGCATAAGTAGTCTTCTATACTAATAATATACAGAAGAAAGTTTTTTTTTTGTCTGTACCGAATAAGCTCCGAAACTACTGTACCAATTTTAACCATTTTTCATTAATGGAAAGCTACATTAACAGCGAGTAAGATAGGCTATATTTTATACTCGTATTCCCACAGAAACGAGAACTATGCGGGTGAAACCGCGGGGCGCTGTTAATAAATAAATAAATATCTTGGGACAACTCACACTCGGCTATCTGATCCCAAGCTAAGCAGAGCTTGTGTTATGGTAACCAGACAACTGATATACATACTTATATAATTTATAAATACATACATATTATAGATAAATCAGACCCAGACACAGAACAATCATGCTCATCACACAAAGTTTGTCCTGGGTGGGAATCGAACCCACGACCTCCGGCTTAGCAGTCAGGGCCGCTAACCACTAGACCAACAGGCCCGTCCAATATCCATATATTGAATGGTATGCTATATAAGACCAGTATTATTCTACCTAGCCTTTTCCCAACTATATTGGGGTCGGCTCTCCCAATCAAGCCGGATTCAGCCGAATACCAGTATTTTATGTGAAGCGGCTGCTTACCAGACCTCCACAACCCATTAACTGGGGAACATGGTACTTCTTGGCAAGACTGGTGTCAGATTTTCTGGCTTCTGACAATCCGTAACGACTACCAAAGATCTCTAAATGGCAGCCGGGACCAACGGCTTATAGTGCTTTCCGAGGCACGGAGAAGTCTCGTTATGTTAAGATGGTCACCCATCCACAGACCAACCTCGGGAAGCGTTCCTTAACCTCGAAGATCGACCCGTGCGGCTGTTATAATTTAGCCACGAGTTCCTCTGCTATTTAAGACCAATAGTCAGTCGACGACATGGTTGGCGCAGTGCTTGAGCGTTCGGCTGTTGCGCTACGTGCCGCGGGTTCGATTCCCGCACGGAACAAATGTTTGTATGACCTACAGACAGTTGTTCCGGGTCTGGACGTCTTGTGTATGTGAGTTTACATGTTTGTGAACGCACCCACGATACAGGAGTAAATCCTAGTGTGGGGCAACGATTTTAAGCTAAAAAAGTATTATAAATCAATACGTGTACTCAATTACACCTAGCCCTACAAAAAAAAAACTACTAATAAGTTCTAAATTAATCACTTTTCAAGAAGTGTTGTGCAGTTGGCACTGGCCTCAAATCTGTGATTGAAAGAAAATTTTGCCACCAACTGCATTAAATGCTTGAAAAGTGTTTGTCTTTTACTTTTAGTCATATTTTACGGGTTTTTATAAAAAAAATCCTAATTTTTATTTTTTCTTTACTTCATAGTAAATATAGAAAACCACTCTTAAATACCATGCACTTCTGTTACACTCTATACAGTATGTTAAATAACAGAGGGCGTTCCCTTAAATTCGTTTTATTCTATATCATTAATAGATTAAAATAAAAATATCAAAATAGAAAAATAAGCATAAAATAATCCGAATTAAAAAAAAAACAAAAAGTATAAAATAACTTTAATTTCGGAACTCGGTGTTTTTGGTTGCTTTTTTGTTGTTGAACACACCGACTTCCGAAATTAAAGTTATTTTATACTTTTTGTTTTTTTTTGTTTAGAAGTCGGTTTTATTTTTTGTAAAAAGTTTTTTTTTATTTTTCACTTTTTAGTGGTACCTACACCCCCTCCCCTCCCCCACCTAAACGAACCAATCCCATTGGTGTAAAAAAACGTACTGCTCCTTCGCAGAGTAAACTAAGAGGTCGTCAATGTAGAAAATGTACATTTTTTTTTTTGATTTTTGTTGATTTTTCGAAAACCGCTTGGTTGATTTCGATAAAATTTTCATGGGACCATTTGGGAAGTATACCTTTTCCAACAAAAAAAGAATTTTTCAAATCGGTTGACAAGCGACGGAGTTATGCGCGAACAAACAATAAAAAAAAAAAAAAACATACAAACATCCGAATTGAGAACCTCCTCCTTTTTTAGAAGTCGGTTAAAAAAATTGGCAATATATTCGAAAAATTCTGTTTAAAATCAAAATAGTAGCGCGGAATAGTACCTACTCGTAGTAGCAATGTCCAAACCGGCAAGTACGCGTATACAGAGTGTTTTTTTAACGTATCACTTTAACATTTTTAGTGAATATTTTAATATTAAAAAAAAAACATTTATTTTTTGAATGGTAATATTTTTTTTATCATCTATAGATGCTATACTATTGAGGGTTAACGGTAACGCCCTCTGTTAGTTAACATACTGTATAGTAATGGAGTAATAAGTATAATAAAAGTATATTTCATAATTGATTCATTTAATAAGCATAATCAGGAGAACCGAATAAGCTTTCCAAAACGTTGGGACTCATCGTGGTTGTTGTCGGTGCACATTTGCCTGATTGTAGTCTAGGCATATTATCTGGACAATCCCTATTTTTAGTTGCAAACACCTGTCCTTCGTTATTGATAGCAGTAATCACGTATGACGTCAGCGTTACGTCATAGAGGTACATCAATACTTCTGCAGGAGTAGCGTCCTTCAATATTTCAGGAACTGTGTCAACTGTGTTGGCAGCAGTAATGGTGACTGCAATCAGCAATATTACTACTCTCATATTTGTTTCGCAAGGCAGACGAGCTGAAAATTAATAAAAACACCCATATATAACATCATATTTTCATTCACATTCACAACATAATATTATGTACCTAATGATACCAAATTGTTGTATATCCATGTCTGAACACTGTGTCCCAAAATACAAGCGATAAGCTTAATTTGGGAACCTGAGAAATCTGTACCTCTTCTTTAAAAATAATAATATTGTGAATGTTGTTTCCTTTTCTGAACCAATAAATATTCTTCTTCTTTCATAGCAAATGTTTTCTTCCAGATTAATTGGGCGAGTTCATTTAAAGAACATCTCTCATGAAATATCAACTGAGCAAAAAGTTCCAAGTCAAGTCTATCGATTTTATTTATTTACTAGCAGCGCCTCGCGGTTTCACCCGCGTAGTTCCCGTTCCCGTGGGAATATGGGGATAAAATAGCCTATAGCCTTCCTCGATAAATGGGCTATCTAACACTGAAAGATTTTTTCAAATCGGACCAGTAGTTCCTGAGATTAGCGCGTTCAAACAAACAAACAAACAAACTCTTCAGCTTTATAATATTAGTATAGATACGTATGTAACTTAATCAACAACTACGAGGGCAGAGTTATAGTCTGATAAAAAATGAACAAGTTATATTATTTAGTTTCCTACATAATGTTCCATATTGCTTAGTAATTTATACACATTTAAAACGAGTCTGACCTTTTACAAAACAATACCATAACCATACAACTGACACAGTTATCCTCTTATTCTGTTAAATCATAATTAATCAGCCTTTTAATGTTCCCACTGCTGGGATACAGGCCTCCTCTCTAGGAGAGGGAATGGGCCGTAATCCACCACGCGGGCCCAGTGCGGGTTAGTGAATGTCAGGACATGCCGGTTTCCTCACGATGTTTTCCTTCACCGTTTAGAGAGTTGTGGTGATGAAATTAATTACACAAAGTAATGCGCCTGGCTGGGTTTGTCTGGTACGATTCGTAAAGCCGGGGCCGTTACCACTCGGCCACCATTTCTCTACTCGACCACCACTGCTCTGGAGGATTGCGCAATTTGATCGAAAGAGTCACCGCGGCCCTGGAACCAGTGTGACAACTCCAACTGAACTCGAACTGCAACTCCAACATGAGCGCAAAAATGTCAATGAAAGCTTGTCTTATTGACGTTTTCGTACTCAAGAGATGAGCAAGCAAACGCTCTTGCTCCGCTAAAACTTATACATCTACCTTAAACTTTTTAATAAAAGAGAAATTATGTTACAAGAATAAGGAACCAGTCAGCGCAACTAGGTTGCAGATTTCTGGTTAAAGTAGTCTCTTTCTTCAATTTTGTATAAAAGTCTCACGCAATTATCATTTACAATTTAAAAAAAAACTCCCATCGGGTCTTTGTCAAAGTTTATCGTTTTCTACTTTCAGTTCAACTGGACGTAGACCAGGGGCCTAAGTCTGCTATTTTTATAAATTTGTCATTCCAACACGATTCCATTATCATTTTGCTAAAAATTCGTAATCTTCTAAATTCATAATGGTCGATCACTGGTCGGTCATTGGTCTCGTAATACTTTTTGATAACCGAGCTATTAAAAGCAATGACTGCACAATGACGTTCTAATGGTTGGTCACTGATTAAAGGAACTGTCAAAATTTTAGCAGACTACCGCATACGTCTGTAATTCATTTGTGTTACGAGATTACCATTCTATGCCATTTCTTTCAATGGAGTGTCAGTGGTTGACCACTGGAAAGTCATAGTGACGCTATTTTATTAGTAGATTACCAAACTTGTAAAAATGAACCATTATGAGATCAATGTTAGACCATTCTGACACTATTGTAATAGCAGACTCAGGGCCGACTGCCTCCACAAACCATTACGGGCTACACGACACTCCTTGGCAAGACACAAGTCTATGACTATGTCCCAGAGTCTATGACTATGTCCCAGAGTCTATGACTGGTATTTCATACTAAACTAATCTGTTACGTTAGAAATATATTTATTACATAGTATAAAACAAAGTTGCTTCGCTCTGTCTGTCCCTATGTATGCTTAGATCTTAAAAAACTACGCAACGGATTTTGATGCTGTTTTTTTTTAATAGATAGAGTGACTGAAGAGGAAGGTTTATAATGTCTATAATACATGCATATTATAGTAGAGGAAACATTAGTATCTACATTGCACCCGTGCGAAGCCGGGGCGGGTCGCTAGTTAGAAATAAAGAAAAATATGTAAAGTACAAGTAAGATAATCATTACGAATTACCTTATGAGAATATCTGGAACCAAGACGGCACAACACGGCGAAAAATAATAATAAAACTGGTTGGTGTTATAAAATATTGACTCAAGGATAATTGCAAACAGATTTCCGTTATTAAAATGGAGTTTTATAATGACAAGCGCATGTTATATAGCAGCCATTATAACCGATAATGATGATAATACGTAATAAAACGTACGAATGATCATACGTTATTTAAACCGTACCACCTAAACACAATAAATTGAGAGGAAAAGAGACAATTTAAACTATATCTAATTATAATATTTAAAGTAAAGTTATTGCCTGTTATGTTTTGTCCAGTGAAGTTACTGTTAAATATTGAACTACAGTAAAAAAAAACATTTGAACATTAGCATATACATTTAAAAGAATATAATCTGTACTAATCTATACTAATATTATCTATCTATCGCTAATCTCAGGAAGTACTGGTCCGATTTGAAAAATATTTCAGTGTTAGATAGCCCATATATCGAGAAGGGTATAAGATATATATCATAACGCTAAGGCCAATAAGAGCGGAGCATCCCATGAATAATATTTCAAAATCAGGGGGTTAGTAACTATTCCACGCGCACGAAGTCGCGGGCAGAAGCTAGTATATGTATATATAAAAGTGACTAGTGTTCATTCGCAAAGATTGTTATGGAAAAGAACGGACGAGAAACTCCACCTAATAGTTAAACTTTTAGTAGTTTATGACACCGTCACGTAAAGGGTGTGTTTAAATACCTAATTATGTGCAGTTACATACAATACTTCAACACAAAACGCAATTTAAAATATCGTATTCTTTCACTGTTTGGAAGCTACACTATCCCAGGGTGACATAGGCTATATTAACAAGAAGAACAGCGTGATTTTTTATACTTACTTAAAACAGCAATTTTCGTTTTTACCTATAACATAATTTATCAAATGTAAATCGTTATAAATATAATAATCAGGCAAACTTTTTTCCTTATGTGAAATACCGCAACATTATGAAAAATAAAGTAAATCATGTTTCATGTGCCATACCCAAATAAGGAATTATTTGTATTACATTTATCCTACTATCTTTCCTACTTAGGTATATCATGAATTTGATGGTTTGGATGATTGGGCGTTCCATAAATCAATAAACAACTAAATTAACATTATTTCCATAATGTGCGTTTGCTATATTTACTGTTACGGAGTTACTTTATATGCCTTCGTAGTTCAAGTCTAGACTAGTTCATAGTTAAATATCTACTTTGCTCTAGGATTGCAATAAACGTAATGTACAATATCTCACCTTAGTTGCTAATTTTACTGATTTTAGGTTGAGGAGAGTCACAGTCCAAAGCATATTCAATATGTTTAACTAAACTCAACGCAAAGAAAATCATCAAGACTGGTTCATCTATACTAATATTATAAAGCTGAAGAGTTTGTTTGTTTGTTTGTTTGAACGCGCTAATCTCAGGAACTACTGGTTCGAATTGAAAAATTATTTTTGTGTTGAATAGACCATTTATCGAGGAAGGCTTTAGTCTATATATTATCACGCTTAAGCCAATAGGAGCGGAGCAGCGATAAAGTTATGTCCGTATAAACCCCAAAAAAACGGTTCTCTTGTACCCATCTGCGTACCCCTTCACAGCGTACAAACGTATGTTATAAACTAGTGTAAACAATAAACAGACATACGATTTCATGAAGTTTGATCATTTTTTGAGGAGTTCCGTTGCCATCTCCGAAGTTCTTCATCAGATCTTCACTAAATTGAAATTGAACCAGTCCGAAAGGCTACTTTACCAAACAAAAAAAGAATTGTCCAAATCAGCATCGACTATTGGCGAAAATATCGGTGGACAAACATACAAAAAACATTCGACTTGAGTATCTTGAAATCGGTTAAAAACCACCTCGTTTTCCCTCGCACACTTGCGCCGAGGGCTATGGAATCTTCAACACAGTACTCCAAAACCTCTATTTATTTAATCAAATATATCCCCAACTCGACCACATCATAGAATGGCCAATTCTACGATTGGGCCACGACATCTTCTTCTTCTAAATATATATAACTCAAAAGTGACTGACTGACATAGTGATCTATCAACGCACAGCCCCAACCACTGAACGGATCGGGCTGAAATTTGGCATGCAGGTAGATGTTATGACGTAGGCATCCGCTAAGAAAGGATTTTGATTAATTCTACCCCCAAGGGGATAAAATAGGGGATGAAAGTTTGTATGAAACTTTGTCAATTTTAAACCGATCGGGCTGAGAGTTTCAAAATCGGGGGTAAAGTAACTAAACACATCAAAAGTATCTAGGGATCAACATATATTTTTGCAATAACTTTTCTCCTGATTGATATTAATTAAAATTTTCTTTAAGGATTCATCAAATAAAGTGTTTTCGTTTGTCACAGTAACGATAAACCAAGTCACCTTTGCATTAATAAAGAAATTTGCCATTTTCCTAATAAAGGGATTTTTGACATTTGAACCACTAACATTAAAGTTCGAAAAAAAGACTGAAATAACAGTTTTCTTTAAAATTTTATTGGGTAACTTAAACAATTAATAATCCGTGTTTCTACCGCGAACACTAACAACACAAGAACATCGGTTTGGCATACTCAAAATGAGTTCATCCAAATCACGCTGTGGAATGGCCGCCCATGTTCGTTGCAACAACAAAAAAAGGTCTTCTTGCGACTGGATACCCTCCATATTCGGCAGAGCTCTTCGCTTACCTTGGCTGAGCGCCATGGAGGACGGTATCGCTGCACCACACGGAGACAAGACCGATACATTCAAATCTTAACTCGAAGAGCTCCAACAATAACCGCCATGATGTTAGCCGTGAGGCTTCATCACTCTTCAGGGAACTTAATTAGCGACCAAACAGTCAGAAACCGCTTGCATGAAGTGAACCTTCATTCCCGAAGACCGCTACGGGTACCACCTATAGCAATGCACAATCGTAGGATTCGATATCAATGGGCTCTTGAACACAGAAATTGGGCAGAAGAACAATGGCGTTTCGTGTGCTTTTCTGATGAGTCTCGTTTTGGTATGAGACCGGATACAAGACGTATACGACACTGGAGAACCCCTGGACGCCAACAGCGATTAAAATCCTGCCAGGAAGTCCATCCTTATAGTGGTGGAACCATCATAGTATGGGCGGGTATTTGGATCGGCGGAAGAACTGAGTTGATTTGGATCAGAGGCAACCTCAACGCTCAAATTTATGCTGAGACGATTGTATCAGACGTCATCGTTCCTCTACAAGTGCAAATCGGTCCCTTATTTCAGTTAATGCATGATAATGCACGACCGCACACCGCAAGAGTTGTAAGACAGACTCTCGCCGCAGCTAACATCAATGTCCTGCCCTGGCCTGCTCAGTCGCCAGACTTGAACCCGATTGAGCATGCATGGGATATGCTACAGAGAAGAGCTCTGCCGAATATGGAGGGTATCCAGTCGCAAGAAGACCTTTTTTTGTTGTTGCAACGAACATGGGCGGCCATTCCACAGCGTGATTTGGATGAACTCATTTTGAGTATGCCAAACCGATGTTCTTGTGTTGTTAGTGTTCGCGGTAGAAACACGGATTATTAATTGTTTAAGTTACCCAATAAAATTTTAAAGAAAACTGTTATTTCAGTCTTTTTTTCGAACTTTAATGTTAGTGGTTCAAATGTCAAAAATCCCTTTATTAGGAAAATGGCAAATTTCTTTATTAATGCAAAGGTGACTTGGTTTATCGTTACTGTGACAAACGAAAACACTTTATTTGATGAATCCTTAAAGAAAATTTTAATTAATATCAATCAGGAGAAAAGTTATTGCAAAAATATATGTTGATCCCTAGATACTTTTGATGTGTTTATTCCTAGTATTATGTATATTTTAGTATTGATAAAAATAGAATCAATTAAATGTTACAGTAAAATACCTGGTGACATAATTAGGATTAAATGAAAGAAAATTTAAAACTTATGTTAAAGCCCACTTTGTAAAAAAGCATATCACAAATAAGAAGATTACATTCTGGATAAGAATGCTTGGAAACATGCTGGTCCTACTTTATAGGGAGTAGATGAAATCAAACTGATTGATTTATGGGCTACTTCCCGTTATGTCACATTCCTAAATTCGTCAACATGTCAATAGTAGAAGAAGGAAATGAACACAAGTGGCGTTTGGTCAAGATTTTAATCTCAATATATCCATTCCCGATTTGTCAAATTTTCAGAATGCCTGTATTCATTCCCGTTTGGTCAATATTTTGTCTCGCCAGTACAATCAGTAGTAAAAAGAAATACCACAGTTCATGTTCTTTTTTCTTACTACTTTCACCTGCGGCTTCGCTCGTGTGAAAGGTCTTAACTTTATGAATATACTGCTCTCCTTTTATTGTTTTTTTTTTGTTACTGGTTCAATATTTGTAAATATGTCAGTACCATGTACTTATCTAGAAAATGAATAAGTTTACATATTCTGGTAATACTTGGCTCCATAACTATAGCACACTTTAGGCGCATCGTCCTCACAAACATTTATTTGAAAAGAGTTACTGTTTCTTGTCCGTTCATCCATAAGACTACCTTTGCGACACTAGAGTCAATTTAACTGTAAATTATGACGTTCAAAGTTGCCGTTTCATGACCTTATTGAAATAGGATAAATGTTTGACTTTGACTTTGAATTAAAAATCAAAGGGATAAAACCATCAGTTTCATTTTGTCAAGAACACTCCTATTAGCATAACATTAGCATAATATTATATTTGATAAATGGGTTATGCCAAAACATACATTACAATGTTGCATGTGTTTGACAAATGAAAGGTCGGCACCGCCCCTGCTTTTTTGTTCACTTACATCTTCTATACATACATGCAAATAAATCATATTTTAGTGAGTTGAATTGCGTCTGTTTATAATATAGAATAGTTACCTAAAAGCTATTCCGATGTTAATGGGTCTTTTACTGGTGGAGAGCTGATGTTTTAAGGAGTAACCTACATTTGTTTTAGAGAAAAAAAAATGGTTGCCTGTAAAGTCGGTTTAACGTGACAACGTCATAACAAAACATTGATGAAATGATCGTGCCTCTCGCTCACTCATGTAGCGCTCTGACTCCGATACTTTGGGTCAAATCGATAATTATTTGTACAGATTAATATCATAAAAGAAAAATGTATCTATTTTCCCAATTCAGATCATAGTCTACACGTTTCATCCAAAACCGTTCAGACTTTGAGGAGTGATATGCTAACAAACCTACAGTCTATCAAAACATAAAAGCAATAGTAGAATTAATTCATGATGTTAATTGCCTAAAGAAGTGACATTTTCCAATATTACAATAGGTATGCATAGACCAATTAAAATACGAAATCTTGTTTCTTCTAGTATTTGTTCAAGTTTAATTGTTATTTAATGCAATTTAAAGAAAGAAAGAAAGAGAAAGGAAAATGTTTATTTGGGTCTCGCACAAAACAAAAAAAAAACTACTAGAAAAATATATTAACAAATGCTGTAGATAGAATTAATTTAATGATTACTCAAAAATCAAAAACAACCAGGACTAAAAATACAATAAATAATATACACGTTTGATGCGCAACAATAGTCCAAGAATCATTATCTTCCAGCCCTTATCCCATGTTCCATTTTGTCCTATCAACCGTCATAACTCACTCGCTCCTTTCTCTGTCATATCTCTCTACACACAGTACCTACATCCATATTTTCTTTGGCCCCCCCTCTCCCTCTGTGTAATTCATAATCGTCCAAGTATATGCAATGAATTCCCTATTGGCAGATGCGTAGCTCGGCCGACGCTACGGCGTAGCAGTGACGTCATAAGTCAGGTCGTAGCAAGAACGCCATTTATTTTATTGGGAAGAGTATTTTTTGATAGCTAATTGAGGTTTTTTTTGGGTTAAGCAACGTTTGTCGAAGTCAATCCGTGGATGGGTGACCATCTGTCACAAACTGTGATGACTAAACTAATATTCGAAACAGGTTTGTTAGATTTTTTTTCCTGGATGGGAAATCATCAAATGACTTCTCCCGCTCTGGGTGGAGCGGAAGGGAGTGTCAGACTCTTACTGACTAAAACCCACCCGTGATCCTTCTTGTGCCCTTTGCGTTCCAGGGCTGCGGTGCCTCTTTCGAACAAATTCCGCAACCCTAGCAGGCACTGACCCTATGGGGCCCCGTCTTCTCTGCTGACGGCTCTTTGAGGCGCGCGTGGAACACGACGTGCCGTCGACTCGGGCCTGGTTGCTATCGGACGGCGAGCCATCCATAGCTCGCCATCCGCAGGCCCGCGCCTCTAAATTGATCATTTACGGATACAACTAGCTATCCTAGACTACAAAAAAATGCAGTCAAACCAACTAATTAAATGATCACCAATCCAATATTAAATTAACTGAATAATTAATAACATTTTCAAACTCCGATAATTACCGACGCTACTGTGAAACCTATGGCTTATTAAAATTAATACATAATGTACCTATATCATTATTATCAAACTGATTTTAATATTGAAATGTGAGTACGAAATGAGGTACGTGCATTCATTTTAATCAGTCCTGTTCAGTGGGATTATGAATCGGTAAATTCAAGTGTTTTTGATGATAACCATCGTAAAGTAGATTTAAGTTTGCCGTTGAATTTTGCGATACTTTGTGCTAGCGGTTTGTTCGTGTATCTATAAAATGATTTTATTGGCACACAGGAATCTATTAATTATGACTTTATCATCATCATTTGCGTGGATGATTTGGTTTGGAAGTTGGTGACTAATAGACCCAACCTCAAATAAATGAGAGAAAAGAACTAGAAATTTGAATAGGGAGGTTTACATCTCTGTCGATAAGTTCCATAACTGTTATCCGATTAAAGCCAGTCTCGACATAGTTACCGATCGCCTATTGACTGAATTCGGTTGAAGTCGCTAGCAAATTTCAGTTTGGGTATGACCTTTTTTTTATTTTATGGATGGGAAATCATCAAATGACTTCTCCCACTTTGGGCGGAGCGAGAGGGAGTGTCAGACTCTTACTGACTAAAACCCACCGGTGATACTTCTTGTGCCCTTTGCATTCCATTTTTTCGAACAAATTCCGCAACCCAAGCAAGCACTGACCCTATGGGGCCCCGTCTTCTTTGCTGACGGCTCTTGGAAGCGCGTGTGGAACACGACGCACCGTCCACTTGGGTCTAGTTGCTATTAAACAACGAGCCACCCATAACTCGCCATCCGCAGGCCCGTGCCTACGGTGGCCGGGAATCGCCCTGCGTTTCGCGACGCCCGGGGTCTTCTGTTGCGGCGGCTGGAGCTGGAGGTTTTCCTCTATCGCACGCGTTCCACCTCCTCCTTCGCTAGCATTACTGTTTCGTAGATGGAGGTGACCGCTTCCCATGCCTCCTCGCTCCGTACCATGGTTTGAACCAGGGCCAAACCGTTTGGGTATGACCGGGCGTCGAATTTTTGACAGCTGGCTATGCGTATCTATATTATTCGATAGGCATGACAACGATAGATATAATTCAGTAGAAATGATCGAAATCGGTCAAGTCATCAATGTCGAGATACATATTTTGTCATATCCATATACAAAGTCCGTTTGAAAGACATCGGAAAAGACTTCCTATTAACAATCATTTGAAAACAAGCGATGTCAATTTGATGATTCGAGGAGGAGTCGAGTTGGAGGACATAACTTGAAATACATAGGTAAGTTCTCAGTACAAACTGTTTTAAACTAGAAAATAGCTGCCTGAGTATGCTTTTTGAGCTAAAGTTACGGCAAACAAGGGGGACGCGGCATCACGTTTTCATATAATTTGTTCTAAGGCAGGAAGCTTGGATAATCTCTGGATTAAAATGTTAACCAACTAGTCTAATTTAGTCAATAAGTAAACTAAAACAACAACATATCAACATCGTCTCCATGGTCATTAAACGTTTGGGAATACTGACACTGCGTTCAGTTACGGAGCACAATTCCGCGCCGGTGTCAATTTCTTGGTCTAGGTAAACGGTCATCGTCGACCATATCATCGCTCACCATCAAGTGACAGAGTGTTCAGACGTAAGGCAGTAGAAATTGGGAAGTATAAAAAGTACAAATAATTTAATCCATTTATTTACCTCTCCATAAAAATCTAGGCTTCCTTCCTTCTAAAAATTATTTGTGCGTCCCTAATACGACTTTAATTTTCCTGTACGGTCTTATTATCGTGCCGTACGTTAATAGTTTATACTTAACTATCGAAAGAAATACCTAGCTGCCTACAGGATGAATTTTCCGTAAAGTGAGCGTAGCTGGTCCAAATCTAATTATTTGTTATAGTTTGCAATTAGCAGATAGATATGTCATTACTTGGGGCCCGCCACGGTCAGCGTCCGCCCATTCAAGTCATTTAATGATTTCCCATCTATAAAAAATGATTTTTATCATATATTTAGATGGTACAATAATACAGTGCTGTTTTTTCAAAAACATATTTTGTCTTAGTTATACCTTCTCACCGAATCAAAGACGTTTGATATTTACAATTATATTTTTCCCCCGTCTTTGAAATTTCATCTAAATTCATTCAGTCTTTGAAGTATTATTGATTAACAAACAATATATCAACCAGTCTGCCTAACGCAAGCTTATACTGGAGGACCCCATGTCTTCCAGTCTAACCGGATATGGGACCGAGTTCCAGCTTTTTTATATGCCGACTGCTTGTCTCACCACTACAAGATAACTGGGTAATTTTATGATCCTGGGCAAGAATAGTTTCAGAATTCGTTGGCTTCTGAAAGTCCGTAACGCTTGACAAAGATTAACCGGCTTCATCTAGCTTAAAATGACCAGAAATATTTGACGTGTAAAAGTTTTATGTTTAACCTACTTACAAAATAAATATCATTTATCATTTAACCTATGACAGCCGGGACCAGCTTAACGCGCTTTCCAAGGCAGTCAGAAACCTCGATATATTGAAATGGTCACCCATCCATAACTTCGGCAAGCTTTGCTCAACCTTATAGATTGACCCATGTTGCTGTATGCTCTACCCACGAGCTTAACAAAGATCTGAACATTTGAAAACAAAAATACTAGATAGTGTTAGTAGAATAGTTACTATCTACGCACCGTTGAAAAATATCCACCCTGTATTTATTTAGCCAAGCCAACCTTATGCTGAAACTAAGTGTAACTTATTTTCTGCTAACGATGAAACTTTCCCTTTGAAGCGTAGTAGACGTACTATTAAGGAGACCTAAGTGGTCTGTTCATTTTGTGGTCAAAGAAAGTGCAGTGAAACCTTTTTCTTTTTTCTTTTTATATTTATTTTCTCAGCTAATTTATTGAGAAAATTGCAACTTTGAACCTTAAAATCCGCGGTAATGATAGTGCTTTGTTTTGTGAAAAACATTTTGAAGCAAAATAATCTAAGCGTAGGTACTAGGTACATTGCGGGCCTGCGGATGGCGAGCTAAGGGTGGCTCGCCGTCTCATAGCAACCAGGCCCGAGTCGACGGCGCGTCGTGTTCCACGCGCGCCTCAAAGAGCTGTCAGCAACGAAGACGGGCCCCATAGGGTCAGTGCCTGCTAGGGTTGCGGTATTTGTTCGAAAGAGTCACCGCGGCCCTGGAACGCTAAGGGCACAAGAAGGATCACGGGTTGGTTTTAGTCAGTAAGAGTCTGACACTCCCTTCCGCTCCGCCCAGAGCGGGAGAAGTCATTTGATGAATTCCCATCCAAAAAAAAGGTAAGAGGTACATTATTTGAGCACGCTACCATCATGGCAATAAGTCCTCTCTTTGAGGAGTAGTTGGAAAGGCACCACGGCGTCCGCAACCTTCCCCCTGACGCAGTTACTCACTGGACATGGATGTTTCAGATTTGGCGAAAGGATACGCGCGGGTGTCAACACTATATGGATATGGATGAACCTTACGCCCCAGCCGCAAAAAGTCTTGTTCGAACTCAGCCATTAGGACATCATACATAACCCACGTAAATACCTATGCACCAGTGCATAGCTGGTAGGAAAGTACTTAAGCGCGTTCCTGCTACTAGCCATAAAATCAGTTTCAAAGAAAACATCTTTCGTTAACGATAACTTTATTTTTATGTACTAAGTAAAAAACATGTTTTATAAAACTCGTTTAAATTTAGTTTGTCAAAGTTTGCGCACTTTATAAAAATGATTCCTGTATAACGAATTTAAAAGGAAAAGTACGTAGTCTCAGCTAAATAGGCTTGGCCGGTGTTGGCAACTGACGAAATGCGTGTGTTGTACTAGGGAACTCAACACACGCACTTCGCCGGATTTGAACGCCAACATTACAGCCCCGGTTTCGCCCGGTATCCAGTATTATTTTCGCAAAAATGTATCCTTTAACTGTAATCTTTATACTAATAAAATTTTCACCAAAACGGTTCAGAAATTTCACAAAAACAAACTCACTTTCTTGTTAAAGTGACTCTAGTTGCATTAGACCATTTAATCACCAACTAATTATATCCCTAAAAACCGTCGACTTGACAAGGAACAATTCCGAGTACCTACCTCTTCAAGAACTTTGAACAAATCAATTATGTTTGCTCGAACTAAATCAAAAATTCTATTTGCCAACTCCCAAATTCACAAAGGCCTTACAATACGGGCTGAATTCAATTATTTCTAAAAATAGACTCTCTTTAATTGGTCCAAAAGTTGTCCGGACTTCTTAATTTCGAGGTTCTAGGGTGAAGAAAAGCTGTAGGTACTTAAGGGGAGGCTATTCGGAGCTCTGTTAAGGAGTAGCGAAATCTTGCGGCCGTAATCTGCTGAGTTGCGTCGCAACCGAGCGTGGAGATAACACTGCATTGAAAATTGAACATACAGATCTGTTTAGAGACGAACAGGATTGAATATAATTCTGCGCTTGTCCCAGAATTAAAATCTATACTTATAATAAATCTGTAGAGAGGTCAATTCTGTACAGAGAATATATTTTCAAAATAACTATCAGGGGGTGATTAGTGATCGATACTGGTGCCAAAAACGCAATCAGTAAAATTTTTGTCTGTCTGTCTGTCTGTCTTTATAGAAACAAAAACTACTTGACGGATTTTAACGAAACTTGGTGCAATTATTCTTCATACTCCTGGGCAGGTTATAGTATACTTTTCATCACGCTACAATCAATAGGAGCAGAGCAGTGAAGGGAAATGTTGGGAAAACGGGATATGTTACTCCATTTTTTAAGCTTCCGTCACGTGTGTAGCCTTAATGGTTAAAGTTACATAGAAATCATGAATGACGGAAATGTTCTACATAAAATTATCTAAAAAATATCCCTCAACAGCATATGTCTATCTTTTATGGTTGACTCACAATAGCACGTGTAACTCCCGATAGCTTAGCAGTTCGGAGCTTGCTGATTATATTTGTTTACTCTTACGTTTAATACTCTCACTCATCCCTAATTAAAAAAAGTTAACATTATTACCTATTCAATAAAAAAAGAATAATTGATAGGTATTAACAAACCGTGCTTATCAGCGCGACTTTTAGTCTTTGAGTAATTTATTTGAATTTATTTTGTTGTTATTTTATAAAATAGGTACTTATTAGTTATTTTGATAGTGTTTAAATATTCGTTCAAATTACAAATTATTAATAGTTTCAATTTTATTTCTTTTTGGTGAAGTAGTAGTAGAAGTAGGAGCATAGATTTTTAGATACCGATAGGTTGGTTTTGGCTAATTTATGTCCTGTTTTTTTAGTATTAAGTAGGTAAAAGCGTAGATATTTTTATTAATTAGTAGTTATTTTATTAATTAGTTATACGTAGTTATAGGTATTTGTTTTTAAGTGAAGTAAGTATAGGTTATTATAATATAATTTTGCACAGGCATTTCAGCTTTACTTTCATTTCTTTTTTTGTTGTAAGTTGTACATACATATTTCACACACACATAGTGATCTATCAATGCACAGCCCAAACCACTGAACGGATCAGGCTGAAATTTGGCATGCAGGTAGATGTTATGACGTAGGCATCCGCTAAGAAAGGATTTTGATTAATTCTACCCCCAAGGGGATAAAATAGGGGATGAACGTTTGTATGAAACTTTGTCAATTTTAAACCGATCGGGCTGAGAGTTTCAAAATCGGGGGTAAAGTAACTATTCCACGCGGACGAAGTCGCTGGCAGAAGCTAGTCAAAAGTATTTTTTTCATATTATTATTTTATTGCTGGTGCTAAGCATTTAGTACTGGGTTGGCTGCACAGGTCAGGTAAAAAAAATAGATTTTCCATTAGGAATTATCTGTGACCGCCAGGAGTTTGCAAGTTGCTTGTTTGACACCTCCGTGCCTTGAGGTCCTGCGCCAAAACTCTCCGTTCGTTTCGGATTGCTATTAGAAAGTGCATCTGCACACACACTGATGTACCATAATATCTCCCGGGCCGATGACTCGTCTCCGTTGAAATCGATCGTGAGGACTATAACTTCTTCTTCTTAGGAGTGAATGACGAATTGGATCATCCAGCGCTCGCCGTCCTTCCCACCCGTGTGTCTCAAAGGTTCAACAATGCACTTTCAACCGATGCAGGCACGGGGTCGGCGCGAGGTAAAGACCATTAAATTTTATTGTGCTGCAAAATCGCGGTATTTGTTAACGCGACTCTAAGCTTTCTTATTTTGATTGATGTTGCAGAGAAAGATTTTTGTAAATTTGTCCTGTGGAATAAGGGTGTGATTGTGGAGCTTAAGAGAATACTCTTTCCTTTTCCTCGCACTAATAGAGAAAATAGTCATCCTTTTAAACACAGACCCCCATCTATTCAAGATTTATAAATAGTCTCTCGATTATTTTACTCAGTAACAGACAGATATGTCATGTATATTCATTTATTAGCCTGAAATATGATATTTTACAGATTTTACAACAAATACATAATAGTTTTCTTCATTCTCCACTTACTTTAATTCGGCATGCATATTTTGTGAATCTAATTTACTAATCAATTTAAAACGAAGTTTTTACATGTCAATGTCAAAAAAAAAAGCAACGGTCCTCGTTTAGACGATCGGCGGCGGCGACCTCTCGCTTCCGGCCTTGGTTCAAGCCATGGTCCGGAGCAAGGAGGCATGGGAGGCAGTTACCTCCTTCCGCGAAACAGTAATGCTAGTAAAACAGGAGGAGGACCGCGTGAGGGAGAGGTAAACCTCACACCCCTGCCGCCGCAAAAGAAGAAGACGCCCACGGCATCCTAGAGCGGTTCCTGGCCACCGTAGGCGCTGCTTGCCATTTGATGATTTCCCGTTCATAAAAAAGTGCTAGAATATAAAACCTACCAGTATGTGGTATCTAAATAGTGAGCGTCACATAACTTTACACAAATTGTAGTATTACATCTTGCTCAATTTTCTTTTCTTCTTCTAATAAAAGACTACCTCGCATGCTAGCCGTCGTTAACCGCTGGAAATTTTAGCTGGAACATGTTAATGGGGCATGTTTAAGTATGTATAGTAATAACAGGAAGGAGCGAAATAAATTAGTGTCATTTAGCTAACTTTAAGTTTCTATTAGGCAAGGTAGGTAGCGACAAAAGTTGCCCGTGTGCCCACACGGGCAACTTTTGTCGCTCAATCATGAGTAATTTCTACGCAAAGTTGCTCTGACGTAAAATATTCAATACTAACGTTACGACTTTATACTTGAATAATTAAAAAAAGGTTGTTGTTGTAAACGCATTTCGACATAGGGACTTCACTTAACTTCACTTAGCTTAATCTAGACTTAATTTCTAGATCAAGTATTTGATTCAGTTGCTAAAATACATCATTTACTGCCGAATCGGAGGACATTGACTTGTATTGTAGATTCCCGGTAATTGTCCCGTCTAGACCTGCACGAACTCACTAGGCATTCTACATCTTCGAGAACGTACGCGTGCGTGCGAACTTTATAACGCCGTGTTTCTTGTATGAGCAATACGTATACGCAAATGTTCGGACGGGCCTATCCCTTTAAATTATAGCCACATACCTATTAGGGACCTGCTTCGTTTGCCCTATATGTTGCTTACCTTTGACAACTTTTTTCAGCAATAGTTGCCCGTGTAAGAAGCTTTATAACACAGCGTTCAAAAAGCGACGGTGTAGTTTCAACGAGAATCTGAAGCTGAGCATCTGAAGTTTTTGGAGGACAATTTCGTGAGAAGTAGTTCTGTGTTGTAAGAGCTGTTTTTTATATTATCAGTTTATTAAGTACTCGCTTTGGCCTAGCTTATTGGCCTATTTGTAGCCTTATTGGCCTATGAGCCTATAATCGTCTCCAGGATCCCAACTATCTCTGTGCCGAAGTTATTCAAAATCAGTTCAGCAATTTAGGCGTGGTGGTATAACAAACAAATTCACTTCCGAATTAATAACAGTCTTGACGACCGCGAAGGTGTAATTTGCTCCCTAAAATTACTTTCCTTCATGTTAATTTTAAAATCCATTATTTGTATCCTGCATTGTCAATTATTATTTTGGTAATGTTTGGGCACTAAGTAAAAGGTTTTTGGTATCATTGTGACAGCAGGACACTGACTCCTAAGTCACAGGAAAACCTAGTTTAGTAATCGGGGTTTTCCTTATACGTATGACCTTTAGTTAACCAACTTATGTATCCTAGTCTTAAGCAATATCAAAGGTTTTTGTATGAATAAAGGCTTTTATTATTATTTTTTATCTGCTTTTGTCACAAGTTCAAATTCAGACTCGTCTCTCGGACCTTTATTGATCTTAGCTTAATTCGGCATTTTTATTGTAATTCTTACAAATATTTTTCAGCAGCATTTTACTAAAAAAATATTAATGAAAATTACTACACACAGTCAGTAACATCGTTAAAAAGGAAAACCGTTTGATTGTCAAAATACTTAAAGACCAGATAATTGTGTTATAAAGAGCTGCCTAATAATTTTGTTATAAACTGAACAAATAAATTTTAATCTTATTAGATTATGAAGGGCGTTTTAAAATTATATAAAACACGTAACATTAAGATAACAAGTGCAAGAAAACTGAAAAGAAAGTTAAAACAAAAAAAAATCGTGATCCGAAGCCACATGAGCGAAACAAGTTTACCAAACTCAATCACAAGTAAGTATACGGCGAACTTTTCCCCAATAACCCTGAATTTCAAAAGCCAAATTCTCCATCCAATAAAACATTATCAAAGACATACTCTTACATAAACGACCTCCTTGATTAAAGCGCATGTCTACCAACATGACGCAATGTACACGAATGCCAACCGCATGGCAATACAACGGATCGACTGACTGGCACGATTGTTTCAAATTGTCTCTGTGATGCCAGAACCATTGAGTTTGAGGTACTACTACCTATGTTGGTAAGTAAGGTGTATTTTCAGAGTTTACTGTGAGATTAATACTCACATCTATGGGCAAGATTGTTTTATCCCTAGGAAACTCAACCAAAGATTAAAAATTATGGGTTTCGACCAGTTGGCATCATACCTTCCACATAAATCTTTGGTTAAAATTGTATGAATATCTGTCCGTTAGTTTTTGAGTACATCGTGTAAATTCAAACATAGCGGGGGACTTTGTAACCCGAATACTGCAATACCAAAGGAAGGGTTATGATTTTAGTAAAACACGCTCACTTAGAGGGTTAATCCAATTATGCACCATCATTGTAAACTGTATGTTCGCTTTTTATCATCAGGTAACACATTTGCGTTACCTGAGGCCTACACGAGCAAAGAAAGAAAAACCTGCCGACCGTCACGGTGGCTAATCTCAATGGAGATTTGTAAAGTAAGTACGTAGATCAGCCTTTTAATGTCCCCACTGCTGGGACACAGGCCTCCTCTCTAGGAGAGGGAATGGGCTGTAATCCACCACGCGGGCCCAGTGCGGGTTGGTGAATGTCACATGTCTTCGAATTTTTGGTTCTAGGACATGCCAGTTTCCTCACGATGTTTTCCTTCACCGTTTTGAAAGCAGTGGTGATGAAGTTAATTATACAAAGCAATGCGCCTGGCTGGGTTTGAATACGCGACCTACAGTTCGTAAGTCGGGGCCGTTACCACTTGGCCACCACTGCCCGAAGAAGATATGAATGCACTAATGTGTAAGCTTTCATTCGGTTGCCAATGAGAAATTCTTAATGGAAAAACTCAATAACACTAATTAATAAATAACACGTTCTGGCCGACTTTGAAATCAAACCCAAGCCCACTCAGCAGTCGCGATTGCGGCCACGAAACCAATGGGCCACTGAAACTGCCATTGTTAGGGACGAAAATAATATCTCTTCTTGTTATTTTAATGACATAATTACGACGTTGTATAGTCATACGGCCATATATATTTTACGGGTAAAAAGTATTTATTTGTTGTTATGTAAATTCCGAAGTTATATCGATTGTGGCTTTTTCACGGTCTGTAAATATAGTAACAAAAAGGACAATCAGAACTGATGCCCCGATAGAACGTGCTTACCGAGCCACAGAGGGGCTTTATCGCTTGGAATCCATGGATTGACCACAGCAAGCTCAGCTTAACTGAATCGATCGTGGCTCAGTTCAGATCAGGGTGCAATAAAATAGACTCCACGGGTAACGATACTCTGGGTTTCTATATTAAAATGCAGGATATCGTCTAACAACATTAGATCATCGAAGCTAAATTAAAATTCTTATTGTATACTAGCTGCTGCCCGCGACTTCGTCCCCGTGGAATCCCCGATTTTAAAACATTCTTTATCGCTGCTCAGCTCCTATTGGCTTAAGCGTGATGATATATAGCCTAAAGCCTTCCTCGATAAATGGTCTATTCAACCCAAAAATAATTTTTCAATTCGAACCAGTAGTTCCTGAGATTAGCGCGTTCAAACAAACAAACAAACTCTTCAGCTTTATAATATTAAGTATACATTAGTATAGATTTCTGGCGAGTAACAAGATTACAAATATCGTGTTATCTCTGATCTGGCAACATATATACCGATCCAATTCAATGTTCGACACACTCCCGTCCCGTCCCGTCCCGCCCCGTCCCGCTAACGCCCCGCGCCAGCGTCGTGCCCGTCCTTTTAATTTCACCCCAACTGAATTAGTAATGTGTTGCGTTGTAACAATTGTTCGTTTTCTGTTCCCTCTCAAAGAGAATAAGGTTCTCTATTTAGTGTTTTTATTTTCTTGATAATAGAACATTACTTTACCTACCTTTACCTAGGCTTTTGAGACATAAATTGGAAGAACTATGATCAAATAGACTTGGGAATTGCTGTTGTTATATTGTATTTGTGAAGATATGTATTTCTTTGAATATAAGTAGCTTTGTTTAAAATACTGTACAAGCTTCTAGTCTGTTGTTAACACACAAAAATGGAATCCTATTTTTTTAATTTTATTTTAGGCGATCACTGTCCCGATCAGCGCAATTCCCGCAAAATCATTTCCATTAAAAAAAAAAAAAAACAAAAAGCAAAGACTAACTAAGCATACCCAGAAAGGACACTTGAAAACATTAGAAAAGAAAACAACGTCGCTGCCTCCGTACACATCCGTGCAAGAGTGTAGACCCAGCATTGTTCGCACGGAAACACAATGTAACTGGTTTTGAGAAGACTGACAAAGCTTTGCTTGTCTCATGTCTACGCAAATATAGATATGGATAGCGTCTAGGCTTGAGTTAGGGATGCTGGATACGGTATCCTTATCCTTACTTTAAGTGCGAAAGTATCCCATAACCTGCAGGAATAAGGACGGTTAATATTTTATGAATTAACTTATTTTGATTTGTATGTTTGTATTTGTGCAGAATAAATGTTTTCCATTCTATTCTATTCTAAATGACTTCTTCCGATGTGGGTGGTGCGGAACGGAGTTCGTCTTACTGACTAGAACCCATGACTATGACTAAAACTATGACTTACCGCTAACTTAAAGCTCGCAGAGGTACTCGTAGGTAAGTTACAAGAACCTGAGACAATAGTTTCAGGTTTTCTGAGAAGATGTACCGTCTTATCTGGATTGCGGAAACACTTACAAAGAAGTGTTTTGTGGTATAGCAAGTTAAACAAGTCTATATTTGCTTTAAAATACCTAGAACAAGGCCAGCTTATTTTTTGAACTAGCTCGTGCCAGCGGTTTGGTCTCCTTCAAGTTTTATTTTCGTAAAAATATAAATCGTTATAAACGTCTCCAGAGTTTCATCTATCTCTGTACCAAAATTCATCGATATCGGTTCAGCGATTTAGGCGGGCAAGCGTAACAAACAAACCAACTTTCGTGCCTATAGTGTTCGTTAGGATTTGGAAACTTTGTAGTATCGATTTATTTAATTACATAATGTTCAAGTCTTGGCCCTAGAAACGGGATTCCATGAATTACAATCCTTTACAAAATATTACAAAAACCTTATTGGTAGTTTGCTTGTTTCTTCGTTTTTTGATACCGACTTCCGAAACTAAAGTTATTTTATACGTCTTCAGTTTTTTTTTTATTTTTTTTATTTGAACCTAGAAGTCCTCCACAACTTATAGTCAAGAAATTCTAGTAAAGTGAGATATTGTGGTATCACCACCAAAACATAAAAATAAAATACATTTTTACAAAAACTACAAGCCGACGACATAACGACTTCTAAATAAAAAAAATAAAAAACAAGCCACTAAAAAAGTATAAAAGAGCTTAAATTTTGGAAATCGATTATTTTGGTTGTAACTTCGTTTTTTTACACCGAAGACGAAGTTGACATTATGTCCATAACTATTGTTTGCGCTATTTACCGTTAAGGAGTTACTTTGTGTGCCTTCGTAGTTCAAGTCCAGACTAGCTCATAGTTAAATATCTACTTTGCTCTGGGATTGAAATCAACGTAAGAATCAAAATCAAAAGTCATTTAATCAAACTAGGCTGAGAACCCGCACTTTTTGAACGTCAAATTTTACATAATGACTGTCCCCCAAAACGCCCACCCGTCACCACTTCCTAGAGTTTTAGCTGGGAAGAAGTGATGCAACAATCTCCCCAGCAACACATCTGTCTGTTGCGTTTTAAAACTTGAATTTATACACAAAATAATGAATACATGACACAGAGGAAAAAAATGTATCCAACATGGAAATCATAAATCAATTCACTATAAAACATTGTTAAGACTAGATTAAGTCTATAAAGTAAAAAAGGGATTGACCTAGACAGTCATCAGATGAATAAAAAATAATATTATATCAAATTATATGAACTCATACACATAATATAATCTGTCATAAGCTAATGTACTTACAGAAAAATAACATCCTAAATATGACATTGTATTGCGTGCAACCCAGCGGCCAAATTATTGTTATCGTCTCAATACCTCACTTTACTAGATTTATTGATTTTAAGTTGAGTAAGTCACTGGTTTATTTTTAGAGTACAACGTCCACTGAAATATATTTAACCAAACTCAACGCAAAAAGAATCATCAAGATCGGTTCAAAATACATAAAGTTAAGTATGCCCAAAAATATGCACACACATCTTCTTACCCCTTCACAGCGTATCGAGGTGATGTTATTTAATAAACTAGTGTAAACAATACACAGACAGACGGACAGGCAGATTTCAGCAATCCCGGAAGATTTGCTATCATTTTTCGAAGAGTTCCGTTGTCGTATCTCCGAAGTTAATTATGTATACTCTTCCGAACAAATAAAGTATCATCCAAATCGGTTGACAATTGGTGAAAATATCGCTGATTACATAAAAAATAGTCGAATTGAGAACCTCTTACTTTTTTTAAGTTGGTTATAAAAGTAGTCAAATCGAGAACCTCCTCCTTTTTGGAGTCGGTTAAAAAGGCATGTCTTTATAAATCTGGCCGTTAGTGTAATTATAACGGTAGTGTACAAATTACGTACTTACATATATTTACATATACACATGTATATTACTTAACTTAGCTAACTATAAAAAAACTTCAATCTTTCAATTTTGTGTTTTTTTTTCGCTTTTATTTATTCGAACTAAGGAATAAGTAGATTGCAATGCATGTGGAAAAAGCGTGACCCAATTCAGAAAAAGAGTTCCTCAAGCATAGTTAATCTTTATTCTAGGATATTCAAAGCAGACTGGTAAATTAAATATCCCTGCTGCTACCCAAGCAAGAAGAATACATAATGGATCACCAAGTTTACGCCTCAACAATTTCAAAGTCAAACAGAATAAAACTTGTGACAAAAGTTTGCGACGAAAATTTTGTTGGTTTATGTAAAGTATATAGGAAGTTGGGCGCTGTGTTTCTTGACTAAAAATTTCCAAGAAATTATCTTCTGCAGTTATTTACATTGTTCTACAATTTGTTCCATAGCTGAAACTGACAAAACTACAGAGATATCCATGAAAATTCACGTCGTATATTGAAGATATTTTTAGTGTTCATAGCAAACTACACAGATATAGATCTGTGTAGTTTGCTATGAATGTGCATAAAGGCACTGGCAGAAGTATTACATAAGATGATGATCACGCGGGTAAAGGTATCCCAATGGAAAATATTAAAGACTAGCAGCGCCCCACGGTTTCACCCGCGAAGTCCCGTTCCCGTGGGAATATGGGAATAAAATATAGCCTATGTTACTCAGGATGAATGAAGCTTTCTAGAGGTGAAAGAATTTTTGAAATCGGTCCAGTAGTTTTTGAGTATATTTGTTACATACAAAAATACAAATCTTTCCTCTTTATAATATTAGTATAGATAAATACATAATAGATAAATACATATATACAATAATAATTATGAAACACGTTCAAGAACCACAGCTAATCTTCTACATCTTTGTAACCGCCACCGACTAACAAACGTATAATTCAGAACGACTAGTTACTACGCGTAGTTTGTACGTACTCACACCTACTAGTTATACTTACTTACGACTCTAGTGTTGTCGCGACTTCACAGTACACTTTTGTTTAAGTTCTAACTAGCTACGCCTACGGATGTGTTCGTATGAAACGTTTGTCTTAATGAAAAGTGACAACGAGTACCTAATGGGACTTAGTGAGGGTTGTCCGGGTTATATGGCAATAATTTAATTTAATTAGTATTGGATTGAAAAATGACAGCAATCTTTGTGGTTTTCTGAGAACTTTATTTGGAATGGAATGTAATTAAAAAGTATCTGTCAAGTGCGAGACTTTATTTTTATTTTTTTAATAAAACGTTGCCCCACACTAGGAATTTCTCCTGTGTCGTGGGTGCGTTTACAAACATACAATCTCACATACACAAACAGCCAGACCCGGAACAACTATCTGTAGGCCATACAAATATTTTTTTCGTGCGGGAATCGAACCCACGACACGTAGCGCAACAGCCAATCGTTCAACCACTGCGCCAACCGTGTGTCAATTGCATACGAAGTGTTTCGTAGATACCACGCTTCCGACTCGGACGGTTGCTATGCAATGTTATTAGCGCAATATGCATACAAAAACATAGAGCGAATTGATAATGATACGATAATAGAAGAAACACGTTTCTTGTATGGGAGCTAACTTCAATTTAATTTAGTAGATAGAGTTTCGAAACCCTTATAGAATCATTCGTGCTTCTGTCTATCTGTTAGAGCCAAATTAGTTTGCTGCGAATCTACTGGCCCGAGTTTTTCAATCTCATACCTATAAAGATATCATTAAAAGGCCAACTATTATTTTTCTAAATAAACTTTACAACTAAGTTACTGAAAGATCCATACTAAGCCTACCCTTACTCTGTATCCTACTTGTATTATAAACGCAAAAGTTTGTAAGTATGGACGGATGTTTATTACTCTTTCACGCAAAAACTACTGAACAGATTTAAATGAAATTTGGCACACATATGGTTTATGACCAGGATTAACATATAGGATATTTTTACCCCGCTATTCCCACGGGATCGAAAGTTATGCGGGTAAAACCGCGGGGCGCTGCTAGTACTATAATACGTATACCTCTGAGGTTTTGTTAACATGTCGCAGCGTCAACGGAGCGTGATATAGACGCAACAGAGACAAACACAGACTAACGTACACCAGCATTCAGCAATTACTCATGTGTTACTATGTAGCGATACGTTTGAACAATGTGACAGTAAACTGGAGACAATAGACGAGGTGAACATAACATGTTACATTACAGTTTCGTATTCCTGGCTAGGTTCGGATTGACTCGTAGTATCTAATGGATGACAGTCTTAATTGGTTCTATAGACATATAACATCACACATACATATATTTTCAGAAAATTTGTCCAGAATTTAAGTAATAAATTAGGTACCTATACAATGAGAGTGGAACTCTTAGCAACGAGGGGGCACAATTAACCCAAACTCTGGACTGCTACTGAGAAATTAATTATATAAAAATCATAATAGTCAATAGTTTCAGTGTGCGAGGGAGTCGCAGTTATACAGGATAAATTGCATTGTGTCTTTTTCACCGTGGAATCAAAATGGCATCGACACATTATAGTAGCTGGCTATTTGGAAAAAAATACTTCAACTTCAAAGTCTACAAACCGTTTAAATAAACTTAAAAATAAAAAACACATATCGTCATTGAAAATAAAATAATCCGTTTCACGTAATCTTCTTATAGCATACCCAAAAAAAAAACATTATTTTCACTCCACTATCCTTATAATTCACTAAATTCAGCAACATTACACATCGGGCGCGAAAAGTTAGTACCTAACACTCTAGCGCCGCCGTACACTTGTGGCCATAACGAGGTGTGCAGCATCGCGACTCGCGGCACCTTAATTGTGCACGCCGGCAGGTGACAACGTAACCAACATGCGAACTGACGTAATATGGAAGGAAAGAAGGAAATATTTGCAAAGGAATAAAGTTAGAAATATCGGAATGTTGCTGTGTTGACATTTGTTGATGGTAAGAAGTTTTCTAGGTATTGACGTAATCTGAACGTTACATATTTTGAACCTGAATGATAATGTTAATATGGACATGCTCCGGGATTCCCGGGAATATTTTTAGAGTGTATTAAAGGAAAATTAAAATCAAACTAGTCGTTTCCGGTATAAGCTGGTGTTTGTCATAATACTTACTGTTGCATGTTAAAATATCGGTCATTAAATCCCGGGAATAGCACTGCCCACGCCGATCACTGATAATAACAGCCTGGATTGCACTTACACAAGATTAAACAACTCTTACCGAAGGTCGTACGTGAATGAGTGACCATCGTAACATACTTACCGAAATAAAGACCTGTCAAGAAGGTTGAAGAAACAGTCTTGCCAAAAGGTACCATGTTACCCAGTTACTGAGTTGTAGAGATCAGATAGGTATCCATCGCATGTAAAATATTGGTAGATACTAAGCTACATACAGTATGACTGGAAGCCGACCCCAATATAGTTGGGAAAACACTCGCCGATTGATTAATAGGGATGTTGCCTGAGTAAAAAATATATGACTATGTTTAGTCCGTCGGTAAGATATAAAAAATATTGGACACGTATTTATTCCTTTATCAAATCATCAAAGATCAGGAGTGGGAGCGTGTGACGTCACGGCCCGGTAAAAATTGTAGCGGGTCGTGACGTCACACGAGTTTTCAACGCACTGTATCGTCTTCATTTTAAGTTTATGTGAAAAAAGAAACAATACGTCAATATTTTTTGGCAATCTATCAGACGGACTAATCAGATTTTTTTAGTTAACTACCCTATTGTAGAAGGTCCGATTACAAAAATTGACTGTCATAACTAGAGATCGGAATAGGTAGAGCTAATCTAATATACCTAAAGTTAAAAGAACAGAGACATTTCATCACATTCAACGAGTAGATACGATTTATATCGTTATTAGTTCGGGTAAAGAACCGGGTCCGTCTCATTTTTTCGTTTCCCAGAATAGCCAAAACTTGCTGTCTCTTTCTATTTTTGTTTAGTCACTGATAAACAATGACAAAAGGTTTGATTGTATCTTTTACCTTTACTGAAAATCAGGCATAGGTACTCTTTTGTGAAAAACAGAAATGGGAAATGAATTCATTATTCAGTTAATTAGTTGTATTACTTTATTCGTGTCAAACGTCTCCACTTTGTCTCTGTTCTGTTTCGAATTTTAGATTAACCAAAAAGATTGAATGTATTTGATTACTTCACAGTAATTTATTTATTAAATTCGTAATGGTCATTTTTTTAACAGCCGCTGGCCGCATTACGTAACGAATGAACCCAAATAGAGAAAATTCCTACACCTATCAAAATATGCAGCCTAACATCTATTCAAAACGTCCAAAGGAAAAGCATGTTTAGTTATTCATCAGTAAACAACAATTCCCATTCAAAAATTTTAGAATAACACGGCGAATTGCAAACTGCAATCACTCTATTTACGAATCTGGCTTCCAAACGAAATACAAACAAACAAAAAACAAAAGCTTAAAATTAAACCTGTAACATTTTAACTGCTGCGTGTTGACTGCATCACAAATGGAAAAGCTCACAAAAAACCACAAACGAGTAGAAAAACAGGTGAAAACACACTTGAAACGCGTCAGTGTTTGTGACTAGTGAGTAGTGGGTACCACCGGTGTAGCCCGGTCGCGACGCCTGTCTTTACATAGGGCTGCTGCTGTGGCCCAAGCTATGAGCAGAGCGGTTAATTTAGAAAAAAATATATAATAAAACGTTCCAATCAGGCGGAACTTTTTTAAAAAATAGTATGATTTTATGGTTAATGTTTTTGTTGTTTTATCTTTTTTTTAACTGACTTCTGTGCGCGATGGACGCAGAGTCACTCTTACTGAATAAAACCCACCCATATTAAATGCCTTTTCAGGCTTTTTTTCAGGGCCGCGGTAAATCATTCGAATAATTGCACAACCCTGGGAAACCTTCGAGACTCCCTAGTCGCGAAAAACTTCTATTCAAAATAAATCCAAAAAATATTCAATAACGTCGTACTTAAAGAAGCTGCTAAGACTACTAATCATTTATTCACTTTTTACATCAAAACTATTAATTTTCGCTTAATGTTATAATCAAGAATCACGCTAAAAAGCAATTTACTTTTAATAGTTCGTCGGGACCGCTTTTAATATATTTTGTACGTGTATTTTATAAATAACAGTCTAATTACAGGGCAATTTAATATTGAAAGGCTGAATAGATTACTGTACTTAAGAAAGTACCGTTTTTGCATAAGGTAATTACCAGCAAATCCCTTTTTTAAGGTTCTGAACCTCTGTATGCCCGTCTGTATGTCTGTCTGTCCGTCTGACAGAACCGATTTCCTCCGAATCTACTAAACTGGTTCAGTTGAAGTTCATGAGTCTCTTTCAATGAGTCACTTTTGGGGGACAAGAAAATAAAATAAATATTTTGAACTGTACTGTGCGATATAATCTATACTAATATTATAAAGCTGAAGAGTTTGTTTGTTTGTTTGTTTGTTTGTTTGTTTGAACGCGCTAATCTCAGGAACTACTGGTCCGATTTGAAAAAATCTTTCAGTGTTAGATAGCCCATTTATCGAGGAAGGCTATAGGCTATATTTTATCCCCATATTCCCACGGGAACGGGAACTGCGCGGGTGAAACCGCGAGGCGCTGCTAGTTATCAAATAAAAGGGTTAATCGTAAGGGCTTCAAAAGTGTTTTGTTTTTTCATAATTTTAAAATATTCCATTTCGAAGTTATGAAAGTTCATTGACCAGTCCCCCTTGCTGCAACTGCAGATGTAGGTATTTATACATAGATTATGTATATAGTTTTTAAGTAACATGTTCAAAAAAATATTAAACATATTATGTATATTCGGACTTACACTTAGCCTTTCTTTAGAAGCGTTCACGTTCTTATCGCAGTCGCAAACTGTCAAAAACACTTCAAATTTTTATAATTCCCTTTTATATTTATCCATAACATAACAACAAATTGAAGTTATTTCAAAGAAATTAAAGTCAGATTGTCTTGAGCTCCTGTGATGTGTACAACTTTAAGCGCTTCCGCTACCGCCTCCAATTTACACCGTGTTCTAAACCCAGCCAGACTACGCGAGTGGTGTGCATGAACTATTCAGTACACTTGTCGTGTAGTTAATGTATTTCTTCTTGTATCTATGTATATAAACACTAGTCTCGCGCCCCGGCCTCTCACGGAATTTTGACACGTGCTTAGGCTCTTGAAGAATGGTGCATTTCTTGTAGCAAGTTGAGGTTTTTTTACGGTTTTTATTTCATCAAATTTTGGAGGTTATTTGTAGAACTCAAATTGTTGGAATATTTGATGCTGCAGCTTGCTATCTTCTTTAATTGCGTCTATAGGTATATATGGCTGATTATATATATCTACTGACCCTAACGAATGTCCTAATCCTAACTACTATTATAAATGCGAAAGTGAGTATGTTTCTGACGCTTTGACGCCTAAATTGCAGAACAATTTTCATTGAATTTTGCTATGGAGATAGATCAGACCCTGCTTTAAGATAAGATTTTGAAGAAAGAAAGAAGCTGCGGAAAAAAGCTTATTGCTTGATAATAATCCGAAAACGATATATTGATCCAAAACGCCAGTCTAAACCTTTAAATAACAATAGGACAAGAATTGGATGACTACTCAACTTCCAAAGAACTGAAAATGTACACTAACTGGTCAAAAACAAGCACCGGAACTGGAATTGAAATTCACTCCAACGATTTCACTATAACAATATCTAAGCTGGTAGGAAAACTCAATACCGTCTATCAGGCAGAACGTGAGGGCATTATCCAGGCGGACCAGGTCGTTGCGGAATTTGTTCGAAAGAGTCACTGCGGTCCTGGAATGCAAAGGGCACTAGAAGGATCACGGGTGGGTTTCAGTAAGAGTCTGACATTCCCTTCCGCTCCGCCCAAAGCGGGAGAAGTCATTTGATGATTTCCCTTCCAGGAAAAAAAAGGCGGACCAGGTCAAGACAGTCAGGTGGAGTAACGTATGTTGTAATAATACTGGCTTTATACAGTTCCTTTATATTCAAAATTCTTTATATTCTAATGTTACTAGGTAACTACTTACTTCAAATAATAACAAACTTGATGAAACATATTTTTTCTTTTCTTTTAATACAAAAATTACAACAAATCGTTATCAGCACGAGGATAGCTCTAGTATTTGTTTATTCAAGAAAAGTAATGAGTGTTATCGTAATAATTTGTTGAAGTGATATTTGTGCGATATTTCTTTTGGGTACGAAACAAAATAGCTCTTCGTATACTCTTTTGAGATGGCGAACCCAAATGGAGACACAAATGAGCGAGGTATGCGTAGTTCCTCAATTCCAATGTTCACCCTACATAATAGAGAAGGGTATAGTACGTGGAAGTTTAAAATGCGTAATTATCTTATGCATGAAGAGTTGTGGGAAGCGATCAATGGCTACCCAACAGGGATGAACGTTTCCAATGTCACAAAGATGAGGAACGATCAGAAGGCACTAACAAAAATTTGTCTTACCCTTGAATCATCTGCAATTACGCATGTGCGAAGTGCAACCACGGCAGCTGAAGCATGGATAGCTCTACAAAATGCTTATGAGGACAAAGGTATGGGTCGGCGTTTACATTTAGAACGGAAGTTATACAGATTGAGACTTGAAGATTTTGATAATAATATTGAGTCGTATATCAATGCTGTTATTTCCACTGCCCAAGATTTGGCAGATATAAACAAAGTAATAGATGATGCGTCCATTGCTGCTATTCTATTGGGTGGTCTAACGTCGAGATATGACCCATTGATTATGACTCTCGAAAATAGTAATGTTAACGTTACCACCGAACTGGTAAAGTCCAAATTACTGAATGAAATGTGCAAAGAAAGCTCGATAAAACTGGAGGCGGCTATGAAGTCAAAGGTTGATACCTCTTCTGTTGAGTCAAAAGCAAAGATAATTGTGTGTTATGGTTGTGGAGAACCTGGTCACAAGAGACCAAACTGTCCTCTAAAGAAAAAGAAGGTCATAAAAAGGAAGAATCCCACTAATAAGGACTCGACCTCTGTATCTGCTTTAGGAGCAACGAGTAATTATGACATGGACAAATGGTATATTGATTCAGGCGCTACCAAACATATGACTTCAAGACGAGATTGGTTTGTAGACTTAAATCCTATTGATAACAAGGTAACAGTTGCAAACGGGACTAAGATTAACGCTGAAGGCATTGGTAGAATATCTATAAATACCAAAAACAACGTCGATGCAATTAACGATGTGATGTATGTACCTGACTTGCAAACAAATCTTCTATCTGTGAAGACATTAGTAGAAAAAGGGTTTACTGTAATGTTTGATAAGTCTGGTTGTAATTTATTTAATTCAAAAACCTTCTCCTATACAGGTGATGCGGTTCTGCATGGCTCGCCCTGTGGTGGATTGTACACACTTGACTGTGTGGTGGATATTCCCCAATTTAGAGCCTATGACGGGCACTCTGATTCTATCTATAAGTATCAGGTATGGCATAAACGTTTAGGTCATTTATGTCGCGTTGGTATGAATCTGCTAAAAAATAGTCATAAGGTTATTGATTATAAGGATGTGGATAAAAATCCATGTGTTGCTTGTGTTCAAGCGAAACAAGCTCGAAAACCGTTTAAGGCGATTACTTATAAAAGAGCAACTTCAATATTAGAACTGGTCCACTCTGATATTTGTGGACCAATGTCGATTAGCTCTTTTCAGGGTAATAAATACTTTTTAATTTTTATAGACGATTTTTCGAGAACTATATTTGTATATTTCATTTCTTCTAAGACAGAGGTAAAGGATAGATTTTGTCACTTCCAGTCTATGGTTGAAAGACAAACTGGGGCTCAAATTAAAACAATACGGACGGATAATGGGAAGGAATACATCAATAGTGATTTCTCAAGTTATCTTAAATCTTGTGGTATTCAGCATCAAACTACGGTACCATATAGCCCTCAGCAGAATGGTGTTGCCGAGCGCACTAATCGCTCAATTGTAGAAAAGGCACGCTCTCTTATGGCTGAAAGCCATCTTTCTAAGGCTTTTTGGGAAGATGCGGTTCGAACGGCTGTGTACCTGAAAAATAGATGTCCACACCGTGCCTTAAATAATAAAACTCCCTACGAGTTGTGGAATGGTTGCAAACCAGATCTAAGCAATCTCAGAGTTTTTGGGTGTAGAGCTCTTATACATATACCTTCTTGTCAGCGTAAGAAATTGGATCTTAAAGTTGATGAAGCTATATTTGTAGGTTATACAGAAGATTCTAATAGTTATCTTTTTAGAAATTCATCTTCTTCTAGAACCTTACAAAAGTCTAGAGACGTTACATTTTTTGAAGACTGTTTTTCTTCTTTGAATAATAGAAATGTCAATAATACTAAACCTTTAGTACTTTCTAATAGTCTGCCTATACAGGAAGATACCAGTACAGTTCAAGAATCTGAACTTATTCCAGTGGTCACTGTTGATCCAGCTCCAGGCCATACTGTTGTCACTGAAGATCAGACTGCTGAAACTGATCAATTTTTTGAAGCAATTGAGGAAGCAGTAGTTTCTACTAGTCAAACTGATGGAGATCGTAGATATCCTTCAAGAGACCGGAAACCTCCTAATTACTTCTCATACCAAGTTTGTAGTCAAGAGTCTGATGAGCCTAAAACTTATAATGAGGCTACATTGGCTGATGATGTTGAGAAGTGGCAGATGGCAATGACAAATGAATATAATTCATTGATGAAGCTGAAGACATGGAAATTGGTTGACAGAGAAAACAAGAAAGTTATACCTTGTAAATGGGTTTATAAGTTAAAGAAAGATCCAGCAGGAAATGTTGTGAAGTACAAAGCAAGATTAGTAGCCAAGGGATTCACCCAGACGCCAGGTGTAGATTATTTTGAGACATTTGCTCCTGTCGTGCGGCACTCCTCTTTGCGTACTCTACTGGCTCTCGCAGTCGAATTGGGTTTAAAGATGCGTCACTTGGACGTTGACACTGCATTTTTAAATGGAGATCTGCAAGAGACGGTCTACATGGAGCAACCTCAAGGTTTTAAAGTAAAAGGTATGGAGAACAAAGTGTGTCTCTTACAAAAATCCTTGTATGGACTTAAACAAGCTCCACGTGCCTGGAATATAAAGTTAGATGAAACTTTGTCATGTTTTGGTTTTGTGAAAACTCCATCAGAACCATGTGTGTATACCAAACTTTTTGGCAAAGAGTTGGTTATCATTGCAGTCTTTGTCGATGACATAATTTCTTTTTATAGTAATGACAAGACGTTTGACATCGTCAAAAATGACTTGCAAAAATGTTTTTCGATAAAAGATTTGGGCTATTTAAGCTATTATCTTGGTTTAAATATAACCAGGAAAAATGATGAAATAAAAGTACATCAGAAAAATTACATAAATAATCTTTTACGAAAGTTTGGAATGGAGAATTGTAAAACTTGTACAACTCCACTATCTGGACAACTGGAGGTCAGTACCAGCATTGCTAGTGATCATAATCTAGAAGCGTATCCCTATCAAGAATTACTTGGCTGCCTCATGTTCCTGAGTGTTAATACTCGTCCAGACATCGCATACGCGACTAGTTACCTGAGTCAGTTTAATACTAGGTACAACAAGAGTCACTGGTTAGCCGCGAAAAGAGTCTTACAATATTTAAAAGGTACTTTAGATTACTCGATTTGTTATAAAAAATCAAGTATGCCCCTTGTAGGTTTTTGCGATGCCGATTGGGCAAACTGTAACATAGATCACCGTTCTTATACTGGTTACTGTTTCAAATTAGCAGGCAGTCCTGTTTCATGGGCCTTGCGGAAGCAGCAAACCGTAGCGTTGTCCTCAGCGGAAGCCAAGTATATGGCAATAACGGAAGCTACGAAGGAAGCTATTTATTTAAAGAGGTTTATCACTGAATTAATTTCAGATCCTATGGTAAGGCAAAAGTTATTACCTAATACCGTAACTATTTGTACCGATAGTCAGAGTGCACAGTGTTTGGCCTTGAATCCGGTACACCACCATAGGACGAAACATATAGATACCAGATATCATTTTATTAGAGAAAAGATTAATGATAATTCGGTAAACTTAAAATATACCAAATCAAGTGATATGCCCGCTGACATCTTAACTAAACGATTGCAGCGTGTGGCACATATTAAATGTGTACTGGGTTTAGGTTTAATGTAAATATATTTTTACATGTTTACTTCAGTACTTAGTATACAGTTTTAAAACTGTTTTCCTATTAATTGGTATATTTTGAGTCCTTTAATTTTATTTGATAGAATTTTGATTAAGGGGGCGTGTTGTAATAATACTGGCTTTATACAGTTCCTTTATATTCAAAATTCTTTATATTCTAATGTTACTAGGTAACTACTTACTTCAAATAGTAACAAACTTGATGAAACATATTTTTTCTTTTCTTTTAATACAAAAATTACAACAACGTATACTCATATTCGTTTACTCTTCGACAGTGCTTTAGTACCAAACCCTAGCTAAGAATGACAGCAACTAGAAACTCATACAAGAATACCACAATGCGCTAGAACGCGTCATGGTGACAAACCACAACACTGTGATGCTAATTAAGACTTTATTATTATGGAATAATAGTTAGCAAATTATTTCTGCTAAAATAATACCTAACAGTTGAGTACTATTCGACGTTGTAAAAAGTAACACCTGAGTGCACAGGCGTCGCTGAAATACGGAGGTAAACAAAAGGGACGCCCAATTTGCTAACAGATATCCTGAACATACTGGGAAGACTGACCGGCTTCTGGAGGCAGGATAGCTGGTAGGCTGGCTGGTTGGTGGCCGCCATGGCTCACGTACAATCGTTCAACATTGGGACTAAGTGCGAAATCCAAACCCAATAGATAGATAGAACCAATAGGACCTACCAAAACGAAGATAACCGCTGTTATTTTAATCAACCACAGAATATAAATTTGTACCATTGAATGTTTATAAAACACGTCACGCGTCTCGTCACTCAAAAATGTCTTACAAACTGTTTAAAACATCAGTTACTGAAGTTTTAACTTCTACATTAAAAAAAAAAAACATTTAAAACCATGTTACGCAGACCCCCATACCCTATCTTGTATAGCTACTCAATAACGGTCTCATACCGTGCCAGACAGACGCATAGTTTCCAAGATAAGTACCTACACAGACAAACAAACACGCCCCCTCACACTTTCAATGCAAGTTTGTAATAATACGCGTCTTTTTCAGTCTAGTCGCATGAGTTGCTCTCTCGAATGGCTCGAAATTTTTCTAATTTCGAGCTGAAACACAAGTTCGCAAGTGAAAAAGCTTCAGTGTTCCTCGAGCTGACAGCTTTTTGTTGTTTTTCTTTTTCTTTGTGTCGTCAAGGCATTTTGTGTATATTCAAAGTAAGAGCGTCAATATTGTCAGTAATCAAAATCAGTAAAGTTTTGAACAATTTTTTTTTTCGTTATTTTATCCTTAGCCTAGCCTAGACTTTTATCAAGCAAGAAGGATCATGTTACCCAGTTATGCGAAAAGAGGGACACTTGATCCCCATTTTGTTTTTAAGCTATAAATAAGTATTAGAAGAGGTAACACGAAATTGAATCATATGTAAAATAAATATGCGAAGTATTAGCTGAAATACTTACGAAAATCTTCTCTTGTTGCGACAGAAACATCAACACAAACACACGTCACTGTGAAACCCTTTGACGTATGTCACAAAGTCTGCATGAACCGTAATCTACCACGGCTGCTAGTTTCAAATAACGTTTACGATAACTTCTAGAAATGACTGTACCATGTCTCCCATAAGGATCTAGTGTCCCTCTCCTCTGCAACTGGCTTTTGGAAGTCAAACAGACATCCGGTGATACTGGAAGCCGCTTACGGACTTCACACTTCTTCTTCCCAGCTAAAACACTAGGAAGTGGTGACAGGTGGGCCTTTTGGGGGACTGTCTTTATGTAATATTTTGTAAATTATAGGGCTTGTTTTAATAAGGTACCAAATTACTATTTAGCTTCAATCAATTGGTTTCATACTAATTGAACGCGCCTAAATGCGCGTACTTGGAACGCACCCGAAAGGTGGCAACACCGGAAGGAAGGCAGCGCGGCGATGACACGGCGTAATAGACAACGACGCACAATCAAGGCAGCAGCAGACATCTTTTCTTTTTTTTTTACTTTTACGTGGTGAAGAGTGTGTGTCTGTGCAATGGACGCGGATATGTAATTTCTTCAATATAATTGTTTTATAACATCGTTGGAAGTCTTATTTTGACCTCTCAACACTAATCTAAATATATATAACTCAAAAGTGACTGACTGACTGACATAGGTTTTTTTTTTTTTTTTTTGGAATGGACCACTCGCAGTTCAGCACACTAAGGCTGGTTACTGCTCAACCGGACAATCCTGTGGTGGCCTCAAATGAATTTAAGGCCCCCAGCCAGGGCTAAAAACTACTAAAAAGCTAAATGACCGCTTCGCTAAGGGCATCCCCTGTGGGATACGGGCCTCGGCTTAACGGGGTCATTGAGAGGGGCAGCAAGGGACAGGCTGGGTCAATTATTATTATTTAGGGGATTTAACGCTAATGGCTCAGCGGCGCGGGCTGGCTCGTTAGGCAAAAGTCGGGGAGGACTGACATAGGTAGTGATCTATTAACAAACTGCCCAAACCACTGAACGGATCGGGCTGAAATTTGGCGTGCTGGTAAATGTTATGACGTAGGCATCCGCTAAGAAAGGATTTTTGAAAATTCGTCCCCTAAGGGGGTGGAAAAGGAGTTAAAATTCTGTATGGAACTCCACGTGAACGAAGTCGAGGGCATAAGCTAGTAAAGACATAAAGCACCAGGTCCATAGTGTCCAATGGGCGGGAGCGATGTCGGACGGATCCTTATCCTAACGAGTGTGGCGTAAGGCAGGACGGTCTGACCTCGCCTACATTGTTCTACCTCTATACGAACGAACTGATCATCACGTTCAGCAGTCAACATGTCTGATGCTATATAAATGGAATATATATGTAGATGGAATTTGTGTCAACAATATGAGTTATGCTGCTATGGGGGCTGAGAAGACTAGGTACTTAGTACGTGTACGGAATACACACATCGACATAGGTTACAATAGAATTGGAAGAAAAGCCAATACATATGTAGTTGAAATGAAAATGAAAAAAAAAAAAAACAAAAAAAAAAATCTTTGACCTTTGACCTTTGAAATGTTTATTCGATGGTGTTCTAATAGACCGAGTAGACCAATTTGAATATCTATGATTGTATTTTTTCTGAATTGGGCGTTGATAGCTGCGCCACTGTATTTTACTTTTGTAGCTATCTCCGTTTTTCCTGTGTAAACTGTAATCTTAAGTTGTTCCAAATAAACATTATTATTATTATTATTTATCTACTCACCGAATAACTTAACGACAACTGCAACAACAAATGTGCGAGCCAACATGACAGCCCGGTTTAGGCTTTCGCGTTGTACTACTGGTGTGAAGGCACTGCACATCGTTATATGCCTGCAGCCTGTGGGTTGACTATACTGAAAGGGTATACAGTGCTCTCCATATCCGCATCAGGGATGTTCGCGATGGCAAGGGGTGATTGTGTCCACGCTTCTATGCGTAAGCAGTGTGCGTTCCTGGTGCGCCAGGTCAGGCCAGCTCCAATGCTATCCTGGCAATGATCGCCAACAGGCTGGACTGCCTTTATGTCCGGCATTACTGTGGCAGGCATGTTGCTGTTCCAATGCCAGTTAGAAAATTATAGTTATTGTCTTTATTTTTATGACCAATTATGAAAAACAAATTAATGAGTTTAATTTAATTGAATGTCTTGTGTATTTGTATTATTATTTTAATGATGTGCCTAATAATTAGTATGAGTCTTTTGTTACTTGATTATGAATACATTATTATTAATGCTAATAAATATAGGGGTTGATGTTTACAAACAGCCGTGTTCACTGTTGATGTCTTTTGTGCTGTATCTATGTATATGTACCTATATTATAATTGTATTTAAACAGTGTATTTGGCTTTGGTTTGTAACTTTGTGTTTTTTTTTTTTAAGTGTTCACATAAAATACAACCGTCTTCTAATAAAAAAAAAACACTACAAAGTTCAAAATAATCTTCCATCGAAAATGCTCTTCCTAACCGCGGGCGAAGATATCACTGGACAAACATAAAATAACCTTTCAGTCGAATTGAGAAATTCCACCTAACACGACAAATTTTGTAAAACGTCACAACAGTGACAAACAACAAAACAATTTATATTTTCGTAAACTCAACAAAAAGTCAATAAAATGCTGTCCGGATTTTTCACGGGATATTCCGGACGTCAGGCGACGGACCGGGTGAACCCGGGCGTTACATCTGAACACGCCAGGACCAATCACCGTTGAGCCTCAACTTAATCCCAACCTGAGTGATTTTGATGGCACAATTTTGTGCGTGCATAATTTTTGAATTACTGGACCTATCGTGTATTTTATTATTTTTGTACGAAAGAAAAAGATTTTATTTGCGCCAAGCGCCAAGCGTGATGCATCCCAAAAATAAAGTAAAAACAAAATTGCTCCATTCAATTATTTATCATTTTATGCACCTAAATGTAGTGCGTTGGCAAGACTGAATTAACATTAGTAAACCATTTTAACTGACATACAAAAATCATGTATGGAAAAAGTTTACAAAAATGTTGCGACTAACTCAGTTTACCTTGAAGTTTAATAATACCCTCATGAAAAGGGTACTTTGTTTAAAATGTTATGCCCACCATATAGCATTACAGTTGAAAAGTGTATCATATAGGTACTTATTTACTGGTCTCCCACTGAACACAAGAAATATACAGGAAAGGTCCACATACGAATAATAATCAACCAGCATGACCTTTTGCCTGGAGCTTCCAAAACAAGTACTAGTCTCAGTATAATATAATATAATAGATGGGCTACCTTTTTTTTCTCTGGATGGGAAATCATCAAATGACTTCTTGTGCTCTGGGCCGTACGGAAGGGAGTTTATGACTCTTACTGACTAAAACCCATCCGTGTTCTTCCTAGTGCCCTTCGCGTCCCAGGGCCGCGGTGACTCTTTCGAACAAATTTCGCAACCCTAGCAGGCACTCACCTTAAGGGGCCCCGTCTTCTTTACTGACATCTCTTTGAGGCGCGCGTGGTACACGACGCACCGTCGACCCGCGCCTGGTTTGGATGGTCTAACCTGCAGACCAACCTCGGCAAGCCTCGCTTAACCTGGATGACCCACGCATAAGTTTATTATTCAGCACGAACACCTCACACACGAAAACTTAAACAAAATAAATTTGAAATACGAAAAAATATAAGAAAGAAATATACTTATAAGACGATACAGGGAACGCCTACAAATCCAAAAGGTCTACTATACCCATCTCTAAAAAGGTCATATACAAAACACGATCACAAACACTCGATTTTTACCACGAAATCGATTATCCTAACCCCTATCTCGAGTAGCGATAAGTCGACATCGATTCTGAGGGATCCGTCAATAACCCTCGAGTTACCCTCGTCATTTCGAGTGACACCATCGCATATCTCGATGCAAAAATATATTTGGCTAGTTTCTACCACCGGCTTTAACCGCCGCGCCCATGATATTATTTAATTCTCGTCTAAGTTTTGTTTCTAACTTTCTTTTAATTTTGTTCTGCTCCTGCGAGTTGTAGCGTGCTGTTAAATCATCTATAATCGTGCTCAAGATGGAGCTCGTGGCTAACTTATAACAGTAGCATGTGTCGAACTTTGAGTCAGTGACATTGGTCCTTCGAGCCGGATCACCTCCGCTCATTCGCCGATGGCGATGACTCTGGTCTGCGTTTTTGTTGGGTGCAATTCCCAACACTGCGTTTCTTGCATGCCTCGGAAAGCACGTTTAGCCGCTGGTCCCTTGAACTATCATTTGAAAATCTTTGAAGATCTGATACAAGTCTTACCAAGGGGTATCGTATTACCCAGTTACTGGGTTGTGGCGGTCTGATAGGCAGTCGCTCCATGTAAAATACTCGTATTCAGCCGCATCCGGTTAGACTAGTAGCCGTCCCCAACATAGTTGGATTTTCCCAGGCAGATTAAACATTCCTGAGATTGCTTAAACAAACAAACTCTTCCCAGTATAGAGTATATAGACAAAATATACATGATTTAGTGTCCGTGGCGATTATAGTTGGGGTCGCGGGTGAATTGCTAATGTAGGTCGGATAAGTAATAGTCTGGTTGACATAATACCCGGGGCTACTATGACAGCTTGAGTATTGTCTGGTGGAATAAATAATGTTTTTATAAAGTGCCTAGACACAATGCTTTTACTTTTTAACTATATACCCCACACTTGGAGTTTCTCCTGTATCGTTGGTGCACTTACAAACATCTTCTACTCACATACACAAACAGCCAGATCCGGAACAACTATCTGCAGGTATACAAGTATTTATTCCTTGCGGGAATCGAACCCGCGAAACGCAGATTGCAGCCAATCGTTCAACCTCTGCTCCAACCATGCCGTGACCGTGATTTACTAAGATATGAGTTTTTTTTTAAGAACTCATATTTTTTAACATAAGGGGGATGAGACACAACCTATTTTAAATCGCAAGCTATCGGTATCAAAGTTACTGCCAATTAACTCTTAAATCACTCATTTCAACGGATTTACCTAATCAGATATAATCTGAAAGATTTGTTCGAAAGAATCACCGCTGTCCTGGAACGCAAAGGGCTCTAGAAGGATCATGGGTGGGTTTTAGTCCCGCCCAGAGTGGGAGAAGTCGTTTGATGATTTCACATCCAGAAAAAAAAGGTCTACGCTAGCCTTACTTACATTACCTACCGCTCAAAGTTATTAGCCCACCTGCAGTTTACGTATCCTAATTTTTTGTATAATTTAACCGTGCCTTGGAAAGCAAGTTAAGCCGTTGGTCCCAGCTGTCATTTGTAGATTATTGGCAGTCGTTACGGATTCTCAGAAGCGACAAAATCTGACACCAGTCTATCTAAGAAGTACCTGCCGTTTTACCCAGTTAATGGTTTGTGGAGGTCTGGTAGGCCGCCGCTTCACTTAAAATACCGGTATTCTGCTGAATCCGATTTGACGGGGAGCCGACCACAATATTGTTGGCAAAACGCTAGGAAACTCCTTTCAGAAAATGCACAACAAAGTAAACAAATACTCGAAACCGCCATCACAATTTTGACGTCCATTTTAATATCAAAGACACGGTCTTCGCTTTGATACACGCAACCATTCACAACAGCTTAACGAATCGTGAAAAGAATGTAATCCTCGGAATTGGGACGGATATGAAATCATACGCGACGGCGAATTTAAAGCGAATGAACAGGACGCTCTTTTAATTGAAACCTTTTATTAGCAGAGGAGAGAGTGTTTTAGTCCAGTTTTCTTTTTGGTTTCTTTCCTTTTTTCTGATATTTGACGAAAATGTAATTTTCTAAAAAAGCTCTATAAAAGCTAGTCAAGACGAATCATCAATACTTCGACAAGTCATTGTTTCCAATACCAATGACAAAATATGTGTGGCAAGACCCTACTTTCTGATAATACGTGTAATGAAATTCACATTATTTAAATATAACAAACTTTTAGTGGAGTGACGATTTGCGCAGGACGGCTGGCAGAAACTGCCAGCGTGCAATTGGAGAGGCCTATGTCCAGTAGTGGACTGCAACAGGCTGTTAATGATTAAGTATGATGATGAACTTTTAAAATAAACAAACAAAAAAATATTTGTATACCATTTTTTATTGTAGCCACTTAGCCAGAACCGTGCAAATATGTCTAAATAAATAGTGTTATGCTAAATGTAAAGCTGTATTTCCCATCGTCTAGTGTTAAAATAACACATCCTGTAGAATATTTGCCTCCACATGTGGAAATTAGCAGCACAATTATTTGAATTGTTAATATCACCTATTTTAGAATTTATGAAGGGTTTAATGGATCCCACCCTAGCTTTGTTTTGGTTTAAGACTCCACTGAGTCTTTATTATTATGAAAAACTAGCAGCGCCTCGCAGTTTTACCCGGTTAGTTCCCGTTCCCGTGGGAATATGGGGATAAAATACAGCCTATGTCACCCGGGGATAGTATAACTTCTCAACAGTGAAAGAATTTTTTAAATCGGTCAAGTATTTAATAGTTTCGGAGCCTATTCAATGCAAACAAACAAAAAAGAAACAAATCTTTCCTCTTTAGAATATTAGTGTAGATAAGAGTTAGCAAATTATTTCTGCTAAAATTTTACCAGATAAGTACGATTCAACTTTTTTAAAAAGTGCCCGGTTAAGCAGTAACCAGCCTTAGTGTGCTGAACTGTGAGTGGTCATAAAAAAAAGTAAAACTTGAGTGCACAGGCGCTGCAGAAATACGGAGGCAAACATTAGGGACACCAAATTCGCTTACAGATATCCTGAACACACTGTTAGTACTCTCTCTACTTCTGGAGGGAGGTCGGCTGGTTGGAGTGACGGCCGCCATGGCTCACGCACCATTTGGTTTCCGCACTTAGTCCAATACTGGGACTAAGTGCGGAAACCAAATAAAAAAATAGAAGATAAAGAAGAAATAAACACTGTTTTTTTTTGAGTAAAACAAGCTCTCACACAATCATTCCAGCATGTTATCCCCAAAACGTTTACACCTTATTATTTGTGTTAATCCAGGTTACAAGCTATATGTGTGGCAAATTTCTCAATCCTTTCAGTAGTTTTTTGTGTGAAAGAGTACCTAACATAATTCCATCCATCTATCCTAACAAAATTCCACGTCTTTACATAAAATAAATTTGTAATATAAAAATCTAGCTTGAGGATTAGTAGGATCCAGGGTTGCGGAATTTGTTTGAAAGAGTCATCGCGCTCCTGTAACGCAAAGAGCATTGAAACATAAAGATGGCTTTAAGTCTGAAGCAGTCTGTTATTGCCTTACGTTCCGCCCAGAGTGGAATCGGAAATCATCAAATGACTTCTCATTTGATGATTTCCCATCCTTAAAAAAGGACTAGTAGGATATTAGTAGTTATTATATACATCCAATCACAGCAATTCATAATTAAATCCTCTACAACAGTGGCACACAATGATACCAACTTAACAGAGATTTGTAAATCGGGACGAAACTCAAAAAAAATAATTACGTTACAGTCAAATCACTTTCAAACTACCCTCTTTATTTAACTAAAAGCCAGTGATTTCTCAATTTAAAGGATTCATTTGTATCTCCATGTATCTCATTTTTGCTTTAGCATCGGCTTTTCAGTATGTTAAGTGATGCGTCGATGCCCATCCAACAATCGCGTGCGAACCATACTTTGGGAGATACTGCTCTACAATATTCTAACAACACTTCCAACGTATACACTCAAGTTACCACTATGATTGTGGCTCGCATAAATAAAAGCACTTGTGCGAAATCAGGCGCTAGCACAAAGGTGGGCTCGCCTTTGATATCCGAGGCCAGAGACAATACAGAGCGGTAGTCCGGGAGCCCGGGTTTTGTCAAAACATTGAAAAGATTTCGGGGAAATGGTATCGTCAATAAAATTCTGACGGTGTTATGCGAATACTGTTCGTCCTGTAGAATTTACATGAAATACTAGCTTAGCTTAACCTTTTGAAATGGATATTTAAAGTGACTTTCACTGACTTAGGAAATTTTGAGGTTATGTTTCTTGCATTTAAGTTTGTCTATACTAATATTATAAAGAGGTAACGTTTGTGAGTTTGTGATGGTGTAAGGGGTAATCTCTGGATCTACTGAACCGATTTCCAAATTATTTCACCAATAGATAGCTACGTTATTGCCACGGGAACGGGAACAACACGGGTGAAACCGCGGGTCGCTGCTAGTTTGTTATATTTTGATAGTTATGAATTAGCCAAGCTACAAAAAAGTCTGCATAAGAAGGTAAGTACATATCTTAATTAATAAATCTCAAGGATATAGGTACCTACGTTACGCGACAACATTGTTTACCTGCCTTTGGCTTTCCAGAGCCGCGGTGACTTTTTCGAACAAATTCCGCAACATATAGTTCAGCCCTAGATTACCAATAAGGTTAATTCTGTCTTGAAGATATGTCCATCGATCTGGTTTTTCTATTTTCTCAATCTCTGTAAGCAAGTAGCTATGCGATCATAAAGATGCGTTATCACAACGACGTGAAAATCTCGACTTTGCTTACGATGTTTCCCAACGTAAAATTATAATACACTAGCTGTCCGCACAACTTCGTTTGTGTCACATTTTTCATGACTGCTCCGCTCCTATTGGTCTTAGCGTGATGATATAAAGCCTATAGCCTTCCTCGATAAATGGGCTATCTAACACTGAAAGATTTTTTTCAAATCGGTCCAGTAGTTCCTGAGATTAGCGCGTTCAAACAAACAAACAAACAAACTCTTCAGCTTTATAATATTAGTATAGACATATTCCATGATACCTATTTTCTCTTTATTTGCAAGTAGCAGCACTCTGTGGCTAAACCCGTGTATTTCCCGTTCCCGTGGAAAAACGTGGATAAAATATAGCCTATGATCACCGGAGATGGATGAGGAGTGAAAGAATGTTTCAAATCGGTCAAGTAGTTTTGGAGCATATTCAATGCAAACAAACAAACAATCAAATCTTTCCTCTTTATAATATTAAAGTAGGTAGTATAGAAAAAGAGAAAACTAACTCCCGGTCTAAATCGGGAACGAAATAAAAAATATATAGGTCTCTATCTATACCTTTGTCGTACATCTCAGCTTTCTTAAAGATTGATTTGAAAAACGGATTCCTTTGAATAACGGAGATTACTCGTAGAATTCACAGGTATAAATTTTATTCGTTCGAAACGACTCCATTCCTTTGCTGTGCCAAGAAGAATTTGGAGTGTTTTATAAACTTGTTGGTAGCTCGTATCACGGATAAAATCTAGCAGGGCATTATTTATTCAGACTTCATGGACGTAAGTACTTACATAGGTATGAAGGCGGTTTCAAGGCGTTATTATCTACCAGTCAAGCACGAGTGCTGAAGAGATAACATAGCAGGTGCATTCTTTAATCAGTAGGAGAAAACATAATTTAAAATATACTTACAGGCCACTTCCTGTTATGAACTTATGGATATTTTAAAATTGTAAATTAACTGGCTCGAAAACGTCAAATTATATCTCATTCTCAAAATTAAAGAGGCTTAACTCAATTTTTCTTGTTACTTATAATTTGACTATAAACTGAACGTAAAAAACATACCTTGAAACCAGGGACAGCTTAGTCTCGGAAGATATTTGTTTTTTTTACCCAACACTTTTTAATACTTACACACAATAAGTAAACATGAATGCAAAACTAAAGAGTTAAATTTTCTACTTACATGTGATTATAAAACTACAGAAGAGCTTCTAAAAGTTTTGAGTTAAAACTACACCCACAAACACACAACACTCACAAATTACCCACTCAGCACTCACACATCACTCACAGTAAAATGTAAATCAATAAATTGATATATTAACAATAATAAACAATGATTATATATTGTTTTTTTTTTATTATTATTTCTAGACTGTGGTTATTACCGATATTTATTTCTGGAAAGTGAAATATGTCCTGAAATACAGGCTCGGCCTAGCTCAGGCGCATTTGCTCATTTTTATTAATGTACAACTAACAAAATTTTAAGTATAATACTGTTTATGTTACCTCCTATCTTCAGTGCAATCGAAAAATAAATGTAAAAAAAATATATTTTTTGCTCATTTGCCAAAAATCTAAATGTTTGAGTTAGGTCCCTTTCATTCTAAGTGTGTGATATGTGATATTATGTTATGTATAACTAACCTATGGTAGGTAGGTACGCCGTCGTTCTTTACTGCTATGACTATGAGCCGGGAACAGTCAAGCAATACCTAATGTTGTATTGTACTGGATTTTATTATAACCCGCTGTTCTATAATAAAATTTGAATTTGGAATCCAACCAATCATTTTTTCTTTTTTTAATAAACTTTGCTCCACACTAGGATTTAATCCTGTATCGTGGGTGCGTTCACAAACATGTAAACTCACATACACAAGACACCCAGACCCGAAACAACTATCTATAGGCCTTACAAATATTTGTTCTGTGCGGGGATCGAACCCGCGACACGTAGCGCAGCAGTCGAACGCTCAACCACTGCGCCAACCGTGTCGTCAACTATTTTTGTATGTAAGCTTTTATCTGGAGTCCAGCACTTTGTAGGACTGGCCAATTACCACTGCTTGTAGCTTGCTTTCAATGACATCGCATAAGGTGGGAAGAGTAGAATATTCTCAACAGAGAAAAGGTGCCTTTGCCTTGGGCTAGGTTTTAAATTCCCACGCTCTGCTAGGTATTAAACTCTACAAGATGTAGCAGAGTATGTGATGAATATTCTTTTTTTCTGCTATCACTGTATTGGTCCTATAGTAAAAATTGTTCACAATAGGATAGTTGACTTAAAAAACTAATTAGTCCGTCAGATAGATTATCGAAAAATATTGGACACATATTTTTTTCTTTTTTCACATAAACAAAAAGCGAAGGCAATACAGTGCGTTGAAAACTCGTGTGACGTCACTTCATGCTGCGATTTTTACCACGCCGTGATGTCAGAAGCCTCCACTCATGATCTTTGAAGCTTTTTATCTTCGTCAATTAAATGTCCGTCCGTTCGTTTTTTTTTCGTCTAATATTTTTCGACAATCTAACTGGCTGGCGGACAAAATAGAATCATATTTTTATACCTCAGGAAACATTCCTATTGTCAGTGCAATTACGCCTTTTCAGGGCCTGTTAAAAAATATTACGAGACCATTGACCAACCAATGATCGACCATTATGAATGTAGCAGGTTACGAACTTTTAGCAAAATGACAATGGGGTTGTATTCGAATGACAAAATAAAAATAGCAGACTTGGGCCCCAGGTATAACGTTGAATTTGCAGTGCGATTATGTTAACCTGTCACCGTGCAAGCTTAGGTGAAGTGGACATAAAATGAGCTGTCAATTCGTGCAAAAACAAGATGGAGTGACAGTTCACTTCATGCTCACTACATCCACAGATAATATAATACTACCTACATCTAAGATAATACGGTGAGACGTTGACAGAACAGACCGATTATATAGATGCCAGTGTCATAATAGACTGCTTTGTACTTTCTAGTATACCTTTGCATTGTTTAAATAGAAATAAAAGTGAAGTAGAAATACCTTTATTTTCAAATAAATAACACCTGGCCGGCCTCACAGCTTCCACTCTAAAACATATGAATCAATCTTAACACTATAATAAATACGAAAGTTTGAATGGATGGATGTTTGTTAATCAATCATGCCAGGCTGGAGCAATCCTAGTGAAATTTTGCACAAAGACAGATTATAGACTGGAATAGCGAAGCTGCTGGCACAAGGAAGTACCAAAGTACATAATAACCTCGAATTCTAAATGCAACTAAAGGTCATTCAGAAAAAAATTAAACGCTAATCGAATTTTACTCAAGACAAACATCCTCAACGTTTGTTAAACGGCACAAAATAAAAATATCAACCCTGCAACGACTATTCCACGTCAGTGTCACAAAACCAGCAAGCAAAAAGATCGCCACTCAACGTAATCCAATCTCAGCCGGAGGGTTGAGTGGCAAACAGCATAATACTGGCTCGTCTAAAGTCTTGACTTAACTTGTGAGCTGTGACCAGATAACGCCGCGAGGGAATACTCGCCGGAACTCGTAAACTACTTACGAATTTGTTCGACGATGATCGTGTTGAAAATTGGTACAAATTTTTTTGTAGCCACATCTGTACTGCTACATAGGTATTACTGTATTACAAAATAGACATCACCCAAACCCTACATTACGGTATCAAAATTTTATGCGCCATTTGAACAAATTATGACGGGGTCAGTGGGTCTTCTTAGGGCAACCCGGCAACAACCATGGGGCAGTTGTCCATCGCGTACAACATCCGTCTGGTCTGGTTTTCAATGGAATTTACACCCTGGCCCGCATGCCTCTATATTATAAATGGCTTTTCTTCATTTGTAATTCTATAGTGGCCCAGTTAAAGATTGTATATTTTCCACACATCATGAATCGTATTTCTGTCTGTCAGCGTTTTTTTTCTTAAGATCTGCGACAACTTTTTCAAGCAGTAGGTAGGTACTTTTGCATAATTGATATAAGCTTCATCTAGTATAACAAAATGGCGTTACCCTGACATCACTCAAAAAGCTCTCTCTGCGTTCGTTCTACCGTACGCCACTAGATAGCCACTAAATTATTGAATTTGTGGTTCTATTACTTTACTCTGAAATTGTAAATTGTAGAGACAAAACTACATTTTATAATTAACTAGCGACCAGCCCGGGCTACGCACGGGTGCAATGTAGATACTAATGTTTCCTCTACTATAATATGCATGTATTATACATATAAACCTTCCTTTACAATCACTCTATCTATTAAAAAAACCGCATCTAAATCCGCTGCGTAGTTTTAAAGATTTAAGCATACATAGAGATATAGGGACAGAGCAAGCGACTTTGTTTTATGCTATGTGGTGATAAGAATTACCAATTTTTTATACGTTCAGGGTTGGTTGGGTACGCACCCAAACGACCCGCTCTAAATGGGGTGTGTTATGTTTAGTATAATAACAGGTAATATAATATCGCTTGAAATAACTTTCACATCCAATATTTTTTGGAAAAAAATCAGATGGACGATTTAGATTTTTTCAGTTACACTATTGAGAAATTTTAGGTGAAAACTGAGAAATAGAAAAGCCAAAATGGGCTTTTCTATTACGCTTCACTACTCTGTGGGAGAGAAGGCGTACTTGGACCTCGGATTGACCACCACGAGACATGTTGTGGCTATTTCTATGCATTTTACAAAATAATAATTGTACATTTAAGTAGGTACAAAAACCATTTTATCCGAAATTGATTCACACTTTTTTATAAGATACCCAAACTCAGACGAAATAAAATGTCAAACTTTAAAACCTGTTTTCAGACTTTTAACTTTTTTAAATCACAAAAAAAAATCTAAGTGCAGAAACTTAGATTATAATCTTAAACTTGAAAATAAGTTATCAAACAGCAATTTTCGCTGAAATTGTTCGAAGTATAAAAAAAAATGTAAAGTGTTCAGACTCAGACTATAGGTATTTAATTCGCAATGTGATTTCAGCGCCAAACTTTTGCCTTTTCGTCTGTGCCCAAAATTAGGCACTAGTTTCAGAGTTGTTATTTTAGATGTTCTAATTTTCAACGAGTCTAGACAGATGTTTTACTAGAAGAAGTCTGAACAGTCCTTAACTTAGGTAGGTACTTATTCCTACCTAAGTTAAGGACTGTTCAGACCAACGCGGTTTCCGCGGCTAGAGCGAAACGTGTGAAAGGTGTCGCCGCACCACACGCTCCCAGACGGTTTCTTTTAGCTTGCCCATGAAACAGATTCAGCCAGTGTAGTGCGTCACATAGTATCGCAAATAAGTTTCGCTACCTACTTACAGCGGTAGCGATATCCCCTTAGGTTTGTAGGTATGTAGGTAGAATGAGATTACCGCATACCCACTTAACTATCGCTAGCGCTCTGTGTAGCGAATAACGCGTAGGTGTGAGCATGCCTTAAGATTGAGTTCTTACAGGATAAAATTTAAGCATCTAAATGTTTCGCAGACTTTAGCTATTCACGTAAGAAATCCGTCTTACGAAGGTAAGTATCTAAATAAGTCTCTATTCTCATCAAGTTTATTAGGAACAGTACCTATTGGTATAAGTAACTATTACTTATGAAACTTGGAAATTGGACCACGCTATCCAAACAGATTAACGTTCGCGCGGGATGTGTTTGAGAGCAAAAAAAAAAGTTGTTACGTTCTGTGTCATTCGACCCTTCAGAGACAGAACTTTACGATATTTTACACTGATTCATAAGTACTGTTAAAAATGGACATTATTCAATCAGTTATTAATTAATCGGTTTTTTATACTAACCCAACAAGTGATCGATCGAATAACCTAAATTGTATCTATAGGAATTGTCGGTCTTGGGTTAGCAACTAGCTCGCAGTAAAAGATCCCTACTATGTCTTATGCAAGCGGGCTGTATCGCAAAAAGATGAACGGAACTGCGAAAGTGGAAGAAGTAAAAAAAGTGAGGATGTCAGCACGAGACATTTTGTAGTGTCTGCCTTCCTTCCATAGAATTTAGGTACCTAAAGGTAGTTAACAGTTACCGTAGGTCACGGAATTGCCCATCCCGGCACCTCCTACAAGCGAAAGTTAGTTAACCAGTGTCACCAACAGGGCCCCAAGTCTGCTATTACAATAGTGTCTGAAGATTTTTTTCGCGATTATAGGTTTGGTCCAATAGTAAAAGTTGTTCATAATGATGAGTACAATGACCTCTTAAGAGGTTGTTGGTGTTTTACAAATAACCCTGTATATTGTTTTTAAATTTTAGACTCGTCTATTTCAACTAAATACTTTTTAGCAATAGAGTTGTTGAAAATATCACTACGCACCGGGGGACCGCGGAGGGGGCGCTCAAGCTGCGAGCGCCTCTCGAAGACACAGCACTGCGCTATCGTCCGTTAACAAGCGATTTCTCTCATACATAAGGTTCAATATTGTTTGAATTGCTCACTTTTCTTATATTTTAATACAGCCCACTATTAATTGTTACCAGAGCTTCTCTGCTATCTATCCTAGGATAACCTGTAGGATTACTCTTAAGATAGATAGCAGCCAATCCATAACTTTCTAGAGTAGGTATGGAAAGTGTTGCCACTGCCGATTCTAGCAAAAACTGTCGAAGAAGCGTTTCCGTGCTCTGTGCGGTACTACTTTTAGCTATGTGTGTATCATGGTAACTGCTAGTTGACTTTGAATGAGTAAGTAACAATAGCGTCTACTCCCAGAAGACGTGGAGGCGCCTTTCAAACTTCGTCGCTGCGTTTCTAAAGCACGCACTGCGAATGCAACCCTGACGTCTGACGTAGCTAGGTAGTAAATAGTAGCTAAGGTAAGTACGACATGTGTGTTTAGGTACGTTTTCAGATTGGCTTTAAAGAATTGCAACCTAGCTTACAAAAATTAATCAAACCGTATGTTTAAGTTAAAATACTGATTATAGCAGATTTTACTGAGGGTAGGCCAACCAACAATGATATTAATATTAAAACCACTACCGCAGCCCCCAGCTGCACTACCCCTCTTTATTCTAAATTATTTCATTTCATCACGTGGAAAAATACAAGACTTAAGAACCTAAAACTTGATTGCAACCTGCCAATCAACGTTTGTGTTTCAGCTACTCAGAATCTGCCAACCAACATTAAAGTATTTTTTTAATAAATAAAAGTAATATAGTAGGGTTTTTGGTGTTGTAATTATCAATAACTACTTGTTACAATAAAACAGGACGTTACCCAAAAACTATGGAAAAACGCACTACTATATTGCTGTATCAAAGACAATTATTTTATGCTATCAGAAAATGGATGAGATAAAAATATTTTTTCATGTAATATTCCATATTTTAACGTACCTAAGAAGATTTAAATATAAAAAACAAAGCAATGTGGGTATTTTTTTCCACACAGTTAACAAGACTGTATTTATTAGAATTCTTGTTTCATATTCAATGATGAAGAAATGAATGAACACCCCCAATGAATGAAGAAACAGTTTCATTCAAAAATTAAAGAATTAAGCCGTTTCTACCAGACCTATCAATTTTGTGAGCTATTTTATAAATGGATTTCTTACATTTTGGCCAGCATTGGGACGAGTATGTAAAATTGGTTCATAAAATCCAGTGAATGAACACACATTTATATGAGTTCAAATAACAGATTTTGTCATGATGATATCATGTTTTAATCCAGAATTCATATAAGTATTTTGTCACGTAACAAATTTGTCAGAACTTCGCGTGAAGCACTACCTAGTATCTCCAGCCACAACGCCCACAACTCCTCGATCTGGTGGTCTACCTACGCTGTTTCCTAGGTACAAGGGCGGAAAACTTCTCCGCCTGTGATTCCTGCTCCTACAGCGGTCGGTAGAGAACTAGAGATACCGTTGAAGTTGATAGTATTGAGGAGTCGGTGACGTGCATGAGGCGACCGAGATAGAATGAAGAGCAGTAACCCTACCATGACGTCTTAAATCCATCATGCTTCCTGTGTCAGAGAGAGACGGAGTTATACAAGACAAATAGCACTATCCCTTTTTCACACAGATATCATGATGGCATTGGCACTTCGTGGTACGGCCGCGACCCCAGGAGTGCGGCTAGACACCAAAAACACTGTCTACGGTGTCTGACGCCCGTATCTTTTGATTTAGCCCATGTCTTAAGCTCTTTGCATGGCGATGGACAGTGGAAATCCGGCCCTGCTAAAGGATAGCCGCTCTCCACTCTCTGTTGGCATAGCGGCCTACCTATTGTGTTTTTGGACGAGGCGAGTAATTTTATTTAGAAAATTATTGCTAATTATCTGGTGGATAACCAGTTTGGATAACCAGTTTAGACAGGAGTGCTGTTGAAGCGATAATGCGTGGAAAGAATCTAGCGAATGAAGCACGTGAACACGTACGAAGTAGTCTTGGAGGTTGCTCTGGTAGCGCCAAGGCCATACACACTAGATTTGCGTTAAGATGAATCCAGCCAATCGACATATACAATCTAGCTCCATCGCTGATGGGAGGGAGAAACGTGGGAGGCTATATACACAACCGATGGGGGTGGAATGACTTTAAGCTGCACATACTGCCAGTCCCTAGATTGATGAGCGTTGTGGCTGCCCTTCCGAAACAGCTACCCAATTTAGAGGGGGCTGACGTCTCCTAAAGAAAGCTTTACGATCGTGCGGTTAACCCGATGGCCCAAATCCTCGCATGATTGCGAAGACTGCAGAGTGCGATAGCTGTCCCGGCGATATTTAGGTACTGGACGATTTCCTCTGAGCCTGGACGCAAAAAAACCTTGCGTCATTGTATCATCGGCGAAATTACAAAACCAACCAAAGCATTTGCATAAAGGACGAACAACGCTAGAATCTTATCTAATCCAAGCTACATTCAGAACATCTGAATTCCCTTAACAATAGAACCATATTCCACCCACAAAATGAGCCCCAAATCTCAACGCATCGTGCTTAGAACAATACAGCTCTTGATAAAATGAAGATTAAAACGCAGATTGTCGCTGCAGCGCTGTTTTGGCATCGTGACAAGACCGCAAACATGTGGGTTCATTTGCACTTGTAGTACAAACCATGATAAAGCCACTAGTTTGATTTACTGAACGACTGGGCGACGACGTGTGCTCAGTTGGCCCACCTTTTGTGGAAGAGACAAAACTTGAAGTTAGCTTAAAGAAAATACGGTGTGGTTCTATGTTAAAACAGTGTGTACCTATATTTTATTCTATGAACCTCACCATATTGCAGTCCACTGCTGGACAAAGGCCTCTCCCAAAATACGACACAATAACCAGCCATCCCCCAACGTTTGCATCCAGTCTAGCCCGGTCCGTGGTCCCAGTCACATTTTTAAAGTCGCTGGTCACCTGGCTGGTACGCTTGCCGCTAAGTGATCTCCACCTTGTCTGCTCCACCGGATATTGCCTTCAACAAACATGACCGGTTCACTACCAATCTAGGTAGTGAACCGGTTCTTTTCCTAATCCAATTCGGATCCCCGAGCTAGATTATTTTTATTTTTTTTTACAAAAAAATTACAATTGACTTCCAAATAAACCACTACAAAGTACAAAATTACTTTCTATTTTGAAAGTCGGTGTTTCTGGTGCGGTTTCTTCGTTTTGTGATACTTTGTAGGTGTCGTATTTTTTGGAAGCCGGTTGTATTGTTTTGTAAAAATAAGTTTTTTATTTTTCTCTTTTTAGTGCAGCAATGCTATTCTGTAAGAACTCACTCCAGTTCTCACTTCTGATTCTGCGGTGAAAACTATATTTGGTATTCTGTAACTTGATGAAAACTGCACTAGCGCCACTAAGTGAGAACATAGGTGAAGCGAACTTAACTTGACAGTCAGAATACCAAATACTTTTCACTTCAGGTGAGTTACGAAGTGTAGGTAATCGAAAATGAGATTTGAATCGAATTCGCACGTGAGTTCTTACAGAATAGCACTGCTGGTAGCCAAAAACTAAAACATAATAGTAAGCAAATACAATAATAAGGTACCTTAAATAATTCCATTGCGCGCCTTCGCAAACCAAATCCAGTCCAGGTTATGTACCTACACTTACAATATTATAAAGCTGAAGAGTTTGTTTGGTTGGTTGAACGCGCTAATCTCAAGAATTACTGGTTGGAATAGAAAATTATTTTAGTATTGGATAGCTCATTTCTCGAGGAAGGCTAAATAACATCACGCTATAACCAGTAGGAGCGGAGCATCAGTGAAAAATATTGCAAAATCAGGGCATTTTTATCTTTCATGTGACGCAGACGAAGATGCGCGACTCAGCTAATACCTAGTAAATAAAAAGTACACAAAATGGTTAATTATGCCTATAAAACATCAAGATTTCGCTCGATTTCTCCAGGATTCCATTATCAGATCCTGACCTGATGACCATAGGATCAGCTGGGAAGTATACCCTCTACGATCCTCTCTATGTCATAGGAGTCACTGACAGCCCGCTTTGCAGAACCTGCATGGAGGAGGATGAGAATGAGACAGCAGCACATATGCTTCTAAGCTGCCCTGTGTAGTCGCCGATTACAGGGCTAAGTACTTCGGAAACCCAGGTACCCTCTGCGAGAGAGTGAGGCGTTGCTGGCCTTCCTTGGGGAACTGGGGTACCTAGATCGAATGACACATTTGTCCCACCTGTACGCAAAGTGCGCGCTTAGTCGTGAAGTTGCGGAAACCAACCCAATTTACTAATACTTATACCCTCTACGAGCTATCGGAGAACGTAGGTACTTACATAACAAATAAAAATCCGTCGAATTGAGAACCTCCTCCTTTTTTCAGATTGTTTAAAACCGTAGGTTAAAAACTATAGGCCTTTTTTTCTGGATGGGAACTATAGGACTTCGCCTCAAAGCAAGTATAATAGAAATTAATTAAAAAAAGTTTAGAAGCCAAACTGAGCTTCTCATGCGCACTTTACTTATAGAAAGGCTCGTTGGTTTCGTAGTCGTGATTGCCAATCGTGAGGTCATGGGTACGCGTCCCAGATCGGGCAAATATTGTAATTAGGATTTTTCCAGAAGACTTTTGTAATGACAATCCGGAGTTTGGAAGTCGGTGATGTGACACCCCTGTGCCTCGGAAAGTCCTTTTTTTCTGGATGGGATGTCATCAAATGACTTCTCCCGCTCTGGGCGGAGCGAGTGTCAAACTCTTACTCAGATACTATTACTCAGAGGGGAAGAAGTCATTTGATGATTTCCCATACAACAAAAAATAAAAAAAGAGGTTCAGCTAGTGCTATATACACATGTATTCAGGATCTTATAGTACCTACCATATGATACAAAGATTGCTTGTGCTAATCATAGTCAGGAAGGAAAAAAGAAAGAACACGGTTATAACTCTGACACAAAGATTTAATCCAACAGTAACACATTTGAATAAATTATTTTTTCTCAAATAAATAATCTTACAACCTAAGTTTTAAGTTTGGCCTTACGCTATGGATTTGACCGGTGGGACGCCCAACCTAAGTCGGTCCCGAAGTCGCAAAAGTCGCTTGAACATTAACAGTTTGTTTGTTGGGAAACTTGTTTTGGTGTCTTTTTCCTGTTAACAAAATAATACTTGTTTTATAAAAGGCACAATTAGCGTTACGGAAGATTTTCGTGTCATGGAAAATTATTGTGACAAATTACAGTTAGGCAAAGGAGGAGGAGAAGAAGGGGGGGGGGGAAGGGGGAGGAGTTCTTCCTTTTAAAGAAATATATATTATCTCTCATCTCACTCACAACCATTTTGACAAGATTATCCCACAATTTTTTTTTTATATCAATCTGACCATCCCAAGTGTTCATAGGGGCAATGATTACTCAGTATTACAAAAAAAATACTCACCTGAGGAAAGAAATCAATCTCCAACAACATAATTTCAAAGAATGTTGCCACAATAATTACTGGGCCTGACTTCCTTTCACACACATCCAGTTGAACAGCATATTTCTCTTCTGGCAACTGTGCAATCTTCACGAATAAAGGCCTACTGTTAAATTCTTGCTGCGACAACCGATACAGCAATATTTCACCAGCTTTTGTGCCAATCAGAACAAAGTCCCCATAGAAGAATAAAGCTGTTATTGGTGCAAATTCTAAATACAAATGCTTGTATTTATCAGTTTCAATTTTGAAGAGATTTCTCGAGTAACAAACAAAGTTTCTATCGTTGAAGGCGCAAATATGTTTGATTTGTTTTATCCATTCAGGAGGACAATAAATAGGTTTTACTGTGACAGTTCTATCTTTTCTAATAGTAACAATTTTACCACAATCAGTGAAGATATAGAAGTTAGATTTGTTATACTGAATTTCTTTAATATCATAATCACAATGGTGCATAAGCTTTGATTCTAAATTTTTCATGGTCAAGTCACATTTAAAAACATCTCGGTTGTTGAAGAAATACAGTTCTTGTCTATGTAGGACAAAGTTATCTGCTTTGAAAAATGCTTCAGCCATATAAGTTGGGTCTTCAACTGTTCTCTGGAGAAGTATACCACATTTTAGTAGCATCACAGTAGCATGATCATTATTTGCAATTTTGAAGCAGTCTTTTTCTGGTACGGCCACTGGTATGTGTTTCAGAGTGCTCATATCATAGAGCACTATGCCTCTAGTGTCCTTCAACGGGAGAACACTATAGTCAATAGCTAAAGCATGATTATTGTCATGTAATGTAAATTTATAGAACTCACGAGCTACTGGATCAAATAATTCTACTTTGGTCCACATTGAGAGGTTTTTATAAATGTGGTACCACTTGCAGTCATTACCAGACTTATTTTTGGCTATTGAGGAGGAGCATTCGACTTCTTTGAGGCATATTTTTTCCCAAATGTAATCATTTTCATCTATAGATTCCTTCCATTTAATGCACACCCTACGGCATTTTCCTACGGTAATGCCATCAGTTCTTATTAAAATTTCTATAAATGTCTCCACTGGTAAACTGTCTATTTCCATTGTTGTTAGAATATCTTTATATTTTTTTGTTATTGAAAAGAACGTTGAACGTCTTTTTCTGAGCTTTCTTTTCTCACATGGTCTTCGCACACAACTGAAATTTGTTAAATATACACATGAATACTTTTAAAGGGTCTTGGCGTTATTTTTTAATTTCCTTGCATTTTTTTATTTTAGATTTTAGACCACTTATTTTATAAATAACTCACCGTGTTTACAATTTTATCTCTTATCAATATCATTTGACCAATAAACTCGTGATTTTGACGTTTGGTTTTGCAATGTTGGTATTATTTACTTTCTGTCTCATTTTTAATCCTACGTTCAGAAACTTGAAATTCTAAAATTAACTTTTACAAAAATTGCCTCGCGTAATTATAAATCACCATGATTTAATGACCTATTTTATTAAAAATCACTAAACGAAAGTGTTTTAATTTTTATTAAAACTCAGAAACAATTCCAAGGATCTTCAATAGTGAAAAATAATGTTCGACAAAAAATAATATTTCTGAACACCAACTTAGAGCGCGAAATAAAATGCATGTTTTATGCCCGGTTTCTGAGACACTTTATCGGTCGTTTATAATGTATTTTTGTATGACTTTATAGCGTTAATGGACTAAACGATCGATAAATTACCTACCTCATTTGATTTTGGAATATTTTTGTGAACATTCGAACTATATTATAGTCAAGCCAGAGTTATGTAAGAATAAGAAGTAGGTAAGTACTTGTACTACCTACTACAGCGTTCTGCGGCCAGAGTGCAGCACTAGCGCAAAACTTAAACAGTTTTTTGACGAGTTGATTAAAAATGGGAACTGAAGAACTGCAAATAATTAAATTAAATAATTTGAGTTTAATTTAAAGTAGGTAGATAATATTTCAATACCTACAATAATGTATCAGTGCTGCGTATTTGGATGTAAGAATGCTACATTGTTAGCACTTAGGTACACAGGAACAAGTCGACTAAATAATTAACCTGTTTTTAAAAAGATCTATATTAGCCATTGTAATTGGTGGTAAGCCAATGCTTGCTCTATCTTTATATCTAAACTAGCTGACCCGCGAAACTACGTTTGTATCACATAAGAGAGAGAGAGAGAGAGAAAAAAAATAACCCCGTTTTTGCAACATTTTTCATTAGCGCTCCGCTCCTATTGGTAGCGTGATGAACTGGTGATAATATTGTATATAGACTAGCCCTCCTCGATAAATGGGATATTTAACATTCAACTAGGTAATTTTTCAAATCGAAATACTTGAATAAAAAAAAACTCTTTCACAGATTATTTGTTACGAATAATAGGGATGTTTCCTGAGTAAAAAATATATGATTATGTTTAGTCCGTCAGTTAGATTATAGAAAAATATTGGACACGTATTTTTTCCTTTATCAAATTTATAAAAACTGACGAAGATACAAAGCATCAAAGATCAGGAGTGGGGGCTTGTGACGTCACGGCTCGGTAAAAATTGTAGCGAGTAGTGACGTCACTCGAGTTTTCAACGCATTGTATCGTCTTAATTTTTTTACGTGAAAATAGAAAAAAATATGTGACTAATATTTTTTGAAAATCTATCCGACAGACTAATTAGATTTTTTTAGTTAACTTCCCTATTGTGATAAGACGCATCACTAAAACGCAAAGGGCATTTGGAGGAACACGGATGAGTTTTAGTCAAAGAGTCTGACAATCCGTTCCGCTTAGTTATAAAGTCAAACTTAATTATAATTATTTACCATACCTACTTAAAAAAAAAGATCCCTTGGAGCTCTAATAAGTAGTAGGCCATCTAAGTCAACGTAATAAAAATACGGCCATTTATGCGTCATTCAAAACCTATAGGGTACTTCCCGTTGACCTCGTCATGAAATTTGGCAAGATATGTAGTTTTTGCAGTAAATGTAAAGGAAAAATTCTGAAAATTGGAAATTTTTAGATTTACTTATGTTTTTTTTTGTTTGCGTTTGTTAACTGATATTTTCGGTCGGAAGAATATTTATTCAAAAAAAAAAACTAAATTAATATCGCCCTTCAATCTTAAAACTTACTATATTATTGGTCAGAGTAATAAGAGTGCTTTCATAGTTTTCGAGTCTAATCCAAAATCAAGACTCGATCGAAACCCTCAGGGCACCAGTCATACTCGCACTTGTCCGGTTTTTCTATATCTCCTCGTCTACTGTAGCGAACTATCAAGTTTACAGATTGTGATTCCTATACATACCTATTAAACTACCACCGCATCTATTATAATATTTTGCTTATTGGGAAATGAGTGCAGAAAAACAGATAAAAACCCAGCAAATAAAACAAATGTTTTATTTTATTACACCGTAACATTCACACAGTTAAAATTCACATTACATTTGCCATGTCACATTTATAAATAGACTGAGAAAAACGTAGTATTTGGTCTACTACACCTCTGGACTAGTGGATTCTACTAGTTGGTGGATTCTGTTAAAAACTCATCTTAAATAACATCGGTGAAGTGAGCCGTCATTGATGAAGGGATTGATGGCTCATTTCACTACGTTTTAACGGCGAGAAGTTTACACAGTAGCATTGCAGATGGTATATGAGATTAAGACACCGTTCTCATAGGGACAATCAGTACGATTTTATCTATAAAAAGCTGGATCACAAGATGTTGGTATTTGACCCAGTGGCGGACTAACGCGGGCGGATGGGCCGCCTGCCCCGGGCCTCTGATACTGGGGGGCTACCGAAACGCCTCCATGCTCCCTAGATCACATTTCAAATAAGGCTTTAAAAATATCCACTTTTTTTATGGGAAACTATCAACCATCCTCTCGCTTGCCCGTGTTCCTCCAAATGCTCTTTGCGATCCAAGGCAGTGGTGACTCTTTTGAACAATTCCGCAACCCGGGATCAGCCCATGCGGGCCCCGTCCATTTTGCTGACATCTCCTTGAGGCACGCGTGAAGTTCAACGCGCCGTCGACCTGGGCCTGGTTCTTATCTATGACCCAAGCCTGCGATGGCCGGGTATCGCCCTGCGACTCCTGACGCCCACGGCGACTTTTGCTGCGACGACTGGGCGTGAGGTTTGACTCTCTCTCTCACGCGTCCCACCTCCTTCGCTTCATTTTGCTTCGCAGAAGGAGGTGTCTGCTTCCCATGCCCTCTCGCTCAATACCATGGTATAAACCAGGGCAGGCCATAGGGGTCACCGCCGCCGATCGCCTCTACTAGGACACGGTTGTGCTTTGCCCAAGCAGAACAGAACATTTCCAGCTCCACCGTGTCCTCCGGGCGATCCACACAGTGGTGACGATAGTGTTCGCGACGATGCGTCTTAGCTACATAGTATAGGTAGTTATAGGTAGCTATAGTTAGTACATAGAATGTTGCAACAAATAAAAACACAACTACATAGTACAGGTAGTTATAGGTAGTTATAGTTAGTAAGTACATATAATGCTATAACAAATAAAAGCAAAGCTGCATAGTATAGATAGTTATAGGTAGCTATAGTTGATACATAGTTTGTTATATTGAAATAAAACACATTCGTTACAGTTGTTTGCTCTCAAGAGGTAATATATAAGCCCTTGGAGCCTTTATTTCTCTCAAGTAAATAGAATATAGTTAGGTAGGGTATCCTATCCCTTACACATAACAGTAAACACATGGTAACCCTGGTAATCGATGGTATAAAGGTAACAACGTATTTACACACATAGACAGACATACATAGGTAATAGAAAAGGGCTTGGTAATTTGAGACCTACAATACTTAGGTCAAAGGTAGTCGCATAGCTAAAGCGACACTGACCAATCACAGAGCAGGAGGGTGCTGGTACGTGATTGGTCAATGGTTTTTGATAAATAGCCCTGGTGAAGATATACATAAAATAAAAACACTTTGCATCTACCCTCTTCCCTTCCCGAAAATACAAGACTAGATTCTAGACTTCTAAATGTCTGAAATAGAACCGCCTTGAAAAATCCTTTCAGGGGATATATAGATATCTGTAGTATATAAAGGCACTAGCAGCGCCTCGCGGTTTCACCCGCGTAGTTCCCGTTCCCGTGGGAATATGGGGATAAAATATAGCCTATAGCCTTCCTCGATAAATGGGCTATCTAACACTGAAAGATTTTTTCAAATCGGACCAGTAGTTCCTGAGATTAGCGCGTTCAAACAAACAAACAAACAAACAAACAAACTCTTCAGCTTTATAATATTAGTATATAAAGGCATAAAGCCGTAATTAAGGTTTTAATAAAACTGTTTATTTTTATCCCCTTGAAATATATACGCTTATAGAGTTGCAACCCCTTGAGTGACAGGGTTGAAACATATGTAGTTTTGTAGAGGGTTGTCGTATCTATAGAGATACATATAGCTGTATAGCCCTCCTAGCATAGTTTTACGGTAAATTCACCCCAAATAGGTAATAGCTTCGTGCCTATAATAGTTTTGTATAGTTTTCGGCATCCCACCCCTACATGGAGGGGGATGAAGGGGTGAATTCGTCTCCGCTGTATGGAGCTTACCGAGGGCTATCCATAAAGGTACGACAACCCCTACTCACATAGACCTAAGCCTAGATATAGTCTAAATTCTAGGATTAGCATAGTGAAAATTAGTGTTAATAAACTTCATCACACACGATGATTTTTTGGGTGTCGGTACGGTATAGTTACGCCGTACAATAGTAACTTAGAAAATTAACACAATTTGTAGTCATTTGCAAGATATTTTGAATTTATACCTAAATGTAGAATCATGTAGTCGCGAATTTCACCCTTCAAATCGCTAAGTGCATAGTGAACAAGTTTAGTTAAATAGTGTTTTATTGTGACTTTATTGGTAAGCCCTCAATACCTACCCCTATATACTAGCTGTGTCAATAACAGCAAGTATAGCAAGTAATCAACTAAGGGTTGCATCCTCATGGCCCGTAGCTTATAGACGGAGCGTCAGCGCGTCTGGATCATTTATACCTAGGTGGGTTGTCACCATACAGTCCACTTTTGAAGAATAGGATAACCTACCCTGGCCACCCTACAGTCCAGTCGATCCCGCCCGCCCCGTACAGATAGGTACAAGTTTTTTTTTTTTTGCCAATCGATTCGTATTTTGTTTTCCTTATCCATATCCTATGTACGTTTATTTAAGTCGAATTTAAATTTCACTTGTAAAATTACATTCATAAACTAGGGGCCTCATTCGCTTTCCGGGCCTTTGCCGGGCATAATCCACCACTGGTGTGTTCCCAACTGACAAAAAGATAGTTTTATACGATATACACCGTTTTCTATGAAACTATAAAGTGATTACAAGTTATGCACTAAAATGTCAAACTGATTTGATGATAACACGAAGCCAAGTACTGATCGTCACCATGGGAACGAGGGTCTTATATTGAACAGTAGGTCAAATGTCGGATTACGGCATGCTCACTCGGCGTTCGCTACTGCCTTGGGTAGCGATTACCGCGTATGTCTGAACAAGCCTTTATTCTGTAGAGTCCACTTTTATAGAGGTCCAGTCTTTAATACATGTGTGATTTTATACACTGTAAAATGAGTATATTTTATAGGGTATTTGATATTCATACATGTATGAGTTATGTCAGTATTATGTATATTACAATTACAATATCCAATAGAAATATATATATTTTATTTTTCAAGAATATTTAAATATTTATTAACATCAATGTGACCTGTATTGTTCATATGGTGAGATTATTATACAATTATAAATAATACAACTGAATATCCACCACGATTAAAATAAGTACCTTAATGACCGGATACAAAACATCAAAATAAAAATTCTTTTTACTAAAATGTCACATAAGAGTTATTCAATATTAAAGATTACATAAAATCCGCGGCACACAAATGATGTCGGAATAACCAATGTCCAGTATAGCGATATATAGTCATAAAAACAATAAAGAATCAAAATTAATTAGTTATCATCATCGAGTTCAAGTAACACAATAAATATCAAGCTTTCAAACACACCATATTTGAAATAATAACCTTAATAAATAAAAAATAAGGTACAAAAATTGTGATAGCAAAATAATCGCGACTGAGGCTTTTTAGCAACAAATTACGACACCAGTAGGCGCTACATTAGCGCGAGATCCCCTTCCTTGAAAAGTGACATTGACATAGGTAAATATGACGCTAGCGTATTTTTTTTTATTTAATGACCACTCGCAGTTACTGCTTAACCGGGCAAAGCGTCAATTTAACTCATGTCGGTTAAGGAAAGCATAAGCGTTTTGACAGATGACTGGACCTGACAACTCAGTGCTGCCATCTGGTGTACGTCATTTCAGAAAACTCAGTTTTTCCAAACACGAAATCAGAAAAAAACCCATCCCAAACATGGAACGTATAGGAACGTTGTACGGTACGTGATAGATGTAGGCATCTTTTGATATAAAGTTTACATTAGAATTATTGCCGCGCGCTCATCAAATGCGAAAACTTTTTCAGACATTAAACACAAGCTTCTGTCATCGGTTTCACCCGCGTGAAAACCATACTCCCTGATAAAAAGCTGTTCCAGGATATGTCTACCCATGTGCCACCTTTCATCCGAATCCTGTCTGAATATGAAGAGGTGACAAACAGAGGAACCTACTTGTCTCGCATACAGACGCATTTATATTTTGTTATGAAATTTGTTAAAAATATCTGAAAAAGCAACCCTCATACAAATTCCCGTAATACAAAAAAAAAACACCGCTACCCAAATAAAATAAATAGCTTAAATAATCTTAAAATACATTTTGTTAGGAATGCAAACACATTACCGTTTTTGGTCAAGACAAATATTGATCGAAAAACGCATTTTAACAAAATTTGCCCACATTTTTCTATAATTCGCTGTGTTTACTAGGGATCAAAACTTTGCCTTTGGGCTTATAACAAACTTTTCACTGGGTCCTATTATATTTGTTCGAATAAATAATTTATAAATCAGTTTTCATGCCATACGTGCAACGTTTTGAAGGATTATAAATGCAAACAATTAAAATGCCATATAAAAGTCATATCCCGAGGTATGATATGACAACTCGGGACGTACATATTAAAAGACTGTACAAAATCACAAAGCAAATATTTAAGCTGTTAAATGACTAATTAAATCGTTTTTGTCTCCAATAAAATGGCATAAAAAGGGCAGTAAATCCATAGTAGAATAAGTGTCCATTCTGGTAAATAAATAAAAAAACAATAAATCTGTCGTATTATATATACCCAGTAACTGGGGTCCAGAGATCAGAATTATCGCCACTCCATGTCAAAAATTGGTATTTAGCTGCATTTGGCTAGAATGGTTGAAACCAGCCCGAATATACGTATGTACTGTCAAACGGGGTGAATAGGAACTGAGGGGTGAATCGAAACAAAAGTTTGATAAGAGTTTTCAGTCATTGCTCACTGAACAGACATTTCCACACGATAGGTATAACGGACAGTTCTCTGTGCAATACTTTAATGGAGGAAACGGTATCGTACGTGCTCCTTGAGTGCACAGGCGTCGCCGAGATACGGAGGCAAATAATAGGGACACCGAATTCGCTAAACATATCCTGAACACACTAAGATGGCTGATCTGCTTCTGGAGGGATGTTGGCTGGTTGATAATGATAGCCGCCAAGGCTCACGCACAGTGGTGCAACATCAGGACTAAGTGAGGAAACTAAGCCCCAATGGATATATAGAAGATTTTAATAACATAATATTGGTTTTCTAAGAAAACCACTTTTATTTATTTATTACAATTAAATAAAATTGGAGACCGTAAATGGCCCGACCTGTAAACAATATTGAAATAACGCAAAAACTCCCTTCAAAGTTTTGTTTCGATTCAACCCTGCATTCCTATTCACCCCGTTTGTAGGTGTATGCTCATGCGGCTTGCGAAAGCTGTTGCAAAACAAAAGCGTATGCCGAGTAACTTTTATGTCACTGGAATAAGGTTTAGATTGCAACTACGACAAACGCTCGTGAAATACAACAACTTTGCCAGTTTCGAGACAAAAAAAAAAAAAAAAAAAAAAAAAAAAAATTGATTGAGTCAGGCGTTACTTTGCGGAAATCCATTTTAAATTTGAAAATGAAAACAATATATCTAGTTTTAATTTCCGCGAATATTAGTGGGTTGCAGGTATGCACCTCCCTCCCGCCCGCTATATTATGCACATGCGAGATTACTGGGCAAATGCAAGGATTTTAAGCACATGCAGGAAGGCAATGCAAAACCCAACACCATTACCGACACGTGTTTCGCCTCTCCACGAGGCATCCTCAGGGGACGTGTTGACTCACTGACCGTTGAGTTGCGACTGAGCATTTAGTACAAGGCACCCCCCTTTTATACACTGCCACCGTTGGTTATTTGTGTACAACTACCCACAAACATTCGCAGTAAAGGGGAAGAAACCAAATTCGTCTGGTCATTCAACAGTGCAAAATTATTATTATTACTATGTTTAAAAATCTCTAATTGTTCTAAAATCTCGCATGTGCATAATATAGCGGGCGGGAGGGAGGTGCATACCTGCAACCCACTAATATTCGCGGAAATTAAAACTAGATATATTGTTTTCATTTTCAAAGTTTCGAGACACTTATTCTAATACAAAGTAGGAATGATATAAAATTACAAATAAATAAAATGTTTTTACTACACTTGACTTAAAACTACTTCTAAAGTCTTAATGAGGTCAAAAATGATATTTACTAACATCAACATAGTGAAATATTTTTGTTACTTCAAAAGATTTGATTAAAAATATTTCAATTTTATATTATTATAAATTATTACATATTTCGATTAGCAAACTGAGCAAACCGATTTTTTGATGAAAACATTCGAATAAATAAATAAAAAATAATAAGATAAATGAAATTTTAAAATTGTAATCATGTTTGAACGAATTAATTAGAATTAAACAATATGCTTCCTTCGAGACATAGATCTTAAAGCTTTTCATTTAATGACTTATATCTCTGTGACTACATAAAAAACTATACACAATTAAAAAAAAATAGACTATACAAAGAGATTTTGTTGAATGGTCACAAGAAAATAGTTATTTTAATAAATAATTTAAAATTCCACTAGATTTAGGACATCGATATTTCTAGTATAATACACCAAAACTAATCTTATATGCTTCAAAAGCAACACCGTAATCATATAATAAATAGTCTTATATTTTAAAAATAGGATACAGAAATCCTCTAAAAGATAATACAACCATTAGAACTTATTAATAGCAATAGCAATTGAATTCTAAGATAAGGTACAATCAACGACACTTCAGTAGTAACACTGGAATCGGAAATATGCGCTTACTGTGACAACATAAAAGTGCTTTTTCTGTCAATATTACACTGTCACCATTGTTGTGGGGTTGCCTGTACTTAATCTGAACTTTTCATTGTCTATATCATTGTATACTTTCGTTTATTTAATTCGTCAGCTGACCAATATTTTGGTGAGAAAATGTAAAATTACTACTAACCTCCTTTCAATAAAACTGAGTTGAATTAAAAGTTGAATGTGTTGTTTTGAAAAAGGAAGCGCTAGAAGTATTTTTACATTTAATTAATTGACATCAAAAGTTGATATAGGATTAGAGTTTTCATAATAAAGGGTTTGATATAAGATGTATTTTCAATGTATTATTTACAACCATCCATAATAAGATTAATAAGCTATCTGCATAAAGAAATTCCATCAGATATATAACACGAATTAACATTAAACATACATAAGAAGCGCTAAGTTTTCCTAAATTCTACACTAAACAGCGAATTAAAAACTTATTCTAGAACGAATAGAGCCTATTTTCGCTTATCACCTGTTTTTGAGCAAGTTTGAAACGGCTAGCATTGCAAAGCTACCTATGAGGTAAAGAGTTGCTGGAATCGATGCCAATAGCCTGTATCTTTCCTCTGTAACAGAAAAAACATTGGATTTTATTAGTAATATATAACTATTTTTTCTTTAAAAACTACAACATTACATTCAATGAGCACACAAAAAAATCTCTTGAAAAAAATAGTCTGCTGTTCATAGGCCATTCCTTAAAACGGTTTAGAGAAAATGTATAAAATCTCAAAAGAATTTTATTCAAATGAGGCTGATATAGCTAGCGTTTTTAAACGTCAAAGTTCAACATAAAGACAGTCCCTCAAAATGCCCGCCAATCACCACTTCCTAGTTTTTTAGCTAAAAAGAAGTGGCGCAACAAACTCCCCAGCAACACATCCGTCTGTTGTGTTTTAAGAACATTTTCGAGTCATCTTTGGGTAGGCCTATATACAACATGGACTAAATCGACCAAACAGGAATACATAAATGTCTTGTGAAAAATGCGAAATTTTGCGATCTCAAAACTGAAATTCTAATAGCTACTCAAACAAATCATAATGCTTGAATCACTCAATGAATACAAAACAATAATAATTAAAAATACTTACTCGTTACTACTACTACTCGTTTGAAATCACAAAATTCCGCAAAATCGGGGCCGCAACAACACGTTGAAATTGTAGCACTTCCATTATTATCTTTATGTAAACCAGTGGCGTAACTATACCATTGGGAGCCCGTGGAAAATTCTTTTGATGGGGATTTTTCAGTTTTATTTTCAGAAACATAGGTTTATACATGTCACCGGAAAATGGCAACCTCCGTAAGATTATAAAATATCTTAAGAAATTGTAAACTCTCGATAAATTGTCAACTGAACATTTGGAACATTTTTTTACGTATCAAACTTGGGTAGTTTATAATCTCTCGAAGTCATTCCAAGAAATTCCGCCGGATCTTGGAGACGCTCATCTTCGGCCGGGGCAGGGGCCCTCTCGGACTGGGGGCCCGTGGCATTTTGGAAGCCCTGTCACCCTATAGTTACGCCACTGATGTGAACTTATTAAGAAAAGCAGTTCTTGCAAATCACAAACGAGCATAGCTTTTATTCACTTTAAAAAACGGTCATAAGTACAAAGATAGACATAGGACACTCGCTCATGATATGCAACAACTACGATTCAAACTTTTGCTCCAAGCCGCTATTAATTTACGAAAAGCCGAAATGTTCCTTATTGCTGTTGGCATATGGCACATTTATTTTAAATGCCGATATGTCTCTTACGTTAATTGAAATTTCCGGTATCGAAATGTGAAATGTGTGTACAACATGAATATTAGTCATGTTCACCGCATATTATTGACCAATAGAATATGCTTTAGTGGGGATGTTTACACAACAGTGATAGCGCAATCACAGTTGTGTAAACAGCCCTACTAAACGCCCCCCCACCCTGCCCTAAGTTAATTTTCCAATTGTATGGTTAATGTCACCAAGGTTTGTTTTTGTGTATATCAAATTGTGTACCTACAGTGTATTTAAACACCATGAATTAATCTACGGATCATCACAAGATTAATATATTTATCTGCATATCATTTGCATATTCTTTATCTATTGTCATGCTTATCATATACTGAAGATTTATTTATGCATATTGAGCTATAAAAACTATTTTTTTCTTTGATTTTGTTGGGTTTTATATTAACAGTTGACAATGGCGAAACCTATTCTACAGGTTTTATAAGTACATACATGCAAATGCATTTTTGGACGAAGTAAAATAATTATGAAAGAATTTACAAATGTTAACCAAAAATTAAAATAAAACTCATGCGATGAAATGTTAAACTAAATATTCATGAGTCATGCAAAAAGTATTCGTGCAAAGGAGTAACTAAAAATAAATTAAAGACCCAAAATGGATAAATAAATATTTTTATTCAATATTCAAGTTAATACCAGTCTTATTTTTAATGTTAGTAAAACAATAACAATATAGACGACACAGTATTCTAGCGGAAATAACGAACTAAAAATTATAAAGCACATTTTATTGAAAAGGGTCATTAAAAAACACATATTATCATAGTGTGCTATAGGACTTTTCGAATCGAGGAACGAAATATCTAGCTTTTCAGTATCAAATACTGATTGAAAATACTTGAATCCGTGCAAACTCTAAATATTCCTAAAAATGATTAAAAAGTTTCAATAACTTAAGTTTTATTGTTTTAAAACAAATATATGCTCTTAAAAATTAAGATAAAACTATATTACTGTATTTTACATTGTTTTCTTTCATACGATTTGGGGACCCAATTCATGTAACGAAGTGCTACTTCTACACATATGTTTTTCTTTTTGTTTGTAGTTGAATCAGTAATATATAATACTAAAAATGTCTTTTAATAATACTTTGGGGAACAGAAATACATCAAAATTTGGCTTTGAGGAACATCTAAATTCATTATTTTTTATTAAACTAAATTCTAGTACTTTTGACTTTTAAGTACAATACGCCTAAAGAATTTCAAACATAATTCGAAAATATCACATTTCAATATAATAACAAGTAGTAACAATGGACTACATAACAAATTAATAACACCTAATTATTCGTTGTATTTCGTCTTTTGACGTCATTCGACATACATTTGATTTGGAGCTATTTTTCAACCTAGATTAAGCAGTCGATTTGTCTTTTCGCGTTTTGTTTGCTTATATTTTTCATGATATTAGAGCGCGCATTCAGCACGAAACCCCGCGTACTAACAATATATAGGAACTTAGTATGGCAATCCATAGCTAGGCCTTTTTATAGCCCCAAAGTAACAAAAATAAGTATTTAAATTACTACACAAAAACTCACAGAAAATATTCACGTTAAAGGACTGGAGATTTTATTATAAATGGACTTAAACAACGCCGGGAGTTTATCGAAGTGGATTTTTTTACTCAAACTCGCGGCCCCTATGCTTAGAGCAGAGGTCAAGAAGATTGGCTCAGCCGTTCTGACGCGTTCAACCATGATAGGATTATCTTCAGAATCAAATATAATTTCCGGATCATTTTCAATGATCTCTTCAATCGATTCCCAATTAGTTTGAATCTTTTTCTCAACCGGGCAACACTCACACATGCCATAATCACATTCTTTTTTATTCATAAAGTACTCAACATCATCTAAGATAGTATGTTCCCCTACGCGTTTTTTGACTGGGACAAACATTGAGAATTTACGGGCTGAATATTGTAGTAACTCTTCTACATAGTGATTGACGCCTTCGTCAAAGTTTTTATCGTTTTTAATGTCTAGTAGGATTGGGTTGTGGGGTTCAAAAAGCGAGTTCTTCCTACTGTCCGGTAAGGACGAAACATCGAGACTCTGTTGAGTTTGTGGCATCATGCTACACTTTCTTTTGGCCTGACCTGTCATGGTGAACGATTTTTTAGTCGTCGCCCAGCCGAGTGACCGTTGTACCGCCATCTTCCATTTGGTGTATCTTGCGTCGCGATCTGGAATAAATACACAGTTTTCTATATAATCCACTAAAAATTATACAAGGCGTGGGCATGAAATGTCCTATGGTCAGTCAATAAAAAAGAGAAGGTCCTTGAAATTTTCTTTACCCTATACAGATCTGTTGCTTTTATCGCTATATAAGAATCATCATTGGGTTGCCATGATTGCTTCAAACTTACAAAAAAAAAATGCACGGACGGAACCCATCACTATGACTATGACCACCATCAATATGAATCCTAAATCGCAAAAGGTAAAGAAGTGCGGTTATCATTGCCAATAAAAACTTTGCCTTTCACGAAATAAATAATAAGAAAGAAAGAAAGAAATCTTGCATTCATTCTAGAACGAATTAAATATCGTTGAGTATGTATGTATACATTTCCTAAGTAAAAACAAATGATTCTATTTAGTCCGTCAGTTAGATTATCGAAAAATATTGGACCCATATTTTTTTATTGATCAAATCTATATTAAAAAAAAACTTTTTACAAAAAAATACAACCGACTTTTCCACAAAAAATCAAAAAAGTACAAAATAACTTTAATTTCGGAACTCGGTGTTTGTGGTTCCTTTTTCATTTTTTGAACACCGACTTCCGAAATTAAAGTTATTTTGTACTTTTTTTATTTTTTGTGGAAAAGTCGGTTGTATTTTTTTGTAAAAAGTTTTTTATTTTTCACTTTTTAGTGGTACCTAAACCCCCTCCCCTCCCCCCACCTAAACGAACCAATTACATTAGTGTAAAAAACGCACTGCTCCAATACAGAGTAAACTAAAAGGTCGTCAATGTAGACAATGTAGATATTTTTTTAGATTTTTGTTGATTTTTCAAAAACCGCTTGTTCGATTTCGATAAAATTTTCATGGGACCATTTGGGAAGTATACCCTTTCCAACAAAAAAAGAATTTTTCAAATCGGTTGGCAAGCGGCGGAGTTATGCGCGAACAAATAATAAAAAAAAAAAATACAAACATCCGAATTGAGAACCTCCTCCTTTTTTAGAAGTCGGTTAATTACGAAGATAAAAAGCATCAAAGATCAGGATATATACTTGTGACGTCACGTCGTGGTAAAAAATATAACACGTAGTGACGTCACACGAGTTTTCAAAGCACTGTATCGTTTTCGTTTTGTGTTTACGTGAAAAAAGAAAAAAAAATACGTGTCCAATGTTTTTTGGAAATCTATCCGACGAAGTAATTCCTATAGTGCCTGTTAATAGTTAATTTGAAATAAATGCTTAGAATGTTGAAGATGCAGTGGGTGTGAATACGTACCGTCGTCAGTGGTGGTGGGCAGGAAGGTGTCGTTGAGCGTGGCGCGCGTGCGCCAGGTGTCGGCGCTCCACACGCCCAGCGCGCCGCCTGCCACCACCGCCACGCCCAGCGTCGACATGTCCCACGATTGGGCGCGCACTGCGCAACAACGTACATGTTTACTTGTTATATATTATCAAGAGGTAAAGTATTTGAGGTTGTAGGGGAAAATCTCTGGATCTACTGAACCGATTTTGAAAATTCTATATTTTATCCCCGTATTACCACGGGACCGGAACTAGGCGGGTGAAACCGCGGCGCGCTGCTAGTATCATATAATCACTAACGGCCGAACCCAATAACCTATCTATCACATACTGGAGATAGAAAAACAAATGAAACAATAGAAAACCTATATAATTTTTCTGTTGTTTCATGTGTTTTTCTATCTCCATTGCTTTTGCCTTGTGTTTTGGGCTATTTTTTGTTACATAGGTACTGTCCACACATAAAACCTATATCAAACAGTAGATATAATTGAAATATACAGTGACTCCACAAAGTATTCGTACGATGGCAAATACTATATTATTTTTATTAATGTTAACATTTAATAAAACTTGACATTTGTGAAATACTGTACATCATTAGTACTTACACTACACATTATTTATTTACCGTTTAGCTATAAAAATAAGAAAAAAATCTTGATCATGTAAAAATTTTGCACCACAAAGTATTCGTACCCCCACCACCTTACCACAAACATGAGCTGCCGATCCCGATGCGTTACACAAAGCAGTGCATGTCGCGACACGTCGACGATCATAGATCACTAACATAATAGCTATCGACGATCAAACGGTTTTAATCACAGTTTCTACGTAAGCATACTTACATATGTATGTATAATGGCGAAAAGTAAAGAACTATCTAGTGATGAAAAAATATTTCGCTTCACATGGGTGGCAATAGCTATGAAAAGATTGCAAAAATGCTTCATAAAAGTAAGTCGACTATACAATACGTTATACAAAAATGGAAAAAATTTGGTACTACTAGTAATTTACCAAGAAAAGGACGTCCAAAGATTTTAAGTACCAGAGATGAACGACACATTATGAAAGAAGTAAGTGCCAATCCTTTTGTATCCACACAAACAATTGCAACAGACCTCGCAATATTAAGAGGAAAGAGTGTCGGTGCTGAGACAGTGAGGAAAGTTATCAGAAAAGGTGGATATCAGGGACGAACTGCAATTAAAAAACCGTATATTAGTGAAATTAACAGAAAAAAAACGATTAAAGTTTGCTAAAGAATATCTCAGTAAGCCATTGGAATTTTGGAAATCTGTTATTTTCTCATACGAGAGCATGTTTCAAATTTACGGTTCTAGTGGCAAAAGAAAAGTTTGGAGAAAAAAAGGTATGGCGTTATTGAAAGAAAATGTTATTCCAACAGTTAAATACGGAGGTGGTGGTGTCATGGTTTGGGGTTGCATGGGAAATAATGCTGTAGGAAAAATTAATTTCATTGAGGGTATAATGAATGCAAAAATGTACCTGAAAATATTGCAAGATAATTTATTTGAATCTGCTAAAATTGTGGGACTTGGCGAAAATTTTTATTTTCAGCAAGACAACGATCCGAAGCATACTGCTCGGATTGTCCAGAACTGGCTTCGCGACAGAGTTCCACATCAGCTAAAAACTCCACCCCAGTCGCCCGATTTAAATCCCATTGAAAACTTGTGGTCATTTCTTGACAAGAAAATAAGAACATTTAAAATATCAAATAAAAATGCACTGAAACAACACTTGGAATCACAATGGTATACTGTATCCAGTAAATATGTACAGAATTTAATTGAGTCAATGCCACGACGTTTACAATTAGTAATTGATAATAATGGATTATTTACAAAGTATTAATATAATATTAGAGTAAATTTTTTTTTTTTGCGTTATGGTACGAATACTTTATGGTGAGAATAATTTTGTAAAATTTTTATTACACGTAATAAAATATAAATAAACTTTAAGTAACTGTACATTTCATTTACATTAATCTAAAACACCACTATTATATTAGCAGCTTCGGATAATTTTCAATCTATATAAAGATATCATACATTTTATTAGGGTACGAATACTTTGTGGAGTCATTGTATATATATTTCTTTTTCTGAGGTACTTATAAAATTAATATTCAAATATTCAACTGAGACAGTATATTTATTAAACAAATACTTTCAGTATGTATGTACATAAAGTATGTTCATATTTAGTAACCTTTATAAGAAAAAAAACCAAAATAATCCAAGGTTAGAAACATCAAAAGCCATGCTTTTAATAGTATGTACTTTTATTTCCTAAACATTCGATTTTTATGACGCTTTAGTAAAAAGTGATCACATGAAAGGGATCTATAACTTGGTGTTATATTTTTCATGTTAGGGCAAATAGCTTTTCATTACTGAGCCCAGTAAGTTGCATTATCCTTTGCCGACTTGATCATCAATGGTCTCCGAGTAAAATCTCGGACATGGCGTAACTATAAAAATCCCTTATAATTACTACGGAACCCTTAAAATTGGAGTAACGACTGTAGCTTTACAATTACAGTACAATCAATTCAAAAATCTAATCAATTCCACATTGCCTAAACCCAGTGCCTTGCTTAAAACCAAGTTTCTGAAATGTAGATTTAGAAAGGCTCAAAGCGTACTATTTTTTCGGAGACATTACCCAGTAACTTTTGCCATACCTGGCGTGTTCTGTCGCTGAACCATAAGGTCAATTGGTAGAAAATGTTTAAAGGATTAGTCCGCCTGTCTAAATAGTATTTAACTTGTGTAATAGATTTAATTATTAAACGAGACTTTAGGGCCGCGATGACTCTTTGGAATTGGTTCGAAAGAGTCACCGCGGCCCTGGAACGCAAAGGGCACAAGAAGGATCACGGGTGGGTTTTAGTCAGTAAGAGTCTGACACTCCCTACCGCTCCGCCCAGAGCGGGAGAAGTCATTGGATGATTTCCCATCCAAAAAAAAAGAAGGTACAATGAAAGAAAGTTTTTATCATGCTTATTGTCCTATCATATTAAGCTTATACAGTAAACTTATTTATTTTTTCAAAATATTAAAACTGGTACTTACACACTGGTATGCCGATAAGGTCTGCTTGCAACTGCATCAGTAGGTCATTGGATGTCATCCTGCCATCCACGTGAAGCTTAGCCAGAGGCATGCCGCAGTCTTTGTTCATTGCTTCTAAGATATCCCTGTGCAAGAAACGTTATTGTTATTTGAACGTTCGGCCGGCTTATTTCTATTAACGATTATTGGTTTTTTTATATGATTGCTATCAACAGACTTCATCGAAAGGAATATAATTGATTTTTTCAACTTCATGTACAATCTATACTAATACCAGAAAGATATTTGTTTGTTCGTTTGTACCGAATTAGCTCCGAAACGCCGGAACTGATTTTAACCATTTTTTCACCAATGGAACGCTACATTGTCAGCGAGTAACATACATATATTTTATCCCCGTATCCCCATAGGAACAGGAAATAAGCGGGTGAAACCCCGGGCGCTGTTAGTAGTTGTATATGGGCGGACTTAATGCAACAATAAATAACGCTAAAAGAAAACGCGCTTGTTCGCTTTTTTCTGTAACGATAAACTTTTTCTTTCTTTCTATCATTCATATACGAATTAGAGAAAATTCAAGCCATAGATACAGGTCTACTGGCTTGTTTTTGCTATTCAGGAACAAAAATATATATGAAAAAATTTAATAAGTATTATCGAAAATTATTGGACACGTAGTTTTTGCATTATAAAATCTGTAAAAAATGACGAAGATAATGAGCATCAAAGATCAGGAGTGGGGTGGTAGCAACCCTATTGTTTTATTTCGTAATTAAAAAAAAATATATTTATCATTTACCTCGTCTGGAAACAAACAGCTTCCAAAGCCGCTCTGATGATGTGGTTCTTAGTCGTAAACGCAGTCAGACCGCAGATGATTCTGCAACGAAATATAAAATTTAAACGCTTATTTCAACCATTTTTTCGGGATATCTTGAGGAGAATATATACACAGTCTGAGCTTAAGCACTGTTTTTTAAATATAATAGTTACTATCTACTTAATATTGTGTAATCAAGAACTTTCAAAAGGGCTTTGAAACTTAATTTTTTGTTATAAAGCAAGTAGGTAAGGTAAAATTTCACGAAAACGCGCAAAATAATTACCGATTCTGGCAACATTTTTTTTGTAGACTATTGGTTGAACAGTCCCATGATTTCCATGTCTATCTTATTTTAATACTAATTGTACTTGGTGTCCATCACTGCGTCTTTGATCAGTCGCAATAATGTGTGCCTACCCTCTAGCGTCCTTCCTCCAGTAAGGCGCATACAGGCCGCTGAAGGCCGGCACGAAGTACACGTCGCCCGTAGAGAACACCTGGCCCGCGATGTGCTCGGTGTCCACCACTACGTCTTTGATCAGTCGCAATAATGTGTGCCTACCCTCTAGCGTCCTTCCTCCAGTAAGGCGCATACAGGCCGCTGAAGGCCGGCACGATGTACACGTCGCCCGTAGAGAACACCTGACCCGCGATGTGCTCGGTGTCCACCACTACGTCTTTGATCAGTCGCAATAATGTGTGCCTACCCTCTAGCGTCCTTCCTCCAGTAAGGCGCATACAGGCCGCTGAAGGCCGGCACGAAGTACACGTCGCCCGTAGAGAACACCTGGCCCGCGATGTGCTCGGTGTCCACCACTACGTCTTTGATCAGTCGCAATAATGTGTGCCTACCCTCTAGCGTCCTTCCTCCAGTAAGGCGCATACAGGCCGCTGAAGGCCGGCACGAAGTACACGTCGCCCGTAGAGAACACCTGGCCCGCGATGTGCTCGGTGTCCACCACTACGTCTTTGATCAGTCGCAATAATGTGTGCCTACCCTCTAGCGTCCTTCCTCCAGTAAGGCGCATACAGGCCGCTGAAGGCCGGCACGATGTACACGTCGCCCGTAGAGAACACCTGGCCCGCGATGTGCTCGGTGTCCACCACTACGTCTTTGATCAGTCGCAATAATGTGTGCCTACCCTCTAGCGTCCTTCCTCCAGTAAGGCGCATACAGGCCGCTGAAGGCCGGCACGAAGTACACGTCGCCCGTAGAGAACACCTGGCCCGCGATGTGCTCGGTGTCCACCACTACGTCTTTGATCAGTCGCAATAATGTGTGCCTACCCTCTAGCGTCCTTCCTCCAGTAAGGCGCATACAGGCCGCTGAAGGCCGGCACGAAGTACACGTCGCCCGTAGAGAACACCTGGCCCGCGATGTGCTCGGTGTCCACCACTACGTCTTTGATCAGTCGCAATAATGTGTGCCTACCCTCTAGCGTCCTTCCTCCAGTAAGGCGCATACAGGCCGCTGAAGGCCGGCACGATGTACACGTCGCCCGTAGAGAACACCTGGCCCGCGATGTGCTCGGTGTCCACCACTACGTCTTTGATCAGTCGCAATAATGTGTGCCTACCCTCTAGCGTCCTTCCTCCAGTAAGGCGCATACAGGCCGCTGAAGGCTGGCACGAAGTACACGTCGCCCGTAGAGAACACCTGGCCCGCGATGTGCTCGGTGTCCACCACTACGTCTTTGATCAGTCGCAATAATGTGTGCCTACCCTCTAGCGTCCTTCCTCCAGTAAGGCGCATACAGGCCGCTGAAGGCCGGCACGATGTACACGTCGCCCGTAGAGAACACCTGGCCCGCGATGTGCTCGGTGTCCACCACTACGTCTTTGATCAGTCGCAATAATGTGTGCCTACCCTCTAGCGTCCTTCCTCCAGTAAGGCGCATACAGGCCGCTGAAGGCTGGCACGAAGTACACGTCGCCCGTAGAGAACACCTGGCCCGCGATGTGCTCGGTGTCCACCACTACGTCTTTGATCAGTCGCAATAATGTGTGCCTACCCTCTAGCGTCCTTCCTCCAGTAAGGCGCATACAGGCCGCTGAAGGCCGGCACGAAGTACACGTCGCCCGTAGAGAACACCTGGCCCGCGATGTGCTCGGTGTCCACCACTACGTCTTTGATCAGTCGCAGGTTGTCGCGGAGGAACTTCATTGCGCCGCCTGCTACGGCTATCGAACCTGGTGAAGAGGAAAAAAATATGATAAAAGATGTTTAAGTATTAAAACTAGTAGTAGTTTTTGTACTATAGCGTATTTTCAACTCGTGCACCTTTGATTGTATTGTAGATTATGTAGGATCGATGTAGGATTTAACGTCAGGTATAGTACGCGTCACGTAAAAAGAACGCTGGCGGTCAAGCTGCGCATAGGCGATTTATCGGTCTATTTGGCGGGGCGCGGGGCGGGTGAGCACTGCATGTTTGCCTGTGCGCTATTGGATCATCAGTTGAGCATTGCTTCCCGCGCAGACTAACTTTCGTGCGAGACTGTACCCATGCGCAAACACACCCCCACCACTTTCTTCCAGCGTTCTTTTTACGTGACGCGTACTATACTTTTAGTTAGTATTGTGACGGCATAGATGTGGCTGCAGCACAACTCACCCTCGAGCGCATACACGGCGGGCGCGTCGGGCCCGAGCTTGTACGCCACGGTGGTGATGAGGCCGTGCGTGGACTGCACGCGCCGCGTCCCCGTGTTGTACAGCAGGAAGCAGCCGCTGCGGTACGTGTTTTTGGCTTGCCCAGCTTGGAGGCAGTTTTGCCCGACTAGAGCTGATTGCTGGTTGCCTAGGATCTGAAAGAAACAATATTTCTGAATGGTTGGCCAGTATTTTCGGCTGTCATACAGTCTAAATACCGTAATAATAAGCGTTTATCTAAATATATATAACTCAAAAGTGACTGACTGACATAGTGATCTATCAACGCACAGCCCAAACCACTGAACGGATCGGGCTGAAATTTGGTATGCAGGTAGATATTATGACGTAGGCATAAGCTAAGAAAGGATTTTTGAAAATTCGTCCCCTAAGGGGGTGAAAAAGGGGTTAACATTTTGTATGGAACTCCACGCGAACGAAGTCGCGGGTATGCCCGCTAGTAGCTAAAAATATAGTAGCTAGTAATATATAAAATATTAGGTCGTTTGTACACTACATCCAAGTAATATTATACGTAGATCTAATATAAAGAATGCATAAGATACTTCTAGGGCAAGCGTGCTCCATCGTCGACGATCAAATCTCCTTCCATCAGGTAAGATTGTGATCAGATGCAAGCCTATCAATAATAAAAAACGCGCAACCCTTCGTACAAACTCTCCAACGACTACTTCGAACCAAAATTTGTAATTTCAATAGTTGCTTATCTCTGTTTCTGTGAGACTAGGGACGATTCCTCGTACAAAAGTTAGTCTAGGGATCGAAAGGTTCTGGATTGCGGACAGCGTACCGGAAAACGAAGCGTTGGAAAGTCTTCCACAAGGAGGACCGAAGACCAGCTGAAGGCCACAGGAATCCACTGGAAGAGAGACGCACAAGACTGGTCGATGTGCCGACCCTGGGGAAGCCTATATCCAGCAGTGGAAGTCTTCCGGCTGAAATGATGTCGATAATGGTCGCTATTTAAAACATACCCCAGATATCCTGATGCCGTCCAAGATGGAGCCATCTTTTACTGTGCCGTATACTTCTGAACTGCTACGAATTGTGGGCAACGTGTCTCGATGGATGCCGAATAACCTGGTAAGAATGAGATAGCTTGTTAATCTATACTTAATATTATAAAGCTGAAGAGTTTGTTTGTTTGTTTGTTTGAACGCGCTAATCTCAGGAACTACTGGTCCGATTTGAAAAAATCTTTCAGTGTTAGATAGCCCATTTATCGAGGAAGGCTATAGGCTATATTTTATCCCCATATTCCCACGGGAACGGGAACTACGCGGGTGAAACCGCGAGGCGCTGCTAGTAGACTAATAAAGAAGGTGTTGTGTATCTTTAATGTACAAGATTTGTACCCCACATGTGTAAAAATAACACAATAGTTTAAGGCTACCTAGTGCTTAAACTATCCACTCAATAAAACAGTGAACCTGAAAAGTAGGGAACCTGTACTTGTGAGGACAAATGACGCGCCAGCTGACATGGCATTGCATTGCCCGAATATCGGACCAGGAAAGGAATTTAATTTAATTATGTATAATCTGCTTTTACAATCGACAGAAGAATGTGTGACATGATACTATGATATATCACAAAAAGTGTGGTTAGAATTAAGGGGTACGGCATTTTTGTTTAAAAATCTGACTAATAGCTGAAAATTTACCTTAACATGTACTGATTATGGTTTTGAATACATTTATGGAAATATTTTCATTAAGAAACTTTTATTTTTTGTGCGTTTTTGTTTGTTTTCATTTATTTTGTAATTCTAATACTACATGGTATACGATTTCGAACCTTACCTCAATAAAATAGGATCCCAATTCAATGTTTCCAGGTTCATGAGCAGAGTTCTAGACGCATTTGTGACGTCAGTGATGTGCAAGCCACCGTGAGGACCACCGGTCATATTCTGAAATAAAAACAAAAAATATGATAATCCTTATTAATATTATAAACGCTAAAGTTTGGATGTATGGATATTTGAAATGGACTGAATTAGAACTCTCAATTCAAAGCTCCGGCGTCACGGCTGAATTAAACAAACTTCAGTCTCAAATATATAAAACTAGCAGCGCCTCGCGGTTTCACCCGCGTAGTTCCCGTTCCCGTGGGAATATGGGGATAAAATATAGCCTATAGCCTTCCTCGATAAATGGGCTATCTAACACTGAAAGATTTTTTCAAATCGGACCAGTAGTTCCTGAGATTAGCGCGTTCAAACAAACAAACAAACAAACAAACAAACAAACAAACAAACAAACTCTTCAGCTTTATAATATTAGTATAGATAATGAGTCAAAAGCCACCCTTGACTAGAGGGGACGAAGTGAGCGTGGAATTTTTAGTTCTAGGATATGCTGATATCCCCTCCACCCGCTTGCCTGGGTCCAATAGGCAACGGATGGTTGGAAAACTCTTTCCTCAATACTTAACCAATAAGATAGTTAACTAAAAAAATCTAATTAGTCCGTCGGATAGATTTCCAAAAAATATTGGACACGTATTTTTTCTTTTTTCACGTAGACAAAAAATGAAGACGATACACTACGTTGAAAACTCGTGTGACGTCACTACTCGCTACAATTTTTAGCGAGCCGTGACGTCACAAGCCCCCACTCCTGATCTTTGATGCTTGGTATCTTTGTCAGTTTTTATAGATTTGATAAAGGAAAAAATACTCGTCCAATATTTTTCTATAATCTAACTGACGGACTAAACATAATCATATATTTTTTACTCAGGAAACATCCCTATTCTTGTTTATGCCAAAGAAAAAGCCGATGTATTTTTTTTATTTTATGGTGTTCCTTGATTATAAACCGATTCAACTTACCCAAACAATCCAAGTATCAACAGTTCCAAACAGCAGTCTCTTGTCCCGGCTGGCGCGCCGAACAGCCTTTATATTGTCCTTCATCCAGCGCATCTTCAAGGCGCTAAAGTAAGGAGATATCGGCAGGCCGCATATGTTCTTGAAGTAGTTCTTATTGCGGTCGGGGATCTTCGCTAGGATCGCGTCCACTGTAGAGTCTGTGCGTATGTCATTCCAAGCTGGAATGAGGAAAACGTGTACTGAATTTGTGATAAAGAAAGAAAGAAAGAAAAAGTGTTCAACGATGGGTCGATGGTATGTCGACGACTTATCGGTCTGAAAAAGCCACTACACCAATCAATTCACGTTGATTGATGGCATTGATCGATTGGTGTGTTAGCATTGCCTAATGCTTCAGATAAGGTGGTAATGGGTGTATATTGTAACGATGATAACCTCCTTGGTTGCAAGTCACTGGCGGACAACTTTACTGATAGAACTGAAAGTGTCTGGCTAAAGAATAAAGAGTATTTTGAATTACGAATACAGAAAAAAAATATGAAAATATGCTTTGTTTTATATGAGAAGTCATGTAGTAGAGCTCATATAAGGCAGATGCCGTAAATAAGTACCGAAGTTAAATCCAAAAACATTAGAACATTAAGTATCAGTAGGGGACAGGTTCCCTGGTGTGACAATATTATGTCGTAAGCGTATAAGTGTAACACAGTTTTTAACACGCCCAGATCAGTATTTTCTTTTATGAATTGCAACTCAATAAATAAATATTTACAAACTTAAATCATGTTTTATTACTATAAAATGGTTAATATGTCTTTCCTGAGGGCTTAATGCGAGGTTTCTAACGTACTTGATCGCGTAATGTAAACTTTCGCTTATGTCAAATTATATAGAAAAAAAACAGAGGTTTACCGTTATTGTCACCAGGCAGCGCTTATTCCGTGTCAATACAAATTGACGTTTATGCAAATGCGATTGAGTGTTAAAAAAGTCACACTAAGCCCATTTTTAACAGTCAAAACATCGGTATTATTTTCTCAAAATCACAATAATTACCTATAGCTGCATGTAAGGGCTCGCCCGTGTACTTGTCCCAGGCTATTGTTGTCTCCCTCTGATTTGTGATACCCAGAGCCACAATATCATCTTTGGTATAACCTGAAAACAAATAATTTACAGTATAATGGGCACTAGTATCTAAATATATATAACTCAAAAGTAACTGACTGACATAGTGATCTATTAACGCACAGCCCAAACCACTGAACGGAACGGGCTGAAATTTGGCATGCAGGTAGATGTTATGACGTAGGCATCCGCTAAGAAAGGATTTTGATTAATTCTACCCCCAAGGAGATAAAATAGGGGATGAAATTTTGTATGAAACTTTGTCAATTTTAAACCGATCGGGCTGAGAGTTTCTAAATCGCGGGTAAAGTAACTATTTCAGAAGCTAGTATTTAAATATAAGTGAAATGGCAACATAACAAGAAGGTAACTACTGTGACCCTATACCCAGCGCAGATAAACTTAGCTATCTTAGGTAGGTACTACCGATTAGTATATATGTATATCTATACTAATCGGTAGTACCTAAGATAGCTAAGTGTGCTCTAAAAACCAGTGTTTGCACTGGTTTTTAGAGCTGTTATATTGGCGCATGACGCATTCATATAACATATCATTTTCATCATTCAAAGTGGGTAAATATGCAAAAAAAAAGAACAAACTACAGAACAGGTTTTAGAGGACATATGAATGTTTTTGTTAATGTCTGAACTGAATCCAAAAGCGTACATCATGTTTTAATTAATAATAATAATAAAATTAATTTATTTGCAAACAAGTGTCACTTTTACATAAAAGCTCTGCCACCTGAACTAAGTAGTTAACCTCAAGAGTTAATCACAGGGACTATTAATTATTTGGGACAGTGCCCGTCCTAATTACATAATACAGTTTGTTTACATTTTGGGGCAGTTTGTCTAGTACCTATAACCGTTGTTAAAAGATGCACATACTCGTACGTATATGCATGTATTTTAATAGTACCTATCTTTCCGAAACTAATTTCTGTTTAAGTATTATTGTTATTTGATTGTATAGTTAAAAGCTTGGCTGATAGAGGACGTCTTGTTGACCTAAGGGCCTATGCACACCACGTTTTTTAAACGCGCCATTAACGCGCGTTTGTAGAGATACAGACACGATACGCACGCAAGTCAGACGCAGCATGCAGACCTTTGCACACCTGTATAAATTCAAATACGCGTTTGAATCGATACAGACGCGCGTGTGTAGCTATACAGACGCATTGGCATTTTGCGGTTTTTTATTGGCCGGTTTTGAATTTCAGTTATGAAGTTTTCTGCGTCGAAAGGCTCCATTTTTTTGTTCCAAAAACGTGCAGTGCACCAAATTGCTCGATTGCTACTAGCGTAGCTTCACACTTCACTCGTTGCGGGGGAAACCCTACCCGTAGTGAAGGCGCGCGCTAGCGGTCGCATTGGTGTCGCGCGTTTGAATCGATACAAACGCTATACTAACGCGCGTGTGTATCGATACAGGCGCGCCGGTGCCGCGCGTTTGAATCGATACAAACGACAACAAACTACTCTGTAGGATAAAAGCGCGCCGGAGACGCGCGTTTCTAAAACGCGCGTCGACAGCGCCTTTAAGAAACGTGGTGTGCACAGGCCCTAAGTCCACCCATGTACCACTTCTGCAAATAAATAATATAATTTTAAGATTTTTCGACATTTTTGTTTTTGAAAATCATGTACGCAACTATCGATTTACCGAAGAGATAGTAACAGATTATAATTTCGAGATTTTCAGAATAGGAATATCATACAAAGAAAACAAAGAGTTTTTTATGTTTACGAATCAAAACGTAGCCAAAGTCAATCAATCAGGTTTAGTAAACAAACAAGTTAATCAAAAACAAATTAATTCATAAAACAGTTGATTGAACTATGATAGTTAATGTATTCGGTGACACCGATTCAATAATACATGTCATTGGATCATTTCGAGTACGTAGAAACGCAGACATTTAGGTATTCATTCAAATAATAAAATTAATATTTCGTATTGCTGTAAACTTTATAGATCCTTTTAACGACAATTATTTTACTTGTAATCTCAATTTTTGATTGCAATCCATATCATACACATACAGGTGGTAAATATTGTTGCGAAATTTATTCGAAAAAGTCACCGCGGCCTTGGAACGCAAAGGGCGTTAGCGTGAACACGGGTGGGTTTTAGTCAGTAAGAGTCTGACACTACCTTCCGCTCGGCCCAGAGCGGAAGGAGTTATTTGATGATTTCCTAGCCCTTAAAAAATGTGGTAAATATTAATAAATAGAAACAATTAAGGATCCTCTCGCGCACAGTAAAGTTTTAAAGGAGTAGGAGAGTAAGAGCGCTTTAATAATTTTGTTACTAAATAAGAATTGAAATAGTTTTTATCTTCCTAATGTTTACCACTCTAAGTACCTATGAAGAGTATGAAGTATTTTCACTAATTTATTAATTGTCTTAATATTTAATATACATTTTTTTATTTATTTATTTTCACAAACTATCAACCGAGGTGAAGTTATTCTAACTCAACAGATAAATATGTTTGTAGGATTTTAATGTTAGGTATGCACTAGTTAGAACTACATAGGTACACAATGTATGTGGATATTTTTGTGGTTGTCTTAATTTGAATAAACGATTATTGATTTTGATATTTTAGACCCACTCTTCCCTGTGAATATAATTAAGTAGTTTTGTAAAAACAAGACCATAATTTTATGTCATCACGAGGCAGTCTTAAATAACTAGACAGTGTGTTAATATAGACGTCGTTGTAAAAATAAAAGCTAAATTAATTGTACTACTTTTATGAATGTTATAAGAGATAAGAGAAAATAACCAGACGATGACGTAATCACTACTAACTAAAGTAGTAATGTTTTTAACTTTGACAAGTCATTTTGGCAGTATTATTTTGTCTACACAACCACTTTTTAAAACTAAGGATACAGTCATCTAAATTCACATAGTACTGTATAAAGCGATTTCGGAAAACGCGGAAATAATATCATCCACATACATACGTCTACTCAGTTCCTCCTACTCTTTTTCAGATATTAGCTGATAATTTAATTCATCCATGTGCTGCTATGCGCTAACCGTCTGAATTGACAATTGGGGTTACTAAAAACAAATCAATAACCTCTACAGGGTAAACTACTACTCCTACAAATGACATTAGCATCTGACAATAAGCCTTACCTAGCTCCACCAATTGATCGCAGGCATTTTCCGCGCATAACTTGATGTGATGCATAATTTCTAAGGGATCTTGTTCCGTCCAGCCCTCGTGGGGCTGTATTTCTGTGACGTCCATTTGGTAGGCCACCAGCTCATCTGAACGGCCTGCTTCATATATCTGAAAGGTTTAAAAAAACTTTCATCATGATTTCTACGTACGAAGAAATTGAACACATTTGTTAGTAGTTACGGGTATTCAGAAGTCAGATACTGACACCAGTCTTCCCAAGGGGTATCGTATTACCCAATCACTGGATTATAGAGGTCAGATAGGCAGTCATTCTATGTAAAATACTGGTATTCAGCTGCAACCGATCATACTGGAAGCCGACCTCAACATCATTAGGAGAAGTAGCGTTTTCCTTAGATTGATTTTACGAGGAATGTCGGAGTTTCCAATGTGCAAATCGGTAAGCACTACGTGCGTCACTTCAACTAGATCTTTAAAAGGTGGCTGATGCATGGGCGACTTAGAAGGCAGAAAATCGAATTGTATCGCAATTAATAATAATTTAAGCCTACAACCAGAGGTGGTCTGCGGTATGCAGAGTTGATTGATTGTAGTCTTGGATAAAGCAACAATAGCGTATAAAATATAGGCGTTTGTCGCTATTACCATCTCTATACATATCTCTTTGAAAAAACACAAAAACCAAGCAGTATGGTGATAGCTTGGTCAAAAGGGGATATATCCATCATTGACTGCAATATAATTCATTAGTGATGGAAAAAAAAACTGATGGGGATTTCATTGATACATTTACCAATAAATAGTTAATATTTCAACAATTATTGTTGCGCCTCATTTCATTTAAATATCAATATCTTTCCAACAAACGAGACACTGAAAAAACAGTGTCAAATTCTTACGTCTATTTGAATTAGGTATCAGTAGTCTGTGATCGTGACTAAATAATAACAACGAAATTTGATATAAACAATTTAACAAGACGATTCAGACATCGTAAAACGCTTCAAGACAAAATAATAACACTCAAAGCTAACTATGTTTGAAATGTTCATGTTGTCTTGTAGTAATAAAATGTAATCAAAGTTCAAAGGTCACCGATTACAAATTGTTATCAAAACCACGCCTTCGTTTCGGTGACCTCGTTGATTTTGATTATACGTTAAATTAATGTTATCTAGGCACTTACTGTGGGTTAATAAAAACACAACAATAGAGCGAGTCAATTAATTGGGATGACCGCTAATTAGGACCATCGAACTGAAAATATTGCTTGATCTGACTATAAAAGTCTCATCATCGTCGAACTCGCCTTTTTCATATTTGTATATTTGGGTCGACATGCAGCCGAATACCAGTATTTTACAAGGACCGGCTGCCCTCTGACCCCCACAACTTAGTTTTGTATAAATAATAATTAAGACGATACTGCAAGGTTAGACTGGTTGACGGACCTTAGGATTTATGTCTACAAAAAGCTCGAAGGAACAGCTATCCTAAATACATTTAAAATAAAGAAAAGATAAAGCGTTTATTTATTACATTAAACTAAATAAACAATTGAATATTTTAAGAGGATGTCATAGGTTTCTAATACATCCATGTTAGTTCTTACTTACATAGTGATACAATTTAGAGTCTAGCTAGCTGGAGTCTCCAAACATATTATTGTATAACTTCTCCAAGTGTCGTTGTAACATTATGCTACACAAATGTTTATGTACATCTTTCATTATTGCAAATAAATTATTATTATTATTAATTTATAACATATACTATGACGTAACTTACCACAAATCTAACAGTCTTGGTGCCATCGTCCACGACTCCGACTAGCGGCCGCTTAGAACCGTCCCTCACAGGCATCTCGCTGCCTGAAAAAGATGAAAAAGAATATTGTATAGATGAGGAGACTTACTGGATGTCTTCATTTAAAATTGAAAGAAAGAGGAACTGACTAAATCATGACAGTTGGAGGCAATGCAGCGAGGTATCGGACAGCAGTGGGACAGTACGGGCTAGTAATCATACATAATAATATAAACTCAAACTCAAAGCATTTATTTCAATTAAACCCTTTACAGCCAAGCTGATAATCTACAATCGTTAACGCTAGTCGAAAACGAATCAAATGTATGAGAATGAAATCGTCTCAACGATAAGTCACGTGGTTAGAGCAAACGAATAGAAAATTCGTAGCCAAGTTCACATCATTCAAAATGATAGAATGAATTGTTATCGTTTCTACAATGTTCAACGCTACATCCTTTGTTAAAATGCTTAAACTTAATGTTTAAAGCATTTAAACAGAGTTTAAATTTTAACCTGTTTGATGTTTGTAGGATCAATCGCCAGAGACTAAGGAATAGGTCGTTTTTCTAAATACATTGTAGAACGAGCGGCCGACTCAGGCGCGACAACATGGCTACCAACTTATCGTTTTCTACAGTTGCTAAAACCGAGGCGTTACCGTTTGGAGAATAGAATTCGACACGAAACGTTTGTAACTTGGCTAGGGGGCCAGGGACTTTTGAATTGTCAAGGTCGAAAGAAGTGAAGCTATCTGCACGTTCCAAAGCGTAGATCTCCATGGAGAAGAACGTGCAAGAAACTCCACGGACACTCTTTTAAACCAATAAATTGTTACAAAGTTGTGGATACATTGTTCTTCTTGATGTTATTCCTATATGTGAGAACGAGTCATTCCATCGCTAATAGTCCTGATGATATGATCAACATTGTATACCAATAACATGATGAATATCCATATGCCAAAAAACCGTTGAATCAAGAACATAGTAAGGAGTACATATCCTCAATAAAACACACAAATAACGGTACCAGTCAAAACCTTAAGGAATGTTCAATCAAAATCCGGGAACACTACTCAGATCACTACAGTTGGATACAACGCACTTAACTAAGTAGATATTTCATCATTTCCTCACTCCGATAGCCAAGTACTCGTAGATTAACGAAAGGTTACCACGATTAAGACTCTTATCAATGTTAAAGTCGTTAGGGCTATTATAGAAGATGGATTCATGTATCAGATTTTACTAGAGAACTATTATCATATTTATTGCTGAGAAATTCATAAACATTTAAAGTCGGTCCCTCTGTAGGCATCTTATTCAACGGACAAAGATCTAGATACAAAAGTGATAAAACTGTTTCTTTTCATAAGGATTGTAATACCTTCAGACTCTAGACAAAATTACTTTCTAATAGTAGTTGCGCTACTGAAAGGTCACGTGGGCAATCCCAATCTGAAATCGCTGTAGCCGATCAAATATAACTTTGTCTTGAGCGCCCGTACTTGTAATAAGTTTTCTACAATTGAGTTTTGATATAAATTTTCCAAGAAGTAACGACAGCATTGAGACGGGTAAATACCCTTAAGAAGCACAATAAATTAATTATATTTATACATCGTCTAGTAGATAAGAGTGAATTATCACAAATCCTTTAAACAGTAATAAACTAATCTCTACGTTCATTACTGTATCGTTGAAACAAACACCGTGAGTGGTGTAGTAAAATGTATTGGTATATTATAGTAAAATAATTATTGTAAGTGATTATAGTCTAAATTGACTCATTTTTCTGGATACAAAAATATTGGTCGATACCAAAATATTTTTTCAATTTGAACCAGTAGTTCCTGAGATTAGCGCGTTCAACCAAACAAACAACCTCTTTGGCTTTATTATATTAGTATAGATTTCACAACATATCTACTATTTATTATATTTTTTCACAATAGTACCAATATTCTTTCTAACCCACTTCTTTAACGCCACATGTGAGTTATCTTTGTTACAGCGATCGATATTCTGCGAGTTTTCCACAAATTGAGCGGTTCAATAATTCACCTCAAGGAAATTATTTTTCAGTCATTGAATGACTCAATTCCTTTGAGAATTACAAGCCATTCATTAGATATTATTGGCTGTGATCTTTTGTATTAGATACTCTTTTAAGTATCAATGTCAACAAGGAAGACGAAATATCAAGTAAAAATTTTCTTGAATCGTGAGTATTGAAATGGTTAATCTCTTTGAAACAAACTTTCGATATCATAAAATTGGCTTCTGACAAATGAAATGGTATGTTTTTGAAAATGAATTCCCCGTTTTCAATAACATGATTGAAACATGGCAATTTGTCTGATGGGCGGGGAAGCCATAGTTATTGTGATTACTCGACATTTACTCGCAGTGAATTGCATTAAACAAAGCATATTGTAGGAATTGCGGTAGGTATATGAAAACCTAGTAGGAACTGCAATTACAGGCAATATTAAAATATTTGCGACCCAATCATCAATATAATTAAAAACGTAGGAACAAATAACATATACATATAGGTATTCGGCACAGACACATACAAACAAAATAACAAAAATAATAGTAGGTACAGAATTGCGCTGATTTATCTATACTAATATTATAAAGCTGAAGAGTTTGTTTGTTTGGTTGTTTGTTTGTTTGAACGCGCTAATCTCAGGAACTACTGGTTCGAATTGAAAAATTATTTTTGGGTTGAATAGACCATTTATCGAGGAAGGCTTTAGGCTATATATCATCACGCTTAAGCCAATAGGAGTGGAGCAGCGATAAAGAATGTTTTAAAATCGGGGATTCCACGGGGACGAAGTCGCGGGCAGTAGCTAGTTTATCTATAAATTTCAACACCTAAACGGAAAAATAATATAAAATGAATGCTTCAGAATGCCAGACTAGTTCACTCAAACAAATAGTTAAATCGTAATAAAGCAGTTTTCCTGGTTATGAAGATCTCTAAAGTTTTGCCCCCAAGTAAAATTTCTAACAGTGCTAGACGAGTTTCTAAAGGGCTTATACGAGGACAAATTTGATGAAAACTGTAAATAGAATCGTTATGGTTGGGAAGCCAGACATGTCTGGCATTTTAGGCTTCTGTCTGAGCTAGTTTTGCACAATGCGGCTTGATTGGCCAGATTGGTTAGGGTTTGTTCCTCACAGCAAAATTTTCCAGAGATGTGCCGATTATGACTTTGGCCGACTAGTCGGCATTATTATAGAGACTACGAAACTACGTCTAGACAAGAAAATTGTATAATTATATTTCTCTAATCTATAATAATGATCTATGCAGTCTTAAAATGACTACTACTTATGCCCATCACATGGATAAGACTAGATTTCTGCCAAAAAAAACATGCCGAAAATTCCCTGCAATGGCTCTCCCTCCGACAACCTGCTTACTTTAATATCGAAAAAACAACATTCGTTTCATCGTCCGAACTCCCCTGAGCCACCCAAAGCCGCCAATACACTCAAAGCTCACATCAGTGCGAAGCCAGCAGACTGTGTCTACTTGTTATTCTCACGAATGAGAAATCTATCTATAGGTACTAATATATAAAGCTGAAGAGTTTGTTTGTTAGAACGCACTAATCTCAGGAAATACTGATCCGATTTGAAAAATCTTTCAGCGTTAGATATCCCATTAATCGAGGAAGGCTATAGGCTATATATCATCACGCTAAGACCAAAAGGAGCGGAGCATCAATGAAAAATGTTGCAAAAACAGTGTTTTCGTCTCTGTTATGTAACGCAGACGAAGGCGCTAATCTCAGGAACTGCTGGTGCGATTTGAAAAATTATGTCAGTGTTAGACAGCCAATTTATGGAGGAAGGCTATATAACTTCTCATGCTAAGACTAATAGGAGCGGAGCACCAATAAATAATGTTTAAAAATCGGGAGGTTAATAACTATTCTACGCTGACGAAGTCGCGGGCACCAGCTATTATTAAATAAATTGTGGTCTCATTCAAAAATTGAAGCTCTCGCCTGTCGCATCAGAAAACCAATGTACATTTTTAAGAATCTGAGACAGCGCTGATGCTTCAACGATTTACATGATCTAGACTGCGCTATTTCAGTCAGTGTCAATTTATTGCATACCCATATGGGGTGGAACTTAAAAAACTCTCTTGTGTTGGAAAGAGCGCAAAGGGTAATTTTAAATGTACACTTTAAAGCACAGTTTTACTCAACTGTCAAACTATATTCCGAATGTCTCGTCATGACGGTGAGACGATTATATGTATATTTTAAAAACAATCTTCGGAGGCATTTGCTACTACCACTGGATGACAACACCAATAAAAACGAACTGGTGCAGTTGTTTGCCTTGCAGTAACCATACAGAACAGCTTTCGCTTAAGCAATTTAACGCAGTAAGCTTAAGACTGCATAATGTAGTCAACAAAACTACCCACATTTACAGCTTAACTACACGAGAGGTTAAACATAAATTAAGTCATTGGTTGCAATCTGTAGATATACTCAAACTGAGATGCTTCAAAATATGAAAAAGAAAAACATACAAATTTATACGATGTGAAGGTATATTAAGTATTTCTTAATAGGGATGTTTCCTGGTTAAAAAAATATGATTCTAATTAGTTCGTCAGTTAGATTATAGAAAAATATTGGACACGTATTTTTTCCTTTATCAAATCTATAAAAACTGACGAAGATAAAAAGCATCAAAGATTGGTAAAAATTGTAGCAGGTAGTGACGTCACACGAGTTTTCAACACACTGTATCGTCTTCATTTTTTATTTATGTGAAATCTATCTGACGGACTAATCAGATTTTTTTAGTTAACTACCCTATTGTAGGAAGTCAATTCCTAGGCTATAAGGTTGTATCTATGTCAGTCCTACATCCTATGAAACCAACTTTCAAAATACAAGTTTGACTTAGTTTGGCGGTTGGTAGATCGTCCATCCAACATCTATCAAACATCTATTGTATCCATAGAATAGTGATGTTTCCTGAGGAATAAAAATATGATTCTATCAAATCTATAGAAATTGACGAAGATAAAAAGCTTCAAAGATCATGAGTGAGAGAGAGAGAGCATGTGACGTCACGGGTGGTAAAAATCGTAGCACGAAGTAACGTCACACGAGTTTTCAACGCACTGTTTCGCCTTAGTTTTTTATTTACGTGAAAAAAAGAAAAAATACGTGTTGAATATTTTTTGGAAATCTATCTGACGGACTAATTACTTTTTTAGTCAACTACCCTATTAAGTTTGTGTAAATTGTATAGGTAACTAGTTTTAGTGGTGTAAATTAAACTTATAGATACAGCAATCGAGCATCAGAAAGAATAATGGCAAGCTCCTATTATACCTGTAGGAAATGACACCATCCATTACGACTTAGGTCCCCCACATGACCGGTTGTTCTCTAGTGCAGTTTATTTAGCTTTTCCTGCACGCAATAACATAGTTGCATCAGCCTTGAGTAGTGGTTAAGGAAAATCTTCAATTGATCACAAAACGCGTCGGAGATAAATCTATAAAGTGGCGAGGGAATTACCACCGTCGTGGCATTATTAACTGACGGCCAATTTAGTTTACACGAGTTTTTTTATCGCGTGTAACTTTGATCCCGGAAAAGTAAAGTTCGTTTTGTGACATGATATGTATTGTTTACCCGGTCGGGTTTATTGTGAAATCGACGCTGAAAAATTGACGTCACTCTCCTGCTTCGTCTTTTAAACTTCTAACTATTCTTTACGTACTTACCTAATGATGAAACTATAAACCAGAATTCGATTGCTTATACCGCTCCAAAGAAAAGGAACTCAGCTGACAGTATGGCCGCATTCAGGAAAGATAGAATAGGGATGTTTCCTGAGTAAAAAATATATGATTATGTTTAGTCCGTCAGTTAGATTATACAAAAATATTAGACACGTATTTTTTCCTTTATCAAATCTATAAAAACTGACGAAGATACAAAGCATCAAAGATCAGGAGTGGGAGCGTGTGACGTCACGGCCCGGTAAAAATTGTAGCGAGTAGTGACGTCACACATTTTTTGTTTACGTGAAAAAAGAAAAAATACGTGTCCATTATTTTTTTGGAAATCTATCTGACGGACTAATTAGATTTTTTTAGTCAACTACCCTATTACCAAAGAAGACAAAGAACGTGGAACGAGAAAACTGTGTTTAGAGCAAGCAGGTAGAAAATATGACAACATATGCACGAAGGTATGCCATGGCTACATTATCGAGATGCATACTACTATACATTGCAATACAGATTTGGCACAAGATAAGACTGACTAGTTGTTGTTTTGTTTTGCTATAGCTGCCGACAACTCGATAGGCGAAGTCACATACTGGGCTAAAATACTTTTATATAATAATCTAAGTAACCTTGATTTGAAAAGAGGAAGATAGTCACCAAAGTTTCTAACGAAAATTGTGACCTCAGGTCTTTCTGAATGGGCAATATTCTTAAACGAATTCATGCAGCCCGATGAAATTATTTTTCGGTGATAATTACGAACTTCCATTCATTTTTTTTTCTTAATGCTTAGTTTTCTTCTAAATAAGAAACTCTTGTACAAAATTTCAAGCTTGTACATACATCTATCGATTTGTTGCGGAATTTATTCGAAAGAGTCACCGCGGCCCTGGAACGCAAAGGGCATTACGAGGAAAAACGGATGGGTTTAATCAGTAAGAGTCTGATACTCCCGTCCGCTCGGCCCAGGACAGAAGAAGTAATTTGTATGCTTTTTTTTAATGGAAAAAGCCATTCATAAAAAAATACCTATCGGACTGCGCGTTGTCAGCGGTTGAAAATTTTCATCAAATTTAACTCTACAATATGCAAGCTATGGAAATAGATATGCTTATATTTTTGTACAATCGAATATCCATGTAAAACCTTTTTCAGCGATGACACGACTTCAAGATTTCATCAAATCCGCTTAAATCCAGTTGTATAAATATAAATAAAGACGAAACTTTGTTACACAATTGTACATTCATACTGGACATGGGAGAGATACGCCTTTACGATATCTGATATCGATATTATATACTATAGATATATACTCAACTTGACAGCTTGAAATATAATACTGAAAAATTGATTGTTGATTGCCTACATGAATTATATATAGGTTCTATTCTAGGTATAAGTATTATTTTATCAAAATAGATAGATTGTGGTCTTATCCTAGCTTTCGGTATTTAGTAAGATAAGAAGGCGGTTTGAGCAAACCTGCCGTTTAGAAAGTCATTATTTTGTGTCTTTTTAATCTACCTTTTATTATTATTTATTTTTCTTTATCTTCTGTTTTTTCTTTCTTTCTTTTTAATTATTTCTTATCTTATACTTTCGTTTTCTTTCTTTACTATCTACCTTTCAAGCGTTTCCAATTTCATATATCACTTGCACGCGACAATATCATTATGTATGAGACAGTACGTAGGTGCTGCTTGTTAAGTATCAATATAATGAAGCTGTCAATTTGATAACAAGGAAAACCAAACCAGAAACTTTGTTACCAAGACTCTTTTGACGAAGAAAAACAAAGCAATTGGGGGCGCTGCTCGCTTGAGATTTTGTACCCAAAAAACATACAGTCTGTCTTCTAAATATTTCACGAGAAAATACCAATTTTTACCAGCACATACCGGATAACTGGCAACCACAGTCTCAAGAGGGTGCTTGACCAATTTAATTATGTACGTTCGCGTTCCTTCAATATGAGCCAATTCACTCGTCCGTTGTTCTGTGGGAAAACTAGAACCTTACCAAAATAATAAAATGTAATATGCTCTTGTTTCGTAGTCTTATTTTTTCATTTTGGTAAGGTCTACGGTTTCTTTCATGGGTTTCCGTATACTGATTTTGATAAATTATGACGGCTGTTGTTTATAGGTCTTATTAGACTTTATTTTAATTCCAAAACAGTATGATCCTTGTACAATCGAATGGCAGACTGTTTTTCTACAGGCATTGAACAAAAATAAAAATAATAACACATTTGTTGTATGGGACTCCCCCTTAAACTTTGATTGTATTCAGCTTTTTAGTATTTTTGTTGTTATAGCGGCAACCGAAATACATCATCTGTGAAAAAATTCAACTATCACGGGTCATGAGATACAGCCTGGTGACAAAGGTACAGACAGACAGACAGACGGACAGCGGAGTCCTAGTAACAGGGTCCCATTTTACCCTTTGGGTAGGTACAGAACCCTAGAAAGTAAAGTAAAGTGACGAGAACTATTAAACCAGTATTGCAGCTTCGATTTCTCGCCCAGGAAGATATTTGTAGAACATTATGATATGTTTAAAAAATATATATAAATATAACTTATATATTATTTTTCATTACTACGCCGCTCCTATTGGTCTCAGTGTGATGATATACATATACCCTTTAGCCTTCCACGATAAACGGGTTATTTAACACTGAAATATTTTTTCAAATCGGACCAGTAGTTCTTGAGATTAGCGCGTTCAAGCAAACAGACAAACAGACTCTTCACCTTTATATATTAGTATAGATAATAAGATAAGAAAACTAGTGTTTACTGCTTTAACAAATTCGATATTTGGCTAAGGTGACCGATGTTTTAACATTTTTGCTATATACAAAATTGATAAAACTGGCAGACAAACTGGCTTTTGACCTCTTTGTTATTATTTTATTCTTCGACCATAGTCCAAAGGGGACGATACCGAGATATGCAAGTATACCTAATAAGCGAATTCATGGAAAAATCACAGTGGACTTTTATTTGCCATATTGTTTATGTAGTTTTTGTTATATTGTTCTCTGAATTGATTGAGGTCAAAATAATGACGAACCGATCTGTTAGTCAACATGAATTTAAAAATTTTCACTAAAAATAATAGCAGGTAAATGACACTGGTGATATCGATAAGTGAACTGCAGATTAAAGATTAAAACGGAAAAAAAAACATGATTATGGAAGCAACATTTGTGATTTCATTAGTCATTCATTCATGAAAGCAACAATGCTTCATCAGTCCTGTATATATATAAAAAAATAAATAAAAAAACAGCATGAATTTTGCACTGCGACCGTCAAAAATGACGATGAAATCGCACTATCCGGTTTCATTTGCGATAAATACTTAATTAATAAATTATTGAGGCACATATGTACATAATAATATGTTATTCGGTCACGCCATTGTTTTGCATTGCTCTTATAGGTTCTAATATCATTAATGCAATATTTTGGATTTTATGGAGCAGTGGTGGCCGAATGGTAACAGCCTCAACCTACGAATTGTAGGTCGCGAATTCAAACCTAGACAGGCGCATAACTTTGTGTAATTAATTTCTTCACCACTGCTCTCAAAACGGTGAAGGAAAACATCGTGAGGAAACCGGCATGTCCTAGAACCAACAATTCGAAGACATGTGACAGTCACCAACCCGCACTGGGCCCGCGTGGTGGATTATGGCCCATTCCCTCTCCTAGAGAGGAGGCCTGTGTCCCAGCAGTGGGAACATTAAAAGGCTGATTATGCTTATGCTTGGATTTTATCAAACGGCTGAACGGCTTTTGTTAACTCCACAACAAACATTCGTTCCTACTCGACGAAGGAGCGCTTGTGAGGAATAGGTTTGTGTCTTAGCTTTTAAGAGAATACTCAAAGTTATAATGTTGTTGTTTCTATTGTGTCTCAGTATGCACATTTTTATTTACTTACAACTTTTAATCCTGTGTACACTGTAAAAAAAAACTGACAAAAGCCTAACTAGTCTTCTCTCGTATTGTGCGATCTTTAGAAATAAACATTTGAAACTAAAGAAATAAAAATAGTACTGTGTGTACTGTGTGTGTGTGTGTAATAGTACTGTGTACTTTCAATCTAATAGGCTACAGAAATCGGATTCTGAATTGATGATACTATAGTGATGAAAGCAATAAGAATTAAAATTTACATAGCAAACTGACAGGAACAAATTAGAATCGCACACTGTAAATTATTTAACTCAAATATTCAATATTAATAGTGAACAACGTACTTATGACAATCTGTTGGCCGGTAGACAAACTGCTATGATCTATTTCCTTAGATCTTGTTATAGATAATGAATCAATAATATTATGGCAATACACATTTATAATCGGGCACCCTTTATGCAAAAAGGTACGTATTCTCAACTATTTTAAATTAAATTCTTGCTTTGTTTTATTTTACTCAGGTGCCGACGAATTTCACATGCTTATGAAGGTTATTAGGCTACTTGCGACGGCCTCGCCCGCGTAATATTCGTAAATTACCTATCCCTAGAGAACATACTCTGGGGATACAAATATGGGCTATTCCAGAATATAATCTATCTCTGTTGCAAATTTCATACACAGCCGTTTCAGCGTGATTGAGTAAAAACATCAATCCACCAGTATTCAACATTAAATAAACAAAGCATAAGTAACGCTACTCGACTATGTGGAACTAGTAAATTAAGTCGATACGTCGTCATAACAAAATAAAAATTACAGGTCTCAAGGTTCACTGATAAACTACGAACAGCTACTTAGTTCGTCCGTAATCTGTCCAGCCTTTGCAAAAGACGAGTAAATTACATATCAAAGTCAAGGTTTTGTCTGTGGTTACCGTAAACAATGTTGCGTACGAGGAAAACCTGACACCGGACGCCATGACACACGTGAAAACAGCGGGAAAACTCATTGAGTGTCACTGTCATTTGTTTTTTTTTTATTGGTAGGCAAAGGTATTTATTTACAAAACAATTTAAACCGAGAAGTAATAGAAAAGTTGTTGAATAGCTTGTACGTGTTTCTTTTTTTAACTAATTAATTATTTTGTTTGTTTTTAAGGCTACATCAATGTAGACGTTGGGTTATTTGTTGGATTTTTCTCTCTGTTAGTCCGAAAACGGATTGGATATAAAGCAGGTAATGATTTCAATGAGCTAAGTCCTTAAGTAATGTGTAAGTGTACTAGGGTAAGTACGGTTTTAATAATGCATTCAATATCAGACAACGATAAATTAATCGGCCGGTTATGCTTTCAACAAAAATATGAATTTTGATAAATACTTACACCACCCCGCGGTTTCACAAGCGTATTTATTTATTATATACTTTATTGTACACCAAAAGTAACACATAAAGTAGACTTAAAACTAAAACACATACAATGGGCGTATCGCATTCCGCGATCTCTTCCAGACAACCTCCAGCGTACTTCGCGTTCCCATGGGGAATAGGGGATTAAATATAGCCTATGTTACTCGCTGATAATTTTGTTTTCCATTGGTGAAAAAATGGTTTAAATCGGTTCAGTAGTTTTGGAGCTTATTCGGTACAAACAAACAAAAAAATGTTTCCTCTTTATAAATAGTATGGATTCTACTTTTTACTTTTACATTAAGTATCAAAATTAAGTCTTCATTTTCCTAACAGGTATAAAATCATTGATATCTTAAAAAGAAAGGAAACAATTCAAAATGAAAGTAAAAGAAGAAGAAAGAAAACAAATAAATGTTATAGACAATTTTAGAAAAAAAAAACAGCACGTTTACTTAGTAACAAACACTTACAATTAACAAGCTTATCATGGACACAGTATATTAGGTATTAAAACTTATCTCAACTCTAGACAACGTTGTATAGATTAAGACAAACTACATAAAGTAATCTTTACTGAATATTATAAACTCCGATTAGGTTTCCAAGATCTGCTGCGCAATTAATACTTTATAAATTGATGAAATATTTAAATAAAGAATTTGATAGAAATATCAATGAACTATTTTTGGCAGCATATTTTTTTTCCCAGTGCAGAAATTCAGTCAGTTTCAGTCAGTCAATTTAGACTCTTAGTAGTTAAGGACCAAACCGACATAACGACTCCAAGTACCAAAATATGTGAAATATCAAATAAGGAAAAGCATTAAGAATATGCATTTTAGTTTTCGTAAAAATCTCAACAATATTCCAATTAGTGCCTATATCAAAATTCTATTATGTGTAATGAAAAAGGGCATCAAAAACCATAAATATTTTTTTTTTTGTTTTCGGATAAATTTATTGCGGAGGATTTCCCCTCAGTTTGGATGTATTATAAAGGTCCACAATTTGGCTGATAGCGCGGTTAAGTTCAATATTATAAGACGATAGTTATCGTGATCGGAAGATTCCAAGTTGGTGTCATAAATTCATAATCCAAAAAAAAAAATTAAACTTTTTTTATATCAGAATTTTAGATTTCAGAATTTTACATTTTAGATTTCAGAATTTTACAAAAAGAAAAAAAGCATCACTTAAAGGAAATACATTTCGCGTAACTGAAGATACTTTTCTTAACAAACAATATTACAGTGAATAAAAAATCTACTCGCAACAATAACGCATTCAAGTCATTGTTATTTCCCATAGGAGTCATTCAAAACTGTTGTTTTCCTTCTCAACATAATTTCATTGTTTCATTTCCAGCCCTTAACAATTTCTCTTTATCTATAAGCACTTGAGAACAAGAGACTTAGCGATTTTATTATTTATATTTACCTCGATTTACCGGACGATAGTCTACTTTCTAGATCTTGCAAAGCAATTAAATTGATTTAAAATTAGTATAGTTACGACGGCACTTGTTTTGTTCAATAAAAGGAACTTGATAATTTTATTTTGATCGTGGTGCTGAAAGTGAAAAGTGGACTACCTTGGTCTAATATGCGCAAACTACCTACATATATCAAGCTATCCCCGTTGTAACCGATACTTTTTAAAATTCAATAACATTCAAGCCTAACTCATGCGAATCATATTCTATTAAAAAAGAAAATTATATCCTAAACGTACCTTCATCCATATTATTTTACAAAAAACAAGAACAACACTAGCCGAAAAGATTATATCAAATACACTCTGCACGTAACCACGTAAAATATTTCAGCGGGAAATTCAATTTTGGAACACTCAAAACGCGGTCGTTCCCGCGAAAATCAACAGTCGAACTGGGGAGGCGCGGCGGTTTACACACCCACGCATTACTCAGAGTACGTGTTATCACTCGGCCGTACGGTGACGTAGAAAATTTAGGTATAAAACATTAATTACGCGAACATAAAGTCGTATATAATCATTATTGGCGGCAGAGCGCAATTTCGCGGTTTTATCGCGACAGAATGTCGTTTAACAAAAGCCCTGTTTATCGATCTATAAAGAGTAGAACGCTTACGGACAATCAACGATAATATGTATTCAAAATTAAAATCTTTTTTCAACAATTTATCTAAAGCTAACACAAATACTTTTTATTCTTACTAGTTTTAGTTTTCGGCTTAATCCAAGTGTGTTTCACTTTCACTTCTCTCATTTTCACTATCTTGTATATCACAACCACAAATACCACTAAAAAAGGAATAATTTTCCCCCGATACATTACGAGCGGTTGACCAAACCGACCAATAGCAAGTTGTGTAAGGTTGATCAGTATTAAAATAGCACACAGGTATGGATACACTGGCCAAAAAATTTTAATTGCCAATAATAAATTAAGTTACGTGGATGTGTTGGGATATTCGTACGTCAGTATTCCCATATTGTAATTTTTATAAATCACGGGTACAGTGTTACCTGTAATTTATAATCAGTAGAAATGAAACTATGGCAATTATCCAACAAGTCTGGATATATTCGTACTTGTCATCCCAATAATTCATAAATCTACGACAGTAACATTACTTATTGTATGGTTTTTCTTCGATTACGTAATGTTTTGAGGCAGAAGTTTACAAAACAAATTAACAACTAGTCCAAAAATAGTTGATCACGACAAAGTCAACATGCGTCATGTCATTATGGCGTACGCAAAGCTTTTTTATCTCTCATGTGCGATTTTTGCACTGGTACTTACGACTTGATACAACTAAATATTTTTCCGTACAACAGAAGCCAAATAACAATAATAAATGTTTTAACTGCCAAACAAAAATAATAAACTAAGGAAGCGAATGTTACTGCCTTACTGCGTACGTGCCCTCTTGAAGTATGTACCAAGTTATGTTCAAAATGTAAAAATAAACGGTTGGGGATTCTCCAAATTTGGAAATACGCTAAGAATGTCAATGCTCTTAGAAATAAGACTCTTTGTCTTCGGAATGGTAAATAACAAAACTCTTGACATATGTACTATATATGACCCATAAAGTGATTCAGTCTTGGACTTGGAACAACACCCACATTCGAAGGGATTGCTCTTTAGTCACCATACTGGGCAAACGCATAGACGTGGCTGTTGCTATCTCCCAGTAGACTAAGACAAGCCGTGATGCATAACGGATCTCCTTCGGCGATTTTTTCTTATGGTCACTAAATGTATTAAATGGCTTCACTGTCCTTACTTTATTCTGCCTACTTTATTCGGTAATCATCCTTGTCCCCATAAAAAATTAACAATACTTAACATAAACCAGATAATACCGCACCCACTTTCATCAAAACAAGTGTTTCGCAAAGGTACTCACTCACTCACACGTATTATGCATCAGCTGTTCAGTCGCATTATCATAAACAGTCGCAAAATAATGAATATTGTATAAACAGCTTTAAAACTGTTCATCGTGCCCTTGATGGTTGCTTCGCCTACGCCGATTTTATTTTTAAAATACAATTGCGCTGTAGGTACACAACATTTATAATGTCACAAGATGTATTTTATTGCTTCTGGTCTTCCGATTTGAATCATAGGAAAGTTATGTACTTTCATTGAAGTCATGCCATGCGGTCTCTGTTTTAAAGCACCAGTGCCAACAGCAGTCTTCCCGTGGGTGTCATTGTGATCTAAAAGTATGCATCATGCAAGGGTTGAGTGACCAGAGACATCTCCAATAATGACATGTTTGTTAAGCCCTTAAGTCGGACTCAGCATGATAATGTCAATATTACTGCCCGCAATCACACACTGTGCCGAGAAGATCCCTTTCAATTGTTTCCCAAGATGAATTTCATGTTGTGCCATGATAATTTTATTCGAATAAACATTTAGTCGCCTCACACGACTAGTATAGACGTAACATCACAAAAACTTGCGCCAATGTCACCTTGACTGCTAAAACTGCTTTCATAAAACAGTTGGGGGTGTGTCCGTTTGCCTCTCTTACGTAAACACTATCAAACAAAGGCCGATGACGTTTTTATTGGTCGAAATTGCTATGCCACTGTTTGGAGACTTTGGGTAAACGAAAACTGACGTGGGAATGTTTTGCCAATAAAGGAGTAATAGATAGTATTAGAAAGTGGTATCCGATGTTGTGAAATACTTTTAAATTGTACCGAAAGACCAAATTTGTATTCGTCGTTACGTCTCAATAAATGAAAGCACGGTTTTTTTAAAAATACAAAGCCCTTGTAATAAAGTTGAAAACAAGAGTAGGTTAGACTTATTTTTGGATAAAGGCCCAACTTCAGAGACCCAATTTAATTTTTAGAGGTCAAGTTTTATAAGCGAATTTAGATTTTGGCAAAATGGTCACACCTCCAGCTTTTTTGTCAAAATTCTGAATACATTTTACGAATTAATTTGCATAGATACTGTTAATCAACGCATTAACAACTGTGACGTCTCGAAACATGTTTCAGCGAATCGGCATTGATAAATGTCATTTCAAAGTGTTGATACTATTATTTTATTTTTCTATTACTTTTTCTTACTATTGATAGGCACGCGTTTGACCACTATCTCATCTGGTAGTAAACGATGATATGATCGAAGATGAAGCACGCTTACCTAGAAGTAACCTATTCACTCTTGATTTAAAGACTCCAAGGTTGTAGTTGATACCGCTTTATTGTTTGCAAGCATTCCCTCTATTTTCACTAAATATAATCTTGCGGAAATGGGCACATTTGGCGGAAGTATCACTATAATGGTTTAAATTGTAAGTTTGTAGTTTCAGGTGGCGACGGATTGATATGGTGAAGGAGGCTGCAGAGAAAAGGTCGCATAAACCATTACAATTAGAACAGAAACAAGAAAGAACAGTCATAAGCATGCAAGTAAAAAAAAAATAAGCGCACTAGACCTAGACATCGGGAAGAAGTCATCTGCTAGGAATTATTCATTCGGTCAAACAATCAAACATCTTTTCATTTTTGTATGCCTATTAAAGAAACCAATTACTATATGACTTTAGACAAACAGAAATTGGAATAAACCGATATCATTTGAACTTCGAACCGTGAGTAATGTCTTTGTTGCAAACAGTTCAATGTACCATGTTAATTATAATATATTTCAAGTGTGTTTGCGATGGTGACATCATGAGTTCACGGTTACGTTACGTTACAATACATTTACGGTATTGGCGTCAAATCTGGTGTTGTGCAGTTGAATGAAAGGATAATTAGGAGATTAAACGAACTTACCTGTAAGTGAAGTTCTATCTCAATTATACGAAGCTCCTTGTCTGAAACGGTTTACAGTGTAGTCACGGCCTTGTTTGCCGACACTGCCACATATTTTAAAACTAATCAAAGCAAAAAAGAACTATCTGCGTGTTTCTGAACGAACCTGACGTTTGACAAGGAGAGAGTATAATAATAATTTAAAAAATAGGAAACAAATTTAGTAATAATTAACGGTTTTTGTGCAGAGTAAGCGATATAAAAGTTATATAACAGATTAAGGCACAAAAGACGGAAAATCCTAAGATTTGTAAACAGGATTCATGAGAGATAGGAGGGAGCTATTACTTCATGTATTGATTTTAAATGGCCTACAAACTAATATGGAAAGAGTATTACTTTTTATATTACTCGTATACGGTAATATTGGTCATATAGAAGTTTTTTGGATAATCTCTCAATTAATAAGGTTTTGAACACTCAGAAAGTATTGAATAACATTTTTAAGGTGATTTGGCTTGGAAGGTAACTTGACCTTTACCATAGACTTTGAAGTTTGAACTGACATATAATAATTACTTATTACTCTTGAATCACTATCAAAATCCGTTGCGTAGTTTTAAAGATCTAAGCATAATATAGGAACAGACAGCGGGAAGCGAATTTTTTTTTTGGCTGTGAAGCTTGGCATTTACTAGTTTTTCGTCACCAATGAGCCTTTTAGCTCTGCGTTCTACCGAATCATGTGCGGCAAGTTGATATTTAGCTGAGCCTTTGTTTTATACTATGTAATGATGACGATAATTCATCGCAAATCAACACTTTTAAATCAAGATACATCAGCTTCTAGGTTTACTAGTACCTACAACAATGCAGAATTGATATGGACCGATACGCTACGGTTAGACCAGCTGTCGACAAATCCGGGGCCGACGTACCGGCTGTAAGAATATCATCTGACAGGGCTATTTTTATTCATTCTCTCTGCTAAGGTCATTAGTCATTAGTAAAACATGAAGAATAAAGAGCCAATGCTTTTCGCAACGACTCTGAACTAGAATTGCCGTCACTATCTACCGAACCTTTCCAAATATTTTGAAGTCGTCCTCCATTCGAAACGGAGGACCAACATTTTATGTGGAGCCATTGCTTATAAATTTATACTACCAGATAAATTATAAACTACGTGGTACTTACACTATCGTGGAAGACTTATACGTCTCCCACGAAACAGTTACTAGGGATCATCATCCGGTGAGACTCGTTCTCAGATTTCGGGCTTCTGAAACTCTTAACTACTGCCAAAAACTCCGAAGGACAACTGGGCAAAACTATGTACAGTGAGATAAACCCTAAACTAAATAAATGAGGGCTTATTTATCTGTCTTCCACGATCCATTTACCGAGATCATAATTCGGTCAGACTCGTTCTCAGATTTCTGGCTTCTGAAACTCGTAACGACTGCCAAAAACTCCGAGGGACAACTGGGCAAAACTATGTACACTACTGTGTTTCCTTATCTCTTTTAAATCCATTTAAAAGTTGTTTTTAAAAGATCACTTTCAGCGACAAACCTGCTCATTGTGTCACCCTGTGTAAAGTTTTCCTCATCTACCTTTTCTGTAACTTTTTGGTAACTTATTGGTGTACATAATAAGAGTAATCTGTTCAGTGGCCGTACTACGAAGTGCCAATGCTATCATGATTCAGTGTGAAGGAAAGGGATAGTGCTATTCGTCTTGTATAACTCCGTGTCTCTCTGACACAGGAATCATGATGGATTTAAGACGTCACGGTAGGGCTGCTGTTCCCTATTAAAGATGGACACAACGATGGCAAATGAAAACCTGCCAAAACCCTTATATGGATAGATCTGGGCGGTGGCAATTTAGCTCATGATTCAGTGCATGGCATAAGAATAGGGCCTCAGTAGCAATGTGTCAAGCCATATCAGCTTGAATATTTGCGGTGCCGTTACGTAATTAATATTTATGTTCTAATTGTCTCATATTCTTAGTTTAGTAATAAACATGTTAATTGTCTCCACGTTTCTTCAATTAGTTCTTATCTTTAATTAAATGACAAATATGCTGAAACTGGACGAAGTGCGATAGATTTAAAGCCGTATAGGTCAAATGGTCAATAGCTATGTTCATTAGTTTTATCTACATATCAAAATAATGAGATGGTATGTGTTGAAATGTAAAGTAGGTAATATTATAGAAAGTAAAATTGTAGGTCTGTAGGATGCAGTCTCGGAAATACTGATCCAACTAAGGAAATTCTTTCACTTTGCTTGATATTGTGATAATGGTAGCCTCTTTGGCTTTCTCCTTGGCTCCTTTGGAGAAGTACCGTGTTCCCCAGTTAATGGGTTGTGGAGGTCTGGTAGGCAGCCGCTTCACGTAAAATACTGGTATTCAGCTGAATCCGGCTTGACTGGGAGCCGACCGCAATGTAGTTGGGAAAAGGCTAGGCAGATGATGGTAGCCTCCTTGGCTGGGTCACTGGCAGACATGTTTGTCGATAGAGCTTTGGAAGTGTCTGGCAAATGAATAAAGAGTATTATCAGCCTTTTAACGTTCCCACTGCTGGGACACAGGCCACCTCTCTAGGAGAGGGAATGGGCCGTAAACCACCACGCGGGCCCATTGCGGGTTGGTGAATGTCACATGTCACATTTTTGGTTCTAGGACATGCCGGTTTCCTCACGATGTTTTCCTTCACCGTTTTGAAAGCAGTGGTGATGAAATAAATTACACAAAGTAATGCGCGCCTGGCTGGGTTTGAACCCACAACTTACGATTCATAAGTCGGGGCCGTTACCACTCGGCCACCACTGCTCTGAATAATAAGTAAGAATTTATTAATACGGGAAATAGGCTTTGTTTGATTAAATATGAAAAGTCATGTAGTAGCGCTCTTATAAGACTGATGCCGTAAATAAGTACGACATTAAATCCCAGTCTGTTTTATTCATTAGAATAGTAAGTAACACTAGGAGCAAGGTTACTTGGTGTTATAATATAAAGCATACTATCGTTAAGTGAAACTACTTTTTGGCCCAAAAAAATGCTCTGTCTGTTTCGCCACGGGGACATAACCGCGTGAAAATGCTAGTGTTTCATTAAAATAAAGTAATGAGGAATAGGACCATACTACTTTAATTTAGCTGAGTTTTTTGGAAATCATCCGGTTCAATAAACATTGTGAATTTTAAGGCATACGTAGAACAAAGGTATCGGTTGACTGGTCTGCTTTGCAAATATTCCTATTAATCAATCAAATTCTTATCTCAAATTGGTTGATAATAACACTGTGTCGCCTGATAATTTTGTTAATCTGCACGGTATAAAAGATAATGTATGTGGTAAGTTCACACTGCTAGTCACTAAGCGAGTGACAGTTTACATTTTTTTAATAGTACCTACTGATTAGTATAAAACTGATATGCGGGAGTTGCTTAGTAAAAAGGCTGTAAGACTATTGTTCTCAACATAAAAGAAAAAAAAGAAAAAAAAAATCAAAAGAAAGAATGAAATCATGTTATTTCAAACGGAAGAAAGATTATGAAAGAAATTATTTCATATAAATTTTACTCTTGATAAAACTGGCTGAAATTTTTCGTTTCACTGTTCAAAGAGACCTTTGTGGGACAGGTACCCGTCGCTATTTTATTAACCTGTTTCTAAATCGCGGTGCACGATACAACGGGTATACAATAAGAGTTACTTAAAAAAAATAGCAACATGGTGCCCTAAACTGTCACGTTGTCTATCATTAAAAAAACTGACCAAGTGCGATTCGAACTCGCGTGCAATGGGATCCTAACGAATTATAACCCTATAGCCCTGGCCCGCCATTTTTAAAAAATAAAAATTTGGGGCCAGTTCTCATATAAAAATGTTCAAACCCCTTTTGTTACGTTAAGGTTTGTTCGATACTTCAAGAACAGTTAGTTTGAGAAGGACTGGAAAGTTATTTAAAAGATAAGAAATTCATAATTTATTGCTTCCTATCATAGCTGTATATCAACAAATTAAGAAATTTTAGGTGTGCTCCGATTAATATTCAGATAACTAATGGAATTTTAAGCTTAAATTTAATTCTACATAATGACACATTCTTTTATACACCTGAGGCTCCCCCCAATTTTGGTTATATTATGAGATTTTAAATAATCTGTTTATGGTAAGCAAAAGTTCACCTTATTGCATATTTAAGCAATAGTAGATATTTATTTAAACTTTATGAACAATAGTAATAAAACAAGGCATTCTCTTCCAGTCAACCTTTGGGTTAAAAAGACTTCACTGTGGCAGGTGTATAACAAATAAATAAAATTTAAAATAGAATTTTGTTTCAGTAAGAAAATACAAATAATATATAATACAAATAAAACACATTTAAGCTACAATAATATGCTATAGTAATGAATATGATGTTTGAATTGTTTATGTCAATCTGGTTTTTTTTTTAATAAATTAATGATAAGAAAATTTAATTAATTAATATATAACTAAAACTAGTAGGAACCCACTGTTCCACCGTCCGACTCGCACTTGACCGGTTTTTTTAGTAGACTGTTTGTTTTTTTTTTTTTACTTTTATATGTCTGGGGAAAAAAATACAAACCTTCACCAGACTTGTTAAAGAGTCAATATAAAACCTATACAGTTATTTTATCCTATATTAAACAAGCAAAAAACTTTTTCAAGATCTAAACTTTAGCATATTAATCTAGATTAGTATATAAAACACCAAGAGTAAAGAGACTAAATTGTATAATTTTTACAAGAGTTAAGATCTAGAAGCACTTATCCCATTATGAAAGTTCTTTCACTGATAAAAAAGGAAAGGAAAATTCAGGAAAATCTACAGTTCTCATAGCCCCCCAGATCAAAGCAAATAATTCTGTAATACAAGAATCTTTAAAATAAATAACAATTATTAATTATTTTAAAAAGTAATTTTCTATCTTGTATGGGAAACAAGATCTCCTTGCTAAAGTTGTCTTGACCCAATTAAAAAGAAGTCTGTCCAGTGACCTACTAACTACTGACTGACCTATTAAACTGCTTAGATTTAAATATTTTATTTTATGAATTAGCATAAGTTTGGACTTCATCTTTTCTCACTATCAAAATTAAAAGTTAATAAAAACAAGTTAAGTTCACCACCAAGGTAACACCTCTTTATATTTTCTGTATTATATATAAATTTTTCAAATATTTTTTTATAATTTTTTCTCTGTAGTATATAAATTTGAAAAACTGAATGTTGATGATTAAGTAAAATTTTGAAGTTATTATTTTTTTGTTGATTAAGGTCATGTTTTTAGTATTACAATAATATTTATTTGTATGTTTTTACTAAGTATTACAAATTATGAGAATACTATAAGAAACTTTTTGCCAATGGCTTCTTCCGGTGAAAGCTGTACATAGGAATTAATTTTAGTTATGAAATAAAAAGTGAACAATAGATTAAATTACTGTAGATGGACTACCTTTTTTCCAAATATCAATCAAATCTGTTCAGCCATTGAAGCATTACTGATTTAAAAGCATCCAGATTTCTCATTTATATTAAAAATAGTATAACTAATACTGATGAAGGATGGAGCTAACCTGTAATCTGCAGTTCAGAACGTTTTCAGTTACTGCAGGTAACCTAAACTATTTTAAATTATGTAATTAGTACTCTGATAAAATCAGTCCACTATGACTCTATGGACCAACAAAACTTCCTGGAATTATAAGCTTTATCATTTCGCAATAAAGTTTATATTTGTTTGGTATTGTCATTACAGTCATGACATTCTGAACCTGGATTTGGGATCTGTGATGCAACAGACCAGCTGAGTGAATCGGAGAGTTCTATAATAGGTTGTATACTATAAATACACGTAGATAAACTATTTATACCTACTGAAGTTCCTGTCAAAACATTGCAGTATTCGGCTTACCGGTTGAAAAAATCACTAATAGCCACACGAAATCAATACGCTTTACTAACGAATTTCACGTGGGTAACGAGCCGTGAAACACGATAATATGAAACAATAATCCTTTTGGTAAGTATTGATGTCCAGTTTTTGTAATAAATTCATCGGAATTTAATTATTTCAGTCAATTTTAGACAAAATCATTTCCTGAGGGAAGCAACAGTTATGATGACTTACCTCGAGTAAATTAACTTTGTAGAATTAGTAATTCACAAAGTAGCACAACACAGGTCACGATTTACATGCTTTTCTAAATTATTTGATTTTATTTTATTCAGATTGAAAAACGTATATCAAAGTATGCGAATGACGTACCGCGACAAAATATTTTTTATCTGTTTTATAAATTACCGTCGCAATAAATGAAACTAAACTCGACTAAATAGGCAGAGCGAAGTTGAGTTTAGTTGCTGTTGGAATATCCTTCCTGATGCATCAAACCCCTTATTTCTTCCCATTTTTCTATTACGGTGGGCTATACTGGAGTTGCTGAACTTGCATAATCTCATGAATAATAAAATAAATAATTACTGATAATAATGGCTTCGTGACGTTTGGATTTTAATCATAACGCCAAACAAGTAGGTAAGACCAGTCGCTATGACGATATAATTATATCTTATATATATTATATAAATGACATATTTGCTTCAGCACACAATCACTATCACTGCCTACATAGTATAAAACAAAGTCGCTTCCCTTTTTATATTATAGTACTCTGTGGTCGCTACCCGCTGTCCGTCTGTCCCTATGTATGTATGCTTAGATCTTGTAAACTACGCAACGGATTCGGTTTTTTTTTAATAGATAGCGTGATCATGGGGAAGGTTTATATATACAGTGTGCAATCTTATGGTTGTTTTCCCGCGGCGGGAGGATTACCCATCAGTAGTACTATCGAAACACAAAGTTAAACTAAAAAAAAAATGTTTTTTTTTTCAAATCTTTAAAAAAGTGTTCATAAACTCGAAAGAGCGAGAATCAATAGTAGTGCACTAGACATAACGTAGGTAGATACCTACATGAGACGCACGCGCTGCCGCGCGCTTTCGGCAAATCACTTTGTGATTTGCCGAAAGCGCGCGGCGGCGCGTGCGTGAACAGTGAATAATAAATGTTCAAAGCAAAATAAGCTCTCGTGGATGGTGATACGGCATTAACTAGCCTGCGCGCACGCGGCAAGCGGCAACATAAAGAGATGCCGTGGATGCCGCGAAAATATTGCGCTCTGCGCTTAGTCCTTCCGCGAACGTCATAAGTGTAATACGTTATCGACATCTTTTCAAAAATGAATCGTCATTACATTTTTTTAATTTAAAGTTCGGTGTGAGGAACACCAAACAAGCGACGCGTTGATAAGTGCGATAGTGGACGCTTTTAATATCATGAGACGTGACAGAGACACTAATCAAACTGAAAAACAATAAGTTAAAACGTGCTCGTTTGTGCATTTAACGTAGTGGTTTGCATTTCGAACAATTACTCCGCTACCGGGAAATGTAAGTACTTACTCGTACCTCGTAAATAAACATTTCAAAGTAGGTTAGGTAATCAAAATCATGGTAAATAGGTTGATTCCATCTTTTAAGTACGCATACTCAATTATTGTAGAATTTAGCGCTTTTCTGATTTAGCTCTAAATTCTGGGTTGGTTGATATTTAATTGATTCGTTATGGTTTGGTTGTTGGTAGATCACTGGTTAAATTATACGAAATTATATGGTTTTAAGTTTATATTGAGATTGGTTATAAAATGGTAAATCTAAGCTATGTTAGCACTAAGATGGTTTGATATGGTTTAGTTGAGTTACGCGATCGGTGTCCGCACACGCACTGACTTGGTAATACTTGCGATGGAAATGCACGAAGGCAAAAGTGCTGAGCTGTTCGGTTGCAAATATTATACCGAACAATTATCTAAATCAGACTTTTTTAAAGATAACTGTCTTGATTTTTGTTAGTTTCTCAGTGATTTGTAAGTTGTAGGCAAAAAAGTATTTATGACGGTCCTAAGCCCGTAAAAGTATGAATGAATAACTTATTGGGTTCTGTGTTTTATTAAGTCAGAAGTAGTGATCAGCTGATTAATACGTAAAGTGCAACGACCTCGCGGCCGTAGGTACGGGCCAACCGCACCCCCACCCCCACGTTCCGCGTACCTATATATCGCGCGATGCACTAGGTACTGTTGGTTCAAGTCGCTTTCGAGTTTTGTTTATCACAATTGTTAATCTGCCATTTATGGAGTCTAATATTTTTTATATATATAAATCGATTGTATTACCAATACAAACTCATTTCGCTTCGGGAAAACAACCATTAAAATTTCACACTGTATAATACATGCATAATAATTATAGTCAAACTCAAAGCATTTAGTAGACAGTAGAGATTTAGTATCAGCATTGCACCCGTGTGAAGCCGAGACGGTTCACTAGTCTGTAATAAGACTCTCGAACAATGGATTTTATTGATTGCCAACCTGTGCTCATGTTTTGGCATAATCATTGTTCACCATAATTCACAACGATTTAGTCGATTCGACCCACAATGACAGTGTCATTAAAATTTGAAAAAACAGAGCTAGTCACATCACTAAAAAACATTGACTTTGGCAGTTCTCACATGACGTTTTGTTAATCGTAATTAATTGGTGTTTTTTAGATTTATTACTGTAGTTAATTCATTATTACTCGTGTCAAAAACTTTTCGACCTATTTCATATATTCAAATTTATACGCTTCACCTAAAATGGCGTCAATAAACAACGCTTTGAGCTGCATTATAAATAGAAATAAAGACTTCTGTTGTTTATGTTTGTGCACGTTAGAAGAGGAACCGATTCGATTAAGTGACGAAGTAGTGGTTAATATACATAGTTATGAATACGAAACAGTTATTTCAGAGGTATTGAGCTTTATTTTTGACGAAGAGGTAAGGTTACTTGTGTAGTAATTTCATAGTAGTAATACACACATAAACACTAATGAAATACTCGTACTACACTTTTAAGTTTTAGTCTTAAGTTTAGTGAATAATATTAAACTGTTTTGATTATTTTATCTGTCCAAATTCATATACACAGGATATCCTAGAGCGGAATCCCATGTCACACCTAAATATTGTAACACTTTATGAGCTATTAAACTATTATTATTATTTTTATAGCAATAATGTTCTAGTTGGACTTTGTCATTTCTTATTGTCTGGTCAGACCTGAAGGAAATATGTTTCTCTCTAACCTATCCCATCTATAGCATAACTTTTGCAAATTAGGAATGACAATACTTATCAATAGAAATTTTAGATTAATTAATCAATTACTATTTTAACACAATTCTTTTCATAGTTATTTATAAAGTTTAACCTCATGAATAGTATCTAAAATCTCTAGATTTTAGAATCTTTGACATTTTGATGTCTTAGAAAAACAGTAGCATTTATTGTTTTTCTTTTCTTCTCAGAATAAAAACTATTTTGAAAATAATTTTAAAACTAGTAGGAAATTTCAATGGAGCCATTGTTTCTTTTTACTGCTATTTATTATAATATATAGTATATTCAGATGCACATTTGCTTGAAGTTGAAATGTTTGCTATTATGGAAAGCACTTTTTTGTTGAAATATTCCCCAATTCTGGAAACGAAGAAGACTGTTTTAGTGACATTTGGTTTATTACAACTTTATATGCTTTTCCTTAATTTTATGATCAGAAAATAAGTACGAAAGCATGTTTCAAGTTGGGGTTGACTTAGAGTGGTGATTAAGAATTTGTGCAGAAAATTGTATAAAACTTTTATTAATGCAGTGGAATCCACAAATCTGGTTCTACGGCATTAATATAATGTATTTCAAATTTATAATTAGCTATACCATCCCGGAATCCCAAGAATTGATCTATAAAAATCAATCGCCAAAATATATATTGTATGTGCATTATGTCAGAATGACTACTAAAGATTCTCAGAAGCAACCTCCATAGTAAGCCATAAAATTAACTTTAGGTAAATATGCACAAGACTCTCATTACCACTTATTATGATAGAAAAGACAAAAATTACATTAGTTTTCACTGAATTGGCAAGATTTCATTCAGTTTGATTCAAATTCAAAAATGTTTATAGTATTATAGCACACTCTTTTGCTTTTGTAGATTATAAAGTAAGCCTATCGTAAATTAGAGTAAATAAAACAGGTTTATTTGTCACACACAATACACAGCAAGTAGGAACCGAAGTTTCCAAATGCAATAATTCGCAAATATTGAGTTTTATTCTGATTTATCTGCTCAAATAGTATCTTGCACTATGTAAATTCAAATTATTTTTTTTATTTATTATGGCACTCCAACTAAAAGGTCACAGAAACATTACAGATACTAACATCCACTATTCCCTCACACATCAAAGTTGCGAGAAGTATTGTCCAGTCTTTAAAGGAACATGTCGCGTCAAAAGTCACCTTTGACGTTTTGTAAGTTCCTCTGCGAAGTATTGTTGGTAAGTAGGCAGTTAAGTAGCTAATAAATAGATAAAATATCAAAATAGTTGATCCAAATATAAGTATTTGGATCAACTATTTTATATTTATATTAAAATACTGTTATTAAACTACTTTGCGGAACAAATACTTACACGGAGGTATTAATAAACCATCAAACAACTCCTTTGGCGCGAATGTGTTTATTCATAATAGAAACTAGTAAAAAATACTTCTTGCAGCTTTGTATGTTTATGGGAATTATTCCCCTATACTAAGTCTCAATACTTCTCGCACACATACAAAGAACGGTAGCCACGGGTGCACTCGTATTGTCAACAATTTATCCGCTAGATGTCGTTGAAGTCAATAACTGACATGGCTTATATTTTGTACCCTGCATTCTTTTTACCGATTTTAAATTACGAAGTTTACTTTGATGATTTATGCTACTAAATAGTTTTACCTCTTTATGCTTTTAGTTTAGTTTTTGATGAAGCAAATATTTTATTTATTTTTCCAGATGTTTTCCTACATAAGTTCATTCAATGCACTATGTGATAAGTGCATTAAATCCGCAATAAGTTCCTACCGATTCAAACATACATGCCAGAAGAATGCCGAATATCTTAATGATGTCTTCGACAAAGTCTCATTCAACTTTGAATATGCTACACCTGATCTATTTGACTGTACGTCTCTGTATGTCTCACTAAATCCTCAAGACCTAACCAGCAAACAATTCTATGATACAAGGAAGAATGTTAATACCCCACGGGCAGCGTTACGCAGGTTCCGTATACTAGATAACACGAATAAAATAAAGGTAGAGGATATGATTCTACAAAAGATCAGAGAAGAAAAATGCGAAAATGGAAAAGTGCAAAACAAGAAAACCAGAAACACAATCGACATTCCAACCAGTGAAATGTTGCTTGATAAGAACAACCGTGATTTACCAAAATGTAGAGAATGTTACAAAGAATACCCAACAATTTGGAATTTGAGGAATCATTTTATAAGAGTACATGCACCGAAAAGCTTTAAATGTTCTGAATGCCCTAGAAGTTATGGTTCTGCATCTTTTCTGGAAGCTCATAAAACAGACAGTCATTGCACAATAGTTTGTAGTGAGTGTGGGAAAACTTTCAACAATAAGCATACTTTAAAGATGCACAAATTAGGCCATCATTTGAGCTTAGTTTGCCAAGACTGTGGCAGAGTGTACAAAAATAAAACCACGTTCAGGAAGCATATTGAGTTGAATGTTTGTGGAAAAGAAACGAGGGCTAATCCTGCAGAAGCTACATTCACTTGTGATTATTGCAATAAGAAATACACACAAAAAGTATCTTTAAGAGTTCATATTCAACATGAACATGGTAATTATAAGTCTCATGTCTGTGAATGGTGCGGAAAGAAATTTTGGGCACAAAGTCGATTAAAAGCTCATTCAGTAAAACATACGAAGGAGAGAAACTTCCCTTGTTCAATATGCGGGGGAAAATTTGTTACTAGAGAGTCCCTCTTATATCATACAAGAACTCATACAGGTGAGAGGCCTTACAAGTGCCCACATTGCGAGTGCAAATTCATTTCTGCTTCCCGTAGAACGGATCATGTGAAACGTCACCACTTGGGTGCTACACTAGAATGTAAGATATGCCATAGCAAATTCAATACAAAAACTTTCTTACTAAAGCATCAAAAGACTCATATGACAGAGACCAAAAACAAATTACCTGATGAATATGTTAAAACGAATATGATGAAAATAAATTATGGAGACCAAAGTAAAAGTCTTGCGGAGCTAGCGACTGAAACTAAAGATTTGGATTGGCAGATTAGTAAAGGTGACGAAGACACTATGCCAAGTTTCCAGAAAATTGTTGATTCTAGTGAAGTTGACTTGGAACAGTTTACTGAACAAGTTTACGAGGTTCAGAGTAACCGGCAGTCTACCGAGGATGGAAAAGTGTATTTAGAAGTGTCTGATGATACTGATGACTATATCAAGATATTGGGTGTATAGTGTTTCGAAAAAAGCCAGAGTGTCTTGTTAGTGCAGATATAAAAACCTTAATTAGCCAATATATCATAGCCGTATCCATGGGCGTACCCAGCTTCTGGCCTGGGAGGGGCAAGTCAGATTTTTTAAGTCAGATCGTCCGCGGCTGTTTTGTCATACACACTACACAAAGACCTACATGAAACATTAGGTATACATACATATGTAGTAGGGCTAATAGCCGCAAATGATCTTGCTTTATAGGTAGTTAATAAATAAATAAAAATGTAGTAATCTATGCCCGCCATCCTCGCCGCGGTGGCGGTTGGCGACTAGTGGTTGCTCACTGCGCGGTATTTTTTATGGCAATTGCACCGTGTATTTTACCAGTGTCTATTGCGCGATTTATTCAAAAGTTCGCACATAAGGCCCCATTTACACTTTGATTAGTGATGAGGCGAGTTTTTCTGCGAGATTTCCAGGGGCGGGTGCCCTCCCCTACCGCCCTCCGCCTGGGTACGCCCATGGCACTATCGTCACTTCGCAAGCAATACCACTCCAATCGAGAATTGGCGGTTTTAATTTTTTTTTTAATCATTCAATAGCTCTCAGTCGTATGTCAAATTATAAGTATTGCACTCCGGTGATCAACTGAACCAAGGCCAATATTGAAATAGTTGTCACAGCACCCCAGTATAAGGTATTGGCAGATATCATCCGAACTCGGAACCGAGAGTAATGAAATTTAGATCCTTCGATACAAACTTTAACACCATCTAATGCCCACGCTCACCGGGGGTTACTTTTGAAAAACGAATTATGTCATTATTTTTTCATTATTAACTTAGAAGTTTTATCAAGTTTCAAGTTTTTAAACTTATAAAATAATTCCATACAAAGTTAAACACATTCAAACAAAAACCCCTAAATCGTGTTTTGGGGTAGATTTGAAAAAAAAAAAAAACGAAGAGTGACAACTTCCGAAGTCGGTGTTCAAAAAACGAAGAATTTACCAAAACACCCACTTCCAAATATTATACTTTGTGTTTTTTATTTAAAAGTCTGTTTTATTTTTTTGTGAAAAAGTTTTTTAAGTGGAAATTAAAATATTGCGTCAAAATGATGTGTGGTGTTGTTTGCTATGCGACGATAAATCTAAAGATCAATTCTGAATTTCTGAATGTAGTGAATGTGTTTGTGCAAATCAATGTCAACATACAACACAACGATAATCACGCGCATTAGAAGTAACATAGGATACTTTTTATTCCGGGTTTATTCCCGGGATAAAAAGTATCCTATGTTATTTCTAATACCTCCAAGAACATGTGTACAAAGTTTCATGATGATCGGTTGAGTAGTTTTCGCGTGAAAGCGTAACAAACAAACTTACATTCACATTTATATATTAGTATAAGTAATTTATTAAAACCATGTTATTTGATGTTTATTGTTTGTAAGTATACATGGTCATCTGTGTGAGAAGATTGTTTTGTTCTATAGGTATGGTTTTACATGATGGTTTTATTATTTTAGTATGTAAGTAAGATTTATCTTTTTACGATTATCCATAGTTAGCTAATGGTTAAAAATGATGGGCAAATCTCGTTAAAATGTTTTATATTCTAGTAGATTTGCTATAGTAGCAGAGTGTGGACGTTACAGGTAGGTATGTGTATTACGGCCTATAAGCAATCGTTTGGACGGCTATATCATAACTGTTTATATCCATGAAAAGCACACCTTTTGTTTTGATAAAAATCCATAGTAAAATAAACTAATTGACTCTTTATGTTGTATATAAAAGAAGTTTTATGTTAATAATAATAAGGAACTGAATATTAAGTTAATTCTTTGTTATATTATAAACATGCTACTAACTAGGTTCTTTTTTTATTTAGTGGTACCTAATATGTTATAAAATAAAACTGCTGTTATCTCAACTCTTTCCTCATTCCTCGTTCCAAGCATTATCCTTAAAAAAGTTGTCGGCATACCTATCACCTACATACAAAAACTCACGGGTTTTTCGTATGTCGGTAGTCAGAATCAATAGAAAGGTATTTGCTACAATATTAACCAACTTTTGTCACCTGCAGCCCTACCATGACGACTTAAATCCATCATGATTCCTGTGTCAGAGAGAGACGGAGTTACACAAGACGAATAGCACTATCCCTTTCCCTCACACTGAATCATGATAGCATTGGCACTTCGTAGTAAGTACGGCCACTGGTCAAAAAATTATACAAGCGAAAATTGTTTGTTTTGTTAATTCTATGTCTGGAAAACTTACTTAATAACAAAGCATGCTTACTCATTCTAAAAAGTGAAGGCCAATTTACAAAACATCACTTGTAGAAACGAACGAAAAAAAATGACCAACTATAGGTAGGTATTCGTACAATGATCAAAATTACTTTGAATGTTTTTCAGGAACTTTACTTATAGTGTTGTTAAATAAAATAGTGAAAGCGCTGGTAGATAGAGATACACTCGGTAGAATAGCTACAGAACAGGGACAAATCCAGGGGGGTGAAACTTAGAACTATTGTGATTTTCGACCTTAATGACAGACTAGTGCTGCCGTCTTTAAAAGTTTTTCAGAACTAAATGTCGATAAAACAGTTTCCAAGTGATTCTGTTTTATTGACAGAACTGTCAGTGCCGGCGAAACCTTGAATTGTAACGGGGAAACTTCTACTTCTTGTCTCGTTTATAAACATTCGCTTTTCTAAGATATAACGATACGATCCAAGTGTTATTTGTTATTTAGTTTGTTGTTATTATTACTGTTTGTTTCTTTGCTGTTAAGTTTTTATTTTTACCAGTTTTTCATTGCAATTTTCACAATGAATTGTCGCCAAGCTCGTTGCATTTTTGGTTGCGACACTTTTGGTAAGTATTGCACTTATTTAATAATGAAGTTACATGTACAAAAGACTATTCTGTAATGTTAAAATATATTAATTTCTTTAACAACATAGAGTTTCCAAAATCAACGCTAACTTGGGATTCGGTCACTTCAAACCTCAAAATTCTAAATATGCAGCTATCTTGTGCCTCATGTCTATTATAATATAGTAAACAATTAGCATCAATATGACGACTATGAAAATACCTGTAGTAGTATTTGTTTTGTACCCATCTAAGTAAACATAACTATTTCCAGGAGTGTCAATGCATGGTTTTCCGAATAAAACTAAATACCCTGCCATCTTTGAAGCATGGTTATCAGTCATACCCGAGAATATAGCTCATGGAGGTCCGGAGAAGGTTCAGAAATCATTAAAAGTGTGTGACTACCATTTTAAACCAGAACACAGGACACGAGGCCACGGCGTTACTAAAACAGCTATACCCTGTCTGTATTTAGAAGGTAACATAGATATTACTTATGATATCTTTCATCACTTTCTTCTAGTTAATAGGCATATGAATGATTTTTATTATATTATTATGTTAACAAATAATTAAGCATCTGCATATCAGTTGCTGCAAGCGCTTTCACCTGCAACCTAGGGAACTAAGACATGTGTCTACCTGTGTGACAAATTTTATTGAAATCGGTTTGGCTGTCTAGGCTTGATTGAATTACATGCCTCCAAACAACTTTAACAAGTGTCAGCCAGACACTGGTGTCCTGTCACATTTTAAATACTATACCATATACCATTTATTTTACTATAGGGCTTATACAAGGTGTGTACCATATTATATCGCTAGGAAGTAGGATGTAGGATTATAAAAATGAACCAATTCTTCAGTTTACACCTGACTAGAAAAATGTGTGCTTAAAGGAGTATCAGTTACTTTTAGGTAGATGGTTCTTACCTGTATTGCAGAAAGGCGCAAATCATTACAAATATATGTAGTTGCAGGGTTACATTTAAAATGTAAAAACCTGCCTCTTAATGCTCATCATTCTTAAAATGTTGCTATGCAAACAGTTAGTGGTAAACCTTATTCTATTATTTTTAAGTCCATCACTTAATCTTAGATTTATACATAACATCACACATTGTTTTCCCGAAGGGTTGGGCAGAGGTGTATCCACACCCACATTTCGCTCAGATTGTATAAGTCTCATGAAATAGATTACATGACCATATCTTTGATTTATATGTGTATCTGGATAAATTGTACCTTCTAATGAGTTTTTTTTGTTGTTTATAGATATTGCATTGATGAGCCATGTTAATACGCAAAAATCAGTAGATGCTTGTATGTCATATAATGAGAAAGAACCTTCCAAATCGCAAACATCATTATGCAAAGGTAAGTTTTAAGTTAAATTTATTTAGTCTATGTACATATACCCTATCTGTTTAGGTAGTTAACTAAAGGTAAACAGTCTTGGTATGTCTTTTAACGAAAAATGTTTTTGAAAAATGATGAAATACGTTTTACAACATGAAATACTTTCAGATTTTCTAAAATTATAGATAATTGATTTGTATAAGTAGTAATATCCATATTTTAAAATATATTTTTACATAAAAAGACATACCAAGATTGTTTACCATTAGTTAACTACCTAAACAGATAGGGTATAGTCAACTTGCTGGATTAAAATAAATAAATAAGTGGAATGTTTTTATTGTACAGCAAAATATATCATTAAATATTAATTTTTCAGGAAATACTACCCGAGCTAGGACAGCACAGCTCAAAGACTACCAGAGGCAAATCAGAAATCTGAAGAAAATGGTAACTCGAATGAAAAATAAAGAAGAGTCATTCAAAACCCGACTCGCAAGAGCAGAAAGAATTGCACGGTCATCTGTTAAATTAACAAGTAACATGTCAAAAACGTCTAGAATTTTTACTGGTTTACAATGCAGGGAGTCAGGAAAAAGCTCACGAGGTCGACGATTTACTGAGGAAGAAAAAATACTTTCGCTTTCCTTACTGAAAAAGAGTCCGAAAAGTTACAGCCTTCTCAGGAAGTATTTTTGTTTGCCATCTAAGAAGACTCTCTTAAATATTCTAAAAACCGTAAAATTAGTTCCTAATAAACAAGATAATTTTTGAGAAATTAAAAGATACTGTTTCAAAAATGAATTCCGAAGACCGTGTTTGTAGCCTGATTTTTGACGAAATGTCTATAACTCCGCACGTCTACTATGACAAATCAAGAGACGAAATTATTGGTTTCGAGAATCTTGGGACTCACAAGACCAATAAGTTTTCTGACCATGTCACGGTTTTCATGATAAAGGGACTCAGAAAAAATTTTAAGCAGCCAGTTGCTTATTACTTTAGTCAAAGTATGAAGTCAATATAAAAATAGAACTTGGCTAGTATATCCTTCTCAAAATTTATCATTATCTTTTAGCCATATCCAATCTGTGGTATCCAATTTTTTAAAACACGATGTACACTTACCAGGTTTAAAAGAAAGAATTAAATCTCTTTTAGAAATAACATCTGTTTTTTGGTATTATGATTGTAATACACATAGAGAAATTGCTATAAACTATTTTACAGATATCTCAACAAATCTGTTAGTTTATAGTTGGTGCAAAAGCGTAAACAGAATTTTATCAGGTAAATACAATTACGATGGTGAAGACCAAATTAAATTAGCAGCGCTTTCATACTATATAAAACATAAAACTAAACCAAAAAAGTAAATGGCATCTTATTATTGAATTAATATTATATAATACTGTAATGTATTAATTACTACCAAAAGTAGCTTGCTTATATTTTAAATATCGCCTTGACATGCTAATAAATCATTGTAACTTGTCTCTTATAATTTTTATAATATGAGATTGTTTGTAACTGAATCGAAATTACCCAGTGATTGATGTATCTAAATGAAAGTTGAATGATTAAAAAAATATGTTGTAATGATTTGGTTTTATTTTTTACTTATAGGCGGTCGTACAACAGCAGCACTATTTGCATTAAAATTTAATTGTTCTTGTTGTGGTTTATTTTCTATTTTAAATGCAAATCTGGCCGAGGCTGTGGTGTAAATGTCGCTTTCCCAGTACACTAACTTTCAATTTTCAAATACGGCTGTAGTACGTATATAATACAGTATCACCTATGGGTAGGTGATACTGTATTATATACGTACTACAGCGTTTAAAATAGGTAGGTAGGTACCTATACCCACGTGACCCACGGCATCGGCATTTAGTTCCGATAAAGTTTCATAGACGGCAGCACTTTCTACGTGGCCGTTTTTTATGGTCCAGTTGCTTCTCTATTCCTTTTTATACTTACTATACTCTATGGACAAATCCCAGTAGCTTAGATCGCCATTATTTTTATTTGTATTATTGTTTGTAGTCGTCATGCATGTTGAATTTGACGGAACGCTTGGCGCAGTGGTTGGGTTATTGACTGCTGTGCTGCGTGTCGCGGGTTTGATATCCGCACGGAACAAATATTTGTACAGATAGATAGTTCCGAGTCTGGCTCTGTTTACCTAAGTATTTAAGATTGTATGTTTATAAACCAACGTTACGTTTTTATAAAGAAGAAGGGTTAAAAAGAGCAGAGCATTGTTTGTGGATAATGCTCCTACAGGCTAGCCAGGAGGGCGACAGTCGTATAGAATATGTTTTGATGAAATGATGGTGACTCTACCTATATGTTACATCTATAACTTTAGGTTTAGTCAGTATTAGCATCTCGGCAGATGTCGCTACAATCAAAATGCGTAATGTATAGGAGATAAATAGGTACCAAAACAATATTTATTTTACGTAATAAAATTCAGTTACATATGTTAATATTTTTACACAAACACATTATATAAGATAGTATTTACCTATGTATCTAGTTACAGGTCTTTTTTTAAACTGATTTGATTATTTGAACTTATAGCGGCTAGAAATATCGGCTAGTTACCCACCAGAATTCACCGGATACAACAACTGTCCGGTCGGGGGAAACTCCCTTTTCAATAGAGGTTTGCGGGTTAACACCCTATACCGCATACATTGTAAAAAGTTAAAGTGTGTGGTGTGAGCTTAATCTATACTAATATTATAAAGCTGAAGAGTTTGTTTGCTTGTTTGTTTGTTTGAACGCGCTAATCTCAGAAACTACTGGTCCGATTTGAAAAAATCTTTCAGTGTTAGATAGCCCATTTATCGAGGAAGGCTATAGGCTATATTTTATCCCCATATTCCCACGGGAACGGCAACTACGCGGGTGAAACCGCGAGGCGCTGCTAGTAAGTAATACTGGGACCGAGTTTCTCTGGTGTAACAGTATGGTGAATTATAATATAAAAATCCTTTTTTTATGGGAAATCATCAAATGACTTTTCCCGCTCTGGGCGGAGCGGAAGGGAAGTGACGGAATCTTACTTACTAAAGCCCACCCGTGTTCCGCCTAGTGCCCTTTGCGTACCAGGGCCGCGGTGACTCTTTCGAAAGCTCCGCAACCCTAGCAAATTCCGTAACTCTGGTAAAGTATCGCCTTTGACTTTTTTTTTGTGTTCATTTCTATAACAGTATTACAGACCTTTTTGTTTTCTAACACGTCTCATTTTCTATCCTTGAGAATGTACCAAATATGTAATGCTAAAAATAAAATGGATATATAATTTTGTTTTGCAATTTAGAAATTAAGTAGATTTTTTTACGTTATTTGATTTTATTTTTATACTGAATCTTTACGCCTTAATGCCTTTAATACGTGAAGATTATTCTGAATTCTTTTGAAAATGTATTTTCTCTTCATTACTTGTCGTGTGATAACGAAATAAAAACAAATCGAAACTATAAAAAACATAGATATATGTACAAAACGTCAACTATTTCTTACATATATGCGTAAAATGACGGTAGTTGAACTGATCGGCATTTACCTCGAAAACTAGACGTGATGGATACCACAAACGTCTGCGATATTTTTTCTATTACTCATCAGGTTTTTAAATCACCTATTAGTTGAGCGGGCACCATTTTCTTTCTTTCGAAATCGTGTAACGCAGTGGCGTTACACGATTTCGAAAGAAAGAAAATGATATCACTATATCATTTTCTGTCTTTCAAGTTTAGACTGAATTACAATTGCACAAAAAATAACTTTTTACAAAAAAGTATAACCGACTTCTCTTGGCCGTCGAGTCGGTGTTTGTGGTTGCTTTTGGCTTATTGGACGATTCGCACGAATTTAACTCGCACAAAATGTGCGAATCGACTTCTTTAAAATTAAAACGATGGGTAAACATCGACTAAAACTCTTTATAATTATTATATCTATGACCGTTTCATTCTGTTTAGTCAATGTGACAACGGGCCAGCCGATCAGCTGTCAACATACGTCAACGGTCAAACTTGTTCTGTTGTCTACTTAGTTTTCGTTTTTTTTTTCAGAAAATTGTGAAATGTTTTAAACAACTATACACTGTATATCGAAATATAAGGTCAAGCGGCGAATTAAATACCAAAATGACGTTTTTAGAGGATACGTTGATAATTTTAGTATCTCAAGTAAGTTGAATGTAAACAATGTCGGAGGTTATGTATTGAAAATTTCCAAATAATACAATGATGAAACTGAATATTTCGGTATCAATTGATAACAAAACTATAAAAATATATCTGCTACTATGTTCTTCGTCTTAAGTTCACGTGTAGTATTGTAGTTTTCCGCTTATTCGCCAAATACTACAATCGTATTTGATTCACAACACAATTTTTAATTAAATTGAACTTTCAACTATTGTTGTTGAATTATATAAGTTGTTCTACCTATTGAGTTTTTTTTTCGATTAATAATTTCTCTATGCCACCCTGAAGTCTGGATTCACGCCCAGTTAATGGCAATATGCGTGGTTCCTATTTGATAAACAACTTAAACATAACTGTCGAAATCTATCATCTGCTTAACTTTTCAGATAATATGTTATGTAAATGTTTTTTACCTAGTTTACTAATTGATTCTTTTATCAGTAATAAATATAATTACCTCCTGACATTTTCGTCAAACTTCATTTTTGCACTAAAGCCCTCACTCTCACACTAAATCTATACTAATATTATAAAGCTGAAGAGTTTGTTTGTTTGAACGCGCTAATCTCAGGAACTACTGGTTCGAATTGAAAAATTCTTTTTGGGTTGAATAGACCATTTATCGAGGAAGGCTTTAGGCTATATATCATCACGCTTAAGCCAATAGGAGCGGAGCAGCGATAAAGAATGTTTTAAAATCGGGGATTCCACGGGGACGAAGTCGCGGGCAGCAGCTAGTAATTAATAAAAGAAGCAAAGAGAAAAATTCAACAATTTTTTCTTAATCATACTTGCTCTCAACAAAATAACATAAAGACTTTTCATATTATGAGGTCTGGGTGTTTGACCATTGATATTTAATACCCTTTAATATTTTACCATTCAAAATATAGAATTTACTTCTCATCTTCCAGATAGTTTTCTTCGTTGGTGGCTGGATATTCTTTGTGAAGCAGCTGTTCCGTGACTATGAGGTCCATCACTTGCTGGTACAGCTCATCTTTTCAGTGACCTTCGCTCTCAGCTGCACCATGTTTGAGCTCATTATTTTTGAGATCATTGATTATTTGGATTCTAGGTAAGATACTCAGCACTATTCTGCCGTCATAAGCAAAAAGGACGTATCTACACAAAACGAAGTAACTAATTCCATACCTTAAGTTATTCTCGTAATGTCGGAAATTGGCTACTTCGTTTTGTGTAGTTACGGCCTTTTTTCTAATGACGGCAGTATTATTAACAAATTACACACAGTTGGGAAAAATGTATGTACAATCGATAGGATCTATTTAGACTGGGAGCTGTCAAATGCAGCTGAATACCAGTATTTAACAAGAAGCATCTGCCTATCTGTCCTGCATAGTTAATCTGAAGTATTACCTTAGACTTTGAATACTAGGCTATGCCTAGTTTTGGTTCAGGTGAGATATTTGTATGTTTGTCACTTTTCATAACTGTATGACACTTTTGAACATCAATAAATTCAAATGTGCCATATGATTTTGTATATATATACCTCAGCAGCTTTGTTTCTATATTCAAATATTTGACAAAATGATAATAATATGTAAATATTTTTCTCTTTCCTTCCAGCTCAAGATATTTCCACTGGAACATGGGTCTCTATTCACTGCTGTTCATGGTAATAGCTCTGATACCGTTCTATATTGCTTACTTCTGTATCAGCAACATAAGATTTGGTGAGTAAGATAAAAATTGTGCTATTGTACCTTATCCTAACTTACTAACTAATATAAATGTGAAAGTGAGTAATTTGTTATGCTTTCACATGGAAATTGCTGACCTGATTTTCATGAAGTTTGGTTCTGAGATAGATGGGTTCCTGGATATGGCTATAGGTTACTTTAAGAAAAATCTATATTAATGATACCGGATAATTGCGAACACCGCAAGATTGTAAAATATCTCGTGAAATTATAAACTTTTTTTTTTTCTCAATAAGAAATAACGAAATTGGCAACTAATGAATTTTGGTGGGATTTACTATGTTGTAAATAATCTGTTCAAAATATATCGAGAATTATAATCTATTCAATTTTCGGGTTAGGAACACACGCAAAGTAGCTTAAGTACTACGCTTTTCAATATCAATCTACCTGGCCTTTTTCGAATTATGTAGGTGTCAGCTTCTAGTCTAACCATATTTAGCTGAGGTCTAGTATTCTACACTAGCTTCTGCCCGCAACTTCGTCCGCGTGGAATAGTTATTAAACATTATTCATTGGTGCTCTGCTCCTTGGTCTTGGTCTTAGCGTGATGGTATATAGCCTATAGCTTCGATAAATGGGCTCTCTAACACTGAAATAATTATTCATATCGAGCCAGTACTTCCTGAGATTAGCGCGTTCAAACAAACTCTTCAGCGTTATATAATAGTATAGATAGAAGGACTGAGGATCTGGTCTCCATTGTTCAGTAATTGTGTAACACAATACATCTTAGACTTGTGTTTCTTGGTTTGTCATTACTTGTAACACCTGTCAAAGAACCACAAATGACAGCCGGGACCAATAGCTTAACATGCTTTCCAATGAGCAATGCAATCTTGGCTTGTTGAGATGGTCACCCATCGACAGCTGAGCTAGAGAAGCTTTGCTTAATCTTAAAGATCATCATGAAAACTAGAACATTCATTGATGTTAGTAAATGTTTTAAAACAAACAGCTGTTTAAAAAAGTAGTTCATTGTCCCACATAGAAATAGGTGCTGTCTATTTAACTGAACAATTTCAAAATATCATTGTCTTTGTTTCAGTGTCACAGAATATGATAAGGCCATTGACAATGTTTGTGTGGTTTATATACTTGTATTTCTTCTGGAAGATTGGAGATCCATTCCCTATATTGAGTCCAAAACAGGTAAGCACTAATTACAATAAACGCTGCTATAAGGTTTGGAGATGTTTGATGAGTCATGTTATTGTACAGTGTTGATATGTCATCCTAACTATCCACGGTTTTGGGCAATGCTTGAAGGAGTCACTGTGACCCTGGAACGCAAAGGGCATTAGGAGAAACATGGATGGGATTTAGTCAGTAAGGGTCTGACACTCCCTTGCGCTCCGCCCAAGAAGAAGTCATTTGATGATTTCCCATCTATAAAAATAAATAAAAAATCATATCTATCCTTACTTAGATTATAAATGCGAATGTACTGAAACAGTTTGTTTGTCCTCCTGTCTTCCTGTCTTTTGTTACCTTTTCAAGTCTTAAAGGATTTTAAATTAAACTTAGCATACGAGTAAACCATGTCCAGGAATAGCACATAGAACCATCATGACCGGAGTATGGTATTTTGGGATAATTATTGACGTTCAATTATACATGCGAAAGTATGTATAATTCAAAATAGCTTCTGCCCGCGGTTTAGCCCGCGAGTTTTATTTTTCATAATATTTGGTCAGTTTATAAGGCCGGTGTTTCTAGCAGTTTACCCCGAAAACACCAAAAAAAAAATCTGATGTAAAAGTCTCTTTTGAAGTCCATACAATTGTACTGGTCAAATCAAAGTCTGAAGTAGTCTTTTGAGGAAAGTACTATACAGATTTGAGTGCGCTTTCACGCTAAAACGGCTGAACGGATTTGGATACAACTAGCACATAGGCAGACTATGTATAGAATATAGCATACTTTTGAATCCTGTAGGATAACTTTCGACATCCTTGCGGGCGAAGCCGCGTGCAAAAGCTAGTACTCATATAATACTTCTTTACGTTTCAGGGTATATTTTCAATTGAGCAAGGAGTATCCCGTATTGGAGTGATTGGAGTCACCGTGATGGCGTTATTATCCGGATTTGGTGCAGTCAACTACCCATACACTTCCATGGCTATCTTTATAAGGTAGGTACTAGATTTTCACGCGGTTTCGCTCCCGTGGCTTGTCCCAAATGAAGCGTTTATTTAACTAGCAGCGCCCCGCAGTTTTACCCGTGTATATATATTTTAAAATATAGCCCATGTTACTCGCTGATATTTAACTTTCCACTGGTGAAAAAATGGTTAAAATCGGTCCAGTCGAAAGACTAAAATTTCTTACTGCTATTTAAAGAATACGAAATATTTGTGATGTATATCACAAATGCTTCGCAAAACAAAACGTCAGCACAATTGGCTGTCATTCCTCTAACAATAATTGTTGTTGGCAAAATTCCAGTCCAGATTATTAATTGAACACTATGAATTATAACACTACGCCCACTCAAGATTATAGTGCAACATGAGTTATCGTTATTAGACAGAAGTATATTATTTTTCATTGTTATGATTTAAGATTAGAAGATTTAAGACTGGCAGCGCCCCACGGCTTCACCCGCGTTCGTTGGAACGCGGGAATGCGGGAATAAAATATAGCCTATTTTACTTGCTGATAATGAAACTTTCCATTGGTGAAAAAACGCAACAAATCGGTCTAGTAGTTTCGGAGTTTATTAAAATCTTAAAAATAAAAAAAATCTTAAAAGTATTTTATTATTTTACAAATACAAAATGATAAGACTAAGTTTCAATCGGCGTAGCGACATCCACAACCCAGTAACTGGATAACTACTACCTATAACGACTGCTGATGTTCAAATGACAGCTGGGACCGGCCATAACTTGCATTCGAACGGATTTCTACGTGCGCAAAATCATGGTCACCAATCCACAGACCCACCTGAGCAAACTGCTTAACCTCGAAGGTCGAACCGTGTTTGGACACGAGTGATTTTACAGTAGCTAGACCGGAATTGCTTGCGGAATTTGTTCGAAAGACTCACCGCGGCCTTTAAATGTAAAGGGCGTTAGGAGGAACACAGGTGGGTTTTGAGTCAGTAAGAGTCTGACACTCCCTTCAGCTCCGCCCAGAGCGGGAGAAGTCATTTGATCATTTCCCATCCAGAAAAAAATGGCTCAAATCCGGCTAAGCGGACACCTAGACTGACCTGCGAAAGGCCACTCTAAATAAAAAAAGCAATGAAATAAACACACACGGCCTTTGAATGTAAAGGGCGTTAAGAGGAACACAGGTGGGTTTTAGTCAGTGAAATTCCCTTCCGCTCAGAGCCCAGAGCGGAAGAAGTCATTTGATGCTTTCCCATCCTTAAAAACACCATTTGGTCGTTTGCGCCGTTGGTAATGTCTTCACAGCTAGACCGTTCATCCAATTGTGCTGTAGTTTTGTATGCAGAGTTTGAAACTTGAGTGATGGAATAATCATTGTTCGATTCACCCCGTCTCTGTCCGCTCCCCCGGCGACGGCCTTAGCCAAGTGTGTTCCTTAGCTTAGTTTGTAAGTCCTGGTTTGAGGCTCAAATCCGGTCTAGGGTTGCGGAATTTGTTCGAAAAAGTCACCGCGGCCCTGGAACGCAAAGGGCACTAGAAGGATCACGGGTGGGTTTTAGTCAGTAAGAATCTGACACTCCCTGCCGCTCCCGCCCAGAGCGGGAGAAGTCATTTGATGATTTCCCATCCAGAAAAAAATGCTCAAACTGGGTTAAGCGGACACCTCCTAGATTTACCTGTGAAAGGCCAGTCTTAATAAAAAAAAGTAATGGAGCTGCCATTTGTAAACCTATGCGAAAGACATCACGTAAAAATCGTTTAAATAAATGATATAAATAATTTATTTCAGACCAGTAACACAAGCAGACGTCCTATCAATCGAGAAGAAACTCCTTCAAACCATGGACATGATACTTGTGAAAAAGAAAAGGATAGCGCTAGCCGAAGCCAACAGCGTGGGAGCGAGGCAGCAATACAATATGTTGGACCAGTCCAATGTTAAGAACAGGGGCGGATTCTGGACTAATATACTGTCCAGCGTTGGGAGTATTACTAATACTTTGGGACATGGGACTGAAAGTGAGTGTTTTTTTTTATTAAATTATTTTATGTTTTTATCGGAAACCTGATAGGAGATGAAGTCGGTTTTAGTGACGGCCAGAGGCTTCAGATTTATGTGACGGCCGGTTGTCCTTTTAGCAAAGGATGTGAATCGAAATTAGTTATTTCTAAAGATGTACATAAATAAATAAAACGAGACGAAAACAAAAAACGACTAAAATTTTCCAAACAAGTCACTTTTCAAGCTATCTGACGCAGTTTAAACAAAAGCTTGTCGCGAGATTCAAGTACTCATGTTTACTTACAATTAGTCTGAAAATTGTAAAAATTAAATTCAATCAGTTATAGTTATTTTATTTACTTGGTTATCTACATAGGGTAAATCTCGCGACAAGTTTTAATTACATAATTAATTAATAATATTTAATAAAAAAAAAAAAAAAAATAATTATATTATATTATTATTATATTATTTATTTAAATTTTTTTTTATAATTAATTAATTTAAGTTGATAGTAAAAGTTTTTAAGGAAATTTCATTTTTTTTAGCACATTAAAATAAAAGCTTGTTTTTTAGTAGTTAACATAACACATGTTAACTACAAAAAACACTGTTTGACCACTTTGTGTCGTTGCGATTTGATGTTGTTTTGGTATGTGTGCTTTCTATGCCACCTCGTACCAACCCTCACATACGCGTTCAGCAGCCCTACCATGACGTCACAGTGTCAGAGAGTGACGTTGTTATACAAGACGAATAGCACTATCCCTTTTTCACACTGAATCATGATAGCATTGGCACTTCGTAGTACGGACACAGGTCGTTTCGCCACATCTCGACCTCGCGCTGTCCGTGTTTATGCATCCATTGATTTAAGAACTGCCCCCCTAGCCAAGTCGATAATCTGCAATCGTTAACGCTAGTCGAAAACGAATCAAATGTATGGGAATGAAATCATCTCAACGTTAAGTCGTGTGGTTAGAACAAACGAATAGAAAATTCGTAGCCAAGTTCACATCATTCAAAATGATAGAATGAATTGTTATCGTTTCTACAATGTTCAAGGCTACATCCTTTTTAAAAATGTTTAAACTTAATGGTTAAAGCATTTAAACAGATTAAATTTTAACCTGTTTGATGTTTGTAGGAACGCTCGCCAGAGACTAAAGAATAGGTCGTTTTTCTACATTGTGGAACGAGCGGCCGACTCAGGCGCGTCAACATGGCTACCAACTTATCGTTTTCTACAGTTGCTGACACCGAGGCGTTACCGATTGGAGAATAGAATTCGACACGAAACTTTAGTAACTTGGCTAGGGGGGCTGGACCGCGTCTAACGGTTGCAGCGGCTAACGTGACCTGCCCAAATTACATTTGAGCCTGGCAGTCGTCTTATCTAAGTCAATCATTCTCATTTTACACTTCTACATACACACCATCACTAACATACCCTCATTATACACACACATATACACTATAAAAGTCGTTTCCAATGCCCAACAAATTTCCCTCGTTATAATTTTAATATCTATAATTTGTATCCTGCATTGTCAATGACTATTTTTTGTAATGTCTGAACACAACACAAAAGGTTTTTGACATCACAGTGACAGCAGAACACTGACCCCTAAGTCACAGGATCACCTAGTTTAGGGGTCAGGGTTTACCCTATCCGTATGACCTTTAGTTAACCAAGTTATGTATCCTAGTCTTAACCAATGTAAAAGGTTTTTGTATGAATAAAGATTTTAAGCTATTGCATAGCTTCTATCGCGGGCCTTGAGCGTGGCAACCGAATCCAGAAATTCCGTAACGAAAATAACCTAACACCGCTACGTCATTCGATTAGGCCCCGCCTTTTTAAAATGGTCGCTCGCCGTCACCGAGCCGACCCGAACGTCTGCGTTCAGAAACAATCGGTGGGACAAAGTTAAGTGAAACGTATGTGATTTACATTAGTACAATAACCCAGGTGAACGAACCGAGACCATATCACAATGACGCAGAGTACTAAATATATGATTGCATAAGTTGATAAAAAATGCTATGCAATAGCTTTACCACGGCAGTCCCCGAGTGCCACATGTTGTTTTTTTATTATTATTATTTTGGAACGCAGCGTGGTATTTTGAATTCTGTCCTATGTCTAGGTAGGTTAAAACGGGCCTATATTCCTAAACCTTGTAACTGAACTCCTTCCAGACATAACTCAGCTCCGTCAAGAGCTGTCAGGGCTGGAGGAGCTGTCCCGCCAGCTGTTCCTGGAAGCTCACGACGCGCGAACAATGCGAGAGAAGATCGAGTGGTCGCACACCTTCCAGGGAAAGTACTTCAACTTCTTGGGTTACTTCTTCTCGTTGTATTGTGTTTGGAAGATTTTCATTGTGAGTATTAATGCAATAGTGTAGATGCAATTACAGAAATCATGAACATTTGAAGAGCCACTGAAATGTTTTTACTGTAGTTAATATTAGCATAAGCATAATCAGCCTTTTAACGTTCCCACTGCTGGGACACAGGCCTCCTCTCTAGGAGAGGGAATGGGCCGTAATCCACCACGCGGGCCCAGTGCGGGTTGGTAGTTGGTAGTCGGTAGTTAATATTGATTTTTACCAACTATTACGAATTAATATGACGTGAAACGGAACGTAAACAATCAGCGTCTAGTGACGTCACTGGTGTTATGACAACGAAAGGACGAACTTTTTTTTTTTGTTTTGTTTTGTGTTGTGGCTCTTAAATTTTAATACATTACAATTGACAGTTCATGATCTCTGTGCAGACAGGAGTGACTTCATCGCCCGTTTTCGCGGGAAAAGAAAAACAGTCAGTTTATAATCGCAATGTTGGCAATACATTAAACCGTATTATTTTTTTAACTTTTGTGTGGTCTATTTTACACGGAATTCTTTTATATGAAAGCAATATGAAAATAAATTAAATATATTGCATGTTCCCTATTGCAATTTATTGTTCTTTTTGGTTTTCTTCAATAATTACGATGATCTGGTAAACAAAATGATCTAGGATAGTAAAGGTCTGGATTGCAATGTTCTTCGCATTTTTGTGATTAATTTATGATTAGAACAATTTAAAAGTGAACTGATTCAGGCTGTGTAGTTTTGTTTAAATTCTCAGTAGCAGCCTGGATTTTGGATTCGTGTATGCTAGGTGCAACTTAGGCCCTTAGTTAAATACTAAAACACTACTACTAAAATAACAGAGCCGGGTCCGGGTCTGTTTTCTACTTAAATACTTTAAACAACTTGCGAAATGCAGCTGTTAGTACAATAACCTAAACATTTATGAACATGATTTATATGTTTTGTTCACGCACTTATATATTTTTTTAATATTGGGAAAGATGACTACTTGGGCGATTTTCTTTCTAACTTATATGTTTTCCTCTTTATTATTTATTTACTTTGATTAGTAAAATACAAAACCTTTACTAAGTTACATACATAATTTTCTATCTTATACTTTAAGCCATATTCTCGTTGTTCACAGTCAACAATAAACATAGTATTCGACCGCGTCGGCAAAAAGGATCCAGTGACCCGCGGCCTTGAGATAGTGGTCCACTGGCTGGGCTGGAACATCGATGTTGCTTTCTGGTCGCAGCACGTGTCTTTCATACTAGTCGGGTGCATTGTACTGACCAGCATCCGAGGGTTACTACTCACACTGACAAAGGTAAGGTGACCTAGTGATCTTTATTTAAACATATTGGCCAACTCGCTAGGCTGGAACATCGATGTTGCTTTCTAGTCGCAACACGTATCTTTCATACTAGTCGGGTACATCGTACTATCCAACATCCAAGGGAAACTGCTTACACTGACCAATATAAGTGACCATATGATCGTGGTCTAGATATAGTACACTGGGCTGGAACATCGACGTCGCCATCTGGTCGCAGCACGTGTCTTTTATACAAGTCGGGTACATCGTACTATCCAACATCCCAGGTTAACTGTTTATACTGACCAATATGAGTGACCATGTGATCGTGGTCTAGATATAGTACACTGGGCTGGAACATCGACGTCGCCTTCAGGCTGCAACACGCGTCGATAATACTAGTCGGGTGCATCGTACTGACCAGTATCCTACGGACCAAGTGTCCTAAAGACTCATATAAGACATAGATTCGTGTGACTCTTTAGACGAGTCACACGAATCTATTGGCTGGGCTGAAACATCGATGTGGCCTTCTGGTCGCCGTTTCTTTTAGGAAGAAAGAATACCGTTCACATTTCACTCGAAACACAGTTCACACGAAAGATACCGTTCACATTAACTAAGGTAAATAGATAATAATAGTTGCTCTTAATATAATATAATTGAAGATTTTTTTCAAATAAACCATTTACAGGCACTTTTGAAATTTTAGATCTCTATGGAGAAGAACGTTCTAGAAAAACCAAGGACACTCTTTTAAATCATGTTACGTAATCAGATAGAATTAAATAATTTTACAAAAATATTATGATTACAAATATTATCACCATAGTAAAAAATAACAGGACGAAGGAACCAGAAAAAAAAAAACAAATCTCGCATGGTTTTCGCTCTGGAATTTCACATGAATAAGAAAAACGGAGACCACCGTTTCTGGTTTTCTTTATTTATATGTTTATATTTCGTTGTATTTACCTATAACAAGACCCATATATATTTGTTCACAGTTCTTCTACAAAATCTCCTCATCGAAATCCTCAAACATTATAGTGCTGATACTGGCTCAAATCATGGGAATGTACTTCTGTTCGTCCGTACTCCTGATGCGGATGAACATGCCACCTGAGTACCGCATCATCATCACCCAGGTGCTAGGAGACTTGCAGTTCAACTTCTACCATCGATGGTTCGACGTCATCTTTCTGGTCAGCGCTTTGACCAGCATATTTACGTTGTATTTAGCTCATAAACAGCCGTCTGTTAGCTAGGTATTAGTTCAAGATTTGTCAGTGTACCTAACGCTATTTTAAGTTCACAAAGGTGCATAACTGTGTTGAAGTAACGGTCACATTCTTAACCGGTACGTCACCAAAGTCAACAAAATTTGATCAAAGGGGATCGAACGTTTTTTATGGGAGTTGGCATAGTCTACCCATATATAAGGGTATCGTCGCGTACCGCGTCTTTGAAAAATAATCAAAATGGCGGCCGGCTAGTTATGCCAAAAATGTTCTACCCCTTTGAACTTTGAGAAGCCTGCTTGCACAAATCCGAGTTATTTTTAAGTCTGAGTTTTAACCCCGGGGTCTTAATATATAAAATATTTGTTATTTAACCTCAACTGACTAACTCTATGTTAAAACATAACACTCGTTTGCGCAAGTAGATTCAAAGAAGTGCATTAGTATGTTGAGTAGGGATTGCAATCCAGCGGCGTTTTCAATCCAGCTGGATTCTTGCTGGATTGACCTGAATCCAGCTGGGTAATGCGGGATCCAGCAAAATGTGGAATGAAAATAAAAAGACGACATTTTTAAGACTTTTTTAAAAAAAATTGTACTTCTTACGATAATCTATGATATCTTTCACTTATTTGGTGATAATATCCTATATCAATTTACTTTGGTTTCTTAATCATTTGAGATCAAAAGAATCAACTTAAAATTAAATAAAAATATAACCTCATAACATTTTAGATAATGTTTCTAAGTAAGCAATTTCTTATTACGTTTATGTTTAATGATAGGATAGGATAGGACGGCTAATCAGTTGCTACTGATTAGCCGTCCTATCCTATCCTATGTCAGTCAATCAGTCTTACAAATTCTTTTAAAATTAACTACAGTAAAGGACTGTCATAATAATACTATTTTAATCTTCAATCAATTTTTTGTATCAAAAGTAGCTCCGAAATAATCTTCTCTCCACTCGTTAATCGTTAATAATTAGGCAGTTTAAAATCTGCCGATAAGAGACTGAAAATGTATTTTTTTTTAATTCTCTGAAAATATGACCTTAGAAAACAAATTTTATGTATATATGTATATAGTCTTATCTCCCAACCTGCTTCGCACAGAAATGCATATTATGTAGCCGGCTGCTGAGACTGCTCTTTCGGCCTCTAAACTGGTCGGTTTTAGGGTCATTAAATACTCATAAAACATAGATAAATGTTCACCTCGCACTCCTTCGGTCTCATAAACGCTCACTTCTTTTTTCAGGACCTTTTCGTAATCTAATGGACCACTTGCCTTTTGTTTATTAAAATTCTCAAGTTCTAAACAATAGAAATTGATACGTTTGCGGATCCGCATCGCTGGATTCAGCACTGTATGCTGGATCCAGCATGTTTAAAAAGGCGCTGGATCCAGCTGGATTGCTGTATGCTGGATCCAGCAATTGCAATCCCTAATGTTGAGATTATAACCGCATTTTTAAACGCAACTCATCAAAATTACGAGTTAGAGCAACAAAATTCTCGAGCAAGTTTTTGTTCATAATTAATGATAAATTAAAACAGATTTGCTGAGCTGTTATGCTATTTTCGTCTTTACTTCAGAAGTGTTTTAATTCATTATCAACTAGCAACCTACACAGCTTCCCGTACGAAGCTAGCTGAGCATAATATTATAAACGAGTGTTTATATAAACGGGCGAAAAAAATCAAGTAGACTACCCAGCCTGCTTGATTTTTTGTGTGCGTCAGGATGGCTGGACCATAGGAGATTTTGGAGGTTTGAGCAATACCAAGTTTTTGTACCTATTTGGTACCAGACATCCAATAATTTGTACCTCGCTAAAGAGGGAAAACTATTACGAGGAAAGTGGCCAGCCATTCTGACGTCAGAATGGCTGGACCAAGTTGGTTTCACCTACTTGTAGGCGTTATACTTAGTTTATCTTTTTATTAAAATTTTGTACCTCATTGGTACCTCAACATATCTTTTTCTTATATTTTTTCGATAAGCCAAAAAAAAGTTACACCTAGAAGAAATTTTGTATGTAATCTAGAGCACGTTGATTTCACCTAGTTGTAGCCGTCATAATTAGTTTATCTTTTCATTAAATTTTTGTACCTCATTGGTACCTCAACATATCTTTTTCTTATATTTTTTCGATAAGCCTTTAAAAAATTACACCTAGAAGAAATGTTGCATGTTATCTAGAGCACATTGATTTTACCTAGTTGTAGGCGTTATAATTAGTTTATCTTTTCATTCAAATTTTGTACCTCAACATATCTTTTTCTTATAATTTTTCGATAAGCCAAAAAAAAGTTACACCTAGAAGAAATATTGCATGTTATCTAGAGGGTACCAATGAGGTACAAAATTTTAATAAAATATATACTAAGTATAACGCCTACAACTAGGTGAAATCAACGTGCTCTAGATTACTTGCAACATTTCTTCTAGGTGTAACTTTTTTTTAGCTTATCGATAAAATATAAGAAAAAGATATGTTGAGGTACCAATGAGGTACAAAATTTTAATAAAAAGATAAACTAAGTATAACGCCTACAACTAGGTGAAACCAACTTGGTCCAGCCATTCTGACGTCAGAATGGCTGGCCACTTTCCTCGTAATAGTTTTCCCTCTTTAGCGAGGTACAAATTATTGGATGTCTGGTACCAAATAGTACCAAATAGGTACAAAAACTTGGTATTGCTCAAACCTCCAAAATCTCCTATGGTCCAGCCATCCTGACGCACACGATTTTTTTTCGACATGCAATATTAAGAAAGAGAAATATTAAATTAAATAGATAGCTTTGAGCTAGTGTACACAAAACCTCAATGAATGATACACCTAACTCGTGAATATGTTCGTCCATTGGCGAAAACAGTATGAAATCCGTTTGGCTGTATTGAATTTAACGCCATAAATTCAATACAGCCGCACAACTTCGTGTGTGTCACATTTTTCATGACTGCTCCGCTCCTATTGGTCTTAGCGTGATGATATATAGCCTATAGCCTTTGTCGATAAACGGGCCACTAACACTAAAAGATTTTTTCAAATCGGACCAGTAGTTCCGAGATTAGCGCGTTCAAACAAACAAAGAAACTCTTCAGCTTTATAATTTGTTTTATATTAGATAGGGATAGTAACGAATATTGCTTGAGCAGTGTTTTTTTGCTACGTGAGCTCTGACCGTAAGATCTTGTTGAGTTGAATAAGAATAATTATCTTCTGAAACGATCGACTTTATTTGAGTGTACAGTTACGTTGGTCCATCACCTACGTAACTGTACACTTTGTCCTAGGAAATAGGTAATAATCGTACACAACTTCGATTGTTACCTTTCATGCATCAACATATAATGCATCCAATAGGGAATATGCATGTAATTTATTTAATTTGCTAAATAACATATTTTTTAAGTAAACAATTATCACACATTTTTTAAAATACCTTCATCAGCAGTGAAGTTATAAAGCTTCAAAGTTGTCACGATCTCTGACGTCAAAGTTTATGACGCAAATCAATTTTACTTCTCACTGTTAAAATTATATTATTTCCATGTATATTCCCTATTCAAAAGAAACGATAACAAAATTCAAAAGTATTTGATATTGTAATAATATAAATCATTTTGATGTAAAATCGGCTATTTAAGATTATGAATTGTGATAAATGAAAGCAGTACTGTCGTGTTTATGTGTTGTAATATTTTTATATTTTGAGATGCCATTTCATCCACAACATAATCCCCCATGTAATCGATTAAATACAATCTGCAAATCAAAAATCTTACCGTGAAAACTGAGGTGTAGTGAACTTGAAGTGAGCTGTCAATAGGGATGTTTCCTGAGTAAAAAATATATGATTATGTTTAGTCCGTCAGTTAGACTATAGAAAAATATTGGACACGTATTTTTTCCTTTATCAAATCTATAAAATCTGACGAAGATACAAAGCATCAAAGATCAGGAGTGGGGGCTTGTGACGTTACGGCTCGCTAAAAATTGTAGCGAGTAGTGACGTCACACGAGTTTTCAACGCTCTGTATCGGCTTCATTTTTTGTTTACGTGAAAAAAGAAAAAATACGTGTCCAATATTTTTTGGAAACCTATCTGACGGACTAATTAGATTTTTTTAGTCAACTACCCTATTCCTAGCATTAGAAGTCATGACAGTTCATTTCACGTTCACTCCACCCAAGTTTCACAGATGCTATTGTGTCAGCCAGCAGCGATAACGTTTTTTGTGAGCGCCGGCAATATGACTCATTGATAAAATAAAACGCAGGAGCCTACAGGAATATAAATAACTTCATTGAATTATGTTAGTTCACTTCACCTAAAATTATGCGGTGGCTATTTTTGCCAAACAGACCGGCTGTTAGTGATAATAGGAATCATGAAAATTTAACTTCTTATCCGACTGCCCTAGAAAAAGTATAATGTGCTTTTAGTCATGTTTGTTGTCTCTTGCGCACATTGAAGCAGTGTTGAAAATATAGAAATAATACGAAAAACAAATTAAAATCCATGTTACATAATAGTTTTAAGTACTATTAGTTTTTTAAGACTGATTGAAAACTTAAAATTAAGGAAAAATAAAAGTGCAAAAAAAACACCAATTACTTACAATTGTTTTATTTACTTATTATTTGATTTGTATCAATATCCGGAATCCATCTTGAGTCAAGTACCTGTCTTTCAGCCTGTTGTCAGCGTTTCCTTTGCCTCTCTGTTGGTGGCGCCCTCTTTATTTTCCGTTGGTACTAAGTATTTTAAGCGCGGATCGGGTGATGGTCCGTATTACCGTCATTATAGTGCCGTTTTTCGCGCCGTTCAGTTGGTAGCGTTATTTAAACTTCGCGAAAAAATCCCAACTAATTCATTTAATAGTTTGGTCTTAAAACTATTTCAGTTAAACAAGTCAAACTAGTGAATATTATTTGAATATGATTTGTTATTATGGAAAATCAGTCATTTAGACCCGGGAAGTGTTAATGACGACTCATTATCGCGTAAACGTGTTCGTTCCCCAACACCAAGTGCAAAAAATAGTGATAGTGATTCTTCTACTAGTAGTGGACCCAGCCCTGCGAAACGTAGATCGAGAAGGGACTCTCAAACCGTGAGTTATGCACATTTTGAGTTCTTATCACAACAAGTGGCATGTATGACAAACCTAATATCGAAAAATTCCGATGTTGAACATATGAATTCTAGTTCTAAAAATAATACAACTGTTAACACTAACGAGTTAAACCTACGACGACCCGAAAATAATAAACTTCAGATTTTGTCGGAAGTCAGTACAACAGTAAAAGATCCAATTTACCCTAAGTCGAATAAGGAATTTCTTAAAAAATTAACGGAGCTGCAGCGTTTTAAGTGTGACGATTGGTATGCCGTTAAATTTTCGGATGCTCAAAAGAAATATTCAGCTACCCCCGGTTTTGTCGAGTTGAATGTTAATGACGAATTAAAGCGTTTTGAATCGGATATGTTAAAAGATGATTCTCGCTCATATTAATTAGAACGATCTTTTGCTGGATTAACGAATGCTTTACTTTCTCAAAAAGACGAATTGCATAAAACATTACAATCGTTGGTGGATTGGTCAAATAAGTCTAGACAAATGTTGACACCGGATACGTTATTCGAAAAAGTGGAGACATTATTTGCGAAAAAATCTGTTTATAGTAAGGTTACTGATGACTTGTTACAAATAGTGTGCGGTCGTAGAGCCCATATAATAAATATACGTCGCGAAGCTTTGTTGCGCCAGATTTCCGAAGGCTTCCATCGCGATGTATTACATAAAATTCCTCCTAGTACAGAATCGCTTTTTAATGACGACGCACTGCAAGCCTACCTTCAAAAAATTTAGGGGTGGATAAATTAACTTTAACAACAAAATTAGTACCTCAAATTAATTCTAAAGATGTTTTTTATAAAAATCAAAAGCCCTCGACTAGTAAGCAAGCTGATGATGCATTTTTTTGTCGAGATAACTTCAATAAAAGGCAAAAACATGGCTCAAACGCTACACAACAATACAAAAACCGAGCAAACAACCATCGAGCCAAACCTAGGGGAAAGAAATCGCAATCGCAGGCGCAACCATGGTCCGGAGCGAGGATGCATGGGAAGCGGTCGCCTCCTGCGAAGCAGTAATGCTAGCGAAGGACGAGGCGGAACACGTGCGAGAGAGTGAAACCTCACGCCCCAGCCGCCGCAACAGAAGAAGACGCCGCGGGCGTCGGGAAACGCAGGGCCATTCAAAAAAAAGGCTCCCACTAAAAACAAGCGTCGCGAATGACTGTCGGACATTTCAAGGCGGCTGTCAAAAGCGATTTCAGTATGCTTGGAGCAATCTAGGTGCAGTAGGTGCTGGCTGTTGAACGGTGCACGCATACCCTTCATACTGAAACCGCCGCTAATATTTCCAAGTCCTATGGTTCTGAAATGTTACAGAACCAAAACGTCTCCAAATATGACTATACAGATGCAAACCTTGTTAGAATCGGGTGTGCTAGAATCTGCGGAACTGAAGCCGAGCAACCTTTCTACGTTCTTTCTGGTACCAAAGTCGGATCAGACCTTCCGTCTTATCTTTAATCTGAAGCGACTGAACCAGTTCGTAGTAGCCAAACCATTTCAACTATTCAGTCGCTTCCGTGTTCCAAATGTTTTGCAACAGAAAGATTGGATGGCCAAACTACATCTGAGCCAAGCATATTTTCACGTGGCTATCGCACAGCAGCATCGCAGGTTCCTGAGATTAAATTGCCATCAAGATCCGCATCAGCATCAGCTACTACAAATGACTTGTTTGCCTTTTGGCCTCTCATCGGCTCCGAGAACGTTTGCCTCGATAACGCAGTTGAAAGACGGCATCACCTTCACTATAAAGATTCTTTATTTACTGGGTTGGACAATCAACTTCGAAAAGTCTGTACTGGCTCCGACACAATGCCTCGAGTTTCTCGGCATAACATGGGACACAAAACGCAACGCAAAGTCCCTGTCGGAGCCGAAGTGCCAATCGCTACGCAAAGCACTTCATCATCAGCTCCAGAGAAGCAAGTGGTCCCTCAAACAGTACCAAACTCTGATGGGGAGACTCAACTTTGCAACGTTCGTGACTCCGAGAGGTCGCCTTTTCACTGTCGTACTCTTCAATACTACAGTCGACAACTGTCGGTGAAACACCCGTACCGGCTGATAGCTACCTATCCCTCAGCCAGCTCTATCAGAGATGGAGTGGTGGTGACACCACCACTCCAGTTATAGGAAAGTCGATGCCGATCCATTTGAGTTCGGTGACGCACCTATTGACTACAGACGCATCAGACATCGGTTGGGGGGCACAACTCGGCGATGCGAATATTGTGGGAACCTGTAAAACTTCACAAAGGACATGGCATGCCAACAAAAAGAGATGTTCGCTGTTTACGCAGCTATATGTCAGTACCAACAGCAACTCCAAAATGCACAGATACTGCTGCAAACCGACAATCGGACAGTAGTCGCATATATAAAATAAACAAGGAGGGCAGCACAAAATCAAAGAAACTGCTCCAACAAACCCGACAACTTCTTTCTGTTCTAGAGACAAGCAGAATATTCATCTGACGGCACATTATTTTCCGTGCAGATTCAATGCGGAGGTAGATGCTCTTTCTAGGCAGAAGGCTCGACCAGAGTGGCACCTCACGAATACAGCAACGACACAAATCTTTCAGATATGGGGCACGTCGGAGATAGACCTCTTCGCATCGAGAACAGCTCACATAGTACCAAGGTACGCATCACTGATGACTGACGTGAACGATCAAGAAGCAGAACACCACAACGCAGTTTGTTGTCATCAGTGGCATTACCACCTAGCTTGGTTGTTTCCACCGCCAAATTGATTCCCAGGGTTCTCACACACCTGCCTGCTAGGGTTGCGGAATTTGTTCGAAAGAGTTACCGCGGCCCTGGAACGCATAGGGCACAAGAAGGATCACGGGTGGGTTTTAGTCAGTAAAAGTCTGACACTCCCTACCGCCCCACCCAGGGCGGGAGGGGTCATTTGATGATTTCCCATCCAGAAAAAAAAAAAAAAAAAAAAAAAAAAAAGGGTTCTCACACACCTCAACCAAGCCAGCGGAGACTACATATTGATTGCCCCGAAGTGGAACAAGGTATTTTGGCAAGCAGATGTTCAGCAGCGAGCGCGACATCCCTCCTTTCTGATTCTAGATCTAGCCCGCACTCTGATAGATACCAGAACAGGGACGCATCCGCCGCAGGTGCAAGACCTACACTTTGAGGCATGGCTGATTTCGGGTGGACAGATATTTTGACGGGCTGGACAGATCAAGAAGAAAAGCTGCTTATGTCAAGCTGGAGAGGTTCCACAATCAATACTTTTTCTCTCATTACGGCCTGAGGGTCACAATGAATAATATAATTTGGGTCACAGTGGACTGTTGATCCAGTGTAGTGTGTTTTTTTAGTAAGTAAAAATGCCTCGCATTCGAATAAGAAAAACTAGAATTAGACTTCACAATGAAGAACAGATGAGTGAAGCCTTAAAATGTAGGTATAACCCTACCCAGGACAGCTGACAAGTGCTTCGTCTGTGACAGTAGCTGGTACTTCCACCACAGGTAATGAAAAGTTTTTTATGGGCCCATTGTAATTACGAGGGTTCACGTAAAGGAGGAAGAGTACCAAGGCGTAGAGAGACGTCAATAATAGCAACTGACACCCAAAATAATGATGAAATTGAAAGGATATGGATACGGAGGATATGGAATGAAAAGAAACAAAAACAGATAAAGGCAATTGCTAATTGTATTTTTCCTATCCATTTACCGTATTTAATTTTGCACTCTGCCACTGCTGTTCTGTCTAGGCGCACTATAAGGACCGGATAGGCTGCTCCAGCAGACGTCATTTTGTCGGTGCCGGCTGTCGCTGAAAATCAGCGCTTCGACTCTGTCTCGTACAAGAGTCCTAGCATTATGCTGAGCGACAGCCGTTTTGCGCAAATGTGACGCATACCTTCCCAACTTTTAACGATTATTTTTGTTTTAGTTTTAAACTTTATTTTTAAATTATTTGGTGTGCGTCATGCTGGGCGCAAATAAACAGTTTTCCTTTCTTTCTTTCTAAAGAAAATAAAAGTTTTGCAAGAAAATTCCAGTGAAGATGAAGATCAAATAAGTGTTTATTCTGAAGAAGAACCCATTTTACATGATAATTATACGACGGTAGATCCGAACAAGTTTCCTGCACTAAAAGGATTGATTAAGAGAGGTGATTTTATGATTGTTGAATTCGAAGTAAAACGGACACGATGTTTTATGTAGCTATAAGTATAGGAGAAAAGGTGCAACTCAATGAGTAATAATGTGAAAATATTGACTTTTATTGCATTTTTTTTTTTCAATAGATCCAGTGTTCCCCTATATGATTCAGTGTAACCCCTGAGTTGATCCAAAGTGACCCATCCCCGGGTCATAGTGGATCATTTCATATATTTTTTTAAAGTGGTTATTACTCGTAAGTTTGTGTAGTAATTGCCAATATGCATTTTTATTTAAAGATTAGGTACCCGTATTTTGATTAATTATCAGAGATTAGTTATTTTGGCATGAGTTGCTGCATTACGGGGCTTTGAAAAAAAAGTGATCCACTGTTACCCACTTTCCCCTACTTGTGTAAGTAAGATAAGTAATTGATTATTTCATATTCAACAATGCCGGTATTCTGCCATAATTGTGTCTTGTACGACATTACATTTTTGTTCTACAGTATTATCATATAGAAACTGTTTTTTTTTTAAGTGCATACCATATTTTAAGGCTTATTGATAACTTAAAATTACGGGAAAATAAAAATCAGGTAACATAAAATTAAATAGTTTTATTTAACAATTTTATTTATTTATCTTACATAAACTATATCGAAATAGTTAAAAATAGAAAAGTTTATATGGAAAGGCCACCTTAAGTTACTTAAGAAATAGAAAATGTATCTCTTTTACTAAAGTATTTAGGTATTTGTTTAGTAATTTCGAGAATTTGAACTTTACGATGAAGCTATACTGATATTTTTTACTTAATTGATTTGAGTAAAGATTCGTGTTACTAAGATTTCTCCACAACCACGATTTCTTAACTTTGGAAGTACTTAAAATAATGCATAAAGATTATCATTCTTAAAATAAAAGTAGAATGATTACAATCATCAAATTCATTAAAAGATGCCAATAAAAATATCAACCATGAAATCCATAAATTATTTACAAAATCATAAATAAGTAGGTACTTATCACCTTAAAATATTTTGACAAATCTTTACAAAAATCTTTGGAAAACTCTATGGATTGGTGTTACTTGAGCAATAAATTCGAGATTGCTACGATAAAGCGAATGTTCTATGTTATCTGTGGCTAGAGGGCGGTTGTCTATTCTCCCATCAGATCCTCGTATTGCTTTCTGAAACAGTCTCCTACGGGGAAGAAGTCCCAGCATCGTTGTGTGTACATGTTCCAAACGTACGTTTCTTGACCTGGAAACAAAGATTTTGTTGTAAGGCTGACACTTCACTTTTGATCTTCGCCAAAATATTCGCGTTACTCGTGTCATGCAAAATATACCTTATGAACTTTAAAATTAGGTTCATTTTTTATTGCATACAAGCGACGAGAATATTTTGTATAATAAACACTCCCAAGTGCTAGCTCATAAAAGTAACTTTATGGTGAGAGAAAAATACACCTTAAAATCAGTGTCACAAAGTGAAAAAATAGTCGTCGCAAAAACCCACAGAAATTCTTCGGGTGTCCTCGATCCAAGTCGCACAGACTACCTAATTACTTTATGTCAATGGTAGGGTATTTTCCTAGATAGAAATTAGTTCGATTATCAAAAAGTATTGGACCAAAAAAAAATACAAACATAAGTTACTGGTGACGTCAGTTTACAGTAAAAATTGAAGTAACGCATGACGTCACACGAGTTTTTTAATGCACTGTATTTGATTTCACTATTCGTTTACGAGTACGTGAAAAAATTCCATTCCAATATGTTTTGGCAATGCCACTAAAGACGAATTAGATTTTTCAGGAAAATACCCTATTACATAGTTCACAATTCAACACCAACAACTAAGTGGCGTAAAAATAATCATGAGGTTATCTTAATTATTGTTACTATACCGTACCTGTGTACTCCGTGTCGGGTTTGTTAATGAGATGCATGAGGAAGAACATGTAATTAGCTAAATTATGCTCTCTTTGGACGTGAGTGTCGAACCCGTGCGGCACCTGTAATAAAACATTGAATAAAAAACACATCTATACTAATATTATAAAGCTGAAGAGTTTGTTTGTTTGTTTGTTTGAACGCGCTAATCTCAGGAACTACTGGTTCGAATTGAAAAATTCTTTTTGGGTTGAATAGACCATTTATCGAGGAAGGCTTTAGGCTATATAACATCACGCTTAAGCCAATAGGAGCGGAGCAGCGATAAAGAATGTTTTAAAATCGGGGATTCCACGGGGACGAAGTCGCGGGCAGCAGCTAGTTTTTAATATGATTTTCTTTTTCAAGACTTCTTTAAAAACATCGATAAAAAAGTATCCATGATTCACTTCTCTAGTTTACTTGTGTGAGTCCCAAATAATAATACTATAATGATAAGTTTAATAATGCTTCAGTTTACATAGGGGTTTAGTGTTTGGAGTCTCCTTTTAAGCAAACAAAGCGTGTGTTAGGAGACTGCGCTCTTCTATACTTATAATAAATCTGTAGAGAGGTCAATTCTGTACAAGGAATATATTTTCAAAATAACTATCAGGGGGTGATTAGTGATCGATACTGGTGCCAAAAATGCAATCAGTAAAATTTTTGTCTGTCTGTCTGTCTTTCTGTCTGTCTGTCTGTCTGTCTGTCTGTCTGTCTGTCTGTCTGTATGTTCTTTATAGAAACAAAAACTACTCGACCGATTTTAACGAAACTTGGTGCAATTATTCTTCATACTCCTGGGCAGGTTATAGTATACTTTTCATCACGCTACAATCAATAGGAGCAGAGCAGTGAAGGAAAATTTTGGGAGAACGGAAGAAGTCATCTACATAAAATGATCTAAAAAACATCCCGAAACAGCATGTCTATCTTTTGTCAATTTTAAACCGATCGGGCTGAGAGTTTCAAAATCGGGGGTAAAGTAACTATTCCACGCGGACGAAGTCGCTGGCAGAAGCTAGTCTATAATAAAGCGATAATTTCTTACACTAGAATTACAAATAGAAAGAATAATAAACAAGAAGGGCGATGTTGACCTGTGTGTTGCAAATAAGCATACTTTCTTTACGTATAGAACTTGGACTATGTATTATTTTATACATTTTTCAAACCACGATGTTTCGTTCGAGTATCGAGGCGAGAAAAAGCGTTTTAATTTCGAATAAATTATTATATATTCGAATTATTGTTACGAATGATTAACAAGTTAATAAATTTAACAATTGAAATACTTATATGAGTAGGTACCAAAGTATCGAAATGTAGGTATTACTACTTTTATTATACCTACTCTTGTCGTTACGGAACCAATGATCACAAACAGTATCGATACATAATGGTCCAAGATCCCAGAATCCCCACACGTTACTTAAGATACAGTTCAAATAAAAGAATGAACGTCGGCCCAAGCTAGCAAGTAAGCAGCGTACCTTCAAGTAGGTACATACCAACAGTTCCCTGTACCATAAGTTTTGTTACTAAGAAAAGTAATGTCTTCTGGCGGTTCTGGGATCTTGTACTATTTGATATTCTTCACTATTTTGTAGCTGGTTGATGATGTATAATTTTTTTTTTATAGTCAAAGTCAAAACGTTTATTTCAATTAGGCCATTAAACAGCACTTTTGAACGTCATCATTAAAAATTACCATAATTAAGCGACTTTAACGTCCATTCGCAAAGGTAGATTCTTATGGAGAAGAACGGACAAGAAACTCCATAGTTACACTATTCAAATAAACGTTTTACAATATTTGGTATACAAAAAAATACTTAATATATGTGAGGACGATGCACCAAGTATATTAGTTAATAGTTATAGAACCAAGTATTACCAACAGAGGTAAACTTCTAAGTAAGCTTTATACCTAGAAAATACTTACTTTATCAAAATAGTCTTTATTGATGCCACATATGAAGCAGTTGGACTCCATGTCCTCTTTCACGGACTCGAGCTGGTCACGGAGCTCTCCGAACGCGTCGATGATCAAACCTGGAGCGATATTGTTTAGCATTCGTTAAATAATGACACACACGGACAGTGGCTTTTCTGTGAAGTTTTAGAATTCTCGAAACCTAGTCAGTCGAACTTTCTAGATATTTCTACAATGGAAGCTTCTGGAATTGACTGACATCCTATATAAGGCCTGCAAAGTCCGCGATCAGTTAGTATTGGATTAGCAATAACTTCGAAAGCGATCTTCAACTGCAAATGACACGATCATTAGTGCAATTGTGTTTTATAATTGTAATTAGTGTTTAGTATAAAGTTGTAATAAGTGTTGATAGGTGTTAGTTAAGTTAATTTTGGTTATTAAATCGGCTGTTTTTACTGTCACGAACCCGAAGCTAATACTTTTCATCGATTAGATGGGTGAAAGTCGCTTCCTACTTGGTTCTTAGACTATTTACCAAAGCTCTCGGAACATCACAGAGCTACTTACCCTGCAGGATAGCCAGCAGGATGACGATGATGAAGAAGAAGAATGTGATGTCGAATATGATGCGGTACACCTCGGAGTCGTCTCCGTCGGGCGGCTCCAGCTCGTCCCCGATGCCGCCGCCCGCGCGCACGCCCTTGTACAGGTTGAACACGAAGCACTGCGGGACAAGCGAACGGTTTGCCAAACACTTCTACAGATTGCACTTCGGCGAGTGTGCCCATAAACCCCACGTCCCCATCCCACCGGCCCCCTTCTACCATAGCGTCGGTGATACTGCAAAACCGCGATAACTTTTCCCATAAGGTCTAACTTGGAATGTAATCTATACTTTCTATTCTAAGCCTGAACAGTTTGTTTGGTTTGGTTGGTTGAATGTGCTAATATCAGGAACTGCTGGTTAGAATTGAGAAATTCTGTTAGTGTTGGTTAGCCCATTTGTCGAAGAAGGCTGTATGACATATGTTGTTTTTTTCTGACAACCACGAGAAATAAGTCGCGGGCTCAGCTAGTAACAGTGAAAATTACGCCTTATGGAAAAAGCTAGTTACGCGGTATTGCAGTATCTCCGACGAAAGGACATCTAGACGCACTGTAGGTTACCATTCCTACCTTGTAGCTAATCCACCAATTCGCACCAAGCGTTTTCAATCACTTGAACTTTCTGCCTGCATCTGTGTTTCCGAACGCATTCAACCCTAATTTCTTCAAAGTTAGAGCGAACAGGCTTCTTCTGGGTAAGCTCATTCCATTGTAGACTTTGTCTTTGTCTCCTGTGACCTAGACTAGAGTCGAGAGCAAATCCATTTCACAATAAAAAAAAAAACACTCACAAACCATATCAACTGATTGACAATGCAACTTATGTCCACAAAGATTTCTCGCCACATCCTCTAATTTATTTATTTAATAGACAGACGCATGAGTCGATCTTGAAGGTTAAGCAACGTTTGCCAAGGTTGGTCTGTGGATGGGTGACCATCTTATCATACCGAGTTTCCTCCATGCCTCGGATAGCACGTTAAGCCGTTGGTCTCTGCTGTCATTTGTAGATCTTTCGCAGTCGTTATGGATTGTTAGAATCCAGTAAATCTGACTCCAGTCTTGCCAAGAAGTACCGTGTTACCCAGTTAATGGGAGGACTGTGGAGGTCTGGTAGGCAGCCGCTTCACGTAAAATACTGGTATTCAGCTGAATCCGGTTTGACTGGGAGCCGACCCCAATATAGTTGGGAAAAGGCTAGGCAGATGATTACTCACAAAGATGTACAGAAGCGGAGTTAATGACTTACACATTCTACCAGTGTACCTTTGGGTGATGCACAGGCATTAATCGTCTCTTACATACTCAATCAACGTTTATCATTCTTATCTTAGTTTCAGACAGTGAGGGTTGTTTGGAAAATTCATGCCACTTGACAAGAGGTCCTCTACTTGAAAAAATAACGTACGCAAGCATGATTGGACGTGTCGCCTCAGTGCTGCCACCTGGTTTACATGATTTCAGAAAACCTTCATTCCTAAATACATTGTTAATGTTTTCAGGAATCTAGTTTATGGTTTATTGATCACATAATTATCAATAAAACTATTGAAATCAATTAAATGTAGGTAACTACATACAAAAACAACATACATTAAGGCATAGAAGTATTCCTCCATACGAAGTACCCAAAATAATGGCAACATTGTTTTTAAGAGCGTGTACGCCGTATATATGGCATTTCATACAAATTATCAAGTCACTATTTTGCGAAATGATTGAACCGATTTTAATGAAACTTCAAACGTATAAGCAGAATACATAGGTCTAAAAAGATAGTTAAAAACATGTTTGAAATGTCTTATTTAAAAAAGATAACTGGAAAATTTAAAATGAGTCTAATTTAACTGTAACACTATTTATCGAAAATGTTTTCAACTAACTTTTTAAACCTATGTATGTATCCTGCTTATGTGTGTAAAGTTTCATTAAAATCGCTTTAGTAATTTCGGAAAATAAGGACTTAAAAATTTGTATGAAATCCGTACGGCGTATACGTTCTTAAATTGAGAACGAAATAGTCTGTTTTAAATAAATGATAGAAGCAGTGCGTACCGTCAACATGTCATGGCAGTTCCTGTTGACCTCGTCGTCTTCCTCCTGCACGTAGAACTTGCGGAAGAAGTTGAACGCGATCACCGTGTAGATGTACACGATGATCGTCAGCAGCATCACCGTCAGGACCAGCTGGGGAGACCACGATTAAGTATTTATTACTCGGAAGTGGAACAATGTGGTTGACTAATACCTTACCATCAGTTCCGTCTTTACCATAAGGGCACAAGGGGCACGTGCCCAAGGCCCCGCTTCATTGGGGGCCCCCAATTTATATTATAGGTACTGCTTAGGAAACGATCAACTCGAACCGTAAACTAGCTTCTGACGAAATTCGGTCAAACCTATTCCAGGCATACTGGCCTATTCCCCTGGATAGTAACTAGTACGGTTAAAAGAAAGAAAGAAAGACGGTTTTCGGAAGTGTGCCCAGGGGCCCCTGCAGGGGTTAAGACGGCCCTGCTTACCATAGGTATTTATCATCAATCGATCTAAAGATATAACAACACAAAGCATAATAACAGGGATACTTCGGTTATCTGGCGCGTTACTCTTTCACACAAATTAGTATCGTTAATGAAACATTTTTCAGGAATCAATTTTGATTTCGTGAAAAATTAATATTCTTCAATGATTCCATAAAAATAATTTCGGAAGTCGTTGTCAAAAACGATAAAAAAAATCAACAAAGTCCGACTTCCGAAATTATACAATTAAATTTAAAGTTTTCAGCGTTTTTTATTTGGAAGTCGGTAATAATTTTTTTTGAAAACAAGTTTTTTTTTATCGAGCAAATAAAAACATTATTTTTCTTTTTTTTTCGGAAGTAGATGTTTGGTCCTTTGTCTAAGACGATGACGCCCTTCATAGACACCTTTAATTCGAAGTACAGGTGAAACCGCGGGGCGCTGCTAGTGTCTATATAAAACAAAAATATACGGTCTTCACGTTACCTGCTTTCCGTTATGCGTGACAGACTGCAGGATGGTCCTGAGCGTCTTGAAGCCGACAGCGACGTCCAAGAGATGGGCAGCAAAGAAGAAGTTGTTAAAGTTGCCCATCACGGAGAACGAGAAGTACCACAGAGAGTAGAGGAACGAGTTGTCTGTGATCGTGACCCCCGCCTTCCAGACTTGGTAGCGCCAGTCGATGTTGATTATGCTGGAAAGAGGTTATAAAGAAGGAAATGAAAAATAAATCTATACTAATATTTAAAGCCGCTAGTTTGTTTGTTTGCTTGACCGCGATAATCTCAGGAACTACTGGTCCGTTTTTTAAATAATTATTTCAGTGTTAGATAGCTCATTTATCAAGGAAGGCTATAGGCTATATATCATCACACTATGACGAATAGGAGCGGAGCACCAATGAAGAATGTTTAATAACTATTTCACGCGGACGAGGTCACGGGCAGAAGCTAGTCCTTTATAAAATACTCCATAAGTTCCTTGTACACAAAATATATTTAGCATGAGCTTGTGGATCACTACATAGTATAAAACAAAGTCGCTTCCCGCTGTCTGTCCCTATGTATGCTTAGATCTTTAAAACTACGCAACGGATTTTGATGCGGTTTCTTTAATACATACAGTGATTCAAGAGGAAGGTTTATATGTATACTACATGCATAATATAGCAGTGATTTAATATCAACGTTGCACCCGTGTGAAGCTGGGGCGGGTAGCTAGTAAGTAATAAAATCCACCCGGATCGATCTTCAATTTAAAGAAGCACTTGCCGTTGCCGCCGGTCCTTGGATCGGTGCTCTTAACATTGGCAAGTTACCGTGCCTCGTTATAGAGCCGCAGTAATTCTTTCCAACAATTCCACAATTCGGTTAACACGTTATGTTATAGGTCTTAGCTGGAACTTGTAGATCTTTGACAGTCGCTAATAAAATGGCACCAGTCTTGCCAGGTGATAACAGTTACTGGGTTTTGGAGGTCACACAGACAGTCGCGACTGCGTCGTTTCCGAGCGTGCGTGATTTCCGAGGTGAAGGAAGTCTTCTCCATGCCGAGTATTTAAGGAATGGAGCCGAAGTCGAATTCCCCGAGAACTTGTTATACTCACTAATGAACGAGTCCCTTGCTGCCCTCCTCTTCCTGCGCGGTGAAGGAAGTCTTCTCCATGCCGAGCATGTTAGAGATGGAGCCGAAGTCGAAGTCCCCGAGAACTTGTTATACTCACTAATGAACGAGTCCCTTGCTGCCCTCCTCTTCCTGCGCGGTGAAGGAAGTCTTCTCCATGCCGAGTATGTTAGTGATGGAGCCGAAGTCGAAGTCCCCGAGAACTTGTTATACTCACTAATGAACGAGTCCCTTGCTGCCCTCCTCTTCCTGCGCGGTGAAGGAAGTCTTCTCCATGCCGAGCATGTTAGTGATGGAGCCGAAGTCGAAGTCGCCGAGAACTTGTTATTATTGCAATACTCACTAATGAACGAGTCCCTTGCTGCCCTCCTCTTCCTGCGCGATGAATGAAGTCTTCTCCATGCCAAGCATATTAGAGATAGACCGAAGTCGAAGTCGCCGAGAACTTGTTATTATTGCAATACTCACTAATGAACGAGTCCCTTGCTGCCCTCCTCTTCCTGCGCGATGAATGAAGTCTTCTCCATGCCAAGCATATTAGAGATAGACCGAAGTCGAAGTCGCCGAGAACTTGTTATTATTGCAATACTCACTAATGAACGAGTCCCTTGCTGCCCTCCTCTTCCTGCGCGATGAATGAAGTCTTCTCCATGCCAAGCATATTAGAGATAGACCGAAGTCGAAGTCGCCGAGAACTTGTTATTATTGCAATACTCACTAATGAACGAGTCCCTTGCTGCCCTCCTCTTCCTGCGCGGTGAAGGAAGTCTTCTCCATGCCGAGCATGTTAGAGATAGAGCCGAAGTCGAAGTCCCCGAGAACTTGTTATACTCACTAATGAACGAGTCCCTTGCTGCCCTCCTCTTCCTGCGCGGTGAAGGAAGTCTTCTCCATGCCGAGCATGTCTATACTAATATTATAAAGCTGAAGAGTTTGTTTGTTTGTTTGTTTGTTTGAACGCGCTAATCTCAGGAACTACTGGTTCGAATTGAAAAATTCTTTTTGGGTTGAATAGACCATTTATCGAGGAAGGCTTTAGGCTATATATCATCACGCTTAAGCCAATAGGAGCGGAGCAGCGATAAAGAATGTTTTAAAATCGGGGATTCCACGGGGACGAAGTCGCGGGCAGCAGCTAGTTAGAGATAGAGCCGAAGTCGAAGTCCCCGAGAACTTGTTATACTCACTAATGAACGAGTCCCTTGCTGCCCTCCTCTTCCTGCGCGGTGAAGGAAGTCTTCTCCATGCCGAGCATGTTAGAGATAGAGCCGAAGTCGAAGTCCCCGAGAACTTGTTATACTCACTAATGAACGAGTCCCTTGCTGCCCTCCTCTTCCTGCGCGGTGAAGGAAGTCTTCTCCATGCCGAGCATGTTAGTGATGGAGCCGAAGTCGAAGTCCCCGAGAACTTGTTATACTCACTAATGAACGAGTCCCTTGCTGCCCTCCTCTTCCTGCGCGGTGAAGGAAGTCTTCTCCATGCCGAGCATATTAGTGATGGAGCCGAAGTCGAAGTCCCCGAGAACTTGTTATACTCACTAATGAACGAGTCCCTTGCTGCCCTCCTCTTCCTGCGCGGTGAAGGAAGTCTTCTCCATGCCGAGCATGTTAGTGATGGAGCCGAAGTCGAAGTCCCCGAGAACTTGTTATACTCACTAATGAACGAGTCCCTTGCTGCCCTCCTCTTCCTGCGCGGTGAAGGAAGTCTTCTCCATGCCGAGTATGTTAGTGATGGAGCCGAAGTCGAAGTCCCCGAGAACTTGTTATACTCACTAATGAACGAGTCCCTTGCTGCCCTCCTCTTCCTGCGCGGTGAAGGAAGTCTTCTCCATGCCGAGCATGTTAGAGATGGAGCCGAAGTCAAAGTCCCCGAGAACTTGTTATACTCACTAATGAACGAGTCCCTTGCTGCCCTCCTCTTCCTGCGCGGTGAAGGAAGTCTTCTCCATGCCGAGTATGTTAGTGATGGAGCCGAAGTCGAAGTCCCCGAGAACTTGTTATACTCACTAATGAACGAGTCCCTTGCTGCCCTCCTCTTCCTGCGCGGTGAAGGAAGTCTTCTCCATGCCGAGCATGTTAGTGATGGAGCCGAAGTCGAAGTCGCCGAGAACTTGTTATTATTGCAATACTCACTAATGAACGAGTCCCTTGCTGCCCTCCTCTTCCTGCGCGGTGAAGGAAGTCTTCTCCATGCCGAGCATGTTAGAGATAGAGCCGAAGTCGAAGTCGCCGAGAACTTGTTATTATTGCAATACTCACTAATGAACGAGTCCCTTGCTGCCCTCCTCTTCCTGCGCGATGAATGAAGTCTTCTCCATGCCAAGCATATTAGAGATAGACCGAAGTCGAAGTCGCCGAGAACTTGTTATTATTGCAATACTCACTAATGAACGAGTCCCTTGCTGCCCTCCTCTTCCTGCGCGATGAATGAAGTCTTCTCCATGCCAAGCATATTAGAGATAGACCGAAGTCGAAGTCGCCGAGAACTTGTTATTATTGCAATACTCACTAATGAACGAGTCCCTTGCTGCCCTCCTCTTCCTGCGCGATGAAGGAAGTCTTCTCCATGCCGAGCATGTTAGAGATAGAGCCGAAGTCGAAGTCCCCGAGAACTTGTTATACTCACTAATGAACGAGTCCCTTGCTGCCCTCCTCTTCCTGCGCGGTGAAGGAAGTCTTCTCCATGCCGAGCATGTCTATACTAATATTATAAAGCTGAAGAGTTTGTTTGTTTGTTTGTTTGTTTGAACGCGCTAATCTCAGGAACTACTGGTTCGAATTGAAAAATTCTTTTTGGGTTGAATAGACCATTTATCGAGGAAGGCTTTAGGCTATATATCATCACGCTTAAGCCAATAGGAGCGGAGCAGCGATAAAGAATGTTTTAAAATCGGGGATTCCACGGGGACGAAGTCGCGGGCAGCAGCTAGTTAGAGATAGAGCCGAAGTCGAAGTCCCCGAGAACTTGTTATACTCACTAATGAACGAGTCCCTTGCTGCCCTCCTCTTCCTGCGCGGTGAAGGAAGTCTTCTCCATGCCGAGCATGTTAGAGATAGAGCCGAAGTCGAAGTCCCCGAGAACTTGTTATACTCACTAATGAACGAGTCCCTTGCTGCCCTCCTCTTCCTGCGCGGTGAAGGAAGTCTTCTCCATGCCGAGCATGTTAGAGATAGAGCCGAAGTCGAAGTCCCCGAGAACTTGTTATACTCACTAATGAACGAGTCCCTTGCTGCCCTCCTCTTCCTGCGCGGTGAAGGAAGTCTTCTCCATGCCGAGCATGTTAGTGATGGAGCCGAAGTCGAAGTCCCCGAGAACTTGTTATACTCACTAATGAACGAGTCCCTTGCTGCCCTCCTCTTCCTGCGCGGTGAAGGAAGTCTTCTCCATGCCGAGCATGTTAGAGATGGAGCCGAAGTCGAAGTCCCCGAGAACTTGTTATACTCACTAATGAACGAGTCCCTTGCTGCCCTCCTCTTCCTGCGCGGTGAAGGAAGTCTTCTCCATGCCGAGCATGTTAGTGATGGAGCCGAAGTCGAAGTCCCCGAGAACTTGTTATACTCACTAATGAACGAGTCCCTTGCTGCCCTCCTCTTCCTGCGCGGTGAAGGAAGTCTTCTCCATGCCGAGTATGTTAGTGATGGAGCCGAAGTCGAAGTCCCCGAGAACTTGTTATACTCACTAATGAACGAGTCCGTTGCTGCCCTCCTCTTCCTGCGCGGTGAAGGAAGTCTTCTCCATGCCGAGCATGTTAGAGATGGAGCCGAAGTCGAAGTCCCCGAGAACTTGTTATACTCACTAATGAACGAGTCCCTTGCTGCCCTCCTCTTCCTGCGCGGTGAAGGAAGTCTTCTCCATGCCGAGTATGTTAGTGATGGAGGCGAAGTCGAAGTCCCCGAGAACTTGTTATACTCACTAATGAACGAGTCCCTTGCTGCCCTCCTCTTCCTGCGCGGTGAAGGAAGTCTTCTCCATGCCGAGCATGTTAGAGATGGAATCGAAGTCGTAGGTCTCTGAATACTTGGCACGAACTTTCTTTTTCACGAACTTGTCCCAGTAGTTTACAGGGAAAGATCTGGAAAGTAAAAAGGATTGAGATGAGTATTTCAAATGGCAACCGTCATAATAAAACCGGCCAAGAGCCTTTGGCGTGCAAAGGTTTCCGAACGAATCTCGGTCTCATTTGTTCATTCTTTTAATCAATGAGAAGAAAACTATTACCTGGATTTTTTTTTCTAAATTCAAGGTCCATTAGAATCGGAGATATTTTGGATTTAGGATCGTTAACCAATCCTAAATCCAATTTAATTTTTTATTTATATTATGTCCTCGAATAAATGCATTTAAAAAAATTGCATGTGAATAAACATGCAAGTTTTTAAAACCGTCACAATAAGCCGTTTCATTTGTGATGTCACAACTTTTTTTTTATTTTCTAATATGCCCTAGAAGTGGCGTTCTCAAAATGTATTTACTTTCGGAATCTTAAAAACGACATATAGTTTATTTTCGAACAGAATCATATTAACTACTATTGCCATGCTAAAACGAACCCGCAGTGGCAACTATTTTCAGACAATTTCGTATCAAAGAACGAATTTAACTTGCTAGGGATCGCCTACCTACATATTTCAATCTTGACCTTCTTATAACTATGTATACTAACTTGGCAGATATAACGAGTTTGTCCCAGTGGCTCTTCAGATCGTCGTCCTCGGGCTGCTCTGCGATGTACAGTCCGTCGAACTCCAGCTTACGGGCGATCTCCTTCTCGCGCTTGAAGATGGCTAACGGCACCTGGAGTATAAGCAAAAATTTATGTAGTTTGAAGGGTCCTTCTTTCAGAAGGGTTCGGGGCTGAAATAATGTTAAAAAATAGCATACATGTTCCCTTAGCGGTTGTAACTTAGCGAGTTCGTGAAGCATCCATTAAACACAAAAATCTAGCGTGCTTCGGAAAGCATGTTAAGCTGTTTGTATGTAAAACTAATTACGGTTGACATGAGTAGGTCCTTCACGGTCATTACATACATTCAAAAGTTTAAAGCTGGAACATGACTCTTGGCCAAGAGACATTCAGCTTTATTCATAAAAAAGCTATTTATCAATTTGCTTGATTAGCTAAAGGTACGAAATTGAGCAGCAGAAACCCAAACATTGATTGAAGGAGGACGCTTAGGGGCGTAGTCGTTCTCTTCCAAACAACATAATTATGGGTTCTTATTGGAGATTCTTAATAATATTTAAATCTGCTAAGCATACTAAATAAATACAGAAGATGATATTTTTCTTTATTTAAAAATTGTAACCATATTAGTTAAAGTATGCTTATATTTTATTTAGAAAACCGAACCCAAGGTAGTTGATAAAAGGGAATTTGTTCGAAAGAGTCACCGCGGCCCTGGAACGCAAAGGGCACAAGAAGGAGCACGGGTGGGTTTTAGTCAGTAAGAGTCTGACACTCCCTACCGCTCCACCCAGATCGGGAGAGGTCATTTGATGATTTCCAATCCAGTAAAAAAGTCACTGAATTATTGGTTCAAAAATGTTATTATGCGGTAAATGATTTTTTAAACGATAATCATTTGTGATACTTTATTATTTTGGAGCTTTGAGGATGTAATCCAAATATTTATTCATCACGATTGTTTTCATAACAATTAATTTTGTATGCCGAAAGGCAGAATGTACAAGGATTCCAAGTCTTCGTAACGAAACACCTCAACTGTATTACCTACATTCGATACAAATAAAGACTTCTGTTCTATTCTATTCTATTCTATTCTATTCTATTCTATTCTATTCTATTCTATTCTATTCTATTCTAGACTCACCTTGAGATGGTAGTAACCTATAAGGATGGCGAGCGACACGACAGAGTGTAGCACGGCGGCCACTTTGATCACGTGCTCCATGTAGAAGAAGTCCTCGTCTATGTGGACCACTTCTATTGCGTCGTCGTCTTCGCCTGATTCGCCGCTTCCACCTGGGAATAGGGATGGGTATGGGATTTTAAAATTTAACTAGGTATTGCCCGCGGCTACGTCTGCGTAACAAGTATTCTCATGGGTTTTGATATTTTTACACGTAATCCTAATCCATTCAATAAAATAAAAGTAAGCCTTAGTTATTCCTTACAATTTTTTTTTTCAGTAATTATGTGTAATGTAGTTGTTTATTGTCCCATTCAATAAAATAAAGTAAAATATAAAAGCTTGTCGTTAAAATCAAGCCCGAAACTCCTCATAGCTCGTCGGATTTTCCCAACCACACCAACCTCAAAACATCACCCTGTATTATTATGCGTTTTACTAGAGTTAAAAGTACACACATAGATATATTAGTATATTACACAGTTACAGGATAATTTCATAGAAAATAAATATATTTGCAGAACAATTTAAAAACATACGATCTCGAAATTGCAGGGAGATTTTTTTTATTTTATTCTTTTTAAAAACGTTGCCCCACACTAGGATTTACTCCTGTATCGTGGGTGCGTTCACAAACATGTAAACTCACATACACAAGACACCCAGACCCGAAACAATTATCTGTAGTCCATACAAACATTTGTTCCGTGCGGGGATCGAACCCGCAATACGTAGCGCAGCAGTTGAACGCTCAACCACTACGCCAACCGTGTCGTCAAAAATAAGTTCTTAAATTAAGAAGGTCATACCATCTCCACTGCCAGAACCGGATCCTGAGCCAGAGCCGCCACCGCCGATGATGTCACCGATACCCGAGCCCTCGCCGCCTTCCGCGTCCAAAGTAGACACCTGGACACAACATAAATGTATAGGATGTCGTCATGGGCGTACCCAGCTTTTGGCCATTTGGCAGTTAGATTTTTTTTAGGTCAGATCGTCCGCGGCTGTTTTTTTATACACACTAAACAAAAACACCTACAGGAAACTTTAGGTATATGTAGTGTGTAGGGCAAAAAGCCGCGAATGATCCTGCTTTATACATAGATAGTTAAGTAAAAGTAAATTTGAATATGCATTTTTATTTCATTTAATTGTTTAATTCGTTTTTTTTTTGAAATTGATTTGTGCATTTTGCCAACGTCTGCTGCGCAGTTTCAAAATTTAGCACATAAGGCCCGTGTACCCTTTGATTAGCATTATTTCCAGGGGAGGGGGGGGGGGGGCAGCCGCCCTGCCTTGGTACGCCCATGGATGTCGTCCACAACCAGATAAGTTAAATTCTGAGACCATAGACAAGCGACATTGTATCTGCGGTAGCGTGTCATTGTGAAAACGCCTTGGATATGGTAATTTTATTTGATATTATGAAGTGTTCTTATTTCGAATTTCAGCTAAGCGCAATAGTTGTCAAGCTGACGAGAATTTCAACGGTACTCTTGATATCTGACCGTGCAGATTACCCAGAAATTATGAAAGAGTCTTATTTGCGGCTCTTGCAGCTGTTACACTAAAGCTCTATCAGAAGAAAAGAGCATCTTTTCATCGAAGAAAAGATTGATTTTCAGTTTTCCTCTTGTTTTTAATTTTATCTTTCTCTTTTTGACATAGCAGGTGTGCTTTTTGATTATATTCTTTTGTTATTTGTTTTCTATATCATACCTTTTAGTGATAAATCAATAGTTTTATAAACGCACAATGTGCAACGTAAGACAACTTTTTTATTTTTTTAGGAAAACAATAATTTAAAATGTTACCCGGGATAACTCAACGCTTCTAACGATCCACATACATATATCGTTTACGCTGTTTAGAAGTTATGGTGGAATAAAGAAACTCACAAATATACATACATACATATATGAACCTTAAAAAATAGCACTCCCTTCTTTGTGCAGTCGTGTAAAAAGGGGGAAAGAGCTCTCTTACAGATCTTAAGAAATAAATTAGAAGCATTAGGCTTTCAAATTCTTAGAATGATCTTACCTTATAAAACAGCAGCACAAAGTTGATACAGAAGGCCAACACTAGCGCCACATACTTCAAGTTGTAGAAGTTTCGCGCCAAAAACGAGACCGCACGTCGCGTGTACTGTGACAGATCCACTTGAGACAATGCTGATGGCGCCGGGACTTGTACTGCCTGTTACACATAACATTATACTTAGTATAATACCTACACCCTTCTTATAAAGGACCTATCCTTATGGCCTACATACACAATGCGATAATGTCATCAGGACACGGGCGTTGATAGCTGCGACACAGTTATTAACTTTTGCAGTTATCATCGTTTAACTATTTTTATGATAGCATTTGTTTTATGTTCCAAAATAAACGATATTTATTTTTTTTATATATTTTTTTTATAATACATTGCGAACCTATAGCATAACATGATAAAGGTTTCAGACTTCAAAATCGTGCTAAGAAAATGATAAAAGCTTTATGAGCGATTTTCACGTAGAAAAACGCCCATGAAGAGCTTACAGCTCTTACAACAGGGTAGTTGACAAAAAAATCAAATTAGTCCGTCAGATAGATTTCCAAAAAAATATCAGATTTCCAAAAACGGAAGACGATACAGTGCGTTGAATACTCGTGTGACGTCACTACGTGCTAAAACTTTTACCACGCCGTGACGTTTTATCTGCGTCAATTTTTATAGATTTGATAAAGCAAAATTTTAAAAAAAAAAATATTGAGTCAGGCGTTACTTTGCGGAAATCCATTTTATATTTGCACATGCAGGAAGGCAGGCCTTCCTGCATGTGCATAAAATCCTTGCATTTGCCCTGTAATCTTGCATGTGCATAATATAGCGGGCGGGAGGGAGGTGCATACCTGCAACCCACACATTTTCGCGGAAATTAAAACTAGATATATTATTTTCAACAATATTAACCTAACCGACGGACTAAATATAATCATATTTTTTTTTACTCAGAAACATCCCTATTGTGATACCTGCCTCAATTAAAGAATACCTTGGACGCATTCAAAATAACTGATGAGTAGGATGGACGAACCATGTCTCCGATTAAAAAAAAAAAATAATAAATATACCTATATGGTCTCATTTGACTACAACCTCACCTGATGATAAGCAATGATGTGGTCGACGATGGAGCACGCTTGTCTAGAAGTACCCTATACACTCTTTACTTCAAAACCCCATAGGGGGTGATGAAACGGTTATAAATACATATAAGCACTATGAATGCTGGTTTACCTTCTTTGGCCTTAAAAACGATATTGAGCGTCCTCGCTGCGGCAAATGGCAAAAATGGAAATGATGTTAACATCAGCTTCTTTAATGCATTTATAATTTCTAATTAACATAGATTATAACAAGCGTAGGAAAGGCGAAGAGCAAAATGAGATGAAATAAGCATGTATATAACCAAATTATAGTACGTATTATAAAACTACTATTCAAACTTAAGCAGTATGTTACTAAAACGTGGGTATCTTACTTTTAAAATTAAATTTGCGAACTTCTGAAATTTGATTACCAACTATTGCAAACAAGGATTTAAATCATAATGATAGTGCTTACCTATCCTATCAGTCAATTATGACTTGTTACGCTGTCTTTTTTTATATGAAATAAAAATGACTTATAGAAATGTCATTTTGACATATATTTAGAAATAATTATGACATATTTTAAAGCATATGAAAATGCTTTAAGTATGGCAGTGCACCAAGCCAAGTTCGGAAAAAAGTGTCAATTCATACCTTTTTGCTTTCAGCTTCAATGGCGGACATAGCAGCCTGTTGGGCGGCTTGAGCTTCCATCCTTTCCTGAGCTTGCTTCTTGGCTTGTTCACCTCTGTGTTTTGAAAATAAAGAAAATAATATTTATTAGTGAAAGAAAAGGTCCGAAATAGCGAATTCCTAGCCCAGAACATCGATTTTCGCAAATTGAAAATTCTGCCATTAATTTATATGAGTCCTAAATAAACCGTTTTCTTCCATTAAGTACCCATTTGTAAAAAGTGGGTTAATTCAAGAAATTCTGCCGTGGAAAAATAGTAGGAGCCTAAATATTCAGATTAACACTAGTTTCAATAGATTCTCCGATAATTTTATCAATATGTGGTTGCTTCGGAGACAGCGCGTACATTTTACGTATATTGAGCCTTAAAAAATAGAGGAGAACCATTAAAAATAAATAGTTAGGTACCTACTGTTTTGATTTTCTTAAAAAAAAATCAAGTAATCATAGTCAGTCTTTTCGGTACTTAGCAACGAAAGATTAGTTATGCCAATTCTTCAAATATGATATTTAAAAAAATACTGATTTTTTATTCGTGAATGTGTTTTCTTGATGATAGTTACTGCATGGAAGAAAAATGCACACTGTCTTCCAAGTAACGCTGCCGATCTATTCTGTCAACACACCGTGTAAACTTTGGCAGAGTAAGAATTAAGTGAACTGTCACTCCATCTTGTTTTTATGGATTGACAGCTCACTTCAAATATGAAGTGAACACACTTCACCTCAGCTCACACGGTGAGAGGCTTACAGAATAGCAATGCTTTATTTCAACGTCACATACCCGAGTAGATCAATCAATGACGGCGGTCTCTGTTCCTCCGAGTGCTCGGTTCCTTCGTCCGGCGACACCTCCGCCTCCTCGCCGGAAGATGGCGTTGACGTGCTCGGTGACTCGTGCGGCTTTACCTGTATCCTGGGGAACCAAGAAATTTTGGCTATATTTGATGGGCACCGGTTTTTGGAGCCCTACAAAACATAAATTTAAAATAAATGTCAAATTAGTAATTTAATAGGTGGACAAATAGAGAGTTTACACGCTACTGCGTATTCATCAATCTGTGTTAGACAAAATGTTATCTATACTAATACTAATACTAATCTATACTAATATTATAAAGCTGAAGAGTTTGTTTGTTTGTTTGTTTGAACGCGCTAATCTCAGGAACTACTGGTTCGAATTGAAAAATTCTTTTTGGGTTGAATAGACCATTTATCGAGGAAGGCTTTAGGCTATATATCATCACGCTTAAGCCAATAGGAGCGGAGCAGCGATAAAAAATGTTTTAAAATCGGGGATTCCACGGGGATGAAGTCGCGGGCAGCAGCTAGTTTTTAATAAGTAGATGGAGCAAATTCACTATAACCCGTGATATGCGAGTGATATCCCCCGCAATCGAATGTTATCTTGTTTATCATTCGCGTACATTTCTAAACACTTACAACTCTGTTATTTTTTTGAGATTTTTTAACACTATTTTTACTGAGACTCGTCTTTCCGTTTTGATAAAATAATATAATAAAAATAATTCAGTCCTCTCCTATTGTCAAGTAGTTGGTTCCCATTGCAGAATAAGGCTTCATTTCCATAGGTCTTGTATAAAGCGATAGTACTACTACTTTTACATGTTTTGCCTATACATCTATACTAATATTATAAAGCTGAAGAGTTTGTTTGTTTGTTTGAATGCGCTAATCTCAGGAACTACTGGTCCGATTTGAAAAAATCTTTCAGTGTTAGATAGCCCATTTATCGAGGAAGGTTATAGGCTATATATCATCACGCTAAGACCAATAGGAGCGGAGCAGTCATGAAAAATGTGACACAAACGAAGTTGTGCGGACAGCTAGTGTTAAAAATAATACGTACTGTCCATTGTCTTCTTTGGTGATATCGAGTCCGAAGGCGGAAACCTGAAGCTGTCCAGTGTCATCAGCGGGAGGCAATGCGGGTAGGTGTCGCGAACCTGTCGAGTTACAGAGAGTTCGTTCGTATCATGCGTTCTATACTACGACGCCATATTTTAATTTATGTGTGTCTGTATACCTATGCTGAATATACAATATGTAACAGGTTAATTTGAGTATAGTTGCAGGTAGTGTTCTTTAGTTTCTGCGCAACGCCTGGGAAAAAGACGTTACTTATGTAAATTTGAACTATGTAGGTAGTTGTAGGTTTTTTTTTAATGCAGACTTTAACATAAATAATAAAATATGGCTATCGGCATTTGACTGACGACTGATCGGAATAATAGCATAATCAGCCTTTTAATGTTCCCACTGCTGGAACACAGGCCTCCTCTCTAAGGGAGGGAATGGGCCGTAATCCACCACGCGGGCCCAGCGCGGTTTGGTGAATGTCACATGTCTTCGAATTTTTGGTTTTAGGACATGCCGGTTTCCTCCAATAGTTTCCTGCGCCGTTTTGAGAGCAGTGGTGATGAAATAATTGCACAAAGTAATACGCCTGGCTGGGTTTGAACCCGCGATCTACGATTCGTAAGTCGGGGGCGTTACCACTCGGCCACCAGTGCTCCGGAATAAAGCAGAAGTTTAAATAACTCAAATGTATGTATCTTACTTCTTACTACTATTATAAACGCGAAAGTTTGAATTGATGTTTGTTACTCAATTACAGTAGAACGGCTGAACGGATTTGGATGGACTGAGATAGATTGTAGTCTAGAATAGCACATGGGCTACTTTTTATCCTGGGAGTATGTTCCCTTGGGATAATTTCCGATATTCACGCGAGCGAAGCCGCTGACAAAAGCTAGTTAGTAGTAAATAAACGACGACAATGACACAATATTCACAGATTTACAGGACATTAAGCTAAAAACATGTGTTAAGCATTTCAAAACACTTATTTCCCTAGCATAAATAGTCCCATTTATGTCTTTGTGATTTTAGAGAACTTCTCATAGATTAAGAGCTAGTGACCGCCAGATTGAGCAGATATTCAGGGTTCTTTTCTCTCTCAATGTGACGCAAACGGAATTGCGCGGGTCAGCTATCTAAATATATATAACTCAAAAGGGACTGACTGACTGACATAGTGATCTATCAACGCACAGCCCAAACCACTGAACGGTTCGGGCTGAAATTTGGCATGCAGGTAGATATTATGACGTAGGCATACGCTAAGAAAGGATTTTTGAAAATTCGTCCCCTAAGGGGGTGAAAAAGGGGTTAACATTTTGTATGGAACTCCACGCGAACGAAGTCGCGGGCATAAGCTAGTTTAAACTAATATTATAAAGAGGAAAGATTTGATTTTTTGTTTGCATTGAATAGGCTCCGAAACTACTGAAACAATTTGAAAAATTCTTTCACTGTTGGGAAGCTACACTATCCCCGGGTGACATAGGATATGTTTTATCCCCATATCCCCATACGAACCACCACAAACCAACCAGAACGAGAACTACGTGGCAAAAACCGCGGGGCGCTGCTAGTAAAACATAAAATAAGTGTAATAGTCACTAGCTCTTATACTATTCCACTTTTCTTGTTAGCTTACCTGTTATTTCCCAAAAGCAGATTCGTTACACCATTGAATGTTATAATTAATACAATTAATGCCAATAAATTAAAAAATAATTTTGAAATCATTAGGTGTTACGTTTAGTTAAACCTGCGTTTGGCGATTAAGTGTTTCTTGTTGATGATGCGTTTGGTCACTGTTGGGCTAGAATACAGTTTAAAATGAAGAACATTTCGTTAAATAAAAAAGAAGTATATATTTAGACCAGTTCTTCTTCCTAGCGTATCGATGTCCAATACAGTTTTATTATACGTATTTTATGTTACGACCAATTTAAAATGTAAGAACGCGTGTAATCTTCGCGTGTAATGTAGTTTCATTGTTACAGCAGTGAAACTCAGTTAAAATCTCACGTGTAAAATTAGGTGAAGTGAACATGAAGGCAGTTCAATTCATGCATACTCCACCTTTTGACAGAATTTAGAGCAGTATCAAAACGTGGGTGCAACACACATTTATAAAAGTTTAGATACGCTTTGGACTTTGACTGTTCAGGGAGCAGCAAATTGTTGCGATTGATTTTACGGGTTTTCTTAAAAATAAATCTATGATTATTTACCTGTTCATTAAAAATATAGTTACATTAATGGAGAATATTGAGTTATAGTTGTCTACAGTAACTTTGTCATACAAAACAGTTGACACTCCTTTTGCAAAATATCTTTTGCGAAATATCAAGAGTTGAAGTTGACTTTTTAATTGTTCCACATAAAAGTTTCATATGATTTAAATTTCTAGAATACCAAATAGAGAGACTGATCGATTTTCGATTTTAGCATTCAGCTGTTTTCTCCAAATCGCGAAATCCTATTTTCGACCGTATTAGCTTTTTTTTGAGTTCGAATTTCGAACTGTTTGAATGAGTTACTGCGGCTCTGGAACGCAAAGGGCATTTGAAGGAACACGGGTGGGTTTTATTCAGTAAGAGCTTAACTCTTCATCCCCCTCCGCCCAGAGCGGGAGTCTTTGATGATTTCCTAACCAAGAAATAATCAACTACACTAGTCCCCAGTGACCAAACGCGTCGTGCTAAGCGGCACCCTGTGTGTATACCTGCTATGTTCTTACTTTGTGTGGCTAGCAACCTGTGCCTCAACTGACCGATTTTCTCCTCTTCCGTGGGTTCTGGCGGCGGTTCATCCGTCTGAGGACCTCGCATCAGACCGAGTAACACGCCGAATATGTACCTGGGGGTATGGAACGGTTAGATTGGAACTTGGTTGCTTGTACAGCCAAGTTTTTGTAGGCTAGGGACGAATCCTGAAAAGAGCGACTAAATTGCGCTCGTTAAGGCCCACTTGCTCTAACTAGAGTTATCTTTAACTTTGATCTAGTTGATGGTCCGAGGCTATTATTGTAATTTAAGCTCGCGGTAGCACCTAATGAGTTAACAGATAACTCTGGTTTGTGCAAGATAGTTTTGTGGTACAGATAGTGGCTATGCCGCAACGGCGCTGTATAAATTGCACTTAAATATCCATAACTAAGCTCCGTGTTTTGTCGCAATTTTCGGCCCAGAATCGTCCTTAGCTTTGGCCACTTTTCCACATTCTAGAAGTCTTCTGCAATAAATGTCAGATTATAAGAGTGAGTTTTCTGATCCGTAGTTAACTCAACATCATGTCAAAATTTGTAGATACATTTCGTTGAGATGAGGCTTTTTATCAATAACAATTGATAAAAAGCCTCATTCAAGCCACCATTGGTTTAGTTAACACTACGGATTAAAAAACTTTTAAGTTTCAAGTTGACTAAAAAAATTTAATTAGTCCGTCACAGTCATTTCCAATACGTGTTCAATATTTTTCGATAATTTTACTGATGGAATAAATATAATCATATTTTTTTAAATCAGGAAACGCCCCTATTCTCTATAATTCTAACATTCAAATCAAACTGCAATTCTAACATTTCTTGCATAAGTTTTGATGCATGTGGGAAAGTGGCCGTGTACAGTGCGATAGTTTTTTGAGTGTCTGTATTTTAGAAGGACAGCTCTAAGCGATAGAGGTGCTATCTAGATAATACAGAGTGAGTGGTTCCCTCAAATCGGATATTCTAGAGCTTATACTTATATAAGATTTAGAGCCCGGTAACTTGGGGTCAACATTTGATTCTAATCGAACTTTTTTTTTCGATGATTTATTTGACGACCACAATTTTAAAATCCTCCATCATTCTCCATTCTGGATATTTCCTCAATCAATGATTTATAAAAAAAGGTGTGTTAAGTTCAAGCTATGAAAAGTTCTTGATACTTCTCTTGTAAAAGCCAGAGTTAAACTATTTGACAGCTACCTAATTTCGCAACTGAGTAACTGTGGTTAAGATCGTTGAAAATTAGCTCGAGAACATCCCATTTGAAGAAACACACTCAATTACATATCAGCCTGTATATAAGAATCTACGACAACACTGAGTCAGGGAAACTTTTTTGATACTTAGGGCTATTTTATTTAGCAGACAATACTTTTTAATACATTGAGTCCAAAAAGGCGTAAAGAGTTGTAGCTTCAATGTCTTTCGCGCTTTTAAAAGGTGGATCCACACACATCAGCGCTATGACGAGACGTATCCAGGCCGATGGCGCGACACGTAAGTACATAGACTTGTGAGACCGAGTTCACATAAAATGTACGTAAGGATACTTTTTTGGGCTCCGGATGGACCAAGGCCCGCCCGTATCACGGCCCACGGACATGTGTGGATCAAATTTACAGCCTCTGAGGTTTCAAACTAGAAAGTTATTTAAACATGTATTTGACAATATTATGCCCGTGCTAAAGCAATTACTGACAGATATTTGTGCACTATAACTATAATTACACGTCCCTAATCTATATACACACAGTTTTTGTACACACATGCACGTATTTGTACTAACATCGAATACGAAATACATGCGGAAAGGAAAGGTGAAGAAATAGCAGAATGTGGATGAAGAGGAAACACGAGAGTTTTTTTTAATAAGTAAAGGCTCTTTTATTGACCTGTGACAATATTACTTGCTAATCAAGAAAATTCGGGGAACAAAAAGGTATAATAAGATTAATTTTATTTCATAGTAGATTTTATGTCACAAACAGAACTAAAAGATAGACAGAAGCACATATTAGTTATGATAAAAAGGTCCCCTTTTGGTTTATGAATTTGTGGTAGTAACCAAATTTCTACCATACTAAGATCCAGTAAGACGTGACTATGAATTAGAAAATTAAACAGTAGTTTGTTTTATTTACAGGTTATTAATTACCGTAGAATTACTTTCATACTAAAGATATAAAGCATAACTTACAACAGTACTACACTATCTTATGACGTCACAAGCCAATAAAACACCCTACAATAAGAACTATTTCAATAGTGAAGCATTTACCAATGACTGTGCACCGATAGTAGCGTGGAACACAAACGAAACGAATCACTTATGACGTTCGGTTGATTATCGAGCTTAAAACTCACATAATAAAGTCCAAATTCAAACTCACCTGACAACGACGAGTACACCATAGCCTAAATAGTAGAATAGATAGAAGAACATTTTGAAGAAGCCCACTGCTAGTTCAGCGGGCGGCATCTGTTGCATGTCTGCGATTTTCTGCTTTATGTTGGATGGAGACAAGGATGAAAATGCTGTGGAGATTCCGTCTTTTACCGACTGGAGTCCGCGACGGAATGGATCTTTGCCGGCTCTGAAATAGGTTTGCCAGATTATGGATATTAGAACAAGTTTCACTGAATACCATACAAATCTTTAGACGGCACGGTTGGAGCAGTGGTTGAGCGATTGGCTGCTGCGCTGCGTATCGCAAGTTCGATTCCCGCACGGAACAAATATTTGTATGACCTGCAGGTAGTTTTTCCGGGTCTGGGCGTTTGTGTTTGCGAGTTTATATGTTTTAAACGCACCCACGATACAGTAGAAATTCCTAGTATGGAACAACGCTTTAAAAAAAGTGAGAATCATAGCTTTAAACTGCTGCGAGCTTTCGACTCAACTGGTTTAATTAAGAAATAGAAGGTCAGGATACAAGTATTTATTAGAGATCCGACAAGAAACCAGGTACCATAGAGAAGTGATGCAATCAATCTAATATAATATGCCAGTGCGAAAAAGAGATGATGCCATCACTTTCTCGCACCAAAGCAACGGCCTCTGGTTTGTAGTTTTCTTAGAACGTTCACATTCTCATTTCAGTCTCAATCGACCTGTCTGTCAATGATAACGTCTGATGTTTTTGATATTGTTTGTCGCCGAGTCTAAATTTCAATTCGATTTGAGCGTCTTCAAGTAGGGGAACTGGGTAGTTGACTAGGTACTATAAAAAAACTAAAATAGAAAAGTTAATATGGCGGGACTTGTGACAAGCAATTAGTGCTGTCTCTGTATATTTCTATTTTAAAACAAAAATTGCCATTTTGTTTAGATTTTTAATCTATTTTTATTGATTGCCTCTTGTCTGTTCTCTAGGTTTGGAGAAATCCAACAATGAAGTCCAGTCAAAAACCCAATTTCCTTCAGAGTGTTGATCAAAACCTCACCAATGCATATTCCCTTACCTCTCATCATCATCGTCTCCCATGTACATATAGCTGGCTTCCCTGTTCTTGGTGCCTCCCACCGACTCCTCTGAAGCCGCCATGAGACCGGAAGCGTGCGTCATTTCAAAGATGGCGTCCTCGCAGAAGTTTACGAAGGCTTCCAACTTCTCCTTGTCACCGCCTTCCGTTACTATGCTGTAGAAGAAGGCGCGTTTGGATTCCTGGGGAAGAAGGAGTTAAATGTACATACTTAGTTCTTTATCCGAAGTGTAACGGGTCGCGTGCGAGCTGCGATGTAGTTTTGATTGGTTCATCCTATTATACCTACTTAAGTAACAGAAGAGTCTCAAAGATTGAATTCAGGCAATATGAGCTTTTGATATAAAGCACAAGTTAGTGATTACAGTCCCTCCAGCAAATGGCCATAGGACCATTTGCTTGAGGCTCTACGGAATAGGAATATTAATATAAAATTGGCTATCCGAAAAATTGATGCATGGAAAACTTGAGCCCACTTTTCTAACATTAGTTTCTCTAAGATTTGAAAGACAGTTCTGGCCCGCTAAAGGTGGCGTTGGGTCTGGTTTCATTTTTCTATTAATGAAATTATCTTTATTTGATTTCATCATCATCATATCAGCCGAAAGACGCCCACTGCTGGACAGCTTCCGCCAAGTGTCGCTTCAACAAGCGGTCCTGGGCGTAACGCATCCATCAGCTACTCGCGACCCTCACCAGGTCGGTGCTCCACCTTGTGGGAGGCCTTCCAACGCTGCGTCTTTCGGTACCCGGTCGTCACTCCATAACTCTTCGGTCTCATCGATCATCAGTTCTGCGAGCAATGTGCCCTGCCCACTGCCATTTCAGTTTGGCGATACTTTGGGCTATATCGGTAAACTTGGTTCTATATAAATTGGTTCTAATGGTGCTTAGATACTTTCCCACTGCTGAGCAAAGGTCTCCCCCATAGCCTTCCAACGCTCTTTCTATCTTGCCATCTCCGGTTGACCCATCACGTCACCGCTTCCTTGGCCTGCCTCGGCTACGACGCTTGTCCTCAGGTGCCCACTCCGTGACGATCCAGTCGGTCTATGCTGTTAATCAGCTCTCATCATGTACAGAATGGCACTGCTGGCTCATCCGTCTTTACGTAACCTATAAGTGTGACCCACCCAGTTCTCATACATACCTTAATCTGCGGCTTCTCCCACTGCTCGATGTTGGACTCCTTGATCTCGAAGTAGACACGCTCGATACGCTTGGAGCCGCCCATGATCTCAATGCGACCCAGGAACGGCTCGAAGTAGTTCAGCACCGAACCCGCTGTCTCTAGGAAACGGGCCAACCTGGGGACATCCAATGGTCACTCAGATTTTATCGCTAAAGAAAATATTAACTGGAATTCTTACGTAACGTATTCTTTTACTGGTTGGTACATCATCAAATATTTATCGTTCTGGGCTGATGAGACGAGAGTGTCAGACTCTTACCGACTAAAATCCTTCAGTGTACTTTCAAACGACTTCTGCGTTCTAGGGCCACACTAAATCTTTCGAACCATTCCTGTACCCTGCAAGGCACTGGTTCTCGCGGGGCCCATCAAATAACTATGCTATCATTTCTTTGACACGCGCGTGGAACACAACGCGCCATCGACCCAGAACTGCGGGCGTACCATAACGTCTTAAAACGTGAGTCTTCCGAGCGAGAAAAAGGGATGGAGCTATACAGGGTGAAATTGAATAGATGCGACATATTTAAATATACAATAATACGTGTTGTCAAGAAAATTTAGAACATACCAAATGTAAAATTAATGAACTTTTATCACCGCTATGAATGGCAACGTTTAATAACGCGAGTACTCCACAACGATCATTGAGCACTGCGATTAGTTGGACGAGATTTTTTGATACTTTAATTTTTCTTATTTATTTTGCATATTAATTATTTTTCTGGAATACCGATAATTCGTACTTAAATAAAGATATTAACATCGATGGATCATTTTAAAACGCCAACCACGTAACTTTTTTTAACGATTTAGATTGTAGAAAAAACAGTTTATAATTACCTACTATGTTACTGTAACTGAAGCTCCCATTTCATTTTGTCGCATCTATTCAAAGTCATCCTGTATAGGGTGTATAACTCTATCCCTCTTTCTCGCTCGGAAGACTCACGTTTAACACCTCATGGTACGCCCGCTGGTCCTTATCGGACCGTGAGCCACCCAACTCTTTACATACTAAATATCTCATCCTAAAATTGGTTTAGAAGAACACTCGGTGCTACTTAAAAGAATTCCCGTGTGTTGGAAACCCAACAGTGAACGGTAAAGGGAACGGGTTGGTATAATTTTCTGTATTTTTTTTTCGTTCTTGTGTAAGTGGCCTAAACTACTGATTTGACTTATTTTAAGGCCATAATGCAAGCATTAGGTTTACTTTTCTTCTTATACAAGAGTAACTCCTGCTCTACTCTCGCTTAAAGTCGTATAATTTTAGCCTAGCCACGGCTCCTTGTCGAATGATACGCATAGTTGTAAGGATATCTTACCTGGGCTCGTTAGGCATATGTTCGGACAAGTTGGTCAGCAACACAGCTAGGTTGAAGCCGATCTCCTTGGCGGGCTCGTGGAAGCGGTCGCAGAAGCCGACGTAGTCGAGCTTGCCGTCGTGGTTGGTCTCACAACACGCTAAGAGGAACTCGATTTCTTCACTGCGGAAAAAGTTAAAGTATTTTCTATATTATTAACAACTCGCCCCAGCTTCGCATGGGTAACTGATTATTGTCAGCATGATTTTTTCGACCTCTTCGTTAATTTTTGTCTTTCTTCAGCCGGTTTACACAAAACCCATCGTCAATTATGCGTCTATACCGTACGTAGTGATTAATAAGGCATAAAGATTCACTCCGTCCATTGGTGAAAATCCGTTTGGTATTTTATCAGTTAGGTAGACAGACCGACCTTTGCTCCTTTATCCACTATTTCAAAACCTAGAGGAAATTCTATAAGAAAAAACAAACTACTCACGGCGTATAACTCTTCTGCTGCTCCATCTTCTCCTTGAAGTCTTTGGGAAGCACCCATCCATCATTGTTGGCATCTATCTCCTGGAAGCTGGCGCTGGACGTCAGGTCCTTAAGCTTCAGGAACATGTCGAAATACTTCAGGATTAGCTCCACGTTGGACGCCGATTCGACGAGGGTGTCCACCATTTGTTTACCAATTGTACCTGGGAGAAAAGTCAAATTTATTAGTTTGTTTTTAAAAGTATTCTACGCATTAAAAGTTTAAGAGTTGCTCGTGCAGCACTTGCCAAGTTTGGCCCGCGGATGGGCTATCTGAAAATATCAAGATTCCACCGTGCGCGTTGGTACCTGCTGCAATTTGTAGGTCTTCGATTGTCGTTACGGGTAGCCAGAAACCAAAAAAATCAGACATCAGCTTCGCTAAGGGGTTACCATATTATCCAGTTACTAAATGGTGGAGGTCAGATAGTTAGTTCCATGGAAAATACTAGTATTCAGCTGTATCCAAAAAATCTCGAAGCCAACCCTAACATAATTGGGAAAAGGCTTGGCAGATTGTTTGTTTGACATCCCACCGGCCCGACGTACAGTCAGTTACCCTCCTTAAATTGTTGCTATTTCAACTATCTGCACCAAGCGTTTCCAATCGCCTTTTATAATGTGCACAGCAAAGGAGTGGAATTCTCTGCCTACGTCTGTATTTCCGAACGCATTCAACCCTAATCTCTTCAAAGTTATCGTGAACAGGCTTCTTCTGGCTAAGCTAATTCTATCGACGACTTTGTCTCTCGTCACTTCTGACCTAGACTAGAGTCAAGAGCAAACCCATAAAAAAAACCTCTATTCTCCATCTTACATTTAACAATGCTTCCTTCAAGCATAGACAACATCATGGTGGTCATGTCTTTCTGCAGGTTGAGGAGTACCTTCAGCAGGTCCACCTTTTTTTTTTTTGGATGGGAAATCATCAAATGACTTCTCCCGCTCTGGGCGGAGCGAAAGGGAGTGTCAGACTCTTACTGACTAAAACCCACCCGTGTTCCTGCTTGTGCCCTTTGCGTTCCAGGGCCGCGGTGACTCTTTCGAACAAATTCCGCAACCCTAGCAGGCACTGACCCTATGGGGCCCCGTCTTCTTTGCTGACGGCTCTTTGAGGCGCGCGTGGAACACGACGCGCCGTCGACTCGGGCCTGGTAGCTATCGGACGGCGAGCCACCCATAGCTCGCCATCCGCAGGCCCGCGCCTAAGGTGGCCGGGAATCGCCCTGCGTTTCCCGACGCCCGGGGCGTCTTCTCCTGTTGCGGCGGCTGGAGCGAGGGGTTTCCCTCTCTCCTGAGATGAGTCTTGAACAGTTTGTCTTGTATACAGCAATAAACTCACCATTGACAACATTTCCTTCAAGCATAGACAACATCATGGTGGTCATGTCTTTCTGCAGGTTGTGGGGCACCTTCAGCAGGTCCACCTGAGATGAGTCTTGGATAGTTTGTCTTGTATACAGCAATAAAGTCACCATTGACAACATTTCCTTCAAGCATAGACAACAACATGATGATTTTGTCTTTCTGAAGGTTGTGGGGCACCTTCAGCAGGTCCACTTGAGATGAGTGCTTGGACAGTTTGTCTTGTATACAGCAATAAACTCACCATTGACAACATTTCCTTCAAGCATAGACAACATCATGGTGATCATGTCTTTTTGCAGTTTACGGAGTACCTTCAGCAGGTCTACCTCAGATGAGTGCTTGGACAGTTTGTCTTGTATACAGCAATAAACTCACCATTGACAACATTTCCTTCAAGCATAGACAGCATCATGGTGATCATGTCTTTTTGCAGCTTACGGAGTACCTTCAGCAGGTCTACCTCAGATGAGTGCTTGGACAGTTTGTCTTGTATACAGCAATAAACTCACCATTGACAACATTTCCTTCAAGCATAGACAGCATCATGGTGATCATGTCTTTTTGCAGGTTGAGGAGCTCCTTCAGGAGGTCCACTTGAGACGAGTGCTTGGACAGCTTGTCTTGCATGTGAGAGAACAGGAACAGGAAACCGCCTACTGCGTCCCATAACCTGTGGAAGAATAATATGGGTAAAGCTTTTCAAAACTGGGTCTTATTACACTACTGTTAGGTTCAAAATGTAGTATTTTTTTTCTTTACGCTGTGATAGCATTATTTTGGTTACAGATAAAAAGTGTGGTGACCTTTTTTCAGATCAGAGGTGAGTTGTTAGTTTTGGCTCCACCCATTGATGCATATTAGTCTTATCAAAATTTAAACTGGGTTAAATAATAAATTAAGCATCATAGACACATATGATGTCAACACACTGGTGTATTATTTTCTGCTGCCCATGGATGGACTATATATACAGTTGATACGTAAAGTTGTTATACCCTTGCAATTCAAACCTTAGCAAATGTTGCAAGGACTATGTAATGCTGTGTATGTTTGTGTGTGTGTGCGTGTGCTGTGCTATGTGTGCTGTGTGTGTTGTACAGTCGGACATCATTGTTTTGTATAATGTGACTTTCAAAATATTGTACCTGGAGTGAGCCAAAGCCTGTTGATTCTGCGTACAAGGACCCTGGATAACTTCAGTGAGGGTGTTGAACACTTGAGACGCGACCCCTATCGCCTTGAAGAAGTTCGCTTTACCGGCCGGGTCGATTAGTTCCTGGAGAAGAAGAGTTATTTATAGTGGAATGATGGTGGAACAGACGCCAATTACATTTAGTGGAATACCCTATCCGAGTTTTTGTTTCCTGATAGCTGGCGACCTATTATGACGTCTTAAATCCATCATGATTTCTGTGTCAGAGAGAGACGGAGTTACACAAGACGAATAGCACTATCTCTTTCCCTCACACGAATCATGATAGCATTGGCACTTCGTAATACGGCCACTGGAGTTTTTTAAGTCAAGAGTGATTAAATTACTTGTAGGACAGTTTGCTTCATCGTCGACCACATCATCGGTTTCCATCAGGTGACATTATGGTAAAAAACGTTAGTTAAAAAAAAGTGAACAAGTAACAATATCTCTTTTAGCTGTTAAGGGGCCATCCACAAATTACGTCACACAAATTTAATGATTTTTGACCCTTCCCCGTCCTTGTCACAGCTGGTCATATTTTTGAGACCTCCCCTCCCTAGTGTGACGTCACATTTTTTACAATTTTATTCGTGTAGGTATTGTGTTCGTGTTTTACTTAACATATAGATTTAAAAAAAAATTGATTGAGTCAGACGTTACTTTGCGGAAATCCATTTTTAATTTGAAAATGAAAATTATATAATTATCTAGTTTTAATTTCCGCGAATATGTGTGGGTTGCAGGTATACACCGATTAAAATAGATTTTGAAATATGATGTCACAAAATTTAGGACCCTTCCTACCCCCCTGTCACACAATGTTACACTTCGTTGGCCCCCTCCCTCCCCCTTAATATGTGACGTAATTTATGGATGAACCCTAAGGTGTTATTCACTAATATTTTATTTTTTTGTCAACCGGGGTTATTTTTCCTCAGTTTATTTGTACTTTTAAGCATCAACTGCCTTTGACCGACCCAAATCTGGATAAGTAAGAATAGATTTCATATTTCCTTTCTGAATATCAATTTGGCAGTTGTTTCTGTCCAGATTCTACCCAGAATAATAATTGCCAGTACCAGCAGCCCTATTATGACGTCTTAAATCCATCATGATTTCTGTGTCAGAGAGAGATGAGTTACAAAAGACGAATAGCACTATCTCTTTCCCTCACACGAATCATGATAGCATTGGCACTTCGTAATATGGCCACAGGACCGGAAAGTTGCTCATAACAGAACGGTTCAATAAGCCACATGCTGTTCGAACAAAGTTTGAGAACTCAGAAGAAGATCAGTTGACTGTACAAACCTTGCTGGAGTAATGCCAGTAGAAGTCCATGATGGACTCCTGAAGTCGCAGCAGATAGTCCACAGTGCAGATGACCACGTTGACAGTTGTTGTGTTACCAGCTTGTGTTCTGAGGTAGTTCTGCCAGTCTGTGGGTCGAATGATGTTATTAGGAATACGATTGTACGGGGAATACTAGATGTAGTAGAAAGAAAGAAGAAAATAACAGCGGAGGAAAAAATCCAGTCATAATAGGGTAGTTAACTAAAAAAATCTGATTAGTCCGTCGGATAGATTCCCAAAAAATATTGGACAAGTATTTTTTCTTTTTTCACGTTAACAAAAAATGAAGACGATACAGTGCGTTGAAAACTTGTGTGACGTCACTTCTCGCTACAATTTTTACCGAGCCGTGACGTCACAAGCCCCCACTCCTGATCTTTGATGCTTTGTATCTTCGTCAGTTTTTATAGATTTCATAAAGGAAAAAATACGTGTCCAATATTTTTCTGTGTAACTGTCGGACTAAACATAATCATATATTTTTTACTCAGGAAACATCCCTATTGTGTTATCCTCTTTTACATATTAACTATTTGATAACTAAAACAGTTGTTTCAATGTAACTGACCCAAGTTATGTCCTTCACAGGTAAGTTGAATGAATCTGAAGAGAGCGCACGTGAACTCCGCGTCGTGCATGTTCTTCTCCCCGGCCGCGCCTTCCAGACCAACCCCGAGACCTGGACAATAAATATTGATGGGTTACCTAGATTTTCCAAGAAATCACAATATCCTATTAATTTAATTAAACTGTTTTATCTATCTAGCTATCAGAGGACCAATTCGACGAACTTTTTTAAGCAAAGATCGCATTGGCATCTCATGTCCAACTTTTATGTTATTCATAACATTTTGACAATTACAGGTGTTTTTGCCAAATTGCAACTGCAAGCAAAGAGTAATTCTACACTGTCTCTCTGTTTGCAGTTAATTCCGTTGTCTTATGGAGATAGCGGAACAGGGTTCCCGCAAACTTCCACTGAAAAGGGTGGATTCTCCGGCCGGATGGTTGATGTGTACGGTGGACAACTGCCTGACTGTTGATACTCGGGCTGTTGTATATGTTCTAATCGCATGCAAAACTCTGATACCACGATGCAGGTTTTCATTTTATAGAAGGCGCTGCGTTTCTTTTCGTTGCGGTAGAAAAGTCTCTTATAAAATATCTCTCTTATAAAACTTCGTTTAAGGGTCACTCCAATTAAAGTATTTTTCGCTAGCTTTTGGCAGCGACTTCGTCCGCGTGAATGTCAAAAAGTATTCAAGGGAACATACTCCCGGGAAAAAAATGATAAAAAATCCAATATGGTATTCTAGACTATAATCTATCTTTGAGCCAAACATTCAGATCTGTTCATCCGTATCGGTTTGATTGAGTAACAAACATCCATCCATTTAAACTTTTCGCTGAGATTAGGATTTAATAAATTGTTTTAATGTGGTAATTAAATAAGGGGATCTTCTGGCCTTACAACATACCTTCAGCTTTAGTGTTCCTTTCGAAGGCATCCAGATCTAACACGGAGCAAGAGTTCATGAGACCAGCTATCGAAGTGAAGAAGCCCACGTCTTTCTTGTCTTTTAAGTGGTTCAGCATACCCTGGAAATCAAAGTGCGTGTGATTAAGGATAATCAGCCTTTTAACGTTCCCACTGCTGGGACACAGGCCTCCTCTCTAGAAGAGGGAATGGGCCGTAATCCACCACGCGGGCCCAGTGCGGGTAGTGCATGCGATTATGCATGTGATTACTTGGCGAGAAAAAGTTGTTCGTTTCTGGACGTTTACTCGTAAAGATACAACATCTCGTAAAGGAACTCCGTTAAGATAGAGCGCGCCAAGACGTTTGTGTGTTATGCAAGGATAATGATTCTGCCAATTCAGTTTGCTCGTTTGCTGGTAGAAATATTCATACCATCGTATACTGTATTTATATGAACAATATTGTATTGCCATACTGACAGAAATTTCTTACACCATTTCTGCTGTAGATGGCCTCCTGTCCGCAGATATCTATTCGGTCTTGACAAGCAGAGCTTTACTGTAAATCGACTTGTGCGGATTTTATTGCTTAGACAGGAGCCCTTCTAGAAACGTGTCCCTCCTAGCCCCGAAGTTGACCACATACTTCTCTAGTCACGAGACCCACAAGCGATTTTTTTGATGTATAGGAAACCATCAAATGACTTCTTCCACTCTGGGCGGAACGGGGTGTCTGATTCTTACTGACTAAATCCCATCCGTGTTCCTCCTAATGCCCTTTGCGTCCCACGTTCCAGGACCGCGGTGACTCTTTTAAACAAATCCCGCAAACCCTCAAGCGACTTCCCGTTTGTATATCGACTCTTGATAGTTTAAAGATATGAAGTCTTAGGCTCGCGTTTGAAGACACTACTCAAATGCAAGCCTATCAATAATAAAAACGACAAAAATCTTCGCTGGGTAAGCCTTTGGAAGCAGAAATCATAAAGCAGCTCAATTTTTGCAACTACCTGTCTATTATGGATGGCCAGTCGGTCTCCCATCTACGGACCAACCCCGGAAAGTGATTTTTTTTTTTGGATGGGAAATCATCAAATGATTTCCCGCCCTGGGCGGAGCGGTAGGGAGTGTCAGACTTTTACTGACTAAAACCCACCCGTGCTCCTTCTTGTGCCCTTTGCGTTCCAGGGCCGCGGTAACTCTTTCGAACAAATTCCGCAACGAAACAAAGTGATGACCCCTGCGGCTGTTATAACTAAGCCATATGCTTCTATATCTACGAACCTCGTTTTAATAATTTGCGCTTAGCTACAAGCCCTCGCCTTTGACCAAAAATCCTCTTAGCGATGACTCCCTTTAGCCACGATCCTCTCCTCTTAGCCAAAAGTCCTCATGCAACTTACCATCTGTATGTCAATGTTGCCTCCCCTCAGTATAGAGATGCCGAGTTGTAGCGTTTTCATGACCATCTCGCTGGGTAGGCCTTTGGACGCCGATATATGTAGCAGCACCATCTCTGCCACCCCTCTATCTGCGAGACGGGCTTGATGGAAGAGGAGCTTTTGTTTCTCCATTTCTTGTTCCTGTGCGTGGGAAATATAAAAGTAGGAAAATCAAAGTTATTTTGAATATAAGAATTCTAGCGTCCGCCATATTTATTTATTTAGGAAATTGATTTTTATTATGATACTGTACTGGATATCAAACCCTTATTTTACGCTGTTACGCTAAAAAAGTCTGGAAAACAAATTATGTTCAACATACATACCATAAACATATCCACTGTTTTCTGCGTGTAACATAAATAGGTCTTTAAGAGCATGTTACAGTTTATGTCACTAAAATTTACAACAATCTCATTTATAGGGCTGAAAATTTTAAAAGATTAAAAAAATATATGAAGGTAATTTTAAATACACTGACTCCTCTTAAATTAGGTGTATGTCTGATAGGCTATGACTTGGAGTCAGAAAATAAAATAAATAAATATAGAATTCCAAGAGTAAACCTTAACACTACCAAAACAGAGTCTTAAATACAATAACTCACGTGTATGATTTTCCTGCCTCACCTTCGGCCTCAGCCCTACCTCCTCTCGTTCTTCACATGACCACACTATGATGTGGTCATTCAATCTTCATAAATCATCATCATCAACAGCCTGTTGCAGTCCACTGCTGGACATAGGCCTCTCCAATTGCACGCCACTTAGATCTATTTTCGGCTTCTCGCATCCAGTTTCGATCTTATTCTTAGCAAAATAAAACGTAAATGCAACTCACGTGTATACTAGCCCTGCCCTCGTCTTCGGCCTCAGCTTCTCCCCCTCCTTCTTCTTCTTCCCCGCCCCCCTCTTCTTCTTCTTCTCCGCATGACTTTGCTATGATGTGTGCATACGACATGTATAGAGGATCCTCCTGGGAAGGGTTAGAATAATTGTTTTAAAATTTAAAGACTTAAACTAATTTTTGGACGACTGTTAAATTATTGTAAGATGTCAGTTGACCATCTTTGACCGTTGTTATGGATAGTCAGGTGGAAAATCCGATACCATTCTTGCTAAGGGGTATCGGTTTTGGCTGCGGCGACTTCTGGCGTCCGGCCCTGGTTCAATCAATGGTCCAGAGCGAGGAGGCATGGGAAGCGGTCACCTCCTTCTGCGAAGTAGTAATGCTAGCAAAGGAGGAGGAAGAACGCGTGTAGCAGAGGGAAACCTCACGGCCTAGTCGCCACAACAGATGAAGACGCCCCGGGCGTCGGGAGTCGCAAGGCAATTCCCGGCCACCGTAGGCGTGGGCCTGCGTACGGCGAGCTATGGGTGGCTCACCGTCCGATAACAACCAGTCCCGAGGGACGAAGAGATGGCAGCAAAGAAGATGGGGCACCATAGGGTCAGTGCCTGCTACGGTTGCGGAATTTGTTCGAAAGAGTCACCGCGGCCCTGGAACGCAAAGGGCACTTGGAGAAACACGGGTGGGTTTTAATCAGTAAGAGTCTGGCACTCCCTTTCGCTCCGCCAAGAGCGGGAGAAGTCATATGATGATTTCCTATACAGAAAAAGAATGGAGTATCGGATATTCGGTTGTAGAGGTCTGCAATGCTATTCTGTAAGAACTCACTCCAGTTCTCACTTCTGATTCTGCGGTGAAAACTGTATTTGGTATTCTGTAACTTGATGAAAACTGCACTAGCGCCACTAAGTTAGAACATAGGTGAAGCGAACTTAACTTGAAAGTCAGAATATCAAATACTTTTCACTTCAGGTGAGTTACGAAGTGTAATCGAAAATGAGATATGAATCGAATTCGCACGTGAGTTCTTACAGAATAGCACTGCTGATATCGTTGCTATCTATCGATCCCCTTGGAATGGAAGTCGGCCCAATATAGTTAGGAAATGTTACATATTGGTTGATTTTATCAAGTGTTTTTTGAGATTATGGACTTGGAATCTACTATTTCAACCGACCATCCAGCAGTTTTCCTTAGGTGTTCTGTTTAAATAATATTTGTAAAATCTTCTTTAAATGCTTCGTTTGTATAATCCTTAATGTTTTTTTTTACATGATGTACAACTTCTATTTATTGCTAACCCATATTCGCAAATAAACCATTTTCGATTTTTAAATGTACTCGTTTCTTCACAAGTACATATAAATAGTGGAACAGTACCTGCAAAGCGCCGGATCTTTCAGTCATGGCGCCGCGGCAGAAAGTGGTGACCAACTGCGTGAGAGGGTCAGGCTTCTCTCCTTCCTCTACCACGTCACTCTTCTTTAGCTCAGCGTCTTCGAACGATTGCTGGAAAATTATGTGTAGGTGTGTTATTGCTGGTGTCAGAATTATTTTATTTTATTTTATTTCGGGATAAAAAACAGGAGTACAATTAAATGTTATACATAATATCTTACTAATTAAATACTTATCGTACTACTAGCAACATTATCCACTTATTACTAATTCAATTGATTGTTGCTACGTGAGATAAAAATAGACCTTAGAAAATCCATAAATCAATATATGTATATAGATGTAATAAAGCTGAAGAGTTTGTTTGTATGAACGAGCTAATCTCTGGAAATACCAGTTGGATTTGGGAGTAATAATTTTTGTATATGATATCCACAATCATGACGAAGGGAAGCTTTCATATATGGAAACAGAAAAAAAAAACAAGATATGCTCGTACGAAGTCTCGGGCAAAAACTAGTAATACATATTATAAGTATAAATACGAAAGTAATTCTTTATGTCTGCCTGTTTGTTACCTTTTCATATCTTAACGACTGAATGGGTTTGTATGAAACTTGGCATACGGGTAGACCATATCCTACACTAGAACAGAATAAGAAGGAAGTGTGAGCATTGCCCTGCAGTGGGACACTAGGGTTAGATAATAATAATATTCTAGAAGTTTCTTTTAATACTTCGAAATGTTTTTTGTTATGTATAAGTATCGTATATACTGTGACGGTGGTAGCCTCTTTGTCTGCGGGTCACTGGCGGACAAGTTTGTCGATAGAACTTTGGAAGTGTCTGACAAAAGAATAAAGAGTATTTGGTATAATAAGTAACACCAGGCCCGAGATCCTTGGTGTTACAATACAGCTGGGCCTCAAGTCTGCTATTACAATAGTGTCGGAATGGTCTGTCATTGATCTCATAATGGTTGATTTTTATAAGTTTGGTAATCTGCTAATATATAAGCGTCATTATGACTTTCCAATGGTCAACCACTGACACTCCATTTAAAGAAACGGCATAGTATGGTAATTTCGTACATAATGACAAATGAATGACGGACGTATGCGGTAATCTGCCAAATTTTTGACAGTTCCTTTGATCAGTGACCTACCATTAGAACGTCATTGTGCAGTCATTAATTTTAATAGCTCGGTTATCAAAAAGTATTACGAGACCATTGACAGACCAGTGACCGACCATTATGACTTTAGCAGATTACGAACTTTTAGCAAAATGACAATAGGATCGGGTTGGAATGACAAATGTATAAAAATAGCAGACTTGGGCCCCTGTTATTTTGATATTGCGAACAGACATTTCAGTTTTTTTTTAATTTGTTTTAAAGATATAGTTTTTTCAACTCACTGTTAGGTCTTCTATCATGACTTCTTGTCCGATGTTCTCTTCTTCTAACCAGAGTTCGTAATACGTTCGGGCGAATATGTTGCAAGCTCGATGCCTGTTAAACATATGTACATAGTTAAATAAGAATATGTTGAAACTAGTGTGAAAGCGAATGATAATAAAACTGCAAAGCTTGAAAAGGGTTGCTAAGTCATAAGTACATAACATAACATCTACATTGTACACTTAGTTCGCAATAAAAGTTTTGACTTTGTGTTGCAAATTGGATGGCTTAGCAAAGATTTGCTGGAGCGCAGATATTTATGTTAGTTCGTAACACCATGCCAAAAAAGGTTGCTGACTAACCAGAAAACAGTTAAATAATACTTACAAGTCTCAATATTAAATTCGGTGTTTTAACTCATAAATAGAAAAAGATATTTCATATGGGTATATAAACATTTCCATTTTATTAAATAGACATGCCCAAAATTATCTTAGAAAATATTGGCTTGTAGTGGGTGGAAAGGTCTAATCATATTTGAAAAACTGCTGTTGCACATTGAGTTGTCCACGAATAATGTTTTTTTGGGATTATTCTATGACTTCCTTGCATTTCTACATGAGCCAAGCAGTTCAAAAAATTGCACCATATATTATAACTTGGCAATTAATTCTTTTCCATAATTTTGGTTTTTAACCTCCAAACCTACCGACTCATCTTATAAAGATGTATGGACCGCAGACATGCGATAGCAGCCCGTTTCCTGGCCGCACACAACACTCTCTTCCACACATCGGATCGTTGACGCGGCTTCGTCGCCTAGTCGGGTCCAAAGGCAGCATGCGTAATCATACTTACGTACAACATTTTGTTACATAAAGCAATTATTAGGAAGTGGTTGGAGCTAGGGTTGCGGAATTGTTTGTAAGAGCTAACGCGGCCCTGTAACGCAAAGGGCATTTGGAGGAACACGCGTGGGTTTATTTCAGTAAAAGTCCGCTTCAACCAGAGCGGATGAAGTCATTTCCCATCCAAAAAAATAGGGTTTGATAGGAAAAATATGGAGACCTTTGCCCAGCAGTAGGTCAATATAAAATAACTAAAAAGGGGGTAATTAGGTAGTAGTGAATGAGGACTCAGAGGCTTGTGGCGAATAGTTTTATCGGTTCACACAATTAGCTGTGGATGTGTAGTGGTTCAGACAGCCACTTTTTAAACGTAATTTGCTATTTACCTCTTACATTTAGATAGCGTTTTCAAAGACAGGGAGTTAGTTTCATTCAAACTACTAACAAAAAAAGTTATAATCATACAAATTGGGTTACTGCTCACACATAATTATGCTATATACTACAAAGGGTGGTTTGCGTCATCCTTTGCAGTCTAATCAAAGCCAAATATGAGCAATATACGTGTCATTTTTATTATTTGACTCAATCATTCAATTTATAAATTGGAAGGTGATTGTATTTGATCCGATTTGATTCATTTGTTCTTTTTTGGTTTGTCGTCGACTTGTCAGCCCACTTTATAAGTATGTACAGTCTTACTCTTAGCACACATCTCGCACACACTATAGGGACATCATCAGATATAGATGATGTAAAAAAAAACTCTAAGTTAGAACTTAGAGTTTTTTTTTTTCAATTTATAAATCTGAACGCGATTGCATTTAGCCAGTTTTGTTTTGGTATTTTTGGGCTTATTTTACTTCTTTTTTTCTACGTACTGTATTAGTATACAAAAAAAACGCAATGTTCACTGGATAATAAGTCTCTGCATAGTGGATGCCTGAGGATGGGCGGCGGTGCCAAGGCCGGCCAAGGAAGAGGTGGGCGTGATGACCTAGATACCTACTGCAAGGTTTGGTATGAGGCGGCTCAAGAAATAAAATGGGGGGAAGTGGGAGGAGTCCTTTGCCAATCAGAGGCTGAATAAAAAAATATTAGTGTGTAGAGTTAGTACACGACAGCACACATTTCGCACACACTATAAGGACCTCGGCAGAGAGTGCAGCGACGTCTGTCGGAAGCAAGCGATGACGGCGCGCTTGCGCTGTATGGACACCACCGAGCGGTACACGTTCTTACTCATTTGTTGAGGGTGGTCGATCTGTTGTGAGGTACATGTAATACAATCAATGTTTTTTTTTTTAATTTATATAAAAGCCATTTATAAAAAAAAAAAACAAATACACACAAAATAAGTTGAAACAAAATCTCTAAAATTGTCAAATAGAATTATAATCAAATTTGTTTGGTATTATAAGACAATTACCCTCTTTCCGACTCAGGTAAAAATAGACGTGAATGATTAATTTGAGTAAATTTAATTTAATTTTTTTTTTACGCTTCCCGCTGAAAATGTTTCGACTATAATAAGAAACTACTTAAAAACCTTTTATTTCAACACATAATGTCGAACCCTTTACAATTGACCCTACATAAACACTAACCCACAGATTGAAAACACACATTAACTTACCATATGCAATCCGAACAATACTTTGCTCATAGCGACGATTCTCTCCACCGTATCGTCAATAATCTTGGCCTTATTTTCCGCCGTTTCCACAGTTATATTGCTTTTGCTCTTCGAACCTAACTTGCTGTACAAATAGTGTTGCCAAGACATCTCGTCCGCCGGGTCAATTTTGTCCGGCAGTGTGAGTTGTGTCTTCGCGAATTCGGCGACGTCTTGTTCTGACATTTTCTGCGAAAATAATGTTGGAGCGAATTGATTAGGTTTTTTGTCGGCAAAAGCTAGATGTAGAATAGTATAAAAGGGTTCAAATATGCCAGGGGTGTCATAAAAGATGCCTTAGGTGTGGCTGAGGTGGTATTTGCATCTAGCGTGGGCGTTCGTCAGACGTATGTATATGTAAGTTGCGTTAAAACGACCCTGCGAGTTGAGGTTATTTACTACCTACTCGATACTAACCTAGCGTTTACGCAGCGATTATGTCACGTTTACGTGGCGTATACGTGACGTCCGCCAATGCTAATTGCAAATATATCTTTAAGGTAAGAGCTTTTGCAACAACGTCTTTAATGCAATCCTTGTTTGTGTGACAGGTGATAAACTTTTTATGCTCGGTTTCCATTTTAAAGGGGTGGGGTCAAATGTGCAATAACATCACTCTTCAATCACCAAACATGCCATTAAGAGTGCCTCAAGTTTGGTAAAGGATGTGCGGAATAACGTAATTATGTAGGTAGGTGTATAAACAAAAAATATTTATAAATATAATACAAATAAAATAAAGTAGGTTCTGATCAAAAAAATATTGCACCATTTTAAAATAATATCGTTGATGAAAAGGAAATTAATAAAGAATAGAGCTGACTTATAAATGAATTATTGCTAGAGAAAGTTCTGCCTTCAAACAGCAAGAACAAACTGTGACCATCTCATTCTCATATTATCACGATACACAAAATTAAAGCTTAAGCTTCGAAACAAAGACGTAGTTGACCGAGCTTTATAATTCCTTTTTTTTTCAAGCTGAAATAATTCAAAGATAGTTTCCTATCCCGCCCCATTTACTTTATTTGAAATCCTAATTACACAAATGGTGCAAACATTCTTCGATCAGCATAAAATTAAATAAAAACGATGGTATTAATGAGGAGATAGATTACCTTAAGGGTTCCTACCTTCAGGAACCTGTCTTTACAATGTTGGACCAACTCTTGCTCCCTGCCGGCGAATAGGTTCAGACCTACGGGCAGTAACCTCTTGAGACAGGCCACCATCAGGGACGCTTGGACTTCCTTGTCTTTGTCTCGCTTCTTGTCACGGTGTTTCTTCTTTTTCTGTTTGTGATATAAATACTTGAATATAATATTTGAGTTAAGAGGAGAAGGTATGTACGTGACAGGACGATACGAGTATCAGAAATATCAAATGACTTAAGGGAAATTTATCAAAAATGCTAACATGATATTACAATTAACATTACAGATATATATCATTACAGTTATGTCCAGACAATTACTGTCCATTCCAGGTTGCCTGGAAGAGATCGCGGAATGCGATAAGGCCGCCCATTGTACATGTGTTTTAGTTTGTTGTTTCCTTTTTTTTTTGTTAACCACGGTGTACAATTAAGTATATGATAAATAAATATATCCATTGAGAGGAGGAGGTCGTGGCTAAAGACTAACAGCCGCACGGTCAAACTTCAAGGTTAAGCATCGCTTGCCAAGATTGGTCTGTGGATGGGTAACCATCTTAACATACCGATTTTCCTCCGTGCCTCGGAAAGCACGCAAAGTTATTGGTCCCGGTTGTTATTTGTAGATCTTTGGCAGTCGTTACAGATTGTCAGAAGCCAGTAAATCTGACTCCAGTCTTGCCATGACGTAACGTGTTACCCAGTTAATGGGTTGTGGAGGTCTAATAGGTAGCCGCTCCACGTAAAATACTAGTATTCAGCTGTTACCGGTTTAACTGGGACCCGACCCCAATATAGTTGAGAAAAAGCTAGGCAAATAATATGTACCCATTGAGAAAAAATGTCCCTCACGTTATTTGATATTTACGGTAATTAGGAGTTGAATATCAAAGTCTTTGCTACACAGAGTTTCAAGAAATATATATTATTTTTGAATAAAATCAAATGCAGATGAAAAATCATTAGGCCAGAACACTTTCGAAAATTAGCTGTCTAAATATTTAAAAAAAAAAATTTGGTGTAGCAAAGGCATTATAGGGTAAAATGTTCTACCATGTTTTATGTCAGGTGTATTTTGAACTGATTTAAATGAACTGAAAAATAAACAAAACGAGTTTTGATTCAACGAACTAATACGTTTTGTCATATCTAAAAAATATAAATTTAAACAGCAAGGGATTATTGTAGATTCAAGGTAAGAAGCCAATCAAACGACAATAATACGAACAAAAACCTGAAGTGACAGTGTAGGAATAACTAAAACATGAAATTCTGAAGTAGTATAGATAAAAAAACAAGTTTCTTACACAAATTCGAATCACGAAAGACATAAAAGGAAAAATAACAGTCTGTGTGTAACAATGTACAGATAAAACCCAATCAATCAAACCATTTATCAATCATTTGTGAATAATTCAAACGGTTTATCGATCATTTGTAAATCAGTCAAATGGTTTATCAATCACGAGGTTGATAGCAATTGAGGAGTAGTAAGCTAAGAAATAGACCAGTTTGTAAACATGTGATCTAAAACCTGGTTGCCTTGTTGATCCTCATATTGAATCAATGTGTCTTGAATACTTACGAGAAGCTTTGCCTAGAGGTAAGTAATTGTGTATTAGTGTTTTGAAACAATCACGTGATTAAATTTTAAAGTGCGTTTGGACTTGGAAAAGTTTTTAAAAAGTTAGTTTCTGAGTGAATGAAGGAAACGACCAAGAATAGATGAGTTGAATATTCAAGCCTGAACGCACCCTAATATATTAATTAAATGTTATTTTTATAGTGCCATATATAAATCAATTCAAAGTGCAATGGTGCTGTAATAGGGTTTCAATATTTTAATTTAGCATTTTAATTTTGTAATAGCGGACTTTCTTTTTATAAATCATGGTTGAAACTACATACCTTTCCACCGGCTTGTGGGGTACCATCTGTGACTGCTGTTACTCTTCTTGTCGCCGTTGGCATGATCAGCACCTATTACAAAGTGAGAGCTTGTATTTGACTAAAGTCGTTTTAAACATTGTAGTGGAATTCCTTGTATAGTCGAGTATGGATAGGGTTTCTAGTAATCATTTCTAGGCAAGTGTGCTAAGTCGACCACATCATCGTCTCTAGCAGGTGAGATTGTGGTCAACCGCGAGCCTATTAACAAAAACAACCTGAAGTGTACGAGGTTGTTGTAAATGCGTAACTTTACGTTGTTTAGTTTTTGTGCGAGGTCAGTGTCATAAATTGGTTAAGGTTTTAAATCATATTTCAGTTCCTTACACGAAAATCATCAAAGGGTAAAATAAAATAAAAGTGAGATAAAATATCGGAAGAAAGACATCATCACAAGAAAGGCATCTTGTGGTTTACTAAATTAATAAATACTTGAAACTTAAATGGATATTTCAAGAGTGCTAATTACGGCAAAAATACGCGTACGGCCTTACCTTACCTTTTCTTATACATATAGGTATATGATACATAAATTATGTTAAGACCTACTTATGTGCATAGGTAGGTAAGTATTTAAAATTTTTAGTCCTCTTACCATGTTATCGATCTCGTTGGCCGAGATGAAGTTCTGTTCCTCCTTCAAGAAGTACTGACTTTTGGACCAGATGTTGAATATCTCCGCCACGTGGTTGTATAACTCTTCCGCCTCTGTTCAATATAAACATTTATTCTATGAGTATATTTTGTAATTATGAAATAAGATTTGGCTTCATTCAAGAAGTTTTGGCAACGAGAGTTTTTTTTATGGTTGTGCTTTTTTGAAAAATGGTTGCTAATAAATATATATATATATATATCTTGCAACATTTTTTTTAAACTAACTCAAAAATTAATAGAATCGACTTGCATTTTGCATTCATTTTCATTTTCACGAATTCATTGCGTGTTTTATGTTATCGACCAGACATTTTTTTTAAATATGAAGCACTGGATCGGGATTTCCTTTCGACCGTGGAAGGCTATGCTATTTAATTTTTTTTTTTATAAATAATCAAAGTTGCTAGTTGCCAAGCGTTATTATTTTAGCAGTCCTCAAAAAGGTAATCCATAAAAATAAAAATATGCGCTGTTTCGATTAAAATATCGTATTGTTGACTAGGGTCAGTTAAATTAACTTCTCAATCAATCAAATGGTTTTTCAATCCACTGATTGATTCAATACTGATTGCTACAAACCTGGCACATTATTCCTCAACCAATGGTTTCTCTGCAGGTCCACGTATTTGATGAGCAGCGGGTAGAAAGAGTAGATGTCTCGAACGAGCAGCTGCCAGTCTTCTTGGATTTGAGACTCCACTTGAGATGTGTCATCCGTTGATGACTGAAAGAGATACGGAATAATTAGATAAATGAGGGAAAAAAGGAATTTAAAAAAAAGTTGTTACTACTTATTACTACCTGAAACTATTTTTTTTTAAATATTTGTGTCCTGGCGCTATTCAAATATTTGCTTAGAACGGGAATCTAACCTGGACGCGTTTGTATCTATGGTTTATTTTAAGTTTTTTTTTTCTCTATCTCTTTACACAGTGTGTCTACGTTTTTTATCTCAGTCTTCTGTAACAGGTCTGCTGGAAGAAATGTCTAGAGAAATAAGTAGTACATTTGTGCCCTGTACAAAGTTTTTTAAGTATATTGTGTGCACATAAATAAATGCTCAGAAAATGACTAAATAAGCACATATTTCCTTTGATGAAATACATACTATCCCAGAAACATCAAAATAATCATTTTCCTTATTTATTTATTTATTTGGAAAACAAACAACTTTATGTAAGAACCTGTCTGATTTTTTACGTCCACATTGTTGCTGCTGTATCGCACAATATTTCCTAAAATACTAGGAAGATCAGCATTAAGTGAGACTTCATGAAACATTTACCTTAATAAACCCTCTCAAGCTCTCTTCCTTATGGAACATATTATCCGTCCTCTTCCTCACCCTCTCCGCGAGAGGCAGGAAGGAGTCCCGGAGCAGTTCCTCCGAGCTGTTGATGATGATCTGCTGTGTATAGGTCGCGATGCGCGTCATCCAGGGGGCGTTCTCGTTGCCTATGTTCTTCTTGATCAACTTGAGGACGTTCTTCAAGAGTTGGTTCATATGCTCTGCAGTTACCATTGTTACGTGGTTTCTGAAAAAGAAAGGGGCATTTCAAGACAACCTCAAATTTTAACCTAGTACTTGCTTCTTATATGATTTGACCATTATATGTTTTCGTTGCATGGATTTAAAAAAAGACTTGGACCTCTGAGTTTAATGTGTTTCTTTTTAGGGTCGTCAGCAAACACCGGCCTCATCTAGTTTAAATAAAAAAATAGACGTGTAAAAGTGTTATTAATAACCAATTATTATCAAATATTATTTATTAATTTTTCTTGAGGTATCCTTATAGTAATATTTTTTTACACTTAAAAATCAGAAATCAGTTATTCGGTACATTATCGTATGTATTACTCAATCATCTATATAGATCAGCTGATTTTCGTTACCTTTTTCAGGAACAGATTTTTGCATAACTGATTGACATATTAAGCCTTGGGACACATCGGATGGATTAAAATAATCTGGCAGTATTTGTATGCACCTAGTAATAAACAAGAAAATGAATGAACTTTTAACTTTACTTCAAAGTAATATAAGATAGTGGGATTTCTTACAATCATTACGGGTGGTTAGAAGACTGAACAGCTGGGCAGACTGACCAATTCTACCTAGAGGTATCGTGTTAACTAAGAACTGGATTGTGTAGGTCGGAGAGGCAGTAGGTCCATGATATTCAACTGTACCCCGTTATACAAGAGTTCGATTCCTAAACAATTGGCTAATAATGACTTAACCGCCAGTAGGAGGCAGGGCAGGTAGAACCGATTGAAATCAACTGCGTCTACAATGTGCGGTGCCTCGTTGTAACTAGTGTGACTATTATACTCACTCGCCAGTTAGAGTGCTATTGTTGGGGCTCTACGCCCGCCAGAAGAGCAGGTAAGTGCAGAACTAAGGAAGCACCAAGACTATAAAGTGCGTTGCTTAGTTGTAATTGGTGTGATTAGCACTCACCCGCCTGTTGGAGTGACGTTGTCGGGACCCTGCGCCCACCAGAACGGCAGGTAGGAGCAGAGTAAAGGCAGCACCACGTCTATAATATGCGGTGCCTCGTTGTAGGTTTTATCTGATTCCACAAACTGGTCCACTTCACCAAGGATCGTTTCTAAAGTCGGCATGCATTGTTCCATTTTCTGCATTATGTCTGTGGGGGGATAGAGTTGATAAAATTACTTAATATTAGCTTTTTCTACACTATTTATTATTCTTAGCATAGCGTAATCAGCCTTTTAACGTCCCCACTGCTGGGACACAGGCCTCCTCTCTAGAGGAGGGAATGGGCGGTAATCCACCACGCGGGCCCAGTGCAGGTTGGTGAATGTCACATGTCCTCCAATTTTTGGTTCTAGGACATGCCGGTTTCCTCACGATGTTTTCCTTCACCGTTTTGAGAGCAGTGGTGATGAAAGCAATTACACAAAGTAATGCGCCTGGCTGGGTTCGAACCCGCGACCTACAATTCGTAATTCGTGAGTGACTTTGCCTGTCATGAATACCTCCCAGAGCCATATTAGATCCTATCTTATCGTTCTATAGAAAATTTTGTTCATTCGACGAATGTAATGGAGATTGATGACAGTTTCATCGATTTTAGATAATGTGCCTGGATGGGTTTGAACCCGCGACCAACAATTCGTAAGTCGGGGCCGGTACCACTCGGCCACCACTGCTCGTTATTATTCTACACATCACTTTGATTTGATTTGATTATTCTTATTTTGTCTTTTTTCAACACATCACTTTTTTGCCACAGTCAAAAGAATACTCTACTTAATAATTACTTCTGTCTTACCTTGGGCTTCCAACGAATGGTCAGCGATCCTGTTCAGCAGAGAGAACTGGTTGTGTTTGTTCAGGTGAGGTTCCAAGAACGCTACGGGGAAGGTGGAACTGAACGCTCCTAGGCACGAACCCTAGTGAATGTAAAAAAAAACACATTTAATTAATCCGGAAATTCAATTTAAAACTGTTATTTTTGGTAAATTTACAAAGTGAAATGCCCAAAAATCATTTTTACAGAACAAAAATGAACAATGCGCTTCCAGAATACAGCAATACCGTTTTTCGGCATAGACATTTAGAGTTGCCGTTCTTTTACACAGAGTTTTAATGCTGTTGAATTATGGTCTCAAATTGCCAGTCTCAAGTATAAAACTTGTTGCGGAATTTGTTCGAAAGAGTCACCGCGGCCCTGGAACGCAAAGGGCACAAGAAGGATCACGGGTGGGTTTTAGTCAGTAAGAGTCTGACACTCCCTTCCGCTCCGCCCAGAGCGGGAGAAGTCATTTGATGATTTCCCATCAAAACAAAAACGGTATAAAACTTACCAATGCAGGCTTATGTCTCTCGATCTCAGTCTTGAGGTACTTTCTGTCGTGTGTGAGCGTCGCGTCTGTGCCCAGTGCGTACAGTGACCCCAACATCTTGTATGAGGCTACTTGAATCTCATCCACTGTTGGCCAAAGAACGACGAATAGAATAATCTAACTACATACATCATTTACAATACAGAAAACACATTTTTAGGAACGATTTCATTGGCTGACGCAAATGGCATCATTATCTCTAAGAGTGACCTTTTAATGGAAATTTTTATCGTATAATCAATACTGTATTAAGCTAAAAGTAATAAGTATTCCACGTTACATTGGATTTATTTTTATTAAACACTGTTATTAAATTTACCTCCGAAAAGAAAGGGAAAATAAAAATATTTCCTTGACAAAGGGAATGCCAAATAAACTGTAAGAAATTTTTCGGGACCGCTTCTCAATAAATAATGCATAAAAAATAAAACGATTGTTGTGAAATAAACGATAAAAGAACACGCGTCGCCGTGAGAATAGGTTCGGTTTATGGCACAAAACATAAACCTTTAATAATTTAAATGTTGTTCCACGATGTGCTCTACGTGTGTTTCGTGGCTTTATTGGTAATTTTTATAGTTAATATTGAAATAATAGAGCAAGTCTGATTGTAATCTATTGCATTATAAAACGTAAACTATACAGCGCTTTAGACTACAGTTATAAGTTAACTTATTACTTAAGTATTCTTTTGTTAGCCACTTGTAATTCCAACTCCGTCCATAAAAAACAGTTATTGACTAGAATTCATTTTCCAGGCTCCAAAAATTGAAGCAAATGCCCAAGTCGATTCAAAAACCATTAAAAACACCAAGCCAGAAGCACTTTTTGCTGATGTCATTAAAAATATTTCACGCGTTAACAACGAATTACAACATCTGATCAATAACTATGAACAATTTAAGAAATCGCACACCTCTCAGGAAGATTTTGACGTCAAGAAAGCATACAAAAGTGACGCGGAAGGAGGTCGCGTAAATAGAAATAGTAAAACTCATAACAGAAAACCTTCAGATAAGATAACGACCAATTCATACCAAACAGAAATGTTTTTTGTGGAAAATGAAGCAGACAAGAGCAGTGAAAAAGAAAAAAACAGTGAAACAAAGACGAGTAGGCAAAAACAAAAGAGTGATGAGGTCGATGGGAGTCATGAAGAAGAGTCTAAAGAACCCATAGAAAATATTGTTAAAAACAAGCTAAAATTACAAACGACCACTAAAGAGCTAACAGATGAGCCACTAAACAAAGAAGAGACAGAATCTAAAAACCAAGACTTCAGCCACATTCATAATAATTTGAAAATCAAAACAGATAGATTGAAACGAATACTGTCAGAAGCATACCAAGATAGTAATCAGACAAAATACATAGAAAATGAGAAGCAAACAAAATACCTAGGCGGTGAAAATTATCAGGTTTCTGACAGCGAGATATCCGCAGAAAGTAAACGGCATAGAGAAGAGAGTGAAATAGAGGTTGTTCCAGAAAAACCGCAAGAACGAGCTTTTGCAGAAAAACAAGTTGAAGTTACGGCTGGAATATTTTTAAGGAGTTTTTTGTTAGAAAATTCAACGACCACGACCAAGGTGTTTATTTGTTACTAGCTGCTGCCCGCGACTTCGTCCCCGTGGAATCCCCGATTTTAAAACATTCTTTATCGCTGCTCCGCTCCTATTGGCTTAAGCGTGATGATATATAGCCTAAAGCCTTCCTCGATACATGGTCTATTCAACCCAAAAAGAATTTTTCAATTCGAACCAGTAGTTCCTGAGATTAGCGCGTTCAAACAAACAAACAAACAAACAGACAAACAAACAAACAAACTCTTCAGCTTTATAATATTAGTATAGATGACGTTCTACGTGCGTGTCGCGGAAAACACGTTTCGCTGTTGATCCTGGCTTTCGCTTGTAGACCTATAATCGTATGAGTAACAGAAGCCTAAACATCTGACGACTAATCTCAGCAAAGTGTATCGTATTACTCAGTAACCGGGTTGTGGAGGTCAGATCGGAAGTGTTGGTATATGTGAAATACTGGTATTCAGGATCATCTAAGTAGACTTGAAGCTGACACCAAAATAGTTGGGAAAAGGCTAGGCAGATCGATTCCTACTCATATAAATAAATAAATTACACCTTTGCGAAGGATGAGTCGTACGCAAGTATCCAGTTTCCGTTAGAAAAGAGTTTTTGGCATCAATTTCATCATTCTGTTCTTGTTTCATGTAATTTCGATTCGGCGCGGCGTAATGTTTTTTTTACGGTAACCACCACTTCGGTATCTATCACTTTATTTGCGACTACAACGATTTTCATTTTACAGAAACCCGGTAATGAATCTTTGGAATCGTCTGAAGACCTGTCCAAAGATGTTTTTAAGACAGACGTTTTAAGACAAGCTTACGGAGACGCATGTTTGAAACTCGTTATCAGAAAATGTCATAAAGTAAGTATTTAAGTTGTAAAATTGCAATTAGCACTACTAAATTAGTTTCAAAACTTGGGTTTCTCATGTTGGAAGAGGAATTCCTTTTATGAGCAAAGTTTGTTTTTAGGTTTATGTATCAAAGGCTGTAAATAAGAGTCAGCAAATTGCCAATACCGTTTGTTTGACTGTTGCCACAACGTAGGTTGTTGTTAGTCGAAATATAGACCAACATTAGTTTTGCCAAAAATTTACTTTAGGTAATTAAAATCAACATAATTTAAAAGTCAATTTTCTTAAAGGCGTGCAAATCAGCTTCTACAAGTGCCTGCCGAGCAGCTATAAAATGCAAGAGCGAATTTAAAACGTCTTTCAAAGAAAAATCCAAGATTGAATGCCTGAATGCGTTCCACCGCACTACTCCCCGAAGAATCGCGGACAGTGAGATTATTTTTTACTGTTAAACATCAGCCGTCAATTAATTGAAAGCGATAATTGCGCAAATTCATGGTCGTTGCAGCCATTTGACCGGCAAACATGAAACTTTGTCGGCGCTAGAGTTGCCATGTCTTAAAACAAATCTTACCAACCAACCAACCACCCAGACTTTGAAGTAGCTAGATATAATTAAAAGGCCGAACAACCTTTTCAGGATTGTTTTTCTTTAAAATAATAATGAGGAGCACTATTTTAAGTGAATATAGGTTTTTGACTCGTCAAAATAATACCGTTATAAGTTCTAGTGACAAAGCAAAAAATATGAATCAATCTTCTTTAAAATACAATTTTCGTTGAAAATCTGGTTAACTGCGACTTTTTTGACAATTATTTGCTTCCTAAAAGATAGACTTTGTCCGGTTTTATCTGGATGCCTGGCAACCCTAGTCGGTACAGTGATGCGTTTGGGTTTGACGAACAAATGAACACAACGATCGCTTTGAAGTTGATTTCACATAAAGTAATTTGTTCTGATTTCAGCTAAAACTATTAACGGAGCAATTATGACACAAGAGGGATATTTATCAGTGGCCTGTCAAACGCCAATCAGAAGAAACTTAGACAAAGTACTTAATAAAAAAATAAAATACACTGACAAATATTCACACGATACAGAATTTTGTCCTATCATACTTTCTATTCTGAATAAAATATATATTGTTTTGTTGCACAGACATAATTCTACAGAAGTTCATGGAATTCTGTATCGAGTGGACGCACCATTAGGCCGTATACACACTGACAGATCTAAAATCTTCGTAAGCAACGGCACTGCGCGCTTGGAGTTACATAGCGCTAACAAGTCAGTCAGTCTATGTGTTTTCGGCTCTAGCTTTTTTACATCGCACTGTACGGTAGTGAGCTAATGGCTTAATAACAGCCGTGCGGGTTGATCTTCGATGTTTATCGATGTTATGTTATCTCAAATTCTTATTCAAATACATCACCTTGCAAATAATACTTTGGCTGTATTGTCAGTACTCAAATGCAGTACTTAAAGTTTTAGTTTTTATTTGTGCTATCGTGTTTAACTTAAATTATCACGGCACGTCCATCAATACATTTGCGAAGCTTCACTACCCAAATAGTTAGTCATTTTAATTAAATTCAACCCCGTATCATTGCTTCATTTTACGTGGATGTCAGCGATTGAATTATAAACCTCGTTCCAATTACGATAAACTCACATCCACTACAATTTACAACAAGAACGGAATTTTATATAATATTCTCTCCAACCTGTTTCAGCCAAAAGCAGGCCAAAACCGCACCAATTCATTAAACATACTACGAGATAAATATGAACGTGAATGTTCGAAGATATCACAAAAGAAATGTATTACTGCTTGCCACAACGCACTAGATACATCATGCAACAAATACGAATGCAAGAAAACTCTGAAGAAGAATTTTAAAAATCACTGCCGTACGCACTGTAAAAGATTTTATTCAATTAAATCTAGTAGTAGTAGTGACGACAATAGCGACGATGACGACGATGATGACGATAGCGATAGTGACTATGATAGCGATGATGATGATGACAGCGATGACGACGACGATGATGATGATAATGGCGGTAGGAAAGATAAAAAAGTTTAATTCTGTATTACTTCTGTTGAATTGTCAAATGTAAGATAAAAATGCTTAATTAAAAAATCAACTTATATTTTATATTCTTCTCAGTTAACCCTTCCATTTGATAGGTAGGTGCATAGAAAATGAACTGCCCTTGGATCTGCTCTTTGGGAGTCCGCGTCTGCCATGTTGGATTTACAATTTCGTCTCTATGATTAGACATTGTCATTGTCATCCAAACCAATCGTATATGCAGATTTTCAACTCTATGGATTGGGGATATCTGTTTCAAAATCAGTTGCTAGATTTGACCCATATATATTCACAAGGCAAGTTAAGTATGAGCCTGTAATAGAACTGTTACCGTTAATGCTCATAGTACGTGTATATTAAGTTTATTATATCTCACACTTGGTAGTCAGTCATTTCGACCATTATCAAAGTCGACCGTGAACCAATCATTCCTTACCATTAGATAACATAGTGATAAAACGTGTATTTTAATAAAACAAAACTTTAAGGTATCTTGAAGAGGCAGCCAGACTTTTGGAACGAATTAATGAGTAAAGGCAAATATTTATTTAGTTTTATTATTATAATATTAATATCGTTTGAGACTCTAGAGGTTCTTATATTTTATTTGTTTATTTGGGATAAACAAACAGTTACACGTTTTTTTATTATCTAATAATGACATAAGAGTAATTGAGAACTATATGCCAGAGACAATATTAAAATTATTAAATACAGCGTTTAGGGCCCTCGCCCACGGCGACTTTTTGTAGCGATGCAGTCGCGATGCTGTCGCGCGTAGGTATCGATACAGACGCGAAGCTGTCGCTAGCTGTGTGCCCTCGCCCACGGGACCAGATTCAGTCGCGATGCAAACGCGATTCGGTCGCGATACAAACGCGATTCGGTCGCGATACAAACGCAATTCGGACCTGTCTGTGTTGCACTGATGCCGGTTACCGCTCACGCGCCGCGCCACACTCCCTCCCCCCTCCGTTCTCTCTACCGATGTCGTCCGACGCGGTCGCGCGTTTGTATCGATACAATCGCGATGCAGTAGCGCGTTGCAAATGTGTATCGATACAATCGCGATGCAGTAGCGCGTTAGTAGCGCGTTGCAAATGCGACTAACACGCGTTAGAAGAGATGCTGTCGCGCGTTTGCTGAACGCGCGACTGCATCGCTACAAAAAGTCGCCGTGGGCGAGGGGCCTAAAGACCTGTTTATCAATATCAAACATTACTTTTACAAAGTCGTAGATATTGATTATTTGACAAAGAGAACAAATCTAGTTTAGTATGTATTGTAGTTTTTACTTAAGCGATGGAGGGAAGCGCGAACTACAGCAATAGTTGGACATATGAAGTCACTGCAAACACCGGTCGAACGCGCACCATCCGAGCTGATACGGTTCTTGGCACAAGATAGCAGAGTTTATTAGCAAGTTCTGAGCAGTCATATCTGTGTTGTGTGTGTCTGTGTGTTCTAGACTTTCATTGAGTTCAATGAAATTCTAGAACACACACAGACAACATTGTGATAATATATCTTCTATAGCGATAGATGGGACAAAATTTGAGACGGTGAGGCCACTGTAATGCGACCGAAGCCGTAAGCAAAATCTAGTTTCTTTATAAACTGAGCTTGTTCAGCCAATATCTAAATATGGGTTGATCAATACCTCAATGCGCTCGTGGTTGAGGCTGCCATGAAGCTTATTTACAAAACTCTTGACCCAACAAAATCTATTTTTACTTCAATAGTACGTCTTCAATAAATTGTTCTTCGTGGTCCATGAAATCTCTTCCGACAAACACGAGGGAACAGGAGCGGCTTATACAAACATTCATATGTTAAGTTCAGTTGAACTCAATACTCAGTAAATGGTGCGATGCTGAAGGCCTATGTTTAGCAGTGGACGTCTTTCGGCAGAAATGATGATGATTCACAGTACTTACGCAGCAAGTCAGCTCCGTATTCGCAGTTGGCTAGATGGTCGAACTTGGCAGTCAGTATTGGCAGTAGCACGCCGTTGATGTAGCCGAGAGATGTTGAAGTCTTAAGGTGGGTGCCTCGCAGGTGGGCGTATTTACCCTGGGTATAATTGAATAAATTATAAACTGAATAAAATTAAATTAAACACAACCTTTGCCAAGGTTGTGTTTAATTTAATTTTATTCAAACGGAACAGTAAACAACTACAATATATAGTATAAAGAAAAGAGATACACAAAACACTTGAACAATATTAAAGCCAACAACGCTGTTCACAGATTAACTGTGGAATATAGTAAACAAATTAAACTCTAGGGTAATAAATAAATACATTATAATATTAAAAACTGAGCTTAACTAAACTTACCTAACTATCATGTTTGTCTATATGTTTACATCAATCAATAGAGCTCCTTGAGTATAAGAACCGAACAAAAGACCTTTGAACTTACTAGGAGAACATGCAAAAATATCAATATGCTCAAAAGTCCTATTGTATGTATCTATCATTCTGCGAACAGGTGAGCGCAAACCAGTGTTAGACTGGCAGGTACGGGTGGAAATATTTGAAGTAAAATACCTAGGAAAACATATTTTATTCAAGATGTAAATTATGAATATTAATAACAGGATTTTCAACAGGATATGCCAAATCTGGGTAAAAAAAATTAAACTCTGAAATAAAGTTCCTCATGATTTTGCTGTCACTGCAAATTCTTAAATCTATCTCTTTTCGTTCCCGTTCTGTCCCGTTTCTCTCAGAGATTGCTTTGTGCGATCAGACCGCCCAATGTGCACTTTTTTATGAATGTTTGTCCTGTTTTGATTGTGAGGTACACAAAAAAATATTTATCATCTACACTAATATTATAAAGAAGAAAACTTAGTTTGTTTGTTTTTTTGGTCGTAATGAATAGGCTCAAAAACTACTAGACTGATTTTAAAAATTCTTTCACCATTCGAAAGCTACATTATCCACATGTAACATAGGCTATATTATTCCCGTATTCCCACGGGAACGGGGACTACGCGGGTGAAACTTCTAGGCGCTGCTAGTTATAAATATAACATATGTAAGTACCTCCTGCAAATTCAATATGGTATGGCCCACATCATCGGCCACGTTGTTGAAGAAGGTCAGCATGGACGTGCGGATGAACTCGGGGCAGTTCTTCACTAGGGACTTGGCGTCGATTCCCTTTACCAGCACTTGGAGACATCGCACTGTTATGCGGACGTCCGGGCCGAAGGCTGCAAGCCTGAGGATCACAAATTGAGATGTGATGATGCAAAGCATTTTCGTTTTAGAGTGGTTTTGAGTATTGATAGTATATCAATCAAGGCAATATTCTAAATTGTATGTGTAATTGAAATGCTGTTCTGCGAAAAATTCACTATGTTATCTGGGGTGAAGAGAGCTTAAAGCGTGCTGTAAAAAGTCTAGCCTCAATTATCACTACATCCCACTTCATGCTCACTTCACCTTAGTGGGGGTGAGGGGGGGGTAAGGAGACTTTGTGTAATTTATTTCATCACCACTGCTCTCAATAGGGTGAAGGAAAACATCGGGAGGAAACCGGCATGTCGGCATGGAATTTTTGGTTCTAGAACAAAAATTCGAAGACATGTGACATTCACCAACCCGCACTGGGCCCGCGTGGTGGATTACGGCGCATTCCCTCTCCTAGAGAGGAGGCCTGAGTCCCAGCAGTGGGAACATTAAAAGGCTGATTATGTTTATGCTTATGCTTATGAACTTAATGAAGCTTTAGGCTTTCTCTATCAGTCAACCAAGGGTGGTGTAGAGATAACATGGCAGTTGTATCGACTCATCATCTTCTCAACTATATTTAGCCTGTGTCCCAGCAGTGGGAACATTAAAAAAACTATGCTTTATGTTTGTTTTCTCTACATACCTAGACCTCAACAAGCTAGCCAGTTTACAGAACAGAGCGGCAACCATCTCCTTTTCCTTCAAGCTGGCCGCCCCGACGTTATTGGTCGCCGTAGCCACAGCGATGAAGTAGTTGCGATGCGTCGAGAAGTACTTCTCCATCAGAGGCAACACCACCTGGAAATTGAACCTTACTGTAGGTGTGATCGAATTCGTTTTAGTTTGGCAGTGATGGTATGTGTGACTAAATTGAGTATTTTTTTTTTCAATGTGATGTTGTGGAAACTTGTTCGAAGGCTCAGATCTAATGCGGTACTGCCAAACTATTCTGTTAATCTCTCGCCATATAAACTTGGATGGAGTGAGCATCAAGTGAACTGACATTCCATTTTGTTGTTATGTATTAACAGCTCATTTCATGTTCACTTTACCTAAGCTTACAGAATTGTACTGCTGAAATTTGTATATAGTATGTAAGTGGTTATAATAATTTGCATCTAAAGGCTTGTTCAGACCTACGCGGTTGTCGTTACCCAGAGCGGTAGCGATACATTTCGCTCGGTTTTTTTGTATGTAGTTCCGCTGCTACAATGAAACTGGTGCAACTAGTATCGCCATACCGCCTACGTAGAGGTTATCTGTTCGCTTGCTTTGCAAAACAGTGCACTAAAAAGTTAATCAAGTAAGTTTCGCTACCTAAAGTGGTAGCGATTTTCACTTAGGTTTGAACAAGATTACCCTGCTTTCGCTGCCGCTCTGGGTAGTGAATGCCGCGTAAGTTTAAATAGGCCTTAATAGGTATTTACAAGCTGCTGTGGCTTTATTTTTTAATGAGTATCCTAGTTCCTGAAGTATAATTCAGAAGATCATGCTATTTAGTATAGGTAGTTCTAATTTGTTCAGCTATTTCACTAAAAGTCGAATTTAACATGCGTTGTTGATAGATAGAAAACTTGCTATGTCTATAAAGCTTCTTGTGTCTTGTAAAATAACGGTTTTGCTAGGTATAGCAAGTATTGCATTGTTTTTTAAAGGCCAGTATTTATGTTTTATTTACAGTTGTGGAGTACGCCACTAGCCAGAATCAGCAGATCTTTTTACATAGCAGATTAGAATATTAAAATCAATTAAGGTGCAAAGTAAAAAATAGATAGGGGGAAGTATGGTAGTTTGGACTGTCTTTACATTTTATAAATCATTTCGAAAACTCATTACTGGCTACTCTTTGCGATATGCAGTCATATGCCTACAAGTGTGTATATTTAATCTGAATATTGCTTAGTATAATTTCGAAAATATTCAATCATTTGTAAAACTGTTCCAATTTAGCTGGCGGTTCAATTTAGCTGGCGGTCCAATTTACTGGAGGTCCAATTTAGCTGGCGGTTCAATTAAGCTGGCGGTTCAATTTAGCTGGCGGTTCAATTAAGCTGGCGGTTCAATTTAGCTAGAGGTCCAATTTACCACACTTTTCCCAATATTCGATGCGCAAGATTACATGGTGTGGTCACGCTCTAAGACACTTATGTACCTTCTTGAAGTATTTTAGTTCCGATTTGTGTTGCTTGGAAACCAATACACATTATTAAAGCATGCATGTAATATTTATAAATTACATACAAAATATTTTTAAGATAGAAGAAAGTAAAAATAGATACCATAGAAAGATTAAAAGTCATGACATTTTCGTACAAAAAGGTTTACTTTTAATTTTCGGTAAAACTACCTACTTTAATAAAATTCTTACCAAAAATTCTTATAAATTTATGCTTGGTGTGAAAAAAATCTATATAAAATCTAGATTTTAGATTGATCTACGTGTCTTATTTACAAGATCTATGTTTCTAACTTTCTTGTGGATAAATAACTATTATCATCTACAAGAAACAAAACCGAGGTACGTTTGGAAACATAACTGCTAATCTTCTAAATTAAATAAAACTCACCTTAGAAAAGAACTTAATATCCCTCGTACTAGTTTTAAAACTAGATCTCCTACTGAAAGTAGTTGACGGTTTCAACAGCTTCATATTAATAGTAGCTCTATCGATGTACTGTATCAACTTCTCCAGTAACGAGTACGCGAATCTAAGCTCTATTGCTACGCCCGTAGTGGTCTGTTCCGTGTCACTCTGCGGGGCCTTGCTAGGCCTGTGTAGCTTGTACCCTTGGTACTGAAGGTATTTGAGGAATTCTTGAGAACGTTCTCGGTCCTTCTTCTTTTCTTTGTCTGTGAGGAGGTCGTAAGGAACTAGTTGGGGATGGATGCCGCCTGTGGATGAATTAGTAACATATTAAGGTATATTTAAATGCGCCATGAGTGGTAGAAAAAATTGATAAACATAATGTTGGATGCAATGATATAAAAATATGTTGTCCACAATTTATACGTCGCCTGCGTGCCAATTCCTGGCCCGCCAGGCGGCGGCCTTGATTTAAACCTGCAAACGATGAGTAGGTATAGTACCGTTGCAGCCAACTGGCTACAGCAGTTTAAATTTCAGCTAGGAAACACCGGCCTCATCTAGTTTATAATGATCAAAAAGATTGACGTGTAAAAGTGTTATTTACAACCTACACAAAATAAATATCTTTTATCATTTAATGGCTGCCTAGCCTTGTCATTGAACAGCGCCGGTTAATAAGTGAACTTGTCAAATTAAAACGCTAAATATCTATTGTCCTTTCGGTATAGGCACGCTCAGTGCAATTCTGTACGGTCTACTGTTATTTCTGTTACTTTGTATGTTTGTGTCTGTGCCGAACAAATGTTTTCTATTCTATTCTATTAAGACGTCAATACTACAGACACCCACCACACCCACTCTCGGTATAGTGCCAGGAAATTGTTGGGGCTATCATATCTCCTATGTCCCCCTCTCCTTCTCACTCACCTCCATTAGTAAGCAACTCTTCCTTCTTCTTCTTGGCCCAGATATCGTGCGCGTTATCAGCAAGCCTCTCAGCCATGTTCTGCATCTCTCTTGATAGCGTCAGATTGGTCATATCTACTGGGTGCGGGTTGTAGTTAAATGGCGTTGCTGAATCTGTCTGCTGGAAGATAAGGAGAGTGCGTTAGAGAAGGAAAGAGTTATCATAAGGATGAGACAGGGTAGTCCGCAAAATTCAGCAAATTTTCCGCCACATTATTTACCAAAGAAAGAGTAATATTAAAAAAAATATCCCGTTAATTCCGGGGTGGATTTAACGGAATATTTCTTCGCCACGCGTTAAACCTTTATAAACATTTATAATAAATAAACAACTTAAAAAAATACTGATTGAAAAAATACCTTAGAATCTGAATTTCGCGAGCTACACTATCTTTTGACAATTTGACAAACTTGAGGCATAAAAATTATATTATAAATTAATCGCGATAATTTCCATTCCAGAAAAGGGGATTCTGAAATGAGAAATTTAAATAGCTGAAAATTTTACAAAGATGAGAATCCTAATTATTCTCATCTTTGTAAAAAGAGTAAAATATTAAAACATAGAATAAGTAAAGAGCTGAAATAGAGACATACAGATAGAAAAGTAAGTAGTTTTTTATATATTGCAGTTTAGACATAATTAAAAAAAAATTATCGTTTTATTTACATTATTTTACATGCATTAAAGCAAAAAGCATAAGTAAAAAATGAAAGCAGTATAGGATGATTTGAATATTGTAAAGAAGAAGGAAACCGTAAGAAAATAGTTTCAAATATAAATTTGGTCCTTTGAGCTTATTATTGTGGTTATAGCAAAACAGGTTATGATTTTTTTCAAAGAAATCTCTTTGTATAATTATATTCATAATTGATTCGAATTACAAACAAAAGAGCAAATAAACCAAGTACATTTGTTACTCGTAAGTAGAGTTGAATTAACTTTAAAAATTATGCATGCGCCTATTTGGAAATTGGCTATGGAGTTTTTCTTTATATATCTAATTAAAACTAAACTAAACTACGCTATTCTACATATTTTATCTAGACTAAATCTTTAAATCAATTAGTTCTAAAACTCACCACAATATCGGGAGGGCGCTGTGCGTTGCGGGGATATGAAAATAACACACAAGTCAGGTGGGTGAAAAAAAAAGCAATTTGATGTGTACAAGGTGTTCATTCAACCATTCATTTAGCAGTTCACTGAATGGTAGGTTCATTCATAAATGGTGCTATAGTAGTAATATAATTTCGTGTACAGACATTCTTCCATATAAAGTAGGAAAATCTAGTTTTATTAAAATTAAAAAATAATATTAGTAGGTATATTATATAATAATGTGGAAGTATTTGATTGTCAAGAGGGCATTGAACTAAGTTTTTTTTTTTTAAATTTAGCTAGTGATGCTATTCTTTTCAAAATTTTGTTTTTATTTATTTTTTAAAAAGAACTAAACTTTTATTATAAAATAAATATAAAATGAAGAATGCCAGTCATGCCAATCGTTTAAGTGCGAACATTCATATACGGTTGGTGCCTATAGACAGTAGGTATGTATAGGTAGGTATATCAAAAGCTTAGTACCGTTGGCTCCTTGACTCTTTCTTCCTTTGGCTAGCATGCACAGGAAATTTACAGTATAAAAATAAAACAAGTAATCAATATAAGATATAATCCTGAACACATATGTACATTTAGTCCGTCAGTTCCAATATAAAAAAAAATGGCTGTTATTTTTCTTTTGTCAAGAACACAAAAAATGAAAACGACAAGGAGTGATTAAATTCCGTGTGACGTCATGTTTTGTGTACAGTTTTAACCAACAAGTTGATTTGAGGAGGCAAAAAATACGTGCCCAATGTTTATTGAAAATCTAATCGAGCGGCGGACCAAATAGAATTACAGTAGACCCTCGGGTATTCCAGCCCCTGTCTTATTCGGCGCCCCCTTAGCTGTAATCCGATTATTAATTAAAAAATTATGTGGAACTGGTGATAACAAAATACGACATTAGTTCTATAATTTCGGATATTTTTAAAATGTTACCATTTATTAAAAGTAAAGATAAGTAGTTCCATAATGGAACTCTTACGGCCGAAACAAATAACCGATCTATCACCTACTGGAGATAGAAAAACAAATGAAACAACAGAAAAATTATATAGGTTTTCTGTTGTTTCATTTGTTTTTATATCTCCAGTATGTGATAGATCGGTTATTGGGTTCGGCCGTTAATGGTACTAGTGGCAACGACTGTATGTGTTCGATTTATTATCCAGATAGAATATTATCAGTGTGCCTCATAAATTGTTAGCTTAAAAAGAACTTTAAAAAAAAAACCGGACTGTACGTCTGTGGCAGTACTCTATAGTCCCACAAATTCGTTAGTCTGACACCGCCATGCATAACGTTTTTCGTTTTCGGATCACCGAGGGTCCACCTTATCTTAACAGTAAACATCCCTATTAAGTTACACTGACAAAATACACAACAAATTATGAATTGAATGAAGTAAAGACTCTTTGCTTTCTATTGGACAGCAATTGCCAGCTGTTTGCTGGGTTTATATCCTCTTGCATAAGCATTTTGTAAAAATTAAAATCTTCCCATCTCCGTTCTTCTTATTACTCTCTGACAAGATTTTTATAATTTCCAAAGATCAACATTTTATTTTTTACTTTTTGCAACAGTTTTTTTTTCGTTCGTCTAAAAGTATGGCTGTACACAACTATAACAAACAAACCTAACCTTTTTTTATGTAACTCAGCTGCCTTTCTTATTGGAATTAAAATACTGAAAAGAGTCTTTTCAGTATTTTGATAAATCAGTATGAATTGCCATCTATTCACGTCTATACATCCCATATAGAAGCAATATACAAGTATTTATACAACTTACGCCTCCGGACTTGGACTGGCGCCTCATGGAACTGCGGTTGGTGCTGGGGATGTCCACTTCGGAATGCTCCACCGACCAGCCGATGGCGAGGAGTGCCTTCAAGGACTCCCGGACGGGCTCTTTGTAACGCTCTTTCTCCTGAAATTTGGTAAAGTTAGGGTTGTACCTACTTATTGCTTAGTTGGTGTAATGCTGTTAAAATTGGAAACAATTCTGGGGCCTAAGTCTGCTATTTTTATAAATTCGTCATTCCAACACGATATTGTCATTTTGCTAAAAGTTCGAATCTGCTATATTCATAATGGTCAATCATTGGTCGGTCAATGGTCTGGTAATACTTTTTGATACCTACCGAGCTATTAAAAGCAATGACTCCACAATGACGTTCTAATGGCAGGTCACTGATCAAAGGAACTGTCAAAATTTTAGCAGACTACCGCATACGTCTGTCATTCATTATGTTCTTTCAATGGAGTGTCAGTGGTTGACCACTGGAAAGTCATAGTGACGCTTTTATTTTAGTAGAATACCAAACTTGTGAAAATCAGTAATTATGAAATCAATGATAGACCATTCTGATACTATTGTAATAGCAGACTTGTGGCCCAGTACTGTGGCACATCACTTACTGACACTCACCGGAAAGACTGACCCGCAATGGCAGAGGACAGACGGGTGTGGAAAAGGGTGAGTGAGCCTTTACCCAGTAATGAGATATAACGTGCTAATTTAGATAAGTATTACATAGTCATTCAGCACCTATACAAAATTGTATGGCTTCAGTCGAGAACGCGTCTTCTGCCAGCTCTCGCCGTATCAGCCGATCTCGATATTTCTAGAATGATCTATAACGCACTACTTACATAGTCATTCAGCATGTTGTATGGCTTCAATCGAGGATGCGTCTTCTGGCTGTCAGACCAGCCCTCGCCGTATACCCAGCCGTTCTCGATCTTCCTAGAAGCCCAGGCGTCGTGGTAATGTTCCGAGAACTTCTGAACGATTGTGTTCAGATCGTTATTTAGGGCTACTGACGATGTGTTGATGGGCTGTGGGTCATATTGGGGATTGTCGAGGTCTCCTGAAAAAAAAATAGGAAAAAATATACAATTTATATGGGGCTTAAGCAACGTTTCATCCATACTTATCTATTAGTCGTCAAAAAAGTGATAAAGTCTTTGCCATTATATCTTGTGTTGCTTTCCAAGTTTTTATGTTCTATTGCCGAGTTTATCGTGAAGAAACAACAGAGCTCATCGAAAATAAACGGGGTTTATTTAGAACAATAAATTTTTGGTTTAGAATAATAACTTAAAACCATTATCATATCAGTAAGTTTTATATTAACATTGCTAAAGAATAGTCGTTAATTTTTTTGACACATTAATTATGAGATAAAATATTTAACTATATATCAATGCCATAGAAAACTATTTGCTGGAAGCTGCACATTTAGTAAAGGTTGATATTTCTTATTTTAGATTTAAAGTTATTATCAGCGTCGACCTTTGTAAATAAGTACCTACATTCGAGAAAAGAGCTTAGTTTAGAAGAGGACAGCGGTTTAGTCTTGTTTTAAACGTGACGAATGGTCATAATATTAATTCGAATAAACAGTGACTAGTCTATTATTGAATACATAGAACGTCTCTCAACGGACAAATCCTTCGTTTTGTTTTTACGTTCCACATGGCAGTTGTGCGAATATGATTGGGTTAAGCCATACATCTGTGTTATATACTAGGTGAGGGATTCAACAGTACTTATTATATGTATAACTATGGTTACAACGGAGAGAGTGCGCATTTTCCTTTCATGCGATGAAAATCTTTTATAGTGCTTATGTGCGTTTTGTTTATGTGGGAAAAACTATTTTATTTCTTCCTTTTCTCAAGCGGGCTCCTGGAGACAGTAAAAGGCTGCTTACTTACGAAAATCTATATTAATGCAAGCGAAACCGGGGGCAACAGTTAGGTTATTATAATTTGGTAAATTATGTCAAACTACTTCGACAAAATTTGCTAGGACAATTCATTCATGCGAGATTATATGTAGTGCTTTTCACTTTATTCAGACTTTATTAGTATGTTTTTTTTTTGTAAATTAGTTTTATCGTTCAACAGCTTAACGGCCACACTGTGGTTATTGGCGCTGAGCGGGGCGTGTAGCGAGCCACTATGTCTGACAGGAGACTTCGACACCCAGCTGCGGTACATCCTGGACCAGCAGAAGTTCTCTGACAACATATCCTCATTGCTGGCAGATGTGCGGGCTACGCTCAACCAACGATGGCAAGGTAACATGTGACTGGACTACGGCATTTTTTTTTAACGGGGGGAAGTCCTCATGGATGTCCTCCACCCTGGGGCGGGCGGAGGGGTCTATCAGACTCTTACTGACTAAAGCCACCCCGGTGTTCCATCTCTCACCTACACCGGGGATCGCGGAAACGTATGTGACATCCGTAATCCCCGGCTGGTGCCAGCCCGCCTCTGCGGGCCACCTCGAGTCAGCGGAGGGCGTGAGGTGTTTGACTCCCCCCGCGACTTCAAAGAGGGGCGCACGGGAACACCACGCGCCGCCACCTCGGGTCCGGATGAATGGGGGGCGACGGACGTTGGACTATGGCATCTAGACCAAGTGAAATGTGTGGGCTACTGATAATTTTTCAGGTGCTTATGTAACATCAGGCCTGCGGATGGCGAGCTATGGGTGGCTTGCCGTCCGATAGCAACCAGGCCCGAGTCGACGGCGCGTCGTGTTCCACGCGCGCCTCAAAGAGCCGTCAGCAACGTAGACGGGGCCCCATAGGGTCAGTGCCTGCTAGGGTTGCGGAATTTGTTCGAAAGAGTCACCGCGGCCCTGGAACGCAAAGGGCACAAGAAGGATCACGGGTGGGCTTTAGTCAGTAAGAGTCTGACACTCCCTTCCGCTCCGCCCAGAGCGGGAGAAGTCATTTGATGATTTACCATCCAGAAAAAAAAGGTGGATAAAAGTTTATTTTTTTAATAATCTATTACAGCGTGTTTGCAATATAAACTATAGCGCCAGCTATTTTGCTGATTTACGACTAGATCGTATCTCGCTTACAATTACGAATGAATTATTACATAACTAAGTATTGTTTTAATTTGTTGCTTATCTTCCAAATTTTCAATCAATGGAGGATTCCTTGACACAACAAATGTCCGTGTAATACTAGGACACCTTTGAAAACCCCGCCCGGACGCTCCCCGGACGCCCTCCAAACAAGGACAAATCCGGGGAAACCCGGACGGATGGCAACCCTATATCCAGGTAAGGTCAGGCTAAAAACAGGTTCGTCACTGAAGGCTTATTTTGTTTTGCTCCATTCACGATAGAATCGGCTTTCCGGTTCTTACTCAGTATTATCTTTATGCCAATGTCACGGAGTCACACACAGTTGCTAATTAAATAACAAAAAAATCTATAAATAAAACAGCATAAATTAATATTCCATCAAAACGTTTTAAGATAGAGGTTCAATGAGTCATTGGTGAACTGTTTAAAATATTATGATTTTACAGTGCTGTAATTTCAAAAGATACCTACATATATGTACATACCTATTATATGAAATTATTTGAAAAAATAAAGAATTTGGAATTGACGAAGATACATAATTATATGCCTCGACTGCACAAGATACTCCTAATGACTGATCGCCTATTATACTAGAAGCGCCCGAGGTTTCACCCACATAATTCCCATTCCCGTGGGAATACGGGGTTAAAATATCCATTGGTGAAAAATTTTTTAAAATAGGTCCAGTCGTTTTGAAGCTTATTCGATACATAAAAAAATGTTTCCTCTTTATTATTAGTAGGTATAGATTTTCTTGGAGGAGTGGCTGGAGAGGCGTCATGGCGCCCTCAGCTTCCGGTTGACGCAGGTACTTTCCGGACATGGCTGTTTCGGGAAGTACCTGTGTCGCATAGGCCGGGAGCAAACGCCCGGTTGTCACCACTGCGCTTGCCCCGAGGACACGGCCCTGCACACTTTGCAGGCGTGTCCTGCGTGGGCGACGCAGCGTCGCGAGCTAGTCGCTGCTGTCGGTGGTGACCTCTCGCTTCCGGTTGTGGTCCTGTCCATGGTCGGGAGCGAGAGTGCGTGGGAAGCCGTCGCCTCTTTCTGCGAGGAGGTGATGGCGACCAAAGAGGGAGCGGAGAGAGAGAGAGAGGCAGCTGCCACTCTCCCTTCCCGCGCCAGACGCACCGGGCGCCGGAGGCCGCGCCGCGACGATCTCCAGCCGCCCTAGTGTGTGGCCTGCGGGCGCTGGGTTAGGGGACCCACCGCCCGATCAGAAACAGGCCCGAGTAGGCGACGCGACGTGTTCCACGCGCGCCACTCAGCAGGACGTGGGGCTAGGCCCCACAAAAGAGAGGTCAAGACCTGCCGGGGTTGCGGTGCATGCTTTTGCGAATCCCGTGGCCCCGGCCTACGGTCAAGTGACGGAACACCGTGGTGGTTTTAGCCGGTAAGAGTCCGGCACACCCCCCCGTCTTCCCCAGACGGGGGATAGTCCATGAGGATTTCCCCACGTTAAAAAAAAAAAAAAAAAGGTATAGATTTTCTAGAATTCTGTTAAACATTTATTTTGCTCTTATAACCAGGCTAACATGACCTTTTGTATTAAGAAGTCTTTAAGAATGTTATGTTTTTTAAGGATATTTAAGAATAATATTATATGAAATTCACATTAATTTTGCACAAAACACTGTTGCAGCATCAGAAATAGATTTGACCGGTTTTTTATGAATGACAATACAAAAAAACCGGTCAAGTGCGAGTTTGACTGGCATACCAAGGGTTCCGTAGTGTTAGGAGATATTGATTCAAGCGAAATTTCATGCTTCGAGTTCAACTGGAAATACTCTATAGGTTTTGCGAGTGCATACGGCATTGGGAACCCTTGGTGCGCGCGCGGGTGCTTGAAAATATTCCTATAAAAAAACTCTTCCGGTACTAAGTGACGACTCGGTTGGCGCAGTGATTAAGCGATTGGTTGCTGTGCTGCCTATCGCGGGTTCAATTCCCGTACGAAAAAAATATTTCTATGGCCTACAGGTTGTGCACGACGCCCTGACATCACTTCGCTCATGGGCGCAAGTAGTGATGCGGGCGATTTATCAAGAAACTCTTGCGAACGAATACAACATAAGATTCGTAGATCAAACATAAGATTAGTATTGCGTATGTACATGTTTTACACTCTAATACTGTTTTCTATTTTTTATTTATGTTTATAGCTGTAAAATTATTATCATGTGATTCATAAAGTAGGGAATAAGAATGTTTTAATATAAGTTAGCTATAATTTGTAAGTTAACATGTAAAACTAGTAGAAATCGTATAGTTAAAACGATATATCTTCATTATTTATGTTATTATAGTAATTAGATGTTTAGATATTAGTGCATTTACCTTATTAGAATAAGATATCATAGTGTTTTTCCTCATATTACCTCTGCGACGTCCGTAAAACGAATGAACAAGTTTGCGGCCCGACCGCATATATTTATAGTACTGAGGCGGGGGACGGGGCCATATAAATATGGCGCGAACTTGTTTCTTGCGTCATTCCGCTCCCGACGCCCGCCCGCGACGGACGTGCCGCTCCCCGCTGCTCTCCCGTTATCGTGCTCAGTGTCGTGTGTGTTCGTTTCGTCACGCTCCAGTCGTGACGTCACCTGTGGTCGCCGACTACAATCCTTATCCGAAGCCGCCTTTTTCAAGGCAGTGGACGACTCCGTTTCTATTTCGGAGGGTCAATAAAACGAATAGTGCCCCTTCTGGGAAAATCCACAGTTTCGTGGTCCTTGGTGGGATACCTCACGGTGCCAACGAAGCCAAGGGGTGTTGACCCGATACACCGGCCCAAGCCCCTTCAGGGCTAAGTCAAATCGGAAGGGCTTTGGTACGCGGCCTTGGGGGCTTCCCTAGTCGCTGCCATCTGTCTAACCCCGCTCTCTTTCAGCATTCACCCGGTGTGGTTGGGTGTCTCAACCCCTTCACACCGGACCGGTCTTCTGACCCTAGGGCCCCACTGCACAATAAGATCGGCAGTGGGTTTACAAGCTTAGGGCACACAAAACTAGGCACTCACCTCCCTGTCTACACCCGACAGGGAGGGTACACATCCCCGGGATATCCCACCCGGGGAGTTAGGAAGTAGGAAGCGCTGGGAGTCGCGGAAACGTTGCTCCCGGATGCTAGATAGGAATTAAATCCCCCCCCCCCCACCATGACGGACGCTAACTTATTAGAGTTCGTCAAGGACACCGTCCTCAAGGACACCGGAATCACTGCCAAATATGGCGATCTGATAGTAGAGGCGCTCTGCAGGGATCAGGACCTGGTTGCCAAATTTGGCAGCGAACTTGCCCGCATGCAGCAAGAAGGTCAGGTCCCTGAGAGCCCTCTCTCCCCGCCGCCTACTGAAAAGCAGGCATCCAAGAACTGGGTACCCAAACAGGTACCCATCACCAAAAACCCTGCCCCAGCCCCCACGACTTCCGCGAAACCGGCTGTTGTCCTTAATACAACAGTCGGCGCCGCCACCACCCAACCCGCTACCGGGAACCAGAGCCCCACCGATTCCCGTTCATCCTCCCCAGAGGAAATGGACATTGCCGCGCCCTCTGAGCCATCTGATTCCTCTTCCTCCGAAGACGACTTCCAGGTCGTAGCCGGAGGGAAGAGGAAGAAGAAGAAGTCCCCACCCTCTGAGCAGGCCCTCAAAAAGGCCGCCCCCACCCACCCCTCCCCCCCGTCTTCAGCCCCCCAATCCCGCCCCTCCTCGGCAGCTGGGTCCTCCCAGCAGGCAAGCCGATCCGCCAGCCCGATGGCGGTCGAGGCCTCAGTCCCCAAAACCTCAGCCCCAAAGGTCCAACCTCCGCCACCCGTGTTCATTCACGACAAGGCCAAATGGACTGAGGTGTCCACTGCCTGCAAGGCCAGGCAAATTAATTATACCAATGCCCGAGCTGTTCAGCTGGGCATCAAAGTCACTGTCCCGACCGCAAAGGACTACCGAGAGTTGCACAAACTCCTCTCGGGCAGGAAAATCCCTTTCCACTCTTTTACTCTCCCCGAGGACCGTCAGACACGCGTGGTGGTCAAAAACGTCCCCCGCGAAATCCCCACGGCTGAAATTCTCAGCGACCTTCAGTCGCAGAGTATCCCCGTAGCAGAGGTGCACCGAATGCACCGCCGAGGTGGAGAATCATACAATATGATTCTGGTCGTCTGCGATCCGACAGACGGTCATCACCCCATATTCAACATCTCCCACATCTGTGGCCTCTCAGGCCTATCCATCGAAAAGCCCCGCAGGAGTGGCATCGTTGGCCAGTGTCACAACTGCCAATTGTACGGCCACTCCCAGCGGAATTGCTTTGCGAAGGCACGATGTGTGAAATGCCTGGGTGACCACGGCACCTCAGACTGCACTCGCCCCAAAGACCCGTCCCAGTGCGCTGAGCCGCCCAGCTGCGTCTTATGCGGCAAGTCTGGCCACACGGCCAACTACCGTGGCTGCCCAAAAGCGCCCAAACCCACCGCCCCCAAGCTAGCCAAGCGCGCAAGCGATCGCCAGCAGAGGGAATGTCCTCAACTGGTAGGAAAAACTACCACAGCCCTCAGTCCACAACGCCCCAGCCCATGGAGCGCTCTCAATCACCAGGCCCACTTTCCGGCCTTGAGGACCAGCGCTCCTGCCCCCAAAACCACAGAGGCCCCTAAGGCCACCCCTACCACCCAGCCCACCAAAACCATCCCGGCCCTCATGGACGTAGCGCTCCCACGCCCCCCCTTGACAGAGGCAACCCGGGCCACAGCCCCAGCCCCTGCCCCTGCCTCAGCGCAAGCCGCCACTATTCCAGCTGGTGATGTGACCAAAAACATCATTTTGGTCACATATCAAGCTTTTTACTCCCCCCGCGCCCTAGCCATGGCCGAGGCACTTCAAAACTGCAGAGGTGACCACTCAGCAGTTTTCCGCGAGTTCGGTGACGTAGTTCACCACGTCCAAATCTACACAACCCTTACCCACCCATAATGGATAAGTCCCGAGTAACGTGTAGGTTCAAACCGACAGCCCTCCGGATAGGGTTTTTCAATGCCAATGGCCTTAGAGCCCAACGTGATGAGATCGCCTTATTCCTCCGCGACCATCACCTAGACATCTTATTAATACAAGAGACCTTCCTAAAGCCTACCCATCGGGACCCCAAAATTGCCAACTATCGCATGGTTCGCAATGATAGGACCCGCTGCCACTTAGGAGGTACCCTAATTTACTATAAATCGTCCCTATACTGCATTCCTATGGACCCTCCCTCCCTCGAAAAGTTTGAGGTCTCAGTCTGTCGGCTAGGTATGACAGGACACCAACCCGTCACGATCATCTCAGCCTATGTCCCACCCAACAACTCCGTGGACACTCCCGCTATGAGAGATGACCTGACTAAACTTCTTGGCCTGAGCGACTCCGTCATACTGGCGGGGGACCTCAACGCCAAACATCCTTCCTGGAACAGTCACACGACCAACCCGAGAGGCAAGGTAGTGTTCGAACTGTGCAACGTCCTGAATTTCGATGTCATCGCTCCAATGCATCCCACCCACTACCCGCACTCTCCTTCCCACTCCCCCGATGTACTTGACATCGCCCTCCTCAAAAATGTCAACCTTCGGTTACATTCTGTGGAGACGCATGACGAGTTAAACTCGGACCATAGACCCGTGATCCTGGAGCTTGCTCCTAGATCAGGGCCGATGGACCCTACCCAGACTCCTCCCACCCGAATGACCACTGACTGGCGCCAAGTAAGCGAAAAGCTGAAGGCTACCACGTCACCCCATCTCGACCAGATCCCCGACCTAATCGAGTCTGTCGCAGACACGACAGCCGCGATCGATTCACTCACGGATCACGTACAATCTGTCCTGAACGAATGTTCTAAGGAGTCTCCGGTGGTGAGTGATCACCACTGGAAACTCCCGGACGAGGTACGTGAGCTCGTGACTGAAAAGAACGCGGCTGTCCGTGCCTACAGCGCCTTTCCCTGCGAAGCCAACAAGGTTCACATGCGCTACTTACAGCGTAAAGTAAGTAACAGCATCGCTGAACTGCGTGAAAGTCGCTGGGATAAGTTGCTGGGCGACCTCGAACCCACCCATCAGGCATTCTGGGAACTCCAGAGGAAACTACGCGCCTCTGAGGTTGCCTCGATGCCTCCGCTCACGCGTCCCGACAACACCGTCGCCTTCGATGACGAGGACAAAGCCGAATGCCTGGCCGACAGTCTAGAGTCCCAATGCTCCCCCAGCTCCCAACCAGTAGACAAGGCTCATCTCGATATGGTGAATGCCGAAGTCGAACGTAGAGCCTCCCTCCCACCAGTAGAGGACCCCGATGATCCCCTCCCCCCCGTCACACCTGATGAGGTGAAGGAGATCATCGGCCGTCTCAAACCCAGAAAAGCCCCGGGCTCCGATGGAATCACCAACAAAGTGGTTCGTCTCTTCCCGGCTACTCTGATCATGTTAATGACCGCCATCTTCAATGGCGCTCTGTCCAACAACATGTTCCCACAGACGTGGAAAGAGGCTACCGTCATCGGTATCCCCAAACCTGGAAAACCCAAGTCCTCCCCGTCCAGCTATCGTCCCATCAGTCTGCTCAAAGTCCTAGGTAAGATCTACGAGAGGCTTATTCATAAGCGTCTCAAGGACTTTGTCGAAGCCAAGAGCCTCCTCCCCAATGAGCAGTTTGGTTTTAGATCAAACCACTCTTGCGTCCAACAGGTCTACCGTATCGTTGAACATATCAGCGCCAAATACCAGCGCGGTCTCGTTACGGGAGCCCTGTTCTTCGATATAGCGAAAGCTTTCGACAAGGTCTGGCACAACGGGCTGATATACAAGCTATACCAGCTCGGTGTGCCGGATCGTCTCGTGCTCATCTTACGAGATTATCTGTCGAACCGCACCTTTCAGTACCGAATCGAAGGTGCACTTTCGTCCCCACATCCCATTCGCGCCGGAGTACCCCAAGGCGGTGTTCTCTCCCCCCTAGTGTTCTCGCTATTTACTAGCGATATCCCCACTAGCTCTAAGACACAGCTAGCTCTGTTCGCTGACGACACGGCGATATATTGCTCCGGCAATAGCGAGAAGGCAATAGCCGGCCACCTCCAGAGATCCGCAAACGCACTAGGCGCTTGGTTCCGGAAATGGAGAGTGGAAGTCAACCCAGAGAAGAGTCAGGCGATCTTGTTTTACAAGCCCAAGACTCGTCTCTTCCCCCCCCGTCCCAGTCCGATCACGTTATTTGGCAAGCCGATCCCCTGGGTTGAGAAAGCTAAATATCTAGGCGTGATCCTCGATCGAAAGCTTACCTTCAGAGAGCACATTAAGACGGTGCGCAATCGTGCCGCATTCGCTCTCAGTAGGCTTCATTACATGCTGAACGCACGCAGCAAGTTATCCCTGAAAGGCAAACTACGCATTTTCACCACGTGCATACGTCCAATAATGACTTACGCGTGTGTAGCCTTCGCACACGCTAAGCCCCGCCAAATCCATAGGTTGCAGGTCATCCAAAACCGTTTTCTCCGAAAGGCTACGGGAGCCCCGTGGTACGTTAGAAATGAGCGTCTCCATGTCGACCTCCGTATCCCCACCATCAAACAATTCATGAAACGTATTTCCAAGCGTTTCATAGAGTCCGCTGAAAAGCACCAAAACCCCCTTATCGCATCGGCCACCCGATACACCCCCTCCCAGATCAGCAAGATCCGCCGACCGCGGCATACCCTTGTAGAGCCCGATGACCCCATCACCCTGACCCAAGAGAGTAGTAGGGAAACCAGCACTCTTAGGAAAAACAAACCCAGAACGCGTTCCGTATTCCGACCTCGCCGACGAGGTCCATCGCGACGCCCCCGTCAAAACCCTCCCCGACTTTTGCCTAACGAGCCAGCCCGCGCTGCTGAGCCATTAGCGTTAAATCCCCTAAATAATATCAATCAGACCCAGCCTGTCCCTTGCTGCCCCTCCTCAATGACCCCGCTAAGCCGAGGCCCGTGTCCCACAGGGGATGCCCTTAGCGAGCGGCCATTTAGTTTTAACTAGTTTTAAGCCCCGGCTGGGGGCCTTAGAATCTAAGGCAACCACGGGATTGCCCGGTTGAGCAGTAACCAGCCTTAATGTGCTGAACTGCGAGTAGTCCATTCAAAAAAAAAAAAAAAAAAAAAAAAAAGTTTCTTGCGTCATAACGAAATAGAACGTCGCAGAGGTAAGATCCATATGTTATTTAGTAGGTTTAAGATGTTACTTTAAGAAAATAAAAGACTCGCCAGCTCAAGGCTTATGTATTAGGAAATATAATAAATGAATGGTATCGGGGGTGAGGAAATGGATCGCGGGCCAGCAAAAAAGGATCGCTGGCCAGCAAAGTGGCACGAATATAAATATAGGGCAACTATCCCTTGCGTTCAGTTCAGTTCCAGTCGTCATACAGTAAACAAGTGAATAAGTAGTGCCAAGTTCCCCATTAGTCCTCGCCACCGTTTGCCTCCAAAACAAGTACATACTGCGCGTTTTATTTACGGCGTTCAGGCGATCCTGAATATTATTGGTCCTTCGTCGCCGGGTTGCTGAGCCGCGTCAGAAAGATGGTATTAACTCGTAGTATGGATGGAGAACGAGCAAAACGCCGGCAGGAAGAGCTGAGCATACATAAGGCCGCAGAAGAGGCCTCGACTGGGAACTCATCTGCCAGCGGCACGTCGAACACCGCTATCGAGACATCAGGTACGAGTAGCGGCACTAGTGTTTCGACGGCCACTGACGCAACCACTTCAAAAGAAGAAACTAGTGCTGCGTCCCAGAAGGATCAGACCTCGCAGCGTACACTAAGGCCTGCAGATACTCGGTCACATCGCTCCGTAGCCTCCCGCAAGAGACTCCTCGCGGAGTTGGAAGCGAAAGAGCGACTAGCCGAACTAAAGCTTAAGCAGGCACAGATAGTAGCTGAAACAGAGTTACAAAAGCTACGGATCCAACGTCTTCAAGCAGAAGCAGATGCCTCAGAAGAAGATGAATTAGAAGATGACCTGGCCTCAGTCCGCATCAGCACATGGCTGAAAGAAATAGAGACGGATCGACCACAGCCAGCATATAAGGAAACTCATCAAGAAGAGGCTGAGAAGAAGCAAGAACACGCCGTAGAAATAAAGAAAGAACAAGAAAATTGTTTGAAAACAAACCAGTCATTGATAGACGTGTCAACCCTAGCCACCGCGCTCTCCCAAGCGGTAAGAAGCACGAGGGAACCGCCTAAATATATTCAAGAGCTGCCGTTTTTCAATGGAAGCAGTACAGACTGGCTCAGTTTCAAGGCAGCGTATGAAGAGACGCACAAGTATTTCTCTCAAAATGAAAACATAGCACGTATACGTCGGAGCCTGCGCGGGTCAGCAAAAGAAGCCGTCGGCTGTCTTCTATTAAGCCAACCAGATCCAGCAGTCATCTTAGCAGCGTTGGAAAGAAGATTTGGAAGGCCAGAGGCACTCATTCATGTTGAAATGGAGAAACTTAAGTCGTTGAGCCGAGTCACCGATAATCCTCGAGAATTGTGTATCTTTGCCGGACGAATAGCAAACATAGTGGGCACTATAGAAGCACTGAAGAGGACACAATACCTACACAGTCCTGAGATGGCGCGAGTAATCACTGAAAAACTCACTCCTATATTGAAAAGTAAGTGGTATGACTACGCAGCTACAAAGAAAGAGGATACTCTAGAATTAAAGAAGATATCCACGTTCCTGAATGAAGAAGCAGATAAGTGCGGTGCCTACGCCCTACCAGAAACGGTCACTGATGAAGTCTGGGGAAGAGACCGGAGGAACAAGAAGGTAGAACACACGTTTGCTACGGGGAAACGAACCGCATCAGATGATCAGTGCCCTCAGTGTAAGCAAGAACACAAGTTAACTGAATGCAAGCAATTCTCTACTCTCGACACTAACACCAGATGGGAAGTGGCTAAGAAGAATAACATTTGCTATCGCTGTCTTCGAAGTAAACACCGTCGACTTCAATGCAGAGCACCGCCGTGTGGAAAACATGGATGTACCATGAAGCATCATAAACTACTACACCATGACAAAGAACAGAACAGCACAAGTGAACCCGAGAAGAAAGAAATGGCTACATCAGCAGTGGAAGTCACATCATCTGCAAAACCAGGCGACCGTCGACGTGCTTACCTGAAAATAGCGCCCGTAATCATAAAGGGGCCGCACACCAGCATTGAAACATATGCTCTATTAGATGAAGGAAGTACAGTCACATTACTGGACGCAACAATAGCTGACGTCATAGGAGTAGATGGACCTGAAAACCCCATGTGGATTCAAGGGATCGGCAACGAGATGAAGCATGAAAACAGCAAAGTCGTCAATCTCCGTATCAAAGGAAAGTACGCGGACGAAGAATATGAAATAGAAGCCGCGCGGACTGTCGACAGACTAAGTTTTACGCCAGAGACAGTTTACAATCATCACTTGGAAGACTGCGAACATCTGATTGACATCAAAGATCAGATAATGTATCAACACGCGTCACCCAAGCTTTTAATTGGACAAGATAACTGGAACCTCATCGTATCAAGAGAACTCCGCACCGGTCGTCGTAACCAACCAGTCGCTTCTTTCACACAACTGGGCTGGGTTCTTCATGGTTGTCACAGTTCGCTTACAGCCAAAGTAGCGTTCTGTGGCAGACTACAGCAAAAAGAAGAGACACAATCAATAGAAGATTTAGTCAAGAATTACTTCAAACTCGAATCCTTATGCATCGAGCCAAAGAGACCGAAAGAAGATCCTGAACAGAGAGCTGTACAGATACTGCAGGAAACCAGCAAGAGATTACCTGAAGGGAGATTCGAAACCGGCCTGTTATGGAAAGAGAAAGATATTCAGATACCAAACAACTATAAACAAGCCGAGCGACGTCTGCTTTCCCTCGAAAAAAGACTGGACATGGATGAAGATCTCAAACAAAAATATGAAGAGAGGATGGAAAATCTATTCCAGTCGGGTTATGCAGAACGAGCGCCTACTCCAGCGCCAGAAGGAAAGACGTGGTACCTGCCACACTTTCCAGTTATCAACCCAGCGAAGCCTCACAAGCCGCCACGACTAGTCCATGACGCATCAGCTAAGGCCGCTGGCGTGTGTCTGAATGACATGCTACATTCGGGACCAGACCTACTACAATCCCTTCCTGGCGTCATAATGAGATTCCGGCAATATGCATACGCTGTCAGTGGAGACATAAAGGAAATGTTTATGCAGGTGAAAGTCAGGCAAGAAGATAGAAACGCCTTACGATTTCTTTGGAGAGGTAAACGGCGACAAGGAAAGCCAGAGGAATATAGAATGACTTCTGTCATTTTTGGAGCTACTTCGTCCCCATGCACTGCATTGTATATCAAGAACAAGAACGCAAGTGAATTCGCGAGTGACTACCCAGAAGCCGCAGCAGCAATAAAGAAAAATCATTACATGGATGACTATCTGCAGAGCTTCACTACTATCCCAGAAGCATGTAAGATATCAAAAGCAGTTGATTTCATCCACAAAAAGGCAGGCTTCGTGCTAAACGGGTGGACGTCAAACGACATAAGAACAATAGAAGAGTTCGGACCTCTGAGAGAAGACAACTCTGCCACAGTGAGCCTGGGAAGCAAAGATACAGAGAAGACACTTGGGCTATTATGGCATGTGAAAGAAGATTGCATCGGATTCAACACAAGTTTTATGAAGATACCTTTAGAAGTAGAAGAAAATAAGCGCTTGCCAACAAAAAGAGAAGCGTTGAGTATCATAATGGCACTCTTCGACCCACTAGGATTGATTTCACCAGTTACTACTCCAGCCAAGAGAATATTTCAAGACACATGGCGTTACAAGACAGATTGGGACGATCCACTACCAGCAGAGCTACAGGACAGATGGATGAAATGGATAACGTCACTCGAAACTATAAAACAGCTGAGAATACCACGTTGCTACGATTATGAACCGAGCACTCAAAGACAGTTGCACACCTTTGTCGACGCGAGCGAAGAAGCATACGCCGCTGCAGTGTATTGGAGGACAGAACGCATAGATGGTAGCGTGCACATATCACTAGCAGCCGCCAAGAGTCGCGTTACGCCACTGAAACCTGTTTCAATACCCAGACTCGAACTGCAAGCCGCCCTACTTGGCGCACGCCTTGCTCAGACAGTGATAGAAGAACATGAATACGAAATAAACAGCAGAACGTACTGGAGTGACTCACGCACTGCACTTGTATGGATCAGGTCAGAGCCACGTGTCTACAAGTCCTTCGTAGCCCATCGTCTAGCTGAGATCGAGGAGACCACCAAAAAGAATGAGTGGAGGTGGCTCCCCTCCAAGGAAAACGTAGCTGACGACGCAACCAGAGACACACCAGATAACTTAAATGCTACTCATAGGTGGTTCCAAGGACCTTCATTTCTGATGCTACCGGAGTCACAATGGCCCAGAGAGGAAAACATGGTAAAATATGACACAGGAGAAGAAAGAGAGAAGTGTCACTCATGTCAGCAAGAAGACAACCGCATTCAAGATCATCTACCAAAGATCGAAAGATTTTCCAAGTGGCTTCGACTTATAAGGACGACCGCACGAGTCCTACATTTTATAGATTTGTGTAGGCCAAACAAGAACAAGGTTACAGCTACCAGGAAACGAACAAAAAAGATACAAGCAAAAGATCCCGATTGGCGATCAACCGAGAAAACAACACCCACAAAGGAAAAGAGGAACGCGCCTCACGACACTCACCGTTACCTAGAAATACCCGCTTCATACTTAATAAAAGCTGAACAGATGTGGGTCCGAGCTAGCCAGAATGAGAGCTTCGCAGCTGAAATAAATCGCATCACAAAAGGAGGCTCGCCCAGCAACAACGATCGCCTAAGCAATCTCAGCGTGTACATTGACGCTGATGGTATCATGCGCCTAAGAGGAAGAGTGACCGCAGCTCAAGAGATAGCAGAAGACACTTCCAACCCTCCTATATTAGAAGGCAAGCATACCTACACCCGTCTGTACATAGCTTACGTGCACGAGAGACTCCACCATGGCGGAATAGAAATGGTCGTAAATGAACTGAGACAACGACTATGGATTTCAAAAATACGCCCAGCTGTGAAATACATAGTGAAGAGTTGTCTACCGTGCCGAATAAGAAAAATGAAGCCAGCAAGCCCCCTTACAGGAAATTTACCTCCAGCACGTCTTGCTCATCATGCACGCCCATTTACATTCACGGGTTTGGATTACTTTGGCCCAATAGAGGTGACAGTTGCACGTCATCGTCAGAAAAGATACGGAGCTCTTTTCACATGTATGACCTCACGAGCAATCCATATTGAAGTCGTACACTCGCTAAGTGCTGACTCAGCTATATCGGCCCTAAGAAGATTCATGGCGAGAAGAGGATGCCCAAAAGAAATATGGAGTGATAACGCTACGTGCTTCAAAGCAGCAGACAAGGAACTCGGCGCGGCAGCACTCGCAGCCCTACAACACGAAACTACGTGTCATCATATCGTGTGGAAATACATACCACCAGCAGCCCCATTTATGGGAGGAACATGGGAACGCATGGTACGTTCAGTAAAAGAAGCGCTGAAGATTACTCTAACCGAACGATACCCAAGCGACGAAACGCTGGTTACTCTATTAACAGAGGTCGAAAACACAGTAAATTCGCGTCCTCTCACCCATGTATCAGTTGACCCACTAGAACCTGAAGCCCTCACACCGAACCATATCCTCATCGGACCTAACCCGCACGTGCCAGTACCAGGTCACTTCGAAGGAAAAGATGTGACAGCACGTCAACAATGGAAAAGAGCTCAAGTGCTGGCAGACGTGTTTTGGAGAAGATGGGTCAAAGAATACATGCCCCTATTACAATACCGGCGGGAGCCTAACAGCACAGGAACTCAGCCCAAGGTTGGTGATCTTGTCATCATCTGTGACAATAACCTCCCACGCAACACTTGGCCACGAGGACGCGTAAGCCAGCTGTATCCAGGTGCCGACGGAGAGGTTCGAGTAGTGGACGTGACAACCAGCAGCGGCCACATCCTGAGACGTCCCACCAGGAAGATCGTCGTGCTACCAACAGAGTCGCAGCGTGGCGACGGCGGGAGAATGTGCACGACGCCCTGACATCACTTCGCTCATGGGCGCAAGTAGTGATGCGGGCGATTTATCAAGAAACTCTTGCGAACGAATACAACATAAGATTCGTAGATCAAACATAAGATTAGTATTGCGTATGTACATGTTTTACACTCTAATACTGTTTTCTATTTTTTATTTATGTTTATAGCTGTAAAATTATTATCATGTGATTCATAAAGTAGGGAATAAGAATGTTTTAATATAAGTTAGCTATAATTTGTAAGTTAACATGTAAAACTAGTAGAAATCGTATAGTTAAAACGATATATCTTCATTATTTATGTTATTATAGTAATTAGATGTTTAGATATTAGTGCATTTACCTTATTAGAATAAGATATCATAGTGTTTTTCCTCATATTACCTCTGCGACGTCCGTAAAACGAATGAACAAGTTTGCGGCCCGACCGCATATATTTATAGTACTGAGGCGGGGGACGGGGCCATATAAATATGGCGCGAACTTGTTTCTTGCGTCATAACGAAATAGAACGTCGCAGAGGTAAGATCCATATGTTATTTAGTAGGTTTAAGATGTTACTTTAAGAAAATAAAAGACTCGCCAGCTCAAGGCTTATGTATTAGGAAATATAATAAATGAATGGTATCGGGGGTGAGGAAATGGATCGCGGGCCAGCAAAAAAGGATCGCTGGCCAGCAAAGTGGCACGAATATAAATATAGGGCAACTATCCCTTGCGTTCAGTTCAGTTCCAGTCGTCATACAGTAAACAAGTGAATAAGTAGTGCCAAGTTCCCCATTAGTCCTCGCCACCGTTTGCCTCCAAAACAAGTACATACTGCGCGTTTTATTTACGGCGTTCAGGCGATCCTGAATACAGGTATTTGTTTCGGGTCTGGCTGTTTGTGTATGTGAGTTTATATGTTTGTAAATGTACCCACGATATAGAAGAAAATTCTAGTGTGAATTTTCATTATCCATATTTTTTATTATCTCGATTTGTAACTATCCATATTTCCAAGGAAATAAAATTAATTTGAAACGATGATTTTTCATTTCCAACTAAAAATCCCTAGCACATTGTTTGATTTATTTTCCAATCATTTTTTAATTGACATTGTGACTGCACACAGTGATTTATTATTATACGAGTTATATTACGAAAACCGGCTCTCAGATTGCAATGCAAATATGGCAAGATACTCACCTGTAAAGGATTATTTTATACTAGCGACCCGCCCCGGCTTCGCACGGGTGCAATGTAGATACTAATGTTTCCTCTACTATAATATTCATGTATTATACATATAAACGTTCCTTAAGAATCAGTCTATCTATTAAAAAAAACCGCATCAAAATCCGTTGCGTAGTTTTAAAGATCTAAGCATACATAGGGACAGACGGCGGATAGCGACTTTGTTTTATACTATGTAGTGATTAAATGCACAAACGTTGACAAATTGAATTTAAACGAGTTTTATTAAACATGTATTTTTCATATTGATATGTATTACTACAAAAAAAGAAGTTGTCGTTAACGAAAGATGTTTACTTTGAAACTGACTTTATGGTTACTAGCCTAACAAACTACCGTGCGCTTGTACGCAGGTATCCACGTGAGTTACGATGTACTGATGGCTGATTTTATCAGATCCGAACTAGACTTTTTATTTTTAGGCCATGATCTAGTTATTTCAAGTGTGATTCCAATTTTCCTTTTATACTCTCATGGACTTAAGGACCATCAAAATGCAGAAAATAAATCATTATGATCAATTAAATAACGGCACTTTTAAAAATTATTAAATATACATTACGCCTTTAAGCATTAAGCAATTTTCGTTTTTCAGTATCTTGTGTGTACATAAATAAATAAATAAGCATAGGTACTTCTGCATTGAGGCCGTGGTCAAGCTTTTGCGTGACTGCTAAAATGGTTCTTTAATTAGGGACCGTCTAATAAATACACTCGCATAAAACTCGCGGTCACGAAATGATACGAACATACAACGCGGTCACACTGTCTAAAAAATATAATCCTTGGCTGTTCCCCCCCCCCCCCCCAGCGACGCCCCAAGGCGTGGTCTGTACCCCACAGGGGTTGCCTTTATGGAGTCACTTGGTTTGTAATATTTTTATAAGTCCTGGCTGGAGGCACAGGCAAGCCCGGTTAAGCAGTCGACATCCTCTTAAATTGAACTGCTAAAGGTAACTCACAAAAAACACCTATTTATTATCATGCGATATGCGGGGTGGTCCAAATATCACTAGTCTCCCCATTTTTATTAAAAAAAAGTAATATTACAATACGATGTCCTACTAGCTTTTGATCGCGGCGTGGCTTGCGTCCATTTAGATTTTGCAAAAAGGTTTAATTTTATCCGACTGCAATATTGAATTTGTAAAAGTTTTTAAAATTGCTGATACTAAAATAATTGTGATAGTTCAAGAAATAGTTTTATTCTTCCTGTAATACCTAACATACTTACAAAATTCGCAAATTAAAAAAAAAAGATAAAAAACTTTGCTCCACACTAGGAATTTCTCGCCCTTATCATCGAGATTTACGCGTCGGTGATAAGGGGAAAGGTTGTAAATGGCTATAACATTAAGTCCGCTTTTGCAGTGTTTTTACTAGAGCATAAAGTTTTAATAAATAACAGTATTAAACAAACGATTCCCACAGTAATTATGGTAGACGTACTTAAAAGTACAAAAAACCCACCTTTTTTTTTAAACCCACCTGTCACCTGTTCCTTGCCGTAGAACTCGTCATCATAGTTCTTGGACAGCGAGTAGTCAGGCGGCAGAGCACAACCTGTGAACAACAACAACATGCATACATTGATATTTTGCCACTAAACATAAAAAAATCATCTTGACATACCGAGTTTCCTCCATGTCTCGGAAAGCACGTTAAGCCGTTGGTCCCGGCTATCGTTTGTAGATGTTTGGCAGTTTTTACGCTAACAACTGCCGTGTTATCTCTACACCACCCTTGGTTGACTGATATAGAATTGCTAAAGCTTCATTAAGTTCATAAGCATAAGCATAATCAGCTTTTTAACGTTCCCACTGCTGGAGAGAGGACAGTTCCCGGGCTGTGGGTCAACCATCCGTCATTGGTAAAGTAAAATGAGCCTTATACCTATAGCGATAAGACAGGGCAGCGCCTTGCCGAACAGCTCGGGCTCGTAGTCCATCTTGGAAAGCGAGTCGAAGATGTTGCTGAACAGCATCATGGTGAGTCTCTTCTCTTCGTCGGAGGATGCTCCGTACACTCCTTGTCCGGGCCCTGTGCTACCGTAGTACTTGGCGCAGCGTTCGTAGTGGAGGGTTAAAAGCTGTGGAAAGATTAAAAAGGTGATTTATTCCATTAAATAGAATAGAATAGAATACTCTTTATTATGTAAACCGTATAAGTTACAGAAAATATAGATGAAGAAAACATTACATAGGGTGACACAATGGGCGGCCTTATCGCTAATCCAAATAAAATCGATTAAAGAGAGAGGTAGTGATTTTTGACCATTGTTTTAAAGATGGACAAAGATTGAGCACGCCTTACCGATACGGGCAAGGCATTCCATAACCGCACCGCTTGAACCGTAAAAGATTTTTCGTAAAAACTGGTGGAATGTAGTCTCTAGTCTCAAGTGGTACTTGTGGAAGAGCGAGACAGCCCACTAATTATTGCAACTTTCTGGTGTTGCCACAACTCATGTAAGCTTATAATGTTGTAAGATGAAAAAAGTATTTTCGTATTCATGTTGGTAAGAAATTTTGAAAATTATTTGACTTAACAAGACGTCCACCATTGGCTTAGGGTCTCCGCGTTGCCAAAAATATCGAAATTTTAGTAATTCAGAACTTCACATTGATAGCACAGCAGAACAAATATTATTATACTGATACGCAATACTACACCTAATGACACTCACCGTAAGAACTACTGTGGTGTGTGGTGACAGTTTAAGCTATTTAATAAGGCGAATAAGTCCCGTTGGGTTGATTTATACTAATATTATAAAGAGGAAAACTTTGTTTGTTTTTTTGGTTGTAATGAATAGGCTCAAAAACTACTGGACCGATTTTAAAAATTCTTTCGCCATTCGAAAGCTACATTATCCACGCGTAACATAGGCTATATTTTATCCGCATATTCCCACGGGAACGGGAACTACGCGGGTAAAGCCGCGGGGCGCTGCTAGTATGCAATATAATGCCTTGTAACACTCACCCTAAGAGCGACAGTGGTGTACTCGGACAGTTTGGAGACATCAACAGTGAGTTTCCTCAACAGTTTCAGCAACATGGACGGCTGCATGGCTGATGTAAGCGCCACTAAGAAGTCTGATACTGCTTCACGTTGACCCTTGGTTAACATGCGGTTCTTCGATAACCTGGAATGGAAAATTGTGTAAAATAATATTTATGAACATGACACCAGAAAATGGCAAACTTGTGGTTAATTCAATTAATAATTACTTGAAACTGGAATGGTTTTTAAGACTGCTACTTACTGCAAAATTGCTGAAAATTTATTATATATGTATGTCTCCGTAAAATGGCAAACTTCGTAGTATTATAAAATATCTTGAGAGTTTGTAAACTGTCGATAAATTGTCAACTGAACATTTGGAACAGTTGTTTACGCATCAAAATTTGATAGTTTATAATCTTTCGAAGTCATTCCGAGGAATTATTGAATAGCAAGTAATGAAACGTCAAGTGTCATTACTTCTACCTCTAACCCATTATCTGGGTTTCACGGTACTTCTTGACAATACTAGTGTCAGATTTTCTGGTTTCTGAGAATCCGTATCGACTGCCAAAGAGCTCCAAACGACAACCGGGACAACGGCTTAACGTGCTTTCCGAGACATGGAGGAGTCTCGGTATGTTAAAATGGTCACCCATCCACAAACCAACCTCGGCAAGCGTTACTTTACCTTGAAGATCGACCCACGTAGCTTTTATAATTTAGCCACGAGTTCCTAAGTGAGCTATGCATAAATAAATAAAAGTAGTTACCTATACACAGTATGCAGCGTAGCGTCCAGAAGACTGGCGTAGTTCTCGGCTTCATTATAGAAGTATGCGTGTTTGATAAGTAGCGGAAGGATTGAGTTCCCGATGTAGCGGTTCATTGAGAGCGCCATGTCGGACTCGCAGCCGTCGTTCTGAAAGAGTAAAATGAAAGTAAAATTAGAAATGAGATAAGGGCAGGTTGTTAGAAAGAGTAGTGGTGGCCGAGTGGTAACGGCCCCGACTTACGAATTGTAGGTTGCGGGTTAAAACTGCTCTCAAAACGGTGAAGGAAAACATCGTGAGGAATCCGGCATGTCCTAGAACCATGTGACATTCACCAACCCGCACTGGGCCCGCGTGGTGGATTACGGCCCATTCCCTCTCCTAGAGGGGAGGCCTGTGTCCCAGCAGTGGGAGCATGAAAAGGCTGATTATGTTTATGCTATTATGCAGGTTCTTAGTGACTGAAAACAAAAATCTTAAAACATAGATGTTCGTTATTTGGAAAAGGTGATGGTGGTAAACTAACAGAAGATAATTAAAGAGAAAAAAAAAATGCTCAGCTCTTTCTTCAGCTCTTAGCAAATTAAAATTAGTAGGCAGTTCCTTTCACTGCAATAAAACAGAAATAAATATGTGGAGGAATCCACACTTTCACATTCCATCTTCGACTTTGTCTCTGTCACCTTTTAAACTGGAGTCAAAAGCAAACCCATCTCAAATAAAAAGAAAAATTAATCTTGCTCTGCAATTCTGCGTAGGTAAATTAGTTCAGATTCAACTTACTCTGTCTAACATGGTGGCGGCCCTCAAATCAGGCAGGAAGGCTTCCTCCAGCAGCTTGTAGAACAGCTCCTGAGTCTCAATACCATACACTCGCTCTAAGAAGAGTCCCACGCTCTGTTTGTGACCAGGGATCAGGCCGGATGGCATATCTGTTGGGAAAAAAGTTGCTGTATAAAATGTACGTGTGGTTATTTTTTAATCTCAATTTAATACAGTATAAAATAGCCTATATCTGTGAAAAAAATATGTAAATATGAATACATCCAACAACAAATGTGATCACAGTGTAGCGCTCAGAAAAATAAAACTACGAAAAGAAGATTCTAGACACTCAATCAGTCAGATAAATCAAACCTACTTTTTTATCCGATAGCGTAGTACAGAATGGTTAAAGTTAATGTTATAAAGAACCCTGTTATACTAACCAGACTTAGGTCTTTCCTCTCCGGCAGCGGGGTTGTTGAGCGTGAACCTCAAACTGAGCACTCCTTGCAGGTCCTCCAGGGGCACCAGAGAACGAAGGATGGCGCGGGCTCGGAGAGACTCGTTCTTGCCCTAAAAATATATGTAACAGTCATTTCAGGTTAGTGAAATCAGAGGGCCTGCCAGGGTTGCGGAATTTATTCGGAAGAGGCACCACGGCCCTGGAACGCAAAGGGCACTTGGAGGATCACGGGTGGTTTTTAGTCAGTAAGAGTCTGACACTCCCTTCCGCTCCGCCCAGAGCGGGAGAAGTCATTTGATAATTTCCCATCCATAAAAAAGGTATGTATACTATATTGTGATGATGGCAGTCATCAGTGAACTTATTTCGGGAAATTGATAATGCAGATATTGTCATGTAGACGAAAAGGGGCGTCGGCAGGAACTGTAGGTGGCAGTACAGAAGTGTCAGCGTAAAAAACCGAATTTGTTACACTAATTGGTACAGTCTTGCATGTTCCAGCAGCCCTATTATTACGTCTTAAATCCATCATGATTTCTGTGTCAGAGAGAGACGGAGTTACACAAGACGAATGCACTATCTTTTTCCCTCACACGAATCATGATAGCATTGGTACTTCGTAATACGACCCCTGGTACAGGTTCAAATATCGAACGAAAAAGCGCAGATATACCGATATTTTTTCAGTGTTTAGATCGCTTCAAGAGCATTTACGCGTCGGAAGACCGCCGCAAAACGGTTCATTTTATTATTATTTTATTTGTTTTATTTGGGAAAATAAACGGTTACATATTAGAATGTTGTGGCACAGAACTTAAAACTGAAATGGGAATATAAATGTATAACTAACAACATTTTCCACATAATATAAAAAAGAAAAACAAACATAAACGGCGTGCGATATAAAACGGTTCAGAAAGACAGCTAGTGTTTATCTACTTACGAGAGCAATGACCCCCGCGTCAGGCGCGCAGCGGCCGAGCAGGTCCACGAGCGTGCAGTAGAAGTTCAGTATGGCGGCGCCCGTGTCGATGTAGTCTTCATCCTCGTCCGACTCGGGCAGGGGGTGACTGAACTGTAACAATAACATAAGCAACCAATACAAATCTATACTAATATTATAAAGCTGAAGAGTTTGTTTGTTTGTTTGAACGCGCTAATCTCAGGAACTACTGGTCCGATTTGAAAAAATCTTTCAGTGTTAGATAGCCCGTTTATCGAGGAAGGCTATAGGCTATATATATTTACGCTAACACCAATAGGAGCGGAGCAGTCATGAAAAATGTGACACAAACGAACTTGTGCGGACAGCTAGTACAAAATAATTGTAAACTTGATATTATTTTTAAAATAACGTAGTATAAAAGTGACACGTATGCACTTCCATATCGTGAGGAGCAAATTGAAGTACCTAATGGAACTAGTTTAGTTAATTTATTCCGTTAAGAGTCAGCGAAATACTGCCGTAAACTAAGATTATTGAAAACTCGATAACATATAACAAATGAACGTGGCATGAGTGACTTTCTTTTTCAGTGAAATGGTAAATGATAAATGATATTTATTTTGTAAGTAAGTTAAACGTAACACTTTTACACTTCCAATGTTTCTTGTCATTTTAAGATAGATGAAGCCGGTGTTTCCTAGCTGACTAACGTAAGCTGGTAACGTTACTTGCGAGCTTTTAATGGAGAAGAGAAATCTTTGCCAACTTTGTCTCTGGAATGGTAAAATCACTGTGACGCCACTGACTTTGCAAAATTCTATGGATATCGGTAGTTATTTAGGGTCGAGCACCAGGACCTCAAGTCTGCTATTGCAATAGTGTCAGAATGGTCTATCATTGATTTCATAATTGTTGATTTTTACAAGTTTGGTAATCTACTAATATAAAAGCCTCATTATGACTTTCCAATGGTCAACCACTGACACTCCATTGAGAGAAATGGCATAGAATGGTAATCTCGTACATAATGAGAAATGAATGACAGACGTATGCGGTAACTTTAGATTGCATATAACACTAATAAATAATATGGAAAAGAAATTGGCATGACTTAATGTTACAGCTAAGGCGTGGAATTCCCTGCCAGAGTCTGTGTTTCCTGATAACTACAACCTGGAAGTATTTAAGTCAAGAGTGACCAGGCTACCTCTAGGTAAGCATGGTTCATCTTTGACCACATCATTGCTTACCATCAGGTGAGATCGTGGTCAAACGTGAGCATACAAATACTAAGAAAAACAAAAAGGTGGGCCTACACCCTCCCCGACCCATGCTGCCCTCCCTCAATGACCCCGCTAAGCCGAGGCCCGTGTCCCACAGGGGATGCCCTTAGCGAGCGGTCACTTAGTTTTTAAGTAGTTTTAAGCCCTGGCTGGGGCCCTTAAATTTATTTGAGGCCACCACAGGAAGAATCGGTTAAGCAGTACCCAGCATTAGTGTGCTGAACTGCGATTGGTCCTTACAAAAAAAAAAATGTGGGCCTATGACTTGTTTCAACGTTCCTCCTTCTAAATACTCACGTTAACGTCTCCCTCCTGCTCCATCTCCCTCAGCTTCCGTCTGTCAGCGATCCTCTCGCTCATCTTGTTCGCGTCCACGATGGCCTTCAGCAGCCCCTCACCCTCTCCCCTGAGAGCAGGGCCGAGGCACTCCGGCCGACGGATCAAAAGGCGGATTACTAGGTTTGCGTTCTCTTCTACGCTTTCGCCGTTGACCTGTGTGGAAGAGAATTTGTTGTTATTGTGGTATAGTCGAAGAAACATGATTATTTAGGTATGTTTGTTTCAGAGTTGGCTTCTACTTGTAAAGATATAACTTTCAATCTGCCTAGCCTTTCCCCACTATGTTGGGGTCGACTTCCATTCGAACCTGAGTACCAGAAGTTCACATTGAGTGGATGCCCTCCTGACCTTCACAACGGGGAGGGGGGATAAAGGAACTGGGTACACAAAACCCCGAGGCAAGACTGGTGACAGATTTCTTTATTTCAGACTACCCATAAAGGCTGAAAATAAATGCCAGCCGGGACCAAACGTTTAACGTGCTTTTTTGAGGTAGGTAAAAAATTCGGTATGTTAAGATAGTCATCCATTGCTGGACCGACCTCGACAGGCGTTGTTTAAACATAAAAATCGATCCGTGCAGCTGTGCTCAAGATTATAAACAAATCATGTTGTACTTGCTAGGGTTGCGGAATTTGTTCGAAAGAGTCACCGCGGCCCTAAAGGGCACAAGAAGTATCACGGGTGGGTTTTAGTCAGTAAGAGTCTGACACTCCCTTCCGCTCCACCCAGACTTCTCCCGCAGTCATTTGATGATTTCCCAACCAGGTAAAAAAAACATGTTGCTAAATAAAATCTAAATTATTTATAGACTAAATTTTCCGATGATATAATAGACAACTGGAAAAACACAGGCTTCCACTTACCCAGACACAGAACCGAAGGAAGTCGAGGTAACGCTCTCCTTCGACTGGGTCCCACCCAAGGTCAGGGTATCCCTTCTCCACGAGCTCCGAGTTGCTTTGCAGTCCACAGCGAGATAGGTATACTGCTATCTTTTCTAGGTAGTGTTCTCTGAAAGTAAAACATTCAGAGTTTCAACAGCAGAGTTATGGTGAAGTCCGTTTTTCACTGCTTAGCCACAAAGATATTTGACACGGAACAATTTTTTTGGTTCATTGATGACCTTAAACTGACGTGCACCTTGTGAATGTCGTAGTCATATCGTAGATTTCGGCATTTCATGATGTGGTCATGAAGTCGCCAATCGTTATGGCTAAAAACTTCAAGAAATGGCTAGGACATGGATATTAATTTGTCATCCTAAATTAATATTTACCAGGTCTACCGCAAGACTCGAGTAGTTATTTTGCGTATAGCAATCGAGTTATTAATCACATTATATCTCGTAATAACGTAGTGTTATTAAATGCATGCATGACTGCAACTGGAACCGTGATCTAAGATAGGTAGCTTATTTAGGAATGAACCCACCAGTTAAAAGATGTTAATTTTTCGAAAATTATATTATCAACATCAAAACCTGTCGTCAAAAGTTTTAGGGTCTTGGAAGTAAAAGCAACATAAACATCATCACTCCAATAAAACTGGTCACCTCAAAGCCAGCGCGAGCTCCGTATTCTCCATAAGACTGGAGTAGGCCACATCGAGCGGCGTGGATCCTCTCAGCGAAGGTCTGGATAGCAGGATGTTGGAGTTCTCCAGCAGGAAGTCGAAGTGGTCGAACATGGCCTTCTGGTTCTGGCGGCCCGTGCGGCAGAAATAGCAGAGGAAGCGGCAGCACGCTACTACCATCTCGTGAGATGTATCCTGGGGAGAGGGGATTCATGTCAATAAATAATCTGAGGTTTGTGTTTTTAAAGAATCAGCACGAATAATAACTCAGCATCCTTACTAATGTTATAAACGCGAAAATTTGTATGCATGTTTATTATTCTTTCACGCAAAAACTCCTGAATGGATCTTGATGAAATTTGGCATGGAGGTAGATTATAGTGTGAAACCAAGGGGGCATACTATCGGGATAACGGTAGCAGCTAGTTAATCAATAAACGAATGTTTTTTTTTTGCCTAGAAGTTTTTATCTTGGATTCAAGAAGGTAGTTAATAATGCAATATCAAATGATCATCTATGTTAGTCAAGTATTTCAAGTGCTGCTACATTGGATTTGACACCATACAGTGAGCTAGTGATATTCTGAATTTTATTGAGGAAAACATTGCAGCGAGTACATATGTCAGTTATATAGTTTCTGCGGCGAGCAGTCGGTAGCCGCTTTGGTAGTCATAGCTGCATAGATATTGATATATGCTGCCTTGATATATAGGAGCAGTGGTGGCCGAGTGGTGACGGCCCCGACTTACGAATTGTAGGTCGCGGTTTCAAACCTAGCCAGGCGCATTACTTTGTGCAAATATTTTCATCACCACTGCTCTCAAAACAGTGAAGGAATCTTCATGAAACCGGCATATCCTAGAACCAAAAATTCGAAGAAATGTGACATTCACCAACCCGCACTGGGCCCGCGTGGTGGATTATGGCCCATTCCCTCTCCTAGAGAGGAGGCCTGTGTCCCAGCAGTGGGAACATTGAAAGGCTGATTATTATATGCCACCAAAATATTGTAAACGTCGTAAGACATATCCTATAAGCTTATCTGTTCACAAAGTATAACGTTTTTATTTTTTTAATATTGTGCCATTGCTCATCAAAGGCCTCCTCCAAATCCTTCCAGGGGCCGTATTACGAAGTGCAAACGCTATCATGATTCGTGTGAGGGAAAGAGATAGTGCTATTCGTCTTGTGTAACTCCGTCTCTCTCTGACACAGAAATCATGATGGATTTAAGACGTCATAATAGGGCTGCAGGTGTGCTATTGCAGAGGGACCACAAAGTTTATTCCGTGACAGTACAATACAGTGGGCTGCCCACCTTCTCCTGCTTGTCCTCGGCGACGGGCGGGCTGGCGGGCTGCGCGTCGGACTGCGCCTGCGCGCGCCGCCCCAGCGTGTTCATCATCACCGCCATCACGTTCTCGTGCACGCGCAGCACTCTGGGCCACAGGGAATACATGGTTGTAACTCACGTAATTAATGACTCTGTAGTTCAGACATTGCAAGGCAAAAGGAGTTGATTGAAGTATTTTTAATTCCATACTTTTCGTCATTTTCACGTTCATTTGAGCATGATCCAACGTATAGATTCTCGTAGCTTGATTTATTTTACATGATACTTGCTTATTGAATATTTGGGTAACTAGTACGTGTAGCACCGCAATTAGAAATTCGTTTTAAGCTAATATTTTTGATCCATTGTATTTGTTTTGCGCTTTGCTTACTTATATTATTCTAGACCACCATACCGAAGTACATTTCAGTGATGAATATTTATTTACCTTATCAAATCCGGATGCTGGAAGAATGTATGGTTGTTGACGAGTTTCCTGAAATAAAAAAATAACATTCAATTCCAATTTTGTATTGTATTATAGAAGTTTAACATTCATATATAAATTTAACTTAACTGATCGAATAGATTCTGCATGAGATTTTTTTTTTTAAAAAACGTTGCCCCACTCTAGTATTTACCTGAACAATTATCTGTAGGCCATACAAATATTTGTACCGTGCGGGGATTGAAACCGCGACACGTAGCGAAGCGAAGCCCTATGCGCATTTTATTATTCAACAAGCTTAATTAATTGTGTTCTGTTTTGTCTATGGTATGACCAGAGACTCGTGGTAGTTGTTTTTTTTTAAGTTTGTTTTATTTTAGTTTTTGTGCGTCACCTATGGCGGAATAAACGAGTTTTCTTTCTTTATTTTCTTTCTACTTACCAGAGCCTCTTCCTCATGAGCTCCTCTTCCTCCTGACTCATCTGCACAGGCAGCAGCGCTCGGATCTGACTAAGTCCCACCCACATCTCTGCCACGTCCAACTTGGTTTTGGCGTTGATGACGTATGTCTTCTCTAGGGCGCGGATCAACTCGCCTACTGCGTCATATTGACGGACTAGAAGACTGAAAGGAAAAATTACTATAGTTAGAATTTGGAAGACATGTTTTCTCCAGAGTTGCGGAATTTGTTGGAAAGAGTCACTGCGGTCCTGGAACGCAAAAGGCTTTCGAAGGCACAAGGATGGGTTTTAGACAGAAAGAGTCCGACACTCCCTTCCGTTCCGCCCAGAACGGAAGAAGTCATTTAATGACTGCTCAAGCTAAAAATACATTTTCTGTTGTATGTAATCTGCAGCGTATCCTGAACATACTTGAGAGGTTTCGAGTCAAAGCAAGATGAACAGGCTTCTTTAAGGCTCGCTTGCTCCATCGTAGATCTTATTCATCGCTTATACCATCAGGCGAGATCGAGGTTAATGATGCAGTCATCAGGAATAGGTATAATATAGGTAATAAATAACTTAATATCTCTTCAAAATAGCTTTGTCAATGAATCTTAGAGACGGGGTTACCCTATGTTCACCATTTTACTTTCTTTCAAAAGATGTGTTGGTTGTTTCTATATGGTTAAAAGCGGTGTAGACTACTACTAGCTGTGAAGACCTTATGTGTGTTCGCCTTTCTGTCTCTTCTCCATACAACTCTACTTTTACAACTACACAATATTTTTCCACGGTAAAAACAAGATGTATTTTGGTTGTTCTTACCCTGAAAAAAACTTAATAAATATTGCTGATAATGTTATTAAGAACAACTGTGCCAGTTAGAGATAAATGTTTAACAATAGTTTGATTTATCTTAGAAATTATGATAAATTACCTGAACATTTCTCTGACAAGTTTGGGTGTCTCTATCTGCGACTCCTCGGCCCAGTTGACGATGGTCTGGATCAGAACCTTGCGGAACTTCTCCTCAGGAGTCTTCTTTATAGGCTCCTCTATTGCCTGAAAAGCAGATACAACTGTGAATAAATTCCTTGAACATTACTTTGCTTATAATCATAATCAGCCTTTTAACGTTCCCACTGCTGGGACACAGGCCTCCTCTCTAGGAGAGGGAATGGGCCGTAATGCACCACGCGGGCGCAGTGCGGGTTGGTGAATGTCACATGTCTTCGAATTTTTGGTTCTAGGACATGCCGGTTTCCTCACGATGTTTTCCTTCACCGTTTTGAGAGCAGTGATGATGTAATTAATTACACAAAGTAATGCGCCTGGCGGGGTTTGAACCCGCGACCTACAATTCTGGTTCAAACCCAGCCAGGCGCATTACTTGCTTTGCTTAGCAATATTCTTTCCCTCACTCAGCAACAATGTTGCATTGCTATGTAATAAAAAAGTTTTCGCATTACCTTAGCTTCTTCTTCCAGCTCCTTAACGGTGTTGATTATGTTGTATAGCTTGCCAAACGCGCCCGGCTTCACCTCTGGCTCTTGATTATCCTGTAATAACGACGAAGGATTTATTATTCTATTGTTTCTACGACTTACTAGATAGAAAATATGCAATGCACTTCATCACATCTGCATACATTTTCCTCAATATGTTGGGGTCGGTTTCCACTTTAATCAGATTGAGTAATTTACATCGAACGACTGTCAATTTAACCACCACAATTCAGTTACAGGGTAATACTATTCCGACACGTTGCTATTCGGACTTAGGACTACCGGTAAAAACCTCTAAAAATCTTCGAACTGTTACGGTTTCCCAATGCTAGGGAAAACCCTTAATCATTAATAATAATTGATTGCACAGATTTCTATTAAATTGTACTGTCATCATTTTAAATTCAGCAGTACATTCCGCTCCTGCAGAGCACCAGTCTCGTCCCGATCGCTGAACCGGTACCATCTCTGTTCCATATCCGTTGTGTCTGCCAGTTACAATTTAGTTTAGCCGAAAATTACCAACCAAGGTCAATCTCAAAATTGTATCATTTTATTTTGTGTAACCAAAAGTGTTTTTTTAAAACTTTGTTTTCGGGGTCCCGTATAACAGAACGATAGCCGCGCCTGACGGTTAACGTGCTTTCCGAAGTACGGACGAATCTCGAACATGGTTAGCGTCATATATGCTTTAAGGATCGATTCGTGCAGCTATTAGTCACGGGGCTATAGGGTCCAATTTTTGTTCCTAGTACCTATAAGACTAGATTGGAGGAATTAACACCTCGACTCCACGCTTCGGGGAATAACATAGTTACCTCTGCATCAGGCTCCACAAGCGCCATAAGGCTCTCGTGGAAGCTGTTCATGCGCGCGATCAGCTCCTCACCGCACGGACAGTGTCTTTGCTTTTCATTCATGGCATATGGCAAAGGGTTATACGAATAAAGTTACCTCTCCATCGGGCTCCTGTAGCGCGTGCAGCGACACATGCGCCATGAGGCTCTCGTGGAAGCAGTTCATGCGCGCGATCAGCTCCTCACCGCACGGACAGTGTCTTTGCTTTTCATTCATGGCATATGGCAAAGGGTTATACGAATAAAGTTACCTCTCCATCGGGCTCCTGTAGCGCGTGTAGTGACACATGCGCCATGAGGCTCTTGTGGAAGCTGTTCATGCGCGCGATCAGCTCCTCACCGCACGGACAGTTCTCCTTGCTTCTCATTCATGGCATATGGCAAAGGGTTATACGAATAAAGTTACCTCTCCATCGGGCTCCTGTAGCGCGTGTAGTGACACATGCGCCATGAGGCTCTCGTGGAAGCTGTTCATGCGCGCGATCAGCTCCTCACCGCACGGACAGTGTCTTTGCTTTTCATTGATGGCTTATGGCAAAGGGTTATACGAACAAAGTTACCTCTCCATCGGGCTCCTGTAGCGCGTGCAGCGACACATGCGCCATTAGGCTCTCGTGGAAGCTGTTCATGCGCGCGATCAGCTCCTCACCGCACGGACAGTTGTCCTTATCTTCTGATTCTTCTAAGTGCTTGAAACCTGGTGAAATAGAGAGTTATATGGTGGTATAGTTTTGGACTGTGTGATAAAGGGTATCCAAATACTGGATTCGAAAATAACGTCAATATTTAGTTATTACAATTGGACTATTAAAAGGCACGTTTGAACGGTAACATTTTGGAATTCTTAAAAACATTGTGGAATATCAAGTGGTGTCAATAAATATTTTCAAAGCCTAATCTCACTAAATTTTAATTAATTAAAAAGAAAACACAATATTAATTACAAATACAAATAAATGTCTCTCAAAACGGTGAAGGAAAACATCCTGAGGAAACCGGCATGTCCTAGAATCAAAAACTCGAAGACATGTGACATTCACCAACCCGCACTGGGCCCGCGTGCTGGATTACGGCCCCTCTCCTAGAGAGGAGGCCTGTATCTCAGCAGTGGGAACATTAAAAGGCTGATTATGCTTATGCTGTCTATGTTTTAGAGACAAATCAACTTACTGAGTATAGCATTCATCTGTTCCCTGGGCGGACAACGGAACTCCCTGGTCTTTTTAGCTGCAACCGCGCTCGGCAAGTCTGACTGCTTGATCTCCGTGTAACGCCTGTTAAGTGATAGTCAAATGGTGTGAATGCTTATAATAAAATCTTATTTTATTTTATTATACATATCTATAAAATCTGGACCATAACTCAGATGACTTAAGTATGTCAATATTTTGTCTAAGTATGGGGGCTTGGATAAAAAATATTGACATATTTAACAATACAGTTTAATAAATCTGCCTGGCCTTTCCCAAATGGGTGCAGTTGAGTAGTTACCTATCCGATCTCTACCATCCGGTAAATGGGAAACACAATTACAAGAAAGTTCTTTGGGTTTACCTCAACTGATTAGACCGTCCTCAATAAAATCATGGGCGAAGACAATAACATACTCTGCCAGTCAGATGCAGGTAAGTATAAAAATTTTACATGGAGCGACTGCCTAACCGACCTCCACAACCGTAAAGCACTATTTGAGGAACACCATACTCCTTGCCAAGACAGGAATCAGATTTACGGCTCCACCAGCCGCCCATAGTAAATGAAAATGATCAACAAATGACAGCCGGGACCAAAAACTTTTCCAAGGTAAGCATGGTCTCGGCATGTAATCAACCACGGAATGACATGGCAAAGCGTTGCTAAACTTTGTAGATCGACCCATATGACTGTTATTATTTAGCCACGAGCTCCTCCCGGTACAGATATAACAGATTTACTTTGTTGGTCCCCAATTTACAGTAGCGTTGCTTCCCGGTAACCTCGAACATTAATCAGCTTATCGGCGTGCAGTGGTTCGAGTTAGGGTAGGCTAAAGAAAATGTCCAAGTAAATTTTAAAAAATAACCGCATTATTCAGGGTTGATTTTTAATGAAATGAGTTTTTTTGATAAATAGCCTATTAAAAAAAAACATTTCAACCCTGAATAATGTGGTGTATTTTTTTTGGACATTATTTTCTGGCCTACCCAACTCGAACCACTGCACGCCACTGTAGCTGTTATTTGTCAAGGATCTTTACCTCAGCTGATCAGTCTGCAGATCCCCAACGAAGTCGTGCGCGAAGGCGATGATGGCCTCAACCCGGTGCCGCAGCTGAATGTCGTTGAGATGCTGCAGCAGGTAGCACATCTGCAGCTTTGCGCCCTCCGCCATCTTCATGTGGAGGAGGCCTTTGCGGTGTTCGTCTTTACCCTCTGAAGAAATGAAAGCATTAGTGAATAAATGATCTAGAATAATGAATACGTCAGTTTCCAAATTAAATACTATGTATGCTGAATAGGCATTTACTGCAGTGGCTAACCTGGAAATCTCTTAACCTTTTGATGACCCAGGTTGGCTGCTGTAGAAACTATCTGGTCAAATCATAATTCCGTCCCAAACACCGTGCCAGTGTGGAGCTTCATCGCAAGATATGCCACCTACTTTCCTGCCCTCTATGCCAAGCCACCTGCTTCTTCTAGGAACTGGTCGAAGCTAACGATAGAGCGGTCCAAAACTTAGGAAGTTGCGTCAAATGACACAAAAATAATAATACGTCAGTCAGGACTTTACAATTAAAAACTAGTGTCAACGATCAAACAATATAAATAACAAAAGTCAACGAGTACAGAGTTATGCCGGTACCTATGGACGTCAGTAAGCTGAGTGGTGGCGAGTAGGACTGCAGCGGTGCCGTCATATAATGCGCCGACATATGGTAACATACTGAGTTGAGCATACTGACTAAGATATTTTCAATAACAATAATATCCTTTTAAAAGGAGACTTGATTTGCGAATGACACCCGTTGCGGTAAACGAGTTCTAGAGTGGAGACCGCATCTCGGCAAACGTAGTGTAGGACGTCCTCAGGCACGGTGGAGTGACGATTTGCGCAGGACGGCTGGCAGAAACTGGATGCGAGAAGCTGAACATAGATCTAAGTGGCGTGCTATTGGAGATGCCTATGTCCAGCAGTGGACTGCAACAGGCTGTTCATGATGATGAAGACTATCTCCCCACGAAGAAGATATTGGATTATTTTATAATGTTAATCAATACCAATTATTGTTCTAGTACAATAAATTACCTTTGTCAAAGGAAGGGTCCCACGTCTCAGGGTTCGTCATGATGAGTAGCTTCTCTACATCTTCGTCGCGCATCATACCAACCAGTAGGAGACGGTCTACCAGCTTGATCAGTGGCCTGAAATATAAAAATTGGATTTAGTTACACTTACATACATAGATCAGAAAATGGAATAAGTCTATCGCCAAAACTATACAGGGATGATATTAGTCCATGTGGATTACACTTCGAAAATGAATACACTAAAAACAAAGGAAAATGCTTACGCGTTTTACTTTTCAGTGTTTCAAAACAAAACCACGGAATTTGCAATTCAATATGAGCTAGAACATATAGACCGCGAGCTGTACAAAGTAACGTCAAAGACAGCACGTTGGCCTTGTTCCAGGCCGAGTAGGTATTCGTCAAGATGTTACATCTATACTAATATTATAAAGCTGAAGAGTTTGTTTGTTTGTTTGAACGCGCTAATCTCAGGAACTACTGGTTCGAATTGAAAAATTCTTTTTGGGTTGAATAGACCATTTATCGAGGAAGGCTTTAGGCTATATATCATCACGCTTAAGCCAATAGGAGCGGAGCAGCGATAAAGAATGTTTTAAAATCGGCGATTCCACGGGGACGAAGTCGCGGGCAGCAGCTAGTGACGAATATGGGCAAAAGGATTTCGGCTATTGTAAAATCAATTCTAATCTCTGGTCTAAGGTCTCATTGCTGCCCTGGTTGTCTCTACTATCTCGGCTATAGCCTGCACCACTCTCTCCCTCTAACACAACTGATGAGAATGAGACAACAATACACTTACAGAAACAGGTTCTCATTGCTGCCTCCCACAGGATCGCGGTTGTGGACCTGGTTGGTCTCCACTGCCTCGGCTAAAGCTTGCATCACAAACTCGCGAACCACTTCCAATGGGAAGAACGGCGAGTACAGATTACTGATCTCTGTTATGCTTTCACTGAAAACGGAGAGAGAAAAATGGTTAACCAACTAGGATTGTGCCATGGACATAAAACTTTACAGATATAGTGTTATGATATTGTTATAATAAAAAAAGAAACTCATCATTAACAAGGTGAATTTTTCGAATGACCTTGGATTGTCAAATCCGAAACTAAAATACTCAAACGAAAACGGTGAAAGAAAACATCGTGAGGAAACCGGCATGTCCCAGAACCAAATATTCGAAGACATGTGACATTCACCAACCCGCACTGGGCACGCGTAGTGGATTACGGCTCATTCCCTCTCCTAGAGAGGAGGCCTGTGTCCCAGCAGTGGGAACGTTAAAAGGCTGATTATGCTTATGCTTATACTCAAACGAATCTCGAGCCCGATTTTGAAGAAAACTAAAACTGACAAAGAAGAACGATAACCGGGACCAACTGCTTAACGTGCTTTCCGAAGCACAGACAAATCTCGGTATGTTAATATGGTTGCGTAACCATGAAGTTCGAGCCGTGCAGCTGCTATTAGTGAATACTATTTAACCACGACCTTCTCTTATTTAATATCATCATCTGCATAGCCTTTTCCCAACTATATTGGGGTCGGCTTCCGAGTACCAGTATTTTACGTGAAGCGACTGCCTACCAGACCTCTTTAACCCAGTCACTGTCAGATTTTCTGGCTTCTGACAACCCGTAACGATTGCCAAAGATCTACAAATAACAGCCGGGACTAGCTGCTTAACATGCTTTCTGAGGCATGGAGGACTCTCGGTATGTTAAGATGGTCATCCACCCACAGGCCGACCTCGGTGTTACGGTTGCGGATCGGTGGTAAAACAACGCGAGTTGAGCAAAAGATTTATTTATAAAGCTGTCGGGTTGGTTGCAAAAATTTAAGGAAGCGCGTGCTGTCCGTCGCGTTAGAAAAGGCACTGCTTCTGCGAAATCAAAATGGCGGTTCGTAACTCCCTCTCCCGGACACCGCGCACTTCGTTTTACAATTATGTTATGTTACATGACTTTTATTGCGTCACTAACACTCGGCAAGCGTTGCTTACCCTTGAAAAACAACCCGTGTGGCTGCTATTTTCCTAATTTGATTCTTCTTTAAAATTTAGACATTATTATTATTAGACATTTTAATTATTTTTTATTAATATTTTGTGTATGTATACCTACTGACTTGCATTTTTTTAAAGTACTCTACATATAGTGATAATTATTATTGTGTGATAATTTTGACATTTCCTTCCATTATAATAATATGTTATAACAAAATTGTGCTGGTCTTGATATAGTAAAAAAAAACCCTACCTTCAATAAAATGTTTAAATATTTCTACACCTGCAATGGTAGTGTACGTGATCCATTTTAAGATTAAGATCTTGTATGTACCGTATACTCAGAAATAAAATAAAAGAAATAAATGAATTATTATTATCGTTTAGCCACGAGCGCCACATCAAATAAGATAAAAATACTCACGCAATATCAGTCATCTTCATCTGCGGCCGCACACTTTCCGTCTGCAAGGAGCGCAGACTGTGTCCCATGTCTGGGTCTTCGTACAACGACTTTAGTTCTGGTCCTAGTGGAATCACGAATTCGTTCTTACACGCCTCCCTGTGACAAAATTTTTGATTATAGTTATTTTGTGGAAGTTACGGGTAGGTACGTGGAGTTCTGAAGTTTCTAGCGCTAATATTTGCCTGGCCTTTTCCTGTGCTGTGATAAGTGTCTTGTCTGTTTGCATATAGAGAGCTGAATACCAGTGGATATTGTGACGATGGCAGCCTCTTTGGCTGCGGGTCACTCAAATCAAAATAAATCTAAAAGTCATTTATTCAAACTAGTCTGAGAGACAGCACTTTTTGAACGTAAAATTTTACATAAAGACAGTCCCCCAAAACGGCCACCGTCACCACTTCCTAGTGTGTACTGGCGGACAAGTTTGTCGATAGAACTTTGGAAGTGTATGGTAAAAGAATAAAGAGTATTTTGAATTATGAATACGGAAAATATGCTTTGTTTTATAAAAAAAAGTCTTATAAGGGAGATGTCGTAAATAAGTAAAAAGTTGAATCCTTATCCAAGTTTTATTCATTAGAATAATAAGTAACACTAGGGGCGAGGTTCTCTAGTGTTCCAATAGCTTCAATCCAGCTGTAGTCTTTCTCCAGTCATATTGTCCTCGGCTTTCAGTCCAACCAGATGCAGCTAAATACTAGTATTGAATGAAGCGATTGAATATCTGAGCTCCAACATTCAGCTGTTAGTAACCGCGTGTATTGGAATGAGACGATGTGTCTTGGTTGAGACTCGGTTGTCTCATAATTTTGATCTTCTGACAACCCGCCATGACTGACAAAGGACAAAGGAACAATGGATAAAGGAGCTTTCCGGGGCAGAAAGGGGTCTCGATATAGGAAATCGCCTCCTATTTACGATTGTAAACTTTACACATATTACACCTGCATTCTTGTAAAAAAGATCACCATGAATTCTGTACAATCGAACTACGTAAAAAGACAACAACATACAATACTAGAAGTAAAAACAAATTTCAACTAATGACCGCACGCGCACGAACTAATTACGGCAAAAAAACAATACTGTTTGAAGGAGCACGACTGTTTAACGATTTACCCGAAGACATAAAGAAATGTGAAAATATTAATATGTTTAAATTAAAATTAAACAAACATGTATATAACGTATGACACTACCAACACACCAGATGCGAATGTTACAATATTTATAAGAACTTTGTATCTCATTTTAAGTGAACTGTAATATTGTTCTTATGAGAATAAAATTCTTTAAACCTAACCTTGATACAACTTTGCCGTTTGTACGCTTCGGCATCTATCGTGTATCTTCGGAAACACGAAGATTGCCGAGACACGGAACTTTAGAGGTTAACATATATGGCTTATACTTACATTGTAGTTGCGTGGGACTCCAAATGCAAGGCAATGAGCAGGTCGTAGAAGCCCTGTCGCAGTGGACCCGACATGTACTGAGACTGGATCGCGTATAGAAGCTGTTTCTGATCCACGTGTGTGCATAGAGCGTGGGCGGCCCTGAAAATTAATATTTTTTTTTTTTTAAGAAGGCTTACTGACTAATCAACCAATAACACAAAGACTAATATTAACAAATAGCTAATAACAAGCCTCCACATATAGGTAAGAAAAATTTTTTTAAAATAAAATCTCTTGTTTACAGGACTGGCTGACAGTTTAAATTTTATTCTATAAAAAAGCTACAGAATAATAATTATAGAATTACTAGAATTCGTCAAATGAAATTTTACAATATATAAGAAAAATATTAAAAAAAACACGTTTTTCTTATGTAGCTATACCCCATTCACAATAAGATTAGTCACTGAAATATTTTTTTTTTACAGTCCGTTCAACCGATTTTGACTTGTATTGCATTGGTGGCATGACAAATGGCAGCTGCAGTAAACAGTTGGTATTATAATCACGTTTTTGCTTCTAATGCCATCCGTATGCCTATGGAATAGAAGTGAAAATCGATTGAACGGACTATAAAAAAATTTGTTTGAATGTCTAATCTTATTGTGAATCTTCATTCACAATAAGATTAGACATTCAAACAAAATTTTTTATAAACTGTTATTATTTTTAGGGGACCGTTAAAACTAACTGTTGAATTGAAAGATTGACTTACCTATAATTACTCTGATAACATAACGCAGCATAAAGAGTCAGCGTATGGGAGTGGAAACTTAGCAGCTTGTCCATTTCTATCAGCTCCAGAATGTCTATGCAGCGGTCTTCCTCTGTAAACAGAATTTGACATTTTTAACATCACAAGAAAAATGCTAAAGATCACAAGAAAACGGCATCTGTGGTCCATGTCACCTTTTCAAACCAACTTTTGACCAAATGACAGGCAATAAGTAGTCGGAAATATAATAAAGTGCAAATGAAAATGAGCCTTGGGGTTCTGGTCTCCAATAACTTGCCCAAATTGATGAATGATGAAGTTGGCAGAGCGGAATGGAAATGTAAACTTACCCGGTATATGTAATGCCAGCATGGACACTGCATCTTCACACAACATGGACCAACCTCGGATGTCAGATAGCTTGAGTGCGTGCACTTGTAGAGATTGATTCGGTACCTGAAAGTGGGAAAACCGGTTTTACTGCGATGATTAGTTTCCATCCCACCAACTCACCATCCAGAGGCTTTTATGACGGAGGAATTATGGCCGACGGGTGTTGTGGAAGGCATTTTCGAGGAATGAAAATCTACATGATGCAACAACTCGGTGCAATACGTCGCCAACCCAACGTATTTTGATTACCTAGCTGTTATGTTTTTAATATGTATTAGTTTATTATTTCGTAAAATTAAGTTGTGTATTTTCTATGGGCCTAAATTGCCTGACAATAAAGTATTACTAGCTGCTGCCCGCGACTTCGTCCCCGTGGAATCCCCGATTTTACAACATTCTTAATCGCTGCTCCGCTCCTATTGGCTTAAGCGTGATGATATATAGCCTAAAGCCGTCCTCGATAAATGGTCTATTCAACCCAAAAAGAATTTTTCAATTCGAACTAGTAGTTCCTGAGATTAGCGCGTTCAAACAAACAAACAAACTCTTCAGCTTTATAATATTAGTATAGATTATTATATTACCAAAAATTAATTTAATTTGAAAGCTGCGGTAAGTATTACGCCATCACAGTAACAGTTTGTAGTTCGAAGGGTCTCTAGTTCGTAGCATATAACTGAATTTTTTTGTATGAATTTTGTATTCTTCCTAAACTTCGTATGCAACTATGACTGAAGAAGAAATTTAAATGTAACAATATTCCAGGTAACTTCAAAAAAAATTCTAGAAAACTTCCAGAACTCAGTTTATTGCATTGTGGAGATTTTCTTAAGACATAGAAACTGGTGGTGGACCTGCCAGTTCTATCTGAAGTCACTCACCCTAGCCCACTGGTGCGGCTTCAAGCACTGCACCTTCAGCCTGGGCGGGAACTGCGGTATAACGTGCTTATCGCTGGTCGGCAGGACTGCGGCAGACAACGGCAGGCTGGTGGCAGACCTGCCTAGTTCTATCTGGAGGATCTCCTTGGAAGTTGCTTCGACGAAAATCGCGGGGAAGAGTTTTGTTTCTGGCTCCATCTGAGGATGAAAATGGTGATTTCAGTCTTTGTGTGTCGGAAGAGAAGGGGATGGTTACATGCTTTTATAAATATAAGTTCAAGAGGCTCACCATTTTTCAGTCAATATACTACTAATTCAAGTAACTGAAAGAGGTTAGGTACATGATTATACCGTGTCGCAGTATAAACCAATCAAACGACTCTGTTCAGGCCTTCGACATATCATAACGAGTTTTGTCACTAATCAACTGCGTCAGGCGGTGCTACTATACAAACTACGACTCAACTTTACAAATAAAATTTCTCTTAAGCTAAGTTATGCTTTTAGGCTTGAATTTTCTAAGGCAGCAAACGTATTACGTTCCCAAAGAGAACGCGTAGCAAAATCCCTAATCACAGAATTCATGAATTTAAAATTCCAACCACTCACCTTAAACTTAAAGCTGGTATCCTTCCCCTCACACGTAAAGGACACGGTTCCAGTGGAGGTGTCCACGGAGCACCCTATGAACATGCCCTGCGAGGCGCCCTTAGCCGTGGCTTCGGCCATCACCTCGTTGTACAGTTCGTCGGCGCGGACCATGTAGCAAGACTGGCGGTTTACGCTGAAACAGAAACGGCATTTTGTAAACTTCGTTTTGGAGGAGCAACTAGAAATTTTAATGTTAGTGGCATATGATTTTACGGAATTTGATGCTATTATGGACCACTAATCGCGATTACGAATCTTATATATAAAATTCTCGTGTCACGGTGTTTGTGGTTGAACTCATCAGAAACGGATCGACCGATTTCGTGAATCTTAGCGTGCATATCGGCTAGGGTGGCGAATCGGACAACATCTATTTTTCATACATGTAAATTTTTTATTTTATTTTATGTGGCAAAACGACGTTTGCCGGGTAAGCTAGTATAAGATAATAATCAGAAAGAGTTAAAATTAGGGTTTTATTTCTCATGAATGAAGAATCACATAACGAATCTTCTGTTTGACCCACGCTCCTTGGAGTTGACGTGCATATATGAACGTAAACACTTTTTTCTACCTTTAGATAGTGAACTTTATCAGAATAACTTCTGTTTTATATAATATGCGAAACTACTTTTGAAAATGAATAATACTATTATATTTGTAAGCATGATGCTTACCATAAAGCTTACCGCATACCTATGTACATGCGGTTGTCAAATCGATCAAAGTTTTTGGTGGAGCTGTGTGCTTGTGACGATTTCATGACGATCAAACAACCGTTTAGTCCATGACAGTTCGCATACGTTCTTACTAATTTATCTACTTAATTTTGTATAAAATACTTTTTGGTCGAGCGAATGTACTCTATACTAACATTATAAAGAGGTAAGATTTGATTGTTTTTTTTTGTTTGTTGGTTTGCATTGAATAGGCTCCGAAACTACTTGACCGATTTGAAAAATTCTTTCACTTTTGGGAAGCTACACTATCTGCGGTGAACATAGGCGATATTATATCCCCATATTCCTATGGGGACGGGAACTACGCGGGTGAAACCGCGGGGCGATGTCTGTAAAATACTGAGCTGTCGGTCGATAGTTATTCGATCGTAGAATGAAAAAGCGATCGATGATGATGACAGATCAACTATCTTTTTGATGATATGAGACATTTTTGACATCTACGACTGACTAAACAGTTCCTCGATTAAAATGTATAAATACAGTAGGTCCCAAAACTTGTGACCACAGCAGAATGAAATTAAGAAACTTACTTCTCAACGACCCTGTCGTAGTCATCGGTGATGATGACTGAGGACTTGGTGACCTTGCTCTGGTTGAAGTCCTTGGAGTGGAGGTGGTACTGCGTCGTCACCCAGCCTATGTACACGTGGGTTGGGTCCTGACCGGGGTAGATTCTGGAAGCGAAAGATTGATGCGTTCAGTCTGCTTATTGGAACCCTAGCAAATGGTGACATTAGTTGTAATCAAGAGATAAAGACAGGTACATACATCAATGGTCAAGTAACGAAGGTGAAATCAAAATCTTTTTTATTTTCTTCTAAGCTAGTGCTTTGCATTGCTTATTGTGTATAAACTGTTTCTGGGTCGGCATGATTTTTGCTTTGATCCTAATGATTATGGAAATAGCATCTAAAGTGAGGATATTTATTTTATTTTTTATTGAATCAATCGACAGCAATCGTTTCAATTACAAGTAATCTTAATACGCATCTTCAGTCACCATAACTCAATCTTCTGTTAAAAATCCTTACTAATATTATAAATGTGAAAGCGTGGATGTTTGTTACGGTTTCACGCAAAAACTACTTGACGAATCATCATGAAACTTTGTACACATATTCTGGGAGGTACTAGAAGTAACATAGGCTACTTCTTATCCCGGGATTATGTTCCCTTAGGATAATTTCCGACATTCACGCGGGCGAAGCTGCGGGCAGCAGCTAGTGTAAAATAAATCAAAATATGATAAACACTAACCGCACTCCATAAAAGTATTCATTGATAAGCTTCAAGCACTCGGAGTCAAAGATCTCGTTGCCCACAGTCTCGGTGGCTGACTGCGCAAGCGTGCTGGTCGTCATCTGCTTCCGGTCCTGCGTCGGCGTCGCCATCTGCGCGTTCGACTGTGACGTCACACGTCCGGTGGGTGAAGAGAGGGAGAAGAAGAAAGAGATGAGAAAAAGAGAAGAAGTAGTGGTTGAAAGCCGGGCTTCATTCTACATCGGTGACGCTGGAGTAAGCTAAGAGCGGAAAGAGACTCAAGACAAAGTGTCAAATTCCGCCCATCACTTAATAAAATTAGGGTATTTGACTTTATCAAACTCTACATTTATATTATGAATACTTAATTCGAAAGTGTTATTAAAATAATACGTTCTGTAAAAAAAAAAATAACGATGGAAAAATAGAGAAGTTACACATTTTCGAAATTAATCTTCTATCACTGTTTCGCAAAACGTCGTCGTTTGTTCTGGATGGATCAAATCTGCTATGGAGTGACACACGCAATTAGTGTGTTTCTATTTATCAAACTCTGTAATTTTTGCAGTCCTGCTTTTCTCTAGGTTCATGTACTGAAAAAAATCCAGTCGAATGCACTATTTTCGTGAAGTTCAAAATGTAAGTGCTTATAAGATTGATATAGGTACGCCACTAAAATTTTGAATGTGTTTATGAGAATCGTCTCAAATCGCTGATAAAACGACACTTTGTCTAGAGCCTATGTCTAACTATGTTCGCAGTAAATAGCAACAGGCATTTTATTTAAAATACCTAATTCTACAGCAGTTATAGTATGTAGCAGACGTTAAAAACTAAAGAGTTCATACATGAGTGATTGAAAAGTCGTTGAGAAACTTTTTCAAAGACAACTGCTGACATTTTTGTTATAATAACTACACACATCACAAAATTACCTACATGTAGACATAACATTAAACAAATTAGGAGATCGATAATATTTTGCAGACCCATCAGAATAGGGTATTTTACTGTAAAAATCTAATTAGTCCGTCTGATAGATTTACAAAACATATTGGACACGTATTTTTTCTTTTATTACGTAAACAAAAAATGAAGACGATACAGTGTGTTGAAAACTCATGTGACGTCACTACGTTGCTACAATTTTTACCGGCGACGTGACGTCACGTGAGTTTTATTAAATCTATCAGACGGACTAATTAGATTTTTACTGTAAAATACCCTATTAGGAATTATTAAACATAAATAAAGGTGAAATAATAAAAGATAATGGTAAATTATTAGTCCGAAAACCAATGAAAGAAATGCACGGTTAGTTTTAAATCAGGGTTTATGAGAGGACTTACGTTCAGACCAACTTGGCTTCCATACAAGTTGGACCTGCTAGGACGCGCGTTCATGCCGTTATACCTTTGATTGGCCTTGTGAGAAATTAACAAAAACATCATGAAAAGTAACAAAATCAAACAAAATATTATGAAAGGGCGGAAGGACCAACAACAAAAAGGTGTCAAATGTTTGGTCCTTTTGCACGTATATGTAAAGTTTATACAGTATTACAATGCGGTATGTCCTTGAGCCAAACGTGAAAGAAAATAATGGTAGTAACAAGAAAAATAATAGTCAAATTACAAAATATAATAATATGTCTTTTCGTTAAAACATTAGAACATTAACCAAACAAATTAAACAGAGTTAATTTAATTGAGAGATTATTGAGTCAAACAAAACATCGATATTTCAAAGTCAAACTTTTACAGTTGAATCCATAACCACGATGCAAAAATACCTTATTTTCTGGAGATCCATATTTCGAATTCCAATGGAAAACACAATGCAAAAGTAACTGTAAAACCTTGCAATATATTTGAACATACCTGTGATACTTTGATCTGAGGGTTCGGTCTTCGAGTAGAAGGTCCTCGTTCAGGCGATACCTCAGTATCACTGAAGGGATCTGGGGTCTTGGATTTACGTGACTTAGCCCGGTCGTTACTTTCTCCGCGCTTGCTTCTGAAGAATCTGGATTTTGGAGATCAAAAGTTAGTATTATTCATAATTTTACCGTCGTATCAATCTCAACACTGTCGCTGATGATGATGATAACGTTGTTTAATACAACGTTATCATTATCATCAGCTTTTAATCTAAGCGTTTTCAATCTAAAAAACTACTAGATGGAGGTAGAAATTATTTAGGCATACTTAGGTAGTCTATACACATCAAGGCTTGTTACTGCTAATGTGTGGTCTGTATTTAAATTCAAATTGCTATGTTTTTTCACTCTGTTAAAAATCATTTGGCTTCTAGTACCGAAATACAACATAGGAGTTACTTTCGGCATATTTTTGTGGACGTGATTCCAAAAATTGATAATCGAAGTAGCATAATGAAGGTATTCGCTTTGAAAATGTAAACTTACTTGAAAGGTGATCGCCCCCTCTTATCCTTTTTATCATCAGGTGTCAAGCTCTGTGCACCTCCCAGTTCATATTTGGCCATCTCTGCCTCACTTGTAGACCGGTGCATGCCGTTCACTTGACCTGTATCGAGAACTACACTTAAGAAGAAAGAAAAAGCCAAATGTGACCAAAGGACCAATTTTTGTTAAATTTTTAAGATTAAATTAATCGGCTGCGAATCAAATGCCTTTAGCAAGTGAATGAGCTGGTCAATTAAGCAGATTATTTCAAATTTATATACAGCACAGCACCATTTTTTGCTTAATTAAATTCAAATGGAAGTAATCCAATCTTTATAAGTGAACTGCTACAGAAACTATTTTACTTAAGAGAAGAAGCTAATTAATAGTTAGACTGCGAACATCCGGTAAATACTAGAAGTAAACCTAATACTTGCTGTAGAAGACAGTAAAAGCGATAGATCCTGACAAATCAACAGTGCTCGAGTGAGGAAGTGACGTGATTGTTTAATTCTTGTGTTGTTTTATTGTTTTAGTTATGTCTAAAACCAATTCTTAGTATTAAGCTTATAAGTTTTTTGAATTATGAAGAATGCTGTGTCAGTTATGTGATTGTGGTTTGAAGAACCTATCACACTTAAAGGTTTTTTAGAACTGTAAATAAGCAAAGTACAATAATATCTACAAATAGAAGACTGCTTACATTTATAAATTTAATGCTTAAACCAAGAAGTTGAATTTGCACCCTAATTGCGAGCAACAATCGAAAGAATTTCAGATCCTTTACTCTATATATACTTAAAAAATCTATAACTAATATTATAAAGAAAAAAAAAAATTGTTTGTTTGTTTGTAACGAATAAGTTCCAAAACTCCTGGTCCGATTTTAATGGAAAGCTACATTATCAGCAAGCTTTGGAATACGGCGATACGGGATAGCATACATACCATATGTAGCTATGTATCCTATATCCTCGCATGGCCGTATTCCAAAGCGAACGAGAACTACACGATTGAAACCGCGAGGCGCTGCTAGGCTCTAGTAAAAAGGTCGCTCGATAGTCTAAAACACGTAATGAATACGGTTGAAATTCCAAAAAAAAACCACATGGTTTTTTTTACGCAATTAGGGTGCTATCCTATACAAACTTTTCGATGTAAGTTTAATCTTTAATCACTACTTTCACAGCTCGTATTGTTAGGCGAAAACGTCTACGCTGGGTGCGATTCCTTCATCACCGTTCCGTGGTCCAAGCCTGTATTTGTTACGGAAAAACCCACAGTATCTATAGGACTTACCTCAAAAGAACATCAATAATGACATGACAAATCATGACTTAAGATGGCGGAAAATGATGTCAACAAGCTCACAACATCAAGCCAGCTCAATATACAAAAAAGCCTAGTATTAACCTGGTTGCAAATTATTGTAATTTTGTATCGAGACACCTCTGGTCATGGAGCCCTTACGTGGTGGTCGGGAAGGCTGTCTCTTGACCTTGGAGGTGGACGGCATCTCTTCCTGGTTGTCTTCGTAGTGCAGACCTTGGGTGTTGGGAAATAAAGGTGAAAAGCAAACGTTTAGGGCAGGTGTTTGCAATGTGTTTGAATTTTTTTTTGAAGCAGGGTTGTTTATGATGGAAAGTTTATTGCACTAGTGCGAATTGTCTTCAAATAATCCAGTTTTTTTCTATTGACCTTACTTAGTCTGAGTGTACTTGATTTTAGAAAAGCAAAAGCTTCTTGAAAAATAAAACGTGTATTAAACACGTCTGTTTTCTAAGATGGGTCAGCTATACCCTTATTTAAATTTAAAGGTGATTTTGTAGTACGTGGAAAATACATACCTACTCGATCATAATGTTTCTGGTTTTAGTTTTTTTTGTGTATTCAGTAGTTTCCTTAATTCAGTAGAGAATAAATTTTACACCAGTATGGGGATTTTTCTGGGAAATTTTGTGTAGTCAGTAACATCAAAGCATATTTTTGCCAATCAAGTTCGTGTATTTACATATTGCATACACCTTACGGTCAGGGTCACCAGTGCAAAACATAATATTAAAATACAAATGGAGAGAACAAGCCAATCTTTAAAATAACTGCGGGACACTATACTAATATTTACTTTAGATCCAAGGAGCCAGAAATTCCTAACAAAAAAAAAACATTACTTCAAATTGAGAACGTTTTACTTTTATAAGGCGGGTAAGTAATTCCTTAAAATTTCTTATTAATTTCATTTGTTCAGACGAAGGGGTTTTGAACTAATAAAATTCTCAAGAAATGTTAAGCAAAGGAGGAAAAGGATATCAGTTATACAAATCAAATAATAACGGCACTAGAAGGAACACGGGTGGGTTTTAGTCAGTAAGAGTCTGACACTCCCTTCCGCTCCGCCCAGAGCGGGAGTAGTCATTTGATAATATCCTATCCAGAAAAAAAAGGTGGTAACGTAGTCTAATAGGAACGAGACTGACTGATCGAAAAAATCTGGCTCACCGAATCTTAGGACAAAATAAACATGGAAACATCAATTAGGAACATAGAAAACTATATCCAAAAAGTGCTTCTACATCCAAAAGTACCCCTCATACCTTTTATGTCACTCATAGTGAAGCCACTCCGCATTATCTGGTCGATATGAGCGGGCATCTGCGCTTCCACGGCTTCCTTCATCAGGATTTGCTGGCGTTCCTTGATTTCTACCCAGCGTCTTGCTTTTTCTGCCTCACTGTAATAAGTGCCGTTATCAAATACTTTAAATTCAGTAGTATAAGGGTCAGCTCACTCAGAGACGCGACGCGATGCCTCAGGTGTGCTGCTGTACAAGTGTTTCAGAAATGCGTAGTCATATTTTAAAGTGATGTTCTGTATATGATATACATTAAAGAAACAGTTCCAAAATATACTCGTTCTTAAGAAAAACCCGACCGCCAATAACGAGTAAAAGGTTCCAAGAAACTAATCACGTTTCAAGTGTTCTAATGTAAGTTGGTGGCATTTATTTTTGTCAATAACAGATTTGTGGTTGCTTCTTTTTCATCAGGTATTGACCTTTTAAGCACTACGCACTTTTAAAACACCCTGTATGCCACCGAATTTTAAATTTGAAAAATATATTAAATAAAATAAATCGTATCCAAATTCAATAGTTTACAATACATTGGCTTCCAATTGAGAAGATATTACGATCTCACGCGATTTATTTTAAACTTACGGCATTTTCAACAACCATAACGATTCGAGTCTCGGTATGAGCTGACCCTAAGGCCTCATATTTATGATGAATAAAAGCTCCACAATATTGCTGTAGCATATGGTAGTGAGAAACATTGCTGGTTTACCAGTAATGTAGAGAGTAGTAAAGAACAATGCCCACATATTAGAACAACCTTGGCCTACAGTGAACACTGATAAATAGTTTTTAGAATTATAGTTTAAGTTATTATGAACACCTTCTAGTACATACCAGTTAAGAAAATAAGTCGCCATTTGGAAATAAAACAGTTTTTTTTTTTTAAACATTCATTTTTTCACAGTCACAAACTCATCCTACACACTTTCAACCACTTTCGAATGGAAAGTATATCATTTGAACACAATAATTATTGATTTCAACGTTATTAACTCATTTTAACCTTATGAATAATAGGAATCTTCTTTAAGTGTAAACTGCTATAGCTCTTTTTATACTTGTTTGACACTTTGACAGGCTGGGAGCAAGCTTGAGTAGGTAGTTTAATGTCAAATCTATCATTTGTCAAAGGCTAATATGGCCATATTTAAAAAGAAATATCGATTAGTTGCATCCGATTTCGGTCTTTATATATATATATATCTAACTACGGCAAAGCCAAACAGTGATTTTATAATTATAAAGTATAGTATCTCTGGTCTGAGGTATTTATGAACATAATTGGTCTAAAAGTCGAGTGGGTTTCATTAAAAAAACTAAAATTTAGTTTTTCCATAATCGATTAGATTTATTAAATAATATATGAATTTAAATTAAATTGACCATAAAATGGCAACCCCAAACTTCACGTGAAAATAAAAGTTGCGTAATAATAAGTAAAATGACTTATTTATTTGTTATGATCACGGCGTCTTAGTTTGAGATAAAGCTTTGATGGATAATTCCTATTTAAAATACTTATATTTTTGTGTTATCTTTCTAAACGTGTCTGAGGTGGGCCATATCTGGGCATCCTTCTTTGCTAGTAGCATATCAAAGTTTATGGTTAACAATTGTGGCGTAACATATTTACCAGAAATTGTTTCTCTACTTCAGTTGTCTATGCATACACTCGTATTACCAAAGTAATGCAAATAGCATGCATATTTCAGTGCAGAACATAAGTAAGGTACTCAAGTGCTTTGTTATACAGGTTTTTCTAGACGTGAATGGCCATATATAAAGGAGATGTTGAGTAGCTGATATACATTAATGAAACAATTGTAGAAAAAACTAACGTCTTTTAAAAAAGAACAACCACGGTTTCCGACTAAACAGTTCCACACAAAACACTTTTTAAGCAGTCTGAAGCAGTTAGACACATAAAATCTATGATTGAATTAAAGTAAATACTGTCGCAAACTGCTTGAAAAGTCATTAGTTCGGAACATTTTTTGTGGCCGTTTTTTTTTAAGTACTTTTTTATTTTTTTTCTTTAATGTTGCTGATTGCTGATAAGCTACTCAATAATAAAAAATAAAATAAAATAAAAAAGCCTTTTATTTCATGCTATCAATTTCAATATTAGGTATCATAACATATTAAATAGATTTAAGTTTTTTTAGTATTATTTTGTTATCATTATTAATTTTATTTATTATTGTAATTATTTTATTAGCTACTCAATATAACTCTTAAATATGAGTACGTTCTTCTGGAACACGCTGTAGATGAAGCAGTAGATTCAAACAAGGCAAGCATAGAGAAAGAAAGATAGATAAAGTGGTCAGAGACTTAAGAGGTGTAGGAAAATAATTACCAAAGCTGTAAATGTCATGCAAAATAAGGATTTTTCCGTGATAATGAAATTTTCAAAAAAGTATTGGACGCGCTTTTAAAATCCATAAATCTAACTGCCGGACTAAATAGATTTTTTCAGGAAAGCACCCTATTAAGTTTACAATGAGGATGACAAACATCAGTATCTAGTTACACTATATTTAAATAGGTATTATATAAAACATGCAAGTGCTTCGGAAAAAGTGTTTTCTACGTTTAATATTAAAGTGTACCTCTTTGCAAGAATCGCTTTTACATCCAAAGGTTGGCTGATAGAGAATGCCTTATGTACCATATATTACAGTGCATTATACAATAGATTAGGTCACAAATAAGTACGTAAACTTACTCAATAAACTCGAGGTGACAGATAACTGGAAGTGACAGTCGTAGGAACTCCCAGTTAGCCTTCTCCATAGTTTCGAATGTGTTGTGGGATATCTTCAAGCACGGAGGAGTATCTAAACAAATACAATATACCGATAAATATTTAATTGATACTAGAACAATTTCATTGGTGGTATGGTAAAATTCTTTTCTTGACGAAAACGGGAATCAGTGGAAGTGCTTGTTTAAACTAAAAAATAAACCAGGCAAAGCGTAGGTTTAATGGTTCATACTAAGGTAAAAAATGATTTAAAATAATTTGAAATCATTTGAGAATCAGCACGTCTTGAATGACAAAAAAAAATCAAAAGTCTGTCATCTTAGAAGTGACGCAGGAAACTCTTCAATACCTAAATAGTAAAATGCAGAAAACTTAGGGAAGTTCATCCACACTACTGCTGAATATTTTTATCACCACGTTCACCATTCCTACGGACAATAAAGAGGTAGTGAAGGATTAGTTGATAATGCTACCTGATCCAGCAGGTATCCTCGTGACATCAATCCTGGTGTCACTCATCTCATCGGTGTTCTCGAAGATGGGCTGGTCCTTCGTGTACCAGTGAGTGACGTCTCGTTTCATGTTACTGTAAGGCAATACAGATAACTTGACAACCAACAGCACAATATTTCACAATAATCTTCTAAATATATATAACTCAAAAGGGACTGACTGACTGACATAGTGATCTATCAACGCACAGCCCAAACCACTGAACGGATCGGGCTGAAATTTTGGCATGCAGGTAGATATTATGACGTAGGCATACGCTAAGAAAGGATTTTTGAAAATTCGTCCCCTAAGGGGGTTAAAAAGGGGTTAACATTTTGTATGGAACTCCACGCGAACGAAGTCGCGGGCATAAGCTAGTGTAACATATGCATACAAATGAAGACTTTATAATTCATCATATCAGCCGAAAGACGTCCACTGCTGGACATAGGCCTCCCCAAGTGTCACCACAACAACCGGTCCTGTGCGTCTTGCATCCCTCGGCTACCGACATAATTACGGACTATAATTTATGAACTAAATAAATTACATGATTTGCGCCTTTCCATATCTCTATAGCATAATCAGCCTTTCAATGTTCCCACTGCTGGGACACAGGCCTCCTCTCTAGGAGAGGGAATGGGCCGTAATCCACAACGCGGGCCCAGTGCGGGTTGGTGAAAGTCACATGTCTTCGAAGTTTTGGTTCTAGGACATGCCGGTTTCCACACGATGTTTTCCTTCACCGTTTTGAGAGCAGTGGTGATGACGTTAATTACACAAAGTAATGCGCCTGGCTAGGTTTGAACCCGTGACCTACAATTCGTAAGTCGGGGCCGTTACCTCTCGGCCAACACTGTTCCATATCTCTATATTGGTACCAATTTCTGTCCTGAACACTTTCCGTTTAGTTATTAATCGAAAAAGCGATAAATGAATATTCTTCTCAAATTGATGAGCTTTTTGGTGACAAGTTGATGTAAAAGAACGAACGAACGAACAAGTAAAAGAAGTATCAATATAGACTTTTTACTTACACACAGAACGGCTCGTATCCCTCCTGTAGACCACATGTTGTGAAATACTTCAGTGTGTTCACATCTTGGCCATATGTCAACCTGTGAATCGAAGAAACTTTACATAACAGTGTAAGTTCATCTAAGAATACTTTTTATCGTAAGTAACTGTTTACAGTAGATACAATAAATGAAAGTAAATCAATATTTGCAAAATCATCCAAAAAGTGTGATATAATTGGTTGTATCAACCACAAATCGTATCTTCAAGTAAAACAAATAGGAGTTAGTTAGTAGTACTTTATAAAGGTAAATACTTACCTAGCTTTCTGCCCCACTCCCAAGGTACAAGCAGGAACAAAGTTGTCGCCCTGAACATCAGCGAACGTTGTCTCTCCTCCGAGAGCGTCCATCAATAACTCCCCGTTTAGAGAGAAACCTGGTCCATTTTGTATTTATTAGTAAAATGTTCTGAAAGTTCAGTTGGTTTGCGGACGTAAGGACCAATCTATGTTGATACGATTTCTGATCTAACTGCGTCAAGCATTTATGATGACACGGTTCTTTTTAACTAACAAATTTGTATTGATAGATTGTGATCAAATTCTCTATTAATATTACTTTAAATGATTATAGACATTACTGAGGACTTGACGAGGCCTTGATAAATCCCATTTTAATGATTTAAAGAAGTTTTTTTTTTATGCCGAGCAAATAACGCAACAATCGCGTATTCACGATGATTGCTTTTTATTAGTATTATGCTTAAACTAATGCGCGGGGACGCTATTCTTCGGTAAATATACATAACTAAAATACAAGTCGTTATTGTTATCAAGAAATTAAAATTTAAGGGGCAGGCAGGAATGGTAAATTATTTAGGACACCTCAGAAAAACTTTGAATGAAGTCAGTTTCATTCACGGGTTTAATACACTGAAGATTATGAATGAATTCAGAAGATGAAAGACAAAACTACAAATTGTCAAACAATTGTCTTTCAACTTCAGCAAAATTATGCAAAGTCAAAGGTAGCTTTTTATTTACATTACAAAAGCCATTTCAGGAAATGTTAGTCACACTGTTAGGAGATAGTTTTAACTACGAATGTCTGTGCTATATAATCTTTCATGATAGTACTACTTTTACCCGACTGTAGCTAAGGGATATGATGATGAAGTGTTCATACAGCTAGAATATAACTGATTTGATCTCACTCTCAATACTGAGGATCATTTATTTTAAACAGGTACCTAATCATAAATCAAACTTCTTCAAAACGCTTCCGAAATTGATATACGAGATGACATTGATATGGCCGAAGTAAAAATTAAGTCAGTTATAGGGTATCAAAATGATGACGTTCATATGTGCGAATATTAATTTAGATGCTGCAAAGACCAACCCTCCTTAACCGATTAGAATAAGGACCGAGTCTATTAAAAATCAAAGGTTCCAAGACAACGAAAACCAACTTCAAAAGATCAGGTCCAAAGAAGATTAGCTATGAGTTAAAAACAAACAGTGCACAAGAGATCACGGTGCTTCAATATTTTTAGCATCTTATCTTCTGTCAAAACAACAAACGTGTTTAACAATGATCCCAGTAAAGGGGTGAGTGTGCAATCAATCAACTTATATTATCAATCATGATTATCAATCGTTCAATAGTGCGACTCTATCATTCATAGCAAGCGAAGCGATGCAGTGGAAACTAATGCCGATTTCATTTAAGCGTTTTGCGTTTAAGCATTCAAAGTAATTGTTGTGGCTTTTTTTATAGTGGCAGGAATATTTTGAGATAAATAGTTAGAAATATATATTTACAAAGGAATTTCTGGATACATAAATAAATAATACTTTGATGGATTATAAATAAAATATCGAAACATTAAATCATGCAGTGGAATTTAACAGAGATATATTAAAACTATAGAAAACTAGACGGACTAGATATGTATGTATATAAATGATATAAAATAACAGTCGCTTAGCAAAACTGTACTGAAAAAGATAGCACAGCTGAAATATCAAGAAAATCAAGGACAAAAACCTTAGAAATTAAAGCCCGAAGGCACATTAAAATTAAAAGATCAGGGATAGAAAACTAACAAATAAGACAAGGAAAGACAATAATTTAAAGTGTTCACACAAAAATTTTCCTGCCACTACACAAGCCAGTTCAGTCTGATATTTACTTATCGTCTTATCAATGAGATCTAGGAACACTCCCACTACGTCACCAACAGCCCATTGCTTGCCGAAAGACTCTGTGCTACCGCTGTACACTTTTTCCTCCTTGAAAGTCGGGAAAAAATAGTTTTTTACCTTATGTCGAATGCATATAAATGGTTTTTTTTGTCGAGTTTTATGTTCTGTTTATACCATTTGCTTTCTGTGAAGCGTTTGATGTCTTATACGTTATTAAGCACACGTAAAAATACCTATACGACACAGATTTTTAGATGCATACAGAAAGTGGTTTTTTTCATGGTCAATAATTCCAAAAGAGCTTGCAAAATGTTGTTTTTGTTTGTACTACATTGTACAAATGGTTTCGTAAAGGGGCATCAAGGTTCTATCATCAGTCCAAGTTTAAGTACACTATGGAAACTTTTTCAATGCTAAAAATTTAACCAGTTGAATAAAACCACGCTCCATATACACATAGAAATTTAGAATGGCCAATGACACGAATAAAATAGTCACTACTGAACAATATGATCTACATTACAGTCTTAACACTTAAACAACATATAATTAAAGGTTTTATTTTGATAGAGATCGGGGGAACATTCAACAGAGGATAGCAGGAGGTGTTTACGGAAACGTTACCACGAGTTAACCACATAGTTACAGAAGGAAAATACCTGGTAGAAAAGGTGCTACCCTGATTTAGGGAAGTAAGTTTTATTTCTATGACGATAAGATAAGAGCTTAATTGAAAAAGTAATTTAAGCGATAAAACCCTTTTTTATTTGATGAACACTCGTGACATTGCTCTTTATATCTTTGATCTTGTGTTGTTGCATTTACAACAATACGGGGCCAAATTAGCTTAGCCAGCGAACCTTCTCAGACAGAATCAACCAAACACACACAAAACTCAAAATAACGCATCATTTTTTAGCTTATAAATATCAGCAAAACAATTAATTAAAACCATTTTCGAGGAAATGAGTATAAAAAATCAGAGTAGCACCCCTTTGTCCCTATCTGTGGTAACTCACTAATGGTCTGGTCTGTGACATCGAGGAAGCAGCCGACAATATCGCCCACTTTGAGCTGCAGCCCGAAAGTATCGGACGCGGCGCCGTGCACTTTAATCGACTGTAGTAATAATACGTTTAATTTGTGTTGTGTTGTAAAGGGCTTAAGGTTTATTTTTTATTGGAGATGTGCAGCTTTGATAGCTATCAGGGTGATAATTCAACTATTTTCTAAACAACGTTCGCATTCGTATGTCTGTCGCAATCTGTCAAAAAAACCTCCATTATCCTACATTTTTGATAGATTGCGTCTGAGATGCAAATGCAAACGTTGCTTAAAAATAAAAGGATTAGTCCGAAGGTGTTTTACAATCTTTGAATTGTTGCTACACCGTTTTTTTTCTTACAAATACAGAATTATAAACCAAAGGTGAACCAAAATTGAAAACATTCTAGTCATTTTTATTGAGACAGTATTTCGTTTTAGCAAGGCAAAAGCGGTAACTGCCCTTTGCCCAATAACTCTTCGTAGGAACCAGATCAACTGCTACTATGAGGGAAAAGACAAATAAAACAAAATTAATATTATATATCTGGTTTGAAGTGAGCTGAAACTTACATTGTATCCGTCGAATGCCCAAGAGTTCTCATCTTGTCCAAGCATCATTCCTGGTGCCATATCAGCGTGAGCCCAACCAACCTGCAAGGATAAATCTCAATTAGTAAACTAAACGTGGGTTCTCTTTATGAGTGGAAATAATGATATTATTATTTCAAACTGAAACCGTAACTAAACACCTTGTTTCTGCCACACGAAAAAATGATGATAGATGCACTTAGCAGTATTTTGTAGTTATCATAATTCGTTTAAAAAGCCAAATTTATATTGTGGTACGATTAATGTTGGAATGAATGTGGCCACCTACTAAACCCAGAAAACCTAAGGAGTTAACCATCTAATCCACATAATACAAGGAAAACGTACCCTCATGGGCCCAGCGGTAAGTATCTCAAACTCGAAGTACCACTTGCCGGAGCTCACGGCGTAGTTCTTCTCAGCGCGGTACGTTCTGAAGTCCGCTTGTTTCTGCTTCGATGCTTCTAATAATAGTGCTGTGGAAGAATAAAAATTACTTTGCATCAGCAGTTGTTTAACTTATTTTGCTTTTAAATGGCTTTTGGACAACTGTCAAATGCAATAATTTGAAGGTACAGTTAAGGCCGTAACACTGTACTGTATGTGCACAATATTATGCTAGTAATGCATCTCATAGTGACTGCAAGGTATTTGTATTCGACGCGAGATTTACAGGAATGTAGGTATATTTAGGGCTTTACGTTAAATGCTGTCAGTTTAAGGCGTTAGGAACTGATTTAAAAACTTTTGAGAGTGTCGCAAAGTATAGTATTTTTTTTGATCTCGCATCCGAGTCGCTGCTACATATAACGAGTTATGTGCACACGGACAAATTATTATCCGATTCATATGCTGAGTTCTGGACACCGAAAGTATTAGGCAAATCATTCATTAACTGACTATATAATATCAAGCAGGTATTATTTTGTAGAGCTTTTTCTCTGTCATCCGTACTGTATGGCGATCTCTTTATTAAGGCTGTGTTAGTATACTTCCGTAAACTCAACCGATACAATTTTTTTCAATTTTCTTTTAGTTAGCCTACAGTTGTGTCTTAAAGCCAGGCAATGGCTTGCTCTTTCTCCTGGGTGATCTCAGGGCAAATAACAAAATCATTTAATCCCAAAAAACTCGTAACCAAAACCATCCACCAACCTTCATGCTGCTCCCCAGTAGGCGGGTCCAAGTTGTAGCCGTACACTAACAGGGTCCTGACAGTCTCCGAAGCAGTATCTCTGTTCGCCTTCTTGATGGCGTCGTCAACCTTCGGGTACGGCACCAAGTGTGGGGAGCGGTGCATATCGGGGTCCTACAAGGTTTGCATACATTAGTCAAAGTGATTTGGAACTGTTTGAATGGGTTTCTTAGAGTTCAACGAGGAACCTTTATTTTGGCCTAGCTTTAAAAAGTATGGACATATGGCTTTGCTGGAGTTGGAAAGGCATTGATTCAACAACAACAAAAAAATCTGGTCCTTTGATCAGCAGCTGGTCCTGAGGTCCAGTTGAGTGAAATGAGCGTTTTTTACAAGGGTTTTTTATAATACCATTATATGAAGAAGATTACACCAAAACTAAAGTATTCGATATGAAACAAATATTTACATAAATAAATCTCTGAAATCTTTTTTATACATAGGTACATATATATTCTTTAATTGAGTTATTCCAATTCGATCCATAAATCAGTTTAAAAAAATCGAATCAAAATAACATTGAGAAAAAAAAAACACACATATTGCAATAAATACAAAAGCATAAAATACATAACTAAAAGCACACAATATACAGACACTTATGACACAACAGTACAAAATACGAGTAATAGCGATGAATTCTTCATTCTTCATTGGAGAGGCACTCAGTGACATCTTGCTGTGACCCTCACACCTAATAGAACGAGACCATACTAAGTGTGAAGGTCACAGCACATGGCACTGGCAGCATCCTGAGGCAGGAGATGTATCGAGATCTCTAGATCGATCACTAGAAGAGAAACCTAAGGAACCTCAAGCCGTACACGGTCATGACTACGGCCAGCGCGTTTTTTTTTTCACCAAGTAATTTTTTATAGGCTCTTGTCTGACCACAATCTCAACTGATTGAAAGCAGCATATTTGTCTAGAATTAACCTATTCTCATCATCATGACTTGAAAACCCTCAGGTTGTAGCTAAACTATAGAAACTGTTCAACTAATCGCAGCCAAACTTCTGTCTAAAGCATCAAGGATGAAGCTTCTGTGGTCAAGATTGCGAGCGTGTACAGAATCAGTCCAGATCATGGTCGTGTAGATCATACAAGAAAGCTTTTTTAAATCTTTTTTTTTTCAATTAGCGCATTCAGTATAATCAAATTTGGTAATTTGAAAGTACGGCATTTTTTTATAAAAAAAATACGTGCAACTTAACAATTCTAAAATAATGATGATGGTGATGAGAGATGAAACAGCACCAATGACATCTTGCTGTGACCCTCACACCTAATAGAACGAGACCATACTAAGTGTGAAGGTCACAGCACATGGCACTGGCAGCATCCTGAGGCAGGAGATGTATCGAGATCGCTAGATCGATCGCTAGAAGAGAAACCTAAGGAACCTCAAGCCGTACACGATCATGACTACGGCTAGCGCGCTTTTTCTTTTTCACCAAGTATTTTTTTATAGGCTCTTGTCTGACCACAATCTCATCTGATTGAAAGTAATGATGTGGCCGACGATGGAGCACGTTTGCCTAGAATTAACCTATTCTCATCATCATGACTTGAAAACCCTCAGGTTGTAGCTAAACTATAGAAACCTGCACATCGTGCATGTGCTACAACAGCCAAGAAACTGTTCAACTAGTTGCAGCCAAATTTCTATCTAAGGCATCAAGAATGAAGCTTCTGTGGTCGAGATAGCGAGCGTGTACAGAATCAGTCCAGATCATGGTCGTGTAGATCATACAAGAAAGCTTTTTTAAATATATTTTTTTCCATTAGTGTATTCAGTTAATCGCTAATCTAAAAGTACGGCAATTTTTTATAAAAAAAATGCGTGTACCTTAACAATTCTAAAATAATGATGACTAGCGACCAGTCCCAGGTTCGCAGGGATGCAATGTTTTCTGTACTATAATATGCATGTATTATACATATAAAACAAAAAAAACCGCATCAAAATCCGTTGCGTAGTTTTAAAGATTTAAGCATACGTAGGGATATAGGGACAGAGAAAGCGACTTTGTTTTATACTATGTAGTGATGGTGATGAGAGATGAAACAGCACCAATGACATCTTGCTGTGACCCTCACACCTAATAGAACGAGACCATACTAAGTGTGAAGGTCACAGCACATGGCACTGGCAGCATCCTGATGTGAAGGAAGTCTGATGATCGATGTATAGCATAGCGTAGGTGATAACACAATAGGGATGTTGCCTGAATAAAAAATATATTGATTATGTTTAGCCCGTCAGTTAGATTATAGAAAAATATTTGACACGTATTTTTTCCTTTATCAAATCTATAAAAACTGACGAAGATAAAAAGCATCAAAGATCAGGAGTGGGAGCGTGTGACGTCACGGCCCGGTAAAAATTGTAGCGAGTAGTGACGTCACACTTGTTTTCAACGTACTGTATCGTCTCCATTTTTTGCTTATGTGAAAAAAGAAAAAATACGTTCCAATATTTTTTGGGAATCTATCTGACGGACTAATCAGATTTTTTTAGGTTACTACTATTGATACTACTATAAGAAATAAACATTAAACATTATACCTAGCAAAACATTGTCCAATAAAAAAACAATAAAACATTTGGCAAATATATCCATAATTCAATACATATTTACTATAGTACCTACATTTCAGTAAACAAACACATACAAACCAAGATTGCATAACGTAAAAGCAAGAGTTAATAATAATGAGCTACTTGGTAATGGTTTCCTTTGTAATATTATCATTTGGCACATTATTCTACTCTGGTCCACTCACCTCATTGAGTCCGTAGGTCCATCCTTGCTGTATCCTCTCCCTGGCCCATAAGTTGTGTGTATTCTCGGCTAGCTGGTCGACTAGTTCGTCCATCTTGGGTGTCAGGGTGACAGCACTCAGGTCCAAAGGTGCTGGCTTGTAGCCGTTTGACTGCAAATAGGACGCAGTATTAACGCAATGGTATTTGAATAGGTAAATCTATATTATCGTTGATATAATAGATGCGAAAGTTTAGGTGTTTAAATGTTTGTTACTCAATCTCGTCAGAACGGCTGAGCGGATCTTGATGTAATTTGACACAGAAGTAGACTATGGTCTGGAATAACAAACACATCAAAATATCGTCTGGATTTTTTATCCCGAGAATCCCTTGGGATTTTTCGTCATTCACGCGGGCGAGCAGCGGGCAGTAGCAGGTATTACATAAGCACGATTGTAGACATTAAGATCACAATTACACATAATTGGTAAAAGTTTTGGCCATAAGTGAGATACTACAGATTGAATAAGGAGAGCCAGAAATAATCATCTAATGGAAATAGCGTTAGTTAAGAAAGCGTGATTTGAACGGGAAAGATAAGACCAAGGTTTTATTTCAAAGCATCGTCGTATTAAGAGGTATGTAAAGAACATGATATAGTACATACCTGCATGAACGGTTCGTTTGGCAGACGAACGTTGCGAATGCGCGCCGGCGGCTTGTCCAGGCTGATGTAGTAGCCAAGAGCCAGGATAGTCCTACAAGTTCAATCATTATTTATGTTATCATTATTTAAATACAGAGAGGTGCAAAGGTACATATTGGCATGTATATCAGTTCTCCACGCGACTTGAACATATACAAAAGCGTCTAAAACAAGGGTAGTTGCCCACCAGAGACAGCACCTGTAAGGGCCGCAAGTCTGCTATTTTTATAAATTTGTCGTTCCAACACGTGATTTTGCTAAAGTTCGTAATCTGCTAAATTCATAACGGTCGGTCAATGGTCTCGTAATACTTTTTGATAACCGAGCTATTAAAAGCAACTGATCAAAGGAACTGTCAACATTTTAGCAGATTACCGCATACGTCTGTCATTCTATGCCATTTTTTTTTCCAATGGAATGTCAGTGGTTGACTATTGGAAACTCATAGTGACGCTTTTATATTAGTAGATTACCAAACTTGTCAAAATCAACCATTATGAAATCAATGATAGACCATTCTGACACTATTGTAATAGCAGACTTGAAGACCTGGCCGGATGATCCTCCCTCTTCAATTGGCACAGTTTTATGAATGTTATGAGCTCAGAAATCTATACTAATATTATAAAGCTGAAGAGTTTGTTTGTTTGAACGCGCTAATCTCAGGAACTACTGGTTCGAATTGAAAAATTCTTTTTGGGTTAATTGACCATTTATCGAGGAAGGCTTTAGGCTATATATCATCACGCTTAAGCCAATAGGAGCGGAGCAGCGATAAAGAATGTTTTAAAATCGGGGATTCCACGGGTACGAAGTCGCGGGTAGCAGCTAGTTAAGAATAAAGTATCGTACTTGAGTGTTTGCACAGCAAGTTGTATGTCGTATCGCTTCTCAGCCGGCGGCAGGCGCTCGAAGGGCACGAGGCACGGGTGGATCTTGTGCAGGTCTTCGCGCTGGTCGCCGTACATCCAGCCTGCTTCGATCTGAATACGATGGGAGGTACTTTATTTCTAATCTAGCAATAATGGGACCAGTAGGACCAAAGGAGGACCAAAATATAGTCGAGAATATTCCCAAACGTGCTGCGAAACAAACATTTTTAAACTTCTTTTTTTGTGGTGATCCATTAGAAGTTCTATTCTAATATTTAATGGATCAGGACCAAAAATTAATTAGTCCAAACATTCAACAAAAACTCAGCTGTCCCTTACATGTTCCTACAACTCATCAAAATGTAGGAGACAGCTGGTTTTTTTTTTTCGCGATTTCCGGTTTGGTCCCATAGTAAAAGTTGTTCATAATGATGAGTACAATTAAGAGGTTGTTGGTGTTTTAAAAATATCCCTGTATAAATCATTGACGTATAATAGTATGGACAGGAAATACCTACGAAAAAAGGGTGCATACCTACAGAACATAAAATGGCTGCCATTGCTAGGGTTGAGTCAATCAAGGTGTTACTACAACGAGTATCGATACTAGTTACGAGTTCCACTAATTTATCACGTTTGGATCATACCTCATATTATGTACTTAATTAAAATCCGTTGTAATAGTAACAGAAAAAGATGAGTAGGTTATCTTACCTTCTGCTATCTATACAAATAAATGAAATTGAAGTGTTTATCCCGGCTAATCTCTGAAATAGCTGTACGAATATTGACGGGATTTTTACAGGCAGATATGTTACAATGAGTAACTGAGGCTACTTTTATTTTAGAGAAATAATTAGGGTACCGCGCAAAAAAAGCATTAAAATTATTTTTGCTTTTGGTAGCCAGGATGGCTATAGGCTATTTAACATCACCCTACGACCCTTAGCCTCTAACCATTTTTTCTGCAAGCCTTCATTTTTAGGAAACCTATAAAAATTAAAGTATTTTTAAATCATTATGGTTAGAGATGCTAATATGTAACTAAAACAAACATAAAACATTATAAGCTAGGTGCACGGTTCCAATTAGCTGTTTCCTATGGAGAAGTGCCGGCAAGAAATTCCATGATTACTCTTTTAGAGATAATTAGCTTTTTCAATGTTTCCTTCAGATTTACGTAAAATATTTTGATTTTGGTGTGAAGTGTGAATCACAGCCCGGACCTAGCTAGGTCACTCGGACCGAATAAGACGCAGGATTATTTATGTTAACATCACAGAATATACCGATATCGTTCCAGCGGAGGAACTAGTTTCGTATCACCGCAAGTCGGCAACGGTACAACACTATTTCATTATGTAAACAAACGAATGAATAAACAAATATAATAAAAAGGCCTGTTATGTGGAAATGAACCCAAATATCAATACTTTAGCCATAAATTCATGATTGCGTTACAATAGTATCACCGAATGTGTATAATTATTGTGTGTATTAATGCATGAAAACCGGCTACTAACCTGTGCAAAGACAATTGAGGTTGATTTTGATTGTTTCTTGCACCACACTTCACAACACAACACACAGGCATGTTGGATTTATGTTTTCCAACATTTACATGCAGTTTTAAAAGTAAAATCCCTCGTATTTTTCTCGCAAATCTCAATAATATTAGAAGTAAACAACCATTTGACAGCGTAACTACCATGAATTTGTCGCATAATATGGCTACAACGGCACTTACCTACAACTGTCTCTACATCACGACAAAATGTTGCCATAATTAGCAACAACTTAAATATAGTTGTCTCTTTTATCAAATAGGATTATCTCACTAGAAAGAATGAGACATAACGATATTTCAAGTTCTGAATCATATTCACTCATATTTATATAAGCAATGTATGTATAGAATAACGCAGCGTCTCCATATTATTCCTACCTCAATGGTATAAATACACAAATATGTCAGGGTTGGTAATTTACTCAGACTTAATCAACAAAAGAAATTGATTTTATCTTACCTTGTTCATAGCCCACATTTCATGAATGTTTTCAGCTAACTTATCCCTGATTTGTTCTACGTAAGATGGTAGCGTTATCTGTGAAAAAGCAAGTTTATGTGCGTGAGTCAATTTCTGGAATATATAGACAAAAAATGTTGTAAAACTATTTTAAAGAGGAAAGATTTGTTTGTTTGTTTGTATTGAATACGCTCAGAAACTACTGAGCCGATTTAAAAAATCTTTCACTGTCTGGAAGCTGCATTATCCCCGGGTGACATAGGCTATATTTTATCCCCAAATCCCCAAGGGAACGGGAACTATACGGGTGAAACCGCGGGGCGCTGCTAGTCTTAAATAAATTGTGAACGTTACTATGGCATGCTAGCTTTAACTTTTCTGCAGTACAGAGATGTTAATTACGCCCTTTAAAAATTGTAGGTCAATTATTTGTCATCCGTGAGATGGCCTTTATTACCTGAAGAGTATCAACTGGCGTTGGCACAAAAGCTGTATCATCTTGAACCAACGGCGGCCCAGCTAACGCCCTCTTGGACAGGTTCCCGAAGTAGAAGCAGGGCTCCAAGCTCAGTATCTGCTGAGGTAGAAGGGACTCCACTAATGGAGAGTAACCTTCTGGAGCCGCGTAGCGGAGGCGACCGTGTTCTCCGCCCAGGAGGAAGCGACAACTGGAGGAGAAAGGCAAGCCTAGATCACTACATAGTATAAAACAAAGTCACTTCCAACTGTCTGTCCCTATGTATGCTTAGATCTTTAAAACTACGCAACGAATTTTGATGCGTTTTTTTTAAGAGATAGAGTGATCGAAGAGGATGGTTTATATGTATAATAAATGCATAATATTGCAACAGCATTGCAACCGTGCGAAGCCGGGGCGGGTCGCTAGTTAAAATTAAAGAAAAAAAAAACTGTATTTTCTGGCGATTTTAAATATGTCAGTGACATAAATACGAAATCAGCGTAGGACACTGTAACAAATGTTAACGTGGATATCGATACCATTGAGAACATTGGTTAGATCATCTACCTTTAATAATTCAGAAGCAAAATATCAGTGAAATGTCATTATATGTGAATTGTGATTTCAATTATTTATTACAAGAAAATATCACGCCTATATCGTAAGGCGTAGGTGCACCTCTACACCCAAATTTTGGAAGTTATGATTATACTCCCGATGATGGCAACCCAAAGTATATTTAACCCGGTCTCATTAATACTTTTTTTTCTTTCGTTTTTTTTTTGCCAAGAAAACGACAGAACCCATTCTAGGGAAGATTAAAAGATACTTGTTCCAAAAAAAACTGCTTACCTCAATTTACTAGAACAGCTGATAACCGGGAAGAACATGCCTTCCAGGTTGAAGTTGGTGAAGGAGCCTGTGACCCGCACTCCGTTGAACATGAAGTTGATGATGGGCACCGTCAGGTCCAACGCGCAGCCGATCACGTCGCCTGTGGTTTAAAGAACAATAGTTTATCCACTACAGGGGAAAAGAAGTCCTGGGGCCGTATTATGACCTCTTAAAACCATCATGTTTTCTGTGTAAGAAAAGGATAGTGCTATTCGTCCTGTATAGCTCCGTCTCTTTTTCACACCGAAAACATGATGGTTTTAAGAGGTCATAATACGGCCCCAGGAAGGGTAAGGACATCTTGGCTCAAAAATCTGCGCCAATGGTACAACAAAAGCACACGTTCCCTATTTAGAGCTGCTGTGTCGAGGGTCCAAGTTGCCATGATGGTCGCCAACCTTCGATAGAAGATGGCACTCAAAGAAGAAGAAGTTTATCCACAAAACTTGACAGGGGTTCCAAAAAGATAAATAGCTTTTTGGTTAAATATGCCAAAGAAGTGCCACTGATTCTGAAAGGGTGTCTAATAAATTGCTTAGGCATATCAGACATTTCAACTTTATTCCTAAAGATATCGATTCATGAGCTTGGGGTAATACCAAGTTTATAGGATCATTGGAAAGATTACTTTCCTGTATTTTTAGATGGGCAATCTCAAATCACTTCTTCCGCTCTGGGCAGAGTTGGAGGGAGTGTCAGGCTCTTACTGACTTAAACCCATCCGTGTTCCTTCAAGATTCACTTCGCTTTGTTTGTGCTTGTGAATGTTTCGAATAACTTAGGGCCATGCTACAGTAGGTATTTATATTATGCTGGGGAACTAGGAATATAGAATATAGCTGCTGCCCGCAGCTTCGCCCGCGTGAATGTCGGAAATTATCCCAAGGGAACACAATCCCGGGATAAAAAGTTACTTCTAATACCTCCAAGTATATGTGTACAAAGTTTCATGATGATCGGTTGAGTAGTTTTTGCGTGAAAGCGTAACAAACATCCACGCTTTCACATTTATAATATTAGTAAGGATTCTTCGTCCTGTCCCAAACCATGTTTGCTACATTTTTCGCGTGCGTATTACACTACTTGTACTTAGGTAATATGAGCACAGGTCACTTTATTTTAACTCTCTAACACAAAGAACTGTACATACCTTTCCTAATGTAAGGCTCTTCGTGGTGCGTCCGGTTGACCATGGTCTTCCTTCCTCCAGACCAGAGGTACGCTCCATCGAAACCGTACGAGTACAGGTCGTCTCCCACGCCGTTACCGCCCCATTTTTCACCACCACCAGGGTAAGGGACGTACCTGGAATCAGATGAAAAACTTGGAGATAAGACCAGTTTTATCTGAAAAACCCAGTAAATACTTTGTAGGTGCTAAAAGCACCTGTAATTGATCCCAGCAATGCTTGTTATCTTCAAACTGAAGATTTTGGAAGTGGAATCTGAAAACCATGTGTTTGGCCAGCCTTAGAGAGCTTGCCAATTTGTTTGATTTTGATTTCCTAATTTCTTCCTTATGGCGCATGTTCTGATGTTTTTTGTTCGAATACATTGAACTATGAACACACCGAGCGAAAAAACAAATTCCTTCATTATATGGATGACTGGGACGATGGTCTACAAAACCAAACATTTTTTAAAACAAGACGAGAAAAGGCAATGCGCAGTTATTAAAACAGGGAGGGGAGTATCTAGCGTGTTAAAATCAAAATAAAAAGTAATTTATTCAAATTAGGCTGAGAGATAGCACTTTTTGAACGTCAAATTTTACATAAAGACAGTCCCCCAAAACGCCCACCTGTCACCACTTCCTAGTGTTTTAGCTGGGAAGAAGAAGTGGCGCAACTAACTCCCCAGCAATACATCTGTGTTATTGCCTTAGATGTTAGATATTTAGGTACTATGTTTTATGTGTTACCCAGTAGTGTTGGCCCATCCGATGCGCAAGTGCGGCATCATATGCGTGGTCTTCTCGATGTGGTCCATGGTGACCTCGAAGTACCACTTACGGTACACTGCCGAGCCTTCCACACGGCCCACGAATATATTTGGGCGGACACTGTAAAAAAATAAAACAAATAAAAATTATAACATTGGTCTTACAAGAATAGAAAGAAGATAATAATTTTTATAGTTATGAGGGTTTTGAAATTACACGAAAATGATCCATTTCACGAAAATGTTACTGTCATCTCGCTCCAACATACTAGTAAAGGCGAGACGGTATTGGAAACGGTAGTACGGTCAGTATTTGTAGACTATTCATTCTCGTCGAAAAGTAACGTAAAGCTAAATCCAACCTTAGTTATTAAGCATATAAGCGGCAGTTAAAGGTACGGTAAGCGTACGTTGCCAAATTAAAACAAGCACTATTAACAAGAACTTTAAGTCGAACTCTCCTAGACACATGATCAACTACAGCAGTTTGCAGCATTAGGTTCTTGCCTGGCAGTAGAGTCACAGATGTTGTCCTGAGAGGTTCTCAATGCGACGGCGATACCAACGAATTGGCAAGTTAAAGTAGACCTTAACTCTTACCATATAAGATTCAAACTCACCTAGATACATGGTCAACGAGCGCAGTTTGCAGCAGTAGCTTCTCCCCAAGTAGCAGATAGTTGCAGATGTTGTCCTAAGAGGATCTCACTAAGACGCCAGTTCCCTTTGGAATTGATGAGATAAAGTAGACCCTATCTCCTACCATATATGATTCAAACTCACCTAGACACATGGCCAACCAGCGCAGTTTGCGGCAGTAGCTTCTTGCCAGGCAGCAGATAGTCGCAGATGTTGTTCTGAGAGGATCTCACTGCGACGGCGATACCGACAAAATAGTTAAGCTAAACTAGACCCTATCTCTTATATTATAAGATTCAAACTCACCTAGACACATGGTCGACCAGCGCAGTTTGCAGTAGTAGGTTCTTCCCAGGCAGCAGATACTTGTAGATGTTGTCCTGAGAGGATCTCACTGTGACGGCGATACCAACGAATTGTCAAGTTAAAGTAGACCCTATCTCCTACCGTATAAGATTCAAACTCACCTAGACACATGGTCGACCAGCGCAGTTTGCAGCAGTAGGTTCTCCCCAGGCATCAGATAGTTGCAGATGTTGTTCTGAGAGGATCTCACTAAGACGCCGATACCAAAGGAATTGATAAGCTAAAATAGACCCTATCTCCTACCTTATACGATTCAAACTCACCTAGACACATGGTCGACCAGCGCAGTTTGCAGCAGTAGGTTCTTCCCAGGCAGCAGATAGTTGCAGATGTTGTTCTGAGAGGTTCTCACTGCGATGGCAATACCAACGAATTGGCAGGTTAAAATAGACCCTATTTCCTACCATATAAGATTCAAACTCACCTAGACCGTAGAACCGTTTGCAGTAGTAGTTTCTTTCCTGGCAGTAGATGTCGCAAATATTGTCCTGAGAGGATCTCATTGCGATGCCAATACCAACGAATTGACAAACTAAAGTAGACCCTATCTCTTACCATATAAGATTCAAACTCACCTAGATACATGGTCAACCAGCGCAGTTTGCAGCAGTAGCTTCTCCTCAGGCAGCAGATAGTTGCAGATGTTGTCCTGAGAGGTTCTCAATGCGACGGCGATACCAACGAATTGGCAAGTTAAAGTAGACCCTAACTCTTATCTCATAAGATTCAAACTCACCTAGACACATGGTCAACCAGCGCAGTTTGCAGCAGTAGGTTCTTCCCAGGTAGCAGATAGTCGCAGGTGTTGTCCTGAGAGGATCTCACTGCGACGGCGATACCAACGAATTGGCAAGTTAAAGTAGACCCTATCTCCTACTATATAAGATTCAAACTCACCTAGACACATGGTCGACCAGCGCAGTTTGCAGCAGTAGGTTCTTCCCAGGTAGCAGATAGTTGCAGATGTTGTTCTGAGAGGTTCTCACTGCGACGGCGATATGACGAAATAGACAAGCTAAAGTAGAGCCTATCTCTTACCTTATAAGATTCAAATTCACCTAGACACATGGTCGACCAGCGCAGTTTGCAGCAGTAGCTTCTCCTCAGGCAGCAGATAGTTGCAGATGTTGTCCTAAGAGGATTTCACTAAGACGCCCATACCAACGAATTGGCTGGTTAAAGTAGACTCTATCTCTTATCTCATAAGATTCAAACTCACCTAGACACATGGTCAACCAGCGCAGTTTGCAGCAGTAGGTTCTTCCCAGGTAGCAGATAGTTGCAGATGTTGTTCTGAGAGGTTCTCACTGCGACGGCGATACCAACGAATTGGCATGTTAAAGTAGACCCTAACTCTGACCATATAAGATTCAAACTCATCTATACACATGGTCAACCAGCGCAGTTTGCAGCAATAGCTTCTCCCCAGGTAGCAGATAGTTGCAGATGTTGTCCTGAGAGGATCTCACTGTGACGGCGATACCAACGAATTGGCAAGTTAAAGTAGACCCTATCTCCTACCATATAAGATTCAAACTCACCTAGACACATGGTCGACCAGCACAGTTTGCAGCAGTAAGTTCTCCCCAGGTAGCAGATAGTTGCAGATGTTGTCCTGAGAGGATCTCACTGTGACGGCGATACCAACGAATTGGCAAGTTAAAGTAGACCCTATCTCCTACCATATAAGATTCAAACTCACCTAGACACATGGTCGACCAGCACAGTTTGCAGCAGTAAGTTCTCCCCAGGTAGCAGATAGTTGCAGATGTTGTCCTGAGAGGATCTCACTGTGACGGCGATACCAACGAATTGGCAAGTTAAAGTAGACTCTATCTCCTACCATATAAGATTAAAACTCATCTAGACACATGGTCAACCAGCACAGTTCGCAGCAGTAAGTTCTCCCCAGGTAGCAGATAGTTGCAGATGTTGTCCTGAGAGGTTCTCACTGCGACGGCGATACCAACGAATTGGCATGTTAAAGTAGACCCTAACTCTGACCATATAAGATTCAAACTCATCTATACACATGGTCAACCAGCGCAGTTTGCAGCAATAGCTTCTCCCCAGGTAGCAGATAGTCGCAGGTGTTGTCCTGAGAGGATCTCACTGCGACGGCGATACCAACGAATTGGCAAGTTAAAGTAGACTCTATCTCCTACCATATAAGATTCAAACTCATCTAGACACATGGTCAACCAGCACAGTTCGCAGCAGTAAGTTCTCCCCAGGTAGCAGATAGTTGCAGATGTTGTCCTGAGAGGTTCTCACTGCGACGGCGACACCAACGAATTGGCAAGTTAAAGTAGACCCTAACTCTTACCATATAAGATTCAAACTCACCTAGACACATGGTCAACCAGCGCAGTTTGCAGCAGTAGCTTCTCCCCAGGTAGCAGATAGTCGCAGATGTGGTCTTGAGAGGTTCTCACTGCGACGGCGATACCGACGGAATAGTCAAGCTAAAGTAGACCCTATCTCTTATCTTATAAGATTCAAACTCACCTAGACACATGGTCGACCAGCGCAGTTTGCAGCAGTAAGTTTTTCCCAGGCAGCAGATAGTCGCAGATGTTGTTCTGAGAGGATCTCACTGCGACGCCGTTACCGACGCAGAGAGAACATAGGACGTCCAATACTTTGGGGTCCCGACCGTGTTTTTCTAGCAGGGATATTATCACTTTTATGTGTTCGTCCTGTAAAAGGAAAATAATACTTATCAAAAAGGAAAATTTAATAAAGAGGTTTGCTTAATCATTACAGCTCCATTCAATAGTGGAGATTAGAATACGATGAAATTTCTCACAAGATTTGATATTGATTGCATGAACGAATGATCTTTCATTTTTTGTTATGATGGGTGTGCGAGCAAAAATAAAAATGTTTTTGGGTACGACATTTAGCCTTCTAATTACAATATTTTTTTTTAGGTATTAATAAATACCCTTACTCTTATTCTCAAATTGTTAAACTTATTTTGTTTTTCTTTTAAAAAACGTTGCCCCACACTAGGATTTACTCCTGTATCGTGGGTGCGTTCACAAACATGTAAACTCACATACACAAGACACCCAGACCCGGAACAATTATCTGTAGGCCATACAAACATATTTTGTTCTATGCGGGGATCGAACCCGCGACACGTAGTGCAGCAGCTGAACGTTCAATCACTGCGCCAACCGTGTCGTCATTCATTTGCAAAGAATATTTGCACCAAGTGCCCCATTTTGTGTCCAGGCTATCTCTTTCCATACCAGGCTGCCTGGAAGAGACCGCAAAGTGTGAGAAGGCTGCCGATTGATGATTTTTTAAGTTAAATTTTCTCTATGTTTATTATATCTCTATAGTATATTGGTGTTCAATAACGTTTATATAAATAGATAAATAAGCATGAGTTTCATTACAGTACTGAGAATATTACACACAAACAAGATATTCCATATTAAATGAAATATCTTGTTTGTGTGTAATATTACCGGCTTCAATACTCGTCAAATTGTAACAGTCTAGCAATACTACTTGGCAGAAGAAGCAAGTATGGCTAAACTTCAACGAACAAAAATTGTAACAGTCTAGCAAAACTTCTTGGCAGCAGAAACAAGTTTGGCTAAACTTAAACGAACAAACTCCTTCACAAAAATACACATTACTACACAGCCTAAACGATTATATATAAAAAATAATGTTTTTAATCCATTACTCACTCTCATCATGTTCAGCGCTTCGGGCGAGTCAATCAGCACGCAGTGTAGTACGTCCAACATTCCGGTGCCCTCCCCGGACGCTTGGGAACCGAGACGGGAGAACAGCCAGTTCAGACGGTTGGAGTTAGCGAACTGGGCACAGTTGGTGTGGTTGCCTTTGATGATGGCGGCTGTGGAGAACAAATATGGAGAACAAGTATTAGTTTGATGTCATTACCCGACTGCGTGCCGCAAAGGGGGGGGTAAAGTGTTTATCAGCCTATCTGTGAATGTTTGTTCCTTTGTGGTGCTCTAGAGACTTAAAGCGCGGGCCGATTTAACTAATTCTTACGTCAGTCGCTTTTGTCTTAATCTTGTAAGTGTCACCAATTACAGGACTGTAATTAAAATTCAATATGGCGAAAGCCAGATGACGAATTATGAAAAAAAAAATGGGCCAAATGTATAGAAAAACACTTGACCGTTCACACTCGATGCACTAACGTATCATCGGTTGAGTGTGAACGGTCAAGTGTTTTTTTTATACATTTGTCTGTTCTGGCGTTACGCGACCGATAATACGCGACGCATTGTTCCGTCAGATATGAACCTTCCCTAAGACAGTCGTTATGCGAAAAAGAAAACCGAAAATGGGCCATCAGCCTTGCCAAAAGATGTGTCAGATATCACCATGGACTATTATGTGGTTCAAAGTGTAAAAGTGTTACCCAGGACCCAACTGGATTTCACTTTCGACTTGGATGGATGTCAGATAAGGTACTTGCTCCATAGTATAGTGGTACTCAGCTAACTATACTAATAAATATGTAAAGCTGAAGAGTCTCTTTGTTTGCTTGAAGGCGCTAATCTCAGGAACTACATTCAGTCCGATATGAAAAAAAAAATCAGTGTTAGATAACCCATTTATCGAGGAAGGCTATAGGCTATATTATAAGCTGAACTTGTTGTTTGTAGTGGTGGTACCTGCCGATTCCTATAAAAGCGAGCACTCTACTTAGTATCGAGTGGTCCATTCCAAAAAAAAAAAAAAATAGTATCGGCTCTTCCAGTTAAGCAGTAACCCAGCCTTAGAGGGCAGAACTGTGAATGATTCATTACAAAAAAAAAAATAGGATTGGCTCTTTTCCTGCTCAGTCGTCGATCGGTAAAGTTGTCGGTACCTACGCTACTTTACAGGAAGTTCGTTCCATATTTTTTTTAGTAGTTTTTATTTTTATTATGTGTTTTGAATACCAACGGTTGTTTGCGATTGCTCGATTTTTAATTAGTTGAATTATTGTTAAAATGAAGTGTTGCCTAAATAAATTATTTTAGGTTGGTTGAAGCTGTTTTTTTACCTATTTGTTTTTCCTTCTGGTCGCTAAAAATATATTATCACGCTAAGACCAATAGGAGCGGAGTAGTCATGAAAAATTGACACAAACGAAGTTGCTCGGGTCAATTAGTATTTGGATGAAGTGAAAGACGACCACAACATAGTTGGAATAAAGCTAGACAGATAAGCATCTCAGTTATACTCACCCAGCAACCCTGATGACTTAATAACGTTGATAACATATTAGTATCCGATACTCACCCAGCAATTGATACAAGTATCCCGATATCATCTCCCAGCTCTGGCCCGACTCGTCGCCTGCGAGGAAGCCGGCCAGGAAGCCTTGTGACGTGATGACGTTAATCTTGTCGATGGCTTCCAAGATCAGGTTGAGGATACCTTCCTCTTGGAACAAGTCCTGACGATTACGGAGGGCACGGAAACGGTTCTGTTTTTCTTCGTGTTCTGAAATGGGAATAAGACAAATCAAGTTTTACATTTACGATACATTTACCCCCAGAGTGGCGGGCTTGGAGTGCCCAAAGTCCCTCATACACCTACAATATTCAAGACTTCATGAAAGCCACTGAAGTCGCTGTAAACGTGGCCACCTATCAGGAACAAACTGTTTGAAGGTCACCAGCAGCTACTCGAAAAGAAGAAGAGGTTTCTTCTTCTTTTCGAGTTCGGAGACAGTGATTCGAGTCGTTGAAAAAGTAATAAGGTAATATAAATAATCTATACTAATATTATAAAGCTGAAGAGTTTGTTTGTTTGTTTGAACGCGCTAATCTCAGGAACTACTGGTCCGATTCGAAAAAATCTTTCAGTGTTAGATAGCCCATTTATCGAGGAAGGCTATTGGCTATATATCATCACGCTAAGACCAATAGGAGCGGAGCAGTCATGAAATATGTGACACAAACGAAGTTGTGCTGTGTGGACAGCTAGTAATTAATAAAGGTCCGTGAATCTCTCTCTCAATTAAGTCTTTAAAATTAAACTTACCCATATCCTCATCAGGTTGTGCGAAATAGTTTATCAGATCCTCGAGACACATCACCATCTCGCCGAGGTTGACAGACGCAAAGAACATGGAGTGTCGACGGTTCTCTTGAAGAGTTTCAAGGCCACTGAGGAAGGATTTATAAAATCAAATATTTGGTATATGTTTTCTGAAAGAACTGGTTAGAACAGTGGCAGTCGTAGTAGATGTCTACAAATAATCCGTTAAAAGCAGCTTATAAAGGGGCACTGAAAATTTAAAGTCTACGTCAAGTCGTTTATTCCAAATCGACCATTAGATTGCACTGCTGAACCTTAACATTTATAGTTCAGAAAATATAAAAATGAAATTTTATAGAAAGCATAAGTCATAAGTAATACTGCTTCAGTTTTAATCAGCTTTCATTCCTGATAATTTACTACCGATATTGCAAAAGGTTATAGATGTATTTTTATAGATCTTGAAGGCATTTTTAGCCATCTTTCCCAACTGCCATTTGCCAAACTTTGGCAACCGTTGCGGGTACCTAGCCAGCAGGCCGACATTTTGACAACTAGTCTTATCGTTTAGTATCGTGTTACTAATTCGCTTCATGTGAAATTCTGCTGGAATTCAATGAATCAGGGCCTCAAATCTGCTATTACAATAGTGTCAGAATGGTCTATCATTGATTTCATAATGGTTGATTTTGACAAGTTTGGTATTCTACTAATATAAAAGCATCACTATGACTTTCCAATGGTCAATCACAGACACTCCATTGAAAGAAATGGCATAGAATGGTAATCTCGTATATAATGACAAATGAATGACAGACGTATGCAATACTCTGCTAAAATGTTGACAGTTCCTTTGATCAGTGACCTACCATTAGAACGTCACTGTGCTGTCAGTCTTTTTAATAGCTCGGATAACAAACCATTGAATGATCGACCATTATGAATTTAACAGATTACGAACTTTTAGCAAAATGACAATGGGATCGTGTTGGAATGACACATTTATAAAAATAGCAGACTCGGGGCCCTGGTATCTGATCCTTCCATCCATAGTTTGGAACAGTCTAGGCTGTCCAAAGACCTAAAAAGTCCCAAATACTATCTCAACTACTTACTTGATAAACTTGGTGAATAGCGAGGAGCACTTTCTGATGACCCTGGCGGTGCGGGACTCCTCCTCCTGCGAGCGCGAGAAGTCGAGCCCGTCGTCCATCTTGCCTTCCTCGTGCAGGATCGCTTGCTTCTCTTCTACTTTGCCCACACCTTTCTTCTTAGTTTCATATGACTGGAAAAAAATCATAAGTGTTGTTATAGGTGAAATGTCAATTGTAGGAGATGTTCCTTTTTTATGGACTGGAAATCATCAATTGGCTTCTGAATTCTGCTCTGGGCAGAGCGGAAGAGAATGTCAGACTCTTACTGACTAAAACCCACCCGTGTTCCTTCTAGTGCCCTTTACGTTCCAGGGCCGCGGTGACTCGTTCGAACAAATGTTCCTGGACTTTCAAATTGTTCTTTTTTTTTTTTGGTTAGAGTGATGTTAGCTAGGAAACAACGGCCTCATCTAGCTTAAAACGACTAAAAAAGATTGACGTGTAAAGGTGTTATTTATCATTTATTGTTTATGATATTTTCGAAAACTTAATATCGTTGCTGTTTATTACAACAGAAGAACTCATAACAACTATATTTAAATTTTCGTTTGCCCGTTAGTAATAAAATAGTTTTTATGTTAACTGGGAGTAAGTATACCTTATAAGAGAGCCACAGGCCAGTCTCCGAGTGCTGCACGATGACGGTCGAGTCACCGTACTTGATGATGGGCGCGCCGATCACCTCCAAGTCTTTGTCTTCCAGCACCTGCTTCTGGTCGTCCTTCTCTTGACGGAGACAGAACGCGCAGGATGCTGTAGTGGCTTCCTCTCTGTAGAGAACAAAATTATTGTGTGATCATTCATAAATACATAAAACATCAACTGAACTTAGATGAGATTTATTGGCAAGCCCTTAGAGTCAAGTACAATTTATAATCTGACCGTTTTTTGACTGAAGATGTATGCATAATGCATTTTAGGTATATTAGAGGTTTATTTCAGCTTATAGTAGGTAGTTAAAACAATTTTTTTGTTTAAACTAAAACTCATCCGAAGGCCAACAAGTAATATGAAAAAAGAAAGCAGAATTTTGGAGCTCGTTACATTTTTTTAGTTTCACCACATATCACCAACTAATGTCAAGAGAAGCTCAATTATTCAAACCTAGAAGCCGCTTAACATTATAAAAGGCAGAGGATTACCTACATATATCTAAATATGATTCTATATATTTGCCCATCAGACTTTAAGCAAAGGGAGAGTAGAGATGTCAGCTCATCCATGCCTTTCCATCAGCCGAGATAGGGTTCAACAGTTGTCATAATGGCTACCCACCTGCTAACTAAATACAGCTCATTCTGGTCGTTGACGCCCAGGTAGCGGCCGGTGGTGATGTGGCGGATGCGCATGGGGTGGTACCAGTTGATGAAGCCGCCCGCCCACTTCGTGCGCGCCAGCTCCAGCCGCCACAGCGAGCGCGCCTGCGACATCACCGACCCGCCCTCGTACACCACGATACTGGAATAAAAATACTATTTGTTATGTATGTCAATCAATTAAATGTATAGATTTTTTTAAACTCTTCACTATAAAAAACTTCTCAAATTACTTTACAAACAAAAATCACTGCATTTCAGCTCTACAACACCCCATTTGAGGGATCGCGCTTAATTATATTAATCAATTAATCATGTATAGATTACTTATAGGCTCCTACAACTCTGCTTTACCCTTCAGAATGTACAGGCGTAGTGTTAATTTTTTTTTATTTTACAAACAGACAAACATTTTAATAGCTGTTTCGAATAAGCTGAAAATTATTTTTCATAATTTTAAGTTTTCTGAAAAAAAAAGACACATATTTGGTTTCACCAGCATAACAAAATGTAGGCAGGTCGGTCAAAATAGTTTAAACGTTTATGCCTGTTCAGGAAAGAAATTCACATAATTTGTCTTGATATTTGTTTCGCTGACTTTATTTTTATAATATTTTGGGCCTTATGTTGAGTATATCACATATCACTTAAGGCAAAAGACGTTCGCAGCTGGACATAGGCCTCCCAAGTGTCGACATATCTCTTAGTGTGGTGCGTCTCGCCTGTACCGGATCGCCGCGGTCTTCAGCAGGTCATTGTGCACCTGTTGCACTGTTCTAGGCTAACGCGGTGCTACACTCAAGTACAGGGCCCCAAGTCTGCTATTTTTATAAATTTGTCATTCCAACACGATCCCATTGTCATTTTGCTAAAATATCGTAATCTACTAAGTTCATAATGGTCGATCATTGGTCGGTCAATGGTCTCGTAATAATTTTTGTTAACCGAGCTATTAAAAGCGATGACTGCACAGTGACGTTCTAAAGGTAGGTCACTGATCAAAGGAACTGTCAAAATTTTAGCAGATTACCGCAAACGTTTGTCATTCATTTGTCATTATGTACGAGGTTACCAATCTACGCCATTTCTTTCAATAGAGTGTCAGTGATTAACCATTGGAGAGTCATAGTGACGTTTTTATATTAGTAGATTACCAAACTTTTAAAAATCAACCATTATGAAATCAATGTTAGAACATTCCGAAACTATTGTAATAGCAGACTTGAGGCCCTGGATTACAGCCTACCTCCTCAAACAGAACGTGATACCAACATCGACTATGCTATATTTTATACTCGACAAAAGTCATACTCAATACTCAATACTCAATTGTTTATTGCATTCCACAATGTACATGCATAGATGGTATGTGAAAATTTTATAGACACAATTGTGGACCCTGCCTCAGAAGAAAACTAGGCATAAGTTCATAAGTCCGAAAGTAAAGTTTACTTACTTTTGCCCCCCATCCTTGGTCCAAGTACTGGGTATGGTGAGGCACTCGTCTCCCCCGTGGAAGAACCTGAGCACGTCACCTCCGAACACGTAGCCGACATACTTCATGCGCGATATACCGGTGCCGTAGGGCTGCACCGACCAGTGCGTCACGTGGAACGACGCGTTCACTATCGATACTTCGTTCTCTTTTGTCGTGTGCTGGAAGTTGAGGAACGTGGTTTTAATAGAAGGAGTATGATGGTCGTGATGACTGACTTTGTGGAAAACTCTTGGGAGAAAATACCTATGTAAACAAACCACAGCCAGTGCCTACCAAATTAACGAGTAGGTCGTTAATTTGGTAGGCACTGGCTATGGTCTGTTTGGAAATTTGTTGGCCATTTGCGACACATGATTATTGTAGCATTGTATTAGGATACGCTGTTAAACCTTAATTCGTAATTTTGGTTTGGTTGGTTCACCTTAACGTAGGTCTTTTAAATGTTATCTAAATTTTCTCATTAAATGTCGTCTTGTGTCCGCGACTTATGATATTCAAGGTCAAAGGTCATAAATAATGGTTTTTCATCAATATCTCACTTCGGCTTGCTTTTTTTTTGCAAATATACTGAAAATTAATGAGTAAGTATATAAAATTTATACGCTAAATCGTTTTTTTAAGCCAGCGAAGTTATTGCGTTTTTAAACCTTGAATATCTTAAAAAGGACAAAACATTTTATAGAATTCTGAAATACACACTTCGAGAATGCCAAAATAAAGGTTTTAGTAAGTTTACAGCCGTCACAAAATTTTACCTTCTTTTTTGGATACTAGTTACCCAGGTTCAAGTACGTTACTAGTTTGGTTGGAAAGAGACCTAATAGGCGTTAGAAATAAACTTGCAGTATCTGTTTAAAACGTTTCATTTTCAGTTTTAATTATTTTTAGAGTAAAGGATTTGAATTGTTTCCCAAAATCAGATGGAACCTTAATTTTAAATGCAAAGTATTAACAAAAAAAAAAACGTATTTCGGACAACACTTATTTGAAGTAAAAAACAACATAAAAACTCGTGACGTACGTTTATACTATGATAACTACACAAAAAAAGTGGAAATTAAGTGTAATAAATGTGTTCATACAAACACAATAATATGAATAGCGCATACTTAGTGTTCAACATATCCTGGGTGTGACATACATTTATTACTATAAATACGACAACATTTAAGAACCAATGGAATACAACAACATTTAAATACCAATGACATGTAGCAATTACAATATTTGAAGGCACAGAGGGCTTTAAATATTTAAGTTACTTTGATGCCGAGGTCAAAAAGCACCACAAAAGAGTAAATTTTAGTGCTATAAAATATAAATCATCAAATCACGATTTAATGCGTTCTAAGATTGGTCTTGTCTAGCATTTAAGCCATTAAAGGCGTTACACATTTAAATGACTTGAAGTAACAATGCAATGCAAATGTTGGAAGTATAACATAAATATTTATGGATGGCTTTGCGATCAACTAATACTAATCGAAACATAAGATAAAATGTGTTTACAAACACATAAAATGATTGTGCAATACAATGATTATAAAGCTCATATAAATAAATAAGATATTTAAAGACCTATGTCAAGAAATAATCCATTTAATGATACCAACTTCGATGAATGCTTCAACAATGAACTTCGAGACGAAATGATCACAAGGACTAAACAAACATGGAGACAACTAGGACATTCAGGCGTGGGGCCTCACCGATAGTATAAACCTTAATCCTTTCGTGATGACGCGCGGAGCACATTCTGCCGGCGATAATATGACCTTGCCCTGAGGTTAGATAAGTACTAAATGTTTATTTAAAACAGTATTTGAAACGTAAGCGATTTTTGGTTTAAGAATTTGTTGCTAATCGTTTAACTCAACTTTAAGAGCATGTAAGCCGTACGGCATTTCATACAAATTTTCAAGTCACTAATTTGCGAAATGACTGACCCGATTTTGACGAATCTTTACACATATAAGCAGAATACATACATAGGTCTAAAAAGTTAGTTAAAACATTTTCGAAATGTCTTATTAAAAAAAAAGATAACTGGAAATTTATGTTTGTATGGAAAATTTAAAATGGGTCTAATTCAACTGTAACTATTTATCGAAAATGTTTTCAACTAACTTTTTAGACCAACATATGTATCCTGCTTGTATGTGTGAACTTTCATTAAAATCGGTTCAGTCATTTCGGAAAATAACGGCCTGAAAATTTGTGTGAAATGCCGTTTGGCGTATACGCTCTTAACCTGAACATTTGTACAATTTTGGAAGTAACGTCCACGTTCTTAACCCATGTAGGTGCTGCAAATACAATTTGACCAAATAAGGTACACCGACACTGACATTTGGTGTCAAACAGGTCTGTACTCTTTACCATTAAATTTGAGTGTTGGTGCCCACATCAAAACCTGGTCTTCTAGTTGGAGGGCCAAAGTTCTCTCACACTTGCATCATTGAAGAACAATTCAATGCATATGGTGCGGTGCGGTCAACGTGGTCGCTTACTGGCCACAAATTGTTTCCGGATCATTATGAATCGAAAAGAAGAAATCCAAAATTTTCAATTCAGAAACCGGGTGTTACTTAGACTTTGTGAATCTAAGACATCGGAAAAGTTAGAGCAAGTTAATTTTCAAAACTGACTAAGGGAAGCTAAGGGAACCGTCTTAAAAGAACATCATATTTAAGAGAAAAGAGTTTTCCTTAACAAGTACCTACCTATTATGCAAAAGACCTAATATCTGTTATATTTAAACTGCAATAAATATTATTCCGGAGTTGATATTCGTCGGTCACTAAGTCTGTGCGTCCGCAGCCCAAATTTTTTTGTATAGACAGGTTATAAACAAAGCTTAGCATTAAAGGTCATCTGGCTTTGGCTCATAACTTTATTTAAAGTAATATATTCTTACCAAGTATCTCTCAGTGGCGACGGAAACGAGAATCAAGTCATCTCCGACTCGGACCTTCTCACCCTCGGATCTGTTGAGTTATAAAAAGATAAAGATTAATTTAATTAAGTTATGACTGCAATTAAAATTGATATTCCTGCTTAGTCTTCAAAAAAGTTTAAGAGCAGTGGTGGCCGAGTGGTAACGGCCCCGACTTACGAATTGTAGGTCGCGGGTTCAAACCCAGCCAGGCGCATTACTTTGTGTAACTTCATCACCACTGCTCTCAAAACGGTGAAAGAAAACATCTTGAGGAAACCGGCATCGTGAGAACCAAAAAATTCGAAGGCATGTGACATTCACCAACCCGCAATGGGCCCGCGTGGTGGATTACGGCCCATTCCCTCTCCTAGAGAGGAGGCCTGTGTCCCAGCAGTGGGAACATTAAATTAAATAAAGACTTGACATGTTATATGCCAACAACATAAACCTATGGCGTCATGTCTATTTTTGTTTTGGGATAATCTTCAATGCTCCTTCAATCCAGGACGTCTACTCACTAAAAGTTTTACTTGACCTATGCTCATAAATCATATTCGCGAAATTCTACAACTTTGACTATGTAAAGCGCAACTGCTAGCATAGAATCCCGTCCTGAGTCAAGTACTCAATACGATATTATTATAATAGTTTGTTTATTTAAAACAAATATGTACAGAAATATTACATAGGCGGACTAAATGTAAAAAGGCACTCTCTACTAGTCGACTTATAGGAAAGTTGGAGCACTAGTATAATTAGTACTTCGCGACTTCGCCTGCGCATATTTAAAAATTTCCTTGTGCAAATTACGGAAATGCGTTAATATGTCATTCAGTCAGTTTCACTTTTATATATAAAACTAGCTTATGCCCGCGACTTCATTCACGTGGAGTTCCATACAACATTTTAATCTCTTTTTCACCCCCTTAGGGGTCGAATTTTCGAAAATCCTTTCTTAGCGGATGCCTATGTCATAACATTTACCTGCATGCCAAATTTCAGCCCGATCCGTTCAGTGGTTTGGGCTGTGCGTTGATAGATCACTATGTCAGTCAGTCAGTCACTTTTGAGTTATATATATTTAGAAGATATAAACACTACCTCTGCTTGCTGGCAGGATGTAGGGTCCACCAGCAGGCTTCACCCTGAGAATGTTCCTGTAGACCCACGTCGAAGGCCAGCTTGTCCTGAGATGATGATGTCGACAAACAGGCCAGGTACTGAAAAATACAATCGCTCGTGAATGAAGAACTTTTTGAAATGTATGGACGAAGACACACGGATTTATTGCTGTAATAAAAAAGAATATGCATCATTACTCATTAGGTACAAGAGATCACGCGATTTTTGGTATATTATGAGGGCTGTTTGATGGCTGGTGTGATAAATAGTGCCGTTTAGATGCCACTAAAAATTGACAATTTATTTAGAATATTACAAGTTTTATGAAGTGTCCTATTATCCAATTATGCATACCATGTCACTGTTGAGATGTCGAAGAAGGATGGCATTGCCGTACAGCAGAGTACGATGACCAGAACCGGTGCCTTTACCCTGGAATAGAGAAACGTAGAGTAGTAGAACACTATCTCAGCAGAATGTTACGATTTATTTCGAAAAAGGTTTTCAACAGGTTTTTTTTAAACAAGCTTTACTATAGGCTATCTTAATTGCATAGGTATGCAAAATTTCTTGTCTGTACTGTTTACTGTTGAGGAGTTTCATCTGGGGCAATCTTAGATGGAGAATTAAGTCATAGTAATCGTACAATTTTATCAGAATTTAACCAAAACTTAAATATTTTGCTCTGTAAGTTAAACTTGTTCTAATTAAGCTTCCAAGATTTAACCTAGACAAACTAACATACATTGCAATTTAAATAAAAAATATGTAAAAAATTTGAATAGTATAAAATACTAAGTAAAAGAGTTTTCTCTCAGAACACGGGATAGATGGGATGGTAGGTAACTAAATTATTGGTCATAAGTCTAACAATCTTTCAGTTCGACCTTAATCGAATTATGAACCATCCAAAAATAATTATGGTAACATCTGACACATCCATTGATCACTGTCAAACCCGTTTTGTTGAATGACAATCGATTTGGCATAGAACGTTGTAACTGGGGTGCTATATGGCAGTCATTTTAATTGCGCCTTTAGTATGCTAACTAGGCGATATTATTTCGCACCTCGTTAGCTATTAATTGGGTTAAGACAGTCCTATTATTGTAATGGAATTACAAGACTTTGAACTTAGGCCTCCCGTTTTGAATAGATTCAATGAAACCTATATTATGTGTATTGTGTGTAAAAGAGGACTTCTGTTGTTATCTTCAATTTCTCGTATAAAAGAGGATTAAAAAGTAAAATTTTATACTTGAAAAATTTAGTCACAAAAAAAATGTTATCTACATGTACTTTAGCATTATTTTCTGCTTTATAAAATCCTGTTAATGTTGTATTAAAGCCAAATAGGTCTTAAAAATATTTGAAATAATACTTACTAGTTACAGTAATTATTATTGTTAGTAAGGGGAATGCTCAACAAAATTTTGTTCTAATCTAATAAAATACACATGCGAAGGATTAGCGATAGAAATAGAAAAATATATCTAAAATAATAACTATAGGTACCATCTTGTTTTATATGCTTTGAAATTCAAGGTCAAGGTCAATCCGAAATAACAAAACACTATTTTGTTTCTTTCGTTTCTGGTGTGTTATGAGAACCCAAAATAATTAGGAACCCAATTTGAGTATTTCTTGAAGTGGGACTTTCGTAGTCGGAATAAATATTGTTTTTACTAACCACAAAAAAAAACAGTGTTTTTTTTTAGAAATCGTGAAACACTGAGAAAATCACTTTGGACGACAGATGGTAACATTTTAAAACTAATAAATTAGTATTTTATATAAGCAATCACATAATGAATTTTGAAAGTTAACCACGTAGGTACTGTTACAAAAAAAAAAGTTAGAGAAATTTTGTCAAAATTTTTTTGATAAGTCAAAATAGCCAGATTTTTTTACCAATTAGCCAAAAATGTAAATGATACAGCATGCAATTTTTTACCGATAGGCAGATATACTCACTAAGTTTTCTTTTCCCTGGAAAAATTTAAAACACGATCGCAATACGTAAAACGAAATTATTCACAAGAGGACAAAAAATATTCATGTTTTGTTAAATCACAAGATTATAATAAATATATGGAGTGTACAAAATCATACAAAAGATTTGCCTTTTGAAATCTTTATAGGACATTATGAATTTGTTTCACCATTTCCTTGTTTCAACAGAACGATAAGAAATAAAAGGACACAACAATAAGAATATAATCTTTAAAAATGAAAAAAAAAAAACAACTTTGAATTAAAATAAACATACACATAAAAGAGTAAATAGTGAAACCAACCCTTATTAGAACATATTTTAAGTGTAGTTTAGTCAAAAATATAATTGAAAATTATTCATAGGGTGGCATTATTATACTTCGGAAAGGTTTTCAAAATGTTAATCTTACAGGTACATAAAATTATGAAATACTTGATGTACATTTATATAAGAAAATCATTGACCATATACTTACAGTTTCTGAACCTGCAGCCGTCACCAATTCTTGCAAAGCTCTTACTGACAGCGCCTGAACAGAGAAAACAAAATATGTATGTTTCATGGTGTCAAAAGTTTTATAGTCTTATACAACTAATATTATTACGAAAGTTTTGATGGATTGATATCCCTACTAATATATAAATGTAAATGTAAGTTTGTTTGTTACGCTTTCACGCGAAAACTCCTCAACCAATTTCAAAAATTCTTTCACCACTAGAAAGCTACATTCACCTTGAGTAACATAGGCTATATTTTATCCCCATATTCCCACGGGAACGGGAACTACGCGGGTAAAACCGCGGGGCGCTGCTGGTTTGTTATAATTAATCAATAACGGCTGAACGGATCTGGATGGAATTTGACTACACTGTGTGTAGATAGGTACTGTGTGTTAATGCGGAAGTATTTTTCCTAGAAATGTTTTTGCTGACATTCTCAAAGAGGAGGCAGAAGCTTATACTTAACCGAGGGGCGAGTCTCGAGGGTCCCATCTATCTCCATTCGTCAAAATCTTTTCAGCGAATTAACCGCGAAAGTATAACCAACTTATTTTTGCATTCATAATTTATGTATTGTAAGTACGAGTAGGAAGGATAGTTGGGATTTTAAGCTTAGCGACGTTAAAAAGGTTCTCGAAGCTACAACGGTCGATCAATCATGATTAAGCTAAGCTTTCCGCGATCAGTCCTTAGAGAGTGACCATCTATTTCATACGGAGATAGATTTTGTGGGACGAAAAGGATTCTTAACAATCCTTACGGTTAGCCTGAAATACAAAAATCTGACAACGAGTCCAAGCGATTCTATGTCATATTTTAGCCCCTTTAGATCATAATTGTTTTGTGGCTGTTAAGAAAATATTGTAATTCGATCTATTTCGCATAGCATATATTCAGCGGCATCCGGTAAAACTGGAAGCCAACCTCAATACACTTGAGGTAAGGAAAGGCATACATAAAGCATATTCAGCCTTTAAATATTCCCACTGCTGGGATACAGGCCTCCTCTCTAGGAGAGGGAATGGGCCGTAATCCACCAGGCGGGCCCAGTGCGGGTTGGTAAGTAAAGGCATATTATCAGTTTTTATGCAATGGCGCAGGCAAAGTGTATTCTCCACGACATATAAGCCAATAACTACTTTCAGAACAAGAATGAAAGGCATCTTCCAGGTTAGCTCGCTCCATAGCGGCATCGTAGACCTCATCCATTGCTTAGTATCAAATGAGATTTAGGAAGAGATTCATTCTTCAAGAGCTCATAAGGAATGATCATCATCATCATCTTCATATTTCAAGCGAAAGAGGCCCACTGCTGGACATAGGCCTCACCCAAGTATCGCAACATTGACCGGTGGAGGTGACCGCAGCGTTCAACCGGTCATCGGTCCACCTTGTGAGATTCGACCCCGACTTCTGCGAGCAATATTCCCCAGCCTACTGTCACTTCTTCTTTGAGTGCCAACTTTTATCGAAGGTTGGCGACCATCATGGCAATTTGGACCCTCGACACAGCAGCCGTAAATATGGAACGTGTGCTTTTGTTGTACCATTGGCGCAGATTTTTAAGCCAAGATATTCTTCTCCTTCCTGGACTTCCTTTCCCCTGTATCTTCCCCTGAATTATAAGTTGCAACATCTGCGCATAATGTGGTCAAAATATTCAAGTTTTCACCTCTTGACAGCGTTAAGGTTAAGAACCTCCACCTTTTTCCCCATTCGTTGCAATACTGCCACTAAAGTTTTTTGCGAGCGATTCTTCTGGCTTGTGGTAGCCTTAGCGCATTTATATGAACACCTTCTGCTTGCCTGCTATATAATCTGCCTAGCCTTTACCCAACTATATTGGGGTTGGATCCAGTCAAACTGTATTCAGCTAAATACCAGTATTTTACGTGGACCGGTGGATATCTAACTTCCACATGCCAGTAACTCGGTAACATGGTGACTGGACACTTGGCAAGAATGGTGTCAGTTCTGGCTTTTGACGTTCTGTAACGACTGCCAAAGATCTAACTACAAATGACAGTCATGTCTGATGGCTTCACGTGCTTCCCCAGGTATTGAGGAGGAGAGTATGTTGAGATGATTACCCATCCATAGACAGACTATGGCAACTGTTACCTAACTTTGTAGAATCGATCTTCAAGGCTATGCAACGCTCGCTGGAATTATTTAGCCAGGAGCTCCGCAGAATAATAATACAAAAATAACTGACCTGTTCAATGACGAACACGCACTGCGATAGGTCCGGTGGTATGTTCTTGTCGGCGATGTTCTCCAGAAAGCAGTGCCGGTTGCCGAAGCCTTCGGCAGCCAGGCACACCCTCTCGCCTGTCGCTGTGCACGACAGGCACACCATGTCTTCCTGTCAAACAAAAATTACAAAATTTAATAAAGTACCTAAACTTAAAACAAAACCTTCCTAAAACCAACTTTCTAACTAGGTAAACCTTGATGCCATTTTGTAGTTGATTTTTAGGTTAAGTGTATAATTATATACAGTGAAATTCGTTTATTATGATGCCGCTTATATTGACCAACTGCTTAGTATGAAGTAAAACAGAGCTAATTTTGGTTTTCATATTAAATTCTTTAAAAAAAGTACGGATATAATGACTTCGTTTAATCACATGTCGCTTATTATGACTTATTTTTCAGAAATTATGTTTGGTTATAGTGAGGGACATGACTTCTAATTCGTTTCTGACTCATTTTGTTTTGATTGATCTATGTCTATCAACATTTTCTTTTTGTGTTTCTCATTATTACACGATATAACTAACAAAGATGAGATTTTGTTTGCTAAGATGACGCTTTTTATGACGTCCGCTTAGTATGACATATTTTTCACTTCCCTTCGATGTCATTATAAGCGGATTCAACTGTAGTTAGATTTAAAGTTTATTTATTAGATTGTAATTATAAATAAAAATGTAAACCTTAATAAATATGACTTCAATTCAAATTCAAATTCCTGTGCTTGAGTTGGCTGGGACATAAGCACAGAAAGAAATCAATATTCTTAAACGACTGTTGAAATATCTGTGTTCTTAGTTTCCTTCCTATCGTTTCTTAGAATAACCGTGGTACTATATTTGAGACGGATGATAGCTTGTTCATTAGGTCTGATTAGATACCGGTAGATTTTTTCGTGCAACAATTTCGTGTTTATAAAGTAATGTTGCGTGACTAAAGTGTTCTTAGTTTACAGTAGAATATTAAAATCGTTTACGTGACATCATTGTGACTTTCATAATGTATTTCTTTCAAATCATGTAGTAGGTTTAATGGATGGTTAAATATTTTTACACTAGGTCTAAAATTACGTGAAACTTAAATAATAAATTTTTTCAAAGTTTCAAGCTACCTACTGAACTGGCTGCGGTCGGCCACCTCGTAATCTGCTGAAAACCGTCGTTCGGGAATTATCCCATGGTAACGTAGGTACCCGCGGAATAAAGAGTGTCTCTGTAGTGGAAATCCATTAAAAATGGTTCAGAGCTTCAGACGTGAATAACAGACTAACGGTCAGAATGATAGTCAGACTGAGTTATTATCGCATTTATATTATGCATAGTTTGAATTATGAGTTTGGAAAATTAAGCGAGTTTTTTTAGTAATGGTTTGCTTTTGACTCTTTGAGTCTAGGTCAGAGGAGACAGAGTTAAAGTCGACGATGGAATGAGCTTATTTCGAAGAAGCCTGTTCACTATAACTTTCAAGAGATTAGGCCCGATGTTTCAATTTAAAGTCTAAGTCTGCAATTACTGCATTTAGGGTGGCAACTATTCATTCATGCACAAAGCCCACGTGCATCATTCAGCCACGAACTCCTCAATCATAATACGAAACATTCATTATCTAAAATAAATCCTCACTCAACTTTTCTTCTTTTAATGACGTCACTCTTTACTACTCAAACATTACGACTGTACCCACTTGATAAAGTCCCTGACATTCATATTTATTTCGTCTTAAATATTTTTAATTTTTATTTCTTATTCGTAAACTTTGAGATGAGATGTTCTCGTCGTGTTTTATGTCAGTCAAACAGGACGGAGTTCTGTTATTTGGAGTACCTTTTTTATTTTGTTTTCGAGGGGAATCCTTCAAAAGGCGCCTGGACTTTTGGGGAAAAGATCAGGGAGTGTGGGATTTTTACCTCACTAAAACTACCCCGGTGATCACCATCAGCACATATAAAGGGGCCCCGTTACCTCTTAAAGACCACTCCGGATCCCCTCTGTGCGACGCGTGTTAGGGCACATCCCTGGGGAAACTGTAAAGGAGTACCTACATCGGAAAGGTACAGTTAGTGAGTAAAGAGGACTAGTTGTAGGCAAAGATATGTATAATAATCTATATTTATATTTCTATGGTTGAAGGATATCATTGCACAAGATAAGGTAATCACGTAGCTATGTAATTATGTAGCAATGATGACTAACCAATAACCTTATCCTAACTAAAATATTGTTAATGCGAAAGTGAGTTTTTTTGTCACGATTTCAGTTCATGAATTCTGATACATAGGTACATATGTAGATGGTACCCTTCTCTTAAGGATAGGATATAATCAAATGACTCCTTCCACTCTGCGCGGAGCAGAAGGAAATGTCAAACTCTTACTGGCTAAAATGCATCCATGTTCCTCCTAGTGCCCTTTGCGTTCCGGCTGGATAGACGGTACCATGCTGGACACGGCAATATGCTATATTTTTTGCGATAGAAGCCGAACAAAAGCTATTATACTATTATAGAGTTGTCAAGACAATTACTGACAAAATTATCATAAAATCTTTGGTTACCTTTTGATGCAGCCCGTACAAGTATAAATTCGATTTCAGTACTAAACTTTTTTTTACAATATTTTGAGTAATATTGTGAGTGACTTAAAGAAATTGAATCTTGAAATGCCTAACTTAAGTTATAACCTAAACAAATATTGTAAAAGGGTAAAAGAGGTATCGGAATGGTTACAAAAGGAAGAGAATAGACCACTGAACATAGCCGTGGTAAAAAATAGTGTAAATTTACTGAGTAAAAAGCTTAGTAAAAGCAGAAAACGCAGGGAAATAAACAAAGCCTGTCATGACCTTCTACGCTTGTATTATTCATGCAGGCAAGTAGGCTTAGTTCCAATATCTCAAAACTTGGCACACCCCTCACCGGGCCAAGGTGTTAAGTTACAAACATAAGCGGTCAACGACAATCTATACGAATACTACTTATAAAGCAGAAGAGTGTTTGTTTGGTTGAACGCGCTTTTCTCAGGAACGTCTATTTCGAATGAAACATTTTAGTATTTCAGTATTGGATAACTCATTTTATGAGGAAGCTTATAGGAAACATATGTATGTATGTATATAATATCACGCTACGACCAATATGAGCGGGAGCATCAATGTGAGATGCAGATCAAGTTGTGCGGGTTAGCTGGTAATTTATTTAAGATAGCAACGCCCCGCGGTTTCACCCGCATTGTTCCCATTCCCGTGGGAATATGGGGATAAACTATAGCATAAGTCACCCGGGGATAGTGTAGCTTCCCAACAGTGAAAGAATTTTTCAAATCGGTTCAGTGGTTTCGGAGCCTATTCAATCTAAACAAATAATCAAATATTTCCTCTTTGTATTAGTATTATATGTAATATTAGTATAGACTAATACTATTCCAGCAAATTTACCGTGATAGTAAAACAAATATAGCAAGGGAAAGTAATTCAGGTCATCGTCTAGCCCGTTCATTTGTTAAGGCGCACTTGATTTATAAACGTCCAAACAGACTTACACACAAAGTTTTAGTGCATAATGTAGTAGAAAGCAATAAAAATATAATCAAAGACAAAGCTGCAATGCACCAAAACCTAGGTCTGGTATTATATTAAGAATATATTATTAGACAGCTAATATATTGAGAATATAATAGTATAGTACGAATTCATGAATATATTTTTATTTAATTAACATTTTGTGTTCACACATTTAACAAATGGATATGAAGAAGAAAACAGAAAAAAGGGACAAAGGTGGTACTTATTTCTATAGAAATACTAGCTGACCCGGTAAAAGTCGCATTGCCACATAGAAAAAAATAGGGGTGGACCACCTTTAACATTTAGGGGGATGAAAAATAGATGTTGTCCGATTCACCACCCTAGCCGATATGCACGCTAAGATTCACGAATATCGGTCGAGCCGTTTCGAAGGAGTTCAACCACAAACACCGTGACACGAGAATTTTATATATAAGATCTGCCAGCATATTTGCGAAAGGAGAGGTTATACATTATGTATGTAGGTACAGTATGACTTCCGACCCTGGTTCAATCCAAGGTCTGGAGCGAGGAGGCATGGGATGCGGCAACGTCCTTCTGCGAAACAGAAATGATAGCGAAGGAGGAGGAAGACGGCAGGGGAGCCGCCGCAACAGAAGAAGACGATCCGGAAGTCACAGCCGGATTCCCAGCCACCTTAGGCGCGGGCCTGTGAATAGCGAGCAATGGGCCGCTCGTCGTCCGATAAAACAATCAGGCCCGGGTCGACTGCGCGTCGTCTTCCACGCGCGCCTCAAAGAGATGTCAGCAAAGAATACGGGGCTCCATAGAGTCAGTACCTGCTAGGGTTACGGAATTTGTTCGAAAGAGCGCACTGTGCACGGCCCTGGACCGCAAACGGCATTAGGAGGAACAAGGGAGGGTTTTAGTCAGTAAGAGTCTGATACTCCCTTTCGCTCTGCCCAGAGTGGAAGAGGTCATTTCATGGTTTCCTATACAAAAAAGGTATAGTATATAGGTCTAGTCTCAAAATTGGCATATTCTACAATCGGACCAAGGTGTTAAGTTCTTGAATATTCTATTATAAGCGGATTAAGGGATTATAAATTAATTTCGCGGTTTAGGCATCCGATGGATTTAGTATTAACGAGATTCCGCTATAGGCGAGTAAGGCTAAAGGGAATTGAGAAAATATTGCTGGATTAATATTTAAAAGGGTGATGCTGAATTTGTGGTTTCCGGAAAACTTTACGAGCATTAGCAGTTATCATTTCAAACAGGAATATTTTCTTGATTCTTTGTTTTTAGTAAACTACGTTCTCTTTTTAACCATTTCACTAAAATGACTTATTAAATCAAGTGACATGTTATAGAACTAAAAAATCGAAGTAATGTCAAATCCGCCAATCTGCACTGAGCTCAAGTGGCGGATTATTATTACTTACTTTCTTTCACAAAAGGGAGGCTTGTGTCCCATAAGTGGAAATACTTTATTGTTACATGTTTTAATTCAAGGGATTTACTTTTACGCTGACTGCGTTTGTATCATGTAAGGACTCACTTTGCTTGATGGCTCGTAATTTGAAGTTGCTACATATTTTCCTTTATTAAAAGAACAATTACGATCAAAATTAAACAACGCCTAACCAAAGACAAGCAGTTAATGTAAATTATAAAACAATAACGAGTTCCACAATAACACTGGCATAAGTAAAGTTAAAACCAACAGTACTCCAGAGGCCGATTCCAAGTTACAATCAAGTACAAGTCGGTACAAACTTCGCATAAGTTCAGTACGGCACGGGTATCGTTAAAATATTATTTTCACGTTATGAATTCTCTTGTAAAGTTTAATCTTCGCCATTGTTGCTGTTAATTATTAATTTACTGTCTTGACCTCATTTAGCATTCTATTAGAGCTTTTATTTACGATGCAGTAATTTTATTTATAATGATAGCTTCATCAACTCATACTTGTTCGTCGTTACACAATTTTTCCGAGTCCATTGCCTGCCAGAAGAAACTAACGACTCTTTTCAAATTTAATGAAGAATGATTGGTAGATATATGATGATTTATAAATCGTATAAGTTCACTCATTTGAATTTTTGATACGTAGTGACTTCAAAGGGAATTTTTATGACATTTTTTTTAAATTACTACACTTCTCACGATTGTCACATTCAAGACTTTAAGCTTCCTCTTTTACGGAAACCACGCACCAAATAAACCCAAATCTAAGTAACTCAACACCACTTTACCTAACAGGATAAGCAAACAAAGTCTAATCGATTAGCACAAGGCAGCGGTAGGCTGGGATCAGTGGCGGCCTTAAGATTGGCAAGCTGGGTAACCGCCCGAAGCCTCACTCTTGCAAGGGCCTCGCGCAAGCCGAGTTAAAAAAAAAAGTTTCATTAAGAACGCTTTATATTTATTTTATTATTTATGTACAAACATAAATAGTAGCAGTAGTATGTATGTTTTAGCAATATAATTAAGTTAGTAAATCATATAAAAGAGTATAATAACGTGTCAACGAATACTTAAAATTTTTACGTTTTGTATTTTTTTACAATTGATAAGTTCTTGGCTCATTGTCCTTTAAAACTAGTGCTTTAAATTCTGTTCCGGAGTTTAAAAGATCTATGCGGTTAGACGGAGCAACGGAGAAAGCGATGTTGTCTTTTATTATGTCAAGATACCACCTTTCTTCCGCGATTTCGTTTGCACATATTTTACACTCCCCTACATGCCAAATTTCAGTTTTCTAAGACCGGTAGTTTCAACTGTGCATTGTCTGTTAGTCACTGAAACGGTTAGTAACAGAAGAGATTTATGCATATAGGTAAAAATATTGAAAAGTTTTTGTAAAATTCGCAAATATAATAATAATAGACTAAAACATAAGAAATTTCGATTCTTATAAATTTAATGAAGAAGGGCCTCGCAAAGATCTGCCGCCCGGGGCCCCGCAACGGTTAAGGCCACCGCCTGGCTAGATTGGTAGCTACGTATCGAATAGCGTTTTCCTCAATTTAGGCGTTAATTTCGCACAATAGTCGGCGAGTTCGCGCCTCTGCGATTCCATTTGCAACAATCATTTTCTTCTGGTTAGGGCTGGTACGCCAGATGGCAGTAATGTTTGAATTGGGTTTCATGAAATATTTTAAACAGTGAGAAACAATTATAATAGGGTATTTTACTGTAAAAATCTAATTAGTCCGTCTGATAGATATACAAAAAATATTGGACAGGTATTTTTTCTTTTTTCACGTAAACAAAAAATGAAGACGATACAGTGCGTTGAAAACTCACGTGACGTCACTACGTTGCTACAATTTTTACCAGCGACGTGACGTCACGTGAGTTTTGTTGTATGTTCAAGCCAGTTTTATTTTAAGGCTAGAATGTGCCTTATCTAAATGACACTGTAGAGAGAAGATGATGGAAGAGAGAGGCGAACGAAAATATGGATGGGATTATCTTGAACATACGAGTAGTTATCAAAATTAACATAAGGAAAGTTAACACAGAGACGGAAGACAAACAATACATATACGACCATAGAAATATAAAATACAGGAGAAGTGGCAAGGGGGCGTGTCGGTGTCCACGCGACATGGTCTGGGCGAGCATGTCTTACGCAATGGTCGAATCCGCGAACTAGTGCGCTTCCGACCGTGAGCGTGATAAGATATAAGAATTCCGTGTTGTTCAGTGTTTTCTTGTAAAAACCGAAGCCTAAACCAAAACTTTGTTAATTATGGAATCACTTACCATATCAAAATACAAGTATTTTACTATATTTGTCTTTAAAATCATGAAAAACAACAAATCTTAAAATATTTCTTGCTTATACTATGTTATTTTTGTTTTTAAATGTCAAAGCGACAATAACATATTACTATGAATACACTGCTCCTTAAACACTACCTAAGTTTGTCGCTAAGTGACTGGATGAGCAATGTAAAAATCACAAAACGATACTTTAGCAAGCCGATGTATCGCATAGTACGGCCGCTGCTTCTTGCCGCGAGTTAGTGATGTAATTGTGCAGATACACTGTCGACAACAATGTCGATTGTTGAATGAAATATTACAAAAGTGTACCAAACTTTCTTAGATTTCATTAAATTTTTGGTAAATAATCGTTCAAGTGTTTTTGGCTTTGAATTATCGTATTTATGCCTTATCCTCGTGCTACTTCCTTACTTTTTATGGTAATTGTATTTTACTTTCGATAAAGATTCGAATGCATTATAGTAATCGGCATGTTTAAGATAATATATTAGTGACCTTTGCTTAAAATTATTTGTTATACATGGGCAGCATAGTGTGTGTAATAAATGCCAGAATCGATAACTTTCCGATTAGTCAATCACTAGCGTATATGTAAAATAAATTGCTTTTGCACAGCACAACGATACCCACCGTTGTTTTTGTGTGAGTAAGTTGCACGGTGTACTGTAAATATACGCTGTGTTTATTAAGATAAGGTTTATAATTGATTGTGTAGTACAGTCCGATTTTAGAAATGCGGGTGTGTGCGCGACTGCGTATCTATTGCTTTTACTGAACTGCATGCGTAGTAGTTGCCGGGTGGTAGGGCAAAACAGGAGACACAGGTTCCGATACATTTTCGGCTACAGGGCATATCTCCTTGTTTATTATATCTATGTATACGACCAAAATGTCAAGCCAGTAACACGAAGATGCAAAGCAGAAATATAAGAGAGAAGGAAGAAGGAGCTACACGATAACTGACAAATGCTTGCACTGTTTGGACAGGTCCACTCAAATCTGTGTGGTACTTTCCTCAAAAGACCACTTCTCAGACACCAACCTACATGGTTCAACCTATATGATTTGACCAGTACTATTGTATGGACTTCAAAAGAGACCTTGACCTCTGAGTTTGTTTCGGTGTTTCTTCTCAGGGTAGTCAGCTAGGAAACACCGGCCTCATCTAGTTTTATAACGGCCAAAAACGATTGACATGTAAGTGTTTTTTACAACCTACTTTCAAAATAAAAATCATTTATCATTTATATCTAAATGAAATATCATCATCATGTTTAAGCTTTGCAAAGAAAAACAAAAGCACAAAAATTACTTGTACGCTGCAATTTTCAGTAAGAGATCTGAATATTAAATCATGATAAACGGGATATTTAGATTCCTAATAAAGATTCGCAATGAAATGAGGACCTTCCCCACTACGGAAGTCATTTAAATGTTTATAGACCATTCGGTAACTTTACGGTTATAACTTATTTCGCTTTAGACCAAATGTTAAGCTTAAGTAGGTCTGTAAATTGTAACAGATTTATTCAATAGGTAATACAAGATGACCGATCGTGATTGTGAGCGAGCTGATTGCACTCGGAGAAGAAGGCTGCGTCATTTAATGTAAGCGAGACTTTGTATTTACGAGCGCTAAGAGTGGGGACTGTGGTAGACGGTGCAAAGCAAAGCCATTGGAGACCCCTTTACAACCTCCTCAGCGATGTGTCCTAAGATACGTTACACCGAGGTGGTCCCGTTGTGGTATTTTTAGACGTTTTGGGGCCCTTTTCAAGTGCTGATGATGTTCACACACCACATGATGGTTTCGTAACTTAAAAATCCGAAGTCAACTATCAAGAAGATATGCCTTAACAGACGTTACACGCGGTGGTCCCGTTGTAGTACTTTTAAACGTTACGGGGCCCTTTTCATACATATGCTGATGATGTTCAGACACCACATGATGGTTTCGTAACTTAAAAATCCGAAGTCAACTATCAAGAGGCATTGAAACTTGAAAGCCGAAAGCGACTGTCACTTCAATGTGAACAACTGTTCGATCGAGAACCCTGCCCAAGTCGGCATGTGATTTACTGTAAATAAGCTATAACTAATAATAGTCTCTTTCTAAAGCACAATCCATATTAATGTTATAAATATTAAAGTAACTTTTTAATAATTGGTAACCTCTTCACGCCTTAACGGCAGAACAGATTTGGATGAAACTTGATGTAGTTTTTTAATTCTATGTGGGGGAAGCCGCTAGCTGCAAGTGCCATATGTTCACGCACCGTTTCTCTCAGCAAACAACATTCTATCACAATTCACACTGATTCATAATTAAACCTAATAATAGCTTTGTCACACACAGTAACAATCGGTGTCGGATTTATTGCCAAAATAATAGCGTATGGTTCGAATTAGTCATCAAATTAGCAATTTACTGATATACAACATTAAGTGGTATCATGTTTCGTAATACATATATCATGTTTGCGTTTATGCCAGAAATGACAGATGGTTTTTGTATGAAATGATGAAAGCGAAAAGGAAGTGAGTGATAACGTGACGCTTGGCAGGAGACAATGGAAGCAGTAAACGTGTCTCGATGGCCAGAAGTAATATGGGACAATAACAGAAACACAATGATGAGTTCGGAAGTGAAGGAGGTAACCCTACTGCTATTTACCAAGCAATTTACAAACAACAGTGGGGCTGCTAATGTGAACTTCAACAAATAGAAAACACTTGGCCGGAAATTGGCATCTATGTTTTTGATTGGAAGCTTAGGTCCCAGTAACAGTAATGAGCCATTAAAAAAGGTTCTAATAATAACTGAAGTAGAAGTAAAGGTTGATATATTGTTGATTATTCATTGGTACTCCCAAATTAAGTCATGCATTTTTGTGACCGATACCTCCGTGCATTTTTCCGTTATAAAGTTTACGATATCCGCATCAAGCCATGTATCCATTTTGTAGGTATTATTTTAGGTAGGTATAGGTATGTGGTACTGAGAGTAAAGTCCCGCAATCCTCAATTGAATAGGGCAGATACTCCGACTGGACGGTTGATGTGTCACGTAGGCAACTGCCCTATAGTTAATATTCGGACTGTTGTATATTATACTTTAAATCGCACGATAAACTCTGATATCGCCATGCAGGATTTCGTTAGTAGTTCGCTGTTGGTGTGGTAGATGGCGAAGCGGTTCTTTTTGTTGCCTTGCAAATTTGCTTCGTTAGTTTTTCTTGTCGTGGCATCGATGCTGCTACAGTATGTCTCATACTAATCTTTAAAAATAATGTTATTTGTCAGCTATCCACTCTAAAAGTCCTATAAACGAGCTTTTACATGAAAACGTTACATAAAAAGGGCCATTATTTTAATTTATGTAGAGTTTTAATTACTTTGTGAGCTTGCTGGTTTCAGGAATTTTTATACTGAAGTTGGGTCATGCGAATATTTTAACTTGGCTTAAAAATGTCGGTTGCGGAATTTTCTGCGGGTTAAAATGGACAAGGATACGACATGATAGGGGACTTGCATGTTGATATAGAATGTAGAAACTATTTCTTAATGTTCTACAGTTCAAATTTGACCAGTCGCTCTCTCGCACTCATAGTAAGGAAATTGCTAGACAGACTTATTATGAATTAGTTGACAAATTAACTTTTTTTTTAAAATTTATTTTACATATTTGTTTGTTTTGTACGATTCCCAATCAACATTTTCTTTCTTTCTTTTTATACCGTAAATAATAACGACCGCACTGTTCGATTTTCGGAGTTCAGCAGTTCAGTGCTTCAGGTCGGTCACTGTATAGTTCTCATGGGATCATCCATTGCGTGCTGAATTCCCGCCGTGTTCGCTTGGCTGTTTTGAGCAGATCTGTGACAGCCGTTACAGGAAGTCAGATTTTTTTTTCGTCTTCAGTCACTGGGTTACAGTTGCACCATCTATGTATACTACTATTAAAGGGGAAGATTTTTTGTTTGTTTGCTTAATTGTTTGTACTGAAAAAGCTCTGAAACTACAGGACCGATTCAACCATTTTATCACCAATGGAAAGCTTCGTTATCAGCGAGTATCATAGTCTATATTTTATCCCCGTCTTCTTATGGGAACGGGAACTACTCAGGTGAAACCGCGGGGCGCTGCTAGTGTAAAATACAAGTGTTCAGCTCGACTGGAAGCCGACCACAACATATTTGGGACTACGCAAAGAATGCCATTGCCACCACAAGTTTAAATCACCGACATGTTAACAAATTGTTTTATCCAAAACCCTGAAAGAAGTTTGTTTGGAAAATTGCCTCCCCACTCCTGGGACAGACCAGGGCATAAATTATGTAGGCTGGTCTCAATATTAATGTCCGGATCTGTGCGATATCTGGTTAATTTCAAGATGATTTATGTGTAGCAAGGTTAATACAGGGTTGCAGCGCGCTGATATTATCGTCAATTTGCTTTAGTAGTTGAGCAGCTTCTCCCAACGGCTTTGCCCGCGTGAGTATTGTAAATTATCCTAAGGGAATAAACTCTCGGGATAAAAAGGAGCCTGCGTGTACTATTCTAGACTAAAATCTATCTCTGTGCCAAATTTCAACCAGATCAATTCGAAATTTTTGATTTGATTGAGTAACAAACATCATAGGATGATTGTGGTAAATAATGTGGATATAATAAGATGATGTTCACCGGAGATAGTGTAGCTTCCCAACAGTTAAATATTTTTTCAAAATGGTCACGTAGTTTCGGAGCCTATTCAATGCAAACAAAAAGCAATCAGATCTTTCCTCTTTATAATATTAATGTAGACAAAACACGGTGTGCCTGCGTAAAATATTGTGATATGGATGATAGAGGAAAGTTACATTACGTACAAGTAGCACCCTGCGTTTTCATCCACGTAGTTCCTGATCCCATGGGAATACGGGGATAAAATAAAGTCTATGTCACTCGCTGATAATGTAGCTTTATATTGATGAAAGAAATTTTAAAATCGGTTTTGTGGTTTAGGCTAGAGGGCGTCACAAACAAACTTATATTCGCATTTATATTAAGTTAGGATAAGTGAAACAATATTTGAGGAATCAATCGACACGAAAGAAGATACGAACTGCTAAGTATTTTATAAATAAAAAGTAGTCCACCCCACCAGCTTTAATTAATTCCCTAGCTTTAATGAAGTACGTTCAATTAACTGCGCAAAAGTAATTGCAAAATATTAAATAAAGCACATGAAAAAAAGCCAAAATGGCTACAAGCACGCTCGGAAGCTATTTATTTAAATTTATTAGTCTTGATAAGCGTGAATGCAGTTATTTTACAACCTAACTATTTAGCTGCGTCAACTTGATTAAAGGTCGTGTTTATTTCCAAGGTCACAGCGGGTTTAGGATGGTAAAGGATTGATTTAATTCAAAAGACCATTTAAGACCACTTGGGAGTCTTTATGTCAAGGTTACTAATTCTAGACAAGCGTGCTTCATCGTCGACCACATCATCGCTTACGATTAGGTGAGATAGTGGTCAAACGCGTATCTATTAATAGTAAAAGAAAGAAAGAAAATTTATTTATTTGCCACAGTTGAGGCACACAACAAAAAAGATATAAACAAAATGAAAAAAAAGAAATAAGAGGTGTGCGCCCCACGGCTGTGCCAAATAGGTCCAGTTCAGCATATATGCCAGACAACTAGTGCCTGACGCTGATTTTCAACTGGACCTGAGGATGTGACATGTCATGAACGTAAATCAGTTTTATGTGTAGTGTAGACTTGAGGGTAAAAAAGAGCTTCTTCTTCTCCTCCACATCCTTGGTAATAAGACAAACTGTTATGTTTGACTAGTTGATTCTTTATACAGTTTTTGCTACAGTGTGAGTTTTTCGTGAAAATAACTATAAGTCCTGTAATATATACATGAGTCCTGATATAATCAGTACTGGGCTTTGTTACCCAGTATTTGGGTTAGGAAGGTCGTATCTCCTCCATGTATGTACCATAAACTGGTTTTCAGTTACATCTGGTTAGACTTGAAACAAACCACAATATAGTTGTGTAAAAGGACAGATAGAAAATGAATCTAATTTTAAGTATTTCGAAACGAAAGAAAAAGATTTTAAGGTGTTGCTTTATGAAATCTAATTTTTTTAAATACTAGTGACAGCCCTTAGGACAGCCGGTCCGGCGACCAATTACCGGTTCCTTTCACACAGAATGCCGTTTGCATTATAAAAGCACTCTTTTATTGTAAATTATTTCAGTTTTTTCAAAGTAAATAAACATTGTCAACTCATATCGTTTTATTCTACCGTGGTGAGGAATTCTAAAGTTGTTTGAATGTGTGTTAATGAAATGTATAACTGTATCTGTTTATTTCTTCTTCTTCTTCTGAGTTACAGTTATTTCGTTTATTCATTCTTATATACATTTCGAAATAATACTAAAAAAAATATTATCATACAAAAATAAATAGTAATCTGCGGGTCAGTAGGTCGGGAGCAGGGACCAAACCAGAAATCGCGAAAAAAAAAACAGCAGTTCCTTACATTTATGTTCGTATAAATAACTCATCAAAATGTAGGGGATAGCTGATTTTTTTTTTGCGATTTCAGGTTTGGTCCCATAGTAAAAATCGTTCATAATGATGAGTACAATTACCTCTTAAGAGGTTGTTGGTGTTTTACAAATAACCCTGTATATTACAGGATGAAAAGTATCCTATATCCTTTTCATTAGGACATAGTCTACCGGTTTGCCAAGTTTTTTACAAATTCGTCTAGACGTTTATGAGTATGTCAGTTCCTACCATCTGACTGTGTTGCATTTCGTTCAGTGTTAATAGATACGTTCGAAGCCATTTTTGAATCATCAGGTAATAATAACAACTATCTACATTATTATGACACCTAACAAAGCCAAGATATTTTCCTAAGAAATACGTCAGTCGTCAAATGTTTATATAATGCTCATTGCTGAACAATTCAATACCTAAGTACGTAATAAAAAAAAACCTAGGTAACTACTTGAATGAAATACTTATTATAGGATAATTATTAGGACCACTTTGAGTGACAGAAAAGCGCTGTATTCAGACAAATTAAAAAAAAAACCCAGATTTAGTACATATGTACATTATGCGTCATATAACGTCAATTTTAACTGAGACGTGATAACAGAGACATTCACTCTAGGGACAAAAGTCTGGCTGTCAGATAACGATAACAGAACTTATTGAAACTCTCATTTATATAAATTCTGTATTTTTCAAAACCTTTTTATTTCATTCCGCAGACATTATTGTCGGTTAAACAACTCGGTTTCACGGTATAGGTACTTTGTCAATGCTTCCTTTGGGAGTAATTTCAATGCTCATAAAAATGTATGAATCCGAATCAGCCGTTCATTTTGAAAAAAAAAACTATTTTACGTACATGTGGAGTTGGTGAATTATTTTTCAGTATACAAGGGCTTTAAGAAAAAAAATCCTTATTTTTAACATAAAAATACAATACTACGTGATAGCTTATATTTGTATGTCACGGAAAAATTGCAAACGCCATAACATTGTAAAATATCGCGTGATTTTTGTTTTTTTCTTAATAGAGCAATAATATATTGGATTAACTATTTAAAGTGGATGGGATTTATTTTATACAAATCGATTGTTTTCACAATTAAGATTTGTTAGATTATAATAAGTAATAATGGCTACTTCCCGTTATGTCACATTCCCGATTCGACAACATGTCAAAAGTTTTAAAAACAATTGAACACAAGTGGCGTTAGGTCAAGATTTTGATCTTCATACATTCATTCTCGATTCGTCAACATTTGAGAATGCCTACATTCATTCCCGTTTGGTCAACATTTTGTTTAGAAAGTATAATCAGGAGTAAAAAGAAATGCCTCCAGTTTTGTTCTATTTACTTACTAGCTTCCGCCCGCGGCTTCGCTCGCGTCAAAAGTGTTTTGATTATCACTTTCAGTTTTCTCTGGATCAGTATTGAATTCGTGATACATATTGTTATCCTGGTGAGCACTTTGTATTTTTTTAATTAGCTTCTGTCTGCAACTTTGTCTGTGTGAACTTTAGAACTGGCTTCAGGAAAGCATAACATTATCAAAGTGAATCCCGTCAAATCAGTAATTTCGGGTATTTGAGGCTGGTGCGTTATTTCTTTTTTCTGGGTATTTTGCTTTTTCCTCGGCTCCTAAGGGTCATAGATTGATTAAATATTTGTCCCAGCCCCGAAAAAATCAGTAAAGTATCTGGGTAGTTTTTGAGTTTTTAACACTTGTACTTCTAGCCCCGGAAATATATCTTCATGACTCTGGTATCCTGGTAGTTTGTGAGCCTTTACTGCCCAAAATTCCAGCCTCGAAAATACTTCAACATTTTTCTAGTCTCCTGGTACTTGTGAATTTTGACTGAAATACTTTGCATGTTTTGGACTGGTTTATTTTATTGTTCTTGACAATATTGGTAGAGGGGGGGTGAAGCCTTTGGTAGAAGGAAGGGCCAAATCCGACTAACAGAGGCCTCGTCGGACATTTCAAATGGAAAATATTATAATTGCCGAATAGTAATCCGACTATAAATTTGGCTAAAGTGGAATGGTTACCAACAACTATTAGAGGTCTACGGCCCCTACCTAACCAATGTCACTCAAATATTCATGGAAAATATCACAGGGAGTGACTTACACATTTAGTGAATGGGCCCAGTAAAGTTAGCTAGCAAATTAGCGTCAAAGCGTCGAAGGAGACAACATATCCTGAAGTGATGAAAAACAAGACTTCTACGGTGGGTTCACTACAGCTCGCCACAAAACTGTGTTGTTGGATTTTCTGCACTTCCGCAGTCTGATTCAATCTCAGTAAGGTTAGGACTATCGGTTTTCAAAGGTAAATAGATGAAAGCTGCACATGGCAATCAAACTTATTGCCATGATACAAAAACCTATGCATGTACCGTAATAATTTAGGATTTTACATAATTATGCTAAGAAAACAATATACCCACTTCTGCGAAAGTCGGGTGATAAAAAGAGCATCAAAAAGGACTTGGTAACTTTGTAGTTGACTGTACCGTCCAAAGAACTAGTTTAAAAAAAAGGTGACGAATCGGGAATGGATGTATGAAGATAAAAATCTTGACCAAACGCCACTTGTATTCAGTTGTTTTTAAAACTTTTGACATGTTGTCGAATCGGGATTGTGACATAACGGGAAGTAGCCGTAATAATCTATATTATATAAAAAGGCGAGCGTAATCCAGAATTGGATCTTTTACAGCACAGGTATACAGTATCTCAGTACGTTTGATAGATTTGTAAATGAGCACAGTATATAAACATATTAAGTTCATTAGTGCTCGTACCCCATAGCTTGGGACTTATACAAATAAGGTATGTACAAACCTACATATTATGTATGTAGGTGCTGTACACTTCGAAAAAAAAAACAGCCCAATGATTATGAAGTCTTTTCTGAAGGATCTAATGTCGTTTTCCAACAATATCAAGAAATTCGTTTGACCTTTTCAGCAAAAAAGCGTAAAGCGATCGGAAGGAATACGTCCTTTTCTTTGCGATATCAATTCCTAATGACATCGACTGGAGAACTTGCGACCCTGGCGGCCTAGTTTCTTTTTTATCGTAGTTTGTGTCTAGAAATGTAGTTTTAGATTGATCTAATCGTAGCCATTTTGTGAGTAAAGTGTTTATGACACGAGTGATATAAGTGTGATTTCAGTTCTTGTTGTTTTTCAGAAAATTATCAGGTACTTTCACAATCAAATAGAAAAAAAATAACGCTTTGGAATGACTCAAACCATTCAAGTAGAGTGTTATATCTCATGGTATTTAATACAAATGCCCTTATACTTGGAAATGAATTACCTACGTATTTTAAATGAAACTTGATTATTTATAAGCGTGTTGAATGAAAAGAAAAGAAAAGAAAAATGTTTATTTGGGTCTCGCACAAAACAAATAAAAAATAAAAAACAAAACTACTAGAAAAATAAATTGACAAATGCTGTAGATAGAATAGAATTTTCTATCAATTTGTAATTAAATGTAAGTGTGCGAGGCCAAAAAGGTTCCTATCTCAGCATATGCTGCGATATTTATGACTGTAACAAATAGTCGGTCAATTATTCAGAAAGCTGCAGCTAGTTAAATAGATCAGAGTGGAGGAAAATAGGGTGTTGTAGGCAAACTTGAAAAGCCCTATGTCCGGTAGTGGACTCGGCCCAGTCAGCAAGAGCAAAGAAACAGTTCTGCAGACCAGCTCTAAATCAAAATTTCAATGGTTTTTACAGAGTTTTTGAACTGAAACCGACAACTCAGCTAGACAGCAAATCGCTATTATTCCATTTTTAGCTCAAATCGTATTAGCGTAGTTGCTTCCCAGCTATCCATTTGTAGTTTATTTTGGGAGAAGTTGCTTACGTTTAATTCGATATTAACCACGTAACTACAGCTGTGCCAAGAAGCTATAAATATGGTAATAATTCATAGTCAATTACGTGGCCGGCTGATTTGTGAATGGAATATTATTAAGCTCTCTTCATAGCGAAAACGTACACTGAACATTCACAATACACCGCACTTAGCTACATAGGTACATACTAGCTTTTGCCCGCAACTTCGTCCGCGTCCCTTCATTGGTACACCGCTCCTATATATTAGTCTTATCGGATGATATATAGTCAATAACCTTCCTTGATAAACGAGATATCTAACACTGAAAGAATTTTTAAAATCGGGCCAGTAGTTCTTGAGATTACCGCGTTCAAAAAAACAAACTCTTCAGCTTTATATATTAGTATAGATATAGATTTTATTACTTTATAGAGCTTCAGCGCTGGGTGATGCTGAGATGGTAACATTTTCAGTATATGCTCGCTCAATATTTCTTTAACTTATGTTTTTGCTGTTGTTTGGTATCTGTGTCAAATAAATGTTCTCCATTTCTATTCATTGGTCGAATAGATTGGGAACATTACATGATTGAGTAGATTGCTACTAGGAAAGTATATACCATTGGCAACGTTATGTTATATTTAGTTTGTTATGAAAAAAGTTATACATATATACACTTAACCTAAAAATAAACTAAAATTCTCCTACAAACTACTACAAAATGGCATCAAAAAACTCGTCCGCATCGCTATCGACTGGAAGTGAACCCAATAGACTGGCGGCATTGCCACGTTGTATGGCAATGCTTATCCTTTGACCGAAGTAAAATCCAGCCCTTGGGTCACGCGAAGTGTCAACCAAACGTTTAGCAAGTTCTTTAAATAACGCATGAGCACTCGGACCCCACGGTCCGAGAGTTTCAACCCCAAACGGCTCAAACATATAATTGCTGACTAGGTTATTATATTTCCGCCGTTTGAGGTTCTCAGCAGCCGCAGCTGTAGCACCAGCACAACACGACGAGTTAGGAAGATGGGATGGCGCAAGAGTATCGACACAAGTAGCGTCCCACACTAAAGGCCTACCCATCTTCCATGGAAATAAAGACATACCGTCCGGTCGCTTGCCATCGTCAACGGTATCATCATTTTAAGATGGGTAGTGATCAAACGCGAGGCTATTCAATCAATTCATTCATTCATTCATTCACTGACAGATAGTGCACAGCGAAAACCGTTGGGTATACATAGTATGGCCCACTTGCAAAAACCAGTGCAGAGTTATCTTTTAAATCAGAGTTAGTAACTAACCCGAAGACATTATGTACATGTGTAATCTTGTGTTGCTAAATATAACACATTTACTCTAAGTTAAATATAACTGTTCTCTCTCTTTAAACTATCATATAATAAATTTCGAAACAATGTAATCCAACAATTAACCAAGTGAATCCAAGTCTTAACTGTTTAAACACACAACTAAATGCAAATAATGTAAATCGACTCGCATGCCTAGTTCTTGTATCATATTTATATGTATAAAAGGTAACATATGGGTAACGTTGTGAGTTAATAATAATAATAATTTATTTGCTCAAAAAGGTACATCACAAGTTAGAGACACAAAAAAATCACACTATGCTTATTTTCTATTGTAATGGGGAACATCTGTGTCTGAACTAGATAGAAAATAACTATCTGTATTTCAGACATCAGCGCTCTTCCCACGGTATATGCACCACTTAGCTATAAGTAGTTCAGACTCTATACAATTCAAATTACTAAAATAGTTATTAGAGGAGGATCTATATGAAGTACTAAAAAATCTAAATAATAAAATGTATTGTGATGTAATGGCCTCCCTTGTGTAGAGTGAAAATGAGTGAGTGCATGTGGGAGGGTGAGTGGGGGTAAGCTACTGTATTACAGATAATAGGTTTTCGGTCTCATCGTAGTTTAGTTTCTGAATATAGTCCTTTACCTTGCATTTACATTCCTTTTTATTTAAGGGATATATGTCAATAAGTTTATTTATTCTATTATATAAGAAAGGGCCTAGATGACAGAAGAATTTGCGGACGTATGCATGTCTAGATGTCGGGATAACATTGCATGTTATGACTTTTCGTCTGCGCTTAGACAAGTAAGTAGACTTATCAAACTTTGTGTCAGAATGGTGCCTCAGTACTGCATGCAAAATAAAGAGTTGGCGGACTGTAAGTACATCACACGATTGGTACAAAAGGAATGTAGGGAAGCGATACGGGCGGAGAGTGCTGACTTTAAGTATAGATCTTTGTGCGATTTCTAGCGGTTTCATTATAGTTTTTGCCGCACCCCCCAGACTGAAATACAATACTGAAGAATAGATTGTCCCAGGGCGAGGTACACTTGTTTAATTAAGGCAGATTCAGCCACATGTCTTAAATTTTTGAAGACAAATTTTAGTTTTCTTATTCTTGAGATAACCAGGTCTATATGATATCGAAAGGATAGATTATCGTCAATGACTATTCCCAGATATTTTATCTTCTTTGTCTTCATTAAAGTAGGGCATGAACAGACTACTTCATTACAGCAGCTATGAGCAATGATGGAAGCAGTGAGGGAAGGAGGACTACAGTTACGCATATAAAAGGTGAGATATTGTGTTTTACTTGCGTTAAGAGTCAGGAAATTTTTCTGGAGCCAATGGCTTACTATGTCGAAACCATGTTGCGCACGCTTATAGACATCATCCCAAGTATCAGCCGAGAACAGAAGTACTGTATCATCAGCGTAAGATATAATTTTACCTCCAGAAAGATTGAGCTCACAAAGATCGTTCAAATACACGAGGAAAAGACTTGGACCCAGAATACTGCCCTGAGGAACGCCAAAAGTAATAGGCAAGTCGCTGCTTATATACTCGTTAATTTTAACACACTGGGAGCACTCTGATAGGTAATCTTTAAAGATTTTGTGCTGATCGCCTCTAATGCCTATTCGTTCCAGTTTTTGCAAAAGCTGTGGTACGGAAACCGTATCAAAGGCCTTGGCCAAGTCCAAGAAAATGCCTATAGTCTTCCTGCCGGCATCCAGATTTTAAACCACATAATCCACAAGCTCATGTGCAGCATCACTTGTCGATCTACCAGTCCTGAAGCCAAATTGATTGTTTGAGAGAAGATTGTTGTTTTCTAGATAATTGGTCAGTCTTTTATTGAGGATACGTTCCAGGAGCTTGGAGATCGATGGCAAGATGGATATAGGCCTATAGTTTGTGACAAGATCTTTTTCTCCGGATTTATATATGGGGTGCACCACAGACTTCTTCAGCACTGTAGGGAAAACTCCTTGGGATAAGCACATATTAAAAATATGTGTTAAAGGTGGAACAAGGATGTATTTATTATCTTTAAGAAGACCATTGGATATAGAGTCCCATCCAGTGGAACAAATATTTTTCAGTCCCATTATCAAGCTCTCTACTTCGGTTTCATCAGTGTCCAATATTGCGAATGATTTGAGGCAGTGCTGAGGGTCATCTATTACCAAATGTTGGTGCTGTGGATTAGCACATTGAATAGTCCTACCTGCCAAGTCCCTCCCTATACCGACAAAAAATTCGTTCACCCTTTCTACCGACTCTCTTGCGTTACTAGTATTTAATAATTCTGTCGCGTTACTTTTGGTTTTTTTAGTGTTTGCAATTGTTTTTATTGCATCCCATATTTTTTTGTTATTAATTCCAGCAGATTTCAATAAGTTCTTTTCATATGCTATTCTAACTTTTGTAAGTAGTTTGTTGCAGAATTTTCTGTATCTTGTGTAGATAATTTTTAGAGTATCGTTTTCCGGTGAATTTCGTAACTGGCTATGTAATCTGTCCCAGTGTCTCATGCAGCGGATCAGACCCGGAGTAATCCAAGGTTTGATAATTTTTTTACGTCTTGGTAATTTCTGAAATATTGTGTTTGCAGCAATTTCACGTTGAATAGATGTAATAAAATAATCCAGGGCAATATTTGGTTCAGCTGCCGAATACACTGGTTGCCAATCTAATTCCGATATATTTTGGTTTAATTTTTCGGAATTAACCTTATTATGGAAAACCTGGGCAAATGTTCTAGTCTGTTTACGACGAAGACACAGCAAAACAGCCTGATGATCAGTGACGTTAGATTGCAGAATCACAGTGAGTGCTTGGAACTGCGTTCTAAGCATCACGTGGTCAATGCAGGTTTTGCCATTCCTCGTAGGCAGAGTGTGAGCAGGTAAGATACCATGGTATGCACACAAATTCAGGTACTCCGAAGAACTGGGGCACTGGACGTCAGAACCGATATTTATGTTAATATCTCCAATAATAGAAACATTTTTGACGCCACTGAGATTAGTCAGGATATTATTGAGAGACAGAAAAAAGGCATCTGTATTTCTATTTGAGGGGGATTGGTAAATAGCCACTATTGCTGTTTCAGAACCAATTCTTAGGACAAGGCAGTTACATTCTTGGCATGGCGGCTCCTCGCAAACAACACTGAGACATGTTTTATGAAAGATTGTTACTCCATCGTTCTGGTTACCACAATTATTTGACGAATAATGGCTATATCCATCAAGATTGGGTATAATGGGGTTACACGATAGCCAGCACTCCGTCAGTACAATAATGTCACACCCAAAACCCAAATCATGAAGTAAAACCACAAAAGCATCGAAGTTACGAGATATACTGCGTATGTTCTGGGTAACAACGGTCAAACAGTCATCCGGACAAGGTATCAAATCTCTGCAATTCTCAACATCACATTCAATAGATTTCGACACTGATATTTCATGAATTTCCGTAGTTACATCATCCATTTCTGTTAAGATAATTTGGGCATAGGATCAACTTTAAATATTTCAGAATAATTGTTGATTGAAATTTGAATATACCATAACTCAGATGTTGAGCAAAATTATTGACGTCTTTATAAAAAAATTGTAAACTTTGTAGTAAATAGCATATCAATGTAACTATTACTGAGCCATGCATTTTACATTATTACAAGTACTTAGTATTACCATGCAAGTTACATTATTCATATTATATACTAGCTTCTGCCAGCGACTTCGTCCGCGTGGAATAGTTACTTTACCCCCGATTTTGAAACTCTCAGCCCGATCGGTTTAAAATTGACAAAAGATAGACATGCTGTTTCGGGATATTTTTTAGATAATTTTATGTAGAACATTTCCGTAATACATGATTTCTATGTAACTTTAACCATTAAGGCTACACACGCGACGGAAGCTTAAAAAATGGAGTAACTTCTTCCGTTTTCCCAACATTTTCCTTCACTGCTCTGCTCCTATTGATTGTAGCGTGATGAAAAGTATACTATAACCTGCCCAGGAGTATGAAGAATAATTGCACCAAGTTTTGTTAAAATCGGTCGAGTAGTTTTTGTTTCTATAAAGAACAGACAGACAGACAGAAAGACATACAGACAGACAAAAATTTTACTGATTGCATTTTTGGCACCAGTATCGATCACTAATCACCCCCTGACAGTTATTTTGAAAATATATTCCTTGTACAGAATTGACCTCTCTACAGATTTATTATAAGTATAGATATAGATAAAGGTTTATTAAGAAACTCTTGTGTAACTTTTTGTTTTCCCTAATAAATAAATAACTCTGGTTACGCAAGAGTTAAATGCGGGACGATTTGTTTAGTATGAAAATCCTACTATTATCTATCGATATTCTCAAAGCGTCTGTTTCTTAGAATCAGAATATTTATTTTTAAAATATACATAGGTATTTTTTATCAATCTATATTGTCCCACTGCTGGGCAAAGGTCTCCCCTTTAGTCTTTCACTCTTCCCTGTGTGTTTCCTCTCTGACGAATCATCCTCCTCCAAGTCGTTATGACAGCGTTTCTTAGGCAAACCTCGGCGAAGACGCTCGACCTCTGGCTCCCACTACATGACGACTCTGGCCCATCTGGGCCCCAAGTCTGCTATTTTTATAAATGTGTCATTCCAACACGATCCCATTGTCATTTTGCTAAAAGTTCGTAATCTGCTAAATTTATAATGGTCGATCATTGGTCGGTCAATGGTCTCGTAATACTTTTTAATAACCGAGCTATTAAAAGAAATGACTGCACATGACTTTCTAATGATAGGTCACTGATCAAAGGAACTGTCAAAATTTTAACAGAGTACCGCATACGTCTGTCATTCATTTGTCATTATGTACGAGATTACCATTCTATGCCATTTTATTCAATGGAGTGTCAGTGGTTGACCATTGGACTGTCATAATGACGCTTTTATATTAGTAGATTACCAAACTTGTCAAAATCAACTATTATGAGATCAATGATTGACCATTATGACACTATTGTAATAGTAAACTTGGGCCCCTGGCCTGTAGCATCCCATCTCAGCGTGGGATCCTACATAGGTATTTACATAAAGGTAAATTTTCTACCAAGGTTTATTAAGTTGGTAGGTACTTGTAAGAGTTTCTACATACTCTTTCCTGCCAAGTCATTTCATTTTTAATTTAAATATTCTGGATAAATCCGTAAGTACCTCCTCCTACAAAGGTACAAAATCTTATTTTCTAACCACAAAAGTAAACAAACCTCACGTTTGCTGCCAACTAGTTTCAATAATGCATGACTATGAATGTGTGAGAGACAAACTTCACTGCAGTAAGGTTCTACCATCTCGGGCCCCACACGTCATCATTGTTTTCTTGTTTTTTAACGTAAAAACCTACGTTTTGAACTACTAATGCAATAGGGTAGTTAACTAAAAAAATCTAATTAGTCCGTCGGATAGATTTCCAAAAAATATTGGACACGTATTTTTTCTTTTTTCACGTAAACAAAAAATGAAGACGATACAGTGCGTTGAAAGCTCTGTGACGTCACTACTCGCTACAAATTTTATCGAGCCGTGACGTCACAAGCCCCCACTCCTGATCTTTGATGCTTTGTATCTTCGTCACTTTTTTTAGATTTGATAAAGGAAAAAATACGTGTCCAATATTTTTCTATAATCTAACTGACGGACTAAACATAATCATATATTTTTTACTCAGGAAAAATCCCTATTGATGAAGGTTTAAAATAAATGTTTTAATTCCCCAGAGGGTAGAGACGATTTCGCAAAGGCCTACTCTATATGCAGGTGAGGCGGGGGGCTCGATGCTGCAGATGCCTTTCAACGACATTCAACTGCGGTATCGATCGGAGAACATTATCGCGTCTTCGTGCAAACTTCATTAGGGATCTGCAGGGTGATCAGATCCTTAGACAAATAATAACAGCTGATAGGGTCGATCTTCAAGATTAAGCAACGCTTGCCAAAGTCAGTCCATGGATGAGTGACCACTGATTACATACTTAGACTTCTCCTTGTCTTGGAAAGCGCGCTAAACCGGTGGTCCTGGCTGTGATTTGTAGATTTTTGACAGTTGCTACGGATAGTTAGAAAATATAAAGTCTTAGCAAGAGTTTTGGAATTAAGTTACTGGGTTTTGGAGGTCATTGCCTTCGCATATGCCTGAGACTGATAAGTTGTACGGTAAACGTGCGTACAACAATGTAGTTACAGTAATGCGTGAGTATGAATGCACTGCAGTAAAGTTCTGCACCTCGCACCTCATACGTCATCACTATGCGCTTGTTTTCTAATGTCAAGGCCGGAGTATTTGACATTGGTGCTATGACATAAACGCATGTGAAGTTTGCATCGAATAGAAAAGCTTTCACTGTCTTGATGCCTTTTAATTTTCTGACCATAGGCTTCAGACTAAACAGCTTTGCCGATTCTTTATTTTTAAAAACAACTTTTACTATGGGACCAAACCTGAAACCGCGAAAAATAAAACACACTGTTCCTTACATTTATGTTCATAGAACTCATCAAAATGTAGGGGACAACTGATTCTTTTTTCTGCGATTTCAGGTTTGGTTCCATAGTAAAAATTGTTCATAATGATTAGTACAATGACCTCTTAAGAGGTTGTTGGTGTTTTACAAATAACCCGGTATACTGTATACCGACTACAGAAAGTCATTATTATTTTTTCATGGTTTTTAGTCAAATAGATGCAAGTCAAATTAAAATCTAACTGAGACAGTGAGACTAATTATGATCCTAGCAGCTAGAAATGCGACGATAGCGCAATGTCAATGCGACTGACGATGATTCAATTCCAACAATCTGAATCGAATCGCTGCGACAATGTACAGAAGCACATTTGTCCCGAATCTGTCTTATTTTTTTTTTTGGATGGGAAATCATCAAATGACCCCTCCCGCCCTGGGTGGAGCGGTAGGGAGTGTCAGACTCTTACTGACTAAAACCCACCCGTGTTCCTCTTGTGCCCTTTGCGTTCCAGGGCCGCGGTAACTCTTTCGAACAAATTCCGCAAGTCCCGAATCTGTCTGTGTTTGCTCATCGTGTTTGTGTAGGCAATAGCGACAGCAAACAGGAAATCAACTTATTATATGTGAAGCCATGTGAGGAAATCGTTTAGTTCTGTTTTAGTGACACACATAAACTATCTATAACAAATAGTATTTGTTTATTTTAACATCTACATAGTTTCTGCCAGAGCAGTGGCTTTATCAGAATCAGAACGTTTATTTGTAAAAATTAGGTATTGTGCTGTTTTGCCAATTGACATACAAATGATTAAAAACAGGATTTTGAGGAGTTATACGAACATAAATGTAAGGAACAGCTGATTTTTTTATCGCGATTTCAGGTTTGGTCTCATAGTAAAAGTTGATCATAATGATGTGTACAATGACCTCTTAAGAGGTTGTTGGTGTTTTACAAATAACCCTTTATAATTAGAATTTAATTATTTACGCATTAACAAATGCATGCAAGTAAAATTTATTATTCATAATCAATTTCATTTCTAGTCTGTCAAAAATAAAAATAGAAGGAAAGGAATTAGATAAGGTAAGTTTACTAAATTGTTCTTCAAGATGTGATCTACCTCCATACTAATTTTCACAGAAATTGGTTCAGCGGCTTATTCGTAAATACGTAAAAAACAGAGAGAGCTACATTTGTATTTATGATTTATGTTCACACAAAATATCTAGCGTCTTGAATTTGCAGACATTTATTTATTTTTACTTATTTATTTATTTGGATCTCCAACAAAGCATACACAGTTGTTACATTAGTTTCAGTGATACAAGTGGTTACTTGACATAAATTATTGTTTTATTTTTGGATTTACGACATAACATTGATTCGAGAATTTTTTTGTTGATACTTAATTTTCGCCTTATATTCCTTAGTAGAAACTGAAAAAATCATCGAGAATCATGGCATTTTTCTTTCTTCTTATTTTGACATCATCCGATCACTCGGCACATTCCTTTAACCGCGTGTCAAGTCAGGCCACAGTCAGATTTCCGGCAGATCTATGCTGTCCCCTAAAATTAGCTGTCATTTTGACAACACACTTTGTCTATCCGCTTGCCAAGTCCCGGACTGATCACTAGGTAACATTAAGACGAGTATTATTAGATTTAGGGTACATGTCAACTGTAAACTGTTACAGATGGGTTATGCATGTCTCTGAGGTTAAAGAATCTTTATTTATTCTAAAGAAATTTACTACAAACTTCACTTAATGAGAAATAGTTTTAACGAAATAATAATAAATTCATGAGCAGAGCTATTATAACATGCACAATGTAAATAGAATACAACACCAATAAGTAACGTACGTAACAATACATTAGATATAGTAGTAAAAGATTCGTGCAAAACAAAAAACAATTTTTGTGAGTAATCCAAAAACATAAACCAGGGCCGGACTTAAAAATTTTAATTGAGTTTTAAATATTTGTAACTAGCATTGCTCCGCGGTTTCGTATGTTAACCGGAGATAGTGTAGCTTCTTAACAGTGAAAGAATTTTTCAAATCGGTCAGGTAGTTTCGGAGCCTATTCAATGCAAACAAACATAAAAACAATCAAATCTTTCCACTTTATAATATTAGTGTAGATACCCAACCATCTTTGTCACTCGTTTCCGCACTTTCCGGACTTTTAAACATATACTAATATTATGAGGAGGAGGAGGGAAATTGCTGGACCGATTTTAAACATTTTTTCATCAATGGAAAACTAAATTATCAGTGAGTAACATACGCTATATTTCATCCTCGTATTCAATTCAAAATTGGAAATTCAAAGCATTTATTTCAATAAAACCCTTTACAGGCACTTTTGAATTGTCAAGTCGAAAGAGGTGAAGCTATCTGCACGTTTCAAAGCGTAGATCTCTATGGAGAAGAACGTGCAAGAAACTCCACTGCTAACCGTTACTACACACTTTTATATTTATCTCTATTTTTGTCACATGCATTACTCGTACATCGCTCTTCACCACATTCCTATACAAACGATTCTCTTTCAAGGTTTCTAACACTGGCGCCCCTTTCAAATTGTCTCTTACTCGTATATAGCTACAAATGTTCGACCATAATATTTTTATCAACGAAATAATGCCATTCACTCCTGACCTCAATACCCCTCTTCAATACACTACAGGTAAAAATATATAAGCTATCACTGAAAGTCTATATATTTATTGTATATAGACTAATGTCTATCTGTAACCTTATCGCAGACAGTTAGGGTCTAACGGCTGAAACCAATAACCGATCTATCACTTACTGGAGATAGAAAAACAAATGAAACAACAGAAAACCTACATAATTTTTCTGTTGTTTTATTTGTTTTTCTATCTCCAGTATGTGATAGATCGGTTATTGGTTTCGGCCGTAAGCTAATCGCGATCGAGGCGCTTTTGTTATGATTCGAGGTTGACACGTGTACAAAGGGCATTGAAACGGTAAATCTACCGCGAGATTTTGAAGAGCTGTGAAAAGGGGTAGTCCTCTGCGTCTTGTATAGTTTTGTCTGCCTTCCACATCGGGATTATAATACGCCATAGTAGGGTGTTCAATATTAATTTGGTTGGAGAAAAATCTGTATTGTAGTATTGTAGAATTTCTGAGATTGATTAAATTATCGAATCTTACGAGGCTGTATTTTCAACTAAACTTTTTCTATTGCTTCTGATTATTTTTTGATTACTGTATGTCTTAGTGGAAGAGAAATATGTTTGGAAAACAAAGCTCACCACACACATATTTGGTTGCCTTTTAGTCTTAAGTTTAGTGAATTATATTGAACCGTTATATATATTTACTTAACATAATTTATATTTTACCTTTATCCATTGTATACACATATTAATTACATTTTATAATATTTAAATAGTAGCACACCAGTATCGGGAACAGGGTCCAAGCTACCGGCGGGCGGTCAGGGCTCCAGAGAGAAGAACCTCCCAACAATGCGAGCCGTGTCCAGAGATACCGCTTTCTGGATCAAGCCCTTGATCCAGCTGCCTAACGAGAGCCTCCTGAGGTGTTGTTCGAGGCTCTTGGCTATTAACTCATTGGCTGAGACGACTATCGGTACAATGATTGCTGAGTCCAAAATAACATAATCAGCCTTTTTCTGTTCCCACTGCTGGGACACAGGCCTCCTCTCTAGGAGAGGGAATGGGCCGTAATCCACCACGCAGGCCTAGTGCAGGTTGGTCTATTATTATTATTATATGCTATTATTATTAAATGACAGCTTTATTATTTCTGGAAATACTATCTATTACGAACTAAAAACATAAGCAGGCTTACACAACAAAATCAAATCAAACACTACAGTTAATTAAATCGAGCTTAGAAACAGAAACGCAACAATTACACACACAACATAATAGAATAGCACAGATAACTAATTTGAATCGGGTTTCGGCCATAAATTACATGAAACTGTGTTATGCGGCCAGGGCTGGTCACAGACCTTTAATTATGACCATGGGCGGTGTGTCGCGTCCTTAATTATAGTAAGTGATAATTTTGGGAGTGTGGATTTACTGTGTTATTATTTGCGAGGCCTATATTGAAACTAGCCAAAGGAATAGCATGAAAATTGCCTTTGAAGTGTTCTTTATTGCTAAAATAAATAAACTTAAATCTAATTATATACACTTAAAATTAAAATAAACTAAAATCCCCCTAACTACAATATGGCATCAAAACATTCTTCCGCATCGCTATCGACTGGAAGTGATCCCAAAAGACTGGCTGCATTGCCACGTTGTATGGCAATACTTATCCTCTGTCCGAAGTAAAAGCCAGCCCTTGGGTCACGCGAAGTATCAACTAAACGTTTAGCAAGTTCTTTAATTAACGCATGAGCACTCGGACCCCACGGTCCAAGAGTTTCAATCTCAAACGGCTCGAACATATAATTGCCGACTAGGTATTATATTTCCGTCGTTTGAGGTTCGAAGTACTTTGAGGAACCTTCTCAGATAATGTTTGGTTAGTGGATATTGAATCTGGCACTGATGACCTAAATCTCAAGTCATTAATTAATATAAAGATAAATCAACTTTTTTATATTTATCTGTTTATTTGCTCTCATGCACATCCGCCAAGCATGACGCATACCATAAAAACTGAATAAAACAGAATGAATGAGTTATAAAAGATGGGAAGACATAGCAATAGCCATATCCCATTAAAATACAAATAAACATTTCATTGTGTTTTTAAAAGGACCATACGGTGCTTTGAATACTCGTGTGACGTCACTACTCGCTACATTTTTTACCACGACGTAACGTCACAAGCCTCATCTTTGATGCTTTATATCTTCGACATTTTATATAGATTTGATATAGCAAAAAATACGTGTCCAATATTTTTAGAGATTTATCTGCCCGACTAATATAAATAATAATAATCATCTAGATTAAATAATATTGCAATATTGGTAGAAAGCTACCCTGTCGCGGATTGTCTATACTGGCTACTTTTGTCCTTGGGGACAGATCACGGGTGTAGCGAGAAAAGTCAATGAAAAAAATGTACTAACGTTATAATCCTATATTTTAGACAGTGAATAAATAACCAAGCAGAAAATAAAATTAATAAATAACCATTGATTACGGTCTCAAGGTCTAAAAAAATTAATTAAGAACTGAAGTTTGCAAGTCATTTGGCTCGGCCGCCATTAAAAGCCCTCTTTCGGTAATAAGGTCAACTTCTGAAACTGTTAATTAGTATAGGGGCCCAGGATTTTGGAGTTACGGTCGTATTTTTGGCTGTTTTAAAGAGTTAGAGCTATTCAAGTTATACTTTTATTAGTCTTAATATTCGCGTTAAATTAGTCTTGTTCAAAGTGATTTATGCTGATTTAAGAATAGAACAGAGATTTATTTCAAATTCAAATGACGTCATTTACATTTTACCAACTCTTTTCACAATTCTTCCTAAAGGCCCTTGTTTGAGCAAATAAATTAAAGGAGCATTGTTTTAAAATTGTGAAGAGATTCGGATGAAACTTGAAATCCTCTCCCGGAGAAGGTCGTAATACCAGGGCCTCAAGTCTCCTATCACAATAGTGTCAGAATGGTCTATCACTGATTTCATAATAGTTGATTTTTACAAGTTAGTTAGTTTATGAATTTCCAATGGTCAACCACTGACACTCCATTGAAAGAAAGGGTATAGAATGGTAATCTCATACATAATGACAAATGAATGAAAGACGTATGCGGTAATCTGCTAAAATTTTGACAGTTCCTTTGATCAGTGACCTACTATTAGAACGTCATTGTGCAGTAATTGCTTTTAATAGCTCGGTTATCAAAAAGTATTACGAAACCATTGATCGACCAATGATCGACCATTATGAATTTAGCAGATTACAAATTTGGCAAAATGACAATGGGATCGTGTTAGAATGACAAATTTATAAAAATAGCAGACTTGTGGCTTAGTGTAGATTGGTGGGCGTCTCATATTTTCAAATGCAAGGTCTCGTTTGTTTATTGGCTTTTCGGTCTAGTTCTAGAAGCTTGTGTCGATCGTAAAGGTTAAGCAATGCTTGCCGAGGTTGGACAATTATTACGAGGAGTCAAGAAGCCAGGAAACTAACCAGCTTTGCTGAGGGGCATCGTGTTACCTAATCGCTAGATGAGGAGTTCAGATAGGCAGTCGATCCGTGTAAAATACTGGTATCTACTCAGCTGCATCCGGTTTGACTAGAAGCCGAAACCAAACTAAGTCAATTTCAAAGTCAAACCCATATTTCAAATAGGCCATTAAAGAGCACTTTTGAATTGATAGTCAAAATAATAAAGTGACTCTAGTATCCATTCGCAAAAGTAGAGTGTTATGGAGAAGAACAGCGGGCGTACCATGACGTCTTAAAACGTGAGTCTTCCGAGCGAGAAAAAGGGATGGAACTATATAGGGTGTATAACTCTATCCCTCTTTCTCGCTCAGAAGACTCACGTTTTAACACCTCGTGGTACGCTCGCTGATAAGAAACTGCATAGTAACTCTTTTCTGCCAGTCATCTTAGCCGTCAATCATCAGGGCACGCCACCATTGTGATTTTGAATCGTCTAAGAGTAGTCAGCTAGAAAACAACGGTCTCATCTTCATAGCGCAACTGACAAAAAAAATAGTCGTAAAGGTGTTAGTTTTACCTCATCAGCTTACAAAACAAATAAAAGGCAAGGTAAAGGGTATAGGCATAGTCTAAATTTTCACTAGCTGACAACTTCTATGAGTAACCGATGACAGTCACTGATATGCTTGGTTTGTATAAAAAGTTTTGACAGTGCCGTTTCTAGCAGTAACCACCGCGGCCCCTCTGTGCTCTCTATGGTCAACGTTGAAATCATACTGACTTCGTCTTCGTGATATGGCTCGTTATTGAAGAGCTTAAAGACAGTTTTCTTATTTATTGATGAGTGAAAATCTGATCAATCAGCGCACCTATATTGTAACTCCTAAAATTTTCGCCATTTCATTAAATGATTAATAGAGAAGACATGAGTCTCAAAGTCTATAGAAAAGACAAGATGCACCCATTATAAAAAACAAGATTGATAAATAGAGAAAATACTTGTTACATATGTGACGTCACTATCAGTCAACTTAGCCATTGTAAATGTACAACATCTCCGACGGCTTAGACGTTTTGCGTGGCAAGTATAGACGCTTAATTTCAAAAGCGTGTAACTTTTCTAAGTGTTCACCGATTTAATTTTAAAAACATCGTCGTATTATTAAGTAACCTATTAAAAATATATATTCTTGTAGGTTTGTGATAGTAATCTAACAACCTATTTTATTCTAAGGGTAAAGTTTCCGTATCTCCTTCCCAAGAATCAGCTTCTAATTTAGGTACTCCTCCTATTTAGTTCTCTACGCCTTATTTCAAAATAAATCGACATCCATTTCCCAAATAGCATTATCATCAAAAGATCGCTAGGTAACTATCCTAAAAGCTTCCTTTACTTTATTTTATATAAAAATAAAACAAATGCAAGTCACTCACCGTACGCAAGAATGAAACATCATCTTGCTCGCTAGCTCCTCCCTCTGCTTCCGCCATCTTGGATTAGTCGACTGTCAGTGCGTTACTGCAACGTTGCCATAACACTCGAAATGCATCACTGTGGACAAGGAAACAATAAGTTTAGTTTATTTTACCAATGCTAGGGCTAAATATAAACATTATAATCTTTATTAGTAATCAAAACAACCGGCATTTCACAGGAGATTGACTTATCAGCGACTCACAGGCTTCCCGAAAATAGAGACAAATGACAGTTTTCAATAGGTAATACTTAGTGGCGCTTTACTGAACGCCTAAATAAAACAGTGCAGATGAATTATTTGCAACGCTCGGTTTCGCGCTGGGTTGGAAATGCAAGTGTGCAATAATATTTAGACATTAATTTTATATTTGGTTTTTCTAAAAAAATATAAATTTATGAAGATACAATAGTGGTACACGGGCGGACTACATGCGACACGGCATTCTTTACGAGGGCTGCCTTTTGTGTCGTTTGAAATAAGTATAGACGATCTAACAAATTATTACCATTTATTGTTTTTCAAAGAATTCTTCGCGATATTTAATACACTTTTGCAGTTTTTAAATCATTTATTCCACTCCGAATTGGGGGCAGTCGAAATGGCCGATTTGTATGCGTCAACAGCTTCTTCGAGTGAGCTAAAACTTTGTTTAATCTTTGTTGACCACGAAGACTTTGTTTAATTTTGGGAACGTAAAAAAAATCGTTAGGGCTCAAGTCAGGGCTGTAAGGCGGGTGATCTAAAATTTCGACACTTTGGGTGCTCAAAAACATCTTTGTATCGCGGGCGGTGTGCGGACATACATTGTCATATCATACAGTTAACGGCCTCGACTTACGAATTGTAGGTAACGGGTTCAAACCCAGCCAGGCGCATTACTTTGTGTAATTAACTTCATCACCACTGCTCTCAAAACGGTGAAAAAAACATCGTGAGCAAAACCGGCATGTCCTAGAACCAAAATTTCGAAGACATGTGACATTCACCAACCCGCACTGGACCCGCGTGGTGGGTTACTGCCCATTCTCTGTCCTAGAGAGTAGGCCTGTGTCCCAGCAGTGGGAACATTAAAGGCTGATTGTCTTACATGTTAATAATGTATTAAAATCTACAAAATATACATCACATAAATACATACATATAATGCCTTCAAATAAGTTAACCAGTATACTCTGAAGGATTTTTGTAATGGCAGAATGGAGAGCTTAGCAAAAGCTACGATTATTACCTACATAGAAAACGCTATATTTCTTTCTGTTGTCGTAAATAGCAGGTGCAGTATGAATAACAGTTATAATTGCTATGTTCATGCGAGTACTTCATAATTCAGGCTTTAAGAACTTAATAAGTAAATAGGTCATACAATTATAACATATCTGAAAGGTGTGACGTACTACAATAATAGTTCAAACTAATGAAAATATGAAGCAATAACAAGTAACAGTTTTATTTATTAGTTGCACGTTTGTAGCATACGGGTACTCGTTGTAAATCAACTAGGTATATTGTGGTAAATGGTGGGCTAACGAGAGCAGTGGTGGCCGAGTGGTATTGGCCCTGACTTACAAATTGTAGGTCGCGGGTACAAACCCAGTCAGGTGCATTACTTTGTGTAATTAACTTCATTTTCACTGCTCTCAAAACGATGAAGGAAAACATCGTGAGGAAACTAATATGTCCTAGAACCAAAAATTCGAAGACATGTGACATTCACCAACCCGCACTGGGTCCGAGTGGTGGATTACGGCCCATTCTCTGTCCTAGAGAGGAGGCCTGTGTCCCAGCAGTGGGAACATTGAAGGGCTGATTATGCTTATTATGGTGGTCTAAGCTAGTACGGTTTTGGGCATAGAAATATTAAAAAAAAACAGTTGTTTATTGTATCTATGGTTTAGGGCGTTTTTTTATCCGTAGTTAACTCTACCAGTAGTTAGATATTGGGATATAAGGGTTTCAGTCGCGTAGATCCAGTTCCCGCGGGAATACGGGAATAAAATATAGCCTATGTCAGCTAGGGATAGTGTAGCTTCCGAATAGTATTAATAATTAGCCTTAAGTAAATTACGGTAAGAATTGAAACGGTTCGAAAAAGTATAAACGCTACATTCATGAACCAATTTATTTTTGTATGTCAAACAATTCAATAATGTCTTATACACCTGTTGGCACGCGATCATCATTTTTCATTACCCCTTCCTCCTATTATACGAAAAACCAAGTCATCACGACCGCCATACTTGGCCTTTTTATTCTAACCCTCATTTATGTTGACTCACTCTCCTGAATACCGTACCAACCTGTTGTACACAAATAATAATACTTCCGTGAAATAGCGCTGAAGGGCTAAAATTATTAGGGTTGCGGAATTTTTTCGAAAGAGTCACCGCGGCCCTGAAACGCAGAGGGCACTAGAAGGATCCCGGGGGGTGTTAGTCAGCAAGAGTCTGACACTCCCTTCCGCTCCGCCCAGAGCGGGAGAAGTCATTTGATGATTTCCCATCCAGAAAAAAAGGGTTAAAGTTATAATTCGGCGATTGAGGGCTATCCTAGGTGAAACTTTGTGTGTGATGAGATCTAAGATGATTGAATTGATTGATTGATCGATATGATGATTATGTTGTTTTTAAGTGTGTGAATAGGTTAATATATAGTATAGGGATGAGGTTTTCAGAAATACAAAAGTATGACAGCTATGTTCTGTACAGTGATGTCTTGTTATCAAGTCATTTGAGCTGTGAATTGTTGTATTCAGTGGGTTTTGGTGGACAGATATGCAGTCGCACCATATAAAATACTGGTATTCAGTATGTGGTGGAGGTCAGATAGGCAGTCGCGCCATGTAAGATACTGGTATTCAGTATGTGGTGGAGGTCACATAGGCAGTCGTGCCATGTAAAATACTGGTATTCAGTATGTCGTGAAGGTCATATAGGCAGTCCCTCATGTAAAGCACTGGTATTCAGTTGGTTGTGGAGGTCCTATAGGCATTCGCTCCGTGTAAAATACTGGTATTCAGTATGTCGTGGACGTCATATAGGCAACCCTCATGTAAAATACTGGCATTCATTGGGTTGTGGAAGTAAGATAGACCTTCCATATAAAACACTGGTATTCAACTATATCATCTTAGACAAGAAGTTGACTCAAACTTAGTTCAGAAAAGACTTGACAGACAACGAGTGTCAAGCTGGGGTCATTTATAATTAATTTTAAAAGTATCGATCAACTACACGACATTTCAAATAACTTCAAAGTGTTAATATTTGCTAACACAAAGGCCATGCTTTCCCTAAGGTATGAGACCTTGACCAACAAACACACATACATATGTACTTGAGCACAAAACAACGTTCTACAGTTATAATAGTTATTCCCAAATGACTGAATTCCTACCTAATTGACAGTCAAAATTAGCAGCCGGATTCTATATCGATTCATATAATAAAACTTCAATCTCTAAATATTCAACACGATTCCTAGCTGTTACCTATGAAATTACTGTAATTATAATGCCTTAAAAAAATATATTTCTGGCAATTTGAATGAGATCCTAATATTTATTACTACGCCAAATGTACCTATCTTGATTTGGCGCTGAATTTTGAAACACCCTATAAATTGTCTTTTATTACATTGCAGATATGCGAAAACTAGTGAATGGTGGACAAAGTGGTGTGCACAATATCCTACTTTCTGCTAATATTACCTATGAGAATAAACCCCATTGCGATTATTTAAAAATAAACAGAAGTAGATCGGTTGTTTAAAAAAAAGTGAATAGAATAAATACTGTGGAAATACACGAAATAAGTCTATTATTTAAAAACCTTAGAATCGCGTCCTTAGTATCTTTTAGAAATCATAAGTGTCAGACTCTTACTGACTAAAACCCATCCGTGTTCTTCTGTGTTGCAGTGACTCTTTCGAACAAAATTTCGCAATCATTTTCGTGACTCTCAAACTCCAACCAAAATTTCAGACCAAAGAAATCTGTTTTTAAAACAGATCAGTCCAATTGCCAGGTCATGACCGATGACCTCGGGGCTAGTCAGAACTCTGCCAAAACATCGACCGTCCAAGGCAAGCCGATGCCCCGAGTCGCCCTAACCCTTGAACGAACTACAGTAATACATAGCCTTGTACACTCGGTACGACGTGTACTCTACACTATTTATAATAGCAGTTCAATGCCAGAATTGCGGGTATTGCTACGGTTGTAAAATTATTAGGTAAGGCATATTGAGGTACTCGAGGAGGAGCTCGTGGCTAAATTATAACAGCCGCACGGGTCGATCTTCTAGGTTAAGCAACGCTTGCCGAGGTTGGTCTGTGGATGGGTGACCATCTTAACATAACGAGACTTCTCCGTGCCTCGGAAAGCACGTTAAGCCGTTGGTCCCGGCTGTCATTTGGAGATGTTTGGCAGTCGATACGGATTGTCAGAAGCCAGAAAATCTGACACCAGTCTTGTCAAGAAGTACCGTGTTCCCCAGTTAATGGGTTTTGGAGGTCTGGTAGGCAGCCGCTTCACGTAAAATACTGGTATTCAGCTGAATCCGGCTTGACTGGGAGCCGACCCCAATGTAGTTGGGAAAAGGCTAGGCAGATGATGATATTGAGGTACTCGAGTACTGACAAAAGCCTGTACTGTCTGGACAGTCCACTCTGTGTGGTTCTTTTCTCAATAGACCATTACAGACACTGATCTTCATGGTCCTTATATAGCGTATTGTCAATATGATCATATTAGGAGTTAATTTCATGTTAGTCTGGCAGTTTGAGTTATTTATGCGGGCTAACCAATTTCCTGATTTTTTATTTGAATTGTATAAAGTTAAAGTTTGAGTACATGATAACTGACAAATGCTTGCACTCACTGGACAGGTCCACTCAAATCTATGTAGGTCTGTCCTCAAAAGACCATTTCAGACAACCTACCTACAGTCACGACTATTATAAGAGTAAGACCCCTTTTCAAACCAAAAAATCCAGTATCTCATATCTCATAAAATACATCGGGCTCTCAATTTTTCAACCAACCGAGCTTTCCAAGGATTCAGCATTCCAATCTCTAAATCCCATTTAAGCCCGGTACGCACCTAAGCGTTCAAAAAAGGTTCTAAAATTTTCACACACGGCTTTATTTACACCTACCTCAGAATTTGCAGGTGTTCCTAAACTTTCTACTCAGGCACACCTGTGTAATAAATTTTAAGTAATAACGAAACCCAACATACGTAAAGAGGTAAAGTCGTATATTTCATGGTGGACATCTCGGCCATGCGCCCACACCGGTTTGGGAATATTTTCGTTTAGCGCACAGGTAAGTAATAACTAAACTTTCATCATAAGTAAACAGGTAAAATCATCCGTTTCATGGTGGACATCTCAGCCATGCGCCCAAATAGGTTTAAGAATATTTTCATTTTGCGTTTTTAATAACTAAACTTTTATTATACGTAAACAGGTAAACTCGTATGTTTCACGGTGGACATCTCGGCTTTGAACCCAAATCGGTTTGGTAATATTTTCATTTTGAGTACAGGTATGTATGTTTCGTTTTACGTATGAATCCCTGCCGTATCTGTGTTTCCTTATAGTGACAATATACCCCCAGATTGTCAAGATAAAAGAATAGTGAATAGATTACTTGTAGGTCAGCGTGCTCCCGTCCGGGTGTCAATACTGTGTGGATCGCCCGGAGGACACGGTGGAGGTCTGCCCTGCTTGGGCGGATCAACGCCGTGTCCTCAAGGCGATCAGCGGTGGCGGCTTCTCGCTTCCGGCCACGGTTCAATCCATGGATGGGTTTTAGGCAGTAAGAGTCTCGGGCTTGCGGATGGCGAGCTTTGGGTCGCGCGTCTCAAAGAGCCGTCAGCAAAGAAGACGGGGCCCCATAGGGTCAGTGCCTGCTAGGGTTGCGAAATTTGTTCGAAAGAGTCACCGCAGCCCTGGAACGCAAAGGGCACAAGAAGGATCACGGGTGGGTTTTAGTCAGTAAGAGTCTGACACTCCCTTCCGCTCCGCCCAGAGCGGGAGAAGTCATTTGATGATTTCCCATCCAAAAAAAAAAAGGAAGTAAGAGCCTGGCATTCCCTTTCGTTCCGCCCAGAGCGGAAGAAGTCATATTGTTCAATCGAGATCCTATTAATAACGATAAATAAGGTCGTCTTTAAAAGTAAGTACTGTAATCTGGTTTTGAAAATTCTATGATCTATCACCTACCACTCTTAGAAAGCCATTTCCACTCAAAACTTGCAGGTACTTCGAACGAATAGTACATAAAATGTGTTCTAACCAAAAGTTGTTTCCGCAGTTGCATGCAAAATCCGAATTGTGTATGCAACAGGGCTTCGTAAACGTGATTTATACTCCACAGTCACAAACACGGGGAGTTTTCTAGCTGTGCCGTGCTATTGCAGATTTTATTACCTTTTACAACGCTGGTTTTAGTCTGGTAGATTTGGGAAGAAATGTGTTAAATGGGTGGAATAATAACAACAGAAAAAAAACATATGGTCTAAAGAGTAGTCTAGAAATATTATTGGAAATAATAATTTTCAATAAAAAATCAATCAATTTTAATAAACTAAACATTATTTATTATTAAGAAATAAACTAAACTTACAACAAACTAACTAAAATCTAGCATAAAAAAAAATCTCAAAGGTGTCAGTTGGTCATGTGCCCAAAATACTGGCGGCATTGCCACGTTGGATGGCAATACTTAGCCTCTGGCTAAAGTAAAAGCCAGCTCTAAATAGAACCGTTTGTCTTGACGAAATGCATTTGATTGAAGAGTCATGAATTATAAACAAGGATAGATAGGGAGTGGAAAAAAGTGAATGGATGAGGATGGATGAAGGTTGACAGGCGGGAAACAATGAAGAAAACTTGTTAAGCTAAGCACAAGAGTTGTGGTCAATATTTCGAAATATTTGTGACTAGCATCGCCCAGCGGTTTCACCCGCGTCGTTCCCGTTTCCATGTTTCCAACAAATCTCAGTGTGAAGTGAGAAGTTAGTTATTACTAGCCTAGTAGTACTAGTGCCTAGAGAGTGGCAGACCCATCCGTGTAACTCTTAATGCCCTTTTTTTAGGGCCGCGGTGCCTCTTTGAACAAATTCCACAACTCTGAATAGTACTTGCTCGAGTGTTTTCGGTATAATTCGGAAGGCTCCTAAAGCTTGTAACATTCCCTAACGATTCTTTACATAATGGAACCTTCCATTCGTACAAAGACACCTATGGTTAAAAGTATTGGCACACAACGGATATCGCGTTTTTTTGTTCTCCACAGGCTAGTAACTGCACTGTCATGTTGAATTGAAACTCGATATTGTTTCCATGTTGCTGTTACAACAAGAATTCAGGAATTGAATGTTCTTTCTGGAATTAAATAGTATTTATTGTTGTTGCATTATTATTTAATATGTAGCGCCGTATGGAACATGCTATGCTATGTTTATGTATATCACCGGAAAATAGAAGTCTCCGAAAGATTGTAATAAATGATCATTACAACAACATCTAAATTAAATAGTTTACAATACTTATAGTATCTCTAAGAAAAAATAGTTAACAATTTCTGCCGATATTTTACTATCTTACGGAATTTATACCTCGATACATCTGAAGTAAATGTATTTAGTTATTTATGGCATTGTAACGTTGCGGAAGCTCCGCTGAAATTGAAAATATATCAATATCAGTATACATTGTACTAAAGAACTGGAAACTAAATTGGTTCTAGTTCTTTCAGCGTCAGTAAATCTGATAATAAATGAACCAAAATTTACAAACGTTTCATTGGCACCTTCTAACGTGTTTTAATTTATCTTAGTCCCAACTGTATTCTATTATTATTTGCAGGTCAACACAATAATAAAGTACATCATAAGCTTCTTCTTTTCGAGTCAATGGTAAACTCCTTTAAGCTACTAAAAATGATTTCGACCATTAATTTTATACTTTTTGCTGTGCCCTACTACTTAAGCACATTGTAAGATCTTAAGACATTATGGGATGCAATTAAAGATATGAATATGAATGAATATGAATATACAATCGACTTAATAAAGGGAAGGGAAAGAACTTATTGAGCATCGAAACAATCTCGCTGTCATTAATGGGAAAGGTGCCCTTACTACTGTGTTTTAACTTTTACTATGCATGATCTAAATAATATGTGAGTAATTTCAGAAGAACGTAGTGTAATGTTCAAGGTATCGTTTTAATCATAATTTCTAGATACTAGTTTGTTTTTCCATAAAATATAAAACAAAAATCATTCAACCAGACAATCCACGGTCTTTCCAGTTTCATCAATCATTTTCGCACGATACTTGCAACATTTACAAAACCGATACTCATATTTTGTACCAACATAAAAGTAAGTATAGTGCAGGTATTGGAGCCCCAGGCTAACATTCATCATCATCAGAATGTATTCACTTCTACATGAAAACGCCGTGCACGTTTCTGTGAAACGGAACGTATTTGCTATTGTAGTTTTTATGCCTTACGTACTTAATGGTTTTCTTAAGTTAGTTTTAGCGTAGCATTAACGCCATTTAGCTTTTATTTATAAACTAACTTTTGCCCGCGACTTTGTGCACAAATACCCAGGCTTTTTTTCGTTCCCGTATAGCCTATAGCTTTTGTCGTGACTATCATGTACAAAAATAATTTCCTAAATCCGTCTAGTAGTTCCAGGGATTAGCGCGATCAAATCAAACAAACAATCTCTTCAGCTTTATTATATTAAAAAAGGTTATACAATAAAAAGTGTAACATTTTTTTGTGTGTTTCGAATGATTTTGTTTTGATTAAAGTAGTAGTAGTAGGAGTTTAAAGTACTTATTTCCCATTGATACCCGACCAACACTTTTACATGACTACTTCGCATAAAATAAATTCACATTTAGTAAATATGTTGTCCTTCAAGTTCAACGGGAAGAATATTTTAATTCTTTGTCGGTAAAATATACCAACTATTTGCTCCGGAATTTGTACGAAAGAGTCACCGCGGCCCTGGAACGCAAAGGGCATTTGGAGGAACACGGGCGGGTTTTAGTCAGTAAGAATCACACACTCACAAAAAAATACATGATGATCAGGGATCATAATCAGCCTTTTAATGTTCCCACTGCTGGGACACAGGCCTCCTCTCTAAGAGAGGGAATGGGCCGTAATCCACCACGCGGGCCCAGTGCGGGTTGGTGAATATCACACGTCTTCGAATATTTAGTTCTAGGACATGCCGGTTTCCTCACGATGTTTTCCTTCACCGTTTTGAGAGCAGTGGTGATGAAATAAACTACACAAAGTAATGCGCCTGGCTGGGTTTGAACCCGTGACCTACATTCAATTACAAGTCGGGGCCGATACCACTCGGCCACCACTGCTCCCTCCCACTGACCAGTGATCACCCATCTTTAAATAAAAGTACTTTAAAAAAACCTACTATTTAGAAACGCCCTCGATTACAAAAAAATCTTACACTACTAGAAAACAGTGGCTTGTGTAGGTCCATCCCGACAAAAATACACGGTTTTTTAAAAGTATGATTCCACAACAGCGAATAACCAGATATTAATAAATCACCATGATTGATGAGCGCACCTCTTTGCATGCATTATTTAAATTTATTCATCTAAGGATAACCAATAACGGAGCTATTTACTAACACTCTATTTTTTTTAGATAATACTGAACGATCCATTTAAAAAGACATCAATAAAGATGCACGATTCGTCGCAGTAATTAAGGAAACCGTAGCGCGCTACTAATGAGCACACCGTAAGTTAGTATAGACAAAGGGAACTTCAACAATAGGTTCGCAAAACGATATGGAAGCAGACTCAGTAGCGAAATCCACCCTAATATTTCTTACTAGCTGTCCGCACAACTTCGTTTGTGTCACATTTTTCATGACTGCTCCGCTCCTATTGGTCTTAGCGTGATGATATATAGCCTATAGCCTTCCTCGATATATGGGCTATTTAACACTGAAAGATTTTTTCAAATCGGACCAGTAGTTCCTGAGATTAGCGCGTTCAAACAAACAAACAAACTCTTCAGTTTTATAATATTAAGTATACATTTCTTTATAAAATATGGAGACGTGAGTTTGTGTGTTTGTTACGCTTTTGCGCCTAAATTGCTGAACCAAGTTAGCTAAATTATGGCATACTTTTGTTTGCTTTACTTTTTTTTTCTAAAATAAATCTTAATGGGGTGAAATATAGGGCCACAAGAAAAAAGTAATGCAGCTAAATTTGTATCGCACCAAAAAGAAACGCAGCGCCATCCATCCCGCCATTATCGAACTACTGAGCAAAATCCTGCATTGCGATATCATAGTTTTCAGTGCGATTTGAACGTATACAACAGTCTGAATATCAACCATTGGGCAGTTGCCCACCAGACACAACCACTGGTCTGGTCGGAAGATCCTCCTTTTTCTATGGAGGGTTCGCAGGACTTCACAACCCGTACGAGCATATAAGCGAAGCCTAGGATAGAAGCACATTCTATATTTTACTAGTTATATAGTAGTAAGATATCATAAATTCGTTTGCAGGTATCGTCAACCTTCCCGGCCACCGTAGGCGCGAGCCTGCGGATGGCGAGCTATGGGTGGCTCGCCGTCCGATAGCAACCAGGCCCGAGTCGATGGCGCGTCGAGTTCCACGCGCGCCTCAAAGAGCCGTCAGCATGGAAGACGGGGCCCCATAGGGTCAGTGCCTGCTAGGGTTGCAGAATTTGTTCGAAAGAGTCACCGCGGCCCTGGAACGCAAAGGACACAAGAAGGGTCACGGGTGGGTTTTAGTCAGAAAGAGTCGACACTCTCTTCCGCTCCGCCCAGAGCGGGAGAAGTCATTTGATGATTTCCCAACCAGGAAAAAAAAGTTACGTCAACCTTGCATCCAAGGTTGTATGCTTTAGTCGTAAATCTAGCAATATTATGTTTCTTTGTAGAAAATGCCTCATAAATTATTTTTAAACGTATAAAAAAACTCGTTTTTATTTATATTTTTTCGATTCTGTAGCAAATATAAGTGAATAAAAGCACAATCACAAAAATAAGAATTTTTAAAAGTCTACGCTAGTATAAGAATTGATTCCAAACTTGAATGGTCCTTTGATAGTGAAAGCAGATAAATCTTTTGGAAAACGACTGTGGAATCCAATTAATCCTATATACGACCTTCATTGCGAATTCCAGATTCAAGTCAAATGAAGAATTCATTGGGCATCACTGATTTAAGATGTTTCTCGCCGGACAGTCGAATCGGTGGTCGTTGAAGCAAATAAGGTTGATAATTGGCTAATAGAGCGTTAACATGACAGCTGTGAATTCGGTTATGTGGAACTATCTCAAGAAAAACAGCTGGTGTACCTAGTGTAAGCGTTCAATATTTAGTAAGGCAGTTTCCATTTTGTTAATAATGTACTGCAGACAACCATAGGCGACGGTGAACACTTCTAGCTTCAGCCACGTTCGGCTTTCAGTCGAACCAGATGAAGAATATAATGCCTTCATATTTATTTCACGATTTCTAGATAAGGGTGTCTGTGTAGCGGCTTCTACACCGCCACATACGATCTATAAAAGGCCTGACGTCACGCAGATCTTAACATCGCGAATTCAAAGTTCTCCACACAATTTGAACATATACAACCATTTATTTATTTATTTATTTATTAGGGACAAATAACAGTTACATGCCTAAAAGAAAACAAAAAATACTTAAAATTAAAACCATCGTTCCAAAACCAGTGAAAAAAAAGTCAGTGTCCCAAAAACTTAGTGCTATTAGTTTGACGCATTTCAGTCTACCTCTATTTACACCTTTTTTTTTTTTTTCTCTGGATGGGAAATCATCAAATGACCCCTCCCGCCCTGGGTGGAGCGGTAGGGAGTGTCAGACTTTTACTGACTAAAACCCACCCGTGATCCTTCTTGTGCCCTATGCGTTCCAGGGCCGCGGTAACTCTTTCGAACAAATTCCGCAACCCTAGCAGGCACCGACCCTATGGGGCCCCGTCCTCGGTGCTGACCTCTATTTACACCTAAGACTACCCACAGTACCTGCTGAATTTCTTTTTTGCCTTTAAAACCCATCCAAAGGCTGTCTTAAAAAGATCGCTTTTAGCGATAAGGCCGCCCATTATGTCACCCTATGTAATGTTTTGTTCATCTATATTTTCTGTGACTTGTATGATGTTCATAATAAAGAGTATTCTATCTTGGATAGAATTGGAAACACGCATGTGATGACTGTCATTAGCAGCGATATGATTAGAGCTAACCTAACCATCAAGTGTCTTGGCGCTTCTTTGACGATTTATATATGTTTAGCATTTTTTCAACAATTTCGAGAACTCATAGTTTAACAGGATACAGCAGGTTTTATGAATAATGCGACTGCCTATTTGAGCCAGCTTAACTGAGTAACTGTGTAATAAAATACGTCTTGATAAAACTGGTGTCACTCTAAGTCATAAAAATAATCACTGAAAAAATTGAGGACTTTTAAGAAGTTCGAAAACAAAGTTGTTAGTCAAATATTTTTTATAATGGATCAACGAGAGTCCTGAACAATAACTTTTTCATATCCGTACAAAAACATCAGATTAGAATGTGATTAAAATTCAAATGAGTCAATTTCTATTCCGCCCTCGTTACGAAAATATTTGTCGCCATATTGGAACTTATAAAAAATCGAATAATACACCACTGCTTCGGCCTACTGAAAGTTATTACGGTATTGACCTCTAGGGATTTAAGATAATCTGGAACGACCATCCAGAAGTCAAGGTCACTTTATTAGTGCGAAGATATAACCATATTTCTTTGGAATTATCGAAAAAATGGTAAGTAAAGCTGTAGTCTATATTACTGACTGTTAAACGCAAATTTACGAAAACCCTAACGCGGATCGTAAATGTTCATCAAGGTAAAAAACAACTTTATAATATTAGTATAGATAACGACTTTAGATGACTGACAATTTGCATGATCCATCCTTTGAAGAGTTTTAATGACAAAAGGCTCAATTATAATTGAGCAAATAATTAGGAACTTATTGTTCTAAAGATAAAATATTCATAAAAATATAAATAGGATAAAGACCATGACGTGACTGACCAGTTAACTAGATACTTTGCATGATCCATCCTTTAAAGAAAATAATAAAAAATTAGGTATTTTTCTAAAGAAGTGTGATAAACGTATCCGAAGTAAATTTTATGAAAAATGATCGTCGCACAGTTGTCACATGATTTTGTGGCCATCACTGTTTGTGGATCCTTTAGAAAATAATAGCTAAATGTGAATGAACTCTATAGACACATCATCATCTTATCCTGCGGAGAAAAAGAGGCGAGATATTGTGTATTGGAAAACGTGGCTTTTGGCAATTATGGCAAACATCACGGTTTTCGTAAAAATGAGTGGTCAGGATTGTTTTGAAACGGTTGGCTTAAAATCGATCCCAATGAAGTTGGGAAACCGGAAAAAGGATAGGCAGATGAAGAGGATTGTCCACAAGAATGAAATCTGACCTGGCAACAGAAGTCATAAATAATAATACGTTTTCTATTGGTAAAAGTTTTAACCACAGCCAAGTAGAAGATGCATTAAAAAAGCTTCTTCGAGGGCGATTCATAAGTAATGCGTGGAACGTCGAGCTCAGTACAGCCGATAGCCGAGGTGCTGTTGCCTGGTTAATCTTTAAACGAGGCCGTTGAGTTAATGAAGACCTCCTAATAAAGTTATTTTTAGGGTTCCGTAACTCAATAGGAAAAAACCGAACCCTTATAGGATCACTTTGTTGTCCGTCCATCTCTCCGTCTGTCAAGAACCTTTCGGAAACGTGCGAAGGTGAAGCTGTAAAATTCAAACATCAAAGTTAAATTTAAAAAAATGATACGGCCGATCATGAAGCAAAAATGTTTATTTCTACTCTCGAGGAAATCAAAATTTATAGGGTACTTTTTGTTGACATAGAACTATGAATAATTTGGCATAGACAATAGACATTTACAGGGTAAAATCTGAAACTATACATTTGTAATTAAACCATAAAAAATATAGTCTTTATTCAAAGAAGGTACGTCAATCAAAGCTCGGAAAAAACTGCGACAAATTTGTACAGAACCCTCGTTAGGTGAGTCCGACTCGCACTTGTCCGATTTTTAATGATAGTTATTGTTCGTACTTGCGACTTTACCTCCAAATATCTGGACAACGTGACACTGTTAGCAACATGGTGCTCTCACACCATGTTGCTAACATTTTTTGTTTCAGCTGAGGTGTTTACTTCAGATGAAATAGTGATATCAATAATCATAAAAATAAAGAAGAATAGCCCGTTTATATTTCGACTCAAGTCTTGGATGTCATAAAGGCCAATAAAAAGGGTCCTCAGAACTACTCACTCGATTCCACAAATATGATATTTGCTTGTGATGTGTGGCAACTAACCGAGCGCTGAAGTAGGCTACAAGTGTGTAAAGACTGGTTCACACAGTGTGATGGAGGGTAGCGATTTATTTTATATGTACCCGTAGGTGACGTAGATAGTGTTTTGATCAGTATAATAGGGTAGTTAACTAAAGTCATCTAGTTTTATAACGGCCAAAAAAAAAAGATTGACGTGTAAAAGTGTTTTTTACAACCTACTTACAAAAAATAAATCATTTACCATTTATCATTTATAAAAAAAAATCTGATTAGTCCGTTAGATAGATTTCCAAAAAATATTGGAGACGTATTTTTTCTTTTTTCACATAAACAAAAAATTAAGACGACACAGTGCGTTGAAAACTCGTGTGAAGTCACTACTCGCTACAATATTTATCGGGCCGTGACGTCACACGCTCCCACTCCTGATCTTTGATGCTTTTTATCTTTTTATAGATTTAATAAAGGAAAAAATGCGTGTCCAACATCTTTCTATAATCTAACTGACGGACTAAATATAATCATATATTTTTTACTCGGGCAACATCCCTATTGTATGGACCTATTGAAAAGAGACTATGACCTCTCAGTTTGTTTCGGTGTTTCTTCTCAGGGTAGTCAGCTAGGGGCTGAAATGGAGTGCCAGTAATGGTCCCATTTCGGCCTCCTCCAGAGACAAGGCGGCCGCTGTGCTATTGCGCAGTGGCTGATGCCTGTGGACGGTGAGCGTGGGTGGCTCGCCGTCCGATACCAGGCTGAGTCGACGACGCATTGTGCTTCACGCGCGCCTCAAGGAGCCGTCAGCACCAGAGACGGGGCCCCATAGGGTCGGTGCCTGCTAGGGTTGCGGAATTTGTTCGAAAGAGTTACCGCGGCCCTGGAACGCAAAGGGCACATGGAGGAGCACGGGTGGGTTTTAGTCAGTAAAAGTCTGACACTCCCTACCGCTCCACCCAGGGCGGGAGGGGTCATTTGATGATTTCCCATCCAAAAAAAAAAAAGGGTAGTCAGCTAGAAAACACTGGCCTCATAATGATTGACATGTAAAAATGTTATTTTAAACCTACTTACAAAATAAATATAATTATTATTTATCATTTAGTAAGGTTTTTCTGACATCCTCTTTAATTAAAAACTAGCTAGGTGAGAACAGAAAAATATATCACAAAAAGGAGAAGGCACGTCATTAGGCGATAAACAAAGACCCGTGAAAAAAATAGTAAATCATTCCCAAAAGGGAAAGAACTGGTGCTATCCTATCATGTGTAAATACTCTGCTATTCCTGCTTCTGACACTGAACAATGAAGGCTTGAAACGTGGTAGGATATAACTCAGCAAAAAGCATTAGGTATAATACATTTTTGGAATCAGACAATTCATCATCATCTGCTTAGCCTTTTCCCAACTATATTGGGGTCGGCTCCCAGTCAAGCCGGATTCAGCTGAAAAACCGTATTTTACGTGAAGCGGCTGCATACCAGACCTCCACAACCCATTAACTGGGGAACACGGTACTTCTTGGCAAGACTGGTGTCAGATTTACTGGCTTCTGACAATCCGTAACGACAGCCAAAGATCTCCAAATGCCAGCCGGGACCAACGGCTTAACGTGCTTTCCGAGGCACGGAGAAGTCTGGTTATGTTAAGATGGTCACTTATCCACAGATCGACCTCCGCAAGCGTTGCTTAACCTCGAAGATCGAACCGTGCGGCTGTTATAATTTAGTCACGAGCTCCTCCTTGGAGTCAGACAATTCAAACTCAGTATTAGAAACTGTTTAAATTCTTCACGACAAGCATCTTCAGAATAAGCATTGCTATACAGCGTGGCAATGAAGCCAGCCTTTTGGATACATTGCCAGTGCTCAGCAACGCAGAGGAATTTTTGGACGTCATATTTTAGACCATTTTTATTTAGTTAGAAGTTTTTTATTTAAGTGTATTTTATCATAGTGAGATTTAGATAAAGAAGTAATTTTTACATTCAATAAAATAAAAGTTAGTAGTTTTTTATTGTGAATTTATTTGTATAAAGTAATTGTTCCCTATAGAAATTTATCGTCGAAAGAAATGTGACTGACCTCACTGAACCCGAATAATCTTACAAAGAGGCGGCGGGAGTATCAGAAGTAAGTTACTTTGGTTTCCGTGACACGACTTGGACAAGCAAAGTTTCTACTCCTTTGTAGACGTGATTGAGAAAAAGACGCTTTTGTAGAAGTTTATTAGTTACTTACACTTGAGTGATTTAGATAGCTCGTTGAGCCGCTAATTTTGGATTCCTAAGTAATATGACCACCTGCCAGGGTTGCGGAATTTGTTCGAAATAATCACCGCGGTCCCTGGAACGCAAAGGGCAGAAGGAACACGAGTGGGTTTTAGCCAAGTGAAGAGTCTGACAATCCTTTCCGCTCCGCCCGGAGCGAAAGAAGTCATTTGATGATTAGGGTACACATCCTTAAAAAGTGGCTCGGCTCTTTTCCTAGGAGAAACTTATTTAGCCGCGTCGGGCACTTCTTGGTAGGGGAAAATCTTATGGGTTCGCGTCATCGACATGCTCATAACTCATGCGTATAATTTTATTGAAGTTAAATGGATTAAGTGAAAAGTTCAATGTGTGCATTGGAGAATACTTAGAGTTTTTGTTTGATTATTATTTTAATTCAAACATTATGAGATTCTAAATTTTAATAAGTACTAAAAATTCAAAGTTTTTACTTCCATCGGCAGTCCCTATAACTGCCGTTTTTTTTTGTTTAAATATTAAAACATATTATAAGGTGCGTATTTACTACAAATATATATTTACAATATAACCATTTATCTAAAACAAATTAAATAGCAACATATTAAGTTATAAGCAAACAACTAAATCTCTTCACAAACTAAGCAGTAACATAAATAAAGACGAACAAACTCTCTAACGTTCATAAAGTCTGCAAATCACGGTTGCTACGAAGCGTAGATCTCTCGTAGCGCTCGTAGAACCTTCGTAGCCACTTGCTACGAACTACGAACTTTGGAATTGAATTCTAACTGAGATTAAATCTATATTAATTCAGTTGCGGAAATATAATAACTGTAATGGAATATAAATTACTAGCGTTTGCCGGTTAGTATGCGCATATCCCGTTTTGTCCCGTATCAGTAGGGATTCCGGGAAATCCTCTCTTATACTGTCTTAAGGAAGCTGCATGCCAAATTTCAGCTTTCTACGGCCAGTATACTATGACGTCTTAAATCCATCCTGCTTCTTGTGTCAGACAGAGATGGTGTTATACAAGACGAATAGCACTATCCCTTTTTCACACAGATATCATGATAGCATTGGCACTTCGTGGTACGGCCCCAGTAGTGTCGGCTGTGCGTTATCTGTCACACTCAGCCTCTCAGTAACGGAAGAGTTTTATACATATTGATTGATTTTTTAAATATGAGTTACCTATTGAATATTCGTAATCAGAACTAATGATAAGATAACGAAAATTTCAAAGATTACCTTTTTGCAAAACTTATTTTATAAAACACTAGCGACCCGCCCCGGCTTCGCACGGGTGCAATGTAGATACTAATGTTTCCTCTATTATAATATGCATGTATTATACATATAAACCTTCCTTAAGAATCAGTCTATCTATTAAAAAAAACCGCATCAAAATTCGTTGTGTAGTTTTAAAGATCTAAGCATACATAGGGACAGACGGCGGATAGCGACTTTGTTTTATACTATGTAGTGATGCTGCGACACATGTGCCACACATAGCCGCAGCGCTGGTTTTCAGCGATAGCCGGCATCGACAGATTGACGTCAATTGGAGCAGCAAAATAAGTAAATAAAAATAAACAATAAATATATATGCTTGAAAATATACGCCCAGCTTACCTGGAAGAGATCGCGGAATGCGATAAGGCCGCCCATTGTACATGTGTTTTAGTTTGTGGTTTTGTTTTTTAAGTTAACCACGGTGTACAATTAAGTATATAATCAATAAATATACTAAATAAAATGTTAAGAATATGGCAATACACTGTTGCGCAGACGATGGAACGTAGGCGACCAAACCAAACAAATAAAGCAAGCAAATACTCTTCACAAATTACTTTCTTATTCCAGGAGTAACTTATCCTACTAAACCTATCCCAACACACGTATACACACCATAAATTCAGGGGTAGCTCACATTTCCATCCGGCATTTCGCAATTCCCCGCGCAAATGTCAGGTCCCCTCAATTTTATCCAACATGCCTCATATTAAAACGATGCGGCTCGCCTTCTGGATTGTTCCTTGAACGTTGTTTGATATAAATAAAGTAATATTTTCGTGGCCCGGTTTGAAATTTTTTAGTGAAAATATTAGTGTAAATTTTTGCTCCAATTTCGTTGTGTATATTAACTAATAATTTGTGAACTATGAGTTTAATATAAAACAAATGTTTCGTTTACTAAAGATAGTTAGGGCAATTTCGGTCTCCCTACGCAATATTTTTTACACAAAAGTTTTTTTGGAACTATTGATTAATTACTTACTAATAATTTAACCAAGATGAGATAATTTGGCAACGGTTCAAAAATCTCCTGGCGCAGTGGATTGGCTACAAAACTCGTATCAGATTCGTTTTATTAGTGTATGCCACTCACCACGATACACCCCAACACAGAACCTAGCTTAACAGATGAGGTCTAGGAGCATGATGCTCTGCACAAGTGTTCCATATGTAACGAGATTAGAGTAGTTCCATATGTAACGAAACGGAGCACGAAGGATTTTTTTTGCAAATTGCGTAAAGGGGTTACATAGAGCATTGAATTTATTGAGGAAATTCTTAATTTTGACTGATGGGAAATCCCAAACGGCTTTAACAGTCATCGCTACCTCCCGGTTGCAGATGCGAATTCTACGGTTACTCTCGAAAATACACTATACAATACATACTGTAAAACTATGCTATGCCCAGCAGTGGACGTCTATCAACTGAAATGATGACACAGAAGTTGAATTTTTAACCAAATTTCAACGGAATTGGCCCAGTAGATTAGGAGAAAATTGGCTGTAACAGACTGACAAGCAGATAAACAAGTGATTTCACATTTTGGCAAACACAATAGCGTCGGCTTGACTGACAGAATATCAATTATCTTACAACATAAGGCCCATATTCCAATTCAGTTTGAAGGGCTTATAGCCACTCGACTATTTCTACGACAACGAAAAGAACACTCGATTCACGTCGGTTAATGACAAGCTTATAAATTGTCAAGTAGATAATTCTGGGTGGAATCTATGTAGTTGGATGACTTGATGAAATATAGTGGTAAGTTGACTCTCAAAGGCAAAATGTGTCTGAATTTCCTTAGAGACCGCAAACGTCTGGTTTCCACCTGTCTTACTCGACGTGTTTCCAAATGTTTTCGTACGCGGTTGTATTGCCATTGAAAAATTGAATTACCAAGGTACTCTGTATCAGTATAAATCGGAGTGCCTCATGGTTTGGTCTCGTTTGACACCATTGATTGTTGCTGTTGTGTTAAATGTGTTAAACAGACTAGCGTAGATACAATTTATTTATTTATGTGCTCGGTGTTTTATGCCAGGTTGTGTACAAAAGTGCTTTACTTATCTGTTTAATAGTTACACACATCAAAATTGGGAGCATTTATGAATACGTTCGCTCACACAATTTTTGGGTCTTTTGAATATGCAATTATAAGGTTCTTCCTACAGGATGCTAATTGAAGTATTTAACATACATACATATCTTGCGAGAATCGAACACATTATCAGCATTCTCAGCTATTCTCAAATATGTCTTAAAAGGGCTTAAAAAAGGAGGTTCTCAATTCAACCCGTATGTATGTAATATTGTTAGAATTGTATAACTTTTGTATAATTATTTTAGTCTATACCAGCTTCTAAGTATGTGTGCTAAATTTCATAAATGACTTTATTAATCTAACTTTGTTTAAGTTTCCTTCGTGCCTCGGAAAGCACGTTAAGCCGTTGGTCCCGGCTGTCATTTGTAGATCTTTGGCAGTCGTTACGGATTGTGAGAAGCCAGAAAATCTGACATCAGTCTTGCCAAGAAGTACCGTGTTCCCCAGTTATTGGGTGTGGAGGTCTGGTAGGCAGCCACTCCACGTTAAATACTGGTATTCAGCTGAAATCGGTATGACTGGAAGCCGACTCCAATATAGTTGGGAAAAGGCTAGACAGATGATGTATGATCTATGTTTGTCCACGCGTATGTCAAAAAATTTAAGTCGTATTGCAAAAAACTGCTATAGGTAGGGTATACGGATATACATACCTCAAAGAAATAGTTGGCATATTTACTTGAGATTTTTAAAAGATTAAAAATCTAGATTAAATAAATTACAGTTTTGAAATCGGTTTTCATTCCATTACATTTTTAATGGAGTACCAGTGTATGTTTACTGGTACTCCATTAAAACGAAATAAAATAGGAAATGTTTATTAAGATCATATTTTATGAACCAACCGAAGTTTATCAAACCAACTAGCGTCGCGGTAAATTTGATCACTTAAATAAGTTATCTCACAAAGTTGCAGCAGTTCTGGACTGCCTTAATATTTATGAGCTTATTTGAAGTTTCTCGAAGGTGTCATGCTCAGATCGGTATTGATTAATTATGAAAATTAAAATGAACCTTAAATATGCAGACTTCGGAAGTTTGAAGTTGATTATTTGTAATAAAGACAAACTTACATCCTTTAAGCGATAACGATTGTCAATAAGTCCTAATGTTTGGGATCACGTGACATTTTGGAAGAACATTTCAATTCTTTTTCTTCTTTGAGATGGGATGGCTCTTGCTTCTTGATGAGCTTACCCAGAAGAAGCCTGTTCACTCTAACTTTAAAGAGATCAGAGTTGAATGCGCTCGAAAATATAGACGCAGGCAGAGAGTTCTACTCCTTTGCTGTAAGTATTATAAAAGATGATTGGCGCGAATTGGTAGAATAGCAACAGATATGTTAACTTACAGTGCATGTAGAATGGGGCCGGTGGGATGATGTCGTGGATTTCATGGGCACACTCACCGAAGTACATCCTTAACATTATGAAATTTCAAAGAGTTGCTTTATCTACCTACATATGTACGTAGTCCCTTTTTTCTCACTGCTGTGCTCCTTTGTAACACAACTTTGTCCTTTGCTATTTCGGGCCAGTCCATTCGGTAGGAAGCGAGTTGCCATCGACCAGAGAATCATTATCGCCACTTTAACGTTGATGTTCGTAGTAAGTCACTACGTCTACTTTACTGTCGGTTTCCACTATCGAAGCACGGATAGCAGGCTCACATAATCAGCCTTTTAACGTTCCCACTGCTGGGACACAGGCCTCCTCTCTAGGAGAGGGAATGGGCCGTAATCCACCACGCGGGCCCAGTGCGGGTTGGTGAATGTCACATGTCTTCGAATTTTTGGTTCTAGGACATGCCGGTTTCCTCACGATGTTTTCCTTCACCGTTTTGAGAGCAGTGGTGAAGAAACGAATTACACAAAGTAATGCGCCTGGCTGGGTTTGAACCCGCGACCTACAATTCGTAAGTCGGGGCCGTTACCACTCGGCCACCACTGCAGGCTCACGTCTGACCTATATTTCATCTGATGGTAAGTGATGAGACAGTCGACTGTTGTGCACGTTTACATATGTATAAGCAACTCGACACTTGATCCTTATTTTATATACTATGTCCAGTGCAAGTATCTTTTTTTCCTGGATGGGAAATCATCAAATAACTCCTCCCGTTCTGGGCGAAGCGGAAGGTTATGCCAGACTCTTACTGACTAAAACCCTCCCGTGATCCAGCGTTCCAGGGTCGCGGTGACTCTTTCGAACAAATTCCGCAACCCTAGCAGGCACTGACCCTATGGGCCCCGTCTTCTGCTGACAGCTCTTTGAGGCGCGCGTGGACAGCAGCTAGAAGGATACTGAGATAGAAAAGAAGACTTATTGTTTAGCAATATTTTTGCTAGGTGCTAAAAGTCACCACTTACAATCAGACGTAAGAATATATTTTAGTTCTAGCTTGTAGGTATAGTGAATTGGTTACTTCTAGACAAACGTGTTCCATCGTCAACTGCATCATTGCTTTCGATCTATTGAGGTTGTAGTCAAACACCAGCCTATCTATACTAATATTATGTAGAGGAAAGATTTCTATTTTTATATTTTTGTATGTAACCAATAAACTCAAAAACGACTGGGCCAATTTCAAAAATTCTTTGACCATTAGAAAGCTACATTGACCCTGAGCAACATAGGCTATATTTTATACCCGTATTCCCACGGGAATGGGAATAACGCGGGTAAAAGCCGCGGGTCGCTGCTAGTCAATTATATTTTTTACGGAAACATCATTTGTTGTGCTCTTGGTTTCTGTACAAAAAGTTCTATTTTAAGTATATTGTGTGTACATAAATAAATAAATACATCATTTTCAACACACAAATTGAAATCTTTTTACATTAGCTCTCCTGCTTTTTCAAGTTAGAAAGTTCTGTGAGCCATTTTATCGATCGGGCCATGTTTTACATATTTGTCAGCTCCCTAGGGTCATGTTCATTGATTCGACAAGTTACGTATGAAAGTCGTTTTGTCTAGACATCCATATTAATAAGTTTCAGAGGTCACGGACCTGCTCAAGGACTTAAAAGCAATACGTTTGTATTTGACAGATAGCTCGGCGTCGCTATTAATTCAAATAATTTAGTTTTTGTCGGGAGAGTTTTTCAAAATTGTTCAGTTCGTTTTTACATGAAAATTGAGACGTTGTTCATCTTATATTTTGGTTTACTTAACTGTAATAATTTTTAACAAGAAATTTTAGTATTTCATTGTAGAACATATTTTTTTGCGAAATGAAGTTTCTGTGTCCGTAAAAACAAGGTTAATATCCCAGAATATTGAGCAGCCCATCCAATAAAACACTTTGTAAACAGCAAACTGAAACTGTTAATCATACTATCACGATCAATGAAACAAGATAATTATGATATAACAAAAACAAATCTCTCAATTAAATTCTCTACAAGACACAAAAAGGCGTAAACCAATTGAAGTCGACCAACACTAAAGAATTCGTTTTTAATACCACCTGATACGACAACAAATATCCTATTCCAAATAGATAAGGAAAGATTCGCAAAATAATGGCGATAACAGGAAAAAAATATGTTTTTGTCATACGGAGGGTATTGCCCCGGTTATGTCATTCGAAAGTGGTTGACAAATAAATACAAGTCAGAAACGCGGTTCATCTGCGAGAATGACTGACAAACTCGTATGTAAGTAACAAGTAATTGGCAAAATATACGGAAAAGAGTCGCAAGCTTTTATCAGAGGGATGATATTGGCAATCTATCTCATACTAACCCCTATAAGTCGTATTTAATAACACTAGATATAGTGGAAAAATATGAATGCGCCACAGTATTGGAAATATAGTAGGTCGGTACGAAAAATGAAGTAAAGTAACGTTGCAGTGAAAACTAATTGACATTTATTTATTTCTTTTGTTCGAAGATCTTCACCAAATTTTTTTCTTAACAAGCAAAAAAATAATCATCCAAATCGGATGACAATTTCGCGAAAATATCGCTGAAAAAAACAATAACCAAGAAAAATTTGGCGAATTGTGAGCCTCTTCGTTTTTTGAAGTCGTTTAAAAAGATAACCCCGGCTTAATGGGCGCAAAATAAAGAACAAACACAAATTCTTGTACAACGCCCCACTGTGATCGTGGGTAACCTTAATAGCAAAAGGTTTTAGATGACCATTATCCTAAGGGACCACTTACCATTTAAAGTAGTTACCCTAAAAATGAGGTACAGCCGGTATGGTCATAATAATATGTTTCATACGGTACCCTTTGTAGGTTAGTAAGTTTATTTTTAAAGGATCAGTAGGAAGGCTGATGGGTTGGTTTAGAAGAGAAATGAAATAGGGTTTAATCAGTATTATTTACTAGTTTTAGTTATAACTATGGTTGTGTGACCATCTTAACATACCGGGACTTATCCGTGTCTCGGCAAGGACCTTAAGCCGTTCGTCCCGGGTAGGTATTATTTGAATTTCTTAGCAGCCGTTACGGATCGTAAGAAGCCAGTAAATCGGACACCAGTCTTGCCTAGAAGTACCGTGGTACTGGTAGGTAGCCGCTCCACGTAAAATACTGGTATTCAGCTGAATCCGGTTTGACTGGAAGCCAACCCCAATATCGCACCCTTAGAATGAACAAAACCTATCTCAAAAATTGCATTTTTTGGCAAATAAGCAAGAATTAAAATCTTTAAAAAGTGTTGGTTAAAAAAAGACCTTTGTAAAAACTATCCCTTTCCCAATTATATTTCGGAATCTTTTTCATCACTGGGTTTTACAGTACATTTTTTACGTCGAGTTTATAGCAAAATTCTATGTAACAGGAATTTTCAGTTAAGCCCCTTTCATTCTGAGAGTGCGATATATGTATGTAGTTGAGAAAAGGCTATGCAGATGAGACGACTTACATCTATCTTACATTGATTTTGAAAATTATAATCAGTGGTTGGCCGTTTGATAAATTCTTTATTTATTCACTAATCACTAAGTTATTCTTACTTACCTACACCAGATTTTTAATTAGACTATGTAAAGTACCTATTGACTTTAAATTTAAGCAAAGAAAGAAAGAGTGTTCATTTGTCCAAAGCAAAAAAGAATAATAAAATGAATCATTTTGTTCTTTATAATGAGAAATGTAAACTAATGTAACTATATGTAAAGAAAAATTAATAAACGAAATGAATAACCTACCTAGGTTCAAATTAAATTGAAAAGATATACGACACATCCGCGCAAAATGACCGTCGATTGAAGTTGTCGCGACCATTTCAAACTCTACTTTAACATTTCTGAAAATGGGGCTTAATATACATATTTTTAACCGAAATAATTAATTTTTGTACCAATTTTAATAATCAGTGCGTGTATTCGGGATTAATAAGTTAATAGACTAAACAATTCACATGAATGATGACACAACATTTTGTTTTACTGATACCTATTCAAAATAATATTTATAACTAGCTTATGCCCGCGACTTCGTTCGCGTGGAGTTCCATACAAAATGCTAACCCCTTTTTCACCCCATTAGGGGACGAATTTTCAAAAATCCTTAGCGTATGCCTACGTCATAACATCTACCTGCATGCCAAATTTCAGCCCGATCCGTTCAGTGGTGTGGGCTGTGCGTTGATAGATCACTATGTCATTCAGTCAGTCCCTTTTGAGTTATATATATTTAGACAATGTTTTCAACAAAGTAATGGTAGAACAAAGTTGTTTTGTTAACATATTGATGGCCTTAATTATATTCTGACAACGAGCGCACGCTAACGTCAATCATTGTACGATTATAATCTACCAGTCCACATTTACATAAGTATATAACATGATAAATTATTATGATAACTATGAGTGTTTAGTATAATATGTCATGTACTTTTTTATTAACTCGCAAAACGGATGGTCAATGCAGCCTAAAATTCTAGAGTGGCGGCTGCATATCGGAAGACTCAGCTTTGGAAGAGCATCCCACAAGTTAGACCGATGAACATCTTAGAATTGAAATGATGCATAAGTTACAGGATTTATGTTTTTTAGTTTTTGCATTACGAAAAAGTATTTTTCGTAATGCAAAAACTAAAATATATATAAATATAAAAAAAACTAGTATATATCCGCCAAAGGGCTGTGTTCACACATTTCTTCTTCTGAATAGTGTTTTCCATCAATAAACGTTAGTATAAACTTCTTACCTATTCAAGTAAGCCAGTGAGCCTGTTCTACAATCTCAAACCACCTTACCTTTGACTATCTCTGGGGATTTACTTTCGGTTATTATTCATGTAAGCAGCACGCAGGTTTGTCGCACCTGTGTGTAGTGAATCGACGGGTCAATGTTTTGTAAATGTTGAGACTAACACGTTTTCATGCATGGTATTATAATATGTTATTTTCTACAAGCTGACCCGGCAAACGTCGTTTTGCAACATAAAATAAAAAAATATGGGGTGGACTACTCTTAACATTTAGGGGGATGAAAAATAGATGATGTCCCATTCGCCACCCTAGCCGATATACACACTAAGATTCACGAAAATCGGTCGAGCCGTTTCGGAGGAGTTCAACGACAAACACCGTGACACGAGAATTTTATACCTATATAAGATTCAAGCAAGCTACGTTTTGGAACGAGGTAAGCTAAAGGAATAACATTTGTAGTTTCATGTTGTTTAGGAAACTGAAATAGGTACGGTTAAAAATCCGTTGGTGTGTGACAGTATGAGCGCTTGTTTGTCATTATTTCATCTGACGGAAAGCAATGCTGTGGTCGACGATGGACCACATTTGTCTAGAACTAAGCTAAGAACTCTTGATTTAAAAACTCCCAGGTTGTAGCTAACACCGACACCGTTACAAAATTCCACACCCTAGCTGGACGCACAGATAAAACATTCCCAAAAGATTTTGTGCGTATGTAAATTAGTTTAGGATATACAGAACGAAACGTTTCAAGTCTAATTTAGTTTACCTACTCTCTCTCTCTCTGTTCATAGGTACACTTCTGCCTAACTCTTTGGGAAACACTGGTTGTAATGTTATACTCTGACAAATATGTACTTCTTAAAAGAAAGAACAATTCCACCCATAATAATAACGATAAACGCATCGTCAGCCTAAATTATTGTGTACATAAACAGTCTATCTATGGCAAGTGCCCCAAAAGAAGCATACAATATATCATTTAAATATTATCAATAAGCCCGTCTTTAATATCATATTCACACCAACGTTTGTGAAATCCCAAAAAGAGCATAAAACTGACCGCGGTTTGAATGCGGCAGACATAAAATGTGAAGGCCTTTTCAGACAAACAGATTTACATTTCTGACATAGAAATGTGAATAAAAACCTCGACACATGAAGCTGTTTTATGTAAATTAGTTCTCGTCCTTACATGTTCTTATCGGAATCCGATACTTGGGTCCGAAAATGTTCTGAATCACTTAAAAAATGTAGGCGCTGATAATGAAACGCGTTTATCTTTATAATTATTGTGTTCTTAACAGGTGTATGGCACTGAACACCTTCTAAACGGCTGGCCGTATGGTGAAATGTTTTGTTTGAGTTTGAGTAGGTTCATGTGTATGTACTTCTTTCAGATGTAATCTTTTAAAAAACAAACGGATGAACAATATTAGTCTTATCGAGACTGTATACAGCGTCAGAAGTGCGTGGTCATAGCTGATGTAAATTAAGAACACAATAACAAAACATTAAAAAAGTATTTTTTTTTCAAAACAATACTGACCTCTTTCAAGTAAAAAGTTACAAATAAATATTTTTTACAGCAGTTTGATGCAGTTGGTGTCCTCAATATATGTTTGAACAAGTAAATGTCAGCAACTGTAACAAACTGCTGAAAAGTCATTTCGAAACTTTTTAGTGGGTTTTTATGGACTTTCTTTCATAGTCACTAATTTTTTTTTGCTATTTTTTCCTTAATGTATTTCAAGTACATAGCATTACCCTTAAATATGACCACCCACTTCTGGAACACGCTGTATAATACGATATCAAAACATTTTATTTTAACGTAGGAGGAGTCAAATATATCTATGAACTATTTCATGCCACATTATACATAACACTAAGCCGTTATCCGGACACCGGACATGTCTAAGTCCGGTGGACATCTGACCGGACGGCAGCAACACGACCCTATCCGCTGTCATTTTGTTAAAGAGAAATATATTGTAAACTTAAGGAATAATTTTAGACCTGGCATCGCCAGAGATTTCCATAGTTACAGATATTTTAGTGGCATTTGATACCTTGGTAAACTTTCATATACTACCTACCTAAAAATTACCAGTTAATTTAATATGATTCAGCAGGTATTTTGTATGTAGCATTGCTATAACTATAAATATTTTAAAAGAAAAAGTTAGCTAAACTTCTACTTTTAAAACTACATTGAGTTGCTATTAAATAGTTAATATCCATCAAGAGATTCCGTTATTCTGAGATCCAATATCACCACTTTCCATGACGACAGTGATATTATTCTGACGAGTATCAAATTTTCCGCATTTTAATTAAAATTATACCAACATTTTCATTTTGGTAATTAATTATGAACAGATACAAAAATATTATGATGAAAACTTATATAAATTGACTGCTCTTTATTTAATAACAATAAACAGTAATGTTTAGTGTCATCAAATTAGAGAATAGAATTTTAGAGATAGAGAAGAGAATATTATTTTTCATATTCATTGATTCACTATTTTTGTATTCATTCTCGAAATTCTAGGAACGTGGTTGATTTATATAAACACCGTTGGTAGAATTTCGAGAACGAATGGGCTTATTGTGTAATTCCAGTGTCTGACTTTTATTCAGCTATGCTAAAATATTTTTATATTTCTTACTGCCTTCAGAAATGAATATAACTGTAATGTTTAATTCATAAATTATAATAATTAACAAAATTACAAAAGGTATTATTGCGTTACTTGGGAAATATTCCATGAGCCAGACACGAAAAGAGTTCAGACCTTGGTGAGGTATCCCTTAACCAGGCGCTGGTGTTGGAAGGAAAGCTGTTTGCCCAGGCTATGCCAAACTTCTTCTAGGGCTGCGGAATTTGTTCGAAAGAGTCACCACGGCCCTGGAACGCAAAGGGCACACTACACGATACTCCCATCGTCATTTGATGATTTCCTATCCATAAAAAAGAGTATGCCAAGCCTTGAGGGGCTTTAAGTCAAGAGTAAAGAGGTTTTTTCTAGACAAACATGTTACATCTTCGACTTCATAATCGGATTCAATTAGACGAGAAAGTGGGCAAACGCGAGACATATGTGAGTTTAAAATTAAAAAGTAAGAACCAAACTTAACACATAATTAATTAGTTAATTCACCTAGCTACTCAAATAAAATAACTCTTATTAAAGCGAAACGAAACCATTGTATTTATTCAAAACATAATTTCGTGGATACAATTTAATAAAAAGCGTATAAAAAATGATTAGGCACCGCAGCGGGGCGTCAAAATGAATGGTAGTATAATATTTCAGCCGGCAAACTGGCTCACTACTATAAATCGCCGAGCTGGGCTGAACTTACAGCATTTCGGGATATATATTTTGTTTATTTAGGGCAAGAATTATCGGGTTGAATTGGGTTTTATTTATTGATTTTAGCACGCCTTTGTTTACATGTCAATACTTTTTTTTTTTACATTGTAGATAGGCGATATTTTATGTTTCATGTAAAAGGTCACTTGCAACTTATGCTTTGCCTTTTCCCAACTATGTTGGGCTCGATTTCCAAACTGACCTTCAGAACCCAGAAATTAGGTAACATGATACCCCTTCGCAAACCTGATGGCAGATTTTCTGTCTTCTGAATATCCGTAACGACTGTCAAAGATCTTCAAATGACCGCCGGGAGCAACGGCTTAGTGTGATTTCCGCTTGCTACTTACAAACCGTGCAAAGAACTGAATTACGGGCTGCTACTACGAATACTCTAATGAAACATCAAATTACTTTTATCCACTGCAAGATCAACGAACAACTACATCATCATCATCTTCCAGCCCTTATCTCACGTTACTCGGGGTCGGCGCAACACGTTTTTTTCTCCCATTCTGTCCTGTCAGCCGTCACACTATCACTAACTCCCTTTTCTTTCATATCACTCCTCACACAATCCTCTCCCTTTCCATCCATCCACATTTACATATATTCATAACCCTTTTAGTTACATGCATTTCATCCCTCCTTTTCACATGACCATACCAAGACAAGTGGTTCCCTTTCAACTTGTCCGTAACTGGCGCCACTTTTAAACTACCTCTAATGTACTCATTTCTCACTTTATCCAACGAACAACTACATCCACTCCAACATTATAAACTAAGTACTAATATTTACACAAAATCTCAAATACATATTTCCACCCAACGAAACTAACACGTACTCCAGATACCTATATGCCATCTAGGTCTACCTAAAGACCTTTATAACGTTCGTGCCTTCAGATGAGTCGAATAGACGCGACCCGACATAACTTCACGAAACAGACATACTTCTCCAGAGAAGTTTAGATATGTGATCCTCGTAAATTATCCTGGATGTCTATCTTCTTAGCATATAGCCGTCTACAGGTTACTGGGATTAATGTCTGTTTTAAAACAAGTTGAACTGAAGTTTGGAGAAGTACGTATCCACTACGTAGCAAATATCGCTTCATTTAAATCTAACTTAAACTGCTTATTTAAACCTTCAGGACCTACACACAAGTAATATTGTTTGCTTTTTTTAAATTTATTTTACTATAAGTTTGCTCTCAAAACGTTGAAGGAAAATATCGTGAGGAAACCGGCATGTCCTAGAACCAAAAATTCGAAGACATGTGACATTCACCAACCCGCACTGGGCCCGCGTGGTGGATTACGGCCCATTCCCTCTCCTAGAGAGGAGGCCTGTGTCTCAGCAGTGGGATCGTTAAAAGGCTGATTATGTTATCTTATTTACTATAAGTTTTATTTTTATTTGTGCGAGTCCCAAAAACATTTTTCTTTCTTTCTTTTCTTGATGTTATTTTTGTGAAATAAGCCTATCTATTATTTAAATCTATATCATTTTCACCGTAACCTCGGTAGTACCGTGCGTGTTTTATGTATGTACATATGTGCTAAATATTATCAATCAAAATCGGTGATGTTGTAGCAAATCTGTACAAGTTTAATGTAGTTTTAAGGCTGTAAAATGCTGTAATGCAAAGATTACAGCATTGTACAGCCTTAAAAACTCTTAACATTAAAGAAGCGGCTAACTACAAACAAAAACACAATGAAAGCAAAGGAAATACATTGTGCCTACTAAATATTTAATTACTCCATCTAGCTCGGAGATTTACGACGGCAAACTACTTTGTATCTTGAACAACTGGCGGTTTATTGCGGTTCTATATTATAGGTTTTATTATCACAAATGCTCTGAGAATTGAAATTGAAGAACCGTAATGACGTATGGTTTTTACCGAAAAACTATGTATGAATAAGGACAGGAATTTGGCATCAGCAATAATTTTGGGTTTTCTAATCTATATACGACTTCGTCTACGCAGATTTAGTACAAACAATTACCACCCTACCAACTGCTGGTCTGATTTGAAAAATTATTTCAGTTCGTTAGATAGCCCATTTATCGAGGAAGGCTATAGGCTAAATATCACAACGCTAAGACTAATAGGAGCGGAGCAGTCATGAAAATGTGACACAAACGACAATGCGCGGGTTAGCTAGTTGAAAATACATACATATAAATAGTCGTTAAACATATAGCTAGATGAGCTCATGATGAGCTCTGATACACCACTAAGATAAATGGCATGCCAAAAATGAGTCTTGACAGTTTTCTTGCATAAGAAGTGCTAGGAGTACCGCTTAAAAAACATCACACTATTTGAGGTTCAGGTTAAAAATAATATTGAGAAGGACATACAGTCCAGCGTCATCAATGTTGGCGACACGTCTGCGAGGCTAAAGTGGGACTGGCCGGGTTGGACATACAGGATGCATCAAGACCAGCCAGGATCGTCACGCAGTGGATTCAAACTCAAACTCAAAACGTTTATTTCAATTAGGCCATTAACGGCACTTTTGAACGTCATCAATAAAAATTATCTTAAATTAAGTGACTCTAGCGTGTCGAAGGACGGGCATCGTAGCCGAGGCAGGCCAAAGAAACGCTCGCGTGGCGATTTGGACTCGTTCCTGACGGATTGACCAGGGCATCATCATGTCATCTGCCTAGCTTTTTCCCAACTACATTGGGGTCGGCTCCCAGTTAAGCCGGATTCAGCTGAATACCAGTATTTTACGTGAAGCGGTTGCATACCAGACCTCCACAACCCATTAACTGGGGAACACGGTACTTCTTGGCAAGACTGGTGCCAGATTTTCTGGCTTCTGACAATCCGTAACGACTGCCAAAGATCTCCAAATGACAGCCGGGATCAACGGCTTAACGTGCTTTCCGAGGCACGGAGAAGTCTCGTTATGTTAAGATGGTCACCCATCCACAGACCAACCTCGGCAAGCGTTGCTTAAGCTAGAAGATCGACCCGTGCGATTGACCAGGGCATGAAAAGGAAAATTATGGGGAGACCATTGCCCTTTTTTTTAGGAATGAGACAATAAAATATTCCATATCACCACTATCCCTGTAAAGGAAAAGATCACGTTTCACATGTCGTCGATGCTTATTCTAAGCTTTACGCAGTGAAAGAAGCTTATTATATGTATAATTCATTGCACGTAAGATGTCGACCAGGCTTTTGCGATTAAATCTTATATATCATGGCACATATTTTTCGGGTACGCCCACGCTGCATATTACCACACTAGTTGGGTTTGTATAGTGCCGGGAATACAATAAAATATTCGATCATTATGGACCACGTAGTGTTGATCAATACTACTATTATAAAGGGGAATGATCTATACTACTATTATAAAGAAGAAAGATTTGTTTGTTTGTTTGTATTGTTTAGGCTCCGAATCTACAGAACCAATTTGAAAAATTCTTTCACTGTTTGGAAGCTGCACTATCCCCGGGTGACATAGGCTATATATTTTATCCCCATATACCCACGGGAACGGGAACTACGCGGGTAAAACCGCGGGGCGCTGCTAATAGATGATATAATAGTAGAGAAAAGGAAAAATATCTTTAACTAGCTGTCCCGCGCAACTTCGTTTGTGTCATATTTTGCATGACTGCTCTGCTCCTGTTAGCCTTAGCGTGATAATGTATAGGCCACAACCTTCCTCGATAAATGGGCTATCTAACACATAATGAATTTTTTAAATCGGAATAGTAGTTCCTGAGATTAGCGCATTCAAGCAAACAAACTCTTCAGATTTATTATATTAGAATAGATTAATTAGGTGGTAACTCTTTCTAAGTGGATGTAACGGAGAATCGTAGCCATATTTTAAAACTACTTCATAAATACAATTATAAATCAAAATTCGTACATTTCCCTACAAATTTTGATCATCTGATAGTAATTGTATATGTATGATTTGGTCCCCTTCCTATTTCAGGATTAGTTTGCTAAAGATTTTGGATGTTGAAACATGGAGCCTTCAATGTCTCAACAAATCGTTTCTAAAGCAAGCTTAGTTAGAACCAGTTAAATAAACTAACAGAATAAACAAGATTCCTGAATGTTAACGCAAAGTATCAAAGGACTCGAAGCATATAGACTTATCTACTTCTTCTCTAAGTTCTAACAAGTCCTGGCCAGTAAAATGACACACTTTTTTAAGTATCAGTAATACGGAGAGCTAAAATTCTGTGCCATTTTTCTTTCCAAGCTGTGTATCTTACGACTTTGTAAAGTTATACGCACATATTTGCTGGCTTCATAAATATAATTTTCTATCTCACTTCTACTTATTAAAAGGCAGAGTATCTTTGTCTTGCTCATACATTAGGACATTTAGGACAGAAGAATTATGAGGTATGTGAATAATTTTGCTGCAGAACATACATACCTAGCTGTAATATGCGAAACATTTATGGATGGCTGTACAAAGTTGTGAAGAATACTCGTGAAGATTATAAAAATAAAGTGAGCATTGAGAAAAAATGTTTTCTTTATAAGACGTAAAACAGTAGGTAAAGTGGGCACGGGCAGCTGGATCGTGGGCTTGATTCAGAAAGCGGTACTTCTGGACACGTCTCGTTAGGAGGTTCTTCTCCGGAGCCCTGACCGCTGGGTAGCTTGGACCGTGTTCCCGATACCGGTACTATTTTTTAAATGTTTTCTTTTTTAATAATTTTTATTAAAATGTTTTAAAATATGAAGGATTTTGAGAACAGGTCTAATGGTAATAAACTCGAGGTACACCATAAACAAAACCGATGCTTAGATTCACATCTGAAAGCCCATCTATTAGTGAGATTCATAAAAAATTCCGTCCCACTAAACCAGTGCGAAATAAATGTACAGAAAAATGGAACGGGCTAGCTCCGACACTAATCGGAGACCAGATACAGATAAAGTCTCTTAGCGGCTTGCAGCATTACACTGGTAATGCTGCCGGGTTGAGTGGCTTGGCATGTCGAACAGTTTTTATGGAAGAAAGAAATATGTATAGTTCTAAATAAGAGTTGATTTTTTTTTGTTGGATGGAAAATCATCAAATGACTTCTCCCGCTCTCGGCAGAGCGACACTCCCTTGAGTGTCAGACTTTTACTGACTAAAACCCACCCGTGATCCTCCAGGGCCGTGGTGACTTGCGAACAAATTCCGCAACCCTAGCAGACACAGACCCTATGGGGCCTAGTCTTCGTTGCTAAAAGCTCTTTGAGGTGTGACACCAAATGTGTCCCCACGTTGTTGTAGTGGTCACCGCAGCGCTGGGAAGTAAAGGGCATTAGGAGAACACGCATGGATTTTAGTAAGTAATAGTCTGACACTCCCTTCCGGTGCGCCCAGAGCGGGAGAAGTCATTTCATGATTTCCCAAACATAAAAAAGTTCAAGTTAAAATAAGAAATGGCAGAGACCGTCGACTCTGTTACAACATTTATTAGTTACATTGTATGTTATGTAAACATAATTAGATAGTTCGGAATATATCCCCAAATAGTTCTACAGCCGTAGTGGCAGAGAGAGCAGTGGTGGCCGAGTGGTAACGGCCCCGACTTACGAATTGTAGGTCACGGTTTCAAACCCCGCCAGCCGCATTACTTTGTATAATTAATTTCAACACCACTGCTCTCAAAACGGTGAAGGAAAACATCGTGAGGAAACCGGCATGTCCTACAACCAAAAATTCGAAGACATGTGACATTCACCAACCCGCACTGGGCCCGCGTGGTGGATTACGGCCCATTCCCTCTCCTAGAGAGGAGGCCTGTGTCCCAGCAGTGGGAACATTAAAAGGCTGATTATGCTAAGTTCTACAGCCATCACTTATATCATACATCTACATCTACCAACTATAAAACATATACTTAAACGTTACCCTATAAAGCAAACTACGATTTCAATACCTGCCTACCCCGTAACCACATGCCGACGTTATACTACACACGGTAAAGCATTCCCGAGGGCTCGACCGAACTACGTCGACACACAACTTGTGATTAAGGGGACCAGTCTACGTGATAAATGACCGTACCCTTCGAATGATGATCATATCGCTTTTATGTAGGCTTCTTGCAGAGGTTTTTAAACAACTGCTAAGCAATGCAGGCTTTATTAGATTCGGTTTCCGACAGTTTCATTTGTCTTATCGAGACACGGGGTATCGTGTCGAGCCAAGTTCAAGAAAAAATATACATGTCACCGGAAAATTGCAAACGCGGTAAAATTGTAAAACATCGTGTGAAATTGTAAACAATTTTTTCCAATAACATATGGATTTATAGGAAAAGATTGAATTGGAAACTATTGGATTTATTCTGTACAAAATGTTTTTTTTTTCTTCATAATATAGCGAGGAATTTTAATATAATAAATATTTATTACGATCTTATGGGTATACATACTATAAATGAGCCACTAGGTTAAGCAATTACGCCTCAATGAACAGATTTGGATGAAACTTTGCGCACGGATAGAGCATAGTTGGAATTAAAACGTAGGATACTTTTACCCCGGCAGTATGTTCCTTTGGACGAAAAGTGTCGTATTATATAATATACGAAACTTTTCATGCTAAGCAAAACTAAGCTATTTGTAAGATAATTTAGGGTCTTATTCTAGACTTGTATGTGGGCTTTGAGTCACGATCTCCTTGTGCGAAGTATTCTAGATTCCGATTTAAAGAAAATTTTTATTCGAAGTATCAAACTATTATTCCTGGATGCGGTGTTTAGATACAACGTCTGAATTGTGTTCTTATATTATGATGTCTGGAGCTCCTATCATATCTCGTCAGCCTTCAAAACAAGACTAAACTAAACTTCGGGGCCCGCTCGTTTAATCGTAGACGTCCATCGGTTTCCATTGAGCTAAATCGATGTCAACAACTGGCTGAACATTAAATAGTAAAAAAACAACGGTTAAAAAGACTCCTTATTTAAACCCAAAATTTTGAAACGATTCGGTGCTCCGCCTAAAACTAGGAACTGGAACAAACAATTCTCGTCACATTTACGCAATAAAACGATGCAAAACTTTTTGAAACTCCAGTTTTACGTTTGTACAACTTGAATGTCATCAGAACACGTGAAAAAAGTTTTATTTTCAAGGAAATTCAGCTGTAAACAGTAAAAAACGAAAATAATACATGTCTAAAACTTGCAAACAGCAGTCTTGGGGAACAATACTAAACAAGATGTTTAGTACAAAGCTTACATTGTTGAACACAACTTTTATGTTATTGTTTTGACATTACGCCATTGTTCCTTGAAGGCACACACAGAGAAGGTGAGACCTCTGCCTTTGTTTCTTGCCCACGTCTGTGTTTCACACAGTGATAGTCCCAAGTATTAAAGTGTAAGCCAGATGATTAGTTAAAAACCAGAGGCAGCGGCACTAGTTGTCTATCTAATTTATGGTGAATTAAAAAAAATTTGCTCATTTAGAGGCAGTTACTAAAATGTGTAACAGTGTACTTAATTAAAAAGAAAGAAAGCTAGAATTTATATTTATTTAGCAAACATGTCCCTATTTAGCGCAGCCACATGGTACACCTTTTTCAAAGCTTCCAAAACAGAATGATCTTCTGTTTATTTTACCATATTTTTTCATATCCTTTAAACATGTTACGTTCCTTAAGTTTGTGCTAAAAATGTTTTATTTGTTTCTTTGTATGTAAGTAAGCACACTGCTTTTACTGAGATTTATTATGGTAACCCAATACAGATTATAAGCCACATCAAGTACTTATTATATCAGTTTTAACTTTTCCAACAATCATCAAGCCATTGCCACAAGTCCTAGTTAGGCGCAGCGTAATATCCGAAGTTGGACTGCCAACCAAATGGTCTTGAGGGATATTACTGTACCCGACACGCTTGTCATGCGAACTAGGGATGTGGAGGTACTACCTATGTATGTTATACGAGGTAAGGGGGGTTCCTCCCAGTAAAATGGGGATAAATCCATACTTCCATACTAATCTTTTTATATATAAAATTCTCGTGTCACGGTGTTTGTGGTTGAACTCCTGCGAAACGGCTCGACCGATTTTTGTGAATCGAAATAATCACTTCCGTAATTCAGTGAGGTCATGATAGTCAGTTTATTCAAGGTTAAGCCGGTTCAAGGGACCTTGAATTTAAGAACTGGTGACATCCATGCAGCTTGAAGCCAGCTGAAGAGCTAAAGTCGCGTCACCCGTCGCTTAGTATTGGAGTTGATTAGTTTTGAAGGTAGCGAGGGAAGTGACCTATCGCTTGTATAGGTAATGGAGAAAGGGAATATTAAAATGTAGTACAGTACGCTGATAAATATATTAAAAAAAACTCTTACGTCGTTACTGATGGACGAGTGAGTGACTGACAGGCAACGCACTGAAAAAACTACTGGTCATAGAGAGCTGAAATTTGGTATGTAGGTTCCTCGGGAAATGTAGGGGAGCACTAAGAGTATTTCTCGAAATTCTTAGGGGAATGGGAAACACAGGATTCGCGCGTACGACATCGCGGACAAAAACTAGTCTTTATATAATAACTACGTTCTTAAACTCTTTATTTACAAGCAAAGCTATTTCTAGTGCCATAAACATAAATACTTGGACTATTTTGACGCAAAACGATCGTGTACGTTTGAAGATTAAACGACCACGATGCAGAGGCTACCTATGCGAAAATAACTCCACATTAATGTAACTCGCGTGTTGTAATGTTTTCAATATGCACTAAATAAATACATGGAGCCGCCCATTTATTTTGTTTCGAACAACCAATTTAATGTGGATGGATAAGGGTGACGCTAGTTGCTGACTGTTTCTTTAGCGGAGCGTCGTTGATGGGACAGCCACGTCACATTTCCCATTTCCCAACCACTGCAATTCGAAAATCAAAAGTTGCTACTAGTGATTCTTGAGTAGACTGTAGTAGACCACTAGTAACGCGCCGAGTCAAAGATGCTTGAGCGACGATTCAATTGTCTTGAATCACAAAATGAAGTTCCACTGAAAAGAGACACGAAGGAGTAAGACAAAAGTAATTTCCTCTTCCTTCTTTATTGCGGAGTATATAGTCGTAACTACGTCCACGGCGAACTGCTATGATTCTGGCCCAAGCCTGACGATATTAAAGCTGCTGAACCACTGATACAATGACTATTTTCTGTTTCTATTTCTGGCCGTTCGATATGCCTACGTATTTGAATATATTCTTATAGAGATGAGAGATATATTATTCAAGATGTCATTAGTATTATATCTTTTTACGAAAAACTTAACCTCAATAGTCATGGTTGCGGCTCATTGTGAGTTCGCAGTGTCGTTTTTACGTCTGAACAAGGACGAACTGAATAATTGTTCAAGTCAAAATAGAAAAATATACTACCTATACCTATTCTTTTGTGTTTTTCTTCTACAAACTACCCACAGACTACAATTAATTAAGGGTCCTGCCGATAACTACGTCAACCTACGTCCCCTTAATGAAAATACGTCACTAACAGAATTAAGTAAAAACAATATACTTACCAAGGAACGTCATTCGAGACCAGATAATATTCCCAGGCGACCCTCAAAAAGTAGTTTATTTTTACGACACATCGTAACCAAACCGAGACGTATCGACTATCGATAGTCGACAATCGATGTTAAACATCGAATGTTTGCCCCACTAGCGACCGCTAGGGAAATAAGCTTGTGGATGTATCTCAAACCGAATTATGCCGCCCGTTTTGCTGAAATATTGAATGCAGAATTTTAATTTCGGATACCATATATTGTTGTGATATAGGAGCTCGTGGCTAAAAAATAACAGCCGGAACAACGGGTCGATCGAATGTTGGTCTTTGTTTCGTCGATTTGAGCCTACTAAAATCGTAGTGCGTTTATTTTTTTAAGCTATTGTATAGCTTCTATCGCGGGCCTTGAGCGTGGCAACCGAATCCAGAAATTCCGTAACGAAAATAACCTAACACCGCTACGTCATTCGATTAGGCCCCGCCTTTTTAAAATGGTCGCTCGCCGTCACCGAGCCGCCGCGCGCCGGGCGGCCCGAACGTCTGCGTTCGGAAACAATCGGTGGGACAAAGTTAAGTGAAACGTATGTGATTTACATTAGTACAGTAACCCAGGTGAACGAATAGAGACCATATCACAATGACGCAGAGTACTAAATATATAATTGCATAAGTTGATAAAAAATGCTATGCAATAGCTTTACCGCGGCAGATGCCGAGTGTATTTGCCACATGTATTTTTTTTATTAATTATCTTAAAGCACTACTATTTAATGAAGGTCCGAAGTTGCTCTGATGATGAAGCCGAAAGACAGTCGAGGGAACTCCTCAACGACTTACCCGGTGTTTGGACTTAATTAATTTCTTTTGATGAAAACTTTGCACCCATATGGGTTATAAGAATAGAATAGAATACTCTTTATTATGTACACCATAGAATAGAATAGAATAGAATACTCTTTATTATGTACACCATATAAGTTACACAAAATATGGATGAAGAAAACATTACATAGGGTGAGATAGACGGTTAAGGGAATTCCTCAATGATTTACAGCAGTTCCCTATTGTTGGATTTGCTTTGTGTTTACACCAATTAATACCTGTACCACATAAAAGTGAAAAACAAAAAACTTTTTACAAAAAAACCAACCAACTTCTAAACAAAAAAAAATAAACAAAAGTATGAAATAACGTTCTATAATTTCGGAAGTCGGTGTTCTAATAACGAAGCCACAATAGTGTTAGGTTTAACTTTGGACTAGTTGCATAAAAACCAGCTTCAAGGACGCATTTTATACTAACTCCTACTAGCAACAATTTCAACTCTCGAAAGCGACAGTCACATTATTCAAATTGAAACCAAAACCGAGCGTGTCTAGTGCTTATCAAGTTATCACACTTCGAAAGTTGTAAAAACAAATTGAGCAAGCGAGTAGGTACTACAGCTTGTAAACAAATGGGCCACAAGTTCTGTACTAACCATTGTAATTTACATTTATATCGTTATTTACACTGACAATTGAAGTTGTCAAGTCCTTGAACCTCTTTTTTTAAGTATTGTAAATCAGCATATTATTATGGTTTTTCCACTCTAAGCGGAACTGAGAGAGTGTCAGACTGACTAAAAGCCATCCGTGTTCCTCCAAATACCCTTTGCGTTCCAGGACCGCGGTGACTCGACTTTGAACAAATTCCGTAACCTTTGACAGAAGTCCTTGAACTTAGATAAAGGAATGATGAGAAAGAATGATAAAGACGGTTATTGCCCCTTCTAATCCCTTGTTTACGCGGGCAAAAGCTTGGAGTCTCGGAAAGTGTTATTTGTGATACAGGCTATTTAGAGAGCCATGTACTGCCCCTAGGGCTGTGTGTGTAAGAAGGTAAGAACTCAACGTAAGAACTAGGTATTTGTTGTTTTATTTTTCTTTTTTTGTTCTCAGACGTCCACAGAATTTGGTGAAAATCTAGAGAGATGTTGGCACGGATAATAGAGATACGTCAACTGGAGATCGGTTTGATATACTTGTATGTCATAAATGTAGATATAGTACCTACCTTTTTTTTTCTGGATGGTAAATCATCAAATGACTTCTCCCGCTCTGGGCGGAGCGGAAGGGAGTGCCAGACTCTTACTGATTAAAACCCACCCGTGATCCTTCTTGTACCCTTTGCGTTCCAGGGCCGCGGTGACTCTTTCGAACAAATTCCGCAACCTACACGGAAAAAAAGGATTTCTTCTGCGAAGAATATCAATATTCTCAGAAAAATTGTTTCAGTCCAAGTAAATATTTTCTTAACTTAAGTAAATGTACTCAGTCGAAGAAAACCCGTTTACTCAAATTAAGAATAATAAATACTTGGTTTTAATTCTTGACTTGAGCAAATATTTTTGATTCAAGACTATTACAATCTTAATTGAAGAAAATATCTACTTTTTACTGAAGACTTTAAAAACTTTTCAAAACAAGATAATGGTGTTTTCATTCAAGAATATATTATATTTACTTTAAAACAGTTACATTATTTTTGACCTAAGATATACATTTTCTTAATCTAAAAAACTTTTACTCAATATAAGAATATGATACTCTTATTCATTTAAATTATTGTTTCTTGATTCAAGAATAGAAAGGTGGGTAATCTAAACCAATGTTTTTTTATTGTTAGTTTTGGTTGAAGAAGTTCAAATTACTTCCATTATGAGTTTAAAAAATCTAGTTGTAATATACTTAATTTAAGAATATATTATTAATCGAAGAATAAATTAGTCTCATTTCAAGAATACTTTTATTTTAACTGGAAAATATTGACTTACTTGAAACCAACACTTTTTTTCTTGTACCAATAAGGTGTATTTTCTTGATTCAAAGATTTCGCTTATTTTTGACTCAAGAAGCACTTTATTCTTAGTTCAAGAGTTTCTACATCTTCTTCTAAAATGTTATTTGTTTTCTTACAAGAACTCAAAATTCTTCAATACAAAACAATATTGATTTGCATGTCAAGAATAATGTATTTTCGGTTGAAGAAGTTCAGATTCCTTCCATTAAGAATTTAAAAAATGTAGTTGTATATACTTACCTTAAGAATATATTATTAATCGAAGAATAAATTAATCTCATTTCAAGAATACTTTTATTTTAACTGGAAAATATTGACTTATTTGAAACCAACACTTTTTTTCTTGTACCAATAAGGTGTATTTTCTTGATTCAAAGATTTCGCTTATTTTTGACTCAAGAAGCACTTTATTCTTAGTTCAAGAGTTTCTACATCTTCTTCTAAAATGTTATTTGTTTTCTTACAAGAACTCAAAATTCTTCAATTTAAAACAATATTGATTTGCATGTCAAGAATAATGTATTTTCGGTTGAAGAAGTTCAGATTCCTTCCATTAAGAATTTAAAAAATGTAGTTAATATATTATTAATTGAAGAATACATTAATCTCATTTCAAGAATACTTTTAACTGGAAAATATTGACTTAGTTGAAACCAAGCCTTTTTTGGTTATAGGTACTAATAAGATGTATGTGGGATTGTATGGTAAAATAAGCGACCAGAATCCTTGTAAATACTGCTTGATAAATACTCCAATAAATAAATAATAAATACTTTCTCACTCGCACATATATTTCTCACATCCTTTCATCCGTTAATTTTATCGAATTCTGTGCAGTTTTGTGAATTTTAAAATCAACCCCTATTCTACCCCTTAGGGGATGAATTTTCAAAAATCCTGAACCGCATATTTCTTTATTTCCTACCAAAAGAATAAATTTGAATTTACATGTCCCTAACTTAAGAAATGGTGGGTTTCCCACACAAACTTTCATTCCCTATATAAAATAAAAAAAGTAGCCTATGTCCTTCCCCAGGATATCATCTATAGTCTTGCCAAATTTTATCGAAATCCGTTCAATGGTTTAGGCGTGAAAAGGTAACAGACAGACAGACAGACAGTTACTTTCGAATTTATAATATTAGTATGGATGCGCTCACTCATCACAGATTGCGCAAACTATGTGCAAGGAAAGAAAAATCTTTTTGCCAACGCGATCGAAGCCACGGGCAAAAGCTAGTAGTTAATAATACAAGGTACTCAAGGGTGGTTATAGTGGATTGAGTACCTTGTATTATTAACTATACAAGGTACTCCATCCACTATAACCACCCAAACCCATAGCCCAATATATTTTGTTTCCATGTTCTGCAATAGTCCTGCATCATCCAGGGGTTATCCTTGGGTGCACTTGCATAGGGCATACAGGAATAATCGTCGGTTAGTGCCTTCTCATAATGTAAAATGGTCTAAGGGGCCTCTGCAAGTTGGCTTCGGCCCCTCGTACGCCTTCCAAAGGTCCGGGACCCAAGGGTCTCGTGATATGTCAAAGAATAATAAATCATTTATTTGCATAAAACATAGTAGGTATACAATGGTGTTAAATATTAATAAAAAGGCATAAACAGGTACAGCTAGGACAAAAAAATAGCATAGCATAGCATGCAAAACCTTTGGGTTTTTGAAAATGTGACCCTTCTATGGCATCAACATTTTTTATCCATAAATTCTTTTATACTTTATAAGTTACACTCATTTAACCACTCGTTGTTAACTAACCAGGTACCTACTTACCCACATCATGTTCACAATAACTACCTACTAAGCTAGCGATTTAACCGTTAATTAATCTTATCTAGATAGAAACCTATAGTATTTACTAGCGCCTCTACCCGGCTTCGCCCGTTTTTTTGGTAGGTACGAAGATCGACAATTGTTTTTTTCGACCTCCCCGGATTTCATCGTGATAAGTCTTTTAGTATGGTTAGGTAGGTAAAGTACCCGTCACGAGAAGCTATAAATTATGTAAACAAACATCTTTTACTAAGTAAACATTTTATACTGCGAGATAATAATAAATTGACCATATTCAATCGACATGAAATATGGACGGGTTATATGAAAGTAACAACCTATTTAATTTAGTCGGATCATATTTTAACGACGCAAAGCGCTATCGTTTGTGTTTTTTGGTACCGGAACGCGTCCGTCGCAGGGATTGTATTGTAAACTATCGGGACGCCCCATTTTGAAATAAACGCGTCATTCGAGTTTCGAATGCGTTTTGTTGGTCCAAATTTTGTGAACTCCTGAACACTTGTTTACAAAATTTATAGCTTCTCATGACGGTTACTTTAGGTACCTATACCTATTTACGCATAATGAATATAAGTAGGTAAGCTAATCAACATTATAAACCTTCCTCTTGAATAGGTAATCATGGAGTAGGTAGGACCTACTTAGTTACGGAGAAAAACGTGAACAGACAGCCGCGGCAGGGTAGGCACACTTTGCCTTTGGTACTTTTTACTTAGGTAGGTATTTTCTCTAAAACTAAAAGACCTAGGTAGGACTGAACCTGAATGTACCTATAAAACAACTTTGGATAGGTAAGTAGGTACCTATGATCTTAAAACCAAGACTTTTTGTCTTAACACAAGAAGACACTTTTTTGGAAATCCTTTTCATTCTGCTCAGACGTTACCTATGATTTTAAAACCAAGACTTTTTGTCTTAATACAAGAAGACACATTTTTAGAAATTCTTTTCATTTTGCTCAGACGCAGTGCTGCAAGCAGCAAAAAAAAAAATATTTTCACAAAAAAAAAAATCGAGTTTCTTTTTTTGTCAAAACCAAGTTTATATTTTTTTCCTTACAAGAAAAACAATAAGCAGGGAAATAGAAAAGTTTAGCGTAGTTTATTTTACTTCTCTAAAAACTGTTTACACATAGCAATGAAAAATACCTCGAATTTGGGAAACTAGGTAAGCTTCCAAAAGTTGAAAACCCAATGAAAATCTGTTCCGTAGTTTTCGAGTGTACCTACTCGTATAATATCCACATTTTTTTGTTGATTGGAGTAAATTTTAAATAATCTGCCTTAGTTCCTTTTACATTTTTGTATTTTTATATTTTATATAACAGTTAAGACTCGCTGTTACACTATTATTAAAATAATATTGAACAGGCTCCATGGCGTTAACGGGCGAAGCCGCGAGCAAAAGCTACTGTAAAATAAAAAGAGAAGTCCTGACTGACTCTCATCAACGCCCAGCCCAAACCCTTGAACCTAGAAACTTGAAATTTTGCACAGAGGTTCCTTAAATAATGTAGACAAGGAATAAGGAAGCATTTCCCGGTAGCACGTTCCCGTGGGATACCTATTTTCCGACATCCGCGAAGTTAAATAAAAGAAACAAATTAAAATTAACTATACCCCATTCACAAGAAGACATTTAAAGAAACCTTTTTTATAGTCCGTTCAACCGATTTTGATTTCTATTGCGTTGGTGATATGACAAATGGCAGCTGCAGTAACAGACTGTAAAAAGTTATCTTTGAATATCTAATCGTAATGTAAACGGAGTCTAGTTAAGTTTGTTTTTGACATAAATTATTTTCAACTACGGGACCTTGTGCGTGGTCCGACACGCACTAGGCCGGTTTTTATTAACTCTTAAAATATCGATTGCAACCATGTGTGCAGATAACAATAAAATTTCTGTTGTCTGCTAATTGCCGCGCGACGGGTAATATGATAAAGCAAAAAATTCGTGTCTAATATTTTTTTACTATTTGACTGACGGACTAAATAGACGTGTTTGGTGTAAAATTGGCTCACGGGTATTTTACTCTTATTTTCTTAATAACTTGTTTTATCGAATAAGCTAATAAAAAGCGGATGTCCGTTTTTCGAGGCAAAAACAATACTGTGGGATGGCAACACTGTTAAAATATTCCGCGCGCCACGCAACCAATCAGAGGCCACAATTCATCGGAAGATAAAAATAAACAGCCAATAATGAGCAAGCGTGGCACAAGTACTTCAACTGCTGCGCCCGACAACGACAATCCGATAATCCGATTTCGTTTCATTCATATCGTTTGTGCCGTTGTGCTTCTACTCATGGTCGACTCCCTTAGCTCAGCTTAAATTAAATATAAAGGACTGGACTGTTAAGACTACTGACTGGGCTGGCCTTAAACCTTTGCTGATTTGCATTATTGTAAAAAAAATGTCCGAATTAGAATTAGAAACGTGTCAATTATTAAAAAGCTGGGGCATCGAAGAACCAATAATTCAAAATTTTACAGGTAAGTCTTGTACCTCTAGTCTGTACACTAGACACTGCTAAGCTTTTTATTTATTTGATGTATTTGTATGTAGATATTCAGCTAATAGGTACATATCTCGATGGATGTAGGCATAAAGACCTAGTCTTAATTCTAAGTAAGCACCTCTCCGATAATGTTAATTACTGAATTCAACTATTTAATCGCATTAAAATTTAACCAATTAGAATCATGGTAGAATAGCTCGTGCCTACCCTACATACCTGCGCCTACGTGACTAGGGAAGCTTAGAAAATTATGTTACTATAAGTACCTACCTACCTAATTATGTCCGTATTTCTAGCTCGCTCACGAATTTATACCTACTATGTATTTATACCTGCCTACCTACTACGACAGGACGCGTCGCGGTGTCTAACCAATTTGTTAATTTGATAATAATTATTGATAGGTAGGTATATTATGTAGTAGGACAAATACCCGAAACAATTTTAATTCTGTTCTCTTGATTCAAGACTAAAATTCTTGGTACTTATTTATTATTTTCAGACAATGGCATTGATTTAAGTCATTTTAAAGACTTAACAAATGAGTTATTAAAAGAGCTGAGCCCAAAAATTTCCACGCGCATATTTCTGAAAAACAAAATTGACGAATATTTAACAGCAGAGGCATAACTTTATTATAGGTACCTATGTAGATTTACTAGTAAATAATATTTTGCAGGATGTTACTTAAGTAAAATAACAAAAATAAAGCAGTGCTGACACGGCTTAAATTTTATACAATAACTCGCTGCGCCCTGTTTGAGCCGTTCAGCCGTAAAAAGCTACAGAGAGACAGAGATACTTTCGCTTTTATAATATTAGTCTGGATTTCTGATGGCTTTTTCATGGTACAGTTTTAATCCATTAAAGCCATATTATGCTAAAGTAGGTATTGAATTATTTCTCATTTCAGAATAAAACATCAACGGTCACTTCTGTGCCCAGTTGTTCTCAAAACACAGAAACAGAAATCAATTACATCAGTGAACTGGAATCAGATTTCGAAGAAAATAATATTCTTGAAATGATAGGATGTCGGCCAGCATTTCCCGAATTTGACTTGAGAACATTACTTACCACATCACCTTCTGGAAGTAGCATACTCAAATATTATGAAACAAATAAACAACTGACAGTCAAACATAGAAATACACTCACAGACATTATCTGCAGACATATTTTTACACGTGTTGTAAATCAGTAAGTACCTATTAATTTAGTTTTTACTTTGTATTACCACGTACATTATTAGCTCGAGGAACTGACGTCGGTTGGGGCACAAAGGTTTTCGAGTGGAGTCCACTCATCGAAAAGCGCAGTCTAAAACAGCCCCTCACTAAATGGATTTCAATATGAGTTCATGTTAAAGCCGCTCTAACACTAATTATTATCTGAAACAGAATTAATCTTTCTTAAAAGACTAGTAATTAGAAACACTAGTTACCTACATGCTTATTGACTTTGTTGCTGACTGTACATGATTTGACAGATGAATTTTCTTTCTTTTCCTAAACTTTACTTTTTTTTCCAGTCGTATCAATCATGAAGAGTATAACATACTGCCTTCAAAAATCATCGCTCTTTTTCCCACTGAGAATGCGGGAACATATTTTGTTCCCTCTGTTAAAAAAAGAGATTCAATCTCTGGAAAACCAGGTTTTGCAAAGGGAAAATTAGTTGATAAAATTCGCAATACCCTATATAAATCTGGTGAACGTAAAAGAAAATTGAATGAAACAGAAAATAAAGATTCTATACCCTCTAAAAGATCTAAAAACTTAAACGAACTACAAGGTTTATTTTTAATTTTGTTACAGTACATATTTTACAGTAGTTAGTTTTATTTAGGATCTGTCATTTTACTTGCAGTAAATAGTTTATGATTGTATTTCCTACCTGGTTTATTTTGCGATTGGTTTCTTCTATTTCTGTCCCACTCATTACCTAGAGATGTAATGCTTTCGTAGGTAGAGTAGCCATAGAGCTATTTTTTTGTGATTTAATTTACATTATTCACCATTTTCGCCTTATTTTAGATGTGCACAAAGAAGATGTTATTTGGCTGAAAAACAATTCAGAACCATGGGAATGTGTCATAAACAAATGGAAAACGACCCATGAACTCCGCCAAATTTCTGCTCATGAAACCGTAGGTGGGCTGATTGAAAATTGGCCTATATTAAATGACGTCAGAAGCGATGTCTTGGTAAGAAACATTAATTTCATCATGGAGAGACAAATAAGTTATGTTTTTTCTTTCACTCACATTAACTTATTTTCAGATTCAATTAGACTTTGATGCAATACATCCAGGAAGAGTGAATAAATTCTACATAAATTGGAATGAATTTATCAAAAAGATAATAGAAATAAAAAAAACAAATACTAACGAAGAAGTGGTGGCCTTGATCGAGTATATTAATGCATTAGATGACAATGGTTGGTACAAAATAGTAATTTCGTTTATATGATGCCATTTTTATTTTAGAAATGAGGCTAAATAATATACAAGTTTTTATTGAGGGCCTTGATATGCTTGCTCCTTGATATTTTCTGACAGAATAAATGTGAGAATTATGTACTTACTTATATTATTTATGTTAATGTTAATAGGTAAAGTTTATTTTATTCTAGATAAAAAACTTCCATCACAAATAAAATTGCTTTGCAATTTGGTGCCACCAAAAGGACACCTAAACAGGAGGCAAAAATTTTCAACTACCGAGTGTGTAGAAAGCTTCATTGTAAATGTCAAGGTAATTACACCAACAGGGTACTTTACATTAAATCCATACTTTAATTGACTGACTGAGATTAGTTCTCATCAACTAAGGTTGCTGAAACTGTGTCTTAAAATGTTTATCCCACGTCACCTGTAACTTGCGAACCCAAAAAATTGCAAAAATTCAAAGTGAGACCATCGAGTCAGGAGTGCAAACCTTTTTTTAGACAGCATTGTTTTTTTTTAGTTTCATTATATATGACTGATTTATAAAAAAAAATTGAAACTTAACGTTATTTTTCTTTTTTTAGTCACCTGGCGACATACAATCAAAAATGGACGAAGTTTCTACGGATGCATATGGGAAAAAAAAAACGGTACAGCCGTATATAATAGATGTTGGTGGAACATATTATCTTATTATAGATAAGGTCAGGTATGTTTTCCATTTTGAAATTAATGGGATACAATATAATGACAAAAATGTTATTTTGTACAAATATGATATTAACTATCCATTATTTTATAAAATTGACCAAGTTTTTTTAAAAGAAACTGATCTCAGTATGGTATCATTCTTGTGTACAGTGTTAAAAACGGTAGATTACAGTTCTCATTATATGTCATTTGTTGTGGAAAGTACAACGCAAACTAGATTAGTTCGTTTGGATGATTGTGATAGTACAACACCTACTTTATTAAGAAAATTAAATGAATGTTATTATGTGGATTTGAAGAGCTAAGAATATTCCGCATGTAATGATTTGTATTAAACTTGTTACTTAATTGTAATTTTCAAATATTTCAAAATATTGGGTAAAACAATCATTTTGAACACAAGAGATTTTATTTGGCGTCGTCATGGCAAATACTGTGGACCCTAAAGGGGTGGTAATTTTTTATTATAGCAGAGTAGTTTGCCATGATGCCAACGATTATACTCGTATATATTTCGTAAAAGCATTTTTTTTAACCTAAAGACTGTACCTATATAAGGTGTATCTGTTCAAACACGATATCTCTTAAGGGGTCATTGTACTCATCATTATGAACAACTTTTACAATGGGACCAAATCTGAAATCGCGAAAAAAAAATCAACTCCTCCCTACATTTTGACGAGTTTGTTAAAGATAAATGTACTGAGCAGCTGATTTTTTTTTTTCGCAATTTCAAGTTTGGTCCCATAGTAAAAGTTGTTCTGAATATAGATGAGTACAATGACCCCTTAAGAGATTTCGTGTATGAACAGATACACCTTATATAAAGGGGATACCTTTATACTATTGTATCGTTGAAATGTGAAAAAGTCGCATAATAATGTAAGTTGTATAATCTGACTATTTGGTTTATATTTTGCTGCTTGATCGTAGGACAAGCTGCAGAGTTTGCGTTGTTGGTAACAAGCCACAATACAAGAGAGAACAGCAGAATAAAAACTAAATAATTGTAAGGTCAAGGTAGAAATATATAATCTATTAAACTAAAAAGTAATATAATAATATTTAGTAAAGCTACAGGAGAACCCCATCCTTAGTCACTAATCAAAGGCGCAGGACTAATAAAAGTTCGCGTATACATATTTTGTCGGGCCGCAGCTGTCGGGTCGCAGCGCAAAAATTTTATACGAACTATCACAAACTATGCCCGCTGCGCCCCGGCGTGGTGTGCGATAGTTCATATAAAATACATAAGAGCGATTTGAGCGGATTTTTGCGCTGCGAAATCGGCATAATTTCGTGTACGACCTCAATTTTTTTTTTATATTTTCTAAAAAGCTTGAGACGTGAAACGTCATGTTATTTTGCAGTATTTACATACCTATATTAAATTTAATTACAATTCACCTCTTAAAGTTATATTTATAAGTTGTATTACTCCCTGATGATGCGCCTAAGGATTGGGGCTGTTCTGTATCTTTACTATTTAAGTTCATACACTAAATATTATTTTGTTACTTTTTAGTTTAAAAGCTTGCTTTTAAAAATAAATAAGTTAATTTTATTTATTTCTATACTTAACCTTTTCGATAAATTAATTCTAAAGTATATGTATATAATTTATTCGCTCTTCCTGGATGCATTGCATGCAGCTATACTATCGTCCATTCAAATTTAGTTATTGTGTACCTACGTGTAAGAGTGACTAAAAAGTGTATTGTGTTTGTGTCAGTTGTGTGCATGTGATTTTATTTGGCGTCATCATGGCAAATACTGTGGACCCTAAAGGGGTGGTAATTTTTTTTTATAGCAGAGTAGTTTGTCATGATGACTACCCTTAACGATTCAATATATTTCTGTAAAAGTATTGTTTTTGAACCTAAAGACGGACCTTTAAGGTATCCGCACTATTGTATCGTTGAGAAGTGTGTTGTTGGTAACAGGCCACAATGATGCCAAGACCGGACAGCAGAATGAAACTAAATAATAATTGTAAGGTCACACTAGAAATAAGATGTGTTTCTGTCCAGCTGGGCCCCGCGAGCTAGGCTCATAAAACTAGTAGCAATGCTTTGTTTGTTCAATGTACCTCATGAATTTATCAACAAGATCCAATGTACCTCGATCATTTTGATAGATATCACGATAAATCACCTCATCTATCATCTATCCTCAGCTATACTGCACTCGTAATACAAAAAAAAAATATTGATCGCATGTACTCATAATGTACCTCTCGATTCATATATTAAATTCTAGGAAATTTTGATAGAACAGGAAAAATTCAGCATGAATGTTTTGTTTGAAAAAGACAAAACTTTCATGCTGAATTTCTCCTGTTCTATCAAAATTTCATAAAATTTAATACATGAATCGAGAGGTAAATTAAGAGTAGATGCGATCAATATTTTTATTTTTGCATTACGAGCGCAGTACCTACTATAGCTGAGGGTCCCGCTGGATAGATGAGGCGATTTATCGTGATTTCTATCAAAATGATCGAGGTACATTGGATCTTGTTGATAAATTCATGAGGTACATTGAACAAACAAAGCATTGCTACTAGTTTTATGAGCCTTTTTTTTTTTTTTTTGAGGTTGGGAAATCATCAAATAACTTCTCCCGCTCTGGGTGGAGCGGAAGGGCGTGTCAGACTTTTACTGACTAAAACCCACCCGTGTTCCTTCAGTTGCCTATGCCGCCAGGGCCGCGGTAACCCCTTCGGACAATCCGCGACAGTTTTATGAGCCTAGCTCGCGGGGTCCAGCTGGACAGAAACACATAGAAATAAGTAATATTAAAATGTTTCATAATGTTGATCATACACTGCTATTAGTACCCTGTTGAAATAATAGCGTGATAATAGAACTTATAACTTTCATATTTTAACGTAACTTGTAAGTGATTCATTTGATATTGAAATAATATCATTTATGTATGGCAGGCTTCATAGTTTAGTCTAACGGCCAAACCCAATAACCTACTGCCAGTAAAAACAGATCGCTACTGGTGACAGACAATATAATTCTATCTCTCCTTACGTTACTCCGTCCGTTCGTGTTCTTTTGTTTTATGTCTTAGATTATTGGGACGTTACAACCATAGATTGGGTTTAGCCGTAAGATTATTATTGTAGTATTATATAGAGGGTCTTAGGTTAAACGAGTGGCTGATCTACTTTAACGGAGTGCAGTACCCATCATTATGAACATCTTTTACTATGGGACCAATCCCGAAATCGCGAAAAAAAATCAGCTGTTCAGTACATTTATGTTCGCATAAGTCTTTAAAATGTAGGGAACAGCTGATTTTTTTTCGCGATTTCAGGTTTGGTCCCATACTAAAAGTTGTTAATTTTCATGAGTACTATGCACTCCGTTAAAGTATGTCCCTCATTTAACTTAATATCCTGTATATTTAGATATATTTTGTTAAAAATTGCCTATTTATGTTTATTTCAGTATTATTAATAAATATCTAAAAATAAATTGTATATTATTAAATCGCACATTAAAACTCTCTCATGAAAACAAATATTTTCAGATAACAATAGTAGAGGCTTCACCTGAGATTACATAGTTTCAGTATGAAACAAACAAGTCTTGTCTTGAAACAAATATGTCTTCAGCTAACAACAGTAGAGGCTTCACCTAAGATTACATAGTTTCAGTATGAAACAAACAAGTCTTGTCTTAAAACAAATATCTCTTCAGCTAACAATAGTAGAGGCTTCACCCAAGATTACATAGTTTCAGTATGAAACAAACAAGTCTTGTCTTAAAACAAATATCTCTTCAGCTAACAATAGTAGAGGCTTCACCTAAGGTTACATAGTCTCAGTGTGAAGCAAATTAGTCTTGTCTTAAAACAAATATCTCTTCAGCTAACAACAGTAGAGGCTTCACCTAAGATTACATAGTTTCAGTATGAAACAAACAAGTCTCGTCTTAAAACAAATATCTCTTCAGCTAACAACAGTAGAGGCTTCACCCAAGATTACATAGTTTCAGTATGAAACAAACAAGTCTTGTCTTAAAACAAATATCTCTTCAGCTAACAACAGTAGAGGCTTCACCCAAGATTACATAGTTTCAGTATGAAACAAACGAGTCTTGTCTTAAAACAAATATCTCTTCAGCTAACAACAGTAGAGGCTTCACCTAAGATTACATAGTTTCAGTATGAAACAAACGAGTCTTGTCTTAAAACAAATATCTCTTCAGCTAACAACAGTAGAGGCTTCACCCAAGACTACATAGTTTCAGTATGAAACAAACAAGTCTTGTCTTAAAACAAATATCTCTTCAGCTAACAACAGTAGAGGCTTCACCTAAGATTACATAGTTTCAGTATGAAACAAACAAGTCTTGTCTTAAAACAAATATCTCTTCAGCTAACAATAGTAGAGGCTTCACCTAAGATTACATAGTTTCAGTATGAAACAAACAAGTCTTGTCTTAAAACAAATATCTCTTCAGCTAACAACAGTAGAGGCTTCACCCAAGATTACATAGTTTCAGTATGAAACAAACAAGTCTTGTCTTAAAACAAATATCTCTTCAGCTAACAATAGTAGAGGCTTCACCTAAGATTACATAGTTTCAGTATGAAACAAACAAGTCTTGTCTTAAAACAAATATCTCTTCAGCTAACAACAGTAGAGGCTTCACCCAAGATTACATAGTTTCAGTATGAAACAAACAAGTCTTGTCTTAAAACAAATATCTCTTCAGCTAACAACAGTAGAGGCTTCACCTAAGATTACATAGTTTCAGTATGAAACAAACAAGTCTTGTCTTAAAACAAATATCTCTTCAGTTAAGAATAGTAGAAGCTTCGTTCAAGAATGTGTTGTCTTAGTGTGAAACATGATGAGTCTTGCTTCGAAAATAGACAAATCAAATTTTTAATGATTCTAAGAGAGAATACTCTTTTACTAAGACAAATAATATTCTTATAATTAAACATAAAAAATTCTTCATTTAAGTCTAATGTCTTCGAGGAAGACAATAAAACTAAGACAATATTTTACTTCATTCAAAAATATATTGTTTTCCCCATATATGAATCAATATTTGTCTTGACCAATAGGATATTGTCTTAATGTAAGACATCCTTTTTTTCCGTGTAGATATAGTACCTACACATGAGAAACGAGAATTAAAATTAAGTTATTTATGAAACTGTTTTAGCGTTTTTGATCAGATATGTTAGCTTTAAAATGAAACAATAAACTTCTCCCATATTGATGTTGACTTATAACTTCGCATGTTATTACAATCAGATTTGAAAATCAACGAATGTATTATTCATGACAGCCAGTACTATCTAAATAGAATTTACAACTTCTATATGAGTCAGTATCAACATGCCTAAGTGAAAACAGATAGTGTTATTATTCAAAACCTCAAAAGTCATCTAAGTTAATTGATTTCTAGTTCAACAGAGACAGAGTAAATATCTTCTAAATTGAGTGTAAAACTACTTACAAAAACATAATTCTATTTTGTCTGTCCGTGGGATTAAAAATAAATATTGTACACGTAATTTTGTCATTTCAAATCGTGAAAAAATTATAAAGATAAAGCGCATCAAAGTTCAAGAGAGGGGGCTGGTATTCTTCATTTTTTGTTTACGTAAAAAAAGAACGTGTCCAATATTTTTCGGAAATCTATCCGACGGACTAATATGATTCCTCCAGTAAAGTAACCCTACCCTATTAGATAGATAGGTGTTTTTTTCGTAGGTATAGATGTGTTCGTGTTTATTGCATCATCAGTGGCATTCGTCAGAGGAGTTAGCGACGAGTGACTTAGTACGAAGTTGAACGTGTAGGTATATATTATCATCATCTGCTTAACCTTTTCCCTATTATATTGGGGTCGGCCTCAAGTCAAACCGTATTCAGCTGAGTACCAGTATTTTATGCGGAGTGGCTGCCTGCCAGACCGCAACAACTCGTTTACTGGGTAACACGGTACTTCTGCGCAAAACTGGAGTCAGATTTTCTGGCTTCCGACAATCCGGAATGACAGCCAAAGATCTACAAATTATAGTTGGGATCAACGGCATAACGTTCTTTCCGAGACACAGAGGAGTCTCGGTATGTTAAGATGGCCACCCATCCACAGACCGACCTTAGTAATCATTGCTTAACCTTGTAAATCGACCCGTTCGGGTAATATAATTTAGCCACGAGCTCCTGGGTCATTTTAGCGTAAAGTTCACTGATGTTAATTTGAATAGAAAAAAAAGCAATTCTGTTATTGTCACAAGACGGCGCTGATCCAGTTTCAATCAAAATTGACGGTAACGTAATCCAGTAGGTACGCAGGTCACAATAAGCCCTGAGAATGGAGAGGATCCGGTGGCTCACTCTCCGATAAAATCCTCGAAGAGATGTCAGCATAGCAGAACGGAGTTAGGGCCAGTGCCTTCCAGGGTTGCGGAATTTGTTGAAGAGTCACCGCGGCCCTGGAACGCAACGGGGATTTGGAGGAACACACATGGGTTTTTGTCAGTATGAGTCTGGCTCTCCCTTCTGCTCCATCCAGAGCGTAAGAAGTAGGTTTATGCACGCCACAGATCTTTAAAGGTACAGGTTATAGCGGTACTTCGTTATACAGACTATCCCTCCAAACAGTCAGTTAAAAATCCTGATATCACTAAAGACAAATTAAGTAATTCTGTGTATATCATCCATCACTTAGACACATGTGAAAAACAAAACAGTTTTGTCCATACAGAATTGATTTGTCTTCATACAAAATATATTCTTCCATTTATTACAAGTACGTAGGGCAAATAGAATGGAAGATGAATGTATTTTTTATTTTGTTGTTTTTCCGTCTGTTCTCTTTTATTTATACGTAGAGGTCAAGACCTTTTGTGTTTTCTTTTCATTTTCACCATTCGATTAAGTTTAGTTTAGTTAAAAATGTTATCAAACCGTCATTTTTATTACTCAGGCAAAAGTTATGATAAATCGACTGTTGAATAATCGACCCTAAGTAGACATATTTATGTATACAATGATTATGTATACATATCAATTGTTATTTGATTTACAGTCGAATATGCTTGAACACAATTATTTCTTCTCAGTCACAAGCATTGAGCATTTTGAGCGATTGCTTGAGCAAACAGGGTAAGTAATTGAATTCTGTTGAGAGCAAGTCGAAGTGATGTACCTAATCAATTATCAAATTGTATATATACAGTAGAAATATAGAGGAACATTTTCGTGACCTTAATCTTCATAAACAGAAGCCATATTCCTACTTTAGATAGCACATACCTACCTGTATTTTTGCATATACATACATATAATTTCCTTGAATATGCAAGTCATAAATTTAATAGAAGAAAGCTTGGCCCAAAACCATCAAGTTAAACTATAAAGATGACTGGGTTCTTATTATAATAATTAACTGCAGACTCTAAATAATTAGCTTTTATTCAAATTAATGCTTTCACGATCTGCAAAACAGATTTAATGTGTATGATGTAATCAGCGAGGTAATACAAGGATTAATTTTAATTTCATATTATTTATTTAAGACTTCGTCCCCGTGGAATCCCCGATTTTAAAACATTCTTTATCGCTGCTCCGGTCCTTTTGGCTTAAGCGTGATGATATATAGCCTAAAGCCTTCCTCGATAAATGGTCTATTCAACCCAAAAAGAATTTTTCAATTCGAACCAGTAGTTCCTGAGATTAGCGCGTTCAAACAAACAAACAAACAAACAAACAAACAACCAAACAAACAAACTCTTCAGCTTTATAATATTAGTATAGATAAGTATCAACAGTTCGACATAGGTACACCAAAAGCTAAGTATAGGCACTTTTTATTATGCCAATTCCCACGCAGTGGCGGCCTTAGGATGTGGCGAGCAGGGCAACCGCCCGAGGCTTCGCGCAATCCGATTTCAAAATATGTACCTTACATTTTATAAAACGTTTTTCCATAGTAAAATTAGATTTGATGTGAGTGAGGAGAGAGAGAAGTGAAACAAGATGGACTTTCTGCTTTGCATTTTTTTCATTTGAAAATATTTTAGTTCTATTTCATTTTATTTAAAACTAGCTGCTGCCCGCGACTTCGTCCCCGTGGAATCCCCGATTTTAAAACATTATTTATCGCTGCTCCGCTCCTATTGGCTTAAGCGTGATGATATATAGCCTAAAGCCTTCCTCGATAAATGGTCTATTCAACCCAAAAATAATTTTTCAATTCGAACCAGTAGTTCCTGAGATTAGCGCGTTCAAACAAACAAACAAACAAACTCTTCAGCTTTATAATATTAGTATAGATTGTAATTTTAATGGTATTCCCATAAATCCAGAAATATCTGCTTATTCATTTAAAAAAGAACGAGATCCTCAGCCTCGCATATATCGCGAGGCCATGGGTGGTAACGCATGGCCTCGCAACGGTAAAGGCCGCCGCTGGCATCACGCTCCCGTGACAACCGCATTCAGGTTCTTCCCGCAAAAGCAAAAATGTCGTCTGACCACCACGCCGCCAGACAACCGACACTTTTTCTCCCAATACTTTAACTTTAACCCGTCGATTTACCTAGTCAGATTAAAACCCAGTTTTTATTCTTAATTTTAAATTTACGCGATGGTCCCAAAAGAAGGCTATGTTTTTTTTTTGTGTTGTCTAATACTACGCGACTATGCGTAGCGTCGATGAATTTATAAATGGTATGGAAATATGCCAAATTTCCAGCTTTCTTTCATACTAACTCTCTTAAAAATACTTCCACTCTCTTATGTTTTAGAAGTAAATTTTGGCACATGATTTAGTCCTCGGAGTTAATTCCCGTGCTTTCGATTTTTCATTCTATGTAGTTAAACGCTTAAAATATTCACAGAATATTTAGACAATATTCATTTAAAAAATAAATTATTGCTTGCCGTTTTTATAGATAACTAGCAGCACCCCGAGGTTTCACCCGCATAGTTCCCGTTCCCGTGGGAATATGGTTATAAAATATAGTTAATTTCAAACGAGGATAGTGTAATGGTTTCCTAGCCTATTCAATGCAAACAAATAATCAAAAAAATCCTCTTTATAATATTAGTATAGATGGTACGGAACCCTCGGTGCGTGAGTACGTCCTAGAACTAAAAATTCGAAGACGTGACATTCACCAACACCGCACTGGGCCCGCGTGCTGGATTACGGCCCTTTCCCTCTCTTAGAGAGGAGGCCTGTGTCCCAGGAGTGGGAAAATTAAAAGGCTGATAATTATTATGATTATAAGGCATTGTTGTATCCAAGCACCTGATGAGGGCCGCTGGATGAACGAAACGCTGGACCGGTTAATGAGGCGATGCTTGGCAGATTCTTATGGCGTAAAGTTGAAATCATGATAATTGATGACAGGCCAAGTATGTCCATATTGCTTCATGGATCTCGTAAGTGGCAAGCTTACCTGTCCTTCGACTTCAAATTTTATGCTTTCAGTCTTTTGGGGGCACTTAATGCCGATTGTTTTATTCAGAGACCGTAATAAAATTACAGTTTACTACGAGACATCTCATAAAAAATCTTCTCCAAACATGAACCGGTTCAAAGAAGTCACACGGGAATAACCTCAAACCGATAAAATTGTCGTACTATATTTCGAAGTTGGTCTTTCAAAGAAACGAAAACAGAATAATAAAAGCAATGTGGGGCAACTTTTGCTTACTAATATTATTAATAAATGTGAAAGATTTGGTGAATGGACGGATGTTTGTAACTAAATCACGACAGAATGGCTGAACGGATCTGGGTTAGTTGGGCATAGATATAGAGATAGATAAGTCTTTAATTGTTGGCATATTTACTGAATCGGCTACCGATCGTTTTTCAGTAATTATGCGAAAAAGAGCGGTAGCATTGTTACGCAAATACGCAGGATTCGAGGGAGTGCCAATAGCATCCTGAAGGTGATTGGGAACATGCCAGACGGCGTTTTGCTGGAGTACTGCAGGAACATAATTATATGAATTAGAATAAATTTAATTAAGTATAGGTACTAACATAGTGCGTAAGCTGTATTACTAACAAAGATTTATAGAACAATTTTCTGAAATAAATGTGTGGGGACACACACACTAACTGTGTATATTAACAGGATCGTGAAATATAATTCAGTTGGCATTTGACTCTCGAGCCTTTCATTTACCATCCCGATAGGCAACCCTACACACAATTATACTAACAAATGTTTTATTATTATTGCACACGGTCTTTTTATCCTGCGAGTATGTTCTCTTGGTATAATTTCCACCATTAACGCGGGCGAAACCGCTACCAGAAGCCAGTAGAAGAATAAAAAAGGTAATCAGATTAAAGTTTTTTAATAAAATCTTTGCTTTAGAATAGGCCTCTCTCGCCTTTCAGGCAAGGCGGTGAATTTCACGAGGAATTTAATAAAAAAAGAAAAACAATTCGAGGGAATTCTCTATTGCCACAGCTAAAGGGATGGTCCATGAATGTTGACAATATCGATATGGGTACAAATTTGTGGCAGAAGTTTCGCATGAGTAATACAGAAGTTTGGGGTGAATTAGGGATATGAGAGTCCCTATTGGTAAAGCTTAACTAGGTCAGATTTTAATTAGGGAAATGGTGCGTAGGGCTTGTTAATTTACTAAGTATAGGCAGCGTTTTATTACAATGGTTTTCAATTAAACAAACTTGAAAAAAAAGTATTTAGTTTTTTTATGAATTTGAATGTTACATGTTTATTAAAATGAACAATTACTTAATTTATGTATGAATGATAAATTGTATTCATACTGCGGAAGCCATTTTTATTAAATCAGATAAAAGAAAGTCGGAAATAACTTCGCCAATATTTTCAAACTTTGGCCCGCAAAATATTCAACTATAAAAAAAAGATTTTTTATCGAAAACTTCCATAAAGTAAAATCACTAGTAAGTGTCGTGACTCCGTGGTTTTCACTGCAAATCGGTGCACTAAAATATTACTAGATATCTAGGTGTTTGGGCCAAGGCTTTTAGGTTAAAACTCAAGGCGAAGACAAGTATCATTGTTAAATAGTCTGTATCATATTTTATAGAATATGTAGGACAGGCATCAGAATACGTACTATTACTCAGAACTTTACAGATCTGTAAGGTTTTCTCGTCATTTATCAAATCACCTGAAATCTGTTAAATCGACTTTGCACCGTAGTTGAATACGTCAACTATTGAATAAGAAAATGTTGGGGACGGTTTCTAGTCAATCGTAAAGGATATCAATATTTTACTAGCTTCACAACCCATTGACTGGTTAACAGAAGACCCCTTGGTATATGTCAATTACTCGGGGTTTTATTGTCATAAACCCTTCAGTAATAATTCCGTAAAGATGCTGGGAAAACCGCGAACACCAGCTTAGTCTTCCAACTGTAACTAAAAAAAGCTATTCTTTTGTAAAACCAGTGCGTAGATTAATAGTGTAGTGAGGTAAAAACAAATTTTACGAGCATAGACAAATAGTTGAGAACAACGTAAAAACAATCTACGAGCACAAAAATTCGCTACTAGTATTGTTTCCCTGAAAGTTTCAAAACAAATGGGTTCTTTCTTTCAATTTTCAGAGGCAGGAGAGCAGAGGGGGCAAACTTCATTGTTGTGGAAGATGAAATGTTACAATGGATTGTGTTGTTGACGGTACAGTTAAAGTTTGATGTATCGTCCTTTTAGGGGTAGGTATGGAGAAACCGATATACGAAGATCTTAAACGACCGTATTCATTCATCTTCCGAGACGTGTTATTTTGTATTTTTTGTGGAAAAAGGCCATAATGTTTATTTTGATCGGCATGTATAGGGTTAGGTAGAGACGTTGCTATACAAGGTGTAAAATATGAAACGCACAACCTGAAAAGCGCCAGAAACCAACCGCGCCCTACAAAGGATAACTCGATAAAATGTTCTAAAAAGCAGAATTTTAAGCGATTTGAAGTTTTAAAACATGTTTGTAATAGTGAATACAACGACTCCTTTTCAAGTTTTTCGTTTAATCTGTTACACCTTGTGTCGGTAGATCGCCCACATTTCATCAGTTACATAAACAGGGTTATTTGAAAAACACCAACAATCTCTTAAGGGGTCATTGTACTCATTATTATGAACAACTTTTACTACAGGACCAAATCTGAAATCGCGAAAAAACATCAGCTGTTCCCTAAATTTTGATGAGTTATACGAACATAAATGTAAGGAACATTAGATTTTTTTTCGTGATTTCAGGTTTGGTGCCATAGTCAAAGTTGTTCATAAGGATGAGTATAATGACCTCGTAAGAGGTTGTTGGTGTTTTTCAAATAACCCTGTATAAGTACGTCCTAGGGAATATATATTAATCTAATAAGACTTTGTCGGACCCGGGAATCAAAATCACGTTCACTAGTTGCGTATTTTACCACTGAACCAACGAGACAAGTTTGTGCTCATTAAGATTCAACACATTGCAGTTGGCGTGAAAATTCATGTTTATTTTGCTTTCAGGCCTTACAGAACGTTGCAAGAATTTCTTTGTATGATGTACTTCTTGCTAATGAGCTAAACTGAGCTTGGCCTCTGAGGAAACTTGAATATTCTGCACGAGGCAGTTATGGCGCCATGCCTCGTAGTGATTGCAAATCTTAACTGCTGGTCGAAAGGTCCTTATTAAATGATTTCTCCCGTTCTGGGCTTAGTGGGAGGGAGTGTCAGACTCTTACTGACATACATATATTCTAACTTACAAAATATTGAATTTATTACAATTATTTTGCATGCCTAATTGCCTAATTTGGTAAAACACAATTAACACAGCATTCACGTGACATCTAGAAATGTATAATTTATTGTATTGTTTCTGCAAAAAAGGTTTGACATTGACTTACTAACATAAACCTACCAATGTTCACTTTTCATTAGAAAACTCGCTAGCTTAGAGTTTGAAAGTCGGTGGTGTGATATCCCCATACTTCAGAGAACATGTAAAGCCGTTGATCTTGCGCCTGATCCGTCCCTGGTCGTGTCTATCCTATCGGACTATTTCAGTGAAGAAATAGACACTGCTCTGTGTTTGCATTCACACACACATACGCACTATAATATCTCCTGCTTACTTTTCATCCTTATCCTGCGGGATCATTTTGTACATTCACCTAGGCGGAGCAGCAATGCTATTCTGTAAGAACTCACTCCAGTGCTCACTTCTGATTCTGCGGTGAAAACTGTATTTGGTATTCTGTAACTTGATGAAAACTACGCTGGCGCCACTAAGTGAGAAGCGAACTACTCTTAAGTGAAAAGTTATTTAACTTGACAGTCAGAATACCAAATACTTTTCACTTCACTTCGAACTGTAATCTACTTCGAAGTGTAATCGAAAATGAGATATGAATCGTATTCGCACGTGAGTTCTTACAGAATAGCACTGCTGATGGCAAAATCTAGTACCTAAGTACCTTATACGTATGAACTTCAATACATATTATTTATGTATAGCTCTTGATTTGGATCACCTACGTCAATAGGCTAGAGATGTATCAATTCCAGTGCTTTGTATCTCGACACAACACTTGATCTGTGTCTCGGTATTGTTTGAGCTAGCAGATAGATAAAACACAATGGGATCTTGTCTATATCTACGTCAGTTGTATGTAGGTAACTTATGGAAATACATGATGTTGTGGCCCTTTTGAAAAGTATAGTAAAAAGAATACAGGCAAGACGAAATCAGAGACGTCAGACCAATTACTTAAATAATCCATTTGAAGGTCTTGACACGAGAACTGATATTCTATCTATACTAATATTATAAAGCTGAAGAGTTTTTTTGTTTGTTTGAACGCTTTAATCTCAAGAACTACTGGTTCGAATTGAAAAATTCTTTTTGGGTTGAATAGACCATTTATCGAGGAAGGCTTTAGGCTATATATCACCACGCTTAAGCCAATAGGAGCGGAGCAGCGATAAAGAATGTTTTAAAATCGGGGATTCCACGGGGACAAAGTCGCGGACAGAAGCTAGTCAACGATAACGATCGGCAAAAACATCATAATAAAAATTTTCGACAACGTTATTGCCGATAGAATTCTACTCTGTCTAGAAGCCATTGTAAATTAATTAAATATCACATAGCGTGCTTCGGCAAAAGTTAATCGATAAGAAAACCAAGCGAAAGAAAACCAATTTAGGAAAGACAACAATAGATTTAATCACATCAAATACTACCTGGCAATTTTCTTCGAAATGTCCAGACTTTAACGGTATCAAAACAAGCAACATTCTCTTCAAACACTCATTTATTTCGCTCTCAGGTACCCAAATCGTAAAACTGAACAATTTTGCTGCTGAAACTGAAACTATCCTCAGTTCTATATCTAACTACAGAGTAAACCTTGAAACAGACTTACAGTCGAAGGAAATTACTTGAAAATATTTTTTTCAAGTTGTTTTGTTCGGCTCCGATTCAGACTTCGTTTTCTACTTTTTGATGAAGTACCCTAAACGTTTCTAGATTGCATAAGCATAAAGCATAATCAGCCTTTTAACGTTCCCACTGCTGGGACACAGGCCTCCTCTCTAGGAGAGGGAATGGGCCGTAATCCACCACGCGGGCCCAGTGTGGGTTGGTGAATGTTACATGTCTTCGAATTTTTGGTTCTAGGACATGCCGGTTTCCTCACGATGTTTTCCTTCACCGTTTTGAGAGCAGTGGTGATGAAATTTATTACACAAAGTAATGCGCCTGGCCGGGTTTGAACCCGCGACCTACAATTCTTAAGTCGGGGTCGTTACCACTCGGCTACCACTGCTCTGTATTGTATTCTAGATTGACCACTACGAGAATTAAGTCACGTTATAACAATTATTTCATCACGATTGCTCTCAAAACGGTGAAGGAAAACATCGTGAGATACTCAAAATGACTAAGATCAAACACTCAAAAGACATCCACAAAAACCTCGCGTGGAATAGAGAGGAGCCATTCATCAACAGTAGGAACGTTGTAGGCTGATTATGCTCCACCAGGGTTGCGAAATTTGTTCGAAAGAGGGTTGCGAAATTTATTCGCGGCGGCAGAAGGAACATTGCTGGGTAAATGGGTATTAGTCAGTAAGAGTCTGGCATTCCCTTTCGCTCCGCCCAGAGCGGAAGAAGACATTTGATGATTTTCTATCGTATAAAAAAGGTTGATTAAGTTATACCAAGGAACGCAACTTAGGATCTGGTATATACATAACTTCGAATGCTTAGTGCAGAGTCAGAGAACAGGAACTCTACCATTCTCATTTTATTTAAATTGAAAAACAAATGAAAAAGTTGAAAAACAAATTAATAAGTTGGAAAACAAATGAAAACGTTGAAAACCAAATGAAAAAGTTGAAGAACAAATGAAAAAGTTGAAAAACAAATTAATAAGTTGGAAAACAAACGAAAACGTTGAAAAACAAAATGAAAGTTTCGGCTTAGACACATCCTGGCTGAGCCGTTTTACCCGGTTCATAATGTTTAAGGCCAACCCTAAATCGACACCACAGGAACTCATTCTGACCCTCGTATATACAAAATCCTATGTTGATAATGATGCCTCAGGGATTCATAATGGTAACGAAAGACATAAGTTTAATAAGGGTTGGATAGGTCCCGTTAATGTACAGTTTAAGGTAATTAGATACACAAGAGATGGCATTTTCGACTATAGCAAGTTTCTATTGTTTTTTGAATAATGAACTGAATTCTGTGTGTATCTACTCCTGTGAATATTACACACATCTGTAAAATGTTTACATGTATATTAATTAAGAACGCCTCATCGCGGCTGAACAGATTTCGATGAAAGTCGTTGTGTTGTGTGAGAGATGAATAATAATCTGGGTGAAAGTGAAGTAAGACTTTTTATACTTGTAGTACGTTCCCGTATAATGATTTTCGACTTCCATTCTACCAATAGTCGAAAACAGCGGAAGTAAAAACCTATTCCTTACCTGTTCACCCACAAGTGTTTCCAAACAATTTTTGAAGTACATCCACACACCGATCCCCAAGGAAATCAAAAACGTGACAAGTATATTTGAATATGGAACCTCTTTTTTAAGCCGTCGTCGGTGTGAATCTTCACACCTACATACATACCTAAGTAAAAAGCATATTTCAATACTATCGATTCAACTTTTGACTGAATATTCCACCCAAGTAACATGAGAACTGATATAACAGCCCTGTTTAAGTAATATTTTGAAGCAACCTGCACGATTAAGTAAGCATTTTCGGAAATATTAGCCAAATTCGAACGTCTAAAGATAGTCCAAAGCGTACCAAAATGCCATAATTTCGCTTCGAGATTGACGTTACCCTAGTCAAATTTGTTAATACATTAGAAACACAACGTTATGACCTCTAACTTACGAGTATCAAAGAAAGAAGAATGAACAAGTGGAAGAGGGAAAAGGAGGCCATATTCTTCAGTCATATAATGCTAAAGCATCTAAAACGACATTTTGTTGCAACTTAATAACCAACAGGGTAGTTGCCTAAAAAAATGTAATTAGTCCGTAAGATAGACTTATTAGAAAAATATTGGACACGTATTTTTTATTTTTTCACGTAAACAAAAAACAAAGACGATATAGTGCGTTGAAAACTCGTGTGACGTCACTCCGTGCGACGATTTTTACCACGCCCTGATGTCACAAGCCCCCACTCATGATCTTTGAAGCTTTTTATCTTCGTCAATTTTTAGAGATTTCATAAAGCAAAAAATACGGGTCCAATATTTTTCGATAATCTAACTGACGGACTAAATAGAATCATATTTTTATTCCTCAGGAAACAACCCTATTTTATATGAAAACTAGTCGTGGATAGGTACTCTTCAATAAAATTGTTCCTACACTAGTGCACGCTATTCGCATAACAATTAATTTATTTTGTACCTATATATTTTGAGTTCACATTGACCTATGAATGTGAACTTTTACTTAAGAAAAAATAACATGGCGTACATTGGGGCATAATGATATGCAAACTTTTCAAAGGTTGTCTATGACAGTCCATCCACTGTTCCGTTTAAAAATATAATAGGTAAATGCTGATTTTAAATTTACCAACTCACGATCGATCCGAAGTTGTCACTTACTCCTCATCCAAGATGGCTGCCATCAAAACAAGCCATAAATTAGTTCGAGGAGAGACAAGACGAACAATTTTATGTCCAACTAACGAAAGCTGACCTAATTCGGCGTCTGTTAAAAATAGTTACTGTCTGGGAAAGAGATCTATTAGTGGATGGAAGATTCGTTTCTTGTACCTAGAGTTAGTGGAAAATGCTACGTGGTCTGTCGGTCTTGTACGATATGTTTTGTACTCCAAAGGCTTGCAAATGGCATGCCAAAGGGCTTGGTATTGTATTGACACACGAATTTGGTCAACTTTCGTTACAGAACTACCGAACGTAGAAGTAGAATGGATACATGTGTAGTTATTTTGGTTGCATCGTCCTCACATGTAATCAATCGATGAATGTTTACAAAATATTTTAAAAGAGTAACTATGGAGTTTCCTGTCCGCTCTTCTTCATAAAAATCTACTTTTGTAATAAATATTTTCGAACTATTTTTCCGTTCAAAAGTGCCTTTTAATGTTCTAGATAAAAAATAAATGAATTGACTTCAACTTTGAGTAGAATTCCCAAAACACAGACCCTAGCAGCCTGTATTTCTTGATACCTAGAACCTATTTAAGTCAAGAATGGGATACTTCATGCCTGTGGCGTGCAGTGGTTCGAGTTAGGGTAGGCCAGAGAAAATGTCCAAAAAAAAACACCACATTATTCAGGGTTCAAATGTGGTGTTTCTTTTGTTTTTTTTTAATAAGCTATTTAAAAAAAAAACTCATTTCATTAAAAATTAACCCTGACTAATGTGGTTATTTTTTAAAATTTATTTGGACATTTTCTCTGGCCTACCCTAACTCGAACCACTGCACGCCCCTGCTTCATGCACGCTTACCCAGAAGTATTCAACGGAATACTTCTGGGTAAGCGTGCTCCATCATCGATGACATCATCGCTTACCATCAGGTGAGATTGTGGTCAAAAAACATGACAGCATATTAAATTAACGATGCATAAAGACTTCTAGAAAAAAAAACAAACATACAAATTCAGTCAAGTGAAATCGACGACGTTCACTGAACCTACTGAGAAGCTTGATGAAAATCTATTTTACTGACAATAATGCAATCAAATTAGCTTTTATGATGTTCGTATTCTTCTTCTTCTTCGTCGTTCCCTCAATGCTGAGGATCGCGACCACATACGACGCGTTTCCAAGCCATGCGGTCCTCTGAAGCGCGGACCGCTCTGTACATGTTGTTTGTATAGAGAGTAACAAGGACAATCGTGTCATGTGACCCCTAGCTAACGAAATGGATTAGTATCAATTTTATGGTGGTTTTGTACGGGACTATGGATTTTCTCTAGGTAAGGGATTTCAAAAGGATTCTCCTCTTGACCCTTTACCGGATTCGGTTAATTTTCTGCCGAAAATAAGCATTTTCGTGTGAAAACTGTATTATTTGCTTAACGCTCAGTTCTTTATGAAAATTGTGAACATTTTATGAAAAACGACACCGAAATGTAAATTCTGTCTTTAAATTAATTCAATCACAACGAGTTTTAATTATTCGCGCGGGTGTTAAAATACTTTAAATTGTAAACTGGCCTTTAAAATTATTATCAGGTTATAATAGCTTTATTTAAAAAAAGGAGGAGCTCGTGGCTAAAGAATAACAGCCGCACAGGTCGATCTTTAAGGTTAAGCAACGCTTGCCAAGGTTGGTCTGTGGATGGGTTACTATCTTAAAATACCGAGTTTCCTTCGTGCCTCGGAAAGCACGCTAAGCCGTTGGTCCCGACTGTCATTTGTAGATCTTTGGCAGTCACTACGGATTGTCAGAAGCCAGAAAATCTGACACCAGTCTTACCAAGATATACCGTGTTAATGGGTTGTAGAGGTCTGGTAGGCAGCCGTTCCACGTTAAATACTGGAAGCCGCCCCCAATATAGTTGGGAAAAGGCTAGGCAAATAGATAATAACTTTTTTTTTTTAATCTCTTGCGTTCGGTACAAACTATGGTAGGTAGTTTAGATACAAACATACTTATCAGTCGATCAGCAAGGTATAGCTGAGTATCCAGACCACTGACGTCCATTTTAGTATCGCAAGTTCCTATCCTTCAAGGTTATTATTATTTATTTATTTATTTACAAACATACATACAGCTATCATTACAGTTACCCAATGCGATAGTGTAAAAAAAAAACAATTACTTAAAAATAAGAATCGATACAATTCAAATAATTACAACAACATCAATACAATAAATTAGCCAATTTAATACCCATAACACAAAATGTGTAAAGTAATTTTTAAAGAATAAAAGTTCAACAACATATTCCCGGCCCATTTAATACGAATCGTGCTTTTTTCTGGCAAAAACTAAGTCTATAAACCATCCACCAAGCGTAGTTTTCTAATGAAGAAAGAATGTTCGTAACCGGATTAGTTTCTTCAGAGGTTAAAATACCAAAAACAAAAAACTTTGTTAATAGTACGTTTAAGTACATCATTTTTAATCACAGCTATTAGCAATTCTTACTAACGAGAATAACATATAATATTAATTTTGCTGTAATTAAAAGTTAATCTTTTAAAACACACGTGAATAATGCACCAAAGAAAGGCATGTCGGGAAAACAAACCTTATTGTTGCCCGTACTTCGTCACTAAGGAAAACAGTAGCTATGAATATGTAGGTATAACGCCTACAAAATAGCTTCTAATTATGTGTACGGGATATTACGTTAAAACTTATGAATATTAATATGCTAGTAATGCTATATTAGTTTGAGGTGGCTGTTGGGACTTAGTACTAGGTATGGGTGGTTCGCCGTCTGATAACAACCAGGCCCGGGTCAAGGGCTCATTGTGTTCTACGCGTGCCTCAAAAAGACGTCAGCAAAAAAGACGGGGCCCCATAGGATCTGTGTCTGCTAGGGTTGCGGAATTTGTTCAAAAGAGTCACTGCGGCCCTGAAACGCAAAGGGCACTAAGAGGCACACGGTGGGTTTAGTCAGTAAGAGTCTGAAACTCCCAATCACTCCGCCCATAGCGGGAGAAGTCATTTGACGATTTTCCATCCAGAAAAATAAAATCTGGATTACATAACATGTTATACGCAAGTGGGAGTCAAATAGCGATAATAGTGAAAGGAGTTGTCGAAAGATGTACATTTATACAGTCAGAAAAATCCATCCATATTGATATTACAATGCGTTCGTTACTTCACGTCTAACGACTGAATGGGTTTGGATGAAATTTGGGCCCTTGTAGACTATGTCCTGGAAACGGCTATAGGATACTTTTTATCATGGAAATGTGTTCCGTTGGAATTCTGGCTTTACCGCGGAAAGAGGCGCTGGCACAAATTAGTATTGAATATTTGAGAAATTTACACACTACGTCAATTTACCGTACAGCCACATAACTGTCACAGAATGACAGTTGTGATTCTGATAAGACAAAGGTCTAAGCGAATGTGTTGGCTGTTAATTTGTTAAATAATAATACACTAAAACCATATTTAGGCTTGCTCTTTGAATGAACAGTCAAAGATGTGAAATAGGACAGTGAGAGGTTACGAAATACCTGGTAGATTTTCTGTTCTCGGCGATTTTTCTTACACAGCATGATTTTTCTGCTGCGTTGTTCAAGACAAATATCTCCAGCGAGGGAAAAGGTGAAAGGCATAAAATAGAAAACCGGATGCTTGATTTAATCGCGACCCGAATTTATAAAATGGTCGGGAGATGTATGTATTACGTGTGACTTCAGTTTTATTTTTCAGTAGATATAACTAAGCTTTTGAAACTACTTTCTACATCGAAAAGCACATTTTATTATTACATTTCTGAATTAACATAACATTACGTAAAAACCATCACACATTCATAGGAACATTGCTGGTTAAATAAAAGCTAGTAATAAGAGGTAAAATTAAATTGTATCTTTGTTTTTAGAAGGCAACCTTTGGAAATACTGGATTCTTAAATACTGGAGTAACCGACGAGCTTTTAAAGACAGACCAAATAAAGTGGATATGGACGGCCCATATGCTGCATAATACCCAAAAAGAGCAATATTGGCGCAAACTGGTATACTAGAGATCATCATCATCATCAACAGCCTGTTGCAGTCCACTGCTGGCCATAGACCTCTCCAATTGCACGCCACTTAGATCTATTTTCAGCTTCACGCATCCAGTTTCTGCCAGCCGTCCTGCGCAAATCGTCACTCCGCCGTTCCTGTTGACGTCCTACACGTTTGCTGAGACGCGGTCTCCACTTTAGAACTCGTTTACTCCAACGGTTGTCGGTTCTACGAACATGGCCAGCCCACTGCAACTTCAGCTTACTAATCCAGTGGGCTATATCGATGACCTTGCTTCTCTGACAGATCACCTCATTTCTGATGCGATCCCTCAGAAACACACCGAGCCTAGCCCAATCCTAGAGATGGTAAACGGAAAAGAGGAAGGCTAAAGAGAAGATGGGAAGAAGAGTTAAAACTTACAGGCGGTTCCAACTGGAACTGTGTTGCTAGAGTTAGGCAGCAGTGGAAGAGGAAGACGTTAAAGGAGGCCTTTGACAAGAGCCACACTGAAGTTAGAGACATTATTTGAGTTCTACCTTATGGTAGAATCCAATCAATCAATAAGCGTTAAATCGGGATTTAAGGCTTATTGATTGATTGAAAATACTGAGTGATCTTTTTTTACTGATAGAAAGTTACACTAAGTTACCTAAAGGCTCTTGTTGATACGCGGCATTTTATATTACATATTTATTTTTTATTTCTATCTAGGTGAATGTACCATAAACATAGAACTAACATTACTGGTCCCTGACATAACCGCGCAGCTCAAACCATAACTTTTTCTTTAGCATCAATGTATCGTGTTTAAAAATAGGTTCAAGTCGATCTAACACAGTATTAAATATTTATATCGGTCTTGCACCCACGCAACTGTGGTGAAGAAAATAGCCAGTTTCTAGAGATGGACTGACTAGTCGGAAAAGCCGACTATTAGGCCACATTTATGGTCGGCGACTAGTTGGCGATTGTGTGGCGAATTGAGCAGCAAGAAGACAGGAAATAAAATAAATTAATGATCACAACAGTGTGGACTATAAAAAAAATGTACCCAAGCCAACGCAACTTAAAACTTTTAAAACTAAAAATAACAAAATTATAAGTACATAATACACGGATGAAAAAAAAAAAAACGAGAGAAGAACCGACTATTCTAGAAAGCTCAGCCCACGTTTATAGTCGACGCTTGAACTGTCGGCGTCGGCTGGTGGGCCAATGCCATCGTCGGCACATCTCTACTTAATCAAGTCTTTGCATGCAATCCGTAAGGGTAGGCCGATGCACTGGCCGATATATTATTCAACAAGTTATTGTTGAGTGGGGCTGCAATCATGTGGAAAAGAGGTTTTATTATGATAAAAGCAGAAGGAACTTCTGATGGTGCGTTGTTACTGTCGTATATAGATATCTGCAAAACAACGCAGATACGTTTCCAGTCAAATGTGTATGTAATTACAAATCAAATCAAATCAAGTTTATGTAATTACATCGAACCCAAAACTTTTCGATCCGGAACAGCAAATCTGCTTGAAGGAAGAAGACGGTATACAACCTCTTTCTGAGGTATTGAAGTCAATGGTGAATAAGATACTTCTAGGGAAGTTTGCTCCAACGAAGACAACATCATCGCCCCCATCATCGCGCCATCAGGGCCCCAAGTCTGCTATTTTTATAATTTTGTCATTACAACACGATCTCATCGTCATTTTGCTAATAGTTCGAAATCTGCTAAATCCATAATGGTCGATTAGTGGTCGGTCAATGATCTCGTAATACTTTTGATAACTGAGTTAATAAAAGAAATTACTGCACACGACGTTATAATGGTAGGTCACTGATCAAAGGAACTGTCAAAATTTTAGCAAATTACCGCATACGTCTATCATTCATTGTCATTATGTACGAGATTACCATTCTATGCCATTTCTTTCAATGGGGTGTCAGTGGTTGATCGTTGGAAAGTCATAATGATGCTTTTATATTAGTAGATTACCAAACTTGTCAAAATCAACCATTATGAAATCAATGATAGACCATCCTGACACTATTGTAATAGCAGAGTTGGGGCCCAGGTGAGATTTTGGTTTGACCACAATATCACCGGTAGCAATATCTTCACCTGCCCAGCCTATTCACAACTATATTGAGTTGGCTTCCAATCAAACCGAATTCAGCAAGTATTTTACGTAGAGTGCCTGCCTATCTGATCAGTAACTGGGCTTCTAACAATCCGTCACGGGTGCCAAAGATCTACCAATGGCAGCCAACCAACGGCTTACCGTGCTTTCCACAGATTGACCTCGGAAAGCGTTCCTTAACCTAGAAGATAGACCCTGCGGCTATAATAGCATAAAATTAATAATAATATCGTGTACGTAAGTTATTTCTCGAATAATCTTAGTTACTTAAAGAGCTCTGCTACTATTGCTAATGCTTAAATAAATAACGTGGTTCCCGATCATCCAAATATACAAAAAAATGGTGCAGTATTGGTGTGAACAGGAAAATGTAGCTAGACAACTTACGATGAATCTAGCTGAGAACCTCAACATCACCAGTTCTGTCAGGTATCCATCGAATCCAGAATAAGAAATTAAAAAACCATATTCTTAGTCACAGATCACAAATTTTGTCAAAGAGCAATTCAGACAGCAACGTCATTGAGGACAGCTTTAAAAAGGTACACTCAAGTAATCTTTGAGGCATGAAATGCTTAAATCTACAAATTCGCAGGCATAAATACTGAATAAACCATCCTTTACGAGCTGTAAGAGTTGCTGAAGGATTATCATCCTTCCTGCCCGAAAAATAAAGTGCAACTGAAAGTAAGGAAACATCCCTTATGCAAATAAGTTTGTTAACAGCCCTTTGTCTCACAGAATTATTAAGTTTAATGCAGTTTACCAACTTAAACTTCTTTTTAATAAGAAATAAGGATACGGACTAAGGTTTAAGCACGACAATGTGACAGTATTAAAACTACTTCCTATTAAACAAAGAAAAACTTGCCAAGCACAGCGTTGTGACCTTTGTGACCTAAAACACGGAAAACAACAATTACGACTAGTTAAACTAAACAAAAAGTAACTAATATAAACCTACTGAACCAACCTTTTAAACATCACTTCTCACCACTATATGCACAAAACAGACACACACACATAAACTTTTAAACGTAACGACACGGCACAAAATTACGTAGAACTTAATAGTAATTTATTGTTTGGACTTGGACGAAACGATCCGTGTAGGGCACGTCACGCCACGGCAAGGTGCCGCAGAAAACTGAAATCTGCAAAGCGATAAAGCTTTCGCTGTAACCAGTGTTGCTAGCGTTAACCAACTACCCCGGAACTAAGGAAAAGTGATAAAAGCTCGTTGTCTATACTCGTAATTTAAAATCTATTTTAGTACCTACCTCGTCTGAGAATTTTAAGAGCTCATGTAAAATATTATTTAATGACGTAACTCTATTTATGAATGGACAAGCTTTTGGCGCACACAGTGCAGTAAATACCAACATTGAAAATATTAGTATGTTGTACGTAAAAAAGGTTATGATGCAAACAACATGTGTGACCAAGCGGACATAATAGATCTGAAGTATGTATATGACACATTAATAATATGACGTCAATTCAAGACTGAAATACTTACGAGCAATTTTATTTTCCTCTACCAAGATCTTTTCTCGTTAATATGAATATTATAATTAGTAACATATAATACCGGCAGATATACATATTATTATGTAACCTTTATTTTTACCGCTGATAGGCACGCGATTGACCACTATATCATCTGATGGTAAGTGATGATGTGAGGAGCTCGTGGCTAAACTATAACAGCCGCACGGGTCGATCTTCGAGGTTAAGCAACGCTTGGCGAGGTTGGTCTGTGGATGGGTTCTTAACATAACGAGACTTCTTCGTGCCTCGGAAAGCACGTTAAGCCGTTGGTCCCGGCTGTCATTTAGAGATCTTTGGCAGTCGTTACGGATTATCAGAAGCCAGAAAATCTGACACCAGTCTTGCCAAGAAGTACCGTGTTCCCCAGTTAATGGGTTATGGAGGTCTGGTAGGCAGCCGCTCCACGTAAAATACTGGTATTTAGCTGAATCCGGCTTGTCTGGGAGGCTTGTTGGGAAAAGGCTAGGCAGATGATGGTAAGTGATGATGTGGTTGAAGATGGAGCACGCTTGCTTAGAAGTAACATATTCACTCTTGTTTTAAAGACTCCCAGGTTTTGGCTATCAAGAAACCCAGATTCTGGCAGGGAATTCCACTCGTTAGCTGTACGCATAATGAATGTGTTTCCAAAACGTTTTGTGCGTGTGGGTGGGATGTCCACCATGTAACGGTGGCGCATTACCATACGTCTTGTAGTCTGATGATGGGACAAAATGGCCAGAATTAATTATGCAATTTATTCGCACACTCATCGTCACGTCACATAGAAAACCGACAGGCTAGCAACTCGGCGTCGATGCTCAAGACTTTGGACCTCAAGAAAGATCTCCAAACTTTCTCACTACGTATTGTTTATGAAATTTTCTTTCAATTTAAATTAACAAGCTTAACATATTCCATTATTTATTATATTCTATACTTTTCGTAATTTTGCTGCTATTGTCCCATTTTAATTTGGGTTGCAGAGGCATTTCGAATTCTTCCTCCGTTCAATTGTTGCGCCATAAGATTAATCAGTAGAATTTAATTTTATAGGTGTTTGTAAACTGAAGGCTAGCAACCCTTGTTTACTGAATTGCAAAGTTGCAAACCTTTAAACCATTTACATTTACGCTAAGCGTGTGCAGGTGTGTGGCCATTTATTTGCATTTTAACTGACCCGCTTTTCACTAGCGGAAATAGGGTGGTGAAAGTATTTATTTATTTAAACTGAATGTACAATAGTGGTACATGGGCGGACTTACAAGACATTCTCTACCAGTCAACCTCTGGGTTAAAAAAAAACAACACTGTGGTAGGTGTACAACAAATAAATAACATTAAAAAAACCATTTTATTGGAAAGGCAATAACAAATAATATATGTATATAATACTAATAAAATACATATACCTATGCTAAAATAATAAACTAATAAATATTATGTTTATTAATCTTTATGTATAAGAGAACTTATAATAATTATGACGAAGACCAACCTAAGAATGACAGGCTGAGGCTTAAATATAGTTTGCAATTTTAAAATATTATGTTGGAACGAAATTTATGACTGACTGGCTGACGCCCCCGGGTCCGCCCGCGTGAACATCGAAAATGATCCCAAGGGAACATACTCCAGGGATAAAAATTCTCTGTGCCAAATTTCAACAAGATCAATTCAATCGTTTTTGCAAGAAAGAGTAACAACCATCCATAGATACTTCGCGTTTATAATATTAGAGGATGTACACTTTGGCTTTGAAGTATTTGCCCTGCAGTGGGATAGAACAGGCTAAAAATAATAAATGAACATGTCATCTGATGTTACCTGTAGCCCAAACCCCTTTGGGTGAATTTCTTATACAAGGCTGACGAGTAGAGCGGATGGCGAGCTATGGGTGGCTCGCCGTCCTATAATAACCAGGCCCGCGTCGACGACGCGACGCGTCGTGTTCCACACGTGCCTCAAAGAGATGTCAGCAAAAAAGACGGTGCCCCATAGGGTCAGTGCCTGCTAGGGTTGCGGAGTTTGGTCGAAAGAGTCACCGCGGTCCTGGAAGACAAAGGGGACTAGGAGAAACACAGGTGGGTTTTAGTCAGTTAGAGTCTGGCACTCCCTGCTGCTTCACGCCGAACGGGAGACGGCATTTGATGATTTCTCATCCAAAAAAAAAGGGCTGACGAGTAGAGAATCAAGAAATAGCCGTAGAGAAGCAAGTAATATCCAAACCATTAATTCCCTCGGGAACGGGAACTGAGCGGGTGTAGCCGCGGGGCGCTGCTAGTCACATATAAAACTAGAAATGCTAATGATTATTTATTTATCTACAAAACTTTAAGTAGCTGCAAAGCAAAATAAAGCTTCAATATAAGTAGTAATTTATCCTCAAAACCAGTAAGTACAAAAATAAACTCCTGCATTCTGAACCAAGGTCCCACATCCCAGATATCTAGACCACACCAATACCTAGTGTCAAAAAAGGTCAATAAGACGACTTGGCAACCATGAAGGTGTGAGTATACTGTTAAAAACATAACCATCCTTTGATACAATCGGGTAAAATAGGTCAGGGACGCTTTCAAGAAAGCAGTATATTTACGTCACCCATTAAAAGACAAAAAGACTTCGGGTATCTTGGAGTCACGGAATTTTACGAGGCGAGGTCCTTGGGAGAGAATAGATTACCTCGTTGCTTCCTGATCGGGGGGAAATGGTAATAATGATTAAAGAGTTACGTCAGGACGATGGACAAAATATTGCTATGATAAATGCATCTTGTTGTCTGTAAGATTGTAATGTAAGTTGTTTCTCTCATCTCCTCTCATGTAACGATAAGACGGACAGCTATAAAAAATCATTGAGGACTTGTCCTATCTTGTAGATGAAAGAAAGTATTTTTTATTTGTACTTCACACAGGAAATGAACTTGATTTAAAGCGAGAAAGACCACTAGAAACTAGATCTATGATACGCCACAAACATGACACTGATGACCATGGGAGCGCAATAAGACCTCAACATCACTAAATACAGGTAATGTGGAGATCTTCCAGTCTTATCAAAATAAGAATACAATAAAAACAAATTATAAAACTCATTTTATAAAGAGGAATACTTTCTTTAAATGTAAGCTTGCCCTTGGTGAAAACATGGTTAAAATCGGTCCAGTATTTTCAGAGTTTATTAGGTACAAACAAAAAATCTTTAGAGAATTATTAATTAAAATAAAGATGGTGTATACAGAATACATGGTGTAACGGATTACCATGTATTTTGGGGTAGTAATCAGGACCAATCAATCGAAATATCCTTTCCCCCTTATTTTGAAGTCGGTCCCCAGTCTCGCCCCACGCAGCTGAACTTCAGTATGGAACGACAACCTACGAACTGGTGGCATTTCACAAAATATCTTTCCAATGCTTGGGATTGCTATTCAACAATATGGTAACGACATTGATACACAATGTGCAATAAGCATAAGCATAATCAGTCTTTTAATGTTCCCACTGCTGGGACACAGGCCTCCTCTCAGAGAGGGAATGGGCCGTAATCCATCCAACCATCCAACCCATCCACGCGGGCCCAGTGCGGGTTGGTGAATGTGTGGTGAACATGTCTTCGAATTTTTGGTTCTAGGACATGCCGGTTACCTCACGATGTTTTCCTTCACCGCTTTGAGAGCAGTGGTGAGGAAATTAATTAAACAAAGTAATGCGCCTGGCTGGGTTTGAACCCGCGACCTACAATTCGTAAGTCGGGGCCGTTACCACTCGGCCACCGCTACCTCACAATGTGCTATGGTTTAGTAATATTGGCCAGCTCATGAATGTCTAGCCACTTTTAGAAACGCTCTCCGCAAACCTATCCTTGACGACGGACTGTTTTTCTCTTTAAGGTTCAAAGGGATCTAACATCAACGGTTCCCTCAACCCTAACCTAAGCCATATAATAATAATAATAAATTAAATACAATTAATCAGAAATATAACAAAACATATGAATACTTAAACAATTTATTTAAGGTATCTGAATGACGCACGGTTTGTCTTCATCCAATGCCACATCAGTGGGCTGTCTACCCTGCTGGCCACAGTCGCCACAAAGCTGTTGGAGCTATCGCGCACTCGCCGCATCAGGGATGCTATTCGTGTGCGCATAATACCGTAAAAATCGGATAAGCCATATTCCGCGAACATCCCCGACACACTGCAAAAGCGCGGTAGCCCCAACATTACTCTGAAGGCGTTATTATAATGTGCCAATTTCACAATACTATGGCCACGAGACATTCATGAGAGTACAAACAATGCTTAAGAAAAGTAAGTAACAAACGAAATCGCTTGTACAATAACCTTAAAAAAAAAAGCTTCAGTACTCCCATAAATGGGTATTAAACGCATCGTTTACCAAGTAAGTTTATTTTTATCCTGCATTAGATTGTTGTGCTTTTATACAGAGGACTAAGAATGGAATTCGTATCCTTTGATAAGGGTTAACAATAGCCCTATTTTGAGATTTCTGAGGGAAAATATGGCGTTAGGTTTATTATGAAAAACGTTTTGCGAAGATCAATTATATAATGAAAAAACAAAAAAAAATCAAAGAGCAGTCAGCAAAGAATTTGGGGCCTATAGAGTAAGCGCCAGCTAGGGTTTTTTGTTCGAAAGAGTCACCATGGCCCTGGAACGCTAAAATCATTAGGAGGAACACGGGTGGGAGATTCTGACACCCCTCTCCGTTCCTTCCCAGAGCGGAAGAAGTCATTTGATGATTTTCCATCCATGACAAAATATAATTGAGAAGGTATTTTGGATTTTAATTTACATTAGAGAAAATAACGTAATGGCTTTCTTATTCAAATAAGATGAATCAACAGACAGAAGAAATGCCTCTCAAACGAGAGCTATTTATAAAATACGAGTACAGCTCTCAAATATTTATCAGACTAAATAACTTCATTATAGATGTAATAGTCGACGTAGGTCAAAAACTATCATCTATAGGTACTAATATTATAAAGAGGAAAGATTTTTTTGTTTATTTGTACCGAATAAGCTCCGAAACTTCTCGACCGATTTTAACCATTTTTTCACCAAGGAAAGCTACATTATCAGCAATTAACATCGGCTACATTTTATCACCGTATTCCCACGGGAACGGGAACTACGCTAGTGAAACCATGGGGCGTTGGTAGTAAAATATATGGGGAGAAAATAAACCCGAGGCCAATATTATAAAAGTTATGTACCGCTTCGATTTCACATAACTTTTCATTTATTGCCTCGTGTGGTGTAGCTACAAATAATGTCGTAAATGGAAAATATAATAAGAAAATCTAGGTACCTATTAAGTTGCAATATCTATGTGTATTGTATTGAAACTGTTAGATACTGACTAAAGCTAGTTTACAGCTAGGTACACCTGTATTTATGTTTAAATATTATGTCACTGTTTGAATTTCAACTCTCGGCAAAGAGCCGAGTGCTGAAAATCTAACAGCAAGCTTTTATTTTCAAGCACTAGCTGACCCGCGCAACTTCGTCTGCGTCACGTTAACCCGCAATAGTATAGCATCCATAATTATGATAAAAAATATTATCATTCGAAAACAAAATGTTTTTTTTTTTAAATATTAATATATTCACTAAAAATGTTAAACTGATGCATTAAAAAACACTCTGTACACGCGTACTTGCCGGTTTGGGCATTGCTACTACGAGTACTATTCCGCGCTACTATTTTGATTTTTAAACAGGATGTTTTAAATTTATTGACAATTATTATTTTTTTGCTTATTTTTCTATGCGGATATGTTTATTTTAATCTATTAATGATAGGTATAGATTTACGGAGGAGCTCGTGGCTAAATTATAACAGCCGCACGGGTCGATCGTCTAGGTTAAGCAAAGCTTGCCGAGGTTGGTCTGTGGATGGGTGACCATCTTAACCGTGACTCGGAAAGCACGTTAAGCCGTTGGTCCCGGCTGCCATTTAGAGATCTTTGGCAGTCGTTACGGATTGTCAGAAGCCAGAAAATCTGACACCAGTCTTGCCTAGAAGTACCGTGTTCCCCAGTTAATGGGTTTTGGAGGTCTGGTAGGCAGCAGCTTCACGTAAAATACTGGTATTCAGCTGAATCCGGCATGACTGGGAGCCGACCCCAATATAGTTGGGAAAAGGCTAGGCAGATGAATGATATAGATCAACGAGTTTAAAGGAACGCCCTCTGTTATTTAATATACTGTATTTGTGACGTTGGCGTACAGGGTAAGCATTCGACTGTCACATAATATGCGACGCTGGCTTTCAAAAGGCTAATTCTCATACTTATAAGGCATTTAATTTCGAGTCTCAATATCTTTCGAATAACACTTAATGTAAGTATGTCAAAATAAAAATAAACTAGGGGTTTTTGATAGTATGCAAACTGCGACTCGAATGCGAATGCTCCTTAAAATACTAGAATTGACCCTCTGATGACCCTGGAAAAAGTGCAAAACATGTATCGGTGATCGGAGAAGAGGATGTGTTGGCCGAGTGGTGACGGCCCTAGCTTACGAATTGTAGGTCGCGGGTTCAAACCCAGCCAGGCGCAATACTTTATGTAATTTCTTTCATCACCACTGCTCTCAAAACGGCGAAGGAAATCATCGTGAGGAAACCGGCATGTCCTAGAACCAAAAATTCGAAGACATTTGACATTCACCAACCCGCACTGGGCCCGGGAGGTGGATTACGGCCCTTTCCCTCTCTTAGAGAGAAGGCCTGTGTCCCAGCAGTGGGAACGTTAAAAGGGTGATTATGCTATATTATGTATCGGTATCATCATCATTTCATCCACTGTTAGATGTAGCCCTAAGCGTCGCTACAACGTGAGGGTGAGGTAACCCCAGCCTCCGCAATAGGAGACGCCCGGGGCATTAGGAACCACAGGACTATTCCCAGCCACCGTACCCGAGGGCCTGCGGACGTCAATCGCGCTTTGTGTTCCACGCAAACGCACAGCAAACGGGGGCCCAATAAGGGGGCAGCCCCTGCCAGGAATGCGGAATTAGTGAGTCACCGCGGCCCTGGGAATCTGGGGCCCTTTAGTCTCAGAAAGAGTAATTTGATGAGGTCACAGCGTTATAAAAAAAGCGTCGCTACAAGACTGGTGTGCTTCACGCATCCAGCGGATTCCCCCAGCATTAATTAGGTCATCGGTCCACCTTACGAGAGGCCAGGGTACCGTTACATATTCCCATATAGGTATGATGAGCACAAAATGATCAGATAGGTACCTAATCAGTTGACAGATGCCAAGAAAAAAGTCTATAAAAGCCCGGCTAAAATATTTGCGGTGAGTTTGTCAGCGACTAGACAGGATGTTCACATTTTTTGGCTAGCGTTGTATTTTGAGTAACAAATACATACAACGGGAATAGTTCTGGGAAAATACTTTATTTTAACCGCGGCATTGGCTGTTTAATTAATGCGTGTTGCTAGTCCATTACCTTGAAGACTTTATGGCAAGCGTGCTCCATCGTGCATTGACATAACATAAGAAAGTTTGAGTTGTGATAACAATAATTTTGATAACAAGCAAAGACAGTTATACATTTACAATACCTACATGTATTTTCATACGTAAGGCACTCAACAAAAGTATACAGAATAATCTATCGTTCACCAAAACAAGTAACCAAACGTAGCAGACGCCAAGTCAGTTATCTGATTTTACCGAAGATAAGAGTTAAAGAAGAAGATAGATATAGAAGAAGATAAAGAAGAAGAAGAAGATAAGTTTTGCAAAAAATACACTCATTCAATGCATTTAAAACTTAATTAGCTGAACATTTAATGAGATATTTAGAGTAGGTTTAAAGACATTTTAATCTCAAAAAGAAACTAAAAATTAAAGTTTAAAATATCGTTGAACTTTAATGGACCCGATCGGTACAGCTTTTTTGGATTCTACATTTTTTCTTTTCATTCGAAAAGCAGGACCTGTGGGCCTCATGCTAGTTTAGATCGACAGTTTATAACAATAACACACGGTAGGCGGCGCTGCAATCGGATTCTTGATTTTAGTTTTAATCATTATTCTATACCATAACCACTATACTAGTCACAGCGATAATAAAGGTAAGATAGTATTATAATTTGACCAGTACAATTATAAGGACTTGAAATACGAAAAGCCAACGTTCGGCAGGTCGTCGGTTGGAACCTCTACCTCTAGTGATATAAAGAAAACCGAGCTTAGTGATGATGGATCGGTCACGGATATGATTAGATGAGAGATTGAGCTTTAGAAAGACGCTGTCACAGAGGTATGAGCGACAGAGACAACGCTCTACAAAGCCGTACTTTTACTAAAACTCGAGATGCCATAATATTTACCGGCTGGGTGTTCGACTGGTAATCCGACTAACTGAATACTTGTGTGTGTACCTCCCCTAAGACAGAGTACTAGAAACGATGTTCTGTTAAATAAATTACGAGTATATTTGGTTACACATCCGTTTTAGATCCAGGTAGTTTTAAAAATAACGAGAGTTGGATGAACTTTAGCTCTCAAATGATCTGATTACCGATGAGTTGGAATATATTTATCTCATATGTATTAGTTGTAAAATATTTACTAGTAGAATCTGTACAGAAAATTGGCCTTGCAGGAGTCAACGACCTTTTTTTTGGGGGGAAACTTCAAAAGCCACATGGGCTTTGGGTAAAAGACCAGGAGTTTTAGGATTTTCTCCCCACTAAAGCCACCATGATGATTACTTACCATAAGCACAAGGAAGCCACTTTGAAAAAAAAAAAAGAGTCAACTAAGTACCTTGCCAGCCTATATTTTGCCAAAATTCATAATTTGAACGTTTTAATTTCGACACAGGCAATCAAAACTCATTATTTAAAGCCAAAAATTCGTATCATACTTAGTACGGTTTTATAATTCTGTTACCATGTGTACCTACCTATCAATAGATAAGCAACCAATAGCCAATTAGACAAACTATAGATATCCACCTCTATGACAAGACCGATCAAGTGTCAAAGCACTATTATAGCATTATCAATCCATTAATTAGATGACCTACAGATTAGCATAATTCTAGATCAGGCGCTCAGCCAAATTGCCGAATAAAATTAATTGCCTGGGCAACGGATTATTTATAGTTATGTAACGAGCTTTTATAGGTACTCCATTTTATTCAGCTTTTAAGACATTCGTTTTTTTTACTAAAATCGAACATCACCCACCACCACCTGGATTTTTCTTGCAAAAAGGTAATAGTAAAAAAAGTACTTACCTCATGCGTCAAAACGCACAAATAAATCCTTTTTTCTGGAATCAACGCTGCACGCACTGTTCACACATTTTCACCATTCACAACACTAAATATTCTAAATTCGAATAACAAACGTTCCTTAAACAAAATATACCAACCACGTGGTGGCCTTTCCAGTCGGAGTCGGGATTGGAATTTCGAAATTTGGATTTCGAAAATCCGATTTTCAAACGTCCGGGCCGCGCGAGCGCCGGACTATGTGAATTTAGAACAGATCGGGAACGCGCATGCGTACCGGTGCCGCGCTATTTATATTTTCGCTGGGCCAAATACTGGCCATCTTATTTAGACACTTCGTTCCCGAGTTATACAATTTAATTTGAGGTAGACCTATACCTAGCCGGAGCTCAAAACGTTTTGGGCAGTTGTCTTTATTTTGACTGAGAAACACTTGATCGAACCCGGGAGTTTACGACTTTAGATTTAAAACTAAAATGTCATTAGGTTAGTTATAAGATGTACCTTTACAAATTGTATTTAAATGATAAGGTCTACATCGGTAATTTTTCAAATAAGTATAAATTGAATACCGAATAACAAAGATTCCTTCTCGCACGTGTTTTAACCACGTGAAGAAGTCGACTTGACAAATCGTCTAAACAAATCTCCACGCTACGGACTTTTGAATGTTTCTTTTAAATTACCTACACAAGATACAAAGCTTGTATATTTTTTTCGAGGTGTACAGTCATACCTACCTTTTTTTTACTATTGCTCAATTTGACGTAATAATCCAGTCAATTAAATAGGAAAATAAGGTCAGAATAAGAGATAATACAACTTAAATATTTTATTTAAACCTTAATTTGCTGACTCTTTTTGGCTCAATTTACTATACTATGACCGCTGCCCGGTCTACGTACTGTATCCCAAAAACGGCTCACCGTATTTTAAATGTTTGGGCATAATATTTGTACTGTAAAGATTAATTATTATATTAAATTCTCGTATGACCCAGTTACTGGGTTCTGGAGTTCCGATAGGTAAGTTTGTCATTGACGTAGATACCTATACCTACAATAATTCAAAACTAAGTGAGTGATATTTGTCTTGAATAACTCAATACGCGGACTTGATACTTTTGAGATAGCTTTTAGAATGCCAAAATAAAAGTTTTTACGAGTTTACAGCTCATCTCTAAGATGTTATTATTATTTTACCATAAAAAATATATATAGAAGATTATACGAGTACCTAATGAGCAAAACGGCAACTGTTGAATTCTTACTACAGTAACATAATGCTTTTATTTATATTTAGCTACATGTAGTAGGTATATGTCCAGTTTTAAATCTTCTGATTTTAGACGTTTTTCCTATGGGAATATTCTAGAAGCCTAACTGTATTGCTAGCTACAAACACTGACTTATATAATAGGGATAGGGTAGCCCATACGTTTTTTGGAACCACAATTTGGTCCGTCTAGTCTAGACTAGACCGGAGCGAACTCGCGGTCGACAATCGTAGTGAGCGATCGGATGCGGGAGACATTAAAAACTGCTGAACCGACTTTAAGCGTTTTTAAGCTACATTATCAGCGAGTAACATTTTATATCCGTATTCCCACGGGAACGGGAACTAAGCTGGCGAAACCGCGAGGCGCTTCCAGTATTGTATACATCTATGGCTACTAGGAAAATAATGTAGTTTTTCGGCTGCAGCGCGCGATAGTTTCTGTGTACCTACATATAAGTTAAAATAAAACGAATATAGAGAATTGAAATAAATATTTAATTATAACAACAGCCGATTATGAAAGACGCAGTACAAGTAGAATATCCGATACATTATTTACAATTTACATACATTTTTACACGTTTTTATTGTTATTTAGGCACGGTGTACCTACAAACAAATTATAAGTTTAATTCAAAGATTTGCCTGCAAACTGCAGTGATGTATCTACCGACTTATTTATATCATGATGGTGGACGATTGACATTTTTTCTGCTATCTATGGGGGCATTTAAATCAAGAGTGAAAATACTACTTCTAGGGCCGCTGCTGTATCAACACTAACCATCAAGTGATATAGTAGTCGAACGTGAGCCTAGGAAAAATTAAAAACATAAAATAATAAAGAGATCATATTTTTTAACTGGCAATACCAGAGAAACTGAAGGCTAAGGTCACCATAACCTTATTGTTCGGAGATTAAAGGTGATACATACACAAGAAAGGGATGGGTTAGCGAAACCAATTAACCACGTTAAAACTAAACAAAGGAATGCACAGCAATCCTGTACAGTAACCGGCTGTATATATGGCATATATTTATTTGACTCGGACCCCGTAAAAAAAATCATCAGAAAAGAACAGAGGGGGACCATGAAACACATAATTCAAACTGGTATGAGTGATAGAGACAAAACTACCCATTCGATTTCTTTCTAAAACACTATAATATGCTAAACTTAGCCGGTTACTGTACAAACACCCAGTTTCTAAAGCGAAAATTATCGCAAAATTAACATGACAAATTGTCTACATAATGAGCTTTGATTGGAAGAATAAAATTTAAAAAGCCTAAAGGGAGCGTTTGACAATAGGTCACATTAATTCTGTGTTAAATGACGTTGCAAACGCTGGGCTAAGTCTTTTATTTATTTCTTCTGGCAACACTTATGTTCTCTTCAATAAATCTAAGGGCAATTCGATTATTTCGATTTATCTTCGTCGACCCTGAACACACAATTTTCTCTCTTATCAATAAAAATGTATTGCATCGTACATACTCATGGCTTGAGCTTCATACACTCGGCACCGATATCGATTAGTTATCGATGAAGCATCGAATGGAAACATGAAAACAATGGTATCGATATTATAATGATTACGTAACACAATTAGGGTAGTTGCCTAAAAAAATGTAATTAGTCCGTAAGATAGATTTCACAAAAATATTGGACACGTATTTTTTATTTTTTCACGTAAACAAAAAACGAAGACGATATAGTGCGTTGAAAACTCGTGTGACGTCACTCCGTGCAACGATTTTTACCACGCCCTGATGTCACAAGCCCCCACTCATGACTTTGAAGCTTTTTATCTTCGTTAATTTTTAGAGATTTCATAAAGCCAAAAATACGGGTCCAATATTTTTCGATAATCTAACTGACGGACTAAATAGTATCATATTATTCCTCAGGAAACAACCCTATTGAAGAAAATTCGGGATCCGTCGCTCCATGTTTCAAACTTCAAGTAATCTGCTCAACAACGTGAAAATATTCAATGAATACTGTTGAATCACAATTAAACAGGTTGCAATCGATTGTGAATTCGATGTAAGTATACTGAGTAAAAAAAATATGATTCTATATAGTCCGTCAGTCATAGTTATACAATATTGGACACGTATTTTTTGCCTTATCACATCTATAAAAATTGAAGAAGATAAAAAGGCATCAAACATCAGGAGTGGGGGCTTGTGACGTCATGTCGTGGCAAAAATTATTGCACGTCACTACGTGCAATAATTTTTGTCTTCTTTTTCTGTTTACGCGAAAAAAGAAAAAATGCGTGTCCAATATTTTTTTAAAACTTATCTGCCGGACTAATTAGATTTTTTTAGTCAACGGTTCTATTGGTATGTTACGCAGTTACATCGCTGATTATTACAATATTTATAGAAATAGGTAATAAAATATAATTTTGTTTTTTTACAACAACACGATGCTGTAATGCTGAATAAATTTTTACCAAATATAAAAAAAAAACTCATTATATTGTCTATTACAGCCAAGAAAAACATTTTTAACTTTCGATGCTAATCAGAATATTTCTAACCAAACGCAGACACATAACTAGAAATCAGACCGTGCATCCTTTTAATATTATATAGACGAACCAAAAACCAAGAATAAACAGTGGAAAATCAGCAAAAACATGAATTTAACCTAAATCATATTTACTGACGTAATAAAAACCCGGCTTAGTAAAAAGCTGTTACACAAAACTTTCACTAAATCAAATTTATTCATTTTAATATATCTTTGCGAACGACTAACAATACATGGGAAAGTATCAACTACACGAGTTTTTGCAATAAATAAATTCTATTAGAACGATCACATATAAAACCTACTTATTTACAAGGTAGCCATTGGTCAAAATTGATACTTTACCTATATTTACTACTATTATATTGTCAATTACAAATTTTAGAGAGGCAAAATCGTCTACTTATCACATTTTCGAACTTCCACAAATTAAGTTATGGAATGCGAGTGTTCGATGTTATTCATAAATATCTCTAACTGTTTAAGACCCTGTTAAATGACTGGTTAGTGAATTTCCTGATACTGCCTACTCAGAGTAAAGGCGGTAACTTAAAGTTGATTTTTATGCAATATTATAAGGTTAAAACATCAATATCTTACAATGAACTAAGCTAATTAATACATATAACAACCTAAAAATATTGTCTCCATCTCAGTTTCAAAAAAAATAAATTTCCAAATCTTTAATATTCTCAAAACAAGCTTTCATTGAGATACCGCTTTTGCCCTTATGACGGAATATAATCGTATAAGTAAAATCAGCTGAACAGTTTAAAGATATTTAAAAATAAGACCAAACAAAATTATTCCCGAACAACAATTTTAATTTGGCTTTAGAAATCATCAATTCCATGACACATTGTTTTACCATACACAACCTTCTAGAAAGATGAAGTCCTTCAAAAAACTCAATTCCGCCCAATGGCTACTCGAGAACCACTATTTACCTTCATCCTCTTGACTCACACTTTGTCCTGTATCGAGTATTGCTTCAGCACTTGGTATAACGATTACATCAACAACTTCAGCACATTCTGAATCACAGATATTTTCACTCTCCGTACTGCCTTTCTTCTCTAAATAATCCGCTATATCGATTTCCTCGACACCTTTAGAATCTAGCTCTAAATGCTTAGCAATATCTAAGCCTTCGTGAACTTTGTCCGAAGAACAATAATCAGTAATCTCCGAACATATTTTCTTGACATTTTCGTCCATTAGTGTTGTGATCAAATCATCCTGGTTGTTAGTCGATATTCTGACTAGTTGCTGCGATAAGTCGATGGTCGATTCACCACCTAAAGTGAAGACGACTTTCGATTGATTTTGCTCGTTTTCGTTCAGTCTGAGTATTTCTGAGTCAGAGTTGTGAGACTTTAGTGTTTGGGGCAGGACTGAGTTGTCGACTTGGGTCAGTTTCATGTTGTAGATGTTCGGTTCGCTGCCCATTATTGAAGTTGTTGAGTCTTCTAAAGTTGGCAGCTCCTGGAAGTTAATATAGTATTAGTATGTTGGCCAATTAATAAGCACATTTTTTGTGTTATGGCTCCATCGTTTAACCATCGATGATTTTGCCAATGTCAAGGTTCGGAGAGGTAATGAAGATCGGTTCTCATTTACGATTGTAAAGTTAAGTCAGTTTTTATTGTGAATCGAGGTTCTAAAGAACAAAATATTTTTGGATTATAAAATTAGAATAGCACATAATATGAGTGTTAAGAAACGAAGTAAATAAGCACATTCAGTGCGGTATAGGGATCTTTTGGCTTTTGACTGACATGGACAGATAAGTGTCGCCGTTTTGATGAAAATACAAGATGGCGGTTTTAGTATCGATACGGGCCACGAGTCAAAAGATTCTTGTAGCGCTAAAATTATGAGTTTACGAGCCAATCTTATTTGAGTAGCTTGCGTTGGGCTCGTCATTTTAACGGATTATATACTAACAAAAGTAAATAAACTGTAATACTACTTTCTGTCGGGTATAGCCTTAGAATTAATCTACTGAGTTTTTACAAAACCATTACAATCTAGAAATCAAACTACAGTAAAAAATAAAACAGACTTACACTGAAAATAAAAGAGAGCAACACAAAAAAAAAGTAAATTCGGGTCGCATTAGGTAAGTAATCGTCAGACGTATAAAAAAATAAGGATATTTTCATTTTGAAACCATCTTTACTTTAAAAAATTCTATCTCACGGATGTTTGTCTTCATTAACTTAGTGACACAGACAAAATATGTCCGTGTGTTAGATATTTTTATTCAGACTTCAAAGTTTGCGCAAACAAAAGTCCATATCGTGTGGACGGTCCATAAGAGCGAACCTTTTAGCCTTCCGGGCTGGTGTATTCCCGTTCGTCCCTTCGACTTCGCCCCCGAAGGGGACGAATGGGAATTTACAAAAATAATATTTAATTTGTTCCCGATCGTCCCAAACCTAATTCAAGAGGGGACGAATGGGAATATGTTCTTCGATTAGTGCCATTCGTCCCACTAAAAAGATTTGTGAAGAAATATGTTTATTCACATTTACATAATGTAAAACGTAAAATCTTGCCACCATACACATAAGCAACTGTGACTACAAAAAATAGTGACTTATATTTCAAAAGGAAACAACCTGAATGGTAAAAAGTCTATTTGTAGTGTTTAATTGTAATATAATACAGACTTTTTTTTATTATAAGCTCTATACACTGATTTTTATCATAATTTTTAGTTATAAGGAGAATTTTATTCTTAATTTAAAAAATATTAAGTATATAAAAAAATATTGCGAGTTATCGCAAAGTTGATTCTGTGATTTTTACTGTGATTTTTATTCCTTAATAAATAACTGATTTTTATTTCAAATTTGTTTTTTTTTTTTTTACCAATTAAAACCACCAGTCTTATTTTATTTGGTGGGAGCAATAGACCTAAAAAAAAGAATTAATAAATTATTCCTATTCGTCCTCCCAAAAAACTTAGAGGGACCATCGGGAAAATAAATAATGAATTCCCGTTCGTCCCCCTCGGGGGACGAAGTCGAGGGGACGAACGGGAATACACGTCCGGGCGGTGTAAGTCAATATGCACGGAACAAATATATGCAGCATGTAATAATAATGTAACCAGTCTGTTATTGTCCCACTACTAGTCAAAGGCCTCTTTTCATTGAAGACGACTTCAGAGAACACAAGCATTAATCACCACACTTGCTCAAGGCGAGTTGGGGATTAAAAAATCTTCTAAGGCCAGTAAACATTTCCTAATCTAGGAATGAGTGATAGTAACCCCAAACGTCCAAACTTCATAAACCCATTTTATAGATATAAGTTACAAATTCCACCGTGGATTTGATTTCGCAAATAATATGGGAAAGTTAAAGGCGTACACAGAGCACCGAGACGATAGCAAATGCTTGGGACACTTATCAAAATTTCCTGTACAAACCAACTTGTGTTCTGGCACATTGCCAGAACACCAGTTTCAGTTGTTCACACGCGCGGGTATTTCTAATGTTAGTGGCGGATCTAGAACTCGTAATCCATCAAAGTAACAGAAACCATTTTTCTTTTGGACTCATTCGCTTTATTGCTTCTATACAGCTTAAGTTTGACTGAAATCAGAAGCGGGCTTAACGGGAAAGAAAATAGCGTCTTTTGTGTTGTTAGCCGGAATGGCGATTCTGTCCTCTATTAGCATACAATAAGGTTTATTATCATGAAATAGTTGTTTTTAATCGTACCTGATCGTCGTGATAACTGCCCACGCTTCGGGAATGCCTGTGTCTTTTGTTCAGCGCTGATTGCGGAGACTGGCCATCAACCGCGTCCTGTGTGGAAATAATATGATAAGTATTGAATAGGTAACCTTTGTTCTAAGGCATACTATTCTATTAATGACTATTTAGACGATAAGGATAGTTGGTCGCTGTGTTGAACTCAAGACAATGTCATATTTATCATGTTCTTTATCTATAAATTAGCTTATGACAGGTTATATGAGTTCATATAGTTGTTTTTTTATGACTGTGTAGGTCAATCTGTTTTTACTTAATTGACTCAATCTATTCTTTACAATGTTTTATAGTGAATTGATTTATGATTTCCATGTTGGATATTTTTTTTCCTACCTTTGGTATGTACTTTGCATCCTAATGTATAAATTCAAGTTCTTAAAACACAATAGACAGATGTGTTGCTGGGGAGTTTGTTGCGCCACTTCTTCTTCCCAGTTAAACCATTAGGAAGTGGTGACGGGTGGGCGTTTTGGGGGACTGTCTTTATGTAAAATTTGACGTTCAAAAAGTACTGTCTGTCAGCCTAGTTTGAATAAATGACTTTTAATTTTTTAAATTTTGTACCTGATTAAATGGACGTGCCGTATGTATCACGTGTCCTATGGTTCAGAAGTACGCAAGCGACATTTACTGTATTTATTTTATTGTTGTTTTCGTATATGCACACAGCAGACTTGGTTTCCGTACATCATGTGCTAGGCGACCACTGAAAATCAGCGCCGTGCTGATGGCTGATGTCCCCCACGGCACGGCATTATGCTGAGTGGAAGCGTTTTTGCCACAACCATGACATGCATATCCTTTATATGTATACTCACATAATCACTTTTGTATTGTTATTACATTTTAATTTGTCTTTACTAACATAATTTAAGTACTACTAATACTATCGTTTAGGTTTTACTTGAAAATCCATTAATGTATGTCGTTTTGTAGCAATTAAATACTTTTTCTTTCTTTCTACACTTGGTTTAGTCATTTGCATTTAGTCATCGAAAATTCTCTCATTTTCGATGACTAAATGCAAATCTATGAGGGACAGTGAAAAATACCCAAAGGAATCGCAGGCTCGATTTTCATGAAAACAGACAACTCTATGCAGTCAAGTTTCATCAAAAATAGGTTCGCATCCCTTTTTTTTTTTTGGATGGGAAATCATCAATTGACCCCTCCCGCCCTGGGTGGAGCGGTAGGGAGTGTCAGATTCTTACTGACTAAAACCCACCCGTGTTCCTCTTGTGCCCTTTGCGCTCCAGGGCCGCGGTAACTCTTTCGAACAAATTCCGCAACCCTAGCAGGCACCGACCCTATGGGGCCCCGTCCTCGGTGCTGACGGCTCCTTGCGGCGCGCGTGGAACACAACGCGTCGTCGACTCAACCTGGTATCGGACGGCGAGCCACCCACGCTCACCGTCCCCAGGCATCAGCCACTGCGCAATAGCACAGCGGCCGACTTGTCTCTGGAGGGGGCCGAAATGGGACCATTACTGGCACTCCATCTCAGCCCCCTCAGGTTCGCACCCCTTTGAGTATTTTTCGCCATTCTTCATAGCACCTCACCTACTTGAAAATTAAGACAAAAAAATGTTTCAGAAGTGCGAGTTCATAGAGGATGACATTTTGTCTAATACTAGCACTTCACCCGCGATTTCGATTTCGTGGATTTAGCACAAACAATTTCCAACCCCGTTTTACCATCTTAGGGGTGGAGTTTCGTCAAATCCGTTCTTAGCGGATGTCTACACCCTATAAGGAACCTACCTGCCAAATTTTAAGTTTGTAGGTGTTATAGTTTCTGAGATTTCGTGATTAATCAGCGAGTGGTATTTCGTTTTTATAATATAGATATGTACAGTTAAGAAACAATTGCAAATGCTTAAAAAACAATGAGAAGATCCAACCGCAATAAAACAACTAAAAGTACTCGTATGCACAGTTAATTTTTGAAGCAGTTACATCAAATCTGCAATCGTACTAAAATAAATGCCATCAACTTCATCAGACTTCTTGACATGTTTTCGAGTTGAAAGAAGATAAAAAATGATGGTTTTATGAATGGATAATAATAAAGTTGAAACAGAAACATACCTTAAACCTGTTAAACTGCCGATACTTGCACCTCTCTGAAGCAACGAGACTCCTCAGTGACTGCGTTCGAGGACACTGATTGTCCACCAGCCATCTGTATGAGCCGTACAATTTCGTGGTGTCCGACCTTGAACATAAGGTGCAGTTTAGTTAAGCAGAACCTTTTATGTAGATATTGAAAATGTATAATTTAAAAAGAAGTCATTGCTTTACAAGCATGTATGAAAGAGACATGAAATAAATCTCTTTCGCACTTAGTGGTTAAGCGATCATCTATCCGTCTCTACTCGGCTGTCAAACTATTAACTATTTTAAACAAATATGTATATCTGTCCCTCTCGCGAAAATATCGGACTTCTCTTTCTAATTTTCAACTTTGAAGCTTTATAGCATCATAGCTGATGAAGGTATTTTAAATTTTCATAACGATTTTATTTTACAAATTAAATAATTGCAGGCATATTTCCTAGTGACTAAATTATTAAGTGGAGACTTACATATTGGCAGGAGTTGTGAGCAGCTTCTGTAGATTGGCCAACGTTGGCCGTATATCGGACAGTGGTAGGCCACGACCGACCACAAGTTGGCCGATACACTTGTTAAGAAGAAACAGGCCGTAGCGGAATAACGTGGTGTCCCCTCCTCGAGGGAAAAGTGGTATGCTGTAATTGTAAGAATGTTTTTCAGTAACATTATATGGTACATGCCTATAGAGGATTAAAATATTTTTTCCAATTGCGTCAAACGCGTATTTCCACTAGCTGGTCAGATATCTTGAAACCAGAAACAATATTTTTTTCATTAGCTCTTTTGCCAGGTATTTAACTCAAGATTTAGTTTTTTAAAGGTAGGTTTTATTATTGGGAATTTCCAGTTTAGGGCAACACAGTAAAGTCCAGGGTTTAGTTTATTTGGGTCTGACATACACAGTTATACAACTTGGGAAACTCCAATAGCAAATCAAAAAAAGATGGACGACCACTGGACCTCAACCTTTTACATTGACCCAACTTCTTCTAAAATCAGTATGAGTCGCCTATAAAGGGAAACGAAGGCGTCAAGTAATTTAAGTTACTGCTCCTACCTCTAAATTGTTAGCATCAGTTAATTGATGGAGTCGTCGCCCGCTTGTGTCACTCTACGTGCACTAAGTACACCGCGCTCAGCTAGTTGGGAACCCCTGATACCAAAGCGTTTATTTTTTAATTAGTGTTAAAAAAAAACACTCACTTCGGATCCGGCAAATCCGGTGTCTGATCCAAGATCTTGCTGGCGGACCCCAACAAGGTAATCTTGTACCTCAGCGGCTGGTTGAGCAACGCGGCGGCCAGACAAGTGGCCTGGGCCACAAAGCCGGCGGCCACAGAGTCGCTGAGTGGGCTGGAGTTGCGCGGACTCTCGTCGCCGCACACCGCCAGCGGCACGCCGCATATCGTCCACGTTGATACGTCCTTCTGTTGAGTACCACGACGTTACTAAGCGAGAAGCTATTATAAAGGATTTATTGACAACGGGACAAATATGGAACAAAGGGAACAAGCACGGCGTAGACTATGCCATCTGGTGTTAGATATTCAAATCGTTTCCGTTGAAAATACTTGACATTGACTGTCATTGACGCTTTAGTTCTGTCTGTAGTTCTTGCACGCTTTAAAGAAAACTACTTCAGGACCGAAATTCGAGGGTCTTCAGAAAATAAAAGACATCAATACACTAAACTAAACGAAAAACTTGTGGGCTCTTGCCACGCACACCTCCAGCAGGACGCCGCATGTCGTCCATGTTGATATGTCCTTCTATATATATGATATCCAAGAAACTAAAGGGTTTATTTTAAATGGGACGGGTATGGGACACTTAATTAGACCAACTTCCTGTAAAGGATTTTGTAACAGCTTCTATACATAAGTATTCTATTAATAAGACTTGACGTCACATAAATCTTTAACGTGCTATCAAAGTTCTCCGTGCAATTTGGACCCCAACATAGTTGGGAAAAGGCCAGTACCTGCCAGGGTTGGGGAATTTCTTCGAAAGTCAACGCGGCCGTGGAACGCAAAGGGCATTAGCAGGAACACGGGTGGGTTTTAGTCAGTAAGAGTCTGACACTACCTTCCGCTCCGCCCAGAGCGAAAGAAGTCATTTGATGATTTTCCATCCAAAAATTAAAAAGGTAGATTGCATAATTATTCTGTGTGGGTATATTTGAGAGAGCTTTAGATGTTTGGAATTGGATAAAGAGGATTAACAGAATATACATCAGATACTAAACATTCATAATGGATCTCATTAGTTGGAGTCAATGCGGTCCAGGTCGAATTTACCTGAAATTAAACCACCAACGTATTATCTCACCTGTTCAATATAGAAGATATGATGCAATTGTTTGAGCAGTTCAGTCCTTTGCGCACACAAGGCATGGTGTGACGACGCCGCTAACTCACGAATGGCTGAGCAAGATAGCCTCGTCTCTTTTACATGTTCATTGCGCCGTGAGAGAGAATGATAGTTCTGCATCAGTTCTGTCCCTGAAAAATTATTTAGATTGAATTTGAATTTAGAATCACAGATTGCTATCGAATAATATCTCAATGTCATACGTGGGTAAAGTTCAAATTCCATTGAAAGTAAAATTTATTTCGGACCTTTTTACTCGGATGCGTCAAACAGACTTATAAAGCAGTCTGATTCAATTCTTGGAATCAAATCTATGATTGAACAAATTTTAATGCCACCAACTGCATCGAACGGCTCGAAAAGTGCCTTACATATTTGGAACTTTTTTATTCGATTTTTGGCACAAGCCAATTTCTTAGCACAAATGGTTCGCGAAGTAGACTGTTAAAAAAAAACTGGCAATATAATGCTTTTTCTGCGATTCAAAAATAAAGAGTACGATCATAATACTTAAACCTGCAAATAACTATGTGTAGTTTACCTATTTCATCAACGTAGGAAACCGGCGTGTCAAATACCATACATTCAAAGATACCCAAATATGTGAAAAAAAAAAGTGGTGATTCGGAAAGTGCTTGCAAAAGGACTAATTAAAGCTAAGACAAAACATCCAAGAGTGTGCATATTACTTTTTTTCCCATATTTTTGACATAGATACACCAAAATAGTTGTGATTTTGCGACATACAATGCAAACTTAAAGATGCATTTATTAGACCAGCACCTCAAATTACTATTGAAACATGAACCAATGGCTACAAAGCTTACGGTTCTTTTTTCAATACCGTCTTGTGAGTCATAGTGATGATTGAATAAATTAGCGATGAAAATGCAGACATACCACTTATGAGAACGATCCCTTTTTGCGATAACCCAGAACACCTTTAAAAAAAAAAGTATCCTTACACTCACCGACATCCTGGTTCTCTTCGAACAATTTAGCATGCCTCTCTTTCAGTTTCCTTATGTTGGTCAACTTGCTGTCTCTTTCGTCTGACAGTATGATGCGTTTGAACCTTAGGATCTCCAGCTGTTTTGTTAGTCTTACGTGTTCCGCCCTTTGGAAAGGCGAAGGTTTTGCCTGGAATATAGAAGATATTATTAAAGATTTATTGAAATTTCCTATGGGTATCACAACTGGCACAAGTGGATAAGGATTGAAAAGTGAACTCACAAGGAAAATGAACTCAGTAAGATAATACGTATATAGTAGACACATTGCAATACTTTTCCGAGTTCATTACAGATAGACAAACCGAATTACAATATGGCAATATGATTGATGTATGACCGAGTGACCTAGGATCACAACATCAAGGTATCTTGGCGGTATGGATAAGACATCATGGCCGGATGGACGAGACATCATGGCGGCATGGATGAGACATCATGGCGGTATCCACAAGACATCATGGCGGTATGAACAAGATATCATGGTTGTGTGGAGAGGCCGACTGACGCCACCCAGCGCTGGACACGCTACTATCGTGGCAATGAGTCCCCTCTGTGAGGAGTGATTGGAGAGGTGGAGGAGGCTTTCTCACCATCTACTTCACGCAGGTGCTCACCGGATAGTTGTTTTGGGAGCTACCTGTTTGGCGGGAACACACCAATCTCACCAATGTGTGGATCGCCCGAAGGACAAGGTAGAGCATACGGTGGAGAGGCGTCTAAGCGATTTACGGTAGCGAACTGGTTCAATCCATGGTCCGGAGCAAGGGAGCATAGAAGACGTGACCCGCTAGAGCCAGACCAGACCAGAGTTGCGGATGTTATTCGAAAGAGTCACCGTGACCCTGGATCGCAAAGGGTATTTGGAGGAATACGCATGGGTGTCAGTAAGAATCTGACACTCCCTTCCGCTCCGATCAGAGCGGAAAACGACATTTTGATGATTTCTCATCCATAAAAAAAGGATCACACACAAATAATCACAATATAATGTATGTATACCTACGTGCCAAAGATCCATGTCATATCCTGGCAAGTGTACTAAAAATGAAAAAAAAAAAAAAAAACTTTCGCTTTCACTAACCTTAAAAGATAAGAGATCATTCAATTTCAGAGTCAGCCTCGGCCCATTGGACACGATAGGCCTGTCCTCCTTAATCTTCCCATTCTTAACGCTCAGATCACTTTGTGACGAAGACTTATCCTTACTTAAACTATCGCCATCATCAGGAGAGAACAGGTTCCTCTGAGATCTACTCTTGAACTTCAGTCTGACGTCATAAGCATCATCAGGCGATGGCCAATCGTCATTCGTCAGCGCAGACTTTTTGTATATCCTCTCCTTTATGTCCTGGACAGCTTCTTGCCTTTTCTTGATTGAATATTGCAGCAAATGCAACTTTTGTAACTTTGTCGCGTTGTAACTCGGCCTTATCTCTGACTTCAGAAAGTTTAAAGCCATATACCTGTATTTAGGTACTCCATCGGATTCGTTTCTCAAATCGTAACTCTCGGCTGTTTCACTTAGGTCTACGTTACAGGTTAAATCTTCTTTTGACGCGTTTTTACACACATTATCACAGTTTACGCTAGAAGTGTATTCTTTAACGTCTAAATTCTCCGGCGAGTGTTCGTATATATGGTTCGCCGGCTTTGGATCACCTTTTCCATATTCCGAACCCTCTTCTCGTCTCCTATAGTAATCTCGTTGATTTTGGCCAATGTTTAAGCTCGCAGACGTCCTTAAAGTTGGGAAGTTCTGCTGAAATCCTCTTTCTACAGGACTGTGACTTTTAGAATACTCTTTTTCAGACTTTTTAGTGTATTTACTAGGAGAAATAGACCTCGATTCTTTGCCTAACTTATGATTCAATATATGTTTAGCTTCTAAATTGATTTTAGACAGATTCGTTCTTCCAGAGGAGTCTGAGGATATGGAACCATGTTCTAATTCGTTTTCTGGTGGTATGACATCTAGCTTGAGACTTTTGTATGAGCAGAAGTATCCGCCATGCATTTGTAAGACTAAAGTGTTGCTTTTGAAGCAGTCGGACGTGAAATTCGAAGCGAGATTAGCTCCTATGTATCTCAATCCACTGAAATAGACTCCCCAAGTTTGAATGACTGTATCCTGCTGTAGTTTACTAGTGTCATCGTTCGGATGTAATATATGACACCATATTCGTATGACGACGTTAGTTGACGACATGCGGTGTGTCGATTCTGCAATAAAGGACGGTGATGATTCAGAATGTGACGCAATTGAATTTCCTAATAGCTGAGAAGTGATATGATAACAGAAGTATAAACAGTATCTTTGTTGTGAATTCCAATTTGAGTGATAGTCTCACGCTTTTATCTGAATGGGTGTTGAGAGAGGCAAGATAAAAATATACGTTTTTCCGTCTACCGTGAAAGAAAAAATTGGGTGTTACATTAATCGATATATCTATCATGTTACGCATGCTTTCCTTGACGCATCATCATTGTAGTTTGGTACTTGTAAAATTTTGTCGCGATTTATTCAGCCTACCTACCAACATACAATTATGTCGGTTACAAGGTAAACGACACTAACAAATTAACATAATTATCTTTATTTTCAGATCATACAGGAAACTAGGATATAAATATACCTACTCTACAGAACGATAAATTGTTTTATCTGTACAATCTTACCTATTATAAATATTAAGGTTGATGCTGGATTTTTTGATGACCAATGATCAATTATACTTAAAAAGACTGGAATTTCTTATAAATTTATTTTGCGTTTCTCAATATAAAGAAAATATGGTAACAAAAGACTTCATATAACAATTTTTTGTTTTAGCATCGGCAGCATAATTTATCAAACCACCGAATTTCGCTTCAAGCTAATCAAACGCGTTTTAACGCACAGAGTTCAATGCGTGCCAAATAACGGATAAAAACATCAACAGTTCATTAATTAGACACATTATAATATTATTGCATGATAAGGACTGACACACATTAGTCTAACATTATAGGCAAGTGAGTCACGATTTGTATCAACGATTTGAAAGGCCGTTTGAGATGTGCCTGTTCATCTGTGTGACTTTTATTGTTTTGAAAATAACTACGATGTTTTGGTTGAGAGTAATTCTGTTTTCGATCTGAGTCAGACATGCATATTTATAACTAGCTTCGGACCGGGGTTTCGTTCGCTTATAAAGAGTGTTTTATATTATAAGTAAATTGTCTTAGTAATATATGCGGGTATGTGCATTTCTACCTTACCAATATATTACAAGTACGTTGACTGCCTAAAGTCTGACAATCCCAAAGCTAGTTTACAGTGAAATTCGTTTATTATGACGCCGCTTATATGGACCAACCGCTTAGTATGAAGTAAAACGGAGCTAATTTTGGTTTTCATATTAAATTCTTTAAAAAAAAGTACGGATATAATGACTTCGTTTATTGACATGTCGCTTATTATGACCTATTTTTCAGAAATTATGTTTGGTTATAGTGACATGACTTCTAATTTGTTTCTGACTCATTTTGTTTTGATTGGTCTATATCTATCAACATTTTCTTTTTGTGTTTCTCATTATTACACGATATAACAAACAAAGATGGGATTTTATTGAATTCCTAAGATGACGCTTTTTACGACGTCCGCTTAGTATGACATATTTTTCACTTCCCTTCGTTGTCATCATAAGCGGATTCAACTGTATATCGTTCTGTTCATTAAAATGTTGCTTTTACGAGATTGCCGTGTGTGGTTGCACTTGTTTACAACCGAATAAAAAATATTATATGTCCTAATCGTTCAGTGAATTAGGACATCGTAAGGTGTGGCAATTAAATTTCGGAAATTTAGTTTAATAACTAGGGAACTAGCCACATTGCGTCGTTCGTAAATATATTTCTGGATGCGGGATTTGTTCGAAAGAGTCACCGCGGCCCTGGAACGCAAAGGGCACTAGGAGGAACACGGGTGGGTTTTACAATTAGTCAGTAAGAGTCTGAAAATCCCTTCCGCGCCATCCAGAGCGGGAGAATTCATTTGATAATTTCCGATCCAGAAAAATAAGGTCGAACCTCTGCCGAAAGGAGAAGGTAACACGTTTACTTTGTGTTTTATGCGTATTTTATAAAGGAATTTTTATTGGCGTCGTGAAAATATTTGACAACACGGTGCAAGCAACATGTTGTCATCCATTTTTTTCTGAAATCTTCCAAAAAAACCTTCAGTTACCCACCGAAAATTATTGTGTGAGAAATACGTTTCAAGGAGCGTCATGAATCGGTAGATGAAGAATCGCGAGAAAGAGCTCCAATCATCCCTCATACTGACGCGGGCACGTTTGAAAGGCGCCTAAGCGGTGCTGGAGCGGCTGCGGGCGTTGTTTTCCAGCCTGAATTAGTCGAGAACGGCTGGATCTCGCACCACAACAATTTGCACATTCTTCGTACATTGTGCCATCGATTTTGGGCAAAAGCATTTCGGCACACTCACCTCATGGCCGTGCGTGCAATCATCCTGTGCAACTCTTATCGTGTAGTACCCTAACATGAAGTTGCACCTCAAGGGAACTCATTATAGTGGCTATCAAGAGGTCAACCAGGTTAAGCAGCTGTAACCGCGCTTCTGAACGGGGTCATTACGGAGGATTGGATTGCCAAGGCTGTTTCAAATCGTGTCTCTACACAGTCGTTTCCAATCCGCCACGCGTTGGGAACATTTTGTAGAGTAGAAAGGAGAATATGTGAAGTTCAATATCAAAAGTGTCTAGGTAAATTTATTTCCTTCTGTTTATTGACAAATTCGCGAATCTAAATTTTTTGACACACCTCGTTAGTTTTTTTTTTACAGTTGGTACTGCGTATATTTATTGGACGACTTTACTTCGATGTTCAATTGTTAAGGCGCGTTAAAGTAACAAACAGTCACACTTTCGCATTTATATCACTGTGTTTTTTGTACCAGTCCCGTTTCACTGATAGGTGATTTAAAAAGCTGATGAGTCACAGCAAAAATATCGCAAACATTTTTGTGTTATCCATCACGTCTAGTTTTCGAGGTAAATGCCGATCACTTTTCAACCACCGTCATTTTACGCATATTAGAAATATTTGACATTTCGTATGTCTATGTTTTTATTGTTTCGTTTTTTTTTTTTATTTCGTTACCAAAATAACACAACAAGTAAGCAATGAATAAAATGAAAATATGCTAAAATTTCACTTATAAGTTTAAAATTGCTTAAAAGAAAAAAATAAATTTAGCTGCTAGTAATTTCATATAACTAGAGCTGATCGTAATCATGGTCTATTACCACACCCACACTGGAGTTAATGCAAAAAGAATCTGCATACTGATGCATAAAATCACAGAAGGTTTGAAGTAGGTTCTAAGGTTGCCGTGTGACTACTTTTCGCCCTTAAACCCTTATAAATAAGGTTAAAGTTTGCAAGTATACCTGTATCAATCTCTTTCCACTTGGGATGCGGCGAGGATATCCTTTCACTGGTGTAGAAGGGAGCTGACATGGTTGTATGATGCAGCGTCAGGTAAAAACTGCATGGCGATGTGCACCATTCAGGTGGCCTGATATTGTAGCCCACAATCTGGAAAAATAAAGATAAAATCACAAAATTAATTCACATAAATGAGGAGGACTATAGAAGGAATTGTGTGTGTGTTGTGTGGCTGAATATCAACAGTTGCACAGATCAATCTTTAAGGTTAAGCAACTCTTGCCCGGGTAAGTCCAGCCATACAGAGAACCCATGCCTTGGTCTTAGGAGTTGGTTCCGTTTATCATTAGAATACAATTGTCATTGTTTACATAGGCAGTAGCTCCATATAAAATAAGTATTGGTATCAATACACCCCCAGTCCTCATCCCCATTCAGTATCCTGTTAGAGTACACAGCAGTTTGATTTTCAGACTTCTGAGATGTAGACTTTTTGATAATATTTGAGATCCAGAAATAAGCTACTTGATAAACTACTTGATTATCAAAAACAAAGGAGTAAAGGGCTTACTTGGACCAAATATGTTAAGCTCTGTTCCTAGAATAGAATAAAACATACAAATATCAATATGGGCCAACAGAATGCAAAAAATGCTGTTACACAAAAAAATAGAATAACAGTGTGTTTTTTTTAAATATTGCATGTCATGTAGAATAGGAACATTTTTGGCTTCACACAGGTATTTTCATGCTATTAGTTTCAGCCACAAAATTTTAAAATACATAAATTGTTAAGTATATAATATTATACAAACTGCCAGAAAGTCGTTTATCAACCAGACCCTCAAACTGACACAATTTATCGGACATGGCTTCGAGGCAAACAGGCGTTGTGTTCTTCGTTCAGCAAATCGGTCAACAGCCCATTACACAGTCAATGTTTAACATCTTCCACTAAAAATCAGTGAGCTAGCAAAGGATACACAGTGTAGTTCATATTCCTGGTGCAATTATGAATAACCGGTGCTTTCAACAATCACCAAAAGGTGGCGATGTCAAAAATGAGACTTCCCCAAGGTAGCATGCTAGCCTCGGTTCTTTTAATGTTTGAACATGAATGAACCAACCAGCTCTCTACAAAGGCAAAGCTTTCTTTGTGCAGACGACCTAGCTTCAGCCACACCAACCACCAGATAACTACTTTCTTAGAGGGCCAAAGGAAATCTTAACAGAAATTCTGCAAGCGTTTGGAAATTTCTATGACGAAAATTAACTTTGACCAAAGTCTAAGACCCGTCCTGTATTCCGCAACCCAGAAATATGACTTAGTATCTCGTGGCAAGGCATTGGCATACAAGCACTGCATTCAACCTGTGCATAACTTTAGATAGATCCCTGACATCTAGCTGAGGAGCATATCTACAGGTTCCCGGCACAACCTGTCAATGTCTCTCACATGGCTGGCTTGGCTGTGGCATCATTCCACCCTTAGCATGGGCAGAACATGTAACTAGGTGACTCAAAACCTGCCCCTCTTTTTGCTGTACCCATTGGTAGCTCCACCAGGTGTTCCCCTTAAAATAGCAGCATTTAGAAGGGAAAACAAGAATGAGATGGTTATCACAGTATGATACCACCATGTCTAAAGTCATAAAAGCTCTATGACATGTACAACCTCATTGAAGGAAAGAGCAACAGATAAGAGATGTGCCCTGTGAAGGCACAAACTCCCACCCCCTTCACACTTCATTCCATTTTGTACAGGTTACTCAGTATTTCTTCCTTAAACTTTTAGAGTGTGAGCAAAGCAGAAAAATAAAAATAAAATTCTGGAACAATGTTCAGATAAGGATATTTATGTTTAACGGCCTGGCAAGCGAGCACTTTAACTTAGATGCAGTTTACTAGACTAGATTAGTAATGTCAATGATGACAAAAAATATAATCACGCAGTACAATCGTGCTAGCATAGGCCGTCTGTTAATAAACCTTTGCCTAAGAATCTAAGGCAAAACTTCTCCATACACTTTAGCTTATTACCTGTATCAAACTTCGTAGTCGCAGCTGCTGGGTGGCTAGTGGAGTCCACTCTCTGCATCTCGGCCTCCCAAACATTTTTCAACAAATTCTTACGGTTTTTTAACAAAGATACTCAAGCACCTCAACAAGCATAACATTGACAAGATGACGATTTGAAAATAGAATAACACATTCCCAATACAGGCAAGCGAAATAATATTAATTGGTCGAGTTAAGTTTTTTTTTAGGATAAATAAATAAAATGCATTGTTCAGCTGACTTGACAACTCGAATGTCAAATTAAACGTTCCGGTTGCAAGCGAAAAAATGTTTAAAGCTACCATTTAGGACAAGGGACATTTTAACATAATTATTATTTTCATCAATTCATTGAAATTGGTATTTTTAAAATAATAAAAAACCGCTTATTCTAAATAAAATTTAAATGTTATTATGCATTTGAAGTCATTTTGAACTGTTCAATTGACTTTTTAAGGTTTAGTTTTCAAGCAGCGCCCTCTAAAGGCCTTGTCAATGAACCAAAAATAATTTTATAAACAATATAGGTAATTATTATGAAGTAGGTACTTTACTATTATACCCACGTTTTGTGTGCGTATATGTCGGCGCCGGCGCAGTGTCGCCGTCGCTATAGAAGATATATAATATTTCACCAAACATTACAAGTAAAACAGCAAATGGCAGGAAAACGTTTTAAAATAATAAAGTGATACTGTACTTTAGTAAAGTCTAGTGTGTTTATCCACGAGCAGCAAAATAATGCCCTTATAAATATTTTTTTTTATTGTGAGTGAACCACTTGCAGTTCAGCACACTAAGGCTGGTTAATATTTAACCGGACATTGCTGTGGTAGTCTCAAATGAATCTAAGGCCGCTCGCTTAGGGCACCCCCTGTGGGACACAGGCCTCGGCTTAACGGCGGCACAGGCTGGGTCAGGTTGTTATTATTTAGGGGATTTAACGCTAATGGCTCAGCGGTGCGGGCTAACTCGTTAGGCAAAAGTCAGTCTTTCTTGGGTCTGGGTGATGGGATCGTCGGGCTCAACAACGGTATCCACGGTCGGCGGATCTTGCTGATCTGGGGATCGGCGGGTCGGGCCGATAGACCTGTCGGACGCAAAAATTTTAGTTATAAAACCAAACTGGGCGTTGGGGAAGAGGCTCTACGCTTCGACGTAGTCCTTGAGATGTAGCCATTGAAGATGGCGGTCATCAACATAACCAGAGTAGCCGGGAAGAAAGGACCCACTTTGTTGGTAATTCCATCAGACCCCGGGGCTTTCCTGAGTTTGAGACGCCCGATGATCTCCTTCACCTCGTCAGGAGTGATGGGGGGAGGGGATCCTCGGGGTCTTCGACTGGTGGGAGGCAAGCTCTACGTTGGACTTCTGCATTCACCATATCAAGGTGAGCTTTGTCTACTGGTTGTGAGCTGGGGGAGCATTGGGACTCTAGGCTGTAGGTCAGGTATTTGGCTTTGTCTTCGCCGTCGAATGCGACGGTGTTCTCGGGACGCGTGAGCGGAGGCATTGATGTAACCGCAGAGGAGTGTAGCTTCCTCATTTCTCATGTACCTACCTACATTTCTCAGTTATTTTAATGCAAAAATATTCAATGTGCAGACACAGCTCGTCTACGATTTTATTATATGTACAGATATAGATAAAACTGCATTTTGTTATTTGTTGCCTTTATTTAGTTTCACAGCTAACCTCACGCTCCAGCCGCCGCAACAGAAGACGCATCGGGCGTCGAGAAACGCAGGGCGATTCCCGGCCACCGTAGGCGCGGGCCTGCAGATGGCGAGCTATAGGTGGCTCGCCGTCCGATAGCAACCAGGCCCGAGTCGACGGCGCGTCGTGTACCACGCGCGCCTCAAAGAGCCGTCAGCAACGAAGACGGGGCCCCATAGGGCCAGTGCCTGCTAGGGTTGCGGAATTTGTTCGAAAGAGTCACCGCGGCCCTGGAACGCAAAGGGCACAAGAAGGATAACGGGTGGGTTTTAGTCAGTAAGAGTCTGACACTCCCTTCCGCTCCGCAAAAATACGTAAATATTTATATCGTCTGCTATAATAATATTACTACAATTTCTTCTTGTTAGTTGTATTAACAGTTGCTCTAATTTGCTAAAAATAAATTTAAATTCCTTGTCTTTGGTTTGCTGTAAAAATACTACTTAATAACTTGTAAGTTCAATTTTATTGTACAGCATTCTACAACATTCGATATTGAACGTTCTGAAACCTCTATTAACTTCCTCCATGAACATCCAGATCGGACCAGAATACATTTCACCTCTTCTACTATTTTGTTGCTACAATAAATAAACATTAAATTTAACTATTATATACACTTAAAATAAAGATTTACTAAAATCCTCCCAACTTACATTAAGGCATCAAAAAATTTGTCCGCATCGCTATCCATTGGAAGTGACCTCAAAAAACTGGCGGCATAGCCACGTTATATGGCAATGCTTATTCTCTGTCCGAAGTATATGCCAGCCCTAGGGTCCCGCGAAGTGTCAACTAAACCTTTAGCAAGTTCTTCAAATAACGCCTGAGCACTCGGACCCCACGGTCTAAGAGTTTCACAGAGTTTCAGCCCCAAAGTGCTCGAAAAAAATTATGTTAATATTCCCACCGTTTCCTGCTTGGAAAGCTATTATTGCTATTTTGTCTATTGAAACATGCATCCAGTTTAAAATTCGGTAAAACATGGCGGTTTTCATTACCTACATTACAAAATGCTTCGTTATGCATAGCACATCATTAACAGACTGTTCCTTTTCTGACAGTTCATTAAGACATACATACATATATTGCAGAAGGAACAAAAGGAATTGGCTAAGGGTTTGGATGATTTAGTAGAATGATTGAAAACATAATAATTATTACAAGCTACTATGTATATTATCTACGAGAAAAAGTTATCTAACACAGTTTTATTGTAGGTATTTTTACCGACAACATACGCCGTCATTTGTGTAATCCTTTGTTATGTAAATACGAGAATTATTAGGCACTAACCAAACAAAAGGTTGTTTTTTAGGTACTCTACGTTTAAGTCTGCCTTCACTTTTGCTTTCTTTCTTTTCCGATTTAACATCATCTTTTTTTTTACTCCGAAGAATTGTTTTATCTTCTTGATAATTGTTTTGAGTTAAATCGGATAGTTTATCAGGAACAAAAATCACTATACTCTTTTCCACGGAACGTTGTCTCAAACGATTATCACTGTATTCGTTTTTCACCCTTAAATAATTTAAGAATTCTTGTAAGTCCGTTAAACACATTGCCATATCCAAGTGCAAAGTGATCATGATTAGCTAAAATGTTATCAATTAGCAATTAGTGTGTGGGTTATTAAGATTACTTTGGCGTCACCCCACAATGCGATCATCGCTCGAACGCGATCGTCGCGTTACCTAATTGTATTTAGGGCAAATCAGATCCTGTCGTCGCACCGACCGCGACACAGGAAGCCTTCAAGAGTTATCGACAGTATTAAAAAAAAAAACGCGCGACAATCACTTTGTAGGTATTACGCCCACTTAAACTGTATGTACACCATGATAAGAGGTTCTAAAAAACCAAACTCACACAATATATTCCAAATAAAGTCATGTCCAAGTCCAATACTTACAGCATTTCTAATCAGTTTGTTCGTGCATTTTATTGAGAAAAGTTAATTGGATATAAATTGAATTACTAAGTTAAAGTAAATTCAGTAGAAAGTAGTACCACACAGGTTCAGTGATTTGTATAAACTCTTTTGCAATAGAAGGGCGCTCGGCGCTTTAGTCTTTCTTCTCTCTCAAAGTCTTTCTCTTTTTAGTAGAGCAACAATAGCCAAAACAATCGTTTTTAGAATTTTCTTTCTGTCACATCGCGCAAAAACTACCGCATAGATTTGAACGCAGTTTTCACCACTCTACTGCTAGATGCCCAATTTAAAATATAGGCTTTTGATATCCGTTTTGTAATATGTAATTACACACACAATAGAAATAACTTATTTTCATCTTTGAAAATGGAGCCATATAGTACAGCCCTAAAAATAACTTCGCTTATACATATACAATTTCTTATTTTTAGGATGTAAGACTATTTGGAAGTTACATTTATGTGAGGTAAATGTACAAGAAAAAATAAATGTATAGGTACCTACTTACTATGAATACTAGGGTCACTCTACGATGTTTTCTCTTTTAAAAAGCTGAAAATCAATTTTCTATTGAATGTATGACATTTGGAAGAACAGAATAAGTTAAAATTTTATTAAGAAATAGTTGAAAATCTTCTTCTAATTTGCGTTAATCTATGAGGTTGAGCCTAGTCCCTAAAGCCGAAAAAATATTGGGATCTCAGTTCAGACGTTTTAGTCAAATTCGACTTTCATTGACTTCTTAACAATTAACATTTGTGTCATTATTTATTTTTAAGTTATTTAGATAGGTATTTAGTAAGCTGAAGTGGCAGTGGGGCTGGCCATATTAGTCGTAGAACCGACAACCGTTGCTTGGGGTAAACGAGTTCTAGAGTGGAGTCCGGGTCTCGGCAAACGTAGTGTAGGACGTCCTCAGGCACGGTGGAATTTGCGCGGCACGGCTGGCAGAAACTGGATGCGAGAAGCCGAAAATAGACCTAAGTGGCGTGCAATTGGAGAGGCCTATGTCCAGCAGTGGACTGCAACAGGCTGTTGATGACATAGGTATTTAAGTAAAACATGTTAAAGTCGCATTCATGTATTTCTTCAGATAAATCCATGTTACGCAGATTCCTCAGTACAGACAATAATAAAGTAGGGTTCTAGATATACCACTATATATCTGTGATGTCATATTGATTTGGGAATTTATTAAAATATTCAAGAAATTCTTATCTAAATTCGTAAATAGAAATGATTAACCTGGAGATAGTACCTGGATTTACGCTATGCCACTTTATGCCCGAGTCTGGATTAAGGACCCTACTCATTTAAGCCGTTTTAATTATTTTGCTTTCAGTTTTTACTATTTTAACTAATTTCCCTGTAAGCCTTATTTTGTTTCGCAATGGTTCAATAAACATGTATATAATAACGTTCGGCCAGTCGAGATAGGGAGCTGGCTCCTACTCCAGATTTTAGTGACGATTATGTGACGCATAAAGATGCCAGCCAAACAATTTGTGACAGAATAGTTCGAAAGTTAGAAGCATTTATTTATGGCCGAACGACCTGATATCAGAACGTTCGGCCAACCTGAATCTCCATAACTGAGGACCTTAGAGAAACTGTTACTGAATAAAGATTTAGTGACGATTTGGTGACAAGCAACCAATGTTTTACTTTTACTCGTAATGCCACCGGTTAAACCGGAGATTTTGTTCCCGGAATATCAGGACGTTCGGCCAACGTAATCCCCATAACTGAGGACCTGAGAGAAACCGTTAATGAATAAAGATTTAGTGACGATACTAAAACGAATTTTTATTGCTTTATTTTTTTTTGTGACGGTCCCTTTTAGTAATAAAATGAAAATTTAACATATACTTAATCTCAAAACATTGGGATTAACAATTCCTCCACAAGGAAGAAGCTCAGAGAAACCGTTAATCAATAAAGATTTACGGCCGAACCCAATAACCTATCTATCACATACTGGAGATAGAAAAACAAATGAAACAACAGAAAACCTGTATGATTTTTCTGCTGTTTCATTTGTTTTTCTATCTCCAGTATGTGATAGATAGGTTATTGGGTTCGGCCGTTAGTGACGACACTGAAACAAACTTTGTTTTTTTTTTTAATTTTTTTAATTGGGATTATCGATTCCTCCACAACGAAGAAGCGTAGAAGACTCGTAAAACCCCTGATGTGATATAGGTTTTCAGTGCAATGGTGTCAGCTGGTATTTTTGTTGATTCAAGATTAAAAATGCACTATGGAGGATGGCGACTGAAAAAGGGGGACAATGTATTCCAACGAAACAAGTATTTATCGAGTTTTATTACCAAAACGATGAAGCATACACGTCGTAATATTAAATTATATAGGTACAAGCAACGTTGAGCTCACGTTGAGCTGATGCCTGCATACCCAGTGACTTGTGAGTTGTCGTGAAGAGAGAGAGAGAGACCCAGTTTTTGTTATGTAAGTAGTTAAGTCTCATTTTGGCTAAAAGCAAACGAAAGTGGAAAGGTGACTGACATTGGATAGGTTAACTAAATACAAGAATACTTAAATAAATAGGTATATAAATTAAAAAAATGCTTTATTTATTAATCAGCCTTTGTACTTTTTAGAATTAGGTACAGTTAAATTGGTTCACCATGAGGATACCTATATATCAAAGATCGATTTGACGGCTTCTTGTATTTACTAGACTCGAATGACTTGAAACTTGTCATTACGGATTTCATTCGGTTGTGACCCGACATGTTATTATTAGTTTGATAAACTAGATTACACATTTTACAATTAAATAACAATTCTATAGATAAATCACAGTAAAATTATACATTTAAAACACCAAATTAAATCTTAAATATACTAGTCGACAACATTTTGAATACATAAAAGCGCTTGATTCTTATCATCAAAAACTGCTTAAAAATTAAATTGACTTATAATAAGTTAGGCAGTAGATTAAAAATGGTGGTTTTAACAAGTATGTAGGTACTATTGAAAGATTTCTTATTTAAAAAAAAAAACGTGCCCCACACTAGGATTTACCTACTCCTGTATCGTGGGTGCGTTCACAAACATGAAAACACACATACACAAGACACCCAGACCCGGAACAATAATTATCTGTAGGTCATACGAACATTCGTTCCGTGCGGGGATCAAACCCGCGACACGTTGCGCAGCAGCCGAACGCTCGAACCACTGCGCCAACCGTCTCCTTAGAAATAAAAAACTTAACAACTGCATAAAACTTAACAATAGGAGGTAAGTACTTACCTATAAATAAATCAGTCTCTTGTTCTGAGTTTTTACTGCATTAAGTAGGTACCTAAATTATTTTTAGTTATTGCTGTCATTTTCTAATGTTACGTATGTTATAGTGTGCATTGTAATTTTTATGTCATCAGAGCTTTGATGTAGTTCACACTTCCCATCATCTTATCACACCCATTTATTACTGTCGTAAACATGACATTTGTAGTGGCCGAGTTTGCCTAGCACAGACGAAATGTATTCAATTACATCCAGTATATGAAAAACTTTATTATTAACTAAAATCGTAGGAGGCATTTCTGATAAACTGTGTACATTGTTGCAATCTAAACCAAACGTAATTATAGAGTCTACTAAGTACGTGTAGGTTACTATTTCATGACAAGATTCGACAGGGCATTTTGAGGTAGTGCCATTAATTTCAATGGCGTCCTCTAGACCACTAATACCAAACATAGAAATGACGACAAAATTGCAAGGTAACAAAGGAACACATCTTATAACATTGTTTGAGCAATTTTGTGAACATGATTTTATAAAGCGGCCACTAGAGAAAACATTTAAAAATATTCTTTCAAATATATAGCTTACGTTAGGTACATTGGCAGTCAAACACTTCTTTCTTCAAGGTCTTATTAGATGAAAAATAAATTTTACACAATTCAACTCTAAGTTGCTCTCCTTCCTTTTTATTTTGAATTATCAACATATTTACATATTTGGCAATTAATTTTTTCTCGCCTAGTACTTTAAGTAAATATGGATATAAATACTACAGCCATAGGCCAGTAGGAAGATAGCAGAATCTAAAGCACATGTGTTTATTATGGTTATGTTTGAAAAACTATCTACAAAGCCATTCTGCATTAAAAGTATTTTAGGTTTTAAACTGAATTTCGTTTCTTCTGTTGTTTGCCCTCGCCAATTTTCTACGAACGTTGGATTGTCAGAAAAAAACTGAATTTTCATAAAACTGTATTGTGTTATGTTTTTTTTTTCGTTTTGGTATTATTGAATTTGTCTTGGCTTGTCTCTTACGTTTGATTTTCTTATTCTTGTTCTTAACATTAGAAACTAAATCTGATTTTGCAAGTCTTAGTTCACCATGCAAATAATTAGTGTGTCATAATAAAAAAGCATCAATTCTATGTTTTTCAACTTTAGTCTTAAAAATTAAATGTTTTATGATTTTAAAATAACTCTCCGCCCCGGAAGATGATGGCGAAGAATTCTGAGCATGGTAAAAATTAATCATTACATTTGACCACAAAGGTAATTTCAATAAAAGTCGTCCCAATGTGGTTACAAAAATTGGCAAAAAGAATACATTTTCATTAGAGTAGTCGATTGTAGCATCACAATTTTTCTCACTCTACTATTTCGTCAAACCATTTAAAGTATTTTGTTTCTAAGTTATCGAAATCATCATCGTTCACGTCGTTTGTGAGCCATTCTTCATTTGAGGATTCGCCAGGAATTATTACTTCTTTTATTAAATCATTTATATCTTGCTTTGTTCTAAGATAATCAATTTGTTTATTGAGGACCAGTTGTACAACACCTCTTATATATAAACACATCAAAAGTATCTAGGGATCAACATATATTTTTGCAATAACTTTTCTCCTGATTGATATTAATTAAAATTTTCTTTAAGGATTCATCAAATAAAGTGTTTTCGTTTGTCACAGTAACGATAAACCAAGTCACCTTTGCATTAATAAAGAAATTTGCCATTTTCCTAATAAAGGGATTTTTGACATTTGAACCACTAACATTAAAGTTCGAAAAAAAGACTGAAATAACAGTTTTCTTTAAAATTTTATTGGGTAACTTAAACAATTAATAATCCGTGTTTCTACCGCGAACACTAACAACACAAGAACATCGGTTTGGCATACTCAAAATGAGTTCATCCAAATCACGCTGTGGAATGGCCGCCCATGTTCGTTGCAACAACAAAAAAAGGTCTTCTTGCGACTGGATACCCTCCATATTCGGCAGAGCTCTTCTCTGTAGCATATCCCATGCATGCTCAATCGGGTTCAAGTCTGGCGACTGAGCAGGCCAGGGCAGGACATTGATGTTAGCTGCGGCGAGAGTCTGTCTTACAACTCTTGCGGTGTGCGGTCGTGCATTATCATGCATTAACTGAAATAAGGGACCGATTTGCACTTGTAGAGGAACGATGACGTCTGATACAATCGTCTCAGCATAAATTTGAGCGTTGAGGTTGCCTCTGATCCAAATCAACTCAGTTCTTCCGCCGATCCAAATACCCGCCCATACTATGATGGTTCCACCACTATAAGGATGGACTTCCTGGCAGGATTTTAATCGCTGTTGGCGTCCAGGGGTTCTCCAGTGTCGTATACGTCTTGTATCCGGTCTCATACCAAAACGAGACTCATCAGAAAAGCACACGAAACGCCATTGTTCTTCTGCCCAATTTCTGTGTTCAAGAGCCCATTGATATCGAATCCTACGATTGTGCATTGCTATAGGTGGTACCCGTAGCGGTCTTCGGGAATGAAGGTTCACTTCATGCAAGCGGTTTCTGACTGTTTGGTCGCTAATTAAGTTCCCTGAAGAGTGATGAAGCCTCACGGCTAACATCATGGCGGTTATTGTTGGAGCTCTTCGAGTTAAGATTTGAATGTATCGGTCTTGTCTCCGTGTGGTGCAGCGATACCGTCCTCCATGGCGCTCAGCCAAGGTAAGCGAAGAGCTCTGCCGAATATGGAGGGTATCCAGTCGCAAGAAGACCTTTTTTTGTTGTTGCAACGAACATGGGCGGCCATTCCACAGCGTGATTTGGATGAACTCATTTTGAGTATGCCAAACCAATGTTCTTGTGTTGTTAGTGTTCGCGGTAGAAACACGGATTATTAATTGTTTAAGTTACCCAATAAAATTTTAAAGAAAACTGTTATTTCAGTCTTTTTTTCGAACTTTAATGTTAGTGGTTCAAATGTCAAAAATCCCTTTATTAGGAAAATGGCAAATTTCTTTATTAATGCAAAGGTGACTTGGTTTATCGTTACTGTGACAAACGAAAACACTTTATTTGATGAATCCTTAAAGAAAATTTTAATTAATATCAATCAGGAGGAAAGTTATTGCAAAAATATATGTTGATCCCTAGATACTTTTGATGTGTTTATTTTTATGATCTCAAAATTATCACTTGACTTAATAAAAGCAAGACACCGAATATAGATGTACCTACTTTACATTGTCTTGAAATTTTTAAAACATATTAGGTGATGTAAGTGTCTTTATGAAATGGCTTGTATCTAGCATTATATAAGTTCCTGGTAAATCATCGATCACCGCGAGTTCTTGTAATATAGCAGAAGGAGGAGGCGGAACGCGTGCGTGAGAGGGAAACCTCACGCCCCAGCCGCCGCAACAGAAGAAGACGCCCCGGGCGTCGGGAAACGCAGGGCGATTCCCGGCCACCGTAGGCGCGGGCCTGCGGATGGCGAGCTATGGGTGGCTCGCCGTCCGATAGCAACCAGGCCCGAGTCGACGGCGCGTCGTGTTCCACGCGCGCCTCAAAGAGCCGTCAGCAACGTAGACGGGGCCCCATAGGGCCAGTGCTTTGATGATTTTGATGAGCGGGAGAAGTCATTTGATGATTTCCCATCCAGAAAAAAAAAAAAAAAAGGTACTCTTTTGTACTGTTAAATTTGGTAAATGCTGATACTATAGCAGATATTAATGCTGACGAGTTATCCACTATCACTTCAGACGGTTGAACAAGACGCAAGGATGTACAATTTTGTATCCATGTTAAAATAGTAGCATTTTTGTGAGATTCAGTAATCATCTGAAATATCGGTACAGATTTAAATCCAGTAGTATCAGTAACTAGCTGCTGCCCGCGACTTCGTCCCCGTGGAATCCCCGATTTCAAAACATTCTTTATCGCTGCTCCGATCCTATTGGCTTAAGCGTGATGATATATAGCCTAAAGCCTTCCTCGATAAATGGTCTGTTCAACCCAAAAAGAATTTTTCAATTCGAACCAGTAGTTCCTGAGATTAGCGCGTTCAAACAAACAAACAAACTCTTCAGCTTTATAATATTAGTATAGATAAAGCATACATATAAAAATAACTGCTTCATTGGGTAGGGCTTACGAACTGTCAGTTTCTTAAAAATTGAACCTGTTGCATCTAAAGTAATTTTAAATTTTTTAAATTTTTTCTGAGCACAGTCTATAGTATTCAATTTACTGTTGGGTCCAATAATGCAAACAAAAATAGGGCTGTAGAAGTAAATATCTTATAACATTTTGGTAATCTAATGATTTTGACATTTTTAAAAGTGAAGTTAATGGGTCTTTATCGAAATATGTGGACATCTGATGTTCAAATTTAATTTGAGTTAGGGCTGCAGATGTTGGCAAAATAGGTGGATAATCATCTTCATCTTTAAATAGTGTTACTGCATTTTTATTACGCGTTTCTGTTACAGATGTATTCATTAAGTATTTTGCAATTTTCCTTCTAGTGTGTGGGGTCATCCATGCTTTTTTATTTGGATCATGTTTAAAATCACTGTGAAAATTAATAATTTTACATTTAAAAGATATAATTTTGTTCGAGAGATCAGAACTTGTCATGGTCACTTCTGCATTGCATTGTTTACATTTACTATAAAAAATAACATTATTTTCTGATCTTCAAAATCTATAAGTAAATGTGAGAGTACATACAATTTTTGTACATAACCAAATTTTTTTTCGCAAGAGATCGGACCACTTATATTTTGGCAAAAGTAATCTTCTTCTAAATGAATATTTATCTCTTCTATTTTCTTTTTGTCGTAAATATCTACCTACATCGAAAGAAAAAAATATTTCCTTTTTAAAACTTTCTGAAGCTTCGATATCAGATTTTCCTTCTGTTGGAGGAGATTTTGTTTCAAAATTGTCTGAAGTCAACTTTAGTTGTTCGTTTTCAGACGAGGAATTTGTGTCACTTTCGGTTTCACTATCAAAAAATAAATTATAATTTCGTTTCAGACATAAATGAGCCGATCGCGGGGTATATAACATACGCAAATTCTTGGGAAATGTTTTGGTATAGATATTTGATAAATTTTAACTTTGAATGCAGTATGTCTTGTTTAAACTTATTAAATATTTTTTTCTGTATACTCAGATCAACTTTAGCTTTTCGACCTCTTGTCATCTTTCAATGTTGGCTTAGGTACTTCCTGTTTTTAATTTTCAAATAGGTACTTTTAATTATAAAGCAATTTTTTTATTGCTGGTGGTTCATTATTTTCCATTCAGTTTCTTGCTTTTGAAATCTGCCTTAATTAAAAGATTTTGTGCAATCCGCAACCCTGAAATAATACAGTTAAACTTCAATATTTCCATAACATACGACAGAAAAATGAAACTTCGTTATTAGATTAACTATATTAAGAGTAGGTAGGAAGCGCCCGGCCATTTCATGAATGGTGACAGTTCAAAAAATACTGATCAACTGGCATACATGTGGAATGTGAGCTCGGCTGTCATTGTGCCGATCAAGTTGGATCAAGGGCATGATCCTTTGTGAGGAGGTTCCTGTCTTTGCAGCCCTAATCACCGGTAGCTTGAACCCCACTCCCGATCCCGGTGGGCTCCTCTTTTTGATATTATTACACGCTACTCCATCTATGTAACACTCAGCCTGCAAGATACTGAAGCTAATATGTTCGGAACCCTCAGGGCACGAGTCGCACTTGGCTGGTTTTTTTATACTTAATGGTTATAATCATTTCTTAAAAAAACAGTCAAGTACACTTACGTCAAAGGAAACAGAAGAGTCTGTTGCAGCAGCGACCAGCGACGAACGACCGCGACGTAGCATACGCTTCAACAAGCGACAGAGCGTGGCTCTTCTTCTTTTCGAGTAGGTTCTCGTAATCATTACACCTAGCACCTTCCAGCAGAGGTGGATCGGAGTCTCAAAATATAGAAGTCATTTAAGTAACTTTAATCATAATGATACTGACTATAGAAAAATTAATTATCTTCAAAATAAATAAATAGAAAGCAAGGCAGTTTGTGCATCATTTTTGTTTGATTAAACACGGTTAATTTTACATCTTTCCGGAGCCGAAACACTAACTCCAGTCGATTCTCGATCGAGGGCAATTTTATAAGGACGTCCTGTTATTTCCAATCATTACTGAGTTTGTCTTATCTTAATAGATTGCTTAGTTTAAAAGTTATACAGTTTTTTTTTTTGACAGGGATCACAACAGCGAACAAGAAATTTAATAAGTTATAAAAATATATATATTATTTAAATATTTTTTCTTCGATAAAATTAAGCATAGTTTATCATTTTAATATGTGCACATTATGAAGTCTCACGCTGTATAGGTATAGATAGATCCAGTAACATGAAGGTATATAATAAAGTGTACATTTCACACATATCGTATTAAATTACTTACCACTCTAGATAGTATTCACTGCACATGTACTACCCACTTTATTTTATTTATGCACTCGCACTTTATGCCCAGCCACACCGTTATAATAATAGTTAACACACGGAAAACAAATATTTCTAATCTATGTATAAGCAAATTATACGTAGGTAAATTATTTATCTGTGATTTCAAATTTAATACTTTTTTTACACAATATTATACTTATACCTACTTAATACCGATCTGTGATTTTTTGTGATGCGAATTTACTAATTATATGTTAGACTTAGATGAAAAACTGATCTGTCATTTAAATAATAATAACTACACAACATACAAATAATTTCTAATATATATAGGTAGGAAATTTGATCTGTGATTTGATGCAATAATTATAAATAATTTCCACATCAACAAGCTGTTTCATTTATATAGTCACAGGGTGCATTTAATATATTTTTTAATTGGCCCCCAAAACTTTTGAACGCGACTGTACGTATAACAGCTTAGGTATAAAACGTCCAATAAAGAAGGTCATGGATATGAATGAATCAGTCGCTTTTTAGTAGTCATTGGATTTTGGTCGGATAACCAGCCGTTATTTACATATTTAGGTTTTTGTTTATATTTACTTAATGCGAAACATTCCAAGCTCAATATTTTCACCATATATTTTTGACTAAAGGCACAAGATTTTGGTTTACACCTACACATCTGGAGTTGAGCCAGTTCCTTGTATTTTGCCGTCAAAGTTACGACACCATCGTTTTGACTTTTTTCAAAAACGCATGCAAAAACTTTGTGTGGTTATTATTAGCATCAAGAAAGACCAAATACAGTTTTCAGCAAACTTATGCCTTGTCTCATTTTGGCACTGCAGTTTTTTTTCGGGTTTTCATAAAACCGCGATAACTTGAAAACTATACATATTTTCGAAAATCTAATGGGGGCACTAAGGAGCACACATTAAGAGCTACTCGTGTTTGTTTATTCTACAGGGGCACATGCAATGGTTTAAACATACGATTCATCAAAACGTTACTCCAGCAGGAAATGCAATATCTCGAAAATCTGAAGGGGCACAGATTTTATTTTTGGGGGCACATTTTGGCACACATTTAAGCTCTCTGGACATGCACAATTTTTCTCTCTCCGATCATTCGTTTAGAATTTTCCTGCTAGAAAAACGTTAGCCCAGCATGAATCGTTTTTCCGTTTTTTTTTTCAAAACTACAGGGGGCACACATTTTTTTTATGTGGGGGCACATTTACAGTAGATAAGGCACCAACTATACGTTCTACTCATATAACTCTAGGAGATACTTTCTTTTTGGGGTAACGTACACGGGATTGAGATATATAAAATACAAGTAAAAGTAGTAGTGGCCTATTGGTCAAAATTCGTTCGATAGTTTTTTTTTTTTTTTGTGATGTGGCTCCATCGATTTTTCCAATGTCAAGGTTTGGAGAGGAACTAATGATCGGTTCTCATTAACGATAGAGAATTTGAGTCAGTTTTTGTTGTGAATCGAGATTCAAAAGAAAAAAAGTTTTTGGATTATAAAGATAACAGCACTTATTAGTGTTAAGACACGAAGGTAAGTAAACAAAAAAAAGTAACAGATAATATTAGTTATTATAACTGGATTTTATTCAATTATTTTAATTCATGTGACAGTGACAGACACAGAAACTTATTTTTATTCTTTTTTTATTATTATAAAAAGTAGAAGCAAAGAAGCCACATCATAACGCATGTTGTGTGTAATGATTTTATATAACAATTTATTTCTAATGCATTTTATATAAAATATTAGTTATCTGCACTCCTCCGTCCACGTACCTATTTATTTTATTGCAATACCAACATCGTCACCTTATTTCAACTATTTCCACGTGTTTTACTTTATTCAGTAGATAAATAGGTACCTGCTCGATAAATACTTGTTTCGTTGGAATACATGGTCACCCTATTTCAGTCGCCATCCTCCATAGTGCATTTTTGTAGATTAATCTTGAATCAACAAAAATACTGACACCATTGCACTGAAAACCTATAACCAAAGACACTGCCTATATCACATCAGGGGTTTTACGAGTCTTCTACGCTTCTTCGTTGTGGAGGAATCGATAATCCCAATGTTTTGAGGTTATATGTTAATGTTTTCAATTTACTCTATAAAGGGGCCGTCACAAAATATAAAAAACAAAGTTTGTTTCAGTGTCGTCACTAAATCTTTATTGATTAACGGTTTCTCTGAGCTTCTTCCTTGTGGAGGAATTGATAATCCCAATGTTTTGAGATTATATGTTAAATTTTCATTTTATTACTAAAAGGGACCGTCACAAAAAAAAATAAAGCAATAAAAATTCGTTTTAGTATCGTCACTAAATCTTTATTCATTAACGGTTTCTCTCAGGTCCTCAGCTATGGGGATTACGTTGGCCGAACGTCCTGATGTTACGGGAACCAAAATTCATTTTACTTTTAACCGGTGGCATTACGAGTAAAAGTAAAACATTGGTTGCTTGTCACCAAATCGTCACTAAATCTTTATTCAGTAACAGTTTCTCTAAGGTCCTCAGTTATGGAGATTCAGGTTGGCCGAACGTTCTGATATCAGGTCGTTCGGCCATAAATAAATGCTTCCAACTTTCGAACTGTTCTGCACAAATTGTTTGGCTGGCATCTTTACGCGTCACATAATCGTCACTATAATCTGGAGTAGCAGCCAGCTGCCTATCTCGACTGGCCGAACGTTCTGATACATAATAAAGGGGCCCTCAATCCAGATACGTTTAAAATATTTCGAAAATTGTACTTTACGCAAATCGTGGGCAAAGGGATCGCAAAGGAATCGCCGTATCTTATCCGAAATATGATACACTAGAGATTAGATAGGACTAGAATATAGATATTCCATAGAATTGTTCATGTAACGTATACTTCTTACAGCAAACGTGGTTCCGCCAGGCCAGGGAGCATGACACAATTAATCCGCTTGTTTTGGGAAGAACAGAAAAACGATATATTTTCTTTTTAAATTTTATTATTTAACAAGACAATAAACAAATTAATTACATGATGTCACAATACTCAAAAATAATAAAATATTTTATGGAGAATTTATAAAATTAAAATAAAAGCAAATAATTTAAATTTTCAACATGTACAATGTTTTTAAGAAATAACAAGGACCATTATCAAACTGAATGATTGTAAAAGCGATTTTTCTCAAATAAGTGGATAGGAAATTAGAGAACAGATTTGGATATCCCTTTTGTACAAGAGTATTTTGGATGAAATATTCTTGACATACTAACATTACAGACCTTCATACCTCTCATAAAAAAATCCCATGTAGTTAGTGAACAGTAAAAAAAAAAATAGCAAATTAACAATTAATTTCAAACCTACAAAATCACGTCGCCAAAATATTTGGAATCAAAGCCTACCTATAGAAATTTGCCTCGTAATATTTCGGCAACGCGACGCTTATGCGCAACACTTTGGAATTTGATTAAGGTACCTAGATCCATTTATACCAGTTACATTAGACGCCGCAACTTTTAAGAAAAAACAAAAAGCCAGTTTCCATATAAATGAAAAATTCAAACTCCCTTCAAGCCACTATCATTACCAAATTATCTTAAAACAAATATTGGATCGATGTTTCAGACTCGTACCAACGAGTACTTAGGTATCGATACTTTCTTTTCTACTTCTTTTTTGTTTTTAGTTTAAGTCTTAACTCGCATTGTACGATTTTCCATACGGTGTGAGCTCCGCATGCACTGGGTGGGAAATCCACTCGCCTTGGTCTTCGTTCCGGTATCACAACCGCCTCAGATATGAGGGACTCTAATGAATTCGTCTAAAACCTAGGTCGTACCTATGTATCGTTACATCAATTCATTTTTACCGCTTACAGTCGTTTATGTATATAAATTATATATATTCATATAATCTGTTACCTAAATTTCAGGTCTCTGCAATGATCAGTTTTAAAGATCTCCGTGGCCGAGCAGTTCGCCGCGCCATTTTTTAACCATAGCTTTGACAAATTTATGGTTTTGGGAACAATCTTTTACAAATTGTTGCAAAATATTGGCATGATTAAAAAAAAAAAAAAACGACGTGGCCGCGCCATTGAAATGGACACCGAAAACAGAGTCCAGGCTACCGGCAAGTGGTTGGGATATAAATGTATAATAATTATATAACTAAAATGTTCGTTATTCCCAAAGTGTTTCTGAGTTAACGTTTTATGTTTGTTGTAATTGTTGTACTACAATATTTGAAATCCCATAGATCTTCCGAAAAAATATATATACCTATATATACCTTCACAGAATGAATCTGGCAAATAATAAAGAATCTAAAATTCGAGACAGCCCAAAACTAGGTTCGCTGATTATCATAAAAATGTAAAAGTGGTAAAAATAAGGTTTGAACTCATACAGGTTATGGTGTTTACACAAATATATTCAGAGTCCACAAACCGATTCCGATGTATTATTTTTTATGTATTCATTGCGATGAATACGGAAACCAACTCCATCGCATTCACCAAGGAACCGCAGAAGAAGATGACCAACCCAAGACCAATGAGAACAACTCCTCTCCAGAGCCTCCATTTCATGGCACCAAGACCTGGCCTGTGCCATACTACCATTAAAGTGATGAGGTTAGGCCAAATAAATGCCATGTTTGAGAGGCAGAAACATCCAATCTGAAAAGCAAAAAATATTAGGTAGTGGTAGCTGTACGTATCTCTAAGGCTGGCCAAATACTTTCTTCGGATTAGAAATTCAAGTTCGGAGACCGGAATGTTTGCCTTATAACTAGGCACACACGTTTTCTGAATGGGAATACAAACTTACATTCATTTCGGAAATAATACGTGTGTTCGATTGAGCCAGAAGATCGTTAAATTTTTATGTTTATTTTTCAACACGTGCCAAAAGTGGGTACTGCAATAAATCGCGAGCAATAAACTAGAATAACACTTGCTCGAAAACGTTTACTCGATAGTACTTGAAATCGATAAAATTATGAGCTCGACAGTTCACTCCCTCGATGCATCAAAATCTCGAATAACTATAAGCTCGAATCATCGGCAGCGCGAAGGCTCATTATCTTGAAACATCATTTAATCGCAGCAGCCTTAGCCGCTCCCTCTCCAGCCTTCCTCCTACCCCTCTTCGCCGGGGCCGACTTGGTCGTGGCCGGCGTCGCAGGCGCCGGCGCTGCTCCTCCTTTGGCCTTCGCCACCTGGCCGGACGTTCCCGGGCTGGCAGCCACCACCGCTGCGTACGAGGCCGCCTTCTGCTTGCCCGGAGCCTTCTGTGTCGCCGCTGCTGGGGGGCGCCGGACCATGTCCTCCAGGGTGGAGAACTGCTTTCGGAAGGGAGCCAGCTCCTGCCGCACCAGGTTCCGCACCTGGCTCAGCACTTGGCTCCCCTCCAGTGCCGACGAACTCAGCCCCCCTTGCGGCTCCTCAGAGGCCGCCCTGGCCATCCCCGCCAGGTCCCTCCGGAGCGACTCATTCTCCCGAACGAGTTGCTCCATAATGACAGCGAGGCGGGCGACCTCCACCCGCAACTCTGTCGCCTCCCTCAAGGACCTGCCGACGTTGGCCACCGCTGCCGCCAGAATGGAGGCTTTGGCCGCGCTGATGGCCTCCCGCTTCGAGGACTGCTTCCTCTTGAAGGCCACAGCGCGGATCGCGGCCTCCACGACCTCCGCAAACTGGGCCCTCTGCTCCTCGGCCGTGGGAGGTACCTCTCCCGAGGACTCCGAGTCGTCAGAGTCGAGAGGAGGCGGACGGGTAGAGGGAGCCCTGTGACCGCTCCCTCCAGGGCGACGCCCCTCCTCCACCAACCTCTCGGCCCGACGCTCCACCTCCCGGGTAGAGGGAGCCAGCCGGGCAGGGGCAGGGGCAGGGGCAGGGCGGGGCGGGGCAGGGGCGGGGCAGGGGCTGTGAGGCAGGGTGGGCCCTGCCTCATAGCCCCTGCCCCGCCTTGCAGTAGGGATTTTCCGGGCGGAGGCAAACTCGCCCTCGGAGGAGGACTCCTTGTCTTCCTCCCATCTGGGCCGCTTGCGGAAGAGCTTGACGCCCTCCACAGCAGCCCCCCTTCCTCTGTCTCCAGAGCCCGCCGAGCTGACCGTTACTAGGTCAGGGCAAGAGCCGGAATCCGACTCCGCACCTCCCCGGCGCTCAGGCGAATCCTCCTCTACACAATCGAACGCCATCAGCTCCTTATAAGAAGCGGATCCGGATGACGTCGATTCGGAGCCTCCTCGGCTCTTGTTGCCACTGGCAAGCGGAACACAATTGGTGCCCCCCCAAAATACGATGGGGCAGACGCTCTTGCGAGCGTGGCGGATTCCCCAACCGCTGAGCCGCTGGAACCGCCCTGGGGTAGATCTATTTCCTCATGTGTTTTCTCCATCCTTTTCCTTTTTTAAAGGGTACGGTCCCTTGCTCCTCCGCCCTTTCTCCCTCACAGGGCCTCTCCTCCCACCCGCTCACTGCCTTCACAGCCACGTCTGATGAGCAGACGCGTACCAGAAGGCAGCGAGCGGGATTCCTCGCGTGTGTGTCTCTCTTGGTCTGATCCCTCACTTGCGACCTTCCGGCATGAGTGGCTCTACCGGGAAAGCTCGCAAGATCATTGGGACGCGCAAGCCCCACCACGACGGCAACGTGGAGACACATTCGGTGGGGGTAATAACTGCCCTGCCGCGTAGTTCTCAACATTTAGGTAAAACAAAAGTTTCAATCAATACCATAAAAAAACACATTTCTTCGGTTATATGAAATTCTGAATCAAATATTTTTGGTGTTCCCTTCTCGATACAAATACTATCTATACTAATATTATAAAGCTGAAGAGTTTGTTTGTTTGAACGCGCTAATCTCAGGAACTACTGGTTCGAATTGAAAAATTATTTTTGGGTTGAATAGACCATTTATCGAGGAAGGCTTTAGGCTATATTACTCGCAGCGTGATGTTAATCACGCTGCGAGTAATAGGAGCGAAGAAAAGATGGAAAATGTGGAAAAACGGGGAAAATTATTCATCTTTGAGGGCTTCCGTTGCGTGTGCTGCGAAAACGGTTCAAGATACCAAAAAAATATGTTGGAAAGAATTATTCCTCTTAAAATGATCTAAAAAAATGTCCGCGGCAGTATATGTCTATCTTTTAAGATTAACTCACTAGAACCGTTTTTATGGTAATCAAATTTGGTCGAAAGGGATGAAAGTTTGTATTAAATTTTGTCAATTTTAAACCGATCGGGCTGAGAGTTTCAAAATCGGGGTTAAAGTAACTATTCCACGCGGACGAAGTCGCGGACAGAAGCTAGTGTGTATATGATGTTGACATTGTGGTTAAAACTACCCTCTTTTATCTGGCTAAATAAAAATATGTACGAAGGTACTTAGTACAGATACTGTTTAACGTAGGTAATTTATTGACAGTATGTGGTAGGTTATGTTTGTTATCAGTATTGTTTATTGACTATTTTCATAAAAATGTCCAAAATAAGTGTTCAAACTTTAAAATCGCAAAAAGGCAAAGACATTTTGATCTTTAATGGTTACGTGATGGCAATCAATAAAAAATTCGATGAAAAATATTATTGGTACTGTGTGCATAAAAAAACAAAAGCAGTGCTAAAGTATGACCATTAGTGAATCACCAGAAGGAAACGTTATCCGAAGAAATTGTAACTGTGGTTGAGATTGTTTGTGATCAATTAGCTCACGAAGAACACAACAGCCTCTTTTCCCACCTGCACTGTGGTCAATTCAACTCAATAATGATAGGAAATTTCCAAGAACTCAAAAACCTTGAAGCATGGCATCGTCGTTGGAATACGTTGTTAGACAGTAAAAAACTTGGATTATATGAAACAATTACAAAACTGAATGAAGAACAAGTAAACACTAAACACGTAAAAGACAACACAATGCTACTCTATTATGAGGTTATGTGAAAGTAAAGAGAAAATTATAAATGTTTTTTTTTTTAAATATATTTTGATTTTTTTTCCATATTTCGTACTTAAATAACTTCTTCATTCTTACCTATTTGGTAAAATTATTAAGTATTTGTAATGTTATTTTGTTACTATCATTATTTTTCATGAATATAGTTAATTTATATTTCTGCGCATTTATTGGTTCATTATATTGTAGGCACTCAAATAAAAATCCTTATAACTTTTCTGTAAATCGATTAGACAGTCGGTCGAGAAATGATGTTTCGAGATTTTGATACATCGAACAATGAGCCTTCGCGCTGCCGATGATTCGAGCTTATAGTTATTCGAGATTTTGATGCATCGAGGGAGTGAACTGTCGAGCTCATAACTTATCGATTTACCTCATCTTATACTATCGAGTAAACGTTTTCGAGCAAGTATTATTCGATCTCGCGTCATTCGATTTCAAGTAGGGAACCCCATTTAAAAGGCAATTCTGTTAGCTTGCAACCTCATTTTCAATATCATTATCAAATATTATTCACATTTTGTCATGAACGTTAAACAAAACATTGTTTTTAAAAACAATATAGTATATTGTTTGGTAATTCTGAAACCCTACAAAAATTGGGGGTTTGTGAAATTTGAAACACTGAAGCTAAAAGAAAATGGAACCACTCTTATACAGAATGGCCAGTAAATAGTACGACATAGTGCAGTGGGTGATAGCTTGGGTCAATGTACCTATGAGAGATCAATTATTTAATATTTTTAAGAAACGTTACATGGTATTTTCCAACTGTCTTCCGGTCTGTAATAGTATTGTAACTGACAACTTTTCCCCCACTTTGCGAGTAAGTTGTGCTATAAATAAGGGCGCACGGCCTTTGGACAGATCAACCGGTTTCTCCGAAAGGCTACGGGAGCCCCGTGGTACGTTAGGAATGAGTGACTCCGAATGTCGACCTCCGCATCCCCACCATCAAACAGTTCATGAAACGTTTTTCAAAGCGTTTCATAGAATCCGCTGAAAAACACCAGAACCCCCTTATCGTATCGGCTACCCGATACACGCCCTCCCAGATCAGCAAGATCCGCCGACCGCGGTATACCCTTGCTGAACCCGATTACCCCAACACCCAGACCCAAGAGAGTAGTAGGGAAACCAGCACTCTTAGGAAAAACAAACACAGACCGCGTTCCGTATACCGACCTCGCCGACGAGGTCCATCGCGACGCCCCGTCAAGCCCGCTGGCTCGTTAACGCTAATACGTTTAATCCCCAAAATAATATTAACCTGACCCAACCAGTCCCTTGCTGCCCTCCCTCAATGACCCCTCTAAGCTAAGGCCCGTGTCCCACAGGGGATGCCCTTAGCGAGCGGTCATTCAGTTTTTAAGTAGTATTAAGCCCTGGCTGGGGGCCTTAAATTCATTTGAGGCCACCACAGGAATCATCGGTTAAGCAGGAACCAGCCTTAGTGTGCTGAACTGCGAGTGGTCATATCATAATCTAAAAAAAAATCGAAAGATCAGGAGCTGTTCGATAGTGGACACGGCACAACGGTGCTCTGAACTGTCAGGTATGTTCTTTTGTCATATTTTTATGCTGACTTTGGTTTCTTTTATGTATTGTTTTAACCGTCATTATTTTAGACTGTAATAATGTATTATTAAGTTGTGTAACTATGCTATGCTTAAGTTGTGTAACTGTGTCTTTTCGTTACTGAATATAATGTGTTATAAATTTTATTGTTATTAAGTTGTATTAAGAGTTATTTTGTTTCTGAATATAATTAACAAACCTATTTATGTCTATTATTGAACCGTCTCCCACATACCTACCGAAACAATACAATATAATATGCTGTTTTTAACAGACTTCAAAAAAGGAGGAGGTAATCAAGTCGACTATATTCTTTTTTTACACGAGGGACGATTCCAAGGGGCGCTACACGTATGTGGCGCGACATAAATGTTAAAACATGTAATACACATCTGAGGTGCGTTCACACATGCACAATACGTGACGCCACAAGTACCAAGAGATGTCCTTTTTAAATTACGTATACTTATGTGCACAAGTCTACACAACTTCCACACCTTGGTTTAACCTAAACTTTCGACTGCATTTAATGAGGCGATTATCACACTGCTACGCACCACGCAGCGTAGCGCATGATCCCCACCGACTGTGTCCCCACGTTGTCGTCGTGGTGGGGCTTGTGCGTCTCAATGATCTTGCGAGCTTTCCCGGTAGAGCTACTCATGCCGGAAGGTCGCAAGTGAGGGATCAGACCAAGAGGGACACGGGAAGGGCACACCGTTCGGAGACCTGAGCAGTGTTCGGGTTTGCGGACGGTGTACGATTCATTTGGAGGAAACTTGCTCGCTGCTCTCTGGTACGCGTCTGATCATCAGACGTGACTGTGAGGGCAGCGAGTAAGTAGAGAGGCGAGGAGAGGGGCCCTGAGAAGGGGCGGAGAAACAGGGACCGCACCCTTTAAAAGGAACAAAAAAAAAAAATATGGATACAGGCTTTTGCAAAATAAGTCCCCAGGTGGGTCCCGACTGCTCAGCGGTCGGGGAATCCCACCCCGCTTCGGCGGGCTGCCCTCCGTACTCTGGGGTGGGCAACAAACGCCTTCCGATTGCCAGTGGCAACCTGAGCCGAGGAGGCTCCAGCGGGTCAGCGTCCTTCGAGGACCTGATCCGCTACGATTACAAAGCGCCCGACAAAGTGTCGGGTGACAGTTGCGTGGATGCTCGAGCGAAGGCTCCTTCCAAACTCTGGAGGAGGCCATCACTCGAACGTCAAAAGGGTCCGGGGTCGGATTCCGACTCCGGTTCCAGCGCCATGAGCGCGGAGCACGCCGAAGAGGAGATTGTTGGGGCCGCGGGGAATGCTAAGTTCCTCCGCAAACGCCCCCGACCGGAGGATGACCAGGGGTCGTCCTCCGAGGGAGAACTGGCCCGGAAGGTCCCCACGAGCAAGCGGGGTAAGGGGAGAGGAGGTACGAGCAGGAGGCTCGCCTCCCAGGAGGCTACTCAGCGGGCTGCAAAGCTCGCTGAGGAGGGGCAACACCCCGGAGGGAGCAATCCCAAGACCGGTGTCTCGGTGCCTTCTGGCAATGGGCCCGGAGCCGCTGACGGCTCCAGCGAGAAGGCCAAGTTTGTGGAGGTTGTGGAGGCCGTGGTCCGCAGCGTGGCCCTGAAGAGGACGCAAGCGTCCAAAAACAGGGCCATTAGCGAGGCGGCGGCCTCCATTTTGGCGGCAGCGGAGGCGAACTTTCGCCGGCCTCCGTCGGACGCAGCGTCTGAGCTGCGGGCGGAGGTCGCCGGCTTGGCAGCTGCCATGGAGCTTCTCCAAAAGGAGAATGAGAGGCTCCGAGCAGACCTGGCTGGGCTCCGCGGAGGCAGCGCTCTGGGGACGTCTCAAGGGGGGCGCAAGCATGAGCAAAGCCAGCCCTTGCCTGCGCCGGGTCCGGCACCTGAGAACCAGGTGCTGGACCTGGTGCGGCAGGAGCTGGCCGCCTTCCGGGAACGGTTTTCCGTCCTGGAGGGCATCGTCCTGCGCCCCCCGCTAGCGGCAAGCCAAAAGGCCTCGGGCCAGAAGGCGGCCTCGTATGCGGCCGCCGTGGCTGCCAAGTCGAAGACGCCCGGCCAGGCCCAGCAAGGGGCCGGGCCGGCGAAATCGGCAACTGCAAAGCCTGCACCGGGAAAACCGGTGCAGGCCAAGCAAAAGAAGGGCGGAGCAGCTGCACAGGCGGCGCAGGCTCCAGCGTCGGCGGTGCAGCCTCCACCTTCCCAACCGCCTTCTAACTCCCCTGCCGAAGCCGGATGGCAAGTGGCCGGGGAGAAAAAGAAGGCGGGCAAGGCAGCCAGGGCGGCCAAAAGGAGGGCAAGAAGGCGGCGACAGAAGGAGCGACGCGTCGCTAACATGCTCCGCGCCCCGAAGACCGCAGCTGTAGTGCTCACGCTGCAGCCTGACGCGGTCAAGAGGGGCGTGACATATGGCGACGTGCTCGCGAAGGCCAAGGGGACGGTTAACCTCCGGGAGCTCGGCATCGTCGGGGGCCTCAGGCTAAGGGTCACCATGACTGGTGCCCGGATGCTGGAGGTCCCTGGGGCAGCCAGCGGCCCGACCGCTGACGCTCTGGCCGAAAGGCTCAGGGCGTCCTTGAATGCGGACGATGCCCGAGTGTCCAGGCCCATCAAGTGCGTCGACATGCGCATTTTGGGCTTGGACGACTCCGTCACGGAGGAGGAGGTTGTGGCCGCCGTGGTCAGGACGGGAGGGTGCTCTGCCGAGCAAGTCAAGGCAGGCACCATACGTCCTGACTTCACGGGCATGCGAACCGTAGTGGTGAGCTGCCCAGTGACGGCGGCCAAAAAGATTTCGGAGGGCCGAAGGCTCCTGGTGGGCTGGGTGTCGGCGCAGGTCAAGCTGCTGGAGCCCAGGCCTCTGAGGTGCTACCGCTGCCAAGTGGGAAACCACACGGGAGCGTGCTGCACCTCGGAGGTTGACCGCAGCGAGCTTTGCTTCCGCTGTGGTCAGCCCGGTCACAAGGCTGGCTCCTGCAACGCCGCGCCCTACTGCGTTGCATGTGCGGCAGCTGGCAAGCCAGCCGAGCACTGGGCTGGGGGCAAAGCCTGCCCTCCACCCACAAAAGCCGGGGGTAAGAAGCCCTCCTCCGCCGTCTCCGTGCCAGCCGCCGCCTCTGTCACCACCGCTGCCACTAGCGCAGCTGTCGCCGCCGATGCTGCGACTACAGCGCCAGAGCCCACACAAGGGGCCCGAGAGGAGGCCGAAATGGAATGCCAATAACGGCTCCATTACGCCTCCTCCAGGCGAACATCAACCACTGCGCCGCCGCTCAGGACCTGTTGCTCCAGAGCATGGCGCAGTGGTTGATTAATGTCGCCGTGGTCGCTGAGCCGTACTACGTCCCGCCCAGGGATGACTGGGTGAAGGACCTGGACGGCTCAGTGGCCCTAATTTCGTCGGCCGCCGCCGGTACCCCGTCCCTCGAGAGTGTTAGGAGAGGACAGGGGTGCGTAGCAGCACGGTTCGGGGAGATTGTAGTGGTGGGAGTCTACTTCTCCCCGAATCGAACTCTCGCCGAGTTCCACAACTCCCTTGGAGAGTTGCGTAACGTCGTAGTCGGGTACCGTCCCCTCCCCGTGTTTGTTCTCGGGGACTTCAATGCCAAGAATTTGGCTTGGGGTTCCCGTTACACGAACGTACGGGGTAGGATGGTGGAGGACTGGGCCCTGGAGACAGGCCTGGTCGTCCTTAATCGGGGTTCTGTCCCCACGTGTGTGCGGATGCGGGGTGACTCCGTGGTGGACATCTCGTTCGCCAGCCCCGCTCTGTCGCCGCGTGTCGTCGACTGGCGTGTTGTGGAGGAGGTGGAGACCTATTCCGACCACCGGTATATCCGGTTCGACGTCTCCGCCCAGACCTCAAGCGCGCCAGTCCGACAGACCCCGAGTGGTCCGCGGTGGGCGCTGAAGCAGCTGGACCGGGAGCTTTTCCTGGAAGCCTCGATCGTGCAGGCCTGGGTGTCACCACCGGACAGGCCTGCTGACATCAACGATGAGGCGGAGTGGTTCCGGGAGACCATGTCGGATATATGCGACGTGGCAATGCCCCGGGTCCGGCCAGGACGCGCCCGCCGTCAGGTGTACTGGTGGTCGCGCGAGCTGACGACGCTGAGAGAAGCGTGCGTTGCTGCGCGTCGCCCGTACACCAGGCATCGCCGGCTCCGCATTCGCCCTCCGAATGCGCAGGCCAGGGAGGCGGAGCTGTACGAGGAGTACAGAGCGGCGAAGACCGCCCTCCAAGCGGGGATCTTGCGGGCCAGGGATCTGGCTCGCAGAGATTTGCTGGAGTCTCTGGACGGGGACCCGTGGGGAAGGCCCTACAAAATGGTGCGGAACAAACTCCGCACCTGGGCCCCCCCGTTGACGCAGAGTCTCCGGCCCCAGCTAGTGGAGGACGTGGTGAGCGCTCTGTTCCCGTTGCGAGGGGACCATGCTCCCCCGCCCATGGCTCCGCCACCCGCGGTAGCCGATTCGGACCACACCGACGACGACGATACTCCGGAGGTGACCGAGGTAGACCTGAGAGCGGCGGTTAATAGGCTCAAGGCCAGAAACACCGCCCCGGGACCCGATGGCTTACCTGGGAAAGCATGGGTCCTGGCCTCGGAGGCTCTCGGGCCTCGACTACGTGGGCTCCTAAGCGCGTGCATGGAGAGGGGCCAGTTCCCACGTCGCTGGAAGACGGGGAAACTGGTCCTCATTGGGAAGCCAGGGCGCCCTGCGGACTCTCCGTCCGCATACCGGCCCATCGTGCTGCTTGACGAGGTGGGCAAGCTCTTTGAAAGAGTAATTGCAAACCGCCTCGTCAAGCACTTGGTGAGAGTTGGGCCGGACCTGGCGGAGAACCAGTTTGGTTTCCGCACAGGGCGCTCGACGGTGGACGCCATCATGCGCGTAAGAGCCCTCACGACGGGGGAGGCGATTTCCCGGGGTGGGGTGGTCGTGGCGGTGTCCCTTGACATCGCCAACGCCTTTAATTCCCTGCCCTGGAGTTGCATCAGGGAGGCACTCCGGTATCACCGGGTGCCAACCTACCTCCGTCGCGTGGTTGAGGACTACCTGACGGACAGAGCCGTCATCTACCCCGGTCACCGGGGAGAGTGGAACCGGCGAGAGATGTCGTGCGGTGTTCCACAGGGTTCGGTTCTGGGGCCGCCCCTGTGGAACATCGGCTACGACTGGGTGCTGCGCGCCGACCTCCCTCGCGGCGTCAGCGTAGTCTGCTACGCTGACGACACGCTGGTTCTGGCGCAAGGGGGGTCGCACCAGGCGGCGGCTGAGTTGATGACACGCGGGGTTGCGGTAGTCGTTGACAGAATCCGGCAACTGGGTCTCGAGGTGGCCCTGCACAAGTCCGAGGCCATGTGCTTTCATGGCTCTCGGAACCGGCCACCACCGGGACCCCAGGTAACGGTAGGAGGGGTTCACATCGGCGTCGGGTCAACGATGAGGTACCTGGGCCTCGTCCTCGATAGCCGGTGGAACTTCGCGGAGCATTTCCGACGTTTGGCCCCCAAACTGGGGCGGGCCGGGGCTGCCTTCAAGCGGCTCTTGCCCAATCTAGGGGGTCCAAACGCCTCCTGCCGGAGGCTGTACGCGGGGATCGTGCGGTCCATGGCCCTTTACGGGGCCCCAGTGTGGGCGCTGTCGCTAAGGCGACTGCCAGCGCGCCACCTGGTCTCGGCCCAGAGGGTCATGGCCATTCGGCTAGTCCGTGGATACCGCACGGTCTCTGGCGAGGCGGCGAATCTCCTTGCCGGATTGCTGCCGTGGGATCTGGAGGCGAGAGCCCTCGCGCACGTCTACGCGTTGCGCGTGGAGGCGCTAAGCCGGGGTGAAACTCTGCTGCCGCGGCAAATTGCTGCGCAGCGGACGGAGCTCCGGCGGGATCTCACGGAGGTTTGGAGACAGCGACTATCGCAACCCAGTGCTGGGCACGCCACTATTGCGGCGATAAGTCCCCTCTTTGAGGCGTGGCTGGAGAGACGTCACGGCGTCCTCACCTTCCGCCTGACGCAGGTGCTTACCGGACACGGCTGTTTCGGTAGGTACCTGTGTCGGATCCAGCGGGAGGACGCGTCCGGGTGTCATCACTGTGTGGATCGCCCGGAGGACACGGTGGAGCATACGGTGGAGGTCTGCCCTGCTTGAGCGGAGCACCGCCGTGTCCTCGTCGAGGCGATCGGCGGCGGCAACCTCTCGCGTCCGGCCCTGGTTCAAGCCATGGTCCGGAGCGAGGAGGCATGGGAAGCGGTCGCCTCCTTCTGCGAAGCAGTAATGCTAGCAAAGGAGGAGGCGGAACGCGTGCGTGAGAGGGAAACCTCACGCCCCAGCCGCCGCAACAGAAGAAGACGCCCCGGGCGTCGGGAAACGCAGGGCGATTCCCGGCCACCGTAGGCGCGGGCCTGCGGAGGGCGAGCTATGGGTGGCTCGCCGTCCGATAGTAACCAGGCCCGAGTCGACGGCGCGTCGTGTTCCACGCGCGCCTCAAAGAGCCGTCAGCAACGTAGACGGGGCCGCATAGGGTCAGTGCCTGCTAGGGTTGCGGATTTTGTTCGAAAGAGTCACCGCAGCCCTGGAACGCAAAGGGCACAAGAAGGATCACGGGTGGGTTTTAGTCAGTAAGAGTCTGACACTCCCTTCCGCTCCGCCCAGAGCGGGAGAAGTCATTTGATGATTTCCCATCCAGAAAAAAAAAAAAAAAAAAAAAAGCGTAGCGCATGATTGCGTGTTCTAACGTTGCTTGTATTTCAGTTTGTATAGAAAACATGCACAGTCCAACACAGAAAATGCAACACGCGCATTCACGCCAATCACGCGCCTACAAGCGGAGAAACATGCGCACACGTATTTTTTCCTTTATCAAATCTATAAAAACTGACGAAGATAAAAAGCATCAAAGATCAGGAGTGGGAGCGTGTGACGTCACGGCTTGGTAAAAATTGTAGCGAGTAGTGACGACACACGAGCTTTTTACGCACTGCGTCTTCATTTTTTGTTTATGTGAAAAAAGAAAAAATACGTTTCCAATATTGTTTGGAAATCTATCAGACGGACTAATCAGATTTTTTTAGGCAACTACCCTATTCATCGGATTGTCTGGCCTAGCCAAGTAGCGGAACATAATTATGGCACAGGGAGTTTAGGGCTCCTCGACACGGATAGGTTAGGTTCGATAATATGGTATATGATAAGAGCTGCCGTGAACGAGCGAAGCGAGCGAACTTAGTTCCTGTTTTTTTTTATTCATGTTATTTTTTTTACCCCGCAGACAGAAATAGGCGCGGGTATCCGTCGTCGGTTAAAATGTTGAATTTGGAATACTTCACGTTTCGTTACTTGCTATTCTACGATCGAGTATCAAATTTTGACGTAAATAGGTGTTTCAAATGTTCAGTTGACAATTTATCGAGAGTTTACAATCTCTAAAGATCTTTAATAATCTTACGAAGTTGGCCATTTTCATCATTTATACAACTCATTATCACTTCATTACAAAAACAAATTATCTTTTGATAAAATTTCCCGATTTAGAGACATAAAAATTTATTGACCGATAATATTTCACATCAAATATCAATTGAATTTATTGTTGCTAGAGTCAATGGTGGGCAGTCTACGATGTTGGTTATTAAATCCTTCAAACATTGCATTATGTGTATTTTACAATTAACTAAAATTTTAATTTAGTTTCTATATAAAAACAAAGTTCTATTTGATTTTTGTTCATCACTGTACTAACGCCAGAAATAGAATCCCTCGGCTCGCTACATATCTACGATAACATAGCTCTATATATGTAAGTGAGCAAGTCGTCGTAATACTCATTCAGGCTTCATAGAGTTCTCTTCGCAATAGAACATTTTGCGTCGTTATAAAATTACAATGTAAAGAATAAGTATTTTAATATTTTTCGTTTGATAACAAGTTCAATCCGGCTTCCGGTATCTGAAGGTAAGCTTTATTTACTAATTGAAATCTTTTTGCACAAGGGTTCGTTAACATCTATTTGAATAATATTTATTATCTAAGCTTTTCTTTTGTTTTCAGATTGATATAACGAAGGACTATCGATATTATGTCGTTGAATTTATGGATCCTCCATACAAGGACCTCGACCAATATGTTTGTATTCCTGATTCTTGGTTACAGACGTGTGAAATATTAGATCAAATAGTTATCCGGTTGAAAGATTATCAAAAACGAAAAAATGTATTAAAGGCGAAGCTTGCTCAGATGATTGGTCTATTTATGTGGCAGATGTTAAATATGGCACTGATGAATTCAATGCTGATACTAGTTTATCACGTTCTTTGTTTAATTTTATTGATTTCAGTTATTTCTTAACTACTTGCGGTACATAAAGGGGTATGCCAAGCCGCCATAGTGATTTAGGCCCTGACTGCCCACAAGTAACATCGAATGTTAATATTAGTATGCCCCACAAATAATATATTGATAAAAGAAAATTATTGAAAAAAACATGGAGTTTCCAAATTATAAGGATTTTTTAATGTGCGCTACACAAGTATTAAAAAGTTATTGAAAACTCTTCCTACATAACATATTAAAGCTAAGTTGTTGTTGGTTGTCATTACCAGAATAGGAGAATCGCCAGAGTCAGTATTCATGGTCAAAAACGTCGATTTTGATAGCAAAATACACGCAGCGAATCACTATGATGCAAATGCAAACAAAGTGAGAATTCTAATATTACTTTTGATTTGACAATGACAATGACATTTCTAATATTGTCAACTGACAAGTTTTAGTGTTGCCATTGCACAAAGTATTGATCGGTGCATTATGTAGATCATTTTAAAATCATTATATTATATTTTGTAAGTTGATTAAAAATCTAAATATATTAACATAAAATGCATTGGGACTTCTATAAACAAAATAATGAATAAATAAAGTACAAATATGTGTAAATGTTTTGCAACAAAACTTTATTTTGTACAGTTTTTAAATTGGCAACCTAGCAAATGTCAATATTTATTTTTTATTAAAAAATGTTGCTAACTTGTATCGCGTCGTAAATAGAAGAGTTAATTACGTAAAATTTACATATTTTTTTTAGGAAATTAAATTTCTTGGGCATTGCAAGGCCTAAAACCGGCATTCCCCTTTCATGAGGGATTTTACAAAATAATTAACATATTTTACGATGTATAAAGAATGATAATTCTATTTATTTATTAACAACTTAGTTCTAGGGCGTGCTCTTTCAGCACCATAAAATTACATACATGTTATTCAATGGAAAATAACAGACTTGTCCCAATTAGCGGCTCGAAGGTTGGAGTTATCAATTGTTATTTATAAAGGAAGTCATTGAAAATTGATAAAAACTAAAGACTATTTATTTTCTACAGATTATTACGAAAACGCATATTATATATAAATTCTTGAAAAAAGAATAATAAAATTAAGCAACGAAGTTCTTCTAAACAGGCCAAAGGTAAATTTTTCATCCTATATCAATATACATATGTGTAAATTTTACACTTCTTTTTATTTTTTCATACTTTAGATTAATTGTAATATTTATTCCAGGTGATAAACTGTCGACACTATCGAAGAAACTATCACAAAAATTGAAGCAAAACCTTCCTTCAAATATAAGAATAGACAAACATCAAGCATCTGTAACTCCATTAATTTGTAATATACAATCCATCTTAGAAGAACCACAGTTGACCGATCCCAAAATAGGAACTCATAAAAAACAAGTAAATGAAGTCGAGAACTGTTAATTCTGCTGATCAGATGGCAAAACAGATGCGCGACTCATCTAAATCAGTGAATGATAAACAACTCCCATCAACTTTGGAAAATTCTTTGAATCGAAATACAGTCATACGAAAAAATTGTAGTGAAAAATTAAACAACGTCGATCGTTTTCAAAATAATAACTCTGTAGGCAAAACAGGAAATTAATCATCTGATTGTTCTGGAATCCAATGATTTTCCTGTTAATTCTGAACAGGAAAATCATTGGATTCCAGAACAATCAGAGAACCAATTTCTGGTACTGATAATTCAAGTCTGATAAAAATAAGCGTCTCACTTTTGAAGTAAACATTGAGATTTTCAGTGAACTAAGTTTTGCGATTATTAAAAACTGTAAGACATTACATAAAATTATTAACTCTAAGTAATCCCAATTTTTTCACAAATAATAATCTTATTAATATTTCATCAAAAGTCTCGGTAGCTCCGGACGAAGAGGAGAAAGGACCTGAAGAAGAAATAGAAGAAGATAGACAAGTGGCAAGAAGAACAAAAACCGAAATAAGAGTAACGAAAAGAAAACAGGCCGAAAAAGACGAAGATGATGATTACGAAAACATTCCAAAAAGAAAACCATGCCAATCACGCACGTTTACTTTACCGCCTGATTACGATGAAAACAACTCAAAATGGACATTGAGATATCATGAACCTGTACCAGGAATTGTTGAACTTATGGACCACACAGGTGTATACATCAATGCTGTTAGGCTTACCAATTGCAAGAAGTAAGCAAAATATGCTAAAACACTAGCGCGATTGTTATTAGTGGAATTTTTTACAGAGAGTGCTTTGAGTACATGTTCATTAACGCGAGCTAAAGCATTTGATGTCGATGGGTCGAATATCCAGCCTGGATTAGATGAAGACGTAAGAATTGTTTTATTGACGTTCGTTGAAGAATATTCACAAACTAATAAATGGCCTAAGACAGACACAACGTCTATTTTGAACAGTATTTTCGTAATAAAATGCAAGAAATGAGATTCAAATATCGGTGAATAGATTATTCTAATATTTTATTGTTATAGAAGTATACGGATATTAGTGTAAGATTATTCATTTATTTTCAAGGATTCGTTAACGTAATTAGAGTAGATTTCTCCTCCTAGTAATTAAGTGGACTTGTTATGTTATACACAACAAATATAAATTATAACAATATGCGTTTCAATGTCAATTAATGAAATAAGTAACTCGAATTTTCCTCAAATGCATTTGATTAGCAGTTGCCAATTATGTGGAACTGTGTACTAGTTCTGTTGAAGATAATTAAAGAACTTAAAGTATTTATTTGAAAAAAAATCTTGATTGCTGATGAAAAATTTAGTTCAGCGTATATTTTGTCGTATATAACGAGTACAAATATTTGTAACTTCATTGAGAAGGTACTTACACGCGATTTGGCTGCACTGTATGAGTCATGAAGAGCATTTATCATTCGATTCGTGTTCATTCGTGATGTATTCTAACATCATAAAAGGAAGTTACAGGCAATAACTTCATGATAACAGATTTCCGTTATTCATGCGGACGCCATTTTAATATTCGTTCGGTGCTTAGTCGTCAGCTTGTGTACACATATTTGCATTTCGATTCATTTATAGTATTTGTTACTAAAACTAATTCAGTTGTGCCCGTTTGAGTATCAGTTTAATTTCGCTTCTGTGTCTAAAGGTAAGACTTATTTAACACTTATAATTACCCTAGTAGAAATGAAATTAAGTTTCTGGCCATTAACTATGCAGTTAAACTAGATTTTAACCAGAAACTAGCCAGTTCAATATCTAGTTTCTGTCCAGTAATTGGCTAGTTTTTACTAGAGATTCATTTATATATGGCGGCTTTGAAAAAACTGTAAATTTAAAATGTAAGGTTTGAGGTTGTTAAATTGTCAAACTTTAAAAAAATAAAAATGTTTGTTTAAGAAATAAAAAATAATTATAGCCTAATTTAAAGATTAATCAAATTAATTAACAGTGTTCATGTCTAATAATTTAAAAAAAAGGATGACAGTTTAACAGTAAAACATTATTTTAGTTGTAGGTGGCGCGCTGTGTCCCCTCGTTGTCGTCGTGGTGGGGCTTGCGCGTCTCAATTATCTTGCGAACTTTCCCGGTAGAGCTACTCATGCCGGAAGGTCGCAAGTGAGGGATCAGACCAATGGTGGACACGGGAAGGGCACACCGTTCGGAGACCTGAGCAGTGTTCGGGTTTGCGGACGGTGTGCGATTCATGTGAAGGAAACTTGCTCGCTGCTCTCCAAGCTTCCTCCAAGTTATGGAGGAAGCATCCGCTGGAGCGTCAGGGAGATGCGGGGTCGGACTCGGGCGGACGTGCGGTCCATGGCCCTTTACGGGGCCCCGGTGTGGGCGCTGTCGCTAAGGCGACTCCCAGCGCGCCACCTGGTCTCGGCCCAGAGGGTCATGGCCTTTCAGCTAGTCCAGGGATACCGCACGGTCTCTGGCGAGGCGGCGAATCACCTTGCCGGATTGCTGCCGTAGGACCTGGAGGCGAGAGCCCTTGCGCACGTTTACGCGTTGCGCGTGGAGGCGCTAAGCCGGGGTGAAACTCTGCTGCCGCGGCAAATTGCTGCGCAGCGGACGGAAATCCGGCGGGATCTCACGGAGGTTTGGAGACAGCGACTATCGCAACCCAGTGCTGGGCACGCCACTATTGTGGCGATAAGTCCCCTCTTTGAGGCGTGGCTGGAGAGACGTCACGGCGTCCTCACCTTCCGCCTGACGCAGGTGCTCACCGGACACGGCTGTTTCGAGAGGTACCTGTGTCGGATCCAGCGGGAGGACTCGTCCGGGTGTCAACACTGTGCGGTTCGTCTGGAGGTTACGGTGGATCATACGGTGGAGGTCTGCCCTGCTTGGGCGGAGCACCGCCGTGTCCTCGTCGACGCGATCGGCGGCGGCGACCTCTCGCGTCCGGCCCTTGCCAAGCCAAGCCATGCTCCGGAGCGAGGAGGCATGGAAAGCGGTCGCCTCCTTCTGCGAAGCAGTAATGCTAGCAGTAATGGAGGCGGAACGCGTGCGTGAGAGGGAAACCTCAACAAACCCAGCCGCCGCAACAGAAGAAGACGCCCCGGGCGTCGGGAAACGCAGGGCGATTCCCGGCCACTGTAGGCGCGGGCTGCGGATGGCGAGCTATGGGTGGCTCGCCGTCCGATAGCAACCAGGCCCGAGTCGACGGCGCGTCGTGTTCCATGCGTGCCTCAAAGAGCCGTCAGCAACGTAGACGGGGCCCCATAGGGTCAGTGCCTGCTAGGGTTGCGGAATTTGTTCGAAAGAGTCATCGCAGCCCTGGAACGCAAAGGGTACAAGAAGGATCACGGGTGGGTTTTAGTCAGTAAGAGTCTGACACTCCCTTCCGCTCCGCTCCCAGAGCGGGAGAAGTCATTTGATGATTTCCCATCCAGAAAAAAAAAAGCTGGCGCGATTTCTAGTTTTTACGGGATTTCGCTGGCTAGTTACTGGCTTAAATCGAGTAAAAACTATTATTTCTACAGGGTATTCCGCACAAACGATTTTTTGTATCTGTAAACATTTAAACTATTTTTAATAACTAAACTTTTCTTTAATTTTCAGATGGAAAAAGGAAACAACTGCTTTTATATAGTTGAATTTTTAGATCCGCCATACAGAGGTTTCGATCAATATGTTTGTATTCCAAGTTCTTGGGTACAAATGCATGTTGAATCGAAAGGATTAGTTGTCACAAAATATCCCGTTGAGAAATCATTAAAAACAGAACAACGTGTTAAAGAGGGCGATGTTTCTTCGATCGATTGGCCACTTTATGCGGCTAATTTTAAACATCACACTGGTAAATTCATATACTTACATTATGTTGGTCACTTTTTACACTGATAATCAACATGCTTGTCCAAATTAGCGGATTACTGTGTTATGATTTGTCATCACTTATTAACAATAAAAGAAGTCATGTGCGGGGGAATATTTCCGCAATAATCGAATTAACGTATGACTATGTGTACTTGTGTACCTACCAAAAGGGTATTGGGAACTGAATAATAGTTACATAAAAAATCAAAGTATTTTACCTTAAAATACTGTTTTTTTACAGAGTCATATGAAGAAGCAAAAAAATATATTGAAACGCTCAAAAACAGAGTAGTTATGGAACGAAACTCTCCAGAAATAAATAATGAAGGTGAATGTTTCATAAACTTAGTACTAAAACAAATAAGATTTCTTATTTTAGTTATTCATTTAAATTAATGGTCATTTTTATTCCAGATGACGATGAATATTTTTCGTTGAGTACAAGAATTAACGACTCTCAGATAGTATCGCTTAATGATAATGTAGAAGTAGCATCAGAACAACCACCGTTGACTAATTTCGAAACCGAAATTCAGAGGAAAAAAGCTCATGTAGTCAAGTTTGCTAATTCTACCAAAGAGCTTCTAAATCAGACTCCTACCTCATCTAAATCGTTGAATGACAAACAACTACCATCCACTTCAAAACGACCTTTGGATCAGTTTGTATCGATCCGAAAAATTTGTAATGGAACATCAAACAACCTCGATAATTCTAAAATTAATGATAACTTGGGAGGCAAAACAGAAAATGAATCATTTGTGAATGACAATGCTCTGAAATCAGGAAATGAATCATTGGAAAGTTTCTCAGAGCTGCAGAACAAAATAAACCGTACGACATTATCAGCACAGTCAACGCCAATAAATAATACATTTTCCGCTAGAGATTATGATTCTACTGCTACTACATCAAAAGATACGGTCGCTTTGGAGGTAGAAGAAGAAGTAGAAGACGCAGAAGAACGAGAAGAAGAAAGACAAGTGGATAGAAAAACGCAAGTTGAAACAGGAGGTCATAAAAGAAAAGAGGCCGTAAGTGACGAAAGAGACGATGACGATGATAATCAAGACTTTGCTAAAAAGAAACGAAGTGAACCCCGCCGGTTTACTTTACCCCCTGAATTTGATAAGAACGACTCGAGATGGACTTTGCGGTATCGTAATCCTTCATCAGACCTTGTTGAACTTACAGAAGGCTCAGGTGTATTTGTCAATGCCGCTAGGCTTATCAACCACCAAAGATCAACGAAAGATGTTAAAACACTAGCAAGGTTATTACTATCGGAGGTTTTTACAGAAAATGCATTGCGTACATGTGTATTCACTGTTGGTAAATCCTCTGCATACAGTGACGATGGTTCGATTCCAAGACCTGGATTAGATGAACGGGCAAAAGCTGCTTTATTGGAATATGTTGAAAGTTATGCACATGCCAACAATTGGCCGAAAGTAGACAAAGAGTCTATTATATCGACTATTCGTCATAAAATTCATAACATGAAAAGAACTCGAGAGTAATAGTGTAAGTTTAATTTGTTAATTTTTAAGGATTCACTAGTGTAATCCGTCTATTTTTTTCTGCCTGGTAATGAAACATACATTTATACGAAATAAATAATATGATTTATAATATGCTGTGTTTCATTTTCTTTAATTATTTTCGTCTTACCAAAAATCCATGAGAAAAGTGCTTTAAAATGGCCTCAAATAGATTTATTTAGCTGTTGCCAACGTTTTCACGTGTGAATAGTTTGTTTTATCTAAGGTCACAAAGTTAATATTAATATACGATAACCTATTCTGTAACAATATGATAACAGATTACCGTTTTATGAGCGAATGCGTTATTGTAATACTTATTCAACCTCTACTCATCTGTGTTTTCACATGTTTCTATTCTGATTCAATATTAGATTTATTTACTTAAAGTAATGAAGGCAATACTGTAGTTTTCTCAATTCGACGGACATTAGTTAATAAACTGTTTGTATAGACATTTTATTAAAATTATAAATGAATCCAATTAAAATAATTAAACAACCTTAAGTATTCGTTTATACGCATCATTTAATAATTATGATTACAGCTAGTAACTCTGAATTGTTGATTTTGAAATTCAGAATCTTCTGACTTGATGATATATTTAGTTCATGTCTTATCATAAATAACAAGTACAAAGTAACATCATCCGGGAAGCTGACGTCATTTTAGCTTCATTATCATACGGATTGCGACGCCTATGGGAATATCCACCGAGAATCAGTTCCAAGCATTACTGATCAACTGAGTGGTTTTGGGGATTATGTTTGCAGTGAGCATTCACTTAAGGGCGCATATTCCGAACGGCATTTCATACAAATTTTCAAGTCGTTATTTTCCGAAATGACTAAACCGATTTTACACACGTAAGCAGAATGCATAGGTCTAAAAAGTTAATTGAAAACATTTAACATAAATTTCCAGTTATCTTTTTTAAAATAAGACATTTCGAAAATTTGTGTTTAACTAACTTTTTAGACCTATGTAACCTGCTTATAATTATGTCTGAAGTTTCACTAAAATCGGTTCAGTCATTTTGGAAAATAACGACTTGAAAATTTGTATGAAATGCCGTTCAAGTATTGTTTTTGGTTAAATAATTAGCCTTTTGTTACGATTCGGAACGAGCATCGGGTGGGAAAGAGCATACCTCGCAATTGAGGGTAAGATCTAAACCTAAGTGCGATTATAATATTTTTGTCTAAAAATAAATAAACCAAGTGTTTTGTGTTGTTTTATTAAAACAAAGCGTTTCTAGAATTATATGATTCGTACAAGTTTCACTAATTAAGATAGCGGCCTTGGAGGTTAATTATAGGAAAGTATACTTCATTATTTATTTTTATAGGAGTTGAATTATAATATGTTTCTAATGATGTATTGTACATAAATAAAACTTGTATTATTCCATGATTAATTTAAAAGTAATAAAATAAAGCTTTTCTAATCTAAATATATATAACTCAAAAGTGACTGACTGACATAGTGATCTATCAACGCACAGCCCAAACCACTGAACAGATCGGGCTGAAATTTGGCATACAGGTAGATGTTATGACGTAGGCATCCGCTAAGAAAGGATTTTGATTAATTCTATCCCCAAAGGGGTAAAATAGGGGATGAAAGTTTGTCAATTTTAAACCGATCGGGCTGAGAGTTTCAAAATCGGGGGTAAAGTAACTATTCCACGCGGACAAAGTCGCGGGCAGAAGCTAGTTATGAACATAAATTGTCTGGAAGAGATCGCGGAATGCGATAAGACCGCCCATTGTATGTGTTTTAGTTTTAAGTCTACTTTTTGTGTTTCTTTTGGTGTACAATAAAGTATATAATAAATAAATAAATAAAATAAATACTGAACAACGTTTTATAATACAGATGATAATCAAATAAAGTCTAAACGATAAAAGAATGGTTATCATATAAAATATGAATTGTGTGAAATGTTTTCGTCTCAGCGTGTACGAAGGTTAATGTTTCTAACGGGTTTTATTTTTCATAACGAACATTTTCCGTAAATTTCAACTTGGCTACTAGAGAGACCAGCTGTTAGAGGCATTCATAACGAATTGGTCGAAGAAGGTAACACATCTGGAAGAGTGGAAGATTTTGGGGAAGACCATTGTTGAGCTTTAGGTCGAGGTTGATAAAAAAAACGACGTGGTTGATACAAACAACTAATAACACATTAAAAAAATAGGACTAGCAGCGCCCCACGATTTCACACACATAGTTCCAGTTCCCGTTAGAATACGGGGATAATACAGCCTATGTTACTCGCTGATACTGTAGCTTTTCATTGGTGAAAAAATGGTTAAAATCGGTCCAGTAGTTTCGGAGCTTATTCGGTACAAACAAACAAAAAAAAAATCTTTCCTATAGTAGGTAATAGATAAAATGATCACTTACGAAACCCATAATAGCATTTATGTCCGGAAATATGATTGCGGTTAATCCGATGAGGGTCACAAAAACTGCTCGATAAAAAAACTCCCATTTCAACAGCGTCTCCGGTTTGTGCAATCTCTTCAAATAATAGAAGCAAAGATTGAATGGCACCCAGAAGTTTAGCGCGTGAGTCACATATATCATCACAGCTATTAAACCTTTCAGAATCTTCGGAAAACTGAAATAATGAAAAACAATCAATTGTATGGCAATAGGTAGGAAAAAGTATTTACTATTTTTCTATCTAGTAAAGTATACTAGATAGAAAAATACTATTTTAAAGAAAGAAAAAATAAAAAAGGTCATGTAAAAAGGAGGGATGAAACACATGTAACTAAAAGGGTTATGAATATGAATGTGGATGGATTGTGTGAGGAGTGATATGAAAGAAAAAGGAGCTAGTGATAGCGTGACGGCTGATAGGACAGAATGGAAGAAAAAAACATGTTGCACCGACCCCAAGTAACATGGGATAAGGGCAGGAAGATGATGATGAAAGAAAGAAAGAATAAAACTTATTTAGTGCAGAAAACACACACGGTACAGAGAATGCTAGCAAGCGCGGGCCGTAAACCGTATCAGCATAATTTAGTTTAGATAGGACAAGGGTTTCGACTAGCTGCTCGCGAAGCTTTCCGGACAAGAAGGGCCTCATTTTGTACAGCAGCCTTAGGCGAAAGAAGCAGTTTTTCACAGAATCAGCTACGTGCCTCTCAAATCTAAGGCCACTGTCCACATACAGTCCCAGGTTTCGAGCCTCGTCTACTCGTTCAATAGGCTCACCCATCAGAGACAAAGCAAGATTTGCAGGTAGCCGCTTCAACTGTTGTTTCGTACCAAACAGCATGTACTTTGTCTTTAATGGGTTTAATGCCAAACAGTTCCCTTCTGACCAGGCGGAGATTCTGTCTAGATCTTCACTCAGTTCCCTAATAGCTGTGGCATAGTCATCTGGCCTGAAAGAAATATACAATTGCACGTCGTCGGCATAAATGTGGTATTGGCACTTTCGAAGGCACTTTATAATATCCGCGCAGTATAGGATAAAAATAATAGGACCCAAAATTGATCCTTGAGGAACTCCTCTTCCTATGGAAGAAAGAGCCGAGGAAAGGGTGGTTCCATCCGCTAATCGCAATTCCACGAGTTGCTTTCTGTCAGTTAGGTAACTGCGGAACCACTGGATTGCATTTTCGTCAAAACCGTAATATTTCATCTTTGAAAGTAATAGTGGAACATTAATACAATCAAAGGCGCGGGAAAAATCGAGTAGCACCATCAGTGTGCACATGCCTTTATCTTGGGCAGCCAGAATGTTGTCCGTAACATCCAGCAACGGATTGAAGGTCTGGTAGTACCTCGTGCTCTTCTAAAAACCTAGTCAGCTGACGGCACACCACCCTCTCCATTACCTTTGATAGGCAAGGCAGAATGCTGATAGGCCACAAGTCCTTAACTTCCATAGGGTTTGAGTTCTTAGGTAGCGGTCTAATAGTGGCAATTTTCCATTGGTAAGGGAACTCAGCAGTCCATAATTATGGAGTAATTTATTATGTGGGTTATAATTGCCAATGTATGTGGCAGAGTTAGGGTTAGCATGTCTAAGGTTATGTGGTCATACCCTTCTGCATTTGATTTTAGATCCGAAATAATGCGCGATATGTCGTTTTGTTCTACTGCAGTGAGAGTGAAAATAGCTTCACTGTATTTATTGTTCTCATAAAACGACAAAAGTACCGAGCTAGCCACCGGATTACCAGGAACTTGCAAAAATATGTTATTGATCAAGTCTGGGTTCCTGAAGTGTGATGGTAGATCATTTCTTTGCTTTGTGGGTGAATAGATGGATTTAATGTTTTTCCATAGTAATTTTGGATTTTTAATTTTGCTGTTTATGTTGTTCCTAAAATATGCAGTTTTTTCATTAAACAAAGAAGTAGTCACTAATGATTTCAATTGTTTATAATAAACTTTTTTGTATAAAAAACTTTTTTTTTATACCGATGCCTCACAGCCAAAAAGGATAACCGCCACTTTACAAACTTTACAGGATAGAAGTTCAAAATAAGTGAAAGAAAAAATATTCTAATTTTTTCTGACGCTTTTAAAAGCTTCAAAATTATAAATGTATATACATATGTAAGTAATACTAGTGGTGAGTGGTAATAGTGGTAGTGTGTGTAGTAGTGTAATTACATATAAGTATGTATATATACCTATATAAATTGTATAAATATTTCATATAGCTTTTAAAAATAAACCAAAATAACTGTCGTTTATGAACAAAAAACTAAGTGTTAACCCCTTATTTCTTTACTGCCTAAGCGACAAAAGGTTCGACATAAAATCACGAAACTTAGATCAATAGACGCAGAAAAAAAAACCGATTCTAACCATATATATAAGTCGATGTCGCAAAAAATGTCGCTTATCCCTTTTTGGCCGTAAGGCATCGATACTATTTTAGTATTTTGTTTTCTGAACAAAAAGCGCCTTCATTGTCCTTCTTATAAAAAATAACTTTGCTGTGCCCGACAGGGTCCATAATTGATTCGACGTTTTACAACCAAATATATATACAAATTATGGAATGCAATTAAGTATTGAGTAACGCACCCGAAATTAAAAATATAAAATTTTGCATTTGACACACAGTGGCACATAATCGCAGCCTTGGAATGAAAGTGCCCTAACACAAATGTCTTTATTTTATTACAGGACTAGCTTCTGCCCGCGGATTCACCCGCGTGAAAGTACACTTCTCATCAAAATATCGAAACTCATTGGTAGGATTGTCACAGAGCTTAGTTAAGAACCACTATTTAAAAAATCGATAGTCGAGACAATCTCTACATTCATTTTATTGGACGAAAATTCGAAAAATTAAATTCAAATTTGGAATTTTGATGCACCATTGTGTAGACGCAAACTGTCAGCTATATATTGGCGTATTTTTTAAATTATATCAGTCCTCTTTTTACTATTGTACATATAACTGTCGCTTAAATTGTACTTCAGTAGTTTCGATATTTTGATGAGAAGTGTTGTTCATGAGTTTTAATTTTTTTGCACGGAAGTGTAACCCTTTTTCTAAAATAAAACATGCGAATGTCCTGAAAAAATTGGTTCAGCAGTTCCAGAGATAAGCCGGAACAAATAGACAGACATACAAACATCTAATAACAAAAATTGTATTTTTGTCTACATTTATTATAAGCTATTATTTTGATATTACAAACTTCAATATCATTTATATTATATTTAATCAGTTTTTTTAATTAAATAATATTTATATTAATTTATCAAAAAACCAGTAAAAGCTAGCCCTAATTACATTGTGCTATTAAGTCTTAGATACCAGCGTTAAAAAAAATAAAGTTTGCCATGCACTTACATGGTCATAGGGAAGTTTATCGTAATCGGCGGTTCGGCTGCATCCATGAAAGCCACATACCCGGAGAAGGATATCAAGAACACACACACTATGATTGACCCCATGCCTGAAATAACAGTAAGGTTATAATGGTTGATCCACATATCCTATCCCTGCCCGGGACGCGGTGCGGCCGGGCCGAAGTCCATCCGCAGCTCAAATATCGGTGCGTATGTCACCGGAAAATTGTAAGATTGTAATAAAACTTTATTAGATTATAATTTCTCGATATATTATGAAATAAACGTCTTATATTAATAAATCTCATCCAAATTAAAGTTTCCAAAATAGAAATAATAGTTTACCATTTCTCGCAATATTTTACAATCTTACGGCGTTTGCAATTTTCAGGTGAAACGTACATTTTATAATATGAACTCGTTCACACACGTCTATCCGGGCCACGACCCTCGAGGACTTTGCTTTACGCGGGTAAAACCGCGGGCGCTGCTAGTATATTATATTAACAAAGAGTTTTAACAAAGTGGCCCTCACACCACACGCATATTACTAGGAGCGCCCCGTGGTTCCACCCGTGTTGTTCCCGTTCCCGTGGGAATACGGAGATAAATAATGTAGCCTATGTTACTCAGGGTAAAAGTAGCTTTCTAATGGTGAAAGAATTTTTGAAATCGGAACAGTAGTTTTTGAGTTTATTCGTTACATACAAAAATACAAATCTTTCCTCTTTATAATATTAGTATAGATGCAGTATTGTATTTTGTTAAAAATGAACAATGCTTTTCTTTAGTTTGAAATGTACTTCCCGGAATTCGTTCCTTAGTATAGTAGCAACACTTTCGAATAGTGTACTAATACAGGTTTTGTTATTTCATCAATCGGTTTGATACCGAATCATTTCATTAAAAGATCCACTGTTTTTTTTTATGGATTTGAAATCATCAAATGACTCTTCAGCTTCTTCAGACTTCAGCTCTGGGCGGAGTGGAAGGGAGTGTCAGACTCTTACTGAATAAAATCCATCCGTGTTCCTCCTAATGCACTTTGTGTTCCAGGTCCGCGGTTACTTTTTGGAACAAATTCTGCAACCCTAGCAAGCATTGGTCCTACCGGTCCTCGTCTTTTATGCTGACATCTCTTTAAGGCGCGCGTGGAACGCAAGATCGCACCGCAGACCTGCTCTTACGGTGGCTAGTAATAGCTACGTGACTCCCGGCGCCCAGAGCTTCTTCTGTTGTGGCATCTGGGTTGTGTGGTGTGCCTCTCCCTCACGCGATCCACCTCTTCCTTCGCTAGCATTACTGCTTCGCTGAAGGAGGTGACTGCCTCCCATGCCTTCTCGCTCCGGACCATGAATTGAACCAGGGCCGGGAAAAATCCATTGAGCCAAGTTTTAGTTTTCATGAAAACTGTGTTCAAGACTCTTTGACCGTTTTTCGTTCCGTTCCGTACTCTTTAAAAATTCACCCTCTATGACTGGTTTGATTATATTCGAGTAAATCTACAACTAGGACCCCCACATGTCTGCATCTGGGTGCTCCTAGCTGAGTTCCACATCGGTGAAAACAACCGACTTCTAAACAAAAAAAAACACAAAAAGTATAAAATTACTTAAATTTTGGAACTCGGTGTTTTTTGGTAGCTTCTTCGTTTTTTGAACACCGACTTCCGAAATTAGTTATTTTATACTTTTGTGTTTTTTTGTTTAGAAGTCTGTTGTTTTCAACTATGTGGAACTCAGTTAGGAGCACCCAGATGCAGAAATGTAGGGGTCCTAGTTGTATCTATATATATTTTGTTAAACGCCCACAAACGTACCTATCACAGCGTACACGGTATAAATTGGTGTAAACAATAAATAAGCATGCGATTTCAGCAATCCTGAAAGATTTACTAACATTAATTGAAGAGTTCCGTTTCCTATCTCTGTTCTTTAACAGATCTTCACCAAACTGGAAAGGGGTCACCTTGAAATACTAAGATGCTTTTCCAAACTATCGTACATAACTTTATTTTTTCATTTTACATTGGCAAGAGTGAATAAGAAAATCATCAATGTCGTCGCAGCCACGCATTATTAACTAAATACTAGTCGTCAGATTTCAATCAAATTTAAATAGGACCACATGACAAGTGGTGCTTGTCATGTGGTCCCATTTAAATTTTGAATATAAAAATCAGGACATCCAGTACAAAGTTATGAGGTAACACAAAAAAATACAGTCGACTTGAGAACCTCCTCCTTTTTTGGAAGTCGGTTAAAAATGTGGCGAATCAATCAAACGCAATCTTTCAGTAAGAGCCATCTATCGGGCTCTTGTCATCGCCGTGGTACTAGTGCTTTTAATGCCTTGTCGCATGACGATGAGAAGAGACCAGACAGAAATTACCACAACTACCGCCTAAGTAGGTTTAACACACTAAAAAAGCACTACAAAACACAACACATCACAAAACATACGTAAATTTCTGAATAATGAATTTAATTAAAGTTAGTTATTTGTCAAACTCTATTTTAGCATGAAAAAGCTGGTCAAACTTTGGTATTCAAGTACGGTTGCAAACATTTTATATCACCTAGACATTTTAAATACTGCCATACTGTGCGTTATTGGTACATACCCCATGCGAGGGCTATGGGATATAAATCCGGTCTGTCCATGTTGTTCTCGATGGGGATCACAACCCCGGAGCAAGACATACTGAATACTGACATCCCGATGAACTCCATACAGCCATATAGTGATGTATAAATTCTTAAGTTATCGAAACCGGGGTTAAAGGTAAACATATAGTAAATCGACATACAAATACATAATACTGAAACAAAAAGGAATTATAAGACCACAATATTTATTAAAATTATCAATAAATAAAAATAAAACTTCTTATTAAGCGGGTGCCGTGCACGGTCAAGAATTAGCATTAATGCGAACAGCGCTCTTTGGGTTTTGTGGTGGTTTGTGACTTTGTAGTCACGAATAACCTCACGAGGCGTTGCCCTAAAAATGTGCTTACAAAAATTGCCGAAAAAATAAACAATTTTAGTACAGCGGGTGTCAGTTGGTTGTCCTATACGGTATAGCGGGTGCCAGTTGATCGTGCCACACGGTATAGCGGGTGCCAGTTGGTTATGCTATACGGCATAGCGGGCGCCAGTTGGTTGTGCCACACGGTATAGCGGGTGCCAGTTGGTTGTGGTATACGGTATAGCGGGTGCCAGTTGGTTGTGCCACACGGTATAGCGGGTGCCAGTTGGTTGTGCTATACGGTATAGCGGGCGCCAGTTGGTTGTGCCACACGGTATAGCGGGTGCCAGTTGGTTGTGCTATACGGTATAGCGGGTGCCAGTTGGTTGTGTCACACGGTATAGCGGGTGCCAGTTGGTTGTGCCACACGGTATAGCGGGTGCCAGTTGGTTGTGCTATACGGTATAGCGGGTGCCAGTTGGTTGTGCCACACGGTATAGCGGGTGCCAGTTGGTTGTGGTATACGGTATAGCGGGTGCCAGTTGGTTGTGCCACACGGTATAGCGGGTGCCAGTTGGTTGTGCTATACGGTATAGCGGGCGCCAGTTGGTTGTGCCACACGGTATAGCGGGTGCCAGTTGGTTGTGCTATACGGTATAGCGGGTGCCAGTTGGTTGTGCCACACGGTATAGCGGGTGCCAGTTGGTTGTGCTATACGGTATAGCGGGTGCCAGTTGGTTGTGCCACACGGTATAGCGGGTGCCAGTTGGTTGTGCTATACGGTATAGCGGGTGCCAGTTGGTTGTGCCACACGGTATAGCGGGTGCCAGTTGGTTGTGTCAAAAATGTAATAAACTAAATACAGATTAGGAAGTCGCACGTACCTATTACAAAATTAGCGGCTATTGAGAACGGCGCCAAATATTTCAGATGCCTGATTAGACATATTGCTATAATAAAAGGTATCATAGCGGCTAGGTACACCCTCAAATTCGGATATCCTTAAATAAAAAAAAACAATAACGTATGAAATACATGGCTCACAGACTGCGTCGATTTAACCATACACCATTTGATGTGACTACGACTCCTCAGTGCCTCTGAAAGCACGGTCATGCTGCCTCCGATGTCATAATTACAGTAAGTCAAATAAAACGGAATTATTTATTACTAGTAATAATTATTTACACATAAATTAACGAAGTGTCGTTCACTTGCGAGTTCATGTTTACTATATTTAAGAGTTTGTAAGAGGTTTATAAATATTATACTAGCTGACCCGGCAAACGTCGTATTGCCACATAAAATAAAAACAAAAAATAGGGGTGGACCACCCTTAACATTTAGGGGGATGAAAAATAGATGTCCGATTCGCCACCCATTTTTTTTTTTTTTTTTTTTTTTTTTTTTTTAATAACGTGGGGAAATCCTCATGGACTATCCCCCGTCTGGGGAAGACGGGGGGGTGTACCGGACTCTTACCGGCTAAAACCACCACGGTGTTCCGTCACTTGACCGTAGGCCGGGGTCACGGGATTCGCAAAAGCATGCACCGCAACCCCGGCAGGTCTTGGTCCGCCAGCCCCTGGCGGACCTCTCTTTTGTGGGGCCTAGCCCCACGTCCTGCTGAGTAGCGCGCGTGGAACACGTCGCGTCGCCTACTCGGGCCTGTCCGATTCGCCACCCTAGCCGATATGCACGCTAAGATTCACGAAAATCGGTTGAGCCGTTTCGGAGGAGTTCAACCACAAACACTGTGACACGAGAATTTTATATACAACGTGTTGTTTTGCATCCTCGTCAAATTCACGGACGTGAAATTCAGTGAATGATTCTCGACCCAAATCAACAATAAAATGAGTAGGTATTTTTTAAATTTATTTTTGCTATTTACGGAAATCCGTGTGAACAAGACGTATTTAAATTCGGCTCGTCTGTTCCTAGCCTTATAACTGCGCTTTCACACACACAAACAAACGCAAACAATACATCGATCATTCGATAAATTCGTAGGTACCTAATCCCCCGCGCACGGCCGCACGCGCCTACCGCCGAGCCGCGACTCCTCCCGCCCCGCGGCGCGGCCCCTGATCCAACAGCAACAGTGTATTGGATGTCGCCGCCGTGTGCGTGCGTTTTGCGAATTCCCTTCTCGGTACATCGTTGAGACGTAGGTACAAAGTGCAAGATGACGGACAATTATTTCAATGTCGAGTTGGTAGAGATGGTCCGCCTTTATGCCATCAGTGGAGACAGCCTACGTGGAGCCATCCGGATGTTCACGGAAATGTTTCCCGATCGGGAACCCCCATCACAGAGCGTCATGCTGGCTGCTACGCAGAGACTACGGGATCATCGGCAGAGTTTGACCTACCCCGGCATGCTGAAGCACGCGGCAGCGTAGGCCTGCCTGTCGCCTTGCAGGAAGAAAACGAGGAAATAACGTCCTCGTTTGTTCCAGTTCACAAGGTTCTTCATCTGATTCTGGCATAAATTCATCACAAAGCAAAGCGTTTTTGACTCCTGATTCAGAATTAGTATCAGTATTATCTCGAGCGGAAATTGATTCTCTGTTAGATTTCTTGGCTAGTTCTAATATTCAAATCTCTTCTTGAACTCTAATTTAGATAAAAAAAAGAAAGATGTTCCTTAGAGGACTTGAATTAAGGATCAGAGTACTTTAAAAAACCAGTAACACGACTTATTGTAGTTATGACATCGTGGGCAGCATGAGTTTCGGCAGTCGTTACGGATTTTCAGAAGCCAGAAAATCTAATACCAGTCTTACCAAGAAATACCGTTTTACCCAGTTACTTGGTTCCGTAGGTAAGATAGGCCGTCGGTCTACATAAAGATTATTCAGCTGGATCCAGTTTGTTGGTATGCTGGAAAGCGGTCTAAGCACACATTTTCTTGGTATATTATTTAATATTTCACATCCATCATCTACAGCCTGATTCACCATTTATTTGACACTAGCTGCTGCCCGCGACTTCGTCCCCGTGGAATCCCCGATTTCAAAACATTCTTTAACGCTGCTCCGCTCCTATTGGCTTAAGCGTGATGATATAGAGCCTAAAGCCTTACTCGATAAATGGTCTATTCAACCCAAAAAGAATTTTTCGATTCGAACCAGTAGTTCCTGAGATTAGCGCGTTCAAACAAACAAACAAACAAACTCTTCAGCTTTATAATATTAGTATAGATTATTTACTTACCGTCATACGCTGCTGCAACTTTAGATAAAGAGGTGTCTTCAACCAGCTGTTTTACTGATTTTGCTATAATAATTTGGTAGCAACAGCACGAACCGAATAGATCGATACATATAAGGGTGTCTATTAGGTACCTAGAAATAAATAAGTAAGACGATTAATCCCAGGAACGCAGAATAATAATTATCATGATGCCATTTTAGTTATTTTTCAAAATCACGGCGCATAATGAATGTATGTATGGATAGAGGACGCTTAGCAAAGAAAAAATAAATTACCACATGGTGCCCCAAAGTGTCACGTTGCCGATATGTTTGAAGGCAAATTCGTCAAGGTGGGAACAATGAAAATTATTAAAAAACTAGCATCGCCCCGCGGTTTCACCCGCGTAGATCCCGTTCCCGTGGGAATATGTGGAAATAATATAGCCAATGTTCACCGGAGATAGTGTAACTTCCCAACAGTGAAAGAATTTTTCAAATCGGTCAAGTAGTTTCGGAGCCTATTCAATGCAAACAAACAAACAAAAAAAAACAATCAAATCTTTCCTACTGTTCTCTCATACTGTTTACTGTAAAATAAATCTATATCTATACTAATATTATAAAGAGGAAAGATTTGTATTTTTATATTTTTGTATGTAACGAATAAATTCAAAAATTTCTGGACCGATTTCAAAAATTCTTCTACCATTAGAAAGCTACATTCACCCTGAGTAACATAGGCTACATTTTATCCCCATATTCCTACGGCAACGGGAACTACGCGGGTAAAACCGCGGGGCGCTGCTAGTAATTTTTAAATATAGATTAGTACACTTTATTACAGTCATTATTCGCTCATGGCGACTTTACCTCCAAATATCTTGACAACGTGACTCTTTAGAGTATCATGTCACTAACATTTTCGTTTATTTAAGTATTCTGTGTATGCTACACAGGTTCTGTTAGATAGTAGATGCACCATCACTGACTTTGATTTATGACATAATTATGTAGCTTCGTTCGAGCAGACGTGTTTTACGGAAATGTATATCTCGCAAATATCTAAGATCTACTTATCTGTTCTTAAGTGTTTTGTTTATTTTTTTACTATTTTAAAGTTTTTGTTTAATTATGAAAAATACTGCTCTCCAGTATTTTTTTATCCTCACTGCGGGTCAATAACGTTTCAGACACGTCGCCGTCGCCGACCAATCGCAAATGCATTAGTGATTGTTGAATGAATCGCGTCGTGTGTGATGTGACTGAAGTGTGAGACCGATTTCTTACGACTTCTATACGAACTACATTTTGACGTGACTAATCAACTTTTCATTAATCAAAAGTAAGCTGTATTCATAATAGGTTGGGGAAAGAGTTTCTTTGCATTTTTTTAAGAAAATTCAAAACATTTATTTACATTTAACTAAAGTATGTAGGTACTATTTTTTTCGATAACTTTTTGCCATCTTGTAGGTAGGGACATGATGGCTATAGAAATTTTGGGACTTCTGATCAAAATACCGCGACAAGTGGTTTTGGCAGTCCTCTCGTGATGTTAACCTGACACTGCCTAAAGAATTTATGCGTCTAGTTGTTTCTTAGTACTTAAATGAACACGAAGTAAACTATTGATTCATACAAACAAGATGGAGTGTTAGTTTACCTACTTCATGTGCGCTACATCTATATTGACACGGTGTGTGTGTGTATGACAGAATACGCTGGTTGAATACTTTCATGAATAAAACCAAGTTATCTAAAAAATACTAACCTGAAAGGTTTTGCCCACCACTGGATCTTGCTATTGGGAAACATCATAAAGGACGCTTCTCCAACGTCTGCATACGACATTACAGGTATCCTTGAACGTTTGTAAAGTATTTGCGAAGATGTTACAAGTAACTGAAATTAATTAAAAAGTGTTTATATCAATACATATAATTGAAAAAATAAAAATTGAAACAGACACAAACGCACAGCAAATAGTGAAATAAATAAAATCACGTGTAGAATTCAGCTAAGCGTGCCCATACTAAAAATGTTTATTAATTGATGTATCTAAGCAGTTGCATCAAGTAATAAACAAGATTAATTATTCGAGACTGGATTATTTTTACAGGGGAGTCTGATGACTGCAAGAATAGGGTAGTTGACTAAAAAAATCTAATTAGTCCGTCAGATAGATTTCCAGAAAATATTGGACACGTATTTTTTCTTTTTTCACATAAAGTAAAAATGAAGACGATAGGTACAGTGCGTTGAAAACTTGTGTGACGTCACTACTCGCTACAATTTTTACCGGGCCGTGACGTCACACGCTCCCACTCCTGATCTTTAATGATTTTTATCTTCGTCAGTTTTTATAGATTTGATAAAGGAAAAAATACGTGTCCAATATTTTTCTATAATCTAACTGACGGACTAAACATAATTATATATTTTTTACTCAGGCAACATCCTTAGTGAAGGTAAGTACCTTAAATACTGTAAATAGAAAAAAATACTCAAGAGGAGACTGCAAGGGTGTGGGGGGTGCTCACATCGAACGGAAGTCACCACACTACTTCCACATGTTTTAATTGAATTACAATTCAAAGTCTGCGCAGACATAAGTCTGTATTGTGTGGATGCACTTTTAGTCTAGTCGTAGGTAGAACATTATCAGATTAAGTCTCCAAGATCCTCAGATCTAAGTTCCTCGTTAGATTTTCTTATGGGTTTATGTAAGACTAGCAGCGCCCCGCGGTTTCACCCGCGTAGTTCCCATTCCCGTGAGAATACGGGGATAAAATATAGCCTATGTTACTTAGGGTGAATGTAGCTTTATAATGGTGAAAGATTTTTTTAAATCGGTCCAGAAGTTTTTGAGTTTATTCGTTACATACAAAAATAAATACAAATCTTTCCTCTTTATAATATTAGTATAGATATAGATTTATTTTACAGTAACCAGTATGAGAGTGTGTATGAGTTACAAATGCTGATTTTTGAAAAGGTTGAAAGCTGATTGGCTGCGTTGCCTTTTCATTAAGCAGCGGCCTAACTGTCATCCACTGCACACGTCTACACACTCACACACACACACACACACACACACAACATTTAATGAACGAACTGGCCGATGCTTAAGCCGCAAGACGTCGGAAGTCATGCTACCAAAGTATTACGTTAACTATAGCGACTACATTAAAGTCTGTTATGAACCACATCGATACTACTTCGCAAAAAAAAATGTGCTGAATGGTATTGCACAGTTTGTTCGAAAGAGTCACCGCGGCCCTGGCACGCAAAGGGTACTAGGAGGATGACGGGTGGGTTATAGTCAGAGTCTGACACTCCCTTCCACTCCACCCAGACCGGAAGAAGTCACTCGATGATTTTCCTTCAGAAAAAAAGTGTGCTGAATAGAAAAATAAAAGAACTAAAAAGTACGAAACAAAAAATATAACATGACAGGAATACTTACAAAATTATAATGGCATGGCTTCTTTTGCTTTGCCGTGATCAGGCAAAAAATGTTGTACACAATCTTGTCCGAAAGTACATTTAAAAAGCATGAACAGTTACAGTTCAGTTAATACTTACATAAAGACAGTAACCCATGTAAACGCCAAAGAATATGTTGAGAGGAACGGCTACGCCAACACCGCCCTTCATGTAGCTCACGTGCCCACTGAGGATTCCACCTCCCAGGGCACCCTTCACCATGTGAGCCACAGAACCGATCAAACTGAAATCGGAAAGAGTTGGTAAGAGATAAGTGGTCTATACTATACTTTTAAAATGATCGTCTACATATCCTTTTTCCCTGCTTTATGACTTGAAGCCGACCCCAGGCTTCCAGTCAAACCGTTTTCGCCGATTGACTACCTATCTCAACTCCATAACGCAGTAACTGCGTCACAAGGTGGTTCTTAGCAAGACTGGGCTCAGTTTTTCTGGCTTTTGATCATCCATAACGAGAGTCCAATGTCTACGAATGATAGCCGGGACCAACGGCTTTACCAAGCTGCTTTCCAAGGCACGGAGGACTTGCGATATACATATGTATGTACTAGCTTTTACTAGATTTTAAAACATTCTTTATCGCTGCTCCGCTCCTATTGGCTTAAGCGTGATGATATATAGCCTAAAGCCTTCCTCGATAAATGGTCTATTTAACCCAAAAATAATTTTTCAATTCGAACCAGTAGTTCCTGAGATTAGCGCGTTCAAACAAACAAACAAACTCTTCAGCTTTATAATATTAGTATAGACTAGCTGCTGCCCGCGACTTCGTCCCCGTGGAATCCCCGATTTTAAAACATTCTTTATCGCTGCTCCGCTCCTATTGGCTTAAGCGTGATGATATATAGCTTAAAGCCTTCCTCGATAAATGGTCTATTCAACCCAAAAAGAATTTTTCAATTCGAACCAGTAGTTCCTGAGATTAGCGCGTTCAAACAAACAAACAAACAAACAAACTCTTCAGCTTTATAATATTATATAGTATAGATTAAGAAAACCATCCATAGACGGGCGTCTTCAGCCAGCGTTGCTTAAACTTGACGATTGACCTGTGCGGTTGTTATTATTAGGCATACTTGTAAAATCGACTTTCCTAAATTAGTATCAAAGTCAATAAAATACACCACTGTCAGCGTTTACAAATACATACATCTGAAATTGTTTTTTTTTTACCTGGTGAATTTGATAGTCGGTATTTTCTCTCTTTCCTTCCGATAGTCATAAGCATCTTCGTCGGCCTGGGTAGCAGCGAGGTTCCTGAAGTTTCTGCTAGGTCTCGGAGCGGCCGCACCCGGCGGTGGCGGCGGAGTGATCGGAAGTATAACCGGCGAACCATGCGCAGCAGGCGTAGCAGGCGTTGCAGTCGTAGCAGGCGTACCAGGCGTACCAGGCGTACCAGGCGCACCAGGCGTACCAGGCGTACCAGGCTTAGTAGGCAAACCAGTACCGCTCTAGAAAACAGCAAAAAAAACATAAGAAGGCAAAAACGTTTTATTTTTACCAATAATAGCAGTTCTAGCAAATTCATCATTAATCATCAAAAAAATTAAGCCACGAGAATCTAGCTCTTTAAACATTGTGATCTCGCACCAAAATGTTTAAGTAATAATTTTACTTATTAAGCGATCTATACGTTCGATCTTGCTCAAATTATCGTAAAAACGATTGACATGTACGCACGGTTGGATTTGGCATTAGACTAAAATCAAACAATTCCTTGTCCCAACGATCTAATGATCACTTATTTTATCGAAGGTTTGTGGATTCTTAAATAACGGTCGTGACCAAGGGAAGTTCACGGGGCTTCTATTCCTGCCTGTAGGGTTTGAGGATCTAAGATGAATGGGATCACGGGGGATTTCTCTCGTTCATTCCAGCTCCAGCTATCGCATTAGAATCTAACCTATCTTTGTCGAGGTGTCCTAGGTTCACAAGCCGGCGCAGATGCTCTTTGTTCAGTTGGTAGATCAAATGTCAATTATACAAGATGTCAATTAGAGAGAAGATAATATGTTGTTATCCATACTGAACGTATTATATATATTTATGTAAAGTATTGTTAGATTAAGTAACATAACGAGACTTCTCCGTGCCTCGGAAAGCACGTTAAGCCGTTGGTCCCGGCTGTCATTTGGAGATCTTTGGCAGTCGTAACGGATTGTCAGAAGCTAAATCTGACACCAGTTTTGCCAAGAAGTACCGTGTTCCCCAGTTAATGGGTTGTGCAGATCTGGAAAGTAGCTGCTTCATGTATAATATTGGTATTTAGCTGAATCCGGCTTAACTGGGAGCCGACCTCAATATAATTATGTAGTTGGGAAAAAGGCTAGGCAGATGATTGTTAGATTAAGTAAACGTTAGGTCATTTAAGCGTTATAGCTTTGAGCGTTTAGCAAGTTCTTGTACTAAATGTACGAAACCCCGGACACTGGACATGCTCGGTCCTCCATTATTGTGAGGTTTTTATTACTGGAATTGCTTGTATATTTTATTCCCAGCCAACGCTCCACATCCCCATCCCGGTCTGTCTGACTGTTTTCGACAGAAACAGAGTGCTCTAAAAATTACCTTGTTAGCACTTTTTGGTTATTTTGGGTTTTATATTCACAAATATTTTTTGTTGTTATTTATTGAGACGGAAACATTCTAAAGGTTTGAGTTTTGCACTTTTTAAATTAGTTACTTTGTTACTAGTTATTAGTTATATATATGTATCTCGCCAAATGATCAGAACCCGGAATTATATGCTGGTCAAAATATTGGTAGCAAATTTTCTTTTGTCAAATATTCAGCAATTGTTTCGTTTGGCCACATAATGATTGCATTAACTTTTATTCCATCGAAAAACCACTGGATTTAGCTCTTTAAGTAGATTTGTCTTCACCAGACATTATATTTTTTAAGCTTAGGTATTTCATATTTATTGATACGTTGGCACTGGTGACTGTGCCTACATGGCAAGGGGTCTAATCCGAAACTAAAGTACATTTAACAAATAAAATTAAATAAAACGCTTAATAAAGCGAAAAGGATTAAATAACACAATTATTTAACATACCATTTTCAATATCTATTCAGAAAAACTCATTTTGTAAAATCTTTCCCAAAAATATTTTCACAGTATTCTATCAAGATACTTTAAACAACTGTCATATATTTTGTTCTTCTCGTAAAAAAGGGCATCTTCTTAGAGAGGAATAGAGAGAAAATAGGTTTGTTTGAAAATTATTGTTATATTTTTGTTTCTTACGGACTGGCCACATAAAGAAAGCTTCCTTTGTGCTCTATGTTAAAGGATTAATAATAAATGTACCACAGACCGACCTAAAGGTAGAGAAACCCATGGACTTATTATACAAAGTATAATAATAAGTCCATGAGAGAAACCATAGAAACCAGCACGTGTTGCGTAATTGACCCAACAGGTTGAAATAGGCTCGCCTCAGATAAGTCGGCTTAGCGCTTTACGGTCTGAAAGATTGATAAAAAGTTCGATACAGTCAACAAATAATGTCAATTTCGTAATAGCTATGCCTACAAATAAAGCTTACCTGTACCTAAACCTGCGATGCGACTCATCACAGGCACAGTATTTGTGATGGATCTTTGATGACAAATCAAAATCGTCAGCATTGCTTATACTTTCTTATTCTTGGCAAAAAAAAAACATACAGGTACAAATATATCTGCTTATGTACAAAGCCAGCTTAACCCATAATTGGGTTTTACAGGCTGACTATTCAAGCCATCCTACCATATAAAGCCATCGAAAGCAAGGGCAAACCCAACTGCAGGTATCTCATACCACCAGCGTCCAAACTCCGGGTGGCTATTGACATAATTATTCTTAATAGAAGAAACCAACCCGCATTGGGCCCGCGTGGAGGATTACGGTCCATTCCCTCTCCTAGAGAGGAGGCCTATGTCCCAGCAGTGGGAACATTCAAAGGATGATTATGCTTTTGCTTATGAAGAAACCAATAACACTTTTATACTGAGCTGGAAATCAGACCAAGGATCGCAATCTCAGCAGTCGCGCTTGACTGCTTGAAACTAAGATACCAAAGAGGTGGTTTACCGAAAACGATAATAAAGCAGGTGCATCGTAATTATATAGACCCCAGACTTACAGATCTAATGTAACCCAAGAATATCCGTCAGGGCTGCCATTAAATAAGTTGGTTTTCAGATAGTGATGGCATGTTGCGCAGTGGCTGATGCCTGGGGACGGTGAGCGTGGGTGGCTCGCCGTCCGATACCAGGTTGAGTCGACGACGCGTTGTGTTCCACGCGCGCCGCAAGGAGCCGTCAGCACCAAGGACGGGGCCCCATAGGGTCGGTGCCTGCTAGGGTTGCGGAATTTGTTCGAAAGAGTTACCGCGGCCCTGGAACGCATAGGGCACAAGAAGGATCACGGGTGGGTTTTAGTCAGTAAAAGTCTGACACTCCCTACCGCTCCACCCAGGGCGGGAGGGGTCATTTGATGATTTCCCATCCAAAAAAAAAAAAAAGATAGTGATGGCAGCCCCCGACGGATATTCTTGGGTTACATTAGTTCTGTAAGTCGGGGGTTTTTATTAATTATTATTTAATTATTTTTCAATTATGTTTTTATCATCGTGGGTTTTTTCAACATTTTCAATTTTGCCTTTTATTTCAAACTTTTTAGAGAGAAGTTTATTATGAACCTGCAGAGCCCCTGGTGAGTTGTCACCGTAACCTCTATCTAAGGACATGCACCAATCAAACCCGAACACATCACTGAAAACTACATCAAAATCGGACTAGAAGTACTAGAGATAAATGGGAACATTGGTTTGCACAAACAAACAAACATCCTCTCACCCGAAACGCATAGATTGTCTCCTTTCCGTCGTGGGTAAAAAAAGACTTGGTAAATCCGCAAGTTTTATTTAGAAATTGCGATTTTTATTCAGCCTATGCTGTCCGATTTCTGGGCAAGGCCTCCTCCCCATGTCCTACCAGGTAATCGCATCGTGAGCCAACTCGAACCAGCTCTGGCAGTACCTACGCGTCTAGTTCCTCCACATTTTCCTTCTTATGACGGCATATGAACGAATAAGTTCGGTTAAACAATTAAAATTCGATTATTTCTTTTCCAATCAAGAACTGCAATAAAATGTGATTGGTCTCCTCACTTTTATGTTATTCCTTTGCTTTGGATGAGATGAAGTGTTTGCTATTATTTTTTACCATTTGTAGTGTAGGAAAGTTAATTAATGTGGTAAGAATGTTTTATCAAATTCGTTAGCACTCTAGTGCCCAATTTAGGTGACTAGACATAGGCTGGCTATGCGACATGTCACCGTTCAAATAACTGACTAATCTTGTCTTGAAAAGACTTGCTGACTATTCAGCTCTTTTCAGTTTCCAAGCGTAACAAATGCTTGGTGTGGCCAATACGTCGATGTGTGATTCCATCCATTACACACCAAGACTCCTGGCCTAGGAAAAGAAGTCAAACCGTTGGTATTTATAGGACTTTTACCGTCATTACGGGTAGACAAATCGAATCTGCCATTGGTCTTGCCAAGAGATATCATGCCACCTGGGCCTCAAGTCTACTATTACAATAGTGTCAAAATGGTCTATCATTGATTTAATAATGATTGATTTTGACAAGTTTGGGAATCTACTAATATAAAAGCGTCATTATTTTGCAATGGTCAACCACTGACACTCCATTGAAAGAAATTTTATTTTATTTTATTTATTAAAACTTTATGCACTAGTAAAAAAAAACTGTACAAAGGCGGACTTAATGCCATAGGCATTTTCTACCAGTCGACCTTAGGGTAGTGCAGAGACAACATGGCAGGTGCAACATAAAATAAAGACAAACAGAGTGGGAAAAATACAATCATATATACATATATACATACATACAAATAAAATTAACAACGGCATTGAGAAAAACGAATCCTACGAATTAACGCTGTGATGATTCTACCAACTTCTTGCGAATGTGCTCACGTGCTTTCACCTTAAAGGACCACCGACTAGTTGCCGTCCTGATGTTCAGAGGGAGCGCATTCCAAAGGAAGATTGCCTGGACAAAGAAAGAGGAGTGAATAAACCCAGAACGGTGTGAGGGACATCGTAAAAGACGGTTATTGGTAGAACGAAGAGTTTTACTATGGGCAGCGCAAAGAAATTGAATTTGTGAAGTTATATAAGAAGGAGAAGAAGGATTATTAAGAAAAGAAAACAGACTAGTCAAGGCCCTCAGCGCTCTGCGTTGACGAATGGGTAACCATTTTAATAGAGATCGATGCGCGGATACGTGATCATACTTCCGGAGGTTGAAGACGAATCGGATGCAGTTATTTAGAAGGCGGTCAAGTTTATTGAGGAGATCTGCATTCAGGTCGTAATAGCACACATCACCATAGTCAATTATGGGGAAAATGAGGGACTGTACAAGCATTGCCTTTATGTGAGCTGGGAGAAGATTTTTCAGTCGATACAGTGACCGCAACGTTCCGGTAACTTTTCGACTGACACTCGTGACTTGCTTTTGCCAGTCAAGACAGGTGTCGACATGCAGACCAAGATCCTTAACCTCGGAGCCAAACGGAATGATGGTGTTGTCAAAGATTAAGGGTGGAACAGTTAAGCCATTAAGCTTTCTCAGGCTATGGGGACTCCCAACTATGATAGCCTGACACTTTAAAGGGTTGACTGCCACCCCGAATCGGTCCGACCAGTTCTTAATAGCTCTCAAATCCCGGTTGAGCTCCTCGATTGCATACGATACGTTGTCAACACCTGTCTGACAATAAAGCTGTAGATCGTCGGCGTAGAGATGATACGCACACTGAAGTACAGTAGTTAGGAGATTAATAAAAATAGAGAATAAAAGAGGAGATAAAATACCGCCTTGAGGGACGCCAGCTGCAAGGTCACACCAGCCGGACAAAGAGTCTCCAGCATGAACTGATTGCTGACGCCCTCGAAGATAAGAGGAAAACCATTCCAGTACCTCGGGAGAGACCATAAGATAAGAAAGGATAGACAAGAGAACTTCGTGACTGACAGTATTAAATGCGTTGGAGAAGTCGATTAACACTAAAATCGTAACTTTAGTGTCTTCCATTCCGCGCCTTATATCGTCAGTCACTTTAAGGAGAGCCGTTACGGTACTGTGCCCGGGCCTGAAACCGGATTGAAATGGGCTGATGAGGAAGTTGCTGTAAATATATTTGGAAATCTGTTTATGAACACAAGCCTCGAGCACTTTGGACAGAAACGGAAGGATGGAAATTGGACGAAAGTGACTGGAAAGAGTGGGATTGGGAATCTTAGGAAGGGGCCGGACATGGGCTTTACGCCACTGGGAAGGAAATGTACCTGAGTAAAGGGAAAAGTTTACTATGTGGGATATAGCAGGAAGAAGTTGATCCAAAGCCGAAACGATCATATGACGACTGATGTTATCGCAGCCCACGGCTTTGGATTTAATGGATAGGATAATCTTTTTTATCTCTCCCGAATCTACTGGGGTGAAAATGAAAGGGTCATTATTGGGACGCGTCAGACCAGCGATATAGTCAATAGTTTGACGTTCGGTTGGACTATCTAACATAGGGACAGTGGAGAAATGGCGATTTAGGTCATCCAAGTCAATTGATGAATGGCATGGTGGAACAGATTATGACAAATTAATGGCAGACGTATGCGGTAATCTCCTAAAATGTTGACGATTCCTTTGATCAGTGACCTACCATTAGAACGTCATTGTACAGTTATTACTTTTAATAGCTCAGTTATCAAAAAGTATTACTAGACCAATGATCGACCATTATGAATTTAGCAGATTACGAACTTTTAGTAAAATGCCAATGCGACAAATTTATAAAAATAACAGACTTGGGGCCCTGGTCACTGGTTTATGGAGGACAAATATAAGTCGCTCAATGTAAAGTACTGGTATTAAGCTCCACCGGGTAGACTGAGAGGACCCCAATATAATCGAAAAAAGCTAGGTAGATTGATTTCGTTTTCGTTTCTTAATAATAGTTTGATAGTACGCTTTATACTAGTTGTGTGCTCCTTGATTTATTTCCTTTTACCTTGTTGTACTTTCAGTGTCATTAGTCCTGAGTACTTAGCCTCTTTTCTTTTATTTTTTGCCGTCTAATCACGGATAGTAAACGCGGCCAGGTAAGTACTCAACTTTCCCGACTTGTTTGTTGAATTTGCGTAAAGTAGGTAATTTAAAAAAAAATAGCTATAGTTCTATGTATTCCTTTTTTTCCAAGTAGCAAGGTCAAGATGGGGATCCCTTCTTTTCGCATAATGTTTTTTGTCCTAATATACTTCGGCATAACGATTTTGGCACAATTTGTTTTGGCATAATAATACTTTGGCATATTTTTTTTAGGCATACATTTTATGTTGGCATAATCATGTTAAAGACTAATTTGTTTTGGCATAAATTTGATTCGCATAACGTTAGTAGGCCTAAATACTTTTAGCATAACGTTAGTAGGCCTAATGGCTATTAGCATAATATTCTGAGCAAACCAATTAGCTATAGTACCTGTAACAATCAAATAATATTGTTGGTTAAAAAATTAATATGCTGTGCAACAAAAGTTAGTCATAGAACCGAATTGCTGCAAAACCGACTTCACGTAGTCTTGTTTGTCCTACCCCTAGAGTGTTATTTAAAATCGCGTAGGCGCGTGGGGCCGCCGGAGGGCCGCAGCGCCGGAGCCGTCACAGAAACCCTGCCTGCTGCATGCTGCTTGCTTGCTTGCTTGCATGCTTGCTTGCATGCTGCATGCTTGCTTGCATGCTGCATGCTTGCTTGCATGCTGCATGCTTGCTTGCATGCTGCATGCTTGCTTGCATGCTGCATGCTTGCTTGCATGCTGCATGCTTGCTTGCATGCTGCATGCTTGCTTGCATGCTGCATGCTTGCTTGCATGCTGCATGCTTGCTTGCATGCTGCATGCTTGCTTGCATGCTGCATGCTTGCTTGCATGCTGCATGCTTGCTTGCATGCTGCATGCTTGCTTGCATGCTGCATGCTTGCTTGCATGCTGCATGCTTGCTTGCATGCTGCATGCTTGCTTGCATGCTGTATGCTTGCTTCCTACAGCGAAAAAATACTCACAAAATTGTTCAATACGTTATAATATATTAATATTTTATTTAGGATATTATGCTTAAAAAAGTTATGCTTTAGAACTTTATGCTTAAAAAAGTTATGCTTTAGAACTTTATGCTTAATAAGGTTATGCTTTAAAATATTATGCCTAATCATTATTATGGTTACAGACATAATGCTTAAAAAAATTATGCATGAGCTGTTATGCGTAATTATATTATGCGAAAAAATAATTATGCCAAACAACATTATGCTAAGTTATATTAGGTCTTAAAATTTTATGCTAATGGATAGGGAACCGTCAAGATGAATCAGATTCAGATTCGGACAACGATCTTCTTTCCCTCTTATCTGAAGCTATGGCTGAGAAACTCAAGCAAAAGAACGACAAAGCCTCTGATGATACCTCCGATGACGGTGAAGTAATTAACAATCGATACAAAGATTTTCTTGCTGCCTTCCTATATGGACTTGGTATTGAAGAGGACGACACATCATCTGATGAAATCACAGATGGCTCCGAAATAATTGACAATCTATTTGGAGAATTTTCTTCAAGTTCAAGTTCTTCTACAGAAATTCAAGAACCAAGGATCACAATGTCAACAAAGCTGACATGTGCGCCGGAAATATATGAGAAACACATTGAAAAATGCCAGGTATGCCAACAAAATCGCAACCGCATCATTTAAAGTACAGACATCTGGTGTCAATTGAGTAAATTAGCAACATTTTCCATGAAACACATCTTTGTACACGTGTTTAATCAATAAAACGCACTTACTTACTTCCTACATAAATTTCTTATTTAAGAACCTCAACGCTACATGGTGTCAGAAGTGTGATAATAAAGTGACAAAGAAAAGGAAATAAGAGAGAAAGTTGTAAAATGGCTGCAAACGACGCAGTCTCTGGAATAAAAACTGCGAGCTGGAAAAAATGGCTGTAGCAGTTTGAGTGGTATGCCACTGCTATTCAACCAGACAAAAAGCCAGCCGAGGTACAGGCAGCAACATTGATGGCCGTGATAGGTCCAGATACGATCGAAATTTACAACAGTTTCAGTCTCGGTGACGTAGACACAAATAACCTGCAAATCATCAAAGATGCAAAGAATATTTTACGCCAAAAACAAAATTTTCAAGACTGAACAAGACTAAGATGAACAATTCAACGAATTCTTCACTAGAATAAATGCTCAAGCAAGCAAATACAAAGCGAAATTCACTTGACAAAATGTTTAAAAAACGAGATAGTATTTGGAATTAGACCTACATAATCAAGTAAGATATAAATTATTGGCAAAAGAATTGGAAAGTAACCTAGACTTGACAAAAGCGCTAACTATTTACAATACAAGGAAACCAGTTACCAATCACCTGGATGAGTTTGAAGGTAAAAATAAAACAGGTATAATCTTATTGATAAAATAAAAAATGCCAAAAAAAAACAAAATGAGAATTTTGATCGCAAAAGATGTGGTACTAACCGTAAAAGCAGAGAATACCCAGGTTTTAACAAACCATGTACTAAGTGAAATATTAATAGTCATTTTCTTGACTTCAAACATTATAAAATATGCAGAGCAAAGAAGAGACATGATACTAATGATAATATAAACAGAGTAAACGCATCAGAAGAAAGCTCTGACGACAACGCATATATCTGCTATCAGTACTCAAGGAAAGAAAACTTGGACAGAAAAACTACAAATTGGCAACATGAAGTTTTCAAAACTAGATATAGGAGCAGCATGCAATGTTTTAATGAGGCATTTTATTGAAAAAGCAAGTCTGAAATCAAGCCGAACAAGAAATTCAATTACTTATATACAGACCTAGGTGAAGCAGTGCTTGAGCGTACCACCATTGTGGCGGTAATCCGTTCTTTGAGTAACTATAGTTGCCTGACGCAGGTACTCACTGGACATGATGTTTCGGGAGGTACCTATTTCAAATTCGGCGGGAGGACACGTCCGAGTCAATACTGTGTAGATCACCCGGAGGACACTAGGGAGCATACTGGAGACGCAGGACGGTTTTCGGCCACCGTAGGCGCGGGGCTTCGGACTGGTGGGTGGCTCGCCGTACGATATCAACTAGGCCCTGATCAACGGCGCGTCGTGTTCTACACGCACCTCAAAGAGATGTCAGCAAAGAAGACGGGGCCCCATAGGGTCAGTGCCTACAGTAGGTCAGTGTCAACGCAGACAGCAAAGGAACATAAAGGACATTAGTAGAAACACGGGGGGGATTAAATCAGGAGTCAGACACTTCTTTCCGCTCCACCCAGAGCGGAAAAAGTCATTTGATGATTTCCCATTCATAAAATGGTGAAGCAGAGCTACTATGTAATCTACAAAAGAAAACACAAACGTTGTATTCAAATTATGCAAGAAAAAGTTACCCTAATCTTAGGAATTCATAACTGTGAGCAATTGGGACTTATCGCAAGAGTGAAAAGATTGAAGGAAAGCCAATGTTCGGATGATATATTCGAAGGTTTAAGCTGTTACAAGTATGGGTATGACCTCTCCTTAATCAAGAACCCAAAACTCTCTGAACGCAAAATAAGCCGTCAAGAGGAATTTCATATGCTATAAGGGATGAGGTAAAGGAAGAACTTGATAGAATGGTGAAGTTAGATGTTTTAAAAGCAGAAAGAGAACCTACACCTACTGTGAGTCCTACAGTAATTTTCAGATAAAAAGTATAATAAGAATCTGTATAGATGCAGAAGAAGAGATTTCAGCTGACATAAAAGGATCGAAATTGTTTTCATTTTTAGATCGCAGTAAAGGATTCCGGAAAATTAAGCTATCAGAAAGAACACAAAATATACTAATATTTAGCACTACATGGGGAATATATTCCTTCAAGAGGCTCCCTTTTGGAGTATTGATAGCACCCTAAAGATTCCAAGAAATCTTTAAAAAAATGCTCATTAAACTAAAAAATGTGAGAGTATCCATCGAAGATATTTTAATACATGCTATAGGTACAGAAGAACTATGTTAAACTTTTGGTGAAGTTATCGAAACCAATCATACTTCAAACTTAACGAAAATTGCAATCTCAAATTATCGAATTTGCTGCGATCATTTGAAATAGCATTTTTTGTTAAGTAGAGACAAGATAAAATTCATAGGACACATTCGGTTTCACCCAACGGATAAGAAGCAGAGCCAGAAAAAGTAGAAGCAATACGAACAATGAAAACATCAATAAAAAAAACAGAGATACAGAGACTGCTGGGGATGATCACATACCTAAATAAATTTATAACCAATATGTCAGATTTAACAAATTCACTAAGAGATTTCATGAAGCAACTCTCAACAAAGTAAAACAAGTACATCAGAGTCATCCAGTACTTAGACTATATGGTGCAAACAAACCTGTAACTTTAACCGAAGATGCAAATCTCTCAAGATCAAAAAATTTGGAGCTGCACTTCTTCATGGAGGACAACCTAGCCGATGGACCAAAAGCGTTGACCAAATCCGAAAAGATTTATCCAGGGAATGGAAAAGAGGCACTCGCTATATTTTTTAAATGTAAGAAGCTCCAAGAATATGTTTATGGTAAAGAACTCACAGTGGAATTAGACCACAAGCCACTTGAGACAACTTTCAAGAAAAACATACAATCCGCTCCAGCGAGGTCGCAAAGAATAATATTCAATCATATATAAAGAAGGCCCAGAAATAACCTTAGCAGACTTTTTTAGTCGACACTGTCATGCATGAAGATTTGAAAGTTGCAATCCTATTACCTATCTCATTAGACGCTGGTCTGTTATGAATGCAACGGGGTGTATGTGGGTCAGACGGGCCGTAACTTTGACATAAGGTATGGGGAACATGTTGCCGCGTATAGAAATGGCCATTCGGACAAATCGAATTTCGCGAAACATCTAATTGATACCGGCCATTCTTTGCGCGACAACAATAGTTTTAATATACTACATATTTGTGATAAGGGTTTCCGGCTGTGTGTTTTGGAACAATTAGAAATTTTTAAACATAGTAATAATAATAATTTTGCACTGTTGAATGACCAGACGAATTTGGTTTCTTCCCCTTTACTGCGAATGTTTGTGGGTAGTTGTACACAAATAACCAACGGTGGCAGTGTATAAAGGGGGGGTGCCTTGTACTAAATTCTCTTATGCGGCAAGTCTGGCCACACGGCATACTACCGTGGCTGCTCAAAAGCGCCCAAACCCACCGCCCCCAAGCTAGCCAAGCGCGCAAGCGATCGCCAGCAGAGGGAATGTCCTCAACTGGTAGGAAAAACTACCGTAGCCCTCAGTCCACAACGCCCCAGCCCATGGAGCGCTCTCAATCACCAGGCCCACTTTCCGGCCTTGAGGACCAGCGCTCCTGCCCCCAAAACCACTGAGGCCCCTAAGGCCACCCCTACCACCCAGCCCACCAAGACCATCCCGGCCCTCATGGACGTAGCGCTCCCACGCCCCCCCTTAACAGTGGCAACCCGGGCCACAGCCCCAGCCCCTGCCCTTGCCCCAGCGCAAGCCGCCACTATTCCAGCTGGTGATGTGTCCCAGAACATTATTCTGGTCACATACCAAGCCTTTTACTCCCCCCGCGCCCTAGCCATGGCCGAGGCGCTTCAAAACTGCAGAGGTGACCACTCAGCAGTTTTCCGTGAGTACGGTGACGTAGTTCACCACGTCCAAATCTACACAACTCTCACACACCCATAATGGATAAGTCCAGAGTAACGTGTAGGTTCAAACCGACAGCCCTCCGGATAGGGTTTTTCAATGCCAATGGCCTTAGAGCCCAACGTGATGAGATCGCCTTATTTCTCCGCGACCATCACCTAGACATCTTATTAATTCAAGAGACCTTCCTAAAGCCTACCCATCGGGACCCCAAAATTGCCAACTATCGCATGGTTCGCAATGATAGGACCCGCTGCCACTTAGGAGGTACCCTTATTTACTATAAAGCGTCCCTATACTGCATTCCTATGGATCCTCCCTCCCTTGAAAAGTTTGAGGTCTCAGTCTGTCGGCTAGGTATGACAGGACACCAACCCGTTACGATCATCTCAGCCTATGTCCCACCCAACAACTCCGTGGACACTCCCGCTATGAAAGATGACCTGACTAAACTTCTTGGCCTGAGCGACTCCGTCATACTGGCGGGGGACCTCAACGCCAAACATCCTTCCTGGAACAGTCACACGACCAACCCGAGAAGCAAGGTAGTGTTCGAACTGTGCAGCGTCCTGAATTTCGATGTCATCGCTCCGATGCATCCCACCCACTACCCGCACTCACCCTCCCACTCCCCCGATGTACTCGACATCGCCCTCCTCAAAAATGTTAACCTTCGGTTACATTCTGTGGAGAAGCATGACGAGTTAAACTCGGACCATAGACCCGTGATCCTGGAGCTTGCTCCTAAATCAGGGCCGATGGATCCTTCCCAGCCTCCTCCCACCAGAATGACCACTGACTGGCGCCAAGTAAGCGAAAAGCTGAAGGTCACCACGTCGCCCCATCTGGACCAGATCCCCGACCTAATCGAGTCTGTCGCAGACACGACAGCCGCGATCAATTCACTCACGGATCACGTGCAATCTGTCCTGAACGAATGTTCTAAGGAGTCTCCGGTGGTGAGCGATCACCACTGGAAACTCCCGGACGAGGTACGCGAGCTCGTGACTGAAAAGAACGCGGCAGTCCGTGCCTACAGCGCCTTTCCCTGCGAAGCCAACAAGGTTCACATGCGCTACTTACAGCGTAAAGTAAGTAACAGCATCGCTGAACTGCGTGAAAGTCGCTGGGATAAGTTGTTGGGCGACCTCGAACCTACCCATCAGGCATTCTGGGAACTTCAGAGGAAACTACGCGCCTCTGAGGTTGCCTCTATGCCTCCGCTCACGCGTCCCGACAACACCGTCGCCTTCGATGACGAGGACAAAGCCGAATGCCTGGCCGACAGTCTAGAGTCCCAATGCTCTCCCAGCTCCCAACCAGTAGACAAGGCTCATCTCGATATGGTGAATGCCGAAGTCGAACGTAGAGCCTCCCTCCCACCAGTAGAGGACCCCGATGATCCCCTCCCCCCCGTCACTCCCGATGAGGTGAAGGAGATCATCGGCCGTCTCAAACCCAGAAAAGCCCCGGGCTCCGATGGAATCACCAACAAAGTGGTTCGTCTCTTCCCGGCTACTCTGATCATGTTAATGACCGCCATCTTCAATGGCGCTCTGTCCAACAACATGTTCCCACAGACGTGGAAAGAGGCTACCGTCATCGGTATCCCCAAACCTGGAAAACCCAAGTCCTCCCCGTCCAGCTATCGTCCCATCAGTCTGCTCAAAGTCCTAGGTAAGATCTACGAGAGGCTTATTCATAAGCGTCTCAAGGATTTTGTCGAAGCCAAGAGCCTCCTCCCCAATGAGCAGTTTGGTTTTAGATCAAACCACTCTTGCGTCCAACAGGTCTACCGTATCGTTGAACATATCAGCGCCAAATACCAGCGCGGTCTCGTTACGGGAGCCCTGTTCTTCGACATAGCGAAAGCTTTCGACAAGGTCTGGCACAACGGGCTGATATACAAGCTATACCAGCTCGGTGTGCCGGATCGTCTCGTGCTCATCTTACGAGATTATCTGTCGAACCGCACCTTTCAGTACCGAATCGAAGGTGCGCTTTCGTCCCCTCATCCCATTCGCGCCGGAGTACCCCAAGGCGGTGTTCTCTCCCCCCTAGTGTTCTCGCTATTTACTAGCGATATTCCCACTAGCTCCAAGACACAGCTAGCTCTGTTCGCTGACGACACGGCGATATATTGCTCCGGCAATAGCGAGAAGGCAATAGCCGGCCACCTCCAGAGATCTGCAAACGCACTAGGCGCTTGGTTCCGGAAATGGAGAGTGGAAGTCAACCCAGAGAAGAGTCAGGCGATCTTGTTTTACAAGCCCAAGACTCGTCTCTCCCCCCCCCGTCCCAGTCCGATCACGTTATTTGGCAAGCCGATCCCCTGGGTTGAGCAAGCTAAATATCTAGGCGTGATCCTCGATCGAAAGCTTACTTTCAGAGAGCACATTAAGACGGTGCGCAATCGTGCCGCGTTCGCTCTCAGTAGGCTTCATTACATGCTGAACGCACGCAGCAAGCTATCCCTGAAATGCAAACTACGCATTTTCACCACGTGCATACGTCCGATAATGACTTACGCGTGTGTAGCCTTCGCACACGCTAAGCCCCGCCAGATCCATAGGTTACAGGTCATCCAAAACCGGTTTCTCCGAAAGGCTACGGGAGCCCCGTGGTACGTTAGAAATGAGCGTCTCCATGTCGACCTCCGTATCCCCACCATCAAACAATTCATGAAACGTATTTCCAAGCGTTTCATAGAGTCCGCTGAAAAGCACCAAAACCCCCTTATCGTATCGGCCACCCGATACACCCCCTCCCAGATCAGCAAGATCCGCCGACCGCGGCATACCCTTGTTGAGCCCGATGACCCCATCACCCTGACCCAAGAGAGTAGTAGGGAAACCAGCACTCTTAGAAAAAATAAACCCAGAACGCGTTCCGTATTCCGACCTCGCCGACGAGGTCCATCGCGACGCCCCCGTCAAAACCCTCCCCGACTTTTGCCTAACGAGCCAGCCCGCGCTGCTGAGCCATTAGCGTTAAATCCCCTAAATAATATCAATCAGACCCAGCCTGTCCCTTGCTGCCCCCCCTCAATGACCCCGCTAAGCCGAGGCCCGTGTCCCACAGGGGATGCCCTTAGCGAGCGGCCATTTAGTTTTTAAGTAGTTTTAAGCCCTGGCTGGGGGCCTTAGAATCTAAGGCAACTACAGGATTGCCCGGTTGAGCAGTAACCAGCCTTAATGTGCTGAACTGCGAGTAGTCCAATAAAAAAAAAAAAAAAACTAAATTCTCAGTCGCAACTCAACGGTCAGCGAGTCAACACGTCCCCTGAGGATGCCTCGTGGAGAGGCGAAACACGTGTCGGTAATGGTGTTGGGTTTTGCTTTGCCTTCCTGCATGTGCTTAAAATCCTTGCATTTGCCTTGTAATCTTGCATGTGCATAATAAAGCGGGCGGGAGGGAAGTGCATACCTGCAACCCACTAATATTCGCGGAAATTAAAACTAGATATATTATTTTCATTTTCAAATTTAATAATGCAAGGATTAATCCATGAGGACCCAGGATGGACGCATTAACTTTAAATTTTATATTAAACGACTCAAAATTGGAAACTTTCTTACCTTACTTGGACTAGTTATACACTTAAAATCACACATACAGAACATATACACGTATAAACTTAAAATCACACATACCTACAAAAAACTCACTCTAAAATTTCTAAATTATCTTATGCCCCTATTCGTGAAATTAAAAAGACCACCAATTTTCAAATAGCTCTCACCACCTTATATGCTTTTGTCTATACATGGTTTAGCTATGGTTCCGCCTTACGCCAGACGCACGAGCACTTATCACCATTCAAAAGATATTTGTTAGAATTCTGGTAAATATTGAGTAAACAGGTAGTTGTAAACTTATCTTTCAAAAGCATAATAATCTAACCCTTCCCTGTATATACATTTTAAAGAAACGTAAATTTGTACGGAAACAACAGGAGTTTTATTCAAAACGTGGACACTCAGACACCAATCTAGGCTAAACTTGCCAAGTTCTCGATTAAAAATGCACTCTATGAGTATTTATGTAATGTCCATTTAATTAAATAATAAACTACCCGCATCAATAAAAATAGAAGAGTAAGTTAACATATTTTAACGAAAACTAATATCTAAGTGGTTTTTATTTAAGTCAAAAATCTGCCCGACACTATTTACGAAATAAAACCATAATTATGATACTAATAATAAGTTGTTAATTATAAGTTTTATCACCGAAGAACACATGTGTAATGCATTAAAGGTAGTATTGATGATTCCCAGAAACGCAACGAACCTCCTACCGAACTAAAACATTATTTTATCTTCAAAGAAGAACTAACGTAGGTATCCCAAAGGAATTATTTTAAAGGTGATACATCGAAACCACTAATTGCTAAAATATATTCATCAAAGACAAAGCCGCCTAAAAAGAGCCCGTCAATTACTTTACTGGAAAGTTCAGTATCATGATATTATAAAACTAGTTAAATGTTACTTCGTCTGTGAACTAACACAAAGAAACAATATCAAAGATACAGTACTAGCCAAGAAGATCCCGCACTTAATGGCAAATACTTGCATCAGGTTTATACAAATTGAAAGGAAAAACTTACTAAGTCATCTATGACAGTTACTCTGGATATTTCGATTTTCAACAGCTAAAAAAGTTCAGTCATCATATGAAGTTATTGAGCAACTTAAAATATGGTTTTCGGTACATGGAGTACCAGAAAAGCCAAAAGGAAAAAAAAGTCTAAAGTCATAATGGAACACAATTTGTCTAGAGAATTCGAGAATTTTTGCAAAAAGTGCTGAGATTTAGCCATGTCACATAATATGTATAGACAATGGGCTTGCTGCAAAAGCAGTTTAAACAGTCATGCTAAGGAAATGCAGCATCGTCAAGTCAGATGTTCAACTCGCTTTATTAAACTGGAGAAATATACTGCGAAATTATAAACTACGAGTATGTTCTCCTAACCAACGTCTTTTCAGCAGAATTACTAGATCTCCTATACCCACAAGTGACAACAAATCAACAATATATGACCGAGGATAATGGAAGGAGTCACAGCTGGACTACAGCGACTAAGAGAGAAACAAACTACATTTATGTGTATAGAATAAACGTAACACAAAGCCAGTCGATTTTGAACTCAATGATAAAGTCAGACACAAAGTGTTGCTCATCGACCTGTAAATCTTAAAACGTATCAAGGCTAAATTTTGCAAAGAAACTTCAGTCATCTGCACAAGGCACAAGCAGACATAACCAGCAACAGACTGGTAGTACCTGAAGGTAAATACACAGAGGAACCAGTAGTACAACCAGCAGCAGCACCAACTCCAGCTGCTTTCAAGATACTCTCAGCACCAAGTACCTACTTCGAACCGTATGCAAAAGCCAAACCTGGCTCAACCAGCGTTAGCACCACGATCCTCACGGTTTAGTAGGATAATTAAACCAATAAATAGACTTGATAACTTATATCTATCACAGTCTATAATTGTATACTTAGCTAACTGTTAAATTGTTAAGTACCTAACAGTTATGTTTAAATTTGTAAACTAATGTTTACAATTAATATAAGGGAGATATCGAGTATATATGTACATCTCGTATCGATTGAGTAAACTAGCAACATTGTCTTTGATCGAAAAACATCTTTGTACCGCAAACAATAAAACTAGCATAGGTACCTTAATAAATGTCTTATTTAAGAACCGCATCTCTACACAAGAGATATCACTCCTCCACAATCTACTCGTTGGTTGTGGAGGGCAATTAGGCAGTTTCTCCATGTAAAGTACTGGTATTAAGCCCCACTCGGTTAGACTGGGAGGACTCCAATATAATCGAAAAAAGGCTAGGTAGATTGTTTGAGTAATGTTCGATTAAGTTTTCTTACTTATATAGGTAAACTTAATATAAGTAGGTATGGTTTCATAGTACGCTCTAAACTAGTTGTGTGATCTTTGATTTATTTCCTTGTACATTGAGTGCCATTAGTCCTAAGTACTAAGCCTCTTTTCTTTTATATTTTTCCGTCTAATCAAGGACAACGCGGTCAGGTAAGTAGTCAATTTTTTCGACTTGTCCGATGAATTTGCATTGCGTAGGTAACCACAAAAAAGAAACTAATGTTCTATGTATTCCCTTTTTCCATGTAGCAAGGTCAAGGTGAATCAGATTCAGATTCAGACAGCGATAGTCATCTTACCCTCCTACCTGCTGAGGACGACAGTGATTCCTCCGCTGACAGTGAAGTAATTAAGAAACAATATAAAGATGACCTTACTGCACTGCTATCTGGAGCTGGTACCGAGGAGGATGACACTTCTTCTGATGAAACCACAGATGACGCCGAAGTAACAGACAATCGATATGGAAAATCTTCTTCAAGATCAAGTTCCTCTTCAGATTCTTCAACAGATATTCAAGAACTAGGAAGCGCAATGTCTGCAAAGCAAGCAGATATTGCGCCGAAAATGGTTGAGAAACGCATTAAAGAACGCGAGGTAGGTAATATTGCCAATTAATACGCTGAAATTAATTAAAGCTTCGAAACAAAATTTGCACCATTTAGTTTCGTATTCAAAATAGTTCTTAAAAGTTCATTTTTAATGAGTAAATTGGGTTGGTGATTTGAAAAAACGGAACCTTTATAGGATCAATAGTTGGCTATTTGTCTAACCGTGTTTCCGTCTGCCTCTCTTTCCATTCGTCCGTTACACAATTTACTCCGAACCTATTGGACCAACTCAGTTGAAATTTGGTACACATAATTATGAACTTCTGCGACTCAAAGAAGGACGTAGAACGGACTTAAATAAAAACATTTTGAATATGGGGTCACTTTAAAAAAAGAGTAAACTAGCAAAGTGAAGAAACGATTCTTTTGGATTCAGTAAGCAATCCCTTATATTACTATATACAAGTAGGTAAATAGTACATAAGTACTATGCCGAGTTTGGACCGTTTCTTGGATTTAGATAGGATGAAGGGCGTTAACGTTTGTGACTTGTATACCTACTCTCCCAGTATTTTTTTAGAAACAAGCGGAACAGTTTAATTTAGAAATGTTAGCGGGTGACCCAACAGATGTTATCGGCCAGAATGAACATATCCGGCAAGCAGAATTCTATGATGATTTGGGAAGAAGGTCTATACCACGAGTAAGTCCCTACGATCTTGCGAGAATAAAAAAAAAACAGTCTGTATCATCACTGTTCAAATATTTTTTTTTGGCTCTTCTCTGATGCAAATGATAAAAGCTGCTCTCCTCATCGCTGTCACCGTGGCGAAGCTGTCAACAGCTTCGGGCACCACGGCTTGTCATGCAGCCGAAGCGTGGGTCGCATAGCGCGGCACGCAAACATTACGACATTATCCGAGGCGCCCTTGTCACCGTCGGCATTCCAGCCTTATTAACGGGGCACCGAGCTTTTTATACACAAAAACGCGCTTTTATAACGGTTGTTTGAAGTAGTAAACAATAAAATTAAAATCTAAGGAAATAAATTGGTATTATTGGCCATATATACTAGGCAGTATACACGATGAAAACACGATTTGATAAAGTTGGCTCGATAGAATAAATTCACAAAGTTACCTCTAAAAAACACAACAAACGCTTAGTACGGCGTGAATACTTCGCGAAAGGTCATCAGTTTTTTAATAATAACAAAACTACATGTTTTACACAACGTATACACTTTACATTTTCAAAATATGGATTTGTTTAGCAATAAGAAGGAAATACCTAAATTCGCGCGAATTTTTCCCATTATAAGCAGAGCCGCCGCGCCGCCCTCCTGTCCGCTTTAGTCCGCCGTCGGCCATCGGACGGGGAGCTTGTGTCGCTTGCGCTCACGCGCGGATTTAATAACGTAACGAAGAAAATTGTATGAAAATGAATTGTAGCGTATTTGAAATGGGGAACAAAGTAAAGAAATCAAGACAGAGAAGGGGTTGGCGAAAAACCAATGCTAAATAAACGCTTACATGAAGAAATGAATTAGGGTAAGGCCACCAAAATTGTCAAATATAATATCACAAAAGTAACACAACAGATTTTCTGTTACCGTTACACAAATGTAACCCAAAAGTAGGTAACACATCTTTTGCGTAAAGGTAGTGTCATAATGGTTAAATAAATAACCTTAAATAATACAAGATATTTTTTTGCTGTAGTAGTAATGAAATACGATTTTTAAACGATATACTTACCTTAAATTGTAATAATGAACTTAAATAAAAACATGACACAAATCTGTCATACAGCATTTTTATTTATTTATTTTTTATGTAGGAACACACAATATACTAAAAATAAACTTTTTACAAAAAATAAAACCGACTTCTAAACAAAAAAACCAAAAAGTATAAAATAACTTTAATTTCGGAACTCGGTGTTTTTGGTTGCTTTTTTGTTGTTGAACACACCGATTTCCGAAATTAAAGTTATTTTATACATTTTGGTTTTTTTGTTTAGAAGTCGGTTTTATTTTTTGTAAAAAGTTTATTTATTTTTCACTTTTTAGTGGTTCCCAGCTAAACATTCCCATCACAGCGTACGTGGTATAAATTGGTGTAAACAATAAACAAACATGCGATTTCAGCTATCCCGACAGATTTGCTATCATTTATTGAAATTAACAAAAAAACCGCTTGTTCGATTTCGATAAAAAATTTATGGGACCATTTGGGAAGTATACCCTTTCCAACAAAAAAAGAATTTTCCAAATCGGTTGGCAAGAGACGGAGGTATGCGCGAAAAAACATTAAAAAAAAATACAAACATCCGAATTGAGAACCTCCTCCTTTTTTAGAAGTCGGTTAAAAATAGAAAATTTTGTACAGAAACCAAGAGCACAAAGATACTGCTTATTTCAATAGAAATTTCTTCCAGCAGAAAAGCTATTGCTTTTGATCTTGATATTTTTCAGGATTCGTTATTTTTAACTTTTCAATTTTTCAATCTTTCAATTTTCAGGGTAAATTTCATGGAAGATCGATTACAAAATTTATCAAACTCTAGAATTGCAAGTTCAGAAACTAATTATTTTTATGAAATAAGTGTTACTTTCATCCCAAACCAGATTTGTTGATAATTATAGAAATTATAATTACATCAAATGTTCTGTTTTATTATAGGATGCCAATTACACCGAAACAAAATTGTTGTCTTCCAGCAGAGATTCACTAAAAATAATTATATATTAACCGTTGGTATCGCACATAACGATTTTGCTAGCTTCTTTATTCCCGAAAAAGTCTTGCCATAACGAACAAAGTACTTACCGTGTAACTTCATTATCAGAAATTCAATAGAATCTGCCTGCAAAAACATACTTCGACTTTTAATTCTATTCTTGACACTTGACAGTTCAAAGAAAAATAATGTTACGTGTTTTGAAGACAAGTTATTAAAAGTCGCATGGTCCTCATATAACGTATTGTGTATGTCAGAGGTTCATTTAATGTTAGTCTGGCGGCTTTAGTTCTTTATGTGGCCTACCCAAATGTCTTACGATTTGCCGAACTTTGGCATTGTTCGGCAAATCGTTGTGCTCCATAAAGTTTTAAATTTGAGCTACATGATAACTGACAAATGCTTGCACTGTTTGGACAGGTCCACTCAAATCTCAAACGTCGGAGTACCCCAAGGCGGTGTCCTCTCCCCTCTAGTGTTCTCGCTATTTAGTACCGATATTCCCACTAGTACTAAGACACAGCTAGCTCTGTTTGCTAACGACACGGCGATCTATTGCTCCGGCAATAGCGAGAAGGCAATAGCCGGCCACCTCCAGAGATCCGCAAACGCACTAGGCGCTTGGTTCCGGAAGTGGAGAGTGGAAGTCAACCCAGAGAAGAGTCAGGCGATCTTGTTTTACAAGCCCCAGACTCGTCTCTTCCCACCACGTCCCAGCCCAATCACGTTATTTGGCAAGCCGATCCCTTGGGTAGAGCAAGCCAAATATCTAGGTCTACTGAAAGCTTACTTTCGGAGAGCACATAAAGACGGTACGCAGTCGTGCCGTTTTCGCTCTCGGTAGGCTTCATTACATCCTGAATGCACGCAGCAAGCTATACCTGAAATGCAAACTACGCATTTTCACCACGTGCATACGCCCGATAATGACTTATGCGTGTATAGCCTTCGCCCACGCTAAGCCTCACCAGATCCATAGGTTGCAGGTTATCCAAAATCGGTTTCTTCGAAAGGTTACGGAGCCCCGTGGTACGTTAGGAATGAGCGACTCCATGTCGACCTCCGCATCCCCACCATCAAACAGTTCATGATACGTTTTTCAAAGCGTTTCATAGAGTCCGCTGAAAAGCACCAGAACCCCCTTATCGTATCGGCTACCAGATACACGCTCTCCCAGATCAGCAAGATCCGCCGACCGCGACATACCCTTGTTGAGCCCGATGACCCTATCACCCAGAACCAAGAGAGTAGTAGGGAAACCAGTACTCTTAGGAAAAACAAACACAGACCGCGTTCCGTATACCGGCCTCGCCGACGAGGTACATTGCGACGCCCCCGTCAAAACCCTCTTTTGCCTAACGAGCCAGCCTGCGCCGCTGAGCCATTACCGTTAAATCACCAAAATAATATCAACCTGACCCAGCCTGTCCCTTGCTGCCCTCCCTCAATGACCCTGCTAAGCCGAGGCCCGTGTCCCACAGGGGATGCCCTTAGCGAGCGGTCATTTAGGTTTTAAGTAGTTTTTAGCCCTGGCTGGGGGCCTTAAATTCATTTGAGACTACCACAGGATTTATCGGTTAGGCAGTAACCAGCCTTAGTGTGCTGAACTGCGAGTGATGATACCGAGAGCTTTTTTCAAAAAAAAAAGCTCTCGGGATCATCGAAACATTGGACATCGTACGAACAACATATGCATAGAAACTGTCGCGTTCCGTATCGTTGAGTTGTATAGGTGTGCCTACAGTGTGTGATTCGCTAGTGTGACTGACTTGTTCGTGAATTGCAATCTGATTTGAACTGCAAACCGTTTCAATATTGCGGTATAACCAACACTACCCTTATTACGCCCACAGTACTAATTAAAATAAGCCTGATGCTAACGAGAGACAGACATACCTTCTCCGACAAGTACATTTGTGAAGTTAATTGAATATAGTTTATTCTTACACCAACTAAAATAGCTGTTTTTTATTAAAATCTGTCAAATTAACCGTCAAGTTACTGAATGGAATTAAAAGTCGAACCTTACGTACTAACGAAAGTAGTTTTTACTGAATCTACTTTGATGAATAAATAATTTGAAATTGAAAATAAAAGGTCGACTACTGGGATTTTTACCCTACTTATATAGCCGATAAGTTATTATACGCGCGGCGCGCGGTCGGCGCTGCTCTCTTGCCGGTGTGCCTCACGCACACATACACGAAAAGCATAGAATACCTAAAATCGATTAGCGCTAGAAACTCGGTGCGCCCTTAAAACCCAATCTGTCACGCGACAGTGGGAAGCGACCGGTATGCCTTTTTATCCATGGAAGTGGAACATGGGTAGGCCTTTAGTATGGGACGCTACTTGTGTCGATATTCTTGTGCCATCCCATTTTCTAGCTCGTCGTGCTATAGTGGTACTACCGGTGCGGCTGTTGAGAACCTCAAGCGGCGGAAATATAATAACCTAGTAGGCAATTATATTTTCGAGCCTTTTGGGTTGAAACACTTGGACTGTGGGGTCCGAGCGTTCATGCGTAATTTAAAGAACTTGTTACTTATACGTTTAGTTGACACTTCGCGTGACACTAGGGCTGGCTTTTACTTTGGACAGAGGATAAGCATTGCCATACAACGTGGCAATGCCGCTAGTCTTTTGGGCTTACTTTCAGTTGACAGTGATGCTAAAGATTGTTTTGTGCTGATTTGTTTAGGAGCATTTAAGTTAATTTTAAGTGTGTTTAGTATTTAAATAGATCTTCGAACGTGATGTGTGTCGGAGCTCAATGAACCGATAGCTGTGGCCGGGCAGTTGAAGAATATTCAGATCGCGGGGGCGGAAGGTTTTCATAGCAAGATGTTGTATTGGTGTGACGTGCTATTCAAAATCATCAAAATCAAAAACTGCCTGTGTAAAATCATAACTATTCATAACACTCAGCTAGTTGGTGAAACTAGGCGTTAAAACCATTTTGTCAGTACCTGCAATAGGTAATGTAAAGGTGATCGGTCCTTTACATTACCTGCAAGTACTGCCAAAATGGTTCAAAACGTCGTTGTTTTCTTAATTGTCTAACACGTGATCAGCGAGAATATTAGGTGACTCATAGAGTATTGAGGTGTGGGCGGCAAGAAGTTTTAACAAAGAGACTGTTCATAAATGAACTGAAAGAGACAGCTACAAAATTAGTAGGTATATGAATATTGTCTCTTTGCAGACAGCGAGCGGCTGATCTAAAATTACATTTTTTTTTCTAGGATTCAAGGAATACTGAGGCCAAAAATGATGATTACCTCATACCTGAGAAGGTAGGTAAATGATACAAAAACTCAATAGAAACAATAAAATTAGTAGTTAGGTACTTGTATCAAAAACCCCAACCCTAAGAAAGACTAAAACGTTCCAAACATATCATTTTTCAAGCGGTCAGATGCAGTAGGTTCTATGTGGTATCATTTCTGTAATCCTACAGCAATATTATTCCAGTGTCATAAAGTATAGTGAGATTTTTGATAAACAGTAAAATAAAATAATAATAAAAAAGTGTAGGTATATTGACTCGCGTTAGATTTCCTCTCAAATGAGTCTTGATAAAAAATTACAGGCTCCTCCTGAACTTGTTTTGCTGGTGGCAAAGGAATCCGCATTATTGGGACCAGGAAAAGATGCTGACTTTGCAAATGACTTTGATCCGAAGAAAATATTGAGATCTGGGGTACGTAAAGACATACTTATTTTAGACTAGCAGCGCCCCGCGGTTTCACTCACATAGTTCTCGTTCCCGTGGGAATATGAGAATATAGCCTGTCACCCGGGCATAGTGTAGCTTCCCAACAGGGGAAGAATTTTTCAAATCCGTTCAGTAGTTTGGAGGCCTATTCAATACAAACAAACAATCAAATCTTTCCTCTTTATAATACTCTTATTAGTATAGAAAACTACGTCTCTATCTATTTTAAAAATCTAAAGCGAGCTTATTCCGAGAAGAGTCAATAAGAATCCGTTCACATGTGTATTTACGTATAGGTAGTGACAATGTGAGTGAAGCCGGCGCGTTTTTTTTTATTAATGGACTACTCGCAGTTCAGCACACTAACAATAAGGCTGGTTACTCCTCAAACGGGCAATCCTGTGGTGGCCTCAAATGAATTTTAGGCCCCCAGCCAGAGGAAGTTGGCGCGTGAGCGCACTCGCTTTTTTTATAGATGCAGCGGATGGCTGTTTTGCGCGTTAAACAAAAATCAACCATAAAGCTGTACCCATACTGGCGCGGCGAGATTAGGATGTTATTTCATCTTTATCTTGTGAAAATAAGTCAACCTGTGATGCAGTTCAGGAACTAGGTAACTAACAATACACGTACTGTGTAGCGTGTAAGATATATTGTAGTTAGTATATTTTTAAGTTACTGTGTCGCATTAGATCCTATCTGTAATGACACAGATAACATTTGATGTTAATAAATAAATAAATAATAAATAAATAATATCTTACAAAGCCTAAACATTAATAAAAAGGTCCTAACAATATTCTTAGACCTCGCGAAGGCATTTGACACCGTCCACGTCGAACGACGAACGACGAAGATAAAATATGTACCTACTCATCCAAAAACCCGCTTATCGTTTAGGTACTAAAAGATTCCGATGTCCGCTCATTCCTTCAAAATATAACCTGCGACGAAACAGAACAATATTTACTTTAACTAAGTATGACAAGGTTGTATATTGTACCACGCACCCAAATCCTATTTATTACTTAAATACCCACATACTTACGCACGCTTACAAAGACGCATACTCACGCGAGCACACACACACACATATCTGTTTTATATCAAAACTAGTAGCGCCCCGCCTATTAGTGAAATAATTTTGAAAATCAGTTCAGTAGATCCAGGGATGGTCTCTTACAACGTCACAAACTTACAAACGTTACCTCTATATAATATTAGTATTAGTTTATATAAAGATTTAGGTTAAATTAAAGAGCATTTCCTTTCACAATGAAATATAATTAATAGATACATATGTACATATGTACCTGAATATATTTTTATTGTTATGTATGTATAATTGTATATATATATATATATATATATACATACACAATTATACTACTTTGTACATGCCCTTTATTATGCCTTGTATAATATAAGTTGTTTTTGTGTACAATAAAGAATTAAGAATTAAGAATTAGGTTTTATTGTTTCCAAGAGACGTTGCAGGTTTGCATAAAATACCACGACGAGTATGTACATAAACAGACTTAGAGATCTACTATTTTCACAAGGAGATGCTTGAATGTTTCAGGATTACTGGAATGGAGTTTGGAAAGAAGAAGTAAAGCCAAAAAGTGCAATGAGGTCTGGGACACAGAAAAAAAATCTGGTGAGATTTCATAATTATAGATATTCGAAAATTGTATGGCCATTTTTGTACAAAGTAGGATGAAAAATATCTACCTACTTATATCACTGTAATTTAAACAAAGAGAATTGTAATCCTAGATGTCTATCTATCAGCCTTTAGGAGCTTAACATGGAGCAGATTGACTTGCCTACTTTTTGAGAAAAAGCCTTTGCAAACAGGAGGAGCTCATGGCTAAATAGGGCTAAATAATAAAAAGACTAGGGTCGAACTTTGAGGTTAAGGTACATTTTCCAAAGTCGGTCTTGTGCCATCCATTACATACAGTATTCTGCGAGCTTCGGAAAATACGTTAAGCTGTTCGATCCTGTCATTTATAAGCAACAAATAGCCGGTACGGCTACCTGTTCACGAGGTTCCAACGGGTATATTACCCAGTACCTACTTGCCTTACTGGGTTGTGGAGGTCATATAGGCAGTGCTAAGAAAGTGGTAGTCAGCCGCATACGGATTGACTGGGGGCCTCAAAATAATTGGGTCGTTCTTCTTTTTTACCGACAATGGTCGGTCTCTCATCTCACTTTGTGTTGTATTAGAGTATGAATCATTATGTTTTTATTGTTTGAATTTACATCCTCATCGCTTTATACATTTTAATACTAAGTAATCTTTACCTTTCTCTAGCCAATATTTTATTTGCGTGTGTTAATTTTTTCATTAAATACCGTGACAGAGTAGCAATTCATAATGATGTCCTACTCAAAAAGGACCACTCTGTCACTTTGTTTTCTCGACAATCACCATAAAATAAACAACATTATGGGCATGAAAACAAAGATTAAAGTACCTAACCCAAATGAAAATTATATACACCTGAAAAAATAAATCTAACACTGAAATCAAAATATTGTCACTTGAAAAACTCGAAAAACTGGGATTCATTGTCGATAAAAAAGAAGAACGACCCAATTACGAAAACGCAAGGTAGAATGATTCCGCTAAGGACAGCCCCAAATCCATCCAGATAATTTTTATTCCGCGTCATCTCGAATCCGCCCTCATGGTCTGGGTCCAGGTCGTCGTACCACGTCACTCTAGGCCGACGGTGACTTCCATCTTCAGCAATCCACTGCGTAGACTCTTGCGCAGACGTCAGTTTGCACGTGGCTGATGTTCAGCGCTAGACCGTTCGCCATGGAGGACTGTGGACTCCATCTCCTCCTTCTAAGGTTATCTAATTCAATATGTTTTTTATCTTTGCAGGGATCAATAAAAGCAAAAATAAATGAAGGCACAGAATTGTACAAAGTGGTGTCAAAAATGAAGGACATATCTCCAAAATTGCTTTATATCATTAATAAAAAGCAGCTTTAACACTTTTTTATGGAGTTTTTAACTACAACGTAATTTTGCAGAGCCAAAAGTTCAAACGTGTGAAAGAAAACCAGATGTTAGTGCATCTAATTTCTATGAGTTCACTTATTCATAAGTCATTTAAATAAGACGCCTTGCGTTTCCTCTTGGAGCCTCTTGGGCGGGGCACTGCATCAGTCCGCCGAGTCCTGCAGAATTGTATTTTATCGTGTATTTGATTGATTGATAGCACACATTTGCGCAATCGCATATTCTTTTACAATCGAATCGAGCAGTGGTGGCCAAGTGGTAACGGCCCCGACTTACGAATTGTAGGTCGCGGGTTCAAACCCAGCCAGGCGCACTACTTTGTGTAATTAATTACATCACCACTGCTCTCAAAACGGTGAAGGAAAACATCGTGAGGAAACCGGCATATCCTAGAACCAAAAATTCGAAGACATGTGACATTCACCAACCCGCACTGGGCCCGCGTGGTGGATTATGGCCCATTCCCTCTCCTAGAGAGGGCCTCCTCTTAACCTTTTAACGTTCCCACTGCTGTGACACAGGCCTCTGTGTCACAGCAGTGGGAACGTTAAAAGGCTGATTATGTATATTCTTTTACAATCGAAAGGAATACATTCTTCTGCTCGGTAACGTAACACACGCAATGAATACCTACGGTCAAATGACGCCATGTCAAAATGAAAGCATAAATGCGATCGATAGGTACCTAACTACCGTTAATTATTGAGAGTGTTATGCAATTACCTAGGTTTTCAGCTTCCAGCTCTCTCGATCTCGATTTTTAAACGTATTATAAACTATACAAACACTCGTATTACACTATGGAAACGATAAGTAGCTACTATTGAAGGCCAAACTTAAAGTAGTTGCAAATAATGTTCTCCCAATCTCCCATACATGATGTATGTCACGGTCTTTTTTACAACTAGGTAGGTACAAATATAATTTTGTAATTGCCACGTCTGATTCATATTTGTTTTTTTTTTATATTTTGTCTAAAATGAACAAGGGCCTCGCAAAAACCTGCCGCCTTGCAACGCCGCTGCAGATAATCCGCCAGCATAATATGTCTATCTACTTCTTTCTCAAACTTCCATGCATTTTGATTTCACATAAATATTTCTTTCCTAATCGGAATTTAGTTAACATACTATAACAGTATAACAGTACCTACCTCTCAATAAATTTAATCTACGTTTCCAAATAACTTTATTTGCAAGCAAATATGAAATTTACATCATTGTACATTAAGTTGATTTCAGAAACACTAAGGCTGCTGAAATCGTCATAAAAGATTGAAGTTGTAGCAGAAACGTAACTTTATGGGTAGGGATTTAAGTTACTTTTCCAAAATTACATTAAATTGTGAAACAATTGAAATTCGTTCATACAGGAAATGTCAGTTACCTTGAAAGGACCGGTGTAGTTATAACAATTTGATCTCGTATTCATATGCCTAAAATGTCATTTTTATATTTATTTTTCTGTTTTGTTATTTTATTTGGATTAATTGAACAGGTAAATACTTCTAATTTAATACATTGGAATCTATGGCATATATATTATGGCACTACTTATTATACTTAAACTATAACTAGACCTAGGTCCTGGGCTATGGAGTTTCTTGTCCGTTCTTCTCCATAAGACCTAACCACTTTTTGCGAATGGACAACTAGAGTCACTAGTATATTTTATTTTCAAACTGTTTAGACATTAAAAACTACCTTTTATGGTCTATTTGAAATTAAAGAACTGATTTTGTCTATTTAAAAAAATAATACTTAACGACGGGCCACCTAAGGACGGGCGTCATCGCCCAAGGACGGCTTATGAAACGCTGTCGTAACGGCTTACAGATATTCATGACGGATTGCTGAAATAAGGTAACACACAAGGACGATTTGAAGGTTGTGGCGGATACCTTTGCTTAGCAGTGGGACAATGTAGATTGACAATAAAAAAACATCCATCCACATCACTGTCGACTGGGTAATGTGCTTATTGTTAAAAGTCTGGTGGCAATGTCAAGTTGTACTGTTGAAGTAAAGGCCAGGTTATCCTTTGGCCAAGGTAAAAGCCAGCCCGTGGGTCACGCGAACTGTCAATTAATTACTGGCCCGGATTTATTAAAACTTTATGCACTAACTAGTAGCGAAGAATACGGGGATAAAGTATAACCTATGTCACCCGGGGATAGTGTAGCTTCCCAACAGTGAAAGAATTTTTCAAATCGGTTTAGTTATTTCGGTGCCTAATCAATGCAAACAAATATTTCCTCTTTATAATATTAGTATAGATATACTTAGATAAAGTACACTACGAGTCGACCTCCTTGATGGGAGGCTTAGGTTGGCATAGCTGGAGAAAAGTCCCATATTGCCCGCCAATGGCATTGGAAGCTGTATGTTGGCAGACGTTACTTCCGTTACAAACTATTTGCCCATGAAGTCGTCACGCCGATGACGGCCTAGGGAAGGCTGATGTGACGATTTATGAACACACCAGGATGAGTGGCAGACTATAGGCGAGACCTTTGCCTAGCAGTGGGACAATGTAAGACGATAAATAAATAAAAAATTAAGACTTAATGATGATGACAACTACAAGTGTTCCAATTTCAGATCGAACCATTGAGATATGAAGTGGCACCTGAGTTCAGGTTCATACACTTCCCATCAATGAATTACTACGCGGAGAGAAGGAACGAAGCCATGCTTCCCATGAGAAGAGCTAAAGTAAAACCTCAAAGAACATCCAGTGCGACGCGAAGAAGGCTTTAGCTTTGTGCAAACTTGGTCCATTTTACAATAGCAATACTTTTTTTCGGGACTCCTAATAAAGTATTTCAGTCTCTCATCAAACATTGAACCAAGTATATTTATGAAAAATACCTAAAAACCTGACCCTCTTTCTGGGACAGACGTGCCGCGCCTAGCACATTCTACAATGTGTCATACGAAATTGAGGGTAGCAGTTAACTGTCATATTCTCAGACACTTGCTTGGCATCCGATCGGGTACTACGGCAGGCGTCCAGATCCGAAAGGATTTAAATCCGAGTTAAGCTCCATGCAAATATGATACTTAACTACTTTACAATCGCCTCAATTTCCCTCAAAACACAGCAAAATGCGCTCTGATGCTCTCCAGCGCGGCCTGGGCTGTGAAAATAACATAAGAAAGTTCAAATATTTCATATTGAAGCTAATATAACCCAAAGTCATTTGAACGATTCCCCATTTGATTTCCCAAAGAGTTTGAAATAAGGCTATCGGTTGCTTTTTTTTTAAGTTTTTTTTTTATTCCCACTCCGAAGTAGTATTTTTTAGTCAATTCACTTCATTGTTAAATAATAAATATACCTGCTATTAAAAGTGATCATTCAAAATACCTATGTACATGATAATTTATTTACAACTACCCTTTATTCAAAAATTTTGCATTATTATAGCATAAAGTTAATTCAGACAAAGTGATAACGGCAGTGAACGCAAATAAAACATGGAAGCCTTCCTAACTCAAAAAAATGACCCAAAGCACATTGCGCCGCGGTAGGCGGGGCTTACCGATTGCGCCGCTCACGTGTTTAGTTACACGGCCTATTCGTTACATGGTAATTTAAACCCAAATACTTGGAAAATAAGGTAAATGTTGTTGGTGTGGTTCGGCGAATCAGCGACGAGGTTTCAATGTGTGAGTTTGTTTTGATTTTTGGGTCACGATCACGATTCGCGCTTAGATCCCTTGAAGTAATGCTTCCATGTTTTATTTGCGTTCACTGGATAATAGTCTTCATTCAAGCATCATCAAAAACAGTGCCATACATCAAAGTATTTTTATTCATATACTTAATACAAGAGTGTTTATAATTAAATCTTAGAACTGGTCTAGACTGAGATCCGAGATACCCCAGACTTTACTTTAATTCTTACTATACATATTTTTTAACATACGCTTTCCGCTTTTGGCCGATGGCCAATAGGGATGATTCTCGAGAAGAGATAAGAATCTATTTATTCCGCCAGTTAGATTATCGAAAATATTGGACACATACTTTTTGCTGTATCAAATCAATAAAAATAGACGAAGACAAAACGCATCAAAGATCAGGAGCGAGGCTAGAGAGTGTGACGTTATGTTTAGATAAAACGTGTTCTAAGGTGCGAGAAATTTCAATGCGTTAGTTCGTTTTTAGGGTTCCGTAGCCAAATGGAAAAAACGTAACCGTTATGGAGTCGTCATGTCTGTCCGTCCGTATGTCACAGCAGTTTTACTCGGAGACAATTAAAGCTACAATGAAAATTGGTAGGTAGGTGCAACCTGTTAATCGCTATTCAATAATCCTGTAATATTATGGAAAAAAATATATTGTAGGGGTGGCACTCCATACAATAACTGAGGGATGAAAAAATAAATTCTAACAAACATACCTAATCATGTGGGGTATCATTTGATAGCTCTTTCAAAATAAAATCGAGGTTTCTAAACAAGTTTTTTATTTAAGGCAATAGTTTTTGACATATTATGTGTTTTCGAATTCGTAAAAAATGTGTCCCCCCCCCACTAACTTTTAAAGTATGAAGTTGAAATTCTAAAAAAAAATTGAGCAAGTAGAACTTCATAGACACTTCTAACGAAAGTTGGTTTGAACATCAGAGCTTATATACTTTTAGAGATATCGAGATGGACTAAAATATTTGCTACATAAAACACCGTATAGCGGGCGTGATTAGGCGTTCGGAGACCATCGTAGTCACCTCAGTATAGACGCTCAGCGCGGAGTCCTGGTTTCGTTCGTCAGATTTGGCAAAAAGTGTCATTGGGGTTTTCCCCGTTTGTAATTCCGTGACGGCCTGCAGTTTGAATGCTGCTGGTGTGACAGCCCCGTGGCCCAGATAACACATTAAGTCCTGGCCCAGATCTGTCTCCAGTCGTGTCAGATTGCTGTGCCATTAAACTATGACAGTGATAGATATGTCCCAATGGCAAGTCTCCGTTGAGATTGGCTGCCGGGGCCATAATTAGTCAGGACTATTATTGTTGAATAGCCGTGCATTAATGTTAAAAACCAAGATTTTCTGCACAAGATCAGGGCCCACAGTCTGCTATTTTTATAAATTTGTCATTCCAACACGACCCCATTGTCATTTTGCTAAAAGTTCGTAATCTGCTAAGTTCATAATGGTCGATCATTGGTCGGTCAGTGATCTCGTAATACTGTTTGATATCGAGCAAATTAAAAGCAATTACTGCACAATGACGTTATAATGGTAGGTCACTGACAAAGGAACTGTCAAAATTTTAGCAGATTACCGCATATGTCTGTCATTCAGCTGACATTATGTACGTGATTACTATTTTATGCCATTTCTCTCAATGGAGTGCCAGTGGTTGACCATTGGAATGTCATAATGACGCTTTTATATTAGTAGATTACCAAACTTGTCAAAATCAACAATTATGAAACCAATGATAGGCCATTCTGACACTATTGTAATAGCAGACTCAGGGCCCAGATATTATGCACTTTTTACTATTACTTATTCATATCCATGTTTCAATTTTCGCACCGACAAAATCGTCTATCTTCAATCTTTTGACACTAGGGAGTAAGTTGTCGCCGTAACTCTCCAATATGCTATTGTAAGTCCACGGAAAAACATGGGTGACTCCGTTCTCATCGTACATTACTGTATTGCCATTGCTTGAATCTTGTGGTTTACTATTCATCTTCTCGTCGAGAAGTTTATGTACAAGATCGTCAAAGGCAGGAAATATGATATCTTTGGGCAGGTTTTTTGATGCAACTGAAATAAGAAAAAAGATTTCTCACGAAAACTGAAGTAGGTTGCTAAAGTCATTTACAAATGCATTTTAAGCTTATATATGAGTTAATGTTTTTTTTTGTCATTTATAGTGTCTCTGGAAATACTGATCGGAATACAGTAATATCTTCTCTGCTGGAAAGCTATACTATCTATGAGTCATAGAGTACTATATTCCTGTGGTAAAGGGCACATGGTGGATAAATGTCAGCCTGTTGCCATAAACTCCACTTCCATACGTGGATAGGGACTGTAGAAATCCTATGACAATCGGCAATAATAGAGCTTCATAGCCGAGAATCAGTCTTCATGATCAGAGATTACCTCTCACTATCAAATATAATTTACCTCTTCAAAACACTAGTTTACACTAATAAAAGTAAAAAAAGTATTACCATGGTTTCTTAGAGCTTGCAATTGTTCCTCTCTGTAATGTGAAAACCGGCATATGCTGCCAAATTGACATTCTCCATTCGCAAATCTTAAACATGGTTTCTTTTTGCTCTCTTCTGCTAATATGGTCTCAGGATCTGAAATATTACAAATGTGACCATTGAATATAGTGAGTTTTTAAACTAAAAATGTCAATAGGTCACATTAACATTGTTAACATTGTTATGACAATAGGTTAACTATGTAATTGGAGATTTGATAACAAGCATTTTTAGATTTAATTATCTCTGGCGCGAAATATATATTAGCGCGAAATTCGAAATTCAAATAACTTTATTCTAAAGCCGTGCTATTTTAATTTCAACGGTCATTTGTTTTAGATAGTATTTTATTTTTGTGAAATTGTGGTTGTTTTTGGTACCATATATGAATAGAAAATTAGTACAATTTTAAAATATGAGTTTACGTGGGAATACTGCTGCGCAAACAATACAAAATATTTACAATGTGTACGGGCTTAACACTGCTTGCACAAACACGGTCCATTATTGGTCCAATCGTTTTAAATCTGGAAATTTTGAGTTGAAGAACGAGCCGCGCGGTCAGCCATTGTCAACAACGACGATTTGAGGGCGATAATGAAAGCAGATCCAACCTAATCTATGGTTGAGCTTGCTGTGGGCCTTGGAGTTCTGTCTCAAAACAACATTGAAGCACTTGGAATAGAAACGATAAAAAACTGGGTGCCACAGGAACTAAGCGACTAATACAGCGAGACTACGCGTCGAAGCATTCATAGCACTATAACTATATACCAAGTGGCAATATAAAATGGTTTCATCATCTTCATCGGCACAATTCTTCCCATCTGATAGAATTCTGTATAGTAAAGGGATAAATCATGAATTTGGTTTATGAAGTTTAAAATTCCAATCTTTTCACCTCAAAAATGTCATTGTTGTACTTGATATATTATGAAAATGTTCTTTACAAAAAATAGTTATGTAGCATTACTATTCCTTGTAAAGGGCATTTTATTGTCATTAAATTTCTGAGTATCTATTAAATATGACAAGATTATTTTAACATTAACACTGTGTAATTTTCTTTTTGTTTTCTGGGAAAATTAGGGTTCAGAACCACTGGGGTAAACAAACTGCCATCAAAATGGAAAAATTATATATACTCCATTTACAACAGTGTTAGACAGGAATTGATAAAAAAGGTTATTTTCCCTACAGTGAAGATTGATGTGGAGTTAAATATAATCAATTTAAATAACAGCTGTCACAGTAAATTGTACTTTATAGCCTATCTACCTTCTGAAATGAAAAGGCTTTCATTTAATTTTATTTGGTTTTTATATATTGTCATTTCAATGCTGAAAATCTAAAAGCAAAGGTGTAATGTATCGGGAAGGTTGTCCAACCAAATCTAAAATGTCACTTATTCCCTTCATAAGTTGTGGCAGCAGGTGTTTTTTAATTTTGTTGGTTGTAAACTGATTACTACAACTAAAAATTGTTTAATTTCATGTCCATCCAAACATTGTGACAAGTAAATATCTAGATGAAATTTATGCTTATTGTACCTTACTATTATATAAAACACCTGTGTACTATACCCATGTTTGCGAAGAATTTAATGGTTTGATTTTTTGATGTTCGCCCATCTTAAGGCCAACCTCGAAACCTTTGCTTAACATTGAAGATCAACACGAAGAGACAGTATTCACCTTTATACTGCTGGTAATGTTCTTGAACTAACTTTTGGTGTATCAGTCCGTTATTATGCGTTCTCACGATTGTAGGTGCGGCCACCATTGACTTGTTGCAGTAATCACAAATGTATCTTTTACCCATTATTTATTCAGATACTGCTGGGACAGTTTATCACAAATTATTCACAATTAATTGTAATTAACTGAACTATCTATACTGCTGTGTAAGTGTGTAAGTGTATAATAAAATGTCAGACAGACGTCATATAGTGACATTGACAATTGAATTTTTGATTTATAACTATACGTTTTGAAGTTTAATTTGGAAATATACTTAGGTGTCTCAAAAGAAAGTTTATATAATATTTAAGCATACATAGGGAAACACAAACAGCGGGAAGCGACTGTTTTATACTATGTAGTGATAAACATTTTTTCGATACACGGCTTACTTTTTTTTAATCGATCTACTAAAATATAAACTTTTTTTGAGACATCTTGTACAGCAGAATTGAATTTATGTATATGGTCTAAGCCGGGTCCAGGATTTGTACATCTTTTGATCTAATGATGATGATGATGAAAATTTACTTTAGTTGCTTAATTGCAGTGGTAGCAATAAATAATAGCAGTAGTAGGAAGAAACTTTTTATTTTGAAAAACAGTCTACCACCTTTCAATCATAGATATACTGTATACTTTCAATATGTGTATATTGCATTGTCGTACAGAGTACCTATGGAACCCAACTACTTTTTAGTTGTGCCTAAACTTTTCATGGAAAAGTTACGGTGCCTGGCTATGTATTACACCCACTCCAATTATTTTAGATGAAAATAATTACCTAATAATGTCTTATGTCCTATTGCTGGCGGCTGAGAGATCTTTACTGACATAAAACACACGGCGTTTTCATTTTCTATAGGTTTATACAATTTTATCTTATTTAACTGTTACTTTAGAAACAATAATTTATTTGAAAATTTATTTTAATTTAAAAATCTTAAATATCTTGAAAAGGCGGTTCATCCCATGCGTGACGACGAATTCTTCGAACATTGAAAGATCCGAAGTTCTCCGGATACTGACGTTGAGCGTGGTAGTTACCAGGGAACTCATTAAACGTTCTCTTTTGTGACTTAGGATGATTTGATGCTTCCAGCAGCTTTTGGAATACATCAAACTTGTTAGGGGAGGCAATCTGTTGAGGTGGAGCCTGCGTCGTCACCTTCCTCACTGGTGTATAGGAGTAAGTATTTGTGTTAGGTCCATAGTCATTATAATCATCCATCATCTTAGAATCGTCATACTGGGGTAAACCAATGACTCTGTTTTGCCGTTGCTTGAAAGCCTCTGCCTCTGGATTCATATGAACTCTATTTTGAACCCAGTTGTTTCGTCCTGTTAACCTGTCTAAAAGAGACGGGCCTGTTTGCATTGGATATAAGGTCGGTGTGTACACAATTCCATTTCTAGTCAGCACTGGTCGGTAGTGAGGTACGACCATTTCACCGTAGTTTCTCATAGGGCCAGAATCTGTAAAGGTAAATGATTTAGTTTGTGTGAACTGTCTGCTTTAAATTAGGTCTTCTAACCGACAACAGTGAGTGATAGTAAAAAGCCCATGTCAAGGAAACGACGGGAGCTTTATATACTCGTATTTTAACCCTTGACCTCCCTCGAACCTGTCTGAGGATCGTGCCCAACCTGTTTGTTAAGCTAGCTCTTTGACTCTAGCTTCTTGTAGTAACCTATTTTGGCAAACCACGCTCAGGCGATAAAATAACAGCACTATCATATTCCTCTTACCTAACATTCCTTGATTTTCAGGTGGCCCATAACGTCTAGCATTCATGGGTCTCGTATTAAATTGTTGCCTTCTTTCGGGCTGTCTTGTCTCCATTCTTCCTCTTACTTGTAAGTCAATCTTTTTGTCCGCGTAGTCTTCAACACTATAGTCTTTTTCATCTTCAGCAGCTCCTTCACTTGCCGCTTCATCTGCAATTTTTTTTTCATCAGAATGTAAATGTTCTGCACTCCTCCAATTATTTTCGTCTTCGTCAACACTTTCTTCTTGACTTTTTTCGTCATGTTTGTATGCTTTAGTTATATCTTCCAAAGCAATAGTTGCTTTGTCTTGGCCATTGCTGAACTCATTAACTTCTTCATTTAAAACAGCAGAAGGTGTTGACACTTCTTCAACGTTATCATTTCGATCTTTTAAAGCTATTTCACCAGAGTTTCTTATTAGTTCTTCCAATAAAGCATCGTATTTGGCTTCAGCTTTCGTTAAATTGGCATATTTGAGAACTTCTGTAAAGTTTTCTTCTTCTAGAGGATTATCCTCATGTTTTTCTGAAGATTTGTCTTGTTTATCTACGACAACATCCCTTTGGACAACTTGAATTGAGGCTGACTCATCCTCATCGTCATCATTCTTAGTATTATCCGTGTTGTCTGTTTTTTCTTCTGATTCCTCTGCCTATAAATATTCACGACACGTTTTAGATTATGTTTTAAAATAATATCTACAAATGATAAAAGCATTTACGTATTTATTTATGTAATGTAGGTATTTTGTAGGTATAAAGTTGAGTTACTTACTCCTTTATAATCGTTACCCGTCTTAAATAAAACAAATTAATTACCTACATGCTTAAAAATAATTATCTACCTTTCCATCGTGAAAATAACCGCAAACAAGTATAAAAATCAATACTATAAATATTTTAGCCATCGTGGCATATTTATGTAGGTACTATCCCACTGATAATACTTTATGAACTAAAATGTACTTACGGTGACTGCATCGATTATCCACGATGTATGAAATCAATTGGCAAAGTAAGTATTTTTACGACAGCCGTAGACAATCGAAAAGCTATTTACACTCACTTATTTTTTATGTTGATTACTTTTCATGCATGTTTGGGTACTTTTAGTCTTGAATACTATGCAGGGCAGTTGCAGCAAGAAGCAACAAACGATTGTTAAAAACCTAGTTCTTGATAGAGGATAGTTGGCAATAAATATAAATATGAGTACTATCATATAGTATCCGACCGAAGATCGATTTCTGCCAGCAGTTTATGGCTCGGTCTGTCACTACTTCTATACAAACTTACATGTAATATTTAGGATACGTTTCCATCAGTTGTTCGAGGATGCAGGGCTGTGGATTAGCGGACGCTACAGTGTGAGGAAGCGGTTTTGGTTCTCGTAAGTCTTATACAACTACTCGGGCAGATTCCCTGTGTTTCCTGCGAGTCACTACTTTTATTTGTAAAATAAATCAGCATCATAAGGTATGTGTTACCTAGACGGGGCCCCATAGGGTCAGTGCCTGCTAGGGTTGCCGAATTTGTTCGAAAGAGTCACCGCGGCCTTGGAACGCAAAGGGCACAAGTAGGAACACGGGTGGGTTTTAGTCAGTAAGAGTCTGACACTCCCTTCCGCTCCGCCCAGAGCGGGAGAAGTCATTTGATGATTTCCCATCCAAAAAAAAAAAGGGTATGTGTTAGCTGAAATTTCTGTAGCTATTATATAGCCTCCAATGAAGAAACTCCTTTTAGGTCCTGAATATAGATAACAAGGTTACCGAAAATGAAAGAAAACACGTATGATCTTAAAAAAGTATATTAGGTAAGAATGCATATTATTAATTATAATTACAAACTAGCGATTAAGCCTTTAGCATTTGAGTAGGTGCCAGCTACAAATAACAGCACTCCTACGATGAGAACTATGACGTTCTTCCACAAACGCCATTTATACCTTCCGAGGCCTGGTGTTTCCCAAACTACAAGGAGTTCAATGATGGCTGGGAATATGAAGCCCATGTTTGATAAGCAAAATGCACCCAGCTGGAAAGAAAACAGTGTGATAGGTTAATGAAAGGCTATCTAGTAGAAACTGGGGCCGTATTATGACCTCTTAAAACCATCATGTTTTCGGTGTGAAAAAGAGACGGAGCTATACAGGACGAATAGCACTATCCTTTTCTCACACAGAAAACATGATGGTTTTAAGATGTCATAATACGGCCCCAGGAGTCGAACTTAAGCCTTCGTTATTAGAATATCATCCAGATCCGTGAATAATTTAAAAAGTAAAAACATGGGCCAACCTCTACACATTATTGCCAACCACTGCGATATTTTAAAATCAGAACAGTGGAAACCACCAGAAAAGAGCGATCAGATGAATAGTAAAAAAAACGTTTTTAGCAAGTAAGAGAAAAGACAGAACAGAGTTAGACACAAAAGGGCATTTTCAGCTGGGATAAGCTCATTAGCAAATAGTTGTCAGTTGTTTAAATTAATGTAAATGGATCCTGATTATACCGATAAATTAAATATGTAAATGAACGATATAAAATATTTACCAGTCCCATAAGATTTCCTATATTCGGAAAAGCAATCGCTAAAGAAGTTATGATGACAATGAAGGTAGCGCGATACACCCTCTCCCAAATCCAGTACTTCTTTGGGTCATGTTTCTTGGACACGTAGTACCAGACCAGGTTGAATGGGGCCCAGAAGTTGAGTGCGAACGTTACAAAAATCATGATTGCCATTAACACCTTCAGAATTGTTGGAAAGCTGTAAAAAAAAAAGGTAACTATAGCAGTCAAACACGCTAAACTTCTACAGGAGAGGAGTATCTGTAAATATATTCAGAGAGACTGACTTAGCGTAAGTATATATTTACTCGACCGTTTTAATGTACACTATATGTTTGTGTTATCAAAAGGTGCTCATTCAGTTTTAGAACAAATTAAAGATACCGGTAAAGGGAACGAGTCCGATTTCGACCTGCGCAAGCACGGCAGCAGCAGAGCAGTGTTGGCCGAGTGATAATGGCTCCGACTTATGAGTTTTCAGTCGCGGGTTCAAACCCAGACAGGCACATTACTTTGTGTATTTAATTCCATCACCACTACAAGCAAAACGGGGAAGGAAAACATCGTGAGGAAACCGGCCCTAGAACCAAAAATTCGAAGACATATGACATTCACCAACCCGCACTGGGCCCGCGTGGTGGATTACGGCCCTTTCCCTCTCCTAGAGAGGAGGCCTACGTCCCAGCTTATGCTTATGCTTTATGCTAAGCACAGCCCACACAAGTAGTGACTTACGTTCCAGCAGATGGCAGCGTGTAGGTATGAACTCTTATATGTAACTGGTTAACTTATCCGGATACACAAAGCTTTCTTCAGAACAAAAAATTAGTCGTAGACTTAATTCATTACTAAGAAAGTCAGCTACGAAATGGTTCCAGGCTAGTTTATATTCAATAAACATTTCCAAAACTATGGGTTAGTCCATATTTCCACCTGTAAACAGCGAAGCGATTTGTCGCATTATACCGTAGTAGCCCGTAATGTAATGCATTTTCCATGCGAACTGGTTGCAACTGGAAACGCCGCTTTAGACGAAAGACTTCAATTTTCAGCACTCTTGCTTGCACCAACGAGGCTATACATAGTTGCTTAATACTTACATTTCAGAAGGAAAGTTCAATGTGACCGGTGATATTGATTTCTCTCCAAATCCCCAGTATCCGAAGAATCCCACTAATATTAGGAACGAGACCACCACTGTCATTCCTGGAGAAGAAAGTAATTAGTAACTGTAATTTTAAGTGATCAGTGTAACTTCACTATTTGTGTGAGGAAGGAGTCGTTTTTCTAACTGGTTCATCATTATGAAGTAAGCAGTGAAATCAGATTTGAAAAAATTTATATATATATATATAATTTTTGTCATGTCAACAACAACCTAGGAGGAGGCACACATTTAAAGACTAACAAGCTGTTATTTAATCGAGATTTATATGAGTATTAACACAATAGGAAATCTCGATTAAATAACAGCTAGAAACTATTAATTTGGCTATTCCTGGCGAAGTAGAGTTCATGACTTTAAATAATTATAGGGGTTAGGTATTTTTTCAGAGCCGACTTTTATAACAGGGCTAAAAAAACTGACAGAAGGGTTGAACGAAACAGAAACCGGTGGAAAATGTTAGAAGCAGAGGACATTCTATAATCAAACTAAAATTAAGTTGTATCTTTATAATTTGTATATTAGTAGTTCAGAATAATGGACTTTATTGCTGTAGATAAATAGACTTACCACCACACAACACCATGGGGAACTGCTTAGGATTCTTCATATTGTTCTCGATAGGCAAAGAAACGCCTATTCCTTCCATACTGAACACCACAATGCCACAGAACTCAAAGAATCCGATCACGTCTTTCCAAGCAGGCATCTCAGAGATCTTAGGAGCAGTCCGTTGACTGTACACAATTGTGGCTATTACACAGGTTACTGAAAAAATACGATTTTTGTACAAGGTAAAATGGCAATAAATTATAAAAACTACTTGGGCGTCGTCCGTAAAGACAGCAATAGTATTAGAACAACGCCTCACTGAACTCATAATTCTGGTCATGAAATAAAACTTTCCAACATTTTTGTTCCTTTTTATTTTTACATACTTACATGTTTTGGAAATCAACCTGGACTGTTAGGCCGTGGCTTCTTAAAGTGCACAAATTCACGGAATGGTGACGTCTCATCGCGAAGCCCCAAGAATGCTGCTGATGTATGTATGGCTGGTTAGGCTGGTTATGTTAGCCAAGACCCCCGACCAAAAAGGACCGACTGGGAATCGAGGATAATCGAGTCGCTACTCCACTGTACTACTCTTCTCAATATCTCCCGATATTCTTGGTACTGACTGCAGAATTAAACTGAACTAAACTTACCAATAAAGACATCGGCAATCAATGTAAATGGCGCCAAATACTTTAAGGTTGTGATCATGCAGAGTAGTAGGATGGGCACCAGTAAAGTTAGGATGTATAGCCTTAAGTAATCCAGGTTTTCTGTCCCCTCGTCCGTTTCCACCAGCTGCTGTATGGTTTTTGCTATGATGATCTGGTAGACGCAGCAAGCTCCGAACAGATCTATGCATATTATTACGTCTACTGCATACCTGAAAAATATGAAAGGCAATAAATATCTTGGAGCACGTTGTTTAAATTGTAATAGTACTTTTTAATTCAAATAATAAATGCATGACGTCCTCTTTTGATGCCTGAGAGAGGATGCCATCGCCGTGGCGAAGGTGAGGTGATAATCTGATGATGTTTGCGAGTCAAACTTGAATAGAGATCGCACAGGACATAGAGGTAAGGAAAGTAAAAGGGGAGGCCTTTGCCCAGCAGTAGGATACAAATTAGGGTACCTTGCTAAAAAAACTGAGCTACTTATATCTGATGAAATAGGATCTCAAATGAAGAAAATTCTTGGTGAGATGAATCGGACAGGAAATCACATTCAATGGAGGTCAGAATTAATTTAAAAATCTTAGTCCAAGACTCCAAGCATAATGACATGAGCTTATAAGGTTTCCGATGCTTTTTCACACGGGAGTGGACCGTAGTCGCTTGGTGGCCGAGTGTTAGTGAATGGACCCCAAACAGCGGAACCCTTATAGTATCACTTTGTTGTTCGTTCTTCCGTCCGTCTGTTTGTCAAGACCCGCGAGAAATTTATATCGAGAACGCGTTGAGGTATCGAGTTGAAATTAAAACCATATACTCAGGTCAACACAGTTCCTTGAAGCAGTGAAAAAATTGAAACTTCTAAAATAATGTAAAAATAGAGATACGGCCGTATAATTATGCTGCAAAAAACTTACATTTCGACACTCAAGGAAATCAAAATATGACATGACCTAGTTTGGTTTCTAAACAAGCCGGTTTCGGTTCAATGGTTTCACAAAATCTAGTGCTCGAATGGGTTTGATCCTAAATTTTTTCAAGTAAGACGGGGCCATAGTGCATATAAATGTTCACAAGTGCCCACCGACCGCAGCGCAGCCGCAATAGGGTAGTTAACTAAAAAAATCTGGATAGTCCGTCTGATAGATTTCCAAAAAATATTGGACACGTATTTTTTCTTTTTTCACATAAACAAAAAATGAAGACGATACAGTGCGTAAAAAACTCGTGTGACGTCACTATTCGCTACAATTTTTACCTGGCAGTGACGTTACACGCTCCCACTCCTCATCTTCTTGCTTTTTATCTTCGTCAGTTTTTATAGATTTGATAAAAGAAAAAATATGTTTCAAATATTTTTCTATAATCTAACTGACGGACTAAACATAATCATATATTTTTTATTCAGGCAACATCCCTATTGCAGGCTAAATTTATAACTCTATGGTTGGGACCGTCACCAGCTCACTGTTCTCATACGTACCTAAACCATTTGCTGTATTTCCTCAAGCTAGGAAATGGTCCTACTTCTAGAGACGCCTCTGCCACGTCCGGATACGACATCTGTGGTAGATGTAGTCTCTTGTATAGTAACTGAGCTGAACTTACTAATATCTGGAAAGAAGAACAGATGATTTTAGAAACTCGAATGGACTCTCTACTTTTTTTTTGTTTGTCGTACTGATAGATTGATTCTTTACAAAGCGATTTTTTCATAATATATCGAGAAATTATAATGTGATAAAGATTTACTACAATCCTAAGGACTGCAATACCTAGTTGCCGCAATGTAGGTACCGATGCCAGCTCCCATAGAATAAGCGGATAGAGGCTCAAAATGTTCGAACCCCTTTGCTCTCTATACAAGATATTTCAATCCAAGATTTATCAATCTATGTATATCTATACCCTATCTAATATTAAAAAGAGGAAATATTTGTATTTTTGTATGTAACGAATAAACTCGAAAACTACTGGACCGATTTCAAAAATTCTTTCACCATTAGAAAGCTACGTTCATTCTGTATCACATAGGCTATATTTTATCCCCATATTCCCACGGGAACGGAAACTACGCAGGTGGAACCGCGAGGTGCTGCTAGTATACAATAATAAATTAAAAAAAGAAACTAACATGTACGCAATATGCAATGTAGAAACCGAAGATAACGGTGACAACGAGGGATGTCCAGAGACCACACTTCATATACGCCTCGTGGATACCAAGGATTCCGCCACCGAGGCATCCTTTAATTAAGTGGCCTGTAGATTCTAGAGCACTGAAAACATAACAAACAACAATTAATTATTATTAGAGTCGAATCATAATATTTTAGTCTAACTTTCTCGTTTCTGTAATAGAACACATAATTATGTAGTTGGAACTCATAACTGTTGGTTCCGGTATGGTCAAACACAAGTTTGACCATACCGGATATCGCAATGATGAGATGAATACACTTTTGGGTTGTTGATGATTGACAGACGACTGCCCCAGAAGGAAGTTAATGTATTTTTTCAAAGGATGTATTTTGTAAGAACGCATGTTGTATCTTTGTGTGTATATTTCTCTGGTAAGCCCTGTAGCTCGATCTGGGTAGATTTTAATGAACAAATTAGGTATTTAAGAGGGTAATCTTTTGTTCATTTTGATAAAGAAACGAAAAAGTCAAATACAAGAAAATTAACGTTATGATGGGATAAATTAATATGCTTTTGGGCTGTTGATGGACGACGGAGAACTGCTCCAGAAGGAAATTAATGTATTTTTCTAAAGGATGTATTTTTTAAGAACACTAACACAAAGATACACTATCTTTATGTGTATACTTCTCTGGTAAGCCCTGTAGCCTAAACATCTGGGTAGATTTTAACAAATGAGGTATTAAGAGGGTATGCTTTAGTTAATTTTGAAAAAGTAACAAGGAGCTCGTGGCTAAAGAATAACAGCCGCACGGATCGATCTTTAAGGTTAAGCAACGTTGCCAAGGTTGGTCTGTGGATGGGTTCTACCATCCACACCATACCATCTTCTCGGAAAGCACGTTAAGCCGTTGGTCCCGGCTGTCATTTGTACATCTTTGGCAGTCGTTACGGATTGTCAGAACCCAGTAAATCTGACTCCAGTCTTGTCAAGAAGTACTGTGTTGACTAATTAATGGGTTGTAGAGGTCTGGTAGACATCCGCTCCATGTTAAATACTGGTATTCAGCTGAATGCGGTATGACTGGAAGCCGACCCCAATATAGTTGGGAAAAGGTTAGGCAGATGATGAACAAGAAAGCAGTCACAGTTGTAAAGTGACTGCATAGTCATTTCATGCGATTGAAGCGAGTTTCTGTTTACAAGTCAAAATGAACACACTACTTTATTATTTCGTCCTCCTAACAAACACAAAGTAAGTAATAAGAGTAATGGTATCTTGCACACTGTTTAACGTTCTATAATTTAGAGTAACGAATTCAGCGTGAAGGTTGAATCGTTTAAAGATGAATTGCTTATTATAGATGGCAACAAACAAATTGATGGTAATATTATACGTTCAATAATAATCTGTAACGGTATGCTTTGCAATAAAAGAATTGTTCTATAGTGAATCTTATCATTACCTAATTATCTGCTGCCCGTTGTTTCGCCTGCAAGAAAACACGTTTAAGTACTATCCCAAGATAACGTAATTATCTATTGGAATGAAATGTGTCCTAATTGAAGCCAAGTACAAAAAGATGGAGATGTCTCTCGACATTTCCCTGGTGGATTTCCATTCAAAAGAATGCGGGCTGTCGTTCAAACTATCACTTGCCCACTTCTGACCTTCTGATGTAACTCTTGGTCTTGATGTATAAACTTGCGTGGGAATCCTGGTACTCATAACACAAGTTAAATCTTTCCTTGGGTACCAGAATTCGATACAAATACTACTGACACGTTTGTTAGTCTCCAATATGTCTTTGCTCTTGTTGCATAATAGTTGTTCGTATGTGTTTGATTGTACAACATTTTTAGTTCAATAAACAATTTATTATAAAGACCTAGAGAAATCCTTAATTCACGAAACGACAGCAAGATCGTTTGACTTGGCGCAGTAAAGTGAGGAAACTGAAACCCAAATAATACTACCTATAATGGAGATAAACAAGATTCAGATTCATTAATAAAGTTCCAAATATTCAGATTTGATTACCTTTTTTTGTAATGAAATAATTCAAACCTCTTCGGTTGGAACAGCCCCCTTTGTATAAAGATAACATGCTTATCGTACAATACTTACTTTGTAGGCTTTGCAACGCATCTGTGCGCGACAAAGTCGTAGGTATCCTTTTCTGAGTGCAGTACATACTTAGGACCGTCTGGAGGCGGCTGAGGGGGCGGCTTCGTCACAGCGTCTGCATGTTCCACGTTCGTGTGGTTTCCCTGGAACATTAGCATTGTTCATCTAAAAAGGGACTGACTGACTGACATAGTGATCTATCAACGCACAGCCCAAACCACTGAACGGATCGAGCTGAAATTTGGCATGCAGGTAGATGTTATGACGTAGGCATCCGCTAAGAAAGGATTTTGATTAATTCTTCCTCCAAGGGGATAAAATAGGGGATGCAAGTTTGAATGAAACTTTGTCAATTTTAAACCGATCGGGCTGAGAGTTTGTTCAAAATCGGGGGTAAAGTAACTATTCCACGCGGACGAAGTCGCGAGCAGAAGCTAGTTATTAAATGTATTTAATACTCGCATCTTTAAAAGTGGCGCTCGTGTCTAAGTAATACCGCACGATTTAATATTTGCGCTTAAGCAGCGGTTTTCAGTGTGACTCCTATGGACGGGCACCATTCACTGCATATTGACACTTTTCTTGGCCTCATTAAGCCCTAAGTCCAAGCAGTCATTAGTAGATCTTTGATAGTCGTTATGGATAGTTAACATACCAGAAAATCAGACCAGTTTCAACTAGGTATATTGTGTTACTGGGTTATAGAAACCCAATATGGTCTGATAGGCAAAAGCTTCATGTAAAATTCTGGGATTCAAAAATGTTCCATTGCAAAAAAGATGACTGCTTTGTATATTGAAGAAGTTAATATGAATTACTTCAAGAGTGGATCATGGTGAAATTTGTTAATTGCATTACCAAATAAAACAAAAATAAAGGAACAAAAGAATCAGCAAAAAAATAAGAATTGTATGGCTATTTTCTAATAGGTATTTATTTACACAGTTTTGCAAAAAAAAAAACAAAACGCCCAAACTAGGGCGCTAGTGTTGTATTTAGAATCTCATCTAAAGTTTGTTAGTGAGTAAGTATCTGAATTATAGTATATGTCAGTATGTAGTGTAGTAGAACTATAAGACACTACAAATAGAGTAGGTACCTACCTAATAATTTTGATCAAACTTGACTCTCAGACTTTACGTTCATAACCTTGTCAGTATGACCAATTTATCGTAATAATTGATTATAAATGAGACTTTAATTATTCTGTTGTCTTTCTACGTGAACACTAGGTTAAGAGTTCGATATGACTTATGATTTCTTTATGACATTTGTAAAATATGTAAGACCGTAAAGTGCAGAGGTCTCTACCGGACTGTATTGTAAAGGAAAAGAAAAAGATGATTGCAAAATATGAAGCAATATAAGTACGATTAATAAAAAAATATACCATATCTATGGTTGCTAGGCTATATTACAGTTGCAACAAAAATAATGCAAATATTTTAAAAGGTAAGTTAAGGTAAAAAGTCAAAGTCAAAGTATTTAGTGTGTTGTTGGTGATACAGTAGGTAGGTCTTACAATTAAGTTATGAGAACTCAAAAAAATACTCATTAAAATATACATTAACAATATAAGAATTTAAATTAATATGAGGAACATAGAAATAAAAAAATATTTCAGTATTTTGAATACAATCATTTTTTTTTAAATAAACATTTAGAATACAAATGATTAAATTACTATAATAAATTTTCAGAATCCAATGAACAAGTTAAGTTTTGAATTTTTAAGCACAAATAGATAATTATCAATTAGTTTATTACATTTGTCAGAAAGGAATTCGTCAATGGTATAATATCGTTTTCCAGTTAAAACACAGTTTTAAATGATCCGATCCGAATGGACCGATCCTGTGTTTATCTCTAACGTTTCCGGAAAAAAATAGTACTCAGAAATTTAGTCAAGAGTAACGTTACTTATTGTTTCGGCAGCCTTAAATCTATGCTAATATATAAAGCTGAAGACTTTCTTTGTTTGTTTGATTTGAAAAAATATTGTAGTGTTAGATAGCCCATTTATCGAGGAAGGCTATAGGCTCTTCTATACACCCCTAGTTTTTAATTAGTACAAATACTTTAAGGGCTTATTAGAAATGGTCTCGTTATTATTTAAGAAAAGTCTCAAAAAATTATGTTCATAAACAGCAAAGTTATTAGCGTTTTTTATATCCTAAAATGCTACTCAACTTATAAAAATATTGTACAGGCTATTGATTTCTGAATGAATAAATGACGATTAAAATGGAAAAGCACTGTGCGTAGTATTTTCTAGTAGCAATTGTTATGAATGTTGATTCTATTATGAATTTACCAATTATTAAAAAAATCCGTGGACAATCTTAGGTTTTTATTTTTTTACTTTTGACTACACAAATATGATCAGTAACGGGTACGGACAGAGCCCTGTTATTTTTTGTACTAACTAAAAACTAGGGGTGTATATCATCACGCTAAGACCAATAGGAGCGGAGCAGTCTTTACGGTAAGGGTCACGTTTATCACACAGGACATGTGTTATCAAAATTATTTGTAGCGACATCTATACTTCGTCTCAGGGACTAAGAAACCAACCAAACCAAAGTGCTAACGAATTGTGGAATAGTTGATGTTACAGATAGGGTGAAAATCTTGCTTGTGAGATGTCGGATTTTCTGACTTCATGTAGGTACTAGTCAGCTGATTGCGGAGTTCCAATGTAGTTGGAAAGATGACGCTAAATCAGGATTCCTCTGAACCCATGTAAACGGTTGTCGCTTCCCTTGTACAAGTAATATTACAAATAGAAAGATACTTGAACGTCTCATTTCATTCACATTACGGCGACCTTAGTTTAAATATCCTGTTGTATAAGTAAGGAGGTAATTTATTTATTTATTTAAATTTTATGTACAATAGTGGTACATGGGCGGACTTAATGCAACAAGGCATTCTCTACCAGACAACCTTTGGGTTAAAAAAACAACACTGTGGTAGGTGTACAACAAACAAATAAAATCTCTTATCTCTCTTATTTTAGAGTGTGTTATCAGATCGCGAGGAGGCACACCACTAAAATTAGTTAAAGGGAAATACTTAAGTACCTAAGGTCATAAACAGCAATCAAAAACAATTTTTCAAGTTAGTATTCAGTGAGATTTCCTTTAATCAAAATATTTATTTTTTGTAAAGTCTAATGTCAACCTGAAGTTACTATGCTCAGATTTTAGAAACATGACGCGAAATAGTTATCAACACGTATGCGTTTATTTACAGTTTAGCTATGAAATAAATTGGAGCCATCGAGTTCATTTGCATCAACAGTGTGAAACCTCTTTAGAACATCATAATCAGAATAAAGATAATTTTTACTGCTGGGACACAGACCTTTTTTTCTGTGAGTGGACTTAAATTCGCGAGCCCAACGTAGCTTGGTAGAACATATAATATTATGTCTTCATATATGTTCATGTTTTCAATCGAGGGTGTAGACCAAATCAAACTGGTTGATTTATGTATGGTTTAAATTTATGAATGCATTTTTTTTGTATCTTGTACTTTTTTTCTGTTTGCTTACTATTTCAATATTTGTAAATATGTGAGTACCATGAGCATGAGATATTTAGAAGTTTACCTCTGCTGGTAATACTTTGTTCTATAACTAGTATACTTGGTGCATCGTCCTCACATAATATATGAAGTATTTTTTGTATACCAAATATTGTAAAACATTTATCTGAAAAGAGTAACTATGGAGTTTCTTGTCCGTTCTTCTCCATAAGAATCTACCTTTGCGAATGGACGCTAGAGTTACTTAATTATGATAAATTTTATTGATGACGTTCAAAAGTGCCGTTAATGGCCTAATTGAAATAAACGTTTTGACATTGACTTTGACATAATTTTGGTTCTAGCACAATTCTGTTTCCTAACGATGACTATAATTATATACTTTCAACGTTTTGGTGATAAAAAAAGTTAGCTTTGCCAAGTAGATCGCCTGTCTGTATATGTAGTACCTACGACCTAAGTAAGACACGCAATTTGGGGCTGTTACCTCTAGACTAAAATGGCTATCGTAAAAAAAACATTCCAAGTCCTTTTGAATGAATTCCTTCACTTCAATTGACTCAGTCGCTATGACAACGGAAAATACCATCGATTAATTAATCGATTAGTCAATAAATACCTTTTTATGGATGGGAAATCATGGAATGACTTCTACTTCTCTGGAAAGAACGCAAGGGAGTATTAGACTCTTACTGACGAAAACCCATTCATGTTCCTCCTAATGCCCTTTGCGTTCCAGGGCCGCAGTGACTCTTTCGAATTAATTCTGCAACCCTGGCAGGCCTTAGCAGACCCCGTCTTCTATGCTGACATCTCTTTGAGACGCATGCATCACAACGTGACATCGACCCGGGCATGGTTGTTATATCATGGCGAGCCAACCAACGCTGGCCGTCTGCAGGCCCGCGCCTATAGTGGCCGGGAATCGCCCTGCGACTTCTGATGCTCGGGGCGTCTTTTTCTGTTGTGGCGGCTGGGACTGGAGGTTTGCCCCTCCCTCACGTGGTCCGCCTCCTTCTTTGCTAACATTAGTGCTTTGCAGAAGGAGGTACCTCTCATGTCCCCTTGCTCTGGACAATGAATTGAACCAGGAACGGAAGCGAGAGGTCGCCGCCGCCGATCGCCTCGATAAGTACACGGCGTTGCTCTATCCAAGCAGGGCAGACCCCCACCGTATGCTGCACCGTGTCCCGGAGGACATATGTCCCGGCCATGTCCTATCGCCGATTCCCAAACAGGCACCATCCAAAACATCCGTTGCCAGTGAGTAGGCTGTGAAGGTGAGGATGCCGTGGCACCTCTCCATAACTACTCCTCAAAGATAAATAAATAACCATAAAGCGATAATTGTCCAATTGATTGAATCGAGTGCAAGAAATGATTTAGGTTGTTAGGATTACTTTACAAACTCAACGCATTTATTTCAATTAAACCACTTACAGGCACTTTTCAAATTTTCAAGGTCGATCAGTCAAAAAGATAAAGCTATTTGCACGTTCCAAAGCGTAGATCTTTATGGAGAAGAACGAGCAAGAAACTCCACGGGCACTCTTAAAAACACTAATTTTCAAGTTTATGTTACCGGGGTACTAAACATACCTATTTCTATCTGGAGAATATCAACATAATAATGGTTTAATTGGCCTAGTGGTCGCAAACCTCTACTACTAATCGTGAAAACTTGGATTGTATTTCCGGGTCAGGCAAAGTGTAATCAGGTAGTTCCGTTAGGAATTTCTCAGTAGGTACGAGCCCGGAGTTTGGTAGTCGATGGTACCTACAATATCCTTATGTCTCGGAAAGCATGTAAAGCTGATGGTCCTGCGTCTGATCTCTTCCAGGTCATGTAGGATTTGGGAGATCAATCTGTGTACTGTATGTGTGCTGTATGCACGCTACATAAATATAGAAAGAAAGAAGAAAGAAAATAAATTTATTTCGCACATAAAGATACACACAATGTAGATACAAATAAAAGGAAACTTAAATTTAAAACAATAACATTGTGTGACCCGCGGCTGCGCCAAATAGGTCCAGTTTAGCAAAGCCAGACAACTAGGAGCTGCCTGACGCTGGTTTTCAACTGAACCTAACGTTGAAGTAGGATGTATACAGCCACGGGTGTAATAAGAAGAAAAACATCATGGGGTTTAAGTATTCCATGATATTAACAATCGCAAGATATATCGTACCTAGACCTTACGAGGTAAGCCATATTTCGGCCTACTGTGTCATTATTTTATAGTTCCTACTTAAAGCAATGTAATTCTGAAAATACGTAAACCATATCTATTTTGTGCCATATTTATTTAGTTCGAGGCTGGAGAAAATGTTTTACTACTTTAAACACTTTTAAGACGAAAATGCCCCATCCATCCACAAATAAACGGAAAATATCTTACTTTGACCTTCTAAAAATGTCAACTATTTTATCTACTTACTAAATGCAGAACTTGGTTGTTTTAATAAATCAACCATAAAAAAAAAGATTACAAGTTTATAATGCAATAAATCTCAAATGCTGTGTTGTCAGCTATGTTTTATTTTTGTGCAGTCCAAGTGACCGCTTCTAACGCTTTGTCACGACTGCGCCATAACTTAATATTTGATACTAGCAGCGCCTCGCGGTTTCACCCGCGTAGTTCCCGTTCCCATGGGAATATGGGGATAAAATATAGCCTATAGCCTTCCTCGATAAATGGGCTATCTAACACTGAAAGATTTTTTCAATTCGGACCAGTAGTTCCTGAGATTAGCGCGTTCAAACAAACAAACAAACTCTTCAGCTTTATAATATTAGTATAGATTATTCCAACAATCAAACTATTGACTTCCAGTTGATTTGTAATTTCAGAATTATAAGGTAGGTATTTGTACCAAGACCTACGATAGTTTTAATTTATGTTTCTATGTTTATATACATTAAACCACGCGTCGCTACTTTGCAAAAGGGTAGGTAAAAAGCCAGATCCGCGCGTATCCAAAGCCTATCTTCAAAAAGTACTATTTAGACTATTTAGCAAAGTGCTCAATAAATGGACTGCATTGATTAAAACAACCTTGTTTTAGGTATTATAAGACTCAATTTATATTGCAATTACAAATTAAGCCAGAAAAATGACAACCCATGAAAAACACAAAAAAAAACTTACATAATTTGAATTCAATTCCATTTAGAGGCACAATATTTAAACACAGCACGCAACTATTTCCTCCAGCAGTTTGATCTTATGTCAATTAAATGTTCAACGTTGATGGTTCCATCGAGCGGCCTTCTGCTTTACACTTCAGTGCAAACAAAAAAAACCGCACTACAGAATAGTGTTATTTTTATTTGAAATTATTTCTTAACAACTTCCCTGCCATATATGAATCGTATTGATCTGATTGTTATAATATTTTCATATTCGCAGATGGTTAAGTTGATAAAACGATTCATGCGTGGTTTCCGTAAATGATGACAGTTTTTTTTTTTAATATTCACGTACGTTAATCACGCAAATTCAAAATGCATTAAACTGACTTTACTTATAAAGATTTGACTAGATTTCCTCACGACGAGAATTTGTGAAATATATCATTCAAGAAATAAGTAAAACCACGAATGCCTAGTACGTTGTCACGTGTTAAAAATGTTGACAGTCAATTTTTCTCGGTATTTTCGTGATTAAAACAAAATATTATGTGCTACAATCATTCATGTGATGTATGTTTAGCTTTTTGAGTAACGGAAATCAGTTGTTTCTAAAACAATAAATGACTTCGGTGAAATTTACTTCGGGACTACCTACTTTCATTTTGATATATCAAAATACTTAGCATAAGCATAATCAGCCTTTTAACGTTCTCACTGCTGGGACGCGAAATGTGGGTTTACAGACGAATGTTAAGGATATCCTGGAGAGACATAGTACGAAATGAAACAGTGTTGCAACGAATGGGGAAAAAGGTGGAGGTTCTTAACGCTGTCAAGAGGCGAAAACTTGAATATCATGGCCACATTATGCGCAGCTCGAAATATGACCTGTTGCAACTTATAATCCAGGGAAAGATACAGGGGAAAAGAAGTCCAGGAAGGAGAAGAACATCTTGGCTTAAAAATCTGCGCCAATGGTACAAGAAAAGCACACGTTCCCTATTTAGAGCTGCTGTGTCGAGGGTCCAAGTTGCCATGATGGTCGCCAACCTTCGATAGAAGATGGCACTCAAAGAAGACTGCTGGGACACAGACCTCTAGGAGATAGAATGGGCCATAATCCACCTCGCGGGTCCAGTGCGGGTTGGTGAATGTCATATGTCTTCGAATTTTTTGTTCTAGGACATGCCCGTTTTCTCACGATGTTTTTCTTCACCGTTTTGAGAGCAGTGGTGATGAAATTAATTACACAAAGTTATGAGCCTGGCTGGGTTTGAACACGCGACCTGCTATTCGAAGTCGGGGCCGTTACCACTCGACCACCACTGCTATACTGTTTCAAATACTTGAAACGGTGTTAAAATCAAATTTTAAACTAATTCAGCTATTTTTTTTTTCGTTTTTAGGAGCTTGTCTTTGAATACAGAGTGCAATTTAAAAAAAAAATCATTGACACGAAGTTACACGTTTTATAAGTGTGGCGTGTATATGTTTGTCTGTGGCATCGTAGTTCCTAAACGTCTGAACCGATTTTAGCGACAGAGTTTTTTTCTTTAGAAGGTTTTTAGCAATGATTCAAGAAAAGTTTGAAGATCATCAGCTCTTTCCTAGTTGCTGAAGGGATTGCTGATAGCAACTTTTATAGGTCTGATTGATTCAAATTTTACTATTATGTTACTTCAATTATATCACAGGAACATGGTAAAGACCTGATGCTGCAGCATGACATGAGGTCTGCAGAATACCCCATTCCTTACTATTATACTATACAGCAGACATATCGTATTTGGGCTCACTGGAATGGTTTCAATGGTCAAAATATAGGTAGATCAGCAACTTTGACCTGAAACTGCAGCATTAAATGAAATCTACATGATGCAGCACATGTTTTGTCTATTAATAGTTCTCAATGAATAGGTTATAAAAATATTGGGATCAGGGTCTGATGATAAATCAGAAAAAGGGATAAGTGTTGAGAGATGCTAAACTTTGTCACTCGCAATAGATTTGATATTTTGGCATACAATGTTGCGCCGTTTAAGTGGGTGTGAATCGCATGATTTCTGGAAGCATAAAATAAAAAAAAACCGTTCAACCAAGTAACCGTCCAACCGACCGAACCGATCGGTAGTAAATAAAACTTATTAAATACCTTCGATCATAAATAACAACTATTTTAATAACAACTATCGTTATTATTAATGATCGAAGGTAAATAGATACTAAAATTTGCAGTATCCCGATGTGATGGTATTCGTAGCAATATTAAACTAAAGGGATCAATACATATTAACTTTTTACTTATTATGGAGCTTTTTTGGTCGGGGTTATTTAAATTTTAAATTGATTTTTTTGCGTCCTTAAATGTGTGCAGTGCAAGATAAACAAGGTAAAAGATGGAAACAAGTCTGTGATTGATATAAGAACAAAACTTAATCTTTTTTTTCTTCTCTCAAGTCGCCAAAAGTTGTGTTGTACCTAGATATTGTATCTGTTTATATAAAACGTTTTTTTTTGCCCCAGTAAAGATCATTTTGCAAGTCACTTTACCCATTCTCATACACCTAATTGGGAATGATAAATGTATTGTTACTGATAACGTCAATTTCATTAACTTTAACTAAGTATTCAATATCAATGAATAGCAGTGGTGGCCAAGTGGTAACAGCCGCGACTTATGAATTGTAGATCGCGGGTTCAAACCCAGCCAGGCGCATTAATTTGTGTAATTAATTTCATCACTACTGCGATCAAAACGGTGAAGGAAAACATCGTCAAGAAACCGGCATGTCCTAGAACCAAATTAGAAGACATGTGACATTCACCAACCCGCACTGGGCCCACGTGGTGGATCTCCTAGAGAGGAGGCCTGTGCCCCAGCAGTGGGAAAGTTAAGAGGCTGATTATGCTATTATGCTAAGTATTCAATAAATATTGCAGGAACTTACAATTATAATAATAAGGAAAACGTTTTTGCTTAACAGACTTTTTATAAATGTGTGACCGATACCCATATTGATACCAAAAAATATCTAAAGTCATAATATTGTTTTGGCTCTAAAGGGATTCTTACTATTAAATATAGTGTGATCTCTAATTCTATAAGATCTCTTCTAAGCAGCCGCTACTCTTGTATGTTAAATCAGTATGATTTAACATACAAGAGTAGCGGCTGCTTAGAAAGACTGTGGAACATAAAAGCATGCCATAGTACCTATGTTAAATTCATCTCAATGTAGAATTAACATGACCAATACAATTTTAAAACTAAAAAAGTGCTAATCTTTCTGCAAGCAAGTGCATCTTATTTTCGTGTGCGCTAAGTATTTCAAGTTTTAGTACATTGTGCAGCTTGTTGCCACAAAATTAAAACACAAATAACATTTTTTTATTGTAAGTTATGAGCGTGTACGCCGTATGGCATTTTTTTAAGTCACTATTTTGCGAAATGACTGAACCGATTTTAATGAAACTTCACACATATAAGCGGGATACATTGGTCTAAAAAGTTAGTTAAAAAACATTTTCGGCGTATACGCTGTTAAGAATCCCGGTTGGAATTTTAGTTCTGCAATAGTGGAGCTAAGTATATATTTACTAATATCAAAGATAATGTCTCCAATTCATGTTATTTAGTTTAGTACTATAGTTGTGTTATTTTGGTTGCATCTTCCTAACATGTGATCAATTGATTAATGTATAAAAAGTATCGTAAAACTAAATAGTTACTCTCTTTAAATATATGTATATGTGAAAAGAGTAACTATAGAGTTTCTTGTCCGTTCTTCTCCATGAATCTGCTTTTTGCGAATGGACACCTAGCGTCATTATAATATTTTATTTATAAACTGTTTTTACGTTTAGTGTGTACGTTAAGTGCCTTTTAACCGTCTAGTTGAAATGAATTAATTGACTTTGACATACCAGTTTTCGCTAAATAATATATGTAATTCAGGTGTTGGTAATGCTCAAATACTATTGTATGAACTGTTAAATTTAATGTTCTCGTCATTTAGCCAAGTAAGTATTTAAAATACAACAGCGTGCTTTTATTAATGAATTCTTTCAGATCTTTCCCATTATTAGTGAAAATGAACATTAAGAAAAAACTCAAATGAAATCAATCAGATCGAAATCTGTCAAGAAAAATTAGTCAAGATGAATCTAGTTGCATGTTCTAAAACGCATAGAATATGAAACTCTATGTACATATTTTATTATTTTATTTTAGAGTGCTCATTAATTTTACACATCAGTGTAATTCGTTTTTAATTATCATTTAAATAAACTGGCAGATCACAATAAAGCATTATCACCTTATCTTTCTAACAAAATTTACTTTGTCTTATCTAACCTGAAGATTTATTTACTTAGTATGAGACATGTGAAATTTTACTAGCGAAGGAAATATTTGACATCGAACGTTGTCGTATATATTTTGCTGTATCTTTGGAAATATTTGCATTATAGAGAGCATACCTCGACCCTAGAATGCCAAGGGCATTTGGAGGAAAACGAGTGGATTCCGTCTGACGTCATTTGATGGTTTCCAATCAAAATCCAAAAAATAGGTAAAAATAATAAACACATTTTGGTCGATCATTTACAGTTTATGAACCCGTCTTTACCGTTGGAGCTAAACGAGCATATTGTAAAGATAATAATGACTTACTATAGATACACTTTGACTGCATCAATTCCCATACAATAATAATGGTAATATAGACTACTATAGGCATTGTTGTCATAGTCCTCTAGATTATTGACTAATTCGGTATACGGAGCCTAGCTAACGACAGATGTACCATCGACTAAGTATATATAGCAGCAGGCAGGCATGCACAGCATCGTTATTTTATCATCTTTGCCCTCAAACTTATAAGAAAAACAAAATCGGCATCCCCTAAACTCAAAGAAATGAGTCCCTAAAGCAACCGTACGAAGTTTAGTTTAGCATAAGCATATTATAAGCATAATCAGCCTTTTAACATTCCCACTGCTGGGACACAAGCCTCCTCTCTAGGAGAGGGAATGGGCCGTAATCCACCACGCGGGCCCAGTGCGGGTTGGCGAATGTCACATGTCTTCGAAGTTTTGGTTCGACATGCCGGTTGCCTCACGATGTTTTCCTTCACCGTTTTGAGAGCAGTGGCGATGAGGTTAATTACACAAAGTAATGCGCCTGGCTGGGTTAGAACCTGCGACCTACAATTCGTAAGTCGGGGTCGTTAACACTGCTCCTCTGGAAGCTGGAAGTCTAGTTTATCTCTCACAAAAGAGAAACAGTTGAGCCTGAGCCCCAACAATGGAAACATCATTGAATGATTATGTTAGGGACGCTGGAAAATCGAAGAGTTGGAAGGCCTCTCTCAAGGTGGCCTGTTGAGCTGGTGAAGGCCGCAGAAAACCTCTGGATTTCTGGAAGCACAGGTCTAGTCAGTCTGGTGGCTCTTGGGGGAGGTATATGTCCAACATTGAGTGACGTCACGGATGTCGGTAACAGCTGTCTAGCTTGATACGCTTACGAGTTCTAAAAATATAAACAAAGTGTTTTTTCATAATATTTATTGATTAAAGACCTGTATAAGATACAATAATTCACCCATATTGTAGTGCAGTGACAGTGACAATAATAACATTAATAATAACAAAAACATCTGATCAAAATAAACTCAGTGTATAACACCTACCCGAAACTTTATAAAAGTAAACTTGAACTTAAGAAAAATAGACAATAGTTGTATTGGTGCAGCGTACAATAGTGTAATTTGGGCTGTGAATTTGAGACGATAATCGGATTCACTAATTAAGTACTAGGTACAAGACCTAAGAGATAACATCACCGTGCTGTACGTACTATTGACGCCATCTGTGATTCCCCAGTGGTACTAATCTGTAGTTCTGTACTGTTTACATACCTAAATACAATAAAAACCACGATTATGGCGAAGTGTGGTGGCTGCGGTCAGTTTTTGGCCAGAGCTGAATGTATTCGCTGCACCAAATGTCCTGGGTCGTATCATCCCACTTGCATTGGTGTTACATCAACAAAGGTGGCACCTAACTGGTTGTGTCCAGATTGTAAGCTGAAGGTTCCAAGAAAGGACAACTCGGCTACACCTGTCAAGGGCCCGTCTGATGGAATTATGGTAAGCAGCCGGCCTAATGTAGTTCAGTCTTCACCAGAAACTAAGCTTTCAGCGTTAAACCAAAGCGTGGTAGTTGAGCAAACAGCTATAGAACCAGCAATCAACCAGCCTACTCGACCCCTGTCCTCAATAACAACGGAGCCTCGGGAGCTCAATGTAGCGTATGAGATTCGCTGTTTTCGTGAAGAGCTAAGTGCTATGAGAGCGGAGTTGCGACTGTTCCGGGACGAAATGGCAAGTTTGAGGGCTGATGTCGGGTTGTGTGGGGAACGAATGAGTGTCGTTGAGGGCAAGGTTTCCCTCCTCGAGAAACGTTTCGAGGAGAGGGACCCATCGTCTTTCGACCATCTTGAAGACACTATTTCTGAGTTGAAATTACAGCTAAATGAGCGCGATCAGGATCTTCTAAATAATGACGTCATAATCACGGGAATACCGGAAATAAAAGATGAGAGCCCACTACACATAATTCAACTGGTATCTTTAAAATTGGGTGTCAACATCGACGACCGCGACATTGTAAACGCAGAGCGTATTGGCATGGTGCGCCGCAACTTCACCGTGGCTGGCGGTGGCGCCGGCGCGGGTGGGGACATGGCGGACCCGACGCGGCCGCGCGCGCTCGCTGTGCGCCTGTCGCGCCGCACTGTTCGCGATCAGCTGTTGCGAGCGGCGCGCGTACGACGCGGCCTCACCACGGCGGACCTCGAACTGCGCGGACCCTCGAGAAGATTCTATATAAATGAGCGGTTGACGCCGATTAACGGCAAGTTGTTTTACAATGCGCGAGAGGCTGGTCAGAAGCATAAATTTAAGTATGTGTGGACCAAGGATGGCCGCATCTTTGTAAAGAAGGAAGATGGTGTTCCACCACAACGCATTCGTTCTGAACTAGACTTGGTCCGAATTTTTGGCAATGTGTCAGTTTGACTGGAAGTTTATTTTTAGTTTGTATACAAATAACATTTAAAGTACACCTATGTTATTTTCCCGCGCCTACTATTTGTTTTGTTTATTTTTTCATAACTTTTTATGTATTTTTCTGGCCACAGTTAGCCCAGCCGAAAGGGTGCGTTGTTTTGTTTGGCATTTACCGCAGTAGCATAGTTTTGTTGGTGCCCCTCTCCCTTCGTATCAAGTTGTATTCGTATCTTTATATATTATCTTATTATATTGATTTTTCACAATTATTTCCCTCATATTCCGAATCTTTTATACTTATAATTAATATACTACAAATTCACACAACATTAATACTATTTGATCTCATTTTATTAGTATTTGTGCCTATTATAATATTGTTTTATATTTTACATGTTTATTTTTATAGCGAAAAGACTTTAAATATGTGCCACCTCTTTGCTCGTGAATGTTACATTATGCTGCTTAGTGATACTGAAACACTGTAATGATCGCAAAGTACCTAAAATTTGGTTTTCTCAATCCTGGCTCATTAGGCACTCACCATGATGAGTTTATCGCTGCTTTACAGCATCATGATGCCAGTGTAGTGGCAATTAATGAGACTTGGCTTAGGACTGGTGAGGAGGGGCGCGCGCCCGTCGTGCCCGGGTACCGGTTGCGGCATGTTGCGCGTCCGGTGAGCGTGCGCGGCGGCTGCGGCGGTGGTGTTGGATTTTATATCAAACGCGGGATAAGGGTGCGTACCCATGCGCACCCGGTTGACCCTCTTCATGAGGCTGTTGAACAAATGTGGCTTGTTCTGAGTACTCATGGTGTCAGAATCGCCATCGGAACTGCGTACAGACCGCCATGGATGGATGTAGATTTATTTTTAGACGCGCTAACTTGTTCAATAAATTCAATATCGTCTTGCAAGCACACCGTTCTCCTGGGTGACTTCAATATTAATTGCCTGAATCAAATGGATCCCAAAACCAAAAAATTAAATATGTTTCTTCAAAGTCTCGACCTAAGTCAATTGGTAACATCAGCTACTCACTTTACTTCGACTAGCGAAACTCTTTTAGACCTAGTGTGCACTGATGCGAGGGCGCGCGCCATTGAGGTGGACTGGATTAGTGCGCTTAGTGCGCATGCTTTTATTACTGTTGTTTTTCATTTTAAAAAGGAGAAAATACCACCGACTGTTGTATCTCGTAGAAACTTAAAAAATATACCTCTGGACAAGTTTAAAGAGGACTTGGTCTTAATGGATTGGGGTGCGTCGAGTGACGTGAACGCTATGGTGGCTCAACTAAACTCGAACATCACCACGCTTTTTGATAAATATTCTCCACTTAAGACTCACGTAGTTCGGGATAGGTCGTATCCATGGATAACGAATAACATTAAGCTTATGATGTGTCTACGCAATCAGGCACAAGTACGGTGCAAAAACTCTGTTTCAGAAAGTAAAATGCTTTATTACAAGGAGTTGAAGAATTTAGTTAATAAATCTTTATACTTTGAAAAAGTAGCTTATTTTAAACATAATATTAATAGTAAGATACATCACCCCAAAATTCTGTGGAAAAATCTAAAATCAACATTATTGCCTTTCAAAAATATATCTGAATTACCCTCTCATCTCAGCGACCCTGATGAGATTAATTCGCACTTCTTGAATGTTCCAGGTGATAGTACGGCACCAGCATCGTGTATAGCGTACTATGAGTCTCAAAGATTTGGCGAGGGTGTTTTTTCTATTAGTGCGGTGGACCAATCTGCCATAATCAAAATTTTATCAAAATTTAAATCTAATGCAGAGGGTTTTGATCACATTACGCTTGATATGTTTTATCAGACTCTTCCTCAAACTTTAGATATACTGACATCTATTGTTAATTATTCTATCTCTACGTCGACCTTTCCTGACCTATGGAAAATTGCAGTTGTGCGTCCAATTCCTAAAATTATGACCCCAAGCAGTGTAAAGGATTTAAGGCCTATTAGTATTTTACCCTTTTTATCGAAAGTGCTGGAGAAAGTAGTAAATGCCCAACTAACAACATATCTTGAGCAAAATAACATTCTCCCGGAAGCGCAATCTGGTTTTAGGAGGGGTCGTAGCACTGCAACGGCTCTGTTAGATGTCACAGACAATATAATATCAGCTCAAGATGAAGGATGTTGTACCTTATTAGTTTTACTGGATTTTTCCCGCGCATTTGATGCTATTAATTTAACTCTTTTGCTTTCTAAGATGACGTATTATGGTTTTGACGCAGCTGCGGTTGCGTGGTTTAGGAGTTATCTAACCAATCGTAAACAGTTGGTTGAAATTCAAGATGCCAATGGATCTAGTATTATATCTAATATGAGTCCTGTGGTAAAAGGCGTTCCACAGGGATCTATACTGGGCCCCCCTTTGTTTATTTTGTATAGTGCAGACATTATTAATGTTCTGAAAAATTCTAAATTTCATATTTATGCAGACGACATTCAATTGTACCTTTCTTTTAAACCTGAAGATTACGATATCGCAGTAAAATTGTTAAATGACGATCTGGACAGGATCGTGGACTGGTCAAAACAAAACTCCCTTTTACTAAACCCGGCTAAAACAAAATTTATGCTTTTTGGTTCTAAAAGTCAACTCAATGCAATAACTTCTACTTGTGCAAACGTGATCGTGATGGGACAATATATTGAACGTGTTCATCAGGCGAGAAATCTGGGGTTGATTATGGACGAAGAACTACGATTTGAGGCTCATATTGCAAATTGTGTAAAAAATTGCTTCTACCGTTTGAAAGTGTTATATAAAATGCGCCCGTTTCTAAGCGAAGACCTACGTGTGCAGCTGGTTGAAAGTCTGGTTCTATCGAAATTAAATTATGCCGATACCGTCATAGGACCTCGGCTTCTGTCGCGTACCGTAAGACTTATTCAAAGAGTTCAAAATGCTTGCGCGCGATTTTGCTTTAACGTACCACCAAGGAGCCACATCACACCCTTTCTAAACAAACATAACATTTTAAAAATGAAGTCTCGTCGGAAGTTGCATTTGGCTTGTCTTCTTTTTGGCGTCATCAAAACTAAATGTCCGTCATACCTGTACTCGAAGCTTACGTGGGTAAACAGTCACCGCAAGCACAAGGCCAGGCGTTGTGCTCAGCAGCTGGCTACTCCGCATCATCGTACTGCAGCTTTTCGAGGAAGTTTTAGGTACGCGGCCTCCAAATGTTGGAATAATATTCCTCCACCCATTAGGGACCTACAAAATATAAGTACTTTTAAGGCTAGACTTAAGCAATTTATTTTGAATTCACAAATCCAATTTAATGAAATTAATATTGATAAATCGTTTATATAATTCCATTACACATACTAATATAATTATTCATAAAAATGTAATAATATCTCTTAATTATATGCTCTCTATGCGTTATTTGAATTTGAATTTTAATCATTTATTTTAAACACCATTTTTGTCACGATTAAATAAAAATTAAAAGTTATTACCATTATGTTATGTACCAATTTCCTGGTAATTAGTGAGTATTTAGTAGGTAGGCTTGATGCGGTGAGCCCGTTGCACCTGTGTCCCCAGGAACATCATGTTTTGCACTTTCACTTTTAATTTGTTTTACGTCTGACTCTTTTACAGTTGCAAAATAAACTTTCCATAGCAATTTAACTTGTATTGGAATTTATTTAATTTGAGTACTAGGACATATTTTCTAGAAGGCAACAATCGCAATTATATTTTGTTTACGTGATTTCACTCCTTTGTGGCCGCTAATAATCGCTTCTCGATTATTAAATCTCTTTGATCGTCGCATCGGCTGATGTGCACTCTAACATTGCGAGTATTGTGGGTATTATGGAATTTGTAATTTTTAACGAATGTGGCAACTTTTTTCGTTACGTGTTATGCTATCTATTTATAAATATGTTTTATTTACGTATTTTAATCAAATTCAGTACATAAACATCTTAATTTAGTTCAAGTATATATTTTATTTACCCTCGTCCGTGCGTCACTGCGGGGTGCCAACTGAAAACCAGCGCTGGGTGTCTGACGCCCAGCAAATGCTGAGGTGGTAACCCTTTCGGTTCGGACACGCTCGGCGCATTCTGTACTTTTCTTCTCCTGTAATTTGTGTTTGTAACCGTTGTGCTGTGTCTGTTCTGAATAAAAGTTTTTCTATTCTATTCTATTCTATTCAACAGTGGACGTCGTTTGGCTAAAATTATGATGATGATGTTATAGACGCCCGGACGTAGCAAGGCCCACAGTTTTATGAATATAGTGAGATCGTAACGCATTTTTGTGCCACTGTTAGGTTGGTTTAAACCATGACCCTTCACACTAACCCTAGGGTAGTTTCAGATTAGTTTTAGGGCAGTGAATTCGTCGATATCTCACGGCAGCAGTGCATCGCGTAGGCACAATATGTCCATTACTTTATATTAGTCAGTGTATTGGGTTGTAGGGTTTCCAAAGTTTTCGGACATTTCTCGAGACCCTGGACTTTTGGGAAGTGTACGAGGAGCCGCAGTCATATCCAGGGCCTCTAAGGCACTTTGAAATTGAATGATACACCAACGAACGAGAGTCCCTATATAAAAAAAAAAAAAAAAAAAAAAAAAAAAAACTTTTTATTTCAGACTTAATTGGTCCATAATAATATTAGTGAGACTTAAAAAACTATGCACGCAACTATGCATGTAACTATGCTGGTTTTTGTGGGTGCATATGCACTATGCATATGCACCCACAAAAACCGACCCTCGGCAGACGTAGATCAATTACGGAATATGAAAGCTTTTTTTCTGTATGGGAAATCATCAAATGACTTCTCCCACGCTGGGCGGAGCGGAAGGGAGTGTCAGACTCTTACGACTAAAATTCACCCGTGATCCTTCTAGTGCCCTTCGCGTTCCCGAGCCGCGGTGACTCTTTCGAAAAATACCCGCAACCCTAGAAAGGCCCATGCTTTGATTGCTAGCACTTTAGCGGCGTTGTGCCTATCCTGAATTGGGCTTTAAGAATGGAGAGGTACTCGACGACTATCATAGATATCTCAATATTCAAAGATGGATCATCATTGATCGGTGATCATCAATTTAGCCGAAATAAATTACTTTACATACACCTCTTTTAAGCTTCCTCACAACTTTTTTACGTCTGAGTTTGTTTCGGTGTTTCTTCTCAGGGTAGTCGGCTAGGAAACACTGGCCTCATCTAGCTAAAATGGTCAAAAATATTGGACGTGTAAAAGTGTTATGTTTAACCTTCTAACAAAATAAATATAATATAAGGTATTACTTAGTATCTATTTGATCTCGGTGAAATCGCCGCACTGGTATTCCTGGCTGTTATATCATTTGGATCGTGTTCCCATTTCAGGCAATGCATCCTTTTCCCAAATAGGTTGCGAGTAGTTTGTTTACTAAATCTATGATTTTAAAGAAGACAGAGGTAAAAATAATTTGGACTCTAGATCAAGCAGAATGTGTTAACACTTTCAGCTGAGCATCTGGGTATTTCAATGTATGTTGCGCGGTGCGCTATTTTCTCATACAAAATAAATGACGATTAGTGACGTTCTGTTTTTCATACAACCAAAGATAATATGAAATGTGACACTACCATTACTACAGTCTACGTATGTACGACGTACGAATGTATGCGAAATAAGTATGTATGTGTGCGAGTAGCCTTATAAAATGCACAAGAAAACTAACCTGGAGTGGTGCTAGCAGTCCCAAAATTTAAAGTGATACGGCGCGATGACGTAGTTTGACGGAATTTGTACAAGCCTCTGCCGTTTATACACGTTCTTTGAAAAAAGAGGGAGAGAGCAGTGGTGGCCAAGTTGAGCAGTGGTGGCCAAGTTGAGCAGTGGTGGCCAAGTGGCAATGGCCCCGACTTACGAATTGTAGGTCGCGGTTTCAAACCCAGCCAGGCGCATTAGTTTGGGTAATTAAATTCATCACCACTGCTCTCAAAACGGCGAAGGAAAACATCGTGAGGAAACCGGCTTGTCCTAGAACCAAAAATTCGAAGACATGTGACATTCAGCAACCCGCACTGGGCCCGCGTGGTGGATTACGGCCCATTCCCTCTACTAGAGAGGAGGCCTGTGTCCCAGCAGTGGGAACGTTAAAAGGCTGATTATGATTATGCTTTGAAGAAAGACATATTTTTTGCTGACGTGATTAAACGTTGTGTCAAATAGCGTTTATCAAATATTACGTATTATAACGTTGCTCAGCTCAAATTGTTAAAAATGTCCAGCTGAATCCAAAAATTTGGTGAGTGTACATGCACACCAATAGAATTTGCATTGATATTCCCCCGACGCGCGTCGATTGCCCCAATAAAGTGTAATCATTTGACTGACACGTATCGGCTACAAATCTTGCGTTTTATTGATATAACTATACATACCTATAATTATTCATCTGTAACTGATCGCTGTCTGTACATGGAAGATATTTGAGAAAAACTATTATTGGAGTCTTTAGCAAAGCGGTTCTATTGCGTTGCTAAAGACAATAATAGTTTTTCTCAAATACAATGATTTTTAGAATTTTTGTTTTTTTTTTTTTCTGCATTTGTGCACGCTAATCTTTAAAACGGCGTTGTCGATGGGATGTAAACAAAAAATAATACTTATTGTTGAGATTTTTTTATTGACAGCCTACATGTAACCGAAAAATTGTAAGCACTGTAAGATTGTACAATATCGCGTGAAATTGTAAACTATTTCTTCTTTATGACACGGATAGATTGGGAACTACTGAATATGGATGGGATTTATGGTACACCAGTTCATAACGCTGGTGAGTTGTGAAGTGGTAAGCAGATGTGTACGGCCCTTACCTCATCAATATGGTCAATTTTCATGTTTCTTTGGGTTTTCTATTCGGGTATATAACTTTATTGTTTCTAGGAATTGTACAGTGAGATATTGATATCTTTGTGTCAATTCCAAAGCAAAGTACATACTCCATTTTGAGGTGGTCTGGACTTGGACAAGCACATAAAGTTAACGGCAAAAAACGCAAGTATATAGGTAATCACATCATGGGTGTAATGTTAATTAAGTTATAGAGTAAAACCCTAAAAATGAAACTAATAACTTAAAAAATAATCCTATCGTCAAACAAAACCAAGATCACCGACTTTGGGAATTAAAGTAATTTAATCCATTTAATATTTTATTTGGAATTCGGTTGTGTTTTTTTTTTTCATCAAAAATCACGCTTTACTTTTTGTTTCATCGCAATCGGTCTTCTGTATGAAAGTACATATAATATTAACTCATTTATTTAAAGTAATCAAGAAGAAACGAAATCATAACTTAACGTCAAAGCCATCTATTGAACGAAATAGTACTAATCAATGCATGAAATGACTTGAAACCACAGCGTTTAGTTATTAATGAAACTTTCGATTAGATTCAATGAAAAGTAAACATCATAGATACTAAGAAAAATATTGATCTGAACGAATAAAATATATTATTAAAATTAATGTTCGATAGATTGCGTTGTGCATTTGATCTGTCAGCAGATGTGTGGACATATTAGCTTGCATCCGTTATTGGCATCAACGAAATCTAGTGGATAATAGTAGAACGACGCCCACTCGCATGACAGTACGAGTTAGCACTCGAGTGGCTGTTTTCATTGATAAAGAATATTTCAAGATTTGTGTGTGTGCGAGAAGTATAGGGAACGTGCACAGCGTAAACTAGGCCATCTAGTGTTGCAAATCTGAAACTTTTACGTTTAGCGGAACGTGCACGAAGTAGACTGTGTCATCTATTGTAGAAAATTTGAAACTACTAAAGTAAAATATACTTGACATTGACTCGTCTGTGCTGCCACCTATAGTTTCTGCACGTTCCTTATTACGTATAAGTGTAGGGAAATAATTCCCTCTCATATACAAAGCTAAGTATTCACAATTTTTACCAAAAAAAATATTTGTTGGTTTGTAGGTATTTCATTTCTGTAGAACCCAAGTTCAATCCTTTTTAATCTTTGTTTTTTTATAGAAAATCATCAAATGACTTCTCCTGCTCTGGGCGAAGCGGAACAGTCAGACTTTTACTGACTAAAATCCACCCGTGTTCCTCCTAGTGCCATTTGCGTTCCAGGGCCGCTGTGACTCTTTCGAACAAATTCCGCAACACCCAAGTTCAATCCTGTCATATACTGCTAAGCCTGCCGCGAATTGCTTCAAGCAACAGATGGGACACATGACCAAAGTACCCTCCATTCCTCCATTAAAAGTCATTGCCATGTCCCTAATATCCAACAGATATGTCGGTTAAACTATTTAAGTTACAAACTCGTATAGTTACAGCTTTGGGTGACTCGTTCAATACGACTTCGTAAATGTATGGGCGTTTGTCAGTTAATGGGAAGTCTGTAGGTTTGCCAATTGAAAGAAAAAAATGGGACAAGTCTCTTTAACATGTATACATAAATGTGCACATGACATGTATTAAAATAAATTTCGAACGATAGCTACCATTGAAATTTCAAATGGTTTATTATAGTACTAGCTTCTGCCAGCGACTTCGTCCGCGTGGAATAGTTACTTCTCCCGTTTCCCCAACATTTCCCTTCACTGCTCTGCTCCTATTTATTGTAGCGTGGTGAAAAGTATACTATAACCTGCCCAAGAGTATGAAGAATAATTGCACCAAGTTTCGTTAAAATCGGTCGAGTAGTTTTTGTTTCTATAAAGAACATACAGACAGACAGACAGACAGACAGACAGACAGACAGACAAAAATTTTACTGATTGCATTTTTGGCACCAGTATCGATCACTAATCACCCCCTGATATTTATTTTGAAAATATATTCACTGTACAGAATTGACCTCTCTACAGATTTATTATAAGTATAGATTAGCGAAGGTAGTTTTCCACAGTCGAATAATGATCACAGTGGGAAGACTGTCATTGCAGTCTAGAGCCGTTCAAACGACGTTTTTCATCACACTTTGTCCATTTTTATTTATTTTCGCAGGGGCCGCCCACCAAAAATACCGTAATAAAAAAGTAGTCCCCCAAACAGTGATCACGACTTATCAGTATGGTGACCCTACACACCCTTAGGGCTATTAAACAGTAATGATAACTTCTGTCCCTTATTCTACAGATTTCATGGTTATGTCCACTGTGTGTTTACAATCTAATCGTTATGTTGGCGGCTTTTAAATGATTCTTGATGTAATAAGTGTACAACAAACTTGGGAAACAAGCCAAAAAGTAGCTAACTAATATCTAAAAGAGGTGGCGATATGACCTGACGTTATATCAATTTCTCAATGTGTAAACTCAAGGTAATCATAGACTCTGCAACAGAAAAAGACGCCCAGGGCGTCGGGAAACGCAGGGCGATTCCCGGCCCGGTTCAATAGCAACCAGGTCCGGGTCGATGGCGCGTCGTGTTCCAAGCGCTTCAGAGAGCTTTCAGCGAAGAAGACGGGGCCCCATAGGATCAGTGCCTGTTAGGGTTGCGGAATTTGTTCGAAAGAGTCACCGCGGCCCTGGAACGCAAAGGGCACAAGAAGGATCACGGGTGGGTTTTAGTCAGTAAGAGTCTGATACTCCCTTCCGCTCCGCCCAGAGCGGGAGAAGTAATTTGATGACTTCCCATCCAAAAAAAGGTGTACAAAAAATAAACAATATTTAAAACTAGTTTGGTAAAGGGACAAATATGTATGTAGATACAAATAAATACATATTATTTAAATATACAACTTAATCATACGACTCAATGAAACACAAATAAGAATTCACTAAATTCATATTTTATTATTTATAACAGATACAATACACAATAAAAATAATTTCTATTATTTTTTGGGTGCTTACAGTCTAAATGGGCCTACCCATTTGCGCGACTCCGCTTAGCACTGGTTTATGGGGAATTAATTAATTCGCAAAGTCAACTTTACGAATTTTCTGAATAGACTTGAAAGGTAGTTAGCTACCATGGGAACTGACATATCTAGTTATTACAAGCACAGAACAGAAAAAAACAGCAAGCCTTTCAAATAAAGTTAGGTCTAATTGACATAATTCTAGGATCCACAGGCCTTAGTTCTAAGTCTAACGTATGACGTATATGAACGTACGCGTACATGCTAGCTTGGGCCTTATAAACAGTAAGTTGTGTAATTTTTTCCTCTAAGTATTTTAGGTAGTAGGTATATTTTCAACGGAAAATTGAATTTATTCATAGGTATCTCCTATAAATCAAGTGTCAACTGCCCGTTGTAGCTTTAAGATGTTTGCAACGGGCAGTTACGATGTTAGGCAAATCATAAACTTGTCTGTTTATGGCGAGACTCTAGACCTAACAAATAAGCTTACACATACAAAACGCAAGTCCCCAACTCAACTATTAATTGACAGACTTGTATTGCACAGCGCTATTTCGTTAGTCTGAGTGAACTCATTGCATAGTCCTAGATTCAGGCCATAAATAGACAAGTTTATGGTGCAGCGCAAGTGGGCCTTACTGTATTATTTTTATGAATGCCAAAGAATGGTAATGTAACAAAATTACAATTGTTACTATGATTGAAGACATGCGTGTTGCCTTAAAATGGCCAGAATGGTTTTATAAATTGTGATACCGAAAATGAAAATAAACACATCCAACTTTTCTTTTTCATTAAATGGGTAGACCCTTAAAAAGATTTTAGTTTGATATACATTATAGATACACAGAGTTTATGCTATGTGGACAAATATTTTTAAAACATTAAATAAATCTTTCCAATCAATCTTCTGCTCAGAACTGTAGCTTCATGAGGCATTTAACCTCTCTAACTTAATAAAGAAAATAATGTACAAAGCGAAGAAGGTTTAAACGACGAGACTGTACAATTTATGCACACATACATACATATGTATTTACAGTCACAAGACACTGTCATGTGTTAAATATCTATAATAGAATAAATAGTTGATCCGCTGAGAACCAAACCCAGGGCGATTAAAACGAAGTTCTTTGTGTTGTTATAAAATCTCACTCTGCAACAAGAAGAAATAAATTATTAATGCGGCGCATGAGTGAATGAAATGAACGAACTCTATGATGAACTAGCAGCGCCCCGCGTTTTTCCCGGTTCCGTGGCAATATGGGGATTAAATATAGCCTGTTACTTAGGGTGAATATAGCTTTCTAATGGAGAAAGAATTTTTGAAATCGGCACAGGAATTTTTGAGTTTATTCATTACAAACATACACACACACACACGCACACAAAAACACAAATCTTTCCTCTTTATAATATTAATGTAGTCTAGCTGACCGGCGCAACTTCGTTTGTATCACATTTTTCATGACTGCTCCACTCCTTTTGGTCTAAGCGTGATAATATATAGCCTATAGCCTTTCTCGATAAATGGGCTATCTAACACTGAAGTATTGTTTTTACGTCGGACCAGTAGTTACTGAGATTAGCGCGTTCAAGCAAACAAACAAACTCTTCAGCTTTATATATTAGTATAGATGAATAATCCGCACAGAAAAATGAAAAAAGGATAAAGCCACAACAGAGGATGCAAATGTGGAATACCGGATGTTATTAATCTATTTATTCATACTTTATGTATTTTTCGCTTTTTCAAATCTATAAAACTTAACGAAGATAAAAAGCATCAAAGATCAGGAGCGGGGGCTTGTGACGTCACGGCGTGCTTCAAATTTGAGCACGTAGTGACGTCACATCGTCTTCGTTTTTTGTTTACGTGAAAAAAGAAAAATAAGTGTCCAATATTTTTTGGAAATCTGTCTGACGGACTAATTAGATTTTTAGTCAACTACCCTATTGTGCTATTTAAAAAACATTACGTTTGCGTCCTTTACCTGGCTCTGCTTGCATATTGTTCTTCCCAGTCCACAAAAAACTCTATGAACGCTGGGAATACCAGAGCAATAAAGCCCAAGAAGAATTGGCCAAGCTGAAAACATGTGTATAGAAATTAAATTATGTGTAAATAAAAAAACCGTCCATATTGACATATTGATTTATTTCAGCCATCGACTTTGCCCGCGTGAATTTCTTAGGGAACGTACGTACTGCAGGCATAAAAAATAACGTTTGTCCTTCTCCGAGGTCTAATCTATATAGTACACAAAAAAAGTTGTATCGGTGACACACAACCGGGACACTAATAGTTATTCACATCAAACCTGGACCTCTTTTTTTCTGGATGGGAAATCATCAAATGACTTCTCCCGCTTTGGGCGGAGCGAAAGGGATTGTCCCCTTTGCATTCCAGGGCCACAGTGACTCTTTTGAACAAATTCCACAACCCTAGTAGGCACTGATCCTATGGGGCCCAGTCTTCTTTGCTTATATCTCTTCTTTGAGGCGCGTGTTGAGTACGACGCACCGTCGACCCGAGGCTGTTTGCTACCTATCGGACGGCGAGCCATTCACAGCTCGTCATCCGCAGGCTCGTGCCTTCGGTGTGTGGGAATCGCACTGCGTTTTCCGACACCCGGGGCGACTTTTTTTGTTACGGCGGCTGGGGCGTGAGGTTACCAGCTCCCACGTGAGTTCTGTCTTCTCCTTCACTAGCATTACTGCTTCACAGAAGGAGGTGACCGCTTCTTATGCCTCCTCGCTCCGGAATTCACAACAAACCTTAAGTTGATATGACTAAATCCAAGATGGCGGGGAAGGAATCAAAAAGTTATATAATAACTTACAAAAATCATGACTGGAATCGTATGAGGGGCAATCATTGCTGTGCACATCACCAGTATTGCCATGAAGAAGCGATATAATCTCTCCCAATACGCTGGTTTTCTGAATGTTAAAAGAATTATATTATTAATACTTTTCACTATTTCAGATAAACAAGGCAGTGTGTTATCCTAATGTTCGTTTCACTTTGCATATCCGCACTCGTGTGGAAAAGCATAACTGTAAATTAGTTCTTAGTACTTTCATGACTTTTTAAACTAAAACTTGTACTTACTATACTCATAAATAGATCTTTGATAACTCGAACCGGTTTCGAAAGACGTAGCGATGAACACGTTGTAAATCAGTCAATCAATGACTGACTGAAAAAACTGAAGAGTGAATGAGTGACTGATAGACAAAGCACATCTGAAACTACTGTTCCTCGAAAGTTGAAATTTAGCATGTAACCTACATCAGGGAGTATAGGGCAGCACTAAGAGAGGATATTCAGAAAATTCTACGGGAATGGTAACAAACGGGATTTAGTAAATATACAAAAATGTGTCTTGTCGGAAAAGAAAGAATAATGATACCTTTTATGTTTCCTCATGACGTAGTGCCAAACTATTCGGAACGGCACCCAAAAGTTTACCGCAAATGTGGTACAAAGCATCATCACCAAAAGAAATTGCAGGACAGTCGTGAATCTGGAATTTGTGAATTACTTGGTGTCATAATCATCATAATCATAATCAGCCTTTCAACGTTCCCACTGTTGGGACACAGGCCTGCTCTCTAGGAGAGGGAATGGGCCGTAATCCACCACGTGGGCTCAGTGCGGGTTGGTGAATGTCACACGTTATCGAATTTTTGGTTCTAGGATATGCCGGTTTCCTCACGATGTTTTCCTTCACCGTTTTGAGAGCGGTGTGTGGTGTTGAAATTAATTACACAAAGTAATGCGTCTGGCATTTTCTGGCAGGCTTTGAACCCGCGTCCTACAATTTGTAAGTCGGAGCCGTTACCACTCGGCCTACACTGCTACTTGGTGTTATTCTTGAATATTTTACGTGTAGGTATTCTCTAATACAATTAAACAAGAAAACGTATTATGCTCATGGGCGATGTGTAGTAATAAATAAATGAAATGAAAAAAAAAATGCCAAATTAACATCCAAATAGCGATAGAAATGTATATGCTTATATATGTAGGAATATAACACATGTAGACCACATATATAATCCATATTAATGTTGGCTGACTGGTAGAGAATGCCTTGTTGCATTAAGTCCGCCCATGTACCACTATTGTACGTATACAGTTTAAATAAAAAAATATTATTAAAAAGACAATATAAACAGGTATAAACAAATTAATAAAATAATTAAGACAAATATGAAACAAATGGTATGACAGCTAATGGACGACAACACTGATAAAAAGCCTGATGTTCTTTGTATACCTTTTTTAGAATGGTGTATTTGCTAAGAACCTAAGCGTAGGCGTTCATCCTTCCAACACAATGTTAATACAGTATAAACTCTATGTAACGACACTCTAGGGACTGCGCATATTTTGACGTTATAGAGAATTTGTCGTTAAATGGAGTACGTCACTGTTTTAATGTTCTTAAATACCACGGATTTTCAATTTGCCTATAAACATCAGCTGTTTTTTGAAAGTTTGAGAGCAACTAAGGATAGTGATAACGTATAGATGATAGTCCATGACTCCTACTACTAACAGTCTGCACGTGCAAGCAATCCCAATTTCTAAACAAAAGAACGGGTTTCTTAGCGAGTTCGGTATGAATGATGCCGACATTCAAGTTTATTACGGGCTAGGACAGTAAAGCGACAAAAGAACGTACACAGCTGCACAGTATTTACTAATTTTGGCAACTACACACTACATTGTCGTCGTTATTGAGAATGGCTGTAATGCTATATAGTGTATCATTGTATGAAATACAAGCTAAACCAACCAAAACGGAGAGATTTCGACGCTTTAGGGAGTTTGTCGTTAAATCGAGTGACGTTACATGGAGTTTACACTGTATCTCCGAAAAAGCAAGCATCGCTACCTTTAGTGACACTGAACGCGTTACCATAAACGTGTTACCATAAACGCTGATGATTTGATGTTTTTTTTATGATGCGAGCATATACAAGGCCGTTAGCGATTGATCGGTTGTTTTAAAAGTGCGTGGTCATAAAGGGTGCTGTTCTGTATGCGATACGAAATAAAAATACAAATGCAAAAAAAGGCTCTTTGCAACATGTCGCACTAAGTACATTGAAGAGAGATTTGTGCCATGTTTGTACCTAATAAAAGTATGACTATGTATATCATGGGATGTAATGAAGTCACTAAGATGGAAAGCAAAAATAAATAGTAATCTTTAGTCCATAGCCATGCGAAGAGGAGGGGATGAAACTTATGTAACTGCAAGAGTTATGAATACAAATGTGTATGGAAAAGAAGATATAAGTAAAGATGGATGTATGAGAATTGATATAAAACAAAAGAAAGCGATAGAATGACGGTTGACGGGACAGTATAGAAGAAAACGTGTTGCGCCGACCTTAAACTGTAACATGGAATAAAGGCAAGATGATGATGACTAAGAGAGATGGAGACATACAAGACGTATAGCGCCATCCTTTTCTATTAAGCTTACGCATTTGCCGGCATGTGGACTGTGATCGGACTCCTGCATTCTTCGCCCCAAGCCCAGTAACCGAAAACTCCGGTCATAGCGGTTAAAATAATCACTATCGTTGTAGCTGAAACCAAAACGAAATTCAATCAAGCAATTATTATGCCTTTGTGACGCTCATCATCATCATCATTATTTCAGCCAAAACACGTCCATCGCCGGAAATAGACCTCTCCCAAGTATCCCCATATCAACCAGTCCTGTGTCGTATCCAGCAGAATCCAGCGCTGCGTCTTCCAGTATGCGATCGCCACTCCAAAAGCATTCGACCCCATTGACTATCTGTTTTGTGAGCAATATGCCTTGCCCATTGCTACTTAACTTTGGCGTTTTTTGGTCTATGTCGGTAGCCTTAGTTCTCTTACAGATATCTTCATAATGTTTGATTATGAAAAAACAAGGCACTGACTGGAGATCGTGAAAGACATATAATTTTGTAAAAAAAAATTACTTTTTATTGTTGTTTGGCTTGAAAAAGGTACATACAGGGTTATTTGAAAAATACCAACAACCTGTTAAGAGGTCATTGTACTCATCATTATGGATAACTTTTACTATGGGACCAAACCTGAAACTGCGAAAAAAAATCAGCTGTTCCCTACATTTATGTTCGTATAACTCATCAAAATGTAGGGAACAACTGGCTTTTTTCGGGATTTCGGGGCCTCTTAAGAGGTTGTTGGTGTTTTTCAAGTAACCTTGTATAAATGCTTGTTAAAATTCAAAATGGCAAATTAATACGGGTTCTAAGGATCCTACTGAATATTGATTGACGGTGTTTGATAGTTTAACTTTAAATACCCGGGTACACGTTGGCAGTCTTTTCTACCCTAAAACAAAAGGTAAGCAATATGTACTTACCGAATGTCACGACTCGTGGAAAATACAACGGTTTCCGCATGTTATTCTCTACCGGGAGGGCAACGCAGATGCCCGAAGTCCCATACATGGATAGTCCACAAATTCTGAAGAATCCATGCATGGATTTCCACGCTTCACGCTCCTCAAGAGTAACTTTAAGTGCTAACGATACACTAAAATACATTGTTGCAAAAACACATAACGCTGGAAGAAAAAAAATAGATGTGTGCGTTAACAAGGACCGGTCAACTACATAAGCTGATTTTTAGTCATTTTTAAACCATTGCCGTGTTAGCGATAGATAGCAAAGTTTTTACCTCCCCTTTGCTTAAGTGAGCTGTGGTATCATTGCTACTCTAAGTACTAGTAGTACGTGAGAGCGAATAAGCAACAATACATTTGGAAAATCCTTAAAAGATCGTCATATCATATCAATATAAAATTATACCAAGACATATTGCAGCGTTGTTGCCAAAAAATACAACACACGTGGTCTATCTATCTAGCCTATTCTGTCCAACTGCTGGGCAAAAGACTGCAATCTCTTTCCATACAACGCTGCCCTTTATTAGTAAGGGCCAATCTTTTTGGTTAGATCGCAACGGTCCCGCCATCTCTATTACCATTTAATCGAAATGGGTTCCGTGACAATATTTCTTCTGTCCTTTTTTTCCTATGAAATTGGCACTCAATAATATAAACAAAGGAAAAAAACAACAGGATATACTTACCAACAAAAATATCAGCTACCATAGCGAATGGGGCCAAAAGTTTGAGACTTCTAATAAGACACAGCGGAAGCAGCAGGGGAGAGGTGATCAATATGTACATTCTGATGTCAAACAGCCAATCAGAAACATCCAGTTTAAAGCTTTCAACAATCTGTGTATAAATTAAAATGCGTTACAGATTTTTTTTTTCGCGTCATGCAAAAATCAGAACTAAGAAACTAAGAAGTTTTAAAATGTAACCCAATAGCCAACAAGGTCAATGCCACTATAGCGACACAGACTCTGAGATTCAAAGCATACTGACTCAGAGTTGTAGGGGCAATTTCAAACAATATGTATTTAATTCTTTGGAGGAGCCAATCCTTTTATCTATATCTATTTACTAATATTATAGAGAAGAATTTACATTTTTTTATGTAACGAATAAACTCAAAAACTACTGGACCGATTTCAAAAATTCTTTTATTCGAAAGCTACATTCACCCTAAGTAACATAGGCTATATTTTATGTCTGTATTCCCACAGGAACGGGAACTACGCGGGTGAAATCGCGGGGCGCTGCTAGTTATAAATAATTTCCTCCACCCGTCGAAGAGATGATCAGAGAAAGAACCTTGAAGAGAACTTAAATTATAAGGCTTGACCGAACCTCTAAGATTGAGACAAGAGGACGAAAATAACAATGAAGTGTGTGTGTGTGTGAAGAAATATATTACTAACCTGTCTTATGGTATGAGCGATTACAATATGGTAAATACAACATATTCCACACATTTGCAAAAATAAGATTATTTCTACTGTATATCTGAAAGCAATAGAATCATAAATAAATCTTGGATACATACTACGCTTAAAAGTAAAAAAAATAAGTATATACCTATAATATACTATTCTTTGGTTGTTTTTTTTTACCTTCGAGTCGTAGACATACTTTTTCAATATAATTTATCTCAAATACTGGAAAGTACAGTCGCTGTACTCAATATTTTGAACAACTTTTACTACGGAACTAATCCTGCTATCGAGCAAAAACAACTGCCCCCTCCATTAATATTTGAATAGTTCGACAGAATATAGTGAACAGCAGATTTATTTTCTAAATCTAAACTTATATTATAAAGAAGTGAGATTTATTTGTTTATTTATTACGCTATCACGTATAACCACAAAAATAGCTAAAAATATTTTAAAAATTGTTTCACCGCAATGGAAAGGTAAATTAGTAGCAAGTAACATAGGCTATATAATATTGTATCCCCATATTTCCACGGGAACGGGAACTACGTGGGGCGCTGCTAGTAACATTACATATATGATTTCATGCATGAACCGCTGAACTGATTATGATGAAATTTGGAAATTGTTCTGGAATAGGAAATAGGCTACTTTTTGTCTCTAGAATATATTGAGAAACTCACATTCGCATTTACTTTTTTTGTTGAGACGGGCTTGCTCTTGACTCTAGCCTAGGTTACAGGTGACAGAGACAAAGTCAACGATGGAATGAGCATATCCAGAAGAACCCTGTTCACTCTAACCTTGAAGAGATTAGGGTTGAATCTCAGTTCGTTCGGAAAAACAGATGCAAGCAGAGAGTTCCAGTCTTGCTATGCGCATTACTAATATTAGTAAGGTAGTAAATAAACTACCTATAGAAGAATCGGAGGGTGTATTCTGCCTTGACCATTACTAACAATAAAATGGTCAAGGTGGTAATCTTTTATATTTAACTGTTGTTCATTGATACGCCTTGTATAATTTGGAAAAGAGTCAGAGTTTCCTATGGTCCGTACATACTTGTGAATGTTGTGAAATACCTACGCCATCTATTTTTAAACATACTTTTAGTACGTACCTAAAGGCTTTGCTTTTTTGCCTGACCCAACTCCACGGCGCTGTTGCAGCAGCCGCTTCAGCCAAGTCAGGGTATGATAGTCTGTTTATCCTTAACCTACGGTACATTTTCTGAGCTGATCTTATTAACATCTGTGAAAAATAAAGATATCATTAAAAATAGATAGAAATAATCCTGTCGACCGAATATTGTCATTTTGATCAATCTCATTGGGATGTCATAGTGCACACTTGTACACAAAACAAAAAAAGGACACACGTGTGTGCTATCTTTGTTTTTTTTTGCTCTCACAGTCCGATAGGACGGCTTTTCAACACGATCGAGAAGTGCAAGGCCCTCCGATAAAACGAGGGTATTTCACCACCAACTTCCAAACTGCAGGCTGCTTAAAACCTTCTAATCCCGATGTGAGAATCGAATTCAGGTTAAAAATACTATGATTTAGTTGAAACAACGAAAATAATCCAAGTTATTGATGAGGATTAAACACCAGGTATTGTAAAACGGGGTGAATAGAAATGCAGGGGTGAATAAAAACGAAACTTTAATTGCGATTTTCACTAAAATACCATATTAATGGTTTCTTACAAAGCATCCATTTAAAAATAGTTAATTGGTTAAAAAATTGCGACTTCTTCATTGCTGCAAACAATATTTAAATAAGGTGTAAATTCCAATTAAAGTTTCTATTCACCCCTGCGTTGCTATCCACCTCGTTTTACCATAAAGAACCCTTACAATAATTAACCTAATCAGCATAATTACAAAAGGAAACATACAAACATAGTGTATGCTATGAGCACTCCAATGACAACAGTTACAATCAGGGATGTCCATATTCCCCCAATCATATAAGCTTCATGCATGCTCAACACTGCGACGCCCAGGCTACCCTTAATTAAATGAGCAGTTGCTTCCACTAGACTGAAAAGTAATAATACTTCTGTTAAAAAAGGGAAATAAAGATACAATGTAGCAGGGCCTCAAGTCTACATATACATAATATAATCAGAATAGAATAGTCTTCATTATGTACACCATATAAGTTAAAGAAAATATAGATGAAGAAAACATTACATAGGGTGACACAATGGGCGGCCTTATCGCTAAAAGCGATCTTTTCACTGGCCGTTATAGACTAGAAGATTTTTTACGCATAACGTGGAGTCAGAATAAATAAATCGTTTATTTGCAATACAGATTTTGTTAGTTACAATAAATGTGATGGAAGCCTCCTTCAGAAACCACAAAATCTGTCGACTCATACTTATTAGTCGTTCAATTTTTTACTTGGTCTAAAGACTGGAAACTGAGAAATGTTAAGGCGGATATGGAATCCTGACTTATTCTTCGAACTCCAGAAACACATCCTGAATAGTGTAGGTAGGTAGTAATGTTTGTATTTTTTTTTTGGATGGGAAATCATCAAATAATTTTCTTCCACTCTGAGTGGAGCGGAAGGGAGCGGGAACTTGTGCTGACTAAAACCCACCCGTGTTCCTCCTAATACCTTTTACGTTCCAGAGCTGCGGTGACTCTTTCGAACAAATTCCACAACACTCCCTTCAGCTTCGCCCAGAGCGGGAGAAGTCATTTGATTATTTCCCATCCAGAAAAAAAGGCAATTTTGTTGAGTCCTCCGATAGAAGTTAGTTTTATTATTCAGGAGGAATTCGTTGACATCCCTTTTAATATTGTACTTTAAGTTACTGGAAAAATGGGGTGCGGTGGGGACAGTGAATATTCGTGTACAAATGTTTAAAAAGTCAATAAAAATAATATTAATGAAACATAAAATACTTAGTAGTATACATGTCGGTCCTCTCCGCAATGTAGTCGTATTCCGATCTCTCGGTTCCAGGGTAAAAGTCATACATAGCGCTATCTCTTCTTCTCACATAGTGCCGTACTTCTCTATCTAAACTGTAAATACTGGAATTTTGGCTTGACTGAAAGATAAGGGTTTAGTACTAAGCAGTTAGATTGAATACTTATTTCGTTGAAAGCTTGCAAGAAATTGCGTCAAAATTAAACGCTAAAAATGTGTGATCAGCTAAGGCCTTATCTAAATCCCAGGGAGGTCCGTTACGTGGCACGAAATATTTCCCCGTCTTACTATCTACAACTTGGTGAGCATTTTCTTTTACGGAGAAATCTCTTCTGAAAGTTTTTAAACTGTCTGCTGACTCAAGTGGGCAGATGTAACGTGCATGTTGAAATTTCAGAAAAAAAAAACAACTGAACTACAACATGACGAGACCGTTTCATTACCGGACCTCAAAACATACGGTAATGAGCCACTGTTACATTGTGGACATCACACCTCCACTTACCAGTCTTACGAAGTTGAAAAACTGGGTGTACACTACTGGTAATTATAATTTTTTTTCTACCTTTGTCATGTATTAATGACTTTGCATACTATTGTATAAATTCAAGTTCTTAAAACGCAATAGACAGATGTGTTGCTGGGGAGTTTGTTGCGCCACTTCTTCTACCCAGCTAATGCACTAGGAAGTGGTGACGGGTGGGCGTTTTGGGGGACTGTCTTTATGTAAAATTTGACGTTCAAAAAGTGCTGTCTATCAGCCTAGTTTGAATAAATGACTTTTGAATTTTGTATTTTGGTATTTATCCCAACAATGTCCCAAAAAAATCAGGACAGTGCAATTTATTGCGATTTAAGGTGTTTTAAATGACTGGCCTATATGCATATTTAATGTCAAAAGTTATCGTTCTTACCCTTCTGTCGCGATTATAATATCTCTGAAACAAAACAGTTTCTTTTGTTATAAATTATTGTGTTATCCAACAATAGGTAAGAGGCAAACTCAATATGAATATTTTCTTTTTGATTATAGTGTTGTTTTTTAAAGGGCCAGTTTTACGTTTTTATTTAAGGTAGACGAATTAAATAACGTGAAACTGAACATGTTTTAATAAAATAAGCAGCGTCTAGTGACGTCACTCTTGTTATTAGTTCAAGATCTCAGGGTTCCCTCCCACACGTTAGGTACTTATGTTCTCAGAAACGAAAGGCAAGGGAAAATACTACTCAATCCAAAATAGAGTAGTATTATTAGTGTTATTTCAACTAAAGCATTAGTTTGGGCTTTTTTTAGTGATGTACTAAAAAAGAAGTACTACACATAATTTGTTCAGATTTTATTTTCTGGATGGTAAGGCTGTAAAATATGTCTTATCCTGTGAGCGGTGCGGAAAGGAATGTCAGACTGTTACTGATTAGATCTCACCCATGTTCCTCAAAATGCCATTTCAAAAGTCTAGAAGGTAGTTTTGCATCTTCCAAATCCTAGTAGACTTTAATTTGAATTATATACAATGATTAAAAATAAACTAGGTATGCCCCAATTTCAGCCTTGTATAGGATCTCACTGGAGGTGGCGACCAGATCTTAGACTATTTCAATGACTAATAAGGCATTTAATATGAATAAATTACTTATTAAACAATATTTTGTAAATAAAATACGCACAAATTAACACCCAGACTCTTTTTGGTGACTCGTTTTATATAGCTTTAGCACATGATGTTGTTACCAGTAAATTAGCCATCGCGTCGGTTTAAGCTAGCAGGCATGCGTAGCTACCTTCATTTTTGACACGTCACTATTGTTGCGATGAGTCCCCTCTTTCAGGAGTAGTTGGAGAGGTGCTACGGCGTCCTCAACCTTCCGCCTGACGCCGGTACTCACCGGACACGAGCGCCTCGGGAGCTACATGTTTCAGATTCGGTGGGAGGACATGTCCGGGTGTCAACACTGTGTGGACCGGCCGGAGGACACGGTGTAGGTCTACTGCTTGGGCGGAGAAACGCCGTGCCTTCCACAAGGCGATCGGTGGTGGCGACCTCTCACGCCCAGCCCTGGTTCAATCCGTAGTCCGGAGCGAAGGTGCGTGGGTGGCTGTCACCTCTGCGAAGCAGTTATACTAGCGAAGGAGGAGGTGAAATGCGTGAGGGAGAGGCAAACCTCACGCCCCAGCCGTCACAAAAGAAACTACGGGCGTCGGGAGTCGCAGGGTGATCCCCTGCCACCGTAGGCGCAGGCTTGCGGGTGGAGAAAGTTGAGTGGCTTGCCGTGCGATAATAACCAGGCCCGAACGACGGCGCGTTGTGTCACGCGCGCTTCAAAGAGATGTCAGCATAGGAGACGGGGCTTGCTAGAGCCAATGCCTGCCAGAGTTGAGTAATTTGTTTTAAAGTGCCACCGCGGTCCTGGAACGTAAAGGGCACTGGGAGGAACACGGATAGGTTTTAGTCAGTAAGAGTTTGACACTCCCTGCTGCTCCACCCAGATCGGAAGAAGTAATTTGATGATTTACCATCTATAAAAAGGTACTCGCATTCTAACACTTTTTTATCCCACACATTTTGTTACTGAGAAAACAAATAAGGTCTTGGAGCACCTAACTTTTTTTTATTCATTACGGTTCATGGCAGACAAGACTGAGTCCTTCGTTTTAGCACTTAAATATGAACTGCTAGTTTTAAGCCGCATTTTTGGCAAGTTATTAAAGTGCTGTTTAATTTTGTATTTATAGGTATAGTGGTCTATTCTAGATAGAATTCTTAAAAATGAAAGCAAAACTGAAAATATCGCATGTTCCCTATTCATCTGAAATTAAAAAAAGAGCTACGGGGTAAATTAAAACAGATAAATAACAGCATTTTTTCCACAGTAAATCCAATCCGTCATACAATATACGATCCTAAAACGTAAACAACCCTCAAACTTATGTAAGTAGCAATTTAGCGAGTACGCTACCTCTTAATCTATATGATAAGCTTCTAAAAAGGTCTAGCTTATATAATAATATGGAACAAAAAATGGAGAACATAACTTACTTCTTCATCAAAATCGTTTTGTTGCATCGTATTCTGTGTCGTTCCAGAATAACCCCCGTATCTTCCCAAAGCAGTACCAGTAGCAGTAGAGGAAGAATGTGGATAACTGATGGTCGCTGAACGACCAGCCAATGCTGTCATAGATGCAGCAGCGTGAGACAGCATACCTCCTTCAGCAAATGGCACAGAACTAGCTGCTCTAGAACTGGGACCACTTGATACACTGGGTTCATCAGGCAGGCCCAATATTATGGGAGGACCTTGGACCATGGAAATACCGAAGTGAGGAGTAGGAGCCGAAGCAGGACCAGTCGTTGTTGAAGGGCCGGTGGCTGTAGAAGGTTCTGAAGATGGAGCAGTCCCAACAGGTGTGCTGCCCTAGTAGGATAATTTTAAATTGTTTTTACTGAAGAAACGTTGTGAGAGTGTGATCTAAAGTAAATAAATAAGTAAGTAAAGTAAAGAGGTATTTTTTGTTTGTGTTTGTAAAATGTTATCTCTGGAGCATGATGACTGATTAACGGCCGAAACCAATAACCGATCTATCGCATACTGGAGATAGAAAAACAATTAATGAAACAACAGACAAATTATATAGGTTTTCTGTTGTTTCATTTGTTTTTCTATCTCCAGTATGCGATAGATCGGTTATTGGGTTCGGCCGTAAAAGCATAGTAGCTTTAATCATTGAGTGAGCCAAGGATTTTTTTTTTACTATCATCATCTGCCTAGCCTTTTCCCAACTACATTGGGGTCGGCTCCCAGTCATGCTGGATTCAGCTGAATACCAGTATTTTACGCGGAGCGGCTGCCTACCAGACCTCCACAACCCATTAACTGGGGAACACGGTACTTCTTGGCAAGACTGGTGTCAGATTTTCTGGCTTCTGACAATCCGTAACGACTGCGAAAGATCTCCAAATGACAGCCGGGACCAACGGCTTAACGTGCTTTCCGAGGCACGGAGAAGTCTCGTTATGTTAAGATGGTCACCCATCCACAGACCAACCTCGGCAAGCGTTGCTTAACCTAGAAGATCGACCCGTGCGGCTGTTATAATTTAGCCATGAGCTAAATTATTTATTTAGCTATTTTTTTTTTTTACTATAGCCGAGGCAAATTTGTATATAGGAAAAAAATATTATACACATTTTCTGTGGCATTAAGGCACGAGCGTCAAACCGTAGGGAATTCAATTGAGATATTGTACGTTTATGGGAAAAGGCAAGTTTGACAGTGCGCCACTTAAATAACTGAGTAAAGATGTGCAATGCAAATTCTTTCCCATATTTAGTTTATAAGTACTTACAGATCCTTCTTCTGAAGCGGTTTGCGCCGCTTGTGATGGACTCTGCTTCCCATCTTTACTAGGTTGCATCTAAAAAGATGCATATGCCGTAAGTATATACGTATTTATGTCACCAGAAAATGGCCAACGTCGTAAGATTATAAATATCTTAAGATTGTAAATTTTCGATAAATTGTGAACGGAAAACTTTTTTATGGTTAGGTCATAGGTTAGGTTCGTAGCGAAGTGAGCAAACTTAGCTCCTATCATGTCATTCATGTTTTTTTTTAAACACTGCAGACAGAATCAGAAACCCACGCAGCGGGACTCCGTCGTAGCTTAGACTGTTGAAATTTGCTTGTTTTCGATTGCGTTTGCTTGGATTCGATTGTTGATTGTTGCTTAGATTGTTGAAATGAGTCAGATTTACCCTCTTCTTCTTCGTGGCACAACCTAGCATTTAATGTTAATGGTTCTTTTAGCAGACAGCTCTCCTTCATGCGGTCTCATTAAGATCAAAGATTCTGGCTTTAAAGTGCTTTCTTTAAATGCACTGATAAATAAGCCACTCATTTTGAACTCGGGTTATACTCGAATGCAATATTAATACAAGTAATTAAATACCTGGTACACGAAAAAACCTTTGCGTCGAGACATTTTATGGGTTCTATATGGTTGAAAATTCACATGTTGATTATAACTTGGAAGACCGCGTTAGAAATTCGTATCACGGGCGTTTTATTTAATTAAAACTTGCTAGAAACTACTAGTTTTAATTAGTTCATTGCTTAACGTATTTTCTCCTTTTTCTCCACATTTTCGTCAAGACAGATCATTATGTCAAACTGACAAATAATTATACCCGTATAGCCAAACAGTTTTGTTTAAAAAGTTATTTACTTGAAGTCTATCGTTATGATATTGATTTCAGTAATAAAAATTAAATAACGAATGGAACAAGGTCGAAAGATGAACTTTTGAAGACTGCGGGTATATAGAAGAATGAGCAGATGAGTATTGTGGGTCTTGTGGCTACAATTATGACGATGATTAGGAAAGAACAATAATTGGACCATAACACATAGTATTTCACTTTTTGAAGCTCGGTAACTAAGCACCTCACGGTTCGATTTTTTTTTTGTACAGTGCAAGGATTTGCCAGTAAAGCAAAAATAACTTGTTCATATTTGCGTAGTTACTTGGATATTACCATAAAGTTAAAAAAAAGATATTTCAAGTACTCATTCAAAGTATTTTATTTAACCATTACAATGTTTCTCTTTATTTTCACATTCCTCCCAAAGCTCAGCTCTTGTGCTTGGATGTTTATTTTCAGCAGTATCGTTGCAGGAGCCACTCGATTCGCAGTTAGACGACTCGTCTTTCTTCTTCGGACATTGCGTAGTTGTTGTGCATTCGTCTTTATAATTGGTGTTTTCACAAGAATCCTTACGTTGCCTCAAGTCATTCGAGATATCCATCAGAGTTTTTACTAATGGCGATTTTTGGTTCCCGTAATCCCAGTTCCCTCTATCCCTATCCGCTCTATAATCTCCTCTATCACGATTGTAGTCAGAATCGATCCTATTGTCTCCTCTGTAGTAGTTATTGTTACTATAGCTACCCCGATTGTTATCATCATCCCTATCGCTGCTTCTGTAGTCACTATTGCCCCTATGACTGCCCCTATTGTCACTATCAATTCTGTTGCTACTGCCTCTATTTCTGTTATGCCCTCTAAAGCTTTCTCTATTGTAACTATCTCCTCTGTAGCTGCTATCACCTCTGTATCTTCCGTTATGGCTACTGCTACCTCTATAGTCACCGTCATCTCTATTGTTATTAACTCTGTAGCTATCCCTTTTATAACTATCGCCTCTCTCGTAGCTATCACCTCTGTAGCTTCCCCTATTATTGTTGTTACCTCGGTTGCTTCCCCTAGTACTGCTGTGACTTCTGTAGCGATCCCTACTATTGCTGTCACCTCTATCAGCTCCTCTATTATTGCTGTCAGCTTCTCTATTATTGCTGTCAGCTCCTCTATTATTGCTGTCAGCTCCTCTATTATTGTTGTCAGCTCCTCTATTATTGCTGTGAGCTCTATTGCTTTCTCTGTAGTTATTATTGTCTCCTCTGTTGTTGTTATCACCTCTATTGTAACTATTGCCTCTATAACTTCCCTTAGATTCACTTCTATCACCCGTATAGTATTTGTCTCCCCTATAGTCACTGTCTTTTCGGTTTTTGTAATCTGTTGCCCTGTCATTCCTGTCCCTATCTTCACGAGCGTTTTGACTATATGAACTGTGTGAGTTGGAATGGTAGGATTTTGACGATTTGCTATCTTGTGATATCCTGTCTTTCACCTGAAAATAAAGATTGAATTGTAAAAAGAGAAGTTCTGAATTGTTAGCTACGAGTACTAAAAATTGAATTATTGTTGAATTTTTATTTTGAACACTACAAAATATGTATATTATGTTCTTTACATTGTTGAAAAAAAAATTGAGATCGGTTATGACGTAGACAAGAAAAAAAATGTGTACCTGTTGTGCCAATTGGTAAAGGTATGTGAACGGGTATGGTTCATCATCCTTGCGATTATTATTGTAGCTGCTCGCTCTATCATTTCGGTTAGAGTAGCTACTAGACCTGTAGTTACTATTCGCCGGAGATTTATAACTGTTTGATTGGTACTTGTTCTTGTAGTTTTCTACCTTGTAATTATCAGAATTGTAGTCATCGGCCCTGGACTTGTCATTTCTGTTTGATTGGTAATCAGCATTGTAGTTCCTCGATCTATAGTTGGACTCCTTGTTATTTGAGTTACGATTCGCATTATTGTCCAAAACTAAAATAAGGGGACGATTCTGGTCAGTAGCCTTCTTGTAGAGATTAGAGAGAATCCCAGAATATTCTTGAGCTAGAGATGGGAGGGAGTTCTGAAAAAAAGGGTAATTTTTTACATTGATCATTGTATTTCAATTATTTAGTTAGTTTTTTGTCGCAAAACCTGTCTCAGTTATCATTTAAATATATTTTTTATGAATTTCAAGTTAAACTTGAAAGGATATATTATATTAATAATGTATCAAATACAGTGTAAATTGTTCCTGATAAATAAATAAATAAAAATGTATCTGGTACCGAAATTATCAAAATGATCGCGGTTGGAATGGAAAAACTGGTTGAGGATGATAAGTTGATGATTCCGTTGTGAAAAAGGGATAATGCTATGTGTGTTGTGCTCCCACACCAGAATTATGATGATTTAAAACGTTTTAGTAAGGCTCTTGATTCCGTAATTCCAGATTATAATTTCAGAAGCTAGTCGTATGAAGACTATTAGAGTAAAAAAAAGGCTAAAGGAACGATGGATGTATTACGCGAAAAAAATAGACCAAAATAGCGACAACACCAGAAGCTAAGTAAACCCCAAACAAACTGGGATAAGGTGAGATAACTATGTATGTGTTAGTTAGACCTAAGTTTACACGGTGAAGTGTGGACAGAATAGCTAGCTGAACCATACTGGGGGCCACTTAAACATACACGAAAGGTTCGTGTAAGTTAAAAAAAGGTCCAGCCTTTTTGGAGTTCAGTGACGTACAAAAATATGTTTATATATAATTGTATACGTCATTTTACATTTACAGGCAAAGCACAAACTAATATTAAAAATAAATTTCTGAAAGGTATGAATAACAAAAATAAACTCAATATTGAACTTACAGTAACCAGCAGAAAAAATACTATATTTTGAAGGTATTTGAAATTCGGTAATAAGGACGCCATTTCGACCCCTTGGCGTCTCGTTTCCAAATATAACATAGATCGGGCTTATTCTCATTAAGTAAACTTAACGCTTCGTATATTTTTGATTAATTTTCAATAACTGATTAGATTTGTTATTTGTTTTGTTTCCTATTTCCTGTTCAGTTATATTACTTGTTTATGTTAATTAATTGTTCTTTGTAATTTTATGATTATTCAAGCTCATTTTGGTATTGATTTTGATATTCAAAACTTTTTGATGTTCGTACATAGCTTGAAATCTGAATACTTTCTTTTCAATTATCGTAAAACAATGTTTTCTTCTGGTTGTAAATAGGTTCACAAAAGACTTTTGGCAGATAAAACCATTTTTTGCAGGCGGGGGTTTGGGTTCGATTCCTAGCGCAGATAAATGTTATTGGAGTGTCCAAGCAGTTTGTCTATAGGATACTTTTTTTTTTTGGATGGTAAATCATCAAATGACTTCTCCCGCTCTGGGCGGAGCGGAAGGGAGTGTCAGACTCTTACTGACTAAAACCCACCCGTGATCCTTCTTGTGCCCTTTGCGTTCCAGGGCCGCGGTGACTCTTTCGAACAAATTCCGCACTCCCGCGCAAATTCAGGCACTGATTGGGGCCCCATCTTCGTTGCTGACGGCTTTTTGAGGCGCGCGTGGAACACAATGCGCCGTCGACTCGGGCCTGGTTGCTATCGGACGGCGAGCCACCAATTGCTCGCCATCCACGGGCCTACGGTGGCCGGGAATCGCCCTGCGTTTCCCGACGCCCGGGGCGTCTTCTTCTGTTGCGGCGGCTGGAGCGTGAGGTTTCCCTCTTTCGCACACGTTCCGCCTCCTCTTTCGCTATTATTACTGCTTCACAGAAGGAGGCGACTGCTTCCCACGCCTCCTCACTCCGGACCATGGTTTGAACTAGGGCCGGACGCGAGAGGTCGCCGCCGCCGATCGCCTCGACGAGGACACGGCGTTGCTCCGCCCAAGCAGGGCAGACCTCGACCGTATGCTTCACCGCGTCCTCCGGGCAATCCACACAGTGTTGACACCCGGACGTTCCCCCCGCTGGATCCGACACAGGTACCTCCCAAAACAGCCGTGTTCGGTGAGCACCTGCGTCAGGCCGAAGGTGAGGACGCCGTGGCGTCTCTCTAACCTCTCCTCAAAGAGGGTACTTATTACCGCAATGGTAGCGTACCCATTCTCTATAGGATCCTAAAGTCTGAACACTACTAGGTTATAGCAATGGATAAACAAGTAGGGGAACATTCGCTGTGGTGACAATAAGGCCTATAACTAGTACTGGATGTCTTTCGGCTGAACAAAGAGAACGAATGAGAATAGTCACTGAAGCCTGATAAAATAGGCATATAACGTGTGATGTTACATACATTATTATCTATTTAGCGGTTGCTATAAAGTGTGACAACAGATTAAAAATGTTATGCCTGGTATATCGCAGCAGAAGTGGCACGATTCCCGTTTTACTTATTCACATGTTAGTTATTTCTTCTCTATAATGTCTTCTGGTTTCTGACAAGCAATTTGGTAGTGCCTTTTTGTCTGGATAGGAAATCATTAAATGAATCGCCGGTGTTCGCCGGTGTTTGCGCTTTGCGTTGCGGCCCCTGGTTACCCGGGCCTGGTTGTTATTGGACTGCGAGCTACGCAGGCCTGCGGCTAAGATCTCCTTATGTTGCGGTGGCTGGAGCGTGAGGTGTCCCTCCCCCTCGCGCGGTCTGCTTCCTTCTTCGCTAACATCACTGCTTCGCAGAAGGAGGTGACCGCGTCCATGGATGACCATGGATTGAACCAGGGCCGAAAAAGGAAGGTCGCCGCCGCGATTTTGGGACTTTTGGGAGTACCTACCTAAAGGCAAACTTTGGCAGTTGGTCTGCTAATTTTTGGATTACCTCAATTTCTTTAAGCACGGGCATCTTTTCGTTCCAAATAAAATCATGAATAACATATTATAATGTATAATGATAATTTTGAAACTGAAGTTTTCAGAGGCATTCCTGCTTAGATGCCGGAGTAATATGTGTCCTGGAATGTCTTTGAGAGTGGGCTTTAAAATGTTTTATCGATATTCCACGTCTACACAGATAACGTTAGGTACATAGTGTTTTGAGAAAGAAAATGTCGTGTCTTATTTTTTTTATTATAATGAACATGATAGCTCAGTGTGACTAGACTCACACTTAGTTTTGTTCCTGTTGTTTTGTTTAGTTTTCTTTCTGCAGCTAAATACCAAAGATATAAAACAATATTAACTCTACTTGACCAAATACTTATTAAAATTGTATCAAAACTAGCATAATCCGATACTCAATAAACATTTTAAACTACGATTGGTGACATAAACATCCCATACCATATTGATGCTACCATCATGCAACGTCAAATAATAATAAGTGGTCTACCGAATTTCAGTAAAAAAGGATGTTGCTGCCTTTGACTCAATTAATTGATGACATTAACTTAGGTTAATTTCCCACAGTTTACAAAAATTGCAGTTTACTTAATATAAGGATACGTTGTGAGTTTAAACATAGGAGTAAGAAGCCAATCTGGAAGAATAGATTTAGTAAATAATGATTGGATATTTTTGTATAGTCATCATACTTAGTTAAGTAAATGATGATGGGGATTCGCAAGGTTCAATATGGGGTCCATTCCTATTTCAGTTTACATTAATGATTTGCCCCATTAAATTCAAAATCTACCAAAGATAGTGTTATTCGTTGATGACACATCATTAGTTCTTAAAATAGACCGACGGTCATAAAATCATGACGTCGTCAGTAGAGCAGTTCGTCAGCTCCAAAATTAGTTAACGGCGAACAATGCCAATGAAAATAAAAAAAAAACCAAATGTATTAAATTCACTTTACCAAATGTTAAAAGCAGCGAATGAGACATTATATTGAATGGAGAAAAATTGGAGTTCATTAATCAGACGGTTTTCCTAGGATTACTTTAGACGAGAAATTACAATGGGGACCTCATATAAAATCTCTTGCTGGTCGTCTATGCTCAGCCGCTTATGCTGTTGGAAAGATATGACAGTTAACACACGTAGAAATTGCACGTTTGGTCTACTTTAGTTACTTTCACAGCATTATTTCACACGGTATTTTGCTGTAGGGTCGCGCTACTGACATTGAATTCATATTTATTTTACAAAAGAGAGTAATCAGGGCCCTTAATAATCTGCGTCGCCGCGATTCTCTTAGAGAACTTTTTAAAAAGATTAATATTATGACAGTACCTTGCCTATTCATCAACGAAAAAAAAAAATTATGTATGTAAGAAAAAAACGACATCTTTTTAAAGAAAGAAAGAAAGAAAGAAAGAAAGAAAAAGCGTTTATTTACCACAAAGTAAACGACAGCAATTGTTATAAACTAAACCGTAAACTATAGTGTTAGTAGGTACATCTTAATTTATGTTAGTAAAATTAGTGATAGACACAACTTTATTACCAGAAATAAAGACAAATTAGACCAATCATTTTATAGATTAGCAAAAGTACACACATCTTTCTGTGTTCAATGTTACAACGACATACCTTGTAACATATTAGAATAAAATGAAAGAAGATTCAAAACTTCTGTTAAAAATACCCTTTGTAAACAGGTATATTACAAATTACGTTAAGAATAAAACATTCAGGGTAAGAATGCTTGGAACTTGGAAACATGCTGGTCTTGCTCCATAGGGCAATCAAAGTTGTAGATAAAATCAAACCGATTTATTTATTGATGGATGTTTTTTGTGTATGGATTGATTTATGTATGGATTAACTTTATGAATGTATTTTTATTGTGTCTTTTACTTTTTTTTTCTGTTCACTTACAAAATTTCAATATTTGTAAATATGTGAGTACCTACCATGTGCTTATTTAGAAAATTATTTAGTTTAAGTTAGTCTGCTGGTACTTGGTTATACTTGGTTGTATAACTAGTATACCTACTTGGTGCATCATCCTCATCTATATAGAATAGAATAGAATAGAATAGAATAAGATTTATTTAGTGCAGAAAACACACACGGTACAAAGAATGCGAAAAATTAAAAAAGAAAATAGTACATGTGCTGGTAGACTAATGTGTGTGTCACGGCAGCACTAAAAAGGTCCATTTCAGCGTTATGCCAGACAGACTGACGCTGCCTGGCGCTGTTATATATGTTTTTTTTTGGTTTTGACTTTTACTTTGACTTATTAGTTAAATGTACTTAATGGATCCTTAGACCATTTTGGTATGTTTATATAAAAATCTACTATTACTGAGTGACAGAGGCAACGCACAGCCAAAACTACTCCTTAGGGAGTGTAAAGGACCCCACCGAATGTGTCTCCACGTTGTCGTCGTGGTGGGGCTTGAGCGTCCCAATGATCTTGCGAGCTTTCCCGGTAGAGCCACTCATGCCGGAAGGTCGCAAGTGAGGGATCAGACCAAGAGAGACACACGCCTGCTCGCTGCTCTCTGGTACGCGTCTGATCATCAGACGTGACTGTGGGAGCAGCGAGCAAGTGGAGAGGTGAGGTGAAGAGAGGGCCCTGAGAAGGGGCGGAGCGAACAGGGACCGCACCCTTAAAAGGCACATAATATGAATCAAGACGCTTGCAAAATGAGTCCCCAGGTGGGTCCCGACTGCTCAGCGGTCGGGGAATCCCACCCCGCTTCGGCGGGCTGCCCTCCGTACTCTGGGGTGGGCACCAAACGTCTTCCGCTTGCCAGTGGCAACACGAGCCGAGGAGGCTCCCAATCGTCGTCATCCGAGTCCGCTTCCTTTAAGGAGCTGATGGCGTACGGTTGCGTAGAGGAGGGTTCGCCTGAGCGCCGGGGTGGTGTGGAGTCGGATTCCGGCTCCGCGCCAGACCTAGTAACGGTCAGCTCGGCGGGCTCTGGAGACGAAAAAGGGGGGGCTGCTGCGGAGAACGTAAAGTTCTTCCGCAACCGGCCCAGACGGGAAGACGACAAAGAGTCGTCCTCCGAGGGCAAGTTTGCCTCCGCCCGCAAAATCCCCACCGCTAGGCGGGGCAGGGGCAGTGAGGCAGGGAGGGGGCTGGCTCCCTCTACCCGGGAGGTAGAGCGTCGGGCCGGAGGTTGGTGGAGGAGGGGCGTCGCCCTGGAGGGAGCGGTCGTAGGGCTCCCTCTGCTCTTCCGCCTCCTCTCGACTCCGACGACTCGGAGGCCCCGGGAGAGGTGCCTCCCACTTTTGAGGAGCAGAAGGCCCAGTTCGCGGAGGTCGTGGAGGCCGCGATCCGCGCTGTGGCCTTCAAGAGGAAGCAGTCCTCAAAGCGGGAGGCCATCGGCGCGGCCAAAGCCTCCATCCTGGCGGCAGCGGCAGCCAACGCTGGTGGACCTGCCTCAAAGGAGGCGTCGGAGTTGCGGGCGGAGGTCGCCCGCCTCGCAGTCCTTACGGAGCGACTTGTTCGGGAGAATGAGTCGCTCCGGAGGGACCTGGCGGGGATGGCCGGAGCGGCCTCTGCGGAGCCGCGAGGGGGACTGAGTCCGGCAGCGCCGGAGGGAGGCCAAGTGCTGAGCCAGGTACGGGACCTGGTGCGGCAGGAGCTGGCTCCCTTCCGGAGGCAGGTCTCCGTACTGGAGGACATGGTCCGGCGTCCCCCGTTGGCGGCGACGCGGGGTCCCCCGGGACAGCAAAAGGCGGCTTCATACGCGGCCGCCGTGGCTGCCGGCCCGGGAACGTCTGGCCGGGCGAAGGCGAAGGCCAAGGGCGGAGCCGCGCCGGCGCCTGCGCCAGCGCCTGTGACGCCGGCGACTGCGACGCCGGCGACGACCAAGGCGGCCCCGGCGAAGAGGGGTAGGAGGAAGGCTGGAGGAGCGGCTAAGGCTGCGGCGCCAGCGGTGCCACAGCCGCCCCCACCCCCACCCTCGGACCCTCCTGCGGCCGAGGCCGAGTGGCAGGTTGCTGGCCAGAAGCGGCGGGCCGCGAAAGCCGCTAAAAACAAGGCGAGGAGGCAGCGGCGGAAAGCCAACGCCATTGCGGCGAGGCTTCGCGCCCCGAAATCCGCGGCTGTAGTGCTCACACTGCAGCCGGAAGCGGAACAGAGGGGCGTGACGTACCTCGCCGTACTGAAGCGGGCGAAGGAGGCGGTGAGCCTCCAAGAGCTGGGCATCAGCGGGGGCATCGGGGTCAGGAGGACCTTAACCGGTGCCCGCAAGCTCGAGCTCGCCGGAGCGGAGAGTGGCCCGTTCGCGGACGCCCTGGCCGAAAGGCTGAGGGCGGTCTTACCCGCGGACGAGGTCCGGGTGTCCAGGCCGACTAAGCGCATCGACATGCGCATAGTGGGCCTGGATGACTCCGTGACGGAGGAGGAAGTTGTGGCCGCCGTCGCCAGGACTGGGGGGTGCTCTGCCGAGCTCGTCAAGGCGGGCACCCTCCGGCCTGACAACACGGGCATGCAAACCCTTGTGGTGAGCTGCCCCGTGACGGCGGCCAGAACTGTGTCGGAGGGCCGAAGGCTCTTGGTGGGATGGGTGTCTGCGCGGGTAAAACTGCTGGAACCCAGACCTCTGAGGTGCTACCGCTGCCATGTGGGCAACCACACGGGAGCTATGTGCCCCTCGGAGGTCGACCGCAGCGGACTCTGTTTCCGCTGTGGTCAGCCCGGTCATAAGGCCGGCTCTTGCGAGGCCACGCCGCACTGCAGTGCATGTGCGGCTGTTGGCAAGCCGGCCGAGCACTGGGCTGGGGGAAGGGCCTGCGCGCCATCCGCCCCGACCAGGGGCAAGAGGTCCGCCGCCACCGCCGCCTCTGCCGCCGCCGCGGCTTCTGTCGCCGCCACTGCCGCTTCTGCTGCGGGTGCTGCGGCTCCCAACGCTCGGGAGGGTGCTGAGATGGAGTGCCAGTAATGGTCCCATTTCGGCCCCCTCCAGAGACAAGTCGGCCGCTGTGCTATCGCGCAGTGGCTGACGCCTGGGGACGGTGAGCGTGGGTGGCTCGCCGTCCGATACCAGGTTGAGTCGACGACGCGTTGTGTTCCACGCGCGTCACAAGGAGCCGTCAGCACCGAGGACGGGGCCCCATAGGGTCGGTGCCTGCTAGGGTTGCGGAATTTGTTCGAAAGAGTTACCGCGGCCCTGGAACGCATAGGGCACAAGAAGGATCACGGGTGGGTTTTAGTCAGTAAAAGTTGACACTCCCTACCGCTCCACCCAGGGCGGGAGGGGTCATTTGATGATTTCCCATCCAGAAAAAAAAAAAAAAAAAAAAGGGAGTGTAAAGGAGGATTACAAGAGGATTTCCCGTCGAAGTCTATGTTGCATCTACAAATGTGTTTTTTTTTCCCAACCGCTCCGCAGAGGTCTGCACTTCGACCTCCACTTAGATGACCCCGTTTCATGGCTTATTAAAATGCAACCTATGAGCCCAGTTAATTATATTGATCCATAACCACGATACACGTATCCCTATAAAAATAGATTTATATAAATTCTGCTGCCATCGCAGAAAGTTACCAATTATTAATATTTCGCAGTAAACCAATGATTAAAATCAGCAATGTGTAAAATAAACAAACTTGTTGAAATATCTATAAGAGAGGATTTTTTTTTATATATTATAATTTCTTCATTAGTGGTTTTGTACTTTTTACGTGATGCGTGCAGGACTCAGTCAGTCCAACGCTTTGCTCTAAGATTCTTACTAAATCTAGAAATTCAATATCTTTTGAGTTGGTGGGTCGATTTTGATTAAACAAATGCTATACAAAACTTGGGATAGCACTTAATATTTTTGAATAACTAGATTTCCAAGCCGATCAGTGGTTTTTGCATGATGCTAACTACTTTTGAATGCAGCCTGTCAGAACTAATCAGAAAAGTAATATAAGTTTCATACGGGTTCAATGACCTCTATGAAACTTATATAGTTTCTTCTTATGACGATTTATCAACTAACATTTTTGGGTTTGTAAATAAAAATTTCTCGTACAGGAACCAAATTTTATTAAATGAAATTCGCTTTATTTTGCAGAGAAGTTGCTTGTTTCAAGGAATTGCTATGTGTAGCAGCAGATGATTCTATATTAACATGTATCAAAATCACAGCTGTTTTCAGATTTTGAACATTGTTCGGCTAATAACTCTTTTTCATCACTCTCGCAGCTATTCTTTTTTTTCCCATTGCTTTTACCTTTTTTTCCATTTTTACCGTTTTTCCCATTTTTGCCATTTTTGCCGTTTTTCTTTTTTTGAGATGAGCGTGCATGCTGCTTCTCAAGCATTCTTTCACTTGTCTGTAAATATTTGAAACGAAAAATATTAATTTTAATGGTGAAGTTTAATCTTAAAAAAAGTCCATGGCAATATGGACCTTTTAAACAAATTTTCAAAATAGAATAGAATAGAATAGAAGACTTTATTCGTATCGAATGTAGGTAATACAGTTCAAGTGTTAGGAAGTCTTGGAATCCTTGTACATTCTGCTTTATGTTACGCAAATAAATTCGTGATTAATAAATATTTGGATTATTTATCCTCAAAGCTCCAAAATAATAAAATATCAAAAATGATTATAGTTTAAAAAATCATTTATTAATCATTTATTTATTTTTGAACCAATAATTCAGTGAGCCATTTTTTAAATATCCCTATAGGTTGTTCTTTTAGGCTAGTAGGTAACTTATTAAATATCGTAGGATCCATGCATAGGATACTTTTATTTAGTGGTGTTGTGTTGTAACCCCCTTTTTTTTGGATGGGAAATCGTCAAATGACTTCTTCCGCTCTGGGCGGAGCGGAAGAGAGTGTCAGACTCTTACTGACTATAACCCACCCGTGTTCCTTCTTGTGCCCTTTGCGTTCTAGGGCTGCGGTGACTCTTTCGAACAAATTCCGCAACCCTAGCAGGCACTGACCCTATGGGGCCCCGTCTTGTGTTGTAACCCCTTACCCTAACCCTTGTGTATAATAAACTTTGATACTGAGATCTCATACAGAAAGTTCTAGTTCTAGTTTCAATCAGTGAAGGAAAGAGATGTATGTTGTTTTTTACAAAAAATGTTTATAACTTATGCGATTTGAACTATCAGTAACTTTTAAATTAAAAATTGATCTTATGCATCTCTTGTGGACTTTAAAAATACTTTCATTTTCGCTAGTATTACACCAGAATATAATGACAAGTCTCAAAGTTAAACCATTAGTACTAGCTTCTCCTGTGGTTTTACTAGCCTAGTTTATCCAAAAGACACCGTGTACTTTCCAAGACTCAAAGTATTGACTCTCCTCAGACACAGTATTTCTGTCAGAAATAAAATTTCAAAATCGATCACGGCTGACATAGATGTGAATATATTATACTAGCAGCGGCCCGCGATTTCACCGGTTGGGATAGTGTAGCCTGTGTAGCTTCCAAACAGTGAAAGAATTTTTCAAATCGGTTCAGGAGTTTCGGAGCCTATTCATTACAAACAAACAAACAAATCTTTCCTCTTTATAACAGTAGTATAGATATTCACATCTATGTCAGCCGTGATCGATTTTAAGTCTTTTAAGTTCAGGTGATACTAAAATTTAAGAAAAGGAAATTATATATTAATTCAGATTCATCTATTAGGCCTAAATGGATTTGGGTTGTGGATGATAGTTTACGCTCATTCTCAGAGAGGTGGCCTGCCTGGAGTCCTAGAACTTCCTTTGGGTCAACTTTGGAGTATTGGCAAATGTATAGTTACAAGTAGCGTCACCAGGCGTCCGGATAAAGCCGGACACAGTCAGGCGTTTTGGTTGAGTGTCCGGCCAAATTAGATGGCGTCCGACCTGTTCGGATATTTGATACACTTTTTAAATTTGAGCATTTTTTCGCTCACCTTGTATAGCCTCTTACTTAGTGCGTACCTACAAATACTATTGCAATGATTGAAATGAATATTGAATGATGAATAATAATGAAGACTGGCTTACTATTTTTTTTTTTTTGTTTTGTTTCAAATGATAAAAAAAACCTTTGTTTGATTCAAGATTCAAAGCATTTATTTCAATTAAACAGGCACTTTTGAATTGGCAAGTTTGGTTATACCTACTAAAACTATAAAATGCTTTTTTGACCAAATGTCCGGCCAAACTGCTGGTTTGTCCGGCTTTTCGGTTTTAAGACCTGGCAACTGGAATTTATGCAATAGTTTGTGACTCATATGGACTCGTACTGAGCCCTTTATAAAAAAAAAGTTTTCATTTATGAAAACTTACAAATTATATGATAATATCTAAATTAAAACCTATCTCAAGAAGAGTAGCGTTATGAGCACTACACACTAATATATAAATTCAAATTCTTTAAATTATACACACAGATGTGTTTCACGTGAGTTATTTGCGCCTATTCGTCTTCTCAGATGAAACACTGGGAAGTGGGAGAAAAAACTGACGTTATAATACAGTAGGTATATTAAATAACAGAGGGCGTTCCCTTAAACTCGATAATCTATATCATTAATGGATTAAAATAAAAATATTAGCATAGAAAAATAAGCATAAAAAATTGACAATAAATTCGAAACATCCTGTTTAAAATCAAAATAGTAGCGCGGAGTAGTACTCGTAGTAGCAATGTCCAAACCGGCAAGTACGCGTGCACAGAGTGTTTCTTTAACGTATCAGTTTAACATTTTTAGTGAATATTTTAGTACCTATTAAAAAAAAGATTTTGTTTTCGAATGGTAATATTTTTTTCATATATGGACGCTATACTACTGCGGGTTAACGGGAACGCCCTCTGTTAGTTAACATACTGTATGTTGGCCTGCATTTTTTTCTATTCTAAATAAATTACTTTTGGATAAGTCTTTAAAAGAAACATGTATCTTACCCTTAAAAGTTCATACAAAGCGTTTTCATATTCCTGTTCCAAAAGTTTAGCAGCATGGTTACCGGCACTGTGGTCATGACGACCTTTTCTTTGCTCTTGTCCTGAATCCTGTTCATCATCCAAAGTCTTAGCCCGATTGTTGGAGTCTACCACCACAATGAGTGGAGTTTTTGAGTCTTGTCCTATCAGGTCATTCAGGATTCCTAGTGACGGGTGATGCCGTGGGTAGGAATGTAGGCCGTTCTGAAATTATACGAAAACAAATTTTGATTTATGATTAGTGTTCATGGGGACTTGTATTATTATAATTTGAATCTTAACTAAAGCCTTCGAGACCCTTGTGCATTGTTTGCTTGTACTTAAGTCTGGTTGCAAACTATAAAAAAAAAAATTATTTCGTGTTCTGACGGATGACGGAATAGGAAAAAAAAACTTTTTACAAAAAAATACAACCGACTTTTACACAAAAAATAAAAAAGTGCAAAATAACTTTAATTTCGGAACTCGGTGTTTGTGGTTGCTTTTTCGTTTTTTGAACACCGACTTCCGAAATTAAAGTTATTTTGCACTTTTTTTTTTTTTTTTTGTAAAAGTCGATTGTATTTTTCTGTAAAAAGTTTTTTATTTTTCACTTTTTAGTGGTACCTACATCCCCTCTCCTCCCCCCACCTAGACGAAACAATCATTTCATTCATCATTGGTGTAAAAAAAACGTACTGCTCCTTTGCAGAGTAAACTAAGAGGTCATCAATGTAGATAGTGTATTTTTTTTAGATTTTTCGAAAACCGCTTGGTCGATTTCGATAAAATTTTCATGGGACCATTTGGGAAGTACCTATACCCTTTCCAACAAAAAAAAAAAGAATTTTTCAAATTGGTTGACAAGCGACGGAGTTATGCGCGAACAGACATTAAAAAAAAGAACATACAAACATCCGAATTGAGAACCTCCTCCTTTTTTAGAAGTCGGTTAAAAAGATAGGAATCAGAAACTAATTTTCGTGAAAAAACATTATTTTGTGTAAAAATTCAAAAGACGTTTATAAAAGACGCATCCATAAATTACTATAAACATTTAGTAATACAATATATTAAACTGTCATGGCAAATATGTATTTAAAATTTTCTTACGATTGTAAATAATATTAAGATGAAAAACCTCAAAATAACGCGCTCCGTCGGCACCATGTTGGCAACGTTTGTAAAATGAGTGCTATTTTTTATGTAAAGAAATGTTACAGTTTGTGATTTTAATCAATTGATTAAATCAATCAAATCAATAACAAGCACATTCCATAGCAACATTACGCTAGCGTGGCCGGAGGGGTGGGCAGAATGCCATGTAATAATAATATTGGTCTCTCCATTTTCCACGCTTAATTTGCGAATTTATAGCTGGCAACCAGCGAAAAAGGTTTCAGTTTAGCAACACAGCTGTGAAAGTTAATTTTTTTAGGCAATCTGCAATAAAAGCAATTAGTCATACATATACATACAGAGGTATTTACAACTTCAACCCTTGGCTAGCCAACCGAGCTGAGCACGCCACCTTAGAGGCGATCAGTTCCCTCTTTGAGGAGTGGTTAGAGAGGCGACACGGTGTCCTCACGCGGCCCCGGGACGTAAAGGGCATAAAGAGGAACACGGGTGGGTTTTTGTCAGTAAGAGTCTGACATTCCGTTCCGCGTTTCCCTGAGCGTAGAAGCGATTTGATGATTTCCCATCCAAAAAAGGCCATTCGGGTGGCCCGGGGATAACTCGCAGTCTCCGTCGAGGAAGAGTCCCTCTTGCTTGCCGGGTTGCCACCATAGGATTTGGAGGAGAGAGCCCTCGCGCACCTGCACGAATGGCGCGTGGAGGCTTCACGCTATGGCGAAACAGCGCTGCCACTGCAAATCACAGCACGGTGGACAGAGGTCTGTCAATTTCGAGGGAGCAAGTAGAGGGCGACCCGAGCTACCCAATGATGGGCACATATACGGAAAAAGTTTATTTCAGACTAACCGCTGCGTTTTATTTATAAATTATAACTAGCTGACCCACGGAACCGGACCCACGTCTGCGTCACATAAGAGAGCAAAAAACCTCGTTTTTGTTAAAACAAACTCTTCAGCTTCATTATTAAAATGTACGTAGGTACAGTAAATTTCTTGTGTTTCAGTTTATTTCAGTAAATTAAGAAAATAGGAAAAGGGGACACTTACTCTTCGGTTTAAATTAAAAAAAAAAAACCAGCCCCAGTATCTATGTGTTAAATAAATAAATCTATATGTTAAGCATCGATATTTTACCTCAAATAAACATTGATCAACGAAACAGACTATTTCAAACGAATGGTTGTTTGTACTCGTTATTTTCAAACTAATAAACTGATGAATCAAGTTGATTCTTCATTCTAGAGCCCAGAACGAAACAACTGGCTTGTCCGACATCGAATATCGTTATTTTTAAAAGAGGTTTAACATTGAATGAGAAATGAGAATACTGAATAGCTCAATAATAAAAGCCAAAAGGGTCCATCTTAAAGGTTAAGCAGCCGAGGACGGCCTATAGATGAATGACCATCATAACATACTGGGCCTCCTTTGTGCCTATGAAATAGGGATGCCTCGATACGCTTTTTTGCCGATACGATACCGATACCGATACTCTTATAAAAATTTCGGCGATACTGATACCGATACCGATATGCTTATTGAATTCAAAAAGGAAGGTAGAATAATAAAACGCAATTAATTAATAGTTTTAGTAATCAAAATTAACATTAATAAGATTTTTATTTACGTTTGCAACGAAATAGATGGGACAACACGCGCGTTTACATTACATTTTTAAAGCGCGAAATTTGAAAAGTATCGTTGAATCTACCATATAAATATCGCCGATACCGATATATTAGCAAACCCGGAATACCGATACCGATACCGATATATCGGTATCGGTATCGGTATCGCATGAGTTTCTACTATGAAAACATGCAAATCCCGGCTGTCATTAGTAGTAAACCGTCGTTACAGATTGTCAGAAGCCTGAAAATCTGACACCAGTCTTGCCAAGAAGTACCTTGTTTCCGATTTATGTACTGGTTTATAGACAAAAGGCTGTTACTACACGTTATACAGGTGAATTCAGTTTTACAGTTAGTCGACGTTGGCAATAGACTATAATGTAGTTGAACTGTTAAAATTTTCAGTTGGACAAAAGAGTCTACATACATACAAACTTGGGTTGTAACCTTCTTCTGCCTCCACTAGACAGAGGCGGATGTGGATGCGACGAGTTTCACTTCCGCAGATGCATTGAAAGCACCTCGTTTTTATACTGGACGCAAGTGCTACTGCCAAAAACAAAGGTGCTTTTTCTTTTTTTTTTCTTGATGGGAAATCATCAAATAACTTCTCCCGCTCTGGGCGGAGCGGAAGGCAGTGTTAGAATTCTTACTGACTAAAACCCACCCGTAATCCTTCTAGAGCTCTTTGCATTCCAGGACCGCGGTGACTCTTTCGAACAATTCCGCAACCCTTGTTCTGACTACCCCTACCGGCCATCCAGGCGTGATGTTGTTTAAATAATTAATCAAACCAAACATAAAAAAAAATGTTATTGATTTGATTGATTTAATCAAGTGATTAAACTTACGGAAGTAAACATTACTTTCAATAAAACATAGCATTTATTTTATAAAAGTTGCCGACATGGTGCCGATGGTGCGCGTCGTTGTACAGTTTTTCATCTTAACATTATTTACAATCGTAAGATTATGAATGTTTATTTGCTTTGACGGCTTTCTACTATTAATTTATATTAAATAGTGCAATAAGTAGTAATATAATCTAGTAAGTATTTTAATGTATATATACACAGCATAACACGCGTTTCTTTCTGCAGAACAGTCAAATCATGAGGTACCCATTTTTCGTATTTTTTTATTTTATTGATTTGACGCAAATGAGTCAATATTGTGGGTAAGGTAACGTTAAACCATGCCGTTAATTCCTGGGTAGTTTGACTAGGATCGGCTTCAACCATCTCTCTTAATTCATCGTTATTCACCTGTGTCGGTCTTCCTCGTGGCTCGTTCTTCAAGTCGAAGTTTCCATCACGAAAGCGTTTAAACCAAAATCGCACGGTGCGTTCATTAGCAGACCCCTCTCCAAACGCAACATTGATATTGCGGGCTGTTTCTGCCGCGTTACTTCCGCGTCGGAACTCGTATTAAAAAATCACTCGATTTTTTGCAGTATCCATCTTTTTGTATAAGTTGAATAACAAAAACAATTGAAAGTCGATATACAAATGTTTCACATTTAAAAAAAAAATCTTTCGAAAACCTCAAACGACGAAGATTCTATGTCAATTCAAAAAACCTGTTACAATAAAACGGCAATTTCATACCTATTATTTCCCGTTTAATCCATACAGGCTCATCATTCCCGTGAATCGGTCGACATCCTGGAAGGCGAAGAACCGTTTTCCATTGCCTCATACATGACTCAAAGAAGGTGCGCAGAGTTGCATCTACTTTGTACAACTCCAACATCTTCAAGAGCCATTTATGTGGTACAGAATGTAGGCCTTCTTGTAATCTATCCAACATGACGACAGATCCTTACGGGAGCGACGAACCTGTTGGCTTATGGCCATGTCTATGAGGAGTAGCTCCTTAGTGCCGCGGGATCCCTTCCTACATCCATTCTGAGAGGAGGACATAATCGAGTTACTCGGAATGTGTTCAGTAATTTTCACTTTCAGGATGGATGTAAGAAGTTTATAGACCCTCGACAAATAAGTAATCGGTCTATAATTCTTGAGTTCCGCGGGACTACCTGTTTTATGGAGCAGGTGGGTAACGCCAGTTATTAGATACTGTGGTAGCGACCCAGACTTTAAGGATGACTGGAATTGAGATGTCAGGAGTGCATATGAGCTGCTATATCACGTAAGCTAAAAGTTTTGCAGTCCTTCCGGTCCCGGAGATTTCCAGCTCGGTAACGGACGGACTGTTGTGGCTTTATCTACAGTTGTAACTGTGTTTTTTGCATTTGTGGTGTAGCTTGACAGACTCGCTCGACATCATATATTTAGGCACTCTCGGCATGACAAGCGGGCACCGACCAGATGCTGTGCCAGAATGTATTCGTGGCAACGTCATCCGGGCGGTTCACATCCGTCACACTTTCTTCAGGTCGTTTCCAAGCTCTATACACCCACCTCTCATCACTCTATAATAATTATAAATTGAATTAAGAAAAAATAATAATCTATATACTTATAATAAATCTGTAGAGAGGTCAATTCTGTACAGGGAATATATTTTCAAAATAACTATCAGGGAGTGATTAGTGATCGATACTGGTGCCAAAAACGCAATCAGTAAAATTTTTGTCTGTCTGTCTGTCTGTATGTTCTTTATAGAAACAAAAACGACTCGACCGATTTTAACAAAACTTGGTGCAATTATTGTTCGTACTCCTGGGCAGGTTATAGTATACTTTTCATCACGCTACAATCAATAGGAGCAGAGCAGTGAAGAGAAATGTTGAGAAAACGGGAGAAGTTACTCCATTTTTTAAGTTTCCGTCGCGTGTGTAGCCTTAATGGTTAAAGTTACATAGAAATCATGTATGACGGAAATGTTCTACATAAAATTATCTAAAAAATATCCCACAACAGCTTATGTCTATCTCTTATGGTTGACTCACAATAACACGTGTAACTCCCGATAGCTTAGCAGTTCGGAGCTTTCTGATTATATTTGTTTACTCTTACGTTTATAATACTCTCACTCATCTAATTTAAAAAAGTTAACATTATTACCTATTCTATAAAAACTGAATCATCGAAATCGGTATAGAAACACCAAACTTATACATTAATACAATAATAAGCCATCGCGCCGTCGCGCTTTAATACTAAATCATGCTGTAAGATGTTGTGATTATTTTTGTGTAACTTTTGTTGCTATTTTATGAAATAGGTACTTATTAGTTATTTTGGTAATGTTTAAATATTCGTTCAAATTACAAATTATTAATAGTTTCAATTTTATTTCTTTTTAGGTGAAGTAGTAGTAGAAGTAGGAGCATAGATTTTTAGATACCGATACGTTAGTTTTGGCTAATTTATGTTCTGTTTTTTAGTATTAAGTAGGTAAAAGCGTAGATACTTTTATTAATTAGTAGTTATTTTATGAATTAGTTATACGTAGTTATAGGTATTTATTTTTATGTGAAGTAGGTATAGGTTATTATAATATAATTTTGCACAGGCATTTCAGCTTTACTTTCATTTCTTACTTTGTTGTAAGTTGTACATATTTCACACACACAGTGATCTATCAATGCACAGCCCAAACCACTGAACGGATCGGGCTGAAATTTGGCATGCAGGTAGATGTTATGACGTAGGCATCCGCTAAGAAAGGATTTTGATTAATTCTACCCCCAAGGGGATAAAATAGGGGATGAACGTTTGTATGAAACTTTGTCAATTTTAAACCGATCGGGCTGAGAGTTTCAAAATCGGAGGCAAAGTAACTATTCCACGCGGACGAAGTCGCTGGCAGAAGCTAGTCAATATTATAATTTCAGAACGGCCTACAATCCTACCAACGACATCAGCCGTCACAAAGAATCCTGAACGCGCTTATAGGGCAAGACACAAACAGTCCACTCATTTTGGTCGAGGACTCCAACAATCAGGCGAAGACTTTGGATGATGAATGGAATGAAGGACAAGAGCAAAGAAAAGTTCATCATATCAATTATCCTGGTAACCATGCTGCTAAATTTTCGGCACGAGATTATAAAAATGCTTTGTATGAACTTCTGAGGGTAAGACATTTATTTTTCACGTTTTATATTTAAACCCGGGTGTCCTTTAAGGAAAACAAATCTATTCATTTATTTAGAAAAGGTTAACCGGCCAACACTTTTGAACATCAGTTTTACGTAAATATAACCCCACAAAACGGCTCCCCTTCCTACTTTCTAGTGTTTTATCTGGGAAAACGAAGTTGCGTAAGAAACTCCAATCCAATACATCTGTGTGTTAAGTCGGAAGAACATGAATTTAGCAGTAGTGTGTTGTGTTCATAAAGCTATATATTATATAGCTATATACTATACTTGAGACAGCTTTTAGTTAAAAAAGTTTTTATCAAGGAAGACTTATCAATCATAACTCCTATAGAAAAACCCACGTGATACAACTAATTCTGTTTCTAAGTTACACACTATTGCATAAAATGTAAGGTATTGTAACTATAGGTAGTAGTATATGCATATACATTTGCTAATGCCCATAAATTGCGTAGTCAACCTTTCCTGCTGGCTGGGACACAGCTTTTTTTTCTGGATGCGAATTCGTCTAATGGAGCGGAAGACAGTGTCAGACTCTTTCTGAATAAACCCTTTTATTAGAAACAATATGTAAATCTTATTATTTACAAAATACAACTAAACAAGATATAATATAACATATATATATAATTATGTACATGTGGAGTAAAAAGGAGGGAAGAATCATCATCGAAAAATTCGTCCACATCGCTGTCTACGGGAAAAGTGCCCAGAACACTGGCCGCATTGCCATGTTGAATGGCAATGCTGATTCGTTGACCAAAGAAAAGGCCAGCCCTCTGGTCACGTGAAGAGTCGATAACTTGCTGATTTCACGATAAAGTCGATGAGCACACGGACCCCACAACCCTAGTGTTTCAACCCCAAACGGCTCAAATACATAATTCCCAATAAGGTTGTTATATTCTGCACCTGCCAAGACTTATTATTATTGGTTTAAATTTTTACAGACTAGTGAAAAAATATCAAGGAAGCGGGAAGAATGCTCTTCTCAAGAAATGAAAAATGGTAAAAACAGCAAAGTTGGGAAAAACGCAAAGAAACCATTATTTTTGCCATTCGCCATTGGGTTTGTGGCAAAAAAGCTTGCAACAAGGGTTGCAAAAAATGTTGCAAAAGTGGTTGTAGTAGAAGTTGCAAAAGAAATAGCCAAGGAGGAAGTAGGCAAAGCCATAAATACCATATTAGATTATACGGATTATATACCTATATAATATAATATCTTTTTTTTTATATAATATATTGGGACAACTCACACACGGCTATCTGATCCCAAGCTAAGCAGAGCTTGTGTTATGGTAACCAGACAACTGATATACATACTTATATAATTTATAAATACATACATATTATAGATAAATCACACCTAGACACAGAACAAACAATCATGCTCATCACACAAAGTTTGTCCTGGGTGGGAATCGAACCCACGACCTCCGGCTTAGCAGTCAGGGCCGCTGACCACTAGACCAACAGGCCCGTCGATTATATACCAGTATAATTATTATAATTATATAAAACGTATTATAAATAATGATAATGTGACTGTTCCTAAATTATCCCTTCCGGTTCCGGTATTATTTAAGTAAAATTATTATTTCTTCAGTGCAAACAAATAAGAAAGCATAGTGTTAACCGTCAAATGGGAACGCTCTAACGAAATATGTGATGGAAGCTTTGAGTGAGATATCAAAACTAGTCATGGAGGAGAACGAAAACCTTTAGATGTATAGCATAGACTTGAGCGGATCTAAACACACACTTTCATCTGCACCGCACACACTAATATGCGCGTACCGCATGCGTTTCCTCTAACTAAAGATGCAGGCATTGCTGGCCTGCCTTGAGGAGCTGGCATGGATCGAATGACACATTTGTTCCACCCTTACGCAGAACAAGCGATCGGACGTGGAATTGCGGACTGCCGACTTACATCGGCTTAATACGTATGTACATACTATAATCTACCTAGCACTGTCCCACATAATATATTGGGGCCAGTCAAACCTGATTCAGCTGAATACCAGTATTTCACGTGAAAAGACTGCCTACCAGACCTCCACGTACCATAAACTGGGCAACACGGCACTATTTAGCAAGACTGGTGTCAGATTATCTGGCTTTTCAAAATTCGTGAAAAAAGCGTAGTTTCCGAGAAACAGACGAATCTCGGTAGATAAAGACGAAGATCGTCCCGTGTGGCTGTTATTCTTCAGCCACGATCTCCGTATACATACACACGTACATACTAAGTGTTATTTTAAAGACACCCATGAATAGGATGGGTTGTCCGACCTTTTTTATGTTTTTTTTTTCTTTTATTATGGTACTTCAACTTAGTGATAGCGTGACGGCTGACAGGACAGAATGGAAGAAAAAAACATGTTGCGCCGACCCCAAGTAACATGGGATAAGGGCAGGAAGAAGAAGATTATGGTACTTCAACGACTTACTCACTAAAATATACAAAAACTACCATAACAAACAGTTTTAGGCATAGTGAGTTCGTCACTTACAGAAGTACACAGCACTCTCAGAATAATAAATGGACAAGGAAGATAGCATTCTAGAATTAAAGTTATACAAATGAATTAAATTATAAATAATAAATTAAATCAGATAAAAAAAAAACAATTTTATTAAAAAAAATTGATAACAGACGTCGTAGACGCAGAGATAATTATGCTACGATACCATTAATGAATTATGTGAACGATACGATAGCTGGCATATCATATACACAGATGGATCAAAAATATCAGATGGAGTTGGGGCAGAATATTGTGATTTTGCCACTAAATATCACAGAATGTATAAAAGATAATCTTTAAAATAAAATATAACCTTTCCACTATGATATGACAGATGAAATAATTACCTTTTCTGAATCCATGAAAATATGTTATGAAAATAAACTCTAATAAAGTGGTCAAATGCACAGACAGCAAGAGTGCTTAACAACATATACGTGATTTTAAAGCAAATAAGTTAAAATGTAGTTATTCAGTGGATCCCGCTGGTGTAGTATTTGGCTTACGTAAATATGCCCATGTTTCCGAATTCCGTGTGAAGTTCAAGCGGCTACCTACTCGCCTTCGTCGGAATGTTCATACTCTTTCTCTTTTATACAATATGTTCTTCCTCCTTCTACTCCTCTTTAACTCAAGAGACGTTTTCAGTTTCTCTGTGATTCCCACATTGAGGTCATCAGATCACTTACGACTTAAAATGCCAATGCGTTCCACAACTTTCTTGGATTAATCCTTTTCTGTTCAGGCTGCTCGTTTCTAGAATGCATTGCTAGCCCCAGTAAGACACCATCAGTCGTTACCTGTGTTCAATAGGCTCGTGATGGAACATTACCTGTCGCTGTGATATCGGTATTCGTCATTTATTTTGTTGCATTGCATTATGTATTTAGTATATATGTATCTATTCCCATTTTATGTCCAGGCAATTACTGACCAATTTAGGATGCCTGGAATCTTTTCCATATCGCGGAACGCGGTATGGCCGCCCATTTTACATGTTTTAGTTTTGTTATATAGGCTATGATCAAATTAAATAGATTCTCATCTTTTTGTTATATATTATTTATACAAATTCCTTGAATGTGCCCTAAACTATTTTAATTAAGAAATGATGACCATTTTTTTCAAAATTACTCAAAAAGTTCGTGAACTGGCTTTGAGATTAATTTCCTTCACCTTATGGATAAAGGACATGTAAATCCTTCTTTTGCAGACAACGCCATCTATCGATAATGTAATTGAACTGTTAAAATTTTCAATTGGACAAAGGAGTCTACATACATACAAACTTGGGTTGTAACCTTCTTCTGCCTCCACTAGACAGAGGCGGATGTGGATGCGACGAGTTTCACTTCCGCAGATGCATTGAAAGCACCTCGTTTTTATAATGGACGCAAGTGCTACTGCCAAAAACAAAGGTGCTTTTTCTGTTTTTTTCTGGGTGAGAAATCATCAAATAACTTATGCCACTCTGGGCGGAGCGGAAGGCAGTGTCAGAATTCTTACTGACTAAAACCCACCCGTAATCCTTCTAGAGCTCTTTGCATTCCAGGACCGCGGTGACTCTTTCGAACAATTCCGCAACCCTTGTTCTGACTACCCCTACCGGCCATCCAGGCGTGATGTTGTTTAAATAATGAATCAAACCAAACATAAAAAAATTTTTTATTGATTTGATTGATTTAATCAAGTGATTAAACTTACGGAAGTAAACATTACTTTCAATAAAACATAGCATTTATTTTATAAAAGTTGCCGACATGGTGCCGATGGTGCGCGTCGTTGTACAGTTTTTCATCTTAACATTATTTACAATCGTAAGATTATGAATGTTTATTTGCTTTGACGGCTTTCTACTATTAATTTATATTAAATAGTGCAATAAGTAGTAATATAATCTAGTAAGTATTTTAATGTATATATACACAGCATAACACGCGTTTCTTTCTGCAGAACAGTCAAATCATGAGGTACCCATTTTTCGTATTTTTTTATTTTATTGATTTGACGCAAATGAGTCAATATTGTGGGTAAGGTAACGTTAAACCATGCCGTTAATTCCTGGGTAGTTTGACTAGGATCGGCTTCAACCATCTCTCTTAATTCATCGTTATTCACCTGTGTCGGTCTTCCTCGTGGCTCGTTCTTCAAGTCGAAGTTTCCATCACGAAAGCGTTTAAACCAAAATCGCACGGTGCGTTCATTAGCAGACCCCTCTCCAAACGCAACATTGATATTGCGGGCTGTTTCTGCCGCGTTACTTCCGCGTCGGAACTCGTATTAAAAAATCACTCGATTTTTTGCAGTATCCATCTTTTTGTATAAGTTGAATAACAAAAACAATTGAAAGTCGATATACAAATGTTTCACATTTAAAAAAAAAATCTTTCGAAAACCTCAAACGACGAAGATTCTATGTCAATTCAAAAAACCTGTTACAATAAAACGGCAATTTCATACCTATTATTTCCCGTTTAATCCATACAGGCTCATCATTCCCGTGAATCGGTCGACATCCTGGAAGGCGAAGAACCGTTTTCCATTGCCTCATACATGACTCAAAGAAGGTGCGCAGAGTTGCATCTACTTTGTACAACTCCAACATCTTCAAGAGCCATTTATGTGGTACAGAATGTAGGCCTTCTTGTAATCTATCCAACATGACGACAGATCCTTACGGGAGCGACGAACCTGTTGGCTTATGGCCATGTCTATGAGGAGTAGCTCCTTAGTGCCGCGGGATCCCTTCCTACATCCATTCTGAGAGGAGGACATAATCGAGTTACTCGGAATGTGTTCAGTAATTTTCACTTTCAGGATGGATGTAAGAAGTTTATAGACCCTCGACAAATAAGTAATCGGTCTATAATTCTTGAGTTCCGCGGGACTACCTGTTTTATGGAGCAGGTGGGTAACGCCAGTTATTAGATACTGTGGTAGCGACCCAGACTTTAAGGATGACTGGAATTGAGATGTCAGGAGTGCATATGAGCTGCTATATCACGTAAGCTAAAAGTTTTGCAGTCCTTCCGGTCCCGGAGATTTCCAGCTCGGTAACGGACGGACTGTTGTGGCTTTATCTACAGTTGTAACTGTGTTTTTTGCATTTGTGGTGTAGCTTGACAGACTCGCTCGACATCATATATTTAGGCACTCTCGGCATGACAAGCGGGCACCGACCAGATGCTGTGCCAGAATGTATTCGTGGCAACGTCATCCGGGCGGTTCACATCCGTCACACTTTCTTCAGGTCGTTTCCAAGCTCTATACACCCACCTCTCATCACTCTATAATAATTATAAATTGAATTAAGAAAAAATAATAATCTATATACTTATAATAAATCTGTAGAGAGGTCAATTCTGTACAGGGAATATATTTTCAAAATAACTATCAGGGAGTGATTAGTGATCGATACTGGTGCCAAAAACGCAATCAGTAAAATTTTTGTCTGTCTGTCTGTCTGTATGTTCTTTATAGAAACAAAAACGACTCAACCGATTTTAACAAAACTTGGTGCAATTATTGTTCGTACTCCTGGGCAGGTTATAGTATACTTTTCATCACGCTACAATCAATAGGAGCAGAGCAGTGAAGAGAAATGTTGAGAAAACGGGAGAAGTTACTCCATTTTTTAAGTTTCCGTCGCGTGTGTAGCCTTAATGGTTAAAGTTACATAGAAATCATGTATGACGGAAATGTTCTACATAAAATTATCTAAAAAATATCCCACAACAGCTTATGTCTATCTCTTATGGTTGACTCACAATAACACGTGTAACTCCCGATAGCTTAGCAGTTCGGAGCTTTCTGATTATATTTGTTTACTCTTACGTTTATAATACTCTCACTCATCTAATTTAAAAAAGTTAACATTATTACCTATTCTATAAAAACTGAATCATCGAAATCGGTATAGAAACACCAAACTTATACATTAATACAATAATAAGCCATCGCGCCGTCGCGCTTTAATACTAAATCATGCTGTAAGATGTTGTGATTATTTTTGTGTAACTTTTGTTGCTATTTTATGAAATAGGTACTTATTAGTTATTTTGGTAATGTTTAAATATTCGTTCAAATTACAAATTATTAATAGTTTCAATTTTATTTCTTTTTAGGTGAAGTAGTAGTAGAAGTAGGAGCATAGATTTTTAGATACCGATACGTTAGTTTTGGCTAATTTATGTTCTGTTTTTTAGTATTAAGTAGGTAAAAGCGTAGATACTTTTATTAATTAGTAGTTATTTTATGAATTAGTTATACGTAGTTATAGGTATTTATTTTTATGTGAAGTAGGTATAGGTTATTATAATATAATTTTGCACAGGCATTTCAGCTTTACTTTCATTTCTTACTTTGTTGTAAGTTGTACATATTTCACACACACAGTGATCTATCAATGCACAGCCCAAACCACTGAACGGATCGGGCTGAAATTTGGCATGCAGGTAGATGTTATGACGTAGGCATCCGCTAAGAAAGGATTTTGATTAATTCTACCCCCAAGGGGATAAAATAGGGGATGAACGTTTGTATGAAACTTTGTCAATTTTAAACCGATCGGGCTGAGAGTTTCAAAATCGGAGGCAAAGTAACTATTCCACGCGGACGAAGTCGCTGGCAGAAGCTAGTCAATATTATAATTTCAGAACGGCCTACAATCCTACCAACGACATCAGCCGTCACAAAGAATCCTGAACGCGCTTATAGGGCAAGACACAAACAGTCCACTCATTTTGGTCGAGGACTCCAACAATCAGGCGAAGACTTTGGATGATGAATGGAATGAAGGACAAGAGCAAAGAAAAGTTCATCATATCAATTATCCTGGTAACCATGCTGCTAAATTTTCGGCACGAGATTATAAAAATGCTTTGTATGAACTTCTGAGGGTAAGACATTTATTTTTCACGTTTTATATTTAAACCCGGGTGTCCTTTAAGGAAAACAAATCTATTCATTTATTTAGAAAAGGTTAACCGGCCAACACTTTTGAACATCAGTTTTACGTAAATATAACCCCACAAAACGGCTCCCCTTCCTACTTTCTAGTGTTTTATCTGGGAAAACGAAGTTGCGTAAGAAACTCCAATCCAATACATCTGTGTGTTAAGTCGGAAGAACATGAATTTAGCAGTAGTGTGTTGTGTTCATAAAGCTATATATTATATAGCTATATACTATACTTGAGACAGCTTTTAGTTAAAAAAGTTTTTATCAAGGAAGACTTATCAATCATAACTCCTATAGAAAAACCCACGTGATACAACTAATTCTGTTTCTAAGTTACACACTATTGCATAAAATGTAAGGTATTGTAACTATAGGTAGTAGTATATGCATATACATTTGCTAATGCCCATAAATTGCGTAGTCAACCTTTCCTGCTGGCTGGGACACAGCTTTTTTTTCTGGATGCGAATTCGTCTAATGGAGCGGAAGACAGTGTCAGACTCTTTCTGAATAAACCCTTTTATTAGAAACAATATGTAAATCTTATTATTTACAAAATACAACTAAACAAGATATAATATAACATATATATATAATTATGTACATGTGGAGTAAAAAGGAGGGAAGAATCATCATCGAAAAATTCGTCCACATCGCTGTCTACGGGAAAAGTGCCCAGAACACTGGCCGCATTGCCATGTTGAATGGCAATGCTGATTCGTTGACCAAAGAAAAGGCCAGCCCTCTGGTCACGTGAAGAGTCGATAACTTGCTGATTTCACGATAAAGTCGATGAGCACACGGACCCCACAACCCTAGTGTTTCAACCCCAAACGGCTCAAATACATAATTCCCAATAAGGTTGTTATATTCTGCACCTGCCAAGACTTATTATTATTGGTTTAAATTTTTACAGACTAGTGAAAAAATATCAAGGAAGCGGGAAGAATGCTCTTCTCAAGAAATGAAAAATGGTAAAAACAGCAAAGTTGGGAAAAACGCAAAGAAACCATTATTTTTGCCATTCGCCATTGGGTTTGTGGCAAAAAAGCTTGCAACAAGGGTTGCAAAAAATGTTGCAAAAGTGGTTGTAGTAGAAGTTGCAAAAGAAATAGCCAAGGAGGAAGTAGGCAAAGCCATAAATACCATATTAGATTATACGGATTATATACCTATATAATATAATATCTTTTTTTTTATATAATATATTGGGACAACTCACACACGGCTATCTGATCCCAAGCTAAGCAGAGCTTGTGTTATGGTAACCAGACAACTGATATACATACTTATATAATTTATAAATACATACATATTATAGATAAATCACACCTAGACACAGAACAAACAATCATGCTCATCACACAAAGTTTGTCCTGGGTGGGAATCGAACCCACGACCTCCGGCTTAGCAGTCAGGGCCGCTGACCACTAGACCAACAGGCCGGTCGATTATATACCTGTATAATTATTATAATTATATAAAACGTATTATAAATAATGATAATGTGACTGTTCCTAAATTATCCCTTCCGGTTCCGGTATTATTTAAGTAAAATTATTATTTCTTCAGTGCAAACAAATAAGAAAGCATAGTGTTAACCGTCAAATGGGAACGCTCTAACGAAATATGTGATGGAAGCTTTGAGTGAGATATCAAAACTAGTCATGGAGGAGAACGAAAACCTTTAGATGTATAGCATAGACTTGAGCGGATCTAAACACACACTTTCATCTGCACCGCACACACTAATATGCGCGTACCGCATGCGTTTCCTCTAACTAAAGATGCAGGCATTGCTGGCCTGCCTTGAGGAGCTGGCATGGATCGAATGACACATTTGTTCCACCCTTACGCAGAACAAGCGATCGGACGTGGAATTGCGGACTGCCGACTTACATCGGCTTAATACGTATGTACATACTATAATCTACCTAGCACTGTCCCACATAATATATTGGGGCCAGTCAAACCTGATTCAGCTGAATACCAGTATTTCACGTGAAAAGACTGCCTACCAGACCTCCACGTACCATAAACTGGGCAACACGGCACTATTTAGCAAGACTGGTGTCAGATTATCTGGCTTTTCAAAATTCGTGAAAAAAGCGTAGTTTCCGAGAAACAGACGAATCTCGGTAGATAAAGACGAAGATCGTCCCGTGTGGCTGTTATTCTTCAGCCACGATCTCCGTATACATACACACGTACATACTAAGTGTTATTTTAAAGACACCCATGAATAGGATGGGTTGTCCGACCTTTTTTATGTTTTTTTTTTCTTTTATTATGGTACTTCAACTTAGTGATAGCGTGACGGCTGACAGGACAGAATGGAAGAAAAAAACATGTTGCGCCGACCCCAAGTAACATGGGATAAGGGCAGGAAGAAGAAGATTATGGTACTTCAACGACTTACTCACTAAAATATACAAAAACTACCATAACAAACAGTTTTAGGCATAGTGAGTTCGTCACTTACAGAAGTACACAGCACTCTCAGAATAATAAATGGACAAGGAAGATAGCATTCTAGAATTAAAGTTATACAAATGAATTAAATTATAAATAATAAATTAAATCAGATAAAAAAAAAACAATTTTATTAAAAAAAATTGATAACAGACGTCGTAGACGCAGAGATAATTATGCTACGATACCATTAATGAATTATGTGAACGATACGATAGCTGGCATATCATATACACAGATGGATCAAAAATATCAGATGGAGTTGGGGCAGAATATTGTGATTTTGCCACTAAATATCACAGAATGTATAAAAGATAATCTTTAAAATAAAATATAACCTTTCCACTATGATATGACAGATGAAATAATTACCTTTTCTGAATCCATGAAAATATGTTATGAAAATAAACTCTAATAAAGTGGTCAAATGCACAGACAGCAAGAGTGCTTAACAACATATACGTGATTTTAAAGCAAATAAGTTAAAATGTAGTTATTCAGTGGATCCCGCTGGTGTAGTATTTGGCTTACGTAAATATGCCCATGTTTCCGAATTCCGTGTGAAGTTCAAGCGGCTACCTACTCGCCTTCGTCGGAATGTTCATACTCTTTCTCTTTTATACAATATGTTCTTCCTCCTTCTACTCCTCTTTAACTCAAGAGACGTTTTCAGTTTCTCTGTGATTCCCACATTGAGGTCATCAGATCACTTACGACTTAAAATGCCAATGCGTTCCACAACTTTCTTGGATTAATCCTTTTCTGTTCAGGCTGCTCGTTTCTAGAATGCATTGCTAGCCCCAGTAAGACACCATCAGTCGTTACCTGTGTTCAATAGGCTCGTGATGGAACATTACCTGTCGCTGTGATATCGGTATTCGTCATTTATTTTGTTGCATTGCATTATGTATTTAGTATATATGTATCTATTCCCATTTTATGTCCAGGCAATTACTGACCAATTTAGGATGCCTGGAATCTTTTCCATATCGCGGAACGCGGTATGGCCGCCCATTTTACATGTTTTAGTTTTGTTATATAGGCTATGATCAAATTAAATAGATTCTCATCTTTTTGTTATATATTATTTATACAAATTCCTTGAATGTGCCCTAAACTATTTTAATTAAGAAATGATGACCATTTTTTTCAAAATTACTCAAAAAGTTCGTGAACTGGCTTTGAGATTAATTTCCTTCACCTTATGGATAAAGGACATGTAAATCCTTCTTTTGCAGACAACGCCATCTATCGATAATGTAATTGAACTGTTAAAATTTTCAATTGGACAAAGGAGTCTACATACATACAAACTTGGGTTGTAACCTTCTTCTGCCTCCACTAGACAGAGGCGGATGTGGATGCGACGAGTTTCACTTCCGCAGATGCATTGAAAGCACCTCGTTTTTATAATGGACGCAAGTGCTACTGCCAAAAACAAAGGTGCTTTTTCTGTTTTTTTCTGGGTGAGAAATCATCAAATAACTTATGCCACTCTGGGCGGAGCGGAAGGCAGTGTCAGAATTCTTACTGACTAAAACCCACCCGTAATCCTTCTAGAGCTCTTTGCATTCCAGGACCGCGGTGACTCTTTCGAACAATTCCGCAACCCTTGTTCTGACTACCCCTACCGGCCATCCAGGCGTGATGTTGTTTAAATAATGAATCAAACCAAACATAAAAAAATTTTTTATTGATTTGATTGATTTAATCAAGTGATTAAACTTACGGAAGTAAACATTACTTTCAATAAAACATAGCATTTATTTTATAAAAGTTGCCGACATGGTGCCGATGGTGCGCGTCGTTGTACAGTTTTTCATCTTAACATTATTTACAATCGTAAGATTATGAATGTTTATTTGCTTTGACGGCTTTCTACTATTAATTTATATTAAATAGTGCAATAAGTAGTAATATAATCTAGTAAGTATTTTAATGTATATATACACAGCATAACACGCGTTTCTTTCTGCAGAACAGTCAAATCATGAGGTACCCATTTTTCGTATTTTTTTATTTTATTGATTTGACGCAAATGAGTCAATATTGTGGGTAAGGTAACGTTAAACCATGCCGTTAATTCCTGGGTAGTTTGACTAGGATCGGCTTCAACCATCTCTCTTAATTCATCGTTATTCACCTGTGTCGGTCTTCCTCGTGGCTCGTTCTTCAAGTCGAAGTTTCCATCACGAAAGCGTTTAAACCAAAATCGCACGGTGCGTTCATTAGCAGACCCCTCTCCAAACGCAACATTGATATTGCGGGCTGTTTCTGCCGCGTTACTTCCGCGTCGGAACTCGTATTAAAAAATCACTCGATTTTTTGCAGTATCCATCTTTTTGTATAAGTTGAATAACAAAAACAATTGAAAGTCGATATACAAATGTTTCACATTTAAAAAAAAAATCTTTCGAAAACCTCAAACGACGAAGATTCTATGTCAATTCAAAAAACCTGTTACAATAAAACGGCAATTTCATACCTATTATTTCCCGTTTAATCCATACAGGCTCATCATTCCCGTGAATCGGTCGACATCCTGGAAGGCGAAGAACCGTTTTCCATTGCCTCATACATGACTCAAAGAAGGTGCGCAGAGTTGCATCTACTTTGTACAACTCCAACATCTTCAAGAGCCATTTATGTGGTACAGAATGTAGGCCTTCTTGTAATCTATCCAACATGACGACAGATCCTTACGGGAGCGACGAACCTGTTGGCTTATGGCCATGTCTATGAGGAGTAGCTCCTTAGTGCCGCGGGATCCCTTCCTACATCCATTCTGAGAGGAGGACATAATCGAGTTACTCGGAATGTGTTCAGTAATTTTCACTTTCAGGATGGATGTAAGAAGTTTATAGACCCTCGACAAATAAGTAATCGGTCTATAATTCTTGAGTTCCGCGGGACTACCTGTTTTATGGAGCAGGTGGGTAACGCCAGTTATTAGATACTGTGGTAGCGACCCAGACTTTAAGGATGACTGGAATTGAGATGTCAGGAGTGCATATGAGCTGCTATATCACGTAAGCTAAAAGTTTTGCAGTCCTTCCGGTCCCGGAGATTTCCAGCTCGGTAACGGACGGACTGTTGTGGCTTTATCTACAGTTGTAACTGTGTTTTTTGCATTTGTGGTGTAGCTTGACAGACTCGCTCGACATCATATATTTAGGCACTCTCGGCATGACAAGCGGGCACCGACCAGATGCTGTGCCAGAATGTATTCGTGGCAACGTCATCCGGGCGGTTCACATCCGTCACACTTTCTTTAGGTCGTTTCCAAGCTCTATACACCCACCTCTCATCACTCTATAATAATTATAAATTGAATTAAGAAAAAATAATAATCTATATACTTATAATAAATCTGTAGAGAGGTCAATTCTGTACAGGGAATATATTTTCAAAATAACTATCAGGGAGTGATTAGTGATCGATACTGGTGATAAAAACGCAATCAGTAAAATTTTTGTCTGTCTGTCTGTCTGTATGTTCTTTATAGAAACAAAAACGACTCAACCGATTTTAACAAAACTTGGTGCAATTATTGTTCGTACTCCTGGGCAGGTTATAGTATACTTTTCATCACGCTACAATCAATAGGAGCAGAGCAGTGAAGAGAAATGTTGAGAAAACGGGAGAAGTTACTCCATTTTTTAAGCTTCCGTCGCGTGTGTAGCCTTAATGGTTAAAGTTACATAGAAATCATGTATGACGGAAATGTTCTACATAAAATTATCTAAAAAATATCCTACAACAGCTTATGTCTATCTCTTATGGTTGACTCACAATAACACGTGTAACTCCCGATAGCTTAGCAGTTCGGAGCTTTCTGATTATATTTGTTTACTCTTACGTTTATAATACTCTCACTCATCTAATTTAAAAAAGTTAACATTATTACCTATTCTATAAAAACTGAATCATAGAAATCGGTATAGAAACACCAAACTTATACATTAATACAATAATAAGCCATCGCGCCGTCGCGCTTTAATACTAAATCATGCTGTAAGATGTTGTGATTATTTTTGTGTAACTTTTGTTGCTATTTTATGAAATAGGTACTTATTAGTTATTTTGGTAATGTTTAAATATTCGTTCAAATTACAAATTATTAATAGTTTCAATTTTATTTCTTTTTAGGTGAAGTAGTAGTAGAAGTAGGAGCATAGATTTTTAGATACCGATACGTTAGTTTTGGCTAATTTATGTTCTGTTTTTTAGTATTAAGTAGGTAAAAGCGTAGATACTTTTATTAATTAGTAGTTATTTTATGAATTAGTCATACGTAGTTATAGGTATTTATTTTTATGTGAAGTAGGTATAGGTTATTATAATATAATTTTGCACAGGCATTTCAGCTTTACTTTCATTTCTTACTTTGTTGTAAGTTGTACATATTTCACACACACAGTGATCTATCAATGCACAGCCCAAACCACTGAACGGATCGGGCTGAAATTTGGCATGCAGGTAGATGTTATGACGTAGGCATCCGCTAAGAAAGGATTTTGATTAATTCTACCCCCAAGGGGATAAAATAGGGGATGAACGTTTGTATGAAACTTTGTCAATTTTAAACCGATCGGGCTGAGAGTTTCAAAATCGGAGGCAAAGTAACTATTCCACGCGGACGAAGTCGCTGGCAGAAGCTAGTCAATATTATAATTTCAGAACGGCCTACAATCCTACCAACGACATCAGCCGTCACAAAGAATCCTGAACGCGCTTATAGGGCAAGACACAAACAGTCCACTCATTTTGGTCGAGGACTCCAACAATCAGGCGAAGACTTTGGATGATGAATGGAATGAAGGACAAGAGCAAAGAAAAGTTCATCATATCAATTATCCTGGTAACCATGCTGCTAAATTTTCGGCACGAGATTATAAAAATGCTTTGTATGAACTTCTGAGGGTAAGACATTTATTTTTCACGTTTTATATTTAAACCCGGGTGTCCTTTAAGGAAAACAAATCTATTCATTTATTTAGAAAAGGTTAACCGGCCAACACTTTTGAACATCAGTTTTACGTAAATATAACCCCACAAAACGGCTCCCCTTCCTACTTTCTAGTGTTTTATCTGGGAAAACGAAGTTGCGTAAGAAACTCCCATCCAATACATCTGTGTGTTAAGTCGGAAGAACATGAATTTAGCAGTAGTGTGTTGTGTTCATAAAGCTACTATACTTGAGACAGCGTTTAGTTAAAAAAGTTTTTATCAAGGAAGACTTATCAATTATAACTCCTATAGAAAAACCCACGTGATACAACTAATTCTGTTTCTGAGTTACACACTATTGCATAAAATTAAGGTATTGTAACTATAGTAGGTAGTAGTATATGCATATACATTTGATAATGCCCATAAATTGCGTAGTCAACCTTTCCTGCTGGCTGGGCCACAGCTTTTTTTCTGGATGGGAATTCGTCTAATGGAGCGGAAGACAATGTCAGACACTTTCTGAATAAACCCTTTCATTAGAAACAATATGAAAATCTTATTATTTACAAAATACAACTAAACAAGATATAATATAACATATATATATAATTATGTACATGTGGAGTAAAAAGGAGGGAAGAATCATCATCGAAAAATTCGTCCACATCGCTGTCTACGGGAAAAGTGCCCAGAACACTGGCCGCATTGCCATGTTGAATGGCAATGCTGATTCGTTGACCAGGCCAGCCCTCTGGTCACGTGAAGAGTCGATAACTGCTTGCTGATTTCACGATAAAGTCGATGAGCACACGGACCCCACAACCCTAGTGTTTCAACCCCAAACGGCTCAAATACATAATTCCCAATAAGGTTGTTATATTCTGCACCTGCCAAGACAAGACTTATTATTATTGGTTTAAATTTTTACAGACAAGTGAAAAAATGTCAAGGAAGCGGGAAGAATGCTCTCCTCAAGAATTGAAAAATGTTAAAAACAGCAAAGTTGGGAAAAACGCAAAGCAACCATTGTTTTGGCATTTCGCCATTGCGTTTGCGGCAAAAAAGATTGCACAAAGGGTTGCAAAAAATGTTGCAAAAAAGGTTGTAGTAGAAGTTGCAAAAGAAATAGGCAAGGAGGATTTAGGCAATACCATAAATAAAATATTAGATTATACGGATTATATACCTATATAATATAATATCTTTTTTTTTGTATAATATCTTGGGACAACTCACACACGGCTATCTGATCCCAAGCTAAGCAGAGCTTGTGTTATGGTAACCAGACAACTGATATACATACTTATATAATTTATAAATACATACATATTATAGATAAATCACACCCAGACACAGAACAAACAATCATGCTCATCACACAAAGTTTGTCCTGGGTGGAAATCGAACCCACGACCTCCGGCTTAGCAGTCAGGGCCGCTGACCACTAGACCAACAGGCCCGTCGATTATATACCAGTATAATAATTATAATTATATAAAACGTATTATAAATAATGATAATGTGACTGTTCCTAAATTATCCCTTCCGGTTCCGGTATTATTTAAGTAAAATTATTATTTCTTCAGTGCAAACAAATAAGAAAGCATAGTGTTAACCGTCAAATGGGAACGCTCTAACGAAATATGTGATGGAAGCTTTGAGTGAGATATCAAAACTAGTCATGGAGGAGAACGAAAACCTTTAGATGTATAGCATAGACTTGAGCGGATCTAAACACACACTTTCATCTGCACCGCACACACTAATATGCGCGTACCGCATGCGTTTCCTCTAACTAAAGATGCAGGCATTGCTGGCCTGCCTTGAGGAGCTGGCATGGATCGAATGACACATTTGTTCCACCCTTACGCAGAACAAGCGATCGGACGTGGGATTGCGGACTGCCGACTTACATCGGCTTAATACGTATGTACATACTATAATCTACCTAGCACTGTCCCACATAATATATTGGGGCCAGTCAAACCTGATTCAGCTGAATACCAGTATTTCACGTGAAAAGACTGCCTACCAGACCTCCACGTACCATAAACTGGGCAACACGGCACTACTTAGCAAGACTGGTGTCAGATTATCTGGCTTTTCAAAATTCGTGAAAAAAAACGTAGTTTCCGAGAAACAGACGAATCTCGGTAGATAAAGACGAAGATCGTCCCGTGTGGCTGTTATTCTTCAGCCACGATCTCCGTATACATACACACGTACATACTAAGTGTTATTTTAAAGACACCCATGAATAGGATGGGTTGTCCGACCTTTTTTATGTTTTTTTTTTCTTTTATTATGGTACTTCAACTTAGTGATAGCGTGACGGCTGACAGGACAGAAAGGAAGAAAAAAACATGTTGCGCCGACCCCAAGTAACATGGGATAAGGGCAGGAAGAAGAAGATTATGGTACTTCAACGACTTACTCACTAAAATATACAAAGACTACCATAACAAACAGTTTTAGGCATAGTGAGTTCGTCACTTACAGAAGTACACAGCACTCTCAGAATAATAAAGGGACAAGGAAGATAGCATTCTAGAATTAAAGTTATACAAATGAATTAAATTATAAATAATAAATTAAATCAGATAAAAAAAAAAACAATTTTATTAAAAAAATTGATAACAGACGTCGTAGACGCAGAGATAATTATGCTACGATACCATTAATGAATTATGTGAACGATACGATAGCTGGCATATCATATACACAGATGGATCAAAAATATCAGATGGAGTTGGGGCAGAATATTGTGATTTTGCCACTAAATATCACAGAATGTATAAAAGATAATCTTTAAAATAAAATATAACCTTTCCACTATGATATGACAGATGAAATAATTACGTTTTCTGAATCCATGAAAATATGTTATGAAAATAAACTCTAATAAAGTGGTCAAATGCACAGACAGCAAGAGTGCTTAACAATATATACGTGATTTTAAAGCAAATAAGTTAAAATGTGGTTATTCAGTGGATCCCGCTGGTGTAGTATTTGGCTTACGTATGTAAATATGCCCATGTTTCCGAATTCCGTGTGAAGTTCAAGCGGCTACCTACTCGCCTTCGTCGGAATGTTCATACTCTTTCTCTTTTATACAATATGTTCTTCCCCCTTCTACTCCTCTTTAACTCAAGAGACGTTTTCAGTTTCTCTGTGATTCCCACATTGAGGTCATCAGATCACTTACGACTTAAAATGCCAATGCGTTCCACAACTTTCTTGGATTAATCCTTTTCTGTTCAGGCTGCTCGTTTCTGGAATGCATTGCTAGCCCCAGTAAGACACCATCAGTCGTTACCTGTGTTCAATAGGCTCGTGATGGAACATTACCTGTCGCTGTGATATCGGTGTTCGTCATTTATTTTGTTGCATTGCATTATGTATTTAGTATTTACATATGTATCTATTCCCATTTTATGTCCAGGCAATTACTGACCAATTTAGGATGCCTGGAATCTTTTCCATATCGCGGAACGCGGTATGGCCGCCCATTTTACATGTTTTAGTTTTGTTATATAGGCTATGATCAAATTAAATAGATTCTCATCTTTTTGTTATATATTATTTATACAAATTCCTTGAATGTGCCCTAAACTATTTTAATTAAGAATTGATGACAGTTTTTTTATAAAATTACTCAAAAAGTTCGTGAACTGGCTTTGGGATTAATTTCCTTCACCTTATGGATAAAGGACATGTAAATCCTTCTTTTGCAGACAACGCCATCTATCGATAATGTAATTGAACTGTTAAAATTTTCAATTGGACAAAGGAGTCTACATACATACAAACTTGGGTTGTAACCTTCTTCTGCCTCCACTAGACAGAGGCGGATGTGGATGCGACGAGTTTCACTTCCGCAGATGCATTGAAAGCACCTCGTTTTTATACTGGACGCAAGTGCTACTGTCAAAAACAAAGGTGCTTTTTCTGTTTTTTCTGGGTGGGAAATCATCAAATAACTTATGCCACTCTGGGCGGAGCGGAAGGCAGTGTCAGAATTCTTACTGACTAAAACCCACCCGTAATCCTTCTAGAGCTATTTGCGTTCCAGGGCCGCGGTGACTCTTTCGAACAATTCAGCAACCCTTGTTCTGATTACCCCTACCGGCCATCCAGGCGTGATGTTGTTTAAATAATTGTACGGGGCGGGCGTGATCGACTGGACTGTAGGTGGCCAGGGTAGGTTATCCTATTCTTCAAAAGTGGACTGTATGGTGACAACCCACCTCGGCATAAATGATCCAGTCGCGCTGACGCTCCGTCTATAAGCTACGGGCCATGAGGTTGCAACCCTTAGTTGATTACTTGCTATACTTGCTGTTATTGACACAAGATATAGGGGTAGGTATTGAGGGCTTACCAATAAAAGCACAATAAAACACTATTTAACAAACTCAAACTCAAACTCAAAACGTTTATTTCAATTAGGCCATTAACGGCACTTTTGAACGTCATCAGTAAAAATTATCATAAATTAAGTGACTCTAGTGTCCATTCGCAAAGGTAGATTCTTATGGAGAAGAACGGACAAGAAACTCCATAGTTACTCTTTTCAAATCAATGTTTTACAATATTTGGTAATACAATAAATACTTCATATATGTGAGGACGATGCACCAAGTATACTAGTTATAGAGCAAAGTATTACCAGCAGAGGTAAACTTCTAAATATCTCATGCCCATGGTACTCACATATTTACAAATATTGAAATAATAAAAAGAAAAAAAAAAAGTACAAGACACAAAAAAATGCATTCATAAATATAATTCACTCATAAATTATCAACCAGTTTGATTTTGTCTACACCCTTGATTGCCCTATGGAGCAAGACCAGCATGTCCCCAAGCATTCTTATCCTGAATGTAATCTTCTTACTTGTAATATGCTTGTTTACAAAGGGTGGTTTTAATAAAAGTTTTAAATTTTCTTTCATTTAATTCTAATATGTTACAAGGTATTTTGTTGTAACATTTAACACAGTACCCCATAAAAGATGTATGTACTTTAGCTAATCTATAAAAAGGTTGGTCTAATTTGTCTTTATTTCTAGTATTAAAATTGTGTCTATCACTAATTTTACTAAAAAGTTGTCGATTTTTCTTTACATACATAATATTTTCATAGATGAATTGGCAAGGGACTGTCATAATATTGATCTTTTTAAAAATTTCTCTAAGAGAATCGCGGGGACGCAAATTATAAAGGGCCCTGACAGCTCTCTTTTGTAAAATAAATATGGATTCAATGTCAGCAGCCCGACCCCACAACAAAATACCGTATGACATAATGCTGTGAAAGTAACTAAAGTAGACCAAACGTGCGGTTTCTACGTCTGTTAACTGTCTTATCTTTCTAACAGCATAAGCGGCTGAGCTTAGACGACCAGCAAGAGATTTTATATGAGGTCCCCATTGTAATTTCTCATCTAAAGTAATTCCCAGGAAAACCGTCTCATTAATGATCTCCAGTTTTTCTCCATTCAATATAATGTCGCATTTGCTACTTTTAACATTTGGTAAATTGAATTTAATACATTTGGTTTTCTTTTCATTTAGTACTAAGTTGTTTGCCGTAAACCAATTTTGGACCTGACTAACTGCGCTATTGACTTCGTCAAAATTTTGTGACCGTCGGTCTATTTTAAAAATTAATGAAGTGTCATCCGCAAATAATACCATGTTTGGCTGGTTTGGAATTAAATGGGGCAAATCATTAATATAAACTAAAAAAAGGAATGGACCCAATATTGAGCCTTGCGGAACGCCCATCATCACTTTCGACCCTTGTGAGTTTACACCGTTTACCTGAACTTTAACCTGTCTGTCCGCCAAGTATGAACTAAGTAAATCAAGGGCTCTATTCCTAATCCCATAGTGCTCCAGTTTCAATAAAAGCGTCTCATGGTTAACGCAGTCGAACGCTTTCGAGAGGTCGCAGAATATTCCAATGGCGTCTTGCGACTCTTCCCAGGCGTTAAAGATGTTCTTTATAAGTGTGACACCATTTATAAGTCTGTTGTACAACGCCCTTTGGTGAAACCATACTGTTGTTCATGAAAGATGGAATTTTCTTTAAAGTGACGTAACATCTGACTAAGCATTAGCTTTTCAAACACCTTACTGAGAACTGGCAGAATTGACACCGGCCTATAATTGTTAGGTTCTTGACAATCACCCGATTTGAACAACGGGACAACTTTACTGTGTTTCATGAGATCCGGAAATACTCCTTGGTCTACACTAGTATTAAATATGACAGCTAAGTAGGGGGCAATGGTTTTAATGACAGACCTACAAACTTTTACAGATATACCCCAAAGATCTTCTGTTGGTTTAATTTTGAGATCTTTAAAAGCTTTTATAATGACCTGGGGGTTTGTGTGTTGAAAGTTAAACTCCGATTGACATACCTTTACATTCTTTCTAAGTAAGGAAGCAGAGAGCTCGGGTGACGAGTTGAGAACTTCTGTTGTTTTAAGAGGAATATTAGCAAAGAAGTTTTCAAATTCTTGTGCTACCTCTTCATCCGAGTTTATTGGGCCATGTACAGTATTTAAATTAAATTTAGTTTCCCGCTGTTTTTTTCTACCTGTTTCATTATTTATTATTTTCCAAGTAGTTTTTATTTTGTCGTCTGCTGATTTTATTTTATTGCTAATATGTAGCGCTTTTGCAATTTTGCATACGCTTTTATATGTTTTTGAATATTTCGCAACATACTTATGAAAGCTTGTATTATTCATATGTTGCTTTAGGCCATATAGTTCATATAGCTTTTCCCTGCTTATCCGAATGCCTGGAGTTGCCCAATCGCTAAATAAGAACTTAGTGTAAATACTTTTGGACTTCATAGGAAAAGTGTCATTAAATTGCATGTTTAATATTGAAAAAAACTCGGCATAGAACTCATTGGGGTCGTCCATGTTATTAAAGTTATGAGCACCTAGTTTACTAGCCAAAGTAATATTAAGTTTCTCCAAATTTTTATCTGTTATTGGTCTAAATTTTATTTCAATTTTTTGTAAAGGTATGTAGGTGCAAAACGTTATTGTTTGTCCGCTGTGATCAGATGGCAACTTATTTATAGTTTCTTTATGTAGGTAATCACAATTACCCTATAACTTGTTCCCTATGCACTTAGCGATTTGAAGGGTGAAATTCGCGACTATATGATTCTACATTTAGTTATAGGTTCAAAATATCTTGACAATGACTACTAATTTAATAAAGTTCCTATGTTACTATTGTACGGCGCAACTATACCGTACCGACACCCAAAAAATCACCGTGTGTGATGAAGTTTATTACCTAAAATTTTCACTATGCTAATCCTAGAATTTAGACTATATCTAGGCTTAGGTCTATATAAGTAGGGGTTGTCGTACCTCTATGGATAGCCCTCGGTATGCTCCATGCAGCGGAGACGAATTCGCCCCTTCATCCCCCTCCATGTAGGGGTGGGATGCCGAAAACTATACAAAACTATTATAGGCACGAAGCTATTACCTATTTGGGGTGAATTTACCGTAAAACTATGCTAGAAGGGCTATACAGCTATATGTTTTTCTATAGATACAACAACCCTCTACAAAACTACATATGCTTCAACCCTGTCACTCAAGGGGTTGCAACTCTATAAGCGTATATATTTCGAGGGGATAAAAATAGTCAGTTTTATTAAAACCTTAATTACGACTTTATGCCTTTATATACTATAGACATCTATATATCCCCTGATAGGATTTTTCAAGGCGGTTCTATTTCAGACATTTAGAAGTCTACAATCTAGACTTGCATTTCCGGGAACGGAAGAGGGTAGATGTAAAGTGTTTTATTTTTCTGTATACCTTCACCAGGGCTATTTACCAAAAACCATTGACCAATCACGTACCAGCATCCTCCTGCTCTGTGATTGGTCAGTGTCGCTTTAGCTATGCGACTACCCTTGACCTAAGTATTGTAGGTCTCAAATTACCACGCCCTTTCTTATTACCTATGTATGTCTGTTTATGTGTGTAAATACCTTGTTACCTTATATACCTCGATTACCTTTATATACCTTGATTACCTTATATATACCATCGATCACCTGGGTTACCGTGTGTTTTCTGTCTATGTGTAAGGGATAGGATACCCTACCTAACTATATTCTATTTATTTACGAGAAATAAAGGCTCCAAGGGCTTATATATTGCCTCTTGAGAGCAAACGACTGTTACGAATGTGTTTTATTTCACTATAACAAACTATGTATCAACTATAACTACCTATAACTACCTATACTATGTAGTTGTGTTTTTATTTGTTATAATATACTATGTGCTAACTATAACTACCTATACTATGTAGTTGAGACGCATCGTCGCGAACAATAATTAATCAAACCAAACATAAAAACATTTTTGTTATTGATTTGATTGATTTAATCAAGTGATTAAACTTACGGAAGTATAACATTACTTTCAATAAAACATAGCATTTATTTTATAAAAGTTGCCGACATGGTGCCGATGGTGCGCGTCGTTATACAGTTTTTCATCTTAACATTATTTACAATCGTAAGATTATGAATGTTTATTTGCTTTGACGGCTTTCTACTATTAATTTATATTAAATAGTGCAATAAGTAGTAATATAATCTAGTAAGTATTTTAATGTATACATATATACACAGCATAACACGCGTTTCTTTCTGCAGATCAGTCAAATCATGAGGTACCCATTTTTCGTATTTTTTTATTTTATTGATTTGACGCAAATGAGTCAATATTGTGGGTAAGGTAACGTTAAACCATGCCGTTAATTCCTGGGTAGTTTGACTAGGATCGGCTTCAACCATCTCTCTTAATTCATCGTTATTCACCTGTGTGGGTCTTCCTCGTGGCTCGTTCTTCAAGTCGAAGTTTCCATCACGAAAGCGTTTAAACCAAAATCGCACGGTGCGTTCATTAGCAGACCCCTCTCCAAACGCAACATTGATATTGCGGGCTGTTTCTGCCGCGTTACTTCCGCGTCGGAACTCGTATTAAAAAATCACTCGATTTTTTGCAGTATCTATCTTTTTGTATAAGTTGAATAACAAAAACAATTGAAAGTCGATATTCAAATGTTTCACATTTAAAAAAAAATTCTTTCGAAAACCTCAAACCACGAAGATTCTATGTCAATTCCAAAAACCTGTTACAATAAAACGGCAATTTCATACCTATTATTTCCCGTTTAACCCGTACAGGCTCATCATTCCCGTGATTCGGTCGACATCCTGGATAGCGAAGAACTGTTTTCCATTGCCAACATGACCCAAGGAAGGTGCGCAGAGTTGCATCTACTTTGTACAACTCCAACATCTTCAAGAGCCATGTATGTGGTACAGAATCGTAGGCCTTCTTGTAATCTATCCAACATGACGACAGATCCTTACGGGAGCGACGAACCTGTTGGCTTATGGCCATGTCTATGAGGAGTAGCTCCTTAGTGCCGCGGGATCCCTTCCTACATCCATTCTGAGAGGAGGACATAATCGAGTTACTCGGAATGTGTTCATTAATTTTCACTTTCACGATGGATGTAAGAAGTTTATAGACCCTCGACAAATAAGTAATCGGTCTATAATTCTTGAGTTCCGCGGGACTACCAACAGGTAGTCCCGCGGAACCACAGCATCTAATGACACACACACACAGTATCTAATAACTGGCGTTACCCACCTGCTCCATAAAACATTATGGAGCAGGTGGGTAACGCCAGTTATTAGATACTGTGGTAGCGACCCAGACTTTAAGGATGACTGGAATTGAGATGTCAGGAGTGCATATGAGCTGCTATATCACTTAAGCTAAAAATTTTGCAGTCCGGTCCCGGAGATTTCCAGCTCGGTAACGGACGGACTGATGTGGCTTTATCTACAGTTGTAACTGTATTTTTTGCATTTGTGGTATAGCTTGACACACTCGCTCGACATCATAATTATATTTAGGCACTCTCGGCATGACAAACGGGCACCGACCAGATGCTGTGCCAGAATGTATTCGTGGTAACGTCATCCGGGCGGTTCACATCCGTCACACTTTCTTCAGGTCGTTTCCAAGCTCTATACACCCACCTCTCATCACTCTTCGCATCGCTCGTCGGTCTGAAATTATTGTTATAATTATAAATTGAATTAAGGAAAAATAATAATCAATATTATAATTTCAGAACGGCCTACAATCCTACAAACGACATCAGCCGTCACAAAGAATCCTGAATGCGCTTATAGGGCAAGACACAAACAGTCCACCCATTTTGGTCGAGGACTCCAACAATCAGGCGAAGACTTTGGATGACGAATGGAATGAAAGACAAGAGCAAAGAAAAGTTCATCATATCAATTATCCTGGTAACCATGCTGCTAAATTTTCGGCACGAGATTATAAAAATGCTTTGTATGAACTTCTGAGGGTAAGACATTTATTTTTCACGTTTTATATTTAAACCCGCGTGTCCATTAAGGAAAACAAATCTATTCATTTATTTAGAAAAGGTTAACCGGCCAACACTTTTGAACATCAGTTTTACGTAAATATAACCCCACAAAACGGCTCCCCTTCCTACTTTCTAGTGTTTTATCTGGGAAAACGAAGTTGCGTAAGAAACTCCAATCCAATACATCTGTGTGTTAAGTCGGAAGAACATGAATTTAGCAGTAGTGTGTTGTGTTCATAAAGCTATATATTATATAGCTATATACTATACTTGAGACAGCTTTTAGTTAAAAAAGTTTTATCAAGGAAGACTTATCAATCATAACTCCTATAGAAAAACCCACGTGATACAACTAATTCTGTTTCTAAGTTACACACTATTGCATAAAATGTAAGGTATTGTAACTATAGGTAGTAGTATATGCATATACATTTGCTAATGCCCATAAATTGCGTAGTCAACTTTCCTGCTGGCTGGGACACAGCTTTTTTTTTCCGGATGGAAATTCGTCTAATGGAGCGGAAGACAGTGTCAGACTCTTTCTGAATAAACAATTTTATTAGAAACAATATGAAAATCTCATTATTTACAAAATACTACTAAACAAGATATAATATAACATATATATATGTACATGTGGAGTAAAAAGGAGGAAAGAATCATAGGGCATCGAAAAATTCGTCCACATCGCTGTCTACGGGAATAGTGCCCAGAACACTGGCCGCATTGCCATGTTGAATGGCAATGCTGATTCGTTGACCAAAGAAAAGGCCAGCCGTCTGGTCACGTGAAGAGTCGATAACTGCTTGCTGATTTCACGATAAAGTCGATGAGCACACGGACCCCACAACCCTAGTGTTTCAACCCCAAACGGCTCAAATACATAATTCCCAATAAGGTTGTTATATTCTGCACCTGCCAAGACTTATTATTATTGGTTTAAATTTTTACAGACAAGTGAAAAAATATCAAGGAAGCGGGAAGAATGCTCTCCTCAAGAAATGAAAAATGGTAAAAACAGCAAAGTTGGGAAAAACGCAAAGAAACCATTATTTTTGCCATTCGCCGTTGCGTTTGTGGCAAAAAAGCTTGCAACAAGGGTTGCAAAAAATGTTGCAAAAGCGGTTGTAGTAGAAGTTGCAAAAGAAGTAGCCAAGGAGGAAGTAGGCAAAGCCATAAATACCATATTAGATTATATAGATTATATACCTATATAATATAATATCTTTTTTTTTATATAATATCTTGGGACAACTCACACACGGCTATCTGATCCCAAGCTAAGCAGAGCTTGTGTTATGGTAACCAGACAACTGATATACATACTTATATAATTTATAAATACATACATATTATAGATAAATCACACCTAGACACAGAACAAACAATCATGCTCATCACACAAAGTTTGTCCTGGGTGGGAATCGAACCCACGACCTCCGGCTTAGCAGTCAGGGCCGCTGACCACTAGACCAACAGGCCCGTCGATTATATACCTGTATAATTATTTTAATTATATAAAACGTATTATAAATGATGATAATGTGACTGTTCCTAAATTATCCCTTCCGGTTCCGGTATTATTTAAGTAAAGTTATTATTTCTTCAGTGCAAACAAATAAGAAAGCATAGTGTTAACCGTCAAATGGGAACGCTCTAACGAAATATGTGATGGAAGCTTTGAGTGAGATATCAAAACTAGTCATGGAGGAGAACGAAAACCTTTAGATGTATAGCATAGACTTGAGCGGATCTAAACACACACTTTCATCTGCACCGCACACACTAATATGCGCGTACCGCATGCGTTTCCTCTAACTAAAGATGCAGGCATTGCTGGCCTGCCTTGAGGAGCTGGCATGGATCGAATGACACATTTGTTCCACCCTCACGCAGAACAAGCGATCGGACGTGGAATTGCGGACTGCCGACTTACATCGGCTTAGCATCGGCTAGGTAGATTATAGTATGTACATACGTATTAACGTATGTACATACTATAATCTACCTAGCACTGTCCCACATATATTGGGGCCAGTCAAACCTGATTCAGCTGAATACCAGTATTTCACGTGAAAAGACTGCCTACCAGACCTCCACGTGCCATAAACTGGGCAACACGGCACTTCTTAGCAAGACTGGTGTCAGATTATCTGGCTTTTCAAAATTCGTGAAAAGAAGCGTAGTTTCCGAGGTACAGACGAATCTCGGTAGATAAAGACGAAGATCGTCCCGTGTGGCTGTTATTCTTCAGGCACGATCTCCGTATACGTACATACTAAGTGTTATTTTAAAGACAACCATGAATAGGATGGGTTGTCCGACCTTTTTTATGCTTTTTTTTTATATGTTACTTCAACGACTTACTCACTAAAATATACAAAAACAACCATAAAAAAACAGTTTTAGGCATAGTGAGTTCGTCACTTACAGAAGTACACAGCACTCTCAGAATAATAAAGGGACAAGGAAGATAGCATTCTAGAACTAAAGTTATACAAATGAATCTATACTAATATTATAAAGCTGAAGAGTTTGTTTGTTTGTTTGTTTGTTTGTTTGAACGCGCTAATCTCAGGAACTACTGGTCCGATTTGAAAAATTCTTTCAGTGTTAGATAGCCCATTTATCGAGGAAGGCTATAGGCTATATTTTATCCCCATATTCCCACGGGAACGGGAACTACGCGGGTGAAACCGCGGGGCGCTGCTAGTTAAATTATAAATAATAAATTAAATCAGATAAAAAAAGAACAATTTTATTTTAAAAAAATTGATAACAGACGTCGTAGACGCAGAGATAATTATGCTACGATACCATTAATGAATTATGTGAACGATACGATGGCTGGCATATCATATACACAGATGGATCAAAAATATCAGATTGAGTTGAGGCAGAATATTGTGATTTTGCCACTAAATATCACAGAATGTATAAAAGATAATCTTTAAAATAAAATATAACCTTTCCACTATGATATGACAGATGAAATAATTACTTTTTCTGAATCCATGAAAATATGTTATGAAAATAAACTCTAATAAAGTGGTCAAATGCACAGACAGCAAGAGTGCTTAACAACATATACGTGATTTTAAAGCAAATAAGTTAAAATGTAGTTATTCAGTGGATCCCGCTGGTGTAGTATTTGGCTTACGTAAATATGCCCATGTTTCCGAATTCCGTGTGAAGTTCAAGCGGCTACCTACTCGCCTTCGTCGGAATGTTCATACTCTTTCTCTTTTATACAATATGTTCTTCCCCCTTCTACTCCTCTTTAACTCAAGAGACGTTTTCAGTTTCTCTGTGATTCCCACATTGAGGTCATCAGATCACTTACGACTTAAAATGCCAATGCGTTCCACAACTTTCTTGGATTAATCCTTTACTGTTCAGGCTGCTCGTTTCTGGAATGCATTGCTAGCCCCAGTAAGACACCATCAGTCGTTACCTGTGTTCAATAGGCTCGTGATGGAACATTACCTGTCGCTGTGATATCGGTGTTCGTCATTTATTTTGTTGCATTGCATTATGTATTTAGTATATATGTATCTATTCCCATTTTATGTCCAGGCAATTACTGACCAATTTAGGATGCCTGGAATCTTTTCCATATCGCGGAACGCGGTATGGCCGCCCATTTTACATGTTTTAGTTTTGTTATATAGGCTATGATCAAATTAAATAGATTCTCATCTTTTTGTTATATATTATTTATACAAATTCCTTGAATGTGCCCTAAACTATTTTAATTAAGAATTGATGACAGTTTTTTTATAAAATTACTCAAAAAGTTCGTGAACTGGCTTTGGGATTAATTTCCTTCACCTTATGGATAAAGGACATGTAAATCCTTCTTTTGCAGACAACGCCATCTATCGATAATGTAATAAAACTGTTAAAATTTTCAATTGGACAAAGGAGTCTACATACATACAAACTTGGGTTGTAACCTTCTTCTGCCTTCACTAGACAGAGGCGGATGTGGATGCGACGAGTTTCACTTCCGCAGATGCATTGAAAGCACCTCGTTTTTATACTGGACGCAAGTGCTACTGCCAAAAACAAAGGTGCTTTTTCTGTTTTTTCTGGGTGGGAAATCATCAAATAACTTATGCCACTCTGGGCGGAGCGGAAGGCAGTGTCAGAATTCTTACTGACTAAAACCCACCCGTAATCCTTCTAGAGCTCTTTGCGTTCCAGGGCCGCGGTGACTCTTTCGAACAATTCTGCAACCCTTGTTCTGATTACCCCTACCGGCCATCCAGGCGTGATGTTGTTTAAATAATTGTACGGGGCGGGCGTGATCGACTGGACTGTAGGTGGCCAGGGTAGGTTATCCTATTCTTCAAAAGTGGACTGTATGGTGACAACCCACCTCGGCATAAATGATCCAGTCGCGCTGATGCTCCGTCTATAAGCTACGGGCCATGAGATTGCAACCCAGTGATTACTTGCTGTACTTGCTGTTATTGACACAAGATATAGGGGTAGGTATTGAGGGCTTACCAATAAAAGCACAATAAAACACTATTTAACAAACTCAAACTCAAACTCAAAACGTTTATTTCAATTAGGCCATTAACGGCACTTTTGAACGTCATCAATAAAAATTATCATAAATTAAGTGACTCTAGTGTCCATTCGCAAAGGTAGATTCTTATGGAGAAGAACGGACAAGAAACTCCATAGTTACTCTTTTCAAATCAATGTTTTACAATATTTGGTAATACAATAAATACTTCATATATGTGAGGACGATGCACCAAGTATACTAGTTATAGAGCAAAGTATTACCAGCAGAGGTAAACTTCTAAATATCTCATGCCCATGGTACTCACATATTTACAAATATTGAAATAATAAAAGAAAAAAAAAAGTACAAGACACAAAAAAATGCATTCATAAATATAATTCACTCATAAATTATCAACCAGTTTGATTTTGTCTACACCCTTGATTGCCCTATGGAGCAAGACCAGCATGTTCCCAAGCATTCTTATCCTGAATGTAATCTTCTAACTTGTAATATGCTTGTTTACAAAGGGTGGTTTTAATAAAAGTTTTAAATTTTCTTTCATTTAATTCTAATATGTTACAAGGTATTTTGTTGTAACATTTAACACAGTACCCCATAAAAGATGTATGTACTTTAGCTAATCTATAAAATGGTTGGTCTAATTTGTCTTTATTTCTAGTATTAAAATTGTGTCTATCACTAATTTTACTAAAAAGTTGTCGATTTTTCCTTACATACATAATATTTTCATAGATGAATTGGCAAGGGACTGTCATAATATTGATCTTTTTAAAAATTTCTCTAAGAGAATCGCGGGGACGCAAATTATAAAGGGCCCTGACAGCTCTCTTTTGTAAAATAAATAAGAATTCAATGTCAGCAGCCCGACCCCACAACAAAATACCGTATGACATAATGCTGTGAAAGTAACTAAAGTAGACCAAACGTGCGGTTTCTACGTCTGTTAACTGTGTTATCTTTCTAACAGCATAAGCGGCTGAGCTTAGACGACCAGCAAGAGATTTTATATGAGGTCCCCATTGTAATTTCTCATCTAAAGTAATTCCCAGGAAAACCGTCTCATTAATGATCTCCAGTTTTTCTCCATTCAATATAATGTCGCATTTGCTACTTTTAACATTTGGTAAAGTGAATTTAATACATTTGGTTTTCTTTTCATTTAGTACTAAGTTGTTTGCCGTAAACCAATTTTGGACCTGACTAACTGCGCTATTGACTTCGTCAAAATTTTGTGACCGTCGGTCTATTTTAAAAATTAATGAAGTGTCATCCGCAAATAATACCATGTTTGGCTGGTTTGGAATTAAATGGGGCAAATCATTAATATAAACTAAAAAAGGGAATGGACCCAATATTGAGCCTTGCGGAACGCCCATCATCACTTTCGACCCTTGTGAGTTTACAACGTTTACCTGAACTTTAACCTGTCTGTCCGCCAAGTATGAACTAAGTAAATCAAGGGCTCTATTCCTAATCCCATAGTGCTCCAGTTTCAATAAAAGCGTCTCATGGTTAACGCAGTCGAACGCTTTCGAGAGGTCGCAGAATATTTCAATGGCGTCTTGCGACTCTCCCCAGGCGTCAAAGATGTTCTTTATTAGTGTGACACCGGCGTCTGTTGTACAACGTCCTTTGGTGAAACCATACTGTTGTTCATGAAAGATGGAATTTTCTTTAAAGTGACGTAACATCTGACTAAGCATTAGCTTTTCAAACACCTTACTGAGAACTGGCAGAATTGACACAGGCCTATAATTGTTAGGTTCTTGACAATCGACCGATTTGAACAACGGGACAACTTTACTGTGTTTCATGAGATCCGGAAATACTCCTTGGTCTACACTAGTATTAAATATGACAGCTAAGTAGGGGGCAATGGTTTTAATGACAGACCTACAAACTTTTACAAAGATCTTCTGTTGGTTTAATTTTGAGATCTTTAAAAGCTTTTATAATGGCCTGGGGGTTTGTGTGTTGAAAGTTAAACTCCGATTGACATACCTTTACATTCTTTCTAAGTAAGGAAGCAGAGAGCTCGGGTGACGAGTTGAGAACTTCTGTTGTTTTAAGAGGAATATTAGCAAAGAAGTTTTCAAATTCTTGTGCTACCTCTTCATCCGAGTTTATTGGGCCATGTACAGTATTTAAATTAAATTTAGTTTCCCGCTGTTTTTTTCTACCTGTTTCATTATTTATTATTTTCCAAGTAGTTTTTATTTTGTCGTCTGATGATTTTATTTTATTGCTAATATGTAGCGCTTTTGCAATTTTGCATACGCTTTTATATGTTTTTGAATATTTCGCAACATACTTATGAAAGCTTGTATTATTCATATGTTGCTTTAGGCCATACAGTTCATATAGCTTTTCCCTGCTTATCCGAATGCCTGGAGTTGCCCAATCGCTAAATAAGAACTTAGTGTAAATACTTTTGGACTTCATAGGAAAAGTGTCATTAAATTGCATGTTTAATATTGAAAAAAACTCGGCATAGTACTCATTGGGGTCGTCCATGTTATTAAAGTTATGAGCACCTAGTTTACTAGCCAAAGTAATATTAAGTTTCTCCAAATTTTTATCTGTTATTGGTCTTAATTTTATTTCAATTTTTTGTAAAGGTATGTAGGTGCAAAACGTTATTGTTTGTCCGCTGTGATCAGATGGCAACTTATTTATAGTTTCTTTATGTAGGTAATCACAATTACCCTATAACTTGTTCCCTATGCACTTAGCGATTTGAAGGGTGAAATTCGCGACTATATGATTCTACATTTAGTTATAGGTTCAAAATATCTTGACAATGACTACTAATTTAATAAAGTTCCTATGTTACTATTGTACGGCGCAACTATACCGTACCGACACCCAAAAAATCACCGTGTGTGATGAAGTTTATTACCTAAAATTTTCACTATGCTAATCCTAGAATTTAGACTATATCTAGGCTTAGGTCTATATAAGTAGGGGTTGTCGTACCTCTATGGATAGCCCTCGGTATGCTCCATGCAGCGGAGACGAATTCGCCCCTTCATCCCCCTCCATGTAGGGGTGGGATGCCGAAAACTATACAAAACTATTATAGGCACGAAGCTATTACCTATTTGGGGTGAATTTACCGTAAAACTATGCTAGGAGGGCTATACAGCTATATGTTTTTCTATAGATACGACAACCCTCTACAAAACTACATATGTTTCAACCCTGTCACTCAAGGGGTTGCAACTCTATAAGCGTATATATTTCGAGGGGATAAAAATAATCAGTTTTATTAAAACCTTAATTACGGCTTTATGCCTTTATATACTATAGACATCTATATATCCCCTGATAGGATTTTTCAAGGCGGTTCTATTTCAGACATTTAGAAGTCTAGAATCTAGACTTGCATTTTCGGGAAGGGAAGAGGGTAGATGTAAAGTGTTTTATTTTTCTGTATACAAAAAAATTTGAAAATGAAAACAATATATCTAGTTTTAATTTCCGCGAAAATTAGTGGGTTGCAGGTATGCACCTCCCTCCCGCCCGCTATATTATGCACATGCAAGATTACTGGGCAAATGCAAGGATTTTAAGCACATGCAGGAAGGCAATGCAAAACCCAACACCATTACCGACACGTGTTTCGCCTCTCCACGAGGCATCCTCAGGGGACGTGTTGACTCGCTGACCGTTGAGTTGCTGCGTGCCGTTGCGTTGTTGTTGTTGTTGTTTTTTTTTTTTTTTTTTTTTTCTGTATACCTTCACCAGGGCTATTTACCAAAAACCATTGACCAATCACGTACCAGCACCCTCCTGCTCTGTGATTGGTCGGTGTCGCTTTAGCTATGCGACTACCTTTGACCTAAGTATTGTAGGTCTCAAATTACCACGCCCTTTCTATTACCTATGAATGTCTGTCTATGTGTGTAAATACCTTGTTACCTTATATACCTCGATTACCTTTATATACCTTGATTACCTTATATACCATCGATCACCTGGGTTACCGTGTGATTTCTGTCTATGTGTAAGGGATAGGATACCCTACCTAACTATATTTATTTACGAGAAATAAAGGCTCCAAGGGCTTATATATTGCCTCTTGAGAGCAAACGACTGTTACGAATGTGTTTTATTTCACTATAACAAACTATGTATCAACTATGTAACTACCTATAACTACCTATACTATGTAGTTGTGTTTTTATTTGTTAAAATATACTATGTGCTAACTATAACTACCTATACTATGTAGTTGAGACGCATCGTCGCGAACAATAATTAATCAAACCAAACATAAAAACATTTTTGTTATTGATTTGATTGATTTAATCAAGTGATTAAACTTACGGAGGTATAACATTACTTTCAATAAAACATTGCATTTATTTTATAAAAGTTGCCGACATGGTGCCGATGGTGCGCGTCGTTATACAGTTTTTCATCTTAACATTATTTACAATCGTAAGATTATGAATGTTTATTTGCTTTGACGGCTTTCTACTATTAATTTATATTGGTACTCCCTTACTTCTCATAAAATTGTTTGTCCGAAAATCATTATCCATAACACGTTTGCTTTAAACTACAATAACCATAATGTTCAAAACCCCGAAATTTTGGTTAGCATAATTATCTTTAGTTCTAAAAGTATTCTGTCATAATATCGAGTACTATAATAATTCAATCTCCTAATTTTAGATGCCCTAAAGTCATATGTCCTAAGTATTGTGTTGAATAATGTGTATTATTCCGAATGTTCATTTATAATAAATAGGTTTTAGTGACAGAAACGAATCGCTGTAAATCCGACTCCACGTAGTCTTGTCTGCCCTACCCCTAGAGTGTAATTTAAAATCGCGTAGGCGCGGAGGGGCGAGGCGGCCCGCGAGTTGAGGAGCAGGTGGTTGTAACACTCGCCGCCGCGGCTGAGGTTGGCCGGCGAAGCCGGCCAGCAAGCCGAAGCTGCGGTGGTGAGCGTTAAACCCATCTGCGACGATAAACTCGCGTGGGACCGCCGGAGCCCCGCAGCGCCGGAGCCGTGACAGAACTCCTTGCATGCTGCATGCTTGCTTGCATGCTGCATGACTCCTTGCATGCTGCATGACTCCTTGCATGCTGCATGACTCCTTGCATGCTGCATGCTTGCTTGCATGCTGCATGACTCCTTGCATGCTGCATGACTCCTTGCATGCTGCATGCTTGCTTGCATGCTGCATGACTCCTTGCATGCTGCATGCTTGCTGGCATGCTGCATGCTTGCTTGCATGCTGCATGACTCCTTGCATGCTGCATGCTTGCTTGCATGCTGCAAGACTCCTTGCATGCTGCATGCTCCTTGCATGCTGCATGCTTGCTTGCATGCTGCATGACTCCTTGCATGCTGCATGCTTGCTTGCATGCTGCATGACTCCTTGCATGCTGCATGCTTGCTTGCATGCTGCATGACTCCTTGCATGCTGCATGCTTGCTTGCATGCTGCATGACACCTTGCATGCTGCATGCTCCTTGCATGCTGCATGCTTGCTTGCATGCTGCATGACTCCTTGCATGCTGCATGCTTGCTTGCATGCTGCATGACTCCTTGCATGCTGCATGCTTGCTTGCTTATAAAAACCACAAATGTTCACAATCAACTGCTTTATTAAGTACATGTAATATATTTATTTACGTAATACATAATAACAAAAATATAATGCATCATCAAATATTTTTAATTATAACAAATGAGAGAAGCTCATAGCAATTGCTTTGTTATACGTTCTAAGAATATGATTTGTTTATTTGTAATTTGAATTTAGGACTATAACTTTTATTGAAAACGGTTTTATATATTTTGTATATTATTGATTGTAATATTTATGACAAACGGGTTTAGGACATATTATATTTAGAGATTTTAATTTTATGGCATGAGATATTAGGTGATATTAAGTTCGGGTAAGTGATCATTCGGACAAATGATGATTAGGACTAAAAAAGTTATGGCTCTTTAAATTATGGATAAAAAAGTTAGGTAATACAATAGAGAACCATTTATATTAAATAGTGCAATAAGTAGTAATATAATCTAGTAAGTATTTTAATGTGTATATACACAGCATAACACGCGTTTCTTTCTGCAGATCAGTCAAATCATGAGGTACCCATTTTTCGTATTTTTTTATTTTATTGATTTGACGCAAATGAGTCAATATTGTGGGTAAGGTAACGTTAAACCATGCCGTTAATTCCTGGGTAGTTTGACTAGGATCGGCTTCAACCATCTCTCTTAATTCATCGTTATTCACCTGTGTCGGTCTTCCTCGTGGCTCGTTCTTCAAGTCAAAGTTTCCATCACGAAAGCGTTTAAACCAAAATCGCACGGTGCGTTCATTAGCAGACCCCTCTCCAAACGCAACATTGATATTGCGGGCTGTTTCTGCCGCGTTACTTCCGCGTCGGAACTCGTATTAAAAAATCACTCGATTTTTTGCAGTATCCATCTTTTTGTATAAGTTGAATAACAAAAACAATTGAAAGTCGATATACAAATGTTTCACATTTAAAAAAAAAAATCTTTCGGAAACCTCAAACGACGAAGATTCTATGTCAATTCAAAAAACCTGTTACAATAAAACGGCAATTTCATACCTATTATTTCCCGTTTAATCCATACAGGCTCATCATTCCCGTAAATCGGTCGACATCCTGGATAGCGAAGAACCGTTTTCCATTGCCTCATACATGACTCAAGGAAGGTGCGCAGAGTTGCATCTACTTTGTACAACTCCAACATCTTCAAGAGCCATTTATGTGGTACAGAATCGTAGGCCTTCTTGTAATCTATCCAACATGACGACAGATCCTTACGGGAGCGACGAACCTGTTGGCTTATGGCCATGTCTGTGAGGAGTAGCTCCTTAGTGCCGCGGGATCCCTTCCTACATCCATTCTGAGAGGAGGATATAATCAAGTTACTCGGAATGTGTTCATTAATTTTCACTTTCAGGATGGATGTAAGAAGTTTATAGACCCTCGACAAATAAGTAATCGGTCTATAATTCTTGAGTTCCGCGGGACTACCTGTTTTATGGAGCAGGTGGGTAACGCCAGTTATTAGATACTGTGGTAGCGACCCAGACTTTAAGGATGACTGGAATTGAGATGTCAGGAGTGCATATGAGCTGCTATATCACTTACGAGTAAGCCAAAAGTTTTGCAGTCCTTCCGGTCGCGGAGATTTCCAGCTCGGTAACGGACGGACTGTTTTGGCTTTATCTACAGTTGTAACTGTATTTTTTGCATTTGTGGTATAGCTTGACAGACTCTCTGGACATCATATATTTAGGCACTCTCGGCATGACAAGCGGGCACCGACCAGATGCTGTGCCAGAATGTATTCGTGGCAACGTCATCCGGGCGGTTCACATCCGTCACACTTTCTTCAGGTCGTTTCCAAGCTCTATACACCCACCTCTTATCACTCTTCGCATCGCTCGTCGGTTGGAAAATATTATTATAATTATAAATTGAATTAAGGAAATAATAATAATCGAATAATAATAACCAATAGTATAATTTCAGAACGGCCTACAATCCTACCAACGACATCAGCCGTCACAAAGAATCCTGAATGCGCTTATAGGGCAAGACACAAACAGTCCACTCATTTTGGTCGAGGACTCCAACAATCAGGCGAAGACTTTGGATGATGATGAATGGAATGAAGGACAAGAGCAAAGAAAAGTTCATCATATCAATTATCCTGGTAACCATGCTGCAATATTTTCGGCACGAGATTATAAAAATGCTTTGTATGAACTTCTGAGGGTAAGAGATTTATTTTTCACGTATTATATTTAAACCCGAGTGTCCTTTAAGGAAAAAAAAATCTATTCATTTATTTAGAAAAGGTTAACCGGCCAACACTTTTGAACATCAGTTTTACATAAATGTAACCCCACAAAACGGCTCCCCTTCCTACTTTGTAGTGTTTTATCTGGGAAAACGAAGTTGCGTAAGAAACTCCCATCCAATACATCTGTGTGTTAAGTCGGAAGAACATGAATTTAGCAGTAGTGTGTTGTGTTCATAAAGCTACTATACTTGAGACAGCGTTTAGTTAAAAAAGTTTTTATCAAGGAAGACTTATCAATTATAACTCCTATAGAAAAACCCACGTGATACAACTAATTCTGTTTCTGAGTTACACACTATTGCATAAAATTAAGGTATTGTAACTATAGTAGGTAGTAGTATATGCATATACATTTGATAATGCCCATAAATTGCGTAGTCAACCTTTCCTGCTGGCTGGGCCACAGCTTTTTTTCTGGATGGGAATTCGTCTAATGGAGCGGAAGACAATGTCAGACACTTTCTGAATAAACACTTTCATTAGAAACAATATGAAAATCTTATTATTTACAAAATACAACTAAACAAGATATAATATAACATATATATATATATATATATACATGTGGAGTAAAAAGGAGGAAAGAATCATAGGGCATCGAAAAATTCGTCCACATCGCTGTCTACGGGAAAAGTGCCCAGAACACTGGCCGCATTGCCATGTTGAATGGCAATGCTGATTCGTTGACCAAAGAAAAGGCCAGCCCTCTGGTCACGTGAAGAGTCGATAACTGCTTGCTGATTTCACGATAAAGTCGATGAGAACACGGACCCCACAACCCTAGTGTTTCAACCCCAAACGGCTCAAATATATAATTCCCAATAAGGTTGTTATATTCTGCACCTGCCAAGACTTATTATTTTTGGTTTAAATTTTTACAGACAAGTGAAAAAATGTCAAGGAAGCGGGAAGAATGCTCTCCTCAAGAATTGAAAAATGTTAAAAACAGCAAAGTTGGGCAACACGCAAAGCAACCATTAATGTTAAATTTCGCCATTGGGTTTGTGGCAAAAAAGATTGCACAAAGGGTTGCAAAAGATGTTGCAAAAGTGGTTGTAGTACAAGTTGCAAGACAACTAGGCAAGGAGGAATTAGGCAATACCATAAATACCATATTAGATTATACGGATTATTTACCTGTATAATTATTCTAATTATATAAAACGTATTATAAATAATGATAATGTGACTGTTCCTAAATTATCCCTTCCAGTTCCGGTATTATTTAAGTAAAATTATTATTTCTTCAGTGCAAACAAATAAGAAAGCATAGTGTTAACCGTCAAATGGGAACGCTGTAGCGAAATATGTGATGGAAGCTTTGAGTGAGACATCAAAACTAGTCATGGAGGAAAACGAAAACCTTTAGATGTATAGCATAGACTTGAGGGGATCTAAACACACACTTTCATCTGCACCGCACACACTAATATGCGCGTACCGCATGCGTTTCCTCTAACTAAAGATGCAGGCATTGCTGGCCTGCCTTGAGGAGCTGGCATGGATCGAATGACACATTTGTTCCACCCTCACGCAGAACAAGCGATCGGACGTGGAATTGCGGACTGCCGACTTACATCGGCTTAATACGTATGTACATACTATAATCTACCTAGCACTGTCCCACATAATATATTGGGGCCAGTCAAACCTGATTCAGCTGAATACCAGTATTTCACGTGAAAAGACTGCCTACCAGACCTCCACGTACCATAAACTGGGCAACACGGCACTACTTAGCAAGACTGGTGTCAGATTATCTGGCTTTTCAAAATTCGTGAAAAAAAGCGTAGTTTCCGAGAAACAGATGAATCTCGGTAGATAAAGACGAAGATCGTCCCGTGTGCGTGTTATTCTTCAGCCACGATCTCCGTATACGTACATACTAAGTGTTATTTTAAAGACACCCATGAATAGGATGGGTTGTCCGACCTTTTTTATGTTTTTTTTTCTTTTATTATGGTACTTCAACGACTTACTCACTAAAATATACAAAAACAACCATAACAAACAGTTTTAGGCATAGTGAGTTCGTCACTTACAGAAGTACACAGCACTCTCAGAATAATAAAGGGACAAGGAAGATAGCATTCTAGAATTAAAGTTATACAAATGAATTAAATTATAAATAATAAATTAAATCAGATAAAAAAAAAACAATTTTATTAAAAAAATTGATAACAGACGTCGTAGACGCAGAGATAATTATGCTACGATACCATTAATGAATTATGTGAACGATACGATAGCTGGCATATCATATACACAGATGGATCAAAAATATCAGATGGAGTTGGGGCAGAATATTGTGATTTTGCCACTAAATATCACAGAATGTATAAAAGATAATCTTTAAAATAAAATATAACCTTTCCACTATGATATGACAGATGAAATAATTACCTTTTCTGAATCCATGAAAATATGTTATGAAAATAAACTCTAATAAAGTGGTCAAATGCACAGACAGCAAGAGTGCTTAACAACATATACGTGATTTTAAAGCAAATAAGTTAAAATGTAGTTATTCAGTGGATCCCGCTGGTGTAGTATTTGGCTTACGTAAATATGCCCATGTTTCCGAATTCCGTGTGAAGTTCAAGCGGCTACCTACTCGCCTTCGTCGGAATGTTCATACTCTTTCTCTTTTATACAATATGTTCTTCCCCCTTCTACTCCTCTTTAACTCAAGAGACGTTTTCAGTTTCTCTGTGATTCCCACATTGAGGTCATCAGGTCAATAAAAATTGCACTAAATATTCACGCACATAAATTTGTTACACGTTTGCTGACACTGCATGTTCTTGCCCTATTTTAGCTAAAGCTGACCATTTAAAATATTTAGGTATCACCATTGACTCAAATAAAAATTTCATAAACGTATCGATTACTGTATACGTGAGTGCGTGAATTAATTTATATTTTTAAGAATTTACGGAATCTAGCCGACTATAAATCAATCAACAAGGTATTTTTAGCTTTGTGTGAATCTGTTCTTACATATTTCATAACTTCTTGGGGTGCTGTGGCTAAAACCATTTTACTCCCGTCAGAGCATGCTCAAAGAGCAATTCTGCCTTACAGCCTTTAAAGATTTTGTACGAGTAGAGCTTCTCTACAAAGCATGCAATGTGCTTACTGTGCGGTAGTTACTTATTTTAAACATAGTAAAACACCAACACACTGCACATCCTTTTAACCTGTACCTTCTGGCAAGAGAAGGATGGTCTTGGTCCATCCATGCGAGCCGTAGGGTTTAATAAACTTAAAGTCGATAAATTCTACGACAGTTTGGAAAGGCTAACGACACAGTACAAATTTCCATCATCCAATATTTCCAGCTGTGATGAAACTGGAGTCAGCTGCATGCATAAACATCAGAAAGTTCTGGTTCCAAAAACCAAGTCCAAGTAGGCAAGCTCACTTCTGCTGAGTGACAAAAATATACTTACCAGTTTTATTTTGTATGAGTGCTAACGGTCACTTCATACCACATTTTCTGTCTTTCCAAGGCAAATAATGAATGATCGGCTCATGATCAATTCTCCAGCTGAAAGCGATGGTGTGGCTCAGCCAAAAGGTTGGATGAATAATGATTTTTTTCTCCATCGGCTATAGCTAATTATTAAACACTCTCACCCGACTAAAGAGAGTCCAGTGTTACTTCTACTAGACGGTCATTGTAGCCATAAAACACTAGCGGTGATCAATCTTTACCGAAAAAATCACATTCACTTGATAAGTTCACAACCACACACCACGCACGAGCTCCAACGACTGGATATAACACATAAAGCCATACAAAGATTCTTACAACCAAAGATACAATATGTGGATGATAGCAAATGCTGGATCAATCAAGGATAATGGACTACAATATTGCTGGCCTGGTCAATGAAACGTTTACCAAAGTAGCTCGGCTGGATATTGTGGTGTCTGGATTTAAATAGACAGAAATTCACCCCATTCGACAGGCATTTATTTTCTGACTTTTATCTTTTTTCTGATTATTTGCCCTAAAACATGACCAACATTTCACTAGAAGAACCTGGAAATTCCTGAAATGCACCAAGTTGCAGCAAGGAAGTGCCCGAGACTTCCACTGATTTGGCCTTGGCTTGCTCATCGAAGCAGTGGTGGTCGAGTGGAGCTGCAGTGGTGGCCGAGTGGTAACGGCCCCGACTTACAAATCGTAGGTCACGAATTCAAACCCAACCAGGCGCATTACTTTGCGTAATTCATTTCATCACCACTGCTCTCAAAACGATGAAGGAAAACATCGTGAGGAAACGTGCATATCCTAGAACCAAAAATTCGAAGACATGTGACATTCACCAACCCGCATTGGGCCCGCGTGGTGGATTACGGCCCATTCCCTCTCCTAGAGAGGAGGCCTGTGTCCCAGCAGTGGGAACATTAAAAAGGCTGATTATGCTAGCTCATCGACTTCATGTGATAATTTAGTCTCAGAATAACTACCAACTTACCAATATTCAGCAGTCCCAATCCGTGAACAAGCTTTGATGTTGGTGTTGTCCAGACTGTGCATAAACTGTCGCCATTGCCAAATATCGCCAAAAATATCAGCGGTTAGGAAGAGAAAAAGTGAAAGAAGTGAAATTTTAACGTCATCACACTACAAAATTGCTTTTCTAAAAAAAGAAAATAAACAGAGCCTGAAGGAACAAATGAATGGGGAACGGACGTGGTTCTTATTGGCTTTTCTCGGAATCAGCGCGCTTTAGATTTTAAACTTACATAGATAATTAGTTTTCTATAGTAATACCATAAAGAGGAAAGATTTGATTGTTTGTTTGTATTGAATAGGCCTCCAAACTACTGAACGGATTTGACAAATTCTTTCACTGTTGGGAAGCTACACTATTCCCGGGAGACATAGGCTATATTTTATCCTCATATTTCCACGGGAACGGGAACTATGCGGGTAAAACCGCGTTCGAAATAGTCTGTTTTGTTGATCAATGTTGATTCGAAGTAACAGGAGATACTTGGGCTGTTTTTTAGGGTTCCGTAGTCAACAAGGAACCCTTATAGTTTCGGTCTGTCCGTCTGTCTGTATGTCCGTGGTTTTACTCAGACTATGGGGACTACAAAGCTGTAATTCGGCATGAATGCTCATATTAATGGTGGCAACAAAATGGTAGAATACTTCAGAAATATTTTTTTTTGGTTGGGTTCATTCAATCATCAAATGACTTCTCCCGCTCTGAGCGGAACGGAAGAGAGTGTCAGACTCTTACTGACTAAAACCCACCCGTGTTCCAGCTTGTGCCCTTTGCGTTCCAGGGCCGCTGTGACTCTTTCGAACAAATTCCGCAACCCTAGCAGGCACTGACCCTATGGGGCCCCGTCTTACGGTACCTCCCCTATACGTCAAGTGGGGATGATTTTTTTTTCGCGCCCACCCCTTCGTGTGGTGTGTCGTTGAATAGGTGTTTCAAAAATATTACGATTCTTCAAAGATCATTTTCGGATTTAGGGATCCGTTTGTGAAATATGAAGTTCTAAAGTGGAAAATATCGTTAGAGTCCAGTGTCCCCCCCTTCTACTGGCTAAACGGTTGTTTCTGGAAATGTTATAAAATTCACGGTAGCAGAAAATATGTTGAATTTAAAAGGAAAACTATCACGGCTAAAAAAGATTCTCAAGTTACTGACTAATGAGTAGTCGAGTCCAACTAAAAATTAAAAAACCTAAACAGTTTTTAATTAAGTTCACATTATTATGGGCAACTACGGAACCTTATATTGCGCGTGGCCTGACATGCACTTGGCCGGATTTTTTATGTGAAACGAAGAAGGTGATATAGTCATGCCCTGCACCCTTTTTTATTTTCTTAATTCTGAGAGGGATCAGGTTGTGAAAGAAATTTACTGTACGCACCAACATTTTTTTCCGACATCCACGCGAACGTAGTCCTCTTTACTAATATTATAAAGCTGAAGTGTTCGTTTGGTTGAGCGCGCTAATCTGAGAAACTACTGGGTCGAATTTGAAAATTGTTTAGTGTTGGATAGCCCATTTATTGGAAGGCTGGGATAGGCTACATAACATGCACGCTACGATACATAGGGGCGGAGCATCAATGAAAAATGTTACAAAAACGGTTTTTTTCTCTCTTATCTATGTGACGCAGACGAAGTTGCGCGGGTTAGCTAGTTCATAAATAAAAACATATTTCTCGGAGTAGTTTTAATTTTATTTCCTGAAATCTTTATATGGGACTAGGGTACTTCCGTTTATTATAACCCAAAACATTTAAAACGTTTTTTTTTTTGTAATTGCTTTTACAATAGTTTTTCCAATAGCTATTCCAACAGTTTCTCCGGCAGCTTCTCCAACAATTGTTCCAACATGTCCAATTTCATCTGTAACCCTTTTTATACCTTTCACTATACTTGACCAAAGTAATGGTTCCTTCCCGTTTTTACCATTATTCTTTATACGAGTATCAGATGAGCATTCTCCCTGATTTTCTGACATTCTTTCACTTGTCTGTAAAAATTTAAAACAAAGATAATCTGTACGGGGCGGACGTGATCGACTGGACTGTAGGGTGGCCAGGGTAGGTTATCCTATTCTTCGAAAGTGGACTGTATGGTGACAACCCACCTAGGTATAAATGATCCAGACGCGTTGACGCTCCGTCTATAAGCTACGGGCCATGAGGATGCAACCCTTAGCTGAATACTTGCTATACTTGCTGTTATTGACACAGTATATAGGGGTAGGTATAGAGGGCTTACCAATAAAGTCACAATAAAACACTATTTAACTTGTTCACTATGCACTTAGCGATTTGAAGGGTGAAATTCGCGACTATATGATTCTACATTTAGTTATAAATCCGAAATATCTTGCAAATGACTACAAATTTCTTAAAGTTTCTATGTTTCTATTGTACGGCGCAACTATACCGTATCGACACCCAAAAAATCACCGTGTGTGATGAAGTTTATTAACGCTAATTTTCACTATAACAATTCTAGATTTTAAGCTATATCTAGGCTTAGGTCCATGTGAGTAGGGGTTGTCGTACCTTTATGGATAGCCCTCGGTAGGCTCCATACAGCGGAGACAAATTCACCCCTTCATCCCCCTCCATGTAGGGGTGGGATGCCGAAAACTATACAAAACTATAGTAGGCGCGAAGCTATCACCTACTTGGGGTGAATTTACCGAAAAACTATGCTAGGAGGGCTATGCAGCTATATGTATCTCTATAGATACGACAACCCTCTACAAAACTACATATGTTTCAACCCTGTCACTCAAGGGGTTGCAACTCTACAAGCGCATATGTTTCAGGGGGATAAAAATAAACAGTTTTATTTAAACTTAAATTACGGCTTTATGCCTGCATACACTATAAACATCTATATATCCCCTGAAAGGATTTTTCAAGGCGGTTCTATTTCAGACATTTAGAAGTCTAGAATCTAGACTTGTATTTTCGGGAAAGGAAGAGGGTAGATGCAAAGTGTTTTATTTTTGTGCATACCTTCACCAGGGCTATTTATCAAAAACTATTGACCAATCACGTACCAGCACCCTCCTGCTCTGTGATTGGTCAGTGTCGCTTTTTAGCTATGCGACTACCTTTGACCTAATATTTCAGGTCTCAATTACCAAGCCCTTTCTATCCACCTATGTATGTCCGTCTGTGCGTGTATATACCTCGATTACCTTATATACCACCGATTACCTTTTATATACCTTGATTACCTTTATATACCTTCGATTACCAGGGTTACCATGTGTTTACTGTTATGTGTAAGGGACAGGATACCCTACCTAACTATATTCTATTTACTTGGAAGAAATAAAGGCTCCAAGGGCTTATATACTGCCTCTTGAGAGCAAACGACTGTAACGAATGTGTTTTATTTCAATAACAAACTATGTATCAACTATAGCTACCTATAACTATCTATACTATGCAGCTTTATCTGTTTACAGCATTCTATGTGCTAACCAACCACCTACAACTACCTATACTATGTAGTCGCGGTTTCATTTATTTGCAACATTCTATGCACCACTATAGCTACCTATAACTACCTATACTATGTAGCTAAGATGCATCGTCGCGAACATCTCTCCCGCCGTGCAGTGCAGCGATGACTCGGTGCGATGACGTCGCGGCGCTGCAGAAACCCGGTGAGCGACGCCTGTAGCCACGTCGCCCGCTGCGCGGCGCCGGTGCTCGATGCCGGTGCTCGACGCAGCTGTGCAGTCGCCGGTCTGCCGCTTCCCTGCTGTGGGTCGCCTGCAGTCGCAAGGCTGTTGCGTAGGCTCTCGAAAATGTGCGAGCTGTGGGCCGGATGGCCCGCTGTCTGTGCGAGCTGCGAGTGCGCGCAGCGTCGCTTGCTGCGGTGGCAAGCTGTGTAGGCAGCATTGCCTGCTGTATCGCCTGCTCAAAGCAAGGCGGTGGCGGGCCGAATATGCCCGCAATGGGGGCTGGCTGCGCCCGTGGGCAGCATCGCCCGCTATGTTGGCGAGCTGCGTGAGCAGCATCGCCTGCTACTGCTCGCTTGATGCGAGCCGAATGCGGACCGAATATGTCCGCGGTGGTGAGCTTCGCCAGTGGGCAGCATCACTCGCTATGTTGGCGAGCTGTGGGAGCATCGCCGGCTACTGCTCGCTTGATGCGAGCCGAATGCGGACCGAATATGTCCGCGGTGAGGTGAGCTGCGCCTTGCGGGCAGCATCACTCGTCTATGGTTGGCGAGCTGTGTGAGCAGCATCGCCCGCTACTACTGCTCGCTTGATGCGAGCCGAATGCGGACCGAATATGTCCGCGGTGGGGTGAGCTGCGCCTTGCGGGCAGCGTCACTCATCTATCGGTTGGCGAGCTGTGAGAGCAGCATCGCCTGCTGTGTCGCCTGCACAAAGCAAGGCGGCGGCGGGCCGGATACGCCCGCAGTGGGGCGAGCTGCGCCTTGCGGGCAGCGTCGCCCAGCTATCGGTTGGCGAGCTGTGGGAGCATCGCCTGCTACTGCTCGCTTGATGCGAGCCGAATGCGGACCGAACATGTCCGCGGTGGGGTGAGCTGCGCCTTGCGGGCAGCGTCACCCATCTATGGTTGGCGAGCTGTGAGAGCAGCGTCGCCGGCTACTGCTCGCTTGATGCGAGCCGAATGCGGACCGAATATGTCCGCGGTGGGGCGAGCTGCGACTTGCGGGCAGCGTCGCCCATCTATGGTTGGCGAGCTGTGAGAGCATCGCCGGCTACTGCTCGCTTGATGCGAGCCGAATGCGGACCGAATATGTCCGCGGTGGGGCGAGCTGCGACTTGCGGGCAGCGTCGCCCATCTATGTTGGCGAGCTGTGAGAGCATCGCCGGCTATTGCTCGCTTGACGCGAGCCGAATGCGGACCGAATATGTCCGCGGTGGGGCGAGCTGTGAAGCATCACCCATCTATGGTTGGCGAGCTGTGAGAGCATCGCCGGCTATTGCCCGCTAGGTGCGAGCCGATTGCGGACCGAATGTGTCCGCGGAGGGGCGAGCTGCGCCTGTGGGCAGCGTCACCCATCTCTCTGTCCGCTGAAAGTAAGTTGGTAGCGGGCCGGATATGCCCGCACGGGGGGCGAGCTGCGCGTGTTGGCAGCGTCACCCATCTATCTGTTGGTTGGCGAGCTGTGGGAGCAGCATCGCCTGCTGTTGTCTTACTTTGGTAGTGGGACAAGTTTCTTCACTGGACGCTTTAAGGTGCCGCCGGATGTGCGCACCTCAGCTGTCCGGACCTCTCCATCAGCGCCCGGGAAAACTGCGATTATGCGGCCTCGCGGCCACGTGTTGCGAGGCAGCTGGCCGTCTGCGATGAGTACGGGATCACCCACCTGCAGATTAGGGCCACGGCTATGGGGCTCCCGCCGGTGTTGGAGCTCGGGTAGGTACTCACGTACCCAGCGGCGCCAGAACTGGTCGGCGAGTGCTTGTGAGCGCCGCCAGTGGCGCTTGCTGTCGATGTCGTGCTCTGTGAACACGCCAGGCGTCGGCAGCCGGGCTGAACCACCCAGAAGGAAGTGGTTCGGCGTGATGGACTCGTCATCGTCACTGTGAACTGAAACATGGGTTAGTGGTCGACTGTTGACCGTATATTCGGCCTCACACAACAGTGTGTGTAACACCTCTTGATGTGGGTGTTTTTCGTGAAGTATAGTCTGTAATGCTGTCTTCACACATCGGACTAGGCGCTCCCACGCGCCACCCATAAAAGGCGCTGACGGAGTGATGAAGCGCCATACTATGCCTCGGCGACTTGCCTCTTCTTCGAAGGCGTCTCGGAGCTCTTTGGCGGCACCGTGCATGTTGGTGCCGTTGTCTGAATGTATTTCTGTTGGACATCCTCTGCGTGCAGCGAAGCGGCGCAGTGCTAGTATCGCGGAGTCTGCGCTGAGGCTTGCGGCGATTTCCAGGTGTACCGCTCTGGTGGTCAGGCACGTAAATAGAGCCACGTACCTCTTCTGATGCTGGCGACCGACTGTAACGGATAGCGGACCGAAATAGTCGAGTCCAGTGAATGTGAACGGCCTCTGATGATGAGCTAGACGCGTTCTGGGGTGGTCGCCTGTAGCTGGTACTGGTGCGCACGCCTTCCTAATGCGACACGGTAAACAACGTGTCACTACCATCTTCGTTGTGGGTCTCATTCTGACGACCCAGTAATGCTGTCGGACTTCATTGATGGTCATCTCGGTTCCACTGTGTTGTAAGCTGCGGTGTGTCCAGTCTATGTAGAGCTGAGTTATACGATGGTCGCCATGTAATATGGGTGGGCGCTTGACGTCTTCTGTTATTTTGTCGATTTTATCTATACGACTTCTGAGGCGTATGACGTCATCCTTCAATTCTATTTGCAACGGTCGTAGGGCGCTGTCCTTATCTATTTCTTCGTTTTCACGTAAACTTGTTAACTCGCGGGAAAACGTCTGTTGCTGTACAGCTTGCACGAGTAACCTCTCCGCTTGTTGGAGGTATTCGGCTTCTATTATTTGACTATATTTTGACGTAACTGGGGACGTCACTGATGCTGTAGGAGGGGGCACTGCCGTCTTTGTACGTTTCCTCCAATCCGGATCCGCTTCTATATTTTTCCTCGTTCTTTTATAGAACGTATTTTCTTTGGGCGGCCGACATTTGGCGACGAAGCGTAGTACTGTCGCCGTCGCTCTCAACAGTCGTTCCCATTTTGAAAATCTTGCTGGATCGGGTATGACTTCGGTGAGTCTTCTATCTATATTTTCTATAGCGACTAAGGTTCGCTCCTCACCCGTCTGTTCCTCTAGTGGAGGCTTCTCTATTGGCCATGTTGTCGACTCTTCATATAGGAAGCTGGGGCCACAAAACCACTCGTGTCTCGAATCAAAGTGCTGTGGTACGTCACGAGTGGCGGCGTCTGCTATATTTTTCTTAGTGGGCACCCATCGCCAGTCTTCGACTCTACTATGCTCTTCTATGGCAGCTATGCGGTGCGCGACGAACGGTTTGTAAACTCGAGCTCCTCTTCTGATCCAGGTCAGCACGGTTTTGCTGTCTGACCAGTACGTCACGGAGGCCGGCTTGACTCCGTGTTCTCGGATGACAGCTGCAGCGACGCGGGTCCCCATCACCGCGGCCTGCAGCTCGAGTCGGGGTATCGATTGGAGCTTGAGTGGCGCCACCTTTGCCTTGGCCATGACGAGGCTCACGTGAGTCTTGCCATCTTCTGTAGAGATACGCCAGTACACCGCTGCGGCGTACGAAGTTTCGCTCGCGTCCGTGAAAACGTGGACTTGCGTTTCTATGGCGTCGCTATATCCCGGGTAACATCTTGGTACTGTGACTTGGGCAAGATTCTGTAGATGTTGAACCCAACTTCTCCATGCTGTGGCCAAGTCTGTGTCGAACGGCTGGTCCCAGTCGACTCCTCTTCTCCATGCTTCTTGGAGTATTTGTTTGGCGCGAATCGTTACGGGTGAGGCTAGGCCGAGTGGGTCGTATAGTGACATCACTATTTTCAGCGCCTCTCTCTTTGTGGGCACTTCCTTCTGTAATACGCCACTCGGTAATCGGGCTAGGCTCAGATTGAAACCCAGCGTATCTGCTCTTGGTCTCCATATTAGGCCAAGAATTTTTTCTGTATGGTCGCCGATGTCGACGACGTCTGTTTCTATAAGCGACGGTTCTATATTCTGTATGACGTCGATGTCATTCGATACCCATTTCTTAATTTCGAAACGAGCCTGTTGGTGTATCTTCTTCACCGCTGTTGCTATATGTGTCGCTTCTTCAACTGTTCTATAGCTATCCAGATAATCGTCCATATAATGGTTCTTCACTATTGCTTCTACTGCTTCTGGATGCTGTTCTATGTGCCGGTTCGCGTTCCAATTCTTCGCGAATATGGCCGTGCACGGTGAGCTTGCCGCGCCGAATATGATTGACGTCATTCGATACTCGTCGGGGGCTCCTTCTCTTCTATTGCCTCTCCACAAATATCGGAGGGCGTCTCTATCTTCAGGTCGTACTTTGACCTGCATGAACATTTCGGTAATGTCACCTGAAATGGCTATCGGATATCTACGAAACCTCATCATGACGCCGGGCAGCGACTGTAACAGGTCCGGTCCTGTAAGTAGGAAGTCGTTCAGCGACATTCCATTCGATTTAGCTGCGGCGTCGTGTACTATTCGAAACTTCTCCGGCTTCATGGGATTGAAGACGTCGAAATGAGGCAGATACCAGGTTCTTCCTGGCGTGGTCTGTTTGGGCGCTTTTTCTGCGTACCCTTTCGAAAGGAGCGAGTCCATCTGTTCTATATATTTATTTCGAAGACTCGGATCTTTGTCGAGCTTCTTTTCTATAGAGATCAGCCGCTTGTGTGCTGTCCCATAACTATCGGGCATTTCAAAGTTGTTATTTTTCCATAACATAGCTGTTTCTATATGCCCATCTGTCAACTGTTTGGTATGTCTTTTCAAGATGTCTTCAGCCTGCTTCTCTGGATCAGAATCTGGACGCCGAGGATTTACTATTAGGGACTCGAGTGCGAAAAATTCACGAAGTTGCTCGTTCAGTCTGTCGTCTCTATTTTCTCTATCTTCTCTGCATGCGCTGACGTAATGCACCTGCTGACCGAGTATTCTAGTGTGCGCGCCATGTAGCGTCCATCCAAGCGTTGTAAGTGACGCTATTGGCTGGTGCCTGGGGCCTCTTCTGACTTCACTGGCAAGGAGAAGGTGCCAGTTGTCTTGGCCAATCAAAATCTTGGGCGCGCCAACATCATAGACTAGCTGCTCTTTCAAGTCGATGAGATGTTTGCAATGTGTGACATCTTCTTCACGGACTGTCTGTGACGCGAGATTAAGCTTCGGTATGGTGCGCGCTCTGAACGGCACCCTATTTCTATGCTGACTCGCGAGTGTCACTGTGACTCTTTTCGAACAAGGAGTGTCGATCATGGTGTCACCGATCGCACCAATCTTCAGTGGGTCGATCTTGCCCTCGGCTCCGACTTGGTCGGCGATGTCTTCATCGATCAACGATACGGTCGATCCATCGTCGAGTAGGGCGAATGTAGATGCCTCTCCCGCCGGTCCAATGACCCGGACCGGGATGATTTTTAAATAGGCGTGATTCGACGATGATCTTGAGCTGGCGACTGTCTCCTTGGGCTCCTTTTTGACTTCGGTCTGTCTGGGCTTTTCGGCTGCCACCGCAGCAGGCTTCTTGTCGTAATGAAGTAGCCGACTGTGCGTGGCTGTACACCCCTTGACGTCACACTTCTTCGCGTTGCATTTATGCCGCTCTCTTCTTGGCTTCAGGCAACGGAAGCACAGGTTTAGATTCTTCGCAATTTCCCATCTCTTGTTACTATTACTATTCTTGAACTTCGAGCAATCGCGTTCTATATGGCCATCCTTCTCACACAGTCGGCACTTGCTTGCTGACTTCTCTGTTGTTGTGTGAGTCCTCTGCTGCGGTGTGCGTCGGTTGGATGAGCCCTCTGTCTTGATGTTTTCAGCAGGAGCGAAAGCGCTGCAGTATCGAGCTTGTTCGGTAATGAATTCGCTAAACAGCGACAAGTCTGGCAAGGACTGGTACTTTTCTGTATATATACGGTACCACTGTACACGTATCGAGTTCGGTAGCTTCTCTGTCAAGGTTCGCATGAGCTCGGCGTTGATCAGGTAATGATCCTTCTTCAATGCTCGCAGCGTTACTATAGCGCACCTCACGTGGCTTGCGAATGAGCAAATATCCTTTGGATTTTCACTGCATCGTGTCAGTCCTCGCAATCTATCTGTTTCGGCCTGTGCTATCGAATCTGGTCGGCCGAATTGCAGCTCGAGTTCCTTCATGATGTCATCTGGTCTTGCATGGCCGATGAGTTCTGAACTAACTGTTTCTAAAGCGCGTCCATGCAGGCTTCTTCTAAGTCTTGCTGTATTCTCGACATCGTTGAAATATTTTCGAGTTGTTTCATAAATGGCTCGAAATGACAACCATTCTGTATGCGCACCACTGAAGTTCGGTAAAGTCATAATGACCTTCGACGCCGAGGAGGAATTCTGTGACTGCTGTTCTGTTTTCTTGTCAACTAAAGATGCTATAGCAGCCGTAAGGTCCGTAACGAATGGACGTAAATTATCCTCGCTCCTATCGTCTTCTATTTTCTTCATAGGTGGTGGCTCTATCTGTTTAGCACTATCTGGATCTATGTGCGTTCGACGAGAGTCCACTATTGGTTCGAAGTCCACAGGGGGGGGCGGTTGCTGTCGACTATCACGGATGTCCCCCTCGGCGGCGTTGGTCTCTCTCTGATCAGGAACAGGTTCAGGCGCCTCTTCCAGCCAGGAACGCACGTACTCTTCATTTGAGTTTCTATCGTCCAAATATTCTTCGTCCGACTCTTGTTCGGCTCTCTGAAGTGCTAACTGGGCAAGCTCCAACTTAATCTTCAATAAGTCTTCGCGAGCCTTCTGTAGTTTTCTATATGACCGCGGTGACCTGTCAATGGTCGACGGCGGACGTCTATGTTCTATACGGGCGTCACCCCGGGTAGTCATTGGCAAGACTCGGCTATCTCTTCTATTTGACGGCTTCATTGTACTATCTGAAGTCGTCTCAAAGCGGGTTCCCTTCCTTGAGGTCGATGGCATCTGTTTCTGTACTGTTGTCGGCAATGGTGCAGGTACTCGTTCTATTGCTGAAGCTTCTATCTGTTCTATTCGTTCAGCGGCAGCAGGCGGAGACACGTCTTCACTGCGCTGCTGCATCGATCGCGCCGTCCCAGACGATGAAGGCGAACGCGGCGGCACCTGATGATGGATAGCAGGAACCCTCTCGGCTGGATCCTGTATCGGAACTGTCCACGCCTCGGATGATTTGCCATGCGACCTCGTGATCGGCATTGTTGAAGTCTTCAATGAATCTTCAAAACTATTCGGTAGTCCACTGGTAAGCCTCAGGTGAAACTTCAATCCAAGTTTCCAAAAAAAAAAAAAAAAAAAATTTTCAAAAAATTTTCAAAATTCTTCAAAGTCCCCAATCTTCAAAAAATATTCTAAGTTCGGATTGACTGAAACTTTTCTAAGTCCCAGACTGTTCAAAATCTTCTATGTGTGAAGTCGATCGAAATTCTCTAAGTCCAAAATTCTTCAAAAATATTCTATGTCCCGCTTGATCAAAACTTTTCTAAGTGTCAGGTTGTTGAAAATTTTCCAAGTTCAAAATTCTTCAAAAATTTTCCAAGTCCCGGATTGTTGAAAATTTTCTAAGTTCAAAATTCTTCAAAAAATTTTCCAAGTTCAAAATCTTCAAAAATATTCTAAGTGTCGGAACCCCTCAAAATTTTCAAAGTGTGAAGTCGTTCGAAATTTTCTAAGTTCAGCTTGATTAAATTTCTTCTATGTTGTTGCTTCACTATTTTTCAACATCAATCTGCCTAGGGGTAGTTTTCTTGAAGGGATGATTTCTTCAAGGTCCGACTTCTATTTAGCTTCTAGGGACACCCTTCGTGTCTTGAAATGTTGAAGGGTAGTTTTTTCTTCAAGGGGGTGCGACTTCACAATAGGGGTTGCGCCTTCAGGGTAGCTGCGTGGTTCGGTAAATCCAACTTCCTAATAGCTAAATCAGGCTATCTTCAAAATATCCGGCTCCGATGGACCAGAAAATGTACGGGGCGGACGTGATCGACTGGACTGTAGGGTGGCCAGGGTAGGTTATCCTATTCTTCGAAAGTGGACTGTATGGTGACAACCCACCTAGGTATAAATGATCCAGACGCGTTGACGCTCCGTCTATAAGCTACGGGCCATGAGGATGCAACCCTTAGCTGAATACTTGCTATACTTGCTGTTATTGACACAGTATATAGGGGTAGGTATAGAGGGCTTACCAATAAAGTCACAATAAAACACTATTTAACTTGTTCACTATGCACTTAGCGATTTGAAGGGTGAAATTCGCGACTATATGATTCTACATTTAGTTATAAATCCGAAATATCTTGCAAATGACTACAAATTTCTTAAAGTTTCTATGTTTCTATTGTACGGCGCAACTATACCGTATCGACACCCAAAAAATCACCGTGTGTGATGAAGTTTATTAACGCTAATTTTCACTATAACAATTCTAGATTTTAAGCTATATCTAGGCTTAGGTCCATGTGAGTAGGGGTTGTCGTACCTTTATGGATAGCCCTCGGTAGGCTCCATACAGCGGAGACAAATTCACCCCTTCATCCCCCTCCATGTAGGGGTGGGATGCCGAAAACTATACAAAACTATAGTAGGCGCGAAGCTATCACCTACTTGGGGTGAATTTACCGAAAAACTATGCTAGGAGGGCTATGCAGCTATATGTATCTCTATAGATACGACAACCCTCTACAAAACTACATATGTTTCAACCCTGTCACTCAAGGGGTTGCAACTCTACAAGCGCATATGTTTCAGGGGGATAAAAATAAACAGTTTTATTTAAACTTAAATTACGGCTTTATGCCTGCATACACTATAAACATCTATATATCCCCTGAAAGGATTTTTCAAGGCGGTTCTATTTCAGACATTTAGAAGTCTAGAATCTAGACTTGTATTTTCGGGAAAGGAAGAGGGTAGATGCAAAGTGTTTTATTTTTGTGCATACCTTCACCAGGGCTATTTATCAAAAACTATTGACCAATCACGTACCAGCACCCTCCTGCTCTGTGATTGGTCAGTGTCGCTTTTTAGCTATGCGACTACCTTTGACCTAATATTTCAGGTCTCAATTACCAAGCCCTTTCTATCCACCTATGTATGTCCGTCTGTGCGTGTATATACCTCGATTACCTTATATACCACCGATTACCTTTTATATACCTTGATTACCTTTATATACCTTCGATTACCAGGGTTACCATGTGTTTACTGTTATGTGTAAGGGACAGGATACCCTACCTAACTATATTCTATTTACTTGGAAGAAATAAAGGCTCCAAGGGCTTATATACTGCCTCTTGAGAGCAAACGACTGTAACGAATGTGTTTTATTTCAATAACAAACTATGTATCAACTATAGCTACCTATAACTATCTATACTATGCAGCTTTATCTGTTTACAGCATTCTATGTGCTAACCAACCACCTACAACTACCTATACTATGTAGTCGCGGTTTCATTTATTTGCAACATTCTATGCACCACTATAGCTACCTATAACTACCTATACTATGTAGCTAAGATGCATCGTCGCGAACATAATCATTGTCATAGGCATATTATATGTATATGATTTCTTCAAAACGATAAGTTAGTTAGTACTAGTGTTACTTTTAGTTTTTTGTACTTGTCAAGATTCAAAGTATTGGCTATAAGACTCAGATGTAATATAACATTATATCTGCTACAGATACATTTTAAAAATCGGTTTCGTCTGGCAAACAAATAAATATTTTACCACTTTGTAATGTTAGTTTTGTTTACTTTAAATTATTAAAACCAATGAAAAAGGTTTTTTACCAGTTTAATCCAAACGGTCTAAATGAGCATGGTTTATGACTTACAGCGTTCGCCCAATTTCAAAGTGCCAGCCGTGGGGGAAAGGTGTACTGCACAATTTATGGGCATTAACAAATGTATATGCCTATAGTTACAACTAGCTGTGCCCGCGACTTCGTTCGCGTGGAAAGCTAGCTAAGGAGCTGTTGAGATACGGGTCCGGGTATATAGAGATACGACGAGGTTATGATTTTAAGATAGTTTATAATCAAAGATCCATTTACCAACCCGATTACCTCGTAACTGCGAGAAAGAGGGATAGAGTTATACACCCTATATAACTCCATCCCTTTTTCTCGCTCGGAAGACTCACGTTTTAAAACGTCATGGTACGCCCGCTGGTCATCAGAAGATAATTATATACATAGGCATGCATGTTTGTCATGTACATACAGGTAACACACACAAAGAGGTAACTATGTCCCTACAGCATTCCCCTATTTAGAAAAAATAATAATAGGTGCCTATATTATTTTCCTAAAAAATAGAACAAGTACGACACATTTTGTTTACATGGCTATAAGACACTCTTTACATTCTGTTGACTTATTTTTAAGTTTCACAATACAAAGTACTTATCTACTATACACAAGAGGCACGAAATATTATGCGTATATCACTCGTGAAGACGTGGTTCTGTAGCTACAGACCTTGTAAATGATACGATTTACTTAATTCAAATGAATTAGTAATACTGACCAGTAACCCGATCGTTGTTCTAGGTTAAGCAACGCTTGCCGAGGTTGGTCTGTGGTGGGTAACCGTCTGAACATACCAAGACTCCTCTTTGCCTCGGAAAGCGGATGGTACCGTATCAGCCAATTGATGTGTAAACGATGGCCATGCCCGCGTGATATCCGACATCAATAAGGTTTGAAAAAGGATTGGTAGATGATGAAGATTTAGAGCATAGATAGACACCCGATGTAAGTCAGCAGTTGAATACCTTTGTCTTAGAAGTTCCGACGGGGCTATCACTGCGCATGGGTGATAAGCCATTGAGATCTGTGAGTGATTTTGCCAACCCTTAGCCAATAATTACGAAACTTATGTTACCAAATTTTCGCATAAAGCCGGATATATGTAGGCTTTTAGGACCGGCAAAATCAGACGGCGACTGTGGGTAATGTACAAAAAAGACTCATCTACAGATTTTTTTATATGAATAGATATAGAATAGAAGATATAGATAACTTACATTTTATGCACTAATATGTTACTCATATGGTTACGTTTCAGTACGTAACTATATGAGTTACCCATCTAAATAGTTGTACCACATGGGTTTCCATAAATGAGTTATGATAAAAAGTCTTCCTTTACAACTGTTACAACATTTAAAACCTGTCTCAAGTATTACTTATGAACACAACTTACATACTTTTGTATAAATTCAAGTTCTTCAAATTTAACACACAGTTGTATTGGACGGGAGTTTCTTACACCACTCCGTTTTCCCAGATAAAACACTAGAAATTGGGAAGGGGAGGCGTTGTGGGAGGATCTTTGCGTAAAATTGGTGTTCAAAAATGTTGGCCGGTTAACCTTTTCTAAATAAATGACTAGATTTATTCATTTAAAGGACTGTGTGTCCTTTAAATAAATAAATCTAGTCATTTATTTATACGTGAAAAATAAATGTCTTACCCTCAGAAGTTCATACAAAGCGTTTTCAAAATCTCTTGCCCAAAATTTAGCAGCATGGTTACCAGCATGATTGATATGATGACCTTTTCTTTGCTTTTGTACTTGATCCCGTTCATCATCCAAAGTGTTGGCCTGATTATTAAAAAAAAAAAAAAATTCGGATAAGCGTAATCCATATGGGTTAGTAAATACAAGACAAAAGAAGATAACTTATACCTATGTTAGTAAACTCATTATCTATTTGGAAACAAGACGCTTGTTCGAAATACATCTTCGAACAACATCGCCTAATAAAGGAGACTCATACCTCCCCGCTATAGTCTTCAGAATGGTGTTGGAGCTCCCCCGCACTCTGCAGAGCAAAGAGGCAGATTTCTGTCTGACGATGGCGTGGAAGCCATCGACGTGTGCCTCTGCGAACATACCTGATGCACTGCAGAAACGGGGCAGCCCCATCAAAATCCTGAACCCGTTATTATTATTGAAGTCTACCACCAAAGTATGTGGAATATTTGTGTCTTGCCCTAGAAGCTCATTCAGAATTCTTTGTGAGGGCTGATGACATTGGTAGGATTGTAGGCCGTTCTGAAATTATAGTGTTGGTTATTATTTTTCGGTTATTATTATTTCTCTTTATTTATTTTACTATAAATACAATTTTATATTTTTTATATTATATTTTAATATTTCATATTTCTTAAAAAAAAAAACATTTAAAAATACAAAAAGCAGTAGTCCGCTAGTATCGGGAGCAGGGTCCAAGCTACCGGTGGTTAGGGCTCCAGAAAAAGGAACCTCCTCACAATACGAGTCGTATCGAGGAGTACTACCTTCTGTATCAGGCCCTTTAACCAACCGTATAACGCGGCGCCAGCTTTGACAGATGCTCATCGAAGCTTTTGGTCGTCAGATCATTGGCCGTAATTACAATCGGCACAATGACAGCCGAGTCCATATTCCACATGTGGGATGGTAACATCGATCATCATTGTGCGGCGCGCTAATCGGTCTATCACCACTATATCAGGCTTATTGGCAACAAGTGTCCTATCAGTGATGATAGACCGACAACAGTACAACGTGACATGGACATTTTCGAGAACTCGGTCGAGCACATACTTGTAATACGGTACCTCAGAATCCACAAGTTTGTATTTCAAAGCAAGATGCTGATGGATAATCCTGGCTACTTGGTTGTGTCTGTGCAAGTATTTACCGTTAGCCAGACGAGAACAACCAGAGATAATATGTATGGCATGCCCGACACACGTCAACCGTCCGATCCTTCATAATATGCCTCCTGTTCATCAAGATAACTTCGTCCATAATTGCACAAATAAAACCTTCAGTTTCTCTGAAAAGATCACCAAAACGTAGCTAGGCCACGGACGCTGAGAAATCTACATCGGACCCATAAAGAGCCCGATAGAAGCGTCCGTGAAGCTCCTTGCCTCTCCATACCTCCCTATGGTCATCTGTAGTATCACAGGTTTGCGCCAGTTCTCTTTAGTCATGGACAATGAGGTGAGTACTTTGTCCACTGCGACCACATCTCGGTGCATACCCACATCGGTTTTGAGAAAATATGGTTCATGAATATGGTATTGGAGTTGTACGAAATAGATGCAAATCTGCGCACCTTCCTTGAGTCATGTATGAGGCAATGGAAAATGGTTTTTCGCTATCCAGGATGTCGACCGATTTAAGGGAATGATGAACCTATATGGATGAAACGGGGAAATGTCAGGGCGACAGTTTGAGTCCACTTTGGTTTTGCTTAGCTCTGAATCCTCTAAGCACACTGCTGGAGGATCCAGGTCTAGGCTATCGGTTGAGAAGAGGTGGTCAGACCATATCTCACCTTCTTTACATAGATGATCTAAAACTCTTTGCCCCCAACAATTTGCGACTAAGGGAGCTACTGAAGGTAACTGAAACCTTCAGTAGTGCCATCAGGATGGAATTTGGTGTGGACAAATGTGCAGTCATGCATGTAAAGAAAGGGGAGATTATCAGCGCCATGAATTCTTAAACGTGAATTAAAACTGTTATGATTAAATAACTAGGGCCCTCAATCCAGACTCGTGCATAAAGTGGCAAAGCTTAAATTCAGATTTAGCGGTATTTCTGGGTTAGTAATTTTGATTTGAGAATTTAGTTAGGAATTTCTTAAATAATTTAAGTAATTCCTGAATCTGTAGAATATTACATTACAGATTTATGGCGGTATATTCAGGGCCCTCACTTCATTATTGTCTGTACTCAGGAATTTTTAAAATATGGATTTATCTCAAGAAATACATTAAAGCGACTTTAACATGTTTTACTTATCTTCTTCTATCTTATATCTATGTTAATGTAATTAGTTAAAAAGAAATAATGACACAAAAGGTAATTGTTAAGAAGTCAACGAAAGTTGAATTTAAATAAAACATCTGAACTGAGAGCCCAGTATTTTCGGCTTATTTCTTCCGTTATTCTAAAGGTCATACATTAAGAGCTAATTGATTTCCAACTTATATAAGAGATTTTGTAGGATGACCATAATGTTCATAGTAAGTACCTACCTGTACATTATGTAAAGCGCAGTCGAAAAGTCATAATATTTGCAGCTAAATGTGTGTATTATATATGTACCCATTGTATACATTTTTTTTAATATTCGATGTGGACGAATTTTTCGATTCATAGGGCATCGAAAAATTCGTCCACATCGCTGTCAACGGGAAAAGTGCCCAGAACACTGGCCGCATTACCGCGTTGAATGGAAATGCTGATTCGTTGACCAAAGAAAAAGCCAGCCCTCTGGTCACGTGAAGAGTTGACAAACTGCTTGCTGATTTCACGAAAAAGTCGATGAGCCCCCGGACCCCACGGCCCTAGTGTTTCAGCCCCAAACGGCTCAAATACATAATACCCAATAAGGTTGTTGTATTTGCACCGTTTGAGATTTTCTGCACCTGCCGCAGCCGCCCCAGCACAACCCGCCGTGCAAAGAAGATAGGATGGCGTAAGGGTATCGACATATGTTGCATCTCACACCAAAGGCCTATCAATTATGGTCATCCTATCAGGCCTCTTCCCATCGTCTCGCGCCAAGTCACTTGGTTCTAATACAGCTGGCACTCCGGCGGTGACAAGAGCCCGCCGGATGATGTCATTAATGCTGGCGTGCCGTGCTATCCGACCCGCGCTTCTACTGCATTACAGGTCATGGTGTCCGAGGGAGTCAACTGCTTCACCACATTGGCAGCGATGTGAAGCTCCGCAAGGAGCACCCAGACGCAGACATGTAGCGATCCGAAAGGTGGTGTCAGTTAAAATATTTCCTGGGCATGCTCTGTCTAGCATCACGTTCTTTTAGAGATTCAAACTCATGTAGATACTTAGCAAAATGACTTAAGAGGACGAATACATATGGGCTAGGTACTGTTAATATTCCCATTTTTTTTTAATAATCTCTGCATTTGTCATGTTGTGCAAATCTGACTATTATAGCTCGTTTCTGTAAAATGAACACTCGCTGCCAATTATAACAGTAACTATTCCCCCAGAGTAATTACTATACCTTATCTTTGACTCGACAAGCGCATAATATACAGCCTTTAACTGTTCTATGGTTTTTTCATCTCTAAGACTCCTGAGTGCGTAACATGCTGATGATATGGATGATTCAATAACAGCAAGCTCCGGTTTCCAATATAAAAGCGAATCTATATTTATCTCTAAGAAGTTAACCTTGTCCACTAATTCAATCCTGTCACCATTTATTTGTATATCTAAGTTGTCATTATGATGAGTTATATTTTTAAATAATATGAGGTTAGTTTTACTTGTATTTAGCAATAAATCATTGGCTCTAAACCATTCGCAATTTTTTCTTATAATTATGTGTAATGTATTGTGAAATGTCAATTTTTTTATGTCCTTTGCCCCAATGATTATGTTTGTGTCATCTGCGAAAACAAGAAGGTTCTGGTTCGGCTCAGCTTCAGTTTTATTCATAAAGTTGAGTAAGTCATTTGTAAAAATAATATTTAGTATAGGCCCTAAAATTGAGCCTTGAAGCATACCACGTTTTATATTATATATCACTTTGTCATTATTTCCGGGTATAATTTTAATTTCTACAAACATACGTCTTTTATGTAAGTACGAAGTCATACGTTGTAATGTCTTGCCCCTTATACCATAATGTTCGAGTTTTTTTAACTAGCAATTCATAATCTATGTTGTCAAAAGTGGAACTGAGGCCGGCAAGAGGAAAGTGGAACTATTAGTTGGCCTCAGTTCCGCTACTTGTATTTTTTTATTTAACTTATTAACTATTTCATTTATTAAAGAGTTCATAGCATCCGAGGTACCAACGCCTTTCTGATATCCAAATTGTCTCATATTGGTAATTTTGTTAATTCGTAAATGTACCTCAAGTAATGTATCAGTCTAGAATCTCTAAATATGTTACTTTACCACATGGGTATATGACAAAAAAAATCTTTCATGTAAACTTTTTTTAAAGGACATTTGGCACCAAAAATGACACGTGAAAAAAGTTGCCTTACTTACCCTCAAACGTTTATACAAAACGTTTCCAAAGTCTTGGTAAACAGAATTGTGGACATGGCGACCTTTTCTTTGCTCTTGACCTGAATCCTTATCCAAAGTCTGGGCCTGATTGTTGAAGTCTACCATCACGTTTGAATCTTGTACAATATTATGCTCATTAAGGATTCCCAGTGAAGGGTGTTGTGTGTAAGAATGCAGGCCATTCTGAAATATAAGAAAGAAAGAAAATAAATTAATTTAAAATTAATATGAGAACACAGTATTCTTTCATGGGCACATGTGCACTAACAATTTTGAAATTTAATTCGAGAACTCTGTGAGAAATCCAAGAAACGACAACAGAAACAACGACTTAAATTAAAGTTATCTAACACTTTGTAACGGTTCGTATTTGGAAGATGGTTATATATTTTTTTCTTTTATATTTTTCCTTCGATTATTTATGTAAATGTTTTTCAGTATTAGTAAGCCGTAATAATTGATTAAATTTCTTACGATTGTAAATATTAGAATTAAAAACTAAAACGATGTGCTCAGTCGGCACCATTATTTTTTTATATACGTGTACAAGTTGCCTACAGTAACCTGTATATAAAAAAGTCTTTAAAGAAAGTTTACACCTCGGTGAGTTTAATCAATTGATTAAATCAATGAAATAAACAATAACCACATACTGTAACAACATCACGCCTGTGTGGCCGATAGTGGTTGGCAGAAAGCCATTATTATGATAATTATTTTACTTCATTGATTTGTTCTTCGAAATTCGATGATAACATCTAATAGCGTCTAAGATACCTATCGCCTTGTACCCGCTAAGTTCCAGTTTTCTTCTCATTATGCCTGTAATATCGTTCGTGCGCGTTTTAGTGCGTCGCAACCCACTACATTCTACGTTTCGTTGAAGAAGGAACAGAAATCTAAGTAGTCAAAAAACCGACGAGTCATTATTTGCCAAGAAAAGTTCGAAACTTGAATGAAATTAATAAACGTGCCAAACAGTCGTAAGTTTGAATATGTTTCGAAAGCAGCAGCTCATAAGAAACATATTGTGAATAGTTTTTCGGACTATATCTGGATCATAATTTTACATGACGTCATATTCCTGATAGATTTGTGAATTTCTTTTGATGTAAATTATTTACATATCTAAGGCGCGCCTCCGTAGACCGTGTAAATCATAATAAATTTAATAGTCTTATGGATAGTTTTCAAGGAACATTGCTACTCTAAATCTTATGAGGTATCTACCTACTATGGGTAGTGATCAGTACGATCACATTTACATACATATTTACTAAAATTATTTTTCATTAATTTGATTTCACACTGTTTTCTGAATATTGGTATGAATGATAAAGTCGGTGTTGCGGATAGGTTTTTCTGGCGGCATTCTATTTATTTTTAAGTTTCAAGTAATTAAGGCAGTTCGTCATAATTAAAAATACGAATAGGTCACCCCTAATTTTTGCCAGAAGGATCGGTAATGTGCGTCCCATATTCAGCAGATTCCCGCAGCCTAGACTAGGAACTTACAACGCCTCATCGTCGCTACACCAGAACTTTTTTAGTCCATCGACTATCTGTTCCGTGACTAGATTTGTTTACTGCCGAATCGTCAAATCGACAGCCAGGTATGGCTTGTTCCAGAGTAGCAGAATTTATTCGAAAGTGTCACCGCGGCCCTGGAACGTTCGGCATTAGGAGTCAAATGGATGGGTTTTAGTCAGTAACAGTCTTTTTTTTTCTGGATGGGAAATCATCAAAATGACTACTCCCGCTTTGGGCGGAGTGTCAGACTCTTACTGACTAAAACCCATCCATGATCCTTCTAGTGCCCCTTGCGTTCCAGGGCCGCGGTGACTTTTTCGAACCAATTCCGCAACGTTAGCAGGCACTGACCCTATGAAGCCCCATTTTCTTTGAAGCACCCTTGCTCCGGACCATGGTTTGAACCAGGGCCGGACGCGAGAGTTCATTGCCGCCGATCGCCTCGACGAGAACACAACTTTTCTCCGCCCAAGCAAGGCAGACCTCCACTGTATGCTCCACCGTATCCTCCGGGCGCTCCACACAGTGTTGGCATCCGGACGTGTCCTCCCGCTGAATCCGAAACAGCTACCTCCCGAAACAGCTATGTCCGGTGAGCACCTGCATCAGGTGGAAGGTGAGGTTCAAGCTAGTTGGGAAAAGGCTGGCCAGATGACGATGATGATTAGTATCAATGAATTGTTTTCCTGCATACCCTCAATAAAAAAGAAGTTTTTTCGTCAGTCGAGCACAAAATGTTGCTGTATTCGACGATTAATTCGTGTCTACAATCTTTGTTCGAAAAACTTAAAAACTACATTCAGTGCCTAGCTGACTGCGACGTCACTTGGAACAGCTGGTAACGCTATTACTCGTCGGCGGGCGATAGTTGCTGTACTAGTGTAATTACTAACTGTAATTATTGTTGACAAACTGTGCGGGTTAATGTGGTAGGGTCTGAGTAATAGAGTTACTAAATCTTTTGTGCCAGCTTAAGAGTTTCCATAGAACAGGAGGAAAGTATAATATCAAAGTGATTAAGAAAAGACAATAACAGCTTTTGCGGGAAGATTATTGGATGTAAAAGGACCTGGAACAAAAAAGTAGAAGATTCATGAGTACCTAAATTTTCTCAAAAGCAATTTACAAATAATAGACGATGGTATTTTGTGACACAGTTTTTGACCTCCAAGGTACTCTGACAGTCGCAAAGCTAGTTAAGATTAGCCGAGAATCGAGTTAAATGCCATCCAGCATCCATGGTACAATTTAAAAGGCCGTAATGTTGACTGATAATAACATTGTCAGTCACGATTGAGACATTTTTCAAAGCATACTGGCTTGCATAGCTGGGCACCGTTAATCGAATAGTTAACTTCGTTAATCGTTAATCCGCTTCAAAAAAGTTAGCTTCGTTAAACGCTATAGCGTTACATTTCGAGAGAATTAACGTAAGTTAATGTTAATCGTTAATCCGTTAATATGTGTAAAATTGCATATTTATATCGTTGCGTTAGTGAACTTATAAAATCTGTTGGTTTAGGTTCTAAAAAGTACAAGGTAAGGAGCAAAACAAAATACTTGTATAATTCAAATGTGTAATTTAATCGTCGGACATAAGGTACATATTCCCCTTCATGAACATTAACATGTTGAAGTTCTCGTCTGAAAGCGAGGCTTTTTTGGTGTTAAAATGTGTTTACGCGTGGAAAAAAGACGTTCAACTGCAGCGCTTGAGGGTATAGCAGTATTGCAATGAATGAATAGATTTATGAATATCTGTTCCCCGAGGAAAGGAAGGCATTGGATTAACGATTAACGGACTTCTGCATATTAACGGAAGTTAACGTGTCCGTTAATATTTTTAAAAGTTAATGCGTTAATCAAAATGCTAACTTCGTTAATTAACAGATTAACGAGTTAATGCCCAGCTATGCTGGCTTGCATACAGAGTGAAACAAAGGTAAGATCAAAAATAAGTATAAAATGGAATACATTAAACGGTATGTTTACGGCATTCCATAACAGTAATGTACTGCTCGAACAGAAAACAATTTGTCGTAAAAGCAGGTGGAATACATCGGCATTTACTGTCTCAAGTTTTCCGATGATCTCAGATATCCATTACGAGTACCATGAATAAACTTAAAACGTCATTTAATAAGTATAAGGCTATTTTACAAAATTGTATAACAAAATACTACTCGATATTCTGCAATTCAATGAGAGAAAATATAAAACATGTATAAAATGCACGCTATGTAGGCAATCATATTATAAACTGGGAGATTATATCCCTGATAAAAATGCCTGGCTAAATGCCGGTCCTGCTCCAAAGCCACAGCCACTTGGGTACTTACACAAGTTTGGCTTTTATACCTATTTGGAAGAGATGCTCACCCTTTTTTTGTTCTCTTATATTTATTATTTATAATGTCTTGAATATACATAATATCTCTTTTTTAATTTTTATTTACTTGGATAGTGAAAACCATTGTTTTTGTATAAGGTACAAGCATTTTCTTTTTCTAATGTCGTAAATGTATGATAAAAATGCTATTTACATTTATGATAAATATTGTACTAGTCTAAATTCGACTGGTTATCTCTTAATTGCCACTGGCTTATTTTAACCTTTATATTTTGAATTGTTTTATGTAATTATGCTTTTTTTTTGTTGTTTTCTTAGCGTTGTTCTCACATATATGTAGAAGCAACAAGGATAATGTAAGCAACATTAATTGTTAACATGATTTAAAAGAGTGTCCATGTAGTTCCTTGAGAGTTGAAAGAACGTTGTAACTCAGTGCCCGCTAACACTAAAACCCCAACCTTAATAAGGGATCACGAGAAGTTTGCACGATGCCAGCGAGACAATTTATTATGCGGACGACTCTATACCGCTGACTTTTACACAACGACGCATGTTTTAATTGTTAACAACGGATGACTTTGTCTTTGTTGAGTGTTAATGATTGCTCGGTGTACATTTTCGGTTGTGCTGGTAGGGTTCTTTTTTTTGGTGTTGTTAGAATAGGTACAACTATTTAATTGGGCTTGTCAGTTTCCAAGTTTAAAGGAGACTTTTTGCTATAATTGGAATAAGTAGGTATCTCGACTTAGTACACGAGGTTGTCGACATGTGGTATGTGGACTCATTGTGCCGATTGTCGTTATGACCAATGGCTTGATGGTTAAAGCTTTGCTATAGGGGCTGATATAAAAAACAGTACCTACTCATCGATACGGCTCGTAATGTGAGGTAGTTCCTTTCTCTGGAGCCCTAACCACCGGTAGCTTGGACCTTGCTCCCGATGTCGGCAGACTACTATTTTTATATTTTTAAATGTATGTTATTGCCTTTTATATATGTATATATATTTATGTATGTTAAAAACAAATTTAAATTGGATTTATAAAAAATCATAGAAAATGAACATCTTTTTCTACAACTACTACAATAACTAAAGTTAAAACTACTAATATCTGCACTGAAAACCAGACCAACAAAATACTAGATCAAAACGTACCGTCTGCCGAGTAGGTACTAACTTACTAACATTTCAGCTCCACACGCTTCTACCTAACGAACTACGGGGAACGGAGAAAAATTCAACTTATGTGCTGCACTGGTAATACACCTCAATGTGTAGTGTTGCCAGGGTCTGGAATTTCTACTGTTTTGGTAGTTTTCATTTTTGTTTTATAATTGTGAGAAACTGTACACATCTTTTTTCAGTTATTTAGAACATCACAAGAAAAGAGTTATATTATTTATTGTTTTAAGTATTTACTATGTAAAATAAAAATAATAAAAAATCACTACTATTTACTACTTTAATAAAAAATGTAAAAAAGGAACAATTTTTTTAATTTTTATTCATATATATAGATATATTATTCATATAAGGGTTCAGAGAAAACTACAGGACGCCACCTGGCTAGTAGGTATATCTATCTACTAATGAAAAAATAAGTCTAAACTACTTCATCAATTTATTTCTTGCATTAGGTATGTATGTACTTTTTTTCGTTGTGTACAATCCTCTTTTTTTATCAGTGACTCCGCCAGGTTATTTGCAAAGCCTCATAATACATACTAGCAGGCGTACCATGAGGTGTTAAAACGTGAGTCTTCCGAGCGAGAAAGAGGGATAGAGTTATATACCCTTATAGCTCCATCCCTTTTTCTCGTTCGGAAGACTCACGTTTTAAGACGTCATGGTACGCCCGCAGGACTTCGCTCGCAACTTCGTCTGCGTGGGTTTAGTTGGTACCTCATGAAGTTCAACGCTCCCTACTGTTAGCGTCTGTATTCTATATTACACCTTTTTATTTATTATCTGGCAACATTTCATTTCACAACTTGTCAGACTTCACTGTTTATTAACTGGCAACGCCGAATCGCTCTTATTGGACCATGGTTTCAATTGGCGCATAGCTAACCAATCAGAGCGACACAGGCGTTGTGGCGGGAATTTGGAGTTGTGGAGAACGATGTCTAGTCTTCGGTATTCAGTCTATCGTCAAACGGTCTCGAGTGAACATTAAAGGAAATACTGTACGCGTTTACTTGGTGTTAATTTTAAGGTAATAATGTTTTTATCCTTATGCTATTTTTACTGTGAAATATTTGGTAATGTGATGTGTTTTGGTATTACGAAGTAAATATGTTTTCTGAACTGCTTTTGGAGTCTTTTCATTTACACTACCCCTTTTTAGGCTAGTTTGAGAAAAAGAATTAAAACTACTTTTATTAATTAGTTAGTATCGAAGCACCAAATAAAAGAACACGGGCGAGGAAATTGTTGATGAAATTTTTAAGCGTCTACGTATGGCACCGTAATAAATACCGACGAAATAATTTACTAAGTTTTATCAAATCGATCATAAGGCCTATCAAAGTCTGGAAAAAAATTCTTCATAATTGAGAGCTTCATTGACTAGATTATTGATGATAATATATAATCATGGCTTAGTTTTTTATTCTTTCTGGCTTGGCTTCATGACTTTTGGATAAGCTATACTTTTAATGTTGTTATTTAATATAAATCTAAGTCAAGTTGTATAAAATGCTTGACTTTACAAAATGCATTAATATACTTAGGAAATACATGTCTGCATCAGAATACAAATGTTAAAATAAACATGATTTTTTGTGCTATGATTATAGCGGCCATAGTTTTTTTAATACATACAAATGACTACGTAGTGAAATTCGAGTATGGCAACATCGCAAAAAAAATAACATGGCATTTCAATTGTCAACTATTGACATGTACTGAACGAACAGACTTGATCTTGTCGTCTGTGCGTGCGTCTTGTTATTTTGTTTTCTATCGATTTTTCGTGATTTTCTACTTTATCGACTGCTTCTGTTTATGGACTCTGAGATTTACTGTTCCCTGTGTGACTAGTGCTTGCCTAAGGATTCTGATTGTTTGCCTATACGACGACATTTTTCTGTGACTCTGGATTCCGACTCTGCCTGATACCTTGGATTTTGTTGTGTGTGCATCGATTTGTTTATCACGATGGGTAGCCGTGTAGCGCCTACACGCATTATGTGCGTCAACTGCAACATATGTCAATAAAATGCGACGATACCCGGCATTGGCACTTGACTCGAGAGTCACTTCTTTAATCTGCAGCTGGGTATATCCTCAAATTGTAAGTATTACTGACGACTGATCCCGTTACAACATACTGATTATCTTCATTGACTAGAACTGTTCATCAAATATAGTACAAGATTGTTGTTTGATTTCTGTTTGTAGCTTACTATGTTGCTTAAAATCATGTTTTTAAATGACATTAAGTGGACAAGTGTCAATTGCATTTATGTAGTATATCTATTACACTGGTCATGAAATAATGAATCATTCTAATGTATTAAGAGTAGTATTCTTTTGTTGTTAGATTTTGGAAGATGACTATGTTTGCGAGGCATGCAGAGATCTGGCAATGGCTGGAGTAAATCATACCTTGCAAAGAGAAGTTCCTGGCAGTGAAGAAGCTGGACCAAGTACGAGGAGGCATACAATTAATGTGTGCCTTTTATGTGGCTGTTCAACCCTTCAAAGACAGAGTGATTTAATATTAAAACAAAACCCTACTGAGATGCAGCAATCTATAATTAATATTATAGAGAGCAAAGTGGCACCACGAGAGGTTTGTTTAGTTTTGCAATTTAAGTTGTAAAATATGGATTACATTTCACCCTTTATAAGGCAGCAATTTTTATCCCAATTAACCTATTATTTTATTTTCAGATATCATCTTCAGATCGTGTTTGCCATGCGTGCTGGTTACGCACAAAAAGAGAGGTTTTACGCATGAATCGTCAAGATGAAAGCAGACCTCAACTGGCCATACCTGATAATGAGCAAACAGAAGAAAATCTTATTCAGCCATCAGCATCAACCCAACCTGAGCCAACACAAGCAGTGGAATTAGCCAATTATAGACGAGCAGCCAATTCTACACACACTTGTGTCTTTCCAAATTGCAGCAGCACCACGTTTCACAACATATCTGATAAGTTACGAGCCACGGTTCTGCATAATCATAATTATTATTTACCTAAATTAGCTCGTGTATGCAGTCAACATTTGACAAATAATTCATGGGATACATTATATGATTCCGAAAACAGTATATCTACATTTAACGTAGATCAAATACAGCATGTATTTTCTTTTGTGAATGCATTTAGTCCCACGCTTGACTTCGAGAATATTCAAGATATGGATGAAAGAGTATTTGAATACTGGATAGGACTCTCAAAAGAAAAATTCAATGTTTTAATTGGAGAAATACCACGTATCTCTGAACTGCATAGAGTTAGTTTGGGTTTGGCAGCACTTCTGTTAAAGATGAGAACAGGGGACTCGGATGAGAGAATTGCCACATTGGTACAAGTGCCTCGTCGAACTTTAGAGGGTTTAATGGATAAAGTACGGGAGATTTTATGCCAAGATTTTGTACCAAGATATCTTGGCATTAGTCATATTACTCGTGATGAATTGATTGAACATAATTTAACCATTCCCAATGGATTGTTCGGAAATGATAATAATGCCATAATCATTTGTGATGGCACCTATATTTATATCAACAAAAGTTCCAATTACATGTTTCAGAAAAATACATATTCTTTGCACAAATATAGGAACCTCCTCAAACCATTTTTAATAGTTGCCAGTGATGGATACATTATTGATTGTTTTGGCCCATACAAAGCAACTACATCAGACTCTGAAATCATGAATAATTTATTCCGTGATGAGAATTCTGCTCTAAGGTTGTATTTCAGAAATAATGACGCTTTTATTTTAGATAGAGGTTTTCGAGATAGCATTGCTTTGTTAGAAGGATGTGGCTACAAACCATTCATGCCGGAATCATTGTTAGAAGGCGAGCACCAGTTAACTACAGCTCAAGCAAATAGAAGCCGCTGTGTTACCATTTGCAGATGGGTGGTGGAAGTGATCAACGGCTATTTTAAAAGAGATTTTAAATTATTTAGACAACAATATTTCCATACGTCTCTTCCCCACATGATGCAAAACTTCAAAATTGCAGCGGCTTTAATAAACAAGTTTGGTGCTCGCCTGCAGGACAATGTGAATGCAAATGAAATACTAAGCATTATCAGACAAAATATGAATTTAGAAAATAATTTGGCTAGAATGGTTGAGGCTATTAATTTAAATAGGAGAACATCCAACTTTCAAAGCATAACTGCAGACAGAAATAATATTTACTTTCCTGTCCTGGAATACAGGGACCTCATTTTATTCGCCTTGGGAACGTACCAAATAAGACAGGCCCGTTCGTATTACGGCGAGCATGTACGTTTCCACGGCGGGTATCGGATTGAAGCCTGTAGTGAGCGACTTAATTCGGATGAGTACAACCTTAGAGGCAGCGGTGACACCACCTTAATAAGAGCCAAAATAAAGTCACGCCATGTGTCAAGAAGACAATATTATGTATATTTAATAATAGAAAATAATGTGCCCGGTCGAGCAGGAATAGTGGAGTACTGTTGTAGTTGCTTAGTAGGAAGACGAACTGTTGGATGTTGCGCTCATACAATGACTGTAGTATGGTATTTAGGATGGGCCAGAAATCAACCAAATATCACAGCACCCGCAGGTTTTCTTGATGACATTGTGGTTAGAGAAGATGAGGAATAAATATTTAAAATAAAAGTGTTTTTTTTTTTGTAACTACCTACCTACCAAAGACCTACTCTTACCATGTAATAAACCATATAATATATCTATAACTAACTGCTCTAAAGATAGTTGATTATGATTATTAAATAAATATGTATTTATTTAATTAGGTTTTATGTACCTACGTTTCATGAGGCCATGTCCATGTGCAGACCTACTGACATTCGGTTAGACTTAATATCCTAAATACGTAGTCCGTAGATTATTTTGTATTGAAAATACATTTCTATCAATGATATTCTAAGTGATAAGTAGGTATTTCTTTTTCGATTAGTCTTGTTGACAAGACATAACCTCTAATAATTCAAACTGAAATATCTTTAATTCCTAACTTCCTATAAAAGTATAACAGAAGACAAAGTTGTTTAGAAATTCAAACTCTATACTTTTAGATATTTTTCATACGTAGACGCAAAAAAAAAAATGTCAACAAAAATTTGTTTGGGAGTTCGCCGGTGTTCTTTAGTGCTGAGATAACCACAACAGAACTTTTACAACCCGCGTGGGGTGTTCATTATATCCAAAAAACTCGTAAATCGATTGTTGCTGCAAGATTGTTAATGCAGAGTTTCTAATTCGTCGAAGCAAGTTTTTAGATTCTTCGATGCAAACTTTAATAACCTAAAAGAAAAGGCTAGGTCACTCACTAAACATCGCACCCTTAGAATCAAATGGACCTAACTCCAAAATTGTAGTTTTTGGCAAATGAGCAAGAATTAAAATCTTCAACGAGCAAATCCATTTCCTAAAAAAAAAATGGGTAAAAAACAAGTACTAACAAGACCTATGTATAAGCTGTCCTTTTTCCAATTATATTTTGGAATCTTGTTCATCACTGGGTTTTTGAGTGTGTTTTTACGTTCAGTTTATAACAAAGTAGTAACAGGATTTTTTAGCTAAGTAAGTGGAAAATTGTTAACTATTCTTTTCTTAATAAGACATGGATATATTAGAAACTTTATCGGGAATTTTGAATTTAGTAAAGATTTATTATGTGACTGTTTACTTTCGTCCATTAAAGCTGTTTTATTTCATCTAGGTATATCTGAGTGGATTTTAAATATACATAGGTTTTAATGTATGAACATAAGTTATTCAACTTTACAACTTATTAAAAACTATATATTTACAAATAAAGAAGATATAATATAGAACATACATATAACATATGAACAATCTTATCGAATCTGAAAATTTCTGGTGACATATTTACGTATAGAAGATATCTTTGGTTCAGATGAACAGGGTATTAACTCAAAAATACCTATTTTTCAGGAGAACGATTTGAAGTTTTTAAATCGGTATCTAAATCTGTTGTAAATGATTTTAAATCGGAAGATCATAACGTTATGATCTATTAATTATTAACGTTATGTTAGGATCGCATGAATTTTAGTAGGACTGTATTTTTAAGTTAAAAATCATAAATTTTGAGTTAATACCCTGTTCATCCAAACGAACGATATACAGTATGTTAACTGACAGAGGGCGTTCCCGCTAACACGCAATAGTATATAGCATCCATATTTATGATTTAAAAAAAATATTACCATTCGAAAACAAAATGTTTTTATTTTTTTAATATTAAAATATTCACTAAAATGTTAAATTGATACGTTAAAGTAACACTCTGTATACGCGTACTTGCCGGTTTGGGCATTGCTACTACGAGTAGGTACTATTTTGCGATACTATTTTGATTTTAAATAGGATTTTTCGAATTTATTGTCTTTTTTTTTAATTCGGATTATTTTCTGCTTATTTTTCTATTCTGATATTTTTATTTGAATCTATTAATGATATAGATTAACGAATTTAAGGGAACGTCCTTTGTTATTTAACATACTGTATAATTCCTCCTATTTTCCCAATGATGTATCACATCACTTACGCACAGAAATTGCGGTGATGATGTGTGTGTTTCACAAACGATAACGAATGCTCAAGCGGCAGCCGACCGCTAATCCATCACAGTTTGCCTCTACAAGTTGCGTCTTATGTGATAAGCAATTAAATTTGAAACTTAGCATTTCACTAAACCGCTGGAGGCTTTAGATGTGTGAATTGGTATCTATTTACAATGTTGCTTATGTTGTGAAGTAGTTTAATCCGAGCAACTTAGGATTTGATTGATATGTAAGTATGGCCCCATTTTTTTTTCTGGATCGGTAATCATCAAATGACTTCTCCCGCTCTGTGTGGAGCGGAAGAGACTGTTCCCATGTTCCGCCTAGTGAGTGCCCTTTTGGTTCTAGGGCCGCGGTGACTCTTTCAAACAAATTCCGCAACCTGACGATAGAATTTTGACTTGAATTTATTTGAAGCCACGTATATGCAGTGGCGTGCAGTGGTTCGAGTTAGGGTAGGCCAGAGAAAATGTCAAAAAAAAAACCACAATATTCAGGGTTGAAATGTGGTGTTCATCAAAAGTGTCTAGAGTTTAAGTATGTTTGTGTGTATGTGTTAGAGTATAACCGCAATTGAGGTTTATTATTTTAACTCTTTTGGATCGTTATTGATGCCATTTAGTGAATTGTACTATTTGAATAAAGATTTTTTTTTTTAAATTTTTGTTAGAAATAAACAACTGTAAATCAGGATTCATAAAAATTGTACCACGATGGCCATGAATCCATGATGTTGGCTACGAGGCTCCACAGATCTTCAGGTTTGCTGATAAGCGCGCAAATCATCTGAAATCGTTTGCGTGAACTAGGTCTGCGTTCCCCAAGGCCACTGAAAGTTTAATCTATAGCACCGTGCAATTGTATATGGGTGTATTTATAATGGGCTCGCGAACACAGAAATTGGGAGAAAGAAGACCTCCGATGAATCTTGTTTCTATATAAGGACAGATACAAGCGGTACTAGAGTTTGGAGGACCTCCGGACTTCAAGAACTTTTTCAGGAAGTTCATACATATGGAGCCCCCTCCATATGTATGAACTTCCTAAAAAAAACACAATAAGGGTTTGTTATTCAAATACCGGTGTTTGAATCGGCAGGAGAACCAATCTCATTTAGATCAAGGGCAACCTCAATGTTCAGATTTTATGAAGAGAGGATTGTTTCAGATGTGATCATCTTTTTGCGAAAGTATTATCGAACCATTTGAATGAGAGATTGCAAGGGTCGTTCCTATAATTACCACATTGCTGACATCTGACGTCAAAATAAACCAAATATAAATATCTCTGATATTGGTAAATTCTCTGCCCCCAGATCTGGCAACACAGACGAATGGGGTATGCCATAGATACTGACCGGCTAGGCTATCGCAAACAGAATCGTAATAAAACAAATATAGCGCGAACTGTAAATAAAAAGAGTATTCCTATTGGGTCCACAGTTCCGCCTTTTGTTTGTTCTAAGTTATTCCTCAATTTGACCCAGTTTAATTGATTGTGATTTAATTGAACTTGTTATATTTCTTCAAGTGGCCTTAAGTTATTTTTAATTTTCACAAATCTTGGATGGCAATTTTAACTTAGTCTATGTCGCCTCGATAATTTTTTTAGACGTGTTTTCCGTTTACACTACATTGATGATTAGCGGCATGTGTAGAATAAAGTTAATTTGGAATTAATGACATAATATATTGCGAAAAGAAAACTTGGTATTTTAAAGTATGACTACTTGTTTTAAATATAACTTAGTACTAACATTTATACAAAAACAAGATAGATACGTTTGAGCATCATAGTCCTCTTGATCACTATCATCTGGAAACGTAGCCAAAAGACTGGCAGCATAGCCATGTTGAATAAGAGTGCTTAATTTTGGGAAAGAATGATCAATCCCACTGGTTACACAAACATAACGAGAAATATTCAGGAAAGGGAGACGCGTACTCTTGGACCCATGACTCAATTGTTTCAACCGCAAACGGCTCAAAAAGTAATCTAAACAAATAAACAAAATTTAAGTTGACTGTAATATTGGAATAACAGCTTTTTAATAAAAGCATAATTATGTATGTATATACGATGCGTATAACAAGATCACACTTTTTAAATGTTTTTTTTTTCTGCCTGTATGTTTATTCCGGCTAATCTCCGGGACAGCTAAACCGATTTCGTCGTAAAAAAAATTAAAATAGCCGCCGGTTAGTTACCGATAAGATGACTAGTTACCACTTGAGGGTCAGCCATCATAGTTGTGCTTGGAATATGAGATAGAGCAAAGGTTGACTTAAGGATTAAGCGTAGATTTGATTAAAGATACAAAGTTGTCACGAAAATTAATTAAGTTGACGTTGAAAACGACATTGAATTTAAAGTACAGAAGTCTGTTTTGAAAAACAAAATTAAAATCCCGAATTCTATATTAACCGAAATATAGAATAGTCTATTTTTTCATTAGTTCATATTTAAATTAAGTGGGTGGCGCAAAATTACTTTTCTATTTCGGAAAAACCAACATAAAACTATTGCTATTTGAACATTATCCTTATCAAATACCGGAGTAGGTAAAACCAATACACTAACGATGTATTAATATCTATTTATTTGCTTTATTTTTAGAACCAATGTATGAATTCATCTTATACTATAAATATTTAAGTAATAGTTACAAACTGATTTTTTCATTTGATGTTATTATTTTTACTGCAGTTATATGGAGTAGTTTTCTAAAAATTTAAACTAATATTAGAGGAAATTAAAGAAACAGTTTACCTACGTGCCGATGCTATCATGATTATGATGTGAATCAAGGATACTACTAGTCTTATATAATTATGTAGGTCAATTTTCTTCCCATACCGGAATTATGATAGTTTTAAGACGTGAAAGTCGGCCCTCAGGACGACAAAACATTTTTATGTAGCTGTCTTCTCTATTAGGATGTAGATACCGATATTCGCTGCCAAAAATCTCTTACCGTTATAAGGCCATCGATTATATCTAAAAATGCATTGTTATTGTGGCAAAGGCAAGCGAAATCGCGCAAACAGATCGTAAATAATATTTGAATCAAAACCTTGCAGCCTAGTTACTTCCCAATAATCGAAACTCAAAACTTTTCTCAACCGTTTTATAGAATCTAGGGCAAATAGTTTTAATTATAACATTTAGTTTACAAACCGAATCAATAGTCTGGTCCAAAGCGGAAAAGACCAATCACCGTTGAGCTCCGACTATGTATCGTATGTGAGTAAAAGTAGTTCTGCACATAAATTGGTGTATTTTCAAGGATCGTAATGAAAAATGGATACAGGGACATGGACTATTAATTGAAGTACACTCCAATAATATTAGATTGATTGATTTCTTAGTACCGTTTTACTTGGCATCTGGTTATTTCATTAGAATTAAATGGATATTCTATTATTAAAACGGTCTACTATTGAAACTTGCCCCGTAGATCGTTGAAACTTTCGCAAAGCTTTATTATTGCTGCTTTACCGGAAAAAAATGGAGCTACAACAAGCGTATTTTTTTATTTCTCTATTTGGCCGATATAACCACATAACCATACGACGACTCATCCGAACTTGTGGATGATTCGTCGCCATACAATTTTGAAAGGGTAACGTTTCATCCGCGGATTAAATATTTTGCGGATGAAATCATCACGTGACTTCTTCCGTTCTGGGCGGAGCGGAAGGAAGTGTCAGACTCTTACTGACTAAAACCCACCCGTGATCCTTCTTGTGACCTTTGCGTTCTAGGGCTGCGGTGACTATTTCGAACAAATTCCGCAACCCTAGATGAGTAGTCACCTAAGTCGTATTTTTTCGGTATTTTTTGCTGTATCACCAAAATGTAAATTTACTGAGGAGTCAGACATTAATTATTAACATTATTTTCCAAAAAAAAAAATTGCACTTGTAAAACCGGCCAAGCGTAAGCGCGTATTTTGCGTGCAGGTGAGACTCCTAGCTCCCCAAGGAAGGCCAGCAAAGACAGCCTTGGTGACAGTGTTTTAAGGGTTTCGTTTTTCCATGCACAGGTTCAAAACCTTTAAAACATTGTACAAAGGCGGGCTTAATGTCTTAGGCATCACCACAAATCTTATCCATGTAGTGCTACTTCTCAAGTACCTATATAACAAGAAAATTTAATTGGTTACGTGTTAAGCCACATTTTTTGATACTCGCAAAACCTACGGGCATGACTTGCCGTTGACTTTGAATTATGGAACTTCGTATGATGCAGTCACTCAATGGAATGAGAGTTCAAATCGTACTTGACCGGATTTTATAATTCGAATTTCAAAACCATTAAATGTCTTAGTCAAGGTGACGAACTAGGGCTGGCCGCTATGATGGAAACTTCAGTGAATTTTAACCGTGAAGTTGAAAAACTGTACAAAATAAAGTATGTAGTATTTAAAACTTATTTGCTGCATACTTAGTGCTCAAGTTTACTGGACACAATATAAGCAGCGAGAAGCATCCAGTATAAAATTCACCATCTGGTAAGTAAAGAGCTTAAAAGCTTCAAGGATGCGAAAAGACACTTCAGAAGTTATGTTTTCGGTAGTTCGGGCAGTTTTTACTACAAAGCATGATGGTCTTAACAGGTCAAAGAGCACAACTCAAAGCCCGAGTATGTATGCTGTATTAGTTTCTATAAAACGTGTAACAGAATACTATAAATGACTTTTGAATCTTTGAATCTTTGAATCTTTGAATCTATTTAAAACATTACTAATATGAAACTTTATTGTTTCGACGTTTTCAAACGAAGTAACAGCTGCATCATTTTTTGATTTTGATGAATCATGTTATGTTTTTTTTCGATGTTACGTGCTTATATAAACCTTCGAGGTAAAGAAAAATCTATGAAGCTGTAGCTCGAATTATTTTTCTAAAAAAGCTTTCGTATGCCTTTGGTACATAGGAGGCTGAGTAGTTCTAATCTATAAATCTGGAACTCGTCAGTCCGTCCGTATGAAGTGATGTCCAAACATTAGTGTAACGTTCGGCTTTCGATAAGGTATTCAAATCCCCAGGTGACGCCTACGTTTTTTTTAGAGTTCTTTTTTTATTTTTTTTCTAGGCATCAGGCTGATAATGATACGCTTTATCCAAAATACACTTCCAATACAAAAGAAAATACTTTTGCCATGCCGTTAGTACCAGTAATTTAGAACTATACTTTCACTTTTTTTTCTTAATTCTGAGAGGGAGATTGTAAAAGAAATTTACTGTACGCACCAACATTTTTTCCGACATCCACGCGAACGTGCGAACGTAGTCCTCTTTACTAATATTATAAAGCTGAAGAGTTTGTTTAGTTGTGCATGCTAATCTTAGGAACTACTGGATCGAATTTAGCCCTTTTATTGAGGAAGGCTATGTAACAGGCTATATAACTGCACGCTACGATACATAGGAGCGGAGCATCAATGAAAAATGTTTTTTTTCTCTCTTATGTGACGCAGACTAAGTTGCGCGGGTCTAGAGAGTTTTACTAATAAAGCAAATTAATTCCGTAATTTCCGTGTAATTCCGTATGCATTGAAACTAAAAAAGATACATACAAACACACACACACACACACACACACTTCAATGCACATTCAACACATACCACGAAGCTAATACATATTACTTTCGTGACAACTGTGACACGTATTTTGCTTGATTTATTTTCCTTCTGGGCTTGTAAATAGTAACATATTTTAAAAACTACAAACTAAACAGGTGGACAAACGAACATTTCCTTTTTATTTTACCATCAAACGTCGAGTTTTTTCAACGAATGTTTCTGGTTCCCACGCAAAATAGTACAGTTCAATTTCATTGAATTTTTCGACATCCATCGAGCGTATTCTATACGCGTATGATCCTTTCAGCCATGAGTGTGTAGAGAGGAACCGAAATAGAAATGGTATGTATGTTGTACATAATATTTCAAGCCTTTGGTATGCAGATAGACGCGTGGGCTTTTGCACATGTAGCAAAAATGGTAGCATTTTTACATGGCTTAAAAAGTGGCTTAAAACCGGAACCATAGAACTAAACCTCCGTTTGTATGAACCGTAATTAGGTTATTTTCGAGGATAGTGTTTTTTCTTTTTATTCGTGTGTGAGTTTAGGTCACATAGCTTTTTTATTTGGATAGGGAATCGCTCTGGGCGGAGCGGAAGGATTCAAGATTCAAGATTCAAGATTCAAAGCATTTATTTCAAATAAACCCTTTACAGGCACTTTTGAATTGTCAAGTCGAAAGAGGTGAAGCTATCTGCACGTTCCAAAGCGTAGATCTCTATGGAGAAGAACGTGCAAGAAACTCCACGGACACTCTTTTAAATCATGTTCTGTATTACATAACTTTGGTTACATCCTTGGTGCTTCTATGTGTGAGGACAATGCAGAGAAAAAAAAAAAAAGGAAACTATAAAACAATTCAAAGTATAAAGATTAAAACAAGTCAGTGGCAGTTAAGAGGTGACCAGTCTCAACCGACGGCGCCCGTTCACGAACATGACGCGTGTATCGGCACCATTTAGCTCAACCATTTTGAAGGGAACCGAATGATCCGACACACGCGCCACCATCAGCGAGACATTTGAGCGAGCATGACATACTCTCAACTGCCATTTTAGTTCAAGTCACAAATATAAACTATAACCTGTAAATGGCTCCATGGTACTCACATTTACAATATTTGAAAATAAACTGCTTCTACATTATACAATTCACAATGACCAAGCAAATACAAGTAAAAAAGAGAAATTATTTATTCTCAAAATAAAATTATATAAAAAAAAAGAATAAATAGAATAAATAAATGAGACAAAAAAAAAGGGCGAGCATCTCTTCCAAATAAAAAATCCTAACTTGTTTACCCAAGTGGTTGAGGCTGTGGAGCAGGACCGGCATTTAGCCAAGCATTTTTATCAAGGATATAATCTTCCAGTTTATAATATGCTTGCCTACATAGTGTGCGTTTTATGCATGTTTTAAATTTTCTCTCATTTAATTGAAGGATATCGACTGGTATTTTGTTATAAAATTTTACGCAATACCCCATAAAAGAAGTGTGTACTTTAGCCAATCTAAACCTAGGTTGATCTAATTTGTTTCTATTTCTAGTATTAACATTATGCCTGTCGCTGATCTTATTAAAAATATGAAGATTTTTCCGAACATACATAATGTTTTCATATATGTATTGACAAGGTACCGTCATGATGTTAATTTCCTTAAACAGTTCCCTTAGAGAATCGCGCCAGCGGAGATTATAAATGGCTCTAACTGCTCTTTTCTGCAGAATAAAAATAGACTCTATGTCTGCAGCCCGTCCCCATAGCAAAATACCGTAAGACATGACACTATGAAAGTAACTAAAATAGACCAGTCTCGCGGTATCTACATTAGTAAGTTGACGGATTTTTCTGACAGCATATGCTGCTGAACTTAGCCGTCCTGCAAGTGATGCTAAATGAGGTCCCCATTGTAGCCTTGAGTCGAGCGTTATCCCCAGGAAAACTGTGCTTTCGACGAATTCTAGTTTCTCTTTATTCAATACTATTTCCTCAATACTACTTTTAACATTCGGTAAAACAAATCTAATACATTTGGTTTTTTTCTCATTTAATACTAAATTATTAGCAGTAAACCAATTTTGGACCTGCTGTAGGGAGTCATTTACTTCGTCAAGATTTGCAGAACGTCTATTTATCTTAAAAATTAAGGACGTATCGTCAGCAAATAACACCATTTGTGATTGTTTTTTCAAAAGATAGGGTAGATCATTTATGTACACTAAAAAGAGGAAAGGACCCAGTATTGAGCCTTGTGGTACCCCCATTTTGACTCCTAAACCACATGAATTTACACCGTTTATTTGAACTTGCTGCTGTCTGTCATTTAAATAAGACTGTACTAAACTAAGTGCTAGTTTACTAAGTCCGTAATGTTCTAGTTTTAAAAGCAAGGTTTCGTGATGAACACAATCAAATGCCTTGGAGAGGTCACAAAATATTCCTATGGCATCTTGGGCCTCTTCCCACGCTGCAAATATATGTTTTAGTAAGGTGACACCAGCGTCAGTCGTGCAACGTCCTCTGGTGAAACCATACTGTTGATCGTGTAAGATTTTGTTGGTGTTAAAATGATTGAGCATCTGATTGAGCATCACCTTTTCGAAGACCTTGCTGAAAACCGGCAACACGGATACAGGTCTATAGTTATTGGTGTCTTTACTATCGCCGGACTTAAAAAGTGGTATAACCTTACTGTATTTCATTATATCCGGAAAGACACCTTGGTCCACACATAAATTAAATATTAAAGCCAAGTATGGTGCTGTTGTCTCAATTATGGATGTGCACACTTTGACGGACATACCGTACCGTACCATAAGGGAGTGTCAGACTCTGACTGACTAAAACCTACCTGTGATCCTTCTAGTGCCCTTTGCGTTCCATGGCCGCGGTGACTCTTTCAAACGAATTCCGAAACTAGGTCATATAGCTATGGTACGAGTTACGCTGACCAAAGTTTACAACTTTTATTTTTCCATTTCCAATTAGAAAGGAAACTTCATCAGGTTTTGACATTTGCTATCGATGTCATTCGCTGGCTTTGAATGTAGAGACTACTAAATAATATAGGTATTTTCAAATCGTTAGGACTTATCGACCAAATTCGGTCAGTAGACAATTGGCAACTTGGGCACGCCACTATCGTAGCGATAAGTCCACTCTTTGAGGAGTAGTTGGAGAGGCGGCACGGCATCCTTAACTTCTGCTTGACGCAGGTACTCACCGGATACAGATGTTTCGGATTCGGCGGGAAAACACGCCCCGGTGTCAACACTGTGTGGATCGCCCGGATGATATGGTGGAGGTCTGCCTTGCTTGGGCAGAGCAACGCCGCGTGACGTTACGTCGTCAAGGTGATCAGCGGCGACCTCTCGCTTCAGGTCCTGGTTCTATCCATGTTTCGGAGCAAGGGGGCATGGGAGGTAGTCAAGTAATTCGTAAGATAGAGGCAAACTTCACTCCCTAGCCGCCGCAACAGAAGAAGACGCCCCGGGTGGCGCGAGATGCAGGCGATTACCGGCCACTGCGGGCCTGCGGACTGTGCAACCAGGCTAGGGTTGACGACGCATTGTGTTCCACGCGTGCCTCAAAGAGATGTCTTCATCGAAGACGATGCCCGCTAGGGCCAGTGCCTGCCGGGGTTGCGGAATTTGACCGAAAGAGTTTCTGCGGTCTTGGAACCCATAGGGTACCAGAAAAAGCATGGATGGGTCTTAGTTAGTCAGAGAGACTTCTTCCACTCTGCCTGTAGTGGTAGAAGGCATTTTATAAATCTCATCTATACTAATATTATAAAGCTGAAGAGTTTGTTTGTTTGGTTTTTTGTTTGTTTGTTTGTTTGTTTGTTTGAACGCGCTAATCTCAGGAACTACTGGTTCGAATTGAAAAATTATTTTTGGGTTGAATAGACCATTTATCGAGGAAGGCTTTAGGCTATATATCATCACGCTTAAGCCAATAGGAGCGGAGCAGCAATAAAGAATGTTTTAAAATCGGGGATTCCACGGGGACGAAGTCGCGGGCAGCAGCTAGTTTTATAATATGCAGCGACTTCAGACCCTGGTATGCGACGAATCACAAACACAATGACGCGAGATTTCGAGGGGATACACTATTTTATTTTTCCTGACAATTTTTAAATGGATTAAATTGATTCAGTCTCCCAAGAGCGGTGTACCTAGTCTACGTAGAAAAGAGGTTGAATGATATGCTTGACGAAAAGTTAATGATAGGTACAAAATTTAAGAGTGGAGACATGTTTTTTTTTTTTAAGAATGTTTGGAAAAAGACTATGCAAAATACGTACGATGTGTTTTTTTTTTGTGCATTAGTGGGATAAAATGTGCAGTTGATTATTATTATCGCGGAACAAGGAATATTGATAACTAGAGTTTTGGCTGTCATAACTATAATCCAGAAATGTGATGGCTGGAATTTCTAGGAGATGGTCACTATTGATAAGTATGATTTTTTAGAAAATGTCCCAATCTAGCAGTACCGAAGCATCTCGAGGGTTTGTGGTAATTCACATAATGACGGACGATGGTAGTTATTTGTTAGTGAGAAGAGATGATGATCTTAGATCGTCACATTATTACAATAATCGTGAATTGCATCAACCATTAATTCGTGCAGGAATATTTCATAACCTAGAAATAATACGAAAATAAATCAACCCTGTATTGCATTTTAAATGGACGTGAAAACTTCTGAACAACGATGACCTTCGCCCAATAGCAAACCCAAAGATAAAGGCAGATTTATGTACCAACAATATTATTGTTTAATAAACCCATTAAAGCGTAATAAATAAGCCTTTGCCTTAATTCCGCACAAGGTTATCCAAATATATATAATACTACAATTGGTACAGAATTCAGACAGGTATCTAATCAAAGCTTTAGAATTGGAATTTTAAATGGGCGAAAACCACATCCCACCTCGCTACCTTTGGCGTACACACAACTAGGATACTATGAGTTTTGCAATATGGAGTGAGTTTTGAGTGAGATATAGATTAGGTGGATATTGCAATATTAAAAATAATATTGCAATGATAACAATTGAATGAAGAGAAATGAATAAGGTCTTATACTCGTACTATTATTATATAGAAACTCTTTGTTCTGTAGGTTTCTTTTTAATTTCATGTCATTGCAGTTAGCAATTCTAATATAAATCTTCAATCTAAGATTTCTCTAATCTAAGAATTTCGTAAATTATCTGTTGCAGTAGATTTGATAGACTGGTAGTAAGAAGTGCTTAAGCCGCCATTTCATCTTTTATTTTCGAATGTTTTCTTCATCTGTATTTTCTGTAAATGGTGTACATTATAAAGAGTATTCTATTCTGTTCTATTCTATTCTTCTCATATCTACTACTATTGTATAGCATGAAAACAATGTTAAAATCAATAAATTTCATTGAAATAAGGAGGGATGTCTTGCCGATTGATTTTATAGGAAACGACGAATTAAAACTATGCCATAGCTTCTAAACTTTCGTTAGTTCCCGTATAAGACTTCGTCAAATTTTTGTAGTTTATTTTATTAAGAGTTAAAGATATTTTATCATTGTAACAAGAGCATAATTATCATTTTCACTAATCCACTTGTTCTGAAATTTATTTCACTTAAAGTATCTTCTACTTCACTCATAAATTCTGTTATGTTGAGTTTTTGTTCTGTGTTGTATCTGTTTGTGTAGTATTCTATTATATTCTAGTACTAGAATTCACGTCACTCTAAAACTCATTCTCTCAAACGACTTCAACTAGTGAGAGCTCACGTTAATATCCATTTCTGCGCAGAAAGGGTCCGAGCCCTTTTCGTCGGGTCGCGGGGTGCTTGCAAAATTTACGATTCACCTAGATTTACAGCCGTCATAAAGAATTCAGAGGGCCCGAACATTTTGCTTTTCAAGTTTTGTTAGAGCTTCGGTATAGTCGTGTTATGTAGAATTGTAGATGTTTCAATTTGTCGAGTATTCGGTCTAGCCTGAAGTGTTTTAAATCTAACTCTGAATTTTGTTATGGCTAATTTCAGAGGCATTGCCTGCTCGTTCATATAATAGATTTTTCCATTCTTACACATTCTTGAACTGGTTATGGTGAACTGGTTTTTCTTCTTTATATTTATGACTTTATATATATATACTTTAAAGTCTGTTTACAGAGATTTTTTATATGATATAAAAAAAAATGTTTGGTTTTGTAGCAGCCACATATACATATATTATGTAGATACGGCGTAGCCATTGTAATCGTTACGAACACTATCAGCAAATTTCAAAGAGACTTTTGTAAAACTGCAAAAGAACAACGCCAAGAACACTTTAAAAGGAGAGACCAACAGAAAGATCCTTAACAGTAAAAAGAGGTCACGAGTACAAACAAAACAACTCGATACGAAACCCGAACTAACCCCACTCAAGCAAACTTTATAGGTACCAAGCCGAACTTACCCTGAATTATTAAATCTAAATTTATCGATTCGGAAATAAATAAAAGGTATACTGAAAGGGGAGGCGTTCAAAGCCTTTGAAATTGAATTTCAGTACCTTACAGTATCTTCAGTGAACGCGAAGCTGCAATAGGTATGCTTTTGGTCAGGAATAATTTCTGTATAGGTTATGCCCGAAACGTGCATGACTTGGTAATACTGTGAATTGCAGTGTTATAGAGAAATTAGTATGGATTGGAACTGGGTTTATAAACGGATTGCGTGTTCGGGAATAGGAAATATGATGTTTGGTATCTGGGCCGTATGGATATGTGTTGCATATAGGTCAGCATGAGTGAGAATTATGCGACAAGGCAGGGCGATTAGATTTCACACCTGTTTGTCGTTATCTTCAACCGTTTGTCTTTTCGTGTTTCTCGGTCTGTTCAGATTCTTATTCTTCTTATCATTGACTGATAGAGCCTTTTCTCTTTTACTTGTGCTAAAGTCTTGTATGAGGAGGGCTTTTCGACTGGACTTGAAAGTAGTCTATTATACTGCCTTTAGGACCTCCCACGAAATCAACTACCAGAAACAATAGTCAAAGAGATTCCAACTAATTTTCTAAATTAAAATTCTCCTAGTGGCTTCACCCGCTTGGAAGTCTATGATTATTCCAAGGGAACATAACCTACTCCCGGTATAAAAAGTATCCTTTGTTATTACAAGATAGAGAAAGAAAGAAAAAAAAAAGTAAGAAAGAATTTAATTTATGTAGCACATATGTATGTACATACATGAAACACGCACGGTACCTACATGGATATAACAAAAAAAGAAGAATGATGCTGTCTGACGCATATCTATCTGATATCGTGGTAAAGATGTTACAGACAGACAGCCAGACTGAGTGAATTTCGCATTTATGATATTAATATGGAACTATGGTTGAAATCCTTGGATTTTCTAATAATTTTCCTCAACGTTTCTAAGAGACTTACATAAATTACTTAATTTTCTGCTCTCCATTGAAATGAAACTTCTACTTTTACAATAAAATATTAGTTCTTTGAACAAAGACAAATAAATACTCAGTAGTCCGTCTTATTCGACAGTTAAGATAAAGTTTGAGCCACAAAGTGTATTAGTCAAATTATCACTAACTTTGTTTTCTTAGCGAAAAGCTTGGATTTTAAGTCAATAGCAACTGAAGAACTTGTACAATGGATAGCTGGTAAATGTTTGTAATAAGATTTAGTGTTACTTTTCAGTTTTTATTTTGAGTTTCTTTTCTGGGTGACTGAGCTTGAATTTTTATTTGTTTATTTTGAATTAGACCCCCTCAAAAAGTTTCAGATGTATAAGTAATCCTATACATCTGAAACTTTTTGAGGGGGTGGTCGCGGCAGACTAACGAAATGTCATGTCAATCTATACTAATATTATAAAGCTGAAGAGTTTGTTTGTTTGTTTGTTTGTTTGAACGCGCTAATCTCAGGAACTACTGGTTCGAATTGAAAAATTCTTTTTGGGTTGAATAGACCATTTATCGAGGAAGGCTTTAGGCTATATATCATCACGCTTAAGCCAATAGGAGTGGAGCAGCGATAAAGAATGTTTTAAAATCGGGGATTCCACGGGGACGAAGTCGCGGGCAGCAGCTAGTCCTTAATATTTTGCCATTTTGTATCGTCGACTGTATTCTTCACCGTGAATACTAAGGTGTAGCGAACTTAAAGTCAGCTGTCAATTGAACGTTTGCAAAAGATTGATAGTTCACTTCTTACTTCTTCTTCACTGTAGTTTCTACTTCACCTTAGTATTTACAGAATCAATAGTGTGCGAGAACGATCAAAAGAAAAGGATATGTGAAGTTTTAAACTAAAGTAACAAATAAACCTACATACACATTGTAAATATTAATTTATGATTACATTTATGTATGATATTCCAAATACTGTAATAGAACATCTTAGTACGACTATATCAAAATCAGATTCTGCAGTAATCTGAACTTCATATATCCTTTTCTTTTGTTCGTTCTCACACACTATTGACTACAATTTATGTTTCATGTCTTAATTACATAAAAAATAAACAGCTTTCACTAAATAATGATAACGTATACTATTATACATATAGAATACTGTTTTCTGCATGTACATAAATTATAAAATAAATAAAACATATGTTCTGAAGTCCTAAAGCATGGAAACATTGACCTGTAGTCTTGAATTTATTACATCGACTTATTCTTGCATTATCTTAGTTCGCAAAACTGCTGAAATAGATCTTGTTGACGATGGTGAAAATCATGCACTGATCTTAACGTACGGACTTAATCTTGCAACAAATGTAAGTCTTTTGATTAAACCCGAAAGGTAAACTCCAATAATCTATACTAATATTATAAAGCTGAAGAGTTTGTTTGTTTGTTTGTTTGTTTGTTTGTACGCGCTAATCTCAGGAACTACTGGTTCGAATTGAAAAATTCTTTTTGGGTTGAATAGACCATTTATCGAGGAAGGCTTTAGGCTATATATCATCACGCTTAAGCCAATAGGAGCGGAGCAGCGATAAAGAATGTTTTAAAATCGGGGATTCCACGGGGACGAAGTCGCGGACAGAAGCTAGTTATAAAATAAAAGGCAAGACCAAGCAAATTCACTCACCTCTAAGCCACACACATACATAGAATATCTCTAATCTCTTTATCACATTTAAAGAGACAAACACTCAAGCAAATGAGAAACATTAAACAGATCTTCACATCAAGGTGTTAAGCAATACCAGTCTGTCAGAATTCAGACTTCAACTGAAACAGAGCTATGTAGCATGATTGACGCACATAGCAGACATTTGTGCCTCACTTTAAGTGGGTAGTTTGACTTTGAGAGAGCTATAAAGCTCTGACGTAGGTATGTGAGCTATTTGTGTGTGCTGTTTGCAGTAAAAGAGTCGAGAACAAATTGGGTTTGCTGTGCAGTTGGGAATTGGTAGAGCACCTTAAGTAAATGCAGTTAGTTATTCAGTACCTAATCATTGGCCTTTGTGTTATTTCCGGATTATTATTTTATTTCGTATATGTAATGGTCTGCACTATTACATTCATTTATAACTAACGTCTGCCTGTGGCTTTGTTAGCGCGTGCAAAATTATCCCAAAGAAACATAATTCCAGAGATAAAAAGTATTATTTGTCTTAATCCAAGACAAAGTATACCATAGCTACAGATTTCACACCAATCCGTCGAGTTGTTGAGACGTTAAGAGATAAAAAACTGATAGACCGACAGAGTGAATATGTTTGTATGTTAGTTACAAAACACATCTCAACCGCTGAATAGGTTTAAATGAAGCTTGATAGAAGTTTAAATTGCACTAGATTGAGACAATGAACATTTTTCCGACTGACAAGTAGGAAAAGGCAAGCTTAATAATGTTCACATTCGTCTGAAGCACAACACGTGAAAGACATACTGAGAAGGTTATTTTTTGCATTACGGGTAAACTTACTTCTTTCCGTAGATACTCTCAATAAAAAACCAATTCCACTATGTACTCGGCAATAAGTTCTGTCGTCAAGCATCAGAGAGCCGTAACTCTCGTTAAGACCATATTCTTGGAAACGGATGAACCGATTCTAATGAAACTTGACACGCATGAGAACGTTTTTATTAAATTAAGGATGGGCAAGCATCAAATGACTTTTTCCGCTCTGGGCGGAGCGGAAGGGAGTATCGGTCTCTTGCTGACTAAAACCCACCCGTGTTTCTCTGAATGTTTTTTGCGTTCCAAGGCCACGGTGACTCTTTCGAACAAATTCTGCAACATATTCAAAAGACCTAAGCCTAAAAAGAATGTTAATGACGTTAAAGAAAGGTATGCGAACCAGGGTTAAAAATCATATGACAGGTGCTGTGTCTGGTGAGTAACTGCTTGATGGATTCTGTGGCGCGGTTGTACTAAGGTATGTATATGTTAAAAGGATGATAGATAGACAAATCATAATTATTAGTAAATCAGCCGACAGACGTCCACTGCTGGATGACGCGATGGCCTCCTCCAAGAATGGCCACAACAACCAGTCCTGTGCGTCTCGCATCCATCGGGTTCCCGTTACCCTCACCTAGTCATTGGTCTACCTTGTGGAAGGCCTTCCATCGTTGCGTCTTTCGGTACGCCACTCCAGAACTTTTCTGCCCCATCGACCATCTGTTCTTCGAGAAATGTGCCCACTGCCACTTCCTTGGTAACCTTTGCTTTCTTGCGGAAATTATCATTTCTGATTTGATCACGTAGGAAACTCCGAGCGACCTTGTCCTCTTCATTGCCCTTTGGGTGACTTTAAGCCTTCTGATGAGGTCCATGATGGAGAATGCCTTGTTGCCTTTTTTTCTGGATGGGAACTCAGCCACTCTGGGCGGAGCGGAAGGGAGTGTCAGACTCTTACTGACTAAAACCCCCCCGTGTTCCTCCTAGTGCCCTTTGCGTTCCAGAGCCGCGATGACTCTTTCGAACAAATTTCGCAACACGTCTTGTTATGCTCCACTCCAGTACAACAATTGTTTTTTTGTCAACTTAAATTATTTTGAAAATTATTAAAGTAAACGCTCATAAATAACAGCTAACGGTAAATATAAAATGCTGCGGATTTCCAGATAAATTCATCAAAGTAACTGCAAAATAAACGGATATTTTAATTGCTTGACGCCATGTGGGTTCTCTACACAAATCATTACTCACAAGTACCTAGTAAAACCTAACCTACAGTATACTAAAGTACATAGTCCAATCCACTCGGAAACTAACATAAATCTAACTTAACCTGCGTTAACTTACGTCGGGCGTAAGTTTTGCCAACTTAATTCTAACTTTAACTTGGGTACGTATGTATGTACGTAGGTATAATGAAATTTTAGTGTGCCCGACCCCTGGCTCAGAATTAGTTCTTTTTGAAGGAAAATTGTGAATAAATGATTCAATTGGAAGTTGTTTTTAAAATGTTAATGAGAGTAAAATTGCAACGTTGATGGTGGGTAGCTCGAGACTAAATAATAGCAGCCGGCCTGTTTCAAAGATTCTTGCCAAGATCGATAAGTGGATGGGTGATCATGTTAATATACCGAGACTCCTCCGTGCCGCGAAAAGCTCGTCAAACTGTTGGTTCCGGCTGTCATATTTTGTAGATCTTTGACAGTCATGTCATCGTTCAAAAGCCAATAAATCAAGGGCCAAGGATTTTGTGTTATTCAGAACTTATGTGTGGAGGTCTGATAAGCACTCAATACATTTGAAAAATTGATATTGAAATTGTACATAATTTTTGTGTGTGGTGGAAATCTTTATTTGGACCTTTAATATTTTTTTCGTGGAAAATATGATATCCGTCAAGTGGCTGCCGCCGGTTTTGATACACATTTGTGTCTGTTTTATCGCATTTTTCATGACTTTCCACAATATTTCCGGTGATAACTGTTCGCATTCCTATCGAATATTCTCCTTAAGAGCTGCGATTGTCTGAGGCTTGTTCCATAAGCTCGCGACTTCAAGTAGTTAAATTGGGTGATCTTGCTGGCCATGCCAAATCGCCAAAACCGGGAGATAACGCAGCCAGAAAATGCTTCCTTCCTAATATCCATTGTGGCTCGTGCTGTGTGTGCGGTTGCGACGTCTTGTTAAAACAACATGTTCACCAAGCCCTGCTCATCCAATTTCAGCAAGTAAGAAGTCGTTAATACGGTCTTCAGTGCAGCGTTCGCCAGTGACAGTGACCGTATTGTGGAGCCCTTCACAATACGGTCACTGTTACTGGCGAACGCTAAAAAAATGCCGTCCAATAACGCCGCACGACAAAGTTACTTTGAATGAATGTAATGGCTCTTCGTTCATCGCACGCGGATTTTCAGTGCCTTAGAAACGAAAATTTTGCTTATTGACCTAAATGGAAATGGGCCTCACCATTCATGATGATTTTCGACACAAAATCGTTTTTGATATTAAGTTTAACTTGGCAGTAATTCACACGCGTCTCGAAAAGCATGTCAAGTCGTTGGTTCCGGCGGTCATATTTTGTAGGTCATACTTTGACAGTCGTCTGTCAGAAACCAAAAAAGCAAGGGGTTTTGACTGAAACTGAATTGTGTCACTTTGAATGGATGTAATGGCTTTTCGTGAATCGCACGCAGTTTTTCAGTGCCTTGGAAACGAAAATTTTGCTTATTGACGTAAATGGAAATGGGCCTCGCTATTCATGATGATTTTAGACACAAAATCGTTTTTGATATCTATACTAATATTATAAAGAGGTAACGTTTGTGAGTTTGTGTTTGTAAGGGGTAATCTCTAGATTTACTGAACCGATTTTCAAAATTATTTCACCAATAGAAAGCTACGTTATTGTGGATTGTCATAGGCTATATTTTATTCCCGTATTGCCACGGCAACGGGAACAACGCGGGTGAAACTGCAGGGTGCTGCTAGTTGAGGATAACTTGGCAGTAATTCACACGCGACTGACAGTCAGCAGGCATTTACATTTTCTAATCGTGTCGTGCCAATTGGACAAACATTCTGGCTAAGCTGCTAGACTCGAACAGACTAGAACCACACAAGACTTTGCACGGCGTGGCCGCTACCGGACTGGTCTTTCGGCCGAGAATATCGCGGCTATGGCTGCCGATATCATTTAGAACGAAGAAACATCAACCATGTTCCCGTACAAAGTGCAAACAGTGCATCAGTTCCACGCACAAAACAAACATCACATAGTAACCGAACTCTGCCAAACTTTTCATCATCATACTTATAACTAAAAGCTAAAAGTATCATAAAAACATTCTTCTCTTTATGTAGCTTGTACGGCGTACGGAAAGTTCACGAGAGTTAAAAAAATAACTGAGTTTATTATATTGGAGCGCCTTGCAAAGGATTAGTGATGTGGTTTTGGCAGTTACGGCGTTGAGAATATCGATAAAATGTTTTTGTCAGGAAAATTTAATGAACATTCATAAATACATCTAGCGTTTTAAACGAATTCATCAAACTCAGTAACCAATCAATACTAACATTGGATAAACTAGATAATTTATTGTGAAATTTCAGGCAGAAGCAACGCTCAGATCAAATAAATTTTGGACTGTCTGACTTACAATCCAAAATGTAAAAAGAAAATCGAGAAACACTATCGACATCGATAATTGTATTCGAAGCTAAGTCGTATGCTGTCCACCACTCTTAGTGGGCTAGTTTATCGTACTTAATTACATTAGTCCCTCCGGGCAGTCCTGAAAATGAAAAGCTCAGAATTTAAATAAAATTATTGCGATTTTATGGATAAGGGCTACAATTTTGTCTTTTAGGCTATAAAGTAGAGCCCCAATTAGACTTAGTTATGTTTTTACGATGTAATTTTTGTTTTTTTTACTGATTTACCAGGTGTTTGTTTTAGATATTCTTTTTAGAGCGATAATAATCTAATTTTCTTTGGAAAAGTGGTGATTTTAACAATAAAATTGTATTTTATAACTTAAATATTTTTTAACCAAAGAATTAAAAATCAAATAAATTAACAAAAACCTCGAAAAGCTATTCTAAACCTAAACCACATGACAATATTTCACAGCGCCTGCCAAGAACTTAACAGCAAAATTGCATTCGAAGTCATTGCTCTTTTTTTTTTTTTTTTCTGGATGGGAAATCATCAAATGACCCCTCCCGCCCTGGGTGGAGCGGTAGGGAGTGTCAGACTTTTACTGACTAAAACCCACCCGTGATCCTTCTTGTGCCCTATGCGTTCCAGGGCCGCGGCAACTCTTTCGAACAAATTCCGCAACCCTAGCAGGCACCGACCCTATGGGGCCCCGTCCTCGGTGCTGACGGCTCCTTGAGGCGCGCGTGGAACACAACGCGTCGTCGACTCAACCTGGTATCGGACGGCGAGCCACCCACGCTCACCGTCCCCAGGCATCAGCCACTGCGCGATAGCACAGCGGCCGACTTGTCTCTGGAGGGGGCCGAAATGGGACCATTACTGGCACTCCATCTCAGCACCCTCCCGAGTGTTGGGAGCCGCAGCACCCGCAGCAGAAGCGGCAGTGGCGGCGACAGAAGCCGCGGCGGCGGCAGAGGCGGCGGTGGCGGCGGACCTCTTGCCCCTGGTCGGGGCGGATGGCGCGCAGGCCCTTCCCCCAGCCCAGTGCTCGGCCGGCTTGCCAACAGCCGCACATGCACTGCAGTGCGGCGTGGCCTCGCACGAGCCAGCCTTATGCCCGGGCTGACCACAGCGGAAACAGAGTCCGCTGCGGTCGACCTCCGAGGGGCACATAGCTCCCGTGTGGTTACCCACATGGCAGCGGCAGCACCTCAGAGGTCTGGGTTCCAGCAGTTTTACCCGCGCAGACACCCATCCCACCAAGAGCCTTCGGCCCTCCGACACAGTTCTGGCCGCCGTCACGGGGCAGCTCACCACAAGGGTTTGCATGCCCGTGTTGTCAGGCCGGAGGGTGCCCGCCTTGACGAGCTCGGCAGAGCACCCCCCAGTCCTGGCGACGGCGGCCACAACTTCCTCCTCCGTCACGGAGTCATCCAGGCCCACTATGCGCATGTCGATGCGCTTAGTCGGCCTGGACACCCGGACCTCGTCCGCGGGTAAGACCGCCCTCAGCCTTTCGGCCAGGGCGTCCGCGAACGGGCCACTCTCCGCTCCGGCGAGCTCGAGCTTCCGGGCACCGGTCAAGGTCCTCCTGACCCCGATGCCCCCGCTGATGCCCAGCTCTTGGAGGCTCACCGCCTCCTTCGCCCGCTTCAGTACGGCGAGATACGTCACGCCCCTCTGTTCCGCTTCCGGCTGCAGTGTGAGCACTACAGCCGCGGATTTCGGGGCGCGAAGCCTCGCCGCAATGGCGTTGGCCTTCCGCCGCTGCCTCCTCGCCTTGTTTTTGGCCGCTTTCGCGGCCCGCCGTTTCTGGCCAGCAACCTGCCACTCGGCCTCGGCCGCAGGAGGGTCCGAGGGTGGGGGTGGGGGCGGCTGCGGCACCACTGGCGCCGCAGCCTTAGCCGCTCCTCCAGCCTTCCTCCTACCCCTCTTCGCCGGGGCCGACTTGGTCGTCGCCGGCGTCGTAGTCGCCGGCGTCACAGGCGCTGTCGCTGGCGCCGGCGCGGCTCCGCCCTTGGCCTTCGCCTTCGCCTGGCCAGACGTTCCTGGGCCGGCAGCCACGGCGGCCGCGTACGAAGCCGCCTTCTGCCGGCCCTGGGGCCTCTGTGTCGCCGCTAGTGGGGGACGCCGAATCATGTCCTCCAAAACGGAGAACTGCTTCTGGTAGGGAGCCAGCTCCTGCCGCACCAGGCTCCGCACCTGGCTCAGCACTAGGCTCCCCTCCAGCGTCGCCGGACTCGGCCCCCCCTGCGGCTCCTCCGAGGCCGCTCTGGCCATGCCAGCCAGGTCCCTCCGGAGCGACTCATTCTCTGCAATGAGTCGCTCCGTTACGGCCGCGAGGCGGGCGACCTCCGCCCGCAACTCTGTCGCCTCTCCGGACCCGCCGACGTTGGCCGCCGCCGCCGCCATATGGAGGCTTTGGCCGCCGTAATGGCCTCCCGCTTGGAGGACTGCTTTCGCTTGAAGGCCACAGCGCGGATCGCGGCCTCCACGACCTCCGCAAACTGGGCCTTCTTGTCTTCGACAGTGGGACGCACCTCTCCCGGGGCCTCCGAGTCGTCGGAGTCGAGAGCAGGCGGAAGAGTAGAGGGAGCCCTACGACCGCTCCCTCCAGGGCGACGCCCCTCCTCCACCAACCTCCCGGCCCGACTCTCCACCTCCCGGGTAGAGGGAGCCAGCCCCCTCCCCGCCTCACAGCCCCTGCCCCGCCTGGCGGTGGGGATCTTGCGGGCGGAGGCAAACTCGCCCTCAGAGGACGACCCGCTGTCATCCTCCCGTCTGGGCCGCTTGCGGAAGAGCTTGACGCCCTCCACAGCAGCCCCCCCTCCTCTGTCTCCAGAGCCCGCCGAGCTGACCGTTACTAGGTCTGGCGCGGAGCCGGAATCCGACTCCGCACCACCCCGGCGCTCAGGCGAACCCTCCTCTTCAAACTCGTGCGCCATCAGCTCCTTAAACGAAGCGGATCCGGATGACGACGATGATTCGGAGCCTCCTCGGCTCTTGTTGCCACTGGCAAGCGGAAGGTCTTTGTTGCCCACCCCAGAGTACGGAGGGCAGCCCGCCGAAGCGGGGTGGGATTCCCCGACCGCTGAGCAGTCGGGACCCACCTGGGGACTCATTTTGCAAAGATCTTGACTCATTTTTTGTGCCTTTTAAGGGTGCGGTCCCTGTTTGCTCCGCCCCTTCTCGGGGCCCACTCTCCTCACCTCACCTCTCCACCTGCTCGCTGCTCCCACAGTCACGTCTGATGATCAGACGCGTACCAGAGAGCAGCGAGCAAGCGTGTTTCTCTCTTGGTCTGATCCCTCACTTGCGACCTTCCGGCATGAGTGGCTCTACCGGGAAAGCTCGCAAGATCATTGGGACGCTCAAGCCCCACCACGACGACAACGTGGAGACACATTCGGTGGGGGAAGTCATTGCTCTGCGCCTTTACTTTACGACTACCCAAAAACGGTAAAGTCCGAGTTTTATGTCCGTGACAGACCATCTAGAACATCAAACATGTCGTTTACGGTTAGACCCGTATATCTTAGAGTAATAAAACCTGCATACAATTTCCTTCGACCTTGTTAGGACAGTAATCCTTTGAATTTGTGAAGCTATGCAGGTGCGAATTAATAGTTAAGTTGATGCATAGTGAACTATTACTGTTGGTAAAGTTAGAATGATAATAGTTTAATGTCTAATAGATTGAGATACAGAACACGTTGTGAGAAATGTTTTAATTATAAATTTGAATAGATTAGAGAAACGATGGGTAGATAAAACAGTGTGAAATTTGATAATGTGGAAAAGGGAGTGAAATATTGAGATGACGAATAAGGAGAAGTATAACCCCAAACTCAAAAAGCTTTAAGCAAAAGAAATATATCTAGTACAATAAACATTCAAATCCAAAGTATGTACATTCAGGGCCCCAAGTCTGCTATTTTTATAAATGTGTCATTCCAACACGATCCCACTGTCATGTACTTAATACTTTTTGATAACCGAGCTATTAAAAGAAATGACTGCAAAACGACGTTCTAATGGTAGGTCATTGATGAAAGGAACTCTCAAAATTTTAGCAGATTACCGCATACGTCTGTCATTCATTTGTCATTATGTACGAGATAATACCATTCTTTCAATGGAGTGTCAGTGGTTGACCATTGGAAAGTCAAAATGACGCTTTTATATTAGTTGTAAAAATCAACCATTATGAGATCAATGATAGACCATTCTGAGACTATTGTAATAGCAGACTTGAGACCCTGGTGCATTGTTCATAAGATCAGAAAACTTCTCTGATAATTAAATTTAAACTCACCACAAATATGTTTTAGGTATGAAGCCTTTTCTTCTTCCTAAATTAATATTATTCTTATAAACATTTGTGTCTTAAAAAGAGCCATGGAAGCCTGGCTTATCTACTTAAAATGTGTGTAAGGGCCAATTTATTACGAACGTCATGCCGTAGAAATTTATGTCTTATTGCTAAAGTAACATGGCTTTTCAGACCGTTATTGAATGTTCAAAATAATATGGTTTTAATGGGCTGATTCAAGAGTGCTTATTTGGACGGATTTATTCCGTTTAAGCGCTGATTGTGGATTTGTTTGTCGAGTATAGAGAATTAATTTATAAATTTATGCACGCATATTAATTAGATTGCTTGATGATATCTAATTACTTAACAAAAACTCCTATAGGTTAATAATTTTATTGTGATATAATCTGCCAGAGCCATACATTGCGTTTTATAAGCATTCGGTGCAACTCTGATGCATGTGTTAATTCAATGAACACTAGATAAAATAAAAGCTATTTCGATGTGAGGCTCTTTGAATCTGTCTAACAACAACAAAACTTATAGCCGTTTTTCATTCAAATGGATGTGTATTATTTATATTAGTTAGTTATATATTCTCCATAGGAAAACTTTCATTTTATATAAGCTTCCGGTGACATACACGTAAACTAAAGATTAAAACTCATTGTGTTCATGTTGTACTTAAAAAAATTCTTTAGAACCTGACGGTTCACGAACATAGTGTCCTGCATACTTATAATATGGCCAATTTGCCATCTCGAATAACATTCGAAAATACTGGTCTAATTATCAATAATTTTGTCGAATGAATATTTGGCTTAAATTACGATCGCGACCAATGAAAGCTGATTGAGCCCCACTGGGGGACGGGGCTCCTATTTCTGCCTGTATGGTTTAAAGGAACCTAACATGAATGGGATTACAGGAGCTAAACTCGCTCGCTCCGCTCGTTATACTGCTTTTGAACACAGAGAAATGTTCTCTTCTAAATGAGGCGCACCCCATTAGAATTGTTCTTTAAACTTCAAGCCTGAAGATCTTTTTGATATCCAAGTCAATTTGTAAAATTGACCTTCAGTAAGCAGCTGGTGATCGTAGTTTGTCAGAAGATGATTATCACAAAGGCTCTTTATCAACCCAAAAATCTTTGAGAGCATAGTTAGTGGCGTAGGTCTAAGTTGGTCCTTAACAGAAAACTGGAATAGAACCGGTTCGTACGTTTAGGGAACACATAAACATACAATTATATAGACTCAAAAACACTTCCCTAGCTACGTCTTACTTATAACACCCCAAATATATTTTAGGTCGGGGCTTAAAAATTGACGTCATTTTCAAACAAGTTCTATCACCAAGACTTCCAATCTTAGGTGCTAAAGCAAACACAAGATCCAAAATGCAATTCCAACCACTCAGGCATCTGAATTGCAGAATTCAGGCAATGAACTTACAACACCAAAGCGTGGTCATTTCGCACTGCGCCATTTAAGTGTAATTAAAACTAAGTGTTTAGTGAAAGGTCAAAACGTTTGTAGAGCGACCAGTTTAACACAACGACTGGGCATAAGTAATGTGTGGTAAACCCATAGCTTTGTTAGCACCTATTTTCTTGAAGTGTGTGTTTAGATAGTCGGTTTAAACCTACACAAAGAACCAATATTATGTTAAGCGATACCTAACGATTGTCAAAATGTATGAGATTGACAGGTTAAGCTGTTGTTTCCAACTGTTATTTCAAGTTCTTTGACAGTCATTGAGAATAGTAAGAAGCCAGTGAATCTGACAATAGTATTGCCAAAGAGTCTCGTGTTGCCCACATACCAGCTTATGGAGATAAGATATACAGTTGTTGAAAATATGTAAAATACTGGATTGAGAAGCGCCAACGAAATATCACATAATCTGTAGCAACATTAATGTCGCCACATGAAGAAATACGCCGTGACATTCATCATCTGCCTAGCCTTTTCCCAACTATATTAGGGTCGGCTCCCAGACAAGCCGGATTCAGCTGAATACCAGTATTTTACGTGGAGCGGCTGCCTACCAGACCTCCACAACCCTTTAACTGGGGAACACGGTACTTCTTGGCAAGACTGTTGTCAGATTTTCTGGCTTCTGACAACCCGTAACGACTGCTAACGATCTCCAAATGACAGCCGGGACCAACGGCTTAACGAGCTTTCCGAGACACGGAGAAGTCTCGTTATGTTAAGATGGTCACCCATCCACAGACCAACCTCGCTAAGCGTTGCTTAACCTCGAAAATCGACCCGTGCGGCTGTTATAATTTAGCCACGACAGAAGCGCAGTGCCATCTATCCCGCCAGCAGTGAACTACTGAATGAAATCCTGCATTGCTTTATCAGAGTTTTCCCAATCAAACCAACAATCTTCGGAATTGGAGAATCCTCCCCTTTCAATGGAGGTTTGATGGACTTTACACCCTTTTCTGCATCCCTCTATAAACTAATCCAAAATATTTGAAATTTTTGACAGTATTTACGGCTGCTGATGCCACCTGGTTTGATTATTAGAGGAGACCAAGTATTTCCAAGGTTAGATATGTATGTAGGAGACCTGAAATAGATTAATCACTTTGTATCTAGATCAAGTCAATTGATTAAGGGACACAGCGAATCCCGAGGCAACGACACAGCGGACGAAGTCGCCAGAAGGGGTTCAAGTATGGCAGCGATGGGACCCGAAGCTACCGTACCACTCCCTTTCAGTTACTTATGCAATCTGGTAACGAAACGCTCCAGACACAAACATCACCACCTATGAGCTGATCATGGTGAGTGTAGGCAGGCCAAAGAGGCACTTCTCTCTATTGGTGGCCGTTTTACAAAACAAGCCCTAAGACTGACTAAACAACAGTTACGTATAGTCACAGCCGTCACAAATGGCCACGGATCTTTTAATAAATACCTCTATGTCATAGGAATCACTAACAGCCCGCCATGCAGAGCTTGCATGGAGGAGGATGAGAAAGAAGCACATCTGCTTCGCGCAAATACGCGCTTAGTCGTGGAGTTGCGGAAACCAGCCCGATTTAGATATACATATTATGTATATCTAGATCACTCTTACCAGACCCGGGATCAAACTGGGACTATCACATAATAATACTTGTAATTTGGTCTATTACCTATTACTAACATTCCAAAATTTTAGCTCATATACGACCAAATACAAGAAGGAAAACTGCGATGGTTACTTTGTATCAGGATGATGCCTTAATATTTTTATGAAGTCAAAAGTAAAACGTAAGCTTCATGCCTTTATCCTTTCCATGTACCCTTTTTTCTTGGAAAGGAAATATTGAAATTAGTCCTACCGCTCAAGGCGCAGCTGGAACGATTGTCATATTCTAACTGACTCATATGCCCAAATGCAAATCATTCCATCATCATTATCTTCAAGTGCTCTTTATATTCCAAGGCCGCGGTAACTTATTCGTGCAATAGGGTATTTTACTGTAAAAATCTAATTAGTCCGTCTGATAGATTTACAAAAAATATTGGACACGTATTTTTTCTTTTTTCACGTAAACTAAAAATGAAGACGATACAGTGCGTTGAAAACTGACGTGACGTCACGTCGCTGGTAAAATTTGTAGCAACGTAGTGACGTCACGTGAGTTTTCAACGCACTGTATCGTCTTCATTTTTTGTTTACGTGAAAAAAGAAAAAATACGTGTCCAATATTTTTTGTAAATCTATCAGACGGACTAATTAGATTTTTACAGTAAAATACCCTATTCCGCAACCTTTATCTACCCTAAAAGAAGAAGAACTGAACATCGACATCCAACTACTGTTTAGCTTATAACTTCTGACGTCTGAAAATTATTCTGATACAACTCCTGAAACACCAACTTACACTCAAAATGATTATCTCACATAACACTGTTTTAAAATCAAATTATTTCCACCGCGCCGTGCAAAGCAGTAAATGAACTGTCACTCATTTGCACCAACTTTAATGATATAATCGCTTTTCGTACGTAATTTTAATTTGGTGAAATTCGCGAGCGGAATTCAACGAACCGCGGATGGAAGCATCCTTAGGGTTGGCTGCTTTTTGTGAATAATAGATTGTTGTAATGGATTTTGGGATGTGATAAGTTGTGCCTTTTTATTTTGGGATGATTTGGAGAGTAGGTAGTAACGGATTAGTGACGCTAGATTACTTGCAGTTTTACCTAAAATCGTGATTCCGGTAGCTAGAGTAAGGACTGCGTTGGTTGCGGAATTTGTTCGAAAGAGTCTGTCACTCCCTTCCACTCTGCCTAGAGTGGAAAAAATCATTTGATGATTTCCCATTCATAAAAAGAGACTCCGTTATCTGCATTAAGACTACAATTATTATTTATGAATTCCTTGATACCTTAGCTTTAAAGAACGTAGTATTCCCAGGCAGCCAAAGCTAAAAACAACAACAAATTCTTGTTGGGTGGAGAGGGGAAAATTTATACTCTTATTGTCTAAAACCCATCCGTGTTCCTCCTAATGCCCTTTTGTTGCAGGATTGCGGTGATTCGCAACCCCGGGGCTAGGGCCAGCACTAGCGGGCCCCGACTACTTTGTTGACAGCTCTTTGAGGCACGCGTGTAACACAACGCGCCGTTAACCCGAGCTTGGTTGTAATCAGACGGCGAGCCACCCAATGCTCGCCGTCCGCAGGCTCGCACCTGTGGTGGCCGGGAGGTTCATAACAAGATCAGACAGGACAGGGCCTAGATGTTGGCCATATACATATAACCAAACTTTCACTTCACCCCAGCGATTATAGGAGGTCCCTAATATTTTGTGCAGCTCACAAAGAGCAAACCTTTGTTTTTGCAAATGAATATTCCTTATCGTTACTCGGATTTTCCCGTACATACAGCAAATATCTATTAAACACAAATTATGTCACTCTCTCTTCACAACTTTCGCTCCACAATACATACGCTACCAGCCCTAGTCTCGCGAAATTAATTATATATTGAATTATGAAAACAAATGAATTAATGAATACCGACGCATCCCCGCCGTGACTCGTGTGTAGCTTCCCTTATTATAGCGCTTGTAGATAATGTACAGTTCCATAGATTATGATGTCATTTGATTTTACACCAAATATAGTAGGTAGTAGTTCAGAGCTTCTGTTTAAGGTAGTCGTCGGTAGTCGCAGTTGTTACCTAGGTCGCAGAAACTTCCATTGAAATACGATCAAGATTCCAGGTATGACCTCGTTTCATCGTGCGGCTTGTTGCCCAGCACTAACGATGACCGGCCTGGTCGCATTTATGGTCGTAGAACCAGTGCGCTAGCTTTAAAAGTAAACTACACGTAGCTTGGTCGTAACTACCTGTTAGCTGGTGCGACCAAGTGCACGATTCATTTCGGTTCTGTGTAGTTTAGCTAGTCGCTGCGACTACTGGCCATCTAGTTCGTGAGATCCCTTTGCATTGCTGTATCCAGCTTAAGAAATGTGATTGCCAGAGTAGAAAAGGTTAAAAAGCAAACTATTCCCGAAGTTTCTTGAAGTATAAAATCCGAATAGACCCGAGATTATCCAGAAAACGCCCTGGGCGGAGAGGAACGAAGTGTTAGATTCTTGCTGACTAAAACCCATCCGTGTTCCTCCTAGCACCCTTTGTGTTTCAGGGTGACTCTTTCACCGGGGGCAAGAGGTCCGCCGCCGCCGCCGCCTCTGCCGCCGCCGCGGCTTCCGTCGCCGCTTCTGCCGCTTCTGCTGCGGGTGCTGCGACTCCCAACGCTCGCCAGTGCCAGTAATGGTCCCATCTCGGCCTCCTCCAGAGATAAGTCGGCCGCTGTGCTATTGCGCAGTGGCTGATGCCTGGGGACGGTGAGCGTGGGTGACTCGCCGTCCGATACCAGGTTGAGTCGACGACGCGTTGTGTTCCACGCGCGCCGAAGGAGCCGTCAGCACCAAGGACGGGACCCCATAGGGTCGGTGCCTGCTAGGGTTGCGGAATTTGTTCGAAAGAGTTGCCGCGGCCCTGGAACGCATAGGGCACAAGAAGGATCACGGGTGGGTTTTAGTCAGTAAAAGTCTGACACTCCCTACCGCTCCACCCAGGGCGGGAGGGGTCATTTGATGATTTCCCATCCAGAAAAAAAAAAAAAAAAAAAAAAGGGTGACTCTTTCGATCAAATACTTTGATTTTCCCCACATGTCTGAGAATCATGGTCAGCAACAAAGTTGCATTTGGTGCAAATGATCTACTTCCACAAATTTTTGTCCAGCACGTTTTTTACGACAGATTGTGAGGATGACGAGTCTTTGACTTGATCGCTCCATCTTAGTAAGGATTCAATTAAAATATTACCTAAACATACTTTTTTATGGATGGGATATCATCAAATGATTTTTCTCGCTCTTAGCATATCAGCCTTTTAATGTTCCCACTGCTGGGAACTGCTGCCTCCTCTCTAGGAGACGGAATGGGCTGTAATCCACCACGCGGGCCCAGTGCGGGTTGCTGAATGTCACATGTCTTCGAATTTTTGGTTCTAGGACATGCCGGTTTCCTCCGACGTTTTTCTTCACCGTTTTGAAAGCAGCGGTGATGAAATTAATTACACAAAGTAATGCGCCTGGCTGGGTTTGAACCTGCGACCTAAAATTCGTAAGTCGGGGCCGTTACCACTCGGTCACCACTGTTCCTCGGTCCATCTTAGTAAGGATTCAATTAAATATTACCTCAACATACCTTTTTTATGGATGGGATATCATCAAATGGTTTCTTTCGCTCTTTGCGGAGCAAAAAAGAGGGTCAGTCTTTTACTGACTAAAACACATCTGTGTTCCTCCTTATGCCCTTTACGGTCCAGGGCCGCGGTGTTTCTTTCGAACAAATTATGCAACCAACAAATTACCTTTAGGTACCAATAAAACATAAAGCTTTAAATTATACAAGCTAATCAGAAATTTTCGTTGTTCTCCCCATCATCTGTTTCCAAGAAATGGGTAGGTACTGAAGATCAAAATACAAAAGAAAACTTTCATTAAAACAATGCACACATTGTTTTAATTTCTAAGAGGCTTCTTCAATGGCGTAATCAGTTTGTAATTCAACACTTATTAGTTCTCAACTAATTATGCCCTGTTGCAATTACCATTCTCACATGTTGCTACATTTAATTGGTTTATTTATTCCCATAATAGTTTACATTAAAGGTCAATATGTCTATTGTGATTTTTACACAAAATTATGTATAAATAAAACAAACATTTTAACCATCAACTAAAAATGGGATCAATAGTAAACTATGAAAAATATATTTAAAAAAAAAAAACAGGGAGCATACAAATGGGTATATTTAAAAAAAAAAATACATAGTTGATTGTTGTTAAATATGTATTTAATAATACGTAACCCTTTTTCGCTAATTGTACAAAAAAGTAAGTTTGGAATATACAAACAAAAAATAAGTGCCATCATAGAAAGAATATAAAATAGGACGAAGCGGGAGTAAAATTATTAAAATTACATTTTGGAACGAAGGAAGCATAATTATTGTTTCGGACGACCCAAGATTTTTTTATGAAGGACAAAATTCCGTGACCTAAACGAAGACTACATCAAATCGTTAAGTGTATTTAGTATCACACGAAGTATCACATTGTTATTAGGTATCACACGAAGTCCATGCTATAAAATTTAAGAGGTCAATTTTTATTTTCAAAAGTACTCACGTATATTGTCCCTCTGCTAAACAAAAATCCCATAGCTTAGCCCTCTCTAGGCCGCCCTTTGTCTAAGCCGACGGCGACGCCCGTGTTAGACAAAACCTTTGCTGTTCAAAAAATTTAGTCATACCTACATCCAATTGCCCTGTAATTACTGGCATCTGAATAAAAAGTGACTCTCGACTCTATTGCTTACCTACAGCTTACGTATTTTTTGCCAAACCAAAATCTCCCTTAACCACCACATACCTAAAGAATTAAATAAAAGGTAAGTCTCGAGTACCTTGCCATGTGATTGTTTCCCGCAAAACCCTCATACAACAGTCCCATACAAAATGCATGACCCTCACGTTCTGAATGTCTGATTCAATTGGTATCGATTAGGACTCCCTTGTAAGCAGTTCGACGGGCTAAAACAGTTTCAGGAAAACCCTTGAAACTATGCGATGTTAAATGGATTAACTTATACGAATAAATGAATCGAATCTTGATAGGGGGAAAACATTAGGAGGAAATAAATTGTTCATTCATGATTGTTACTTTATTCATTCATGGTTGTGATAAGTGGTTAGGTAGAAGAGGAGTTCATGGATAAATAAAAGCAGCTGCTTGGATCCAGGTGAAGTAAGTGTTGCGGAATTTGTTCGACAGAGTCACCGCGGCACTGGAACGCAAAGGGCACAAGAAGGATCACGGGTGTTTAGTCAGTAAGAGTCTGACACTCCCTCCCGCTCCGCCCAAAGCGGAAGATGTCATTTGAAGATTTCCCATAAAAAAAAAATGATTAAGTAACGCATACCGAAGTCGATTCGTTGATGGGTGGCCGTCCATGACAAACCATTTCTCCTTCATATTTCGGAAATAATGTTGAGCCTTTGCTCCCGGCAGTCATTTGTAGATCTATGATAATAATCGTTATGGGTAATCGGTCCTACCAAAGAGGACCGTGTTACCCAGTTACTGGGTTTTCCAGTTCTGTATATAATCGATACTGCCTATGCTATTTTTTCTCGAGTATATAACAAATGACAGCCGGTACCAATAGCTATGCGTGCTTCTTACGCACTGAAAGGTGCCCGAGCTGTTGCGGAATTTGTTTGAAAGAGTCAACACGGCCCGAACGCAAAAGACACTAGAAGGAACACGAGTGGGTTTTAGTCAGTATGAGTTTGACACTCCCTACCGCTCTGCCCAGAGCGGGAGAAGTCATTTGATGATTTCCCAACCAAAGAAAAAAAATGTGTGCCCGCGCTTAGTATTTGTCTGAATATATATTTGCCGTATATAGTGTTCTTCTGAAATTAATAGGAGCTACAACTAACCAAATCACAACAAATAGACCTTTTACCGTCGAAAATAGGTGTCGAAGTGCCCTAACACAAATATGATCCAATTTACGCGGCAGCACCACTCAAATACATTGTAATTGGATGTGCCTAATTTATTCGCGCTCCAAACCATAACGTGGACGCTTCGCTAGTCAAAGCAAAATTGTGATGGTGCTGGTATAATGCCTGTGCCTGCCTAACGCTATTTGTATACTAGTTAAACTAAGGGGCTGCTGTGTTTATTATTGCGTATATAGGCTGGATAGTAGTATGAGGTAGATGTTATTTATTTATCAATATATATAATATACTTTATTTTAATAGCGCGGCGGTCTAATAGCATTCCGCGATCTCTTCCAGACAAATGTACTTGCGTGGACACGAAATGAGGTTGTCATTGGTGTGGCAGGACACAATTTAATAAAATAACATAATAGATATAAAATATGTTAAATAAAACATACAAAAATTTCAACTACCCACAGAAACTGTAAAAAAAACTCCAAGCATCCTTTTCTTATTTTGTTTGCGATTGCGACCTTTAAAATTTCAGGGTTGCCCCCGATTTCCCTGGGATTCCACCATCAGATTTTGACTTAGTGATAACGGTACTACCTCAGGAGTACAGGCTCCGCAATTGGCGGCGAAATCGGTGAACAATCATTAAAAAAATATAGTGAAACATAGAACCTCCTCCTTTTTAGAAGTTCGTTAAAAATCTACGTGTTAACAACTCTATCGATACCCTTTGAGAAACTAAGGGGTATTGTTATAACATCATCAAAACTGCTCACCAAAAATTCTCAAAGCATGAACCTCTAAAAATAAATTCAGAAATAACACTTCGAACACTTAAGCTTAGCATTATGCGAACAAAAGAAATCATATTCAAGTATGGGACAGCAAAAAGCAGCTATTGACTACGTAAGAGGGTCGGTGGGTCTGAATATCTCAGCATTAGGTCGCCCTTTACACGTCATAAACGTCGAGTTTGGATCGCAAAAACTATCATAATTCATACCAGCACCGGCTGTGATTTGACTCCCGTGCTAGTATAGACTTAAAACAATTTAGACGTCTCTTATGCTTTTATTTAACATGCCTTTTTAGTTAGCAGTTACCGCTGTATAGGTAAAATCTCGAAACGGTTGTGACAACTTGTGTGACAGCACATTAAATACTTCGAACGATGGCAGACCCTTTTGCTGATTTTCTTTGCGATTCTATATAATTGGTTTCTAATGAAACTTCCCAGGGCCTCAAGCCTGTTATTACAGTAGTCTCAGAATGGTCTATCATTGATTTCATAATGGTTGGTTTTTACAAGTTTGCTAATCTACTAATATAAAAGCATCACTATGACTTTCCAATGATCAACCACTGACACTCCATTGAAAGAAATGGCATAGAATGGTAATTTCGTACATAATCACAAATTAATGATAGTCGTATGCAGTTATAACCTGCTAAAATTTTGACAGTTCCATTGATCAGTGACCTCCTATTAGAACGTCATTGTGCAGTCATTGCTTTTAATAGCTCGGTTATCAAAAAGTAGTACGAGACCATTGACCGACTAATGATCGACCATTATGAATTTAGCAGATTACGAACTTTTAGCAAAATGACAATGGGATCATGTTGGAATGACAAATTTATAAAAATAGCAGACTTGGGGCCCTGTGAGACTCGCGGTCACAAGCTCGAAGGCTGAGGTCGTGAGTTCCAATTCTAGGCAGGGTAATTGTATTTGGTTTTTTTTAGAATTTTTAAGTAGCAGCCCTGGGTTTGGAACTGAGTGGTGACATCCCATGCATCATCATGCATCTAAGCGCGAGAAAAGCACGCTAAGCGGTTGGTCGAGCGTCAGATCTCTCAGCGGTCGTGTAGGATCAGGATTTCCTCAGACTATGAAAGTGATGGAGGAAGTACCTAGTGCATATGGGTTTGCCCACTCACTTGCGTACTTACGTATGTCCCGCGCCGATGGCTTGTCTTCGTCGAGATTAGCAGACATGTGCAAAATCGAAAAAAAAGTATGATATTAACTATGGGTCAAACTTTACAGATGAATTTTAAAACAATTATCCCCAACCGATTGAGCTGGATTTTCGCTTACCTAAGTGATATTTTATATCCTTTCAAAGATGGCGCACTAACATTTTTTACGCAACCCATGCGTAGGTATTGGTTTTAAATGTTATGGTTTTCTGAATGGGATACTATAAAGCCTGTCAGATACCAAAAGCTAGACGCAAACAGAAAATGATGGCAATTCGTAATAAATAAAAACCTGGATTTCCAAAATTCCATCGAAATGTATTTCACCAAGTCAGTCATTCCATTTCACTGAATGTAATTCTCAATCTATTTCAACGTTACAGCACAACTAACTTTCATCACAGATTACATAGAACTTGTGCTAACAAAAATCAATAACCGTTTTCAACTGAAATAGTTTCTATTCAATGAATCCATCTGAAGCAGGAATACGCTTGTTGAAAGCATATTCTGAACTTAACATTTTACGTATTATTGGGAAGAAATATTTCTGCCGCGTCTATACTAAAAAGGTCTGTTGAACCAAAACGGTTACAGTTGTTAAACAAAAGTAAAAAAAAAGTTTGCCAGCCTTTTCAGTTGATTTGCTGCTACGACCTCTCTGTGACCTTGTAGGGACATAAAATATTATCTACATTACAATGGGAAGGAGTATTTTGAAAGTGGTGTCTTAAAAACAAAGGGAGATAGATGTTTCTTATTTTCTGTTGGAATTGTTTTTTTATGGTGTTGATGTACTGTGGGTACTGAAGTTGATAGAATGTTTTGTTTTCGTTGTACTTACTATTAAGTATTTCAATGCTGACGATGTTGTTTATTAGGTACTAGCTGGCTCGCGGAATTTCATCTGCGTCTACGAGAGAAAAAAAAGCTGTTTACATTTTTCATTTTGACTTCGCTCCTATTAGTCGTAACGTTATTTTACTCGTATATAGCCTATAGCCTTCCTAGATAAATTTGCTATCAAACACTACAACCAGTAGTTCCTGAGATTAACGCGTTCAACCAAATAAACTCGTCATATTTATAATATTTATATACCTATTATAGTATAGAAAAGTATATAGGTACCTATGTACCTATTTTAGTAAAAAAAGAAGGATATATGTTTGTAGCTAGAAAGGAGGACTCACCGACTCCAAAAACATTAAAATATAGGCAGAAGGCAAATGAGTCGTACTAGACAGTCTGTTTCTCTCGATATGCACACAGGTATGTGTGTTATCAGAGGACACGGTGGAGCAAAGCTTGGGCGCCTCTCTTGCACCCATGTCCTCGTCGAGGTGATCAGCGGCAGTGACATCTCGCTCCCGGTCTTTGTTCAATGCATGGTCCGGAACGAGGAGGCATAGGAGGCAGTCACCTCCTTCAGCGAAGCAGTAATGCTAGCAAAGGAGGAGGCATGCGTGAGGGAGAGGAAAACCTCACGCCCCAGCCGCAGCAACAGCTGAAGTCCCTGGGCGGGAAAATAAAACAGGAACGCGAGTAAAGTGGCATGAAGAAGCTAATATGAAATATTACTACTTAATCTTTTTTTGTTATTTTGGGTAAATCCTCAAGGACACGCTCCGTCCGAGGAAGACGGACTGTTATGTCGGACTCTTACCGACTAAAACCACACAGTTCCTACCGTTACCACGAGTCGGGGGCCCAGTATACAATTAAATCGCTATCCAGCTAGTTGAGATTCCCTATATTATTCGAATTATACCCTAAAAATTTATCATCGCACTAAAAACCCAAAATTACGCACAAACTACATTGAAACATTGTATAATTGGGTTATAATACCACCGTGGTCCCCAAAAAACTTTCACAGCCCAACAGATGTTACTGTAAATTTAATTCGTTCCATTTGTAAAGTGTTATTTGTTTATTTGAGACCTTTTGTAGTTTAATTTTGTTTTGATAAATATCTAAAATTGGTTTCGGATTTGGCCTCTGGTTTGCGGTTTTCAGAACTTGGTTTCAAATCGCTTTCGATGCATTTTGTGTGATGTTATTTTAAATGCGAAGTTGTTTTGTTTTCATTTGAATATAGAAACAATGGATTCATTTGTTTTGTGAACTTTGTGATGGTATAGTTCTCATTAATCAATGAGTCCCTTTGTTAACATTGTATTAGGTTAAATAAACATTGCTTGGTTAAAGTAAACTAATGAATTGATGGGAAAACGGAAAAATATGTAAGTTCTCTGGATAATTATTATTTTCACTACACGACTTGGTTATCAGACCGCCTAAGAGAATGGAATAGCATATCAAATCATTCGACAAAAAACTTACCTAAACTTAATTAGAGACTGACCTTACTTATCAATGAAATGTATATAATTAAATACTTGTTATATTGGTGAATTATACTTATGAATTGTCTCAGTTAAATTTGATCATATAAAAGGAACACGTTGTAAAAACTATATTTTCAGTACTGGCTTATTTACTTAGTGCCTTTTTTTTTTAGATGGGAAATCATCAAATGACTTCTCCCACTCTGGGCGGAGCGGAAGGGAGTGTCAGACTCTTACTGACTAAAACCAAGCCGTGATCCTTCTTGTGCCCTTTACGTACCAGAGCCGCGGTGACTCTTTCGAACAAATTCCGCAACCCTAGCAGGCACTGACCCAATGGGGCCCCGTCTTCGTTGCTGACGACTCTTTGAGGCGCGCGTGGAACACTACGCGCCGTCGACTCGGGCCTGGTTGCTATCGGACGGCGAGCCACCCATAGCTCGCCATCCGCAGGCCCATTTAGTTAGTGCCTAGGAAAACACTTTAAACCGTCGGCGCCGGCTGGCATTTGAGGATATTTGACAGTCGTTGTGTATGGCCTAAATAAATGAAATTAATTTGACACAAGTTGCTTAATAAGAGGAACAGTGTTACCCAGTTATCGATTTGTGGAGGTCAGGTGGGCAGTTACTCCATGTAGATGCTGGTATCCAGCTGCATCAAGCTAGAATAGGAGCCGCCCCCAACATGTTGGGAAAAGACTAGGCAGCAACGTGCCAAGTGAGCCATGATTATGGCACCTCAGCCCTAACCTTCCACATAAAGCTGTTTCTTGCGTCCTACACCAGGTGTGAAGCGAAGCCCTATCTTCCCTCATAATCAGGGTTGTTGGTTTCACATGGTATAATTATAATAATAGTATGCTTACTATTAATTACTCCTTTACGGTTTTTTTTTTCTGGGTGGAAAATCATCAAATGCACCAAATGACTGCTGATGTTAGACTCTTTACTGACTAAAACCCCGTGTTCCTCCTAGTACTCTTTGCGTTCCAGGGCCGCGGTGACTCTTTCGAACGAATTCCGCAACTTGATAATGTACCTCAAGTCATAGTCAAAGTGACCCTGAATTTGACAGTGAATATTGTATACATTACAATTATACACGATATGACTAAACATTTTACTTGAAAACTATAAAAAATTATGAACGTAGGCGTATTTCCAAGACTTTATGGTTCCAAAATGGCAAACATTGCTGAGAATCACTGAAATTTTCGCTTTACAAGAACAGCCCACATTCATTCGTGCAGCTATTTCTGTAGTGCAATTTGGTGACTCACTAGTGTGAAATACCTATTTAAGGTAATAGAAAATGTACCTACGGTATTTTTACTTTGAAAAGTAGGTAACACACAACATACATTATTAACACACTGATTGAATCAACATTCCTGATATGCCATTCTTCAGTTCTTGGGTTTAAAATGCCTATATTCAAACTAATTTTTTCCTTCCTTTATTGAAAAAACGAAGATCTGAAATGACGAGCACTTAGGCTTTTGAACTGCTTACTAGTCGTTCTACATTTACTTCGTAATAATTTTATCTACTGCTACATTTCCGTAGGTCATAGCTACTGTTTTATTTTTTTTCTGGATGGGTAATCATCAAATGACTTCTCCTGCACTGGGCGGAGCAGAAGGGAGTGTCAGACTCTTACTGACTAAAACCCACCCGTGATCCTTCTTGTACCCTTTGCGTTCCAGGGCTCCGCGTCCGGCCCTGGTTCAAGCCATGGTCCGGAGCGAGGAGGCATGGGAAGCGGTCGCCTCCTTCTGCGAAGCAGTAATGCTAGCGAAGGAGGAGGCGGAACGCGTGCGTGAGAGGGAAACCTCACGTCCCAGCCGCCGCAACAGAAGAAGACGCCCCGGGCGTCGGGAAACGCAGGGCGATTCCCGGCCACCGTAGGCGCGGGCCTGCGGATGGCGAGCTATGGGTGGCTCGGCTCGCCGTCCGATAGCAACCAGGCCCGAGTCGACGGCGCGTCGTGTTCCACGCGCGCCTCAAAGAGCCGTCAGCAAAGAAGACGGGGCCCCATAGGGTCGGTGCCTGCTAGGGTTGCGGAATTTGTTCGAAAGAGTCACCGCGGCCCTGGAACGCAAAGGGCACAAGAAGGATCACGGGTGGGTTTTAGTCAGTAAGAGTCTGACACTCCCTTCCGCTCCGCCCAGAGCGGGAGAAGTCATTTGATAATTTCCCATCCAGAAAAGAAAAAAAAAAAAAAAAAAAAAAAAAAAAGGGCCGCGGTGACTCTTTCGAACAAATTCCGCAACAGTATAGCTACTGTGAGCCAAACATCTCAGTGATGGTAGCTTATAGAGTCTGATTGCGTGAGCAAAAACGAACTGACAGCATTGCGATGCAGATTAGAAATTTAATATCATAATGACGAATCGTTACGTATTGGTGTTCTTGTTATGTTCATGATTCGGTAATCTTTATCTACTTTTTGATTTGCTCTCAAACACATTATACATTTTACAATAGTAATCAAATCTATCTATGTTAATCACTTCGAACTAGACCATATTATATAATTAATGGTTTGTTTGTGGTTATTTTTCATTGGTTTTTTATCGTGCTATCAAAGTTCTCCGTGTTAATTGGACGTGTATATAGCTTTATGTCAACCATCGGGTCGTTGTGTCTGGGCACCAGACACATTATTCATCTGGGCAAGAGGATCCTCCCTTGTCAATGGAGGGTTTGTAGACAAAACCTTGTGTTTTGGAGTCTCTTTTTTAAGAAAGACGAATCAGCAAATAAGTCCTCCCGCTCTGGACGGAGTGGGAGTAAGTGCCAGACGCTTACTGACTAAAACCCTGTTTTCTTTTAATTGCCCTTTTTGGTCCAGGGCCGCGGTAACTCTTTCGAACAACCTCGCAACTAAACTTTATACCTTTATACAGGAAAATCGACAGAAATGCTAATATGCGTTTTAATGTGTAATTTACACATTACACATTTGCATATTTTCTTTTATAAACGGCTTGCTCCTGGAAAATACTAATAGCAACGAAACTTTAACCAACTTCAACCTTGAAAGTTTGCCATTTTGAATTTGATCTCCTCATTATCGCGGTTATGTGTAACTGTTTAACCCTTTAGTAAAAATGTTAAGGAGGGGTTAACTGTGGTTATACGTACCGTAAAGGTCGAAAGTCTGGTTTCAAGTGACATTTTAGTGGGGTGACGCATTCCTGAATGTCGCAGGCACTTTCTTGTTTTAGGGGGTTTTAGGTGAACCATGATTACTTAAATCCATTATGTAGGATAAATAAACAGGACCGTTATCATATTCCATAGTTATTTTTTGGTTGATGCGGCGATGCTTGAGATTTTTTTTTTTACATTACTTATATGTATGTAAAAAAAAACAATGATAAAGACTTCCCATAATTTGCAACCGCTTAAAAAAGCTACGTGCATACTTTTCATAACTATATCCAAAATTAATGGTTAAGTTTTTAGAGCATAAAGCATTCCCGTCTTCTCGAAGCTTCCAGAGAGGAACAGATTGCACTTGTTAAGTTACGGCGCATGCGTCTAAACGACTACACGCACCTGCCTCTTACTTTTACCTTGACGAGAAGACTGATTCTAAAGTAAACATAAAACTAAGTTGATAATAAACACTTTTATACAAATTATTCGATTACATAGTACTAATAAGATATAAAAATATCTAAATAAAAATTAACACAAAAACAGCTGTTTACTTAAGAGAATAAACTTTTGGATTAGTGTGCATAGTTCGTTTTCATCACAAAGAAAGTGGTTTATTTTATTTTTAATTCAAACAAAGGGTTTCCTAGGTATAAAGTAATAATGTCTAAATATAAGAAGTAAATAATAATTAATTTAGTAGTTTTATAAATACCTAAATTTCACATACCTAGGTCTTTTAGGTTACGCGCGACCGTTGTCATTTCAAATGCCCACGCGCTTGAAGGTTAAAAGATTGACTCAGTAAAATGTGTTAGTGCTATTTTTATTTGTTCTCCAAGTTACGGAATGTCATATAAAAGTTGTAAATATTGGTTATATATTGTTTTATATGTGATGCGAAGCCTCAGTCAGCGCGACGCTTAGAAGGTTTTCTGCTAAACTCTAAGATCTTTTGATTTTGTGGGTCCATTTTGATGGAATAAACGCTAAATAAAATTTGGGATAACACTTCATATGTTAAAGTACGTAAATTTTTAATCCAATCTCTGGTTATTGCGTGACGCTTCCACAAACATACAGACAAACAGATAAATAGAAAAAAAAATGCATTTTTGTATTCTAACGTTTCTTAATTATATTCATGCAAAAATATTCAATGTGTGTGCAGACATGGTGTGTCTACGATATTATGATATGTATAGATTAAGTAATCACGTGGCTATATGCAGTGGATTGTATTCCAATAATAATAGTCGTCGGCTATAAATCAAAATATCTGCCGGATGCATTGCCGCAAAGGTTCTATACCTTTACCAATTTGTTTTACGTAATCGTCTGCATGTTTGCTATGTTTATCATTTACTCCCAATGTGCCTTGATCTTTGGTTTCCCTTCAAAGCGCATACATTTTTCACATTTTATTTATGGCCAATGTGCCTTGTTATCTAATGTCCATTAAAATCTAAAAGAGATTACATGCGAAAATAGTGCAGCGGATACAGAGGAAACTCTCAAACTTTATCTGAGCATCCGACACCATAACCTTAACCACTGAACTTACGGGTCTTTGTTAATGACCAAACTCAAGAACCCATCACCCTTAATCCGCCATTAATTTCACAGACATTTCCAATAACGCCAAATTTAACTCTGAACTTCAACATACGACCCTTGCAGCAACCCCTTTTTAATTCATAGCGGCTTTGCTACTAAACGTAGGGAAGCTTCTATATTTAGAACTTTAGTATAATCCTTTGAAGCAAGATAATAATACGTTGTAGCGTTTTCTGTTCCTTTTGATGCTTCATGTATTTATTGAAGACTAAGCTAAAGGGAAGGTTTTGACTTAGAATGTTTCCTGGTTTCATCTACTGGTTTGGCTATTATTTTTAATGATCAAGTTAGAGACTCTGTGGAAATCTCTGCTGGGTCTCTTATATCCAATGTAATACGGAACTCTTTAGACCAAGTAGTCTGTCAGTTAAACGTGCATCCATTAATTACGTGCCAAATTGGGGAGGGAGGGATCAACTTTGTAGTTTGTGCAGTCAAATTATTCTACTGGTAATGGAAAAAAAACTAAAGCGGGCTTTTAGAACAGATACAAAAAGGGGAAGTTAAAAGTATTTACATCGCAATTTAGTTGACCAAGTAGAAATGGTAAAACCAAGTAGAATGACCGCGCGCAATGAACACGATACCGTCAGCTCTGTGATTTAAAATCTTTTGTAAATAATATAAAAGTATTTAAGTGATAAAAATAACTGAATCAGTGAAAGGACACACAAATACGTATATGACAATGTTATTGTGAAAATATAATTATCTTCAGTGAAGTGATAAACAATATAAAAAAACGAATTAAAAAGTTAAGAAGTTTTAAAAACATTAGACTTTTTATAACTTAAAATGTGCATATATGTAAATTAAAACGATTACTAGTGATAATGTGAATGTTTATTGACCGAACTCAAACCAAACCCGTAAGTGAAAACACGATAAAAAAGACTATGAATCACGTCTATTTTAAATCGTAACAGTCGTAACTCACGTCTCTCTAACAAAGAAATGAACTTTGGACCCACTAGACACTTGAATCACATTATATTATCAATAGTCAAAGATCAAGAATCAACTAGCTACCAATTTCAACCATATAATCAATGCACGTTTGGCGTAGCGGCTCGGCAAGATAATATCCATTCTGCTAGTCCCGAGTTCGAGTCCCCTAAAACTGATAGACTTTTTTAACGATTTCGTATAATTGTAACAATATGAATCTCTTCGAGAATATCACACTACGTAGTCGTCGAAGACGATCTGATACAGAAATATTAACGTTCGACGAAAGTAGTTCTAATGATTCGACAATAGAGGGCGCCACAAATAACAGCGTACCAAATATCATAGATGAAGACAATGAAATAATAGAGGACCTCAAACATCAAATCAAAGAATTAAATTCGCAATTGCAAACTGCCCACGACGAAATAAATAACCTGTCAATTGAAAACACAGAATTGAAGAAAACTATGGAAAGTATAAACTCAAAACATAAAATAATTGAAAAGGCAACAAAGAGGTTGGCTTGCGAGATAAGAACGCCAAATAAAAAATCCACGCTGTCTACACCTGTTAGAGGAATCTTACAAAAACAACGCAGAGGAAACTTAGAATTCGCAACTCCGGAGCTATTTACTCCCACGCAAGCTACCCCTCAAAAGAATGTGGATCAAAAACATAATCAACAGAAACTTCGGAAGACATCTCAATCAACTCGGCAGGAAGATAGCAACAAATTGTGCATAATAAGTAGCAACCAAAATAACAAAATACTAGCGATAGCTGAAAACACTTTTCCCTCTCACCAAATCTGTCACTACCTTCTACCTAATAGTGGAATAAAAATATTGTTAAGTAGTATTCACTTAAAAGTAGCTGATTACACGATGAAGGATAATTGTATTATATTCATAGGTGAAAATGACTTTCGACAAACAAATAACTATTTTGACTTAATATTAACTATACGCGAATCATTGTCGGCTATAAAGCACACAAATATAATACTTTGCTTACCAACATATAAATATGATTATTATGCAACTGTGTATAATTTCAGAGTAGAAATGTTTAGTGGTCTTCTGTACCAGGACATACAAAACTATAATTATGCTGCATTATGTGACTCGAACTTAAACTTATCGTGCGACTATACCATGTTTGTAAAACGTAGTGGTCGTATTAATAATTATGGAATCAGAACTATTTTCAATGATTTAAAAAGCTACGTCTTTGCTAACACACACGAAACATTATCAATGAAAGACCCTCTTTCATGCGATACTCCTAATTCGTATTGTTCATGTAGTAATACTGATATTCCCAATCAACAGTTTTTTCGTATATGATAGCTTATGCATATTGCATCAAAACATAAATGGACTTGTGGTCAAAAGTGATTTGATAACGGTTAATTTAGACTCACTTGCAACCACTGGTAAGCTTGTTCATATTCTCTGCTTTACAGAACACAATATGAAGCAGAGTGACGTTGACTTTTTGAACATTCCTAACTATACTATGGCGGCATGTTTCACTAGAACTAAACGTAATGGTGGCTCTTGTATACTGGTGAATAACTCCATTCGTTTCACAGAAATTGAATCAGTAAAAAGTGTTAACATTCCAAACGTGTTTGAATGTTGCGCAATCGAGATAGATGACCATAAAATTATAGTACTATGTATATATCGAGTTCCAAATAACAAAATTAATATATTCTTTAATAATTTGACATACTTATTACAACAATTTTGCTATAAAAATAATCAAAAAATTATAATATGCGGCGATTTTAATATTGACATTCTTCAAAACAACAAAAGTTCTACGCTTTTCAAACGTATTTTAAAAGAGTTCAATCTTAATGTTGAAATAAAACAACCCACGCGTCCTAGTAGTGGTACGTGTTTGGACAATTTTCTTCACAATATACGTGGCTGCAAAAGTGAATTGCTAGAGTTAGGTGTATCTGACCACACAGCGCAAATTATGAAGTTTCCTGTACAACGGACATGTGTCCTAAAATACTATTACGTGAATAAACGCGACTACAGTAAAGAAAACATTAGCTTATTTAGGAGGTGTATTTCTAGTCTTAGTTTTTCTGAGGTATACGAAACGGATGATGCAAATGAAAGCTATGATACATTTTTCGAACTATTTAAATTATTTTACGATCTATGCTTTCCTATTATCAAACGTAAAATTTGTACTGTTATAAGACCAAAATGGATAACTCGTGGTATAAAGTGCTGTAGTAAAAAGAGACGAACTTTATTATGGCAATACAGAATAAAGCGAAATAGTGAAACAAAAGCGGCTTTCAAATCATTCTCAAAGAGATATCAAAAAGTGATCAAATTGACACAAAAGGCTCAAAACAGCTACTTTATAGGAACTAGCACTAACAAGTCTAAAGCAACTTGGAAGGTAATCAACTCTATGACATTCAATATTCCTAAAACGAATATAGATGTAATTAACGTAAATGACAAATGCATAACAAATCCCCAAATGATAGCAAGACATTTTAATGATTATTTTATAGACTCAGTTCAATCGAATGACGAAAATTTTCCAATAATTAATAATACTAAAACGGACACATTATCAGGATCATATAAATCTATATTTATGCAACCAACCATACCAAAAGATGTAATTACAATAATAAACAATCTTAAAAACACCAACAGTACAGGTTATGACGATATTGACACAAGGGTAATTAAATCAATAGCGCCTATTATAGCACCCATACTAAGTGATATTATTAATAAAATTATTCAAAATGGTGTTTTTCCACAAAAGTTGAAGGTCTCGATAATTAAACCTTTACATAAAAAAGGTGATAAAACAAAAGTCAGTAACTACAGACCGGTAGCGCTAATACCTATTTTCTCTAAAGTAGTTGAGAAAGTCATTTATAGCAGTGTTTATAACTACCTTGAAAAAAATAATATTTTTTGTAAGGAACAGATGGGATTTAGAAAAAATAAAACCATTAACATGGCCATATATAATTTCCTTGAAAAAATACATTACAACATGGACAATAGAAAACCAGTCATGGCAATGTACATGGACATGACCCGAGCTTTTGACTATGTTAACCATAAAGTGCTACTAGCTAAGCTCTCTAGATTTGGCATCAGAGGTAACGTACTCGGGCTCATACAATCCTACTTGCAGGATAGAAAACAAATTACCCAGATAAGCCAAGTGAATATTAACACAAAAAGTGAAGTAGTGTATTCGTCTGACTCTAGAGTACTTCATTACGGTGTTCCGCAGGGGTCTATATTGGGGCCTTTGCTATTCATTTGTTACATAAATGACTTTCCCCAAGCAATTTCACACCAGATGTCTTTATTTGCAGACGACAGCTCAGTTATATATAATAGTGGTAGTAATAAAGAAATAGAAAATGACATTAACGCCAGTCTGGTTACGATTATTGACTGGCTAAAAGTTAACAATCTTAAAATTAATCTTACCAAAACTAAAATTATGAACTTCAAAATTAGACAAAAAATACAATCACAAATTCAAATCAATTATAAAGGAGATCCAATACTTGAATCAAATGTAACAAAATTTCTTGGCCTACATATTGATAACGATATGTCTTGGAAGACGCAAATTGACAATGTGTGTGGGAAACTAAGTAAGTTTTCCTATGCTCTTTGTATGCTAGGTAAAATTGCAAACATGACCGCTCTGTTAGCAGCTTATCATGGTTACGTTGCCTCCACTTTGCGATATGGCCTGATATTTTGGGGCAATTGTGCTAAAGTCGAACAAGTACTTATAGCACAGAAAAAATGCATTCGAGCTATATGTAAAATAAAACGGACGGATTCATGCAAGCCACATTTTCAAAACTTAAAAATATTGACTGTACCATCACTTTATATCTATGAAGCCTGTATTTTTGTAAAAAACAATAATATGCATCTATATAGACCTGTTGAAAGTCAACGTCGTTCAAATAAGTTGCACTTGCTATACACAAAAACAAAATTTTTCCATAAAAGCATATATGCAATGGCTCCAAAACTATATAATAAATTACCAACTCAAATTATATTAGCTAACAACGTAAACAATTTCAAACGTCAGCTTTTTAAATTATTGAATGATAAGGCATATTACTCTGTCGATGAATATCTTAATGACAAGTTTTGATAAGATAAAATTTACAATTTATTTTAAATTCGACAATTTTAATTTGTACGACATAGTAAGAGATTTTGGTAAGGTTATAGTTTTAATTTATTTTTAATTATTGAATTATTTGCTGACATTGTATTTTTTTATATTTGATTTTGACAATTGTAATGACATTGTATTTTATTTTATTGTATTCATTTCATTTACTGACATTGCATTTTATGAGATTTTATACTTTACTATAATTAATTTTGATTGTATTAAGATTAGCGACACTATTTTGTATGCCTTGCGGCGGAACATAGGATGGACCAAACATTTTTTTTATATATACTTAACATCTTTGTACCCTGTGTTCACAAAATTTTTATAAAATAAAAAAAAAAAAAAAAAAAAAGAAATAGCGTTGTTTTTTCACAGGGATAATTCTTGAATTTTAAACTAACGTTAGCATTTGTAAAAAAAAAACTCAATTTCCATACGACTATACACGACATACGATAGTTGGAGGCTGATATGCGTGTGCGGAATGTTTTAAAAAAATTATATTATTGGAATTGGAACGCTGGGCATATTATATAACAACCTCAGTGCATGTATTATATGTAAAATGTGTAGATACTTATGTATGTGTGTGTTATTTATTTATTTAACAATGTATGTTCCTACACGTATTTAGCAAACAGATTAGAGGAAACAACAGAAAAATTGGCACCGAAATATCTTGCATGCCACTTGCGTCACAAAAAGACTATACTAAAGAGAATATTAATAATGTTAAAACTAAAATCACCCACCATGGGTCACCAGCCTTAACCTACCGCAATATTCATGTTAGGCTATGTACGCACTGTCGAACACGAAAATCGATAGACGTCCCTGAGGTTGACTGCATGTTTGTGTGATGTTCGGATATGGCAGACACGTTTCCTGTTAACGAACGAATTTGAGTAAGAATTTTAATTCTTTGGGTGTTGTTATGGTATTAAAAAAATGTCAGGACCGCTTGATGAGAGTTGCGGCATTTGTTCGAAAGAGTCACCGCGGCCCTGGAACGCAAAGGGCACTAGAAGGAACACGGGTGGGTTTTAGTCAGTAAGAGTCTGACACTCCCTGCTGCTCCGCCCAGAGTGGGAGAAGTCATTTGATGATTTCCCATCCAGAAAAATAGGATCCCTTCATTTTAACATTTATTTCTCAGCTACCGCATGAGTGCAAAAAAATTGTTTTAGCATTCGACTTTGAAAGCTTACTGGTGAAATAATTGTTTGCCTAGGTCAGTCCGGCGGAGGTTGAAACTTCAGTTGCCAGCGATTTGCGATTTAAATAGGCTACATTATAAGCGATAATCTTCCGATGGCTACATTACACATTTGCTTCACAACTGATTAGAAGAACGATTAATGCGGCAGCACTGTTGAAGGAGAAAAACAGTGATTTCGCTGTAAATTCGCTAATACATTCCATTATTACTAATTGTATCTAATAAATTCGCCGCGACGACAGCAATCAAATGGTCTGTCACCGTTGACGAACCGCATAATGTAGCCAAAGACATATTCAGTATCAATGTTGAACTTGTTGTGCAAGTGAGAAGCTATCTAAAAAATTAGCTTAAACGCTGATAAATTGATGTTGCCAATGCTGTGATTACATTACTGTTATTCCTATCGTTTAAACAAACCAAATATCACTATTAATATTCAGCCTACAGTGTAGCCATAAACGTGAATTTTAATTATTTGTTTTAACCACTCATGTATTACAGTCGCGTCGCGGCCTTATATAGCCTCAGAAAGCATATTAAGGCGTTGGTTTCGGCTCGTTGACATCTTTGACGACTGTCAAAGATGTTCATGTTATTAGAAATACTCATAACTAATCAGAAACCAATTACTTGACACCAGTTTGTCAAGAGGTATCGTATTACACAGTTACTGGATTGTGGAGCCCAGCTACGCTGTCGCTCTATGTATAATACTGGCGTTCAACTACATCTGGCTAGACTGGATGCCGATCCCAACATAGTTTGGAAAAAGCTAGGTGAACTGATTGAACGCTCGATTTGGTCCATAAATTACAGGCTTTATAAATAACTAGCTCCTGCGCGCGAATTTGTCCGCGTGGAATGGTTACTAACCCCTCTATTTTGAAACATTCTTCATTGGTGCTCCGTTTCTATTGGAATTAGCATGATGATACATATATAGCCTTCCTCTATAAATGGAATATCTAACACTCTAAAAGAATGTTTCAAATCGGACCAATAGTTCCTGAGATTAGCGCGTTCAAACAAACAAACTCTTCAGCTGTATATATTAGTACTAGATGACTCGCGCAACTTCGTTTGCGTCACATTTTTCATGACTGCTCCACTCCTACTGGTCTTAGCATGATGATATAAAGCCTATATATAGCCTTCCTCGAGAAATGGGTATCTAACACTGAAAGAATTTTTCAAATCGGACCTAGTTCCTGAGATGAGCGCGTTCAAGCAAACAAACTCTTCAGCTTTATATATTAGTATATGCATAGGTATGTAAATAGCGTTTTAACGAAATACTAGCGGGCCATTATCCTAGCTACACACAGACATAATGCGCCTTATGATTAAAGCGTGCCTTTATTCATCTAAAGTTTCAGTTTAATTTGGAACTGCAAATTTAGCAAAATACATAACTTCACAACTCAAACAGCTCGCTTCAACGATCGAACAAGAAAGGATAATTCAATAACCACCCTTTCTAACCAGCCAGGTTATTCACGTTTCTAAAAATATTGACTCGTTCAAACCGCAACTCATCATAAATAACTTGCAGACTTGTCTACTTAAAGCTCATCTTTGTAGCAACAATGACGCTATGGCCATCTCTGTCTAACTCCACGAGTGGGTGCGACTGTCTCGCTTTTTCACCCGACGCTGATCAAGCTTTTCTCGATTCGATACAGGTGCATCTGTAGTATATGTAAGATTTTAGAGTTAAAAAAAAAAACAAACAAAACATTTTTCGGCTTACTCGACTGCCATAGAAAGAGGGTAACGTTTTCTATTGTTTACAGTGGTGCGTTTGATTTTCAGGGTAAAGTTATTTTTGATGAACGACTAAGGTTTTTATTTAAAGAGCACAGCAAAAATGCCGAAGATGAATTAATAGCCTGTCTTATTTTCTTGTAAAGTATTTTTCAACCGGGTGAAATTGACAGTAAGTTAAACACATTACTGTATTTTGAGTCGTGTAGTTAAATAAAACTACTGAACAACACAAGAAACTGAACTGAACTGACAAGTATGAGCAGTGTATTTATTTGTTTGTTACGCTTTCGCGTCTAAATCGCTGAACCGATTTTGATGAATTTCGGGACCGATATAGATGAGACCCTGATGATAAGCAAAATATTTAAAAACGCGAATCTGTGGGCAAAACCTACTTCTATGATAAATTACAATGCATTCTAAAAAGTTTAAGATAGCAGAAAAAAGACAAGATTATGTTATTAAACATAATCTTGTGGCTTCAGATGAAATTATGATAAAATAGATAGCAAATTTGAAGTTAATTATAAGAGCCTAATTATTATCATTATAAAACCGAAAAACGTCAAATACAAGACATATGCCTCTACTAAACGCCGCCACATCGACCGGTCCTGTATTTCTCAAAACCAATGGACTAAAGCATCACTTCGAAATATATTTTTATCTGAACGCCTCCCATATTCTACGCTTTGCGGTTGACCTTGCGTAACTGTGAAGGATCAAGTTTTTATCACCAGCCACTGCACGTCAGCGATATGCCGGCGTCATGCTCGACGGGTTCCGTATCGTAGTTTTATTTGTTAGGACTTAGCTAGTTACATTCCTTTGACTATTTCAGACGACAGTTTTATGAAGGAGATAAATTAGCAAGACTCATGGCTTCTGTTTCTTAACGCTCTTTTCTTTCTCGTTTGACATGAGGTGTTAAATTAAAGCAGTGTTTTGTCGTCGCAATATTTGTGGTAACAGGATGCTTTTACTTTTAACTTTTTCAGCTCTTTGCCATAATTATGTCTACGATGTATTGCAGTAATAATCTGATGTGGTTTGTAGAAAATTTCAATGAGCATTTGTTTTTTTTTTTTGTGTAAGTGTTCTATTAGTCTTGGGAGCCGGAGCATCGGAGCAGCATTGTATTGGTCCAAAAATAATAATAATTATATTTATATTCTTCATTGTGTAATATAATTTTGTGTAATGTAATTCATTCTTACTCGAACTTACTCACTCAACGTTCTTTCTTATTTATTATTTCTTAAAATTTATTTTTCCATGAAGCCACAAATATTGCTCTTTATAATTTATTATACAGTAGCTACTTATCTGGGTGGTTTGGGGAGGCCTGCACCACAGTTTTTTTTTTATTACAAGCTCCAGTTTCAACAATATCAATATTATAACATCGATTGTTAGCATGTACTGTATTTAAGAAATTATTTTGTATTGTGTGGGGATAAATGTACGTTATTTATTATTATTATATTATCCATGTATGATGTTTTTCAAAACGAGAAGCTATTAAGAGATAGTCCCTCACGGAATTTTATGAAAACAGGTTCTTATTTTTTTAAAATAAATAAAACGAGTTATACAAAATACGTATCTATGAGGGCAATTTCAAATTTCCTTAAGAAAGTGATAACCCATTTCCTTTTTACTCTCACTATGCTTGTGTCTGAAGGACATATTGAAAAAAGCATTCTATGCATTTGTTAATAGAGATTATGATTGAGCAAATACATATTTAAATATGCCTACGGTAATGTCATGATGTCGTGCATGGATTTATCAGTCCAGTAAAACCGAACACAACTGAAGCTCACCACCACAACCTATAATATCTTGTCAACCTTATCAACTTAGGTCTTGGTGAGATTGACAGTCAAGAATCGCGTCTTTAAAAAATTAAAACCGAGTCGGATCCAACGGCATAACGTGCTATCTTAATTTTCTCATCTTCATAATCATCTTATATCACATAGTATAAAAGAAGTAAATATGAAAGTTAGTCAGAGTGGATGGATGGATGCTGACTGTGACTCTTTCACGAAAAAACTAGTGAAGGATTTAAATGAAATGTATGTGGTTGGTACAGTTCAAATTATTATATACTTACTAAATGGTACATCGAGAATAACATTAAAAGAAACTAGAATATAGCATTCCGCGATCTCTTGCAGGCAACATTTTTAACCGACTTCTAAAAAAGGAGGAGGTTCTCAATTCGGATGTTTGTATGTTTTTTTTTTTTATTGTTTGTTCGCGCATAACTCCGTCGCTTGCCAACCGATTTGAAAAATTCTTTTTTTGTTGGAAAGGGTGTACTTCCTTAATGGTCCCATGAAAATTTTATCGAAATCGAACAAGTGGTTTTTGAAGAATCTAAAAAAAATATCTACATTGTCTACATTGACGACCTTTTAGTTTACTCTGCATTGGAGCAGTGCGTTTTTTTTACACCAATGTAATTGGTTCGTTTAGGTGGGGGGAGGGGAGGGGGTTTAGGTACCACTAAAAAGTGAAAAATAAAAAACTTTTTACAAAAAAATACAACCGACTTTTTCACAAAAAATCAAAAAAGTACAAAATAACTTTAATTTCGGAAGTCGGTGTTCAAAAAATGAATATGTAACCACAAACACCGAGTTCCGAAATTAAAGTTATTTTGTACTTTTTTGATTTTTTGTGGAAAAGTCGGTTGTATTTTTTTGTACTTAAAAAGTTTTTTCTTAGTTTTCTGCCTGTATTAAATAATATTTTTAACCCGGAAATGTAGTACGTTCTCTAGGGATGATTTCCAAGTTCCACGCGGGCAGTTTCAGGCTGCTATTATACATAATTATAAAAAAACACATTAGTCTTCGCCTTGTTTATCGCTTCTTTTTTTGGATGCAAAATCATCAAATGATCCGACTCTTACTGTCTAAAACCCACCCGTGTTCCTCCTAGTGCTCTTTGCGTTTCAGGGCTACGGTGAATCCTTCGAACAAATTCCGAAATTCATTTCGAACACGAACAACAAATTCATATTTGCTACCGTAAATTAATACAAACTCTTGGACACCAAAATTATAATTATAAAATGACTTATGTATGACAGAAGCAGGTCGCACCTTGGGGGTCGCCACGGAATCAGAAGCTCTGAAAACAAATGCCAACTTTTATTTAATCAAAGCCGGAAATAATATTGTTTATTATTGTTTCGAATAATTTGAATGTTGTAAATCTTTGCCTTTATTAAAATACTTTTCTTGGGATGTTATTATGGTCTTGTTTGTTGAAGGAACATTTTGGAGTTGCTTTTTTAATGTTGTAACAGCTAATAGTTAAAAAAAAATGATTAAGGATGACTATTATGCGTACACAATACAGATTGGAATAACCTAAAAAGTTTATCTTTGTTCGAATTTTTTTTTGTTATTTTTCAGACCCTTCACTTTTTTATTTTTAACTTCTTTGTTTCCATGGCAAAGGTATACAAGAACTTCACTAAATGGTATAAAGCAAAGGTATCCCTATGTATGCTTAGATCTTTAAAACTACGCTACGGATTTTGACGTGTTTTCTTTAATAGGTAGAGTGATACAAGAAGGTTTATATGTATAAAACATGCATAATATAGTAGAGATTTACTATCAGCATTGCACCCGTGTGAAGCCGGGGCGGGTCACTAGTTACATAATAACATTATTAACCTTCGTAAATTACTTCGTAAGTAGTCTTCATGTAAACTAGAAAGTTATTTTAGAAATGTTAATTACATCCTACGAATTATTTAACCTACTTACAAACCCCGTATTTAAAAAATTGAAAAGGGTTTTTTTTCCTGTTTTTTTCAAAGTAACATAATTAATCACCTTTTACAAAATTCAAGGGTATTATTTTCTTCAGTTTTAGACAAAATTAAGGAAGTTAAAAACATTGTTTAGGGGTTGACATTTCATTTGTATTCATATCTTCCCGTGGAGTTTCAAATTAAAAATTATAAATGTTTGTAGACTGGCAACATTGTGGAATATTTTAAAATTAATACCGTTGTGACGTCATTATGTTGTACCATTCGCATAAAAACAGGAACTATGGAAAAAAAAAGTTAAGCAGAATTTTAGCAAAACGGTTACTGAGAAATCTATTTTAATTTTCCTCGTTTACACAATAAACAGCAATAATTCTGGGAGTATATTTTTTTTACTTCATTAAAAATAGCCCGAATAAATATCTAACTTAAATAAGCTTATTAAAACACCAAAAGTATTTACAAAGCCAAGGAAAAATCTACAACAAACTTAGATTACCGTAAACGAATAATTTATTTCTCAGTTCCAATTTTCATATTATAATTTAATTCCGACCCTTAAAGAAATATTTTCGCCGTAAGCTCATTAGCAAGGAGTTCGGCTTTTAAAATAATAATATCATGGCTAAATAGTTGCAGACACGCCATTCCATAAACAGGTTTAATTATAATTTACTACGTTTACTAACGCTACCCAATATAAATACAGTCCTGCAGAGGCGAGCAAATGAGAGCGAAATATACTTTGTATCCAAGAGTAAAAGAGCCAGCAGATATGCACATGTCACAGAGTAATCTTATAAATAGTGTAGGCAAGTATTTTTATTGCGATCGTTTGTGTGGATAGCTATGGTAACCCTGATTTGTTTGTTGAAGTAAACAAAAAATATTTAGCGGCTGTTATTATGATTTAATTATGACACTTAATGTTTATTTCTTGTTCACAGCACCCGATCAGATATTACTTAGCTTTCAAATTGACTAATTAATTAGAAAACGCACAGCACACTAAGCCTAGTTTGCTGCAATAGTATTGTAACTAGACAGTTACAACATTACGACCCGTGCAGCCAAATTATTTTTTTACCACACAAAAGACAGCCTCTCAAATGTGAACATACTATATTGCATAATATCAAATATCTTCCAAGAATCTATCCAAATAGCTACATATTATTTATTAACATCGTCATAATTCTACATTACACAGCTTACACCCATCATTACATTCTGACTCTAAACACCAAATTAATGTCACCTTTAAGCGTCATTAGCCACCATAGCTTATTCCAAAACGTTTGATTACTACGCGCCATTAAACGATTTATAAAAAAACAAAGAATTGTCGCGTCTGTTGTGCTTGCTCTGTGGTCTAAGGGCGGGAAAACATTTTCATCCAGTGCCCAGCCAGGCTTCGCGCCTTGCGGACGTCGGAACATATTCTTATTCTTTCGAAAATCGAACGTCGCGTTTGACATTTCGTATTTTCAAAATTGAAATAAAATTTTAAATGCATCCATTTTGGGAATTATCGGTGAAATTTTAAATACTGTTGTTTTGTTGACTGTATGTGTTTTATTATTAAATATATGTGGACATTAGTGAGATTGGATTTTATGACAGAATATTATGGTAAGTGCGTGTTTTATTATGGTTATATTACAACAGTTGGAACAAAATAGGCACTAATGTTAGGGTGTTATATCTTGGATCATTTATTTTCATCAGTTTCAGAATTTGACATTTCATTCGTATATGAAATATGGATTTAAATGAAAATCAAACATTTATTTTTATTATAATCTTGGTTATATGAGAAACGAAAAAACTAAAAAAGAACACAGTAATTGTATGTACGAGCCACCTTTAGACAACTTATATTGTATTTATTTTGATTAAAGCTTTCAAATATCATATTTCTTAAAATCATCTTAATTTTATTCCGTAACAGTATTTCTTTCCATATGGTTGTAGGTAACAATTCATACATACTTTTTTGAAGTCGGTTAAAAATTACGCCTATAATTTCGGGCTGTATGCCCCAAAAGGTGAGTCAGAAGTGTACCTTTGTCACAAAGTTGGGATGACATGTTATAGAAAACCACCCTATTGCAATCAACTGGACACAAATCCAGGTACCAGGCTACGTAGACTGGAATATAATTATTGCCTTTAGCTATAATACCCTAATTAGAAATAGACTAGACATGTGTTTAAATAAAATAATTTGATTTGAACCGGGCTTGAATCCCAAGGTATTTATGCCGCCTCAGTGCAATAGGTACATTTTAATATAATTATTAGGTTTATTGCCCATCCCTTATCGATTACTTTAAACAAATTAAAAATAAGAACCCCGAAAAGGCTCCCATTTTTAATTTATTTATAATATTATTTTGGTATACATTAACATTCTTATATGTCTTATTTATGTAGGTATCTATTTACTGATATATAAATTAACTCAAAAATTCGATAACGGCTTAATTCCATATTTTTGTAACATTCGGATCTACGTTTAGTTTGTAAGCTAGGTAAGAGATGGCGCTAAGAGTGTTATTGAGAACAAAACGGCCTTTTCAATTATTTATTCTGGGTTTCACTAAAAATATATAAGACCTTTGACAGATGAAATATAAAAAATCTTTTGAATCTCAATCAACCTATTACTGATAGACGAGTGTTTGATCATGTGTCACAATTAAAATCAGTGTTCTTTTTTTTAGAAAAAACTGGGCCTTTATCTATTGGTGGAGAATATTAAGCTTACATATACATTATTATGCCTTAAAACATTACTATGAACAAGATAAGACTCCTTATAGTAATTATCGTCTATGGTATATTTTAAATATTTATCTATATATTATAGACTAGCATCGCCCCGCGGTTTCACATGCATATAGTTCCCATCCCCGTGGGAATATGGGGATAAAATATAGCCTATGTCACCCGGGGATAGTGTAGCTTCTCAACAGTGTAAGAATTTTTCAAATCGGTTCAGTGGTTTCGGAGCCTATTCAATACAAACAAACAAACAAATCTTACCTCTTTATAATATTAGTATAAATAGATAAAATACCTACTATAAACCAAACTCTCAAGTGGAAATTGATTTACTATATACCTAACCTGTATCAAATCACCCCTAGTTATTAAATACACTTAAAACTTTGCCCAGTGGCGTAGCCTAATTGGTCACATGGGCACATGATGATGTCACCTTCGCGGTCAGTGATACTCTAGATTTGTACGACCTAGAACAGGTCAACTTCTATATAATTATACTTGGCTGTAATTAGTAACAAAGCTGAAGGCAGTATTTGTAACAAATATTTTTGTTCTCATATTTTTATCAATTTAGAATAGAATGTTGATTTTATTTTAACCACCATATACTATATTTTAATGGTATTTTTTTAACACGTTCATTTCAGTCGAAACTCTGCAGAGCTATTTTTTTCTGTTAACTGAAAATTGATGCCATTCGACGATGCAACATCGCGTTTTCATATAAATAGTTCTTTAGAAATCAACAACTCCACGAAAAAGCGGACTGTTTGTAAGAACCCTTACACTATTGTGTATGGTTCAAATCCATGCTAAAAAGGATCAGTCAGGGTTGTGGAATTTGTTCGAAAGCGTCACTGCAGCCCTGGAACGCAAAGGGCATTACAAGGAAAACGGATGGGTTTTACTCCGTTAGAGCCTGTTACTCCTTTCCGCAGCTTCCTTGGCGGAAAGAAGTTATTTTTTAATTTACCATCAATAAAAAAGCATCACTTTTTTCTATTTATACAAAGCAATTGGTTTTATATAAATAGAAATAAGTGATCATTATTTATAATATTTGCTCACGCAGTATTTAATAACGCATAGAATATAACAATTGATTATAAAGGTACTGCTTATTTATAAAGAAATTTGCCTTGACCTGCGAATGCCAAAATTAATAAAGAAGTGTTGATAATAGTTTTTTTTTTATTATGAAATGGATTTGCTCTTGACTCTAGGTCATAGGTGACGAGACAAGTTGATGTTGGAATGAGCTTACCCAGAAGAAGCCTGTTCACTCTAACTTTGAAGAGATTAGGGTTGAATGCGTTCGGAAACACATATATAAAAAGCAGCACACACAATACAGCAAAAAGAGAATAAAAAGAAAAATTACGCCATAAACAAACTATGTACTAAATAGAATAGGGTATTTTACTGTAAAAATCTAATTAGTCCGTCTGATAGATTTACAAAAAATATTGGACACGTATTTTTTCTTTTTTCACGTAAACAAAAAATGAAGACGATACAGTGCGTTGAAAACTCACGTGACGTCACTACGTTGCTACAATTTTTACCAGCGACGTGACGTCACGCGAGTTTTCAACGCACTGTATCGTCTTCATTTTTTGTTTACGTGAAAAAAGAAAAAATACGTGTCCAATATTTTTTGTAAATCTATCAGACGGACTAATTAGATTTTTACAGTAAAATACCCTATTTTGAATGTTAACAATGTCCTTCTTAAGTTCTTAACTAGTCCACTATTTAAAATCAATTCATGACATCTTTTCGGTAATAATTGATAGGTAATTTCATAGTTGATATCTATTAAAACCTATTTGTGGTCGAAATTTGACTTAGATTGCTTTACGTATGTATATAGAATCATTGTGACTTATGTATCTGTTGACCATGTGCCGTGGCCAGTTATTTAGAGCACTCAATAAATCAGCTTTGATAGTAAATCGATACGCTTAATAATAGAGGTGTAGTAGATATTATCGAATCTTTTCAATTCAAAATAGCTATTTTGACTGTTACTGAAAAAGATCCTATAGCTTTTAAAATAACAAAACACTTTAATTTTACACTCATCATTATATAAAGCCATGTGAAAATATCAATTTCACAGCATAAACATAAACAGACATGGATCCAAAACAAGACTGCATCGTCATCCACCCTTTACCTTAAAAAAAACATCGTCAAAAACCACAGATCTACATAATTTGTCACACATGGCAACAGTTTCGTCACACGATGCCTTAAATCAACTTTCTTTAACAAATAAATTCGAAAAAAGAACAAAATCGTTCAGTAGCGTAACACCTGTTGTCTGTGCTACGTTCCCAGACGAAACCAGTTCCACAGATAAAAAATATAAACAAAAAAAAAGATGGCGGCATCTTAAGGGATCCGGCGACTGATTATTTTGTTTCTTATTTTATTCAGTGCAGGTGCTTGATAGTTTTTTGAGTGTCATGGCGATTTTTATGGTAAAAGAATGGGACTTGATCATGTAACTAAAGCTTGTAATTGTTTGGTTATGCTGTTCCATGTTAGGTTTCTAGTATGTTGAATATTTAAAAATAAACTTAAGTGGACTGTTTGCATTCCGTGTGGTCCTAGCGTATGTATTTATTTATTGATTTATGCACACACAAGATACTTAAAATAGCTATATAAGATAGCTTGGACAATCTCGTACTTATTCCTATTTTGTCAAGGTCGTTTCGTTTGGTTCCCTTTTTTATCTATATCTCCTTAAATTATGTACAGATTTCCATATTTCCTTCACAATACTAACTAATGCCTAACTCAGGCTTATTTAGCCCAAAACTTGGCAAACAGTTACAGAATTCCCTAGTGCTTAACTAATTGAGTTATGTAGTGATCAGATGGCAATCGTTCTGAGTGATATGTTGTTACTTACACATGATATTACGAAGTAAAGTAGTAAGAAGAGTCGGTAAAATACGAGTCAGACTCGAAGTAGACTATCATGATTCTGAGACCATAATAAGTAAGTGCCCTTGCAAAGTGTTTTGGGGGTATCGAAAACTGCGTCAACACCTTTCTTGTATGGCGTTTCCTTTAATTTCGTTTTATGTTTACTATTTGTTTTTAAAGCAGAAATCGCTACATAGTATAAAACAAAGTCGCTTCCCGCTGTCTGCCTGTCCCTATGTATGCTTAGATCTTTAAAACTGCGCAATGGATTTTGATGCGCTTTTTTTTAATAAATAGAGTAATTCAAGAGAAAGGTTTATATGTATAATACATGCATATTATAGTAGAGAATACATTAGTATCTACATTGCACCCGTGCGAAGCCGGGGCGGGTCTCTAGTATAAATATATATTTTGCTGCTTTATGCTGCGGGATCAAAACTTATGCGGGTGGGTGAAACCGCGGGGCGCTGCTAGTTTGATATAAATAGCTTTTGTTAATTTATTTTACTATTTGTATTTTTTTTTAACTATTTTATTTGTCTTGTGCGAGTCCCAAATAATTATTTTTCTTTCTCTTTCTTTCAAATAAAAAAAAATGCTATATTTAAAATAAAAATGCTATAATTATTATATAAATTTTCAATTTCATGAGATATAGCCCACTCAAGAAATAGATGGACGAAAGGATGGGGTTAATATTAGTTTTACGCTTCTGTTGCTTACACTGGCTAGATTTGAGGAATACTGCGAAAACTATGTTGTTTTTTGATTTCATAAAACTCTTTCAACACAAATCATAAGTCTTCTTTTGAACAAAAATTTTTGTTTTTTGTCCCTAGGTTTCTTGGTCGTGTTACGTGTAAACTGTAGTAGCCTTGTATGAAATTTGCTCACGTAACTATCGAATGTAGGCAAGAATGTTTATTTTTCTTGTAATAAGTTTTGTTAAAGATATTACTGAGGTTTTGATATCAATGTCGGGAGCAGATTCTGGAAACATGTACTAGTAGGTACTCGTATATTATAAAAGTAAAGAAGACATTTTTACTATAACCGAGTCGAGACATATTGCCTTTTTCGCGGGGAATCATAACTACAATAATTTTTCATTCCCCATCCAATGATTGAGACCCGTGGTGGCCAAGTGGTAACGGCCCCGATTTACGATTATAGGTCGCGGGTTCAAACCCAGCCAGGCGCATCACTTTGTGTGATTAACGTCAGCACTACTGCTCTCAAAACGGTGAAGGAAAACATCGTGAGGAAACCGGCATGTCCTAGAACCAAAAATTCGAAGACAAGTGACATTCACCAACCCGCATTAGGCCAGCATGCTGGAGTACGACCCATTCATTCTCCTAGAGAGGAGGCCTGTGTCCCAGCAGTGGGAACATTAAAAGGCTGGTAATGATTATGCTTATCCAATGATTGATTGTTGTTTGTCTGACTACACTATTACAGTAATACTGCAGTGTATCCGTTAAAGTCTATCGTAGCCTGAAAACTTCTTCCGCTTGAACTAGAAACGATACATTTTAAAACGGGCCCTTAGTAATTTATTATTTTTAAATCTAGCCTTAGAACGAGTTCATGACTGGCTCCTTTTGTAAATAGTAACGATGTACCTATAATAACGAGTAATTGTATTCTATTCAATGTCTATGCAAAATTTTAGTTGACCGAATGGAAAGCCAAAAAAGAGATAGAAACCTGAACTAGAACCAGATTTGTTTAACTATTTACCAAACTAGTGCTAGAAGAACGTCGACTAGTAAACGTCAGTAGATAATCATAACATCATCATCATCATCAACAGTCTGTTGCAGTCCACTGCTAGACATAGGCCTCCAGTGGCACGCCACATAGATCTATTTTCGGCTTCTCGCATCCAGTTTCCGCCATAACGTTTGAAGATAAATCAGCAGAAAAATGTCAAGTCAAACTTTAGGCTTATTAGGTCAGGGATCCTAATTTATAATATCTGTTTTTCTGTATGGTTGGTACTTTTGATAGAAATTTAAACATAACTTGATGTTGATAAGTAGAGTCATGTAAGATGAAAAGGCCAAAAAAGTAGTTATTAAAATGTTCGTTTATAAAACCATGACAGACTGGTTTTAGACGCTTGACGATCTTATACTCAGCTAGCTTCTGCCCGCGACTTCGTCCGCGTGGAATATTTACTTTACCCCCGATTTTGAAACTCTCAGCCCGATCGGTTTAAAATTGACAAACTTTCATACAAACTTTCATCCCCTATTTTCCCTTTATTATAATTAATCAAAATCCTTTCTTAGCGGAAGCCTACGTCATAACATCTACCTGCATGCCAAATTTCAGCCCGATCCGTTCAGTGGTTTGGGCTGTGCGTTGATAGATCACTATGTCAGTCCTCCATATAATCCTCGTTTTATGATTACTCAATAAATACTGATTTGTATATCATACATGGTGCATCGAGATAGTACCTATCTAATTACCACGCAGTTTTCAAGAAAAGCGTCTATGACAGCCTTACACACAAAGAGGTACGGGTGTCACTGTTACATGTCAGCTGTAACACTAGAACTTCTGCTACGAAATAAATACGTATGTGTTGAAACTGAGAACATTTACACAAGATTTTGAGGATCAGAGAGACACGTCGCGACAATACGACAACGATTCGATATTCATAGACATGGTCTCTGTACACAGAATCTGTTTATCTGAAGATGCGTCGTCGCAACATTGCCACATAGTCTTCTCGCACCTGTTTGAAAGGTGTTTTATTTGCTTTAGATATTTTAAAACAATACAAACGGAACCCTAAAAAACAAATTAACACACGAACAGCACTTTAAAAACCGTAATAATGTCATCGAACAAGTCCTATTAATCAACGTTCATTTATTTAATTGTTCTTCGTCGGTGATCTTAAGATTAAAGGACTGGACTGCCATAGCACTTCACTGACAGACGTATTATTAAGTTGTTCGTTGAATGTAACCTGTCGTTACTTAGCCTGGTCTTGAATTTAATGTTACAGGTCTTACTTAGTACTTTGTAAGTAACGGATTCTTTATTCTTGTAAACGTTTTGTTTATCTGGATTCTTACAACTTACTAAACGGTAATGGTTGTTGATTGATACTGCTGTTGGATAGAATGCTTGATGATTTGGCTTTATGATTGCTTCATGTGCTTTGGTTATTCTTTTTCTTTATTTCTACTTTGAACTACTGAGTAACACCAGTTACTACTTGTGGCGGTTGGAGAGAAGAATACCATGCGAGTGGATAATAAATGTTAACATGACTAAAATTGTTTAGGAATAGTGACCGTAGTAGAGTTTCTTGCCGATGCTTCTCCATAGGAAACGACCGATTTAAACCGTGAACGATCTTCTTACGTTTTATGAGTGCCTATGCAGGCCTATTTACTTTGTAGCACAATTTTTTCGAAAGAGTCACATCGGTTCGGGAACGCAAACGGCACTAGGAGGAAGACGGATGGGTCTTATTAGCTCAGGGATCCTAACTGACTCTGACACTCCTGTCTGCTGCGCCCAAGGTGAAAGAAGTATTAGATGATTTCCCATCCGGAAAAAAGGCCTATATACTTTGAAATTAGTTATGAACATGTAGATTCGCAGATTTATGCGTCCAAGTTCTGAAATTCGTAATGCTGATTTTTCTGGAACACCAATAATTCCAGGTCACCTCATTTGTTGGATTGGATTGATTAGTTTTTACATTGGAACAAAAGAATTTAAATACTTTTGTTTGAATGGGATCCCAATTGGATTGTCAGACGCCAGTTAGTCTGAGTCCAGTCTTGTCAAGAACTTCCGTGTTACCCAGTTAAAACGGCTTGTGGAGGTCTGGTAGGCAGCCGCTCCACTTAAAGTACTGGTATTCAGCTGAATTTAATGCATATAGTTGGGAAAAGGCTAAGCAGATGATGAAATTAATTCAAATGTAGTGAGTTTTAACAACTCTTCATTAGCCTCACACAAACTCTGCATTATTTTAAACTAACTGCCCCGTTCAACTTCATCTAAGTCAGATAAGAAACAAAGAAAAAACTTCGTTCTTGCAACATTTTTCATCGATGCTCCGCTCCTATTGATCTTCCTCGGTAAATGGGCTATCTAATACTGTAAGAGATTTTTCAAATCGAACTAATCGTATCTGAGATAAGCGCATTCAAGCAAACAAACAAACTCTTCAGCTTTATATACCTACATATTAAGTTAGAGTATAGAAGTATAGATAATAATTAAAACAAAAATCTTCTGTAGGTCTGAGAAACGAAATAAAAAATCCATTCAAATTCTGAAATTTTATCATTCTTCAATCTTGAACTTCTTAAGTGTAAGTGTATCCATTTGAAAAAGCCTCCTTTTTAATCGTCTGTACAAGTCAAGATTACCTAGTAGCAAATAGTGGGGTACCACTATTTGCTACTAGGGTAATCTTGACATGTTAGATGTTTTTTGAAAAACCTGAGTTATTTGCTGAAAACGATAAAAGTTTAAAAATGACCTCAGCGAGAGAATACTAAGCTTGTTGTAAAATGGGATTTTAACAATACCTCTTTGATATAATCACTAATCAGCATTGACGTAACGTAAGTGCCTAACAGAAAATTTTACAGAAGAAAGACAAACTTTTTTTTCTTCTTTTTTGCGTTTTAGTTTATAGGTTACATTATAGACTTTTTTGGCTTTGTAACTATGTTTGTGTGTCACGGAATAGATAGGTACGCAGGAAGTTTTATAAGCTCAAAATACGCCTTTATAATCCTATTTGTTGTCCTCGTTTTTAAATCGTGTTGAACTAACCCCGATAGTATAAAAATCGATCAGCATTTTAAATAAATTATATCGTTCGTGATTGGTGGTCCTTTGAAAGTTCAAATCCCCAGACGTGAAATCTTTAGATCTTGTAGGTATATGGCTGAATCAGAAACTGAGTCTTTAATGCCACTTGGACCAAAAAAAAATCTGCGTTTGCCCAAAAATTCGGCGTCAACAATTTACCATAGGAATATCGATTTTTTTGCTTTCTAATCCACTTAGATCAAGATAATAATACCTACACGCATAAACATTACACAAAAAAAACTAAAGATATGTTTGTTTAGAATGAAAGTAATAATTTGAAATGTAATGTTAATCGATATATGTACATATGTATGTATTTTACACTATGTACCTATCTATTGTTTCCTTCGGCGTCAATATTACACGCAGCGATAGAAATTATAGCATAAGCATAGCATAATCAGCCTTTTAATGTTCCCACTGCTGGGACACAGGCCTCACTCTAGGAGAGGGAATGGGCCGTAATCCAGCACACGGGCCCAGTGCGGGTTGGTGAATGTCACATGTCTTCGAATTTTTGGTTCTAGGACATGCCATGTTTCCTCACGAGGTTTTCCTTCACCGTTTTGAGAGCAGTGGTGGTACAGAAATTATATTTACACATAAATTAGGACAACAGCCTTTCTATGTCGGTTACTAACTATGTAAAATATTTTACAAAACGTAAATTTTGTTACAAAATCGAACGAAACACTTAAAAATATTCGCTTTATTTAATTAAAAGATATCCCGGATTCAAAAAATATTTGATTGTTGTTTGCATTTCCTACTACCATTACTAATCTACCTGAGCCGCCGAACTCGTCTTACGTAACCCGCTTGACTAAAATTCGTGGTCCTTTTGCTACCAAAGGACCACTTCGCCCGTACTGTAAAATAATCCCAATAGACATACCTCCCTTAAGTTTGTACACCTTTATGTAATAATATATATTGTATACCTACATACACCCACTACATTCTTCATTAGTATCACTTATATCACTCTCGCAATGAAATGTGATGACTACTCGTGTTTAAGGACCACACAAGTCATGATAACACTGATAACAGACGCATATTAAATCATAACCTATGTAGGTATTATCTATATACATATATACATTTAGTAAAATTGTAACAGGCCGATGTCTATACATTGAAGATATCGAAAAAAAAAAATTGAACTTAAAAGGGGTGCCTTTATTTGAGCAATAGAAGATTTTTGTTTGTGTTTCTCTCTGTATGTTTTTACACGCATCACGCAAAAACAACTGCATGGATTTGAACATAGTTTTCGCTCTATTATACATTTTACCACTTAGAATAACTACATTCTAAGGACCACGCGTACAAAGTCGCGAGCAAAAACTAGTGCACAATCATATTTTAAATGTGAAAGTAACTGACTGTCTGTCTGTTTGGTGCCTCTTCACACGTCAACAGCTAAACGAATTTGGATAAATCTTGGTATGGGGCTAGACAATGTCCAGCAATAAGACAGAATACTTTTTTTCCCCACGATAATCGCTTAGGATTTTTTTTTCTATCACGTGAGCAAGCCCGCTGGCAAAAGCTAATATAATAAATATAAGTAAACGAATAACTGAATATAGATAAGACTTCATAACACATACACTAGTAATAGAAACGCACGTGGTGTTGATCAACACATTTGTTTTCACCAAAGAGTTTATATCAGCAAATTACTGGTCAGTAGGTATTGCTGATAAATAACTACGGCTTAATCGACATGTACATATATATAAATGTTGGTACCTTGAACAATCTAATGGTCGTAACCTGAGCTAAGTATAGTGGAGTTCCGGCAGATCTTCTCAATGAGCTTTGTTTTCGTTTTTCTCCGTGTTATGAAAAAAAAATAATACAGCTGATGGCTCATTTCCAATATATACAGGAAAGCCTGTTAGAAGTCTTTAAAGTAACATATTACAAAAATAAGATTCGTTCGGTACCCTTTGTACGCGAATCTTACTGTCAATAGCACTTTTTTTTTCATGTCGAAATTTTGAATTAAATTTTATTTCGAAGATCGCTATGAGGGTGCTGATGGTGCCATAAAGATACCAGCTAGAAATACTTTGGATTACCAACGGCTGAGGACTGTATTACTTTAGAAACCGTAATTTCTATTTTCATTTTTATTTTGCCCGACCAAGCAGAGCCAAGAGACATGATCTCACCAGTGACAGCCACACTTCCCAGTGACGCAGTCAATCTGTAACTAAACATTTACAAGAAAACATCTGATACATTTCAAACTCCCAATCATTACACAATGAACACAGCCATAGGTACCTTAGGACCAAGTTTCTCAGTATTTCTTTGTACAAGTCAATCAATACTTTTAACGATCGAACATTACAAGGAGGAACTGACAAAAGTTCCCCGTATTTGTCCACACATGGTAGACTGATGAGGTAAAAATAACCAGGCTAATTATACCGACAGGCGAGGGGAGAAGTATTGTTGTAATGCTGCAGTGTTTGGGTACAAGTACGTTGGGAATTTGGGATGCCAGACCTAATTTTGTGGGCTTCCGACTTCGTATGGGGTCAAGCGCTTATTGATTTTGTTGATCAATTCATTTTAAATGAGGAAGTATTTTAAGCCTCAGAATGCAGAAAGCTGAATGTATGTTTAGATCTCGTTTGAACTGTGATTAGTTGTTTCGTTTGTTGGTTTGTTTTCATTTTATATCAGCAAACGAGCTATAAAATCTCATTTGATTTTATAGCTCGTTTGCTAAAGAAGCTAAAAAGCTTTTTATTTTGTAAATCTACCATCAAAAGCATCATTTTGTATTTAATTTCATCCAGTTAGACTAGAAGTCATTCACAATATTATTCGGAAAAGGCGAGGCAGATTAACAAAAACTTTTTACTGCTCAGCTCACTGCTCATAAAAGCTTGTAATATCGATGCTAATCTTATTCCTGACTAATATACTCGAAATCTACAATTTCCTGCCACGATATTTTATAGCCACGTTTTTTCTAAAACAGTAAACAAAAACCAGTAGTCCAATCAAACGGAAACTAGAGAAAAAAACGACGGTTTAAAATATTCAAACCCGGGAATCAAACCCGGGCCGAGGATTACCTGCGGTTGTTTTTATAATTCGATCTCTTACTGTAACCGACATCTTTTTGAAATGCGACTTTTATCTTAAAACTTTTGACTTTAAGGTATAAAATGCCTTTTCGAAAAAATGTCGCTTACGGTTAGTCGGTGGTAAGGTCTTTATGGCAAAAGTCATTATGGTGTCTGTTTTGAAGGCCGCCCTGATTTCTCCGAAATCAATGGTTTTAGGATAAATATGGCTTTAACAAAACATCCTTGTTCTATCACTTTTTATGGTGTTGTTATTATTATACGATTTTGAATGGAGTTTGGGGTTATCTGTTATTTTTAATGTGATGTTTGAGTAGATCCCTGTTTTAGGTAGGTCGTGGTTATCGTTTCGGTGTTGGCTAATTAAGGATTCTTGATTGCATAATCTGTTGACAGGTTTTTATTTGGATCGTTGATATGTAAATATTATCTGACTAGATTCATAGACATGTTGACGGAAAATAAATGTTTTTTAAACTGAGAACATGCAGATAACATAAGTTATATTTCAATAACATAAATTTATACCAACATTATAAATACGAAATTAAATCTGTTTGTGTATTTGTTGGTGTGTATGTTTTCCAATTTAACGGCAGAATGGATAAAGCATGGCACACGGGTGAGCAGTGGTGGCCGAGTGGTAACGGCTCCGACTTACGAATTGTAAGTCGCGGGTTCTAACCCAGCCACCACTGCTCTCAAAACGGTGATGGAAAACATCGTGAGGAAACCGGCATGTCCTAGAACTAAAAATTCGAAGACATGTGACATTCACCAAACCGCACTGGGCCCGCGTGGTGGATTACGGCCCATTCCCTCTCCTAGAGAGGAGGCCTGTGTCCCAGCAGCAGGAACATTAAAATTCTGATTATGAATCTTATCTATGTTATTTTGTTTATTTGAAGTCATGGAGTACCGATGGATGGTCTGGCTAGGTAGAATTAGCATTCGATACTTTTTCCTCCTAATTCTAATTTTATTCAATTCGAAGGTGTTTCTTTGTTTATTAAACGTTTTTTCGTATTGTTTTGAATACAAATTAGATTGGGCATGACCTGAATAGTGATTGTTATAGGCATTTAAAAAATATTTATTTCTTTGTAATAAAAGACGGCTGGTTCTGTTTATTGGCTTTGTTATACATAATGAAGATCTTAAATTAGTAGTATTAACTGAACTTCTCGTTCTTTTATAGAATGACAATGGGCCAAATTATTTTTATTCTATCAATAATGATATGAAGTTAGGAAGCTGTAATGGTTTTAAAAAGAACTTTCTCACATTAAAACTCAAAGCATCGTTCCAAATAAACCATACAATACATATCTGTGTTATGTGTAACAAAGAACACACTTGAGTCAGAGGCACTTTTAAATCAATCAAATGCTAAAGTAAGTATACTCATCATTATTTGGTCATTTAAGATAATGGTCCTTTTGTACGAAAAACTGTCATAATCGGGCATTTTTTGTTACATATGACTTTGCTTTACTTTATTCCATGCTATCCAAAACCAAGCAAAAAGGATAACACAAAAGCTTAACCAAACTTTTTAGCCACTCGCAGACTGTGTACCCATAAATTCAAATAAACAAGCGGATAGTTCCACAAAAACAAAGTTCTTGAAACTCATGAAAGTTCAGTGTTCAGGCTATTATCGTCGGGGGGCACGTATGCAAGTTTTCATGTCTGCTGGCCCCCGGCAAAGCGGTCGTAAATTACCAATCTTTTAAGTTTGTTCGACGAGAGGCGACTTTTTGCGCTACCTACGTTCAGTCACCCACTACTTGCACCACGTTCTCGAATTGCGAACGTTTTGCGAGCGAGCTTTCCGATTCGAGGTTGGATGACTGAGTATTATGCAATTGGATAAGGCTTTAGTTATTGTTGTTTTTCTTGTAATCTATACTAATATTATAAAGCTGAAGAGTTTGTTTGTTTGAACGCGCTAATCTCAGGAACTACTGGTCCGATTTGAAAAAATCTTTCAGTGTTAGATAGCCCATTTATCGAGGAAGGCTATAGGCTATAATATCATAACGCTATGACCAATAGGAGCGGAGCAGTCATGAAAAATGTGACACAAACGAAGTTGTGCGGACAGCTAGTACCTACTATTACAGGTCTCAATATAGTTGTGTGAATTTCAGGTGTATGTAATAATAAATGTATGTCATTATGGCACAGTTGTTAAATACGCTTTATTTATTTATGCACACACAAATAAAACTTAGAAAAGAAAATAATAAATATAGGTAGAAGAGTAAAAAGGTCCTGTTTTGTCAAAAGTAATTTCTGCCGTCAAACCAGCTCAGGAGATTTGAATGAGACAGTCATATAGACATAATGTATAAAAATAGAATATCATTTTGATATTTTACGACATTATAATGTTTCTAAATGGTTGAAAACGAGAAACTAAAGTAACTTCAGGGGTTTTAAGATAAAAAAGTAAAACCAAGACCGCCTTATAAATTTTTTTATTTAGAAGTAAGCACTTCTAAATAAATAATTGGATACTTACCCAATTATGCTAGAAGCCGACCCAGGAAAAACGCTGGGATGATACATTATAAATTGCTGTTTAAGAAAATATGAAGTATACAAGAATTACTTATTTTATCTCTGATAAAATTTGCATGCCAGAATAAATTACTTAGTATGGAAATTGTATGAGATTTATAGTGCACTGTATCGTTCATCTTAAGTGAATTTACTAGAAATAGAATAGCTGGTTTTACAGTATTATTACTTCGACCAACACTACTAGATTTATTTTCAGGATAACAGTTTTCCGTACCTCGACATTGCCACAACGCACAATATTTTCGAGAATATATGTATATGTATATTTTTTGACAATCATTTGATTCTTCTTGATGCAGTCATTGGTAGCTAATCCCTGATTTTATATTCTGGAAGAAATAAATGGTGATGTTTTACATTTCGGTGTGTTCTGTCCGCATTTTTACGCTACCACTTCGAATCATTGCCACTTCACGAAGTGACATAACCCCACATACTCCTGATTAAAAATAATTAATATTAACTGCAGCTAGTAAACAAAGCTTAAATTAATAATAGTAGCACAACACAAATCGTTATCTCCAAGACGTTAAATTTTACTGGGAATCCCTTGTTCAAATTGACAATATCGAACGTATAACCATAGTTAAGCGTTATTCATATTAACGTTGCAGTTATAGCCTATACGATAAACTATTATTAGTTTAAATCATAAATAAGTTGAGGCACCTAACAGCGATATAAGGAACTTTCATCAATAATAATGTTGTTTTCATCTTCATACGATTACTGGGTTGTTGACTTATGGAGTTCAGATAGGCAAAATACTAGTATTTAGCTGCATTCGGTAAATGGAAGACAGCTCCCTTTTTATGGATAGAAAATCATCAAATTACTTCTCCCGCTGTGGGCGGAGCGGAAGGGAGTGTCAGACTCTTAGTGACTAAAACCCAGCCTGTTCCTTTTAATGCTCTTTGCGTTCCACGGCCACGGTAACTCTTTTTCGAACAAATTCCGCAACGAAGCTAACCCTCTACAGTTGGGAAAAGGCTAGGCAAATAATTATGATGATGATAATCTTCGTGAAGGTGCTTGAAAATAGTTTACTTGGAATCTAACTCAAGTACACAAGTTCAAAAGCGATCTCAATTATTTAGTAATTAAAATTTAAAGTTATTAATCAAATCATCAATTCTAAGTCACATCCACACAAAATATTCTCAGCATAGCATAAACAGCTGCTGCGTTCTCTGTTAGAAGACTTGTCAAGTCTTTGAATTTTTGGTGATTGGATGGTCTTCAGTTCTATCAGCAGTCCTTCATCGTTTTATCAGCAGTGGTGATGAAATAAATGACATAAGAAAACCGCCTCTCTAGGTTTGAACCTGCAATGAGAAATGCTAAAAAAAATACTTGTATCAAAAAACCAGACAGCAAAAATCAATCATGCAAATCACTTTTCAAGCAGTCAGATGCTGTTGGTGGAATTAACTCTGTAATTGAACTAAAATAAGTGCATGTTCGAATACTGCCAATGTTTTGTTTGCATGTTGCCTATAAGGCCGGGAATGAAACAAAGTATAACTTTCCGCGTATCTCCCTGTTTAGTGGCTCAACACCTCGTTATCTTAACAAGTAATTTGAACCGAGTTAAGTCTTCAGTTTTAGCACCTGGTTTAGTGCTTGCATCTCTGAATTTGATCCTGCTTTATTGCAGAGTCTGAATCCGTGTTTTATCTACCCATGTAAGGTCTTATTACCTCACAGGTGTAGGTAGAACTTGGAATGTCATCAAACTTGGGATGTTTTCAACATAGTGTAATATTTTACGTTGTTGATGGACAAGCAATACGGTTGGCTGACAAGAGTAGGGGAAGACCAAAGGAACAATTCATGAACTGTGACAGATGATATGGCTGGAAGGGGGTTTTTATAATTCTTTCCTGATGGACAGCGATGTTGTGGCTGATAATGGAAAGTCCTATTGACTCTTCACTTAAAAACTCCTAGCTTGTAGCTGTCAGTAAACACAGACTCTGATAGAGAATTCAGCTGTACGCGTAATGGAAGAGATCCAAAAAGTTTCGTGCATATGGGTGTGTCCACAATGAAGATAACGGTGGTGCATCGTCCTGTACTGTGATTACTAATTGCTGAAATGATGACTTATTGAGAAATATGGTAGAATAAAACACTGATTTTGGACGACTAAAGTTAGGGTTTTGGAAAGAGTTTGTTTCTTATTTATTTATTTAACAGTTAATGAACCTAACCTATTCGTGTTGAAGTGCCCTAAGTTCACTGTGTCCTATGTTCCGCTACTTGGCTATGCCAGATTATATCCGATCGTTCATTGATAGGTTGCCAACATGTCGTCAGTTTATGTTGGTTCCAAATTTCTCGGAATTATATCGAGGGACTATTGAGTATTGACTATTAAATTGTGATGCGTAAAAAAATATTCCAAATCTTCATTTGACAATTTTTTATGTTCTCGTAGGTAAATCCAGGTTAAATGACGAGTTTTTATCTTATTTTCTGATTGCTAAATACTTTGAGAAGTAAGATTGAACATTAAGGTAATTTGTAAATGACCTACAAAAACAGACAAATTCAGAAGTTACTTAGCTATCCAATTAGTTAGTATGAATAACATAGACTTGAAATGAGAACACAGATTTTATTAATATTGTTTATCTAGCTTCTTCAAAACTATTCTCTCCATTTTCAGAATTAATTTGTCTAAAAAACCTAACTTTCTCGCTTAGAAAGATAAACTTCTATAAGTGTTTATAAAGCCTCTCATTTAAAATACTAGTTTAAACTTAGCTAATGCTGCTTAACTTTCAGTGAGTTTGCTTTGCCGTTGAACGAAATTTATTTGGAACTCCATAATTGGGGATCTCGTTTATTTTGAAGAATTTCTTCTTTTCTGTTTCAGCCAAAGTTTTTGAAGTTTCAATGTTTTTTTTATCTAGTTGGTACTTATACGAATGATTACTTAGGATATACTTTGAAAGGGTGTTTGCAAATATATTGTTTTATAGGTCATGTGTGATCCAGGCGTGCATATTTCCATCTCCTGGGCTAGAACCCAGAATTAGAATCCTTATTCTAAGTTATTAAAATCTTATAACTTATCGTATTTTCAACTCGTATACTACCAGGGCCCCAAGTCTGTTATTACAGTAGTGTCATAATGGTTGATTTTTACAAGTTTGGTAATCTACTAATATAAAAGCGTCATTATGACTTTCCAATGGTCAACAACTGACACGCCATTGAAAGAAATGGCTTAAAATGGTAACTTCGTAAATGAATAACAGACGTATGCGGTAATCTGCTAAAACTTTGTCAGTTCCTTTGATCAGTGACCTACCTTTAGAACGTCGTTGTGCAGTCATTTTTTTTTTAATAGCTCGGTTATCAAATATTTTTACGAGACCATTGACCGACCAATCATCGATCATTATGAATTTAGCAGATTATGAACTTAAAGCAAACTGATAATGGGATCGTGTTGGAATGACAAATTTATAAAAATAGCAGACTTATTTGTTAAAATACGAGTACTAGCATTTATAGATCCACCGATGGGTCGCGATTTATTATTTAAACTAGCTGCTGCCCGCGACTTCGTCCCCGTGGAATCCCCGATTTTAAAACATTCTTTATCACTGCTCCGCTCCTAGCCTAAAGCCTTCCTTGATAAATGGTCTATTCAACCCAAAAAGAATTTTTCAATTCGAACCAGTAGTTCCTGAGATTAGCGCGTTCAAACAAACAAACAAACAAACAAACTCTTCAGCTTTATAATATTAGTATAGATTTACATTATGCTCTATCAGATTCTAACCTAAAATTAAACATAAACTAAACCTGAAAATATTACTCAATCTAAGGGTTAACACACAAGGTGATGATGACATTTCTATCGAAGTTGATATGTCGACTCGTTGTAGCTGATGACGTTGATACGTCGCGGTCAGATGAATGGTGTGGTAGCGTCGACTTTGATTTGGTTTAATCAGAATTCTCCATCACTGGCAATCCATCAGTGTGTTAACGACTTCACGCAACTGAGAATCAACGCAAATTCAGCTGTCGAACTGTGACCCACTAGACCAACGAAGCAGTATTGTTGCAAATATGAACTTTATTTTGAAACTTTATAACTATGAAAATGCGCTTGGCGGGTCACGTTACCCGCATGTACGGTGACGGTTGGGCAAGTCTCCACACAATATGTCCCCGAATATGGACGGTGCCGCCGAGGCCGACCCAGAAAGAGGTGATGAGATGAGAAAGAGGTGATGAGATGACCTGGACGCGTACCATCAGGGCTGGTACGAGATGGCGCGGGAATACAAGAACTCTTTGAAGGACTTGGGGTAGCATAAAGCATAATTTTATCATTATGTTTGGGATAGGCCTTTGCCCAATAGTGAAACTGTACGGGCTAGTAAAATAAAATGCTTGGTATCCCAAACTGAAATTTCTGTAGTTCGTTATTTTCTTAGAATTTTCGACTTTTTACTAGACGCAAGTCACATAATTCCATCCGAAAGGAATGAAATTAGCACATCAAGTCATCTAGCGCCTTAACACGATGCGTCTTCTTTCGCATAAGGTACAAGTTAGACTTTCGGAAAACTTCTTTCTTGTTAAAAAATAGTGGCATGAATTGGGAAAAGAATATCATAATGTGAGATCAAGACAAAAAGGGATCTGGTACAACACCATTCAGCCTGAGCCTTTAATAATTTCGTGGATGGATAACAGTTCTCTCAATAGAAAAGACATAGTTACGGCCATGAGGCTTCGATCTGGTCACATCCCATCGAGGAAGTTTACGTTCCTCACGTAAACTTGGCGTGTCTTCACCTAATTGCGAGAAATGTGGAATAAAATTGAAATAAAAAATATAAAAAAAATAATTGAGGACTTACATACTCGTATATCATGTGTTGATGGAGTGTGAGCCTGATGAAGCCTCAGGACAAAACTGCTGACTCCCAAAATATGTTTGGAATTGGTGCTTTGAATAGTATTTTAGCTAAGCCTACGTCGGACGAGGCTAGAACTCTGTACAAGATATATTACAATCATATAAAATTCAAAATTTTGCTATGATGGAGCGACATGGTCAATATTGTGAAAAAGTTCCTTAATAAAGATTGAAAAAAAAAAGACATATAACACCTCAACACGATACGTCCTCTTTCACATAAGCTACAAGTTAGACTTTCGGAAAAATAGGGTTAACTGCACAAAGACACAACTCAGTCACAGGTCACAACTAAAGACAATTACGTCCCTAGATACAAGAACGAAATAAATAGCTGGCAATTTAAAGAGTCACCATTACAACATCAAACACCATTACGTTTTCCCACAATGTCCATTCGTATCCATTACGGGTAAGCCATATTGTGGATATAGTGCAGATGAATGCAGAAATGCAAGTCTGAATAAGCATCGAAGATCAGTGGGACTTGTGACGTCACGTTGTGGTAAAAATTGTAGCACGTAGTGACGTCACACGAGTTTTCAAAGAACAGAACCGCTTTCGTTTTTGTTTACGTTTAAATTGAAAAAAAAACGTGTCCAATATTTTTTAGAAATTTATCTGACAGACAAATTAGATTTTTTAGCATCTAGTATAGCAACATAATTATTTCAGTTTTTAAGGTCACTATCATCACATAATTTAACTAGCGATATTTCGCACAAAGCAAAGCACATGAACAACAAAATAATTAGTTTTTACCTATTATTGTTTTCCTTTCTTGGGTTTTATTTGGGCCATTCACGCCAATACCTACATACAATGATGTCCAGACGCGTCAGGCACCGATATCACAGCTCTAAACAGTGCAAGATCGTGCTTCAGTGCTAGACTTTACATTTAGTTGTGAGTTTGCCTTCTGTAAGAACATTTTTGCTTAGTGTAGCAGGTGGGTAAGGTACATAGACGCCGGCGGATGGTGGTAAGCGTCCAGCATGCCTAGATTGCTCAGTCTTAGACGGATTTCTAGCTAATTACGGAATTTATTGATAGTCCCATGTTATGTCAGTTTGATGGCACATAATTTGTTGTTTATTTTTAAAATGTAATGGCTGTATTCCTGTCTTGGGTAGACACAGTCCATCAGTCTGATACGACAAGTATATTGCCCCCAATCAAGCGAATGTGGTTATTGCAGTACTTTTTACTATTAGGAAATGCTTGAAACTCGAAACCTGACCCGACTTTACACGGCTAGCAGAGCATATACCTACATACATTACCTAAGTTTAATAAGCTCGCAGTTGGCATTAAACACAACAGTCCTCGTCATATTTTAGCTGATTTACACAAAACCTTAGAGAATTATAAATTAAAACTTTCCTAATCATTCAATTCATTGCTGAAAACCCTATGTAAATGTGTTTGGCAGTTTTTGAGCTTAACGCGCACAGAGATACAAACGCGACTTTACTCGGATGGGGACTCTGTTTTATAACATGTAGTGACGGTAACAGTAGGTACCTAATTGCTCAATCTAAATATATATAACTCAAAAGTGACTGACTGACTGACATAGTGATCTATCAACGCACAGCCCAAACTACTGAACGTATCGGGCTGAAATTTGGCATGCAGGTAGATGTTATGACGTAGGCATCCGCTAAGAAAGGATTTTGATTAAGTTTACCCCCAAGGGGATAAAATAGGGGATAAAAGTTTGTATGAAACTTTGTCAATTTTAAACCGATCGGGCTGAGAGTTTCAAAATCGGGGGTAAAGTAACTATTCCACGCGGACGAAGTCGCGGGCCGAAGCTAGTATGATTATAATATCTGAGTTCATGTATAGCACGTATTCTTAATTACAAGTCCTAAATATATGGGCGCTAATAACCAACTCAACTAATAATTAATGCTCCTAACAATGTTGGTAACAGTAACAATTAATATAAGTACAGCCTTCATTTAATGTTTCCTAGAAAATTCGCTATCATAGATTCAGCGAGCGTAATCGTGATGCGAAAATGTTATTAAACGGTCCAATCACTTACATTAATATTTCAGAGAATAATTCATTAGTATTTTGGTCCATTTATATTAATTCACCTTAAGATAAATACAAGTAACTGTTTCCACCCACACTGGAGTTGATATTTAGATGAAGCGAGAGTAAAATCATTATTATTAGGTGTTACCTTTACGTATTTATATAGAGTTTGAAGGATGATTTACCTCTGACCTTATAACAATATCTTTGTTATTAGGAATTTAGTTATTTTGATCAATCATCTCCTCAAATACGTCACACATTTTGTATCACAATCCAAACGTTTTCAAAGGAACGATTATTTTAAAAAACCAATAAAAAAGAAAATAACTACTAATAGTAGTATGTAGCGATCGTAGCAAGTGTTGCGGATTTTTTTCGAAAAAGTCACCGCGGTCCTGGTACGCAAAGGGCACTGGAAAGAACACGGGTGGATTTTAGTCAGTAAGAGTCTGACACTCCCTGCCACTCCACCCAGAGTGGGAGAACGAGAAAATGTTTCACAAATAACTCAACCATATACGTGTTTTTAGGGTTCCGTAGCCAAATGGCAAAAAACGGATTCGTCATGTCTGTCTGTCTGTCCGTCCGTATGTATCAGTCGTTTTTCTCGGAGACTATTAAAGCTACACAAATGAAAATTGGTAGGTAGGTGGAACCTATTAACTGCTATTCAATAATGTAATATTATGGAAAAATATAATTTAAGGGGTGGCACTCCATACATGTAACTGAGGGATGAAAAAATAAATTCCAACACACATAATCGTGTGAGGTATCAGTGGATAGCTCATTCAAAATGATATACAGATTTCTAAGATTTTTTTTTTCATTAAGGCAGAGTTTTTGAGATATTTGCTTCCAAATTCGTAAAAAATGTATCCCCCCTCTAACTTTTAAACGATGAAGTTTAAGTTCTAAAAAAAAATTGAGCAATTAGAACTTCACAGACACTACCAACGAAAATAGGTTTGAACATTACAGCTTATATACTTTTAGAGATATGAGATTTTAACAGTGAACTACGGAACCCTTCGCTATGCGTGGTCCGACACGCACTTGGCCGGTTTTTTTTAAATAGATGGCGCTGCTTCCTGTTATGTCGGAAATTTCTAATGTATGAAACTTATCTATAATGGTTTCGTACTTAAATTTGATGCGTACAGAATTCAGCGCGACGCTTAGCACTCTATAAAGTAAAAAATTAATTCAAAATCTTTTGAATTCGTGGACAGAGGAACGATAATTTTTTTCACATTGATATTACTCAGGTAGACTCGTTTTCAGACCAGTTTACTATTTCTACCCACAGGTTTACCGATCGAGCATTTTACCTCCTGTAGTGCAGTCGCTTTGATTGTAACAAATGTTTCCTGGCTTTAAGCTAAGTCTATGGTAATAGGGCTTGACTGTTAGAATTTAGAACTTCATGAATAAGTCTGGGAAAAATAACACTGTTTGTGATCACATTACGATGGTTTTCTTTGAAGTAATGGCAGGTAGCGGTTTCTCTACTCCATTTGACTCGGTTACAATGGTAACAGAAAATGTTCTATGTATAAGTGTGTCAATGGACGTGTGATAAGGGAATTATAAGCCGTTTTGTCTTAATAATTAATTTTAGTCGATTGTTGTCCACAGCTGGGCATGGGCCTCACCCAATTCTCACCACAACGATTGATAGTGTACTGATGACCTTTACCAGCAAATGGAATTCAAGCAGTATTATTTTATTGCAGAATATAATACAGGACAAGTTATATTTAAACCAATAAACTAGCGTGTGGACATTTGTAGTTAGTTGTTACTTAGTCGTGAACGACACTCACTTACATACGTTTTCATTTCAAACGTGCAATATTATCTATGGCAGCTGATGTCCTAGACCATAGAAAAGGCAGATAAGCCAAGCCTGTGTAATTAACTAAACATAACATATATTATGCCTGTGTCCTTTAAAGAGATAGGTAGTAGTTTAACTTGTAATAGGTTACTCAGATTTCGCTAATTCATCATAATGGTACCAAGGACCTTATGTTCGGTAGAAGATATTGCAGATACTACTAAGAGGCACCAATTAAATTTACAATAGCGATCGTTCACAGTTATTTTAATTATATGCTCAAAGCTTTGCGCGTAATGTTATAGAATCCGGAGGAAGCAATTTGCCTACGTTTAACTAGATTTTATGCATACTTAAATTGAGTTGTAAAATGAAATTACATAATTTAATTATTGTTGCCATAAATAGTAAAACTAACGTTGGTCAATAAAGTGTTTGTTAAAGTGTAAAGTTTATATTCGTAGTCATATTCTCCGGTCGACTTAAAAAAATGGACTGTTTTAGCTTGATTTGTTGGCTCGGTGTTCACGACTTGTACAGCATCTGGTCGTATTTGCTAGTGAAATAAACCCATTCCAAACACATTGTTATAATGGAGCCCCTTCGCAGGACTTGCCCCACCAACTGCACCTTTATGCCACACCAACAGCACCTTTATCCCCCACCAACTGCACCTTTATGGCCCACCAACAGCACCTTTATGCCCCACCATCTGCACTTTTATGCCCAACCAACCGAACCATTCTGCCCAACTAACTGTATCTTTATGCTCAACTAACTGCACCTTCCAGGATCGTAGCTAATGACAGAGCGGTCCAAATGGTGACGGACAAAATTTGAAAAGTTGAGTCGATATACTTATCTACAACAACAATTACACACGAAACTAAGGAGAGGCTAGCTGTTCATTGAAGGTTTATTACTCTAGGGTTAAGAATATAGGCCTTTTTACTGGATGGGAAATCATCAAATGTCTTCTCCCGCTCTGGGCGGAGCGGAAGGGAGTACCAGACTCTTATTGACTAAAACCCACCCGTGATCCTTCTAGTGCCCTTCGTTCTAGGCTCCAGGGCCGCGATGACTCCAAGAAATTCCGCAAACCTAGAAGAAAATAGACCTAAAGTTCGTACGAAAGTAGCATTCGTCACTGGTGTGGTACCAATGCAATGCACGAAACCCGTTTTCCAACTAAACTTAAAGTGTCAACTTATCCTCTGATTTCTATAACTCAAGTTGACAGTTAACCCTTTCCGTGTTCACTTGAACCGCAGTCCGCGTGCGGTTAATGGCTAACTGTAGTTAACCATAACCAGATTGCTGGAAGATGGATTACTTTGAGCTTTGGTTTTGATTTTGAAGTTTGTTGAAGAGTGCAGAGTTTTTCAGGTTTTTGGAATAAATTTGCGAGGTGGTACAACATGCTGCTGCATGTCTGCGCATACTTCTTCCTTTCCTCATACTCCTTTATATAGACAGTCTGTTTGTCCAGTCACCTCAGGCTTTAAAAGTGACCAACCTCGGAATGAAAGATAAGAAGGTAAGTTCAAACAAACAGACACTACCAATCTATACTAATATTATAAAGCTGAAGTGTGTGTAATATTATAAAACTGAGTTTGTTTGTTTGTTTGTTTGAACGCGCTAATCTCAGGAACTACTGGTTCGAATTGAAAAATTCTTTTTGGGTTGAATAGATCATTTATCGAGGAAGGCTTTAGGCTATATATCACCACGCTTAAGTCAATAGGAGTGGAGCAGCGATAAAGAATGTTTTAAAATCGGGGATTCCACGGGGACGAAGTCGCGGGCAGCAGCTAGTTTACAATGTACAACAAAATTCAAACTTTTATTTATGCATTCTAAACGTTACATTTAGTTGCAGTAAATATCTTGTACACATCTCAAGATATTTAAAGTAAAACTTCGTAAAATCAGTTTTTGTAAGTGTTATAGAAAAGGGAAGGTAACGTGATTCGCGGACGCTATTAATATAGGACTAGGGTAGTAAGATAATGGTTATATAATTAAAATTAATTCATTTTATGAAAGTTTAAGTCAGTGGAGTTTTCAGTAGGGCTGAATTTCTTAAATAATAAGTTCCTTGTAGGCTCATGGCCTGGCCATGTACTGCTTGAACCGATGCCGGACGAGAGTTTTCATCACAAAATATAGCCAAGTACCGCATTTAGCAAAACCAATAGGTGATTAACACTAATATTACGATAAAGCAGGATGCAGATGACGTAGACATGTCTAGCCAAGAGTTATTTTTCCTCTTACCATGCAGGAAATCATAAAAATCTCGGTGCATTAGGTGCTGGTACATAAAATATTATCCTTGTACTACTTGTTATCTTGCTATCTTTGATTACCTATTTGTACAAATCAAAGACTGGATAAACACGATATAATATTCAAGACTTCCTCAGACGTATAGCGGCGATATAGATTTTCTTCTGACTGCTTACTAAGCCTGTAGTGTAGGGTTTCAAGTAATATCTAGTATATTTTTCCTGTTTTCTGTAATTGAAATTGTAGATAGACTGGCAGATAAAGATGTTGAAATTGTAAAAGCTTGCTTTGCTATTTGGCTTCGTACATATGTTTCAAGTTTTAGCAAGTATTCGTACGCCTCCTACAAAGAAGAACCTAGATATGTATAACTTTGGAATTGTAGATATCTCTACTAATTTTATAAAGAGGAAAGATTTTTTGTTTGTACGTTTGTTTTTGTTTGTACCAATTAAGCTCCAAAACTACCAGATCGATTTTAACCATTTTTTCACTTACTAAAAGCTATATTATCAACGAGTAATATATTTGATACCCGTATTCCCACGGGAACAGGAACTATGCAGGTGAAACCGCGTAAAAGAGTCTTTTGAGCTTATGAAAAAGTAGCATTCTTTCAGCGATATAGACTGTCACAATTCCAAACTGCATTAAGTTCGCCCGTAACACTAATGTACGTAAAGTTTCAATAATTTTAATCCATGTTTGGGATTGATTAATTTGGTTATTTTGAATTTTTGACATTATTTATCGCTGGCCTACTGCCACTTTGTCCTGGCATTCCTAACAACCAAAAACACTACACTTCCAAAATATTATAATTATAACAACAAAAAAGAACAAAAAAAAACTTATGGATATGTCTCAAGATTTCTCTTCGAATGCTTCTTGTTACTAAGTTCCAGATTATTCTCGGTAACATATCGGATCCCAAGTCCCGACCAGTCAAACGTGTCTTTTGTCCAGACCCATAATCATCGATATTTATATTTTCTTTGACATGGTATATCGCTAAATGCTGGCGAGAACGAATATTATCCATAATGAGTTCAAAAATGCATAATAATTATGTTCATGCACCAACACTGACTAATTGTATCTAGGGGAGAGTGCAGATTTGATCGATTTTTTGTCGATCGATAAAGATAAAGACACGACTCTAAAGGCATCTAAAGGGGTAATTATCGTCTTTTAATGTTAATGTTAATGTTAAAACCGTTTGCTATATTTTTCATAAAAAAGTTAATTGTATGTTTAACATAACATCGCGCCTATATTCCCCAAAAGGTTAAGCAGAGGTGCAACTTTAGTAGGTGTAAGGTTTCCAAAAGACAAAATACAAATATTAATGCAATGCTATATGTGTGTATATATTTCTTTTAGGTAAATCTATACTAATATTATAAAGAGGAAAGATTTGTATTTTTGTATGTAACGAATAAACTCAAAAACTACTGGACCGATTTCAAAAATTCTTTCACCAATAGAAAGCTACATTCACCTTAAGTAACATAGGCTATATTTTATCCCCGTATTCCCACGGGAACGGGAACTACGCGGGTGAAACGGCGGAACGCTGCTAGTAAATATATAAAATGGTCTCTTTGTCATAAATATTTTATTATAAATCTTTAACACCAAGCCCAAAATCGACGCCAATACGCAACTGAGACAACATTCTTAAGAAAAAAAAAATAGTTCGAAACTCATCAAATATGTAAGCCCCTTTACGAATTGCGATGCATTATCCTGCTCTGCAGGCGACGACGAATGGGACCTAAATGTCAGAAGAAATATTGTGTTTCAGTACAAATAATTACGTATTTTTCCCTTTAAATGTGGTAATTAAGGTATTTAAGGACATGTTTAAAATAAGTGCTTTATTACTGTCAGGTCAGGTTGACGTTCCGTAAATTACTTAGTTTACAGCATTTTAGGGATCCATACCTCAAAAAACGGATCTCTTTTGGGGTCACTTCGTTGTCCGTATGTCTGTCTGTCCATCTGGCACGACCCTTTATCTCCAGAAGGCGTGGAGGTATCGATTGAAATTAAAAACCATATACTTAAGTCTATGGTTCCTTGAAACTCTGAAAAAACAAGTTTAAAAGAAATACAGCCGCTTATACCGCAAAAAAACGATTATTTCGGCACTGCTGACCTAGCACTATTGGCAAGAAGGTAGATCCAAGTACAGGAAATGGTCTGAAAATTGGGACTTAGAATTGACCGTGATAGTACGTTGATGTAAGGGAGAACATTATGTTCAACAAAAACTTAAGATTGTTCTTCAATCTTACGTGCTATATTTTGTTGTTTTTTTTTTTATATAGCTTATGGACTTCCGTAGGTAATGTATATACGGAAAGAATCGAGTCTCTATCAGAACTTTCGGTGCGCGAATCTGACTCGCACTCGTTCAATTATTTTCAAGTAAATACCTAGTTCTTTTTAACCCCTGACGCAAAAATATCTGCGAAGGAGGAGGCAGAACGCGTGCGGGAAAAGGAAACCTCACGACCCAGCCGCCACAACAGAAGACGTCCCGGGCGTTGGGAAACGCAGGGCGATTCCCGGCCACCGTAGGATGGCGAGCTATGGGTATCGCTGTCTGATAGCAACCGTACCCGGATCGATGGTCCATCATGTTCCACACGCACCTCAAAAGCCTGTCAGCAAAAAGACGGGGCCCCATAGCATCAGTGCCTGCTAGGGTTACGGAATTTATTCGAAAGAGTCACCGCGGCCCAAGAACGCAAACACAATAACATAAAAGAAATAAAACGGAACCCTTATGATATCAGTTCGATATCCGTATGCCTGTCTGTCGATCACACACGTCCCTTTTTCTCAGAAACGCGTGGAGATCGAAGTATCTACGTACGAGTTTGCGCAATGGAGCCGTCCGCATGCATGTTAGACTCGCACTTATCCGGTTTTTTTGGGCATTACCACCATGGTTATAGGTTTTTGGCCAACGTTACTTTGTCGATTTGAAACTGTCTATCTATTTTTGGTGCTTGACATCTTATGAGTCATAGCTGAGCAAAGGCGCTAGGATGGGCTCCGGTAAGTTAAGCGCACAACATAACTGTCATGCAGTAAAACGAGTCTAGTAAAGTTTATTTTTTTTATTTATTCCGGAATGCAGCTACAACACCACAAAGCAGTCTCACTTCTCAAAATATTATTTAGCCAGAAACATAACCGTCTTGACGAAAAAAGCACAACTTTAAACCCAATCGAAAAATAATTTACAATTTCAAATATCAACACCATTTGGCACTTATATACGAAGCAAAGATCAATAAACTTCACGCCTACATAGTCCGTACTATTTTAATAATCCCAAAAGCTTGCTTTATCCTCGCCAATTTGGGTGCAAACCAATAAAAATAATAACCGCAACCAATCGGTCACAGTAACGCCATATTTGTATTAATAATTCTGCGGTTATGACTTTTTGAAATATCATTTCATTTTTCAAACAGGAGGTATATTTTGTAAAAGGCTAATTAGTCCCTGATGACTGTTTATATGATTACTATACAGACGCATCATCCACCAAAATCACAGTTCTAAAAACAGCGCAAGCACTATCGGTTCTAATCGGTAGCAAGATGGCTACGTGTTACATAATATGTACGCGCTCGGGGTATATAGCGGTAGTTCAGTAGGTATTTTTTTTTTGGATGGGAAATCATCAAGTGACTTCTTCCGCTCTGGGCGTAGCGGAAGGGAGTGTCAGACGCTTACTGACTACAACCCACCCGTGATCCTTCTTGTGCCCTTTGAGTTCCAAGGCAGCGGTGACACTTTCGAACAAATTCCGCAACCCTAGCAGGCACTGAGCCTATGAGGCCCCATCTTCTTTGAAGCAAAATACAAATGAACGTACAGCTAGAATGTATAGCTAGGGACTCGAACAATGTTCATGATTGATGATTGAATCAATTAAGTTACGTTAGGTTAAGTTAGCAATCGAGCGAATTGTTTTGGATTTTCTGAAATCACAATTGTAAATTGCCTTTAGGGTGGGGCGATGTTGAGCAAGAAATACATGCCTAGGATACTTTCTTTTTATGTTGTCATTCAGAGTAAATGCAACGCATCTATCTGTAGTTTAAATTTATTATGTCATTGCTGGTGACTACATTTTCTAACAATTCTTAGCTGTATTATTATATTATCTGTGGTTGTACTTCTTGGTGAAAGGAAATAAAATGATTATAAAAAATAAGAACGAATAAATAAAATAGGTAATAAATTTCTCCCAAGCATTCTCCTGAATTCGATGATATCAGACGGACTAAAGGTACTTAATGGGGATTTGTTAAAGTTCCCAGAAACAAAGATTTTGGATTTCTGCCTCGTTAAAATTTCGTACCTACGTAACAGTATCGCCGCCTATTAAAATGGACTTATAACTAGCAAAAACCCTTGTTACTCTTTCAGGCAAAAACCACTGAACGGATTTGGATGAAATTTGGCACACAGATAGTTTATTGGAAAAAATTTACTATTATATTCCCATGGAATCGAAACTTATGCAGTGAAACCGCTGGGCGTTGCAAGTATTGAAATATATAGACTACAGTGCCTTGGGAACCATGTTAATTTGATTAGTATTTTTTGATCGTCGTTAGGAGCCAGAAGCCTGAAAGTTTGAGAACCAGTCCTATAATATAATATCCAAAATATTGGGAAGGTCATATAGGCAATCAGTCAATATAAAATCATACCATCGTACTTTTTACTACTAAATAAATGTGAAAGTTTTGATGGTAGGTAGATAGATGTTTGTTACTCAATTACTCCAGATCGACTGAACAGATCTAGATGAAATTGAATATACAAATAGTTTCTATTCTGGAACAGTATCTAGGCTAGCTATCCCGGAAGTATATCATTACCGAGATTCACGTGACCAAAGCTGCTGTAAGAAGCTGTTATTGATATATGTAAAAGTTGTTATACTCGCATCCCGTGAGTCATGCAACCTTCGCTAATTGCTACTTTTTGGTATAATTAATGGTTGAATACGGGTTCAGAAGCCCAAATACCAGACCACCATGATGTAATACGAGTTTCTATCATTCTAATATTGAAATACCAGCAATGTATGGTGGTTATGTTATGCTTGTATGTTATTATTAAATTTCTTCGGTAATTGCTAAAAGTCGTTGCGATTCGACACACATACATTAATGTTTTCGATATGGGTTTTTTTTGTAACAAACGGCACGGGTTTTGTGTATCGACGCCTTTCCCATAATACCTGTTTTAGTACGGTATGGTATCTTTCCTGGCGTGGCGGGAAGACGTTAGATTACCGTATAGTTTTGTCTATGTCTAATGACTAAGGAACGAGTTTTCATCATGAAATATTGCAATCATTTATAGTTACTGTGAGTTTCCGAGCACTGAGCCAGAAAAAAAAAACAAAAAACAAAATGGCGACGAAAAGAAAAGGGACTTCAAATAATCTATCAAAACCTCTTTACTATGTTTGACATAGCACCAGACCGATTCATGCGGCGTCATTTAGGGAGGCCTAAGTCCAGTGCTTGGTGTCTTACGGCTGGAATGATAATGTTGATCCAATAGCGTTATCTGATTAAAGAATTGAACATGTTTGACTTGCATTACCTGTGGCCGTACTACGAAGTGTCAATGCTATCATGATTCAGTGTGAGGGAAAGGGATAGTGCTATTCGTCTTGTGTTACTCCGTCTCTCTCTGATACAGGAATCATGATGGATTTAAGACGTCATAGTAGGGCAGCTGTGCTGTTGAAAGGTAATGTAGAAAACAATCTTCAAAATCAAACTAATTCCAAAACTAAAATGAGTATCTTTATGAAGCATCATTATCGGTCTACTGTAAATCCAGATTATGAATTGGGTATTTTACTAGTTATAAAAATCATAATTCTATTTTGTTCGTCTGTTGGATTTTCAATAAATATTGGACACGTATTTTTTATCATTTAATATCGTAAAAAAATTATAAAGATAAAGCGCATCAAAGTTCAAGAGTAGGGGCTGGTGACGTCACATCGTTGGTAAAAATTGCAGCACGTAGTGACGTCACACGAGTTTTTTTTTAATTTGAAGTGTTCACATTATAATATACACCTATAAACTAAGCCCCACAAAACCGTAGTACCGGTTTTACTGTGGGGTCTAGTGAGTCTTTATATATGTACATTCCTTTTCAATACTAATATTTTATATACTTAGAAATACTTAGAAATGTGTTGAAGTACTACCACTTCCAAAAAAATATCTTTTTAATTTATTTTTATCAGTTCCACTCCTAAAGTTTTCAAAGCAATGTATCGTTTTCATTTTTTGTTTACGTGAAAAAAGAAAAACTGCGAGTCGAATATTTTTTGGAAATCTATCAGACTGACTAATTACATTATTTCAGTAAAATACCCTATTGTCAAACCTAGTTCAATTGCTAAACAAAAACATGTACTCGAAATTTAAACAAAGCGCATTGCGGTGCACTCTCACGTTAATGCGGCCATTTCCATCAATTCGTTTACTACTTGCCACCACAGTACCTACTCGATGTACTCACCTGTGTTTATGACTGGTTTTATGGCTAATGAGTAGCAGGGGTTCGGTTAAAAGTTAAGTATGAGCAAATTAACTATTTATGATAGTGAATTCTATGGCCACGTAGTAAAGAGGTAAAGCAACCTAGATGGCATCAGTCCCCAGAGTCACGGTACTGGCAGACAAGGACTGGAGAACAACCATGAGCATCCAATGAAAATTTCCAAAAAGAAAAAAAAATGTGTCAGGCAAAAATTACCTAATTTTTTCTAGGTGTCTTGAATGATATGTAAATTAAATAAAACAGTAAATAGGGCATTGTGATATTATGCAAAGTAAGAGTAATTGCAATGCAAATCTTTAAGGAAACCGTGCAGTTTATTTGTTTTGAAGACTTTTACATCCTGTGCCTTTTATGTAAGGTACATAGAAAATGGAAGCACACTTTTACAATGACAGATACATTGTTACTTGGCTTTATTTTTTCTTTAAGACAATGGCAATTCCCACTCATTCGTCACGAACCATTAAACTAATCAACGAATTCATCTTTTTTGTAACTAGTTTGATTTAATGAATTGAGGTCTACAGGTAGTCTCTGCAAAAAATCATTTATAAAAAAAAATAGTCTTTTGAATACTGTTGCATTTTACCTGAACTTATGTATAACATTTTGATCATTTAAACTTATTCATATTTTCTTCTCATAAAATGGTCTGTGCTTTCTAGACCTTTATTGTGCCATGATCTGGAGTTAAAATTCTGTATACCACCAGTCTATATAAGCTAGTTTAAAGTAAGTATGAAGTGGTTGTTGCTAAACCACCGCTATGTTCCTTGTGTCCATAAAAACCAACCAGGAATAACATGACGCAAATTATGGTGTTACCGTCCTGAGTACACAGGATTTACCGTTCTCTGTCGGTACGACGTCCGTTAGACATCTGTGGAGTAACACCAGTCAATGAGAAACTGGTTCAAGGCTTTGAGGAAAGGTCCATTCAACTATGATAAAAAATAGACTAAATTATAAGCAAATAGACTAACCCCAGGTAGATTACCCTTCTGCCAGGGTTTTGGGATTTGTTTGAAAGAGTCACCGCGGCCCTGGATCGCAAAGGGCAATAGGAGGAACACGGATGGGTTTTAGTAAGGGTCTGATACTCGCTTCAGCTCTGCACAGAGCGGGAGAAGTTATTTGATGATTTCTCATCTATAAAAAAAGGTAGATTACCCTTGTTTCTTCTTGTTTAACATTCTGTAATTAATTTAACTTCACAGTCATGACTTATCTGATTTTGGATTGACATAATTATAGAATTGGGACAAGTTTCTGTATTATTCTGGTAGGTACCTAATAAGCATCAGGATTATTTTGGATGTCTGCGTATTTATTTGCGTCCTGGGCCCTTGTTTTATGGCAGCGGTATATCCGACACCCTTGTTTGTCCCCAGACAGAGGATATACAAAGGTTTACCAATAAAAAGACATAGTATACTATTCTTAAAAATAAAATAACAAATTCATAATGAAAAAAAACAACATAAAAAATGCTGATCAATTTACGTCTCACATGGCAAGCATTTTCCGCATTCAATAACCCGTGTTGACATTTATGTGCAGACTTTAACCATGGCAGTTCCATTTCATTATTACAACCTTTTTTTTTAAATTACAGACACTTTAAACTTGATATATAACCTGAAAATACTTAGAAAATCAAATAAATTCCAAAAGGAAACACAACAGTCGAATAGCATTATTTATACCACATCATTCCTTAAATGGTCACGTAGCGAAAAGACATTTTCTAAGATATTTCTAACCGCTTTATAGACTAACATTATACCACAAGATGCAACCAACAAAAAAGTAGTCCCACCATCCGCTAAAAATATACGACCTCTATAACTCAATGTAATGTACGTTGTTTGAGCTCAAGTTATATTGGTACTTTTCTTAGATACACTAGTGTTACAAGATCTGTAGGAAAGTTTAGTTTGCTGGGAGGATGAGTTCACGTTTAGTTGGATGATCCCATGTGGGGATTTTTTTCTTAAGGTCAATAAACTAGAGTGCGAGTGAGACGACCTTATCAATTATTATCGGTAGATTGCGGCGCTAGAAAAATACAGGTTGTTCGTTTTGAAAGCATTGACTTTGTTTATTTGAACTGGTATTTTGGTACAACTATCCTAGAACTCTTCTGCTGTTCTTTTCCGGTTAATTTTGTTGAGAGATCAAAGACAGTTGAATCGTGTCACCGGGACCCGTCTGGCTTCATTAATTAGGCGCTTTTCTGGTGATCTGGGAATAATGTGGCCGGGTTGTCCTATATAAAACGGACTCGCGTGCTAAGGGTACCGAACGAATTTTTGTAACGTGTTATTTTAACATTATGGAGTTAAGTTATATAGGTTTTTTCTCTGTAATTTACGGGTAAAGAACTGTTATTTACCGCCTATTGTGTCACCCTGTTTAATGTTTCCTTCATCTATATTTTCTGTAATGTATATGATGTACCTACATAATAAAGAGTATTCTATTATATTCACTTTTTTTTTTTCAAAATTTTATTGACAGTAGTTTCTTGAAAAACTTCAACATTGTTTACAATTTTTAAATTATAACAAAAATATAATTACACCCTTTCATTGTATATATATTACACAGTACAGTTTCTAAAACTTTTGTTTTTATTTCTAGATTTTTCCTCTAAATGTGACCCCCACACTCAAAATTGATATATTTACTTCACGTGTTCGTGTTCGGGCCACAGAAGTTCACGTTTACCAAATTTTAACAGAATTGGTCCAGCAGATTAGCTGAGAATTGGTTGTGACAGATGAACAGACAGACCCCCGAATAATCTCATAAGGGTTCCGTTTTTTTTCCGAAACCCTAAACAGAAAAATGAAATTAAACCAAACACACATTTTTATCATTGAATGGAAATGGAGAGATAGCCACGAATCCAAAAAAAGGTGCCCTCAAATCTAACGTTTTTCTGTTAAAAATCACAACAGGTGCGAGTTTTACGAAACAAATACAGTGTTATTTGTGCGAACACTACTTTTATAACGTATTCAATTGATTTTCTACACCATGTATAAGGGAACAAGATGGGTGTGTGTCAGAAGATGTTAAACTCGTGGTTTCGTGAAGTTACCAGATTTAGAAAGTAAATTATTGATAAATGAATAATACTAAAAAAAAATCACCTAAAGTTTTTTTTGGGTAAATCAAAATTAGATGATAATTGAAATGAAGAAAAAATAAGCGTTTATTTTTAAAAGTAATCTTTTTTGATTATAAAAATCTTACATTCATGGATCTAGATTTTCCACCATTGGCGATTTATTTAGAATCAGCTACGGGAATGACTCCGAGATAAATTGTAATCCTACATAATATTTTGTACAGTTTATCATACACAGATCACATGTAATAGTGCAGCTATATGATGAACGAAATAATTTGTATAATACAGTCAGAAGTTAAGTAGCGGGAAGTAGTAGTATTTATCATTTATAATTCAAATTTTTCTTATTGTTAAATACTTAAAACTAATTTACAGCTACTTTTGAACTAACCTCGACAATTCAAAAGTGCCAGTCAGTCAAAAACATGAAGTTATTTGCACGTTCCAAAGCGTAGATCTGTATGAAGAAAACCGTGCACGAAACTCCACGGACACTTTAAAAAATAATTATGCTTTGATTGTGATATACTTTAAGACTGCTTTCCGGTCATATACCTACTTTAAGAGTTAAATACTATAAATGTTGTAAAAGACTATACATTTATCAACGTGTTTTATTAAACTGTCATAAAGCGTGTAGTATCAATAAAATAATTACATAATGGCAGTTCAGATTGAGGTCTCACGCAATACAGTAGCGGTTCAATACCAAGAATCTAGATCTTTTTCTATGTTCTTGTAGTGCTGTTAGTACTCAGTGATATATTGCAAAGTCATTATCAACACGCACGCACTATGAGTTTTTCTTTGATTCAGGGAATTTTGCAACATAAAATACTCGGTAGTTGATTAAAACTTTTTTTTTGGAAATTATGTTGTTTTTTCCGATTGTAATACAATGAAGTAATTTCAGAACTTATTAGTCCATAACTTTTTATTATATTAGTAAAATAATATTCGTGCAAGTTTCGTATGGTAAGTACTGTGTGTATACATTATTTATCGTCCGTTTTTTGCCATTTCCTATAAATTGACTCTCTAAAATGTAATCCGTCGCACTGCAGCCAGTTAATGATGTTCATACTGTTTTCAATACAGATGCAAACACGAATATATAAAAAAGGTAAAGTATGAAACTAAGTTTAATATATACATTATTGGAAGGCTGTGATAGGCTATATAACATGCACGCTACGATACATAGGAGAGGAGCATCAATGAAAAATGTTACAAAAACTGTTTTTTTCTCTCTTACCTATGTGAGGCAGAAGTTGCGCGGTTCAGCTAGTAAAAACATAAATAAATAAATACTAATTTAATGAGGAATATTTAAAAAATATGTAAAATTGCAATGCGTCTATCTTTCACTTTACTGTCTGCCTAACACTTTCACGTCTAAACTAATTAACCGATTTTGATGAAATTTGGTACGAAGATGGAGTAGATCTCTGAGAAGGACGTGGGCTACTTTTTATATTAAAATATTCCGTAATTCACGTGAGCAAAGTTGCTGGCGAAAGAACTTGCTGATAGATTTAGTGCTACAAAGTAAGACCTATAAGCGTTGGCTAGATATAGCAGCTTACCAGAAACACCAATTTCAAAAATGAATGTTATTTTGTACTTATATTTGGAACTCGGTTGTTAATTATTTTTTTTTTTTTTTCGTTTCATTTCATTTGGTCTTGGACAATGTTTTGGTACTAAGTAAAATGTTAAAAATGGTGCACCTCTGAATCAAATGAAAGGGCTCTGTTTTTTTATGTATTTGACGGCGCATCGCTAACATGTCGTACTTAATCATCTGTCAGCTGTCACCAAACAGTAGAAGCTGTCATGACAGCTTCTACTGTTTGGTGACAGCTGACAGCAGACGTTTAAGTTAGCGATGCGCCGTCAAGACGTTTAAGTACGTCATGTTAGTGATGCGCCGTCATATTTATTGTTGGCTTATTTGTTGTATGGTTCTTGTGTTATTTTGTGTTGTTTTATTGAATGTGAATATGGATCTTGTATGGTCTGCAATAAAGATTTATTATTAACTCCAAAAATATGCATTTGATTAATGTTATATAATATAAATAATCAAATAAAATAATTCTATCCATATCGCAAACTTCCCATATAGTGTTCACAGTCGCTGCAACACTCGCATCGTGTAAGAGAAGCGGTACACATCCGCGCGTAACACCTGCCGCGCAGCGCCAATCGCTTACTGCCTGTTTATTTTGTTCTCTCTCTCTTCACATATTTTCCAAAGTTTATCTAAAGTATTTTGTTTGATTTTTATATGTGATTCTCAACATTCTAGGAGTCTCATCTATACTAATATTATAAAGAGGAAAGATTTGTATTTTATATTTTTGTATACTTATAACGAATAAACTCAAAAACTACGGGACCGATTTTTTCGAAAAATTCTTTCACCATTACAAAGCTACATTCACCCTGAGTAACAAACGCTATATTTGATCCCCATATTCCCACGGGAACGGGAATTACGCGGGTAAAACCACGGGGCGCTAGTACTTTATAATTCTGTTTGGAATGTTATTATTTACTTTTAGATACCTGGGTAAAATACCAAAAAAAATATATATTATGTATCTGAGAACGGCGATGAAAAAGTATTGCCCTTCATTACCTCTAGTTTTAGCACCTACTCGTTTTATTCTACTTTTTAACCGACTTCTAAAAAAGGAGGAGGTTCTCAATTCGGATGTTTTTTTTTTATGTTTGTTCGCGCATAACTCCGTCGCTTGTCAACCGATTTGAAACATTCTTTTTTTGTTGGAAAGGGTGTACTTTCCAAATGGTCCCATGAAAATTTTATCGAAATCGACCAAGCGGTTTTCGAAAAATCAACAAAAATCTATAAAAAATGTCTACATTGTCTACATTGACGACCTCTTAGTTTACTTTGCAAAGGAGCAGTACGTTTTTTTTACACCAATGTGATTGGTTCTTTTAGGTGGGAGGAGGGGAGGGGGTGTAGGTACCACTAAAAAGTGAAAAATAAAAAACTTTTTCAAAAAAATACAACCGACTTTTACACAAAAATCAAAAAAGTGCAAAATAACTTTAATTTCGGAAGTCGGTGTTCAAAAAACGAAAAAGCAACCACAAACACCGAGTTCCGAAATTAAAGTTATTTTGCACTTTTTTGATTTTTTGTGTAAAAGTCGGTTGTATTTTTTTGTAAAAAGTTTTTGTCATTCATTTCGCGGTTATTATTTCTTTCAGCCAATTTATTTATTTACTTATTATTTTACGCTCATAGATGCACCCAGACGGACCTAATGCCTTAGGCATTTGCTACCAGTGTCAACCCGTTCCTATGTTAATTACATTGAATATAATTGCAATCAGAGTAATAATCACTTTTAGACTGACACAGAATAGACCGGATGCCGATCTTAAAATAGTTGGAAAAAGTCTAGGCAAATTGACAAAGTTAATAATCAGAGTGATAACCGGCCGCCATAGGTGCGGGCCTGTCGACAAAAACCAGGCCCGGGTCGTCGGCGCGTTGTATTCCACGCGCGCCTCAAAGAGATGTCAGCATAGTAGACGAGGCACACTAAGACCAGTGCCTGCCAGGGTTGCTGAATTTAAGAAGACACCTTCTTATACATATACATGAGACTCACAAGGCCCTACAGTTGACTGTGCCGCACAAAACCGTAGTACTGGTTCAAACCAGTACTGCGGTTTTGTGCGGCTTAGTTTATCCTTCATTTACCATAATGTGAAATTATAACAAAAAAATTGAAAAAATATTAATATTTTGATGATTTCCCATCCTTCATCATCTGCCTAGCGTTTCTGTCTAACTATATTGGGTTCGGCTTCAGATGAATACCAGTATTTTACGTTGGGCGGCTGCCTATCAGACCTCCTCAATCCATTAACTGGGCAAGATATTATCCCATACTTAAAAAAAAAGATGCAATTATGGTAGTTGTCGAAATGAAAGGGATTGTCGTTCCATAGGTGTCAATTGAAATTGAGGTTGACGCAACAGACTTGACTAGTCTTTTGGAACGAATGCTAGTTTTCAACCAATTTAGATCCATAAAGTAGCAGCGGGAATCACAGTTTCCTCTACACTTCATAATAGTGTATACAAGCACGAAAGTGGATCAAGTTATATGTTGTTTGTTTAATGCAATGATTTATGTGCTTTTGTTCAGCAAGCTAACAGGCTGTAACTTTTTGTTTTATGTTCAAAGCTTTAATATTCATTATATGCTAGTACTGATACCGGTCTAGAATAACTGTTATTTGCATTAAAATATGGTGATAAGGGCACCTAATGATTGAATATGAAAATCAGTAATATTTTCGTTCCTGATAGCTGGAACAGTCTCAAGTCGAGGATGAATAAGTTACTTCTAAGCAAGTCTCGATCACATCATCCCTTTCTATCAAGTGAGATTGTAATCGATCGTGACCCTATTAATAACTATATTAAATAATAGCATGGGTACCTTTTTTATGGATGGAAAATCATCAAATGACTTCTCCCGCACCGGGCGGAGCGGAAGGGAGTGTCAGACTCTTACTGACTAAAACCCATCCGTGTTCCTCCTAGTGCCCTTTGCGTTCCAGGGCCGCGGTGGCTCATTCAAACAAATTCTGCAACCCCCTAGTCGACACAGACCCTATCGGGCCCTGTCTACTTAGAATAGCTTGGGTCCCTTTTTTTGGATGGGAAATCATCAAATGACCTCTTCCGCTCTGGAGTGTCAGACTCTTACTGACTAAAACCCAACCGTGATTCTTCTTGTGCCCTTTGCGTTCTAGGGCCGCGGTGACTGTTTCAAACAAATTCCGCAACCCTAGCACTGACCCTATGGGGCCCCGTCTTTTTTGCTGACAGGCTTTTGAGGCGCGCGTGGAATACGACGCGCCGTCTACTCGGGTCTGGTTGCTATCGGACGGTGAGCCACCCATAGCTCGCCATCCGCAGGCCCGCGCCCACAGTGGCCGGGAATCGCCAAGCGTTTTCAGACGCCCGGGGCGTCTTCTTCTGTTGCGGCGGCAGGAGCGTGAGGTATCCCTCTCTCGCACGCGTTCCGTCTCCTCCTTCGCATTACTGCTTCGCAGGAGGTGACCGCTTCCCATGCCACCACCACGGTTTGAACCAGGGCCTGACGCGAGAGGTCGCCGCCGCCGATCGCCTCGACGAGGACACGGCGTTGCTTTGCCCAAGCAGGGCAGATCTTCACCGTATAGCTTGGGTACCTGCCATAGTAATTTTGGCCACTCTCATAATTTTTTTTAACTCTTTTTAGGCCCACTTGTACCTTTGGGTCCATTATATATGAATTATTTGATATTAAATCTGGCGTTAACAATTAACTGAGTTAAAAGATAGCGCTGGTTTGCACAACTGGGTTACCTACTTCAAGATTCGAGAACAGGATTTCGTCATAACTAGCAATAATTATTTCTAATTTAAATTAATTTTTTATCCAAGCTATGTCTTGAATCTCAAACATCTGAAATGTGAAGTCGTCTCATATTCCCAAGATAAAACCATCTCAAAAATATATTCGTTCAAAAACAGTCATTCACACTTTAAATTCCCATATCTTCGATTAATACCTCGGCAATCCAAGCATACCTACACAACATAATTACACTACCTGTTAAATTCGAGGCCACTTCTAAGAAATTAAAACATTTACCTTATCAGAAATCAGCCCCTATATCCGAAAGATCAGATTCCCTTAAAAAAAACTCGATTACTCAAAATGCTACTAGTAGTTATCGCTGTAATCAAATACTTGGATCCTTTACCTATTAATAAAATCGCTGTTCCCACCGAGGCTTCCATTTTGGTCTGAATAGAGAAGCATAAATCGTATGTGAATGCGTCTTGCACCTGGCATACTGGAATGCGACCTCCAACGTGGGGTGTGGTCTAAGTTATACAAGTACCTACGCAGTTTGAAATATTGGTCCTTTTATGCGCAGTGATAATTGGTCTTCATGACCTCAATATTTTATGCAAAATCTGTCAAACATTTTATTGCTAGTTGTTAAATTTATTTTATGGGAAAACAAATATATAACTCAGTGGCAGTAGCAAAAGTTTATTTAAAACATACTTAGTAATAAATTACAGGAATGCTATAAATGTACTTTATCTCCGCCGGATGACGTCACTTAGAGTGAATATATGAATGAGATAATCGCTACCTAATCACGCGATAATCGCGACCAAAAAGTTCTATTACCATTATTTGAACGGTATTCGTATTCGCCTTAGTCGTTGAAATGCAGTATGTGAGTATGCTATCTATCTATTCCTGTACAGGATGATAAATTCTTACATTTATTTTTTATTTTTATGTATTTTATTGCACACATACGAATAATAACATACAATCAAAAAATATATATTCATAATTTGTTATTATTTTTGCCATAATACTTTTTTGCGTTTTTAGTGCTTCTTTTAAATTTATTAAATTATCAGAAAATTATTATGAACAATAAGTATTTGATAAATTAATTAGTTACATACATTTATTCTTGTTGCATCTCTAATAATAGACAGACTAGGTAAATCGCTACAGCGTAAGAGCGCCTCCTATAACTTGTACCATGTCGTGATTGTTACCGTGTGCAGTACAGTTCTTCAAAGCGTGGTCTCGGCATCAAGAGGATTATACAGCTTCCACCTGCTGCTAATAACGAAATATTGAGATTACTGTCCGGTTTACTGGGAGTCGTGATTGTGGAATAATTTTACTGAGGTTGTTTTTTGTTACAGTCTTATACCTGAATGGTGCATAATGTTAGTGAGATGGATTAATTACTTACTAAAAATGTGTTATTGCGAAATTTATTTTATTTAATTTATTTGTCTCACCACCAATTGGATACACACATACAAGATTATCAAAGACAACATATTAACTTTATAACTAGACTTCATTAGTTTTAGGAAATTTTACATCTAATACGTTTCAATATATTATGGAAATCATATTTTATGTATTGATTTACAAAACGTTCTTACAATCCAAAGACGGGTCGATTAAAATATAGACTTATTAAATTTCACAAATCCAAATAAAAGGTAAAAAGATCATTGAGTTTATTTACAATTGAGATACCATGCCATTTTTATATTGAGGTAATATACCATGAAAAACATAACATGACAGTCATGAAAGTAAGGGATTTCTACCATTTCAATTCTAACCTGCGTGGTTTATAACCGCTATTGGCATAATGAGTCCATACATCCTTTAGAGAGGAATAACCATCTAATTTTATAAATGAAAATCTGGAGGTTTGCCTGAATTAAACTATTAACAGCTAGTAAACTGCAACGATCAGTTCGATTTATTTTTCGCTTCCATAAGAGGGTATTGATGCAGATAATAACAGTCCGGTTATTAAAGCCACCCGTACTTAAAGACGTAGTAAAAAGAAAAACGGGAAAAATAGATTATTCCGCACAAGCAAAATGCACAAAAAATAATGAAATACCACAAATATTGGTATTTGATTTTAAAAATAAAACATAAAATAATAAGAATAAGTATAAATATCTTAATGTACCATATACAGAATAATAATTAAAAAAAATAGATGAAGAAAACGTTACATAGGCTGACGCAATGTTCGGCTCGTATAACTGACCTTTAATTAAAAATAACGTTTGAATAGAATAAAAAAGAGAGAATGAGAGACCGTAGTGTAAACTAGATACACGTTAAATGTTACCGTGTATATATTCTATTTACATTGGAACCACTTGCGCTATAATTGTTGCTAGCTAGTATTGCAGGAATCCTTAGGTGTTACAAGTTTTTTAACACTTTTTTCATATTATCATCGCTAGTGTCTCGACCGCTTATTTCATATAACTTGGGCCACACCAATAACTCTCACGATTGTTCCCGCGCAGTTTACAGCTCGACTCTAGTTATTGTAACGATAGGTTTAACGTTTAGCATACTGTTTGAACTACTTCGCGTTTATCGTGTAGATTTTAGCGATAAAAGTTAATACATTCTGACAGTGACACGGTAATTGTGTGTTTGGTTGAATATAGGGGTGGCTTGACGTTTGAAATAACCGGAGGTACAGTTTTTTTTTTTTTTAAACAACATGGATCACGACTTCACGACTATATTATTTGCCGAAGGTTAGGCTTTATTAATTAAAGCCTAACCTTCGGTCGCAACGCTTGTCGAAGATTGTCTATCGAGACTTTCTTAACGTATCAAAGGAATCTCTTCTGTGCTTCGAAGACTGCATCATTTGATTTCTACAAGAAAATCCTACATCTTTACAAAAATGAACCTTACCAAAAAATAACCTGTATATTATATGACACCATCGGATAATGTCGCTAATAATCTATATTACAAGTCTAGCGAGTAATGACGAGGTTTGTTCATGGATGGGTGACCACATAACGTATCAAGGGAATCTTTTCTGTGTCTTGATAAGCACATTACGAATCGACTTTAAATCTAACAATGCAACTGAACATCAGTATTTAATATGGATAGCAGACTCCTACCTAACAACCTTCACAACTCATTAATTGGGTACCTCGACACCCCTTAGCAAGACTTCTATCCAATTTCCTGGCTTACGAATATTTGTAATGATTGCGTGCCAAAGATCTAGAAATGTCAGCCGGAACCCACGGATTGTATATTCCAAGGAAGAATCTCGGTCTCGGTCGGACACAACTTCGGCAAGCGTCGGTGACCTCGAAAATAACCCATAATCAGCCTTTTAATGTTCCCACTGCTGGGAGTCAGGCCTCCTCTCTAATCGACCACGCGCGTCCAGTGCGGTTTGGTGAATATCACATGTCTTCGAATTATTGGTTCTATGACATGTCGGTTTTCTCACGATGTTTTCCTTCACCGTTATGAGAGCAGTGGTGATGAAATTAATTACACAAAGTAATGCGCCTGGCTGGGTTTGTACTAGCGACCAACAATTCTTAAATCGATGCCGTTACCACTCGGCCACCACTGCAAGATGATCCGCGCGACTGTTATTTTTAAACCTTGATGATCTCCCTAATCGTGACTTGGGCAAAATCACTAGAATTGAGTCAGTGCGAGTGATCTTGCCCAGTTACTAAACTAAAACCCTCTCATCTATATATGTTACTGCTTCAAACCGACCCCACCAAAGATCGTAGCTCCTAGCCTTTAGAGGGCTTCGTATCTTATGCTCCCTTTACTTAAGCTAAATATGACAAACTTACTGCCTTTGTCCAGTGACATATCCCGGCTTTGAACTAAAACAAAGAATTTCCTGATGTACAACCAATTTAAACTTTACCAGACTCGGGAGAGCTCCACAGTCATTTGTTCTCTGACGTACATCTGTAGGTACTCTATTTTCCTACTTGCTACCGTTACATCCTTCCTTAGCAACACGTGCGTACCTACAATTGACCTTGTCAAGGTCACCCGGTCGCTTTAATTGCCAACAGCCCTAGAAAGATATATACAGGCTGAATTTTTCAAGAGGTCGTGGATGGCCAATTGCGACTCCATGAAAAACAGAATAATATAAACGAAGACTGCATTATTCGACTTTATAAAACAAATCCTAGATCTTTCAAAAATAAACATTTAAAAAATACCCCGTATGTTAATACACCATCGGATAATGTCGCTACTAATCTTTATACTGCTGTTGCTAGACTTGTACATCTATATGTATAAATCTAGCACGTGACTAGCGGAAAATGTTGTATTTTAATAAACTCATCTATATTTTTAAGTAGGTAATGTCCATACTTCCATACTTTAAATCTCTTGATTTTTCAAAAATCTCTTGATAAAGTTGTAGTTATTATCAAAATTGGGCCGTGATCTTTTACGTATTTTGCGCTAATCATCGTAATTTCGGATTTGGCCACGCACGCCCTGTACAATAAAGTAACTAGGAACATCGAAAACAAAATCATTTTATTAACTTCAGCACATTTCTAACAAAGACAAAAAATAAACATAAACTCATAAGGGAAAGTCCCGTAACTAAATACAATATGTTGAGAGCTGTCTCCGGATGGGGAGAGGAAAATGAAATTTGTCATCATCTGTAGCAATTGTCTAAAGGGTTCTGACGTATGTACGTTGAGCGTTATGTGCTGTTTCTTTCAGTAGGTATATTTTTTGCGATGGCGTCGAGTTGTTTTTTTTTATTGCCCCAATTAAAAATCTTTGAGTAATTAGTGTTTTTAAAAAGTCAATTTATTGAAATTTAACAAGGATGAGGGTTTTGTTCCGCGTTTGACACTTTGGGTCAAAAATTATGGATATATTTCGTTAAAATGTGTTTTGGATTGTTTTCTGGGTGACTATTAATAGTCATTCATTTCATCATTGGTCAAGCCAACAATTGATCGAAAAACGTATTTTAAAATTTCACCACAGTTTTAACCATTGGTTGAGTTAACCACGGATCAGGACACTCACCCTTTATCAAATGACATCAATCATCAAATGACTTATTCCGCTCTGCGCGGGGTGGAAGGGAGTTTCAGGCTCTTACTGACTAAAACCCATCCGTGTTCCTACTAATGTCCTTTGCGTTCCAAGGCTGTGGTAACAACCCCAGCAGGCACTGGCCCTAGCGGGCTCCGTCTTCTATGCTGATATCTCTTTGAGGTGCGCGTTGAGTACAACGTGCCGTTAGATGTGCGCCCAAGTAGCACACAAGCTCTATAACAAGCCGTACACCGGCCGGTTATAGGTTTTTAATAACGGCATAGGCTCCATAAATAAGTTCTACAGTAGATGTACAAGCGGCTACAGCGCCGCTGTACCCCCAAAAGAGGCCCAAAATTATACAGCCTAAGGTTCTACAATGTCTCTACAATGTTCGTAAATATGTGTTAGTGCGGAGATACAAAGGTGCTATGCGAGAGTTAGTGTGCGCCTCATTATCTAAAATAAGTTCTTGTAGCGCGACTGTAGTGCTTGCGTCTTATTAGACGCGTTTGTATCTCTGAATTAGAGTTTACAGATCTGTATTAGATATACAGTAACGATATTTTGGGGAAATTAAGAAAACATAATTGAAACTTTAACAAAGACGTCTACATAAAAGTGTTTGATGGAAGACTTCAAATAATTGGGAAAAAAACAACAGGTGAGTGTTAAGTGTTGATTTTTCCTTTTATACATGCAAAGTACCAGTGCGAGTGTCAGTGTATTGTGAATATATACATATATTTTAGCTAAAATTTTCACGCGCCTGCGATTTATGTCGTTTTATGGATAAAAAGTACATTTGATTAGAAGGTGTGAATTTTACATTTAGTTTATATATGATAGTTTAGCTTTCTAGGTAGTTTCTTTAGAATTCTGGGTGAGAAAGAGCAACGTAAATTTGGTTTTTTATGTATATAAATGATAAAAATAAATTATAAAAAATCATGAGAATTGCTTGTATTCACAACTATAATGGCGTCTCGGTTACAACAGCCTTCAGAGTTTACTAGAACCATTATATCGATTTAAACCGCTAGTATCCACTATTGTAGAACTTTTGGTTCTACGATTGTGGTATTGGCGATCTATTGTACTTTTTTAGGTGTACATCAGTCATTTATATATTCTTTTAAGAGTCTAAGGTTGTACAACGGGCTATTGATAATCCGTTGTGGGTATCTAATTTTATTTAGGGGTCCATTATCTGAATCTTAAAACCCCTGTTGATCCTTTTTATACTGTATCATTATTCGTTTTTTGCTTGTTGTTATCGGAGCTGCCGAGTGGATGCAGAGGCGGGTAGTCCGCGCGCGACGCCTACGTATCGGTGGCTGAGGAAGCGAGCGAGTATGCGCCGCGCCTGACCGTCGCTCCATACCCCGCAATCTCCAAATAAAACATGTTATATTTATTTTTATTGTGTTGCCATGTTCCTCAATATTTATTCCAATTTGCAGTATTTTTTTATTAGAAATCTATGGAACCCTTTTTATTTTCGATGCACTCTTGACAGAATGGAGTCACAATAAAGCAATTATATTAGTAAAAATACTTTTGTCCCACTTCACCCGCTATATTGGCCCTAGAAATGAAATTTTTGAGCTTTGAGCTTTATAAGGCGTGTTTATCTTGCCATAAACAGCTATTTACCATACAGTTACTGTAAAAGTAACCACTATAACGACCTGCGTCCGACTATAGAATTATATGTCCCTGCTGTAGATATAGAGTTTCAAAGGTACTAGGTAGTACTATTTAACAGCTTAGACATTTAGAAATATGCAATATACAACCTAAAGCACTTTAGAGGAAGCTTATAACTCCATTTAAACACTTATAACTATTAAAGCCCTCTATAAGATCTAGCAGTGTTTTAAAAGATATTTATAACTCTGCTTTATATTAAATACCCGTACAATAACTCTATAACACGCCTTTGTATCTTCATTGGGATTATATTTACTGTTGTACGGCTATTGTACCACATGCCTTTTAAAGAACTATAAAATACGCTACTGAACTACTTTAGTATTATAGTAAACCCATTGACAAGCTATTATAGAACATTTAGACTGTAAAGAAGTCATTTAAGCAGCTTGTGTGCTAGTTGGGCGGTGCGTTAGATTTGCTTCTCCATACTGTGAAAATACCAAACAGTTTCATAGAAAAAATATCAGTTTCAATTTACAGTTTCATAATACTACAAAGCAAGATATTTTCTACACAATACTCATAAGTCATATCATAACATTTTTCAGATTTCAACACTCTTATCATAATAAAGCATCAAATTTAACACTCAGAAAACCTATCAATTTGTATGCAACTTGAAACATCGCACATGCAAAAATGAACCTTAGGTACTAAAGTATGCTAATACATTCCATTTTATAATGTTATCCGAACCACGTCCGCAGTATACCAAGATAAGCTAAACGCAGCCATTTTATCACCAACTACATGTTTATGAAAGCCTTTACAAAACCAGTGCACTTGCATTTCGCCGCGTGAAATAATTTCAGAAGATAATCTCTAATTCAGCCACTGATAGAATTATCGCACGCGAACGGATAGCTTGGATCTTAGCCAACGAAATCAACGGACCCTTGCACTCTTCAAACGATATTAATTTTCAATACAAAAACCGTAGAGTTCAATTTTCATTGTCCTATTACCCAATTTTCTGTACAACCCAATTTCGACTTAATATTCCAGTTGATAAGATCAATTTTGCTTAGTATTACTTTTGTTGCAATAACGAATAAAAAAACGAACGGCCAGGAAGTACGAGATCCTAAAAATAAAAAAATAAGTAATTTTCCAACGAACTTAATGCAATTTACTTGGGCTTTAATTTTGATAGACACAGATTTTATCAAGATACAAACTTAGGAACGGAAATTGAATAAAAAAATTGAATGAAAGAAAGAAAGAAAAATGTTTATTTAGGACTTGCACTAAACAAATAACAACAAAAAATACATAATTAAAAGCTTAATATTAATTTAAACTGTGCGAGGCCAAAAAAGGTCCCTATCTCAGATAAATACCATAGCGTGCAGCGTTGGTGTTTTAAGGTTGAAATGAGACGTTATTGTCAAGCAAGATTTCCAAATCGATCTTTATGTTAGAATCTAAAAATATAAAGTACTGTTCAAACTATAAAAGAAACTAAACCGTCGCAAATTTAAAAAAGTACATTTAGATTTTTTCAAAACATACTCGTATATTCAGCTGAACATTCCCTCTCAAGATTTCAACGATTCCAATTACAAAATAAGCAATTAGGCATACTAAAATCCTATTAATAGAAACTCGAGGGCCATTCAATGCGGGAGGGTTGCGAGCCAAATTTAGAGTATTTAATAATAATCTTTTAATAAATACCTTTTCACATGAACCAACCGCTGCGGTCTGCGGTCCCGTTATAATTCAGCGGCAAATTTTAATTCATTTTATTTATAATGGCGTGAGTATTAATAAAGGATTTACAATTAATTTTCATAATTTTAAGGGTGTTACACTAATAAGTTGTTGGTATACGGTGAGCCACTAATTAATTGCGTATATGAAGTTGTTTTTAAACTGATCTATGAAAATGCTTTTTAATAAAAATTTGTGTGCCATTATTTTATTGCATGTGCACCAGTTTACATGACGAATGCTTGATTAAAGCTCCGGTTTACTTCGAACCTAGGTATTATTTATGTTTTTCTATACTCATATTATAAAGAGGAAAAATTTGTATTTTTTATGTAACATAGGCTATATTTTATCCCCACATTCAAACGGGAACGGGAATGACGCGGGTAATTTCCTTATACAGTGAAATATATACCTATAAATAAAATGTTAACTAACCTATTAAATTTTAGTAGATAATATTTGTAGTTATTTTGCCCAATAATAACTATCTTATGAATATTGCGAAAGTCAACTACAATAATAAAAAACGAAGCTCTAAAATCCAGTCCATCAACGCAGCGATTTAAACCGTTCGTATGAAACAGCTTTACATTTGGAAACCAAAAAGAGAAATAAGATTTCTCGTTGACAGACGCAAGTTGTCTTTACGCCACTTTTTATGTTTTTTTTTTCCTCGTAAGTGATTCTATTCATATAGGAAAATGTAATAATGCTGAATGATTTCCCGTCGTAAAATATTTTATGGCTTGTGGAAATACTTAATGTTGCGTAAAATTTATATGGTATGGGTATTTGCAAATGCACTTTTGTAAGGAATTTTATATGTAGGTACGTTAGTCACTTTTTGGTGTTTTTTTATTACTGGCAACATTCTGGTAAGGAAATTAACCGGGTTAATGTTGCCACTAATGTTAGCAGTAATTGTGACTTGTATTTGGAAAAAATAGCGTTGTGACGATACTACCGCCAACTTCATACGAATTTGCTCGCGAAACTTAACTTTGAAGGTTAGTCAACTGGTTAGATAGTCAGTAGGTAGTAGGTAGATATAGTAGTAAAATCAAGTTATAATGATAAGCTATGTAAATTGATTTATTTCTAAAATCAGAAGAGACTAATAAATTCTTAGTACCCATAAAAAATCCATTATAAATTCAATTAGGTACATATGTACCTAAATCAGGAAATAGTCCTGATATTTTATCTTTGCCAATATCCGCTGTAACCAGCCTATTAGTTTCATAATTAGGTAGAAGCAAGGCTACTCATAAAGTCTAGAACTGGTATATCTAGTAGCAGAGGAAATTAATACATAAATGGGAACGTTAGAAAGGCGATGGTGTTTCCAGTTTAGGAATAGACGCGTTACTAGTATGAGTGGATGCTTTATTAGAATTGGTTTTTGATGTAGATTAGTTTCTATAAAAGCTTCTGATTAAGCAATAGATGCAGGTTTTGTTAGGATTGTTGAGATGTTTTCTGGAGAGGCAGATATTTATACGGGACTTAATGCAGAAGTACGTCACACTAGTGTTTTTCTTTAAATATTTGTACATGTATATAATGTCATCCAGATGGATGATGACCGCCAGGTCAAGTTCTACTTGTTAACTTTCTTTTTAAGATATTATGATTATGCAGACACAGACACCTACGCTGCAAAATGTCAAAGTTCAGTTCAAGATTCCGATTGGACTGGCGCCACCATTGCGGCGATAAGTCTCTCTTTGAGGAGCGGTTGGAGAGACGCAAAGGCGTCCTCACCTTTCACCTGACGCAGGTGCTCACCGGACACGGCTGATTCGGGAGGTACCTGTTTCGGATTCAGTGGGAGGACACGTCCTCTCCACAACACTGTGGATTGCCCGAAGGACACGTTGGAGTATACGGTGGAGGTCTGCCCTGCCTGGGCGGAGCACCGTAGGCACGGGCCTGCGGACGGCGAACTATGGGTGGCTCGCCTTCTGATAGCAACCAAGCCCGGGTCGTCGTCGCGTCGTGTTCCACGCGCGCCTCAAAGAGCTGTCGAGAATACGGGGCCCTATAGGGTCACTGTGCGGAATTTGTTCGAAAGTGTCACCCCGGCCCTTTTTTATTTTGGATGAGAAATCATCAAATGAATTCTCCGTGGAGGGGGTGGAGGGGGTGGAGGGAGTGTCAGAATCTTACTGACTAAAACCCACCCGTGATCCTTCTTGCGCCTTTTACGTTCCGTTCGTTTTAGTCAGTAAGAGTGTTGTACTCTCTTCCACTCCGCCCAGAGCGGCAGAAGTCATTTGATAATTTTACCATCCAGAATATATATACATATATATGTACATATATGTTCCTATTGGACGTTTCCTATAAGAGTGGCTAAAAATTCTTTAGTTACTCTTTTAAACAAATATTGGGATTCTCCTGGGTTTTCAATTTACCTATGATAGAAAAGCCTGGTATATGTAAGTTTCTCTCAAGAGACGTCAGACCGAAATCTAACAGGAATACACCTGAATAAAGATAGATTACTGTAAGTGAACTCCAAAATAATCTACTCCCTATCCAGAATGGAACCAAATCTAAGGAATAAGTCGACGGATTTGAAAATTATTCTCATATAATTTAGTACGGAGCTTAATGCAATGAACTCAAAAGTAAGATTATGTGAATGTGATGAATTTATTTTTAATCTTTTCTTGTTCATCGTTCCCTACTTACTGAGGATTGACCACACACGATGCATTTTACGGTCTTCTGCAGTGCGGATAACTAGCGGCACATGCCGTCTCAAACAGGCTTAAATAAAACGGAAAACATCAGTGTACCTAATTAAACTTTCAAGCAGAAGTAAGTGAAAACAGAAAAAGTCTCCGAACAATGATCACGGTATCAATAGCAGAATAAATTTGTTTCAAGTATGTATCTTCAAAGGAATTCACTGCTATGAGTATCTAGATTAACTATTTCACTTTTGTCAAAAGACACTGTAAAAAGATAATTAGACGTATTTTCCAAATATAAAAGGGACATTGGTAATAAAACATTTAGGTATATCGTTCATTATTTTCTTTGTCCCTTGTAAAAACTTTTCGCCTGAAGGAGACACTGTATTGTAATTATATTGTCTCTTTGGAATACTTCGTTTGATGAATATATACATATGTAGTCGAACATATACTCGTTATGGTACAATATAAAGTTGCAATAAGGTATACCAATGCATTAATTCATGAACCGATCACAAACAAAATCATGAAAACTTCTTTTGATAAAATTTAACAATGATGGTCTAATAAATCAATCAGGCTGCGCCAAGCCTTTTCCCAACTATATATTAGGATTGGCTTTCGGGTTAACCAAAAACAGATAACTACTTGAACCCCACAACCCTGTAACACGCTACTTCCTTGCAAGACTAGAACAAGATGATAAAACTAAAGATGCCATAATTTTCATAAAAACATCATTGGCTGCCAAATATCAGCAAGTGGAATATAAACCTAATATCAACCATAACACTCACAAATTGAATGACCAACCCCAACTGAATAAGATAACATAACCCGTAACTCATTCCTTGAAATAAACATACACGCTACAGTACCTAATAAATTAATACACGGAGGATTATTCATAAACAACCAAAGCTATATAGTACAAAAACTTATTTCACCTACCAACTAGTTTGAATATTCATCGTAAATTTTATTCATGAATATAACCCATGCAAATGGCGGCACCCGTATAATTTAATTGAGCTCTTCCTACACCAGAGCTTAAATTAGCTAAAACTATACAAAGAATCTGCGGATAGTAGATGGTCTGTCCGGATTACGTCTGGCAAGAGCTTGCTAAGTCAACTGGATACTGACATACGGGGAGGTGGAACGACAGGCACAGGCAATTTGTGGACACTTTTTTTTCACAAATAGGGTAGTTAACTAAAAAAATCTGATTAGTCTGTCAGATAGATTTCCAAAAAATATTGGACACGTAGGTAGGTAGGTAGTACACCTATTTTTTCTTTTTTCACATAAACAAAAAATGAAGACGATACAGTGCGTTGAAAACTCCTGTGATGTCAGTACCCGCTGGAATTTTTACCGGGCAGTGACGTCACACGCTCCTGATCTTTGATGCTTTTTATCTTCGTCAGTTTTTTATAGATTTGATAAAGGAAAAAATACGTGTCTAATATTTTCTATAATCTAACTGACGGTTTAATTAGAATCATCTTTTTTTTAAATCAGGAAACATCCCTATTGTCGGTGTTCGTGCTTGTATACGAATAAACAGACCAACTCATAGCCCTTTCATCGTATTTTCATACCATGGGGTTGCATAAAAAATATTTGGTACATCATCTTTTTGTATCCGCCATATTGTATTTAAAACGATTTCAATTAGCCGAATCAATCAAACCGAAAGCGTATGCAAAAATCAATGACTTTGGATGTTTAGCTGTTTTAAAATTAATTTGCAAGAAGTGATCCATAACATACATACAAACTAACAAGGCAAGTTAAAAAAAAGCTTGTAATAATGAACTGTCATTAGCGAAGTCGAGGGTGAGCACATAAACAGTTGCAGAAAAGTTTCTACTAAATCATTGCTCTAGAATTCTGGAAGGTGTAAATAGAATCGATGATTTTAATTACCTAGTATTTCCATCATACACCTACGCCTAACCGTATACTTATATTAATAGCTTATCAACTAAGAATCAAAATACAGTAATATCTTTTCAGTAGAAGTACGTTGAACTACTACTACAAAGCGATTGAATTACCATTTCGCGTCTGAAACCTCTAAAACTCCTTACATACATACATATTATAGCTGCTGCCAAAATTTTCAATGTAATTCAAGCAAAATCTCAACTCCGCTAACTTAATACTGAACATCTAAGGAAGAATTAAGAACATTGAAATCCAACTTTGCGAACCTAACTTCGTCCCCGTATCTCACACTATGCTAAACTTAAGACAGTGCTGCTTTGTATTTTACTCGAATTATCTTTTTGAATGGATCTCTTAGTTTCAGAGATGTGCCTTGTCATCGAAATGTTTGAGCCTCCGTCTCTTGCCAGTCGGGTAGACTTCGTCAGTCTCTTTTGTTGGATTAATTTGTTAAATGATAAATCATTTACCTGTGTGATTTCTGTTGGTTGGAGTTTTCAATTTAGCTTTCTCATTCAAATTCTATTTTATAAGATCTTTCATACATTTTTTTTGTTATATTCAGTATTGTTCTGGCACAGACTGGGCCTCGTTAATGTCAGACATTATCCCAATGCATCATATTCTCGAGATCTAATAAGTAACTTAGGTCTTAATTCAGAACATAGTCTGTCCGCGGGCCAGTTTAGCTATCCAATAAATAACGAATGAAAAACAGAGTTAATTTCGCATTTATAATTAAACAACGTATAACAGAATTAACGCAATACCTTAAAAGGGGTCATTGTCCTCATCATTATAAATCATATTTACTACTAGCTTCTGCCAGCGACTTCGTCCGCGTGGAATAGTTACTTTACCCCCGATTTTGAAGCTCTCAGCCCGATCGGTTTAAAATTGACAAAAGATAGACATGCTGTTTCGGGATGTTTTTTAGATAATTTTATGTAGATGACTTCTTCCGTTTTCCCAAAATTTTCCTTCACTGCTCTGCTCCTATTGATTGTAGCATGATGAAAAGTATACTATAACCTGCCCAGGAGTATGAAGAATAATTGCACCAAGTTTCGTTAAAATCGGTCGAGTAGTTTTTGTTTCTATAAAGAACATACAGACAGACAGACAGACAGACAGACAGACAGACAGAAAGACAGACAGACAGACAAAAATTTTACTGATTGCATTTTTGGCACCAGTATCGATCACTAATCACCCCCTGATAGTTATTTTGAAAATATATTCCTTGTACAGAATTGACCTCTCTACAGATTTATTATAAGTATAGATGACACCAACAGTGAAATCGCGAAATAATAATCGAGCGCCTCATACTTTTTTGTGCACATAACTCGACAAAATGATTGAACAGCTTGTCTTTTAGCGTTTTAGGGCTTGCTCCCATCGTCTAAGTTACACGTTGTATATGTATGGATTAAAATTATTTGTATTACAGTTTGAGATATGCAACTACAAAAAAAAAAACCTTTCTTGTTAGATTCTGAAGGGTTACAAATGAAAAAGAACCACCCATCAATCTAAAGCTCTTAACGGTCTAGTTACATCCATTTACAGATTATAAAATCCAACGCCATCAAAACTACTAGTGAATGAAAAGTAAACACAATTCCTTCAAAGCCATATTCTCTTATTTAAGTTTTTACGCCTCGCTTAAATCCAGCAGTTTCAACATTTGCTGAACCGTCCGTCCTGGGTTCCTTATTAACACTCCTCCCGTTTAGATCTTTATCACTGTCGTCTGCAGTTTCATGGGCGTTATCAGTAGACTTTATCCCAACTATAACCTTAGCAATATAATTTTATGCAACAATCTTCAATATATTTAGCTCGTACTTGGTACACCTGGTTCCTGAACCATCGTTTTGTACTATCAAACGGATAATTATGTATACAGGCAAAGCTATGCAACTTAAAACTACATTGTCAATTTTAATTTTGGTCTTTTTCGTAATAACTTTTAAGCCCTCAGAAAATTGTTCAAATAGATTTGTCTAGAAAATAAATGTCAATGGATTGTTTAGTAGTAATGGAAAGTAATGTGCATGTATACCTATATCTTTATTCGACTGAACTTTAAGGATTTAGTTTCTTGTTGGTGCGCCACAAAGCAAAGTGTTGGATCTTTATTTTTATGTACAATATTTAAGGTTAAACACTGCATTTTTTTAATATTTTGAACAAGGAGAATATTCTATTATATCAATTTTAAACATGAGTCGAACAAAAGTTCATGTGAAATGAATTACTTATATAAACTTGATTGAAAGGTATTGAATTAACTATGCTTCAATTACTGAATTGATTAAATGAATGTGGATTAACATTGATGAATTTTAATGAAACCAAAAAGCAATTTTTGTTCAGCTATAAGCTGTTTTCAATATTTATTGAATTTAAAATTGACAAAGTAAACAGAATTTAGAATCTTCGAACAAAGCAATAATACTTTGTAATCGGAAACCCTCTATAGTTAAAAATAAGACCTATTTTGAGATTCCTTTGAAGGAAGTTCCACAAAGAGCCGTGTTACATTATATCTTATCTCTTTCTTACAGTTTGGATTGGTTTAAGACGGAGAGAGATGGGAAATGCGATTCTGTCAAACAAGCGTTAGTCTTACATAAGCTTTTACTACATGTTCTCGTTTAATGCGAGTTGCAAACGAAAATAACTGTCACATCGTCGAGACTTTTGACTGACGCACATTTTAAGTATCAGGGACTTTGATTATAAAAGAAAGTGTTTGCCTTGTATCAAAAAGACTTTCAATCGAAAATAACGATTTTCAAATGATAAATTTGACCGTGTGACAATGCTGTAACGCAATTTTAAATTTTTTGATAATCTTTATCGCTAATAGAATCAATTTTTTCAGACGCTTTTATTTGAACTAGAATCATGGTATATTATAATCTACATAGTATATCCTAAGTGTATGTATTTATTCCAAATATTTTTAGACTCAATTAGATTACAATAGGAGCAAAGGAAAACTAGAAGACCTACCATTAAAAATAATGTGAATTTAAACAGACACTTAAATCTATAAATTTACAAGAGGATAGCAGACACCCAATCAATCGATTCAAAGTGTATTAATATGGCGGTCAGCCAAGACCTTACTCAAGTTTTCCAATTGTACATTACTTTCATTCCAGTGTTGGAATTATACAGATAAAATGCAAAGAAAATAGTTTATTTTGTTTTATATCAATTAAAAAATAGTTGCTTTTAATTTAATTAAATTTTGTTTTATATCAATTAAAAAATATTTATAATAAATTATACGCCAACCATTCCCTACGCGATAGCTTTTCTCATGTCTTTAGGAGGAATGTTAAAGATTATTTCCTTTTGGTTTTACCATAATATTCGTATAGATATGTATGTGTATATATTGATATCATTGGATGTAGGTATATATATGATATGTTTTATAAAATATGTAGTATTTGAATGTGCACTAGCCCCTACCCTCTCCTGTGAGAGATCACAGGAGAGGGTAGGGGCTAGTGCACACCACGGTTTGCTGGGAAATAACTCACTTTTTTAGATTCACAGTAAATAATATAAGTTGTTATGGTGGCTGATAAAAAAATAAAGAACTAAGCAAAAGATCTCTCGAAAGGTTCCATTCCATTACCGCAATAGACCAAAAAAATATTTTGTACAAGTACATTCAGTTCTTTCCTCAGTATAGGTTATGCTATAAGATAGCACGGTTGATTTTGAGAAAATTATTCACGTAAGTTGCCATCTTGCAACTTCTTCTCTTTTTAATTTACCTTCGAGTTACTATCGAGTTTAACTGAATCACAGCAACTAATAGTAGAGCCTTTAGATACATATATCTATTCCCCTTCCTTCCGAGGACTATAAACCGGTGCAGTAGAAATTGCCGTCTTTTGCAATGCTCCTGAATGATTTATTCATAACATCCCCTTCTATAACACAGTATGGTTAAGACATGTTTATGCTGTCGTGTACTGAATAGAATTTTGAAAGCGCACCACTAACTTCTATTTATGTTTATAGACTAAAGTTTAAGCTATGCGGAAACTAATTTTCTTTCCATCCACGAACATATTTCATATCATGTTTAGTATCTAGAATTTATGTTCTTTGTTTCCTTTAAAAGAACCGTTTTTCGTTGAAATGATGACGAGGTTATTAAAACAAGCATTGGTTTTTCGTTTATTTTTATTCGTGCAAATTTTTCGTATGAAATGGGGATTTTAAATGGAAATGTTTGGGTCCAGTTTGATTGCATCTCTTGTGATCGTAGCCGGAATGCGACCGAATTTTGTCAAATAGCACCGAGTTAATTTAAATGCTGCGTGCGGGAAAAGTGACCTGAGCTCAATTTTAGGTTGTTTTACGCAAATGTCTTGTTTAAGGTAATAAATATGAAATAAAAAGCAGATAGCGCTACCAACCAAAAACTAGATTGTATTCTTCTACCATGTTATTACGCAAGAAAATTACTTAACATTAAATTAAAAAGCTAATTAAAACATGTTCTTTGTTTCAGATGCAGAACAATGAACCACTTTCAAGTAGAACGACTGAAAATGTTAACCAGCAAGGAAATTAATATGTGACTGCAAACAAATTATGCACTGATCCAAAATGGGAACTAATGATTCGAGTAAATCGAATTATGAAATTAATTCTGAACAAAGTTTAATTGATATTAATAAAATGTTTGATAACGATGTATGTACTGATGTAAAATATAATCAAAACGCCATTATGAATGATACTGATAAACCTACAAGTGATTTTAGTGAAATGTCCAATGAAGTAAAACATAGATCACGTGTAACGAGTAGAAGTGCCAATTCATTGTTCCTTTTGTTAAGGATAACGATGAACTTCAAAGTTTTAGTGCAGCTATGTATGTTGTTTTTGGTGTTGCTTAGTTCAGTGAGTGCGTATAGGGAACAGAGATTTGCAATTGAGCCACAAGATCAGGTGAGTGATTTATCTATATTCTTTCATGTTTATTTCACTTAGTAGTAATCACTTTTGCTTTGGAACAACACAATCATAAAGAATCTGAACACACAGTAAATATCAATATCAATGTTGATACAAACATCTTATTTCAGTACTGTTTCCATGTAAAAACTGTATTCTGTTATAACCATGATTCAGAACGATATACAAAAACACGATTACCATAAAATACGGGAGATGAATTCTCGTATTTTGTACAAATTGTATCTTCAATTTGCTGCTCTGTTATTGTACCGATACATAAATATTTACACTTAAATCTCTACAATATAGTCAATAATCAGGCATCAATTAAAATTACACAAAATTCTCTCGACCAATATTCAAAACATACACTTAATATTGTTTTAACGATTGTTGATTCAATAATAATTTATTTTTGGGCAATAACAGGCGAATACTCGCTATTGAATATACAAATTAATTCAATCCACATTATGAACATTTTTGATCAACAAATGAATATTATCAGGCAAATAAAATGCGTCAGGGAACAAAGCTATTTAATTAACGACAAATGTGTTAATAGTGGCTTCATTGGATATTCCATCGCGTTTTAGAATAGTTTTGTTTTAATCAGTTTTGTTTTATGAATTTGTGGTGCTGTCTGTTCTAGTTAAATTTGGTGAATAGGTGGAAACACTGGTATTGTTGTTCGTAAATGCAGAATTTATTTAAATATTTACCGTTTTGGCACGCAGTGGTGCGTGTTCACAGATATGCTGCCTAGTTGGTACTACTAATTGCTTTAATAGCAGCATTGAGTAATGAAATGGCTATAGCTATTTATTTTCGTGCATAAAAAATAAATCATCATTTCGAATAGAAAAACATTTTAAACGGAATCCTCTCACAAAAATTATGATCAACAAACTAACTGGACCAGAAAATAGGAACAGAATTAATTTGAAAAAGGTTTGTCATCTATGAAAACATCCGTTTCGTCCCAAGTGGATGGAGGGTAGGAATTTTTAATATCACCAGATATTCAATACAAGCCTTTTCTATGTCAACTGAGTACTTGCTTACGAAAAGAATAATATTGGGGGACGTTGTTGCTCGGAGGATTCCACCGGGGAATATTTGATTTACGGAACAGGAGCAGACCTAAATTAATGTTGCGAAATGTGAAGTAATTTTTGGAATAACGAATTTTTCTTTGTCTGCCTCCTATACCGGGGAATTGGTATGAATATGTTGGGAAATGGAATTCGTTGTGTGGCCTGTGAAATAGGTGAGAAAATATTCGAAAATGGTAATAGGAAATTGCGTCATTTTTTCTTTGAGAAATTATTTAAGAATTTATGGAGCAACTCACCACTTTTGGAGCTCAGATGAATTTATTTGTTAAATGTGAGTCAGTTGTTTGAATTTATGTTTATCGAGTAGATAGGTACTTACTGAAAATCACATGATAAAATAGGGAGGAAATAGGTAAGCCAGGTGAACAGCTTAAGAAATACTGGACACCAATATTAAGTAGCCCACTGCCCAATTAATCAATGAATCAGTTATTACTACACATTTGAATGCAACATACTATATGATATTCACAAAGCGATTTAAATATGGCTGTATCGAAGGATCGAGGCTTTCAAAAGTAACTTCTATTTCCCAGCTCTTGCTAACCGTAAACTTTTACTACATTTATTGGGTCTAGACAAATCTTTAGCAATTTACGTAAGTGCGTAAGTTTTGTTCTAATCCCCGAGTTTATTCAATATTTGAGAGCTTTAGAATTTGACATTGAGTACTTGTCAAACTTAAAAAAAATGCTTTTGCTTAGCAAAATGTGCGATATAAACACATATCAAATCAGACAGTTTATATGTCTGTCAGTATATTGTAATTAGGCTCATAGGAGCCCAGCCTTGTGTAGGGATAAATATTAACGGAGATTTACCTGCAGTTTATGTGCTAATCCAGACTATAATCTATCTCTGGGCCAAATTTAAATTAGATTGGTCCAGCCGTTCTAGGGTTATACTTATACCTAATCGTGCATCAAAAAAATATATATTTTTTAAGACGTGATTTGGTACATTTTTATCAGTAAGATGCCATTTATATTAAACAGGGCCCAGAAAACACAGACCCAGGTACTGAATTCTATTTTTAAGCTGTGTGGCCAAATTCCACGAACGTTCTTCAATCTTTATGTCTCTATCCAGAGTGCTGTGGTGGGATCCAGGGTGACACTGCCATGCCGTGTGGAGAACAAAGCTGGTCAGTTGCAGTGGACAAAAGACGACTTCGGTTTGGGAACGCACCGCCATCTTACCGGTTATGAACGATACAAGATGATTGGGAGTGATGAAGAAGGTGAAATTTTCTTTATAAATTAATTTTATACATTAACTCTTATACGCAGCTTACCCACATGTTTGAAAACATTTCCTAATCTAGGTCAACTGTTTATCCGTTAAGTTTAACCTTTTAAACAAACAGTCTTAAACTATTACACGAATACCAGTCGTTTCGCAACTACTTATGCTAGTAAAGATTTGCAGAATATAATTATATTTTTTTTACATCAACAAGTAATAACACGAAATCCTTTTGAAAAACTGGTTCTGACGAAGCCCAAAAGTATGCACTAACTTAGTGCTTTCAAACATCAATATATGTCAATTAACTAAAATCAACTTAAAGTACTTTCTATTTTAGCGTAAGTTGAGCATAAATAACTCTTCTTTAATACCACCGTCAGTATCGTTTTGATTAAAGCTCATCTGCTCGACGCTAACACAGCGTCTACAAGGCGTCTGAAAGTGTTTATTAAGCGTAAAAATGAAATAAACCCCGCATCCATGCGCAATGGTCTTACTTCAGTGCTAGCATTCTCATGTGCTTCAAATTCTTACTAAGCCTTGTTTGGTATGTGCAGCGCTTTATACACCTTAGTGCAGCTATTCAGCGCTTAGTGCAACAAGCCGTTAAAGCTTGTAAAATATAGGGATGCTGTGTTATTGAGCCGATGCGTGTATACAGTAAAATGATTGAGCGAAGTTGTTCGGAATTCTGTGAATTGGTTAGTATCCATTTGGGTGACTGGTTTCGCTAGCTTGTAGGATTAGTTAGTTACAAATTGGGGACTCCGACTGACTCTGATTTCTGCTTTAAAACTGATTGAACGAAAATCAGCGGGCGTACCATGACGTCTTAAAACGTGAGTCTTCCGAGCGAGAAAAAGGGATGGAGCTATATAGGGTGTATAACTCTATCCCTCTTTCTCGCTCGGAAGACTCACATTTTAACACCTCATGGTACGCCCGCAGATGTCCATAAAATCTTAATCTTTCCTTAATAATATTATCAATGCAAAAGTGTTTGCTACGATTTCACGCCTGAATTCCTTAAGCAATTTTGATAAAATTTGGTACGGACATAGATAGGAACCTGGTGGAGGCAGTTATAGTCTTTTGTGCGGAAATTCACGGCCAAAAACGTGACGGGCACAAGCTGGTCGAGCAAAAAAGTGGCGGTGTGAGGCGCCATTTTGAAGCGAAGTTGTTCTGGGTTCTGGGGATTTGTTAGTTTCTATTCAGGTATTGGTTCCTCGGGCTTGCATGGTTAGTTAGTTTCAAATTGGTAACTGATACGTTCAATGAATAATGAAACCTGGTGAAAAGTAAATCATTCGTGTCTACCTAGTAAATGCATCTCCACAAAGGGCACTAGGAGGAACACGGGTGGATTTTAGTCAGTAAGAGTCTGACACTCCTGTCCGCTCCGCCCAGAGCGGGAGGAGGGGACAAAGCAGTGTCTGCTAAAAAAAAAGTTGCAAATATTTTTGTTTTGGCGACTTTTATATACTGTGCTTGTTTTCAGGTGACTACTCCTTGGACATCAGGGAAGTGACGTTAGATGACGACGCGTTGTATCAGTGCCAAGTCAGCTCTGGAGCGAGAGGTAAGTTATTTATTAGTATCTTTAAACAGCGTTCATAGTATCTCACACAGTGTTTTTAATATGGTCCACCGTCTAAGCTTTGGTGAAGTGAGCTTGAGGTGAATGATCATTCAATCTGATTGACTCGTTTCATGTTTCCTGTGCTTTAGTTCACGGTTAAACCAAGCTATTCTGTTCATAGTAAGAGCTCGTGGATAAATTATAACAGCCGCACGGATCGATCTTCAAGGTTAAGCAACGCTTTTCGAGTTCAGTCTGTGGATGGGTGCACCTTAAGATATCGAGATTCTTTCGTGCCTCGCAAAGCATGTAAAGCCGTTGGTGCCGACTGTCATTTGTTAATCTTTGGCAATCGTTACGGATTGTCAGAAGCCAGAAAATCTGACACCAGTCTTACCAAGAATTATCGTGTTACTCGATTGATGGGTTGTGGACGTCTGGTAGGCAGCCGCTCCACGTAAAACACTGGTATATATATATGAATCCAGTTTGACTGGGAGCCGATCCCAATATATGCAGTTGGGATAAAACTAGGCGGGCTATTCTGTTCATGATGCGAAAAGCTGAAAAGACCAAACCCATCATAGGAATAGGAGGTTTATATTCTAACTTAAATACGACTTCCAGAAACCCACAGAGATCACTTAATACTTTGTAACTCGTAAGAGATAAAGCATTATCGAAGTAGTTAAAGAGTTTAATGTCTAAATCTTAGTTTACGAGTCGAAAGTCTAAATAAGGGTGCTCCTTTAGACTTTATGGGGTCATGAAAGTCGGTGAATTCAGTGTTTTGTCTATTCTAGTATAATTGGACTGTAAAACGAACTAGCCATCAGAAAGTACAGGAGTTTTGTAAAAGTTTTAATTACGATTAGAATGTTGGCTTCAACATTAAACTGTTGGCTGTTTCGTACATTTTGTTTCGTTAAATTGCTTAAATTTGTTTCATCGTGTTCCGTGAAATGGTATGACAGTTTAGTTATGTTGATGGAATAAATATTAAAATGGTATTTTTTGTAACAAGAGCTACTACTGTGACGTAGAATAAGGATTCCGGTGCGGGAAGATATGGAATTATACAAGTCACTGTGTACACTGAGTACATATCCACAATCCACGATGCAATTGGCATAGTCGATGAACCTGTATTGCATGTACAATAAATGATGAGGGTCTGTGGTAATGTCATAAATGTTAAAAGTGAGAGTTCTAGATAAAAAAAAAAAACAACAAAACTGTATTTAATAAGTTTTAGATTCACGTGTTTCATATTTATTGGCGCATTGAGATAATTAAGATTAGCTCTTAACTAACCAAAATATCTCAAATCTTAAAGAGTTAACTCTCTTCTCTACCAACCCAGCTCAAAACCATTCTTAAATATCATCCACTCGTACTGGAAAAAGAAACATACAGCAATAATTTTCAGCCTATAAGAAAAACTTAACACAAAGTACAATTCTGCGCCACAAAATAGAATATACAGAGCTTATGCCCAGATAGTAGAGGTTATTCCTTAGAGTCAGCCGCCACACGGCTTTGTAGGAAGACAACGGATGGATACCGCCCCGGGGGAGACAGAGATGCTCATCAAACTAGATGTGGCATTTCCATAATTTTAGTGGCCCTTTTTTCTGCGATGTTTTAGAGGACGTGGTCCTTCTAGTCAGACGGTTTTAAGGTAATGGGAAGTGTAATCGCAATTGTGGGATATTAATATTGATTGGTGATATATATTTGTAACAATATTGTCGTAGTCCGTAGTTATTTTTTATCACACAGGGTAACCGAGATCTCAGGGGGTGAAAATTCTGACGGATCAACTCTAAATTATGGAAAAAAATATCTATATAGTGCTTTTGTAATCGCATAACTCAACCTGTAAACAGCATTTTTTTCGATTTGTAGGTACCTACATTAGTTATACATCATCTAGAAGATAACGAATAAAGACCATAATTGGTGGCCACATAATGGTCGCAAAGGTACATGAAAAAATGTTTTTGCTGAATTAAAGCATGACGTCAGAGCAATAAATTATTCCTTAAAATCCGTCGTAATTTTTTCTTACCAGTCTTCACAGAAAACTGATATTAACCTACTCTTCAACACAATAATAATATGTTGGTATTTAAGAAGATCAAAAAATGACTGTTAAAAAACATATTACTTAACTTACATTGTTTCGTACTAAATTCTATTCACGAAAATGTCGGCTTTGTTAAAACATTCATAAAGGAATATATTACACACGCCTACGTATAAAACTGTACTAAGAAACGTAGGTGTATCATGTGGGTTAATATTAGAATATAAATTAGTAGGCTTCACGCCAGTAGCATATGAAGGGCTGGTAGATAGTTGTATGCTTACCCACACCTTCTTGTAAAAGTAACTATGTATGAGTTCTAAACTAAGTTCCACAAATATCAATTGATTTGTCTAAATTAATTATTGTTTATTGAATAAGTTTTGTGTCTAAGGTGGTTTCAGTTTCAAGTTCTTCTTTATTCTGTTTTCCTTGTCAACAAATGCCAATGCGGAAAGCATTTTACGTGACTGTGAGCTAAACAGTTACTATTTTTCTTAAAAGTTTGCATCAGCCGACTCTATAATATCCAACCTATTTTTGCCACTGCTGAGCAAAGTCCCCAATCTCCCGTATCTACACAACCGCTTTGCTAGTATGTTCGATAGGAGTTGAAAACGTTGCGGAATTTGTTCGAAAAAGTCAACGCAGCTCTGAAACGCATAGGGCATTAGAAGGAACATGGCTGAGTTTTAGTAAGTAAGCATCTGACACTCCCTTCCGCTCCGCCCAGAGCGAAAGAAGTCATTTGATGAGTTCTCAATCAGATAAAAAAAGGAGTTCAGCTCATCCTAAAATGTATGACCAACCGTGCTTCATTGATATTATCAATTGATAAAATAATAAGGGCCATATAATATAGAAGGTAAGTCTGTTGTCACTTATCGAAAAAAGTCTCGAAACTCCAGGTCGCAAACTGCAAATTCCCTTATCGTAAAACTCAATATCACTTTGGCAAATCCCGGAATCAAACCCAAGGAATTTCAGTCCAAAATGAACCTATGGAATTTATCAAACTTTGTAAGTTCATTATTGCCAAAGACTTTATTAATTTATCCACAAATCGTTGTATTTTTTGTGAGATCTTTCAAATAAGATTTCAGCCGAGTAGTAAAATACTCTATTGTTATTGGATAGACATTTACGTAGTATAGTGTTTCAGGACCTTACAAATACAGCGAGTTTTTTATTATTGATGGGCTCGTGTCTACAGTGTTCACAATCTCACCTGATGATAAGTGATGATGTGGTCGACGATGGAGCACAATCACCCAGAAGTAACCTTTCAAAGTCTTCTTTTAAAGTTACTAAGTTGCGACCAATGAGATAGTAGTTGCCATATCCATTCCATTCATACTTCTCTTCAGCCATAAATGGCAATTCTCTTTATTTAGCTGGTTGCCGTATTGGGTTGGGATAGACCGTTGATTGAAGAATGTGAGCCAATGTTTATGAACATAAAATAGTGGGATACGAACATAATTGTATTGTATAAATGTGTGATACCTTTGGGTTGGTTACTGAGCTAATAATATAAGGAAGGGATGGTGAATAAGAGTATTGGATGATGTATTTAATGTTAAATAAGGGTTTATTAGTTTAAAATATACTTGAATATTTGAGTCTTACTTACTAAGTAAACCACATCCATGTTCCATCTAATGTCCTTTGGGTTCCAGGCCCGCAGTGACTCTTGACGAGGGTTTAGGCCCTAGCTGACATCTCTTTGAGACGCGCGTGGAACACATCACGCTGTCAACCCGAGCCTGGTAGTTTTCGGCCGGTGAGCCAACCAACGCTCGCCGTATGGAAGCTTGCTCACGCAGTCCATCTCTTCCTTTGCTAGCATAACTGCTCCGCAAAAGGAGGTGACTGCTTTCCATGCCCCTCGATCCGGACCATGGATTAAAACGGCTGAAAGCGAGAGGACGCCACCACCGATTGCCTCGACAAGAACATGGGGTTGCGCCGCCCAAAGCATAACAGAGTTCCACCGTATGCCCCACCATGTTTTCCATAATGCCTACAGTGTTAAAACCCGGGCGTGTCCTCCCGCCAAATCCGAAACAGGTAGCTCCAGAAACATTCGTGTCCGATGAGTACCTGCATCAGGTGGAAGGTGCGGATGCCATTGTGCATCTCTAACTACTCCTCAAAGAAGGGGACTTATAGCACAGTTGTGGCACAGCTAGCCACAGTTGTGGCATGCTCGGCATGGTGGGTTTTGAGTTCGATCCGCGGTCGGTAATATGTGAATGGATGGATGTGAAATTCCAAGTAGGCGACTATTTTGGAGTCTTGATTTGTACTGAGGTTTTCTATTGCAAAAGATTCATACAATAACTGCCATTTTTTTAGACAACTATATTTAAAACTAAATCATAAAACTATAGTTAACATAATACGAGTGAAAACGATTTGTTTTACATGCATTTAAAATGCTAATATCACCACCACTTTTTAGACTGCCCATGGTGTGGCTTGACCATATAGAGCCGTAATTTTATGTATGTAAGCACGGCCTGAAGAAAGGTTTCATAATAAAAAGTTGTTGATTTAATTGACAACTGCCATTGGCTCTTGTGAGGTAGACTGATTTAGATACTGTTTCTTGTGTAGGCCAATATATTTCCCTCGGGATAGAATCTATGATTTCGATTTTGAGGTTAGAAGTATAACGGTTATTTGGTGCAATGCAGTGGAGGAATGAGATAAGAATATCACAACCGAATTATCAGAAAGGAACGAGGAATTTATAATAAAACAGTCCATAAACTAAAACAAACAAAAAAAGAGATTTTATAGGTATAATTGAGGTCTTTTGGCGGACGGCGATATCTTCTGCTAGATATCGCTGTCCGTCGTCCACTGTCCGGTTTCCTGTTGACAACCATTCGATGAAAGAATAAACGGAAAATAAAAAGGGTTGTCAGTGGTCTCAATACACGGTTTATTAAGTGACTTCTAAGGAATTACATTCGTTTTTGTTGTTAATTTGTCAAAATATGTCCAGATTATAAAAATATCGTTTTCCCAGACTTCAGAATGCTCGTTAAACTCCATCTGCTCAAACTTCAATTTTTGACAGTCGTGACGGTTAGAGTCGTGTTTTCATGCAAAGTATTGCTAAACCCCGCCATAGTCTGCGCACATAATAAAAGTAATGCATCAACAAATTTCCAGGGTCTCAAGTCCGCTATTACAATAGTGTCAGAATGGTCTATCATTGATTTCATAATTGTTGGTTTTGACAAATTTGGTAATCTACCTACTAATATAAAAGCGTCTTTATGACTTTCCAATGGTCAACCACTGACACTCCATTGAAAGAAATGGCACAGAATGGTAAACTCGTACATAATGACAAATGAATGACAGACGTATGCGGTAATCTAGCTAAAATTTTAACAGTTCCTTTGATCAGTGATCTACCATTAGATTTTAGACGTCATTGTGCAGTCTCAGTGCTTTTAAATAGCTCGGTTATCAATAAGTATTAAGAACTATTGACAGAGAGAGAGATAACTTTTAACAAAATGTCAATGGCATCGTTTTGGAATGCCGAATTAAAAAAAATAGCAGACTTGTGGTCCTGGTATACCTTTTTTTTTTTTTTCTGGATGGGAAATCATCAAATCACCCCTCCCGCCCTGGGTGGAGCGGTAGGGAGTGTCAGACTTTTACTGACTAAAACCCACCCGTGATCCTTCTTGTGCCCTATGCGTTCCAGGGCCGCGGTAACTCTTTCGAACAAATTCCGCAACCCTAGCAGGCACCGACCCTATGGGGCCCCGTCCTCGGTGCTGACGGCTCCTTGTGACGCGCGTGGAACACAACGCGTCGTCGACTCAACCTGGTATCGGACGGCGAGCCACCCACGCTCACCGTCCCCAGGCATCAGCCACTGCGCGATAGCACAGCGGCCGACTTGTCTCTGGAGGGGGCCGAAATGGGACCATTACTGGCACTCCATCTCAGCACCCTCCCGAGTGTTGGGAGCCGCAGCACCCGCAGCAGAAGCGGCAGTGGCGGCGACAGAAGCCGCGACGGCGGCAGAGGCGGCGGTGGCGGCGGACCTCTTGCCCCTGGTCGGGGCGGATGGCGCGCAGGCCCTTCCCCCAGCCCAGTGCTCGGCCGGCTTGCCAACAGCCGCACATGCACTGCAGTGCGGCGTGGCCTCGCACGAGCCGGCCTTATGACCGGGCTGACCACAGCGGAAACAGAGTCCGCTGCGGTCGACCTCCGAGGGGCACATAGCTCCCGTGTGGTTACCCACATGGCAGCGGTAGCACCTCAGAGGTCTGGGTTCTAGCAGTTTTACCCGCGCAGACACCCATCCCACCAAGAGCCTTCGGCCCTCCGACACAGTTCTGGCCGCCGTCACGGGGCAGCTCACCACAAGGGTTTGCATGCCCGTGTTGTCAGGCCGGAGGGTGCCCGCCTTGACGAGCTCGGCAGATCATGACCCGGGTCATGGGTGTCGTGGTTCATTAGGTACACTCAGCGACAAATGAGCCGCATACAACCGCATATAAGTTTGTTTCATAACAAGATTGTTTTTGTATGGTTTGTTTAGGGCTGTTTGCGTGACGTATGTTAAGGAGATAATAGGGCTGTCAAGCCACTTTTTTTTTCGTATTGCTGTTTAAATAGGTGAGCCCAAAAAGATTATAACTTTACAAATGTGGTAAATTAAATAGGTTATTCTTTAACGTAATTTTTCAGGTGACAAGATTGTTTTTCAAATGTATAAATCACTTCTTTCTTTACACCAGCAACAAATAAAATTTGCCAAATAATTTAAAATTTTTATTACTGTATTACATTTTTTTTTAATTATTTTAATATTTTTTTTTTCTTACATATTCAATCGTTGTTCACTTGGAACAACTATTTTATAGATGTATAATATGATCTATTAATATTTATAATGCCAATTGTATCAGATAACAGTTTCTCTTCTTCCTAAATCAATTTCTAGCTTAATGTTGGTTGATCCAGCAGCTACTTCCAACCAATCCTGTTCTTGTTCTATATCAACTGGATTTATTTCATCACAATCTTCTTTGTCTTCTATTTTTTGCAGTATTGCTACATAAATAAACAGCCTATCGACATTCTGCAATAGGGTAGTTAACTAAAAAAACCTGATTAGTCCGTCAGATGATTTCCAAAAAATATTGGAGACGTATTTTTCTCTTTTCACATTAACAAAAAATGAATACGATACAGTGCGTTGAAAACTCGTGTGACGTCACTACCGGCTAAAATTTTTACCGGGCAGTGGCGTCATACGCTCCCACTCCCGTCTTTGATGCTTTTTATCTTCGTCAGTTTTTTTTATAGATTTGATAAAGGAAAAAATACGTGTCCAATATTTTTCTATGATCTAACTGACGGACTAATTAGAATCATATTTTTTTAATCAGGAAACATCCCTATTATATCTACTGTTCTCAAAGTCATTTAAAGAGACCAATCTGTTTGCTGCTTAAGAAACGAATTTACGAGGCAGCGGTTATTTGTGGAAAAGCATCTTAGTTATTCAAAATTGTTTTTTCAATAATGACCGTTGTCTATGATTCTTTGTTCGTCTAAATAAAGATGACGATTATTGTGTATATGACCAGACCGAAGTTTAGCAAATCGAAATTTTATGTGGAGCGGCCCCGCCTATCAGACCTCCACAACCCATGAACTGGGTAACACGGTACTTCTTGGCAAGACTGTAGTCAGATTTTTTGGCTTCTGACAATCCGTAACGATTGCCAAAGATCTAGAAATGACAGCCCAGACCAAAAACTAAATGTGCTTAATTAAAAAAGACTAATCGTGTTTAACTATAATGCTCGCTGCTTTGTTTTAGAAAATCACAAACTAATGTCAGATGACATACAAAGAATTATCTTAATCTACAGAGCTCTATCTGAATTACAGTTTAGACTAGATTTAAGCTTTTAAAAATGAGCTGTCTGCCCTTCAGAACAACTTTGTATTACTAAATTACATCTGTAATATTATTTCTGTATCAAAGTTATAAGTGTACTGTCAAAAGCAAAAGTCTTAGAAATGTTTCAGCTTAAAAAATTGAATTCTCAGGAGTCATTTTTTTTTTGTACCCATTGCATTTTTATAATTAAATTATTTCAGCCTGTGTTTTTTAGTTTGGAAGCAAAGTGCCATAATCTACCTCTGATGTTGACTGTAGCTTTTGATACTTTCAGATTTTAACTTTCTTGACGTTGAGTGTCAGTCGTTAGAATTTTAAAATAAATGTTTATTTTTGCTAGGTGACATTTACATTATCTTGAACTTAAGTTTTAAAATTTTGAAGCTGATAATATATTTTAAAGTTGATCGATTCAGAACGTCAAACTTTACGTGTACATTAATGAACATTGGATCTGCTTTGAGATTGCCAAAAACTTTAGTACTATTTATACTAAACAAGCATTTTTTGTTTTTAATTTAACAATTATAAAAACAAATGGGACCGTCGGGATCAAAGTCAATCAAAGTCTCCATACAATGGTTGGACAAAGATGGACAAGAGACGGAAAGAATTGGCAAGACGACATTGACGTGACCTTGAAGAATTCTTGGAATGACTTGGGCCTTTGTCCAGCAGTGGGACAGTATGGGATATTAAAAATATAATAATAATAAAGGTTTGTTTTTATGAGTTCTATAATTTTTATCGGAAGCATAAATGTGACGGTTTGACATTCAGACAGAAGCTGTTAAAACACAATTATTATTTCGCAAATAAAAATTATTCGAAGATTGCAAAATCGGCCCTCAGCCATTTTTTCCTCTCATATACTTCTCTAAAGGTATCGATACATTTTACACTAGAGTTTTTATCGTTTTCCCTCATTAAAACAACATCGACAAAATAATAGGGTAGTTGACTACAAAAATCTATTTAATCTCTCGATAAATTTTCAAATAACATTAGACACTTATTTTTTCTTTTTTCAAGTAAACAAAAAACGAAGACTAATTATTATATACAGTTCGTTGAAAACTCGTGTGACGTCACTATGTGGTACGATTTTTACCACGACCTGACGTCGCAAGCCCACGATCCTGAGCTTTGATGATTTTTTATCTTCGTCAATTTTATCATATTTGATAAAGCAAAAATACGTGTCCAATATATTTCGATGATCTAACTGACAGGCTTAATAGAATCATATTTTTTTACTCAGGAAACATCCCTATTAAAATAGAATAACAAAAAGGATTTAATCATTCCATTACTGGCAACCCTACGTCCTTTCTCTCTTAATTAGGGGCGAGTAACTAAAACGAGCGGACTGTCACGGATAATTTAGAAAAATATATTCGAAAAGAGCCGTATTTTTGTTCTGAAAGTTCCTTTTTTGTTTTTGCTTATTCTTGTGCAATTTTGGTTCTAACTTTGAACTTATGTTTAGATTTACTAATAGCATGCTGCGGGTTCACCCACGTAGTTCCCATTTCCGTGGGAATACGTAGATAAAATATAGCTTATGTTACTCTTTGATGATGTAGCTTTCCATTAGTGAAAAATTAGTTAAAATCGGTGCAGTAGTTTCGGAGCTAATTCGGTAAAAACAAAAAATCTTTCATCTTTATCAGGATGGCAACCAATCGATTAAATTTCAAAGTTAAGGCCCCGCGAGCACATTCGTAAGAAGTTGGCATTAGTATAGTCACAGCGTTAATATTTTTACTTATTATTTGTTTGCATCAACTGTTAAAGTATTTACGTGCTTAAGTTTAATAATTTGAGTAAGTATTATAGAATTTTATTGTATGTATAGTTTTTATATTATATTTGTATTAGTTAAATTATAACCCCATTACTGTTTTTTTTAGTTTTTTACGTACTCCGGAAATTTCAAATTATCCCACACTAGGACACCTAAATAAGATTTATTCTAGTTCCTTGGATTGCGATCAAGGTCATGGTCTATCTATGTTTTAGTTATTAGGCGTGATTGGTAACGAACCATCCCATTATATATATATATTAATAATATTAGTTGAAAGTAAAATCTGCAAGAAAATTTACTTTGGTACCTAGTTTCAATGGAGTTCAAAGAATATATTGTAACCTAGGCCTAGTTTACATTATGCCGGATCTTGCTGTTCACACCTGTTCAGCTGCCAGTCTGAATTATATGAACACTATTGTCGTTAACCGCTGCTCGGCTCGCCACGAAACAGTTGTGAGTTGGTTTCTGTCTACAATGGAGAATGACGACGACGTTCTGGTTAAAAAGAATTTGAAGAAGAAAAAAGGAAATATTAGGTGCATTCAATCATTATCGAGTGAAATGTAGATGGAACATTTCAAACGTCACTAAACGAATTAAGAAGTGATGAATGAACTAATTGTTTTAAACTACTTTCAAATGTCTATACGTTCCTTTGATGACCTGATTGCGAATGTTGGCGTAATAGCACAAAACACAAGATTAAGAGATTGTACTACTGGCAGCTGGTTATGCTGCCACGAGCCGACAAGTATGAACGACACTGCAAAGCCGTATGCCAATATTAGATCCGACCCAACAGAAATCGTGGCTGAACGTCCGGTAAATGTATCTTCACCGACGGTTTTATCGGGCCGGCCTAATGTGAACAGTGCTATTGAAATAATAAATGTCAATAACCATCCGACACGATTTGCGGTCCGATGAAATTGTCGGTCTGACCTAAAATGTGAACGTGAAAAAAAGCAAAGTCCATTGCATTTTTTCCAACCACTGAAAACTCTCAGAAGACCTCAGGAATGACGCGTATACAGCGCGATGTCAAAGCAAAATAGTAATCGTATTTTAATAAACATATAACGAATTCAACAAATAATTATTGTACAAACTATATCCAATGTTTAGACAACTTAAAACTGATAAAAAATGTGATTGGCAATCCAGTGTAATCATATGGCAATATCTTTCATATGGCAATATCTTTACTAGTAAATTGCGCCGTGCAAAGATCAGTCTTCACTCTACTTCGTTTTATGCATCTAAAACTTATTGGAGTAATAGTAATAAAAAAAAAAAACAAATAACTGAAGAAATTTAAAAGAAAAAACAATCCTGCCATGCAGTCGGGGGACATGTAAATAACTATTGAAAAGAACCGTCCCCGACTGCAATAAAAAGATAATAGATAGATATTGTTAAGCTATTATATAGCTTCTATCGCGGGCCTTGAGCATGGCAACCGAATCCAGAAATTCCGTAACGAAAATAATCTAACACCGCTACGTCATTCGATTAGGCCCCGCCTTTTTAAAATGGTCGCTCGTCGTCACCGAGCCGACCCGAACGTCTGCGTTCGGAAACAATCGGTGGGACAAAGTTAAGTGAAACGTATGTGATTTACATTAGTACAGTAACCCAGGTGAACGAATCGAGACCATATCACAATGACGCAGAGTATTAAATATATAATTGCATAAGTTGATAAAAAATGCTATGCAATAGCTTTACCGCGGCAGTCCCCGAGTGCCACATGTATTTTTTTTATTTTTTTTTGTTCACTTTTTGACATGGCAGGCGTATTTTTAGAATTGTTTGTTTTTAATTGATACCTTTTTTGCTATGTACTAAGTAAACTATAGACGGTGACAGTATTCGTCTTCTAATTTTCATAAAAAAAAAACAAAATGTTTTAGTTTTTATTTACAAGCCATGGCTCCCCTTTTTTATTTTTCATACATTGATATCGGTTAAGCTATTTAGAAGTTATGACGGATTAAAGTAACAAACATACATACATATGTTTGTGAGTTTCTTACATGAAACCTGAAAACATAACACTCCTCTTTTTGGGCAGTCGTGTGATTATTACTGAGCCATAAATATTTGTCTATGAAAAGCAAAAGCATATAAGAAAACATTCTTTCAAAAATACCACTGAACGCTGAAGTTACGGCTTATATTTAACTTCATAATAAATCGGAGTCGATAATCCAAACTGTTGTATAATTTGGTCTTCTTTGTTCTTTCAGGAAAGAGATAATGGCTTGCTTTAGAAAAAAATAATTAACTCAGTTAAAGCAATATTTGGTTACAGAATTTGTTCGAAAGACTCATCGCGGCCCTGAAACGTAAAGGGCATTAGGAGGAACAAAACCCACCCGGGGTTTTAGTCAGTAAGAGTTAAAAATAAAATAAGAGGCAAAGCAATATTTATGGAAATTGGAGCGTTCACTCGTTTAGGTATTTCATATAAATTAATCTCAAATACTTATGCTTGTAAAGGGATCACACGATTTTTTAATATAAACCTTAATACGAATGCACAAAAAGCTATAAAGTCGTTTAAGAAGCTGCTAAAGGTAACACTGTATTTATAAGGCGCTACTTACGAGGTGGCTGTTGTAAAACATGAAAACCTATTTTATCTGTTTTATTTTTATTAACTAGAGAATGTCAGTAGATGGTAGTTCGCCAGTTACAACCAAACTGTGAACACCATATCCTGTTCCATCTTTCTCATCTCCAATACATCATTTGAATATCGTATCAGATCAACAACACAAAAAAAACGAAACGACACAATAAATCAAACAGATTTTCCTCATCAAAGATCCCTTTGTGTGGCATTCAGAATATCTCAAACCTTTCCTTACCACATACGCGTAAAAAAGCAACGTCATGCCATAAGATTACAAACTCATTTAAGATACACATTCGGAACTCCCCATTCTATTAGTCATTTCCCAACTTGAGAGGGGCAGAGAAACCATAAAAAATCCCATGCAATATTCCTATGAAGTCCTACAAATGTTGCCGAAATGACACGGCGGGGGAGAAGCGTTGTTTACGTAGGGGAGGGAGGAATCACGGTGTCCCATGGTTCATACACCAAGGGAGCTTTTCGTTATCATTTTGAATTATTCAGTAGACTTCGAAGATTTTCTTTTACTGGATATGATTTGAAAGAATGGGTATTGAAATTGTGTCAAGTGTCTTTCTGTAAGTGTATTGTTTTACGCACAGTATGTTTTATTCGCTGTTTGTCTTAATTTTCTTGGTGTATTATCATAAGATTACAAGAGTAATTAATTTGATGATAATTAACTTCAAATTGTTAGACCGCTATACCTATGCAATAAATGATACCTACTATAAAATATTAGTGTAACAATTTGATCAGAGTCTGTCATGAAAAATCTGCCTAGCTTTTTCTTGCCTATGTTGGGTCCGGATTTCAGGCTAAAAACCGGTTTTACGTGGAGCGATTATGTTTTACATGGCAAGACGAAAAGATCTACCTACAAGTGAAAGCTGGGACCAAAAACTAATCGTGGTCGGTATTTAATAGGTGACCCATCCACAGACCGACCTCGAATGGCAGACTTTACGAAGATCGGTCTGTGTGATGGTTATTTCTTAGTCACGACCTTCTTTGCCATAATATCATTTCTATTCTCTGAAGAAATACTCAGAGGTGAGAAGTTAATACAGCGTATGTCACCCAGGGATAGTGTAGCTTCCCATCAGTGAAGGTCATATTGGTTAAGTGGTTTCGGAGCCTATTCAATACAAACAAAAATCCTCTTTATAATATTAGTATAGATATAAAAAAAAAAGTTTATTATCAGGCGTCGAAGGCCCATAGCGTGTTAGTATTAACAAAAAACTTTAAAAAACTATGTTAGTAACACTTAGACACACATGACTACAACAACAAAAAGACACAGCATCCAACTATAGGAAGATTTATCAAGTGCCATGTCTGGAATGTAGCTTGATATACCTACTATCGAGTAGGTGAAGTTGAGTTTAGTTATTTCACCTGAATCCTAAACAGTATGCAAATGAAAGTTAATAATATCTAACACAATATTGTCGGCAATTTGCAATTTAGAAGGGATCTAGATAAACTGTTATCAGTTTAAGTCTGCATTGTTCCCGTTATATCTAAGGCTCAATTATGTCTAAACGATTATGACGGAATTATAAGACTTTGCCCTGATAACACGGTTAAGGTGAAACGGTCGATGCCATTATGTTAGTGAAGCCTACTGTAGAGATATTCCTACACAATTTGGCTCGAAATCTATACTAATAAGTAATATAAAGAGGTAAGTTCTTTTGTTTGGACCGAATAAGCTCCGAAACTATAATTAGTATATAGATTACTAGCAACACCCCGCGGTTTTACCCGTGCAGTTTCCGTTCCCGTGGGAATATGGGGATAAAATATAGCCTATGTTACTCACGGTGAATGTACTCGTAGCTTTCTAATGGTGAAAGAATTTTTGGCATCGGTCCAGTGATTTTTGAGTTTATTCGTTACATACAAAAATACAAATCTTTCCTCTTTATAATATTAGTATAATTATGGTGATTGCTAGTTCATATCCCATAGCAGATCCTAAGTAAAAATAATTGATTAATTTCCAACACGAAACACGAGTTAGGAAACTTGAACATGGCCTGTACGCATTTGATAACTGAACTACAAACAGAATTGGACTAAATCTTATAAATCTTTAAATGTAATTCGTTTTCACATTAAATAGTAATGTAAAAAAGCAAACATTTTAACGTTGAGTAGTTTTTAGAAAAACGTAATACGTGTACTAGGAAAGGTACTGATGCAGAGAAACAAACACGTAAAAATTGTTAAAATCAAATTCTAGGTACTGGATGGGTATCAAATATTTATACTAAAAAGTGGAAGTGTAAATTCAGCCTGCTCCCTAAATTTTGTAGGATTGTGCAAACATAGTGTGGAGACTGCTGTTTTATCATGAAAACTGATCACATAGTAATTATTTTTATTACCAATCCGTACTCTTCCACTACTGGGCAAAGGTTTCGCTCCATCTTTCTCAAACCTCACGAGTTGGCAAAGGATGGAGCGAAACCCGAGTTTCTTTCGATTCAAGATGATGTGATGATCACTGACGCGGCCCCGTGTTGCTGCCTCAATATAAAATATTAATATTCATAAGTACTAGTAAGTATCCCTTTAAAGTACCCCCTGATCAATTAAAATCAGTCTGTGTATCTATTTATACTTTATTGTACACCAAAGGTAACACAAAAATGAGACACAACTAAAACCACACAATGAGCAGAATTATCCATTCCGCGATCTCTTCCAAACAACCTGGCATGGGCTGTGTAGAATTAACATAATCATAATCAGTCTTTTAACGTTCCCACTGCACTGCTGGGACTCAGTCCTCCTCTCTAGGAGAGGGAATGGGCCGTAATCCACCACGCGGGTCCAGTTGTTGGTGAATGTCACATGATTGTCTTCGAATTTTTGGTTCTAGGACATGCCGGTTTCCTCACGATGTTTTCCTTCACCGTTTTCAAAACAGTGGTGATGAAATTAATTACACAATAACATCTGGTGCATGTCCGTGACATTTTTGACCTTAAACCTCCGATCTCTTCTGTATACAACTGATTATTCCAAAGAGCTTTGGTTGCGGATGATGTGTGTGGTGACAACCACTATTACGTGTAGAATTTACTATTTTAATAAATATCTATTCAAACATATTCCGAGCGTTTGCACTCCAAATAAGTAGAAAACATCTTAAATAAACCAACCTCATCCATTCTACAATCATCTTGGTCCAAAAATATCACGTCCTTATTCCCCCTGGATGTTTTTCACCTCACTTTCGCAAATTGTCTCGATAAGAAAGTTTCTCTGAGTCCCTAACTTTATTTCTATCTTTAATCTTGAGTGGTGTCGCTTTTCTTACATTAAGTTATTTAATGTTGAACCAATTTTTGTATTGAAACTTAGTGGCAGTTTGACTTATGATGTTGAAGAGGATAAAAACCTATGTGGTAGAAAATAACGATGGTAGTATTTTATATGTCTAGCTAACCAGCGTTTGACAGGAGAAGATGGGTGGTTTTATTTACATAGTCAAAGCAGTCTGGACACTTTTTATAATTGATACGCTATTAAAAATCAGTATTTAGTTTTTATCAAGTGGTATTATTTGATATAGCAAGCATATCACGAACCTTTTTAATCAACCTGCAGACTCACATTTTTTATTCTTAATATGTTTCTTCTAAACCACAATATCAGATAGTGTGGTTTTTTAAAAGGACACAGAGCGTGACACTGAATTTTTGAAACAATACTATTCGAAATTGCTTAGCGCAAAAGCAGCGTCTCAAATAAATTGTGTAGTTGATTTGTATAGCAACGGATAGCTAAAAAAATACGTCCATTGATCTAAGTCAAATATTAGTGGCGTATTTAACATATTAATAAAAAACCCTTGACAGAGTAAGACATTCCTATCTCAGTTTAAAAAGAAAACTATATCCACGTAACTTCGTTTTTCTCAAAATTACTTTCACTGATATACCGCTACTTCCTATGGTATTTTATTATTCTGTTCTCTATTAATCCCTCAAAACAAGCCTCCATAATACAAGAACGAAAACAATATCCTTCATAGTTAGCACATCAACCTCAAGCACCACGTGAAGTAAATTATTCATACATCACAAAACCATAACAGTTCCGCACAAAACAGTAGGACAATACCACAGTACAACTTTACAGTGGTACAAGTTAATTGTGTCCAACTAGACGTTCGTCAAACACGGGCCTGCAAAGAAAAAGCCACTTTTGCACGGTCAAAGGCAAACACACCCGCAAATTGTTCAACCACAACGGCTTTGTTCGAGGTTAGGCTGTGGTCTAAGTTGTGAGCAATAGCGTGATACATTTTTTTTATTTATGAGGAATATACTGCTGGGTTATGAAGCTCAGATACGCAGTCGCTTTATCTATACTAATATTATAAAGAGGAAAAATTTGATTGTTTGTTTGTTTGCATTGAATAGGTTCCGAAACTACTAATTCAATTTGAAAAATTCTTTCACTGTTGGGGAGCTATACTATCCCCGGGTGATATAGTCTATATTTTATTCCCGTGTTCCCATGGGAACGAGGACTACACAGGTGAAACCACGGGGTGCTAGTATAATATACAATACTACTGCTGCACAAAGTTAAAAAAGGCTTGGTAGACTGATTGATTTTTTAGCAAAGGTGATTTGTGTAGTAAATGGGTTACTGCTGGGATGACGATTCATGGACATTTCGAAATGAAAGGAGAATACATGATATTTTAAGCATGAAAATCCCCAAAAATTATACCGTATAAAATTATAGTCACCCACAGCGCACTATACTCTTTTTTCTTTCTCTGGATGGGAATTCATCAAATGACTTCTCCCACTCTGGGCGGAGCGGAAGGGAGTATCAGACTCTTACTGACTAAAACCACCCGTGATTCTTCTAGTACCCTTTGTGTTCCAGAGCCGCGGTGACTATTACGAACAAATTCCGCAACCCTAGCAGGCACTGACCCTATGGGGCCCAGTTTTCTCAGCTCTTTGAGACCCGCATGGAACACGACGCGTCATCGACCCAGCGCACTATACACTTGGACCTGTATTTCAAAGCCACAGTTCAGAAACATATTTATATATATAGTACAGAGTTTTATTTTATAAATAGATCTCATTTGACAATTTTAATGTCTTAAGTGATATTTTGCTGCCGTAATCCCAGAACATAATTCTATCTATAAATTTCAGCCAGAAAAGACTAAAAGTCACTTTAAATATTGCTTGGCTGTGTGCCTATGATGTTTAGTGAAGTATATAAGTATTTTGTCTCCTGTGTTACGCAATTATTTCAATGAACAAATTGGAATTCAACCAATTGATGAAGGAATTCACGCCATCGGGCTTAGAAGAAAGTTAATATATATCTGTCTTATATACAAAACAATACAAATATTTTTATATTGGTAATACTGGATCCTTGTTGTCCCAAAATAAAGAATATTATTATTATTAATACCAATACTACATTTTTATGCCAGACACTTCCAAAGATCCGTCGACTAACATGTCTGCTAGTTTCCTGCAGTCTTTTGAATCACAAAAAAAGGAAACACTGAACAATTATTTTTCATAAATTCTAAAAATTATTCAAAACGCAGAGAGCAGTGGTGGCCGAGTGCTAACGGCTCTGACTTACGATAGTAAGTCGCGGGTTCATACCCAGCCAGGCACATTAGTTTGTGTAATTAATTTCATCACCACTGCTCGCAAAACGGTGAAGGAAAACATCGTGAGGAAACCGGCATGTCCTAGAACCAAAAATTCGAAGACATGTGACATTCACCAACCCGCACTGGACCCGCGTGGTGAATTACGGTACATTCCGTCTCCTAGAGAGGAGGCCTGTGTCCCAGCAGTGGGAACATTAAAAGGCTGATTATATTCAAAACGCTATCACTTAACAGCTTGCATGACTAACCCCAGTACAGCCGAATTTAAACAGGCGTTGGAAAGTTAAACTATGTTAAGTTGGACAATTTCAGAGCACTGAGACAACTATTGTGTTTGCGCTGCCCTTTTATTGTTAAAAAGGTACTAGAGTAGTCTGCCATTAACATGACACTTCGGGTTTTCGAACGAATCTGCCAGGCAGGTATGAATGACAATGACGACTTTGTACATAACAGTTTTTTTAATTTTATTTATCTATTCTAATACTATAAAGAGGTAACGTTTGTGAGTTTGTGACGTTGTAAGGGGTAATCTCTGGATCTACTGAACCGATTTTCAAAATTATTTCACCAATAGAAAGCTACGTTATTGTGGAGTGTCATAGGCTATATTTTGTCCCCGTATTGCAATGACGCGGGAACAAAGCGGGTGAAACCGCGGGGCGCTGCTAGTAACAGTATAAAGACCTACTCACAGAAAACGAAACGAAAAGACGTTTACACACAAAGCGATTTTTAAAGACAAAGAATCATAACAATACATTTTTTTTTAATACCTCAAAACTTTTTGCTAATTAAAATGAAAAGAAAGAATGTGTACCTCACATCTGCGTAGGATTAAAAAAGTACAATACTTACACCACTGCTGATATGGTACATAGATTTTCTGAAAGAGACTGTACAATAAATCAAAACACTGACAGTACTTTTATATTATAATCTACTACGATAGGATGTCAATGGGAAAAGTGCCCAGAGCACAGACAGTATTGCCACATTGAAAGGCAATGCTTCCTTCTGGTAAAGTAAATAAATGATCGAAACGACGCTCTTAAGCTCAAATAATTCTAATCTTTTATCTTTCATGGATGTGCCCTCTTAACAATTTTTTCTGGATGGGTAATCATGAAAAATGACTTCTCCCGCTCTGGGCGAAGCGGAAGGGAGTGTCAGACTCTTACTGACTAAAACTCACCCGTGATCCTTCTAGTGCCATTAGCGACCTTGACGTCGTGACAACAGTTTGTTATATCCTTTCGTCATTAAAAAGGCACCTCCTATATATAGTATATTTCGCTAGATTCAAGATAGATAAGTTCCCAGACATACGGGTTTTCTTTGTCAGGTAATTTAGCTAAATAAGTTGGTAAATGTTTGTTTGGGGGCGAGGTTTATTTACTGGTTAAACGTGGACTAAGGATCCGTTTCGTGGACTGTCTTGCTCGAGGTTATTTTCGTCTTTGGACTTGAGAAAATACGTCTACACTGTTTACTTGCAACATTTCTGTCTTGGTGATTTTGTCTAATAAGGCATATATCTTTAGCAGCTGAAAGGATTGAAGTAGTTATTTATTTTTGGTTATTTTTTGACATTCGACTGTTTGAACGAAACAATTCAAAGAATTAATAATACATGAATTAAAGAAAATTATCTTTAAATTGTTTATCTTTTACTCTGGACGCTTTTATGGGGTATGTCGTTTTAAATCGTTCTCATATACATTTATATGTATAGTATTAGCATTAATTTATAAAAGAGCTTTAGAACGTGCAAATAACTTCGTCTTTTTGACCGATCGACCTCAATAATTTATTATTAGGCATCATTATTAGGACCTCAATTATTATAAGGCACTTTTGAATTGTCAACAATTCTAAAGTGCCTCAAAATAATTGAAATAAATGCTTTAATTTTGAGTAAATATTATATAAATAATTATTAACACTGGCAAAATAATACTACGTCTAACAAAATGAGATTGTAGATATTGAACTGTGTCACTTTTATAAATACAAAAAGAATTTCTATAATATAATAAGATAGAAATGTTATCAGATCCACCATCATACTGCAAAACGTATTGCGATGCGTCACCGCGACATAGTGGACATCCTACTTATACGCAAAAAACGATTTGGGTATACTTACTTCCTTTTTGCGTAAGTAAAAAGGAAGAAAGAGTGGAATTCCCCTGGTTTCCTGATATTTACATCCTCGCGATATTTAAATTAAGAGTGAATGGAGGAAACTCGGCATGTTAAGATGGTCACCCATCCAGAGACCAACCTTGGCAAGCGTTGCTTAACCTTAAAGATCGAGCCGTGCGGCTGTTATTCTTTAGGCCACGAGCTCCTTTCTCTTAAGGAAATACTGCAGTAAATTTAAAAATAATATCATGAATCTTCATTCGTCATTGTATGGAAACCCTTGGCGCCTCAGGGATGCTTGACCCGAATAGGTTTTCTAGACGTGCATGATACATTATCGACCATAATATCTCGTTCAATCAGGTGAGATTATGGCCAATCAGCTACAAAAAAGGAAATAGGTACATACTCAAAAATACTAGTAACGTAGCCGTTCCATAGTTGCACCCATAATCTCCCAGTCATAAAAATCGTCACAGAATTCTAGTTTTGCTATAAATATAAAAGAGAATCGTGTACTACTTATCATGCTGGCCACGACCCGGACTCGACTGCAGCTTGGCTACCTGTCAAGTAATACATTGCGGTTATTTTCTAACCAAATACTTTGCTTTATACGATATGAGTACCATGTGTTTTCAATATTATAATTTCGTGTGGAAAGGACTAAAAGCTTTGTTGAGGAAGAAAGCTGATTTGATTCAAATCATAGTTGAAAATAGGGGTGTTTCCTGAGTAAAAAATATATGATTATATTTAGTCCGTCAGTTAGATTATAGAAAAATATTGGACACGTATTTTTTCCTTTATCAAATCTATAAAAACTGACGAAGATACAAAGCATCAAAGATCAGGAGTAGGGGCTTGTGACGTTACGGCTCGTTAAAAATTGTAGCGAGTCGTGACGTCACACGAGTTTTCAACGCTCTGTATCGGCTTCATTTCTTGTTTACGTGAAAAAAGAAAAAATACGTGTCCAATATTTTTTCGAAATCTATCTGACGGACTAATTAGATTTTTTTTGTCAACTACCCTATTGTCGTGACGATAGTTATGAGTATGAATGTGGACAAAATATAGGAGGAGAAGAAGACCAAATAAACTATGGGTAGACTGTAAAAATTATAAAAAGGTTTTCTAAAACTAATAAGGTTTAGGATTCTACAAATAAAATGATGAAAATGAGATTTTCTAGTTGCACCAAAACGTTTCCACTTTATTCAGTACTAGCTGCTGCCCGCGACTTCGTCCCCGTGGAATCCCCGATTTTAAAACATTCTTTATCGCTGCTCCCCTCCTATTGGCTTAAGCGTGATGATATATAGCCTAAAGCCTTCCTCGATAAATGGTCTATTCAACCCAAAAAGAATTTTTCAATTCGAACCAGTAGTTCCTGAGATTAGCGCGTTCAAACAAACAAACAAACAAACAAACAAACAAACAAACAAACAAACAACCAAACAAACAAACTCTTCAGCTTTATAATATTAGTATAGATTAGCTGACCCGCGCATCTTCGTTTATGTCACATTTTTCATGACTGCTCCGCTCCTATTGGTCTTAGCGTGATGATATATAGCCTTCCTCTATAAATGGGTTATCTAACAGGAAATAATTTTTCAAAAATTTAACAAATCGGACGAGTACTTCCTGAGATTAGCGCGGTCAAGCAAGTAAACAAACAGATAAACTCTTCAGCATTAAGTAAGTATAATTATCGGAAATACTGAGAAACACAGATTAATACAAAGTAGTAACTCCTAGATAAAATGTCTTATCAATTAATGAACTAATCAATCTATATAACGTTATTATATTACCTATTTATAACATGAAATAAAATAATATAATCAATAGAAAAAATGATGCAACTACAAACATATTGTATTGGGATAAGGGAATAAATAAAACATATAAAATGACAAGGTTTGCTATGGCAATAATAGATAAAATTAAGATTAGAAAAAAAAATATTCAGTTCATATATGAAACATAGTACATGCAAGGTATGATTAATGGAAGTAAGATTTCTCTAAAAGTTACCATATAAAATATTGTAACATCTACGCGGAACCATAATTTTATACTAACGCAAAGTTCAAAAGTTATGTTATTAAACACTATTTACTTTAAAACCAACCTTATTTATATACACGAGATTAAAATATGTTGCACGTATTCAAAAACTTTGCAACCACACATGGCAAAGCAAAAAGTAATAAAAAACTTGGATATTTCAAACGTAAAACTATTAGCCGCGATGTGGAACTATCAGAATAAATCAAAACAACTTGTTCAGCTACTATACATAAAATGTTTAACGACTCCATTCATAACTCTTGGGTACTGCATGTCTATTTTGGAACTTTTAAATGGAGTGAGAATTTTACGGAGTTGGTTTTAGGAGCGATTGAATTGATGAGAATATAGAATAGAATAGAATAGCACACTCTTTATCATGTACACCATATAATTTACAGAAAATATAGATGAAGAAAACATTACAAATAGGGTGACAAAATGGGCTGGTTTGACACATAAGTATTTATGTGTCAAACCAGCCCAATAAACATTTATAGGACCACTAGAGTATGTAGTCATATAACATATCCTTCTGAAACACAAACATTGCAGAATGGTTTATCATTTTGTGCATAGATGAGCTAGTCAGCAAGCCTGGTTGCGAGACTACTATCCACAATGCGCCAGACACACTTAAGTATCGTCAGTCGAGGAGCCTTTTCAGTCTGAAAGAATGACTATGGATGTGTGTCTACGGCAGACATGATCAGGTAAAGTTTAACAAAGACAGGACAAAATGAACGCCCAACGTCATTCCTTTCTCGGAATGTATTCGTGAAATTATAGACTATCAAATTTTCGTGCGGAAAAAAGTGTTCCAAATGTTTAGTTGACAATTTATCCAAAGCTTACAATCTCTCAAGATATTTTATAATCTTATGAAGATTGCCATTTCATCTTATATTGGTGGTTATAGAACAAAAACAAAATTAATATTCTTTTTCTTGACTTCGGGACTAAGCTCATGACATCTTTCACCATAATATTCTCACTTTAGTGTCGAATAAATTTCAGACAACTTTAATACAATGTCGCCTAATATTTTTCCAGTTTATTTTACCCCTTATTTTGAAAAACTTAAAGCACCAAAGTGTATAGAAGTGATCTTAATCCTATCAAGATCGCTTTTATACAATTTCTATATACTTAGATCTCCTGATCGAAGGGAAAGGTTTTCGTCAGCTGCTGGGGTCTGCTTCTAGTCTAGCCGAATGTATCTGAGTACTAGTAATTTATTTGAAGAGAAAGCCTATCTGACTTCCACAACCGAGTAATTGGTTAATATGGTACCTCTTGAGTAGATTGGTGACAGACTTTTTAGTTTCTGACTTTACGTAACGGCTGTCTAAAGGATCTATGAATGACAGCCGGGACCAATTTCTGAACATGTTTTCTGAGTCTTGTACGAGTCGGTGATAACAATTAACTGACCCCCTAAAAATTAAACGAATTTGAACCTTTTGCTCGTTAGCAGTAAGACAACTGGTTCAACGTCTACGATCAATAAAATAGTTATTCGAATTTGATCTTTAATACGCAGTGTTAAGGTAGGTATGATATTGAATATTATTTTAACTTGTAATATATTACGTAATTTCGAAGACGTTAAACATGTTTCGAGTGGTCTAGTGGTGACTGTAGTGAGCTGTCAAATCGAGGCTGTGAGTTCGTAACCAGCGTGATTGACGCGTTTGTTTCTGTTTTGTAAATTTATTTTAAGTTATAAATAATAAATTATAACTTTGGCAACAAAAAAAAAACGAACAGAAATAAAAAACCAAAATAATGGTAAAAACGATTATATTTATAAAAAAAATATTATAAGAATAACATAAATGATATTGATGACGACACGAAGATGATAATATTTACCTACTTACTAATAACGTTGTTAACTGCACTGAGTTTAATGTAGTGAATAAGCATGTTATAATATTTAGAAATATAGGTATGTATTTCTATTTCATAACAATAACATCACCACATTAAATATCATTTAACTAAATAAAACGGCATTATACGTTGAAGTTCTTCCTACTATAATATATCAATTTGTTTTGTGAGTAGTTATTTTAGTTAGGTTTTGACAAAAAACTAGGTATTCGAAATACTTCGTTAGAAATTATAACAATAGTTAATTTAACACACACACTGACATACGTTAGTATTGTTTGTGACCAACACTGGTTACTCAAGTCATTTATAATATGCTTTTAATAGCGAAGTGGAGCACCATTTTTTTCTATTACTTGTTGCAAGCGGTCCCGCATACCGCGCACCATATCCAACAACAATCACTTCCTCTCATGAATGGTTTTGGTCCAGGACGATCTTTTTGAATATTAAAACCACACGTCAGACGTCTTAGCCACAATCTGACTGTATTTCTCTGAAACAACACAATAAGCATAATTTTAGTAATGAATAGGTAAACATAATTTTATTTATCGATTAAGTTTGCAAATTAGACTCATAATGAAACATAGTTAATTGTCTATTATTCTACATTCACCGGCTTTTAAGCCAACTAACGAATTAAGGAATAACTATAATTATAAATGAAGCATAAAAAAGAATACACTTACCGCTATATTAAGTTTCGTAGCAATCGCTTTAATACCAACATTCTCCTCATGCGAATAGATTATTTTGTATTTTAAATAATCACTCAACTCAACTTGGACATGACGATTAAACTATCAAAACTGATAACAATTAATAAAAAGGAAAAAAGCGTGGATTTTTACAATTTAGTAAGGCAAGGTAAAAATGTTCGCGCGTATTCACTGGTATTTGTGCATAGAATATCTTGTTCAATTTATTCTTCTACCCCATATTCCTAATGTCATATCTATAGCAGTTTTGGTTGAATACGCATATTGACGTCTAACTACCCACTTATTAAAATAGGTGAACAGTTATAAATAAATGACCTAATACCAACCTCTTAAAGCTCAAGTTTGCGTATCAAAATTATTTATTGTTTCTGTTCAACGAGTAGTGTTAGTCTGATAAACTCAAACATATTGAATAACTTTTAATGTTATGAGCATAGGGTGTAAAATCGAGTAATTTTTAGGGGGGTCAGCTAATTGCTATCACCGACTGTACACCTTAGTAGGTAAGTAATGAATTCACATCCATCCACAAAGCAACCTCGATAAGCGTTGCTCAATCTCGAAGTTCAAACCATGCGGCTGTTATCACTCTGCCACAAGCATCTCCCCCTAACTAATCAAAATGTCACAGACCACAAAGAGACAAAATAATCTCTCTCAATTTACTTACTTTACTGCAAACTATAAAAGCCATTAAATGATTTAATAAACAGAGAACGTCTAGTTTCGTCTAACTCGCCAACTTTCTCTAACGCGTTTAAATAACAATTATTTTAGCTTTATCACAACGGACGAGCTTTTAGCATTTCGCTTAGATGTTAAGTTGCGAGTAGTTAGTTGGTGGCAATCTGCTGTCGCGTTAAATGAGGGAGTGGAAGGAGTTTCGATAGTTTATTATATGAATTAAGCATAGGTTCTGGAAAGTTTGATGAAAACTCAGATAAAAAAAAAATATACGCAGCATAATTATATTCTTCTGTGTCATCGTAATAATTCTTCGTCTTCTTCTTAACCTTATCCCAAGTTTCTTGGGGATTGGCACATGTCTTGTTCTTTGTTTCTATTAATCTCTTCTCAATTTTCATCACATCAAACCTCGATTTCGTCTTCTGCGATATTATGTTTTTGAACTGCATTTCACTATTGTTACGAACATATAGCAATATTGAACTACAGAACTCGACCCAGACTCAGTAGTAGTACTAGCGGTATTCATGACGAAGATTTGTTCTTGTCCTTAAGGAATGCCAGGTTACGTCGATCTTTCCTCGCGACGTAACCGAAAACCTCCAGGGCTCTGGATGTACGTCTGTACTTACTTAAACTGCTTTCCTCAAAACATTCAAGAATCAGGCTGCCCACAAATGAATTCCAGTCAGGTTCAGCCGCAGGTATAAAACAGTTTATTAGATTATAATAAAACAGTACAAACTACAGTGATTAGGTTAGGTTTATGCGTCCGCAGCCGTACACGTTGATTTGTGGGTATTTACGAGTACTATTTGCGGTAAAGGTTACGTGTTTTAGATGAATTCAGATGTTTCATGCTGTACAATGTTTTGGATGAATTTATTATTTAATGAGAATGAAAAGAGAATTAGATTACCGCTTTTTCTCTGTAACATCGTAAGATCATAAAATATCTTAAGATATTGTAAATTAACTCTCGATAAATTGGTTAACTGAGCATTTTGAATCACGCATCAAAAGTCATTCCGTAAAATTGTGAACTGACATAAACTGACGAGATTTTGGCGAACAATCAGTGTCAATACGCTGATTGTTCGTCTCGTCAGTTTTTTCTACAATTTATCGGATTTTCTGGCCTAGCCAAGTAGTGAAATAGGAGCCCTTGCAGGGGTGCTCCGTCGTCAGTCGTCATTCCTTCCTCGGAATAACTTCGTGAGACTATAGACTATCAAATTTTGATGCGTAAAAAGTGTTTCAAATGTTCAGTTGTCAATTTTTGGAAAGTTTACAAGCTCTCAAGATATTTTAAGATTATTTTTTTTTGTGTTGTGTTTAGGGTAACATCTAATACAGGTTGTTATTGAAGAGAAACAAAATAAATATTATTTTTCTTTACTTCCGGAACATAAAAGTGATTACTAAATTCATGACTAATCATCTTTCACTATAATTTTTGCTGAGAGACGTCTACTGCTGGTTATATGTAGGTCTTCCACAAGAGTTCTATCATTTCTCTCATCGAACAAATTCTTGAATTCATCACCATTATCTACTTCTTATTTATGATTTTGGAATCATCGAAATCATATTTGATCCCTTCATTGTGGCGGAACAAAGAAACAATATCTTCTTAATCCATAATAACAAGCTAGATCCCACTACAGAATTCTTCTTGTTCACAGGAGAACCAGCCATCCGGTCTAGATACGCTCGTCTCCTCGTCCTAGTGCCTCCAGACCCTCCCAAGATACTTAAGGGTCCTGTTCTTCAGGCAGTTGAAGATAGAGAAGTTAACTTGGAGTGCATATCTGTTGGAGGGAAACCGGCTGCTGAGGTATGTATCAGAACAGTATTTAACTACAAAACGACAGTTTAGCTTAATTTTTTATTGTCTTCCTATACATTTTCATGTAACCTTCCAGGGAACAAAGACTTGATTGTGCATATGCTAACCATATCACGAATAGGGAGGGATAAAAGGGCAAAACTCACAACCAGACGCAAACAACCTATCAGACGATCCATGATCAGCACAACTGCCAGAAGTGGATGACTTAAAGTCCATTGTTCAAATTTACCAGCAAAACTCAAACTATCTACAGAAATCAAATTCCGATTTATCAGAAGAAAAAAAAAAATCTACTCGTATATTTTATCCCTAACAAATTAGTATTCCTATATTATCCCTAACAGTTAGACCTAATCATCCGAACTCATTAAACTTATATTTTCAACATAGACCGTCAGCAGGACCAAGGAGTAGTAATGACAGTATTTTTTCAGATCACCTGGGTGGATAATGATGGCGGTGTACTTACACATGGAGTCAATTACACTGTGGTGCCAATGCCTGATGGTCGACGATTCACTGCTAGGTAAGTTGAACAACTTGTTGAGAAAGGAGCAGTGGTGGCCGAGTGGTAACGGCCCCGTCGTAGGTCGAAGGTTTAAACCTAGCCAGGCGCATTACTTTGTGTTATTAATTTCATCACCGCTGCTCTCAAAACGGTGAAGGAAAACATCGTGAGGAAACCGGCATATTCTATCACCAAAAATTCGAAGACGTGTGACATTCACCAACCCGAATTGGGCCCGCGAAAGAAGAGAGAAATTAAAAATGTGTAGTCGTACTGATTGTACTGGCATTTCTGCATACCACATAGTGAGCATGTTTGTGGCGTCGATGAACCGTTGGCTACGGGCGCTTAGGTAACTCTTTCGACATATTTCTGTTCTTATTGTACAACTTGTGAATCTTGACCCATCAAAATATCAGCCACGGATATACTTCGCCACTTTTTATAAATGACAAAAACCATGACATTACTTAGTGGAGGCTGACAAGGAAGTGAAAATTCAGAACTGCTGCTGGCTAAGTGCTAAAAAATACAAGTACCAAAAGACGAGAAACATGCTAAAGTATTTCCGTGTCTGGAATTGTGAGCAGTAAAAATTCATAAATATACCAGTAGACCGGAAAGATGTAGTGACAGTTCCGTAAAATAGCTTCTTTGGAGCAAGTTTCCTAATTTCTTATATTTTATTTGTTTTTAGATATTCATGTTTTGCTATATAAGAAATTATCATCTTTTTTCATTCGAAAGGTCTGTGCTTCGACTGCGTCCAAGAAGACATCACCACAACCAGACCCTGACCTGTCAAGCACAAAATACTGCAGATCGAGCCTACAGAGCTGTTACTGTCAAGCTGCAAGTAAGTTTACTACATATTTCATTAGGAAGCTGTTACAGGCACACGATATTATACAATACTAGCTTTTGACCGCGGCTGGACTCGCGTTAGTATAAATATAGTATTTTACATGGAGGGACTGTCTGTCTGACTGCCAAAACTCAGTATCGGTAGGTGGTTCTTGGCGTCAGAATTTCTGGCTTCTGATGATCCTTAAAAACTGCCAAAGATCTACAAATGACTGCCGCCCGCGACCAATGGCCTAGCGTGCTTTCCGAGGCACGGAGGACTCTCAGTGTGCTAAGATGGTTATCCATCCATAGACCAACTACGGCTCAACTACGGCCAATCTCATCGACTGTTATTATTATATTATATGTATAGCCACGAGCTCTTCGAACTGCTTCGATGAACATTCGATTATAGACTATTCCTAAACCTCAGCATATTCAAACGTTTCACATTTCAAAGATATTTTATGATTAACCAGTCACATTTCAATTCCATAATTAGCAGAACACACAACTTTCATAATTACTCCCATAATTCAATTCAATCTTGTGTAGCCTAACTGTGACAAATACTGTTTAAATATTCCTTCACGCGAATTCTGAATACCTTAAGTACAATGTAATTATAATCTTAATCAACTAATTGATACCAGAGACATTTCAAATCAAATTCTCGTTACAGTGTGCCAGTTCTTGTTACATTAATAAATTATAATGACATAATACGAGTTTCCTATCCTACTCTCCACTGTGTGGCTCTGTCTGTTTATCCGTTTATTTCTTCTAAACCATCATACAGTTTTCAGGTTTCACCGGATATTTGTAAAATTCGTAAAGTTACAAAATATCTTTAGAGATTGTAAGCTCTCGATAAATTGTTAACTGAATATTTGGAATACTTTTTAGGCATCAGAATTTGATAGTCAATAATCTCTCGATGTCATTCCGAGAAATTGTTGAACAACAATTAAACAAAATTGGTGGAACTTGGCCTGCTAATGCCATCATGATTCCATAATGAAAGTCTTGATTTCAAAAGCTAGTATATTATAGGAATTTGGTTACATTTTGTTTATCTTGTGTATCTGATCTGTTACACTCGACTTTAGCAAATATTTGTGGCTTCGCTCCAGTCTCAGTGTAAGGAATGAATGTCAATTTTGTTATTTCTGGTGTTGAATTTGTGGTAGCACGAATTTTGACTATACGAAGTGTGCATTTGGAGAGGATATTTTGACAATTTCAATGGAATTGTAATGTGATAGTTATATGTTTTTCAGATATAATTTGGTCAATAGTCAACATTAGCTCAAATTCAGAATGCAGACACAATTATTTCATGTGTGTTTTAGTAGACAGAATTCAGAGCTATGCGAATAACATTTTTTTTTTCGTGGAGTTTGTTTCGCAACTTATTCATCCCAGCTAAAACACTAGGAAGTAGTGACGGGCGGTCGTTTTGGGAGACCGTCTCTCGATTCTCGATTCTGAGCCCAGTTTGGATAAATAACTTTTGATTTTGATTATGATTTTTGACGTCAATTTGTCGAGGTTTTGTGACAAGTTATCATTACAGAACTCAATATGATCGTAGCCACCTAATGCAAACAGTATCCTACGTTATCCTTTTATAGTTACCAGTTCGTTCAAATTCTTATGTACATAATAAAAGATACTCATTATCATACAACGTTTTGCTCAATAGTAAGATCCAACGCACGCAGTAACTATCATAAAAGCCAGTTTTTCATATCACATACTAGTCCACGTCTACTCAGCAATAGAAAAAAGAAACTATGAATATATTCTTTATAAGCAAAACTCACATACCTTCTTCAATTCTCGTGCACTGAACTAGATTTTTCTCGACTTAATAAAAAATATGGAGCACGTAGGTTATATTAGATTCTTGTCATCCTGCTCGTGTGGCTTAACGAAGCAAAATGAGTTATTATTACGCGAATGTGGACTTGAATAGTGCTAGATTGAAGTTGTGATAAAAATATCTTGTAGCAAGGGAGGGAATTTGATGTGAGGAAGACTTGAAAGTGTAGAATTAGCTATTGATGTAGGAGGAATTATTTCTATTGAGTACTTTGTAATCGTTCTCTCCGATATCGGGGTCGCTTCATACCTGGGCCTCCAGTCTGCTATTACAATAGTGTCAGAATGGTCTATCTTTGATTTCATAATGGTTGATCTTTACAGGTTTGGTAATCTATTAATGTAAAAGCGTCATTATGACTTTCCAGTGGTCAACCACTGACACTCCATAGAAAGAAATGACATAGAATGGTAATCTCGTACATAATGACAAATGAATAATAGACGTATGCAGTAATCTGCTAAAATTTTGACAGTTCTTTTGACCTACCGTTAGAACGTCATTTTTAGTTTTTCCGTTTAATAGTTCGGCTATCAAAAAGTATTACGAGACCATTGACAGACCATTGACATGGCTGGCCTGTGTGCATCAGTGAACGTCTTTCCGCTGAAATTATGATGCTGCTGTTCACAAACCAATTACAATGTAACACGTTAGCCCTTAGCAAGAACACTTCATTTCGATAACCACTTATTATGGACAGATTTCCTTTGATTTTTGGACATTAAGTTATTTTAAAGGTCGACCGACACGTAAGGCCATTAACTATTTAAACTGAAATCAGGGGTTCTATTATTACATGAAACCTTTCGTGACTTCATTCGTGTGAATGTTTTACGAGATTCGTTGAACTATTCTTAGAGAGCGGTTTAAAATAGTACTGTATCATGAATGTTTTTGCTTACCCAGGAATCTGTTACTGGGTATAAATCTGTAAATTTCTAGGATCTAACTGCCTCGTCATCGTTGGTTGTGGCTAGTGGTCACAAGCTCTACTGCTGAGCATGAAGTACAAATTTCAGTTTCTAGGTCCGAAAATTTGTGGGGCGAAAATGGTAGCGTAACCATTATGGCGATAAGTTTTTATCGAACCCCACCTTTCGCTATCGTATCGAGGGTGCACTCTCGTCCCCTCACCCCATCCGAGCAGGAGTCCCCCAGGGCTCAGTGCTGTCCCCCTTAGTCTTTACGCTATTCATCAGCGACATCCCCAAAAGTAAAAAGGCACAACTGGCGCTCTTTGCCAATGACACCACCATTTACGACACCGGTCGAGACCCTGACTCTATCGCTCGCGTTCTTCAAACTTCTGCAAACATCTTGAGTAGATGGTTCAGGAAATGGAGAAGTACTATTCTCGAGACCGGGGCTCAAACCCCGCCCCCCCGTCCGATCACCATGTACGGCAAGTCGATCCCTTGGTCCATACTGGACAACCACCTCACCTTCGCTTTGCCTCAAACTGCTAACCATACAGCAGTTCTCTCAGTTACTCCGGATGACTCCACAACCATCCTCCAGGAGAGTCGTAGAGAGACCAGCACTTTGTGCAAACCACGACCGCCGTCCTTTCACCTTCGCCGCCGAGGCCCGCCGCGATTACCCCGTCAATGTCCACCCCGTCCCTCGTTCGAGCCAGCCCGTGCCGCTGAGCCTGTAGTTGTAAATACGCCCCTAAATAATAATCCTTGTTCGGTCCAGCCCGTCCCTAGCTGCTCCCCCCCCCCCCAGCGACGCCCTAAGCCGAGGTCCGTACCCCACAGGGGGTGCCCTTAGCGCGCAGTCGCTTAGTTTGTAAGTCTGGCTGGAGGCTTTAAGATTCATATTGAAGCCACCACAGGCAAGCCGGGTTAAGCAGTCGACACGTAAGGATGAACTGCGAGAAGCCACTTGTAAAAAAAGGACAATTCAATTCAAGAACATGTGATACAGTTAGAAACTATCCAAGTAAATCCAATTAATAGATTCAAAGTACACTAAGCCAAGTTTCAAATGAAAATAACTTAAAGCCACATTACCGAAGCCAGAGTTTATGCTAATGATCACTTAATATCCATAAATGGACGTTTCAGCTTCCACAAAAATGAGATAATTTGATACGACGATTAAACCCACATTTTGTTTAAGACTTTATGGGTGAACTTCCCCTGGGCTGCTATCTTGTTCGTATAATTTTGTATTAAAATGTATGTAGAAGGAAAAAGAGGCACATTTGCAACCATCTTTTTGCGACGCACGCTGTGCCTTCGAGATGTTTTCTCGAATTACCATACGATATAAATTGGCTTAGGAAATTCTTGATGTTTGAAATATTTTGTTTTTTTTTTTGTTTCGTATTCTTGGATGGATTCTTCAATCACACTCAATTGTGATTTTGCAATAATCGAGGATTTGATAAAATTGCTATTGTAAAAATATTGCTGGATCGAAGCGTGCTTATTTATGTAAATTCAGTTTCGCGCTTAGTTTATATATGAAAATCCAGGACGGATGGCGAGCGATAGGTGGCTCGCCGTGCAATAACAACCAGGCGCGCCTAAAAGAGATGTCAATATAGAAGACGGTGCTCGCTTGGGTCAGTGCCTGCTAGGGTTGCGGAATTTGTTCTAAAGAGCCACCGCAGCTCTGGAACGCAAAGGGCATTAAGAAAAACACGGGTGGGTAAAGTCAGTAAGAGTCTAACACTCCCTTCCGCTTTGAAGTTAACTGAGTCATTTGATGATTTCCCTTGCATAAAAAATGTAATGTAATCTATGATAGTACTAACTTAAAAGAAAAGATAAGTGTACTATCTTGTCCCTAATGATATACTTTCAAATAGTTGTAGAGAAACAAAGTATAAAGACATTGTTCTTTTATAAAATCCTCGTTCCTAAGAAAAATAACTACGAAACACAAGTAAAACAAACCTTAATTTGAGTTTGTACACACATAAATTACTTCTTAAGCCAAGCTTCCAATAAACGGATATAAAGAAAAGAGAAACGAAATAAGGAAACAGACAGTCGGTAAAAAAAAATCCGTGCCGCAATTTTTGTACATCCTCCTTTTAGAAAATTCGCCGATTCGGCTTACCAACATGACCAGTCTCCATTGGTCTATTGAAACTGTCTTTTTCGTTGATTTTGTGTTAAGTGGGGTAGATCTAATGTTTTTGGACGTGGTTTTATACTGGAAAAGTGAAAATAAGGAAGGCTGTGTAAGGCTCTAATTTCGTGACGACGTACTGTTACTGTGTCAGCAAATCTTGTATATCATGAGGCGAATGATTTTTTCTTTGCGGTTTTCCAGTCATATTGCCAGATTTTAATGGGAAAAATCCTTTGAATTTGTTGCCAATGTTAAGAAGAAATATCATTTTTCTCAGGAAATCTTTTTTCTTCGTTCTAGTACCATCAAGCTTTGTTGCAACTTTATCTACTTAGTAGTTTTAAATAATATTGATATTTAATTGATGCATTCAATAAATTTCTGAGTTTTTTTTTATTTATTATGAAATGGATTTGCTCTTGACTCTAGTCTAGCTCAGAGTGGATCGGTTCCCGGGTCGGGTAAAATGTAATTCAGTTTTTCTATTCATAATTATTTCTCATTAGCATTCCAGACTGGTGCCCATTGATGGCAATAAGCAAACCCCTATTACATGGGAACTGAATATAATAGTCAAAAGTGGGTGTTATAGGTCCACCTCTACCTACCCCTTTCGGGGTATGAAACGAGTGAGACGGAGGGTGTAAATATTTATGTTAACTTTGGTTAGAAAAGATGATAATAATCATTGGGTAGATGTAATTAACAAAAACAAAGAAATACTAAAATATTAAGACTCAAACCAAGCAGTCAGTTGTACCTACTTAATATATTTTTCAAAGAACAATTTTAACAATTTACCATTCATAAATTAAGCTGTTTCGGCGTATTCATTCAAAACACCTAATCTTATAAATAGTAAACAGAATGAAACAACAGACAATCTTCTTCCACTCATATTTCTAAATCTTCCTCCATATGATATGAATGTACGAAAATAACTCTTCTTTGTTTTCACAATGGTGAGAGCCTTTCAAATGGTTTATTGTCACTTCAAAATGGCTTTGTTCGTTTAATTCCTTGCAATGTAAGGCTTCGTCTAGACTGAAAGGTTCATTGGTTACAAAATAAAGTATGTGCTATAGCGGATTAAGGGGTATCTTTACGATTAAACCCTTTTGTATTAAGTAGGGATGTCGTTGACGATAAAAAGAAGACTTTTATCGGATCAAATAAATTTGCTTCAATGTTATGGACACATAACAAACTTTGTTTGTAATGATAGGCTTTGATCCAGATTTTTAGACATTTCTGTTTTTGTCTTATTTTAACTGAAGGTAAGTATGTTACGCCAAAATATCTCGTTTTTATTAGACGTTATTTTATTTAAGTCGCAAACTCCTAGTGATAAAATAATGACTTTCGAATTTAAACGTTTAATATATAACCTAAACCTTATAAAACACTAGTGCTTTCTACTCCAATTCCAATGGTTCAATTCCAGTTCAAATTACAACCATCTTTTCAATTTACTTCCCTCCATGCTCTCCAAATTATATATGGGCACTGCCATATCAGTTTGGCTTGCTTCCAATACCATACGCCTTTAAAATGCCCCGTAATACCCAGTCTTAAACAATCAACTGTAAAATATTAGTGAGGTTATCTGGAGCTTCTAGCTTAATGGTACTAGAATGTACTATTCTATACACTGAGTGGAATTGGTTTCTGGGATGTGCTATAGTTTTTATGGGAATTGCTACTGAGTCTTTGAGGATCTGATTAATTTTATTTGGTCTTCTTTTTATAAGAGTTGAGCCTGTCAATTCGAAACATTTGATTCCAGTGTCTGAATTTTCAGCAATGAGTGAAAAGGCCATAGGTATCACTGTTCATTAATTCATTGTTATAATGAAAACCAAGTTTTATCACGTAATTTTGAATTTCAAAAGCAAATCTAATTAGTTTGATTGCACACCAAGCAAGTACCAGCTATAACTATTGTACTAACTAAATATTATGAGGTCATTTGATTCCAGTGTCTGAATTTTCAGCAATGAGTGAAAAGGCCATAGGTATCACTGTTCATTAATTCATTGTTATAATGAAAACCAAGTTTTATCACGTAATTTTGAATTTCAAAAGCTTAATTAGTTTGATTGCACACCAAGCGAGTACCAGCTATAACTATTGTACTAACTAAATATTATGAGGTACTTTTACAATTTCTGTAAATCTCAGCAATAAAGCATATTAAAGTACATCTGTTAACAAAAACATCCCTCTCGATTTCAAATAAATTTAAGAAGATAGTAACGATGCATCCAATACAAATCCCACTAAGAACTTTGCTTAATCCAAACAGACAAGATAAAAATAATCAGCCACAAAAGATTACTGACAACAGCTTACCCCCGGCGAAATGCACAGAATCCCAGATCAAAGTAACAAAGCAGATTTTCCCAGGAAACATGCGTTTGAAAATGGCCTGACATTCCCGTTTATGCATTCTGTTATGTCGATGATATATTATTTGCTCAGCAGCTTTCTCTGAGTCGATTTCTGGCAACCACGATGTCTTCATCAATTTGGCGTCTTGAATGCTCCAACTGATGTTGTCATATCATTAGATTTCTTTGTCTACGTGTCACAAAAAATAAATCGCAAACGTCCATTAAATTGTAGTAAAACAAATGTCTTCCCTCTTCTATACAAGCTCTGTGTAAAAAGCTGTACAGTGCAGCTATCGAAGTTCCCCCTACCAGATGCTTAACTTGTGTTTTCCTTTGTTACTCCGTATGTTTTGCTACATCGTACAACTGCTGGAAAACAGTCCTGATTTGGACACAACCAGAAATGGTCGGCAATACTTTTATTTTTAAAACCGTCTTTTTTAAAGTTCCGAGTGAAAAATTGTTGGATATTTTTAGGTCAAGTCGATTCGTAATGGCTGGTTCCCGCAGTATTGTTTCGTTCTTGGAGAATTGACGATGTTTTCTGCGACATTTCTCTCATTTTCTACTTGTTTTTTCACAATTCTGATTTGTGGAAAAATGCTGCTGCTTTCTAAACATTAAAACTTGGATTTCATTATTGGTCTTAATCTGGCTGCCCGATAACTTTGATAACGAAAACATTTATTTTGTTGCAGATGTAAAAGTAATGAATGTTTTTAGGACTACCGAAGTATGTTTAATCGATTTAAGTTATAAATTCTGTTTTCTAGACTATAAAAAAAACCAGAAAGTGTTTATGTTGAAACAATCATCAGTCATCAATCAAACAGTCTCAATGAGATGAGTGTTGTGCGTATACAAGTCTAGCATAGTAAAAATTTAATATTATTTTTGTTACAGGTACAATACGCTCCTAAAGTACGCATGTTCGTGAAATCAGGAACATTGAAAGCAAATATCCAAGAGGGAGACACGGTCGTTATTGGTAAGTTATTTTCCCCATTATAATACAAATCCCAATTGATTTCGAATTATCCATTAACTTTTTTAATCAACCCATCAAAGTTCATTGCTATTCGTAGGCGTACCCTAAGGGTCGATTCTGTGTCCCTATTAATTTTATTGAATACATACATAAAGCCTGCGTAGGTTGAAACAACGTTTTGAGATACTTTCATCAGGCTTACTAAATTAATTAAATAGTTAATTTCTTTCTTTAAACATCCTTTTGAATTCGATCCTTTGAACGACTTACCGTCTCATCTGTGAAAAATGTTCTTCAAAATTCTTGCAAAACGTTTTATATTTTATAGCATTTGTTGAGATTCTGTTATTGGATTTTTTTAAAGTATGAAAATAATTCTCATATTATTTTTTTTATTATTTCCCAGGTTGCCAAGCCAGTGCGAACCCCAATAACCTAACATACAAATGGTATGTCAATAATGAACACATAGCCGGTGACATCAGTAATGAATTGGTGAGAGTGAGAATGTAACATAATTATGAAATTTTACTTTAACGTAGTAAACTTGCCTTAACTTTCGTAACGTGTTTGTCTACCAAATAAGGTACGAATGAAAAATACATTGTGTCTTGCTATCAAATAAACATCACCGAAGTAGCCTGGTACCAATGCAACTAAAGTTCAAATTAGGTTGGTAAAAGTTTAATTAGCGTACACTATTAAAATTATAAAAAACACAAAAAGGTTTCTAAAGGGATATATTGCGAACATTCCAGTTTCCAAACTCTGCTTTAATGATAATGTTTTCAGTATTTAATTTATCTAGGTCATCGCTTTAGTTCAACTGGGTCGAGCTCGAATTCCTTCGAAGACCACCCATTCGAGAATTTGCTCGAGTCATTTAGCCATTATCGATTTTTAAATGGCGTTTTAATCAGGCAAATGGGGTGTTCATAGGTGAGGCTAGTAGCCTTCTGCTGTTGTCAATACATCCGTTGCAGCTACATGCCAATCGGTTTTGCTGATACTGCCATTGAATAAACAATTAGGTTAATTTATATTGTGTAAATGGTCCACATTGTGTTCAGTTCCGTCATGTTATTCGTCTATATTTTTTTGTTAGGCTTTTCTAGAATAAATGTGTAATTCATCATTTCTTTTGTGAAACATTGGCTTCGTCGAGATTTTTAAAAACGATTTATAGATATGATCTTTTATATCCAAGAGAAAATCAAAAGGGTCCCAAAGAGAAATCTTGGATTTAGTCTGTTATTTGCCAACTCCCTACACCAACACAAATTCGACTCTAAACACAACATCACCTAAAAATTCTACTTGTTTCCACGAAAATGTAAATGTTGAAACGCGTACACGAAAACCGTACGCGGAGAGTAACATATTCCATATTTGGGAGGCTCCATTAAAAATCCAAAACAAAGTAACGGCCTTGTATCTTATATCATCTCAAGTGTCGTTTCGCCATTAATTTCGCACACTATATTAAATTTTACCAAGCTTATTTGCATCTCCTGTAGGAAGCGTTGAAAATATAAGAGAGAATTTTCAAATTTCTTCTTGGCACAACATATACCTGCAATATGCATTTTACATTAGCTATTTCATATCAAGGAGTATGTTCTTGAATTTTTGGCTTATTAAATGTTTTGTTTTCTCCTTTAAGTGCTTTTGTTCTTCCTGCTACTGAAATGTTTAGTGCTATATGGTAATTGGCTTCTTCTGAAAGTCTGCAGGGAGTCATGTTTTAACGAGTAAGCTAGATATTTTCTTTTTGTCTACCTTATCTTATGCGCTTGTTGTGTAATTTTAAGCACTAGATGAGGAAAGTTTCTTTTTTCTGGAAACAGAAGCGTGTAACGGGAAATTATTTTTGTTCATATTTATTACGTGCAAATTTGATAGTTCTGAGGAGAAAATACTTATATACCAACGAATCTATAGTACAGGTACTAGATAGTCTGTTTTATCAAACCAGAGGTTAAAATAACGACTTTGAAATCTACAATAAGACTAATAAGCTGATATAATGAATATATGAAAAGAAAAGTTGCTTCAAATGATTTTGTTCTTCAACATATTATTATGTATAACCCAACCGTCTAATTAAAATTATCATCCTCAATTTACTACCTTTGTTCCAGATACTATCAAACATATCCCGAAGATTCAACGAAGCGACTATCAAGTGCGAGGTTCACAACCAAGTCGGCAAAAGTGCTGACACCAAAACTCTGGAAGTGGCCTGTAAGTGCCGACTCAAGAATTATAATACCTCATCAGTTCTGCGGTTCGATGGGCTCACAATCGTGGGGCTCGGTGTGAAAAGGGCGACGGATCTAGTGACTCTTCATCATTGTGATTTATTGCCGTATTCGTCATAAGTAGCTATTGCAATTTTTGAAGCACTGTGATGTTTGAAAATCAAGTTATAATTATTTAACTGAGTCTCAATTTTTGTAACTTAAGCACACATTCTTCAGACACCGATAGATGAAATCAATCATTTAGGATTTTTGTTACAAAACTGCAACTTTTTGCTTGTTTTAATCACATTCCGCTGTTATTTTTGTTTTGTTAGTATTATGACACATACACATGCATTTCTACCCGACTGTCTCAGAAAAGGGGCAACTTTTCGTGTATTATTTCTGAGAAGTAAACGTATAGTTACTATTATAACTGATCCAAGAAATTGTCACACCCAACAACACACTCACGTCAATGACACAGCCAGCCAAATCCATTTTTGAATATATACGGGCCACATCCTAGAAAATATACACGTCCAAAATTATTACTGAGAATTTTATTGGAGACTAGGTCCTGGCGCATGCAAAATATTATTCATGAGTTTTCACCCAGTAGATATCATACATGAATTCTTTCCAAATATACGAAAGTCGTATTCACAGAAAAGCCGGTAGCATTTATTGTTTCATCCATTGATGCGTTTCCAATAGTCCATGCAATAGGTTTAACGGGTAATATGGGGCGACTATTTTCCACTAAACGCATGTAATTCCGCGTGTACTAAATTAAACAGATGTTTGTTTGGTGGTAGTTTGGCGTCACGTCTGGCTGAATTTAGATCGAAATCAGATAGATGGTCGCGATTTTTATTATTCTCTTTGCTCCTATTTCAGTTGATTTGGGATCAAAGCAACGTATATATACATATCTTCTTCATTCTTATGTAGATACTTCTTAATTTATTTATTATTATTTTTTTACATAATATCAACTTTACTAAGTCCATCCATATGTTCTTTGATTGCAGTAAAAACGGATTTTGTCTTAAAAGCGCAATACTTTGCGTTCGAATTGAGAACTTTCGGTCTAATTCAGCCTAATCTAGCTCAGCAATTTCAGTTGAAATTTTCTATTTATGAGAAGTATTAGTTACGTTTAACTAACTATCGATAAGTTCTAAGACAGCTAGCTAGTTTTGCCAATAACCCATTTCATATGCATAAAAGAGACTTCTTTCATAGAAAGTGATTGGACGATATTACGTTTTATTACTACAATGAAATTATGAGAACTGGCAATTGTGGTAACGAGAATTGTTACGCTTAATTCCTATGTGTCGATTCTGGGTATGGCCTTCATAGTGGCGTTGATTTGATTTAAAACCGGGGGTTCACAGAGTTCTCTGAAATATTCAGGAAATACCTTAAAAATAATTTTGAGAATTCGCCTTAATTAATGTAGGTAATGCTATTAATTAATGTTTCACTAGTATATACCGATTTTCAGAGTAATAGTAAATCTGAGTGAAAAAAAAGTATTTTGTTAGTAATGGTGCATACGAAATACGAAGGTAATGAAAAGACAGTAATAAAGAAAACCTTGATATTTGTTAATGGAAATATTAGGCAAGAAAAATTTTATGGATTGATACCTATTAAAAAATTATGAATTTATGAATTAATTATGGGTTGCAATAAAGATTTGAAAAGAAGGATGCCCAGATATGGCCCACCTCAGACACGTTTGGAAGGATAACACAAAAATATAAGTATTTTAAATAGGAATTATCCATCAAAGCTTTATTTCAAACTAAGACGCCGTGATCATAACAAATAAATAAGTCATTTTACTTATTATTACGCAACTTTTATTTTCACGTTAAGTTTGGGGTTGCCATTTTATGGTCAATTTAATTTAAATTCATATTTTATTTAATAAATCTAATCGATTACGGAAAAACTAAACGTTAGTCAGGTTTCAGTTTTTTAATCTGATAAAACTGGCAGCCATTATAGTTTGTTTTAATTAAACCCACTCGACTTTTAGACCAATTATGTAAATAAATACCTCAGACCAGAGATAATATACTTTATAATGATAAATCCACTGTTTGGCTTTGCCGTAGTTTGATATGAATTAAATTGATAAAGACCAAAATCCGATGCAACTAATCGATATTTCTTTTTAAATATGGCCATATTAGCCTTTGACAAATGATAGATTTGACATTAAACTACCTACTCAAGCTTGCTCCCAGCTTGTCAAAGTGTCAAACAAGTATAAAAGGAGCTATAGCAGTTTACACTTAAAGAAGATTCCTATTATTCATAAGGTTAAAATGAGTTAATAACGTTGAAATTAATAATTATTGTGTTCAAATGATATACTTTTCATTCGAAAGTGGTTGAAAGTGTGTAGAATGAGTTTGTGACTGTGGAAAAATGAATGTTTTGAAAAAAATAAAACTGTTTTATTTCCAAATGGCGACTTATTTTCTTAACTGGTATGTACTAGAAGGTGTTCATAATAACTTAAACTATAATTCCATAAACTATTTATCAGTGTTCACTGTAGGCCAAGGTTGTTCTAATATGTGGGCATTGTTCTTTGAAACCTCGGATGATTAGTATGAAGTGAACAGCGAACAGTTATAGCTATAAATAAAATCAAACCAAATGCCCAACAAAAACGACGAAGAACCGTTAATAGAAAGAGTTTGCCTAACAATTGACGCGCTATCTATGTCAGCACCTATAAACGGGCAGAGCCAATACCAATATTTAAAAATCGGCCCAAAGCTTTGTTGGGCCTTATATTTACCCTCAAAAACTGAATGACAATGAAATTTCGCAAACAGGAAGCTGGCTCAAAGGGCTGTGGATACTTTTTCCCTTTTATACCTTTACGGAATGAAATATGATTCCCTTTTGTTATCCAATCACGTATTAACCATTTGATTGTTTTGATCTAAACTCGGGTTCAATGTTTTGTTTTTTTCGTGGATTGATTTTATAGAATCTTGAAGTTGGTATTTTGCTATGGCTTTATTTGAAACTTACAGCTTATTAACTACTTGCTTGATGGTATGACTGGGAAATCGAAAATTATAGATTTTTGATAATCGTTATCGCTTACAGATTGTCACTCTCTTTAAAAGCCTTTTTCATCTTGTCATATATGCAAAAGTGAAACCATTTCAATTAGGGGGAATCCTTAGGGAATATTTTAGGGAGTATTTGCATACATATCACAGTCGCACACCATCAACGACAACTCGTTTCCTTACCTTTTTATAAGTTTACATTGATTGTTGCAGAGATGTTATTAAAAATGAAATTGGAACGTAAAAGCGTTCAAATTTAATATCACTAATTTAATACAATACGAGAAATGGCTGTCAGATATTCTAACAATGAAGTAATAATAATACTCATAATAGGGTATATAGTCATAAAGCATAGGCATAATTAGCCTTTTAATGTTCCCACTGCTGGGACTCAGGCCTCCTCTCTAGGAGAGGGAATGGGCCGCAATCCACCACGCGGGCCCAGTGCGGGTTGGTCATGCCAGTTTTCTCACGATGTTTTCTTTCACCATTTATTTATTTCTTCATAACCCTATTATGCAGAAGTTGACTAAAAAATTAATTAGTCCGTCAGGTAGATTTCCAAAAAATATTGGACACGTATTTTTTCTTTTTTCACGTAAACAAAAATCGAAGACGATACAGTCCATTGAAATCTCATGTGACGTCACTTCATGCTACAATTTTTACCACGCCGTGACGTCACAAACCCCACTCATGATCTTTGAAGCTTTTTATCTTCGTCAATTTTTATAGATTTGATAAAGCAAAAAATACGTATCCAATATTTTTCGATAATCTAACTGACGGACTAAATAAAATGATATTTTTATTCCTCAGGAAAAATTCCTATTTTTGATATTGAAATTACTCTCTCCATGACTCCAAAACAATGCCGAACCATATAATGGAAAGTACATAATTAAGTCCTACTAAATTAAAATCACAGTCCAAACGATTACCTAATAAAATCTAGAACGAAACAAGATGCCTTACCGTCCGTCAATTCAAATTGGGTCGACTAAAACGGTATTATTCAAAGTTTCAAGAGTCCTTAACACAATACCGAATTATAGTCATTTGCCCACAATTACGTGGTTTCAAGGCAATTTTTGACGTCGAATGAAGTGCCCTCTATTGTGTAATGATTGGACTATTATTTAATTTGCATTCTATAGGGATGTATTGTTCGGTTTCCAGTAGTACTTAGGTTTGGTGGAACGAAAAGTTGAATAAAAGGAATGTCGAGGTGATTTTTTTGATTTTATAATTGAGCTCTAATGAGTCGAAGATGTATATATTTAATGGCTCTATGTTACAATCATCCCAAATTAAAAGTAGGATTGTGTAATGTTCCGCTACCTAAGAACGACCAGTAAAGGTTTTGGTTGTGGTTGGATGGCCACTTACATAATTATTATGTCATTTATTCCCTTGCAGCATTGTATTATTAAATTGATGTAACATGTTGATAAGGGTGGAAAAGGGGGTGACTACTGAGATTACTGATACTATTACAAAAGAAACAAACAAGAAAATATGTTGTGCCGATCACAAATCTATTGGCATAAGGGAATGGTAAAATGGTTAAATAGCTTTTAGTAATATTTTACGTTTCCGTTACCTAAAATTCTTTTAATTTTGGTTGAAATGTGAAAAAAACCTAAACTCGTAGAAGAATACTTACGGCATTTACAAGCATTACCCTAACAGTTCTACGAGATGAGTCTTTCTTTAATACGAGTCTTTTGTGTGAAGAGTTATGTTCAGCAAAATATTATATATTTTTATTACATCCCCTAAGACGTTCGGCTTATAAAGTTTTAAATTTTCATATGCTGCAGCAATGCAGTGTTGACGTAGAGTACGAGAAAATGAAGCCTTCACATACTTCCCAGCTAAAGTTATTATATTACGGCAATATTAGTTCTGATATTTTAAAACATTTAATTTTAACAAAGCATCGAATTCGTGTCTATACAAATATCGACCAGACGCTTGGAGGCATTATTATAATGATGAGCTAAATGAGTATGGTTAGATTTTTCTTTTTACTTTCTTTATAATTATCAAAAATTTAATTATTCTTTTTTTTCATCTGTTGTCATTTTGCAATAGTTGATATTTTAGAAGATCAAGCTTCGATAAAAACTAAACTGATACATTAAAAATACATACCTATGTTTAAGTATTTTTAATGTTGAAACAGCATTATTTTAATAATAATAAAGGTCATAAGACTGGTGTGTTGCAGAAAGCGGGTTTCTAAATACAATGTTTGTCAGCCAGCCAATTTTTCAATTCCTTTAAGATCTGTACAAATTACTCAATATTAAGATGTGACACTACTTATATCGAGGTTTCGTGCCTCGAAATAAATAGTGTTGTTATCTTTTGTTATGTGATACTTACTATCAACGCGGATTCCGGAACACTTTCGGTTATCATAATTTGCATTGTTTATTGTTTTTGTTGCCGAAAATAGATCTAAGTGGCGTCCAATTGGAGAGGCCTATGTCCAGCAGTGGATTGCAACAGGCTGATGATGATGATTGTTTTTGTTATGTAATTTCTGACGTTACTGTTTTGAACAATGACGAGTATCTCCTTGAGATTAAGCACTTATTGAGAAATTTCATTTATAAGTAAATAAATTAAAGGCTTAAAATTAAAATTATAAGTTTTAACTTCAAAATGCGGCAAAGACAAAAAAAAAAATACATTTTGTAACGATATAGCCGACCAAAAGTATCAAATTAACGTTCAAAATGCTAAACAAATTATATTGTGAAGAAAATTGAGCTAAACATGCGCTGTTTATTTTTACCCCTGGTTTCTATTTAATTAGCTGCTAGGTGTATTATTTTATATAAAAAGAGGATGTTTATTTTGCTTCCAAATTGTTGGAAACGTTTTCCTAGCCCCGCGGGCTAGTACTTACTTTTTGCTCTATTGCGGACAATACTGCTTTAGGGAAGGTTCATAATTATCTGACGGAACATGCGTCGCGTATTATCGGTCGCGTAACGCCAGAACTGACAAATGTATAGAAAAATACTTGACCGTTCACATTCGACGCACTAACGTATCATCGGTTGCGTGTGAACGGTCAAGTGTTTTTCTATACGTTTGTCTGTTCTGGCGTTACGCGACCGATAATACGCGACGCATGTTCCGTCAGATATGAACCTTCCCTTAGACATGTGTGAGTTTTCGCCAGTGGGAGTGGGAATTGCCATAAAATCTTGCATTACTATTTAATTATTATAATAGTCTTATTAAAAAAAAAATAATATAGCTGTTGCAATAAGTTGTATAATTATTGGAAGAAAATGCTTGGGTCTTTATGTGAGTATCTCAAAGCAACTTTGAATGATGTGCACAAAATTTTTCTTAATTACACCAGCCTATCTTGAAAAAGGAAGGCTTATTATTGAATGAATTAATAAAATAAGCTCTATTTCGAAAAAAAAGAGTTTTTCTAGGGTTATCAACATGATTGTAAATTTCGACTTTGTGTCCCGATTTTTCCCAATAAATAGGCCATTATTTAAGGATGTACTCGGTCCAGCCTACATTTGTCTGAATGTGATTTTTTGTAAGTAATCATATTAAAAATATTAGATCCCGAAGATAGCCGCAGAGGTTCAACAAAAGATTTAACTTTTGGTGTTAAAAATTCCCTTTTGTTCTAGATGGACCGTCCATCCAAGTACGACCTCAGAATGTGGAAGGTGAGCCAGGATCTTTGGCTACACTGTCTTGCGTAGTCGATGGTCATCCACCGCCGAAGATACAGTGGCTAAGATATGAACATGAGAGATTTATTGTAAGTATTGCTTAGTTAGCTACAAGCTCTCGTGATATTTATTTAATTGTATTGGAATTTAAGAATATTGTCTGGTGAACATAAATAAATATCGCACACACACATCTGAAACAAAATCCACAAAATATTCCCCGATATGTATTGTTTTGTGGTTTGCGTGACCAAGGTGTTAAAAATTCCCATTGCCATCTCAGTTGCAGTCAGTCAAAAGTGTATGAAAAATTAGTTTTTTTTTTTGACAGATTGCGGTTTTCATGCTAATGTTTCTAAAAAAAATAGTAGAACTGGCCCTTTGTTACGATAATTTGTTTAAGTATAGTATGATGTATAATTTTTTGGGTGGATTTTAAGTTTTAATACCTGTGTGAAGGGGTAAGAACTTAAAAATCAAAACCCTTGAGAACAGCCCAAAACCCATTCGGATCGTGAAACATTACATATTTAATCACGGTAATATCTATATATTTATATACTAAATTGATCACCATGATTAAAATAATATTAATACATTTTTATAAAGCGAAGAGTTGGTTTTTTTGGTTGAACGCGCATTCAACTACAGATTCGAATTGAACAAATATTTTATTGTTGAATAGTCCATTATCAAGGATGGCTATGAGCTATATAACATCACGATACGACCAATCGGAGCGGAGCATCAATGAAAAATGTTGCAATAACGGTTTTGTATCTCTCTTATGTGACACGCCTGCGTCGCGTCTGCGTCGCATCTGCGTCGCATCTGCGTCGCGTCTGCGTCGGCTAGTAACATATATTTCTTCTTAACAGAGAGTCGGGAAATCAGCAAACCTGACAATCACAGTGACTCCTCACTCGGCTGGCCAGTACTGGTGCAAAGCGAGCACTGAGAACAGGCAAGATGTCCAAGCCCCTGTCATGGTGTATATTAAAGGTAATATGCTACAATTAACATTTAACGATAGTGAATATGTATATTTATTTATTTTTAAAGAAAGCTTACAGACTAATAACATTTATATTTTTTTTACTTAAGTAATGAAAATTGCTACTTCAACATAATTATATATCTAGCTACAGATTACGTTGACATCTTTTAGCTTTTTAACTCAACTAAAACATTATGTTGTAAAGATCTGATAAAGGTTATTTCTCCTGAAGCGCCAATCCGATAAAAAAAATCTTTCAATGATAGTTAGTTTCACAACCATTGAGTGGTTCTCTTTGTTCCGGGAAATGGAAAGCATCTGTGGGATATGCTATAAAAGCGAAGCCGCGGGAAAATGATTATATTTCTATGTAGTATTTATTAGTGAGTAGAATGTTAACTAAAACCCATCGATGTCAAAAGTAGGAGTAAAAATAAAGAATTCTGTCAAAATGAAGAGGGAGTTTCTACTCCTTCTTTTTTAGAAGTCGTTTTAAAAATAGGCGCTGTCTTAGATATGAATGTCTGGACACTACTTCTGGACACTACTTCTGGTATTTTGAGCAAATTTAATAATAGAACGTCGTTAAGTGGAGGCAATAATATCCCATCGCATTATCAATTCCCATTTCGGCTGCTCCATTTATTTTGTCTTTTAATCAGCGGCATGTTACAGCATCTAAGGCGTTAAAAAGGCGGTTGACCACTTGCCATCAGATATAGTATATGGCATATTTTCATAAAATATTGTTATTTCAAAAATTCATAAACATACTTAAGCAGGTCCTTAAAACAATATCTTTTAAAGATTTTTGCTAATCACTTTCTACACCGTAGAGAGATTTAGTGAATTAGACTGGATCTGTATAACTATACTTTTCCCTTTAATGCATCGTATTAATGGACTTAAAAATCTATACATATACTGCCGAAAAACCACACACAGAACTTCTTAAATTTACGAAAGCCTTAAGACGTAGATCTGAAACTCGGGCAAGTAGCGTCGAGGCATACGAACTGCGCCAAGTACTGCGACGTAGCCGAGGTCATTTCAATTTGAACATCTTGCGAACTAGCCAAGTTAGCAGTTCGTAACTGTGTGGTCCCAACTTTATGCCCATATAGGCAACTCAGTTTTGCATGTTCTCGAACAAGTTCTACAACTTTTGTTTTATGCAAATTGAATAGTGCGTTGAAAGGTCTCATTTAAATTATTGTTGACTTTGCATCTATTATGAGTTTATTACTTTGTGGGATACTAGTTTTCTGCATTCGGTTTCGCCTGCGTGATTATTGGAAATCATCCCAAGGAAAACGTACTCCCGGGGCGAAGAGTAGACTATGTTCTAGACTAGAATCTATGTTCCAAATTTCATCCAGATCCGTTCGGCCTCTATGGTGTGATTAAGTAAAAATCATTTATTTATACATCCATTCAAATTTATAATATTAGTAAGATTAAGACGGATTAAGGATTTCGATTATTAGATTAAGGCATGGATTGTGGAAGTTTATTATATGATGCCCTTATTTCGACTGGGAAAGTTAGGAGCCATGTGATTTCTTAACGTTGGGTGTGAAACTTTTTATAACACTAGCTTTTGCTCGTGACATGTTATGCGCATATCTCGTTTTTCTCGTTCCTGTAGGAATTTCGAGAATTCCACACATAGTACTCTCCTACATTCTCCAAGGACCTACATGGCAAATCTCAACTTTCTACGATCAGTCGTTTCGACTGTGCGTCGTCTGTCAGTCACTCGCTCTTCAGTAACGGAAGAGTTTTATATGTATTAAGTTTTCGAGGACACACTAAGTAGACTTGCTAACTTATTACCTAGCTGTACGAATGCGAATGCAGGGTTATTTTAAATAACCCTGCCTTCGAGCTATGAGGGGTTCGCCATCCGATAACAACCAGGCCCGGGTCGACGACGCATTGTGCTCCAAGCGAGCCTCAAAGAGAAGTCAGCAAAGAAGATGGAGCCGAAGTTGCGGAATTTGTTTGAAAGAGTCTAGTCAGTTACTATCGGACGGCGAGCCCATCCCATAGCTCGCAGTCCGCAGGCCCGCGCCTATGGTGGCCAGGAATCACCCTGTATTTCCCGACGCCATGAGCGTCTCCTTATATTGTGGCGGGTGAAGCGTCAGGTTTCGCTCTCACGCATGCGGTCCGCCTCCTCCTTTGCTAGCATTAATGCTTCACCCCCAAACTAGGCCTGTATCTGTATTTTGGGGGTCAACGTTCAGCCATGGGTTCTATTTCTAATCTAAAAGCATTTATAGGAGGGTCACTAGAAAGTTGACAGCCAAGGTTACTGCCATTGTCAGCAAAGAAGACGGGGCGAATTTGTTCGAAAGAGTCACCGCGGCCCTGGACCGTAAAAGGCGAACACGGGTGGGTTTTAGTGTCAGTAAAAGTCTAATACTCCCTTCTGCTCCGCCCCGAGTGGAAGTAATCATTTGATGATTTCCCATCCTGAAAAAAAAAGTGTTATTTTATGTACTCATTGAAACTTGAAATATTTGGAATGTATAAGAATATCTTTTTTCCTATCTACACAAAGGCGTTCTTTCGTTCTTATAATATTAAAATACATAAAAAGCACTTAATATAAGCCCACTATCGTCATATCCCTGCAAAAATATTTAGAAGAAATTCCTTTAAAGTGTCAAGGAAAAACTGACGAAAATTGTTATGGGGTCCTTTATTCTCCATGTTGTTATAGGACCGCCGAAGATAATGTCAAATCAAACACAGTATGGCGTGGAAGGGGACAGCGTGAGAATAGAATGTGTTTCGTTTTCTGTCCCAAAGCCGGACTTCATTGTATGGACCTTTGGAGGCAGCGAGATCAATTCATTTCACAATCAGGTAATTCATTTTAACGTGTTTCATACGTAGCTTATTTTTTACAGCAAAACATTAACACAGCTTGAAAATGAAAATAATATATCTAGTTTCGCGGAAATTAAAACTAGAAATATTATTTTCATTTTCAAATTTAAAATGAATTTCCGCAAAGTAACGCCTGACTCAATCAATATTTTATTAACACAGCTGATTGTATTTAAGAATCTCGCATACTGTTTCAATTGATATCAAGTTAGTCCCACATAGCTTTTTGGGTCCGGGTTGATCAATCTTCAGTTTCCTAGCAGAAAGTAAGTACAGATCTAAGGCATTAAGTACAGTGGGACACAACAGGTTCATAACACAATAATTAACAGTACGCCTCTGTACCTACCTGAGTGTCGCATGAAATTTTAATAACTAAATAAATATTACCGTGAATAACCATTATTGTGGACATGGTTGGCATATGCGTACAAGTACATAACATTACGTATTTTATAGATTGAGTTAAACACACACACACACACACACACACACACATATTATCTTACTAACTTGAAGAATTGAACTCAATCTACAACTCTAAATGCCAAGTATTGCAGTTCTCAACAAACAATAAAACGATGCTATAAACTTGCACAGTTAAGTGCACATTTTGCAGAACCAAAAGAAAAACCGACAAATTTCCCTCCATCGCTTATTTAAAATAGGGGGCTTCCGAAGAAAAGTTAGACCAAGATTTCTCAAACAGGAAACATAAAAGCAGAAAAAAATGTATGCACAGCACAAACTCGAGATAAAACAATTCTTTTGTTTTACCGCTAAAATGTATTCAGCAAACAGAAATTTAAAAAATTCTGTCTTACTTAGAGATACAGAATGAATATGTTTCTGCCCTTATCTTTGCGCAACTTTTGTATAAAACTTTTAAGTTTGCAAAGTTTTGCTGTTCTCCTTATAGTTTTTATCGTTACATTAATATTGGTCTTTCAGGAATATGCATTTTTGGAAGAAAGTTTGACAGATAGGATGACAAAATCAACTTTGATTATACGAAGGAGTGAATCGAAACATTTTGGGTACTACAATTGCACTGTCGTTAATGTCTATGGAATGGATAGCATTGAGATCAATTTGATACCAGCAAGTGAGTATAAATTCACTATTCTAAACCAATATTTGACTCTTACTGAATTTATTACCTAACGCTTTTTTTACATCGTAAATTTTAATTACGACCAAATATTTTGGTGTTTTTTTTTTCCGAAATAGATGATTACATGTTTCATTTTACAAGTCTATCTATTAAAAAGACATTTTATTCTAAATTTTCTAAAAGAAATCAGTAGTATATTTTCTGAAAATTTCCAAAATTCTTACAGAAACCTTTCCGATCGTATTCATAATTGCTGGAGGATCTTCAGCCGTGATCTTTGTACTGATAATCATGCTGATTATAATGCTATGTCATAAGAAGACAAAGAAGACAGATGTAAAGAAACCAGACATCACTGACCTGGGAAAGACTTGTGTAGACCAGTTCAAGGATTGTGACAGAAGTTCTAATATCAGTGATCTGAAGTTGGAACTGAGACAGGTTGAAGGAAGTTGTGATATGGTAAGTCATCAATGATCATCCTAGATATTATAAAAAATAGTCTGTTACCTTTGCTTGAGCCCATATTATACCTGTAGAACCTATTCTTAGCTAACTGTCATTTCAATGTTCTATTGTTATTAGTACTACAACTTAAGCTCGATGATACTATCGAAAAATATGTAGCCAAAATTAGTTGCTCTCTAAATGTGTAAGCTTTCTACAACTCTTCTTTAGAGAAGAGTTGTAGCAATCTTAGGATTGCCAAATCTTCAGATTAGTTGATATATAGACCTCTCTATTAATTTAAATCACTTTTTACATCCAGGCTTCAGAAAGAGTTTCCATGTCTTTTATGATTATACGCTTGATAAATATCATCGTGCGCGAAATCTCTATAAATTAACGTTCTGTTCCGCCCTCTAAGTGCTAATTCATCTTCCATCTCATCCAAATCAGGACAACTCCAACGCCGGTTCCGAAACAGACCTCCATCCAACTCTTCACCTAAAATCAAACCTGGGTCTTCCTCTTGCTGGTCCAGTTCCTCTCCCAGACTCGGGCTACGACAACGAGCTGATGAAACAGTACCAAAGGTACAGTGGAGACTTCAACCAGCCCATCAGTAACCTGAATTATAAGGTACGTAGGATTTATTTTTAGAATGTACAGGGGCAGTATGTGTGGAATTAGAAATTAAATATTTATGTACGGAGCGTTAGGACGTGGATGGTGGGCTATTCTTTAGTCTGTTTAAGGTTGAGTTTGTGTGTAAAACTGGTGCATCTATTTCTGTGTATAGTTTGGTATAACTAGTTGCAATTAATAGGTATTTAAAACCAACAACTTTCATTGTCTAGTAGCAACGGCTCAATCAAAGTTTTTTAAAAGATGCATAAAAGTACAAGATACGCATCTAACTGTTAACATCGAAAATTATCCATTTACATGATACTAGTTAACTGGCTCACGTATGTACAAATAAAAAGAACACTTTTTCTTAAATAAAACGCAACTTTCTGTAACACTCTAGTTTTAAATTTTTAATTCCAACTCACGAACAAACGGCTCTCGGAAATTCATACGACCATACCTACTTCGCAACCATATAAAACATTTCTTGGCAAGATATAATTTTATACGTGGGTAGAATTTCAGTCAGCAAAGCATAAAAATGCTGAATTATGAGAAAATAATAATACGAGGACCTTGTTACATACTAACATCAGGCTTCGTCTAGAAATGTGAGACTCTCTCATTTTTCACTGTTGGTTCAATCTACTTTAGATTTTATAACGAATTTGCTCTCTTCAACTTTATGCGAATAAAAAGATTCAAAGGGACTTTGTTTTGGATTACACAAATCTAATAAGAACTTTCGTTCTTGTAATTTAGAAATAAATTAAGAATTATGAATGATGATGGGAAATGTTTTCAAGAAAAATGTGTTTTTTTTTGTGAACCTAAGAAATGTACTTCTTAATAAATAATGCCTTTAGTAGGTAGAGAAATTACTTTTGAAATGAGACAATGGACTGGCGTTTACCTAAGTGGTTCCTGGAAAACAAGAGGATTTTTAGAGTATTCAAATAGCTGTTTTTGGTAAAGCATTTAAGGAACTAACCTCATTATAGCCCTATGTTGCTATGCTATAACTTTAGAGGTCGTGGTAAATATTTGGGCAATATTTCACCACAACCTCTTTTTCAATCATCGTCTGCCTAGCCTTTTCCGAACTATATTGGGTTCGGCTCTCAGACAAGCCGGATTTAGATGAATACCAGTATTTTACGTGAAGCGACTGCCTACCAGACCTCCACAACCCGTTAACTGGGGAACACGGCACTTCTTGGCAAGACTGGTGATTTTTCTCTCAATAAGGTGACTAATATTAATTTAGTGTGTTAAATCTCAATACCACCGTGGTTCAATATCTAATGACTGCTTTAATTTCCTGTTCCGTGTTTAAAGCAAACCAGCTTTTCTTCCGGTATATTCTGTCAATGTCTTACCGTGTAAATTTAGATGAAGTGAGTGTGAAGTGAACTGTCATTCCACCTCTTTTATAAGTATTTACTAAAACTTTATGTACTAGTTAAAAAAAAAAACTGTAAAAAGGCCATATTAATGCCATAGACATTTTCTATCAATCGAACTTAGGGTAGTGCAGAGGCAACATGGCAGGTGCAACATAAAAGAAAGGCAAACAGAGAGGAAAAAATACAATCATAAATACATATAGATACATACATACAAATCAAATTAAACACGGCATTTTGAGAAAAAAAAATCCAATGAATTAACGCTGTGAATGATTCTACCTTTCAACTTCTTGCGAATGTGCTCCCGTGCCTTCACCCTAAAGGTAAACCGACTGCTTGCCGTCCTGGTGTTCACAGTGTTGTTCAGATGTTATATGGATTGATAGCACTCTTCATATTCACTTCACCTACGTTTACAAGGTGAGGTTAAAAAAAATGCACTGTTGTAATCATCTCACTGTAAAAACTTAGGTGAAGTGAACATGAAGTGAGCTGTTAACTCAACCAATCAAGATGAACTGACAATTACGTTCTAGATCACTTCACTTAGTTAACATGGTGAGTTGTTTACCGAATCGCACTGCCTAACAGCTGATCTATTCTGTTAACAGCGGACCGTGAAAAACGAAGTGATCTGTCAATTCATATAAACAAGACGCTTCACTAAAACAGTTCACTTCACGCTCACTTCATGAGCGTGAAGTGAACTGTCATTCTAGACAGTTCACTTCACGCTCATGAAGTGAGCGTGAAGTGAACTGTTTTTTATGGTGAGACGTTGTCAAAACATACCGGTTATTCCACGATCTTCGATATAAACTAAAGAATAATTAAAGACATTTTTAAATTCTTTTTTCGTTCCCCAGCACCAAGGCCAAAGCAATGGCTATGTTCCTTACGTGGATTACTCCCGAGACTACGCCCCACCAGTACCATCGGACTCCTTATCAGGATCGCTATCTAGAAGCACTGATGGGTCTACTTACCCCAGCCACTGTGGATCCTTGCATCGGCAGCAGAGCTGTGCAAGACTTGGTGGCATCGTTGGACCTGATGGTGAGTATGATTAACTGAGCTACTGTGTAATATCGATATAGTTACCGGCACGTAAGTTGGCAAAGATTTTCGTAGTGGGGGAAGTTCGCACACGCACAATTTCATACAATTTTACATGCACGAACATCCCCCACTACGAAAATCTTTGCTGCCAACTTACGTGCCGGTAACCATACTTATAATGCGGATCTCTCTCTCTCTCTTATCATGTTTTCTAGGTTATATGTTATGCTCACAATTTTACCATACGGTTCAATTGAAAACCAGTGTCTGGCATTTTGCTTAACTGGCCCTATTTAAATAAACTATTTATATTCTTTCAATTGTACTGTATTTTTTTAAAAATTGGTAGACCGATTAAACGACATTGTTGTGTCGAAAAGGATAACTAATTGCAGTGTTTTTTTCTGGAAAACATAAAGGATTTATTATAGGCCCCAAAAAAAAGAACTAATAAAGCAAAAAACTTGTATCATAAACAATTGGGATATAGGACGATGTGTGAATAAAAGTCAGTGGTTTTCAAAAAAGGTAACTAGTTCACTTAAAAAATACATTCTAATTTAACTGTCAAGCTTACTAGGCAGTATTTTTTGAAGTGGCACGGTTTTTAAGAACTTGTTAAGGTTAGCAATGAACAGGTCCATAAATTTATCAAGTGTGAGTGAACGGAATAGCTTGACCATAGTCTTCGAGTTTGCATTGATAAAATTATGTGCGAGATCCGCTGTAAAGGAAAAATTTCGTTAGCATCAAGAGATTGTTCACTGTAGTTATTCATGATGTTTCAGAAGTAGGTGGTCATGACTTACGGTGGTTTTCGGTGGAAAGAAACAAAAGCCAAAAAAAAATGCGTACACAAAAAAAAAACAACCGCAGAAATATCCAAATAAATCTCTTTTCCAGCAGTCTGATGCAGTTGATTCATATCATAGAATCTATGATTTAACTACATAAATATCAAATAAAAATATTGATTTAATGCTTCAAATGTATTCGTTTATACAAATTTAGACTCTCAGCTATGTTAGTTTACACGGTGTGATGTTTACAGTATCGCACTGCTCCACGTAAATCATGTAAGTCCAAATATTCATAAAAATGGCCTCTTTCAAATCCACCGCTCCTATATCTAACGCTTTTGAGTGATGCTTGGTCAACAGACGAGGCATTTCAATACAATATTCCATAAAGACCTATAGTGAAATCTCACTTACACTTTTCTCTATCACCATTGAAAAGGTTCGTATAATGAAACTTCACAGTTCCTTTGGGTTCAATTTCAAAATGATGACTTATGATTTGGACATGGATATTACCGTCATCGTCGATCATTTTCTCATATTTACCGTTGAACAGGAAGACGTAATCATCTGTAATCAGCAAATGCTAATATGGAGTAATACATAATCATCGCAGAGAGGTGTCAATTAACAACTATGAGCTGTGTTTCACTCCATATCAACAATGACATCATCCAATTCCATATAATCATTAAAACAACCAAGATATTGATCGGGATCAGATTCGACAACCAAGTTGTCGTTGAAAAGACCTGTTCAGTATTATGCCATCTTATTAGTCCAGAATTATTCATAAAAGTTGTTCCAAACAGAACAGGGTCTTAAAATAATAATAATAAACATTTATTTCAGACTACGGTCCAAAAAAAATCAAGAAAAAAAAAAACAAAAAAAATTAATAATAATAAAAAAATAATAATATTAAATTTAAATCTCAATGCAATACTCACCAGCAGTGACCGTAAATATTCCCATCCCTTCCACATATAATGTGAGAATATTTCCTTTCACTTCATAGTCTGATTTAACGACAAGATGTGGACATTCCAAGTTGTACAGGAAAGTTAAAGCTGTTTTGTCAACTCTGTAAGAATATTTTACAAAAACACATTACACAAATTAAACTAGTATGTTTATATAAATGCTTGGCACACCTATCAAGCGAGATATAGCGTAGGATGTTTCTGTTTAAATTCCTGGGGTTAATTTTATGGAATATTTGGCAACACAATACACTAGCATCGCCCCGCAGTTTCACCCGCGTTGTTCCCGTTCCCGTGGGAATATGAGGATAGAATATAGCCTAAGTTCACCGGAAATAGTGTAGCTTCCTAACAATGAAATAATTTTTCAAATCGGTCAAGTTGTTTCGGAGCCTATTCAATGCAAACAAAAAAAAAAAACAAATCTTTCCGCTTTGTAATATTAGTGTAGATTATTTTATTAGTGATGAAGTAAATAATAGGACACCTGAAATTGGCATCGGTAGCCGAAAAGTTGCAAGGAAATCAGTTGGCATAGACCAGGGTAAGATTTTTGACATAGAGAAACAAGAAACATATAACGAAAGTTTTGAGAATGAATGTATGTAGATGGCTAAACAGTTTATAGTACAGCGGGCGTACCATGAGGTGTTAAAACGTGAGTCTTTCGAGCGAGAAAGAGGGATAGAGTTATACACCCTATATAGCTCCATCCCTTTTTCTCGCTCGGAAGACTCACGTTTTATTACGTCTTGGTACGCCCGCTGTACTATAAACTGTTTCGCAGGACTAACAAAGAAAGATGGATGTACTATGTGAAAAATGATATGGCTAGAAAGGAGGTGACTATCGAGATGACGGCTAATCTAAAACTGTGTGACACATGTCTGATAAATTAAGAAGTTGCGGTCATTTAAATTCTGGTCCTATTAGACAATTTCAATGTACTCGTAAAGATGACTTACTTCATTATTGTCACACCACAGTCCTTCATTCCGGATAATGACGCATTGGTCAGCTTGTATGTTATCGTAGGCTGCTTATCTTCAATCTCATCTATCCATATTGGATCCGATGCTTCGACTATGTTATCAATCCCATTGACGAAGGAGCCAAAGTTATTTTGAGCACCTTTAGTTGTGCAGTCAGGACTGGTCACGTCACAGGTTTTGCCTGAAATGGAAAGAGAATTATTTTATTAGTGGTTTATTAGTATGCGTTTTGGGTAGTATTAATTATTATAAAAACCAAAGCCATACATAAATATTTGTGTGAAGAATGACATCATAGTCTTTTAGGATATCATAATCAGCTATTAAATCACCATTAAATCTACAAAATGACAAAAAGGTAGATAACTGACTAATCACTTGCAAGATTTGCATATTTAACTAACTCATCTCTCCTCTCAGTGGCCAGTGGTTCGAGTTACGGTAGGCCAGAGAAAATGTCCAAAAAAAACACACCACATTATTCAGGGTTGAAATGTGGTGTTTTTTTTTAAATAGGCTATTTAAAAAAAAAAAACAAAAAAAAAACTCATTTCATTAAAAATCAATCCTGAATAATTTGGTTATTTTTTAAATTTATTTGGACATTTTCTCTGGCCTACCCTAACTCGAACCACTGCACGCCACTGTCTCCTCTGAATTGTTTAACACAAACAATTAAACAAAGAAACGGGTAGAGAAAGACATCCTCTGTACACATCACTATTAGTAGTAGTAGATATTCGGCAGTCGTTACGGATTGTCAGAAAATCTGACACCAGTCTTGCAAAGAAGTACTGTGTTACCTAGATAATAGGTTGTGAAGATCTGGAACTGGAATTCGAATGTCAATGGATCGGCTACTTTTCCGAATTCGAAAATTCGGAAAATAAGCCGATCCCAGTATAGTTGGGAAAAGGTTAGGCAAATATAATGATGTTCCTTAGTATAATGTGCGATAAACGAGGAACGAGTCGCTAGTTACTTAATAAATGATTTTTTTCAGGGACTAAGTTAACACAATGGATGAAGATATTAATACTGCTTATTATGTACCGGTCTAAAAGCAATATTTCTCACAACAATCTGTCTTCATTAAAAATAGTAAAAACTAAAATAAAACTTACACAGAACAGAATTTATCCGAAGAAGTATGAGAACTAAACCCAACCTAAACAACATTTTGAAGGAAAAATTAACAGCAAAATGAAGTGATATTGTTTACATGATAATTTATACTTTTGTAATAACGTCAAGCATGCATTATGATAAGTTATAATGGTTCTGTTTATATTAAAAAAAAACGTCACGACTTTATAGGGTTAACTCGTTACTCCTCCTATATCGAACGATTTTGCTTTGTAACTTAGATTACATTTTGAGAAAAATGTATTAATTACTAGCAGCGCATCGCGGTTTCACCCGCGTAGTCCCCTTTCCTGTGAGAATATGGGGCTGAAATATAACCTATGTTAGTTGCTGATAATATAGTTTACTTGTAGGCAGCCGCGATGACTTGCTGATAATATAGTTTGCCATTGGTGACACAATTGTTATAATCTGTCTGGTAGTTTCGGAGCTTTATCGGTACTTACAAAAAAATAACTTTCCTCTTTTTAATATAGATCGAATACTATAGAACGGCGCAACTTATTCTCTTCTTCCATACTTCTTTATCAGTCGATATTTCAGTAGACATTCCTGATTTTAGTGTGAACTGGATAGAATATAGACAAACACTATATCCAGTATCTGCTAAGTTCATAGCTTGGTATTTTCTATTTCTCAAGGAACTCTGTACATTTGCATTGTAATTAGTTATTACTTTAAGTTTTTACGTCATCAAATGATATTCAATTGTTTTCATTTTCAAGCTTGGGTTTTTACGCCAAGACATAAGTTGAGTTTGATTTTTTATTCAAACAAAACTATGAAACAAAACTGAAAAAAAAATATATATTGTTTATGCTGCTTTTCACGATACGTCGATCAACGAAAAAAATCACACGAGTGTACGTCACTGTTACGGTCATGGCTGAAGATAAAGGCTCCTGTAGACAAGTACGACCATGTATTATGGCGACAAATACTGGTTATTACTGAAAGCGTTCTAAAATTGACTTTATGAGATAGATTTTAAGTTAAACATCGTCGCCCAATCCCATCCCTATTGACTACGCTCCTTTACGATTTGACGCTCGTCGAAGGAAAAAAAAAAGTTAAAAAAAACGATTATTCCACAGTGATTCCTATGTCTGGTCCTGGAGTAGTCCTAACGGGTGAAGACGTAAGGTATGCTGCTACCTACGGAAACCCTTACTTGAGAGGCAGTGCTCCGGTCGGTAAGTTTATTGTGTTTGTAAACTTGTTATTACTCAAACAACTTGGGAAGAGCTGAAGTTGAAAGGTCAAAGGGTCTTTGATCTTTAGTGTTTCGGTAGACTTGAAGCCAACTTCAACTAGTCTTAGAATAGATTAAAGTAGGGTGTCTAATCAAATTCAATTGATGAACGTTGCTACTTATTCGACACAGACCATGTAATTGACATTTTCTGTCAAACTGTTTTTTTTTTTTCTGATTCTGCACAAAAATACTATACAAAAAAAAATACAAGTGTACGTTGCGTCAGACTAGAACTTTCTCCTGTGTCGTGGGTACGTTTACAAACATACAATCTCACATACATTTATAGCCAGACCCGGAACAACTATCTGCAGGCTATACAAATATTTTCTACATGCGGGAATCGAACCCACGACACATAACACAGCAGCCAATCGCTCAACCACTGCGCCAACCGTGTCGTCAAATTATATTATCTGTATAAACTTTTGAAATGCTAGGTACAAGACGAACATCCATCGATCACACTCTTTAAAGAAGGACTCACATTACTGTATTGTGTCATGTCATGGCGCCTTCAGACTCAGTTTTAGCTACTTCAAAACTAGTGATGATATTTCGTAAGCTCAAACAAATGCGTTTGATTGATGTATATCCCGCTCCACAACACGAAAAAACAATGACCATGTAGCTCAACTCCTAAGCCTTCCTACTCTTATGTTCAAACCCTTATTAATAAATGGAATTAAATCACAATTTAATTCCTCAAAGAATATACGAGTAGAATAAATGTATATTTATTGAGGTTAAATTTGGCTGTAATGATCAACATTGCAGCAAGCATTTAGTTCACTGCTAGATTTATATCTCCAGGTCTCCTGAAGCTTCTGAGTGACATAACTCTGATTCGCATAAACTAATAAGGAAGGGTTTAATTTTTTTGAGAATCCCGACTTTCAAATGCTTACTTTGTCAACAGCATACGTGCCACAGATGAACACAAACCCCGTTGGGAAGCCAGCACCGCCTCCTTACTATTCCGTTAGAAATGCTAATCATCCGCCAGGTAATCTTTACGGTAATTATGATTAATTTAATTATTTTCTGTCTTACTTATAATCTTAGTTAGTATGGCAATATTTTAAGCTATATTGTTCTACGATTAGTGGTGTGTCATGTATGGTGTTAGTATTTTAATACAAAAATGCTAATGTTATGATTGTGTATTTCTAATGAAAATTATATCAATTGGAATGATATAATTTTCATTAGAAATACACATCATCTTAATGATAAAACTCCATGAGATATTTCATGTAATTTTCACTTGATATAACAATTAAACTAATAGTTACGAGAGAAAGATATACGATCGTAGTGTTGAATGAAATTAATATATGGTATTATTAGCTGGAGCAAACGTCATATCATTTGAGCAATATGGCTTTTACAAAAGCGGATATCATGGCATTAAGTCACTCGATTATTTTGCTGTCGAAAGTTCCTACATGATGTCATAACTTTCATTTTCTCTTCTGTGATTGTCATGTTTTGATTAACTTTATATGACGAGTAATTTGACTATTTTCCCTGATCAGTTACATCAGTAACTTCACCATCATCATCATCATCTTCGAGGCCCGTCACTAGTCCATTGGCGTCATCATCGTCAACCAACAGTGGTGCACAGCCTCAAGTAAGTTCCACATACCTACTTATTATATTTTTACGAAAGATTCTCGCTTATACCTCATAAAGATTTAGTCAGAAAATATTGTAAAAGGAAGATAAATATGTCACTAAGGATCATTAAATTACCTCTCTGTCATTACGTGACATCATTGATCTTGGTCTGCGATATATTAGCTTCCAACAATTTCAATTTCTGATTAAAAGTTTATCACATGTGAGTATTTATATACAGTATGTTAAATAACAGAGGGCTTTCCCTTAAATGCGTTAATCTATATCATTAATAGATTAAAATAAAAATATTAGAACAGAAAAAAACATACAATAATCCGAATAAAAAAAAATGACAATAAATTCGAAAAATCCTGTTTAAAATCAAAATAGTAGCGGGGTACCTACTCGTAGTAGCAATGCCCAAACCGGCAAGTACGTGTGTACAGAGTGTTTCTTTAACGTATCAATTTAACATTTTTAGTGAATATTTTAATATTAAAAAAAATAAAAACATTTTTTTTAATGGTAATATTTTTTTTATCATATATGCATGCTATAGTATTGCGGGTTAACGGGAACACCCTCTGTTAGTTAACATACTGTAGGTATAGTGTCGTGTGAGTTGGCAGATGAGTTTATTGATGTAATAGGCTCCTCTTGCACCAAACAAGCAAATATCTTTCGTGTTTTGGCCAAAATAAGATCTAAGATGCGAGATTATTTTATCATATTCGCTTAGTAAATTGCTGAGTAAGTAATTCAAGCAAGAAAAGGCAATATTCCTGACTAATTTATGCGACGTAATGGTTATGGTTCTAATTTAGGTGAGTTGAGCTTCACATATTAGTCCTTTGGGTATAATAGGAAAAGTTACTAAACACTTAACGATAGCTGGCCCTTTAACTGAATAATATATCCTTCATAGTTTGTTAACGACCTTTGAGGCTTATTTTAAAGTTGAACTCGGGTGAGGAATTTGGGAATCTTCACATAAAACGAAATTATTTTATGAATAAACAGAAATTAGACTACTTTTATTACGTGCACAATGTATGTTACAAAAAAGATAGAAGAAGATGGGGTCAACACAATAGACGACCTTAACGCGAGACGCTTACAAGTGATCCTAAAAAATATAGGTTGTCGAAAGCATCTCAAAGGTTAAAAGGTTCTGTTAAGTTGATTGGCTCATGAAAGCTATTTTAATTACGAGGAAAATACTGTTTCGCTATGCTAGTGTTTGTACATATATATCTCACCAGATGTTATTAACGATGGAGGTCTGAATGGAGACCTTTTTTTTCTGGATTACTAATCGTCAATGACCCGTTTTAGGAGGAGTGAAAGGGAGTGTCAGGCTCTTACTGACTAAAAGCAACCCGTGTTCCGTCTAGTGCTTTTTGCGTTCCAGGGATTTTTTTAATGGGAAATCATCAAATGCGGAAAGGAGTATCAGACTCTTACTGACTAAAACCCACTCGTAATCCTTCTTGTGCCCTTGGCGTTCCAGGCCCGCGATGACTCTTTCGAACATAATCCGCAACTTGCGTTCCAGGGCTGCAGTGGCTCTTTAGAACAAATTCCGCAACCCTAGCAACTGAATGGAGATATTGATTTAGTGTTTTCATTCTTGACTTAGTGACAGTTATAGCCACCCTTAGTCACACAGTGTATTTTACACCCTAGTTATATGCATAATCAATCTCCCTAGCTTTTCCCTAACTATATTGGGGTCTTCTTCCAGTACAACCAAATGAAACTGCGTACCAGTATTTTACATAGAGCGACTATTCAAGTGAACAGCCCCGTAACTAGTTATCATGATAAATTTTGCCCCTATGCCAATTGGTGCCAGATTTAGTCAGATCCTGTTGACAAAAATAATGTGTTCCCTTAACGTCTTGTGAGTTAAGAAGTAGAATAGAATAGAGCAGAAGAAGAATAGAATAATATTTATTTAGCATGTACATGAAACACTTACACACACACACCACACACACCACACCACTTGCTACACGCTGAAGGGACTACCCATGTATTCCCTACTTCTTTGCTTTGTTGTTTATTAGATACTAAACCTTAAAATGTTTGACACAGGTGCCTAAATCGTCTTCGCAGTCTTCAGGAGCTTTGTATATTCTTCCGCCGTCCAGTCAAGGAAACCTGCAGTCCAATCAGATTACTACCAAAGGTTAGACAAAGTTTAATCAACAACAGATGTTTATAAGTTCGTAGCATAAATTATTTTGTTGTCCTTTATCGAAATTTAAATATGTGCCTACAGTTTTGGTCCCGTTATAGTAAAATGAACAGTTACTACCTTGTTTTTATTTACCTATCAATAAAAACAATTTAGATAGAGATAAAGAAAACCATTCTTAAGAATGGTTTTCTTTATCCGGATAAAATCATCATATTTATTATTTAACTTCTATATCTAAGTATGAAAATCATACTCTGATGTTCCTAACTATATTTTTGTTGAATTAAAAAAAAAACATTAAATTACTATAAGTATAATTAATAGTTTTTTCACGCAATGGTCAAATTATATTTGAATACTGCCTATCCAATATTTTTACCCCTCATCCAAAACTGCCATGACGAATCCCATAAATTGTGATTGGCGATGCATTTTATTAATACTACCCTCAATTTCAGGTAATAGCACCCAGCTGACAGCCGGGACCCACGTTTAATCGAATGATGAGTAGTTAGGTGAAATACATGAAATGTTTTAAAATATAATCGGTTTAAATATAAATGATATACGTAAGCTTGAAGATGGATTGCTAATGTGTCGTAGACACTGTAAATTGATTGATTGATTAATTTTTGATTGCGCTAACGCTAACTAAAGAATAATGGAGGCGGTATTTTTTGCATCATTTACAATAGTCTATTCTCATATTTTTTATTTATCCTGGATTTATATTTATCTTCGGAATGAGTATTTTTAACGTTCAGTGCAAATAAGTCATGCTAGTTTATTTAATTATTTAAAATATAAATAATCGTTTTAAAATGCATTTACTGTACTTATATCGTTATAAAATAATCTGGAAGATTTTAGATTTATCTTATAAATTAGCCTTTACATACGAAGCTACATAACTTTCGTTAATTGCAAAAATATTATTTAAACTTAATTCTATAACTCATTAAAGAAACGCTGCTTTTTATGGGTTATTAGAAAAAAAGATCTGAATAACTGAAAACTAATGAGAGTACGTAGTCATTAAAATTAAAACTGCTTTAGTTAACGTTGGTGCAAAAATAATAAAAAGTTTAATAAAAAAGATGTCTCTTTAGTACACTTCTCACGACTTTAATTATGTCAAAAGTTTGACAAACGAGCCTAAAATTAAAAAGCTTTAAGTGTTCATGTCAAAGAAAAACTAACCTAAGTTATGTTACGTTTAAGTTGAAATTCCTTGAATATGTTTTGAATTATTATTAATTAATTTAAGACGTGTTTTTAAATATACTTTTTGTAAAAAATGTATGTACTGGAGTACTTATCTCATTATTTTAAGAAGTAGAAAAGATTTAAACGTTTTGTTAATAATGATTGTCAATTAAGTCGTCAATGTTAATTTTAATAGTATTTTAACCTCGAATTATCGATTTTATTGAGAAATCCTTATATGGGAATAAAAATAAATATTTCAAATTGTACTATTGTCTATTGCTAAATAATTTTGTTAAAATTAAGTATTTAGTAGTTTATGTAAATAACTTCAGAAAAACCTTCTGACTGAGACTGAAAATTAATTTTAGATTAGAATTTGAGTTAGTTACTGTGTAAATACTACTTGTATTTTTTTTCTTGTATCTAATTAAACGTAATCGTAATTATTTTTTAAATCTTTTGCATTTCATATTTTTGTTATTTTTTTAGCCTTTATTCACTAACTGTATCTTACTGCGTATTTTTAATAAAATTAAATGTTATATTTTTTATTTCTTTTAGAAGTTTTTATAATTTTAATGAAATAATTATAGTCCAAAGGTTTGTAGTAGATTACTTTACTGTGAAAAGTTCTAAATGAACTGTAATATTAATTAAATTAGAAATATTTGTACTGCTAGATAATATCAAAAGTTTTTGGAGTCGGTTATGCATTGAAAAACAAAATTAATAAAAGTTTTGAATAATTATATGCTTTTTATTTGCTTCCATATTAAATCCTAAATTATTTCAAAAACTATACATGAAATCCTACACTTATATTATTTTGTTTATTATATTGTTTTCTTGAAAGAGTATCCGCGGCCCTGGAACATAAAACGCATTAGGAGGAACACGGATGGGTTTTAATTAGTAGTCAATCAAATGAGTTCTTCGAAGAAAGATCAGAGTCGTTTGACTCTGATCTTTCTTCGAAGAACTCATTTGATGATTTCCCAAATTATGTTGGGGTAAACATATGTTGCTGCTAGCTTAGACTGACGACCAATTTACACGTATCAATCAAGACGTGAGGTATTGTGAGAGATTCGAAGACATGTGACATTCAACAACCCACACTGGTCCCGCGTGGTGGATTACGGTCCATTCCCTCTCCTAGAGAGGAGGCCGCGTTCCGTATCCTCCTTCGCTAGCATTACTGCTTCGCAGAAGGAGGCGACCGCTTCCTATGCCTTCTCGCTCTGGACCATGGTTTGAACCTGGGCCGGACGCGACAGGTCGCCGCCGCCAATCGCCTCGACGAGGACACGGCGTTGCTCCGCCCAAGCAGGGCAGACCTCCACCGTTGCTCAAACACAACTCCATCTCGATCAATCAGTCTATCCATTTCTGAACGATGTTGGCTCCGGTTTCCGTTTAGTGTCCTGCGGCTGAGTACCAGTATTTTACCTGTAACGACTGCCTATTTGAGCACCATAACCCAGTAATTCGATAACACTTGGCAAGATTCCTGGTTTGTAACTGTCCGACTTTTAAAACAATCTGCAAATGAAGGCCGGTACCAACTTCTTAACGTGCTTTCCAAGACACGAAGGTATCTGCATACGTAATAGATTGCTTAACCTTGCAGATCGATCCATCCGCTTGTAACTAATTAGCCACGAGCTCAGTCTATGGAAGCAATAGCAAGTAAATAAGATAAATAAATTGCAAAAAAAGGTCAGAGTCGAAAATACACGCAACATCCAAACAGGGCCTCAAGTCTGCTATTACAATAGTGTAAAAAAAATAAAGTAAAAATAGCAGACTTAGGGCCCAGTTATAGTCACACACTGGCAAACGGGAAATTTAGAATTACAATCTTAACTGTAGCTTGATCGTAGAAGTGAATTCACGATATTTTAAGTTAAATACATACATATGCACATATAATTATTGTTATTACTAAACTAAAAAACATAATTCTATGACAGTTTTTGCGTCAAAAATTGAAGAAATTTTTTTCATAAAAGCAACTTCACTAGTTAATTTTAGCTATACGACCACCTAACCGCCTACAAAACAAAACCCGTCCACCATTTAGAAATAAAAGTCCTTATACCTGATAAAACATTATCAAAGACGATCTCAAGTCCGTAGCACACCCTTATCTATAAAGGGAACCAGCCGCGAGTGGAAAACAATGGGCCAGAAGAAAGCGACTACGGGTGGGCACTTGTGCACTTTCTGGCCACAAGTGATCTCCCGCCTTTTGTGTCGAAGAATAGCGCTTTGACGAATAATGTTTAGTGAAAAATCGGTTATATGGGTTAAATGTATCGAATAAAAGTTTCCTGTGCAAGGTTTCTGGATATGGGATATTTAGGTCAAGGGTTCAAAGCACAGATTTGCCACGTAGGAAGCGCTTAGAAAAGCTAGTATTACGGCAGTAATATAAATAATTTTAACCTGGGAAAAAGAAAATGAGTTCTCAAAAGTTGGTCAAAAATTGTAATTTAATAAATACACAGGTACTTTGTTCGGGGCCCCATGTCTCAACCTGTATTTAAGTACACGTTCTGTTAATTTTCACCTACTCAATTCAGTCGTTTTTTTTTTCAACAAAGTATTAAAGAATTTCCCAACAAAAAAAGCTGGATCAACCGCCATTCTAAAAGGCCCAAAGTCTGACCTAATTTAGATATAAGCAACGGAGTATACGCAGGCTTAGCCCGGAGCAATCTGCTCGATGTTTACGTTCAATCTAGAACCTAGACCTACATACGTGCCCCAGGCAATGGTTATGAAAATAGGATTAACGTCTCTATACGGCCTTTGTTACGGGTAAGCCGTCCTATTTTCGAGAAGGCGCCTCGTCTTGGGTTCGAGCAATTGAGAATTTGGCAATTTCGATACTTGGTTTCTGATGGAAGTTTCAGTTTGGGTTTCGTGAAGGAAGGAGATTGTTTTGATGTCTGTCAGTATGTCACTGTCTAATTCAAAGAATCCGTCGATTTTTATGATTCCGAAAACGATACTATGTACCAGTCCGAGAGATGTAGAAAAATCCTTGAGAAGTTCAAACGGTGTCACGATTCTCGAAAGTCGAAGAAAATGATTTGCGGGAGGAGTGGAATTCTCTGCCATTCAACCCTAATCTCTTCAAAGTTACAGTGAACAGGCTTCTTCTGGGTAAGCTCATTCCATCGTCGACTTTGTCTGTCACCTGTGACCTAGAGTCAAGAGCAAATCCATTTCACAATAAAAAAAAATCCATTCTGAAAATAAAGTGAGTGCCGTTTTAAGTGAAATTCGGCAAAATGCTGCTTATCGAGTTAGCGACACATAGACCTCTCCTGTGACCTTTACAATCCAATTACTGGACAGTGCCAATATTCTTAGGTAATATCAGATAAGAAACTTTAGGGTACTGCCTAACCGTAATGATATTTGTTTATCAACAAGGTTCGACCGCTTACTGTGATGCTTGCAGAGATCACTTCATGAGAGGATTGGTCACCCGACCAAGAAATAAAAGGCTGAAATGGAAGTAAGTAAAAATGATATAAAAAATGCTAAAATTCTCTCTGTCTTTACTAGGTACACGGACACTTTTTCAAATTCAATCTTGTTTGTACACTATAAAACGCCATAAACTTCTTCTTTCTTTTAAACAATATCTTTCAATAAGCATATCTTTATTTTATTCGCAGATACCTACTCAAATAAATCACAAAACACTATTCAGAAGTCACATTAAACTCAACACACAATGGTGCTGGCAATCGTACCTACATTGTTGTCTTAATGTGCCATATTTAAACGAAAACATCCTTTTAAAGCATTACTGGGAACGACGCAAACAATTGTGAGATCATGTTGCTGGTACTGGAGGTTCTGGAGAATATGCTTTGTTCATCATTATCAAGCTTGTGAAATTCTACACATAAGAATCTCTGTTGACTGCTTCAAATAATAGCCAAGTTTCAATATAGGAAGAACCAAAAAAAATTTTTTTATCAAAAGATTGGGGATTTATTACCAAACCAGGTAAACCTCAAAAATTAACTAAACTTACAAAAACTTAAAATACATCATAAATTCTTCCTCAACGATGTCAGTATGGCGGCATTGCCACGTTGAATGGCAATGTTAAGCCTCTGGCCAAAGTAAAAGCCCCCTCTTGGGTCACGGGAAGTGTCAACCAGCCGTCTCGATATTTCTTTGAAAAGGCTGTAAGGACATAAGGGGGGCCCCATGGTTTGTGGATTTCAACCTCATATGGCTCGAAAATATAGTTATCAAGAAAGTTTTCCGCAGCTACAGCGGCAGCGTCAGCACAACATTATGAACTGGGAAGATGGGATGGTGCAAGAGTATCAACACAGGTTACATCCCACGCTTAAATGGATGGATAAAAGACTGAACGACATAATATCTTTGTTCACATGGAAGATGGGTAGGATGTTCCATGGGAACATAGACTGCCGTCCGCCGCGGTCTTTTAATTCTTCATTTAGAGCACCGTCATTGGGATCTAATACGGCTGGAATGCCAACAGTGACAAGAGCCTACATTTGCAACTGAGATGAACAATCTGCCTAGCCTTTCCCCTTTTCCGTTCTTCCAGTCCCCTATGCTGCTGGGTACTATAGCATTCACATACTCTTCATTAAGTCATCTTCTTATAATACAACTATCTTTACGTGCTTTTCAAATTACGGACCAATTTCGGCAAGCGTTGCTATATATTTGAATGTAATCTTTCTATATTCGTTCTATGCAGTAAAAGGCGTGCTGTGAACTGCCACCAACTTTGCCGTGTTATGATAAACTTGATACACTCACTCTGACTCTCAGAACTCTTTATTTTCTTCTTTCTTCAGTTTCTGAATTTCCTAGCTTTTTATTACCTAGCTTATCTTTAAATAGCGCATCATGCTGTGTCTTGCGTATCTATCTTATCAAGCGTCATTATTACTATTACGTTTTTATTTCCAAAAACAAGGTCTGGAAAGATTTTATGAAATACTGTGAGTAGTAACCGCTCTCAACAACCCAAGTAATACAAATATTATTCAGCTGCATATCAATCAAACTGACTCCATTGTTTCCTCAAACTGAAAAACAAATGCTCCAATCTTGACCTATAAATATTAACAAGGATTCCAGCCCCATATATCATACTTCCGAACATTTTTTTTGCTGCCACTACAAAGCACATCCGAATGACAGGAAGTGGTAGCAAACACAGCATTTCCGTATTCGGAATTGTGTTGTTAGCATCCGTTTCCGTTTGATAGTGTTGCGAACAGTAGCAAAACGGAATTCATAACCTAAATCTATGTTTTAGTTAGTTTTGTAACGCTGTTATATTATTTTAATGCAAATTTTCAGTTATAATTCAGCTGAATTTCAGGAAATGCATTTTGGTATTGTGTTGGCACTGCTTATTAAAAATATATTATGTTGATTTTATTTTGGTTTGCTCATCATGATGTTTACTGCTGTAAATCTTAAAATCATTTCAGTGTGAGAGAAACGGAGCTTACAGAACGAATACCACTATCCCTTTCTAACAACAAAATCATGATGACATTGGTAGGTTCCAGACAATCTGACTTACCATCAGTGTTTTAAATTTTATCTTACATTTTCATTTTAAGATAATCGTTATAGCTGATAAAATTACACTTTGTCTGGGGCTTATGGACAACTTAATACCCTGATTACACCTTATTTATGGATGAGATTTCATCAAATGACTTCTTCTGCTCTGACGAAAATCCATCTGTAACCCGTCCTTCTAATGCCATTTCGTCCCAGGGCCACCGCGGTGACTCTTTCAAACAAATTCCGCAACACCCCAATTAACTACACCTAACGAGCAGAGTAGCAATACAGTAAAATGTCACTCGGCCGAGACAGTGATGTGGCCGAATGATGTATTTTTGAAATAGCGGCGAGATATGCTGTCAGTTCAGTTTAAAACCCAGTGTAAGGACAAGGTGATGTGGATCGGAAAAAAACATTGTTAGAAAATCCATCCTCTCCTGGTAGTAGAATTAACAGATCTGTTCATATTTTTTTTAACGTTATTTGGGGGAATAGCGGCGTGTATGCACCGCGGCGTGGTTGCAGAGTGCGTGTTGAGCGAGTGAGACAGTGTGGGGAAGTGGAGGGGTGAGTACTCGGCCTAGTAAATAGAACGGGGTTCGAGTGACTCTCTCAGTCCGGTTGAGCAGTAACCAGCCTTAGTGTGCTGAACTGCGAGTGGTCCATATAAAAGAAGTGACTCTCTCGACCAGTAAGCTTACCTTAGTACTCAGACGAGCACTTAAACAATGCTACGAGTACGCAGCGCGTGCTAGTAGTAGTATTAGGTTAAGTTGTACTACTAACACATATGGATGTTTATCTGAAATAAAATATTTGAATTTGATTTGATATATATGGTCTTGCAGTTCTCCTCTATAGGTGTAACCAGGGTTGTAAGGAGATTCCATCTCCAGGGTCACGGGCACTCACAATGTAGACTCTGTCCGTCCACCGAGTCATCCCAGGGAAAACGGTGGCACAATGATCGTAGTATGCCGTTCACAGAGAGGCTCTGCATAATCAACCTTTTAATGGTCCCACTGCTGGGACACAGGCCTCCTCTCTAGGAGAGGGAATGGGCCGTAATCCACCACGCGGGCCCAGTGCGGGTTGGTGAATAAGAGGCCCTGGACATCCCTTGACAGTCTCCCTAGTTATGTGCTCTAACAAGCGTTGCACGGAAACACATCTTGGCAAAATGGGGTTTTACAGTCTCATTTTATACCCAATGTAAATGCGGTGCCCGATGGAGTGCTGTACTTTTGCGGATGCGATGAATACCAGGCTGAAATTAATGTAAACTCTTGCTGGGTCTAAATAATCTGAGGACTTAACTATCGACATGGAAAAAATATGAAGGGGTCGCACAGAAGAGTTTCCGGGGTGGTCTTTAAAGAGGTCCACCATCCAGGGACCACTTCCATTATGCTGATGGTGATGTGCTGTTGGTGGTTAAAGTGAGGCAACATACCATATTCCCAGATTGTTTCCACTATCTCGAATTTCGCTTTCAAATATAGGACACCTAGTCAACAGTCCGTCTAACAAACAGCGACTATTTGACTAAGATATTTACTCAAGAACAATATACTAATGTATTCTAGGTAGTCTATTGTTGTAAGTTTATATTATATTGAACTTTGGCGTGTGCTTGTATTTTCTATTATAATCTTGAGTTTCGAGAACTAGTGGTTTGGTAATTGGAATTCAAGGATCAATGATTATCGTTCATTTAAATGCTTTTAATTTTATTTTGAATTCTTAATCCCTTGCCTGTGTAACAGGAGATCAAACCCATCATATTATGAATAAAAAAATAATAGAAATAAACAGCATATTATGCTGTGTTTCCAGAGAAATATCGATGAGAAATAAATTATTATATTCAGTGCGATCTTCATATTTGAGACCAACAACAAAAATTGTCCAAACTGTGTCTTTTAGACACAAAAACACTATCTATCTCCATGAATTTTTCAATAAAGTTCTACTAATTTAATACGTTTTATATCTTTTTATGTATTGTTATTATTCGGGTAGATTAAGGCCATGCGAGTTTGTATGAAATACTCGAGCAGTGATAAGTAAATGCGTTTAAGCTACTCAAAGTATTAAGCTCCCATAAATAAAAATATCACCACTTACATCTCAAAAACCCATATTCATAATTCAAGCTCAATAAACATAAAGACGCAACAAGATTTCCGTTAGACAAAAGCCCTTATATTTTAGGCGGAGAACACACGTAAATCACGAAAACCATCATCGGCGTAAACAGAGACATTGTACAGAGCCAATCTCAGTGCCTGTTTGGCATTAATCAGACTATTGTACCGGTGACAATGGACTGCGGAGTTGGCACGAGGCTATAACATGAGCGGAGCGATTTGGGAAGCGGAATTGGTAAAGGATTGATCGTCGTGGTGACACTTGGGAGAGGCGAATGTCCAACTTTGGATGTCTTGTGGTGTAAAAGATAAAGTTTAGATTACTTGGTACTGATTACAGTACCAGGTAATCTCACCGTCTTAGGTCTTATCAACCTGGGCTATTAAAATGCGTGAATTGGCCGGCAAAATCTAACCGTATAAACTGAGGTAGAGTGAGCGTGTTTGCATGGATTGATAGCTCAATTCATGTTCACTTCAAAGAAGCATACGCGGTTATTAAAAATAACCTTAATCTTAGCTTAACGGTGTCACGTTTACAGAGCCTTACTGTGTATTGTACGATGCTTTGGGGAAGCTTATAACCAGCAGTAGAAAACTAGCTGACATGACGATAGTGACACCATCTATGTAGATCATACGAGTAATAAAACTAAAGAACAATACTTATTAGCATAATACAGTAGCTAAATTGAGCCCTACCTACCAATGTCAGTTACTACATATTATGTAGATGACAATGGCTTACATAATGGTTGAGAAAAAATAAGTACATAGCACATATTTCATAGTAAAAACTAGAAGTGACGGACTGGATAGTACAGATCATAAAGCCTTTTTTGTTTAGTGGGTGACGGACTCAAATTTTAGACTTACATATTACTGATAATTATGTTTATTTGATTCTGGCAAAAACTCAAGAAAACTGCTGGAGAGTCGATAATGCCACGCTTGATAGTTGTCTATGGCTGAAATGATGATGTTTGAATCTTCGCCAAAAAAAACAACATTGGAAAAGCTCGCTTTCAATACAACCTCACCCTTACCCCTCCCCGCTAGTATTACTATTTGATATACCGTCTTGATTGCGACGAGACAATGTTTAATTAAAAAACTGAGCACCCAACATTGCCACAGTGTATCACTTGACTAAGTAGGTCGATGCATTCAATACAGAGCACGTGTGGCAAGCTTTAGTCGTTTTTGCGATTAGAATTCGAGTGCGCTGTGTAAATTTTGTTTTTGAAAAAAGTTTATAAGATACACCAGTTTATGTAAGATTTTTTCGTGGAGAATGAGATTATTAATACGAATTATTTTGTTAAGAGGTGCTTGACGTTCCAATGTATTAGCGAACAAGAACGTCGAAATAACAAAATAATGTTCATGTGGCATTTCGACATTGTTTGTCAACCCTACACATTTTTGACGGTTTCACAAATGACTTGCTACCGCTGAGAAAATGTCACTGAGGCGCTACACATAGTACTATTATATTAGCAAATGCGATCGTCAAAATGGCAAAATACAAAGGACTGATCAAGTGACATTTCGGCAGCGTTTGTCAACACATTAATGACATTTTGACAGTCACCTTCGGAATATGATATAATGTTATTTGTCTGGTCTAAGAATCCAAAGACAGTTCTAATCAGAGAATCATTGAGTAAAATAAAAACTTTGAGCTGAATAAATCCGCATATAATGTTTTTCCACAATCACAAAACCTGAGGCTCGACACCAAGTGACATTCTGCAGCAATAGCGTTTCTGAAAAGCAGCACCACTTGATATTTCACTATTGTTTGTAAATCCCAGAAGTTTTCCACTTTTCGACAATCTTTACTGCATAATCATACATAACTATAATAAGCCTTTTAATGTTTCCACTGCTGGGACACAGGGCGGCCTCCTCTCTAGGAGAGGGAATGAGCCGTAATCCACCACGCGGGCCCAGTGCGGGTTGGTGAATGTCACATGTCTTCGATTTTTTGGTTCTAGGACATGCCGGATTCCTCACGATGTTTTCCATCACCGTTTTGAGAGCAGTGGTGATGAAATTTCTTTCACAAAGTAATGCGCCGAGCTGGGTTTGTACCCGCGACCTACAATTCGTAAGTCGGGGCCGTTACCACTCGGCCACTACTGCTTCCGCTCCACTGGGGCCGCTTGCTAACGTGAAAATATTCATTGAGATTGGTGATAATTGTTGGTTGTTACACTTCCTCCGTGTCACAATACACACAAAAAAGGGATATTAGATGCTTTGCCAAGAACATGGTAACTTTCTTCTCCATAGTAGTTTTCACTATTTGGCCAATTCTAACAATTTTAACTTTCCCTACATTGAAATTGAAACGGCTGCAGTTGAATTGAAATTGAAATGAATAATATTTGATTTTACACACAAGTACAGGCCACTTCTGTGTAAAATCAAATTTTAATATTATTCATTTGGATAAGAAAAACTTGACAGAATATGAATAATCTCTTGCCTTTAAAAAAATATTGCAGGTATCATGATCATGACCGATGCACGCCAGTATTTTCCATTAATTTTAAGCTCAATTTACGCTGGTTACGCAATAACCTTACTTAATTATTAATAACCGCTGCATATGATGCGCATCAAGTTATACTTTCGGCTCGATTCGGGTCGCGAGCCATAATTTAATTGGTACTATTGACACAGAATATCTAGCAATACAGAATGCCAGCTCAATGCAACGAGCTACAGAATTCTGCAACTTTATCGCGACGTGAAAGCCTCCGAGCAAACTGACATGACACATTGTGAATAAAATCGCTATGAAGGTAGATAAATCTATCAGACAGAAGCAAGGTTTATTGTTACTAAAACAGTCTGCCATTATGAAGAATGAGTCTACGCCATGGAGACGGCCGTGTGTTGTACGTGAATACGTGTTCGTAACGGGTAATATTTTCATAATTTCAACCGCCCCAGCTACTGATGTATTAGCATTGTCGTAGATCCGCTTGGTCGCATTCGTTTTTTTACGTCGTTATTAGTATCATTCGATTGTTCTTCACAAGCCCTTTCCAACCGTATACGATTTCTGCATTTTGATTTGGCTTTGTCGCGCGTATAGGCCAACTCCATAAACATTCACTATATTTATTTTAAACTAATGCTTTATATATGCAATCAATAGATTTTGATTAGAGTTGCAGATGAATGAAACTCAAATAAACATCGTAATGAAACGACCTCAAAATGGCAGTGCAACCCACTCTACCGCGCGCGTTACTGTCCTTGCTTAGTGTACCGAATGCTTTGATCCTTTAATTATCCAGTGCTTTAATTTTATTATATTTTTGGATCGAGATGATAAATATATAGCTGCAACACCAAACTGTATCGCCCAATTTTGTTATCACTAGTTTTTTGAACTGCCTCCCACTATTGAAGAAATTTTAAATACGTATTCATGACAGAAAATAACGAGCAAAGGCGAACTCACACATGGAAGCTTATGTAATGCTCATTTTATAGGCTATACAACTATCCTGTATGAACGATCTTACAAATACCTATAATATGTACATAGGTGTACGTTCAAGATAAAATCATATTCCAAACAACAAAATATACTGCCGAAAAGATAAAATACAAGGGATAACATAATACATGTTACTCATACATGTTACATTTCTGTAACGCATGTAAATCACAAACCCATATATACATACCCACATATATTATGTTGGGTTTATTGATATTAATTGATAGAAACTCACTTAGCCTCGGAATTTGTAAGAGAGATCTGTGTACAGCAGTGGTTGAAGCTTCTGTGGATACTATTCCGTGGCATCGGTCTGGGAATTAATGCCCCAGCACTAAAGTGACGTATAGATAAGTGTACATGTTAATTTACTTTGTTTTATTTGTGCGGTGTGATGGAGTTTCAATTTTATTAAATTAAGTAAAGTGAGGATGTGTTTTGTTGTTGATAAGAGCAAAACATTTAGGTTAAACTAAAAATGTTTTTTTTTTCATTAGACCTTACTAAAGTATCGTGTTACCCATTTACTAAGTTGTTGAGTTCATATCGGTAGTCGTTCCATGTGAAAAAGGCTAGGTGGATGGACGTTTTGAGTAACATCATCGTCACAAACTTGCGCGAGTTTCAATCGTACTTCACACGCGCATTTTTCTTTCACTTACATACATTTCCGTTACCCGTCATATAATCACTAGATAATTCTAACATTCTTAGTTCACAACCTTGCAAGATATCATAATAAGCTTCCTAACTCCAACAAAAACTACTAAAACACCTGCTTGATGATTAAATCATAATTTCCGATTGTGTGTAGGAAGTGAATTCTATTGTTTCTTTCAGATTTAGTTTGAAACTGCTCACACGATCGATTGTGGTGCGGCTATTGAAAAGATATCTTATAAAATGAAGTAATAAGATCTTTTATCTTTTTTAGATTTCGTACCTTATCAGTTTGTCAGTGCTTACTAACACAGTCGTAAGTTTTACTAACAATTCTTGTGTTATGGATACTTGATTTAATAGATATTCTATAAGATGACTTAGTTGTCCGTCAAACCATATAACCGTCCGTCAAAACCTTCTTTGGTTATTATATTAACGTAGATGGTGTGGGGGTCAAAATCGCACTAAACGTTTTATAAAATAAATGTATCAAGGAACAGTCAAAAATAGAAATTAAAATCTTGGTAACTTCTGTCTTATGATGCAGAACGCTTTTATAGTTTTCACATAATTTTGTCACACGAAACAAAACTACAAAGACACAAAAGCTACAATCTTCTACAGCGTGTTAGGATCTCTCAGTAGCAAAAGGACCTACTTCAAGAAAATTTATTGACTGACAACGATAAAAAAAAAAACCTCAAGCTTCATTTCAAACTGGCTCAACAATAAAAACAAAATGGCGTGCACTTGGTACGTCAAATGCTTGGCGTTTATTAGCAACACCATAGAACAAGAAAACGAATAGACGCGGATACGGAAATAATAATTTACGCAGCTACTATTTAGTATCTACACGTAAATAGAGTTGTTAAGTAATTAAATGTTAGTTTAGTAATCAAGACACTCATGTCTCAATTTAAAGTTCCCGACATCATCTTAATAAAAAAAATACAAAAAAATACAACCGACTTATAAAATAACTAAAAAATTTAAAATAACTTTTATTTGGAATGTTGATGTTTTTGGTTGTTTCTTGGTTTTTGACACCAACTTCCGTTGTTAAGTTATTTTTTTTTTGTGTTTTTTATTTAGAAGTTGGTTGTATTTGTTTTCTCTTTTAATTGGTGATTCCGCACAGCTAAATTAAAATTGTGCCCATGATGAGTGGTTGCACTATTTACCGATATGGACTCACTTTGACTGCTTTCGTATATAGATCAAATCCACACAAGTTCATAACCAAATAACTAATTTTCATTTTCTTTGGTTTTGTCATAAACCTAACAATATCTCACTTTACTGGACTTTATTGATTTTAAATTGAGGAGGTCACTAGTTTAGCTGTTTATCTTTGAAGTTCAGCGTTGATACAAATTCAATATTTATTTAACCAAACTCAACGCAAAAAGAATCATCAAGACCATTTCATTACAATAAAGTTATGGCCAAAAATATAGTTCATTGTTACACTTGTACACACAAGTTACAAACTGGTGTAAACAATAAACAAAAATACGATTTCAGCAATTCCGGAAGATTTGCTATCATCTTTTGAGGAGTTCCTTCGCCTATCTCCGAAGTCCTTCATCAGATATTCACCAAATTGAAATAAAACCAGTCCGGTAACATATTCTTCCAAACAAAAAAAACATAATCTAAATCGGTTAACAATTTACGAAAATATCGCTGAACTCCTCCTTTTTTGAAGTTGATTAAAATAATTATTTCGTTAAGCCGTAAATTAACAAATGTAGAGTGATGTGGATATTTTTTTTACATACCCCATGTGCCCTTCTCCCCATCTTTTATCCCGTTTGTGCATATTTTTTCAGCTTATACATATATTCCCTATGAGCCAACCCCGATACAATTGGAAAAGGACAGGAAAGACCGACAGCGGCCATACCACGAAGTGCCAATGCTATCATGATATTTGTGTGAAAAAGGGATAGTGCTATTCGTCTTGTATATCTCCGTCTCTCTCTGAAACAGGAAGCATGATGGATTTGAGACGTCATGGTAGGGCTACTGTTCTCCTTCTAAACATTCCTATTCCATGGTTATATCAAGACAATGCAGTTTTAAATGGCACTGCATTGGGTTACAAAGCAAAGGGCGTTTGTTTTATGTCGGGCGAGAAGTTATTCCAATGTATTGTGTAGTTGTGATTGCATTGTTGGGTGTCAGCACACTTAGTGAATGAATAGGAGGATTTTAAACGATATGGTTCGGTTATGGACCAGCCTCCCATTATATGACGTGCCAATGCTTTCTTTCTCTTAATGTCATTATGATTTCAATGCGAAAACGTAGTAGTATTATGCAAACTATATAGCTCCAACTAGCTTTTGTTTAAATGCGGTCCCTTTTCGGGCAATAAATGCACATTAAAAGAAAAGGCTCATCACAAGGGTCTAAAATTTTTTTAACATAAATTTCTAAATAAAATATTTCGTGTCAAAGTTAGTGATTAAAATTTTGTATCTTCTTTTCTCCGAAACTACTGCGCCTACTTTTTTGATATGTGGTCTACGGATAAAAAAGTAGGCTCAGTAGTATTCAATTTTCAGGAAAAAATATAATACGTCTATGGATATAAAGAAACAATTAAAAATATATTTATATTTATTATTAAAAGCTTATGCACTAGTAAAAAAACTGTATAAAGGCGGACTTAATGCCATAGGCATTTTCTACCAGTCGACCTTAGGGTAGTGCAGAGACAACAAAGCAGGTGCATATATTCGTCCGGAACATTCCAACTCGCACTTGGCCGATCAACGCGACACGTCGTTGTACGATATATACAAGAATAAATCATATTCAATAATATTCTCATATATTCTACTTGAAATCAATCAGTGCACCTACGCAAACCGCATGTCCTATAACTCTCCGCTAATCTATCGAACTAACAAGAACTAACAAACAATACGTATCGTGAATCTAATCCTCTTTTTGTCTCTAACTGTACATCGACATTCTTTCTATAGTGCGTGGGAGAATATATCTTACCTAACTAAAATAGAACAAAAAATCGAAAAATACTGTTAGGTTTGTTCTAATGAGATAAAAAGACGAGTACTCTAAATCTAGACAATACATAGTGTTTTTTTTTAAAGGCTGCCTTTTATCGCTACCTCGCTTCTATTTTTAGGTACATTTTCATGATAAATGATAAATGATTTTTATTTTGTAAGTATGTTGTAAAAATCACTTTTACACGTCAATGTTTTTTGGCCGTTATTAAAACTAGATGAGGCCGGTGTTTCCTAGCTGACTACTTCAGAAACACCAAAACAAACTCAGAGGTCAGAGGACCATAACAGTTCGATAATTTTTCACATCTAGCTTCTCTAGTATAAATGTACACAAAGCCGCACTGTCAAATAATGACAAAGAATCAAAGAAAAACAATAAAAAACAGATAATTGCGACAGGTTATATATAACCAAAATGTTAAAGTTCAATTTACTTAAACTGATAAGCACTTTTTTACTATCTATTGTGAAAGTTATTTTTTGCAATCATATAAGTGCTTCAAGATATAACCTTTAGAAATAAGCACAAAAATAACCAAGTATTATAACAACGGGGATAGGCAACACGTTTCCATGGCCTGAAAAAAATGCGATAGAAATGAATCAGCAAACACGAAGTTTTTAACACATAATAATGAGCTAATTTTTACATAATCTGATTACAAGATACACCTAAATGATTAAAAGCACAAGAATTATTCAGCATAATCCAACAATATTTTCTTAAACCGTGGAAATAGCTACCACGTTCCGGCTTGCTTAAACTGACGACCTTTTTTAAAGATAAGCATAATCAGCCTTTTAAAGTTCCCACTGCTGGGACACAGGCCTCCTCTCTAGGAGAGGGAATGGGCCGTTATCCACCACGCGGGCCCAGTGCGGGTTGGTTTGTAAAGATAATCTAGGTTTATACCCAGAATTTAGGTCCGTAAGCGTGCCACCAGCCTATACGGGTGTATAACGGAGTGTTTATAAAGGCACGTGCTGAAATTGGATTCCATTTTTAAATAAAATTAGAGCAAAGTCTGTTTATAAAGGTAAATTAAGTTTGAGAGGTCGAAGTAAAAATAGCAGACAGATCTAATTTGTACTCATAGGACGAATGAATGTGGTTTTATTATTATTTATATAGAATAAGCACATGCCTACTCGTAGGTCAATGTCGAGAGCTGTTATTAATTAATGAGGCTGAGATATCAATACAAATATCCATGCTAAATTTAATTATTATATGCTTTTGCGAAAGAAAGTTTGTCTGTTTGTTTGATTAATACATTAACACACATAAGCAATTGAACCTATTTAAATGATTACCCCTCCTCTCCATCTTTCATTACTTGCCATCTTGCAGATTCCCGCAGCCTTCACAAGGCCTTATAATTTTCCACTTAGTCTCCCAAATTTTGAATATCTAGTCATTACAATTTGTGCTTAAGTATAGTAAATCAAATTAGAACTAAATCAGTTCATTAGATTCGGATTAAATTGGCTGTGATTAATGGACAGACGCACACGCGATTGATATAACGACTGCGATTTTTCATTCGGTCACCCGGAACATTAAAATTGAAAAGACCAAACCTAGTGTAATTCTATAACATCAAATTGATTTCAATCCTCATTTAAATAAAACGCAGCATCCATTGTCTCATTTCTAAAGCCATAAAACATCGAGTAGCTACGCGAATAGATGCTATTAATCGATTTCAAATCGATATAAACTAAACATTAATCGTAAATTAAGGCACTGCACACTCGTAAATTCAATCGTAAAAACGAATCGAATCGGGATTTGATGTTCCAAACTGTGATTGGTGGAATTCGTAACGATCCTGTATTTTCGAAGTTACGAATTTTGAACGTAATGGAATGTAATGTTCGATTAACTGTTACAGTTAGTTTTTATACTTATATCATATTTCGAGATCATTTAAATTCATCTGTACCAACTAATGTATTGACATTAGAGTTCCTTATTTTTACGTGACTATTCGTAAAAAGGTCCTATGCAAAAATGGACTGCAAATGAATTTGAACTTTGTCTTGTATGACATTAAGTTATTATTACATAATTTGACAATTATCTCGAATTCTGAATTCAAATATCGTACAATTATTTTTAGTGGCCGTTAATTTTCGGGAGGTGAATAAAATTATAATAATTAAAGGAAAATAATACGAGTTCTCATTATTTTGGCTTTGTTTTACGTCGAACATGCAGTGCATATTTAGTTATTGATCAAATAATTGGTTTTTTTTTTTTTTTTTTGTTTTAATAAACTGAACATGGTGCTCAAAATTACAACTTACCTTTGTAGCTTTCAATTTTCTAAATTATATTATTAATTAAGAATAAAACAGGTGCTTATTGTCTTCGACACAGTACATGAAAATTATTACTTAATACTCGTAAAAACTTTATAATAAAAAACAAACATCATCTGTTACTAAATTAAAGTCTATAACCACATAATCAGTTTAGGCAACATTTGACCTAGATAGCATGAACAAAATACAAAACCTGTATAATTCGAACTCCAAACTTTTGGGTTAAAATTTTACGCTGGCAACTCTTAACACGTTACTATAGCCATGTGCTCCAAAAAATAAACAATATTTTTCAAGTCAACGAGTCTTTTAATTCATCCAAGTCCCTAAAGTTTTGCTCATAAAGCTTTCAAAGCATTTGATTAAGCCTCTCAGAGGGTTGGATAAACATGAAATGAGAAAACTTTTGTAAACAAGGTACAAATTACTTGAGCGGTGGACATTTGAAGAAACAAAGGGCAACACTGAAGTTATAATTGACGCTTTTGAAATTTCATTTCATTGTGATGAAGAAGTTATTCTGAATGTCTTCCATTTTCGCTATGTTCCGGCCTATTGTCGATTCGATTTGGGAAAGGAATTGGTTGGTTATGGTCTGGCTGACATCCTTTTTTTATTCATGAGATTCATACAATATTGCAATGGTAACGAATTCATTCACACCAGCTCACGTAATTAATATAATTAGTACTTTCTAAAGTCTGAAGTCCCAACTGAGTCTAGAAAATTAACCTAGTTTTAGCAACTCTCAACTTATTCAAGATGAAGATGTAAACCGTCAAAATGCTACTAAAGTTAATTTGGATAGAGAGATATAAAAAAATATGTCTGCTATCTTTTTTCACTGTTAGTTTTTCGTTAAAGTTGCACCTGCCAAGTTGTCTCTGCACCACTGTAATATCGACAGTATTGTGTTTTAGTACATGCAATTAATAATTAAGTTTCAATCAATTTTCAGGCAAGCCAAGATTATTTTAATTTGGTGAGGTCGAAAGTCAGGCCGATCACTATCATTATAGTTTCAATCAGAATACGACTTCTGCCAGCTTTTCATTTTCTTACAAACTTTTACCAGTATTGCTCATCTCTCTTCCAGCGAACTCCTGCAGCCTTAATCAGCTCATTGATCCTCCTTGTGGGAGGCCTTCCGATGCTGCGTCTTCCTTCCGATACATGGTCACTGCTCCAGACTACAATTGATCCCATCAAACCTTTACCGGCTCACTTTAATTTAGCTATTTGATAATAAATACAATAGGTATACAAACGAAATTCAAACGGAATGTTTGGGCTTACTCAAACATTAACATTCTGTTTTAATCTGCGAGGAGTCAGACAATCAGTCAAATTCAGATCAGAGTCAGACAGTCAGTCAGATTCTGATCAGAGTCAGATCACTTTTTTCACTGTAAATTATTAGTCAGTCACGCATAGTCCACATCACATAATAAACTCACTAACTAACTGCTAACTTATTCCTAATGTTAAAGTTATAGATAGCTAAGAGCTTAAAAATCGCCCTAAAATAATGCCAATACACGTCTTAAGTAACTTCCTCCAAGCTTAAAAAAATAAGAGCAGCTTCAGAAACGAGAAATTGAAATTGCCACCAATGAAATTGCATTCCCAATTGCGCTTCTCTTCCCGACGCGGTAATTGAACACTATAGCATTGAGGCGACAACCAATAAATTAAAAGAACCTATTCAAATAATCCTACAATCCTACTCGAACGAAATAGGGAATTTTACTTGAATCAGTACAAAATAATGGGTAGATATAGCAGATCTATGAGGTGGCGGCCTCAAGTCTGCTATTACAATAATGTTAGAATGGTCTATCATTGATTTCATAATGGTTGATTTTTACAAGTTTGGTAATCTACTAATATAAAAGCGTCACTATGACTTTCCATTGGTCAGCCACTGACACTCCATTGAAAGAAATGAAAGAAACGCCATGACAGATCTTTAGAAGTCATGTTAAACTTGTGTTAAATTTCATCAAGATCCATTAAGTAGTCATTGCGTGAAAAAGTATATAGTTATTGAACACCTTATAATAAGAACACGAAAAATAATATTAGTAAAGATTAAAAAACAAATACAATTAATCGATGTATTTCCTTAGTATCCTAAAAATAAAGTCAATCAAATAAAATCAATTTCTACTGAAATATGCATACACCAAAATAACTAAAAGATTTAATAGTTCAACTGCTCAGAAATCACAACCCTACAGTCTCTAAATCATCCCGCGAATCCCGAGAACTCCCGGGATTTATAATGCTTGGCAGTAATTTTATCAGACAGCATGTTGTCTTAACAGTAACATCTCAGAAATCTCGGCAAAGACTCTTGAATCCCGGAAATGTTAGTAAATCCGGAACAAGGGAACATCCCAGGACTCTTGGTCTGAAGCTGCAGCTGGGTATAGCTGAAATAAACACAAACTACATTAATTATTGCGTTCACACTACAAAAGGATTTTGTTTTGTTGTATGAAAGAGCAAGTTTATTGTTTGATAATGTGTAGAACCAATACACATTGTTTATATTTTTGGAATATCTTAATTTAATGATTATAATACTTTTACTTTAACCTCACAGTCCCCAGCGTACCGAAAACGGTACGCTAAAGGCTAGGCAATTCATACTAGTTGTGTGTCCAAAGTTTATGGAGAACAATAGAGACCTGCGTATTTTCAACTAAATAGTTGTAAACTAAAAAACAGAAAAAAAAGATCGGTCGAACAAAATATCAAAAACTAGCTGCTGCCCGCGACTTCGTCCCCGTGGAATCCCCGATTTTAAAACATTCTTTATCGCTGCTCCGCTCCTATTGGCTTAAGCGTGATGATATATAGCCTAAAGCCTTCCTCGATAAATGGTCTATTCAACCCAAAAATATTTTTTCAATTCGAACCAGTAGTTCCTGAGATTAGCGCGTTCAAACAAACAAACAAACAAACAAACTTTTCAGCTTTATAATATTAGTATAGATTACCAAAGCCTAAAAAAAATAATTAAAAATCATATTTTAATATTACGTTGATAGACTGCCTCATCGCAGTTCTAGGGAAAGGTCTCTCCTTTCACCAGCACTGGGATGATTTCATCTAATAGTATCCAGGCGAGAACAACACTCAACCGAAAATCATTAAAATCACTAAAAATGAAAATAAATCAAACAAAAAAAAGAAGAATACAAGAAAAAAGATCAAGATAAAAATTCATCTCAAACATCCTATAGATTAAGAGAAAAGCAACACAATTACAAAATGTAACTTCAAATACTGATAACGATTATTTTATACAAGTAAACACAATTCTTCCAATCGAATCCAAAGCCAATTAAAAACATCCGCGAAAGGCTTCAATGAAAGATAATACACTACATACAGAAAAACCCAGCAATTGACCGTAAATCACGGAGATGTCATTGAATGCCGAATACTTGTGAATGCCGGACTCGGACTGCAGCCGAGCCGGCGTAGTGCAGCTATAGTAAATACAAACGACATTGATTACAACGTTCACACTGCGATGGGGATGTTTTATGAGGCACGGGAACAAGAATTAAACGGAAAATAGTTATTTTCACAATAGGGTAGCTGACTAAAAAAATCTGATTAGTCCGTCTGATAGATTTGCAAAAAATATTGGAAAATGAAGACGATACCGTGCGTAAAAAACTCGTATGACGTCACTACTCGCTACAATTTTTAACGGGCCGTCACGTCACACGCTCCCACTCCTGATCTTTGATGCTTTTTATCTTCGTCAGTTTTTATAAATTTGATAAAGGAAAAAATAGGTGTCCAATATTTTTCTATAATGTAACTAACGGACTAAACATGTATAATCATATATTTTTTTACTCAGGCAACATCCCTAATGTTGATGAGACTTTATTGCACTGCGTTACAAATGATTTTGGTATCCGCTTAACTGATAGGTGATTTAGAAAGCTGATGAGTCAAAAAAAAGTGTGGTATCCATCACGTCTAGTTTTCGTGGTAAATACCATCAGTTTCATTGATCAGTTTGCAACTACCGTCATTTAACGCATATTAGAAATAGTTGACGTTTTGTATATCTATGTTTTTTATTGTTTAACGTAAACTGACACGACAAGTAAGTAAGCAATGAAGATATATTTTCAGAAGAATTTTTACGCATAAAACGATTAAAGCGTTAAGGTTCATGAGAAAAGTTAAAATTTCACTTAAAAGATTAAAATTGTTTTTAACCGACTTCTAAAGAAGGAGGAGGTTCTCAATTCGGATGTTTGTTTTTTTTTATGTTTGTTCGCGCATAACTCCGTCGCTTGTCAACCGATTTGATAAATTCTTTTTTTGTTGGAAAGGGTATATATTCCCAAATGGTCCCATGAAAATTTTATCGAAATCAACCAAGCCGTTTTCGAAAAATCTAAAAAAGATATGTATTTTGTCTACTTTGACGACCTCTTAGTTTACTCTGCAAAGGAGCAGTACGTTTTTTTTACACCAATGTGATTGGTTCGTTTAGGTGGGGGAGGGGAGGGGGTGTAGGTACCACTAAAAAGTGAAAAATAAAAAACTTTTTACAAAAAAATACAACCGACTTTTACACAAAAAATCAAAAATTCAAAAAAGTGCAAAATAACTTTAATTTCGGAAGTCGGTGTTCAAAAAACGAAAAAGCAACCACAAACACCGAGTTCCGAAATTAAAGTTATTTTGCACTTTTTTGATTTTTTGTGTAAAAGTCGGTTGTATTTTTTTTGTAAAAAGTTTTTTATATTCTACTATATGTATTTTCTATTACTATAATATTGTAAGAATTCTACTTAATTTCAAAATAACAAAAAACAATCATGCATCTTTAATTTAAGCATTACATATTTAGTACATTCTCAAGGATAGAAAATGCGACTGGATAGGAAGAAAATAATATGCAATATTGTTTCATACGAGTACAACAGAAATAAACACGAGAAATAACGTTAAAAGGGGGTACTTAAAATTCATTTTTATTTGAAACGTAGTGTAATTTGTGTAAAATATGCCAATTTGTGTAAAAAAAGGGTCCCTTTGAGAGTAACTAAAATTTCTACATAATTATTACTGCTCTTGAAAGAATATTAATAGCATTTTTTTCTATACATACTGTTGTAAGACTAGTAATTTTTTTTATCATTTTAATAGACATTTCTTTTTATTAATTAATTCGTAGACAAGTGTCTACGAACTAATTAATAAAAAAGAAATGTCAAAAAAGGAAGCAATGTGTATGTTGTTGTGTTTACGTAAACAGAAGATTAAATCGAATTTTATTGAACTGCTTTTGTTGTTGAATAAACTTTAAACATCTCAACATTAAAAAAGTTAGTTTTTACGATACGTTTTATTACTTTGAGTAAATATCTTTTAAATATACTTTAAATTAAATAAATAAAATCCTGTTAGTAAACCCTAAAATATAGCATTAAAAATTCGTCCGGGTCGCTGTCGTCTGAAAGGGTGCTCCAAAGGCTGTTGCTGTTGTATAATAAGTTACAATAAGTTCAATTTTAATCAGACTTTCATAAATTAACCAATATCGACCCTCTGAACTATTTCCAAAAAGAGCTCACTTTCTCATAACACCGTCCACCTTTACACAAACAGGGAGGCATCGTCCTACAAATATTAATTGTATTTAAGCCAAACGCAAATATTCGCAGCGGAAAGCATTATTTGGTGTTCAGATCGATTCTGGACTGGGAATGAATTTTGCTTTATTATTGTTGCACGCCTCAGTTAGTGCCTGTGATACAGTGGTATTCGTCACCATTAGCGCCATCTAGTGTTGAGCAGCAGAACTAATTGAGTCAAGAACCTTCGACACTTTTCGACTCATAAACAGTCGCGACCGATATGTATGCGAACTTTCTAGATCTTTCTACAATGGAAGGTTCTGGAATCGATTGACGCCCTATATAAGCCTATACTGACTGGTCACGGACTATCCGCGACCAGTCAGTATTGGATTTGCGATACAACGTTAACTTAGATAGGGATCTTCAGTGTGATATTTAGTGCAATTGTTTTATAATTAGTAAGTTGAGAGTTATAATTGGTGTTGTTTAATTAAAGTGACTATTTTGATAATTAAATCGGCTGTTTTTGTTGTCACGACCCCAAGCATTATTTTTTAATGATTTTATTGAATTTTGGAGGCTTTCAGACGATTTTTTTTATAACTAGAAATGGGTAAAGTTAGATTCATTTCATCATAAAATGTAATAAATATGCTAAAAGTGATGTGATATTCTCTAGAATGGAGGCAAAATAATGTGTCATAGGCATCGCCGTAATACAAAATGATCATCGCGTAAATACGCGATCGTCGGATTCATTTGTGCGGAAAACCCGATCTCACATGGTCTGCGGGCTGAATCTCTAGTACCATAATAGATACACAGTTGAAATTTTCACAGAGTATGTATTTCTATTGCCGCTATAATAACAAGTAATTAAATTAAAATGAATGGGGGCATCCCATACAAGAAACTTTTTTGGTTTATGGTACGGAGCTCTTCTTCTGAGAATCCGACTCGAACTTGACCGGTTTTTTCATTATTAACAACTTGTATATTGGATCAAGCTTGAAATCGGGAAAATAAATCTGTTGCTCGGTATTTTATTTCTGCGTTTTGTATTCAGAATTAATGGGTTTAACGATTTTTTCTACGTTTTTCCTGTTGTAACATTTGTTCAAAGTGATGAGTGTAAGTAAGATTACCAGAACAGGTTTATCATTCCACATACAGAGCCTTGCATGAGAGGCAACTGATTTATATAGGAATAAATAAAACTTTCAGCAACTGAACCCTGTCAATGGATCTCTTTATAATGGTTTTTGTGGTTTGAGGTAGCTTTAATAATAAATTCAAAAAGCCTTTTCCATTCGCTTTTATCATGCTAGGGAGAAAAAACATATTAATTTAAAATAAAAATGTTCTTATTCCTTATGTAAATGTGTCTAAAATGAATAGGCTTCATATCTTTTTACAATTCGAAATATGTATAACATCACATCTCTATTTTCTGAAGAGTTAGGTAGAGGTAAACCTGTAGAAAACACAAAAAAGATAAAAATAATATCATTAAAACTTTTAAAAATAAATACCCGAAACGATGACTCTCAAACAAAATTATATAACAGACATTAAAACAGTCCAATTTAACCTCCGGTCCAATTTGCACTGTGGTTCAATTAAGACCTGCCAAAACGTGCAAAAATAACTGAACTTTTCAAATATGATCCGTGGAAATACCTTGAAGGTTATTAAGGTGGACGTGGGGTATCCCAGTTTTATCTGTCGGCCATTTTGTCCCACCTGATCGTAAAAAATAATTGAATGGCTCAGGAAATGGTCGGTAATGCCTGTTACCTCCTATGAAGGTTATAGTTAGGTCCGGGGTCTACTGTTTCAATTAGATTCAGCAGCAACTGATTCATTTTTGAGATAGGATAAGTAGGCGAGTTTGCATAAGTAGGTATGGTGTTTTGTAAGGGGCCAAGGTTACCTGATGTCGAATATTTGTTCAGAAGCTTTTTTGGTGAAAACATACTTTAAATAGATAATATATACTATATAGTGGTATGAGAGACGGAATTAATTCAAATATTCTGAAAGGTCTATTTTTGGTTTTATATTTTTTATTCGTTCATGACTTTATAGATAAATGATAGTAGATATAATTTAGAGATAATTCTAATTTTCTCGGAAAAAGATTGAAAGGAGACAATCTTCATTTAACTTCTGTTGTTTGAGAAAATATTAATAATAAAAAAAGTAAATAATATAACTTTGAAAATATATTTCGAGATCTCAAGTAACAAATCAACATTTGTTTCATTACTGAATAGCCATTGGTGCTTGGTGGCGAAGAACAAAAACTAACCCCATGTTATTCAGTGAAATCAAAGTAAAAACAACTTTAACAACAGTCCAACCATCTTATACCAACCTCAATAATTCAAGTAAAAACAATCACAAAGAATAAAAGTAATTAACCGAAGTAGTAGCAAAAAATATCTACTTAAAGACTTTTCATACTAACACGAATCAGAGATTTGTAAGAATGAGAATGTCAAAAGCTAAAAAAGTACTAAAAGAAACTAGGATTCCACAAGTTGGTAAGTTTCTGATAATAACAGTGGAATTAAGTTTTTTATCGTTGAACTCGAAGTTCAGACCGTATTTAAAGACGAACTTACAGGCTTGGTATTACATTATTTTGTCTGGTTTAAGTTATTACAGGTAGCGATGAAGATAAAAAATAGAAACAATACAAAGATGGTATGTGACGATGTTAAAAATTACTTGTTGAAAATTACCCTTTATTTTTATGGAATAAAACAGAAATGAGAAGATGAGACTATTTACTTTTTGAAGCCAGAATGGAGTCATTATAATATATTTTTAATTTTTAGTAAGTAGCTCCCTTTTCTGCAGACGAAGCCAGTATCCAGTAATCATGTTCCGTGTGACATGTTGCATGTTGTTTCTTAAGAACTCTCTCCATCTAGTTTTCTTAGATGATAGTTGGGCGCAAGTGACATTCTGCCAACAGTGGCCTGTCGAAGGCGATTATCAAAACGTCAAAAAATTAGGGTATTGAGAAACGCTGGCAAAATGTCACGTGATCTATCCCTTATATTTTGGCATTTCAATCAAACTGATACTGAACTGATATGGGTACTTCGTCTCGAGCCTCAGGGTCTCCAACCGCGGATTCGACAGTGAAATAATTTTACATACCGCCATTTATAATCTGAAATATCTTTTACCTCAGACCCCACCCAAGTAATATAGTAGGCGCAAAACACGCAATAGGCCCCGTCAGTCCACAATTACCTCTGCTTACAAGGAAAGTCACTCCGCCAAATTTCCTCTAGCCGACATTCCCCTCAATTAGCCCATTTTAATGGCGAATTATGGGCAAACATGGACCCGGTTTCCCGTGTTTAGCTGACACATTTTTATAGAGGAATTAGGGCAGGGGATAGTTTGTCAGTCCCTTTGCCCGAGATCTTTGCATAGTTGTTTCGTGGGTTGCAGGTAATCCTTAAAACGGAGTTGGGTCATTGGGACGGAAGATACTGGGCAATAGGTCGATTGGTGTTGGGGTTTAAGGTGTCTTCCATTAAGGATGTTTAAATAGTGGCTTGCAATGAGAACGTTCAAAAGTCAGCAAGGAAACACCGGTCGTATCTAGTTTCTAACGGCCAAAAAAAATTGACGTGTAAAAGTGTTTTTTAAAACCTACTTACAAAATAAATATCATTTAATTAAAAGAATTCAGTCATTGCTTTATGTTTGTGTGTTTTGTAACTCCTCACTTTTTGATGAATGATAAATGAATTTTTGATTTTTGCATGTAGGTTAAACATAACACTTTTACACATCCAATATTTTAGGTCATTTTAAGCCAGATGAGGCTGGTATTTCCTAACCGACTACTCTGAGAAGAAACACCGAAACAAACTCAGAGGTCAAAGTCTCTTTTAAAGTCCATACAATGCGTACTGATCAAATCACATGAGAACCATGTAGGTTAATGTCTAACGTCTGTCTCTTGTCTCTTTTGAGGAAAGTGCCACAGAGATTTGAGTGGACTTGTCCAGACGGTACAAACATTTGTCAGTTACCGTGTAGCTCAAACTTAGAACTTTAAGGAGCTCAACGATTTGAAGAACAATACCAAAGAAAGGACATAAACAATTTAAATATAGATCCTATATGAAGATAACCTATCACTATTTGCAAAGCAATTGAAAGTATTGAACCACTTTTTTTTTTATGAAAAATCATCAAATGACCCCTCCCGCCCTGGGCGGAGCGGTAGGGAGTGTCAGACTCTTACTGACTAAAATCCACCCGTGATCCTTCTTGTGCCCTTTGCATTCCAGGGCCGCAGTGACTCTTTCGAACAAATTCCGCAACCCTACCGGGCACCGACCCTATGGGGCCTCGTCCTCGATGCTGACGGCTCCTTGAGGCGCGCGTGGAACACAACACGTCGACGACTCAGCCTGGTATCGGACGGCGAGCCACCCACGCTCACCGTCCACAGGCATTAGCCACTGCGCAATAGCACAGCGGCCGACTTGTCTCTGGAGGAGGCTGCAATGGGAGCATTACTGGCACTCCATTTCAGCCCCCTCCCGAGTATCAGGAGTCGCAGCACCCACAGCAGCAGCGGCAGAAGCGGCGACGGAAGCTGCGGCGGTGGTAGAGGCGGCGGCGGCGACGGTCGGGACGGTTGGCGCGCAGGCTTTTCCTCCAGCCCAGTGCTCGGCCGGCTTGCCAACAGCCGCACATGCAACGCAGTGCGGCGTATATATCAACAAATACTAATAAAGTTCAACAATAAAAATAACCTATACTTTTCCAGTTAAGTGCCATAAGCTCAATTGTGTCATTCGGCAAACTGATTGCTACCACCCAATTCAATGTGACTAGATATATTTTGGAGCAACATCGCACTTTGTAATTCCAAACCTAATCTAAATGGAATTAATTTACTAACTGGCTCCAAATTGGTTTATTTAGAAACATTTTGCTCGCTGGAATCAAATGAATTGAATAGAAATCAATTAAATTGATTCTGACTATTGAAACAAAATCCATTCGTGAATTTGGTGTTGTTAAGGTAAAAGGTAGGAAGGATAAATAATGAGAAAAAAGTCATATTGGATGAACTCTGTGTTATAATGGAATGGATAGAAAAGCAGCGACCACTGAGATATCGAGTAAGAGAGTAGAGAAGTATAAAAGAAATTGGGACACGGGCAAAATAATTATGATGATGAGGGCATGACCACTTCTTCTATGTTGCGTATACTCACGCGTTTTAAGAATCATTTAGTGCACTGATGGTGAAAGAAAACATTGGAAGGGAACCATACCGGTAGGATATGACCTCTTGTTGCCGGCTGTAGTAGGTCCCCGACTTTTGCCTAACGAGCCAGCCCGCACTGCTGAGCCATTAGCGTTAAATCCCCTAAATAATATCAATCTGACCCAGTCTGTCCTTTGCTGCCCCCCCTCAATGACCCCGCTAAGCTAAGGCCCGTGTCCCACAGGGGATGCCCTTAGCGAGCGGTTATTTATGTTCGCGACGATGCGTCTTAGCTACATAGTATAGATAGTTGTAGGTAGCTATAGTAGTACATAGAATGTTGCAACAAATAAAACCGCGACTACATAGTATAGGTAGTTATAGGTAGTTAGTTAGTACATAGAATGCTGTAACAAATAAAGCTGCATAGTATAGATAGTTATAGGTAGCTATAGTTGATACATAGTTTGTTATTGAAATAAAACACATTCGTTACAGTTGTTTGCTCTCAAGAGGCAGTATATAAGCCCTTGGAGCCTTTATTTCTTCCAAATAGATAGAATATAGTTAGGTAGGGTATCCTATCCCTTACACATAACAGTAAACACATGGTAACCCTGGTAATCGAAGGTATATGAAGGTAATCAAGGTATATAAAGGTATATAAAGGTATATCGGTGGTATATAAGGTAATCGAGGTATATACACACACAGACAGACATACATAGGTAAATAGAAAGGGCTTGGTAATTTGAGACTTGAAATATTAGGTCAAAGGTAGTCGCATAGCTAAAAGCGACACTGACCAATCACAGAGCAGGAGGGTGCTGGTACGTGATTGGTCAACAGTTTTTGATAAATAGCCCTGGTGAAGGTATGCACAAAATAAAACACTTTGCATCTACCCTCTTCCTTTCCCGAAAAAACAAGTCTAGATTCTAGACTTCTAAATGTCTGAAATAGAACCGCCTTGAAAAATCCTTTCAGGGGATATATAGATGTCTATAGTGTATGCAGGCATAAAGCCGTAATTTAGGTTTAAATAAAACTGTTTATTTTTATCCCCCTGAAACATATACGCTTATAGAGTTGCAACCCCTTAAGTGACAGGGTTGAAACATATGTAGTTTTGTAGAGGGTTGTCGTATCTATAGAGATACATATAGCTGTATAGCCCTCCTAGCATAGTTTTACGGTAAATTCACCCCAAGTAGGTAATAGCTTCGCGCCTACTATAGTTTTGTATAGTTTTTGGCATCCCACCCCTACATGGAGGGGGATGAAGGGGTGAATTCGTCTCCGCTGTATGGAGCTTACCGAGGGCTATCCATGAAGGTACGACAACCCCTACTCACATAGACCTAAGCCTAGATATAGCCTAAATTCTAGGATAGACATAGTGAAAATTAGTGTTAATAAACTTCATCACACACGGTGATTTTTTGGGTGTCGATACGGTACAGTTACGCCGTACAATAGTAGAATAGGAAGTTTATTAAATTTGTAGTCATTGTCAAGATAATTTGGATTTATACCTAAATGTAGAATCATATAGTCGCGAATTTCACCCTTCAAATCGCTAAGTGCATAGTGAACAAGTTAAATAGTGTTTTATTGTGACTTTATTGGTAAGCCCTCTATACCTACCCCTATATACTGTGTCAATAACAGCAAGTATAGCAAGTATTCAGCTAAGGGTTGCATCCTCATGGCCCGTAGCTCATAGACGGAGCGTCAACGCGTCTGGATCATTTATACCTAGGTGGGTTGTCACCATACAGTCCACTTTTGAAGAATAGGATAACCTACCCTGGCCACCCTACAGTCCAGTCGATCACGTCCGCCCCGTACATTTTCTGGTCCATCGGAGCCGGATATTTTGAAGATAGCCTGATCTAGCTATTTGGAAGTTGGATTTATCGAACCACGCAGCTACCCTGAAGGCGCAACCCCTATTGTGAAGTCGCACCCCCTTGAAGAAAAAACTACCCTTCAACATTTCAAGACACGAAGGGTGTCCCTAGAAGCTAAATAGAAGTCGGACCTTGAAGAAATCATCCCTTCAAGAAAACTACCCCTAGGCAGATTGATAGTGAAGCAACAACATAGAAGAAATTTAATCAAGCTGAACTTAGAAAATTTCGAACGACTTCACACTTTGAAAATTTTGAGGGGTCCCGACACTTAGAATATTTTTGAAGATTTTTGAACTTGGAAAATTTTTTGAAGAATTTTGAACTTAGAAAATTTTCAACAATCCGGGACTTGGAAAATTTTTTGAAGATTTTTGAACTTGGAAAATTTTCAACAACCTGACACTTAGAAAAGTTTTGATCAAGCGGGACTTGGAATATTTTTTGAAGAATTTTGGACTTAGAGAATTTCGATCGACTTCACACATAGAAGATTTTGAACAGTCTGGGACTTAGAAAAGTTTCAGTCAATCCGAACTTAGAATATTTTTTGAAGATTGGGGACTTTGAAGAATTTTGAAAATTTTTTGAAAATTTTTTTCTTTGGAAACTTGGATTGAAGTTTCACCTGAGGCTTACCAGTGGACTACCGAATAGTTTTGAAGATTCATTGAAGACTTCAACAATGCCGATCACGAGGTCGCATGGCAAATCATCCGAGGCGTGGACAGTTCCGATACAGGAACCAGCCGAGAGGGTTCCTGCTATCCATCATCAGGTGCCGCCGCGTTCGCCTTCATCGTCTGGGACGGCGCGATCGATGCAGCAGCGCAGTGAAGACGTGTCTCCGCCTGCTGCCGCTGAACGAATAGAACAGATAGAAGCTTCAGCAATAGAACGAGTACCTGCACCATTGCCGACAACAGTACAGAAACAGATGCCATCGACCTCAAGGAAGGGAACCCGCTTTGAGACGACTTCAGATAGTACAATGAAGCCGTCAAATAGAAAAGATAGCCGAGTCTTGCCAATGACTACCCGGGGTGACGCCCGTATAGAACATAGACGTCCGCCGTCGACCATTGACAGGTCACCGCGGTCATATAGAAAATTACAGAAGGCTCGTGAAGACTTATTGAAGATTAAGTTGGAGCTTGCCCAGTTAGCACTTCAGAGAGCCGAACAAGAGTCGGACGAAGAATATTTGGACGATAGAAACTCAAATGAAGAGTACGTGCGTTCCTGGCTGGAAGAGGCGCCTGAACCTGTTCCTGATCAGAGAGAGACCAACGCCGCCGAGGGGGACATCCGTGATAGTCGACAGCAACCGCCCCCCCCTGTGGACTTCGAACCAATAGTGGACTCTCGTCGAACGCACATAGATCCAGATAGTGCTAAACAAATAGAGCCACCACCTATGAAGAAAATAGAAGACGATAGGAGCGAGGATAATTTACGTCCATTCGTTACGGACCTTACGGCTGCTATAGCATCTTTAGTTGACAAGAAAACAGAACAGCAGTCACAGAATTCCTCCTCGGCGTCGAAGGTCATTATGACTTTACCGAACTTCAGTGGTGCGCATACAGAATGGTTGTCATTTCGAGCCATTTATGAAACAACTCGAAAATATTTCAACGATGTCGAGAATACAGCAAGACTTAGAAGAAGCCTGCATGGACGCGCTTTAGAAACAGTCAGTTCAGAACTCATCGGCCATGCAAGACCAGATGACATCATGAGGGAACTCGAGCTGCAATTCGGCCGACCAGATTCGATAGCACAGGCCGAAACAGATAGATTGCGAGGACTGACACGATGCAGTGAAAATCCAAAGGATATTTGCTCATTCGCAAGCCACGTGAGGTGCGCTATAGTAACGCTGCGAGCATTGAAGAAGGATCATTACCTGATCAACGCCGAGCTCATGCGAACCTTGACAGAGAAGCTACCGAACTCGATACGTGTACAGTGGTACCGTATATATACAGAAAAGTACCAGTCCTTGCCAGACTTGTCGCTGTTTAGCGAATTCATTACCGAACAAGCTCGATACTGCAGCGCTTTCGCTCCTGCTGAAAACATCAAGACAGAGGGCTCATCCAACCGACGCACACCGCAGCAGAGGACTCACACAACAACAGAGAAGTCAGCAAGCAAGTGCCGACTGTGTGAGAAGGATGGCCATATAGAACGCGATTGCTCGAAGTTCAAGAATAGCAATAGTAACAAGAGATGGGAAATTGCGAAGAATCTAAACCTGTGCTTCCGTTGCCTGAAGCCAAGAAGAGAGCGGCATAAATGCAACGCGAAGAAGTGTGACGTCAAGGGGTGTACAGCCACGCACAGTCGGCTACTTCATTACGACAAGAAGCCTGCTGCGGTGGCAGCCGAAAAGCCCAGACAGACCGAAGTCAAAAAGGAGCCCAAGGAGACAGTCGCCAGCTCAAGATCATCGTCGAATCACGCCTATTTAAAGATCATCCCGGTCCGGGTCATTGGACCGGCGGGAGAGGCATCTACGTTCGCCCTACTCGACGATGGATCGACCGTATCGTTGATCGATGAAGACATCGCCGACCAAGTCGGAGCCGAGGGCAAGATCGACCCACTGAAGATTGGTGCGATCGGTGACACCATGATCGACACTCCTTGTTCGAAAAGAGTCACAGTGACACTCGCGAGTCAGCATAGAAATAGGGTGCCGTTCAGAGCGCGCACCATACCGAAGCTTAATCTCGCGTCACAGACAGTCCGTGAAGAAGATGTCACACATTGCAAACATCTCATCGACTTGAAAGAGCAGCTAGTCTATGATGTTGGCGCGCCCAAGATTTTGATTGGCCAAGACAACTGGCACCTTCTCCTTGCCAGTGAAGTCAGAAGAGGCCCCAGGCACCAGCCAATAGCGTCACTTACAACGCTTGGATGGACGCTACATGGCGCGCATACTAGAATACTCGGTCAGCAGGTGCATTACGTCAGCGCATGCAGAGAAGATAGAGAAAATAGAGACGACAGACTGAACGAGCAACTTCGTGAATTTTTCGCACTCGAGTCCCTAATAGTTAATCCTCGGCGTCCAGATTCTGATCCAGAGAAGCAGGCTGAAGACATCTTGAAAAGACATACCAAACAGTTGACAGATGGGCATATAGAAACAGCTATGTTATGGAAAAATAACAATTTTGAAATGCCCGATAGTTATGGGACAGCACACAAGCGGCTGATCTCTATAGAAAAGAAGCTCGACAAAGATCCGAGTCTTCGAAATAAATATATAGAACAGATGGACTCGCTCCTCTCAAAAGGGTACGCAGAAAAAGCGCCCAAACAGACCACGCCAGGAAGAACCTGGTATCTGCCTCATTTCGACGTCTTCAATCCCATGAAGCCGGAGAAGTTTCGAATAGTACACGACGCCGCAGCTAAATCGAATGGAATGTCGCTGAACGACTTCCTACTCACAGGACCGGACCTGTTACAGTCGCTGCCCGGCGTCATGATGAGGTTTCGTAGACATCCGATAGCCATTTCAGGTGACATTACCGAAATGTTCATGCAGGTCAAAGTACGACCTGAAGATAGAGACGCCCTCCGATATTTGTGGAGAGGCAATAGAAGAGAAGGAGCCCCCGACGAGTATCGAATGACGTCAATCATATTCGGCGCGGCAAGCTCACCGTGCACGGCCATATTCGCGAAGAATTGGAACGCGAACCGGCACATAGAACAGCATCCAGAAGCAGTAGAAGCAATAGTGAAGAACCATTATATGGACGATTATCTGGATAGCTATAGAACAGTTGAAGAAGCGACACATATAGCAACAGCGGTGAAGAAGATACACCAACAGGCTCGTTTCGAAATAAAGAAATGGGTATCGAATGACATCGACGTCATACAGAAAATAGAACCGTCGCTTATAGAGACAGAAGTCGTCGACATCGGCGACCATACAGAAAAAATTCTTGGCCTAATATGGAGACCAAGAGCAGATACGCTGGGTTTCAATCTGAGCCTAGCCCGATTACCGAGTGGCGTATTACAGAAGGAGGTGCCCACAAAGAGAGAGGCGCTGAAAATAGTGATGTCACTATACGACCCACTCGGCCTAGCCTCACCCGTAACGATTCGCGCCAAACAGATACTCCAAGAAGCATGGAGAAGAGGAGTCGACTGGGACCAGCCGTTCGACACAGACTTGGCCACAGCATGGAGAAGTTGGGTTCAACATCTACAGAACCTTGCACAAGTCACAGTACCAAGATGTTACCCAGGATATAGCGACGCCATAGAAACGCAAGTCCACGTTTTCACGGACGCGAGCGAAACTTCGTACGCCGCAGCGGTGTACTGGCGTATCTCTACAGAAGATGGCAAGACTCACGTGAGCCTCGTCATGGCCAAGGCAAAGGTGGCGCCACTCAAACTCCAATCGATACCCCGACTCGAGCTGCAGGCCGCGGTGATGGGGACCCGCGTCGCTGCAGCTGTCATCCGAGAACACGGAGTCAAGCCGGCCTCCGTGACGTACTGGTCAGACAGCAAAACCGTGCTGACCTGGATCAGAAGAGGAGCTCGAGTTTACAAACCGTTCGTCGCGCACCGCATAGCTGCCATAGAAGAGCATAGTAGAGTCGAAGACTGGCGATGGGTGCCCACTAAGAAAAATATAGCAGACGCCGCCACTCGTGATGTACCACAGCACTTTGATTCGAGACACGAGTGGTTTTGTGGCCCCAGCTTCCTGTATGAAGAGTCGACAACATGGCCAATAGAAAAGCCTCCACTAGAGGAACAGACGGGTGAGGAGCGAACCTTAGTCGCTATAGAAAATATAGATAGAAGACTCACAGAAGTCATACCCGATCCAGCAAGATTTTCAAAATGGGAACGACTGTTAAGAGCGACGGCGACAGTACTACGCTTCGTCGCCAAATGTCGGCCGCCCAAAGAAAATACGTTCTATAAAAGAACGAGGAAAAATATAGAAGCGGATCCGGATTGGAGGAAACGTACAAAGACGGCAGTGCCCCCTCCTACAGCATCAGTGAAGTCCCCAGTTACGTCAAAATATAGTCAATTAATAGAAGCCGAATACCTCCAACAAGCGGAGAGGTTACTCGTGCAAGCTGTACAGCAACAGATGTTTTCCCGCGAGTTGACAAGTTTACGTGAAAACGAAGAAATAGATAAGGACAGCGCCCTACGACCGTTGCAAATAGAATTGAAGGATGACGTCATACGCCTCAGAAGTCGTATAGATAGAATCGACAAAATAACAGAAGACGTCAAGCGCCCACCCATATTACATGGCGACCATCGTATAACTCAGCTCTACATAGACTGGACACACTGCAGCTTACAACACAGTGGAACCGAGATGACCATCAATGAAGTCCGACAGCATTACTGGGTCGTCAGAATGAGACCCACAACGAAGATGGTAGTGACACGTTGCTTACCGTGTCGCATTAGGAAGGCGTGCGCTCCAGTACCAGCTACAGGCGACCACCCCAGAACGCGTCTAGCTCATCATCAGAGGCCGTTCACATTCACTGGACTCGACTATTTCGGTCCGCTATCCGTTACAGTCGGTCGCCAGCATCAGAAGAGGTACGTGGCTCTATTTACGTGCCTGACCACCAGAGCGGTACACCTGGAAATCGCCGCAAGCCTCAGCGCAGACTCCGCGATACTAGCACTGCGCCGCTTCGCTGCACGCAGAGGATGTCCAACAGAAATACATTCAGACAACGGCACCAACATGCACGGTGCCGACAAAGAGCTCCGAGACGCCTTCAAAGAAGAGGCAAGTCGCCGAGGCATAGTATGGCGCTTCATCACTCCGTCAGCGCCTTTTATGGGTGGCGCATGGGAGCGCCTAGTCCGATGTGTGAAGACAGCATTACAGACTATACTTCACGAAAAACACCCACATGAAGAGGTGTTACACACACTGTTGTGTGAGGCCGAATATACGGTCAACAGTCGACCACTAACCCATGTTTCAGTTCACAGTGACGATGACGAGTCCATCACGCCGAACCACTTCCTCCTGGGTGGTTCAGCCCGGCTGCCGACGCCTGGCGTGTTCACAGAGCACGACATCGACAGCAAGCGCCACTGGCGGCGCTCACAAGCACTCGCCGACCAGTTCTGGCGCCGCTGGGTACGTGAGTACCTACCCGAGCTCCAACACCGGCGGGAGCCCCATAGCCGTGGCCCTAATCTGCAGGTGGGTGATCCCGTACTCATCGCAGACGGCCAGCTGCCTCGCAACACGTGGCCGCGAGGCCGCATAATCGCAGTTTTCCCGGGCGCTGATGGAGAGGTCCGGACAGCTGAGGTGCGCACATCCGGCGGCACCTTAAAGCGTCCAGTGAAGAAACTTGTCCCACTACCAAAGTAAGACAACAGCAGGCGATGCTGCTCCCACAGCTCGCCAACCAACAGATAGATGGGTGACGCTGCCAACACGCGCAGCTCGCCCCCCATGCGGGCATATCCGGCCCGCTACCACCTTACTTTCAGCGGACAGTGAGAGTGTGATGCTGCCCACCGGCGCAGCTCACCTCCTGCGGACATGTTCGGTCCGCATTCGGCTCGCGTCAAGCGAGCAATAGCCGGCGATGCTGCTCTCACAGCTCGCCAACCAGATAGATGGGTGATGCTTCACAGCTCGCCCCCCGCGGACACATTCGGTCCGCAATCGGCTCGCATTTTGCGGGCAATAGACGGCGACGCTGCTCCCACAGCTCGCCAACATAGCGGGTGACGCTGCCCACAGGCGCAGCTCGCCCCTCCGCGGACACATTCGGTCCGCAATCGGCTCGCACCTAGCGGGCAATAGCCGGCGATGCTGCTCACACAGCTCGCCAAATAGATGGGTGACGCTCCACAGCTCGCCCCCCGCGGACATATTCGGTCCGCAACCGGCTCGCATCCAGCGGGCAATAGCCGGCGATGCTGCTCTCACAGCTCGCCAACCGATAGATGGGCGACGCTGCCCGCAAGGCGCAGCTCGCCCCACTGCGGGCATATCCGGCCCGCCGCCGCCTTGCATTGTGCAGGCGACACAGCAGGCGATGCTGCTCACACAGCTCGCCAACAAATAGATGGGTGATGCCTCACAGCTCGCCCCCCGCGGACACATTCGGTCCGCAATCGGCTCGCATCCAGCGGGCAATAACCGGCGATGCTGCTCCCACAGCTCGCCAACATAGAAGGGTGACGCTGCCCGCAAGGCGCAGCTCACCCCACCGCGGACATATTCGGTCCGCATTCGGCTCGCATCAAGCGAGCAGTAGCCGGCGATGCTCTCACAGCTCGCCAACCATAGATGGGTGACGCTGCCCGCAAGGCGCAGCTCACCCCACCGCGGACATATTCGGTCCGCATTCGGCTCGCATCAAGCGAGCAGTAGCAGGCGATGCTGCTCTCACAGCTCGCCAACCGATAGATGGGCGACGCTGCCCGCAAGGCGCAGCTCGCCCCACTGCGGGCATATCCGGCCCGCCGCCGCCTTGCTTTGTGCAGGCGACACAGCAGGCGACGCTGCTCACACAGCTCGCCAACCATAGATGGGTGACGCTGCCCGCAAGGCGCAGCTCACCCCACCGCGGACATATTCGGTCCGCAATCGGCTCGCACCTAGCGGGCAATAGCCGGCGATGCTGCTCACACAGCTCGCCAAATAGATGGGTGACGCTCCACAGCTCGCCCCCCGCGGACATATTCGGTCCGCAACCGGCTCGCATCCAGCGGGCAATAGCCGGCGATGCTGCTCTCACAGCTCGCCAACCGATAGATGGGCGACGCTGCCCGCAAGGCGCAGCTCGCCCCACTGCGGGCATATCCGGCCCGCCGCCGCCTTGCATTGTGCAGGCGACACAGCAGGCGATGCTGCTCACACAGCTCGCCAACAAATAGATGGTTGATGCCTCACAGCTCGCCCCCCGCGGACACATTCGGTCCGCAATCGGCTCGCATCCAGCGGGCAATAACCGGCGATGCTGCTCCCACAGCTCGCCAACATAGAAGGGTGACGCTGCCCGCAAGGCGCAGCTCACCCCACCGCGGACATATTCGGTCCGCATTCGGCTCGCATCAAGCGAGCAGTAGCCGGCGATGCTCTCACAGCTCGCCAACCATAGATGGGTGACGCTGCCCGCAAGGCGCAGCTCACCCCACCGCGGACATATTCGGTCCGCATTCGGCTCGCATCAAGCGAGCAGTAGCAGGCGATGCTGCTCTCACAGCTCGCCAACCGATAGATGGGCGACGCTGCCCGCAAGGCGCAGCTCGCCCCACTGCGGGCATATCCGGCCCGCCGCCGCCTTGCTTTGTGCAGGCGACACAGCAGGCGACGCTGCTCACACAGCTCGCCAACCATAGATGGGTGACGCTGCCCGCAAGGCGCAGCTCACCCCACCGCGGACATATTCGGTCCGCATTCGGCTCGCATCAAGCGAGCAGTAGCGGGCGATGCTGCTCTCACAGCTCGCCAACCATAGACGGGTGACGCTGCCCGCAAGGCGCAGCTCACCCCACCGCGGACATATTCGGTCCGCATTCGGCTCGCATCAAGCGAGCAGTAGCGGGCGATGCTGCTCACGCAGCTCGCCAACATAGCGGGCGATGCTGCCCACGGGCGCAGCCAGCCCCCATTGCGGGCATATTCGGCCCGCCACCGCCTTGCTTTGAGCAGGCGATACAGCAGGCAATGCTGCCTACACAGCTTGCCACCGCAGCAGGCGATGCTGCGCACACTCGCAGCTCGCACAGACAGCGGGCCATCCGGCCCACAGCTCGCACATTTGCGAGAGCCTACGCAACAGCCTTGCGACTGCAGGCGACCCACAGCAGGGAAGCGGCAGACCGGCGACCGCACAGCTGCGTCGAGCACCGGCATCGAGCACCGGCGCCGCGCAGCGGGCGACGTGGCTACAGGCGTCGCTCACCGGGTTTCTGCAGCGCCGCGACGTCATCGCACCGAGTCATCGCTGCACTGCACGGCGGGAGAGATGTTCGCGACGATGCGTCTTAGCTACATAGTATAGATAGTTGTAGGTAGCTATAGTAGTACATAGAATGTTGCAACAAATAAAACCGCGACTACATAGTATAGGTAGTTATAGGTAGTTAGTTAGTACATAGAATGCTGTAACAAATAAAGCTGCATAGTATAGATAGTTATAGGTAGCTATAGTTGATACATAGTTTGTTATTGAAATAAAACACATTCGTTACAGTTGTTTGCTCTCAAGAGGCAGTATATAAGCCCTTGGAGCCTTTATTTCTTCCAAATAGATAGAATATAGTTAGGTAGGGTATCCTATCCCTTACACATAACAGTAAACACATGGTAACCCTGGTAATCGAAGGTATATGAAGGTAATCAAGGTATATAAAGGTATATAAAGGTATATCGGTGGTATATAAGGTAATCGAGGTATATACACACACAGACAGACATACATAGGTAAATAGAAAGGGCTTGGTAATTTGAGACTTGAAATATTAGGTCAAAGGTAGTCGCATAGCTAAAAGCGACACTGACCAATCACAGAGCAGGAGGGTGCTGGTACGTGATTGGTCAACAGTTTTTGATAAATAGCCCTGGTGAAGGTATGCACAAAATAAAACACTTTGCATCTACCCTCTTCCTTTCCCGAAAAAACAAGTCTAGATTCTAGACTTCTAAATGTCTGAAATAGAACCGCCTTGAAAAATCCTTTCAGGGGATATATAGATGTCTATAGTGTATGCAGGCATAAAGCCGTAATTTAGGTTTAAATAAAACTGTTTATTTTTATCCCCCTGAAACATATACGCTTATAGAGTTGCAACCCCTTAAGTGACAGGGTTGAAACATATGTAGTTTTGTAGAGGGTTGTCGTATCTATAGAGATACATATAGCTGTATAGCCCTCCTAGCATAGTTTTACGGTAAATTCACCCCAAGTAGGTAATAGCTTCGCGCCTACTATAGTTTTGTATAGTTTTTGGCATCCCACCCCTACATGGAGGGGGATGAAGGGGTGAATTCGTCTCCGCTGTATGGAGCTTACCGAGGGCTATCCATGAAGGTACGACAACCCCTACTCACATAGACCTAAGCCTAGATATAGCCTAAATTCTAGGATAGACATAGTGAAAATTAGTGTTAATAAACTTCATCACACACGGTGATTTTTTGGGTGTCGATACGGTACAGTTACGCCGTACAATAGTAGAATAGGAAGTTTATTAAATTTGTAGTCATTGTCAAGATAATTTGGATTTATACCTAAATGTAGAATCATATAGTCGCGAATTTCACCCTTCAAATCGCTAAGTGCATAGTGAACAAGTTAAATAGTGTTTTATTGTGACTTTATTGGTAAGCCCTCTATAACTACCCCTATATACTGTGTCAATAACAGCAAGTATAGCAAGTATTCAGCTAAGGGTTGCATCCTCATGGCCCGTAGCTTATAGACGGAGCGTCAACGCGTCTGGATCATTTATACCTAGGTGGGTTGTCACCATACAGTCCACTTTCGAAGAATAGGATAACCTACCCTGGCCACCCTACAGTCCAGTCGATCACGTCCGCCCCGTACAATTTAGTTTTTAAGTAGTTTTAAGCCCTGGCTGGGGGCCTTAGAATCTAAGGCCACCACAGGAGTGCCCGGTTAAGCAGTAACCAGCTTTAATGTGCTGAACTGCGAGTGGTCCTATCAAAAAAAAAAAAGCTGTAGTAGGTTCTATCATCAGCAGCGCGGAATCCTGTGTCGCGGTGGTCTCCTTCTGCGGAACAGTTATCGCGGCAGAAGGAGGCTGCAGAAAGGGAAAGGGAGATCTTGACCTCTCACTCGGCCCGCAGCAGGTGCTCCAGACGTCGAAGGACGCTGCTGTTTTCTGCCCTCTCCCCCCAACTAGGGGCGGCGGACTTGGGGACGTCTGTCGTCCCCATTCAGCCGGACACCAAGTGACAGTGCGTGACGTTCACGTGCGTGCCTCTTTGACGTCGCTGGTTGATTCTATCTAATACCTCACTCGGCCGGGGATTTCGGTACGTTCGCACGTACCCGTGAACTCCCGTAGGCAGGAAGTGGAACACCGGGTTAGTTTTAGTCAGTAAGTGTCTTACAGAGGCGGGCAAAGTGGGCCCGCATCAGGGCGGAGTACATCCATGGGGATTTCAGGCCGTAAAAAAGCGATCCAAATGGGATGAGTCATTTATGTTAGGTTTCTTTAAACCCTACAGATATAAATAGGATTCCCGCCCAGCGTGTCTCAGGTTGATTTGAGGTAGACATTTCATGAAGTGGAAAAGCATTTCAAGAAATGGTCGTCCACTTCGTGAAATAGACAATTTTAACCGGTAACGGAAGAATTGAATAAAAACTCCGTGAAGCTGTTTTTATGGAAGAAACAACTTGAGATCTTAGATAACGTTCTGTAATGTCTCTTGTAGGACTTTTTTCGGTGTTTTCTAGATTTTTTTTCCAATTTATTTGAAAGTAGAAAATGTTCAGTGCAATCTTGATTCCGCTAGCGTTTCACTTTGAAATATAAAGAGGCAGTTAAGTGATTTTATTGTTCAATGTTATGGCATGATTTCGAAGTGGTTTCTGTTTGTCTTACGATTGTTTAGCACTTCCTTTTAATAGTTCCAGTTGCCGTTGTCCTGTTATTACTTTACCAGTCGCATATATATTTTTAAATATTCTATTGAATATGGTTGTGATGGTTGTGTATATACATTCACATTTTTTCCTATGGGGTTTATCAGAATCTACAAAACTATTCCCTTTAAATACATTTCACACTCTTTGCTTCCTTTTATATTGAAGGAAGATATAAAAATATACCAACACTAGCAGCGCCTCGCGGTTTCACCCGCGTAGTTCCCGTTCCCGTGGGAATATGGGGATAAAATATAGCCTATAGCCTTCCTCGATAAATGGGCTATCTAACACTGAAAGATTTTTTCAAATCGGACCAGTAGTTCCTGAGATTAGCGCGTTCAAACAAACAAACAAACAAACAAACTCTTCAGCTTTATAATATTAGTATAGATTTAACTTGAATGACCTTTAACATAACCCAGTAAATGCAAAAGTAACTAAACTTTTCAAGAACAGCAAATCACATCTCCAATTTATTTTTAATAAGCGACTTCGTCCAAGGAGTTGTAAAGCAAACTTACTGTTGGGAAGCTTTTTTTTATTCCTTACTGAAACGAGTCGGCCACAGTGCCACCCGTTTTCCCAAGAAAATTAATGTTGGTTTTATGAAATTAAAAATTGTAGTGTGTGCTTATGTAAACATTGGGTGGCTTGGATAACCTGGTGCACGTAGAAACTCAAGGACTTTCCTGAAAAATATTCTACTGTGTATGGCTTTTGGGTTTCCACAATTTATTACGTAGGGTGAAAGGACATTCCAGAGTTAAGGAATTTGTTCGAAAAACTTACCGCGGCCCTGGAACGCTATGGGCATTAGGAGGAACAAGGATGAGTTTTATTCAGTAAGAGATGGACAATCCCTTCTGCTCCACATTTGATTAACCAACTTCCAAAAAAGGAGGAAGTTCTCAATTCGACTAGATTTTTTTTTTGTGTGTTTTACCTCATAAATTTCTTCTGGGTATCCCGATATTGATGATTCTGTTTTCGAAAGCTGGTGCTTGTCGTGTGGTCCTATTCTGTTGTGGTCAAAGATTGCGATTTGACTAACTAGTATTTGAGTTATCCGCGTGGCTTAGGGTACATTGATGATGCTTTCATTCGATCTTGTCGATATAAAATTGTATACGATAGTTTGGAAGAGCATCTTAGTATTTCAAGGTGGTCCCTTTCTAGTTTGGTGAAGATCTGATGAAGAACAGAGATAGGAAACGGAAGTCTTCAATAAATGATAGCAAATATTTCGGGATTGCTGAAATCGCATGTTTGTTTATTGTTTACACCAATGTCATTGCTACGTTTAGGTGGGTGTTACAAAGAATAAAATATCTTCGTATTTTGAATACCGACCGTCGGTATTCAATATAGAAACAATCAAAAACATCGAGTTCCGAAATTAAAGTTATTTTATACTTTTTTTTTAGAAGTCGATTGTTATTTTTTTGTAAACAGTTTTGTTTTGCAAATTTTTGGATTTGGTTATATATGGCTGAATTTTTTATTTTACATCTTAATGCTTTTGCCCTTTGAAGTCCCGTCAAGAAATGTTACGTCACCTCTAATTGCGAACGCCAAAAGAAGTGGTAAAACTATTTGACAAGGATCTGGACCGCTGAAAGATTTTTCGGTGAGTGTATATTACAGGCGCTTTAGACATTTCGTCTTTATTTATTTATTTATTATTATTTATTATATACTTAATTGTACACCGTGGTTAACAAAAAAAAAAGAGAAAACTACAAACTAAAACACATGTACAATGGGCGGTCTTTGTTTCTGGTACAGCAATTTACATGCAAAACCTCGCCTGGAAAATGCTCTTAGAAATGCAATGACAAAAATGATGAAGTCAAAAGAAAATGCTTGTTTGTTTGAGGCAATCTATGAAAGAACCGACCGGATTACGAAGACAATATCACTTATAATAGAAAGCTACACTATTTCTGAGTGTTTTTGTTTCGAAGAAATGCACGGTAGCAGCCACGGGAGTGAAATCGCGGGAAACTACTTGTAGAAAAATAAGGTAAGTGGCCTGCTAGTTTGTCACCAAATAACATTTAAAAAAATGTTATTGTATAAGACCAAGAGATACTTGTCTCAACAGAATAATGGCCAGTAATTTTTGTTTGTCTTTCATTGGATATGTTATGGATATTTTTTTCAAATCTTTTGCAATAGTCAATTAATGGTAGACAGAGTGTTATCAGAAAATACTAATCCTAAAACCTATACCTATATTATTTGTGAATGTTTGTATGTTTTTTTAATAAATGTTTGGGTTTTCTTATTACAGCTGGGCTCGCTTTTGACGACTATCTCTCATGATAATAAGCGATGCTGTAGTCGACGATGGAACACGTTTGACTAAATATAGGTAACCCTTTCACTCTTGTCTTAAAGACCCCCAAGTTTGAACCTATCTGAAAAATGAGGCTTTGGTAGGGAATACCACTCCTTAGCTGTACACACAGAAGTATTACCATGTGAGAATGGGTGAGATGTCCACCATTTACTAGCGCATCGCCATACGTCTTGTATTTCCATGATGGAACGAATTTGGATGTTATGGGAATGGGTAGACCATAGTTAATAGGTGTTTTACTGAAAAAAATTAATTAGTTCGTCAGATAGATTTCCAAAAAAAACATTGGACACGTATTATTTCTTTTTTACATAATAATATATATTATTACAAATACTATATTATACATATATACAATACATAAACGGAGACGATATAGTGCGTTGAAAACTCGCGTGATGTTACCACAGTGCTACAATTTTTACCAGCAACGTGACGTCGCCAGCCCCTACTCTACAACTTTGATGCTATTTATCTTTCGCTCTTTTTTACGATTTAAAATGACAAAAAAGACGTTTTCAATATTTTTTGAAATAGAATTATAATTTGTATATGTAGTTAAATACCCAATTTGCTCAAACCTAATAATCTTCGACTATCACTCAACCGACGCCGCTGAAAAACCCTAGTATAGAATTCATTATTATCTGGAAATTACTTTACCATCGCAATTTATTATGATTCTAGTTATTTGGATTGGAGATCAAACCGAAATGATTGTGTGTCTTCATTTCGTATGAGATAGAAAGACATTTACTTGAAGGTAAAAAGCAATATTTTGTGATGTATTTATTTGCGAACAAAATACATATTACATAATTTATGTTTGTACTAGCTTCTGTTCGCGGCTTTGCACGTTACGAATAAAAGTGTTTTTATGATTTGAAAGAAAAACTACTGGGATTAAAAGTACCTACCTACGTTAGGATCTATTGTATCATGATTGTCATGACATACATGGTGTAGGTACTAGTGTACCTACACCATGTATCATTATTTATTAGTACTCCAACATTCCAGAAACTGGAATCTCCTGACAATGCGAGTTGCATCGAAGATTTTTTGTGTCAAGCCCTTTTTTTCTGGATGGGAAACCATCAAAAGACTTCTCGCGCTCTGGGTGGAGCGGAAGGGAGTGTCAGACTCTTACTGAATAAAACCCACCCGTAATCCTTAAGTGCCCTTTGCGTTTCAGGGCCGCGGTTACTCTTTCGAACAAATTCCGCAACCCTAGCAGGCCAGTGCCTGACAGGGTCAGTACCCTATGGGGCCCCGTCATCTTTGCTGACAGCTTTTTGAGGCGCGCGTGGAACACGACGCGCAGTCGACCCGGGACTGGTTGCTATCAGACGGCGAGCCAACCATAGCACGCCGTCCCTAGGCCTGCGCCTATCGTAGCCGGGAATCGCCCTGCGTTTCCCAATGCCCAGGGCGTCTCCTTTTATTGCGGCGGCTGGGGCGTGATGTTTCCCTCACTCGCTCGCGTGTTGCCTCCTTCGCTAGCATTACTACTTCGCAAAAGGAGGTGACCGCTTCCCATGCCTCTTAGCTTCGGACCATGGTTTGAACCAGGGCCGGATGCGAGAGGTCGCTGCCATCGATCGCCTCGACGAGGACACGGCTTTGCTCAGCCTAAGAACGCTAGACCTCCACCATGACCTCCGGCCGATCCACACAGTGTTGACACCAGGACGTGAACTCCCGCTGGGTCCGAAACAGGTACCTCCCGAAACAGCCGTGTCCGGTAAGCACCTGCGTCACCACTCCTCAAAGAGGGGACTTATCTCCGCAAATTGTGGCGTGCCCATGTGTCAAGCCCTATATCCACACTCGTAACAACAATAATCTGTCTTATTTAATTTATTAAAAATAAAAAACGTTATTGAAATGTCTAAAAATATAAATAAAATTGTTTACTTAATGTAAAAAAGTAAAGGAATCTCGATCTATTTATGATTAAACAGTCGTATATTGGTATTCCAATATGTGAATGTTAAATCATAAATAGGTCTTTTAATAACCAACCTCATTTGCAAGAATAAAAATGACAAAGTGCCCTTGCCCAATTTATCGAGTTCCATCCGAAGTTTAACATCAAAAAGGCTTTAAAATTAAACAAACGAAGTTTTCCTTTACGAGAAAAAGCTGCGGATCAAAATGTTGGAGTTATATGTTCTTTTTTTTATAAATAACCCGTAGCTAACGATGTTTTAAAGAAATATGATATTTTTTTCCTTACAAAAATCATGTTGCTTGTTTTTCATTTACAGAACCTTTACAAGCCGGAATTAAAAAATGATGTGCATGAAACTGCCTGGTAATATATTTTTTGCCATTTAAGAGAAGAAAAAAAAAACAGTGAATTGAAAAATGGTTCTGGACAAGTGCTTATAGTGCGTGTACTTCGCCCCTAAGAAGACCAACTGACCCTTTTAGACATATTGACATTATATCAGCGACCCACGTAACTTCATCTACGTCGCATAAGAAAGAGAAAATATAAACACCGTTTTTGCAACCCCTTTCATTGATGCTCCGCTCCTATTGATCGTAGCGTGATTTTGTATATCCTATAATTGGGCTATCCAACACTAAAATAATTTTTAAATCGAACTAGTATATCCTGAGATAAGCGCGTTTAACCAAACAAACAAACTCTTCAGTTTTATAATATTAAAATAGATGATAATTTTCAGAATGTTTAAAAAGGTCACATCTTTAATCTTAATCATAGATAGGCTATCGCTGATACAATGTCAGTGATTCTAGAGTCCTTTATCATTTTTTGACGTGCGAGTGACATTTAACCTTGACAACTGTGATTGTTGGCACATCGTGCCAGTCGTTTTCCCCTACCACTTTGATAACTAGCTTGTATTTCGCGAAGAATACTCTTTTTGACGTTTTAAAACTGGAAATTTTGTTTTACCATTTTGTTTTGTTTGTACTGCAAACGTGTTATGTGCCTTTAAGTGTGTTTTATTAAAGTTTGTTTTCTTTCTTTTATTTTTATCACGGTACACATCAACTTTTATTTCGTGATGATACAAAAATATAACAATTACGTGCAAAATAAAAATAGAACAAGGAATTAACAAAAAAAATACCCTCTTTGAGACTTTTATTTCGCAAACAACATCCAAAAATATAATAATACAAAAAGCTATAATATTGAAGATACAACAAACAGCGAACACCAATTAGGCTCCCCATAGAATTCAGTATTCAATGGGTACAGTTTATCCGTTTCCACCGATACGGCAATTATCATAACGATTTATAATACGGACGCTATTAAAAACGGTTCTGTTTCCCCGAAAATTTGTTTTCCATCCATTTATCTCTGAGTAATGGTGAAAAACGAAATTATTTTGAAGCAAAGAGAGGATAATGTAGGGATGAAAGGTAACAAGCTTAATTGGGAGTTTGACATTCAAATTAAAAGTGCGTACTCATAAGATATCAAACCCTGGTTTTTGAAAAAAAAAATCTTCTTTGACTAATATCTAGAGGCTTACCATAACAACAATTTCAAGGGCTCTTTCTCAAGGAAGAGTTTTGGCCGGAAGGTGTGTTGTATTGGCCATTCTACGGCCGGCAACGTGACGCCTGGCAGCTTAACATGACGCCGTCACTTGATGTGCAATAGTTCATATAAAATACTTAATAGTTGATAGTTATTGTTTTTATCTATATCTATACTTATAATAAATCTGTAGAGAGGTCAATTCTGTACAAGGAATATGTTTTCAAAATAACTATCAGGGGGTGATTAGTGATCGATACTGGTGCCAAATATGCAATCAGTAAAATTTTTGTCTGTCTGTCTGTCTTTCTGTCTGTCTATCTGTCTGTCTGTCTGTCTGTCTGTCTGTATGTTCTTTATAGAAACAAAAACTACTCGACCGATTTTAACGAAACTTGGTGCAATTATTCTTCATACTCCTGGGCAGGTTATAGTATACTTTTCATCACGCTAAAATCAATAGGAGCAGAGCAGTGAAGGAAAATGTTGGGAAAACGGAAGAAGTTACTCCATTTTTTAAGCTTCCGTCGCGTGTGTAGCCTTAATGGTTAAAATTACATAGAAATCATGTATTACGGAAATGTTCTACATAAAATTATCTAAAAAATATCCCGAAACAGCATGTCTATCTTTTGTCAATTTTAAACCGATCGGGCTGAGAGTTTCAAAATCGGGGTAAAGTAACTATTCCACGCGGACGAAGTCGCTGGCAGAAGCTAGTAATTATATATGTATTGTAAAACATATCTATGGGCTTCAGTTCCTAAAATAAAGGATTAAATTAAATTAATATTAGGCGTTGACAGCTCATCAAATAGACAGCGTATGACAATTTGTCACAATAATTTTGTGATTATTTGCGTTCGAGATACTGAGCTTTTAAGGCCATCTGAGCAGAGATCTATGCTTCATTATACTGGTAAAAAATAGCATAACTGAACATCACGCCAGTATTTCTCATGGGACTTAGGAAGTACTACAAAAGTGGACTTATGGTATACACCTCTCACATCTCTGGATGTTTGACTCAAGTAAAAGGGCGAGCTTTTATCCATAAAACGGGGACAGGTATAGGCTGTGGGCAATTACTGAGAAATTCCAGATGGAAAATCCCGAAAATGGAGTCTAGTGGAAATTGAGCCTTTTTTATTATTGGATTCATCAAATTAATTCATCAGTGTAAGGAAGTGTCAGATTCATACGTGGCACGGCCGCGGCCATGCAACGCAACAACAACGGTAGATTTAAAACTACCCATGTTGATGCGTTGCACAGCCGCGGTGACTCTTTCGAATAAAGACCGTAACCCTAGCAGGAAATAGACCATAGTCAGCAGCACTTCTGTCCACAATACCAGGGCCTCAAGTCTGCTATTTTTATGAAATTGTCATTCCAGCACGATCCGCATTGTCATTCTGATAAACGTTCGTAATCTGCTTAGTTCATAATGGTCGATCATTGGTCGGTCACTGATCTCGTAATACTTTTTGATAACCGAGCTGTTAAAAACAATGACTGCACAATGACGTTCTAATGGTAGGTCACTGGTCAAAGGAACTGTCTAAATTTTTGCAGATTACCGCATACGTCTGTCATTCAGTTGTTATTATGTACGAGATTCCCATTTTATGCCAATTCTTTCAATGGAGTGTCAATGATCATAATGACGCTTTTATACTAGTAGATTACCAAACGTGTCAAAATCAACAATTATGAAACCAATGATAGACCACTATTGTAATAGCAGACTCAGGGCCCTGTGAGTCAGTCAGAAGATAATCACTTTATCATCGTGTAGGAACCACTATACTATGGCTATGTTATGTTTTCTGCCAATTTTAGACTCTGTCAGCGGAGTTAAGGACAAAATAGATAATTATGTATATCGATTATACAACGTCGTTGTTAAATGTTAAATAATTCCAATTTATACTGTTTTATTTTTATTTATCATTCTAGATAACCATTAAACTAACTAATTCTAACACAACTAGTTTACTGGCCTCGTTCATAACAATACATTTTGACAGGAATATGATTACGCTTATTAATATTTATCAATAGTGCATTATTCATGAGTTCCTGTGAATTTGCGCGATAAAATTTATTGACCAAACACATTACTCGGATAGCGTTAAATTATGTGTAATAATTGTGGAATGGCATAGTTACAACACTACACTACTTTTTCCTGTGGCAACACTACAGCTAACAGCTGTTTTATAGTAGTCCTTTGAAATTTTAATTTAAAATATTAAATTCCTTTATTTGTAAGGCCTATTTCCATTTATTTTTCAAGTTAATAGAATATTAATGTGTATTTCGTGTTAGATTTGTATAACTTTGTGCAATAAAGTGTTAAAATTGTAGTTTGAATCGGTGACAGGTGAGAGGTTACCGGCTCGAGTGAATTGTTGCATTGTCATCTTGATATCAGGTATAATACTTTGTTTTACTTGGTTTTATAAAGTTTACGGCCTATTAACTTACTGTTATTTACATTGTACACCTTTTGTACGGCTACTTATTGATGCCATTGATCTCTAAATCGTAAACATAACCTTAGTTAGTTTGGTTACAGAACTTCTTAACTTTGTATCTTTTAATTTTTCCCTCGCCTAAATATCTTTTAAACTTTTGCCACAACTGCCTAGTCTTTTCTAATTTATTTTCTTTTCCTTTTTTTAATCATGCCTATGACTCGTAGCGCCTATGCTCGCCAAGAAGAGTCTAAACTCAATCTGGCTTTGAGCGAACTAAAGGTGTCCAAGGAGTACTGTGACAAACTAAATAAGGAAATGGATGACAATGAAAGGGTTCTCCTTGATGCCCATGAAAAGAATAGGAAGTTAAAAAGTGAAATGGCTCAGTTATACAGTCAATACACTGAGGCCATAGAAGACCGGGATAGGCTCCAGCTTGTTGTGGACGGATTTAGCCAATGTAGCACAGAGTATGAACAAGCTCTGGATCACAAATATTTATTGCAACAACAGCTGCAAGAGGCTCAAAATCAAATTTCACAACTGGAGATGGTAAATCACAACATCACTGCCTCGCTAAATCAAAGTCTCTTCAGCGAGTTGGTGCCTATTGCCCCATCAATGGTTCCTCAATTTAGCCCTTCCAATATTATAGATTTGACTAGTGACGATGAAATTAAATCAGTTAAACCTAAGAGATTAGTTACTAGCAAAAATAAACTTAAAAAATATATAAAAATCAATAAATATATTCTTAAGACTAGGAAAATGGTCAAAAAACAAAAGTTCTTCATCAAAAATGTAAAACTCAATAGGGAAAGGCTAAATTTATTAAAACAATTAGATATTTACTCATTAAACTTAGAAAAAAGTACAAAAAAATACCAAACTGACACTGAAGACTTGCAGTGTGAACTTGACCGTCTACAGCAGAAATTAAATTCAATGACGATCAAATATACCGCCTCTGAAAACCAAATGAGGGAATACGTGTTGGCAATGAATGAGTTAGTAAGTTCACAACAAAACTGTGAGCGGTGTCAATCACCATCTATTGCTACAACACCGGATCATTCGTTGTCAATACATGATACAGCCTTACCGCAGTCTTGTGCCAGTTTGCCAAACACTAATTGTTTATCACAGAAAATTTTAAATAATGATATTGTTATGTATTCTGATGAAATAGGTAAGGACTTAGGCCACTTTTTGACAAGTGAATACCCGGGCCGCTCCATAATAAACAATTGTAGGCCTGGATGTTCATTATTTGACATAATGAAAAAAATTATAAAAAGTAAATTTAACCAAGATACTATACTTGTGATTTTTGTTGGTAATAGGGGCAATTTAACCAAGGGAGAATTGCTCCAATATTATAGGACACTAAGTAACCTTAGATTAAGAAAAAATGTGATGTTCACATTGCCATATAGCCAAAGTTTGCCACAGGAAGAAAATCTCACTAGATTTAATTTGAATATGACATTGCACAATGTGACATTTAATAATCATTTATTTAATTTAATTGACACCAACAATTTTATTGGTGATAATTTTTATTTGACAAAAGATAGGTATCTTGTAGACAGATACTATCTGACAAACTTTTGTAGGAGACAGATAGCTATGTCGCTATCATATTATTTTAATATTACAGCCAAGAACTTGGCTAAACAATTTGCTCCTATTGAGCAATGCCATTTTGACATTTTAAATAATTCTGCCAATATCTTGGCAACAAATATTAACCCAAATTATAATTTAAATTAGAAAGTAGGACAATAGAGATTATCTCTAGCACAAATGCCAATAATAATTCAAATAATGTTTTAAAATCAATAAATACTATTAACCTGGTGCATCAAAATATTCAAGGATTTATGAATAAGGACTTAGAAGTTGAATTATTCCTTAATTTTAACAATATTGATATTCTCTGTTTAACGGAACATTGGCTTAAAAGCCATCAGTTTATGTTCAATTATAGTAATCACCAGGTTGGTAGTTCGTTCAGCAGAGTAAATGCTATACATGGTGGCTCATTAATTTTAATAAATAATAATCTTAAATTTAAGGACCGTAAGGATATTGTTGGCGACAGATCTGGCAACCCCGTTGCTAGGGCTTGTTGGTGTCGGTCGGCTAGCAACGGGGTGGTTTAGCGTGAATTTGTTTTAATAAATTTATTTTAATTCTATATTTTTGTGAGCTTTTATTAGGCCTAGGCTTTGAATCCCTGTTGATTTGGTGGTCAACATTGTGATTCTTTGGAAGACGCCACTCGTCTTGCAGGCGATTAGCCTTCAGCCATCCTTGCCTGCTAACGAGATCTGCATCTGAGGATTCTGGCGATGGCAGCGTACGGTGCGTTCCTAACAAGAAATGATTCGGTGTCAGGGCTGGATCGTCTTCCTGTGCTACCGGCACGTGAGTTAACGGACGAGAGTTAATTACTTGCTCTATCTCTGCGAGAAGTGTCACTAGTATTTCCTCTCTAGGCGCCTTTTCACGGAGTGTTACTGACAAACCCACTTTAACACTTCTTACTAGGCGTTCCCAGGCTCCGCCCATAAAAGGTGCTCCAGGAGGGATGAATTTCCATTCGATGTTGTTCGACGCAGCAAATTCCAGTATTTGAGAGTGATTCAGCGCGGCCCAAGCTTCTCTCAGCAACCTGTTGGCTCCGACGAAGGCTGTCCCGTTGTCGGAAATTATTTTGACGGGACATCCACGGCGTGCTATAAATCTACGAAGTGCCATAACTGAACTATCCGCAGTTAGGCTTGCGACCACTTCTAAATGAACTGCTCTTATCACAAGACATGTGAAAAGCGCCACATATCGCTTCTCACGAGACCTCTTCACGGTTACATCTATGGGTCCCAGGTAGTCAAGCCCAACGAAGGAAAATGGAGGATAGTGGTGTTGTAGTCTTTCTAAAGGAAGATCACCTGTAGGCGGAATATGGGCCTTCGCTCTTCTTAGACGACAGACTCGGCAGCTAGCCGCTATGAAGCGTATCGTTGGCCTTAGATGTAGGATAGCATATTTCTGCCGTAACTCATTTACCACCGTCTCATTATTCCCATGCAGAGCCCATACGTGATAACTTGCTATAAACAATCTAACTGTCGGATGTCGACCGTCTAATATTAATGGTTCCTTGACATCTGAGACGATTCCGGTGACAGAATTGATTCGTCCTCTCGCTCTCAGCAAGCCGTCGTCACACAACTTCGGTGTAAGCTTACAAAGACGACTGTTTCTGGGAAGGTTCTTGCCCTGACGCAGAAATTTCATTTCCTTGCCAAAAGAATCTCGTTGCGATTCTCCAAGAAGATATTTCTCAGCGTTACTGACGTCTTGTGCGAGTAGCGGACGCAATCCTCTACAAGTATCATAAGACCGCGCGCCTCTCCCCCTCAAAAGGCGGACGAATTGGAAGACGCGCGCAGCTACACGAAGTAGCCGCCGCCAATCAGAAAAACGTTCTGCAGACAAAGAAATCATATTAATAAAGGCTGTTCTTTCTTTAGGCCTCAGCTCTAAAGCTTCTGGAGAGATGGTAATGTCTGGTTCCTGCGGCCAAGTGTCTATGCTATTTTTTAGAAATGTAGGACCATGCAACCATCTCTCCATAGAGACTGTGTTCAGACGAGTGGCGTCGTCAGCTAAATTTAAGGAAGTGGGTACCCAATGCCACTCATCCACCTGAGTTAGTTCAGATATTTCGCCAAGTCGATGGCTGACAAACGCTTTGTATTTGCGCGAGTCACTTCTAATCCAAGCAAGGACGGTTTTTGAGTCACACCAGAAAAATCTACGAGAAGGTTGGTAGCGATGCTCGCTACATATCGTTTGAGCTAGTCTCACTCCCAGCAAAGCTGCCTGTAGCTCTAAACGCGGTATGCTTACAGGTTTTAAAGGCGCTACCCTAGATTTACTGGCAATCAGAGCGAGATGAACGGTACCATCCACTAACTGAAATCTATGATACGCTACGCATGCGTATGCCACTTCACTGGCATCTGTAAAAATATGAAGCTCTTGAGAAATTACCGTAGAGCTCGGCTTATAACATCTAGGAATGCTACAGCCGTTCAGTTCCTTAACTTGCTTGTACCATTTTACCCACTGCTCATATTCGGAATTCGGGAGAGGAACATCCCAAGAATTCACTAGCCGCCAAGTTCTTTGAAATAAAATCTTACCCTTCGTAATAGTAGGCTGTAAAAGTCCCAAAGGATCATAAATATGCATAAGATCTCTAAGAATCTGACGCTTAGTGAGTTTTGCTGGAAGAGGTATGTCGACGTCTATCTTAAAGCTAAATGTGTCATCTTGAAGATTCCAATGCATGCCCAAGACGCGCACATCAGGATTGGCCTGTATTCCGCTCAAGTTGAGGTCGACATTACTCTTTTCCTCTTTTCGAAGAGGTGAAGGAATCAATTTAAGAGATTCAGGAACATTTGACACCCAAGATCGCATCTCGAAACCGCACTGAGAATGTACATAAAGGATATCGCCAGCAAGACGAGTGGCGTCTTCCAAAGAATCACAGGAGGCCAGAAAATCATCCATGTAATGATCTCTGATTATAGATTTGGCGGCTTCAGGATATCGATCCTGGAAGTCCATGGCATTCCTATTTTTAACATAGATCGCGATAAAGGGCGATGCCGATGCACCGAAAATCAACGATGACATCCGAAACTCTTTCAGATGTCCTTCAGGGGAAAGCCAAATATAACGCTGACAATCTCGGTCATCCTCTCTTATCCTGATCTGAGGAAACATTTCCCGAATATCTCCATTCAGAGCAATTTGGCCTTCACGAAATCTCATCAAAATTCCTAAAAGTGACTGAAGTAGATCAGGTCCGGGGAGAATGAGCGAGTTGAGGCTGACATCTGATGATTTAGCTGATGCATCATGGACTATTCTTAGCTTGCCCGGCTTGTTCGGGTTGGTCACCCCAAAATGAGGTAAATACCAGCGACGCGAAGATGAACTCGGTTTATCATGGCTATCAGTGCATTCTTCGGCATAGCCTTTTTGAACATATGCTTCGATATTATACTTGTACAACTGTGCATATTCCTTGTCTTTATCAAACCGCTTATATAAACTGCGAAATCTCGACAAGGCAAGATAATAACTATCTGGGATATGAGGTTCATCTTCACGCCATGGCAGACCTACTTCAAATCTACCATTGTCTAAACGACGTGTAGTTTTATCTAAAATGCTAATAGCCTTAGCATCCTCCGTATTTACTTTATCCTCACGTTTGATACCAATGGAATCTAGCCGATAATAATCTCTGATAAACTTATCTAGCTCAAAATCTCGAGAATCGTTAGCGCCAATATGATTAATAGAAACATCAGACAGAGAATTTGGATTAAGATTGCCAAATAAAACCCAACCTAAAGCAGTACGGACTGCAGCCGGCTGTAGCGCGGTTCCCACTCTATTCTCCTTCGATAGCAACAGATGCCAATCTGATGTGCCTATAAGCAATTTCGGTGTTGCCATACTAAACACTAACTCGGCCGATATACCTTGGAGGTGCTTGAAACTAGTATCCCTAGCTGTGACCTCTTGCGGTCTTAGTTTTAAATTAGGAATAGCGCGAGCTTTACGTATAAAGTGCTTTTCCTTTTGGTATTTCCCACGAATTTGGAAATCTACAAATTTCACAGGGATACTATCACTAATGCCCGTAACGGTTTTGATACATATATTCTCGTCGATCCCAGAAACACCTAGCTGATCAGCTAACTCCATATCAAGGAGGGTTGCTGTGGATCCGTCGTCCAGTAGAGCAAAAGTTTCTACCTCGCCTAAGGGGCCAGAAAGAATAACTGGAATTACTTTCAAAAGGACAGAATTCTCATTTTTGGACGCAAAAGAATACGAAGTATTTGTGATAATATCCTTTTTCGGTAAAAACTCATTGGAAGCAATAAAACCTTTTCGGTCACGATCCAACTGAGTTTCTTTTTTAAGGTTGTCATTGATGACATGGGATGTCGATGGTTCTGAATTTTCAGAACTGACAGATGACATGACATTATTTGCATTTGGATGAGATGAAAATAATGAATTTTTCGATGAATGTAAAATCCGATTATGACTTTCCTTACAACCATCAACACCGCAGGGCCTTGCTTTGCATAACTTATAGTTGTGCTTGCCTTTGCGTAAACATTTCACACAGAGTTTCTTATCGTTAACCCAAGATACGCGATCAGTAACTTTCAATGCTGCAAACTCTGGACAGGATTTCAGGTTGTGATTTCTTGCAGAACAATACATGCATGGCATCGGCGTGTTGGCAATTGATGAGGATGCTAAATTTACAGTAGCGTGGACGGATGAATCGGAAGATGAGAACGTATCAGTATGATGAGTCTGTGAAGTGCGATACGGTCGTGAGTTACTGCGATGAGGGGCTCCTGCTGACTGCAATGCCTGTAGCCTGGGCTTGTCGCTGTGAAACGGAGTATTGAAAACTTCACACAGGCCAAAGTTGGCTTGCTTGTCGGCCTCCACCTCCAGGAAACGCGCGAAGATGTCAATCTGCGGACGCCTTGAAACGCAGTGCTCCGCCGCGTAGTCGCACCACTTGCTTTGAAGAAGCGGGTTCAACTTGGAAACAAGAATATGAATTAGTTCTGGTGACTGTGTGTATGATGATTCGCCTAATAAATTGACTATACTTAAACAATTTTTTACTTTACTAGCAAAAATAGCCAAAGCGTTGGGTTCTCGTCCAACTTTAGGCAAATTTCTAACGGAATCGAGTTCATTGAGGACTATTTGCTTGGGACGAGCAAACCGTGACTCGAGCGACTGCATTATCAGCTCAGGATTGGCGGAACATAATAGGAGGGAAAGTACTGCTTCTTTAGCCTCTCCACTCAAGGCGTTGCGTAGCCTGGCTATATTCTCGCTTGCTGTATAATTGTCCTTCGTGTCATCAAATGTCCGTTTGAACAACAACCAGTCTGTTATGTTGCCACTAAATTCGGTTAGTTTTATCAGACGACTCTGATTATTGGGCTTTGGAAGGGCAGTAATGATCGCGTTAGCAAGATTTTGTATGTCACTAACCTTCGATACGGCGACATTACCTGACCATGAGGGCTGAGGAGGTCTTTTGCCTCGGGGCCCTTCTTTAGAACACCAAAACCTTGAGACTGGAGATGTCGTGCTAATAGCAGATCCAAATTTCCCTAGAGGGATCTGGCCTCGTGGTAGGGTTGTGCAAGTGTTCCCTGGTAGAGACGGAGTTGTGCGAGTGGCTGACGTAAGGACTCGCGCAGGGGTCCTACGCCGTCCTGTGCGAAAGCTTGTAAAACTAGATCTGTCACCATGACTACCTACTTTGGTAAGACTTTGAGTTCTTACCAGGGGGGAGAGATGTTGGCGACAGATCTGGCAACCCCGTTGCTAGGGCTTGTTGGTGTCGGTCGGCTAGCAACGGGGTGGTTTAGCGTGAATTTGTTTTAATAAATTTATTTTAATTCTATATTTTTGTGAGCTTTTATTAGGCCTAGGCTTTGAATCCCTGTTGATTTGGTGGTCAACAGATATAGTGAGCCTCTCTGTTGAGCGGATTATTGAAATAGCCTGTATTGAATTGGAGCAGTATGTTATATTAAGTGTGTACAGACCACCTTCAGGATTGTATGATAGTTTTGAAACAGTAATGGATGAAGTTTTGCACAAAATTGGTAATTCAAGCAAGTCTATCATTATCTGTGGTGACTTTAATGTTAATTTGTTAGAAAATTCTAGTTTAAGTACGAAAATTATAAGTCTGTTTCAGTCATACAATCTTGCAAACCTTTTCATGGAGCCTACTAGAATAACTCCCACTAGTGCCACTTGCCTAGATAATATCTATACAGATGTTGTACCTACCCATACAAAAATGATTAATTTAATAGATTCAGATCACTGTGGACAATTTATCTCTATACCAAATATAAATAAAACAAAAACAAAAAAGGATATCACTGTTAACCCAAAATCAAAGTTTCGTTTAGAAACATTTAAGGCTAAACTTTTAAATAAAATGCCAACTTTGTCAACGAATGATGACCCTAATCAATGTTATAATGATTTTTTCAAAATGTATTGCGCAGAGTTTGATACAACATTTGTTCCCAAAACCATTTCAGTTAACTGTAACACTACCTTCAGTGACTGGGCCACCATTGGTATTTATAAGAGTAGAGAACGGCTTTATGAGCTGTATGAAGAAAGAACTTATATTAATACAGTAGAGTTTAACTTATATGTTAAGAATTATACTAAATTATTTAAAAAGGTTTGTTATATAGCCAAGTCTAGGTACTTGGGTTCAAAAATTAAAAATAGTAGTAATGTAATTAAAACGACATGGAATATTATTAATAGTGAAACAGGAAGGTCTGTCAATCGAAGTAGTGATTATAGCCTTGCTATTGATGACAGTATTATTGAATCAGACTCGCAAGTCGCCGCGGCATTTGAAGATTTCTTTGCAGAGATTCCCGTATCGACAACTAAGTATCTAGATTCATCACCCAGTGCTGCAGAAGCTTTACTTAAAGAAAACGTTCCAGTTTGTGATGCTGAATTTAAATTCCAATATGTCACTTCTACTGATATTGTAAAGACGTTTAATTCACTGAATGTTAAAAAAACTGCAGATCTATGGGGTAATTCTGTTGACCTTGCTAAGTCTATAATACACATTGTAGCTCCTACTTTAGCTGTTATTTTTAATAATTGTGTAGACCGTGGTGAGTTTCCTGATCTAATGAAATATAGTAAAATAATACCTTTATTTAAATCAGGTAGTACATCAGACCCTTCGAATTATAGACCCATCTCAGTGCTACCTACTTTTAGTAAAATTTTTGAGAAACTGATTTTAAATCAATTGCAAAGATATTTTAATAAACATAATTTTTTACATAATAAGCAGTTTGGTTTTACAAGGGGTCGTTCAACAACTGATGCCGGTGTTGAACTTCTAGGACACATTTATAATGCATGGGAGGACAAATGCGATGCTTTGGGGATTTTTTGCGATTTGTCCAAGGCGTTTGATTGCGTTCTCCATGAGACATTGATCAGGAAATTACACTATTACGGAATCAGGAACGCCTCTCTGGATCTTCTTACTTCATACTTGAGTGATAGGATTCAGAGAGTTGATGTCAACGGTAAAAGATCTCCTGGATCTGTAATCAGGATGGGGGTCCCCCAGGGCTCAATTTTAGGTCCCTTCTTGTTTCTCGTTTATATTAATGACTTGCCGTTCCTCATAAAAGACAAACACGATATAGTGTTATTTGCAGACGACACGTCGCTTTTGTTTAAACTAAAACGCCAGCAGATAGTTACTGACAATGTAAATTCTGCCCTAGCAACTGTAGTTAACTGGTTTAATGCTAATAATCTTTTACTTAACGAGAAAAAGACAAAATGTATAAAGTTTACCTTACCTCATGTGCGACAAGTGAACACTGTTGTATCGATAAAGGGTGAAGAGTTGAAACCCGAAGATACCACAGTGTTCTTAGGCATTACTTTAGATGCGAAGCTGCAGTGGGGCCCCCATATAGACAAACTGTCAAAAAAGCTCAGTTCTGCAGCATATGCTGTTAGGAAAATTCGTGGCTTAACTGATTTGGAGACGGCCCGTTTAGTATATTTTAGCTACTTTCATAGTGTGATGTCATATGGCATTCTGCTGTGGGGAAATGCCGCTGATATTCAGACAATATTTGTCTTACAAAAAAGGGCTATTCGTGCAATTTACAAATTGAGTCCCAGACAGTCCCTCAGAGACAAATTTAAAGAGATTAATATTATGACTGTGCCATCCCAGTATATCTATGAAAACCTCTTGTATGCACATAAAAATATTAATCTGTTTAAAAAATACAGTGATATCCATAGCATAAATACTAAGAACAAACACAATTATGTCGTTCCTAAAACCAGGCTCAAAAAAATAGGTGGTTCGTTTCGATGCCAATGTATACATTTTTATAATAAACTTCCTAGCCCTATTCAAGAACTAAGCATAAATAAATTCAAATTATTTATAAAACGTAAGCTATGCCAGAAAGCTTTTTATACAGTGAAAGATTATCTTGAGGACAAGAAGGCTTGGGATTGAGCTGCTTCAGTTTTGTACACGGCCCAATGTTTTAATGTTTTTTTTTTCCTGTTTTGTTCTCTTTTGTGCGCTTTTTGTTTATATTTATACAGTTTGACATTTTTATATTTTCATTTTCATTTACTCTTGACATGAATGTTTACTTTTTAAAGTATTCTTTTTATTTCATTACAATTTCTTATTTTGACATGAATACCTACTTTGTAAAGTATCATTTTTTTATTATTTTAATTTTATTCCCTATTGTGAATATGAGGACTATATGGGTTATTATTAGCATTTTCCCCTTCAAAGTATTTTTTTAACGTTGTCTGGCTGTTTGAGTATTTTTGTGGCCTACCCAAATGTCCTTTCATTGGCATTGTTCGTCGAGTTGTTGAGCTCCTTGTGGATTCTAAGTTGAGCTACTTGTCTCTGACCAAGGCTTGCACTGACTGGACAGGTCCACTCAAAACGGTGTGGTTCCTTCTTAAAAAGACCATTTCAGACACTGATCTGCATGGTCCTCATATAACGTATTGTGAATATGAGGACCATGTAGATCGCTACGTCGGGGGTTCATTCATTCATATTAGTCTGGCGGTTTGAGTTCCTTACGTGGCCTACCCAAATGTCCTTACTTTGGTATTGTTCGTCAAATCGTTGAGCTCCTTAAAGTTCTAAGTTTGAGCTACACGATAACTGACAAATGCTTGCACTGTTTGGACAGGTCCACTCAAATCTGTGGGGTACTTTCCTCAAAAGACCACTTCAGACACCAACCTACATGGTTCTCATATGATTTGACCAGTACAATTGTATGGACTTCAAAAGAGACCTTGACCTCTGAGTTTGTTTCGGTGTTTCTTCTCAGGGTAGTCAGCTAGGAAACACCGGCCTCATCTAGTTTTTATAACGGCCTAAAAAAGATTGACGTGTAAAAGTGTTTTTTACAACCTACTTACAAAAATAAATCATTTATCATTTATCATTTACATACCTACTGGCACATAAAAGGTTTTGTATTTGTTGCAAAATTGCAGTAGTACCTAATGCACTTAATTAAGAATGGGGAATAAGCCGCCCAAGTGCGAGACAGACCCGCAGAAGAAGGGTTCCGTACTGTAAGTCGAAAAAATCACGTTCGTTTGTTTTAATTTAATATTCCCTTTATCCGTAATAAACAATAATATATAATTTAATAAAAATACAAGAATTGCAGTACTTTTTACTTTTATGTTGCCAAGATGTTTGACCTATGCGTCCTAACTTTATCAGACCTACCTTCACAAATTATATATTTTAGTCAAAAAGTGTGGCATGGCCATTTTATTTCACGCCCAATGAACGAATGCCTATGAAATCTTGACGGTGGCAAAACAGCCAAGCCACACGTTTTTTTTGACATTATATCTTGAAAAATGTTAACTATTTAGCTTCATCCAAAGCAAAGCTATGAGAATTAAAAAAACGACGAAGTGTTTCGAGAAAAGGTAGGTAGTGCCTTTGCACTTCGCTTGGCTCGTCTTGGCGGGAGCACTACCGCCCCCAGATTAATGGCACTTGCTATCCCAAAAATATGCACGTGCTGTGAAATATGCTATGCTGGAGCGAAGCTGTGGAAAAAGCTTATCATCATAATTTCAGCCTAACGATATTCATTGCTGGTAGCCTCCCGCATCGACGAATTCAAATTTTAATACTTTTACAAAACTACCACGTTTTAGAGTTACGTACGCCTACGGTACAAACGAAATCCTATTACTAAGCCACCGCTGTCCGTCCGTCCATGCATTAGTCAGTGGACTGTACCTCAAGAACCGTAATCGTCAGAAAGGTTATAATGACATGTTACAAACAATAATTTTAATTAAAAATTAAAGGGGAGATAAAAAGTGTGTTTTACGGTTTATGCTACAGAACCCTTCGTGTGAGTGTGAATCGCACTTGGCCCAGTTTTAATATTTACATTAAAGCTGAAACTCTAAATCAGACCGCTAAACTTGAATAGAAAACTAAAACATAGCATATCAACTAAAACGCCCCAAACTGAAGCAGATAATTGCCACTGATCTATTTATCCCACCATTCTTATAAAAAAACCATCTCCTATTGACAAAAACGGAAAATACACTTCATTTATCGTTTTACTCCCAATTTACATAATCTTACCTTAAACTCAAGGGAGAGGGGGGAACTAAATTGATAAATTCCCCGCCTTAATAAGACGAAAAATTGTTTGTTGATCGGCACACCTTTGAATCATAGAACAGATAGGTACAGAAGGTTGAGTCCATAGAGCGATAAAAAAATACACGCAAACAGAACAGCAGTGCTATTCTGTAAGAACACACGTGCGAATTCGATTCATATTTCATTTTCGATTACACTTCGTAACTCACCGTCCTGAAGTGAAAAGTATTTGATATTCTGACTGTCAAGTTAAGTTCGCTTCACCTATGTTCTCACTTAGTGGCGCTAGTGTAGTTTTCATCAAGTTACAGAATACCAAATACAGTTTTCACCGCAGAATCAGAAGTGAGAACTGGAGTGAGTTCTTACAGAATAGCATTGCAGTACCATAAAACTGAAAGAAAACTAAAAGTCTACAGAATACGAGTGTGTTTGACATATTTTGGTTGCACTAGAACTTTACGAAACTATTCTTTGAATGATTTGAATATTATGTTAGAATGATTTATCTAACATAATAAACTATATATCATCAATCTGGGTTAAGCTACGCTTGTTGAGGTCAGTCCGCGGATGGTGACCATCAATTACATGCCAAGACTCGTCCTATGAAAACACGTTAAATTACAGTTTTTCCCAAGAAAAGTCGACGAAATCGCGCTGCGCGGAGCTCCTATACCTGAAGGGTTTTAAGGAACCCAATGTAAATGGGATCACGAGAGCTAAAATTGCTCACTTTGCTCGCTCATTCTAGCCCCCGTCACCCCATTCGAACCTAACCTTTCCATGTCGGATTTACCTAAGTTCCCAAGCTAGCCTCGCTCGCTTTTTCTTCAGTGACTAGATCAAATGTTATTTATAGAAAATGATACTTGGATCAAAAAACGTTATCCTAACGCGAAAGTTTTTATGTATGGATGTTTGTTACTCTTTCACGAAAAATCTGAATGGATCTTGATGAAATTTGGCACATATGTAGATATTATAGTCTGGAATAACACAAAGGATACTTATATATAATATAAGGATAAGTATTATTATGATGATTACTAAATGAGCGGAACATGTTTGAGATAGCCGAACTAACACGTCTATGTTAGCATGCACCTGTTTTCGATCGTTGTACAAAGTCGACTTTCTGTACTTTCATTTTGTGTTATCACAGACCGTTTGAAATATGGGATGTTTGTGGGGATGGGGTTTTTTTATTCTTTTTTGTGATTTTGTTTTGAACTCAAGTGGGGTGTAATAAGAAAAAAGGTTGATTTATTTTATTTGAAATTCGATATTAGAATTAAAATTCGTGAAAGTTCGCTACGGAAATCTAATTAAGGAATCAAGCTCAAAAAATATTGAATCAGTATTTATTTGCTGAGAAGTGGGACGGAAATACTATTCTACTTATATTAAAATTATTATGGTACGGGGTATTATAAAATAAAATGAACTTGGTCTTTTTAGTACTTACCTTGAGTTGAGTACCTATTGACCTATTAAAATATTTCTTGTGTAATGCACCTGTATAAAGGTCACGATACACTTTAGCTTTATGAGCGTTCAATAAAAGGTCACACAACTTAAAACTGGAACTAACCTTTATTTCTTTTGTTTTTAATCGCACAGAATGCGAATGAAAAATGAATAAAATGTATAAGACATTTTACATTCTGTGCGATTAACTTCCCAAATATTCAGGTCAATTTACTCCATCGAAAAAAGATCCCAAAATTTTAGAATAAAGAAAAAAATCCATTCTCTATTAAAGTGTTCACCTTCATACAACGATAATCAAAAGGCTGAAGCACACTTATTACACCATTCTTCCACCCCCAAAAGCCAAGACGTCACAGGGTCCAAAAACAAAAACGAAAAAAAAATGTCTTTTGCCGAACGTGGGGTAATCTGAATCTGAGTCACCCCTACCACTTTTTCTAAGGGTTCTCGAGCCTTCTAAAGTGCCCATTGTTCTATGGTATAATAAGAGAGCATTTTGTGTAGTCCGTAGTAACGTTGGCAGTTTTTGCGGGGTAATACCGTTTTTATGGCTAGTTCCCTCATATTAACATTATGTTCATGAATGATGTATGCCTTTATGGCCTGCTCTGATTTTATGGGTATGTACGCCGTGTGAAGCCATTTTTGCGTTTAGTTTTTATTGTGTGTGTTGAATATATTTTATATATTTAGAAATATGTTTACGAGGATAAAAATGTACTTCTGAATATTGACCATGGCTGGTAACATAAGTCCTAAAATGATTCTCTTTTATCGAAGAAGATTGAAGTCTTTGTAGTTATTACGTTTTATACGAAACTATTCCTTAGAGAAAATATAAACTTATTCGAATCAGCACTTTGTGAAATGATTCCTACAACTAACAAACACACATGTTACCAGATTACACAATCACTTTAGATTGTTACCTCCTTGAAACAGGCAGAAGTCTTTTGAGTCTCACAAGTATTTTTATACGGAGAAAGAAATCAAAATCTTTTGACATTTCAGACACAATAATTTAATATATAAATGGTATATGAACTAAGAATAATTGCAGATAATGTAACAACGAAGGTAAACTATAACGTGGACTGTCTAAGTATTGAAAGATACCATGTATTAAAAGGGATTAAATTATATAGATATTCTGCTACTAATAATTTTATTTATTAGTTAATTAAAATTGTTTGAAGGAACTATTAGAAAAAATCTATAATTGATAAAAAGCTACATGCAAAAATATGTTGTTAAAATAAGCTTCAACTGGAATTTGTTTGGTGAACCAGTTTAATTTAATGATATAATTTAACTATTCAAAAGTTATGTCATTATCTGCCTGGCCTTTTCCCAACTACATTGGGGTCGGCTCTCAATTAAGCCAGATTCTTCGACCTCCATAACTGTGGAACTCGGTAATTCTTGGCAAGACTGGTGCCAGATTTTCTGGCTTCTGACAATCCGTAACGACTGCCAAAGAAACACAAATAACAGTCTAGATTAGCGGCTTAATGTGCTTTCCGACGCATGAAAAATTTTTGTTTTGTTAAGATGGTCACCTATCCACAGACCAGTCCATCAGCAAGCGTTGCTTAACCTTGAAGATCGACCCGTGCGGCTGTTTAGCCACGAGCTCCTCTATTTCTTAAGTATTCAAAAGTTATGTACCTACCTCTATATCCTGGATTTACCCACCGTAATCCCTGACGTAATCTCTTTGTCCGGATGCCTCTTGATCAATTTTAAATAGTTAACCCGCACAAAATATCCCCAAAAACTTACTTCATGAAAATATTAATCCGTCAAAACATTTACATAAAACTTCTCGCTTCCGCAAATTGTTTCTGTATTCACTACCGAACTTTATGGACACAATCAACTTTGCTTCGTTATTTCGGATATCGATTCCATAGTAGGCACCTCTCTACGACACGTTACACTGTGATTTATAACAGTTCCGTTGTCAACGCTACCTGTTATTTTGTTCCCGATACGTCCCTAGTGTTCTTTTTGTCTTTGTGTTCAGCTTCCGTTTTTTTGGGGCTGTTATTTTTTAACTAGTTTTTGGGTATATTTTTTTAAAAGGTGGTATCAATTTGAGATCTATTAACCTATACGTTAAATTGATGTGCCATTTTTCATGTTTATTTGTCTGCAGATGTAGTGTTTCTAGCAGTTTTGTACATTTTTTTACTACGACAAAACCGTTATTTATACCCTTCCAAACCCAGACTCACTTACACCAAAAATTCTTGAAATAAGCTACATCCAATTTACTCAATCGTCAGTCGCCAGCCGAAATACAAATCAAATCAAGTACCGTCGTGCAGAGAAAAAATCCAGCTTAATTTTCTGTAATGCCTTTCAATCCCTACAAGTAAAGCCTATATGTAGCTTCCGCGCCATTATTTTTAACTCATGCAATCCACATGACGTCATCAAGCCCACACTTTGCCAAAAAAGTGGCTTATTACGAAAGAATCTACGATTACTCTAGAGCCAGGGTAATTTCGATTCGGAATTTCCCGAAGCCAGGGTAATTCAACTCGGAATTTTGCGACACCCTTACGAGAGGAATTGATACCATAATTGTATTACACCATTACTTAAATTGTTACTTCTGAGGCGCATATAAGGGTGCGATTTTTATGGACGTATAAAAATGCCACTCCACATTTTTATTGACAGAAACTTCAGTTTTCTTTGATGTGGAGAAACGAGTAATTGGTCATTTTGCTTCCATTTTTAGTACTAATTTGGAGACAAAATAAAAATTTAGATGTCTTTCTGATGTACATACATATGTGCTTAGTCTTCGTAGATGTTTTTAGCGGGATTCAATTTACTTAAATTTTAGCGGGATTCAATTTTAATACAAACAATACGATCAGCTGCAATACGAGGATTCATAGTCAAACCTATTTTAGGTGGAGTACTTTATTAGTAAGAATAATTGAAAAACTGCGGTTGATGAAGTTACTTAAAAGTTTCTTGCACTCCGAATCGCAGATTTATGGGTTACTGTATATGTTTTTATGAGAAAACTTGCATTTACCTACTATGAATTCGATCTAGTGTGTATAATGATGAGAGGAAATTACGATTCAAAAATCATTTCATATGTATATGAAATATTTTCCATTGAATTTAATTCTCATAAGAAATTTACCGGTGCCTTTGGCGACGATAGAATTTCCCAGGAACGTAACGTAAATTCATAATATTTTATTCGCAGAAATAGTTTTCAGTGTCGACTAACCTGGACGATTAGTATAAATCTCAACTGTATCTGAGCTTCTTTGATATTTTTAAGCTGACAGGAGGATGTTGCTTTAACAAATGCTACAAAAAATGGAATCAGTGATTTTTAAACCGTGCCTACCTGGCAAAATATGGATGTACTATAGGTGTATCTCTGCATAACCGTTCGGAAAATACAAGTGAGATGTTTCGTTATGTGCTGATTTAAAAGATTTGCTTCTACTTTCCTTAAGATAGTCTTCTGCTTTGAAGCTACAATTTTCTGATCTAGATTTCGACAGTTCAAAGTACTATTGTGGTTCGCAGATGGCTTAGTTTATTTTTATTTCATACCTAAAAAAAACTTATACCGGCTGTATGTTGGTAAATCGCCCAGAGAAACATATTACGCGGTTAATACAGTTGCCTTGAACCAAAAAACCCGGCCGCATAAAACGACTAATAATTTCTAAACAAGTCTGTGATCGAACTAAAATAAATGCCACGAATCGTCTGCTTGAAAATCCACTTTATTGGAACTTTTTATTATTATTTTACACAACTATATTGAACTAGAAGGGGATAACGTTTTTTTTTTTCATTCTTATATTCTATGTCACCATATCATCAAATGACTTCTCCCGCTCTGGGTGGAGCGGAAGGGAGTGTCAGACTCTTACTGACTAAAACCTACCTGTGATCCTTCTAGTGCCCTTTGCGTTCCAAGGCCGCGGACTAAAAATTCCTTTGGAGGCGTTTAGGTTACAGGGCATGAATATGTAGATATAGATATACAACTCCCGAAAAGAAAAACATTACCCTCTTTCTGAACCAATCGGTTAGAAATGTCCTTACCTTCCACAAAGTCTACCGACGTCTCTAGACTTAAGAATATTCATTTTATGATACACTAGCAGCATCCCGAGGTTTCGCCAGCATAGTTTCCGTTCCTGTGGGAACACGGAGATAAAATGTAGCCTAAGTTACTTGTTGATAATGTAACTTTCCATTGGTGAAAAAATGGTTAAAATCGGTCCTGTAGTTTCGGAGCTTATTCGGTACAAACAAAAAAAAAATCTTATTATAGATTAGAGATGTTATTAAGGTAGTCATTTATTTCCAAAACTTACGTAAGTGAAGAAAATCAATTCAAATATACTGAATGTCTTACTCCATCAGGATACCATGAACCATGAGATCCCCTCTTTTGACAGCCACTTGTAACGTGATTCTCAGTTATTTAATAACATTTTCCTGTTGGAACTGAATTTTTTTTGTAGTGAATAGTATGAGAAAAAGTTAATATGGTAAAATTATTCGTTGCTGTACGACCTGTCGTGGAAAATAGATTTATGTATACTGCAGAAGATGTGATGATATTAGAATAATGTTTCTGAATGTTTTCTTCAGTTACTTATTAACTAGTTTTTCTTTACCTATGGCTTCGGCACCGTCCGCCTGTTTGCTTCATTATCTGCCTTTTTTAACCGACTTCTAAAAAAGGAGGAGGTTCTCAATTCGGTTTTTTTTTTTTTCAATTAGTTTAGTGTCGACTTCCATTTCGGAAGGTACCTGTTTCGGATTCAGTGGGAGAACACATCCGGGTGTCAACACTATGTGGATCGCCCAGAGGACACGTTGGAGGGATGCCTTGCTTGGGCGGAGCAATGCCGTGGCCTTGTCGAGGCGATTGGCGGCGGCGAACTCTCTCTTCCGGCCCTAGTTCAATCCATAGCCCGGAGCGAGGAGGCATGGGAAGTTATCACCTCTGAAGTAGTAATGTTAGCAAAGGAGGAGGCAGACTCCGCGCGAAAGAAGGAAACCTCGCACCCCAGCCGGCGCAACAGAAGAAGACGTCGGGAAGGGCGTCAGGAGTTGCAGGGCAATTCCCAGTCACTGTAGGTGTGGACCTGTGGGTGGCAAGCTATGGGTGGCTCACTGTCCGATAATAACCAGGGTCGGGTCGACGGCGCGTCTTATTCCACGCGCGCCTTAAAGAGTTGTTTGCAAAGAAGACGGGGCCCCATGAGGTAAGTGCCTGCTAGCGTTGCGCAATTTAAAAGGGTCACTGTGGCCCTGGAACGTAAATGCCTAGGAGGAACACGGAGGGGTTTTCAGTAAGAGTCTGTCTCCCTTTCGCTCCGCCCAGAGCGGAAGAAATCATTTGATGATTTCCGATCCAGACAAAAAGGGTAAGCTCCCAGTCAAACCGAATTCAGCTGAATACCAGTATTTTACGTACACTCCACAACCCATTAGCTGGGTTACACGGTACATCTTGGCAAGACTGGCGAACGGGATAAACGCTAGCACCTATGGCACCACGCGAAAGTACTACCAGTAAAGTCTCGTAATCGAGCCAGTTTCATTTATTGACTTACTAGCTGCTGCCCGCGACTTCGTCCCCGTGGAATCCCCGATTTTAAAACATTCTTTATCGCTGCACCGGCACCGCTCCTATTGGCTTAAGCGTGATGATATATAGCCTAAAGCCTTCCTCGATAAATGGTCTATTCAACCCAAAAAGAATTTTTCAATTCGAACCAGTAGTTCCTGAGATTAGCACGTTCAAACAAACAAACAAACAAACTCTTCAGCTTTATAATATTAGTATAGATTAGTGATAGAATAAGTAAACATGAAAAAGAAACAGAAAAATACTTATGCATTTTTTATAGAAATATCTTGCAGAGGAAGTTACGGAGTTAAAAAAAAAAAACGATATGCATCTAACTAGTTTAATAAGCTCAATCAGCCATGAAATTAGCTGCAGCTAATAATTTTCATTGATCGATGCCATATAATCAGCGACCTTATTAACATCTTGCCAATGTATCTATCTAATTGGAAGCAACATATTGCTTCAACTGTAGCTCGTGTAAGAAAGCTTATTTACATTTTTAAAAAGCTCAGAGGCGTGGCCGATTTTAGCTGTTTATTAACCGTCTACTTTGCGCTTGCTCAGTCTATTCTAGGGTATTGCCTAACAGTCTGGGGTGGCGCCGGTAAAGTTGTGATGCTACGACTTGAGCGAGCGCAGAGAGCAGTCCTGAAGGTGCTGGCAAGGAAACCTATCCGATATCCGACATCCTCCCTATATACCCTCTGCCAGGTCCTCACCGTCAGACAGCTATTTATCCTCAAAACTATTCTTCGCAAACACAGCCTACTTACTTTTAATCCAAAATGCTGTTCTGCACGCCGCTCAAATAGGGTTTGTAACACTGAGCCTCGTAGAACAGTAGCTGCCCGCCGTCATTACAGACACATAAGTTCAAAAATCTACAATAAAACAAACAAAAGCTTACACATCTACCCACTGACCAAGAGCAAATGTAAGAGGAAACTTACCTCCTGGTTAAAATCACTGAATTATTGTGAAACAGAGAAGCTTGTGGAAGTGTAAAATCCCCATCACTCCCTCACACACCCCAACAAAACCACACTCCACACACATACCACTTACATTCCACACTCCGTTAACACACATTCACTCACCCTACACTCACCACATTAACATCTAAATACATCCCAAATCAAATGTCCCGTACTGTTTACTTTTATTTAATTTTATTCTTTTTCAATCTTTGTAGTCAAATATCAATGTACTAAATCTAAATTAATTACCTATTAAGAACTTTTTGCGTGGAACATCATTCCATACTGTATCTGGAGAAGGGCGTTGTTAGCTGCGCTACAGTTTATACTTTTGCAGCTATTCATCGTTCACTTTTGTACTCAGTCTTGTGTTATTGTTCCGAAAATAAACTATTATTATCTAATACAACGTTTCATGCGTTCATAAAATAATACAGGACAGTACAAGATTTCCAGAGAACTCTTCAACAAACAAACATCTTTAGGTTAATTTTAACTTTTTAAAATAGAGAATGTTAAAATGAAGTATTTATTTTGTTTGCTTCACAGTGTTTTGTTTTATGTATGAAGTAATGTTTGTTTTTTATTTTTTTAAAGCGTAGCGCTCCTCTGATTTCGTAGCACAGACGCGTAGCAAAAGCGAGTCGCGTAGCTCGTGCGTGTAGCATTGAAAGCCTACGCTGCCAGAGTTCTACGCACGTAATACTCGTATACGAGTATTTTTGTTTTGTTTTACAGGGTGGAGAATACATTCTACATTTTACAGTTTCAAAAAACGTAAGATCTTGGGAGTGGTTTCCGTGTCGGGCAAAGTATAATTGGGTTTTCGATCTGGATTTTGTAAGATGCCTCTCGGAGTCAGGATTTATGAGCAGTTGATGATCAGCCTTTATTCACATGGGACTTAAACTTACCTACAGGAATGAGCCTATTCTATAGACAAATTAGCATAACCCTTGGAATAATCAAGACTTTATTTTGTTCGGATAAAAAACTAGAACTCCACTTGGCGTAGGTAATTGTCAAAACTTTCGCGGCACTTGTGCAATACGAAATAACCTTATTTCGATAGTCATAAGGTACATTTTGTATTGCACAAGTGTCACGAAAATTTTGAAAATTACGCCAATTGAAGTGCGGCGGCATAAGAAAGAAACCTGTTTTTTTTTTTCTAAAATATTTTACAGAAACACCAAGAAAATGAGACATCACTTGCTCTTTTCAGACTTTCACGAAGTTGCAAAGCATGAATGGATGACACAAAGTACCATAAAACCTTTCTAACATCCATTTTGCAAGTTAACGCTGATAACGCGGGACATCCGGCCTTGGTCATGCACGACCACTCACCCCCAGTGGCCACGGAAGGGTTTAACTCGCGTCGCGGGACTCATTATACTTTTCACTTTTAAAACTTCAGTTTTTCGTCAAAGAAATTGTACTTTTTGGGAATTTTAATGAGCGAGGTTGATGAAGGTGGGGATAATGGTTGAAGTTTATTTCTGTATGAACCTGGTTGGGTTTGAATGACAGACTCATTTTTAGAAAGTTATCTAGTCTGTTCGTATTTAAAGTTAAGGCACGTGAGCGCATTCGAAGGAATTCTGTAAAGTCATCAGAGAGTTGATTTGTTGGATACATTTTGTTTCACGATAACATTGTATTTTAATTTGTATTTTTCTCTTTATGTTTTCGTTAAGTTACTCCTGTCAGGTTCCGTCTTCTCATCACAGGTTGACTGATAGAAAATGCCTGAGGCACTAACTCCACTGTGTTTTTATTAGTACAGGCAAATACCTACAGTTTAAATAAATAAATAAATAAAGTATAGATTTACGGCCGAACCCAATAACCGATCTATCACATACTGGAGATAGAAAAACAAGTGAAACAAGTGAAACAACAGAAAACCTACATAATTTTTCTGTTGTTTCATTTGTCTTTCTATCTCCAGTATGTGATAGATCGGTTATTGGGTTCGGCCGTTAGTATATTAACTGGAAAACAAATAAACAAAAACACTCTTTTTCTCTGCAAAAACGAATCGTAGCCTATAGTCATCTCCAAGATCTCATCTATCTGTCAGTGCCTGCTAGGTTTGCAGAATTTTTTCGAAAGAGTCAACGCGGCCCTGGAACGGAACGAAGATCACGGGTGGGTTTTAGTCAGTAAGAGTCTGACACTCCCTTCCGCTCCACCCAGAGCGGGAGAAGTCATTTTAATGACTTCCCATCCAGGAAAAAAATAAAATAATAAAGGTCTCATCGATCTCTGTACCAAAACATATCAAAATTGGTTAAGCAATTTAATCGTCAAAGCATAACAAATATACTCAATTTTGCATTCTGAATACTAGTTAGGGTTGAAATTATACATCAACATATCCAAGTTTTTCTTTGAACCCTTGCCCATTTAATGTTTCTCAGAACACGGCGCTTCTTTAAAAGGATATTACGAACAATCTCACGTGTTAAGCATTCTGTATCGCTTGCAGTTAGCTTGGTAACAGATGGCGTTCGCTAGAATACATAAAAGATGATCGAGAATTCTGCTTTTCGCTTCGTTGGTACGGTTTAAATGAGGATGTTTTGTTTAGTTTCATAAAGTTAATTTAAAAATTTCAAAGTTAAAAATTCGCACTCGGGGTCTGCCACCGAGCAATTGAACAAAAAACTCAGATTTCAACGGCTAGACTGCATAAGGTTCCAAAACGAAGTACATTATATTGCTCTTTTGACAGGAGCTTGTGGCTAAATAATAACAGCGACACGAGTCAATCTTCAAGGATAAGCAATTCTTGTCGAAATCGAGTTGAAGATGAGTGGCCATCTGAACATACCGAGACTCTCCCGTGCCTTGAAAAGCACGTGAAGCCGTTAGTCCCGGCTGTCATTTATAAATCTTTAAGAAGCCATATAATCTGGCACCAATCTTAGCCAACGGGATTGCACTATCTAAAAATTGAGCATTGGAATTCAAATAGGCAGTCCAGCATCCAGCTGCGTCTGAAAAGTCTAAGGAAATTGGTAGAACCGAGATAGACGGAAATTTTGTTACCTATTAGAAATCTTAACCTTTTTGTTCCTCGAGCGTACAGATATACGAATCCCCATTTAAAATAAGACGTAGGTACACACACAGCTTCCTTCCACCAGCTTCTATTTCCAGTCTATACAGGAACTGAGTTACTTGAACGGATATTACTAAGATACTCACGTGGATAACGTTACTTCTAGTAAACTTATGCATTTATAGCCAGGAAATGTTGGTTATAAACATTTTGAAGTAAACTGGTCGATTTTTATGCACTGGAGTTTAGTAAAGTGGCTTTTATCATCTACACTAATATTATAAAGAGGAGAGATTTGATTGTTTTTTGTTTGTTTGCATTGAATAGGATCCGAAACTACTCGACCGATTTGAAAAATTCTTCCACTGTTGGGAAGCTACACTATCTCCGGTGAATATAGGCTATATTATATCCCCATATTCCCACGGGAACGGGAACTACGCGGGTGAAACCGCAGAGCGATGCTAGTGTTATATAATTGGGTTTGTTTTTCGTGATTCCGCTACCTGCAAGAAGTCGGCAATCCGCTAGACATGGCCGTTGCAGGAGTGATCTTAGTGCGATATATGATAACCTATGCTGTACCACGACTCAGCATAAACCTCCCTCAGACCCATCTACTCTTTTCATTGTATTGCCTTGCCCGATCAATACATTGTAAACGCCAGAATTGTAACGCTTTGGCAGTGCCTGTTATGGAGCATGACAAAATAATTCAGGAATGCTAGACTTTGTACTTCAGCCTACTATTGGATTACTACTTAACTGACATAGTAACTTTGATTTAATTAAATTAATACAATAAAATAATCATTAAGATTCTTGCCAAGGTTACGGAATTTGTTCGAGTCACTGCGGCCCTGGAACGCAAAGGGCATTTGGAGGAACACAGATGGGTGTAGGTCAGTAAGAATCTGACTAATACCTATCCCTTCCGCGCCGCACAGAGCAGAAGAAGTCATCTGATTATTATCCATCGATAAAAAAGTATTAAAGAAATAGAATTAGGTTTACTGTACCTACAAATTTAGGTTTATTTTGTGCTCATTAAATTAAATGACATTTCATAGCAATATTGAATATTATTGAAAAAAAAAGCAACGATCGACAATTAAATAAAGCTTCGTTATCTCTGGTCGTTATCAATGCTACTCAAGTTGCAATAGGATCAAGGTTTAAGTCAGTAATTTTGCTGGTATACAATTCAAGCACGTTTTTTGTGTTTCACCTGAAGAAATTATATTTACTTTTTCTTATTTACTTACACTTTTATTATTTTGTTTATACAGCGGCGAAAAGAAACAGTCTCGTGTATAGCACTCGGTGAAAATTTTAAGTGTCTACCTATTAAGCTACATTATACTGTTAGGTTTTGATGTGTAATTTAATTTATAATGACAGAAGTTTTTATTTAAGTTATTTTGTACTCGATTATTCATTATTATCGACTAATTGTGCTTGCAACATGCAAACACAATTAAACGAATCAATTCGTGATGTTGTCGTTGGTTTTTGAAAAAATAAATAAAAGAGAATGGCGGGCATCGCGGCATTTTTTGTTTTCGCTGATTCCGTTGGCGCTCAAGTTCGGACGCACATTATTCGTCATTCATTTGATTATAAGTTGGTCCATAGTAAATCATATTTATATTAATAGATACGGCAATAAATACTGTTTATTGAAGTGAGGCGTGTTATTACAATGCATATGTATGTATATAGCTCGCTGACAGACGAAAGGACAGCGGATAAGGAACAGTAAGTAAACAGTCTACTTTTGATTTCATTGTTTGTTATTAAGTTTTTTTTTTTTTTTGTGTTGTGTGTTATTATGTTGTCACTGTCTGTCAATGTCGGATGTCACGCCATAGAAAGAAGTTTAAATGTGTTCTGTTTTGTCTGTGGTGTGGCCAGAGACTCGTGATAGTTGTGCCTGGTCCTGGCATTGTTTTTAGTTTTAATTGAAACGTTATTTTCTTTTAAGTTTGTTTATTTTATTTTTTTGTGCGTCATCTATGGCGGAATAAACGAGTTTTCTTTCTTCTTTCTAAGGAAACTTTATATTACACACAAAATAACAAATAAGATTTAGGTATTATAACATAAGAGCAACATGTTTTCCACTTATATGTTTTCTTATTTTATTCAAAGTAAGATCTAAAGCGAACTTCAATCAGTCTCGTATGTATTCAATACTTTACTTTGAACTCAGTAAAAAATATAGGAAAAGTCCTGAAATCCCTTTGATCAATAGCTTCGGAAAATTGCACTTTGCATGTCTTCTACCCTCGACAGGTTTTCAACAATAGACCGACACGGGGTAGGATTTGTCAGTCCATCCGATTGATCGTTGAGGTAGACAAACTCAAAGAAGATTGACGGTTCTGCTCCCAGAATTCGTTGGGATTTTTTGAAATGTTTTTTTTTTTGTAGTCAGGGAAATCTGAGCGGATTAGCTTGGCATAACTTTAAATGTATAATTGTTTATGCATTTAAAAAAATGTCATGAATTACAGGAACTTCTCCACGTCTAGTATAAGTATTCGGATTCATCCAAATCGGTATCGGTATCAATCGGTAGCCATTGAAGCGTAATCAATTAAAAACCGACCAGACTCTAATCACTTTCTAATATCAGTAGGATTTGTATTTCTTTTTGGAAACATTCATTCGTGTCACATTCTATTGCATTTACAGAAATGTATAAATTTAGTTTTTTGGTATTAGCAAGAAATATTTACGTTCAGAGCAGTATCTCAATCAATATCCAGGATTAAACGAAGCTCTAAAAGTAAAATCACTCGCTAAAATCATAGAGAACTCAACGTAAATAAATCAAATTGAAACTCCTTGTAAAATCCTCCAACAGTACATTCGCAACGCGATTCCATTCACAGGCAAATCGAATCTTAATTGATGACGACAGACTAAAACACGATCTCATTCCCTAAAATCACTGATTTCGAACACAGTAGAACCTTTTCAACTCATCGCCCAACGTTCCAACACCGAATTTTTATAGAAAAAAATAAATTCAATAGATATTTAAAGCTTTTATGGTCATATCTTTGAAAAATTGCAGCCATTTTATCATTGGGACCGGCATAATGAATTGGAAAGGAAATTCTTTAGAGTTCTTTAAAGGTGATAGATTAGGTGTCACAGTGATTAAGTGTCCCATGGAAACGGCCTAGGTGAATGAAAAGGTAGTGGCTTGGATACGACAGAATGTAAAGTGGGTAAAATGGTAGACCCATTTCGATAAGAATGCAAATTGGAAAAATTTAATTATGCTTCGGCTGTTTTATTAATACAACTTGTCGTTAGGTTTTGTTGTGAAAAGTTCCTTTATTTTATAGTTTGTTTGAACGGTTTTCTATTTATAGTTTTGTATTAAGAAGTTTTCGACTTTGCGAAATTGGAGTCGTTAGTACTTTGTGATGAAATTGATCGTTTTGAATGGAATTCTAATTGAATTTTGCTTGGTTAATAGGAAAAGCTAATGATAAAGTTTTAACTAAATTTAGCTCAGGTACAAGTACAACGAACATGTAGTGTTTTAAGTAAGTTTTTAATATTAGGGCATTTTAAAACTGAAATATTGATTTTTCTTTGAGGCGACTTTCAATAAATTTATTTAAAACTTCATGACAAAGGTACCCTCAGTGACCAGTCAAGTTCAGTCCACCAAGAGCGGTGAAAGGGCAACATGGTACTGCTATGTTGCATTTTATTGCTATAGGTTTTCTAAAGCATTTATGATAATTTGTGCCTACAAATCATAGTAAATGCTTTAGAAAAAACATTTACTTTATTAAATAACGATTTATAGGCGATAAGCGAGTGTAAGTTCGTTTTGAGGATTATTTTTTCTGGTGAGGTACCTGTAATAGGGAATTGTTTTTTTTTTTATACTTTATGATCTACGTTTTTCGATGCGAAGAAACTTTCTCAATGGAAAAAAATTGCGTAGTTCGATCTGTCTTTTTACCGTAATGATTAGATTGATTTTTATGAAAACTGCTTTTAAACACAGAAGTAACCTTATTCACATAAAAAACCAACAAATTTGGATTTCACTATACTTCTCTGTTATAAAATCCAAAAAAATATTTTTTGCACTTAAGTTTTAATTCCTAGTGAGACCTTCCAGCTTCTGCATGTCAACCATCGCAGACTTGCAACAGAAGCTGGACAGCTTATTTAATTGTTTAATCGTCCCTTAGTACAAACAACGCTCAAGTCGTTTTTGGCAGTTATTTCAGGAAATTTCGCTTTCTCAAAATAACATGAAAATTGATTATCTGTTGCCAATTTGTCTGACACCAATATAATATTACATTTTATTTTGAGCATGTAACATACAAAGATATTTTTTTAAATAAAATGATGTTAAGTCTGGCGACGGTCATTATACGAAAATGAATTGGTTTTCTTTAAATAACACAGTGAATAGCGCGGTGAACGTGGTGGATATAACTCTTTGTCATCGATCGAACTGACGTAAACTGTACTGGGCGATCAACCAAACCTAGGCAAAACTTAAATAGCCACAGCAGCTCCCCAGTACATTGGTTACAGTAAATTAATCGTTTTTTTCTTTGAAATGTAAAGTCATTCAAAATGACTTGAACGGCATTGTATGCTAAGGGGGACGAAAATACCTCTCTCATTCACGTCAAAACTGCGCCCATGCCATTGGACCTATTATAGTATTCAGTCCACTGAACAATAAATTCAACTGCCTTCTCATATCATCACAATAACTATGAGTTCTTGAATTAGAAAAAGGAACTTCTTGAATTGTCTCAGATATTTCGAACATCACTACCGCAGCAGTTAATGCAAAGATTAACGTCTAGAAAACTATCCAAAACAAAATGGCGGCTTTTAAACTGCAAACCTCGGCCTTACATCGAAATAGTGGTGAAACAATGGTAAATAACATCCGATTTGGCCACCTTATATAACACGAATAATTTTATTATTTGTCTACTTTGAATATTTATTTGAAGAAGAATACCGTTTAGTTAGTATTAATCGCGGGCGTTTCACCCGTATAAGTATCGATCCCGTGAGAATATCGGGGTAAAAATTATCCTGTATGTTAATCCTGGTTATAAACCATCTGTGTGCTAAATTTCATCTAAATCCGTTCAGTATTTTTTGCGTGAAAGAGTAACAAACATCCATCCATCCAAACTTACAAATTTTCGCGTTTATAATATTAGTTGGATAATTTTTGTGCGGGCAACACTGAATCATTTGGCAGTTTGAATTAATAGACAGGGTGTTGCTGTATTAGATTTTTTGAACTTTCCGCGAGTACCAGGAGAATGTGCGGTACCCTCGAGAAGCTAGATTCTATGCTAAGACAAGCCTTCACCTCGAAATGTAATCTATGAAATGATTGACCTAAACTCTTATAAAAACGTTTAGGAATAATTGTAGGTAAGTTATGAATTCCGAATTCTACACAAAGAATACTTGATTTTATGTTAAACATCAAAATTCATTGTTTACTAAGTTTTAGTTACACATAATGTGCTTAAATGTATAGTATGAATATATTTCCATGTTCTGATGTCTTAATATTTAGCTAAGCAATTATTAGATTGTCAGTTGATCAATTAAGTTCGCTTAATTTTGCATTTCGAAGTGTCAGTTGGACTAGTTACATTCTATAACTATCATGTGTCAGTGGTTTCGTAGTTCCTGTTACAAAATCCACCAGGTAAACAAGTTGGCCAATAGTGTAGTAAAAACCAACCAACGTTATTTAGCTTGATAAATTTTGACAGTAGCATCGTTCAATTTTTATTTTGTGTACATAATGTGTGACACATTGAGACAAATATATCCGTATTAACACCCATCTATAGGTACTATATTATAAAGAGGAAATATTTAATTGTTTGTATTGAATAGGCTCCGAAACCACTGAACCGATTTAAAAAATTCTTTCACTGTTGGGAAGCTACACTATCCCCGGGTGATATAGGCTATATTTAATCCCCATATCCCCACGGGAACGTGAATGGGATCTATGCGGGTGAAACCGCGGGGCGCTGCTAGTTTTTAATAAATTTAAACTAACTACCATCTCTAAAATTGTGACTTTCTGAGTATCCCTTAAACAAACAGACATTGTTGTTTTAATTTTTTCGTTCTCTTATAGTACACTAGCTAACCTAAGACTTCGTTTGCGTCATATAAGAGAGAAAAAAAAAGCGCTTTTCGCCACATTTTTCATTGATGCAGCTGAAAAGTTTGTTTATTTGGTTGTACTCACTAATCTTAGGAAGTAATGGTTCGAATTGGAATATTTAGTGTTGGATAGCTCATTTATTGAAGAAGAGTATAGGCTATATAACATCACGCTAGGGCTAAGAGGATCAAAGCATCAAAGAAAAATGTTGCAAAAAGGGTTTTTTTCTTCTTCGTCTGCGTCACATAACGCATAACGCGTGTATAAGTAGATGGATTTTCAGAATATAATGAACTTTAAAAATGTGTATGTATCATTCGTTTTTTTGCAAGTATAAAGTGTAAGATCCCTTTGCCGTTAAGTGGGCTAAATGATAGGAAAGTCTAAACGCCAAGTAGTCAAAAAAACTAACTATCCTGCCATATTTCTAATCGGCAGACTAGTTGCCTAGTTGGCAAGCCGGCCAAATCTGTAATTTGCATTATTACTTACTGAACAATATTTATGAACAATATCGTTTAGTGATTTTTTCCTCTGCAGTATTAAGTGTTATTCAACCCACAGTCAATAAACAACGAAATCGAATCGATCTATTGGATAAATTTTATCCAATCTGTAACCGCTTATCCTGGAAGACGTTGTTTCAGTGAATTACTTTCAATCTCTCCGCTGATAATTAGAAGGCTGCGTAAATCAATCCGGGTGGAGTGGCTGGATCTATTTCTTTGGACATACAAGTTGGTAGAATATTGAGCAATACGATCAATCTGCCCAACCCTTTCTTAATTATGTTTAGGTTACTCTAAACTATCTGGACTCCACGGGCTAAATTAAAGCTATAATCTATACTAATATTATAAAGCTGAAGAGTTTGTTTGTTTGTTTGTTTGAACGCGCTAATCTCAGGAACTGCTGGTTCGAATTGAAAAAATCTTTTTGGGTTGAATAGACCATTTATCGAGGAAGGCTTTAGGCTATATATCATCACGCTTAAGCCAATAGGAGCGGAGCAGCGATAAAGAATGTTTTAAAATCGGGGATTCGACGGCGACGAAGTCGCGGGCAGCAGCTAGTATGTATATAAAACTACAAGCGGAGTAAAAAGGGGGGTAGGGGGAAGAACTCATAGGGCATCGAATAATTCGTCCACATCGCTATCAACGGGAAAAGTGCCCAGAACTGGACTAGTTTATTAGACGGAACTTGTAGAATCCAGGGCAAATTTTTATGTCGTCGATTTTGCCATACCTATTACTGGAGTCAAAAGTAGCTTTCAATTCTTCAAAAGGACCCATTAGTATTAGTATAGGCAAAACTGGTGTCAGATTTTCTAGTTTGGACTATCTGTAACTACGGTAAAAGATTTGTTCAACTTTATTCGAAGTTCAACCCGTGTGGCTTTTGTTACCTATGTAGCCCTACGAGCTGCAGGAAACAAACTGCAATCCACATCAGGATTTAAAATTTCCCAAAAACTGCTGCAATGGATGGAGGATTTGTCGTGATAAACAATGTTTGTAGTGTTGTACTGGCACTGCTTTAAGCTATAAATTTAAAATAAACAGTTTAATTATACATAAGGCATTATATAGAAAATTACATTCTATTTAATCACGACAATTGTTGAAATGAAAAATATACCTAAAGCCGTGTTCTCACATGCTAGCAGCTGGCGTACAAGTTACAAATAACGGGGAACTATCAAACGATTAGTCACATTATGCCGCATTAAACAGCAATGCAATTCAATTAAGGGGCGAGTTGATGGCAGATGTAAATGTGGCCTTGAAGATTGGGAATGTAAAAAGACCTTATAGTGGAATTAGAAAAGCGCTTGCCAATCACATTCATTATTACCGTTTGACAATTACTATCATCAAACTATCACTATAGAATGAATCTCACATTTCTACTGCATTTCTGCCGTCATAAGAAAAAAGACTGTAACAACACAAAACGAAGTAGCCAATTTCCGACATTAAGAAAATAACTTAAGGTCTGAAATTAGTTACTTCGTTTTGTGTAGGTACGTCCTTTTTGCTTATGACGACAAATTTAACCAATAATCTCAACCATTTTTATGTCTAGTGAATATAATTTCGCTTTTATGTGAATAGAGCAATATTTTTTAGGCTGGAGACAGGCTTCCTTAACAAAATCTGCCATAATGTTGAACGAATTAATTAAAATACAATCACAAGTTTTATCAGAACGTTCTTCCATTTAAAAATTTGAGCCGTATAAACGCTCAGTAACTGTGTATAGTATTTACCTAACCAATCACTCATAACAGCACTTGACAGCAGATTTACTCAAATCCAATTCAATCTAACTTTCAGTATCCATTTAGTAGAAACATTTCAATTGAGCGTATTCCGTTCCGTTGGATCAACGCCCTATCCGTGTGTCCATTTCCAACTTCATTAACTCCAATGTAGAAAGGATTCCCAGTTCATTAATTATAAGGGCTCTACAGTACTTATCTAGTACAATCATTTGTTATAGAATTTTCACTTATTATTTTGATCGTTTGTTGTGCCCGATGAAAGGATTCAGGGATAATGTTTCTTCGAAGTTTGTTTCAATGGGCTTGGTTTGTATTGGCTTGAGATGGGAGAATTGTGGGATTTATTGTGAAGTCATTAAAGTGTGTTTTGAAAACAGTTCGAATTGTGAGTGTTATAATATTCCCATTTGACATAGAATTATAGAAAGCTTCTGCTCTGATCGCGGAATAGTTTGTCGTTGAGGCCGAAAGGTTCTGGAGTGTCGACAGCGTACTATGGTATACTGTCGTGACTTCAGAAACTTTAGACGTAGCGTTATAAGATTTCCCATAAGTTAGTTACATGACCTGATGAAAGCTTCGGGAATCTGCTGGATTAAGACGCACTTAAGGCAAGCATATGTCCAGCAGAGGATGTCTTTTGGTTAAAACGATGAAGACGAGTGGAGAAGTAGATGATAAGCAATTTCTAGTTAAGAAATACAATTTGGATGGACACGTATTAGATATTAATAATATAATAATAAGACGTTTATTTAAGACAACTAGGATCAAATTTGTTCGAAGTATAATCTATACTAATATTATAAAGCTGAAGAGTTTGTTTGTTTGGTTGTTTGTTTGTTTGTTTGTTTGTTTGTTTGAACGCGCTAATCTCAGGAACTACTGGTTCGAATTGAAAAAATATTTTTGGGTTGAATAGACCATTTATCGATGAAGGCTTTAGGCTATATATCATCACGCTTAAGCCAATAGGAGCGGAGCAGCGATAAAGAATGTTTTAAAATCGGGGATTCCACGGGGACGAAGTCGCGGGCAGCAGCTAGTAACTTATAACTAGTGTTAGTAATACAAACTTAAGCTACTCGCCCCCTGCCTGACCCATGAATCGAGGTTTTGGATATTTCGATTCATGAGTGAGGCAGGGGAAATGCTCACATAAGTATTGATACTCATGTGAGTTAATATATCGACCCACGTACAGACAGTCAAGTCTACTGGCTAGCATACTTAAAACTCTGTTGCGACTAGCCCGTACTCTGCTCAGCATTGACGCGTTATTTCAACTATGAGACTTATAAGAAAACAATCCAGTTGACTTAAATGCTCTTGAAAAGATAAACAAAGGAAAGAATGATGCCCAGATATGGCCCACCTCAGACACGTTTAGAAAGATAACACAAAAATATAAGTATTTTAAATAGGAATTATCCATCAAAGCTTTATCTCAAACTAAGACGCCGTGATCATAACAAATAAATAAGTCATTTTACTTATCATTACGCAACTTTTATTTTCACGTGAAGTTTGGAGTTGCCATTTTATGGTCAATTTAATTTAAATTCATATATTATTTAATAAATCTAATCGATTACGGAAAAACTAAACGTTAGTCTGGTTAATCTGAGAAAACTGGCGGCCGTTTTAGTTTTTTTTGTTTAATGAAACCCACTCGACTTTTTAACCAATTAAGTTCATAAATAAACCAGAGATACTATACTTTATAATGATAAAATCACTGTTTGGCTTTGCCGTAGTTAGATATAAATTAAATTGATAAAGAACAAAATCCGATGCAAACAATCGATATTTCTTTTTAAATATGGCCAATTGGCCATATTAGCCTTTGACAGATGATAGATTTGACACTCAAGCTTGCTCCCAGCCTGTCAGTGTCAAATAAAGGGAGCTATAGCAGTTTACTCTTAAAGAAGATTCCTATTATTCATAAGGTTAAAATGAGTAAATAACTTTGAAATTAATAATTATTGTGTTCAAATGATATACTTTAAATTCAAAAGTGGTTGAAAGTGTGTAGAAAGAGTTTGTGACTGAAAAAATGAATATTTTGAAAAATTAAAAACTGTTTTATTTCCAAATGGCGACTTATTTTCTTAACTGGTATGTACTAGAAGGTGTTCATAACAACATAAACTATAATTCCATAAACTATTTATCAGTGTTAACTGTAGGCCACGGTTGTTCTAATATGTGGGCATTGTTCTTTAAAGAAATAAAATGTATTGCGCCAAACATGGAACTGTTAGTAGGAAGTAAAAGATGATGCTTAATCTATACTAATATTATAAAGCTGAAGAGTTTGTTTGTTTGTTTGAACGCGCTAATCTCAGGAACTACTGGTTTGAATTGAAAAATTATTTTTGGGTTGATTAGACCATTTATCGAGGAAGGCTTTAGGCTATATATCATCACGCTTAAGCCAATAGCAGCGATAAATAATGTTTTAAAATCGGGGATTCCACGGGGACGAAGTCGCGGACAGCAGCTAGTTGATTATAATATCCATGGCAAACAATTTGAAGGTTTGGCACATGTAAAAAACTAGCCACCACACTAGTCTATACTACACGCGAACCCAACCAATGCAACTCCTGATAGTCAGAATCAACAGTGACGACCGCCAGAAACACGCCGAGTCAGTGAATCTCGACGAATACGGGAGATACGATTCAAATGACAGCAGTATGAAAAAAAATCGATGGAAGTTTTTAAATGACCCATTATTAATGAAAATTGGTCAAAAAAACTACATACGTGTGCAATTCACACGTGGTAGAAGTGAAATCTTCAAAAATTTTGGCTTCGAGATAATGAGACGAGGCGGCAGTAAAAAGAGACAGACATATGAATTTATGTGTCAGTCTCTTTTTACTGTCGCTTTTTCGTTTCATAAATTACTTTCAAATCACAACGCTGCTAAAGAAGTTTTCACTACAAAAAAAAACATTAAAAAAATTATAACAACATTCAATCCTACTCCAATAAACTTTAACAACCTCAAAATTACAGCAAATCGTGCCAGTTATGTCACAAAGTACCGAGCGCCCTCTAACGTCACAGACAATAAAAGTCCTACCACACAAAGAATGGATTATACATGTAACGCTCCTTCACACTCCGACTGTAAATTTTACTTAGCCCGATTTAATGGGTGGGGTTTGATGTTGTTACACTGGAAGGAGCATGGAGATTTGATTAAGTTTTGACTATAATAAATCTGTAACTCATCGCTGTCTGTACATAGAAGATATTGAGAATAACTAATATCGGGCAGCTTTAAATAAATAATAAATAAAATATTTTTTAGACCAGAACCCATAGCTTAAAAAAACATAAACACAAACAATCAGAAATATAACAAAATAAATGACACACCGTGCGTCATTAATTTACGACTGAATGAAGAATGTAACTGAATAACGCACGGTGTGTCGTCATCAGATTTATCATTTAGTAACGCAAAAGAACCTAATTTTTTTATTTTAGAATTTTTGTCCGTTTGCTTCTTTTCTGTGCTTCCTTACACGTTAATTTTTAAAACGGCGTTATCGGATTTGGATTTGATTTTCACGAATATGTTGTGGAGTTTCACTCATCATTTAGTTTTTTTTTTGCTTTTGTATTTGTATTTGAATCGCGTTCATCAATAAATAATTATGTCTATTTAAATAATCACATCAAACATTTATTAGAAACAAAGTATTAATAAGTTGATTTTAGAGGTTTTAAAAAAGAAATGATAGTTTCGGAATAACCAATGTAAATTGAGCTCACGTCTAAATGTTCGGGAATATAAGATCGGGTTCAGCTTAGACAAGGCACTTGTCTCATAAATCTAGGTAACGCAGAGTTTGGTTTTTATTATTTTTTTGCAAGTCGTTTATAAGAATCATGTTACCGTTACTGAGTACTGGGCTAAAAATAACAATTAATCCCACTTGCATAAATTAATCCTTATAGGTCGGTTCAACTTATAGGTTGTAACGCTATTTACAATGGAGGATGAGCAATATTGCATCATGTCAGTTTTATTTGCTGCAAATGCGCTCCCCAGCTACATCAACTGTTTTGGTGAGCAGTTATTTGGATTTGAAAATGAAAATAATATATCTAGTTTTAATTTCCGCGAATATACGGGAAATTAAAACTAGATATATTATTTTCATTTTCAAATTTAAAATGGATTTCCGCAAAGTAACGCCTGACTCAATCAATTTTTTTTTTATTTTTTAGTTATTTGAATACCAAGCTAATATTTTAATGGTTTTGATGTATTTAAAATAGCATCGATGTTATTATTCGAATAGTTTCCAAACTGTGTTACAATATTCCAGACACTTATGTTTCTTTTGAAACATAAAAGATGAAGCAATCACGCTTTCAACGGCTCTATGGAAGCGAAACTTCGCACACTAATTTACTATAATAACTACAATTTACCTACGTAATATGTTATTATGCGTACAATATATACGCTCAAGTGACGAATTACTATTACAAATACAAAACCACTACTACTACAATAAACAAACAACTCAACTACAACCCCTACTACACTACTACAATAAACTATTCTACTATAATAAATATAAAAGTACACAAGTCTATCAAATCGCTTGTCAAACATAACTAAAACGTTGAATTAAAAATTAAAAAATTAAATTAATGCATAGTAAAAGTAGAATAAATTTCAAACTTTCACTTGGAAAATTCCACTGAGTTAACAAAAATTATAGACACCTTCCATCATACCTACATCCGTAACGCGCGTGATAACGTTACCACGTCAGTTGTTTCGCGTTAAGTAAAACTTTCCTTTCTGAAACGTACCTGAGGCGTTTTGAACTATTATAAGCTTATGTTATGAACAACGGTTGTTACTAACAGTTATTGTAGTATGTTTAAGTGGTAAGCAGATATGTAATAGGGGTGTTGCCTGAGTAAAAAAACATGACGCTAATTAATCCGTCAGTTAGATTATCGAATAATATTGGACACGTATTTTTTGCTTGAGCAAATACATAAAAAATTACGAAGATAAAAGGCATCAAAGATAAGGAGTGGGGGCTTGTGACGTCATGCCGTGGTTAAAATTGTAGCACGTAGTGACGTCACACTAGTATTCAACGCACTGTACCCTTCCATCCGTCCTTACCGTCTTTGTTTTTTGTTTACGTGAAAAACTAAAAAAATCATGTCCAATATTTTTTGGAAATCTATCTGATGGACTAATTAGATTTTTTTAGTCAACTACCCTATCGAATGCCTACTCTGGTAAGAAGAAAAGAAATGTATGCTTAGCGCGTGCGAAAAAGGTTCTTGAGTGGTGATTGCGTACCGGGAGACGCATTGATACAAAACTTCTCGCAAGGTGGACTGATGAGCTGATTATGGTCGTGGGGGATCACTGGATTCGAGAAAAGAGGCCGGTAAATGTTTCTCGAATCCAGCGGACTGCAGTTATCATTAAAGAAGTTCTATGCCTAACATGCTCCAAAGACCTAAAAACTGAACCTAAGAACCCATCTACATTCACAAGATACGGCTGAGTTCACAAATTTAATTAGCACTGGAATTCCTTTAATATATTATGTACCTTATCAGGAAACCTTTGATTTCTGTCTGCAAACCTACCTCAGGCGTATTGAATTATGTGAGAGTAAGGTGAGGAACACTCTTGGCTAAGTTATGATAGTGGCACGGGTTTTAAATCTGCGAGGTTAAGCAACACGAGGTCCATCCATTTCATAACGAGACTCCTCCGTACATTTATTTCCGTAAATTTATTTTTTCATGTCTTTCAAGAAAAATAAAAATCCCGACATAAAATGATAAAGATAGTATGATTGTAAAAAGCCTAAACAATCTAAAACAAAACAAGAAGATCAGAAAAGCAAGATTAAGAAGCAGTGGAAACGACCTTAGAGCATTGAATTGGTGACAGCTGATTAGAACAAAAGCTTAACAATGTAGGTCATCAGTACAAAGTTAGATTTTTTAAAGACGACCTACCGTAGGAATAAAATTAAAATTTTCGCTTCCAAAATTTCCAAATCAAATATTTACTTTATAAGTTTATACCTATCACGCATTCTATATGCACGACACTCGTAAATATAGGACGAACAATCCCAATTCCCCAATCACTCCCAATAAAACCGAAGACTTCGATAAAGGCGAGAATCGCTTGCGTTCAAATCTAATCGGCTCATCAAACAGAACAGCGCGGCTGATTTCGAGCTCATGCGAAATAACACTTTATGGCACATAAGCTTGTCCATTACTACATTTTATAGGGTTATGCAGCACAGAGAGAGTATAATGCAAATTAATGTTCCGTGTGAGACCGGCTAGAGTAGGGTTGACGATGTTATAAAAGTTCATTAGGTACGCTGCAATATAGGATTAAAAAATCTAATGCAGAACGCCGTATACGTAGAAAATATTTTTTAATGAGGTAATATTAGAAGTTTAGTCGGGTTAGCGGTTTTATGTGAAATAGCTCTTATACTAAATGGTAATTTAACTTCGCCCTCGATACAAAACGAAATATCTACCTATTCTTAATTTTACCCGACTTCCTCAGAAGGAAGGTAATGCATGTACTTATTGTACTTTTAATTGATTGATATTGTCAATTAACTGCCCCATTGGCCTCGTGGTGCCGACTGCTGAGCGTAGGGTACTGGGTTAAATTCCAAGGTCGGACAAAATTATACTTACTACCCAACCTGGGAATTGAATTCTTGCGTAGAGAATTTCGCAGTAACAGCCTGGAGGTTGGAAGGTTTAAAGTATATTGCCCGGTTGAGCAGTAACCAGCCTTAATGTGCTGAACTGCGAGTAGTCCATTCAAAAAAAAAAAAAAAAAGTTTAAAGTACGTAAAAGTGGAAGGTCCTTTTTTTCTTTTTTTTACTGCTGGATATCATCAAATGACTTGGACTCGGAGTGGGAGTATCATATTGTTACTGTTTAAAACCCAAGTTCCCCCTAATGCCCTTTGCGTTCCAGACCCGCGGTGACTCTCTCGAACAAATTCCACAACCAAAGCCGATGGTCCTGCGCCTTACCTCACCCCGATTGTGTCGGATTCTTGTCTCACGAACGATGACAGTACAGTAATATAGAGTGCACTTGGCTAATTTCTTGAGAAAAGAGGTCACCGTAACCAAAATGCTCTGAGGAAGTTGATTACAAGTTGTTCCTTTCATGAAATTTTCCGGAATAAAAAGAAGCATATTCTCATTTGCCTAGATTATATCGAGGAAGGCTTCCAGTCAAATCGTAATCAGCTTAATAACAGTATTTTATAGTAGAGCGGCTGCCTACCAGACCTCCACAACCCATTGACTTGATAACACGGTACTTCTGGACAAGACTGGAGTCAAATTTACTGAATCGTAACAATCCGTAATGACAGTCAAATACCTAAAAATGACAGCCGGGACCAATGGCTTAACGTGCTTTCCGAGGCAAAGAAGAAACTCGGTATATTAAGATGGTCACCCACATCCACAGACCAACTTTGGCAAGCGTCGTTTAACCTTGAAGATCAACTCATGCGGCTGTTATTGTTCATCCACGAACTCAAATCTAATGACAACAAAAAAATAACCACACTACAAAAGTATATAAAGAAAAACAAACGAATAACACACAGCCCTACCAAGCCCGCAATATCGAGCGAACTGCAAAGCTCTAAGGACCACAGTGTATTACTACCCTTACGCGATCCAATTAAGCCTAGGCTAGACTGCAAATACTAGCTTCACTTTCACTATAGTTAAGGACCAAGCTTCATGGTTCACTTGGAACCCGATACGCGGTGTTCTGAGCCAAGATTTAGTGGACTAACATTAGTTTCTTTATATTAGGACTAACATTAAATATTACACCAATTAATTTGCATAGGAGGTTTGTATTGAAACATAGTCTGGAGGCCCAAACGTATTTTTCATTTCAAAAATGGGATTGACAGTACTACTTAATCTCCTTTTTAATTTATTACAGGATAAATACTTCTGAGATAAGACTACCATAATCGCTCGTGTCCAAATAATAATGCGGTATGGTCCGATTTTCGAGGTTAAGCTACTATTGCTGAGGTCGGGCCGTGATTGGGTACTATTTCTTACAAAAAAATACTCCTCTGTACCTCAAAAGGCACGTCAAGCTATTGTTCCCGGCTGTCATTTATGGATCTATTTGATGTAACTAGATACCTTTTTCGTACCTTCTGCATACGGTTATATTGGTAGTCGATCCCGATATAGCTATAAGAACTCAAGAATGAGACAGCATCATTGCAAGTCTTCTATTTTTATAATTTCCTGCTTTAGTGCACACTTTAGTGTCTCTTATCAAAAATATTTGTTCCAAATATCTAAAGGCAGTTATGTAACTGATGGAAAACGGTTACGCGGTCTGCAACATTAAAAAGTTTGTTTACAAGCACCAAATTTCCAGACAAAGCTGAAAATATCTCATGTCCTTCCAATTACACAAGCCAGTGACAACTTTCATACTAGAACTCAGCATATAGAAACTATGTATTAGTAAATAAAAGTCCAACTAGATATTTTGACAATAAGGTTTGTTTTCCGCCGTTGCTCAGCAGGTTGCTTCCTGTATTGTTGATTTTATCCATTTTATTTATTTGTATAGTACCGACTGCCTCGATGGTCAAGTGCTAGACCGTCATAGCCATTTTTTAAATGACAGCTGTGATGTATAGAATTGTCATCAATATTTGGAAATCACCTAACTTTCATCGTTCTCAAGTTGTGAAACGAGTCCGTAACTCAAACGTGGTTCTCTTCTTACTTTTCCTTACATTTTCAATAGGTCTCATTCTCTATATCTCTAGTTCGAATTAAGATACGGATAAGCTTGTATCGGTCTAAGAACTCTCGCTGGAACGATCTCTTTCTATTGAGCTTTTGCCCACTTGCACTTCAATTGGTTGGAAAGAACATTGGTGTGAAAATTCAATCGCAACAACAATACTGCGGAGCAACCAGCAACCTCCCGTAACGAAATAAAATTACCCTCCCTTTTTGGAACTCGTTAAACGAGTATCTACTTATCTGCAAATATTGGACTAATTTTGTTGAAATATGCGCCAGATTAATATCACAAGAACTATTTACCTTTAATAGCAATATCTTAAACAAAGACCACAAACAGCACTAACTAAATAATTTACAAGCCTGACTAGACTAATCAAATATCTCTAGGAATTCAAACTCCTTAGGCATTTATTCGAACGCTCACGTAAAAGGCAAACGCTAAGCAAACAAGATGCCTATTTCTAAATAATAATTCCACATAGACCCGAAACAAAGGAATGATAAGGTCTTGATCAGAGTGAATATATGGTGACTTACACGGAAGCAGGGGCGACTAGCGACCAATCCCATTAATATTATCAGCACGTTATTTGACAGAATAACGTATTAATTACAGTGTTGATCTTTTGATATGCACGATTTACTTCAACAACATTTTTTTTTCTATTCTCGTATAGTGCACAGCAGTTGCAAACAGAAGTGAGAAGATAATACTCAACATGCATTGAAACTATGGTGGTCCCCCATTACCTAGATTTGGGGGTTTTATAAGTTTGACCGCTATGTGTGGCTGTCTGTGTTCCTAAACCGTAGCTCTTAAATGGATGTACCGATATAGATACGTTTTTTTTTATTTAATACAGTTTTTCAAGCGATAGTTCTTAGACACGTTTTGTCAAAATTGTTTCAGTGGATCAAAAATATCAGTGCTGAAAGGACGGTCTACCGTGTTTTTGTCTTGATTCCATTAGGGAGAAATACAATTGCACACACCCACACTTTTCAGCATTGGCTGATGCAGTGGCCGCTTTTTCACGCTAAGCCATATAATCACGGTATACTCGTATATTAGCAGACAGAAGAATCTCACAGCCGCGTCCGCTTCCACATCCGCTCTCGCGTATCGTTACTCTGGTCTCACACTCAAAATTATTACAAACACTTTAATTAAATTCTTTGAAAAGTCAAAACATTGAAGCAGTTTCAAAGAGATAGCGATGCTGCATTATTAGGATAATTTCGTTTAATCTAAGTGTTAATTATTGTTTAACATAAATAAATTGTACTTTAGTTTACAATGGAGGTTCTAGGTAAAGGCTTACTTTTGTTTAAATTTGCTAAATTTCTGAGTTAGCCTTTTCTGGGAATTTTATTATGACAAGTATTTGAGACTTGTAAGTTGATTTTGGTCTATAACTTTAACCTTAATTTTTAAGCACTAATTTCTGGAATCTTAATGTAAGCTTCACCATCACATTACTGTTCTTCCCAATTCAGATGTTTAGTTATTAGCTGGTAAACTCGCATTTGAACAATTATTTTAACGTGTCAGCTAGTTTACGTATACCTATTGCCATCATCTGGCCACAAATCCAATTTCCACGTTGCTACTAGAAAATTCCACACATACTGCAAATCGAATCCAGGATCTGACGTAACAAAGTAGTTCCCACGACGACTGGACCATTGAGCCCCACTGCTGGGCAAGTCCTTTCAAGACTTTCTTTCCATCCAGGTCGGTCGGTCATTACCTCTTTCTGGGCTGGCTTCGATGAGTCAGTCTTTTGACACCCATTGTGTGGTTATTTTTTCTTAACGGATACAGTGCAGGCGGCTAACGAGACCCAAACAATCCTATGCAAGCCGCGCAGCCTTCTTACCCACGTCCATTATTCCCGTGTGATCGTTATCTCCCTTAAAATGTTACATGGTTTTTAGTTGACACTGAAATAAAATTCCTGAACTGAAACAAAAGACATATAACTACTTCATTTTTCCATCGAACAAGCATTGAATGTAACATTATCTAGTCTATCGTCTACAATGCGAACAATACGGTATTGTGAGGCGTCCGATACTAGCACTATTGTACTGCCAACAATAAGGTTGTGCGCTGAAAATGTTCTATGGACAAGTGCGGACATGCGCAACTTTGTGGGTACGGTGTACGTTGTTATAATTGTACTTTTATTCTGGTTAGGAGAACTTTTTTAGTGGGACAAATCTTTAAAATGTAGTGTTTTATTTCGAACCATTAAGCTCGCCTTCGTAGATTCTTTTTGTTCACTGTTCACGAGCAGTTCATGAGCACTGAACCCTGAGGAACTCCTGTTCGCATGGGGTGAAGGGACGAGTGTTCACCTTCGATGGGATAACGAAAGATGCTGTTTGCCAAAAAGTCTCGCAAGAATAGCACGAGGCAGTCTGGCAAGCCGAGTTTGAATAGATTATTAATTAAGCCATCGTGCCAGACTTTGTCGATAGCTTCGCTATGTCGAAGAACAAGGTGCCCTTCATTGAGCCACGCTAGAAACCAGCGCTTCGGCATGATCATTGAGCGGCATGTACATTCACTTCCAGAGAAAACTCATCCCCTATGTATGTGTAAAAAGCGACATTTCTTATAATATACTACGATGTCTACACGCACGCCATCTCTGCGTCAACTATACTAGTTTTCTGTAAGCACCATAAGTTAGCGCGCAAAATAACCATTTAACAATAATAATTCTTTAAGTTATTATACAAAATTGTCTTACGCAGCGAATCCTCACCCCTAGTAATGTATAAAAGAGCAAATGAATCTCTGTGCCAACTATAAAGTTAGTTTTCTGTAGACAATGACATCGATTCCACAAGTAAACGGGCAAGATACCCATTTGCCAATGTTAATGAATGATACAAAATTGTCATGCGCGAACCAAAACCAGCATATTTAGGCAGCCCTAGTGGTAACTGTAATGCGATAGTGGGGTGTTACGGTGAGAGGGGAAGTAGGTGCTTATAAGGTGGTTTTTTGGAATAAAAGAGATTCACTTATAAAAGGGATTCGATTAATGCCTCACCTTTTCACATCAAAACATCATCATCTGCCTAGCCTTTTCCCAAGTATATTGGGGTCGGCTCCCAGACAAGCCGGAATCAGCTGAATACCAGTATTTTACGTAGAGCGGCTGCCTACTAGACCTTCACAGCCCATTAACTGGGGAACACGGTATTTCTTGGCAAGACAGTGACTGGTGTCAGATTTTCTGGCTTCTGACAATCCGTAACGACTGCCAAAGATCTCCAAACGACAACCGGGGCCAACAGCTTAACTTGCTTTCTGAGGCACGGAGAAGTGTCGTTATGTTAAGATGGTCACCCATCCATAGACCAACCTCGGGAAGCGTTGCTTAACCTCGAAGATCGACTCGTGCGGCTGTTATAATTTAGCCACAAGCTCCTCCAATAAACATACAAAAAATGTTTAAACATAAAAGAATACCGTAAAAGTCTCCAGAAACTTAATTATGTCGGCGACTTATTTGTCATCGACCTTTCTAAGATCCGTCTGTACATTTCATGTCTTATTTATTTATCAGAAATCAAAAAAATAAAAAATTTCAATTATTTTCATACCAAAGGGAATTAACAATATAATAAGAACCACATTTTTTGAGAAAATTTAAAAAAGATGGCTATAATTAATTTCCGTAAAAATGTCCGTAAAAACTAGGTCAAGAGCTAACATGTAGATTATTTAAATTCTGGTTAATGTTCGATGTTTTTCAAGAAATATGGTCACAGCCGCGCTGGAGATAGAGTCAGCGAGTGTATAGCTGAATCTCCTTCAGCTATACACTCACTGACTCTATTACTCTTGATGCTCTTTTCGCTGGCGTGGTAGAACTGACTTCATCCTTTTGGCTGGCTGACCTTGATTTTGATTTTGATATTTAAATCATATTACATTAATGTCTACAACGTATCATTGCCACCATGAATCCGTTGTGTAAAAGGGATAGTGCTATTCGTTCTGTTTAGCTCCGTCCCTCTCTTACGGCAATCCTGATGATATTGGCATGGAATAATAGAGGGACTGTTTTTCACAAAAAAGAAATACACTTATATGTCGAGGGATGTCTCCTGAGTAAAAAATATATGATTATGTTTAGTTCATCAGTTAGATTATACAAATTTCCTTTATCAAATTTATAAAAAACTGACGAAGATAAAAAATATCAAAGATTAGGAGTGGCTTGTGTTGTGACGTTATGGCTAGGTGAAAATTGTAACGAGTACACGAGTTTTCAATGCACTATATCGTCTTCATTTTTTGTTTACGTAACAAAAGAAAAAATACGTGTCCAATATTTTTGGAAATCTATCCGAGGGATTAAACAGATTTCAGATTTTTTAGTCAACTACCCTATTACATAGAAACTATGCTTATGTCTTACGTAATAGGGTAAGCCATCAACTGAGAACCTAACAACAGCGCTAAATACTGCCAATATCATAAATGCACACATGCGACTACCAAAATCGTTACAAATAGAAAAATCTCTTTCTAAATGATGACTAAAATCTACTGGGACATGCTTCAATACAGTTTCGAGTACAATCGCATTCAAAACACGTTACATGTGGAATACCTAGACGTGACTTTTGTTCGCGACACCCAACTAGAACGCAACAATGTTCAAAACATTTCTAGTTGATTTTTGGTACGAAAATGATGGTGACGTCTGATAGAAACATGACAGATGTTTTTTTAATTTTTTTATTAAGGTTGGTAATAAAAATGTTGATCCTGCTATCAGTCGAATGATGTCCTCTGCTGGGCATAGGCTTCCTCCAGGCTTCGACAAATCAAGGTGGTCGTATAGTATTCACCAGATCACAGTTATTGAGAACAGAAAACAGAACGGAATTTTTACATGTAAGAAATTATTTTAAAGATGTGTTTCCAGTGAGTATAAACACAGTGAATGATGCAACGTCGCCGTACGATACCGTGACGTACATACATCATTATCTGTCTAGCCTTTTCCCAACTATATTGGGGTCGGCTTCCAGTCAAACCAGATTCAGCTGAATACCAGTATTTTACATGGAGTGGCTGCCTACCAGACCTCCACAACCCATTAACTGGGTAACACGGTACTCCTTGGCCAGACTGGAGTCAGATTTACCGGGTTCTGACTATCTGTAACGACTGCTAAAGATGTACAAATGACAGCGGGGACCAACGGCTTAACGTGCTTTCTGAGGCACGGAGGAAACTCGGTATGTTAAAATGGTCGCCCATCCACAGACCAACCTTGGCATGCGTTGCTTAACCTGGAAGATCGACCCGTGCGGCTGTTATAATTTAGCCACGAGCTCCTCATACGTATGTACGTAAATTTGTATGCTAAATACTGAATGCACTCAAGGATCTCCTTGAATCTATCATCTCCTGTTCGCTGATGAATGGAAGGTGATATTGCTAGAATGTTTGGCGATGTACTAGGAGACAGTTAAAGGCTTTGTAATGTTTGAAATTAACGTTTATATTTCTTTGTGCTTGTGTGTGTCCTATAATAATTTATAATCAGTGTTATTGGCTTCATGTTTTTCGTTAAATGAAATAGAAACAAAATATTTAGATCTTGGCGTTTTCTTAGTAGGATTTGTCATCCATCACCGTTTTCAATTTCGCGGGGAACAATCCATCGGAATTTCGCTAAGGTGATAGTTTTATTCTCTTAATTCCTAATTAATATTCTTTTCACAACTTTCTTAAGGTATAATAAAATATTGAATTAAGATATGAATATGAATTAAAATAGCAAAGAAAATTATATCTTACTAGACCTATTTGGCTTATTTATTTTACAGTTTTGTAATCGTTGTAAATGTTAACTAAGAATATTCCTGAATATTTTTATCTCAAGTAGTAAAAATGTTGAGTAACATATGAATTTAGTTTGAGTTTACTTAATATATTTAAGAAGACTCAATCAAAAAATGAAAAAAATAAAAAATCTATACTAATATTATAAAGCTGAAGAGTTTGTTTGTTTGAACGCGCTAATCTCAGTAACTACTGTTTCGAATTGAAAAATTCTTTTTGGGTTGAATAGACCATTTATCGAGGAAGGCTTTAGGCTTTATATCATCACGCTTAAGCCAATAGGAGCGGAGCAGCGATAAATAATGTTTTCGAATCGGGGATTCGACGGGGACGAAGTCGCGGGCAGCAGCTAGTATAATATAAAATGTCAGTTTTTACGAAAAGATTTGAATTCAGAACAATCCTATTCCATTACTTTCGTCCACGTGCGGATCCGCAAGTTCTATAATATTATGCTGGATTCCACTTTATTACAATCCCTAATAGGGATGTTTCCTGAGTAAAAAATATATGATTATGTTTAGTCCGTCAGTTAGATTATAGAAAAATATTGGACACGTATTTTTTCCTTTATCAAATCTATCAAAACTGACGAAGATACAAAGCATCAAAGATCAGGAGTGGGGGCTTGTGACGTCACGGCTCGGTAAAAATTGTAGCGAGTAGTGACGTCACACGTGTTTTCAACGCACTGTATCGTCTTCATTTTTTGTTTACGTGAAAAAAGAAAAAATACGTGTCCAAAATTTTTTGGAAATCTACCTGACGGACTAATTAGATTTTTTTAGTCAACTACCCTATTCTTAGTAGTAAACTAAAACAAAAAAAATCTAAAAACGTTCAATGAAAATGTGTATAAACAAAAACTCAAAGAAATAAATGTTTGAAGAAGATTGCACCGATTCATACTTATTCATTCAGTCTTGAAAGATGCTCTATGCTACATATACGTTAAACGTTAAGTAGTGAAGTTTAACTGAGATGTCAACATAAATCTCAATTCATTTAACCATAAAAAATAAATTGAGAAGAAAACTTTGAGTGCGTTTTGTAGACACAAGACCGCAGTTAACCAAACTCACCTCAAAAAGGACTCAACTTCTTTGAAAATACAGGTATCATGCAAAAACTCACAAAAACCTGTACACTTCCAGTTTGCTTTCAAAACTCTAAAAACTGCACACAGAAAATAATTACAGAGAAAATTGTTCGACCTACATTCATTGCGAAACTGTAATTTCCATGTCAGCTAAATCTGAATGTATTTTTTTGCTGACGACTTAAAACGCTTGGGTTATGTGAAATAACGATTTGAAGGGTATTCCGATTGGATCGAGTTTTTTTGCGAACGATACACCATTTTATGAAGGGTATCTTGTGATTTAAAATGGGTTTTTAAACTCAGTAATTTATTATAGTCTAGATTCTGCCAGGGTCGGAATGTTGGTAGATAAAATATTATTCTCGGTATAAAAAGCCTATGTGCTATTGCAGACTACCTACAATCTATCAGTGCTAGACCAAATTTCACTCAGATCAATTCAGCTTGTGCTAGCATTTTGGCGTGATTAAGTAACAAACATCTATGTAAACTTTCGCATATTTATAAAATTATGACACTCGCGGTCAGTAAACAGGAACACTACATCGCGCGATCGTCAAATAATTTTTTAACAATTTCTATGAAATTAACTTTGGATTGTGGTATATCATATGAAAGGTAATTTAATTTGCAACAAGTCGAAGTTGTGGACTTTTAGATCGTATATAATTCTATATGAATAGGAAGTGATATGTAAATATAAAAAGTATTAAAGTAAACCTATATTATTATTTTACTTATTGGGAACAAAAGACAGTTACATGCTTAAAAGAAAAGAAGAAATGATTAAAATTAAAACATAGACATGTAACCCACACCAATATTCACGTGTTCACAAAAGAATATTTTTATAGTAAACCTGTATTACCAATATTATTGTGTACCTGATTGCCTTGTGCGATAAGACCGCCGATTGTATACTTCGCCTATGCCTATTAACATTGTCGGATGTGAAAATCGGCAACTTTACAAGAGAGCGTGTCGAAGTTTGAATTGCAGATTTTTTTTTTAATTTACGACCTAAGTTTACAAAAATGTACTGAATTATTATTCATGTTTATGAGCTTAAGTACATGGTAATAAAAAGTTGTTATTGTTTTTTTAAATATGGGAAAAGTCAGAAATGACTTTTTTAACCGTATTAAATCAATTAATTTTTGTGGGATCTGCCACATATGACAATGTTACGTGTACAAACTAATTGACTATTTGTGGGAAGTGCCACATACGGCAATGTTACGTGCACAAACTTATTAATTATTTGTTGGAAGTGCCATATACGTCATTGTTTACCGTAAATCCTAGATCAAAATATGTCGTATAAATAAAGTGATGTTGTAAAAAAACACATTTAAAGACATCTTTGTAATCAGATTTTTATTTAAAAAATCAACAAAATCAAAACAAGACTCTAGGAGCATACAAACAAAACGGCATCACTTACACGGCCTAATAACAAGAAAAAGCTTATAAAATCAATACAATAAAAAAGAACTCCAGGAGTATAAAAAACAAAACAGCCTGTCATGCACAGCCTTAAATGAAACTAAAACCTAGTTAATTAATAAAAATGTCCAAAAGTATTAAAAATAGGAACGTTTGACTTACCCTTAAACAAAAATCTTATAAAATGACGGACTCTACGGAATAACAAAAAACTAACTCGACCTACCTAGAATTGCACAAAAAAAACTTAGTTTTATTTCTAAATTCAGGTGTAACTGTAAGAGAATAAAAACCGACATAGTTGTACTTATGGTATTATGTCAGTTATCTCACAAATATGTTAAAAATACGTAACATACGTGCTGTTTTTATAGCTTATAAAATTGCTAAACTCGCTTAACTTACTAATCAGTATTAAAGTGTATTATTTTTTTTACTAATTTAACAATGGCACTTATTCATCACATTTTATAAAAGGAACAAAATCATCAGTCTTATAAGAGTGTTATCATTAATATTAATCATTATCATCGTCAATGTCTTCAAGTGGCTCTTGGATAGTTTGATCAAATTTTAAGTTTTGATAAAAGTTGTGATATTTCTCTGGAATTATATTACTTTGACACAAGTTCATTAAATCTTTATATTTATTACGACTGATAGATAGATCCCCATCATAAGCCTGTTTAATTTGAAATTCACGAGACAACCTTTCAGTATTTCGGTTACCAGATCTTAACACTTTTATTATTTTAGGTTCATCTTCAAAATTATACTTATATTCAATCCTATCATACTGTTGTGCATGAACTGTCACCTCTCGTAAGCGAGTCCACTGGATTTTCTCATTGTCACTGTTCTTAGACCAATTTTTATTTGCTAACAGAGACTTAAAGTCAAATATATCGGAGGTTTTTATTTCTATTACTTTATAGGGGCTACCTTCAGCTTTAGCCCAGCGAACAAGACAGTACCATTCTTCTGGAACATAGATCATCCTGCGGTCACTAGCGCGCTCAATTGTCGAATGGACACTATCACCCTCGTTTTGAGTGTGACCCTTCTCCATAAAACGATGGGTGATAGTGACTCCGAATTCTTTTGCAGCTAACAGGTACAGGGCAAAAACTATACGGTTCCGGTTTTGCCCGGCGCAGTTATCTGACCAAAAACGAAATGTTTTTACTTTATCTTGAATAACTTTTTGTTTAATAAACTGATAGAGACAACTAGAGACTTCGTTCGCGCCACGTTTTGCTATTGCTTCGTGCCACATAAAGCAAGTGGCTTCTTTTGTAGATAACTCGTATAAAGTAAAGTTCAATGTAGACAATTTTCTTTTATAATAAAAGACGCTTACGTCTCCATGTGGTGTAACTAAAACTTTTTCAAAGTCGAAAGTTGCTGCAACAATCTCTTTATTCAATATAGCTTCATTTTTGTCTTGCTGTTTTAATACACGTGCAGCTTTTTTGGCCGATTGATGTTTCAAAAATGCTGATTTTTCTTCTTCTGTTGGAATGTCTTTATTAGAATAGACGTGACAGATATCACATAGATCTTTCTTCGGCTTATGAAAGCCTATATTAAAGTTTGCGTTTAGGATGTCGCGATATTGTCGCTTTGTTGATGCTTTGCTGCAATATTTGTCACTGTCAAACCATTCACAATATAAATTGAACATACGAGATGCACTTTTTACATCTTCTAAGTATAATTTCTTGGAATCCTTTCTGATATAATGGGATTCTACTAAAGAAAATGATTTGACGTGGTCACAAACGCTTTTGATCATCTCTTCATCCATTACACTAGGTTTATGTATATATTTTCCTCGTTTATCTTCTAGCACTGTCATTTCTCCATCATACTTTTTCCAAGACGTAGTCACAATTCGCTCTCCCACAGAAATAGTATTTAAGAACATGGTCTTACATACCTTTATTTTCTGTTTATCCTCGTTAGGAAGAAAATAGTAAAAAGTATTTCTACGATCATGTTTAGTTACTTCCGTTGTTTGACGGCGTTTTGGTACTTTTTGCGTATACATAATTACAAAGTTCCATTGCTTTGGTCGGTCTCCAAGGTTCCAAAACTTTTTGAATATTATCTCCCGCTGACTTTCACTGAATTTTGAGGAACATTTAATTCGACACTTTTCATTACACGGTTCTTTTAACTGCTTTTCTGGTATTTGTTTTCCTCTATGATTTGTAAAACACTTCCCCTGATTTTTTAAAGTCTTTCTCTTATTTACTACCCAATTTTCTTTATGTATTAGTCTCTTCTTACCTTTATCGCTTTTAAAAGTAGGCTGGCGTGTTTGTTTGTTTTTAACAGTAGGTGTATAAACACTTGAAAAGGAAGTAACAGAAGGTGTGGGTAAGTTTCCATATAAGTCGTCGTTGGTCAAAATTGGTGGGTTTTCACTTTCTGGGTACTCGACACTGAAGGCGTTATCGCAAATTCCATTAGAGGATGGGGACGGCATCGGAGTTTGTACTGCCATTTCATTGTCGACTTTAATTTCAAAATGAGTCGAGGTTGATGCAGTGGGTTCAATATTTTCTGTTGTCGATTCAGCGGATTCAATATTTTCTGCTGTCGAAGTATCATCTTCATTGAAAACATCACCAAGCAATTCATTCAATTTAATCAACTGATTTTGGAAACCACTTGGCAATGGAGATTCTCTATTGCCTGGAAAAAATATGATAATTGAATATAATCAGCCTTTTAATGATAATTGAATAAATTTAAATAATAATTAAATAGACAAGCAATAAATTAAAAAAGTTCATTTCTGTATACCTTGCAGTGTGAAAATTATATTAGATGATAAAAAAAACCAGTGTAAGTAAAAAAGCGACAAAATGTATTTTTATATTAGCAATTTCTAACAAAATATACCACAACCAACATACTTTATTTATCGTTAAACGGTTAACAAAGCAGTATGTACCACATCCAAAAAAATCTTTCAAAATACATTCCGTTTAAAACGTTAGAAGTAACACATCCGACAAATTGGACAAGCAACAAAACGACCAACAAAGTCGGATCTGATACTTGCGACATACTGCACCTCACAAAAAACGATTAACAATGTCGGTTGTGGTACTACCAACATATTTAAATGCATTAAAGTCAATTAACAATGTCGATTATGTCACATGCAACTATTTTAACCGAACTATTACATAAATAATTAAGAATAAAATAAAACTCATAATAAAATTAATTAATTCTTGGACAATTATCATTAAATAAGAAAACCTTTATTGGTAATAAAATAACAATTAATATTTACCTGTTTCTTCATCTACATCAGCAGAAGTCAAAATATTTAAATCGATACTCTTGTTTCTATCCGTAACATGTTTTTCAGATTCCTTAGTAGCCAATTTCACTAAGCGTGCGGACCTTGTAAACATTATTCTTATTGCTAAGAACAAAAAACGATAAAAAAATTTCTTTAGTAACAAAGTATCATGCAGCGTGCGTTCGCCCGTGTAACATGGTCCGTACTGGCAGAACCGCACGCGCTGCCGCCCCGCGCACCCCGCAAATGGTGTCGCGAGTTGACATCCGTCATTGTTAACTGGTGATCGGGCCATATCTGACAATGTTAGCGTGGGTATTTTAAAAACTAAACATATATATGTATATTTTGTAGCAGATACTAAAAGATGAGAGTCTTTGAGAGTGATTCGTGAAATAAAAAGAAAATGACAAAAATGCATATCCGACAATGTTAATAGGGATAGGCGACTTGTTTTCATAAACGATTTTCCTTTTATTATTACAAGGTGTACAATAAAGTACATAATAATAATAATGGTGATTGCCAATAAGCCTGATATAGTGGTGATAAAGCGATTAGCTCGCCGCACAATGATAATCGATGTTACCATCCCACATGACGAGAACCTCGTGAAAACTGAGACTGAGAAACAAATCAAGTATCTCGACTTAGCACACGAGGTTGTCGATATGTGGAATTTGGACTCGGCTGTCATTGTGGCGATTGTCGTTACGGCCAATGGCCTACTGGCCAAAAGCTTCAACGACCATCTGTCAAAGCTGGTGTTACACGGTTGGTTAAAGGGCCTGATACAGAAGGCAATACTCCTCGATACGGCTCGTATTGTGAGGAGGTTCCTTTCTCTAGAGCCCTAACCACCGGTAACTTGGACCCTACTACTGACACCGGTGGGCACTACTTTTTATATTATTAAATGTTTTATGTGTTTAGACCAATTAGTTTAATCTCTCACATTTACAAAATATTCATTAAAATTATTGAAAAACGTATAGCAAACCAATTAGATCAGAAACAGCCCCCAGAACAAGCAGGTTTTCGTCGCGGACTTTCGACCATCGATCATTTACACACCATCAATCAGGTAATCGAAAAATACCATGAATATAAAGCTCCACTGTATCTTGCATTTGTTGACTACTCTAAAGCTTTTGATAGTATCACACATGCCGCGATATTCGATGCTTTGACAAAGGAGGATATAGAACCGACTTACGTTCAACTGTTACAAAGCATATATAGTCATAGTACAGCTGCCATAAAACTGGAGAGGTTAGGTCCTAAGTTCGGAATTCATAAGGGAGTCAAACAGGGCGACCCGCTATCTCCAAAGCTGTTCACTAGCACCCTGGAAGAAGTCTTCAAAACACTGACAGCCAAATGGGAAGAGAAAGGTGTTGTCATTGGCGAAGCGAGATTGACCAATCTACGTTTCGCTGATGACATCGTCCTCTTTTCTCCCTCAGCCGCTGGACTAGAGCAAATGATACAAGACCTTAGCGACGGGAGCCTTGAGGTTGGACTCAAGATGAACATGTCAAAGACCAAGATCATGACCAACAGTACTACAAGGACTATACAAGTAGGTGGGGAGAATATACAATATGTGCAAGAATATCTCTACTTGGGCCAAGTGGTCTCTTTACAGGCTAGGCAAGATAAGGAAATAGCGCGCCGAACAGAAAATGCCTGGAAGAGCTACTGGTCCATGAAAGAATTATTCAAGGGCACGTTGCCCATGTCACTCAAGCGGAAGCTCATGGACATGTGTATTCTCCCTATTTTAACCTATGGTGCACAGACTTGGTCTTTGACTAACATCCAAAAGTCCAAACTCAAGGTTTGCCAACGGGCTATGGAGCGCAGTATACTTGGTGTTAAATTAACGGATCGAATTCGAAACACGATACTGCGCTCAAAAACACAGATCGTTGATGTAGCTCAGAAGGCTGCCCAGCTTAAATGGGACTGGGCTGGACATGTCTGTCGTATGCCCATCGAGCGGTGGGCCTATAAAACTCAAAATTGGTGCCCTGACATCGCGAGACGGGGCCGCGGCAGACCACGAAGGAGATGGCGGGACGACTTGGATGTCTTCCTTGGGAATTGGCAGGATGTGGCACAGGATCGGGAAAAGTGGAAGGAGTGGAGGGAGGCCTTTGCCCAGCAGTGGGACATTTCAGGCTAGCTATATATATATATATATATATATATTTATGTGTTTAAATATTTAAATTAGTAAGTAAGTTTAATGACATCTAATTTTTATTAAAATATATGTGTTTTATTTTTACTATGATATAAGGCGAATAATCTTTGGTTACAGCCGTTACAGGTAATAGTTGACAAATTGTTTGACCACCGTGCGAACACGGGTATGGGACTCTAAAAACTTGTACGTAGCTTGTTTTAATTTATTTAATTAACATGAATGAAAAAAAATATCATAAAAGATGACATAGGTCTGTTTCCAGGGCTAGAACGTTTTAATTTGGCGCTATCAACCTACACCGCATACATAGCAAGGTACATAAAGATTACTACATTTGTGCAAAAGCGACGAAAATTTACGAAAGCTGGTTATGGTTGGCAACATCAAAGCCAAAAGTTCAAGCGGGCATTCATCAAAAAGGTGGACCGATCAAGTGACACAAAACCTCCAAATTCTACGTGATCGTAAGAGAGAACTGGACAGAAACATTCGCGCCAGATGCTGACTATTAAATGGGACTGACCCCAGAAAGAGCCCTGCATACACATAATAAAGCTCTTTTTATAGAGATTTGCGGTTATCTCCGATGTTCAGTGTTGTTTGGCACCGCATGCGCACGCCCATGTGAGGGCTTTATGTCTACGTCAGCAAATTTTGTATGTAACTGTGGCTAAAAACTGTACCAAAATAATAATTATAATTTTAAAACAATATTTGAAGAAGAATAAGCGCTTCGTAAATATTTATAAAAAAATATGTGCCTCTACCTTCAACCATCAACAAGGAGGCAATGACCTGCCAATTGTCAATGACTCATCATTGCTAACCATTCATTGCTGAACATACGGCGAGATCAAGATCAAGAGCGAGTGCAAGCATGCCTTCTTGAATGGTAGCTCACCATTCAAGAAGGTAGCTCGAGTCGACGGCGCGTTATGTTCCACGCGCGCCTCAAAGAGAATCAGCATAGTTCACGGAGCGAACTAGGGTCAGTACCTGCCAGAGTTGCAGGATTGTTTGGAAGAGTTACTACGGCCTTGGAAGGCAAAGGTTAATAGAAGAAGCACGCATGGGTGAACACTTAATACTCCTCCTACTCCACACAAACTGGGAAGTGACATTTAATAATTTCCCATCCTTAAAGTAAAGGTCAAGAGGAGCTCATCGGGAATAATAACTCGATTTTCAGCAACCCACTATGAAATTCCTGGCATTCATTTGTACAAACAACAATATCAAATGCAAATAGTATCTAGTACTCAGAATCACAATCAGGAATTTATTTTTTAAATTGGTTTGTTACTTAGCCCCCAAGAATAAAAACAGGTAGAAATATTTTATGTCATGGCCGTAACTGCTTTTCAGACTTATCAGTAGTTTTTTAACTGAATAAAAAGCTGTGTTAAAAAACCCATTCTATCTTTTACCCTACTGAAGTGGGATGATGGATGAAGTAAAGATGTTTTTCTCAATCAAATCAACTTGGATTAAGTGTTAAGGGCAGGAAGATGCCTATCCATAAAAACAGACATACAGAAGAGTATACCATAGATCACAGCAATATTTTGCTATACCCAACTTAACAAATTTGTGTCCTATTGCTGAGCAAAGGCGTCCTATTTTTAACCGACTTCTAAAAAAGGAGGAGGTTCTCAATTCGGATGTTTGTATGTTTTTTTTTTTATTTTTTTTATTTTTTTATTGTTTGTTCGCGCATAACTCCGTCGCTTGTCAACCGATTTGAAAAATTCTATTTTTGTTGGAAAGGGCATACTTCCCAAATGGTCCCATGAAAATTTTATCGAAATCAACCAAGCGGTTTTCGAAAAATCAACAAAAATAAAAAATAAATATCTACATTGTCTACATTGACGACCTCTTAGTTTACTCTGCAAAGGAGCAGTACGTTTTTTTTTTACACCAATGTGATTGGTTCGTTTAGGTGGAGGAGGGGAGGGGGTGTAGGTACCACTAAAAAGTGAAAAATAAAAAAAAACTTTTTACAAAAAATAAAACCGACTTCTAAACAAAAAAACCAAAAAGTATAAAATAACTTTAATTTCGGAAGTCGGTGTGTTCAACAACAAAAAAGCAACCAAAAACACCGAGTTCCGAAATTAAAGTTATTTTATACTTTTTGGTTTTTTTTTTTAGAAGTCGGTTTTATTTTTTGCTTCCAAACTTCACCACCACCTCCCTTCTCTGTCTTGCACCATTTTAGGTCAAGTTTAAAACTCAAACGTCATTAGATCGACACACAAACTTATTTTAATCACAACTATGATAAATCGTCCATAAAATATCGTGTTCCATAAAAAACGTATATCAGTTAAAGGCTGAATTTGAACCCCATATCTAAATAGAATTCACTATGATACAAAAATAATAAAGATTCTCACGAAGTATGCTCGGTAATTGTTATTCATGTGCACAAGATGTGGGGAGATTTATCTTTTTTTGATTCTTTGGGTTGAATTATCAAATAAGTGGAATTGCCACTGTTAGAAGATCACTCAATAAACCCACAAAAATCGACTTTTAAAACATGCGATATCTTTAAATAACTCCTCTTGCTGTGGAAGAAGCACAAGGGAGTGTGAACTGTGAGGTTCTTATTGGCTTAAACCCACCTGGTCCTATGACAAATGCCTTTTACGTTCCAGGGCCGTGGCAACCAAACAGTCTTCCATCGATAAGCGAGGCTGCGCACGCCTTATATCACGGATGGACGGACAAGCCACATCCAGTAGATCTAACTCCAAAACACCGCGACATAACCGTTCAACATAGAGACATATTGTCGTGAATTGTGCGAGGTCATGATACATCACTGATTGTGTTAGCTCGGTATATTATTGTAGTACAGATAGTGTTTTGATGTATTGTGATGAGTTAGTTTATCTGCTGTGTGTAAGGGGTTGTTGTTTAGCAACGATTTATGCTAAGTGTGCATGCTGTGATTGGTCTATCATGAATTCCTTTGGGTGTACTTTTGTTTGGCGTAATTTTTTCGATGTTTTGACACCATCAGTTTAATATATACGGATATTTCTAAATAGTCTATCATTTTTTTAAGTGAAAAGAGAGTAAATACCTTTAAGGTATTGATTGATTGTACAAAAGATGTCAATCTGCACTTTTTATTTCTTAGGTAAAAACTGATGTGACTACTCGTATTGAAAAATTGGCCTTAAGTTATGCATCGTGATTATGAAGATATGACTCGGTAATTAAGTTTAGCTTTGAAGAATGAGTGTAAAATTTTGATGACAATAGAAATGTCCTTTACCACCTTTGAAGATCTATCAAATGCAGTCAAATTGATCAAACTTGGAACTGTCATAGTGCATTTTTGCTCTCAGCTTTTATTCAATAGGTCTAATCATATAAAAAATGTACACACAGCTCAAAGCCATAACATATTTCTAGAACTTTAGTTACAAAACACTTATTTAGTTACCAAATATCTGCAGCTTACAACTGCACTCCAGACAAAACAAGCTCATAAGTCTATACATTCATAAACTACATACACAACAAGACTCGGAAACAAACATCCGAATAACCGAGAAGTGGAATCGATTAGAACAATCGTTGTCTCAGCGAATCGGCGCTAAAGGTCAGCTCACACAGAGACGCGACGATGCGTGAAAAGAGGGAGTTTTGCTCTCGTAGACTTCTTTTTAGTGTTCCGTACTCAAAGGCTAAAGGGTCGCTATTACTAAGCCTCCGCTGTGCGATCGTCTGTCTGTTTGTCCGTGTCAGCGGGTTATATCTTATGAACTGTAATAGGTAGACAGTTCAAATTGTCACATAGTGTGTAGGTATTTCTGTTACCGCTACAACAAAAACAAAAAAACAGTAATAATACATATTTTTACAAAAGTATTTAAAAGATACCAATCTAGTACGATGGTACGCAACTCTTCGTACGTGAGTCCAACTCGCACTTGGCCTATTTTTTATGTAGTTTTCTTTTACTGCCCAGTTTTCAATATTAGTTAATTGATTTTACTTTGTCCTGTGCGAGTTACAAATAAAAAAAAATCTCTCTTTCTTTTTAATTGATTTGCACTGCATAGCGCGGCGCCACGGAAAGCGACACAATGTCAAGACACAACGCACCGCGATGATCTGATGCATGAAGACGTCAGTCGTCGAACGTCAGTTGTTTCGTCCTGACGCAACGCAACGGTGCGTCAGGACTTGCAACGGTAAAATAGATGTACTTGTAAAATCATCGCATGTCGCGAGGCATAATTGAAACCTTCAGGCAAAGCACGGGTAAAGCATCGCTGCATCTCGGTGTGATTCGAACTGCAGGACAACACTACGGGTTGTTTCTTTTGTTTAAGCCTAACCACTGAACCATTTACTTTTTTGTGCAGACCTATTCCAGACGTCTCGATGAGAGCCGATCTTTACACGTTATTTACGACTGGCAGTTGTAGCTTCGTTCTGTAATTCAGAGCCGCGAGGATATTCGATTATCGAGAGATATGTTCCGAATAGTTTTGTATCGATTTATTTGCATAATGTTCTCTGAGGTTTATTCGTGTGCATTATTCTTCGGGTAGCGGAAATAATGGTATTTTTAGAAAACGAATTTGTCACTTTTAAATTTCGAGTGGAAGAGAAAATTGCGATTAAACAAATGTTACAGATTTTCCGCTAAAAATATGTCACTGAACACACGATACATTTCAGTTTCATAGTTTTTCCTCGCAAATCCGCACGCAAATTGTTCGATCTGTTTTTGAATATAGGAAACAAAAACTAATGTATGCAGCATGACGTCGATAGTGGAACCATTGACCTTTGAAGTAGGCGTGTTTTTGAGTCGTAACAATGATTCAGAAAATGCAAGGAAAGATCAGGTTAGCAGGTTAACAAGTAGCAGTTGAATGACAGTTGCAATATTTTCATCTTGCTTTCATTGTAAAGAATTCCATGTAAAATAGACCATACAAAAATTAATAAATTAACACGCTTAAAAAAATGTATTGCCAAAATTGCGAATATAAACTGACTGTTTTTCTTTTCCCGCGAAAACGAATGATGAAGTCACTCCTGTCTGCCAAAGATCATGAACTGTCATGTATTAAAATTTAAGTTCGTCTTTTCGTTGTCATAACACCAGTGACGTCACTAGACCCTGATTGATACGTTTTTGAAATGTTCATGAATTCTGTAATTGCATCTTCTCTATTGGTATAGTGGCTCTGTTTGGCTCACAAGTTCCAGCATTATGCTGAGCTTTGGGCTGATGTTACGCATATATTTCCCAGAAAAAAAAGAGTTGTGTATGTTTCTTTTTTTGAGTTATGCTTGATACAAATAATCTCTTTCTTCCGATTGATTGGTGAAGCATTATTTTGTCCAAAAAAAGACGATATATTTAAAAGCAAACGTTTGCCTAATTGAAAGCCACACATTAACATAAATATCGCACCGTGTTCCAAAAAGCTTTTACAATAAAAAAAAACAATGCACGGAAAATCTGATGCAAATTGCATTGGCAAAACGACAAATATTTCGCTGCGTGAATCGATAGAGGAATAATTCACAAACATACATACACCTTTGTGTACCTGTGTCGCTGGTGTTTTGGGAAAATAGGGATAAATTTCGAATGACTAGACGATTTTGTTTATTTTAACAATTAACTACACATGAATGTTCTGAAATGACTACCTTTTAGGGTTCTGTGCCTGAACGGTGACCTACAGAACTCTATTACTAAGCCTCTGCTGTCTGTTCGTCTATATCTGTTTTTTTGCGGTCTGTATCTCATGAACCGTACGAGGTAGATAGTTGATTCATCCTAATTCCTTCAAATGCCCCTAACATTCCAGAAAAACAGTAAATCGAACAATAGGGATGTTTCCTGAGTAAACAAAATATGATTCTAATTAATCCGTTAGTTAGATTATCGAAAAATATTGGACACGTATTTTTTGCTTTAGCAAATATATAAAAAATGACGAAGATAAAAAGCATCAAAGATAAGGAGTGGAGGCTTGTGACGTCACACCGTGTTTAAAATTGTAGCACATCATAGTGACGTCACACAAGTATTCAACGCACTGTATCGTCTTCGTTTTTTGTTTACATGAAAAAAGAAAAAATAAGTATCCTATATTTTTTGGAAATCTATCTGATGGACTAATTAGATTTTTTTAGTCAACTACCCTATTCTGCCATCCTGGTGGGTACTGCCGCGAGCAGGCCCCATCAACTTGCTGACATATCTCAACGTCTTCAACGGCGGCTGAGGTAGATACTTAAATAACTATTTTAGTTGGATAATGTGACAAAACAGGTAGTGTATATGATTAACAAGAGAGAAAGGGAGAAGAAAACGTGTTGCGCAGACCTAAAGTAACATGGGTCAAAGCAGAAAGATGGTGCAGTGTATTTGTCAAGTATGAGTAAAATAGTTATTAAAAACCGGCTAGTAAAAATATTTTGTTTTCATGAAGATAAGCCTACATATACTGTAATCGTCTTGAAATAAAAAAAAAATACACGCCTGCCATGTCAAATTGTGGACTAAAAAATTTAAAACAAGATAGATATTACATATTTTGTCAAACATGATATTTTAACATTGCCGTGTGTTTACATTTATGAGATTGCCAACTTTGCAAGAACTAACAAACACCTTTTTGATAAATACAGAAGCAAGCGGCATAATGATAAAATTTGTTGCAAACCTAACAAGACGGCTTGTAAACAAAAAGCATTTTCAGTATGGCACCGCGTATATATAATCACTTACCAAAGTCCATATTAGAAACTCCATCCATCAATGAGTTTAGAAATCAAAGGGATTCTTGCTTTCTAAATGTTATTATAGTATTCATGATTATTTGGCAGAGAGTGTAAGGACATATTGTTCCTAGTATTATTGTTGTTAATGTGACATGAGATTGATGCACTAATTAATTATCTATTATTACTACCTTGACATTAATTTACAAATATATCTTGACATTCTAACTTAATACATGACATCTGAATCTTTAATTATTCTTATGACATTAATATTTTCTAATGATTCAATATTATTTGCTGCGTTGAAAATGCCAAAATTGTGTTATTTATTGATTATTTTTCTGGTGCATGTATTATTTTGTATAAAAATATTGTGATACAGCAATAGCTTGGTATTTGCATGCCTCAAGGCGTAATATGGTTGGACTGTGCTCTTTTGTCAAAAAAAACTTTATGTAATTACCCATATTAGCAAAAAACGATTATGATTAAAGATTAAAAGGTATTTTCATTGCAGTCGGGGGACCTGTAAAGAACTATTCAAAGGAAAAGATTATTATCTATCTTATTTTTAATTTTTTAGTCCACATTTTGTCATGGCAGGCGTGTTTTTTAGCTGTATTGCGACGCCTAATAATGTTGATATTTAGAGCTACATATAAATCTAGTAAGTTCAGAACTTTACTGATTTTCCAAACAATCACTGTAACCTAAACATGCATGACTGTATGTGAAGTATGCATGTATGTATGTGTACTGTTATTGATTGGCAGTTCACGTGCGTAGTTCCATCCAAAACTGTCATCCTAATACATATTTTAGATAGTTTTGTTCACCAACGGTTTACATGAAAAGGCACTTTAGGATTTATACGAAAGGATTCATATTCATTCAATAGTATTCATGCATTATGTGTCGAATTGTTTTATGTTGGACTAATGCAGTCATTTCTGGTATGGTATGCACAATGCTATAATGGAATACAGTAAAATATGAACAATTGGTAATAGATCTGTTGATATTTATTTCTTAAAAATAATATTCTGATTGCAACCTTTTTTTTTTAACTGTTAGATTATTTTTTTCTTAATTGTATGATTACTTTTTGTACAATGGAACAATGGGGTAGTCGACTCTTTATTTCGGTTTCAGAACTGGTCCCATAGTAAAAATTATAGATAATAGTGATAAGTTCAATGCCCTCTTTTCAGGATTGCGTTTATTCAGTTAGGTACGCGTTGTATATTTTCAATTTCACAGCTTCCAAAGTATTTTCAACTTTAAAACCAAGCAGATTAACTAAAAAGTTTTTATAAATATCTGAATCCCGACTAAGTGGCGTTAAAACATTTTTTATGTTTCCTGCAATGCAATGGATGGTAATTTCTGGCTGTTTGCACTCTCTACTTTTATATCCTTCTCTGCACCGTTGGGAAATAAGATGCTGAGCGTAAAAGTTTTTATGTTATTTCTTGTCAATTGTTTCGTGCTGAAGAGTTAGCATTTGGGGTTAGGATTTGAATTGGTTTTTAATTAATTCGGCTTCATTTTAAAAGTAAATATTAACCGGTGGTTTGTGTACCCGCATGCGGTATTGATTATCAGTTTTTTTTTTTTTCATTTTATTTAGGAGCAGTTTTCAACACTAGCCATATAGCGGGCTGGCTGACTTGGGTGCGCTAGTCTCAAAGTATCCCACGGCTAAACTACGCTCATGTACTAAGTTTTCTTTGTCCAAAAATGTGCCTACCTAAGTTTAGTTCACCGTTGCGATCAGTGCGACTAACGAATACGCAGTAATTTAAAAAATCATAAGAAAAACTTGTTTACAAAAGAAAACAATCGAATTCTAAACGAAAAAACAGAAAAAAATAAAATAACATTAATTTCGTACTCATCACAACGTACGTGTTATAAACTGGTGTGAACAATAAACAGGCATGCTATTTCAGCAATCCCGGAAGATTTGCTATCATTTATTGAAGAGTTCCGTTTTCTATCTCCGAAGCTCTTTATCAGATCTTCACCAAACTAGAAAGGGGCCTCATAATATTACGATGCTCTTCCAAACCATTTTTTTACATCGACAAGTGAGAAAGAGAACATCATCAATGTAATCGAAGCCACTGCAATACGCATTATTAGGGATAACTCAAATACTTGTCGTCAAATTTGGACCACATGACAAGCACTAGCTTTCAAATATAAAAAAAGAATCATCAAAATCGGTACACCCAGTAAAAAGTTATGAGGTAACAAACACAAAATATAAAAAATATACAGTTGACTTGAGAACCTCCTTATTTTTTGGAAGTCAGTTTAAAAAGAACTTTCCGTGTACGCATTCTGCGTAGGGGTGGATTGATTATAGTTTTTTAGTACAACGTAGAACTATCTAGCATTGCTTCACCCACATGCAAACAGAAATCACATCAAAACCCAGTAACTTCTTTTTTTTCTGGATGAGAAATCATCAAATGACGTCAGACAAAGAATGATGAGTGTCAGACTCTTACTGACTAAAACCCACCCGTGATCCTTCTTGTGCCCTTTGCGTTCCAGAGCCGCTGTAAACAAACCTAGTAACTAAGTACATCAATTGAATACTTTATGAACATATGTCTCGAACAGTACGACAATGCCGTGAACCAATTCGATGAATTATTTAGTTCGAATGTAGAGTAGAGTACATTGTTGGTTTAGAGTGGAATTAAGTGCTAATTAGTTTGCTTAAAACAGATAGCGAAGTGATCAATGCTAGTATTGGCGTGCCATTTCTAAAGCAATTTTACCGTGCAGTGTAGTATTATGATTCGAGATACCCTCAGAACACAGTAAGTACAATTATTCCATAAGAACGCAACGTGTCAGAGAGTGTTGTCTACTCATACAAAATTGCCCATGACAACAGGGTACTTGGCTTTTTTTGATAAATTTCTGAAAAGACAAGACGTAACAAAAACAAACTTCAAAAAATGACGGAGTTGCGAGGGTTTTAAAATGTATGACAGCGGTAATAGGGATGTTTCTTGAGGAATAAAAATATGATTCTATATAGTCCGTTAGTTAGATTATAGAAAAATATTGGCCACTTATTTTTTGCTTTATCAAATCTATAAAAATTGACGGAGATAAAAAGCATCAAAGATCATGAGTGGCTTGTGACGTCACGACGTGGTAAAAATCGTAACAAGAAGTGACGTCACACGAGTTATCAACGCACTGTATCGTCTTCATTTTTTGTTTACGTGAAAAAGAAAAAAGATGTGTCTAAAATTTTTTGGAAATTTAACTGACTAATTTGATTTTTTTAGTCAACTACCCTATTGTATGCCACGCCTTCGTTCTTAAACGTCATTTGTACTAGAAATGACGTTTTGCACAAGGATAGCAGGATAACTTCAAAAGCGTATAACTTCTCTATTTTTCCGCTGTTATTATTTATTTTTCACAAATCATACTATCTTAGCAACACATTAAAATAAGTATTATTTTACACAGATTTCATTTCGAACTCCGCTAATGATAGCCGAAACTTATGCTCGACATAAATATTATAATGATTCTCCATTCGTTACATACGTGGCGGATTTGTGCTTCGTGATATAGACAATGTAATATGATGAAAAAAAAAACAAGTCTGCACACAAACAAGATAAGTGGATAAAGTGGTAAATGTTAAAGGAAAAAGCCTAAAACGACACGCTTGATGCTTGTTAAAAAAACCACTAACAGAGATGAAAAAGGAAGGAGGGAGACCTCTGTCCTATAGTGGGACACTGTGGACGTAGAACTAAATAATGAATGAGGTTCCCTGTACAACAAAAGGTGACGAATCACATTTTCAGGCAGAAAGAAAACTTACTAAAAACTATTCAATCCATTATCGAGGTCATGTTGAAAGACCCTAAAGCCTTCACAATATTAACTAGAGAATGGATTAATGGATTCCTGCCAAACCCAAGCTATATACATTGAAGTTAAGCAATTAGGCTTCTGATTTATTACCAGCGTGTAATACCAAGTACTTGAGGGCACCATTATAACTTTTTTTTAATAATATCTCGACGTTAATCTGTTGATGTACGTGGGTGACACGTGCGATATGGCGCGATACGGAAATATATGTATGTTTTTTGTGTCTCGATGCCGTTTGCTATAAATAAGTGAGGCTTAAGGACCGATTGACCTTAAGAAGAAAGGATACAATTATGTCGTACACGTAACAGACATAATTATGTACTAATCGTAGGCATCGACATTAAAATGGCTTCCTCAAACGTAACCTCGAAAAAAAATCCCCGCTGCTCAGCGCTCATATTTCTGCCAGCAGGATTTAAAAGAATCTTATATGAATGGGATGACGGGAGTTTAGTTCACTCACGTCGATTGGTCACTGTAGCTCCCGTTACCCCATTCAGGGTGTACTAAGTTCAATCAACCTAACATCGGTCACATCACTAATTGGCCAATTTTGTGATACGACCACGACATATCTATAACTAGCGACCCACCCCGGCTTCGCACGGGTGCAATGTAGATACTAATGTTTTCTCTACTGTAATATGCATGTATTATGCATATACACCTTCCTTAAGAATCAGTCTATCTATTAAAAAAAAACCGCATCAAAATCTATTGCGGAGTTTTAAAGATCTAAGCATACATAGGGACAGACGGCGGATAGCGACTTTGTTTTATACTATGTAGTGATAACGAAAGGAACCGCTGAAAGGTTGATAGAAAAAGCACTCATGGTTTCACGTTGCGCCAATTACAGAATAAGAGAGCGGGTACTTTGATAGGTACAAATTAAACAAAGATTGTAAAGCACAAGCGACGCGACATAATTACATCGCCTCGCTACGCATTACTCACTCACCCAAGACGGTGGATTACCCCTTAAGATCGGGGTATCATATTTTACCCGGTTTCTCGTACGGGGCTAATGAAAGCGTTTGCAGTGTGCGGTGATTTTTCATCGTCCACGTCAATAGATACCTTTTGAGTGTCGATCACACCGTAGCACACGAGATTTGAAAATTTTGTATGTTCCTAATTTAAATTTTTGTGAAAAGTTTTGTAACTTTCATACTTGATGGAAAGAAGAGGCACCTATGCCATCGTCATTGTAATTTCTGCCGAAACTATCCACTGCTGTACGAAGACCTCCCCTAATGGTGGCCACATGGATTGATCCTAGGCGTCTTGTATCCAGCGGATTCCCGCGGCCATTACCAGGTTATTGGTCCATCTTTTGGAAGACTTTCCAGTGCTGTCTCTCGGTACGCGGTCGGCACTCCAGAGACCGGTACCTATGTAAAATAATAATTATATTAGTGACATATCTACTTAAAAACGCATTATTTTAAAATTTAAATATTGCATGTTAACATAATTGTAATAGGTGTACTTTTACCGATCCCAACGAGGGATACAGGCGTGATATCTTTCTTTCACAGTTAATAAGCGCCAAACCATTATTTAAATGTATTTGGAAAATAGACCCGCGTGGTGGATTACGGCCCATTCCTTCTCCTAGAGAGAAGGCCTGTGTCCCAGCAGTGGGAACGTTAAAAGGCTGATTATGCATATTCTGGCCAGAAAATAAAATGTTTGCAAAGATTAGTTCATGATGACTAAGGACCTCGGAAAACTCGAAACTAATCATTCAGAAAAACGTAAGCACACTCGTATATTTCTAAATTTCTTATCTTGCATGTCTGCAAAAGAATAACTATTAAATTAGCTCCATTTTCCCTCAGCCTGTTGCATCGTTTCGACCAACAATTCGGAGATTCGTAAAATTGTTTACAAGTATGATACGAGAACGCGTGTATTGGCCTGAAGAATGTTTGCTGTTATCGCAAAAATGTATGGCGTATGAGGGAAATTACATTACAACTTGATGCTATGAAGTCTTAGAGAATATTATCAGAATAACTGATGGGAATGTTTGCTGCTGTTGCAAAAATAATCATAATTATGATGTACTAGCTGCTGCCCGCGACTTCGTCCCCGTGGAATCCCCGATTTTAAAACATTCTTTATCGCTGCTCCGCTCCTATTCGCTTAAGCGTGATGATATATAGCCTAAAGCCTTCCTCGATAAATGGTCTATTCAACCCAAAAAGAATTTTTCAATTCGAACCAGTAGTTCCTGAGATTAGCGCGTTCAAACAAACAAACAAACTCTTCAGCTTTATAATATTAGTATAGATTAGAACATGATTATGGATTATTTATCGTGATGGGAATTTATATGCTACATTATGGTCTTCTTATGGTGTCGTGAATGACCACTGAAAGTATAAATAAATATATATTAGGCATCATAATAAATAGAAAGCTAATATCATTGTGCGCATTGTGAGAGAACTAAGCCTTCTAGTTTTGTAGGAACAGTTTTTCATGGTTTGTGATAGATGTCTATATAGGTCCTTTACTCCGGAGATAAAAAAAAATGAGAGAATTGTGTCAAAGATGAATGCTTTTGGGTTTTTTGATTATGGTCATAACAAAAATGAATGGAACAAGACATTCTGTTCCAACACCAAATAAATAAGTATAAAGGCACAAGAATGACGATGATGATGGTGAGAATCAGGCATAAAAACAGGTTGTCAACTGTCACTCAAAGGTTCTTTGGAAACTAAATATTTTCCATTCTTGGGTGTTACATTACGGTGTGAACAAAGGCCGTCTTGTTACCTTTAATATCAAAAGCATTTTTTACTCAAGTCATCACTTAAAATGATGATGTAAATAGGATAAAATGTTGAACGACTCGGAAAAAAGTGCTTTGAAATTATGACCTTTTTCGCTTGAAAATGATGTAATACCTACTATGTTCGTCACGATAATTACATTACTGATTTTAGTCCTTCACCTCAATTAGGCAATGTGTAAGAAAACGAAAACTTAATTTTCCTTAAAATTATCAATTGTTTTTTCATAACAAACTTAGTCTTTTTACTTTAGAGATGAAGCAGGCATAGTCAAAATACCAGTTAGAGTGTTGATGAATGTGAAGACTTTGAATATTGGGCGGTGCCATATATACGAACTTTATTTTCTCGTTTGTATTTCGGCTCTGGTGGCCAAATGCAACAAGACAAGTCAAGTATACAAGAGTTATTTTAGTGTACAAGTACAAACAAAACACTAGTGTTCTTTGTGTGCCTATACTTTTATTAGTTAGATGGAACTGCAATTGGAAGCGGTAATATCGCCACGTATATTTTCATAGAGTTGCTATATAATAAGGTGACAGGATGATAATAATGCCGAACTCGCTCGGGGTCGAAGATGATGGATGTTTTGGCCGGAAGGTGTACTGTATCGGCGTTTCCGCGGCCGGCTACGCGACGTCTCGAAGCATGACACGACACCATCACTTTGTGTCCTTTAGTTTTATAAAATACTAGCTGCTGCCCGCGACTTCGTCCCCGTGGAATCCCCGATTTTAAAACATTCTTTATCGCTGCTCCGCTCCTATTGGCTTAAGTGTGATGATATATAGCCTAAAGCCTTCCTCGATAAATGGTCTATTCAACCCAAAAAGAATTTTTCAATTCGAACCAGTAGTTCCTGAGATTAGCGCGTTCAAACTAACAAACAAACAAACAAACTCTTCAGCTTTATAATATTAGTATAGACTAGCTGTCCGCACAACTTCGTTTGTGTCACATTTTTCATGACTGCTCCGCTCCTATTGGTCTTAGCGTGATGATATATAGCCTATAGCCTTCCTCGATAAATGGGCTATCTAACACTGAAATATTTTTTCAAATCGGACCAGGAGTTCCTGAGATTAGCGCGTTCAAACAAACAAACAAACATACAAACTCTTCAGCTTTATAATATTAAGTATAGATGTATTATAGCTATTTTTATATACTTAATATGTATTATAGTTATTGTTTATATACTTATATGGGCCTCAGTTGCCTGAAATAAAGAATTAAATGAAAATATTTTCAACTAGCAGCCACCCGCAGTTTCACCCGCATAATTCCCGTTCCCGTGGGAATAGGGGGATAAAATATAACCTATTTTATTCTGGGTGAATGCAGCTTTCTAATGGTGAAAGAATTTTTGAAATCGCCCAACCAGCAAAAACTAGGCTTAAAACAATCTCTAGACTACTGTTTTGTTGCTCTTAAATCACTCCTATGATATAAGCCCGGATTTGGGCACCAATTATAAGCTTATTTAGTTTAATATCGTTCTAATATCAGTCTAATTGAATGCTGTTTGCACTTACTGAAATCTAGCCAAAGTTAATTTAAGCCGACTTAGGCTAATATTGCTTTTACGTAAGTATCATGTAAGCCTGCATAGGCTTATATTGGTCTAAGGTTAGAATATTTTGAGAATTTTTCGTCAGATCCAACTTAAAAGTTTGTGTGAGTGTTGGCTTGAAATTAAATGAAACAAATTAAGTAAAGTTAATATTGTGTGAAGTTAATGTTTATACTGTGTGGTACGGCACTTTAGTACCTATAAAAGTAGTTATACGGTAAGTAATCGTATTGGAATTTATTATTTACTGTTAAATAGACCTCGTTTTACGCTTCAAAATTCATGCGTCTTGTTAAATAAGGTATTTCCTGTTCTCGTTTAATTATTTTATTTGTTAATTTGTATTGATAGTGTCGCCATTAGTATAGCTGCATTTTACAAGCGCACTATTAAACTTATGTAAGATTGTTTACTCTAATATTAGCATTCGGTATACTAAAGATAACTCCATATTGGAATAAATTAGGGTTCCTCGCAATATTTCATTGTACTTCTTTACAATTTTCCTCCTGTAGCCACCAGTTTTCTTCAACCTTTTCCAGTTTTTGTAATCCATTATAACAATTAAATTTAAAAACTTAAAATAAAATATGGCCAACAAAATTACTCTTAAAACTATTTAAATTAGTTATTCCCAAAATCGATCTAAGATCAAACGCTCTTATATGGGTCTTGTCTTTTATATTGTAAATATGTTGAACCCAAATCACTCTAATATCATACTTAACCAGTGGTATTGATCTTATATTAGTTTCAAATAAGATCAGAAATGCACGTACTCTTAAGCTATGCTGATATTAGTCTGACATCTTACAATAGCATTTAGCAAGTCTAATATAAAATCAAACGAGCTTAGAAAATACCCATATAAGAGCAAGTTTTTCTCAAGTGCAACTAGTCTTAGTAAATGCTCTTATATACATATATGAGACTTGGTTATGAGACTGACCATTCTTGAGGCCATACCGGCTTGTCTAAAAGTAATATAGGATCCATGGTATGTTCTAAAACAAATATAAGAGCGCTTTAAGCCTACTACTCTTAAAAAGTGCGAGTTCTGAGACTGTTTTGCTGGTTGGGCGGTCTAGTAGTTTTTGAGTTTATTCGTTACATACAAAAATACAATTTTCGTATGTAACTTTCCTCTTTATAATATTAGTATAGATATAGATAATCCCTATCCCAATAAATGTTATATGCACTATCAGTAGAAAACAGCCAAGTGACTTCTCCAACTCGATTTTCCTTAGATTAGTCCATAACCTTATTTTTTTAATAACTATCTAAAGATAATCAAACTTCACTTACGGGTTTTACATCTAAACTTTATTTACGTAGTCTTTTCACAGCAAATAAGTGTCCAATAAATTACAAAACCCAAAAGTTAATCCCACTTAGACTTTTTCTTCTCAAAGTGTTCTTGACCATCTTGGTCCATGGTTACGTAGTAACCCATGGATTCATACTTAGATTTCATATAGGCAATGTAACCAATTGCTGCACCAAAGCAGGTGAGTCCAAACGCCATGATGAACACATTTGGTTTCACATACAGTTCGAAGTTCGTTACTCGAAACGCTGCTGAAGTTTTCAAAGACCGAATCCCATCGCCTGGCTGTTCCGACATGATTGTACAGGTTGGTTCTTCAGGGTTTATAGTACAGCTGTCGACCAATATTTAGATAAAACCATGGTTGTTTTACAGTTGATGACCACGTCGAAAGTTCTTTTAGCAGGAGTACGAGGCAAACCTGGTTGGCTGCGAACGACACAGCCAACCAAAAAAAGGCGTTTCAAACCAAGTTTTTAAAGCACGTGAAATTTTATTTCTGAGGAGAAAGTATCCACAGGCCAGTGTAAGATTAGGGGCACCATTAAAATTTATATTAATTCGTTTTAAAAATTAATTATTATTTGCGGTGCTAGGTTTTATTTGACACTTGCTTGGCAGACGGATGGCGTGTTTGCTATCAAAGACAATTTTCAGCAAGTACAGCATTTAGCACTAAAAAGTTTGAATAAGTACCTCCAACCAGTTTACCTACCGATATTTATTAAAGTAATACATACATTTTAGAATTAATGGAGCTCGTGACTAAAGAATAACAGCCGCACAGGTCGATTTTCAAGGTTAAGCAACGCTTGCCAAGGTTGGTCTGTGGATGGGTGACCATCTTAACATAACGAGTTTCCTCCGTGCCTCGGAAAGCACGTTAAGCCGTTGGTCCCAGCTGTCATTTGTAGATCTTTGGCAGTCGTTACGGATTGTAAGAAGCCAGAAAATCTGACACCAGTCTTACCAAGAAGTACCGTGTTCCCCAGTTATTGGGTTGTGGAGGTCTGGTAGGCAGCCGCTCCACGTTAAATACTGGTATCTATTCAGCTGAATCCGTTATGACTGGAAGCCGACCCCAATATAGTTGGGAAAAGGCTAGGCAGATGATGATACATTTTAGAATTAAATCGCACAAGTGGGATGTGTGTAAAATCATATTATATAGGGTTGATTCCAAGATCAATCAAAGCAATATTATGCTACAGTCCTTCACTCGTATTATTCTTTTGTGAATACGTAACATTGGACGTACGTGGACATTGGTATAGGTTACATGTTTGTGATTTTAATTTTAAGTATCTCTTGTTTTCTTTTAAGCATGTAACTGTTCTTTGTCCTTAATAAATAAAATTAAAAAAAAAAATTTTTTTTTTCTGTTTATATCTAGGTTTTATCAGTAGCAGCCGCGAATTGAGTGTGTGAAGTGAATACTTGCCCGTTTGACGACAAAAGACTCAACTATATGATATGGCCTCATCTAGCTTAAAATGACCAAAAAATATTGAACGTGTAAGTGTTATGTTTAATTAACCTACTTACAATTTATTTATTTATTTATTTATCAACTTACATCTACCATTACAGCTAACCAATGTGGTAAATGCGCCTTAACCTAGCTTAATTGCTAACGTTTGATCACACACACACACACACACACACACACACACACACACCCATCCCATCCTCCCTCATCCCATCTGCTTACCCTATTGGGGGTATAGGATACATAAGTACCCTTTTAACCTTAAATTCAGTGAAAAAAATTTAGAAAATGACTTCAATTTGCAATAAGTTCAACATATGTATTACAAACTGAACCCCTTTTTCTAAATGCTTTAATAAATTAAGGTGTATGTTTGTAATTTATGTTCGTACATCACTCAGTTAAAATTTAAGCCCGAGAGATGTACTGAGCTAGACTCTTCAACATCACTATGTAACTGCGACACTGAAGTACGAATGTCTGGACTTATACAAATGATTTAAAAAAGAATACTCCTTGTTTTGTCGATAGTGAAACAGATGGTTGTTTGATAATTAAGGGAACCATCGAACGGGTTCCATTAATGGCAGTTGATACCGCGGCGAAAATTGTGGAAAGAGCTCCCCCACCATCTTCTCCACACTGCCATTGTACACTGTACTGGTCAGTCTTTTCGGCAGGAGTTGCTCAACTCCGATTGATAGAGGGTAGAGTTGTGTGATAAAAGGTAGGGGGAAATTTCACTTAAATCTTTACAGACATATGTATACGGAACAGTGTGGAAAGTCTTGCAACCTCCATTGTAAAGGAAGGATCCTTTGACAAACAGATGTTGCGTTTAGTGGGCAACTGCCTGATAGTCGATATGAGTCTTTTTAATCTGTTTAAATCGAGCTGATAAAGTTGATTATGATGTAGGCTTTATGTGACGTCAGAACTATTTATCTGATTGTGACATGTTTTATCTGAGTGTCCGCTCGTAACTACTCAACAGCTCAACCGAAATTGATAGTTATCCTTAATTTAATTCGTTATGACGTCGCGATTGTCACTGGGTACATCCTAAAGATGCAGTTGTTGTCATTAAGATTATGATTAAGGTTGTGATGCAGTTGGTGGCATTTATTGTATAAATGCCACCAAATGCATCAAACTAATTGCAAAGTGACGGGTTTGGAACTATTTATTCCAATTTTTTTGACACATTTTTTTTTTTCGATAAAAATGTCGCCATCAACTAGCTAAATTAGCTTCAATCAGCGGCCTACACAGTGAAAAGTTAAGGCAGCCATTTAAAAGGCTGATTAAGCCAGCTAATACCGCTATATCTCATGCTTGCATTATCGTAGAAATCTATAGTGAATAGGCATGTTAATTACAATGATTATATATATATATATATATATATATATATATATATATATATATATATATATATATATATATATATTGGAAACAGTATATATGTATGTGCACCAAAACCCTTTTGATAAATACTGCTCTGTCAATAAAGTACCGGGAAAAGGTCAACAATACACCAAACCTTAGTATTCAATTTTATTTAATTACCTTCAATGTATGTTCTACCAGAAATTATACATTTACGCCAGCTAAACATCAACACATTTTTTAAACGGAATTGAGTTTAGTTCTCGCCGGGAATTCCTCTACCGAAAGAAAACGGGTGCCACAAAGTGGTAATTTGAGTTAAGGAAAAAGGAAGAAGTCGGCTGGAGCCATATCTGGTGAATAAGGTGGTTGCTCGATGGTATTTGTCGACTTTTTAGTAAAAAAATCGTCTTGTGCGTCCCACAAATCTGGCCTTTTTCGTCTAATTTGCTCTTTTGAATGCCGCATAACGTTCAAATAATATTTTTTATTTAGCGTTTAACCTTTCGGCAAAAACTCAGAGTGCGCCCCACCGCGATAGTCAAAGAAAACAGTCTTTTTCAACTTGACTTTGACTTTTGATCGACATTGACGTGATTCTTTCCGCCAATCCGAAGCTTATTGACTAGTTGGTATTTCAACTCACGTCTCGTCACCACTAAAAATGCGTTTCATTTCATGAATGTTGGGTCGGAATTGACTCGTTTTAGCCGGTACTCAGCCACTCGTATGCGATTGAGTTTTTGGAGAAAAATTTGGTCTTTTGGAACTAGCCGAGCAACAAGATGTTTCAAACCCAAGTGATTATTTAAAATGGTAAGGATCGACTCATTAGATATAGAAAGTTCGGCAGCTATCTCTCTCAAACTTCAATGAGGATTTTCAGTCGCTATTTCTTTCAATTTTGCGAAGTTAACTTCAGTTGCAGACGTTGATAGCCTACCAGACCGAGGCAAATTATCCATCACAGCTCGACCGCTTTTGAACGCTTTGTACCACTCAAAAGCACGTGTTTTTGATAAAATTGATTTACCGTATAAGCCTTTTGTAACATTTTCAGTGACTTCGAACACGAAATTCCATTGGCGATACAAAATTTTAGACAAAATCTCTGCAAGAAATTTGCAATAGGTACACACGTGATATGGTATAACTAAAAACAGCACTGTATTTAATTTAAATTGCAGATGTAAATCAAACTCCCGCCAAAATGGAAAACAGTTGTGCCAATCAAACAAAAAAAAAAAAATTGAATTTGGAACCATAAACAAATCTTTCATACCCGATACTTTTTTGACTGAATGTACAGCTATAATTACATACATATGTGTACATAACTCCTTCAAAATCATACTCTATATACTTACAACCAAAATAAACATAAACGTCTTACTCTGCACAAAATAGCAATTCGTAGCTCGATGGTCCCGACGTTTGACAAATGACCTTTGGAAATAGGATAAGGACGGCAGTTGACCTCTGCGCCGCAGGGACTACGCCTAGGTCTAGCTCAATGAAATATTCAGTACAATTGTATCGTTGTTACAACTGTTTTTGACACACAATCTTGTATATTAACTCGGGTCTTAATTATGGTGACTTTAGGGATTTTCTTTAGAAGGAAAATGCTTAAGAGTTTGGCCTTATTATATACTAGCTGCTGCCCGCAGCTTCGCCCGCGTGAATGTCGGAAATTATCCCAAGGGAACATAATCCCGGGATAAAAAATATCCTATGTTACTTCTAATACCTCCAAGAATATGTGTACAAAATTTTATATGCACTTACATGTTATATCAGTTTAGAAAAAAATACATGTGGCACTCGGGGACTGCCGCGGTAAAGCTGTTGCATAGTATTTTTTAACAACTTATGTAATTATATATTTTACGCTTACAGCTATTCACTGTTTTACATAGATAATAGATACCTATACACCTTTATACTTTTTCACAAACAGCTGCTTACGTATTCGTCCGATTTCAGAGCAGCTAGTCTACACGCATACGTCAAGTCGCAAGCACACAAACACTGTGCCGAAGTCTGCCGAACGGAAACGACGTTAGACGATGCACGGCTTTCAAGCCCCACCGCTGTGCCGGTCGGAATGGGGGGTGATAGGTTTATTTTCATTACGGAATTTCTTGATTCGATCGCCGTGCTCAAAGCCCGCGATAAAAGCTATACAATAGCTTAAAAACTCCCTTCCCCACTGGATTGATTCCCACGGAGAAGAATCACTCGGCAACAAATCCCTGGTGCTAAAAACTGACTGATTGATATGCGGACTTGCGGAGCGTAGCGAGTTGTGAACAATTTCGTAGCTCCGCGTAGCACTGCTACGAGAAGGCGGGGCCTAAACGAACGGCGTAGCAGTGTTAGGTTATTTTCATTACGGAATTTCTGGATTCGGTCTCCACGCTCAAGACCCGCGATAGAAGCTATGCAATAGCTTAAAAAACCTTGATTTATGACGGTAAATAATAACAAGCTAGAACTGTCAATTTGATGATTCGAGGAGGAGTCAAGCTTTGGGTCGTGACTTGGAATATTGAGGTAGCCTTCAATTCATCCGATATGTACTTATGATTTACTAGCTTCTGCCAGCGACTTCGTCCGCGTGGAATAGTAACTTTACCCCCGATTTTGAAACTCTCAGCCCGATCGGTTTAAAATTGACAAAGTTTCATACAAATAATCAGAAAGCGCCGAACTGCTAAGCTATCGGGAGTTACACGTGTTATTGTGAGTCAACCATAAAATATAGACATATGCTGTTTGGGACATTTTTTAGATAATTTTATGTAAAACATTTCCGTAATACATGATTTCTATGTAACTTTAACCCTTAATGGTACACACGCGACGGAAGCTTAAAAAATGGAGTAACTTCTCCCGTTTTCCCAACATTTTCCTTCACTGCTCAGCTCCTATTGATTGTAGCGTGATGAAAAGTATACTATAACCTGCCCAGGAGTATGAAGAATAATTGCACCAAGTTTCGTTAAAATCGGTCGAGTAGTTTTTGTTTCTATAAAGAACATACAGACAGACAGACAGACAAAAATTTTACTGATTGCGTTTTTGGCACCAGTATCGATCACTAATCACCCCCTGATAGTTATTTTGAAAATATATTCCTTGTACAGAATTGACCTCTCTACAGATTTATTATAAGTATAGATTAGTAAAGTATAAGTGAGAGGCTTATTTTAGAAAGTAACAGAAGCAGTCTACATTTTGTAATGGCGCCCTTCTTTATGTTTAGTAATCGCAATTCTGACGATCGCTAAGACCACATCATGGTTTTAACAACGTCTTTTCATTGTTATGATGGAATCGTTTTCTATACCGGTCAATGCAGTTTGATGGTAATTGTTTTCTAGGTTTCAATTGCATCGAAAACCAAAAAAAATATTCATATAATTATAATCGGCATGTTAGCAACTAACACAGAGTTAATAACATAATATAACTTGATGGTAACATCAAGGGCCCGCTTGCATCTGTCAAACGTGCAAACATACGTTTTCCACTAAATACAGGAAAACATATAACTTTTTCCTATTATCTCTTTCTTCTGCTTACCTTAGTTTACGCTGAAAATCATTTACTATTATATATAGAAGCCCGCATCTTGATTTATTTACTAAAAATACTCAGATGAGAAAATCCCGTTCCATTTCTTAGTCCCAATTAGTCCAATTTCCCAAATTCATAGTCCCGTCCACCGCTACTTTATAACCAAACAACTTGAAAATTGTTTCAGCTCAAGTTTGAATTTAATATCGAAATAGTTCATAGCGTAACAGGTGCAATCTCTACCGAGTGGTGCATTGCAAATAATAAGGACTTAATTATCGCTTTAGTAGCCCATTCCGAAGTCAATTTACTGAGTATTGAGAATGCATAATTTGTATTTAAGTTGCAGTGAAGTTATGAGGTTTTGGTAATATAATTGTCCGTATTTATAGGAAGAACGCCTACAGGGGTGGTTGAGACAATAATATAATCGGCCTATGGTCCTTTTGCAGGCTAAAGGGGACTCATACGGAACTATTTCTATACTGATTACTTTTTATGTGGAAGAAACTAAATTACCGCGCGTTTAGGATCTACTAGATGAAGAGTTTGGAGATGCTTTACCCATCTCACAACACATACCTACTACTAGTATAAACTTAGCAGTATTCTGTGTGTCAACGGAAAATTTCAAAGTTCCTCAGATTGTAAAATATCGCTTGAAATTGTATCCTTTTTTTTTCTTAATATGTCACGAATATATTAGAAACTATTGAATTTGCATTTCCTTTATATGTATAGGTACACTTACTCACATAATCACTTTTGTTATTCATTTGTAATTTGTCTTTACTAATATAATTTAAGTCTTGTGACTCTTTTAATGACTCCCTTTTCTTTCATACAATTCTCCATACTCAAAATGTATACCTTTACGTGTTTTGGTCTCAAAAGTTCACATGTCTACCAAATTTCATCTGAATCGGTCCAGTAAACATTGGCTGTGACACACGGATAGATAGCCAGACGAGTGACGCAATAGGGTTTCAGCTTTAAAACAATTCAGAACCAAACTTAGGACTTACATAGGTCACCAAAGGTTAAAATGAGCTCTGAAGTTTTAAAGTTGAAAAACTTTAGCACCTCCAAATAGGGTTGTCAAAGACTAACTTTTATCCGATTAAAGTATGGAGAGGCCCTCACGTTTCTGCTTTAATCTACATAATTGCATCACGTACACATATAAATTTTATCTACGTGCAATGTTTACGTAAATAAATAATAATAAATAAGTTGATAATAAAGTTGGGTGAATTGGCGATGTTTTGTGTTAGGATTAATGTTCTTTGTAATGAGTTTAGGTAGCCATATCCAGATATTGATGTTTCGTGTCTTAAAACTGGAGATGAAATTTTTTCAATTTTAAGATATTGTGTATTTTTTATTAACTAGTTAGTACCCGTGGATTCGCTCGCGTCAATTTCAGCAATAATCTGTTTAGCATAAGCATAATCAGCCTTTTAACGTTCCCACTGCTGGGACAGAGGCCTCCTGTCTAGGAGAGGAAATGGGCCGTAATCCTGCACCACGCGGGCCCAGTGCGGGTTGGTGATGTCACATGTCTTCGAATTTTTGGTTCTCGGACATGCCAGTTTCCTCACGATGTTTTCCTTCACCGTTTTGAGAGCAGTGGTGATGAAATTAATTACACAAAGTAATGCGACTCTGGCCGGGTTTGAACCCGTGACCTACAATTCGTAAGTCGGGGCCGTTACCATTTGGCCACCACTGCTCTTCTATAATCTGTTTCTGTAACCAAATTCACTGAAATCGGTTGACCAGTACTATTCTTCTTTTATGCACTACTTAACCCCGGGGTTTGAATCGAGAATTCGAAGCTAAGAACTTGTCAAACTCTAGGTTTAATGCTAAAGTTTGGAAAGTTTTCGTGCTAAAGTAAGGGTTGACAAATTCTCAACCAAAAAAGTAAAATACAAAACTTAACCAAAGCATAACCAAAATACTTTTAAAACATTTCCATTTAATAATATAGTCCATAGCTACGAACAAAAGTCTACCAAACAAGTAACATAAATAAAAAATCTATTAAAAAACGAAATTACCCAGAAAAAGCAGCCGGCGTACAATCGATAGCAAAAACCCCTGTCCATTGAATGGCAGGGCAAAATCCCGTGTAAAAAATAAGCTAGTCAAATGGCAGTATCTGTATATTATCGTGAAATCCTAAATCCAGCCAATAAAATTAGTCCGTTCTTCTGTTCGGGATAGTGTTGTAAAAGAGTCGATGAAACAGTTTAAATTTAATTTAATTTTGGTGTGGGCATCTGTTTGTAGTGGAACGTCTATTTGACAGAGTATCTCGTGCCTTAGAAATAGAAGACATTAGTTCCACTTTGTTGCCTATTTCTTTTTTTAGTAGCCTGCCTTTGTTTTTTAACTTGTAGCCTACTGCTGGGCAACGATCTTCCCTTTATCCTTTCAAATCTGTCTATCTTGGCCGAGTTTTCCCCGCAAACATGACAAGATCATCACACCACCTTTGCTGCGGATGACCTGGAAGACGACGTCCTTCCTCAGACGACCAGTAAGTAACGATCTTCGCGCACCTCTCCGTGTGCATTCGTGTGAGATAGCCAGTCTACTCTACTCCTCTCCCCAACATCTATTGCTTTAGTTATGGAGCGCAGGGTGAGAGCAAAGTAATAAATGATGCTGGATACTACGAATACTCGGATATTACTTTACTAAAACACTATATTTATTTTAATGATGAATCAAAACTTCTTTAATTACATGAAAACTGTGCTAAACAGTATTAATTCCGTTAAAATAAGTCCAATTGACTTATTTAATTAAACAACATTTGAAAATATTTTAGACTCCCATTGTAAAATTGCTACAAATTTCGCTAGTAATTAACCACGACAAAGTAAATAGCTTGATAAAAAGAATATCCTTGTAACGTTTCAAGAATATACAGACATTGCAAAAATAAAATTGGTACGCCTAACTTAACTATTCACTCATTGGTTGTCTTTTTTTATTTCCTTTTTTGATTGCCTTTCCATTGAGTTGCAAAATTACTCTGCACCACCGTAAAGTCAACTGGTAGATAACGTTTAAGGCACCCTCCTTTGCACAGTGTTTACCAGTGCATAAAGTCTAAATACACAAAAAAATAAAATCTCTATCGACATTTCTTGCACCACTTCAGTCCCCTCCCTATTCCTTTATCGGGCGCAGCCAATCGGCGCAACGTCCCTGTGACGTATTACACTACATTCTTCTAGCTCAAGCTCCTGATACCTATTTATTTTGGACACCCAAATCCAAGTGGATTTTCTGCCCCATACGGTTATTGTAATTTCAGCTGCTACTGCATATTTTGGGGAGAATTCTTGTCAGGGGATTGATAGAGGCAATTTTCTTAAAGATTTATCTTTCTTTCTGCGTGCAATTTGGGGGCGATAACCTAATTGGCGCAGTTAATTTACTAAATTGAGTGTCGTTTCTTTACTGGTTTATTGCTTTTTAAGATTGGTTAGGTTCAAGTTTTCAGATATTTCGTGATTTTAGTAAATTAATTTATTTGAAGCGCGAGCGTTTAAAGGTCTCCCAAAAGGTGGATCGATGACCTTATGAAAGCCAAAAGACTCAGTTGAATGCGAAAAGGTCGGATCGATGTGTTAACTAAGTCCAATAGAAATCATGAATTCATATCTTTGTCAAAAATAAATAAGAAAACATAACGGAACTGAAAATAACGTCTGATTTGAAACTGTAAAATTCTTAAACCGTAGAAAAACCTGTAAGATAAAAAATAATATTTCATAATATTCTACAATTTTCGTCGTATTTTAACTTACTCAAAATCCTCGGAAGGACATTTTAGTACAATCTCGAGCAAAAATCTCGACCACACTGTAGGCTATTAATTTATGCCTGAAATTAAATTTTACAACGTACAGACGAGCGGACAAAGGATTAATAAGGTTTTTGGATGCGAACCTTGGGTTGCGCCTGAGGGACCATAAAAAACCGCAAGTACTAGCCAAAGGGGACTGGGAGGGAAAGAGGGGGAGGAGTGAATATTTTACGTTCATCTTAAGGTGAGTGCAAGCTTGAGTATTTCTATGAGGGGAATAAAACTTTGTCAAATGTTTAGTACCTACTGCTCGAATGCTTATATCGCTTGCAGGTTTTGAAGAAGAGGGCAATATATCTGTATTATAATTATTATGAATGATTAAAAAAATCCAATGTCATTTGAGGATGTGGAAAAAATATATAATTTTATTTATTTATCTTTTGTGTTATATTTCTGCGCTTTGAGCCTTTTTAGCGTCTGAGTATTTATTTTTGTTGTTTTGCATTTCGTTTGTTTATACAACAATCAATATTATTTACTAGCTGCTGCCCGCGACTTCGTCCCCGTGGAATCCCCGATTTTAAAACATTCTTTATCGCTGCTCCACTCCTATTGACTTAAGCGTGATGATATATAACCTAAAGCCTTCCTCGATAAATGGTCTATTCAACCGAAAAAGAATTTTTCAATTCGAATCAGTAGTTCCTGAGATTAGCGCGTTCATACAAACAAACTCTTCAGCTTTATAATATTAGTATAGATTTAAACTTCATGCACATAAGTAGGTACAAAGGCAGATTCAATGCCTTAGTTCTTCCCTGCCAGTCACCCAAGGGTGATGAAGAGATAACTAACTAAACTAAACATATTATTTTATTTCCGTTTTCACTCGTAGTATTGTGTTTTTTTATATTTACTTATACACAGGCGAGCCGGCAAATATTTTATGATAATTTGTAACTGAATTTTCCACTATGAGTCCACCCTAATATTAGTGAAAATTCGTAATTCAACAAAATGTTTAATTTTATTAATATGTTTCGAAAGAGACCTAAAAAAATGCTGTGCCCAGTTTTTTGAACGAATGTAAATATACAATAATGTTTTACGTAGAAAAATATAAGACCGGACCAAAAAGGGATGAAAACTAAACTAAATACCTAGGTTTATGAAAAGGAGACTTGAATTTAGAAGTACCCAAGTAAATTGGACTAATTGAGAATAATGGAAGGGGTGGATAATGAATTGTGTTTTTATTTTTCATTGTAGAACGGTTTGTCTTTGATCTTTATTTTAAACCCACTTGCTGTGCTTCACTCGGGTGGTTTAATACCTTCATCTACTTATTTCTTTATTCTGTTGTTAGATGTCAATCAATGTGCATTTAAGTCATGTTTTATGTGTGTAATTTTTTTAAATATTTCTGTAATACATAATTATTCACCAAAACTTGTTAACTCGCAAAACAAATGTGATTCTTAATTCAAATAACACATAGGACAAAAAACTTGGTATAATCCTTTTCTGTCGCATTTTGTCAGAGGAAACTCATGCTAATTTATTAAGGCTAGAGGTATATCAACTCTTAAATCCTTGCAAGAAGGTAGATAATGATAATAATATAGTCAGTCATCATTTCGCATAGTTATTACCATTTAAAACATATTTTCAAAAAACTGAACTAATAATGATAGGTGTATAGCAGTTAGCGTATTTGTATCATAAATAAATTAATAATCCAAAACTACACTATTCCTGAGTTTTAGACGCAACTTTTTAACCTCAAAACGCACAGTTCTTGTAAAATAAACCATGAAACTGAAACAGAGAAAAAAAAACTGATCATCAATACTGGTAAAAACGTCGCCAATCCCTCCTTTATTTCTCAAAACTCCAGTTCTACAGTTATTAATGAGCTCACATTCAGTCCAACACTTCGGTCCCGATCATTAAGGCTTTCCAAATCTTCCCGAAGTGAGGACATATCCAGTGTTCACTGGTCACCGATTGATGTTACTCGGCAGTCACCAAACATTGTCGATAGAAATATTGAGGCAATTTATAAAGGGGATGGTCCGAGGCAAGAGCGGTTTGACTAGATGGATCGTAGGGGCAAATACCTTAATTTAAAGAACGTTCTGATCTCGGTCTCATTCTACCACGAAATAACTTTTAATTTTACATTTTGATACGTTTTCGAACGATTGTCATGGAGATGAAGTAGGGATTAGAATGTTTTTAAAAACTTGAATTTATAACTTGCCTTCAACAAAAAATAGTAGAAAATCTAGTTATGTATTCTGCATTTATGTACTCTGGGACAGATCGTTAAAAGCAAGGCCGTCTAAAAGGTAGTCTACTGGATAGGTACCTCTTGGGCATAACTAAACTTGGACGAAAGAGTACGGTAAGGTGGTACGAGCCTCACCTCCTTCTACGAAGCAGTAATGCTAGCGAAGGAGGAGGCAGACCGCGTGCGGGAGAGGGAAACTTCACGCTCCAGTCGCCGCAACAGAAGGAGACGCCCTGAAACGCAGGATGATTCCCGACCACCGTAGGCGAGGGCCTGCGGATGGCGAGATATGGGTGGCTCGCCGTCCGATAGCAACCAGGCTCGAGTTGACAGCGCGTCGTATTCCACCTCTAAGAGATCAATGCTTGCTAGAATTGCGGAGTTTGTTCGAAAAAGTCACCGCGGCCCTGGAACTCAAAGGGCACTAGAAGGATCACGGGTGGGTTTTAGTAAGAATCTGACACTCCCTTCTACTCAGGCTAGAGCAGGGGATATCATTTGAAGATTTCCCATCCAGAAAAAAAAAATTGGTACGGGCTCGACGCTTTATGTGACTGTACAACGAATCAAAGGAACTCCTTATGGTCAATGGATTTATATAATTATGTAATCAAAAACAATTCTAATATACTTACTCGAAACAATATATTTATTTCTTCTTATTGGTAGAAATTTGATAGTTTGGTAATGAGCATACCTGGCAATAATTGGCGTTAAAGAAGGTTAGGAGTTTAGAATGATTGATAATATTTGTCGCTGTTTTCAACGATGCCCCTCTACTCCCCTCTATGAATAATGGACTCTAAGAATGACTCCTGTATCGTGGGTGCATTAGCAAGCATATATGTACACTCACATAAACAAACAGCAATTATCTCTTCAAAGTAAATAAAACCCGCTACCGCTCATACTTTGGAATCTTATAAAAAGTCTCCACGAAAGGGTTCAGTAATCCTGAGCGTGTGTGTTTTATTTGATCGCGTGTCACACAGCTTATGGCGAATGTTTTACAAATATCGGCGTCACACTCTGAAGGTTACTGAGACTTTTTAGAGCGGATGTGGGCTTTGAAAAATAGGGGGTTCAGAGCTTAGTTTTGCTTCTGTCTTTGAAAGTTATTTTCCAATGTAAGCTTTAGTAAGGTCTTTTCATTGGCAACATTAACTTCCTAACACCCAATGCCTAATATTCTGTATTTTTTTTAACTCTTATCCAAATTAATTTCAACTAGAAACGAACTTTGATAAGACGAAGTCGGATGGTGGAGATCACCGCTATATTGGTAAATAGTGATTCAGCTGCAATATGTTAGACTGGCAGCTAATATAAAATAACCCCCCTTTTTTGTAAAAACTATTCACCCTCCTCCTGAGGCAGTCGGATAAAAAGCACCGCAGCAGGATGAGGTAACACGTAACGTAAGAACCTCTTCTTACGTTACGTGTTACCTCATGCGAGATAAACGCCTGTTTATCTCGTTAAAAAGTCCTCACTTTTTAACGAGATAAACAGGCGTTTATCTCGTAAAATAATGAATTTGTTACCAAAACAAACCCCATTAAATACACCACTTCCGCATCCCTCCATTACCCAAAATCGCCAACTAGTAATGTAAAATGCCAAACAATATATCACCTCTCTTAGACCCAAACTACAAATCCACTTAATATTAATCGCTGCCACAAATTTCGTGTTAGATCCTAAGTCTTTCATGTCTAATATTGGCCAAAATTGCTGAGGCTCAGACGGTTTTCACCAAGATTTATGACCAATAAGATTGGTTGTTCTATATGTCTACCTTCTGGCTTGTACTTATACCTGAAAGTACTGGTGATTAAGGCAATTAAGTTAGCAGAAGTGGAGTAATTGGTGTGAAAGGTATCAGCTTTTTTCTTTTAAGGAATTTGTGGCTGGATTTTTGTGTTGGTTGGTATGATAGATTTCAAGATGAACTAGATAAAGAGACATAATTCAGAATTTTGTTTAGCTCATTTATATGGAAATATTAATTTAAAGTTTTATTACATAGATCTATCCAAACGCTTATTAATACTTCACGCGGCCCAGGAGCTGGCGTTTACCTTGGACAGAAAATAAGCATGATCTAACGCGGCAGTGACGCTATTCTTTTACACACGACTTTTGGCAGTCAACAGATATGCGGAGGAAATTTATCGCCATACTTTAAGGTAAGGTATATTTAATTAGGCGAGTATTTATTAACATAAATACGAAGTGACGATTATCTTAATGAGAATAAAGTTCTTTAAACCGAAATACTAAATAAATCCTGAAATTTGCATTAAGGCTATTTCCATTTCAATCGACTGCTAATTAAAAATAACATAAAAAAGAACAACAAGTTCATCATTGATCTTATCGTAGCTAACTCTGAACTTTCATATTTACTCAAACCCAGCTTATAATCTATTTTTAAAACGCAGCCAGAACGTGCCAAATACATGAAAAAACGATTGCTAAGCTTACTAACGAGTACCAGAACCCCATAAATAAAAGCAGCCTTTCACACTACAATCATTCAAACCCTCCCGACGAGCCATCAAAAATTTTCACTACTCGATTTCCCGAGGCTAAAAAGTAAACTAAGTATTCCTTCGTATGGTAACGAAGGTAAAACAAAGGAGTCCCAATCACGGCTGTAAGGGGAAGTATCGTCTAATTGGTCACGCGTTCCCTCTCGATTTGAGAGGAGGGTAAGATTTCATGTACCTACATTATTAGCAGTGGTATGTTTATGATATTTATTTTGTTTTTTTTTTCTGTTTGGATTTATGGCGTTACTATTACCACAAACAACTTATACACCACTATATACATACTTGCACGTTGTGTTCTACGCGCGCCTGAAAGGGATGTCAGTATAGGAGACGGGGCCCACTAGCGCCAGTGCCTACCTGGGTTGCGGAATTTGTTCGAAAGAGTCACCGTTTTCCGTGGAGTTTCTCGCCTGGTTATACTATAGGAAACCATTAGTGAGATCATGCACAAACTTTGATGTTTTGTAAGTACTTGCAGGCTTACATGGAACATATGGAAAACAATTTGAATGTTTAAGCGATTGCAGCCGAGGAATTCAAAAACATTCTTATTGCATTTAAGATACTTCATCTAGCCCCCATAAAATCTCACCAGCTCCCAATAGACAAACCCTTCAAACCTGGGGTCCTACTATGACGTCATTAAATCCATAATTGTTTTAGTGTGGAAGAGAGACGGAGCTGTACAGAACGTATCGCTCCTTTTTCACAACATGATCACTATGGCATTAAGACGTTATTATAGTGAGAGCCCCTGTAGCCCTACCATGACGTCTTAAATCCATCATGCTTCCTGTGTCAGAGAGAGACGGAGTTATACAAGACGAATAGCACTATCCCTTTTTCACACTGAATCATGATTGCATTAGTACTTCGTAGTACGGCCCCTGATATTTTATAGCGTCGCTTCGGAAAACTATCGGGTAGTTTAGTATAGATTATTTGCATGTCACTCCTGCCAAGTTCCTTATAAAAGCATCAGTCGTGGTTCTATTAAAACCTCACCATGTTCATGTTAATCGGTCTGGATAACAATATAAGTATTACACTGTAATGTCAATGATCTCATCTTGAACAGATTGATTGGTTGGTTGATGGTTGTTTGGTTGGTTGGTTGATGTCATGATTGGTTGATGTCTGTGTGTGATGTGTGTAATGTGTGTGTGTGTCTGTGTGCATTCTTTATTTTTAGCTTTTTTTTGCAAGTTTATAATTCCACATTTTTGATACTTTTGGTATATCAGTATTTTTGCACTGTATTTTGTTTTTTTTTCTTCTCGTCTTACTGTCATTTGTTTGCATTCAGTGACAGTAGTTACAGGTATTTAGAAGCTTAAAAGTCTAGTCCATAGTTTTGCCAAAGGACATCCCAGTAAATATGTTCTGAGGTCAGGAAGGCAACCTTGTCCATATGAAATACTAGTAATTAACCTAGAAGTCGGACCTAGCCTACCTAGGAAAATGCTAGGCAGATGATGAACCTGAAAAACATTTTTCCAGCATGCTTCCCTATATCAGTGACCAGCTAAATAGTCTTCGCTCAACAGGAGATCATTGGGTTCTTCAGCTAACAAGTACACTAGTGGTCGAAGGCCTTTTTTATCTGGATGGGAAATCATCATATGTCATCTCCCTCTCTGGATGGAGCGGAAGGGAATGTTAGACTCTTACCGAGTTAAGCCCACCCGTGTTCCTCCTAGTGCCTTTTGCGTTTCAGAGCCGCGGTGACTCTTTCGAACAAATTCCGCAACCCTAGCAGGCACTGACCTGCCACGTCAACGTCAAGTCATGTCCTACAACTTGACTTCCCCTCGAATCATCAAATTTACAGTGCTGGCTTACAGGCTGGCTTGTTATTATTTAAGTACTAGCAGGGCCCCACGGTTTCACCCGCGTAGTTCCCGTTCCCGTGGGAATACGGGGATAAAATATAGTCTATGTTACTCAGAGTGAATGTAGATTTCGAATGGTGAAAGAATTTTTGAAATCGGTTCAGTATTTTTTTAATTTATACGTTCCATACAAAATACAAATCTTTCCTCTTTATAATATTATTATAATATAGATACTAAATCGTGGGATTAAGGCACAAACGTCATAGGAAGCCTCCCTCGTGCAATTCTAAATACTCTTCTCAATGAAGCTTTACTCAATATTATAACCTCATTCAAGGGTTACATTCTATAACATACTACGCAACTTGAACCAACTAAATACAGTAAACCAGTTCGGATAACATACTTCCCTCCCCTTTGCTGGATAACTCTATAGAACTAAAAAATAGTGAGCCATGAAGGCATCATTAAGGGTACCATATCATCCGTCCTCAATATTGTCCTGTTCGTCTGAAGTGGGTGAGTCAATAGAAATCACCGAATGTCACGTTTTGATTGTCATGGGGTAGGAAGAGTCCTCCGTTGCTACTTATAGCCCCAATAAATTGAAGGATTTTTGGGGTTGGTGCAAAATACTAAGAGTGGCGGGGTTGAAATGCTTTCTTTATATTCTTAACTAGTGACCCGCCCCGATTTCGCACGGGTGCAATGCTGATACTAAATCTCTACTATATTATGCACGTGTTAAACATGTAAACCTTCCTTTCTCACTTTGACTATATACGAACCACAGACTAGGGTAGTTAACTAAAAAAATCTGATTAGTCCGTCAGATAGATTTTCAAAACATATTGGAGACAAAGATATTTTTTCTTTTTTAACACAAACAAAAAATGAAAACAATTTAGTGCGTTGAAAACTCGTATGACGTCACTACCCGCTACAATTTTTTCCGGGCAGTGACGTCACACGCTCCCTCCTGATCTTTGATGCTTTTTATCTTCGTCAGTTTTTAAAGATTTGATAAAGGAAAAGATACGTGTCCAATATTTTTCTATAATCTAACTGACGGACTAATTAGAATAATAGATTCAAAGCAAAGATTCAAAGATTCAAAGCATTTATTTCAATTAAACCCTTTACAGGCACTTTTGAATTGTCAAGTCGAAAGAGGTGAAGCTATCTGCACGTTCCAAAGCGTAGATCTCTATGGAGAAGAACGTGCAAGAAACTCCACGGACACTCTTTTAAATTATGTTCTGTATTACATAACCTTGGTTACATCCTTGGTCGCTTCTATATGTGAGGACAATGCAAAAAAAAAAAAAAAGGAAACTATAAAAACAATTCAAAGTATAAAGATTAAAACAAGTCAGTGGCAGTTAAGAGGTGACCAGTCTCAACCGACGGCGCCCGTTCACGAACATGACGCGTGTATTGGCACCATTTAGCTCAACCATTTTGAAGGGAACCGAATGATCCAACACACACGCCACCATCAGCGAAACATTTGAGCAAGCATGACATGCTCTCAACTGCCATTTTAGTTCAAGTCACAAAGTAAACTATAACTTATCACATGTAAATGGCTCCATGGTACTCACATTTACAATATTTGAAAATAAAATGCTTCTACATTATACAAAACTATGGTTTACAAAAACCAAGCAACTACAAGTAAAAAAAGAGAAATTATTAATTATCAAATTAATATTATATATAAAAAAAAAAAGAATAAATAAATGAGACAAAAAAATAAAAAAAGGGCGAGCATCTCTTCCAATATAAAATCCTAAACTTGTTTATCCAAGTGGTTGAGGCTGTGGAGCAGGACCGGCATTTAGCCAAGCATTATTATCTTCAATGTAATCCCCCAACTTATAATATGCTTGCCTGCATAATGTGCGTTTAATACAAGTTTTAAATTTCGTTTCATTCAGTTCTAATATATGGGGAGGAATTTTATTGTAACATTTTAAACAATACCCCATGAAAGATGTGGCTACTTTAGCTAGTCTGAAACCTGGTTGAACTAATTGATCCCTATTTCTAGTAGCATAATTATGTCTGTCGCCTCGCTTACTAAAGAGATGCAGATTTTTTCTAACGTACATAATGTTTTCATATATATATTGACAAGGTACCGTCATGATGTTAATTTCCTTAAACAGTTCCCTTAGAGAATCACGCCGGCGTAGATTGTAAATGGCTTTGATGGCTCTTTTCTGCAGAATAAAAATTGACTCGATGTCTGCAGCCCGGCCCCATAACAAGATACCGTAAGACATTATACTATGAAAGTAACTGAAATAGACTAGTCTCGCGGTATCAACATCAGTAAATTGGCGGATTTTCCTAACAGCATATGCTGCTGAGCTTAGACGTCCTGCAAGAGATGCTAAATGAGGACCCCATTGTAGCCTTGAGTCAAGCGTAATCCCCAGGAAAACCGTTCTATCGACGAATTCTAGTTTTTCCCTATTCAATACTATATCTTTTTTTTTTAAATCAGGAAACATCCCTATTAGCATAGAAACACCGCGCCTGCACCGACTATTATACTAATATTGGGCTGAGCACTAGTTTTGGCTATCATAGCTATAGTCAGAATTGTCACGGGTAGTAATTTTAAGAGAGAGCAACGTCTTATCCTGCTTTACGAGGCTGTGCACCAAGACTTCTTGATACATACAGTCTATGGATGGATGAAGACATATTCTTCACCCATCCATAGACTGTCTTGGGCCAACCTTGCTTAGCTGAAAATCAACCTGTGCGGCTGTTATAATTAAGCCACTGTCCAGTCTAGTTTCTCAAATAAAAAAGTAAAAAAGCTGTCAGTCCTTGTTTTGTACCACATAAGTCAAAGATCGCTGTTTTGTCGGGGATTCTGTTTGAGAAGCCACGGTGGCTTTACCACTGATTAGTCTGCCACGGATTCCCAACAGTATACTCTTTTTTATATGTTTTCTATAGGAAAATTTTGATTGGCTTACCATCCAAGGTTTACTTATTGTGATAGCAAGTTTTATTTTCTTTCGAGTTCTTGGAAACTAAACCTGATTTATATTGTTTTAGTTTCGTTTTTTTCCATCATATATGTATGTATATGTTAGCCCGTACTTGCCAAGGAAAGAGTTGTGTGAAAAAAAGGAGGGATGCCAATAAGATGGGCAAAAAATAAGTTAGACAAATGGCTATTACAGTTAAAAAACCCTTTTTCCGGAATTTGTATTCTACGATTATTCTTCAGGTTTTCAAGCATCCATAGTTTTTAACCGACTTCTAAAAAAGGAGGAGGTTCTCAATTCGGATATTTGTATGTTTTTTTTTTTTTTTTTAATGTTTGTTCGCGCATAACTCCGTCGCTTGCCAACCGATTTGAAAAATTATTTTTTTGTTGGAAAGGGTGTACTTCCCAAATGGTCCCATGAAAATTTTATCGAAATCGAACAAGCGGTTTTTTTGTTAATTTCAATAAATGATAGCAAATCTGTCGGGATAGCTGAAATCGCATGTTTGTTTATTGTTTACACCAATTTATACCACGTACGCTGTGATGGGTATGTTTAGCTGGGAGTGAACCACTAAAAAGTGAAAAATAAAAAAAACTTTTTACAAAAAATAAAACCGACTTCTTTTTGTTTAGAAGTCGGTTTTTTAAGACTACCGTTAATGGTTTTCTTTATTCTGAAACTTTATTGTCCGTTGTACCTATTCGAGATGAACTATGTATCCGAGTTTGCCACCGGATTGAAAGCTCGACAACCCACCATTACGCCTGGAACTCCAGAAAACTTTGAGTAAACTTTTTGTCGTTAATTACTAAGTATAGCCACACAGTGCAGCCAATAAAGTTACTTTGAATATTCAAAGAATGCTTTCACTGGAAAAATGTACTCTGCAAGAAGGTCATAGATTCCAAAATCCGTTGCTAATACCCGCTGCATTTTCCAGCGGATTAGCCATCACTCAACACCATGGTATGTATGCAGGGATTCTTAACCTAAACCACATTGCAAATCTTACCCTTTCAGGATAGGTAGAGACATAATCCTCCATCAATCACCATGAAAAATGTTCCCCATATCTGTATTTTGTAATGGCAGTACATTTTCTTTCATCAGCATCATAGGGTGCGTCGCCTGCTTTTGCCAAGAAGAACCGGCCTAAATTGGAGTTCAGTAAAGTTGACGTTGTTATTGTTTTTTCTCAAAAATAAAATATGGGTAAATATTCGGATGGAGCTGTCTGGAAGTTCCTGTGGGAATGCTTTGATCAGCAAAAGTAGTCTTCTTCTTCTGGTTCAGATGCTGATGTTGACGACCAAAAACGTTTACATTACCGAGCCTAGATCTGGTGTGCTTCAGCTGTGATTGCTTCACGAATTTTGGTTTGCAAATAGAGATGTGAAGAGGGTAGGCATTTAATATTTGTTGTCCACTAAATTGTCACGTCAAGATTCTTTCACGCAAATTGGCAGATTATTACTATTTATAAATGTCACGATATCAAGAAAGGTACATCATTTTTGGCCTTTTTTTTTGGATGGGAAATCATCAAATGACCCCTCCCGCCCTGGGTAGAGCGGTAGGAAGTGTCAGACTTTTACTGACTAAAACCCACCCATGATCCTTCTTGTGCCCTTTGCGTTCCAGGGCCGCGGTAACTCTTTCGAACAAATTCCGCAACCCTAGCAGGCACCGACCCTATGGGGCCCCATCCTCGATGCTGACGGCTCCTTGAGGCGCGCGTGGAACACAACGCGCGTCGACTCAGCCTGTTTGCTATCGGACGGCGAGCCACCCACGCTCACCGTCCACAGGCATCATTTCTGGCCTTGATTTCACTTTGTAAAATAAACCCAGTGTTCAGTGACGGCTAGACATGAAGTATACCTCAATATAGTTTGGACGAAAACAGGTGTGTAACTATGTATGTTCCATATTCGAAAAACTGTGTTTTCTAGAGCAGGTTATGGGCTATGTCGTTCTCTTGCTACTTATGAACATTGAAACTACTTTACAACATTGTCGCTTTAAAAATAATCTTTCTGATCTGATGTGAGAACTAATCCGTTTTTATTCTACATGTGAAAAAAAAACACGTCAAGCCTGCATAAATTATTTTGTTACTACAGAAAATCAAATTGAAACCAGCCGCTTTCATTCAATACTAGCTGCTGCCCGCGACTTCGTCCCCGTGGAATCCCCGATTTTAAAACATTCTTTATCGCTGCTCCGCTCCTATTGGCTTAAGCGTGATGATATATAGCCTAAAGCCTTCCTCGATAAATGGTCTATTCAACCCAACAAGAATTTTTCAATTCGAACCAGTAGTTCCTGAGATTAGCGCGTTCAAACAAACAAACAAACTCTTCAGCTTTATAATATTAGTATAGATGATGAAATATTCATCGTCCTTTCAACCTTTCCAACCCTAAATCTAGAACACATACGGAGCCTAAAAATATCCACCCTCAACTGAAACTTCACCCTCAAACTTAGGGGGAAGGTTGTAACGGGTGGAACTATTAACCTTGCAAACTTAACAGTAACCAGTGTCGCAGGGTACTTGGAAAATCGTGTTTTCATGAAAATCCTAGGATTTTTCTCTGCGATTTTTGTGACTATAAGTGTATCAGCCAATGGCTTAGTAGCCACGAGGCTCGACCAACATCAAGAGTTTGATTTAAAAAACTGTACTTCTGGACGCCACTCGTAATGCGATAGGTTTCTCTCTCTCTATAGCCCTGACCACCCTGTAGGATCCTGTTCCCGATACAGAAATATATTTTTATTTTACTGATTCAATAAAATTGTTTTTTACTGACTAAAGGGGTAATATCAGGCTTTTTCAAACAAAACGATGAGATGTATTGCAAATATCGACGATGAATATGAACACTGATTGGCTGAAATGATCGCCAAGCAATTATGGATTCATAAAGTTTAAATAAATAAACGTGCGAGTTACTGATGTTGTATGTAACCTGTTTGTATCCTGAAAAAAAAAGACTCCTAGAACAATCAGCATCAGGATAGGTTTCACGAATAAATCCTGATATTAACTTTTATTTATACCACACTCTTTTTTAGTTTCCAATGTTATTAAACCTTGGGAGTTTTCTGGAAAACGGAATCTTTCAATTATCCTGCGACTTATGTACGAAGTGAATGTTACTTAGCCAAGTCCAAAGAAAGTTGTTTTAAAACAAACTGCGAACAGGAGCATTAAATTTCAATCACAACACAATATGGCGACCTAGTTCCGGATACCGACTTTCTCCTTAAAGCTGGCTACAGATGTGCGATTAGTCGCTGCGATTGGTAGATTAATTTAGGGGACGGCTAGGAGCGAGAAACATGTAGTTCAGTGTTTGAGAGTGTACGGCTTAAAGAACAGGCAAAGTTACGCTTTTTTTAAATGGGATACGCAGTACCTACTAATTGCAATCTGCTGTCACCCTTGCATACTTCTTTTACTTGATTTATGTACTTAGGTCAATTGATCGACCAACTAACATAACCATCCATAACTATCCTGACTAATTTTAATACTTTCAATTATAGTTTTGTTTTTGGAATATGACAATAAATTATTCCTATTAGAAATGTATCTAGTTACTGAATGTAATCATGTGTCGATATCCAGGCCAAATATGCATATGCTTATTTTTTCGTTAACTTAAAATAAACAATTTATTTGCTGCCATTTCTCATTTCGTACTTTAAGTTTTTCACTATTATTTTTTGTCTTTCTCTTTTCCTGTTTACGCCATCTGCTTTGTTAGAACCCTCACAAAACTATCTACTTAAACGAGTCTAAGACACATTTTCCGAGCTCGACAATTTACAAAGAAAGTATCACGACTTTTTGTCGTACCGCGAACAAGCAGCTTTAAACTCGGTTCCGTTCGCTGGAATAGGTAATAAACTTCGATATTAGTTTTAGAGTAGCGTTCAAAAGTGTCAAGATAGTTGGGAACATGTTATTGTGGGCCTGACGTGGAGTGGGACTGACTTGTCTGCTAATAGAACTGATAAATTAATGACGTGGGTAGTGTCGGTTTTATTTTGAGTGTAAAAGGATTGTTGGTTAGTGGTTGGTGACAATGAAATGACAAATTGGAAAGTCCGTCATCTAATATTTGAGGCGTAGGAAAGCCACCAATATACTAGTTCTTGATTAACGTCTCACAAATTAGGTAAAAACTTAACTGTTTTTTATAATACATACAGCAAAGGAGTGGAACTCTCTGCCTGCGTGTGTGTTTTCGAACGCATTCAACTCTAATCTCTTCGAAGTTAGAGTGAAAAGGCTTCTTCTGGGTAAGCTCATTCCATCGTCGACTTTGTCTCTATCACCTCTGACCTAGACTGGAGTCAAAAACAAATCTACCTACACTGATATTAAAAAGAGGTAAGATTTGATTTTTTTTTGTTTGTTTGCATTGAATAGGCTCCGAAACTACTTGACCGATTTGAAATATTTTTTTGACTGTTGGGAAGCTACACTATATTCGGTAAACTTATGCTATATTATATCCCCATAATAAAATATTCTGATTGATGATGATCTTGATACTAGTCTCAAATAAAAAGCTGTTAAATTTCTATCTTCCAAAGGATGAAACCATCGTTATTTAATTCAAAAGATGTCTACACTGTTGGATATATTTGTTTATTATAAGGTAAACGCTCCTAATACGGCGGTAGTCAAAATCGCTTCCTATTACGGTGGTATTTCTATTTTCGAGTTTTATTCCTGTTTTATTTAGTTTAAGTACACCAAAACGTAAACTATTTATTCCAAATTTATTACTTTTTTGACTTAACTGACGTTTGCAAGTATAGCACATAGACAATACAACAAAATCAATCAGTAAGTGTAACGGCATCGAAGTGAGAGGCGTTTCCATACAAACGCGGAAAAACAAAAGTAAGTATACTAATATTTATAAACTAAGTTTTTCGTATTAATAAGCCGTTCAATTTTGTTTATGTATTATTTATAGCATTTTCCTACTATTAAACCCACTATTTAAATAGCTTGTTTCATATTTGTAACTCATTTTTTACCCAAAAAATAAGAAATAAAATACCGCCGTAATACGATACGAATTTTATAGATTAATCCTAATACGGTGGTATAACTCCGAAATAGGAAAAATACTGGGCATGTTTAATTGTTTATAACTTTCAATTTATTAACTTATTGAATTAGTTCCAAGTTTATTTAAAATAATTATTAATGTCATAAATTAGAAACCATATCTGCGGTATGTGTTCTTAATTAGAAATCTTGTTAAATATGAAAACTGTTGAGTACAAAATGTTGGTTTCTTAGAAGGGGTAAAAATAGAAAGGTGTATTTTAATTTATCACAAATCATTTATTTTGTATAACTGTTGACTTGAGTTTTACACATCTGAGCCAAAAAACTGTTATCGTTTGATTAAGCATTTACACTCTTTGTTTATCGAAATTTTGATAGGTCAGAATAAGGATTATTAAAAACACGAGTAGTTTTCCTATTACGGTGGTAGTTATTTCCAGGTAACTCTGTATTAGATTATATGATCTCCTATTACGGCCCTATTCATAGAACATAACATCCACATTAACATCGTATTTTAATATGAGAGAATCCTAGCGGATTCTCATGTTAAAATACAATAGTAAAAAAAAAATGAGCGCAGCGAAGTCTATCTGTATAGAAAGATCTTTCTATACAGACCGATTTCGCTTCGCTCATTTTTTTTCATTTTACTGAACATTAAAAAAAAAACAACCTTATTTGAATGAAAAACTTACAATTTACTAACACATTTATATTATTTAACTAGCTGCTGTCCGCGACTTCGTCCCCGTGGAATCCCCGATTTTAAAACATTCTTTATCGTTGCTCCGCTCCTATTGGCTTAAGCGTGATGATATATAGCCTAAAGCCTTCCTCGATAAATGTTCTATTCAACCCAAAAATAATTTTTCAATTAGAACCAGTAGTTCCTGAGATTAGCGCGTTCAAACAAACAAACTCTTCAGCTTTATAATATTACTAGCTGCTGCCCGCGACTTCGTCCCCGTGGAATCCCCGATTTTAAAACATTCTTTATCGCTGCTCTGCTCCTATTGGCTTAAGCGTGATGATATATAGCCTAAAGCCTTCCTTGATAAATGGTCTATTCAACCCAAAAAGAATTATTCAATTCGAACCAGTAGTTCCTGAGATTAGCGCGTTCAAACAAACAAACAAACAAACAAACAAACTTGTCAGCTTTATAATATTAGTATAGATAAGTATAGATAAATATAATTTGTACGAAACTTCAATGAATATAATTTCAGACCCTCCGTATTAGGAGCCGTCTACCGCAGTATTAGGCTCTGACCAAAATCATACCTCCGTATTAGGGAAAAACGACCCGACTTTGAATATTTTTTTTAAATAAGAAATATCATGAAAAGAAACATAGACTCAACAGTAATACAAAATGTAAGTTCCACTTTTGACGATAAAGTTGTTTGGCACCTTTAAAAATACTTACAAATTCTTATTTTTGTTTCTTACTTTCAAATGTCGCGAAATACCTCCGTAATAGGTGCTTTTACCTTAGACTTTATTGTACACTGTTCGCTGTTGTGTCGTACATGGCCAATTTCTTACATACAGTCTTTAGATGGCCTGAACGAAACCTCCCCCAAGCGTTGCCACAGTGACCTGCTTCTGGTATTCAGTGGTGATTCCAACCAGCACTGCCCCTTGTTTCAAGAAGGATGGGAATTCCGTACCTAATTGTAACACGACAAAAATAACTTTTTACACTTCTTTTTACTGACTTCCGAAATTAAAGTTATTTTACAAGTACTTTTTTGTTTAGAAGTCAGTTGTTTTTTTTTTTGTCAAAAGTTTTTTTTTTATTTTTCGCTTTTTAGTGATACACTGCCCCCCACCTAAACGTACCCATCACAGCGTACACGGTATGAGTTTGTGTAAGCAATAAACATACATGCGATTTCAGCAATCCCAAAAGATTAGCTACCTTTTATTAAAGAGTTTGGTTTCCTATCTTTGTTCTTCATCAGATCTTCACAAACTAGGAAGGGACCACATTGAAATACTAAGATGCTCTTCCAAACAATCGTATATAATTTTATTTTTTCATTTTACATCGACAAAATTGAATGAGAACATCATCAATATACCCTAATCCACGCATTATTAGAGGTGACTCAAATACTGGTAGTCAATTCTCAATCAAATTGAAATTTGGATCACACGACAAGCACCAGCTTTCGAATATAAAAAGAATAACCAAAATCCGTACACCCAGCACAAAGTTATCAGGTAACAAACACAAAAGAAAAAAAATACAGTCGACTTGAGAAACTCCTCCTTTTTTGGAAGTCAGTTAAAAAGTAAGTTTTTTCTATTTATGATATTCAAACTCACTATTAATATCATACACTTAATTCTCTCCAAAACAATGAAATCGCTCTCACATTGAGTTTGACAAAACAGAACAATAGGAATTATATGATCGCTTTAAATCGCAATACAAAATTAAGTACTACTAAACCCTCATTTATGAATGTGGAATTAGTGTGAAAATCCAATGAACGCTGAATTGAAAATGATTAAATAATGAATTTATGATGGTTATAGGATTCTGAAGAGACGATCACGTAGAGGATGTCAAGTTGGAAAACTTCTCTCAATGTGAAACAGTGACCTGCTGAAGGCCACGGGAATCAGCTGGGACAGCTGGATGCAAAAAGCACGTGATTGGTCAATGTTACGACGCTTTAGGCAGGTCTATTTCCAGAGGAGGACTTCTTTCTGCTGTAATGATGGTGATGTAAAAGATTAAACAGCACAAGGGTCCGGGTTACACCTTCCATTGAACCACTGCAGCGATGGCTCTGGCAAGCACATCTGATCTTTGCCAATCGATCGATTCTCCCAGGTATTATACAGCCACAAACCCTCAAATTGTGCAGTTCAGTAGGTAAGCTTGTATGTTTCAGCCTAAGTACTCGTAACTTTGAACGACTTGAACCACCTTTGAGCTGGCTCGGTTGCAAACATACACTGCATATTCAACTTCGATAGCTAGGTATGTAGGTACCACAGAGCATAGAAACAAGTCCGGCGCCGTATAACTCGCCCCGATGATACGGGGCCCCTTGAGTACAGGTGGACCATACCTGTGGGTGCAAAACATCGTAAAATACTTTCCACAACCACAAAATCTAATAACGGCGAAATATGCCAGTTTCCTCATTTGTACTAGTAGTGTTAATTTTGTGAAAATTTAATTCAATTTTGGGCTCTGCTGCGATCGGGTAAACAGAAGGCCCCAATTTTCTTTTGTACTTATGGGCCAAACCTAAAAAAAATGGTGGCTTCTTTTTTCTCGACTGCGACACAGTCCAAAATTGTATGGATTTTTAAAAAGAGAGCTCAACTTTTTGTTTGCGTCACGGATCTCACACGGATGGGTTTATTCAGCAAGAGTTTGACACTCCCTTCCACTCTACCTAGAGTGGGAGAAGTCATTTGACGATTTCCCATCCAGAAGATCTCGAAAAGAAAAAAATAATAGACAGAAATTACAACGCGAACTTTGATTAAAAAATTGTGATTTTACAATGACTTATCTAGCAGTACCCGTCGGGCGTCTACGTGTTCTGTGGTATGCTAGTATATTATGATATGCCTGCTTGTTATAGTGTGCATAAAGTTAGAACGTGCTTCGGTAGCTAAAACTGATGTTGTGTGGCTGAAAAATGTGGTTATGTTTTAAATCAAAGATAAAAACGATAGTTGAGCCACAGTTTTCATTTGTTTTGTTCGAATATATGTACCTAAGTCTTTATTTTTTTTTGCGAATTTTATAGACTTTTAGTGTACTAGTTTTGTTACCGTGGTTTTGCATTTTTTATTAAAATAGAAAGAAAGTTATGGCGAACGTTGATTGTACCATTCTATAGGGTTAAACCTGGTTAAACCCGCGGATGACAACTGAAACCATAATAAACGTCTGCTGGCTGTATGTTTATCAAAGACGTATATTAACTGTTACAGGCATACACATTTTATTGTTTTCAACCGACTTCAAAAAAAGGAGGAGGTTCTCAATTCGACTGTATTTTTTTTGCGTTACCACATAACTTTGTACTGGGTGTACCGATGTTGATGATTCTTTTTACATTCGAAAGCTGGTGCTTGTCGTATAGTCCCATTTAAATTTGATTGAGATCTGACGATTAGTATGAGTTATCCCTAATAATGCGTGGCATAGTCTACTCTACATTGATGATGTTCTCATTCCCTCTTATCGATGTAAAATGAAAAAATAAAGGTTTGGAAGAGCATCTTAGTATTTCAACGTGGTCCTTTTCTAGTTTGGTGAAGATCTGATCTAATGAAGAACAGAGATGATAGGAAACAGAACTATTCAATAAATGATTGCTGAAATTGCATGTTTGTTTTTACACCAATGTGATTGGTACGTTTAGGTAGGGGGTGGGGGGGGGATGTATCACTATCGTTGTCACTTTGATTCCACTAATGAAATGAGTTTTTGTCGTTTTAGCGTTATTTATTTTATCCTCGTTCGCTAAATTCGGTGAAAATGTTTTAAACCTTAAATAGGTATATTTAGTGCTTTTGCAATTTATATTTTCACGTGACACAACTGTTAAACAGATGTACAGACCAATTTTATAACTTAAAACCGGAACTGCTGCAGCTGTATCAATTTCTCTTGAAACAAAAAAAAGGCTTTCCACAGTTAAACATCAGTTATAGCCTGGGGCAGCCAGCTCACAGGCCCACTACTAACCAAATAAAACAAATACCTAGATATAGTAACTAGGTACCATCTCATATCCTAATTGAACCAAAATTTTCCGCGCGTCGACTTTTTATGACCCTCTTAAGATAAAAAATATGGACTTATTTGTACGAAAATAAATTATTTTATCTTTTTTTACGGCCTATCTACGACAATATTTTAGCGAAATTAACTTTTTAGACATAATATTAATTAGTAGGATGAAAGATGATTTGATATTGGTTTTTTATGCTGTCGTTACATCAAAGGAAGGATGAAAAAGAGACCCTATATAGGATTAAATTTGTTAAAGATCTCTAAAAGCGTTCTTTATTTAATGTTCCATCAAATCAGCTGTCTAGTGATTTGATTTATTAAAACATGCCGGTGACACTCAACTGTTGCCAACCACTATGACTTCTGAAAGCCAGAATCAACAATAGCGACCACCAGAAAAGTGCCAAGTCAGTAACGAGTCTCGGAGACTCGATTTACTATCATCGGACCACAAAATTAATTAGAAAACAGCCGGTGAGGAGTAGTTCAAAAGTGGAATGTCATTGATTGTGTATGCAATTAGTTTCAGAATTCGGAATTTATACAAATGGCTTTGCTTTTCTATATTTCAAACTTTAAGCTTTTGTTTCAAGTAAACCGTTAGAAGGCTTTTTTGAATTTGCGAGGTTGGTCAATCCAAAACATACAGCTTGTTGCACGTTCCAAAGCGTAGATCTCTTTGGAGAAGAACAAGCTTATAAACTCCATGGACATTCTTTTAATTCAGTAAATAGTTACAAATATTGTTTACATGTTAAATTACTCCGCGCTGCTTAGTTAGGTAATAGACTACTTGTAATCAAATGGTTAGGTTTGGAGCGGTCCCCCAACGCGACGTATTTTTTAGAATTATTAATACATACTTAGGTACTTAAGATTGAGTTTTTTTTAAGCTATTGCATAGCTTCTATCGCGGGCCTTGAGTGTGGAGACCGAATCCAGAAATTCCGTAACGAAAATAACCTAACACCGCTACGCCGTTCATTTAGGCCCCGACTTCTCGTAGCAGTGCTACGCGGAGCTACGAAATTGTTCACAACTCGCTACGCTCTGCATGTCACTGCTGGATAGTTTACGTTTGATCGACTACGAGTGCTTAAGTGCTCGCGGTTGGTTGATGTTCGCGTTTTTGGCCCTTTAAGGGTTAAAACCACAGTTTCGTGGTACTTGGGGTAAACCTTACGGTGCCAACGGTCGGAAGGACGTTGGCTTGCGACTTTGGAGACTTCCCTCGCCGCGCCCAACAGCTTAACCCCGTTCTCTTCCAGGTTGCATTTGGTGCCGATTGGGTGTGTCTACCTCAGAGGCACCAGCTCGGTTGCAAGACCCATAGGGCCCCGCTGCACATTAAGATTGGCAGCGGGCTAACAATCTTAGGGCTCACCGTAGGCGCTCACCTCCCTGCAGCAGAGAGGGTTACACATCCTCGGGAATCACATCCCACCAGGGGAGTTAGGTCTAGGGTGCCTCAGGCCAATCAGTCAGTTTTTTGCACCAGAGATTTGCTGCCGAGTGATTCTTCTCCGTGGTAAGCACTAGGAATCAATCGAGGGGAAGGGAGTTTTTAAGCTATTGCATAGCTTTTATAGCGGTTTTTGAGCACGGCGATCGAATCAAGAAATTCCGTAATGAAAATAAACCTATCACCCCCCACTCCGACCGGCACAGCGGTGCGGCTTGAAAGCCGTGCATCGTCTAACGTCGTTTCCGTTTGGCAGACTTCGGCACGGTGTTTGTGTGCTTGCGACTTGACGTATGCGTGTAGACTAGCTGCTAACTGCTCATAACTGATTCTATCTCTTTTAGACACAATGCTAGGTCCATAATGTAGGCCCGCAACTAGTTGAACCTTAACGTGTATGTATATGGTACGACTGCACGAAGCTCGCACGGATCGAGACGAACTGCTCCAAAATCGGACGAATACGTAAGCAGCTGTTTGTGAAAAAGTATATATGTGTATAGGTATCTATCATCTATATATATATATCTATCATCTATATACAACAGTGAATAGCTGCAGCGTAGAATATACGCAGTCCCCGAGTGCCACATGTATTTTTATTTTTCTTTAAGATTACAATCTTATACCTACCACGTTTTTAACTTATTTACGATCATTGATCATACGTAATTTATACTAGGAACAAATCAAGACTCGATCGGAACCCTCGGTACGATAATCTGACTCGCACTCATCCAATTTTTTTTTACACAAGACCGGTCACAACGGCAGTGCAACAACAATGAAGAAATTGACAGCGTCCATAAATTTTAATAAAACATGGATAAAATAAAACCTTTATGGGTGTTACACAAAGCGGGGGTTAATATAGTCCATGGGTATTGAGGGTTGAAGGGGTGAAAAACAAAGAAAATTGAATGCAGGGCCTGCGGATGGTGAGCTATGGGTGGGTTGCCTTCCGAAAGCAACCAGGCCCGGGTCGACGGCACGTCGTGTTCCACGCGCGCCTCAAAGAGTTGTCAGCAAAAAAGACAGAGCCCCATAGGCTCAATGCCTGCTAGGGTTATGGAATTTGTTGGAATGAGTTACCGCGGCCCTGGAACGCAAAGGGCACTAGAAGGATCACGGGTGGGTTTTAGTCAGTAAGAGTCTGACACTCCCTTCTGCTCCGCCCAGTGTGGGAGAAGTCATTTGATGATTTCCAACGCAGAAAATATGATGAAAGTGGCTTAATATTGTGCATGGGTATTGAGGGTTGAAGGGGTAGAAAACAAAGAAAATTAAATGAACTGATGATGGTAGAATATGTTACTTGCAGCACGTATAAGAGCGTTCATGAGAGTTTTCTCCAGAGTTTGAACTTTACATAGAAAATGAGTTGAGAGAGGCCGAATATCAATTTTAAGTGTTCTATAGATTATGAAAAATGATTTTCTTTTCTCTCAAAATTCTTTTTTATTCATCATTGATGAATGATGAGTGAGATTTTATTTAGTTAATTAAACTTTATGCACAAGAAAAACACACTGTACAAACTTCAAATTAATGCCTTGGATGCTGCAAATTAAAAATAAATACAAACAGAGAGAAAACAATAAAATATACATACAGACGCATAAGTAGCCAAAATTAATAATGTGAATAAGAGAAACGAATCCCAAAAATCAAAGCTATGATAATAATATATTTTCAGATGGTTGTGAAACCCAAACGAATAATAAAAATCGGCAATCTGCAATTATTACTAACATCACTAGTTCTTTATAACAAATTAAACGATCATATAATAGAGGCACATCATAATTTTAGATAACACACGAAACGATTATAGTTTGCAAGTTTATCGATACAATCAATCGGCTTACTCGATTATTCGCGTTCGCAACGTGACTCGCATTCGGTAACAAATTCGGTAATTAAGGTGTAATTATGTGTAGATTTTACGTTTGTTTGGGGTTCAAAGTAATATTAATGGTTCAGGTATCTTTTGTGTTTTAGAAAGTGATTGAATGATTTTTGTGAATTTAGGTTTTTTGTTTTTAAGGACCCATGTAGGTACCATATCTGTTCAACCATATCATCATCATCATCATATCATATCTATTCACGTACCGTTGAATCAATAAGAAACTTGGTAGATGAGTACACAGAACAGATAATCTGTTCTGTGGATGAGTATAATATAGTACCTACAATGAAAAATATTCATGTGGACACTTCACTGTCGATATTATGAGTTAATGTTTTGTATGTTATATTAGAAACTAGTGACCCGCCTTGGCTTTGCACGGGTGCAATGCTGATACTAAATCTTTACTATATTGTGCATGTATTATATATACATAATAAACCTTCCTCTTGAATCCACTCTATTAAAAAAGCCGTATCAAAATCCGTTGCACAGTTTTAAAGATCTAAGCATACAGACAGCGGGAAGCGACTTTGTCTTATACTAGGTATGTAGTGATGAATAAGCTCGTGTATGACCATCATTTTTAACCGACTTCATAAAGGAGGAGCTTCTCAATTCGGCAGGTAAGTTTTTTTTTTCTATGTACATGTACAGTGATTACGCCGAAATTTCTGATCCAACTTCAAAAAGGAGGAGCTTCTCAATTCGGCAGGTAGGTTTTTTTTTTCTATGTATGTACAGCGATTACACCGAAAGAAGGATGCCCAGATATGGCCCACCTCAGACACGTTTAGAAATATAACACAAAAATATAAGTATTTTAAATAGGAATTATCCATAAAAGCTTTATCTCAAACTAAGACGCCGTGATCATAACAAACAAATAAGTCATTTTACTTATTATTACGCAACTTTTATTTTCGTTAGTTACGTTAGTGACGTTAGTCAGGTTTCGGTTTTTTAATCTGAGAAAACTGGCAGACATTTTAGTTTTTTTTTTAATGAAACCCACTTGACTTTTAGACCAATTATGTTCATAAATACCTCAGACCAGAGATACTATACTTATAATGATAAAATCACTGTTTGGCTTTGCCGTAGTTAGATATAAATTAAATTGATAAAGACCAAAATCCGATGCAACTAATCGATATTTCTTTTTAAATATGGCCATATTAGCCTTTGACAAATGATAGATTTGACATTAAACTATCTACTCAAGCTTGCTCCCAGCCTGTCAAAGTGTCAAACAAGTATAAAGGGAGCTATAGCAGTTTACACTTAAAGAAGATTCCTATTATTCATAAGGTTAAAATGAGTTAATAACGTTGAAATCAATAATTATTGTGTTCAAATTATATACTTTCCATTCGAAAGTGGTTGAAAGTGTGTAGAATGAGTTTGTGACTGTGAAAAAATGAATGTTTTGAAAAATAAAAACTGTTTTATTTCCAAATGGCGACTTATTTTCTTAACTGGTATGTACTAGAAGGTGTTCATAATAACTTAAACTATAATTCCATAAACTATTTATCAGTGTTCACTGTAGGCCAAGGTTGTTCTAATATGTGGGCATTGTTCTTTCTGATCTGTTTTACGTGGTTGTTTTTATATTCGAAAGCTGGTGCTTGTCGTGTAGTCCCATTTAAATTTGATTGAGATCTGACGACTAGTATTTCAGTTATCCCTAATAATTCGTGGCTTAGTTTACATTGACGACGTTATCATTCCATCGTGTTGACGTAAAATGAAAAAAAAAAAATTGTGTACGATGGTTTGTAAGAGCATCTTAGTATTTCAACGTGGTCCCTTTCTAGTTTGGTGAAGATCTGATGAAGAACAGAGATGATAGGAAACGGAACACTTTAATAAACGATAACAAATCTTTCGGGATTGCTGAAATCGCATGTTTGTTTATTGTTTACACCATTAGATTGGTACGTTTAGGTGGGGGGGACCACTAAAAAGTGAAAAATAACAAAACTTTTTACAAAAAAATACAACTGTTCTTTGTTCTGTTGTGTTGTCTTTAAATTCTTTTACTGCGAAATAGTATATGTAAAGGGTAGTTTTTTGAGTTCCCATAACCTAAGTCACCAAAAGCACACCCGAAAGAGTGGCTTTGTAAGTGCGACAGTAATTACCAAGACGGTAACAAAAAAAAAAACATTAGAGTATACTTACCTGATTTTCCTTACAATAAAAACAATGGTTCACCCTTTCAAACTTAAAAAAGTTACGCAACATAGCAACAAACAAACAACATAAATACATTTCTCTAATGCAAATGATGTCTACGAAGGAAAAGAGGGGGTGTGGAGGAATTCCTAGAGGAGTCATAAGTGGGGGATGGAAGCGGAAGTTGTCGCTTCCCCCCCTTTCCTGTTGCTGGCTTTACAGCGTGTGGAAATGTGTTTCCCCTTTAGTTTTTTATAGGATGCTGTGATTTACAAAAGTATGGCGTTTGTGTTTGTTGTTTCAAGTTTTTTGTTTGTACGGAGTGTAGATTCAGTGCTGTTTATGTGATCATTTAAATTGCAAGTAATTTTGTTTTTCAGTGCCTGCTAGGGTTGTGGATTTTTTTCAAAAGAGTCACCGTGGCCCTGGAACGCGAAGGGCTCTAGAAGGATCACGGGTAGGTTTTATTCAGTAAGAATCTGACACTCCCTTCCACTCCGCCCAGTGCGGAAGAAGTCATTTGATGATAATCATACCGTCCAGAAAAACAAAAAAAAAACAAACGGTAATGTTGTTTTTGACTGATAGAGAATGCTTGTACGTACACATAATTCGTTTCGTATCGTATTTTTATTAAGTAAAGAAGTTAATTTTACCTTTTTTGCTGCTCTACTTGAGGAATTACTGTTCCTAATTTGAAAATATCTCGATCGATCAATAAGATAAATGTACCGTACCCACCGCCTTATTTGAAATCAAATGACTCCTGCGACCATGTTCAATACAACACACAATACATCGCTTTCCAACAATGTATTTAACACTACATTACACGACCGTGTGGGCCACAAGTGTGCCCCAGCTTTAGATTATTGTATTATTTCTAAAATAATAGACATGTTCTGGCCACCTTTAATAGTTATTTGTAGTATATTTCAGCTATTGTCAAAATTTCACCTGCTCCAGCTCACGGACGTGGTTTTTGCAAGCGTTTGATTCGTTTTGGGGAACGCCTGTGCCCCGTGCGTGCAATCAAGTAACTATTTGAAGTTTGGAACTTAAGTGATCAGTGGCCGTATTACGAAGTGCCAATGCTATCATGATTCGTCTGAGGGAAAGAGATAGTGCTATTCGTCTTGTGTAACTCCGTCTCTCTCTGACACAGAAATCATGATGGATTTAAGACGTCATAATAGGTCGCCTGTTTGCTGAATGCCCTGAGTGTTCAGGAACCGGAGGTCGATATACTTATGTGCACTCAAAGGTCGATGAACTAAAGTGTATTAGTTTTTGCTTAGTTTTAGTAATTCTTTGTTATTGGACTGCTATACGCTTTGGTGCAAACTTTAGTACCTAAGCAATGGCAACTAAAAAATAAATAAAATAGTAAGCATTATACGTATTTCCTTCGGTGAATAAGTAATTGGTTTTAGTATTATTTTATAGCATAACACTCTTTTATAAAACTTTTCACGTATATACTATTGAAATAAAATAACACTACAACTCACTTTCAAATAAAAAGAGCTTGTACATAATTCCAAAGAAGTAGAAGAGGGTGATGAAGAATACCTACTTATTTGGCAGGGATGATGACGCGGACTTAGGAATCTGACATACCGTAAAAATTAACGAAACCGAAGCCGGGGGGATAGTTGGATGAAACCAATCAGCAAGCAATCAACAGCAAGTAAGACATGTCGTAAGTTCGTGTCAAACTACGATAAGTATAGCTGTGTATCCAATTTTATAACCAAAGTATGATTTCTATCGAATAGGGATGTTTCCTGAGTAAAAAGTATATGATTATGTTTAGTCCGTCCATTAGATTATAGAAAAATATTGGACGCGTATTTTTTCGTTTATCAAATCTATAAAAATAGACGAAGATATAAAGCATAAAAGATTAGGAGTGGGGGCTTGTGACGTCAAGGCTAGGTAAATTATAGCGAGTAGTGACGTCACACGAGTTTTCAATGTAGGTACTGCATCGTCTTCATTTATTGTTTACGTGAAAAAAGACAGAATACGTGTCCAATATTTTTTGGAAATCTATCCGACGGACTAATCAGATTTTTTTGTTAACTACCCTATCGTCGCATAAAGCTAGCTATAATTATTACAAATTATATGTTCTTATGTTGAGCTGTCATATTTATGTTAGATTATAAAACGAGTTTCATAAATGCTGGTTTTATTAAGAAAAAATATAATGTTACGGGCTTGGGGTTCGTGACAATAAAAACAACCAATTAAATAATAAAAAAATATACTTTAATTACACAATACTAATTACGACTTTAAAATCACTAATTATAAAACACAATAGTACTACTAATTACTTTAATATGCAGTTAAAGAGCGCTCTTGAAGTTGTATTGCTAATCCAATACTAACTCGGTCGGTTCTTTTTTTTGACGTGGGCCACTCACAGTTCAGCACTCTAAGGCTGGTTACTGCTTAGCAAGGCTTTCCTGTGGTGGACTCAAATGAATTTAAGGCCCCCAGCCAGGTCTAAAAACTAAGCTTACAAGCTAAATGACCGCTCGCTAAGGGCATCCCCTGTGGGACAGGGGCCTCGGCTTATCGGTGTCATTGAGAGAGGGCAGCAAGGGACAGCCGGGGTCAGGTTGATATTATTTAGGTAGTTTAACGCTAATAGCTCTGTGGTACGGGCAGGCTCGTTAGGTAAAAGTTGGGGAGGGTTTGGACGGGAGCGTCGCGATGGGCCTCGTTGGCGAGGCCGGTATACGGAACGCGGTCTGTTTATGTGTTTTCTAAGAGTGCTGGTTACCCTACTACTCTCTTGGGTCTTGGTGATAAACCAGGTCGGTGTATGTGGAGGCCTTATATAGGGAGCCGGTTAATTTCAGAACCTTACATCCTAGAAAAATCTAGAAAGTTTGCGTACTTTTCGATTACGACTGACTAGGTTTCGAGAATTCTAGAATGTTCTAGCTCAGAAAACTCTCGAAGTTTCTTGAATTTACAAGTTCTGCTAGTCGATACTAGATGGCGCTAACAGTAATTAATGCCACCATCTCCCTTGCCTTAATAGTGGCGCGCAACAATATGATTTTTTTAACAAGATCTTTTGCAAGAAAGCTCAAAAACATCTTCTTTGAGGCACCCAAATGCCCCGTGCGTGTAATCTTGTGAAATTTGGGTGCGTATGTAATAAAGTGTAAAAGCATAACATTCACAGATAATCAAAAACCAAAATATAACAGGGTACAGGTATAAAATCATTTGCAAGGCAGAAATCAAATTATTCGCGATAATGTTCAATACAAAACTTCGCTTCCTAACAACGTATTTATATCCTAACACTCCCACATCGTTAAAACCACAATATAATAGGATACAGGTACAAAATCATTTGTAAGCCAAACTAAATATCTCCTGAACAGTTTTAGTCCACAAATTAGTGCCACAGTACTCTCGCAACGAAGGCTTAAGTGGGCTTACAGTTGAAATTTATTGATAAAAGGCTTTACACGCTTGAAACGTGGGAATCTATATCGATAAAATTGTTTGTGTGTACATTTTGGCTCTTAAAACTGTGTGAATTGGTTTTTTTTTTCGGTTGCTGTCGTTTTATATGCTAATGTTGGTACGGTGATAAATTTGATTAATGTTGGGATAAACGTAAGTGTATGATTTAGAGGAATTTCGTGAAATTATGCTTTAGTACTTACTGAAAGGCGCGATAGCTTAGACTGTTATTTACATCGGACCAGTATGTAAAATCTTGCACTTGTATCAACCTATCTATCACAATGTTGATGTATAAGAGGAGAAAACCAACTTCTACCCACAGCTCCGCCCGTGTGTTAGTAGGAAATTATCCCAAATAAACACACCTACTCCAGGGATAAAATCTACGGCCTTAATGAGAAGACGGTCTACCCATGTGTAAAGTTTATCTAAATGCGTTCAGCCGTTAAGACGTCAACAGTTAAAAATCATACCGACAGAGTTACTTCAGCCTTTATAATTATAATGTTACGATTTAGTGGTTCGTGACAATAAAACATACAATAAAATAACCAAAAATAGACACTTTAATTAAACAATACTAAATACATTTCAACTCACTTATTCATTAAATATAAAACACAATAGAGATGTTGCCTGAGTAAAAATATATGATTATGTTTAGTCCGTCAGTTAGATTATAGAAAAATATTGGACACGTATTTTTTTCTTTACAAATCAATAAAAACTGACGAAGATAAAAAGCATCAAAGATTAGGAGTGGGAGCGTGTGACGTCACTGCCCGGTAAAAATTGTAGCGAGTAGTGACGTCACACGAGTTTTTTACACACTGTATCTTCTTCACTTTTTGTTTATGTGAAAAAAGAAAAAATGAAATGAAATGAATGAATGAAAAAAAAAGTGTCCATTATTTTTTGGAAATCTATCAGACAGACTAATCAGATTTTTTTAGTAAACCAATCTATTGCACTAATGATCACTTTATTTCGTAGTTGAAGATCGCTCTCGACGTTATCGCCCGTATCGCTAATCCAAGACTAACTCGATCGGTTTTTTTTATTAGTGGCGTCTGGTAGTTCAATCCAAGGTTGTCGAGTGCTTAACCGGGCTTGCCTGTGACGGCCTTCATATGTATTGTAAGCCTCCAGGGCTTATAAAAACTTTAAACTAAGCGACTGCGCGCTAAGGGCTCCCCTTGTGGGGTACGGACCTTGGCTTAGGGCTTCGCTAGGAGAAGAGCAGCTAGGGACGAGCTGGATAATAATTTAGGGACAATTTTAAGACTATAACTCAGTCGGTATATATGCAGGCCTCATAATTATTTGTACTTATAAGGCGCCAGTTAATTCCGGAACCTTCCACTGTAGAAAGATCTAGAAAGTTTGCGTACATATCGCAATTAACTAGGTTTCGAGAATTTTAAAAATTTCTAGTACAGATAAGTCTCGAAGGCTTTATTAGTTCTGCTACACGATACTAGATGGCGCTAGTGATAACGAATTTCGCTTCCTTCCTTATCTTAAAGGTGGTGCGCAGCATTAGCTTGGATTGTATAGTTTTAAGTTTTCCTGGACTACAGAATCTGAAATAATATTTTCAGTCTTTAAAGTAAACTTTGGGATTAACTTGAAAAGAAAAGAAACGAAACGATTATTCACTAGTCTATAGCGAAGCTGTGTTTTAATTTGCCTTGAACAAAATTATTCATGTCCCTTAGTAATTATTCATAGCTCTCAGAATACCTTAACATCTACATACCTACATGTCGGTGTCGACAACAAGTCTACATACGAGTACTTAAATGTTGATGAACTTTAGATACTCGTATGTCCATCTTTTTTTATGGAAAATCACTTCCTTAGGTATTGACAAGAAGTGGCACAGAACTAGGAAAGGTGAAAAGAAGGCAGGCCTTCTCCCAGCAGTGGGACTATTAAAGCTGGATATAATAATTATCAAATGACTAATCCCGCTCTGGGCGGAGCAGAAGGATCTGCCAGAATGTTGCTGAGTTAAATCCACCCTCCAAATGCCGTTTGCGTTCCAGGGTCGCGGTGACTCTTTCGTACAATTCCGCAACAACGCATATCCACCTGCAAGCAACTTGCATGTAAGTTTAATTGCAAAGTGTCATGATCATAGATATAATAAACAAGGAGATATGCCCTGTAGCCGAAAATGTATCGGAACCTGTGTCTCCTGTTTTGCCCTACCACCCGGCAACTACTACGAATGCAGTTCAGTAAAAGCAATAGATACGCAGTCGCGCACACACCCGCATTTTTGAAATCGGACTGTACTACACAATCAATTATAAACCTTATTCTAATAAACACAGCGTATATTTACAGTACACCGTGCAACTTACTCACACAAAAACAACGCTGGGTATCGTTGTGCTGTGCAAAAGCAATTTATTTTACATATACGCTAGTGATTGACTTATCGATTCTGGCATTTATTACACACGCCATGCTGCCCATGTATAACAAATAAATAGCATGAATATGTTGACTATTTTAAGCAAAGGTCACTAATATATTATCTTAAACATGCCGATTACTATAATGCATTCGAAACTTTATCGAAAGTAAAATACAATTACCATAAAAAGTAAGGAAGTAGCACGAGGATAAGGCATACATACGATAATTCAAAGCCAAAATCACTTGAACGATTATTTACCAAAAATTTATTGCAATCTAAGAAAGTTTGGTACACTTTTGTAATATTTCATTCAACAATCGACATTGTTGTCGACAGTGTATCTGCACAATTACATCACTAACTCGCGGCAAGAAGCAGCGGCCGTACTATGCGATACATCGCCTTGCTAAAGTATCGTTTTGTGATTTTTACATTGCTCATCCAGTCACTTAGCGACAAACTTAGGTAGTGGTTAAGGAGCAGTGTATTCATTGTAATATGTTATTGTCGCTGTGACATTTGAAAACAAAAATAACATAGTATAAGCAAGAAATATTTTACGATTTGTTGTTTTTCATGATTTTAAAGACAAATATAGTAAAATACTTGTATTTTGATATGGTAAGTGATTCCATAATTAACAAAGTTTTGGTTTATGCTTCGGTTTTTACAAGAAAACACTGAACAACACGGCATTCTTATATTTTATCACGCTCGCGGTCGTAAGCGCACTAGTTCGCGGATTCGACCATTGCGTAAGACATGCTCGCCCAGAGCATGTCGCGAAGACACCGACCCGCCCCCTTGCCACTTCTCCTGTATTTTATATTTCTATGGTCATGATCAAGCAATTGACCACAAAACCTTGGTAGCCCGCAAGGTGATTAGCAAAAAAAATAAATAATTGCAAGCAGAGACAGATTCAAAACAGAATTACAAAAAAGACTACAAAAGTCATGTTTTTGACAACTAGTAAAGACGTAAAAAAATATACAAAGTGGAGCAGGACGATTGACATTCCTTTAAGCCACCTAAAAAGTATCATGTTCTTTACCCGTATACAAAAAATCAATCAAATCCAACGAATACTTTAGCTACAGGAAATTATTTTTCATTTTCTTATTTTTCAACATGCTGTAGATCTGAGTCCGTAATAATAGGTAAACATTGTAAGGTCAAGGACCTGTGCAAAACGGTAGGTACGGTAGGTACGATTTGTTGCGAACGCGCAACGTGGTGATTTGTTGTTCTCCGACTAAAGTACCTACCTACGTCCCGCACCGCAACTGCCCGCTGCACCCCGCACCACGCCGCGTAATAGGTCAGTGACTTTTCGTAGTTATAGCGTGTTTACTTTTTATGCAGTTGATTTTGATATTTATTTTGTTTGAAAATTGCAGTTGTTAAATTTTCCATTAACTACTAATTTTCGTGTTTTAAAATGTTTCAATAGACTAGTACTGTGCTCGTTTTAATTTAATGTCGTAAGTCCAGATCCACATTGTACAGGTAGGTACATGACAGCCAAACCATGTAACCAAATCAAAAGCTAAACATGTTTTTCGAGGCAAGGAGAACTATTGATATATAATATATGGGCACCCATCTACCGACGAACTTGGGCAACCGCTACTTAACCTTGAACATCACCTCATGAAGAACCTAGTACTTATCAACATGCCACTCTGTTCACTCCAACTAAACATCAAGTTCCATTCCAACACCAGTTCCAGTATATTTACGTAGGTAATATTCAGGAAAGCGAAATAAATTCTAGAAACATATCTAGTTCCAATTTTTGTAACCAATGCCCGCAGCGAAACAGTAAATTTAATTGGTGGGAATAAATGTACGTTTAGTTTGTATGTTGTTTTGGCAGCGAGCATGCCAAAACTGTATTCGATTTACATTTTGGCTCGCAAATATAATTTAAGTAATACACGTACAAATTGGTCTTTATAATACTGTATCTGTACGGCGAGCTATGGTGGCTTGCCGTCCGATAACAACCAGGCCAGGAACGACGGCGCGTCGTGTTCCACGGGCGCCTCAGAGACATGTCAGCAAAGAAGACTCTATAGGGTCAGTGCGTGCTAGGGTTGTGGAATTTGTTTGAAAGAGTCACCGCGGCCCTGGAACGCAAAGGGCACTAAAAGGATCACGGGTGGGTTTTAGTTAGTAAGAGTCTGACACTCCCTTCCGCTCCGGCCAGAGCGGGAGAAGTCATTTGATGATTTCCTATCCAGAAAAAAAAAGGCTAGTTCAAAGCAGTCCGATGGAATTTTCTGGAATCTATGAAACAGTTCTCATGGGTTGCTCATGAGTTGCATGATTGCTTACACTGTACATGGACAATTGGATATTAACATACATGATTCATTAAAAGAGGCTTAGGTTTCTTTTTTTAATGACGGTTAATCATCAAATGACTTGTTCCGCTCTAGGCAGAGCGGAAGGGAGTGTCAGACTCTTACTGACTAAAACCCATCCGTGTTCCCTCAAATACCCTTTGCGTTCCCGGAGCAAACAAATTCAGAAGCCTAAGTCTCCAGGGTTACGACCCTGGAGACTTAGGCTTCTGAATTTGTTTATATGATTCTTCTCAGGATACTTACTTACCCCAGCCTCTTCTATTCTAAACTGACCAAAAAGAGTTTTGACGTCACGTTAATATGTGTTACCATTTAAAAAAAAAAAAACTAAAAATATTTTTCAAAAGAATATCGATGCAGATCCAAATTAGCCTGTTAATATTTAGAATGAAGTCGTCCCTGCTAAACTGTATGGAGTCTATTACGGTCAATAATATAGGAAAGAAATCACAATTTGTTTTGAACATAATAATACTGATGTAAACAGTAAACAGACATGTGATTTCAGCAATCCCGGGTGATTTGCTATCATTTATTGAAGATTTTTATTTCCTATCTCCAAAGTTCTTCATCTGATCTTCACCAAATCGAAATGGGACTAGTCCAAAAACATATTTCCAAAAAGTCCGAACTTGTTAACAATTGACGAAAATAACGTTGAGCAAACATTAAAAAAAAACAGTTGAATTGAAAACTTCTTCCTTTTTTTGAAGTTGGTTAAAAATATAGTTTCTCACATATTTCAGTAGAACCAAAATAAAAAATACAAAAACCAATCTTACCAAAAACAGTTTCCCATTATTTTCCCTTCACATCCGCTGTAATTAAAACCACATTTACATACTTATTAAAAGTACACAGCGAAATTTTCACCGGCACAGGTGACTGTGTCAAAAAGAGTTGTTGGCACAGTCTGGACTTGACAACACCATGATAAGGGTTTACCACCCTCAATCCAGTTAATTTATATGTTTGCTGGGCTCATGATTTGTATGAAGTTATTTTGGACTACGATGTTATTGTTGGCTACTGCGACTGTGTGTCGGGACGAGGATTTTTAATATTTTTCTACTAGGACGAAAAATGAATTGTGTTTTCCTTGTGTGTCAGAGAATTGAGTGAAGGGTCATGGCGAGTTTAACAAAAATATTTTGTTGTGTAAACAACAATACTGTGAATGGCCGGTGTTTTTGTTAAGTATGGTGATTTTGGTTATTTAATAATTGTTAGCGTATTCTCTAAGGAGACCTTCAATCAGTAGATTGAATTGATAATTATGAAGTGCATGCATTTTTGCTTCTTATTTTACAGAGTATGTATGTATTGCTATTGTCGCTGCAAATCTGTGAAGAAAAACATCGTGAGGAAATCGGTATTCACCAACCCGAACTGGGCCCGCGTGGTGGATTACGGCCCATTCCCTCTCCTAGAGAGGAGGCCTGTGTCCCAGCAGTGGGAACATTAAAAGTCTGATTATGCTTATGCTTATGCTATTGTCGCTATAACAAAACGCCCGTAAGGCGCCTAGCTCGTGTACGTATGTATGCAACGCGGAACTCAATAGGGAACAACAAGAATACTGCGGGTGGCCGAAGAGTTAAAAACAAAAAGACACTCACAAAAGAAACTTTTTTTTATATTACGGAACCCTATGTGTGTAAGACTAAAAAAACAAACGTTTGCAGGTGATGAATTTGAAACTCACTTAAAAAAATTGTGGTACTGTCTTAAAACTTAACCCTTTATAAAAGATTAATTTCGGGGCGGTAACGCACCCAATTTCCTTTCTGTCATGGTCGCTTCATTAAGTGAAAAATGAATTGTTATTTCAAGTAATATAGAGCTGCTCTATTTACGGGTTAAGAAATATGGGCGTGTTTTCTTTTTTGAAAAGGTTGTTATTGAAATTAAAAGTAGGTCTACCTTGTCGTTTCTAGAACTTTCATGTTGGTCAATGTAATTTAAAGTCCTATTATAGCAAACACCCGTAGGGCAATTTATGTATTTATCCTTTATTTCAGGCAACTAAGGCCCATATGTTTTGTGTTTTACAATACATACATAGATATGTGAGTATAAAAACAATAACTATAAACTAATGCATATTTTATAAATCACGAAATTACGGCATCATGTTACGCTACATGGAATCGCGTAGTCGGTCGTGGAAACGCCAATACAGCTCACCTTCTGGCCAAAAACTCTACCTTGAGGAAGGTCACCAAATGATGAGTCAGAACGCGCACCATGAACGACTAGAAATTAGTGTTGTGGCATGCCTCCAACTTCTCCACCCTCAAAGTTCAGCTGGTCTTCATCCGTATGTACTCTAGGATGTCTTCAGTCTTCGTAGAATGTTGCAAACGGGACACGTACAGCTGCGTCGTTAGCACTGCAGATCGAAGCAGCATGTTAGATCCTGCTGGTGCTGACCCACACTGGTTGCGATAAGTCGGCTTCTTCTTCTTCCTCACCACCATGGTGAAGCTGTACTCATCGCATGTATTCTTTCGTGGTTCCTGCTGTTAGTAGTCCATCACAGCGCATATACTTAGTTGCGATGCTGGGTAACTCTGCTTTCCTCTTTTGATTTTTTTGCTAGTCGTTTCGTTTGCGACACAGAAGGTTTCGTCTCGATGACAATTGCAGAATAGGTACATTTGGTGGTCGATGTACCTATTACACGTCATTTCCCCGACAGGTACACGATGTGACGCTTGCATTCTTCGAATCCGACTGAAACTGCAGACAAGCATTTTGTGTCCCGCGACGAGTTTTACATCGGGGCCTTGCGGTGACCCACTTCTCGGAGTAGCGTTACGCAATAATGCTACATCGACTCGCAATTCACCAATGATGACATCCTATGAATCCAACTTGGAAATCATCTCAGCCAGGCTGACCTTCAGAGACGTTATGTCCTTCAGCAGCCTTTTTTTTTTTAAACCCACCCGTGTTCCTCTTGTACCCTTTGCGTTCCAGGGCCGCGGTAACTCTTTTGAACAAATTCCGCAACGTCCTTCAGCAGCCTGGGGTTTGCGTTCGGGGGCGCTGGGGGTTCTTGACAATCACCCAATTTGAACAACGGAACGATTTTACTGTGTTTCATGAGATCCAAACACTCCTTGGTCTACACTAATGCTAATATGACAGCTAAGCAATAGTTTCAATGACACATCTGCAAACTTTTACTGATATTCCCCAAAGATCTTCTGTTGAGTTATTTTTAGGTCTTTAAAAGCTTTTATAATGGCCTGGGGGTTCACATACTCGTAACAATTGACAAGTTGAGAACTTTGAATTTTTTTTACATATTCCTACGCTACCTCTGCACCTGAGTTTATTGGGTCATGTGCAGTATTCAAATGAAATTCAGTTTCACGCTGTATTTATTATTTCTGCAGAAGAACTAACAAGGTTACTGTCATAACCCGAAAATTAAAACTTAAGATGCAGTGGACATTGCGGATTGGTGGAAAGAGTCACCGCGGCCCTGGACCGCAATGGGCACTAGAAGGATCACGGGTGGGTTTTAGTCAGTAAGAGTTTGACACTCAATTCCGCTCCGCCCAGAGCGGGAGATGTAATTTGATGATTTCCCTTCTGGGAAAAAAAAAACAATGCAGTGGACGGGGCATATTGCTCGGAGGACAGCGGGTCTGAACGGTTCTGAAGGGGCAACCGCTTACCAAATTGGGAAGCTCACTACAAGGAGGACCTCAGCGCCGGCAACAAGGTGGGAATCAGCTGGACAGCACAGGACTTGTCGATGTGGCGACTCTTAGAGGGCCTATGTCCAGCAGTAGACTTCTTTTGAGTGAAATGATGATGTTTAGCATACCAGCTATTATTACCATTACAATGTTATTTATAACCTACTATTTTTCCTGGGGCTTCTTTAGTGCCTTTGGTTCCCAAGAACCGAGTTATTTTCTCGCTCTTTAAAAATACACATGTAATTTTCCTACAGTTCGCTCAGTTTTAACATTGATCGCCGCTGAGATGAATTTGCGATTTGAATTAGATCGGTTCTATTTAGCACGAGAATTCAAAAATAAAAACCAAGCCTTTATTTTCTGAATCCCGTCCTACAATTCCCCATTTGCAATCTCACTAACGATCTCATCTAATGAATCTCTTGGTAATCTTGCTCAATCTAAAAACTCAGTCGTGTAAAACCGGTTGTAACCTACTTAAACTAATGACCTAGTTGTAACAAGTGAAAAACTAATGTGAACTGAACTGAACTGAGGGGATTCAGAACCGAATAGAATCAGTTGAGATATCCCGACGAGTCGCATACACTCTAATTTGCCAATCGAGGGAAAAATTCACGAGGTTGCTTCGTGAAAGAGGGAGGCAAGAAAGTCATATCAATTTTCATTGCTATTTTTATAACATAATAATCAATAGCGGATATTTTAATATTATTGAGTGGGAATTTAAATAGTGCTTCACAATTGAAAATAGAAGACGCAATGTGAAACCTAAAATTTAATATTAGTACGATATTTATGTTGTAGTACTCGTATGTGTCATAGTATCTGTGTATAAATGAATGTGTGTATATATGTATGTGTCATTAAAACCTGTAATTGGCATCAATTTGAACAAAATCATTTTCTCCGATGTAAATGATAGCTTCGATGTAATTCAAATAGAATTTATTAGTTTTTTACCTAATATTAATTTTGTGAAAAAAAGTAAATATTTCAATTTATAACACGTAGGAATAAGTGCTAATATCCAAAACGGCAGCCATAAAAATGGCGCTCACAACAGATGTCTCAAAAAAAGAATACTGCTCCACATTTAAATACATTCCTAATTCAAACCGTAATAACTCGTCTTCCGTAACACAAAATACGTCATCACACGCACACCCCACCGAAAATTGACATCTCCTCGGAAATTAAACTCATCACAGCACATTTATTCCATGGTACATTTGGCCATTTGGCATAACATCATCCTATACGTGCTCGCAATACTTATCGCTTTAGTAGAGCGATTCCGCTTTAACTTTTGACTCTACCTGTCGAATCGTAATGAAGGTTAATATCTACTTTCCAGTTGGATCAGCCGTGGAGTTTCAAATATGTTTGGTAATACGGTAAGTTTTTTATAGGGAATCTATCTGTGGAGTTTGTGAGCCACTTTTAATGTTGAGATCAAAGGTTTCTATAAGAGGATTAAAGTGTATGTGAAGGACACGTGAAATCAATTTATTTTGTGAAATATAGGTGGACTTATGATCAAACGATATGTAGACAAGTGTGAAGGTGTGCTAATATTATATAGTTCATGATTGAACAGCTACAAGTCTTCAGAATTGGTTTTGAGTGGCAATAAAATTGATATTGCAAAGAGTTAAGCTGCTTGATGTCTTTGAAGCCTTAAATTGTGACTGTTGGGTAAGCAGAGTTGATTTCAAAGATCGTCATAGATATATATTCGATAAGGGTTCACCGTATTTCAGACTAATTAAATAGATATCTCTGCATTGCATTACCGTTTACTTCAACAAGCACCATCTTGAAAATCGCATTTTTTTTTGGATGTAGGTTCAAATTATTAGTTTCAATATGTAAATAGTTTTGAGTCACAATTTCTTCCGCTACTGCCTATGATCTCAAGATGGGTTTCTGAATAAGGTACTACCTAATTAGTTAAGAAGTAATCAATCGTAAGTTTGGCTAAAGTAGAGTTTGATGAATACACAACTTCAAATGTTCAACCCCAATTTAATTAAGCATTTGAAGTTTAGTCTATCTTGTGCCTAGTTGCCAGGCCATCTATATCGGACGAGCTAGATGGCAGCGAGGCTCAAAAATAAGGTTATGTGTTTTACCTGTATGAATGTGTGTACATATGTGCGATTATATGTCCGCTCGTAACAACTCGAAAGCACAACCGATTTTGATTTTGAAATAATACATCATTAGATTCATCTTGATGGCGCGAGTGTCATTTATATTTACGAGTAGATTTAATGTGCAGGGTGAAATGTTTTCTATTTTACTAATCATAATACTTTTCAGTTACTGATCGTACTTACAAACAATGTTGTATTTCTACTCTGATAGAATGCACAAAACAATTAAATTACCAGTACTTTCAAACTAGCAGATCCAGCTACAATTAAGTCTGAATATTCAGAGTTCCAGCTGAGGAAGTAATGGAAATTTATCGCTCGGAGAAGACACGACTTGTTTTAATATAAGGGTCGGTTGCGATAGTTGAATAATGTGCTAAGCGGGATTATTATGCTTGATGGAATGATGCGCTTAATAGGTTCTTTTTTTTGCTTTTTTTAGAAGTGATCTAGTTTTCTATTCGTTTAGCGGTGAATTGGTAGATTTCAATCAATGGGTATCGGCAGAGGGGTCGGGCTTGAGCAGAATACCTGGGAAGGCATGACGATGTTACTTATTGTTAGTCGGTGATCAAGTTGCGTTCGTGGACTGGTAGTAAAAGGTTTTACAGCGGCGAGATGAGCAGATGACATTGTTACCATCTCGGATAGAACTTGTAAATGGATGAGTCTGCTCATCAGTGTGCGAAGTCAGGCTTAGAGTAATAATGATAGGTGTCTGGTATTGAATTTACTTAATTTACTGATTGCTGTTAGACTGGTGATTTGTTCACACGTACTTCATCAACATTCCCAAATAAATTAGGGCAATAACTGTGTGGTCCACATTTTAATGGGTATTTCCAGTAACATTCTGCTTATTCCCTAGACGATACAGAAGTCAACTTTCTTTGCAGTTTTGCAGAAAATGGTGGGTCAGATTAAAAGTCCATGGGCAAAAAGTTACGTAAAAAAATGTGTTGGTAAGATTCATCATCTTTAAGCAGTAATGCAAGCGAAGGAGGAGACAGAACGCGTGAGGGAGATCAAAACCTCACGCCCCAGCCGCCGCAACAGAAGAAGACGCCCCGGGCATCGGCAGTCGCAGGGCGATTCCCAGCCACAATAGGCGCGGGTCTGCGGGTTATGGGTGGCTCGCCGTCCGATAACTACCAGGCTCGGGTGGACGGCACGTCCACGTGTTCCACGCGTGCCTCAATGAGACGTCAGCAAATTAGACGAAGCTGTATAGGGTCAGCGCATACTAGGACTACCTACGGATTTTTTTTCGAAAGAGTCACCGCGACCATGGAACGCAGAGGGCACTAGGAGGATCACCCACCCTTGATCCTCCTAGTGCCCTCTGTAAAAGTCAGTAAAAGTCTGACACTCCTTTCCGCTTCGCCCAGAGCTGGAGAAGTAATTTGATGATTACCAATGCAGAAAAAAAAAAAACAATTCATCATCTTTGTCTTATGCAAAATTTATTTCCTATCGTAACTGAAAATAATAACTTCATCACATCACAAATTCAAATACAACACACCATAACACGACACACACACACACATACAATGCCATATCACACCATACCACACTAAATTCCTAGCTTCATTTCCATTACAAACCAGCGTTGACGCAAACTCTGAAAGAATAATTAAATCTTAATCTTTTGAAACAGCTTTCAAGTAAAAATGGGTGTATTAAGTTAAAGGATTAGTGATGCGGTTTTTGTTGATTAGTTTCACGTCAGTTGCCGGCGCTGTTGTAATTATTTTCATTTAATCCCATACTGCTGGGAGCGAGGCGAAGTAAGGTTTTATTATTTTTCTTTAATAACCAAGAAATTGATGGTTATTTTCCTACTTAACTGTACAATAATACCTTGATCACATCACATCAAGCTACATCTCATCATAACACATCACACCATATCACACTACTTTTCTGTCTTCATTACCATCGCCCACCAGTTTGAACGCAAACTAAAAGAAAAGAGGGGGGGGGGGGGGGTATTAAGTAAAAGGATTAGTGATGTGGTTTTTGTTTATTAGTTTTACGTCAGTTGCCGGTGCTGTTGTAATTATTTTCACTTTGTCCAATACTGCTAGAAACGAGGAGAAAAGAGGTTTTATTATTTTTCTTTATAAAATATGATTTTAAAGGGCGTTGGCTATTGTTGTAATGGGGGTACCATTTCAATTTATGGCCAAATAATGCAGTGTTTTGGTAACTTTATTTTAGTTAAAGAATCGCTATTTCGTTTAGGGTAGTTTTTAAGGGTCAGAACTATTGTACTAATTTTAGTATTTTGCATCCGAAATTTCATACACAGATTGTAAAACCATCATCTTTTTCCCGCTTGTATTGTGTATCTTTTCTGTGGTTAAAAAAGATTGCTTAAGAAATCACTGTTGGGTGGAAAAGCATCCTTTACTGATCCCGGCAACATCCCTTTATCCACTTCCACTGACTAATTAGTTGGAGTTAATTTATCATGCTTCCTTAAAGAGTACCTAAGAGACCTTCCTTAATGTCAAGTGCTTTTATTATTGTGGCTGGTGATCAATAACGTTTTAGGAATAAAAAATTCTGACTTCCAAAACCACTGGTGCGCCTTCTGGGACTAGATAGGGGCAGTCTGCGAATGGTGACAGGAACCATCACCAGGCACTGCTCACTGAACAAATAATATTTCCACACGATAGATATAACGGACAGTCCTCTATGCAGAATATGCATAGAGGAGAAGGAAGCGGTATCGGACGTGCTCCTTGACTGCACAGGCATTGCCGAAATACGGACGCAAACAATAGGGACACAGAATTCGCTTATGGATATCTTGAACACACCGAGTGGGCTGATCTGCAGGGAAGCTGGAGGGAAGTTGGCTAGTTGGAGTGACAATGATCCAACATCAAAAATAAGTGCGGAAATCAAATCCTAGAAGAGATAGAATAGAAAAGCACTGGTTCTAATGAGACGGTGCAAAAAGTCGTGTAACAAGGTACAATACAATTTAAAGTTTGGGAAGAACTTTTTCTAAGAAATTAATCGAAAGTATTAATTGACCTCGAAATTCAACGGTTTGGACAGGTCCTGATTTTTCCATGGAATTATTATAAGGGATGTATTGTGTACTTTAAACACTGAAAGCAGAATATTTGATTACGCAGACATATTGCGAAAATTTGATAGAAAACACGACCAAAAGGCATCGCAGGTTTAGACACTGAAAAGGTGAAAATTTAGCAGATAGTATTTACCACACGAAATCGCAAAGCCTATTTAAAATAATCATGATATTGCTGCTGTAATTTAATATACACTTTGATGTCCAAAACATTTTTCAAAAAAAGAATTTTAGACACAAGAACAATTTATTTAAACATGACACAACACCAACTACTTAATGCCACACATATATCGGAACACCACGAGTTCTTTGAAAAAAATGTTGCATAAAATTTTCCCTTCTCCCGATTATGCCTATGAGGGGTTTCTTTCACGGCCTGACAATGTGATGAAAAGTGACTCGCAATAAGAGCCCTCAACCAGCACTCTATGGTCTTTGTTTCACCATGCATTGTTCAGACGCCAAAGTCGGGTTTTTTAACACAATAGAAATTTTTAACTCAATTTTTCAGGGATCTGAATCTCTATATGAAACCCTTAATAGTAACTCGGTTATCTGTCTGGCCATCTTTCACAGCCGATTTTCTTCAAATCTACATTACTGAATAATTTGAAATTTGGTTGGTAGACTATATACATAATTTCATCAATCATGATCATGGTTTTCAAAAAACGAGTTATTTTTTTTTTTTGACTTTTTGATTCAATACTGTTTGTCGTTATCGTATGTAAATTTAAGTCATCGTCTGCCTAGCCTTTTCCCAACTACATTGGAGTCGGCTTCCAATCAAACCGGATTCAGCTGAATGCCAGTATTGTAAACTCAGTATGTTAAGATGATCACCCATCTACAGACCAACCTTGGCAAGCGTTGCTTAACCTTGAAGGTCGACCCATGCGGCTGTTATTTTTTAGCCACGAGCACCTCCTTATGAGTGATATAAATACGAAAAAAAAACTATTGTTCTTCATTGGCTTCAAACCGAAAAAACAATATATTTTTCTCAGAGAACACTCAACAAAACCGGTTCAAATATAAACCGAGTATCAATCCCGAAAACTCACCTTGTTTCAATCCATAAACAGTCATTTTTTTCAAAAATATTTTCCGATCTGTCCAGATCCATCCACCAAAAAATATGAGACCGAATATTTTATAGCAATACGAGAGCCAAAACTTTCAAGAGTATTTTTTCTACCTTTGCATTGACAGGTGTGGCTGTTCCAACGTTAAACCGCAAAGTGTGTAGAAAAGGTTCAGAAGGTCGGCTCTACACAACGACTGATATTATACGTAGACATATGAAGGCACGCTTTATGCATACAAGCGGACTGGCGAGCGATATTTTTTTAAATGGCTGTTCATCGGTATGCCTGTTTTTTGTTCGTTCTATGTAGCTGGCCGGTGATAAATGATAAATGATATTTATTTTGTAAGTAGGTTAAACATAACACTTTTACACGTGAAATATTTCTGGTCATTTTAAGCTAGATGAAGCCGGTGTTTCCTAGCCGACTAACCTGAGCAGAAACATCTGAACAACAACACAACACACCACCACCACCACCACCACCACCACCACCACCATCTGAACATCTGTATCATTGTTATGTTTTTTTCTTTTTTAATGTTGTATTATTTTATTTTTTTTTACTTTGTGTTTTGTTGCTGTTGTGTTGTGTCTGTGTCGAATAAATGTTTTCTATTCTATTCTATTCTATTCTTAAACACCGAAACAAACTCAGAGGTCAAAGATGATGTTTGTTGTAAGACCAATTGCCTTTGAAGTAGACTAGTTCTCGAGTCTTGGTAGCGTATCGACAAGCGCACCATGAGATATAAGTTGGATTTCGTAGTACGTTTAGCTAGTAGTGTTAATACTATGCAATTCGATACATCTAGGTTAGTTAAACAGTAACATTCATATTTATTTTAATATACAGATATATCTCCATGACTTATCATAGATTCATAGCACACTCGTCTTGCAAACAAGGCACAAATGCATTAGACACATACCTATGTGTGTAAGAAATGTACCATGCAGCTTCTCAATTAGGGTTGTTTGTATACTATTAGTGCCTTCACGCTTATACATATGTGTATTAACATTGAGGTCAATCAAAAGAAATTATAAAATTTAATTTCAAAACTCGGTGTTTTTTATTGTTTCTTCGTTTTTTGAACACCGACTCTCGAAATTAAAGTTATTTTATACTTTCTTTGGTTTAAAGTTGGTTGTTTTTTTTTTGTAAAAAGTATTTATTTTTCACTTTTTAGTGGTACAAAAACCTAAACGTAGCCATCACAGCGTATTCGGTATAAATTGGTGTAAACAATAAACAAACATGTGATTTCAGTAATCCCGAAAGATTTGCTATCATTTATTGAAGAGTTCCGTTTCCTACCTCTGTTCTTTATCAGATCTTCACCAAACTAGAAAAGGACCACCTTGAAATATTAAGGTGATCTTCCAAAATATCGTATACAATTTTAGTTTTTCATTTTTATCGACAAGATAGAATGAAAACATCATTAATGTAGTCTAAGCGAAGCATTATTAGGGACGACTCAAATACTAGTCGTCAGATCTCAATTAAATGAGACCACACGACAAGTACCAGCTTTCGAATACAAAAAGAATCATCAAAATCAGGTCACCCAGTACAAAATTATAACGTAACGCACAAAAAAATGTACTGTCGAATTAAGAACCTCCTCCTTTTTTGAAAGTCAGTCAAAAATCACCAAATAACCGAATGGCGCAGCGTGAGTTATGTCCAACATTTGACTTCTTTAGACCGAGTTGAAGGATTGATTGCTGAAGCCTTCTGTGGTTTACTATTTTGTGGTTAAACCGTGGACCGCCGTGGGTGGCCGATTCACGTCACTGAGCACTTGTGACGTCATCCGGTGATGTGCTTTGTCTGCCCAATCAATTCAGTCGGTTCTGTGTTGAGGTGAATTTTTGATTCTGTGCCTTCGAGTGATTTATGTATGGAAATTACTGCTGGGGATGGATATTTCATTTGTGAGTCTGGTTTGTGGAATTAGACTGCTTGATACTGCTTTCAGCAGCTGGATTAGAGTTACCGAAGATCGATATGAATTGAAAAGGCCTATATATGTACATAAGTCCAGCTTGTTAATTGCCCTGTGTGGTAAAACCGCCCACTGCACAATAGTTCATATATTTGATATATAAGTATAATGTTTGATATATAATTATGCTTGTTATTACGTATACAATAAATTATGATTTTTTTCTGCTTACTGAGATTTTTTTTTGCATTACAGCTCGACCTTCATCATCATCCTCATTTTAGCCAAAAGATGTTCAGTGTTAGACATAGGCGTTGCACTAGAATCACCAAACCATCCAGTATTGTGCTTTTCGTACCGAATTTTATTGAGAACTAGCTGTCCGCACCACTTCGTTTGTGTCACATTTTTTATGACTGCTCCGCTCCTTTTGGTCTTAGCGTGATGATATATAGCCTATAGCTTTTCTCGATAAATGGGCTATCTAACACTGAAAGACTTTTTCAAATCGGACCAGTAGTTCCTGAGATTAGCGCGTTCAAACAAACAAACTCTTCAGCTTTATAATATTAGTATAGATTAAAAATAAGTCCTCTCTTATTAGTAGTAGTCGAGCCCGGTCCTGACATTGTTTTTAGATTTAAATTAAACGTTTATTTTCTGTTTGTTTTTAAGTTTGTTTATTTCATTATTGTGCGTCATCTATGGCGGAATAAACTAGTTTTCTTTCTTTCTGTTTTTTCTTTCTCTTTCTACAAAACGATTTTCGTCTACACTTTTTCTGCAAGCAATACACTCAGTTTAATATTCATAATGATCAGTATTTTCCCAGGAACCTTTCAGTATATCCTCGACTCTTCCACAAAGCATTTCAAAGACATGCAACGTCCGCGCCAGCTAGGAGTCTAAGACAGGATAATTAGCCCTCCTTAAGGTCAAAACACAAAAGGGTATTACGTTTTCTTCAGTTAATTTCCATTATGCAAGAGAAGACAGTTTCGATGGAGACGCCTTTAATAAAATTAAGTTGTTTTTTGTTTTATTTCCCGGGTTTTGTTGGACTTTGATGCGAGCAAAAAGCGTAACAACCATTTTCTTAGAATAATCTTTTCTTGAAAGAATTGTTTTATAGAAAGGAGATGGTAGGCTATGGTTTTTTGTTTTTTAATATTTTAGTTATACTTGTATTTTGCAAAGGGAAATTCCAAATCATAATTATTGTGGCCATCCAAATATGTTGTTGTTGCTAAAAATTGTATTAAAACGGGGCTTTTGAAATTATGGTGCGACAAGAAAACATTAGTTAGTATGAATCAATTTAAACCTCGCCTTGGCTCTACTCAAGTGTAAATTTCAATCATAATGGGCAATAAAATGTTTAGAAATTGTTCAAGATGTGCTTTAAATATTTCCTTATTTAATAAGAAACAAATTAATAATCCACAAGATAACTACATAACTTTAATTTATTAAACTAGCTGGCATTTAATAAACCTGTTTATATAAAACAACTAACGATACTACTTTATAAATAAGTGCTTACTAAGGCCTGGAACCACGGACTTAATGAGAAAAAATCTAGAAGAGCTTCGTCCCGAGTCGCTGTAGATTTTTCTTGGAAAATTACAGGAACTATAATTTATAATAAGAAACTCAACTAATGAGAGGATGTCAGAGGAATATTGAGGAAAACATTGTTAGGGTCGAATTTTCAAAGAGCCAAGATTAACTATAACTATGCACCACTACTATGCACCACTACTTTAGAGAAAAAAACTTCTGGAGTTGAAAGGCTCTGAACCATCTACCAGAAAAAACCAAACCTTACCGAGATACGCAATCGAGACACTCTTTAAAGTTACCCGAACATACTCCTATCCTTATGTCAATTAATTTAAAGTTAGTGCAGCTTATATTTTTCTTCCAGGCATGTATTTAATGGAATGTGGCAGAACTAATTAAATTGTTCAATACCGGGGTAAAATATCCTACATGTTAGTCTTGGTTATAAACAATCTGTGTGCCAAATTTCATCATATTAATACGTTAAATATTTACTTAACGTAACGTGAAATACGTTAAGTATTTACGTAAGATATAACGGGAAATCGAGGGTTTGGGCTATTGCATCTGACTGCTGATTCGTGACCTCGTTAGCACGGGTATCCATAGTGGGCGTTGACCTTCAGGAAACGTTGAAATAAATATAGTGTAAATGTTGCTTGTGCACTATTTTAACTATACAGATGTAAATTTTAGTTGCAGCAATAAGTAGTGATTCAGAGCCAATGGGTTTGAGAGTGACCACCACGTGCGCTGCTGTCCAATAGGATTTTGTATCAATTGACACGCCGTTCGCCCGCCATGACAGACGCAACTCCATTCAGTGCTGCCTGCTCTTAATTTAAATTACCAAATCAATTAATCGTTAAAACTAACAGAACAATTACTAAAAAATAACAAAATAAATGACAACTCTCTGACAACAAAATAAATTAACTGATTTTCGTTATTTAATAATGTCACGCGTCGTTATATAGATGTACCGACAGGTAATCTAAAGTAATTACTAAATCTAAAAAATATATTGCCTATGAATTCGCGATAATATCTGCAAGCGCGTATCAAAATCAAATATATAACTTGGTTGATACTTATCTAAAAAATCATCCGTTTCGTTGTCAGTGGGAAAGTGGTGCCCAGGACACTGACAGTATGCCATGTTGAATGGCAGTGCTATTTTGTTTAATAACAAATTAATTTAAAACTCATTAATTTTTCGTCGAAATTGTTAAAAGCCTAAATGCTACAAATCGACCTGGTTGGGTCTACGAATTTTGGTAAGCCGACTTATATAATAGGCCAAAAAATATAATAAGGCAAAAATTTCATTTGCTGTAGTGGTTGGCTTGAAAAAACTAATGAGCCCCAAAAGGAACTGGCACACAAAAAAAAAGGTATTAATACATTAGAAGATTAAGAGAACCAGGATGAAGCATCTTGCTGTTTATGAACAAAGTTGATGTGTAATTACAAAGTCGGGGTGGAGTACTGTGTACGTACACAGTCATATCGTTGACATGCGGGTTGGATTAGAAAATGTGTGGGGACGTGTTACTGGTTTTATTATTTGTTTATATATCAAAGGAACTGTCGGTTGAGATTCATACATTGAGATTTACTTTGAATATTTTTTCAACAGCAGTGATTAATAGTATAGCTTTGTAAAACTGTGTATTAATGTTAGTATAACGAGTGATTATTATTATAACGTGTAACGAATGATAACTACTCTTATGCGCAAAAACAACTCCCAAGAGTCGTCATCACTTCGATATATTTTCCTAACAAATCAATACAGAATGATGTAACTGCATCATCCTCTTTGTACCTATAAATCATTGTAGCACATTATATTTTAATTAAAATATCTCAATTTTGTATGTTGCTTGATTGTTGCTCAGCCGTTCTTTTTTTTGTGTATTATTGTTACCATTAACACACTTTTTTGTCTTGACCTCTCCACACATTTCTCTAGCCTAGAAAGCATTAACATTCACCGAATCCTAGTTGACGTCGCCTATTGCAATCGTTTGCATATGTTTAGCTAATTGTTACTGTGTTCCACACAACCTCAGGTTGACTTCATGAGTGAGGTAAATAGGTTTGGCAATTACGCATCCTCGGTACAATTCGGCCGTTTAATTGTGATGACGTTAGATTTGGTTTCGAATTCTTGGGATTAACTTGGTGATGGTGTGTGACGTATGTCCTATATTACTTAAAAACGTAGAGTTAATGAAAATGTCAAATTTGGTTCATGTTCGAAGGTGAAAATCAATACCACGGCGATAATTGTGTATTGGAACGTTAAGCCTGACATTTTTTATTGTAAACAGTTTATAGTATTCACCCACGGTATCAAAGTATTTCAGTAAATTAAAAACCAGAATTTCACCCGATACTTTTCGAAAACAGTCCACTGCATGACGTTTGACTTCCCCAAGCATCGCCATGTCTACCGGTGTTGTTGCTCCCAAAAGTCTGCGGCCCTCATCGGGTCAACCAGAAGACATCATTATTATTTAGCAGTTCAATCAAGAATCAATGTCAATGGAAAAATCCATGTACGATAAAATTATGCTAAACATTTTGTGTCGTCGAACATTAGGACTTAGCTGATAGCAAAGGCAGTTTGAGGAGTTTAGTACGACATTAGCACTAACTATGTTGGTAAACAGAGAACTCAGTCCCTACATACTAAATACGCTTCGGCTGCAGTCCAAATTAAGCTTAAAATCGTAATGGTTCTAAGTGCAGACAGACAGCGTGGTACCCTCTAGAGGTATTGCTGATGTTTGGTTCTAATAAATATTTACCTTGTGTCGTGTGATCCCCTGGTGTGGCTAGATATAGACCAGTTCTTATTTGGGTTTTATTTGTGGAGTAGGTACACCAATATTATCGGAATTTAAATCCTGCTTTGCCTGCTATTCAGTTTTTTTATGCATCAATTTAATACTACTGATAGAGCAAGGTCCGTCCACGTCTTGACGACAGTTCTAATATGTGTGGATCAACTTAAGGGACAAGAGACAATGCACCTGTAGAACTCATTTTGTATTTTTTTTTGGATGATGAATCATCAAATGACTTTTTTCGCTCTGGGTGAAGCGGAAGGGAGTGTCAGAATCTTACTGACTAAAACCCATCCGTATTCCTCCTAGTACCATTTGCATTTCACGGCCGCAATGTCTCTTTCGAACAAATTCCGCAACCCACCTGCAGTAGCACTGGTGTTACAAATAACCGTCGCGTCGGTGGCAGTGGTCGGTGGTATCAGATGAGCCACCTGCTATAGAATAAAATACTCTTTATTATATACATCATACACATACGTAACAGAAAAGAAAGATGAAGAAAACATTCCATAGGGTTTATACAATGGGCGGCCTTATCGCTAAACGCGATTCTTTTAAGACAACTTTTGAATGGATTTTGAAGAGAACATGAAAAACACGAGATTTTGCTGATCTAAACTCAAAAAAGTGTAAGAGACTGTGGAGCATGATTCGACCGTTGTGAAAAATCGATAAATGCGCACAGAGATTAAAAATACTGAATAAAATGTAAATTTATGGAAGCACCAGGAAATGATATAAAAAAATTTAGAGAAGAATTTTCAAAAAATAATTTAAACTACTACTAACAGTGCCCCGCGGCTTCACCGCGTAGTTCTCGTTCCCGTGGGAATGCGAGGATAAAATATAGCTTATGTTACTCGCTGATTATGTAGCTTTTCATTCGGGAAAGGTGATTTTATGGTTATTGTGCTTAAGGTGTAAACACCTAAACTTATTATTTGCATTAAAACTTCAAACTTGGAACATATTTTCTAGAAAAACCGTATCAACTGTCGGGTTTTAGGAGGCTTGGTAACGAGGGTTTTGCCATATTAACGTGTTATCAAAATCAAAAGACATTTATTCAAATTAGGGTGAGTACCAGCACTTTTTGAATGAAACGGAACGGTCTGCATTGTGGTCGCAACGCAGCTGGTCAGCTGGAAGAAATTTCATAAGAAATAAACAGATCCTTTTTAGTTATAATTAGAATGTTATATACTAATGAATTTCTGTGTGTACATATGTGTGTATATAATAAAAGATGTTGCCAGCAGCAAGAGTTTTAAGAATTGTTCATGCTTATGATAATTATTATACTGTTAAGCTGATCACAGTGATCACCTTTTTTTTTGGATGGGTAATCATCAAATGATTTCTCCCGCTCTGGGCGGAGCGCAGACTCATATTGACTAATAACCACCCTAATCCTTCTAGTGCGTTCAGAGCCGCGGTGACTCTTTCGAACAAATTCCGCAACCCTAGCTGACACTGACCCTATGGGTCCCCGTCTTCACAATGATCGCCTACGGTTCACGGTTCGATGCAATTCGATCGATCACACACATAGTCTCATTACACCAAGCTATATATCAGACTCACTCTATTTCATTGTCAACATTATCCCACTGTATAACTTTCACTCATATTAAAATTGCAATTTTGTGGTATCAATACAAAGTTGGGCATCCAATTAATTAGTTTAAAGCAGGCTAACAGACTCTACAAACAAAGGCTACTTGAAATTAATATTCGTTTGCCGACGTGCATACAACATCCCTATATTTATATATACCGACACGCTATTGGTACAGGAGTAGATAACGACCAGAGGCCTTGCTTTAAAAAAACACGATGTTGTGCGAGCATGATTGTGTGTCTAAATGTAGATTTGCCAAAGCAAGAAATGCGATGGGACGTGTGCCGCATACTATTTACCATGATTCACATATTATATTCCACGTAGGTTTAGTTAGACAAGGGTAAACAGTGCCTCCATATTTCGCTAGTAATATTAACTCATATCGCTATCAAAACAAATCCAGGCACCAAGTTACTATTGAGAAATTCCAGTTAGAAAACCCAATAGCACTTTGCCCAATGCGAAAATCGCAACCAAGACTTTATGAATAACGCCATTTTGATATAACAATCATCTCGATGTGGACGTTAAGTATGTAACTGGGTTTTAGAGGTGAGGTGCTGTGTTCCATACAAAATAATGGTATTCACCAGCATCCGGCTGGACTGGAAGTTAAAACGAACTTTACAATGTCCCAACCATACTACTTATATGTATACATACCTATACATAATTATAATACTGTACCGACTACAGTTACTAGTAAATGAACATGGCGGACTTTTAGCATGCTCATTCTTGCGATATTATTTAATCCTTGCAGTGGGCATAATATATCTATACTAATATTATAAAGAGGTAAAATTTGTGAGGTTGTGAGTTTGTGACGTTGTAAGGGGTAATTTCTGGATCTACAGAACCGATTTTCAAAATTATTTCACCAATAGAAGCTACGTTATTGTGGAGGCAAATATTTTATCCCCGTATTGCCACGGGAACGGGAACAACGCGGGTGAAACCGCGGGGCGCTGCTAGTGTGAGGATATTACTATATTGGAATATGGTAATTAAAAGTTTAGTAGTTTAGTCTCTGTTGACTTTCTACTCCTACACAGTCTGTGCGTGTACTCTACCCCCAGGGGAGTCATAAAACAGCAGTGCGCGGCTATTTCATATTTTAACTTTTTAATGCAAATATGTTGTTTAGAATATACAGTTTTGGATTTTTGTGGTTTAGTTTTTGAATTTTTTAGGGAGACGAATGTTTTTTATAATTTTTGAGAGATTTTAACAAAAAATGGCTTTGTAGCATTAGTGTTTTCAGAAACTTTGTCCAGACATGAATTTTGCTCTATTTGAACTAGTTTTCATCCAGCGGCTTCGCCCGCGTTCATAAATCAACACGACGCCGACGCTTCGTGTAAAATAAAATAGTGTATTGTTTTTGTTTTTATATAAATATGTATGATAGTCTGTAAGGTATATATGTTATGGGTCTTTGTTACCCGAAATAAAAGTTATATTATTATATTATTATTATTATTATTATAAATTCATCCGACAGAAAACTACAACTGAGATTACGTGCATATGTATATCATATACTGTATTAATACTATCCATTATTTATTATGGACTTTGTCTTGCTCATCTAAATCAAAATATCGATCATCCAACCAATACTAAACAACAACCCAATACTGACAACAAAGTATCCAAACATACTGATATTCACGTTTATACCATTATGAAGGTTAAGACAACCGTTCTTGAGGAGTTGCTGCCAAGGATTAGCAGCTCCTTCCATGTTCCCCAAAAAAAATCGCGTTGAGTTGCGACAACGCAACGCGCGCGCGCGTTGTCGCAACTCAACGGTCAGCGAGTCAACACGTCCCCTGAGGATGCCTCGTGGAGAGGCGAAACACATGTCGGTAATGGTGTTGGGTTTTGCTTTGCCTTCCTGCATGTGTATAAAATCCTTGCGTTTGCCCTGTAATCTTGCATGTGCATAATATAGCGGGCGGGAGGGAGGTGCATACCTGCAACCCACTAATATTCGCGGAAATTAAAACTAGATACACTGAGATTTTCATAGCACTACGGGGATGTGACATGTCATCCACGTAAACTGCCCCAAGCGGCTCCTAAAATGCATCCTTATAAAACAAGCTCTTCTTTATAAAAGTGGTAAAACTTTACTCGAGTAAAAGATTACATCATAAAGACTCTTAATTTGCTATTTACTCTTTGTTTAAGGAAGTAAAGTCGTTATAAAACATAAATGCTTTCAAAGATTGTGTGTTTATTTGACAAATGTCTTTAAAACTTTTGCATTTTAAATGCCGGTGCTGAGTTTGAAAGTTTTTTTTTTTGTAATGCTTTCAGAGCCTGTGTTGCCTAAGAACTACAACCTGGGGTTCTTTTTGTCAATAGTGAATAGGTGGTGGTGGTGGAGGTGGTGGTGAGCGAGCCCAATCATGGATCATCTGATTAATTAATTTTATAATTTCCCAACCTTAAAAAAAGGCAAGCGTGCCCCATTGTTGACTACGTCGTCGCTTATCAAGAAGTTATGCAGCAAAACGAAATGTGTTAATCCAAAATTGTATTAATTGTATTCCAAAAATAAATATTCAAGCAATTACTAGTCGCCGTAGAAAGATATTAAGGTAGGTTCGTAGATACTGTAGTTTTCTACCAAATAATATGGAGGTTATATTGTTTATTTTTTTGCAAATGACTGAAATGGGAGTCCAGCTTATCTTTTTTTTTTCTGTATAGGAAATCATCTAATTACTTTTTTCACCCTGAGCAGAGCGGAAGGGAGTGTCAGACTCTTTCTGACTAAAACCCACGTGTGATCCACAAGTGCTATTTGCGTTCCATCGCGATGACTTTTTCGAACATATTCCGCAACGCTGGCAGGGACTGACCCTATGGGCCCCCGTCTTATTTGCTGACATCTCTTTGTAGTCCGCATGGACCCGAGCCCGCCAGACCTGCGCTTACGGTGGCCGGGAATCGCACTACGACTCCCGACACCCGGGGCGTCGTCTTTTGTTTCTGCAGCTGGGGCGTGAGGTTTTGATTTCCTTCACGCGCTCTGCCTCCTCCTTCGCTAGCATTCCTGCTACGCAGAAGGAGGTGACCGCTTCCCATGCCTCCTCGCTCCGGACCATGAATTGAACCAAGGCTGAAACCGAGAGGTCACCGCTGCCGATCGCCTCGACGAGGACACGGTGTTGCTCCGCCCAAGCAGGGCAGACCTCCACCGTATATTCCACCGAGTCCTACCATTATATTCACCTAATATTAAGAAATGATTGGTGCAATATTTTAACAACTTAAACAGTCATATCATCAATCATATAGTCGAATTAAAAACTGTAATGTCCCATTACAGTTTTTAATTCGACTATATGATTCATTTTTTGTGTGTTTTTCTCCCTTATCATAAATTGCAAAATACCTACTTGTTTTATATTTTCACAAAATTAGATATTTATTACAATTTCTGTCTATCAATTGCTATCGGTGCAAAAGTGGAAATAATTAAAACGCCCGTGGTAAGATTCGGTACTAGGCGAGCAGAAAGTAGGCAGAGAACTTAATGCTACTCCATTCATCGCTAACCTCTATCTGGATAACTGGCAATTTGAAATTTAAATCGGTCATTCTGTTAAGCTGGTATCAAAGTTAGTCAGAAGGTGAAGTGATCAATAGTTTGATCATCAATAACTAACAGGACTTCCTGACAAGAATAATTCAGAATTGCTTTACCCAGAAATTCTGTGCAATACATGGTTACATGTCCGAAATACTTTTTGATTAATTTGTATCAACCCTGCAAACATGGGTTTGCAAAAGGATTAACAAGACATTCATCTACGGCAGTCATTACAGACTGTCAGAAGCCCTGTCTTGCTAAAAAGTACCTTGTTACCCAGATGAAACAGTTGCGGAGGTCTGGTAGACAGTCGCTCCTCGTAAAATACTTGTATTCAGCTGAATCCAATTTGGTTCGGCTCCCAATATAGTTGGAAGAAGGTAGATAATGGGTAGTGACATACATACAGGGTTTTCACTAGCTCTAGTATTTTCCTCCTTTTAACAGCTTCTTAGCTGATGTTATTTCTTCACATATAAGAGATATTTGTTTTCTTTTTTAAAATATACCCGCCCTTTAGGTGTACACCATCTCCTACAATCGTATTTAACCCAGTATTGTATCAGTATCAGTAAATCCAGACTCCGGTAGCGAATTCCATGCCTTAGCGGTACACACAGTGAAGGTTTTCCCAAAAGGATTTATGCGTAGGGTGGATTAACCACCATTTACCCGTGGCGCATCGCCGTACGTTTTGCAGTTCGATGATAAAACGAGCTTTGCGGAGCTAAATTGTACAATTGCGCCGCACACTTTTCGAAATTTATACGATAGAAAACCGGCTGACTGGATACTCGACATGAATGTTCCAGGCTTTGGAGCTTTGACTCGACCAGTGCGTGCTGATAACTTTATTGGGTCGTTTCTCGTAACATTGCCACACTTCCCGTACCTTTCTTTCTTACAACACTGTCTCGTCGATTTCTCATTACACTACTAAACTTCTGAAATACCTGCACCTTGCGGTTAAACCGTCTACCGAAATCGTTCGCAATGATTTCCAGGGAAAATCTCCAGACGTTACGTTTTCAACTTTAAACCTTGATCAGTACGGTGTAATTTAGAACGAATGAGGGTGCTATTGTGGAGTGTATGACAGATGATTCTACACGGGTAGGCCGTTTGGTATCAATGTAGATTTCTGTCATTGTTTTATTGCCGTTGAGCCTTTTCAGGCGTTATGGTGATTTTCAAGCTGAATAATTTGGGCAATTTTAGTTCAATATTGGATTACAATATTGTGTTTCGGTAAATATGGCGATTCATTATGATCATCATTAAATACACACACACTACTAGGTACCCTCCTATATAAACACTGCTGAATATATCTCTCTGATTGGGTCCCTTGGAACAGATGCCAGCCTCATCAGGTTCGTGATGGCAATTTTCGGTGTTTGGGGATAAGGAGAGACGTATAAGGGCCCGTTCTCACCAAGATGGACCGTCTGTTTTCTCAGTCCGTTTAAAGTGATCGATATGCCAATGGCAGTAGATACAGTTTACATGATACTGTTCAAATTTACATGGATCCGATAAAAATACCGGATCATGGTTTTTAGACGGACATTTTGCCGCTACAAAAAGCTGCCTGCATTGGATATAGTATGCATGAATCTACCCGAACTAATCAGACCCGGTTGATATTTGTAGATATTTGGCATTCGTTAGAGAGGGGGAGCTAGAAAATCTGGCACCAGTCTTATTCTCGATCCAGGTTATTCCGCCGCTAAAATCGTGTATAGAGAAGTCTTATTAACAGCTCTAGTCAGCATTTAAAAAAGAAGAGTTGATACGGCCAGTGCCTTGTATACACCCTTCCGAATTCCAAATTCTAAGAGGGCCAAGTAATGCTGGTATATCTTGTAATTATGTATAGCGACATCTTTTTTATTTTCTGGCATGTACACGAACGAAGTCGCGAGCAATTCCTATTAATTTAAAATTTTCCTGGACTCGAAAGGGCTTAAATTATCACCTAGATGTATGTGTTCGAAAGAGTCACCGCGGCCCTGGAACTCAAAGGAAATTATGTAGAACATGGATGGGTTTTAGTCAATAAGAGTCTATCATTCCCTTCCGCTCCGGCCAGAACGGAACAAGTCAACTGATGATTTCCCATCAATAAAAAAGATGTGTACATTACTGAGTTAAGACAAACGAGATGAGATGCTGTATAGAATGGACGAAAACATGAATTCAGCAAAATTCATGAGACAGTAGTACCTAACTGCAATTTCCCCATTGACAAATCCATGGTGCCGATTATTCGGAGGCCTATTTGCCCAATGGTTGTTAAAGCACTAAACTGCTACCGGGTTTTAGTGCTAATACCCATTAATACCCAATACAAAAGGGAGTTCTGCTGGGGAGTTCTCGGCAACAACACTGAAAACAATTTATCGGATGCCTAATTCGAGGACGGGTGCGTTCAGCTGTCGGTATACCGCGTTTTGGGGTAACGTATTGTTATATAGTTACATGTAAAGCGTTTTAATATTTATATTTTGTGCTTTCAAAATATTATATTAGTAAAATTGAATTTGGCATTCTTTGTTTAAAAGTGAAAGTAGGTGGCTGGAAACCGAAGGAAAAGCAATTGGTAGCTTTCTAACTTTGACTGAGTATTATAGTAACTATTATCTAATCAAATGCTTCTTCCGTTTCTAAAAGAGATCGTTTTGGTATTATATTTTTTTTATAAATCTAAATAAATCCTTACTAATATTATAAATGCGCTTTCATGCCAAAACCGACGAACCGATTTAAAAACAAATGGTATAGAGATTGATGGAACACCGTACGCGGTTATCTTGCAGTCATAAGAAAAAACGGTGTATTTACACAACGAACAAAGTAACCGATTTCCGACATTACGAGAATAATTACAGGTCTAAAACCAGTTACTTCGTATAGGCTATTTATAGCGAAAATCTATATCAACGCGAGCGAAGCCGTAGCCAAAAACTAGTATGTATATACATAATTATGTATTTGAAAATAATGGGCTATAAAACTTTTCAGATAAAGAATTGATTTCCTTACTTTATCTATAAAGCTTTTAACATTAGCTCCGATACAAATAACCGTCACCAAATATTCTAAATTGCTCAAAACTCCTCACAGACCAAAATCCCCCCAAAATTACCAAAATCCGTTACAATTTACAGCAAGATACGATAACCTCTCCATGTATTTCATTTTCGAATCAGAAGGATACTGTTTCCTCAAACTGATCCCTGAAACAATTAAATTTAACGGGTATAACAATAACAGTTGGTATAATTTTAGGGTAAAACGGGTAGGGGGTAAGGGCATCTTTTGGCATCCCTGACCCCAGTGTCTTCATAACGTTAGGTAGGATACTGTAAGGGTGTTTGTTTTGATCGGGACCGTTTGATATTCTATGGGAATCGTTTTACATAATGTCGCTCAGTCGTCGAAAATTTGCAACAATGCATTTTATGAGGCGATAAGTCTCCTCTTTGAGGAGTGACATTATGTAAAACGATTGACTGATGATGACGATTGATGATTTGAGTGAGTGGAGGGACTGACGCAGTTACTCATCGGCCACGGATGTTTCGCGAGGTGCCTGTTTCAAATTCGGCGGGAGGACACGCCTGGGTGTCAACAATGTGTCGATCGCACGGAGGACACGAGGGAGATACGGTTGAGGTCTGCCCTGCTTGGGTGAAGCAAGGCTGTGTCCTCATAGCGGCGATCGGCGGCGACGACCTCTCGCTTCCAGCCCTGATTCAATCCATGGTCCGGAGAGAGGAGGCATGTCAAGCGATCACCTCCTTCTATGAAGCAGTAATGCTAGATAAGGAGGAGGCAGGCCGCACGAGGAAGATTGAAACCCAATGCAGAAGAAGACACCCCGGGCGTCAGGCTGCGACTGCAGGGCGATTCCCGGCCATGTGATCGCGGATGGCTAGCTAGGTGTCTCGGCGTGCGATAACAACCAGGCCCGATTCGCGGTGTATCGTGTTCCACGTGCGCCTTATAGAGATGTCGGCAAAGAAGATGGGGCCCCATAGACCAGTGACCAGTGCCTGCTAGGATTGCAGAATAAGTTCGAAAGAGTCACCGCGGCGTTGTAACGTAAAGGGCATTTGGAGGAACACGGATGATCCCATCTGTATTCGCAGAAAGAAAAATTGCATAAGTCATAAGCCGAACGCTTAGGCCGATTGCGTCTCTCTATTGCTTATTCCGCGCTCTCGCTTACACGCTCGGCTCAGGCGGAACTTTATACTTAATAAGTTTAAATAATTTTATTCTCATAAGAACAATATTACAGTTCACTTAAAATGAGATACAAAGTGCTTATAAATATTGTAACATTCGCATCTGGTGTGTTGGTAGTGTCATACGTTATATACATGTTTCTTTAATTTTAATTTAAACATATTAATATTTTCACATTTCTTTATGTCTTCAGGTCGATTATCGATTTAAAAGACGTTAATATTAAGTTTTTTGCACAGATCTGATGAATAAACTTCAACGAAGCTAAAGCAGTATGTAAGGATTGTAGCAGTATTAACTGTCTATAAAATAATCAACTTCTCGAAATGCGAGAACGCCTAAAATGTTCACTCGGAAGTTTCCAATCTGACAGTGACATAATATCTTAGACTCCGATTGACTTTATAATTTACACCCCATCCAATCAGGTCGAGTCGTCTGTCTATCTATCAATCGACTTAAGTTACAATAAAGCACAGTCAATGTACAATTTAAAGACAGACTTCTAAATCCTATGATTTAGAAAGCGTATTTTGGTTGAGGCAAATTATCTGTTTAAATCTTTTGCTGAAGAAAATATAAAACAGTTGATAAATCCGCTGTATGTTATGGATTATAATAATTTTAAGGTACAATACGCGTGAATAGAAAGCAGTCGTATTTTGCTAAAATATGAATGCCAAGTGGTAACAGAATAAATACTCTATTTTATCTCTGTATACTGACCCCTCGGAAAGGCTAGGCAGATGATGATGCATCTTTATATCTAGGTATATTAAGTACACCATAATTTTATGTAATGGAAAATAAAACGGTACATAGGGTGACACACTGGGCGGTCTTATCTCTAAAAGCAATCTTTTATTTTCTATCTTTAGATAGTTTAAAAAATATGACAGACAGTAGTACACTTGGGTGGTTGAGGGCGGATTGTTTTCCATACGCGCTCGAAAGAGATGTTAGCGGAGAAGATGGGGCTCGCCAGGGTCAGTCCCTGCCAGGGTTGAGACTTTCGTTTGAAAGATTCAACGAGGCCCTGGAATGCAACGAGCATTTGGAGTAACACGGGATTTATATATCAATTGAACAAGTGAACACACACAATTTTATTGTTAATATTGACCGCATTAGCCTTTTGAGCATACACAAAAAAACAATCAGTCTTAACAGCAAAACTAAGTGGTAACACTCAATAAATAACAACTAGAAAATAAAAATTACTCTTATAATTAGCGAGACTCGAGTACAAGTAAATTAATCCACTTAAGTCAGCAATATTTCACTAAGAATGATGTACTCGTATAACGCCATGCGCACACCACTTGAATGAATGCGAGCATTAGTTCTGAAACAAAAACGTGTTGAGATCGAGACATGTGTCGCTCGCGTTGGTAATAATTTAGCAAGGAATGAGGGGATTTTTTTGACTGAACCAGGAGAGTAACAGGACCCACGGTAAACATTTAGATTCGTGTTTACCATGGGTCCTGTTACCCTCCGGGTTTAGCACCAAAACCTAAGCCTTTGGTAGTCAATAGCTACAAATTCTACAAAAGGTTTTAACTTGAAATTGTCATTTTATACTTTACGATACGATTTCTCATACATACATTAAGTAAAAAGATGTTATTGATTTTATATTAAAAATAAATACATACTTCAATTTTACCGATTTGTATAGATACATGGAAAACCTTCCACTCCCCATTGACTTGCCAAACCCTTCCGATCCTCGAAAATATGCCAATTAAATCAAGCAAGTATAATAACACAAAGAATCCATGTTTCCTTCAGTCCGACCTAAGCAGCTTTTAATAAAACGAAGCGAAAAACTGTTACATTCAGATTTGAATAGAAACCTCCCCCATTTTGTGCGAAATCGATTAATTTTTATGCTTTTGTTTCTCGGCGCCATAACAGGGCATTAATGTCGGGTTTTTGAGTAAGAAAGCCTTCGTTTTGAAAGAAAGTGGGCTGTTGAATTTTATTCGTTGGAACGGAAGAGAATTTTGGCCTATTTGTGTAATTAGCTGACAAAATTTAGTGACGGTAAGAGGTTGTTATTCGCGGTTCAATTTTCTTCGAGGTTTTCGAGGGAGATGGTGTGGAAATGTGTCTCTTATAAAATCTTTTTCGGATTGTTTCTTTTGGTGGCCAATTTTTGCTTGTGAATAATACTTCAGCTTTGACGTTGAGATTAAGAGATTAAGACGTTGACATTTTTTTTGTTATTACTGAGGTAGGTAATGACTTGGGTCAAAAATATGGTGTTTAGTAGGGAAACTGAAATGGTAGAAGATGAAATTTTGTTAGATCGACCATTAATACTTTTTTATTATGGACACAATATAAGTAACCAAAAAGATAGAAAATGAAAACATTATACAATGTGAAACAATTGGCGACATCATCGTTAAAAGCAAGCATTTAAAGACAACTTCAGTGTGAATTTAAAAGAGAGAAGGAAAGTATAGTCTCTTTAATTTCAGAACATTTTACTTCGCCCTCAGCTATTCTCATCTAGCCGATACCAGTCACTCAGCTAATAACTTCTGGCGTCCAAACCTTCGATAGCCTATTTTCAGTATCCATTGGTAAAACAGGCTATTCACGCCACATACTCAATTACAGTAGTTCAAAAAAAAAAAACAATTGAACTGCATCTAGCTGAGTACCAGTATTTTACATGGATCGATCTGCCTATCTGACCTCTACGACCAAAACTAGTGTTAGATTACTTGGGTTTTGACTACCAAAGTTCATAATTATACATACTAAGATCTAAAATGTCACTAGGGTCTAGCAACATATCGAGATTCCTCATCTAGTATACATATGTATATGGTAGACTAGCAGCGCCCCGCGGTTTCACCCGAGTAGTTCCCGTTCCCGTGGGAAGACGGGGATAAAATATAGCCTATGTTACTCAGGCAAGTTAAGTTACATTAATTAAGCGTTTAAGAAATACAAAGTGAAATAATAAAATACTCAGTAATTAAATGTTTTAATTTTATGCACAAGTGTTTTTGAATAATAAAATAATTGCTCTAGATTTTAATTTTTATATGCATTTGATATCAGGTAAACGAGTTGTAACAAAGTAGTAGGTTAGGTTAGCGAGGAGACATGGGAAGCGGATACTTCCTTCTGCGAAACAGTATTGTAGCATTACTGCTTCGCAGAAGTAGGCGACTGAGGCGGCAGAACGCGCGAGGGAGATTGAAACCTCACGACGCCCCAACCGTCGCAACAGACGAAGACGCCTCAGGCGCCCTAAGCCAGGAAAACGCTGGGCGATTCTCGATCACCGTAGGTGTTTGCCTGCGGATGTCGAGCTATGTGTGACTCGCCATCCAATAACAACCAGGCCCGGGACAACGGCGCGTGGCGAGCCTCGAAGATATGTCAGCAGAAAAGACGGAGCCCCATGAGGTCAGTGCTTGGTAGGGATGCGGAATTTGTTCGAAGGAGTCACCACAGTCCTGGAATACATAGGGCATTAGGAGGAACACGCGTGGGTTTATGTCAGTAAGAGTTTTTCACACTCAATTTCACTCCGCCCAGAGCGGGAGAAGTCATTTGATGATTATCCATACAGAAAACAAAGAGTTAGAACTGCGACCCCACCAAATATTAGATTTGCGATTCTTTGATATGAATATCGAAGCATAAAATTTTATTTGTAACAAAAATGAATTACTGATATTTTTAAAACTGAAAGTTTAATAGGTTATTCTATGGAATGATATTACGAAAAAATTGTATGTGAAACGAAATTCTATAAAACTGTTATTTATAAAACAACGTACAATCCAACTTACCTGCTTTCTCTACTAAAGGTAAATAATTTCATTCCATCTCAACCCAAAGTTATTTTTTAATAGGTCGCCATTACGATCCTATTAACACATCAAGGATTTGAACGAGGTGCTCGCTAAATTGGATTACAAGACCTAACCTTTCTAAATTAAGCACTGGCCTTTAATTCCTGGCCTAATTATGCCATACTGTATGTACATATCTATGTTTCTTGCTTTGAGAGTTTCACGAAATAGTAATTATATCATTGTGCTTAATTTGGGGTACTTTGAAAGTCAGAAGATTTATTAGGAGTTGGTCTAAGTCAGAGCGGTTGGAGATAAGTTGAACGGAGCGTAAGTGGAAACGCATAGGGACCACATTACTGCGTTTGCTTCGTACTCTCATAGGAACTACCAGGACCTTAAGTCTTAATCCAGGTCATAGTATATGCATATATGCCAAGCCGTGATAGCGGCGGTAAGATCGGTTGTGAAAGAGTAACTGGAGAAACGGAATAGTGCCCTTACTTACCGGCTGTTGCTGGTGCTTTCTGGATATGGGTATTTCGGAAAAAATCCTGTGTCGCAGGGAGCAGTGGTGGCCAAGTGGTAACGGACTTACGAATTGTAGGTCGCGGGTTCAAAACCAGCCAGGCGCGTTACTTTGTGTTCATTTCATCACCACTGCTCTAAAAACGGTGAAGGAAAACATCGTGAGAAAACCGGCATGTCCTAGAACCAAAAATTCGAAGACATGTGACATTCCCCAACCCGCACTACGCCCGCGTGTTGGATTACGGCCCATTCCCTCTCCTATAGAGGAGGCCTGTGTCCCAGCAATGGAAACTTTAAAAGGCTGATTATGCTTATATTATGCCTGTGTCGCATAGACCATTGTGGTACCTGCTTCGATGATACGGCGCACTACATGTATGAAGAGTGCCCAGCCTGGGCAATACAGCGCCGTGACCTCGTTGTGGCGGTCGTTGCTGCGGGTAACATCTTGCTTTTGGTCGTGGTTCAGGCCATGGTTAAGAGCGAGAGCGCATAGGACACCGCCACCGCGTCCTTGTAGGAGGAAGTGATGGTAGCAAGGGAGGTGGCTGAAAAGGAGCGGAGATATCCACAACCTCCGAATCCAAACACACCGGCTGCCGAAGAGTGCAGATAAATCTCCAGTCTCCATAATGTGTTGCCTACAGGTAACAGACTTGGGGAGTCTGTTGCCTGAACAGTCAAAGACCCGAGATGATAATGCGCCTCCCAAAAGGAATAGCGGCCGTATGCAGCCGCAGAAGGTGATAGGATCTGCATGAATTCATGCAGGTCAATATCTGGCCGGATGGCTGGCTGGCTGGAAGCGTGAAAAAATGCGCAAGCACTCCAGTACCCCGGTCCAAGGAAGCTGCAAAACACCTTGTAGTTTTAGTCAGTATAAGTCTGACAGACCCGTTTGCCCGCGTAGGAGGACATCCATGAGGAATTCCACACGGTAAAATAAAATGCTTAGTTTTATCAAAATCTGTTTAGTGATTTGGATAAAAAAAGTCACAGATAGGCGCCCGTCTGTAGAACTTATTCACTTTAGTAATTGTAAATAATCTGATATGGAAGCATAGATCAATAGAACGATTGACTTGATTACCTGACTTCAGGAGTGGAGAAAACAATCGGTTTTAGTCAGGTATTTGGCAAGTGCCTGAAAAAATATTCTATATCAAATACAAGAACCAATAGAAGCAACAAACTATAGGTAATAGAAACTACAGGTAACCCAGCACGCTTTGGAAATAAAAAAAAAAACAGACGGCGTTCCAGCTTCGCCAACAAGGCCCATCGCGACGCTTCTGTCAATACCTTCCTCGACTTTTGCCTAATGCCTTGGCCTGTGCCGCTGAACCTGTAGCTTTTAATCCCTAAATAATAAAATATGACTGAGCCTGTCCCTCCCGAAATGACGCCACTTAGTTGAGGTCTGTACCCCAAAGGGGATTCCCTCAGTGAGTGGTCATTTATTTTATAAATTCAAATTGTTAGCTGGCTGGCTGGGGGCAATTGCAAAATTAAAAAAAAAAAGTTGCGTGAGACGCATAAGATAATAAACATCATTAGCTCATAGGCGTTTAAAACTTTAAGTAAAACCTGCTTAGCAGAAAAAAATGTCTTTTGAAAGTCCCTTCCCATAAAAAATACTCTTAGACAAGATCTATAAAACTAAAATATGATGAACCAGGATGTTTAATACCACTTTACTTTCTTCAGTCACCGACAAACTAGTCAAGGAGGTTCTTTTCAAGCACCAAAGAGATCTAAAGCGGCATAAGTTTATAGTTTGCAAGCTCTAGGTTTAAGTTTGGCGTTAGCGCCAGCTACTTTATGCCGAAGTTGCAAAGTTATTAAATACTAGTTAAGTAACAGTGACATGGAGTAAATGATTTAATATGATTTCGTTCCAAAATTACTTGTTCTAGTTCTTAATAAATGACGTTTGTATCGAGAATTGTGCTGGTTTACACTTTTTAGCATAATCAGCCTTTTAACGTTCCCACTGCTGGGACACAGGTCTCCTCTCTAGGAGAGGGAATGGGCCGTAATCCACCACGCGGGCCCAGTGCGGGTTGGTGAATGTCACATGCTTTCGAATTTTTGGTTCTAGGACATGCCGGTTTCCTCACGATGTTTTCCTTCACCGTTTTGAGAGCAGTGGTGATGATATTAATTACACAAAGTAATGCGCCTGGCTGGGTTTGAACCCGCGACCTACAATTCGTAAGTCGGGGCCGTCACCACTTGGCCACCACTGCTCTACACTACACTTTTTAGCAAAGCGTATTATTTTATAAGGATAGTTTGTAATACTCTTGTATACGCGTTCTTCCCGTTCCCGTAACAATACGGAGATAAAATATAGACAGTCCACAATAACATACATAGCTTTCTATTGGTGAAATAATTTTGATAATCGGTTCAGTAGATCCAGAGATTAACCCATACAACGTCACAAACTCACAACCTCACAAACTCACAAACGTTACCTCTTTATAATATTAGTATAGATGAACACAATATGAGGATTATAACTTCTAATCTTTAGTTCAAGTGTGTGTGTATATTTCAAATGAAGATAACATGAAATGAAAATTATATTCCTTGGATGTGGTTAAAACAAAAGATGATTATAAAAAAAATGGAAATTATATTAAACGAAATTATATTGTTCGTTGTTATATTCAAAACACTTTACATTATAGGTACTTTTACCTAAAATTCCACACCCGAAGTGAATCGATGTATGTCAAGTCAACATAGAAATAAAAATAAAAGGACTATTCGCTTATCGCTCAATAAGAAACAAACGCCGAGGAGTCCCGAAATCATCTAGAACCACACTGCTATTTGTCATGCAACATCTGGCAAAAACCAGTTTACACCGGTCCGGGGCGGTTTCGGGAGGTGTTATATGGCAAAATGGCGGATATTTCTCCAGTTCAAACTAGTAAGAGCCAGTTTTGGAGCACGGCCGTTTGTTTTTATTGGCCCGTAAGCACTTGTAAGTGATTTTTGATGGGTGAGAGCGAATACGTGGGAATTTTCGTAATGACCGGTCAGATTTTTGTGGATTGATTAGGGTCCTATTGATTTTTGCAAGGAAGTGTAACGGGTTTGGTTCGTTCTTTTATTTATTTTGCGGCGGTAATATCCCACATCTAAATGCTCATATTGAGGGAAGCAGTTGCAAAATATTTTTCAATAGGTTTTATTTATTTTCATTTTGACGCTTGGCTTTTATTTGCTCAGGTTGATTTTATTTAGTGCATGTAAGGAAAAACAAACAGTAGCATAGTAAAAATAGTCATAACATCTTACATACTCATTAAATGTTTAAAACAATATCCTACCCACTGCGTTGTTCTTAGATTACAATTTAAAACCAACTAGTAACACAGATACAATACATATACAAGGGTCACTGTCGTGGAATCTTTATATTATAGAAAAAAAAAAAGTAAAATTGTATGCGTACATTATTAAACATTACCTACTTTATTATACAGAAGTTTACTGGTTGCTTGGATTTACTTCTGAAATGCGTTTTTGTGAAGAAAAAAAGTCGATTGAATTTATCTCATAGTTATGTCTCAACCAAACGATGAAGTGGTGACGCGAGCCAGCGCAGCGGTTTATTTACAGAGACTAGTAGCACGTCGAGTGCGAGCCTCACATATATGAACTGTTCGAGGAACCAGGTAACACAGACTCCTAACTAAGTCCGGATAGTCAAAATGATTGTGGCACACATTGAACGAGTCATGACTTCTAGAAGTTTCCATTTTGACTCTAAGGTCAGAAGTTAATACTTTTTAAGAAGTAAACGGCATGATTGTTTCCCGACAGCATTAAAAATTTATAGTACGAAGCTATTAACTTTGTACAGTCGGTGATAGCAATTAACTGACCCCCTAAAAATTAAACGAATTTGAACCTTTTGCTTGTTACGAACGATCGAACTAGAACAACGTTGGAACTGGTTCAACGTCTACGATCAATAAAATAGTTATTCGAATTTGATCTTTAATACGCAGTGTTAAGGTAGGTATGTTCTTGAATATTATTTTAACTTGTAATATAATACGTAATTTCGATCACGTTGAATATGTTTCGAGTGGTCTAGTGGTGACTGTAGTGAGCTGACAAATTGTGGTTGCGAGTTCGTAACCAGCGTAATTGACGCGTTTGTTTCTGTTTTGTATATTTATTTTAAGTTATAAATAATAAATTATAACTTTAGCAACAACAACAAAAAAAAATGAACAGAAATAAAAAACCAAAATGGTGGTAAAAACGATTTTATTTTATAAAAAAAATATAAGAATAACATAAATGATATTGATGACGACACGAAGATGATAATATTTACCTGCTTACTAATAACGTTGTTAACTGCACTGAGTTTAATGTAGTGAATCAGCATGTTATAATATTTAGAAATATAGGTATGTATTTCTATTTCATAACAATAACATCACTACATTAAATATCATTGAACTAAATAAAACGGCATTATACGTTGAAGTTCTACCTGGTTTACTATATATCAATTTGTTTTATGAATAGTTATTTTAGTTATAAAATAAGGTTTTGACAAAAAACTAGGTATTCGAAATACTTCGTTACAAATTATAACAATAGTTAATTTAACACACACACTGACATACGTTAGTATTGTTTGTGACCAAGACTGGTTACTCAAGTTATTCATGCTTTTAATAGCGAAGTGGAGCACCATTTTTTCTATTGCTTGTTGCAAGCGGTCCCGCATACCGCGCACCATATTCCAACAACGATCACTTCCACTTGCAGTTGAATGAGTAGGCAAAAATGGCTGTTCAGTATGCCTTCTAACAATTGCTTGATGACGTTCTGACACTGGAGTATGTAACATAGTAGGTTTTGGTCCAGGACGATCTTTTTGAATATTCCCTGCCTCTTCAAAACGTCTTAGCGACAATCTGACTGTATTTCTCTGAAACAACACAATAAGCATAATTTTAGTAACGAATAGGTAAACATAATTTATCGATTAAGTTTGAAAAAATACGTTTATCAAATTAGATTATAAAATCAAATTAGACCTATAAATGATCTCAAATTAGACTCATAATGAAACACAGTTAATTGTCTATTATTCTACATTCACCGGCTTTTAAGCAGACTAACGAATTAAGGAAAAAGTATAATTATAAATGAAGCATAAAAATAATACACTTACCGCTATATTAAGTTTCCTAGCAATCGCTTTAATACCAACATTCTCCTCATGCAAATAGATTATTTTGTATTTTAAATAATCACTCAACTGAGACATGACGATTAAACTATCAAAACTGATAACAATTAATAAAAAGGAAAAAAGCCAATTTAGTAAGGCAAGGTAAAAATGTTCGCGCGTGTTCACTGCTATTTGTGCATAGAATATCTTGTTCATTTATTCTTCTACCCCATAGTCCTTATGTCATATTTATAGCAGTTTTTGTTGAATACGCATATTGACGTCTAACTACCCACTTATTAAAAAAGGTAAAAAGTTATTAAATAAATGACCTAATACCAACCTCTTAAAGCTCAAGTTTGCGTATCAAAATTATTTATTGTTTCTGTTCATCGAGTAGTGTTAGTCTGATAAACTCATACCATATTGAATAACGTTTAATGTTATGAGCATAGGGTGTAAAATCGAGTAATTTTTAGGGGGGTCAGTTAATTGCTATCACCGACTGTACTAGTTCTAATCTACGTAAAAATAGTTTCAAATAGATACTGCAAACTCGAATCTAGCAGAACACCGAGGTCGCGGAGAAAATTTACTTTATTAATTAGTAATATTTTCCTCTTTGGTTATGTTATTATATGACACTTTCGAAGACTAAGGTAAAGTTTATTGGAAGAGCAGCATTAGAGAAACGGTCTAAATCTTGCTGGAAGATAAAACAATCAGAAATAATTTTAAAGACCTTTAAATCGTCGTTATAGAAATGAAATTCTTCAAAATCTTTTAAGATTGAACTTTGAAAGACTTTGATGCCATTAATATTGTATAAAATAAATAATAAAGGGCCTAAAATTGAACCCTGTGGTACACCGGAGGTGAGCCGAAAAGTGTCAGATTCAAAGCTGTACGACGATAGTATATACACTTTGTTCAAGCGTACAATGATTGTTCGGTACACTTATGATGATAGAAACCCGGGGATGAAGAATTAAGCCGCCCGTGTTGAGTGTGGTAACATCACTGATTTATTTTATTCAGCCATTTCACTAAATGATCGCGAGTATGCAAAAGCTGATGTAGCTTAAACTACCTAATATTGCGAAATGTGCGGGTTCACCGGACATACTGCCAACTCTGAATGAGAGGACGAGGCCGCGAGGAAACCTGTTGAACCTAGAGTGAGAATACAATTAAAGTTATGATTTAAGATAAATGATACAATGTTTCTTTGAAAGTTGTTACAAGGTGATTTCAATGGTTTCTACTCTAAGTATGCTATCACTAAATTGTCTCATGTTGTCCTAGTTAATATTTCACTATAGGGGATGTCCCTTTATATACCGTACGAAAGCCATTAACAACTACCTTTTGTGCTTTATTTAGTTATGTCAGATATAAACCACCGCAAAAGGTCCCAATTTATTAAGTAGTACTAGTAGTTTAGTAAGTAGAATATAGTAAACTCAATTACCTCATAAAGTAATGTAATGAACATAAAACATATTGCAAATTAATCTTTGTTAGATAGATAAAACATTTATTTAATGCAAGAACAGAGGACACACAAAAGCACAATCACATGAATCATACATAACACTAGAAATTATGTATACTAAGATAACAGTAAATATCTTAAAACAATTGACAGTTTTTTTTTGGCAATAGGTACATTATAGTGCCAGACTAACTAACGACATAATAAAAAAAAATTGACACAAATCCAATCCAGTATCATTCACCGAGCGATGTGTGTCTCTAAGCTGCACCAAATGGGAGTCCAAATCAGCTTGTGCCAGGCAAATATACCTGACGCTGATATTCTGCTGGATCCCGGTAGCGACATGGCGACATACGGACGTCGAGCTGATGCAGAACAGTTACATATAATACCAAAAGTTAATTGTTGTTTTGTGTATGCTGTATGGTGACTACGTCCACATTGTTTTTTAAATATTGGACATAAGTATTTTGATCTAAGGTGTGTGTTTGTGTAATATTAATAGACTTAAAATATGTACGTGTAAAGTAATGGTAGGAATATAGATTGTATTGAGTATTATTATGATTGTGTAGTTGAAATAACTTACAAACGATAATTGACTACAATAAATTAAAAAAAAAAAAAAACAAAACTAAAACTAGACACAACAGACTAGACTATAAAACTAGATATTATTTTCATTTTCAAATTTATAATAAATTGTCAAAATTGACTGTGATTCACAATTTTTAAGCTATTGCATAGCTTCTATCGCGGGCCTTGAGCGTGGCAACCGAATCCAGAAATTCCGTAACGAAAATAACCTAACACCGCTACATCATTCGATTAGGCCCCGCCTTTTTAAAATGGTCGCTCGCCGTCACCGAGCCGACCCGAACGTCTGCGTTCGGAAACAATCGGTGGGACAAAGTTAAGTGAAACGTATGTGATTTACATTAGTACAGTAACCCAGGTGAACGAATCGAGACCATATCACAATGGCGCAGAGTACTAAATATATAATTGCATAAGTTGATAAAAAATGCTATGCAATAGCTTTACCGCGGCAGTCCCCGAGTGCCACATGTATTTTTTTGCACATGCCTGCTGCATGTGCAGTGAATTTCTTTGCTTATTCATTGAAAATATCGCTTTTCATATTCCCCAACAAAGAACTTCAATAAATACTATAAATCTGAATTAATTATTCCCACTCGATTTCTGCATGAATTAAAACCTTCACACAATTTTATTCGTCCAAGATAATATTTTAATCGAGGAACAATTCTGAAAATGACCCACTTTCGGAATAAAATAACGCCAATACGTACAGTGACGAGCAAAAATATGTACACACTTCACAAAATTCAAAAGCTATTGTTTGAAAAAAAAAGGTAAACTCGCAACTGTGAAATATTTACGAAAGATAAATTGTATGCGATATTTATACACACTGAACGACGAAAAAGCTTTGTATATCCCATTATACTTTAAGCATCGACTGCCTACCTGACCGTCAAAATTCAGTAACTGGGGATCACGGTACCTGTCAGTAGAACTGGATGACCCGTTGTCATTTTTCAAGTGACTGTACCTAGTTTAATAAATTTTGCATTCGTAAATGCAAAATAGTTTTGTTTTGTTATTCTGATCAGATTCAGCAGATGCCATCTGTCAACTGGGCTGTTTGTTTTGTATGTCCAGATGTGTTCCAAATATTTATGAATTTATTGACTGAATAAATATGGCGGTAGGACTTGTGGTTTAGGAAATCAGAGGGCCAATTCTACTATTTTTAGCAACGTTTAAATTTAAAATTTGCAAAATTTTTAGCACTTTCTTGGTCTATCCCTAAATCCTAGGTTAGTTGGCGATTTGTGATCACTGGTTAAATTATACGAAATTGTATGGTTTAAAGTTTATATTTGTACTTGTTAAAAAATCTAAGCTAGATTAGCACTATGATGGTTAGATATGGTTTGGTTGAGTTACGCGATTAGGAATTTTGTGGCACTAGCTTCAAGTATTTCATTCCCTTTATAATTTACATGCTCTTCTATTTCGTTTGTAGTGCCTGAATCATAAATAACAATTCTGTCGTCAGCAAATGATGGTATTTAATGTTCGATCGCTTGGTAAAAGTCATTAATATATCAAATAAAAAGTAATGGTCCCAACACAGAACCATGTGGCACACCACATGACAGTATTCTAGAGCTAGCTCTAGAAAACGACTTTAGTTTTGATCTTTAAATTTACTTTACTAATTTGTGCAATTTGACTTCTATTCCCCAGATAAGATTACCTCTGATACCATATCTTTCGAGCTTAGTTAAAAGCCTTTTATGGTCCACATAGTCAAATGTCCTGGTCATTGCCATTACCCACGAATGTGACCATTGCTTAAAAGTAAGCAGAATTGGCAATCAGGTGCTTTTATGACCATGGAAAAAAAATATTTTGTAAAAAACATAAAAATCCCAAAATTCTGGATGCTGTAAATCAGTGTCCAGAGTTTTGGGATTTCCCAGGTCAGGCATAGTACTAATGAGTTTTTTTTTTTTCATTAAGATCTTTTCAGTAGTATCCTGAAGTATCGATTTGTGCGCAATTAATGGTAAAAGGCTCGCCCCCTTACTAACATCATTTGAATGTAGGTAGCTATTAAAGTAGACCTCACTAACCATTAAGTTAAACAGGCGTGGTGGTAAAATTAAAAAACGTTAAAACCTAGAAAATATATACTTTTGCCGTAAACTGATATTGTGCTACTTTTTTAGTGATTTCTCTTTCAACTTTAATAAAATGTGTGTAATAAAAATAACGTCTTTAAGGTAAAAATACGTTTAAACAAATGTTCTCTCAAACATTATCTTTTCTACTCCCATCAGTTAGAAAGGATGCGAAGTATAAAATTTTCATTTCTACCGTACTTGCAATTTATCAAAGACCTCGAAAAATATCTTCCTAGGAGCAAGTAGTAACACCCATGACATACTATAAAATAAGAACTGCATTTGGTCACTTTAATAGATACTAGCAACACCCCTCGGTTTCACCCGTATTGTTCCCGTTCCCGTGGCAATACGGGGATAAAATAAATATACACTATGACACTCCACAATAACGTAGCTTTCTATTGGTGAAATAATTTTGAATATCGGCCCCCCTAGCCAAGTTACAAACTTTTCGTGTCGAATTCTGTTCTCCAATCGCTAACGCCTCGGTGTCAGCAACTTTAGAAAACGATAAGTAGGTAGCCATGTGATGCCATGACACGCCTGAGTCGGCCACTCGTTCTACAATGTCTTTAGAAAAACGACCTATTCTTTAGTCTCTGGCGATTGAGTCAAACAGGTTAAAATTTAAACTCTGTTTAAATTAAACATTTTAACAAAGGATGTAGCGTTGAACATTGTAGAAACGATAACAATTCATTCTATCATTTTGAATGATGTGAACTTGGCTACGAATTTTCTATTCGTTTGCTCTAACCACGTGACTTAACGTTGTGACAATGTCATTCTCATACATTTGATTCGTTTTCGAATAGCGTTAACGATTGCAGATTATCAACTTGGCTAGGGGGGCGGTTCAGTAGATCCAGAGATTACCCCTTACGTCACAAACTCACAAACGTTACCTCTTTATAATATTAGTATAGATTTACACACTCTAAGCACTAAAGAGATTGTAGCTAAATATTACCACAACATTGGTGACCATCCTTTACAGATAGCGAGACTCCTCCTCCTGTCTTAGTTTTGACTGTCAATTCAAAATCTTTGACAGTCGTTACGGATAGTTCGAAGCTAGAAAAACTGACACCTGTCTTGCCAAAGATATATGATAAGATAAAATATATTACCTAGGGACAGGGTTAAGAACATCAGATAAGCAGTCTCTATTAGACTGTTATCAAAGAAGTTCCGTAAAAAAAAGCACAGTAATAAAGTCATCAGCACATAATTATGAGGTAAATTCATTTGACTATTTATTTGTACATCGCTGATCTAATCTATGTTAATCAGGCACATACTACTAGATCAACGAAGCTTTTGTATCATAGAATAGCATACAATACTCTTCATTATGTAAACTATATAGGTTACATCCAAAATAGATGAAGAAAACATTACATACATAGCTGACACAATGGTCGGACTTATCGTTAAAAGCAATCTTTTGCAAACAACTTTTGGATGGAAATATATTTCCTCAATTTAAATATAGAATATATTTAATCCGTGTTTTATTGTTAGATTTCTAAAGAAAATAGGTAATAACATCATTTATAAATCATCAATATCAATAAGCGACTCTGAATTAGGTTGTAATTCAAAAGGATTTTCCTCTTCCTACAGAGAAAATTGTTTGCTATAAGAATAACTTAAACACCAACGCACTGTCAATTGAATCTATTAGTACCAAAGAAGATTACACCTTCGCCTAAGAAACCCATTATATTATTATATCAATTCATCATTAGGAATAGATATTCTTCTATTGTGAACTTTATGTATTTTATAAGGAAGCGTGATATTCACATCTAGACATTTTTGCAAACAAGGGCAGTGCAACAATACGAAAAAGCCTTTAAAAAGAGTTATCGCTTAAGTACCATTGTCGGATCAATTCTGCAAAAGTTTTTATTCTTATTTAAATAGTGTTTAGGGTTCCGCACCAAAATACTGCCCAATTTTTATGGGTACAATGAATTGACGAACTGTAACGTCATTTTTATCCTTCGCCTTATTTTTCTGAACTACAATTCCTTTTACTCGATTTTCGTAAGACAAAATTCAAGCGGAAAATGGCAATACAAATATACAGTTTGCTTATGTATCCGTTCAGTCAGTCGGTCTTTCCGCTCAGATATGTATGCAAATCATTCGTTCATAACAAGGGACCTTCAATTCGTTCATTCGTACAGTACGACATACAAATATTCCCCTTTTATTGCATTAGCACAGATTTTCGTTTGAATAAGGCTATTATATTAGCGAATTTGAGAAGCAGTGGTGTACCGCTGACCTGGTGAAGGCCACGTAAATCCACTGGATGCGATGAAACAAAACGGCGAATGTATTCTCTTAGCATTTCACTGTGTAAACCTAGGTGGATTGAGTATCTAGAGTTGCGGAAAGAGTCACCATGGCTCTGGAACGCAAAGGGCATTAGGAGGAACACGGATAGGTTTTAGTTAGTAAAGTCTGACACGCCATTCCGCTCCACCCAGGGGGTAAGAAGTCATTTGATAGTTTCCCATACATAAAAAAATGTGGATTGAGCATGAAGTGAACGTTAATTTCATCTTCTTTGTAAGGATTTACAGCTCCATGTTCACTTCATCTTAGCTGGCACGGTGAGGTTTACAGAATCACACTGCTGCATGTGCTTAGTAAAATGATTAGTTTACATTTTCAAATCATTACATAGCTGGTGCAATTTAATGGATAAATAATCAGAAATAAAAAAACAAATACAACAATACATTCCTACTAAGATACTTTCATATACCTAAAAAGATATAATCCAACGAATCAACGCTATGATGATTGTTTGTTGACTTTTAACAGAAGCCTGATTTCTTCGGCTGCAAGATGATGATGATGACAAATATTATCTAAAAACTACTTCTGAACAAACAAGTTCTATTATTGGAACATCACTCAATACCTTTGTGTTTAAAGATGTTCCAATAGGTGGAGACATAAAGGTCCTCCTAACCCATTTCAGTTGTGGCGACCATTCCAAACTTCAGGTTGACACAGAAGAATTCCTAATTAATAATGAAGATACCATAAAAGCTTCCTTTTGACTCCCGCTGTTTCTGTGGCCAAACTGTTAGACATAATAAAACAAATAGTCACGTCCTCAGGAAGGGATCACAACTGCGACAGGCTGTAATGACGCTCAGTTCCAAACGAAATTACGTGCGTTACCGTGATTTATTTATGAAGGATGAGTTATGCTAACTGGGTTCGACAGTTATACCCAGCTATAGTAAGATTGTTAAGAAACATTGTACAGTCTAAATGATAGATTATCTTTATTAGGAAAATTGAATGATATTTTTGTACTACTAGAGGCGTAACTAGGGTGGGGCAAGTATGGCACGAACTCTGGGGGAAAAAATAACAATAATTAAATTTCCGTCCGGGTTTAGGTGTCTTCTAGATGTGATAGATCCTAGAATAAAGTAAAATAAGATAATCTTTATCAAGGCATTGACGACTGCGACGATTTAGAAAATATATATTATATACACAATTTAGAGATACTACTAAGTTGCAATGTTAACTAGCAGAGAACAGTTATACGAAGACAGGGTGGGACTGGTCACACATTTGAGTATCTATGCAGGTGCTTACTAGCCTGGATCTTAGCAACGCTGGCCCCAACTGTCCCCCACGGTCTCGGGTTGCGAGGCTTGTAAGATGGTTAGTAGGGCAGGGAGCCTACGCAGCTAGCAGTAGCTAATGCCCAGCAATACGCAGCACTGTTCTACTGTTAAGATCGTGACATGACCTAAAGCATTGTCACTGTTGAACTGCGTAGAAAATAAAGTAATCCGCGATGAGACACTGCTTGCAATATGTTATAAAATATGAAGCATTTTATCGATTTACATAAAAATAAGTTAATTGGTACAAAATAATAACATGTGCAGTTCTGCATTAAGATATGATTCATTATTGTTATGAATTTAATTGACAGTTCATGTAAACACACGCAGGAATTATTAGAGAGGATGTTAGGATGACAGTTTCAGAAAATGATTCCTAACATTAACTTATAAAAAAGAATGTGAATTTGTTTGACTGATATAGTTTCACGTCTAACTCATGGACTCAATTTTGATAAATCTTGATACAGAGGTAGATGGGAACCTGGAGGCTATACGGATAATCTACACTAACATAAGCAGAGCTGCAGGCAAAAAAGATGCTAATTACAAATAATATTGGATAGTTTCAAGTTCAAGGCTCACTCAAATCGAGGACGAAGCCGCGGCTAGCCCATCCATTTGATGAAATCCCTTATTCGCTTTTTACGACCCCCATGGGGCCGATTCTGTCTAACCACACAGTCGCGTGAATATATCCGTTTTGATTGTACTACATTAACGAAGTTGTGGACCATCATTTCTTGCTCTAACTTAAACACGGATAAAGGCTAACTAACTAACTTTAATACATAGCAGGAGATATCTAAGTAAGTAGCTACGAGTATGTCTAGGAGATAAGGACTAAGTCAAGAATGCTTCATCATCATCTGAGTCTTGAAACTTCTACTACGGAACATATGATCAATGTGGCATCGACCGATTCTGCATCTCGCATCCAGCTATTTCCAGCTGCCTTCAGCAGGTCTTCGGTCTACCTTGTGGGAGGCTTTCCAAAGCTTTGTCTTCTGCTACGAGGTCGCTACTCCAGAACCTTTCAATCCAATAGGGACGAGATCTGTTCTGCGAAGAACGTACCCTGCCAAGAAGGCTGCCAGGCTCTAATGATATTGGGCGGGTTACATTAGCCGTATGCACGAAGACTGCTCGACAAAAGTTTCCACACAATAGGTACTTAAATGCAGAGGGTGCCGCCAAGGCCGGCCCAGAAGAGGTGGCAAGATGACCTCAATGCGTCTCGTAAAGGCCGGTTTGATGAACTCCCTGGATGGTCTTGAGGGAAGTCTTTGTTGAGTATTTGACAGTATAAACTAAAGATAGGGTTATAGTGCACTATTTCATTACTGTACTAAGTACGTGGAAATCCACTGAATGCGAGAAGCATAGGACCAGTCGAAGTGGCGACTCATTTAAAGGGCCTGTGTTAACCTCTATTCGCAGAAATAATGACAATGATTGATGAAACCCATTTTCGATCAGACACCGTCGATCGTCAGAATAGATTTTTTTAAGATTATCCCTTAAATATCCAAAATGTAACTGAAAATTTACGTTGATGTTGATTTTAGACTTCAATGTATTGTCAGCAATACATTAAAACGTAAAATCCAACTGTGTACCATTCAAAAAGTAAAGGAATGATTCACATGAAATTTACGCACCTGACGTACGAAACGACACGTAGTCAAATAGTGATGTTAAATCTCTTTCCCGGAATTCCGGGAATTCAAGGGGATTTCGTGCTACTGCGGTGAAAATCTCGTTTGACGTCGAACTAGTATTTATTGAGCTGGATTGTGAAGCTTCGTTGAAGGACTTCAAGTCAAAGTGTTATATAGCAACCACCTAAATATAGATACATGGTATAGTCATGTATATTTAGATTTTCATTTCATTGCTTGAAGGCTGGAATTTGGAAGTATTTCTAGTTTTCTGAATTTAATTTGAAATAAGAACTTATACTTACTTGGGGAAATTTTTGGAATAATTACGATCTACAATACTTTACACACTATATAAATACTTTACACACACACAATTCCTGAGAGATACAAATAAATCGAAAACTTTATTTTTCTTAGCTTTTTTTTAAATCTATTTACTTACGGATATAAACTGTCGATATACTTAACAACAATAAAGAACCATAATATCTTAATGTAGAACTGCGCATATTATTATTTTGTACAAATCAACTTTTTGGGTAAATCGATAAAATGCTTCATATTTTACCGTATATTAGGACCACGATTTACGTCATGTCACGATATTAATAGTGAAACAGAGCTACGTATTGCTGACGCACATTAGGCGCGCGATCTATAATATTATTTTGAAAATAAACTTTCATCCTACACAAAATCCAATAAACAGTGGTAAACAAGTTCGTATGCATAATTTATGTATCTGAAAACGCGCTATTTTAGAACACATCCTACATAGAATAATGTATTGTTTACCTACTAAATAATAGAACAATTATCAGGTAGAGCACCAATGTACCTGATCTTAGGTACATAGTAGGTAAGTGGGTGTCGCTTATTTCTTATAAGAATACTCAAATCGCTCGTTTACATCGTTATGGGCTCCAAGATAGTTGAACCGTTGGTCTGGGAGTTGAAGTTATTTTGGTAGTCGCCACTCTTAATAGTAGCTTTTAGATTGCTTGGCGTAATGATGACGCTTGCCAGAGGTCCAGCGATAAACAGTAGTCAGTAGCAACATCTTTTTTCTGAAATAATGATGATGAAAAAAGACTTCGCCATCTACCCTTTGCTAATACCACCGCAAAGCATAAAAACTTAATTGCATCATCATAAAATGACTGACTCAACTAAACCCAACTATGTTCACAGCCATGCAAATTCCCGGGATTTTAATTTGAATCCCGGCGCGCTACAACACTACATACGCCGAAATACACGGTTCGAGTCTGTCGCAAAGCAGTGAGCGTTAAATTAACCCTTTAACACTCGCGTCAGAATGACCCCGGGAGCAGGGCTGGCGAGATCCGGAATGACATTTAGTAATGACTTTAGGGTTTCAAAGTCATTAGGAAGGTTGGGTGATTATTTTTTTTTTTTTTCTATCAAAAAGTTCTTAGGATTACAGGTTTTTCATAAAATGTTTCAATTTAATTAGGGGTTAATGGATGAGAGCAGCCAAAGATAGGAAAAATGGATTGAGATGGAGGAGGCCTATACTCGTCGAGGAATCTTTGATTATAATTATGTTAAAAAAAAAAAACACTGTTTATTATTGCTAAGAAATTAAAGAGGCTTATTAGACCACGTCGGTAAAACACACATTTTGATTTATAGCGTTCCGTACCCGAAAAGTAACCAATGGAACCCTATTACTAAGCTTCCGAAAATTGTCTGTCCGTCAATCAGCGAACTCTCTCCTGACCTGTAAAAGAATTGAATTTTATTCAGAGAGAGCGTTCCCATTAATACTAGATAATGATAAACATTAAACCAATAGGATTTCCAGAAAAAATGTTTTATTTTTATTTATCATTTATGATACGGAATCCTTGGAGGAGCTCGTGACTAAAGAATAACAGCGACACGGGTCGATCTTCAAGGTTAAGCAACGCTTGCCAAGGTTTGTCTGTAGATGGTTAACCATCTTAACACAACAAGTTTTCTCCGTGGCTCGAAAAGCACGCTAAGCCCTTTGGCCCCGGCTGTCATTTGACGGATTAAAAAAAAAAAAAAAAAATTGATTGAGTCAGGCGTTACTTTGCGGAAATCCATTTTAAATTTGAAAACACACACGTGTCGGTAATGGTGTTGGGTTTTGCATTGCCTTCCTGCATGTGCTTAAAATCCTTGCATTTGCCTAGTAATCTTGCATGTGCATAATATAGCGGGCGAGAGGGAGGTGCATACCTGCAACCCACTAATATTCGCGGAAATTAAAACTAGTATTGTTTTCATTTTCAAATTTGACGGATTGACAGAAGCCAGTCATTCTGACACCAGTCATGCCTAGAAGTATCGTATTGCCCAGTTAATGGGTTATGGAGGTCTGGTAGACAGCCGCTCCACGTAAAGTACTGATATTTAGCTTAATCCGTTTTGACTGGAAGCCCACCCTAATATAGTTGGGAAAAGGCTAGGCAGATGATGAAACGGAATCCTTCATGCACGAGTCAGCATCATACTAGGCAGGCCAAAATGGTAGAAACCAGCGATAACGCGAACAGCGATAACATTGTCGCCTACTGGCCACTTTATCTTGATTTACTTATGCCAAGCAAACAAACACACTACATCTATACTAATATTATAAAGCTGAAGAGTTTGTTTGTTTGTTTGTTTGTTTGTTTGAACGCGCTAATCTCAGGAACTACTGGTCCGATTTGAAAAAATCTTTCAGTGTTAGATAGCCCATTTATCGAGGAAGGCTATAGGCTATATTTTATCCCCATATTCCCACGGGAACGGGAACTACGCGGGTGAAACCGCGAGGCGCTGCTAGTAATTTATGTTTATGATCTGAAAAACCAACATTCTTAATGAATTTCGCATGAAACTGTTTAATAATTTAAATCGTATTAATTTGAAGTAATTCCATGAAATGGGTTCTGGCGGAAGTTGTAACGATCTATAATACCTTATACGTGAAACATCGTAATTAATCCTCTTTTTGACAAGAGCACATTTTCCTGTATTTTTTTACTATCTATACTATATATTTTATATTTATAATTTATAATATTATAAAGCTGAAGAGTTTGTTTGTTTGTTTGTTTGTTTGAACGCGCTAATCTCAGGAACTACTGGTCCGATTTGAAAAAATCTTTCAGTGTTAGATAGCCCATTTATCGAGGAAGGCTATAGGCTATATTTTATCCCCATATTCCCACGGGAACTACACGGGTGAAACCGTGAGGCGCTGCTAGTATAAATATAAGTGTGTCGAGGCGCTTTTTGGAGTTTCAGAACTGACGAAATAGACAATTTAGTTCAAGAAGATTCTGCCAGCCCAAGATGCACCCATATGTCCTTTTGTTATTAGCTGTGAATTAATAATTCTATGATTTTAGATTCCACCTACTACTATATTGTTTGATGTTTGAACATTGTCTGACTACTCACTTTTTACCTTACCTGACGATACCGTTCAGCCTAGAAAGATCATAATATTATTACCCTTTAGAGATTACAGAAATGCTTAAAAACCAAAATTAAAATCATCAACCTCTTCACAGCCCATATCTCTCAATGTACCATTAAATGGAGTTACTCTATATCTATCTTCCTTTAACCCTAAACAACGATAGGTACGTGGTCGAAACGTCCCGCCAACCCTACACGGCAATTACAGTACGGCCACGATGTTCGCTCTAATAAATACGCGAATTCAACGCACAAAAGGTCTCGGTTGCGTTTAATTAATTTTTTGTATTTTGATTTTTTTTTTTGCGAAGTGCCACCCGTACAAAAATTACTGATGTTTACGTAATGGTGACGCGTGGCAGTTTAGGGTTATGCTTTTATGACTGTTTGGGGGTCAGTTTTTGAGGGTCGGTTAAGTGGTGGGGTCTGGATGAGTGTTTAGATGATGATATATGTTTGGCAGCAACGTTTCTATGTTCTGGTTTTATGGTAATGTGCCAGTCTAATTACAGGCACGTCACACAATTTGACAGCGTCCCTAGAGGTCTGCAATGGCTCTAGGATTGCCTTCTAACCCTTCTCTTTGACTCTTATTGCCACGGCGCTATTCTGGCTGCATCTACTGTATTTTTTTCTTTCAATAGTTGCGGTGCGGTGGTTTGAAATAGTGTGGGAAGCTTGCCGTAAATGTGATGTTTTCCGTAAAGGCGATCATTTACTATACCCTACCATTTACGGTAGGTTAATGAGGAGGCGGAAAGCCACAGAAGAAAGGGGTTTCATGACACAGCTAGGCTCACGCGCCTAGCCTTTTCCAAACAATCATCATCGCTTCCAGTCTAAATAAGAACCGCTGAAATCTAGGATAATTTAGCCTAACCTACCTTTAGTGCGTACGCATTAACTTATATATACCATGTAAAAACCCAGTTACTGTATAGGTAATGCTAACATAATACATACCGTTTTTTATGGTTTTTCCCGCTTTGGGCGTAGTGGAAGGGAGGGTCAAACTCTTACTGTCTAAAACCCACCCGTGATCTTACTAGTGCTCTTTGCGTTCCAGGGCCGCGTAGACTCTTTCGAAATTCCGCATCCCTAGCAGGTACTGAGCCTATGGGGCTTCGTCTTCTTTGCTGACAGCTCGTTGAACACGACGCCCCGTCGACCCGGGCCTGGTTGCTATTGGACGACGAGCCATCCATAGCTCGCCATCCGCAGGCCCGAACACCCCTTGGTGCAACTGTTTGTTAAAGAATTAATGATGATTATCATCAGACGCAAATTGAACATACTTCTATTTACAACCAAGACAAATCACAAAATTCACATACAAATCAAGGGAATCATTCACAAGATGTAACGGAAAAAAATAGACAATTGTTTTTTAACAATAGTGGGAGACAGTTGTTTCTCATAAGTTGACATCTGCAAGCTTCCTGGTGCAAATCGCTTCCTTACTTGTCGAGTTGTTGATGGCTGTCACATTGAGAAAATTAAGTCTTGATTGAGTGAGCCTGCGGAATCCAGAAAAATATATCGCTTTTTATTGTGATATAAAATCTAGCCTTCATTAAGAATGCCGAATAAGTCTATTGTTCGACATAGGCCTCGACTAAGCATTGCTATACAAACCAGCCTTGTGATTCTCTCATTCAACGTATACCCAAAAACCTTTACCAGGTTATTGGTTGATATTTTGGGAGGCCTAGTAACGTGTCTGCTGGTACGTGGTTACCACTTCGAACCTTCCAGAGCCCTTATGGCTATACAAATTAGGAAATTGGGAAAAGGGCATGAAGATGAAAATAAACCCTTGTAAAACTTATTATTTATTCAAAAAGAAGCGGAATGAATCAAGCAGATTCACCCAGCTTACACAAGACCTCGCATACTAATAATTAGTGAGATAATTAAACCGGACTGCTAATTACAGCAATGATATTATTACAGTACCAGGTATCGACCACATATATACAGAAGACCAGGTAAGAACAACGAGTGAAATCAGGAACACTCACACATAGACGCGTACGTAGTACGATCTCAAACAAATGCCGGTCGCGAATGTGCTTTCACTCGCTGTACGTGAAGTGCGTCTATGTGTGCGTAGGTTTTCAGTATTTGTGTGGAGATAGCTCCCTGTGCTTACCTGTACTGTGACATAGGATATCAAATGGCCAGTCTACAATTACTTACGCATGTGTAATTAGACAATTATCGACCCACTATTGGGTTGTTGACTAACGTCCGGTTGGCGAGGTGGAATGGTGGCAGTTATTTTGTTGGAACATAGGATCGCCAGTTCGCCACGAATCATTTCATCTAATCATTAAATTTACTTTTCACTTAAAGGCAAAATATCTACGCTATATAATATTATTGGAAGAAATTTAAAATCTTTTGCAATTTGCCTATTTATATGATTTATAAATTGTTTGGCCGAAAGCCATTAAAATCTTTTAAAAAAATCATTTTTTGTTTCTATTTGTAAGAATATTATAAACAGAAAATACTTGTGCATACATACATAATATAATTATGTTTGTAACAAATAAACTACAAAACTAATAGACCGATTTCAAAACTATTTTCTCCACAGATCTCACTCAAAATTAAAATGAGACAACATGACGAGCACTAGCTTTCGAATATAAAAAGAATAATCAATATCGATATACCTACGCAGTAAAAAGTTATGAGCTAAAACAAACAAAAACGTGCCTCCTCCTTTTTTTGGAAAACGGTTAAGAGCTTATACGCCGTATGGCATTACATACAAATTTTCAAAACACTATTTTGCGAAATGACTGAACCGATTTTAATGAAACTTTTTCTTAAATGTTAGTTAAAACATTTTCGAAATGTCTAATTAAAAAAAAGATAACTGGAAATTTAGGTATGTTTGAAATGGGTCTAATTTAACTGTAACACTATTTATCGAAAATGTTTTCAACTAACTTTTTAGACCTATGTATTCTGCTTGTGTGTAAAGTTTCATTAAAATCGGTATAGTCATTTCGGAAAATAAGGACTTGAAAATTTGTATGAAATGCCGTAAGGCGTATACGCTCTTAAAAATCCTAGTATTCTACTTAATATTTTGCACATGATAATAACATACAGGCTTTTAAATTATGCGGGCAGAAGGATGTTCACAGTCACGGCAAGCATAGATACAGCAGCTAGTAATGTCTTGTGTTTCTATGTCTAAGGTTTTGGGCCCTTAGACGATTAGACGGATTATGGCAAAGCTTCAGTTTGGGTGCAGACTTTAAGCGGTTGGTAGTTCCGATGTCATGTTGCAGTCATGCCAACAAGCTTTTTGGTCTGTTTTGACAAAACTCAGTTTACTTCGGAGAATTCTAAACATAAAAAACTTTGATTTCGGAAATTGGTGCTCAGAATACGAAGAAACAAAAAAAAAAAAAAAAAATTGATTGAGTCAGGCGTTACTTTGCGGAAATCCATTCCAAATTTGAAAATGAAAATAATATATCTAGTTTTAATTTCCGCGAATATTAGTGGGTTGCAGGTATGCACCTCCCTCCCGCCCGCTTTATTATGCACATGCAAGATTACAAGGCAAATGCAAGAATTTTAAGCACATGCAGGAAGGCAAAGCAAAACCCAACACCATTACCGACACGTGTTTCGCCTCTCCACGAGGCATCCTCATGCCGAGGCATGTGCTTAAAATCCTTGCATTTGCCTTGTAATCTTGCATGTGCATAATAAAGCGGGCGGGAGGGAGGTGCATACCTGCAACCCACTAATATTCGCGGAAATTAAAACTAGATATATTATTTTCATTTTCAAATTACGAAGAAACAACCAAAAACACCAACTTCCGAAATTAAAGTTTTTTTTTTTTGTTTAGAAGTCGGTTGTATTTTTTGCAAAAAGGTTTTTTCATGATAAATCATAATTCAATTTATCTACGTTTCTTTTTCAATGGTGGTGTGTTGTAGGCACCTAGTTTATTTTCCTTATAATCTTTAGCTACATTATTTTTCCTACATAACTAGATATGTATATTTATGACACAAGTCACAGGTATCACCATGGCTGTGAATAATGTCGAGTTTATGAAAATAAAACTAATGCTGGTCACTAATAAATATACCATAGTAATAAAAAATCATTTATTATTGAATATGATTAATTTTAAACAATAATGTATCCAGGTAGGTATGCACGGGTAGACTCATCAATAACCCAATTTATTTGCGATCGGTGTTGCATTGATTTATATTCTTCTAACAATTATATATTTTAAAGTAACCAAAACACCACTATCTAAACAAATGAAGACGGCCCAAGCACAAATCCCTCCAATCCGTCTTACTTAGAAAAATACCTCGACATTCAATATCAATTAGTTAGACAGATAACAGTGTTAGTAGAACCATAAAAATCATGCCATGACGCGTCAACGGGACAGCTCTGCCGCATTTTTCAACAAAACTAATTATTTCACTATCCATTGAAAAGTTAGAACGCCTGACAAAAAAGTCTGAGCAAAGAAACGCAGCGGTGTAAAAAGTGACGTTGGAAAAAACTAAGATATTTCAAAAGGAATGTCAACACAATAGGCAGTTGGAAACGCGATGTGGTCACGCGAAGCTTGATTTTGAAGGGATTTTCACCCTTCTGCACTAAGTAATAAACTCCTGATTTCTTTGACAATTTTATTAAATTAAAGTCCTTTCAAATGCTTCGGTAGCTATCTAAACAATGACATCCAACTGTTATAATGACAAATTACAGTGAATACAGTGCACGAACAGAAATCCTAAAAATAATTTACATTGATTTTTCGCCTGATTGTGTTTGAACCGGCGCTCGATAGATAGGCACACATTAGAAAAAGAGAAAATAGGGTAACATTGTGTTTGAAACTAAATATTGACTTACAGGACTGAATACATGTAACAATGGGCTGGGCAGAGTTAAAGAAAACAAATGACGATGACGATCGAGGTATTGAAAAGTATGTAGATACCATTCGCCCATTACAGAAAAATATTAGTTATCCAAGAGAGTGTTCCGAATCTTTGCGATTCGTGAATGGATGATAATTATTCACTACAGTGAAAATCACGATAAAAACATTTGATCGTAGTTGCGATTAAAATTTAAGACTTTGAATTCGACAGTTTCACAACCAGACCAACCACTCTGTCTCCCATTTATACGAATCTCTCTTTGTTTCCGTGATTAAGAAAACTCCTGTAGCGTCTAGTTGCATTGAGACCAAAACAAAAAGTAATACAATAAATAATCTATCCCGAAAGATATATAGATATATATCATTTATCCCTATCTCCGTCCTTCATCAGATCTTCACCAAACTAGAGAGAGACCACCTTTAAATACTGGGATGCTCTTCCAAACCATCGATTACAATTTATTTTTAACCGACTTCTAAAAAAGGAGGAGGTTCTCAATTCGGATGTTTGTATTTTTTTTTTTTTATGTTTGTTCGCGCATAACTCCGTCGCTTGTCAACCGATTTGAAAAATTCTTTTTTTGTTGGAAAGGGTATACTTCCCAAATGGTCCCATGAAAATTTTATCGAAATCGACCAAGCGGTTTTCGAAAAATCTAAAAAAATATCTACATTGTCTACATTGACGACCACTTAGTTTACTCTGCAAAGGAGCAGTACGTTTTTTTTACACCAATGTGATTGGTTCGTTTAGGTGGGGGGAGGGGAGGGGATGTAGGTACCACTAAAAAGTGAAAAATAAAAAACTTTTTACAAAAAAATACAACCGACTTTTACACAAAAAATCAAAAAAGTGCAAAATAACTTTAATTTCGGAAGTCAGTGTTCAAAAAACGAAAAAGCAACCACAAACACCGAGTTCCGAAATTAAAGTTATTTTGCACTTTTTTGATTTTTTGTGTAAAAGTCGGTTGTATTTTTTTGTAATAAGTTTTTTTTCAGTTTACATCGATAAGATAGAATGAGAACATCATCAATGTAGTCTAAGCCACGCATTATTAGGGATAACTCAAATACTAGTTGGTAGTCAAATCTCAATTAAATTGGACCACACGACAAGGACCAGCTTTTGAAGAATCATCAACATCGGGACAGCCAGTACAAAGTTATGAGGTAACACATACAATAAAACAAAATACAGTCGACTTGAGAATCTCCTCTCTTTTTTGGAAGTCGATTAAAATCAATTTCACAAATAATGCTCGAAAACTAAAAAGAAAAGAACCAACTACTTGTGGTAACAAGCAAACGGACAAACAAATTCACCAACATCAAACAGCACACAGTATTGAATCAATACACGAAACACACACGCCTGTCTAAGAAAATTGGAATTCACAGCAAAGAGTGAACATTGAAACAGTGCAGTTTCAAAGCTAACAAGAAACTCCTGCCTCGAATTATAAACTTGTCTTGCTTGGAAAACATGTAATTCTTTCGTACAGAATAAAATTGCCTGTGGAGTATGTTCTTCTTTGAATATATTTTTAAGAGCAACATGTGAACCAACTTGAACTGCAACGTCTAGTCTAGTTATTAACTACTTGATTCTCATATTTGGATCTTAAAAGAGACTTTAAACTCGGAGTTAATTTCGATATTTTTTCTCAGGGTAGAAAGGTAGGTAATACCGGCCTCATCTGGTTTAATTTGACAAAAATAAGGACGTGTAATAGCGTCATTTTTAACCTGATAGCAAATAAATATCAACTACCTATCATTTGTTTGTAAAACACCAAAACTCTTTCAAATATTGGACCTTTTTCATCCCAATTTAGAATGCAGTACACTTGAAAGTAGGTACACATAGACATGTGTCACCCAAACAGTGATGGAGAATTCTTGAAGACTAATCTTCATGTACCAGAAGATTGTCGATACGTCAAGAATATCATATTATATATCCAGGAGGTCAGCAGAAACTAAAGAAAGTCACTTCTGATACATGAAGTTAAAGTACTAAAGTGCTTGCCATTGTTATGCAGGAAAATGTCCTTCAACCCGGGACAGTAATGCTTGCTTACCTATAGTAACACAGAAACATAAATAGTTACTGTAGCTAACATTAGCGTGGGATATTGTATTTAATGTTGTTATTAATTGGAAATATTTGCATCATTGTAGTACCGTAAAAACTAGCAGCAGCGCAACAATGCTAGCGAAGGAGGAGGCAGACCATGCGAGGGAGATTGAAACTTCACACCTCAGCTGCCATAACAAAAGAAGACTCCCCGAGCGTCAGGAATCACAGGGCGATTCCCGGCAACCCTAGGCGCGTGCTTGCGGATGGCAAGCTGAGCTATGGGCGTCCGATAGCTACCAGGCCCGGGTCGACCGCGACGGCGGCGGCGCGTCATCGTGTTCCACGCGCGCCTCAAAGAGCTGTCTTGCTGACAGCTCATTGAGGCGCGCGTGGAAGAAGACGGGGTCCGATAGTGCCTGCTAGGGTTGCGGTATTTGAGTTACCGCGGCCCTAAAATGCAAAGGGCACAAGGAAGAACACTGTTGAGTTATAGTCAGTAAAAGCAGACTTATAGTGACTAAAACTTACCCGTATATCTCGCTCCGGGCGCGGGTGGAGCGAAAGAAGTCATTTGATGATTTCCCAAACAGACAAAAAAGATGTATTTAATGTTGCTATAAATTAGGAAAATGATCCCTTCGTCATTCCTGAATTCTCTTATAAAACCATTCAGTTTTTAACTGTTCTTTAGAGGCGTCAGTCAACTCACAAGATTTTTAACTATGCAACAATCATCCTTATTCATTACCACGTCATGTTTAACAATCATAGTAACACCTTCCATCTCTTTAGCTGTACAAAAGCGTCCATGCTACCAAGCCAGACGTGTCTCACCATTTTAATATGCTAATGTCTCGCTTTGAAGTGCCACAGCGCCTCTGTCCGTGCATCCACCCTTTTTAACTCCTTGATTAATAAAGGTGTCTTTTATAACCAAAAGAAGAGGGGTTTATTTTTTAAAGGATTACTTAAGTGTTGGGTTTGGTGTGAATAAATGGTATTTTGAGAAAAAAAAATGTAGTTTTGTGACTGGAGTTGAGACTATTTTCAGTGACTTAAAAATACATAAAACACATTTTCAAACAGCTGCAGCATGTTTTTTTTATGTCAAAATAAAAAAAGAACGCTAAATTTTCTCGTGAAATGAAATACAATTTCATTTAGAGCTGCACAACCAAGCCAGTTAAAAAAAGTAGACCAGTGGCCGTACTACGAAGTAGTGCCAATGCTATCATGATTCAGTGTGAGGGAAAGGAATAGTGCTATTCGTCTTGTGTAACTCCGTCTCTCTCTGACACAAGAATCATGATGGATTTAAGACGTCATGGTAGGGCTGCAGAATACAAACATGAACGAACTTCTGGTAAGCTTCATACATTTCAATCAAGTAGGAATGAGTTCATAGTAAAAAAAAACTTTGTAATCACAGGACAAGTAACAAACCTACCCACTTCTACTTTGTCACAGTACAAAGTTTTGCCTAATTAGCAGTTTACATACCTACTACTCGTTTCCAAGTTGTTTGTCACAATCACCTACAATGTCGTTATATCCAACAATGTTATAGGCGAATGAATATTTTAATTGAATTAACAACTTTGTTAAAATTCCGCATCGTCAAAAACATAAAGTTGAATAATTTATTGAATGGATGCTGAGTGACAAAATTATCGTGACAGAAATTGAGTTTATGCAGATTTTTCGTTAATGCGCATAATAAACGCGTGCATACTTATTTATTTATTTATTAAACAATTTATGTACACACATTTAATAAAAAGATAAGAAGACGGAAACAGAAAAATAGGTACAAAGGTGATGCTTATTTCTATAGAAATCTCTTCCAGCATACCTGCGATAGGAGAGTCGAGTAAAAAGAGATGTAGACATTGTGTGTAAAAGTATTGAGTAGGAAAAATGAAAACAATACAGTTTCAATATAACATACAATCCATAATGACATAGTGACTTAGTGGGATTTTTCTTTTGATTATTTTAGAATTAACCTACAACAACAACTTACAGACTTATTTATTACTAGCAGCGCCCCGCGGTTTTACCCGCGTAGTTATAATATGTTATAGATGTATATTCAGAGTCACTGCTCAGCTCCTATATGTCTTAGCGTTATGGTATATAGTCTATAACCTGCCCAGGAGTAGGTACTATAATCGTACCAAGTTTGGTTAAAATCCCTTCAGTAGTTTTTGATCCATGCGTGCACATACAGACAGACAGACGACAGACAGATAAAAAATTTACTGATTGCATTTTGGCATCATTATCGATCACTATTCAGCCTCCAATATTAATTCTGAATATATATATTCAATGTACAGAATTGACCGCTCTACAGTTTTATTATATGTATACATAGAAGATAGATAGATATTATAGATTGTACGGGGCGGGCGTGATCGACTGGACTGTAGGGTGGCCAGGGTAGGTTATCCTATTCTTCAAAAGTGGACTGTATGGTGACAACCCACCTAGGTATAAATGATCCAGACGCGCTGACGCTCCGTCTATGAGCTACGGGCCATGAGGATGCAACCCTTAGCTGAATACTTGCTATACTTGCTGTTATCAACACAATATATAGGGGTAGGTATTGAGGGCTTACCAATAAAGTCACAATAAAACACTATTTAAGTTGTTCACTATGCATTTAGCGATTTGAAGGGTGAAATTCGCGACTATATGATTCTACATTTAGGTATAAATTCAAATTATCTTGACAATGACTACAAATTGTGTTAATTTTCTAAGTTACTATTGTACGGCGTGACTATACCGTACCGACACCCAAAAAATCACCGTGTGTGATGAAGTTTATTAACACTAATTTTCACTATGCTAATCCTAGAATTTAGGCTATAATCTAGGCTTAGGTCTATGTGAGTAGGGGTTGTCGTACCTTTATGGATCGCCCTCGGTAAGCTCCATACAGCGGAGACGAATTCACCCCTTCATCCCCCTCCATGTAGGGGTGGGATGCCGAAAACTATACAAAACTATTATAGGCACGAAGCTATTACCTACTTGGGGTGAATTTACCGTAAAACTATGCTAGGAGGACTATACAGCTATATGTATCTCTATAGATACGACAACCCTCTACAAAACTACATATGTTTCAACCCTGTCACTCAAGGGGTTGCAACTCTATAAGCGTATATATTTCAGGGGGATAAAAATAAACAGTTTTATTAAAACCCTAATTGCGGCTTTATGCCTTTACATACTACAGATATCTATATATCCCCTGAAAGGATTTTTCAAGGCGGTTCTATTTCAGACATTTAGAAGTCTAGAATCTAGACTTGTATTTTCGGGAAGGGAAGAGGGTAGATGCAAAGTGTTTTATTTGTGTGCATACCTTCACCAGGGCTATTTATCAAAAACCATTGACCAATCACGTACCAGCACCCTCCTGCTCTGTGATTGGTCAGTGTCGCTTTTAGCTATGCGACTACCTTTGACCTGAATATTTTAGGTCTCAAGCCACCAAGCCCTTTCTATTACCTTTCTATTCTATTACCTATGTATGTCTGTCTATGTGTGTAAATACCTTGTTACCTTTATATACCTTGATTACCTTTATATACCTTTATATACCTTGATTACCTTATATACCATCGATTACCAGGGTTACCATGTGTTTACTGTTATGTGTAAGAGATAGGATACCCTACCTAACTATATTCTATTTACTTGGGAGAAATAAAGGCTCCAAGGGCTTATATATTGCCTCTTGAGAGCAAACGACTGTAACGAATGTGTTTTATTTCAATATAACAAACTATGTATCAACTATAGCTACCTATAACTATCTATACTATGTAGCTTTGCTTTTATTTGTTATAGAATTCTATGTACTAACTATAACTACCTATAACTACCTATGCTATGTAGTTGTGTTTTTATTTGTTGTAACATTCTATGTACTAACTATAGCTACCTATAACTACCTATACTATGTAGCTAAGACGCATCGTCGCGAACAAGATAGTTATATAGATATAGATTAGTATATTAGTATGGACTATAAAGATCGTTGTTCAGTAAAGCTACTGCAAAGCATGAAACAAACACTTATCTTTACTAATATTATAAAGAGGAAAGATTTGATTGTTTGTTTGCACTAAATAGGCTCCGAAATCACTGAACTGATTTGAAAAAATATTTATTTCACTGTTGGAAAGTTACACTATTCCCGGGTGACAAAGGCTTCTACAGATACAGACCAGTAATATACTTTATCCCCGTATTCCAACGGAAACGGGAACTACGCGGGAGACACCGCGGGGCGTTATTAGTTTATAATAATTTAACATACTAATTCCAAGCCACTTTATCATAGATAGAGATAGATGCAGACCAGTTACGTAAACTCTTTTGATCTTAATTAGGTAGGTAGTATTTTATAGGAAACTAACGCTTTGCCCGCGATTTCGTCCGCGCGAATTTCGTTTTGACCCTTACAAACTTCAAACTTCCTTCACAGATTTCTAAATGTATTTACAACTTCAGTATTAGATATTTCAAAATTTTTGCAAGTTTCAAGTATGTATATGTATGTTTTGGTCCAAGGAACACGATTTTATATACAAACCATCCCCTAATTCATTCCTTTGCGGGAGCTTTGAGTTTCCTGAAATTCTTTCTAAGTGGACTTCTACTTACCATAAACTACGGCCCTGCTGGTTTTTGATACTATTTCTTTTTTTTTTTGGGTGGGAAATCCCAAAATGACTTCTCCCGCTCTGGGCGGAACGGAAGGTAGTGTCAGACTCTTACTGACTAAAACCCACCCGTGTTCCTTCTTGTGCCCTTTGCGTTCCAGGGCCGCGGTGACTCTTTCGAACAAATTCCGCAACTTGATACTATTTCTTGATGAATGAACATTTGTTTTTCGATATTTAAATTCCGAATCAATGCAGATACTTTGTATGTTTGAAAAACTCGTAAATTTTACAGCTTAAATAATGCATGGATGTTGTTAGATTATCGAAATGAAACACATTTGAGTGCATGTTACCTACTCCACTAAAAAAACATACATCATGCATGTTGTAAGAATGTAAAATATGTGTACGTAAAATAAAAGATTTCGATGTCATCACAGTAATTGATTAACTCTAATAAACTCGATAATACTCCCAAATTCAGCCTATAAGTTTTATCCGTGTACAGAAACCCGTACATATGTAAATATGTTTTACAAAATAAACAATATCATTATAAATGTTTGATAAACTCGCTAGCTAGGCTAAGCTAGCGAATTTATACATCTTTGAGCTGATTTGAGTCTTATGCATTACCAAAACACACACTACCCAAAAAAAATACATTCAAAGCTTTGACAATATAACAAACCACTTTTGGCAAAAATTAGCAGTAATAAACTTCTATTCTATACAGTTATATTATATTTATTTTTTGGATTTTTATTAAAATGAAAAAATAAAAAACTATAAGTGTATAGCATATTTTACATAAGTTTTGAATTACAGATATCAATTTAAGATTAATTTACACATGACCGGGCCGTGATCCGATGCATATGTCATATAAAATGTATGCACCGATATTATGAGATCCTGACGGATCACGGATCCGGGTATAGCCCGGACGAAACGTGCTACCGTCAAACAAATGTTAGGCTTAAAAAAAATAAGTCAACTTTATATCCGTCAAAATAATATATACATATGTATGAATGTCAGCGGAAATGAGCAAACTACGTAAGATTGTAATAAATGTTTTTATATTTGGTATAATTCTCGATATATATTGATCGGATCATTTTCAATGCAATTAATCCCATTCAAATTCAATAGTTTCCAATTTAATTGTTTCTTATTGAGAAAAATTTATTTATCATGCGATATTTTACAATCTTACGGGCGTTTGCAGTTATCCGGTGACATATAAAAAAAATAAGTGTTTTCACGTAATCTCGCCTTTACACTCAAGACATAAACAATTTTAAATGCCAAAATTAGACAAATGAAACAGGGAGGAGTACATAAGCCTTGGGAATAAATTACAAAAGTTCGGCAGAAGGGTAAACATCAAAAAGTTGAAAAGTTAAACGAATTACTCCCGGGTTTACTTGTGTTTGTTAGATGCCTACTTTCTTACGGTGTTAAGGATGTGTTTACACTTTTTAGGGTTCAGCTAAACAAAGTGCCAGAACCCTTCTTGTTTGTTCCTTGGATACGAAAGAGACCGTCAGCTGCTTTTACAAATAACTGTTTCCGACAAATTATCCAACCGTTTGAAATTTAATAAAATTATCGTCAGTGAAGCAAATTCTGACGTTTACATTATCTATACTAATAAAGTCAAATTGTTTGTTGATTTGTATGAGATAAAGTTTTATAAACGGATTCGTTTATAAAACTTTTTTATCTGATAGAAAGCTACACTAAATGCCAAAAACTACTTTTTATCCCGAAAAAAAAAGAGCCCAAATGGAATTGGCCACGCGGGAAAAGCCACGCAAAACAACTAGTACTCGTACAATAAACAATAGCATCGAACCGGACTAGAATATGCATTTTTTACAGAATCAACCCCTTTTCTACCCCGGGGTGTTTCACCCTAAAATCAAAACGAGAAAACTCGACAAACAGGAGTGCAGAATACAAAGGTAATAATTTTTCATCACAATTAATTACCTACTTTTACAAGTGCCGTTAGAAAAGGTCGTTAATGTTTATTGCACGGCTATGGGGTTTACCATTGATAAAGTCATGGCTTAGTAAAACAGTGCAAGGAAGGTAAAGATTGAGATTTATTTTCATGAGTATAAAAAACTTGATAAGCTAAGGGCCAAACAAAAAATTTTTAAGCATCTTATGCGTTCTTAATATCTTAGTCCGTTAGTCGCAATCTGTCAAAAAAATTTCTTAAAGGATTCTCTGGATGGATCTGCGTAGTTTTAATGTCATTAAAAAAATCTTGTCATAGTAAACCATAATAATTGGTTATTTTACTATTTATAAAAATCATAATTTTTATTTTGTCCGTCCATTGAATTTTCAAAAAATATTAGACACGTATTTTTGTCATTTTAAATAGTAAAATAATTATAAAGATAAAGTGCATCAAATTCAAGAGTGACACACGTCACTATTAAAAATAGCAGCACGTAGTGACGTCACGCGAGTTTTCAACTCACTGTATAATCTTCATTTTTTGTTTACATGAAAAAAGAAAACAATACTTGTCCATTCTCTTTTGGAAATCTGTCAGACAGAGTAATTATAATTTTTTTAGTAAAATTTATACATATTCTGTGGTTACTTTGTTTTTTTTTTTTGTGTTAACGTTGTCTGCTATTATTGTATTTGAGTGGTTATCTATTACTTCGATACATTCATAAAACCTTAGGTAAAAGAAGAAGAAATCTTAGTTGAGCTTAATCTTTGAGGTAAGTAGATACAGAAACAGTGCATCTGTTTATACTATTCTCCCATATCATATTGGGTTTCGGTCATAGACTACTATTTATATACGTTTCGGTATTCAATTTCACTATAATCCTACTATTTATCCTACTCCTACCGTTCTTTTCCTACGGACGGTTCTAACTTTAAAATCATAAATGCGATTGAGTTTGTTTGTTCGTTGAACGGATTTGGATGAAATTTAGCACATACATAGGTGGACCATGACCTATGGAATAGATCAAAGGATACTTTTTAATTCTGTGGGACAGCTTCCAATATCCACGCGGTGGAAGCCGCGGGCAAAAGCTAGTAATATTATAAACTAGCTGCTGCCCGCAACTTCGTCCCCGTGGAATCCCCGATTTTAAAACATTCTTTATGGCTGCTCCGCTCCTATTGGCTTAAGCGTGATGATATATATCCTAAAGCCTTCCTCGATAAATGATCTATTCAACCCAAAAAGAATTTTTCAATTCGAACCAGTAGTTCCTGGGATTAGCGCGTTCAAACAAACAAACAAACAAACTTTTCAGCTTTATAATATTAGTATAGATGTGTAAGTTTGTACGGATGGATGTTTGTTACTCTTTCCCGCAAAATCTACTGAACGGATTTTGATGAAAGTTTACAGGAATAAATAAAGCTTGTATGTATATCAAAATAATACATAGGTCCGTAGCCAAGGACGGCAACTAGTTACAAAAAGTTTTGTTTTAGAAATTTCACAGTGCAACTCATTTCGAACAATTATTGCAAAATCCTAAAACATCTCAATGTCCATTTATTACAACCATTACAATGGCCAAGCCATAAAAAGACAACACATCACTTTCTGTTTTTAATCTACTCCCAGACTCTAATAGGTTTACCTATATTGTTTTAGTTTTAGGGTTCCGCACCAAACTAGGAATGTTATGTGGGTGGTCCTCATTTATAAGCAGCGTTTTGACGCAAACAATATTAGTGTAAGTAACTTTTGGTTTTAAGTTTACTGTAACACAATAATTTTGTGCTAAAAGGTTCTGTAGAACATTGATAAATGTTGGTTTACTTGTTTTAAGTGTATGTAGGAATGTTGAAACATCATTTCCACCGCTGCCTGGTGCTCAGGCCTCTTTTATGTGGGCTGTAATCCACCACGCGAACTTACTGATATTGGGACGTCAAATATGTATATCTAGGAAGTTTTATAATGCAACGATTCCTCACGAACACGATTTTAAAGCAGTGGCAATAAAACGATTTGCACCAAATATGATCCCGTTTTGTTGGATGGGATATATGGATCTGGAGGGAGTACCAGATCCTTGCTGACTAAAACCCACCAGTGTTCTTCAAAATAGGTACCCTTTGCCTTCCAGGGCCCTGGTATGACGCCTTATAAGGTAAAATGGGATCTCGTCTATATAACCTACTAGCAGTGCCCCGCAGTTTCACCTGCGTAGTTCCCGTTCCCGTGAGAATACGGGGATAAAATATAGCCTATGTTACTGTAGGTGAATGTAGCTTTCTAATGGTGAAAGAATTTTTGAAATCAATCAAGTAGAGTTTGAGTTTTTCGTTACATACAAAAATACTAATCTTTCCTCTTTATAATCTTACTAGCAGCGGCCCGCAGTTTCACCCGCATAGTTCCCGTTCCTGTGAGAATATGGGGATAGAATATAGCCTTTGTCACCCGGGGATAGTGTAGCTTCTAAACAGTGAAAGAATTTTTCAAATAGGTTCAGTAGTTTCGGAGCCTATTCAATACAAACAAACAAATCTTTCCTCTTTATAATATTAGTATACAAGACATGGTTGCTGCCTGCTTGCGCGTGTTTCTTCGCTTACTTCATCTTCTATATCAACGGAGTTTAATACGGTTTTTACTAATGGACATTGAAAAAGAAGTGAGATATAGGTTTAGGAATTTCTCTCATTTTAAACCTGGCAAGTAAAGCAGCTCCTGCATTTAGTAATACGTCTTCGATCACAATATTATAAAGGATTTTGTAAGATATTGAAAAAAAAAATAGAGAATTGCTTCAAATATAAAACAAGCAATTTGACAAAACGAGAAAAGCATTGCTTACTCAACTATCCTGCTTTCCTTGAAAAATAATTCTACCAAAGAATGCGAAAGTTTGTCACTCAATCACGTCAGAACGGTTGAACGGATCTTGATAAAATTTTCACAAAGGTAGAGCCTGGAATAGCACTTTTTACTTTTTATCTCGAGAATATGTTCCCTTGGGATAATAATTCCCCCGGGCTACATAACCATCTGCCTTACAAAGAACTCGTCACAATTATAAATTATCAAATTAATATTAATTCCACGTGACATTCACTTATTGCGCAACCTGAAGCGAAACAATAGCACTATAAACTCCTTATAAGGGTTTATATTGCTGGTAAACGCATTCAATATTTCAAATTTGGAAACTAAGTTTGTTGCGCAAGCGCCGACGAATGTGGCGCCGAGCGCCGTCGGCAATGTCGTCGATAAGATTTAATGATGGGTTAATATGGACATGACATTGGTTGTCAAGGAAATTTAGACCCATCAAAACACAACATTAAAAAATGACAAGTCTCACAACGCAGTTCTTCTAACGCAAAAAAATGTGAGATCTGATGTAAATGAAGCCGATTAAATTAATAAGCACCCATCTCTGGGAGAATTTATCTAACACATCACCTTGTTACTCGTAGTTAACTGACAACATTTTATAGCCACCAAAATAAGACTTTCTCATTCCTTTAATAAATAGATTAATAGCAACATTATGACATAAGAAAGATTTAAGTACTATTTACATCTTCTTATATATAAAATTCTCAAGTCACAAGGTTAGTTACCATAATCCTCCGAAACGGCTTGACCGATTTTTATAAAATGTTATAGGCATATTCAGTAGGTCTGAGAATCGGCCAACATCTATTTTCATCATCCCCCTAAATGTTAAGGGTGGTCCACACCTAAATTTATTTTTTATTTTATGTGGTAAAACGACGTTTGCCGGATCAGTAGTATAATTATAATAGTCCTTATTGAACTCAGCGTTAGCGGGCCTGTAGGCATACACAAACATGAATAAAGTGCCCCAAGTACTTAGATGGCTGGTAGATTTTGTTGTATGAAGATTGTTGATCAGGACTTTTTACTAAAAATTCGCTGGTCTATTTCTTTGATTTTGATTTTAGTACCAAGAGATACCTGAATTGGTCGGCATTTTCAACGAGAGAAGCACAGTTAGCCTTTATATTCTTAAAGCTAAGCGGGGTCAGGTTATGCAAGGTATTCACTGTCCTACCTACATTTTATCTATGCGATACTCTTTTTTTTCAGATTTCATTCTAACATCCACGAGAGCGAAGTCGCGGGCACAGCTAGTACTAAACAAAACAGAATAGGTTACTTCTAGACAACCATGCTCCATCTACAAACACATCATTGCTTTTCATCAGGTTAGTTAGAAAGTGGTCAAACGCGACCCTATCAATAATTATAAAAAAAAAACTTCCAATATTAATAGAAAAACAAAACAAAAGGCATATCCACTCTAGGCAAACACTAACAAACAGTAAACTGGCGAAGCCTTGTGAGATTTGCGTAGGAGTGCATATTCGGGTCGACGCGTAGATCTCACTACCAAAATTACGTCACTGACACAGTAAAACTTATAAACATTTGTCTGGGTTGTAATTTGAGACAGACGCTGTATTAAAATGCTTCAATATTCCTATAAAAAACTATTATAAAAACCTATCGATTTCGAGTTATGAAGTTCTAATTGACACATTATTCTAGAACTGTTGGTCTCGGCTGTCATTTGTAGTTCTTAAACTGTCATTACGGATTGTACGGATCCAGATTAACTGACGCCGGTCTTGCTAAGAAGTACCGTGTTAACCAGTTACTGTGTGGCGTAGGTCAGATGAGCAGTCACTCTGCAATACTGGTGCTCAGCTGAATCTGGTTTAACTGGAAGTTGATCTCAATATAGTTAGGAAAAGGCTTCGCATATGATGATTCTAAAGGTTCTTTTTACACGACTGCCCAAAAAAGGAGTGTTATGTTTTCAGGGTTCATGTATGTAAGTATGTATGTTTGTGAGTTTCTTTATTCCACCATAACTTCTGAATGGTTTAACTGATATCAATGTACGACTGTACGTGGTCTCCATAGAAGCGTTGAGTCATCCCGGGTAACATAGGCTAGTGAAAAATAAAAAGGAGGAGCCAAGTTCATAAATAAAAGCGAAAATATTTTGTTTTCATAAAAATTATGACTATATTATACTATCACCATATTCTACCTTGCTTAGTTTATTAAATAGCAAAAAAGCTATGAAATAAAAAACAAATTATTCAAAGATTAAAAAACTCGCCTGCCATGTCAAACTAAAAAAATAATAAAAACAAAGTATAAAATAATCTTTTCATTGCAGTCGGGGGACGGTTGCTTTGAGTGGGTAGTTCTTTACAGGCTTGATATGGCAAGCGTGTTATTTTTTTACATTTATTTATCCTGCCCATGTTTATGGTACCTAGCAATCAATGTACAGGGACTTAAGACTGAACCAAGACACGTTTGGTACATTTCAGATAACTCGACCTACGAAATACCCATCAAGTTAGAATGTTTACTTTGCCTAGAGCCCCTAGTTAATACTGAAACAAAAATTTACTATTTCGTTTCTATCTTTATCTTTACTATATCTTTATCATAAATAATACTAATCAAAACTTTATCGATAACGTTACAACAATTTATCGTACCTCCAATAATCACAGTGAAACATTAATTACAACAAAATTTCTGAGTTCGGAAGTATTTTATCATTTAACCTTTCTCGAATTGGACAAAAACTTCCAGCCAGAGTTTCCTTATCGATTCCAGTCACAGTCTAATACAGCTTTGTACAAAGATATTGATATACTAGATGCGGTTTTAAATTCTTCATTACCTTGTATTAACTCTAGAGAATACTTAAGTATCTACTCTAGAGAATACTTAAGAACTGACTGATGAGCAAAAAACTCTAGAAAAATATCCGAAAATAAAACATAAACTACTTCCTGGCGCCGTTAACTAAAAATAGACGACCTGCTTGTTCTATAGCAGTATTGCACAGACACTGTATTCAGAAATTAATTAAAACAATTCAACATAATATGATAACCAAGTAAAAGCTAATATCGACGGTTAAAAGGAAGTAGGGCATAAGCGACATTTTGGTCAAAAATGAGTTATATATGCCATCCTACGTAAAATTTTCCGCTCTTTCGAATGCGCTTACTCTCAGGGCTCTACGATGAGTTTTTTGGCGTTTATGCCCTAGCAAAAAAAATCGTTTTCATAGTATTAGTTTTCGTAACCGACGAAAATTCAAGTAATTTTTGCTACAAAGGTGCTTGTGCCCCTACAAAAATGATTTATTTTGTGTTTGTTGTCGGTAATGCTTTTTTACTTCATAAGGGTGTCGAGCTTTCGGTTGTTTATGCCTTTTAAGCTTTTCCCTCACAAAGTACAAATGTTGTTTATAGCCTACTTCCATTTCGTAATTTAACATAGCTATGGCGCTTGTACCCTATATACGAAATTCATTTTCATATTACTCTGTCAGTTATACCCTATTACCATTCAATACTTTATGGAAGCTATGCAGGTTATGCTCTATTACCTAAATTTATTTTAATATCACACTGTTGGTTATACCTTACTTCCGCGTACAATATAAATACAGTTTTGTCGATAATATCTTATTACTTAAATTAAATTAGATATCATGGTGTCGATTATAACCACATTATAACCTACTTCCACGTTCTACAATCATACTTATACGTCACTTATACTACAATACCCAATAAGCTTTTTATTATTTACTATTATGTTTGTTACCTTTTTAAATGTTAATATTACGGATACATACCAAGTGTTCGTAATTAATTCTTAAGTTCCCTACCTACTAGCTGCAGTATTAGCTACCTACCCATCATCATCATCATCATCATCATCAACAGCCTGTTGCAGTCCACTGCTGGACATAGGCCTCTCCAATTGCACGCCACTTCGATCTATTTTCGGCATCCAGTTTCTGCCAGCCGTCCTGCGCAAATCGTCACTCCACCGTGCGTCTCGGCAAACGTAGTGTAGAACGTCCTACATTACGTTTGCCGAGACGCGGTCTCCACTCTAGAACTCGTTTACCCCAGCGGTTGTTGGTTAATATGGCCAGCCCACTGCCACTTCAGCTTACTAATCCGGTAGGCTATATCGATGACCTTGCTTCTCTGACGGATCACCTCATTTCTGATGCGATCCCTCAGAGACACACCGAGCATAGCCCTTTCCATAGCCCACTGAGCGACTTTAAGCTTGTAGACCATACGAGCCGTCAGTCTCCACGTTTCTGCTACGTATGCCATGACGGGTAGGACGCAATGATTGAAGACTTTCGTCTTTAGGCACTGTGGAATCGACGATGTAAAGACTCGACGTAGCTTCGCAAACGCTGCCCAGCCTTACTGAATTCTTCTATTCACCTCGCCCTCAAAGTTGTTTCTACCTAACTGCAATGTCTGCCCGAGGTACACATATTTTTGAACAACTTCAAGAATTGCACCGTGAATCGCAATCGGTTCCGGTAGAACATTTTCGTTGAACATGACCTTGGTTTTAATAAAGTCAAAGTCAAAATGTTTACTGCGAAACAATGTTGATGTTACAGAAAAGTCAGCCAGATCATTCAGCATCTGTTGTAGGTCCTGCAGTGTTTCTGCCATGATGACGATATCATCTACAAATCGCAAGTAAGAGATGTATTCGCCATTGATGTTAATGCTACGTTCGTTCCAGTTCAGCGTCTTGAACATATCCTCCATTGCATTAGTGAACAATTTCGGGGAAATAACATCCCCTTGTCTCACTCCTCGATGCAACGGTATGGTACTTGTTTGCTGATTCTGTACTTGAACGGACGTGGTGGCGGCCTCGTAGAGACATCTCATCACTTGGATGTATCGCCAGTCTACTTGGCAGCGCTGCAGGGACTTCAGAAAAGACCAGATTTCAACCGAGTCAAAGGCCTTTTCATGGTCCACAAATGCTAGACACAGGGGCTGATTATACTCTTCGGTCTTCTGTATAATCTGCCGCACTGTGTGGATGTGGTCTATGCGGCCGTATCCGCTCCGAAACCCAGCCTGTTCTGGTAGTTGGAATTCGTCGAGCTTTCGCGCAAGACGGTTCATAATCACTCTTGAAAACAGCTTATAGACGTGGCTTTGAAGGGATATGGGTCGATAGTTCTTCAATAGGGTCTTGTCTCCCTTTTTGAAGAACGGAGTAGTAGTGTGGTCATCTTAACCACACTTCTACTCCACGCCTCTGAAATTCTCCCTTCAAACAGGACAGCGTTAAACAGCTTCTGGAGATCCCTCAGTACGGGTTTACCTCCAGCTTTCAGCAGCTCTGTGGTAACGCCGTCTTCTACAGGGGCTTTTCCATTTTTAAGCTGCCCAAGAGCGATCTCGATTTCGCCAATACTGAATTATTTATTTATTAAAACTACGCACTAGTAAAAAAAAAAAAAAACTGTACAAAGCGGACTTAATGCCATAGGTCTTCGGTTAAATGGCGTGTCAATGTGGCTCTAGAACCCTCATTTTTGGGATCAGGACGAGATGCATGCGATGCGTATAACCGGCTATAGAAGTCCTCCACTTCCTAAAAGACTACTGGCTTCAAAGAAACAACTTCTCCACTTGCTGTGGTCAATTTCATCAGGTGGCTTCTTCCAAGAGACTGTACGAACACCTTTGACCCCCGATTCTGCTCGATTGCTCTTTCAACCGAAAGAGCATTGAAGCCCCGGAGGTCCTGTCGTACGTGTTTGTTGATCTCTCAGTTTAGAAATCGCCGGGTGGGCTTTCACGTCATTCCTTCATTAGCCCTTTTTTTTTTTTTTTTTTTTTTTTTTTTTTTTTTCTGGATGGGAAATCATCAAATGACTTCTCCCGCTCTGGGCGGAGCGGAAGGGAGTGTCAGACTCTTACTGACTAAAACCCACCCGTGATCCTTCTTGTGCCCTTTGCGTTCCAGGGCTGCGGTGACTCTTTCGAACAAAATCCGCAACCCTAGCAGGCACTGACCCTATGGGGCCCCGTCTACGTTGCTGACGGCTCTTTGAGGCGCGCGTGGAACACGACGCGCCGTCGACTCGGGCCTGGTTGCTATCGGACGGCGAGCCACCCATAGCTCGCCATCCGCAGGCCCGCGCCTACGGTGGCCGGGAATCGCCCTGCGTTTCCCGACGCCCGGGGCGTCTTCTTCTGTTGCGGCGGCTGGGGCGTGAGGTTTCCCTCTCACGCACGCGTTCCGCCTCCTCCTTTGCTAGCATTACTGCTTCGCTGAAGGAGGCGACCGCTTCCCATGCCTCCTCGCTTCGGACCATGGCTTGAACCAGGGCCGGACGCGAGAGGTTGCCGCCGCCGATCGCCTCGACGAGGACACGGCGGTGCTCCGCCCAAGCAGGGCAGACCTCCACCGTATGCTCCACCGTGTCCTCCGGGCGATCCACACAGTGATGACACCCGGACGTGTCCTCCCGCTGGATCCGACACAGGTACCTCCCGAAACAGCCGTGTCCGGTAAGCACCTGCGTCAGGCGGAAGGTGAGGACGCCGTGACGTCTCTCCAGCCACGCCTCAAAGAGGGGACTTATCGCCGCAATAGTGGCGTGCCCAGCACTGGGTTGCGATAGTCGCTGTCTCCAAACCTCCGTGAGATCCCGCCGGAGTTCCGTCCGCTGCGCAGCAATTTGCCGCGGCGGCAGAGTTTCACCCCGGCTTAGCGCCTCCACGCGCAACGCGTAGACGTGCGCGAGGGCTCTCGCCTCCAGATCCCACGGCAGCAATCCGGCAAGGAGATTCGCCGCCTCGCCAGAGACCGTGCGGTATCCACGGACTAGCCGAATGGCCATGACCCTCTGGGCCGAGACCAGGTGGCGCGCTGGCAGTCGCCTTAGCGACAGCGCCCACACTGGGGCCCCGTAAAGGGCCATGGACCGCACGATCCCCGCGTACAGCCTCCGGCAGGAGGCGTTTGGACCCCCTAGATTGGGCAAGAGCCGCTTGAAGGCAGCCCCGGCCCGCCCCAGTTTGGGGGCCAAACGTCGGAAATGCTCCGCGAAGTTCCACCGGCTATCGAGGACGAGGCCCAGGTACCTCATCGTTGACCCGACGCCGATGTGAACCCCTCCTACCGTTACCTGGGGTCCCGGTGGTGGCCGGTTCCGAGAGCCATGAAAGCACATGGCCTCGGACTTGTGCAGGGCCACCTCGAGACCCAGTTGCCGGATTCTGTCAACGACTACCGCAACCCCGCGTGTCATCAACTCAGCCGCCGCCTGGTGCGACCCCCCTTGCGCCAGAACCAGCGTGTCGTCAGCGTAGCAGACTACGCTGACGCCGCGAGGGAGGTCGGCGCGCAGCACCCAGTCGTAGCCGATGTTCCACAGGGGCGGCCCCAGAACCGAACCCTGTGGAACACCGCACGACATCTCTCGCCGGTTCCACTCTCCCCGGTGACCGGGGTAGATGACGGCTCTGTCCGTCAGGTAGTCCTCAACCACGCGACGGAGGTAGGTTGGCACCCGGTGATACCGGAGTGCCTCCCTGATGCAACTCCAGGGCAGGGAATTAAAGGCGTTGGCGATGTCAAGGGACACCGCCACGACCACCCCACCCCGGGAAATCGCCTCCCCCGTCGTGAGGGCTCTTACGCGCATGATGGCGTCCACCGTCGAGCGCCCCGCGCGGAAACCAAACTGGTTCTCCGCCAGATCCGGCCCAACTCTCCCCAGATGCTTGACGAGGCGGTTTGCAATTACTCTTTCAAAGAGCTTGCCCACCTCGTCAAGCAGCACAATGGGCCGGTATGCGGACGGAGAGTCCGCAGGGCGCCCTGGCTTCCCAATGAGGACCAGTTTCCCCGTCTTCCAGCGACGTGGGAACTGGCCCCTCTCCATGCACGCGCTTAGGAGCCCACGTAGTCGAGGCCCGAGAGCCTCCGAGGCCAGGACCCATGCTTTCCCAGGTAAGCCATCGGGTCCTGGGGCGGTGTTTCTGGCCTTGAGCCTATTAACCGCCGCTCTCAGGTCTACCTCGGTCACCTCCGGAGTATCGTCGTCGTCGGTGTGGTCCGAATCGGCTACCGCGGGTGGCGGAGCCATGGGCGGGGGAGCATGGTCCCCTCGCAACGGGAACAGAGCGCTCACCACGTCCTCCACTAGCTGGGGCCGGAGACTCTGCGTCAACGGGGGGGCCCAGGTGCGGAGTTTGTTCCGCACCATTTTGTAGGGCCTTCCCCACGGGTCCCCGTCCAGAGACTCCAGCAAATCTCTGCGAGCCAGATCCCTGGCCCGCAAGATCCCCGCTTGGAGGGCGGTCTTCGCCGCTCTGTACTCCTCGTACAGCTCCGCCTCCCTGGCCTGCGCATTCGGAGGGCGAATGCGGAGCCGGCGATGCCTGGTGTACGGGCGACGCGCAGCAACGCACGCTTCTCTCAGCGTCGTCAGCTCGCGCGACCACCAGTACACCTGACGGCGGGCGCGTCCTGGCCGGACCCGGGGCATTGCCACGTCGCATATATCCGACATGGTCTCCCGGAACCACTCCGCCTCATCGTTGATGTCAGCAGGCCTGTCCGGTGGTGACACCCAGGCCTGCACGATCGAGGCTTCCAGGAGAAGCTCCCGGTCCAGCTGCTTCAGCGCCCACCGCGGACCACTCGGGGTCTGTCGGACTGGCGCGCTTGAGGTCTGGGCGGAGACGTCGAACCGGATATACCGGTGGTCGGAATAGGTCTCCACCTCCTCCACAACACGCCAGTCGACGACACGCGGCGACAGAGCGGGGCTGGCGAACGAGATGTCCACCACGGAGTCACCCCGCATCCGCACACACGTGGGGACAGAACCCCGATTAAGGACGACCAGGCCTGTCTCCAGGGCCCAGTCCTCTTCCATCCTACCCCGTACGTTCGTATAACGGGAACCCCAAGCCAAATTCTTGGCATTGAAGTCCCCGAGAACAAACACGGGGAGAGGACGGTACCCGACGACGACATTACGCAACTCTCCAAGGGAGTTGTGGAACTCGGCGAGAGTTCGATTCGGGGAGAAGTAGACTCCCACCACTACAATCTCCCCGAACCGTGCTGCTACGCACCCCTGTCCTCTCCTAACACTCTCGAGGGACGGGGTACCGGCGGCGGCCGACGAAATTAGGGCCACTGAGCCGTCCAGGTCCTTCACCCAGTCATCCCTGGGCGGGACGTAGTACGGCTCAGCGACCACGGCGACATTAATCAACCACTGCGCCATGCTCTGGAGCAACAGGTCCTGAGCGGCGGCGCAGTGGTTGATGTTCGCCTGGAGGAGGCGTAATGGAGCCGTTATTGGCATTCCATTTCGGCCTCCTCCCGGGCCCCTTGTGTGGGCTCTGGCGCTGTAGTCGCAGCATCGGCGGCGACAGCTGCGCTAGTGGCAGCGGCGGTGACAGAGGCGGCGGCTGGCACGGAGACGGCGGAGGAGGGCTTCTTACCCCCGGCTTTTGTGGGTGGAGGGCAGGCTTTGCCCCCAGCCCAGTGCTCGGCTGGCTTGCCAGCTGCCGCACATGCAACGCAGTGCGGCGCGGCGTTGCAGGAGCCAGCCTTGTGACCGGGCTGACCACAGCGGAAGCAAAGCTCGCTGCGGTCAACCTCCGAGGTGCAGCATGCTCCCGTGTGGTTTCCCACTTGGCAGCGGTAGCACCTCAGAGGCCTGGGCTCCAGCAGCTTGACCTGCGCCGACACCCAGCCCACCAGGAGCCTTCGGCCCTCCGAAATCTTTTTGGCCGCCGTCACTGGGCAGCTCACCACTACGGTTCGCATGCCCGTGAAGTCAGGACGTATGGTGCCTGCCTTGACTTGCTCGGCAGAGCACCCTCCCGTCCTGACCACGGCGGCCACAACCTCCTCCTCCGTGACGGAGTCGTCCAAGCCCAAAATGCGCATGTCGACGCACTTGATGGGCCTGGACACTCGGGCATCGTCCGCATTCAAGGACGCCCTGAGCCTTTCGGCCAGAGCGTCAGCGGTCGGGCCGCTGGCTGCCCCAGGGACCTCCAGCATCCGGGCACCAGTCATGGTGACCCTTAGCCTGAGGCCCCCGACGATGCCGAGCTCCCGGAGGTTAACCGTCTCCTTGGCCTTCGCGAGCACGTCGCCATATGTCACGCCCCTCTTGACCGCGTCCGGCTGCAGTGTGAGCACTACAGCTGCGGTCTTCGGGGCGCGGAGCGTGTTAGCGACGCGTCGCTCCTTCTGTCGCCGCCTTCTTGCCCTCCTTTTGGCTGCCCTGGCTGCCTTGCCCGCCTTCTTTTTCTCCCCGGCCACTTGCCATCCGGCTTCGGCAGGGGAGTTAGAAGGCGGTTGGGAAGGTGGAGGCTGCACCGCCGACGCTGGAGCCTGCGCCGCCTGTGCAGCTGCTCCGCCCTTCTTTTGCTTGGCCTGCACCGGTTTTCCCGGTGCAGGCTTTGTAGTTGCCGATTTCGCCGGCCCGGCCCCTTGCTGGGCCTGGCCGGGCGTCTTCGACTTGGCAGCCACGGCGGCCGCATACGAGGCTGCCTTCTGGCCCGAGGCCTTTTGGCTTGCCGCTAGCGGGGGGCGCAGGACGATGCCCTCCAGGACGGAAAACCGTTCCCGGAAGGCGGCCAGCTCCTGCCGGACCAGGTCCAGCACCTGGTTCTCAGGTGCCGGACCCGGCGCAGGCAAGGGCTGGCTTTGCTCACGCTTGCGCCCCCCTTGAGACGTCCCCAGAGCGCTGCCTCCGCGGAGCCCAGCCAGGTCTGCTCGGAGCCTCTCATTCTCCTTTTGGAGAAGCTCCATGGCAGCTGCCAAGCGGGCGACCTCCGCCCGCAGCTCAGACGCTGCGTCCGACGGAGGCCGGCGAAAATTCGCCTCCGCTGCCGCCAAAATGGAGGCCGCCGCCTCGCTAATGGCCCTGTTTTTGGACGCTTGCGTCCTCTTCAGGGCCACGCTGCGGACCACGGCCTCCACAACCTCCACAAACTTGGCCTTCTCGCTGGAGTCGTCAGCGGCTTCGGGCCCATTGCCAGAAGGCACCGAGGCACCGGTCTTGGGATTGCTCCCTCCGGGGTGTTGCCCCTCCTCAGCGAGCTTCGCAGCCCGCTGAGTAGCCTCCTGGGAGGCGAGCCGCCTGCTCGTACCTCCTCTCCCCTTACCCCGCTTGCTCGTGGGGACCTTCCGGGCCAGTTCTCCCTCGGAGGACGACCCCTGGTCATCCTCCGGTCGGGGACGTTTGCGGAGGAACTTAGCATTCCCCGCGGCCCCAACAATCTCCTCTTCGGCGTGCTCCGCGCTCATGGCGCTGGAACCGGAGTCGGAATCCGACCCCGGACCCTTTTGACGTTCGAGTGATGGCCTCCTCCAGAGTTTGGAAGGAGCCTTCGCTCGAGCATCCACGCAACTGTCACCCGACACTTTGTCGGGCGCTTTGTAATCGTAGCGGATCAGGTCCTCGAAGGACGCTGACCCGCTGGAGCCTCCTCGGCTCAGGTTGCCACTGGCAATCGGAAGGCGTTTGTTGCCCACCCCAGAGTACGGAGGGCAGCCCGCCGAAGCGGGGTGGGATTCCCCGACCGCTGAGCAGTCGGGACCCACCTGGGGACTTATTTTGCAAAAGCCTGGATCCATTTTTTTGTTCCTTTTAAAGGGTGCGGTCCCTGTTTCTCCGCCCCTTCTCAGGGCCCCTCTCCTCGCCTCTCTACTTACTTACTCGCTGCCCTCACAGTCACGTCTGATGATCAGACGCGTACCAGAGAGCAGCGAGCAAGTTTCCTCCAAATGAATCGCACACCGTCCGCAAACCCGAACACTGCTCAGGTCTCCGAACGGTGTGCCCTTCCCGTGTCCCTCTTGGTCTGATCCCTCACTTGCGACCTTCCGGCATGAGTAGCTCTACCGGGAAAGCTCGCAAGATCATTGAGACGCACAAGCCCCACCACGACGACAACGTGGGGACACAGTCGGTGGGGTCCTTCATTAGCCCTGAAGTCCTTTCTGAAAGCTTGAACTTCTTGCCCTTACGCTGCATATCACAGAATCTTGTACCCTTTTCCCTGAGGATCCAAATCACATTTTAGAGGTTCTGGTTTACGTCTGTTGTGGTTTCCACGGCAGCGAATCGGTTTTATAGGTTTGCCTGGAACGTTCCAGATCATGCCATGGTTTGGAGCAGAGTTGGTCAGAGTCTGGACTTCATCAGACGGACACGTTCGGCCTTGAAGTTAATATTCAGAGAGCCTCGGACAAGTCGGTGATCGCTACAGGTATTGAACCTATTGATCACGGAGACGTCTCTGAATATATGCCTCTTGTCATTCATGATGAACAAACATGAGATCGACATCTCATGTTTGGTCATAGTGTCGGGGCTTTGCCACGTCCACTTTCTTTGGGTCTGTTTCTTGAAGGAGTTCATCAAGAACAGCCCCTCCCGTTCGAGGAAGTTGACGAGGATTTGCCCCCTATGATTTCTGCTTCCAAATCCATGGTATTCTATTACCTATTCGCAGCAATATTGTACTCCCACTTTGGCATTAAAGTCAACATGACAACGATGTACTATGTCTTTGTAGTGCAGTGGAGGGCTCTCGATATGTCATCAAACATATTTTCCACTTCGTCGTCCGAGTGTTTCGAGGTTGGTGCCTACACTACCATGAGGCTATACCTCTCGGTGAGCTTCACAATAAGGTAAGCTACCCTGTTCGACACACTTAACATTTCCACAAAGTTGTTAGATAGGACTTGTTTACCAGAAACCCAACGCCGCCTTGCGATTGTTGGTCTCCCTCGCGGAAGTACATCAGATGACCCGATTCCAGGGATAACCCTGGAATCGGGTCATCTGATGTACTGGATGTGCTTGGGGGTCCTCCCCCAAGCACATCCAGTACATCAGATATTCACCATAAGGTGTCCATGTCATGTCAATGTCGTTTTTATTTTAAAAAAAAGTCCTACTATCCGCTTGTTAGTAAATAGGTAAGTAGGTGACATGAAAATGACTATAATGACGAACTATCATCTTTGAAATCTACTATTTAGTGTAAATTAGAATCACTTGAACGGGTAGGGTATACTGAAACAGGCCCGTAAGACTAAGCATCCTTAGTCTTTTTGAATGAAAATCGACTACCTAATACTTTTGAAATACTTCACACTATTTTACGAGTTAGGGACAAAATTACAGTGTAGTGTAATACCCGTTTTAGCTCATATCCTGATTAAGGATCGTGTTGGTTGCGCTACTTCATTATTTTTGGGGTGTCTTTTCATCCATATTTCCATAGACTCACGCAATGCCAAATGTTGATTATCCTTCTTTTCCTTTGCTTTCAAGCGACATTGTGCGTCACTAGTGTCTTATATCCTGGTATTGTTTTGAAAGCCGACTGTTTCTTGTACTCTATTAGCTTCCATACAACCACTGTGAAAAGTACCTTATCCTTCTTTTCCTATAACACTTATTGAACTGTCTAGTCTCTTATACCCTTTTACCTTGCTGTGTGAGAAATCAGTATGTCGCTTAGGCTTCTTATCCTTTAATATTTTACTTTGTCATTTGTATCTTATGCCATATTTCCTCATTAGAAAATTAAAAGCTATTGTTATAAGCGACAAAAACCACTTTAAATAGCGTAAAATCATTAAAACTAAAAATACCGGTAAATGCTCCATTTTTTTCTGATTTTATAACTGTTTTAGTTTTCACGATATCTTAATAAATAACAAAATTACGTCAGTTTTTCTAAAATTTAAAACTTTGAACGGCTCTCCTGAACATTTCACTTTTTGTCGCTTATACCCTATTTCCTTTTAACCGTCGATATGTTAATAAGTGATACTTCACTTGTTAAAACCCATCAAGTCGATTAGGCCACATAAATTGCCAAAGAAATAAACTCACACATAAATATTAAAAAAATATCATCCTTTTGCAGAACAGTCGGGTAAAAATTACGAAATTTCCATATTATAAGTATTAGTTCTGAACGTTTTACTTAGCATTTCGATAATCGACATCGTAACCGATAGAAGATAATTTTCTCCCTTACTTTTTTCAACATCATCAAAGTCAAGCCAAAGACATAGTTGTCACCTCTCTTCTCTGTACATCTACGTCTCTGACTTTCCCAAACCTACCCCGAACTGGAAACTTTTCTACTGAACTCCAATTAATTATATCGTGTAATGAGCGGGGCCCCACCGACTTACTACGTGACTCTGGTCAATGCGTCTCTTTTCGCTCTTGCAAGCCATGTTCCTTCTATTGAAAGTAGTTCGAGGGTTGCTGAGTTATGTTCTAAGGGGTCCCTGATGGAACTTAGTTGGTAAACCTGTCTTGGAAAAGTAGGAGACGTAAAGCAAGCAGTATTGATTTAAGAAGAAATGAAGCTTTAATTAATGTCAAGCGTAGTTGCGTCGTTTCTCGAAAAGGTCTCCGATTTATTAAGGTAGGATTAAAAGTACTTTGTTACTTGGTTGATTTGATTGATTAGATTTCAGTATTAAAAAAAAACCTTTTTAGAGTATGATGTGCATAGAAAAGTGTGATATTTTACGTACTTCAACTTTGTGTATAACAGCCATTTTCAGATAAAATTCTGCAACCTACAAAAATAAAAAAGGTTCTTTGTGGTTTATAAACAACAAAAATGAACAAGCAGATAAGTCATGCATTATTGCTTCGTTTATAAAACTGCAAAATCCTTCGTAAAACAGTAAAATAAATATATCAGTGTATAACAAAAATATCGAAGAAATATTACTATACCTACTACAAACCATATACCAGGAAAACAGAAACATCGAAGAGAAAACAGACCATCCCTACACATAGGTTGGCATCGACATTTTTTAATTTAACTTTGCGCGCACCAGCAGGCAGAATTGCAACACATAAAGAATTGGAGCCAACAAGGAATTGGATTCTTGGTATCTTTGTGGAGAATTTTTCATATTCGATACTAGAGGATTTAATATTGCCATATCGATATTCCCAAGTTCAAGACGTTTTTGTGTAGCAGTTAAAGGTGCTTTGTGAAATTTATTGATGTTGAATTGTTGATTTTATGTTTTTATTGTATTGGAGTTTGTAGCTTTTACCATGAATGGTCAAGCAAGACCAGGATATGAAGTTTCTGATACAAGCCCTCATAAAAAACTAGCTAGTAAGGATTGCGTTGAGTTGTATGAAAAGATTGATGAAATAAACTTCAAGAGTTACCGTTTCAGTTTTATCAAATAAACATAATGGAGGTTAGTTAGCAGCTACAATATTACCCATGTACTTTGTCCCCATAACCACGACCACTCTGATAAGAGTATCTGATTAAAAAAATAACCTATATTATTTTATTGACATTATCCCCGTAAATATCTCTCCACAAAACCAGTTTCATTTAAAAAAAAAAGCTGCAGTAGAAGCACAGCGAACTCACGAGTTCTCGTTTAGCAGACCAATGCCATAACTTTTAAACTATTACCGCTTCATAGCACTAACCATTCCTTTTCTCTTTCCCAACTACAATAAAACTCACACTTATAACTTTTACAATGAACAGAATAGATTTATGTGTGTTTGCGAAAGCCGAAATTATCCATTCTTCACTTTATTGGGTTAATCATACTTGTTCTACATTAAACGATGCTCATTTATTTTTGAGCAATAACAATAGCATAGCAAGAGTTTTAACAATGGTCTATTAACTTTTACTGCCAAGAATGACGGCTACTGGAATATATTTCTTTAACTTAACAAATTTACAATATTCTTTATCTACAGTGTATTTTGATCTCTGCTGTGTTACTAACAAAATTTTATTCATGATCTAAATTCTTGCCAATTAATTCTCATCCATCCATCCTCAATCAGCTACTAACCATTTTGCTCAGATCATTGCTGCATTTAACTTCTGGGCATCTGATCCCGTCTTACGTTGACTGATTCGCAATCGTTACTCAAAAATTTGATTACTCCAAAAAAAGACCCCTGGACTTTTGGGGTAAAAGATCATAGAGTGTGGGATGCATCAAACCCGTCCTATCATCGTCGGTCTATAAGAAGCACGTCGATGTTCCACTGGTACGGTGGGAGTATTGGGAGTATTTTTATTGTGCGCGAGCTGAGGGGTGGAATTCCCTGATGGAGTCTATATTCCCTGAAATAGCTACAACGTGGGGGTATTTAAGCTAAAAATTAACCATTGCACCTTTAGGCATGCGTGGTCTATCGTAGACGACATCATCGTTTATCATCGGGAGTAAAAGTGATAAAACGCGAGTCTGTATACTTCTATTACACACCTCATTGGATTTATGGATAATAATGCATGGTCTTTGCCACTTTAGTTTGCTTATTTTGTGAATGCGTAGACAAGTTTAGTTTTTTGCCAGATCACCTCTTTTCAGATTCAATCCTTTAAAGAGCATTCAATTAATTAGTAGCTAATTAAGATCAAATTCACCACAGTCAAACTTTTATAACCACATTTGCAAAATTAATCTACTCAGCCTAAATATGAGCCTAAAATGAATTATACCAGTAAATAATGCCCATAAATATTACTGAGAACAATGCAAGGTCAACAATAAGTAGATCATGCTGTGTCTTCAGTACAAACTCGACATTGTTTCTTGTGTCAACACCAAGGAGGCACGTTGAAACGGCTTTAAAAATGGAGGAGGCCCTGGAACATTTTTTCGTTTGACAATATGTTCAAGTTGGATTTCTTTAAGCCATGAGTGAACATGTAACTTCCTCCTAGGTAAGTTTGCCATCAGGTGATATATTGGTCAATAATGATATCTGTTCTTTCTTTGAGGTTATTCATTTACTACTTGATTTTTTCGTTTGGTGTTAAGCTTGACCTTATCTAAGCACGTGTTGGCAGTGATCGATGCTCTATGTTATGCATCTTCCAGGATGTTATATTCCTTTGATTTTTTTTCCGATAATTTCAGTTACACCTCTCAGATCTACTCTCGTTTAGGAGTTAAACTGACTCTTTTCACTTTGGTCAGGTTTTATGGCCAAGATAACTGTATTCATTTCAGCGAAAAGTGATTTGTATGTGCCTAAGCACGTTAGATCAAAAATTTAAAATCAAATTCTTTTAATTTTTTTTTCGATCGTCTTCTCTCCCACTACCTCCTTCGCTAGCATTACTGCTTCGAAGAAGGATGTGATGCTTCCCATGTCCTCATCTTTGGATAGTAAATTTAACGGCCTAATTTTTTTATAACGGCCAAAAAAGATTGACGTGTAAAAGTGTTTTTTACAACCTACTTACAAAAAATAAATCATTTATCATTATCATTAACCAGGGCTGGAAGAGAGAGGTCACCGCATCCGATCGACTCGACGAGGACAAGGCGTTGCTCCACCGTGCCCTCCCACCGAATCCGAAACTGGTAGCTCCCGAAACAAATATGTGTACCTAGAGATCAAATCTTACTACTGAATTTTAAAACAGTTATCATTAACCGATTGAGCTGCATCTTACATCTCATATATTAAGCAATCAATAAACTTTTTTTTATATATATACATATGTACCTACATTGTGTGTATTTCTGAGAACCAAATAGGTATTTTTTTAAATATTTTTTCTTTCATAAATTGTAATACATATACCACATCCAAACCAATTTTCAAAGTACTAAACGCTTAAAAAAGCTGGTACAAGATTCTATGCTCTGCTTGGTTACGTGGGAGAGACGAAAAGTGTACTGTTGGGTAAATACCATTATGTACTGCATGCGGTCAGGGTTGGCAGGAGAGAGGCTTATTTTAAACATTGGTTGTATAAGCAAAGATTTTGGGTCAGTTTTAGCGTTGTATGTTTTTATTATATTAGATAATTACAAGTTTGCCTCCTGTCTTGACGGTCTATCAATGCACAGCAAGAACAACCAAGTCTTAACAGCCGATTATTGGAACATTTTAACGTATGCATCGCCTAGTTATGGATTTCTGGACATTTTAACTTTAAGAGAGGGGGTGGGGAGAGAATTATGTATATATGAATATTTAATACTTTCGATTTAGGTAGGGTTTCAAATACGAAGTCATCAATCGAGGGTAGTAGTTTTATATATTTAAGGACAACCAACAAAGCATACACCAAAATACTATACATGTCGCCAAATTTTAAATTTTTTTTCATTTCATGTTTTTGTTATTTAACATAACAAGCACAGAATAGAAAAACAACTAAGGCCTAGTAATATCAAATCTGTATAAATTGATTCATGAAATAATAGTTTTGGTGATTATTGTGGACTGTATGGGGTTCTTGAATTAAACACTTTCTTCGAAGGTTTCTTCAGGTATATTCTCGAGGTCGTTCTTGTTACAGAGCTGGAGACCGACTGTGTCTCAACACTAAAAAGGGCCTTTTTTATACCCGATTTCCCCCCTCTGTTCTTGGCGGGGGCTAAAAGTGGCCGCTCATTGGCCGACCAATCAGAAGGGCTTATTGACAGCCAATCAGAACAAAGGGGGCGGGGCTTGCTTATTACGGCGCTCATGTGTAACTTTACCTTAACGAGAGCGCCGTACTATTTTTAATGATCTTACATTATTTATTATACTTAATCTACACAAATTATACACTTCCTTAATCTACCTACTTAGTTCTACCTAGGAAAAATATAAAGTATAAAATGCGGCCTAAGTTGACATGTACATATATCCCTACTTACTATTACGTGCCTACTTGCTTCCACGATGTATTTTATTTGTTCTTTATTACTTATGCTCTTATCCTACTTTGATATATATACAGGGAAACTTACGGCTATCCTACTCAAGCTTACAATTAAACTTATTCCTATCCTACTCAAGCTTACAATTAAACTTATTCCTATCCTACTTAAAAACTACCATGTGCCATCCTGCTTTAAAATACCACGTGCCGTCCTGTTTTATAATAACACGTGCCATTCTACTTAAAAATACCACGCGACATTTCATACAGTCGGCAGCATGCTCGGCGTCCGTTACATTTCTCCCCCCGGCGCAGCTCGCGTAGCCTCCTCCTCTGTCGACACGACGACGAGCTTGCTCACGGGGCGTCGGAAGGTGCCGGTCCTGGTCCGCACCTCGACGATCCTGATGCCGCCGTCCGGTCCGCGATGCGTACGCTCGACGACCCCCATTGGCCAGGTGTTCCGGGGCAGCGTGTTGTCGACCACGAGAACGATGTCACCGGCTTGTATCGGTCGCACGTTGTTCCGTGGCTCGCCGCGAGGTACCAATGTCGGAAGGTACTCGCGTAGCCACCGTCGCCAGAAGTGGTCAGCGAGTGCTTGACTAGCTCGCCAGGTTCTTCTGTCCGCCTCGTCACAGGGTCCTGTCGTTGGCAGCCCGTCTGATGACCCCAACAGGAAGTGGTTGGGGGTAAGGGCTTCGGGGTCTCGGGGGTTCACGCTGACATGAGTCAGTGGTCTTGCGTTAATGGAGAACTCAGCCTCAGTGAGCAGAGTCTTCAATACCTCTTCCGCCGGTGCCTTTTCTCGCAGGGTCACGCTGAGTGCCGCCTTCACGGAGCGCACCATACGCTCCCATGCGCCACCTTGATTGGGCGCGCCAGGAGGGATGAAACGCCACTCCATACGGTGTAGAAACCCTTCGTCTCGCAGGGCTGGCATCCATTCTGCGTATGCATTGCGTAGCTCCTGGTCAGCCCCGCGAAAGTTGGTCGCATTGTCCGAGTATATCACTCTCGGCCAGCCTCTGCGCGCGGCCATTCGTCTCAGCGCCATGATGGCTGAGTCGGTGGAGAGTGATGCGACGAGCTCGATGTGTACGGCGCGGATGGTTAGGCACGTGAAGAGTGCACCCCACCTCTTCTCTCGACGACGTCCCACTTTGACCATCATTGGCCCGAAATAGTCCACCCCGCAATTAGTGAACGGGCGGTGGAAGGGATCCAGGCGGGCGTGTGGTAGGTCCCCCGTAGCTGGCGTCTGTGGCATTGCTCGCCGCCTCTTGCAGAAGGCGCAGTTCCTCTCCACTGCACGTACCGTGGGTCGCAAGTGAATGACCCAGTACCGCTGTCGCAAGTCGTTCGTCACACGCTCTCTGTTGGCGTGGCTCGCAGCGCAGTGCTCTCGTAGCACGAGGAGCTTAGTCAGCTGGTGGCGGCCGTCGAGTATGATCGGCCGCTTCATCTCGGTCGGTGCAGGGGAGGCTTCAATCCGGCCCCTCACTCTCAGCACACCGTCCTCCAGTACTGGATCTAGCCTGTACAGTCGACTCGCTTTCGTGAGCGGGCGAGCCGACCGTATCCTCTTCAAATCTTCCCCAAAACTATCCTCTTGTGCCTGTCGAATCAGCGCGGCCTCGGCGCGCTGGATGTGTTGATGCTCCATCCTAGTCGCTCTTCGTCGGCATATGTCGGTAAACGCGATCGCTCGAGCGGTGGCTCTCACCAAGACCTCGTATTTTGAGAAGCGGACCGGGTTCGGTAGCCAGCTGTCTCTATCTGTCTTCTCGCTTACATGGAGAACCTCCTCGTCCTCCGGGTCACTCGTCGACGTCGTGGGCCACTGTTCTTCTGGCAGGAACAAGAAGTCCGGACCTTGGAACCATCGATCCGTGTCGCTAATGGGTGTGTCGACGAGTCGAGTGGCGTCGTCCGCTACGTTGCAAGCGGTGGGCAGCCAACGCCACTCCTTTTTCTGGGTCAGCTCTGCGATCTCCCCCAGCCGATGCGCGACGAACGGCGTATAGCGTCGCATGTCGTGATGGATCCAATGTACCACGGTGGATGAATCGGTCCAGTAGGTCGTTTGGCCGATATCGATTCGGTGCTCCCTTCTAATGGTTTCGGCGAGTCTTGCCCCAATTACTGCAGCTTGCAGCTCCAGGCGCGGTATAGTTTGTGCTCGACGAGGCGCCACCTTAGCCTTGGCGGCCACCAACACGACGTTCAGGCTCCCGTCGATGTTTTTTATTCTCCAATAGGCCACGGTCGCGTAGGCCTGCTCGCTGGCGTCGCATAGGACGTGTAAGTCGATGCGTTCGTACTTCTGCGTCACGTAACAGCGCGGTAGTCGCAGCTGAGCGAGTTCAGAAAGGCGTGCGAGCCAGGAGGCGAAAAGCTCGTTCTCTTCCGCTGGAATTGGCTCGTCCCACGTCGTCTGGAGGCGCCACAAGCTCTGCAGTATTATTTTCGACCTTATCGTGTAATGACTCAACAATCCGAGCGGGTCGTAGATGGACATTACGGCGCTGAGGGCTTCACGCTTGGTCGGCGCGCGGATTCTTGCTCGTACTTCGGCCGGGACCCGGCTCATTGATGTGTTGAACCCCAGCTCATCGCGCTCCGCGTTCCAGTGCAACCCCAAGATTTTGCTCTCAGGCTTCTCTCCCCCCAGTTGTGTAAGAGAGGTGGCGTGTAGCTCGGAGGGCACGTCTCGTAGCACCGTTTTGTCGCTGGAACTCCAACCTCGAAGCGTGAATCCCGCGTGCGCGTGCACTGTTCTCGTTTCTTCGATCGCTTTCCATGCTTCCTCGGCGTCTTCGTAGCTGGCCACTAGATCGTCCATATAGTGACTCTTCTTTATGGCCTCCAACGCTCGTGGGTACTCCTGCCCGTGTACGTCCGCGTTGTGGTTGCGGACATAGTGGGCCATAAACGGAGAGCTCGCGGCGCCGAATATCATGCTGGTCATTTTGTATTTCCTTGGAGGCTCTTCTCGTTCGTCGCCTCTCCACAAGAACTGTTGCGCTGATTGGTCTTCCGGCCTTATTTTGATTCGTAGGAACATCTCCTGCACGTCTGCAGTGATCGCTACTGCCTTCTCTCGGAATCTGAAAAGGATTCCTGGCAGCGACAGTAGTAGGTCGGGTCCCTCCAGCAATTCGTCGTTCAGGCAGACTCCGTTGCTCTTGGCGGCTGCGTCGAACACTAGTCTGTGTTTGCCGGGCTTGTTCGGGTTCTGCACAGCGAAATGTGGCAGATACCAACAGATGGCGCTTGCTTCCTCTGATCCGTCGCATGGCGTCGCGTACCCCTTTTCCAATAGGTTGTTAACCTGTTTGGAGTACTCCGCCGCGAAGTGCGGGTCTGCGTCCATTTTCTGCTCGATCTTCTTCAGCCGGCGGAACGCTTGACTGTAGCTAGGCGGCAAGGTGACGTCGTCTCGTCGCCATGGCAGCCCAACTTCGTATCCGTAGTCGATCTTCTTTATTGTTCTCTCGACGATGTCGATGGCCCGTTGATCAGTCGCCTTGACTCCCGGTTTCCCCTGTATGCCGAGCGCGTCGATCTTGAAATGGGCTTCGACCAATTCGTGGAGTTCCTGGCTGCCTGTCCCCTTGGTTCGGTCGGGCTCGTAGACATGCAGCACGTTTTCCTTTTCAAGGATGATACTGCGTGGTGCGGTTCCGTGCACCACCCATCCTAGTTGTGTTCTTGATGCGGCCGGTTGATCAGGGCGGCCGATTCGGAGCTCGCGAGACACAATGCACTCCCAGTGGTCTGTCCCCAGTAGAAGTCCGGGGCGCGCCATTTCGTAGCACACCTCTTCTGGTGCCAGGTCTCTCAGGTGCTCGTAGTCCAACAGCGTGTCGGGTATAGACTGCTGGTGAAGCCGGAGATTTTTCATGGTCCTCGCTCTGACCTTGTAGCTCTCGTCACTCTTCAGTCCCCTCACATTTATGTTGACTATTTGACTCTCCATTTCTCGTTGCGACATGTTGACCCCGCTCAGGTGAAGAGGCTGTGATGGTCCTTCTGCCCCTATACTTGCCGCCAGCTTTTCGTCAACGAGGGTAATTGTGGCCCCTTCATCTAGGAGCGCGTAGGTTTTCACCTCCCCCCGTGGTCCGGAAACGACGATTGGGCACATCTTTAAAAGGACTGATCGCGGTCCGGTAGCTGTTCGGGTAGCCACGGATAGGACCGCTTCTTCTTTCGTTGGTTCAGCCTTCTTCGGATCTTCAGTCTTCGCTTCTCGTAACTGATGGAGACTCTCGTGGTGCGGGCGGCGACACTGATCCACTCCGCACAGCTTTGCTTTGCAACTCATGCGCCTGTGTTGCTTCTGGGCGCACTTGAAGCAGATCTTCTTTTCTTTCAAAAAGTTCCATCGCTCTTCTATTGTAAGTGCCTTGTATTTCGGGCACTGCGTTAGGACATGAGCTTGTTCACACTTGGGGCACTTGTCCTTTTCTGGTTCCGTTCCCTCGGTCGTAGTGAAGACGCTCGCCTTCTTCTTGAGTGTTACGGCGGGTCGGGTTTCTTTCTTTTGAGGCACGGCACTTGTAGACGGAGCGTATGTGTAACGCAACAATCGGTCTGCTTCTCGCATCAGAAACCGTGACATAACGACGATCTCTGGATCCGCTGTTCCTTCGTGATCGTGTGCATAGTCACACCAACGGGATCGAAGATGCGGGCTGAGCTTGTCCAGTACCTCTCGCGACATCAAAGGGTTGTATAGATAACCTCTTCGATCTATCGTCTTCAGCACGCAGATTATGTTTTGCAGCTTGACGGCGAAACTATTGAGTTCAGTAGCTGATGTACCCGGCTTCGGAAGCTTCTTGAGGTCTTCCAGGGCTCGGTCGATGATGACCTCCGGCCTTCCAAAACACTGCTCGAGGGTCTTCATTATGACGTCTGGATCGGTGGCCGTATGCAAGAGGGCGGCCACTGCGTCTCTTGCCTCCCCTTTGAGGCAGCTTCTCAGCCGTTGTAAGTTTTCTGCTGCCGTGATCTGGTACATATCCGTCGTGTCCCTAACTGCTGCTTTGAACGGAAGCCACTCGTTGGCCGCACCGGAGAAAGTAGGTAGCTCAGTGTGCCTAGGCCTGGGTCTGGCCATCTTCTCGAGTGTTGCTGCCAAATGCTCGATGCTGTTCTCTGCTCGTGTTGGGGTCGGCGATCTCTCTCTGGATCTCTCGAAGCGTATCTGTTTCGCCTCCTCTCTTTGTTCTTCCTTCCCCTGTGTAATGAGGGGGTTCTTCCTCAGCCAGTTGTCCACCCTTTGGTGTGGCTCTTCGCCTGGAGGAGTAGGCTCTTGCTCTTCATGTACGCTTTCCTCGTCGTTGATCGCTGACACTTCGACCGCAAGTCTCTTCTTGACTAGTTCCTTTTCCAACTCCAATTCTTTTCTTCGTATGACTGCCAGCTTCTCTGCAGCCTCCAGTTCCGCCATCCGTAGTCTTGTTGTGACACTTGTTGTCGACCGTTGCGATCTCATTGACCTGGTTGGTGACGTCACTCTTCGTGGAACCGCCGTGTTTGTTATTTGGGTTCCGGAAGGCCCCGCTGTGCTAGTGTCCGCCATCTTTGAATATGGTGATGCCGGTGGATCCAGTGAGAGTCTTCTTATCCGCTCCCGTTCGATCAGCTCCGCTTCCTGGCGGCGCGCCTCCTGTTCCTGGGCGCGTTGTGCTTCAATCTCGGCAGCGTCCCCCTGGCTCCTTGTGACCACCATCTTGATTAGATCGACAGGCACGTTCAGTGTGGCGTGACGGGTTCTTCGGTTCGATACGGGTGACACCGGACGGCTCGGTTCGGTGAGCCGGTCGGATTAGACTGGTTAGGTTCAAAACCGGTCGGTCGTTCAAACCGGTTTCGTTCCGGACAGTCGGGTCCCGTTCTTCGCTCTTGCGGCAGATCTTCGTACTTCGTCTGCAGCTCGGTGGGCTTGATTGTCGCGAGTTCTTCTTTCTTGAATCCGGCGCTCGAATGACCGGACTATTGTCGCGGGTTCTTCTTTCTTGAATCCGGCGCTCGAATGACCAGATTATTGTCGTGGGTTCTTCTTTCTTGAATCCGGCGCTCGAAGGACCAGACTATTGTCGCGGGTTCTTCTTTCTTGAATCCGGCTCGAAGGACCAGACTTTTGTGGACTGTATGGGGTTCTTGAATTAAACACTTTCTTCGAAGGTTTCTTCAGGTATATTCTCGAGGTCGTTCTTGTTACAGAGCTGGAGACCGACTGTGTCTCAACACTAAAAAGGGCCTTTTTTATACCCGATTTCCCCCCTCTGTTCTTGGCGGGGGCTAAAAGTGGCCGCTCATTGGCCGACCAATCAGAAGGGCTTATTGACAGCCAATCAGAACAAAGGGGGCGGGGCTTGCTTATTACGGCGCTCATGTGTAACTTTACCTTAACGAGAGCGCCGTACTATTTTTAATGATCTTACATTATTTATTATACTTAATCTACACAAATTATACACTTCCTTAATCTACCTACTTAGTTCTACCTAGGAAAAATATAAAGTATAAAATGCGGCCTAAGTTGACATGTACATATATCCCTACTTACTATTACGTGCCTACTTGCTTCCACGATGTATTTTATTTGTTCTTTATTACTTATGCTCTTATCCTACTTTGATATATATACAGGGAAACTTACGGCTATCCTACTCAAGCTTACAATTAAACTTATTCCTATCCTACTCAAGCTTACAATTAAACTTATTCCTATCCTACTTAAAAACTACCATGTGCCATCCTGCTTTAAAATACCACGTGCCGTCCTGTTTTATAATAACACGTGCCATTCTACTTAAAAATACCACGCGACATTTCATACAGTCGGCAGCATGCTCGGCGTCCGTTACAGTGATTTTTTCCTATAGTTAATATTGCGTTTCATATAAAACATAAATCTTTAACTAAAATAACCCTTTGTACTATTAACACCGTGTCAACCCTAAACGCATTACAGTTAGCGACACGGAATGCATCGCGTGCGCGCTTCACGTTAGTCACATCGGTGTAATTGAGGACGGCACTGTTATCGTTTAGGGCTTAATTCCGAAACTTACTGATAGATAATTAGTTATAACATTAATGAGTGGTTTTTATTGGTGTCTTATCAGTACATTAGGTGCTGGATGGAATGGAATTAATTGGTCGTTTGGGGTGTAAATTTTGGAGAAAGATTAGTTACGCGGATGGGAAAAAATGGTGTTTAGTACACAGTTAGGATTTTCTAGCAGTTTGACTTAAGCCTGCTTGCACCAGCCAAAGATTTATTAATTCTGCGTTATTACTAACACAGGACCGTTATGTATCAAATATTGTAATAATGTAACCAACTTAAAGAAAAGGATAATGTTCACAATTCGACTGTTGTTTTTAATGTAGCTTCAGCGACATTTTCATCTATTGTCAACCGATTTGGTGAAGGTCACAATAAAAACACAAAATTGTAGGACTTCATTCCGAAACTAACTGATCGTTACGACTTTACGTTATGCCAATTTTCATGATTCTCGGCCAATGGGAACTAACCTATGGGTTTTGATTAACTTGCAGCTCAATATTTTTAGCTTAAAGGTACTCCGACCTACATAATAATATTTACATGGGTACTTGACATTAATTTCAACATGATACCTGCACGAGTTCCTAAGAAAAAAGGGTTGTGACAGATCCCACTAACGGACATCGAAGTGATCCTAGTAGGCTTTCTATTTTTCCTTTAGATGTACAGAATCCTAAACATGATAATAAAATACTTAAAAATATATTTAATAAAATGTAGCAATGTAGGTTCAGGAACCCAGAGAGAGGAACCTCCAAACAAGTCGAACCGTGGCAAAGGTCCTGGTTTCTTAAACAAGTCCTTGATCCAGCTGATCAACGAGAGCCTCTTAAGGTTTTGGTTAAGGCTATTAAGCCATCGGTTGACACCAGTAACGGTGTATATTATGATGGGGAACTAGTTTGATTTCAAAAGAGTGTCGCTTTAAAGGCAAAGCAGTTAAAGAAAACTGCCATGATTATGACTGAGCAATATTTCTGGAACTTTCAGGAAACCATAAGGACTAAGAATCTGATGTGAAAACTCCATCAGTACCAGCAATATTTATTCAAAGTTTCAAATTCAATATTTATAAGAAACAGTTCAACAATAAAACAAAAAGCTCCATTCGGCCCCAAGGAAAAAGAAAAGATCCGTTCAAAGACAGTTCCTCCTTGCTATAATTATATTTAAATCCATCAAATATTAAACACTGACAGTAAAACAAAGATGCCAGTAATATTAAAATAATTATTAGAAACGGTGAAAGCCTTCATAGTACCTTCTCTGTCATTATCTTGACTACCTATACATTTTTTTATTAAAAATGGTTGACTCAAAGATTTTTGTTCACAGCGAGCGAAGCAATGGCTAGCGATAGCACAGGCGGAAACTTTGCAAAGCAAAGACCAAAATGTTTGGATTTTTTTGGATTCACGTGAAATTTTGGTAGGGCAGTTATAATACTGTAAACCTTAGACTTTTTTTAGGCCATCATGTACAGCATTAATTAAAGTAATTTTTTTTAAAACATCAAATTATGGAGAGTGTTTCTTTCTTATAACATACATAAAGCTGAAGGAAGTCTTAGTACTGAAATCGGACGATCATTTTGAACTCGTAAATTTTGCCTGGCAACAGCACGCAGATCTACACGAGTGAAGTCAAGACTTCATCATCATCATCCTCCTGCCCTTACTTAACCTGTGTTTTTGGGGTCGGTGCTACAAGTTTTTTTCTCCATTCTGGCCACCAATTATCAAGCTATAACTAACGTCCCTCGCCTTAAAACCACTCCACACACAATTCATCCATCATTTCTCTTGCCTCCCGCATCCTCTAAATTTACCAAATTTATATTCATAACTCTTTCAGTAGCATTCGTTTTTGTAGAAATGTAGTAATAAAAAAACACAGAACTAGCACGAATATAGAATGTGGTTGTTACTATTATTATAGCTATAAAACTACTTGGTATGTTCAATCTTCTTCTTCATCTTATGTATTATCTCTTCTTCAGGCAATATCAAAGATGTCATGAAATGTATCGACATCAAACATTAAATCATCAGAGTATTTCAATATTCCCAATTAATCCCAAGCTGCTATCGATCTTATAGCTTACTTTATACACATGCTTTATATCTAGCCCCAAGCTAGACACATGTTTGTTTAACACAGTGGTGTATAACTTAATCTACATGTCGTGTAATATCGCAACGCGTTAAAAATAATATTATTACAATAAATAAAGTGGTGAATTAGTATCTGATTACATGGTGCGACAATATACTAATAAATAATATAATATACCTGCCGCAATTTTATTCCTGCGTATAAAAATATTTATACAATATAAATACATAATGTATAAAACTCTTCCGGTTCTGAATCTAAATGACTAACTGACAGGCAACGCTTAGCCGAAAGTACTGGGCACCAAGTCCGCTATTACAATAATGTCAGAATGGTCTGTCATTGATCTCATAATGGTCGATTTTGTCAAGTTTGGTAATATACAAATATAAAAGCGTCATTATGACATTCCAATGGTAAACCACTGACAGCATTGAAAAAACTCGTACATGACAAATGAATGACAGACGTATGCGGTAATCTGCTAAAATTTTGACAGTTCCTTTGATCAGTGACCTATCATTAGAACGTTGTGTGCAGTAATTTCTTTTCATAGCTTGGTTATCAAAAAGCATTACGGGACCATTTACCGACCAATGATCGACCATTATAAATTTAGCAGATTACGAAATTTTAGCAAAATGACGATGGGATCGTGTCGAAATGACAAATTTGTAAAAATAGCAGACTTGGGGCCCAGAATGCTGTTTAACATGTAGTTTAGGTTAGATAGAGGAGTAATATGAGAGAGAGATTTCCCAAAATTCCTACGGGAGCGAGATATGTCTAATAATTATGTCTATCTAAACTTATTTTTTTTTTTTATAAATCTTAATTTTACGAAATTCAAACTTTAATAAAAAATAGATCATTTACAGGCAGTTTGAATTTTTAGGGTGCATCAGTCAAAGTAGTAGCTCGTTTAAACGTGGATCTTTAAACCTATCAACACACCTAACAACAAGGAGGTTACTTATTATTACTAAATACTAAGGTTAAATAAAATAGGATTTGTTATTATGTATACCTACTAATGATAAATAAAATACGATTCTATCAATAAAAATAGCAAGAGATCTTAACTTAGCATTAGGACAAAATATATCACAGGCAAAACAAGGAAAATATTTGAGTTTATTCCAAAATTTGATAATATCTGGGAAAAGCGACATTTCGTTATATTGAGTAGGTACTGCTGAACTTGTCCTTTTAAAACACCAGTAACCTCATTCTACCTACTCTTGATATTAATGGGTAAAATGGTCTGTTTTGCTAACCTATAAAGAGATAACTCTCTCCGCTTCATTATTAGCAAAGAAAAACGAATCTTAATGATAAATCAACAGCTAATTTTGATTAAAAGTAAAGTTATTGTGTAGGTCGCGCAGAGCAGCTGTATTTCGAGGAACGGTTGAAGGCAAGGTTTTAATTGTCTTGAATGATCTGAAGTTCTGAGATTTCTGCTTCTTAGACCACGCAGAGCAGTGGTGGCCGAGAGGTATCGGCCCCGACTTACGAATCGTAAGTCGCGGGTTCAAACCCAGCCAGGCGCATCACTTTGTGTAATTCATTTCTTCACCACTGCTCTCAAAACGGTGAAGGAAAACATCGTGAGGAAACCGGCATGTCCTAGAACCAAAAATTCGAAAACATGTGACATTCACCAACCCGCACTGGGCCCGCGTGGTGGATTACGGCCCATTCCCTCTCCTAGAGAGGAGGCCTGTGTCCCAAAGGCTGATCATGGTTACACCAGCGCTTTCTTTCAGGTGAGAGTGAGATAAAACGCGAGCATTTTAATATAAAGTAAAGATGTTTCACAAACGTCCTCTGCCTGCTCTAGTACATCAAATGCATTTTTAATTACCATTAGATGGGCTAGTGCTTATTGGTTTTCCTAATCTAGACAAACATTGAACATAAAAGACTAGCACTCTAGTTATTTATAAGTACTTAGTGGTTAATTTAGGTTACCTGTACATAATATTGATGTTTTATATGCTATCATTATTTTACATAATTATTTTATCATCGTAGTCAAACTAAGTAGTAGTGCGAGGTATTTAAAAAAAAAAATATAATTTTTAATTTTTTTTTCTTTTGAGTAACAATTTAACGTTTTCGAACTTATTTTGAAAAATGTTAATGTGACCCAAAATAACTTGAATTTCCAGGTGTAATGTATGTGAAAAAATACTCGAAATTCGAAAAAAGTATCTCCTAAGCGATTTTATCATATTACGACTATAATATCGTCGTATCCTACGAATAGGGGCGTAACTGCATAATAGCTACTTTTTAGGAGACACTTTTTTGTGTTTAATTCAAGTAAATATGAATAAATAGGTATTGTTTGTTTCAAATAATATGTATTGGTATCTTCTGGTTGCTTTAGGAGTATTTTCAGTAAATTAACTTAATATTTAATACGCATTTTGTCCCTTAAACCCTTATTCTCTGTTGTGTTACGGCGACGTACGGCTGAACTTGAGCATTAAGTTACATTATGCCTTTTATCTTCGGAAATTTTGAGATCACAATCGCCTTTATGTCCTTTTCATACTATTCTAATGTGGGTATTTATTCGTATATGATAAGAATTTATTTATTATAGCTATTTATTAATTACTGGGAACATGTAAATTTATTTAAAAATATATAATTTTAATATTTAATTGCAAACAAACTGAATTATATTAACCTTTGGTATGACACTAATATGAATAAGCTTTCGTAGCATATTTGTTTAAGAAAGTGAATAGAAATTAACAAAAAGAAGAAATGTCGAACACAGAATAAAATCGCAATCAGTCATTAAATCAAATTAAAGATAATGGGCAGAACAACAACATTTTGTGACATACCACGACGCTTTCATTGTTGATAGGTCAAGTAGGTATAGACTCTTGTTTGAGATCTATTGAAACCTTCGACTTTATTTCTCTTCGGATTATGGCTCTTTACGTACTTTAGTATAAAATCCCACTGTTTTTCAGACTTCCTATTTCCCAGAAACAATTTTATTAAAAATATCCCTTCTACTCTCATTTTAATATTTACAACATAATTAACAAAAACTACAATATCAAAGACCTGAAGAGCTTTTCCTGTAAAAAAACTTTAATTAAATATCTTACCCTTCTATCATACGAACAGTCAGAGGAAATTATAAACTAATTCAGATTATATTCCTGTCAAGCGATTAAAAAAAAAAACACAAATTCAAATAAATATCTCAAATACCAAACATAGAACACCTGTGTAACTCACGAGTTAATTACACACATCTTTATGTTGTAAGTTAATTTGTTTGTTTTTGTTATATTTTCTTTCTTATTTTAAAACTTTTTTATGTACCATTGTTTACAGCAACCTACATACTCATTAATTAACCGACTCAAGACATGTCCACACAATTGTTATTATATTTTTATTGGAATCACAACTCAGGACCCCAAGATATAGGTTCTACCTAGTTTGGGTCCCAACGTCCACAAGATACTAATATATAGTTACTGATAATATAATTATGTTTTAGTCGTAATGTTATCAATGTAACAATGAATGAATAAACTTTATTCTTATTTTCTTCTAAATGTTCAAAATATTTTTTTGGACAATTGCATGATTTAATTTTCTTTTCGGGGACAGTTTCTCCCCTCTTATTTATAAAAGCTTTGCCCGAATCTTTCAGCACCTTTCGTTTTTAAGTCTTTCCATTCTGCAAGATTTCTCATTCGTATATTACCTGGACCTTTTTAGGACGTTTTTAGTAGTACATCTGCGTGTAGAAGAAGAACCAACAGGTGAACTTACAGCTGATGATAGCGGAGTGGGAGTCGTGAAACTCGAAGTCGGACTATTTAAAACTAAATCAGCCGTTGCAATGAACAAATTTTCAGCATAAGGTGTCAGTTCATTTTATATCGTTTCTAACTGGCAAATAGATAAATTCGACAATTATATCAGTAACAATTGCAGGTTTGGATAGAGGTTCTTTCACTTTTATTTGGTTCCGGGTTTTGTAAATTATCTTTTTCGGAAAAAGTTTTCAACGTCCTGAAACTAAAAAATGAGATATTAAATCGTTAATTTATCATGCTTAGAATTCTTCTAAAATTTAAGGAAAAAGGTAAAGCAATGAAATAAACATAAGTGTCATTTTCGTAGGAAATACTACGAATACGGCCACAAATGCTTTTATATCACTTTTCAAGCAGAAGAAAAAAAGCCTAATTACATTTAAGCCCTATACCAGCAAAAACATAAAATTGTGTATTAAGTGTTTAAAGTACAGAACATCATGAAAGCATAAAATATTGTCCCTAAAATAACAATGTGCATATTTCAAATGCATCAAAGAAAGAATAAGAGACAAAAACATAATTTGAACGTAGAAGAACGACACAAACGTAATTAGGCGTAGTCTTTTTTATACATACTCAATTTAGCCATTCCATAGAACAAGGCCACAAACACCATGAGGGTCTTTTTCTATGTATGTATAGAAAATAAAATGAGTAATTAAAATCACTTAATTAAAGTCTTATTTTCCAACCAATTCCACCAACGTAATTATAAAATATAACGGTTAATTTATTAATTGATATTCAACTTTATTGTTATAGACAAAAATGTTATTTATTTAGAAAAAAAATTACTCTCGCCGCAGCTATGAATCTCCGCGTTCCGCCGACTAACAGCCGAACGGCGCTAGCACGCTCTTCCTGCGCCCGCGCACCCTAGCTACTCGCGCAGAAAAAGGGCGCGGCGACGATTGTGACTTTATTCTTCGTTAAGAACTTAGTGCTTCAATTTGTGGCCTTTTAGAAAACCTAATTATTTAATAATCTGTCCCGTTTTTAATTTTTCTGTTTAACTGGTTATATGTGGTATGATGAGCAGAATTTAATTATGCAATAAAAAAAGAAAGCCCTTATGTTCGTTAGGGCACTCTTCGTAGGATACGACGATATTATGTTCGATACCAAAGTGTTCTGACAAGCCTCGATTCTCAAAGTTATTATTTTATTATCAAAGTAATAAGTACGATGTTTATGCTGATAGTACATCCCACCTAGATATTGCATCTACCGCGGCACGTGTCCACCAAACCTACACAGAACTCAATTGACACATGCCGTGTCGAAACCCGTTGTTCTACAATTATACCCACTATAATGCGTCTCTCGTGACTGCAGTAGTTAAAGGGTTAGTAGTTGAAGATATGTTTCTAAACTAGTTCAGAAACTGTTGTTACAATGTCAAAAAGGGTTGATTTGAATAGGGTAAGGTTTGTGATTGTGATTGTTGGGGGTTAGTAGGTCAGAAAAATAATACACGGGATCGCTGGGCAGACAATGATATGAGACGAAATCACTACATAGTATAAAACAGAGTCGCTTCGCGCTGTCTGTCTGTCCCTATGTATGTTTAGGTCTTTAAAATTACGCAACGGATTTTGATGCGGTTTACTTTAATACATAAAGTGATTAAAGAGGAAGGTGTATACATATGTATACATGCAAAATATAGTAGACATTTAGTATCAGCATTGCACCCGTGCGTAGCCGGGGGGGGGGGGGGGGGAGGGGGGGGGTCGCTTGTTACATAAATATAATATTCGATTGCGCTACAATTGAAAAGAGGACAGATGAATCATTTTTCCAGAAGACGTCGATACTCTTTTGGTGAGCCACTGTTGATACTGGTTTTCAAGAGTGGTTGGAAATAGTGTAGCCATAAGCACAATTCGTCACAATAGCCAAGACAAAATTTATATGAGTAATCGGTGTCACTCACTGGATATGCTTGGTTTCTTGGTTGTTGTCTTGCTTGGCTCAACGAGCTGTCAGCAAAGAAGACGGGGCCCCATAGGGTCTGTGCCTGCTAGGGTTGCGGAATTTGTTCGAAAGTGTCACCGCGGCCCTGAAACGCAACTAGAAGGATTTTAGTCAGTAAGAGTCTGACACTCCTTTCCGCTTCGCCCAGAGACCATCAGAGATTGCATCGCTGCTTACCATCAGGTGGGATCGCAGTCAAGCACTAGTTTATATCAAGTAAAAAAAAAAAAAAAAAAAAAAAAGAGTGGGGGAAGTCATTTGATGACCAATCCAGAAAAAAGGGGCACCTCTGTGTTCTGTGATCGTAATTTGAAAAAATAATAACAAACATTATATCAAAATCCAATCCGCCGAAAAATAACCACATTGTGACTGTATTGAGTTGCTTTGGTGAAACGACAAACTCATCGGTAAATACTCAATATTATTACACCTCTATTTTGCTATTCTATTCTTCCCTTTATTTATAAAAAAGAAACGCAATATTTAAATTAAATGAAAAAATGTACGCACGCCACTTTTCGTCGTTTTTCCTAGAAAAATGAACATTCATATAATACGCTGAAATGAAATATTTACGCTCAAATTTATTCCACTTTTTGTTCCACGTTCCTAGGAAAGCCAACATTTATATAAAAAACTGAAATGCTAATCTTTACTAATATTATAAACGTAAAAGTTTGAATGTAAGTATGGATGTTTGTATTTTTTCACCCAAAAACAACTGAATGGATCTTGATGAAATTTGGAATAGATGTAGATTGTTATCTGGGAACACATATAGGATACTTTTTGTCCCGGGAGTAGGTTCCTTTGGGCTAATTTTTCACATTCATGCGGGCGGTGCCGCAAGCGGCAGCTAGTCTATGCTAAAATTTTGATATTTCGATGGATGAATGGATTGATGGATGTTTATTACTCAATCATGTTAGAATGGCTACACGGAACTTGATGAAATTTGGCAGAGAGGTAGATTATAGTCTGGAATAACACATAGGATACTTTATACCGCGAGTAGGTATGTTCCCTTCACACGCGGGCTGTAAATAGTTTTATTTAAAAATATTAAACCTCTTTATACACGTCACACATAAATATTATTTCATAGAATAAAATAAATTGCACCGACACGAATGTTTCAGTAACATACAGATCGTGAGTAGAACCAATAAACTGTTACTAGTCTAAAACTGAAACTAGAAAGTTGAAGTTAACACTCGGATTCGTTGGTTTGTTAACAAATGTGGCTGACTGTCACACCGAAATGTAATAATCACAGTTTTTTTTTTTTTCAAATTTTAATCAAGAAAAGTAACTTGATGAATAAGCGAGATCAAGAGCGTGTTCAAAGAAACTAATACAATGAGGATACTATATCCGTCCAACCCCATAATCGTGAAAAAATAATTAGCTGTATTTTCTGTTGAGTTATGCGAACATAAAGATCAAGAAAATGCCTTTGAATACCAAGTCATTTCATACGCGAGATGAATCGTTAATAGGTGCGTTCTACTATTATTCTAACTGATTTCTAGAAAGTTACCAAAACAAAAATAAAAGGATTTTTTTGTGGCTTCTTAAAGAGATATTTCTTGTTTTATATAAGAGCTTTTTTTCAAATATGGCATAATTGTGATCTTCTGGTAAGGTTTGACTTTCCGTCTTAATGGGGCAGTCGCTTTTTTTTTTTTGCGATTTCATTATTAGTCACATAGTAAAACGTTGTTAATTATGATAAGTACAATTACCCCTTATTAGGTATGTCTATTTATTTATTTATTAAAAGGCAAACCAACAGCTTCTGTATACAGCATTACTTACGAATAATATTAGCAAAAGCATCAGACTTATACAGTCGCCAATAATAGGTCGACCAACATTCAAGAGAGCAAAATAACACTGGCTTATTACTAGCTATTATAATAGTGACAAAAAAATAATACAAATAATCGCATTAAAATTAAAAAGAAAACACAACGAAATTACAAATATCCAGTAAGCAACAAAAAATAATCTATTAATGGTACAATGACTTCAAATTTAAAAATAAAATTAAAATAGAAATAGAAAATAGAATGTCATTCATTATTATGTTACACGTTCTGTAATATTACGCGTGATATGATTATCGGTACCTACTGGAAAACCTTATACTTATTTTGTCGCTACAAAATTGGTACCTATGTATGATGTGCATAAAATTACATAAAATTGGAAAATTTTCTGGATAAAGTACACTCCTAAGTACAAACGTAATAGTCTTTTATTAGCATAGATAAAGTTTTAGATAATGGGTGTAGCAATGGGTAAATTATTTTCTTTTAAGCTTGTGCCTTCGCCTTTCTATATATGTTCTACATAACCTTTAATACACACAAACCACACATCATGTCTTCAAAAAAAATCCATGTGAGCAAATACAATATTAATCTACAAGAGACGAGATAATCTACGAATCTATGTGCGAGATGGATTTTCCTTGTGAAAAAGAAACAAATTACCCACCAACACCACAAGGCAAAATTCGCCTAACAACCATGACTTTTCCAAAAAAAGAGTTTGACACAAAACAAAACTCGTGTATCTACCACAAAAACCTTTTCGTTACACTTCTATCTAACATACAGAACCCAAACGGCAAAACTGACGAAACTTTAAATGCTAGCGGTAAAGACTAAATTTTCCTCGGCCGGTAGTAGCGCAGTAACAAATTACATCGTAAACAGCATAGCATTTAATTAGCTTACCTTCCAACTTTATTGTTTGGATTAAACTTTAGATTTATAATCATGAAGACGTAGTTCCATTTTCTGTTAAGGTCTAAGATTGCTGTAATATTAACAAGTTTTATCGCGTTACTTTGCTCTGGTGGCTTTTCTTGAAAGAACCATTCATTTATTTATTTATTGCACCAGTTAAGTCCTAAGTAATTGGCGGCGAGCTTTTTGCCATCAATCAGGCCCAAGTCTAGACTCCAGGCTGAGAACATGTGGAATCTGGATTGGATTCCGAGATCGGAAATATGGGTATTTCCGATCTCGGAATCCAATCCAGAACCTCTGCTCCGCAATAGTGCTTGCGTCTTCTAGACAGATGAGGCAGAGTTTCTGTTTTCCTTCAAGAAACTTGATACTTCAAGGCGTCTGTTTTTAGAATAATCAGATGAACTGCGTAGCAGAACTCCTTGTGGAAAAGATTCTTCGGAAAATCACAGCAAAATTTACATTTACTCTTGTCATTACCCAACTCTGAGATGTTAAATAAGTTTTTCTTTTTCGGATAGAATAACCGAGCGATTACCTATGGTTATGGGTTAGGTAAAAAATTAGCTAACCAATGTTGCCCTATGCCCTATGCTGTCCATTGTTGTCAGTAGGGCCCTCCCTTGCTTCGTACTTCCCGGTCTACTGCGATTGTAGTTCATCCCTATAAAAAGGAACCCAGCTCATTCTGAGTCTGGTAAAGTTTTTTTTGTAATTCACTAAATGATAGATTTTACCCATTGCTCCTCTGATTGATGTGGTTAACTCAGACTGAAAGAAAGAGTAGGTATTCAAATTCCCAGACAGCTTATAGCGATATCTCCCAATTTTTTGTCTTTTAAATTAGAATTTGTTTGTACCAACACGAGATGTCTCTATAAAAATGCAATATCATAATTTCGTTACAAGACTAGCAGACAGAAACTATTATTCTAAAATTCGTCTGCAAAAGATTAATAGCAGTCGACTCTTAAACAAAAGACTAGCTTCACCCCGCGGTTCCACCCACGTAGATCTCGTGAGAATACAGGAATAATATATAGCCTACGAGCCTCGTATGTTACTCGCTGAGAATGTAGCTTTTTAGCAAATGGTAAAAATTATTAAAATCGGTCCAGGACGTTTGGAGCTTATTCAGTACTAACAAACAAACAAAAATTTTTACCTATTTAATATATTAAAAAAGATATGGTATTATGCTACATCATCAGACGATAGCATTTGTTATATTAAATCAATTTTTGCTATTAAAGTTGTAATATTGAGAAAATTTTACAACGATGTATCGTACAAAGTTGACAAAAGATATTGTTGATATACTACTACTACTACTGACAATGCCGATCATGCGATTACATAAGCAAAATCTGCATTTAAACCAAAAAAAATCGGTAATTTATATACAATACACAATACAGCCCCATTTAAAGTGACACCTAGAAGTAAGCACCCCCACATCCACAAGATAGTCTCATGACTTAGGGAATGTCGAGAAGCGAGAAGCATAGCGCCGGTCATTTTGGGAAAGCTATGAAATGAGTGTTTTTGGAAAATCACAAATATATAACCCATTTTTTATGTACCTACTCAATTAAATATCAGAAAGGGCCTTGATTAGTCCAAATCCTTGTTGTTAAAAATAAATTTGTCTTGTAAACCAGTATACGTAGGTATCAAAAACGATCCAAACGGCTTAGATCTTTTTTATAAGTAGGTATTCGTTACATTCAACTATGTACCAAAGGTCGAAAAGCGAGAAGCATAGGGCTAGTTATTTTGGCAAAGCTCGAGATAGGCTTATGTCCAGCAGTAGACGTATATCGGTTAAAATATGATGTCTAGGTCGGAATAAGATTAAAGTCCGCAAACGCAGGGCGATTCCCGGCTAGCGTAGGCGCGGGCCATTTTAATAAAAATCTGTTTTTTTTTTTTTTTCTTCATTATATTATAACTTCATAGTATTGGCAATAAATGTTTCTTTCTACTTTCTATTGGGCTAGGCCCTGCAGTTCTCTTTTCCATAAAATGAGACAGAAACCTCATATCCCGTGTAACGATCCTTTCATACTTTTTACTTGAGAAGGCGTCGAGACTTCTTAATCCCGGTGCGTTCCCGTCTTATCACCTACTTAGAAATGGTACTTAGTTTATATTGCTCATTAGCGAGTGCATAGCCAGTTATTTTATGCATAAAGTAGTTCTATTATGGTGATTTTCTCTCGGGTGCACTGTAGTTTGGTTTTGTTTAAGGAGCCCGGATTTTTGTAATATTAACACTAGCTTTAATTCTAGGCTTCACTCGTATTTATGTAGATTATCTGTAACACAACTGTCTCTAAAGTTCAACCTTTATCTGTACAAAAATCTTTAAAATCGGTTCTACAGTTTTGGCGTAACAAAGAACCTCATTTTCGCAACATATATTCCAGCGTCTGACCGTGGCATCGCCCACCTTGTAGTGTAAAATTATACCAGGAGAACTTACTCCCAGGGTAAAAAATATTCCATCTCCTATTCCTGGCCTACCCGTATACCAAGTTTTCTCTGAATCTGTTCAGCCATTATGCCGTGAAGAGATAACAGAGAGACGGATCGAGTTGCTTTATAATATTAGTAGGTATGGAATTTGGATAGTTAGAATTTGTATGAATTTTCAGAACGCAGTTTAGCTCTTGCATAGATATATATGTAGATAGATAGATAGATAAAACATTTATTAAGCGCAAGAACAGAGTATATGTGTAGTAAAGACAGTGTTATTTAGTAAGTTACGTTATGCATTTAAATCTCCTTATGATTTCCATAATTTAAAGTAATTTACCCACTGTTCTTATAAAGATTGGTAGACAGTAACCCAATATCAGAAATTACACTATGAACAATTGTAAAACCGAATAAATCATGTCTTTTCTAACAATTTGATATAAAAATAGCATTTGAATAATCGTCTTCCAGATAAGAAGAAAAGGAAACTGTTCAATAAATATGTATATCGTAAGCTGCCGGTGGGCGTAAACTAATACGAATGTTGGCTACTACCGTTTGTGTATTAATGATACAGTGCAATCCAAATACGTCGAATTTTGTGTGACTCTTGCCAATCTTTCTTTGATTTACAAATGATAAGTAATAGTATCTATACTTATTTTTAAAGCTGAAGAGTTTGTTTGCTTGAACGCGCTAATTTCAGGAACTACTGGTCTGACTTGAAAAACTCTTTAATTGTTAGATAGCCCTTTTTATCGAGGAAGACTATATAATTATCATCACGCTAAGACCAATAGGAGCGGAGCAGTATTGAAAAATGTGACACAAACGAAGTTGCGAGAGTCACCTAGTATTTATATAAAAATGCTACTTAACTTCTCGGAGGGAAATTATCTCTCGAGAAACTGGATAAAACGCATCGGATCAACGCAGGGTGGATGAAATGGCGACAGGTCACTGGAACAACTCAACTCAAGTTAAAGGGAAAAATCTACAAGTCCGTGATAAGACCTGTCGTACTGTATGGATCAGAATGTTGGGCTGTGAAAACGATGGATGAAAATAGATTACATGTAGCGGAGATGAGAATGTTGAGATGGATGTGTGGAGTAACGAGGATGGATAAAGTGAGAAATTAGTACATTATGGAGGATGGATAAAGTGAGAATTTAGTAGAATCGCTTGTATGGTCATGTGAAAAGGAGGGATGAAACACATGTAACTAAAAAGGTTATGAATATAAATGTGGATGGATGGAAAAGGAGAGGTAAGCCAAAGAAACGATGGATGGATTATGTGAGGAGTGATATGAAAGAAAAGGGAGTTAGTGATAGCGTGACGGCTGACAGGACAGAATGGAAGAAAAAAAACGTGTTGCGCCGACCCCATGTAACATGGGATAAGGGCGGGAAGATGATGATGAAACTGGAAAAAAGTCATACCGAGCTGCAACTGAGGAATTCTTCCTGAATGTTTTCAGGAAGAATTCCTCAAATCTTATCCCACCACAGAAACCAAACCCAGAACCACGCACAGCAGTAGCATTAGCCACCACTACAAGGCCGTCTAAAATCATCTTAAACCGAAGCTCTCCGTCGCTAATCCCAATACCCCATGTCGATCATCAATACAAAAATAAATCATCATTTTCATCAACTTTTTTCTTCTTATCGACAGTTAAGTAAAGCGTCCATCATTCGTGTACACACTGTTGACTGGTAGCAACTAATGGCCCAGTCGTGTCCAACGATACCATCGCTGTTTGTACAACATTTATCGGTAGTTCGTATCTATAGAACTGTATGTTGCTAAGAACCTAACAGTTTCTGTGTGTGTCATGTTTTCAAAGGAGTATGAATTGGTTACCTATACATAAACGTGAGAGACAGCAAGCAGCGTACATTCCTGAACAGATAGACGATGAGGTCGAAAACTAATGAAGTCGCAATCATGTATCGTTCTAGCATGCAGCGTTGCCTCAAAGCCTCCCACAAGATGGAACCGCAACGTATTTCGAGAAAAGTGACATTATGCATTTCGGCTCTTTCAGCATTTCTTATATTTTGTCATTTTGAAAATTGAATTCGCTGATAGGTTGGTAGGTACTTTGTGTAGAGCTGAAAGACCGATCAATGTAATGACGTTTGGAGTAGACCTAATTCTATCAGTGAACGTCTTTTGGATGAAATGATGGTAGCAAGTATTGAAATTTGTTATGGATTTTGTTCAATACCTAGATTTCGACACGAAAAACACGGGTTTTAGTCAGTAAGAGTCTGACACTCCCTTCCATTCCGCCCAGAATGAGAGAAACCATTTGATTATTTCCCATCCATAAAAAAGTATTTTTTTTTTTAAATCGTCACGTTTCTCAGCAAGCTACAGTTAGGTGATAGAATTTCTAACTGACTCATTTTCGAATATTATCTCTAGTAATTATCTAGCTACAAGTATTTACACAGCAAAACTAGAATCCTTTTCAAACAGCTTATCAGAGAAATTCCAACAAATCTAACTTGTACTTTACAACTCCATACAAAGTTTAAATTAGGGCTAGAATTACTCACGATTAGGTATAATTACTCTTTGCCTTAGTGGGTCCTTACCTACAGTGTGTAGGTAAATTGAACGTCAAATGACTTTCTTAATTAGAAGTACTGGTGGATAAGCCATTGTGGATGAGGAAGATCAAATAAATCATTAATGAACTGTCTAAAAGATAATTGCTGAGAAATGAGGATAATCTAATGATGAAGAAATGAGGATAATATGTCCACAGAGATTTAGATCTGCCATGTTGGTGAGGTAGTTGAAAGTACGACTGCCAATCGCAGGGTTCTGGATCTAGCATAGTTGCAGAATTCATTCGAAGCCTAATGCCCTGAGCGGTTCAGGACTGCGGTGAGTGGAAGGGAGTCAGATTCTTACTAACTAAAGCCCTCCGTTTCCGCACACTGAAGAGTTGTAGACCGTTTTGTCTGTTCTGTGGGTTTTTGTCAGTAAGAATCTGACTCCCTTCCACTCTGGAATGGAATGCGGAGGAAGTCATTTGATGATTTCCCATTCATAAAATAAGATTTAATTTCCAGGTCAAGCAAAAATGGTATTAGGTTTTTCCATTATGAAAAGTTATGACACCATATTGTCTCGGGAAACACGTTAAGCTGAAAACTCCTTTTTTTTTGGATGGGAAATCATCAAATGACCCCTCCCGCCCTGGGTGGAGCGGTAGGGAGTGTCAGACTCTTACTGACTAAAACCCACCCGTGTTCCTCTTGTGCCCTTTGCGTTCCAGGGCCGCGGTAACTCTTTCGAACAAATTCCGCAACCCTAGCAGGCACCGACCCTATCAAGCTGAAAACTCCTGCGCCTGCCATTAGGTTCTAAATTAGGTGACATTTATATAAATGATAATGGAGCTGAGCAAGACACATAATACTTAGAGTAAGGCGCTGACCAAGTGGCGTTCACGGACTGGGAAAAGCGTAAATTATCAGATAGCGAAATGGGCAGCAACATTGTTGCTATCGCGGGTAGAGCTTGGATGAAGCTGGCACAGGAGCGTAGCGACCTCAGCAGTGGTCAAAATCAGGCTAAGAATGATGATGATATCAGGGAAACAATTTGTCAATAGTACGAAATGTTTGGTGATTGTCGTGGCCAAACCGAAATATCTGTGAGTAATATTTGTCATTTAGATATTACATGTCAATACAACACATTTTAAACATTTTAGCATTCGTTATCGCTGAAAGAAAACTATTTTGTGTAGGCTCTCATATCCCACATCTTTGGTAAAGAAAACAGAGATACGATACGATGATAACGATCAACGATAGCGTGAAAGTGGTCAAATGCAAGTTAAACAATCCAACATTACAAAACAAAATAACTAAAAAGCCAAGATCAATGTCAAAATGTTCAAAGTTACGAAGTCAAGTGTCGTATGTCCCGCGGTGACCGCAAATGAGGGGCAAACAGAAAATAAAAATAATTTGTCAAACTAGTCCGGCGAGTTGGCGGCTACCCGACCGCGGCATACATGGAGTGGCAAAGAATGGATGCGGTGTGCACAGTTGAAAACTTTGTACTGTGACTAGGAATTAGCTAATAAACCAGTAATTGCTAACAAGAAGTTCTGCATGTCCTTCTAGTAGAAAAAGATTTTAAAAAGTTTTCATTTGTAATAGGAATGGTTCCTATGTAAAAAAAATATGATTCTATTTAGTCCGTTAGTTAAATTATCGACAAATATTGGACACGTATTTTTTGCTTTATCAAATCAATAAATATTGACGAAGACAAAAAACATCAAAGATCATGAGTGGGGGCTTGTGACGTCACGTCGTGGTAAAAATCGTAGCACATAGTGACGTCACACAAGTTTTCAACGCACTGTATCATCTTCGTTTTTGTTTACGTGAAAAATGAAAAATACGTGTCCAATGTTTTTTTGGAAATCTATCTGACGGACTAATTAGATTTTTTTAGTTAGGTACCCTATTCTGACAATTATAGTGTTCATTATCAGAATTATAAGACGAAAGGTCACTGGTAGAAAGGTCTTTGACGAGATGAGAATGACGAATGATACTTTTTTATATATTTTTTTTTACTTTTTAATAGTCTTTGAGCAGCATTTAGAAATGACACAGAGATTTGAATTCCCATGACACAATAATACTCATCTGCTGCTGGGCAGATTTTCCCCAACTATATTTAAAAAACACGATTCAACGGAATGCGTGGAGCATGGAGCGGCTGCATACTAGACCTTTACAACCCATTAACTGGGTAACACGGTATTTCTTGGAAAGACGAGTCAAATTTTCTTCCAGTACTTCCACTTCTACAGTCATTTGATGATTACTTACCCTTATAGAAAAAACCACGTCCAAACTTACCATAATCAATGTAAATAGATGATATCTTAGTACACAGTCCGTTAACGCGTATTAGACACTTGATCGATCTAGTGTGGCGCCCGAAACAACTTGTACGTCGATCACTACTCACTTAAGGGGTATTGTAATACTCTTAAGAAGGATAGGAAAAGTACTTGAACTAAAATAAGTGGAGGACGTACTAACTTATTGAACGTTTGGTGAAAAGACATCAAGTAACGTTGTCTGGCCTTCAAATGGTTCATGAAAGCAATATAGTATCGTTTTTAGGTAGGTATTTGTCTAATTTTATGATGTTGACTTCGCTTTTATTTATATTTAGAGCTCAATGCAAATTGATGTTGTCAAGTCTCAAATTATGTTTTGGAAAAGTTTGTTCCATCGTCGTCTTCATCAGTTGCAAAATTAAGGTAAAATGAGCCAGAATTTTTATCAAAAAAGTTGTTTTCTGGTTTGGGGCTGTCCATTAATCACGTGAGGCTCTAAAAGCGGGAGGGGTCCATAAAAAATATGCGCGTATTACAAAAGGGGTGGGGGTGTAGTAATTACCACGTGTATTACAACAACCCTTCTAAGTAAGTCTTAAATCTCACCATGGGAGGGTCAAATGCCAAAAAAAAAATCACGTGATTAATGGACGGCCTATTTGCAGGCTAGTATCAATAAAATTAAAGGCAAAATGGAGCTGTTCCATTTGATCCATATAATTGTACCAAATGTGGTTAAAAATACAAAGACTTAATCAGTTTTATAAGCACAACAACTTATTGTGAAATAAACTATCTAGAGACACTCTACACAAGTATACTCCCATACTTCCACAAGTCCCATAAGGGAGCTACATTCTGGCACCGGACATATAACAAGAATAAGCTGGCTCATGACACCTCGATTCTCAAGGGACAGTACACGATTACTCTACCTTCATGCGAGTATATTCCCTGACATGAATAAAGACAGTCATGTAGTAGGGTCATATTTTATCAAGCAGAATACTGGAGGTGATTTTGACTTATGGTGCACAGATTTTGGTGGAAGGAAACCGAATGTTTTACATGTTGGCACTGGCAAAAATTTCTTTTTTATACTTGTTCTACCAATTACCTAAGTAGCCCTTCTTCGCAATTGTGAACTATCTTACAAAAACCTTGTTATTTTTCTGTGCTATTCAGTGGTAGAGTAGTTTTCTATCAGTAAGAAAACTTTAGAAACCTGATTTTACTAGAGATTATCTCCATATATAGAAAACAAACAATCTTAGATCATTTGCCTTTTTAATGCCTTTGTGTGTGTGTGTTTTTTTGTGCTTTTCCGCCACACGTTCTCTTCCCTGCAACTCCTGAAAAAAGCCAGAGTCAACCGTGGCAACCACCAGAAAAACGCTGAATCACTGAAGCTTGATAAGTCTCGGAGAAACTATTCAAATGTCTTGGATCCCGCAAAAAAATAAATGACAAAAGTACAGTGGAGGAGCAGGAAAAAAATATAATTTCACTTCCTCATCAAGCAGGAGACAGAAAGTCAGAGCTAGGCCAATAAGCACCAAGAGGTATCGTAGCCCAATTGCCAAGCAACACGGATTACATATCAACACTAATACGAATGAGTCCTAAATTTGTGAAAAGGTAATGTTAGCTTAGATTTGGCTTAATCGAAACTCTCCAGAGAATAAGTTTTACTTATTTTTATTTTTGTTTTATTAGGATCTCCAACAAAGAATACACCTTACATGCCAGTTTATAAAGGACAATAACAACATTCCATGTGCTCCCTCAATTATAGGAGACCACATCATGCAAAGTTACAATTTAAATTTTATAGTGTTATTAAAGTTGATGATAAGATTAAGATTAAAAAGTTAATCTTCCTCTCTATACTTACAGACAGATAAAAATAGCAAACAATACATTACTAGGCAGGTAGTTAAACACTTACATTTACATGTCATTTAACGTTTAATTTTTCATTTAACTCAAATGATGTGTAATAAAATAAAATAATCCTTTCAGTTTTCAATGCATTAAGTCTATGTATATCATTCATTTATAGAAACACATAAAGAGAGAAGATATGTACATGAATAATAATCGTGATATTTTTATGCCAGAAGCCGATACCCTCTAGGCAAACTCCGTCCGTCCAAGTATACAACCTGCCTATTACGACTGATATACTAAGATATACGATAGGTACATAATATGTGTATTTACGATGATTGTATTGCCTTACGGCTATACAGCTACCGCTTAGATCAATCTGTCTGGAAGATGAAGCAGTTTCTTTGGTTACATCTTCAATGTTTGGCTGATGTTTGTGTAAATATACCTCTTAATAATCTGAAGAGCTTAAATATGAAATAGTGGTTGTTTGTTAATGAAATTCAGTGCCAAAATTCGTAACAGTTGAAAAGAAATAACATCTATTATCGATTTAAAAGTAACGTAAAAACTTCAAGATATATTCAATAAACTTACAATAAATTATATTGAAGGAAATGTGTGTTAGTATCAATCACGCTTTGAACATAAAACACGTTTTATCCGAGAAGTTCCCTTTAACATTTTTTGGTTCTTCTTAGTTACCGTATGCTTAGATAAAAAATAAAATGTTGCTTACGATGCATTAACTTACTTCCCCTTAACGAAGAACTTGAGAAAACGGTCATTTAATCCGCTTAAAAAAGCATAAAGAAGAAACAATCTAACTGTAGATTGAAATCATTGATAAAGTTCTAGGCTCGAACATCATTCTTGGGAAGTGACCCGTTTAGACTCACAATAAGTGTTCCTGTGACTTTACGATGATTACGTGACATTATACTACTTAATGATAAGTCTAGACCTAGGACTGTTGGTCCCAGCTATCATTTGTAGATCTTTTGCAGTCGTTACGGATTATCAGAAGCTAGAAAATCTGACTGGTTTTGCCAAGAAGTACCGTGTTACCCAGTTATTGAATGGGTTGTGGAGTTCTGGTAGGCAGTAAAATACTGGTATTGCGGCTTGATTGGAAGCCGCCGCCAATAAAAATGGAATAAGGCTAGGCAGATGATGATTAGTCTGAAAACAAACTAGCATTTTTCAAATGTTAAAGGGTGTAGAAGTTTCGTAGTGGCTTCTCGAAAGTTCTGCAAATGTTCTAGGCGCTATATGTGTAACAAGATGCCCTGTGGAAATACTGTGTCACTGAAACATGAAGAAAACCTATTTGTTATTGTCGAAGCAGGTCATAAGTTACTGATTTTAGAAGGTAAATATTAAACAATCTGACTAGCCAACTATGTTTGGGTTAGCAAATAAACGCAGCTGAGTTCTAGTATTATACTAGAGTTATTGCCGATCTGACTTCTAAAATCCAGTGGCAGGGTAGAACAATACTCAATGGCATGACTAGTGTCGGATATTCTGGCTTCTGACAACCCATAACGACTTTCGAAGATGTTCAAGTTACAGCCGGGACCAACGGCTAAATGGACTTTCCTAGGTCTGGAGGAATCTCAGTATGTAATGGATGGTCACGCTTCCAAAGTTCTGAAGTTCCAGACCAGAGACCAGAGTCGAGCGGTAATTATTATTTAATGCCAATTTGGGAAAATCCTAGTTAGATGAGTGGTCAGTCAACTTTGCGTGAATTTATTTTTGATACATTTTTAATCTGCGTAGGTACGTACATATTTGAATATTTCAATCTGTGTCAGTATGTTGGATAATCCTAATAGTTTATGCTGATTAAAGCTTAGCGTGTTTTCAATTTATTTTATATAAATATTGAAATATGTAAGCTATTATTTCCGTAATGCCAGACGGACCTTTAAAGCTTAAAAGATTAACCTGGGTTTTCTGCACTATTCCAGCTTTGTTTCTAACATTCACATTATATATTATTATTATGAATTGGGGTCGACTTTTAGTCCACGTAAAATTTCTTCAAAATGTCAGTGAAAGTTAAGTTTTCATATGAACCCCTCATAGGTTAACCAGCTATACTGTTCCTACTGCTGGGATACAGGCCGCTTTTTTTTCTGCATGTGAAATCACCAAATGATTTTTCCCACTCTGGGCAGAGCGGAAGGGAATGTCAGACTTATACTGACTAAAATCCACCCGTGTTCCTCCTAGTGCCTTTTGCGTTCCACGTCCGCGGTGACTCTTTCGAACAAATTCCGCAACCCTAGCAGGCACTGAGCCTATGGAGCTCCATCTTTTTTGCTGACAGCTATTTGAGGCGCGTGTGGAACACGACGTGCTATCGACCCGGGCCTAGTTGCTATCGGACGGTGAGCCATCCATAGCTCGCCATCTGCGGGCCCACGCCTACGGTGGCCGGGAATCGCCCTGCGTTACCCAACGCCCGGGGCGTCTTCTTCTGTTGCGGCGGCAGGGGCGTGAGGTATGCCTCTCCCGCACGTGGTCTGCCTCCTCTTTTGCTAGCATTACTGCTTCGCAAAAGGAGGTGACCGCTAGCCATGCTTCCTCGCTCCGGACCATGAATTGAACCAGGGCCGGATGCGAGAGATCGCCGCCGCCGATCGCCTCGACGAGGACACGGCGTTGCTCCGCCCAAGCAAGGCAGACCTCCACCGTATGCGCCACCGTGAGACACAGGCCCCCTCTCTGTGCCGGGCAGTGAGCTGCAATCCACCACGTGGACACAGTGCAGATTGGTATGTCACATGTCTTGGATTTCTCGTATTAGGTTATGGTTTAGATTTCCTAGCGTTATATCCAGGCTATTGACAGACTTCACATAAATTGAACCAGTGTAGAAGTTTGGTGGGATATTGTTTGGTAATAGTATCATTACCTAAACAAATTGACTACTTTACTCCGAAAAGTTTTGTGCTCGTAAACATTCTTGTTATTTAGCTATTCATAAATTTTCTTCAAGTTCAAAAGATAAATTGGCCAGAATTCTTGGCTTCAAGAGATTAATTTATTTTTATTATTTTTATCGACCTCAGATAATACATTATTATTTGGTAACACATCATAAAATACATTCAAGATTTATTGATATGTAAATAAACTAATCAATTCAAATGATAGGCTTAAATAATTTTATGCAAATATGTAACTCTTTGTTCAGGCGCCGATAGACTTATATAAGACGAGCTTCTGCCCGCGACTTTGTCCGCGTAGAATAGTTACTAAGCCTCCGATTTTGAAACAATCTTCATTAGTGCTCCACTCCTATTGGTTTTAGCGTGATGATATGCCTATAGCCTTCCTCAGTAAATAGGCTATTATCAACCACTGAAATAATTTTCCAAATCGGACCAATAGTTCCCGAAATTAGCGCGTTCAAGCAAACAAACCGAAAACTATTCAGTTTTATATATTAGTATGGAAGTATAGATGGATAGGTAGACCTCAATCAATTTGCCTAGCCTTTTCTCAAACACGTTAGGGTCGGCTTCCAGCCAAACTGGATGCAGCTGTATCTTTTACATGGAAGGACTGCCTATTTGACTGCCAGAACCAAACTGAATAACACGATTTCCCTCTGCAAGACTGGTACCGGATTTCTTAGCTCCAAAATACTCGTAACGATTATCAAAGATTTTATAGTGACAGCCGACTAACAGACGCGAGACCACTGAGACGCGGACGAATCTCGGTACGTTAAGAAGACGGAGCCAGCGAGCGGGAGAAGTAATTTAATTATTTCCCATCCACCACTAAAAAAAGCTACCTGTACAATTTTTCAGGGAAAATTCAAGGAACTCGGACTAATAAAAATAGGAATGATGGTTGGCTAAGTTGGCTTATCTTAAAACCAAGTTTGAGATACTTACACCGAAGAAGAACATGAGTCCATAATTACATGAATAGTTTGTTTAGAAAAAAAACAAAATAAAAATCCCCACACTAGGAATTACTCCTGTATCGTGGGTGCGTACAAACATACAATCTTACATACACAGACAGACACGCAGTGCAGCAGACAATCGCTCAACGACTGCGCCAACCGTGTCGCCGTATATAGTAAACCGATAAAAACATAATACGTACTCTTCTCCTTTTACAAAGTCGATTAAAAACAGCAAACCACAAATCCAAAATAAATCCTCCAAAACATAATATTCAACGAAACTCAAACATAAGAACTCCAAAAAACTCCTTAACATTCACGTATAAAATATGCTCAAAGTTCCAAAGAACAATAATTAAAATAGCGCTTTGGATGGCTCGGGGCCATATAATTAATTACGAACTAACATACAAATCGTTACATTTCGTGTCGGTTTCCGAAATGGATGAGAGTTAAATACTGGTCTAACTTAACATTGTAATTGTTGGGGATATATTTCTTTTTTGATGACCGGACTTGGCTTTTGCACTGCCGGGTTTAGAATGGTGTCGGTATCTTATTTTTTATTTATTCTTTACTAGCTGTCCGCACAACTTCGTTTGTGTCACATTTTTCATGACTGCTCCGCTCCTATTGGTCTTAGCGTGATGATATACAGCCTATAGCCTTCCTCGATAAATGGGCTATCTAACACTAAAAGATTTTTTCAAATCGGACCAGTAGTTCCTGAGATTAGCGCGTTCAAACAAACAAACAAACTCTTCAGCTTTATAATATTAGTATAGATTTTAAACATGTCAGTATGTTTTTGTTTATTCTTTATTTTAAACATGTCAGTATGTTTTTGTTTGTTATATTATCTTTTGAACCCTTATTGTAATGTACAATTAAGAGTGCCATATTATCATATTATACAGCGTGTTCAAGAAGTGTGCGTTCATATTTAAGAATTTTGTTGGATAGTAGATATTATGTACATTAAAAAAAGTTACTTTTGAAAAAAGACCACAAAGTCTCACACAAATGACTTTTCAAGCAGTTTGTTACAGTTGGTGGAATTAACTTTAGTTCAATCACTGTTTTGATGACACCAACTGCATCAAACTGCTTTTAGGTGATTTATTTCGAAATTTTTAGTCTGAATTTGCGGTCGGTGTTTTTTGTTTGTAAGTTTTTTTTTGCTATTGTTTCCTTAATCTATACCATCATCTGCTTAGATTTTTCCCAACTATTTTGGGGTCGGCTCCCAGTCATACCGGATTCAGCTGAATACCAGTATTTTACGTGAAGCGACTGCCTACCAGACCTCCACAACTCATCAACCGAATAACAAGGTATTTCTTGGCAAGACTGGAGTCATATTTTCTGGTCTTTCTGACAATCCGTAATGACTGCTAAAGTTGCGAGGCCATTGTTTCCTAAATCTTAACCAGCTCCCCAATATCACCCATAATTATTATGAACACGCAGTCCTGGAACACGCTGTATGTCTATCATGAGGTGGAGGTGCATAATATGTGGTTTTAATGTCAAAACCCTACTAGTCAAGCTGAGAAACTTGAACACCTACCATTTGCGATAAAAAAAAAACTCTAATTTCTCTGGATTCAAGTTTTTTTGTAGCTCGTAATCTGATTATTTTACAATGGAGACTAGTTCTATCTTATCTTCCAGCCAGTTAAACCAAAAATTTACCCAGAACTGTGTTTAGAAGGAAAGACAGGCAGTCGCTCCATAAATCTCTGATTCTGCTGCAACAGATCATTCTGGAAGAAGGAAGAGTAGTATAAATGCTAGGCAAATAATAAAAATATCACAGTAAAAGGTGTGTCAACATAAAAAGAGACTTAAGTAGACGTGTATCAGATGGCTGTGGCTAAGCAGGGCACTGATGAGACAGTTAATTGTAATGGATTGAAGGAAAGTGCTCACCGCGCTGTGATTTCTTATAAGTCCGAGATAAAGGCTCAGGAGTGAGTGTAATTAAAATGGATCTTTGATCATCATGGACCTTGTTGATCATCATGCGACATTACTTATAGACTTTTTTGGTAATATTATGGACAAATGAACCAGGTCTGACACGAGATGATACAAGACGTAAAAAGTAGTACAACAAATATTGAAATATTTATTTGGTAATGCCAGTCAGACCTTTTTTGGGAAATGGGAAATCATCAAATGCCGCTCTGGACGGAGGAAGGGAGTGTCAGATTCTTATTGACTAAAACTCACCCGTGATCCTTCTTGTGCCCTTTATGTTCCAGGGCCACGTTGACTCTCGAACAAATTCCGCAACATGCCAGTCAGACCTTAAAAGCTCAAAGATCAACCCGGTTTTTCTACATTGTCCCCACTGACTGATGACCTGGTGATGGGCGCGAGGATCGGCTGGATGCGAGACGCACAGTACCGGTGAATGTGGCGACACTAGGGGGAAACTTATGTCCTGCAGCGGACGTCTTTCGGCCGAAACGGTGGTGATGATGATGATAATGATTTAGCCCACCGTCGGCGTTCCGGCTGTATTAGAACCTAATGGCCTGGTACGCGACGATGGTAAGAGATCAGACGGCATGTCGTTATTTCCATGGAAGATGGGTAGGCCTTTAGTGTGGGATGCTACTTGCGTCGATACTTTTGCGCCATCCCATCTTCCTAGCTCATCGTGCTGTGCTGGCGCTGCCACTGCGGCTGCGGAGAACCTCAAGCGGCGGAAATATAATAACCTTGTTGGTAGTTATATTTTCGAGCCGTTTGGGGTTGAAACTCTCGGGTCGTGGGGTCCTCGTGCTCACAACTTATATAAAGATTTGTCAAAATGTTTAGTTGACACTTCGCGTGACCCAAGGGCTGGCTTTTACCTTGGACAAAGGATAAGCATTGCCATACAGCGTGGTAATGCTGCCAGCCTTTTGGGTACATTACCAGCCAGCGATGCGGAGGATTTTTTAACTATTTTTAGTTTTAGTTAGTTTAGTGTTTTTTTTTTAATTTAAATGTATATGTAGTTATAATTTTAGCGGTGTAATTAAACTAATAAAAAATTGCTTAGCTAATTTTGTACCCATAAATGTCTATTATACAGCTGGCTTATCAGGATGCTTTCATTATTGCTCCAAGAAGCATCTTTAAAGACATTACAATTTATAGGTCAGAATTCAAACCCTTTGAACCAGGCAAACAGGTAGGTACAAAAGCAACAATTCCTGAACTGTGTACTCTTTTTTCATTCATTATCTATTATCTCAATGTTGTCACAGTCTCTCTAGAGGCCGTCTAAAGTTACTGCTATCGAATACCAACCGGTATTCCAAAGAGGTTAGCGAAAAGATATTATTTTTATATTGTTTCCAATTGTTTTTATAGGAGCTCAATCAAGAAAGGTGGCGTAGTTTCCTTTATTTATCTTGCAGTGCAGTTACTCAACTCGTTATTATATTTTTGTTTGGGTTTGGTTCTCCGTTTTCTGTTGATTTTTCTATTTACCAATTCGTTTTCGCTATCGAAGTCTTCATTTCTTTCTTCTACAAATATTCAATTCCCACTTATTTTTTTGGGTTTATCGTCATTTTTTAAGTGATTTAAAGTATAATAGGTATGGTTTACTTTCCTCGCCCTGTTTACTCAAACGCTGTAAATCGGTATATTAACGAATTCATCAAATAATAATTACTTCATACAAAATATCAAGTAATGATGACACAACATTTTGGATGATAATTCCTAAATCCCACGTAACTAAGACTAAACCAATATATTTATAATCGTTCAAGTAATACAAGCCAGATAAACAGACATGCTATGTCCAGTAGCTCATTTACAACATAAATCCCCACATAACTTCGACAAAACAAGATTTCTAGAACAAACAATAAAATTACACCAGCAAAACTTCCTCTCATATCCTACTTACCCAATTCGAAAGAGACTCGGACGATAAGCAACGAACTTATTCCAAAAGCGAAAAAAAAAGTGCCAAGCGCTCAACTGGCAGTGTTCCAATTTCTGGCAATATTGCCAGCTAGACGGCAAGCTTATCCTCTGTTTAAGGTAAATGCCAGCCTCTTGTCACGTCCAAACTCGCGTTTTATGCTGAAATGGCAATTTTAGTGGTTATTTGAGTTTGTGGGCAGTCAGGCTGTGGGCTTAGAGTATAGTGGATGTTTTGAGTGATTCTTTTATAATTTTAATCTGTTAATGCTCACTGTAAAATGCCTACTAGGCTCTTAATAATAAAATTGTTACAGTCAAAATGACAAAATTAATCGCACTGACAGGCTCTAAAGAAGATTTTGAACTTTTGACAATCATTGTAGTATGTCCATAGTTAATAAAAATGTTCGGTCTGTTGTATAATAATAATATGTTCTAATCGCTTTTTTTTTTAGTTCCGCGCTGGCGGGATAGATGGCGTAGCGTTTCTTTTCGTTGCCGTACTAATTTACTCTTCGTTAGTTTTTCTAGTGGCGGCTTTAATGCCGGTACATAATCTCTCGGTCTTCAATAGTAATCAATTTGACTCAGCCACACTTTATTACTTCAAATCACTCATTCAAGTTTGAGGCATCAAAATTATCACTTACACCAACATTATTGGGTATTACAGTAAGGTTAGGTTTGAGCTAATGATGAATTCTGTTCACACACGAGCGAAGCGAATTAAGGGTTTGGTCTTAGTGGCTGATAATTATTTCATTATTTATTACGAGAGCATAAATAGGTACTTGTATAAGCATATCACTGGCTGTTGACAATAACTCTAATTTGAAAAACAGATGTATTGTTAAAAAAATATCAGCATTATTATTATTTATGAAAAATAGACTGTGTGTAAACGACCGCCAGTTATACCTACACTTATTTTTGTAAATGTTTGTCATCACGTGTTTACAAAAATTTGGATACATTACAAGCGGGTTGACTACGTCCAGGAATAGGACATAGAACGCGTCTTTTGAAACTAGTCCTTTTTCTTTTCAAATCACTGACATTATTTTTATAATACATACTTAATTGAAAATTCTGAAAAAAAACATAATAATTTATCAGTACTCTATAATATAGTACGTAGTATATATACCTACTCATTATGAATTTTAACATTGGTAAAAGGGTCGTCATCTATGAACCAGGAAGTGCTTGAAAAATACATTCTGATAAGATACAAACGACATTCAAAAGCTATTTAATATAAAGTTTGTATTTTTTTTGGGCCTGAATTGTTTGCCAATGACCATGTTAATAATGTTACAAAAAACGATAACAATTTACCAAAGTACAGATATCGAAGCTTATACTAATTTATAATTCCTAGTCATATCTAAATTATCATCGTTCGTAGTGCCTCGACTATGACCTATGAATATACCGTTTTAATAAAAAACTATTTCCATAGGTTATACCAATATTAAATTTATCAACGTAATTTAAATCAAACACCCGAGTGAATAGACATTAATTTGTATTTCGAATCGCACAATAGGGGTTATTTCCAGGAAGGGCCAATATTATATAAGGACAAAATTACGGGATTTTCCGTCTTTATGTAAACCACAATCTTGTGGTCGATTTGACTATGGAAAATTTTCAATTTCTACATTTGTGTTTGACTTTAAATATATTAAACGTGAATCGTTCATTATATTCGTTATAATTATCTTTACTTAACCCGCTCTCGCTACCTCTTATCACCAAGCACTCACCCAAAAGCGATCACTTACAGAACACTTAAAATATATTAACGTTAATGCTCAGTTTAAGTGGAGCAACCTTAATTACGTACGGTCAACCACACATCATAGATGAACTAAGAAAATCGCCTTTATTGCACCGATATAAAGACAACGTAAACCATGGCTGGATGGTTGATTGTACTAGAATACATTTAACAGCTATTCTCATGAGCTATCCTAATTTCCGGCCAGTGGTGTTAAATAAAGATTAATTACTAAGTCATTATTTAAAATATTTATTTTGTTATAAAAAATTATACGTACAAGCCTTAGAATGTAGTGTGAATTTTCAAACGGGCGTGAATGACCATTTTTGATTTTATAAGGAATAGCAAAAAAAATACTTAAAACAGTCTCGGATCCGATTTTGATAAGTCACTAAAACTGTATCATTGGATTTATTGGTAAATTTAGAAAAATAAATAAAGAAAGAAAAAGTATTGAATTGCTACAAAACGATATAAATTAATGGATTTTTCAACAAAACCTAAACGATAGAATTAGTAGTACTTAAATTATGTTAGTAAAGACAAATTAAAATTTAATAACAATACAAATAACAAAAGTGATTATGTGAGTATACATATAAAGGAAATGCATGTCGTGGTTATGGCAATAAGGCTTCCACTCAGCATAATGCTGTGACGTGGGGGACCCTCGGCACGGCGCTGATTTCCAGTGGTCGCATAGTACATGACGTACGGAAACCAAGTCTACTATGTGCATATGTGAAAAAAATAATAAAATAAATACATTAAGATAAAATACATTACTTAAAATTATGTGTGTGTGTGTTTATGTGATCATGCCACTAAAACCAAGCAGCAGTTTCTTGACATAAACATAAAAGTAATACCCGCAAAACGCAAGCACATTCCATGTTTTGTGTCGGTCCCACACCCACACTCGCGTCGCGCTCTTTGTAAGCCTTACTTTAAGCATATTTTTACTGTGCTTTAAGACCCTACCTGACGTCGTACACTTGCGTGCGCGCTGCGTGTCGCCAGGACTGCTGCAGCTCGGTGCGTTATGACGTCAGGTGGCGCACGAGTAACTAAAGAGAAGAAGCAATAACTTTGTCGAGTTTGGCGCGCATAAATGAATGGGATAGTCGATTTTTCTTTCGCGATTTCAGTGTTGGTCCCATAGTAAAAGTTGTTCATAATGATGAGTACAATGAACCCTTTTGATGTATAATTATTGCGTTTATTCTGTTACACGTTGTTTGTATATGCAGGGTTATTTGAAAAACACCAACAATCTCTTAAGAGGTCATTGTACTTGTATTGTAATCATGAAATCGCGAAAAAAAAATCAGCTGTTTCCTATATTTATGTTTTTTCAAATAACTCTGTATAATTATGTAGGTGAAGCCGCGAATAGCAGCTAGTTTATAATATTAGTAGGAAGTATGTGTCTAAGTAAGTTTTTACTAAACCAAAATACTGTACTTAATTTCTACATCAAAGTCCATTTTAGCCTTTTCGGTTTCCAGGCGGGTCAGTCTTCCTTTAAACCCGCTGAAACATAATAATTACAGATTAATTTAATTCGCTAGACAGACGGACTTCCAGCTGAAAACGAATAGATATAAATCATCCTCGCCCTTTCCCAACTAAGCGGCTTTCAGTCAAACTGGATTCAGCTGAATACCAGTATTTTATGTGGAGCGGCTGCCTACCAGAATTCCAGCACCCCGTCACATGGCCAAAGATCTACAAATGACAGCTGGGACCAACGGCTTTGCCCATCCACAGACCAACCGCAGCAAGCGTTGCTTAACTTTGAAGACCGACCATTGCGGCTGTGGTTATTTAGGCATGAACTTTTAAAAAGAAAAGGATAGATATACATAGTCTGTGGAAATATGACACAGTAAGATCTGCATTCAACAGGTACAACGAATTGTTAGAGATGAGGATTGTATTACGTGTTGATTGAATGGAGATTGTGGATTGATGGGAAGTGGATGCGTGAGGTTTTTGGAAGACCTACTCTAAGAACGACGATATAATAATGATATTTGCTGTTTCCCACGATTTGCCCCCATTATTATCTATCTAACAGGCAAAATGCAATAGGGTTGTTGAATATAAAAATCTAATTAGTCCATCAGATAGATTTCCGGAAAACATTGGGCACGTATTTTTTCTTTTTTCTCTTAAAAAAAAAATGCGAAGACGATGCAGTGCTCTGAAAAATCGTGTGACGTCACTACGTGCTACAATTTTTACCACGACGTGACGTCACATGCCCCCCCTGAGCTTTGATGATTTTTATATTCGTATTTTTTTATAGTTTTGATAAAACAAAAAATACGTGTCAATTTTTTTTTATCAAACCCATAATAATTGAAACAGAGTGACAATAATATTTATTATTAAAAAATAATTATAGAGCTACGTTTAGGCAGATTATAATCTTACAAAGCATACTTATAATATGTACGTGTCGTTATAGGAAAACATACGAAGGATATTGTTTCAGATTAAGTATGTATACTTGCTTTTTTTAAACCAGGTAGGTACTGCCAAATGTTCTGTTTACAAAATTAAAAAAAAAATGTTCAAGTACCTATAACTCGGGCGACGAAAACTTCGTACCATAAACTAAAAAAAATCATTTGTTACTTATGTATGGAACCCTATGAAGAATTATTTCTATGTATCTCGTGTGATTTTCAATCCTTATCTAGAACCACACAGACCACCACAACACGTAATCCGAGCCTCCACAGATCTTTATGCTCATTTTAATTTCGTCACAGTCTTGTTTTCACAGTTATGAAAAACAGAAGAATAACATTGTTTAAAATGAAAAGTTGGCCGTGTTGTAAAGGGTTGAGTATAAAGTTCTGTTATTTTTTATATTACCAAAGTTTTGTTATAACAAGTATGAATAGAATATTTTTTAGTACAATTCTAAAACATGTTATCAAAACCCCATTTTTTTTTAGGGATCTACACCCGAAGAGAAACCAACGGAACCCTATTACTAAGCCTCTGCTGTCTGTCTGTGTGCGTGCTGAATCTAATGAACTGTAACAGCGTGAGTTTATTTTATGTGTATGAATGTATTAATTACAATAGGTAGTAAGCAAACATTACAAATTACCATAAGTTGGAAGTTAGTTAGCATGTAGCAATCTCTGCGATACATGTCCCAAATTTAGTAGAGACATTAAAAAAAAAATGATATAATTGTTTAACTTAACAATAATAAAATAATTATAGATTTTCATCTTATTATCACAATATTATATTATTATTTCTACAGTAGTTGATGATACTGGTTATTATTGTGTCAAAATATATAACCTAAGCCATATACAAACTTCAAAAACCTTTCAATCGAAAGTGATACAAAAAACTTTTCCCTTTCAAAGCATAAAAGCTAAACACATGAACAACCCTCCTCTCAAGTGCCAATATTGCATAAACCAAAAAAAGTTCGAAAAAAAAACTGTGAAAATAAGAAAATATCATTGTTATTCGTTATTCAACTTCACACGAACCTCTCTGCCTCGCCCAAAAGCCACGGCGACGTGATGCGAATACTAAATAATAATTATTTACTTGCTCCTGAGGTAACCTTCGAGTAGGGTAGCTATGTTGAGATGAGGTATTGGGACGTATGTCAAGAGAAAAAAATAATAACAGTAGAGGTGTTTTTTTTTTCGCAGATAGTTTTTTTTAAATGTGTAAACACAAATATGTTTTATTATATCATGATAATTATATTAAAAATAATGGATACTATTGAATGGACTCCATGATAAAAGTTATCAGAAAAATAAGTTGCACAAAAACAATAAACAATATATTTTATCATAATTACTGTTTTTGAATACTAATTGAATAGCCTGATACGTATAGGCATAGGCTCTACACAATGTGTGTTTATGATTGGGATTAAGTTTTGGGACGTTTGGGATTAATTTTGGTGGCTTTCCGGTAGCGCTTCTTTATAAATCTGCCTAGCCTTTTTCCAAGAAGATGAGAATCAGCTCCCAGTCTAACCAGTTGCAGCTGCCAGTACTAGTATTTTACATCGAGCGACTGCCATACGACCTCCAAAACCCAGTAAATGGGCATCACGTTACTCCTTGGCAGGGTTAGAAAGTCTGTCTAGGATCTTCAAATGACAACCGAGGCCCCCAATGATACATAGAACGACCGCGGCAGGCTTCGTTTAACCTCAAAGATCGGCCTGAGCAACTTTTATTATTACCACAAGGTTATCTTATCAATTACAAAATTTGGGTTTTTTTTCTAGGCCGTATTCTCGTCACACATGCTCAATGCATAGTCACCCTACTTAAGGTGGGGGATGAATGTGTTCGTACGTATTCGGAATGTTACTAAGTTCTTTTTTTTTTCCTGAAAAAGATTTCAGGAGGGCTTATTGACCTCCTGTAAGGTCGCAGGAGGCTCCATTATCAGTATTATTTTATGAAGTGCTCCTTATATCCATGGTTTATGTGTGTGTTTTAAAGACTTTCCGTGATAAACTTAAAAGAATATTGAAGAGAGGAAATGTTGATGAAATAACTGAAAAAATATTATCTTGCCATTATTCTTTCTCTTCTAATATGATTGGTTAATTGTCTAGAATCAGTATTTTACGGCTTTCAGCTGAATAATGATGGAGATCAATTTTTTAACTGTCGAGAAGGCAGTCAGTCCTCCAGTGCTATTCTTAACTAAAATATTTATACTGATGTTTTCTTTTCACAAGAACTCTCCACAAAGTATGTTACTAAATCCCTAACACAGTCAGATTACCGTAAGAAAATTCAAAACACGCGTTACCAGCATCTACTCATTTATTATTTTACACCTTTCCAGGTACGCCGAACCCCCAAATGAACAAGGAAATTACGTTAATAATAATCAAAGCCCACGTTCTCGCCTTCAAACGTCATAATTTTCAATATGCCGTCGAAAATAAAGAAATAAAACATGTTCTGTTAAAATTATCTTCGTCTATATGTACGCTGGAGCATGTCATTTGTATCCGACATGGTAAGATTACCTGCGAAGTGAGTTTTGTATGTGCTGGCGAGGTTTTAAGTAATATTATATGATATTCGTTTGTTTTGATGTCAGGTTTGAGGATGTATGTCGTGATTTTAGACGAAATGTCGACTACCTCTCGCTCAAACGCATAGCGAGTGGGACGGACTTATTCCATTGTTCTATGGGTGAATTCACAAGAAATGCTTTGTTTGTAATTAGTCACAGATATTAGTTCTAAGTAACAATTAAGTTAATCTATATGCTGTGGACAACGGTGTGAGTTTCACATTTATATAATATCTTTGTTTATATTATTTGCGCAGATATAATGTTTGTTTGTCCCAAATAAATAAAAGGTTGAGGCGCATTTACCGCATTGGTTAGCATTAATGGTAGATGTAAGTTGATAAATAAATAAATACTTACCTCATTTTCGTTAGTGGATGATTTATAGCCCGCATGTATAAAGGAAAACTGTTGAAATTCAATAAGTTATCAATAAAATAGAAGTCAGTTTATTCCATTTTTTTTTTGAAAATTTCCAAAGGCAGTTCCTAAAATGTACATTTGAGATGAAAGCTGGAAGGAAAATGTAGGATAAAAAAAACTTCTTAACAACTTATATTAGGAACATGTAAATCTATAAGTAATATTATAAACGGAAAAAGTTAGTAAATAATCTTGAGAACGAACAATGCATTTTTAAATATATTTTCCACTTGTACAAAAGTACACTTTTCCTGAGTACTACAGACTATAAATTAGATTTGTAATATAGCTAGCACACATTAATGCAGAGTCTAGCTGACTAATCCCTTCACCACGATTGCCCAAACCCAAAAGGCTCTTCTCAGAGTCAGGTCTTTGCTTCATTTAACTTAGCCACCTACAAACTAAGGAGGTAACTATCGACTCTAAAAGAAGAAGAAACTCATATTGAACGCAACCGAAGTCACGCGCAGAAGCTAGTCTCCTACGTTACATTAAGAAACGCATTGAATTTTTAATCTCCCAATTATTTTCAAAAACTTTCAAACGCCTTAATCCTTAAGCCTTAATATTATCGTCCTACAGTTCAAGCACACTTACATACATATATTTCTGTTCCGAGTTATGCAATAAAAACTGGTAATATATATAATTATGTGTTATTTGTTAAGTACTAACACAGTATTACAATATTTTTCCTAATATTGTAATACTGCAGTTCTAACATAGGTTAAGAACTTAAGACTACTGTAACCCAATGAATCTTTATTATCTTGAAATAAATGATTATTCTCGTAACTCAGTTATACTGACATTTATACTTATTTACATTTTAAAATATTTTAAAAAAATATAAAAAGTAGTAGTCCGTCGGTATCGGGAGCAGGGTCCAAGCTACCGGTGGTTAGGGCTCAAGAGAAAATAACCTCCTCACAATACAAGCCGTATCAAGGAGTACTGCCTTATTCAAATGATTATTATTATTCTCTTTGAAGGTACCCTTTACAAGACCATCAGTGCGTATTAACCTTTTCCTAAGCAAGGCGTGGCAGTAACCAGACCTTATAATATCAACAACCTAAGTTCTACGCAGATAGTTAGAATAAATTAAGTAAACAGGTCATTTAAAGGTCCTCGCAGGTGATTGGCTAGCCAACCTTTCATTGATTGCACTAGTGCGAACTTTGCTCTGGATAGACCTTCACTATACTTTATATTGAAAGGATCTGCAGGGTGTGGCTTGTACTTGTTCTTCAGTACAACTTTCAAATGCTATTTGACCTTTTGAATCGAACATCGAACGCGAAATAGGGTTTAGACACAATCGTAAGAACAAAATTCAAACAGAACAAAAGTAAATGTAAATGAATGAATACCTGATTATTTGAAACTACTAAAACTGTGCAATTTGTGAAAACACTACTGATATCGCAATCGGTAGCAAAAAAAGAAGTTTTGTCTGAATAATGAATCAATAATTAATGCTCATAAGAGCAGTGGTGGCCAAGTGGTAACGGCCCGGACTTACGGATTGTAGGTCGCGGGTTTAAGCCCAGCCAGGCGCATTACTTTGTGTAGTTAGTTAATTTCATCACTACTGCTCTAAAAACGGTGAAGGAAAACATCGTGAGGAAACCGGCATGTCCTAGAACCAAAAATTCGAAGACATGTGACATTCAGCAACCCGCACTGGGCCCGCGTGGTGTTTTACGTCCCATTCCCTCTCCTATAGCGGAGGCCTGTGTTCCAGCAGTGGGAACATTAAAAGGCTGATTATGCTTATGAATGCTCAAGTCTATCAGCTTCTTAAATCTTGCGGTGTCGTTTTGGCCGTCCTTCGCTTATTGCTACCTACTAGTCTGGGTTTACAAGCTTAAGTTCCTACCTAGGGTGCGTTTGCCAGTCCTTATCTGCCTTTGTCGCAGTTTATCTGGGGTTGACGCATCATGTCCTCTATTTGCCACATCTACTGTCACCCCCTTTCTAGTAATGTGGATATACTAGCAGCTCCCCGCGGTTTCATCCGCATAAGTTTCGATTCCGTGGGAATATTGGGGTAAAAATTATCCTATATGTTAATCCTGGTTATAAACCATCGGTGTGCCAAATTTCATCCAAATCCGTTCAATATTTTTTGCGTGAAAGAGTAACAAACATCCATCCATCCGTACTTACAAACTTTCGCGTTTATAATATTAGTAGGATAATAGGATCAACCCTGGGTGTTTGTTTGTCTATCTGTCCATCTGTCACAGTCAGTTTGTTCCGAATCTACTGGACCAATTCAATTGAAAAACGTAGGCAAGTAAATCATTGTTTTGGTATATACGATCAAAAATATAAAAGAAACCTTGCTTACCTTAAACCCTGGCTTACCAATATCGCCCCAGGACTTTTTTCCTTCAACAAACTTCTCTTACGAATGCTGATTGACCAAGAAGCGAATATGAAATAGGTACATATTCAGTATATAAATCATACAGTGTCTGTGTTTGGGCGGCGTTCGCTGATTGCTAGCTACTAGCCTGGGTTTGGACGGCCTTCCGTTTACAAATAGGCTGGAGAAGTGTGGAGGACACTCCTGGAAAAAAAATGTTGTAGATGTTTTGTAATAAAAAAAACTAGTCTACTAGTGGAAAAATTTGATTTAACTTAATGAAATGAATCCAATATTGACAACTAATAAAACTGACACTAAAGGTAGTCTTAGTAAAATCCTATATTCTATCAACAACGATTACGATGTAGTGACTGTTAAATAGAGCAAAATTGACATAGGTACGCTTAATTTTTACTGTTTATAGAATGTCACTATGTCTACAGACATGTAATTTTTAACTTTTTTTTAATATTTATTTTTTACTAATTATTTTACATATTTTATTTTTGTGTTTATTTGTACTTCTGTGTGTGTGTGTGTGTATGAGTGGATTAAACTATTTTTCTTTCTTTCTTTGTAGCTTAAAGGTTAATCCACACTTTTCCGGATTGTATCAGCAGCTAAAAAAACGTTGACTATTTGCATCAACTCGTTCCTACACGTCCGCGTTTCCAGGCCGTGTCGGATCACCCTCCGTCCACGTCCAGGGCACGGGCCTGATATGTGTGGATCAATGAGTTTTTCGATTTGGAGTGGAAAAGTATTGAGATCAAGCTACATGTTATTAAAAAAAAAAACAAATACATGAAGAAATAACAATGCAATTCTAGTCCATTCTCGGTGGCAATGGCGGCCAAAACAATCCTAACAAACAGGTTTTACGTTTGTATTCTACGTCGGATAGTCGATGTAAAAATGGTTTGTGTGCAACAAAAGTGTTCCCGGCACTTCTACTGAACACAAGACATTTCTGCTTTATTTTTTCCCTGCCTAGAATATTTTTACCAAACGAACTTTCAATGAACTAAGAAAAATGTTTTCCGTGTTTGCCACCAGGCGGCGCTAATTCAGTTTCAACATAAATTGACGCACTAAAGCCACTGAATCCCACTCCACACTAACTGCGCCCTAACCACAGGTTACTTGTGTCAGGCAGGAGTAAAAAACAAAATAAAGCGGCGGCACAAATGAAAGGCCCCGATCGGGTTTGCGTCGTATTATGTTCATTACAGACTTATCTAACCTTGACTTTTACCGTATCAATTTCTACGGTTCTATTTTTATATTTTGTCCCGGGGATTTTGTGTTTCATATTTTTGTACTTGACAAGCTGATATTATTCGTTTTGAAGACTTTGTGACGTCATTGGTAAAGGCAATTTTTTATTTGGTCTCAGGCACTAAATGCATACACGGGCCCAAACTGTTAATAGTAACGCGGTGCAAGGAACGTGTTTCTGCCCACACAGAAAAATCCATACTAATATTATAATTGCAAAACATACTCTACCATGCCTGTTTCTTACCTATTATAATAATAAAAAAAGTTTTTATGGTCTTATCTAGGACATGGATTACAAGTATGCCAACTTTTGTAAAAATTTGTCCAATCGGTAGGACATACTGGGAGAATATTCTGCTACCAGTTAACTATAAAAAACATTGTGTCTCAATAATCTGGATCTCATTATAACAGGTATTTTGCTATAAGAATGCTACAATATTTTTAGGTCTCATAGGCTGCTTTAAATCCAAAAAAAAAATGGTTTCTATGTGATATACCTTGGTAAAAATGCCGGGGAAAAAGCACGGCATGCATAAAATGAACGCACCTGTCCGAAATGTAAGTACAAAATAAATTTTATTGCTTTTTATTCTCCTTAATTCTTTCGTTTTATCAAAATTGAGTCCAATAGCTTCTGTAGAGCCAAATTCAGGTGATCAATGCATGAATTAAAGAACAGCTTAATGAAAACTAACCGTAAAAATAAATTCATTAATTAGATTATCGTCACACTTCTTCACCGTCAAACAACCGGTTTCGGTATACTTTTTGTAGATAAGTTACTATGAACTCAGGTAATTTATCGCACGACTACATAAAATGGAAGGAACAGAAGGTTTGGTCCAAAGTAGTTTTTTTTTTAATACATTAATAATCTTATATACTTAACATAGAAAAGCGATTCGGATTTTCGACTTTCTTAAAACTTTGCTTTTACTATGGCGTAACAAAACATCTGTGAAGTCATGGAAACCGGACTTTGCAGTGTCTGTAGCGATTCCACTGTACTCCAATGTAATAATGTAATAGAGTCCAAAGTCGTCTACACCTTTATACAGCGTGCGGTTTTTTTACACCTCACCAAGGTCTCAAGTCTGCTATTACAATAGTTTCAGAATGGTCTATTATTGATTTCATAAAGGTTGATTCTTACAAGTTTGGTAATCTTCTAATATAAAAGCATCACTATGACTTTGCAAAGGCCAACCACTGACACTCCATTGAAAGAAATGGCATAGAATGGTAATATAATGATGACAGACGTATAGCACGTTACGTACGTACGTTGAGTTGAGTCAGTAGTCTGATTTGACTATATTAATTATACATAACTGGTGACCTCAAACAGAGTAGTTATAATTTTCGAGCCGTTTAGGGTGGTTCTCTATTGTATTACCTAACTTTTTTATCCATAATTTAAAGAGCCATAACTTTTTTTGTCCTAATCATCATTTGTCCGAATGATAACTTACCCGAAATTAATATCACCTAATATCTCATGCCATAAAACTAAAATCTCTAAATATAATATGTCCTAAACCCGTTTGTCATAAATATTACAATCAATAATATACAAAATATATAAAACCATTTTCAATAAAAGTTATGTCCTAAATTCAAATTACAAATAAACAAATAATATTCTTAGAACGTATAACAAAGCAATTGCTATGAGCTTCTCTCATTTGTTATAATTAAAAATATTTGAAGATGCATTATATTTTTTTATTATATATACGTAAATAAATATATTATACATGTACTTAATAAAGCAGTTGATTGTGAACATTTGTGGTTTTTGTAAGCAAGCAAGCATGCAGCATGCAAGGAGTCATGCAGCATGCAAGCAAGCATGCAGCATGCAAGCAAGCAAGCAGCATGCAAGCAAGCAGCATGAAAGCAAGCAGCATGCAAGCAAGCAGCATGCAAGCAAGCATGCAGCATGCAAGCAAGCATACAGCATGCAAACAAGCAAGCAGCATGCAAGCAAGCAGCATGAAAGCAAGCAGCATGCAAGCAAGCATGCAGCATGCAAGCAAGCATACAGCATGCAAACAAGCATGCAGCATGCAAGGAGTCATGCAGCATGCAAGCAAGCATACAGCATGCAAGCAAGCATACAGTATGCAAACAAGCAAGCAGCATGCAAGCAAGCAGCATGCAAGCAAGCAGCATGCAAGCAGGCACGCAACATGCAGCAGGCATGGTTTCTGTCACGGCTCCGGCGCTGCGGGGCTCCGGCGGTCCCACGCGAGTTTATCGTCGCAGATGGGTTTAACGCTCACCACCGCAGCTTCGGCTTGCTCCTCAGCCGCGGCGGCGAGTGTTACAACCACCTGCTCCTCAACTCGCGGGCCGCCTCGCCCCTCCGCGCCTACGCGATTTTAAATTACACTCTAGGGGTAGGGCAGACAAGACTACGTGGAGTCGGATTTACAGCGATTCGTTTCTGTCACAAAAACCTATTTTTAGCAGATGTTTTAAGATTAAAATATTTATTATAAATGAACATTCGGAATAATACACATTATTCAACACAATACTTAGGACATATGACTTTAGGGCATCTAAAATTAGGAGATTGAATTATTATAGTACTCGATATTATGACAGAATACTTTTAGAACTAAAGATAATTATGCTAACCAAAATTTCGGGGTTTTGAACATTATGGTTATTGTAGTTTATAGCAAACGTGTTATGGATAATGATTTTCGGACAAACAATTTTATGAGAAGTAAGGGAGTACCGTTTAGGGTAATTATCTGTTCTGTGGTTAAAACTCTCGGTTCATGGTCCGAGTGCTCATAACTTATTCAAAGGTCTGTCAAGACGTCTAGTTGACACTTCACGTGCCCCAAAGGCTGGTTTTTACCTTGTACAAAGGATAAGCATTGCCATACAGTTTGGCAATGCTACCAATCTTTTGGTTACATTACCAGTGGCCAGCGATGTGGAGGAATTTATTGACGCAATCTTTTGAAATAAAAACTCTTTGTTAACTAAAAAATAAAATATTTCTTTACTTAATTTTAATAGTTAATAAACAAATAAAATTTAACTTAATTATATATATTTTAAATAATTATTATTGTTCAAAAATAAATATCAACTGGAGCTACAAACAAAATGAGATGTGAAAATGGACCTTCTGTATAATGTTTTTGTAGGAAAAAACCAGCAATTGGAGCGTAATGAGAAGCTTTAGTAGGTAAGTGGTGACAAAAATATTCTTTATTTGGTCTTCTTAGCAATTTTCGCTATAATACAGACATCAGTCGACCTTAATCCATCTGGGATTCTTCAAATTACATAGTAATTAGATAGTTATTGGCGTTGGTAATTTAAGTATATATAGCGTTGCGTTATAGGCATTTTTTTTGTTATAAATTTATCAAAACCTCTCGACATTGGATTTCAAACTTTTGCTTTTAAGATATTCGTTATTTAGTCGTTATAGTAATTTTCTCAAAGTGTTGTGTCAAGTCAAAATTTTATGCAAATACAAGTCTCTTTGACACAGTCCTTCGTAAACATTAGTCTTCCCCTACTTTCATTCGAGTTTGTCGCCATTAACTGTGATAAAATCTCGACTATATTAAATACCTATACCTAGAAGGTGTTACAATAAAAACTCAAAATCTGACAAAGGACTGACGAAGGATCTTTAAAGTCACTATTATCATCAACATTTACCATAGGAACAATGAATACATCGACTGTTCAGTAGATGGCGTTGAAACTGTGAAAGTTTGGATGGTTATTTGTTACTCAAACACGTGAAAATGACTGAACAGATTTTTATGAAATTTGGCACAGGGATAGATTATAGTCACATGAGCTACTTTTTATCTCGAGAGTATGTTTCTTTAGCATAATTTCTGACATTCACGCGGGAAAAGCCGTTGGTAGAAGCTAGTGCAATCATAAAATGAATCGACCCATTGAGTTCATTTACATGATAACAGGGTTGATTCAATATTTAAGTAGTGAGAGTTCATATGATCTAATTTCAGGTGTTGCGTTATTTCTTTTACAATGAGAATACCTTTACCCACTAACTAAGACCTATCTCCCGTTCTCCATTTCTAAGTAGCTTAGTTATTCCCCGATTTAACAGCCAAAGCCGAGAATCATGTCGATTCGGTTTCATGCAGAATATTCCAAATTCCAAGATTCCTTTGCAACATTGCACTTGGTTTAGATTTCCAAGAATATTGTATAGCGCAGCGAGAATTAGTAAATTTAACTAAATTCCTCAATTTGTTAGGTATACGGAGGATTCAAACAAGGGTTACGGAATTTGCAAAAGTGTCACTGCAGCCCTGGAACGCAAAGGGCATTAGGAGGAACACGGGTGGGTTTTGAGTCAGTAAGAGTCTGACACTCCCTTCCGTGCCGCCCAGAGCGGGAGAAGTCATTTGATGATTTCAAATAAATAAAAAAGGGTGAATGAGGAAGGAGGTGATTCTGTAACGATAACGACAGCCTGGATCGACTATAAAAATGCATGTTTAGCCATACTTTAATAAAATACTTCAGGTTAGTCCAGAAATGTTGCTAAAAAATGCACTTTTACACCAGAAATACTTACCAAAAGCAAGAATATTTTTTAACTCCATAAAAGTAAAATGCGTGAAAAACTCAGATAGAGATCTCTATGAAAAATAAATAAGCCAGCCAGTGTTGTCCGGCAAAGTCTAAAATATTTATTACTGGCGCCGCCTTTTGTTAATTTACATCTTTTTCAACACGGCGAAGATGCTTCGCTTTCACGGGTTCCGTGGCTGTAGTTTAAAATCCAGAATCCTATAACCAAGACTTCGTTTTCTGTCCGTCCGTCCGTCCGTCTGATTGTCACAAGGCTGTGTGTTTTGAAATTTAAAAGAAAATCTGTATGGGTTATTAGTAACACATACATATCTACCTTCTGTTAAATGATTAAATTATTAAATAACACCATATACTGAAAAATAGGTCAACTACAAGTTGGATTTGTAAAGCAAGAGCTATTCGACAAGGGCATTTTGACACTCACAAAACCTTTATCAAAGGTCTTTCAAGTTGTTGCGGAATTTGTTTGAACGAGTCACCGCGGCCCTGGAACTTGGTGGAAGAGAGTGTGAAAGTCAGTATGATTCTGACACTCCCTTCCGCTCCGCCCAGAGTGGAAGAAGTCATTTTATGATTTCCCATCCAGAAAATAAGATCTTTCAAATTCCTGCGGATGGCGAGCTATGGGTTACTCGCCGTCCGATAGCAACCAGGCCCAGCAGCCATATCATGACGTCTTAAATCCATCATGATTTCTGTGTCATAGAGAGACGGAGTTACACAAGACGAATAGCACTATCTCTTTCCCTCACACGAATCATGATAGCATTGGCACTTCGTAATACGGCCACAGGTCGACGTCACGTTGCGGTCGTGTTCCATGCGCGCCTCATAGAGCGGTCAGTACCTACTAGGGTTGCGGAATTTGTTCGAAAGAGTCACTGGAACGAAAAGGGCACTAGAAGGATCACGGGTGGTTTTTAGTCAGTAAGAGTCTCACTCTCTTCCGCTCCGCCCAGAGCAGGTCAAGTCAATTGATGATTTCCCATCCAAAAAAAAAAAATTAAATAAAAATAATGCTTTTCAATCTCGAAATACCCTTGTGGAGGACATAGTGTCTCAATGATACGGAACTCTTTGTATGCGATTCTGACTCGCAATTTACCGTTTTTTTAAACAACCGTCACGGTCCTTTAACTTAAAGGTGGAACGTTTAAAAAAACACAAATTCCGCTTTTGAAAACTTTTCAAATAACCACGCTGTGTAAATGCCATTAGTATATTCCTGTGATGTTGGGGGATCAACGTCTTTTCAGGACAGGGACGCATTTGGGTCAAAAAGCTGCATAATGGACCGGCTTCAGAATGCCACTTTAGAAACACTGCAGTTTTTTTTTTTGCTTTGTTGAGATGTCTCTTGATGGCTGGTAGTTGAATGTAATATTGCCCGACTTTTCTGTTTGAATTTTCTGCAAGGATGGAAATGGAAGCACTTTATTTTTTGTGCGTTGTCTTATCAACCGGCAAGAGAATGGAATGTTTCTAAGAAAATCAAGGAATCAAATTGAAAAGGCAGTTTACTGGCTCCTATTCTTTCTAAGCAATTATTTCCTTCCCCATAATTTGCTTTTCACAACAAAAATAACATTCTACAAGAAATACAAACTTCACATTCAGGTAACCAAAAGCAAAACCAATTTACAAACATCTTGCACTCTAAAAAAGTTTTTCACCTCTCGAGGCAAAATGAGTGCCTCCCTGGCAAAACGACCCGAATTCGAGGGTCTAAAAGAAAACTTAAATTGGACTTTTGTGAGGTTTTCCTGGTGCTTTGAGTTTCTTAGGTAACTTCTTCTGAAATTAGATTTTCTCAATGTTAACCTTGATAGTTTTAATGGAATAATTGTATGTTTATATTTCGTTCTACGTTGATTAAAAAAAGATAGTAGCACAAATTTTCAGAAAAAAAAAAACTTATTAGTGAAAATTTACAAACAAGTAATAAGTTTCATTGCAACTTTCGAGGTCCTCAATAAGCAGCTTATGTTTGAACTAATAAATACATATATTTTTTATGGATCAAATGACTTCTTCCGCTCTGGGCGGAGCGAAAGGGAGTGTCAGACTCTTACTGACTAAAACCTATCCTTGTTCCATGTAAAGTCGCTAGTTAATTAGTATTAAATCGAATACAATTAATTTATTACTCACCTACTACTTAATGGTGACTAAATAATAACAGCCGCACGGGTCGATCTGCAAGATTAAGCAACGTTTGCCATGGTCAGCCTGTGAAATGGGTGACCATCTTAACATAACAATACTCCTCTATGGTTCGGAAAGCACGTTAAGCCGTTGGTCCCGGCTGTCCTTTGTAGATTTTTGGCTGTCTTTACCGACTGTCAGAAGCCAGGCAAATGTGACACTAGTCTTGCCAAGAATTACTATGTCACTGTTAATGGGCTATGTGAGTTGACCGCTCCACGTAAAATACTGATATTAAGATGTATCCGGTTTGACTAGAAGCCGACCCCAATATAATTGGGAAAAGGCTAGACAGATCTAATGAGTGTTCAACAAAATTAGGTCAATTAGATCAATTACATTTTGTTTTTGTAAAAACGTACATACATTAATATAGTAACAAGCTATATAGTTTCCAGTTACCAAATAACATAATAATAAATGACGAAAATCCAATTTATATTGATGTCAACTCGCCGTAAAACATAAAACGTCCGCCATCTTTCTTTTTAATAATGCATGCATACGAATCGTAATGATGGAGTTCCATCGTCATAATAGTACTTATTAAATGTCGGTTTTAATAATTGGTCTAGTGTTTCGTGAGTGTAAATTAATAAGCCTTCATTTATTAATAATTAAACGATTGTTGTGACACTCAATTTGTGTCAATAATCTGACTATTGTGGATGCAAACTATTTTGTTAAATCCGAGAGTTTTATGTCATTTGTTTTGGTTATTGCAAATTGCCGTTTAAAGTGTGATATTTTTGTTTGAAAATCATTGAGGTTATCCCTATCTATACTAATATATAATATAAAGCTGAAGAGTTTGTTTGTTTTCGTTAATCTCAGGAACTGCTGGTCCGATTTGCAAAATTCTTTCAGTTTTAGATAGCACATTTATCGAGAAAGGCTAGGCTATATATCATCACGCTAAAAAAATAAGGGCGGAGCACTCGAGCAGTCATGAAAAATGTAACACAAAGGAAGTTGCGCGGCACTGCCAGTATGTATATAAAATTTCGATACTAGTCACTGAGTGACCGACAGACCACGCAACGCAGTCGTACGCGGATTGGGATAGCTATATTTTTTGATTTTGCTGTTTTTAAGAGTGTACAAATGTAGAGCAGTGGTGGCCTAGTGGTAACGGCCTCGACTTACGAATTGTAGGTCGCGGGTTCAAACCCAGCCAGGCGCATTACTTTGTGTAATTAATTTCATCACCACTGCTCTCAAAACGGTGAAGGAAAATATCGTGAGGAAACCGGCATGTCCTAGAACCAGAAATTCGAAGACATGTGACATTCACCAACCCGCACTGGGCCCGCGCAGTGGATTACGGCCCATTCCCTCTCCTAGAGAGGAGGCCTGTGTCCCAGCAGTGAGAACGTTAGAAGGCTGATTATGAGAGTGTACAATTCTCAAATCTATATTTTATAATCATTGTTGAAAAGCGTTATGTTTTTGTGAGTTAAAGAAAGAAGTAAACCTTTACATTGAGTTTTATGCACTTTTGAAAGGAGTATGGCCAATGAGACTAGGTTTCTCAGTACGGCTTTCTTATAATAGATACTCCTAAGAAATAAACCATTACGACTTTTAACGTCACAAATACACCATAAAATGCAAACGCTTTTTTCCCAGAAATGATGAGGTGTGGTCTGAATATTTTATTGTCACTATTATATCTCGCTAATTTAAGCGGTAGTTCAACAAATAATTAAGAGAAAGGTAGGAAAATTTGCCTGCATACCAGACCTTTTCGTTGACTATACTTTTTTGCTTTTTAACAAAATCAAGCAATCCAATCTACTCTCTGTAACGCAATAATGTTAGTCACAGTTTACACCTAATTTCTTAAAGCCAATAATTTCATGGTCAGAGCAATAGGCCATTTAATTAGTTTTTATTTTTACTTCGCTTTCCTCTTTGCGCGGTCGGTTAAGACAATTTCGTTTCATTAAACACGATGTTTGTTTAAAAAGTTTTGAGTTTTTTTTTTTTTTTTTGTATTCAATATGATCATTCACCCATCCAAAGGTTGTCTTGAAAAGATCGCTTTTAGCAATAAGGCCGCCCATTGTGTCACCCTATGTAATGTTTTCTTGGTCTATAATCTGTAACTTGTATGGTGTACATAATAAAAAGTATTCTATTCTATTTTGTTAATATCATCTTTTCAGCCTAAAGACGTCTGCTACTGGACATAGACTTCCTCAGGCGCCACATCGGCCGGTACTGGGCGTTTCGTATCCAGCGTATTCCCGCGTCATTGACCAGGTCATTGGTCATCTTAAGGGAGCGTTGTAATATCAAAATTATACAAAAACGTACTTGCCTCAGAACCACTTCTTTTTAAAGATATATTCAATGGTAAATCCGTGTAGTAAAGCTGGAAAATAAAATTTCAATTTGTTGAGTAAAGTGCCACTAATTCTTTCCTTTTTATTAGTTTGTTGAATGTTGCTTATTCGTCCTATTGTTTTCATAGAAGGTCCTCAAGGTTTAGCAAAACTTGCTGAAGTCGGTCTGTGGATGGGTTGATACATTACTTACCCTTTTTTTCTGGATGGGAAATCATCAAATAATTTCTTCCGCTCTGGGTGGAGCGGAAGGGAGTGTCAGACTCTGACCAAAACTCACATAGTGTTCCTCCCTTTGCGTTCCAGTGCCGCGTTGACTCTTTCGAACTCCGTAGAATCAATTACCTTCGTGCCTGCTTCTGTGCCGGATGATATTGAGTCGTAATTTTCTCATAAATATTTTCGTATTCATAGATATAACTTTGCATATTGTAACGTGCGACACGTAAAATGATTTAGATAAAATACAGCTCATCTAAACACACATACATCAAGAAATGTAATACTAGTTAAGTTGTAACTCCCGAACAGTAAAAAAAGCAGTAGCACGAGCATGAAAATAATATACTCAGTTGTAATTTACACCGGTGCACATTCATGCCATTAAAAATGCATATTATTTATTTATTGCAAACACATCAGTAGTTGAGGATTCCAAGCTAATGGCAGGCTTGTGATACACAAACATACATAGTGTTATGGGATGAAAAAGTTAAAGCTAACTTAGGCTGGTTGCATACGACACAACTTTCTTGATATCGAAATGAAGTAGAAAACTTGAATTGACGAGCGGTGAATTATTTAGGTAAGAGAAGATGACTAAATCTGAAATAATGATATATAAAAAAAAGTCTAATTCCCGATTTTGATGAAAAATAAAACAGAATTGTTAGATTTTTGAAAAATCTATGTTCCAGGAATCGAGCCCGTTGCTTTTGTAAAAAACTCAGTTTGTTATTTATTACGTACGAACGTATTGCTTATCAGGATCCAATGGAGTGTTTTCCTCAAAGAATTTAATTAGTCCATCTGTTAGATTGAAAAAAGTTTGGTCATGTATTTTGGTTTTTTTTTTCACGTAAACTAAAACTGAGGACGAAATAAAGTGCGCTGAAAATCGGACTAATAGAATTATTATTTTTCTATCTACGAAAATACTCAATGCTTGGAAGTAATACACGCATGCCAACTGGATGCAGGAACGAATATCTTACTTACCTAGTCACAAAAATCTTTGAAGACTCAGCAACCATCCATGCCACACCATACTACAAAACTTTCCAAATGTTATCACCAGCTATTTTCAAGCCATCTAACAATAATCTTATCCTACTATTCAATTAAATGATAACTTTGCTTCCGCACGCTGGACTAATGCCCACGAATACTGTTCATTGCTCCGTTACTAATGACTTTGATAGAACCTTTGACTTTAAGGCAGGGTGATGGATGTAATTATTTATATTTTAGAACGCTTTGCTCTATCGTGTGTGGTCTTATTTAGAAGGATTTTGGAAAGTATTAAGTACTAGCTTCTGCCAGCGACTTCGTCCGCGTGGAATAGTTACTTTACCCCCGATTTTGAAAATCTCAGCCCGATCGGTTTAAAATTGACAAAAGATAGACATGCTGTTTCGGGATATTTTTTAGATAATTTTATGTAGAACATTTCCGTAATACATGATTTCTATGTAACTTTAACCATTAAGGCTACACACGCGACGGAAGCTTAAAAAATGGAGTAACTTCTTCCGTTTTCCCAACATTTTCCTTCACTGCTCTGCTCCTATTGATTGTAGCGTGATGAAAAGTATACTATAACCTGCCCAGGAGTATGAAGAATAATTGCACCAAGTTTCGTTAAAATCGGTCGAGTAGTTTTTGTTTCTATAAAGAACATACAGACAGACAGACAGACAAAAATTTTACTGATTGCATTTTTGGCACCAGTATCGCTATATATCACTAATCACCCCCTGATAGTTATTTTGAAAATATATTCCTTGTACAGAATTGACCTCTCTACAGATTTATTATAAGTATAGATAATCAAATGTATGACGAATATGTGATGTTAAAAGTTTTGAGTTTAAATGTGAAAAAGACATGTTGCACAAACATCAGGTAAAGTGGGTGAAGAGTAGGAGGAAGTAATAAAAATATGGAGCTGTGGATTAATGAGTATTTGAAAATTAATGGAAATGAGTTGTGCTTGCGGTCTTTGTATTCTACAAAGATCGAAAGCACAACTCATTTCCATCTCTCATCTCATATCTATGTTAAATTCAAAAACTGAAAACGCCCATTGAGCTAAAAGCAGTTCACAACGCGTTGTGGCTTTCTTCAAACGGCTATTCGCAAAATTCGCGTCGTGGAGGTCAGATTTTTTTTTGCCACGAGTTCCACTGCTGCTAAGAACACCATTTTCAGCATTTGATTTTTCAACCGAACTTGTCTTCGGCAAGGTTGCAATATATCAAATGCACTGGCACCTGTTCTGATACACAATATCCTTGTTTTATAATGTTGGTACACTGAGATTGATAAAATATAATTTGAACGTGTGCAACAAGCTTGACGAAGCAACACTTTCAATTTATATAATATCTGTGAACCGAATGCAGTTTTTATTTTGTACGTAAATGATAAATAACTTTCATGCCAATCTGGAATTTCAGAGTAACATTGTTTTTAGTGTTGGTTTAATGGACTTTCAATGGAAATGACATCATGATGTCAAGTCAAGAAAGGTGATAATCGTTTGTGATGGTGAAAATTGAACTACCAACTACATAGCATAAGTATAATCAGCCTTTTAACGTTCCCACTGCTGGGATACAGGCCTCCTCTCTAGGAGAGTGAATGGGCCGTAATCCACCACGCGGGCCCAGTGCGGGTTCGTGAATGTCACCTGTCTCCAACTGCATAATGTTTGCATAGTGTTATAAATATTCAGTGACTCTCACTGGACTAATTGCCCAGCCATGGGACAATACAAATTGAAGGAAAACAATACTTCTTGAAGCTGTCAACATTTCATGAGATGAGATAAATAAATAAATTTGTTTTCTTCATTTTTAATCAAAATCACAGTACAGCTAGCAAAGTAGACATATCTCAATCTTGTTCTAGATCTAAATAAATCCCTTTAAATTATTTTACATTTGGCTCTGTTATAGTCGTACAAAAAACAACGGATACTCACAAATTTCAAGTCCACTACAAAAAGAAAACATTTAATAAGTTCCCAATAAAATATCCATCGACAAGGTCCAATTATTCCACATTTATAAAAAGTAATAATACACTATTGTCAGCTGCAAATTGCTGGAGGCAAAAAATCTTTAAACAATACAAATATTGCAATCATGTGTTATTAAATCTTGGGTACGACTTACGGACGGAATAAGATTAATATTATAAAGTACAGTCGACAAAAGGGATAAGTGAGCAGACAGCTACAACTGCATCATCTGCCTGCCCACAGCCCATGTTACCTACTTGCAGTGGGCGCAAATATTTTTTTTCTGTTTGTCCTGTCAGCCGTGATGCTACATAATCCATCCATCTTTATATTGGTTTCCTTCGCCGCTTCAAACAAAATATGTTCTACTGCACTTAATCTTTATCAGTTTATTATGGTTTGTGTACAAACACCTGAGTTTTAGGATGGGAATCATCAAATGACTTCTTTCGCTCTGGCTGGTATGGAAGGGAGTGTGGACATGGACTTTTGCTGAACCCATCCATGTTTCTCTAAATGCCTTTTGCGTTCCATGGCCGCGATGCCTCTTTCGAACAAGTTCCGCAACCAAAAAACACATATCTAATAGTTTTGAAAAGCAAGCCTATCAAATAATATAAATTCCTCATAAAGTGAAGATAAGTGTATTTATTTATGTGCACAAAACACTTTTAAGAGAACATAATGCACATGGAGAAAACACAAAGGTACTGCTTATGTCGCAAGAAATATCTATCATCAGATCTGCAAAAGAAGGTTCGTATTATCCTTATGATGTTTCCTTCATCGATATCTAAACTGAGAAAGTGCAAAAGAATTGAAATTTGCCCTAATAAAACAACTATGAGAAGAACAAGGCCTTTCTCACCAGGCCAGACAAAAACGTATTTATTGCAAATAAACCAATTCTTTGGGTTGACTGTACTTTGGTTGAAAGAATTCAATTATTATCGTGTCACACTATATGAAAGAGATGACGATTTATTATCGGATTCAGAATAAGGACATTTTGTGTTACCTGGAAAGATGTGAAGATTTTTTTCGCATTTTATTGCTCCTGTATTCCTGAGTTCGGGCATAAAATATAATATTACTGCACATTATTCTGTAAGATAGAGTTATATTTTGTTGAATAAATTCTGAAAAACTGTACTGGAAGTATGAAACTAGGTTTTTGTAACTCTATCTCATAAACATGGTGAAGATTTCTAGATACATGCATACAAAATTAACTAACTACAAGCGTAAGCTATCGATTCTTGGGATCTGTAAAGTGTTATTCGTTTTATTAAGAGAAGAAGAAATTCGCATTAATAGTTCGTAGTATGGGAGTTGGCGAAACGATTAACCTGATTCCCGGCCACCGTAAGCGCGAGCCTACGCATGGCGAGCGAGGAGTAGTTCGCCGTCCGATAACAACCAGGCCTGAGTCGACGGCGCATTATGTTGAACGCGCGGTAGAAGACGGGGCCCGCTAGGGGCAATGCTGGCTAGGATTACGGATTTTGTTCGGAAGAGTCACCGCGGCTCTAGAACGCAAAAGGGGTGGGTTTTAATCAGTGAGTGTCTGACACTCCCTTCCGGTCCGCTCAGAGCGGAAGAAGTCATTTGATGGTTTCCTATCCAAAAAGTTACTGCGCCTGATCTCACCCGTTCATATCGAATCACCGTCCCAGTGAACTGGGAGAGTGAAGGAATCAAGACGAGTATATTGGCACATATACTTGCGCACTATACTTAATTTATGTCCAGAGTCGATGTCTTTGCTGGTAAAACTATGTACCGTCATGGCCGAAGTTCGTTCGGATTCATTTAGTTTCCAAAACATAACGCAAAACTTATCTTCACTAACCTATTAGACAATGTTATAATTACTTGACAGATTAGATTTGAAGCTCCCTGCAGAGATAACAGAACTATTTCTCTCAAACAAAAAACAGGTACGAATTTTTAACTATTGGCTTGTTATTTTGCAAAACGGTTGTTGCCCCAAATATCTAGGCGCATAGAAACATCAACCAAATGATTTATTAATCGTTGTGTTATTAATTAAAACCGCTTTTGTTTTTCAAAAATACCGTTCCAAGATCTCTAAACTGATGTAATAACCAATAATAAACCTTATCTTGAAGCATTATGGTTGCCTTTCCAATAACAAGATAATAACGCAAAACTATATAGTTTATTTTTTCTGTCGGTATTTAATCGACTTCCTTTTTCGTGATTGTCAGATCGAGCATCATTTCTGACCAGATTAATGATATAAAATATCTATTGTTACAAATATTTCTATAAGCATTGCTCCCGACGCCGCTTGTGTTAAATACTCCTTTCAAAGATAATGGATTGAAGCTTTTTTTAACTGTCTTTAGTTCCATGGTATTTAATATTAACGATTGGTTTTCTGAAGGCTTTTTGATTGATTTGATCAGTACAGTACTAAGTAGTAGCCACTTAGATGCCGACAGTGGTCAAATGGATTTAATTACCTATACTAGTTTATGCCACCTGGCTCTCTTAACAAAGCGATGTATAGAAGCAAACGCGATTTGCTTCGAAGTACAAAATGAATGGTCCTACAATAACGATGAATGTCTTTGTTACCTCGTTTTGAGATAATTTGCATTTCAATTGTATTTATGGGAACAGGATAGTCGAGTTTAAAGGTATGAACATAATACATTATTTGTTACAGCACATTTTTATTATTCATCAAAGACTTTACATTCAAGAAGTATTGAATAAATTTGGTATGTCTGAATGCAAACCAGTGAAAACACCCGTAGATATGAATTTAAAATTACAAAGAAGTACTGATGAGAGTAAAATCCTACAAGACATTCCTTATCAAGAAGCAATTGGGTGCTTATTGTACATTTCACAGGTTACAAGGCCAGACATTAGCTTTGTTATCAATATGTTGAGCAAATACAATAACAAACCTGAAATGCAGCACTGGATGGCACTAAAGAGAGTCATGAGGTACCTTAAAGGCACACAAGAATACAGACTTATCTATAAGCAAAATCCTGATGAAGTTTTGACTCATGGCTACTGCGACGCCGATTGGGCGAATTCAGAAGACGACAGGCGCTCATGTACTGGCTACATATTCTTGTTCCAGGGAGGATCAATTAGCTGGAACTCGAGACGTCAACCTACTGTTGCTCTGTCCACAACGGAAGCAGAGTACATGTCTCTATCAGCATGTGTACAGGAAGCTTTGTGGCTTAAACATTTTCAAGAAGATATTTGGCCACAACTGAAGAATAAACCTTTGATAATTTATAGTGATAATCAAAGCTCAATTAAACTTTCAGGCACTGAAGGTTACCGCTCCAGAACTAAACACATTGATGTCAGACATCACTTTGTTCGTGACAAGATACTTGGAGGTTCAATTGAAGTAAAGTACGTGCAGACAGATTTGATGGTAGCAGATGTACTTACCAAGGCCATGTCGCAACCTAAGCTACAATTCTGCTCGTCTATGATGGGAGTATGTCTAAGGGAGGATGTTGAAAGAATATAGACAATACCCTAGCCAGCCAGCCTACCAGTAAAAAATAATAATGCTTCTCCAGTGCTCCGCTTGGTGGCGCCGCGTGTGCTCCGCTCACATAGTTTTTTCTGTTAAGTCATGTTAACTTGCTTTTATATTTTTCTATGAATAAAACCGTGTTGTGATAAACTAAATAGTTATAATTTCTACAGATATTATATTGTTTCTTTACTCAAACTTTATTTAAGAACTAAGTAAAAAATATATTATTTAGAGTTATTTTTAAAAACAAGACTTTATTGAGTACCTTTTATCTAATATAAGCGTGCACTGTCTAAAATATCTGGATTTTAAGTAATATTGCTATGTTTGTTAACGATAATTTCAACTACAGACTTCCAGTGGCTGAATGACGTGCTTACTTGGAATTTTTACAAAAATGGACTTTCATCATTATTGCAGTGGACCCTTCAAATGTAATGGATTGCACGACAGATATGTATGTGACGTTCCAGTAGCGCATGTCAATGACATTTTCGACCTTTTACCCGACTGCCCAAAAAGGGGGTTAATTTTAATCACGAGTACCCATGTGTTATTGTAGTCATATTTTTTTCGTGACATAATCAAATGGAGTATCAAAATTAATGACTACAAATAAAATACACGAGCTGAAGACATAGCGATACATATATCATTTTATATAAAATATCGGGAATTATAAAACCGTTAATAAGTTCCAAAACAGTACCTAATTTTCAAGCAGTCTGCGGCAGTCAAGGCTCTCAAAAATACTTAATTAATAATAAAATGTTCCATTCCGAAGTTATTAATGAAAATTTACCATTTCACAAGTACAGTGTGTGAACAGTACAAGATAGTAATATAATACAATATCACGCCTAAATTTCCCATAGAGGAAGGCAGAGGTGAACCATTTGAACAACCCTGAAACACAGATTTAAATTAACCTAGATCGGGCGGGTCGATACCTAACATTGCAATTCCGGACCACCATTGGGTACTTGCATCATTAATAGTAATATGTTAGTTTTAACTTATTTTTAGGCACTATAATTGTATGGGAAATTTTATTACTTTTGACTAAATGTACACTTTTTTGTAAACATTTTATTTAAATAAATTATTATAAAATTATTATTGTTATAAAAATAAAATATTTATTTATTTTCATTGTGGATACAGCTAAGCACTGGTATTCGGCGTTTGACTTTTTTCTGATAGCTTCAACCTCCTTTAGGTCAACAGTGAATAGGTTACTCCTAGACAAGCGTGATCTAACGAGAGTCTTTTAATAACAATCGAATTGACAGAAAGACTATATTATTATATATCACTTTAAACAGATTTATGATATAATTTTTTGTCTCAAGTTTTTATTACATCGCAATCTAATAGATCATTTATAATTAAATCAATATCTATCTTCGTGTCTGTCTGTATGCAAAACTTAAGATATTAAAAGATAGACAGATAATAATTTGTATGAGAGCCTGATTTGCATACTAGTTATGTCTTGTGGTTTCGATTGCTGCAAAAAACGAGCACTTTTGTGGCTTACAGATATTTAATTGTTTTAGATTCTGCCTGTTTATAAATGATACCTGGAAAAGTTTGGGGCAAGATTATGGTCTTCGTTTTCTTTTCTTTATGACTAAACCACACATTAAGCTGGTTCTTTCTCACGATGGAGATTTGCCCTGCTTGGACGGAGCAACGCCGTGTCCTCGTCGAAGCCATTAGCGGCGGTGACCTCTCGCGTCCGGTACTGGTTCAATCCAAGTTTCAAGGCAAGGAGGTATGAGAAGCGGTCACCTCCTGCGAAGCAGTAATGCTAGTGAAGGAGGAGGCAGACCGCGTGCGGGTGAGGGAAAACTCACGCCTCAGTCATCGCAACAGAAAACAACGCCCCTAGCATCGAGAAACACTGGGCGATTCGCGACCACCATAGACGAGGGCCTGTGGATGGCGAGCTATGGTTGGCTTGCCTTCCGATAGCAACCAGGCCCAGGTTGCCGGCGCATCGCGTTCCACGAGCGCCTTAACGAGCTGTCAGCAAACAACACGGGGTCCCATGAGCTCAGTGCCTGCTAGGGTTACGGAAAAAGAGTCACCGCAGCTCTGGAACGTAAAGTAAGAGTCTGACATACGCAAGTCAGTAAGAGTCTGACACTCCCTTCTGCTCCGCCCAGTGCGGAAGAAGTCATTTGATGATTGCCTATTCAGAAAAAAGGTGGTTCTTTCTTCTTTCTTTTCGTGTCGATGAAGTTTTATGAAGATGCCAGTGACAGTTCACGTTATGCTCATTCCACACAAAATTACACAGTAAGATAATGACAGAATAGATCGACCAGATTATCAGGGGTGTAAGTGGATGAATACTTTAAGCAATTGGATCAAATGTCTCAAAACCTCATACTCAAATGGGAAGTCCAACAACAAAATGCCAGGCACTGTATTTATAGAAATCATAGATATATATGATTCAGATGCAGTCTTGTCGATAGTTAACCAAGTAACAGTTCGAACTGGATATAAACTAAGGTTGAACAACAAAAGCCATTTATCATACAAAGACATTACCTACAATAATACTGCAGACTCGTGTTATTTATGCCAAAGCGTAACTTTGGCATTTAATACTGGGCCGTTCCTATTGATAAAATTATTACTGAATGCAGTGACAGGTTGAAAACCTAGACCTAGTATTTTCCAAATAGGTAAGTATTCTATCTTGATAAATATAGCAATAGAACCTGTTCATCATAATTATTTAATAAACACTATAGATAACAGCCGCATACAGCACAACACTAAAATTGTTAGTTTTTATTACTAAAATGAGCGGCCAATAGTAACCACTATTGGACGTTCCTTTTTTTATAGATCTAATTAAATCATTGTTTCTCTATAAACACAACTATGTTAAAGAATGAACAAATTCTATGAACTAAAAAAAAGTAGTTAACTCATTCCTTCTTTTAACGAGTATAAAATATTTTAAAAGGCGAGCGATTCCACGCGTTCAATAATAGCTATTTCATAAATCACTTAATTGATGTTTTAATGATCTTCTATTGTTTTGTACATTCTTTAAGATTCATCCTACATGGTATTCTGATTTATGATCCAAACGTAACATCGATTGATTCAGGTCATCGTTATATTTCTCATGTGATTGAGATTTCTTTGTTTCTTGTTTTATAATTGATTTAATTGTTATTAGATTCCCTATTATGGCTGTTAAGTAGGCTTTTGTTAATAGTCATATAGCATGTTTGGCTCTCAATAGTTTTAATGGAATGTTATGACATGATACGATGCCAATTTTAATTAAATGTAATAGATCTCTCTCTAAATTAAAACAGCCGCACGGGTCGATCTTCTAGGTTAAGCAACGCTTGCCGAGGTTGGTCTGTGGATAGGTGACCATCTGATCCAGGTGATCATCATAACGAGACTTTTCCGTGCCTCGGAAAGCACGTTAAGCCGTTGGTCCCGGCTGTTATTTGGAGATCTTTGGCAGTCGTTAGGGATTGTCAGAAGCCAGAAAATCTGACACCAGTCTTGCCAAGAAGTGCCGAGTTCCCCAGTTAATGGGTTGTGGAGGTATGGTAGGCAGCCGCTTCGCGTAAAATTCTGGTATTCAGCTGAATCCGGCTTGACTGGGAGCCGACCCCAATGTAGTTGGTAAAAGGCTAGGCAGATGATGGAGATCTCTCTCTCTCTTCTTCTTCGTTCCCTCACTGCTGAGGATTATCACCACAAGCGTCGACCGCTTTGTACATGCTGCCACCAACAAATCGATACACACTCATAATCTATACTAATATTATAAAGAGGAAAGATTTGTATGTTTGTATGTAACGAATAAACTCAAAAACTTCTCACCGATTTCAAAAATTCTTTCACCATTAGAAAGCTACATTCACCCGAGTAACATAGGCTATATTTTATCTCCATAGTCCCACGGGTACGGAAACTACGCGGGTGAAACCGCGGGGTGCTGCTAGTTATTCATAATATCAATTATGTTACACTGCTTTACTTTGCAGATTGGTTGAGCTGAGTTCCTAATTTAGTCTAAAGTTCATTCTTATAAAATCTTGAACAATAATAAAAAATTGTCTCGTACAAACGGACAGCCATACAGAGACATTAGTGATACCAAAAGGGCTCCGTATTTCTTACAAAAAAAAGCAGTTTCGTTTGGTTCACTATTTAAGATTTCAAATGCTATCTATTCATAGTTCTTGAGCACCAAATACTTCTACGAATCTAGTTTTTAGCCGGGGGGGGGGGGGTTAAATTAATTTGAGGCCACCACAGGACAGTCAGGTTAAGCAGTAATCAACCTTTGCGTGTTGAACAGTGAGCGGTCACGACGTGCTGAATAAATCTAAATTTCGTCAGCGTACGTAAAAAACATAAGTAAACGTACTGTTCATCGGATATCGTCTTAGATTTCACCAAATTACAATAGCTTGGATGCTCAAACGATTTTCATATTCCGTTCATTGGCCATGCCTTGTGTAGGAAATTGCATCGGCTGAGTATGTCCGTGATCAGGAGTCTGAAGCGGATATTACATTAGGGGCTCCTTGAAATTTTGGGATATTATTTAGAGGTACTAATGGTATTTGAAAATGAAAATAATATATCTAGTTTTAATTTCCGCGAATATTAGTGGGTTGCAGGTATGCACCTCCCTCCCGCCCGCTATATTATGCACATGCAAGATTACAAGGCAAATGCAAGGATTTTATGCACATGCAGGAAGGCAAAGCAAAACCCAACACCAATACCGACACGTGTTTCGCCTCTCCACGAGGCATCCTCAGGGGACGTGTTGACTCGCCGACCGTTGAGTTGATTATTTTCATTTTCAAATTTGAAATGGATTTCCGCAAAGTAACGCCTGACTCAATCAATTGTACTAATGGTATTTCAGTAGTATAGGGTAAAGGGATGTAAAGAGGCTAAAATTACAATTTGTTAATATTTTTCACTGTCGAGTCCCGTGTTGGGCTTAATTATAACAGCAGAAGGCGTCAATTTTCAAGATTGCGACGGTTACCGCGAACGATTCGCAGATATGTCTATCACGTACATAATGAACTCTCCATGCCAGAACGCACGTTAAGTCTTTGGATCAGGCTGTTATTTGTCGATATTTAATCGTTTTTACATTAGGGATTTTTGATCCAATTTAGTTCGTCGGTTAGATTATCGAAAAATATTGGGTGCATATTTTTTGCTTTTCCATATCTATAAAAGTTGATGAAGATATAAAGCATCAAAGATCAGGAGTGAGGACTTGGGACGTCACGCCGTGGTAAAATTGTAGCACGTAGTGACGTCACACGAGTTTTCAACGCACTGTATCGTCTTCGTTTTTTGTTTATGTGAAAAAAGAGAAAAATTGTGTCCAATGTTTTTTGGAAATTTATTTGAAGGACTAATTAGATTTTTTTAGTCAACTACCCTATAATCATAGTTGTAGTATTATCAGATTTTTTGTTGTACCTTATGTTGATTATTTTTATTTATGATATTGATAAATTATATTTATTTTGTAGGTAAGTAGGTTGTAAATGAGACGTCTAATCTTTATTAGTCGTTATAAACTAGATGAGGCCGGTGTTTCCTAGCTAACTACCAAAAAATTTGAATTAAAATTTGATATATTAGAACTATTTGTAAAGTTATCATTGGTCTGAGTAACTACTAAAAGTCAATGACATTTGTTGACAATTTGACGATATCAGTCGTGAAACTCTAATTAGAACTATGACTATGAAAATGAAAGAAATAAACACGCTAATTACTTGTTACCACAGTTTTTGTTTCATTGCCTTTACGAGAATATTCTGACATAGAACAGACCTTCAATGCTTGTGTTTGTGCATCAATCATTCAAATACATACAAAAACTCTTACCGTTTTCATACTTTACGACCCCCTCTCCTACTAATTTAGCATAGTTTCATTAACAAAGGCTTGTCGCAAAGTATAAACATGTTTAATATCATGTAGATAAGAGAAGGTCATCGATGACGTTATGTTTTCTGAAGCAAATAAGAAGAAAGTAAGGAGTATTCTAGTACCTTCCCCTACAATAGGGTAGTTAACTAAAAAATCGGAGTCGTCAGATAGATTTCCAAAAAATATTGGAGACGTATTTTTTCTTTTTTCACATAAACAAAAAGTGCAGACGATACAGTGCGTTGAAAACTCATGTGACGTCACTACTCGCTACTATTTTTACCGGGCCGTGACGACACACGCTCCTTTCACATTTTTTACTCAGGCAACATCCCTATTGTGATTTCGAAATTGCCCAAGAAAAACACAAAAATTAAAAAAAATTACTACCTAATAAAAACAAGGAGCATGGGATGATAAATAGAGAGCAGCCGAATGGTAACGGCCCCGACTTACGAATTTGTAGGTCGTGGGTTCAAACCCAGCTAGGTGCATTACTTTGTGTAATTAATTTCATCACTACTGCTCTCAAAATGGTGAAGGAAAACATCGTGAGGAAACCGGCATGTCCTAGAACCAAAAATTCGAAGATATGTGACATTCACCAACCCGTACTGGGCCCGCGTGGTGGATTACCCTCCCCTAGAGAGGAGGCCTGAGTCCCAGCACTGGAAATATTAAAAGGCTGATTATACTTTATGCTTTACTTATCGACGATAAATAAATAGAACACAACTAAAAATTATTACTTCTCAAAACCAGCAAACATACTAACTCAAACATCCCTTTTGCCAAGTCATCGCTCCCAAGGTCAAAAGTTCAACACCAAAGGTCAAACAACATAAAGCCAAACGTAACATATTACTTACAGTTGGTGTCACATGTTGAACATATAAATGAGGCATCTCTAACTTTGCCAACATACTGAGGAGCACGCACATAAGTTTGTTGTAAAGGCTGTTTGGTAGGAAAAGCGTTACGATTCTGTGAAATAAATTGGTGAGTTATTTGAAAGAGAAACTTGGACTTGCAATCCTTAAAATGCCAGCATGGAGGAGCAAGCGTGGTTATCAATGCTCATTGGGGAAACTTACGTAAGTAAAGTCATATTAATTGTTGTTGTTGTTATATTAGTTATTGTTTATTTTATTTAGTCATATTAGTCGTATTAATGATTTTTTAAATAAGTAATCAATCTAGTGTATTTCAATGTAATAATGTATTTTTAGTAAGTGCACGCTTATTTTTAAGCAAAACATGTTTGATCTATATTTTCCAATAACACCTTGTATACCATGTTTTATGCAAATAAAATATATATTATCTTATCTTATTCTATTAGGGAATGCTATTGTTAAATAAGTAGTTCAAAATGTAAGTGATATGCACTAACAGAAAACTGTAGGATCAGTTTTTATAGAAATTATATTTTGTCTAAAACTCTAGGGCTTGATCAGCTTCGAGGCCATGGGCGGCGGTGACCTTTCGCTGCGCCCTGGTTCAATCCATGGTCCGGAGCAAGAAGGCATGGGAGGCAGTCCTGCACCGGAGCAGTAATGCTAGCGAGAGGGGGCGGACCACGTGAAGAAGATGCAAAACGCATGCCCCTGCCACCATAACAGAAGAAGACGCCCAGGGTGACGGGAGTCGCAAGGTGATTCCCGGCCACCGTAGGCGCGGGCCTGCGGATGGCGAGAGACGGGTGGCTCGTCGTCTAATAACAAAGAGGCCAAGATCAACGGCGTGTTGTGTTCTACTCGCGCCTCAAATATATATCAGCGTAGAAGACGGAGTCCGCTAGGGCTAATACCTGCTAGGGTGGTTTAAGTCAGTAAGTAAGAGTCTGACACTCCCTTCCGCTTCACCCAGAGCGAAAGTCATTTGATGATCTTTCATCCATTTCAATAGGCTTGATCAGCTTGTATAACTAGGAAGCTTGGGATCAATTCCTACATACATTGAGAGCTGCAGCTCTAACCTGCAGGTCAGTACTACCCAATACTAAAAGAAAGATGGAGAATATTGATGCTCAACCCTTATTTCATGTAACTAAAAAATAACTAGAACTTTGAAAATCGTGATACTTTGATGCAATAATAATAATTGGTAAAGTAAATGATGACGTTTATGGAAGAAGAAAACAATGCTGCTAAGAAGAACGAAGAACTCCATGATATAAAGTATGTTGAAGCGACTCATACATGTTACTAGCTGACCCGGCAAATGTTATTTTGGCACATAAAAAAAATATATTAGGGTTGGACCACCCTTAACATTTAGGGGGATGAAAAATAGATGTTGTTCGATTCGCCACCCTAGCCGATATGCACGCTAAGATTCACGAAAATCGGTCGAGCCGTTTCGGAGGAGCTCAACCACAAACACCGTGACACGAGCATTTTTTATATATAAGATGTACTGTTATAGGCTAAGCGGCCTGTTCCAAAATCTCTAAATATCGATCCATTTGACTACAGAATTAAGCGCTACACCAAAAGTTAATCAAAAGCACTTAAAATATCAATGGCTTCTAAAACTAAGTATGTGATAGCTTATGAAATGCTAATAGCTCACTAGGTCGCTTTTAGCTTGGTCGGGTTCGAGCAGCAGCATTAAGCTTACATATTAGATGAATTTCGAGCTATTAATTATAGTTTCTGATATTTTGCTAAGTGCGTGATTATGTCGTGATTGAGACTGATCGGGATTTGAGTGGATTATAGTATACGTGGTGGTTTAAAAACATGCCAAAATATACTGTTTTTTGACAGCAAAACGTAGAAGAAGTCAGTTGACAAATATAATTATGTTAGTGCCTGCCTAGCGTATATCCAAGCATATTAACATAGGCTCTAATTTAAGTAAGCGAGTTATGGGTTATAACAAAAAAACTCGCAATATTAATATTATTCTTGAATCCATTTTGTATAAATTTCATGCTCCTTCATAGAGCTTTTATGCTTTTATTTATTTACTGTATACTTAATTCGTAAATGTCGTTACGAACGTTGAAAGTTATTCTATATATATATATATGATTTATGTATTTATCAAAACTTGATGCAACACAAAGACACAAAGGTATCGTATCTCTCTTTATCTAGCACAAAGTGTATAATGATTTGTTATCCCTAAGAACATTGATTATTGGTAGACAACATTACCAAACCACCACGTTGTTCCCTAAAGTACCCTCAAAAAATATAACACTGCAAGTAAAACCAAAGAAAATCAATGTAAAACAAAGCCTTGGTAATAGGGTGACAATGCAAGGCTCGCTCACGCGACAGGAAGAGAATAATTTAGTAAATTACCATCCGCACCGCGGCCGGACCAGCGGCTGTTCAGCGAAACGGATTAAAGGAAAGCCTGACATTGTGGGAACAGAATATATCAAGATGGTCTCAATTATTCAGTATTATCAGCTTATTTGCTTCGTGTTCTTATTATGAAACAGTTTTAGGGCTGTTATGTGTTACTACCGGCATAATTTCGTTGTGAGAGACAGAACTTAACCTGACGAATTGCGCTATACCTTTTAACACGAGTGCCCAAAAAAAGGAGTGTCATTTATTTATTACTAGCTGACCCAGCAAACGTTGTTTTGCCATATACCTAAAGTAAAAACAATATTTAGGGGTATGAATGATGTTCTATAAATATAAAAGAAAGTCGCAGGTGAAATGTAGCTTTCTATTGGTGAAATAATTTTTAAAATAGAAAACTTAAAGCTAAAATACTTCTTAGCTGTATCCCATGGTTTCACCTGCCTGCGCCATTTATTCTTTCTGGCTCAGTGATCTTTCTTTCATCTGCTAAGGAATAGCTTGATGTTAAATAATTATGGTTCTGGTATCCTGGTACTTTGTAAGTCTTCACTCAAATTCCAGCCCCAGAAATGCTTCGACATGTTTATGGTCTACTGGTACGCGTGAATCCTTACTTCTTAAGTTTTCGACATGTTTCTTTCTGGTCTTCTAGTACTTGTGAATCTTTAGCGCATGGAATTTTTTACACATTTTTATGGAAAATGATTCATCTTTCATAATTATGTATTCGTTGAGTTTGTTAAGAAAGCACTTCCAGCCTTATTCTATGAAGGCGACCTTTCTAGATTTTATTAATCTTTTGTTTTGGTTGCTAGGTTACACTCTTGTTAATTTTGAATTATCTACAACGCACTAAATATATTTCACCTAAAACCATTTTCCACTGCGTTTACTTTAATAGAGTTTTCATTGTTTTTAAGATGTATTCGGGGCGGAGACAAATCCAACGAATCAAAAACCAAGAAAATTGGTTCAGCAGATCTCGAGTTATAATAGTGTTGTAACAAACCCGACTTTGTTTTATATATATAGATTTATTTATCCACACACAAGATACTTAAAAAAAAAGAAAAACAATTCATGAAACAAAGTCAAGAGCACAAAAGGTACTGCTCATTTCATTAAAAATGACGGACGATGATGTGTTATTACACGACTGCCCAAAAAAGGAGTGTTATGTTTTCAGGGTGCTTGTTTGGATGTATTTTTGTGAGATTTTTTATTCCACCATATTTTCTTAACGGCTTAACCGATTTCAACGTTTGTGGTATCGTTAGAAGCGTTGAGTTATTCCGGGTAACATAAGTTAGAGAAAATGTAAAAAAATAAAAAGGGTGTGCCATGGTTCACATAATAATAAAAAAAACAATTGTTTTCGTAAAAAATATATTACATTATGTATACTGTAATCATCTAGAGCGCTAAGCGGCAGTGCACATTATCAAAATGGATGACTGATGAGGTCCAAAGCTTCTTGAGTGGCAACTGCGTATTGGAAGACACAGCATTCGAGAGCCTCCCACGAGGAAGGCAGGTGAACTGGTGATGGCCGCTGAATGCAAGAACGGGACGGTGTGGCGACGTTTGCGGAAGACCAATTCCCAGCAATGGACACTGGCGAAGTGTGAGTCTACGAGTCTACCCATAATTTATGATGTTAGCAACATTAAAAAAACATATCAGTTGGCTTGTAAATACCTTTTAATGCAGCACATCAAAATATGCTTCTCAAATATTTACGTTACAATTATCACCTATTTATTTAACTAATTCATTGAATCGGTACAGCCAATTTAGTTACATCAAAATATGATGTAAATTAGTTCAATGTTGCTGTTATTACGCAAAGTAACTGCTCTGTGCGTAAATTGAACGTGATTAGAGCTGAACTATTAATGTTGATTCTAGTTAAAATACGAGGATTACTATTAAAACAACCAGTAAATGTAATAATGATACTAAGTTGAGTAGATCTGATGGAGGATGCGAGAATTTGTTGGTTGCGACTGGTATAATACCTTTAGATGTGGCAGTGTTTATTTGTTAAATTGTTGAGATTAAAATTCTTATTATAATATGACAAACTATATTAAAATCACTCTATGCTTGCATATGTAATTGACTTATTTCTACATAGGAAGCTATCGTACTCAGTATTGATTTGTAAATAACACGAAAGTGAAAAACACGGTGGAAGGTTTAGATGAATACATACGAGATACAATTTTAGAGGTTTCTAATGTGATATCTAATCTATCTAAATATAAATAACTTAAAAGTGACTGACTTACATAGTGATCTATCAACGCACAGCCCAAACCACTGAACGGATCGGGCTGAAATTTGGCATGCAGGTAGATGTTACGACGTAGGCATCCGCTAAGAAAGGATTTTGATTAATTCTACCCCCAAGGGGATAAAATAGGGGATGAAAGTTTGTATGAAACTTTGTCAATTTTAAACCGATCGGGCTGAGAGTTTCAAAATCGGGGGTAAAGTAACTATTCCACGCGGACGAAGTCGCGGGCAGAAGCTAGTCGTAAATAAAAACATTTTTTTGGTAAAACATTGATATACGTATCTACGTGACTAAATAAAAAACAACTTCAACATGTATACTAAGCGGCTACCTAGGTAGTTAGGTACATAAAAGTCAAAATGTAGCAATTCTCATCGCCGCGTGGGCTGAAAGATCAGAAGGGCACATAAACACAAGATCGTTTAGCCGTCGCTAGTACAACAACATAGTTTAGTTCCTCTACTTGAACTCACTTGAGTGGGTTAACTAGATACTGTCTTTATTATACAGGGTGAATGGTAATTGAGTGCATTCCTTGAAATGAGTTATTTTAGAGCTGGTTTGCAACGATTTGATTCTTGTTGAGTTTGCTTCCATGTCTTTTTCTCAGCGCCTAGAAAACTAACCGACATCGTTTAGATTCATTTGACAAAAAATATTAACGTGAAAAATAGAGTTCAAGAGTGTAACCTATTTGCAAAATAAATATCAGGTATCATTATCATTTATATTTATTTTTGTGATTTATTCATTCATGAGCTAACTGAAAGTCTTGTATTACAATCCAGTGTGGAGCAGATTTATTAGAACTTGCAATTTTTGGTCGTACGGCAAAAAACCACCACTTTTTGCCGTACTACGTTATTTTTACTCGGATAGCACAAAAACTACCCGATTTCGTACCCAAGCTTTCAGGTCAAAATCATTGCAAATTAGCCCTAGTTCTTATTAAATTTTAGTACTTCAAGAAACACACTCAATTATCAGTCACCCTGTATAGGATATACATTCATAGTATAATTTTATGGTCACTCCTATTTGGAAAAATTCAATGCGTTTGTGCGACATGTTTTGGTGATGCTGCATTAAATTAAGCTATCTTAATTTGGCAAGTTACTAACTTAACAATAAGATTCTAAAATCAGAAACGTAACGAAAAATTACAAGCCTCTCAAAATATTTTAGCCACCCAGATAAAGTTGAAGATTAATTTTATTAATCAGTAATTATGTTTTAGGAAACATAATATTATCAATACTGCAGAATTATAAGTCAAGTTGGATAAATAAATTCGCTCATCAATAGAAGGTCTTGGGTTAATACAAAATATCAACTGCACTGGTCAATTTTCAAGATTAAGCAACGCTTGCCGGTCTGTGGATGGGTGATCATCTTGACATACCGAGCTCCTCCGTGCCTCGGAAAACACGTGAAGCCGTTGGTTCCGGCTGTCATTTGTAGAGTGGTCGTTACGGATTGTTAGAAGCCAGAAAATCTGACTCAAGTCTTCCCAAGAAGTATCGTATTACCAAGCTAATTAATGGGTTGTGGAGGTCTGGTAAGCAGTCAGATGGTACGTAAAATACTAGTTTTCAGTTGAATCCAGTTTTACTGGAAATCGGCGCCAATATAGTAGAGAAAAAAGCTAGGCTGATGATGACTTACTTTAGAAAATTACTGTTCTTGTCGTTATCCGATTTTCCAGTAAGCGTGTTTAGTAAGGTGGCTCTCTCCCTTACCTCTTACTTAAGGATACGACCTTAATTAATATTACTACGCCCGATACTAGAGGCCGTCTATACTAATACATGAAATTAAAGTGTCTCTTGTTAATTTAAAAATAATAGTGTTTATTGTATGCATATGAAACGGTATTAAAATTATCTATCGGTTTGTGCCACCTAATCTCCAAAACCGCTGGTCCATCTTCGATGGGACTTTCACTGGCAGATGTTACAAGAAGTAACTTAAGCAATTTCTTATTTAGAAAAATAGCTGGGGTTCCACGCAATCTCGAAATGGTAAATTGTGATGGCAGGCCCCCTAGGTGTTTATAGCAGCATCAGTAACCTACTAAAATACCTCGCTTGCCCTTTCATTGAATATCTGCATAATATTATGAAAAATAGAACAGAAGATCAAAGCAAAGTAACAACCAAACTAAAAATCTAAAAACCTATAGATAAATCTTCAATATAATCAACGTATTCAAATGTACTAACGATGAACACACAAAGCATTCGCTATTAGGCGCTCCTAGTGTAATCGAGTCTTGTGTTGCGACTAATCTATCGATAGTATCGATAATACGATGTACAATTGACATGGCGTGTCTTTATTAGTTTAGATTATAACGTAATAAAATTAATCTTGCTATTTACAATAATTGAGCGGCTAAATGTTTAGGGATGAGTACTGATGTGTTTGGGATTATTATTAAGTTAAAGACCCGTTTGCAATAAAATAATGTGAATACCTAAATTTTTTATTATTTTTACCCAAATTTAAGAGCAGTGGTGGCTGAGACAGGCTTGCTGTACGATAGCAACCAGGACCGAGTCGGGGCTGCATAGGGTCTTTGCCTGTTAGGTTTGCGGAATTCGTTCGTAAGAGTCACCGCGGTACTGGAACGCAAAGGGCACTAGAAGGATCAAGTGTGGGTTTTAGTCAGTAAGAGTCTGACACTCCCTTTCGCTCCGCGCAGAGCTGGAGAAGTCATTTGATGATATCCGACACTGAAAAAAATAAATGTTGGTATACAAAAAATATTTTTTAGTAAAAAGAAGGTAGTAGCAGTTTCGTATTTTTTCTGAAATTTTGAAGTTCTTTAATTATTTTATGTCGCTGCAGATTTTAATTTCATATTTATAGCTAAGTAACTAAGCAGTCCACTCTTGACACCTACAATATATAAATAAACGTCTTGAAACTAGCGCCGCCTTCCACATAACCACAACAGAACAACATCATATGTACATTTCCACACATTTTAACCTAAAGCAATTTCAAATCCAACCATTTTATCGTTAACACTTTCCCACCCCTAGCTAACCGCAGGTGTGGCGCTTACATTACATTGCTATAATACGAACTAGGAATGCCGATATTCTTTCCGTCTCGATACATATCGACCGGTCGCAACACTATCGGTCCGAATACATGCATTGCACAAATTTCTGTGGTCATCCCTCCTCTGTATATATTTTGATAGAGAAATTATTTTGCGCTTAAACGTTAGATACATTTTCATTGCGATAATATTAAATTAATTCAACGTTTTGATTTGGGAATTGAGCAATAAAATAGATTAGCGTTATTTGTTGCTCATATTGCGCGATTTGTATGCGCGTCGGATTGTTAACTTAGTGTGTATGAATTAGTTTGTTGTTTTATCAGTTCATTGATATGCTGTTTCGCTTTTAATTCTTGCCAGTTTAATTATTTAAAAGATTACTGTCTTAATGACGCCACAATCTTATCTGAAACGAGCATGCGGTCGACGATTGCACGCTTACTTAGAATTACCTGATTCATTAAAGACCCCCCGGGATAACCTGAGGGGTCTTTAATAAATCAGTTAATTCTGAGTGAGATTCAGTGTTTTTTATAGTTACAAAACTATCAAAAAAAATATTGCAAGGAATTTCACTCCTAGGCTATATGCAGTATGAAAGTCATTGGTACTCCATAATTATTATATTATGCCTAGATATTTTCATTTAAAATACGATGCAGCAGTAGTGATATAATCATGTTACTCCCCTAAAGATGATGATCATGATTGTTTTTTTTTTTAAGAACAGCGGTGTATAATAAAGCACAAAATAAAGCGAAGAAATAATCAGCCTATAATTTTCCCGCTATGTAATGCACCACCTCTCATAAAGTTATGCCAGTATTATGTCAACACTGCTCTTGCTGGACCTTTACAGTCAACCCTCTTATTGCCAATAAAAGAAATGCAACCAAATATAGGATACATAATAATGGCATTAATTAAAAAGCAACCTCAAACTGCTATTTTCAAGCTCCATAAGCTTATTAACGATAACAGTGATTCGACGCAATCAGATCAGAGAGAATCAGAACCTACGATGTTCCCACTACTGGATCTACTATAACTTAGAAGTAACAGGCACGTATCGGAACACCACTGGCCCCACAAGGCCTCATTTACCCAACACTGCACTAATGGGAACAACACCGCTATAATTGAGTCAAAACTAGTCTTTCATTCACCACGTCTCTTACAAAGGCAACAATACACAAGATACACGTTAATCAAAAAGAACAAAAACTTTTACGAAGCCAGCCATGTTCATAGCAGCCGGTCAGACGATATCGAGCAGCTTGCTACCGATTCCGGATATTACGATATAGCTAGCATAAGTTGTTCTTAATGCTGGGTCTGCCACTATTGACCTGCTTCCCGGAAAACGATTGTTAGTACTAGGCTAAGTAATACCATTTTGGCAATACTAATCCGTTAAGACCAATACTACTCAAACTGGGCCAACGCTGCTCGTGTTGGCTTTTCATTGGGTCCAAGTTTCCCTCAGATGGTCTGTAACTGTTTTCATTTGGCTGGAACTACTCTTTCAACCACTTCTTCACGTAAAAAGCTGAACCAAATAAAGTTACATTATGAAATTAATCACAAAAAAACACTCGTACGAAACAGTCATGTTCAGAGCAGACGAGCAGACGGTAAAGATCGAGCAGCTTGCAATTACGGTGATTACGTCACAGGTAACCCAAGACCGATTGTCTTAAATTCCACCTAATGAAGCCCATTTATTGGGTAAACGGTGCGTGTGTTGGTGACACACGGGTTCGAGGAATGGCGATTAGAAAATAATTTTTAGTGTCGTGATTGTTCGAAGAACTTTCGGATAAAATTTACTCACTTCTACTCTAAATTTTAGTAAATTTAGCCTATAATATGATACATGGAATTATTTTACATTCTTCAGTACATTTTACTGCTGCTGTAGTTTTAGGTCTGTGCCAAATAAATATGTTTTGTATACTCATTTATTTCATTACTTTTTTTTTAAATAAGTAATTTTTGCTGATCCATCTACTTATACATTCATCTTTATAAATTATACATAAAAATAAACCTTTAACTTTAGACTACAATTATTTAAAGTTTTGCTGTGCCTGACGGGGTCCATAATTGTTTCTATTTCTCATATTTACCATCTCTATGTGTACATTATGGATTGCAATAAACGATCTTGAATCTAAAAGGGTGATGCTTGTTCTTAAACGAGGTGCTATGGTTTTATAATGACGTTAAGTTACCGTAGAATTGCAATGCAGTCGATAAGCACATAACTAAAACTCTTCAGTTTTTACTTGCTGCATTTTTGTAGTTATTAACATCGATTTATATTATAGTCTATTTTTTATGCATTTCTGCATTTATTAATCTTATCAAGCGTTCATCGTGTACCGTGTTTAGTTTAACTAAATAAAATAAAACAAACCATTAAATTGAATTTATAGAAATGTAAACTTTAGTTGTCAACAGAATTATTTAACTCACAATTATTTTTGTCTTCAGCTCTCCAACTTTTATCTCCGTATGCCACCTAATTGCGAGTCACCGGCGAAAATCACAGTTACAATTGACGCGGAGCTTTATTTTCATTTCGGCACTCATTCTTCAAGGCCTGATTCAGTCCTTCAGTTTTATTGGAGCAAAAATGTTCTTTTGGAAAAATCACTGAGCGCTGATTGGCTGGCGGAAACCGGGTGAGTTTAATCGCGTTTACCAAGTGTTTGGCAATGTGTCGAATGTTTTTTTTTTTGTGGAGTTTGTTAAGTCTCGTTTGAGGGATTACTTGGGAATGGTTTGGGCTGAATTCTAGATTTGGATTATTATCTGAATCATTTTGAGTGTTTTGTTGAAATTAGGTGTCTTGTAAGTTTTTGTAATGTGTTGAATGCGTGTTATGGTAAAATCAGGAACAGTGTTCATCAATGGCCATCGAACAATTAGTCCTCATTGCTGGAATGGGATAACTGCCAAGAACACTGGCAGCATTGCCACGTCGAATGGCAATACTTATTAGAAAAAAATACGCTTTTTTATAATAAACACTAAAAAATTATAAAATAACTTTAATTTCGAAAGTCCTACCGACTTTCGAAATTAAAGTTATTTTATGCCTTTTTTGTTTAGAAGTCGGTTGTTTTTTGTTTGGAAAAAGTTTTTATATTTTTAAGTCAGTTCAAAAGCTCTTTATTCACGTAAACGTAGCGAAAAGTCGACTAACTGCTTCCTGATTTCATGAAAATGATCGATTCGAAATATGAATTTAACAATATTGTTCTATTTGTTTAGTCTTCTGGCTTTCTTCATTTAAATGGTTTCCTAAGATTTTGTCTAACGAAAGAGCATTTTTATTTTCTCCCGTGTCCCAATTTATTTGGGTTCGACTCTACATAACTTCTTCTATAGGTACTTATCTGTTATTCTTCATTTCAGTGTTCACCTCCGTTGTAAACATGTCATTCTCCACAAAATCCATCCAATGTTGAAAGAATAAATCTCTCTGCTTACACAGTTTAGATATAAGTATAGAATATACTTTCTTTACTGTATTCCAAAATTGTAAGTACGTCTTTAAGCCCATTTTCATTTCAGATTTTCAAGCATCCAATAACGTTAAAAAAACTCAACAGTATCTACAGCAATTCCAACATTCCTATTTGTAAAAATATTCATAGTATGCTCCCCGGCCGTAGGCACGTAAATAAACTCCAAACTGGGCGACTGATCTAATTCCAGATCTAAAACTATGTTACGCGAAACTGAATTTTCACAAACCCAGCCCGAAAAAGTTTTTTTTTTATGTTAGTCGGGCCTGGCTTGTTTTTCAACATCGAAAATCGATTAGTCTATGCCAATGGATGAAACCTATATTTAAAAAAAATCCAGTATTAACTCAGTAAATTGTATTAAAACTGTTGGAATGTCGGGTCCGAGTGCTCTTGCGTTATTTAAACAACATGCTAAACATTTAGTTGACACTTCGCGTAAACCAAGGGCGGGCCTTTATCTCGGACAGGGGATAATAAGCATTGCCATACAACGTGGCAATGCTGCCAGTCTTTTGGGCTCACATCCAGTCGATAGCGATGCAAACGAATTTTTTGAAGCCATATTATAGTTAGGTGGATTTTATTTTTATTTATAGTGTATTTTGTTCCATTAGTATTTCAGTACGACTTGTTTGTAGTTAAATAAAACATTACACCTTACTCATTTAAAACATTTCTGCATTGATGTCAATCTACCTAGCCTTCTTCTATCTCAGTTGGCATCGGCTGCTAGTAGAACAGCATGCAACATGCATGCTGCCGAGCACCAGTATTTTGCATAGATCGACTGCCTTTCTGGTCCCCAAGACGTGGTACCAGGGTAACAAGAACTTCTTCTTTTCGTGTCGATTGACACATATTCAATTTTGACCAATCAGTACCGAGTAATCTGTGCACCTCTATCATTGGCCTCGTTTAGATGGTGCATGGGATTGGATACGAAGGATATCCCGATACTCTCTGCCGAAACTGGTTTCAGATTTCTTGGCTTCTTGGCTTCTAACTATCCGTAATACCAGGATCAACAGTTTTACGTGTTTTCCGAGCATAGAGGACTCTCGGTATGTTAAGATGGTCGCCCAACTACGGACCGCGTCAAGCGTTGTTTGACCTTGAAGATCCGTGTGGGTGTTTTCTATTAGCTGCTACTATTTTTTACTGTTTTTTTTAAAGAAAAAACATATCAAATTAATCTGGTCAAAGTGAGAGAAATAGTTGTAATAAACAAGTCATGCAGCTCTTAACTGAAGCAATCTTCTCAAACTCTACATATTATTAATTTTGAAACACCGAACGTTGGAATCAAAGCAATTATTAATAATAAGAGTGTTATCTAGTGTCGGTATGCAGAGTGCTTGTTTTATTATTTCCTGCCGCTCCGCACCGGATGAGCTAGCGTTATAATATTTAGGGTACCTCGGCTACTCGTACAGTCCCATTTTAATTTTATCCGTACACTTCTAAGGAACATGAATAAAATTCTTAAAAATGAATTTCTAGCTGAGTATTTTGTTAATTAATTATAAAGGTTACAAAATTATAGTGAAATAGATTAATATAATTATATACTTACACTTTTTTTCTTGAAATTAAAGACTAATGAACAAAAACAACAAAAAGCGTTCAAGCCATTTTCGACTTTTTCCTGGAATAACGCGAAGCACTTTATTTCATATAAGTTTCAAAACGGTGACACACAACATAAGCGAGAATAAACTTATTATTTCAAATTCATGTTAAAGCAAAAATCTATATAGAACCCAAACATAACTCCAGTTTTTATTTGCCGCATTTTTAGATTTATTAACATCGATTTATAGGTACCATCGTATGTTTTATATTTTCTGCATTTATTAATCTAATTAAGCTTACATCAAGTACTGCGTTTAGTTTAAGTAAATAAAATAAAACAACTATTTAATTGCTTGTAGAATTGTCAACTCTAGTTACATTTCAACAGAATATATTTTTAACCGACTTCTAAAAAAGGAGGAGGTTCTCAATTCGGATGTTTGTATTTTTTTGTTTTTTTTATATGTTTGTTCGCGCATAACTCCGTCGCTTGCCAACCTATTTGAAAAATTATTTTTGTTGGAAAGGGTATACTTCCTAAATGGTCCCATGAAAATTTTATCGAAATCGAACAAGCGGTTTTTTGTTAATCTCAATAAATGATAGCAAATCTGTCGGGATAGCTGAAATCATAATTATGTTTGTTTATTGTTATACCAATTTATACCACGTACGATGTGATGGGTATGTTTAGCTGGGAGTGAACCACTAAAAAGTGAAAAATAAAGAAACTTTTTACAAAAAGTTTTTTTATTGAGTAACAAAATTGCCAATTAAGGTCCATAACAATTTAAGGTGCAATTTAAATAGAACTGTCACGCTAAAGGCACAAAGTTTCGAATCCCTTATGATGTTACAAAGTAGCTAACGTAGACACTATGTCATATTAAATTAACGAATGTGGACCGGTCTATATTAGGCCTCGTGCTAAAAGTTTTGCATTACGTATCAGGCTGCACACATCCAGTAAGTTTTGACCTCTCTTAGTACAGAAAGATTTTACATTCTGGGTTTAGGTTATATTGGACTTGTGTTCACATGTCGCTTGTCATAAATTATTATCTCAGCTGTATCCTCATTAGTTTTCTATTGAGGTATTGATTTATGCTTGTAGAACAAATGGAGAGGATGGTTGACTTAATAGCTATTTTGTAGATCGACTGGTTTGTTCTGAGAGGTTGTGCTTCCTGCGGTTATGTTTCGGTTGTGTGACCATTGAAGACACAATTTAAACTCCTTTGTGTTAGGTCCAGTTCCTGTCGCCGGAATGGCGAAGAAATCGATAATGTCGTGATGAAATTGTTATATCTTGGAACCAAAACTTTGATGACATATTAGAATTACATTTATCAAACCTATATATATACATAAATGTCAAAAAGTCCTGTTTGGTGGTTTATAAATCTCTTCCTCTTACAGAGATTTCTGCATCCCAGAAGTGGGACAAATAGTAGTTTCTTTACTTGGCTGCCATTAATCTTGTCTAAATGGCAGATAGAATTAGGTAAATATTTTAACGCCAGTATCCAAGTTTTTGAGTAGGCATTTTCTCTCTTCTTCGATAATTTTCTAAAAACTTCTCATTTACACTGCTGGGGCTTAATTATTCTCAATGTAACTGCTTTAATTATTCTCAATACAATAATTAACATTTTATTTCCCCAACAGAAGAAGACCTTTAAATCGTGAAAAACTGAAAAAGTTTTTAACGATTTAAGCAAGACCGAAAACCAGTAAACTCACCAAACGATTAAAAATCTCTTGCGTGGAAATGGTTAATGAACGTCACACGAGTTAACAAACAAAACGAACCAGCGACCACCCGCCTGATTACCGTATGAATGAAGCTTATGTTCATACATCCAATTATATCCAAGCCACATACTTAACCAAAAAGACAAAACATTAACACCGAATTTTTTACGCTGCATTTCAACAAAATTGGGACCACAATTCAGTATAAGCCATAGTAATTACACTGCACCTAGAAAACGGAACGAAAAAATATTATAGTATACCCGAAAACCTCTAATTACTGGGCCGAACACGTACCAGGACAAATGTACACCATAATTTTTAGAAGTAACGATTGCAATTTGACATTTATTGTGGACATTAAGGCGAACGATACTGGCCACAAATACGGGCGGCCATTTTGCGCACGAGGTGAATTCATAAAATGGCGGATTATTGATGCGCTGACAGATGCTCGTTTTAATTTGGTTATTTTTTTTTTGTTTTACCTTATTTAGATTAATTTGTAATATCGTTAATTTAATTTGAGAGGAATTGTGAATTAACATAAACTCATTGCAAATAAAATTAATATCTATCATTAAAATTAAATGTCAATTTTGGGAGTTATAAGGTAGAGAGAAAACTGACAACCAGACAGACAACCAGACTGAAAACCTACAGTTATTAATAAAAAAAAATGGTTTCGCTTTGCAGTTAAATCTTATTTTAAAACCTGTTGTGCTGTTCTGTAATAGACTCACCGTGAAATGTACACCTAACTTTACACGGCGTGATGTCTATAAATAGAAAGATTAGACAGGCAGGATCAATTCAAATTTTCATGTTATCTAGAAACAATGATTTATTGATTACAGGTTATGAATTTCTTAACTCTATGTCAAAGCAAACAAGGTCTATTATAATGACCAACTTGTCTAGTGGATGATCAAACTGTTAACTCATTTCTGGTGTTGCTCTTAGGTTTACCTTTGTAATAAGGTGTACCTAAATAATAACAGTTTACCAAAATGAGTAGCTTCACAGGAACTAAACTCACAAGGACTAAACACGATACACAAAATCGTGTCGCAACAGTTACTCGTATATTAAAGTCCTTTCTAAGTGAAGGGATAAATTCTTAAAGGCCTCGCCTATGGTCGGGTTATTCGGCACGTCTGCTTTGACATTGCGAGTACGTTGCTAAACCTAACCAGTTTATAGTGCAGGACAGAATTATTGGGCAATTATTTTTGTTGGTCTAGATTTTGAACTTATTTTAATGGAAATGTTTTTGATATAAGAAAGGAATGATTGATTCAACAAGCGATCAATTTAATGAATTAAACAATTTATTTCAGTGTCAGCACTACAGTTAAATGGTTTTTTTTTACTGCATCATTTATCTAGTGGTCGCAAAGTTCTGCTGCAAGTCGTGATCTGAATTAGTTTTGATGGCCCTAAGGTCTTAAAGGAAAAAATACACATTTTTTTACAATCGCGAGAAGAAAATGATACCAGTGCCCTATTTCCCCATGCAAAATACGCATGAATGAATAACCATTAACAAGCTAACCAGTAATAACAGTCAGCATACTTTAACCTGTGTAAGTCAGTGGGCTAGTATCTGGAGTACGCGTGATCGTGGGATTTCATTCACTCACAATGGCAATTGCAATGAGGTCACTATTTATCTTCACGCTCTTGTGATGGTTTCGATGTGAGCAGAATTCCTAGCGGTTTTATCATCACAGTTAGTTGTACTACTGTTTTGCTGAGATTTAAATATAATAGTGTTGACTGTAGCTTGTGGGCTACTTTTATTTGCTAGCAGGTATTGCGTTGCGTTTCATAGAAATAAATAAAATAAAAATGTTTTAATTTAAATACAAAATTATTGCTATACAAATTATTGCTATGCCAAAATGTATTTTGCAAATACATTTTGGCATAGCAATAATTTTGTATTGTGCTGTATTGTGCTGTCAATACTTTTTTGTCATCCAGAACTTGTCCTGATCCTGGAAAAATGACTCCCACGACCACATCCCTTTTCAATTTTACTTTTCGTTGGCCTTTTTCACACAAATTCACTAGGAAACCATCGTCACACACAGTTGTCCCGCCATTTTCTCCTTAGTCCACTTTGACCCCGTCTAGCTGTACCAGGGCAACAGTCTTACGAAAAACACGCCGACAACTTTCATCAACTTTCATCCGGCAGACATCGCCTGCACAGTCTCATTTTTGTTTTATTCTTACACTATATCCTATAAAAAATCATACTAAATAAAATCTCGTTGGCATTTAGAACAATCTATTTTTTTAAATAGCCACAATAAAACAAAATCGTGATCACGTCATTAAACAAAGAAACACAGCTGTCCCGTTTACTTTGTCCTCCAGTGTACAATGGTTGAAGCCGATATAATCGTTGAGTACAGAGTACCGAGATATTGCACTGTGGAGCATTTACACAGATCCTCCTTTGAGATATTGTAATACAAGTTGTATAGACGTATTATGCATTTGTGGGACCAATTTATTTAAATATGTTGTAGTAGTAAATATTTTGGAGTTATCACTTGGAGGTTCTATATTTTTCCAGTGTATTCGTTTCTGTGACCTATCCCACAAGAATAATAGATTTCTCAAAATGAAATCAAGCTAATCACAATTCGTTTTGGTTTGGCTTTTTATCTACTCTACAAATTGGACTGTTATATCCCAATTACTGAACTCAAATGGAGCTGGACAGAACTGTCAAAGCGCGGTGATGATAACAAAAGTAAGGTGATGACCGATTGGCGCCTTTGGATGGAAAGAAAAATGCTAGTCAGAGATGTGCAGGCAACATCAACGCCATCGTGAGTAGAGCCTGGATGTGACTGAAATGGGAAACTGTGTGTGTGTGTGTATGCGTGTGAGGGTGGGTGTGTGTGTGTGAGGGCGTGTGTGTGTGTGTGTGTGTGAGAGGGTGTGTGTGTGTGTGCGCGAGGGTGTGTGTGTGTGTGTGTGTAAGTCTGTGTGTGTATGTTTTCACAAGAAAAGATGATACGGATGTATGAATCCAGGATGTGGATAATGATGATGATCCTACTGCTGGGCAATGGCCTCTCTCCGTTTTGCACAAAAGTTTGTACTCTGCCATTACTTAAAATGAAAAAAATAAAAATCAGATCATTATCCGGATAAGCCGGCCGCCTCCTTAAGTTTGCCTGGTAAGGAGTTAAGATTTGGAAACCTGAAAGCTTGTCTTATATATATCACCGGAAAATTGTAAACTTCATAAGATTATAAAATATCTTGAGAGTTTGTAAAAAAATTCAAATATTTAGTTGACAATTCATCGAGAATTTACAATCTCTCAAGATATTTCATAATCTTACGCATTTTACAAGTATCCGGTGATGCATACAAAATGTTCAAGTAAGCACATAGTTTGTTTATTTTCTGAAAGGGATCAGCAGCTGGCGTTCCTTTCGAAAAGTAGCCGTGTGCTCGGTTCAGAAGAATGGAAAATCGAACGTCTCACAGAATTGTCAATCTGAATTCCTAAATTATTTTAACTCTTTATAACAATACTTTTGATAAATAAACGATTAAATAGAATCACGATTTTGTTTTCAAAGATGAATAAAATGTAAGAAAAGTAAAAGGTACCTGTATTTCATAAATATATCAACATAAATATATAAGAATCACAAATAATTGGTATCACACACACACACACTCACACACACTCAACACACACACCCACTCACACACGCAAACACCACATGCATATTCACATACTCGTACTTGCACCCCCTATTTCTAATTTTATTTTATTTTTTTCCTGGCTGTATTTTAAATTGTTTTAATTTTAGTTTATTATGGTCCTTACTCTTATTTCAAAATTTATATTGTTTTAGTTGCATTTTTAATCTAAATTTGTTTTGATTTTTTTTCGAATTGTTGTTTTGAGTTAATAAGATTATTTAAATTGCTTTTATTATAACTTAATTTTCTATTTCTATCATTAGTGCATGGTTAAATGTTTAGTGCTAACTAGTAAACTTAATTTTAAGTTATATAATTATGTCACCTTTTGCTGGATAAAACTTGCCCAATTGTGACCGAATTGGAAGAAGTCACTGGCTCCTGAAATACAGGTATTCTAACCTAGCTCGGGAACCAGGGTCTCACATTTTTCTGTAACCTGTTTTTATGGCAATAAAGAATTTATTATTATTATTATTATTTGTTTAGGTTTCGTCTTCCATAAAAAACACAAGCTATATTATATAGCAAATTACCTCACCAATTAAGCATCAACAAAGACTGAATTGCTCCATGTAAAACAATGATTTTATTAATTGCTGCTCAAAATTTCAGCATTAAAAAATGATAGTTCGAGTGAAAGTGAAAGCTACGTTCCTACAACTTTTCTTTAAATTAGATGTATACCTTTATCGTGCCCTCAAATGTAGTAGCGATACTATCAGTACCAAAATACATTGTAGGACATTGAAACAGATTCAGACTTACGATAAAATGAATATAAGGTAGATTAAAAAGATGTTTCTAAGTAATATCTTGCGTATTCATAAATATACTTTTACAGGAATATTTATAAAACAGATAAGGAAGAGTCCCACGGCTTTTGAAGAATTAATCTATCCTCTTGATGTTCTTACTCTTTTAAAAGAGGAGCAACAGGAGGTAATACACTAAACAATTTAGAATAGAATAGAATACTCTTTATTATGTACAATTTATTCTTAACGAGATTCCTTCAAATATCTCCTTTGCGTGATGGTTAACATTTATGTCCTATCAAAAAAAAATGAACTTCGGCTTCTTTTTTATGCCTTGTATCTTATTTTCTTTTTTTTATTGATAGTCTCGCGTTTGACCTCTATCTCACCTGCCGTGCTATTCTGAAAAGTTTATTTGCGAAATTATTTCTGAATCCGCAGTGAAATCATGAGAAACTCTTTAGTTTCACATGATTTCACTGCGGATTCAGAAGTGATTTCGCAAATAAACTTTTCAGAATAGCACGGCTGATGGTAATGGATGATGTGGTCAACTATATATAGAGCACGCTTGCTGAATGTAACCTATTCAGTCTTGATTTAAGACCTCAGGATGAAAAATTCGTGCGTTTAGTATGTAATGTCCAGCATCTTATTGCTTACTTGAGACAAACTGGACACATCATAAATAAATTACACTATAATTATTTGTATACGTCACCAGATAATTCGACGACACGGCTACTGTGCTGCGTGACGCGGGTTCGATTCCTGCATGGAGCAAATATTTATATGGCCTACAGATAGTTGTTCCTGGTCTGGCTGTTTGTGTATGTGAGTTTTTATGTTTGTAAACGCACCCACGACACAGGAGAAATTCATAGTGTTAGGGTAAAGTTTCAAAAGAATAAAAATAAAAATTGCAGACACCATAAAATTGTAAAATATCGCATCTGGTGACAAATAATATCAGAGTTGTTAAACTATTTTGGTGTACAATAAACTAAAATTATTCTATCTATCTACATCCGTTTCACACCGGAGACATATCCATTCGTTCAAAGAAACATACTTCCCTACATTAATATAAACACAATACTAAGAAAAAAAGTAAATCACAGTATTATTCACGTTACTATAACGGACACATCGATGTGTGAGAAGCTGATAGTCAGGTGAATATAAGAACTGTGTTGTGTAACTTGAGGTAGTAATCTGAACATGTTTTCGAAGAAATAAATGTTTACAATAAACTAAATAATCTTCTGCCTGCGACAACGTTCACTTATATCCCGCTTGTCCCGTTCCTCCTGTAAGAACTTTGTTAAATCCTGCTCTCCTACAGGAGTGTAGGAGAATCAGAAATTTGGAAAGCAGGTCCCTTGAGGAGCTTGCTAGGGTTGTGGAATTTGTTCGAAAGAGTCACCGCGGCCCTGGAACGCAAAGGGCACAAGAAGGAACAGGGATGGGTTTTAGTCAGTAAGAGTCTGACACTCCCTTCCGCTCCGCCCAGAGCGGGAGAAGTCATTTGATGAATTCTCATCCAACAAAAAAAAAAGGTCCCTTGAGGAGTCAATGAACTTGCTTTCCAAATTTTAGCTTTCGGCGACCAATAGTTTCGGGTGTGCGTTGTCCGTATTCACTCAGTAACAGAAGAGTTATAAATATTTATCAAATAAAAAATATACTTTTATTTCTCATTCAGTATCTATCTCTACTAATATACAAATCTTATATCTATCTTATCGGTAATAGAAAAAGTCTATTTAGCTCTAGTATTAGCTTTTCATAAAAGGCTAACCGAGTTTCCTCGTACCTCGGAAAGCATACGTTAAGCCGTTGGTCCCGGTTGTCAATTTTAGAACTTTGGCAGTCGTTACGGATTGTCAGAAGCCAGTAAAACTGACTCCAGTTTTGCGAAGAAGTACAGTGTTACCCAGTTAGTGGGTTGTGGAGGTCTGTTAAGCAGCCGCTCTACGTTGACTGGTATTCAGCTGAATCCGGCTTGAATGGAAGCTGAACCCAATATAGTTGAGAAAAGTGCCAATGATGAGTGGTGCACGTGCCTAAATAATTACAGCGGCACAGATCGATCTGCAAAGTTGAGTAAGATTTGCCCAGCCTGGTTGTAAGTGGATGGCCAACTGAACATACCAAAACTCCTCCAGGCCTCGAGAAGCACGTTAGACCATTGGTTCCGGATGTCATTTTTAGATCTCTAGCAGCCGTTACTGGAGTAGTGGTGGCCGAGTCGTAACGGCCCCGATTTACGAATTGTAGGTCGCGGGTTCCAGACTGGCACATTACTTTGTGTAATTAATTTCATCACCACTGCTCTCAAAACGGTGAAGGAAAACATCAATTCGAAGACATGTGACATTCACCAACCTGCACTGGGCCCGCGTGGTGGATTACGGCCCATTCCCTCTCCTAGAGAGGAGGCCTGTGTCCCAGCAGTGGGAAAGGTAAAAGGCTGATTATGCTTATGCTTATGCAGTTGAATCCGGGTTGGCTGTCGACCTGAACTAACAAGAAGATTTTATTTTTATACTCTACATATTATTTTAGTCATATTTTTCATAACATAAAACATTAATACCAGCTGTCAGCTTTTCCGAGTATAGCGTATAAATACGTGAGCAAAACATAAAATGAAATTAACGTGTTTTTATTTTCTTTATTTTGCGGTTAAAAAAGTTGTTAAGACTTTTATTATGATTAAAAGGCGCTTTCCTTGGCAGAAAAATAATAATATTATATTTACATGACATATAAGTAAAATATGCCAAAAAAAAAAACGTCTTCTTTTGCCTCAAAACATGTCAAAATATTGACATTCAACTAAGGTTTGACAAGTTCTTAACTGATTAAGTTAGTTTCCGATTCAGAAACCATTCTTAAGAGAAGTGAGCTTTCTATAAAAGCTCGCACATCACTACCTAGTAAGCAATGGTGTGGATGACGATGGAGTGCCCTTGCGTAGAACCCCCAGGTAAAAAAATAAGTATTATCATAAATAATGCACCTTAAAAAAAAGAATGGTCATAAAGATTCTAACAACGCCATGATTCAACACAGAAGCGTACATCTATCAATCAAAAATCCTTTTACAAATATTGAACCAAACTCGTTATCATACTACTCCAAGGAGGATTATTGTATCTTGCAGAATCTGTATGTGTTCTCGAGGGTGCTATCTGGGGTGCACCTAGGATCATTTTTGGCAACAATGTGGTTGTGCTATACTCTTCAGAGCCACTTAAGGCTCTGGAGAGCAAACACCCTGGCTCAGCAGATAATCCCCCCCCGATCCTGACACAAACTCACTAGACATTACAGGGATATGCCGCTCTGTAGTATTTTACGGAATAATCTGATTTATGCGTCATCGAGTACTGCTTACGTCTGCTTATTGTGGGAGACTGGGAGTCGGGTTTGTGGCTGCAAGCATTCTCCGTTCCCGTTATCTACCAAAGGCACTATGATTGGTGGAGCATCGTTTCATTTTCTCGCTATCTTCTGTCTTCGCTTAAGCGCACTTTCTGTTGTTCCTCATCGGTGTCTCTGCGAAGTGGCTTGTTCTTTGCCCAAAAAATTAGCGTTGATATTCAACATGGCAATGCTGCCAGTCTTCTGGGTACAGTTTCCGGATTACATCGATGCAGAGGAATACTTCGACGCCTAAGTCTATTTTGTATATTAATAATACACGTACATAATGTATGTAGTTATGTACCTACATTTATTGTTATTGGCAAGTAAAGGAATTATACTTTAAAAACATAGATGAAAAAAAAAAAAACGCCAGAATCAACATTCAGTCCAACCAGACCTCAACTGAATCGCATTTTTTGCAACACACACACGTGCAAAATAAAATACCTCACCAAATTACCAAAAAATACAAACAATGCATTCTTCAGCTTAAAAATTAATCAATCAATTGATTCGCAAGAACCGACGTGACATGCCGTGACCAAGAGATAACTACGGTATATTTTTATCTTACATAAAAACTGGAATTCTATCGAGTACCCATATAAGTCATACCACATAAGCGGAATGTAAGAAAGAGATAAAATGAAAAATATTTAAAGGAGTGAAAGAGACGCGTGAAGTCGCGCTGTCGCGTGGCTCGAACAGGATAACTCTAGGTTTGTCAGTTTTTTTATGACAGAACTTGCTTTGCACACCTGATGAATAGCTATGGTTTGCAACGGAAGAGGTATCTTCACGGTCGTTTTCGATTATGAAGTAGGTAGAAGTCTTGGTGAAGCAACAGGTGCGTTATTGTGATTTTGACAGAAATCTTTTTTCGCTTCAAAGTTCTCTCTTAACTGAATTAGCTCAGGGTATATATTTTTGTTGTTAGATCTATTCAATTGAAGGTCGAATTACGTGTGTGTTTAGAAAGTCGAATTCGAAAATTTCTTAAAGTAAAAACTAAAATTAAATTTCTAGAAAAATTAAAGCTCCAGCTTATTCTTATGAAGAAGGTTACCACACCATTGCTATCCGGCAAGTAAGATAAGGATCAATCATCAAACGTATCAGCATTTGATCACTATTTCTCCTGACTACCAAAAACAATCAAGAGTAGAATTTTCAAATCAACACAAAATACATATCAATGTGACTTCATAAACAGATCAACTGAAAAAATACGACTGTAAAATAAAAAATACGATCTGCCCAAATTATTTTCCTTAAGGAAAGAGGAAATAACCAATATGCAAGAAGATGAATGAATTCGAAAAAAATTAAGCTTTTTTTCCGAACTGTGGGGTGTACGAGGAAAGAGGTAGAAAATCATGTTTCCGTGTTTGTCACCCTTATTAAAGACTTTTAGAAATGTGTGCAACCATACCGACAGCTCTTAGTGTTAACATATGACATGATGCTCAAGATATAGAACAAGCTGGTATTACCCGAGACCTAGGCAAAGACACATTGTACAAAATACGAAAATGTTTGGAATTGATTCAGGGCATGTATTAATAAACCATTTATGTACCCACTCTCAGTCAAAGTCAGTCACTCAAAAACATGAAGATATTTTCGCGTTCGAAAGAGTAGATCATTATGGAGAAGAATGTGCGAAAAACTCCACGTATGTACACTCTTTAAAATCGTGTCATGTTTTACAAAAATCTTGGTTACATTATCCTTGTTACTTCTATATATGAGGACAATGCAAAGTAAAAAAGGAAACTATACAACAATAATTCAAAATAAAACGATTAAAACAAGTCAGTAGCAGTTAAAAGATGACCACTCTCAACTGACGGCACCCGTTTACGAACATGACGCGTGTATCGGCACCATTCAGATCAATCATTTTGAAGGGAACTGAACACACACACGAATAACTATTTATGATATTACCAAAATGTCACTTCGATTTCAATCTTAAAATTATTGATATATTACTAGCTGACCAGCCAGACGTCGTTTTGCCACATAAAATAAAAAGAACAGGGGTGGACCGGACCGTCCTTAATATTTAAGGGGATGAAAAATAGATGTTGTCCGATTCGCCATCCTAACCGATATGCACGCTAAGATTCACGAACATCGTCCGAGCCGCTTCGGAGAAATTCAGCCACAAACACCGTGACACGAGAATTTTATATATAAGTTTGTATATGAGTTCACTTTGTATATGAGTGATATACACGACGGTCTAGAAAGAAACTTTTATAAAAATCTTGGTATGCCACACTTACTTACAACTGGCGCTGGTGCCAATTTTAACCTACAAGCCCTAATGATGTGTTTGGCTACGACATAAGCAGTTGCAAATAAAATTACAAGTTCAAGAAACTTACTGACTTTTATCTATGTACACTTGTACAATAGTGGGGCATAGGAGGTCTTACATAATGCTACAATGCATTCTCTACCGTCAATTTAACTACGCCTTATTGTTTTTATACAACTATAAAAATAGCGAGGAGCTCGTTGCTAAATTATAACAGCCGCACGCGTCGATCTTCGAGGTTAAGCAACGCTTGCCGAGGTTGGTCTGTGGATGGGTGACTATCTTAACATAACGAGACTTCTCCCTGCCTCGGAAAGCACATGTCATATGGAGATCTTTGGCAGTCGTTACGGATTGTAGGAAGCCAGAAAATCTGGCAACAGTCTTGCCAAGAAGTACCGTGTTCCCCAGTTAATGGGTTGTGGAGGTCTGGTAGGCAGCAGGCGACCCCAATGTAGTTGGGAAAAGGCTAGGATGATGATGACAACTATAAAAAAAAATCAAGATACCATAAAATGCTACAATGTGAACGATAGGCAATTCTTCAGCAGTGGAAAATCTGACATCTTCAAATAATTTGATCTCCTATCTAAATAATCTATCCATTCCGCCGCTGTCAGTAAGCAACAGTGTTCCACAAAGTGTTGTTGATCGATGCGCCACTACAAATGCATTTCTACAAAAAAAACGAGAAAATACAATGTACATTTTCCGTACCTATCGCTCCTCGCAAACTAGTCCGCGAAACGTATCGTTACAATAATGGTTCCAGTACACAAACCAATTCGATTGAAAATATTGTGTCTGACCAACTGTTCCTATATTTTATTCAGTGATCCCGCTTCGGCCTCCACTAGAATATCAAGCCGATTGTCTAAAAAGCAAAAAAAAGTTCACTTCCGCCTTATATCTGCATCCATTTTTTTTACTCAAAAAACTTATAAGTTATCCAGTCGTTCATACTTAACTTCTCATTTCTACAAGAAATGACGCAGACAAAAAAAGTTCATAGAGTCTCGAAGAAAAATTGCCAGTAAGATCCAACGAACGAACTGAACCTGTTTACACTGTGGTCAGTGTAAAGGAAAAATTTCTTTTTCGGAACGCGCACGTTGATAGTACGGTGGTTCTACCTCGTTTTTGAGGCTCTGCAGTGATGCGGAACAGAGACGGATATATACGACTACGCTTTGACAGAGCGGGACAGGGGTATTATTGCACCGGTAGTGAGGAGTGAAAGAGATCAATAATGAGACGCACGAGGAGTTGAAAAGGGATTTCAGATTAAGGTCGTTGTCGAGTCAAAGAACATGTTAGTGGGAAATTTGGTAGATGCGTGGTGTGGTCAAAAAGTTGGAGGCTTTTAGGGGTTACTCACTGAGGACGCAGACATAGCTTCCTGAACGTTTTGGTAAATTTTATTACAGGGAAGATGTTTAGTAGTTTTCTTTGGGCATTCATGTATCCTAACTCTTATCCGGCAAGCTCATTACAACAACTTTGTTTTTTAATGTAACTTATCGTGGTTTTACAAGTTAATAATAATAACGTCTGTTTTAGATATGAAGTTCTTTTTAATTTTACTGTCAACATTAAAGAATTGTTTTCCATTTGTAGTTCTTTGTAACGCAATATCAATCACTGCTGCATTTCACAAAAATCATTCACACGAATGTGTTTCTTATTAAACGAATTCAATACTGGTATATCATAATCAGGTTGTTTTGTTCAATTTAATGTGAATGGCAGTGTATGACATTTTTACTAATTCATTCAGTTACAGTTTAGACCTTCCCTTGCTTAAAAATTGCTTTAAAGTTATTTGAGGTTAGAGGTAGGGACATCTATAGCCGTTCTCTAACCTCAAATAACTTTACAATGGACAATTGGAATAAGGTTTTGTAACTCCAGGACACTCCAGGATACCAAAATAATATACTCGTATTTCCACGCAGCTTTCACATACTATAGGCAGAAAACGGTCGCCACATCTCCCGAAAGCCTACTCTTTGGTGTTCAGCCTGGCCGGGCGAGCGCAGCTTTACATACACCCTCAGTCACTAGCTGAACGTCGCACGTGTCAGTGCGTTCCGTCGCGCAAGCAACCGTCATTACGCGGCATTTTGAAAAACGAACATTAAAAATATTCCATAAAAAACAAAACAATTCTGTGTTTTTTCTGTGAGTGCCAGTGCGAAAAACCAACTGCCTTTTTAGTCTGTGGTGGATAATTATTTTCGTGGATTTCTTTTAGTGTAGTGCCGTTTTCAGATGTTGGATTTTTAATGTGAAAGATTACAGGATTACTAAGTAATGAACGTTTTCTTTCGTGATAACGAACCTGAAGGTTAGTGGACTATTTATTATTTTTGGTAAAATAAGTCGTTTTTGCGCGTGATTCTTGCGTGTTTCAGATGTGAGTGACTGGTTTATTTTTGTTATGAATAAAACGTGTTGACGATGCAGTGTTTTTGAACGATACGGCAGAAAAAAATGCGCGTTTTCATGAAAATGCCGGGACCATTTTTCGGGTAGTACATTTCACGCTACGGGTAGTTCATATCTGTTTTATTTCTATACTAAAATATAAATGTTTGCTGCTGCTACAGTGTCGCACAAAAACCCTCTTACTGTTTCTAGGTATTTCAAAATGTTTGAGAAATATTTGCTAAGCTTTTCCGCCACGCGTTTTCCGAGGGACAATTCTTGAAGGTTTTTATTATAATCTATACTATATAATATTATAAAGCTGAAGAGTTTTTTTGTTTGTTTGTTTGTTTGAACGCGCTAATCTCAGGAACTACTGGTTCGAATTGAAAAATTCTTTTTGGGTTACGTTTTGGGTTCGTTTGCTTACGTAGTGTTATAGCGTTCAATAGTTTACCATCACACCTGGAAATCGATTTATTTTGCACCAGCGCACATACAATTAGAAAGATCTTAAACAAGCAGTATTTTGGTGACAACTCTAAATAGCTTTTATCCAGATTTTTGTTTTTTGCATGACTTGACATACCTAATAATATTATCTCGACATAACTATTTTGTTACACTATGATATTACATAGTCAAAGCGCATTAACTGGTCAACGCAAATAACGCGTAACTAATTAGATACATGTTTACATGTGGAAGCTTGTAATTAGCAAATGTCTTTAAATTATGTAAGATATCCAAAAATGTTATTAGTCTGTAAGCTATCTTTAAAAATAAATAAATAAATAGACCATTTATCGAGGAAGGCTTTAGGCTATATATCATCACGCTTAAGCCAATAGGAGTGGAGCAGCGATAAAGAATGTTTTAAAATCGGGGATTCCACGGGGACGAAGTCGCGGGCAGCAGCTAGTAATATTATAAAAGGAGACAGTGGATTTAGGTATCATATCGTAAATTCTGAAATAAATGAACTGATTTTGTTTACTTGCTTGGTGTTTGCGACCTTTATAATAAGAAAACATAGCAACCATACTTTTTATTCTAATGAGTAGATAGAACCACCCCAGAAATCCAAGTTCACCAACTAAAGAAGCCTCGATGCGAAAGTCTAAGCTCACGCACATAAATGTTGAACATTAGTAAAACTGTTCCAACATATTCCGACATGTTCAACATAAAATTATTACGTTCAGAAGTCATTATCATAATCACAACACCGGAGTTATTGTGTCAAAACATTGTCTTGGCGTAAGGAAATTATCTTTTATATATATATACACATGCCGTTAATTTTAGGGGTAAGAGCAGTGTTTTTTTTTTGTTATTATGAAAGTTATCTTATTACCTGACTACCGTCATAAGGGCAAATGTTTGGATGTTATTTTTTTTTTAATTGGATATTGGGCTGACCAGAAGCGAGTTTCAGACTTTTAAAATCCATCCGTGTTTCTCTGTCATCTCCTTATTAGGAGAAACCACAGAAATCTTAATTATTAAGATTTCTGTGGGAGAAACGGATTGATTGAGTTCCATGGCCATGGTGACTCTTTCGAACAAATCCCGCAATTGAATGGATGAATCCACGTTTATAGTTTATTATTATTTATTATATACTTTATTGTATACCTTGTTATAATAACAGGAAAAACATTTATAAAAACATGTGTACAATGGGCGGTCTTATCGCAACGAAAGGAGTTGCTTTTTTTTGGAGTTTGTTACTCAATGACATGCAGATCAACTGAACGATTCTGGGTGAGATTAGCACAGGGTTAGATTATAGTCTGTAATAGCACATTTTAAACCGAGTATGATCATTGGCATAATTTCAGAAATTCATGCGAACGAAGCCGCTAGCAGAAACTAGTGTTATTAAGACAGTAATCGATACCAATTTCGTTACGCGTATTATTATTTAGACTGGGTACCGTCTTATACTTAGCCACAATAGTGGGTGGTGCTTTTTTTATTTATTCGTCAAAATAAATGCCGTATATATTACGGTTCGGGGTTATTTTTATTGAAAGACCGTTATTATTGGGGCTGTATCATAGTTATTTGTGTTTTTTCTTTAAGTTGATAGAGAGTTGGTACCGTCTCATCATCTGTCATGTATGGTGTTGATAACAGTAACTACGTAATAGCACGCTAGTTATTTCAAAGTGGTTGCCAGATGTTTTAGTACACCTATGTTTAAGTAGCTTAAGATTTTTGTATCATAATTCAGGACATATCGCTGTCAACAATGCACAGATTCAGACGACGGGCATCGGATCATTTATGGGATCTTTTTAATGCCTTTTCAGCCCTGGGCGGAGTGGAAGGGAGTGTCAGACTCTTACTGACTAAAAACCATCCGTGTTCCTCCAAATGCTTTCCAAGGCCGCGGTGACTCTTGCGAACAAATTCCTCAGCTCTGGCAGGCACTGACCCTAGCGCGTCCCGACCTAACTACGGACTGCTACTTATATGGTGTACATAATAAAGAGTATTCTATTCTATTCTACGGTTAGATTGGTCACTATTTGGCATTGAGTAGCTGCACCAATCCAGAAGAATTACTAGGTTTACATGATTTAAATATAATTATTATGTATATTACAAATAGGAAAGTACCTACTCTGTCTGTTCACTTTTAACTTACTCAACTGCTTAACGCCTGAATGGATTTTAGTGCTGACACGCGGGTTTAGGATGATGGAGAAAATGGTTCCTTTGATTTAATTTTCGGCTTTTGCGAAAGTGAAGCCGCTGACACAAGCTAGTTCCCTATAAGCCACCAAACTTCCATTAAGTACACATACAAATTCCAAACTCATAATTATTCGTTTAAAACGAAAACAAAACAAAAAAACATCAAACGAAAAATCTTAATTATAATTACTACCCCACTAAATATGAAAGGGAACTATAAACACAGTACTTTGTGCTTTAGGGGGTGGATTATCCACCCTACTCCCCTTTACACCACCTGGCACCTAATTCAGAGAAGTGTCACGAATGGTGACGTCAGCTGACGTCAGGTGAAAAATGTTGAGTGATGGTGAAATAGTCAGGTAATTGTTCATAATGTTTTTCGCTGAAAAAGTAACAGCCGAGTGCTTTTAGATTCGTTTGTTGATTGAATGATTTTGCATTCATTTGAGTTAGTTTCTTATATTTAAACTAGCAGCGCCCCGCGGTTTTACCCGCGTAGTTCCCGTTCCCGTGGGAATATGGGGATATAATATAGCTATATTATATCCCCATATAATATAGCTATATTATGTTCACAGGAGATAGTGTAGCTTCCCAACAGTGAAAGAATTTTACAAATCGATCAAGCTGTTTCGGAGCCAATTCAATGCAAACAAACAACCAAAAAAAAAAACAAATCTTTCCTCTTTATAATATTAGTGTATATAATAATAAAAAAAATGCTGAAAAGTTTGTTTGCTTGCTTGAACGTGCTAATCTCAGGAACAACTTCTACAAATTCTTTCAGTGTAGATAGCCTGTTTATCGAGGAAGGCTTGAGCTATATAACATTACGCTAAGACCAATAGGAGCGGAGCACCAATGAAGAATGTTGCAAAAACGGAGATAATTTTTCTGTCTCTCTCTTATGTGATGCAAACGAAGCTGGGGTCAGTTAGTGTTGCGGAATTTGTTCGAAAGAGTCACCGCGGCCCTGGAACGCAAAGGGCACAAGAAGGATCACGGGTGGGTTTAGTCAGTAAGAGTCTGACACTCCCTTCCGCTCCGCCCAGAGCGGGAGAAGTCATTTGATTTGATGAAATAAAAAAAGAAAAATCATTTTTTAATTTGATAACCGTGGTGTTTCTTGCAGTGGGATTTTTTCCATAGGTCACGAACAATTCAAAACGTGCTCTAGCTAGTCAAGTACATTATATTTAATTCTAGGAATCTTCGAAGGTACAGTACAGTACGAAGACAGTTACTATGATAGATATGCACTTGGGTGAGGCCTATGTCCAGCAGTGGACGTCTTTCGGCAGACGATGATGAGTCGAACAGTTTATAACAGTGACGATCACACATTATGCATCTAAAACAATCAGCCCCGTAACAAACCTTATTTTCTGAAGATTATTTTCATCAGGCCAGAAGTAGCAAGACTAGACGTATTTGAGTCGGTTTTTTTCTATGGAACGGTGACAACCACACATGGTAGCTTATGTTCAGTTGAAGCTCAAAGTTTAGTGTAATGCTTATACGATGTTTGTTGCTAGAACTATAATGTAAATTCTGTACTTATTAACACTGTATCATCTAGAAGTTGATGGTTACATAACAAATGTCGACCGTGTCTATCTACGAGGTTAAGCAACGCTGAGGTCAGACTATAGATGGATGAACCATCTGATATATATCACATCAAGCCGTGTGTGTCTGCTGTCATTTGAAAATCAGTCTTGGTAAAGAATATCCTTCTACTACGTGACTGGATTAAGCATAAGCATAATCAGCCTTTTAAATTTCCCACTGCTGGGACACAGGCCTCCTCTCTGTGAGATGGAATGGGCCGTAATCCAACAAGGGCCCAGTGCGGGTCGGTGAATGTCACATGTCTTCGAATTTTTGGTTCGAGGACATGCCGATTTCCTTACGATGTTTTCTTTCACCGTTTTGAGAGCAGTGGTGAAGAAATTAATTACACAAACTGGACTTGATTATGCAGTACCTTCAAGTTTAAAAATAATTCGAAAAGGAAGAATCAAATCACTATACTTTTTTTTTCCTGGATGGGAAATCATCAAATGAATTCTCCCGCTCTGGGTGGAGTAGAAGGGAGTGTCAGACTCTTGCGGACTAAAACCCTCCCGCGCGCGCTCCATGGCCATGGTGACTTTTTCAAACAAATTCCGCAACCACCATTACAATTTTCACATCAACAGAAAACAGCAATACAAAACTAAATGCTAGCTTTTCCTAGAATTTCGCTTCCACAACAAGCTTTTAAAATCATAGCCTTAAAAATTATAGCCTTTTAGCCTGCTAAATTATGGGTTATTTATATTAGACGAATATCAGTCAGAAGGAAACTATTAAAGAGGCCATATTGTTCTGAATTCAATAAATTTTCGAAGTTCGCAAACAATGGAGGTCAATGTACTTGCCTACTAATTGCCTTGATTTACAATTAGATTTATTAATAGAAAGGCAAAATGGATTTAATTGTTAATTGGTAGGGAAAGTTCTGTTTCGTTGACCCTTAATGGTTCTTAGTATTAACTACTGAGTTTCTATTAAAACCTTCTTTAGCTGGTAATGCTAAGGGTTCCTATAAAATAACCTCGAAATTATGAAAGCTCGCACAGACGGGCATGACGTGACGATGACATATACGTTCTTAGATGTTGTTCTACTATAAACTTATCTATAGAACAATTGTTGGTCAGCTAAAACACTAAGAATTGGTAACGGTGTCTTTATGTAAGTTTTGACGTTCTAAAAATATTGATTCTCAGCCTTATTTGATTAAATGTCTTGACTGGTGTCGCGTTGTCGTTTTGCGCTTGTCTTCGGTAGTCTTTATCCTTTTATACATTTTTTTTTTGCCATGAACAATATTGACAGAAAACTATCAAATAGTCAAGCTATACTAATATTATAAAGAGGTAACGTTTGTGAGTTTGTGACGTTGTAAGGGGTAATCTCTGGATCTACTAAACTGATTTTCAAAATTATTTCACCAATAGAATTTTTTTCTTTTGGCTTCGTTATTGTGAAGTGTCATAGGCTATATTTTATCCCCGTGTTGCCACAGAAACGGGAACAACGCGGGTGAAACCGCGGGGCGCTGCTAGTGTGATATATCAGGCTTGGAAAAATTGCCTATTCAGATATATTTTGTACCTACTTTTAAGATTAATTATTATAAGTCACAATAAATACCCAGACGAAGCCACAGGCCAAGTGATAACAAAAAACGGCACTTGACCAAAAAACTCAAATACTGCGTTACATTTTGATCAAGTCCGTTCTCGAAACCAGTCGACTTAGAATAAAAATAAACAAAGTTGGGACACACCTGTTGGTCAATTATCCCAGGGCACAAAAACCCGCTCCCTGTTTTAATAGACGGAGGGCTACTAAGGTTTCGAGTTGGGTTACTGTATGACTGGTCGATTAGTTATCACTTAAAACCAATTATGGCCAATTATTGGGCTTAAAAAGTGTTCAAATTCATATCGCAATATCATATCACGGACAATCAAGGTGTTTTTGCGAGTTTGCGAGTTTGCGACTAACGTTATGTTTTAAGTCAAGTCAGAGGAATAAGTATTTTTATTTTTCCCTTATTTTATTTTGTGACTTGGGATTTCTACGAGATATTGCGTATTCTAAATCTAAGATTGATTTGGTTTCATTTGCGGGTTAATAGAGTGAATAAATATAGCAGTTATTTGTGGTGGAAACTTTTGTATGATGGATCATTTTGTTTATGTCATTTTGTGATTTCCATGAGGATTTCTTTCTTTTTCTTGGCGATATTCGTTTCTATTCTTGAAATATAATGTCACTTTAACTACTTTTGTTCTGTAATAGGATCATCTAAATTTTACGTTAAATTTTAGTAAATATCTATACTCCATTCACAATAAGATTAGACATTTAAACAAAATTGTTTACAGTCCGTTCAACAGATTTTTTAATTCTATTCCGTAGGCATAAGGATGGCATTAAAAGCAAACACGTGATTATAATACAAACTGTTTACTGCAGCTGCCATGTGTCATGCCACCAACACAATAAAAGTCAAAATTGGTTGGACGGACTGTAAAAAAGAAGTATTTCAATGTCTAATCTTATTATGAATGGGGTATAAGTGCTACGGATTTTAGTAATTTGACAGAAAAATTGGCTAAATAATTTTAAAACTCACTATAGCGTGTTTTTCTTTCTTGTTTTCTCGTATAATTGAGTGATAAACAAACGAGTTTCAATAGTATCCCACCGTGCTATTGGCAGGTCCCTTCACAGGTTGCTTTTAGACGATCAAGATCAGTTACCAGTATCAGATATTTTGTGTGAAACTTTGCTGTTAATGGCGCACCCACTCACGTGAGTGTTAAGTTCGTAGTTTTTTTTTTGCGTGTGTTTTGCTTAAAAGGAAAGTTTTTAGTAAAGTTGCACGATTTTTTTTTGTACTTGTACAAGGTAAACCGAGCCTTGGAAGTTTGACGGATACGAAAAATAATCAAAATTAGTCAATTAACGACTTTTGGATTTAGCTTCAGCATTTTATGATTTTCGGTTGAATGATTGAAGTTCTAATCTATACTAATATTATAAAGCTGAAGAGTTTGTTTGTTTGTTTCTTTGAACGCGCTAATCTCAGGAACGACTGGTTCGAATTGAAAAATTTGAGGTATTCCATGAAGCACACCCAAACGAAGCACACCCAGACGAAGCACACCTAAAGTATTCCACTTAGCACACCCGTAGGTGGGCTTCAAATAAAAATTTAAAATAATTAATTTCCTATTCCACGAAGCACACCTACGAATATCACTCGCATAGTGCGGGGGCTAAGAAATAAAAATGTCGATAGAAGAAAATATTTATTATTTAAAAGACTAACTTAAATATCTAACATCTTTCAGTTTCATTATAATAATGTGATACAATACTTGTAATTTTCTTTATGTTCATATATAAATCCCATAGATAAGACGTATACATGATGCGCTAATAGTCAAAGCGTGCGCCCGCCACTGAATTACCGAGCCAACCCGAATTTATCCGAGCGTTTCCGGAACTTGTTTACATGCTTAGTTCTCATTACACTATCGCGACGTCACGGGCTGAGTGTATGCAATAGGGTAGTTAACAAAAAAAATCTAATTAGTCCGTCGGATAGATTTCCAAAAAATATTGGACACGTATTTTTTCTTTTTTCTCGTAAACAAAAAATTAAGACGATACAGTGCGTTGAAAACTCGTGTGACGTCACTACTCGCTACAATTTTTACCGGGCCGTTACGTCACAAGCCCCCACTCCTGATCTTTGATGCTTTGTATCTTCGTCATTTTTTATAGATTTGATAAAGGAAAAAATACGTGTCCAATATTTTTCTATAATCTAACTGACGAACTAAACATAATCATATATTTTTTACTCAGGAAACATCCCTATCGTGCGCCGGTCTCGTGCGGGAGAAGTCATTTGATTTGATGAAATAAAAAAAGAAAAATCATTTTTTAATTTGATAAATGTGGTGTTTCTTGCCGTGGGATTTTTTCCATAGGTTACGAACAATTCAAAACGTGCTCTAGCTAGTCAAGTACATTATATTTAATTCTAGGAATCTTCGAAGGTACAGTACAGTACGAAGACAGTTACTATGATAGATATGCACTTGGGTGAGGCCTATGTCCAGCAGTGGACGTCTTTCGGCAGACGATGATGAGTCGAACAGTTTATAACAGTGACGATCACACATTATGCATCTAAAACAATCAGCCCCGTAACAAACCTTATTTTCTGAAGATTATTTTCATCAGGCCAGAAGTAGCAAGACTAGACGTATTTGAGTCGGTTTTTTTCTATGGAACGGTGACAACCACACATGGTAGCTTATGTTCAGTTGAAGCTCAAAGTTTAGTGTAATGCTTATACGATGTTTGTTGCTAGAACTATAATGTAAATTCTGTACTTATTAACACTGTATCATCTAGAAGTTGATGGTTACATAACAAATGTCGACCGTGTCTATCTACGAGGTTAAGCAACGCTGAGGTCAGACTATAGATGGATGAACCATCTGATATATATCACATCAAGCCGTGTGTGTCTGCTGTCATTTGAAAATCAGTCTTGGTAAAGAATATCCTTCTACTACGTGACTGGATTAAGCATAAGCATAATCAGCCTTTTAAATTTCCCACTGCTGGGACACAGGCCTCCTCTCTGTGAGATGGAATGGGCCGTAATCCAACAAGGGCCCAGTGCGGGTCGGTGAATGTCACATGTCTTCGAATTTTTGGTTCGAGGACATGCCGATTTCCTTACGATGTTTTCTTTCACCGTTTTGAGAGCAGTGGTGAAGAAATTAATTACACAAACTGGACTTGATTATGCAGTACCTTCAAGTTTAAAAATAATTCGAAAAGGAAGAATCAAATCACTATACTTTTTTTTTCCTGGATGGGAAATCATCAAATGAATTCTCCCGCTCTGGGTGGAGTAGAAGGGAGTGTCAGACTCTTGCGGACTAAAACCCTCCCGCGCGCGCTCCATGGCCATGGTGACTTTTTCAAACAAATTCCGCAACCACCATTACAATTTTCACATCAACAGAAAACAGCAATACAAAACTAAATGCTAGCTTTTCCTAGAATTTCGCTTCCACAACAAGCTTTTAAAATCATAGCCTTAAAAATTATAGCCTTTTAGCCTGCTAAATTATGGGTTATTTATATTAGACGAATATCAGTCAGAAGGAAACTATTAAAGAGGCCATATTGTTCTGAATTCAATAAATTTTCGAAGTTCGCAAACAATGGAGGTCAATGTACTTGCCTACTAATTGCCTTGATTTACAATTAGATTTATTAATAGAAAGGCAAAATGGATTTAATTGTTAATTGGTAGGGAAAGTTCTGTTTCGTTGACCCTTAATGGTTCTTAGTATTAACTACTGAGTTTCTATTAAAACCTTCTTTAGCTGGTAATGCTAAGGGTTCCTATAAAATAACCTCGAAATTATGAAAGCTCGCACAGACGGGCATGACGTGACGATGACATATACGTTCTTAGATGTTGTTCTACTATAAACTTATCTATAGAACAATTGTTGGTCAGCTAAAACACTAAGAATTGGTAACGGTGTCTTTATGTAAGTTTTGACGTTCTAAAAATATTGATTCTCAGCCTTATTTGATTAAATGTCTTGACTGGTGTCGCGTTGTCGTTTTGCGCTTGTCTTCGGTAGTCTTTATCCTTTTATACATTTTTTTTTTGCCATGAACAATATTGACAGAAAACTATCAAATAGTCAAGCTATACTAATATTATAAAGAGGTAACGTTTGTGAGTTTGTGACGTTGTAAGGGGTAATCTCTGGATCTACTAAACTGATTTTCAAAATTATTTCACCAATAGAATTTTTTTCTTTTGGCTTCGTTATTGTGAAGTGTCATAGGCTATATTTTATCCCCGTGTTGCCACAGAAACGGGAACAACGCGGGTGAAACCGCGGGGCGCTGCTAGTGTGATATATCAGGCTTGGAAAAATTGCCTATTCAGATATATTTTGTACCTACTTTTAAGATTAATTATTATAAGTCACAATAAATACCCAGACGAAGCCACAGGCCAAGTGATAACAAAAAACGGCACTTGACCAAAAAACTCAAATACTGCGTTACATTTTGATCAAGTCCGTTCTCGAAACCAGTCGACTTAGAATAAAAATAAACAAAGTTGGGACACACCTGTTGGTCAATTATCCCAGGGCACAAAAACCCGCTCCCTGTTTTAATAGACGGAGGGCTACTAAGGTTTCGAGTTGGGTTACTGTATGACTGGTCGATTAGTTATCACTTAAAACCAATTATGGCCAATTATTGGGCTTAAAAAGTGTTCAAATTCATATCGCAATATCATATCACGGACAATCAAGGTGTTTTTGCGAGTTTGCGAGTTTGCGACTAACGTTATGTTTTAAGTCAAGTCAGAGGAATAAGTATTTTTATTTTTCCCTTATTTTATTTTGTGACTTGGGATTTCTACGAGATATTGCGTATTCTAAATCTAAGATTGATTTGGTTTCATTTGCGGGTTAATAGAGTGAATAAATATAGCAGTTATTTGTGGTGGAAACTTTTGTATGATGGATCATTTTGTTTATGTCATTTTGTGATTTCCATGAGGATTTCTTTCTTTTTCTTGGCGATATTCGTTTCTATTCTTGAAATATAATGTCACTTTAACTACTTTTGTTCTGTAATAGGATCATCTAAATTTTACGTTAAATTTTAGTAAATATCTATACTCCATTCACAATAAGATTAGACATTTAAACAAAATTGTTTACAGTCCGTTCAACAGATTTTTTAATTCTATTCCGTAGGCATAAGGATGGCATTAAAAGCAAACACGTGATTATAATACAAACTGTTTACTGCAGCTGCCATGTGTCATGCCACCAACACAATAAAAGTCAAAATTGGTTGGACGGACTGTAAAAAAGAAGTATTTCAATGTCTAATCTTATTATGAATGGGGTATAAGTGCTACGGATTTTAGTAATTTGACAGAAAAATTGGCTAAATAATTTTAAAACTCACTATAGCGTGCTTTTCTTTCTTGTTTTCTCGTATAATTGAGTGATAAACAAACGAGTTTCAATAGTATCCCACCGTGCTATTGGCAGGTCCCTTCACAGGTTGCTTTTAGACGATCAAGATCAGTTACCAGTATCAGATATTTTGTGTGAAACTTTGCTGTTAATGGCGCACCCACTCACGTGAGTGTTAAGTTCGTAGTTTTTTTTTTGCGTGTGTTTTGCTTAAAAGGAAAGTTTTTAGTAAAGTTGCACGATTTTTTTTTGTACTTGTACAAGGTAAACCGAGCCTTGGAAGTTTGACGGATACGAAAAATAATCAAAATTAGTCAATTAACGACTTTTGGATTTAGCTTCAGCATTTTATGATTTTCGGTTGAATGATTGAAGTTCTAATCTATACTAATATTATAAAGCTGAAGAGTTTGTTTGTTTGTTTCTTTGAACGCGCTAATCTCAGGAACGACTGGTTCGAATTGAAAAATTTGAGGTATTCCATGAAGCACACCCAAACGAAGCACACCCAGACGAAGCACACCTAAAGTATTCCACTTAGCACACCCGTAGGTGGGCTTCAAATAAAAATTTAAAATAATTAATTTCCTATTCCACGAAGCACACCTACGAATATCACTCGCATAGTGCGGGGGCTAAGAAATAAAAATGTCGATAGAAGAAAATATTTATTATTTAAAAGACTAACTTAAATATCTAACATCTTTCAGTTTCATTATAATAATGTGATACAATACTTGTAATTTTCTTTATGTTCATATATAAATCCCATAGATAAGACGTATACATGATGCGCTAATAGTCAAAGCGTGCGCCCGCCACTGAATTACCGAGCCAACCCGAATTTATCCGAGCGTTTCCGGAACTTGTTTACATGCTTAGTTCTCATTACACTATCGCGACGTCACGGGCTGAGTGTATGCAATAGGGTAGTTAACAAAAAAAATCTAATTAGTCCGTCGGATAGATTTCCAAAAAATATTGGACACGTATTTTTTCTTTTTTCTCGTAAACAAAAAATTAAGACGATACAGTGCGTTGAAAACTCGTGTGACGTCACTACTCGCTACAATTTTTACCGGGCCGTTACGTCACAAGCCCCCACTCCTGATCTTTGATGCTTTGTATCTTCGTCATTTTTTATAGATTTGATAAAGGAAAAAATACGTGTCCAATATTTTTCTATAATCTAACTGACGAACTAAACATAATCATATATTTTTTACTCAGGAAACATCCCTATCGTGCGCCGGTCTCGTGCGGGAGAAGTCATTTGATTTGATGAAATAAAAAAAGAAAAATCATTTTTTAATTTGATAAATGTGGTGTTTCTTGCCGTGGGATTTTTTCCATAGGTTACGAACAATTCAAAACGTGCTCTAGCTAGTCAAGTACATTATATTTAATTCTAGGAATCTTCGAAGGTACAGTACAGTACGAAGACAGTTACTATGATAGATATGCACTTGGGTGAGGCCTATGTCCAGCAGTGGACGTCTTTCGGCAGACGATGATGAGTCGAACAGTTTATAACAGTGACGATCACACATTATGCATCTAAAACAATCAGCCCCGTAACAAACCTTATTTTCTGAAGATTATTTTCATCAGGCCAGAAGTAGCAAGACTAGACGTATTTGAGTCGGTTTTTTTCTATGGAACGGTGACAACCACACATGGTAGCTTATGTTCAGTTGAAGCTCAAAGTTTAGTGTAATGCTTATACGATGTTTGTTGCTAGAACTATAATGTAAATTCTGTACTTATTAACACTGTATCATCTAGAAGTTGATGGTTACATAACAAATGTCGACCGTGTCTATCTACGAGGTTAAGCAACGCTGAGGTCAGACTATAGATGGATGAACCATCTGATATATATCACATCAAGCCGTGTGTGTCTGCTGTCATTTGAAAATCAGTCTTGGTAAAGAATATCCTTCTACTACGTGACTGGATTAAGCATAAGCATAATCAGCCTTTTAAATTTCCCACTGCTGGGACACAGGCCTCCTCTCTGTGAGATGGAATGGGCCGTAATCCAACAAGGGCCCAGTGCGGGTCGGTGAATGTCACATGTCTTCGAATTTTTGGTTCGAGGACATGCCGATTTCCTTACGATGTTTTCTTTCACCGTTTTGAGAGCAGTGGTGAAGAAATTAATTACACAAACTGGACTTGATTATGCAGTACCTTCAAGTTTAAAAATAATTCGAAAAGGAAGAATCAAATCACTATACTTTTTTTTTCCTGGATGGGAAATCATCAAATGAATTCTCCCGCTCTGGGTGGAGTAGAAGGGAGTGTCAGACTCTTGCGGACTAAAACCCTCCCGCGCGCGCTCCATGGCCATGGTGACTTTTTCAAACAAATTCCGCAACCACCATTACAATTTTCACATCAACAGAAAACAGCAATACAAAACTAAATGCTAGCTTTTCCTAGAATTTCGCTTCCACAACAAGCTTTTAAAATCATAGCCTTAAAAATTATAGCCTTTTAGCCTGCTAAATTATGGGTTATTTATATTAGACGAATATCAGTCAGAAGGAAACTATTAAAGAGGCCATATTGTTCTGAATTCAATAAATTTTCGAAGTTCGCAAACAATGGAGGTCAATGTACTTGCCTACTAATTGCCTTGATTTACAATTAGATTTATTAATAGAAAGGCAAAATGGATTTAATTGTTAATTGGTAGGGAAAGTTCTGTTTCGTTGACCCTTAATGGTTCTTAGTATTAACTACTGAGTTTCTATTAAAACCTTCTTTAGCTGGTAATGCTAAGGGTTCCTATAAAATAACCTCGAAATTATGAAAGCTCGCACAGACGGGCATGACGTGACGATGACATATACGTTCTTAGATGTTGTTCTACTATAAACTTATCTATAGAACAATTGTTGGTCAGCTAAAACACTAAGAATTGGTAACGGTGTCTTTATGTAAGTTTTGACGTTCTAAAAATATTGATTCTCAGCCTTATTTGATTAAATGTCTTGACTGGTGTCGCGTTGTCGTTTTGCGCTTGTCTTCGGTAGTCTTTATCCTTTTATACATTTTTTTTTTGCCATGAACAATATTGACAGAAAACTATCAAATAGTCAAGCTATACTAATATTATAAAGAGGTAACGTTTGTGAGTTTGTGACGTTGTAAGGGGTAATCTCTGGATCTACTAAACTGATTTTCAAAATTATTTCACCAATAGAATTTTTTTCTTTTGGCTTCGTTATTGTGAAGTGTCATAGGCTATATTTTATCCCCGTGTTGCCACAGAAACGGGAACAACGCGGGTGAAACCGCGGGGCGCTGCTAGTGTGATATATCAGGCTTGGAAAAATTGCCTATTCAGATATATTTTGTACCTACTTTTAAGATTAATTATTATAAGTCACAATAAATACCCAGACGAAGCCACAGGCCAAGTGATAACAAAAAACGGCACTTGACCAAAAAACTCAAATACTGCGTTACATTTTGATCAAGTCCGTTCTCGAAACCAGTCGACTTAGAATAAAAATAAACAAAGTTGGGACACACCTGTTGGTCAATTATCCCAGGGCACAAAAACCCGCTCCCTGTTTTAATAGACGGAGGGCTACTAAGGTTTCGAGTTGGGTTACTGTATGACTGGTCGATTAGTTATCACTTAAAACCAATTATGGCCAATTATTGGGCTTAAAAAGTGTTCAAATTCATATCGCAATATCATATCACGGACAATCAAGGTGTTTTTGCGAGTTTGCGAGTTTGCGACTAACGTTATGTTTTAAGTCAAGTCAGAGGAATAAGTATTTTTATTTTTCCCTTATTTTATTTTGTGACTTGGGATTTCTACGAGATATTGCGTATTCTAAATCTAAGATTGATTTGGTTTCATTTGCGGGTTAATAGAGTGAATAAATATAGCAGTTATTTGTGGTGGAAACTTTTGTATGATGGATCATTTTGTTTATGTCATTTTGTGATTTCCATGAGGATTTCTTTCTTTTTCTTGGCGATATTCGTTTCTATTCTTGAAATATAATGTCACTTTAACTACTTTTGTTCTGTAATAGGATCATCTAAATTTTACGTTAAATTTTAGTAAATATCTATACTCCATTCACAATAAGATTAGACATTTAAACAAAATTGTTTACAGTCCGTTCAACAGATTTTTTAATTCTATTCCGTAGGCATAAGGATGGCATTAAAAGCAAACACGTGATTATAATACAAACTGTTTACTGCAGCTGCCATGTGTCATGCCACCAACACAATAAAAGTCAAAATTGGTTGGACGGACTGTAAAAAAGAAGTATTTCAATGTCTAATCTTATTATGAATGGGGTATAAGTGCTACGGATTTTAGTAATTTGACAGAAAAATTGGCTAAATAATTTTAAAACTCACTATAGCGTGTTTTTCTTTCTTGTTTTCTCGTATAATTGAGTGATAAACAAACGAGTTTCAATAGTATCCCACCGTGCTATTGGCAGGTCCCTTCACAGGTTGCTTTTAGACGATCAAGATCAGTTACCAGTATCAGATATTTTGTGTGAAACTTTGCTGTTAATGGCGCACCCACTCACGTGAGTGTTAAGTTCGTAGTTTTTTTTTTGCGTGTGTTTTGCTTAAAAGGAAAGTTTTTAGTAAAGTTGCACGATTTTTTTTGTACTTGTACAAGGTAAACCGAGCCTTGGAAGTTTGACGGATACGAAAAATAATCAAAATTAGTCAATTAACGACTTTTGGATTTAGCTTCAGCATTTTATGATTTTCGGTTGAATGATTGAAGTTCTAATCTATACTAATATTATAAAGCTGAAGAGTTTGTTTGTTTGTTTCTTTGAACGCGCTAATCTCAGGAACGACTGGTTCGAATTGAAAAATTTAAGGTATTCCATGAAGCACACCCAAACGAAGCACACCCAGACGAAGCACACCTAAAGTATTCCACTTAGCACACCCGTAGGTGGGCTTCAAGTAAAAATTTAAAATAATTAATTTCCTATTCCACGAAGCACACCTACGAATATCACTCGCATAGTGCGGGGGCTAAGAAATAAAAATGTCGATAGAAGAAAATATTTATTATTTAAAAGACTAACTTAAATATCTAACATCTTTCAGTTTCATTATAATAATGTGATACAATACTTGTAATTTTCTTTATGTTCATATATAAATCCCATAGATAAGACGTATACATGATGCGCTAATAGTCAAAGCGTGCGCCCGCCACTGAATTACCGAGCCAACCCGAATTTATCCGAGCGTTTCCGGAACTTGTTTACATGCTTAGTTCTCATTACACTATCGCGACGTCACGGGCTGAGTGTATGCAATAGGGTAGTTAACAAAAAAAATCTAATTAGTCCGTCGGATAGATTTCCAAAAAATATTGGACACGTATTTTTTCTTTTTTCTCGTAAACAAAAAATTAAGACGATACAGTGCGTTGAAAACTCGTGTGACGTCACTACTCGCTACAATTTTTACCGGGCCGTTACGTCACAAGCCCCCACTCCTGATCTTTGATGCTTTGTATCTTCGTCATTTTTTATAGATTTGATAAAGGAAAAAATACGTGTCCAATATTTTTCTATAATCTAACTGACGAACTAAACATAATCATATATTTTTTACTCAGGAAACATCCCTATCGTGCGCCGGTCTTGTTATTGTTATTTTTTCTGTTTTTCGTGCAATTTATTCAAACAAAATAATGGAGTCGATGGCAGGTCCAAGTAGTAGAAATTTTAACCCATCTATTAATTACGTACTTGGCCGGAAGGGGACACAAGTGTTAGTATATAATAACAAACAATATAGTAAACACAAGATTTATAAAAACGGTAATGCCTTGTGGCGGTGTATTAAAAAAGGGTGTAATGGCTTACTTACATTAAGTAGCATGGAAGAAGTTGTTAAAATAAAGGAACATAAATGTGCCTCAAACGTTTTGGAGACCCAAATTAAGGAAGCAATGCATGAACTCGAGCAGCAAGTAGTTTCCACCATGGAGCCCATTCCTAAAATCTTTGTCCAAGTTTTTATTGTGTTTATGAAACAATCTGTGATTTTTTATGTTAAAGTAGAGTATTTTTATTATTCACTAAACAGGTAGCTATAAGAAAACTTCAACATAGATCTCTATGGAAAACTATATTTACAATGTTTTTGATATTTGTCCAAGTTTTTATTGCATAATTATGAAACAATCTGTGATTTTATTAAGAGCACAAAAAAGGAAAATAATAGAAAAATAGTTAAAAACTAAAAATTTTTTGGAAAGATAATTATGAAACAATCTGTGATTTTAAATAGTAAGATTACAAAAATGTCAAATATTGTGTCACATTATTATAATGAAACTGAATGATGTTAGAAATTTAAGTTAGTCTTTTAAATAATAAATATTTTCTTCTATCGACATTTTTATTTCTTAGTCCCCGCACTATGCGAGTGATATTCGTAGGTGTGCTTCGTGGAATAGGAAATTAATTATTTTAAATTTTTATTTGAAGCCCGCCTACGGGTGTGCTAAGTGGAATACTTTAGGTGTGCTTCGTCTGGGTGTGCTTCATTTGGGTGTGCTTCATGGAATACCTCAAAAATTTCATTTTGGGTTTATTAGACCATTTATCGAGGAAGGCTTTAGGCTATATAACATCACGCTGCGAGTAATAGGAGCGAAGAAAAAATGGAAAATGTGGAAAAAACGGGGAAAATTATTCATCTTTGAGGGCTTCCGTTGCGTGCGCTGCGAAAACGGTTCAAGATACCAAAAAAATATGTAGAAAATAATTATTCCTCTTAAAATGATCTAAAAAAATGTCCGTGACAGTATATTATGTCTATCTTTTAAGATTAACTCACTAGAACCGTTTTTATGGTAATCAAATTTGGTCGAAAGGGATGAAAGTTTGTATTAAACTTTGTCAATTTTAAACCGATCGGGCTGAGAGTTTCAAAATCGGGGTTAAAGTAACTATTCCACGCGGACGAAGTCGCGGACAGAAGCTAGTTATGAATAATTTTGCGACATGTGAGATTATTACTATTTCAACTGTCGTGAATACTTGTCTTGATTTTTTACACAGCTATTTGTTTTTCTATAAAAGCATGATTGTTATCTCTGAAAATTAATTCCCTAGCCATTCAGATATATATGTTTTTAATTTACGTAACCCCATTTATAATATGATTACTTCAGAATCATTTTATTTTTAGCTTATGCAATCCTAAGTCAATTAAAACTAATAAAAGAACTGCACACCTCGTAGAGATTTTCAAAGGAAATTAGTACATACATCATTGTCTTTTATTTCAAAACGCAAACTTAATTAATTCGTCAAACAAACTAGCTACCTGGGAGTCTTTAAGTCAAGTGTGAATGGATTACTTCTAGACAAGCGTGCTTCATCTTCGACGTTTACCATCAGGTGAGATAGAGGTCAAACGAGTGTCTATCGATAGTAAAAAAAAACAATGAAATTGTGGACCCCTGAAGGTGTAAAAAGTTGACATTGACACTGACAGTGACAGTGGTAGCGCGGCAAAGCAATTGCAACATCAAAAAATTATTGTATAGACAAACGTTGTCCAAATGTTACGTAATCAATACTTTTTGACATTTCGAAAATCACCATTGCGAATGGCTACATATAAATATGTAAATACCCAGAAGGTACATTGTCTAGAGCCTCAGAATAAGTTTCCATTATCGACGTAAATCGATTTTTATCATAAATCATTTCGCCACATAATCGAGTTAATGTATCATTAAAGCCTTTAACCATCTATTGTGTTAGCTGGACCATAACAATTTAACTCCCTTAAGTATATCCTTATCAGAAGTGGGTCTTTATCGTCTGTGGAACCCGATACACGGCTTATCAGTCACGTAACACCCACTTAAACGAGTTCAACATTTATTTACAAGAGATTAAAGTTCCAAATCATTATGCAGAGATTTGAAATTTAATTAGCGAACGATTTGCAACTTTCTTGTGGCGAGTTTAAGTTCTAAATCATATTTTATAAGTTAGGTCGTTCATTTGTTTCGGATCCTCACGGAAAATTGATATTTTGTATCATAAAATGGTTTTTAAAAGCTTTTATAAAGAAATAGTAAGTACTTATAGTTTTTCTTAAGTATATTTCATTGAAATTGAACGACCTATTAATAAACAAAATGTATTACTGTTACATAATTCTGTATCCGCTTTGATATAAATACATACATCAGTATAAGGTTGACCATAACGAGTGAAAACTGAGTTTACTAGAAACATCTCTGCCTAGCCGTACACTTGACATAAGCTTGATGATAATTTGTATAATGTTTGAGCTAAACCAGATACTGCTAACCGCTGAAACCTGTAGTATAATGTCAAAATGATGTACTGTAATCATCATACACTTTTACCAATTTGAAATTTTTTTTCAACTTGCTAGAAAGACCAAGAGACCATCCAAGACCACTCTCATGCATCAAAAATAAAGTCATAAAATAACATGTCACAAGGTATATTTTCTAAAGAAATAGAAGGTGTGGAGCATACATAGGAAATTGCTCGTGCATTCTACTACTACTTAGGCGACGGTGCAACCCACGCGAATTCTTTGAATCACTTGTGGGCGATAGGAGAAACTACCCACATATTTAAGCGGTGTTCTTAGTATTTTTAACTACTTTCTTTGTGTTAGAACCCTTTGAGGGATTTGCAGAAATATTTTTAGTTTAGTTGTAAAAGGTGTGACTTTTATAGTTCACTGGCTTCTAGATTTATTCTCGTTGCATTTTCTATATTTATGTTTGACACTATTTGGCAAAGGCGAATGTTTAAAGGGAGCAGACATAGGTGTATTAGTACACCCTTATCTTAGCGTTACTCGTTAGAAATGCAGACACACATGGGTACTGGTTTCTTCTGGAAAAATCCTACCGATATAGCCCAATTAAAATTGCCTGCCTTTGGGTCGTATATACGGCTTGCGTTCATATTAGATCTTCATTGATATCTAATAAGCTAACTCGCGAAACCGCGGAGAGCAGTAGTGGCCGAGTAACGGCCCCGACTTATGAATAGTGGGTCGCGGGTTCAAACCCAGCCAGGCGCATTACTTTGTGTAATTTGTTTCATTACCACTGCTCTCAAAACGGTGAAGGAAAACATCGTGAGGAAACCGGCATTTCCTAGAGCCAAAATTTCGAAGACATGTGACGTTCACCAACCCGCATTGGGCCTGCGTGGTGGATTACGGCCCATTCCCTCTCCTAGAGAGGAGGCCTGTGTCCCAGCAGTGCGAACATTAAAAAGCTGATTATGCTATATATGTTAAGCTAACTCGAAATTTTCAGTGTTAGACTCGATAACTCCAATACTCACCTAAACATGTCATGCGCCTTAAACAATACAATGTTGAAATTTGGGGTCATGGTTTGTGGGTGTCCTTGTGCTCCGATCCCAATATATTTCAGTCGACGCAGTAAGTCTACTGATAAGCTTTTGATGAGATTCCGAGCAGCTGCACCTGTGCGTTCAATTGTAGATTCTTTTCTCCGGAGTCTCATCTCCGGAGGTGAAAAATTTTGTGAATAACCGACGAAGAGGAGCGGGACTTATGAAGAGTTTTGATTGCGAAAGTGGACCTATTGGATTGCCGCATATTTCATCGGATGAGTTGGTTGAATTATTGGACTCAACAAATAATAACTCGCAGGTACCTCAGTACACAAATAAATCTGTTTCGCACAGACCTACAACAAAGCATCGTAATACCGTCTCACTTGCGCAATCCTTATCGGTGACGCGGGCGCCCGGCGAAACTGGTTTGGTGGAGGTGAGGAATCAGCTAGGGGAGGCCGGTACGGTGGTTTCTACGGGAGTAACGAAACAGAATGACACAAATTCGTATGCTGAGACTGCGGCGGCCGTTCTAGGAGCGACACAGGATTCAATGCATGTTAATAATAACGAATGGACGTTGGTACAAAGAAAGCGGAACAAAAATAAATTCATTGGCAAAAAAGGGACTGCTGAGGTTATGACTGAATGTAAGTTCAAGGCCGCTACTATAAACATACCGTTTTACATTTATAATGTAAGCAAGGACTGCTCCTCGAATGATATAGCCGAATTTATTAAATGTAAAACGGGGGTAGAAGTAAAATTAGATAAAATAAACATGAAACTAAAAAAGGATTATGAGGCGTATAAATTCATGATTCCTAAGGATAAATTATCAATATTTATGGATGAAAATCTGTGGCCGAGTGGAATATCTTTTCGCAGATATGTTACGTTCAACAAAACCTGGAATAAGGGTGATAATCACCAATCGAGTGCTATTAACTCTAAACAAAAATAATGGATGTGCACACAAAGGACAAGGTCAGTTCAACTAAACTAATTAGTTTCAATTGTAAATCTTTTAAAAGGTCGTTTGAGTGTGTTAAGATGTTAAGTAGTGATGCTGATGTGATAGGACTTCAAGAGACATGGTTACAACCTAGTGAAATACCGTACTTAGGGGAAGTAAATAAGGACTTCAGTTTCTTTGGCAAGTCTGCAATGGACACAGGTGTAATGTTACAAGGTCGTCCGTTCGGAGGCGTAGCCTTACTATGGCGGAATACGCTATTTGATTCAGTGACTGTGATTCCATGCAATAGTGATCGTGTTGTTGCTATTAAAGTTAATGTGTTGGACCGATCTAGCTTAATTTTTAACGTGTATATGCCTACTGATTCACCTGATAATTTAGTAGAATTTGTGGATTGTTTAAGCGAGATTGTGGCCATAATAGAAAGTAGCGATACTGAAAACGTATACATATTAGGGGATTTTAATGCACATCCTGGGGAACTATTTGGAAAGGAAATGTTAAAGTTTTGTTCAGAACAAAATTGGTTCTGTGCCGATTTAATTAAGCTGGGGGTAGATTCTTACACCTATGTAAGTGATGTGCATGGTAGCCGTCGTTGGCTTGACCATTGCTTGGTAACCGTAGCTGCGTGGAAATCTGTAACATCTGTTAGGGTACATTATGATAGCTACTGGTCAGATCACTTCCCGTTAGAGCTGCAATGTAATATGATGGGGGCCAGGCCAAAGTCGACTCCATTACACGAGTTCCAAATAAATAAAGTTACGTGGGGTGAACGGAATATTGATCAGATCGAATTGTATACCAAAGAATGTAACTCTAAATTAAGACTAATTGATTTTCCTAGTGATCTAAGTCAGTGTTGTGATACTATGTGTAATGAGATGGAGCATAGGGAAGTAATTGATAATTTATATCATAATATTGTTTTATCTTTACGGGAGGCCGCTGAGGCTACTTATGTCAGTCACTGTAGAGGGGGGTTTGTAAAGGGTCGACCTATCCTGGGGTGGAATAAGCATGTTAGGGACGCTCACTGGAACTCCAGGCAAAAGTTTACAAATTGGGTTTGGCATGGTAAACCAAGATCGGGATATATTTATAATGATATGGTTGAGTCCCGCAAGATTTTTAAACAGAGACTGAAGTTTTGTCAGAATAAACGAGACCAAATTAAAATGGATATATTGGCTTCAAGACACAAAAAGAAAGACTTTCGCGGGTTTTGGAAACACACAAAAAAGTTAAATCCCAAGCCGGGGATTCCGGTGAGTGTCGACGGTGTAAGCACGCCCGGGGGGATCGCAAACCTGTTTAAGGAACATTTTAGAATACTACCTTCGAAGTCGTATGTTAGTGGTGTCGTTGCCGGGGCTGTTGTGTTAGATGTGCCTGCTCGCATTACGGCTAAGCAGATTAAATTGATAATTAAAAATATGAGACGAGGCAAATCGCCGGGACATGACAGCCTTAGCATAGAACATCTTGAGAATGCCGGACCGCATCTTCCACGACTGCTAGCGTTATTGTTTACATTCTGTATTCGACACTCATACCTACCCGATGCGTTGATGAGAACGGTGGTTGTTCCAATATTGAAAAATAAAACCGGTGACGCCAGTGACAAGGGTAATTACAGACCGATTTCATTGGCGACCATTACAGCTAAAGTACTTGACGGTGTGTTTGAGAGTCAAATTAGTAAACATCTTAAAATACACGATGCTCAGTTCGGCTTTAGGCGACAGTTATCAACTGAATGTGCTGTTTTGGCCCTCAAGCATACTGTTGGGTACTATACAGAGAGAAGTACACCTGTATATGCGGCATTTTTAGACCTTTCCAGGGCATTTGACCTGGTAAGGTACGACGTCTTGTGGTGTAAGATGCGCGAAGCGGGAGTGCCTGACGCCATCACAATTATGTTTCAGTATTGGTACGGCCACCAAACTAATCAAGTTAGATGGGCCAACGAGTTGTCTGAGGAGTACAGGTTGGAATGCGGGGTGAGACAGGGTGGACTGACCTCACCAGCGCTTTTCAACCTGTATGTTAACCAACTGATTGTCGAGCTCAGTAGCACTTTTGTTGGTTGTTCTATTGACGGACTGTGTGTCAATAGTATCAGTTACGCGGACGACATGGTGCTGCTGAGTCCGTCAATTAGCGCACTCAGGAAGTTGTTGGCGGTCTGTGAGGCCTATGCGGAAGCGCACGGACTTATATACAACGTGCAAAAAAGCAAACTGCTTGTGTTTAGAGCTAAGCATAAAAAGCCAGCACATAATATGCCACCAGTTATGTTAAGGGGGGTGGCCCTTGAAAGAGTGCTAGATTTTAAATACTTGGGACACATAGTTACGGAGGACTTGAAGGATGATGCCGATATGGAAAGAGAACGGAGGGCGTTGGCTGTCCGATGCAATATGTTGGCCCGCAGGTTTGCACGTTGTACACCGGAAGTAAAAATAACTCTTTTCAAGGCTTTCTGTCAATCATTGTACACGTGCACTCTGTGGGTTCGATATACGCAGAAGGCATACAACGCCCTCAGAGTTCAGTATAATAATACCTTCAGGATGTTATTGGGGCTCCCACGTTACTGTAGCGCGTCAGGAATGTTTGCGGAAGCACGTACTGACGGTTTCAGTACCATTCTACGTAAGAAGACTGCTTCGATGATGCGCAGAGTGCGTGGGAGCGACAATGACATTCTGAAGGTCATTAGTAATAAGCCGTGCTGCACCATTCTGGCGCATTGGGTGCGTGTACATGTACATGTACCCGGTGCGTCTGGTGAGTGCAGTAGATATATGAATTAAACCTTTTCTTTTACTCGTTTGTTACTAACATAGCATATAAGTACTGTGTATTACTAACATCATATGGATCAAGGTCTGAATTAAAGTTATTTTATTTTATTTTATTTTATTTTTTATTTATTTTCATGTGTCTCAAGTCAGGTTTCTTGAGTCGTATAAATTTGCCCTATTTTTTATCTATCAATAAGCATAATCCATTGATAATGTCATAAAATCCCACGGAGAATTAATCCACCACATGGAACCAGTACGAGTGGTGTACCTACATACCACTGGCACTGGTTCCACGTGGCGGATTCGTGCGGATTCGGACGTCGTGAACCAAAAATTCGAAGTCAGACAGACTTCACTACAGATAGACTTCGAATTTTTGGTTCACGACGTATTCCTTAGCATTTTTATCTAATGTCCATTTAATCCAAGCAGAAATATTTACTTCACATTAACTAAAGACAGGAGCACCGTACGGATGCTGCCTCCTCAGTCTAATAATACCGATCATATTATGATTGGCCACTCATCCCTAAATATATCATTATCTGAATTGGCTTTTACGGGCGTAAACACTTCTGGCTTAGCACTTAGGATCTGGTGGATGATGGTTGTATGAGAATGTTTTGGCTGAGTAAAACATCTGAATCGACATTCAGATTCGACTTAAAAACACACAGTTAATTGTTGTAAATCTACTACTAGCTTGATAACTTAATTTCAATTTTTGTTTATTTATGACAGAATAATGGTATCTAACATTATTGTGACATAGTTGAGTGGTATAAGAACATGGGGATTGGCAAAAGGAAAGATAGGTCTATGCTCAGCAGTGGGCTAAGTCTGTTTTTGAACGATGATGATCTGACAAAGTTTACAACGGCTTTAAAAGAGATTGAATTTGATCAAAGTAAAGTGGAAGAACTTTACAATTTTAACTAGAACCCATACTATATTTTGTCAGTATTGACATTTGAAATTGAAATGATTCAATTACAAAACCTTAACTCAATTACAAAACCTTAACAGTTTTAGGTGAAAAAGCTGTGTAGCTATTACAGTGTTGTAAAAGAAGATAACAAGTTACCTAGATTATAGAATCTTCTTTCTAACAGAAACGGTCTTTATCTGTGCCTAACTATATTTATTATTATTATGTTCCTCATATTGCCGATTTAGTAAAACGTAAAGTATGCACCCCAAAAACAGCCAATTATATTCTAATTTTAAGTTTATAATCTGTATGTATGTCAGTCTTGTGATAATAAATACTTTACCTAGTAACTAGCAGTGCCCCGTGGTTTCACTTGCGTAGTTCCCGATTCTTTGGGAATGGGAATAATATAGCCTGTGCTACTCGGTGATGATGAAGCTTTCCATTAGTGACAAAAGGCTAAAATTGGCCCAGTAGTTTCAGAGATTATTCAGTACTAACAACCAAACAAAAAAAATGTTCTTTACAATATTTGGTATAGTATAAATAACCTCAAACTTAAACACCTTCTACCTGTATACTTCTATATAGGTAGAAGTATACAATACGATCATTCGGTATTCTTATGTCGTTTGCTAACGAATGTCGGAGACCGTTAGACATCGCGCGATAGTCTGGTCCGCCCACAAGTCCCATGGCTTTGGGGTCAGACGTCGAAAAAGATCGTGGTTCTTGCAAAATGTTGTTCGTTTTCTTTTTTATTGTCTTATATAATTTGGGTTCTTTAAGATAAAATGTAGAGGCGAGATCTGGCCGATGTTAGGTCGGGTTTCGGCCAAAAAAAAGATAGCAGGTAGGAAGGATACAAAGGGTTTTTTTATGAGTGTGATTGTGTGATTTAGTCTTTGATAACGACTTGTGAGATATTTTTTATACCTTAAAAATAAATACATGTGTATGTAATTAGATAAAGATATCAGATTGTATAAAGACTTCAAACCAGTCGATAAAGTTCTTACTAAAAACAAAGTAATTCAGAAGCAGCTATTTTCTCCAATATCTTAATCAACCCATCGCTTCATGCAAATCACGAAACATTTTCTTAGAATATCTATAGGGAAATCAGGTTACTGGTTTTATGCATCAGAAAACTTGTCTCTATTTGCCTGTCAATTAATATCTTTGCCAATCTGGTAGTAAAGTAATAACCAACTTAAATTGTTTCCTATAAAACCTGTACTATGTAGGCTAATTTTGAATGCACTTATGCCACACCACACAGGTGTCCTATAAATCGAAGTCATTACACTTTCTAGCACCTACTTTGTGACTTTCTATAGAATGAGGTATTTGACGCAAGCACACCTATGGTAAAACTAATTAGGTTCGTTACCACAAAATGTTGGTCAATTTCAATAGTTTTCCAATGCTAGTGGTTAGAGTTAAGTAAAGCAAATCGGTCGTTAATTTCTATTGTTCAAATTTTTCTTGTGGGTGTCTAGAGAATGAAATCTGGAGAAATAGCCATTGGGCACTACAAGCAGTAAAAAAATTGACATTTCTTGAGATAAGTGTAAATTTTTCTTCAGGAGAATAATTGACATCATGATTTTTAGAAATCAGGATAAGCTTAAACAAGAAACATTTCTTGTCACAATTCGTAAGTTGCGATTTACTTTCTATTATTTAGCAAAGGGAAAAAGAATCGTTTTCATTTTATTTCTTGCAGCTGACAAATGGATAACTAACAGTATTTATTTTATTAAAATAATTACTATAAATAAAGATGCAACTCTTGATGAAATTCCTTACAGAAAGAGAGAATACTCGATTTTACCGCACGATCCAATCTGAATAGGAAAGGGAGTGATGATGTGACGGATAACAGAGGAAACTGCAAGCCGACCCCAAGTAACATGGGGCAAGGCCAGGAAACGATTCAATCTGTAGCAACAAACATCATAAATATATACCTCAGTTGCTGAGTGATTGACAGCCGCGCCGCACAGCCAAAACTACTGGCCGTAAAAAGCTGACATTTTGCAAGTAGGTTTCTTTGGGAGTATGAGGGAGCAGAAAGGGACGATTTCCCGAAATTCCTCCGGGAATGAGGAAAACCATGATATGAATGTACGGTGTCGCGGGCAAAAGCATGTCATTTAAAACATTAACTGATAAAATATTTCCTTCAGATTTAATTGTACGGAACACACATACATACCACTTCAAACTCCCACTCAGTCTCTTCAAAAATAAACTTTGCATGCATTTTCAACCCATGAGTAAGCTAATATCTTATGCAAATCTTGAACCTGCGATAAAAATGTACAAAATGGTTCCTTAACTTGATATTATAATTTTGGGACATTAATTCAATGATATATTGTTTTTAAAACATAATATGACTATCAAACTGATAGTCAGTCTTAATTTATTGTTAATAAATCAATTTCGCCCACGATATTATAGTTTTATGAGGTCACATATTGTAAAATGCAGATTTTACATGTTGTAACAACCGATTTTTGGTTAATACCTTATAAAAAGTATAGGACGACTTCGAAAAAGATGTTAGAAATTTGAGGATTACATGCTGGAAAGAAAATGTGGAGTAATGGTGTTTTAGTAGTTTTTTTAAGGCTTTTGCCTTAAATGTTAATGGCAGGATCAAGACAAGCATATAAATTTATGTAATTGACTTCATCGTCACTGCTTTAAAAATGATGAAAGAGAACATCCAAGAACCAAAACCTACATATGACACCAGCCTAAGAATATGCACTCACAAAAAGGGTGTAGAATACCTAGCGGAAACATTATTATCTGTCTGTGTAGTCTTTTATTGGGCTAAAAGACTAATGTCAAAATTAGGAAAGTCTGTACAAAGACTAAATAATTGTACAATAGAATATTAGTTGTATATAATGTTTTCAAGCAAACGTTTACGAAATAATTATGTCATTTGAAGCTATTGCATAAGTTGTGAGAATCAGTCCCATTCCATCGTCACCTTTTTCAAGATATTTTCGTCTACTTCCACTAAGTTATCTATCCTTATCTCTACGGTATCATGTAAACGGTACACTCAAAGCAATTCGCTAAATATACTTCCAGCAAATTCATATTACTCATCAACTTACTTTTTACCATCATCATAATTAAATCCCGTATCATAATTTATTATGTCCGCTTGCCTATTAAAGTTTTTGTCACCCAACATTTTAAAGTAACGGTTGTACTAAAAAATTAGAAATCACGTAACGAGGTCTGTGTTATTTATTATAATAGTACCTACATAATTACTTTTTGCACATAAATACTTTGTAGACACACAATGGACTGTTTCACACTTTCTGCAAATGAATGTCGAAATAGAAAACCAAGTAAATGAGGTTTTTACTGATACTCAAGTAAAACGCGAAACGTGCAATCTGACAGTTTTTCTTTGGGGTACTTATAGTTTTTCCCGGCCTGCTGCGGACGCTTATTTTTTTCTTGCTTGAGTCAGGTTCGCGTTCTTATTAGAATATGCAGTTATGTTAAAAAGACAAACGGAAACATTCAACTCTGCTCTTAGTTAATTTTAAAAGGTACCCGTTTCTAATTCTTTATCATTATTCTCGTGGTTCAATCCCAAATTAGATACTTGAGCGTCGATTCAACACTATTGCTTCTGGGTGTTTAAATCAGCTGTAATAGGAAATGATGATTTGGCTTAGGAGAGGGTAAATATCTCTCTCCTAAGCCAAATCATCATTGTCACTACCACAATTGCCCCTTGTTACCTTGGCTTTCATCTGTTTTGCTGAAGTGGTGTCATCAAATCTGAAAACATGTTCTTCAACAATCATTTCTTTTCCTCAAACGTAACAAATATTGACATCAATTCTATATTTTCATCATTTTCGAAAGATTTATTATCCTTAATTTGATTGACCCATCCTCTATGAGACATATTCAATTTTGTTTCTTTATAATATTCAATTTAACTTTTTCTATAGTTTTTTGTTAGTATTTATGAATGAAATAACCACAAATCTCTATGTTGACGTCTCGAATCTGTCCATGAATGATTCAGTCACATTTTATTGTTGAAAAATGTAAATTTTATTACATACAGACAGATGCAAAAGTGAAGACTAAAAGACAGTAAATTCAAGATTTATTGGAATACATTTCACTTTGTAATTTTAAATCTTAACAGCTTATGCGTGCAGATAAAGGTATCTATTTCTCTACTAGAAAATGAAAGGTAGGAAATGCAATATGTATTTACATTAAAAAGCACGCAATGTTTTCAATACAGGGATCTGTTACTATTCTTACGTGTCATAATGCCAAGTCTAAGAAGTTGAAGATATTTTTTAATGTCTATTATTAAGTGAAATCTTAGTGTTTTACTGATATATTCATTTGCTTTTAGACTTAAGTAATTATAGATTTTAATATGCATTTTATGAGTACACAAACCATCAGTTAGCTTTAGCAAGATTAGCTACCTTTAAACGTAATTCAAGGTCCAAAACTTAACGAATCAGTTATATTTTGTTATTTTGTAGTTGTTTCATGTTAGACTGACAACAATTCTCCTATTTTTTTTTGTAATCGTATTGAAATGCTTTTGAAAATTAATACTAAGTAGAGCTCTTAAAAATATAAGGCTATTTTGAATTTCGTGCATTCACTTTTTCGCCTACACACTTGTCTTATAAGAATTTGATTACACTTCAATATCACAAACCTACTGTGGAGTAGCAGAACATTTAACACGATACATAAAACTTAATTTCCACTTTTCAAAGGGTACCGAAAACCTCGCATTTCTTTATGATACGGTCGCAGATAGTTTTAGGATACCTTAGACGTTTACTGGCCATATAAAAGATTTACCGCAAACCGTTCCGGAAAATATACTACCAATATAAAAAAATATACCATAAAGAAATATAAAACATTATTTACGAGGTCTTTTTGCGGTCGAAAGAAGGAAGGTATCCATGTATTGTTGGGAAGCAATAAAGCCGAAAACTGTGTAAAGTTATTTTTAGTGGCTTTAAATTTTTAAAGTTATTTTTACGGCTTTTTAAGCCGGAAACGTTAGATTCCGAACTTTTTTCGGGAATCGTTTTTCCGATATATTAAATAAAATTTTATTTCTAAATACAAAAGCCGTTTGTGACCAGGTGTAAGTAAAACAGGGTATTATGAAGCACAAATTATTGCCGACTGGAAAGTACAGGCTTTTAAAATAATACCGATATTTACCTTGTTTTATGGCACGCACGGTTTTACGTCAAAGTGTAAATTATTCGTTTAACATAGGATAATTTACAAGTTTTTGACATATTTCAAAAATATGATTTATTGATTGCAGTAATTGCTAAATCAATATTTTATTATTTTTGTATATAACAAAACGTTTCAGTGCTATATTAGGACCAAATGTGTTTACCTTCTAACGAACGAAAAAAAAAATGCTTAGCAAAACGATAGACTCGAGAGTCAGTCTGAATTTTATTGTTTTCTCTTTCTTTCTCACTTCGTATATATCTTTTATTCGTTTCCAACAAACCCTTTTTTAATTGTTTTGCCCCTTTTATTACAAATATTTTAGAACTTGACATCAATTTTTGATCTTTAATTTTTAGGGTTCCGTACCCGGAAGGTTACCAACGGAACCCTATAACTAAGCCTCTGTCGTCCGTTCGTCTGATAGCGGGCTTAATCTCAAGCACCAAAATATGTAGACAGTTAAAACTTCACAGAGTGTGTAGTTCTATTGCGGCTGTAACAGACAATAATAAAAATTAAAGGACCATACAAGAAACTTTTTTTTTTTTTGGTTTATGTGTGAGGGTTCAACCCGCACTTGGCTGGCTTTTTTATCAGGTTAGTGTCTCACTGTTGAGCAAAGGCCATACTTACAAACTTTCGTTTTTAGAATCAGTAGGATTATTATCCACGGCCTCGACCAGCGAAATACTAATTTTATTATTTAATTCAATTACTTCGCAAGAAAAAAAAAGAAGAACCTTTGCTAAAACTACCCACCAAAACAATTTATAATCAAATTAGAAAACCGATACTGGTCGCCCAGATACTCTCAAACTGGTAGAGTGAGATGGCAGCAGCGCGACCACAAACTGGCTGCTGCGAGGCTGCGACCGGTCACACATCCGCTCTATACACCTGTCGCGAACGGCGCCTGTACACTGTATACGTGAGGGCAGAAGGTTCGGCTTATATGGGTGGCGCTGGTAAATTGATTATATTGTTTTTTTTTTGGTTTATTAAAAAAATAATGGACACTGATGAGTAAAAAAGAGATTATGGAATAGTAAAAGAAATCAGAAAGATTCACTTCTGCTGTTCCAGTTAAAAATAATGTGAAGTGGCTAAGCACGTTACAGAATTTTAGTCTTTGACAAATTTATTTATTATAAGAAAATTGAATGAATGTTAGATATACATAACTACATAACACGTACAGATAAACATGCACCCAAAACTCTCACTTCTGATAGCGTAGGTACTTATAATCTGCGCTCACATAAATCTTTGGGTGTTTAATCATGGCACATATATTGCATAGTTACAAAATTACCGCTAATAAAATAATCATTGAAATGAACGATTGCCCAGTACTGTCCCAAGAGAAAGTTCCCGCAATCTAATTGCACCAAAAATTGATAATTGCAGCAAATTAAATACAAACTAATGATAACAACATCAACTTGAAACAATATTCCCTAAAGTTATTTGCGCACGTTGTAGCGTTTTATTGAATTTCATGGCTTACTAACATGGAAGAGGATTATCAAATAATCGAATCGGGCAACGAACACTGTACATTTTTTCTCACACACGCGATCATAACTAATTTAATATTTTTCGAACACATACTTATTGAGCCTTAACAGATTAAGATATAGGCTTTAAAAATGTTAATAAGAGTTGATTAAAAGCGCCTAAACTCTGCCATCCCTGAGAACAAGAATGTCTAAGTAATACCAGTTGACTCCGTGACGAAAGTAAAGTGAGAATATTAATTATGGCCAACGTTGGGTTATAAGTTAGACTATTGGTATTTTTAGTAGTAATAGCTATACACATACATACATACTTAGTTACGCTACATGGATTATTTAATTCATGTTTATTTAATAAAAGTTGGCTTTATCGATAAAAGTAACAAAGTTTCTTAATTTAAAATTGTGGGACAGAATATATATCAACTGAATTAAAATAAGTACTAATTAGTGAAATAACTAAATTATTTATATTTGATGGATATTCAACGACCGGATTTATTAAAAAGTTAAAAAAAAACAAGATTGAAGAACCAGTACTTACTTGTACCTACTTATCTTAGGCCCGATATTTAAATCAACAGATAACTTTTATTGGACAGGAACAGTGGTTCAAAAACTTTAGTATGAATAATTTGTCATAACAAATTATTTCTTCTTCAGGTTTAATTTATCTGACTATTGAAAATTTAGCTCGGAATAAAATTAATTGTTTTCCAGACTACGTTTCAGTCTTCAAACCAGCGGGCGTACCATGACGTCTTAAAACGTGAGTCTTCCGAGCGAGAAAAAGGGATGAAGCTATATAGGGTGTATAACTCTATCCCTCTTTCTCGCTCGGAAGACTGACTTTTTAAAACCTCATGGTACGCCCGCTGTACCTATTCACTGTTCAAACAAAAGTGTACCTTCTAAACAATTCCTCTATAGTGACCGGATGCAGTAACATTTATTTTGTTTAGTTATATATTTGTGACGCCTCGGTGCTCTGCTACTATTGACGCGGACTCAGATGGACTTGCTTAGACCCACCAAGTTAATAAGATCGCCATATTATATTTACTTTATTGAGTCTGTAGAATTACAAGAGATTTTAAAACTCTATACTGCTCATTTATTGCATGTTTATGGCGTAAAGGTTAAATTAAATTGTAGGTCGCGGATATGCTTGTTTCTTTTATTTGTTGGGTAAATTATCTTTATTACTGACACAGAAGAATGGGGTAAAAATGTGTTGATAATAGTTATTAGAATGTTTCATTTTATTTTATTTCAATATTTAAACTACAAATAACTACCTGGATATATACCAGTGTAAAATTATCTCTAATTACATTAATACTAGCAGCGCCCCACGGTTTCGCCCGCGTAGTTCCCGTTCCCGTGGTACTATGGGTATAAAATATAGCCTATGTCACCCGGGGAGAGTAGTTTTCCAACAGTCAAAGAATTTTCAAATCGATTCAGTAGTTTCGGAGCCTATCAATGCAAACAAACAAACACTAACTCAAATCTTTCCTCTTTATCATCATAGATACACATATCAGTATAGATACTCCTCTTACGCGTTATCGATTGTACTTGGATTTTGCTATATTTTGGTACCTACCCATGTTTTTGCTATTGCAATAAATCTACTATATAAAAATAAGTCGGGTTTTCCTTCCTGACGCTATAACTCCAGAACGCACGAACCGATTTCCACGGTTTTGCATTCGTTGGAAAGGTCTCGGGCTCCGTGAGGTTTATAGCAAAGAAAATTCAGGAAAAATTTCAACAGAAAAGCGGGAAAATCTTTTTTCATTTTTTTATATATGGCAAAACAACGTTTGCTGGGTCAGCTAGTTAAATATAAAGTTGTACAGTACAACTATAAACAAAATCGTTTAAAAGAAAACTATACGCGGTCATAGTCATAGGGTGTCTTTCGAACCCCACCGAATGTGTCTCCACGTTGTCGTCGTGGTGGGGCTTGAGCGTCTCAATGATCTTGCGAGCTTTCCCGGTAGAGCCACTCATGCCGGAAGGTCGCAAGTGAGGGATCAGACCAAGAGAGACACACACGCGAGGAATCCCGCTCACTGCCTTCTGGTACGCGTCTGCTCATCAGACGTGGCTGTGAGGGCAGTGAGCGGGTGGGAGGAGAGGCCCTGTGATGGAGAAAGGGCGGAGGAGTAAGGGACCGCACCCTCTAAAAGGAACACGATGGAACAAGGCTTTTGCAAAATGAGTCCCCAGGTGGGTCCCGACTGCTCAGCGGTCGGGGAATCCCACCCCGCTTCGGCGGGCTGCCCTCCGTACTCTGGGTGGGCACCAAACGCCTTCCGCTTGCCAGTGGCAACAAGAGCCGAGGAGGCTCCGAATCGACGTCATCCGGATCCGCTTCTTACAAGGAGCTGATGGCGTTCGATTGTGTTGAGGAGGGTTCGCCTGAGCGCCGGGGAGGTGCAGAATCGGATTCTGGTTCTGCACCTGACCTAGTAACGGTCAGCTCGGCGGGCTCTGGAGAGGAAAGGGCTGCTGCGGAGAATGCCAAGTTCTTCCGCAAGCGGCCCAGGCGGGAGGACGACGGGGAGTCGACCTCTGAAGGCGAGCTTGCTTCCGCCCGCAAGATCCCCACCGCTAGGCGGGGCAGGGGCTGTGAGGCAGGGAGGGGGCTGGCTCCCTCTACCCGGGAGGAGCGTCGGGCCGGGAGGTTGGTGGAGGAGGGGCGTCGCCCTGGAGGGAGCGGCCGCAGGGCTCCCTCTACTCTTCCGCCTCTTCTCGACTCGGACGACTCGGAGCCCCCGGGAGAGGTGCCTCCAACTATTGAGGAGCAGAAGGCCCAGTTCGCGGAGGTCGTGGAGGCCGCGATCCGCGCTGTGGCCTTCAAGAGGAAGCAGTCCTCAAAGCGGGAGGCCATCGGCGCGGCCAAAGCCTCCATCCTGGCGGCAGCGGCAGCCAACGCTGGTGGACCTGCCTCAAAGGAGGCATCGGAGTTGCGGGCGGAGGTCGCCCGCCTCGCAGTTCTTACGGAGCGACTTGTTCGGGAGAATGAGTCGCTCCGGAGGGACCTGGCGGGGATGGCCAGAGCGGCCTCTGTGGAGCCGCGAGGGGGACTGAGTCCGGCAGCGCCGGAGGGAGGCCAAGTGCTGAGCCAGGTACGGGACCTGGTGCGGCAGGAGCTGGCTCCCTTCCGGAGGCAGGTCTCCGTACTGGAGGACATGGTCCGGCGTCCCCCGTTGGCGGCGACGCGGGGGCCCCCGGGACAGCAAAAGGCGGCTTCGTACGCGGCCGCCGTGGCTGCCGGCCCGGGAACGTCTGGCCAGGCGAAGGCGAAGGCCAAGGGCGGAGCCGCGCCGGCGCCAGCGCCAGCGCCTGTAACGCCGGCGACTGCGACGCCGGCGACGACCAAGGCGGCCCCGGCGAAGAGGGGTAGGAGGAAGGCTGGAGGAGCGGCTAAGGCTGCGGCGCCAGCGGTGCCGCAGCCGCCCCCACCCCCACCCTCGGACCCTCCTGCGGCCGAGGCCGAGTGGCAGGTTGCTGGCCAGAAGCGGCGGGCCGCGAAAGCGGCCAAAAACAAGGCGAGGAGGCAGCGGCGGAAGGCCAACGCCATTGCGGCGAGGCTTCGCGCCCCGAAATCCGCGGCTGTAGTGCTCACACTGCAGCCGGAAGCGGAACAGAGGGGCGTGACGTATCTCGCCGTACTGAAGCGGGCGAAGGAGGCGGTGAGCCTCCAAGAGCTGGGCATCAGCGGGGGCATCGGGGTCAGGAGGACCTTAACCGGTGCCCGCAAGCTCGAGCTCGCCGGAGCGGAGAGTGGCCCGTTCGCGGACGCCCTGGCCGAAAGGCTGAGGGCGGTCTTACCCGCGGACGAGGTCCGGGTGTCCAGGCCGACTAAGCGCATCGACATGCGCATAGTGGGCCTGGATGACTCCGTGACGGAGGAGGAAGTTGTGGCCGCCGTCGCCAGGACTGGGGGGTGCTCTGCCGAGCTTGTCAAGGCGGGCACCCTCCGGCCTGACAACACGGGCATGCAAACCCTTGTGGTGAGCTGCCCCGTGACGGCGGCCAGAACTGTGTCGGAGGGCCGAAGGCTCTTGGTGGGATGGGTGTCTGCGCGGGTAAAACTGCTGGAACCCAGACCTCTGAGGTGCTACCGCTGCCATGTGGGCAACCACACGGGAGCTATGTGCCCCTCGGAGGTCGACCGCAGCGGACTCTGTTTCCGCTGTGGTCAGCCCGGTCATAAGGCCGGCTCTTGCGAGGCCACGCCGCACTGCAGTGCATGTGCGGCTGTTGGCAAGCCGGCCGAGCACTGGGCTGGGGGAAGGGCCTGCGCGCCATCCGCCCCGATCAGGGGCAAGAGGTCCGCCGCCACCGCCGCCTCTGCCGCCGCCGCGGCTTCTGTCGCCGCCACTGCCGCTTCTGCTGCGGGTGCTGCGACTCCCAACACTCGGGAGGGTGCTGAGATGGAGTGCCAGTAATGGTCCCATTTCGGCCCCCTCCAGAGACAAGTCGGCCGCTGTGCTATCGCGCAGTGGCTGATGCCTGGGGACGGTGAGCGTGGGTGGCTCGCCGTCCGATACCAGGTTGATTCGACGACGCGTTGTGTTCCACGCGCGTCACAAGGAGCCGTCAGCACCGAGGACGGGGCCCCATAGGGTCGGTGCCTGCTAGGGTTGCGGAATTTGTTCGAAAGAGTTACCGCGGCCCTGGAACGCATAGGGCACAAGAAGGATCACGGGTGGGTTTTAGTCAGTAAAAGTCTGACACTCCCTACCGCTCCACCCAGGGCGGGAGGGGTCATTTGATGATTTCCCATCCGGAAAAAAAAAAAAAAAAAAAAAAGGGTGTCTTTCGAAATTAGAATATTTAAAGATCGTTTTTCTTCTACATTAAATTATCTGGATTTTCTACTACCCGAATAATTTACAACAATAATTAACAAACAAGTCTCCGTGTTCATACTTAACTTATATATAAGACTACATCTTACAATTTGACAAAAACTACATAATTATAATTAATTCATTTTTATGAAGTCTTCGCCATAATATCTCATAAGATTACAACGTAAATTTGTGTAGACGTCAAGATTCTTTATTTATTTTGACACAAAGTAAAAAATATTACCAAAAGACCATGGAAATCATATACATTCAAAACAAAAATAAAAGATATTGCCATTTTTGAACAATCGCATAAAATAAAAATTCCCAACGTTTGAAGCAACGCATCGAAAAATGCGAAAAAAAAAAGAAAAATACATAAAAAGAAAAACCAGTTGAGTCCCCGCAAGTACTTTACGCGTGGCGACATTATCCTGACATAGAACGTCGTATACACAGTTTTCCTTTCACCCCAAATTGGCACTTACTTCCAAGGAATAAAATCCAAAACGGCTTTTAGGGTGCAGAAGCGTTCGCGTGGCCGTGGACCGCGCATACGATTTCTGAAACGTCACAAGCGTCAGGCAGTTTTTGATCTGAAAACCACTTTGATGTTCAAGGATAAGGTTGAATGTTTATTGAATTGTTCTGTGGTAGTTTATAGCTTGCAATGTTTTGCGACGTCTCAACCGTCATTTAGCTACCAGTTTTGTTCGTAGTGCGTTAAAACTTACGACTAGGAGAACACAGAAGTGCCATAAAACGGGCTTGAAGTTATGCGCATAGCTAAAGGTTTCTTAGGGCAGGCGCGCAGCGACAATCCGACCTCGACGCGACAATCCGACAATGCGACAAAGGTGTTAAAATTTTAATGGAATGCAATAAAATTGCAAAAACATCGACTAGCAACACTCCGCGGTTGCACCCGCGTAGGTTTTTCCGTGGGAATGCGGGGGCAAAATATAGCATAGGTGTTATTATATTATATATACATATATATTATGTTAGTCGCTAATAGTGTAGCTTCCCATTGGTGAAAAATGGTTAGAATTGGTCCAGTAATTTCGGAGCTTATTCGGTACAAACAAAAAAATCTTTCCTCGTTATAATATTACTACCTACCTACAGATTTTAAAATAGATTTTCAATGATGCAATATTGCGTCGTATCTGTCTGCGGGAGCCTTAATACAACGCCTTCCTAAGTAATTGGTTTACAAAAAACTTTATCATGATTATGTCCAGTGTAATCAGTTGTTAGGAGAAGAAGAATAATTTTATAGTTGTTAATGTTTACCGAAGCCATCTGCTGCGGCCAAGTGTTTATCTAAGAAAATGGTTCTTGTATATTTTTTGTCGTATATGGTCTGGTTAGTTGGATAAATGCTGATTAATTCTCATCCATAACTAAGCTTTTACTATAGTTATTCATAATAATGTTTCTGTTTAACTTGTTCAACTTTGTTCAAGTTTTTTGTTTTACATAAAATAACATGACTTAGATTAGTAAAGTAGTCAGCATCATGTCAGCTATTTTTATGAATGGGATATCATCAAATGACTTCTTCCGCTCTGAGCGGAGCGAAAGGAAATGTCAGACTCATACTGACTAAAATCCACCCGAGATCCTGCGAGTACCCTTTGCGTTCCAGGGTTGCGGTGACTTTTTTGAACAAATTCCGCAATCCTGGCGGGGTGGATATAGGCCTGCCCCCAGTGTCGACACATCGATCACTCCTGTGCGTCTACAGCGTTTTGCGTATCCAGCAAATCTTCAGCAGAATTTCAGCAGGTAACCGGTTCACCTCGTGGCCTTTGAAAGCTGCGTTCCGCGGTCGCCACTCTAGAAATGTCGGTCCCATCGACGATAGAATCTATTCTAACAGCTAGCTATGTTCCCACTATCACCTACTTTAGGCGATTCTTTTGACTTCTTCAGTAGCTTTGGTTCCTTATCAGATATATTCATTTCTGGTTTGTTTCGTTAAAGAAGTTAATCATGTACATTTTATAAATTCGTTTCAGTTAGTAATAATTTATTATACAGCACCATCCTTCAATTTATTTGGGTTCGGCTCAGCAAATCTTCTTCGAAACAAAAATAAAAATGATGCAATATGCTGATTAAAACACCGCCAAAATGCATTACTGAAGCAAGTTTACCGTCGAAATCTTTATCTTATTACAATTTGGACGTGTTGAATGAATGTGAAATGCAATGTATAATGTGTCTGACTCAGGATATTCAGTTATACAAACAGTTCATTGGTTTTTGTATTACGAAGGATCAATGCTGAATACCGTTAAAAGAGACAACCGGTTTTATTTTATGGTGTTTTTCTTGTGTCCTTGTTTTCTGTTATCCTTGTGTGTGTGCATGTATCATGTGGTAAAACCTTAGCACGATATGCAGGGCCCCAAACCACTGCTTCATTCCATCTGCTGTTGTAAATGTTGAAATGCTGCCTGCTGTCATCTAACGCCTTTTCTTTTACTTAGTCAAAACGGTGACCGTCTATATCTAAGTGCTTATTGTCCCACTGTGGACCAAAGGGTTCCCTTCCATATTTCCATTTAAATCTCTCTTGGGCAAACCAAATTCTTTGGGTAAGAGTCCTGCTTCGCCATCTCGTTTACGCTCAACTTGACTATAGCCCCTGATCGACGCAGTTCAGTACTGCGTCGATCGACGCATACTGAAGTGATGCCCTCAACCGTATTCCTCCAATAGCGCGTTGCAAAAACGATAAACGGTCAAAAGTGTCGTTTCATAAGCGTATGCGTTTCTACAAACGCAGGAAACAGTGGCCGCACTTAAAAATAAATTTAATGATGTGGAAGGGAAATAAAATAAGCATGCTCGGATTTATTATCATAACCGTTACGATACGATAATAACATTATAGTTAATGCAAAATTATTGGCCTTGTTAAGGGTTTTACAGTCAATCATTGATAGTAAATTTTTCAATGTCAATAAAATCGTTTTTAAAGTGCTCCTTAATTGCCTGTAGTTTAACAGATACTTATTCAAAATGTTGGTACAGTCAAGCAAGTATTTTCATGACAACAGTGTCACATTTACAGCGCATTTATGATATACCTAGTGCTCGTAGCACAATAGCTGATAAATGTGGGGATCTCTGTGTAAAAACAAATACAAACAATTGGAACAATAACTGTCTGGTTAAGAGTATCGAAAAACTATCAAATAATAATTATAATGATAATGATTTAATCAATCAATAAGTATATATAAGTAACTTTTTTTAGTAAGTAAACTATTGATATTTAAATAAATCTATGCAAGCAAACTTGCGATAATCGTTAGATATAAAAAGTCCAATACTGTTGTGTCACTGACAATACATTATATAGCAGCAGCACTAAAGACAGCTTTCGTTACCACAACCTGCGGTTGACTGTATTACTTTCGTTATCTGTCTGTGTGTGGTCTCCTGTACTGATCATTATTCAGATAAACTTTAAATTAAGAGACCTTTTATGGCACTGTAGTTTGTAAAATTAACGTCTCTTGTTAACGATCCACTTTGTAATAACTTGAGAAGATTAAAAAACTCCTTTGTTTTAGTTTGACTCGGCTGGATGTGAGTAAAAAAGAAATTTTATGTAGTTCAAAAACTAGTAGCCGAGGTTAATTTGAAATTTATTTATTAGATACCCTAAGACTGTCACACATACAAAACAACACAACACAGCACTTTCTGAATATTAATAATCGTCGTGGATAAGTTTTATCACTTCTCAGAATCAGTTTTGAAAGGTACAAATCCACAGGTAATAAATAACTAAATTTTAGCGATAATATCACACTAAAATGCTTGGCGAAATTGAAAAATGTTCAAATGAACAAGATAAGGAAATTCAAATGAGTTTTTGCGTAGGACTCATCTTGTTTTTAGTAAATTGATCTACTTATTACATCATAACCACACCTTTTAATTGGTAATAATCTTTTCAAGTATCTTCACCTTTTTTTCTTCAAAGAAATCATTTGCTGCCTTTTAAAATGTATACTAAACTAGCTGTCCGCACAACTTCGTTTGTGTCACATTTTTCATGACTGCTCCGCTCCTATTGGTCTTAGCGTGATGATATATAGCCTATAGCCTTCCTTGATAAATGGGCTATTTAACACTGAAAGATTTTTTCAAATCGGACCAGTAGTTTCTGAGATTAGCGCGTTCAAACAAACAAACAAACAAACTCTTCAGCTTTATAATATTAGTATAGATTAAGTTTCCAATAAGTATGTAGTGACTGCTTGTTTATTATCCAAAACCCAGTTACTGGGTTGTTACCGCTGAGTAACAACCCAGTAACAGTACCTAACAGCTAAACTCAGTTACTGAACTGAGTTTAGCTGATAGACACTGTCATACCCCTTTGCAAGACTTGATCAGTATTTCAAGCTGCCGACGCTCGATGTAGAGACTTTCTCCACGTGTGATTGGCACCCAGGACCAATAGTTTATGGTATGGTTCTTCGAGTCAGAGATGGATTTTGGTTTGTAATGGATTTGTCATTAATAAATTCAGAGTGTTTAAAATTAATAAAGTGTCACTACATAGTATAAAACAAAGTCGCTTCCTGCTGTCTGTCTGTCCCTATGTATGCTTAGATCTTTAAAACTGCGCAACGGATTTTGATGCGGTTTTTTTCATAGATAGAGTGATCCATGAGGAAGATTTATTGGAAAATAATTGTCGTTTAAAGCCTCTCGTATATAACATTGGTTGTTTTATTCAAAGTTCTTAAAATAAAGCTTACCAAAAAAAAAAACGGCTATAGATCTCGGTACATTTTTATATTATTTTTACACTTTGCTAACTTGAAAGTGCAAAATACGTAAATTAAACACACGCGATACATTGTTTTTTTTTTTTTTTTTGTTTGACTGGTTTCTGATTCGTCACTTTGATAAAAAAATGCCAAGCAAAAAAGCGGCAAGATTGATCCGAGATTAGAGATCGGGTTCCGCAATAGTAAATTTACTTAGAGGAATGCATTAAAAAACTTTAATTTGGAAAATCAACATCCATATGAGTAAACGAAAAAAATAAGTTATACCTATGTTTGGAAACTTACTTTTTGTAGCCCACTGCTGGGCAAAGGCCCGCCAATGTCACTACAGAAACGCCACCTCGAATCAGGCTTCTCGGAGTTCGTCCAGATCATCTAGCCACCGCTTTCTGGGTCGGCCTCGGCGACGCCATCCATCCTCTGCTACCCATTACGTGGAGACTTATCTACTATTTATCTTTATACTAGGTTGTTGTTTGTAATAAATCTTCCAACAGCAGCTATTGGTCTTCAACGCAACCGTTGAATTTAAGCTTTTAATGAAGCTTAAATCATGTAAGTAAGATTGAGATGTTTAGATTTCAGTTCTCTCATCATTCTCTCACGTATCGGCATTTAACATTGCAGCTTTATTACTGTAATTTAGGCTATATTTTTAACTACCACTTTATTGATTGTTGACCATTTGAAATCTGAAAAAAAAAAATACAAGCTACTTCCAGCAACCGACCGGTGTTTTTGGTTGTCTCTTCGTTTTTAGAACACCGACTTCTGAAAATGGGACCACACGACAAGCATCATCTTTTGAATATAAGAAAGAATCATCAAAATCGGTTCACCCATTGAAAGAAGAAAGTTACAAAGGTAAAACAAAAAAAAAATACAGTGGACTTGAGAACCTCCTCCTTTTTTGAAAATCGGTTAAAAAATGCCGTTGAGATGTACCCTTGAAATGATTCTACGCTGAACGACGGAACTCTAAAATAAAATAATAAATAAATCTTTAGCCAGTCAAACAGGTGTCAAGTGCGAACAGAATTACAAAAAAAAAAACTTCATACATAACTCAGCGATTACGATGATTTCTTAGGAACTTTGCAGTTTTTTTTTGTTTGCCTATAAAATAACGATTGATTGCTTATGTCAAGGAAGTTAAACATTATCGTAAGGAATGAATAGAAGAAGATAATTTGAAGATATTTTGGTTTTATTTGTGTTGGGTTTGATTTTGTAAGATGGTGTCAATGTACTTTAACAATAGCGTGGTTTTAGACTTGTTCAGTGATTTTGAATACATAGGTGGAAAGGATTATAGGGTTCCGATTTCAAAAGAAAAAAACCTTTATAGAAATGGTTTTTGTTCGTCTGCCTCACAGGGTTTTATCGTTTCAAATGATATTATTTGGCAAATCGACTTTTGTACGTCAAAAAAAGGGATTTGAATCTAGACAATATTTTAGCTGTAAAAAGGCGTTATCTTTCCGATGTCTCCATGTTTTGTTTTTTGATTATGTTATAATATTAGGCACGTTATTTGAAGTTAATTTCCTTAGGTCTCCGTTTTTTTTTTTTTGGAAGGTGAAGGAAAGCTAGCTGCGATTCCAAGGCCCAAAACAATGTACGCTCTCAACTTATTTGCTTTTTCTTATTAGCACCGTACATACAACGCCAAAATTTAATTAACTATAAGTAAACAGCAGTTTTACTCAAAAACGTTTGTTACAAAACTGTTTTCAACACAAAATAAATTCTAATTAATGACAAGGGAGACATTTGTACCACGACTCGAAAACAAATACGCGTGTATGTAAATTTCATTAATTTGCATAATAATTGGTAATTTGTTATAAAGTTAATTTGATGGTTATTAGGGGACAGAATTCTGGACAGATATTAAGTATGTTTGTCTAAAGAATAGGTTTGTGCCTTTGGGTGTCGTGATGGGCTACTGATTGTGACTGGTCAGGCAATCATGAAAAGTGCGAAAAATAAATAAATTGAACTCATATTTTAGACGCGTTTATTTCAAATTTTATAAGACTTTTATTAAATTCGTTGATAATCTTTTTTTGGGTCAGAGTAGTAGCCAATCCAACTATGTTATGGAACGCTTCCATTCGTCATTCTCCACGCGGGCCTGAGGTGACCTGCAGAGGCGGGCCTAGCCGGAGATCGTGGAAGTCACACTAGTTCTCACGATAACGTTAATGTGAACGTAAATGTAAGAGTCTGACACTCCCTTCTGCTCCGCCCAGAGCGGCAAAAGTCATTTGATGATTTCCCAGCCATTAAAAAAGGCTTCCATTTACATTATAACCGGATGCTGCGAAATGCTATTTAGGTATAAAGGCTGTATATCTCGGTTTAAAGAAAACTTTATTCCCAATAAAGTATCTGACCTCAGAAATCCAATAACTGGGTCACTCCATACCCATTGGCAAGACCAGTGTCTTGTTTCTTGGCTTCTGACCATCCGAAACGACTGTGAAAATTGTTTGAAAGTTCACAAAGTTTAATTCTAGTTAATTCTCTAAAACGCCCGTCACCACTTCTTAGTATTTAAGCTGGGAAAAAGTGTTGCAAAAAAATCCCCAGCCAAGTCAAAGTGTAAGTCAAAACGTTATGGAGAAGAACGGACAAGAAACTCCATAGATACTCTTTTCAAATAAATGTTTTACAATATTTGGTATACAAAAATTAATTTAATATATCTGTGAGGACAATGCACCTAGAGCAGATAAACTATGTAGTTATAGGAACAAGGTAATACCAGCAGAGATAAACTTATTCTTTTATAAATTAGTACATAGTACTCACATAATGATGTAATTTATCTACGTTAAGTCTCATTGTACAACTAAGTTATGGCACTTTTAAAAACAAAATCTTAATATTTACAAAATACAACAAAACAAGATATATTATAGAATATAGATATATAAATGTACAAGCGGAGTAAAAAGGAGAACAAACTCATAGGGCATCGAAAAATTCGTCCACATCGCTGTCAACGGGAAAAGTGCCCAGAACACTGGCCGCAATGCCGCGTTGAATGGCAATGCTGATTCGTTGACCAAAGAAAAGGCCAGCCCTCTGGTCACGTGAAGAGTCGACTAACTGCTTACTGATTTCACGAAAAAGACGATGAGCAGTCGGACCTCACGGCCCTAGTGTTTCAAACCCAAACGGCTCAAATAAATAATTCGCAATAAGGTTGTTGCATTACTCACATTATTATTTACAAATATTGCAACACATCTGCTTGTTTGGTGTAATGTACACATGTATGTACGACAGTAGCAACTTAGGTATGTTGTGCATGTCATATTGCGGTCAGCAATATGCTAGGCAAGCGTGATATCACAGTCTAACTAGCCTCTCCTGTCAGTGGTTTGATTAATGGGTGGAATATTCTACTTGCTTCAGAATTCATGTCTGTTCTATCTGAAACTTCGGAGAAGTTGTCCCCGAAAGGTTGAGTAAAGGTGTAGATACTTGGGTGCGCTCATTAAATATGAGTACCCATCATGTTTAAGTCTCTTGCAACTGAACCGATTCTATTTCTGGTACCAGGTACCTACTTACCTAATCATATCATAATCAGCATTTTAATGTTCCCACTGCTGGGACACAGGCCTGAGGAGGCCTGTGTCCCAGCAGTGGGAACATTACGGCCCATTCCCTCACCTAGAGAGGTCTAAGAGAGGGAATGGGCCGTAATCCACCACGCTGGCCCAGTACGGGTCGGTGAATGTCACATGTCTTCGAATTTTTGGTTCTAGGACATGCCGGTTTCCTCACGATATTTTCCTTCACCATTTTAAGAGCAGTGGTGATGTAATTAATTACACAAAGTAATGCGCCTGGCTGGGTTTGAACCCGCGACCTACAATTCTTAAGTCGGGGCCGTTACCACTTGGCCACCACTGCTCTCCAGGTACTTACGAACCATAATTCCGAGTTTTTACTTATAAATTGCAGATAGAAGACCAAGTTTATTATTGACTACATATATGTGTATATTATAGACATTATATCCATCCAGATTTAAAAAGACTGCTATAAAAAGAATGAATGAAACACAGAAATAAAATTTTAATTTAAAACTTCCTCATTAAGATGACTTTTCTATCTTTTCTAGCGAGTGATAAAAAACAGATCGGCCTCGGTATTTTCCCATCAAGTCTAGCCTCTCGGGACCATAGACTATTAAGTGTCTGCGAGAGGCTAGATAATATATTGGCCTATACGGGAGCGGGTGTCTGATCGTGTTTTTTTAGTTTCGATTTTAATTGCATCCGTGATAGAACTTATACTATATTTTTATTATTTTAGATATTTTTGCAAATGTCAAAGTTGCCTGAACTTTGCATAAGCATAATCAGCTTTTTAATGTTGCCACTGCTGGGACACAGGCCTCCTCTCTAGGAGAGGGAACGGGCCGTAATCCACTACGCGGGCCCAGTGTGGGTTGGTCTGAACTTTGACAAATATTCTCAAAATTAAGAGATGTGATTGTTTTAGGCAGGTATCTAAAAATAAACGCAGACACCTTGAAATTAGAACTTTAGTTTACTTTTTAACACATTATACATTGTTTTACAACTACGACTATCGCATACAAAATGCTTAATTTGTCTTGAAAAAAATGCCTTTTTTTCTGGGTGGCAAATCATCAAATGACTTTTCCCACTCTGGGCGGAGCGGAAGAGAATGTCACTCTTACTGACTAAAAAAAACCCCACCCGTGGTCCCCCTAGTGCCCTTTGCGTTCCAGAGCCCCCGTGACAGATAATGCTTTAGGCATTAAGTTCGCCATTGTACCTTTGTACATGAAATTCCGTGAATCGGGAAGCCATTAAAAAAATTATGACGACCACTGGCAGTCGGCTAAAAATGTTCTAGGACGAGGATTATTTATGGATAGTATATACTATATAAATACGGTAAATATAGCAGTATGTTATTTACATAGAATTGAAAAATGAGGCGCGAGTTTTGTTCTAATAAATTTTAGCCATTTATGTGTAAAACTGAACATTCAAAATAATTGATTTACCAGTGGACCGTGTAAAGACCATTAAAAACTTTTTTAATTCAACAAAATACGGAGGTGTTGACAAGTATTTTTGACATGAAAGAGCCTAATGACAATAGACACTTTTAATTGGACGTCAAAGGTCACAATATTTGTAATAACGAAGGCAGTTTAGGGATATTATAGGCGCTACTTTGAGTTCTACGAGTTTTCATGGGTGTGTCGTTTAAAGAACTGGATAAATGTGTTTAATCTTTTATAAGGATCGGTTCAATAGTAGCAGCAATTCCGCCACAAAAACTAAGTAGCAAAATTTGTGTCGCAACAAAAAGTAACGCAGTGCCCACTATAACGCCAGCAATAAACTACTGAACGAAATCCTGCATCGCGGTCTCAGAGTTTTCCATGAGAATTGAACATAATTATACAACAGTCTGAGTATCAACTAAAGGGTCCAACAACAACCGTCGTGTAAATGACTGTTTGAAAAAAAGATGTGTCATTGATTGGATTTTTTATAAATTTTATTCTATTTAGCCTTATTTTAAATTGATAAGTGTAAAATTTTATTTTATTTAACCAAGATTGAGACAAAATATTCTAAATACTAAATAATAATACTAATAATAATATACTAAATTTCACGTACAAAATAACTGTAAATGTTACTTTTTCATAGACTAAGTAATTCTACAACTTAGTATTTTCATTTTACCATCGACTATTTAAAGTATAAAAAGTATTCGTGTTCTTTCAATCAGAAATGCGTAATAACATTTATAAATATGTTTGAAAACTGATACTTTCAAAATTATTATTACCCCAGGGAACTTAAATATACCTTTAAAATATCTATATAGTTACTACACAAATGTTCATCAATTCCTCGCTAGCAATCCGACCAGAACTTTACGCCAATACGACTATTTAATTTGGTAGCTAACGGGATTTTAATGTCAAAACTTTTGTGTCGCCTCGCGTATAAATTATACATAAACATATTAGACCATACCTACAGCTACATTTACCAACTGTATACGTTTTACTAGCTGCTGCCCGCGACTTCGTCCCCGTGGAATCCCCGATTTTAAAACATTCTTTATCGCTGCTCCGCTCCTATTGGCTTAAGCGTGATGATATATAGCCTAAAGCCTTCCTCGATAAATGGTCTATTCAACCCAAAAAGAATTTTTCAATTCGAACCAGTAGTTCCTGAGATTAGCGCGTTCAAACAAACAAACAAACAAACTAACAAACAAACTCTTCAGCTTTATAATATTAGTAAGTATAGATTTATTTAAACTTTATGTACAATAGTGGTACATGGGCGGACTTAATGCAACAAGGCATTCTCTACCAGTCAACCTTTGGGTTAAAAAGACAACACTGTGGTAGGTGTACAACAAATAAATAAAATACAAAATATATTGAGTGGGAAAGAAATTACAACAATAATTTTGTTCCAATCGGAACATTAAATAAAATTAACGTTTGCGTTTGTCAATTTATATGATACTAGCAGCACCCCGCGGTTTTACCCACGTAGTTCTCCTTTCCGTGGGAATATGGGGATAAAATATAGCCTATGTTACTCAGGGTGAATGTAGCTTTCTAATGGTGAAAGAATTTTTGAAATCAGTCCAGTAGTTTTTGAGTTTATTCGTTACATACAAAAATACAAATCTTTCCTCTTTATAATATCAGTATTAGTATTAATAGATTTTATAAATGGACTGGAAACTCATCCTTAAGTAATTTGCTTAAAATGAGCACGTTTCGTCTGTTTTTTTTAGCGGTTATTAATTCAAAGCCAATTAAGTAATTAGCAATAGCGTCAACATAATTAGTTCGTATCACCAAACCAGATTATACCTAATAATTTATATCCAAAATTCTTAACGATGCTATAACTATATAAATAATTACTCCTAAATAATCTGTATCTAGGATGCTCTGACAAAATAATTAACACCAGAGGAAGTTAGTGCTAAAACAGCTCATTAACGAACCTCGTTAACACTTTGGTATTTCCTGTAAAAAGTTATTAAATCCTGGCAAGTATGATTCGATCCACGAATCATGGGTTCCGTCGTTTATAAAATTATTTGTAATCTTCATAAAAGTATTGGTCAATCAATGTTTTTTCATGGTCAACAGAGATTAGTAGAAATTGATTTTTTATTAAATGTGACGAATACGGGTGATGAATCAATTATTCTAACGAATGACAACGCTATGCGCTTTTATTACGGTTTCAAACATAATATGTCGTTATAATATCACGTCATCAAAGCCTGAGGCAGCTTTAGATATGCTAAAGGCATTTGCATGCATCAGGAATATCAATTTAATGAAAGCACGTGTCAAATCTTACTAATATTAAATAAATCCGAAAGTTTTTATGGATAGACGGATGTTCGTTTTTTACTCGATTGAGTTTTTTGATTTGACCGTTTTGGTGTGATTACGTCAAAGATGATCAGGATGAAATATAGCACAGACATAGATTTACGTCTTAAATAGCGCATTGGCTACTTTTTCCCAGGAGTATATTCACGATGTCGAAACCCTTGGCGGAAGCTAGATTATGGTACTTCATAGACCCCTTTTTTTTTGGATGGGAAAACATCAAATTACTTCTACCATTCTGGGCGGAGCGGAAGGGAGTCAGACTCGTACTGACTAAAACCGACCCGTGATCCTTCTTATGCCCTTTGCTATCCAGGGCCGCGGTGACTCCTTCGCACAAATTCCACAACCACAACTAGCAGGCACTAACCCTATGAGGCGCGCGTGGCCATCCGCAGACTCGCGCCTACGGTGGCCGTAAATCGTCTTGCGTTTCCCGACGCCAGTGGCGTCTTCTTCTGTTGCGCCGGCTGGAGCGTGAGGTTTCCCTCTCCCGCACGCAGTCCGCCTCCTCCTTCGCCAGCATTATTGCTTCGCAGAAGGAGGCAACCGCATCCCATGCCTCTGCGCTCCAGACCATGGATTGAACCAGGACCGGACGCGAGAGATCGCCGCCACCGATCGCCTCGACGAGGACACAGCGTAGCAGACTACGCTGACACCGCGAGGGAGGTCGAGGGAAATCTAAAGAAGCTGTGATTATGGGATTTCACTACGGAACCCTAAAAATGAAAAAAACAAACCCGTTCACATGAGTCCACACCTCTTCATCAACATCGGATGAAAGTGTTAAATAATTTAATACTACAGTTCAAAACAGGTTTAAGATTTTAAGTAATTAATCGAGTAATTTTAATTGGAGCTCTTTGAATCGTATGGGAATATAAAATGGAGTATTTCAGAGATTCTCATCCTGTTTATTAAGTGACATAGTGACTTACGGAAATGAGTATTTCGTTGAAGATTCACCAGCAATCTGTTATTGGGTAATTTCTTTTATTACTGGTATTTTATAACGTCGAGATAAATATGTGTAACTTGTAGATAGCGTGCTTTTCTAGTAAATGTACATATTTGAGTTTACGTTAATAACATTATTTTATTTTAATGTAGATATGTAAAATGTGAAAACTTATACCATTTAAATATGTTACGATAGTCATTTAGTTATGTGATAGCCATGATAACTGTCAGTTGCTGCAACCATTTTTTTTCTGGATGTGAAATCATCGAATGACTTCTTCCGCTCTAGGCGGAGCGGAAGGAAATGTCAGACTCTTACTGACTAAAATTCATGTGTGTTCCTCCTAATGCCGTTTTCGTTCCAGGGTGGCGGTGACTCTTTTGAACAAATTCCGCAACGGTTGCTCCTATCTGAAGGCCAGTTCTTGTCCTTTAAAACCAATATTATCTCTGTGATAATCAATATCAATAACTTGCGTGCTAGCGTGTTTGCTGTTACTAAGTAATCTATTTCATCTTGAAACAATAATCTAATATGTTGTCAGAATTTCATTGGTATGTTTGTGTATCTTTAGCTGAGTTGTGCACCCATTAAATGATAAATTATATTTATTTTGTAAGTAAGTTAAATATTTCTTGTCATTTCAAGCTAGATGAAGCCGGTATTTCATAGCCGACTACCCTGAGAAGAAACACCGAAACAAACTCAGAGGTCAAAGTCTCTTTTAAAGTCCATACAATCCATACTGGTCAAATCATATGAGAACCATGTATGTTAATGTCTGAGGTAGCCATTGGTGGCATACTCATTTTATGTTGGCAAATCTTGTTGCTAGATTAGGTATACTATTTCTCTTGAGTCGAGAGTATCTTAAGCCCCTCCCTACAGTTCTGCAGCTAACTGGTTAATGTGATGGTCTAGTCTCGTTTGATATAGTTCTTGCTGTGTAACTCAATTTCTTCCTTTACTGTTCGCATATTCAGATCTAGGTTCACATATTTGTTGCTTATGAACCATGGGATATTGAATATAGCTCTCGTTGATTTGCTTTGAAACCTTTCTAGTATTTCAATATTACTTTGACTGGCTGTGCCCCAAAGCTGTATGCCATACGTCGATACAGGCTTGAGTATAGCATTATATATAGTCAATTTACTGGCATTGGTCAACTGACATCAGACTTATAAGTAGATAATTTTTTAAACTCGACGCTCGCTGTTGATCGTAGTCGTATTGCTGCAGTATACTTTTGGTTAAAAGAATAAACTCGATTAAAAATAATTTTCAAAGAAAACGTAGGTAGATAGTTTGACGTGGAAAAGTTAAAGATACTGACTTAAGTTCATACAGTCTTATCATGTCATATCTAGAGACACAGTTATATCGTTCGATTTTACCTAACCATCATCAAATAACAGAAACTTTCTTGTCTTATAAACTCACTAGCAGCGCCCCGCGGTCAACCCGTTGTTGCCGTTCTCGTGGGTATACGGGGATAAATTTGAAAATCGGTTCAGTAGATCCAGAGATTACCCCTTACAATGTCGTAAACTCACAACCTCACAAACGTTACCTCTTTATAATATTAGTATAGACAAAATAGTGCTTGAACTGACGTACCTAGTAATTAATATGAACGACCACTTCAGTAATGATAGACAGGTATAACTACGCACTATGAACCTATCTATTAAAATTAATAAAAGTTTAATAAAATTATGTACTGTGTAGTTTTCAACATAATTATTTGTTTCATCATAATTTTCTTGGCGTGAACTCATTGAAATTGCCAGAAAATGTCTTCTTATTCCGTATATAATTGAATCGATATATCAGATAAAACTACCACTTATAAACACTATACCTGATTATGCCCAAAAATATGGTCAAGTTTTAAACATCTGCGTATCCCTTCACAGCGTACCGGCCGTGATATTACGTTAAAAACTCGTATGTCAAGTATAAACAATAAACAGACAGGCGATTCATGCTATCCTGTTTTGAAGCGTTCCTTTACCTATCTCTGAAAGTTCTTCAACCGATCTTCATTGAAAATAGGACCACATGAAAAACACCAGCTTTCGGATATAAAAATAATCATCAAAATCGGTACTCCTAGTAAAAAGTTATGATGTAACGACAACTAAAAACAAAAACAAACAAATTGAGAATCTTCTTCTTTTTTGAATTCGATTAAATTAGAAAAGGAGTAATTGAACTCATCATTTTGAACTGCTTTTACTGTGGGACCAACACTGACAATGCGAAAAAAAAACTGATTATCCCTTAAAGTAATGTGTGCAAAACGACTAAGTGTACTGAACAGCTTTTTTCAGTTTATCCAAAATGAAAAGAGATGAATTTTAAATAAACATAAAACAAAAGTAATATAAAAAAGTATCTTATAAATTATAAGAAAAACAACCTTCATTTCTTCTGCCTGCCTTTCGTCTGAACAGTAGATACATATATGTACATACGAGTATATGTATATTTCATGATAGCAGGCAATTTACAAAACAAATATATCATACAGCGTATTTAATTCATTCGTATCAATTTTTACGCCCAAAAAACATGAGAAGAACTTCAGCTGTCAATTGATACGCCTGACATTTCCTGACACCAGTATCACCAAGCTTATTTACCGTCCCAAAAATATTCAACACCCCTAACACAACTGCATAAAGCTCGCAATCGAACAACAAAAAAGTTTCGAACCGAAAAAAAAACTTGTGTAATAAATCGAAATTGAATATTTCGCTGTCAAAAAGTTTCGGTGTTATTTTTTTAATAATGACTGCGAGGGAAAGCTTAAGCCATGCGAATCGAAGCCGAATTTCATTAAAACCTTCTTTGTGTATTTTGTAGTACGTGACTTACTAAGCTTAACTAAAAATAAAAGGTTTTGAGGAAAAATCGATCATTCCGGGATAAAGCAACTGAAAACTTCGACATTTTAGATTTTGAGACGTCTTTTTGGATTTACTGTGAACGCATCGAGTAGGACTCTCAGGATTTTTAACTGATTGCTTTCAACTCACGCTATTTTTCTCAAAATTGGTCGATGATACCATACGCTTCTGGAGTGGCGATTACGTACCGGAAGACGTAGCATTAGAAGGCCTGCCACATGATGGACTGAGACCAACCAGTGGACCTAGTAAAGGCCGAGGGGAATCCTCTGGTTGCAGACCACAAGATCGTCGACATGTTGTCACTGGAGGCGATCTTTGTCCAGCAGTGAATGTCTTTCGAGGTTCCCCCAAGCTGTTCCACTTACATCTCCTCCTAAAAGGTTTCAATAAAGCTCATCATTTAGAAAGGTAAGTACTCGTAGTAGATCTCAGTATTCGTTTAACTAAAATTAAAACTTCAGTACTATTTTTGTATTTAGGTACAAGCGTGTGAAAGGGGATACCAGAGCAGGCATATCAGATTGTATGCCCAGTGGCTATGAAATAAATATTTTTGCAAATAAAATAACATGCGTGAGACGATAAAATTACGTATATTGTAATCTCAACACGTTTCATTCTTCCAGTTTATATGTATATAACCAGATAACCTCTGGTAAGTCGACTAAATAAGCTGTAATTGTGCTTAAAACAATGGTTTTCATCTCCTTATATGTGAATTGAGATGGAATGGGCAAGCTCAGTGCGTATGTCACTTATATTTGGATTGTTGATGTTCTAGGACATGCCTGTTTCCTCACGATGATTTCTTTCATCGTTTTTGCTATACCATTTTGTTTTTTTTTTTTTTTGGATGGGAAATCATCAAATGACTTATCCCGCTCTGGGCAGAGCGGAAGAGAGTGTCAGACTCTTACTGACTAAAACCCACCCGTGTTCCTTCTTGTGCCCTTTGCGTTCCAGGGCCGCGGTGACTCTTTCGAACAAATTCCGCAACCCTAGCAGGCACTGACCCTATGGGGCCCCGTCTTATCGTTTTTACTATACCTAATAGTGATATTATGTAGTAGTGATGACATACATTCGTAAGGCTTTTATAAATGGGCTAACACACGGGTGCGCACACTCTCTACACAAACATATTGCCCAGTTACCAAGCAATAAAAGTAATAAGTTCTCATCGGTTTTCGATTGACGTGTTACAGTGTTGTGACGGTTACTCGCCACTGTAGATATACCAATCAATATGTTAATGAAATGAACAACTTATGAATAGTGATCGATGTATCTACAGAGTTTTTATACGGATTCTTTAGTTGTAATTGAAAATATGTGGTAGGTGGTTTGGTGGCGTGCTGTAGTTTGGTTTAAATTGAAATGTTTGGGTAGTATACCGGCTATGTTGAAGTAGCCTTTTTTTAGCAACAGGGACCACGTATTTTACCAGGATAAAAGTCTGTTAAGAGATAGTGTGACTGTCTATCGGTGTAAGAATTTTCATAATTGGATCAGCTTTTCCAGATATTCGTCATCATCGTCACCAATAGCACGACTTCGCCCACTACAGAACATAAGCTATTTTTTTCTTGAGGCAATCTTCATGTTGAATAATGTCGTCTGCCCACCGCCCACCGACACCACACACACTTCTTCTTCCAGTCTAGGAAACCACTTGATCATCGCCTTATTCAACCTATTATCACCGCGCTTTGTAAAGTGTCTTGCCCAGGTCAATTTGAATTCCAGAGATTATTACAACTACTAACAAATAATTTCATATATGTATTTATTAATACAATATTATCCGTCGTCTTATCGCCAAGACGAGCCTCAAGTGTCGAGGCCAAGCCACAAGTTTTGACTAAACTTAGCTTGTAGGTTTAGAGCATGCAGTCTAGATATTGGCTTTATACGAGATCTGATAACTTTTTCACAGGGAACTTTTCATCTTGACAACGTTTTTACATGAAAATGTTTTTGGTGGGATTTTTTATTTCAATTTACTAGAAAATTTGAACCCAATACAAACATCGTACCTACCTACTATCCCACTCAAACACCAATGTTTCATCAATCAAGAAAATCTTGCCATTCTCAAGACTTCGTTTCATTTCCTTTGCTTCAAGTAAAAGCAGCACTCGAGTAAATGCACTAACACAACCGCAACTTGGTTGCTTTAAACGTCACGATTTTTCAAGGAAACAATTCTCAGGCTTGCTTTCCAGTTATTGTATTTCTACTCCGTGTTCCAACTTCAAATAACTAAAAGTAGTTCGCTAAAACAAGCGTAATAACAGCCACATGAGTCAGTCTTCGAGGTTAAGGAAACTGAAGCTCCTACAGGCTTTGGAAAGCACGCTAAGCCGTAGGACTCAGCTATCGTTTTGTGGATTTTTGATAGTAGTTACGGGATTTAGAAACCACAAATCTGACGCCAGTCTTGCTTTGAGTGTTACTTAGGTACTGGATTGTGAGGGTCATGAAAGCAGTCTTTCCATGCAAAATACTGGTACTGGTGCATTAGGTTACACTAGAAGCCGACCCCAACATGGTTGGAAAAAACGCTAAGTAGAGTGACCATCGGTGACCGAAAAGCTGTGTGGAAATTAATGGCATATAATGGATGAAGAACAGGTCGTGACGAAAATTTAGTGAGGTTGTGAATGGCTATAAGAGTAGAAGAATGATGGTATGACAAGTAAAGAGTATTGCATAAAGCATAATCAGCTTTTTTAATACTCCTACTGCTGGAATACAGGCCTCCTCTCTAGGAGAGGGAATGTGCCGTAATCCACCACGCAGGCCCAGTGCGGGTTGATGAATGTCACATGTCATCGAATTTTTGTTTCTAGGATATGCCGGTTTCCTCACGATGTTTTCCTTCACCGTATTGATAGCAGTGGTGATGAAATGAATACACAAAGTAATGCGCCGGGCTGGGTTTGATCCCGCAACCTATAATGCGTAAGTCGGGGCCGTTACCACTCGGCCACCACTGCTCACTCCGGTGAGTATTGCCATTATGGCAAATAAAGATGAATGGAAGAAGGGAAACGTACTTCGCTGATTGCAAATAAGTTAGAATAAAGATAGAAGGATGATTACTTGTAATACTCATTCTCGAAATCTCGTTTAATGACCCTCGGTTAGTTAATTCCGCTGCCAATATTGACTAGCTAATATTTTACCCGCGGTATGAGCTATTTTAGTCAAGAAGAGAACTGACCCATTTCTGTCAAAAAACATCAGCTATAACTTACGATACAGAATGATAAACAACTACTTCTGTTAATTAAAATTCTATATTGATTTATTGCAGTCAACAACTTCTTACTACTCGTACAGTTGATGTATTATTTATGTTCAATTCGTTCTGACAAACCTGTTCCTTCATGGTTTTTATGATTTATTGAAATGGGCTTTGAAATAAGGTAATTATTGCTGAGATTTATGCATAGGTATTGTTTGTCTGTACAGTTGTTATATTCTAGAATCGGAAGTAAGAATAGCTAAAAGCTTATTAGCAGCTTATAACATCCCCACTGATGGAATACAGCCGGTCGATTCTGTAAAAAAAACCAGTCGAATTGATGCTAGGTGTTCTCAGTTTATTACTTCAAGCTCACTCAACTTAAGTTATCACGGTGAGGTGGTTGCAGAATCGCACTACAGATATCCTTTCTGTGAGAGACTACGGGCCATCATCCACGGTCTACCTTACGGGTCCAGTGCAGATTGGTGAGAGTCACATGTTAGAATGCTTTGGTTCTATGATATGTCAGTTTCCTCTCTATATTACTACCTTTACTGGTTAAAGAGAAGTGTAATTAATAATGCCCAGCCCAGGCATTGTATATAGGCTCGCTTTCTGTGTTATATAACAAAACTGGCGTAACGTAGGTTTACTGTAGGTACATCTCTGCCAAATAGGATCAGGATATAGGCTTGATGCAATGTTAAATTAACGTCGCAATGGTTATTTTCGGCCTCAAAAAACTGTATTACAAACTTAATATACAACTCTATCTTTCCCAGCCGTCATAAACTTTAAACAATTTTTAAAGCATCATTCTTCCTTAAGTAAAAATTAACGAACTTGAATTTTAAAGTTAAGTAAAGTAAAAATATTCATAACAGGCGAACTTTGAATAAAGCACAACGGGGAAACAACCCTTAAAAGTTAGTTGAAGAGACCAACCCTTAATATTTTGACTCCAGCTTGTGATACGCTTATTTTTGCTTGTCCGTTTTTTTTTTGTTTTCAATGTGGTTTTCATTGAATTTTTTACTTTGTTCCCTTTTTCTATGGTATTATCATTTTATAGAAGTGAATAAAACGTGAATTTTCCAAATTAAAAAAAACTGTCTAACTCAATAAATAGTAATTTCCAAGCTTAATTAACGAAAAAACTTAAACGTTGCTATCATAATGAAAGAGTTTTCATCTTATAAAAATTAGAAAGATTCGTCCTGAAGCAAAAGGGTTATTTAATACAAGATAAATATTAGTTCCATTCAGAATTACATCCTTGTTCATTTAATTTTCAACCAAAAATATCCTGCCATAGCTAATCTTTTACAACAGCCCCAACTGAAAAACAGGGTGAACAACAAAATTGACCTCGCCTAATGAGATTTTCCCTTGTGTCCTCTTCACGTTTAACACGTTTGTTGTTCAATACTAAAGTAAACATTGCATAGTCGAATCGAGTGGAACTAATCGACTAAATCGATTGTTTTGTCCAGTCATTCTCAAATTGATTCACCTGAACCCCATGGGGTCTTCACAAATATTTGTGAAGAGCAAGCGGTCTACGATACAAGAAACAAAATAAGAGGACCATAAATATAGTGAGATAGATTTAATCAGACTGTCGTCAAAACACGGGCTTCCTATAATATCATTCCGCTGATGTATGAGTTTTTTACGCTGATGTATGATCTATGTATTTACGTGAGATGCAGCTTTAGACGCAAGCATAGCAGTCATATTGCGTTGTACGCAGTTAGTAAAAGTGACATGGCGGAAGACACGTATGAAAGCAAAATCCACGTAAAAAACCTACAATTGAGCAACGGGGGTCACTAAAAGTCCAAAAGTTTGAGAATCTCTGATTTAGTCAATTAGAAAAGGGCCGTGAAGAGAAGGGTTATTTTTTGGAGTTTTCTGTTTAATTGATTTTACTCCGCGTTGATCGTTTTTGTGTCGTATTTCATTGTCTCGGTCAGGTTGGATCGGAGTTAAGGTTTTAATTAGTCTGGGAAATGAATGAGTCAGCGATGTCCTTTGATTTTGTAAAAGCGGGTTGTGCTGACAACCTTTTATGTAGACAAAAGGAATAAATTAAGGGTGTCATAGTGTCGAGTCTTGGAAAGATGTTATGAATTAGCTAAGCGAGTTCTGCGTAATGTTTTTTAAGTAAATAAAAAAGGTAACTATAAAAAAGCAGCTAAGTGCGAGTCGGGCTTGTGTGTAAAGGGTCCCGAATTAATCTCATTTTTGTAAAAGTTCATATAAAATCTAGGTTTTTATTCTACCTACTTTCCTATTGTTTTGCTTCATCTTCGACCACATCATCGCTTATCATCAGGTGAGATAGTAGTCAATCGCGTCCCTAACAAAATTAAAAAAGAAATCTGCATTTTTTTCATCAAATTTCTTGAATAACTTCAAAATTTTATTTTAAAATTATGAAAAAAATATATGTAGATGAAACTCGCAGAGTAAGTCCTTTATTTTGATGTGTAACACGGTACAGTTTAAACTTACGTATACATTTTGTTCCTAAAAAGTAAAAAAAAAATACGTACATTTGGGTCACAAATTTTATACTTTTAAACAGAATCGGTCCAGTACTTACAAAGAATATTGGCGGATCGGAGATTATTGATAGACTGACAGACAGATAGGCAACTGAGTAATCCTATAAGGGTTCAAATTTTTATGGACGATCGAAACCCTGATAACTTTATGTATACTCTAGAAGAAGATTTTTTCAGATTGATCACCGCATATTTATACAAATTGACAATACATGTACCTAATATTAGTTCCCAGCTCAAATGCGCGGACACACAATTAAATGTTAGGTGTTTACTATGGTTTACGGCGTATCTAGTGAATACCGGCGCGGCGTTCCGTACTCTGCAATAAAGATGAAATATTTACAAAACTGTGTTAAAGAGCCTCCACGCCCTCTGCCATAAACAAAAGTACCAACACTCATAAAATTCACATTCGCACACATCTCGAAGCTTCGAGCTTCACTTATGTGCCTTCTCACCAAGATTTATTTAGTTTCCAGCGCCACAAAACAAATGCATACAGAAGTTCGACTCCATACAACGAGCGACAACGCACGCATTCATAGACTCACTTCACGTACAGCGAGTGTAAGCGCACTCGCGACCGGCATTTGTTTGAAATCGCCGCACACGTAGGCTTCTATGTGTAAGTGTGCTTGTCGATGTATAGGCAGCGTGCATGAACTAGTACTCATAAAATATATGGCAGGACATACCTTAATGTGGCTGTCAAGTACATTGTATTTACAGGCAGAAGTACGAATTTTCGTTGTAAGATGAAAGAGTCTGTGCCTTGCACTTTGCTGTATAGAGAGAGAGTTTCCACAAAATATAGATGTCAATGTCAAAAATGTAAAGGGTAAAAGTTTCGAATTTCGAATTTTTGACGGTAGAGTTATGCTACATTATAGCATGTTCCCAATAGAGCTAACCTTCTATATCTATTTGTTAGGTTGGTAGCGCCAACTTATGACAGTGGCGGCAACAGGTGCCACCTCATTAGCGATGCTGTGCTAATTACACCTGAGAAATGAGTCATGGCAGTGTTTTTCTTCAGCCTGGAAACGGTTTTGTTCTTTGAGAGACTGTCTAGCTAAATTTACGTATAGAGACAGCGTGCAGACGTTTTATGTTTTAGAGTTGGTACCTTCATTTTAAAACATTGAGGCTTAGGACACCTTGGAGTTTTTAATTATGAGATTTTTAAATTAAAGAAATTCTGCTCGGTGATGGAAATGGAAATGTCGGTACAACTTTCCTCGTTAGGCACTATCCCCTCTCTCTCTCTCTCGTATGTTTTCTAAAATGGCGTGCATCAATCCAACACCACCGCGTCACAGAAAGCAGATTAACATACAACTTATTCGTGAACTTACAGATTTCTTTAAAAAATAACACGTAATTGAGTGGCAATGCTGATAATTCAGTATCAGACTTTTTTCATGCATGTAAATACTGTCAACAAAAAAGTTATTTAATTTTATTTGTAAAAATAAAAATAAATGATTGCAAATCTAAATCATCTATATAATAAACCGCTTATGACATTCCCACCAATTAAATACCGTATGTACAAAAAAAGTATTTTACACACAGGATCGGCACCGTTTCTGTAAAAAAACAGATATGCTTTCTGTACAATAAAATCGAATACGTATCTGTTTCAATTTTTTTTTCTCTCCGGCCAGCCACATCGTTAAGTTGCCCACTTTATGCACAGTTCACCTCTGAGGTACTGATATCATCACGGAAATTGTACACTGGATTTTCACCTTTAACTGTACAGTATACAATCTATATTGGTTTGAGTTTTATCTCTGATGGTAGATGGTTGTTTTCGGATTGTACGATTAAACGGATGCTCTGGACATCCGTTCTCAGAAAGATTGAAATGGTAAAAAAAAAGTGTTGAGACATATGGTTAAGCAGTTTGAACTTCTTGTTGGAGAAGTCATTTTTTTTGTTTTATGCAAATTTAAGCCTACGATTAACCCGTGTAAATTATGATTGTTTTTCGCTACTATTTTATTATGTACTTTTAAATCACTTTGACCTCGGTGTTGAAACAATTAAAATAATGTTATATAGTGTAATCTGCTTGTTATTAATTAACACTGATCAAGTGTTTATGCGTACAACCATTTCACACGGTTTACTAGGCTGTCTTTTTGCAAATATTTTTAATTTTATCGAGACATTTTATTTTCTTTTTTAAAATTATTCTGTGTTGTAAAAATACCAATAAATTGACGATGATTTGTTTATGTTATCACAGATCACTTTAATAGACAGAAAAAAATAGACAGAAGAGCAAAAAGGTGCTGCAGACCTGAGAATGCAGAGTTTTATGAGAGATGAAGAAACAGTTTGTATTAGGAGAACTTAAAATAGACTATTATAAATAAGTTCAAATAATAATAACAAATAATAAAGAACAGCTTTATAATTGACGCATTTAGTCAAAGTGTCCTTGTAAGAATAAATTAAAAGAAATAGTAAATCTTCGTTGCTCACTAAACTTTCTAACAGTGTGTCACGCAGCATCACATTTAACCCTTCAAAAACATAGTTACTGTAATAAGATGATTGTTTAAATAACAGTTTTTAGTTTTAATAGCACCAAAACCGCTTCCATATGGCTCAAAAACAAATAATTGGAATCAAATGGTCGGAAATAATTGGTATAATGAGCCGTACCTACCTATTTTAGGGTTATAATGTTCTCGGTCATTGAAATTATTATTCTTCGTTTGTTCTGAATGAATCATCCAAACCTGTTTTCACGATTTCGTGAATGAGAAAATAAGGACACGCAATCATGTATATTATGTTTTAAAATTATGCATGTTACTCTTGGCGAGTGTATTGCAATTATTGGCAAAATACCTATTTACGTAATTATTAGCATGTTAGAAAATATGTTTGAAAATTAATAAATACTTACATACAGTTCTAGTGAGTCGAAAATGATTGGAACTGCTGCGTAATGATGAAGAAGCTAGTCATCTAAAATTATCATCTGCCTAGTCTTTTCCTATCTATATTTGGGTCAGCTCCCAGTCAAACTGAATTCAGCTGAATACTCGTTATTTTAAATGGAGTGGCCTACTAGACCTCCACAACCCTGGGTAACACGATACCTCCTGGTAAGACTGGTTTCGAAGAGAATATTTTCTGGCTTCTGACAATCTATAACGACTGCCAAAGTTCTTCAAATCACAGCCGGAACCAAAGATTCAACTAAAATACGTAGGAATATCAGTAAATATTAAGTTGGTCACCCATTCACAGACCAACCTCGGCAAACGTTGCTTAACCGTAAAGATGAACCGTATTGCTGTTATATTTTTCTTGTTTTGTTTCCTCAATGAATTTTACTACAGAATCCACGAAGGGGCTAGTAAGTATTATACATATTGTGACGATGTAGCCTCCTTGTCAGCAGGCCACCGGTGAACAAATTTGTCAATAGAACTTTGGAAGTGTCTGGCAAAAGAATAAAGAGTATTTTGAATTTTATTACGAACTAGCAGCGCCCCGCGGTTTCATCCACGTTGTTCCCTTGGCAATACGGGGATAAAATATAACCTATGTTACTCAGGGTAAATGTAGCTTTCTATTGGTGAAAGAATTTTTTAAATCAGGACAGTAGTTTTTGAGTTTATTTACCACAAACATACACACCACACGCAAAAACACAAAACACAAATCTTTCCTCTTCATAATATTATTGAATGTGGAAAATATGCTTTGTTTTCATGACAGTCATGTAGTGACGCTCTTATACGGCAGATACCCTAAATAAATACGAAAGTATATCCCAACCGTTTGTTAGGGACAAGGTTCCCTGGTGCTACAATATCTGGGCGGATACAGATTTGTTAAAGTTCAGTCATCATCTGCCTAGCCTCTTCCCAACTACATTGGGGTCGGCCAGTCAAGCCGGATTCAGCTGAATACCAGTATTTTACGTGTAGCGGCTGCCTACCAGACCTCCACAACCCATTAACTGGTGAACACGGTACTTCTTGGCAAGACTGGTGTCAGATTTTCTGGTTTCTGACAATCCGTAACGACTGCCAAAGATCTCCAAATGACAGCCGGGACCAACGGCTTAACGTGCTTTCTGAGGCACGGAGAAGTCTCGTTATGTTAAGATGGTCACCCATCCTCAGACCAACATCAGCAAGCGTTGCTTAACCTAGAAGATCGACCCGTGCGGCTGTTATAATTTAGCCACGAGCTCCTCCGATTTGTTAAAGTTCAGTATAATCATTTAAATATGACACGTATCACGCTAATGCGCCAGTCGTTCGAAGTAATGGATGACTCAGAAACATAATGAAGTCGATATGTTTCTCAGAAGATATAATTAGCAAATTGTTTTTACTTTTTAGTATAATGTCAGACACACATGCTAATTCTTTGAAAGAGTGACAAACGAGTGCTGATGTTTTTATAATTGTTAGTTTTCAATTCATTGAATGGGTAGGTAGATGTGTTATTTATATTATATTCCAAGAGCTTGAGCCGTTACTCCAAATCAAGTCCATCTTGAATTCACTGAATAGGTTAAGTAGACATAATATCATACTCCAAGAGCTAACTTTTTAATTCCAAGTCTCATCCTCTACCTTGAATCTGCTTGTTATTTAATGACATTAATCGAGGATTTTTCGAAATACCGACTGAATCTTAGAACAGAGATTCGGGGATAGTTCCGTACTCCAAATTCCAGCATCGGCTATAGGTAACATGATGAGCTGCTTCCAATTGGTATTTATTTTTATTGATTTTATTTTATTTTGCTTATTGTTTAAATAATAAACCTGAAATGGTTTTGATTTTCAAATCGAGACTAGTCATTTCAGTAATAGTCTAACTTATACAGTGGAAAGATTTGATTGTTTGTTTGCATTGAATAGGTTCTGAAACTATTGAACTGACTTGAAAAATTATTTCACTGTTGGGAACCCCCCGTATCCCCATGGGAATATGGCGGGTGAAACCGTGGGGCGCTACTAGTAAAAAATAAAACATTTTATATTTTTAATACATAACTCATCTTCAGTCTGTAACATTCACGAAAACCAAGTTCACACAGTAAACACATAATTTTATCAATAAGCGCACCCTGCTGTCCATTTCCATCCTAATTATGGACTGCGTGCTCCATCGGACGGTTTAACAATAGCACGCCACACAAACTACAAACCATATAATTTCCAATTTATTGACTCAGAACGTTACTTACGTAACAAACAATAATTATATGATAATCTTAACAAGAGTACCAAAGGTCATACTATCCAGGGTCGGACTGGCGTTTGCCAGCGGAGCCCTAGCCTACTCGTCCCTCGGTAGGTAGGGTAGGGGGCCCCCTAGAGCTCAGCTCTTAACAATATTCTTATAAGACAGTTACTTCTATATAAGTATGAATGGTTTACAGAAAATATTACATATGGCCTGGGCCCTGGCTTTCTACGCTCTCTAAGTTGAGCTTGAGCTTTACTGCTTCAGTCAACAAAGTTACTTCTATTTGAGTATAAATAGTAAAAAAAAATTAGTACTGTATGAGGTCGGGTGCAAACATTTCCATTCTTACAAAAAAATTGGCAGCCCTACTAACTTGGTTATAGATAGATAGGGAATGAAAAGAAGAAGAAACAAAGAAAACTCGTTTATTCCGCTATAGATGACGCACAAAAATTAAACAAACTTAAAAGAAAAAAAAAAACGTTTAAATTAAAAGTAAAAACAATGCCAGGGCCGGACATGACTACCACGAGTCTCTGGTCACACCACAGACAAAACAGAACACATTTAAACTTCTTTGTATGGCGTGACAGATAGGCAGTTCGTCAATTGTAAATTGCATTATTTTCCAATATTATCCCACCTATTTATATCGTCTCGGGCCTCTGGTTTGTAGTGACCCCGGGTACTTGCCATTCCAGTCAGTCCGACCCTGATATAGTGATCTATATGGATCAGGAATTACAATAATGTATTCAGATCAACAACGTGTAATTAGCTTTTTAGTTTTGTTTTCTAATGATAGTCTTTTGATGGACATTTTGATATAGTGTACTGTAATGACTTTTGTTAATGGTATGTTGAAATATTTTGTTTGGTTGGTGTGTACTGTGAGTATTAGACGTATGTACGTATATAGTTCAGTGGTTTCGCACGCGTGAAAGGTGAAGACTATCCTAAAGGAGCATACTTCCGAGATATAATTTGGAGATTTATATAAATTTACACACGCACACATCATGAAGGTACCTTTTATGTCACTTTGTTTTAGCTTTATGTTAAATAATAAATGGTCTACCCGGGTACCAAGTTCCATCCAAAACTATTCAACCGTTAAAACAGAAAAAGGCAACAAACAGACAGACAGAGCTACTTTCATCTCTATCTATGTTTACCTCTTATGTGAATCTCTTTGCTTTTATTTACCGACAACAGCTGACTGCTCTCATTCAATCAATATGTGGAAAAGGAGTACCTAATCTACTTCACCTTTTATAACACCCCAACTTCGAAATTGTTGCCTTTAAAAAAACATTCTATCAGAGAAGTCAAAAATTTATGGGTTTGACATGCACTTCTAAAATGTCACGTAGTGAATCACATTTTGACATTTCTACAATCGCTGTTCTCGATAGAATGCCATTTTAATGCCTCTGAGGCTTTAGATAAAGTGGAATTTATTTCTTCCTAACTTTTTGTTATGCCTTTTTCAAACGGTTGAACAGCTTTTTTCCAAATGCTTCTAAATTAGCTTCTGCTCCAATTTATCTATTCTTTTAGTTTTTTTTAGGACAAATAATGGAATCCTTGCCTTTCACTATTAATGTTGCATCTATCATCCAATCTTTCACGATTTTGCACGGTCCAAACGTAATCAGATCCCTTCAATTCAGTCACTGCTTTCTGTCTGATTATTACAATTTATTTATTTGTAAAAACGGTAGTTTACAAAACTCGAGTAACATCAGTAGATTTTCATTTCTTTAAATGCCATTATATTTCTGTTCTGCATTTCACTCAACATAAAACCAATTGTATGCCTTTTCAGATTTCAATATCTGTTTCATTATTGTTAAATGGCGTTTATCTATTTTCAAAAGCTAATCTTTGTGTAGAAATGAGGAATAAGTGACTCATGATGAATGATGAGTTTTTTCTGTACTTACCGCTATTTACTTTATTTCATTGAACCGTAACACACGTACCAAATAAATCTCAAAGAGCAACAAACAAAAAAAACAACATAAGTTTAGTATCCTATTTTTTCTCAAGAACTCCCTAAAAAAGTTGATCATGTTGAAACTTGTATCTACCGGTATCCAGAAAGCAGTCCATTTCCGGACAGCCAATAGAGACTCAGAGTTTAAATTTAGAACCATTTCTAAATTCGGACCTGGAATGGCGTCTTCCTCAGTACTATCTCTTTAGTCGTTAAGGTTCCATTTTGAAAAGCATTCTTGCATTTCGGATTTAGGCAATCATGAATTAACTGAAGCCATTGAATTGCCAGAATTCAAAATTAACTAAAGCTTTCAGCTTGCTCACACCATTCGCAGTTAATGTCATAATATATTTTTCTCTCCACTTTGCTTACTATGCGTTTTAAAGTCTTAAGAGCGATTTAAAATTTGAAAATGCGTTTAATGTGTTGTTCAAGTTCAATTTGTGTGAAACTATTTTAATTGAAATTGATTTTATGTCCGTTAAAGTGTTCAGTTTTAGGAAACTTGAAGTGTCGTGAGTTCTATTGCTGTTTTAATAAAATTTTACTCAGATTTCGTTATACTATTGGCGTTTTTATTACCGTTAGTGGTGTCACTTTATTTTTTTACCATATTGGCGCGAACGTTGCTTTTTTTTCTTCACGTATTTAATTAGTGATACTGTTGTTGTTTCTGTTATTTATGGAGTTTATCTTTATTTATTTTGTTACATCATTCAGTCCGAAATCATTGTCTTATTATTTTTGACCCTACCCATTACATAATGAAACATTACCCATCCATTCCAGTCTAATCACAACCAACTGTAGAAACATACCCGATCTTACCCAACTTTTCTTATTTATATCCCGTCTACATTATTGTCTATTTTTAACACAAGAACAACAGAAACAATTAATTAATTACTCGACCGGAGATCACTGGATTGTGGCACCCTCTGACTCAGTTCCGACCAGACTGAGCTTCCGAGGGGGTAAGTTAAAAATACCCGCGGTAGGCTAATACCGGAATGTCGGGACAGTCGCATGCTACGGGTTGACTGGTCACGCCGCGGTTTTATGTCTGCAGTTGCAGGGTTAGGAATTGTGTTTTAGAAAAGTATATTGTGATAGTTTTTTGGCGGTGATATTTTTATACTGGTGAGTGACTGTGTTTTGGCAGCTTTAGCTTTACTTTACAGTTTAAATCGTAGATTTTCTTATTGTTTGTAAAATACTCAGTTTCTGAAATATTAATATAGATCCAAATTTATTATCCGCAAGTCAAGTGATGCAATTGACAGTTGAAAGCTCTTTCAACCAATCACTGCTAGAAATCACGCGTTTCGGTCAAAATAATTTTGTGATCATTTTTGAACGAGAAACTGGGCTTTAAACTGTTACTTATTCACGTTTTTATGTTTGTCTTATAAAGTACTAAAATCCTATCCATCTTGTGAGGTTATATTCAAATAATGATAGATAAAATTTAATTTGAAATTTACTACCACATTCTACGAAGGTAATCAGAAAATTAAAAAACTTATACAATTGAAGATAACATCCCAAAAATGGTGTTCGATTTCAAGCTCCTCATAATTTTACACTAAAACTTAAAACCGAATAAAAATCAACTAAAATCTCTTTATCAACATACTTAAAACTCACTAAAAACTTAATACGGAACATGTGGTACCGTGAGAGTTAAACCAATCGAATTATATGATAGAAATTAGTTTAAATCTTTATCTCTGCCATCCACTTCAATTTGCTTATCAGCAATAAATTTAAATGGTCACGATAATGGTTGAAATAACCTTCTTTAGTTCAGATATACTGATGATTCGGTTACTAATTAGGTTGTGGTATCTGAAACATTCGGTTTTATTTGAACGACTGATATTTTATTTAATCATAGGGTAGATAGGTACAGAAGGGTAGCTCCATGCAACAGTTGAAAACGCACTCACAATTGTACACTTCATGTGAAGTGATTGCAATTGCACTCGCGACCGGCATTATGTATCTTTGTACGGCACGACGTTGGCCCAGTGCGGGTTGGTAGATGTCTTTCAACCTCGAGTTTTAAATTCCAATACTTATCGATCTCCTGAAGATAATAACACAGTACCTTTGTGTAAATTAGCATTGCCATAGAGAATTTTGGCGATGCTAAAAAAATTATAGGTTAAAATCGCATCACTGCCTTATGTGTTCAAACTCTTATCATTACCTATGTATGCTTGTCTGAATCTCTCATTGTATAAAGGAAGCTGGCTCAGTTTTTCACCACCACTAAAAACCAGCATTTCCTGTAATCAAGCAAAACGAAGATTTTCTGACATCTATGGGTCCGCTTGGTTAAAGCGAACCCCTCCCTGGTGGCTACAGTGGAAACATTAAAAGCTGATAATGCTAATGCATGGATCTTCTGTACCTATCTGTACTGTGGTTGTCCCGTCTGATATCTAATAAGAATATAGTGTAATGATAGGGAATGATATGCAAATGAATGGAGATATTTCAAGTCAAGTTATCAGTGTTACATCGGGTCAAATCGGATGTGTGCTTGAATTTGACCACGGTGAAGATGGTAACCTGTTATGTGGGACATTTTGAACTAGCTGTACAACAGTAACTGTGGTGTACTGTGTATAGCGGTGTATTTAATGAGAATCTATAGATAGAGAGTACTTAAAGGGTATTTGAAACCCGTAAAAATCGTCATGTATTTGAAAGATGTGTTGAAAAACATGAAATGACTGGCGCAAATTCAAAACAATTTTTAATCAAATTGTCACAAAATTATGGTAATTTAATTCTTGTATAAAACACTTTTTAGATGACTGAGAGGGAGAGAAGGGAGACTGTTCGTGGTAATAATTATGTATTATAGATGGTTTGGCTTCTTACTTATACAGCCAACTTAAAACTTTACCTATATCACTACCTAATTCAATACTGTTAAAATTTATCGATTTTTGTATCAATCTTCCCACATAAATCATTCCCTAGAGTCCATTAAAAGATAAGTCATTAATTCATCATTACTTTAACACTTATTCGATAACTTCATAAAACATTAATAAAACACCTCATACAATACAATAACTAATTCTAATTGATAAACATATCAGTTTTAATTAAATTAACCAGTATTTTCAATTTAAATTAACATAAAAATGCGGCGACTTTAATTGAAATTCTGTTAAACAAAACAAAAATTATTAGTTTTGAATTTATGATAATTGAAAGCACATATTTTGAGTTATAACAAATTCAATTCAATTTATCTGATGAGTTTATTATTCCTGCATTTATGGGAATAAAAATGGAAACAAACCTCATAGAAACAGTTTCTTTTTTTAGCTGAGGAACTTGAGGAATTCAAAAAGCAAAGAAAATACTGTCAAGAACTGGCAAATCTAATTTTGGAACCTAAGTTTCCTTGCAATAAGTTACAATTTAGTAAACAAGCAAATCCATAACATTATTTTCTAACCAATTATGTTTCTATATGGACCTTTCAAATATGCAAAAATACAAGATTTTGCATAGTAAAAAGTCTGTCATAAATTATTATGTTTCGTGATATTGATGACATTTCCTAGTTATGCCCGGGTTGGGAAAATTGTTCTACTGAGTTTTTCCTTCTGCAATTTTTCAGTATTTTCCCGGAGTTTAGATTTGTACCGGGTTGCTGGCAATAATAGGCTTGCCTCTTGTTACATAGGACATAAGAAAAAACATGACTTTCCTTGGTCCACCTCTGCCTAATACCTTGGGGTATACGGGCGTTATGTTATTTCTTAAAACAAGTCACACAAGAAAAAAAAATGGCCTCAAGGAAAATAATCAAACGACAGATTTTCCCATCTCTCTGCGACATGCAAATAGCACTAAAATATCCATAATAACACCATCATAGATACCAAGGCATGGGAATCAGAGCAAAACGACATAATTATGCATAAATCTAGTCATTATTCGATCCTAGTCTACTTATTAAGTCTAATACTGATTCGACTAGAAGCTAATAACTTAGGACCGGTCGAGCCGACCTAAGTTTAAACTCAAGTTATGACAATTTGTTTGGTCTACTTTTTATTTTGTAACTCGTTTCTAGTGAGAATTTGTTTTACGCTAGCTAGATTTTGCACGCTAAGTCGTAAATTGCTGTGAATGTACTATATTTTTTCTTAGAAAATTTTCCGCAGAAAGGGAATGTAACATAAATACAGGCTTTTTACCTTACGGCAGGTTAAGCTTTAGAAAATAAGAAAAACGAAACGCGAAATAAATCTTGGTGAAGATTATTCAACGGGATTATTTTTATTTAAGCACTTTTCAGATTGACTTTTCACTTGCGTTTCAATTTTTTTATCTTAACTTAAAAATCTAAACTAATATAAAGCTGACGTTTTTTTGATTGGTCGAACTTGCTAATCAAAGGAATAACTGTTTCGAATTTAAATATTTTTTTAATGTCGGATATCCCATTTATCCAGGAAGGCTATAAAAAATCACGCTACGACCAACAGCATCAACTAAAAATGTTGCCACAATGGTATGCATGTGACGCAATATTAGCCGTCTGTGTGCCAAATTTCATACAAATCCGTTCAGTAGTTTTTGCGTGGAAGAGTAATAAACATCCATCCATCCATACTTACAAACTTTCGCGTTTATAATACTAGTAGGATCCTAGCAGTGATTTGTAGCACGTAAAGAAGCAAAATTATGTGTAGAAACAAATGAATATAGAAAAGAAAACGAAGTGAGAAAAAGATTATTTTTTTCAAAAAATTTTCAAGAAGATTACTCTTTTAACTTATAGTAAACGCTTGTCCTTATTCTGTTCTTGTTAGTGTCGAGGATTTAATTAAATAGGTCGAATAGCTATTCTTGCTAAAAACTACGGACCCTTATTCCGGTGTGCGTGTAAATCGATATTAGTGTCAGTATTATTTCTAGAATATAAACAGGAAGTCTCTAGAAAAATGACAACCTGTCAGTGGAAAAAGCGAAGGCTCATGTGATAAATGCCTTATTGTATTCTATAGATATAATGCCATTTTGTCTACAGTCTCTGATACTCCTTAGAACGCTTCTTGTAACGAATATCTTTAGAAAAAGACGAACACGCGTTCCTTAAAGTCACGATGTTCTTCTAAAGAATTCTTGTTCACACACAAAAAAAAAGTATCCGATTTTCTAAATCCAAAACTGTGTAAATTAGCTGACAACAGTCTAATAAAATTCCTGTCATGAACCAGTCGCATACCTATATATATGTATATCACTTCCAAGTCGACTGTTTTTGTCGTCTTTCTATTTTAATGGCTTTAAATAAGCTGGCACTTAAGATATATTTATAGGGCATGTCTATCGGCGTCTGAATTCCGCTATTCAGCCAGTTAATCGGTATGAACGCAAAATGGTTATTTTTAAGCGCTACTGATGACAGATTGCAGCAGTTTAAAAAAGGAATGCATTTTGTGACGTCACTTATGCTGATATCATCAGACTTTATGTCGTGGGTGACAGAAAATAGCTTACAGAATTATTGTTATGACACGGTTTCTTTTCATGAAAATGTTGTAACATTTAATTAGAATGAGTTCCTTCTTTTAAAAGTGGAATACGTCTGTTAAACTGGCTTGCCTAGCTTCAGTCAGCCAAAAAGTATTTCACATGTGGAGAACATAATTTTGAGTCAATGTCTATCATTATCTACGGTTTAGATTATTATGATTTATTGCAAATTGATAGTAAACAGATTGAGAGTAAGCTACGTCTATCTGGATTATCATAAAACTTACAAAATATTAATTAGACTACGGCTTCCAGTAAATACTTATTTATACAGTATTTAAATTTAATGAATAATGCATATCCTTGATTCACTATCCTCTGAGCGAAATTAAAACTTAATTCCCTCTATTTAAAGTTCTTTTCACATTGTTACTAAATGTATGTGTATTTTATTACTTCTTGTTGTTATATTATGCAAATTAATATTAAACTGAACATCACAAATAATAAAAAAAAAATAGCTTACAACATTGTAGTGCATGTTAACAAAGAAGTTATTAACAAAACAATTTTCTTTCTTTCCTTTTACAATCTTTCTTTCTGCAGTTGGCAAACTGAAGAGAAATTAGTTTCTATCACGAGATTTTTTCTATAAAAATAGTAGTTGCGAAAGTGGGACTGAAGCCTAGAACAATTCTTGCTTCACTGTTGGAAGTTAGTCAGAACTTTTATGTTTTCCTAGTAATTTATTATTTTAAGACTTCGTACAAACTAAGGCTAGGAACAGACAGTGGCGGGTGCGCGTTTTACTAAAGTTTTGACGTTATTGCCTGATTTCTTTTATAACGTAGGCGTGTATTGTGTATATATTGCACTAGCACTTCGCCCGCGACTTTATCCACGCGGATTGAGAGTTCCTAAAATCCATAATCTACTTCCATGCCAAATTTCATCTTAATAGGTTAGTCTTCGAGATTGACCTTTTGCTTTTTTTATGTAATAGCTAAATATCAATAGAGAAATTAAAACGAATTTATTGAGAATGAACAATGGAAATGTTCCTTGAAAAGTCTTCTAGCACTTTTTTTAATTTCTCTGGAAATTATAGAATGCAAGAAAAGTGTGAATGAATATTATTATGTGAAGTGGTGACGGGCGGCCGTTTTGGGGAAATGTCGGTATGTCAAACTTTGATGTTCAATAAGTGCTGGCTCTTAGTCTAAGACAAATAAATGACTTATTATTTGGTAAGAGGGATAATTTCAGATGATAACATTTTAGACATTATCGTCTTGTTCCTCGAAACTCACTAGGGGTTCTCTATTGTGTCACCTAACTTTTTTATCCATAATTTAAAGAGCCATAACTTTTTTTGTCCTAATCATCATTTGTCCGAATGATAACTTACCCGAACTTAATATCACCTAATATCTGATGCCATAAAATTGAAATTCCTAAATATAATATGTCCTAAATCCGTTTGTCATAAATATTACAATCAATAATATACATAATTTATAAAATCGTTTTCAATAAAAGTTATAATTCCTAAATTCAAGTTACTTAATGTTTATTTATAACTAGCTGACCCAGCAAACGTTGTTTTGCCAAAATTAAAAAAAATGAAAAAAGATTGTCCCGCTTTACTGTTGAAATTTTTCCTGAATTTTCTTTGCTATAAACCTCACGAAGCCCGAGCCTTTCCAACGAATGCAAAACCGTGGAAATCGGTTCGTCCGTTCTGGAGTTATAGCGTCAGGAAGGAAAACCCGACTTATTTTTATGTTTTTATATAGTAGATAATTCATCTTTCATAATTATGTATTCGTTGAGTTTGTTAAGAAAGCACTTCCAGCCTTATTCTATGAAGGCGACCTTTCTAGATTTTATTAATCTTTTGTTTTGGTTGCTAGGTCTTGTACACTCTTGTTAATTTTGAATTATCTACAACGCACTAAATATATTTCACCGAAAACTATTTTCCACTGCGTTTACTTTAATAGAGTTTTCATTGTTTTTAAGATGTATTCTGTTATTCGGGGCGGAGACAAATCCAACGAATCAAAAACCAAGAAAATTGGTCCAGCAGATCTCGAGTTATAAGTGTTGTAACAAACCCGACTTTGTTTTATATATATAGACTAGCTGACCCAGCAAACGTTGTTTTGCCATATAAAGTAAAAACAATATTTAGGGGTATGAATGATGTTCTATAAATATAAAAGAAAGTCGCAGGTGAAATGTAGCTTTCTATTGGTGAAATAATTTTTAAAATAGAAAACTTAAAGCTAAAATACTACTTTCTCTTAGCCGTATCCCATGGTGTCACCTGCCTGCTAATGATAATAGCTTGATGTTAAATAATTATCCAGTATCCTGGTACTTTGTAAGTCTTCACTCACAATTCCAGCCCCAGAAATCCTTCGACATGTATATGGTCTGCTGGTACGCGTGAATCCTTACTTCTTACGTTTTCGACATGTTTCTTTCTGGTCTTCTAGTACTTGTGAATCTTTAGCGCATGGAATTTTTGACAGCTACGAAACAAAGGAACATTTATGGAAAATGATTCATCTTTCATAATTATGTATTCGTTGAGTTTGTTAAGAAAGCACTTCCTGCCTTATTCTATGAAGGCGACCTTTCTAGATTTTATTAATCTTTTGTTTTGGTTGCTAGGTTACACTCTTGTTAATTTCGAATTATCTACAACGCACTAAATATATTTCACCTAAAACCATTTTCCACTGCGTTAACTTTAATAGAGTTTTCATTGTTTTTAAGATGTATTCTGCTATTCGGGGCGGAGACAAATCCAACGAATCAAAAACCAAGAAAATTGGTCCAGCAGATCTCGAGTTATAAGTGTTGTAACAAACCCGACTTTGTTTTATATATATAGATAATAATATTCTTAGATCTTATAACAAAGCAATTGCTATGAGCTTCTCTCATTTGTTTTAATTAAAAATATCTGATCATGCATTATAATCTTCATCTATATTTTCTGTAACTTATATGGTGTACATAATACAGAGTATTCTATTCTATTCTATAATATTTTATTGTTCGTAAATAAATATATTATACATGTACTCAATAAAGCAGTTGATTGTGAACATGTGGTTTTTGTAAGCAAGCAAGCATGCAAGCAAGCAAGCATGCAGCATGCAAGCAAGCAAGCATGCAGCAGGCAAGCAAGCATACAGCATGCAAGCAAGCATACAGCATGCAAGCAAGCACGCAGCATGCAAACAAGCACGCAGCATGCAAGCAAGCACGCAGCATGCAAGCAAGCATGCAACATGCAGCAGGCATGGTTTCTGTCACGGCTCCGGCGCTGCGGGGCTCCGGCGGTCCCACGCGAGTTTATCGTCGCAGATGGGTTTAAATTTTAACCATCGCAGCTTCGGCTTGCTGGCCGGCTACGCCGGCCAGCCTCAGCCGCGGCGGCGAGTGTTACAACCACCTGCTCCTCAACTCGCGGGCCACCTCGCCCCTCCGCGCCTACGCGATTTTAAATTACACTCTAGGGGTAGGGCAGACAAGACTGCGTGGAGTCGGATTTACAGCGATTCGTTTCTGTCACTAAAACTATTTTTAACCGACTTCTAAAAAAGGAGGAGGTTCTCAATTCGGATGTTTGTATGTTTTGTTTTTTTTTTTTTTTTTTTTTTTTTTTTTTTTTGTTCGCGCATAACTCCGTCGCTTGTCAACCGATTTGAAAAATTTTTGTTGGAAAGGGTATACTTCCCAAATGGTCCCATGAAAATTTTATCGAACTCGACCAAGCGGTTTTTGAAAAATCAACAAAAATCTAAAAAAAAATATCTACATTGTCTACATTGACGACCTCTTAGTTTACTCTGTAAAGGAGCAGTACGTTTTTTTTACACCAATGTGATTGGTTCGTTTAGGTGGGGGAGGGGAGGGGGTGTAGGTACCACTAAAAAGTGAAAAATAAAAAAAACTTTTTACAAAAAATAAAACCGACTTCTAAACAAAAAAACCAAAAAGTATGAAATAACTTTAATTTCGGAAGTCGGTGTGTTCAACAACAAAAAAGCAACCAAAAACACCGAGTTCCGAAATTAAAGTTATTTCATACTTTTTGGTTTTTTTGTTTAGAAGTCGGTTTTATTTTTTGTAAAAAGTTTTTTTTATTAGCAAATGTTTTAGGACTAAAATATTTATTATAAATGAACATTCGGAATAATACACATTATTCAACACAATACTTAGGACATATGACTTTAGGGCATGTAAAATTAGGAGATTCAATTATTATGGTACTCGATATTATGACAGAATACTTTTAGAACTAAAGATAATTATGCTGAACAAAATTTCGGGGTTTTGAACATTATGGTTACTGCAGTTTATAGCAAACGTGTTATGGATAATGATTTTCGGACAAACAATTTTATGTGAAGAAAGGGAGTACCCTCACTAGGCACTTATAATAAGTAATTGCAAATTCCAACTAGCTAAAATAGGTAGGTAGGGCTTTCTAAAGAATATACACATTATTTATTTTGCAATGTGCTCCACAAAACTAGGTCAAATGTGTAACGGTGCAAGAATTTAAAATACGAACGATAATATAATTTGTAGAAAAAATGGCGGATTACATTTTTATTTGTTTGTTATTTATATTTTTATCTTGCTGTAGTTAACTATGCAATTGCAGTAAAACTAAGTGAATGTTAATAAAATTATGATCCTTCTTTCGGCAGTTCATAGGTGGTTTGTTTCTTTGCTTGATGACGAAAATATTGTTCCTTTTCATTCACCTTCATTTTATTCCGGAATTCACAATCGTATTTTCACTGAAACAAAATGTAAAGACACAATCTAGATATACCCAGACAAAGCATACAAAAATACACATTCAAAAACTTATTCTGCAGCGCAAATCATTTCATAAAAATCATGCAGTTTTAATATTTTAAATTCTATCTAGAAGAGCATTAATTAAACGCACTGTCAAAAGCTAAGTGACAAAGCACACAACAACCCTCACTCTACCCAAAATTTCGTCCATCACCGAAAATATATCATCAACTAGCATTAAAATAATTAACTCTGTCATTTCTATTTGTTTCAGATACGACACATCAGCGGCTGCTTTTAAAACCCGAAAAACTATAAATCATAGAACTAAAAAGCATCCAAATATAAAACTATGGCATTTACACCAATAACGTGCGTTACAGGAATAGAACGTTTGCGTAGGGGATCCTGAACCTTCCGTTAAAATGTGAATGTCTAAAAATAAAACCCGGATATCCTTGTTATGGTGGTAAACGGATAATAATACTGTGTGTAGTGTTAAAATGATGTTGAACGTTATTTCTAGAGTAAGACTTACTAGTAGGGGAGTTTCACCATTATTTCTGTTGCTACGGACTCAGAATGTGAAAGTGATTGGGTTTTGTACAGTGTTATTTGGTGTTTTTGGTGTGTGCGGTGGTTATCAGGAGCAGAAGTTTGCTATGGAGCCTCAAGATCAGGTAATTTTTTGTTTACTTTAACTTACTCATATGCCATCATAACTAAAGCCCTGGTTAGCAAAATTATGCGAGTAAGATAGCAAGTACAGTTAAATTAGTCTCTTGAATGTAGAACTATCACTAAAGTGAATAGGTTACTTCTAGGCTACTTCTTCTTCGACCACATCATCGCTTACTATCCACTCACTTGATAATATCTACCTCAGATAGTGGTCAAACGTTTGCTTATTAATATTATTCGGAAAAATGAGCCCCGATATTTCATATTTGTCAATCCGGGCATTACAGCAGTTGGGAATGTTTAAAAAAAAAACTTGTTCGTTACATAACAAGAGTTTTTTGGAAGAGAGTCACAACTCTCTTCCAAAAAACTCTTGTTATTTTCAACTAATATTTGATTTACAATCCACCTAATCACCGTAAAAAACTACGAAACAACAAAACATTCATTAAATCCGAATCTCCCAAAAAACAAACTTCAAAAGCTAAGCCTTGGCCTCAAACACTCGACAAAAGCCAAGATTAAGACCACACCGCTAGCGACACGGATGCAGTGGGAACAGGAAATGGCACGAAAATTACTGTCGCCTGTCGCCACTCTGAAATGGACACATGTCATTAGATGCTAACCACCGACAGGAAGGAAGAGGAGGAAGGGGAATTTCAAACGTTTGTGGGTGACACTTTTTGTGGATTTGTCGATGTCTTAATTAGGTGTCGATAACTTTTATACAAAGGTTCAATCTAGTTTATTGTACAACTAAAATAGTTACACGACTCTTTTATTCAAACCTAATTCTATGGGTAACAATGGTGGTTGATAGGTACGTTGATAGCTACATAATTATGTATATCTGCCATATAATATATACTATCTTTGTGATGTCTTTATTCTCATCATTATTATGGACTACTAAACGTACTTCATATTTACTATTTATAATCTGTATGATTGATTTATTGATTGGTGATAGGAAAACAAAACATCATCACAAAAAACAATATTCTTATTATGCCTTAATTTTGTCTTCTGTGTAATGTATCACGAAACTGTAATATCTTATAAATTGCCTTCGTTTTTTGTATTATATTTTGTTTTTAAATCAGTGTAACATGATTTTATCGTATTTATTTATAGCTTATATTATTATATACAAATCCAATCACAGTCTATGTAATTCACTATTCAATTACTTTGATGAGATACTAAAATAGCATAAAAGTCTATCAAAGAAATAGATAACTTCAAAATAAGATACGAAACGATCGAGCCCTAAAGTTTAACTTGACCGAAAAATCCCTTAAGACTAATCCTAGACTTCAAAATTCCAAGAATATATCTGTCTCAGTCAATGTAACTTGGGCTAGCAATCTATTTAATTGTTGCACCAAATAAAACATTTATTAGATTAGTTTCTAAGATAGAGCCAAAAGCGAGTCTTTCAACTAGCTCAGATTAATTTGGCCGAAAATATATTTTAGTTTATTTGCCTTAGAATTTATGTTTGTAATCATGTTTAGTATCTTAGGTTAAACATTTACTTAATTATTCAGTATCAGGTTTGTTTGCTTTTACAGCGTGGTTAAACTTTCTAGGTAGACTTGTTATTAGGATACTTTCAAGTGAAACTTCTAAACCTTTATTCAGGTACTTCACCTTCATCATGTCTGGTAGGTATTAAAAAAGCTTCTTAGGACTTGTATTGACACTAATAAGCAATAGTAGTAAAAATTACAAGAATTTTCACTAAATTAAGTCGATGGACAAAAATCCAGGAATTAGGTTATTTAGATGACATTGTAAATTCAATCAATGAAAGCTAAGCCTGGTAAATTAATTATTCAGTTTTAACAATAATACAAATACATTAAAGTCTCAATAAAATTGGAAATAATTAACTGTTCAAGCGACAGTTAAACATTGTCGATGTATGTTGTATCATTGAAATTTAACCTAAAAGTGTAATTTCCCTAACTCATTCTTAACGACAAATATTAGTTTGTCGCTTATTACAAATTACGTGCAGTGCATTTTTCCAGAGCTGTAAGTTACATTAAAAAAAACTGCCTCTTCTTGCACCAACAGACAGCAGTGGTCGGATCTCGAGTGACGTTACCATGCCGGGTGGAGAACAAAGCGGGACAGCTGCAATGGACGAAGGACGACTTCGGTCTTGGCCTTCACCGGGAACTGAGTGGCTATGACCGGTATAAGATGATTGGAAGCGATGAAGAAGGTAATTTTGTAATTAATATTTTGTTAATTTCTATTGAGACTTGCTAAACTATTAAAAAGACAAATTTCTCGAATTATTTACGTATATTTATCGGAGCCATCAACATCATTTGTATGTACATTACAGTTGTAGTATATCAATTTAATTTATTTTGCCCACCTAAACAGCTACGCTAAGGTAAATATTAAATCCAGCCGGTAAACAAAAGATTCTTCTTAATAAAAACCCTTTTAATGGATGAAGTGTCGACAAGATCAGTTTGTTGTGAACAAAAGCTATTAACGCCACCACAAACTGCTGCTAGCTGCAACTGTTTGTGGCTTTTTGCAGTTGCAACTCGTTAACCCACAGCTGATGTTCCATGGGAAAACATTTTGTGTCCAGAGCTGAAAAATAAATCTTTTGTCCACATAAAACGGACTAACTGACTGATATCCAACGCACAGCCTAAACTTTTGAACATTGAAACACGGAACGATATATTGAGGGTTAGGTTTTGCTTTGCCAGCAGGAAAGTTGGAAAATGTCCTAAGGTGCGGCCGAAATAAAAAGTAACCTATAAATAGGAAGTATTTTATGAAAAGCACCCTATGGTCTGTTCTACTTAAATTTTATACGCATCTGTTTAGTAGCACGATTAATTTATTTCCAACATCCAGGTATTCCAATTTTTAAAACATTATACACATTTTACATTTTATTATTTCTGTGTATAAATTAACAATAACATCTAAGCAAGGGGTATTAAATTTTGTATGCAATCAAAGTCACGGGCAACAGCTAGTTCAGTATAGATATCGAATATTCAATTCCGTTAAATAATACGACAGCAAAGACCATTTCAAAAGGAGAAGATCCATCGTCTCTATAGTAAAAGCTAAACATTTCATCAGGTTGAATTCCAAGTGAATTATCTTCAGCTTTCAAGCCAATCGAAGAGCCATTTGAATTCAACCATTTTGCTCGCTCGGATTCTAAAGCAGCTGACAGACCTTAGATATTATTCGCTGACGCCGCATTCAGTTTGAATTAACTATCTATTGATCTATTCTGTTTGTTTTCTGAATGATAATGCAGTGTGCTAGAATTTTATGATCGTCTTCGTTTCTGTAAATGGTGATAGCTTTTCGATTAGACTTAGTAACATAAGCTTACTTTCAATCGAGATTTGTAGCTTTAATGTTTCAATTAGATTTTTAACTTCAACGCGATCTTTAAACAAAAGCCTACCTAGGCTGAAAGCTATAAAACCTACCTGCCTTAAGCATTTTATTGCTTTTTTGCTGTACCTATTAGATTTTGCTCACAATATTTTTAGTAACAAATCCCTTAGAGGCTGTAAAATAAAATGTAAAATAAGAAAAATATTGAAGTAGCTGTAAAACATCAAATGCGTCTAATTCTATTTTTTAATTAAAGCGTGATATTATTACTAAGTTAGCACTACCCATTTTATGGAGGTCTGATTTTCCATAAAGCTAATTTAACGCGTACACAATCTTCTTTATTCTCGCTCTTAACTTAATTAATGTGAATATTATCTTCAAGGGAACCTTTTTTGCTTTCGTAAACATGTCTTGTAAGGAGTGGTAATAACTCATACTTATTAGGGTTCCTTAGATTAACATAAAACTCTCCTTCTGTACGATTATGTTCTGCCTCGTTATTTAACGTTTTATTATGTGTCTAGATAATTTTACGTTGTTGGAAAGATTCAGCTTTATTGTTTACTGGGTAAAGACTACAAGTGGTGTTTGGCTAATATTATTTTTGGTGCTAAGAATAAAACCTAGGTTTTATTTGGATAAAGTATTTATATATTTTTTTTGGATTATATGATTTGAAATCAGAAATATTTTATTTGTGATACAAACAGTGATTGGACAAGTTTAAAGTTTATGTGCGCTATGACCAGCCTATTATAGGCATTCAATAATATTTAATTACAATATAGAGCTTACTCCTACTAAACTTCAAACTAACCACATGAATGATTGTATTATTTAACTACTATAGGAACCAAACACAAAAGTCAAAATATTTTTTTAGGTTAATGTCAAAAATAATTCAGATTTAAATAATTAATTATGATTAGTGATGATTACAAAAGTGAAAAAAGCAAATTACATTACAAAATTACATTTACATGTCAAAATTTATCTGATAAAAAATCCGATACACTATAATAACATTTTGACACAGCAAACTTTTCAGATTTTGTTTAAATCAATACAATTAACTTAGATTGTAGATTGTTTAGCCCTTTTAGCAATTTATTAAATACAACTTTCGCCATGTGAAAGACACTTTTATACATCAAGGGAGTATGCGCTCTTGGAACACACAGACGACTTTCGTTCTTTTGGGTCCGATTAAAAGCTATAGATGCTAAAGTAAATAAATAAAGATTTTGTTTAACAAAAGCATCATTGTTGTAATAAGAACCAAATTATGTGCTACTTTCGAAAAATATTAAATAAAACTAGAGAGATATTCTGCAAAAGCAAAATAAATAAATTACGTAACTTATACTTTCACTTCTAAACATGTTTAGAAAAGGGTCACATTCCCAAATTATATAAAATATGTTTCATGCTTACTGAACCCAAGGACTCGGTACATAGTGTGGCCTTTATTATGTATGTACTGTCATAATCATATGTTATTAATATCACTAAAATAATTCATAGTTGCTCTGTATATTTCTATATGTTCTTGTGCTTAATATTACTAATCCAAGAAACGTCCTTAGGCTCACCTTTTCATGAAATATAATGTCTGAAAGAATATGTAATTCGACCGTTTTATCCTCTAACGCTAGTAATTATATTAATATCTGAATTATTAATTATTTGTACTTAATTTAAGTAATTTTGAATTGTTGGTTTTGATAGAAAAAACGTATATTAATTTAATATCGTATTTTTGAACTATCATGAATGCTAAAAAAAATGCTTTCTTTGAGAGATACATATAAATAACAAGCAACACCACTGACATCTACATCCCTATTTTGTCTTCTAAACAATGAACTCTCTTTTCTTGCGGCAGTCTCCACATAATAAGCTTAGCATAAGCATAATGGTCTTACCTACGGTCCCATGACTGGAACATAGGCGTCTACTCTGGTTATTACGCTGGGAGTAATTTTACGTAGATGTCACATGTGTTCGAATAGTTGTTTTAAGGATACAATTGATGACATCAGTGATAAAGATAAAGCGCAGTTTATTTTATCAATTTTATGTATAGACTTTTAAACAGAGTTATCGCTGCATGCGAAATGAGAAAACCTCAATCAGAATTTTGTGAGTAAAATTAAATGATAACCATCCCAATTTTATATTCCTCTGTCAGCGCTGAAAAAAAATAATGGATTGCGGCCACACAACTGATATTTTGAGTCATGGATTCGGAAACAAAGAATAGTTTTTATCCGTTAATATCGCTCCATGAAGAAACTACTCTTACTCTTGGCAATGTCACAGAATATGTGACAGTACAGTGCAATATCTTTATAGAAGCTACCGCTTTGGTGAACACATAATATACGCACGAACGGGCTTTCTGTTTTCAATGCATGTGGCAAAAGGAGACATTGTACTACAGTATTACTTTATAGGTACTATGAAAACGTACTTTAGTCACCACTATTATTGTTTCTTTTACAACAAGTAACAAAACCATCCTAGGGCTATTTCAGTTCAACGTGAATGAGTTACTTCTAGGCAAGCTCATTGCTCCAAGTCGACCACATCATCTCTTCCCAAAAGGTGTGATTGTGGTCAAACGCAGCGTTTAAATAGAAGCAAGTAATGGCAAAGGAAAGAGCTACCTAAGCGTTCTCCGTGTTCAATGTGAACCGTATTGAGGACACTAATGCCTTCATCAAGAGTTCAGACATGTTAAGGCTCCTGCAGATAGTTCCAAAGCAATACGATCATAAAGTACATATTATTACAGTTTTTTTTTACGATAGTTTTTTTCTAAATGTTTATCCTTCTATCCACAGGTGATTATTCCTTGGACATCAGAGACGTGACGTTAGATGACGATGCTAAATACCAGTGCCAAGTCAGCTCAGGAATTAAAGGTATGTATCGACTTGAAGTTTCTTATTTTCATGTAATCTATTGAGGGTACCAAGTATTCATTATATACTCAATAATATAGACTAACGGATACATTAACGATATTCTTATTTTGGGTTATAAAGATCACCCTCATTTTCATAAAATGCAAAGCCATGATTATCTCCGTGATTGGTTTTCCGATGACAAAACAAAAAATAACACTTAACTTCAACATATACGACCAAAACTATAATTATTAAAACAAGCACTACTTAAAACCAATACAGCACTTAACCAGAAAAACCAACAATCATTTTAAGAATAATGGTCCCTAAAATAAATTGAATTTTCCCATAATATCCCTAATTTTGGATAAAGTGATCTTCCACGAAACTCTTCGTAATTGGAAATAATAAATCAATACTCGACACACAGAATTACGATACGGTAGCGTACAAACAGATGCTTGTTAGTACAAGCATGCAAGGAAAAAATGAATTTTCAGGTCTGAGTTTTGAGATGATAGCGGGTAAGGAAATGAAAATAAATAGAAAATAATGTTGTATTGGAGACCGTTTTTCTTTTCAGTATTAAAAATATAGATTCAAATGAAGACGTTAAAGACGGTTATAAATTAGGTTATTGTCAACTGTATCTAAATGTAGAGTATTAGAACAAATTATTTTCAAAATTATTAAAACTTACTCTATAAATTTTTAGTTTTTGCATTAGATAGGAACGTATTGACTAGCTACTACTCCTAAGACCCATAGAACCATTATTGTTATAAATAACACAATAGAATAGAATAGAATACTCTTAAAATATTTAATCGCCTTCCCAATCTGCTATGCCAAGTTAATAGGGAAGTTAGGACAACGAGTCCATTAGAAGATGTAGTCCAATTCATTACGCAGTCAATTGCTCGTTTATGTGAAATTACGACGTCTTTAAAAATGTTGCAAGCTAACAACGATTTGTTAGTACACCAGTTTTTAAAGCAGGTTGATTATTATAACCTGAAATAAAAGCTATTATTCTGCAGTACTTTTTTCCATTGCCGTTGTTTTCTACAGGTCTAAGATGACTTTTAACGTAAGACTTGATTTTACTAGAAAACATAGATTTTCCTTTTAAAATACAATTTCATATAGGATTATGTATGGAATAGTACATCGGGCAAATGGTCTCCAAGGCTTTACACACATACATTCTCGTACTATTTTATTGAAATTGTCCATTACCATTTTGCAAAAAATACTGAATTTCGTTCGCTTTGAATCTCCTCCTCAATGGACTAGTGCTTTTAGGCTTGTTTGTATAGCCACCTTTGATTTCAAATAACTCCAAAGAAAGAAATCCAGTAGTAATAGTTATGATCACCGAAATTATATAATATCTATATCTAACCTATTACTACTACAAACATCGCACTTACTGAAGTAGAAAAGCTAAGACATCAATTCCATGGAATTGTTCAGTGCTTTCCGGTTGGAAGACTGCCAAACCCGTAATTGAAAAAGAGCACGAAGATAATTGAGTCTAGTCCTTGACATAAAGTAACAGATAAATACGACAATTTGACATCGTGAGAGTCTCGAGAATAATTTGGTTTTATAATCAAAATTGTTTGAGGACGCGAAAGTGTTGAAACGTTTTTAATGTGCTTTCTAGGCAAGAATTGAGACAAATATTTTTGTAGCCTCGGAAACTAGTTTACTATTGTAACCCATTGTAAGGTCTGTCTCAAATTTTACGCCTCCCGCTACATAAGCTTTTTCTTCATCCACAATATTCTCTTCGATAATGTTAAAATACAATAGTTCAGGCTCTCTAGCATTCTCTAACTTTACGCTACCGTCCGTTTTCCAGTATAATTTGAATATATTATTGCGTTAACATAGTAATAGAGAACTCTATATTCCGCAAACTCCCGAAGGCCAGGCAAACAAAGTTGTGGACAGAAGCCTGTATAATATATTTGTTTCTCCCACTGAACTTCCTAGACATACTTATTTTATGGACGTACATTATAATTTATCACCACTTGTAAGAATTGATTACCACTAAATGAGACGGTACACTTATCTGCTTGTAGATTAAAGGTATCTATTTTGATTATACATGCAGTTTGGCTAGGAAAAAGTAACTGGTATCACTTCTAGTTACCAGACAAGGCAGTAAGTTTAAAGACCTAAAATTGAAATCAACAAAATTATTGTCCATTTGATTTGTTAAGACTAATAGAAAGAACATGTGCCTACACTAAATCTTATTCAACTCATGAAAAATAACCACTTTTGCTGATCATAATTCCTATAGTGATTCCAAAATATTCTGATTAGTAGTTTTTATGCTAGTATAAGATGAATTGTTAATGACTCGACCTCGACTATCTATTTATCAGATTAAATCATAATCAAGAACAATTGCCAGTTTTTGTTAGAAATCGCTTGGCGTTTATTCTTTGTACCAAAGATAATTCTTTCGAGCCAAGTAACTATTGTTTTCGTACTTGAGCTGAAGCCCGCGAAATTGTGTTTGCTTTTAATAAATTGAAAATCTTGACTCGTATTTTATTCCTGGCCTGTTTCAGGCCTTCGTCTCACGATTTTTCTCTCCATTTTATATAATACCTATATTTTAGGAGCTTGTAATCCGCCCTGATGGATTTTGAAAGTTTGCTTCGTGAGCGAAAAGTCTGATTGTTTCTTTTTCAGCTGGGTAACATCAATTCGGGAAGGAAGTTTATGTCGTTCGATAAATCATTTACCATCGAGCCGGTTGTATTAATACTGTCGTCTTTTTTTGTTAGCAAAATAATTTATATTCTTGAAGAATATAAATATTTTTTTATTCTGCTTTCAATGTTGATTGATACTCAATTATTTCCTGTTATCAGTTACTTTATAATAATTTAGTTTAAGATTATGTTTTTTATTAGTCACCTGTCATCAATTTATACTCAATCCGTATACTATTAATCAAAGTTACCTAAATCACTACCTTTATCGTCTAGTCTATCAACAATATATCTAAGCATTCATGGCTCAATATTTCGGTTTTACTGCTTGTCAATACGTCCATCTCTCTCAGTAGGAATCTGCCCAATCGTATTGTTGAATAGACCGCTGACAGTACCTGTTTGCTGTGACGTATTAGTCCTATGCCTGCTTGCCGGTGTCAGTCAAGTCTAGGTTTAGCGAATTTGGCTTTGTTTGATATTGACGTACATATATGGGTTATCGATAAATCAAGAATGGGCGAAAGATCTTTCCGTCGTTGTTTCTGCTTCACTAGTTTTGGTCCAGTATTTCTCCTTCACATCTTCCGTACTGTCACATTATTTTTTGACGTTGATTTTTTTAACTGCTTATCCATTGTCAACCTCTTTGTCGTTATAAATGCTTATTTTCCTGGTAAGCATCAACAAAGAGATTTTAAAGCTCATGAACAATGGCGAGCTGAACTTATAGTTGAGTTTTTCCCGGAAAATCTTAATTTATTGAGTTTATTCGAGCTAGTTTTTGCACTCCTTACTAACAAAGCAATAATGAATCAGTTTAGACTGTAGAGAAAGATTTAACCCCTCAGCCCGACTTAAATCATTTCTGCAAACCAATTTGGTTCATTCCATTGGTAATTTTTCAACAATTTCTATTATTTAATGCTAATTCCGGTTTAGCGGTAAACCTTAATTAGTAATTAATTCATCCACAACCCTTTCACTTCGCTTCCATTTTTGTTTTGTAATTTTTCATAACGCCTGATTTGCATTTCCTACCGCAAAGATCTTTTATTCTGTGGATAAGATGTAAACTTAACTTTTAACAAAATATTTTTGTAGCATCCCAAGTTTCTTTTGAAGTTAATCCTTGAATGAAGATGGATTAACTCTATTTGAAAAGGTTGCTTGGACGATATGACAAGATTAAATAAATGTTTGAGCTTGTAAAATTATGATCTTTTCCAAGACTCTGGAATAAGTAGTTCTTTTATTGGAGACACCTATGATTTTAGTAGTTGAATCCTAACTAAATATTATAAATGCGAATCTAAGTTTGTTTATTACATTTTCACGCCAAAATCATTGAGCCGGTTTTGATGACTTGGTACAGAGAAAGACAGACACGACGGTCATAAGCTACTTTTTTTGCGGAAATTATAGTAAAGCGAGTAAAGCCAAGAGCAAAAGCTATGTGAAATATAAGTGATTTGTTTTGTTATTTAAGACACTCCGAAAATACTGAATTACGAATTTATATTATGATATTAGAACTCTTACCCCTCAAGGACTCACCCAATGGTTTACTTACAAATTATCCGCCTCCACTTACAAGAAACGTTAAACTTATTATTGCTTATTTCCGCAACGATAACATCTCAACGCTTATTATATTCAATACGCTTAACTCTGCCGTTAAAGTCATCTAAATTAATTTCCTCAGCATCATTTCAAGATATAAATACGAATTTATAATAAGCTATCTCAGAAATTTCAAGTTCTTCGATCCTTTTAACCTCGAGTGGGGAAACTCTATTTAAATTAAAAGGTCTATAATATTAATTTACATTGCCCTTTGTATAGAAGGTAACCTTTGATAAATTTCGCTTTTCCTTTGAAATGTTTCTGTTAGTATTCATATCTCCTCTAAAGCGGGCTCTTATGGTATATTCAGCTTTTGTCTCAAGATTTAGATTATGTATTTCTTTAGTAATCGTATACATTTATTATCCATAATCTTTTTGGATTCATTTAGTGAGCTGTGTTTAATTGCTTTCAAGAGTTGTTTATGTAAGCTTTTGAAATTATATTTAATTTTCACTAAATGTTTCTTTTAAAAAATACTGTCCGGGTCTTGGTACACCTGTAAATGTTTGTTTTTTGTTTTAAGTAATTCTGCTATTTAATGAAATGGGAGCATTGAGTAGTATATTTTTTTATTATACTATATATAGTGAAACAAAGTTATGTTATGGAAAATCCCCCTTTATTAGGAACATAATGCAGCTTGCTAAATAGTAACAGCCACTCGGATCAATCTTCAAAGTTAAGCGACGTTTGAGAAAGTTGGTTTGTGGGTAGGGCCATTATAACATACCAAGACTCCTCCAATTCTTGTAAACACATCCTAGCTGTTATTGATAGATCTTTGACAGGCGTCACGAACTGTCAAAAGCCAGAAAATCTGACAGCAGTCTTGCAGAAGTACAGTGTTATTCAGTTACTGGGCTGTGGAGAACAGATAGGCAGTCACTCCACGTAAAATACTGGTATTCATCTGAATGCGGTTGAACTGGAAGCCGTCCCCGATATGGTCGGGTATAGGTATAGGCTAGGATGATAAATCTATACTTATATTATAAAGAGGTAACGGTTGTGAGTTTGTGAAGTTGTAAGGGGTACTCGTAATCTGTGAATCTACTGAACTTATTTTCAAAATTATTTCACTAATAGAAAGCTACGTTATTGTAGAGTGTTATATGCTATTGAATTTTATCCTCGTATTGCCATGGGAACGGGAACAATGCGGGTGAAACCGCGGGGCGCTGCTAGTGAATTATAAATATAAAGGGAATGAAAGGTAAACAGAAATGGACACTCCGTTTCTATTTATCTTTCATTTTTATCCGCATAGCAACTAGAATTGATGCGATAATAACACAGAGTTTCGAGAATTATATTGTGTTTAGTAGAAATGTTCTCGTCGAGAGCAAATCCTCTATCTCAATAATAAGCTCCGTGTTTAGAGAAGTTGGATTCAGATTAAAATAAATTAAACCGCGAACAATTCTTGGTACATTTTGTTCTGTTGTTATCTTTTAAGCCTCAAGGCGTTTGTTGCTGTTTGTATTTATGTTAATTACGTTTTCATGTGTGATGTACGTGGTCTTGATTTTAGAATTCAAATGAATTTTATACTATATTATATATTACACTAGAATTGTATACTGTAGCGGCATCAATGCCGCCACAAGAAAATCTAACGAAACAAATTTGTGGGGCAACCGCTACAACATCCATCAACATAAGCGACCAACTAAAATCCTGCATCGCGGTATTAAAATTACCGTGCAATTTGAATATATACAACAGCTCGAATATTAACTATGTGGCAGTTGTCCACGAGACACAACAACTGTCTGATCGGAGGATCCTTCCTTTTCAATTTCAAGGTATGCGGGACTTACTCTCTGTACCGCTGTAATAATACCATCCTATACTATTATACATCCTGTACCTCCAGTGCCTCATCTATCTCTGTACCAAAATTCATGAGAATTTGATTGAAAGCGACAATGCAAACAAACAAGCGTTACACTATAAATGAAACTTAGTGAAGTAAAATTTGGTAGCTTAGAAAATATTAGCAAGAACTTACACTAGTTAATCCTGCCTACCGTGCCTAATAAAACACAATGTCACAACACCAGAACCGATATAATACTTCCACCCCAACAAACAAGAACACGGAAAAGACAAAACAAATACACAATAAAGAAACGATACGCCATATTTTACCACAAAAGTCCCCTCAGAGCCTCAAATTAATTCCATCACCAGAAAACTTCGGAAAAAAAGGACCAAGATTTACATGGAACTAACTACAGTAACTTTGTTTTTTATCAGGAAAAGTACAATGGACAACAGTCTTGCGGCTAAATTGTACAACTTTGCACTATTTAACTTCACAAACTTTGGTCAGAGTTTGTAAGAAACTATTCTCGAGCCGGGACAAGACATTGTCTTGGAGACCTCCAGTTGTATTAAATTGTGATCCACGGTTCTTTGGATGTTCCCAACCACGAATTTTCCTCCTTACTTTAATGCAGGACTAAATTTCGTTTCTGGGGGATTTATGAGGAGTGGCCATTATTATTATTGCAGTTTGGTGGAAGGAGCTCATGGCTAAATAATAACAGTCATACGGATCGACCTTCATAGTTAAGCAATGCTTGCCGAGGTTGGTCTGTGGATGGGTAAACATTTCTTATATACCGAGACTCCCCTGTTCCTCAAAGAGCAGGTTAAGACGTTAGCCTCAGTTATCATTTGAACAGTCGTTAGGGGTAATTAAAATCTAACACCAGGTTTGCTAGTATTACTACTGGGTTGTGGAGCTTATATAGACAATCGCTCTATGCAAAAATACCTGGTATTCAGTTGGATCCGATTAGACTGAAAGAGTAAGGTTCCCCAAGTTGGGGAAAGGCTAGGGAGGGAGGGAGGTTGGGGAAATTAGGGAAGGTATGGACTAAATTAGTATACGAAATTAACTAGACCGTTGTTTGTAGTGATGCTTGAGAGAGGTTTTTGTCCAGCATTGGCCGTCTTTTGGCTGAATTGGAAGTTAGCAGCACTAATGCTTTGTTCAATAGACATATTGCTAACGCAGCTCATTGTTTTGGCAATATTATGTTCCGATACAATGTTAACATCTCGGAATTAAATAACAGTGATATTCATTTTTTTCCACCAATGGAAAGCTAGAAGCTGGAAAGCAGTTTTCCCATGGAAACGGGAACTACGCAGGTGATAGCGCTGTGCACAGCTAGTAAAATAGAATATAATAGATTAGAAAACATTTATTCGACAAAGACACAACAGCAACAAAATACAAAGTGAAAAATAACAACGATAAAACAACAATAATGACGATAAAATAATAAGAATACAAGAAATAGAAATACAACAATGGAAACTTAGATCAGGACCGCACCACTCGTACGTATGTAGTGCTGAAAAGTGGATGCTCTAAATCAAGACACAAGGAAGTAACTACTTTTATATCGTGATAAACGACAAATAAAAATACAAAGATAGATCCCACATGTTTAGATCTAGAAATTAAATTCATTTGAAGCAAAACAGTAACAGTAGTAACATTATTTCTTATACACCAAAAATATAATATATTCAATTTATCACACAAATCAAACAGGTAATTTATAAAAGATTAAGCAAGTTTTTTCTACAATGTTAAGTCAGTAACCTAAGTAAACTGTTTAAAAAGGGCCATTACAAACTTTGAAAATAAGGTTTTTACTTAATAGTAGCTTTATTTACTATTGCAAAAGTTTTCATTGTGTCTAGTTTTCAAGTAATCACAGGGGCAAAGTTTAAACTAGTTGCGATATTTTAGTTTAAGTTGTTTTTTGTTTGAAGATAATGAATAATTAACAAAACTTAGATGATTAACTGCGCCTGAAGCTAAATATAAACATTAATTATTTTTATAGTGTTAGTTTGTAAAATATGTTTTGCATAAATTAAAGGTTCTTAATTAATTATGTCTAAAAGACTTTTCTTGTTTATGTTAAGGGTAAATTTAGGAAAATATATTTAGCATAATTTTGTTGGCGATCTACTTATGCGGTTTGCGTCATTTTTGTTACACACCTCAAAACAAATACATCGTAAAACCTAAAACTGCGAAAAAATACTGACACCTTTTCAGGTTAAGCGTTATTTTTGTTACTCATTATATGGTCCAATACAAATAATGGTACAAAAGACTAATTGCTTCACGGAACAAGATAATATCTACCATAGCTGGGTTAGCAAAAACATACTGTAATATGTATAAAACACTCGCAAATTCATCCAATACAATTTAATGAATACCATTACATGACATTGAGACATTGTGCATTACATAGGCATCAATCTATAAAACGTGTCCACCCCAATCTAAAAAATACCATTCGATAACCCATAACCCCTCACAACTTTACAGCACTCATGAAACAAAATTGCCCGCCATTTTAATCTCCTACCAATTTTATAACTTCCAATATTTTTTCCGATACCCGTTTTCGATACAGAGTAATATATTAAAACTGTTTGACAGGAGAACCGGCCATTCGATCTCGGTACGCACGACTTACCGTGTTGGTCCCGCCCGAGCCACCGCGCATCGTCGAAGGCAATTTCTTTTCGACGATAGAGGACAGAAATATCAAATTGGAATGCGTGTCGATTGGTGGAAAACCGCCGGCTGAGGTAAGAATTGATTTTGTATGTCGTTTGTTTCAGTGTGGGACTGGTTATTGTGTCGATGAGAGTAATGGAGAATAAGTTTTAAGTATAATGTGAATACTTTTGTTTAAAATTTATGAATTCAAGCTGTTATTATGACAAAATAAGACAACATTAATAAGCTTTCCTTTTCTCCTGTTAGGAATGACATTAAGACCGTCAACAATTTAAGAGAAAACCCACGGCTAACTGTCTAGTCAGCCGTTGTTCTTCTGAAAGTAATTTGAAATATTAATTATCACTTTAAACAATAAAATTCTTAGAAAAAACAAATTAGTAAGGAAGACACTTCTGGGACACTTTTTAGCATCAATTTTAATAGAATTTCACTTGAAAAACTTTCGTAACTAAAGAAACTAATGAATGTCAGTATAAATGTTTTTACAGCAATTTTCTTAGTTGTCACCCAAGTTTGTGAGCCCCTGAAAATGTTAATTAATCAATGTCGCTACTTAAATGGCATTTTACAGGCTGGCCACCGTACTAAGTCGACCTTTTCATATTTTTCTCATTATTCTTAATATTTCTCGCACTTTCAAAAGATCTATTTCTTTCTATTAAAAAGCTTTAAAAATAAATTATAATGGAATCTTTTGGTTACTTTAATATACCTAATTTATGGTTTCAGGCACCTTTCAGTCAGTTTCGAAAGTCATTTATCTATGTGATGTTATTTTCTAGGCTATTGAAGAATTTCAACTTAAGTCTAAAAGCTTGGTGTCGACATTTTCGCAACAATACGTTTTTCAACAAGATAGACTGAATAAAATATTTTCAACCTAGCTTACTCGGTCTATTAAGATAGCAGTTTTTCTTTCATATTTCGTGAAAATATTCAAAGCTCACAGTATAAACTCACTAAAGTCAGTAGAATCATCATCGTCATCATGCTAAATCATGTTAATTTATTTAAGACTAACCTAGCACTTCTTCACTCTTTAAAATCCATCCAAAGGTTGTCTTGAAAAGATCGCTTTTAGCGATAAGGCCGCCCATTGTGTCACCCTATGTAATGTTTTCTTCATCTATATTTTCTGTAACTTATAAATGGTGTACACAATAAAGAGTATTAAATTCTATTCTATTCTTCTTTTCTTTTCCTTTCATGCCTATAAGCCATTTTATTTCATTTCTACTAGCTCTATTACCATCATCGCTGTCGGATTTTTGAGTACCCAAAAAATAAAATACACCAAATTCCCCACTTCATACACTCAATATAAAGCTATATCCAGAACAACTGACCTACTTACCGACAAGTGAGAAATGCGAGAGGTACGTGTATTGGGAAGTGCCGAAGTATGAAGTATGATCTTCAACATAGAAACCGAACACAATTCCTGAACGAACGGGAAACTGTTTATAATAAAATTCATGTCGCACAAGATCGTGGGGATAAAGATTTATGGAGAGATGTTGTCACGTGTACTTCCAATACAAACTTAAGAGAATGAAATACATATTTTGGTAAAGACACCATCACTCTTGTAATAACCAAAAATCTTTTGCCATTATTTGGGCATTAATCTGGACACAAGACTGCTACTGGGAATTTCCTAATATAATGGGAACCTAATAAACGCTACCCGTACCTCTAGGGATAATCTAGTACCACCATTCCAACTCTGAATTAGTACTATATTTAAACTTGTTTTCATAATTAATTTATCATCATTTCTTGATGTTACTCCAGTTTATTTTTGGTCAGCGCACCATGCGCTCTTCTTCCATTAGCAAGCGTTACTGAAATAACTCCTAGCCATTTCCAAACATTCTGAATGGTTGTCAATTGTTATAACTGATAGATTATCTCTGTGCCTGGAGCCTCCTATTTGGTTTTAAATGCATGCATGTAGCACCCTAATCATCATTTTATCAGTTCAGTATTCATTAATACACTTTGTAGTTTGTATGCATACTTTGTGCCAATAAGGCTAACTGTATCAGAATTAATTTTGATACTAATGCATGCCATTATGTAGTTTCACGAACATCGCACTACAAATTGAAGCTAGTATTACACACAAGTGGTGCTAGCTTCGATGAAAATTAATAGAGCTCTGGGTTTCATTATTAAATGGAATTGAGCTTGGTCGCACGAAATTGTTAGCAAATTACACCAACTTCAGTTTTCATGATGAGTGTATTAATTAGGGAATATTGCCCATTAGTACTAGGGCTTGTGAAATAATTGGTTCTTGCTATTTGACGAGATAGAAGAAAACTTTCAATATAAATAGGCTTACTTTCTACGTCCATCCCATTATCTCTGAATTGCAGATTAACTAACCGAGTAATGAAATAGAATGGACTTTCATTACTACACATTTATTTTCAAAATGCTGTCTGGTGCTTTGTTATCACACAAATGCCTTAAAAAGTTCCTAACATAAAAAGTAAAAGCTTAAACAATCCACGAAATAATCTTCAAAACTAATTCCACTCCCACTCTAAACGTAACCAAGAAATTAAGGCATACGAAGTAAAAAATTCAAAATTGTCACATTCTACATAAACAAATCCGCTGAGACCCAGTCTGTCCAATTTATTTAGCTCTGTGTCAATTTGTTTGTCCCGGTATTAAGCAAGAGAATATTCCATTTAAGCTTTTCAAGTAGAGTGAATAGGTATACCGCCCAAGGGAGGTTCGCACAATTAGGAGCTAAATTGAAAATGATGTTGCGTCTGTATTGTAAGTCCTGAGAGACTGCAGCGTTTTGATTGCACAAATATTTCAAACTGGAGGATTCGGATTGGCTCAAGTAATATCTCTGATGAGGCTGGGATTTGAGGCGATGCGGAAATTATTTGCTGAGGGTTTTTAATCATTTTGCATAATGAATGTGTGTTGCGAATTTTTGGTGGAGAAAATATTGTGGCGGCGTTTGTTCTTGATTAAAATTTGGATGAGAAATGTAATTATGACTTAAATGATAAACAGTTTATTATGTGAATAAATAGGGATAAGGTATAACTAAAAGGGAGTTTGTGAAAGAAACGAAAGTATAGAATTGTATGAAAGATGCGTAAGGTGATACTAATTATTCATGTCTAGTTTTTAATAATAAAATACCCGTAAAAGATGTACTAGTTCCTACAAAATTGTCTTCGTTCTCGTTATAAAGTTAAACAAGACCCCATAAACCCATATTTTTCTTTTATAATACCAATGTGCGAGATGTTCTCAAAGAACTATTTTGCATTTATATAGTTCTCATCTTCACACGGCCGTCGACTTGAATACTTAGTAACTATGCTCTTCCTTTGTTTTAGATTACGTGGGTAGACAGTAACGCTGGTGTTTTGACTCAAGGAGTCACATATAGCGTTGAGCCTTTGCCTGACGGACAAAGATTTACAGCTAGGTAAGTCATTATTGTTAATATCATCAATATATCAGGATCAAATTAATGGACAGAAGCCTATCTCAAGGGTCGTCATGATCCAGAGACAAGTCGGCCGCTGTGCTATCGCGCAGTGGCTGATGCCTGGGGACGGTGAGCGTGGGTGGCTCGCCGTCCGATACCAGGTTGAGTCGACGACGCGTTGTGTTCCACGCGCGCCTCAAGGAGCCGTCAGCACCGAGGACGGGGCCCCATAGGGTCGGTGCCTGCTAGGGTTGCGGAATTTGTTCGAAAGAGTTGCCGCGGCCCTGGAACGCATAGGGCACAAGAAGGATCACGGGTGGGTTTTAGTCAGTAAAAGTCTGACTCTCCCTACCGCTCCACCCAGGGCGGGAGGGGTCATTTGATGATTTCCCATCCAAAAAAAAAAAAAAAAAAAGGGTCGTCATGATCAATGGTTCTCTGCTTCTCATATCTGATGGATTTCCTAGACCTTCAACAGGTTATCAGTCTACCTTGTAGGAGACTTTACTTATATTATTTTTTCTATCACAGGTCAATTATAAAGATGACTCCAAAACAAGAACACCATAACCAGACTTTCACATGTCAAGCTCAGAACACCGCTGACCGGGCATACAGAGCTGCAAGTATACAAATAGAGGTGAGTCTTAAATATATTGACACTTTATATTACTGTAGTATTAGAACTCTTTGTAAAGGAGCTCCAAGGAAGTATTATATCCATAACCAATTTTTCCGAATCTAGGTGAATGTCAAGTTCAGATCTGAATTTTTCCCAAAACTTAATAAAGCCTTTTATGATACAAAACCACCTATACGAACTGCCCACAAGACAATAACATAACAAAAGAAACAAAACCCAGAACCGACCCAAAAATATTGACAAAACTGACTGGACACCGAGTTGGATGGGCGATACGTGTCGCCATTTGCAATACGGGAGAGATTTAGCACTGACAGAGGCAAGCGCAGTAAATATGGACACACTCGCAGAATACAGAATGAAGTTAGAAATATGAAAATTGTTTCTGAAACGTTGTCGTATTTTTACGGCTTATATATTTATGACACTGGAATTAGAGGACGTTGTTCGTCGAATATCATTTGCATTGTAAATTTTGTGATCTGTGAATGGAAGTGATGTAGTTAATTAATTAAGGGGAGTACTCTTAGAATTTTGAGAAAAGGTCCTTGGATATGTAGACGATGAGCTAAAAGGCGGACTTCATTAATTTAATATAGCTTTTTGGATTCCAAGAAGGTCTTATATGATTACTCTAAGCAACCTTATCAAAATGTTTTGTATATTATTCTGGACATTACTTTGTATCTTCATCAGCTATTCGCAGAAATCCTATTACTTTTCTAACAATGGTATAGTTTGAAATAATACTCGTATGTTGAACTTGATCTTCGATATCAACAAATAATAGTAAAAAATATTATAGAAACCTTTCAACGATTGGTCAATCATGTACTTTTTATTCTGAATAGTAAAGTAGAATTCATTCTTGATATTTACGGGATTTAAACCTGGTGCAATCCAAAAGTAACTAACCTGACCCCGTTAGCAAATAGAGTACCAGCACATCGGATATAGAATTTTCCTCCTAATTAGGAAAAAACCGTAGCGAACCTACATTAGATCCCTGCTTAGTATTGTACCGTGATCTCCTTACTTATTCTAGTCGTGTTCGGCTTTCGAGAATAACCCGCGTTTTTCTACCAAAGAGCTAAGAAATGTTTGGAGAAAGCAAAAGGAGTTTGTACTGATATATATTTTCTGTGTGGTTTGAGTTTTTGCTTATTTTTTTCGTCAAGGGCACATGTTTGATTGGAATTTGTACGTTTATTAGTTTCATTTTCTTTTGTGGGACTCTTTGAATCATTTGTAATGTTTTCTAGTTATGCTTTTGCCATGTTATCAACAACCATTATTTTTGTAAATCTAAAATTTGCTTTAGAATGATTCTCTCTTTTATTTTCATAAAATATTAGAAATGTTCTACTTTTAACTATCATGTTTGCGTGTTACCAATTTCACTTTTTGAAAGTATTATTATCTAATCCCGTACTGTATGTATCTGGTATTTGCTCACGTTTTTTGCTGAATATTGATCCAAAATATAAATAATATATTGCTTTTACTTCGTTTCTATAAGTATCTCCCTCTAAACTTACCCTAGCTCTGCAAAGCAATCGGCAGCCCCTCAGCATGGGATCTCATAAAATATTGAGATAAAATTCCAGTCGTATCTATTTGCTATCTTCAACCCCCAGTAAACTTTTAGGCCCGTGTATTTGTTTTCTCTTATAAAAATATTGCTATCTGCAAAGAAATTGTTTGTGGATATTGTTGGATCGATTTTAAAAAGCAATCTTGAGAATGATTGTAAGGATCTGTGTGATGAGATGGTTTTCTGTTTTTTTTTTGTGTTCTAATATCAGTGAGTGTATCTTCCTTCTTTTCGATGGTGATTTTTAAACAGATTATGCGCAGTGGGTGGCGACTTTTATAGTGCCATTAATGATATTCATTAGATCCTTGATAGTGTAAGGTGTAACTCTTGTGGCACTCCAATAACTGTTTCTTCCTCAGTTTTTGCATTAAAATTATCATCATCATCGTTAAGATCAGTGATTTGGTTTTGTTTAAAATATTATCATCCGTCCATCTATAATTTAGTTCTAAATCAACGTAATATGACGATCATCCCAGAAAATTCGATACACGCGCGTGCTTCTATTGAACTATTATTTTCTAGTCTATATGTTTTTCTTATTCCTCAATATAACGCAATCTCTAAGTATTCAAACGTTCTCTTCTATATCTTTTACCAGCATCATCTCTATCAAAAGAACTACTACCCAATATTTTTATATCCCAAATACTTCGATTCACAATAAGGAAACATTAAGATATTTCATCACTACTTACTGTACATTCGATGGACTATAAAAATACTTACATTGATGCCTATAAACATACACATACATTGATCATATGTAACGTTATTATGTACCGATGTAAAAATTATTGTCGTCCCCAAAGTCAGTAGGAAATTACTATTCCGGTCACGTCTACAGAGAAACTGAATGTGGTATTAATATTAATATGTTTCTTCCTTTAATATGAAGCTTTCGTTTATTGTTTTTACTAGGGTACTGTGGTCTGGATGTGGGTTCGTTTCGTACTGAGCTGTATTGTTAAGAAAAATATTAATGAAAGCGCTTGATGACTAAAGATTCGTGACTAATAAACCCTTTGTGACTTGTTATCATAGTATAAAGTGGTAAAAATGCTCTGTTAAAGACAATATTATAAAAAAATCTGAGAAACTCAATGTTCCTCTGTTTTTGTTTTATCTTTGTGTTTTGCATATTCAGTTTATTCGCCATCAAATTGAAGCTATATCTAATAGAATGAAGCATAATAAATTCGAAGACATAAATCATGAGGTTATTCTTTCAGGTGTTAAAGAGTGATACCGTACATCAGAGTGTAACACCCGAAAGAATAACCTCAACCGTGCTAAAAATACCGAGTACTTTACTCCCAAACTACGCTCACAAACAGCCAATTCCTACATCCAAACCGCATCCATTCTCTCTACACCGTTGTTATGACGAGAAAAGGCCGATATGTTTATCATATATTTTTTCGTTGGTCATAAAATAAAACCCCTTTTTACGGCCAACCCAATTACTTTTTATGATCTGATGTGCTATGATATCGCTATGATACCGAGATACTTGCCATTTGTACATGTAATACTGCTGTGACCGTTCTTCTTTTTTAATGGTGGCAAATATAAATTTTCATGGCGTCTCCTATTTTTTGGAATTGAAACTTGTAGGTCGATTTATGGGATATTTACGGGTTTAGTAGGATATTGTGGTTCATCGATAATTTTGGAAGTGGATTGTGTTCGATATTTTATAGAAGATATTAAAGATGATAAAGACTGTTCGGCGTTGTATGAGGATGATGTTATTTCTCTGAAAGATGGAATAATTCCACAGTAAAATATAACTGACTTTTAAAATAAAATGGCTGAAATGGCTTTAAATGGTCAGCTATTAAAATGTTCAAATTCCCAGTGTTACCTAATAGGTAACTTGACCAAAACTATACCCATTATGATTGTATGCATTTAATTTACTATTACACAAAGTCCAGAGTATATAAATACTCCGAGTACTATTTATAGGTAAAAAGGAGTTTTTTTTTCTTCTACACATTATTACAATATAAAGCACAAATAGTAGTTATTTAATAAATAATAATAATCATAATTTGTAGCTTGGGCATTGAAGAGTTAATATCAATTTCACCAAAAATCCGAATCATATTGGATTACATTCTACGGGAAAGTAATTTCATGTTACAGCCGTTCTGGTAATTATTTATACTTAAACAATACTTTCCAGCATATTAATGTTCCAGATTTTTTTTTACAATGATCAATTAACATACAAAAAGGAGCGCCTAGACGCAAGGAGGTAGCGAGGCGGAAAATAGTATCGTCGAGCATGGTGCCTATGACCCCCGACTGAGTCCCGACTCCCACTGACCTGATACAGCAGGCGCGCACGCTCAGCAGCAGTGGCAGCTGTAGAAAGGTTAAAAAAAATATTCTGTACCACTCTGCAGAGTGCCTGGTCACACTGTCTCTGGGATGATGGGTAGTTGGGCGGCTTTAGATTCGGGCAAGAGTTAGAGTCTCCAAATATCCAAAGCCTCAGTAAAGCAACGTCAAGTAAGCAAAAGTCAGTGAGGAAGCTAGGATATCCTTGACTAATTTTGCAGTGCCATGAACTGCGGATATGAATGCCGGAAACTGATACTAGTAATTTTGCGGACGCGGAGGCCTCACATGTAGATGGAAAGAGTATCTTGAGCCTAAACTCGGTCGTCCAAGGCCACATTTAAAAGAGAAGTAAGTGTATGACGGATGATTTGGTCCATTTTTTCCAAAAGGTGAGGGTGCTTCCACAAGAGGGAAAGAAAGTAAGTAAATTTAGGGCCAAAACAGCAGTACCAAATTAAATTGATTGTCTAATGCATGTTACTCGTAATTTGGATGAATCTTTCCGAAATGTCATTAAAATGGAGACTCACGGAGGCGAAGCTATTTTCAATAATTCTGATATCCGGATTTTTGCGTTGAATTTTGCAAGTATCAGTTGTTGGTCGGTACTGTCAGATAAGAATAGTTCACACATTGCGCAAACAACACAACACACAAGGTTGAGATTTAGTCCTATAGAAAGGAGTTGACTTTCTTAAATTGTAAATCATCTAAAACCATGTCTACATCACCTTCTATTCTATTACTATAGTCCATCATCTAGATATCACACATTGAAATTTAGGTGCCGAATGATTGGGTGAATGACTACACTAAGTACTTATTTATACATAGGAATAATTTCAGTACTCATTTATAAACTGCAAAACAACCACCGATAATGCTGGAGCTTTTCAAAATGAAGAAAAACAAAAACGCTTCGTGCATTATTCAAAATATTTTTGTGCGTCTACTCCATATTTTTTTACTCTGTATTCATTAATTACACCTGCAAGTACAGTTTTTAGTACTTTCTAGGTGTAATAAATCATTTTTATTGTCTCTAGTTTGTTTTTAACCGGCAATAAGGTCTTCCTGACTGTTTTTAAATATTATGCATTTAGTTTCCCCTTTTCTTTCTTCAAAAGAATATTAGGTAAATATTTTGTTTTTGTTTCGAATGGATATGTACTTTTAATGGAGTGTTTTTTTTTTAATTTTATTTCTTGTCGTTAGTGTTGCACACCTCAGTTACGATGTTTTCTTTAGTATACAGTATACAGCGCGAACTTTTCAATACCTTTTGTTAGTCAGCCTAATCGCTTTAACAGGGATCTTTTCAATGTTTTTCATTTTATGTTTTTTTGTATATTCCGGTGATCTCACTGTTTATATTAAAAAGGTAATCGTTTTCTAGCAAAATGCTTGCCTTTACACTAAACAGATTCCTTTACAATTTTGTTACAGTAATCTTATTGAACAGATAATATACTGAGAATTTCTTATCTTTTACAACAGCTTAGAGTTGCTTATTCATCGCCGTTGATTCATTGAAGTTGCAAATGACTGCTAGCATTTGTTTGATTGCTTCACTGGGTAAGTCGGTTCCATAGTCAGCTTCAAGAGGTCTTTTGTTCTTCTCCTTATTTGGGTTCAATGATCTTTGCCTTTTGTGTAAGGGCATTCTAAGCATTAGAGTACAGTTTGGAATCGAGGGTAAAATGGTAATTTGTTTAGTCATTGTTACATGAGACTTGCGCAACTGGCGTTGGGTGAATGTCAGAATAGATCAAGGATGGCAAACCTTATAGTATTAATATCTTGAATTCATAATAAGGATGGTGATCGATTGATACAGATACCTGCAGAATATTTATTTGTAATATGATGGTTACGTTTCGCTGATGACATCGTCCTCTTTTCTCCTATAGACGCTGATCTCTAGATTAGCGGCTATAGGAGAAAACGTCTGCTGACGTTGTTGACGCTGAGCTGACGTTGCTAAGGTCTTGTATCATTTGCTCTAGCAAATAATACAAGACCTTAGCGACATCAGCCTTGATGTTGGACTTAAGATGAACATGTCAAAGACCAAGATCATGACCACCAGTAATTACAAGGACTATGTTTAGTCCTTGTAATTACTGGTGGTCATGATCTGATGATAGATGATAGACGTAGATGGGGAGAATATACAATATGTTTAAGAATATCTCTACTTGGGCCAAGCAAAGAGACTGCTCGGCCAGGCTAGGCAAGATAAGGAAATAACGCGCTGAACAGAAAATGCCTGGAAGAGCTACTGGTCCATGAAGGAACTATTTAGGGGTGGGTACTTTACCCATGTCACTCAAGCGGAAGCTCATGGACATATGTATTCTCCCAATTTTGACCTATGGTGCACAAACTTGGTCTTTGGCTAACATCCAAAAGTCCAAACTCAAGGTTTGCCAACGTAAACGGGTCCCCATAGGGTCGGTGCCTGCTAGGGTTGCGGAATTCGTTTGAAAGAGTCACCGCGGCCCTGGATCGCAAAGGGCACAAGAAGGATCACGGGTGGGTTTAAGAGTGGTTTAAGATGGGAGGAAGAGTCTGAAACTCCCTTCCGCTCCGCCCAGAGCGGGAAAAGTCATTTGATGATTTCCCATCCATAAAAAAAAGGTTTGCCAACGTGCTATGTAGCGCAGTGTACTTGCTATTAAATTAACGAATCGAATGCGAAACACGGTACTGCGCTCAAAAACACAAACCGTTGAAGTGGCTCAGATGGCTGCACAACTTAAATGGGACTGGGCTGGATATGTCTGCCATATGTCCATCGAACGGTGGGCCTATAAAATTCAAAATTGGTGGCCTGAAACCACGAGACTGGGCCGCGGCAGACTACGAAGGATATGGCGGGACAACTTGGATATCTTTCTTGGGAATTGGCAGGATGTGACATAGGATCAGAAAAGTGGAAAGAGTGAAGAGAGGTTTGCCCAGAAGCGGGACATTTCAGGCTAGCTGTAATAATAATGTGATGGTGTGCGTTCATTGTTATAAACACAACTTAATACTTTACTTTTTAGAATTACATGGCCTTGGTTGATTTTCGATTGACTATGACATTTAAATTAGATCTTACAACAAAAGTTGCAATGTAAATTAAATTTTGTCTAGAGCAAATTTCAATTTCATCAGTTCCAAAAAACTAAACAATTTATGATGTTCAGATTTATAGTTTCATGTACGTGCTTGACGCTCTCAATTAATTTCATAGTTTTCTCTACAATTTATCGTCTTCTCTACAGTAATAAAAGTCTATTAATTTCTTGATTCCAAGTCTTATAAACTTGAATGTTTTGCCATCGAGATTTTGAACAAAATTAATATTTTACAAATCTTCGTTTAGTATGAAAAGTAATTGCTACCATTATAGAGTTATTGTTTATTAAACAATTAGGGTCGTAAAGTTTGATATTTTATCATTTTCTTTTGTTAATAAGAATAATAGAAAAGATGAATAAAATTAGAGCAAAAAAATGTCTTCTTTTAAATTCTTTTTACTTCATGTTCTAAAAAAGGAAAAACAAGAAGCAAACTCACAAAATCACTTGTAAACTGAATTCTAAATAAGGCTTCAGTAGACAAGTGTGACGTGACAATGCGACAAAATGCAACAACGATGCCACGACGATTTTATTGAAATAAACTGATCCACGGATAATAAACTGTTCAACGTTTTTTTTTCACTGGTTGTAACATTGTTAACAAAAAAAAACAAACACGTCACGCCTGTCTATTTAAAAAAATAACGACTTGGGATTTTCCAGTGTTCCGTCAATAGATTTCTTATCATTAATGTTGTCAGAACAAAATAATCAGCTTAATCGTTCGGGTGAAGAGGATTAAACTCCATTAAAACGTTTTAACGATTCTCCAAATAGTTTTTTGATTGGAAATCAATAATACACTTGACGTGCTTTTGAATATCAATAGAAAGCCTTTTTCACATTTTAGTTAGTAAATATCAGTTATTAATAAACAAGAGCTCAGGCTAAAGTGATATTCTGTTAGTGATGGTGATATTTTCAACAAACCAAAATGTTTTCGTATTATCATGTGACTTCTCTATAGAGCATTTCAATCTCATACATGTAGACTTTTTGCTTGCCTAAGTCTCAGATTGAATGGTCCATTATTTTCAGAAAAACTGATGCAGGTTTACAGCTTTTTTAACCTCTCTATGTATCTCGCAAGAAAATCTATAATTATAGACGATAAATAAAGAGTTCTCACCAGCTAAGGACAAAACACTTGCACATCGATCCGAGGCGTCTTTATTTAACCTCAAACCAACGTACTTGAGTCTTTATTAAAAATATATTAACGACACTTCCTCCATACCCACTTCCTTTTCACGATAAATATTGGAAGCCTCTTAACACCGTTAAAAGATGGGAAAGTAATAAGGTTGTACCACAAGAAAGATAGGTACAGAAGATCAACTCTGTAGAACGAGTGAAGACTCATGCGCACAGACACGCTTCACTTACAGCTAGTGTAAACGCTATAGCGACTGGCATTTGTTTAAGGTTGCTGCCCGTACGTACGCGTCTATGTGTGTGTTTGCATGTTTTGGCTCATTATATTTGGCCAAACCTTCTGTCTATTCCTTTTGTTGTTCCACACAAATAATTATTTTTAATAACGGTATTTGTTAACAGGTCAAATATGCTCCTAAAGTGAAGATGTTCATCAAATCTGGTGCAAATGGGAAGATTCCAGAAGGAGACGACGTTGTAATAGGTAAGGGGTCTTTGTGAGTTCTAATGAATAAAAGCTATTGAAATTAAAGTACCAATCCCTTTTAACAATACCTATTAAAGTAGGTGCTTACTTTCAATAGCTTGATCGTTGTATTGGAAAGCCATTAAAAGTGTTTCATCAATTAATGTAAAAGACGAAATTATACAATTTTAAATAAAAATCGAATGATTAAAATAGTCATCATAATTATTTGGAAAATTATTTGTATTTTTTTCACTGTCCTAGTTAAATTTAATTATTATTAATGTTTCTACGAATCCATTTGGTTTTAAAATTAGGTCATTTATACTGAAGCCTTTGCACATATTTACTCGTTCGCTAATTGCTGCGTGTTTTAATAAAAATATTATTTTCAACAGCGTGCAGAGCAGATGCAAATCCATCCAACCTGACGTACAAGTGGTTCTTGAATGAAAAACTTATAGAAGGAAATACTACTGAATTGGTAAGTTATTTAATTCCAATAAATTCACGCAAATATACACGAGTATGAACCGTAAACCAAGTAAAATTGAGTTCCATAAAAACTTTTCATTATATAAATTTTACTCTGGACCATGAACACTGAGATCCGTATACCAAAGGATTCAATCTCTTTTGATAGACTGATATTGTTGCATTTATTTTGACTTAAACAATGCAATGCAGAGATTTTACTTTGAGTCAATACTAAATAACGTGTAACTACAATTAAAGAAGGACAATACTAGCGACTCAAACGCTCAGATATTAATTAATCACTTGAAAACGATAGTGCAGATTCCAACTTCAAATTGTATGCTTAATAAATTCTATGTATTACAACAGAAAATATACAACATAACAAGAAAGTACCACGATGCTACGGTCAAGTGTATTGTCTTCAATGACGTTGGTAACAGTGAAGAAATAGAAACACTTGAAATTACATGTAAGTAGAAACAGCTTTCAAAGTAACATAAATGTATAATACAAGTAGTTTTTGAAGAAGACTTGAGTCAATTAAGCCCTTCAAGACTTAGACGATTGGAGTGAAGTCATTATAAATGAAGCTAGTTCAAAACTTTCTTGAACAAGAAGTGTCCTCATATACGTATCAAGATATTAAAATAATATAATATTTATACTAAATTAATATTTATACTAAATTAATATTTATACTAAATAAACTACAGTCATAACTATTATGCTTTAACAAATGACCATGTTGTCTTACTAACGAAGAGTACATTTATAGATGCACCAACATTCAAAAATCTACCCAAAGACGTAGAAGCAGAAGTAGGTACTACAGTTACCCTCAGCTGTGATGTCGATGGCTACCCTCCACCAGAGATTAGGTGGTTGCATCATGAAGAGGATCAGATGATTGTAAGTAGACTTATTATTTTTATGATAAATCAAACTTCTGTCCAAGAGGAGCTCGTGGCTATTAACAGCCGCACCGGTCGATCTTCAAGGTTAAGAAACGCACGCCAAGCTTGGTCTGTGGATAGGTGACCATCTCAACATACCGAGTTTCTTCCATGCCTCAGAAAGCACGTTAAGCCGTCTCGGCTGTCATTTGTAGATCTTTGGCAGTCGTTACGGATTGTCAGAAGCCAGTACAGAAACTAATGCGCATGACCGTGGAGCCCTACAATGATGTCATAAACCATAATGATTCCGATGTGATGACGATGATCCGATGAGAGAGACGAATCTATGTAGAACGAATAAGCACTGTGCCTTTCTCACAACGGAATCATGATGGCATTAGAACGTTATATTAAGGGAGCTAGTGTAGATACCCATTTCGGAAGGGGTTTCATATATATTTAGTAGGATTTTCATCCGAAAGTCTGCAGAAGAAGATTATTTGAAGTTGTGTCCATTTTGAAGTCGGTTCGGCTCGGCTGCTAGTAACAAAAAATGGCAGTGGTAGTTTTGCCCAACAATCCTATGGAAAAAAAACAAAGTGATATTTAGTCCGAACTCAACTAACAAAATTGAATTAAAAAATGCAGCGCACCAACAAAAGAATTCTCAATTAGAAACGAAACAAATGGCCAAAAATAACTGACGCTTTGAAAACCGTATAAAGTCAGTTGGTCATGAGTAATTATGTAACACATACACAAAAGTTTTGCGTGAAATCGATGACCAAAGCTGTGTGGACAATGTTATACCGAAAGTTTTGCCGTTCGCTTGTGGATTATTGGTTATGTGGTATTTAGGTTTCGACTGGGCTGAAATAATGATTGTTCAATGGAGTGTTTTTTTTTTCCTATGAATATACTTTAATGTTGTAATTGCTATAGTTATTTCCTATGCATTTAAATATGTTATCCAGCTTTTTGTGACGTTTAAGTACTTGACGCAATCGCTGGATTTTGCTTGTTTTCTTCTACAGTGACTTTCACCTGTTTGTCTATTTCTAGTTTTTTTTTTTTTTACCTTGTACATAATGAAAGTATTTATTATTTAGGTTGGATACAAAAGCAGTTCAGCAGTAGTAAAACACTTTGTTCTCCTTTGTAGTCTACTTTGTTCACATTTTACAAAGTTTCTCTCAACGTTGGCTTTTTTACCCTCTAAGTATTTTTACCTTCACTAGTTTCTTTGATAACAGGAATTTTAAAAACCAGTCACTATAGTGTTCAAAGGCATGGAACAAGAAGTGCGTTACTAATTACATATTTTTAACGACTCAAACATAACAGGTTTTGTTTAAGCAATACTATACACACTTGAAGTATTACTAATTCTTAGTATTCATCAATGTCAATCCTGCTAACAGCTTCAAGGCCGATTGTAGTGGTACTTATTATTTAAATGACTACATTTTATATATACTCAATTAAAGTAAATAAAAAACAGTTTCGGCTCATGGCTATTTTTGAAGTTTTCTAAAATGAAATTCTTAGGTTACTCAGGATCCAATACTTAGTTACTAGTACTTGATTTCTTTCTAGTGATTCCTCTAAATTGCTCCAAATTCGCTACATGTGCACAAAAATCACTTTCAGTAATTGAAGTTGTTTCAGCAATATCTGTTACAGTTTCATATATATCTTCAATATTAGGTGGGACGGTAACAGTATTAATATCCAGCCGTAATTGTTCGGCTCTAACAAAAGTTATTTCATTTGTGGTATTTACTTTATGTATGCTAATAACAAAATTTTTGTCCGTTGTTTTTCCGTTAGAATTTTGGTCGTAAAAAATCTGTTTTTTTTTTGTTTTTAGGCTTCTGTACAACATGTGTACTTTTCAATGTTATTTTTTAAAGTATCAAGTAAAAAACGCATAAGTGAAAATAACTCAAAAAGAATTTCCTAAAATGTTCATATATTAAATAATACGAGTATCAGTGTAGTGCGCCCAAAATTATTATAGCTTCTAAACTAAACGTTTCAAATATAATATATTTCATCTAGAAAATCCGAAACTATCCCGGGGCAATCTCATTACTCAGTACTACACATAACTCCGCCTGTGGGTGTCATGGCCGCGGCTTTATTACGAACTTGTCATATCTCTACGAGAATTGTACTAACAAGGCACAAGATAGCCCTGTTTGTTTGTATTTAGGTCTAGTCGTCTAATTTTGAATGTTTTGTATTAAACATTTTCTGATGTTTTACCATAGCATTAAATAATTCAGAATGACCAAAGTGGTTTTGATAAGAAGTAATGAGAGATATGTTTAAGAATAGGTACATGTAGATACAATATACATAATTATGTACATCTTATTGCTTCCCGCACGCCTCTTGTCTTATCTCGATTATCGTTGATAGGTGGTCAAATGCATCGGTTTAAAATGAATGCGTGTTTCAAAGGCTCAATAGAAGGTTCAGGAACGTGAAGACCACGGGAAGTGAAGAAAACAATATTTGGCTTGGACGAAAATATTTTCTACTTTCATGTTATTTTAAAGGAGATCAAAACTATACCTGTATATCCAACCAGGTTCTCAACTAGGGCTCATAGAGCTGTCGGCAACAAAGACGGGGCCCCATAAGATTAAAGCCTGCTAGGGTTGCGGAATTTGTTCGAAAGAGTCACCACAGCCTTGGCATGTAAAGGGCACAAGAAGCCAGCCCAGAGAGGGAGAAGTCATTTGATTTGATTTCCCATAAAAAGGTGCATTGTATTGACAGAATTTTTTTGTTCGCAGCGAGTTGGAAGAACCGCAAACCTGACTCTCACGTTGGACACCCACACTTCTGGCCGATACGTCTGCAAGGCTAGCGTCGATGGATATACTGAAATCGAGGCTGAAGCTTCCGTTTATATCAAAGGTAAATCAATTCTTAAGTTTATTTAAGCTCAATAAGAAACACTGGTAGGTAATGCCAAAAGAATAAAAAAAAAACTATTTACTTCAACATGCATTCGTTAATAATAACAATAGAGTAACGCTCAATCTGAATTAAAAAGTGCTTATAATGTTTAAAACTATTATATTACTTTGAATTAGAATGACTCATGCACCCTGTTCGGATAATACCAATATTCGGAACTAAACAATCAATATTTCCAGTATTCCACCTTGGGTAAAAGACACTTTCTCGAAACAAAAAACAAAGAACTCCTTTTGCAAACCGCCAACTTTCCAAGAAAAAGCAATGTCATACACAGTACTAATAAAACTAAAGGAATCGGAATCAATTAAAACGTATCAGAAACTATTAGCCATACCGTGACCCACTTTAATTCCTCGTACAAACTTGACATGATTAATGTTCCAAAAACTGTATAGATTCCTACTGAAGTTATTTAATTTTCTAACAAATGTACACATAATTGGATATTTCTATAGAAGTCTCGTTTTTTTTGTACGACTACATAGTACCAAACGCTTTCTTTCATAAAAAATAAATGAAATCCACCCTTGAGCTCGTACTCTGAATAGCTCACACATTTCTAATGAAGTGCCCTACCATTTTCTTTCGCTGTAATTAATTATTTTATTAGGGATTCGTATATTATGTTAAGATCAAAGATCTGCTAATGTTCCGAGGTTGTGAGCTTTTCTTTTTGACGAAAAACGTTACTAAATGAATTGTAAGACAAATAACGTACTCAAACATGGGCAGCTGAATAAATTTTGAGTTTTAGATCTTTAAGGAAAATTATAAATTGAAATTATTATAACATATAGCATGTAACTGCTCTAAGTCAATTAACTTAACTTAATAATTCTAAGAGATTAAGTTATATAATTCTCTAATTGGATAATAATTATGAGAACAGCAATTATAATTTATATAATCAAATTTATCATAAACGTAGGTGTATGAATCGCAGTCCCTTTAATATTCAAAGCTCTTGTATGATTATATTTTCAAACAGAATTTAGGGATTCCTAGATCATCTTTACCACCACACAAATTAAATTAGGTCCAATTATCTTGTAACATGAACTATTCAACAACCAAGCCTAACTTGGAATTCTAAACAGAATATTAAATGATTAAGGGGACTCGTTTTTCATTAAAATAATATCTCGGTATCTGATGAATCATTAAATGATAATAAATTCTACCTGAACTTGTAATAAGTTATAGACTGTATAATTTTCTTGAATAAATTCTTGTGTTTCTAATATAGTAGATAGGTAACATTTTGAAGTTTGAATTTCAGTTTACTGTTGGAAAATGAAACATAGACTTTTTATGAGTCGATGCTCATAAAAAGTCTATATTTCACTTCGATAAGTTTATCCACTACCGAAATAATTTCCTTAATGAAGATTTTTCAAGGAATTTGGCTATCACTACATACTCGTAGTATAAAACAAAGTCGCTTCCCGCTGTCTCTGTGTCCCTATGTATGCTAAGATCTTTAAAACTACGCATTGGATTTTGATGCGGTTTTTTTTAGTAGATAGATTGATTCAAGGGGAAGGTTTTTACATTTATAATACATGCATAATATAGCAGAGATTTAGTAGGTATCAGCATTGCAACCGTGCGTAGCTGGGATGGGTCGATAGTACTTTATAAATCCATAGTTTTATATAAAACTAGGTTCAGGAGGGCACACCTTACAAAACCTTTACAATTAGCAAGCATTATTCATTTCACAATTTTAGACTTATTTTTTAATCCTCTACTTACCTATCAGTTTTCAGCATCATCAATAGAAATGGCAGCTAACAATTTTTCTCTGCAAACAAAACCTCTTTTCGAAAACCAGAACTCTTAGTAAGGGCTTTTCAACGTAAATGGGGTGGTATGCGAATGTATGTAGCTACTCGTACCTCGAGAAAGGTGAATAAGAAGTTTCATACAGCTCGACGTCGTCGCTTCCACAACGCCGGTTTCGTTCTTTGTCTATCATTACAGTCATGTAGATGAATATATTGTCTAACAAAATTTTACGGAATAGCTCATGTTGAAGTAAGTTCTATTGTATGTGGAGCGTGATAATGTGTATTTATAGCTACATTTGCGTGTTGTGGAGTCAACATTTTAGAATGTTTGTGTTGAGCTTATGTACAATTTGAAAGATTATTATTCTCAGTCAATGCCATGATTATTCAGTCAAAAGGGCTTAATACAAAGTGGCATTTTATCAGCGACGATGAAAAAATACGAAAAATGTAGATATAGGAAAAAAATGTAGATTGCCCTCTTATTAGCATATGCTGCCGAAGTCATATTTGACGATCGTTATCGTTGATAGAATGTCACTCTGTTCGAAAACCCTTGTTTCTCAGTTCCTAAGGCATTTAGGTACTTGAAGAAATATCTAAGTAATAACTTCGTTAGACGGCTAAAATAGTGAAAAAACGGAATGACTAATACTATTAAATCGCGATCGCTTTAAAAAAGTCCTCGTTATAAATACTTAAAAGAAAACGTCCATCAAACTAATGACGCATTCTCAAGTAAATAAAGTGCTTCTTAATAACAAGTCTTGAACTAAATAACGGACTATTCACCGACTAACAATACTAGGCGAACAAAAGCAGTAATTTTGAAGTCGTATAGCCCAACCTTTAGGCATTCCGCACACAGAGCGACCACGGACCTGACCATAGTCGCTGGTCACTACTGTGGTCGTGGTCACTGGCGACGCGCCCGCAACATTGATCAGTGTTATAAACAAGAGGGTTTTTTAAAGAGTGCTTTTAATAAAAAAACAGTCGCAATCATCTTATCTCGATTGTTGTTTTTGCTTGAAATTGAAGTTGTCTTTGGAGATTTTTTATACAAATTTTCGATTAAAAACCAATGGTCATTACACTTTAATGAATTTAAAGATAATAAAGAACAATTCATGAAACAGAAAAATAATAATGACAAAACAAAATAACTATGGTAAAAGTTATATTTGTAAGTACGAGTGTAATCTTTAACGCGGGCGAAATCGGGAGCAGATGCTGGTATTTTTATAGTAAAAATTATTTAGTTAGATATTAGTCCCTTTGACCAAAGCTGCGGCCACAGTCGCTCAGTAAGCGAAACCCCTTACCTAGAATAATTTGTAATTTTAATCACAGGTGTAAGTAGGGCAGGTCTAACTAGGTTACTTACAAAGGGGTTGATTTCTAACCCTCAAACACTTGCTACTCCTATTCAATCTAAATTACATATGCATAATGAATTCTTCATGGGTAAATAGAGTTTCTAGAACAAATTAAACAGGTGATATATTCAGTGTATTAATAATGCTTGTCGATTAGTAAGATGACCTAATTTTGATGTCATGGTTGGACAGTTCAATATTATAATACATTTGATTTAATACTCTAATGGGAGAATAATTTCAATATATCGTTCTTCATAGCAGGTTTATTAAAAGATAATATTTAAATATAAAACACGATGTAAATAAAAAACCCTAAAGACAAAAAGAGGAGTCTTCAAAATAGCGCTTTAACAAACTGATTCCAAATTTAAACTTGAATTTTGGTAACGACATGCCTAAGGCAATTCAACACCGTCCATACTTGTAAACTGTTGGTATCATAAATGGTATAGTAGCTTAACTTACGGTCATTAAAGTGAACATTATGACCACACGCGTCGTTTATGACATGTATATGACCGTATATGTTATAAGCTCAATTTGTAATTAATGCCCTAACTACTAAATTTAGCCTTTGAAATCTTGATTAAGTCGGTAAGAAAAATAATCAGAATTACGAAAGCGTAATAAATTTAACTTTGTAATTATGATCCGAGAATTTATTTTGGGTTTAGCTCTGTTCTGATGAACCGAGAAAAGCAATCTTCAATTTACGAGTATTTTCTAGTTGATGTTGACTGTAAACTAACATAAATCTTTTTTTCAGGACCACCAAAGATTATTTCAAATCAGACTCAGTTTGGAAACCAAGGAGACACAGTTAACATAGAATGTGCAGCTTTTGCAGTACCAAGGATAGACAATATCATTTGGACTTTCGATGGCATAGAAATTGATGCTATACATGACCAGGTATTGAATTTAAATGAAGATAATTTTATAGAAATAAAAGAAATGATGTGGAATAAAAATCTCACGTCCCAGTTAGAAGATCAAAAAGGGCAGATATGAAGCAATGTTTGATGCTATAGAAGAATTTCATAATGTTGCAATTAAAGTAATTGGTAATATCGAAAGTTCATGTCATTCAATACAAGTGCTTGACGTCGCAATGATGAACAGTGTCGCTCATTATTAATGAACAAAATTCGTTATTATAGGATACGCCAATTTCAATTTACTAACAGGAAATCATCATCCGATCGTGTCATTTATAATTTGATGCTTAAATATTGTTTTATTTTGGCTGGTTACCGTTCTACATCTTTCAATAGTTGAAAATGTTAGGTCTATGAACTATTACTGGATTCGTTTTTATTTAAAGCAAATTTTGTTCTCGATCATTCATTTTTGTAATGTCATCAAATTTGATACAGCAGTTTTGGGACGGTAGGTTGTTTGTCATTATCATCATCATTATTATATTCGTTTGTGGAGCAGTGGTGGCCGAGTGGTAACGGCCCCGACTTGCGAGTTGTGAGTTGTGGGTTCAAACACAGCCAGGTGCATTACTTTTTGTAGTTAATTCCATCACCACTGCTCTCAAAACGGTGAAGGAAAACATCGTGAAGAAACCGGCATGTCCCAGAACTAAAAAATCAAAGACATGTGACATTCACCAACCCGCATTGGGCCCGCGTGGTGGATTACGGCCCATTCCCTCTCCTAGAGAGGAGGCCTGTGTCCTAGCAGTGGGAACGTTAAAAGGCTGATTATATATAATTATATATTCGTTTTTATTTGATGCAAAAAAAAATCTTTCTTAAATAGGTTTCTTCGATATTAGAAGTCATCTCTGTAGTGTCCCATGTCATTTTAGTCTACATTGCCAATATTCTGCAGCTATTCCATAACTCTATTAACAAATCTCTCTCTCTTCAATCAATCCAGGACTACGCATTTCTCGAGGAGCTACAATCAGGTGGTGTTGTGAACTCCACACTAATCATTCGAGAGAGCCAGTCCAAACACTTCGGGGTCTACAAGTGCAACGTCTCGAATGACTATGGAAGCGATACAATGGAAATTGTGTTACGGCCTAACAGTAAGTTTATCTTTGTTAAACTATGTTGTATTCCATAAGCATAGTATTTCATTAACTCAGGAGCATGCGTTTATGACTCTTAAGGCATAATTATATGTAATCGTGTTTTTAAAACTAGAGAAAGGATAGCTATTGCTTGCCAACCACTTACTATCGGGGATGTGAATCTAAGGATAATTTGCAACGTGTTAGTTCAAGCCTGTTTCTCTAGGAAATTATTTTCAAGATTATCTTTGTTTTTGCCACGTACTTTGAAAACATGCGAGGCAGAAAAAATAATATATCAGGCAATTTCTAAATGTCTTCATTCTTACTAACATTCTCTCTAACTTTCATTTAAAAGTTTGAAGGTTTCTTACATAAACATACCCATTTTATTGAGGAATACATATTTTTTCTTATAAGTTTATGTAGGTCCAGAATAATGTTGACATCTTGTGCTTTCATGTTTCCAGTTTCACTCCTCAATTTCTTAATAACATAGCTTTTTATTAGATACTTATCTAATACTATAAAGAAAGTAATATTAGGAAGTGAAAACAATCTTGTTACTATTTGGTCTTAAAAGATGATGAGGGTAGTCATTACAGCCATTGTTTTTTATTAAGTATTTTATGGCAGCTACTTTACGATTTACGAGTTTACGACTGTTCGTCGAGGAAATTGAAAGAAAAGGATAATATTCGGTTTGATGGTCTTTAAAAGTCTGTAATTTGTTTAAAAATTAACTTTATGGTTTTTATGGTGAAGTATTTCTAATAGGATTTGATAAAAGTTCTACGAGTTTATGTACGTTTAAATTTCCTGTTATCTCTTAATCTGATATTATACTTATGAGAGACATTTTCTTACAAATGGAACATTGGGAAGATGACAAAGTTATTTTTGGAGTCAAATCTACATTCCATCTACACATCACAAAGTAAATAGATTGTTCACTATCAACTATCGAAATAGTGAATAACTTTCTATCTTCCTATCATTCATTCCAAAATTCGTTAAAAGCCCCCATCCCATCGGTCGATAGGACATCACTATTATTCTCTCGGCTGACAGAACCGCTATTACAGTTTCAACGGCCGTGTATTATCGTAAATGTATCGCCATTTTGACTTTATAACCCTCACATAACTATAGTTCATCCATCTTCGGTCTCTTTACAAAATTCTCTTATACTTTTTTTCCGAAAATGTTCACGCTCGATTGGTTGCAGGCTTTTGTGTTTCGATCAATTTTGATCGAGGGTCTTAGACTAAAGTTTTGTCTAAGACTTGAAAAATAAATTTGGCCTGATGGATTCTCGACTTTTAGGGTTTCTTTTCATATTTTTGGGCGATCCAATCTTAGTAAAATATAGCTACAATATATCTGGACATTCAGAACTAAAAGCATGAACAATTTTTGAACCCTTGTCGCGTTCATATAGTCTGTGTCTTGAAAAGAATTTCGAACTTATTTTGTGATAAATAACTAACAAAAATCTTTTCTTATAGAAACATTTCCACTTCTCCTAATTCTATTCGGAGTAACATCAGGCACAATAATGGTAGGAGCAGTGATCATGTTAGTAATACTATGCCAAAGAAAGCAGAGGAAAAATAAACAGACACAAGTGGCTGAGAAACCAGATGTTACTGTCACAGCAGAAGAATTATACAAAGAGAATGATAGGAATTCTAATATCAGTGACTTGAAGCTTGAATTGAGGCAGGCCAATGGGAGCTGTGAAATTGTAAGTACCTTGTATTTTGTTTTAAGTGAATTTTTTATCTTTGTAAAAGAGATGTTTTAAGCTTAATCGATATTGCTAAAAAGAGATAACGATAGTATTGAATGTAATTGGTGGTTAATAATAGAATAGGGATGTGTTCTGAGTAAAAAAAAAATATGATTCCATTTAGTACACGTATTTTTTGCTATAGCAAATCTATAAAAAATGGCAAGAAGAGCATCAAAGATCACGAGTGGGGGGCTTGTGACGTTACGTTGTGGTAAAAATTGTAACGAGTAGTGACGTCACATGAGTATTTAACGCACTGTATCTTCTTCGTTATTTTTTTTATTTACGTGAAAAAGAAAAAATACGCTCCATTATTTTTGGAAATCTATCCGATTGATTAATTCGATTTTGTTGTCAACTACCCTATTGTATACAGGAATGATTAAGTATTCCAAATTCACATCTTTACCTGACAAAAATGAGACGGCTTTGGTAGTAGTAATAATTACCATACTACGGCCACTTGATATTATTTCCAATGCAAAGTTGATAGGTGGTTTAGCCATAGTATAATTATACTATGGTTTAGCGACTTTCATGCGAAATTAGAACATCGTTTTGCCTATGTTAAAGATCCATAAAAAGTCGCGGAAGGTTTCAAATTCTGGAACCAGCTACAAATTGACATAATTATGAATCAAACAACGAATGAAGACTTAACGATTTGCCGCATAATAAATTATTACGATTATAACTGGACATAAATAAACTCTCCTTGTCTGGCAGTTGGGTAAAACATCTATAAATCGCAGCTATAGTTCATAATTTATTAATTCTTTAACGATTATGCTGTACGTATGTTCTAAACTTTTTTCATCATCATAATATCAGGAAGCAATCAACTCCATAAATTTAATATCAATACAATATTTTTTCTAGGATTACTCAAACACTGGATCGGACAGCACATTATGTTCGAACGCTAAACTTGGTAGCGGCATACCGCTCGCCGGTACTGTGCCTCTATCATCTATAAATCAGACGAACACATATCAGCCGTATAGATATAGCAATGACTACACGGATCCCGCGTACGCTGATTGTTATAAGGTAATGGAATTTGAAATGTGTCTATCAATATTCGATTCCACATCTTGTGTGATCTTGGAAGGATGTAGTTTGATGTAACTGTAAGTTTGTACATGGTTGGTTGTTTTTTCTTTTGATGGTTAAGATTTTTATTTTTTATGTCTTCTTAGTAAATGTTCTTCAATTTCTTTGTTTGTTTTTAGGTGAACGGCTTTAGCAACGGTTACCAAACCTATGTTCATTATGGTCATGATTACACTCCTGGATCTTTGAGGGTGCAGTCTCCTACCATGAGCAGTGATAAACTTACGCCTAATAGGTAAGATTTTGATTTATTTTGTTCGAATCTTTATTCATTGTGACATAATCTGTTTCAGAGTATTTTTTATATACGCATTAATTTATTCACTTGATGGTTAAACAATTTTGTTTCGTTTATTGGTTCTTACTTTTGTTGAAGCTCTTGCTTCTTTATAACCAAGTATTCCTTTCAAGATGAAGACACTTGACCTTTAATGATTGGTCCTATGGTCTTCCGAATCACGAATAAAGCCTAAAACGGCGAACAATGCCAAATTTATCGTACCATCTTTAATTTTGATTTCACAGTCAGCATGATTACTATGAGTAATTTGAACGGAGGCCCTGTCCAGATCCTATCAGTCTACTTATCCCTAAATTATTTCTAACAGGTCAGTAAATGGTAGTCTACCACGAAGTATGGACACGCCTTCCACAGTCCAGTTCAACACTGGCAACGGGTCACAGAACAACTCGTTACAGAGAAAACAGAAGAGACAAGATAGTAGCAATGCGCTCAACAATCTTGGACTTCCTACCACTGATGGTGAGTTTAGATGTCTGTAAGAGTGTTTTGGGAGCGCAGTTCGAAGCTTATCTAGCATACCATCATACATATTCAAAAATGATACCTTTTATGTAAGCGTTTAAGAATAGAAATACTCTTTATTGTATATATACATATATATTAAGAGCATCAATTAGAAGGGTGTGACAACCTTTGTATAATATGACAAAAGAGGAAATTGTAGGATTATTCGAACGATAAATATCGTTTTTTGTTTCAAGTGCTATGATTAACTGATGATCGATGTTGTATTCACAAACACATAACAACAGTGGACTTCTATGGGTTCTTCAAAATTATACCCTTGTTTTTAAAAACCTCCCAAAGACAAATAAGCTGTCCGTTTATTTCATTGGCTAACTGAATCGTGGGCTTGTTGGATCTGAAGAGTATCAACAGGATTTTTTGTTATTTCATTCCTTAGATGATGAGCCGTGGTGGCCAAGTGGTAACGGCCCCGACTTACAAATTGTAGGATGCGGGTTCAAACCCGGGCAGGCGCATTACTTTGTGTAATTTATTTAATCACCACTGCTCTCAAAACCGTGAAGGATCTTGAGGAAACCGACATGTCCTAGAACCAAAAATTCGAAGACATGTGACATTCACCAACCCCCGCGGCACTGGCCCCGCGTGGTGGATTACGGCCCATTCCCTCTCCTAGAGAGGAGGCCTGTGTCTCAGCAGTGGGAACATTAAAAGGCTGATTATGTTATGTTATGTATTCCTTAGATGCCGCTTGTATGAAAGTGGCATAACCTAAAGAGTTTCTACGTCAAAGTAAACAACTCTTTGACATAGGTACTCTTTGTATCCTACGTTCTAACTTTATATTCTAAAGGTCTTTTAAAGGGGAAAAATCGCTCGCGAAATATTTCCTTCATACCTTATTCGATAAAATTTTGCTTCAATGTTTCAATATAAAGGAATTTCGTTTTGAGAAAATGAAAGTTGGATTCTATGTCGGATGATGAGTAATATTTTTAACTAGCTGCTGCCCGCGACTTCGTCCCCGTGGAATCCCCGATTTTAAAACATTCTTGATCGCTGCTCCGCTCCTATTGGCTTAAGCGTGATGATATATAGCCTAAAGCCTTCCTAGATAAATGGTCTATTCAAGCCAAAAAGAATTTTTCAATTCGAACCAGTAGTTCCTGAGATTAGCGCGTTCAAACAAACAAACAAACAAACAAACAAACTCTTCAGCTTTATAATATTAGTATAGATAAGGCTAATACGTAGCATATTTTTGTTTGAACTTTGTTTCAACTACAGTACTTAATTGACGAAAAAAAAAAACGGTCAGGCCTCACACTATTTTATAAAAGAATTGGGTGCATTGCCTTGTGAAACAGTGTTAAGCAGTTTTATTTACCACTAGCAGCGCCCCGCGGTTTCCCGCGTAGTTCCCGTTGCCGTGAGGTATACAGGTATAAAATATAGCCTATGTTACTCAGGGTGAATGTAGCTTTCTAATGGTGAAAGAATTTTTGAAATAGGTCCAGCAGTTTTTGAGTTTATTCGTTACATACAAAAATAAAATTCTTTCCTCTTTATAATATTTGTACAGATATTGTCTACTTTGTCTGTTTTAACCCTCAAAAAACACAACTTAAAATCAACCATTACCTTTCCACTATTTTCTAGCAGGATTTTTCAAACAGGACTCTTGAACGTACATATTTGGCCTCTGAGCTAATACTTAAAACGTTACACTCCATCTTCCTCTGGCAAATTTTAGAGTCCTCCAACATTACTTTCACCAAAACCCTAAGCCTCGCCTTCTTTTCAGTGAACCGGGTACCAAACGGTGGTATAATCCACGGCGTAGACGTCCGGTACGCTGCTACTTACGGCAATCCGCACCTCCGGACCGGTGCTGGACTCGGTTTCTCTAACACGGTGAATACGGCGAAGCCGGCGTCGACTCCGGCACCACCGCCGTACTCCTCTGTTAGAAGTTCCGTTGTCTTACCTTCAGGTGAGTCTAAAGAATATATAAACTTTCCTTTGTTTTCTGATAGCTATAACCTGAGACTCTAGATAAAGTGACATTCTATTTGCAAATGCGACTGTCGAAATGTCAAAATATAAGGTATTGATCACGTGACATTTGACAATGTTTGTCCCTATACTTTTACCATTTTGACGAGAACCGATCATTAGTTCCTCTCCAAACCTTGACATTGGCAAAATCATCGTTAGTTAAACGATGGAGCCACAACACAAAAAAAATATCGCCTTCACCTCGCTACAACTGATAGAATATTACTTGTCTAAAGTCTATGGTCATTAATTCAAGTTTGAATAGAATGTTTTTAGATGGCGAGCTCAAATGTCGACCACATCATTGTTTTAATTCAGGTGCGACTGTGGTCAATCACGAACGTATTAATATAAAAATACTAATTACTATTGTTACACTTTCTTTATCAAAATTATTGATGAAGTAAGTTATTAACAAAGACTGGTATTGAGATAAAGACCTCTGAATTTTTTGCGATGTTTTTCTCAGGGCAGTTAGCTGGGAAACACTGGCCTCATCTAGTTTAAATTAACCAAAAAGGATTGACGTGTAACAATGTTATGTTTAACATATTTGCTCACTCACGGGTTTAAACCTCATTCCAAGTTCGTGAAGTGGGTTTTTGGGGTTGCTCTTATGATATTGTTTTTGGTGAAATCCACTAATTGTTCACAATGTGAAGTAAAAATTTTTAAGACCAGCAGCCCTACCATGACGTTTTAAATCCGATATGTATGTGTCAGAGAGAGACGGAGTTACACAAAACGAATAGCACTTTCCCTTTCCTTCACACTGAATCATGATAGCATTGTATGTGTGTACTTCGTAGTTAGCATTAATAGTGAAATGTAGCTATGTCTGAAAGACACTAGCCGCACCATATAAAAAAAAAATTAAAGTAACTTGTTTATATTTCCACAGTGTATCTTGATCACACGTTTGAGAAATAAACACGCTATAACTCAAATATTTCGTTATTCCAACACAGGTAACTCCTCCCATTCAATAACGTCACCCACCAGCCTGGCGTCACCACAGTGTGCCACCAGCCCCATCACCACTTCAACCATGTCGACTGATAGTACGCAACCACCGGTATGTGCTCATTTATCTGGATTATTAGAAGTATTGCTGTTTAAATATATATAACTGTGTAGGAAAACATAAATAAAAAGTTATCTATTTGGTTTTGTTATTCAATGTGTATTACGTTACACGAAAATGTTAAAAATATTGTTTATGATTTAGTGAAAGTTAGATATATCATTTTTATTTTGTTTTGTTTTTCACTATTGGATTAAATTATAGATTGAGATGCTAAGTACCACAAACTAATCTTTGTTAGTTTAAAATGACAAATCTCTATACATTTTTTAAATATTTTTTAAGAAATACAGATAGATTCTACATTCTCTTGTGCATATACCAACGAATATAATTTGTTTTAACAATAGACCATTTATCCCAGGTCGGTGTAGCGACGTCTTCAGCGACGCCACAATCGCCGAGTGCCCACTACATCTTGGCACCATCAAATAGAACTATTAGTAATGCGACAGTCACTAAAAAAGGTGAGAATGATTGTTTTATCACTCATGTATCTACAAAAAAAAAAACAGTAACAGATAACATTTCAATATGAGTACAAAAGGGTACAACCATGGCCCAAAGTTTTAACCAACAGGAACATAGCCTCGCAGTGCCTGTTCGCTGCTCCACCGTCACGTACCCTCACGTCTCGGTATGCCCCAACGGCGCAAGCGATCAGGGCCCCAAGTCTGCTATTACAATAGTGACAGAATGGTCTGTCATTGACCTCATAATGGTCGATTTTGACAAGTTTAGTAATCTATTAATATAAAAGCGTCATTATGACTTTCCAATGGTCAACCACTGACACTCCATTGAAAGAAATGGCATAGAATGGTAATCTCGTACATAATGGCAAATGAATAACAGACGTATGCAGTAGTCCGCTAAAATTTTGACAGTTTCTTTGATCAGTGACCTACCATTAGAATGTCATTGTGCAGTCATTGCTTTTAATAGCTCGGCTATCAAAAATTTTTACGAGACCATTGATCGACCATTACGAATTTAGAAGATTACGAACATTTAGCAAAATGACAATGGGATCGTGTTGGAATGACATATTTATTAAAATAGCAAACTTGGGGCCCTGTATGCTGAACGCCCTGATTGCTCAGGAACCGACTGTCGATGTATTTACGTGCACTCAAAGATCGATGACCAAAAATTGTGCAAACTTTTTTAGTTCTTAAGAATAATATAATGTTGCTGGCTTATTATACGCTTTGGTGCAAACTGTTAGTATAGTAAGCAATTTTATTGATAAAAATAAATAAACACAGTGTGATGCGGTCCTATTGGGTAGCGAGTTAGGGGCAAAGTCTACGGTTCTTACATTGCAAACACTAGGGAATTTGGACAAAGTGACATTTTATCAGCGGCACCGGCTTCACTGCTGAAATGTGATCTAACCCAAAGATTTTGAACTTTTCGACAGACGTTATCGCATATAGAATGTCACTTTGTCTAACGTACCAAGAGAGTATGTATTTTAAAGATATTCAGGGAATGTTTCGTCATTCTTCGCTTAGGCGTTATACAGGGTGTTCGAAAAGTGCGTGGTAATTTTTAAGGAGGGTGGTCTGTATCCACAATACAATAAATAAACAATATCAAAATAAAATATTGACTTTTTTTTTAAACCGACCCCGTTTCACGACTCAACAATTCAATAAAAATCACTTTTCAAGCAATTAGACTGCAAAAACTGTTTTTTTTTTAAATTATTTTTTATCGTTTATCATCGTCCAGGTTTTTTGGAAAAAAATAAAAAAAAAAACTACCAGATTCAGAAAGACACCCTTAAATATATGTTACTATGTACTTCTGGAACTCCTTGTATACTAGAAAAATTTGGGAATAGATAGAACAGAACTGGCATATAATTTAGTTCTGTATATTTTTACTGTGTTAATACTGGCCCATTTATTTAATAATCACTGTTAGTCTTATAACAGTAAAACCTTATGTCCTTATCTTTGTCAAATAAAGCCATTAACTTCGCGAGACATTAACTCATAGTCAGCCAGAATTTAGTACATTTCATTTTATGTGCATCCATTTCAACTATTGAAAGGTCTTGCTATTACGATTCCAGCCAGTGTCCGGAAATCGAATACGGGTATATATCATGCAGCGTCAAATGGGTAAATAATTCACACTGTGTTGAAAACGCGGTGCTAAATCATGGATAGTATTCTGAAAACCATACGATCGATCTGTGTGTGTTTTCGTTCAAGTGGTTAGTGGTTTTGAGTGAAATTGCTTTATTCAAAGTATTTTATTCCAAACATACTTTTTTAGTATGGGGTATTACCAAATGACGTCTTCCGCTCTGGCGGAGCGGCAGGGAGTGTCAGAGTTACTTAAAACCCATCCGTGTTCCTCCTAATGTCCTTTGCGTTCCAGGCTCGCGGTAACTGTGTCGAACAAATTCCGCTACTTCGTCACGCTAGTGCTGATAGAATATTACTTATCTAGATTCTTTAATTGAAGAGTGAATAGGATATTTCTAGGCAGCAAGCTCAATTGTTAACCACGTTATCCCTTTCCCCAGGAGCAATCTTGAGAGTTAATCAATAAAAATACTACTTAAATTGTAAGGGGCACTTAATTTAAAATGTTGAAGAGTTCTCAATAATACTGGTGTTTAATTGACAAAGACTGGTATTGAATTTAAGACCTCTGAGTTTGTTTTAGTGCCAGCCAGGTGTTAGTTAAGAAACACCGGCTTCATCTAGTTTAAAATGACCAAAAAAGATCGACATGTAGGTTTTATGTTTAACCTATTTGCGTTCATGGATTTAAACCTCATTTCATGTTCAGTTCAGTTCAGTATGTGTGAGTAAAATTGAAAGATAACAAACACGAGTTAGTGTACTTGTTCACACGGATGGGCTTTAGTCAGTAAATTGTGCACTTTGCGATCCATGGCCGCGGTAACTCTTTCGTACAAATTCCGGAACATTTCACATAGGCCTGACATACGGACTTATAAAATGTCTGAAGTTATTGCACGCTTTGAATTTGTCATTTCCTATGGACAACAGCCGGAAAGGAACTCTAAGGTCACTTTAAAAAAAATGATTTAACTATACAATGTTTAGTCATATTATAGTAGGTATTGAAAAGGTATGAGAGTACCATTTAGACAAAATGGAGATAGAATACGTGAGAGTTAGCCTGAGTTAGGTGGGACTATACATAACTGACAGCGCTATCTCATTTTAGAACTGGAAAAGTAGTCGCATTATCTATACTTAATATTATAAAGCTGAAGAGTTTGTTTGTTTGTTTGTTTGAACGCGCTAATCTCAGGAACTACTGGTTCGAATTGAAAATTTTTTTTTGGTTTGAATAGACCGATTATCGAGGAAGGCTTTAGGCTATATATCATCACGCTTAAGCCAATAGGAGCGGAGCAGCGATAAATAATGTTTTAAAATCGGGGATTCCACGGGGACGAAGTCGCGGGCAGCAGCTAGTAATTTCATAAACTGTTTGAACCAAATATCTTTTTTCCAAACTGCACAATTTTCTTTGATCAAAAATATACATTTCCAATTAATTACTTATAAAAAAAACCGGGTAAAAATGCGTGAACAAAAATGCAGGGGTGAATAGAAACGAAACATTGATTAGGATACTACAACTTTTACTAGTATATTACTGGGTCTTTTCTTGTTAAAATTGATTTAAAATGGTGACCTTAAATGCCGCAAACAATATTTAAATATATAACCCTAAAAGAATATGTTTATATTATTTCCTGTATTTCAATTCGCCCCGTTTTGCGACTGTCTAGTTACTTATGCCATCTATGTAAATGTTGACATGTGTTAGTTTATTGTTTACGTAGTATTGACAGATTTTTCATTATTTACAGGTAATGGTCATCAAACCCCATTAGCGACCCACGTATAAGTTAAGTTAAAAAAAATTTCTATACAAGACTTTGGATGAATTTATTACGCAGTGCCTCGCGTATCTGTGTACTATAGTTATTTTTTATTTAACTTTAATTTAGAAGTATTTTCTTCCGGTCACATCTGCGGTCAAATTAATGGAATGTAATCAATTAAACTTTTGTAAATTATTACAATTTTTCTTCAAGCATTTTCTGTAAATTTTAATATGTATACTAAAAACTGATTGTACAGTAGAATGTTTGAATTGAAACTGGGAACCTCTATTGTCCTTGAAGTTAGCTAGCATATTAGTGTTCAAAAATCTAGGTTATAGATCGTATAAATAGATTACCACAAAAAGTCCTTGTCACAACCGAATTAGGCAAAGATTGATCGGTTTAAACCTTTCACGATGTTAAGTAAACCTATTGCGTGTTTGACCTTATAGGTGGTTTATTTACTTGGTGTTATGGAAATGCTGAATTGGCACCATTTTGTTTCCAAAAGAACCCATGTTTCTTTTTACCCCAAACGTGTTAAACATTCTGTTCATAAAAAAACAGTTACAATTTTGTCTTTAAAAAAACCTAAATATAAAACTGGGACTTGTTTACGTCTCACATTTTCAGTTTCTAGAAATCATAAATACAAAATGGTGCCAAAAAAGACATAAAAAAATTAGTCAATTCTTTGAAAGTTGTTAAAAAATTATGTAAATTTTCGTCAATTTCGTATAATCCGACTGAGACTGGTCTTGTTACTATTGTATTAAAGTGTGTATATAATAATATTAAATAAAATATATTTGAGTGTAATGACGGTGTTTCTTGAGAGAGCCACGAATGTCGTTCTTTGATGAGCTAAATCACCCGTTTAACTGAATAGTTTTGTTATGTTGCGAAAAATCTATTATCAATTTTTAAAAAATCATCAAAACCATTTTGTAATGTGAGGGTGTCTTTTTCAATACCACATGATTATGCGGAATTTAAACTTAGCTCATGAAAGAAGATTGTGTGAAGCTTTATTAAAAAAAATAAAGTTCATGCCCACTCTCTTCAAAAGCATGTAATAATTTTTATCAGAACCATCGCCTTTTAGATAAATAATAACTATAATTTGATTGTATGTAAAATTAAAGTCAACCTTACTAAACGTTTTCGTAATGAATACGTAGTTTACTTATGTTTATAATAATATTTTATTGATCGTTTTTATGTTTTATTTTCACATTTGTAATCAATAAAATAATAAAAAATATCGTGTAGATGTAAAAGTAAATGTATTTACTAATATTCTATAGCTTTCTGTTACACCGTTTTTTTTTTTTAGAAAAGTACATATCAGAATAAGTAAATAACTCTATAGTTTTTGTCGTCAATCCTTTCAATAGGACATAAATGTTAAACTTATAAATATAATTATGAAATAAGCTTTAATTTATCTAAAATGTGCCATTTTCATGATATCTCAAACATATCTTAAATACATTTTAAATTTTGCGAAAAATGCACCGTTCTTCCATTTATTTCCTTAGTGCAATGTCAATTTATATTTTATTAGAAAATACTGGACATATTTTGAAATGGACCTTTTTTATTTTTACAAAGTTATTTTTGGATAGATATGTCCAGTAGGGAATTAAATAGTGAAATAAATCAATTATGAAAATATAAATAGTTATAAAATATTTACGGCTTATCACAATATGCTCAATAATCTATAGAAGTAAACATTTCATTTAAAATTTTCAATTCAAGACTGATTAGACTAACCTACACCACACACTGTTTTCCTTTTGTTTGACTTGTACCATTCCGAATTGGAATTGTTATACTTATACTGTCACTTCTACTTGTACCTAATTAAAATGTAAATCGAGCAACTTATATGAATTCAAGAATAGCAAACATTTATTTAAAAAGAAGCATTTTCCTAGCCCACTTTGTTCTTAGTAAAAAAAAAACCTTAGAAGTCACACATAAATCTAACAATTTCAAATGAAATCTATTTAAAATTTCAATTTAACTAAATTATTTATAATTGATTCAATAAAATTGCTTCAAGAACACATCGGCCTAGAAATTACAATTTCATAATATTTATAGAAATATAATGTTAGCCTTAGAAGTCATCTCATCCGTCTTGTAATGTTAAATTTCATCTCAATATTTTTTGTGTTTTTAATTTTCTACCGCAAGAAAAAAGCTGTAATTGTAAATTCTAATAGGCACCATTTTTATTTATATCATGTTCGTAAAAGTTATTTAGATGAATATACAAAAAAAATCGAGTATTTCACTAGCTAAAATATAAAAACTGCTTACACACTCGCGATTTTATCTTTCGGAACACGCAAAAACGTCTGTGTGTAGGGTGGTTTACGTCGATTATTCCTCTTGTAATAAAAACTATTATTATGCTAGATAAATAATTATTTTTTCTGTGATACATAGATTAAAGTGTTTTTTGTACATATTAATCGCTATATTACTATGTGAATGAAATTGTTAAGAATATTATGTACTACTTTAAAAAAAATGTAAGGCTTTTGACTTTGTGAACTAATTTAGCTGATAGTGGTGAGGAGAGTTATGTTTTATGAAGTGAGGAAAAAAAAAACATTAGATAGAAAAGCGTAACGACCGAGTTATAAAAAGTTGCAACTTGTAAATTAGTAAAATTGTACAAACTACTTTTCTAAATAAAACGAAACTTTGGCCTATGTAACATGTGTTTTCATTTACTCTCCAGGGAACCTTATTTTGTTACCCGATGTCAAAGTAGAAAAAACTCTTTGTGAATAGCGGGGAAATGTATTGAGTGATCTCTTTTGGCATTTCCTGTGACTACACGTTTTATTTTGTTATTTTTCGTCGGAACCAATAGTTTCGAGTGAGTGCTTTTCAATTTTCATTTGTCCGATTTCCTGTTTAGTTTTATTTTGATGAAATGCTTCGTGACGTTTCAAATACATTTTTTTGTAGATAGTTTAATCAAGTCTCCTTTCCGTAGTCTTCCTTTGAGAACTTATGCTATCCTATCTGAATGGTATCAAAAAATCTAATACTGATTCCAGAAGAGTTCAAACACTTATACTTCTTATTTTTATAATGACTACACTAAATTTTATTAAAACAAAATATTTTGTAAAGTAGAAATCACTCCATTTTACAAGAAATACGGAAATTATGATTCATGTAATATTCAAACAAGGGCATAAAATGCTTATCACTCGTGTTATACCGCCCCGACGACAAAGGGATGAAGTGTTTTAGTAATGCTTAAATGTTATAAATATGAAGCTAACGTAGATAGATGCCTTCAAATTTTTCATGAATAAAGTGACAACTAGTAATCCATAGTCTCAGTCTTGGTCAATAAACCTTTGACTAACATTATTTTCTACAAGTTTTTGACATTGATTGGCAGTGAGATAAGAATGCAACTTGAATTTTAACGGTTTTTTTTTAAACTAGTTACCTACCTGCAATAATCAGACTTGTGTAAATGTGGTAAAGGTATTATTAGTAAATTATTGTTTTTAGTAAGATCTCTTGAATTCTCTTGTTTATTAAAAATAATGCTCGAAAATACCAAAAGTTTATTGATGACATGTACAAACTCGTGATTTTATATAGTTTATTTGAAAGAAAAAGAAAATAGGCTCTGGCCATTTCACGCAACCACGTCCAATGTTGATGTCTGATCAAATGATCACAGCACGTATTCCGACGAATACCTACCAACCAATAAATACCGAATAAATATTCCTCCAGAAAGTATTTACTGTCACTCATTGTCTCCACGTCCGTGAATAAAAGTAAAAGTAGATGTGGAAGTAAGTGGAATCACTCCACACATTGTAAGTATGAAACACAGAATAACGTACTTTGTAGATGTTATGAGGAAATTCATATTGTAGATGGACGCGGACGTAAAATGTTTATCACCCTTGTTAGCGAGGAGCCACGAAAATAGCGGTGGACTAAAAGCGATTAGGCTGTCTTTGAAAAAATGGAGACTGGAAGCAACATTGCTAGAATCTTGGATGCAGAAAAGAAACCACAAGATAAAAAGGTCAGATAATGTCAAAAATATTCCATTGAATCGCTATTTTAATTGTTATTTATTTTGGATAGGGATTAACAAAAAGCAAGCCAGTAAAATAACGTTAAAAAGCTGAACCCGTAGTTGCAGCGACTTCTGAGCTACCACTGTCGACGCCTGCACTAAAAACAAGCCAATAAAATAACGTTAAAAGTAGAACCTGCAGTTACAGTGACTTCTGAGCTAACACTATCGACGCCATAGAAGAGGTCAAGTTTTGGGCCCAATAAATTGAATCTGTCCTGTCAACAACAGGGAGAAGAAGGATGAATGGAATTTCCTGCTATAACATTAATAAAAATTAGCCCTAAGATGTCGTCCTAATATAAAATTATCCTCACACTAATATGCTACCGTCGCTTCCATTTCCAAAAACCGGAATCGTCATCGTGCCGGCAGAAGGCGCTTTTCGGTTTTTCCTAGCGACGATCGCTATGATCACTTGCCATTAAGATAACGCCAATTTATTACTAATTTAATTAATGGCGTTAACGTGTCCACTTAGGAAAATGCTGGATAAAACAATTTCCTTTTTAAAAGCTTACGTTGTGGCTTCAGGTGAAGGGGATTAAGACAGGCATGAGATATAAAGGTTATAGTGCACGCACGGAATACTTTTATACCGGCTATTATACCTGCACATGCTTGATATGATATAGCTGTATGTAAGGTTGAGGACCGCGTTATGATCAAAGAAATAATACCATGACTAGTGATAGAAGAGGATACACTCGTAGTCAAGTCATGAAGACAACAGCTGTACGGAGTGATCACAGGATAAGCTAGTCAGTCCGTGGATGACTGACTATAAGCTATATTTTGACTCAAGTCCCTTTGATATCCGTAAATCTTTGTCGTTGCTTTGGCATCAGGGCTACCTTATAATTATGTAAGGTCTACTTCTTTCAACAGAAAAAGATGCCCCAAGCGTCGGGAAACTCAGGGCCTTACCCGGCCACCATAGGCGCGGGCCTGAGGACGGTAAGCCATGAGTGGCCCGCCGTCCGATAGCAACCAGACTGTCAACAAAGAAGACAGGGCAACATAGGGTACTGACCCTATGGGGCCCCGTCTTCTTTGTTGACCCTAGCAGGCACTGACCTGCTAGGGTTACGGAATTTGATTGACCTTGACCTTGTTATTATTTAAATGATCGTGATGATGATTCATTCTGGTGTCGTTTAATGTTAGTTAAAACGAACATAAGTCACCGGTACTTCAATAAAGCAGATACTCTGAGATGTTTCTAATCATAGGATTACCTACAACTAAACACATTTTTTCCACGAGCGTCCGAGTAACAGTTAAAAAGCTTTAACGTTTAACCTTTTTAAAGTGCAGGTTGAACATAAAAATGTATATTTACCGAGCGGTCAAAGGTAAAGTTATTTTTAACCTAGTTTTGGAAATGTTAAATGCATTTCCTAAAAGTACCTACTGGAGTTGTATTTAAATATGGCGAAAATGTTGAAAGTTGCTGTTTAAAACGTTGGTCAATACACCGTTTTATGTTGCTGAAGTTTTTTATTTAATCTAGATTCGATTTTCAGTCGCCTTCTTATTTTCTTATGTGGTTAATATAAAATTGTAATCTTCTTTGTTATCGTTTTAAATGTGTCAGTTTGTCTGTGTGAATGTTTTTGTAAATCGACGAGTATCGTAAATAAATAAAAAAAAACAAAATTAAGACACTTTTGGGATATCATTATAAAAAAAAACTATGCCGTGTGACAAAGATATCAAATGAAATTAATGGTTTCAAATATACTTTTTTCCACAATTTAAAATTATATTATTATTATAGCTAGCCTGAAATGTCCCAAGGCTAAACAAAGGCCTCCTTCCACAACTTTTCATTGTTTTGTGTCACATCCTGCCAATTCCCAAGGAATACATCCAAGTCGTGCCACCAACATCGTCGTGGTCTGCCGCGGCCACGTCTCGTGATTATTATTTTATTAATTAAAAGAAAAACTAGATCCCATGCACCCTATATCTACTATAACTGAGCCAAACATTATTAAATTAAACTTTTTTTGTTAAGGTTTGCAAAGGTATGTGTGATTACAGCAAGATCTTTTGAAAAATTATATAGTTTTTAAAGTAACATGTTTACAAATATGATACGCTCGGAATACATCGAAACCTTTTGCTCGCGCATCCGTTTTTTTTTAGAGCATACACTAAGCAACCGGTCGCTAAGTGTATACCCAATTACAGGTGCATTAAGTTTCGCTAATAAGAGATAGTTTTCCGACTTAGTGACGAAATCACTAGCAAACAGTATCAAGTAAAAGTTATTACGTTCCGTTCACATCGGATTTGAACCTGCTATTTCCACATCTCCTCGGTTTCCCCATTTCCACGGGTACTGGCTGTATTTTTAATATCAAATTGAATTATTATTCAAATATAAAATACCAGCCTGATATTGGGAAATAACAATGAACGATTTGCATTTAATGGAAGACTGTTATGGATTTGAAGAAATAGGTCGTACATAGTATAAATGTACTAACTTATTTTGTAAGTAGAATATACTTAAGTGACTGTAACAGAACATATTGATATATAGTAGTCATCGCGAACCCATAGACTCAACATTCATACATACATACATATGTAGGTGACCTCAAGGTGGTTTAACGACCATTTGTTCAGACGCTGTACAGAAAGTGGGATTCTATCGCTGAAAGCTACTGTCGTATTACTAAAATATAATAATAATAATATTTTGACAAATAGGTACATCAAGAGAGGTGCCAAAATATGGACTACGTGACATTTCCTAATATCCTAATGATTGTGGATTTTATGACACAATTCGACTTTTTTACCTAGATTAGTGCATTAATAGATTTTGGTTATCCGTTAAATACAATTAGCTCAGGCCCAGTCGGAAACACAGAAGCAATTAAAATAAACGATTGTTTTTCCTTAAACAGGAATACAGCACACTAATGAACCTCTGGGGTCTGTCTTGCTTCTAATTTTAATCTCTGTTTATATCTACTACTCTATCTACAGGGTATTTTGGAAGGGCGCTATTATAATAAAAAAGATGTTCTGTAGGCTATAAAGTAAAGAAATAATATTATCTATCTTGTTTTTAATTTTTTTGTTAACTTTTTGACATGGCTGGCATTTTTTGTTAATTATTTGTTTTATTTCATATCTTTTTGCTATTTACTAATCAAGCTTTAGACGGTAAAAATCTAGTATGAACCTGTTAAGCGATAAGTACATCGTAACTTACATAAATACCTAAAAACACACGGCTGCTTGCGGACGTGTGTTTAATTTGTGTGTGTGTGTGTTAAAATATTTAGTGAATAAAAACTATTCTTGTTTAGCTTTTATCAGCTGTCATAATTTCAGTATCTACTCTCTTTTTCCTAACCTATATGAATACCTACAGACAATAACACACGGCTGCTTGCGGACGTGTACAGGTAAACGTGTCTTGCTCGCCATAAAATTAGTTTGCTTTCACTAACGATAATTTTTGTGCTAAGACATAACTATAAAAATACTAAAAGTATTTTCAGTTCAATTTGTGTGTGTGTTAAAATATTTACTAAATAAAAATATTCTTGTTTAACTTTTATCAGCTGTCATAATTTCAGTATCTACTCCCTTTTTCATCAAACTTTTTGATACAAAAACCTTATTGAAAATGAAGTTACAATGCACAGTAACTCTTGACATTAATGACCATACTTTCAAAACTCATGAAAAAGGAGACAATTTTATTTTCAAAGTATTCCAAGAGTCTCATGGCAACAAAGTCTTTAAACAACATAATTCCTTATACTTCGATCATAAGGTCTGTATTCCAATACCACAAAAGTAAGTTAATCGATTATTTTTCCAATAAAAATAATTGCTTCCTTATCTTAATAGACTTTGTCAGTTTGTTATAGTAACTCGATAGCCATCGATATTCGGTCGATTGTTACATTTTGTTTACACGAATTAATGAAGTGTTCATCATCAACGTATTAATTTGAATCATGAACATTTCATTTGCAAAGTGAATTTCTTATTAATTTAGCGAAGAACTCATTTTTTTTCTGTACTTACATTTTACTAAAAAATATGGTTCATCATAGACAAGATAGACTATATTGGGCAGCTCAAAAGCACAGCTATCACTCACAGCTTTTCAAAACAGTAAATAGGTTCTTGAAGTTTACATACATAGGTTATTATCTCGGGCTCTAACACGGGATCTATTATGACGTCTTAAAACCATCATGATTCCGTTGTTACATATCGTAATGCTATTGGATATAATTAGGTCGTATATCACCATCCCTATACTATGACGGAGTCATGGTAGCATTGCTACCTGCTGAGTGCCAAGAAGAGTGAAGCATAATCAGCCTTTTTAATGTTCCCACTGCTGGGACTCAGGCCTCCTCTCTAGGAGAGTGAATGGGCCGTAATCCACCACGCGGGCCCAGTGCGAGTTGGCAAATGTCACATGTCTTCGAATTTTGGTTCTAGGACACGCCGGTTTCCTCACGATGTTTTCCTGCACCGTTTTAAGAGCAATGGTGATGAAGTTATACACATACACAACATAATGACAAAAAAATGCGCCTGACTAGGTTACCACTTGGCCACCAATGCTCTCCAGGCCTAGCCTTTATCCATCTATGATAGGGTCGGATTTCAGTCTAACAACATGTAACTGAGTACTAGTATTGACATGGAGTGACTGCTAATCTGACTTCCATATATAATTCAATAATTGGGTTTACACGATAACCATTGGCAAGACTAGTGTCAGACTTCTTCAGTCTAACCTGACTGCAGGGACCAACAGCCTAACTTGCGTAACCAATGTTACTCCACTTTAGTCGGTTTAATAATCCCATTTCTCCAAAGGTTTCCGCATAAGAAATTCTTTATCTTGGAAATTGTAATCTTCTATTTTTATCAACCAACAGATTTTTCTCTAACATCAAAAACCATTAGGTATGTTTCTTTCACAGCTATCCGAGATTCAAAATCCCAGGTTACCTTAAGTCTCAAAAGTCAGTTCGTGGTCTGATTTCTAAGTAAAAACGGCACGCTGCATAATTTCTAGCCAACCCTTCGAAGCAAAAACAACAATACCCTCAAAGAAAACACTAAACTTGAATCGGCAAAGCCAAGAAAAAAGGTCTAGCCACATCCCATATAAATTCATGTCCCAAAAGGTACCTATTTTAGGAAAACGAAAACGGCAAAGCCTAAACAATCTGGCGACCCTAATATTATGCAAAATGTCGCCGTGAGGATATCGAGGGAACTGTCTAAGGCAGTTTGGGAAACAATGGATGTGAGTGGCGCCTTTCAAATGGCCCGATAGGTAGCTTAAAGGAGGTCGTATGTAGGCTTCTTTTGACTTCCCTAACGTTTCAAGAAAAGTAGAATCGTAGGAGCGTTGTGTTAGCAATAATAGCAGAATTTGACCCAGTTGCGTTCAGTTTTTTGATAGGTTAGTTTAGAAAATGATTACATTAAATATAATGGAATCTATAAATGTACGTAGTTACTAAGGAAAATTGTGATTCAAAGAAAATAATTTCCTTCTATCGAAGAGGAAAATCTCTCGTGAAAATATTATGACTCCATTAGTTGCATGTTTGTGGTGAGCAAACATGAAAGATAGTAGCTAACTTAATATCATTGCATGTGGTCAGTTTGAAACAAAATCAACATACGTTTTATGTTTTAGAGTTTGTGAATTTACTGAATAATGACGGTCACATTTTTTGTAGAGGAATTTGGAGGGTTTAGTGGCTTAATAATAACAGTAGAATCGCTTAACGTGTTTCGTGGATGGGTGACCATCTTAACATACCGACACGCCTCTTCTTGTTTCCAACGTTTAATGGAAAATTAACAGATTTTTGATACAGAGTCCAACAACTACAATCATAAATTAAAAATCCACCGATGATTGTGGTAGATTTTTGTTGTTTTTTTTTAAACGACTTGACATAGATACGAGTATATTTGGTGGAAAGTGACAAGACGCCCTCGTTAAATCTAGGCATAGATACTTTTTTATTTTAACATTGTAGATAGTTATATACGTATATGTATTTTTAGTAATTTATGTTCTTTTTTACTTTTCCACTTTCCTCGCTTTAAACATTTCAGATACCTATTTACCAATGATTGACTGGTAGAGAATGCCCAAGACATTAAGTCCATTAATGTGAGTACCTTTATATATGAGGTTTAAATAAATAGTATATTCTTCATTTATTTTCTCTATCAGCGATGTTTCTTACTGCAGATTGTCTGTATCATGAGTCAAGAACAACAGCACAAAATACCTAGTCCCCTTTTGGGAAAACAACCCTCGCAGGTAATAACCCAAGGGTAAGTTACTAAGGGAATACCCCCAAGAAAATTTGCGGCGAACCAGTAAAGATTATTGCCAGTACGTCAGCTAAAATATTAGATAACAAAAAAAGGCATCAGGCATACGATATTGTGGTTTGTTTCCACTTTTATCTCCCGATGTACCGGGGAGAACGTAAACTTCTTTTTATGTGAAAATGTGTTCGCTCGTAAAAAATCTACGTGATATTTTTGACAACAGGTCCTGAGAGATGATTTCGTTTGAATTAAATGTTCATATGAGTAATAGGATCGTGATATTATACAGTTATATAAATTGATATGCATGTTCATACTTTAATATCGTTAATATGTTCAAAGTAAAAGTCAAAGTCAAAACGTTTACTTCAATTAGGCCATTAGATGGCACTTTTGAACGTCATCATTAAAAGTTACCATAATTAAGCGACTCTAGCCTCCATTCACAAAGGTAGATTCTAATGGAGAACAATGGACAAGAAACTCCATAGTTACTCTTTTCAAATAAATGCTTTACAATATTTGGTATAAAAATACTTCATATATGTGTGTGTTCAGTTAGTTAAAGTTCATATTTTGTTTGCATGTGAGTTTTGTTTAAACATTTTTTTTTTTTAGATTTTTTTAAACTAACATTATCTTTGTATTTAATGAGTCGGTTATGTCTTTTTACCAAAGGTCGGTATAGTAATAATAAAGTTGCAAAGATGTTTTATTTAACAATTTATGTACACACATTTAATAAAAAAAGACAAGAAGAAGGAAACAGAAAAATAGGTACAAAGGTTATGTTTATTTCTATAGAAATCTCTTCCAGCATACCTACGAAAGAGAATTCAAGTAATAAGAGATGTAGACATTGTGTGTAAAAGTATTAAGTAAGAATAATAAAAACAATACATTTTAAAGATAACATACAATCCATAAATATCATACTAATACATAGGTACTAAATAATATTCTAAGATAAATAATAATACATACTTATATGCAAGTAAGATGGGAAAGAAAGATAGTGTTCTTTCACTCTTCTTTTAAAAACTGCAAGTGCTTAGCAATGTTTTATGTTATTGTAATCGGTCATCTCTGCACTGATTGAAAGCTACGTCAAAGGCTATTAGTTACTCCCAAAAAAAACATGCACTGTTCATGTAGGATATTATATCGCGGGGTTGAAGCAACGGGGAAAAGCTAGTATCCAAAATAAGATATTACATAATGTTAAGTAGTTATTCAGATAATTGAGAAGTAATTTCTTGATAAATCTTCCTGTTTATTGATGAAAATAATTTTTGCTTCCGTTTTTTTATGCTGTAGGAAGGTTTATGTACAAAAGTTCTGGGAAAATTTTATTGGTGTGTAGGAGCACGTGACGCTCCATAGTCTCCACACATCACAAAATTTTTATTAGTCTCCGTTTGGTTTTGTCTATATGCAGCTAAAAATGCACCGGTTGCAAGCACTACCACACGCATCCGACCTGCTACATCTCTGTTTATTTTAGTACAACGATGGACTTCATGCCTTGGTTTCTTCTTTTTATCGTTTTCTCACTTTCCAGAATCGCATCCACGTATGACGGATCGCCAAGTTACGTGGTCGTTAGAATAGTCGCTGTTCTCAATAATCCGTGTCTAACCTTGATCTTGTCGCTGCTTTGTTCTTTATTCGCATAAGAATATGATGAGCCTCTACAGGCAGTTTGGGCATACTTACCAAAGCTTATTTATTCAAAAAGCTTCAGGCTCTTATACTTTAAAAATCATGATGAGGTTTACTATAAAGTAATTTAGTGTAAAGTCCCGCAAGCCTTCGTTGAAAAGGATGGTTTCTTCGACCGAAGGGTAGTTGAGTCTAGTGAGCAACTGCCCGATTGTTGAAAGAAACTTTGCATCGTGTTGATGCAGGATTTTGTATAGTTAGTTCGCTGCTGGTGGGGCTAGATGGCGCTACGTCTTTTTGCTGCCGTAGAAATTTTACTTCATTAGTTTTTGCCATCATACAGTATGTCTATTAATAAAAAAAACTCAAGTAGCAACTGAAACTGAAACCGAACTGAACTGTAAACTGTCACTTGACCTGCTCTGCACATCACCTTGACTGCTAATAAAACTAGACAAAACCCCCTGTTTCAACAAAAACAAAAAAACACAAAACTAGCCAAACATACATAAACGAGATTCAATTCAATATAACTATCTACCCATCCACATAATGGTCCATTGAAAGTGTTTCTGTGTATTCGAGCATGGCTAATAGTTCGACTTACTGAGGTGTTAATACCCGATTGAACAATATTGCTGATATTGCTCTTCTGTATTTTGTAAAAGGTAAAAAGTATTGTAAGTCTTTGGACAATTTTTGATAAACTTGGTGTATGAAAATATCATCATGGCATATTTATAATATGTATAAAAAATATTTTTGATAATATAAAAAATTTGTTTCTTGGTTTAAAATAACAGCTACATGGATTGTTTTTAACCGACTTCTAAAAAAGGAGGAGGTTCTCAATTCGGATGTTTGAATGTTTTTTTTTTTTTTTTTTTATGTTTGTTCGCGCATAACTCGTCGCTAGTCAACCGATTTGAAAAAATCGGTTGACTAGCGACGGAGTTATGTGTTATGTTTTTTGTTGGAAAGGGTATACTTCCCAAATGGTCCCATGAAAATTTTATCGAAATCGACCAAGCGGTTTTCGAAAAATAAACAAAAATCTAAAAAAAATATCTACATTGTCTACATTGACGACCTCTTAGTTTACTCTGCAAAGGAGCAGTACGTTTTTTACACCAACGTGATTGGTTCGTTTAGGTGGGGGGAGGGGAGGGGGTGTAGGTACCACTAAAAAGTGAAAAAAAAAACCGACTTTTACACAAAAAATCAAAAAAGTGCAAAATAACTTTAATTTCGGAAGTCGGTGTTCAAAAAACGAAAAAGCAACCACAAACACCGAGTTCCGAAATTAAAGTTATTTTGCATTTTTTTGATTTTTAAAAAGTAAAAGTCGGTTGTATTTTTCAGACGAAACCAACTGCTAAGCGTGCTTTCCGAAGACCGTCAAAATTCGGTTTGTTTATAGCTGGTTTCCCATCCAAAGCCAAGCCTGGGCAAGTGTAGCTTAGCCTCGAAAATTGAACTTATAAACAAAAAAACCAACCCTCCAAATTCAACTTACTGATTTCAGAATACCCAAAACCAATTTTTTCAACACAAACACAAAATTCCGTAGAATTGGTCCAGCAAAACTGTTACTGCAGTTCCGAAACTCTATTTAAATTTTACGAGTTTCTTCGCGTTTTTATTGATATTATCTGGCCCTGAATTGAAAATCGTTCAGGAAAATACTTTTGTTTGAAATGTGTATAAAGTTTGCCTTGTGAACTGCGGAATTTTAAGTGGTGTTGACTCATCGCGGTGGTTCCCGAAGTTCGGAAAGGGGTCGGTATTTTCACGCTCTTTAACGTTTTGGGTGGGAAAAAGATTATTTTGGTGTAATCTTTATGTAGTTCGAAAAACAGTTTTTAGTTATACATAAGATTATATGTATAAAAAAATAGTATGACAGATTTGTAACAGCTGCTTCTAAGCATTAAAAAGCACATTGATAAATTTCCCACGACCATGGTAAACCGCGAAACTAGTGACCCACCCCAGCATCGCACGATTAAAATTTACTGATGCGCGTCCGCACATCGTTTTTTACGCATTTCATAAAGCATAGAATTTTCTTCACTATTTGTAATGTCGATGGCTCCTAAGTATACTGAGTCAACTAACAAATTTTGAGAAATGCACTTTTTAGTATATTTACAACAATTAAATCATTTCCTATCTACCCGTTAAAAAATAAAATTCATATCTCTATAAATAACTAAGAAAAAATAGCGTATACTGGATCAAGTATACTAATTTATTTATTTTGCACGCAGTACACTGAGTCAAGTGCATGCTACCAATATACGCGGGACGCGAATTCGCGAAAGTTGAACCTGACTCAGTATACGTCGAAACAGCGTGGTGTGCGGATGTAATTATGAGCTTTATGTTATCAAGAAATAGTTGATTTTCTTGTATTATTATGTTTTATGTCCTACAACGTGTTGAAAGAAATGTTATGAAAAAATGTTCGAGGAGACTAGATCAAAGACTGATGACACAAAACGTAGTGTACTTGATTATGTTGCAAGATTTTCGCCTGTGGAATCGCTTGTAAAGATTCCAATAAAAAGTATTTTGCCGGATTTCTATCGTTCCCTAAAATGTTCAGATGATTCTGATCAGATAACTGCAGTCAGATCGGAACAGAATAGTTTTTTTTAATGTATATAGAAAGTTATAAATACAAAATATAAATTAGTCATCGTTTTCTGATTGTTGGTCACACAAAAACGAGGGAGGTAGTATGTATGCAGTAATAGAAAGACAGACAGGAATAGAAAGAAAAAATACTACAAACACCTGCTCAATTGTACATGGCGTTTCAATTTGCTAAAAAAAACAAATAATTAAAAAAAATTAAAAACACACCTGCCATGTTAAAAAGTATATAATAATATTTTTGTTGCATTCGGGGAACCTGTAAGGAACTATTCAAAGGAACCGTCCCCCGACTGTTATGAAAAGATAATATTATATTTTTTTTATTTTCACTAACCCGGGATAAATCAACACATCGAACGATACCACATATGTACATTGATATCGTGTAATAAAAAAAATCACAGACATACATACAAAAACCCTGAATACATTACACTCCTTTTTTGGGCAGTCGTGGAAAAACCGACGATAAACCTTATAAGGTCATCAAAGTCTCTCAAGATATTGTAATGGATCTCAAAACAATGCTTAAAAAGATGCAATGGAATAAGTCACTGAAATAGAAATTGAGAAAATCCTTACAAATGATTGTATAAAATTAGTTATGTAATGTGGTAATTAATAAATCTAAAGTAACACGTAATCAAACTGTCCCTAATATAGATTTAAGTGATCTTCGCTCAGCTTACTATAAGCCAATCCTAATAGATAAAAATTAACACATAGATTTAATGGACATGTGCAAAAAATTCGTGATATTATTTTTTCGTAACTATTAAGTACTGTCCTCAGACCTAAGGTAAATTTGGAGAATTTTACTCTCAGCAATAAATACTAAGTGTAAGGATAATTATTAAGAATTGTATACAAGTTACTGTGATTTTCTTTAAAGTAATTAAGAGTGATTACTAGTCCTAAATTATTGCGATTTCAAACAATTAACAAATAATCCTCATATTTTACAGAAATGTGCAATTGATACAATCAATATTTTGTATTTTTGTTATCTAAGACTAGACCTACCTAAGCCTTTGTGTTTATGTCTAGTATTGTTGATTTTTGTTAATTTTATAGATATCCTAAAGTTATGTCAATGTTACCAATAGAATTTCGAGATCTCTTTAATTAAAATATTGAACGTTAAAAGCGGTTTTGATTATTTTAACTATCTTGTACCACACTTGACTCAATTTACGGATGGTTCACTTTTAAAATGATATCCACGTATAATGAGTCAACTTATTATATTTTAACAAAATATGAGTTCATGAAAGGAATTATAATATGTAAAAAATCCAATAAGTAAATAAAAACAGTTTTTGCCACACTTATTAAGTCATTTCTCCCCAAAACGTAGATTAAATAATGCGACGTATAAAAATATAAGTGGTAGTTGATCCATTTTTAATAAAGAAATAATCGCCGTATACTAGTATATCTACATTATCTCATAAATTAATAAAATAATATGAAATTTGTTATGTACAGATGATAGGGTTTATTATAATTAACTCACTATGATTAGTTATTTTTTCTTGGTTGTATTAACAATTTCAATATAACCATTCGCTCTTCTTATCGCCCTCCTGTAAAGTTATTAGAAGTACAGTTGACTCAGTATACTTAGGAGCCGTCGATGTATCGTACACAAAACCTTCCGGAAGGAATTCCTTAAATGATAGTGACAATGTCATTAAAATCTCGCCCACTGCCACTTAAGTTTAGTGAAACTTGTGTGTTAGTGTTTAATCAAATAATCCTATGTATACGGAGTATTTTATTTAAGTAAGGTATCCAACGCTACTTTGGAAGGATTTCCTCATCCATAAAAAGTCTGAGTTAATCTAAAAAGGTTAACAAGGACAACGTAAATCTTGCCGGATAAACTTTAACTCCACGACGCAACAAAATATCTGTTCTTTAATTACCACTATGAAAGGCGACGGCAATAAAATAGAAAAAAAACGGTAGAAGGATAATGAAACGTCTCTATCTCAAAGATAAGGGGGAAAGAAAACAGTTGAAATAAGAGTTCAAGAGACAAAAACTCTTAATGAAGAAGGGGACAAAGTAATTTAAATTCGTTACTTCTACGCCATCTGCTAAATGCACTTCATTAAAACGTGCTAACTGTAGCAGAGCCAAACGTCGACTCGAATTCGAATTTCAAATTACCGCCGCTCTTTTTCAAATTTCGAATGCAATTCTTGAGTGACAAAAAATGGCGGTTCTTTTAAATGAAAACGGTTATTATAAAAAGTTTTGTATTTACATTTTTTTCTTTGTAACTGCAAGAGAAAAATTGTATGTCGTTGGTTTCTACAAGTTCAAAATTATTTAAGGTCTTTTAAAAAAGATATTTCACTTTTTATTGGTATCTTCTGATAGAATTGACTATTTTCCTTCATACAGCAAGAATCAAATAACACAGTAATTATGTAGTAGCTACCAAGAATTTCTCCAGACAGCAAGGTTTCGGAAACGTGCCAAGTCTGCCAACATTGCTGCATTGAATGGCAATGTTACTCGTGCAAAATATTTACTTTGAATGTCTCTATCTTACTGCTTTCGTTTATCAAGGAGATTTAGAATTTGAATGGGGAATGTAAGATAATGTAGCTAACGAAAATATTAATAGGTATATAATCAATGTGACTTAGTCCAAAATCACGTTGGATTAATGCTACCATCACAGTTACGGGAAATACCTGGACGAAGGACGTATGGAACGCTTTAAATACGACTATGTTCAGAAATTCCGTTTGATTTAATTATTTATGTTGAAGTCCTAACCCCATTCCATCTCGTCCTGACAGCCTGTTTCACTAATTTAACTTGCTAAGTGAAACTTGAAATCTTTGATATTTTAATCAGATTCCATCAAAAATAATGAAGCTGATTTAATGATTTGAAAATTTCTTAGAATATTATTTAAATTGTTAACTGATATGGAACGAAATTGAAATAATGACAATAATAAATAATTGGTAATGTAACCCTTTCACTGGACGAGATGAAATAGATGGAGGTAATGAAGGAGAAATTTATTTATTTTAACTAGCATTTAAAGAGAAAAAATTGATTATTCGTAATTATGATGTAATCTCTGAAAGTAATGCTGCTAATACTAGTCCCGGACCCCACACTATAATAAATAGTTAATATTTATGATACTGTGGATCCCGAATTCAGCTAGGACAATCATGTGCAATTTCCTAATCTACATAGCTATTGAACAAATAATCTTTCTTTATTTAAGAAGGTAAATATTTCTTAAGTCATAACTTGTACTAAACGATTTTATTGCCTTATTGAAAGCTAAGCTGTTGCTGAGAGTCATAAAATAGGTTCTTTTTGTCATGGAAAATGAACAGTTCTATGGTATTGGCCATGGGAGCGAAAACACTTTGTAGCGACATCTATGGCGCCACATAAGAACTAATCCTGCATCGCGCAATCAAAGTTCTCCGCGCCATTAGAACATATACGACAGCCCGAAATCATCTATCGGGCAGTTGCCCACCAGACATAACAACCCGTCTGGCCGGAGGATCCTCCCTTTTCAACGGAGGTTTGCGGGACTTTACTCTCTGTTCCGCATACCTCCAAACTGGTGACCTTCGACAAAGAACGTCAGCGCAGCCTTCGTGCAGCTACTACTTCGTGACGTCATCATCACTTCTCTCAAGCTTTCGAGCAGCAAGCAGCCATACAGCCAGCACCCACGGCTATAAAGGGTATCCTGACCACCAGCATGCCTACTTGGTCATACCTGGTCATCACCCTCAGCCTCATCAGCGACCTTGGTGAAGCACACTGAACCTTCGGCCAGTCACATGAAGAGCCATGACGAACCTCTCCTGGTCGACGCAAGCAGTCAAGCCACTACGTCGCACAGCACCGCTCCGACTCACTGGAGCCAGCAGCACTACTCCGACTCACTGGAGCCTGCAGCATCATCCCGACTCACTGGGACAGCACCACCCCGACTCACTGGGGCATCACCGCAGACAGTTCCGACTCACCGAGAACTATGCGGCACTCGGTTCCGACCCACTGGAACCAACCTACCACTGGCCTGGCACGCATCAAGAACCATCGATCTCCGATCTCCGGAGGGGAGTGATGTAGCGACATCTATGGCGCCACATAAGAACTAATCCTGCATCGCGCAATCAAAGTTCTCCGCGCCATTAGAACATATACGACAGCCCGAAATCATCTATCGGGCAGTTGCCCACCAGACATAACAACCCGTCTGGCCGGAGGATCCTCCCTTTTCAACGGAGGTTTGCGGGACTTTACTCTCTGTTCCGCATACCTCCAAAACTTAAAAAAATATCCCTCTGATAAAATTTATCATGCCAGATACGTGTTTCATTTTGATGATTTAAAACTTTGATATTATTTGTTGTAAAATTATTTTTGTCAGCATTAAGTATTGATCTAAATATTTCTTTCATAGGTTCTGAAGATAATTTGCTTACCTACCAATAAATCCATAAGTCACCATGCATCTACAACAGTCTCTTACAAGCCACGTTCTTTGCTTTATATCTCATACGGACTCACCCAGATAAAAAAGAATAATTGACGTGTAAAAGTAACACATTTACACAATAAATATAATTTATCATATTAGTACTGCTTGAAATCATAATAGTTTCCTCAATTTTCCATATATCTCCGGGGACAATTTTCTCCAGTTGAGCCACACTAAACGGTAACAAACATCACAAGTATAACTAATTGACTTTCAGATTTAAATTCTCATGCAAACTTTAACTTCTCAAGATTCTCCCTATTTGCCTTTCTTAAGACAATATTTGATTTCTTCCTACATTTTATGTTAAATGCTAAATTTGGTTTGACTTCCGTGTTGAGATCTACTCTTTTCTTTGTTGTTTTAACCTATTTTACTTACGATGTCTATATGTTTAGGTTAAAAAAATGTTGCGAAGTCTTTGGCAATGAAAGTCAAATCATGTTTTTGCAACGACTTTTGCATAAATACCTCGTGCTCAATTTTAAAATATTATGTTTCTACAATTTTTAAATATTCCAAGTTACTGAGTAATCAGCATTTTCGTCCTTGTTAAAACATAATTAGTAGTGTAGTTTCTTTCAAAGAATTTCCCCTTCCTCGAGATATGCTACGGCTCTTAATAATATAATTTACTCCTTTTCATTATAACAATTTAATTCATATCTTTACTCTTATCATCTTATGCAATCACTTTGTAATGTTACTCTTATGTAATCTTTTTACGAAAATAATCCAACTTTAAACTACTATATAAATATATATACTTTAGTATACTTTAGTAAATGAAAACTTTTATTTCTGAGACCAAAAATCGAATCCTCTAACATTTCGCAAAAAAAAAAATCACAACAACAAGTAAGCAAAACCTCGTGTTTAAATAAACACCATATGTTACCGGTTGGACAAACCGGAAGGGACGGCGATGCCGTCATAAAAATGGTAGGGAATACTATCACACCGTTTTATGGATATGAGACGTAAACTGCCTCAGATAACTCATGTACTTGTGTTAAATTCTGGTTATCTTTCTCTTTGGGCTCGTTAGTTTCGGAAAGATTGGCGGATATGACAGCTTTGGCAGTTGTGAGATATGTTGGAGTACCACTATTGTGTTTTGCGAGCCTATTAATCTGACAGAACGCTTTACTTCAATTACGTTTCCTTTTACTGCTTCATGAGACAATGTCTACAGCCTAATCCTATTTCAGTTTATCTTCACCCAAAAGTGCTCTGGCCACAGTGTAATCAAAAATGTGTTTGTCTGTAGATTTTACTTTAGAGAAAGGTCAGACCAGCGCACTTGCATTTGACCTTATCTGTTCTTAATCATTTTACACAAATGGAAAATCTTGAATATCACGGACCAGCTAATTAGATCCTCGAAACGCAAGATATTCAAACCGGATTTAATAAACAAACATTTTAGTCCCCTACATTATGCCAAAACAATTCTTATTTTAATATGTAAATTCGCTGAAAGCATCGCGGCTTGGTATAAATTGAATTTTCTTGCTTTCAATTCAATGACCTTAAGGATGGGTCCCAAATTCTTAGTTCGCCAAATCGAATGGAAAAATCCGAGCTGGATAAGAAAGGGTCTTGGATAAGGGCAGTTTTACAGCGGTCAGTCTGCTAAAGGTCACTTTTAACAGGTTTTTAAAAAAGGTTACGTACTTCCTTTGTGCGGGAATGTGGGTTTTGACGCGTGGTATCTGTCCGCTCATTACGGGGACCTCGGGTTGGAACTCGTTCGCATTGCGTGAGTTTGGAGCAGGTATAACTGGCAAATGAGTGGGTACTTCTAACTAATGATGTGTCGGGTTTTAGGATTGCTTATGGGAATTTTTATAGAGATATAAATTCGTTTAGGGGTTTTGGCTTGGCAGAGGAGAATATTATTGCAAAGTTTATGGTATAAACTGAAAATATGGAAATAACCTGAGCAAAGGATACATCGTATTCGTCGAAAGGAAAGGGCAGCATTGCTTTTGGTGGGAACGGCAATTTATTATCTCCGATCTTACCAAAAGTGTTGATGTATTCACCGAAATTTTATGAATTTGTAATAAGAACTGTAATTTGCCTTTGGCATTTTCAACTTCGCCGCTGAAAAACGATTTTTTGTTATAATAACCCTCATGTACCTCTTAATCATGTCCTTCCCCATGATGACAACAATGTTTACAATCGGAAGATCAATATTTTTATATTTCAATCATTTGACGCCACTCGGTTTTGATTGATAAAACACGAAAAATTAGAAACTAGAAATAATTTATCAACTTGGCAATAACATAATTTCATCCTACATTACAACACACAAAGTCAACACCTACCTACTAACTTCCAAAATCAAGTAACGCGAAATTCAAACTCACGATATTACACACAAAATCTTGCAAACTCATAACAAGCCGAACTTTGATCAATCATATCGAATTGAAATCGGAATTGTAGGGATCGAACATTTCCTATTATACAACTACTGCGGAACTCTTAAGTGGCTCTAAGCGATTGGTAAGTTAACCGATTCGAGTTAGCTCGTTACGGATGCCCAGAGGTTGACTGCGTGAATTTCGAGTGACGTTTTCGATAGATAATTGAAGTGTTAGAGGGGTTCAAATATTTGGAATGATACTTTAGTTGGATCTTCTTTAGCATCACGTTTATATTCCCCGAAGGTTGACAGAGTCGTAAAGAGCGTTCATATTTTCACAGTTATGAATCAAATCAAAACACAGGCTGAGTTTTATATGGCAGTAGATGTACATGCTAATTTTATTAGAACTTTCACGGACAAAAACTTTCACTACGTGAAGATTTTTGTAAAATATAGTGGTTTTGGTAGTTACATACATATTTCGAGGAGAAAATCTGGTTTGACTGACCATTTCAAATTTTCACATATATCATAATATTTTAGCTTCGGAATCTGTTCCATCTAATGATAACTGTGTTCTTATAATGAAATGAGAACAAGCTAATTTTGTTGATTTATTTTTCTTGTTGTACATTTATCAATTGCATGCATATAACAATAGTAGGTAATCGTCAAATGTATGCTGAATTTACACAATTTAGGAGGTACTAGGTACACAATTACAACTGGTTTCTCCTTCATCCAAATACTTGTTAAATTGAGCCTAATCTTAGTAGTTCCCCATAAATCTACATTTCCTCGAATTTGTCTCCATCCCTTACTACCCCTTGTTTACGGAACTGTTACTGGCTATTAACATGGGGTCAGCTCCACTTGAGAACAAGTACGCCTTCGTCATCATTCAAATTAGACTGTCAGTTACAAGTACCCTAGTAAGTACCGAGTTAGGTTATTAAGGTAACTCCCCTTCGAGAAAATTGATATTGTGATAATTGTGAATTGTCTAATTTGTGTGCTACCAGAACCCCAATTGATCACATAATCTCAATTACAAAAATTTCGTATTTGCTCCATTTTGATGTTGAACATATTTTTATCGCCATTTCATCAAACGATGCCGTTTATTCAGCGGCCGAAGTGACATCTAGCCTACGTAATGAATACAATATTGAATAAACGTTATGGCAAATCCATTGGCCGTTCAATGAAAATATGTTGTATTGTAATCTCTTGAGAGTAATAATAAATGGTTAATATTATTCTTTTACTTTTCTTTTTCTCTTCTTCTTTTACTTCTTCTTTTTTTCTTCTACTTTTACTCTCAAAACGGTGAAGGAAAACATCGTGAGGAAACCGTCATGTCCTAGAACAAAAATTCGAAGATATGTGACATTCACCAACCCGCACTGGGCCCGCGTGGTGGATTACGGCCCATTCCCTCTCCTAGTGAGGAGGCCTGTGTCCCAGTAGTGGGAACGTTAAAAGACTGATTATGCTTATGCTATTATATTATTATTTTCTGTCAATTTTTCAATGGCCTTACACTGGTTCTTCACATGTGTTGGTCCCTCCGTGTGATGAGTTTATGAAAGAGCTTAGTAGCGTTACGAAACTAATCAGAAAATCCTGAAACACCGATGTCTGTGAGCAATACAGTAAATTAAGGAGTAAATGATGTATCCACGTGTTCTCCGAAATTCAAATATTTTTCTCCATTATTATATCGAGAACTTTTACTTACATGATTTTGCTTTCGTCCAATTTCATGGGATTGATAGAAAGCAATAAAATACTGGAAGATATTTTCATGAAAACAGCTTGGGTGACTTTCTTCCAAATCGTTATCTTCATTATTATAAGTACATACTTTGAAAGTCTGACAGTATTCCTATAACTTGTCTGTATCAAAAATATACTCTCAATTTACAAGACATATTTATCAAGTTATAATAACGTCTTTCTATTACTTTGACAGTAGTAATGTAACTTTGTCATCATTATCATGATCGTGTCTACTGACCTAAAGTCCGGTCTAAAGACCGTCACTACTGAACAGAGGTCTACTCCAGTGTCCCCTACTTACTACTACGGTCTTGTGCGTCTCGTATCGACTTTGAAGGAAGTCTTCCAAAGCTGCGGCTTCTCGTACGTGGTCGTCACTCCAGAAACTGTCCTACCCATCTACTATCTGTTCTGCTGTTTGTATATCATTTAATGTAGAGTTAATAATGATTTTATAAACTGTTCAATCTGTCTAATATTTCTGTTTATTATTTATTCTATGAGTACCTATACAATCTTTGTTGTTTCAGTATTTCTGAAGGAACAGTGCTACCTAAAACACAGGATCTTGGTCTAGTTTAAATGAATAACCACACATGCTATATTTTAAAGACACGAACAAAAATCCATGTGCTTCAATTATTACATCATGCAATAGAATACAAATAAAAAGTAGATTTGAGATGCCTAAATTAGATAATTTTAAATAGAAATAGCAGTAAAAGTTAAAATTATATATTATTATTAACGTTGATGATAAGATTAAAAAGCAAAGAAACAAAGAAGAAAAAAAGTATACTTACAGACAAATAAAATGAGCAAACAATACATTACGAGGCAGGTAGTTCAACAGTTACAAATCATTTAATTGTGTACGAATTAGTGACTTAGTATATTTACCCAGACTATTTGAAAGGATGTCTATTTCCCTCCGATGTACATACATGACAAGGCATTGTGCTGCTGGCATTCTGGGAACTGGCAAATATTTACACAAATTCGTTAGATACCATAGGACTTTGAGTAATGGCAGGCATATTAAGACTTATTCTACTAAGAAGATCTGGACAGTCAATTAAGCAACTTGAACAGAAATGTTTAATCAGAGACCGTACGGGAAGTTTTGAAGAGGAATGATTTTCTTTACGAATCCAGAAGAAACTTGTTCGTCACCTAGCCTTTCGGTAAATAAATGCTCAATAATTCACAGACCTAGTAAAAAGCCATGCAAATAAAAAAACAAATTATTAAAAAAAGTTCACAGAATAAAACCCGAATACCAAAAACAAACGCTCTTCAATAGCATGAAACGAGAAAAAATTCGTAATGTTGTTTGGTCGTAAGCCACTTTGCTCTAAAGCTTATAATACAGTACTGTTTTACTTCGCTGTAGTCAAATTCTGAAACACACACTTACCATCACACATGAAGCCTGTATTCCCCAAAGTATAAGGCATAGGTATTTCTACAGCATCAAGGGTCCCGTTTTTAGTTAAATTTAAGTCTCTTGGGAGATAGCTTATTACCATCAACCGGGAAAAAAATACTTTAAAATACTTTCTTCAGCGATGAAGTTATAAAATTTCAAAGTTAAAAATTAGAAAGAGAAGTCCCATACAACCTCTGAGTTCAAATGTCATGACGCCTATACAGATGCCATAGATGATGTGTTTTAGCGATAGGGACTGATATATTTGTTTGAAATAGTTATATCCCGTTTATTACTCGTCAATTTTGATTCTGTTTTTACTGTTAGCATTATATTTATGTATAGTTCTAGACTGTTTGGATGTATATATTTTATTCATGCATATTCTCTTTAGTCACGCTTAGATGATGTTAATGAAATATCTTCTTTTATCAGCATCTCATAATCAGCCTTTTAATGTTCCCACTACTAGGACACAGGCCTCCTCACTAGGAGAGGGAATGGGCCGTAATCCACCACGCGGGCCCAGTGCGGGTTGGTGAATGTCACATGTCTTCGAATTTTCAGTTCTAGGACATGCCGGTTTCCTCAAGATGTTTTCCTTCACCGTTTTATCAGCATCGCTGAGTTGAAATTAGACAAGTATTCACACACAAAAACAATTTCTCATTCCAAAACGCGAAAACATGGGAAGATTGGAAGGGCGATCAACAGTTGAGTTGGTATTACAAGAATCAATAGATAAAAGAAAGCCCTCATACAGCCCTAGACGATATTATACCCCACAACGAACGTTAGGGTAGGCAAGGGCTATTTTTTTTTTCATTTAATAGTTTTGTACTTACACTTATTCGTACAATAAGTAGAGATAAGTTTGACGATTATTTCATTTTATTTCATGTTATATGAGATGAGTGTTTGAACTTCGTATATCCTTTAAAGTAATTTAACTGACGGACAGCCGTAACAATAAACCTAAGTAAAATGCTGAATTAAACAAAAACACTTGTTAACAGACTTCTTTTTAAAAGCTAATTTCATGAATTGTGAAAATAAATATTAGTAGTTTATTTGTACCAATTATGACACATAATATGTACTTCGTCAGCGTTGATTTTCAGCGACATACGGCGTTCACTGGTTTACGAAAAAACAAAAGGGAGGTAGATACGAGTATACATCAATTGTGTTAATGTTATGGGTAAAGAGATTAAAAGTAAAAAAAAAAAAAAAACGTAAAAACATAGATACATCTACAGTAGGGAAGAGCATGCGGAAAATAACATAGAAAGTCATTTATGTTGAGGACAAAATTTAAAAACTTGCTCAGCATCTGCTGTCAAAACCTTATAAAGGTATAGTAAAAAATAATCTTACAAGTAAGTATCTACCGTATCCTTTTATGAAAAAAAACAGAGTTCACAAGACTTTAGTTTGATCCCAAGTAAAAAGGTAAACCTAGACCCAAAATCTTCAACAAACAAAATTATCCCTCAAAAATTCCTAACAAAACCCCTTAGCCAGCAACCCTAGGCAACCCGAAAAATCCCCGGATTGTTTCTAAAAGGATATAGAGATGATATTAACACATGAAAGGGCTATCATGCGATCTGTCATGGTGGAACGTAACATATGGAAGAATACACTCTTGTGCGTGTTTGTTTTTTTCTGTATATTTCATTCGATGATATACATATTATGTAGTTGAGACGTTTCTGTTTTGGAATTGTTTTGTAGAGACGGAATTTTAGTTTTTGTCATGAATAACTACGGCTTGTACAATATTTGAACTTCATCTTCTTCAAATCGCAAAAAAAAAAACAAAAATTTAAAAAGGCTATTAATAATAATAACAAATGCACGGGTTGAACGTTATGGATAAGCAAAGTTTGCTTAGGAGAGTCAAAGGACCATCTGCATTCAGTTCCCTTCATGTCTCGGAAAGCATGGTAAGCCGTTGATCTCAACTATCATTCGAACATTTTATACTAGTCAGATGTATTGCCAATGGTGTTCAAATGACAGTAGTCAGAGGCCAGAAAATCTGACATCAGCCTTGGCAAAGGGTATCGTTATCCAGTGACTGGGTTGTGAAAGTCAGATTGGCAGTTCTGTTGCTCCATGTTAAATACTGGTACTGAGCTGCATCTGGATAAACTGGAAGCCATCTTCAACTTACATACCTAGTTGGAAAAAGGTTAGGCAGACTGAAAGGTCTGCTCATGTTCCAATCCAAGCTCGTGCAGCCGTTTGAATATCCAAACATATGTAGGTACAGACTTTGACATTGTAGCCATTATTGCTTAGGGCTTCTTTATTTCAAAGTCACATCGACCTTCTTTTGTTTGCTCCCACATTGTAACATACTGTCGCTTTTGTACACGTTATTAGATGTTTAGCTGCTGATTAAATAATATATTTCATTCTATATATTCTGTTTGTCGGTGGAGTCATTGATAAGGTCTCTTTCCGAACTTTTATATTACCCTTTGTTATAATTTTCTTTGTTACAACTCTTTTGTGTATTAAGGATTCTTGTTTTTGTTCACGATTCGTTGGAAATTGGTGACGTAAGTGAATTCATATAATGTCACATAGGGGAATGCGGTGTTTCTATAAATATCATTTTGTACCGCAAGGCTACTCGAAGAGGTAAATTTTATGTGAATGTTACACAGATTCAATTGTAAAATTTTGGAAATGTTTAATGTGTCTATATATTAAACGTAAAATTTAATTGTATGGCTTCTGCCATCTACTTTGCTTGCATAAAAAGCCGCGATCAATGTGCCCAGTCCTCTGCTACATAAGTTTGACTCCGAAGTACTCTTAACTGTCTTGGTTTGTCACCATTTTTTTATAAATGTGAAGTAATCAACTGACTTCTTTAGAAGGGAGCGTCAGACGCTTATTGACTAAGACCCATCTATGTTAGCCTAATAACTTTTGCGTTTCAGGGTCACAGTGACTCTTTCGAACAAATTCCGCAACACTGCCTGGCACTAGCCCTAGCTAGCCCCATCGTCTATGCTGATATCTCTTTGAGGCTCGTCTGGAATGCAACGTCTTATGGTGAGCCATCCAACGCTCGCCTTCCGCAGTCCCGTGCTTACGGTGGCCAGAAATCCTCCAGCGACTCCCCGATGCCCGACTTTTGTTGCGGCGGCTGGAGCGAGGGGTTTGTCTCTCCTTCACGCGGTGTGCCTTGGACAAGGAGGTGACTGCTTCTCATGAAAGCCGGAGGTCACCGCCGCCGATTGCCTTGACGAGGAGAAGGCCTAGCAGGGTAGACCACCACCGTATGCTCCACCGTGTACTCCGAGAAACTTGGTCCTTCTGCGGATATCCTTTCCCATTCGATCACGCAAGGACAAGCATAGCCCTTTCCATTGCCCTTTGAGTGAATTTAAGCCTAATCTTATGAGACTAAGAAACGAGTAAGCTTTAGGTTTTCCTTATAAAATTACGCCTTTACACCCCAAATTGTTCAACAGATGTGATTTAACTTCTTTTAGACTTATCTGGCAAAAGATGTGTATTCTGAATTGGTTGTTGATAGCTGCGCCCGAGTATTTTAATAATGTGAGTATCTTCGTTTTTACTGTGTAATCTGTAAACTGAAGTTGTTCCAAATAAACTTTATTATTATTATGTGTGCCTTTAGTAAACCCAATTTTTACCAGTTCAGTTTAAGTCGGGTCGGTCGGATTTTGTCGGATTAGTGGCAAGCTAATCGTCACCAATCCGATAAAATTTTTAAAATGGTTCCCTTACGATTGTCCCTGACCTCCAAACTATTATGAAGTTCAGAATAGATAGACTCTATAATACTTTGCCTGACTTGGGAATCAACCGCATGACCGACGAGATGTATCAAAATCAAACTTTTTTTAATCCAATATAGCTAAGAGTGAACACTTTTGGAACGAGAATTTGCTAGTTCAGCAGATCTTGCTTTGTAGTTTTTTTCGGATAAATAACATTTTCGTACCATAAGTAGCAAAAAAAAACGCATTAAAATATTTCTACTCTCTTCTCTTCACTCCTCCCACATTTTCCGAAATGAATTTTGTCACTTCTCTCCAAAAAAAATAGCCAAGGATATCAACTTCCAATAACAAAATTATGAAGTACGAAAACCACTCGGTTCCCATGAATTACAGAGGATGATTAATTAATGAAACCACGAATGGAGGCTATACTGTGCCCGCGGCTTTGCCCGCCGCCTCAACCGTTTTTCATACAAGCCGAACGTTAATATTTTAGATTGAGAAGGTCGGGGACCGTGATGTGGGAATTTGTGGAGCTGGTATGTAGGCAGTTTGTTTTTACTCATCTGCAGACACAAAGGAGTTGGTTAAGTGTGTTTCTAGGTCTATCTAAGTATGTACATCAAGTTGTTTTTTATGGCGCTTTACGGCCGAACCCAATAACCGATCTATCACATACTGGAGATAGATCGGTTATTGGGTTCGGCCGTTAGAGAACAAACGCGTGAGTCGATTTTATTGATCCATTTGACTTAATCTTGCTAGTGTCACTAAAGCCGTTGAAAACTCGTGTGACGTCACAACGTGCTACAATATTTACCACGTGATGTCACAAGCCCCCACTCCTGATCTTTGATGTTTTTTATCTTCGTCAATTTTTATTGATTTGATAAAGAAAAAACTACGTGTCCAATATTTTTTGATAGTCTAACTGGCGGATTCAATGAAATCTTATTTTTTTACTTAAGAAACATTACTATTGTCAAAATTTCATATATCGATGATACTACGCAATATTGAGAAATAAAAATGATATTGGTATATAATAATCATCTTCAGTTTTCATTTAATTTTTTATTTTGAATGAAACGCGTTCAAATGAAAAATTTCTTGAGCTTTTCTTTTAATCGGTATTTGCCATTGAAGTCGTTATAGGCAATACAGCCGACATTAAACGAACTGGGCAGATAACACTAGCCGCATGTCGCAACAGAATTGGGTAAAAGTAGCTACAGATCTAATCCCAAACCAAGTGGTCCTACTTGGTTTGGTGTGAAACTGTAGATACTTTTACTTTTAACTCACTAAAATGATTGGGCACAGATTGTTCAAGAAATAGAAACCCGTAAAAATATGAATCTGAAAGAATGCCATCTCTACATCGGCTTCGTTTATAAGATAACTTAGCAAGTGAAGGGAGAGAGGCTAAATATGTATTAACAGCCGCACGGGTCGATCTTTGAAGTTAAGCAAGGCTTGTCGTGGTCGGTTTGTGGATGGGTGACCATGTTAACATATCAAGACTACGTGCCTCGTACGCTAAGCTGTTGTTCTCGGCTATAATCTATAGATCGTTGGCAGTCGTTACTGATCAGTAGCCAGAGATTCTGACGCTAGTCTTGCCTAGACGTACCGTGTTACCCAGTTAGTGGGTTGTGGAGGTCTGGTGGGCATCCGCTCCACGTAAATACTGTTAATCAGCTGAATTCGGTTTGACTGAAAGTCGACCCCAGTATAGCTCGGAAAAGGCTAGGATGATGATAAGATTGATTGAATAAATAATTAAATTATTATAACACTATAATAAATTATATAGTGGACTGCAGAACAGATAGGCTCAAAAAGTTCTGGAGTGGCGACTATATACGGGAAACCACAGCATTGGAAGGACTCTTTCAAGGTCTGCTGATGTCCTGGTGAAAACTGCGACAGCCTGCCAGATACGAGACGCATGAGGTTGAAGTTCTTGCCTAGGATTACCGTGTTACCCAGTTGTTGCTGTGTGGAGGTAAAATAGGCAGTAGCACCACGTAAAATATGTACTGGTATTCAGCTGAATCCGGTTTGACTGGACACCGACCACAGTGTAGTTGGAAAAAAGGCTAAGCATAAGCATAATCAGCCTTTTAACGTTCCCACTGCTAGGACACAGGCCTCCTCTCTAGTAGAGGGAATGGGCCGTCATCCAACACGCGGGCCCAGTGTGGATTGGTGAATGTCACATGCGTTCGAATTTTTGGTTCTAAGACATGCCGGTTTCCTGACGATGTTTTCCTTCACCGTTTTGAGAACAGTGGTGATGAAATGAATTACACAGTAGTGCGCCTGGCTGGGTTTGAAACCGCGACCTGCAATTCGTAAGTCGGGGCCTTTACCACTTGGCCACCACTGCTGTTTTCATGGAAAAAAGGCTAGGCAGATGATTATTCGAGAAGTGAGATGTAACACTAATCAAGCTCGTGTAAAGCACAACGTCCATTCGGGCCCATGCACGCGCGAGCACGCGTTTCTAACAGAGAGGAGACCTGTGGCTATAGGAAACTTTATAGCTGAAACGTATCGCAAACTAGAACCTAATTTGACTAAAAGGAATCCGAAACAAAGCTTACTTCAACTAACGCTATTCCAAAGTAAAACGTCAAAATCAGTATCACTGTTTAAATATGTACAAAGTAGCTCCATTTTCCTTCCAACATCATAGCTAAGGGAGGGTTGAATAAACATAATGTTTGCAGGCCGAGCGTACAAATATGAAATGTAACCCTTTCACTGCTTCAGCTTGAAATAGTGGAACTAGTTGTTATATTACTGACGGGTAAGGGCAAGGGCTAGAGTATTTATTTTTTATTTGGGTTTACCAACTAGTTCAAACGGTTAAGATAATTATTTATCGTGGTGGTCTTGGCTTATGTTTATGATGTCTGTTCAAGTTGTCATTCGTAGATCTTTGACTGTAGTCGTATCACCAGATAAAACAATAGAATAGAATAGAAAAACTTTTATTCAGGACAGACACAGCACAACGGTTACAAACACAAATTAAAGGAGAAGAAAAGTACAGAATGCGCCGAGTGTGTCCGAACCGAAAGGGTTACCACCTCAGCATTTGCTGGGCGTCAGACACCCAGCGCTGGTTTTCAGTTGGCACCCACTAAATAAAATATATACTTGAATTAAATATTTATGTTTTTGTACAGAATTTTATTAAAATACGTAGATATAACATATTTATATGTATATATATATATATTATATATTCCATAAAATATAATGAAACAGTTGCCACATTCGTTAAAAACTACAAATTTAATAATACCCACAATACTCGCAATAGTAGCGTGCACACCAGCCGATGCGACGATCAACGACATTAAATAATCGAGAAGCGATTATCAGCGGCCACAAAGGAGTGAAATCACGTAAAAATATATAATTGCGATTGTTACCTTCTAGAAAATATATCCAAGTACTTAAATCAAATAAAAGTTAATTTGCTATGGAAAGTTTATGTTTATTGCAATTGTAAAGGAGTCAAACGAAAACCAATTAAAAGTGAAAGTGCAAAAACATGATGCCTACCTACTACATGATAATTACCAGGAAATAGGTACATAACATAATGGTAATATGTAATTTTAATTTATATTTAATCGTGATAAAATTGGTGTTTAAAATAAATGATTAAAATTCAAATAACGCAATAGTCTGTTGTAACATGTTTTACTGTTTTTTTTTTTTTGTTAATGGACATGCTCACTACACTATTCCCAAATATTGCAACTTCTGGAAGCTAGAATAAACAATGGCGCATCGTAACTGGAAAGAACATCGTTATGGCGCGACGACATAATTTAACACAAGCAGAAATGATGAGAGCCATGGGAATGTTGCATGCAAGTTCCAAGCAAAGTATGGTGGCCGTCGCTCTTAGCACTACACATGCTACCATACATGCTATCTTATCACAGGCAGCGTGGCGGAACAATATGGAGGACGAGGACATCACCATTCGCATACAGAACCGGTACATCCAAAAAGGTATTCATTATGTAATTATTTTCAATTATGTTTTTACCGTCGTGGGTTTAAACAAAAACATCAATTTTGCCATTAATTTCAAACTTTTTAGAGAGAACTTTATTATGAACCTGCAGCGCCCCCAGGTGAGTTGTCGCCGTAACACCTGTCTAAGAACATGCACCAATCAAACCAGAACCCATCACTGAAAACTATATCAAAATCGGAGTAGTTTTGATTTTTTGCAAAAACATATGTTTACTGCAGCGCCCCCTCGTGATTTGTCACCATAACACATATCTAAGAACATGCATCAATAAAATCCGAACCCATCACTGAAAACTGTATGAAAATCAGACTAGCAGTACTGGAGATAAATGGGAACATTGGTTTGCACAAACAAACGAACTAACAAACATCCTCTCATCCCAAAAGCATACACTATCTCCGTTCCGTCGTGGGTAAAAATACTGCTCGACGAGATCGTACCATGACCGCCATCATATTGGCTCGAAACTCCATAGCTATTCAGGCTTGCTAATAAACGACCAAACTTTCCAAAATTGTTTATATGAACGTAGGTCTGCGTTCCCAAAGGCCGCTGAGAGTTCCACGTATAACACCTCGCAATCAAAGGGGCCGTTTATTATGGAACAAAGAAATTGGGTTAATCAAGTACTTAAAAACAAAAGCAATTACTATATTATGATATCTATCTATAAAAGTAGCACTAAGTAACTTGGACATTACACACACTTACAGCATAAAGCAGCCCAAACTACTTGAAACCACACTCCAAGTCCTTAGAAAAAAAAACTAAATAAATCAAAATGCTACCAAACGCGCCATAACGAATCTGCTTTTTTAAAAAAAGTGAATGCTTGAACATCACTTATTCAATATCGACTAAAAACTCGAGCAATCTGATATTCAATTCAGTATTCGAGCTAAAAAAGAATCAATTACACTTACTGCCACGCAAAACTGAGCACAATATAAAAAGAACTGGCTGAAATTCAGGTGCCAAATGAACTGTTTTTGCTATATCAGACCACCAATGTAAATTAAACTTCCACGCTCTACAATTGTTTTCTAAAAAGAAGCTCTGAAAAGAATTTTGATTAGATTAAAGGGTCAGGTTATTTTGGCCGATAGTGTCTTGCATCGTTTCAAGGGTTATCGAGCGTCGTAGGTATTCGATTTTCGAATGGAACTCGATAGTGCTGCGGTGAAACTAGTTGTAAGTTTGTGTTTCTTTTTTTTTTCAGCAAAGTGATTCTTTTTATACTGGCATGTAGAAATGTGTTTTAAATAAAAGGATTTTTGTGTTTCTGTTTGAAAAACGAAAGCGTGTTATTTTAAAAACGGTTATAAATGTTAATTTTATATTAGATATAAATATTGTTGGCGCTCTTACTGACTAGAGTCCACCCGTGTTCTTCATAATTTCCTTCGCGTTCCAGGGCCGCTGGGACTCTTTCGAACAAATTCCGCAGTCCTATCGCGCTAGAGCCAGTGTCTCACGCGCCCTGTCTACCATGCTGACATCTCTTTGAGATGAGTCCGGGCCTGGTTATTATCGGACGGCGAGTCACATACCGCTTGCCAACCGCAGGCCTGACCGTGTACCTGGATAGGTACACGGCGCCATCGGTAGGTACCGATGGCGCGTCAACATATGTATTTTAGTCCGATAGTGAATCGAACAAAGCGATATACAATTATGCAATTCCACTTGATGGAATCCCTATACAGAAGAACCACAGAAATCTTAATATTATTTTAAGATTTCTTTTTAGATTTCTGTGAGAAGAACGTTCAAAAATCTCCAAGTACAATACTCCTGCTTACTTCGTTGAAAACAGGCATTGAAGCCTTAATACACAAGCCTAATTTCAAAAGTGTGCAAGTATCTTGCATGTCATTGTGCCATGACAAGTTCTGATTAGTATAAGTCACTAGGGTATGCAAGCTACTTGCATACTTTTGTGCAAGTCATACGCATGTGTATTATAAGCTATAAGAACTATACTGTTAATATCCACGATTGTATGTTATTAATAGAATCGCAGAACACACGTCAAGTTCATCGATGTATTATTTAATTGGCCGGGAAACGTGTGGGTTGAACTATTTGTGCCCGGAAACCACAAGGTAAGGTTGGCTGGAGAACAATGTAATGTGCTAAATACAGTAATGTTGTCTGGTATGGTGAGATGAATGTCTGAGTGGCACTGTGGTACATACACACATTTGGAAGTCGCATGCCGTAATGAACGTTCCAGCATGTAGGCTGAAAGAAGATTTATATCAATGGTTTCTTTTGAAGTGTTGTACAGTAAAACGCCGATTATCCGAACGCCGTTTAACCGAATCGCCAATTATCCGAATCGGTCCTAAGCATAATATAAAAAATGAAAACCAAGTAATATAATAAAAGTAATTTTATAAATTTTAACCAAGTTATAGAACTGTGTTTGTTAAACTTAATAAAGTTTATTTTATGCGTGACAGTTCATTTTTCTTATTACCAGTCTATGTCCGATTATCCGAGGCGTTCTACTGTATTTTTAGTTTCGTAAGTGCCTCAAAAGAAAAAAAAAACGGAGCCCTTATAGGATCACTACGTTTTACGTGTGTCAGTCTGTCATAAGCATGACCTTTTACTCAGGAACGGGTGGACGTATCATGTTGAAGATATGGCCCCTTGACGCTCCAAAAAAATCAAGCTTTTACATATGTCAACGCAATAAAAACATAGTCCTATGTATGCATCTTTTTTGTGACATATTTTGGCACTAGTAAGTAAATCAAAACCTATAGGATACTTCTCGTTGACCTAGGATCGTGAAATTTGGCAAGCAGAAAGGTCTTGCAGCACCAGTAAAATAAAAAATCTGAAAACTGTTTGAGTTTTATCACAAAACAACTTTTTACGATTACAAACTTATATTTATGCTGTTAAAAAAGATCACTTTTACATTGTTCTATTCGAAAATATTTTTTCAAAGGAGAAGCTAAGTTTGTCCTTCAACCTTCCCTACTTATTTAATAGACTAATTTGAGCGAGCAATGACGAGTTTGTGCGGAACCCTTGGAGCGCGAGTTAGACTCGCCCGTCCCCAGTTTTATTTTTAAATATAGGTACCTAATTGAAAGGGTCGCCTTCGGTTCACAATCTCAATTGATGGATAACGATGATGTGATCGACGATGGAGTAATTTTCAACCGATTTCCAAAAAGGAGGAGGTTCTCAATTTGACTGTATTTTTTTTTTGTGTCACCATCATCATATATAGGCGTTGTAAAGAAAAATATTTAACAGCAACCTTTGGGAGTCCGCCATGTTGAATTTAGAATAAAATTATCTCGCTTATCTAACTGTGTACTATCATCCAAACTAAACTTGTAATTAAAATTTCAGCCTAATTAGTTGGTGATGACTGTTTCAATTTCAGTTCGAAAATGTGATTCCTTATTTAAAAACAGCTGTTTTCATAAAAGAAAAGAAATAACACACAGGAAAACAACACAACTCGAAATCCCTATCCACTTCTGTTATCACGTAAACCATGATGCAATTACAGAATAAAACAGAATTCCAAATCCTTCCAAATTCAAAGCCACTAGTGTCCAACTCTTTCAAATTGACTCAATTCGACAGACATCTGATACGGCAGCGATACCAACATATCCCTTTAGCCCCCTGACGTCAGTGTATAATTGATTTTGTTCAAAGCTTCAAACTCGAGAGGATAATCGACTATTTTCCGCTTACTAACTCGATTCCGGATAGTTTGTTTGTTCTTATCGAAATTGTTTTTCGGATTCTGAATATTTTAGCTGTTTTTGATCCTGAGAAGGGATAATTGGGGAATGGAGATGAGCGATTAAAGTTTTATCTTACATAGTTAATAGTTCTTTTAACAAGGTTGGAAGTTTTCCAAGGGATTTTATTTATACAACAAACTTAAAGTAGGAGACTTTCACTCTAGTCAACCAAATAAACTAATAAATATATATGATGTCTATATATATCTGCCCAGGCGTTTCCTCTATTATATAGAAAATTGATTCCAGTCTAACTGAATAATGCTGAGTATCAGAATTCTACATGTAGCAACATCTGTCAAACATTCTTAAAATGAATAACGACGGGACCAACTGCTTAACGTGCTTTCTGAGGCACGAAGGAGTCCCGGTATGTCGGCCACCCATCCACGCACCGAGCTCGGCAGACGTTGCTTAACCCTGAATTTTGACCCATGCTGCTGTAATTACATACAAGCCTACCAAAAAAAAGGTTGAAGTCTAAGTATCTACATATACTTGTAGCGTAGCAGTACCCGTAAATGTCCCAAAGACTGTTGTTTTAAGTCAGCGTTAAAACTAAATTGATCGTTACTTTTATGTAGTTTCTTAAATAATATAACAACACTCTATCAACATACCCATTTATCTGTAACACTGTAACATGAAATAACTTACTGTTCCAACACCAATACGAAAAATCACACTTTTTTCATTACTACCAACCTAATAAAACCTAAAGAATTCGTCCAAGTACACACTTCTCACCAGTTTTTGTGGTGGCGATATTTTCTTTTGGCCGTACCAACTTAATGACACTATCTTAATTCAATTGTGGATATCTTGAAGGTAATAACTCTGTTGCGGTGGCCGGTGTACGGACGGACGCAAGTCCGGTCGCTGTTTTTGTTTCGTGTGAGAATAATACTCAGAAAACTTAGGAAAAAAGTTGTTTTTCGATCTGGTAGGGATTCTGAGAAAAATGTCTGGGATAGTTTGGTGTGGAAAGTAATATGACAGGTATGATTTTGTTGTTTATATATTTTGTTTTTCTCTTAGAACAAAATGTACACAAATATTTTGAGGTGACCAAACAATTTGTTTTTGTACCAGTAACATAACATCATTTCTGTTTTTCTGTATTAAGGCAGAAGTGCGAGTATAATACACATACATTTGGCCAGTTAATTAGAAAATGGTTACCTGTTTAGGTTTTAATTAGCTGCTTTTCCAAAACAAAAAAAAAATCTGGAAAACAACTGTGCTAGGGAGAAGCTTTGGTTTAGCTAATGTAATGCACAATTTGCTGTGGCAATAATTTATATAGCAAGACTGATAAATTGCAAATAATATTCAGTTGATAAAATAAAAAAAAACACAAAAACTAACCCAGTGAGTTTTTTTTTTTTCCTGTAACCATTCAACATCTTAAACCATTCAAATAAAATCTTAAAAAAAAAATAATGCGCACAGCAAAGGAACGCAGGCTGACTCTCTGTCAGTCCACTCCTTTGCTGTGTGTTACCGAACGCATTTAAGCCTGTGTGAATAGGCCAGCTGATTCCATCGTCGATTTAGTTTCTGGCAGCTTTGACCTAGACAAACTAAGAAAAAAAAAGAATGTAGAGCAAATCAAACTCGAATAATAAATATATAATTAGGTATCTATATATAGATACTGAAAAAGTACCCGCAAAACACTTTGCAGCAATTTTCAGTCAAAAAGTTCTAATTCATTTTTAAAGGAGTGTAAAAAACACGTGGTACTTTCTTACACCCATACAGTAAACTAAAAAACCTCACAGCGACCGCATCAAATACGTAATGACGTAAAGTAATTACGATCAGTAGCGCTACGCACCGCATACACGCTTTTTATCTACAAATATATATTAGTAGGTACTGCCAGAGAATATGAATTTGTAGAAACGAAACGAGCCATGAAAGCCGGTGTTCTGGAAGAAAAAATAACCTATCCTGATACATGTTCGCTAGCTGACAAACATATGTATATTTGTACGTCACCCTAAGCATAGCATAATCAGCCTTTTTTTAAGTTCCCACTGCTGGGACACAGGCCTCCTCTGTTGGGCCGTAATCCACCACGCGGGCTCAGTGCGGATTGGTGAATGTCACATGTCTCCGAATTTTTAGTTCTAGAACGGTGATTAAATTAATTACATAAAATAATGCGCCTGGTTGGGTTAGAACCCGTGACTTACAATTCGTAAGTCGGGGCCGTTACCACTCGGCTACCATTGCTCCTCGCGATGTCACCCTACTTTCGTTCTTATTTCCTTTTTCAAATTGTTTACATATTAGTGGGTCGCTTTAGCAACATGCATAATGATTGCTGTATAAAAGTGTCCTATCATTATATGACTAAAAGATGAAAGGGGCCGCTGAAATCAGCCCAGAATAGTGGATAAGATGGTTCCGAACTACAAAGGTTGATTTGAGGTGGCATAAACGCTATTCCACTGCTCCGAAAGATGTGCTAGGTGAGGTTTGGCATATAATTGCGCTGTGCATTTGTTTGCCATCCACGTATCTACATATATGTTACGTGTCTATTAATCGTATTAGATAATCCTGTTCAGATCTATGTAATAAATATGGCTTCTATTGGGTTTCTTATTCTTTGAAAACACACTTCCGCGGTAGATCTTTACTCTTGACGATAATATTGATGATTGAACAATAGATTCGTATATTTCGTGTACAATATGGTACAGGAAATTGAGTTCAATACTATGGGTTATTGTTAAACCATAGTTAAGGTAAATATAACGGCGCTCATTGTAAAGACAGCTACATTTTGTTACACACAAATAGTGTGGTCGCTCAAAATCATAGACATGAGTAATTTCTGCTTTGTCAGCAAAGGCGTAGATTAGACTCTATATACTCGTATCACTATTTATTAAGTTTAATAAACAATTAATTTAGAAAAGAGCAGTGGTGGCCGAGTGGTAACGGCCCCGACTTACGAAGTGTAGATCGCGGGTTCAAACCCAGCCAGGCGCATTACTTTTGTGTAATTAATTTCATCACCACTGCTCTCAAAACGGTGAAGGAAAACATCGTGAGGAAACTGGCATGTCCTAGAACCAAAAATTTGAAGACATGTCACATTCACCAACCCGCACTGGGCCCGCGTGGTGCATTACGGCCCATACCCTCTCTTAGAAGAGGTATGTGTCCCAGCAGTGGGAACATTAAAAAGGCTGATTATAAGTTTAATTCAGTGTAAATTTGCATCTTAAAACTTCCATCTTAGTCTTATTAATTCTATTTTTTTTGTATGCTACTACAACGTTCTATGTGCATGCAGAACTAATCTGCAAGTGTTCGTTACACTTTATCCTGATATGTTGTGTGTATTAAAATTTTGGTGAACTAATAAATAAATATAAGTTGATGGAATGATTGCATATTAAAAGCATTTTCTGTACCAACCTGTGTCAACCTAGGAGATTGTCGGCTGCTTAACTGGACTTGTCTGTGGCGGTCTTAAAATAAATATGAAAGCCTCCAGCCAGGGCTTATTAAAAACTTACAAAGCGACTACACGCTAAGGGCACCCCTCTTAGGGTGTGGACCTCGGCTTAGAGCGTTCAGAGGGAAGGACAGCTAGGGACGGCCTGGATTTAAAAAGTGTGTTATAAACACACTATAATCTCCTATTTACAAGTTCTTTCACTTGAAGTTGTCTGGTATAGATCAGACAGCCGGTTTGGCCTTAAAATTGTGATTTATTGAACAGTTATGTAACTATATAATAATAATAATCTTTATTGGAACAAAAACACATTTTACAAATTGATTGCGTATGTAAATAGCTACATTAGTTACAAAACTGTGTTGCAGCTATTAACGCCCACCTCCAAGAAGGAGACACATCTTGGAGAAGAAACCACAGACGAAAAAAAAAAACTACTTCAGTATACCTACAACAAAGAATAATCTACAGTTCTGGGCCGAATCAAATTTGGACAATGATTATAACCAGCAGCAGTTAGCTTGTTTGATAAGCACAGTTGTTATTTATCGACAAATGGAGAATTGTGAAAAACAGATTTTCGGGTCGCTTTAGGAAATAAATGCCAATGTGAGCCTCATTTATCCCCAAAGGTCAGTATCGCGTAAAATATCACTCGCAAACGGAAAACTAGCCGACGTATATTTGATCTGCAAACGGTAGACTTAGAACGTGAAGTAACCAGTGGCTTAATCAATTCATTCTTACTCATAGAACTGTACTTAATACAGCTGTAACGTCCCGGACAAGAGGTGTTATCTATAAACACCTTTTTGATCATGGATCGACTTCCTACCTGTCCATATTATGGCGTATTCGGCTGCAGATTAGCCCCCAACATTGTAAGGAAAACGCTAGGCGGATTGTTTGAATCTGCTTATAGACATGCGATGTCTGTAATTCAATCCAATTAGCTAATGCTTTGTTAATTTCAAAGATCGACATGCTGTATTTTATTTGACAAGTCTCTGCTTATTTAATATAACTATAATAAAAGCTATGTGATAAACCCCTTTTCTTTTTCTTTTTTTTTTCTGGATGGGAAATCATCAAATGAATTCTCCCGCTCTGGGCGGAGCGGAAGGGAGTGTCAGACTCTTACTGACTAAAACCCACCCGTGATCCTTCTTGTGCCCTTTGCGTTCCAGGGCTGCGGTGACTCTTTCGAACCAATTCCGCAACCCTAGCATGTGATAAACCCCTACGACCATATTGTTTTTATGGGTTGATCTTCAATAATAATAATAATAATATTTTTAAATGTTTTTTTTTAATAGAAATATTTAAAAATTTAATAAATATGTATAGTAAATAAATAAATGGAATAATAATATATCTTTTATTTCGGGTAACAAAGACCCATTACACGTATACCTTACAGACTATCATACATATTTATATAAAACTAAAACATTACACTATTTATTTTACACGAAGTGCCGGCGTCGTGTTACGCTGCGTGGTGTCGCGTAGTCTTCCGCGGAATCGCCGATACACGACACCCTTCGGCCAAAACTCCTCCTTGAGGAAGGTCTCAATATGATGATTCGGAACTCGCACCACGAACGACTTGAAATTCGTGTTATGGCGCGGCTCCAACTTCTCTATCCTTAAGGTCCAGCTGGTCTTCCCTCGAACATACTCCACGATTTCCTCAACCTTCGTGGAACCAATGAACCTAGTTCGAACATGGAGAAGGGGGGAGGCCTATATCCAGCAATGAGCAAAGTTGAATGATTAATAATGTTGATGATAGAAAGCACTTGGATGATTTAAACGTCTGTTTGAAAGACCGTAATAGGATCACTCGTGTGCTTGTCTGGCTATCTATCATAGGCAATTTGCTCCGAATCCACAGCACCGATTTAGTTGGTACTTCAACTAGAACAACTAAAATCGATTTTCTTTTCATCTTTACAATATTAAAAGATTTCTCATTCACACACAATAACAATAAAAATATTGCTACATATTCCTTTCACTTATATATTCCCTATCTTTAGAAATAAGCATAGCAAAGAGTATGAACACAATAGATTCAAGAGTTTGCTTCAACTCGTGTCGAGATAAACATATCTTTCTTATTTTGTATTTCTGTTTTCATTTGTAAACTAGATTTTCTTATGTTTATTTTGTGATCTGGATGTTTGAGTAGGTATGTCTTTTTGTGTAGAAGTTACACTTTTGTTGGTAGAAAAGATTTTTAACAAAGCTCAGTTTTGAAATAATGTCTTAAAAAATAAAAAGTCCTCTTAAATTGAATTTCGGTTACGGTGGTCAAGTACGTATTAGATATTATAGAATACAAGTTTTGCACAGCACAAGAGCACTGTCTGGTTCGATACGCTCCAAGTTCGATGGAAGGGCGTGTCGACACTACCGGCAAGGGATCAGGCGCAGGACCGATTTCTAAACTCCGCGTTACGGCAAAAAAAGAATCGAATCAGTTTTTTTTATGGGACTTCACCAAATGAATTCTTTCGCTCTGGGCAGAGCGGAAGAGAGCTAATTCCGCAACCCCAGCAGGAACTGACCCTATGGGGCCCCGTTTTCTTTGCTGACAGCACTTAGAGGTGCGCGTGAATCACGACGCGCCGTCGACCCCGGCCTGGTTGTTATTGAACGCGAGCCACCCATCGCTCGCCATCTGCAGACCCGCACCTACGGTGGCCGGGAATCGCCTTGCGGCTCCCGACGCCCGGGCCGTCATCTTCTATTGCTATCTAATCAATCCTTAATATGCTTGCTTGCTTGCTTTAAAATTATGCTGGACTAGTAGTGATGGTTTGCGAATGCTTTTCTAGCATTTTTATTTCCTATGTTGGCACAACAGTCTTGTCTAGCGATATCTATCAGACAATTTTTCTTCATGATCATTATTATACACTTGAATCAATTTATACATACCTATTTATTTTTATTGCATTTTAACCATCAATATTGCATTCTTAGGGCCATTTTCACAAGGGGTCGCCTCCTTCTGCGAAGCAGTAATGCTAGCGAAGGAGGAGGCGGAACGCGTGCGTGAGAGGGAAACCTCACGCCCCAGCCGCCGCAACAGAAGAAGACGCCCCGGGCGTCGGGAAACGCAGGGTGATTCCCGCCCACCGTAGGCGCGGGTCTGCGGATGGCGAGCTATGGGTGGCTCGCCGTCCGATAGCAACCAGGCCCGAGTCGACGGCGTGTCGTGTTCCACGCGCGCCTCAAAGAGCCGTCAGCAAAGAAGACGGGGCCCCATAGGGTCAGTGCCTGCTAGGGTTGCGGAATTTGTTCGAAAGAGTCCCCGCGGCCATGGAACGCAAAGGGCACAAGAAGGATCACGGGTGGGTTTTAGTTAGTAAGAGATGATTTCCCATTCAGAAAAAAAAGGGCCATTTTCACCAACTCAAAATGATCACGATTAATTGTGGTGTATCTACAAACCATAAGCTAAAGAGCTTGCAATTATATTGAAATGACCAGATCATATGAGTAAGTACCATATAGGACAATGTCAGAGGGGGTATCCTTCGGAAAACACCACTCCACTAAAGCCAAGTCCACTAAATTGAGACACAACGACCCGATGATCAATACTAAAGTAAGGCTATCTGTTAAGGCCGCATGAAGTTATCAAACTACCAGATAAATCTGAAATCGGTACGTAGGCAATATTACAATATAGGGGCACAGTATCTATCACCATCCTTATTATGGGGATTACAATAATGGATAACACAACACAGTAGATTACAAAGTCGAAATAGCATACTCGTAACAGTTTTGGTAACAGGCTACGTTTAGTGATATCAATTGAAACTTTTGGTTTTATAATCACAGTAGATCGCTACCGCGTCATGAAATTTCTAAAAACATCGCGTTTTATGTGATAATATTTACATTCTATACTATAGAGACTTGGTTCTCGTGAAAACGATCAAAATGTGGCTGGTGAAATCCGTTGGACGAAAATCGAGATCAATATTGACGTTCAAGCGGAACTAAGTTTTCTTAAACGCGATCAGCTTTACAAACGGAGCAATCGGCCCTTAATATTTTATTCCGACAAAGTTTAATTTATATATTACGAAGTATTTTTTTTTTATATTCACTAGCAGTTCATCGCAGTTCTTTTAGATACTTGTATGATCAAGCCAGTCCAAATTAGGATTCGGTCATTGAAAGGGCCAGAGATGAACATAAACCTCTTACCTCAACCTTAATACCAAAAAGTTTTGATCAACCCAGTTTTTTCGCCTTATCTTCAAATTAAAGAAAACATACGTCAAAAACTCTCCCAAATAAAAAGTGCACTTTTCAAGAGAAACCAATCATGTTAAAAGCCAACTTCAAAATACATTTCCTGTAAGAACTTTCAGGCTCCCTTCAGCATCACTCCTCTTATAAGCAACATCTCTTCGACATCTATATAAATCAGCCAGGATAAACAATTGGCATAAAGCCAGGGGTTGCAAACTTTTAACATCAGTTAATCTAACACTGGAGAATGTTGGCGGGAATTCAAGATACTTTTTTTTTTTTTTTCAAAATTTGGCACAGGCACGAAATAAAACCAAATACGTTAATTGCTGTGACCTGAATTGGGGCCTCTTTGTATTGTAGCGCTAATTAAAAAAGTAAAAGGAATGAAGGATTAGTCGAGGTGCGATTTTAAATTGCACTGTCATTACAGTTAATTGGAGCGCCTGATTTTGGTGCAAGGATTTCAAGAAAGTTTAAATGGGTTTTTGAATATTCCTGATTTGATTGAGTGCAAGTTTCTTTTATTGTTTTCAGTGTGAAAACTGTAAAGAGAATTGTGAAAACTTTTATTGTGGTCAAAGAGTTGGTAATATCGAAGTTTGTTTTAGATATCAAAGCAGTAAAGTATAAACAGTAGCGATTGTTTGTGTTTAATAGACGGTTTAGAAAAAAATCTGTTTCTTAACAGTTTTTACAACTTTTTTAAGAACTGATATTAGCGCTTGCAGTTAGTAGCCAGGGCAATGCAACCTGAGCGCGTCATTAAATATTTAGTGTATATGCACTTTTTATTTTTGTTCCAACTTTGTGTCCATGTGAACCTTTAGTATTAAGTAGCCAATAAATGCTAGGATGTCACACAACTAGTGACCTCTCGCTTCCAGCCGTAGTCCAATCTATGGTCGGCGGCGAGGAGTCCTGGGACGCGGTGGTCTCCTTCTGCGAAACAGTTATCTCGCAGAAGGAGGCTGCGGAAAGGGAAAGAGAGATCTCGACCTCTGACCCCGCCCGCAGCTGGCGCACCGGGCGTCGGAGGAGGGCGTATGCTGCCCTCTTCCGGCCCCCCTAACTGGGTCCAGGGGCGGCGGACTTGGGGACGTCTGTCGCCCCCCATTCATCCGGACCCGAGGTGGCGGCGCGAGGTGTTCCCGTGCGCCCCTCTCTGAAGTCACGGAGGGTGTTTAACACCTCACTCCCTCCGTAGACGCGAGGTGGCCCGCAGATGCGGGCCGGCACCTGCCGGGGATTACGGATGTGGTATACGTTCCCGCGATCCCCGGCGTAGGTGAGAGATGGAACACCGGGGTGGTTTTAGTCAGTAAGAGTCTGACAGACCCCTCCGCCCGCCCCAGGGTGGAGGACATCCATGAGGATTTCCCCCCGTTAAAAAAAAAAAAAAAAAAGGATGTCACACAACTGTACCCGCGAGAACGCTGCAGACAAATTCAGCAGTTTGGCAGAAGATAGGCGTAATTTTTTCAGTGTAACTTTACGTAAATAAAAAAAATATCTCTGGCAACATTCCAACGAAAACTTGAAAAATATACAAAGTGACAAGTCCATTGCCCTTAACAATTTTAGCATCATTCCTCACGCCTAACTAATTATGCAAACCCCAACCGTCTTTTACACCCGGTAACAACAGCAGTAAAAAAGAAGGTACAACTTAATTATTGAATAAATCAAATAATTTACCCCCGAGGCAAGAGAAACTAGTTAAAAATAGAAAAGGAAAAGGCAAAATTGAAGTTTTTTTTACCGTTTATTAAGAATTTAAAACAAATCGCGGTCAAATGGCTACGCTTTGGTCTCTAGAGAAATCATTGGACACCGCAGTTGGATAAAAGATGGAGATTGTGAATCTTTCTCACCTAGTTATTCCTGTGTATTTTAATATTTGATGTGTAGGCGACAGCTTAGATGGAGTTAAGAATTGAAGCTGGTGTCTTGGGTGAACAGACTGTTATGAGTTTATAAGTTATAATATGGCATTTTATTAAAATATTCATTTTACTTTGGAGTTTTTTACTTGATTGTTCAGGTTCAATGTTGCACTTTTTGTAGTTCTGTTGTTTATACTCAGATCGACTTCTAATGGACGACAGTAGACAAACACATCCGTAATTTATGCGTTAAAATGATGACATGTGGGTTCGCAACCCTTGTTCATAAAAGACACATCATAGCCCTATCATTATCGTCATCTTGATCCATGCCTGGCTGCTACTCATTATCTCAGTATCTAGCTTGTGGGCCTGTAGATAGCGAGCTATGGGTGGTTTGCCGTCCGAACAAAAATGAGGCCCGGGTCGATGGCGCATCGTGTTCCACGCGCGCCTCAAAGAGATGTCAGCAAAGAAGTCGGGGCCCCATAGGGTCAGTGCCTACTAGGATTGCGGAAGAAGTGTTTTGATGATTTTCCATACAGAAAAAAAGTATATTCATGTAAAAGTAAATCATCATCTGCCTAGCTTTTTCCCAACTATATTGGGGTCGGCACCCAGTCAAGCCAGATTCAGCTGAATCCAAGTATTTTACGTGAAGCGGCTGCCTACCAGACTTCCACAACCCATTAACTGGAGAACACGGTACTTCTTGGCAAGACAGGTGTCAGATTTTCTGGCTTCTGACAATCCGTAACGACTGCCAAAGATCTCCAAATGACAGCCGGGATCAACGGCTTAACGTGCTTTCCAAGGCACGGAGAAGTTTCGTCATGTTAAGATGGTCACCCATCCACAGACCAACTTCGACAAGCGTTGCTTAACCTAGAAGATCGACCCGTGCGGCTGTTATAATTTAGCCACGAGTTCCTCTATGCAAAAGTTAATAAAGAAAAAATTGTTTTTTTTTTGCTTTGATAAACCGATTTAACATCAAATAAAACACTAAAACAAGAAACTCTCTTGTTACCTTACCACATAATACATTTTATCCCTCATCACAAAAATTGCTTATTCAAAAACTGTAGTCTAGAATAAAACATAAGCTAAGATCAAGAGTGTCTGTGACACTTTGCATTACATTTTCTTTTAATTCAAAAATTTTAAGACGTAGACTGTGGCGTCTCGGGGGATGTTGATGCAGATACGTTTTGGACCACATAGGGGAAGTAAATGGAGTATTAATTTGATGAATACAATAGCTAAAATAGAATTGATGCGTTATTTGGTTCTCATGTTTTGTTAATCATGTTTGAAGATGAGTCTCTCGCGATAGTCATAATCGAAGACTAATTCTTAGTGGTTTTTTTGGATGGTCACTACGTATATTTTTTACTACTTCCATACAAAACCGACAACGTGGCCGAAAAATGTGTGTCATTAGATCCATCATAAAGAACCTCACCATCATCATCAACATAACAGACGAAAGACGTCCACAGCTAGAAATAGGCCTACCTCAAGTGTCGCCTCAACAACCGGTCCTGTGCGTGTCGCATCACCAGGCTATCAAACGCTACGTCTTCCGGTACGCGGTCGCCACTCCAGAACTATTTGGCCCCATTGACCATCTGTTCTGCAAGCAATGTGCCATAAAGAACCTGACTGATGCCAAATTTAACAAAAGATCAATGTATTCTTTTTTATCCACGTGTCAATCAATATGTATAAAAGTCTTCCGTTAATGAGTGACTGACACACACAAATACAAATACATTATGGTACTCCATTATTTAGTCACTCCTTGTCCAAGACAGCCGGTCTAAATTCTGTATTCCCATGTAAAAACTGCGACATAATATTCTTAGTACTAGTTAAAAATGAATAAGTAGTTTTCAAGTCTAAAGGTAAAAGCAAAGGCAGTTAACTGGAGTTTTCTTGTGAAGTTTTAATTTATTTACAAGCTTTTGTAGTCTCAGCTATAAAAGACCAACTCGTTTTCTCGTATGGAAAAAATGCTTGATTAAAAAGATTACATCCGAGGGTGGGGTTGTGAAACCGTTTAAGGTTTAGTATGGTTATTGTGGTTCTTAGAATCGATGTGTTTATTAATACCACCACCACGACTCCACCACCACCACCATCCCGAGAGCTTTACGCATAACAAAATATTATGCTAGTAATTTTTGAAGAGGCAGACACAATGGTGTGTTTTAAAATTCAGCAAACTAGTATGTTTATTTAATGGATAAACGTTACTTTACCATCGAAGATTTTGGAAATGAATCGAAATATTTTAAAAAATTTGACCAGTACGGACTTCAAAAGAGACTGATCTCTGAGTTTGTTTCGGTGTTCTTCTCAGGGTAGTTAGCTAGGAAACACCGGCCTCATCTAGTTTATAACGACCAAAAATATTGACGTGTTAAGTGTTATTTACAACCTACTTACAAAATAAATATTAAAAAAACACTGCCTTATTGTTCTAGTAGTTTCAAGAACGACTGCTACGTTTAGGGTGTATGTGATTCTTTGTCGATAGTTAGGTAAAGAATATTTTTGCATTGCCTTAGAGTTTCAGGACAAAAACGGGTGTTACCCTTAATTTTACAAAACATGCATGCTCCAAAACATAATAAACAGAAGCAGCTTAAAAATATTAAGTTGTACAGCGAACTACAACCCTGTCTGGTACATTTTGCACATGTCTGCGTGATAAAATTCAAATTCGTAGCGCTGAGAAACCCATGTGGGCAGTTAACGACTTGACTTGCAATAGTTCTGTTACTACAGTTGAAATTGTACAAGTTATGAGAGGAAAGATGTGTGTGCGAAAATTGTAATAAAAGCTGGTTCTAAATTTTGAACATCATACTAAGGCGGAATTAAAAATAAAATGTATCTGTCTTCGAGAGTTTGTGAATGATTTATTTCTTCATCCTCCTGCACTTAATTATTTCAATTTATAATAGTCGAATCGACGACGCATTTATTTGGTTCTGTACATCTCTATTCGCCGTTGTTATCTCAATAGTCATATCATCGGAAAATTACAAACGCCGGAAGATTGTAAAACATCTACGGATCTCTTTTTTGGTAGAAAATAAGATACATAATTTATAAAAAAAAAAACTGTTTTTTTCCAACTGTATCATGTGGCTTGTCACATCAAAGGGCTCATCCTAAGGGTTTCAATAGTACCTATTCTTATATAATTTATTACGAATTTATTAAAGAAAATATACTTATGAAAATTGACCACTCACTGCCCGCCCCCTTCATCTCCGAAAGTACTGAAACCCAAATTTTTGAAAAGAAATGTTGGTAACCTATAAATTTCAGTAAAGCTTTTAAGAAGTCTATTATTATAAAGTTACATGTTAAAAAGAAATATTCGTACCTTTTCTCGCGAGTCTGACTCGCACGGCCGGTTTTTTGTCTTTAAAATCTACAAAGCCGCGGGAACAAGCTAGTCAATTAGGTACCTATAAATCGCTATTCTTATAAACTTGAACCGCATATCCACCGAAGACCTTGCTGTAACTACATGCATGGAGAATTGCTAACATACATATATTATAATAGGCTACGAGTTAATAACGGAGCTGAAGATTATCTTGTTTCATATTACACCTCAGGTTAAGCAGAGGTGTTTAATATAAGCATATTTTATAGCAGGCATTAGAAACTATACTCTGGTGTAACTGTGTTCAAGTAAAAGCAGCGAGAGGTTAGAATATTACATTCAAATACAGAAAGCATTCGTATCCAAAAATTGCAGAAAATCCTTTAGCTATTCCATTTGACAATCATTGACAGTCAGATCCTAAAAATCTGACAAAAGTCGTCGTTGACAACAGATGTTGTGTTGTTACCCAATTACGGGGCACGCATTATTAGGCATAACTCAAGTACTAGTCGTCAGATCTCAATCAAATTTAAATGAAACCACACAACAAGCACCAAGTTTCGAATACAAAAACGTATTATCAAAATCGGTACACCCAGTACAAAGTTATGAGATAACACACACACAAAAAAAAACATTTTAACTGAGAACCTCCTCCTTTTTAGGAAGTTGGTTAAAAATTAGAGTTTCGGTTAAAAATGGAATAATATGCATACACACTATGGTTTATGGATGTACCTACTATTTTTACATGTATACTCGCCAATTTGAGACTCAGTAATTTTGGAAAGAAGGCAGGGGAATGGTCAATTGTCATCATTTTTTATTTAAAACTGCAGAATTGAATAATTAAAAAAATACTGTAATATTAAAATAATAATACTTTATTTGTTGATATTTTATTAAAAGTCGCACGTCGTTTCTTGTACACAAAGGCATTTCTCGTTGCTTTAAAATATAATTTTTGAACCAGCATGAGCAATTATTTTATGCTCGTATCAAAATTATAAAAACTTTTTACAAAAAAAATACAACCGACTTTTACACAAAAAATCAAAAAAGTGCAAAATAACTTTAATTTCGGAACTCGGTGTTGGTGGTTGCTTTTTCGTTTTTTGAACACCGACTTCCGAAATTAAAGTTATTTTGCACTTTTTTGATTTTTTGTGTAAAAGTCGGTTGTATTTTTTTTGTAAAAAGTTTTTTATTTTTCACTTTTTAGTGGTACCTACATCCCCTCCCCTCCCCCCCACCTAAACGAACCAATCACATTGGTGTAAAAAAAAACGCACTGCTCCTTTGCAGAGTAAACTAAGAGGTCGTCAATGTAGGTAATATAGATATTTTTTTTAGATTTTTCGAAAACCGCTTGGTCGATTTCGATAAAATTTTCATGGGACCATTTGGGAAGTATACCCTTTCCAACAAAAAAAGAATTTTTCAAATCGGTTGACAAGCGACGGAGTTATGCGCGAACAAACATAAAAAAAAAAAAAAAAATACAAACATCCGAATTGAGAACCTCCTCCTGTTTTAGAAGTCGGTTAAAAATAAGAAACAACTATTATGATCATAATATAAACGGTTAAATTCTAGATTGTCAGAATAATGTCCTTTTCAAATGAAAATTTATTTCTCCATTACAAGCGGAGTTCTTTTATGAACTTGCGTTTTTGCAAGTGTTTCCTAGAATAAAATATGAGGATACGATCCCGGTCTTTTAGCTAAGGAAGCATTTATGGTTTTTACGTTGTAGTTCTCAAAAAAAATATGATATTCGTTCAACCGGTATTCTTCAGTGGATCTGAGATAGTATTTATGAAGAGTTTTATCTTTTGCTGGGAAATAGAAACGAAAACTTGTTTGTTTGAATAACAGGTTGGCATTTAGGATTTTAGGTTGTCTTTTGAGAATTCTACTGGATTACTAAAGGCTAATTCTGATGGCTCGGGAAAAATAATCGGAATAATTAGAAACTGCTTACATATGTAGGTAAACAAAAACACAGAAATACAAAATACATACGTAGTTATTATTTGTAATGGGACAGCTCATGCACAAAAACGAGCTTAACCCACAATGGTTCCATTATTATTTATTTATATTATTATTCTTATTTTCAAATTGTTGTTTCTTTTTCATTTCTACACGATTTTATTGTACAAAACATTTAAAGGTCAAACACGTTTCAATACGGATTAACAAAAGGTCAATCGGGATTTAAAAATAATTGGTTTCATTTTGCTTTTATGTTTGTTTTCCCGTGGGCTTCAGGATGCCTTGATAAAAGTCACACTCTATCAGAAATTTTCAAATCTGACTAGTCTTTACCCGACTATATTGGAGTTGGCTTCCAGTCAAACCAGATGCATCTCAACACCAATGGACTAACTATCCCATCTCCACAACCCACTTAACTAGGAAACATTTATACGTCTTGAAAACTTTGCTGACAGATTTTGGCTTGTGACGACTCTTAACTATTTAGTCAAAGATCTATGAATGACAGTCGGGAAAAACTGTTTAAAATTGCGTGGCATGTAAGAGTCTCCAAAAAAGGTGGTTATCCATCCACAGATCAACCTCAGCTTTAGCGTTGCTTAACCTTGAAGATCGACCTATATGGCTATGGATTTGATTTATTTTATTATTTAAGTACACATAGCAATTTTATCACGTTTTAAGACAATGGGATCTATTGCCAGAAGACCTATCAATAAATTTTCAAACGCTACTATAGTACCTAGTCAAGTAAAATAGGATTCCATAATAATGCTTAATTAAATTTATGTATATCTGGCAAATATTCCGATTGCCAAATCATTATTGGTTAAAGGTCCAACTGTTTAAGGTTAAGGGTGTGTTAATGCCCAATCCAATGCATTTTGTACTTTCGATAACAGTTTTTGCTGATAGTATATTATCACTTAGTACGAAACACTCATGACAAAGGTCACAATAGAAGGAGAAAAGGTTTTGTCTATTCATGTTCTAAGTTATACCCAGTTCGTTTCACACAGGATGTCTAAGGTGATCCTGGCTCAAAGGACTCGTTCACTTTACAGGGACTGCGACGTTTTGAAAATGTCTGTGACATTCTAGGAACTTGGAGGAGGAATGGATATGTTATAAAGACGCGTGGTTTAATGGCAACAAGTTAAGAATTGGAGTATACGGAAGTAATTATGAACACTTAGAGTTCAAATCATTTTGAGACGCGTGCACGCTCTATCTGTACTTCGTAAGTAAGATAACTAGTTAAACGCGTCGCGGGAAAAGGTTTGCAGTTGTTGAGTTATTTTTATATTGTCACTATCTTAAATTCACTACAATTAAATTTACCAATTCATTGCTTTCTTTTTTTTTTAGATTGCTTTGCTCTTGACTCTAGGCTAGGTCGGTGGTGACAGAGACAAAGTCGACGATGGAATGAGCTGAAGAAGCCTGTTTACTCTAACTTTGAAGAGATTAGGGTTGAATGCGTTCGATAATACTGACGCAGGTCGAGAGTTCCAGTCCTTTGCAGCTGCTGTACGCATTATAGAACTTTGCTGTGCGCATTATAAAAGACGATTAGAAACACTTGGTGTAAATTGGTGGAATAGCAACAAGGTAGGGATAGTAACTTACAATGCGTCTAGATGTACTATGGTAGAAGGGGGTCGGTGGGATGAGGTCATGGAGTCTACAGATAGTACTTTGCAAAGTATGTCCATGAAGACATACTTTACAAAGTACTATCTGTAGACTACACTTCCGCGTTTAGGAGGCGTTAAAGAGACCAGATTGTCGTCACCCCACTGGGAGACAAAACATGAGGTCAAATTTGGTCGCTCTACCAAGGCCTCTCTAAAGAAACGAACTTCATTCCCTCTAGTTTTTGCGCTGGACAGGTATGTCTCTGAAGCCATACAGTTACCTGCATACCCAACAATGCCAAGCAGAAGTAGGTCAGCAGGTATGAAGTAACTGCTTTTCCCTGAAAAACTTCGGCATCAATAGCCATGATGTTATTATTTTTCCCTACACCACTGCAATTCTTTTCTGCCCATCTATTCTGTCAACATTTTACTCTCACTTTACGTTCACTTTACCTAAGCTTAAACGATGAGACATTTACAGATTCGTTTGAGCAGTGGTGGCCGAGTGGTAACGGCCCCAACTTACGAATTGTAGGTCGCGGGTTCAAACCCAGCCAGGCGCATTATTTTTAGGATTTTTTATAGGAAAACATCGTGAGGAAACCGGCATGTCCTAGAATCAAAAATTCGAAGACACGTGACATTCACCAACCCGCACTGGGCCCGCGTGGTGGATTACGGCCCATTCCCTCTCCTAGAGAGGAGGCCTGTGTCCCAGCAGTGGGAACGTTAAAAAGGCTGATTATGCTTATGCTTATGCTAATGCTGATTTATTTCGTTGCGGAATCCCAGAAACTTGAGCCGTTTCTCCGGACTTTGGTCAAGCTTCATTTAACTCGCCGTTTTTCTGTTGGTAGCCACTATTGATTCTATGTTAATAATAATAAAAATATTTTATTTGCATAAAACATGGTATACAAGATGGTAACATGAATACACTGGTAGGTCCTACATGTTATGTTTCAGAAGTTGCAGTGGTCAGGAATATAGAGTATGGGCCTGTCTAAAAAAAGAAACATCTATAATTGAATGTATGTTTATTGTTTATACAAGGTAACACGCGAAGGGGTACGTTTAGCTGTGGGGTATAACACCAAAGTGAAAAATAACAACCCTTTGTTTCAAACTCTCTTTTTTCTTGTGATTCACTGCGGAATGACGTACGAAATATACATAATTTTAACAACATTTGTCTTCCACGGTGTTAGAACATAAGCGGCTATTTTTTATTTTATAACAAAAATAATGCCACATCCAAATATAACCTTATCTCAGCCGCCTTCGTGAACTCCCTTTAGCTTTGTGCATTATTGTTTCAGAGGGAAATCTTCCGTTTTCTTTGTACACCGCCTTATTTAACCATGCCTCGCTGTCGCTTTTATTTCAAATGAATTAGTGATGAAGTTGAGTATGTAAGATGATATTAAGTCACTGCTTTGTTATCCGATTATTGCTGTATGTTTAACTGCTTTTACGAGATACTAAATGCTATTTAGATTTTTCTGTATATTTTTGAGATTTATCATTTACCCCATTATTCATTTAGATATCTTTAAAATGATCTTTTACTATAACAGTCACAAAAATAATGTATATTGAACGTGTGACTTGTAAAACGTGTGTGAACGAACGAGACGATTGGCAGGGGACTGACAGTGGAAGGGGAAAAGGCCGATTCGAAGTAACGTGAGACAATAGTAGGTAAGATCTAGTCAAATTCATCATTATCATCTCATGAAAACGATAAATATAAATAAATATCTTGGTACAACTCACACACGGCTATCTGATCCCAAGCTAAGCAGAGCTTGTGTTATGGTAACCAGACAACTGATATAAATACTTATATAATTTATAAATACATACATATTATAGATAAATCACACCCAGACACAGAACAAACAATCATGCTCATCACACAAAGTTTGTCCTGGGTGGGAATCGAACCCACGACCTCCGGCTTAGCAGTTAGGGCCGCTAACCACTAGACCAACAGGCCCGTCAACGATGACTGATAAAGCGATGAAAAAAAAATGTCATCTAGTTAAACGAATATTTTGTAAGCGCTAGGGATAATATAATATAAAACAATAGTCTTAAGAAAACCCGATCGCATGATCGACTAAAATCTTTCAAGCTTAAGGTTACTTTGCTACCAGGCAGCAGAAAACATAACATCTTATTATTTAATAATAAGATGTTATCTTATTATTAAATTTATTGACATGAGTTATAAAAGTTCACCCTCTCAATCAATGAACGGCTCAATGCAGTTACGACAAAGTTACTAGCCAGTCAGGGTCTGGATACACTGCACAGTGATAGCGCGATGATGACAATTGGGTAGTTGACTAGGAAAATTTAATTAGCCCGTCAGATAAATTTTCGATGAATATTGCACATGTGTTTTTCACGTAAACAAAAAATGAAGACTATACTGTGCATTACAAACTAGTATGACGTCACTACGTACTGCGATTTTTACTACGACGTGACGTCACAAGCCCCCACTCCTGCTCTGTGAAGCTTTTTATCTTCGTCAAATGTTTATTGATTTGATAAAGCAAAAAACACGTCCGACATTTTTCGTTAATTAACTGGCGAACTAAATAGATTCATATGTTTTTTACTCCAGAAACATCCCTATTATCTTTTAAGCCAATAAAAAAGTTTCACGACTTTGATAGAGCTCAGTTAACTAGAAGGTGGCAAAAGAAAGGAATTATACAAGCGCTGCTATTAATAATAATGTGGGATTGTTGACGTATTGTTCACATTACATTAAAGTTACAAGTTTGTTAATAATAAACCACAGTTTGGGTGTTTGGGAGCAGTGGTGGCCGAATGGTAACGGCCCCGACTTACGAATTGAAAAGGTCGCGGGTTCAAACCCAGCCAGGTGCATTACTTTGTTTAATTAATTTCATCACCAATGCTCTCAAAACGGTGAAGGAAAACACCGTGAGGAAACTGGTATGTCCTAGAACCAAAAATTCGGAGATACATTATGTGACATTCACCAACCCGCACTGAATCCGCGTGGTGGATTACGGCCCATTCCCTCTCCTAGAGAGGAGGCCTGTGTCCCAGCAGTGGGAACGTCAAAAGGTTGTTTATGCTAAACCACAGTTTGGATGCCACCTCGAATGATGAATCTACCGATACATTATGGGTTGAAATATATGTATATAATAACCCATGGCCATAATGTATCGGTAGATACGGTAGATCGGAAGCGACTATACATACGGCCGAACCCAATAACCAATCTATCACATACTGGAGATAGAAAAACAAATGAAACAACAGAAAACCTGTATAATTTTTCTGTTGTTTCATTTGTTTTTCTATCTCCAGTATTGTGATAGATCGGTTATTGGGTTCGGCCGTTAGGCAACAAATAAATGGAGATACGAACATACAGGCATAAGTACTCTCGAAAAACATTACCCTTTTTCAGGATATCCGAGTAAAAATATGTTGGCAATTTATTAAGAAAGTTATGTTGTTGTTGTGTAATTTTAAAAAGTTAAACAATTTTAATTAGTTACTTAACGATATATTAAATGATAAACAAAACTAGCATCATTAATAAAACAAACTAACAGTCAATTGATCAACAACGGAACGGGAAACCGATGTTTTATAAAAATACCGGTTTTTACCAAAAATAATTTGACAAAATCCCTAGCAATGTCATAGGATGTATCAGATAAGGCTTGGCCCAATATTTATGTGGTGTCTATTAGCGGTCGCCCATTGGTCGACGGCGACAGGTGTGTCCAGACACTTAATGAATCTGTTTCGATGGGCCACAGGGTGTGTTTTTTTGGTTGAATATTGTCTGTGTTATAATATTGTTGTATTTCAATAAAAATGATATAAACCAGATCGCCTATAGTTTAGAATTGTAGAACGGTTAAAAAAGTTTTTGATTCATTGTAAATCGTAAACTAAGTACTGTCTATCACTTGGTTACGTTCTAAAGGCATTGAACGGAAAATATCATTTAAAAAGAATTATTATTAATTATCATTCAGTCAAAAAAATAATATGTTGTCGAATAGAATTATTCGACCACATATTATTCTTTTGACTGTATGTATATACTAAGCAGCGGCCTTAATATGTAGAATTGTTGTAACTTTGACATGTTTCTGTCCGATGCTCGTTCATATGATCGGGTTGCGTAAAACCGAAGTAACACTATAATTATAATGATACTAACTGTTATCCAGGTAAACCTGGAACACAAATTTACGTACAGCACGATCATTTAAAATAGTGGACACGTATTTTTTGTTTGTTTTACCATTTTTCGAAAAAAGAAAACAAACACGAGTACAGTAATCATAGTAACATACATATTATTATTTTTTCATACGTGAATTATGTTCTTTTTAAAACACTGATACCATAGAAGAAAAGTCTGTAACTTGAAGTAACCATTTATTTCTAAACGAAATACACGTGTTTCTTTATTTGTTTTAAGTGACGCTTTTAAATGATAATATTTGGAGGTATCTACTGTTCCGATTCCGAAGTTCACTGATTTTGACAGTCAAATATTTTCAATATTGTAGACACATTTTCCTACACCATTTATAAGATGAAAGTCACAGTAAGTACCCGATCAAGTTGTATTATAATACTTGTATATTACTGGATAAAGGTTGCCATGGGAACTGGCAATATTGATCAGTTCCTATCTAATGGTGTCCATGCTTTAGATAAAACAATTTCCGCCTTATTCCAAAACAAGGTTTTTCTTTAAACCAGGTTTAAACCATTGAGCTCGGTTTTGTATTTCGAATCTTGATCATGTCAGAATAAGATTCAAATTACAAACCCTGGCTCAATGGTTTAAACCTGGTTTAAAGAAAAACCTTGTTTTGGAATAAGGCGGTTTATGTCTGGAAAGAATTAAATCTGATTTATTAGAAACGTTTTAGAAATTACTATTACCAGAATTAAAATGAATCATTTATCTATGTGAGATTGGATTTTATTGGTGGATTTTTAAAAGCAGTAACTTCTGTTACGATCATATTTTAGGTTACCTTTCCACCTGTTAGCAACTTGCAAGTATATTTCGTTACATTGCGGAGCACGGTCGAGTAATTAATCACATTATGCCTTGGTAGTCCGCAATGTAATGCAAGTGGAAGTCGAAATGAGACAAACTGGTTGCAAATGGAAGCGAGAGCTTACCTAATATAGAAAAGGGGACACAATTTTAGCAACTTAAAGTTAAAATAACAAGCGTTGTGGCATTAAATAATTATTTATTTAAACTTTATGTACAACAGTCGTACATGGGCGGACTTAATGCAACAAGGCATTCTCTACCAGTCAACCTTTGGGTTAAAAAGACAACACTGTGGTACAAAAAATAAATAAAATACAAAATATATTTATAATAATTATGATTTGCCAGTCAGTACCAGTCTACGATTTGAAATGTTAGATTAGATTTTATTAGCGAGAATATATTTTTTTCTATTTTATTTCCATCAAAGGCGTGTAAAAAATCAATAAATTCATTTTTTTAGGCTTCATTTCCGTACCGCTAATAATTCAATAGGGGCATAAAAGTCAGATTATAACCGCGCCAACAATAGACCTATCATAAAAATATTATCGTAATAAATTGGTAACGGCATAATAAAAACATTTTATTTTGGTTCCGTATATGACTTTAAATCTTTATGGTGTTTCAGGTTTTCTAAGTAGAGAATTAAAGTTATGTGACATAATGACTTAGTAGACTGATTTTTTTTCTTCCATTACCTCATTCATTCATCATTGGGCACATGTTTTTCTTTTTATTCTCTATCTGTTATGTAATTGTGTAACATATTATTTGTATGTGAGCTACATATATTTTTATGAAATGATTTATTTTAAATTTGAAAATGAAAATAATATATCTAGTTTTAATTTCCGCGAATATTAGTGGGTTGCAGGTATACACCTCCATTATTTTCATTTTCAAATTTAAAATGGATTTCCGCAAAGTAACACCTGACTCAATCAATTTTGATTTATTTTATTAAATACTAGCTGTGCCCGCGACTTCGTTAGCTTGGACGTCGGCATGAAAAAAATAGTGTCGCATAGATAAAATGTACGTACGGTGAATACCTTGCTTAACCTGAATCCGCTTGGAATTAAGAATATAGGTAATTTAAATTTGGTAATGAAGAGCACTGATTGTTTCTACTTCTTTCGTTTAAAATGTCGACCAAATCAGGTATCTCTTGTGTCAGACTCGTATTGACTAAAACCCACCCGTGCTCCTCCTAGTGTCTTTTGCATTCTAGGACCGCAGTAACTCTTTCGAACAAATTCTTCGATTCCTCTAAAGGGTAGGTAATCGGGCAGTACGCTCGAATCGCAACATTTTCCTTGCTTGTAGCATTTTTATACCCGTTGTTACTTTTAAACGAAAAGTCCGATTTGAATATTTTAAAGTGTAATTTACTTGCACGTAATCAACTTAATTATCAAACCATTTAAATGGATAAGGATTATCATTCCACCCGGGTTTTTATTGAATAATTAAACAAAAAAAACTGCAATTGTGTCTTAACTATACTAGTTATAAAAATACCCCCGTGGACTTTTTGTAGGTAAATAAATAAGTACGTAACATGTACGTTTACATATTTTTAAGTATGATCAATAGTTTTCTCAGAGCGAGAGAGAGAGAGTCAAATAATTAATTGTATAGGCAACATATTGATACATTGGGATACATTATTCCATTTTAGGTACAGTTCTCATTTTTTTTAACTCTGCATGCTGCTGGGTACTCCACTTTTAAGTTATTTCAGTCCATTCAAAAGATGACCGAATTTCGCTTTCAGTAATCTTTGTTTGAGTACACTCTCACACTTGTACACTACAATAAGTCCTCCGCTATTTAGCTAATTTCTGTTGAGATTTGAAAATCCAACAAAGCGAAAACAAATGAACAATTATAACAAAAAATAATACTACCTGAAGATTTCCCAGCACCAATTTATTTCAATACAAAACTAAAAAACCGGATTATTTCAATTATTCATCCACTCGTATTAACATTCGAATAATCGTTTTACAATCGATAAGTACGTTCCTAATTGAATTACGGCCACTCCAAAAGATTAATTTAATTTAACGTAATCTGATGCACTTTACTACGCAGCATTAAGAATTGGTCATAATTATGGAAACAACGCATTGGTTTTTGGTCACGCTATTCTAAAGAGGAATACTCACTTGTCACGCTTTTGCATTGGTGTTTATTCCGGCCAGCAATTGAATAAATCCTCACCAAAAAATAATAATTTCAGTTTTAAATTTAAATTTTTATTTTAGTTTTTCTTAAATTGAAAAATATGCTTATCCTAGTAATTCTATTTATTTCCCACATAATTATGTCTTTAACATATTATTTTTTGTTTAGTGTAAATTATACGATCGCAATAATGATGCATTAAATCATAGGCAGCACTTGGTTCAGATTCTGTCAATGTTAAAACATATAATTTATAACTTGAATTTACATGTTATATAACTACTAGCTGCTGCCCGCGACTTCGTCCCCGTGGAATCCCCGATTTCAAAACATTCTTTATCGCTGCTCCGCTCCTATTGGCTTAAGCGTGATGATATATAGCCTAAAGCCTTCCTCGATAAATAGTCTATTCAACCCAAAAAGAATTTTTCAATTCGAACCAGTAGTTCCTGAGATTAGCGCGTTCAAACTATTGGATAAAATTTTATAATTTAATCTAGGCTGTATACTACTTACCTTTGCCTGTTTACGTTTATATTGTAACGCCAGATGGCGCCACCTTTGTAGGCGGGAGTTTTTACCTGTCATGTCGTACGGAAGAAACTTTTTACTGTGCACTGTGTGAGCTTGATAATAAACACGTTTATTCAAACTCAAAGAAATCTTGTTTATCTAACTAATATCAATAGGTTACGGGCCCAGGTCCACGTTAATAGTTGGTGATAAACAAAGAGCAGACAAAACAGAAAAGTGCCTAGTGATTTTCGACAGTAGAACCGCGTGCCATCTATAACCTAAAATGGAGTTTGGAAAGACAAACTTAGAAAAATTCGATGGATCGAATTTTAAACAGTGGAAATTTCAAATTAAATGTGCCCTGCGTGCCAAGGGGTTAGATATCAACACGCCAAAACCAGATGGAAATACGACTCAATGGAATAAAGATGATGGAATGGCGATGTTTGTTTTAACGTCTGCTATGGACTTAAATCAAATAGCACTCATTGAAAATTGCGAATCAGCGCTAGAAGTGATGACCAAGCTTGAGTCCATTTATGAACAAAAATCCGAGATGACTAAAATGATGATACATGAGCGCTTCTATCAATATAAAATGTCACCAGCAGATAGCATAGCTCAGCATATAGCTAAAGTAGAAAGCTTGGCTAAGCAACTTAAAGAAAGTGGAGAAATTATTAGTGAGACTGCAATCATAACAAAAATTTTGAGCACACTACCTCCCAAATACAGATCTATTCGTCAGGCTTGGATGTCGCTTGATCCGAAGAATCAAACTGTGATTAATCTGACAGCTCGTTTGCTAGATGAGGAGGCCAGTTTGAATGTAGAAGAAGAAAATGAAACTGCTTTTATAGTGGCAAAACAAAGTATGAAGAAGAAAACTGTTCCATTAAAGAAAACAAACAAAGAATTAAATGATAAGTTAAGTGAAGGGTCAAATGAGAAATCACATCACTTTACATGTTACAACTGTGGGAAACGGAGTCATTATGCAAGAAATTGCCGTGCCCCAAAACAAAAACAGAAACAACTCGGAGAAAAGAACATGTTAGCATTCAATGTAGCAAATGCAGATTGGAAAAATAATGATGATGGTTTAAAATGGATATTAGACAGCGGTGCATCAGCTCACATGTGTTATAAACGTGAAAATTTTGCTGAATTGTATGAGTATACGGGATCTCCACTGAAACTTGGAAACCAAGAAGCGGTAGAAGTAGTTGGCCAAGGAAATGTATTGATAGACAAGTGTGTCAATGGACAGTGGGAGACAAGTATCCTGAAAAATGTTCTTTATGTACCAAAGTTGAGAAGAAACCTATTCTCTGAAGGAGTAGTGACAAGACAAGGTTATAATATCATAAAGAAACATACAGATGCTTTAATATACAAGGACAATGAAATAGTGCTGTGTGCATCTTTGCAAAGCAACAACCTGTATGAGTTAAAGGTGCAAACGCTTCAAAATCCAGTGTGTAATGTAGTGCAAAAATTGGACCTTAAAACATGGCATGAACGTCTAGGACATTTAAATGTCAAAGAAATACAGAAAATGTGTAATAACAATGTGATTACTGGTGTGGACTTATCAGACTGTGACAAGTTTGTTTGTGAGGGTTGTGCTTATGGTAAGCATGCTCGTCAACCATTCAAGAAATCAAACAGAGGACCACAACAACCAGGTGATGTTGTATATAGTGATGTCTGTGGACCATTCAGTGTGCCTTCTGTACAAGGTATGAAATATTTCGTTATTTTTAAAGATGCTGCTACAAGTTTTAGGTATGTGTATTTCTTAAAAAATAAATGTGATGTGTTAAACTGTTTCAAGAAATATAATTCAATGATTAAAAACAAATTCACACATAGTGTACGCATACTACACACAGACAATGGTGGAGAGTACACAAGCAAAGACTTCAAAGAATATCTTGATTGTGAGGGTATTTCTCATGAGCTCACTGTCCCATACACGCCTGAACAAAATGGCCGGGCAGAACGAGAGATTAGGACAATTGTTGAAAGTGCTCGATCTATGCTTTATGCCCGTAAGGTACCACTCAATCTTTGGGCAGAAGCAGTCAATTGTGCTGTTTATTTGTTGAATCGCACTTCTTCAAGTCAGACACCAAATATTACCCCTATGGAGTTGTGGAGTGGTGTTAAACCTAGTCTAGATCATGTCAGAGTGTTTGGGTGCGAAGGATATGTCCATGTGCCAGATCAGTTGAGAAAGAAGCTTGATAGTAAAAGTAGTAAAATGATGTTAGTTGGATATGATAATTCAAATTACAAAATGTATGATCCAATCACAAAAAGAATTACAATATCAAGGAATGTTATTTTCAATGAACAGAAAAGTCCTGAAATAAAACGGAATGAAGCCCAAATTTTTATATGGGATGATGATGAACAAAATGCTGAAGAGGAGATAGATAACACTGAGCTGAGTGAGAGTGATGACAGCACACATACTGCCATTGATGAAAATGATGAGACCTATGAACCTTCACAAGAAATTGACTCTACAGATATGGATCTCTCATATATTACTTTGCGGCCACATAGGAAAAAAGTTTTTGAGGCAAATATAATGGAATTAGATGTACCAGTGAGTTACAATGAAGCAATTAATGGTAAAGAGAGTGAGTTGTGGCTAGAAGCAATAAATGATGAGTTAGAGGCTCATCGTACTAATAACACCTGGAGTTTTGTGGATAATGAAAACCAGAGAACTATAACATCCAAATGGGTTTTTAATATTAAAAGAACCAAAGAAGGAAAAGTAGAAAGATATAAAGCTCGACTTTGTGCCCGTGGATTTACACAAATTGAAGGGATAGATTATAATGAAATTTTTTCACCTACTACAAGATATGAATCAATAAGAATACTGTTATCTATTTCTGCTGAATATAATTGGAACCTAAGACAATTAGATGTTAAGACAGCCTTTTTATATGGAGAGTTAGAAGAGGACATTTTTATGGTAGTTCCAGATGGAGTCAAAGCACCAGCAAATAAATTATGTAAATTGAACAAATCTTTGTATGGCCTAAAACAGGCATCACGTTGCTGGAATCAAAAATTTACTAATTTTCTATTAAAGTTTGGTTTTGTTCAGTCACAAGCAGACAATTGTGTATTTGTTGGTAACTTTAATGGTATTAAAGCTTTGTTAATATTGTATGTCGATGATGCCCTAATAATGTCACAATCAAACTTAATATTAGATCAAATTGTTAGTTATTTAAAGCAGGAATTTAATATCAAAGAGTTAATTCTAAGTCGTTTTGTTGGTTTAGAAATTTTTAAAAGTGATAATTCCGTTTGTATCAGTCAAAGACAATATATTGAACAGTTAATAAGTAAATTTAATATGAGTACTGCACACTCAAGCAGTACACCAATTGATGTAAATGTTCAGTTAGCTAAAAATATTGACAATAAGCAGATTGATTTTCCTTACAGAGAAGCCATAGGATCATTACTGTTTTTATCTACAGCAACTAGGCCAGATATTTCATATGGAGTAAATCTATTAAGTAGATATATCAACAATCCTAGTAAACATCATGTGAATCAGCTTAAGAGGATTATAAGATATCTTATAAAAACTAAAAATGTATGTATAAGGTATCAAGGTCATGAAAGTTTAATTGGATATTCAGATTCAGATTTTGCTGGGGACTTAGATACAAGAAAATCAACCAGTGGTTATATTTTTATGTTGAATGGTGGACCTATATCTTGGTCTAGTCAAAAACAACCTTGTGTTGCCTTATCAACAACTGAAGCTGAATTTGTGGCTGGTTGTGAAGCTGCTAAGAATCTTTTATGGTTAAGACAGTTTTTCAAAGAAATTGATATCATTCAAAATTGCACAACTCTGTGTATTGATAATCAAAGTGCAATCAAACTAATAAATAATCCTGTTTATCATAAAAAGACAAAACACATCGATATTAAATTCCATTTCATTAGAGAAAAAGTTAAGAGAAAATTAATTGTTATTAAGTATGTGCAAAGTTCAGACCAACTGGCTGATATTTTAACTAAGGCTCTACCTGCTGTTAAATTTGAACGTATAAGAGATGAAATATTGTCAGTTATGTAAGTTAAGTTTATTTTCTATTAAAGCAGGCAAATATGAGAGTATTTTTGTTTATAAAATTTAGTGGGAGTATTGGATAAAATTTTATAATTTAATCTAGGCTGTATACTACTTACCTTTGCCTGTTTACGTTTATATTGTAACGCCAGATGGCGCCACCTTTGTAGGCGGGAGTTTTTACCTGTCATGTCGTACGGAAGAAACTTTTTACTGTGCACTGTGTGAGCTTGATAATAAACACGTTTATTCAAACTCAAAGAAATCTTGTTTATCTAACTAATATCAATACAAACAAACAAACAAACAAACTCTTCAGCTTTATAATATTAGTATAGATTTATCCCGGGAGTACGTTCCGTCAGAGTAGTATTTGTCGTTACTCGGGTGAAGTAGCTGGTAGAAGCTAGTTTTATCTTCGAGTACGATTGCTCTGCTATAAATGATGTTATGTAAGTAAAGTTAAAAAATAAACGCAAAATTCTAGATATCAGTCAACTTGTCAAGATTTAAGAGTGGGCTATCAAACTGAATAAAAAGAGTGGATAAAAAATCGTCTTTTGTTTGAATTAAAAATGCCTCGGTTTTTGTTTCAAAAGTCTCCATTATCTGTGATAATACCTACAGTTGAACAAGCGAACATAATCTGATTTAAAAAGTCATAAAACTTTCAACTATCTCTAAAAGAGATAACACAACTTTTCGACACTTTTTCTCTTTTAAACAGGCTTAAAAATGGCGGACTGTCTTGATATTATTATATGTAGGTGTTTATTATTTTTCAGTTGGAGTAAATTGGGGTCCTATGAAACAAAAAATCATGCAGCGTTTAACAAAATGAACACAATATCTGAAAAGAGCTCACGAAGTTTTACTACCACTATTATATTCATAATATAATGCAACAAAAAAAAAAAAAACAAATGTCAGTGAGCAATGTCCCTAACACTAAAAATACTGGTGCTTTAATTCAATGCATATAAACCCGATAATAATACACAACCGATGGTGATGAATTAACATTCAATACTCGCCGTAAACATCGAGCGGTGATACAAAGACATTAGCGTGATATCACGGTGATAATATGGTGATTAATGGTGATTAACGGAGACACGGTACTTTTCTGTCTATCTTGTTTTGTTTCGACTTTCAAACGGTTATTACGTGCATGAGTTTCGTAGAGATTAGTGAGTGAGGTTTTGCATTTTAAATGTATCTGATACGTGTAGACTCAAACTCAAAGCATTTACTTCAATTTAACCATTTAAAGGAACTTTTGAATTGTCGTGGTCGGTCACTCAAAGAGGTCTATGCAGAAAAAAGTGAAGTAAAGTCCACGGTCACGCTTTAAAACCAGTAAATTGTGACAACGTTGAACGTTGTGGTTACATTGTTTTTGTCGATAATACAAATGTATGTGAGAACGATGTAGAAAGATGTGCACGATAAAAGCGTCCGGAGTAAAAAATACCCAATTCCAAGAAAAACATATTAATATAAACTAGTATTTGAGAGATAGCCAGTCACAGCTTACTGAGCCAAATGATGAAACATAATAAATGTTCCACCATCAGAGTGTTTTGAGTGAGAATAAAACTCCCAACCGCCAGGGCACATACAAGTCAAAAACAAACCCAACAAAAAATTTGTTTAAGGCCCACAGTACTCACACATATGTCGTTAATACATGAAATTATAATAAACACTTACTATATAAAATAAACACTTAATAAATTGAGCACATTTAATGAAAATTTGGTTTATGCACCGTAGTGGCTGTGGAACAGGACCAGCATTAAGCCCAGATTTCTTATCTTCAGTGTAATCTCTCAACTTATAATATGCTTGCCTGAATAGTGTGCGCTTCATGCATTTAAAAAACTATTGTTTGGCTATCATTGGATTTGTCGCTTTTTAACCGACTTCTAAAAAAGGAGGAGGTTCTCAATTCGGATGTTTGTATTTTTTTTTTTTTTATGTTTGTTCGCGCATAACTCCGTCGCTTGCCAACCGATTTGAAAAATTCTTTTTTTGTTGGAAAGGGTATACTTCCCAAATGGTCCCATGAAAATTTTATCGAAATCGAACAAGCGTTTTTTGAAAAATCAACAAAAATCTAAAAAATATATCTACATTGTCTACATTGACGACCTTTTAGTTTACTCTGCATTGGAGCAGTGCATTTTTTTACACCAAGTAATTGGTTCGTTTAGGTGGGGGAGGGGAGGGGGTGTAGGTACCACTAAAAAGTGAAAAATAAAAAAACTTTTTACAAAAAAATACAACCGACTTCCACAAAAAATCAAAAAAGTTCAAAATAACTTTAATTCGGAAGTCGGTGTTCAAAAAACGAAAAAGGAACCACAAACACCGAGTTCCGAATTAAAGTTATTTAAAAAAAAAAAAAAATTGATTGAGTCAGGCGTCACTTTGCGGAAATCCATTTCAAACTTGAAAACGAAAACAATATATCTAGTTTTAATTTCCGCGAATATTAGTGGGTTGCAGGTATGCACCTCCCTCCCGCCCGCTATATTATGCACATGCAAGATTACTGGGCAAATGCAAGGATTTTAAGCACATGCAGGAAGGCAATGCAAAACCCAACACCATTACCGACACGTGTTTCGCCTCTCCACGAGGCATCCTCAGGGGACGTGTTGACTCGCTGACCGTTGAGTTGCGACTGAGCATTTAGTATTTTTTTTTTTTTTTTTTTTTTTTTTTTTTTTTTTTTTTTTTTTGAATGGACTACTCGCAGTTCAGCACATTAAGGCTGGTTACTGCTCAACCGGGCAATCCCGTGGTTGCCTTAGATTCTAAGGCCCCCAGCCGGGGCTTAAAACTAGTTAAAACTAAATGGCCGCTCGCTAAGGGCATCCCCTGTGGGACACGGGCCTCGGCTTAGCGGGGTCATTGAGGAGGGGCAGCAAGGGACAGGCTGGGTCTGATTGATATTATTTAGGGGATTTAACGCTAATGGCTCAGCAGCGCGGGCTGGCTCGTTAGGCAAAAGTCGGGGAGGGTTTTGACGGGGGCGTCGCGATGGACCTCGTCGGCGAGGTCGGAATACGGAACGCGTTCTGGGTTTGTTTTTCCTAAGAGTGCTGGTTTCCCTACTACTCTCTTGGGTCAGGGTGATGGGGTCATCGGGCTCTACAAGGGTATGCCGCGGTCGGCGGATCTTGCTGATCTGGGAGGGGGTGTATCGGGTGGCCGATGCGATAAGGGGGTTTTGGTGCTTTTCAGCGGACTCTATGAAACGCTTGGAAATACGTTTCATGAATTGTTTGATGGTGGGGATACGGAGGTCGACATGGAGACGCTCATTTCTAACGTACCACGGGGCTCCCGTAGCCTTTCGGAGAAAACGGTTTTGGATGACCTGCAACCTATGGATTTGGCGGGGCTTAGCGTGTGCGAAGGCTACACACGCGTAAGTCATTATTGGACGTATGCACGTGGTGAAAATGCGTAGTTTGCCTTTCAGGGATAACTTGCTGCGTGCGTTCAGCATGTAATGAAGCCTACTGAGAGCGAATGCGGCACGATTGCGCACCGTCTTAATGTGCTCTCTGAAGGTAAGCTTTCGATCGAGGATCACGCCTAGATATTTAGCTTTCTCAACCCAGGGGATCGGCTTGCCAAATAACGTGATCGGACTGGGACGGGGGGGGAAGAGACGAGTCTTGGGCTTGTAAAACAAGATCGCCTGACTCTTCTCTGGGTTGACTTCCACTCTCCATTTCCGGAACCAAGCGCCTAGTGCGTTTGCGGATCTCTGGAGGTGGCCGGCTATTGCCTTCTCGCTATTGCCGGAGCAATATATCGCCGTGTCGTCAGCGAACAGAGCTAGCTGTGTCTTAGAGCTAGTGGGAATATCGCTAGTAAATAGCGAGAACACTAGGGGGGAGAGAACACCGCCTTGGGGTACTCCGGCGCGAATGGGATGTGGGGACGAAAGTGCACCTTCGATTCGGTACTGAAAGGTGCGGTTCGACAGATAATCTCGTAAGATGAGCACGAGACGATCCGGCACACCGAGCTGGTATAGCTTGTATATCAGCCCGTTGTGCCAGACCTTGTCGAAAGCTTTCGCTATATCGAAGAACAGGGCTCCCGTAACGAGACCGCGCTGGTATTTGGCGCTGATATGTTCAACGATACGGTAGACCTGTTGGACGCAAGAGTGGTTTGATCTAAAACCAAACTGCTCATTGGGGAGGAGGCTCTTGGCTTCGACAAAATCCTTGAGACGCTTATGAATAAGCCTCTCGTAGATCTTACCTAGGACTTTGAGCAGACTGATGGGACGATAGCTGGACGGGGAGGACTTGGGTTTTCCAGGTTTGGGGATACCGATGACGGTAGCCTCTTTCCACGTCTGCGGGAACATGTTGTTGGACAGAGCGCCATTGAAGATGGCGGTCATTAACATGATCAGAGTAGCCGGGAAGAGACGTACCACTTTGTTGGTGATTCCATCGGAGCCCGGGGCTTTTCTGGGTTTGAGACGGCCGATGATCTCCTTCACCTCATCAGGTGTGACGGGGGGGAGGGGATCATCGGGGTCCTCTACTGGTGGGAGGGAGGCTCTTCGTTCGACTTCGGCATTCACCATATCGAGATGAGCCTTGTCTACTGGTTGGGAGCTGGGGGAGCATTGGGACTCTAGACTGTCGGCCAGGCATTCGGCTTTGTCCTCGTCATCGAAGGCGACGGTGTTGTCGGGACGCGTGAGCGGAGGCATCGAGGCAACCTCAGAGGCGCGTAGTTTCCTCTGAAGTTCCCAGAATGCCTGATGGGTAGGTTCGAGGTCGCCCAGCAACTTATCCCAGCGACTTTCACGCAGTTCAGCGATGCTGTTACTTACTTTACGCTGTAAGTAGCGCATGTGAACCTTGTTGGCTTCGCAGGGAAAGGCGCTGTAGGCACGGACAGCCGCGTTCTTTTCAGTCACGAGCTCACGTACCTCGTCCGGGAGTTTCCAGTGGTGATCGCTCACCACCGGAGACTCCTTAGAACATTCGTTCAGGACAGATTGCACGTGATCCGTGAGTGAATTGATCGCGGCTGTCGTGTCTGCGACAGACTCGATTAGGTCGGGGATCTGGTCGAGATGGGGGGACGTGGTAGCCTTCAGCTTTTCGCTTACTTGGCGCCAGTCAGTGGTCATTCGGGTGGGAGGAGGCTGGGTAGGGTCCATCGGCCCTGATCTAGGAGCAAGCTCCAGAATCACGGGTCTATGGTCCGAGTTTAACTCGTCATGCGTCTCCACAGAATGTAACCGAAGGTTGACATTTTTGAGGAGGGCGATGTCGAGTACATCGGGGGAGTGGGAAGGTGAGTGCGGGTAGTGGGTGGGATGCATTGGAGCGATGACATCGAAATTCAGGACGCTGCACAGTTCGAACACTACCTTGCCTCTCGGGTTGGTCGTGTGACTGTTCCAGGAAGGATGTTTGGCGTTGAGGTCCCCCGCCAGTATGACGGAGTCGCTCAGGCCAAGAAGTTTGGTCAGGTCATCTCTCATAGCGGGAGTGTCCACGGAGTTGTTGGGTGGGACATAGGCTGAGATGATCGTGACGGGTTGGTGTCCTGTCATACCTAGCCGACAGACTGAGACCTCAAACTTTTCAAGGGAGGGAGGGTCCATAGGAATGCAGTATAGAGACGATTTATAGTAAATTAGGGTACCTCCTAAGTGGCAGCGGGTCCTATCATTGCGAACCATGCGATAGTTGGCAATTTTGGGGTCCCGATGGGTAGGCTTTAGGAAGGTCTCTTGTATTAATAAGATGTCTAGGTGATGGTCGCGGAGGAATAAGGCGATCTCATCACGTTGGGCTCTAAGGCCATTGGCATTGAAAAACCCTATCCGGAGGGCTGTCGGTTTGAACCTACACGTTACTCGGGACTTATCCATTATGGGTGGGTAAGGGTTGTGTAGATTTGGACGTGGTGAACGACGTCACCGAACTCGCGGAAAACTGCTGAGTGGTCACCTCTGCAGTTTTGAAGCGCCTCGGCCATGGCTAGGGCGCGGGGGGAGTAAAAAGCTTGGTATGTGACCAAAATGATGTTTTTGGACACATCACCAGCTGGGATAGTGGCGGCTTGCGCTGAGGCAGGGGCAGGGGCTGGGGCTGTGGCCCGGGTTGCCTCTGTCAAGGGGGGGCGTGGGAGCGCTACGTCCATGAGGGCCGGGATGGTTTTGGTGGGCTGGGTGGTAGGGGTGGCCTTAGGGGCCTCTGTGGTTTTGGGGGCAGGAGCGCTGGTCCTCAAGGCCGGAAAGTGGGCCTGGTGATTGAGAGCGCTCCATGGGCTGGGGCGTTGTGGACTGAGGGCTGTGGTAGTTTTTCCTACCAGTTGAGGACATTCCCTCTGCTGGCGATCGCTTGCGCGCTTGGCTAGCTTGGGGGCGGTGGGTTTGGGCGCTTTTGGGCAGCCACGGTAGTTGGCCGTGTGGCCAGACTTGCCGCATAAGACGCAGCTGGGCGGCTCAGCGCACTGGGACGGGTCTTTGGGGCGAGTGCAGTCTGAGGTGCCGTGGTCACCCAGGCATTTCACACATCGTGCCTTCGCAAAGCAATTCCGCTGGGAGTGGCCGTACAATTGGCAGTTGTGACACTGGCCAATGATGCCACTCCTGCGGGGCTTTTCGATGGATAGGCCTGAGAGGCCACAGATGTGGGAGATGTTAAATATGGGGTGATGACCGTCTGTCGGATCGCAGACGACTAGAATCATATTGTATGATTCTCCACCTCGGCGGTGCATTCGGTGCACCTCTGCTACGGGGATACTCTGCGACTGAAGGTCGCTGAGAATTTCAGCCGTGGGGATTTCGCGGGGGACGTTCTTGACCACCACGCGTGTCTGACGGTCCTCGGGGAGAGTAAAAGAGTGGAAAGGGATTTTCCTGCCCGAGAGGAGTTTGTGCAACTCTCGGTAGTCCTTTGCGGTCGGGACAGAGACTTTGATGCCCAGCTGAACAGCTCGGGCATTGGTATAATTAATTTGCCTGGCCTTGCAGGCAGTGGACACCTCAGTCCATTTGGCCTTGTCGTGAATGAACACGGGTGGCGGAGGTTGGACCTTTGGGGCTGAGGTTTTGGGGACTGAGGCCTCGACCGCCATCGGGCTGGCGGATCGGCTTGCCTGCTGGGAGGACCCAGCTGCCGAGGAGGGGCGGGATTGGGGGGCTGAAGACGGGGGGGAGGGGTGGGTGGGGGCGGCCTTTTTGAGGGCCTGCTCAGAGGGTGGGGACTTCTTCTTCTTCCTCTTCCCTCCGGCTACGACCTGGAAGTCGTCTTCGGAGGAAGAGGAATCAGATGGCTCAGAGGGCGCGGCAATGTCCATTTCCTCTGGGGAGGATGAACGGGAATCGGTGGGGCTCTGGTTCCCGGTAGCGGGTTGGGTGGTGGCGGCGCCGACTGTTGTATTAAGGACAACAGCCGGTTTCGCGGAAGTCGTGGGGGCTGGGGCAGGGTTTTTGGTGATGGGTACCTGTTTGGGTACCCAGTTCTTGGATGCCTGCTTTTCAGTAGGCGGCGGGGAGAGAGGGCTCTCAGGGACCTGACCTTCTTGCTGCATGCGGGCAAGTTCGCTGCCAAATTTGGCAACCAGGTCCTGATCCCTGCAGAGCGCCTCTACTATCAGATTGCCATATTTGGCAGTGATTCCGGTGTCCTTGAGGACGGTGTCCTTGACGAACTCTAATAAATTAGCGTCCGTCATGGTGGGGGGGGGGGATTTAGTTCCTATCTAGCATCCGGGAGCAACGTTTCCGCGACTCCCAGCGCTTCCTACTTCCTAACTCCCCGGGTGGGATATCCCGGGGATGTGTACCCTCCCTGTCGGGTGTAGACAGGGAGGTGAGTGCCTAGTTTTGTGTGCCCTAAGCTTGTAAACCCACTGCCGATCTTATTGTGCAGTGGGGCCCTAGGGTCAGAAGACCGGTCCGGTGTGAAGGGGTTGAGACACCCAACCACACCGGGTGAATGCTGAAAGAGAGCGGGGTTAGACAGATGGCAGCGACTAGGGAAGCCCCCAAGGCCGCGTACCAAAGCCCTTCCGATTTGACTTAGCCCTGAAGGGGCTTGGGCCGGTGTATCGGGTCAACACCCCTTGGCTTCGTTGGCACCGTGAGGTATCCCACCAAGGACCACGAAACTGTGGATTTTCCCAGAAGGGGCACTATTCGTTTTATTGACCCTCCGAAATAGAAACGGAGTCGTCCACTGCCTTGAAAAAGGCGGCTTCGGATAAGGGTTGTAGTCGGCGACCACAGGTGACGTCACGACTGGAGCGTGACGAAACGGACACACACGACACTGAGCACGATAACGGGAGAGCAGCGGAGAGCGGCACGTCCGTCGCGGGCGGGCGTCGGGAGCGGAATGACCTTGAGCATTTAGTACAAGGCACCCCCCTTTTATACACTGCCACCGTTGGTTATTTGTGTACAACTACCCACAAACATTCGCAGTAAAGGGGAAGAAACCAAATTCGTCTGGTCATTCAACAGTGCAAAATTATTATTATTACTATGTTTAAAAATCTCTAATTGTTCTAAAACACACAGCCGGAAACCCTTATCACAAATATGTAGTATATTAAAACTATTGTTGTCGCGCAAAGAATGGCCGGTATCAATTAGATGTTTCGCGAAATTCGATTTGTCCGAATGGCCATTTCTATACGCGGCAACATGTTCCCCATACCTTATGTCAAAGTTTCGGCCCGTCTGACCCACATACACCCCGTTGCATTCATCACAGACCAGCCTATACACCCCAGACTTTTTACTATTTTCTAAAATATCTTTTCCGTTACAAATACGGCGTATATTCTGGTCCGTTCTGAACGCTACATAAACGTTGTTTTTTCTTAGTAAATTACTAATTCTTTCTGAAATGGGGCCCATATAGGTCAGACTGGCCACATATCTATTAATATTAGTACGCGGACATGCATATAATAGTGAACGAACCCTTTCTTTCTGCTTTTTACTAATTAAACTGTCTACCATTGACTTTGAGTAACCGTTAGAAATTGCGATCTGGTAAATAATATTAAGTTCTTTTACATAATTTTCTGCTGAAAGGGGGAGGGCAAATAATCTATGAATATAGCTGCGGAAGGCGGCTAATTTATGTTGAAGAGGGTGACAAGAAGCGGCTGGTATTGTCGTGTCAGTGTGTGTCGGCTTTCGATAAATTTGGAAATCTAAGTCACTATTGTGTTTTGTGATAGTTAAATCCAAAAAGTTAAGGGAGTTTTGGGACTCTAATTCTAATTTAAATTTAATTTTTGGGTGTGTTTTATTTAGTTTTTTAACAAAAAGGTCATATTTGTCGAACGGTACCATTCCAGCAGATAATTATGTCATCTACATATCTATAATAAAACAGAATATTAGGTTCGTTCACTATATGTTTACATTCAAAGTTATCCATAAAAACCTCCGCCATTAGTGGACTTAAAGGCGACCCCATAGCCAACCCTTCCTTTTGAATATAATATTGGTTATTAAATCTAAAATAATTTTGTTTCATGCAAATACTAGTGAGGTTAAGTAAATCCGCAATTTCCCCAGGATGTAACCGTTGCTTCTCAAATTGGATACCCAGAATACGTAGACAATCATCGATTGGAACATTCGTGAATAAGCTGTCAACGTCTAAGGATAACAACTTTGCATTGGAAGGAATTTGGATATTTTTTACTTTTTCAATTAAATCTAAGCTGTTCTTCAAACTATATTTGGGATTAAAAGAAGTTCTACTTCTCAACAAAGTGTTGAGACGTTTAGCTAAATTGTACGCTGGGGCACCAATGTAAGAAACAACTGGACGTACAGGCATGTTATCTTTATGGGTCTTGGGTAGACCATACAACAAAGGAGCCCTCGGATTCATAGGAACAAGGTTTTTTAATTGGTCTTTTGATATGTATGACGTGTTTTTAATGGCATCCTTTATCTCGAGGGAGGGGAGGGGGGGGGGGGGGGGGGTTTTTTAACCTTTTTGTTAAAAAACTAAATAAAACACACCCAAAAATTAAATTTAAATTAGAATTAGAGTCCCAAAACTCCCTTAACTTTTTGGATTTAACTATCACAAAACACAATAGTGACTTAGATTTCCAAATTTATCGAAAGCCGACACACACTGACACGACAATACCAGCCTCTTCTTGTCACCCTCTTCAACATAAATTAGCCGCCTTCCGCAGCTATATTCATAGATTATTTGCCCTCCCCCTTTCAGCAGAAAATTATGTAAAAGAACTTAATATTATTTACCAGATCGCAATTTCTAACGGTTACTCAAAGTCAATGGTAGACAGTTTAATTAGTAAAAAGTAGAAAGAAAGGGTTCGTTCACTATTATATGCATGTCCGCGTACTAATATTAATAGATATGTGGCCAGTCTGACCTATATGGGCCCCATTTCAGAAAGAATTAGTAATTTACTAAGAAAAAACAACGTTTATGTAGCGTTCAGAACGGACCAGAATATACGCCGTATTTGTAACGGAAAAGATATTTTAGAAAATAGTAAAAAGTCTGGGGTGTATAGGCTGGTCTGTGATGAATGCAACGGGGTGTATGTGGGTCAGACGGGCCGAAACTTTGACATAAGGTATGGGGAACATGTTGCCGCGTATAGAAATGGCCATTCGGACAAATCGAATTTCGCGAAACATCTAATTGATACCGGCCATTCTTTGCGCGACAACAATAGTTTTAATATACTACATATTTGTGATAAGGGTTTCCGGCTGTGTGTTTTAGAACAATTAGAGATTTTTAAACATAGTAATAATAATAATTTTGCACTGTTGAATGACCAGACGAATTTGGTTTCTTCCCCTTTACTGCGAATGTTTGTGGGTAGTTGTACACAAATAACCAACGGTGGCAGTGTATAAAAGGGGGGTGCCTTGTACTAAATGCTCAGTCGCAACTCAACGGTCAGCGAGTCAACACGTCCCCTGAGGATGCCTCGTGGAGAGGCGAAACACGTGTCGGTAATGGTGTTGGGTTTTGCATTGCCTTCCTGCATGTGCTTAAAATCCTTGCATTTGCCCAGTAATCTTGCATGTGCATAATATAGCGGGCGGGAGGGAGGTGCATACCTGCAACCCACTAATATTCGCGGAAATTAAAACTAGATATATTGTTTTCGTTTTCAAGTTTAAAGTTATTTTGTACTTTTTTGATTTTTTGTGGAAGTCGGTTGTATTTTTTTGTAAAAAGTTTTTTTACTATAGTTTTTTTTTGCTTTTACAATGCAACTTTTGCAGTAAAAACATTAGAAGGAGAACTAAGAAAGTAGAAGTCGCATTTTATCAAGACCATAAAAAAACGTTTTTTGATTAAAAATCAGATAGAATATTTTACCTTAGTTAACGCATTTAAAAACATGGGCATCATTCTGGGGCAGTCGGATAAAACGAACAGTTCATTTTCTGACTGTATATGTATATAAACGTAAAATACTGGTATTCAGCTCTATAATTATATAGCTTGACTGGAAGCCGACCCCAATATAGTTGGGGAATGGCTAGGCAGATGAGGATTTTCACATAAGTTTAACAAGTCTACTACTTTCCCACTATATTATTTTTTGCTTAGAAGTAGTTTTCCTTCCCTTCAGTCTGTAAAATAAAAAATAAATGGAAGACCTCTGGGTTGGTTTTGTTTATTGTTCAGAGCAGTCAGGTAGCAAACACCGGCCATGATTTGCTTTAAAATATTTTCTTTCTGATTGACGTGTAAAAGTGACTTATCAAACCGATTTACAGGAATTGGGTATTTTACTACATTTAACAATCATAATTCTTTTTAGTTGTCCGTTGGATTTTCAAAAAATATTGGCCACCTATTTTTTGTTTCAAATCGTAAAAACATTTTATAGCGCATCAAAGTTCAAGAGTGGGGGCTGGTGACGTCGCTGGTATTTTTTTTTAATTGTAGCACGTAGTGACGCCACGCGTGTTTTCAACACACTGAATCGTCTTTATTTTTGTTTACGTCAAAGAAGAAAAAATACGTGTCCTATATTTTTTGCAGATCTTTCAGACAGACTATTTAGATTTTTTCAGGAAAATACCCTATTCCTTTAAAAATCCTTTATAATTTATCAATCACCCATTCCTTCCACCCAAATTAGTATTCCATTTCCATACATACTCAGCTCGTTGTATACAATACTCATAACAAAAACTAACGTAAGTATAAAGCGCCGATACAAAAGAAAACTCTTTAATATTATTTACTGACGTAGTTTTGTGCCAAAACTTTGCACTCGCCCCGATTTTGTGTCACTTGTGGCTGGTACACACTAGGGAATTGTATTGAATGCTATTGTTCTATTGAAGGACCACATTATTAATTAGTCATAGGTATTTTAAAAAGCAGTAGGAATTCATGGCTAAATACTAATAGTCAGACGAGTCTATCTTCGAGAATATGCAACGCGGTCCGTGGAAGAAAGGAATTTAATAGGATACCGAATTATCTAAAAATTCTCAATACCAGATTATTTAAAAGTTAATTATATTATTGGCTGTCCACTAATATTTTTTATAGTCTTAAAGAGTTTTTTGACAAAAAACATTGATGACTTGTATGCACAAAAATTTGCACGCTTATAATGTTAAGCAGAAACATTATGCTCCATAACACGGTATAAAAGATGGTACAAAGATTGATTACACAATCTTTGTACCATCTTTTATACCGTGTTTTTATGCAAATAAATGTTATTCTATTCTAAGAGTCACCACTTTCCTACGCCGAGATTCTTGCGTGCCTCAGTATGAACGTTAAGTAGTTGATCACGGCAGGAAATTATAGATCTTTAACAGTCGTTAAGTGTAGTAAAATACCAAGAGTTCTGATTAGTTTTAAACAAAAACCAAGAGTACTGTCTTAACTCTTGTCTTGGTCGCGGATAATCTATTACTTACCGAGTTTTTTCATTGCCAGAAGAAATCCCTCTCTTGTCTTGCCAAGGGAATCGTGTTGCCCAGTTACAAGCTTGTAGAGATCAGATAAGCAGCCGATCAATTTGAAAAATACTGGTACACAGCTGATTCCGGTTACACTGGAAGACGATTCCATTATAGAAGGAAAAAGTCTGACTACTATTTTAATGTGCATGTAGTTCAATTAACGAAATAACAAGACGAAAAGATCTTCAAGGACTATTTCGGAATGGCACTTCAGCAATGGTAGTTTTTTGACAATCATTATCTCTGGTAGAATGTCACTTTTTGCTAAGCTATGTCACACTAGGCTACAAGACCATAAAGGCAATTCTTTACTACCTGCATAAGTCTATGTCACAACCTAACTGTCAATTATCACGTTCGAACATCGAATTTCCAAGAGTTCCACAAGAATAGAACTATTGTATGAACCACCCTTTACGCCAAGTGTTTTCCTAAAGTTTTGTGTTAGTTGACAATTTGTTATGGGTTATAGTGCTTTCAATAGAGGTACCGTTTGTATTCGAAGCATACCTACTGTTTTTGTTAGGAAGTCCTTCGAAACTTCTGAATAGTTGAGGAGTCGTTTTGTACGAAGGTGCTTTATTTATTTGAAGATATGATCATTATTTTACACCTTTTTATACCCATTTATTCTAGCCTTTTTTTAGGGTTGCCATGGTTAAATAAATGCAGTAAAGTAGGTTAGTATTACTGTTCTATAAACTTCACTTTAAACGGCTTTAGAACTCATTTGTTTTAAAAGTAAGTAATGACAGATCTAGATCAAAAGTCGGTTTAGACCAAACGAGCACATTCTGTCTACACTTCAACATAACAATTACATATTTTTAACAGACTTCCAAAACAGGAGGAAGTTCTCAAGTCGACTGTATTTTTTTTTTGTAACCTCATACCCTTTTACTAAATCGGTACACCCGTACCGATTTTGATGTTTATTTTTATATTCATATAGCTTAATTAAAGTACGGTATAAAGCTGTTTGTCATGTGGTCTCAGATTTGAGTGAGATCTGACGACTAGTATCTGTTATCCCTAATAATGCGTGGCTTCACAACAAAAACCAAAAATTACAAAATAATTATTTTATACTTTTTGTTTAGAAGTCGGTTGAATTTTTGTAAAAAGTTTTTTTATTTTTCACTTTTTACAAGTCGGTTGTATTTTTTTGTAAAAAAGATTTTTGTTTCATCCGAGAGGGTATTTTATCCCTATGCATGGCAAAGGCATATAGGTTAAAAAATATTTTACAGTGGGCCTCTATAAATATACAGTCTATAAGCGAATCGAAGGTGGCAAAGTCAAAAATAAATGAAAAGAAATCAACATGCTTTACAGAAATCTCACGTGGTAAACTATAAGAATTTTAGATATTATAAAATAGTTATCGCTATATCTAGAACTGTGGTACAGCATTTGCTCATTATTTTATCACACTTTAAAATATCGAATATCGGGTACCCTTGTTCTGGTTCTAAGTTCCTTTGACCTAAACCCACCTCAACATACTACGACCGATAGGGATGTTTCCTGAGGAATAAAAATATGATCCTATTTAGTCCTTCAGTTAGATTATCGAATAATATTGGACACGTATTTTTTGCTTTATCAAATATATAAAAATCGACGAATTTAAAAAGCTTCAAAGATCATGAGTGGGGGCTTGTGACATCACGGCGTGGTCAAAATCATCGCACGAAGTGACGTCACACGAGTTTTCAACGCACTATATCGTCTTCGTTTTATGTATACGTGAAAAAATAAAAAATACGTGTCCAATATTTTTGGGAAGTCTATCTTACGGATTAATTAGATTTTTTTAGGCAACAACCCTATTCTTCATTTCTTCTCCTTCATTCATAACTTCCTACCAATTGGCCTATAGACTGACGGTTTACTGAATCAATCCAGACTTAGCAAGGGCCTCTTGACCAGTATTGTTATCGTGTAAACATCACTTCGAAATTCGAACAGTTTTGACGCGTGAAAATATCAGAAACAAATGAGATTGCCTTTGAAACTGTTTACGGTTACTTAAGTAAGGTTTGAAGTAAACTTTACAGTAAAACAAACAATAATTCCCAACCATGCTGTCGTCAGTTTTCAAAGCAGCCGGATGCAGCAGAGGGAATACTAGTATTTTACATAGAGCAACTCACCTATCTGACCTCCGGAAACTAGCAACTTGAATAACATACTCCTTGATAGAACTGGTGTCAGATTTTCTGGCTTTTCTGATAGACCTTTAAGTATATTTAAATCTACAAATAACAGCAGGGACCAACGATTTCACGTGCTTTCCAATGTACAAAAGAGTTTTGCTCTGCAAAGGAAGGTCACCCATCCAAGGATTCGCCTCAGCAAGCTCTGCTTAACCTTGACAATCGACCCGTGTGACTGTTATTCCACGATAATCTCAAAGTAGTACTGGCAGGTTAACGACCTAAAAGCCCTACGCCTACGTCATTGATGTTTTTATTATTTTAGCTTGTATGAGTAACAAACAAAAGAATGTGAACAATCTTAAAACTTGACATTACTTTAAGCATAACTTTATGTCACCTTGTTTAGAACTATTTATTGAATGTTTTAACTTTCAACACGGTTTTAAAAACAACTATTTAACATACTTTTAGATGACTAATTGTTGGTGGAATGCAATGTGTTAAAAAGGTGACCATACACTATGAGCGACACAAAAGCTAAAAACATAATTAAATGCTAGAAAAATACTACTCGTTTATTTTAACTTTCAAGAGTAAACATGGCATTAGTAGCGATTATAGAATTTAAAAAATAGTTTGTTTTTAGAGAATGCCTTTTTTATCATTCAGTCCGCCACTATTGTACAGAGTTTAATTGAATGAAAGCCTCTGAACAGTGTGCTTACCAAATACAGAAACGAGAATTACTTTTTTATTATTCTTCAGATTTTATCAAGAATTGTACCTGACTTTGCGTCATCTCAAATCTATCTATACTATAATATTATAAAGAGGTGAACTTTGTAGGTGTGTGTGGTTGTAGGGGGTAATCTCTGGATCTTCTGAACTGATTTTGAAAATTCTTTTACTAAATGAAAGCAAAATGATTTGTGAGTGTCATAGGCTATATTACATACCTGTATTCTTACGGGAACGGGAACAACGCGGGTGACACTGCGGAGCGCTGCTAGCATAACATATTTTATTTCATAAATATATCTGTGTGTAATGTATGTGTCTGTGTGATCAATGTATGGTCAATTGGTGGATCTTTTTGTAGACAAGAACTGGAAAGAAATTCCATAGTTACTCGTTTATAACTTTATTGGTATTTCATTGTTTTTACGTTTAATTGTTTCTGGACAAGTAAGGGCAGTGTAGCACATCTCCTTAATTATGTTTTTTATTTTTGTTATAATTTTTAAGTACTTCTTTTTCGTTTTAAAACAAGAACAAAAAGTTCAATCTCATATCTAGCAGATTAAGCAGTAATTAATTGAGTGCCAGACATAGCGGGTAAGGCTTGGCACTGGCGTTTGTTGGCACACCTACCTCGAAGACAGGATAACGTTAGTTTTAATTAACTTTAACGGATTTTTATTGCTAGGATTGTGGGGGAAATGACTTAACTTTGTAGCTGCGAAAGGAATCGCTTGTTTAATTTTAAAGTAAATTTTTATAATGCCTCTTTTTATGGTAGACCGATGACCCGGTGAAGGGTACGGAGATCCGCTAGTTGTGAGACTCAGAAAGCCGGTCGTCATTGTGACAGTGGACGTTTCTGTGCTGAAGTGATGATTATATCGTTTTTTTATATAAATACTGATGCTTATAGTAAAATCTCTTTGTTCAAAACACAATGATCTAAATTGTAGGTAAGTACATGAATATTAAAGCGTTTTGTTCGCTGTTCATTAGAAGGAAAAATTACCTATTACCCGTTTCCACAAACAGTAGGCGACTCTGTGAAAAGTAAACTAAACTAAACTGGCAGCCTGACTTTTTTTAAATTCTGTGTTTATATTTATCTCTAACCCATACTTATTTGATAAATGTCGAAATAATTTTCTTTTTGTTACGTTTTCAGTCTTGATGGTTAAAAGGATTCATAAAAAATAAAACTTAGCACCCGGGTAGAACATATCCTTTAAGATGATGACATTTTATCCTGGGAGTATGATCCCTTGAGATTGTTTTCGAATTTTATTACGAAGTGATGGCAAAACTGTTCTCAATAGTATATTGCTTTTTATTACACTGAAAATTACCAAAAATCTTTTCCTAAAAACCAATCTTCGACGTAGCATCTCTCTATCACTGGTTGTTCGCCCTTACAGAATGATTCATATAAAAGCTTCTACAGTTTACGAAAAACATATTACAGATAAGCGTTAATGTGCCTACATTATACAACCATATTTTAGCTGTACACAATTTTAAATTGATTTCCAAGAAAAAAACTATTGTCTGTTTGCCATTAAAATTTTGTAATACCTAGTGGAAGAACTTCCCATTAAATTTATCAGAAATTATTGAAAAGTGGTAATATTACATGCATTCGTTATTCATTCACAAATTAATGAATCGGTGACTGCAACTGAATTCCAAATGAATGAGTTTTTAAAGATACTTTTGTGTTAAATGTAGTGGTAATGATTTTGTATTTATTGTCATATTATTATCGCGTCAACAAATCGATATCCGATACTGAAATAAGGCATAAATCACAGTGAATCAGGTGACTTTCAATAATATTTTGGCAATCTTTCAGGTAATTTTGACTACGAATTTGAATTGACAATATTTATTTTATGAATAGGAACACCTGCTATATAATCAAAACCTAGAATAAAGAAATTAATGCTGTTCCCTATACTCTAGCCTAGCTTTAGGTAATAGTTCGAAGACTTTTGTCTTGTAATGGCTACAACAACAACAATACAACAATAGCCTGGAAACATATATTTAATTAAAAAAAAAACACTTTAATTTCGTAAGTCCATGTTTTTGGTTATCTGCGTTTTTTGAACACTGACTTCCAAAATTAAAGTTATTTTATACTTTCTGTTTTTTTTTTTGTTTAGAAATCAGTTTTTTTTCCGTTTTTAGTGGTGTAAACAGACATGCGATTTTAGCAATCCCAGAAAATTTGCTATCATTTATTTAATGAAGAGTTTCGTTTCCTATCTCCGTTCTTCATCAGATCTTCACCAAACTAGAAAGGGACCACCTCGAAATACTAAGATGCTCTTCCAAACCATCACAATAATATAGAGTTTTTACATCGACAAGTGAGAATGAAAACATCATCAATATAGCCGAGGCCAGGCATTATAACTCAAATACTAGTTATCAGATCATCACTCACAAACCACATGACAAGCACCAGCTTTCAAATAAAAACTAGTACATCCAGTACAAACTTAAAAGATTATACACACAAAAAAAATTATGAAAATGTACAGTCGCCTTCAGAATCTACTCATTTTTGGATGTCGGTTAAAAATAATAAATGCATTTCGTCGGTTTATGCCTACAAATAGACCATTTGTCTCAAGATTTCGGTGTGCCAAAACCAATTAAAAGTAATTCTGTTTACTGGAAGTTAGGTATTGCACCAGTTTGGGTCAAAGTTTTCGTCTCGCACGCTTGCCGAGGTCGACCTGTGGCTGTCATTTGCAGATCTTTGGCAGTCGTTACGGATTGTCAGATGCCAGTGAATCTGACTCCAGTTTTGCCAAGAAGCTGCATACCGTGTTATCCAAATGGATGACACGGGTCATCCATTTGGATAACACGGTATGCAGCTGCTCCATGTAAAATACTGGTATATTATATAGTAGAATACAGTTTGACTGAAAGTCAACTCCAATATAGTTGGGAAAAGGCTAAGCAGATGATGATCTGTGATTTTAACGTTAAGTTTATGATATTCATAAGAATGATATAAAATAAACTACCATTAGGTACACTCACAATATACTAAGTGTACTAAGTATTTTATTAATATATAAATGTGAAAGCGAATTTGCCACGCAAGTTTGTTATGCTGTCACGCCTAAATTGCTTAACCGACTTTGATGAATTTTAGTAGGTACAGCGCTAGATTGGAACCTAGAAATGGTTGTAGGCTACTTTAAAACCGAAGCCATTTCTGGCAGTACACCAAATTACTTTTTCATTCGCCTACTAATTCGCTTTTCCTTTAAAATGATTAATGAATGTAATTAATGTTGTACTGCAGTTTCAGCGCCTATAATGTCACAAATAAAATATTTAAACCAATTTTTATACTAATTTTTGCCAGTAGTTTTGCGCACATGAATTTTGGAATGTTTTCCAACGGATCATACGTATATTATTATATATTTATACATAATATGCATATTTTTGTATGTACAAATTATAAAAAGTATGCTTTTCCAGACTAAATCTACCTCTACGTCAATTTCATCCAGATCCGTTCAGCTGTTCTGGTGTGATTGAGAGACAAACATCCATCCATCCAAACTTTTGCATTTATTATAGTAGTCAGGTAAAGGTCAATGCACACTTAATCGCTGTCATAAATAAACAGCCGCGAATTAGTAACACTTTACGCTTATGTATTGGGACCGTGAGCTTCCAACTAAGTTTTGTTATCTCTTTCTTTTACAGGGAGATCCATAATGCTGTTTCGCTTTCTCGGCACGCTTAGTCAAGTAGAATATGATGTAAGTTCAGATACAAAAAAGGTTTTAAACGTTTTGGCTATAACATTTTATTTTACCTATTACCGAATGACTAATAAATTGGCAAGATTAGTCATTCCATATTTATATTGATAGATATTGTTTTCTTTTTATTTCATATGTTTTACTCAATAATGTTCACTCCTTCTGACGTTTAAATATCAGAAAAAGTACTTTTAATTAGAATTGATCTAAAACTACCGTTTACTTATTTTGTAAGTACAAGAGAAAATATATGCATACGAGTGTATTCCTGACTGAAGCATTTTTTTATTGAACCAGGGAATATTAGCTTCTTGCATATACTTACTTAAATTGAACGTGTGAACTAAGAACACTAAACTATAACTTGGAGTTATCGGTGCGTCTATCAAACCTTACCTTTATACTTTATTTTTTATCTACATTTTTGTGTACTACGCTTCACTTAGCACCCAGTGGACAATTGACTATTGTAAGTTTTAATGAGACTAAGGATGGCACTCAAAAAATTACTATTGGGTTCTGTTGACATTCTTAGAAAACGATCTTAAAAACCACGTCTAGTCTTTAAATAGATTAGAAACTAGGCTTGTGTACACGACCTCATATTATATTGATGTTTTTTTTTTATCTTTTTTACTGAAAACCTCCCTTAACTCCTCTCTCCCGCCCGCTTTATTATATGCACATGCAAGATTACAAGGCAAATGCAAGGATTTTATGCACATGCAGGAAGGCAAAGCAAAACCCAACACCATTACCGACACGTGTTTCGCCTCTCCACGAGGCATCCTCAGAGACGTGTTGACTCGCTGACCGTTCGCTGAGGTGCATACCTGCAACCCACTAATATTCGCGGAAATTAAAACTAGATATATTATTTTCATTTTCAAATTTAAAATGGATTTCCGCAAAGTAACGCCTGACTCAATCAATTTTATGAAGTTAGTTATATTTCTAGCTTTATACGAATGTATTTTAATCAGCAAATCTACCGATACCGCCAAGGAACCCTATTTTTACTTAAAATAAAACAAAATACGGTAGCCGGATGCAACGGTTCTTAGACATGAACCGAACTTAATCAGAAATGTCAACGTAAAGACACCGTTCAGTGCTTTACTTTGGACGAATCATAGGGACCTGAGAGATTAACGTGCTTACTTATTATGGTATTGAATATAATAAAATACTCTTACCGTGTTTTTTTTTTTTTTTAATTGTCTGTTATAGGGAGAACTTTTAGTATTCATATTTGAAAGTTCATAATGTTTGAACTAAAATAATAATCAAATAAAAACACAATTTCAACAATGCACAGTGAACTTACATACACATTGAACTTTTCACTAAATCCATTCAATTTCACCTATATGTACGTATGAGTCATGAGCTTGTCAGTGACGCGAACCCATAAAATTTTCCCCCACCAAGAAGTGCGAAACGCAGCTAAAGAAGTTTCCACTTCAAAAAATATTGTAAACGAACCCACGATACAGGAGAAATTCCTAGTGTGGAGTAATATTTGTTTAAAACAAAACATTGATTATGTAGGTACACTATAAAGTGGGATTAGAATATTCCTAATATTTGTTTAAAACAAAATATTGAGTATGTAGGTAAACTACATATAAACGTTACAGAAGATATAGATCAAGAAAACATTGGCTGATTATTTAAAAATTGAGTTAGCAATGTGGATTCTAGCCATCATTTTCACATTGAGTCTCCGACTGCAGGATCCCATAGACAAAAACTCAAAGAGAATTATAATTACGAGCAGTCTTTTAATATGATTGCCATTATCGTCTCTGATCGCAGCTTATTTTTTTATGGTTCTCATATGATATGATTAGACCAGTACGGATTGTATGGACTTTAAAAGAGACTTTGATCTCTGAGTTTATTTCGGTGTTTCTTCTCAGGGTAGTTGGCTAGGAAACTCCGGCTTCATCTGGCTTAAAATGACAAGAGATATTGGACGTGTGCTAGTGTTATGTTTAACCTACTTACTAAATAAATATCATTTATTAGAAAACGGTCTTCTACGATCGTTTGTCACCACATAAAAAAGCCCCACGCTTGACAAAGAGCTACTGTGGCCCGGAAACGCAAAGGGCATTTGGAGCAACACTGGTACCCATCAGTGTCGCTCCAATATTTGACGATTTCCCATTAAAAACGAAAGCTTGACAAAAAAGATAACAAATACATAAATTAATTAGCATCTCACGAAAACCTCACAAATACCTAGAATAAATTCTAAAAACCTACACCGACTTAAGACTGAGCTGACAACTTCAAAATTATCTTTCAGTGTCACTGGCAGTTTCTTTTTAATAAGTACGAACAAAAAATTGTAACTTCACTTTTAACTAGATTGGTCCCATTTCATAATCCAGCCTGCATCAGCTAAAATCCTCTTCCCTCAATTATTTTTTGCGTCTGTCTTATCAGGGAAATAATTGTCTCTTTGTCTTAGAAATTTTGTGGACGGGCTCTGCTGAAATTCTGAAATAAACAGATTTAGTAAAGGATTTTGGGGAAGGATTGTCTTGTGAGATTTTTAATGCTTGCTAAGCTTTTGGTTAGTATGTCAACGAAAACGTTTTTGAAGATTTCGGTACTGAAAGCGTAATTTAAGCCTCAATTGTTTATAGAGTAATCTTCGTTGTTTTTAGAGTTCCGTAGCCAAATGGCATAAACGGAACCCTTATAATTTCGTCATGTCCGTCTGTCTGTATGTCACAGCAGTTGTACTCGGAGACTATTAAAGCTATATAAATGAAAATTGGTAGATAGCTGCAAACTGTGAACCGCTATTCAATAGTACTGAGATATTAAGGAAAAAATGTTTTTAGGGGTAGCACTCCATACATGTAACTGAGGGATGGAAAACTAAATTCCAACAAGCATAATCGTATTGGGTGTGTCATTGGATATATCTTTCAAGTGAATTTAAATGAAATAGAGGTTTCTAAAAAAGTGTTTTATTTAAGGCAATATTTTTTGAGATATGTGCTTCCTAATTCATAAGAAATGCGTCCCCCATCTAACTTTAAACTATAAAGTTAAAATTCTAAAAAAATGAGCAAATAGAACTTCACAGACACTTCCAACGAAAAATTGGTTTGAACATCACAGCTTATATACTTTTAGAGGTATGAGATTTTAAGAGTGAACTACGGAACCCTTCACTATGCGTGGTCCGACACGCACTTGGCTGGTTTTTATTTATGGTCTCGCGTTCGATAACCATCAAATCTCACCTTATGTTAAGCGATGATGTAGTCGAGACTCAAGTACGCTTGCTAAATAGTAATCTAGGTATTCACTTTTGCCTGATGATCTCTCAGTCAGTTTTTAGAAATCACAGTCTCGGCCACATAATTTCACTTCTTAACTGTCCGCACCATGAAAGTATCCCAGACCAAATGGATTATAGTGAGATGTCCACCTTGTAACGGTGGTAGTCTGATGATGGAACGGGCTTCGCGGAATTAAACTGTAATAACAAAAGACACTTCCCCTCAATGTAACTAATAGCCTTGCAATGTAGCAACTATGTTCAAAAATCTGGAAATTTGTCTCAAAACACTTACAAAAAGACCTGGAGAATTATAAGCGCTAGTTTACGAAATACTTCCATATTAGAATTATGTTGACCATCTAATATGTATTGACTTTTCCTTCCTTGACGTTTGGTCAAGGTCATATAGCGGCCAAGATGAAAAATACCGAAATATTATCTACGACACTTACAGCGGAATTGTATTTAGAACTCATAAAGTCAGAAACATCTGACAATCACCTCTATAACACCCGCGTCTTTTTCTAAAAACAAATAAAGTACATTCCTAAGTTAATATTGTCCCATCGGATTAAATATTCTATTCAATTAGTCCCAAAATCCAGTTTCGGTTAACAGTCTTTAGGGACTGAAAAAAGCTCGCGGAAATTAAAAGTGAGTGAATATGAGTTGACTCTGTAGACAATCAAATGGCATCGTATGTGTCATATTTGGGTGTTTTATTTGTCTGTCTGGTAATTATGCTGTTTTGTCTGGTTCTTTGTTACACGACAAACTTCCTTTAATTTTATAACTTGTAGTTAGAAGTGGTTTTAATAGTTGCGGGGACTTAATTAATGCCACAGAAGCTGCAATTAACGTAGACACCTATAAGACCAACTACCCAACTCGGAGAGCAGAAGATTATAGCCTAAATTATAATACAACCTCTTTTATTAATTTAATTTTGAAGTTAAATTTTCTTTTGTATTAAAACACCAATAAATAAACTTTAAATCTAACTATATACACTAAACTTAAAAATAAACTAAAACCCTCCTAACTACATAATGGCATAAAAAAAAAACTCGTCCGCATCCCTATCGACTGGAAATGAACCCAAAAGACTATGGTGGCATTGCTACGTTTTACGGCAATGTTTATCCTCTGTCCGAAGTAAAAGCCAGCCCTTAGGTCACCCAAAGGGTCAACTAAACGTTAGCAAGTTCTTTAATTTTCAATATACAATATGTTATAATTAAAAAAATAAAATAAAGCAAAAAGGTTTTGTTTGGTTCAAGCACGATTATTTCAACTAATGAATGATCATTGAAATAATACGTTACTGATTATTAACATTGCCTCTACATACACCTACTTTATAATACGTAAAGCGTATTTGATGTAGATAAATCTAACAGCAAGCTACACAGAGACCCATTACCCTGTAATTGTTCCACCCATTTTTTCCTGTTTACAGAAATAAACGTATTTGATTTGACATAATTTACATTTCAGTTCCAATTGACATAATAAAATCAAAGACCCCATTTTTGTTGATATAACCTAACCTTGAAAAGGTCAGTTGGCACGTGTAAGTTAGGTAGGTACTAGCCTATGGCCAGAGGGATTCCTTTAACACAAATAATAAAATAGAGGTTCTACACGTGTTGTCATGGGCGGGAATGATTTTATAGGAAGGATTAATATACACGGCATTTAAGTAATAATAAGAAAGGTTGCTTAAATTTGTTTGTACAATAAAATAATTTTGACACAACTACAGGATACCATTTTACACATTGCTGGTGGAAAAATAAGTATTCTGTGAGTTAAAGATGTACAAGTACTAGGAGACCAGAATTCCTATTTCCTAGAAAGGCCTATTTTTACTTACTGTGGCTGAAAATGTGACCTTTAAAAATCACAAGTATTAGGATACCAAAAACATGTAGAAAAAAGTATTACTCAGAATGTGAGCGTTATTGATTCACAAGTACCAGGACACTAGAATCATAAAGATGTGTTCCTGCGGGTTACTTGGATTACAAATATTTAATTACTCTCTGGAGCCAGTTCTAAATTAAACACCAACGAAACGACGGGCAAAAGCTAGTTTAAACACTAAACTTAACGTATCCTGTTCTTCGTCCTTCCTATTCCATTATGAAAAGAACGTAAACATCACGTATTTCAAAAGAATCACGGAACCATTATGAGCGACTGAAAGAACTCTAAAAAGCCGGACAAAGTTCTGTCTGTCCGACCAAGCTAATTACACCCTTAGTGACACGATGCGCTGGCTAAAACTCATTCCGTATAATAAATTTTAAGAGACTTCATGTTTTAGGGAATATAGTGCAGAATTGGGCATTTTGTGGTGAAATGTTGGTAGTTCTAATAGTTAGTAGGTTTTAGAGACGTTAAAGAATAATTAGTAGTGGTTGATAAGAATGTTGGCTAGCTGTGTAGAGTAAGTAACCGTGATTATATAGCCCCCCTACCAAGATGAGCCAAATTGTCAATGCTATCATGATTCCATTGTAAGTGAGACAGAGATGGAGCTACACAGCTCGAAAAGCACTATCCTTGTTTTACTAAGGATTCATTATGGACATTGGCAATGATTACATATTCTCTCAAATTAAGGACAGCAACCTTACAGTCAATGTCAAATTGTTTGATAAACCATTAAAAGGCAAAAACATAAGGAAGAGAAGCCCGCATAATAACTGAATGGTTAATTAAATTTACACTAATAGGTATATTATGTCACACATTTTGTTTCTGAGAAAATATGTAATGTGTGGGGGCTCTGGTATCTTGGGATATATGGTTAGGTTAGGTTAGTTATAGTCTCTGTGATTTAGAAGTAATAGAGGGGTCTGATATATAAAGGATGACCCCATCTACAATCCATTCGTGGCTCATTTTTTTTTTTCGATGGGAAATCATCAAATGACTTCTCCTGCTCTGGGCGGAGTGGAAAAGAGTGTCAGCCTCTTTCTGACTAAAACACTACGCACTACAAAGTGTGCTTTGCGTTTCAGGGCCGTGGTGACTCTTTGGAACAAATTCCGCAACCAACCGAGGCACCTGAAACTAAACTTTCTCTATTAAGAACCAAAACGTTTAAGCTTTCGTTCATAAAGTCTGGACATGGCCCACTTAGAAATATACATATAAAAAGAATTAGAAATCCATACACTAGGTAATAGACAAAGTGTAAAAAAAAAATGTTTGTTACTCTGTCACGCAAAAATTACTCAACGGATTTGGATTACAGATGGTTTATAACCAGGATTAACATATAGGAGTTTTACCCCAATATTCCCAAGGGATTGAAACTTACGCGGGTGAAACCGCGGGCCGCTGCTAGTTGGAAATAAGAATGTTAGGAAAAGAAGCCCGCACAAGTTGGAATACTGGAACGTTCCGGACGTTCCAGTATTAATGTAAATTTTAAGTTTTTTTTTTCAATTTTTGTAAACGTGAGTACCATGAAGCATTTACATGTGTGATAGATGATTATAGTTTATTTTTTTGAATTGAACGAACATGACAGCTGAGAGCATGTCATGCTCACGCAAATGTCTCGCTGATGGTTGCGCGTATGTTGGATTATTCAGTTCCCTTTGAAATGGTTGAGCTGAACGATGCCGATACACGCGTCATGTTCGTGAACGGGTGCCGTCAGTTGCGACTGGTCAGCTCTTTACTGCCACTGGATTGTATTTATGTTTATATTTTAAATTGTTTTACACAGTAACATGATTTAATCGAGTGTCTGTGGAATTTTATGAGTCTTGATCTATGCTTTCGATCGTGCTTAGCTTGCCTAGCTTCATTTTTTTTTGTGTGACCGACGCTGACAATTGAAAAGTAAATGGTTTATTAGAAATAAATGCTTTGAATCTTGAATCTTGTATATTTACGCTAATATTCTTTCCGAAACATTCAGTTTCTGAGAAAATCAGTTACCAGGGAACTGATTTCTTCACTACATAGTATAAAACAAAGTCGCTATCCGCCGTCTGTCCCTATGTATGCTTAGATCTTTAAAACTATGCAACGGATTTTGATGCGGTTTTTTTTAGTAGATAGACTGATTCTTAAGGAAAGGTTTACATGTATAATACATGCATATTGTAGTAGAGGAAACATTAGTATCTACATTGCACCTTGCACCCGTGCGAAGCCGGGGCGGGTCGCTAGTTAGAAATAAATGCTTTGAATCTTGAATCTTTAATATTTACACTAATATTCTATTCGAAACGTTCAGTTTCTGAGAAAATAAGTAACCAGGGATCTGGGATTTTGACTATAACGATAAACAGTGTTGAAGATCTTAATTATCATAGAAAGATCTGATATAGATAGTATGATGCCCATCCATAGTCCAACCGTGGCGATGGAAGCTTAACCTCTCTTGCTACGAAGCACTAACAGTTTTATTAGCCTTTAGTCTATTGTTCACACAGTGTGATCATAGCCCAATTAACAATAAGGACATTAGGAAGAGAATCCTGCACAATACGGGAACGGTCCAGTATGTTCCTAGTACATGGTTCCAATTAGGGGTGTAACATACAAACGATCGCCGCGCCGTTTCGCAACAAAGAGAATTATTAAAGTTTGCCACGGAATTACGTATTGCTGGAAGTGGTTTGATTTTTTAAACGATATTAGTATGAATGGTCAATTTATTCTTTATCTAGTACATTATATCCACGTTATTATTATTTTTTAACCAAATGCAAAAAAAGAAGAGTTTTATTATGGAGGTTGGTTGTATATATAATAATACTTATATTAAAACTCCTCTTGGTCGGTTTCTGATCCGATTTCTGTGATTTCTTTCTTAGTTCGATGTGGTTGCTATAATATGCCTTTTGGTGCCGTGAAAATTTAATTCAGTTTGGATGATGTCAGCAGAATGACGTCTGTTTATTGCTTTGTAATTTTCATAACAGTGTTGTTTTTGTAAGACAAATACGGTCTTACAAAAACAAAACTACGGCTGAGCGGCGGCATTTACTCACAAGAGAATGTCGTAATATGACATCACACTATGAAAACACGCAAAGAATGTAATATGACATCACACTATGAAAACACGCAATGGAACTTCTTAATGGTAGGTTAATTAATTAAGGGAATTTCAATCCATAAGGTAACCTTACTAGAGTATTTGCATAATTTCAAGCTTATATTTTTGGGATACCAACACTAAAAAAAAACAATTATAGAAAAAAAAAACTACTACGAAGAACAAAATAACTTTAATTTTGGAAGTCGGTGTTAAAAAATGAAGACACAACGCCTGAAACACACTAACGACCTCGACTTGATTGCTTTAGCTGTTATGATGAGTTATTAAATTGACGTGATGAATTTTTTTTCCAAAAGATTTCAATCTGAATGTCAAATTATCATATTATAAATCAAATGCTTCGCCACTAAGTTACCTCCTTAACATTAAACTTTAAATCAAAATAATTAATTCATGGAAATATTTTGCCAAAAAATACCATTTAACAATCTAGTTCTAGAACGAAATCAAACCACGGAATAAGAATATAAATTTAAAGAAGCCAATACGCAGTAGAGGCCATTCGTTCGAATTTCAAACTTCACTCGTTGCACTATTGAGACACAGAACAGATAAGTAAGTAGATCAGCGGGCGTACCATGAGGTGTTAAAACGTGAGTCTTCCGAGCGAGAAAGAGGGATAGGGTTATACAGCTATATAGCTCCATCCCTTTTTCTCGCTCGGAAGACTCACGTTTTAAGACGTCATGGTACGCCCGCTGTACAGAGAATGAAAACGCAAGCACACATGGAAACGCTTCACGTATAGCGATCGTATTTGTTTGTGATGTGTGCGTGCGACGGTTTTCGCTTGATGTATGGATTCGTCCTTCTGTGCTTATCTGTTTGGTAACTGAGGGGCACTTATATCAGTCTTGTGTGAAAATAAATACAAACTCCCGCCGATTGACATATTTTAAGTTGTAATTGCAGCTAAGTTTGGTGCCATTTCAACTGTGTTTTTTTTTTATCGTGTGTTAGATTACAATTTCCTAACTAATAATATGAATGAGAAAATGTAGTTAGTTTGGTACGCTTTCACGCATAAACCTCTAAATATTTTTATGCATATTGATACACAGATAGATAAGGCCCTGGATATGGTTATAGAGTACCTACATTTTTGGGAAAATATTTATGGTAAAGCGAGCGAAGCCGTGGGCAAAAATTAGTTCTTTATTTTTCTTATTATGCTTTACTACCACCATTGGAAGGTTTGAACAACAATATTTTCTGAAAGACGGTATAAATAGTATTGCTGTCCGATTTTTCGTAAATAAAGAAAATTAAAAATTGTCTATTAGTTGCTTACTTTTTATCTATTCCATATAATTTTATGTTTTTATTAAAAAGCCCTTTGGGCATCCTTTCAACCCTAAACCGCTGTCAAGGGGCGTGTCCCCAACCCTTTGTATACGATATAACATTACCAATTTATTAATTGTACGCTAATGGGATACCTACCAATTATAATTCTGCGTTAATCTGCACGTGTTTATTTTAATTATTGTTGAGTTAATATTTTAGTTATTAATTGTTTTTCCAACCTAGTAGTAAACGATTATTTTAATTAGTTTGTGTTTTAATGATAGTACTTAACTAGTATCTGCCCGCGGCAACTCCCGCGTGTTATCTGGAATTCAATAGTCGTTACCCTCGGGAGAAAAGTGAGGTCAGTTTCATCCAAATACGTTTGGCTACAAATATACAAAGTAACTTTTTACATTAATAAAAGAAGTACTGTTCCCAAATATACTTATAGTTTTACTTTTGGGACAAAATAATCAAATAACAAGTAAGTAGTAAAAAAAATAATAACAAGTATACCTACAATCCGCACGAAAATTAAACGCAGCATTATTTTGGTTTCCGCCACAATATTAATTTTCCTCTTAATTTATCAGCCCCTATTTAAGAATACACCCCTCCGATGTTATCCAAATGGAATGTCCCCCATTTTTCTCTTTCAAACCAAGCTTATGATTTTTTTAAATCCATATGAAGGATTGGTTCAAAATAAGAGACGCGTGCGTAAATACATTGAGGAAAATCAGTTATAATAAAATTCACAAACTTTAGTTTTAGTATCCCACAGGTGGACAAAGCTTCCGCAATATCTTTAAAGACACTTATTTCACGCGTCACCCCGAACCAGCCTTTGTGATGTGTATGTGTCTGCCTGATTCAAGAAGGACAGGAAAGCTATCAACTTTACGCCCTGATGATTGCTCACAAACCCCCTCAACCCCTTCTCAGCCCTCTGTATTATTTTTGCTTCTAAACGGTACCTTCAGGCTAATATCCCAAATAACAGGTCAAAGTAAGTAACTTGTTACATAAGACATAACGTCGAAAACTTATGTCACAAATACGAACAGATTGACATACGATACGACCATAGTCTACAACTTACTAACATTATATCAGCAAGGAGTTGATCGTAATTCGACCGCCATCTTGTGATTATTTCTTGTTTGTAAAGGGAAAATTGAAAGCAGAAAGTATCCTATGGATCACCACGAGAACGATTTTTTTTTTTATTGGTTTTACGCAATACCATCGAACAGTTATCTGCCATTTATGCAGCCTTTTTGGACATCGTATACTTTCCTCGCATAGTCTGGAAAGTTGAATAATTATGGGTCTGGTCTAAAGAAATCTCAAGGTAAAACACTGGTAAGATAGACAGACGCAATTAAGAAGACCTTTGGAGAAAGAATGTGCATAGCAGTCCACACGGCACGGCAGAACACCGCCTTTATGTCACCGCGTGACATAAAGGCGCATCGTATGAGGTCGCAATCTTCAGCACTGAGGAAATAGCCAAAAAGAAAGAACAAAACGGAATGGAGAGATCTATGTTCGGTGTTTCTTAGCGTAATCGAGTCAAAAAGAATATGTCAACCAAACGAAAAATTCACAATCTTATGCAGTGGAGCACATGGCAGTGGGCATCGCAGAATGGATGATCGATGAAGCACAAATATTCTGAAACCGCGTAAAAGAAGCTGCAGCTTGATTGGTTGGGAGGTCTTCCCATAAGGTGGACCAATGGCCTGGTGAAAGCCGCGGTAAAGGTCTATGAGGCGACGCTAGGGAGAGACCTACATATGTCCAGCAGTAGACGATTTCTTGGTTGTGGAATTTGTTCGAAAGAGTCACCGCGGTTCTGGAACGCAAAAAGCACTAGAAGGGTCACGGGTGGGTTTTAGTCAGTAGGAGTCTGACACTTCCTTCCGCTCCGCCCAGAACGGGAGAAGTCATGATATCGATGATTTCCCATCCAGAAAAAAAAGATGTCTTTTAGTTGAAATGATGATGATCTCAGTTTAAAGCATATAACAGTATTAAACATAAGAAACATTAACAGTAAGTATCGAAATACAAAATTCTTGTCCAATAAACTACTATACCGACCAACTTCCAGAACTTGGTATCTAATATATAAAAATAAGGATATTTCGTAATCTGGTTGCCATATTGTGACTATTTCTCCACGGAGCGTCGATCCTTAAATAATTGGCGTACAGATAAAAACCTTCTTGACAGTATGTTCATATTAGCAGGGAAATGTTTTGCTCAATATTAGAGGGAAATGTTTCTTTCTCATATTATTCGATACTACTTTTTTCATGTGAATTCTTTCCTGTAGTCTTTTCAACCGTACTTTATAACGGATAAAATGAAGAATAGATGTTACTTTTATTTTGTAATTAATTCAGAACTTCTAGAATTCACCTCCTAAAACGAGCAAGTACCTACACAAGCAAAAAAAAAAAACTTACTAACATTAGTTTAGATTCAATGGAATTTGTCACACATATAAAATCATGATTCTCATCTGGATAAGCGTGTAAATAGCCTGCACCACGATAGGGGGACTACGGAAATTAAAATTGAAAAAGGATAATATTTTTGTGTTCACCAAAAATCTAAAGGTACATCTATGTATGCATTTCTAAAATATTGATCTTAAACCCGTTTAATTGTTTTACTATAATTAAACTACTCGGCCAACAAAATATGTTACATCAAACAAATTCCAAATTAACACCAAGATAAAACACTTTTTTATTGTAGTGCGCTGCAAATATTCTATTGTAACAATAACTATTTTATTCTTCCCCGAAAAATACTGATCGTGCACCAAATATTCCTGAATGTTACACAAAATATTTAGTATGCATCCTAGTACCGTATACCCATTTAAAACGGTTTTGTACAACTTTTATGTTACTGAAATAATTAAAATTGAAGAACAAATAATGCATTTCGTAAAACATTACTTCTAAGACTTATGTATATTTATTTTACTAAGCGCATCGACATGCGCATAGTGGGCCTGGATGACTCCGTGACGGAGGAGGAAGTTGTGGCCGCCGTCGCCAGGACTGGGGGGTGCTCTGCCGAGCTTGTCAAGGCGGGCACCATCCGTCCTGATAACACGGGCATGCAAACCCTTGTGGTGAGCTGCCCCGTTTCCGCTGTGGTCAGCCCGGTCATAAGGCCAGCTCGTGCGAGGCCACGCCGCACTGCGTTGCATGTGCGGCTGTTGGCAAGCCGGCCGAGCACTGGGCTTCCGTCGCCGCCACTGCCGCTTCTGCTGCGGGTGCTGCGACTCCCGGTACTCGGGAGGGGGATGAAATGGAGTGCCAGTAATGGTCCCATTGCGGCCTCCTCCAGAGACAAGTCGGCCGCTGTGCTATTGCGCAGTGGCTGATGCCTGGGGACGGTGAGCGTGGGTGGCTCGCCGTCCGATAGCAACCAGGTTGAGTCGACGACGCATTGTGTTCCACGCGCGCCTCAAGGAGCCGTCAGCACCGAGGACGGGGCCCCATAGGGTCGGTACCTGCTAGGGTTGCGGAATTTGTTCGAAAGAGTTACCGCGGCCCTGGAACACATAGGGCACAAGAAGGATCACGGGTGGGTTTTAGTCAGTAAAAGTCTGACACTCCCTACCGCTCCATCCAGGGCGGGAGGGGTCATTTGATGATTTCCCATCCAAAAAAAAAAAAGGTTCAGCAACCAATAATGTTCCAAACGGGCAAAGTTGGGCGACATTCGATGAATTCCAGAAATTTGCCTTTACTCACTGGATAGTTGTGTTGCCTTCCCAAAATAGTGACTGGGTAAAGGGTCAATGTAACTGCCCCGAGTTTTTTAAAAATTATAAATATAAACATGTTACTGGACTTGCGATCAGGCTGAAATACATAACACCTCCAGTAGAAGCCAAAAACATAGCCATCGGGCAAAAACGAAAACGTGGGCGTCCTACAAAGGCAAAGTGCGCTTTATTGGTGCAATAATTAAAGAAGTACTGCAGAGAGTGAGTGGACTGATAATGTGAACATTGTAGGAGTAAAGACTTTGTTTAACATTTTGAATTATTATGGTTCGTACTGATTAGTATTAAAAAAACATTTTTAGTAAGCATTACATTTTATAATGTGTTCATTTTTTATTAATAAAGCTACATTGGACATTAATTGGTGTTTGATTCAAATACATTTTGCAGTGCATTATCTGAAGTAAAACTAAAAAAATAAATGCTTGTTTTTAAAATTAGGTGTATTACTATTTTTACAAATTTGCAACAGTTGTTAAATAGATGCTCGTTATGACGTATTTTAATGAACATATTTTGGTGCACATTCAGTATATTTGGTGGAACACAGGCAAAATTAGGTAAATGAAATGGGAATAAATTGAAGTACTTTTAAATACCATCCATTGAAAAATGGCGGATCGAATAGTGGTTCAAGAAAAAAGTAATTACTTCCCTAATTGATGAATTCTCATATATAAGATTTATGACAGCGATTAAAGCCTCACTCACCTAGTCATCCAGAGCACCCACTGAGACTCCTGGCCAGGTGAAGAGGATTTTCAGCGTGCACGTGTTCCGACTTGTAGGTAAGGGTAGCCGGCCGGCGTACCAAAAATGATGACATCCAGCGGATAGTTGCTCCAAACATTCAAATTTAGCACTGCACTATTAGTTCAGCATATGACATAACTTCAGGTTCATCAATTGACCAGTAATTACCGGAGTTCACCAAAAAAGGAAGATTTTAGCGGGAGACACACGATATTCGGCGTGCGCGGCGGCGAGAGCAAACGAAACTCAATATTTATGGTCGCTAGCGCCATCTAGTCGTCCAAGTCGTCTAGCGAATTAACTCCAGAAGGACATTAGTAAGTGAGGGTACTGCCATTGGCATCAGCGTGTGGAATCATCAAATTAGATATTGTTTTTATTTAATTTTTAATTTTAAAGTATATTAATAAAAATGCATTGACGCTTCACCATCATCATTGCCTAAATAATCTTGCAGTTGCTATTAATGATTTGACGTAAAACAATTGATACATCGGTAAACATGTTTTTATTGATATTTATTCACATTATTCAGACGTCACGAATGACACATACAAGTTTAAAAAAACAAGACTTAGTAAATAAAACTGTATTGAACAATGAAATATAGAGTATAGTTTCTCCATTCTATTTATTGAATGTTGCCAGGCAATGTATACCTCTAAACCTTTAAACACAACGTCGAAAGCGAAACAGAAGACAATCGAAACCAAACAGAAGCGAACAGGGGAACTTTGTACTGTATGTTTTTGGACCATTTCAGTTTTGAATTCTGTACCTACAGCTTAAATGGTGGTGTACACTAGCAACCAGTGATCTAAGCTCGTTTTTCATATATCCATTATAATATTATTTAAAATTATATGTAGGTCCAATAATGGACCGTGTTTATGCAGGCAGTGTTTGGCCCGTACACGTCGTTAATGTTTCGTGTTGTTTGCGCAGCGGCATTTCCAAGTAGGAACTCATATTAAAAAACTCTATGAATTTTTAATTTATCCATGGCGCCAGAAACTACCACAATTTCACGAAAACAATCTCTATGCAGTCTCTAAAACAAAAAGTCTGAATTTAAAATTAAAATAACACGGCTTTCGAATAATGTTTATTTAAATTTCGAATTGCGCGATAATCCAGAGATAGTTATATGTGAAAACGCTGGTTATAAAATCTTCAATTTCATAATTATGTACATGGGTAAAGACCTATTTAACATAGTATATTATAATATATATTAAATAAGTCTGTCTATCAGTGTGTTAGTCTTTCTGTTTGTGACCTCTTTACGTCTTTTGACCAAACAGTACACCGATATACCTAGTCCAGGACCATTTCATTTGTCTCGGGAGTATGTTTTTTACAATCATTTTCGACATTTCTATGAGCGAAGTGTCCGGTAGAAGCTGTTTCCAATAAACTCTGAGTGGTCGAATCTTCGGTGACTAATACTGTACGCGTGAAGTATGAAAAAAATAACTCTTGTTTTCGTTTAGTGTGAAAAATATGCATGAAAAGGTGCCTTTAAGCTAGTTTAGGCTTCATAAATATTAGCAAAAATAAACTTATTTTTAAAACAAATGTGAGCTGTTTTAGGCGACATTTTAAAGTATTAATAGAATAGGGGAGGTGGTTTGTTATAATTATAGCTACAAATACATACATGTTATATGTAGTTTGACTTTTTTTTGTGGATGGAAAATCATCAAATGACTTCTCCCGCTCTGGGTGGAGCGGAAGCGAGTATCAGACTATTACTTTTAGTATAAATTAAATATTGTACATACATGGGTACCCATAGAAGTTCGCAGTGCTTTTCTAAACAAATATGCTTGCATTCACACAAACACTTAAGCCATATTTCACTGCTGCGCATACAAAAAAAATGACACCCATAATTTCCTCAATATTTTATGGCAAAGCAGGTCCCCCACGACTTACCCACTAATTGTAAATGTTACAGCCTTATAGATCATAACCAAGGTTTTATGAACGCATAAATGAATCGGGATCTATTGTCATACAAAATGAATGGTCGATCCATTCACTTAGAAATACTATTCACGGTTCGGATGGGGACGCTATTGGAACGGCACTTAAATTATTATTATTATTCTTGTGACCCTCTTTTGTAACGGTTTTATCTTCGACATAGAAAAGAAAAAAAAAAGAAAAACTTGTTCTTTTTTTTAAATTACATATTTTGGGTGTACGGTGACCTTGTTAGCTGCAGCATCGGTGGCATACATTAAGTCCTCGGGCGGTTGAACACTTGAGCCGCTCTTTGGAGTGTCTGTGTGACCCCCACATACCACATGTGGGGATCACATTCTGGTCTGGGCACATTATACACACAGGATATCCGACGCGTCCATAAAACCACATTTTGCCAAGATGTCTCAGTAGCGGCCTACATGGGTACGCAACTGATTGTTTTCCATGAAGGCCTTTTTTTTGGATGGGTTATCATCAAATGACTTCTCCCGCTCTAGGCGGAGAGGAAGGGAGTGTCAGACTCTTACTGACTAAAAGCAACCCGTCTCATCATGTGCCCTTTGCGTTCCAGGACCGCGGTGACTCTTTCGAACAAATTCCGCAACCCTAGCAGGCACTGACCCTATGGGGCCCCGTCTTCCATGAAGACCTTCATCTTCTTCTTCTTGAACTTTTGTTCGCGTCCAGGCAGATAACTAAATCTTTGAAAATACATTTAACGGATATTTATCCTTGAAACAGAGACGCACTCGTACCCCATGACCCAGCATTACCTAAAGGCTCAAAATTGTGATAACCAATAAGGTTGTAAGTATTTGCACCTGAGAGTCTCAGTAGCCGCAGCGCAGTGTCAAATTAAGTAAAAACGAGTGCAAACTCAGCCTGAAATATTCATTCAATAATTGTGAGCAAGTAAGGATTAAAAAAAAAGAAAGAAAATTGTTTATTCTGTACAAACAAAACACACATCCCCTTACGACTGCCATCGCCTATCTTCTACCTCTTAGCAAATCTTCGTTACGTCCATGGCTCAGCCCCCTTCTTTTCCCCAGCACGTAGGTTAGGTACCAACGTAATAAATTATGTTGGTACCTATGTTTGGGTATGTAATACAGGAAACATAAATACTCTGGCACTGTTTAGATATCTTTTCAAACATCGCGTAATGCAATATGTATAAGATATATCGCTTTGCAGCGGGAGGGGTCACCCTCTGATTTTAAGTAGCGATAGCATAAAAACTTTGTTATTTAATTTATTTTTACTATAATTTGTTTAGTTACCGAATTTCATTTACACTGTTTTCTTGTTCTTTATTGCGCACACAAAAACATCAAATCAAACAGAAGTACTATTTTGTAACAACATTTCACACAACAACATAAGTCAACTGATCATAAAACGAGCTGTCAATGCCTAGCAACAACTGTAATACTATATCTCAAGACCTTTTCTAGAATTACTGGCTACCGAAGGCGCGGGCCTGTAGATGGCGAACAACCAGGCCCGTGTCGACGGCGCTTCGTGTTCCACGTGTACCTCAAAGAGATGTCAGCAAAGAAGACGGGGCCCCATAGGGTCTGTGCCTGCTAGGGTTGCGGAATTTGTTCGAAAGAGTCACCGCGGCCCTGGAACGCAAACGACAGTTGATGGAACACGGGAAGGTTTTAGTCAGTACTAGTCTGACACTCCCTTCCGCTCCGTCCAGAGCGGAAGAAGTCGTTAGACGATTTCTCATCCAGAACATAGCGCTTATTTACAAAGGTGAGCTTAACCCAGATTTAGATAGTCTAACAGCAAACCTCAGTGCAATATAAATAATTACGAACTATTTTGTATAGAACAACTATTCCTTTTGATATGGTAGCCAACAAAGACCCCACCAAGTATAAAGTGGTATTTTTAGCTCAAGATTTTAGATGTTTCTGTAAATTCGCTTGAAGTTTTATGATTTTAGACACAAAATATACACAGCCGAAGGTTACAAACAACGATAACGAATTTTAAAAGGTTTCGTATCGGCAAACAAAATCATGAGACCCAATTTCGTAACAGAGTTCCAAGTATCATATTTTGCTAAACGGTACTTACTTTGTAAATTTCTCAAATTGAGTTGTTGATATTTGTTAACTTTCTGCCTCGCTGTGCCGGAGTAAAAATAGGTCCCCTTTATCTATAAATATAAAAGGTTAAGGTACTCAAGTTATACAACACTATTTTTGGCTCAATTTAGGTTGAAAATATCCAATTAAAGGGAAGTAAATTATTGTTTTTGACAAAAAAAAAATCTAACTACGGTAACAAATTAACTGATATCGTTATTATCTAAATATTTATTTTGTATTGATTTTTTTAATTGTTATAAACCTTTTCTGCTGACCGTACTTGATTGCAATAAGAGGAAAAACAAGAAAGTACTAGCTAGTATTTGAAGAAGCAGGTGGAAGAAAGAAAAATATAAATTTTCAAAAGAGAGATTTTTGAAAGTTGTTTTCCTACAACTTTGCTGTATCCGACAGGGTCCATAACTGTGATTACTATTTACTTCCCTACCAACTATATGTTACTTATAGTACGCAATAAAGAATTGAGAATTGAACAGCAGTACCTTCTTTTTTTGGATGGGAAATTATCGAATTACTTCTCCCGCTCTGGGCGGAGCGGAAGAGAGAGTCAGACTCTTACTGACTAAAACCCACCCGTGATCCTTCTTATGTCCTTTGCATTTCAGGGCCGTGATGACTCTTTCGAACAAATTCCGCAACCCTAGCAGGGACCAACAGTACCTACAGTATTTGATGGGTTGTTTTGGACTTTCGGACTCGAAACACAATATCATACCATCAGAGATACTGTTAGGATAGAAGACGATACTAAGATACTGAAAGTTAGTCATGATAACGTTTGCATTTCAATAGCACACGGCAATCTAATCTGAAAGAATGTCACTTTGTCTAGATCCCTGTAACCCAGACTTGAGGAATAGAAGAGTGTCTAATTTAATCTATTTTTATAATTAGTTGATTAAAAGTCTTTTATTTAAGTGTATTCGAGTGTATATGTATATGTATAGTATAGATAACATAAATTAATAGACAGATTATAAACGGCTAAAACCACTAACAATCTAGACCAAAGAGCAAAACTACAACTGCTACCGCGGATGAATAAAAAACAAAGTGGTCGTTGCCCTAAATCATTTAACTATTTGCCTACGATTGTAAACAATCGTAAGTCGTAGAAAACACTATTATTATAAGAGGAAATATTTGATTGTTTTTTGTTTGTTTGCATTGAATAGGCTCCGAAACTACTTGACCGATTTGAAAAATTCTTTCACTGTTGGGAAGCTACACTATCTCCGGTGAAGATAGGCTATATTATATCCCCATATTCCCACGGAAATGGGAACTACGCGGGTGAAACCGCGGGGCGATGCTAGCCGTCAATAACTTGAAATTATATTTGAAAGGCTGCCTAAATTACAAAACAGACATAAATAGTAGAACCAGGACAACGTCCAGTCTCCCCATGCTTTACAAAATTGTACTCAGCATGATCCATTTAGGGGGAGCGAAACGGCCCCTCTGAGAGTTTATCAAACTAGTAGCCGAGTAACACTGGACAATCAGCAAGATTGCACTGCACCCCGCATAAGGGTGTCTGTGGACTACACAAGTACGCATACCTTTTTTATGGATGGGAAATTATCAAATGACCTTTTCCGCTCTGGTCGGAGCGAAAGGGACTGTCAGACTCTTACTGGTTAAAACCCATCCATGTTCCTTCTAATGCATTCCAGAGCCATGGAATTCTTCCGAACAAATCCGGAAACCTGGCAGACACTGGAACTACGCATACCTATGGTACCATCAGCTGAACGTCAGTAGCATTCCTATTTATTTACTTACTAACTTCTGTCAGCCGCTCAGTACGCGTCAAGTTTTGAAATTGTCCCAAGCATACAATACTCCCTAGATAAAATGCTTTTTGCTATTCCAGACTACAATCTATCTCTGTGCTAAATTTCACTTCGGTGTATTTTAGCACGGTTGAGTTACAAACATCCACCCATTCAAACTTTCAAATTTAATAATTGGCGTATGATTCATTTTATACTAGCTGTGCCCGCGACTACGTTCTGTGTGTCATCGAAAAAGTGTGTCGCATAGATAATATGTAGATACGTACAGCTAGTACACTGCTTTAATTACCTGATCCCTCTTACAGTAAAGAAAATAAAGAGAAAATTTCACAGGGCACTGACGGCATCAACTCTTCCATTTAAAATACCAATCAGCCCGGATATCTCCTGGTACCTCTAATTAAGTTGATTCTTAATTTCGTACTACTTCAAATTAATTAATATCGAATACGAACGAGAAACCCACATTGAAACAATTGTACGAATCGAACGAATAAACACCCAAGACCTATTTTTACGGCACAGAAGATTTGGGGAAGCTCGTGGCTAAATATAATACTCGGATCGATCTTCTAGGTTAAGCAACATTTGCCGAGGTGAGTCTGTGTATGGCGTCTTAACACACTGAGACTGCTTCGTGCCTCGGAAAGTATCTAGATAAGATCCCTGTCATTTGAAGTGTTACGGATTGTCAGAAGTCAGAAAATCTGAAAGCAAGGCTGCTTTCAGATTTTCTGACTACCAAGAAATACCGTTTTTCCTAGTTACTGAGTAAAATGCTGGTGTTCAGCTGCTGAGAAGTCGGGATGGGCCTACCTATGGTGTATCGCGGGTGCTCAGCCTGCGGGTGACCCCAAGCCCATAATGACGAATCTTATATGGCCAGATTTCCGTATAAGGGCGGACATACATAAGCTTTTAGACACCATTAGGGTATTATAAATTTTACCTGGCGCTTTCGTTTTCACTGAGAATTGCATTGTTTTTACCATTGTAAGAAGATTGTAAATTAAAGCGTCAAAAAGTTTTGATGTTGGTTTTGTGTCAAAAAGCCGGGATTTACTAACGAGCGAACCGATTGCGATGAAGCAAAACTGTTGTACTCACAGTGACGCATAATTTTAATGTATAAAAGTTTTCTGCAATAGTTTTGTATTTTCTACGTGATGCCTGCACAACTAAAAAAACCAAAACATGCTATGCTATAAGCATGAGAGTTCTGGCTATATTTTTGTAATAAATTTCAATGAACAAATACGACTCTTCTTCAGATTTATTATATGTATAGACATAGATAAAAAGAAGCTTTAGACAATCTTAGAACATAAAGAAATATCAATACACATACTTAACTTTTTTTATCATAGCGTTCTTCAAAAGGGGGAACCCTATTATATTACAATTTAGCCTTATATATAGACAAATAAGTAATTTAATTAAACCCTAAACTATTTATTAAATGACTTTAATAAGAATGTGTCCAGTAGCACTTTTCTTATCGTCTCTATTAAAGCGATTACACTTCTGGTTATTGTGTGGATATTTGGTAACACATGTGCTATATTACACTATTCACTATCACGAACACTAAACATTTACTCGAATGGTGGTGTTCCTTTTAGTCATCTCACTATTTCTGTGTGGTCAAGAAGCTGGTCCGCCTTGACGTCCACATGCTGATAAAATCTCTATTCGTGTGCTTCTGCAGATTTAAGTATTACTTTTTCGATGAACTCAACTTTTAGGTCACGATTGAAACGGCTACATAAGAAATGATGTCTTAATTTCGTATGTACGAGGGTGCATTTAGCTAACGTAATGTTAACTTTATACGTTACTAGCTTTGCCCAGCGGTTTTGCTCGCGCTAAAATAGCCTATAACCGTCTTTACTTCTGTTCCAAAATTCATCAAAATCGGTTCGGCGATTTAGGTGTGAAAGCATAACGAACTCATTTATGTATTTACTAGCGACCCGCCCCGACTTCGCACGGATGCAATGTAGATACTAATGTTTTCTTTACTATAATATGCATGTATTATACATATAAACCTTCCTTAAGAATCAGTCTATCTATTAAAAAAAACCGCATCAAAATCCGTTGCGTAGTTTTAAAGATCTAAGCATACATAGGGACAGACGGCGGATAGCGACTTTGTTTTATACTATGTAGTGATATTATTAGTTAATAAAGCTTTTTATTCCGTTTTTCACTTCAGCTTTCCCATGAACTCAAAACCACCTTACAACTATGACATTAAAGACTGTATGTCTAAAATCAATCATTACTGTAAGTTTTAAAGGTGAACGGCAGATTTCGTACAACAAACTTTTTTTGTTGTTCAGTTATAGAATTTGTACCACTTATTAAGACAATTAAACCATCTTATTTCGTGTAGGTGCAGCATTTTAAGAACTTGGGATTCATGAATAATATCAATAAAAATATTTGAACAAATAAACGTTAAAAAAGGTAAACTAAACGCACTTTTTTTTGTTTAGGTTGCCATATGTAAAATAACACAAATATCGAAACGATAATTAATTATTTAGAAATAGAAATAGCATTAAATATAATTGAACACTTATATATTACCTATATCTGAGAGTGCATTCTTGTTGTATAAAATCATAATAGTTCACGATTTAATGAGAGATATGATTTTTGTCATCAATAATGTTTTGTTCATATGGCAATTAATTATTGACAGGTAAAGAAAATCTGTTTTTTTTTTGTTGTTGTCAATTTAGTAGTTTTGCGAAAGGACGCTTTAAGCTGTGCTGTGTGTGTATAAGTGCTTTAATTAAAATGACGAGTTTGCAATGTGTTAATTGCAACGTTCGCTTGTCAAGTACAATATAATAAATGTACATACTTTCAAAAACAAAGTATTGTTTTATTTACCGACACTCGACACCCATCAGAACTTCATCACTATCAAACTGTTGCAGTCCGCTACCTACTGAACATATTATGTAGGTATCTCCTAATGCATCTCACTGAGCAGATACGATTACTAGACTCAATATACCTATTTAATGGTAAGTAAAACACTACAAAGATAGCGACAAGTAATCTAGAACATTTATTGTATCACCAAAACAATGTTTATGAGTACTTATTTGTAACACTAGTACCTACATAACCTTAAAAAATAAAACTGCTTATAACTTTTACATCCCAAGTTCTAAAAATCTAAAAAGTTGAAAAGGGCTTGCCTATCATATTAGTTATCAATTAAAACAAAAAGTATCCCAAAACACGAAAATTTATTAGCTGTACGAAGTTCCCATACAAGCCTGCCATTCGCCTTTATTTTACTTAGTTGTTTGTCTTGTGCGATTTCCAAATAAACAATTTTCTTTCTAAATAGTAAACATGACTGGACGTTTCGTTACAAGTAGGCCCAAATACCCCATGTGCAGGGGTTCCGATGGTATTTATGTGGCCGCACGTAACCCCATGGTGGTTGATAGCTAGAGATATATATGCAATGTCTATTGAATTTAAATGGTGGTTTTCAAATAACCGTCCTGAGTTTTAAGAGGCCAGCGGATTAAGAAATATTCATAAAAACGTAATACCAAAAGTATTCGTGATTCGAGTGGTTATTTCGACGCCCCCGTGGAATAAACCGGTAATCGCAAAAATCAAATTTTACAGGAAAAATGATTTAGTGTTTTTCGGGTATATCTCTTCAACAAAAGGTAATTATGCCAACATTGTAATATGACGGAAAAGCTAATTTTTACCCGAACGGTTTCTAATATTAAGTGTGACTATTAAATATACACAGAATTAGTTATTCACCAAAATACATATTACCGAAAATGGTTTCATAAAAATTTTAGGGAATTGACATCTTACAATCCTAACTTATCAATATTATTCCAGTAATGATTACTTACCGAATTATTCTAGTCAATTTCTTAAAAATCATAGGCATAATATTGCTTTACTGGATTATTAAACGTGTTTTTTCATTACAGAGAGAGATTGTAACGTTCAGTTACCGACTTATTGAGGTAAAATTTTAAATAACCATGAAAGGGTAAAGTAGTGTAACCCGTATTTTATAGTTTTTTTTTTGTTAGTCATATTATCGTAATCATTGAAAACCGATTATGTAAAATAAATTTGCTGTCGGTATCTTCGAGGGAATGATTAAAGAAAACTCACAAAATTTCCAAAAAATGAATAGTTTATTGGGAACAAAGTTCTCATAGAGATAAAAAATTTCAATTAGTAAAAGTGTAAAAAAGTAGCCAAGCCGACAGATTAAAAACTAATCAGGATTATCATTGGCATGGCGATCATCACTATTTTCTACAAAAATGAAGGATTCATAAAATGCGTGGTAATACCGTGGAATCGCTCCACTATTGCACAAAGAGTAAATCTCAGTAAATCTGTATGCACCGCCTTGCTTAAAGGAAGGGGTTGATGATAAGCACGTTCCAATACAGTATCTTCTATCAAAGCTCCAACTCTTTCATTGTATATTTTTCTACTGAGACTTTGGAGTTTAGGATTTGATCAGGTGTGTAAATACACTTATTTCTCATGTTCCTTTCAAAACAGGCATGCATCGAGTCTCCCTCATTCTGGCTATGTCCTGTCTTGAAAAATCTATGCATTATTAAAATTGATTGAGTCAGGCGTTACTTTGCGGAAATCCATTTTAACTTTGAAAATGAAAACAAAATATCTAGTTTTAATTTCCGCGAATATTAGTGGGTTGCAGGTATGCACCTCCCTCCCGCCCGCTATATTATGCACATGCAAGATTACTAGGCAAATGCAAGGATATTAAGCACATGCAGGAAGGCAATGCAAAACCCAACACCATTACCGACACGTGTTTCGCCTCTCCACGAGGCATCCTCAGGGGACGTGTTGACTCGCTGACCGTTGAGCGAACGAACAACACGAACGAACGAACGAACACGAACGGTCAGCGAGTCAACACGTCCCCTGAGGATGTAATGGTGTTGGGTTTTGCATTGCCTTCCTGCATGTGCTTAATATCCTTGCATTTGCCTAGTAATCTTGCATGTGCATAATATAGCGGGCGGGAGGGAGGTGCATACCTGCAACCCACTAATATTCGCGGAAATTAAAACTAGATATTTTGTTTTCATTTTCAAAGTTCTATGCATTATTGACAATTTTAAAGATTTTGGTGCATACGCATCTAAGGCAAAAATGTACCAATTCTTATTTTGGCCATAACAACCAACATAATAAAAGTATATCTTGTTAACACCTCGCTCCTGTTCACCCTTCAAGAATTACAACAAAACACTCCCAATTTCTATGCAGCCTCGTTTTGCGATTTGGTAATGCCACACGTAGCAATAGCCTTTTTTACGTAGAGCGTCAAAAATATTAAAATTGTACACAGGGTACTTGCGTTTATTGCGATTGTGAAATACTTAAAACTTTTTGCAGGTCGAAGATAGCAATCGTGCTATTGTTTTTGTCAATTGTAATGTTTTCTTCATGTTTAATTTGCCGAATTCTCTCTTTTCTATTGAAATAACGTCTGTAGCTTTCTTCTAAAGACTCTATCTCTGATGGACTGGCTTGCTCATATACAAAACATGTAGAAAGTTGATCTTTTTAGGCTTAAAAAAGAGTAGTTAAATTTTGTGTTAAAAATTGTTTCATAATTATTGACTATTGACTGCAATCCTTTCTGGACTTGGAACATATTCTGAACAATCTGGAGAAAAATCAGCACCACTCACATCTCTATCTCAATCAGCGTATTTTTTCTTTGGTAGATCTGAAATCAAAATAAAATTATTGTTTAAATAATTACCAAAAATTCTTAACTCCCGACTTTCTGAAAAAAAAAAATACTATAAAAGAGTTGGGAGCAAACAGATATTTGAAATATTAAAAAAGATATAGTAAACCCTTTAAATTGGCGTCGCGATGATAATGAGAATACAATACGCTGGTCTGATGTAATTAAAATTAATGTATCACTATCACAACAGGACAAGATTCGTAAATTATAATCAGTCATAGTTTTGATAGACAGTGTTTCTACAGATTTACTCTATTGTACGATATTAGCAAAGTTTCTATTCGAATTAAGTCCAGAACCTGAAAACACATTAAGTATAAGTTAGTTTCACGGCACAGTTGGCGCAGTAGTTAAGCAATTGGACAAAAAGCCTAATATCGTTTTTCCCGACATAGGAACTGAACCCGAGACCTCTTGCACAAAGTAGTACGAATTGCTAGTGTAACTGCTTTCTGCATTCTTGCTATACATGCGAAAATCGAACACGCAACACGCAAGGCAGCGAAGGCAAAATATAATAGATACTATCTATCCTTAGTCAAAATTAATACTGCTACTAATGCCAGCGAATGTACATAATTATAAACTAAATACAATGTTAATTTAATTACTTAATATTTTGATAAGTAGTACTCACTTGTAACTCGATCGTCACTATTGTCAATCATCAACAACATTCTTCTTACTCAAGGGTTTTTCAAAGGACGATCTTGTTTCGATGCCATAACACTTATTTTCTTTAGATACTAAAATATTATAATATCAAAACGATCGCTAAACTTTGCTACAAAAAATCAACAATTAGTACAGGCGCAATAATCTGTCGCAGTTTATTTCCGTATCGCAGACGCCGCTTATTAAATTAGTATTAGTATTAGCGCCAATACGTATATTAAGGTATAAATGTATGTCCCGGATGATAACTGTAACAGTGCATTACCGAAAATGTCTACCACAAAATTCACGATAGTAAACCTGTAATCGCGTTAACAAGAAATTCTGCTGAAATATTTTACAGTAATATTACTTTACCGAAACGTAGCCACATAATTTAATTTGTAATAATGTATCATGTTATTTTTCTAGTAAATAAAAAATGGAAAATTTCCAAAGAACAAAAGTGTCATATGGAAAACCGTTGAAAATAATCGCAGAAAAAAATTGAAAAAAATTGCACAGGTGTATCCCGACCCGTAGATCCCATAAATGATATAACAGTAACAAGTCAGTAATAGTATTATACAGGTTTATTCCTTGGGGGCGTCGATTTATACTATTTTCTTTAAAAATTAAATCAAAAATCAAAAGTCATTTATTAAAACTATGCTGAGAGACAGCACTTTTTGGATGTCAAATTTTACATAAAGACAATCACCCAAAACGCCCGTCACTCCTTCCTGCATTTCTCGAAATGGTGATGTACTGAGTACAAATTCGTAATGGAAAGACTCAATAACAGTAGGTTTTGGACCTTGGAATCGAACCCAGACCTCACTAAAGCGTGTCTCAGACTAACTACGAACCTACATGAAATACTAAAAAAAAATTGATTACAACGAAGTTCAGGAATTTAGGTGTGTTCCGTCACATCAAGTACCTAGAAACGTAGAATAACATCATTTGAAATTTCAAGATAAGATACGAAATTTATTTTGTAAAACATGAGTACAGTATTCAGGTCTTGAAATTAAAATGAGGTTGCTACATGTTTTGCCATTTACGGCGTACAAAAGTAGTCGCACATTTTGTTTAAAATTGGACACATATTTTTTATGTACCCTGACTGAATGACTGAAAAGTTTTTTAGGATTTTACCTTTGACTCAAACATAACATATCATAATCAGCCTTTTAACGTTCCCACTGCTGGGACACAGGCCTCCTCTCTAGGAGAGGGAATGGGCCGCAATCCACCACGCGGGCCCAGTGCGTGTTGGTGAATGTCACATGTCTTCGAATTTTGGGTTCTAGGACATGCCGGTTTCCTCACGATGTTTTCCTTCACCGTTTTGAGAGCAGTGGTGATGCAATTAACTACACGAAGTAATGCGCCTGGCTGGGTTTGAACCCGCGACATATAATTCGTAAGTCGGGGCCGTTACCACTTGGCCACCACTGCTCTCCACTTGACTCAAAGCAAGTCATTTACTTAAGTTGCACACATACCATTACCGTATTGTATGTCTAGCCAACACCACCTACCTATAACTACTATCAATCGAGGCTGCACCCTCCAGCCATATTTCAACAAATAAACATATTCGTAGGGGAGGGCTGGCGAAGGGTGAGTGTGTTAAATAATTAGTTTTGGTCGGTTATAGTGTTCGTAAATTATATTAGTTAGTATGTTAGGTTTCATGGCCACATCTGAGTGGAACAGCAAGATTGATTAAAATTTATGATTTGATGAGTTGGTTTTAATTTTATGGATGATACAGAAGATGGAGTTTCTGAATTTAGATTTTGAATATGTGAAAATCTACTTTCGCCAGAACGCTATCAATATACTCAAATCTTAGTAGATATTTTGAGTATTTTGATAGCAGTCTGACGAAAAAATTAGTAGTAGTAGTCTACTACTAATTTAAAACAATGTTTGCATTAGCAAGTTAGTCGCTAACTGTCAAAAAAGCCTCAATTTCCATACATGTTTATCAGATTGCAACTGAGATGCTGAGATTAAGACCTGACAGACTAATAATAAAAGCGTTGCAGTTACATAATATTAAACAAGTTCATTATTACCACTGGAGTTACATCTCTATACTATATACAAAATGCTCCCCGATACCACAACATAGGGAAAATAAGAAGATTATGAAACGTTTTCGTAATAATGATCTGATTTTCCTTAAAGGAAATATGGAGAGGAATAAAATATGTGTTGTATGTGGAAGTGAGTTTGACAGGGAGTAACTTATAAGTAAGTTTGATAATAGACTATATTTTTCCCGCGACTTCATTCGCGTTCAAGTCTTCTTATCGCAAATAAAAAAGTAGCCGTAAAATTAGTAGACAACATTAAAAATGTAATTGTGACAGATTGCTAAAAATCTCCTTTTAAAATCAATGATTTCGATACCAGAAGTATCAATTAACGTAAGAGACTATTAACCAAAAAGCAGAAATGTTCCTTATGACTGTTAGCATAGGACACAATCATTTATTTTAAATGCCGATATGTCTCTTAAGTTAATTCAAATTTCCGGTATCGATTTCATATCTACCCCTGTGCTTATGTTACCTCTTCGCCCCTAACTAAAATAAGTTGTACTGACTGTACATTCACAACTTTGGAGTCCTTAAAGATCTCTTTTCACTTTCCTTTATTTATTTTTTTGACGTGGACCCTTCGCTATTCAGCACACTGAGGTTGTTGGTTACTGCTTAACCGGACTTTCCTGTGGTGGCCTCAAGTGAATTTAAAGCCCCAGGCAGGGCTTAGCTAGTCTTACAACTTTCACTTTCCTTTAAAAGTATATCTGCATTTTATACTTTTTTTATACCATGCATTATTTCTGCCAAAATGTTCAAACCAAAATGTTGTTGTGTAGTTGCATGGTTTCAATTAAGGCCATATGTTTCTGGGAAATAATAAACGTTTTACGTAGTAAGGTAGATGCTCATTTCCGAGAGATATTATGTGGTTCCATACCTATTTTCCGTAATACTTCCAATATCTTCTAAGTTCAAAATATAAGCAGAAGAAAAAAGTCCTTGAACGGAATGAAACCTCAAAAACACATTCTCTAAACAAATGTCTTGACTTTGCGTTTCAGATTTCGCGCAAACAGAGGCGAACGTTCTCTGATCAACTTTGGAGCATCAATTGAAATAAATATCTACTCTGTAGAGTTTTAATGGGTTTTCTTGGTAAAACTTATTTGGTATTACTTTTTATCGATATACATTCAGTGAATTCTAATCGCCTTTGTTTTACATAGTGTGGATAGGGCAGACTGCGTTTTTTCCTAGATTGAACTAAACTTTACGCTGTTGGCAATCTTCAGGGACGTTTGCCATTGCTACCAAAGTAGTACTGTATATGTCATCGTGAAAAAGGATAGTGCTGTTCGTACATCATGTATCTATATGCCTGTATATTTAACACCTTACAAACTGATTTACATCCGTACACTTCAACGTTAGGTTCAGTTGAAAACTAGCGTCAGGCAGCTCCTAGTTGTCTGGCATTTTACTGAACTGGACCTATTTGGCGCAGCCGCGGGTCACACAATGTTATTGTTTTAAATGTAAGTTTCCTTTTATTTGTGTCTACATTATGTGTATCTGTACGTGCCAAATAAATTTATTTTCTTTCTGTAAGAGAGAGACAGAGAAGAAATAACTTCTCTGTCTCTCTCTTACACCAGAATAATGCTGGTTTTAAGACGTAATCCCACCTCAACCACTGTAATATATTTTGGCTTGTGATCAAAATTTAAACTATGAAACCCATTTTGTTAATACATTACCATTATAATTTCATAACTTTTGAACGTAACTCATATGCCAAAAAGCTCCCTACTAATATCAAGTTTTCTAATCCAAGTAAGAGCAATTACTTTAAGAAAAAAAAAAAGAACATCATATCAAGAAGCATCGATCAAAACTTATCCTTATACCAAAAAACGATGAGCGATAAAGCATCAACTCTTCACGATCCCGTTTAAAAAAATATTGCAAGACGAACTTGTTGACAGGCCGCCAACCTTAGGCACATCATTTATCAATGTCTGGCAGAAGAGCGGGGTATTATTAGCAACGACAAATGGTTGGCGATCGCTTATCTATTGATTCGAACATCCATTCGGTAGGATGTGTTAATATTGTGTTGGTTTTTTAGGGATCCTTGGAGTTTTGTGGATGTTTTCTTGTCGGGTTGGTTGTCATGGTTTTTATTGGTTGGATCGTACAGCTAAACGCATATCAGAGGAATATTTGTCTTATTTACAAGAAACGTTCGAGTTCGCCTCGTAGTCGCAAACTTTTAAAAATAGTCCACTTTGATATTTTGAAAAGTTCCTGACTTTGATTGTTACTGAGATGATTCTGCGATTTGAATTTGAAAGCTAAAGCTAATGAATTGATCTTCTGTGGATCAATTTGACAGCGCTTTGGTGTCCATACTTTTGCAATCAAAGTATATGGATTTACATGTTAACAGTAAAAGATAGAAAACATAATTATGTAACTAGAAATACGTTTGTATAATTATTAATAATACGATAAATCTAGTCATGCACCAACTGGGGGTTGTCTTTAGGTGTAGGTATTTGCAAAGTGCATACAGTGATATTTGTCATTTGATACCTCGTAAGATTGGAAACACCTAACGGTTCTTGAACGCCTTCCTAAGCCTAAGGTCTCCAGGATTTAAAAAATATTGTAGAAAAATCTGCACCGCAATTGAGTAACATACTGTAACTTCATCAAAACTGCTCTCAAAACGGTTGAAGAAAACACCGTGAGCAAACCGGCATGTCCTAGAACTAAAAATTCGAAGACATTCACCAACCCGCACTGGGCCCGCGTGGTGGATTACGGTCCACTCCCTCTACTAGAGAGAAGGCCAGTGCCCTTAGCAGTGGGAACGTTAAAAGGCTGACTATGCTTATGCTATGCTATAAAGGTAGCATCAATAAAAACCGTTCAAAAATGCACCTAAATGCACTGTAAGCGTTCAGTAGACGAAAATGAAATGATAGCAAAGTAAGAAAAATATGTTATACTGAACCCAAACACCGAACCACCATTGTACATAATTACGTGACCATTTTTGTATTATCCCCACGAACCAAATATTACGATAACATATTGTGGCTAAAAGATATCATTTTTATGGAAATTCCTTGCGTTATTATAATATTTTACGAAACACAGAAAATATTGTACGAATATTATAAAAGAAAATATACTGAAATAATTTTTTTCGGGTTTCGTGTGAACATGTGAAAAATCTTCGTTTTATGATTGGGTACTTACATAAAATAAAATGTGAGTTTTTCTTTTCGGTTACTTACAATATTTTTCTTGAAATTCTTACCTTTTGTTTTTATAATATTAGTGACTAGCTGTGCCCGCGAGTTCGTCCGTGTGGAATTTAGTGTTATCTTGTATCACTTAGAAATCTAAATATTGTTAGATAACTATTAGTATATTTTTAAGTAGGTATACTTCCTGATAAGATTTTTGCTTTTCGAGTTTCGATTTTAATGAAACTTATATTTTGCTCTCAATTATACTACACATGTATGTAGTGAATCAGAGTAGTGGTTTCGGAGATGTGCGCTAGCAAACAATCAAACAAAAAAATCTATATCTATACTAATAATATAAAGAGAAAAGATTTGTCATTTTGTATGTAACTAATAAACTCAAAAACTACTGGACTTATTTCAAAAATTCTTTCACCATTAGAAAGTTACATTCACCTTGAGTAACACAGGCTATATTTTACCCCCATATTCCCACGGGAACGGGAACTACGAGGGTGAAACCGCGGGGCGCTGGTAGTATTCTAGAAATCGCTGATTCGTGTTCTGTTACTCTTTTTTAGTCATCCGCTTTCAATGTACGCAAACAAACACACCGGGTTCTGCTATTTTACAAGTCTATTATATAATAAAATAATAAAATAATATTGTTTCGTCACAAAGAAGCTTGATACAAATTATCTTGTCTCTTACTACGGTATTTATTTAATTTCTACTACCTTGACATGTTATGTTAAACTTATATGATAAGTCAAGGCCATTATGTTATTAGTATCACGCTATCGATTATTAAACTAGGTATGGCGGCGGCTTTGGCTGCAAGAAAGTCGGAACCATGAGCTACTCGTGAAACACGTGTGGCTCATGGATTCAGGCAGCAGCAGTACTATTCTGTAAACATCTCACCGTAGAAGCATATATGTGAATTGAAAATGAATCTGTCACTTCGTGCAATCGAGATGGAAGGACAGTTCACTTTCCATGGCGAAGTGTTGGCAGAATAGACTGGCTGTGAAGCCGTTGACTCAATACTCAAAGCATTTATTTCAATTAAACTGTTTACAGGCACTTTTGAATTGTCAAGTCGAAAGAAGTGAAGCTATCTTCACACTGCACGTTCCAAAGCGTAGATCTCTATGGAGAAGAACGTGCAAGAAACTCCATGGACACCCTTTTAAATCATGTTCTGTATTACATAACTTTTGTTACATCCTTTGGTGCTTCTATATTATATGTGAGGACAAAGCAAAGAAAAAAAAGGAAACTATAAAAAACAATTCAAAGTATAAAGATTAAAACAAGTCAGTGGCAGTTAAGAGGTGGCCAGTCTCAAGCGACGCCGTCCGTTTACGAAGATGACGCGTGTATCGGCACTACCGACGTGTAGGTAATTGAACAAACAAAAAATCTTGTAAAATATATGAGATTCTGTAGCTTCGTCTGTGTCACATTTTTCATGACTGCTCCACTCCTATTGGTCTCAGCGTAATTATATATAGCCTATAGTCTTCCTCAATAAATGGGCTATCTAACACTGACGCTTTTTCAATTCGGACTAGAAGTTCCTGAGATTAGCGCGTTAAATCAAACAAACAAACAAACTCTTCAGTTTTATATATAAGTATAGATAGACAACCGCTGACAATGTCACTTGACTATTGTACGCTTAAATATTATAAAGAATAAAGTTTTTTTGTTTGTTTATACTGAATAAGCTCCAAAACGTCTCAACCGATTTTAACCATTTTTTCACCAATAGAAAGCTACATTATCAAGGAGTATACATGAGCTATATTTTATCCCCGTATTCCATGGAAACGGGAACTACGCGGGTAAACCCGCGGGTAAACCCGCGGGCGCTGCTAGTAATATTATAAAGAGGAAAGACTTGTATGTTTGTAACGAATGAACTCAAAAACTACTTGACCGATTTTAAAAATTCTTTCACGACTAGAATGCTACATTATCCCTGAGTAACATAGGCTATATTAAAAAAAAATGTGTGCCTGTGCGAAACCGGGACGCTAGTCCCTTATATTTTGGTATTACAACAATGATGGGAGCTCGTGGCTAAATTATAACAACCGCACGGGTCGATCTTCTAGGTTAAGCAACGTTTGCCGATGTTGGTCTGTGGATAGGTGACCATCTTAACATAACGAGACTTCTCCGTGCCTCGCAAAACACGTTAAGCCGTTGGTCCCGGCTATCATTTGGAGATTTTAGGCAGTCTTTACGGATTGTCAGATGCCAGAAAAGCTGACACCAGTCTTGCCAAGAAGTACCGTGTTCGCCAGTTAATGGGTTGTGGAGGTCTGGTAGGCAGCCGCTTCACGTTAAATACTGGTATTCAGCTGAATCCGGCTTGACTGGAAACCGACCCCAATATCACCATTGATAAAAGCATTCTTCTAGAGGACCGTAAGCTTCTACGTCCTACGGTGAAAATGAATCTTGTCTACCTAGCATTATTCTCAAGAAAGTTCTGTCATTACTTTTATCCCTTTTTAGTATCAGTTCGTTTAAACCGCAAAAATTATCGAACATTGCTTCAAGCGCTTTATTGTACATACATTCACACGGCCCTGGTCAAAGCGCTAAAAGTATTGCGGTTCCGTGTATCAGACTGAAATTGTATCGAGTAATCGCGACAGGATTTAATCAATGAACAATACTGCTTTTACGTGAGCAGAGAATTAACACGATCACTTCGACAGTATGGGTTTCCGCTATAGCTAAAACCGTTTGCGTGTAGGAAGAAGAATATAGGATTATTAGAATAAATACCAGAGACCAGACTCATTGCGTCATAAACACATCGTATTAAGTCGCATTTTTGCTTGCAAGCAACTCGCATGCGAGTTTAACTGCGGGCTACCGAAGTACAATACGGTCAATCCTCCGATCATGTGCCGCGATGTAATTAAATTTTCATGTGAGTTGCTTCTGGGCCCGCGTGGTAGATTACGACCCATGCAATCTCCTACAGAGGAGGCCTGTGTCCCAGCAGTGGGAACATTAAAAAGGCTGATTATGCTTATGCTTGCAGTTGGAAACGGTCTTGATGCGGAATTTGTTCGAAAGAGTCACCGCGACCTTGGAGCGCAAAGGGCATTAGGAGGAACACGGATGGGTTTTAGTCAGTTAGAGTTTGACACTCCGTCCCGGTCCGCTCAGAGCAGGAGAAGTTATTATAGAAGTAAAAAAGGTGGAAACGCGGCATTTGAAAACGAGAAACGAGTGCAATATCCTGAGGAAATATGAACCTAAAAATCTGATCAACTCAAAATACATGTGGATTTTAAGATCTAAGATGGAAAGAAGCTCCATAATTCTCATACAATATTTTCTGAAATAATAAATAATTTGAATTCGAAAGTCTACGATTGCTCCATACAAACAGTTACCAGTTCAATGGTTATTCAAAAGAAAGCCCTCGTTTGCAAAGTTTACCAAGCAACAGCCACCACTAAAATTTTAGCAACCCAACCCTTTGTCACCAACTTTCTAACAAGACTAGACTACCGTCGCACCTAATATAATAATTGAGACCTGTCCCGCCCACAAGGAGGCTTAAAGGGTCTGTTTCACCAAACACGGCGCGACGGCTGATCGTGTGGTGGTAACACAGTGTTATGCGTCTCCCTGCCTCCCTTCCCCCTCATTTGCATGGCGATCTCAACGCTCCTGCGGTTTGTTAATCTTTTAATGGAATTAACCCACACCCGCCGATGTCACTAGTAAAATAGCGGTGGTGGGAACTAAAGAGCTGGATGGGGCAGATCTATTTTTTTTTCTGGATGGGAAATCATCAAAGGACTTCTTCTGCTCTGAGTGGAGCGGAAGGGAGTGTCAGACTTTTACTGACTAAAACCTACTCGTGATTCTTTCAGTGCCCTTTGCGTTCCAAGGCCGCGATGACTCTTTCGAACAAATTCCGCAACATGGGGTAGGTCTTAATCTTAGTTTTTGGTGGTAAGTGTTCAAAGTAAGTTTGAATGTGTATGTGAGTTAGTGCAAAATTAACACTGTCGTCTGCTAAGCGTACATATGTTCATTAGTATTTGGCACCGATCGGAATGTCTTCCGTTGACTCTAGAGAGCACAGAAGGAGAGTAGAGAATAGTGTGTTTATGAAGTTTAGTCATTGTTGCAGTTCTAAGATTAATCGATGAAAACTTATTTTAAGTCGTTATGATATGAAAGATACTATTTGATACTAGTTGTTTTGTACTTGCATTACGCACTACAAGTATGGTTGTCTTCTAGATGAAGGCTATTCGTAGAAAATGATACACCTTTTTATAAACTGAAGATAAAAATAGTGATATTTTTGTAGAAAACGTACTATATGTTAATTTATGTATACAATCAAATTACTATGTTTCATTTTCTATAAATATTTGAAAATATAATTTTGAAGTTTTTTTAGACAGTGTTAAATTATAGTTTGATTCACGACGCCTTACATGATAGTACTCCTACGCCCATCTTGTAAAGCGCTTTTCTAGCCACTTCCAAAAAATCTAACTCCATACATTCGCCTAGTAGATTGTTTCGTTCCTTGCATAATTACTTAGCTTTTGTTACTTAATTACAAAGAGAGGAGTGGGGTTTTTAGTACAATGAGATGAATGGTTAAAAGGCTGATTTATATTATTTGCTACAACATTAATACTGTTGTAAGGACTAACTTAAATGCCTAAGCAAAGTAAAAAAAACTTTCTTTAAGGTTCCTCCCTTCAGTTGCCTGTTGAACAAAACTACCCCTTGAAACATGTCGGCTGTAATTAGATATATTTAACGGCAACCTTGATGGAAGAGACCGATATTTTTTTTATCGAGACTTTTGCACCTTTTTTTTTGTATGGGAAATCATCAAATGATTTCTCCCGCTCTTTGTGTGTGAGTGTCAGATTCTAACTGACTAAAACACACCCGTGATCCTTCTTGTGCCCTTTTGAATTCCAGGGCCGCGTTGACTCTTTCGAACAAATTCCGCAACCCTAGCAAGCACTGACCCTATGGGGCCCCGTCTCGTTGCTGACAGATCTTTGAGGCGCGCGTGGGACACGACGCGCCATCGACCGGGGCCTGGTTGCTATCGGACAGCGAGCCACCCATAGCTCGCTATCTGCAGACCTGGCGCTCCTACGGTGGCCCGAAATCGCCTTGCGTTTCCCGATGCCCGGGGCGTCTTCTTCTATTACGGCGGCTGGAGCGTCAGGTTTCCGTCACCCGCACGCGGTTCACCACCTCCTTCACCAGCGTTATTGCTTCGCAAAAGAACTTTGATTTTATCGGATGCTTTGATTTTTTTATTAAGAGCATCAGTCAAAGCAACTTTCTACCATGAAGCCGCAGTAGTCAACATTTAGCATCGATCAGCAATTATAGAGATATGAGGTACAGAGAGTAAAGTCTCGCATACATCTATTGAAAAGGAAGGATCTTCCAACCGAGAGGTTATTTTGTCCGGTGGGCAACTGCCCAATCGCACGGTAAATTCTAATATATGCTGATGCAGGATTTTAGCTCGTTGCTGGCAGGATAGATTGCGTTGCGATTATTTTTGTCGCGCTACAAATTTTGATTCGTTAGTTTTTCTTGCAGCGGGATTGGTGCTACACCATAAACCTACAAATTGTTTGACGGTTCAAACCACGCTTTTTTGATTCAATAGGTTTATATTTTATAGCACAGCATTAAAAACTCCATTTGCAATATAATTTTAGCAACATGTATGCTCCAATTATGGGCGAATGAGAATGCATCATAAAAAAACGGAAATTGTTTCTCTGTTTAAAGTTTTTGTAGAGAAGCCTTCAAAAAGGAACAGCATTTAGATTAATAAGTAATTGAGTATTTAAGTAAATACGTAAGACAATCATGAAACTGCGCAAGCCAGAATATCTGACAACCGTTCGAAGTTAAAGCTAGTACCACAAAATTACGACAGCTAACTTGTCGTGAAACAAACTTGAAGTTGTGTGTGCAGGTAAGTTAGCAGCTCGTCACAGCCGCTTAGTAAGCTAATCTTTAAGTTAAACAAGCTATCCTGTTCAAGGCGTCGGTATTTTCAGTCATGAACAAGGAAAATGTTTTGAACTGTCAAATCATCGTGTAAGTGTTAACACCGCGGGTGCCAAAATTGGCAGCTCATCAGGATAGCAAATAAACTGCTATGCACAGCATTTAGTTATAAAATTTGACTTACACGGTATTTAAACTCATACGGCGATAATTAATTAATTTATTATTTTATTATTCTTTTCTCGACAATATCTTCAAAAAAATAAATAAATGGAGTTCAAACTTCAAATTATTAATCTGCCAGTTTTTTAAATAATTCTCCACCACATACTCTACAGTACAAATCACACAAAGCCACCTCGCAAAAAAATAATTAAAAGAGCCGCATCAACTTATGTTAAAGTATTCGGCTTAAAATTTAATTTTCAATAACACTTCCTCTGAGAATAAGGCCCAGTTTCTATAGTGGGCCAATCAGTCTGAATCAGGCCCAGTAAATAGTGGGATACACCCCTATTTACCTGTATATTTAACACCATACATAACTGATTTACATCCGTAGGCACACTTCAACGTTAGGTTCAGTTGAAACCCAGCGTCAGACAGCTCCTAGTTGTCTGGATTTTGGCTGAACGTAGCCGTGAGTCACACAATGTACTTGTATTATTTATATCAACATCGTGCAAATCTGTGTGTGAGAAATATTTTTTTTCTTTCTTTCTATAATTGTATTAAGTACAAAACCTGAAAATGATTTCTCTACATTTAAATAAACAGCCACCTTTTCATGCCGTACCCTTTTGACGTCACCCAAATACAAAATCAAGACCTTATTCCGAACAATAAATGAACATTTCTTTTGAACGAAACGTCAACGGCAAATGAAAATAAATGTATCTTTTATCAAAAGAAAAAAGAAAGTTAATGTTATCCTTTTTCCCGTATCGTAAAGTGCTGCGGTTCAATCAATTCACCTAATTTTATTTCGCGTTCATTCTGGCCATATTGAATGGAATCGTCTAGGTAGGGAGATACCGGCGGTAAAAAGAGTAAGTGTTCAGGTTGAGCTGTCAAACTTTGGCATGTTATTAATGGTGGTAGATTCGTAAACACCACCTGTGTTTATGAATGGTAGATCGTTGAAGTTTTTAAGAAAGATAGAAAGAAAACTCGTTTATTCTACCGGAAAAGACGCACGAAAAAAATAAAAATAAAAAAACTTAAAAGAAAACAACTTATCGACTAAAACTAAAAAACTGTGTCAGGATCGTAAATAAAACCACGCTCTTTATTCGTGATTGTAATAAAATGGGGACAATGCTGGTGCTTGCTAGCATCAAAAAGTCCATTACCTTGAAATAACTGCTTGGTAGTATGCATTCAGAATAACAAGGTAAAAATAAAACCGGACGAGTGTGAGTCTAAACTTCGCGCCGAGGGTTCCGATCGAGTCTTAATTTTTTCCAAGTATACATTACCTACGGATATACCCTATAGGTTTTCATTACTTTGCGAAAGTCAAAACATGCGCCATAAATGGAGTATAAACGGCCTTATCTTTAGATTGAGTTGACTTAGAAGTTTGATTTATTCACTGGTCGAAAGGGTAGCAGAGTATTTGATATTAATTTCAGCTTGATTACTCCACTCGTTACTGAGAAAAAGGATCTTGACAGACGAACAGACAAACGGACAATAAAGTGACCTTATAAGGGTTCCCCGACTGAGGTACAGACCCTAAAAAAAAAATGTAACTGCCTATCTTTAAATATTTTAAGAGAAAAAAAAACTTAGTATTTTAGTAACAGTTGCCTGACTGAACACTAAAATATTTCGCTATTGGTACAGCTACAGCAGTGGTCTGCATTGAAATGTTGGATTATTTAGATTAGTTTTTAGTTTGAATTGTAGCAGCACTGGCAGCATGGAACCAGCTTGTGCTTTGTTGCGTCGTAGATTTTCAATGATGGATAGGGAAGGAGGAGTTTTGTATGCCAGCAGTATTTTATTATAAAGTGTATCAAAATTACAGGGTTTAGTGACATTGATAAACCATGTTATGGTTCCCGTAAACAAATGCGATGCAACAGTGTGAAAATGGATGTGACTACGTGTTTTCTTAGAAAATACTAAAATTATTCTTCAGATAGACTCAGTCTCAAATGAGTTAAATGTAGGAATAATTATTATAGGGATCTGAGGCTTATTTTAGCACTGATTAATTGGAACTGATTAACCGTATGCTGTAACACGTGTGTGATTCATTTTTGAGTGGCTTATACAAAGGTGGCATTAGTGAATACTTTATTCGTATTCACCTGACCTTGGGTTCCTATGTCCAAAACAAATGTATGGCAGAATTTATTAAAAAAATAGCCTCGTGAATATTAAATCCAACTTTTGTAAATATTTCTTTTTCTTTAGTTATCATTCCATCAAGTAAGCCTTCAGCTTATACTTGACACCATTTATTGAAATATAAAAGTAGACACTAACAATAACTAAATTAGGACAGATGGCCCTTTTTTTCAGGATTGTAAATCATCAAATGACTTCTCCCGCTCTGGTCAGAATGGAAGGAGTGTCAGACTCTTACTGACTAAAACCCACCCGTGATCCTTCTGATGCCCTTTGCGTCACAGGGCCGCGGTGACTCTTTCGAACAAATTCCGCAATCGTACAGATGACCCTTAATTACCCATTTATGCTCAGTATAAACTTATAAAGTAATGTCCATCCCAACGGCCTAAACTAATGAGAAAATTGCATTAAAAACACATTTTAAAGCTTCCAACTCTGTTAAAGCATTTTTTTAAACTCGTAAATTGCCACTGCATAGGTGTCACAAAGAAGAAAGACCTGTTCAGAAGTTCCTTAGTAATAAATTTAAACAACTGTTTTTTCAGCCATTGCCTGAACACAACGCCTGGTCTTTTGGTGTGTTTTCTAACAACATTTAGCGCTATTTAGATGAACGAAAAAGAGTCTGAAAAATCATGATATTTCTTATCATACTAATCACACTAGAGTAAAATACGACTTACCTAGAAGAATATAGAGCATATTTTAGAGTCCCAATGTTGGGTAACTACAACTTCTTGTCGGCAGGGATGTGAAAAAAATATATTTTATTGGGCAATTTTTTGACTTAATTAATTGGGAGTTTACGTTTTAAGTGTATTTATATTATGTATTTATTATTAAAGAAAAAAGAAATGGTGAAGTTAATAATATTCTTATTTTTAAATTAACTTTTGATCTTGATTTTTGAATACCACAATCTTCTCCAAATTACACCACGATACAACAACAAACGAAACCATCCTGACATTACAGATCAACTGTCCAAAACCTTACGAACATAATCCTTATCACCCGTCAAATGTACCTTTTGTACCTCAAACGGCATGTCTACCCTCCCGGTCATACAGACCGAATGAATTAATTCTCCTCCCCGGACCAGTGAAGGGTTAAAAGTCTGTCAGCGCAACAAATTCCTCTTAATTAGATGGTCTCATCGCGGACCTTTTAACTTTTCCGCTAAAAATATACACACAAGCGCTTAATTTGAAGTTGGACAAGTGTCAATGTGGCTGCGATGGCGGGTAGTTTTTAATTTTTAGTTTATATATAGTTTACGCTTTTCAGGGATTTGTAATTAAAATTGGCTGACGTTGAAAGCTGCTCTGGTATAATATCAAATTTAAATGGTGATCCAGTTTTAACGTATTCTAGGTACTTATGATAAATATGTACATGTAAGTGTTAATAATCAGCTTTTTAATGTTCCCACTGCTGGGACACAGGCCTCCTGTCTAGGAGAGGGAATGGGCCGTAATCCACTACGCGGGTCCAGTGCGGATTGGTTGTAATAAAATCCCGCCTTAATTCCTCGATGACTTACATAGATACAATTTGGTATACGGGTAGATCATAAATCTTTGACTAAGGATTATTTTAAAAAGTGTTTAACACGTCGTGTTTCCTCGAGTCTCGTTTTGCGCTGACTCTTACTAGGTATAAGAGGACAATATACCGACTCGTGTAGAAATCTTGTCCCATTATGCACCATTAAACAAGGCAAAATATTCACTCATCCAACTGGATGAGTGAATGTTTTGCCTTGTCTTAGATAGGTACTGTAAAACTATGTCTACATAACTATGTAAACTTAGACTTAAATAGACATAGATAGAAGACTAGTATTCCATCCCGAAACGGATTTTTGTGATTTATTTAGTTTGTTTAAGGAGACTGTTCCACACTCGATTAATATGTACATATATAGCAATGCAGCTTCACCGGAATTGTTCGAAACCGTGACCGTGGCCCTAGAATGCAAGGGGTATTTGGATGAGCGCGTCTGCCGTTTGGTCTAGACTAATACTCTCTTCCACTCCACCTAGAGCAGAAGGAGTAAATAAATGCTGATTTGACATCCAAAAACAAAATTCAGCTCTACCACATTATCTCTATCAAAATTTCCTCTAAATTGGCCGAGATAAAATCCAAGATTTGCCCTCCAACATCCATAAAAACGACGTTTTTTAATTAAATCTCACCCCATGATTGACGTTTAATTTTTCATCCGGATTTGATTTTGACAATTAAGAATAATGATGTTAGTTACCTACCCTTAAATTATGTAAAAAGTTTTGATGACCAGGGGTGAATAAGGACGGCAGTTGATTGATTGACGTAATATGGATCGGCATCGTTCTCAATGGGCTTTATCCGAAGACTTAAAGTCACCCAATGGGTAATTGGAGCCAGCCATGCTCAGATTTTCCCTGTCTAATCGATCAAAAACAGCGCGAAGAATCTAAAACTTAAGTGACAGTGGCAGAGCACATTGTTCGCAGAATAAAATAGTTAATGGGGCCGACAGGTTCAGTTATGGCGACCACGTACTGGAAAACACAGCGTTGGATGGCTGCCGCGTTAAAAGATGAACCATTATGTATTGGAGGCCGCGGGAATCCTATAACGTTTTCTTCAATCAATTACATCTTGGCTTAAAGTTTATCTCAATACTTGCTTGATAATAAGACGAGTAGAAATTCTGTCAATCTACTTCTTAATCAATCGAGGATCGTAGTCCGGAAGAAATACCACTAATTCAAACGATTTCATATAAAATCAAAGCACCAATAATTTTAGACCTGAGTCCTCCACGATACGGGCTTGACAGGACATGTGGATTAAGCTTTTCGAATTGATATCCTGATTTTGTATACTTGGCGTTGTAAAGGACTCAAAATGCTTCAATCGAATACATGCGGAATCGTCTAGCATTTTTTTCGCATGAATTTCATACAAATATTCTTATGAAATTAAAATATACCATTACTGGTATGTCTTTTTTTTACAAGTTTTTCGAAACGATTCGCCTTTCATGAAACATAAATATTAAGAATCGTAGAAATTTAATATTCTATGAAACCTACAAAATACTTTGAAAGTATGACTTTATGATTTTGTTGATTTCTTGATCGAATTTCAAAGAATCTTCCTCTCTAAACGTTTGTCAATAGGTAATTCTCAATTATTTTTGAGGTACGCTTTTCAAATATTTTAGGAACTAGATATTATAGTTTTATGTGATTAATATTGAGTTTTGACAGTGAGAAATTTTTAGTTAGCAATTCAAAATTTGTGTTTGGTGGAAAAAACGCTCCGGTCGACATCATCCAGTCTTTTTTTTCTGGATGGGAAATCATCAAATGACTTCTCCCGCTCTGGGCGGAGCGGAAGGAAGTGTCAGACTCTTACTGACTAAAACCCACCCGTGATCCTTCTTGTGCCCTTTACGTTCCAGGGCCGCGATGACTCTTTCGAAAAAATTCCGCAATAGATCATCCAGTCTACGTCGGCTGAACAGCTGAAATCAAGCTCTGTAGTTCTGTTTCGCACACGACTATTTTTTATAGTTGGCATCATGCTTGTCGCGAATAAACTGTTTTTCTTGAAAATTGTGGATGTCACCGTAAAATTGCAAACACCGTAAAGATTGTAAAATATCGCGTGAAATTGTAAACTATAGAATTTGGATGGGATTTATTCTATACAAAATTATTTTTTGATAATATTCAGACATTATGATTTATTAACATTGATTACAATCTTACGAAGCCCGCCATTTTCCAGTGACATATACTTCAGCATCTTTGGAGAAAATATCTAGGCAATATCTGCTGATAATATTTATAAATCTACCTAATAATTGTAGCAAGTTACATTTTCTTTACATGAATAAAAAAGGAAACTAGCCTATCTGAGATCACCATAAATAACCCCACCATTTAAAACTAGAGTTATTTTCTGTTTTGTTTCTACGAGCGAAAAATCAGACCATAAAGTGTTCCTCAATATTTTTACAGGTGAAAATTAAGCCATGGTGTTTTATCGCATTCGAAAATCACCACTGAATCAGTATGGAAATAAGAACCATTTTTGCTTACACGAGTAAAAGAAACGCAATACGCGTTCATATCGTGTACAACGGATAAGCTTTTCATGACGAACAAAATTTAACCGTGTATTTTGAAAGGTAAGGTTGATTTTTTCGTGTGCAGTGTTGAATCATTGTTGGGATAGATAACAAAGGATGAAATTTGCATAGAAATAAACAAGAGCTGATTTCTAACGATTTATCGTTACAGCAGCCCGCAATAGGCTTTGTTTTCATCTAACTAATGTCTATCTTGCTTCAAGCTTGTATGAATTTTAACTTAGTTTAACGGAAGGTAAAAATAATAAACGTAGGGGACCTCAAAGTTTTCTTTAATTAAAAAAAGAAGGTCAAAATTTCTTTAATTAAAAAAATGACCAAACCCGCACTGGGCCCTCGTAGTGGATTACTTCCCATTCCCTCTCCTAGAGAGGAGCAGTCCCAGTGTCCCAGCAGTGGGAACATTAAAAGGCTGATTATAAGGTCAAAATGGGTGTTTTCCGCTATCTTTTCGTGAATGACCACGAATGCATGCATGTATCAAGGCATAAAACATAATCTATATATATGACCAATCAGAATCAGCGCTGTGATTTTTTTTTAATATCGCAGCAATTGCTGAGATAGGAACCTTTTTTACCTCGCACAACTGTTATCGAGAGCTTTTGTTAATTTATTTTTGTAGAAGTTTTATTTAATTTTATTTTTTGTTTACTATTTTGTTTGTCTTGTGTGAGTCCCAAATAAACATTTTTCTTTCTTTCTCTTACTGGAATTTGTCGAAAATGTGTGAAAACGATGCACATTTTTCTTGTTTTTATAGTGGTTTTCTCTTCAGTCGCGTAAATGGAAACTGTTACCAGCCTAACCTTGATGATAAGAATTATTAATAAAGTTTTGGCAAAATATCAACATCCGAAACACCTTTTCATTTTAATAATAAGGTAAACTAAATCTTGACTTGGCTCGCAAAGCTGCCGACAAAATATGGGATGTGAACACAGCAGTCATTGTGCCGATAATCGTGACGGCCAATAGCATAATTGCCAAGAACCTCGACGAACATCTCAAGAGGCTCTCGTTGGGCAGTTGGAACAAGGGTTTGATCCAGAAAGCAGAAGTTCTAGATACAGCTCGTATCGTTAGGAGGTTCCTCTCTCAGGAGCCCTGAATGGTAGCTTGTACCCTGATCCCGTTACCAGTGCATTACTATTTTTATTTTTTATTTTTATACGTTTAGTTTTTATAGAAATATTTTAAAATGTAATTTATATGTATAATTAAAGGTTAAACTAAAATAAAATAATCAAGCATCAAATTTTCACGTTCAATGATACTACAAACTTAGTGCTTAAAAAAATTGCTCTGTATATATTGTTGATAATATGACCCCATTGAACTTTTAATGATAAAATAAATCTTTATACTAAGACAACATTATGTGTGTACTTCCAAAATAATGAACAAAGTTAGTTTAACTGGCTTTCAAAAGGAATATGTAAAAAGGATAAAAACGCCGGAATGGGACGCCTTTGAAAACTCACATTACGTTCATATAGTCATGTCCTTCAAAAAGTTATATTTAAGAGTTTTATCCACAATGAACCCCATAGTGTAGAGTAATTCAAGGTAATATGTCCAACTATATGATATACTATGTTACGAAATGAAGTGTTTAAGAATCAAAGCACTTGACTTGAACAATACACATTACAATAAGTACATACATATAATAATAGGTGACATCTGAAGGACCTTGTCTTTGTGACCTCACCTTGTGTTAGTCATATAATAATATTTTACAAAGAGTGACTCGCCTTTTAGTACTGCACAACCCAAACCCAATGCATTCGCCACAGCACGACGTCGCCCAATTCTGGGCATAGGTCTTTTTTGCCTGTGCCAATCCTCACGTTTTTGTGCCATCCTCAACCACGGATCTACTCACGATGGCAACAATTTCGTCTGTTTTTTCGTCCTTCTACTAGTATAGAGGGATAGGGTACAGAGAAAACTTCATTTAAAAGGGAGGATACTCTGACCAGCGGGCGTACCATGAGGTGTTAAAACGTGAGTCTTCCGAGCGAGAAAAAGGGATGGAGCTATATAGGGTGTATAACTCTATCCCTCTTTCTCGCTCGGAAGACTCACGTTTTAACACCTCATGGTACGCCCGCAGATGGTTGTTGTGTCCGGTGGGAACTGCCCGATAATTGATATTCAGTCTGTTGTATATGTATGTTGAAACTCTAATATCGCGATGCAGGATTTTAGTTCGTTGCTACCGGGATAGATGGCGTGGCGATTCGTTTTGTTACCGTACAAATTTGCATCATTCGTTTTTCTCTTGGAGGCCGCTACACTAGTTCTTGGGCAACAAGTCTTGTTCAACTCCATTTAAGTTCCATTACTGTTTTCCAGTTCTATCCGATGACCTTCGTACGTCTTTGAATCTTGATGTTGGGAATTCCGTCTAGTCGCTTTACGTCAAGCTTAATTTAGCTAACAAATGCTAATAAAAACTCATTGGCATATAAATGAAATATGTAACGCGTTCTCCATTGGTTTGAATAGTTGTCAGAGTTTCGAGCTTCATAAAGTCCGTTTTGACTACCAAAGATGTAGAAAAGTCAGCTAGACACCCTATATAAACGGGTTAACTTGCTTATTGGGATATACTGTGCTAAATACGGGCCCTTGGAATAAAACATAATATTATTCTTCCTAAAAAAGAAGCAAGAAACCTTAAAAAAAAACCCATCACACGAAAATTCAAAGTAACTTTCAATCAATACTTTTATTTCCTCAGTAAACGTTAAGAAACTAATTAGCTAACAGTATCTTGAATGTCATCTTAACCACTACTTATGTTAATTATTCAACCGTTATTATAACGACGATCATATCGAGTTGATGTCAAGCTTATGTAGACAGTTGTCATACCAAATGGCTGGGATATTATACAATGTATCTGAGTGACACAATGGGAGTGCAGTTGTCGGAAATTTAACTGTCTCGTTGAAGTAGAGATAGAAGACTGTTGAGCTAGATGTGGGTTCTGTTCGGAAATCTGTAAAAGTGTTAGTGGGTTTTTCCATCAGGATTTTTAAAATGGCATGTCTTAAACATAGCGGTCTAAAAGTTAGTATTAGGTACTACAAACTTCTAATTTCAGGGAATATAGCCTTCTGTTTCGTTTCAGCAAAGGTTTTAGAAACACTCATTAATAAACAGTTTCACCATTGAAGAATTAATAAAATTCCAGGACAATACAAGACATTTGATTAGCCAATTTATGCCAATAGTTTGTTATTTCAAAAACACATGACAGTCTCATACATTTTGGACAGTAAAGTATTTCTGATGAAATGCTTTTTTGTTAAGTGTTTGTCAAATCTAATAAAAAAGCAGGCGCTTCAAACACAGGAGGCGGTCTTTTAATTGACTAAGGGCATTATAAGTATCATAAAATGTATTTATAAGACTTTATACCCAATCAATAAACATTAATTTCTTCCATACCATACTGATAATTGTCAAATTTGTTCACACGGATCGCATCCCACTTCTGATGATTATTATCAAATCTACGATTCTGATAAGTTAATTAAAATTAGTTTGTCTCATATTAATTGGCGCCTAAAAAACAGGATGCGCTACTGGTTTCTATGGTTTTTTATTTGTTCGGTCAATGATATCTCGATGGTTATAGAAAGTTGGTAGTTTCGATATTGTTTTGGTATTTTTATTGAACGTGGGAATTAAATTATTTTTCGAAAGACAACGGGAATAGGACAATTATTTGAGTCTACTTATGGGACCCTATAAACTGGAAATGTTTGTTTTTTTTTTAATGATACAGATAGGTAAAGACTAGGAACTATGTTTGAATTGTGTAAACAATGACTACTGACTACTGAGATCACCATCTATACTTATAAAATAATTTATCCTGACTATCAACAGACAGGCAAACCTTCTAAGTCGAGAAAGCTGGAATTTGGAATATATGTAAATTTACTGTAAGCATACACATAAAAAAAGCAATTTAAGGGGCGAATGTAACAGTGCCTGCTAGGGTTGCGGAATTTGTTCGAAAGACTCACCGCAGCCCTGGAACGCAAAAGGCACAAGAAGGATCACGGGTGGGTTTTAGTAAGTAAGAGTCTGACACTCCCTTCCGCTCTGCCCAGAGCGGGAGAAGTCATTTGATGATTTCCTATCCAGAAAAAAAGGGGTGAATGTAAGGGGGAACTTTATATGAAACACTTTGTTTCTTCCTCTCTCTCTCTTTGAAATCAGTTATTTCTATTTAATAATATGGGACATGTTATGCCGACTTCGAATTAAATCGAAATATTAAGAATAACATAACGCTGCTAATAGTTACAAGCCACTGTAATAAATTGTCTACTTATCGCTTTTCAGTACCGTTCTCAAAATTGTAATTTTACTAGAATTTAAATGTATCACATAGGCTTTATCTTATACATAAAATTCTCGTGTCACAATGTTAGTTACCATACTCCTCCGAAACGGCTTGACCGATTTTTATAAAATTGTATAGGCATATTCTTTAATTAGGTCTGAGAATCGGCCAACATCTATTTTTCATACCCCTAAATGTTAAAAGGATGGCCTACCCCTAATTTATTTATTAGACATTTTTTTTTTGTTTATATTTTTTTATGATACATCATGCAAAAATACATACAACCCTAAATTTCCACCCCTCTACGATAACACTAAACTTTTTTTTATATGGTAAAACAACGTTTGCTGGGTCAGCTAGTCTTTATATAAAATGATGGTGATATTCAAACAAAAGGTGATAAAACAGTTGCAAGTAACTTAACAAATTGTAGGTAATATGTCTAAGAATCACAAATTGAAACCAATGAACTCTGTATAAGAAACACATTTTAGGTTCAATGAAATAGCCCCGAATTTGATTAATTTAGCAAAATAAAAGGCCTAAATAGGCTTGACGGAGGCATTTTACAATAATATAACAAAAAAGCACATTGAAAGGTTTCCATCAAAAGACAAATTTTTCACGGCTTCTTTCAATAGGTAAATGGTCGCTTTGTAAAAAGAGCTTCGAAAAAATTAAAGCATTGCTTTGCGAAATTACAACAGAAGGTTAATTTTGCACATTTGTTGAAACACTCCATGTCGTCAGAGCGTGGCTTGTTAATGCAGATTGCTGAGGCTTTACAAGTGTGTTTTAAAACCTTTACGGATATTTCTTTCATACCAGCCTGGCCTATATACCCAAGAATGTGAGAAGCAAATGAGGATACCATCGCAAACCATGTCCCCGCTATCAGAGTTATGAACGCGGCACTCATTTGTTTCAACCGTTTTTGCTCTTTGTTCTACGCTGCCTCCTCCTCTAGCGATGTTAGAAACCGTAAACCTTTAAGCGATCTATACTGATACAGATAGTAATATAACTTTAGAAATCATGTTCTAATCCGGATCAAAGTAAGTGCCGCGTGGTGTAAATGCAGCCTGGAAATTTGAGCTCTAAACTCGATACACGATACGCGATATTCAGGGCAAATATGTTTGATACAATTAGGGATCCGTAAGCTAGATGGCACTTAGTTTTTTTTAGCTAAAACACTAGGAATTGGGCGAGCGCTTTGGGGGACTGTTTTTCTGATAAAACTTAGACGTTCAAAAACTGCTGTCAGCTACATTAATTATTTTTTATGTTAATAGAAAATATTTACAACTATTTTAATGAATAAATAACTGATAAATAAAATAATATAAATAAAAACTACACACGTCCTTAAAATATGGCGCGACAAAAATTCCGCGTTGCTGTCGACTGGAAGTGGGTCCAAAAGACTGGCGGCATTGCCACGTTGTATGGCAAGTCTTATCCTGAGTCTAAGGTCCAAAACTGAGCCCTTGGGATCCGCAAACTGACCTTTAAACAAGTTACGAGCACTCGGACCTGAGAGTATCAACCCTAAACAGCAAAAATATATTCTACCAACAAGGTTACAGGTTTTTCGCCGCGTGAGGTTCTTCGCAGCCGCAGCGATAGCGCCAGTACAATACGAAGAGCTAGGAAAATGGGACAGCGCAAGAGAATTAACTCAAGTAGCGTCCAACACTAATGGCCTACCTACCTTCCATGGAAATAACGACATGCCGTCAGCTTCTTGGCAACGTCGCGGTTCTAGGCCATAGGGTTGGGATATTTGCGGAACGCCGACGGTGACAAGAGTTCGATGGATAATGTCGTTAATATTCGCGTGCCTCGCTATGCGGCCCGTGCTGCATGACAGGCCGTGGTGTCCGAGGCTGTTGATAACTTCGCCGCTGTGGCAGCAATGAGGAGGATTACAATTAGCGCCAAGACGCAGGCCGGCAGCGAGGCGGAAAGTTGTATCGTCGAACAAGGTGATATTCGACGACGGTAGTACATGAAACTGGAAACCGGACTCCCACTCACTCATGGCAAACAGATGCGCACGCTTTGTAGTAGTAGGTTATGTGGCGATAAGTTGTTCCTGAACTGCTCTGTCTGTCTCTGGGATGAAGTGTAGTCGGGTGAATTTGTATTCTGGCAAGCGAGTTTCCAAGCCTTCACAGCCCTAGTAAAGCACGGCACATCAAAATCAGTCAGTGTGGAAGCTAGATTATTCCTAATTAAATTATCAGTGCCGTGAACTGAGGATATAAAAGCCAGTAAACTTGATAATTTTGCGGAAAAGGTAAGAAAATACTTCTGTACTTTTTTACATTGTGGTCTTTTTTTATACAAAATCATTCCCGCTCGATTTTGTTTTGTGTGCTTTTTAATGTGTTTTATAATGGTACGCTAATTTAAGATCAAATTAGCATGTTCGAGATAAATGGAGTCTCTTTTAAGTCACTAATTGGTTAATTAGTCGATGGAACAGTGTAAGAAGTGTTAATTAAATTATTTCTTACAATCACCTGACATTATTAGTCTTACGACTTACACACTAATTTCTAAAATATGCCCAAGTTTATAAAATTGGGTATCATAATTAGACAACAGCAGCTATTTCAAAACATTAACCTCTTGTTTGGGGTCCACTGTAGTCGGCTTAATAAATAGCTTTAATAATGAATTTGCCGATTGGAAACCTTTGGACTTAATTAATATTCCTTTGTAACTGCTTACCTTCGTACATACGTTGGAGGAGTGCATTGCTGGTAGCAGAGCAGTAAGTACCCTTGATGCAGTACTTGGCGTGGTTAATCTCTCATTTCCGACCATGTACTAAAGTATGCACGATAATTTCTTGCACTAGTCAGAAACTCTTGATTAAAATGTCAGTGTGAACTCATAAACAGGATACGACAATAGAAAAGGTATTATTAAAATTAAAGTAATGATTGGTAATTTAGTGATGGCTGCGGAAAACTGCGCAATGTAGTGACTCTTGGAATAACGAATGCCATTTCGATGCTTAAGATATAGTGAAGTAAAAAAAAATGGGTCGCTAAAAAAGGTCGCTTAGAGTGGGCGGAAGATGGGTTGTGGAATTTGTTCGAAAGAGTTACCGCGGCCCTGGAACGCAAAGGGCACAAGAAGGAACACGGTGGGTTTTAGTCAGTAAAAGTCTGACACTCCCTACCGCTCCGCCCAGGGCGGAAGGGGTCATTTGATGATTTCCCATTCAAAAAAAAAAAAGAGTGGGCGGTAGATGAAATAAGTTTGAGAACCTCTGCTCTAAACCTATCACTTAAATTCCTACACATTTGCACATCTGTTTTCCTCGTCAAATTCATATTTACTTATCGCTGACTTGCCGCAAGTTCTCGACATCGCTACCGGAGGGCGCCACAAGCTCAACTGTCATTCAGACCACGTGACCTGTAATTTGGCGAACGGAAATGTTATCAAACTACGGTTCCGTTTCCGGTTGTTCATAATGGAGCACGCTGTATTTTGTGGGTGTTAGTTATTTCTGGGAATAATTGAGATGTAGTATGATGTGTGAAATTGGTGTTTGATTGAATGGTACTAATTAGCGATGTAATTTTGGGAAATTGATTAAATATGACACTACATAAAGCTACTCAATCATGTTTTCTCTGTAAGTCACTAATATATACAAATTTTTCAATTGTACACACACAGCACAGTTTCAAATGACTAGATCCATAACATTAGGACGTTTTAATTAAATCAGCAGAAAAAAATTCTAAATACCCTACCATATTTGAATGTACAGTTGTAATTTATCAACGAAAGCCGTTGATATACAGTAATAAATAAATAGATCATTTGATATCATATACGACATTGTGGACTTCAAAGTAATTATGACTTAGCCTATTATTATTCATTAAAAAAAAAACTACTAGGCTTGCCGCTCGTCGACCACATAATCGCTTTTATTAAAGAAAAGCAAAAGCAGGCCTATCATTAAAGAAAATATTAATACGTAGTTCCTACTTTAATCAGCAGAAAACAGTCTTAACTACCATTTTAACTTACAAATTGTAATATTTGGCCTAAAATTAACTTATTTGAAAACACGTGCGGCCTCATCGTGGACTTCAAAGTAATGATCGCCGAAACTAATCTTGTCCTATCTATCGTTTTATTTTCTAATATTATAAAGATGAATTCTTTGTTTGGTTGAACGCGCTTATTTCTGGAACTACTGGTTCGAATTGAAACATTATTATTATTGAATAGTCTATTTATAGAGGAAGGCTATAAGCTATGTAACATCACACTATGAACAGTTGGAGCGGAGCATCAATAAAAATGTTGCAAAAATGTTTTTTTTCTCTCTTATGTCACAGAGACAAAGTTGCGCGGGTCAGCTAGTCTACACTAATATCATAAAGAGAAATTATTTGTATGTTTGTAACAAACGCAAATACTACTACGGTGATTTCAAAAATTCTTCCACCATTATAGTTCAACATTATCTCTGAGTAACATAGGCTATATTAAAATAAATAAATGTCCACTCGTACGAAGCCGGGATTGGTCGCTAGTTATTTAATGAAAAGGCTTCATTTACTTAGGCAAGCGTAGTCGCATTCTGGCAGGTGACATAGTGACCAAACGCGAGCCATTGAACAATACAAAAAAAAAAAAACTTCCAAAACTAAAGTACCCCAATCGGAACACGATGCCTGATCTGGATTCCTTTCACGTAAGTTACAGTCAGCAAAAATTCTGCCCTGCGGTGTTCCACTGAAAATAATGTATGTATGAATTTCACGACTACACCCAGCACCCACGGAGATGTTGGTAATGAAATGGCAAGTACAGGTGTTTTTACCTTTTGGCGAATAAGGGGAATGGGGCAGAGATCGTTTGCAGCGTTACGTTTTGTCGATATTTTCTGAGAATTAATTAGTTTTGAGAATGAGCTGCCGAGTATATTATTGAATAGCTTCTGTCCGCGACTTCGTCCGCGTGGAATAGTTACTTTACCCCCGATTTTGAAACTCTCAGCCCGAAGTTTCATACAAACTTTCATCCCCTATTTTATCCCCTTGGGGCAGAATTAATCAAAATCCTTTCTTAGCGGATGCCTACGTCATAACATCTACCTGCATGCCAAATTTCAGCCCAATCCGTTCAGCAGTTTGGGCTGTGCGTTGATAGATCACCACTATGTCAGTCAGTCACTTTTGAGTTATATATATTTAGATTCTGGTTTGAAGTTAAAGTCGAAGCATTCAGCGCAGACTTCATCTAGGAGTTAGTTTCTTAAATGAAGTTTTGTCTACTAAATAACTTACTGATTGCCTAGTAGTTCCTTTCTGAACTAAAAACGTGTTGTTTAATATTGTTTATTTATTCATTTATTTAAACTTTATGTACAGTACATAAGGTTTGCAAAAACGACGACGACGACGACGACGTGTTTGTTTGTTTGTTAGGAAATGTATTGTTGCATTAAGTCCGTTAATGCAACAATACATTTCCTCCCCAGTCAACCTTTAGGTTAAAAAGAAAACACTGTGGTAGGTGTAAAGCAAATAAATAAAATCTAAAAATCCAATTTTTGGGGAAAAAAAAACAAATAATATAAAGTATATTATATTATTTCTTTCCCTTGCTGACCCCAGCTGACCCGGCAAACATCGTTAAGCCACATAAAATAAAAATAATAAGGGTGGACCACCCTAAACATTTAGGGGGATGAAAAATAGATGTTGTCCGATTCGCCACCCTAGCTGATATGCACGCTAAGATTCACGAAAATCGGTCGAGCCGTTTCGGAGGAGTTCAACCAAAAACACCGTGACACTAGAATTTTATATATAAAACTACTCGTAGCTGACCCGGCAAACGGCGTTTTGCCAAATAAAATATTAAAAAAAAAAATGGGGTGGACCACCCTTAACATTTAGGGGGATGAAAAATAGATGTTGTTCGATTCGCCACTCTAGCCGATATGTCCCGCTAAGATTCACGAAAATCGGTCAAGCCGTTTCGGAGGAGTTGAACCACAAACACCGTGACACAAGAATGTTATATATATATATATATAGACAATGCTAATAACATACATATGTACATACATGCTAAACTAATAAATATGATGTTTTATAATAATCTTTATGTATAAGACAACTAATAATAATTATGACGAAGACTAAACTAAGAATGACAGGCTATTAAGTAGTGTTTTCGGGTTTTATACTTAAAGGGAAGTTTATACTCTGCATTCTTGATATAAACCGCTGTACGTTTAAACTTTAAAACAGTAACCGTTTTCGCTATAAAAACGCACTTTATGTAGACCCTAACACATATCCAAATATCCCCAATATCAGTTAGAACATCGAGAGATCCTCTTAATTTCGTATAGCAGCTTCACTGTTTCCCCAGCAAATTGCACTAAACTCATTCCAAACAACAATAGCACTATATCTAAAGGTGGTCTCTATCTCGATTATAAAAGCTCTCCAGTCCAGATTGACGCAGTGTCAAACAAAAGAATAGCCTTAAATCTTCTAAAAAATATCCTGGTGCAGAAAAGTGAGGAAAAGCGATTCCAAATTTAGTGTCTTAACTGTTTCCCAAGCGGATTGTCCCAAACTCATTGCAAACAACAATAGCATTGTTTCCACATGTGGACTCGTTATCAATTAGAAAGGAAACAGTCTGAAAGAAGAAAGAAAGAAAAAGCGTTTATTTACAAGAAACGACAGTTATTGTTGTAAACTAAACCTTAAAATATAGTGTTAGTATTAGTAGGTACATCTTAATTTATGTTAGTCAAGATAACTTATAAACTAATACAAAAAACCAATGCATGTCGTGGTTGTGGCAAAGAGGCTTCCACTCAGCATAATGCTGTGCCGTGGGATACCCACCGCACGGCGCTGGTTTTCAGTGGTCGCCTTAGTAGTCTCTTTCCAGTCTCTCCTCTGCAGATTGACTGAGTACCAAACAATTGAGCAGCTCTTCTTCTATACTAATACTAGCTGCTGCCCGCGACTTCGTCCCCGTGGAATCCCCGATTTTAAAAACATTCTTTATCGCTGCTCCGCTCCTATTGGCTTAAGCGTGATGATATATAGCCTAAAGCCTTCCTCGATAAATGGTCTATTCAACCCAAAAAGAATTTTTCAATTCGAACCAGTAGTTCCTGAGATTAGCGCGTTCAAACAAACAAACTCTTCAGCTTTATAATATTAGTATAGACTAGCTTCTGTCCGCGACTTCGTCCCCGTGGAATCCCCGATTTTAAAACATTCTTTATCGCTGCTCCGCTCCTATTGGCTTAAGCGTGATGATATATAGCCTAAAGCCTTCCTCGATAAATGGTCTATTCAACCCAAAAAGAATTTTTCAATTCGAACCAGTAGTTCCTGAGATTAGCGCGTTCAAACAAACAAACAAACAAACTCTTCAGCTTTATAATATTAGTATGATTATACAGAGGAAAGATTTGATTGTCTTTTTATTTGTATTGAATAGCTCCAAAACTACATGACCGATTTGAAAAATTATTTCACTGTTGGGAAGCTATACTATCCCCGGGTGACATAGGCTATATTTTATTCCCATTTTCCCACGGGAACAGGAACTACGCGGGTGAAACCGCAAGACACTGCTAGTCTGCTATAGAATATCCTGGCGCGGAATAGTGTCCTCACTATCCTGCTAACTCCAAATAATGGGAACAGGAATCACAAATAAGGGCCTAGAAAAAGGGACATTTAAAAATTGTAAGAAAGAAAGTATTAATATTATAATTCCGGATATATTTTGGAGATATAGCAATCCTTATTGCTATAAAAACGCACTTGCCTAGATTCTAAAACAGATCTGAGATCATATATAATAATAATATTTATTCCATAAAACAATATATTTTTTTTTTTCAATTTTTGATGACTATGTAGGTCAATCTGTTTTTACTTTATTGACTCAATCTACTCTTTACAATGTTTTATAGTGAATTGATTTATGATTTCCATGTTGGATAAATATTTGTTTCCAACCTTTGTCATGTAATGACTTTGCATACTATTGTATAAATTTAAGTTCTTAAAACGCAACAGACAGATGTGTTGCTGGGGAGTTTGTTGCGCCACTTCCTTATTCCCAGCTAAAACATTAGGAAGTGGTGACGGGTGGGCGTTTTGGGGGAGTGTCTTTCTGTAAAATTTGACGTTCAAAAAGTGCTGTCTCTCAGCCTAGTTTTAATAAATCATCATCTGCCTAGCCTTTTCCCAACTACATTGGGGTCGGCTCCCAGTCAAGCCGGATTCAGCTGAATACCAGTATTTTACGTGACTGCCTAGCAGACCTCCACAACCCATTAACTGGGGAACACGGTACTTCATGGCAAGATTGGTGTCAGATTTTCTGGCTTCTGACAATCCGTAACGACTGCCAAAGATCTCCAAATGACAGCCGGGACCAACGGCTTAAAGTGCTTTCCGAGGCACGGAGAAGTCTCGTTATGTTAAGATGGTCACCCATCCACAGAACAACCTCGGCAAGCGTTGCTTAACCTAGAGGATCGACCCGTGCGGCTGTTAGGTGCGTGCGGTTGTGCTAGTTTGAATAAATGACTTTTGATTTTTTTTTTTTTTTTTAATTTCAGCTGATAGCCACAAACTCATTGAAAACAACAAAATAATTATTTCCAAAGGTGGTTTCCATCTTAATTCAACAAACTCCACCAGTCTCCCCTGCCCGGATTGACGCAGCGCCAAACAATCGAGCAGCTCCTAATCTCCCCTATAAATTACTTTTATCTCCAAGATTTCCCAAGTAGCCCGATCTGGCTGAACTAAAGGCTTTTATAAATAATGTGACAATCGGTCTCGAAAATAATGTTGTTTTCTAGATAGTGGAGTTTAATACGGTGTGTAAAGATAGGAAAAAGGTATTGTTTATTAGGGGCACGATATTTATTTTCTTTGGCAAAATTGTTTTTGATAATGTTTAGTACACTATCAGTTATTGAAAATAGATTTTTCTGGTTATACAAGTTATGATTATTATCTTTTAAAAATAGGTTATGAAAGCTTAAATTTTCTTCTTTTAGGGTCGAAGGAGGCCTTAAAACATCTTTGTATTAAGTCCACATTATGGTGCAGTTGTAACAAGTAGGTCTTGTTTTCATCATTTCAACTTCGGCAGAAATACGTCCACTGCAGCCGCTGAAATTATGTGAGCAATGTTTACATAAGGTAATGTTTATGAAAATGTGCTTTTGTATACTGACATAAAAACTCAAAACAAAAATGTCACAGGTCCTAGGTAGGACTGCCTTATTGATTTAGTGGTGGCAAGCGCTACTGCTGAACACGGTGACTTGGGTTCGATTCCTGAGCATAGTACTGATGTATTTTTCCATCTGGTAATTCTCAGTAGCAATCCGTAGCTTGGTAAATACCCTTTTTGTAAGACCAAATTAATGGCACTTAAAAAAACAAGACTAGTGAAATGTAGACTCTGCCCTTGAATATGGGCCTATTGTAAAATAGAAAACCAAAACAGAACTAGAATATTAATGAAAGCCAATGAGTTCGCAAGATCGTAAGACTGAAGAAGACATAACATCATTAAACAACACCCCATTTTAACCTTTATTCCGTTTTATTTCTTTTATAATATTTTCAAACAAAATATCTCCCCTCAATCAGTATCACCATGAAAAAATAATTGGTCCTCCAACTATTGTCGATTTTATGCCAACAAAAACATTTACATTTAAATTGGGAAGCGAGTGTTTGCAAGCAAATTATTGACGTTTGTCGGCAAATATTTGTATTTGACAATTAAAGAAATATACAGATATAAAAACGGTCAAGTGCGAGTTGGACTCGCACACGAAGGATTCCTTACCATTATCTATAAGAACGGCAAAAAATTACGTTTGCTGTATTGGAGCCCGCCTTAAATATTTGTTTTATTTTAATTTAATTATCTACGAGTAGGTATACTAATATTAGAAAGCGGCAACGTTTGTGAGTTTGTGTCGTTGTAAGGGGTAATCTCTGGATCTACTGAACCGATTTTCAAAATTATTTCACCAATAGCAAGCTACGTTATTGTGGAGTGCCATAGGCTATATTTTATCCCCGTATTGCCACGAGGACGGGAACAACGCGGGTGAAACCGCGGGGCACTGCTGGTTAATTTATAAAGTGAATATATACCTGTTGCCGTTATCAATATCAAGTCATCATCATCATCTGCCTAGCCTTAGGTCGGCTTCCAGACAAGCTGAATTCAGCTGAATACCAGAATACTACGTAGAGCGGCTGCCTACCAGACCTCCACAACCCATTAACATTGGAACACGGTACTTTCTGGCAAGACTGGTGTCAGATTTTCTTGCTTCTGACAATCCGTAACGACTGTCAAAGATCTCCAAATGACAGCCGGGACCAACGGCTTAACGTGCTTTCCGAATCACAGAATAGAATAGAATAGAATACTCTTTATTATGTACACTATATAAGTTTCAGAAAATATACATGAAGAAAACATTATATAGAGTGACACAATGGGCGGTCTAAACGCCAAAAGCGATCTTTTCAAGACAACCTTTGGATGAAAGTATCGTTACGTTAACATGGTCACCCATCCACAGATCAACCTCGGCAAGCATTGCTTAATCTCGAAGATTGACCCGTACGGCTGTTATAATTTAGCCACGAGCTCCACAATGGTGGACAAGTAACCTTGAGGTGAATCTTATCTGCAATCCGTTCTGTCTGCACAAGTAAACTAGTATTTTTTGCGATTTTATGTTATTACACAACTGGTCAACAGTTCTTGCAAGGACGAGGATAAAATTTCGCGTTGGTAAATAATTACGGCATCTACCTTCAAAGAATCCTACGACATGGCTTCCATATAAAAACTAAACATATTTTCAAATTTCAAAAGTATTCTTTATTCTTTAGCCTGACACTTCCAAAGTTCTACCGACAAACTTGTCTGCCAGTGATTCGCAGCCAAGGAGGCTATATTGTCACAATATATACAACAAAACATAGAGTAAATAAAAGAAGTATTACTAGAAGTGTATAACTACAATATAGCATAATTGTTCGTTGCATAGCATGCCCCGTACTGAAACGGTTACCATCTTAGTATTTTCTGGGCATCAGTGCTGGTTTACATAGGTATAAAATGGAATAGCTACCTACGCAACAACACAATCAATAATATAAATCATCATCATCAATCAATAAATAACCTCAATGTTTTAATGATTATTTTTGGCAATACACCAAAAATACGAGATAAATACAATCCAAACTTGAACTCCCGAAGGTATTTTTGAAAGCCAAAAAAAAATAATGGTAAAACTTATTTTCCTTTATCACCAAAAAGTTTGGGCTGACGCATCACTCCCAAATGTATAATTGATCTCGAGGAGACCTCTTTTATCACTTTCCATAGGGAAACTCCCCGATAAGGTAGCGAGTTCGAAACGGGGAGGAAACTCTTGTTTAGGAAAGAATTAAAATTTTACCTTGCTATTGTTTCACGAAGTTTAGTTGGCTGAGGTTGTTAATTTAATCACTGCTTCAGTTATTTATTTTAAACTATCTTTCGCTCGTGTTATTATAAATTTCAGAAAAAAAAGTGGCATTTAACCGCATCCAGGGACTCGTCTATTTCCGTAACAAAATACATCAAAATCGGTTTAGAGATTTAAGCGTGAAAGCACTACTTTTACTACTTTTTTATTTATTATATTGGGATTTTCGACATAAGACATGGTCATTCGATGTTATTAGTCTTATAGGATAGTACAAGACCATTGAATAAATGTGATATTCTATCTATGTTCTATGATATGAATTTGAATACATAGTCATGATCAAGTTGAAGAAGTGAGTTGATCAAAGTTCATTTCCATTTGATCATGTGAAACAAAATAGCATTTCGAAAAATATATCCCCATTGGCCCAGCGGGGAAGGCGATGGCTTGGAGCAGATCCAAGAATTTAGTTCCAAGAGCAAGCAAGTTTAGTTTAACTAACAGAGTGTCAACAGAAACACGGGGAATAATATTTATTCTGAAATCATATTTACCGGTACCATCACAGTTTTTTTTAAATTCTGTTTTGTCCAACAGCTGGACAAAGGTCTCCCTCATAGCCTTTCACTCTTCCCGGTGTGTTATCCTCTCCGACCAATCCGTCATGAACGCCTCCAAGCCGTCACGCCAGCGTTTCTTAGGCCTTCGTTCGAGGAAAGCCTAAAACCATCACAGTATCGGTATAAAATAACCTATTAGTACACTTTAAATAATATCCAATCTAGATATAATAATAATAATAATGCTTATTTATCAAGTAACAAAGACTCAATATGTTAGTAAAACTTAAGAACTATGTTAGTTAACTAATTAATTTACATTTTATTTACCTCATCCCATGTGAGATGGCACTGCAGTGGTTCACATACGTACAACCAGCCTGCTAGCTATCATTTTCAGGATATTGTTGGAACTGGCCCGCACCCTGCGCGCCAAAGAAGCACACCTCACTCTCATTGTTGCGTAAAAGCAGTTTATATAGCTTTATCTTCAAACACATAATTAAATCCGTATCCTCAATTTCTTGACAGGCTACTCCATCAAGCGCTCGAGCGGGTTCCTTGGTGTCCTCAAGGCTACCTCAGACATTAACCTACATGGTTCTCATATGTCTTGACCAGTACGGATTGTATGGACTTTAAAAGAGAGTTTGACCTCTGAGTTTGTTTCGGTGTTTCTTCTTAGGGTAGTCGGATAAGAAACACCGGCTTCATCTAGCTTGAAATGACCAGAAATATTTGACGTGTAAAAGTGTTATGTTTAACCTACTTACAAAATAAATATCATTCGTTTGAGATGCTTAATATTCTCTCTTCCTTTTCTAAGCCTTATTCCATTTCATTTTGGGTCGTCCTTTCTGTGGGTCTTTAGGTCAATCTGTCCTGGGTCATCGACAACTTAATTGCATCCAATCGTCTTTTACTTAGGGTCGCAGATGAATTTCCTTGACCTAGTTACCTACACTATTTGTAAAGGAGACGTTTCTTGGGCGATGTTATTTGTATGCATAGAGTACAGTAGTGTAGATTACAAAAAAACTTTTTAGCCTGTCAAAATACGTATCCATTTTTTTTAGTATATAGTCTTATATCATGTTAAGAACACAAAAACTGTATTAAAATTTCACATCACGTCACAGTAAGCTCTAACTTCAGATCTCAGATATTTTTTATTATTAATATTTATTAAATTTTCAGCCTTTTCTGTCCCAATGGAGAGTAATATGCATTTTTACGTCGTTCGTTGTGATAACTGATAACGCAAGAAATACGTGTCTAATATTTAGTGATAAATCTAACTGGCGGACTAAAATACTAGTTTTTATCCCGAAAACAGCTTTTTTGGCTTATGTATGTAGACTAAAATCGAAAAACGGTCAATCGCTATACTATACCTGTGTACCTATAATTTGTATTGCGTCGATATTTTTTCCCAAAACCAAAGTTACCTTAGCAAACCCCTAAAAACGTTCCCATGAAGAAAAACTTATTTACCTACAGTATATTCGGTATAGGGTAGGAAACTAAGTTCTTTATCATCGTATCGAATCTAACGTAATTGTTCACAGAAACTATGAAACATAGCGATACATATAAATCAATTTCGCCAACTTACCCCAGAAAAGACGGCCAAGACACTTCTATGACATATGCTACAAAACTTCTAAGGGAAAACCTACCCTCGCATGTGAAGAATAGAGTTGAGAGTGAATCGGTTGAAAATTCTGACTTTTTTAAAAAAAAAGGTCCCTGTAATGGCCACAGCTCTTCTGATAAGGCATAAAATAGTGCCTGAGGTTGTAATTTAAGTGATTTTGACAGAATATATTGCCTTAAGGGACGATTTGCTAATACCATTTTATCTGAAATGCTTTATGCGGTAGTGTGACGTTCCTTTTTATGCCTCTCGACTGAGATACTGATGCTACAACCGATATATGTAAGCCGGATGGAAAAATACGACGCACCACAAGAGTTATATGTTTTCTTAGAAGTTTCCAAATATACTTTGTAAGGAAAAATGTTATATTATTGCTGGTTATTATTCAGGATAATATGTTGGGAAAGGAAGATAATAACTAGGTTATTGATATTGAAAAATATCATAAGCCTTTACTAATAAAACCCTAGATAAAGAGATAGAACTTTTACCTTGTTCTACGTCGCTTTTTAGAATACAATAAAAAAAACCATAGTTAAAATACATATGATTATACTTCACAAAAGAATATACTAATCACTACATAGTATAAAACAAAGTCGCTTCCCGCTGTCTGTCCCTATGTATGCTTAGATCTTTAAAACTACGCAACGGATTTTGATGCGGTTTTAATACATAGAGTGATTCAAGAGGAAGTTTTGTATGTATACTACATGCATAATATAGCAGAGATTTAATATCAATATTGCACCCGTGCGAAGCCGGGGCGGGTCGCTAGTACATAATAAAAATATACACATCAAAAGTATCTAGGGATCAACATATATTTTTGCAATAACTTTTCTCCTGATTGATATTAATTAAAATTTTCTTTAAGGATTCATCAAATAAAGTGTTTTCGTTTGTCACAGTAACGATAAACCAAGTCACCTTTGCATTAATAAAGAAATTTGCCATTTTCCTAATAAAGGGATTTTTGACATTTGAACCACTAACATTAAAGTTCGAAAAAAAGACTGAAATAACAGTTTTCTTTAAAATTTTATTGGGTAACTTAAACAATTAATAATCCGTGTTTCTACCGCGAACACTAACAACACAAGAACATCGGTTTGGCATACTCAAAATGAGTTCATCCAAATCACGCTGTGGAATGGCCGCCCATGTTCGTTGCAACAACAAAAAAAGGTCTTCTTGCGACTGGATACCCTCCATATTCGGCAGAGCTCTTCGCTTACCTTGGCTGAGCGCCATGGAGGACGGTATCGCTGCACCACACGGAGACAAGACCGATACATTCAAATCTTAACTCGAAGAGCTCCAACAATAACCGCCATGATGTTAGCCGTGAGGCTTCATCACTCTTCAGGGAACTTAATTAGCGACCAAACAGTCAGAAACCGCTTGCATGAAGTGAACCTTCATTCCCGAAGACCGCTACGGGTACCACCTATAGCAATGCACAATCGTAGGATTCGATATCAATGGGCTCTTGAACACAGAAATTGGGCAGAAGAACAATGGCGTTTCGTGTGCTTTTCTGATGAGTCTCGTTTTGGTATGAGACCGGATACAAGACGTATACGACACTGGAGAACCCCTGGACGCCAACAGCGATTAAAATCCTGCCAGGAAGTCCATCCTTATAGTGGTGGAACCATCATAGTATGGGCGGGTATTTGGATCGGCGGAAGAACTGAGTTGATTTGGATCAGAGGCAACCTCAACGCTCAAATTTATGCTGAGACGATTGTATCAGACGTCATCGTTCCTCTACAAGTGCAAATCGGTCCCTTATTTCAGTTAATGCATGATAATGCACGACCGCACACCGCAAGAGTTGTAAGACAGACTCTCGCCGCAGCTAACATCAATGTCCTGCCCTGGCCTGCTCAGTCGCCAGACTTGAACCCGATTGAGCATGCATGGGATATGCTACAGAGAAGAGCTCTGCCGAATATGGAGGGTATCCAGTCGCAAGAAGACCTTTTTTTGTTGTTGCAACGAACATGGGCGGCCATTCCACAGCGTGATTTGGATGAACTCATTTTGAGTATGCCAAACCGATGTTCTTGTGTTGTTAGTGTTCGCGGTAGAAACACGGATTATTAATTGTTTAAGTTACCCAATAAAATTTTAAAGAAAACTGTTATTTCAGTCTTTTTTTCGAACTTTAATGTTAGTGGTTCAAATGTCAAAAATCCCTTTATTAGGAAAATGGCAAATTTCTTTATTAATGCAAAGGTGACTTGGTTTATCGTTACTGTGACAAACGAAAACACTTTATTTGATGAATCCTTAAAGAAAATTTTAATTAATATCAATCAGGAGGAAAGTTATTGCAAAAATATATGTTGATCCCTAGATACTTTTGATGTGTTTATAACAGCCAAGTAATCTAAATACCTACGTTGTTTCGGTGACGTAGTCAATGGAAAATTTCAAACGTCGATAAAATATCGCGTGAATTATAATATTTTTGTCTGTTTATTATGAAAAATGGTTTCGATTGGGATTTTTTGTACACAAAAAGATTTTAACATATCAAAATCAGAATCACGTATTTGCCAATAATGTAGGTATACAGATATGATGGATAATTTGATGAGCATCCCGATACATTTTGCCTTATAACATGAAAACTTAGTAAAATACATTTTCGAGCTAAAAAGCATTAAAAAATATAGAAAAAAGCAAGCAATCCTACTAATATTATAAACGCGAAAGTTTGTAAGTATGGATGGATGGATAGATGTTTGTAACTCTTTCACTGTTTCACGTTGTGACTAAACGGATTTGGATGAAATTTGACTCACAAATGGTTTATAACCAGGATATTTTTACCCCGATATTCCCACGGGATAGAAACTTATGCGGGTGAAATCGTGGGGTGCTGCTAATATTACTATAATTATTTTAAATATTCATAATACTCGAAGACATTTGGAATTAGGTACAATGCTCATCATATTATAATTTATCAAAAATTATAATCTCATAAAGACTTATTAGCTATTATATAATCTTACGGAGTCTGCAATTTTCCGGTGAGATGGTATGATATGTATATACTAGCTATTTTTCACATAGCATAATCAGCCTTTTAATGGTCCCACTGCTGGGACACAGGCCTCCTCTCTAGGAGAGGGAATGAGCCGTAATCCACCACGTGTGCCCAGTGTAGGTTGGTGAATGTCACATGTCTTCGAATTTTTGGTTCTAGGACATGCCGGTTTCCTCAAGATGTTTTCCTTCACCGTTTTGAGAGCAGTGGTGATGAAATTAATTACACAAAGTAATAACGACTGGTTGGGTTTGAACCCGCCACCTACAATTCGTAAGTCGGGGCCCATGGCACAACGGGTTAGAGTAGCTTTCTATCATAGTGTTTGCATATTACACTTTTACAAACACCAGAAAAAAATAAAACTAACATTATTTTATAATATTACCAACTGCCGCTTGCGAGGCAATCGCTTCAAGTTCGGAAATAATTCAAAGGGAACATATTGCAGGAATACAAAGTATTTAATTTAGGTATTCAAAATTATAGTCATAAGGTATAGGTTTGTTTGGCAAGTTTTCGCGTGAAAACGTCCATCCATCCTTGCAAACTTTCACATGTATTTATATTATATGGATATAGGATTTATTTGATACTACGAGTAGCTAAATGGGCTTTCTTATACTAATTTATTTTTTCAATTCAACTAGAAAAACAAAAATTAAGCTTTATAATATATCTAAGTATAGATCAGGATTATAGTTGAAACAAAAAATAATTCAGTTGGGATACTTTGTACACCATGTACACTTTGTACTTTGGAAGGCTTTGTTACCTCTAAACGCTAATACATACCGATGACAAGTCTCAAACAAAATTTCTAATTGTATTCAGTCAAAACGAGCATGTCTGACCATCGTTACAGTACAAAGCCTTTATCTACACACCTGAAGATTCCGACCACAAGATAACATACAAACCCAGGCACTGTCCTAACTGTGCTTCGTCTAGCGTCGAATACTACCGTCAATAGTCTTGGCATGGTCATAGTTGATGCCATAGAACATGGAAAGTCGTACTGGCAGTGACTAAAGATCCCATCGTTATAAATCTAATTCTTTTGTAAGTCTGTATGTCACTCAAATCCTAAAAAGCTGAACCGTTATCAATGACATTTTTTGTGTGTTTTATTGGGGTCCCTGGTTGGTTCCGATACACAATAGGGATGTTTCCTGAGTAAAAAAAATTGTTTCTAATTAGTCCGTCAGTTAGATTATCGAAAAATATTGGACACGTATTGTTTTGCTTTGGCAAATATATAAAAAATGAGCTTGTGACGTCACGCCATGTTTAACATTGTAGCACGTAGTAACGTCACACGAGTATTCAACGCCAGTGCGCATCAACGCCAGTGCGCAAAGACGATACGTATCGTCTTTGTTTTTTATTTACGTGAAAAAGAAAAAACTGTGTCCAATATTTTTTAGAAAATTATCTGACGGACTAGTTAGATTTTTTTAATCAAATACTCTATTGGTGCTGCAATTGGCTATAGGAATTATGTCTTACGAAAATCACCATTTGGACAGGACAGGAAATTACACTGAACATAGATTTGAGTGTCACAATCATGTAAAAATTAATTGAAAGTAAGAAACAGGGGAGCTCGTGACTAAATAGTAGCAGCCAGACCGTTCCATCTCGAGTTGAAACAGAGCTTGCCGGGGTCAGTCGATTGTATACCAAAACTCCTCCGTAGTTCGGAAAGCACGTTAAGGCTCTGGTCTCGGCTTTCGTTTAGTAGTCTCTGACCGTCATTACGGGAAGTTAGATGCCTGAAAATCTGCCATCAGTCTTGCTGAGGGATTTTTTTATGGATTGGAAATTATCAAGTGACTTCTTCCGCTCTGGGAGGCAATACTAAAGGGTACCGTGTTTCCCAGTAATTGAAATGTAAAGGTCAGGTAGGCAGTCACTCAGATGTATGTATTTCGTTAAACTAGAAAAGGCTAGGCAGATAGATAAGTACAGACAGAGTCATCGCTAGCTTGGTTTGTATGGAAATTTGTCACTTGCTGTTTGTCAGTGGATAGAGAAATGTCTTGTTGCTCTGTGGTTCATGCGCATACAGTTTCGCATCAATGGGCTCTATTCAGATGGCAAGCAAAAGAGGCTTCTGGTTGATGTTGTATACCAATGGAATATGTGCTGTGTGGCTGGTCGAAAATGGCGTGTTGATTGAGCTGAGGCAACAGCATCCTTTACAAGTTAGTATGAAAAGAATGATTGAAAGCATATTTTTGTTTATTACGGATGAAGCCGACCCGTGTTAAATATATAAGTTGATTGTGAACACAATTTTATGTAGATATGTAACACACATTGGTGACATGTCGTCTAGTTGTTCTTGGCAGCGAACTTTTTTTTTTTCAAATTGTCGGTTTCTTTGGATGGTTTGGTTATACTTTGTTTATCATATGTGTTAACCCAATTGAATATAACTGAATCAAAACATTTCTTTGGATGTCTACTTTTTTTTAGCATAGGAAATTACCAAATGATCTTCCGCTTTGGGCGGAACGGAAGTGAGTGTCAGACTGTTATTGACCAAAACTCATCCATGTTCCTCCTAATGCCCTTTGCGTTCCAGGGAGTGGGTCTTTTTAAAAATGTCTGCACCATGGCAAGCATTGGCTTTAGCGGGCTCTGACTGGGCGGAACCCAACACGCCGTCGACCCGAGCCTGGTTGCTAACGGACGGTTTGTCACCCAACGCTAGCCATCTGCAAGCCCGCTCCTACAGTGGCCGAGAATCGTCCTATAACTCCCGTCTTCTTTGGCCTTTGGAACAGACTAGACAAATTGGTTGATTTTGCATTGTATCATTGTTTTTTAAAATTCACAACTTGTTCCTCAACAGTTAGTAATTTATTAACAAAGGTGGACTTAATAATAACGACTTCATGCTCGACAACGTCGAAGCAAAAGTAGGGGGAAGATTTTGACCTGTATGTATGTATGCATGTTTGTTCTACTGTTGGCATAACTTCCAAATGTGCTTATTTATTATTATTATTGATAGGTTCTTGATGAAAACTGAAGTTTTAGTGGGCGATCTCACACTTGACTTAAAGACTAGGCCGTAGATATCATAAAACATAATAGGATGGTGTGATACAGTTAGGAAAAATTCAATTATTACTTTTTTCGTTTATTGCATTATCACGTTTACGATGACTCTGAACATCCCAAGGTCACCCATCAACATCAATAAACAACAATTTAACTTGAATTCTTGTCACTACAGTCAATTAAATCAGTCTACCCCACTTAATCTCTTGTCAATCCCCGTCCAAATTACCATTTAGACAAAGAGCTGACAACTTAATCTTCAGAAATCCTACAAAACAACTTCTAAACTAGCAGATTAAATCAATCAAGACTCTTCCAAAAATTAAACAAAGTTCTTGTACAATGTAAATCTGACCGAAAGTCGGTCTTAAACGGTTGAACGGCTCGAAGTCCCGTTACGGGGCGTTGTCCGGCGTAATCCTGGTAAATCGTGGTCGTATTTGGGTGTTGGTCCAGCTAAGCACGAGCTACAGGTTGCCTTGTACCTTAACTTTTGGTCTTTGTTACTTTTCGGTGAGTGGTTTCTTGAATTTTTTTATGTAGACCATAATAGCCCAAGCGGGGATTTCGGGATTTACTAAAGCGCGGCAGATTTATATAAAGGAGGATACCTTGTATCTGGTTAAGTACCTCTACCAAATATGAGTCCCATATATAAGGCCGTCCATCAAGGTTTATCCTTGATAGGCGACCTTATATATGGATCAGATTAGTAAAACAAATTGATCTTCAGAAATTCATTTTTTTCTTTATTTTAAAAAGAATACGTCATCTCGACATTCTCGACCGTGGTAATTTTTTTATTATTATTTTAAAGGAAATAATTGAAGGATAACGAAAAATATACAATCTGACGATTTCCACTAGCCGAAGCAACAAAAACTCGTCGATAAAGTTTAATGCGTGCAACTGCGTGATGCCTATATTCCCCTCTCCGCGTTTCTATTCCTCTCTCACTCTTTCTCTAGGCGTTTCAAAGAAGATATTACAATGCCTTATCAATAACGCTGCAGGTAAAGTTGCTATTGTATTTGATCGCTACTTCACACCCTCTATCAAAGTTTATGAGCATTCTCTTCGAGGTTGTGTAGACGACAAGGAATTTCACATTTCCAGTCCTCAACAAACAAGGACAGCAGATTTTACGACGGATTTGAAAAATATGAAGTTTAAGGAAGCTATTGTATTACGAATCAGTAAAACTATAGCAGGATCTATCCTATAGGGGTTTGACCATACTCTATACAAGACTTCATCACTGACGAAGTGTTCCTTCTCTTTTGTCTTTCTGCCTACTTGATGCGGATGAGATCAAAATCATCATAGCATCTGTTAAGACTACTTATGTCGTAAAGTGTGACGAATTCCCAGTAAATTAATAAAACAAATACGCTAACTAATTATCTGAACTTATAGCGTTTATTTGTAACATTTGTCTTTTCACTGATGAATTCCCCCTTTTTTATGGGAAATCATCAAATGACTTCTCCTGCTCTGGGCGAAGTGGAAGGGGGTATCAGATTCTTACTGACTAAAATCCATCCATGATCTTTCTTGCTCCCTTTATGCCTTTACGTTTCAGGGCCACGGTGACCCTTTTGAACAAATTCCCAACCCTAGCAGGCACTGACCCTATGGGGCACCGTCTTCGTTACTGACAGCTCTTTGAGGCGCGCGTGGAACACAACGCGCCCTCGACCCGGGCCTGTATCCTATTAGACGACAAGCCAACCATAGCTCGCCGTCCGCAAGTCCGCACCTACGGTGGAATCGGGAATCGCCATGCGTTTATTTAATACCAAATGAAACCATAGAAATGATTTAACGATTATACTAAAGCGATCCGTACCTTCTTATCTATTTTTATTTTTAATGAGCTTGTGGTTAAATGATCGGTTCGGCAAGGTTCGATCATCGTGGTAAAGCTTAGCTTGCAGAGGTTGCTTTATGGATGAGTTACAATTCATTAAATACTGGGATATCTTCGTACGTCGGAAAGCACGCTAAGCCAGATAAACTTCCAAATCTGATTATAAACCCTAAATGTAATGAGAAACACGTATTTGACTCACATAATATAAATATCTAATTCTTTATTGCCATTACTGCTACAAAAAGCTTTCGCCGTTTCTAACTTAATCCTTGAACTATCTTAAGCAGCACCCGCAATGAACTACACTATATTTTCTTTAATTCCGACCATATTTTTCTACGGCAAACCAGAAAATACTCTCTCATTTTCCGTCGCAAACACAATTCAAGTAAATAAACTGTCTAACAAAGGATGGCTCTAAAAAAACAATTCGGTCTGAAAACGAATAGGAAATTTCGTATAAATGATGTGGAGAATAAAGCGAGTTATCGATTACCATAATCAATTAAGGTTCCTTTTGGAATTGTATCAATATACATTCGTTGAAAAGGTTTCAGTACTTTATCTTGTAAATCAACAATCGCCGATTGGGTTCCAATAAAGTGGAGATGATTGTGTTCAAAACGATTTATTTTAATAAACGTCGTTTCTGCTTTATTATTTTATTAGGTTTTTCACGTGTAGGTTAAAAATTATCCTACAAAACATGGGTACTACCGGAATAGCAATGCACCTTATGTCCTAACCATGTCTAACCGCGAACAAGTTTTTTCCAAATCCGATCAGCCGTTCGTGTGATTGATTTACCAAAACGTACAGATTTTCTCATTTATGACGACGTGATTTTTTAATAACCAAAAGTTATTCAAACAAACGGTTTCAAGAAGTAAAAGCTATTCAGTGATCATCACATAATTAACTCATCAAAATTAAGGAAGCTTAATGCACACTTTTGCTTCATTATTCGTTTAAAAAGAACATCAAAATAATGTCACCAGAACGAGTTTATTTGCACCAAACATGACGCAAGTACGCACAACATAAAAAAAAAAGTACAAAATAATCATAATCAGCCTTTTAATGTTCCCACTGCTGGGACACAGGCCTCCTCTCTAGGAGTAGGAATGGGCTGTAATCCACCACGCGGGCCCAGTGCGGATTGGTGAATGTCACATGTCTTCGAATTTTTGGTTCTAAGACATGCCGGTTTCCTAACAATGTTTACCTTCGTCGTTATGAGAGCAGTGGTGAAGAAATCAATTATTATTACACAAAATAAAGTGCCTGGCTGGGTTTGAAACCCGCGACCTACAATTCGTAAATCGGGGCCGTTACCACTCGGCCACCACTGCTCAAAATAATTGGGATTCGACAAATATTTGAGTAGGTAACAAGAATCACCAACATAGAAAATATTAATTAATCACAAGTGGTATTTCCTCACCGCAATAACATCGTTCACCTAGCATTACTTGCACCCCAAAAGCAAACGTAACTCAACCCCTATTTACAAATTACAAACGTAAATTTGTTCTTAGTCAACAAATCGTAAATCCATCTTCTAAACAGACTGGGATAGTGAAACGATAATGAGCCCTATTGGTGCAAAATCACGGGTGAACGACGCTCGTGACAAATTCACTGCTAGAGACCACGCCGAGTCGACTGATTTACGTTTTGAGTATACATAGGCTATGTCACGCGAGAATATAGGTGGATTCTTGATAAAGAAGAAGTGGATGATGACTGGTGGGGAATCCAGATGAACAACAATTTCAAAGCATCATAATAACAAAAGAAACAGATTTAAAAATATATATCTAAGGGAAGGTAGGTAGGGTACTGAACCATAAACAAAACGAGTGACAGCTAAAAAAATGTTTAATTTAACATTTATAAGCCAAATTCCCAAACAAGCCAACTTAAACCTAAATTCATGTGAAATGATTCATTTAAACCAGTTAAATATATGTACGTATTTGATTTGATTTTATATTTATTGCCAGTGTAAACTCATGCAATTATATTTGTTTCTATGTGGAATATGTATTTTTATAATTTGTATTTAATCAATTATGTCCGTTACTTTTCCATTTTTAGTATAAAGTGCAACTGACAGACCAATTAAGGAAGAATTATAATATTCGCTCATTATGATGAGCACTAATTGACATGAATATTAAATTCAGAAAGTAAAATTACTATCAGAAAAATATGCTACATGATATTTTACCTCCGCCATTTCAGATCCAATCTCGAATATTTATTATGAAAGTACAGCCATATTTTCACAACAGTTTTTCTGATTACAATCAATCTTAAAACCAATCTGTACGTCGTGTAACGTATGTTAACAATAAAATATAATATAAATGTATAATATTTTGATACGAATGTCAAATAAGTGATCGAGTGTTTATTATGAAAACGACAAAAGGAGTTTTATTTTCCTTCTACATGTAGATCAATGTATCTATAATTTTATATGTGCAACAGATTTTACTTCAAAGAGGTGATCAATATGGGAAGTCATTGTTCAGAAGTTTAAATTTTTGCTGATAAGTTGATTGTGATGTATTTATATTTATTTACGTAGAATATACGTATAGAGCGGAGTAAACTAAGTTACTTCTTTTTTTTTTAAGAAATTTACTCTAGCACACATGCGACAGAAGAGTAAGGCAATGTGCAAATCTAAGCATTGTTGGTCATGCACCAACAAAGGTGAATATCGTAGTGTATGCTAAGTATGCCTTTCCCTTTATCGTTTTGCCTGGCATTCAACAAAACGCTAAGATAGACAAAGCCCCGAATATGTAGTGATTTTATTCTAATTCCAGGAAAAAATCATTGCGAAACGGAATAAATTGAAATATGTTTTATTTCGGTTATTTTTTCAATAAATGCCGAAGACGGCTGTTGTTAGCTTTATTGAGAATTTCCTTTACTCTTTGTGTTATTGTGTTTGCACGTAATTCTTGATTTTGTGTTTTTATAGTTCTTCTTGTGCTTTGTGTTGAGTTTTCGTTTAGAATATGCTATTATATTTATACCTTCTAAGTGAGATTTGTTTGTGGTAGAATGTTTGAAAATGGTTGTGTGTGAATGGTTTGGAATGGTTGAAACTTAGAATGGATTCATTAACTTGTATAATCTGACACACGTATTGCCGAAGGAATTTCATGTTACTCAGTTACTGGGTTATGGAGGTCAGATGCGTAGTCACTCCATATGACATACCAGTATTACACATACATACGCTTAAACTAATTAAGTGCAATCCTTGTTTGCTTTAAAAAAAAGGTTTTGAACTTTTTCGATTGTAGCATATCGAATACTAACTTTTGCCCGCTACTTCATCCACGTGGAATAGCTCTTATTGGTTTTATCGTGATGGTATATTTATTTATTTATTTAGAAAAGTACTGCCACATCACAAACATTTAACATTGAATATTACTTAATATTTAATTTATGGCCTGATGAATGTATACAGCCTACAGCCTTCCTCGATAAATGGGCTTTCACAATAAAATATTTTTTCAAATCGGATCAGTAGGTAGTTCCTGAGATTAACGCGTTCAAGCAAGCAAACAAACAAACTCTTCAGCTTTATATTATATTATAGTATAGATATGTAGGTAGGAACCTCCTTAATTTCCACGTATCCTGGTACCCTAGCCGACTCACGCCGTTCCATGCAGTTTGCCTACCAAACGAAAACCGATCGAATGATAATATTTTTAATACAGACTGCATCGTTCAAAAATGCAATTTTCACGCACTGAATTCATAGCGCGGTAGTAAATTATTATCAGGATATAAAATATTATTATTTTATTATAGTTTGAAAAGGCTTAAATAACAGATTGTTCGGATGCAATATTGAAGCTTCACGGGAAGTTTTGTTGAGCGTGTTTTTTTTTTAATCATTTATTGTTATTAATCTTTTTACTATAAATCTTTTGTTGCTTTGGCTCGCATTTCAAATGATCCGAAACATATGTATGTATTATTCAAATATATCGATGCTAAAGTTTTCCACTAGAAGTAAAATTGGTCGAAATGGGAGATTGCTTTACCACAAGCAGAGTCTAAAAGCTTAATGGAGTGGAAGGGAGTGTCAAACTCGTACTGAATAAAACCCACCCGTGTTCCTCCTAGTGCCTTTTGAACTCCTGGGCCGCATAGCATGCGCTATATAAATGTCACGTGGTCAACTCCAAACACAAACATTAGCTTTTCCAAATTCCGAACATTATGAAATTTTCGTCAATTGTTATCGCTGAAAAAATATAACTTCGTCCCCTTTTTGTCTACCGCTTTGGCTGTAACACTTTGTAATATTATCATCAACCTGCCCAGTTTTCACACAACTGTGTTGTGCAATGTAAGGTTTCCAGTGAAATTGGACGAAGCCGTGTAACAGTATTTTACATGAAACGTATGCCTATCTTTCTAATCTATATTATTTAATATTATAAAGCTGAAGAGTTTGTTTGTTTGTTTGAACGCGCTAATCTCAGGAACTACTGGTTCGAATTGAAAAATTCTTTTTGGGTTAAATAGACCATTTATCGAGGAAGGCTTTAGGCTATTTATCATGACGCTTTAGCCAATAGGAGCGGAGCAGCGATAAAGAATGTTTTAAAATCGGGGATTCCACGGGGACGAAGTCGCGGGCAGCAGCTAGTCTTTAATAATCTTTCTAATCTGGGATTTCATCATTCTCACAGAATGCAAAATTTACCTTTTTGAGAGAAATAAACAACTATTATGTAATATCATATTATATCTGACTGTCACAACCTAGATTGGTTGTCAGGATACTTACCCCTTTGCAAGACTGAAGTCAGATTTTTTGACTTCAGAATATTTTAAAGTCAGAAAATCTGACTGTAGTTACGTCATTACGATAGCGTAACGACTGTTAAATATCAACAAAAGACTGTTAAATATCAGCCGCGATCAACGGGTACGCGGGGCTTTAGCGTAGAAGACTACGCTGACGCCATGAGAGAGGTCGGCGCGCAGCACCCAGTCGTAGCCGATATTACACAGGGGCGGCCCCAGAACCGAACCCTGCGGAACACCGCACGACATTTCTCACTGATTCCACTCTCCCCGGTTACCGGGGTAGATGACGGACCAACAACGCCCTGAATGCATTATATTATATTGAAAGCTCAATGATCTTTGCATATAATGCAAACTATGACAAACATGATAATAGGGTATTTTACTGTAAAAATCTATATTCCGTCTGATAGATTTACAAAAAATATTGGACACGTATTTTTTCTTTTTTCACGTAAACAAAAAATGAAGACGATACAGTGCGTTGAAAACTCACGTGACGTCACTACGTTGCTACAATTTTTACCAGCGACGTGACGTCACGTGAGTTTTCAACGCACTGTATCGTCCTCATTTTTTGTTTACGTGAAAAAAGAAAAAATACGTGTCCAATATTTTTTGTAAATCTATCAGACGGACTAATTAGATTTTTACAGTAAAATACCCTATTGATGTAACACAAATTAAGTTACATTTCAGATAATACAAAAGTCCATCCTAGAGTCAAGTCTTCATTTGATGACTTTTCAGTTTTAATGTTCCACCTTTTACTGCAAGATGCTAGTAAAAAGATTTTTATTATTTGTTTATAACTCCACGTCTCTTTAGACAAGGAAATGGTTCATGTCGTAAAAGGTAATAGGTTGCCAACATTTTCCTATTTTATTTAAAGAGCTTTTTAAGTGTGCTCAAAAACTGAAAATATTCTATGTTTCATGGTTTCGACGTTGCAAATTTGGTTTTTGTAGATAATGGTACAGAACCCTTCGTGCGCAATCCAGAGTCGCACTTAGGTGGTTTTGACAGTTGCTATCGGAATTATAGATTTTTTTTTGTTTTTACACATTTTATATTGTCTCTAGTCCCCGGTTCAGGCTACTCCGAGACCCAGATGAAGTGACTCACGTGTGTTTATTTTTTGTGCCACTTTTTGGTTTATTTTTACCTTGTGGACTGTCTTAAATAAATGCTTGTATTTATTTATTTTCTGTGAACAATACAAAAAAGGTTGTTTAATTGATTGTAAAAACAGGAGACATAGGCTTGTACTTTTATATATTCACGTGTGTCCCTAATATACTTTTAATAAACAAACTACACTTAGCCCACAAGAGAAAACACACTCAGATAACTATCAATTCGGCCCAAAAGCATCCAAAACTATAATAATATATAGCTTTTACGAAAGTCCATTTTGTACCCCAGAGACTAATTCCTCTAAAAACATAAAGGGTTTCAACCTTCGCTGGTTCCACTAGGGACAACCCTAACATGTCAAACAAGTCATATTTTCAGTAGAAATTGTAGGGTTACGTATTAGTTTTTAGGGTACAGCGTTTTTGGCACTGTCAAATTTTAGTGTAAAGGTGGTGATAAAATATTTTGTTTATTTAATAAAAACAAATAAATAAATTCACTTCTTAATAAAAAAAGTGTTTTTTTTTATGCCACGTAACAAGAAAAAGCAACTTTTTCAGTTATTTAGAGTATCAAAAACGTCATTCGAAAATTCTAAAACTAACGGCATTTCTAATCATCGGCTCTTTGATAAATAATTTTTATTTAACAATTTTGGCATTAAAATAAATGGATCATGTAGGAGTTTAACAAGTATATTGTACTCACATTTAGTTTCAAAGTCGCCAAGATAATTTTCTAAACGGCCCCTACAGCGTGCCTGTATGATAGTCTACCATAAATATCCAGCAATGGTGGCCGAGTGGTAGCGGCCCCTTATAAACTGTAGGTCACGAGTTCAAACCCAGCCAGGCACATTACTTAGTGTAATTAATTTCTTCACCACTGCTCTCAAAACGGTGAAGGAAAACATCGCGAGGAAACCTGCATATCCTAGAACTAAAATTTCGAAGACATTTGTGATATTCACCAACCCGCACTGGGCGCGTGTTGGATTACGGTCCATTCCCTCTCCTAAAGAGGAGGCCTGTGTCCCAGCAGTGGGAACATTAAAGGCTGATTATGAAACTTTTAACTTGCATATAATAGCACGTACAATGAACGTACAAAAAGTACAATGCTATTCGTACCAATGTCTGTCCGTAATTACGAGATTACTAACCACATCAGATCAATATCAGTTCTATATAGTGTACTTAACACCATAAGTCAATTAAGGGAAACAGTTTGGTAGTTAGGAAAGCGATTAGTTCCCCGATGGCTGTGGGTCAAGCAATCTGTCACTAATTATACAGTTAGATTATTGACGTATACCAAGATTATTGGTTGCGGAAATTGTTTGAAAGAGGTATCATGGCCCTGGAACGCAAATGTCATTACGAGGAACAAGGATGGGTTTTAGTCAGTAAGAGTCTTATACTCCCTTCCGCTCCACCTAGAGTGGAAATAGTTATTTGATGAGTTCCGATCCGTAAACAATAAATACCAAGATTATTAGAATTATGCTTGAAGAAAGAGGCCTTAGTATGAAATCGGCCATAATCTTTCGTGCCTTCGATTGGTAAAAGTTTAGAAACCAGCGTAATAAAAGAAGTGCCGTAAAATGTTGTTGTTTATAGCGTAACCAGAACTAAACTGGAGACATACCAAAAATACTTATTTGTAACACAAAAAATAACCTGCTGATTATAAGATACAAATCCAAGAGCCTTGCCCATAATAAAACCACGTTGGCTATCTGTTTTATAAATAGTTTACTATACACTCTTAAGTTCCCTATAACAGACCCCTAGTATGGCTTGTCATTGTCATTTTAAATCCATTGTGAAAAGGAACAGTGCTATTCATTCTTTATAGCTTCGTCTCTCTCTCTCTTTCAGCAGAATTACATTTGGCATGTCATAATTTGGTACTACATCCTACCCACATCTACCCATACTTATACGTAACACCACTATCCTCGTCAGACCAATATGTGTACTCTATTGTGTGTTTAACACCATAAGTCAATTAAGGGAAATAGTTTGGTAGTTAGGAAAGCGATTTGTTGCCCAATAGCTATGGGTCAAGCAATCTTTCACTAATTATGCAGTTAGATTTTTGACGCAATATTATAATACGTTTAAGGTAAATGTTTGATCAAGCCGCCTTAGTAATATGTGCTTGAAGTATCATTTCCGAGTGAAGCACATCTTACAAAGTATCCTGCAGCCCTACCATGACGTCTTAAATCAATCATGCTTCCTATGTCAGAGAGAGACGGAGTTATACATGACAAATAGCACTATCCCTTTTTCACACTGAATCATGATAGCATTGGCACTTCGTGGTACGGCCCCTGGTCTCGAACTTGTACTCGTATGTATAGATTAAAAATTAATTGTTAAAATTTTGTGTGCAAGTTTTTTCTTTTCTCAACAGCCTGGACTATCCCACTTCTGAGCAAAGACCATTTCATTTCATCTTTGTTCTGCTTCTTCAAGCCAATTTTCTCATAAGTCATCCAAGGCGTTCTGTCATCTTCAGTTATTTTCATTTAAGGGTTTTATTGTGTACAAATTAACTAATTTATAAATAAAACACATCTGACAAAAGTTTGATAGAAGTGTGTATATTAATTGTAATTATAAATTCACATAGATAGTTACCGATTGAATGGTAATTAATGAATACAAAAAATATTTAATTAATTACTTTTAATATGAGTAGAACATTACAACCACTATTTGCATGCCTTAAGGAATAAAATAATTAACAAAACTTACACAAGAATGGCAAAAAAATTAGATGATACTAAACTGATACATAACTGAAGATTTTTTAATTTTGAAGAAATTTTGAAGATTTCCTACATGTACGGATTTACCTTACATGTAGGAAATCTATCCAGTATTCTCTAAATACTGATGTTAATAATTTATTAAAATCAGCATAAAGCAACCAGATACAGCTGAATTTAATTATTTTACATGGAAACCAACTTATCAGACTTACTCTTTAAGGCGAATTACCCCGGGAAAACAGGTTATCATAATTTGAAAGTGTTATTTTAAATTGAATGAATTCTTACAGCATGAAAGCTTGTCAAAATTTGACATTACTATAGGATGTGAGAAGTTCAATTTCTCGATCAGCATGTCTGAAACAACAATGCTATTCTGTAAGAACTCACTCCAGTGCTCTCTTCTGATTCTGCGGTGAAAACTGTATTTGGTATTCTGTAACTTGATGAAAACTACGCTAGCGCCACTAAGTGAGAACATAGGTGAAGCGAACTACTTTTAAGTGAAAAGTTATTTAACTTGACAGTCAGAATACCAAATACTTTTCACTTCAGGTGAGTTACGAAGTGTAATCGAAAATGAGATATGAATCGTATTCGCACGTGAGTTCTTACAGAATAGCACTGCAGAACCGTATGTGAAGAATCGCTTCCGCTCCTGCCTCGCGCCACACATCTCCAGAGGCGCAAAGTTTGTCAATGTCTCCATATCTTTCCGTTATGATTTGAACCATCCTCAAATGGTGACTTATCTTACATCTCTTGTTTTGTACCTAATGCGCTCTTGCTTATGTACTGAATGTAAAATAAGCTGAACGTTGTTGGAATTTGAACGGGATGTGCAGAAATGGGAGACTTGCAAGATAAATCTTAAGTTAAAGTTTGTAAGATGCCGTGGGTAAAAGTTAGTCTATACAAATGTTTGTTTTTTTTTTGTACCACGGAATGGACCGATTTAACCATTTTTTCACCAGTGGGAAGTTACACTATCAGTGAGTAACATAGGCTATATTTTATCCGCGTATCCCCACGGAAACAGGAACTACGGGGGTGAAACGCAGCACGCTGCTATATATACACATATACATAATTTTATAAACATTAAAATTGATGCATAAAATAAACTTAACTAGAAACTAAAATAGAGTAGAAAAAAAGTCGTCCTGATAGATGTTAGATATCTTTGGAAATACTGATCTGGTTTAGAAAAAAATATTTTACTGATAGAACCTGCAGTATCGCCAAGTGCCACAGGCTACTTACTTTCGTCCTCCGGTCCGCGAAGTGTAGTTAACAACTGCTTTACCCGGTAACAAGCTATAACTTTTCCTGACCTATCTACCCTACTTTCAGCGTCGCCTTTCCCAGATAAAACATAACCCCACATTACTGAGCATCCATAAATTTTAAAACCTCAGCCACAAAAGAATTATGAATAAATTTTCGCGTCCATAATACGCAATCGAGCTTGAACCCCATATCGTTTCGATACGAGTAAATGAACGATAACTCTTACGCTCTCCCCCACATTATTCGATAAATCGCTGGACGTTTGTTTGCAGAAATCGTTCGGAAAATCTATCGAACGATAAAACTGAGTGCGGTCGAATGCCGTGCTATTGTATGAAGAGGTGAGAGGACGTGATTTATGTAGAACTTGGTGAGTTTTTACTTTGTAGCAATACGTAGAGGTGAAACACGGTCAATGACTGCAGTGTGAACCATTTATGGGAAACTAGGTCGATGGATAATATACTTAACAAGCTGATGCCGTTTTTCCGAATGGGAAATCATCAATTGCCTGCTTCCACTTTGGGCGGAGCGACAGGGAGTTTCAGAGTCTTACTACCCATATTTCTTCTATTATCCTTTACATTCCAGGGCCGAGGAGACTCTTTCGAATTAACAGCACAATTCTGGCAGTCACTGGCCCGTCTATCATGACATCTCTTTGAGGCGCGTGTGGAACACAAACCGCCGTCAATTCGGGCCTGATTCTTATCGGCCAATGGTGGCCAGTAATCACTTTGCGACTCCTGGGGCACGGGGCGTCTTCTTCTGTTGCGACGGCTTGGGCATGAAGCTTGTCTCTCCCTCACGCGGCCCGCCTTCTCTTTCGCTAGCATTACTGCTTCGCAGAAGGAAGTGACAGCTTTCATCCCCTCGACCATGGATTGTACCAGGCCCGGCAGCGAGAGGTCGCCGCCGCTATTAGCCAATGCCTACGATTTCGTTTGCGTAGATGCCGGTTTCAAAGACTTTCAAAGTTCCCCTTCTAATTCCGCTCTTGTTATATTTTTTTTAAATCTATTCTTGGCGGACGCTTTTGTTTAAAATAAAGCAATATATCAAATTTCAACTTTCTACACTTCGTAGCATCGGTTGCGTTTTGATAATCACAAACGATTTCATAAGTGTGTAGATTATACAAATACAATTATACATATACAAACCATATAGTTATATCAGATAGGATCATACATGATATATACAACCGTACATATGTATGTATAGTACCATACCCATACAGTAACTCAACTGTTTTACAGAACGAAACAAAGGAACTCAAGATGAGAGGACAGTGTTTTGTCAATAAGTGTATAAAGGTTGATCCACACTGTCCGTGACAGGGACGCGTCCGGGCCTTGAACGCAACGTGACAATGAGTTTCTCAATTTCAATTTCAAATTCTAAATTTCTGTTATTTATTTTAAATCCTTAATATTGTTTTCCTCTCACAAGAATAATTGGATCAACCCGTAAATAGTCCATTTTAACAATAACATTTAAATACTCTACAAAATAGGGCAATATTAACAATTAACGCTTAAGACCCAGGTGGTCTTAAAAACAATAAAATAAATGATAATGATCTGATACTGTGTGGTTAATAAACAAATAGGAATGTGCATTCGGTCGATACTGTTAATAATGTCCCTATTAATATAAATGAGATCTTTAATCGATCCTTTAAGATAAGAATGAAGTTATTGCCTGTTTTGGCTGCGTTCAAATTAATTGAACAGATTGACTGATAAATATTGATCCTGGACAGTAGGTACAAATGTGATTATTGGGTTTAATTCACAGTTCAGAATATTGTTAATATTTTATTTTTTAAGAGTTATTTTCATTCATGTCCAGCTCTTTTGGTTATGTTTATTTTGAATACAGTTTATCTATACTAATATTATAAAGCTGAAGAGTTTGTTTGTTTGTTTGTTTGTTTGAATTATTATATTTTATCCCCATATTCCCATGGCAACGGGAACTACGCGGGTGAAACCGCGAGGCGCTGCTAGTTTTTTATAAATTTGAAAAATTGTCTAGTTTAAAAAAAAACTGCTCTGCTCTGTATCATGCTTGCGTTTACAAACATTTAATATCACATTCATAAACAGCCAGATGCGAAATAACTATCTGTACTTTTCATGGTGTCAAAAATGCCTATCAACTATCGGTAGCGGCCGTATGCTTAATTATAGGTAATTCGGCCACATTCAAATTATTATTATTCTACGAGTAAGGTTTTCTTCAGCTAAATAACTTGCCAGTACTTACCTACTGGAAGCACTCTTCTGTTTAGCATTTGTGAGTACATGCTTATCTAATAAATACATTGATGTTTGGTTCCAAAATTTACCGTTAACCGAATAAGTTCTCAATCATTTCAAAGAATCAATACCATTAAGTTAGTCCAACCCAGTCAGAATTAATTCTTATTTGACTAAGGTATTTAACGTCAACGTGTAGGTAATAAAATATCAGTTAAACTGATCTTATTTGTGACATTTTGTGCAAGGGAACGTGAATATTTTAATCTTTTGCAAAGGTATTCAACACCGGCTATTTGAGGTATTTTACGAAGGCGTTTATTTATTGTAACTTCGTTTTATTCAATAAAAAAAAAACATTCAGAAATAATAAAATATACAGAACTTTGTAGATTTTATTATTTCTGAATGTTTTTTTATTTCATCATTTTAATATTACCTATCAATCTGCCGATTTCTGGGCCACTTTGAACTATGATATCGCAGAAGTCAAATTTTGATCGAAATACGTTTCGTATGTCATTCGATAGGGACGGAGGACGAGGGTTTTGACGAATCAAACACGACTGTTTGAACCAATTGAGAAACGTTATTCAAAAGAGAAAAACATCTAGTACATCAGTTTCGTACAGAAAACCGCAGCAACAATGTGTAATTTAGTTTCATTGCCATAACAACAGCACGTTACTCAGTTTTTTTTTTTTCTGAAAACTGTGTTACGCTAAACAGCTTATTTGCTCTCCTGAAAATTTTAAGATTCTCACTTGCACGGTGTTAGAACTTAAGCGATGAATGTAACATTGTTGAACGTAAAATTTAAAATTCGAATAATCTTAAACTATGTTCTAACTTTTTATTGTTTTTTGTCAGGTCTTAATCTTAATTATTGTAATCAAACTCTTTTGTATACGTTATCGAAGAAACGATACGATGGCGCAGTGGTTGAGTGATTTGCTGCTGTGCTGCATGTCGCGGGCTTGATACCCGCACAGAACAAATATTTGTATTGTCTACAGATCAGATTACAGTTCCGGGTCTGGCTGTTTGTGTATATAAGTTCGGATTATTTAATACATGTATGTTCTATCGTAGAAACTATGTTCCAAAAGCGCTTGAATTTAAGTGATAAGGAAGCTGCTAACACTCCAGATTTCCGCCTGACTGATGCCTAGAAATATACTGGCTAAACGTAAGATAATACAAATACATATCAAAACTTCGGGGAATGTAGGCGAGGTGATATCTGTTGCGAGAATCATTATTACTGTCCTATCTTAATCTAATTATATCAGTTTAGCTTTTTTTTTATGGATAGGAAATCATCAAATGACTTCATCCGCTCTGGGTGGAGCGGAAAGGACTGTCAGACGCTTACTGACTAAAACCCATCCGTGTTCCTTGCGTTCCAGGGCCGTGGGTCACCGCGGCCTGGAGGGTAACGGAATTTGTTCGGAACGGTCACGTTTCAAACAAATTCCGCAACCTTGGCTGGATACGTTTTAACCTATAGTTTGAAACATCACAAAAGTTAAGCAGTTTCACATGTCTCAGTGTACTTTACTCATCCAGTTAAAATTTATTCAAGTTCATTTTTAATGCTAATCAAAGATCAATTATCCGGCATCGTCGAACTACTTTACTCTCATGCCTTCGTTTTCTTCAATAGCTTCTTACAACCATATCTGCCTCATATAAATTTACTTCTTTACCCTACTACCAGTTAAATATAACAGCAACCGTTTTAAGTTACAATTTAGAGCAGTGGCCACTTGTTAACCGCAGAAGACTTACGCGTTCCAAAAAAAAATGGTGCCCACACTATCCCAGTTTGTAAAACATGTAGTTTTTGTTTCTATATAGGGTTCCGTAACAAAAATGATATGAAAGGAACGGTTACGGTACGATTTAGTATTTTTGTTTATTTATGGTAGCTGTTATTGCAGGACTTCACATTTGGAATATAAGTAAACTGTTCGAATCGGAATGTCAAAAACAAAACGTTCCTGTGGCCGTAGTACGAAGTGCAGATGTTATCATGATTCATTGTGAGAGAAAGGGATAGTGCTATTCGTCTTGTGTAACTCCGTCTCTCTCTGACACAGGAATCACGATGGATTTAAGACGTGGTAGGGCTGCTGTTTAAGACAAATTTAGAATTGGTGGTTAACCTAAAACTAAGTATTCGTCTCAAACCCATTATACTCTGGAGGAAACATAATTTAGGAGGAATAACAATTTCAACGACAGAATTATGATGGTATTGACTTTGTAGTACCTATTACATATATCTTGTCTTTACAAAAGTATATTAGAGATAGTAGTACTACTAAGAATAGTAATAGTAAGTAGGTTAAATATAACACTTTTAAACGTCAAATTTTTTGCTAGATGAGGCCGCAGTTTCCTAGTTGACTTATCTAAGAAGAAAAACGAAACAGGTCAAAGTCTCTTTTAAAGGCCATACAATCCATACTGGTCAAATCTTATGAGAATGATGTAAGTTAATATCTGAGGTTCCCTTTTGAGGAAAGCGCCACACAGATTTGAGTAGACCTGTTCAGACAGGAGCATTTGTCGGTTACCGTAGCTCAAACTTAGAACTTTAAAGAGCTCAACGATTTGACGAACACTACCAAAGTAATAACTCAAACTGCCAAACTAACTGAAATGAGATCCTTACTCCTTCATCATTATCATTTCAGTATTACATAAATAAATAGAAACTAAGTTTATATGAGCACAGTTTTGAAAAAAAAAGAAAACTTTTGCTAACAATCCAATTTTGCTAAATATAATCATTTTCCTACGGAACTCTTGGCAGACAAGACAGGCTAGCACTTTGCAAGTTTTTAGTTTTTATTTTTTTATTTAATCGTGTAAAGGTGTAAAGTTATTAAGGACAACATAAGATCCTCTCTTATCTCCCAATCTGTAAGGTGCTAACAGTTTATTGGGTGTCAAACACGTAACCGAATAATCGTTTTATATCGATATAATTTATCATCTATCGCGTTTTGTTCGTATCGGATAACGAATATCGATTTAAAAATAATAGGTTTCAATATTGAGAGATAGGTTTTTGATATTGATCTTAAGGAAATTAAATAGTGTTAATATTTTATTAATGTTTTTGATTAAATTTCGTTTGGTTTTGATTAAGTAATTTGAAGATAAGATATTAATTTAAATCTAATATTCGATTACTCTTGTTTTGAACGAAATAAGAAAACGAGTTGCGCCGCGCGCCGGATCGAAGTAACATGGGATAAGAGCAGGATGATGATGATTAAATTACTTATTTTCACACAAACACACACCGAAAGATAGCCCTACAAAGTTGTGTCCACTACTTAGACTCCACCTAAAACCAACAAATTGACTACAGCGTGTTCCAAAAGTGCATAATCATATTTAAAGTTGATATAGGGTAGCTGATATTAAGGAAACAATAGCGAAATAGAAAAAAAAAATATTTTTCAAAAAATCGACCGCAAATTCCGACAGTGCTTTTTATTTGGAACTTTTACCAAATAAAAATCACTTTGAAGCAATTTGATGCAGCTGGTGTCATTAAATCTGTGTTATCTTATTGCAAATTTTTCTTAATGTATATGATCACGCAATTCTGGAACATGCTGTATAGCATGTTATTGATTGCCATTAATCTAGAGCTTTTCCTTTGTTATTGTTACTGAGATAACTGGAGGTCCTTTAAACTGATTTAAAATATGGGCCTTAAAATTTTATTTGGATTCCAACTTGTCCAGTTGATTGTATTGGCAAAGGAAAGTGTACAAAGGCTTTTGGAAAGATCGGCTACTTTTTTACCGATACCATTTCAGCCTATCTGTTTCTCCCTAATATCCGCTAATTGAGTTATTTTATTTTCATAGTTAATTACTTTATTCTTATCTTTTTTTCTTTTTTCTTTTCTTTTTTCTCTTATTCTTTTTCTTTATTCTTTCTTTTTCTTTCTTTCTTACTTTCGCCCAATAAATACAAACTTTCAAACAGCTTACATAACCAATCAGGGTCCATTCAAAATCAGCTTTTGTAGTAAACAATAAAGGGTCCCTTATAAACTGCCGTTGTTAGCTTACAGAATATTTTGTTTTCGTTAAGATTAGCCTGTTAACGAAGTTCTTACTCGAACTTAGCTCGTTTTAGCCTTTTAAATGAAAATATATCTATTCGTTTACGGGCTGCGCTCGATTTAAGGTGATTACAGTTTATATCACGCTTAGAAGTTTGTTGTTGCCAAGTCTCTCTTAGTTTACCTTTTAGCTGTAGGAAATTATGAACACTTTGATGACTGTGTATCTTGTAAAATCTACTTACCTTTACACTTTTTCTTGTTGTTTACGATATGGGAATGCTTTGATGTACTCTGTCCTGGGGCGAACGGAGGGGTCAGTCAGGTCCCTACTGACTAAAACCACCTCGTGTTGGGATCGTATACTTGCACTGGGGGCTACTTACTTTTTTTAACTTTGCATCATCCTACAGCTGGGCAAAACCTAAGGATGACTGATGGATGGATGATAAATGACCTAAAGATTTTTTGATCCAGGGCTTATTCAACCCACTTATACATACAAAATGTCATATGTATTTTAGTTTCTGCTCGTCCTGCCTTTGATTCTCTAGTCGAGTAGAATATCATTGGTTCGTCGTTCCCTAGTTGAGGAGTTTCATCTGAATTGTTTTATTAATATCCCGATGTATGAATATAATTATGCCCAGTTGATGAAAAGTTTGATGCCAAACGTTTTAAATTACTTGGGATTAAACATGATGAAATGTAGAATTATGGGATACCAAAAGTTTTTTTTTTAAACTTCGCCCCACACCCACACTAGGAATTTCTCCTGTATCATGGGAGCGTTAACAAACATATAAATTCACTTACGTAAACAGCCTATTACCTTAAAAACCCAAAAAGAACCGTCACCTATTCACCATGTCATAGTTATATTGAGCAAATACAGCAGTTCTTAAAACGTTTCCACCAACAACTCCAAGTCGCCATGACACTTTGAAACCAAATTCGACCTTTCCCGCTTTGAAAGCTAAAATATTCTTTCATACTCTAGTTCCATTTCCCAGACTTGGCGATGGCTAAATCTACGCTTAAACCTTTTCAGCCAACTTGACCTACTTGGTAAGGGCTGGCTTAAGTTAGAAGCAAGACATGGTTTAGTGAGACAGAACATTAAAACAGACAATAATGTCCTGACTTCTGTGTGTTCCAGCAGGGTCTGAGCAGTGGTTTCTGGCCTCTTTTCCCATTGTAGTTTTGTGAACATCATATCTTAAATCATTCAATTTTTCGTTTCAAGCTTTGCTAGTTTATTTGGCGAGCAATTATGGATGTTTCCTGATTCAAAAAATATGATTCTAATTAGTCCGTCAGTTAGATTATAGAAAAATATTCGACACGTATTTTTTCCTTTATCAAATCTATAAAAACTGACGAAGATAAAAAGCATCAAAGATCAGGAGTGGGAGCGTGTGACGTTACTGCCCGGTAAAAATTGTAGCGGGTAGTGACGTCACACGAGTTTTCAACGCACTGTATCGTCTTCATTTTTTGTTTATGTGGAAATCTATCTGACGGACTGACTAATCAGATTTTTTTAGTTAACTACCCTATTGTAACGTTCTGAATCAAGACTGACTGACCAGACTTTGGAATCTCTTCTCAATATCAACCTATGATGTTCCCAGTTGTTGCCAGTTTTCAGTCTTACCATATGCAACTGATTAGATACTTGCGTTTCTCATGGAGTGACTGCATCTCCACCACCCAGTAATAAGTTAACAGGGTACCACTTTGGGACCGTTTGTATCGCAACCCGTTAATGTTGGAGCTTTTTAAATCATATTATATTATATTTTTAATTATTATATCATTATTATATTTTTGAATTGGTTGAAACAAATCTGTGGCCCATTCATTTGATATAGGTATCTAATTAAGTGTTATATTATATTAAAAAAAAGACCACGAGGCATTCTGTACCAGTCTACTTTTTGTTTAGTAAAGTATACTGTTGTAGGTGTACAACAAATTCATAATGTCTAAAATCAAAATTAGTTTCATAAAGATTAGCGACGCGCGGTGTCACCCGCGAAGTTCCCGTTCCTGTGAAAATATGGGGATACATAATGTAGTGTGGTATGTTGGTGAAATTATGATTAATAACGGTTCAGTAGTTTCCGAGCGTATTCTGTACAAACTACAAACACAAATCTTTCCTTTTTGTAATATTTACGGAAAACTAAATATCAAGGGTTCCAGTCAGTGTCACATTTTAGTATAATCTTAACAAAGAAGATTGTATCCTAAAGTCTATGATTTGTAAAGATTTCTCATAACTTAAACCACAAAATGGTTACTTTGAAACTTTCCAGTGTTGACTCTAACTTTGCTTTTAGTATCGATTTATTGTTTATTTAATTTTATTTTTCTCTTAAAGACATTAATTAGGTTTCCAACTTCGGGTAGCGCGAAAAAGTGCTAAGTGCTAAATACGAAGTTCTGAAAAATAAGTTCTTTAGACATGTGACCCATTAAAGTTAACTTTGAAATATAGGAGTTGGAGGGAATTGGAAGGAGGGTAACGATTCTATACGACTAATGGCAAAGTTGTATTCATGTAGTAGTCATTTATTATGCATCGCAAATGCGAGGAGAATTTGTAGCCTGAGGTAGAATGAATTCTGGATAGGGAGTTTAATGTAAGAACTTGATCATGCCCGAAAATATATTTCATACTATATAAGGCAGAGGTTAGGTGACAGAGATGAGGTAGCAGAGGTGAGGTTGCACAGTTGAGGTGGCAAAGGTGTACGACATGGTAAGACATAATTTTATTAGTTACTAGTTGTAGCCCGCGGCTCCGCCCGCGCGAATTTTGAAATATATCCCAAGAGAACATACTCCCGGGAGAAAAAGTACCCTATGTGTTATTCCAGACTAATATCTACCTCTGTGTCAAATTTCATCAAGATCCATTCAGTAGATTTTGCGTGAAAGAGTAACAAACATCCATCCATCCATCAATACTTACAAACTTTCGCGTTTATAAAATTAGTAGGATAAGATGTCCAGTTTAGGACGGTGTCTTTAAATTGCCATAAAAGAGCTCAAGTCTAATTAATAACAGCCGCACAGGTCAAAATGCAGGGCTAAGCAAAGCTTGCAGAGGTGCCTCGAAAAGTACGCTAACCAGCTGGTCCCGGCAGTCATTTAAACATCTTTGACAGTCATTATAAGTAGTAATTTAGTACCAGTCTTGCACACTCACAAGTGGTACCTATCGCGTTACCCAGTATCTGGATTGTAAAGATCTGACCTTCATAATCTGGCAGCGACTCCATGTAAAATGATGTTATTCAACTACATCTGGATAGACTGGAAGCCGACCCACATAGTTTGAAAAGGCTAGGCAGATTGATTTAAAAATAACTGTATTTTCTTAATTAGGGAAACTTGCGAGCTTTACATAGACACAAGACAAATATAAAAAATCAAAATACAACTACAAACATAACCACGGTCTTATTCAATTCGACCAGTGCCTGACTAAGACGTCCTTTGAAATTCTCAACTCAAAGTAACTAGAAAATGATTTCCTAACCATAATAAAATGGCAACAACCATTTATCTAGTAGCTTGCCACAAAGGCTGTCATACGAAGAACTAAGATTTTCCTGCTCTTCGGACGTTGTGAGAAAAAGATAACCAGTGGCAGGGTGTCCGGACTTCCAGTTTACTTTTCAGGGGGCTTAGGAGCGGTCTAGACAAGCGGGGCGCTTTTATTTTTTAACCGACTTCTAAAAAAGGAAGAGGTTCTCAATTGAGATGTTTGTTTTTTTTTTATGTTTGTTCGTGCATAACTCCGTCGCTTGCCAACCGATTTGAATAATTGTTCTCTTTTTTGTTGGAAAGGGTATTATACTTCCCAAATGGTCCCATGAAAATTTTATCGAAATCGAACAAGCGGTTTTTTGTTAATTTCATTAAATGAAAGCAAATCTGTTGGGATAGCTGAAATCGCATGTTTGTTTATTGTTTACACCAATATATACCACGTACGCTGTGATGGGTATGTTTAGCTGGGGGTGAACCACTAAAAAGTGAAAAATAAAAAAAACTTTTTACAAAAAATACAGTTCTGACTTCTAAACAAAAAAAAAACTAAAAAGTACAAAATAACTTTAATTTCGGAAGTCGGTGTGTTCAAAAACAAAAAAGCAACCAAAAACACCGAGTTCCGAAATTGAAGTTATTTTGTACTTTTGTTTTTTATTATTTTTTGCAAAAAGATTTTAATTTGTTTGAGTTACATTGTTTTTTTATACATTTGTTTGTGGATTGAATTCGGCAGTAACTTCATAAGGTATGTAAAGGGCTTAACGAAGCCTCACTCGGTATTTTGGTATGTCTGAATGTATGAGTGAGTTGAAATAGTATTATTATTGTAGTGATCAACAGTTTGATGAATGGTTTTTCAAAATCTAGCTGCATTGACTGTAAATCGCTGATAGATTTGACATCAATAAACTTTTTGTTTGTGTTGACTAATATTAAACGGAATTTAACGATATTTAACCACAAAAAAGGACACGAATTACGAGGCTCTGGACAGAGTCAAATTATATCAACTTAAACATTTGCAAGAATTTTAAGTATGGGTTTGATCTACCAAAATATCACGTGCTGAATCCCAAATAACTTTAGCACGTTATAAAATAAATCTTCCCCGCTGATGAACTCCTACCTCTACAAAATGGAAGTTTCCCTCAATTAATCGAAGTCGATCTTGTTCCGTCTGCAATTTGAGACCATTCATCCTTCTCTGCGCTACTCATTAGCTGCACCTTGATTTAAGACCGGAAAAGGGATGAACAGACTTCTAAGTTCCTTTAATTATTTGTTGGAAATTATTGGGGCTTGACTTAAAGTTTTATTATGATAGTTTTAGGATTTTATTTCATAAAAACTTGTTGGTGTTACAAAGCAAAAGGAATGTCATACATAAGTGTCATATTATCAGGCCCATTTTACAATCTGGATGATTCGAATATACAAAATTCGGAGGTATTCCATGAAGCACACCCAAACGAAGCACACCCAGACGAAGCACACCTAAAGTATTCCACTTAGCACACCCGTAGGTGGGCTTCAAATAAAAATTTAAAATAATTAATTTCCTATTCCACGAAGCACACCTACGAATATCACTCGCATAGTGCGGGGGCTAAGAAATAAAAATGTCGATAGAAGAAAATATTTATTATTTAAAAGACTAACTTAATTATCTAACATCTTTCAGTTTCATTATAATAATGTGATACAATACTTGTAATTTTCTTTATGTTCATATATAAATCCCATAGATAAGACGTATACATGATGCGCTAATAGTCAAAGCGTGCGCCCGCCACTGAATTCCCGAGCCAACCCGAATTTATCCGAGCGTTTCCGGAACTTGTTTACATGCTTAGTTCTCATTACACTATCGCGACGTCACGGGCTGAGTGTATGCAATAGGGTAGTTAACAAAAAAAAAAGCTAATTAGTCCGTCGGATAGATTTCCAAAAAATATTGGACACGTATTTTTTCTTTTTTCTCGTAAACAAAAAATTAAGACGATACAGTGCGTTGAAAACTCGTGTGACGTCACTACTCGCTACAATTTTTACCGGGCCGTTACGTCACAAGCCCCCACTCCTGATCTTTGATGCTTTGTATCTTCGTCATTTTTTATAGATTTGATAAAGGAAAAAATACGTGTCCAATATTTTTCTATAATCTAACTGACGAACTAAACATAATCATATATTTTTTACTCAGGAAACATCCCTATCGTGCGCCGGTCTTGTTATTGTTATTTTTTCTGTTTTTCGTGCAATTTATTCAAACAAAATAATGGAGCCGATGGCAGGTCCAAGTAGTAGAAATTTTAACCCATCTATTAATTACGTACTTGGCCGGAAGGGGACACAAGTGTTAGTATATAATAACAAACAATATAGTAAACACAAGATTTATAAAAACGGTAATGCCTTGTGGCGGTGTATTAAAAAAGGGTGTAATGGCTTACTTACATTAAGTAGCATGGAAGAAGTTGTTAAAATAAAGGAACATAAATGTGCCTCAAACGTTTTGGAGACCCAAATTAAGGAAGCAATGCATGAACTCGAGCAGCAAGTAGTTTCCACCATGGAGCCCATTCTTAAAATCTTTGTTCAAGTTTTTGATTTGAGAATTGAAGAAACAAATTGTGATTTTTTATGTTAAAGTAGAGTATTTTTATTATTCACTAAACAGGTAGCTATAAGAAAACTTCAACATAGATCTCTATGGAAAACTATATTTACAATGTTTTTGTTCGCGACGATGCGTCTTAGCTACATAGTATAGGTAGTTATAGGTAGCTATAGTAGTACATAGAATGTTGCAAATAAATAAAACCGCGACTACATAGTATAGGTAGTTATAGGTAGTTAGTTAGCACATAGAATGCTGTAACAAATAAAGCTGCATAGAATAGATAGTTATAGGTAGCTATAGTTGATACATAGTTTGTTATTGAAATAAAACACAGTCGTTACAGTTGTTTGCTCTCAAGAGGCAGTATATAAGCCCTTGGAGCCTTTATTTCTTCCAAGTAAATAGAATATAGTTAGGTAGGGTATCCTGTCCCTTACACATAACAGTAAACACATGGTAACCCTGGTAATCGAAGGTATATGAAGGTAATCAAGGTATATAAAGGTATATAAAGGTATATCGGTGGTATATAAGGTAATCGAGGTATATACACACACAGACAGACATACATAGGTAAATAGAAAGGGCTTGGTAATTGAGACCCGAAATATTCAGGTCAAAGGTAGTCGCATAGCTAAAAGCGACACTGACCAATCACAGAGCAGGAGGGTGCTGGTACGTGATTGGTCAACAGTTTTTGATAAATAGCCCTGGTGAAGGTATGCACAAAATAAAACACTTTGCATCTACCCTCTTCCTTTCCCGAAAAAACAAGTCTAGATTCTAGACTTCTAAATGTCTGAAATAAAACCGCCTTGAAAAATCCTTTCAGGGGATATATAGATGTTTATAGTGTATGCAGGCATAAAGCCGTAATTTAGGTTTGAATAAAACTGTTTATTTTTATCCCCCTGAAACATATACGCTTATAGAGTTGCAACCCCTTAAGTGACAGGGTTGAAACATATGTAGTTTTGTAGAGGGTTGTCGTATCTATAGAGATACATATAGCTGTATAGCCCTCCTAGCATAGTTTTACGGTAAATTCACCCCAAGTAGGTAATAGCTTCGCACCTACTATAGTTTTGTATAGTTTTTGGCATCCCACCCCTACATGGAGGGGGATGAAGGGGTGAATTCGTCTTCGCTGTATGGAGCTTACCGAGGGCTATCCATAAAGGTACGACAACCCCTACTCACATAGACCTAAGCCTAGATATAGCCTAAATTCTAGGATAGACATAGTGAAAATTTAAGTTAATAAACTTCATCACACACGGTGATTTTTTGGGTGTCGATACGGTATAGTTACGCCGTACAATAGTAAACTTGAAAATTTATAGAATTTGTAGTCATTGTCAAGATAATTTGGATTTATACCTAAATGTAGAATCATATAGTCGCGAATTTCACCCTTCAAATCGCTAAGTGCATAGTGAACAAGTTAAATAGTGTTTTATTGTGACTTTATTGGTAAGCCCTCTATACCTACCCCTATATACTGTGTCAATAACAGCAAGTATAGCAAGTAGTCAACTAAGGGTTGCATCCTCATGGCCCGTAGCTTATAGACGGAGCGTCAACGCGTCTGGATCATTTATACCTAGGTGGGTTGTCACCATACAGTCCACTTTTGAAGAATAGGATAACCTACCCTGGCCACCCTACAGTCCAGTCGATCACGTCCGCCCCGTACATTTTCTGGTCCATCGGAGCCGGATATTTTGAAGATAGCCTGATCTAGCTATTTGGAAGTTGGATTTATAGAACCACGCAGCTACCCTGAAGGCGCAACCCCTATTGTGAAGTCGCACCCCCTTGAAGAAAAAACTACCCTTCAACATTTCAAGACACGAAGGGTGTCCCTAGAAGCTAAATAGAAGTCGGACCTTGAAGAAATCATCCCTTCAAGAAAACTACCCCTAGGCAGATTAATAGTGAAGCAACAGCATAGAAGAAATTTAATCAAGCTGAACTTAGAAAATTTCGAACGACTTCACACTTTGAAAATTTTGAGGGGTTCCGACACTTAGAATATTTTTGAAGATTTTGAACTTGGAAAATTTTTTGAAGAATTTTGAACTTAGAAAATTTTCAACAATCCGGAACTTGGAAAATTTTTTGAAGATTTTTGAACTTGGAAAATTTTCAACAACCTGACACTTAGAAAAGTTTTGATCAAGCGGGACTTGGAATATTTTTTGAAGAATTTTGGACTTAGAGAATTTCGATCGACTTCACACATAGAAGATTTTGAACAGTCTGGGACTTAGAAAAGTTTCAGTCAATCCGAACTTAGAATATTTTTTGAAGATTGGGGACTTTGAAGAATTTTGAAAAAATTTTTGAAAATTTTTTTTTTGGAAACTTGGATTGAAGTTTCACCTGAGGCTTACCAGTGGACTACCGAATAGTTTTGAAGATTCATTGAAGACTTCAACAATGCCGATCACGAGGTCGCATGGCAAATCATCCGAGGCGTGGACAGTTCCGATACAGGATCCAGCCGAGAGGGTTCCTGCTATCCATCATCAGGTGCCGCCGCGTTCGCCTTCATCGTCTGGGACGGCGCGATCAATGCAGCAGCGCAGTGAAGACGTGTCTCCGCCTGCTGCCGCTGAACGAATAGAACAGATAGAAGCTTCAGCAATAGAACGAGTACCTGCACCATTGCCGACAACAGTACAGAAACAGATGCCATCGACCTCAAGGAAGGGAACCCGCTTTGAGACGACTTCAGATAGTACAATGAAGCCGTCAAATAGAAAAGATAGCCGAGTCTTGCCAATGACTACCCGGGGTGACGCCCGTATAGAACATAGACGTCCGCCGTCGACCATTGACAGGTCACCGCGGTCATATAGAAAACTACAGAAGGCTCGCGAAGACTTATTGAAGATTAAGTTGGAGCTTGCCCAGTTAGCACTTCAGAGAGCCGAACAAGAGTCGGACGAAGAATATTTGGACGATAGAAACTCAAATGAAGAGTACGTGCGTTCCTGGCTGGAAGAGGCGCCTGAACCTGTTCCTGATCAGAGAGAGACCAACGCCGCCGAGGGGGACATCCGTGATAGTCGACAGCAACCGCCCCCCCCTGTGGACTTCGAACCAATAGTGGACTCTCGTCGAACGCACATAGATCCAGATAGTGCTAAACAGATAGAGCCACCACCTATGAAGAAAATAGAAGACGATAGGAGCGAGGATAATTTACGTCCATTCGTTACGGACCTTACGGCTGCTATAGCATCTTTAGTTGACAAGAAAACAGAACAGCAGTCACAGAATTCCTCCTCGGCGTCGAAGGTCATTATGACTTTACCGAACTTCAGTGGTGCGCATACAGAATGGTTGTCATTTCGAGCCATTTATGAAACAACTCGAAAATATTTCAACGATGTCGAGAATACAGCAAGACTTAGAAGAAGCCTGCATGGACGCGCTTTAGAAACAGTTAGTTCAGAACTCATCGGCCATGCAAGACCAGATGACATCATGAAGGAACTCGAGCTGCAATTCGGCCGACCAGATTCGATAGCACAGGCCGAAACAGATAGATTGCGAGGACTGACACGATGCAGTGAAAATCCAAAGGATATTTGCTCATTCGCAAGCCACGTGAGGTGCGCTATAGTAACGCTGCGAGCATTGAAGAAGGATCATTACCTAATCAACGCCGAGCTCATGCGAACCTTGACAGAGAAGCTACCGAACTCGATACGTGTACAGTGGTACCGTATATATACAGAAAAGTACCAGTCCTTGCCAGACTTGTCGCTGTTTAGCGAATTCATTACCGAACAAGCTCGATACTGCAGCGCTTTCGCTCCTGCTGAAAACATCAAGACAGAGGGCTCATCCAACCGACGCACACCGCAGCAGAGGACTCACACAACAACAGAGAAGTCAGCAAGCAAGTGCCGACTGTGTGAGAAGGATGGCCATATAGAACGCGATTGCTCGAAGTTCAAGAATAGTAATAGTAACAAGAGATGGGAAATTGCGAAGAATCTAAACCTGTGCTTCCGTTGCCTGAAGCCAAGAAGAGAGCGGCATAAATGCAACGCGAAGAAGTGTGACGTCAAGGGGTGTACAGCCACGCACAGTCGGCTACTTCATTACGACAAGAAGCCTGCTGCGGTGGCAGCCGAAAAGCCCAGACAGACCGAAGTCAAAAAGGAGCCCAAGGAGACAGTCGCCAGCTCAAGATCATCGTCGAATCACGCCTATTTAAAGATCATCCCGGTCCGGGTCATTGGACCGGCGGGAGAGGCATCTACGTTCGCCCTACTCGACGATGGATCGACCGTATCGTTGATCGATGAAGACATCGCCGACCAAGTCGGAGCCGAGGGCAAGATCGACCCACTGAAGATTGGTGCGATCGGTGACACCATGATCGACACTCCTTGTTCGAAAAGAGTCACAGTGACACTCGCGAGTCAGCATAGAAATAGGGTGCCGTTCAGAGCGCGCACCATACCGAAGCTTAATCTCGCGTCACAGACAGTCCGTGAAGAAGATGTCACACATTGCAAACATCTCATCGACTTGAAAGAGCAGCTAGTCTATGATGTTGGCGCGCCCAAGATTTTGATTGGCCAAGACAACTGGCACCTTCTCCTTGCCAGTGAAGTCAGAAGAGGCCCCAGGCACCAGCCAATAGCGTCACTTACAACGCTTGGATGGACGCTACATGGCGCGCACACTAGAATACTCGGTCAGCAGGTGCATTACGTCAGCGCATGCAGAGAAGATAGAGAAGATAGAGACGATAGACTGAACGAGCAACTTCGTGAATTTTTCGCACTCGAGTCCCTAATAGTTAATCCTCGGCGTCCAGATTCTGATCCAGAGAAGCAGGCTGAAGACATCTTGAAAAGACATACCAAACAGTTGACAGATGGGCATATAGAAACAGCTATGTTATGGAAAAATAACAACTTTGAAATGCCCGATAGTTATGGGACAGCACACAAGCGGCTGATCTCTATAGAAAAGAAGCTCGACAAAGATCCGAGTCTTCGAAATAAATATATAGAACAGATGGACTCGCTCCTTTCGAAAGGGTACGCAGAAAAAGCGCCCAAACAGACCACGCCAGGAAGAACCTGGTATCTGCCTCATTTCGACGTCTTCAATCCCATGAAGCCGGAGAAGTTTCGAATAGTACACGACGCCGCAGCTAAATCGAATGGAATGTCGCTGAACGACTTCCTACTCACAGGACCGGACCTGTTACAGTCGCTGCCCGGCGTCATGATGAGGTTTCGTAGATATCCGATAGCCATTTCAGGTGACATTACCGAAATGTTCATGCAGGTCAAAGTACGACCTGAAGATAGAGACGCCCTCCGATATTTGTGGAGAGGCAATAGAAGAGAAGGAGCCCCCGACGAGTATCGAATGACGTCAATCATATTCGGCGCGGCAAGCTCACCGTGCACGGCCATATTCGCGAAGAATTGGAACGCGAATCGGCACATAGAACAGCATCCAGAAGCAGTAGAAGCAATAGTGAAGAACCATTATATGGATGATTATCTGGATAGCTATAGAACAGTTGAAGAAGCGACACATATAGCAACAGCGGTGAAGAGGATACACCAACAGGCTCGTTTCGAAATTAAGAAATGGGTATCTAATGACATCGACGTCATACAGAAAATAGAACCGTCGCTTATAGAGACAGAAGTCGTCGACATCGGCGACCATACAGAGAAAATTCTTGGCCTAATATGGAGACCAAGAGCAGATACGCTGGGTTTCAATCTGAGCCTAGCCCGATTACCGAGTGGCGTATTACAGAAGGAAGTGCCCACGAAAAGAGAGGCGCTGAAAATAGTGATGTCACTATACGACCCACTCGGCCTAGCCTCACCCGTAACGATTCGCGCCAAACAAATACTCCAAGAAGCATGGAGAAGAGGAGTCGACTGGGACCAGCCGTTCGACACAGACTTGGCCACAGCATGGAGAAGTTGGGTTCAACATCTACAGAATCTTGCCCAAGTCACAGTACCAAGATGTTACCCAGGATATAGCGACGCCATAGAAACGCAAGTCCACGTTTTCACGGACGCGAGCGAAACTTCGTACGCCGCAGCGGTGTACTGGCGTATCTCTACAGAAGATGGCAAGACTCACGTGAGCCTCGTCATGGCCAAGGCAAAGGTGGCGCCACTCAAGCTCCAATCGATACCCCGACTCGAGCTGCAGGCCGCGGTGATGGGGACCCGCGTCGCTGCAGCTGTCATCCGAGAACACGGAGTCAAGCCGGCCTCCGTGACGTACTGGTCAGACAGCAAAACCGTGCTGACCTGGATCAGAAGAGGAGCTCGAGTTTACAAACCGTTCGTCGCGCACCGCATAGCTGCCATAGAAGAGCATAGTAGAGTCGAAGACTGGCGATGGGTGCCCACTAAGAAAAACATAGCAGACGCCGCCACTCGTGATGTACCACAGCACTTTGATTCGAGACACGAGTGGTTTTGTGGCCCCAGCTTCCTGTATGAAGAGTCGACAACATGGCCAATAGAGAAGCCTCCACTAGAGGAACAGACGGGTGAGGAGCGAACCTTAGTCGCTATAGAAAATATAGATAGAAGACTCACAGAAGTCATACCCGATCCAGCAAGATTTTCAAAATGGGAACGACTGTTGAGAGCGACGGCGACAGTACTACGCTTCGTCGCCAAATGTCGGCCGCCCAAAGAAAATACGTTCTATAAAAGAACGAGGAAAAATATAGAAGCGGATCCGGACTGGAGGAAACGTACAAAGACGGCAGTGCCCCCTCCTACAGCATCAGTGACGTCCCCAGTGACGTCAAAATATAGTTTTATAATAGAAGCCGAATACCTCCAACAAGCGGAGAGGTTACTCGTGCAAGCTGTACAGCAACAGACGTTTTCCCGCGAGTTAACAAGTTTACGTGAAAACGAAGAAATAGACAAGGACAGCGCCCTACGACCGTTGCAAATAGAATTGAAGGATGACGTCATACGCCTCAGAAGTCGTATAGATAGAATCGACAAAATAACAGAAGACGTCAAGCGCCCACCCATATTACATGGCGACCATCGTATAACTCAGCTCTACATAGACTGGACACACCGCAGCTTACAACACAGTGGAACCGAGATGACCATCAATGAAGTCCGACAGCATTACTGGGTCGTCAGAATGAGACCCACAACGAAGATGGTAGTGACACGTTGTTTACCGTGTCGCATTAGGAAGGCGTGCGCACCAGTACCAGCTACAGGCGACCACCCCAGAACGCGTCTAGCTCATCATCAGAGGCCGTTCACATTCACTGGACTCGACTATTTCGGTCCGCTATCCGTTACAGTCGGTCGCCAGCATCAGAAGAGGTACGTGGCTCTATTTACGTGCCTGACCACCAGAGCGGTACACCTGGAAATCGCCGCAAGCCTCAGCGCAGACTCCGCGATACTAGCACTGCGCCGCTTCGCTGCACGCAGAGGATGTCCAACAGAAATACATTCAGACAACGGCACCAACATGCACGGTGCCGACAAAGAGCTCCGAGACGCCTTCAAAGAAGAGGCAAGTCGCCGAGGCATAGTATGGCGCTTCATCACTCCGTCAGCGCCTTTTATGGGTGGCGCATGGGAGCGCCTAGTCCGATGTGTGAAGACAGCATTACAGACTATACTTCACGAAAAACACCCACATGAAGAGGTGTTACACACACTGTTGTGTGAGGCCGAATATACGGTCAACAGTCGACCACTAACCCATGTTTCAGTTCACAGTGACGATGACGAGTCCATCACGCCGAACCACTTCCTCCTGGGTGGTTCAGCCCGGCTGCCGACGCCTGGCGTGTTCACAGAGCACGACATCGACAGCAAGCGCCACTGGCGGCGCTCACAAGCACTCGCCGACCAGTTCTGGCGCCGCTGGGTACGTGAGTACCTACCCGAGCTCCAACACCGGCGGGAGCCTCATAGCCGTGGCCCTAATCTGCAGGTGGGTGATCCCGTACTCATCGCAGACGGCCAGCTGCCTCGCAACACGTGGCCGCGAGGCCGCATAATCGCAGTTTTCCCGGGCGCTGATGGAGAGGTCCGGACAGCTGAGGTGCGCACATCCGGCGGCACCTTAAAGCGTCCAGTGAAGAAACTTGTCCCACTACCAAAGTAAGACAACAGCAGGCGATGCTGCTCCCACAGCTCGCCAACCAACAGATAGATGGGTGATGCTGCCAACACGCGCAGCTCGCCCCCCGTGCGGGCATATCCGGCCCGCTACCAACTTACTTTCAGCGGACAATGAGAGTGTGATGCTGCCCACCGGCGCAGCTCACCTCCTGCGGACATGTTCGGTCCGCATTCGGCTCGCATCAAGCGAGCAATAGCCGGCGATGCTGCTCTCACAGCTCGCCAACAATAGATGGGTGACGCTGCCTACATGCGCAGCTCGCCCCCCCCCCGCGGACACATTCGGTCCGCAATCGGCTCGCACCTAGCGGGCAATAGCCGGCGATGCTGCTCACACAGCTCGCCAAATAGATGGGTGACGCTTCACAGCTCGCCCCCCGCGGACATATTCGGTCCGCAACCGACTCGCATTCAGCGGGCAATAGCAGGCGATGCTGCTCACACAGCTCGCCAACCGATAGATGGGCGACGCTGCCCGCAAGGTGCAGCTCGCCCCACTGCGGGCATATCCGGCCCGCCGCCGCCTTGCTTTGTGCAGGCGACACAGCAGGCGATGCTGCTCTCACAGCTCGCCAACCAATAGATGGGTGACGCTGCCCGCAAGGCGCAGCTCACCCCACCGCGGACATATTCGGTCCGCATTCGGCTCGCATCCAGCGGGCAATAACCGGCGATGCTGCTCCCACAGCTCGCCAACATAGACGGGTGACGCTGCCCGCAAGGCGCAGCTCACCCCACCGCGGACATATTCGGTCCGCATTCGGCTCGCATCAAGCGAGCAGTAGCCGGCGATGCTCTCACAGCTCGCCAACCATAGATGGGTGACGCTGCCCGCAAGGCGCAGCTCACCCCACCGCGGACATATTCGGTCCGCATTCGGCTCGCATCAAGCGAGCAGTAGCAGGCGATGCTGCTCACACAGCTCGCCAACCGATAGCCGGGCGACGCTGCCCGCAAGGCGCAGCTCGCCCCACTGCGGGCGTATCCGGCCCGCCGCCGCCTTGCTTTGTGCAGGCGACACAGCAGGCGATGCTGCTCACACAGCTCGCCGACCGATAGATGGGCGACGCTGCCCGCAAGGCGCAGCTCGCCCCACTGCGGGCGTATCCGGCCCGCCACCGCCTTGCTTTGTGCAGGCGACACAGCAGGCGATGCTGCTCTCACAGCACGCCAACCGATAGATGGGCGACGCTGCCCGCAAGGCGCAGCTCGCCCCACTGCGGGCGTATCCGGCCCGCCGCCGCCTTGCTTTGTGCAGGCGACACAGCAGGCGATGCTGCTCTCACAGCTCGCCAACCATAGATGGGTGACGCTGCCCGCAAGGCGCAGCTCACCCCACCGCGGACATATTCGGTCCGCATTCGGCTCGCATCAAGCGAGCAGTAGCAGGCGATGCTGCTCACACAGCTCGCCAACCGATAGCTGGGCGACGCTGCCCGCAAGGCGCAGCTCGCCCCACTGCGGGCGTATCCGGCCCGCCGCCGCCTTGCTTTGTGCAGGCGACACAGCAGGCGATGCTGCTCTCACAGCTCGCCAACCATAGATGGGCGACGCTGCCCGCAAGGCGCAGCTCGCCCCACCGCAGGACATATTCGGTCCGCATTCGGCTCGCATCAAGCGAGCAATAGCCGGCGATGCTCTCACAGCTCGCCAACCATAGATGGGCGACGCTGCCCGCAAGTCGCAGCTCGCCCCACCGCGGACATATTCGGTCCGCATTCGGCTCGCATCAAGCGAGCAGTAGCCGGCGACGCTGCTCTCACAGCTCGCCAACCATAGATGGGTGACGCTGCCCGCAAAGCGCAGCTCGCCCCACTGCGGGCGTATCCGGCCCGCCGCCGCCTTGCTTTGTGCAGGCGACACAGCAGGCGATGCTGCTCCCACAGCTCGCCAACATAGCGAGTGATGCTGCCCACTGGCGCAGCTCACCACCGCGGACATATTCGGTCCGCATTCGGCTCGCATCAAGCGAGCAGTAGCAGGCGATGCTGCTCACGCAGCTCGCCAACATAGCGGGCGATGCTGCCCACGGGCGCAGCCAGCCCCCATTGCGGGCATATTCGGCCCGCCACCGCCTTGCTTTGAGCAGGCGATACAGCAGGCAATGCTGCCTACACAGCTTGCCACCGCAGCAGGCGATGCTGCGCGCACTCGCAGCTCGCACAGACAGCGGGCCATCCGGCCCACAGCTCGCTCATTTGCGAGAGCCTACGCAACAGCCTTGCGACTGCAGGCGACCCACAGCAGGGAAGCGGCAGACCGGCGACTGCACAGCTGCATCGAGCACCGGCATCGAGCACCGGCGCCGCGCAGCGGGCGACGTGGCTACAGGCGTCGCTCACCGGGTTTCTGCAGCGCCGCGACGTCATCGCACCGAGTCATCGCTGCACTGCACGGCGGGAGAGATGTTCGCGACGATGCGTCTTAGCTACATAGTATAGGTAGTTATAGGTAGCTATAGTAGTACATAGAATGTTGCAAATAAATAAAACCGCGACTACATAGTATAGGTAGTTATAGGTAGTTAGTTAGCACATAGAATGCTGTAACAAATAAAGCTGCATAGAATAGATAGTTATAGGTAGCTATAGTTGATACATAGTTTGTTATTGAAATAAAACACAGTCGTTACAGTTGTTTGCTCTCAAGAGGCAGTATATAAGCCCTTGGAGCCTTTATTTCTTCCAAGTAAATAGAATATAGTTAGGTAGGGTATCCTGTCCCTTACACATAACAGTAAACACATGGTAACCCTGGTAATCGAAGGTATATGAAGGTAATCAAGGTATATAAAGGTATATAAAGGTATATCGGTGGTATATAAGGTAATCGAGGTATATACACACACAGACAGACATACATAGGTAAATAGAAAGGGCTTGGTAATTGAGACCCGAAATATTCAGGTCAAAGGTAGTCGCATAGCTAAAAGCGACACTGACCAATCACAGAGCAGGAGGGTGCTGGTACGTGATTGGTCAACAGTTTTTGATAAATAGCCCTGGTGAAGGTATGCACAAAATAAAACACTTTGCATCTACCCTCTTCCTTTCCATTCCGCTCCCGACGCCCGCCCGCGACGGACGTGCCGCTCTCCGCTGCTCTCCCGTTATCGTGCTCAGTGTCGTGTGTGTTCGTTTCGTCACGCTCCAGTCGTGACGTCACCTGTGGTCGCCGACTACAACCCTTATCCGAAGCCGCCTTTTTCAAGGCAGTGGACGACTCCGTTTCTATTTCGGAGGGTCAATAAAACGAATAGTGCCCCTTCTGGGAAAATCCACAGTTTCGTGGTCCTTGGTGGGATACCTCACGGTGCCAACGAAACCAAGGGGTGTTGACCCGATACACCGGCCCAAGCCCCTTCAGGGCTAAGTCAAATCGGAAGGGCTTTGGTACGCGGCCTTGGGGGCTTCCCTAGTCGCTGCCATCTGTCTAACCCCGCTCTCTTTCAGCATTCACCCGGTGTGGTTGGGTGTCTCAACCCCTTCACACCGGACCGGTCTTCTGACCCTAGGGCCCCACTGCACAATAAGATCGGCAGTGGGTTTACAAGCTTAGGGCACACAAAACTAGGCACTCACCTCCCTGTCTACACCCGACAGGGAGGGTACACATCCCCGGGATATCCCACCCGGGGAGTTAGGAAGTAGGAAGCGCTGGGAGTCGCGGAAACGTTGCTCCCGGATGCTAGATAGGAATTAAATCCCCCCCCCCCCCCCCACCATGACGGACGCTAATTTATTAGAGTTCGTCAAGGACACCGGAATCACTGCCAAATATGGCGATCTGATAGTAGAGGCGCTCTGCAGGGATCAGGACCTGGTTGCCAAATTTGGCAGCGAACTTGCCCGCGTGCAGCAAGAAGGTCAGGTCCCTGAGAGCCCTCTCTCCCCGCCGCCTACTGAAAAGCAGGCATCCAAGAACTGGGTACCCAAACAGGTACCCATCACCAAAAACCCTGCCCCAGCCCCCACGACTTCCGCGAAACCGGCTGTTGTCCTTAATACAACAGTCGGCGCCGCCACCACCCAACCCGCTACCGGGAACCAGAGCCCCACCGATTCCCGTTCATCCTCCCCAGAGGAAATGGACATTGCCGCGCCCTCTGAGCCATCTGATTCCTCTTCCTCCGAAGACGACTTCCAGGTCGTAGCCGGAGGGAAGAGGAAGAAGAAGAAGTCCCCACCCTCTGAGCAGGCCCTCAAAAAGGCCGCCCCCACCCACCCCTCCCCCCCGTCTTCAGCCCCCCAATCCCGCCCCTCCTCGGCAGCTGGGTCCTCCCAGCGGGCAAGCCGATCCGCCAGCCCGATGGCGGTTGAGGCCTCAGTCCCCAAAACCTCAGCCCCAAAGGTCCAACCTCCGCCACCCGTGTTCATTCACGACAAGGCCAAATGGACTGAGGTGTCCACTGCCTGCAAGGCCAGGCAAATTAATTATACCAATGCCCGAGCTGTTCAGCTGGGCATCAAAGTCACTGTCCCGACCGCAAAAGACTACCGAGAGTTGCACAAACTCCTCTCGGGCAGGAAAATCCCTTTCCACTCTTTTACTCTCCCCGAGGACCGTCAGACACGCGTGGTGGTCAAAAACGTCCCCCGTGAAATCCCCACGGCTGAAATTCTCAGCGACCTTCAGTCGCAGAGTATCCCCGTAGCAGAGGTGCACCGAATGCACCGCCGAGGTGGAGAATCATACAATATGATTCTGGTCGTCTGCGATCCGACAGACGGTCATCACCCCATATTCAACATCTCCCACATCTGTGGCCTCTCAGGCCTATCCATCGAGAAGCCCCGCAGGAGTGGCATCATTGGCCAGTGTCACAACTGCCAATTGTACGGCCACTCCCAGCGGAATTGCTTTGCGAAGGCACGATGTGTGAAATGCCTGGGTGACCACGGCACCTCAGACTGCACTCGCCCCAAAGACCCGTCCCAGTGCGCTGAGCCGCCCAGCTGCGTCTTATGCGGCAAGTCTGGCCACACGGCCAACTACCGTGGCTGCCCAAAAGCGCCCAAACCCACCGCCCCCAAGCTAGCCAAGCGCGCAAGCGATCGCCAGCAGAGGGAATGTCCTCAACTGGTAGGAAAAACTACCACAGCCCTCAGTCCACAACGCCCCAGCCCATGGAGCGCTCTCAATCACCAGGCCCACTTTCCGGCCTTGAGGACCAGCGCTCCTGCCCCCAAAACCACAGAGGCCCCTAAGGCCACCCCTACCACCCAGCCCACCAAAACCATCCCGGCCCTCATGGACGTAGCGCTCCCACGCCCCCCCTTGACAGAGGCAACCCGGGCCACAGCCCCAGCCCCTGCCCCTGCCTCAGCGCAAGCCGCCACTATCCCAGCTGGTGATGTGTCCAAAAACATCATTTTGGTCACATACCAAGCTTTTTACTCCCCCCGCGCCCTAGCCATGGCCGAGGCGCTTCAAAACTGCAGAGGTGACCACTCAGCAGTTTTCCGCGAGTTCGGTGACGTCGTTCACCACGTCCAAATCTACACAACCCTTACCCACCCATAATGGATAAGTCCCGAGTAACGTGTAGGTTCAAACCGACAGCCCTCCGGATAGGGTTTTTCAATGCCAATGGCCTTAGAGCCCAACGTGATGAGATCGCCTTATTCCTCCGCGACCATCACCTAGACATCTTATTAATACAAGAAACCTTCCTAAAGCCTACCCATCGGGACCCCAAAATTGCCAACTATCGCATGGTTCGCAATGATAGGACCCGCTGCCACTTAGGAGGTACCCTAATTTACTATAAATCGTCCCTATACTGCATTCCTATGGACCCTCCCTCCCTCGAAAAGTTTGAGGTCTCAGTCTGTCGGCTAGGTATGACAGGACACCAACCCGTCACGATCATCTCAGCCTATGTCCCACCCAACAACTCCGTGGACACTCCCGCTATGAGAGATGACCTGACTAAACTTCTTGGCCTGAGCGACTCCGTCATACTGGCGGGGGACCTCAACGCCAAACATCCTTCCTGGAACAGTCACACGACCAACCCGAGAGGCAAGGTAGTGTTCGAACTGTGCAACGTCCTGAATTTCGATGTCATCGCTCCAATGCATCCCACCCACTACCCGCACTCTCCTTCCCACTCCCCCGATGTACTTGACATCGCCCTCCTCAAAAATGTCAACCTTCGGTTACATTCTGTGGAGACGCATGACGAGTTAAACTCGGACCATAGACCCGTGATCCTGGAGCTTGCTCCTAGATCAGGGCCGATGGACCCTACCCAGACTCCTCCCACCCGAATGACCACTGACTGGCGCCAAGTAAGCGAAAAGCTGAAGGCTACCACGTCACCCCATCTCGACCAGATCCCCGACCTAATCGAGTCTGTCGCAGACACGACAGCCGCGATCAATTCACTCACGGATCACGTACAATCTGTCCTGAACGAATGTTCTAAGGAGTCTCCGGTGGTGAGTGATCACCACTGGAAACTCCCGGACGAGGTACGTGAGCTCGTGACTGAAAAGAACGCGGCTGTCCGTGCCTACAGCGCCTTTCCCTGCGAAGCTAACAAGGTTCACATGCGCTACTTACAGCGTAAAGTAAGTAACAGCATCGCTGAACTGCGTGAAAGTCGCTGGGATAAGTTGCTGGGCGACCTCGAACCCACCCATCAGGCATTCTGGGAACTTCAGAGGAAACTACGCGCCTCTGAGGTTGCCTCGATGCCTCCGCTCACGCGTCCCGACAACACCGTCGCCTTCGATGACGAGGACAAAGCCGAATGCCTGGCCGACAGTCTAGAGTCCCAATGCTCCCCCAGCTCCCAACCAGTAGACAAGGCTCATCTCGATATGGTGAATGCCGAAGTCGAACGTAGAGCCTCCCTCCCACCAGTAGAGGACCCCGATGATCCCCTCCCCCCCGTCACACCTGATGAGGTGAAGGAGATCATCGGCCGTCTCAAACCCAGAAAAGCCCCGGGCTCCGATGGAATCACCAACAAAGTGGTTCGTCTCTTCCCGGCTACTCTGATCATGTTAATGACCGCCATCTTCAATGGCGCTCTGTCCAACAACATGTTCCCACAGACCTGGAAAGAGGCTACCGTCATCGGTATCCCCAAACCTGGAAAACCCAAGTCCTCCCCGTCCAGCTATCGTCCCATCAGTCTGCTCAAAGTCCTAGGTAAGATCTACGAGAGGCTTATTCATAAGCGTCTCAAGGACTTTGTCGAAGCCAAGAGCCTCCTCCCCAATGAGCAGTTTGGTTTTAGATCAAACCACTCTTGCGTCCAACAGGTCTACCGTATCGTTGAACATATCAGCGCCAAATACCAGCGCGGTCTCGTTACGGGAGCCCTGTTCTTCGATATAGCGAAAGCTTTCGACAAGGTCTGGCACAACGGGCTGATATACAAGCTATACCAGCTCGGTGTGCCGGATCGTCTCGTGCTCATCTTACGAGATTATCTGTCGAACCGCACCTTTCAGTACCGAATCGAAGGTGCACTTTCGTCCCCACATCCCATTCGCGCCGGAGTACCCCAAGGCGGTGTTCTCTCCCCCCTAGTGTTCTCGCTATTTACTAGCGATATTCCCACTAGCTCTAAGACTCAGCTAGCTCTGTTCGCTGACGACACGGCGATATATTGCTCCGGCAATAGCGAGAAGGCAATAGCCGGCCACCTCCAGAGATCCGCAAACGCACTAGGCGCTTGGTTCCGGAAATGGAGAGTGGAAGTCAACCCAGAGAAGAGTCAGGCGATCTTGTTTTACAAGCCCAAGACTCGTCTCTTCCCCCCCCGTCCCAGTCCGATCACGTTATTTGGCAAGCCGATCCCCTGGGTTGAGAAAGCCAAATATCTAGGCGTGATCCTCGATCGAAAGCTTACCTTCAGAGAGCACATTAAGACGGTGCGCAATCGTGCCGCATTCGCTCTCAGTAGGCTTCATTACATGCTGAACGCGCGCAGCAAGTTATCCCTGAAAGGCAAACTACGCATTTTCACCACGTGCATACGTCCAATAATGACTTACGCGTGTGTAGCCTTCGCACACGCTAAGCCCCGCCAAATCCATAGGTTGCAGGTCATCCAAAACCGTTTTCTCCGAAAGGCTACGGGAGCCCCGTGGTACGTTAGAAATGAGCGTCTCCATGTCGACCTCCGTATCCCCACCATCAAACAATTCATGAAACGCATTTCCAAGCGTTTCATAGAGTCCGCTGAAAAGCACCAAAACCCCCTTATCGCGTCGGCCACCCGATACACCCCCTCCCAGATCAGCAAGATCCGCCGACCGCGGCACACCCTTGTAGAGCCCGATGACCCCATCACCCTGACCCAAGAGAGTAGTAGGGAAACCAGCACTCTTAGAAAAAACAAACCCAGAACGCGTTCCGTATTCCGACCTCGCCGACGAGGTCCATCGCGACGCCCCCGTCAAAACCCTCCCCGACTTTTGCCTAACGAGCCAGCCCGCGCTGCTGAGCCATTAGCGTTAAATCCCCTAAATAATATCAATCAGACCCAGCCTGTCCCTTGCTGCCCCTCCTCAATGACCCCGCTAAGCCGAGGCCCGTGTCCCACAGGGGATGCCCTTAGCGAGCGGCCATTTAGTTTTAAGTAGTTTTAAGCCCCGGCTGGGGGCCTTAGAATCTAAGGCAACCACGGGATTGCCCGGTTGAGCAGTAACCAGCCTTAATGTGCTGAACTGCGAGTAGTCCATTCAAAAAAAAAAAAAAAAAAAAAAACCTCTTCCTTTCCCGAAAAAACAAGTCTAGATTCTAGACTTCTAAATGTCTGAAATAAAACCGCCTTGAAAAATCCTTTCAGGGGATATATAGATGTTTATAGTGTATGCAGGCATAAAGCCGTAATTTAGGTTTGAATAAAACTGTTTATTTTTATCCCCCTGAAACATATACGCTTATAGAGTTGCAACCCCTTAAGTGACAGGGTTGAAACATATGTAGTTTTGTAGAGGGTTGTCGTATCTATAGAGATACATATAGCTGTATAGCCCTCCTAGCATAGTTTTACGGTAAATTCACCCCAAGTAGGTAATAGCTTCGCACCTACTATAGTTTTGTATAGTTTTTGGCATCCCACCCCTACATGGAGGGGGATGAAGGGGTGAATTCGTCTTCGCTGTATGGAGCTTACCGAGGGCTATCCATAAAGGTACGACAACCCCTACTCACATAGACCTAAGCCTAGATATAGCCTAAATTCTAGGATAGACATAGTGAAAATTTAAGTTAATAAACTTCATCACACACGGTGATTTTTTGGGTGTCGATACGGTATAGTTACGCCGTACAATAGTAAACTTGAAAATTTATAGAATTTGTAGTCATTGTCAAGATAATTTGGATTTATACCTAAATGTAGAATCATATAGTCGCGAATTTCACCCTTCAAATCGCTAAGTGCATAGTGAACAAGTTAAATAGTGTTTTATTGTGACTTTATTGGTAAGCCCTCTATACCTACCCCTATATACTGTGTCAATAACAGCAAGTATAGCAAGTAGTCAACTAAGGGTTGCATCCTCATGGCCCGTAGCTTATAGACGGAGCGTCAACGCGTCTGGATCATTTATACCTAGGTGGGTTGTCACCATACAGTCCACTTTTGAAGAATAGGATAACCTACCCTGGCCACCCTACAGTCCAGTCGATCACGTCCGCCCCGTACAGTTTTTGATATTTGTCCAAGTTTTTATTGCATAATTATGAAACAATCTGTGATTTTATTAAGAGCACAAAAAAGGAAAATAATAGAAAAAATAGTTAAAAACTAAATTTTTTTTGGAAAGATAATTATGAAACAATCTGTGATTTTAAATGGTAGTAAGATTACAAAAATGTCAAATATTGTGTCACATTATTATAATGAAACTGAATGATGTTAGAAATGTAAGTTAGTCTTTTAAATAATAAATATTTTCTTCTATCGACATTTTTATTTCTTAGTCCCCGCACTATGCGAGTGATATTCGTAGGTGTGCTTCGTGGAATAGGAAATTAATTATTTTAAATTTTTATTTGAAGCCCACCTACGGGTGTGCTAAGTGGAATACTTTAGGTGTGCTTCGTCTGGGTGTGCTTCATTTGGGTGTGCTTCATGGAATACCTCAAAATTCGGATATTTTGGATATCACCGTTGAATAGTAAATCAAACGAATATGGCCTATCATTATTTTTTATTTCAATTTCAATTATTGATAAGCATAGCTTAAGCATAATCAGGCTTTTAATGTTCCCACTGCTGAGACTCAGGCCTCCTCTCTAGAAGAGGGAATGGGCCATATCACCACGCGAGCTAAATGCAAGTTGGTGAATGTCACATGTTTTCGATTTTTTTTATTCTAGGACATGCCGGTTTCCTCACGGTGTTTTCCTTCACCGTTTTCACAGCAGTGGTGATGAAATTAATTACACAAAGTAATGCACCTGGCTGGGTTTGAACCCGCGATCTACAATTCGTAAGTCGGGGCTATTACCACTCAGCTACCACTGCGCTCTACATATTCTTATTTTTAAACAACTTCCAAAAAAGGAGGAAATTTTGTATACTTCATAACTTTTTACTGGGTGTACCAATTTTGGTGATTCTTTTTATATTCGAACGCAGGTGCTTGTCATGTGGTTTAAACTTGAATGAGATCTGACTGTTAATATTTGAGTTATCCCTAATAATGCATGGCTTCGACTAAAAAACTAAGAGTCTGACTCTTCCTTCTGTTCCAGAGTGGGAATAATACAACGATCCCTGACATTTTGTGATCCAAAAACAAACAGCAATATTTGACTCTAGTTCTCATTAAAACAGTTTTAATTAAAAACTCAGTAGAACATCAAAAGTTTCAGGATTATTCTTTCGATGCAGGCGTTAATTATAGTTTTCCAGCGCTTGGAAAGTCGCTAAAAAGTAGCTTGCTTAATAATAAAACCATGAAGTTAAAAATACTATACAAATATTAAAAAGAAGTACTTTGGGTACCAACTTTCTTTTTCCTAGAAATTCCCGTATATAAACCAAAAATCTTTTAGACTGTTCGTTTGGGGAGGCCAATGTCCAACAGTGTATATATTTACGAAATAGAAAATTTATCTATTTGAGTCACAATTTTTTTTTTGTTCTGTAGGTCAAAAGTGGTGATTATATCAGGTTTGTCTACAACTGGCTGTACTGAAGGAATGTTGTGCAAACGGAAAAGAACATTATGCGTACAGCGAAGCAAAGGAATTCTCTTCAAGACTCTGGTTTACTGATAGCTAGGAGTATGTAGTCTTTAAGTCAAGAGCGACAAGGTAAGTATGCTCCATCATCAACCACATAACTTACCGTGAAGATGGTGGTCAGACGCAAGCCTTTCTTATTAAGTAACTAGCGACCCGTCCCGGCTTCTCACGGATGCAATGTAGTTACTAATGTTTTCTCTACTATAATATGCATGTATTATACATACAAACCTTCCTTAAGAGTCAGTCTATCTATTAAAAAATCGCATCAAAATCCGTTGCGTAGTTTTAAAGATCTAAGCATACATAGGGACAGACGGCGGATAGCGACTTTGTTTTTTATACTATGTAGTGATAAAGTCTGTCAGTGTGTCTTGGCTAGTCTCAAAAACCACTGAACAAGCTTTATCAGGTGTAGTCTGTGTTCCTCTTGGAAGATTATGTGTATCAAAAAATGCTCTTACTTATTAGGTCCATGAATAAAAAAAAAATTGTTCAGAAAGGAGATTCTGCCCAAAAAATATTAAGCACGTTTGTTTCAAAAACAGATGTACCCAATAAATTTTTTTTATACAGATAGCCAAAAGGACAAAGAAATATGTAGATGTAAAGCGTAAATCCTTATGAAAATATCGTCAAGATGAGAAGCTATAGCAAATACTTTCATGTCAGTCACCGTAGTTGCCTGGGGAGGACCAATGATAATGCTGAGAGTGCCTAGGGAATTGGGCCTCCACAGACCGTGGGAGTCTCGTTAAGGCCGTCGAATTAGACATTCTTTCTTTATCTTGGAGTTCAGCGAAAAGTTGGACTATTTTATTGGTATAATACAATTTAGCCTCGTATATACACTTATAAATTTGTTAATTTTAACTGAAATTGATTAAATTGTGTTCTCTGAGAATGTGTGCAATATACTTTGTTCTTTGGTTGTTATATTCAGCACTAACTTGAATGGTTTTGTGCGTACGACACATGAAATAGTTTGTTTAACCCTAGTCTTTTCTTTTTCTGTTATGATAGGTTAACAAAGTTTGATCTCGGTTTCCCCACAAGATATTATTTTCTTTCCTTAAGTTTTTTGCAATGATTTTCTATTCGCTCACTATAACAACTAAATGAACGTTTTTCACTAACAACTTACTTTTCAATTAAAACCTGGTAAGATTCAAGATTAAACTGGCTAACATTTAAATACTACTGTGTAGTTACAGTGCAACTACTTCAATGGCCAGTCAATATAACATTAACTCACAAAACCACGCTCACAAAACCAAAAAGACCGAATACATTTACAATAACCCGACTACGCTTAAAAAGGGTCGTGTGTCGACAAACGTATCGGCGTCCGTCAACGTCACCGCTCTCTCTGCGAGTATAGTATATATATTGTCTTTAAAAGAATACGACGTGATGTGACTTCTTTTGTCAACTAGTTCACTGTATTAATCTTTCTTCTTTTGGTAGATTTGAGGAAAAGAGTTACGTTGAATAGCTTATAGTTTGATTATTGACTGGTGATTGAGTTTTCGTAGATGAAAGGGACAGTAGGTACTGTTCTGTCCATTCATGAGGATATTATGAGTAAGAATTTAAGTAGCAAGTGCTCTGTTCTGAACGGGCAGTGCTCTATCTTATTAAACCAATATTTAGTTCAAGTATATATTTTATTTCCGTGCGTCACTGCGGGGTGCCATCTAAAAACCAGTGCTGAGTGTCTGACGCCCAGCAAATGCTGAGGTGGTAACCCTTTCAGTTCGGGCATGGTCGGCGCATTCTGTACTTTTCTTCTCCTTTGTGTTTGTAACCGTCGTGCTGTGTCTGTCCTGAATAAGTTTTTCTATTCTATTCTATTAATGTTAACATATTTTATTTACTAAAGGACCAATCCTAACACGACGAAAATAAATCAGAGCTGCGCCATGCATTTTACTCTGCATAACTCGACAAAATATTATTTAGTACATCTTGTTAGCATTTTTTTTAGGTGATCCAATTTGGTCCAATGAGGTTTTTAACACCTAATAAAAATACGCATACCATAAAAGTTTTATCATCCTGTATTTCAATTCAAGGAAGCGATAGAGTGGTATTAGTGGGCCATTCACATTTTGACCGGCCATATAAAAGATAAAATCCAAAAGATAACAAGCAACATCTTTTTTCTACCCCTCCACTAACAACGGAATGGTTCACTAACAAGAAAGGACCAATTTTTTCCCCAAATCCGACACGTTCTCCGACGTTTTGCGATAGACTCGAACACAGAGTATGGAACGCTACGCTCTGACAGCGAGTAAAGAGGCCATTGTTATTTCGGCTGTCATAACCAACATCAGAACCATCGCTTTTTACTTAATAAGTAAGCCTCGTCTGCTTGAGCGGACTTGCATGTGGGGACTTTAATAAATTAGAGGCTCCAGGTATTGTCACGGATAGAGCCGACTATGCATTTTATCGACGCCACAAATTGGCCTGCTGAACGAATAGCGAATTTGCTCTGCGTTCATCCATCTTTGAAAGTAGTACTTAAAATGTGTGAGACATTGAGAGTGTCGTACTTCTTGGATAGTGAACGCGTGTGAGCAAAAGTTCGTTCAAACGGCCTTACGTTTTCTATTTAAATCTATGCGGATACGTCTAACCTATGATTATGGTGACACTCCAAACTGTCAAAAGTTTAACTCAAGTTTGATTAAACCTAGGTTAGGTTGAGGTTTAGTTTAAGTTTAGAATTGACCAAAAAGGCGTCGCAGTGCTCTATGGCTTTCAAGATTCTGTCCATTTGTCAAAACCGACAGCTTGCTACGGTACGTCTCGGAACATTTGTGGACATTTTTGCTGTTTTTCACAGTTTTTTAGGCGACGGTAGCAATATTGTTGGAGTTGCCTTTGCGTTAGCGAAACGGTTATTATTATTACAGTAGGTTTACTGCAGAGTGAGTTTCTCAGATAAGGGTGAGGAAGTGGTTCTGCGATGATGGAACTTTTCAAATGCCAGTCTGCTGTTGCTGGATTCCAACATCGTAGAACAACTGCGTCCCATCCTGTCTGTAACCAAAACCAAGGCTGCGACTACTTGCCAAGCATGGCCAGTATGCTAAATGATCTGTTCGCGACATTCACTTTTTGCTGCCATTCTCGATTCATTACACTAGTTTGCCAGAATAAAATGCAGATTTTTATTGTAATCTAATTTTAAATGGAAGGAAAATTGTCCGTCTTATGTTTAGCATAAGCATAGCATAAACATAATCAGCCTTTTAATGTTCCCACTGCTCGGGTACAGGCGTGTGATTCTGTAAGACCTCATTCTAAACTTCGAATCTGAATCCGCTGTGAGTTTCTTGATTGGCATTCTAAAAACTCGGTTGATAATTCGAATTTACACTAGCGCCGCTCTTGCGAGCGTGTCAGCGAGTTGAACTAAATTGACGGTGAGATTTTGACAGATAAAGTATGAGATGACGTAAGAAGTGGTATTCTATACGGTAATTCCCCCGTCACTTCGACGCTCACTTCGAACTCGAACCCGATTCAAAGTGTCAAATAAAAAGCATCTATTTTACGAGTGAAAATAGGAGAAATCCTCTAAAAATAGTATTAAAATAATATTTTTATGTCACAATGTTAAAAATTAGCACAATAACTATATAATTTGTGATTGAAAACTCATTTTTAGGCGTTTGTGTTAAAGTGAATACGATGGCAAGAATGTTTTTGTTTAAATCTTTATTAGAAGAGGCTCATGCTTTGGATAAACTAGAAAAGCGTCGACAATCTAACCAAATTCGAAGATTATCTTTATTAACCCGAGATGACGACTATGTGAGCGTATATAGATTGTCAAAGGAACTAATTGACCAACTAGAGTATGAGATACTGCCTCTGATAAAGCCCAAAAAACGTCGAGGCAAAGGACTTTCAACTCGTGTAAAAGTAAGCGCTTCATTTTAGTAAGTATAAAGTTACTTTATAAGTATTTACAGTTTATAGCTGATAGATTTGTTACCAAGCACACTACACCAACATAATTTATCGCTTAAAACTCATGAAAACACTTCATAATATTCCCTTTAGGTTGTTGCTGTTGCCCTGCTAGCTATGTTTTCATGTTAGTCTAAGGACCCTATATTAATATACATAGGTAGTTTAATATAGTAATAACCATATTGGTCCCTATTTTGTTTTGACTAGATCTAGATTATAATAAGATAAAGATATCACAGATATTATGCACCTTGTCATCCTTGGCTACTGGTAGTTATCAGAAAAAAATATAAGGACATATTTATTGCAACCATTAGCATCTTGTTGCATAAATGAAGTAGTAAGTAGCTCTTAATAATCCAGCAATTGTAAAGAAATATATAAGATTCATTTCAAAATATACAAGAAAGACAATAGTTAAAATAAATGTTAGTAGGTGCATAAATTATAATTAAAGTGACTCATCTTTGATTTTTACATTTTTGTGATACCTAGTTAAATGTTAGTGGTTACTTTAAATTGCAGGTTCTACAAAAAGTTTGGCTTTCCAGCAGCTTTTGGATTTGTCGATGGCACTCTGGTGGCATTGAATAAACCAGTTGAGAATGAAGAACGTTTCTACTGCTGCAAAGGTTACCATGCAAGAAATGTGCAATTTATTGGTAAAATGGAATTTATTAATGTTGTAATCAAACAGGGACTTGAGACTTCTTTTTCTATGTTTTTGCAGATAACAGATGCAGATCTAAATATTTTAAATGTGGATCCAACATATAGTGGAAGCTACTCATGATAGCTTCATTTTTAACTATGGTGTAATAAAAGCCCTCTTAAAAGGAATTAACAAATGCTGGTGAAGAAGTTGCTTGGTTAGTTAATACATCCCTACCCTTACTTCAGAATATAAGTACTGATAAAACTACATAATTATTTGATACCTACTTTTTTTCAGGTGATTCAGTATATTCTCAGCGCACCTACCTTACGACGTCAATTAGTGGTGCTGAAAATAATTCCCCAGAAGCTTTCTACAACGAACTACAACTACTACAACAAACGTCAATTAACTGTTGCAATATAGAGAGAACAATTGGTCTCCTAAAAGGATGATTTAGGTGCTTGCTAGTACACAGAGTGTTCAATTATCATCCAGACATAGTTGCAAAAATAGTTGTTGCATGTTGTGTTTTGCACAACATGTGCAATCGCACAGGAATGCTGGCATTCACAATTTCAGAAGAAGAGAGACTTAAAGAGCTCCAAACAATTGCTGATGTTCAACGGAGGCAAACTAGGGATTTGCCATCTAATGTCATTTTGGCTCTTGGGCAACTATGTATGTGAAACTTAGTAAATAGGCTATGGTGTTCATGTCATAATTAATCAGTAGTGTCTTTTTAGTACTAAGGTGGGTGATTCAATAAATTTCTATTTTTAGCACATCAGGAAATGTATAAAATCAAACCAAATCCTTCTAATCAAACTAATCACCAATGACAAAATAATTAATTCAATAAAACCGCTCTAATATCCGTTTAAAAGTGTTTAATTTATTATATTACTACAGCAGCCCTTGCCCCACTGCAGTCACAGCTTCAGCTAAAATCCTGTCTCTCTCTGCACTCCTTTCATCCACGGCCCTTTCTCTTTCCGCACTCCTCTCTAGAAAGAACTGCAGGATTTGTAGATTTAGTTGTTGTATCTCCAGCTGCTATTCTTTCACCCTTAGGAATCTCTCAGTAGGTAGTGGTAAAGAATTCCATTCGCCGTTGAGATGGTGGAGGAGCAGCAACTGAAGACGTGTGACGTGATGCTGAAAAAAGAACACCCATTTCTATTATGCGTAAATAAAAAATCTTAAATAGCAGCTTTTCGTTATCATTTGTTTGAAAAATGAAGTTTTGATAATTATTTTTATTTTGTATATAGGTACTTACACACGGAGCCATACTATTTAGGCGCACAGCTAGTTCCTCGCACTGGAGTTGTCTTCGCTCTCTAGCACTTTGAATTCTCAAGAAACCCTTCGCCGTGCCAGGGTTTTTTTCCATAAACTACCAGAGTTTCAACCTGAGCGGACGATGGATAACAGGAACGTGTCTCATTTAGACTGAAACATTTTTGTTGGATTAAAAAACAAAATAAATACTATTATAATTAATTTATTTTTAAACATCACAACCACAAATGCTTACTAATACTACTAATATTTATTTAAAAAAAAAAATTGTGACATTGACTTTTTATTTTTTTCGTAAAGGGACATAAAAATTCATGCACGAATTTAGAGTTTTCTGGTTTTTTTTTTTACTTAATAGCTGCCTCAAATTCCATAAAATAAAATATATTAATTTAAACATCATATTAGCCAAAATTCTGTGCCACAAACTCAATAATTGTGTCAAAAAACTGGAATCGATAAAACTAGATTAACATTTTGTTGAGTGTCGCGTCACTAGTACAATGTTGGTCGCTTCGGAACTCACTTCACTTCGCATGTGATTAGGTGATGCTTACAGAATGCAAAATCAAGGTCATTTTGAACCTTAAGCGAAGTGAGAGTGAATAGCGATGTGAGATGCGAGTTGATGTTTGAATTTTACAGAATCGACGAACAGGCCTCCTCTCTAGAGAGGGAATGGGCCGTAATCCACCACGCGGGCCCAGTGTGGGTTAGTGAATGTCACATGTATTCGAATTTTTGGTTCTACATGCCAGTTTCCTCACGATGTTTTCCTTCACCGTTTTGAGAGCAGTGGTGATGAAATTAACTACACAAAGTAATGCGCCTGGCTGGATTTGAATCCGCGACCTTCAATACAGTCGGGGCCATTATCAATCGGCCACCACTGCTCTCCCGTCTTATGTTTACAAAAGATAAACTTTGTAACTATAAAAACAAATCACATGTATTTAACTGATAGAAAGCCGCACAATTGCCAAATACCTTAGGCTACTTTCATCCCGGATAAAAGCACGGTTACTGCGGAATAAGCCACTGGCACGAAGCCGACTGTTTATTAGTATTTTACTTATTATCATCTATTTAAGCTTTACTATATAACCTTTAGCTGCAAGAAATTATGAAACTGTGTAATAATGTTCTAACAGCTAAAGCTTCAGAGAATATTGAAATTCACCGACTGATCAACGAGATGGCATGTACGGTTTGCGCTAACGCACAAACACAAACATGGTATATTGTCAAAAAAAAACTGTTAAAAAAATAAAAACAGTAACTTCATTTACCCTTCGCAAAAACAATTGAATCAGGCCTCGTCGATCAAAAAGTGCGACATTTACTTAATAAATAAAAAAGGGGAAATATAAACAATGACCTATTGAGTCAGTTTTACCTGATAAAATAATTAAGTGGACGTCGAGCGTGACGGATCGATATTTAACGTGATGGACTTAAAAGGGTTGGTATGGGGAGTGATATACGGGTTAACTTTTGGGGCAAAGCCGTTTGAGGGTTACACATTTATCAAGAAACGAATTTTTATGATTTAATCTGCATCGGTCTCGAATTCGCCACGAATTGTCTTCCCACATTCGTACAACATACAAAAATTCCTAATAATAATGAATGTAGGGTAAAACCACCGCAAGACTAAATTACATACTAGCTTTGGTACGCAGCTCAACTCGCGTTCAAATTACTTTTTACAAAAAAGTGGACTGTAATCGTCTCTAGAGTCCCTTCATCTATGTATCTCTTGACCGAAATTCATCAAAATCAGTTGAGCGATTTAGGCGTGCCGTGACTACACAAATACATTCATTTAAATCAAAGATTTAATAAACGAGTTTCGCTGGGAATGTAGACGATGGCTAAAAGTGTTCCGGATAAACAGTTTTACCTTGAGTTTGTTAAGGGTTGTAAGGAGTTTCAATAGTATACTTTTACTACCACTTTTCAACCTACTAATTTTGACAGAATATTTCTCAGACCTAAGCCAAGACAGTAGTAGAAGTAGGCGATATCAGTCTCTTTGTTTATTAAGAAACTTTCAAGAAAGGCAAAAGTCTAAACGAATACGCATCTAGATAAAGCAATAAAAGTCGGTCATTAGATTCCTTTCCCACCATTTACAGCTTCGTTTACATTTTTCCTTCAGTATTTTCTACTTAGCGTTTCTTAACAGAATACGGCCCCGTCCAATCGCCCCTTGCAAATGAGGGGTCAGACATAAACTTGTAATACTGACTAATTGTTTCCCAAAGGCGTGTAGCTATCTCCGACTGTTACGAACATACGATATACAAAACTAGCTTCTGCCCGCGACTTCGTCCGCGCGGAATAGTTACTAACCCCCGATTCTTTGTGATATTGATTCGTTGGTGAGAGAAGTGGTGGGAGGCCCGAAGTGACGGCACAGTGGTGGCATGTGCATGAGCTGCGCGCGGTACTGGACGGTACTTGGACATTGTAACATTATTGTTCTAAAATAAAAGTAGCCTAAGTTACTCCTTATTACATTACCTACATGCCAATAAAAGTTTTGTCAAAATCGGTCCAGCCATTTCAGAGATTAGCCAGAACAAACAGACAGACAAAAATTGTAAAAAATGTTATTTTGGTGTATGTAACGTACATATTATATTCATATATGCATGTAGAAAAAAGCGGTTATTTCAGTATTACAAACAGACTCTCCAATTTTATTTATTTATATGTATTTATTTAATTATATGTATAGATTAAAATGGCCGTCATGCCAAGCTAGCAGACACGAGTATGTTTAAAGTACATACTAGTATTACTGTACCCCACACATTTTGTTCCAACCCACTTCTAAATAAGAAAACACAAAAGAATAAAATAACTTTGTCGGTCGAAGTCGGTGTTTTTAGTAGTTTCTTCGTTTCTTTTAACACCGACTTCCGAAATTAAAGTTATTTTATACTTTTTGTGTTATTTTTTTGTCCGATTTTTTTTCCACTTTCAACTGGTGACATCCCTCAGTTAAACGTACCCATCACAACGTATATACGTGTTATAAACTGATGTAAACAATAAACATATGTACATACGATTTCAGCAATCCCACAAGATTGCTATCATTTATTGAAGAGCTCGGTTTCCCATCTCCGCTCTTCATCAGACTTCACCAAACTGGAAAAGGACCACCTCGAACTACTAAGATTTTCTTCCAAACCATGGTATACAGTTTTTTTTCTTTATTTTACATCGGCAATAAGAGAATGAGAACATCTTCAACGTAGTCGAAGCCACACATTATAAGGTATAACTGAAATACTACTCCTCAAATCTCACTCAAATTGGACCACACGACAAGCACCAGCTTTCTAATATAAAAAAAAAATATCCAAATCAGTACACCCAGTAAAAAGTCACACACACACACACATACACTAAAAATACAGTAGTCTTGAGAACCTCCTCCGTTTTTGGAAGTCTGTTGAAAATTAGTAAGGTCTGGAAGCTTTGGAATGTTATTCCAGCATTGTGTTATGATAGGCATTCTGTTGTTATAAGGATTAGTAATTTTATAGGATACACTCAAACTGGCTTCAGAAATAATTTCAACAAACATAAGGGTCTCATGAATTCATCTTGCAAGTAGTAAAACACTACTATACTCCATTCACAATATGATTATACATTGGAACAAAATTGTTTACAGTCCGTTCAACCGATTTTTACTTCTATTCCGTATGCATAAAGATGGCATTAAAAGGAAAATCGTGATTATATTACCAACTGTCTACTGCAGCTACCATGTGTCATGCCACCAACGAAATAGAAATCAAAATCGGCTGTACGGGCTATAAAAAGTTGTATTTCAATGTCTAATCTTATCGTGAATGGGGTATAAGTGTTTTGCATTTGTCATAAGAACCGTTCCAAAGTTAAAGCAAAAGGCTAAAAGAAGTCTTACTTAGAAAAAGCAGTAAAAGACAGAAATTAGATTGCTTCCCACCTTTATACGACTTCGTTTACATTTTTTCTTCATTATTTCCTACGCAGCGTTTCTTGACATAATCCACCCCCCTATCTAATCGCCTCATGTAAATGAGGGGTCAGGCATAAACTTGTAATATTGACTAATTGTTTCCCAAAGACGTGTAGCTGTCTCCAACTGTTACGAACTTACCCTACGATGGGTAATTTATTAAATAGTTGCGCAAACTTGCGCAAGTAATGATTTATAGTGTCAACTTGTGAATGCTTGCGTGGAGTTACGCATTTCGGGTATTTGGGGGTAATAAGGCCGCGCGTCAGGTGATTGGTTTGAATGTGTCATTTTAACAGATTTTAGGCCTGTTGAAGTTTAAAGGAGCTCCCAGCTTAGTGAGTTACCTGGGCTAGGACTCGTAAAGGCACCAAGTGCACATTGCCGCCGGTTGAGAACGATTTTATCTTTGTTACTTGCCAGCGACTCTCAAGGCACTAAGCAACGCGTTAAGGACTTTAAAATAAATGAGTTGAAGTTTGAAATCACCTGAACAGAGTTCTTTTTAATGAAAACCAATTTGTTTAATATAGTCGTGGTCGTCTCTTCATGCTGATTGGTCTAGTGAAAAAGGTCACGCCTTTTCATCAGGTTGTTGACTTCCAAATTCGGGAAAGTATCGATTCATAGTCATATTCAAGTTTGTTTCCAGTCCACCAAGAGTAGGTGGCGACAGCAAAAGAACGGTCTCCCTTAGGGCCGACCAGCCTTACAGCCTGTACTAAGACCTTCCACATGGAGTGGTATACGTAGCGTATACGCGAATAACTTGGACCTAGCGGCATAAGCAGCAACTTTCCTTGACGTGGAACATCAAATAACAATGGCACTCGACCTATTGATTCAGTGACGTAATGCTTTACAGCAGGGCGTCAAGTCTGCTATTAAAATAGTGTCAGAATGGTCTATCATTGATTTCATAATGGTTGATTTTTACAACTTTGGCAGTCTACTAATATAAAAGCGTCACTATGACTTTCCAATGGTCAACCACTGACACTCCATTGAAATAAATGGCATAGAATGGTAATCTCGTACATAATGACAAATTAATGACGTATGCGGTAATCTGCTAAAATTTTGACAATTCCATTGATCAGTGACCTACCATCATAATGTCATTGTGCAGTAATTGCTTTTAAAAGCTCGGTTATCAAAAAGTATTACGAGACCATTGACCGACCAATGATCGACCATTATGAATTTAGCAGATTACGAACTTTTAGCACAATTACAATGGCATCGTGTTGGAATGACAAATTTATAAAAATAGCAGATTTGGGGGCCTGAACAGTGGTCAACACTTTCTGGGCCCAAATATTATAGCCATGTAAATATACCAGTGACACGAACAGAAGTAGGTAAATATACGTTCTAAGACACCATAATCTTAGTTTCATTGATATCGTTCAAGATAAATGTCGAGAGAACCTCGCAAACCCAATTGAACGTGGTGATTTATCCTTGTGCCTTTTTGTATGAAGACTATGCCCTGCAGTGATACAGTATCAAGCTGCTTTTACAATGTATTTTCTCATAAAAACACATAATTCTAAAAAAAAGGTTTCATAGTTTACTTGAATACGTTAGTCAGTCGGGTAAAAGGGGTTTCCCTCTTTGATAGAATAAAATGTCGAAGTTCTAATGAAGAACGCAAGGAAAATAACTGCAGTAAAAATACATAACTTTGTACTTTCTAAGTAATTGATGCATGATTAAGTCAAAGGAAATCTTCCCCGGGTAGCGTGTGTGTTTTTTTTTACTTATTAGTTTTATTACTTTCTGACTTAACTTATTTTTAATTACCATTATTATATTATAATGATGTGGATCACTTCGAATATAATTAGGAACATAACTTTAATATGTTATCTGTAAGATTTTTTTAATAAAACTTTATATTTCGTTTTGGGTTACTTTCCTGTTCTTTTTCTGCAATAATTTTGTATGTAGAACTAAGCTTCGTTTAAAAAATCATACTTATATAGACTAAAGCTGGGATATTCTTTGCGTAATCGAATCAGAACTTATATTTATTACAAAGTTGAAGATTTAGCCCAAGGAATCACTAAATTTATGTGGCAATCAACAGCCCCACATTGCTTGCACAACAAGTACCTAGTTGATAGGATCATAGCAGAAGACCTTGCGTTTAATCAGCTTTACGAGTAATAAGTTCAATCAGTTCAGATCAGTTTAATCGGTCAATGTGATGTCACTTGGGGAGGCCTTTTTTTTTTTTGGATGGGAAATCATCAAATGACTTCTCCCGCTCCGGGCGGAGCGGAAGGGAGTGTCAGACTCTTACTGACTAAAACCCACCCGTGTTCCTGCTTGTGCCCTTTGCGTTCCAGGGCCGCGGTGACTCTTTCGAACAAATTCCGCAACCCTAGCAGGCACTGACCCTATGGGGTCTTCTTTGCTGACGGCTCTTTGAGGCGCGCGTGGAACACGACGCGCCGTCGACTCGGGCCTGTTTGCTATCGGACGGCGAGCCACCCATAGCTCGCCATCCGCAGGCCCGCGCCTACGGTGGCCGGGAATCGCCCTGCGTTTCCCGACGCCCGGGGCGTCTCCTTCTGTTGCGGCGGCTGGGGCGAGAGGTTTCCCTCTCTCGCACGCGTGCCGCCTCCTCCTTCGCTAGCATTACTGCTTCGCAGAAGGAGGCGACCGCTTCCCATGCCTCCTCGCTCCGGACCATGGCTTGAACCAGGGCCGGACGCGAGAGGTCGCCGCCGCCGATCGCCTCGACGAGGACACGGCGTTGCTCCGCCCAAGCAGGGCAGACCTCCACCGTATGCTCCACCGTGTCCTCCGGGCGATCCACACAGTGATGACACCCGGACGTGTCCTCCCGCTGGATCCGACACAGGTACCTCCCGAAACAGCCGTGTCCGGTGAGCACCTGCGTCAGGCGGAAGGTGAGGACGCCATGGCGTCTCTCCAGCCACTCCTCAAAGAGGGGACTTACCGCCGCAATGATGGCGTGCCCAGCGCTGGGTTGCAGCAGTCGCTGTCTCCATACCTCCGTAAGATCCCGCCGGAGCTCCGTTCGCTGCGCAGCAATCTGATGTCCAGCATTGTATGTCTTTTTGCTGAAATGCTGGACAGATTTGTCAGATTTCTATGGTTTTTTAATTTCTTTATTATTTTATCTGCCTAGATGACCCTTAAACTATTTAGATGTGTGCGCGTTGCAATACCACGTAATTATCCACCGAAATACTTGGTTAGTTTCACAGTAATTTGTTATCGTACTTTACTGACCTAGTTAAGGTCAGCAAAGTACGATATATACCAAGAAATCTTAAGCTAAAACCAAGCCTATAAACTGATAATAAACATAAAATAATTTCGCTATGGCGTGCGAAACCTGGGAATTTTATTTACTAGCCGGAGTCAGCAAACATGGAAACATAAGGATGTAAATTCTGACAAACTACCTCAGCTCAAAAACTCAATCTAAAATAAATAGAAAACATTTATTCGGCACAGCTACAAAACAACAGTAACAAACACAGAGTAAAAGAGAACAATAATAAAAAATAGCACTAAAAAAACATTAAAAAAAACATCGAAACATCCTCCTTTATTGAAGTTGGATAATAGTGTGAAATGGTGCTGAGCTTGCTCATAGCAAAAGGGTCTCAGCGCTGTCATGTATTTTAGCTTATCTATTATATTTTCAGAAGATTACTGACTGTATGGAAGTAAAAATTAGAAGTAGCTTAGCTAACTATTATATAGCGCGAGCTATGCTGGGGTTCGATTGAAGGATAACATTCGAAATTAGATTATTCGTCAAAGAACTGGAATCACTGATATAGCCAATTTGTTCAGTCGAAAAGTAAAAGTATAGTAACAGACGAGTCCTGAAGTGGAGACCACATAACGGCGAGCGTAGCGTGGGAAGCATTCAGCTATATAGGTACATATTATGGACCGACAAGCTTAAGTGTGTACGTGACTGGGACAAAATGGATACGGAAACCGAAGTACTGAGTGTTGAGACAAAGCTAGGGTGAGTTGTTTGGCCAGTTGAGATGTCCAGCACTGAAATGCGATTGGTTGTTTTAAGGAAAAGACGGTAAGATGAAGGAATACATAAGCACTGTATTCATAAAACACGTTTACTATAATAAATTTACAGATGGGTACGATTCATGTGTGCATGGCCTCAAGTCTGCTATTACAATAGTGTCAGAATGGTCCATCATCACTGATTTCATAATTGTTGATATTAACAAGTTTGGCAATCGACTAACATAAAAGCGACATAATGACTATCCAATGGTCAACCAGTGACACCCCATTGAAAAAAATGGCATATGGTAATCTCGTACATAATGACAAATGAATGACAGACGTATGTGGTGGTCTGCTAAAATTTTGATAGTTCATTTGATCAGTGACTGACCATTAGAACGTCTCTGTGCAATAATTTATTTTAATAGCCCAGTTATTAAACATTATCTCGAGACCATTGACCGACCAATGATGACGACCATTATGAATTTAGCAGATTACGAACTTTTAGCAAAACAATGGCATCGTGTTGGAATGACAAATTTATAAAAATAGCAGACTTGGGGGGTCCTGGTATAGTACCAAGAATATAGAAATATTGCATGAATGACAGGAAAACCAATCTGTTAAAATAGATAAGCCAGTCTCCTTTAAATGACCTTATTAACGATCACGTTCACAAAGTTAAAGCTAATCAGTTAAGGATTTCAGAAAAACTTTTCAAAGAGAATTGAAAACGTCTCTTTGCTTTTTGTACTTATACCACAAAAAAAAAACAAAGAAAAATAAACGATACAATATTTATGTTCACTAATGAGCTCTTGAAACTTTCGAATCCGTCTTGTTTACGTTGTTAAACAAACAATCAAAAACTCAGAAATTCAAAGCCTTTGAACAAAAGTAAGTATTTTTGGATAACCACTCTGCCTTTCAATTAGATAATGTACTGATTCGATTTCAAATTCTAAATAGTATTTTACTATATATATAATATAACTTCTAATATATCAATTTATCTGTAACTTCTAGAGTATACTCTCTCCCTTCTTAATTAAGAATTACTTTGGGTAAAGTAATTCTTGTCCCGCCATTTATGCCTTTATCTGCCACTATTTATTGGAACTCTTTCTTTCTGGATGGGAAATCATCAAACGACTTTTTCCACTCTGGGCTGAGCGGAACGGAGTATCAAACTCTTGCTGACTAAAACCCACCCGTGTTCCTCCTAGTGCCCTTTGCGTTTCTGGGTGCGTTCCGCGGTGACTCTTGTAAACAAATTCCACATCATTGGAATCATTAACGATGGTGCTTTTAGTCCAGTTCTTATCTGACTTGCAGCAGATATGATCATATTGATCAGTACAATTCTACTTCAGCTTGGCGGTTTTCTGGGAACCTAAGTATTTTTGGAAATATTACTTATAAAACAATGCTTTGTAAGAAGAGAAGTGGTAGTAGTATTTTTCTGATTACCTACGTTGTGGGATCCAAGACTGTTAAATCGTTTCTACGGGACTTATCGAGCTTCTTTAGCTCGGGTTTTTGTTCTGATGATCGCCACTTTTGTTTCTGGTTCTCAGGACTTGCAGTAGAATAGTGTGGCGGGCTTGTGCCAACTTATCAAATTTTCACACACACAACACACACACACACACATGACATTACAAACGAAATTATAAAGTAAAGATCCCCCGGCTCGCTTTTACTATCGGGCATCTAGATGCACTGTAAGTTACCATCCCTGCCTTGTTGCTATTCCACCAATTTGCACCAAGCGTGTCTAATCGTCTTTTGTAATGCGCACAGCAAAGGACTGGAACTCTTTGCCTGCGTCTGTGTTTCCGAACGCATTCAACTCAAAACGTTTCAAAGATAGAGTGAACAACTTCTTCTGAGTGATTACCCAGAAAAAGATACCATCGTCGATCTTGTCTCTATCACTTCTGACCTAGACCACAGATAAGAGCAAACACTTTTAAAAAAAAAGTTTGTCAAACTTTCACCCCGTATGTGACTCAAGCCTTTCTTAGCGGTTTAAAACTTAAACTTACCACCTTAATATGGCTTAAGTTTGACAGCAACGGCGCAGGAGTTGAGGCTTGGCCAAAATGTATGTTTTTAAGAACGTTTTCCTTCTATAAATGATTAATACTTGTTCGTTATTTTAAGCAGGATGAAATCGGGGAATTAAGGATCCTGTAGACATTCGCGGCGTGAGAATGCAGTAACATTTTGTTATAGATATTGTTATATGTGTAGATTGCCTGTGAGAGCATTTACTGTGTCTGTGTGCTATGGCTGGAATTAAATTCTGCCTGTTCTGAGCACTTTCTCCGTTGAAAGCGCTGTGGACAAATGTTTCGATAGGTACCTTGCGAGTTCTTACACTCCCCTTGTTATCACGCTTTTATATTATACCATATAACAAGCTTCTATGAAACTGTAAATAAATTGATCTCAATTTAGAGATTTCTAGATTAAGATTGACTATTGATTTTATGTACTACTTTCTACTGTATTATCATTTACACCCTTCACCATGAAAAAATAAAGAAAACAAAAGGAAACGAAGTTGTAAGAGCTAAAATTTGTGTAGGTATGTTACCGTAAAATGGCAATCTCTGTAAGATAATAAAATATCTTGAGAGGTTAGAATGTTTAAATTATACTTGCTATTCTACAACTTCTCGAAATTACTTCGAGAGATTATAGACTAACAGTTTTGATGCGTAAAAAAATATTCCAAATTTTCAGATGACAATTTACGAGAGTTTACAATCTCTCAAGATATTTTATATAACAGGAAGGGAAGAATTTTGAGCATTAATTAAATTAAAATGATTTCTTGTTGTAGGTAAACGTTAGTACCTTATTACATAAGCATAACCAGCCTTTTTGATGTTCCCACTGCTGGGACACAGGCCTCCTCTCTAGGAGAGGGAATGAGCCGTAATCCACCACGGGGGCCCAGTGCGGGTTGGTGAATGACACGTCTTCGAATTTTCGGTTCTAGGACATGCCGGTTTCCTCACGATTTTTCCCCTTCACCATATTGAGGGCAGTGGTGATGCAATTGAATACACAAAATTATGCGCCTGGTACCTTATTATTTTATGGAAATATTAAATTTCATACTTTTCCTTTTATTTAAGATGCTGTATGTTATTCATAGCAAATAAATGTTTATGATTGAGCCTTTCAATCGGTACAGTAAAATTACAGGTCTTTTTTCGGTCCCTGGTTCAGATAGGTGATTATATAAAATTCTTTGAATACAGTGTTGGTATTGCTTTTAAAATAAAAATGAAATCTTCATGTAGCAAAATGTTCTATCTTCTACTATTACTAATTAATTATTTAGGTATGTTGGTATAGTTTACTAGATACAAGAAATTACTGTATTGAAATTAGCTACTCAAATTCATACTTACGTTTCGTAATAAATCCAATCTTCTACAGGTATTTAACCTCGTACCCGTAAATATCTCACAAAATAAACTCATATTTTACTTATTAATCCCCAAGCCTACCTTTATCATGAATTACGAGCACCTCTTGTGAAAACTTATCTAACATATTTGATACTTAGGGAGAATTTAGTTTATTGGAACGTAGATTAGCAGTTTGGCCCCCAAAATTATTATTATCAGGTTATGCCTCTGCTAGGGTTGCGGAATTCGTTGAAAGAGTCACCGTGCCCCTGGGACGCAAAGGGCACTAAGAGTAAAATGGACGGGTTTTAGTCAATAAGAGCCTGGCACTCCCTTCCGCTCCGCCCAGAGCGGAAGAAGTCATTTGATGATTTCTTATACAGAAAATAATAAAAAAGAATATGCAGCCCCACTCTAAATAATTGTTATGCCATACTATTTTTTTGTAATTTCCTGATTTTTTGTACTAGTTTCTGCTAACAGGTTATGCCTGCGTATATTTGCGGAATGTGTAAATTATCCCAAGGAAATAGACTCTTTGGACTTTCCGTAAACCAAGCAGTATTCAAATCCATTAAATATGAAGAGGTAACAACACAATTAATATTATAGATGCGTAAGTTTGTATGTATGGATGTTTGTTACTCTTTCACACAAAAACTACTGAATAGATCTTGATGAAATTTGGCACACAGGTAGATTATAGTCTAGAATAACACATAGGATACATTTTCGACATTCATGCGGGCTGAGCCGCGGGCGGCTATAGTTTATAATAATATGGTATTCGACTAAAAATTAGTCCGTCATATTTCCAAAAAATATTTGGCATGTATTTATCGAAGACGATACAGTGTTGAATACTCCTGTGGCGACACTACTCGCTACAATTTTTACCACGATATGATGTCAAAAAGCCCCCACTCCTGATCTTTAATGCTTCTTATCTTTGTCAATATTTATAGATTTGATAAAACAAAAAATACGCGTCTAATATTTTTAATAGTCCTTATTAAAAAATATTAGACGCGTATTTTTAATTAGATTGTTTTAATAATTAGATTGTTTTAGTCAGATATAACATTTCATCAAAATTCACCCAGTCGTTTAAGAGTTCAGTGACATACACGCATGCAGATATTAGATCCAGGGACTAAACTAGGATTTAGGATATGATAGGACTTATGGTACAACTATACAAACATACCTAACTAAATAACCTAAAACATAAGATCTTGTAAAGAAGCTAGGCGTTGGTATACCTAGATCTATATTTTATTTTGTTCTTTTGTATGTCAATAAAAATCTATGTTTCAGTTCTAGACGGCTTGACCTTTAAGGTAATACCCTTATTTTAGTCATTGACGGTATGAAGACCACTTTAGGCTTTATGCCCGACGATTCTGAATAGTAACTTTTCGACTTAAGTTCGAACTTGTGATAAAATGAATTGAGGATGACATTTAGATTTATAAATAGGACTCCATACGCATTGGATGCCTGAGGCAGGCCAGGAAAACGTTGCGAGGGAGAGGTAAACCTCACGCCCCAGCCACCGGAGCAGGAGAAGACGCCCTGGGCCACGGGAGTCTCAGGGCAATTCCCGGCCAGCATAGGCTCAGGCCTGAGGAGGGCGAGCGATGGGTTGCTCACCGTCCGATAACAACCAAGTCCGGGTCGACGCTATACTTACAAACTATTTTGTATAGAATAGAATACTCTTTATTATTTGGCGGATTTATTGGAGATGACAAAATACAAAGAACTTTTGATGTTATGGGGCAGATCTTTCCCCAGCAGTGTCAAATTATCAATTTGCAGACTTTTTCCTTCACTTGTGCTGTAAGACCTTGCTGCTTGTCAAATTTCATATTTCCTGGTCAGTGGAAAGTACCATGTTTAAGTTTTGATGTACTTGTGATGTAAATGATGGATTTATGATCGTAGTTTTAATTGCGTTGGCTTAAAAAACCTAAATTTTTAGAGCTTCAAGGGCCCATAGCGATAGTGCTATTTTTATAATCATACAGAATGAAAATTAGTAAAAATAAGTTTTTGTGAACTGAGGCATCACCAAATACTCTGTACTAAAATACGAAAACAAATGGAGCACCATAATATTAATACAAAAAAACCGTTTGCCAGGTCCTAAGTTTAGTAGAAAATTTTAAAAAAGAACGGTCTAGTGCGTGTCGGACTAACACACGAAGGGTTCCGTACCATTATCTATAAAGCCGAAAAAAAAAAAAAACATTTGTTGTATGGGCTCCGATACAACAAATGTCATTTTTTGCCCTTAAATATTTATTTTATTCTGTATTTTGTTGTTTATAGCGGCAACAGAAATACACCATCTGTGAAAATTTGTACTGTCTAACTATCATGGTTAATGAGATACAACCTGGTGACAGATGGGCAGACAGTGGAGTCTTAGTAATAGGATCTCGTTTTACCCTTTGAGTACAGAGCCCTAAAAACATCGTTAACTGTATATTTTTTGTTCCCACTTCATTTGTAGTGGGGTTCTTAAATAAATTTTTCGTTTCAGGCAAACCCTTGTCGACTTAATGAGCCAGCACTATTGTGCTTTTACTGAATTCGTCGAAATGTTATTTTTGTTTAGAACCTCGTTTATTTATTGTAAGGATTTTTAAGTATTTCTGTTTGTAACTGATATTTGATTCATTTATGTAATGACACAGATAATGGAGAAAATATTTTATTCAAAATTATATTTTATTTGTTTGTTGTACACCTACCATAGTGTTGTCTTTTTAACCCAAAGGTTGACTGGTAGAGAATGTTTTGTTGAATTATGTCCACCCACGTACCACTATTGTACATAAAGTTTAAATAAATAAAAAGAAAACGTAATTCTATCGTAAGAGATTGTTGCATTGATCTACTAAATATGTTTTCTGTTACAAATATAATAAGTATAACAATGCAACTTCAACCGTGATCATTTTTTTTTTCTTCGAAGTAATAATATTAAAAAATAGTAATATTTTTCCTTTAAATTAAACTATTTTTTTTAAATAAAATATTTTATAAACTGTCTATATCTCTTAATTGCTTCCCCTCAGCCGGAACCAAATAGCAACAGATGTTCCCATTAATCATCACCAAAATTCTGCACCCACACGGAATTCAACCTCAATAAAATTCTCAGAGAATCCGGCATAATCATAAGCATAATCAGCCTTTTAATGTTCCCACTGCTGGGACACAGGCCTCCTCTCTAGGAGAGGGAATGCCGTAATCCACCACGCGGGCCCAGTGCGGCTTGGTGAATGTCACATGTCTTCGAATTTTTGGTTCTAGGACATGCCGGTTTGGTCACGATGTTTTCCTTCACCGTTTTGAGAGCAGTGGTGATGAAATTAATTATACAAAGTAATGCGCCTGTCTGGGTTTGAACCCGCGACCTACAATTCGTAAGTCGGGGCCGTTCCCACTCGGCCACCACTGCTCTCCAGAAAATCCGGAATCTACAAAAATACATAAGTGCACCAGAGAATCCTTGTAAGATATAAATCATTTCCTGTTAGATTCTATCGCGGTGTCAGGACCCATGTCAGAGTCACCAATGTATTGTGGCCTCTATCTTATTGTAACAGATTATAGTACAAATTGCCTTTGCCTCTGAACTCTTTCGCGGATTCTTTTTTATTTGTAATGTTCACATTATTATCCTACTATAATGTTATAAACTTGAAAGTTTGTTAGTATGGATGAATGTTCTGGGGGAAAGGCCTGAGCGCCAACCTTTGATGATTTCCCATTAAAAAAAAAACGGATGGATGTTTGTTACCTACTCTTTCACGCAAAAACTACTGAACAGATTTGGATGAAATTGGTGGTGGAACAGATTTGGGTGATTGGGGACAAAGTCGTGGCAAGTCTAAGGGTTTTGTACCCTTGTACACAAGGGTACAAAACCAGGCGCTCCATGACACCATTGCGGCCAAGTCACACAACATTAACTATAATCATAAAGAAATCGCAGTAAGGAACCTTAGACTTGCCACGACTTTGTCTAGATTTCATTACTTTTTAGAGATAAACAAGCAGCTCCATCGAGACTTAGCTAGTTTTTTACAGAATGTTTTTGAAGGTATATATTTGTACACAAAATTGAGGACGTAGAGGTCGACGCAAATGTAAACATAATCTTTGCTGTATCAGAGTTGCTTATTGCTTTTGTTGTTATAATAAATCGTTATCAGTTAGCATCATCATAATCACCATAGTTATGCACCAGTCCAACTTTACCAAAAGCGGGTCAGTCCTGCCTGCAAAGGTGGTTTACAACGGAAGATGTAATGATATCATAGTTTCGTAACTTCGCTTCACCACTACCTAACAGAACGTAAGTGGAAAGTCAGCGAAACTAAAAGAAAACTGTTTAATTTAACAAAGCACCAAACTATTGAATCAAACAAAACCAAATATAAAAGTAACTTATAATATCATGATACATGTATTGAAATAACGTTACATATTCAATGGCGAAACGGACTCTTGATTCACAACGGTGGTCGACGATGCCGACGGTTGGGGAAAGGACGCAGGTTCCATGGGTCTGAGAAGTAATCACAAATTAAAGAACAGAAAAAATATATAATAAACCTAATAGGGATATTTCCTGAGGAATAAAAATATAAGTCTATTAAGTCCATCAGTTCGATTATCTAAACATATTGCACACATATTTTTTGCATTATCAAATCTATAAAAATTGACAAAGATAAAAAGCTTCAAAGATCATGAGTGGGGGCTTGTGACGTCACCGCGTGGTAAAAATCGTAGCACGAAGTGACGTCCAACAAGTTTTCAACGCACTGTATCGTCTTCGTTGTTTGTTTACGTGAAAAAAGAAAAAAATACGTGTCCAATATTTTTTGGAAATCTATCCTTTTGACGGCACGGTTGGCGCAGTGTTTGAGCGATTGGCTGCTGCGCTCCGTGCTGCGGGTTTGATTCCCGCACGGTACAATTATTTGTATGGCCTGCAGATAGTTGTTCCGGGTCTGGCTGTTTGTGTGTGTGTATTTATATGTTTGCAAACGCACCCACGATACAGGAGAAATTCCTAGTGGGGGCAACGTTTTTTTTATAAAAAAAATCTGACAGATTTTAGATTGTTTTAGTCAACTACCCTTTAACACAGCAGAAGCCCATAAAGTACGCATTTTGCAAAGTTAAAACGAAAAAGAAAAGGAGTGAAAGAAATTGACTTCAGTGAACAGACTGCGATTAATCTTTTAATGTTTTAGCCTCTTTTCAAGCATGGTAAAAGCAGACCAAACTTCATGTATATAAGAGCTCGTAGCTAAATAATAATAGCCTCAGTATAAGGTGTCTACCAAGTCATGAATGGCCCATCCATAGCAAGACTCCATCGCACTTTGCGAAGTCGATGGTCTTGGATGAGATATGAAGATCTTTGACAATCATTGCCAAGCTAGAGAACCAGTCAACAGTCTTGCCAATGGTTGTTTTGTCGTCCTTCTAAAATATTGGTTCTCAACTGCATCTAGATTTTCTGGAAGCCAACCCCAATATAGTTGTGACAAAAGCAGGCAGATTGGCCTACTTATGTTACCAGGTGCCACTGAAGATAATGATCTTCAGTGGCACCTGCACAATAATGATTGTACATGAAGCGACGATTTAATTACATAAAGTAACAGAAGTAAACTTACCCTTTTTTTCTGGATGGGAAATCATCAAATTACTTCTCCCGCTCTGGGTGGAGCGAAAGGGAGTGTCAGACTCTTACTGACTAAAACCCACCCGTGATCCTTCTTGTGCCCTTTACGTTCTAGGGCCGCGGTGACTCTTTCGAACAAATTCCGCAACCAGTAAACTTACCCTTCAAGTGGGAACCCAGCAAGGCTACTTGGCGCCACTAACTCGCTTGCTACCGACTCCCTAGCCTTGCATTTTGATTTTGCAGCGAAAGAGCAGCGACTGTAACTATGCGCGTAATTCCTAAAAATAGCAAAACAAATTATTCATGCTGTCATTTTTGGGGTCAGCCCTCCTCATACATTTTCGCCACTCTTGCTGATTTTGCATTATTTCCAGCGTTAAGCCCATCGACGACATGAAATAATTGACCGACCCAGTTCATAAAAATGAACATGTCATGTTGTACTGGGATCGGTCTATCATCAATTCATCACTGATATATTAGAATATTGTTGCCAATAAGCCTGATATAGCGGTGTTAGACTGATTAGTGCGCCACACAGTGATATCTATGTTACCATCCCGCAAGAAGACAACCTTGTGAAGGCTGAGAAAGAGAAACAAATCAAGTATCCCGACATAACACACGAGGTTGTTGGCATATAGAATGTGTACTTGGCTGTCATAGTGCCGATTGTCGTTACATCCTGATGGACAAAAGCTTCGATGACCACCTGTTGACGTTGGTGTTGAGTTGTTGGACAAAGGGCCTGATACAGTATGCAGTACTCCCCAATAAGGTTCGTACTGTGGAGGGTTCTCTGAAGCCCTAACCACCGGTAGCTTGGACCCTGCTCCCGACACCGGCCGATTACTAAAAACACATTAAGAAAATGTGTTCTTTTATAATAATTGTAAATCAGTATGTAAGGCAAAATGAATAATGAGATTAATAAATGATGCAAGTAATGCAACACAAAATACTGGTTCGAGTAACTCTAACTGCATTGTTATACCGTTGAAATTGGAAAGATTTACTCTCGTTTATCTTAAACAACGACTATGTTTAGTAAAAAAATTGTTTTACCTGCAAAATGGCGAATCACATGATATCTGGTCCAATCTCCATGTCGGGAATTTCTTTTGTCGAATCACTTTTACTTTATTAACGGTTCTTGGAGTAGTACTGTAACAAAATTCAATTGAAAAAACACGATTAATTATCATTATTTAACATTATATTATCTGAATGTATGAATTTTCCCATGAAGCCGAAGAATGCACTACTAATATTTGGGTAACCCTTACATCATGAACGGGTTAACTTAAGTTGTATCAATGGACAGGGTTACCCTTTCAACCAACTCATTGTGATCTCACTTATCTCATTTTGCATTAGGAATATCATTACGAGTCTACTTTTGTGTTTTTGTATTCCGTACTTTAATCTCTGTATATTTTTTTTCTTTTATGTAATACATAAGTAGTCTTAGTATGCAGCAAGTAAGGCCGTTTATTGTGTTGTCGCTAAAAATATGCAATATTTCGACCAACAAAGTAATAAACGGCCTTTGAAGCGTTTTTCCATTGGCCGGCGCGGCGTCGACAATGTTACCAGGAGAGTAACAGCCAGGCAAAGATTGAGGCAAAATGTATGAAAGTGCTGCGTTGCCGGCAATTGGAAAAACGCGTATTTAGAATTCATACAATTTTGCTTCCATCTTAGTCCAATAGTTGCATCGTCGGACAGTGGAAAAAGGCTTGTTCTTGACACGCTATCATTGCTGACACTGCAACCGACGTACCACCACCGTTGCCAGCCGTTGGCGCTTAGACCAGTCGCAAGCGCAACTGACACGACCTACTGTAATTTTATAAAATTTCCTTGTTAATGGAACTGCAATGGTGTTTATGGTGTGGTATCAACATACTTAACAGTTATTATTTTTTATAATTTAACATCTACTAACATTTATTTGCAAAACAAGGAAATAACTCATAAAATGTGTTAACAAAACTCAGTTTGTATCGCAGTGAAAGAGGTACCACCCCAGCTACAGTACAATCGCGTAGTTGCTAAACTTTCTAAAAAAGACTGCCCGTAAAATCAGTTCATCGTCGTAATCTTAAGCCCGAATTAACGCAGAAATCACCACGCTTCTGTTCGAGTCCCATTCAGCACCTCCAGCCATCTCCAGAGATAACCATAATGTTTACTCAACGCACTTTATCTGTTTACAAAATAAAAAGGGTAACCCTTACAAAGTATACTTATGATGGAGTTAACCCTTTTATGGTGTTATAAAAGTTAACTCCAACAAAATATTACCAATGTACTTTACAAGCATAACCGAATGAGCGGCAATTGTTTAAATACAAAATTGTAAGAATTTAATGTATACATATATTTCAATAGAAAGCATCAGTTCAATAAGAATCTTGTAAGTTAGTTACCTACACGTAGGCTCACTGAAACTTACAAAATACCCACACACCCTTTATGATATTTCACTGGATGTTAAAAAAAGCCTACGAGAACATCATATCAAACTATAGGGAAATTCTAGAATGAAACAGTCCCTGCTTAACAAAAATGGAACTCCATGAAACAGTCTCACAGAAAGTGTTATTACCGTTCCTACATTAAACTGATTTAAGAACTAATTGGACATACTAGAAATCTCCAAGATATTGGTTTCTTAATTGTGTCTTTAAAAATAATATTTAGCACATGAGGTTGTCGAAATATGAAATGTGGATTCGACTGTCATTGTGTCAAATGTCGTTACGACCAATGGCCAAAAGCTTCGTCGACCATTTGTTGAAGCTGACGTTACGCGGTTTGATAAGGAACTCGCTATTATTATTTTTTTTTTGTTTCCTTAATGAATATTTTAAAACGTAATAATAGGGATGTTTCCTGAGTAAAAATTATATGATTATGTTTAGTCCGTCAGTTAGATTATAGAAAAATATTGGACACGTATTTTTTCCTTTATCAAATCTATAAAAACTGACGAAGATAAAAACCATCAAAGATCAGGAGTGTCACGGCTCGCTAAAAATTGTAGCGAGTAGTGACGTCACACGAGTTTTCAACGCACTGTATCGTCTTCATTTTTTGTTTATGTGAAAAAAGAAAAAATACGTGTCCAATATTTTTTGGAAATCTATCAGACGGACTAATTAGATTTTTTTAGTCAACTACCCTATTATGTAAAGAGAAGCAAATAAACCAAACAAATAAGACCCATTCAGAGGATGGGTTGTCCATCAAAGTGGTTGATATTGCTTACCTTTTCACCTGAACGGCATAAACATGAAGTCCGCACTAGATACCCTCCTAGCCTTTGGTTTCTTCGGCTTCGGTTTTAATGTCTTTATCGTGCTACGTACTGAAGGCAGCCTTGAGCCCATAGATTTTACAGCCTTGTATGCATTGGTGACTTTGTGTATAGGTAACACAGGCAGGCTTATGTTTATATTCGTTTTGATGCTTGTTTGGAATGGTAAAGCACTGGAAAGACACTTCCACGCTAATCTGTTAGTAAAAAAAAAACATTGCATGTTAAATAAAAGCTTTTAAAAATATAGTGTATGTGCTTAACATTCCAAACAAGATGCTAAGACGATGGAGGCACATAGAAGGCGTTTTTCTTTAAGGCTATTCGCGATCCAGTTGCGTTTTATATCAAGCATGGTAAAAGGTAAAAAATATTCAATGTAGATAGGTACAGGCGAGCAAGCTATTTGATAAACAGGCGACTAACCAGAAACTACATTTCAAAGATAATCAGTCGAGTAATTGAAAATTAAAACTGTTAAGGATAAAGTAACGCGCGCAATAAACAGTAATGGTTGCAGAGTAGTCGATGGATGGTATATGTTTGCCTGTGTACCAAACAGTTTGTGCCACTGGACATGTCCACAATGACAGTCAACGCCTCATATGTGCCACTCCAATGGCACTACTGAAACTGACTCTCCGTTACTGGAAAGAAACTATCGATTTCTCTAAAATTAAACCCAAGTCAAATGTTGCGAGTAGCTGTTGAAAATTTATTCAAACAATTACCCAAGCCTGTTATCTAATGTGGAATGAATGATAACTGCCTAGCCTTTTCCAAACTGTATAGGGGACGACACTCAGTCTAACCGGATTCAGCTGAATACCAAAAGTGCAATAAACGATCAAACAACAAATTTAACAACTATTTACAGGTTGTTCCAGAAGTGTGTATAATTTTTTTTATTAAAACATGTTTTTTTTTTGTTTTGCTATCTTCTGTGTATACTATTTACATTAAGAGTTGCTCAAAACTAAAACTTCAATAAAGAAATATTTTTGAAGCTAAAAACTTAGCTAATATTCCTGTATGAAAATTTATCATAATCTACCTATGTGTATGTCGTGACCAGCGTGCAGCGGGGCTCCGTCGTCGAAGTTAGGATTAAAGTGGCCATTTCATGAAGTGGCCAGACATTTTATGAAATGTTGGCCATTTCATAAAATGTCTCTCTTCTACGTTATGGCTACGACATATGTATGTACATATATACTTACCTAATAATATATTATTGTAATAATGTAGGTATACTTTACTCCATAATCCGTTTCTAAAATCTTAATTAAACCTAAAAATAAGGATTTAAATTTGCATAAGTACACACCTGCTAAAATAGCTTTTCTGGACCTTAGGTGGCTTGAGGCCAAACGAGAATTTTTTCTTCCTGAAAACAGAAAGCCTATCAAAATTGAACCAAACACTAGACGAATTTATGTATTTATAACTTATAAAAATGAGCGTGACAGTTGATAAGAAAATAATGACTGAAGAAAACGCTGATCCCGATGCGAACGATGTGTTACTACACAGGATCACTAACGACCATGTTCTTTGGGCATTATCTTCTTTTTTCTGCCTTTGTTACTGCTTAATAATTATGTATGTACAGAATACATCAGCTACAGCCCAACAATCCATCTGAAGTTCATGCTACATTGAGCTGATTGGCCACACTTTCCAATCGTTGCAAACTGTTGCAGACTTTTTAATACCCTTGTGAAAACTAGCTATTTCAACTTAATCCTTCTAAACGAATGCGTACCATGAAACTGTTTCAAGGAATAAAAACCGGTATGCCGTGGAACTACCAGTTCCTAATCCTCTGTCATTCAATCAACAGAACCTAGCTGGTTCTGGTACTTTGAAAACGATATTAGTAATACAAAATCTTTTGAATAAACACGGAAATTTTAATCGACCAAGTTCATAGGTAAAATCTAATTAGTTACGATCCTTCCATAATTAGTTTTTACACGTGTCCAGTTAAACATGTTTGTTATTTAAGTACAGGGGTTTGTGTTGAGCCCGTGATATAAGTAAACTATTTAAATATCCAAATTGAAGGAAAAATCAACATAGTAACTAACTAATTACCATTTTCAGTCAAATCTATTCGATTTTCTTTGGAAGTCCTTTGCCCAGAAGGTTGTAGGTACTCTAACTATTCTGTATTGTAAAGGCTAGTTATAATAATCAGATGTTAGAGGAAAATATAGAGCAAAAGTATTATTGCGTTGTTTAATTAAGAATTCCTAAGCATCAGCCCTGCACCTCAGGAAGAACGAAAAGTCATTGTTTTTTTTTTTCTGGATGGAAAATCATCAAATGACTTCTCCCGCTCTGGGCGGAGTGGAAGGGAGTGTCAGACTCTTACTGACAAAAACCCACCCGTGCTCCTTCTTGTGCCCTTTACGTTACAGGGCCGCGGTGACTCTTTCGAACAAATTCCGCAACTCTAGCAGGCACTATGAGGCCTTGTCTTCGTTGTTGACAGCTCTTTGAGGCGCACGTGGAACTCGACGCGCCGTCGACCCGGGCCTGGTTGCTATCGGACGACAAGCCACCTATATCTCGCTGTCCGTAGACCCGCGCCTACGGTGGTCGGGAATCACTCTGCGGTTCCCGACGCCCGGGGCGTCTTCTTCTATTGCGGCGGCTGGAGCGTGAGGTTTCCCTCTCCCGCACACGGTCCGCCTACTCTTTTCCCAGCATTGTTGCTTCACAGGAGGCGACTTACAGTTGTTATGATGATGATGATGATGATAATTTGGCTAATCTACGTTGAGATCGGCCAACATGATCGAAAATTAGTCGGGAGGATTGTAATTCTAGAAGCGAGGTGATGATCGGAGACGCGGAAGATAGATGAAGGAAAAGAAGTGACTAATATATTACTTTTGAGGGTAATGTATAGTGACTCCTTTTGGTGTCACTTTTTGTTTGCAAGGACCGTCATTGCCACAAGGACATCCCTTCGTGGGACGATACGCAGGTAAAGGTACCACTCTGAAATAAAAACATTGCTTTAAGAAATAGAACACCACAGATTTTATATATGGAATCCAGCAAACAATAATAAAATATCTACTCGCAGTATGAAATTGTTACCTACAGAAACAATAATTGAAAATGACTCACTCTTTCTTTTTAAAAACTTTCCATTTCGGTTTCTCAGTTATCACGTAACGTAAGTTGGATAAACTGTAACAGACAATACGAAAGGTTTTATTATGTATCGGAGAGATTTGACGAGATGGTTGGCGCAGTGGTTGAGCGATTGGTTCCTACGCTACATGTCGTGGGTTCGATTCCCGCACGGAACAAATATTTGTATGGCCTACAGATAGTTGTTCCAGGTCTGGCTGTTTGTGTATGTGAGATTGAATGCTTTTAAACGCACCCACGACACAGGAGAATTTCCTAGTGTGGGGTAACGGTTAAAAAAAAAATTACAAAAGAAATTTCACTTGGTTAATGCGAAGTCCAAAAACACTGGCCACAGTCGGAAGATTTGAGTGATACTTTTTATAACTGTGTAACTGAATACCCAAGTAGGCATTTACAAAGAAGAAATTAAAAATAGAGCAAAAAACGGCGGCAGTAAAATCAGTATACAGCCAGCATAATTATTCTACTGCTGGGACTCAAACCTAATTTCTGACCAGATCTTATTTAATGACTCAGTTCATCTCAAATGGGTCATAATCAATCACGTGGGGCCTGTGCTGGTCGCTACATTTCATAGATTTTTTCAGTTCAACATGCTGCTTTCCTTACGAAGTTTTTCTCCAACGTTTTTTAAACAGTGATGAATGAAAGAAAGAGACATTCGGCACGAAGGAACAGTTTGGGCCGCCACTGCTCGATTAAAATTGTAGTTTAAAATATGACAATAACAACCTCTTGCTGAAGTTTCCGGGAGGTCCAGCAGAGGCTGACTTTTGGTGGAAGTCTGTTGACGTGGCCGACCCTTTATTCCCATCTCTGTGAGCATAAGCATGACAATTACAAGTCATGTTAATTGACTAACATTACAACCATATATTTACCTGGAGTTACTTGTAGCCTCATCTATCTTCCTGAAGTCTTTACTATTTATCATTCCCATCTTTCAAATCTCCTACTACCTCTTCTAATTTGATGTCAGCCTGGTACGTTAGTGTAAGATCGAGCATAAGAAATTTTCAATTTATAATCTAGAAACAATTTCTATTATATTTGCAATGACTTTGATGCATTTTGTAACGGTTTTTAAATAATTTATTTCATAGCTTGTGTTTATAAGTTACTTCTTTGATTTGACATTTTGTGAATGACGGAACTATCTTTTCTTAAAAATTTTGCTGCATAAAGTTTTTGACATTGGTCTTGCAAAGAGGAAGTTAGTTTCAAAAGGTCGAATACAAGATGTTTTAAAACCTGGTTTGCGTTTTCTTTTATATAAGTAACAAATATTTCTAGAATAATTATAACTTCAGTATGTGTCTGTTTGATGGCAACACGCTGGCGAATTTTGTGGAAATCAAATGTTACTGGCAAGATAATATAATAATATGTGAAAGTAACTTACGTCCTCTGCATATGCCTTCGATTAATACAGGCAGGCGTTACTGGCAGGTAATACCAGCAATTAGGTAATACTGTTAGAAACTAAATTTCCCTTCCAGCGTAAAATCTTCTAAGTACTGAAAAGCCTCTCATACATTTTTGGTCTTCGTCATTATGAGTTCTCTTAATTGAAATTTTTATTATTAAGCGAAATGTGTATTATTGTTTATATAATTTTAGCATTTATGAATATGAATTTTATGTATTTTGAATATTATTTATTTTTATATCACAATTTAGTATTTAATCCAAAGAATGTCTTGTTGTATTGTTGAACCGCTCCTGTTAAAACAAAAAATAAAGGAAAAGAAGAATTATAATTTCACATTGCTAGCAATTCTATTTCAACACTTAATTGTATCATATCCATGCAAAATTTAATCCAAGTCAACTTTCTGAACCTCCAAGTTCTCCATCATTTTCAAGTTTAATCTATGTATCCTACTAATATTATAAATGCGAAAGTTTGTAAGTATGCATGGATGTTTGTTACTCTTTCACGCAAAACAACAAAACGGATTTGGATGAAATTTGACACACATATGGTTTTTAACCAGTATTAACATACATGATAATTTTTACCCCGATATTCCCATGGGATCGAAACTTATGCGGGTGAAACCGCGGGGCGCTGCTAGTATAAAACATAATATAAACTTGACATTTAGACCTACAGAACTCCATTGGGGGTTAAACTTCGATGTTTATATACTCCAACGTTCCCATTGATCAGTAAAGAACAACCGGGTCCTAAATAAACAAATATGTACATAAACTCAACGGAAACTTCTAACAAAGAGGGTGAGTTATACCGATTTTATTCTTCGTAATATTACACATATTACTAAGAATAAAATCGGCATAAATAAGGACATTTAAAAGGGTTAAAAGTAACTAAATAATAAATGTTAATTTATTATTTAGTTACTACCTTAATGTTGAAAGAGCGCAACGGACATTAATAAAAGTAATGTACTTCAAAAAAAGGACCTTTCCCACCTTTGAGCTATACCAAATAAGTAATTTATTATCAGTCCGAAAATTATATATTATATACATAGTTTTAAAAAAACATAAAACCCTCCCCTTATATCCTAATGCAGTAGCTAGAAGAAGGAAACACGATATTGCTTCCACCCCTTTTGTAAAAACAGAATTTGCAAATATTAAGTACTACAAACGCTCGTCTTTCTTATATAATAAAATAAACAAACAAATAGATATACATACAATACCGTTTCGAGAATGCAAATCGTTACTGATTAAATGGATAAATAAATAATGCTACGATGAAGTAGAGAATCTTCTATTAAAAATAAGGTAAAACCGCTTCCGTATAAAATAACCATAACAACAGACACACTCACACACACACAACACACACACCATACACACACAACACACACACCACACACACACCACACACACACACCACACAGTCTAATGATAATATACAAAATATTAATTTTTTAAACTTTTGCTATTGTCTAAACATGTTACTGTAATTTTAAGATATAAAAGAGCGGCGTCTCCTGGCAAAGGCATCTTTCTGCTTAAAAGGAGTCGCCACCAAATGTATAATGTACAACGTGTAACAATGAAATATAACATTTTTGATTTTGATTTTTTAAATTTATTAAAACGTCATGCAACACACAAGAACAAAGACGAACTTAACGCCCTACCAATCAACCAACCCTTAGACACCCTTAACTCCTAGGTAGGATAAACAAAATATAAACTATATTTTTTTGATGGACACTGGTCGATCTAAAAGTTCAAGCCACACTTGGAGAGGTTGGACAGTGGATGGGCGACCGTCCAATAAATACATACCCCTCCGTTCTTCAGAATGCACGTACTCAATACTTTTTTACATTCCATATTTATTAAATATATGGTATAATAAGGTAAAAGATCAATATGGACGCTGTCGGGCACAGCAACGTTACGTGAGTGGTCCCAGGTATATGTATTTTGAATTTCGAACAAACGTTATTAGTATGAGTAGCCAGAAGATAGAAAATCTGATAGTGTTACCATTGGATCAGTCTTGGTATTGGAAAGTTACCCAGTTTTTGGGTTATAGAGGTCATAGTCTGGAAGCCTACACTACACAAGTTAAAAAAGGCTAGGCAATGTACCTAATATTTCTCAGTTTTGACCAATTCAGATCCGACTTTCAAATCCTTTAAAAATAAACATATCTCTTTAGAAATACGTACAAAATACACCCACCAGAAATATTTATAAGCGTCTTTACGATAGCATTACCGTATCTATACGGAAACATGTATTATTAGTTGCGCACCCACCTTTAAAAGGATATCCTTATTCCTTTGCATACAAAACAACTCTAACCCTTGGAAGATAGCTCGTAATTTTAAAGATTGTATAGAGTTTCAGGAAATATCACACTTTTGTTGATATTTTATTGAGTTTTGTAGTTTTTCCGGGCTTTTGGCGCGGGGTTACATAATTTATGTACCTATTCTTGATATTCTTTTATGTCTGGCTAGTTGGTCTAGTACAGCTTTACTCAACCTTCAGCTTGAAGGTCCAGTCTTTTCTATGGGGCCCTGAAGCCTAACATTATTGATGCTTGATTTAAGTATCTCGCTAATAGTTGTAAGTAGTGCTAAACTATGAGTATTAATCAATACTATACTCGGCTTATTGATTCACTCCTTGTCGATGTACTGCATCTATTCAACTAATACCAAAATGGAAGTGCCTGGCCACGGTAGGTGCGGGCCTTTTTTTATGGGAAATCATCAAATGATTTCTCCCGCTCTGGGCGGAGCAGAAGGAAGTGTCAGACTCTTACTGACTAAAACCCACCCGTGATCCTTCTTGTGCCCTTTGCGTTCCAGGGCCGCGGTGACTCTTTCGAACAAATTCCGCAACCCTAGCAGGCACTGACCCTATGGGACCCCTTCTTCTTTGCTGATGGCTCTTTGAGGCGCGCATGGAACACGACGTGCCGTCGACTCGGGCCTGGTTGCTATCGGACGGCGAGCCATCCATAGCTCGCCATCTGCAGGCCCGCGCCTACGGTGGCCGGGAATCGCCGTGCGTTTCCCGACGCCCCCGGGCATCTTCTTCTGTTGCGGCGGCTGGGGCGTGAGGTTTCCCTTTTTCGCACGAGTTCCGCCTCCTCCTTCACTAGCATTACTGCTTCGCGCGGGCCTGCGGATGGCGTTTGTACAACCAAGCCCGGGTTATCGGCCACGTGCGCTGCAAAGAGATGTCAGTATAGAAGACGGGGCCCGCTAGAACCAGTGCCATAGGGAATTTGTAGGGTTGCGGTATTTTTTCAAAAGAGTAACCGCGGCCCTGGAACGCAACGGACATTAGGGGGAACACGGGTGGGTTTTAGCCAGTAAGAGTCTGAAGAAATCATTTGATGATTTCCCATCCATAGAACAGCTTATGCCTATAGCATGTAACAAATTTATCAAAAATTGTCCATTAGAAATATCCAGTTGAAAACGTTTCCCCTCAGATTTGTCTCGTTAATAGTTAGCTAGTCTTATCTATTTAAATTTCATTTATCCTCTCAAGGCCCTTTTAAATTGTCACTACATCTTTTTTGTTGTCACATAATACTTATGAAACCATTATATTTCGTACGTATTAAGAAAGTACTTTGTATTACTAAAACACCAATACACTTAAGACAATCCATTGTACCGTCGTTCCGAACGCCTATTGATTCGTCTGTGTTGGCACTTGTCACCTTATGCGTATGATCGATTGGTACCTATCAGACACCTGGTGCTTTGTGCCACAATTTATAAGAATAAGACGTATATAAAAATAAATATTGTGTTTATACAGGGCCTCAAGTCTGCTATTACAATAGTGTCAGAATAGTATATCATTGACCATTGGATTGGATGGTTGATTTTTACAAGTTTGGTAATCTTCTAATATAAAAGCGTCGCTATGACTTTCCAATGGTCAACCACTGACACTCAATTGAACGAAATGGCATAGAATGGTAATATCGTATGTAGTGACAAAAGAAGGGCAGATGTATACGGTGATCTGCTAAAATTTTGACAGTTCCTTTGATCAGTGACCATTACAACGTCACTGTGCAGTAATTGTTTTTAATATCTCAGTTATCAAAAAATATTAAGAGACCATTGACCGACCATTATGAATTTAGAAGATTACGAACTTTTAGCAAAATGACAATGGGATCGTGTTGGAATGACAAATTTATAAAAATAGCAGACTTGGGGCCCAGGGTGTTTTAATCCGACTCGCTCTATTCTGTAAAAAAACTCACAATGGTAACTTTGGTGAAGTGAGCTGATATGACATTTCACGCTCATTTCACCTAAGTTAACAAGGTGAGATTAGGTCTGAATAAATCAGCTGTTATTCCAACTATTTTTTTTTAAATTATTGTGAGATGGACTTGCTCTTGACTCTAGTCTAGGTCACAGGTGACAGAGACAACCCCACCGAATGTGTCTCCACGTTGTCGTCGTGGTGGGGCTTGAACGTCTCAATGATCTTGCGAGCTTTCCCGGTAGAGCCACTCATGCCGGAAGGTCGCAAGTGAGGGATCAGACCAAGAGAGACACACACGCGAGGAATCCCGCTCGCTGCCTTCTGGTACGCGTCTGCTCATCAGACGTGGCTGTGAAGGCAGTGAGCGGGTGGGAGTAGAGGCCCTATGATGGAGAAAGGGCGGAGGAGTAAGGGACCGCACCCTCTAAAAGGAAAATATGGAAAAAGGTTTTTGGAAAATGAGTCCCCAGGTGGGTCCCGACTGCTCAGCGGTCGGGGAATCCCACCCCGCTTCGGCGGGCTGCCCTCCGTACTCTGGGGTGGGCAACAAACACCTTCCACTTGCCAGTGGCAACAGGAGCCGAGGAGGCTCAGAATCGTCGTCATCCGGATCCGCTTCCTATAAGGAGCTGATGGCGCACGAGTTTGAAGAGGAGGGTTCGCCTGAGCGCCGGGGTGGTGCGGAGTCGAATTTCGGCTCCGCGCCAGACCTAGTAACGGTCAGCTCGGCGGGCTCTGAAGACGGAGGAAGGGGGGCCGCGGTGGAGGGCATCAAGCTCGTCCGCAAGCGGCCCAGGCGGGAGGACGACAAGGAGTCGTCCTCCGAGGGCGAGTTCGCCTCCGCCCGCAAGATCCCCACCGCCAGGCGGGGCAGGGGCAGTGAGGCTGGGAGGGGGCTGGCTCCCTCTACCCGGGAGTCGGGGCGTCGGGCCGAGAGGTTGGTGGAGGAGGGGCGTCGCCCTGGAGGGGGCGGTCGCAGAGCTCCCTCTACTCTTCCGCCTCCTCTCGACTCTGACGACTCGGAGTCCCCGGGAGAGGAACCTCCCGCCGCCGAGGAGCAGAGGGCTCGTTTTGAGGAGGTAGTGGAGGCCGCGATCCGCGCTGTGGCCTTCAAGAGCAAACAATCCTCGAAGCGGGAGGCCATAAGCGCGGCCAAAGCCTCCATTCTGGCGGCAGCGGCGGCCAACGGCGGGACAAGAGAGGCAAAGGAGGCGTCTGAGCTGCGGGCGGAGGTCGCCCGCCTCGCGGTTCTTACGGAGCGACTCGTTCGGGAGAATGAGTCGCTCCGGAGGGACCTGGCGAGGATGGCCAGAGCGGCCTCCGAGGAGCCGCGACGGCTGAGTCCGGCAGCGCCGGAGGGGGGCCAAGTGCTGAGCCAGGTGCGGGACCTGGTGCGGCAGGAGCTGGCTCCCTTCCAGAAGCAGTTCTCCGCTTTGGAGGACATGGTCCGGCGCTCCCCAACGGCGGTGACACAGAGGCCCCCGGGCCAGCAGCAAAAGGCGGCTTCGTACGCAGCCGCCGTGGCTGCCAGCCCGGGAACGTCCGGCCAGGCGGCGAAGGCCAAAAGAGGAGCCGCGCCAGCGCCTGTGACGCCGGCGCCTGCGACGCCGGCGACGACCAAGTCGGCCCCGGCGAAGAGGGGCAGGAGGAAGGCTGGGGGGGGAGCGGCTGAGGCTGCTGCGCCAGTGGCGCCGCGGCCGCCCTCACCCCCACCCTCGGACCCTCCTGCGGCCGGGGCCGAGTGGCAGGTTGCCGGAGAGAAGCGGCGACAAAAGAAGGCGGCCAAGAACAAGGCCAAGAAGCAGCGGCGGAAGGCCAATGCCATCGCGGCGAGGCTTCGCGCTCCGAAATCCGCAGCTGTAGTGATCACACTGCAGCCGGAAGCGGAACAGAGGGGCGTGACGTATCTCGCCGTACTGAAGCGGGCGAAGGAGGCAGTGAGCCTCCAAGAGCTGGGCATTAGCGGGGGCATCGGGGTCAGGAGGACCTTAACCGGTGCCCGCAAGCTTGAGCTCGCCGGAGCGGAGAGTGGCCCGTTCGCGGACGCCCTGGCCGAAAGGCTGAGGGCGGTCTTACCCGCGGACGAGGTCCGTGTGTCCAGGCCGACTAAGCGCATCGACATGCGCATAGTGGGCCTGGATGACTCCGTGACGGAGGAGGAAGTTGTGGCCGCCGTCGCCAGGACTGGGGGGTGCTCTGCCGAGCTCGTCAAGGCGGGCACCCTCCGGCCTGACAACACGGGCATGCAAACCCTTGTGGTGAGCTGCCCCGTGACGGCGGCCAGAACTGTGTCGGAGGGCCGAAGGCTCTTGGTGGGATGGGTGTCTGCGCGGGTAAAACTGCTGGAACCCAGACCTCTGAGGTGCTACCGCTGCCATGTGGGCAACCACACGGGAGCTATGTGCCCCTCGGAGGTGGACCGCAGCGGACTTTGTTTCCGCTGTGGTCAGCCCGGTCATCGGGCCGGCTCGTGCGAGGCCACGCCGCACTGCAGTGCATGTGCGGCTGTTGGCAAGCCGGCCGAGCACTGGGCTGGGGGAAGGGCCTGCGCGCCATCCGCCCCGACCAAGGGCAAGAGGTCCGCCGCCGCCGCCGCCTCTGCCGCCGCGGCGGCTTCCGTCGCCGCTTCTGCCGCTTCTGCTGTGGGTGCTGCGACTCCCAACGCTCGGGAGGGTGCTGAGATGGAGTGCCAGTAATGGTCCCATTTCGGCCTCCTCCAGAGACAAGTCGGCCGCTGTGCTATTGCGCAGTGTCTGATGCCTGGGGACGGTGAGAGTGGGTGGCTCGCCGTCCGATACCAGGTTGAGTCGACGACGCGTTGTGTTCCACGCGCGCCGCAAGGAGCCGTCAGCACCGAGGACGGGGCCCCATAGGGTCGGTGCCTGCTAGGGTTGCGGAATTTGTTCGAAAGAGTTACCGCGGCCCTGGAACGCATAGGGCACAAGAAGGATCACGGGTGGGTTTTAGTCAGTAAAAGTCTGACACTCCCTACCGCTCCACCCAGGGCGGGAGGGGTCATTTGATGATTTCCCATCCAAAAAAAAAAAAAAAAAAAAAAAGGTGACAGAGACAAAGTCGACGATGGAATGAGCTTACCCTGAAGAAGCCTGCTCAGTCTAACTTTGAAGAGATTAGGGTTGAATGCGTTTGGAAACACAGACAGGTTTAATAAGGATAAAGATTACAGCTGACTTACTGTGAGAATTCTACAAAGTAGCACTACAACAACTCGAATGAAGAAGTGGTTATCATATGCCTACAGAACTTGGCAGAAAAATATGTCATCTTATTATTATATGTCATATGAAAAATATGTAAAAGCTTATTGTTTTTTGTTATATTTGTTCGTTCAGCTCAACTCTGTTTTGGCAGATAAAATTTATATTTATATTTATTTGGCAGATAAAATTTATATTCTGTCAGTTAACTCCTATATTCCATGCCATGTCTTCAAAGACACCACCTCGAATCATCACATTGATGGATCCTATTTTTTATTACTTTATTGAAATTAACGAGTCAAGTGAATGCCCTAAAAACTCACTTAGGATATAGACCTTATAAAGAACCCGTTGAAATCTGAACGTGTAGAAATTACGTTTTAGTAAAAAAATCAAGTGCTAGAATTTTTTTGCATGGATTACAATTACTTAGTAACCATCACTCCTTCAACAAGGTTTAAGCTAACAATTTCCTATAAAATGTGGTCACATCTGCGAGGGTTATTTTTAACCAATCACATTATCTGCCGTCGTAATATTAACATAATCGTAAACGATCCATCACGTAACCGATAAAAAGTTACACAATTTGAAATTGTTGCAAAATGAATTGAATTTGAGATATCGCGGTAGACCAAGACGAGTCTGGCCAACAGCTCGACTTCTACCAAAAACACTGGTCCGAATTAGCAAATGACCAAGTTGTGTGGAAGGGGAGAGGTAGGCTTTTGCCCAGCAGTAGGACAATATAGGCTAAATAGATAGTTTGTATGACACTGGTAATAGGCTAAGCATGTAGGCTGCTTTAAACACAGAAAAAAAATCTTTTCATACAATATTCTAGATCACCAACATCTTAACCTTCAAGCAGGCGCATGGGTTTTTGATGCCTTTACTACATACCCACTTTAAACTTGATGTTGATGAAACTGTCAAAATCAGCCCCGTGTCGTTACATAGCCAATTTTAACCATTATAATCGAATTTCAAAGACTCAGACGTATTTTTGCCACCAACCTTATACATTATGTAAATGAAAATAATCTTAAAGATTTTTGTATGAAAAATCAGTCCAATAAAAAGGAATAATTCTTCCGATAAATATGTGTTATTTGGCTTTAGTAAAATCCTTAAGGGCAAATGTATCAATCGTCGGATACATTTTAAATGGGGAACAAAATCTATGAAAAAGGTATTGAAATAGTTTTTTGGGTATCATAGATAAAAAGACCAAGATTATACAAAATCTTACACAAAAATTTTGAGAGTTACAAAGTGTCTGGCACAACACACACAAGGTATTAATACGAAACATATTATATTCAGAACAGCACTGAGACTTTGTGAAAAGTAAGTAGTTCTTTTACGTACCTTGGCACCTGTTACCTAATAAATTGACCGTCGGCCCAAACTAACAGGTATGCATACGCTCATTGTACATACTTGTTCGCGCCGAGCATCGCCTCGCCACTCGCAAGCTGGAGCAAAAGGACTCGGTACCAAGACAAGCGCCATTAAAACTGGATCAACTTTGTCATTGTTTCGACGTGTTTCCGCAAAACTTTTTCTTTTGTTATGGACGACAATAAAAGTGGTTGGAGTTCTCTAAAAACGTGCATAATGTAATTACTCTCTACCTATTAACTTGCAAACCTAGTAAAAGCATTGTACAATCTCAGAATAAACTAGTTCAAGAAGTCATCAAGTTTTTAATTTTGCAAACAAACATTTTCTTATGTCAGGCTTGGACATAATTCTGGCGACCGTTACAGGACAGCAAGGACGATAGCGAAGGCCCGGCGTCTACTTGGAGCCATCCAGGACCGGCCTCCGACGGCAGTAGCGAAAATAGCCGGTGCCTGTGTAACCTGACCCACGCGGCCGCGCGGGGTCACACCGCAGCGCATCTTTTAAGTACAGTTTTTCCTAAGCTAAGTGCCCTTTCCCTCTGTCTATTTTTGCAATTTCCAATGTTCTAACCATTATTCCTAACTTTTCATTTGTGTAAACGTGTGCTAATTAGACATTGTAAGTTGTCTACTCGTCACGTTTTCAAAACTTTTAATGTCATGCAAGGTCATGTCAAGTATCACATTGTCAAATAATTTGAACTTAGTTGTTTTCAAAGTACAATAACTTCGTAGTTTTCGTATATTTCAACATAATTAGCATAATTTACAACGTATAGTAGTTCATTTAGTTATTTCAATCCGACTTTGGTAGTCTGTGTTCCTCGAAATACCCAACAGTTGATTCAACAGGTAGTCAGTACGTATCTCACTAGTTATTTCTCTCGTGTAGGCCCCTGTTTCGCCGTGTTTGCCTCATGTACATGCCCATTTAGTGATTTTTTCCGCCGAATATTCCAGACTATTTCAACCGGCGGCCTGTCTACTGTCGTACGCAGCCAGTTCCGGCACGTGTCTGCAGAGCCAACGCCTGCATCTCCGGTCTTCCGTGCGGCAGGTACCACCAATCTGGGGCGTGAGCGCAATCATTTACATTTTAGTAGTCAAATTGACAATTTATCTTGTTATTCACATTCGAGTTTGATTTCTTTCTTGGTGACCATACTTTTGGTTCTATTACTCAACCATGTCACGAGAAGATTTAAGCTTAGCTGAGCTATATGTTAAGCGTAGCTCCGTCAAAGGACAAGTTACTAAATTTAAAAATTATATTGATAAATTGTCACAACTTGAAACATTTGCCGTCAGAGATAGGGCAGAACTTACCCTCAGGCTCAGTAAATTTGAAGCATTATCCTCTAGATTTGATGACTTACAAAGCCTAATTGAGATTGCCAACCCTCATAAGTTGGATGCTGAGCTTGAGGAGCGGGAGAATATTGAAGGAGACTTCATTAGTAGCATTGTTGCCGCTCAAACTTTATTGCAAGTGCATAGTAAAGATGATAATGCCCATGATTCTAGTAATATTCACAACGTTAGTCAGTGTAGTTATGATCATAACGAGACGGGTATCAGGCTTCCTTTGATTAGTATTGCAAAGTTTGATGGTTCATACCTGAAGTGGATGGAATTTCGTGATACTTTCAAATCTCTAGTTCATGAGAATAGTCGAATTAGTCCAGTAAACAAGTTTCATTATTTATTATCTTATTTAGATGGAGAACCAGCTCGTACTGTCTCAAATCTCGAAATTTCTTCCAACAACTATCAGGAGGCCTGGAACTTGTTACTAGAACGTTATGATAACAAGCGGTTATTGATAAAGCATCACATAAGGTCTCTGTTGAATGTTGAGCCTGTGCAAAAGGAATCTGAGGGATCTCTCCGCTTCTTAGTGGACCATGTAACAAAGAATTTGCGTGCCCTGGCTCAATTAGGCAGAGCGACTGAGCATTGGGATGATGTGGTAATAGAGTTAGTCTCTTCCAAACTTGATAATGCTACGTTTGTGAAATGGGAAGAACATTGTAACACGCTGTCGACCGAATCACCCACACTCAATGATTTTAAGACATTTTTGAATAACCGCGCTGCCATTTTAGAATCTGTACACCGTAGTAGGGCAGATGGAGTTTCTAGGTCCAATCAGGGACAGCAGCGGCAAGCGGCCCCTACTAATGTTAGGTCTGAACGTTCACACATAAGGACGCACACATGCACCAACAATAGTGATCATCAGAAATCTGCATCATCTAGTGCTTGTTCCAGTTGTAAGTCTGCAGAACATAAAATATTTGATTGTCCATCATTTAAGGCTATGAGTGTCGATGATCGTATAACAGAGGTATCTAAGTTAAGGTTATGCCGGAATTGTTTAAGGCCTGGTCATTTCGCTGTTCGGTGTCGTTCCGGTCCCTGCCGCGAGTGCAAGAGAAGGCACAACTCCTTGCTGCATCTAGCTGCAAGCACCGAGGTTGGTGCAACCAGTGTCACTAGCGACGCTCGCCCAGGTGATACTCTAGTCAATTTCAGTGATGGGCGGACTAGCCAGGCCTTACTGTCGACAGCTCTGATTGAGGTGGTCAATCCTAAGACAAGCAAGACTGAAACCGTGCGTGCCTTACTAGATTGCGGCAGTCAGTCATCATTCATTACGTCTAATCTGAAACAACGATTATCCTTGGAGGACTGCCCCTTAAATTCATCTAATGTCATAGGTTTTGGTAACAGTTATTCAGGAACAACAACTGCATATTGCAACGCTCAACTCAAGTCGCGTAATACATCTTTTAATGTTATCTCCAGCTTTTATGTCATGGATCAGCTCACTAGTTCATTGCCTAATGCATATATCGATATTAGTTCGTTCAAGTTTCCTAGGAATGTAGTGCTAGCGGATCCCAAGTTTTATGAGCCATCTAGGGTGGATATTCTCATTGGTTCAGATCTGTTTTGGGACATAATTGGCTGTGAGCAGCAATCATTGGGCCCTAGGTATCCTAGACTACGCAGCTCCAAGTTAGGCTGGCTAATAGGGGGTCCTTTGCCAAGCAGCAACAATCAAATGCAAAATGTTAAGTGTAATCATGCTGTAACTAGCAGCATGCAAGACGACTCCATGCTAGAGTCTAACATGAGTAGATTTTGGGATTGGAAGAGGTTCCACCCAAAAGGCATCTAAGCACAAGTGAAAGGGCGTGTGAGTCGCACTTTGTGCAGCACACGCAGCGCTTGCAAGATGGTAGGTTCTGTGTAAGGCTGCCATTGGCGAAACCAGTAGATTGTCTGGGCGATTCATGTGCCCTAGCAAGGAAAACATTCTAGTTTAGAGAAGCGTTTTAGGAGATAGCCCGCGGTCAAATCTCAACATGTGGAGTTCATCCGAGAGTATGCAAACTTGGGTCATCTCTCGGAGATCGCGCTAGGTAATCTCGCTTCTAATTCATGTTTTTATTTACCTCACCATCCTGTGTTCAAGGGGGCAGTGAGACGAACAAGATACGTGTGAGAGGGCGTTTAGACACTTCCTCTCTACCATATGATGGTAAGCATCCTATTCTGTTACATTCTTCACATCATTAGGTGATAGTTTTGAGCGGGAACACTTGCATAAGCTGCACGCTGGTCCACAGCTTCTCCTCGCGAGTGTCCGTGAGTATGTGTGGCCAATCAATGGTCGACACCTCGCCCGGAGAACTGTGCACAACTGTATGCAATGTAGGAAGGTGCAAGGCAAGACGTTGTCCCCACTGATGGGAAACTTGCCCTAGCAGCGTGTCACTGTGGACTTCCCGTTTCGAAGTGTAGGCATAGATTTTGCCGGGCCCTTTTTTATTTTGAATGAAAGGGGCGCGGGGCAAAATTAATAAAATGTTATTTATGTGTATTCATTTGCTTGAGGTTCAAATGCGTGCATCTGGAAGCAGTGAGTGATCTCTCTAGTTCAGCTTTCATATTCACCTTACGTAGATTTATAGCGCGTCGCGGCAAACCTGCAGAGATCTTTTGCGATAATGGGCGAAACTTTGTTGCCGCGGCAAGGGAAATAGGTAATTTTTTAAAGCGTAATAAAACAGCAATCAATGATTTCTCCACTGAGGAAGAAATCAAATTTATATTTTCTCCGCCATACGCTCACCATTTTGGTGGTATTTGGGAGGCTGGGGTAAAATCAGCGAAATTTCATGTGAAGCGTGTCATGGGCAACACGCATCTGACATTTGAGGAAATTAGCACATTGTTTGCACAGGTGGAGGCCATTTTGAATAGCCGTCCCATTTGTCCCCTCTCCTCTAGTCCCAATGACTACCTCTTCCTCACTCCTGGGCACTTTTGCTTGGTCGACCGCTGGCCGCTCTGCCTGCGCCGGATCTCGTCGATTCTAAAACCACCCGGCGCTACGAGAGGCTCGAGCAAGTTCGACAGCATTTTTGGAAGAGATGGCAGCAGGAATATCTGGCGGAGCTGCAGCAGAGGTCCAAATGGCGGACGCCTGATACTTCTCTGGTTCTAGGAGACCTTGTGCTGCTTCAAGAGGACAACTTGCCCCCACTGTGCTGGCGTCTGGGGCGCATTAGCAAGCTGTTTCCGGGCCCTGACGGCACCAGCAGGGTGGCGGAGGTGCAGACCAGCCGAGGAAGCTTTCGAAGACCTTTCACGCGACTTTGTCCCCTACCCGCAACCAAGCATCTCATGGAAGGTTAAAATCCTGTTTCTGCTCTACTGAGAGGAGGATTTTAACGGGGGGGAGGATGTTCGCGCCGAGCATCGCCTCGCCACTCGCAAGCTGGAGCAAAAGGACTCGGTACCAAGACAAGCGCCATTAAAACTGGATCAACTTTGTCATTGTTTCGACGTGTTTCCGCAAAACTTTTTCTTTTGTTATGGACGACAATAAAAGTGGTTGGAGTTCTCTAAAAACGTGCATAATGTAATTACTCTCTACCTATTAACTTGCAAACCTAGTAAAAGCATTGTACAATCTCAGAATAAACTAGTTCAAGAAGTCATCAAGTTTTTAATTTTGCAAACAAACATTTTCTTATGTCAGGCTTGGACAATACTAATTATATTATACTTTATTTATTCGGGAGAACAAACAATTACACACAGTAAATGAACATTAAATAAGCATGCAACAATATTTATAAGTGTGTAACTCACTATGTTATCCACGTATTATATAAGTAATTAAGCTAAGTCATTTTACAGTAAGCACGAGTGATAACTACATTCTATGTTAAAAAAAAAACAAAAAAAAAAACTAGAACCAAAACTAGAACTAAAACGAAACTACTGGAATTAGAACTAGAATTAAAACTAGATATATTATTTTCATTTTCAAATTTACATTCTATGTTTCCAAGTTTCTGATTTTAATATTGTTGCGAAATTTGATGTCACACAACGAAAATATATCAATATCTGTAAAATGTGATTTTTTTTTTTTAATGGACTACTCGCAGTTCAGCACATTAAGGCTGGTTACTGCTCAACCGGGCAATCCTGTGGTTGCCTTAGATTCTAAGGCCCCCAGCCAGGGCTTAAAACTACTTAAAAACTAAATGGCCGCTCGCTAAGGGCATCCCCTGTGGGACACGGGCCTCGGCTTAGCGGGGTCATTGAGGGGGGGCAGCAAGGGACAGGCTGGGTCTGATTGATATTATTTAGGGGATTTAACGCTAATGGCTCAGCAGCGCGGGCTGGCTCGTTAGGCAAAAGTCGGGGAGGGTTTTGACGGGGGCGTCGCGATGGACCTCGTCGGCGAGGTCGGAATACGGAACGCGTTCTGGGTTTATTTTTTCTAAGAGTGCTGGTTTCCCTACTACTCTCTTGGGTCAGGGTGATGGGGTCATCGGGCTCAACAAGGGTATGCCGCGGTCGGCGGATCTTGCTGATCTGGGAGGGCGTGTATCGGGTGGCCGATACGATAAGGGGGTTTTGGTGCTTTTCAGCGGACTCTATGAAACGCTTGGAAATACGTTTCATGAATTGTTTGATGGTGGGGATACGGAGGTCGACATGGAGGCACTCGTTTCTAACGTACCACGGGGCTCCCGTAGCCTTTCGGAGAAACCGGTTTTGGATGACCTGTAACCTATGGATCTGGCGGGTGTAAAATGTGAGTTAGAGGTTTTCACTAATACTAATCTAATGCCACCAATTTTTAGTTTAAGAATATAAGTAAGGTCTGGTGGCCTTAGGATTTTGGAAAAAAGCTATCAAACTGCCATTTTTCAGTTGACATTTCTGCTTATTTGAAAATCGATTCTAAAACAAACTAAATCCCGTGTCTCAAAACATGATATCCAAAGCATAATTCTTAGTGACTAGCCGATATATAACACTGACATCGTGGCTGCTAAAGCCTGTTCCACAAAGTGCCCCACGAGCACTGCTTTGTGCTTCCATTGTCTAAAGCCTTCTTTGAGACTACAAAGAAAATTTTTATTTTTAAAACGCTTATTTTCTAGATATAAGTAGAACTACTGGAATCGGTCGAATAATTTATGAGCTGCGGGCGTACCATGACGTCTTAAAACGTGAGTCTTCCGAGTGAGAAAAGGGGTTGGAGCTATATAGGGTTTATAACGCTATCCCACTTTCTCGCTCGGAAGACTCACGTTTTAACACCTCATGGTACGCCCGCTGATCTTATTTCTGATGGTGTATTTTACAGCCTCGGTTACGCGACGTCAATACTTATCCACAAGATGCTACAAAAAAGGGTGGTGGAGAAAAAGTTGAAGTTTTAAGTCACAGATAAGTGATCCTGAAAAAAAAAAACTAGTACAAAAATAAACATAAGTAGTAGGGTATAACAATGGACAGTCCTTCCGCTATAAGCGATATTATATAGATATGGATGGATTTGACAAAAAAATAATAATAGTAAAAGCATAGGCCGAGCAGGAATAATAAAACGTGTTTTCACTTTCATAGTGGTTTACGTGCACGTGAAATTTAAACAAATTGTGTCGACTTAGTTTTTTTTTTTCTTTTGATTCCGTGACAAAAGAAAATAGTTTTTACATGAGTTCACTTAATAATTTTACTAATAGACAAAACACTTTTTACTTTAGGAAACTTACCAAATTTCTGAAAATAATAAAAGCAGTTTATTTCTATCGGCACTTCCAGCGAAATCTATGGCCATCTACTTGTCGGTTCCGTTTAGAGAGTAAACTAAGCACTTGTTACTTCAACGACGGTGGCATCGCTTCGCAATGGTCTTGTCACTTTGTAATATCACGAAATAGATAAGTATAGAAGGTCAGCAGACGCGAATAAAATTATAGTGAACTAGCAGCATTCCACGGTTTCACCCACGTAGCTCCCATTCCCGTGGGAACAGGCTTCTCAACAGTGAAATAATTTTTCAAATCCGTTCAGTAGTTTCGGAGCCTATTCAATGCAAACAAACAAATATTTTCGTTTTATAATAATAACTATACTATAAAGAAGAAGAAGTGAGTGCATAAACTTACATTCATACGGACGGCAATTCCACACGGCCGGGGATCGATCTAGCCCGGGCCAATGGCTTATTGTATGTAGTTTCCAAATTCTGGGGGTATCACACCATCAACAACTCCGGGCAGATAGAAATTCCTGATGAAAAACCCAATACCACTTTTAGCCGAGCTGGGCATCGAACCCAGGACCCGCTTAATAGTTGCGCTGACGACCACGAAACCATCATCATACAATATTTGTGAACGCACGCACACATAGATACATACGTTCCACGTACAGTGAGTGCAAGCGCACTCGCGATTGGCTGACGTTCGCGTCTATGTGTGTGTGAGAAAGTTTCGTGTCTAACTGTGACCAGACAGGTGTTGTGTCTTTTTGTTGTTGACTTGTTGTGTATATTCAAACTATTGACAACGCGATTACACACTTTTTGACAGCGGGATATATATGAAGTTAGGTCAATTTCAAACATACGCTGCGTAAACGATTGCTTTTATTCGTTGTGTGGAGCCGACCTTCTGAATTATTCTGTAGTAATACAGTGCGTCTGAGGACAAAGGTCCTTGTGGCGCACTTGCTTTGCTTCACAGTTTAGTTCCCGCGAATTTTGCCTTTTTAATGATAACTTGTTAAACGGCACTGGTACGGAATTACCTTTGTGTTTTGCATGAAAAAGCTTGACTGTTTAGCCTAGGCTGCTGGCTGGATCTATTTTAAGTGCCAGTTTTTGAGATTGGTCTTCAGCACTTTTGAGTATGAATAACAAGAAATTTTAAAATTTCACATAGTCTATATGACAAGATACATACTGAACAACTGAAGTAGTACCGATATCTGCAGGGTGTTCCGAAACTCAACGTCAAGTAAGTACGTGATCTAGGAGGTGGATTATTGAACATTTTCAAATATTTTTAAATCAATAGTTATCAATGTACCAAGTAACGTGTTTATGTGGCCAATGACGGCTCGTATGATCCACAAGCTCAAAGTCGCTCAGCGGGCTATAGAAAGGGCTATGCTCGGTGTTTCTTTGAGGGATCGCATCAGAAATGAGGTGATCCGTCAGAGAAGTAAGGTCATCGATATAGCCCAACGGATTAGTAGGAAGCAGAAGTGGCAGTGGACTGGCCATATTAGTCGTAGAACCGACAACCGTTTGAGTAAACGAGCTCTAGAGTGGGGACCGCGTCTCGGCAAACGTGGTGTAGGACGTACTCAGGCACGGTGGAGTGACGATTTGCGCAGGACGGCTGGCAGAAACTGGATGCGAGAAACATAAAATAGATCTAAGTGGGGTGCAATTGTAGAGGCCTATGTCCAGCAGTGGATTGCAACAGGCTGTTGATGATGATGATGAAGTAACGTGTTTTATTTTTATTGTTGAACTGGTACAAACTAGCTTATCGTCCGTAAACTCTTGACGTTGAGATTTTACTATTTATAGGCCCGCGTTTGACCTGATGGTAAGCGATGATGTGGTCAAAGATGAAGCACGCTTGTCTAGAATTACCTTTTCACTCTTAAAAGAAAGACTCCCAGTTTGTAGTTATCAGGAAATACAGACTCTGGCAGGGAATTCACTCCTTAGCTGTAAGCACAATGATTGTGTTCCCGTTTGTGCGTGTGGGTGGGATGTCCACCATGTAATGAAGGCCCACTGTCGTACGTCTTGTGGTCTGATAATGGAACTGGCTTGGCAGAACTAAGCAATGCAGTTCCGTCGCACACTCTCCAAAATACAACCGATACAATACCGACAGGCTAGCAACTCGACCCCACCGAATGTGTCTCCACGTTGTCGTCGTGGTGGGGCTTGAGCGTCTCAATGATCTTGCGAGCTTTCCCGGTAGAGCCACTCATGCCGGAAGGTCGCAAGTGAGGGATCAGACCAAGAGAGACACACGCGAGGAATCCCGCTCGCTGCCTTCTGGTACGCGTCTGCTCATCAGACGTGGCTGTGAAGGCAGTGAGCGGGTGGGAGGAGAGGCCCTGTGATGGAGAAAGGGCGGAGGAGTCAGGGACCGCACCCTCTAAAAGGAAAAAGATGCACAAAGGCTTTTGTAAAATGAGTCCCCAGGTGGGTCCCGACTGCTCAGCGGTCGGGGAATCCCACCCCGCTTCGGCGGGCTGCCCTCCGTACTCTGGGGTGGGCACCAAACGCCTTCCGTTTGCCAGTGGCAACACGAGCCGAGGAGGCTCCCAATCGTCGTCATCCGAGTCCGCTTCCTTTAAGGAGCTGATGGCGTACGATTGCGTAGTGGAGGGTTCGCCTGAGCGCCGGGGTGGTGCGGAGTCGGATTCCGGCTCCGCGCCAGACCTAGTAACGGTTGGCTCGGCGGGCTCTGAAGACGAAGGAAGGGGGGTCGCTGCGGAGGGCGTCAAGCTCGTCCGCAAACGGCCCAGACGGGAGGACGACAAGGAGTCGTCCTCAGAGGGCGAGTTCGCCTCCGCCCGCAAGATCCCCACCGCTAGGCGGGGCAGGGGCTGTGAGGCAGGGAGGGGGCTGGCTCCCTCTACCCGGGAGGGGCGTCGGGCCGGGAGGTTGGTGGAGGAGGGGCGTCGCCCTGGAGGGAGCGGTCGCAGGGCTCCCTCTACTCTTCCGCCTCCTCTCGACTCTGACGACTCGGAGTCCCCGGGAGAGGAACCTCCCGCTGCCGAGGAGCAGAGGGCCCGGTTTGAGGAGGTAGTGGAGGCCGCGATCCGCGCTGTGGCCTTCAAGAGGAAGCAATCCTCGAAGCGGGAGGCCATAAGCGCGGCCAAAGCCTCCATCCTGGCGGCAGCGGCGGCCAACGGGCCTGCCTCAAAGGAGGCGTCAGAGTTGCGGGCGGAGGTCGCCCGCCTCGCGGTCGTTACGGAGCGACTCGTTCGGGAGAATGAGTCGCTCCGGAGGGACCTGGCGGGGATGGCCAGGACGGCCTCTGTGGAGCCGCGGGGGGGACTGAGTCCGGCAGCGCCGGAGGGGGGCCAAGTGCTGAGCCAGGTACGGGACCTGGTGCGGCAGGAGCTGGCTCCCTTCCGGAGGCAGGTCTCAGTGTTGGAGGACATGGTCCGGCGTCCCCCGTTGGCGGCGACGCGGGGGCCCCCGGGACAGCAAAAGGCGGCTTCGTACGCGGCCGCCGCGGCTGCCAGCCCGGGAACGTCTGACCGGGCGAAGGCGAAGGCCAAGGGCGGAGCCGCGCCGGCGCCTGTGACGCCGGCGACTGCGACGCCGGCGACGACGACCAAGGCGGCCCCGGTGAAGAGGGGTAGGAGGAAGGCTGGAGGAGCGGCTAAGGCTGCGGCGCCAGTGGTGCCGCAGCCGCCCCCACCCCCACCCTCGGACCCTCCTGCGGCCGGGGCCGAGTGGCAGGTTGCTGGCCAGAAACGGCAGGCGAAGAAGGCGGCCAAGAATAAGGCCAAGAGGCAGCGGCGGAAGGCCAACGCCATTGCGGCGAGGCTTCGCGCCCCGAAATCCGCGGCTGTAGTGCTCACACTGCAGCCGGAAGCGGAACAGAGGGGCGTGACGTATCTCGCCGTACTGAAGCGGGCGAAGGAGGCGGTGAGCCTCCAAGAGCTGGGCATCAGCGGGGGCATCGGGGTCAGGAGGACCTTGACCGGTGCCCGGAAGCTGGAGCTCGCCGGAGCGGAGAGTGGCCCGTTCGCGGACGCCCTGGCCGAAAGGCTGAGGGCGGTCTTACCCGCGGACGAGGTCCGGGTGTCCAGGCCGACTAGGCGCATCGACATGCGCATAGTGGGCCTGGATGACTCCGTTACGGAGGAGGAAGTTGTGGCCGCCGTCGCCAGGACTGGGGGGTGCTCTGCCGAGCTCGTCAAGGCGGGCGCCCTCCGGCCTGACAACACGGGCATGCAAACCCTTGTGGTGAGCTGCCCCGTGGCGGCGGCCAGAACTTTGTCGGAGGGCCGAAGGCTCTTGGTGGGATGGGTGTCTGCGCGGGTAAAACTGCTGGAACCCAGACCTCTGAGGTGCTACCGCTGCCATGTGGGTAACCACACGGGAGCTATGTGCCCCTCGGAGGTCGACCGCAGCGGACTTTGTTTCCGCTGTGGTCAGCCCGGTCACAAGGCCGGCTCGTGCGAGGCCACGCCGCACTGCGTTGCATGTGCGGCTGTTGGCAAGCCGGCCGAGCACTGGGCTGGGGGAAGGGCCTGCGCGCCACCCGCCCCGACCAGGGGCAAGAGGTCCGCCGCCACCGCCGCCTCTGCCGCCGCCGCGGCTTCCGTCGCCGCCACTGCCGCTTCTGCTGCGGGTGCTGCGACTCCCAACGCTCGGGAGGGTGCTGAGATGGAGTGCCAGTAATGGTCCCATTTCGGCCCCCTCCAGAGACAAGTCGGCCGCTGTGCTATTGCGCAGTGGCTGATGCCTGGGGACGGTGAGCGTGGGTGGCTCGCCGTCCGATACCAGGTTGAGTCGACGACGCGTTGTGTTCCACGCGCGCCGCAAGGAGCCGTCAGCACCGAGGACGGGGCCCCATAGGGTCGGTGCCTGCTAGGGTTGCGGAATTTGTTCGAAAGAGTTACCGCGGCCCTGGAACGCATAGGGCACAAGAAGGATCACGGGTGGGTTTTAGTCAGTAAAAGTCTGACACTCCCTACCGCTCCACCCAGGGCGGAAGGGGTCATTTGATGATTTCCCATCCAGAAAAAAAAAAAAAAAAAAAAGGCTAGCAACTCGACATCGATGCTCAAGACTTTGGAGCTTCCATTCGACGAGCCAGCTGCTTAACGTCTGATATATCAGTGGCAGCCCTAACATAGTATTTATTTCTATATAAGCTACCTATTATTCAGAATTGGAACTCGACTTGTCGAAACACATATTTTATTATGTCATAAACAACAATGATAAATCGCTTCTTGCTCAAAATCCTTAATCCAATGTCACACAAGCCAGAATATATCATAAATAAATATCACTACCAATTTATGGGCACTCTGGGAATATATTTATCATCCTAAAATCATGTCACTCAAAATGGGGTGAATTTCTGTCTGCTACAATTTTGTGGAACTATCTACTATGAGTATCGGGGGATTCATCCATCACTTAATGGTGGATACAGATCGATTGCCTAAACATTTAATTTTAGGTTATTTATTATTATGTTGAAAGAGAATTATTGTGATCTATTGCCTGTGATGTTTTCGAGAGCAGTGGTGGCCGAGTGGTAACGGCCCCGACTTACGAATTGTGTGGCGCATTACTTTTTTGTAATTAATTTCATCACCGTTGCTCTCAAAACGGTGAAGGAAAACATCGTGAGGAAACCGGCATTTCCTAGAACCAAAAATTCGAAGACATGTGACATTCACCAACCCGTACTGGGCCCGCGTGGTAGATTGGCCCATTCCCTCTCCTAGAGAGGAGGCCTGTGTCCCAGCAGTGGGAATATTAAAAAGCTGATTATGCCTGTGACGAAGTATCGTTGGTATTTTTGAAAAAATATGGCTAGCATTGAGACTGACTTGAGATAACATTTCAACAAACAACTTTGCCACTAGCAGAGCAAAGGATGGTCTCTCTTTTCTTGTATCAATCCCCACATTCCTGTGCCAGTTTCATCCAGGTTCTATCCACGATAGAAACAAAATCATCTGCTTATTTCACCCGTCGGCTATAGTCAGGAGGAAAAAGTTAACCATGGCATTCAGAAACATAAATAAAAAATAAAATGTCTTTATTTCAGACCATGACTAGTCCATATTTTTATTAAACGTTTTAAATTGAAACACACTGTGAGAATTTACCTCCTACAGACAAACAATTTCGCCTGTTATAATATGAGTATATAATAATGTGGATAAAGGAGCTCGTGGCTAAATAATAACAGCGACACGGGTCGATCTCCAAGGTTAAGCAACGTTTGCCAGGTCAGTCTGTGGATGGGTGACCATCTTACCTTACCAAAGCTCCTCGTTGGGGCTGTTCCGTGCTTTGAAAAGCACGTTAAGCCGTTAGTTCCGGCTGCCGTTTGTAGATCTTTGGAAGTCGTTACGGATTGTCAGAAAGAAGAAGAAAAAAAAATCTGACTAAAGTCTAGCCAAGAATTACTGTATTACCCAGTTAATGGGTTGTGGAGGGTTTGGTAGACAGCCGTTTGACGTAAAATCCTGATATCCACCTAAATCCAGTTTGTCTGGAAGCCACCCCAATATAATTGTGAAAAGGCTAGGCAGATGATATCACAATACTAACATAGATTAGGTAGAAAAAACAATTAATTATGCTTTATATTATACACGATAACATCTTAGAATAAGGCCTAAAAAATAATATGGTGTCTGTTAGCTTGACTAAAATATTAAATCTCTTGAACTGCAAAAGAACTAATATTGAATATTTCCAATAAACAAAACCAAAGTCAAAGATTATTTATTACTTTAGTAAAAATCTTTGACACAGTTTTTTGAAGATTTTTATTAGATTCATACTTTGATGTCAAGTGTACCATCTAAAGTATTAACCAACCTTAAGAACACTGCTAAGAGTCTATATTCAATAGACAAAACTTTTATTTGAAATTTGTCTTTTGGCATTATTGGAAATATGTCTAAGACTTTTACTATTGGTGTGTTAGTGTGCTTTTATTGAATTTCATAAAAATAAAACAGAACAGATACATTCAACTGTCACTTCGGTTTTCTTTGATCAACGGTGAGTGTGACTTTTGGCATTATGAGATTTTTTTTAGCGATAGTGCGTTTATTTGATGTTATTGCCTTGGTTCAATTTTATTTACTTACTCTAAGAGATTTTCGCAAAGCTTTATTCAAGATGCAGACTGAAAAAACAACAAAATAACAGTCTACAGTTTATTCAATTATCAAATCTGTCTATGTAGAACAATAAAAAAGGCTTGTCACGGCCTGTTCCGTCCAACGCAATATTCGCTACTCAGAGGGATGGCAAAAGCCGAGTGAATATGCATAATCCTACTAATCAAACCTAAATAGACGTCACGAAGCCACCGCGCAACTTGACGGAATTTCTTCCGGAAAGCAAACAAAAAGAACTCTACTTGGCGTTGTGGTGATACTGATTGGTCATCGTGAGGATCTCCTAGAGAGGAGGCCTGTGTCCAAGTAGTGGGAACATTAAATGCCTGATTATGCTATGCTTATGCTTGAATAGGTCTTTTCAAACTTTTTTTTTGTTTTCTGTTAATACTTTAAACCTAAAGCTTTGAACATCATAATTATGTAGGTACTTATTTGTGATTTTAAGCAAGAATTTTGCAAAATCTATCTAAATTAATTTAAAAAATTGTCAGTTATCACTCCAATATTTACCCATCGCAATACAAATATAATAGGGAAGATGCAATTACACAATTGTTAATGAAATGATAAAATAGTACAAAAGAAGCACCACTGCAATGTTCTTATTGTAAATAATATTAATTTTTAACAACTATTACGGATTAATATAACGTGAAACGAAACGTAAACAATCAGCGTCTAGTGACGTCACTGGTGTTATGACAAACAAAAGACGAACTTGAATTTTAATACATGACAGTTCATGATCTCTGGCAGACAATAGTGACTTCATCGTCCGCGAGAAAAGAAAAACATTCACTTTATGATAGCAATTTTAGCAATACATTAAAGTGTTTTAATTTTTGTATGGTCTATTTTAAACGGAATACTTTTAAATGAAGGCAAGATAAAAATATTGTATGTTCCCTATTATCTAAATCCTTCGCATCAGTCTAACATATCCAAAAACCTATCCGCTGACAAATACAAAGTAATTTTCGTCGCACATTGCACCCCTACATTGTAACAAAGTTATAAGAAGAGGGCTGAAATGGGGGTTGGAAACTAATGTTCGCAACTGACAACTCAAAAAGTTTTGATGGATGCACATTTGTCAAACTTATGTTTTTAAATGTATTGGATCTGCTGAGATTGAATGGGGACATTTTTCTTATTAGATGACAGATCGGTGATTTAGTCTCGATTATAGGTGTTTCTTTTTCTGATTGCATCTCTACTATTATTATTTTATCTGGAACTGAATTGTAAGCAGAAATTTTAGTTAAAATTTTTCTTGGTGAACATTTGAATGACAGCGCAAGACACTCAGAAAAAAAAAACTTGTTATTATAGTTACTGATTTGATACATAACCTGGCTTTTGGGGTAGACACGCATGGTGCCTACGAGTGTTTGCTACGAAAGCGTAGCATAACTAGCTACGGCGTAGCAACCTGTTAGAGTTGACACATTATGAGAACATCAAAGTTTGTAGCCATGTTATTATTTAAATAATAGAATGAATTTTGTCTTCTATTCCACTGTTTTGTTTTGGAATCGGAAAGCTGAGGCTACTAAATACCTACGCAGCAGAAGCTGAATGCCTGTTTTTACACGGAGCGACTAAATGACCTCTAAAACCCTGTTACTGAGTGACACGATAACTCTTGGCTTCTGCCTACCTTTATCAAGTGTCAGAATTCATCAACTGACAGCGAGGATCAACGACTTAACGTGCTTTCGTTTTCATTTAAGGAACACAGGGTGACTCTTGTACCGTAGGCGTGGGCTTGCGGATGCCGATTTATGGGTGGCTCGCCATCCAATAACAACCAGGCCTGGGTCGACGGCGTGTCGTGTTCCATGCGCGCTTCAAAGAGGTCTCAGCATAGAAGACAGGGTTTCATAGGGTCCGTGCCTGTTAGAGTTGCAGAATTTGTTTGAAAGAGTCACCGCGGCCCTGGAACCCAAAGGGCAGTAAGAGTCTGGCACTCCCTTCCACTCCGCCCAGAGCGGGAAAAGTCATTTGATGATTTCCCATCCAGGAAAAAAAAATGGGTGACTGGTGTCTCAATACTTGATCCACGAACCTAGCAACCTAGGGAACCACGTACACCTCAAATTGGAAATCGAAATAATGTAATTGATAAAGTAGCTCCCGGTTTCAATTTACTGCAGGTAATGTTAATATTCTGTTGATCATTTACCACATCGCCAGATTACCAACTGACATAACACCCACTACACATTAACACCTATAACTAGACCTATCTAGATTAACTCCATGATTGCAGATTATCTTATTACCTAATACCCACGCCAAATAATTAATTCACACCTCGAATGACGAATCAAATGCTGCCTGAACAGATTGCTAGGCATGACTTCGAGATGAGGTGTAATGATCAATCTTGGATTGTAATTAGGATGAAACACCACGACCGATTTCCTTGAATGTCAAAATAATAACAAAACATAAAAGAAACAGTCTGTACAGGTAATAATGTTTTTTTTTTTTTGTTATTATTTGGCATTATTTTATTTGATTCTATAATACAATTTCAATGACTGATTGATCGTAATCAATAATTAATTTCAAGTAAATACTTATGTTAATTAATTTTAAATATCACTCTCAATCAACAATCTTGTAATGCAGAAGGCACTAGGAGGAACACGGGTGGGTTTTAGTCAGTAAGAGTCTGACACTCTCTTCTGAGTCAATAAGAGTCTGACACTCTCTTCTGATCCGCCTAGAGCGGGAGAAGTCATTCGACGATTTCACATCCAGAAAAAAAAAGACAGTCAACCTCTGGATTAAATGGTTTTTACCAGTTATATCTATGCCTCATAGAAAAGTGCTAACCTCTAACAATTCCAGTTCCTGTCTGCTACAGATAATTTCATAATAATTGTAAATCCCAGTAACACTTTAACCAACTCAAGTCCAAAGATGTCAAACCCAAGACCACGGAACACGGTCAATAGTTGGAGGACCACTATCATAATCTAACAAAGTAGTGACTAACAGTTAACTTTATTATTAATTGACGTCTCCGTTTGTCCACAATCATTATTTGAAACCAATAAATGGCTTTGTATTTTCTCCTAAAATAACTCTAAGTGAAATCTATTTAACCCCCGCTAGGTCACTTTAGGAACTTGCCAATTTAATTCGAAACTGTCCAACTGTATTTTAGAAAGAACTTTAAAATAACTACATCAAGAACTTTAAATGCCTGAAAGGTCGTGAATTCTCGATACGCAAAACAGCTAAGCGAAATTCTCAGTTATTCAAATGAAGTTAGACCTTTTGTTTGAAGAAATTGTGTTTTAGATTTGTACTAGATATATTAAAGTCCGCGTGAAATTGGAATATTATCCCAAGGGAATAATATTCCTGTGATAATGTATGTATCCTATGTATGTCCTATTCCAGGACATCATAGTTTTCCGCCCCTTTTCATTTAGAGCAAATTTCAAGTAATCTGACCGCAAAATAAAATTTGCAACGTATTTTAATAAAATATGAAGCATTCTAGGTACCGACTGAAACTAAGAAGGATTATTTTGGCAAAATGTACATTTAATGTGCCTAAAGTTATTTAGTTAGTTATTTAGGAGCAGTCATTTGCAAAGTTTAATTTTTAAATCCGAAAGAGTACGAACCTCTTTTTTTTCTGCATAGATGGGAAATAATCAAATGACTACTCCAGCCCTGGGCGGAGCGGAAGGGAGTGTCAGACTCTTACTGACTAAAGCCCATCCGTGTTCCTTCTATTGTCCTTTGAGTTTCAGGGCCGCGGTGACTCTTTCGACTATTTCGAACAAATTCCGCAACCCTAGCAGGCACTGAAGAAGTCGAACCTTCCATACAAACTTTGATCCGCCTGAAAAGCCTTTTGGGGTAGTTTTGAAAAACAAATATACATAATAACATAACATAATCAGCCTTTTAACGTTCCCACTGCTGGGACACAGGCCTCCTCTCCAGGAGAGGGAATGGGCCGTAATCCACCACGCAGGCCCAGTGCGGGTTGGTGAATGTCACATGTCTTCGAATTTTTGGTTCTAGGACATGCCGGTTTCCTCACGATGTTTTCCTTCACCGTTTTGAGAGCAGTGGTGAAGAAATTAATTACACAAAGTAATGCGCCAGGCTGGGTTTGGACCCGCGACCTACAATTCGTAAGTCGGAGCCGTTACCACTCGGCCACTCACACTTTTTAGTGGTTCACTCCCAGCTAAACATACCCATCACAGCGTACGTGGTATAAATTAGTGTAAACAATAAACAAACATGCGATTTCAGCTATCCCGACAGATTTGCTATCATTTATTGAATTTAACAAAAAATCCGCTTGTTCGATTTCGATAATTTTCATGGGACCATTTGGGAAGTATACCCTTTCCAACAAAAAAAGAATTTTTCAAATCGGTTGGCAAGCGACGGAGTTACGCGCGAACAAACATTAAAAAAAAACATACAAACATCCGAATTGAGAACCTCCTCCTTTTTTAGAAGTCGGTTAAAAAGACTGTCTGTGGAGTTTCTTACACTTTCTTCTCTATAGTGTTCTACGCTTTCGAACGTGCAAATAGGATAATGTTTCCGACTGACCGTCCTTGACATTTCAAAAGTGTTGAATCTAAGATTCTTCCATACAAACATTAGCAACCCTAAATAGTCTTATTACTAATAGTATTTGTTAAAAACGAATAATGATGATCTTTATTATTTACTTTGTATTCGTACCAAGTTTCAAGTATATCCCCATATGGCCCTAGGAATAAGATTTATCATACAAACTTTCATCCCCTATTTACCCCCTTTAAGGGACGAACGTCAAAAAATCCTTTCTTATCGGATACCTACCTAAAACAAATAAAGAATAAGCCCTCCAAATTTCAAGTCCGAACAAAGTACATAATATGTTGTGCGTTCAGATAAAACTTTAGATGAAAACTGCCTTCCTTGAAAATTACTGGTAATCAGTTGCCTAGGTCAGTGACCCTGAAATAACTGTGAATAGGCTAGGCAGATTGAATGATTGAAAATATGGATTAAGAAGTATTTATATTTTAGAGGTATAGTAGTTCAATTGACATCTATCCCGCCAGGGCACCAAATCTGCTATTACAATAATGTCAGAATGGTCTATCATTGATTTCATAATGGCTGATTTTGACAAGTTTGATAATCTACTAATATAAAAGCGTCACTATGACTTCCAATGGTCAAACACTGACAATCCATTGAAAGAAGAATGGCATATAATGACAAATGAATGACAGACGTATGCAGTAATCTGCTAAAATTTTGACAGTTCCTTTGATCAGTGACCTACCATTAGAACGTCATTGTGCAGTCATTGCTTTTAATAGCTCGGTTATCAAAAAGTATTACGAGACCATGGGCCGACCAATGATCGACCATTATGAATTTAGCAGATTACGAACTTTTAGCAAAATGATTGTCATTTTGGGATCGTGTTGGAATGTCAAATTTATAAGAAATATCAGACTTGGGGCCCTGACATTAGTTAAATAAACAGCATTTTAAATGAAATGCAGCTTTATTCTGTACAATATGTTTAATGAAATGAACTTATAATTTTATGAAATATTCGTTCTTCTATTTCGTCATAAAGAAACATGTTGGACGCCGAGTTTTATAAAATTAATAATATGACAGATGAAAAGCTGAAACGTCCATTAACATTCGTTATTAATTAATGTTACTTGAATTAATACTTATGAATATAATAAGTTTAATTAATTTATTTGATTTACAAATATAAATAAATATGCGCCTTTTGTCTAATTGGCTGGAATTGAGTACGCAATCGTAGAATGAATCTCTAAAATCTAGAGCGTAAGTTATTTTAATTTAGAATATTTTACACTCAAAATTAAGAATTTACTCTTTACCACTACAATTCGTTTGTAAAACACTCTTAAAAACTGTGACATTACTCTCCGCTGAGTGGAATGACGTCAGAGAATTCATTCATTCATTCGCGTCGATTCACTACTTTTTGTGTTGGCAACTCCAATTCGAATTCGTGACGTGTGTACTAAAGAGTTCCGTGCACTCATATAGAAAGCTTTTGGATGTGGTGTTAATATTGATCCTGGATATCGAAGCTTTATATCTGCTTAACTAAGCTTAAAATATGTTTTGATACAGAATTTCCTGGAGAGGAGGCCTGTATCCCAGCAGTGGGAACGTTAAAAAGCTGATTATGATGCAATAGGGTATAAAACTTTATTATTATACAGTGCGTTGAAAACTACGTCACTACGAGCTACAACTTTTACCACGATGTGACGTCACAAGCCCTGAACTTTGATGCTTTTTATCTTCGTCATTTTTTATAGATTTGATCAAGAAAAAAAACTGACGAACTAACTAAAATCATATTTTTTTACTCAGGAAACATCCATATTTGACAACACCAAAACAGGTCACGTTTATTTGATCTCACAACGAAATTAAAACAAAAATAATCCCAAATTAAAACCCCTCTCTTAACTTCTGTGTCGCGGTGGAAACACTAACAATCGGTCGTCAGGTTTGACTGACGCTGACGCGGCAACTCGTTGCACTATGCTCTTTGTAACATTTTCATTTCGCCGTGAGCCCATGTTGACGCAAGTTTTCTGAACACGCTTGAAATTCAACGTCAATTTGTTGGTGACGCTGCTTTGAAATGTTGTACCTGACGTTTTAAGATGAAAATATTATTTTCGTACGAGTTTATTTCACTTGAAAGTATAGTTTTTGTTTTTTTTTTTTTAATTTTTTCTGCTGAGATTCGGAGTAACCTTTCTTTCTAATTTGAATTAGTTTGTATTTATATATTTTGGTCTTTGGTTGATTAGTTGCTTTTACAAAAGAAATGCCCCTTAGTTTTTCGAAATGTTTAAATATTTTTTAACCACACATTTTTTTATACTCCTGTACCTACTAATGGGCGCAGGACTTCTCTATTGTTTTCTAGCGTTCGTTGTACTTTACCATCTCTAAATCGTCACGCCAGCAATTCTTTGGCCTGCCTCGGTGACGCCATCCACCCTGAGGCACTCCAAGCATGATGATTCTGGCCTACAGATACTGACGCATCCATTAGGTAAGTGCGGCCCCGATTTCCACTTAAGCCTCGCAGACTTATCGCTCTTTGGAAAACTTTAAGTTGGAACTTCTAAACCATAATTATTTTCCGTAAAAAACAATTTTTCAGAACAAATATTACGAAAGCAATCACATATATAACACATGCGGGTATGTGCAAACAAATCAGCTAAAGTAAATAATATCATGCTTAGCGATATTTGTTTAACTCGCGCTCAGATGAAACGCAAATAAACAGATGAGGGTGACTGACTGTAATTTGGATTCAAGAAAATTCGTTTTCTGTTAAATCGTTTCCGTATTCCTACGATTTTAGTGTGGGATGAGAATTGGTTTTTCTAGCTTGTTTATTTAGATTATAATTTTATGTTTTCGATTTTAGATGATGATAGGGATAATGGGGCCCCGCGTCGAGCGGCCTGCGTTATTTTATATCACAGATTTGTAGGTACTATGGAAACAAAAATATCTGGACAATGTAGCAAACATAAAAAAGAAACATTCTTTTACAATATATATTTACATATTCCGAAATATTATGTATTATTTATCAAGTTAAGTATGTATGTATTTATATATTTTATTTACCCACGTCCGTGTGTCACTGCGGGGTGCCAACTGAAAACCAGCGCTGGGTGTTTGACGCTCAGCAAAAATGCTGAGATGGTAACTCTTTCGGTATGGGCACGCTCAGCACAATTTTAATCTTTATTATTGTTATTTTTTTTTACTTCGTATTCTGTTGCTGTTGTGTTGTGTCTGTGTCTAATATTTTTTTTTCTATTCTATTCTATTTTGTTTATAAGGCACATACGATGATTAACACGTAGGGTACTTGTTTCTATTTCCTGGTTGGAAATTGGCTGTCTGAAACCCCCGTGCCTTTGAAAGCACGTAAAGCCGTGGCTAATCCTGGTCGTGACGAATTGCTATCCCATCGGACTGTGGAACTATGGCAAAAGAGTGTGCCCGCGTCGATAGGTAGTCCCCACTGAGATTGGCTTTTACGACCGAAATTCGGTCAGGAGATCTATTCATAACTATCTACAGCAGTGGTTTCCAATCTATATTTGACCTGCGACCTCTTTGATTTCCTTGGTGCTAGCAGGGATCAGAAAACAAGAATAAAATGTAACTGTGTTAATCTAAATATCCAAAAATTTAACATAGCCATTCGATGAACGTTGATAAAAACTTAAAATTAGTTTGCATCAATGTTCTTTTGAGTTAAAAAGATTGACATTTTAAATCTTTCACGGACCATACATAAGCTGTTTAAGCCCTTACGGGCCAGCAGTAGTACGCCGAACACAGATTGAGAACCACTGTCTGCAAAGACTGGGTCAATGAATGTCGTATTACTACAGTATCAGACCAGAAAAGTATGTTTGGTGCTAATGAGAGCTAATACGCATTTTTAACTTAATTTATGAGGTAGAACATACATATCATCTAAATCTTCAATGTCGTCTTATTACAAAACAATGCTTGCACGAATATGCGACCGTAAAACCAAAACGGCGCGATCGAAGTAATTGCTAACGTTGTTAACTGAGACTTTATCTCAAGTCCATCGCACTTTCCCTATCGAATTCAACATTACCTTTGACAGCCTCACACCGCACACAAAACAACATCGTTGTATCTCCATTCTTCGATATAATAGTGTAATGTATGTTAACGCGACACAGTTGGATTCTCTATTGAGGCAGATTGACCGACAAAGTTGCATGGTCTTCATTGACAATGAAGACTACCAAAACGATACATTTGATAAAACAGATGCGCTTATTAGCTACTACAAATTTATTGAAGTTACTGGGTAGTTAATCAACTACCCAGTAAATATATATGTTGTATATATTGTAGTAATAGTTGTGCACTCGAAATCACGGTAAAACTGTCTTCACTACGTAGTATAAAACAAAGTCGCTTCCCGATGTCTGTATAGACAGACATCGGGAAGCGAAAAAAAAAAAAAAAAAATTGATTGAGTCAGGCGTTACTTTGCGGAAATCCATTTTAACTTTGAAAATGAAAACAAAATATCTAGTTCTAATTTCCGCGAATATTAGTGGGTTGCAGGTATGCACCTCCCTCCCGCCCGCTATATTATGCACATGCAAGATTACTAGGCAAATGCAAGGATTTTAAGCACATGCAGGAAGGCAATGCAAAACCAACACCATTACCGACACGTGTTTCGCCTCTCCACGAGGCATCCTCAGGGGACGTGTTGACTCAACGGTCAGCGAGTCAACACGTCCCCTGAGGATGCCTCGTGGAGAGGCGAAACACGTGTCGGTAATGGTGTTGGTTTTGCATTGCCTTCCTGCATGTGCTTAAAATCCTTGCATTTGCCTAGTAATCTTGCATGTGCATAATATAGCGGGCGGGAGGGAGGTGCATACCTGCAACCCACTAATATTCGCGGAAATTAGAACTAGATATTTTGTTTTCATTTTCAAAGTTATCGGGAAGCGACTTTGTTTACATAGGGATAGCCCTATGTAAGCTTAAATCTTTAAAACTACGCAACGAATTTCGATGCGGTATTTTTTATAGATAGACTGATTAAATATGAAGGTTTATACATAATTATGTATAACACATTCATATTAAAGTATATCAATAACAGTCAATTAATGTTTCATACTTACACAATATAAATTGTTTCTAGATAATAATATAATCATTGCTATGGTCCAATTACAGCAACTTTTCAAGAGAAACTATTATCAATTTCCAGAACCAAACACTGAATTAGGCAACTAAACACAATCTACGGCTGATAGAAACTCCAAAACCAAGCTAACTATATCACTTACCATTAAGACCATAACACTTCTAAATCCACGATCTCGACTACGCAAATTCTCACAATATACAAAGTTAATGTCTGCTGGAAACTATTTCGTTGTACCCATTCATCTTATGATTAAATTCCTCTCTGGAATCAGCCTTGGCTTAATTTTCGGGTGCCTCGTGCATGTGTTTATAAGTTAGTTTTGGGTAATTGTGTGGTATAGCGTATGCGTTTGTTTTGTTTACAGGATTGTAATGCGGAATTTAGGTTTGTTAGTACGTGATGTCGGCCGGTTTATTCAGCAAACACCTCACCGTGAAAACCTAGCTAGCGTGAGTTTGAAGTGAGCCGCCATTCGATCGTGTTTTGTTCACTCCACCTCAGTTTTTAAGATGAGATTTTTACACAGTACAACTGTCTATTGGGGTAGTCCCGATACTCAGCATTATCAGGTTGCGAAATTTGTTTGAAAGAGTCACCGCGGCCTGGAACGCAAAGGGCACAAAAAGGATCACGGGTGAGTTTTAGTTAGTAAGAGTCTGACACTTCCTTCCGCTCCGCCCAAGGCGTTTGAGGTCATTTGATGTTTGATATATCTAATTTATAGATATTTCTTCTTAAGTAGTATTTAACGAGGTTTGGCTAGTGGTTTTTAATTTGCAGTATTGTGCACCTATCGGGTCGTGGTGCAGTCGCAATCTCAATGATATTTTTTTATATTTTACAAGATCAAGCTGTTTTTTTTTCAAATATTCACTGCAGCGTTCATTTATCTAATAAATAAATTTACAGAAATCAGCTTAGGTTTAATTTTCAAGTGTTTACAAGTTAGTTTTGTGTGATTACATGGTATATAGTAAATCGCCAGCGATTTTTTATGTGGCATTTGTAGGATTGTGATGTGGGATTTGGTTGGGTTAGGATATTTATTTAAGATTTCATAAAAATAAGTAGGTAGAAAGGTGAACCAAGTCATTCTCTATCATTAAACCAAGGGTAGTAAAAAAAATAACATGGTAGTTACATTGTATGATTAGTCGGAAAATAAGAATAACTCATTTTGTATGAGAGCGCTAAATAAAATAAATGTGGATGGATGGAAAGGGACAGGTAGGTCAAAGAAGCGATGGATGGATTGTGTGAGGAGTGATATGAAAGAAAAAGGAGTTAGTGATAGCGTGTTGCGCCGACCCCAAGTAACATGGGATAAGGGCAGGAAGATGATGATGTATGAGAGCGCTAAATGTTGAATAGTGTTCTCGTTAGAATATTTTCACACACAAAGGTACAAAATATTTATTAAAGAATTCGGAAAAAGTTGGGGATGTAGATACAATCTGCATTACCAAGTTATGTACAGTAGCCTAAATGCTATAGAGAAGAGGTAGTTTAGTATGATATTGCCTGCCCTTTATAATGCGAACGAGAATTGTAAGTGTTAAAATCAGGGCTAAAACCCAAGTAATTCAAATCACAGTATTCCATACCTTCTAACACCCAAAATTCGCAGTGATAATCTCCCTGAAATCCCCATAATAAGATTATTGCGGTATCCTCGCTTTGTTCCTTTGATTTTCCAGTGCCAATATCCGTCCCAGAGAATATCAACGAATTAACAAATTAGATTTCACTAGCTGCTGCCCGCGACTTCGTCCCCGTGGAATCCCCGATTTTAAAACATTCTTTATCGCTGCTCCGCTCCTATTGGCTTAAGCGTGATGATATATAGCCTAAAGCCTTCCTCGATAATTGGTCTATTCAACTCAAAAAGAATTTTTCAATTCGAATCGGTAGTTCCTGAGATTAGCGCGTTCAAACAAACAAACTCTTCAGCTTTATAATATTAGTATAGATTTAATTTAATATTTTTCAACGCCAGAAGTATTTGGATTAATATAATTCTCATCTTATTTCAATACATGACGAGGACATTTTAATAAGTCTTCGTAATATGACGGATGGATGTTTAATTTATTATGTCTTGTGGGCGACATGAAGATTAAAAAGCAATTTTGTGAAAGGGAAACCAGTTTGTATTGGAATAAGTAAATTAATAATAATTTTATGAGTATTTTTATTATTGGCAACAATAAGTCTGATATAGTGGTGGTGGACAGAATCGAGAGGCATGCAATGATTGTAGATATAATCGTTCCGCACGACGAGAACCTCGTGAAGCTCATTCCATCGTAGACTTTGTTTCTATCACCTGTGACCTAGACTAGAGTCAAGAGCAAATCCATTTCACAATAAAAAAGATAATATAAGTAAATTAAATATCTTGACTTGGCTCACGAGGTTGTCAACATGCGGGATGTGGATTCAGCAACCATTGTTCCTTTAGTTGTGTCAGCAAATGGCTTAATAGCCAAGAGCCTCGAACAAAACCTTAGAAGGCTCTTGTTAGGCAGCTGGGTCAAGGGTCCAGAAAGCGGTACTTCTGGCCACGGCCCGCATTTTTAGGAAGCTCTTCTCTCTGCAGCCCTGACCCGTAGCTTGGATCCTGTTCTGGATATTGGTAGGCTACTACTAAGTTTTTTTATATCTTTTTATTTTAATATTTAAAAATTTAATTTATTTATATAGTGAATAAAGGAAGTTTTATGAAAGTAATTTCTGTTCATAATAATATATCCAGTTTATTGCTTGCGCGTGTATAACATGTCATTTGGACGGCGTTTGTCAATCCCTTTTTTTGTCATTTTAACAACTACCTTCGCCACGCTAGCTACCGCAAACATATGTCACTTGTCCAGGGCCTCATTTGACATTTCAGTAGCGTTTGTCAGTATTTTGTACTTTTTAACAATCGATATTAAGAAAGTCATAGTGTCCAATAACCTCATAATTATCTTTCTTTCATGAAGATCCTACGTTTTTGTTTGTACCTGTCACCGAGTAATTGTAAAATTATAAAATATCTTGAGTGATTTTAAACTCTCGATAAATTGTCACTGAACATTTGGAATATTTTTTTACGCATCAAAATTAGATAGTCTATTCTATAATTTCACGAAGTAAGTCAGAGAAATTGTGAACCGACGTGAACTGACGACATTTTGTTAAACAATCAGTGTACGGTTCTACAATTTATCGGATTTTCTGGCCTAGCCATGTAGCGGAACATAGGCCTCAGCGAACTTAGGGATCCCCGTTACGGATAGATTAGACTCATGTTTTTTTTTTCTAAACCCTGCCGACAGAAATAGGAGCACCGCGCAGCAAGACCCCGTCGTCATTCAGAAGGTTGAAATAGTGTTACTTAACGTTTCGTTACTTGCTTTATAATTTCTCGGAATGACTCGGCTATATTAAAAGATGCTTAAAAAAATCTTCCAAATGTTCAGTTGAAGATTTATTGAAAGCTTAAAATGTCTTAAGATGTTTTATAATCTTAAAAAGTTTGCCATTTGCCTGTCCATCAATACAGTGGAAAAGTCTGAGGTCCTTTTAATCCAATAGTTCTACCATAGCTCACAAACATCAGTACCATATGTGCTGCTTGAAAAGGAAGCAAATAGAAATTAGATGTGTTTTTAACTGCTCCACTGTTATTTCTAATTTATTTTGTTGCGTTCAAACTTGAATCGTTTCGTTCTTTGAGCTTTTATTGACCAGGCGTTCTGGTTGTCGCCACTGGTGACTCTGGGTATCAGGAGTTGCAGTGGTTGAGAATAGTGAGGTGGGATAGACCCACAGATAATCTTACTAATAGTATAAATGCGAAAGTTTGTATGTATGGATGTTTGTTACTCTTTCACGCAAAAACTACTGAACGGATCCTAATGAAATTAAGCACAGATATAGATCGTAGTCTGGAATAATAGATAGGACTTTTTATCCCGAGATTATATTCCCTTGGGATAATTTCCGAATTTCACGCGGACGAAGCCGCGGGCCTCAGCTAGTCACTTATAAATGGAATACAAAAATGGGGTCTGGCAAGATAAGAAGGAAATATTATGATCAAAATCAGAACATTTATTTGTAAAACACATACACACGAGAGACAGCCGGAACCAACGGCTTAGCGTGCTTTCCGAGGCACGGAGGAAACTCGGTATGTTAAGATTGTCACCCATCCACAGATCAACCTTGGCAAGCATTGCTTAATCTGCGGGGCTGTTATTCTGTAGCCTTGAACTCCTCCTTAACTTTCCTTTTAACCATTTGGTATAACACATTTCATCTAAAACATCAACTCGATATCTTCTTTCCAAATATTCAAGCATCTCACATCGACACTCTTCTCAAAAAGATGGCCCTAAACACACACAGAATAATTTATTTGGCTCACAAAACAGAAACAAAATAAACAATATTGCCAAAAGATTCCGCCTGAAAGCTTTTTACAGGAAAAACGTATAAAATACGCAAAAAAAATCAAAGGGTGAGTTTGTTTCTAAACACCGTCCTTGGGGTACAAAAGACCCCCAAGCCCCCAACGTGTTTAAGTGGCACTGTGGCTTCGTAAATATATGGGTTCTATTATATTTTGTTTACCCATATTTGCATTTTCAATTGACATATTAAGAGATGAAATAAAAAGGTTAGAGAGAGAGCCTACGCAATTTGACGTTAAATAACTACAACAATTGAGTCGTATAGAATCAAAAACAGCAATCTGATATTTTTAGTTATTAACTATTAATTTAATTCAAGTTAAATCTATTTAAATCTGAAATGAATAAAAAAAATCTAAAAGAAAAATGAATGAATTCTAAAACAATGACAATCTGTTTGTAATAATGAAACTACTTTTCCTAATTACCATTAATTAATAAGTCAAAAATCAGATTGCTGTTTTTGATTCTATACGACCCAGTTGTCACTTTGGCCTACTTTGATATAATGACAATGTTCTTTTCCAAAACTCGATGAATATCAACAACTTCTAAATGGTGTGTGAGTGGGCGGGAAAGAAAAGTTGACACTTTTAGAAGAATAATAATAAAGTTTATTTGTTCATTGTTACATTAATAACCTTACGACTAAAATATAATAATATTATCAGTAACTATATATTAGTATCTGGTGGACGTCGGGCCCCAAACTAGGTAGAACCTGTATCTTGGGGTCCTGAGTTGTGATTCCTTTAAAAATATATATAACAATTGGGTGGACATGTCTTGAGTCAGTTAATTAATGGGTAGGTAGGTTGTCGTAAACAATGGAACAATGGAATTTGTGATTTTTTATTTTTATTAAGCGCTTGACAGGAATATTAATCTGAATTAGTTTAAAATTTTCTCTGTTTGTTCGTATGATAGAAGGGTAAGATATTATGAACAATTTTGTACTTTGTATGTTTTCATCGTCATAATTTCTGCTCAAATTTGTCTATTCCTGGACATATGTATATGTGTAGACCTCCGTCAATACACACACACGCACCCTCACGCACACGCACAGGCACGCACACACATACACACACCTCTAAAACCTATTAACTGATCCTGCTCTTACGGTACTCCTTTTTTTCTTCTGGATGAGAAATCATAAACTGACATCTCCCGCTTTGGCGGAGCAGCTTGGGCGGAGCAGAAGGGAGTGTCAGACTTAGTGCCGTGTGCGTTCCAAGGCCGCGGTGACTCTTTCGAACAAATTCCGCAATAAAACGATACTCTTGGATTATTTCAGATTTCTGGTGTTCTGACTAGGTACCCGTAATGACTGCCAAAAATCTACAAAATAAAGCAGGGACTAAACTTTTAACGTGCAAAAATCTACAAATGAAAACAGGGACCAAACTTTTAACATGCTTTATGAGGCACAAAGGAGTCTCGATGATTAATAAATGGTCATCATACATTCATGGAACAACCGCGACAAGTTTTGCTTAACCTTGTATATTGAGCCGTATTGTTCATACTTAGCCACGAGCTCACAAACAGTAATTTTGGCTTTGAAAATGAAAATAATATAATTATCTAGTTTTAATTTCCGTGTTGACTCGCCGACCGTTGATTTGCGACTGTTGGCTCAGTCGCAACTCAACGGTCGGCGAGTCAACACGTCCCCTGAGGATGCCTCGTGGAGAGGCGAAACACGTGTCGGTATTGGTGTTGGGTTTTGCTTTGCCTTCCTGCATGTGCATAAAATCCTTGCATTTGCCTTGTAATCTTGCATGTGCATAATATAGCGGGCGGGAGGGAGATGCATACCTGCAACCCACAAATAATCGCGGAAATTAAAACTAGATATATTATTTTCATTTTCAAATTTAAAATGGATTTCCGCAAAGTAACGCCTGACTCAATCAATGTTAGTAATTTTGGCAATAATAATTTAATTCTCACCTAATGGACCCGCTAGAAATTACGTGTGGATACGTAATTAGACCGTATTTCTGCTTAATGAGCAAGAAGCAACATATAATTTGAAACAAACCATTTGCCATGGCTGAATCACTTAGCAGTTCGTTACGGGATACCACGGGATATTACATCTGGAAGAGGGGTTATGGTTCCAAATATGTTTATGTAAGTGTCATACTGGTATTGCAAAATTTGTTCGAAAAAGTCACCGCGGCCCTGGAACGCATAGGGCATTAGGAGGAACACGGATGGGTTTTAGTCAGTAAGACACTGTCACGTCCTTACAGTCCGCCAAGAGTGGAAGAAGTCATTTCATGATTTCCCAGTCATAAACAAAATTAAAATTGATCTTACTGGTTTTTATTTTTATTTTAGTTTTAGTAACTGGCTTGAACAAGGCAAATAGATAGTCATCATTTGCCTAGCCTTTTTCCAACTATATTGAGGTTCTGTCAAACCAGATACAGATGAATACAGGTATTTTACGTAGAGCGACTGCCTACTATACCTCCAAAACCCAGGACTGGATAACACTGCTTTTTGGCAAGACTAGTGTCAGATACCCTGACTTCTGACATAAATAATGACAGACTGCTATGTTGAATTGCGTCCGCCACGTGATTAACCGCTATAGGACTTAACTGTGCGTAGTGAACGGAGCTGAGGAGAAGGTCTGCCAAACAAGAGAGAACGAGCTCGAGAAACCCAAGAGTTTAGTGCAACTACTTAAGCTTCCGAACCATACTATCCTAGGTACAGAGCAGTCTGTGCCGTGCAGGTGATTGAAGAATCAACAGTGATTGGTCCTTCAATCAACTCCTGACCAGCCATCTATCTACCTACTATGGCTACTATAGAATACAAAGAGGTGTCGACTGATTTTGTTCATATTGCTTGACTGCCGCGCTGCCGCGCGAATCCAATAAAATGTAGAATGAAAAACCAAAAAACGTTAACCAATCGGAGTGAAATTGATTATTACTATTTTTATTTTTTTTATTGTGAGATGAATTTCATTCATTCATTTCTTTTTTCATTTTTTTCATTTAATTGTTTGACTCTAGTCTAGATCACAGGTTAATTATTTAATGCTCACCTAATGAACCCACTAGAAATTATGTGTGAATACATATACCATTAATTATTTTATTTAATAAAGACTTTCTAATTAGATGTTTTAGAACCTAATATCCTGACACGCGACAATGGCAAGAGACCAGATGGCATGTGCTTATTTCCATGGAAGATAGATAGGCCATTAGTGTGGGACGCTGCTTGTGTCGATACTCTTGCGCTATCCCTTCTTCCTAGCTCATCGTGCTGTACTGGCGCTGCCGCTGCGGCTGCGGAGAATTGCAAGCGGCGGAAATATAATAATCTTGTTGGTAGTTATATTTTCGAGCCGTTTGGGGTTGAAACTCTCGGGTCGTGGGGTCCGAGTGCTCATAATTTATTTAAAGATTTGTTAAGACGTTCAGTTGAAACTTCGCGTGACCCAAGGGCTGGCTTTTACCTTGGACAAAGTATAAGTATTGCCATACAGCGTGGTAATGCTGCCAGCCTTTTGGGTACATTACCAGTGGTCAGCGTTGCGGAGGAATTTTTCGACGCCATCTTTTGACTGCTTTTATTTCTTGTTAGTTAAGTGTTTTTTTTTTATTTAGGAGCATATATAGTAATAGTTAGTTACAATAATAATAAAGTAGTGTTGGGCGAATCATATCTTCTTTAAGTCTACATTTAGGTACGATAGACGACAATTTCGAAATCATTCATTATATTTTTTTCTTTTTAACAGTAGAATTGAATCCAATTTGAAGAAAGTCATCATCATTTGCCTAGCCTTTTCCCAACTATATTGGGGTCGGCTCCCCGGTCAAGCCGGATTCAGCTGAATACCAGTATTTTACGTGAAGCGGCTGCCTACCAGACCTCCAAAACCCATTAACTGGGGAACACCATTTGAAAAAAGTAATGCTCCTATATTATAAGACGGACCTCATATACATACTTCAAACAAAAATAAACAACAAGGAAAAAACCCAGACACACAATTTCAATTCCGACACGACCATACAATCCTACCCTACATTAACTTCGTATAAAACTAATTTTCTCTTAAATTCTGACTCAATAAAGATGTACATCTTTATTGAGCCAGAACATTGCCTTAAGGCCATTACGCCGCTTTTTACATTAGGAACTTGGCAGATGTCCAAGGAACCAGAATTATAACTCTTGGGTGCAGAAAGTTCCGGCCACTATATCTCATTGGGTGGCTGCAACTGAGTTTGACCTCTCAAACAAGTTAGGATAGAGTTTAATTTTCAAATTAGTTTCAGAGCGGTGGATGCCTAATGAGGAGATACTGAGCGTTATCAGGGAATTCCTATTTTAATTCGGAATTAATAATATTTGTTTTTTTTTTTTTACTAGTAGCATAATTAATTCTTTGTACAATTTGTTTGATTGAAGCACTGCCTTAAATTAATACTATCTGTAAATAACCAATAAAATTAATTTAAAACTATTCAAATGAGATCATGGATTACCGCCCGCGTAAATATCGAAGATTATCCCATACTCCTGGGATATAACTATATGGTATGTGTTACTCCAAACTGTAATCTACCTTGTGCCAAGTTTCATCAAGATCCATTCAGTCTTTTTGACGTGATTTAGTAATAAACATCCATCCAAACAACATTCGATTCTTTGGGTATTTATTTTCGCAAGTGGGTTTAGCTTTGTGGTTTGATTTTGTCCTGTTTCTTCATAATTTTCTTGCAAAAAGATGACATTGAATCCCAGACTTTTAAAAATTGGCGCGGTTTTTGATTCGTATCTTCTCTGATACTTGACAGTTATATTAATATATTATAGTATTATTAATTTACTGTGTTATGTTTTGTGTTGTGTCCAACTATAGTCCTTAGAGTTTATCGACAGTTCGGTACTAATGGGCTAACTAATGACGTACTAATTAGGACTTCAATTGACACTTCGTTTACTGGACAGACTGTTATATTGATGTTCTAGTCAATTGCCATTAAACACCCAGTACGAATGCGTTGAGAATAATTTATAACTTATGTGACAGAACGTAAGGTCTATTATTGTACTTAAAAGCATTCAAATACAATTCTCAATTTTATCTCAGCAACAGTCTGTCTTAATTTTTTTTAGTGTTGTGATGATGACCAACCAAACCAATTAATTCAAACCAAGATTATTTAAATACCCTACAGCAAGGAGAAAAACAACCGAGGTAAAACAATTCTAATCAAATATGTCAATCCTTCTCGTGAAAATGGTATTTTCGCGAGAAGGATTTGAAGGATTGAGCGTCAAAGTTTTTGACGTCAGAGTTATTGTGTATAAATCGTTTCTTAGGATATACATACATATATAAAAGCCTCATTTAATTCGTTTTCAAACCTTATTAGTTACTAGCAGCGCCCCGCGGTTTCACCCGCATAAGTTTCGATTCCGTGGGAATATCGGGGTGAAAATAATTCTATATGTTAATCCTGGTTACAAACCATCTGTGTGCCAAATTTCATGAAAATCCATTCAGTCGTTTTTGCGTGGAAGAGTAACAAACATCCATCCATACTTACTAACTTTCTCGTTTACAATATTAGTAGGATTACTTACCGGAAATTATCGGAAAGATAACTTTAATGCCTAATACCTACTCTTGTCCCTATTTTACTATTTAATAATCAACCCACGTTATCCTGTACCACCGGTAAAGCCTCTTTAATCCATGGGTTTAAGGTAGAATCTTTCTCTACTGACATAATGCATTAAGAGTTGGTATGTATTTTTGTTCGTACGCGATTATCTCTGGGACTATATCAGATTTGAAAATTCATTTTTGCATTTGATAGCACATAATTTTGTGGAAGGTATAAGGCTATAACTAACTAACATCGCGCTATAAGCGTTGGGAGCTGAGCAATTTTTTTGAGCTTTTTTAACGAGGTTTTATAACAAATATTTTATTGTACATAGTGACTGTGGGTTAGAACTAACTTGAAGTTAAAAGATACATATCTCTGGGTTTTACAAGTCAGTCTGAGCGAAAACGAAGTTACAGCGCTAGCGAGTAAAACCGATAGGCTTAGCCAGTACTCCATAAATTGCGTCGACTGCAGATTCCACGCATTTATCATTGTTTTATTGTTTTCAAATAAATTCGAGTTTGGGTTATTTTTTCATTCATTCGCGACTGCCGCAATCTACGTGAGACCCTCTGTTTTGTTTCAGCTGTCATTAATTATAATTGTTTTATTTTTGTTTGATTTTATATGGTTTTTTTATTTATGGAACTGTATATATCTGTTCTTTGAGATATTCCTGACAGATTCAGGTATGGTAGGTGGTATTTTTGTGAAAGTTAAAGTTTCAAAATCAAAACCTCTCAGCATAAAACGGTATCATCTACACAGTTATTGTTTAAGACATTAATTTTAACGGATTACTAGACGTTCTAACAGTTTCATCCTATTAAAATGCTAGAAAGCAGACTTCCTTTGTGTATTTAGATAATGCCTTTAGTTTAAAGTTCAGAGATGTTACAATGATATTATTAGCAGCTTACTATTGTTTTGCTCCACGTTAAATGCTAGTATTTAGCTGAATCCGTTTTGTCTCAATATAGTTGAGAAACGGCTAGGTCTTGCTACTTGCTTGCTGCAGGGCAATATAGACTCTATTGCTCTTTTACCCAACTACTTTGGAAGGAGAGGATTGTGTTTCGAGAGTATCTAAGTATATTTTTTCGGCATACCCTGTAAGTTGCACATAAAAATCTAATCGTTTAGGCTGTAGCCTAACAGCTAGATAGGTGTTAACATGAGGTATCATCTATACTAATATTATAAAGCTGAAGAGTTTGTTTGTTTGTTTGTTTGTTTGTTTGTTTGAACGCGCTAATCTCAAGAACTACTGGTCCGATTTGAAAAAATCTTTCAGTGTTAGATAGCCCATTTATCGAGGAAGGCTATAGGCTATATATCATCACGCTAAGACCAATAGGAGCGGAGCAGCGATGAAGAATGTTTTAAAATCGGGGATTCCACGGGGACGAAGTCGCGGGCAGCAGCTAGTTCGTAATACATGTTGATAAAGAAACAAGATGGCGAGCATCTTCTCTCTTTTCTAGATATTTATTTTAAAGGATAACTAAACGTTCTAACAGTTTCATTCTACGAAAATGCTCGTAAGCAGACTTCCTTTGTGTATAAACGTTATGCAGCCTTAAGTGTGAAGATCAAAGATGTTAGAATGTTGTAAGGTAGGCTTCTTACCCCGCTGCCCTAGAACTATGGTAATGTTTTTCGAGAATATGTATGTATTGTTCGATATTGTTTGGCACGACCACCTAACATGCCTGGATGATTAAAAAAAAATGGTTTCATATCATTCTATTGAAGCAATGAATTGAAATAGGCTATGTGAATATTATTTTGAAAGTTAAGAGACAAGATGGCAGCCGCCGATGGGTAAGTCGTATTATTTTACCTGACTGCCCCAGAAGGAGCAACTACTAATACTTTTTTCGTGACAGAGGACGTGTAAAGGATTCAAAACGCCATTTAAAAAGAGCTCACAAATATGTGGAAAACTAATCACAGTTTCTTTATAATAATTATATTATGCACAGCTTCTTCGCTTGAGCCAGTATTTTTTCAGATTAATTGGCTAATCTGTTAAGTCGTTCAGAAAAATTCTGACCAGTATATTTCTGATTGCATACTGCCTCCTATTACATTAACATTAACATGTGTTCAGTTCATCAAAAAAATGTCATAAAAATACAAACAGGTAATTTTAAAACCAAGTCTAAAACCTCCATGTTATCACAATTATCAACAAACCCATATTATATCCACGATACTACAAAGCTCAACCTTTGTACTTCACGCAGATTCGCCCCAACTCGCCCCCTTTCACCCCGATTCGCCCCGACTCGCCCCTTCAACCCATAATTCATCATTTACCATTAATCCTCAATTATTTGTCTGCGTGCATATTTTGAGATTAAAAACAACAATAGGTTGGCTACACAAAGCGGCATGCGCGATTCTTTTTACCGCGTTGAAGAGTTTATTTTGGGAAAGCTGTCGTGTTGTGAGATTAATATGTGGTATATAAAGGTGCATCATTTCACGCTTATATGGACCGAAGTCAAGAGTAGGTGAAGCAAGAAGGGCTGCGGAATTTGTTCGAAAGAGTCACCGCGTCCCTGTAAGAAGGGCACTAGGAGGAAAGAAAGAAAGAAAAAGAAAAATGTGTTTAATTGGCATTATATAAAAAACACTTTATAATTAATCAAAATAACATAAACCAAATAATGCCAAAAGGGCCTCAGCTCAGCATAATGCCAGATGGCGACACAAGGTACACCTTGTGTGCACCACCAGACGCTTATTGCACGCACGGGTGGGTTTTATTCAGTAAGAGTCTCGACACTCCCACTCCGCCCAGAGCGGGAGAACTCATTTGATGATTACCCATCCAGGCAAAAAGGGGAATCGTATAGTCCAATTGCAGACTAGCCAGCTACATGTACTGTCATATTATCTAGATTAGTAAAATGTTTCGCAATTATAAAAAAAATGATAAATACCTACCACTTTGCAACTCATTAAAAAGTCACTTTGAAAATTAAGGTGTTGTAAGCATGATGTGAACTAGCATAGCATCTAATAATGCAGAAAAGTTTATGTGGTGTTACCCCGCGCATTTATTATAAACTACCTGTAGTAATATTCCAAAGAGTAAATGAAATGATAATAGGGTGTTTGACTAAAAAAAATCTAATCAGTTCGTCCGATAGATTTTCGGTAGTCCTATATACATACAATACCTATGTAGGTATATTTATATATGTATAATTATAATGATAAATGATATTTATTTTGTAAGTAGGTTAAACATAACACTTTTACACGACAAATATTTCTGGTCATTTTAAGCTAGATGAAGCCGGTGTTTCCTAGCCGACTACCCTGGGAAGAAACACCGAAACAAACTCAGAGGTCAAAGTCTCTTTTAAAGTCCATACAATCCGATCAATAGAATATATACATATTATATAGATATACATACACATATAGATATACATATATTTTTTAATATAATATATTAAAAATATATTTGTATATCTAATATATTAAAAAAGGACAAAATATCCCCTCTCTACCACAACACATTCGGCACACCATACGCCAGACGTGAATCTACCCACCGCAATAAAGCCGACGACACACCCGCGACGCACGACTGAGCGACAATGCGACCGCAACGCAGTTTTGTTGCTATCAACGTATTCATGATCGGAAGTCTATCGACATGGGTTTGGCGGCACGGATAAAATGCTGCTGGTTTGAGAAATTATTGTTAGTGGTTGTCGTATGAAAATATGTTTATTCAATAGCTGAATACCAGTATTTTACATTGATGTCCCCCACAGCTCCGAACCGAAGTACATAATACGAAATCCCTAATCCTTACCAAGACTTGCGTCAGTTTTTCCAACTTCTGACTATCCGTAACCATTATCAAAGATGTCAAAATATCAACCAAGACCTATGGCACAACGTGCTCCCCGAGGCATGGAAGTAGCTTGGTATATTAAGATGGTTTTCCATCCATGAACTAACCTTGGTGTTACCTGGAAAATCGGCAGTTATGAAAAATTATTTAAAAAAAATGTATTAATCTTTACCAAAAAACTCTCGAAACATAAGAGCTAGTCGTGAATCTACCTACTACAATAAAGTCGACACACTCGCGACGCGTGACTGAGCGACAATGCGACCGCAACGCAGTTTTGTTGTAACCAACGCATGATCGGAAGCCTATCGCCATGGGCTTGGTGGCGGTGATAAAATGCTGCTACTTTGAAGAGATTGTTGTGGGGTCCGAAGCGTGTTATGCCAAAATAGTGTAAAGCAGAAATTTTTATTTCTTCATTTTCTGCTATAAGTGAATTTTGCGTGGCCAATTCTTCAGCAATCTTACATTTATCCGTCATAAAAGATCTTCATCGAATTTTTAACTTTATTTTTGCACAGTAAATTGCGATTCCCGGCCACCGTAGGAGCGGGCCTGCGGATGGCGAGCTGTGGGTGGCTCGCCGTCCTGTCGACGGAGTTTCGTGTTCCACGCGCGCCTCAATAAGCCGTCTGCAAAGAAGAAGCCTCATAGGGTCAGTACCTGCTAGGGTTCCGGAATTTGTTCGAAAGAGTCACCGCGGCCCTGGAACGCAAAGGGCACAAGAAGGATCACGGGTGGGTTTTACTCATTAAGAGTCTGACACTTCCTTCCGCTCCGCCCAGAGTGGGAGAAGTCATTTGATGACTTTCCATCCAAAAAAAAGGTACAATAAATTATTGTTAAAAGGCATTAAATAAGTGCTTCAAGAGACACCTATTTAGACGTTCTAACAGACGAATACATATTTGATTAGACTATATATATATATATTTTTTTTTTTCATTTTTACAAATAAAAACAGTAACAAAACTGAAAAATATAATTTCCTAACAGCAGCACTACATTTTTACCCTATATACCTAAGAGCATATTCATAGCGCCATTTTATCGCCCCTCAAGCCTATCAGTACATTATAATGTATGCGCATACATTTGTTTCGGATGTCCTGTCGGACGCCTATCGGCCAAGTGTAGAGGCCCTAACACCTATGAACATGTTTTATAAACATAACATTAAGATCTGATCAAACAGAGTCGAATCCCGCACGGGATATGTGACATTTATGTACCTAAGTCTCTAGAGCTGATTGTGTTGATTAGAACGGATGTGTTCGAACTGACGCGACTACTATACTTTGCGTGTCTTCCTGATCATTAAAATAATTTATGTGCGTAGTCGCGATCAGCATCCCGCGCTGGATTCGCCACTGTTTGAGCAGGAGGCCTTAAAACTTCCGACACACTGACAAAAATATTCATGTTGTACGGAATGATCGACCAGCCGAAACAGGTTACTGTTTAAGCCAGATTTTATACGATTTTGTTTGTACAAAAGCATGGGATATTTTAGAAAATAACTTGGTTGAATACAGCATTTACAGGCTCGCAGATGATATAAAGCCTCTTAAAATGTATTACAAACAATATTTTTTAGGCAGAACGCTCTCAAAATAGTTTTTACTGGAATTTCAAATATACACATTTTAACAAAGAAAGGATTGCGTGCATGTTTCCTCTATTTTGTTTAAGGAGATCATGATAAGAGCACTGTTTGCCGGGCTTATTTTTTCATGCTATAATTACTATCCTTTTATGTGTTAAAACCGAATAATAATATATCTATGGGCATACTTTTAGTATTCCCAACATCTAATTTTTCTTTTGCTTGCTAGTATCTCTTGTTTCGCTTTGGACGGAACGGAAGGCAGTGTCAGACTCTTACTGACTAAAACCCATCCGTGTTCGTCAAATTCCCTTTGTGTTCCACAGCCGCGGTGAGACTTTCGAAGAAATTACACAAATCAGCCAGGAGATGTTCAACATGCAGCTCACTTGTCGAATATGGCCTGCGAAGCGGTGTAGTCCTGAACCCTAACACATTTTTGGTTCTACATTTACGTACTTGCTCAGTATCTCAATAGCAGTTTCCTCGAGTATTAGTACTCGAGGAAACTGCTATTGAGATACTACGAGTACCTACTACGAGTATGTATCTTTTATACTACAGATATCGACTTACTAATCCTCTCACAGACGATGTATCAAGAGTATTCACGCGCTCGCAAAACGTTGACCTATGCCGTAACGAGAAGCAATTTGACCGAAAACTTGAAAAACCATTCATGTATTTATTGTATGTAGTTTTTTTCTGGATGATTTCCCATCATCAAATGACTTCTCCCACTCTGGGTGGAGCGAAAAGGAGTGTCAAACTCTTACTGACTAAAACCCACCCGTGATCCTTCTTGTGCCCTTTACGTTCCAGGGCCTCGGTGACTCTTTCGAACAAATTCCGCAACCCTAGCAGGCACTGACCCTATGCGGCCCCGTCTTCATTGCTGACAGCTCTTTAAGGCGCGCGTGGAACACGACGCGCCGTCGACCCGGGCCTGGTTGCAATCGGACGACAAGCCACCCATAGCTCGCCGTCCGCAGGCCCATGTAGTTTGTAGATTTGTGCTGTATCAGCATAACAAAAGAAGCGAAATGTTTCCCAAAAAGAACAAAACTTGAGTAAGGCTTTACTATAGCCATTCTTTCACGCATAAAAAGTTCAACATCTTTCTTTATCTATCTATTCTGGCAGTTATTTACGACCCTTCTTTACCAGTAAACTTAACTTCAGCAAATAGCAATTAGACCCGGGCGTTATAATAACCTCAAATTCAAGAAATTACTTTTCCTGACACAATTAAAACTAAATTATACCCAAAACTTTACTATAAAGAAACCGAAGTTATATCTAAGTAGGAACACAGCAATTAAGTAATAATAGTTAACTGTGCCACGACATTGTTAGTATCGTTAACTTTAGAACTCACTTTAACTGTAATGGTTACATTTAAAGTTTAAATGTTGACTTCTGTTACTTTGTATGTAAATGGAGCAATATTTGGACGCTTTGTGTTTCAAGTAATATCACGCTTGCATTGCTCAGAGGTTTAACCTATGTTCTTGCAATATTTTTCTGTTATTTTGTTTAGGGGCTCAAGGGGGCGACAGATTTTTACGACAGCAAAATTTTGAGGCGAACTGGGCTTATTTGAATCATATTAATCAGCCCATGAAAACATCGTGATGAAATCAATATTTCCTAATGCCAAAAAAATTAAAATGTGTGACATCCAACCCAATCTGCACTATCAACTCGATGCCATGATAACAAAGCTTGTAAGTTGACTCCTTTTCTCTTTTTTTTTTCTAGATGGGAAATCATCAAATGACTTATATCCCGCTCTGGGCGGAGCGGAAGCGAGTGTCAGACTCTTACTGACTAAAACCACCCGTGATCCTTCTTCTGCCCTTTGCTATCCAGGGGCCGCGGTGACTATTTCGAACAAATTCCGCAACCTGTAAGTTGACTCTTGCAATTATCCCTAACGTGGAAAAATATATATCATAGTAATTAGAATATAAGTCAATAATGCTTACTAATTTACATACAACATAAAATCAAAATTGCCACAATTTGAATTGAAACAGTTCGTCTAATAGAACTCAAGTTTCCAATCCCTCGCCTTCCAACTCTGCATAGCTATATATTTAAATACTAATACAATCCAAAACAACAAACCATTTAAATAAACCCTTTAAACGCCCCAAAAAACCGACTATTATCTCAGAATGGTTCATAAGAATTCCTATCGCGCCCGTGCGACCGAAGGCCCGCGGTTTCGCAATAGAACCTTGGGACTGCGGGACTACATTCTGGAAACATCTGGCTGCTAATGAAGCGATCCTGTGACCACAATCTGGGTAGCCAGGGATCTCTGGAATCTTAGGCTGTGATCCCAATAACATGGACAATAACAGGCATTGTTCGAGAGATGAATGATTAATTTTTGCGTGAGGGGAAAAATAGGGTTTATACGTTCGGATTTTCGAGGAGGAATTTTATGTGTTGTTTTTTCATTTCTTTGTCGTTTAAACTATTATAGCGCTTGGTGGTGAAATATATTAAATAAAAGGAGAAGAATATATAGTAACGAATAATAATGAAGAAAACTGTATACAAGGTATGTGCACGTCTTATAAATGAACTTGAGTTCAGAGTTTACCTATTGCGTGACTTTTTCCGATGTTTTAATAGATTCTGCTATTCAGGGTGGGGACGAATACAACAAACCAAAGATGATTTAAATCGGTCGAGCCGTTCTTGAGTATACATGGTATAAATTATCCGACTCTTCTTTGAATTCCATAAAAGACTAACAGCACTCCGCGGTTTCAGTCACATAGTTCCCGTATTTATGGGAATACGGAGACAAAATATAGCCTATGTTACTTGTTGATAATGAAGCTTTCCACTATTGAGAAACTGGTTAAAATCGGTCCAGTAGTATCGGAGCTTATTCGGTACAAACAAAAAATCTTTCCTCTTTATAACATTACTAGCAGTGCCCCGTGGTTTTACCAGCGTATTTCCCGTTCCCGTGGGAATATGGGGATAAAATATAGCCTATGTTACTCAGGGCAAATGTAGCTAAGGGTGAAAGAATTTTAAAAATCGGTCCAGTAGTTTTTAGTTTATTCTTTACATACAAAAATATAAAAATTCAAATCTTTCCTCTTTATAATATTAGTATAGATTTGCAACTAAATAAAAAGTAGGAGCTGAAAAAGATAATATTGCCTTTGTGAAAACAAAGATATAAAAGTCTTCTGAAACCTCCAATCGTCCATGATTTTAGATTTTTTTTTTTTGGTGTAACAGTAATCTTTCACTTTTTGATTTCCTGCTTAGTAATCATACTTGGCTGACCTTGCAGCTTAAGGACCTAAAAGGAGGCATACCTCAATATTCTTGTGAAGATTTTAACAAATCTTATCCTTACTTCTTCCCTCGTCGTCACCTACTTCAAATTCCCGTGAAGTAATAAAAGTAAACAACGCGGCATTGCTTTAATTTCCTCTGTCACATTACGCTTCGTACGTTATCTGTGCCTACTCGTGTGGCCGTGAAAACAGCGATGATACTTTATTAATTGTCTTTCGAGGCAAAATCTATCAGTAAAAGTAAAAGTGTTCGTGATTTAAGTATTTTTTTTTACAATGAAAATTGTATTATTATTATAAAATATTTTTCTATTTAAATATACACTTAAATAGAAAAATATTTAACTAACAAAAAATAAAAGTTGTCAAAAAATGGCTTCGAAAAATTCCTCCGCGTCGCTGGCTACTGGTAATGTACCCAAACGGCTGGCAGCATTACCACGCTATATGGCAATGCTTATCCTTTGTCCAAGGCAAAAGCCAGCCCTTGAAGTAGATTGGGTTTCAATTATTTTGGGCATTATTTTCTTTTAGTCTGAGGCCACCTGCGAGCAACTCGTAAACAAGTTCAGTAACTGTTATATTGCGAGGTACGTTCGAACGATAAGTCACAACCAGCAATGTAAAACAACTTGCATGCGAGTGGCTTGCAGAATACAGTGAAGTTCTGTCCTGCTCAAGTGGAGCATCGCCGTATTGTCATAGCGGCGATCGACCGCGGCGACCTCACTTGTCCAGCCCTAGTTCAATTCTTGGTCCGGAGCGAGAAGACATGGGAAGCAGTCACCTCCTTATTCGAAGGAGGGGTTGGAACGCGTGAGGGAGAGGCAATCCACCGCCATGAGCGTGGACCTGCGGATGCCTAAGCATAAGCATAATCAGCCTTTTCATGTTCCCACTGCTGGGACACAGGCCTCCTCTCTAGGAGAGGGAATGGGCCGTAATCCACCACGCGGGCCCAGTGCGGGTTGGTGAATGTCACGTGTCACTAAGATACGCCGGTTTTCTCACGATACACGTTCGATCACGACCTGCGTATGGCGAGTCACCAATCGGAATAAGGTAGTTAGCATAATTTACGGGCCACGCTAGGGCTAGTGCCTGCCAGAGTTGCAGAATTGTCCGTTCCACCTAGAGTGGAAGTAGTCATTTGATGATGATGATCCTATCCAAAACAAAGGTGCATCAGACTTTTAAATTTTTATCAAAAGACCTCTAAAAAGCTCTAGTTCTGTCTTAATAAACCACCGTTTACAAACTATCACACCAGATAACCCTGTTCCTATAAAAACATCCTCATAAATATGAGTAGCAAGTTTACTTGCCCTTCGTTAGGTAAAAAAGGGGTTCGTAGTTTAACTTTGATTTACATTCGGGCGTCCCATCTGTCAGAACTGTGTTTGGAGTGAAACTGCAAACAAACAACACTACTATCTTAGACGTTAGTCATTTTATATACGAAGTTTTTGTGTGAAGGAAATGCGCTTGATGTTGATAACATTTTTTCATTGTTTTAACTTCACAGTATCATTATTTACCAGCAGCGGCCTATTTTCACCCGCTTAGTTCCTGTTCCCATGGGAATATGGGGATAAAATATAGCCTATGTCAGCCGGCGATAGTGTAGCTTCCAAACAGTGAAATAATTTTCAAATCGGTTCTGTAGCTTCGGAGCCTATTCAATACAAACAAACAAACAAATCATTCCTCTTTATAATAGTAATATAGACAACAGCATAATAATTTGGATAGCTCGTGGTTAAATAAAAATAGTGTTACGGGTTGATCTTCGAGGTAACGCAGCGCTTGCTGAGGGTAATTAGTCCATGGGTGGGTGACCAATACACCGAAACTCCTCCGCGCCTCGGAAAGCATGTCATACCGTTGGCCTGGGCTTTTATTTGGATATCTTTGGCAGCTTTTACCGATAGTTGGAAGCCAGAAGTCTGATATAAGTCATGCCAGGTGTAATGTGCTACCCAGTTGCCGGGTTACAGAGGTCAGATATGCTGTCGCTGCACGGCCTGGGCCAGTATTTTACATATATGTAAAATACTAGAATTTAGCTGCTTGTGGTTAGACTTGAAGCAGACTTTGAAGTCAGTTAAAGGCTAGACCAAAATTGCTCGTGCGAGGCCACGCCGCACTGCGTCGCATGTGTGGCTGTTAGCAAGCCGGCTGAGCACTGGGCCGGGGGAAAAGCCTGCGCGCCAACTGCCCCGACCAAGCGCAAGAAGTCCGCCGCCGCCGCCTCTGAAGCCGCCGCGGCTTCCGTCGCCGCTTCTGCCGCTGCTGCTGTGGGTGCTGCAACTCCTGATACTCGGGAGGGGGCTGAAATGGAGTGCCAGTAATGGCCCCATTGCAGCCTCCTCCAGAGACAAGTCGGCTGCTGTGCTTGCGCAGTGGCTGATGCCTGTGGACGGTGAGCGTGGGTGGCTCGCCGTCTGATACCAGGCTGAGTCGACGACGCGTTGTGCTTCACGCGCGCCTCAAGGAGCCGTCAGCACCAGGGACGAGGCCCCATAGGGTCGGTGCCTGCTAGGGTTGCGGAATTCGTTCGAAAGAGTTACCGCGGCCCTGGAACGCAAAGGGCACAAGAAGGAGCACGGGTGGGTTTTAGTCAGTAAAAGTCTGACACTCCCTACCGCTCCACCCAGGGCGGGAGGGGTCATTTGATGAAATCCCATCAAAAAAAAAAAAAGAAAAAGGCTAGACCAATTGCCCCAGCTTTTCTAGGTAAGTTGAATTCACCTTTTTTACGAGTGGAAGTCCACATGGACGTCATACGTCTTGGGGCAGATGAAGCCGTTTGTCAGACTCCTACTCACTACTAAAACCACTCAGTGTTCCACCTCGATACTTTTGATTGGGGTGTGGGGACACGTTTGCTTTCCCCACTCACATCCCGGCGGTGGCAGTTGGCGCTCGCAAACTCATGTCTGATGGGGGGAGTGATTTGCTCCTGATCCTTTCGTAATTTGTGAGACGAACGCGGAAACACCTCGTGACACCATCTCGGGCCCAAGTGCTTGGACAACGGACTACCCCAACCTCAAGCCCATCACCCGCACTTTACGGAGGACGGAAGAAGTCATTTTCAGCCCTCTTCCGGCATCCAGTCCTTCAAGCGCGGATTGACAACGTAGATAGATGATATCTCCTTTCCGCAGCCTCTTTCGTTGCGATTACTTCGTTGGTAAAAGCAGCTACTGCTTGCGATGACCTCACCCCAAACTCGGCAACCAGGACGTAGTGCTACTCAACCCAGGCTGGTTAGAACTCAAATTTAAACTAACTTATCCCAGCTATTTATTTCCAATCTACTTCCAAACGCTTATTCAGTGCCCCAACACCGCGCGTGTAGTACAATCATTTGCGAAATAAAATTATCGCACCACAAGCTTCGATGTTCGTATACCCCTGACGATCTGCAGGCTGCCATGAACATTTTACACAAAACTCTGTACTTTGTACGCCATCTTTTAGTCTATGAAGTGACAATTTGGCGTGACAAAGTAAAGAGGAAACAAAGATTTCCGCGCATTCTAAATGAAAAAGACATGTCTTACTTGATGTTTCTGTATTTATTTTATACTTAGCTTAAGTTTTGCTCGCGGCTTCACTCATAAATTATATTATAGCAAAGAAAAATTAGACTATAACCATATGGTTATAGTGTATGGTATAGTAACTGATTCTGGTGCGGAGACAGATGGGGTCCTGGATATCCAGGACCCCATCTGTCTCCGCACGAGAATCAGTTCAGCAATTTAAGCGTGAAAGCCGCATTGATACATTAAAATTAGTCATAATGACTGCGTTGCAGAATTTGTTCGAACAGTCATCGCGTCCAGTCGTAATGCTCTTTGCATTACGAAGAACACGGTCAGGTTTTAGTCAGTAAGAGTCTGACACTCCTACTGCCCAGAGCGGAAGAAGTCATTTGATGATTTTCCATCCATAAAAAAGTGATAATCGTAAGGTGGATTCTTAAGACAGGCTCAACGTTTGGTTAAACTTAAAAGTACGATTATATTTCTTGGCATTCTTGTATGAGTGAATAAAAAAAAAACACTTCGTTACCTCACTTTTACAACTATGTGTATGTGAATTTTATTTTAGTACATACAATACATATTATTTACTTAAAAAAACAGTTTTATCTAAAAAAATACAACATGCCAAATAAAAAAATATTTTTTTTTTGTTTTATTTGTTCGTTAAATGTTTTTTTTTATTCAAATGTATACAGTGTGGCCCATAAGTCGTGGATTAAACGCAACTAGGGGTTAGATGGGGTCATCAGCTGCAAAAAGTTGTTCTACGGGAGATCCTTAAGGTCAACCCCTGCAGAGTATCATTGATTTTGTGTTTTAATGAGAAAATTGACATTTTTTAACTAATTCTTATTAAAATTCGAAAAAATCTACATTCTGTATTATTATTATACATTTCACTAGATTGGTACTGATGAGTCCTTGCGTTAGACATGCTATTTATGGTTGTTTATTGGGTGTGTTGAAGATAATATTAAGTTGTACGATTTTTTTTTCTCAAATCATAACATTTTATTTCCTTCGGAACCCACTGTGAAAAAAAAAATACTCTACCGAAAAGTGACCATGTATTACAAAGTTTTGGCGCATTTAATAGGGATTCTGAAAAGGTATTAAGTATACAGTAATAGTTAGTTTTAATAATAAAATTATGATTTTAAAACAGTTCTTGCTAACACATTTGCAACACAGTTGCGTTTATTCGTGAAGACAATGCAAAGTGACATTATTCTATATCTAATATAGAGAACTACCAAAGATTTTTTTCTGCACCCCCCAAGGGTGAATGAAAAGATTTTACTGTGATGAACACAAACACCAAAAAAAAAGGAATAGCTTTTTTATTCGATTTGTATAACAATAGCGAACCAACAAGATTACCATCATCCTAAACTCAAATCTAACCCCTATATCATAACCCGACCTACTTTAAACCGTTGTATCTTAGAACGACTTCACAGTAATCCATCTGCGGTACATTCACGCTCACAAGTACAAGTGCTTCTACTTGAAAATTCCATTTCGTAGCGTCTTTGTCCGTACCACTCTTGCCGACTGTCCGATTGTACGATACCCTGACGGATTGCATGAATAATGCCGTACGCGTACTTTCTGTATTCAGAAATATTAAAAGCTTAAGAGGTTAAAGGAAGAAAATGAGTTACGATTATTTGAATATAGAACGTTTAATGGTGGATCCGAAAAAAATGAAGAACGGTGAAGTTGATTATCATTCAGTTGGAAATGAAAGCGGCGGGGGATCACCGTATCGTTTATGCGAATTGAATACTGAATAAACGATTTCATCTTTTTCATGTCGGTATCGTAACAGGCGATTAGGGAACATCAGAAAGATGAGTTAAAGGAATCGGAATCTGTGCTGTTTTTAACAGAAAATCGATTTCGTTATGTGAAAGTACCTGTGACATTTTAGCATGTAACTCTCCGTTTGTTTAGAAATAATAAAGTTGTAGTACTTCTTGGTACTGGTAATATTATATTGGATTTATTTTATATTGAAATAGATACTGAAAATAACTCTAATCTTGTTAAGTTCAAAATCTGTGTGCTTCTCTAATCTTCAATAGTATTAAACAAAATCTATGTTTGCCTCAGTCGGTTTCTCTACTTTATTCGTTTAGTGGCAGGCAATGTAATTTAATACGGCTTTTGTAATAGAAAATAAATGTGTAGTTTAGTGGTATTATTCACACGTACGGATCCAGGGTGAGTCACATGCCGGATCCGTACGTGTTAATAATAAAAAAGTATCAGCATACGATTGTCAAAGGCCAAGTATGTACTTACAACATGAAGCGCATACTTTTTGACCTTTTTGTGACACTCTGTCTCATTTAAATGCCTGATCTAAAACACTGTTGCTTAAAATCAGCTAAGCTATTTGACAAAAAAAATATACTGCAAAATGAACAATCCAAATTCGCACCACATTTAGTGATTACGTCTCATTCCACCATTTTCTCTCAAAACCATTTTCAACGAACGATTATTCACTTAAGGCTCTACTCATTATAGTCGTCGGTGTAAAGGTGTAGCCACACTAGACGAAAGCAACGGCCGCATTATATATTCTGACTGTGTGAACTCCTTACAAAAAGCTTTCTTTTTGCATTTTATTTTTAAGCAAAAAGAAAAATGCTTTTGCTTTTTTTTTGTAGCGTGCTTAGAATAGGCAAATAGTGAGGATTTTTTTTGTATATATATAATTGCTAGATCAATTTGTAAGTTACTTAAACATTTTGTATGATTTATCTTTTAAGAGTAACTAAAACGATGGATGAGACCATCTTATCACGTATGCGGATCAGACTTGGCAAGAGATCGCACAAGATAAAGAAATATACAAGGGGAAAGAGGAGTCTTTTTCCAGCATGGAGACACAAAAAAGTTTAACCCAAAGGTTGACTAGTAGAGAATGTCTTGTTGCATTGTGTTTAAATAAATTACTTAAAAAACCTCAATTGAAAAGGAAATATCCTCCAACCGGTTGTTACATACCTATGTTCTTAATGAGCGAAGCGAAAAAGGTTTTTTTTAAATAATAATTAACGCACACAGTGTACAGAAACGGACTGCGTTAGGCATTCGAGAATAATAGTAGTTGGTGCAATATGAATAAAAAGAAAAACAGAATCGTGATTAATATTAAAAATAATAAAAAGATAAATATACAAGTATCCTACTTCATACTAATATTATAAATGCGAAAGTTTGTAAGTATGGATGGATGTTTGTTACTCTTTCACGAAAAAAATATTGAACGGATTTGGATGAAATTTGGCACACAGATGGTTTATAACCAGGATTTTTACCCCGATATTCCCATGGAATCGAAACTTATGTGAGTGAAACCGCGGGGCGCTGCTAGTATATTATAAATACAATGGGTTTGTGTGACGTCAGGTCTTCAGTTAGAGTCTTCAGTTAGATAACAAAAATGCTAAAAATATATTTTAAATCAATTAAATGATTTTTCATATTATTTTGTTCAATATTGAATATGTAGGTACATGTAAACAATTAAGTGGGTACCTGCTTCTATCCATCATAGACAAACTTTTCTAAGTCGATATACATGTTTTTTTATAGGATAACTAGCAGCACCTCGCGGTTTTACCCGCATTGTAGCCGTTCCTGTGGCAATACAGGGATAAAACATAGCCTACGTTACTCAGAGTGAATGTAGCTTTCTAAGGGTGAAAGAATTTGTGGGATCGGCACATTCGTTTCTGAGTTTATTCATTACAAACATACACACACAAAAATACAAGTTTTTCCTCTTTATAATATTAGTGTAGATTTAAGAGGCTACACTAGTACTAACACTACACTGCCACAGGTCGGGCTGACACCTGCATTACGTATTCTGGTTGGAGCCGCGGTGCATGTGGTGTAGTTGCGTGCGCCGACTAGCGACGCCAGAATAAAAATGTTCTACATGCAATATTTACCTACGTGTACCGACTTTAGCTTGTTGCTTTTAGCCAAACTGTTTTTTTTTTGTTTAATAAAACAGGGTTTTATTGGTTTGGAGGGTTTTTGTTTTTTTTTTTTGAATGCACCACTGCCAGTTCAGCACACTAAGGCTGTTTACTGCTCAACCGGACAATCCTGTGAAGGCCTCAAATGAATTTAAGGCCCCCAGCCAGGGCTTAAAACTACTTAGAAACTAAATGACCGCTCGCTAAGGGCATCGCCTGTGGGACACGGCCCTCGGCTTAGCGGGGTCATTGAGGGAGGGCAGCAAGGGACAGGCTGGGTCAGGTTGATATTATTTTGGGATTTAACGCTAATGGCTCAGCGGCGCGGGCTGGCTTGTTAGGCAAAAGTCGGGGGGGGGGATTTTTGGTTACATTTTTATATACATAATTAACGTTTTAAGCGTTCCAAGCGTCCATATGAACAAATGAAACGGGTCCCTAAGTTACTCGTGTGTCGGCTTTTCTGTCTGGCTGGGTGGCTGCTTGTATTTCAATCTGTAGGCTTATGATAATTTATTCTTGAGAAAATTAATGGCTGAAAAAACAAGCACATTATTTTAGTCAGTCTGCATTTTTTTCAAACTTCTATTATCTCCGATTTTGAGTGCAGTGTTTCTTTTTCTGTCAGCTGTTTAGAATAAAGGACAGATTTGGAGGAGGTTTTTGTTGTATTTGTTGTTGCAGTTGTACAGTACAGGCTGAATAAAAAGATTATGTATAGGGCAGGCATTGTTTTTTTGTGATTTCGGGTTACGCCCCATAATAAAACGTTGTTCGTAATAATATATAAGTTGAGCATAATGACACGTTGTATATGAGCGTTCTAAGCTTATCAGCTTCTGCTTAGCCCGGAAAATACTGTCTGATACGATACATACCTATATACTACATTAGTACGAACAAAAATAAAATTTAAACAAAAAAAAACATTTTACTATACATATTATTTATTTTTCTACTTAAGCAAGTACCTAATGTAATAGCTAATTAAACTACTCAGTGTTAATCAATTTTACATCTAGTAAAATCGAAATTCTATTGCCAACAGTAGTAAGCTGCTCGTAAGTTATTTTAAATTTGTAAATTATTTTTACAAACAATAATTAACAATAATTTACAAAATAAATAACCTCGTGTCTCTGTACATCTGTAGTTCGCTCGTATCAGTGCTACAACTACAGTTTTAACATAATATTATCTCATTTTATGATTTATTGCCCAATACCAAAATAATAAAATATACACTTTGTACTAACCAAATCGTTACACCCAACACTCGAAACATTTGAACCATCCTGTTGTCTGAACAATCGTCCCAAGTATGTTTACGGCCGATAGACACAAGATTTGTAAACACAGAGAATCACTGCACCTATGTACATACGTCTAGTAGTCTGGTACCTACATACATAGGTACTGTGTCTAAGTACTAGGTAAATGTAAAGAACGTTGCAGATAAAGATTTGACGTAAATAGAATGGGCGTTTATATTTATTATTATTATTCCATTTATTCATTCACTAAACATACTTAATACATTTTTAAATATTTAAATAAAAAATAAAAAAACATTTAAAAATATAAAAAATAGTAGCCCACCGGTATCGGGAACAGGGTCCAAGCTACCGGCGGTCAGGGCTCCCGAGAGAGGAACCTCCTAACGATACGTGCCGTGTCCAGGAGTACTGCTTTCTGGATCAAGCCCTTGATCCAGCTGCCTAACGAGAGCCTCTTAAGATGTTGGTCGAGGCTCTTGGCAATTATGCCATTAGCCGTCACGACTATCGGCACAATGACTGCCGTGTTCACATTCCACATGTCGACAACCTCGCGAGCCAAGTCAAGATATTTCGATTGTTTATCTTTCTCAGCCTTCACGAGGTTCTCGTCATGCGGGACTGCTATATCAACAATCATTGCGCGACGCTCTAGTCGGTCTATCACCACTATGTCAGGCTTATTGGCAACAATAGTCCTGTCAGTGATGATAGACCGATCCCAGTACAATGTGCAATTGCCATTTTCGAGAACTGGGTCGGGCGCATACCTATAGTACGGTACTTCCGACTCCACAAGATTGTATTTAAGGGCAAGTTGCTGATGGATAATCCTGGCTACAAGGTTGTGCCTGTGCAAGTAGTCTCCGTTAGCCAGACTAGAACAACCAGAAATAATGTGGCGGATGGATTCCCCCGGCCGGTGACATGCCCGACATATGTCAACCGTACCGTCCTTCACAATGTATTTCCGGTAGTTGTTAGTCATCATAACTTCGTCTGTAATTGCACAGATAAAACCTTCGGTTTCCCCAAAGAGGTCACCAAAACGTAGCCAGGCCACGGACGCTAGAAAGTCTACATCGGGCCCATGTAGGACCCGATAAAAGCGCCCGTGAAGCTCCTTGCTCTGCCATACCACCCTGCGATCATTAGTATCTAATACCACAGGTTTGCGCCAGTTCTCGTTAGCCAAGGAGAGTGGGGTGAGGCCCTTGTCCACTGCGACGACATCCCGGTGCATACCCACGTCGGCTTCTAGGAAGTATTCCCTAAGGCTGCATATCTCGCGGTTGTGCAGAGTCTTAGCATTTAAAAAGCCTCGACCCCCACACTTCCGCGGGATATACAGCCTCATTACCGATGATCGTGGGTGATGCATCCGATTTGCGGTCAGCAGTGAACGGACCCTCCTATCCAGGGCGTCCAGTTCTGTCTGAGTCCATTTGAGTATGCCGAAAGAGTACATCAATACCGGCATGACCCAACCGTTAAAGGCGCGCACCTTGTTTCCGCCTGATAAAAGACTGTTTAGAACTTTGTTCAGGCGGCCGAAGAAGCGCTCCTTCAACGATTGTTTCACGCCAGTAGCATTGATGCCCAACGCTTCCGACATACCCAAATACTTGTAAGTCTCGGTTGAGCAAAGGGATCTAAGGAGTATGGAATCCGAGAGTTGGGTTCCCACGGATTCCATAATCTCACCTCGCTTCACATGCATGACCGCACATTTGTCCACACCAAATTCCATACTGATGTCGCTACTGAAGGTTTCTGTTACCTTCAGTAGCTTCATCAGTTGCAAGTTGTTGGGGGCAAAGAGTTTCAAGTCATCCATGTAAAGGAGGTGCGATATGACCTGACCACCTCTTCTCAACCGGTAGCCTTGGCCCGAACCCTCCAGCAGTGTACTAAGAGGGTTTAGGGCCAGACAAAACCACAGAGGACTCAGACTGTCGCCCTGAAATATGCCGCGCTCGATCCTTATCGGTTCACTGTTCGCTTGGGTCTGTCGACATCCTGGATAGTGAAGGACCGTACTCCACTGCCCCATACATGACATCAGGAAAGTGCGTAGAACTGCATCAACTTTATACAGCTCCAGCACCCTCATGAGCCATGTATGTGGCACTGAGTCATAGGCCTTCTTATAGTCTATCCAACATGTCGACAGATCCCTTCGGGAACGACGAACCTGTTGGCTAATGGCAACATCGATAAGGAGCAGCTCCTTAGTACCGCGGGACCCGTTCCTACATCCATTCTGAGAAGCCGACATTATTGAATTACTATCAATATGGTTGTTAATTTTAGCTCTCAGAATGGATGTAAGAACTTTATAGACCGTCGGTAAACACGTGATCGGTCTATAATTTTTAGGTTCCGCAGTACTACGTGATTTATGGAGCAGGTGGGTTATTCCTGTAGTTAAGAACTTGGGTAGCGATCCTGACCCTAAGGCAGACTGGAACTGGGAAGCCAAACGAGCATGCGATCCTTTGAACCATTTTATCCAAAAGTTGTGCAGCCCGTCCGGCCCTGGAGATTTCCAATTAGGCAACGGACGGACTGCACGAGCTACATCTTGGGGGCTGATGTTAATTGCCCCCATTTCTGGTATCGGATCGCACGCGCGCTCGACCTTCCGGGTCCAGTCACCCTCGGTATGACTGACAGGCACCGACCAGATGTTACGCCAGAATGAAAGTATGGCTTCATCATCCGGTAGGCGCGTATCAGTCACACCTTGGTCTGGTCGCTCCCAAGCCCTATAAACCCACCTCTCATTGCCTTGGAATGTGCGATTCTGAGTATATCGCTCCACTCGCCGCTTGTACCGACGAATACGGTTTGCCCATGCATAGACTTTCTGCTTCAGGAAGTCGATACGCTCTGTGACGCGGGTCAGATAGTCTCGAGGACTAATATCAGTCCCCGAGAACGCCCGCCTCACAAAGCGCATCACTCTACGGCGAGTGTTGCCGTCCCTGAAGCAGATAAGTTTGCCGATGAGCGCTCTAGCCTCACCGATACGACGCTCGATTCTGCACTGCCAAGCTGGTACAGCTGGTCGTGCAACTCTGTCACTGTTTGGGAATTTAACATGAGCTACACGACATGCCGCTGCAGCCCCGCAGTACAGGATCGAGTGGGTATCGGTAAGGTTTTCACTGCTATCAAAATAAATTGATAGCTGCGAATCTAGAGCACACACCAGCGCCCTATTATATTATATTATTATTATTATTATAAACTTTATTGTACTTTACTGGTAATTGGAAATGACTTTTCAATTTTATTAATGTTGCGTTTTAACTTAATATGTGATAATAGTAGGTATTGCTTATTCCGTTAAGTGTAAATTGTAAATGTCTGTATGTTTTGATTCTTGTTTTTTTAAATAATGTAGGCAGGCTGTTGAATGGATATTTATTATTGGATATTTATTATACGTAGTATAGGCTATGCTATCTATACAGTTATGACCCGTGGGTTAATTTTCTATTCTAAGACAAGTGAAGCCACTGGCAAAACCTTTTTTGAGTTTTAATACAAAAAGATCATATAAAAAAACAAGAATTATTTTAAATATTATAGATGGGAACTTGTTTAATTCCTAAGATTACGGTTTCATTTCCTTTCGATGGATTCGATTATAAGCGGATTCAACTGTACCTATATCATACATATGTACATATGTATATCATTGCACAAATGCTCCCTACCAAACGTAATAGTATGAGTACTACGTAGGTACAGTTGTTGACAAAAGCTTGCACTGACTAGTACAGTGTGATGGTACTGTCGGAAACTAAAGTGTTTGTTATTTTACAAGGATTTTACTAACAAAAGTTAGTTGGTATTTTTTGGGATTCGTAGTTTAGTGGATGTAATACAATTTTCGGTGTTAGTTATTGCGATATGGTTATAACTAAAATGTTGAATTTTGTTAAGGCGTTGATTATAATAGTACATAATGGTGTTTGCAAAACATAATTTGTATCCTTTCTAAATATTGCTTTATTTTGTATGTCAAACCAATGTATAGGTTTTGTATTTATATTTCATTCCAAACAATTAACGAGATGGGTTTATGGAACTTATAGATCCGAGCTCCTTCTAATCTATACTACAATAAAAAAACCTTAGGTTTGTTTGTTAATCTAACTTGCTTCAGTGGATATGTTTCACATATAACTTATGTTTAATATAAAAACCAATGCCATAATGCAAACTTATTAATACTTTATATTAATTTTAATAGTCTTATACTTTAACCACAGTATTTCATGGAGAAATACAACCGTTCAGAAAAAAAAAATATACTCCTTAAACTGTACATCATCTGCCTAGCCTTTTCACAATTATGTTAGGGGTCAGCTTCCAGTCAAACCGGATTCAACTGAATACCGGCTCCTGAAACTGTGCATAAACAGTTTAAAACCCTAAAAACATCTCTTCAAAGAGAGGATCGTATTATTTCGAACGACCTCCGGCTAATTTCATAGATGGCAGGCAAAATAATATTAGGTTCCAATTGGCTATGTCAGGATTGGCGGAAAACGAATTTCACTGAATTTCCATAGTTATGTGATGGATGTAGATTTTCGTAGAAGTCTGTTAGTGCTAGGAACTGTGGTTTATTTGTTACTAACTTCTGAAGGAGTCTTTGTGGGGTTATTGATAGTTTCCCAATCCGTGTTTTATTCATTAATTAGAATATTAAGTAATACCAAGGGCGAGGTTTCCTGGTGTTACAGTATAGAATATATTTTTATTGTAAATCAGAAATAGGTACATAATTCTTTTACAAAAACTTAATTCTATGCATACAGTAGCGCTCTTATCGGTAACAGCGATAGGAGACCAAACAACCTTTGTATGGAATGACAAAAATTACAAGTTCTTATATCAATGATGTCACCAACTAAATTCCTTTGTTTTTTGTTATGGACGGGAAATCATCAAATGGCTTCTTCCGCTCTGGGCGGAGTGAAAAGTTTAAACTTTTACCGACTTAAATCCACCCGTGTTCCTCCTGAATGCTCTTTGCGTTCCTGGGCCGCAGTTACGCTTTCGAACTAATTCCGCAACCCTAGCTGGCACTGACCCTATGGGGCCCCGTCTTCTTTGCTGACAACTCTTTGAAACGTGCGTGGAACACAATTCGCCAGCAACCCAGGCCTGGTTGTTATCGGATGGTATGTCTCCCATAGGTCGCCATACGCTGGCCTGCGCCTACGCACCCTGTGAGTCTTGACACCAGGGGCGTCTTCTTCTATTGCGGCGGCTGAAGTGCGAGGTTCCCTCTCCCGCACGCGTTCTGCCTTCTCCGTCGCAAGCTTTACTGCTTCGCAGAAGGAGGTGATTGCTTCCCATGTATTCTCGCTCCGGATCATGAATTGAACCGGGCTGGAAGTGAGAGGTACCCTATCTCCTCGACGAGGACGTAGCGTTGTTCCGTCGAAGCAGGGCAGACCTCCACCGTGTGCTCCGAGCGATCTACACAGTGTTGACATCCTGACGTGTCACACTGTCCATGTTTAAGTAGGCCTTTTTTTCTGGATGTGAAATCATCAAATGATTTCACCGCTCTGGGTGGCCGGAAGGGAGTGAGAGAAACCCACCCGTGATCCCTCTTGTGCCCTTTACGTTCCAGAGCCGCGGTGACTCTTCTGAACAAATTCCGCAACCCTAGATGTTCAAGTAGATGTAGATGTTCAAGTGGGTCTCAGAATCACCTTTTCAAAAAAGAAATTTTCTAAACATTTTTCACACTTCTAGAACCATATTAACTACAATCGATACAAGCCTTCTTTCCTTACAAAACAAACTATTAAAAGCCCTTCTAAACACACAGTTTAAAACACTCCTCAGTGTAATTTCCCCGCGCCAGTACTCTGTGATGTTTGCTGTTCAAACATTGTGAGGATCGAGTCCCACAATACTCCTTCAGTATAGGTATGTGTGCTCTTCGCTTTTCTGTGCTCCTGGTACCGCGGTTTTATGGCTAGGAGAGGTCTGGTTTGTTCTGGACTCTAGCTCAATAACAGTTGTTCTATAAGTGAAAAAAAGAAAAGAAAACTCGTTTATTCCGCCAGAAAAGACGAACAAAAAATAAAATTAAAAAAAAATATATAGACAATCTTAAAAGAAAACAACTTATCGACTAAAACTAATAAAACTGTGTCAGGACCGGACACCAACGACCACGATTCTCTGATCGCACCACAGACAAAAAAAAACACAGTCAATTTTTAGTCTAGATGCTTCAAAGGTATGATGAATCAATACTCTTTGTTTTTCTAAATGCCTGTTTTTCAAAATACTCTTTTATTTATTCTTTTGCCAGACACTTCCAAAGTTCTATCGACTTTGTCAGCCAGTGACCAGCCAAGGAGGCTACCATCGTCACAATATGTATCAACAAAAGTTTGACAGTTTTGCAGTATCACAACAAAAGATCCAGCACTCTCTACTTTACTTCAGGGTTCCGCAAAACATTTCCGAAATAAAAGGACGATGAGACTATAACTATATTCAAATCCAGCACCCCAGTACCTGTGCCGCGGCGAGGATCGTCCGTCAAGTGCCGTCATACATTTGATTTATCCGTGTTTGCCCGCGCTTTCTTCATATATTGAGTTTTCTTTACTACAGATATAAAGCAATTTCGCTTGAGACTGCTCTTCTCTCTTCTCTCATCTTTTATAAGTGGTTTTATGAGTTGGAAGTGGAGAATTGTGCTATAAGTGCTTGGTTGCTGATTGCTCATTAAGGGTAATGTGTTCGAGTATTCAGTAATGAATCAGTAAAATATTATTTTCCGGGTAACCTTTATTCAGGGTAATCTTTATAAAGGTTCGATATTTTTTTCCGATTAAAAAGTAGCCTATGGCACTAAATCTTAGTGTATCTGTCCATCACTGAAATAAATTCTTTTATCGGTCAGTACTTCTAGTAACCAGTAAATTGTATTTTTGTTTTTTATAAAAACTATTTTACCTCTTTGTAATATTGGTTAAAAGTTGTCCCTTCTTTGCTGATCCTGTCACTAATTCATTCCATTCGCTCTTTAAGACAATTATTCTTACTAATATTATAAACCTGATAGTCCATATATAAGTTATAGATAGGACTTTATGTGTAGAATTTTTCTGTCCAAATTCGACATCAGTCTTGCCAAGGGTTATCGCGTCACCCAGTTACTGGGTCTTGCCAAGGGCTATCGCATCAACAGTTACTGGGTTGTGAAAATCATCAAAATACTGGTACTCAGCTACATCCAGTTTGAATGATTGATGAATTTGACTGACTTTTCTTAGGGGAAATGTGTGTCTTTTACAGGTGACGCCACGGGCAGAAATTATTATTCTAGCCAAAAAATGTTAGTTTATAATGCCTCAGCTGGGCAAAGACCTCCCTCCACTCCATCCATTGATCCTGTTTTATGCCAGAGCCTGTCAATTCCTAAGGAAGATATCCAAGTCGTAACGCCATCTCCTTCGTGGTCTACCGCGGCGCCGTCTCTTGAGTCTGACATGGTCCCTTCGGTATGGGCATGCTCAGAGAAATTCTATACCAACTATTATTTTGTACCTTTATATGTTCTGTCTGTGCCAAATAAATGTTTTCTCTATTCTATTCTTCTCCTTTTTTTTTCTGGATGGGAAATCATCAAATGACTTCTCCCGCTCTGGGCGGAGTGGACGGGGGTGTCAGACTCTTACTGACTAAAACCCACCCGTGATCCTTCTTGTGCCCTTTGCGTTCCAGGGCCGCGGTGACTCTTTCGAACAAATTCCGCAACCCTAGCAGGCACTGACCCTATGGGGCCCCGTCTTCTTTGCTGACGGCTCTTCGAAAAAATTACCTACACTTTAAATTCCTCCACTGTTTCCACCTCCACTCCTCCGGCTTCATCTAATAGCTTAAAATGACCAGAAATATTTGACGTGTAAAAGTGTTATGTTTAACCTACTTACAAAATAAATATCATTTATCACTGAAAAATACTCGTAACTCAAACGTGACTTGCTCCCAAAAAAGCAAATAGGTTAAAAAAGCATATATTTGTAAAACAAGCAGTCGTCTACGTAATAAATACAGGGGAATATTATTTCCCTTATTTGTATGCTAATTCAGTTTTATCGCGTCGCAAAATTCACGTCACCTCGGTAGGAGCGTTTAGTGATAATTTTGTTTAATTTAAAATGCTATTATAGCTCCTGTGTGGTCTTATGCGTATAATTTTGTGTTTACCGTGTGTTGTTTCTTGGCTGTAGAGCAGAAATTTTGTTTTATGTCTTAAGAGGTGAATAAGCATGGATAAGTCATTATGAATTTCCAATGGTGAACACTGACACTCCATTGAAAGAAATAGCATGGAATGGTAATCTCGTACATAAAGACAAATAAATAGCAGACATATGCGGTAATCTGCTTAAATTTTGACAGTTCCTTTGATCAGTGACCTATCCATTAGAACGTCGTAGTGCAGTCATTGCTTTTAATAGCTAGGTTATCAAAAAGTATTACGACCAATTATCGACCATTATGAATTCGAATGACAAATTTATAAAAATAGCAGACTTTGGGGCTCTGCTTTGCCCCTTCACGACTGAAAATACAAGCAATTTTAATTTCAGAAAATCTGTCCAATTTGTTAAATATTATTTTGTTCATTAAATTGTTTTTAAATATTTTGTTCTAGTGCAGAACCATTGGCTTTGATGCTTAACAAGAGATAAACTGCTATATTTATCTAAATTAAATAAACCATGCAGCTACTTAGGTTCAATATTGTGACGGTATATTGTATGTACATTTAAATAAATTGGCTTTCATTTCCGTCATTGCAAGTCCTTTAGATTTTAGCTAGCTTGAAACATTTTCTTAATAATTTTTCGCTAGTTTTTTTATCTACGCGAAGCAACTGAAACCAAAAAATATCCAACGAAAAAATCTTCAAAATATACTAACTCCTAATCTACGTTGCAATTAAAACAATAACCCGCAATTTGTATTCCCTATAGACCCTTTTATTCAGCTATAAACGTGGTTTTTAATCTTTTTCTCTCTGTTTAATATTAACCCCTTCGTAGGAATAACCACGTTTTTGAGGGTTTTCTTGTAAACGATTTGAGGTTAATGTTTTACTTCTAAGGATCAAAGGTCATGTTTTAGCATCTGTTAAGTTATTAAGGAAATTAATGTTTTCGGGGTTTAGTACCCAGCTACATTATTTAACGGGTTTGAATTCACGGGTTGATTTATATTGAGCATTTCATACCAATTTACACCGTGCCTCTTCTTCTTAGCGTATCTTTGGCAAATACAGTTTTTAACTATTGAATATCATGTTTGGGCCCGTCTTCAGCTATGGTAATACCATTTACTGACGCAGCCTTAAGGTTCTCACATACATAATAACGTGTAGCAGAAAAAACACAAATACCTCTTAAGTCATTGTACTCATCATTATGAACAACTTTCAATATGGGGCCAACAGTAAAATCTCGAAATACTAGCCCATTAATACTTTATGTACATATGTACGACAAAATACACTGAACAGCTGCTTTTTTAATCGACTTCAAAAAAGGAGGTTATCCATTCCACCCGTATGTATATAATATTTCCAGAACTGCCCAATTTTCGTATATGTTAGTCTATATCAGTATCTGAAGAAATGTGCCAAATTCCAAAAGTGTATGTATGTATGTTTTTATGTTTGTGTCCGCATATCTCCGGAACTACAAGTCCGATTTAAGTCATTCTTTTTTTTTACTAGATATTGTTCAACTTAGGAAATATTGCAAGTTTCGTCAAAATCGGTTCAGTAATTTTTGAGATATGTTTCAACCGACTTTTTATAATATTATTCATTTATTTAGACAAGTACAAGTTTGATTGGAGGTTTGTGGATTTATGGAGCGTTATGCTTGCAATTTTTTTTATTTTCACGATTTCGGGTGTGGTCCTATACTAAAAGTAGTTCATAATTATGAGAAGTGGCCATGGCCTGTGAAACACTGAAGGTCAGAGCTTCGAGGCTTTGGCTTCTCTCGCCAAAAGTTCCATCTTTCCCTGGTGCCCCTGAAAGAGCATTACCCCGTCGTGATTCGCGGCTGACTTTAGAAGATCTTTGACAGTCGTTAGTTAGTACGCCGATACTGTGACAGATTGTCTTACTGTGCGGCATCGTCTTACCAAGTAACTTGGGTGTGGAGGTCAGATCATTACTAACTGCATATGAAGTACTGGTAATCAACTGCATCCAATTAAGCTGGAAGCTAACTCATTTTTTCTGGATGGGAAATCATCAAATGACTTCTCCCGCTCTGGGCGGAGCGGAAGGGAGTGTCAGACTCTTACTGACTAAAACCCACCCGTGATCCTTCTTGTGCCCTTTGCGTTCCAGGGCCGCGGTGACTCTTTCGAACAAATTCCGCAACTGGAAGCTGACTCTAACATAGTTTTTAAAGCCAAGCCGATGATAATTAACAAAGATCTAGAGCCAGCAAACAGGAACAAGAGTTTAACTAAAGGAAAAATTATAAAAATAATAAAGCTAAAAACCTGGCGCAGTTGCAAACATTTTTTCGTCCATACCCGTTTGAATTTTCAATTCAACACCAATAAAGGGTTTATCATCACATTAAATATTACTCCGTTTAGATATATCATAAAGAGAGGTATGAAATACAAGCCGTAAAATAAATAGATTTACGATCCTCGTAAAAGGCTGAATGAATTTCCGACGAACTTTTAGTACTGTATAAGCGTATGCAGGAAATTTTATCACTTTTAGTGATATACTATAATGGTTAACAGCAGTTTTAGCATGAAATGTTAGCCAAAACTTAGCTGCTTTCAGCGGCTTCACCATGTTTGCTGGAAATTATTCCAAGGGAACGTACTCATTAGATAGTCTATAAGCTATTCCTAATATCATCTATATCATCTATATCTGTGCCGAACTTCATCCAGATATGATTGATTCAGATTCAGATTCAGATTAATTTATTGCTTGTCACAGGTAGAATTTCAGTTCTTATAATTATAATTGTAATAAGTGTCGCTGTAACATACCCTTAGGGTGTACAATATTTAATTTAATAATTTAAATTAAATGTCCATTACCTTGCAGGTTAAATAAAAGTTTTTAGAAAGAAAATTGGCCGTAGTACCTACACAAAATAACAGAGGCAACATTACATTAAATCACTAGGAATTGAATTATACATAGCAATATTGTTGTTTGTCATGAATTATTGTAATAATATAAATAAATTTTAGTCAAAACATTTGTCATTTAAAAATTCATTGATTGTGTAATAAACTTTCTGTATCAGTAATTTTTTGAGTTTGTATTTAAAAGTAGTTAATGGTCCAATAGTTTTAATAGAGTTTGGTAATTTATTATAGATTTTAGCACCCATACCAAAAATGCTTGATTTAAAAAAAAAAAAAAAAAAAATTGATTGAGTCAGGCGTTACTTTGCGGAAATCCATTTTAAATTTGAAAATGAAAACAATATATCTAGTTTTAATTTCCGCGAATATTAGTGGGTTGCAGGTATGCACCTCCCTCCCGCCCGCTATATTATGCACATGCAAGATTACTGGGCAAATGCAAGGATTTTAAGCACATGCAGGAAGGCAATGCAAAACCCAACACCATTACCGACACGTGTTTCGCCTCTCCACGAGGCATCCTCAGGGGACGTGTTGACTCGCTGACCGTTGAGTTGCGACTGAGCATTTAGTACAAGGCACCCCCCTTTTATACACTGCCACCGTTGGTTATTTGTGTACAACTACCCACAAACATTCGCAGTAAAGGGGAAGAAACCAAATTCGTCTGGTCATTCAACAGTGCAAAATTATTATTATTACTATGTTTAAAAATCTCTAATTGTTCTAAAACACACAGCCGGAAACCCTTATCACAAATATGTAGTATATTAAAACTATTGTTGTCGCGCAAAGAATGGCCGGTATCAATTAGATGTTTCGCGAAATTCGATTTGTCCGAATGGCCATTTCTATACGCGGCAACATGTTCCCCATACCTTATGTCAAAGTTTCGGCCCGTCTGACCCACATACACCCCGTTGCATTCATCACAGACCAGCCTATACACCCCAGACTTTTTACTATTTTCTAAAATATCTTTTCCGTTACAAATACGGCGTATATTCTGGTCCGTTCTGAACGCTACATAAACGTTGTTTTTTCTAAGTAAATTACTAATTCTATCTGAAATGGGGCCCATATAGGTCAGACTGGCCACATATCTATTAATATTAGTACGCGGACATGCATATAATAGTGAACGAACCCTTTCTTTCTGCTTTTTACTAATTAAACTGTCTACCATTGACTTTGAGTAACCGTTAGAAATTGCGATCTGGTAAATAATATTAAGTTCTTTTACATAATTTTCTGCTGAAAGGGGGAGGGCAAATAATCTATGAATATAGCTGCGGAAGGCGGCTAATTTATGTTGAAGAGGGTGACAAGAAGAGGCTGGTATTGTCGTGTCAGTGTGTGTCGGCTTTCGATAAATTTGGAAATCTAAGTCACTATTGTGTTTTGTGATAGTTAAATCCAAAAAGTTAAGGGAGTTTTGGGACTCTAATTCTAATTTAAATTTAATTTTTGGGTGAGTTTTATTTAGTTTTTTAACAAAAAGGTCTATTTGTCGAACGGTACCATTCCAGCAGATAATTATGTCATCTACATATCTATAATAAAACAGAATATTAGGTTCGTTCACTATATGTTTACATTCAAAGTTATCCATAAAAACCTCCGCCATTAGTGGACTTAAAGGCGACCCCATAGCCAACCCTTCCTTTTGAATATAATATTGGTTATTAAATCTAAAATAATTTTGTTTCATGCAAATACTAGTGAGGTTAAGTAAATCCGCAATTTCCCCAGGATGTAACCGTTGCTTCTCAAATTGGATACCCAGAATACGTAGACAATCATCGATTGGAACATTCGTGAATAAGCTGTCAACGTCTAAGGATAACAACTTTGCATTGGAAGGAATTTGGATATTTTTTACTTTTTCAATTAAATCTAAGCTGTTCTTCAAACTATATTTGGGATTAAAAGAAGTTCTACTTCTCAACAAAGTGTTGAGACGTTTAGCTAAATTGTACGCTGGGGCACCAATGTAAGAAACAACTGGACGTACAGGCATGTTATCCTTATGGTCTACCCAAGACCCATAAGGATAACATGCCTGTACGTCCAGTTGTTTCTTACATTGGTGCCCCAGCGTACAATTTAGCTAAACGTCTCAACACTTTGTTGAGAAGTAGAACTTCTTTTAATCCCAAATATAGTTTGAAGAACAGCTTAGATTTAATTGAAAAAGTAAAAAATATCCAAATTCCTTCCAATGCAAAGTTGTTATCCTTAGACGTTGACAGCTTATTCACGAATGTTCCAATCGATGATTGTCTACGTATTCTGGGTATCCAATTTGAGAAGCAACGGTTACATCCTGGGGAAATTGCGGATTTACTTAACCTCACTAGTATTTGCATGAAACAAAATTATTTTAGATTTAATAACCAATATTATATTCAAAAGGAAGGGTTGGCTATGGGGTCGCCTTTAAGTCCACTAATGGCGGAGGTTTTTATGGATAACTTTGAATGTAAACATATAGTGAACGAACCTAATATTCTGTTTTATTATAGATATGTAGATGACATAATTATCTGCTGGAATGGTACCGTTCGACAAATAGACCTTTTTGTTAAAAAACTAAATAAAACTCACCCAAAAATTAAATTTAAATTAGAATTAGAGTCCCAAAACTCCCTTAACTTTTTGGATTTAACTATCACAAAACACAATAGTGACTTAGATTTCCAAATTTATCGAAAGCCGACACACACTGACACGACAATACCAGCCTCTTCTTGTCACCCTCTTCAACATAAATTAGCCGCCTTCCGCAGCTATATTCATAGATTATTTGCCCTCCCCCTTTCAGCAGAAAATTATGTAAAAGAACTTAATATTATTTACCAGATCGCAATTTCTAACGGTTACTCAAAGTCAATGGTAGACAGTTTAATTAGTAAAAAGCAGAAAGAAAGGGTTCGTTCACTATTATATGCATGTCCGCGTACTAATATTAATAGATATGTGGCCAGTCTGACCTATATGGGCCCCATTTCAGATAGAATTAGTAATTTACTTAGAAAAAACAACGTTTATGTAGCGTTCAGAACGGACCAGAATATACGCCGTATTTGTAACGGAAAAGATATTTTAGAAAATAGTAAAAAGTCTGGGGTGTATAGGCTGGTCTGTGATGAATGCAACGGGGTGTATGTGGGTCAGACGGGCCGAAACTTTGACATAAGGTATGGGGAACATGTTGCCGCGTATAGAAATGGCCATTCGGACAAATCGAATTTCGCGAAACATCTAATTGATACCGGCCATTCTTTGCGCGACAACAATAGTTTTAATATACTACATATTTGTGATAAGGGTTTCCGGCTGTGTGTTTTAGAACAATTAGAGATTTTTAAACATAGTAATAATAATAATTTTGCACTGTTGAATGACCAGACGAATTTGGTTTCTTCCCCTTTACTGCGAATGTTTGTGGGTAGTTGTACACAAATAACCAACGGTGGCAGTGTATAAAAGGGGGGTGCCTTGTACTAAATGCTCAGTCGCAACTCAACGGTCAGCGAGTCAACACGTCCCCTGAGGATGCCTCGTGGAGAGGCGAAACACGTGTCGGTAATGGTGTTGGGTTTTGCATTGCCTTCCTGCATGTGCTTAAAATCCTTGCATTTGCCCAGTAATCTTGCATGTGCATAATATAGCGGGCGGGAGGGAGGTGCATACCTGCAACCCACTAATATTCGCGGAAATTAAAACTAGATATATTGTTTTCATTTTCAAAGCTTGATTTAAACTTTATTGTTCTGCACTTAACTGCCTTAAGTTCATTTGGTACATTGAGTAACAAACATCCGGCCTTCGATTCATGCTTTCGTTTTTGTATTGAAGTTAAATTGGCACCGCCACATGGCTTACAGATGCATCAGAACCCGAGTAGAAAGGTTTTTCCTTTGTTTGATAGGTATTTGACCTCAATCTAAGTCATTTAAAAATGCATTTGAAATCGTTCAGCGCCTTAAAGTTCTAAGTTTGAGCTACACGGTAACTGACAAAAGCTTGCACTGTCTGGACAGGTCCACTCAAAACTGTGTGGCACTTTCCTCAACCGGCTGCCTCAGACATTAAACTTTGGTTCACATATAATTTGACCAGTACGGATTGTATAGACTTTAAAAAAGAGACTTTGTTGGGGGACCACGCCGCTTAGTTAGGTAATAGACTATTTATTTGTAATTAAATTGTTAGGTTTGGAGCGGTCCCCCAACGCTAATACTTACTTTGGTACTTTCAGATTTTTTTTTTAATATTTTTGCCTAAGAATAGAATGGAATAGAATAGAATAGAAAAACTTTAAACATAAGAGAGGCCAAAGAAACTATGAATAAATTGTTAGACTCTAAGGTTGTTTGATACATATTGATTATGTCCAGGCAATTATTGTATATTCCAGGTAGCCTGGAAGATATCGCGGAATGCGACAAGGCCGCCCATTGTACTTGTGTTTTAGTTTGTCGATTTCTTGTTATGTTATTCTCTGTGTACAATTATGTATACATATGTATATAACAAATACCTACAGTATAGGGTTTATGAGTAGTAAGAGGTCAACGTAAAACTTTCTCAGCACTGACATTACTTATGGAACCTGCAATAAGCAAGGTGGAAGCCAATCGTAACCAACAATCCTTTAAAAACTCTATTTTTAACCGACTTCAAAAAAAAGGAGGAGATTCTCAAGTCGTTACTTTAATTTCGGAAGTCGGTGTCAAAAAACGGACAAACAACCAAAACCATTGACTTTCAAAATGTTAAATTTTTTACATTTTTTTTTTTGTCTCGAAGTCGGTATTTTTATTTCCATGTATGAAACGTATACTAAAAGTTAACATAAAAGTAAATTAAATTTTGATTATTGACCCAACAAAAATCACAAACTTCACAACCTCGATAATTTACGTAAAACAGTACCTTCAAACCCCACGAGGTGCAATTATTAAATAAAAGCAAAGAGCACCACCAACAAACAAGTCACATTAATTTAAAAGTTGCTATTCCACCCCTCCTCTTACCCCTCGTACAGTCGGCTATAAAAATGACTGGTCATTTCTGGTATTAAAATATCAGAAATGATAGAATGATAATTTGGTATCGTAGAAGTTAATTACACTTAATAACATTACGCCCGTATTCTTGAAATGGTAGAACAGATGTGTACCTTTTCTTTTCTTTTTTAATAATGGGGATTTATCAAATAACTTCTTCCACTCTAGGCGGAGCTTACTGACTAAAAAAAATAAAATAAATAAATAAAACCCATCCGTATTCCTCCTAAAACCCTTCACGTTTCAGGGCCGCAGTGACTCTTTCTAAGAAATTCCACATAGATGTGTACCGAAACGCCACATTTTATCAGGTTTATTCCCATGTAATAGGGACTGTTCATGACTACTTTTCTGTTTTTCATTTCCTTACCCAGCGTGCTCAGTATCAAAACATAAATAACTGGTGATGGTGTTAACAGACTTTTGTCACCGACTGTACCTCCCTTAACCATGCAAAGTCAAAAAACTTGGTTATTTGTTCTCCACAAGGATTTTAGAGTCATGTAGGTGATATTGTATCGACATTGTTTTTAAAAGCTTTTTGGTTTGGGAAACGACATTATTTCGAGAAAGAGCTCGATCGTGTCTAAATAAATAATATTAGCCGTAGTACTTCCTGGCTGATAAGGTTAAGCAACGCTTATCTGGGTCAGACCGTGTTAGGGTGACCATGCATTACATACCGAGACCGCTTCGTGCATATGCAAGCACGTAAAGCCGATAGCCGATAAATCTTATAATTATAATGAATAGTAGCATTGGATACTGGTTCTGCAGTTGCTTCTGGTTACGCTGGATCCCCAACTCAACTTATTTAAGAAAATATTAGACGAAAATTAGACATTCTTTCTTAAAATTGCTTGTCATGCTTGACCCATTTTTGAACAGCACCAAAACAAACATAAACATCCTGCCAAAAAAATCAACCCACTCCTCTACAAGATTAATTTCCTCGCCGCTACTAAACCAAAAACACCATTTAACTGAAAACAGTTAAAACTAAAACTAAACATAGGTAACTCCAGCCTTCCATTACCTCACTATTTAAGCCCGCCTGCGTAGATAAGGTGGAACTAACCGGCGTTGGCTTGTAATTAGAAACCGTAAAGTTTCTGGCCTTAGATCTAATGATAACCGGCTTTAAAATTGCTTCTTGAAGCGTGGGGAATTGGGTTTATTTGTTAGCTTTTATGGGGTTAAAATTGTGGGCTGGTTTTGTTGGGTGGAAGTGTAAATGTCTCCCTTTACTTCATAGTGACTCCTAACTACATAAACTATCACACAGATGATGTCACTAGTTGTCGCCCGCGACTCCGCCCGTGTGAATATCGAAAATTATCCCAAGGGAACATACTCCCGGGATAAAAAGTATCTTATGTGTTATTCCAGTCTATGATCTAAATCTGTGCCAAATTTCATCAGTATACATTCTTTTTGCGTGAAAGAGTAACAAACATTCATACAAACTTTCGCGTTTATAATATTAGTAAGTATAGGGATAATGATGACTAGGTGAAGGCTATAGTAATCCCCTGGATGCGAGATGCACAAGATCGGTCGATTATTTGACGACATTTAACAACTATGTACATATATGTAGCAGTGGACGTCTTTCGACTGAAAGATGAGAATGATTGACATACTATGATTACATGTCAAAACTAATGCCAATCTTCCTAACCTTTTCCCAACTATTCTTGGGTTGGTTACCAGTCTAACTTTATACAGCTAAATTCCATTATATATGGAAGAACTAGCTATCTAACCTCCATAAACTAATTAATGTTAAAACGGATGGTCAGAATCCGAGTTCAGACCAGGCTCAGATAGCTCAGAAATGGCGTAGACCAAGATTTTGGAACTGTTAACGCCTTGCCTGCTTTTTTAGTCCCGTGGAACTATTGGATAATTCAATTGGTGTAAATATACTTTATCAGGCTAAAGCCCACTCGCGGCTTAAATGGTTCACCAGTTTTAATTTGTGAAAACTTAATACTATTTCTGCTACTACATATTCTCACTATTTTGTATTTTTAGTAGTTTTAGCCGGAACCACCAAGCAGCATTGTATGTTGGAGCGAGATCTGCTGCGGTGTCGCCGGACATTTTCTGGGAAGATGATGAGCCCTTGAACCGTTCGACATGACATCAGACGTGTGCGGCCCTGTCCAATTTCAGCTTGGCTGCTTTTTGGGCGACTTCGCCGATTTGTGCTTTGGAGCGCAGCACCATTATTTCTATGATATTTATTAGATATCACATATTATTATATCTGGCTTGAACTGTCTCATTGCTGGATAAACATTACTTTTATTTAGTTTTTTATAAAAACTTTTTCTCACACTAAGAATTTCTCCTGTAAAATTGATTGAGTCAGGCGTCACCTTGCGGAAATCCATTTTAACTTTGAAAATGAAAACAAAATATCTAGTTTTAATTTCCGCGAATATTAGTGGGTTGCAGGTATGCACCTCCCTCCCGCCCGCTATATTATGCACATGCAAGATTACTAGGCAAATGCAAGGATTTTAAGCACATGCAGGAAGGCAATGCAAAACCCAACACCATTACCGACACGTGTTTCGCCTCGTGGAGAGGCGAAACACGTGTCGGTAATGGTGTTGGGTTTTGCATTGCCTTCCTGCATGTGCTTAAAATCCTTGCATTTGCCTAGTAATCTTGCATGTGCATAATATAGCGGGCGGGAGGGAGGTGCATACCTGCAACCCACTAATATTCGCGGAAATTAAAACTAGATATTTTGTCTTCATTTTCAAATTTCTCCTGTGTCGTGGGTGCTTTCACAAACATATAATCTCACAGAGGTATTCCATGAAGCACACCCAAACGAAGCACACCCAGACGAAGCACACCTAAAGTATTCCACTTAGCACACCCGTAGGTGGGCTTCAAATAAAAATTTAATATAATTAATTTCCTATTCCACGAAGCACACCTATGAATATCACTCGCATAGTGCGGGGACTAAGAAGTAAAAATGTCGATAGAAGAAAATATTTATTATTTAAAAGACTAACTTAAATATCTAACATCTTTCAGTTTCATTATAATAATGTGATTTGTGAGAATTTTCATAATGTTCATATATAAATCCCATAGATAAGACGTATACATGATGCGCTAATAGTCAACGCATGGACACAAGTGTTAGTATATAATAATAAACAATATAGTAAACACCAGACTTCTAAAAAAGGAGGAGGTTCTCAATTCGGATGTTTGTATGTTTTTTTTTTTTTTAATGTTTTTTCGCGCATATCTCCGTCGCTTGCCAACCGATTTGAAAAATTCTTTTTTTGTTGGAAAGGGTATACTTCCCAAATGGTTCCATGAAAGCCGGTTCCGGTTTTTTTGATAATTTCAATAAATGATAGCAAATCTGTCGGGATAGCTGAAATCGCATGTTTGTTTATTGTTTACACCAATTTATACCACGTACGCTGTGATGGGTATGTTAAGCTGGTGTTCAAAAACAAAAAAACAACCGAAAACACCGAGTTCCGAAATTAAAGCTATTCTATACTTTTTGAATTTTTTGTTTAGAAGTCGGTTTTATTTTTTGTAAAAAGTTTTTTTTATGTAAAGTAGAGTATTTTTATTATTCACTAAACAGGTAGCTATAAGAAAACTTCAACGTAGATCTCTATGGAAAACTATATTTACAATGTTTTTGATATTTGTCCAAGTTTTTATTGCATAATTATGAAACAATCTGTGATTTTATTAAGAGCACTAAAAAGGAAAATAATAGAAAAATAGTTAAAAACTAAACATTTTTTTGGAAAAATGAAACAATCTGTGATTTTAAATAGTAAGATTACAAAAATGTCATATATTGTGTCACATTATTTTAATGAAACTGAATGATGTTAGAAATTTAAGTTAGTCTTTTAAATAATAAATATTTTCTTCTATCGACATTTTTATTTCTTAGTCCCCGCACTATGCGAGTGATATTCGTAGGTGTGCTTCGTGGAATAGGAAATTAATTATTTTAAATTTTTATTTGAAGCCCACCTACGGGTGTGCTAAGTGGAATACTTTAGGTGTGCTTCGTCTGGGTGTGCTTCATTTGGGTGTGCTTCATGGAATACCTCATCTCACATACACATACAGCCAGACCCGGAACAACTATCCGTAGGCCATACAGATATTTGTTCCGTGTGGGAATCGAAACCACGACACGTAGCGCAGCAGCCAATCGCTCAACCACTGCGCCAATCGTGTCATCAAATAAAAATAAAGGCATGTTCTTTACCACCATTCCTTTCACCGATCTCGGTTCTGTGCCACTTCCTGCCCATTCCTAAGGAAGCCATCCAAGTCGTTCAACCATCTCCTGCATGGTCTGTCACAAAATCAGAATATTATTTCCTTTGTCGTTTCTACTTCTGAAGAGTACCCGATCTGATACATTTTATTTATTTATTTATTTAAACTTTATGTACAATAGTGGTACATGGGCGGACTTAATGCAACAAGGCATTCTCTACCAGTCAACCTTTGGGTTAAAAAGACAACACTGTGGTAGGTGTACAACAAATAAATAAAATACAAAATATATTGAGTGGGAAAGAAATTACAAAATAATAAATATATATATATAAAAATCTATATATATATATCTATACTTAATATTATAAAGCTGAAGAGTTTGTTTGTTTGTTTGTTTGAACGCGCTAATCTCAGGAACTACTGGTCCGATTTGAAAAAGTCTTTCAGTGTTAGATAGCCCATTTATCGAGGAAGGCTATAGGCTATATTTTATCCCCATATTCCCACGGGAACGGAAACTACGCGGGTAAAACCGCGGCGCGCTGCTAGTATATATATATATATATATATATATATGTATATGTATGTTTATGTGTGTTTTATCCCTAACCAAGATTTTAATTCTCAACTACTAGTCTTGGTACTTTAAATCAGATCACTTAGCCGCAACAGGTGGATATCGAATATTCTTGCGTCATGCTCGCTTGTCCATACTCTGGTTTTAATAAACTTTTCCTTTGCACACTGTTTCGGATTATTTATGGTTATTATCTGATTCAAAAGTAGCTTTCTGTGCTGTTTTTTCGCTGAAGATATTTATTCGATGTGGCATTGTTTTATTGTTGAGGAAAACAGACTTATTTAGGTATATATAAAAAAAAACTATACAATATGTGATTAATTTATACCTATAATGATAAAGAGATTCTAACTTTAAATTCCCTATAAAATTGTAATTAAGAATCTAATCAGTTAATCAATCATAATTATAGTAAGATTGATATTGATTTATTGAATAATATAATACCTATCTTTATTAGATTTTATCCATAGAAAACTTGAATCGTTAATTTCAAAAACCTCACACCTCACTGTTTTTTCAACATGTTTTTTTGCTGTCGTATGCTTCCTTACGCTGAGTTTTGTGTTCTAGGTACATATACACCACTTAAATCAACATTTGCTGCCTCTTCAAATAATAAATAGAAAAAAAACTCATTTTCTGTTTCACTTTCATAAACTAGATTGGACTATTAGATTGGAGAGTGCCAATTTATAGCTTAAAATTTGATGAATTAAAGCAGGTTCAGGATATCGTTTGGGAAAGAATGGAACATACCTATCTATGTAATTTTATCCGAATATATTTAGCTAGCTAACTACAAAATATTGAATGTAATTTAGATGACAATAGTGGAGTGTATAATTATGAGCCTTAAAGATCTAAACATGAGAATGTTAATAAAATATGTTTTTTTTTTTTAATTATTTACCGCTAACGCTGCTTTCTGCTAAAAAAATATAAAATGGCAGTTGGATGTTGCAACATGCAACAGCAATCAGCTATTACGATAATTTAAATTGTGTTTTTGATGAGATCAGGTAAATAGTTGTATGAAACTGCACATAATTAGTGTTGACAATTATGCGATACTATTATAATCCTTGCCTGCGGCTCGGCTTATAAAATCACAATCATATTTTCATAACCTTTGCTATAAGTAATAATAATAATCTTTATTTTACGGACAACAATGATTGTGTTAGTAAAAAATAATATAACTTATAACTAGTGTAAGTAGTTAAAATTTTCATTTATGAATTATTATAAATTATGAATCAGAATTGCATGACAGTTTATGTGTCAGTGCCATAAACTCCTATTTTATAAAATGTAGGATGATTTTGTAATTCGAGATGTACGGGTGCTAAAATGATTGCTTCGTTTAAATTAATTATATCGTACACAACAGCTCAATTAAAATGAAATAAATCCGTTCATCCGTTCCTATTATGTTACTCGCCATTGTTAAATTGCATAAAATGACTACAGCTGTACATAATTTACATTATTAGTACGTAACTAGACACAAATTCGGGCTTATTCTTAAAAAAAATGTTTTTGACAATTTCTATGCTGTTAGCTACGAGTATGTAAAATAGGTGGGCTATCTGAGAAAATAAGTTTAAATGAATAGAAATTAATGCATAATATACATAATATTTATCTATTTATTATCTTTTATTTTTGCGTTCCATAACATTAGATGAATAATCTTTAGTTATTCTATTGAAAAATGTTGAAAGCAAAAATACCTTTCAAATGATATAGCACAATCCATAAAATTTGTTATTTTATTTGTTAGAAATTGTAATAATTTGTTTTAAGCAACGCGGGATGAAGTGATTCCAGTTTATTGCTCGTGAGTGTAAGTAAGGAAAGCAATTTGAAGGTTTCTTTAGAAATACTGATTTTATATAATCAATAATAATACATTTTATGTTTATGTTCCTTAACCAAAATCCAAAAAAAATCAGTTCATCTAATGGAATTTCACAAAAAAAATACTCAGTTTCTAAAAAACTATTCTCAAAAAAGACCTAAACTATTCTATCCTTCAGTTCTACCCAATCTTTTCTCCAAAACATTCAATGTAAAACAATGATACGTTAATACCGAACACAGGGCCGGACTAAATAATTCATGCGGTGTTCAGGGCCGCACTGAGGTGAAGGATGCAAAAAATATTTCATAGCCTCGGTTCGTGGTAAAATCATGAATGTATTTTCCGGAAAAAAAGGCATTGAAAATGTAACTCGTTCTGTTCAGTTTTCATTTGTTATGTCAGAATGGTAGGAGGTGTCGGCTTTTTTAGATGTACCTAACATTTGGAACGAATGTTTTGTTATAAAAGGCTACACTCATTTGAAATAATTGTGTAATTTGAGGAGCCGAGTTCAATTATAATAGCCGGATAACTTGATTTTCAGGGTTAAGCACCACTTGCCAAGGTCGTTCTGTGAATGGGTGACCATTTTAAAATATCGAGATTCCTACGTGCCTCGGAAAGCACGTTAAGGCATTGGTCTCGGCTGTCATTTGCAGATTTTTGGCAGTTGTTTCGGATTGTCATTGAAATTGAAAATGTGACATCAGTTTTGCCTAAAAGTAACGTGATTCCCAGTTACTGGGCCGTAGAAGTCAGACATGCAGTTGTTCCACGCAAAATCCCGTTGGATTAAAAGCTGCATAACATGATCAGCCATTTAACGTTCCCACTGCTGGGACACAGGCCTCCTCTCTAGGAGAAGGAATGGGCCGTAATCCACCACGCGGGCTCAGTGCGGGTTGATGAATGTCACATGTCTTCGAATTTTTGGTTCTAGGACATTTTTCCTCACGATGTTTTCCTTCACCGTTTTGAGAGCAGTGATGATGAAATTAACTACACAAAGTAATGCGCCTGGCTGGGTTTGAACCCGTGACCTAAAATTAATAAGTGGGGGCCGTTACCACTTGGCCACCACTGCTCTGAAAAGCTGACCCCAACATATCTAGTAAAAAGCTAGATGAATGATGATTTGAAAATGAGTACCTATAATTTAGCTTAGGAAGGTATTTGTCTTTATTAGTTCAATTAATGTTTTTTGAATGAGGTGATCCGTCAGAGAAGCAAGGTCATCGATTTAGCCCACAGGATTAGTAAGCTGATGTGGCAGTGGGCTGTCCATATTAGTGGTAGAACCGACAACCGTTGGTGTAAACGAGTTCTAGAGTGGAGACCACGTCTCGGCAAACGTAGTGTAGGACGTCCTTAGGCACGGTGGAGTGACGATTTGCGCAGGACGGCTGGCAGAAACTAGATGCGTGAAGCTGAAAATAGATCTAAGTGGCGTGCAATTGGAGAGGCCTATGTCCAGCAGTGGACTGCAACAGGCTGTTGATGATGATGATGAGATGGTGAGGTTAAAAAGCTTTAATTAATATTCAAAATAAATATAACTTTTATGATGCCAATGTAGCGCAAGTCATTACTAGGGTTTAGCGAATTTCCGTCGTGGACTATTTCACCTTTGGAAGGATGAGATTTTCAATTACTTTTTATAATATTTGTGCTTCTCACCCTGAAACTAGTACCGTTAACTTAACTTTACGCAAGCTTAGTTTTTACAGGCTACACAAAAAAATACACACTATGCTATTAAGTATGTGTACTTTTTTAACTTTACGGAAGCTTAGTTTACAGCATATACAGAAAAAATACACGTTTACAACAATATCAAAATACAGTGATGTTTTATTTAAAACCCGAATCTAATAAACATTTATTTAAACAGTTTACAGCGAGAGCCATCATAAAGATTAATATTAACGTAGCATTGATATTCACTATCATTTAACGGTAAAATAGGCCATTAGTTAGTCCAGGAGCTCGGCAACACAACCGCATACCATCTGAATATTTCGTTATTCAAATTCATTGAAGTTTGCGTTTCGGTTCTTTTTTGTTTTTCTTTAGATCTGAGTTTTTGTAGAGACAAATGTTTATTTTATAGTTTATTGGGTTTATTTTTTCTGATTATCTGCGAAAATTTAGGGAACATTTTGAAAAGTGGCCGACCCCCCCCTTATTTTATAAGTATGAGCATAAGTTTAAGAAGGATTTTCTAGAGGTGCCCATTGAATCGTCTTCATTATTTTATAAAGATTTATTGTTTGACTGAATATCTAGTAGTTTTCAATGAATACATCTTGGAACGTTATATCAGGCGCAATCATTATGGTGTATTTGTTGTTGGCTGGTTTATAACTTTAACAAGGGAAATAAACTATCAATATAGATTGCGTTAACAAGAAAAAAAAGAATATATAGGATAACTTACTAATGAAGTCATTTTCGGTATATAACAAAAATAGTAGAAGCTGCTTTTACTATTTTTACTAAGTACGATTTTGTTACTGTTTTTGATGTTCAATATAGTAATCTTTCTTCCAAAGTATCTTTGCACGACAAAATCTACAGCTTATAAAATTTTCCATAAATAGTATTGAAATCGAACATTGATTAACATCATCGAAAACATTCATAGGGTAATCCCTATTGAGTTTCTTAAAACAACAACATGCTCGCAGACCGAATCACATTCAATTATAAGACATCGCATGGTATTGTTGTAGAGCTAAAATTATCTATTTTAGTGAACACAGACTTTAGCAGATGTGGATAATCTATACTAATATTATAAAGCTGAAGAGTTTGTTTGTTTGAACGCGCTAATCTCAGGAACTACTGGTTCGAATTGAAAAATTCTTTTTGGGTTGAATATACCATTTATCGAGGAAGGCTTTAGGCTATATATCATCACGCTTAAGCCAATAGGAGCGGAGCAGCGATAAAGAATGTTTTAACATCGGGGATTCCACGGGGACGAAGTCGCGGGCAGCAGCTAGTTTAAATATAAGGAGGTAGTACATTTGGTTTAAGATGAGTAGTGTCGAGACCATCAAAGGCTAGACTTGTTGCAATCAGAATACGATAACACGATATCATCATCTGCCTAATCTTGTCCCAACTACATATGTATATTCGGCTTCCGGTTAAACTGGAAGCCGAATAGTGTTTAGCAGATATACGGTTATTATATTCCTTTAATCAATTACTTACTTTTTCAGGTTGGGCTCTAGAGACTGATAAAGATGACAACTACAGATAGTTGTTCCGGGTCTGGCTATTTGTGTATGTGAGATTGTATGTTTGTAAACGCACCCACGACATAGGAGAAAATCTTAGAGAGGGTAACGGTTTTTATTAAAGAAAAAAAAAAATCACGAATAAATTATGAGATCTAGTAAGATGACCCCTTATAGTATCTGTACTTTAAATACTGCAGATACTATCATATTGTACTATTAAACACTTACGTTTTAGGTATTTTATGCTTTTATCCATTGTAACATCTCATTATGTTCACGGTTTGACTTTTTAGATTATCTTCAGTTACATATACTGAAATTAATGAAGTGCTTGTATTAGTAGTGGAATTCGTTATTGAATGCTTTAAGCGTTGATTCTAAACGATTTCACTGAATATAAAATCACCTTTTTAATATTTTTAATATTTATTTTCTTGTTGTGACATTTTATGTCAGAGTTGTCAAACTGTAATATTTTTCTTTATGTAATTGCTCTATAGCTTTACTAAAAAGGTTTAACTGTTTGTAAATACTAAAATTCACTTTATATTTGTGTTTAATAGATTAATATAAGATGTTAAGCTATATTCTGTTTTCCTTCTGTATAGCTATGTTATATACTGTATTTCTAAAATTCTTATGAACGCTCTCACTTAGATTATTTGTAAACGGAATACTGGCTATAAACCTCACTGGCATTCTAACTGAATTGAATTTTGAATTGTTCCGGAAGAAAACATACGTTTTGAATTATGAATTATAGAACGTGAGTCTTGGCTATATAAAGGGCTGAGGAGCCAGGATTCGGCAGTGTGACGACAGGGTTCAACTGAGAACCATCTACCAGTATTACGCCGGAGTTCCATGGTGAACCATCTCCGAGGATAACGACGGGGTTCAACTGAGAACCGTCTACGAAGTTCTCTCCGCGGGAGCGCTGGAGCCCGCGTGCGGGCCTTACTGAGGGGCCTCGCGCTGTGCGGCAACCGAGGTTGCGAGCCGGCGCTGCACCAGCATCGGCTTCGGACCTACTGCCTGGCTTCTCTGGCAAGAGCCCAGAGGCCTAAACAAGTAACTTTTCCGTGTTTTGACCATAACTGAGAGCGTTAGATAGGTAGTGGTTAGGTGAACGAGTGTTAGTAGTAAGTTTAGTTCTAAGATATTTTTATAATAATATAATTGTACGTCATATTTCCTCTTTTATTTAACTGTGAGGGAAAAACGTTACACCCTGACCCATCTTTTCTATTGGATATTTTATATAACTAAACCAACAGAAACACGAGGCAATCTTTTACAAGATTCATAATAGAAATGTCAATTTAAGTTGAAATAAACTTGACAAACAAGTTTTGACGAAACTTCTGAAAATGCCATTTAAAAAGTTTGCTTGTTAGTTTATTTGGTGTCTATCATTTATTTGATGTTATCTACGCTACATTATATGCCAACAAAAAGTCTAAAAGCTTAGTTAGTTTAGTTATTGCGAATAGTTATATATAGTAGGTAGCTATTATAACTTTGAATACCATCTCATTGTGGCTTAGTTCATAAACTCGTGGCTAAATAATAACATCCGCATGAGTTAACCATCGAGGTCAATCAACGCTTACCAAGGTCAGTCTGTAAATGGGTGACCTTCCATTACATACCGAGACCCTCCGTACCTTGGAAACCACGTGAGGTCATTATTGATAGATAGAAGCCAGAAAATCTATCACCAGTGTTGCCAACGAGTATCTTGTGTTACCCAGTAACTGAGTTCTAGAGGTCATGAGAATTGTTCCACGTGATATATTGGTACTCAGTTGAACTAGACTACCGGATAAACTAGAAGCACACCAATACAACCAATCTGACTATACTTATTATAAAGAGGAAAGATTTGTATTTTTGTATACATGTAACGAATAAACTCAAAAACTACGGCACCGATTTAAAAATTCTTTCACCATTAGAATCTACATTCACTCTAAGTAACATAGGCTATATTTTATCCCCATATTCCCACGGGAACGGGAACTACGCAGGTAAAACCGCGGGGCGCTGCTAGTACAATATAATCTGGATTAGGCTAAGCAGATAGATTGGTGGGTTGAATTTGGTAGCTGCATGTTTTGGGCGAATTCGTTTCTTAGTGCATAGGAGGCAGATGTTCGAATATGTTACTGACTGAAAAATCTAGATATGACAATCTAGCTATTTTCAGAAAAAATAATGAGACTGAAATAAAAATTAAAAAAATGATCACACAAAAATCTAATTCCCAGCTCCCAAACTAAGTTGATCGACAAAAAACAGGCCCTAATAATTGGTTTAATTTCCCTGAACATAAATCATGGTGGTGCATTCTATAATGAATCATTTGGACCGAGTGTTGGTACAAAATGGACCAAATTGGTTCAATTTAACACTGCAATTAACAGATTGTAGTATGAGAAGGTGTTCCCGGTTCATTTGTTTTTTTCTATTTTCGGTTAAGATGTATTGGAACTTGGAATGTGTTTTGGAGTACATCCTGTTAGTTTTGATAGGTGTGTATTGCTTATATGTATGTAGTTTGTCTTTTAGGTGCGCTTGAATAAGTGAATAAGATACTTCTAGAAAAGCGTGCTCCATCATCGATTACATCATCGTTTTCCATCAGGTGAGATTGTGGACACACGTGAGCCTACCAAACGTACAAAAAGACACTAACATTTTATTAAAATATTGTGACATTTTAATAGTAGATTTTTTTATTCAAAGGTTATTGATAAACTGAAAGTTTTAGCGGAGCTATTCCTATGAACCATGAATTTAGTTCCTGAGTAAACTCAAGATTTCATCACCTATGTTTGACTGGTAGAGAATAACTACCGCATTGAATCCAACTTTGTACGTGCGCCTGTGTGCATGAAGTCTTAGTTAATGAATAAGAAAACAAAAACCAACATAGCAACTAGTATTAAGTATTAACATCTGGTAGCATAAGCATAGCTTAGCATAATCAGTATTTTAATGTTCCCACTGCTGGGACACAGGCTTCTCTAGGAGAGGGAATGTGTTGTAATCCACCACGCGGGCCCAGTGCGGGTGAATGTCACATGTCTTCGAATTTTTGGTTCTAGGACATGCCGGTTTCCTCACGATGTTTTCCTTCGCCGTTTTGAGAGCAGTGCTGAAGAAATTTATTACATAAAGTAATGCGCCTGGCTGGGTTTGAACCCGCGATCTACAATCCATAACTCGGCCACCACTGCTCTTAACATCTAGTATTAAGCACTTACATAGGTGCACTTTTAAAGAAAGTTATTTCGTTTTTCAAGTTTTCTCATTATTGCCAAAATACAGACAACATGCTCATTGAATCGAGATACAAAATTAATCTTTTAAAAATTATATTTTCTTCGAGAATCAGCTGGTATCTCAGTCAAGATTATAAGAAAGCAGTTTTTCTGAAGGCGACCTTTTGTGCGAGATGATATTTAATTCTAATACCTATACTTTTCAAACGTTTTGCCGTTTAATCGAGTACTGTCAAGGATACTCTAAAGAATTCATTCTCTTTCAAATCTGTGTCCTTGTTAAGATTTTCTTTGAAAGTCAAGATTGACTAGAAATTACGTGGTATAAAACTATTTACGTGAGTATCATTTCTTTTGAATCGTTCTTCTAAGAAACTGTGGGATGATTTATCCTACTAAGTTTTATAAAGTTAATTCATTTTTATATAAATAACCTACGACCATAACATAATTACACTATCTGTAACTAGTATCTTGTGAACGATGGGTCTTAAACGTATGGGATATTTAATTGAATTTGCATTTTTTTTATTAAAGCGCTTAGTTTAAACTTCCCTATGTCTGTTCGTATAAAAGAAAGGTATTTAATATCGTAGTTTTTGTTGATTTTGTAGTTAACATAGTGAATATAAATATATGAAAGTAGGAGGGGCAACGCCTAGCTAGGATACGTTTTGCTTTGGGCAGAAGAAAGTGGAGGACGCGTTTAGATATAATTTGATCATAGTCGGGTCTTAGGGTTTTATGTACAACTAGCTTCTGCCAGCGACTTCGTCCGCGTGGAATAGTTACTTTACCCCCGATTTTGAAACTGTCAGCGCGATCGGTTTAAAATTGACAAAAGATAGACATGCTGTTTCGGGATATTTTTTAGATAATTTTATGTAGAACATTTCCGTAATACATGATTTCTATGTAACTTTAACCATTAAGGCTACACACGCGACGGAAGCTTAAAAAATGGAGTAACTTCTTCCGTTTTCCCAACATTTTCCTTCACTGCTCTGCTCCTATTAATTGTAGCGTGATGAAAAGTATACTATAACCTGCCCAGGAGTATGAAGAATCGCACCAAGTTTCGTTAAAATCGGTCGAGTAGTTTTTGTTTCTATAAAGAACATACAGACAGACAGACAGACAGACAGACAGACAGACAGACAGAAAGACAGACAGACAGACAAAAATTTTACTGATTGCATTTTTGGCACCAGTATCGATCACTAATCACCCCCTGATAGTTATTTTGAAAATATATTCCTTGTACAGAATTGACCTCTCTACAGATTTATTATAAGTATAGATTAGTGAAGCGATATAGATATATAAAATAAATAGTTGTCGTACTCTTAAGACAGCAAACTCGCTGTAAAATAAGTCTGTTGGGATAAAACACGTATCAAACAGGTAAAGCCGTGGGCAGAAACTAGTCTAAAATACTTTCGAGAACTACTTTAAATTTTTCTTTGTATGAATATTCATCATTAAGAAGTTAAAGCACAACGCAATACATTTGAAATAATTCATAAATGCACTGTCATTATGACTGTTATACTTAGAAGTGTACGGTACGATCTTTCAAGTGTTTGCCTCGGAAAGCACGTTAAACAACAGCTTGGTCCAACAGGCCCCGCTGTCATTTTTATGTATTTGACAAGCGTCACGGGTAAATAGTCAGAACAAGTCAGGAAATTTAACATCGGTCTTGCCAAGAGGTATCGTGATACCCAGTCACTGGGTGGTGGAGATTAAATAGGTAGTCGATCCTTGTAAATATTGGTATTCAGCTGCTTCAAGACTTTGGATCTTATACTGGAAGCCTGCCCAAATATAAATACTCTTTTTTTTTCTGGATGGGAAATCATCAAATGACTTCTCCCGCTCTGGGCGGAGCGGAAGGGAGTGTCAGACTCTTACTGCTAAAACCCACCCGTGATCCTTCTTGTGCCCTTTGCGATTCAGGGCCGCGGTGACTCTTTCGAACAAATTCCGCAACGCCCAAATATACTTGAGAAAAGGCTTGTCAGACTGATGTCCTAATTCAGTGGTCTACTCTTTCATCCAAATCTGTTCAACAGTTGAAGCGTAATTGACCAACAAACATATTTTCATATTTATATTTTTAGAAGGGCTCTGTTTTACAAACAAATCAAGCCTTTAAACAACATTAAACAGAACACAATATAACATCCACTATGACAAGTTAAAACGTGTCTAAACCCTTACCAACCTTGGCTAGAAAGCCACCTGATGCCTTATCACTACGGAACCCTTTTCAAAGCCCACGCTATTGCCACTAAAGAGTTAGGTGCAGAAGATCAAATCTATACAACGAGCGAAAACTGACGCGTACGTGCAGCAAACTCAAACAAATTCCGATCGCACTCGCTGTTCAGATTTAGTAAAGTTAACAAAGCGAGCTGGTCTAGTCAGCTACTGCATTATACCTGTAACCTCACAGTTCAATTAAATGCCATAGGACTCACAGGTATTTATGGAAGTATATACTGGATCATGTACACCACACTAACAGGCTCTGAAGCTAGTAAGTTGGCGAAAGCATTAATGACAGTCCCTCTCATTATGTGTCTGGTTAGTATCACAGCTATGCTTTCAAATGAGTAGCTCGCATACTATTTCCTACAGGACATTAAGCATTAAGCATAATCAGCCTTTTGATGTTCCCACTGCTGGGACATAGGCCTCCTCTCTAGGAGAGGGAATGGGCCGTAATCCACCACGTGGGCCCAGTGCCGGTTGGTGAATTTCACATGTCTTCGAATTTTGGTTCTAGGGCATGCTGGTTTCCTCACGATGTTTTCCTTCACCGTTTTGGGAGCACATTATTTTAATCTTAATCACAACACAAACTCATCTCAACTCCTTAATTAAGTAGCTAGTCAGAGGCAATCATTGCCAGCAACTGTCATTATGCGCCAGACCATACCTGGCTAGGTACAGTACTTAGGCATCAAGTGAATGGATTAAAACCCTTTCTAATTGTGACATTCATTGAGACACTTCTCCAATACTAAGTATATTGTACGGTGAACAGTACTGTATAACGTTTGTTATACAGTACTGTTCACCGTACATAGTTTTCATACTTAGCACAACTACTACTTAGCTATTTTGACTACTTTACTACTGTTAAATTACACATCTATCATCTATCATTCATGGAATATTATTATGTATGTTTTGTTGTGAAAGAGCGGAGTCTCTTAACACAGGCATAATCTTGCTTAAAAATAGGTTCTAAAGATATTTTGTAATCACCATAACCGGTTTTGCAAATAAACGATTGTTATATTACCTATATTATATCGCAGCTTTCTTATATCAGGTAAGCAGATAGAAGGTCTATTGTACGGAGTCAACCTTCTGTGTATATATTTGTATGCTACAACCAAATTAATATCCTTGCTGATAGGCAGGTTGGCTGAGTACCGTGATTTGGATGACAGGCTACTGATTGTGGCAGAGGATTTAATGCGCTGAGGGAACTATACTTTTGAGTGATAGCTACCTTGCTTGCTTTGAATTGTTTTGAAATAAATTCTGTAAAATAATTTTCCTATAATGTAATAAGTAGGTAGTGCTTCTTTGTATTTTTTTCCAAAACAGTATTTTCTTTTTATTTAGAATTAATTATTAAAATGTTTACTTTATCTCATTATTAAATAACTCAGTACTGAAATGGGCAGACTGATGAATATTAATAAAAAAGTGTATGTTTTATGTTAAATTAACAATTATGTTACCTATTTAAATTCCACGAGTTTTATCTTTGCCAGTATAATTTTATTGATAATTTACCCACCTTTAATATTAATTTGTCGCCACGTCGAATAGAAATGTATTTTTTTTAGTCCATTTATTACGAAATATACATATTTTGTATTAAATTGGCTAGCTTTTATCAACAATTCTAAAGTTTCATAAAATTACAATTATAATATTCCAACATAAAAAAAAAGTTTTACTAGCTATTAAAACTTTAACTATGGATGTTGGTGTCAAAAAACTTTGAAAACAAACCAGAAAAAACGACTTCCAAAATTTAAGTTATTTGTACATAAGTATGTAAGTTAGTTTGTATTTTTTGGAAGACTTTTGCATTTTTTTTTTTTTTGTAAAAGTTATTTATTTTTAATTCTTTACTGCTGGTGCCCCAAACACTCCAACCAGTACGTATTCATTTAATTGTCTATTCTTCGAAGTTCTTTATCAGATCTTTACGAGATTAACAGGTGAGTGTCCGTAATAAATTGCTTTTGAACCAAAAAAAATGCAAAACTGTCTATTTACGACGAAATTATGCCCGAAAATACCTAAAAATATATACCTAAACATCCGAATTGATATAGGTACCTACCTCCTCCTTTTTTAAGCGGTTTAAAAGGTCACGATGTGCACTAAAAACCATTATAAAGACATCCAAATAAATTTTCTTTACTTCCTAAACTATTCTCTAAAAAATACTAAACGTTAAAAATATTCTGTAACTTCCTAAAAACAAAAAGTTTACCACCTAGCTCGATAGATGGCAGCACAGGAAAAAATAGAAGTCGCTATGGTTTCGTTACCACGCGAAGTATAAGTACCCGAGCGCGCCAAATGCTCAGTACAGATAGGTACGTTTTAAAACGACTTCTATTATTAGAAACAAGATTTCTCTTGAACAGGAGCAGATTGGCATATTCCAATCGGCTTCTTAGAAGCTATGATAATGAATAAATAATAAATACTCTTTGGGCTCCGGTCAGTTAATATTAACGGTGTTACTGAGTTGTAGAACTGGCACTACTGGCAGCCGAGGAGGAGGAGTATTCAATTCAAGCCATTCTAACCGGCTGACAGTAGGACTGTTGATATTTAAAAAAATATCGGATTCTCGATACATCGATATTTTTAAATTTGATATATCGAAAAAAATATCGATATTTCTTTCTATATATCGATTTTTTATCGGCTTTGATTTAAAAGAACAATCGCAAGTCCACTCAAAATAATTTAAACGTAGAACTAGAGATGCTAAAGCTGTTAACGCAGAAAGTGACAGACAAGTAACAACTAACAACAACAGTGGGTAAGGTAGATAAGAGTAGATAGTAGCTATCTGGTTATAGTATGTTTTTTATACTTAGAAAATTACATTGCGTTTTAGAATAGTATACAAATAAATAAACTAAAATAGGAAAAACAAAATACAGTGTAAATACGGTACATTAAGTTTAGGTTGGTGTTGTAATTTAAATAATTGTGGCGAGAAAGAATAAAACAATATCGAATCTCGATATCTACATGTCAATATCGAACTATCGATACATCGCGACATCGTTCAAAAAAGTAGTAGTAATAAATATCGATATTTCTAAGTAATATATCGATATTTTATCAACAGTCGTAGCTGACAGACAAACAATTAATTAAACTAATTAACGCTGTTTTTATTTGAGATAAATAAAAGTTAACCTTAAAGAATGGTTCCATTAAGCGCCACCAGAAGGCGCCTCCGCTGCTCAATTTTAAATCTAGGTTAACTTCTACGGACCGCTAGCAAATAAGGTGCAAAGCATTATTACAAGCATGTTCCCGAAAGAATATGCAAACTACTAAGTATTTTTGTTTGCATTATAAACAAAAGAATACCTATGTAAGTATCCCTCAAGTTATCTGGATAACCCCATTGGTCAAGTAATAGCAGCCATGACTACTGAACGTGATATTCAAGATTTGAAACTTGACTCGTGCAAATTGTTATAGAGTTTAACTGTGAGGAATCTGTCAGTAGCAGCCTTATTTCAGACCGAATGCTTTGAACAAACTTGCGGTCTATAATAATTTAATTACAGGAAATACTGGTAAGTTATTCGCTCTGGTTGTCGCCAATTAAGATAAGTATTATGTTGAGCAAACTGTCTCAAGGCGAAAACTGTATAGCTTGTAGTTTACGACCCATAATTACAAAAGTTGTGGGTATTGTATAACATGATTAACTCTTATTCGACATATGTAATATGTAGAAGAAATACCAGTTCATTATCCAGAGTGGAGTAGTTTTATCTTCTATCAATCATAGGTCTTGAGATAGAAAATATGCAAACTTTAAAAAAAAGAACAATTCTCGAAAACAACTCAAATTTTAACCCAAATGATAGTATTCCTAATTAAATCAACTCTTTATCTTTATTCCTTTTTTTTATACTTGAAAAAAAGAATACACTCATTTACGTGTTACCTTGTAGCTTGTACACTCGTCCCTGTTGAAAGCAGTAGAAGAAACTGGATTTATATAAGTGTACTAACACTAAGGTACACCTCTGTATAACCCTTGCCTGCATTTAAAAGACTTGTAAAGGAACATTACCTGTCGCTGTGATTATCGATAGTCCTCCGTATTTTTACTACCTGTAAAGTTGGTATGTATGTATTTATGTATCTATTATATGACATTTGTATGTATGTATCTATATTATCTTGTTATAAATATAATATTATTGTTGAATTGGTTTTGTTACACCAATGACAGCCCCATTTCATGTCCAGACATATACTGTCCATGCCAGGTTGTCCGGAAGAGATCGCGGAATGAGTCTAGGTACTTTTTGTGTTACTTTTGGTGTAGAATAAAGTATATAATAAATAAATAAATTACAGCCAAGAGGCGTCCACTGCTGGGCTACAGTCCCAAGTGTCGCCATATCGACCAGTCCTGTGCGTGTTGCATCCAGCGAAGACCCGCGGCCTTCACAAGTCCATGGGTCCTACTTGTGGGAGGCCTTCCAGCGTTTCATCTTCTGGTAAGCCGTCGACTTTCCAGAACCTTCCAGCTCCATCGACTTTACGTCAACATGTCACAATGAAAACTTAGGTGGAGTGTGGATGGTGTGAACTGTCGTTTCATCTTATTTGAAGGGACTGACAGCCCTATTCTCTGTTTACTTATGTTTAAGTAGTTTAAACTTAAGAGTCAGTAGTAAAAGGTTTAGAATCTCACTGCAGGACACATTGCTCGGGCAACTCACGGCCACCGTAAGCACGGGCCGGCGGATGGCGAGCTATGATTGGCTCGCCGGTCGATAACAACCAGACCTGCGTCGACGGCACGTCGTCTCGTCTTCAAAGCGATGTCAGCAAATAAGATGAGGCCTCTTGGAGTCAGTGCCCGTTAGGACTGCGGAGTTAGTTTAAAGGAGTCACCACGGCCCTGAAATGGTAAGGGCACTAGGAGGTACACGGATGCGTTTTAGTCAGTAACAGTCTGACATTCCCTTCCGCTCCACCCAGAGCGAAAGAAGCCATTTCATGGCTTCCTAATCCTATACAGAAAAACAAAAATGGGCACGTTGTTCACAAAACACTTAGTTACTATCTGTTCTGCGAGCAATGTGCACTGTCCAATGTGCGTACGGAAAACCGATATGATAATAATATTCGACAAAATAATGACGTTCAGATACATCAGCTTCTCGTTGTCATGACAAATTATAAATTATAGGGGATACAGTGAATATGATACCCAAAACAATAGATTTTGCTCGGGATTCAATCAATAAAAGCAATAATCGCTCATCACGAGGCATCCATGACACTTCGTGGGTAACACGGAGGTAGGAATGAAATTTTAGAGTATTTATTTTAACGTGATCATGAATTACTTTAAGGAACTAATTTACATTTTTTAATATTATTTGCTCAGCTGCCACAGAAATTAACCCGACACCTTTGGGTTAATTTCTCAACAATTAAAAATTTCGGAACACGGTGTTCAAAAAACGAAGAAACAATCATAAACACCTACCAAACTAACAAACAAATGTTTTTTTTTTATTTTTTTGTAAAAAGTTTTTTATTTTTCACTATTTAGTGATCCGTCCCCTAAATGTACCCATCACAGCATACACGGTATAAATTAGTGTAAACAATAAATAAACATGCAATTTCAGATTGCTACCATTTATTGAAGAGTTCCGTTTCCTATGTCTGTTCTTCATCAGATCTTCACCAAACTAGAAAGGGACCACATGAAATACTAAGATGCTCTTCTAAACCATCGTATATCATTTTATTTTTTCATTTTACATCGATAAGATAGAATAATAACATCACCAATGGAGTCTAACGGCCGAAACCAATAACCTATCTATCACATACTGGAGATAGAAAAACAAATGAAACAACAGAAAAACGATGTAGGTTTTCTGTTGTTTCATTTGTTTTTCTATCTACAGTATGTGATAGATCGGTTATTGGGTTTGGCCGTTAGCCACGCATTTGACGACTGGCATTTGAGTTATCCCTAGATAACTCAAATGCTTGTCGTCGTAGATCTCAATCAAATTTCAATCAAAGCCAACTTTCGAAAACAAAAAAACACACACAAAACAAAAATACAGTCGAAAAGAGAACCTCCTCCTTTTTTGGAAGTCAGTTAAAAAAAGCCATTTCACCTTTGTTTTGCAGTGCGAGAGTAGCAGGCTGGTATAACTAATTATTATTCTCCTTTATCACAAACGCTCACTCCAAACCCATTCGTAGCTCCATACGCTAACCAATATCGACTCATTAATAATTGCCGCGTCGAGTGCTGCCTTTAAAGTAACCCGCTTTAGCCACGCTATTTAACCGATAGATTATTAACCAAACATTTACTGAACCCGTAATAACATGGTACTGCTTGATATTCTTACCTGCACAGATTTAGAGATCAAATGAAAATGGAGTATTTTTTCCGTTTGATGTTAAGTTGGTATGGGCATCATTTTTTTTTTCTTGTGGAAAGTCAGTCTCGAGGTTCTTATGGCTGATGGTGGCCAGTTCATTGTACCTGCTTATAAGTAATAGGGTAGTTGACTAAAAAAATCTAATTAGTCCATCAGATAGATTTCCAAAAACTATTGGACACGTATTTTTTCTTTTTTCACCTAAACAAAAAACGAAGACTATACAGTGCGTTGAAAACTCGTGTGACGTCACTACGTGCTACAATTTTTACCACGGCGTGACGTCACAAGCCCCCGCTCCTGATCTTTGACTTTATATCTTCGTCAACTTTTATAGATTTGAAAAAAGCAAAAAATACGTGTCCAATATTTTTCGATAATCTAAGCGACGGACTAAATAGAATAATTTTTTTTATTCAAGAATCATCCCTATTATGTAAACTTAGAGATGTTCGCAAAAGTTACCTAAACACTAGAAGTACCTGATCATTCACAATAAATCATCGACTAGTTGCAAGCTACACTATTGTGTTGAAAATATACGGTTTCTGTGGGTTATAGGAAATGAAATCGCGCGACAAAGCTAGTCCTTTATTCAACGAGATTATTCTTGCGGGGATAAAGTACTTTGTCCACAGGGTTGCTTAAATTAAAATATCCCACACTGGCCACTCTGTTCACTCCGAAGACTAGCCGCGCACAGTTTCAATTAATTTGAGGTATCTGCTTCTTATATCATACTTCTTTCATTTCAAGGGTATCTTAAAACAAACAACATCACTAGAAAAAAACACAGATAGGCAGGACCCTCAATTCATAAAATATTCTACAACCATTCTCCACATCATTCTCACTTACTAAACATCAAGGGACACAATTAACACACATACATACCGATTAAAAATGAAGGCATCTAAATAGGTTTTATATGTTAAATTAAATATTCAAAACACGAATTTTTAGTCACAAGACCTTTAGCAAATTAACCCAAAAGCTGTCGAGTTAAGGGGCATTATAAGAATAAATAATGAGTAAGACTTTTTGGTACAAAAAAAAGAATAAAGACAGAAGTTCAGTACCAGACATCGGTGGGAAATATACACACTCACGCAAATACGGTAGGCAAATAGGTGCGTATGTACGGAGATCCCAAGTGGCTCTTGAGTCTAGACAAAATTACGTGCTAGCAGCAATTATCAATTACAGAAATGTCAAGAATGTATGTGTTTGGACAAGTGCTACCGTAATTTCACTTATTAAATCTCCTACAATTTGTTCTTTATTACAATTGTTATTAGAATATGAAGAAGAACAGAGTTAAATGATAGTCTCATATTGTGTGGAGTGTATGTATATACTACCATACATAATACAGAATCGCTCATACACTATAAAGGTATAACTAAAAACGGGTAGATATGTTGTGTGAGACAGATAAAGCGATAGTGCAGCCAGTATCTGTCTTATAGAACTCTGATTCTGAACAGTTCTGGCGTTGCAAGTATGGATGAGCTCTGAATATACATACATAATAATTATGTATATTATGTACGTCTAGAGAATGTGAAACGAGGCAGGTATTCGCCCCCCACCGAATGTGTCTCCACGTTGTCGTCGTGGTGGGGCTTGAGCGTCCCAATGATCTTGCGAGCTTTCCCGGTAGAGCCACTCATGCCGGAAGGTCGCAAGTGAGGGATCAGACCAAGAGAGACACACGCCTGCTCGCTGCTCTCTGGTACGCGTCTGATTATCAGACGTGACTGTGGGAGCAGCGAGCAGGTGGAGAGGTGAGTTAGGAGAGAGGGCCCTGAGAAGGGGCGGAGCGAACAGGGACCGCACCCTTAAAAGGAACAAAAAATGAAACAAGACGCTTGTAAAATGAGTCCCCAGGTGGGTCCCGACTGCTCAGCGGTCGGGGAATCCCACCCCGCTTCGGCGGGCTGCCCTCCGTACTCTGGGGTGGGCACCAAACGTCTTCCGCTTGCCAGTGGCAACAAGAGCCGAGGAGGCTCCAATTCGTCGTCGTCATCCGGATCCGCCTCCTTTAAGGAGCTGATGGCGCACGAATTCGCAGAGGAGGGTTCGCCTGAGCGCCGGGGTGGCGTGGAGTTGGATTCCGGCTCCGCGCTAGACCTAGTAACGGTCAGCTCGGCGGGCTCGGGAGATGAGAGAGGGGGGGCTGCTGCGGAGAACGTGAAGTTCTTCCGCAAGCGGCCCAGACGGGAGGATGTCAGCGGGTCGTCCTCCGAGGGCGAATTTGCCTCCGCCCGCAAAATCCTCACCGCTAGGCGGGGCAGGGGCTGTGAGGCAGGGAGGGGGCTTGCACCCTCTACCCGGGAGGTGGAGCGTCGGGCCGAGAGGTTGGTGGAGGAGGGGCGTCGCCCTGGAGGGAGCGGTCGCAGGGCTCCCTCTACTCGTCCGCCTCCTCTCGACTCTGACGACTTGGAGTCCCCGGGAGAGGTACCTCCCGCTGTTGAGGACCAGAGGGCCCAGTTTGCGGAGGTCGTGGAGGCCGCGATTCGCGCTGTGGCCTTCAAGAGGAAGCAGTCCTCGAAGCGGGAGGCCATCAGTGCGGCCAAAGCCTCCATACTGGCTGCAGCGGCGGCCAACGCTGGCGGGACTGCCTCAGACGAGGCGTCGGAGTTGCGGGCGGAGGTCGCCCGCCTCGCGGTTCTTACGGAGCGACTCGTTCAGGAGAATGAGTCGCTCCGGAGGGACCTGGCGGGGATGGCCAGAGCGGCCTCCGTGGAGCCGCGAGGGGGACTGAGTCCGGCAGTGCCGGAGGGGGGCCAAGTGCTGAGCCAGGTGCGGGACCTGGTACGGCAGGAGCTGGCTCCCTTCCGGAGGCAGTTCTCCATGCTGGAGGACATGGTCTGGCGTCCCCCAACAGCGGCAACAGCGGCAACAGCGGCGACTCAGAGGGCCCCGGGCCAGCAGCAGAAGGCGGCTTCGTACGCGGCCGCCGCGGCTGCCAGCCCGGGAACGTCCGGCAAGGCGAAGGCAAAGGCCAAGGGCGGAGCAGCGCCAGCGCCTGTGGTGCCGGCGGCTGCGACGCCGGCGACGACCAAGTCGGCCCCGGCGAAAAGGGGTGGGAGGAAGGCTCGGGGAGGAGCGGCTAAGGCTGCGGCGCCAGTGGTGCCACAGCCGCCCCCACCCCCACCCTCGGACCCTCCTGCGGCCGGGGCCGAGTGGCAGGTTGCTGGCCAGAAGCGGAGGGCCAAAGAGGCGGCCAGGAGGAAGGCGAGGAAGCAGCGGCGTAAGGCCAACGCTATTGCGGCGAGGCTTCGCGCCCCGAAATCCGCGGCTGTAGTGCTCACACTGCAGCCGGAAGCGGAACAGAGGGGCGTGACGTATCTCGCCGTACTGAAGCGGGCGAAGGAGGCGGTGAGCCTCCAAGAGCTGGGCATCAGCGGGGGCATCGGGGTCAGGAGGACCCTAACCGGTGCCCGCAAGCTCGAGCTCGCCGGAGCGGAGAGTGGCCCGTTCGCGGACGCCTTGGCCGAAAAGCTGAGGGCGGTCTTACCCGCGGACGAGGTCCGGGTGTCCAGGCCGACTAAGCGCATCGACATGCGCATAGTGGGCCTGGATGACTCCGTTACGGAGGAGGAAGTTGTGGCCGCCGTCGCCAGGACTGGGGGGTGCTCTGCCGAGCTCGTCAAGGCGGGCACCCTCCGGCCTGACAACACGGGCATGCAAACCCTTGTGGTGAGCTGCCCCGTGACGGCGGCCAGAACTGTGTCGGAGGGCCGAAGGCTCTTGGTGGGATGGGTGTCTGCGCGGGTAAAACTGCTGGAACCCAGGCCTCTGAGGTGCTACCGCTGCCATGTGGGCAACCACACGGGAGCTATGTGCCCCTCGGAGGTGGACCGCAGCGGTCTTTGTTTCCGCTGTGGTCAGCCCGGTCATCGGGCCGGCTCATGTGAGGCCACGCCGCACTGCAGTGCATGTGCGGCTGCTGGCAAGCCGGCCGAGCACTGGGCTGGGGGAAGGGCCTGCGCGCCATCCGCCCCGACCAAGGGCAAGAGGTCTGCCGCCGCCGCCGCCTCTGCCGCCGCCGCGGCTTCCGTCGCCGCTTCTGCCGCTTCTGCTGCGGGTGCTGCGACTCCCAACGCTCGGGAGGGTGCTGAGATGGAGTGCCAGTAATGGTCCCATTTCGGCCTCCTCCAGAGACAAGTCGGCCGCTGTGCTATTGCGCAGTGGCTGATGCCTGGGGACGGTGAGCGTGGGTGGCTCGCCGTCCGACACCAGGTTGAGTCGACGACGCGTTGTGTTCCACGCGCGCCGAAGGAGCCGTCAGCACCAAGGACGGGACCCCATAGGGTCGGTGCCTGCTAGGGTTGCGGAATTTGTTCGAAAGAGTTACCGCGGCCCTGGAACGCATAGGGCACAAGAAGGATCACGGGTGGGTTTTAGTCAGTAAAAGTCTGACACTCCCTACCGCCCCACCCAGGGCGGGAGGGGTCATTTGATGATTTCCCATCCAGAAAAAAAAAAAAAAAAAAAAAAAAAAAAGGCAGGTATTCGCCGCATAATTGAATCTTTCTATCTAGTAGGAAGTCAATTTTGCTGTGTGATTCTCAGATTCAGTTCTAAACTAGCTATAGGTATTAATATTATGAAGAAGAAAGATTCGTTTTTTGTTTCTATCTAATAAGTTCCGAAACTACTGGATCGATTTTAACCACTTTTTCCATCAATGGAAAGCTACATTTACAACAAGTAACATATTTAAGCTATATTTTTACCCCGTATTCCTCGGAAACGGGAACCACGCGGGTGAAACCGCGAGGGGCTGCTATTATTGTATAGAGCAAACCTTCTGCACCAGTCTTTTCAATATAGGATCACAAGAATTCTGTGTACCTGCCCTCTCAATTAAGGTGAAGTTGAAATTAATTTATTCTAACTAGGGGATTTTGGGTAGGAACCGTGTGTAGCTGTAATTTTTAAAGAGATTGTTATGATGTTCCAAAGGGAGGTAATTATAATGAATGTGGGTGTTGGTACTTTATTTGATTAGGTATGAGTAGGTGGATTTTGTTTTTGGAGGAGTAATAAGGAGTTTACATCCTTTGATTCATTTAACAGGGGCTTTTGAATTACGTAGATAGCTGTTACAGTACCAGCCAGTGATCTGCCAATCTACTTTTTTTTTCTATTTTAGATAGGTTTGCTCTTGGCTATAGTCTAGGTCAGAAGTGACAGAAATAAAGTCGACGATGGAATAAGCTTACCCAGAAGAAGCCTGATTAGGAAGATGCGTTCGGAAGCACAGACGCAGACAGAGAGTTCCACTCCTTTGGTGTGCGCATTATAAAACACGATTGGAAACGCTCGCTTGGTGCGAATTGGTGGAATAGCAACAAGGTACGGATGGTAACTTACTTAAATTTCAGACTAACTCCAGTTGGTAACGGACAGATTTGAGATTATGAAAGCAAAGTGACCCTAAGCTGAAATCACTGCTAATTGAGAGAATCATTGAATCAAAAGGGATTTCAGAAGAAAACGGATGCCTATGAGCGAATGATGATTCTCGGTTGTAATTATTGGTTTAATAATTTTTATAGCCTTTTTTTTAAATATTTTTTAGACACTACTTGCAATCTAACATGCTTGAAATATTATAACTTTACATGTTTAATATTTGGTCTCAATCTCTATTTTAAGCATCTCTTTCCGAGTTTTCCATTTCTCTCTTCTACTATATTAGATAGTCCAGATGCTTCCTGCAACTCTTTTTGTTTCATATTCCGACCTTCCCTGTAACCTACCCCTTTGACGTTCCCTTTATATTTTTGCTTTCATTTTGACACTAAAAATACACTATTTATTGAACTTTGGAACTTAACTAAAACTACCAATTTGAGGGAACTTTCTTTTCATCCCGAAGGACCCAAACAGAAATGTTTTTTCAGGTGTTTATTTATTAAAACTGCTTTAGTAAAAAACACTGAACAAAAATGGATTCATTCTTCGACTTATATTGAACATTGTAACGATACTTACAATAAAACGGATTAGCCCGATATCATCGGAAACGGATTACATCACGATATCCACTCAAAAACGATATTACGTTCCATGTTTAATAGTTTAACACATGAATACGGTAAATCCTTGCTCGAATCCAGTAAATGCATTAGCTCTCTACTAATCTTCGAATAGAGAATAGTGGAGGTACAACAACAGCTTCATTAAAGACGCATTAATTCTGCAACAATTTCAGTACAGGATGATCTATTTATTTATTTATTTATTTTTATAAATTCATTAAAGACGCATTAATTCTGCAACAATTTCAGTACAGGATGATCTGAGAAACATTATCGACAGAATGATAATTATGTATGAAAATTGGCCGTCAAATGAAATATTTTGTTATTAAAATACAATGGTCAAACAAGGGCAAGTAAAAACGTGAGTTGACTTAATATAAAAAATATAGATACATACCTGTATTTATAATTTTTGCTGAGTATCTTTTTGAAATAATATTTTTTTTTAAATGTCTTAAAGAATAATGACTGTACGAGATTTCCTAGGTACAGGGTTAGTATACGGGGCCCATAGGGTCATAGAATCACCGTGGCCCTGGAACGCAAATGGCTCCCAGCTAAAACACTAGGAAGTGGTGACGGGTGGGCGGTTTGGGGGATTGTCTGTATGTACAATTTGACGTTCAAAAGTACTGTCTCTCAGCCCAGTTTGAATAAATAACTTTTAATTTTGATTGGCATTAGGAGGAAAGGTTTTTTAGTAAGAGTCTGACACTCTCTTCCACTCCGCCAATAGCGGAAGAAGTCATTTGGTGACTTTCCATCCAAAAAAAAGGTACCATACAACCAACTTCCAAACTCCTGGCCATCACGGAGAAATCAATATTCCAATGGACGAAAAACCCAAGCTTAAAAGGAAGAGTCCATCATCCCACACTTGGCATTTAGGGTTACTCGCTGCACGAGACGGGCGGTAGTAACTTGACAATAGAGAAAGCCCAGCTAGAATGATACATTTCAGAAGTTGAAGATATCGTGGCTCGCTAAAGGATACATTTACGAGGTTATATTTACAAGGATATATCCCCATCCGAGCTCACAATTCAACAAACACCCTGTACATCAGGTAGATTAGTGTAAAACAGTAGCAGTTCATGCGCTGTGTTCTGCAAAATATTGTTCAGAGTATTGAGCGTGGTTCAGTGCAGAGCGGCCCAAGTTTCTAATCTACACTGCGAGTTTCATTCGCAAACGTGGCTGTGTGTCACACTGTTGCGAAATTTGGTGTGATTGTGATTTGTATAAAAAATACTTAGGTATCAGGCTATTATAATCCATAGAAATCAATAAGAAACAAGAAGTGCCGTTCCCCACCTGTTTTGATTTGATTAGCTTCCAGTATTAGCAGATTTTACACGAAGCGACTGGCTACCTGTCCTTCACAACCCAGTAACTGGGTAACAACGATATCCCTCTGTTGTAAAGCCTGGTGTCAAATTTTCTGGCTTCCGAGTGTCATAGATTTGCGAATGACAGCCGTGAACAACAGCTTAGTTCGCTTTCCAGGGCACGCTAAAATCTAGGTATGTAATGAATGGTCACCCATCCACGGACTGATCTCGCGAAACGTTGTTTAACTTCGGAGATCGACCCCTGCAGATGTTATTGTTTACAATAAAGGAAATAAGGTGTCTATAACCCCTGTACTTACATCAGGTAGATTAGTATAAAGCAGTAGCAGTTCATGCGCTGTGTTCTGCAAAATATTGTTCAGAGTATTGAGCGTGGTTCAGTGCAGAGCGGCCCAAGTTTCTAATCTACACTGCGAGTTTCATTCGCAAACGTGGCTGTGTGTCACACTGTTGCGAACGTAGGAGTGTGGTGTGCTTGTGATGAATCTTTAACTTTATGCTAACAAGTTCTGGTTCATCTGTTGGGCTGCTTATTTCTTGCAGCTTCTATTTAATTGGTTGACTAGGAAAAAAGTTCAAGTGCTGATCGGATTTCAAGGCCTAGTTTGACACCAAAGATTTACAATTTCACATTTTAGATAGGTACTCACAGAACTCATACAAAACTTATTTTCTTAGAAAATTAAAATACAAGTTATTTAAACTGCCGTGTAACATGTCAAATTATTGACTGTCTAAAATATTTATTTATTCGTAGTTTTGAAATCATGACATTTTTTGAAATTTTTCAACTATTATATTATGAAAATTGAGATGTCCTCATTTCTAAAACGACTTCGTTTTTAATGTTGAGTGTTGTATTTTCAGACGGTTAGATATAAATATCTATGGTTTTAAAAGTAACATGTTTAGAAAATATGATTGAATGATTTTTCCGCGCGAGCCCAAATCTCCTCTTGGCCTGTTTTTTGTTAATCTTTGAGGACAATCACAGTACAATCAAAATTCAAGAACCGAGAACTTGCAGATACTTAGAGTGAATGTCTTGATCAGGTACACTACGGTGTAACGCACGGCCGCTGTAAGGTGCTTATACCGCTTAGTTCCCTACTTGCCCGGGCTATGGGTATTAGATACATAATCAACTAGGAACTCTGCCTGCCCCTTTATATTAACTGTTCAGGCTTCACGCTATTATCTGTAAGGAGATAACGAGTTTTAATGGGTTTATCTTCAGTAGTAAATGGATAAGAAAACGACAGTCTTATTGTGTTATCTGTTTGCAATCACAATAGACTTGATTTTGTCATTGGGAGTGTCCCTATTGAAGATTTATACAGGATTATATTTGCATGCTTATCTAGTACAGATATCATTAAATTGTAATGATTGAATAATCTACATACCTAAGCGTTGATTTAAAGTTCATCTCATTGTAGCCAATCAATAAATTCTACTTATCTTTCCGTCATAGTAATGTTGACTATTTTCATAGTTTATGAATCAATAGGTACAGACGCTTGCCAAGGTTGGTCTGTGGATGGGTGACCATCTTAACATACCGAGTTTTCTCCGTGCCTCGTGCATGTTAAGCCGTTGGTCCCGGCTGTCATTTGTAGATCTTTGGCAGTCGTTACGGATTGTCAGAAGCCAGTAAATCTGACTCTAGTCTTGCCAAGAAGTACCGTATTACCCAGTTAATGGGTTGTGGAGGTCTGGTAGGCAGCCGCTTCACATAAAATACTGGTATTCAACTGAATCCGGTTTGACGGGGAGGTGACGATGAATCAATGGTAATGTGTACTCTCAACTCGATGCGTCTCGATTTCCATAATGTACGAACTACCTATCTACATACGAGTTTCTACGTAACCTTCAATGCGCGAGTTTGTACACGATTGCTCAATAAAAGGTGTGTTACGTTTTCAGGATTCATGTATGTATGTTTGTGAGTTCCTTTATTCCACCATAACTTTAAATAGCTTAACCGATATCAATTTATGTAGTATAGTTAGAAGCATTGCGCTATCTCGGATATTGAACGGCTAGTGAACTATTAAAAAAAAGGGTAGCCATGATTCATAAATAAAAATGTAAATATTTTGTTTTAATGAAAATTAGACTACGTATACTGTTATAGTCTAAAGCTTGCTTAGTACATAGCAATTCGTTAAAAAAAACGCGCCGGCCATGTACAAAAGAGAACCAAAAAATTAAACATAAGATAGAGATTAAAAATATAAATCTATATTTTCATTGCAGTCGGAAAATAGTTCCTGCAAATAGTTCTTTACAGGTCCCCCGACTTCGACGAAAAGATTGATTTGATTTTTAATCTACAGTTATATTTTCGATCAAAAGCCCTCATGATTCAAAGTCCACGTACATAATAGTTTGGTAACTAAGTTCGCGTGGTTTCAACCAGTTAAGGCCGTCCATTATTTAGTTTAGATAAGGTTAAGCTCGCCAAAACATAGATTTAATGTTCAATGAAAAGGGGCCTTTTATGTATGACGTATGATAGGAGAGGTAATTGAATTAAAAGGTAATTCTAGGTTATGGCCAGGTTAATGGGTAGTTTTTATAACTATGTGAAGTTAAAGGGCAGGGTAATCAACACGTTGGGAAATATGTAGGTACATCTTATATACGTACATTTATAAAATTCTAGTGTCACAATGTTAGTTACATTGTGACACGACACACAGTCAGTAGGTATGAGAATCGGCCAACATCTATTTTTCTACACACACTTTATTTTCTCTTTGTCTCTAATACTCATAATGTCAATATCATGCATACCGTGTTTTGCATGACCTGACATACCAATTTCAAATGTTATATAATTTGAATTGTAAGTGACTGTCAGACTCTTACTAACTTAAACCCACCCTTGTTCCTCCAAGTACCCTTTGCATTCCAGGACCGCAGAAATGACTTCTCCTGCTCTGGGTGGAGCGGAAGGGAGTGTCAGACTCTTACTGACTAAAACCCACCCTTGTTCCTCCAAGTGCCCTTTGCGTTCCAACGCCGCAGTGACTCTTTGGCAGAAACTCGCATCAGAGAAGCCGAAAATAGATCTAAGTGGCGTGCAATTGGAGAGGCCTATGTCCAGCAGTGGACTGCAACAGGCTGTTGATGATGATGATGATGATGAGTGACTCTTTCGAACAAATTACCTACATCTTGTATAAGTTTAAGATTACCTAAACAGATTCACCTCTGCCCAAAACTTTAATACTTAGATATTTGTGTAATTTTATGCTTAGTAAAACAAAAGCTAGTTAAAACCTACCACAAAGTAGCTCCATGAACATTGTCGAACATCAATAGTGAGTACCTATATGTTATGCAATTAAGCTGCCACGGGTCTTCCGATTGCAATTATAATGTAACTACAGACCTATGGTTATTCTTGTAATTTCATTTAATTTCTGAATAGTAATGAAGTAGACTATGCATTATGAGGTACGCAAAAAGAGTAAATGAATTCTAATTGTTGCATCTTGGTGGTCTTAGCCTGGATGGAGGATGTCTTAGCAGCCAGGGACTTTTAAAAAACTTCAGATATCAGCCTATTACATTTTTATTTTAGACTAGTGACGCATACCCATGCGTCACTAGTTTAAAATAAAAATACTAAATCTCTATTAAATTATGCATATATTATACAAACATATATACCTGCCCCTTGGAGCACTCTATCTATTAAATAACCGCATGAATTTGTTTTATAATATGTACCTAGTGATTACTTAAGTTAAGTTTAGTTTTAATAAGCGTGACGGTTGATCGTCACTTTGATTTCCGGTTGCGGAATTTGTTCGAAAGAGTTACCGCGGCCCTGGAACGCAAAGGGCACATGGAGGAGCACGGGTGGGTTTTAGTCAGTAAAAGTCTGACACTCCCTACCGCTCCACCCAGGGCAGGAGGGGTCATTTGATGATTTCCCATCCAAAAAAAAAAAACAGGCCTTGCCTCCAATTGTCCACATTAAATACTTTTTGACTTTTTGGTCAAATATATTTATTATATTTGACCAAAAAGGTCAAATATACAATCATTAATTTTCATTTTTTTATTTTACATTTGTTAATATAGAATATTATAAAGAAGTAACGATTGTGAGTTTGTGACGATGTAAGTGGTAATCTCTGGATCTACTGAACCGATTTTCAAAATTATTTCACCAATAGAAAGCTACGTTATTGTGGAGTGTCATATTTTATCACTGTATTGCCACGGGAACGGGAACAACGCGGGTGAAACCGCGGGGCGCTGCTAGTATTTTCTGTAGAGAGGTCTTTCAACGCATCTTCCGGTTCGGGGTCACCTAAGGATCCTTCGTCCCCATTAGCCATCCGTTCTGCGAGCAATTTTCTCTGACAATAGAAAGCGCTATGCTTGAAGTCTCCCTGAAACACAGGAAGTTGCACAAAAGAAGCAATGATGATTAAATCAATCTGCCTAGCCTTTTTCGAACTAGGTTTAGGTCGGTTTTCAGTGTAACCAGATGCAGCTGAGTACAGGTGAATACCTGTACCTGTACGTGTTGTAGAATTACAAGCAGTGACTACCTACATATGTCTTTGACCTTCATGACCTAGTAACTGGGTAACATGATACTCCCTTTTTCGATGAAGATGGGAAATCATCAAATGTCTTCTTCCGCTCTGGATGAAGCGAAGGGAGTCTCAGACTAGTATTGACTAAACACCATCCGTGTTCTTCCTAATGCTCTTTGCGTTCCAGGGCAGCGGTGACACTTTTGAACAAATCAGCAACAACACGAAGACTAGTGTAAGATGCGATGCGATTGCTAAGATATTAAAATGGTAGGCAGCAGAGCAATGGCTTATAGTATCTTCCGAAGTATGGTCCTCCTCCATGCACGAACCAATCTCGACAGCGTTACTAACCTTGAAGTTTGACCCTCGCGGCCGTGACTATTGAGCCACAAGCTCCTCTCACTCATTTTCCAATGCGTTTCACCTAAATGCCAAAAACAATCTCCCAAATAAAAAAAAAAATCAAACTAACACAGCAATGGATACAATTGAACTGTCAGAACGAAAACTATCGCGTTGCAGATTGCGTTACGCAATTAGGGTGCATGTTGCGGTCTTCAATTCTGCGAACCAAGTTAGTAAGCAAGAAGATAATATATAGAGTATGTACGTAGTTCATCAACATCTTGAAATGGCTCTACATGTTCCCACGACATAATGGATATGAAATACAGTTGCAATATCTAGATCTCTAGGTACGTAGGTACAGTCGAGTACTTAATACATTCGTCAGTTTCTTCATAAATAATAACTAATGAGCATCAGAGACATTCATCGCTTGGTCCTCCAACTACAATAGTAGTTGGAGGACTGTGATAATAGTGGTTGGTAGTAGTTGGTTTATATATATATATATATATATTATATGAATATAAATATAAACCATAACCGTTTTATTAAACCGTGTCACTTTTCAGATTTGCATTTGAGTGTTATTCTGTAATATTGATTTAAATGATTTTATGATAATGCTGAGTCAGTAAAGCAGAAAACATAAGTAGAAATAAAGTGTCAAACCTATTTTAGCTGTGACTGTACAGACTGTACATTTGGTTCAATATGTTATTAATGGTAAGGGATATTCATGAAGCTTTCCTGAGTTTATAAAGATTAATGTTGAAGATTAATTGTAAGAAGATAATTTTGTGTGCTTTTCCATACTTTGAGCAGCTATCTTATAGGCAAAATAATTATATACACATGCTAAATAAGCATATGCAATTTTTAGTAAGTCACCATAGTGACAAGCTTTTATTTTTTGACATCAACAATTTTGTTGATAAGCTTAAATCGACTAGGGATACTGTTTATCTGCCTGTTAGTTTTAGACGTCAAATAGCGAGGCTATTAGTTTTTAATATTAACTCAGACATAATTAGTATGTCGAAGTACTCTGGTATTAGCACCACAATTAGTAATAGTACTAATGTCTTGGTTGCTGGCTCAAATAATTTAAACTAGGTAATAAGACAACAGAGGGTACCATAAACAAATTGGCTGAGCTTGTAAACAACACGGTATCTTCTAGCAGTAACAAAAAGGGAGCCAATCAGAAATCCTTTACTCTATACCTTCAAAACATTCAAGGTTTTTCTTCGAAGCAATTGGAAATTGAATTATTTTTAGAAAAAACAATGTATGACATTGTTTGTGTAACAGAGCATTGGCTAAAGGATTCTGAAATGATAATTAATTATAATAATTATAGTTTGGGCAGTTGTTTTAATCGTAAATCAATGCTGCGCGGGGGTTCACTTATCTTAATTAAGCACTCCATTAAATATAAAACTAGAAAAGATATAGTTGAACTGTCAGTTGAACATAACATTGAACTGTCCTGTGTTGAGCTAGATAAGCATGTCATAGTGTGCGTTTACAGACCCCCTAATTATCAAAACTATTCTATTTTTGAGTCGGTCATGGAAGATGTTATGGCAAAACTTGCAAGTGGTAATAAACTTTTAATTATCTGTGGAGATTTCAATATTAATATTGTTGAAGATAATTCAGATAGCAATCGCTTTTTAAGTCTCTTTAGGTCATTCAATTTATCAAATGTGTTCATTGAACCAACCCGAACTACGTCAACGACTGCTACTTGCATTGATAATGTTTTTTGTTGCTGCAACTACTTAGAAAAAGCCATTGTAAATTGTCTCCCTTCTGATCACAGTGGGCTAACGGTAACTTTTGAGTCCACCTCACCTATACAACAAGTGCAGATACAATCAAGACCGATAACATCAGGTAAATTAAATAAATTTAACAGCACTTTAAGCAACAAGTTAAGTGGTCGGGATTTCACAATGAATAATGGCAATATTCTATATAAAGAATTTTTTTCTGTTGTCCAAACTGAGTTCAATAATACTTTTAAAAAGACAACTAAAACTATATACCCTAAGTTTTTATTTAGTGACTGGGCGACTAAAGGACTCAGAAAAAGTAGGGAAAGACTTTACGAGCTATACGGCCTTAAGCCTTATATTAATACTGAAGCCTTTAATAAGTATGTAGCTACTTACTCAAAAATTTATAAAAATACTTGTAAGGTAGCTAAAGCTTTATACATAAGCAAAAAGGTAAAAACAGCAGACAACAAAGTGAAGACGGTTTGGAAAATTATAAATAACGAAACAAACAGGAATAAAAGACATAATACGGATTTCACATTGGAGACTACTCAGGGTCTTATTAGTGATAACCTAAAAGTTGCTCAAGAATTTGTAAATTTCTTTACCAGTATCCCTATTAAAACTACTGAAGCTTTAAATTCTTCGCCTTCGCTTGCTTTTGATTTATTACAGTCGAATGTGTCAGCCTGCCCGACTGAATTTAATTTTAAGCATATAAACCCCTTAGTAGTAATGAAAGCTTTCAAACAAATCAAAATTAAACTTACGGAAGATTTATGGGGATTGTCTATCAAAGTTTGTACCTCAATTATTGAGACTGTAGCCCCTTTCTTAGCTTTAATATTTAATTTGTGTGTGGATCAAGGAGTCTTTCCGGACCTAATGAAATTCAGTAAAGTAATACCACTTTTTAAAAACGGGGACAGTAAAGACACAAATAATTATAGACCAGTATCCGTGTTACCAGTCTTCAGTAAGGTATTTGAAAAAGTGATGCTAAATCAAATGCTTTATCATTTTAACACGAATAACATCTTGCATGATAAACAGTATGGTTTCACCAGAGGACGTTGTACTACTGACGCTGGTGTCACCTTACTGAAGCATATATTTAATGCGTGGGAAGAGGCACAAGATGCCATAGGCATCTTCTGCGACCTATCTAAGGCGTTTGATTGTGTGGATCACGAAACATTACTCCTGAAACTTGGGCACTACGGACTGGGCAAAACAGCTTTAAGCCTTGTTAAATCTTATTTGAATGATAGACAGCAAGTAGTCCAAATAAACGGTGTTAATTCATCGGGCTTAAACGTGAAAATGGGCGTTCCACAGGGCTCAATTTTGGGTCCTTTTTTATTTTTAGTTTATATAAATGATTTACCCCATTTATTGCAAAACAAGCTAAACATGGTCTTGTTTGCTGACGACACTTCTTTGATTTTTAAAATAAATAGACGTAGTAATAATCTTGACATCGTAAATAATGCCCTTTTGCAGGTCCAAAATTGGTTCACTGCTAATAATTTGGTTTTAAATGGGAAGAAAACGAAGTGCATAAGATTTGCTTTACCAAATGTCAAAAGTAGTAATTGTGATATAGTATTGAACAGGGAAAAACTAGAATTCGTCGATAGAACGGTTTTCCTGGGGATTACGCTTGACTCAAGGCTACAATGGGGTCCTCATTTAGCATCTCTTGCAGGACGTCTAAGCTCAGCAGCATATGCTGTTAGGAAAATCCGCCAATTTACTGATGTTGATACCGCGAGACTAGTCTATTTCAGTTACTTTCATAGTATAATGTCTTACGGTATCTTGTTATGGGGCCGGGCTGCAGACATCGAGTCAATTTTTATTCTGCAGAAAAGAGCCATCAAAGCCATTTACAATCTACGCCGGCGTGATTCTCTAAGGGAACTGTTTAAGGAAATTAACATCATGACGGTACCTTGTCAATATATCTATGAAAACATTATGTACGTTAGAAAAAATCTACATCTCTTTAGTAAGCGAGGCGACAGACATAATTATGCTACTAGAAATAGGGATCAATTAGTTCAACCAGGTTTCAGACTAGCTAAAGTAGCCACATCTTTCATGGGGTATTGTTTAAAATGTTACAATAAAATTCCTCCCCATATATTAGAACTGAATGAAACGAAATTTAAAACTTGTATTAAACGCACATTATGCAGGCAAGCATATTATAAGTTGGGGGATTACATTGAAGATAATAATGCTTGGCTAAATGCCGGTCCTGCTCCACAGCCTCAACCACTTGGATAAACAAGTTTAGGATTTTATATTGGAAGAGATGCTCGCCCTTTTTTTATTTTTTGTCTCATTTATTTATTCTTTTTTTTTATATATAATATTAATTTGATAATTAATAATTTCTCTTTTTTTTTACTTGTAGTTGCTTGGTTTTTGTAAACCATAGTTTTGTATAATGTAGAAGCATTTTATTTTCAAATATTGTAAATGTGAGTACCATGGAGCCATTTACATGTGATAAGTTATAGTTTACTTTGTGACTTGAACTAAAATGGCAGTTGAGAGCATGTCATGCTTGCTCAAATGTTTCGCTGATGGTGGCGTGTGTGTTGGATCATTCGGTTCCCTTCAAAATGGTTGAGCTAAATGGTGCCAATACACGCGTCATGTTCGTGAACGGGCGCCGTCGGTTGAGACTGGTCACCTCTTAACTGCCACTGACTTGTTTTAATCTTTATACTTTGAATTGTTTTTATAGTTTCCTTTTTTTTTGCATTGTCCTCACATATAGAAGCGACCAAGGATGTAACCAAGGTTATGTAATACAGAACATAATTTAAAAGAGTGTCCGTGGAGTTTCTTGCACGTTCTTCTCCATAGAGATCTACGCTTTGGAACGTGCAGATAGCTTCACCTCTTTCGACTTGACAATTCAAAAGTGCCTGTAAAGGGTTTAATTGAAATAAATGCTTTGAATCTTGAATCTTGAATCTTGTTCTTTGTTCTAATATTTTGACAGTTTCGTAAAGTACCTACGTTTTGTTGAAAAACGAGCATAATACTACCAATGTCGTCTTTATAATACTAAGTATATCAATTTTAGAATAAGAATATTGCAGACGGCTGAAGTATGAAAAAAAGGGAAAGTGAAAGCCGGGATGACACACGAAGGGTCCCGTACTATGGAATTATAAAATTTGATTCTACATCAACGGCATGGGCCTTATAGGTTTAACGAGTATCGGAAGATGCGGAATTACGAACTATTGGTATCACAGTCTGACTCAATCTTTAAAACCGGTTTTTATTTAATAAAAATTTTTAAATAATGCTAAAAATAAATGTAAAGCAACATGGTCAATCATAAAAAATAATTCAAACAAATTAAATAACAACAACTACATACATGAATTGATAATCGGTGATAAAAAAATTACTAATCCTGATGACATAAGTAACCAATTCAATGACTATTTTATCGAACTGACACAAAAATCTAACCATAATAATTATAACGTAAACAACATTGACATTGACAGTAACGCAAATACTTTATTCCTGACTCCTGTAAATGAAATTGACATTATTAAAATAATTAATTCATTAAATAACACAAATTCAACCGGATATGACGAAGTAACCACTAAAATAATTAAATTAAGTGCAAAAATTATAGCATCCCCACTTAGCTACCTAATAAACCTCTCATATGAACAAGGTATTTTCCCAAAAAATCTTAAAGAGTCTATAATTAAACCATTATACAAAAAGGGTAACTGCTCTGATATGAGTAATTATAGGCCTATTACACTAATCCCAATTTTTTCTAAAATTTTTGAAAAAGCAATGCATGGCAAAATAAATAGCTTTGTAACTAAACATAACCTGATCGTGGAGAGTCAGTTTGGGTTCAGAAAAAACTGTTCAACAACTCTAGCTTGTTTTTCCTTAGTAAAACTAATTACCGAAGCGCTTGATAAAAAAATGTCTGCATTGTCGGTTTTCTTAGATATGAGCAAAGCATTTGATTTTGTCTCACATGAACGACTACTCCACAAATTAGAGAAATACGGAATAAGGGGCAAAGCGCATGATTGGCTTAAAAGCTATTTGTCTGATCGCCAACAGAAAACTGTTATTTCTAGAATAGAAAAAAATACTAGGAAGACGTATTGCTCAGAATTAAAATTTAATCATTCTGGCGTTCCACAGGGAAGTATACTGGGTCCGCCACTATTTATACTATACATAAATGACCTCATCAAATGCTTAAAATGTGAATGTATCCAATTTGCTGACGACACCACTTTGGCGATAAAATGTTCCAACAAAACTGACATAGAAAATCACACTAATATTGAAATTATGAACGTAATAAAATGGCTAGGGGACAATAATCTACAAGTTAATATTAATAAAACTAAAGTAGTACAATTTCAAACATGCAACTTGTCAGCTACACCAACAACAATTCGGCATGACAATACAATTTTGCAACCAGTATCATCTGCTTTGTTTTTGGGTATTATAATTGATAATAAACTGAATTGGAAGGAACATGTAGAAAGAGTATGCAACAAGCTTGACAAGTTTGTATATGCTCTCCGCAAGTTAAGACTAGTGTCCAGTAAAAGAACAGTCCTAAATGCGTTTCATGGGTATGTTTCGTCAGTACTGCGTTACGGCCTAGTCCTATGGGGCAATTCAGTGGACGTGGAACGAGCGTTCAAAGTTCAAAAAAAGTGTATCCGAGCCATGAGTGGAGCAGAATATTTAGACCATTGCAAGCCATTATTTAAGGAATTAAAAATTCTCCCACTCCCGTGTCTCTATATTTTTGAGGTATGTTTATTTGTAAAAAAATACCCTCATTTATTCTCGTTGAATGAACACGTCTCAGAAAGATTGAATAAAAAAAATTCTGGGAAACTGCTAGTTCCTCCTCAGAGATTGCATCTCTATAGCAGAAATGCCAGTTGTATGACCGTAAAAATTTATAATAAATTACCACCTGAATTCAGAATGCTACCAACTGATAAATTAAAACGTAAAATGTTTGCCTGGCTTTTGGACATGTGTTTTTATTCAGTTAACGAATTCTTAAATCATAAGTTTTGACCAATAAATATTCGAAGTAATGACAGTAGGTAATTCATATTGTGTTATTATTATTTTGACATTATTATTTTGACTGATTTGATTATTCTTTAAAATTTAGACATTATTATTTGACATTTATATGACTTTTTTTAAATTATTTTTTATTAATATTTGGTGTGTGTATACCTACTGACTTGCATTTTTTTTTAAGGATTCTACATATAGTGATAATTATTATTGTGTGATAATTTTGACATTTCCTTCCATTATAATAATATGATATAACAAAATTGTGCTGGTCTTGATATAGTAAAAAAAAACCTACCTTCAATTAAATGTTTAAATATTTCTACACCTGCAATGGTAGTGTACGTGATCCATTTTAATGTTAAGATCTTGTATGTACCGTATACTTAGAAATAAATGAATTATTATTATTATTATTAAAAAAGCTTGTAATAAAGGAAAAATCGTTGTATAAATCACACACACACACGATGTCTCCATACAAGAAACTTAATATTAAGATGAAATGAGTGAATGAAACATTTTGCGTAACAAAATTTCTTAAGATCTTACGATAATAGTTGTATCAAAACTCGTGCAAAGGACACGTTTTCGTTTCATTTTTAGAAAATGGAACTCTAAATTTTCTTCGAAACTTTACAAGAAAACTCCGGTACCTTTTTATTATTTCTCGAAAATACCGAACTTGTCATACTCCACACACTTCCAGTAACAAATAGGTTTCCCGGTAATATTATACAAAGTCCTACGCCGTACTTTTCCGGGAACACACACAATGGACTCGCAACTCACGATCCAATGCCTACCGCACAAAGTTTTTAATTTCCTGTGCCGTTTCGTGCCGGTTTTCGTGCTGGGTTTAGTTTAGCTTGTCTTTGGTCCATTTTGATACGTCCAGGAGCACAGAGACCTTTGTTTTAGTTTTCTATGCGATAGAGTGTAGACTGAGTTGTCTATTGAATTTTGCAGGTGGTGTGCGCGTGTGGTTTTAAACGGTCCGACTTTCCGAGTTTGTCTTTTGTTTTCATTTGATTTTTGCCGTCGAATTTATGGTAGGAGATATGAAACTGTGTTGCTTTGTTCGCGATTCGTTGATAGAGGTGTGCGGAGTTTGAATTGCGTTTGGAAGAGAATAATGTGCTGGTAGCCCAATGCTTCTGTTTGGAATCATTTCTTAAAAAAAAAAAAATCCGCGTAGCTCGTGACATTTTGTCAGTGGTAGCATGGTGGAAGCGATTGTTGAAAGAAACATTTATGGAATTGATTAATATATTGCATATTACTAGGTATATGATTTAATATGTTAGCATTTCAACAATCGCATCCGCTGAAAGAATGACTTCCTTTCGAGTGACTTAGGACTTATCAGATTATGTCCAGAGAGTTACACAATCTGTGTTGAAGTATCCTCCCAGTTTTACAATAAACCTCTTAGGCACTTTTTTTTTAAATCGAGGTTATATGAATGTTACCTCATTTATTTATGTCCAGCATTGGACAGAAGCCGCTATGAATTTATAATAATTCACCGAAAAACGCAACCTCTCAAATAAAAAAAAATGTTGCCAGCCGAAAAAAAATCCAGCATTATTCATTCAATTTATGTTTCGCCTACCCTCGTTTTTATGTGGCAATGTAAACATGCTTGTCTGAATGTCTGCTTATACAGTCGTGCAAATGGCCGTATGTCAAAATACGTGAGTTGGTTTTTACATTTAACGAATTCTCCCTATGTGCCATAAAATTGTGAAGTCCCATAGATTTCGCTGAGTTTGTCCGACCCGAATAGATTGTGGTTTTATTTCTTATGTCAGATTGTGAGTTAAGTACTTTTGTTTATGGGTCTGGGCTGTTCAGAGTTGCTGGGTTAGGAGTAATAATATTATGGTTGTTAATCTGTTTTATCTGAGCAAACACTCTTGCTTGCAATTAACTTGGCTTGCTGAATTCCGAATTTATGTCTGAAAATTATTTTGAACTGGCTAACCCGCGCAAGTTCGTCTGCGTCACATAAGAGAGAGAAAAACTGTTTTTACATCATTCTTGTGGCTAAAATATTGTGAAATATTTCGTGATGAGCCAGATTTTGATCTGGATTACGTCTGATAAAGTAACAATTTAGAAAATCTTTTTTTTTCCAACTGCGCGACGTGCCGTACCATCACCGGCTGCTTATCAGCCAATATATCACATCTACAAGTAAGAAGGAAAGTTGCTATTGCAATCGAAAAATGAAAACAAGAGTGTGACACTAGATACCCGCTATTTGATGCACAACTACCAGCTCTTAAGACTTCCTCAAATCAGTAGTCTCGCTGTCAAGAAACGCCTGCTTCAAACTGTGGCAGGACACTTCTCCCCATAAACTATTTACTACAAATCAAGCACCTTCCCTCAGGTTCCACTTGGAAGTCCCTAAACCTCCTCAGAACGCAATTCGGAAGGTCATTCTAACCTCGCAGGGCTACTGAATCGGATCAACTGCAAGGTGTGTATGTGGAAAAGAATCAAAAACCATGCTCGCCATTTTATCCTGCTCACTGTGCCCCAAAATATGCAGCCTAAGTGACCTACGTGCTATCAACGATAACGTGGAAGTGGCATTGTTATGGCGACCCAAATCGAATCAACACCCTAATCAACAGTCGTGCCGCAGAAGATGATGCTCTTATTAGTATTTATTGTTAGCGCAATAGGGACTCTAACAGCAAAAGAAGTAAAATAAAACGCCTGCATAATTTAGGTTAACGTTATTTAGAAATACAACTCCTGAGGGTCTGAGAATTTATTTTATATCAGCTCAGCTAGCATCCAATCCTAACTATATTATAAAAGTGAATGCTTGGCGGATTGTCAATCAATGTATGTTTGAACTGCTGAACGAATTTTTGATGAAACTTTCATTCTGGTTGATTGTATCCTAGACTAGCTGCTGCCCGCGACTTCGTCCCCGTGGAATCCCCGATTTTAAAACATTCTTTATCGCTGCTCCGCTCCTATTGGCTTAAGCGTGATGATATATAGCCTAAAGCCTTCCTCGATAAATGGTCTATTCAACCCAAAAAGAATTTTTCAATTCGAACCAGTAGTTCCTGAGATTAGCGCGTTCAAACAAACAAACAAACAAACAAACAACCAAACAAACTCTTCAGCTTTATAATATTAGTATAGATTAGAACAGTCCTTGTTAAGATTCCTATTCTGGTTGTACTTTATATAAGCATATTTTCAAATGTGAAAGTATGACGCAAAGTCAAGCTTAGTGTATAAAGTAGAATATTATACTACGAGACCCATGTGGCTGAAAAATTATTTTGCTCCAACCAAACCACCAAATATGAAAAACAGAAAAACTCAGCGAAAATAATACATACCTTTGCTCGCAGGTCCCGTAGAACATAAAATATATTTGAGCACAATAAATACTTGGAGCGTTTTATTGTTATTGGCACAATAACCGTATGTTACCTGTGACTCGGTTAAATTAACTGTCTGTCTGTACGTGCGGCTAATTGTGGTCGCTTTTTATTGGCCAGCAGTGTAAATGAGACGGTATTGGGTTGTGGCAATACATTGTTGTGGGTTGTGTGTTTAGAAATGCAGTTAGGGCTACGCGAACTAATACGGAACGTTGTGCACTGCTGCCGGTATTATTTATAAAAAATAAAACCTTTTATAGAGGATGGCTAAGGGAATTTCCTGCCAGAGACTGTGTTTTCTGATACCTGGTGGAAGTCAATACCAAATAGTTTACATTTAAGCAAATGTGCTCCGTCATTAACCACATCAGCGCTTACCAAAAGGTGATGAAAAGCGAGGTTATGCCTATTTAAAATTAAAGAAGATCTTACTGAACTAGCTTTACCCTTGGCTTTTTTTTACTCCACAGAAACCGTGCATTTTTGCAGTATCAAAGTAGTCAACGGCCTGTCTGTTTGTGCTTGTGGCTAATCGTGGCCACTTTTTATGAGCCAGAAATGTAAATGACACAGTATTGGGTTTTCGCGCTACATTTGACGACAAATATGCTTAGTCGTCGACGACAGCATCGCTTACCATCAGATGCCTGAATTATTAATCGATAACGTGATTCAAGCAAATGTGAAACATTTTTAACAAACCTGTTATAATTTTCGGGAAACCTATTTTGTTAAACTGCTTTATCTCGTGGCTTCGGGTTTTTACCTATTCCACAGGAACCGTGCAGGAAACCATGATTCTGATAAAAATTCAGAATCATAGTAGTCTATACCTGTCTGTTCTATGTTCGGCTTATTGTTACCGCTTTTTCTTGGACAGCAGTAGAAATGAAGCAGTATTGGGAATTTGCGATACATTGTAGTGGGTTGTCGGTTTTATACGTTTACATAAAACCAACCGCGTAACCGCTAGTTATATTTGTGGGTTGTGTTTATAAAAAAGGTGAATAAGTTCAGAAGATTCGCTATTGCCATTAGTTGACAAATCTTTTCTGTCGTCATTAGCATGGGCACAATCCAGAGTTTTCAGAGCTCGGTTTGTAGTTATCAGATCAAAATGCTTGGCTTAGTTTATAACTACATTTCAGACGAAATAGGGTATTAAGAGGGTATTATTACATGTCTCAAAACCTTGACAAAAGTACAGAAGAAGCTACCATCTGGGGAACACGGTACTTCTTGGCAAGACTGGTATCAGATTAACGACTGCTAAAAGACCTTCAAATAGAAGAAGCTACAATGAATTTTTTAGTCTCAAAAAATGACGGGCTGTAAGGTCGTTTTCGAATCTAAAGTCATCAGAGACAGTACTAATTGTATTTGAAGTCGCAATTCACCGCAGTCTATTTACACCATCCAGAACAACTGACGGTTTGCCTGAAGGACTACTGTCTAGCATAGAAGTATTCTAAAGAGTGTAATTTCTCTATCCTATCAGTAATATTTTTCAAACGAGTATATCCATAAAGTTTTTTCATGGTGTTCAAAATATTTTTTTTTCCTGTATCATTCATCACCATCATCACTATCCACAGCCCGACTTCACCCACTGTTGGGCATAGGCCTTTTTTTTTCTTGTACTAATGCGCGCATTTCTCTATTATTATATCACAATAGCCATAATTTCAAAAAAACATCCTAAAATTACGTCATAACTTCAAATAGTTTCCATCTACGCTGCGAGGCACATCGCACGAGTTCTTAGCCAAAGAAATTCAATTTCTACTCCATCAGTCTGATATACCTAGTTTGAATGGCTGCGCGTATTTGCATGTTAAAATGAGTTCCCTTACTTAGAGGCGCGAATGGAAACAAGATGGCCGTGTGTTTTGTTTCGTTTTCGAGACGGTTTTTTTAAGATTGTTGTTTTGATTTAGATTTGTGAATTGTGTCAAGGTTTTTGGTATTCGACTGAAAAAGTGTACAGTGCAATCTTTTTAACACAATATATATAAAATAAGTTCACCCATGTACCGCTTCTATAGATGAAGATTAAATAAATAAAATTAAGTTCCTGTCCTAAAAGCTGTAAAGTTGTTCTTTCAATGTCTATAAAAATGAATTGGCCTCTTCAATCAAATTGTCGTTCCTCACTTGTCTGTGAGAAGCTTTACGGCGCAGAAGTTTTGTAGTCCCTAGACAGTAAGCGTTGACTGACTCATCAGTCTCTGAATGTTAACCAGCCGACGTAGGTTTGCTGTGTACAGAATCAGACTTCTAAGTTCAGTTACCTAAGAATAACTTGAAAAGTTCATATTTTTTTACAAACCCGTATCGCATAGGGTCACACACACCTACAAAAACACGGCAAAATTAAAGGTTAAACGACAAAATTAAGGGAAAACAATCGTAATTAATGCAAAATGCGTGAAACAAAGGGCCGAACGACAGTCATTACGTCACAGTTATGATGGATGGCAGCGGCCCCCAATTCACAGGGGCGCCTTGGAAACAGGACAAAAGGTACAAAAATCACTTTCCATTAGTAATCGCTGGAAGTTTGGTGGGCTTCCTGTGGGTTCTGTCGAGTTTTTTTTTTTGTTAACAAAAACGGAATCCTTATAGGGTCAATTCGTTGTACGTCTGTCGTTATATTTTTAGTTTCAAAGACTCTTCAGTATTATATGATAGCAAATGAACCGGGATTGCTGAGATTGCATGTCTGTTTATCGTCTACACCAGTGGCCGTACTACGAAGTGCCAATGCTATCATGATTCAGTGTGAGGGAAAGGGATAGTGCTATTCGTCTTGTGTAACTCCGTCTCTCTCTGACACAGGTATCATGATGGATTTAAGACGTCATGGTAGGGCTGCAGTTCATAACATAACATCATGTCGCACGCTATAAACGGGTAAACATTACATCATGCCGTACGCTGTGAAGGGCTACAAGTGAATTTCAATGAAGTTATGTAATATCAACACTAAATTGAGAATTTTTTTAATCATTTATAGTTTTTGTAAAAAAGATTTTTTTTTACAAAAAAAAAAACAATCAATAAGTTTTTTTTTTTTTGTAAAAAATATAAACGACTTCCAAACAGGTTTCTGTTTGGGAGTCGTTTGTATTTTTTATAAAATATAAAATCTCTTTAATTTCAGAAATCAGTGACTAAAAACGAAGAAACATAATTAAAAAACTGACTTCCGAAATTCAAGTTATTTTTGTTGGGGCATTACTGAATTGAATATGAACCGATCTTTATGCTTATTTATTATATACGATGCAGGTTTAGTAAGTTATAGCTGTATAAACTTGACTTTGACTTCAAAGATATGTAAACTAGTGAAAGCCTTTTTTTTTTGGATGGGAAATCATCAAATGACCCCTCCCGCCCTGGGTGGAGCGGTAGGGAGTGTCAGACTCTTACTGACTAAAACCCACCCGTGATCCTTCTTGTGCCCTATGCGTTCCAGGGCCGCGGTAACTCTTTCGAACAAATTCCACAACCCTAGCAGGCACCGACCCTATGGGGCCCCGTCCTCGGTGCTGACGGCTCCTTGAGGCGCGCGTGGAACACAACGCGTCGTCGACTCAACAAACTAGTGAAAGCCTGAACTTAGGATCAATATGATCTAGTAAAGTGAGATATTCAACCATGAGCTGGCCTGGACTACAAAATAACTCCATAACAGCAAATAGCGCAACCATTAACTGTGGGAATAATGACAATTTAGTTGTGGAGTATCACCACTAAAAAGTGAAAAATAAAAAACTATTTACAAAAATTAAAGATGTGACTGACTTCCAAGTAAAAAGACGTGTATATATTTATTTTATAAATATAGTAATCCTTAGTTATAATAAAATTAATGAAAAAATACCTTTTTATTTTTCTGGATGGGAAATCATCAAATGACTTCTCCCACTCTAGGCGGAGCAGAAGGGAGTGTCAGACTCTTACTGACTAAAACCCACCCATGATCCTTCTAGTGAGTCTTTCAGACTTTAGTTTTTTATTATTATTATCATCCATGGGATCTCATTTGACTACATCAGATGATAGATGGGGAGCGACGACCACGTTTTCCTGAATTAACCTATTCAATCTTCAGTTCAAGAACCACAGGTGGTATTTGACTACATAAAGTTATGTACGATGAGTCAAAACACCATTTTTTTTTCGTATTCCAATCATTCGTAAAGGAGATGGAAAATGGTGGGACCAAATGTAATGAGTTGAGATAATTATGATCTAAAAAATTTGTCATTTTTTTTTCTTACTATGTGAAAAATCAGCACAATTCTGAATCTGGGAGCGGAGAAATAAGAAAAAGATAGGTTTCGTGAGATTTTCGATTGACAAATCGATTACACAATTGCAAAAAAAATAATCTCAAAACCATTAAATGCACTACATGCAATACAGTACATTTTATTACGGTTCAATCATCAATTAATGACTTTTAAACCGATAAAATGACTATTGATTTTATATCGATTAAAATTAATCTTACATTTTTAGTCTATGTCACTGGCATGACAGCTGACTGACATTGATACTAGACAATAATTGCCGGCTGCACACTCGTGTTTTTCGATGCGTTTTGAGTGGTTTCCCGATTATTATTAATTTTCAGCGACCACTGCTTAGTTTTTTTATGGATTCTGACCCTGCCTACCTTGTACGGCCCTTGCTTTCACTCTGGACACCGAAGATCACTCACACGTTTGACTTGGAATTGTTATTTTGGATTTACTGCCGGCTTGTGGATTGGATATTGTTGAAAATATGGATCGCTGTGTGAATTGGGATAGCAACACTAGGCCGACGACCCTAAATGATGAAACAATTCTCAATCATGTCTTAGATAAAGATTGTAACATAACCTTAATTTTACTAAACCGCTATTAACTCGGCTCTCAGATTGTCAAAACTTATAAAATTTTCAGAGAGGGACTGACAGGTCTAAATCTATTAATTCATACCATTTTCATCTCTTTACATTTAGTCCCAAGATTGTATGTGATCGTTTCGGTCTCCTTTTATTTTGAATATTGACTCTCAATACTCCCACGTTTCTTTGCTACCTCCTATAACGAAATACATATCTATACTAACTCAAAAAACAAAAGTTTTCTAAAAAAGCAACGGACCCCTAATGAAAGGCGGACAAAGAACCGTATACGCCGTGTAATTTTCAGCCGAAAAATACGTCTTTCAGGTCCTTTTTCAGGACGACAGCGACGGTAATGAACTGATTAGTAAATTGCTTTAAGCACATAATGTTTGATGTGATGTAAACAAAATTTTATTTGCAATAGTTTTAGTTTATAAATAACTGTAAAACATAATAAGAAGATTTTATGACTTCAAAACTTGTAAAAAATATATTTTGTAATGAGGTGTTCGTGGCTTAATAATAACGGCCACACGGGGCCATCTTCAAGGTCAAGAAACGTTTGTCGGGATCGCTCTCAGGATGGGTGACCATTGTCACCTACAGATAGTTGTTCCAGTTCTTGTTGTTTGTGTATGAGAATTTGTATGTTTGTAAACGCATCTACGATATAGCAGAAATTCCTGGTGTACGGCAACATTTTGTTTTTTTTTAAGCAAATAATGCAAAACAAATAAAGTTTATCACAAACACAAAGGTATACCTACTTACGCCAAGTTTTCACGAGAAACAAACGTTTTAAATATTTATTTTAAAATGTAATCAAATCTTTAATGATAATAAAAAGATAAAAGCAAGTGTGATCAAGATAGTCTATATCATATATACCTAATCAAAACAAAATCACACGAAAAACGTACCTGAATAATTTATTTTACCCATTTAATAAATGCCACTGTTCTACTGAAAAGGGTTTCTAAAAAAAAGGTGCTAAAATCACTAATACGAAGTGACAACCTTCTGGTTTTTGGATCAAGATATTTTTTTGCTTGGCCATTGTTTTATATGGGTGACCGGAATATGGTAAGAAGTCCTGGGGCCGTATTATGACCTCTTAAAACCATCATGTTTTCGGTGTGAAAAAGAGACGGAGCTATACAGGACGAATAGCACTATCCTTTTCTCACACAGAAAACATGATGGTTTTAAGATGTCATAATACGGCCCCTGGAACCTACACTGAATGGGAAGAACTCTCCGATCAGACTAGACCAAGGTGTTGTGTCTGGTGGGCAACTGCCTGATGTTTGTTGTCCCTTCTCTTGAACTATCTTTAATATAGGATTTGTGTGACGTCAGGTCGTCTTTTAGTTTGGAAGTCGCAGGGTGATTCCCAGGTTGCGGAATTTAATCGAATGAGTCACCGCGGCCCTGGAACGCAAAGGGCAGAAGAAGGATTACGGGTGGGTTTTAGTCAGTAAGAGTCTGACACTCCCTTCCGCTCCGCCCAGAGAGGAGAAGTCATTTGATGATTTCCTATCCAAAAAAAGGGTGATTCCCAGATACCATAAACACGGGCCTGCGGACGGCGACGTTGTGTGGCTCACCGTCCGATAACAATCAGGCCCGGGTCGACGGCGCGTTGTGTTCCACGCGTACCTCAAAGAGATGTTAGTATAGTATCCGGCGTCTGCTAGGGACAGTATCTGCCATCGCAAAGGGAGTAAGAGGAGAAGTAAGAGTTTGACATCCGCTACCGCTCCGCCCAAAGCGGAAAAAGTCATTTAATTTCCCATGCTTAAAAATAAAACATATTATTTTAGTTCATATGGCTCTGTATTGATAAAGCTACAAGTTCTTATCTCTATTTTTCTCGACCCGGGTATCAAAACAGGACCTCATGCTCAGCAGTAACATACCCGTGACAATAGAACATAAAGCAAAATACAATACGCAGGCGTTGATTTTTTATAATAAAATATTATACCGAAAGAATCGTGTTATACGTATAGATCTATCACCAGTTCATCACTGCAAAATACTCTCATGACAAAGCCACTTACCAATTATTGCCAAAAGTGGCTATCAGTTTGCCCAAACAATAATTCTATCAATCCGCCTGTCAATTAGCAATCAAAAATCCAGAAAATCAAGCGCTGAAAGCGATAACCTCCTTCCTAAGTCCACTTGATTCAGCTGCAAAGCCGCTTTCTTCGAACCAGGAAGCGACAGTAACACCTCAATAATTTGTCTAATTCGTTCAATAAATGTCGGCTTCATTGAAAAGGGGTGCGAATAAATCTGGGGGTGTTAAATAATCAGTGAACCGGGATGTCTACAGCCCCCTGTCGAAGGTCGCCCAGTATTAAATTATTTCGACGTCCAACAGCTGTGTGGCTAAAATTTGTAATTGAGACACGAATTTTTGACCTCTCTTTGGATTTTTATAGAGTGGTTTGTACGATATTGTTGAGGAAATAATTCTGTCTTTACTAGTAAGGAATATAGGTGAGGGGGGAGGGGTTTAATGCAGTTGCTAACCTGTTGAAACTCTAATACACTGTACGCATTAAAAAAAACACAAATTATTATATACCTATCAGCATTCCAGCCAAAGAGATCAGGTACAAAAAATTCACGGTAAGACATCAAGGTGATTAAGTTGTAATAATTGAAAACATTATTAACGCGCCCCGCTTCTTACTTCGGGGACAAATGATAAAGTTTCCTACTCTTTCTATTAGTAAAACCTTAAAAATCTCGGTTTAGAAGAAGTAACAGCAGTAATCGAGTTTGTTTTATATTACAGTTATTTTATATTTACAGATTTTTCAGAGAACAAACCACAAAAACATCACACTGCTACACAATACATAATTAATGAAATGGTTCTTAAAACTTTTATTTACGTTAACAGACTTTTAAAAAAGTTCAGCAACGCGTGATTCATTGTATTTACGAGCTTCGAGTAGTTTAGTAAGTACGTGTTGATCTAGTTTTAGTCCATTGCCTGTTACGTAACAAAAAACATGGCTCCTAATAAAAATTGGCTTAGAGTGGCCCAACGAAATTACCAACTGATGTGACAGGTACTGCTGCTGTAATTGTAATATTCAATCCATGTATCGATTATTTTTATTACTAGCGACTTGCCCCGGATTCGTACGGATGCAATTCTGAAAAAATGTGTTTATTTACGACATCACATCGCATCAAAATCTGTTGCGTAGTTTTAGAGATCTAAGCATACATAGGGTCAGACAGACAGCGGGAAGCGACTTTGTTTTATACTATGTAGTGATGATTGATGAACTCGCATTTGACACACACAATCTGATGGAGAGCGACGATGTGCTCGACGAAACAACGAATAAAAGTAACATGTTCAGATTTGAAGGATTAAAAATCTTGTTACTTTTGTAACTCGCTTTTTTACCCTTTTTATTTTTAACGTCCTTATAGGATACACTTCTTTATGTTTGTCTGCCTCAGGTGTTAATCTGTCATAGGTTATTATTTCAATTAAGAAGATACCCCGAATCTACTTTATCGAAATAAGAAGTCAGTGGTATTTAAAACAACAAACTAAAAAAGATGATTCGTACTTGCCGACTTATTCGTGGAAAGTTTTTTAAATGTTTGCAGCGGAGTTCACATTGATGTAGCCAATTGGAGACAAAGTTAAATGTTATATCAAGTTCTTATTTATTGATACAACTGCAACTGCCTAGCCTTTTACAAGTACATTGGAATCTGCTTTCAGTCAAACCGGATTCAGATATATATATAATGTACAGCGATTAACACGAAACTTCTTGGCAAGACTGCTGTCCAATTTTATAATAGTCTGTTATGGACATGAAAAAGTTTTCCATGTATAGTAAATGGAAAACTTTCCATTTGTGGCAAAAATATTTTTTTTCTGGTATTACCAGCTCTATATGAGTACGCACTGTTGCGTGCAACCTAATTGTAGGGTCCGTCGGACCTTCGGCAGAAACGATCTTTTTTCTTTTTAATGTACGAACTTTGAAGTCGTTTTTTATGTGAATTTGTTTATCTGGCTTTCGGTTTTATGTTTCACATTTTGTAAATTCGAAATAATGTATTAGTAGTCAGAGAGTAATGTTTCTTTTTTATTTTTACAGATTTGGGTTTTGTAATAAAAACATTATGAACATTTTTTTTTTTAACATTACGCAAAACTCTGCGTAGGGGGCGACACTAGCACAAATAGTAAACAAACCGGCATAATGCATCATGTCATATTTATTCGAAACAAATAATTTTGTGCAAACGTATTAAATTATAATAGTTTTTCTTTATATTATTCATGATAAAAAACATTTATTATTATATTACGGCATCCTACGGCCTTTTTAAAATGGATAATCAAAAAAAAAACTGCTTCGAGGACGGGGTGCCATTTTAATGGAATAAAAGAAGGATTTGGTGGAGAGGTACTTAAGTAAATCGAAACCTATTCAATTTAAGATTTAAACTATACGACATGGTTACACTGAAAGCGATAATATACTCATTTTTTTTATTTACTCAACTAAATAATACATTAAAACATTTCTGAACATACAAGTATTAAGTATTTACAACGTATTGCTGGAATCCTATACTTTTCGTACATTGTCTTTCAGAAATGAAAGAATATTGATATTTATTATTTCCTACCTTATTTATTATCCTTACCTTCAATCTCACATTCAAATACTCAGCACTGATGCATTATTGTAAATAATATGGGTTGCGCCGCAGTTAATTTATTTTCTCGATCATTCCTTGATCGCATCTATCGGTTATTTTTTCTGACTGAGCACGTTTCCTCTTCTATCCTTGTCCCGCACGCCTCTTTCTGCAAAGTGTGAGCGAGAGAGGAAGAAGGAAGCCAATACTAAGATATTCGTTCGCCGCCATCGCATCGACACGCGATTGTGAATCCTCGCGCAAATGATTCGTATTTTCGGGAAAACTTTCAACTTTGTTTCGTGAAACTGTGCACGGTTGAAGACAAACCTCTAAACCATTTTTTGAGTGAAAATTTAAAGGGACAGTGCTAAGGATTGCTGCTGCAGCTCCTGTTACGGCCACGCCACGCGGGCCACCACCACACAGTAGAGGAAAGCAGGTCAGTACTCCTTTTGAACCTAGAACTGTCTTTCTACCTAATTTCCAATCAAGGCAGTTCAACTTTTTCCCTTGTTTTCATACGTGTGTCAGTCATTCTCTCATAACGCAGATACAGTCCACATTTATCGCCCCGCGCCACCAAATATTCTTTTCCCTAAATAAACCAAAAATTATTAATTCATAAGTTTACAAGTAAAAAAAAAATACCCAGAGATGAATATTGTAGTGATTTTGTTTCCTGTTTGACCTCCTTATGACTAAAATATACGTCAGATAATCGTTTTTTCATTATACCCACAAAAAGATTTAAGTTTATCGTTCTTGGTGGGTACATATCTTTCGTAATTAATGGTACTTAACCTAATCGTTACGTATTTAATTTATTTCATAGATAGTATAAATTAAATCTAAACAACTTTTGCAATGTTTGCTACAAAATATCTACATAATCACGATGAAACAAGACCCAGGAGGGTTAAAACGGGTGCTCTTCTAATATTTACATATAATCATTATAAAAAATATGATACTGCTGAAGTGAGTGAAAATGTAGACGTATATAAACAAACTTGGCTGCTGGAAATGGAAAATACCTGAAAATTGGGGTTCCAATTTTGAGGACAGAACCAAAAAACAAAATAGCGCGCGTGATCTACTTGTTTTGTCTCGCAAACACTTTAGATTTTAACATTTTCTCCAACGTTGACCTAAAACAAAGAATATTTATGAAACCTCAAATTAAAATATATTCCGGCTGTCCAAATATGTACTTTCGCTAGTAAAAATAATTTGGGCAACAATGAAATGGGATTCAACAATTCCATGACAGTTAATTTTTACAAACGAACTTGGTTTTGTTTTTATGAAACACTGAAAAGCATAGGCGGTGGACTTGAAAAATAGTTTCAGTTTGAATTTGAAGTTCTATGAAGAAAATAACGAGGACGAAAACACGAGAAGAGAATTTATTAGGACTAATTCAAAAGAAATTGACACAAATAAATGTAAAATGGTTTATAAGTAGGTATTTAATAAAAGTATTTTTAATTTATGAGTGCTGTTAAAGTATGAAAATAACTAAAACAAAATATAAAAGAAACCTTTAATTGACTAACGCACAATCACACAACTTCCTCATTCAAAACCATTCCTACATTCATTCATATCCTCCCTTCTACATTCATTATCTTTCAATCCTTTGACAACTGAATCAAGAACTCAACGAAAAAATGGCGCGTGCGATCCTCTGTCGGCTATAAATTATAAATGAACAATGTTGTAACCAAAACTCACCTACGAAGACTTTCAACAATTCAGTGAAGTGTTAAGTGACAAACGAAGGACGTCCGCGGACTGTATTGGAGTGGCGCCACGAGAAAACCATCGTTTGTGAAGAAGACCCGTGAGTACCTCCCTTTCAATCCCAGTTTTTCCCGTGATTTTGCACGACTTAAGGTCGCCTATGGCCACAGTTCCATCGAAGGTTCGACCATAACAAGTGCAATAATATTATAAACCGGAATACTTGCGAAATTTACGTGAATTATAATACCTGAAAAAATCGGATTATTACTTCCCGGCATCACTATGACAATGAAGCAACAGACAGTGCATCTGTATTTGCGTGCACTCTTGCGCACTATAATATCTCCTGGGTACACTGCTAATCTTCATTGTCCCTCCCCGACCTTTGCCTAACGAGCCAGCCCGCGCTGCTGAGCCATTAGCGTTAAATCCCCTAAATAATACCAATCTGAGCCAGCCTGTCCCTTGCTGACCCCCCTCAATGACCCCGCTAAGCCGAGGCCCGTGTCCCACAGGGGTTGCCCTTAGCGAGCGGTCATTTAGTTTTTAAGTAGTTTTAAGCCCTGGCTGGGGGCCTTAAAATTTTTAAGGCCACCACAGGATTGCCCGGTTAAGCAGTAACCAGCCTTAGTGTGCTGAACTGCGAGTGGTCATATAAAAAAAAAATCTTCATTGAGATTCGGTCGAAATTCGGTCGAGGGATTGTAATTATTAGCGTATCAGCGGCAGTTCAAATTATGTTTAGCTTGTATTTAGATATTAATCTAGAACTTACCTATAAAATTGTAAGTAACGTCCTTGTTTTGATACTACCACACAAATATCGACCGGCTCTTAAAATAATTTTATTATTAAGGAAAATTAAAAAAAACTTCTGGCTTTATACCTACCTAAGTTAATTTAATAAACGTAAAAAATACATAAATTCGCTCTGCCGTTATAAACTGAGGCTTTTAGCTAATGAAATGTATGTACAGGTATTAATTTTTTAAAGCCATACAAAGTTATGATTTATTAAATTAAAAGTACCTAGAGAGTTCTTTATTTCAGCGTTAAAATTTCCCTAAATGTGAATATTATACAGGAATATTGTGTAAGAAAAAACACAACTTTTTTATTTATTTATCGAATTTCAATTTATTGAAGCGTGATTTAGTTAGGGTGACCAAAGGAACCTCATTACTAAGTATTCGCTCTGAGTTAGCCTGCTGGTCTACCGCAAGAACCTAAATCTCGTTTCTTTTTCTGGGTGGGAAATCATCAAATGACTTCTCCCGCTCTGGGTGGAGCGGAAGGGAGTGTCAGACTCTTACTGACTAAAACCCACCCGTGATCTGTCTAGTGCCCTTTGCGTTCCAGGGCCACGGTGACTCTTTCGAACAAATTCCGCAACAAGGTATGGAACCCTCTTTTTTTTTTTTTTGGATGGGAAATCATCAAATGACTTCTCCCGCTCTGGGCGGAGCGGAAGGGAGTGTCAGACTCTTACTGACTAAAACCCACCCGTGTTCCTGCTTGTGCCCTTTGCGTTCCAGGGCCGCGGTGACTCTTTCGAACAAATTCCGCAACCCTAGCAGGCACTGACCCTATGGGGCCCCGTCTTCTTTGCTGACGGCTCTTTGAGGCGCGCGTGGAACACGACGCGCCGTCGACTCGGGCCTGGTTGCTATCAGACGGCGAGCCACCCATAGCTCGCCATCCGCAGGCCTGCGCCTACGGTGGCCGGGAATCGCCCTGCGTTTCCCGACGCCCGGGGCGTCTTCTCCTGTTGCGGCGGCTGGATAGAGGGGCTTCCCTCTCTCGCACGCGCTCCGCCTCCTCCTTCGCTAGCATTACTGCTTCGCAGAAGGAGGCGGCCGCCTCCCATGCCTCCTCGCTCCCGACCATGGCTTGAACCAGGGCCGGACGCGAGAGGTCGCCGCCGCCGATCGCCTCGATGAGGACACGGCGGTGCTCCGCCCAGGCAGGGCAGACCTCCACCGTGTGCTCCACCGTGTCCTCCGGGCGATCCACACAGTGATGACACCCGGACGTGTCCTCCCGCTGGATCCGACACAGGTACCTCCCGAAACAGCCGTGTCCGGTGAGCACCTGTGTCAGGCGGAAGGTGAGGACGCCGTGGCGTCTCTCTAACCACTCCTCAAAGAGGGACTTATCGCCGCAATGGCGGCGTGCCCAGCGCTGGGTTGCAGCAGTCGCTGTCTCCATACCTCCGTGAGATCCCGCCGGAGCTCCGTCCGCTGCGCAGCAATCTGCCGCGGCATCAGAGTTTCGCCCCGGCGTAGCGCCTCCACGCGCAACGCGTAGACGTGCGCGAGGGCTCTCGCCTCTAGATCCCACGGCAGCAATCCGGCAAGGAGGTTCGCCGCCTCGCCGGAGACCGTGCGGTATCCCCGGATCAACCGGATGGCCATGACCCTCTGGGCCGAGACCAGGTGGCGCGCTGGCAGTCGCCTCAGCGACAGCGACCACACCGGGGCCCCGTAAAGGGCCATGGACCGCACGATCCCCGCGTACAGCCTCCGGCAGGAGGCGTTTGGTCCCCCTAGGTTGGGCAAGAGCCGCTTGAGCGCAGCCCCGGCCCGCCCCAGTTTGGGAGCCAAACGGCGGAAGTGCTCCGCAAAGTTCCACCGGCTGTCGAGGACGAGACCCAAGTAGCTCATCGTCGACCCGACGCCGATGCAAACCCCTCCCACCGTTATCTGGGATCCCGATGGTGGCCGGTTCCGAGGGCCGTGAAAACACATGGCCTCGGACTTGTGTAGGGCCACCTCGAGACCCAGTTGCCGGATCCTCCCAACGACTGCTGCAACCCCGCGTGTCATCAGGTCGACCGCCGCCTGGTGCGACCCCCCCTGCGCCAGAACCAGCGTGTCGTCAGCGTAGCAAACAACACTGACGCCGCAAGGGAGGTCGCCGCGCAGCACCCAGTCGTAACCGATGTCCCACAGGAGCGGCCCCAGAACCGAACCCTGTGGAACACCGCACGACATCTCTCGCCGATTCCACTCTCCCCGGTGACCGGGGTAGATGACGGCTCTATCCGTCAAGTAGTCCTCGACCACGCGACAGAGGTAGGTTGGCACTCGGTGATACCGGAGTGCCTCCCCGATGCAACTCCAAGGCAGGGTGTTGAACGCGTTGGCGATGTCAAGAGACACCGCCACCACCACCCCGCCCCGGGAAATCGCCTCCCCCGTCGTGAGGGCTCTCACGCGCATGATGGCGTCCACCGTCGAGCGCCCCGCGCGGAAACCGAACTGGTTCTCCGCCAGATCCGGCCCAACTCTCACCAAGTGCTTGACGAGGCGGTTTGCAATGACTCTTTCAAAGAGCTTGCCCACCTCGTCGAGCAGCACGATGGGCCGGTATGCGGACGGAGAGTCCGCAGGGCGCCCTGGCTTCGCAATGAGGACCAGTTTCCCCGGCTTCCAGCGACGTGGGAACTGGCCCCTCTCCAAGCATGCGCTTAGGAGCCCACGTAGTCGAGGCCCGAGAGCCTCCGAGGCCAGGACCCAGGCTTTCCCAGGTAAGTCATCGGGTCCTGGGGCGGTATTTTTGGCCTTTAGCCTGTTAACCGCCGCTCTCAGGTCTACCTCGGTCACCTCCGGAGTATCGTCGTCGTCGTTGCCGTCGTCGGTGTGGTCCGCATCGGGCACCACGGGTAGCGGAGCCATAGGTGGGGGAGCATGGTCCCCTCGCGTAGGGAACAGGGCGCTCACCACGTCCTCCACCAGCTGGGGCCGGAGACTCTGCGTCAACGGGGGGGGTGCCCAGGTGCGGAGTTTGTTCCGCACCATTTTGTAGGGTCTTCCCCCGTCCAGAGACTCCAGCAGCTCTTTGCGAGCCAGATCCCTGGCCCGCAAGATCCCCGCTTGGAGGGCGGTCTTCGCCGCTCTGTACACCTCGTACAGCTCCGCCTCCCTGGCCTGCGCATCCGGAGGGCGGATGCGGAGCCGGCGATGTCTGGTGTACGGGTGACGCGCAGCAACGCACGCTTCTCGAAGCGACGTCAGCTCGCGCGACCACCAGTACACCTGACGGCGGGCGCGTCTTGGCTGGACCCGGGGCATTGCCACGTCGCATATTTCCGACATGGTCTCCCGGAACCGCTCCGCCTCGTCGTTGATGTCAGCAGGCCTGTCCGGTGGTGACACCCAGGCCTGCACGATCGAGGCTTCCAGGAGAAGCTCCCGGTCCAGCTGCTTCAGCGCCCACCGCGGACCACTCGGGGTCTGTCGGACCGGCGCGCTTGAGGTCTGGGCGGAGACGTCGAACCGGATATACCAGTGATCGGAATAGGTCTCCACCTCCTCCACAACGCGCCAGTCGACGACACGCGGTGACAGAGCGGGGCTGGCGAACGAAATGTCCACCACGGAGTCACCCCGCATCCGCATACACGTGGGGACAGAACCCCGATTTAGGACGACCAGGCCTGTCTCCAGAGCCCAGTCCTCCACCATCCTACCCCGCACGTTCGTATAACGGGAACCCCAAGCCAAGTTCTTGGCATTGAAGTCCCCGAGAACAATCACGGGGAGGGGACGATACCCGACGACGACGATACGCAGCTCCCTAAGGGAGTTGTGGAATTCGGCGAGAGTTCGGTTCGGGGAGAAGTAGACTCCCACTACTACAATCTCCCCGAACCGTGCTGCTACGCACCCCTGTCCTCTCCTAACGCACTCAAGGGACGGGGTACCGGCGGCGGCCGACGAAATAAGGGCCACTGAGCCGTCCAGGTCCTTCACCCAGTCATCCCTGGGCGGGACGTAGTACGGCTCAGCGACCACGGCGATATTGATCAACCACTGCGCCATGCTCTGGACCAACAGGTCCTGAGCGGCGGCGCAGTGGTTGATGTTCGCCTGGAGGAGGCGTAATGGAGCCGTTATTGGCATTCCATTTCGGCCTCCTCCCGGGCACCCTTAGTGGGCTCCGGTGTAGCAGCCGCCGCTGTTGCGGCGGCTACATTGACAGCGGTGGCAGCGGCGGCGACGGATGCGGCGGCTGGCACGGAGACGGCGGAAGAGGGCTTCTTACCCCCGGCTTTTGTGGGTGGAGGGCAGGCTTTGCCCCCAGCCCAGTGCTCGGCTGGCTTGCCAGCTGTCGCACATGCAGTGCAGTGCGGCGCGGCGTTGCAGGAGCCAGCCCTGTGACCGGGCTGACCGCAGCGGAAGCAAAGCTCACTGCGGTCAACCTCCGAGGTGCAACACGCCCCCGTGTGGTTCCCCACTTGGCAGCGGAAGCACCTCAGAGGCCTGGGCTCCAGCAGCTTCACCTGCGCCGACACCCAGCCCACCAGAAGTCTTCGACCCTCGGTAATCTTCTTGGCCGCCGTCACGGGGCAGCTCACCACAACGGTGCGCATGCCCGTGTAGTCAGGGCGTATGGTGCCTGCCTTGACTTGCTCGGCAGAGCACCCTCCCATCCTGACCACGGCGGCCACGACCGCGTCCTCCGTGACGGAGTCGTCCAGGCCCAAGATGCGCATATCAGCGCATTTGGTGGGCCTGGACACTCGGGCATCCTCCGCGTTCAAGGACGCCCTGAGCCTCTCGGCCAGAGCGTCTGCGGTCGGGCCGCTGGCTTCCCCGGGGATCTCCAGCATACGGGCACCAGTCATGGTGACCCTCAGCCGGAGGCCACCGACGATGCCGAGCTCCCGGAGGTCCACCGCCTCCTTCGCCTTGGCGAGCACGTCTCCGTACGACACGCCCCTCTTGACCGCATCCGGCTGTAGCGTTACCACTACAGCTGCGGTCTTCGGGGCGCGGAGCATCGCTGCGACGCGTCGCTCCTTCTGCCGCCGCTTCCTCGCACGTTTTTTAGCCGCCCTGGCTGCCTTGCCCGCCTTTTTCTTCTCCCCAACCACTTGCCATCCGGCTTCGGCAGGGGAGTTAAGGTATGGAACCCTACGTTTGCGAGTTCGATTTGAAGATTTAAATATTTTTGAGACACCTTTGGACATCTGCATTCCCAAAGTAAAAAACGTTGCCATTACAGAAACAAATCTGAAATGTTTCGTGCCTGTAATTACTCCAGAACTCTTGAAAGCTGGACACATTGAGGGTAATTGGCTTCAGTTCTAGTAATGAGGTTAGTCACGGATCTATTTTTTTTTTCATTTTCTGTGCCTGGCGTGTTGCTCCAGTTGCTACAGTGACCACATCAGGTATCGCTGACTATCATGCAACATATTCAAAATTTTTACTATTCCTGCTACCTCAAAAACTTCATCCCGTGTATAAGTCCTATTTTTATGTTTTATCCTAACATTCACAAATTAAAAAAATCTATCTATAATATCTATTTCAATTCCAAATAATGTTTATTGGAAAGTCAAATATAAATATTCCCGCATCATACCAAACGCTGATTGCCACATGAAAAAAACGTTTTCCATTTAAAAAATTCATAACTTCTCGTTTGGATGCTAATTTTCGTCAATATCGCCGTTGGATGTTGGACTGTCTGTGTGTTGTAGGTATAAAAATATTAGGGTTGCGGAATTTGTTCGAAAGAGTTACCGCGGCTATGGAACGCAAAGAGCATTAGGAGGAACATGAATGGTTTTTAGTCAGTAAAAGTGAGACACTCCCTCCGCTCCACCCAGATCGAAAAAAAGCCATTTGATGATTTCCCATCCCTAAAAAAGGTGTTAAAATATTGATATTCGATATTGGCTTAACGTACCGTCGGAAACTGAGCAATATTTCAAGATAGAAGTTTTTACTTTACTTCGCAACCGAAACAATTTCGTGGTTCTTTTCTGCCACCTCGTGCCTGCTGATAATGAATCTAAAGACCTCGTGACTAATCACAGCCGTACGAGTAGATCTTCAAAGTTAAGCAACGCTTCCCTTCGTGAATGGGTGACCAAATTTCATAACGGGAGTACCGATTGTCATTTCTAGATCTTTGACTATCATTACGCGTACTCAGAAGCTATAAAACGACACCAGTCATGCCATGTCATGGTCAGTTAGAAAGTCGGTTCACTCCTTGTAAAATACTGTGGCCGTATTACGAAGTGCCAATGCTATCATGATTCGTGTGAGGGAAAGAGATAGAGCTATTCGTCTTGTGTAGCTCCGTCTCTCTCTGACACAGAAATCATGATGGATTTAAGACGTCATAATAGGGCTGCTGGTATTCAACTGAATCCGTTTAGACTGGAAGCCGACCTTGATTGGTGATAAATGGCACATTGAGACCCTGAAATTGTAAGGTTGGAGACCTCACGGAGTAAGGAAACACAGGATCAGCAATTAGAATAAGTATTTAATAATAAACTCAGCACCGATTTGTGCAGATTACAAACATGTTAGTTACTATTAGATCACAAACAGAGTAACTATAACTCTATGATATTTAGAGGATAACCAGCATAACTGTGTAGATGTTCATCGATCGGAGACCAGTATCGAAGTGCCCTGCCAGTAAATGACTGCCGATTTGCTTGGAAAAATGGAATATGTTTGAAAATTTAGAAAAAATAGAAAATATGACCGGCCGGAACAAATGCGTTTCGTAGAGATACGCACACCATTATACAAATTACTCATAGTGATGATTCCTGAGTTCAAAAAAATATGACCGGCTCGCTGCTAAGTAGAATCCGTGGTAGCCCCAACAGTATTCTACGCGCTATAGCCGGAAGCCAGGACACGACAGCCCGTTGGTGAGGGCACTAGTCACTTGTACATTGTCGGTGTTATTTGTTAAGTACTAACACAGGTTAAGACTATTGTTACTTACCCAATGGATCTTTGTTATTTGATCAATAAATTATATTTTTATTATTATTTATTTAGTCCGTCAGTTAGATTTTATCGAACAATATTGGACACGTACATATTTTTTGCTTTATCAAATCAATAAAAAATGACGGAGATAAAAAGCATGTAAGATTAGGAGTGGAGGTTTGTGTCGTCACGTCGTAGTAAAAACTGACAATGTGACGTCACATGAGTTTTCAACGCACTGTATCGTCTACATTTTTTGTTTACGTGATAAAAGAAAAAATACGTTTTTTAGATTTTTTTTAGACAACTACTACCCGATACCAATATTTGCAGTATCAAATAAGCTAAAGCTATTTCTTGGCGAAAACAATCCCTTATTACAGAAACATAATATTCAACTAAATACGTACATGATAAAACGCTTAATTTCAGAAACAGTCTGAAATTAAGTTTTCAGACTGTTTCTGAAATGAACCAAGTGTAGTGTACTCAAACCATACATAGAGTTATCGAATCCTTTGCCAATAATCTTATTTGCCTAACCATCTGAGATCAAAGCTTGATCTTACGTATCGTTATACTATGGTAAATACGTATTTCGCAGACTTACTCAATCAAAATTTTCAAACTTACCTAAGATAAACTCTCAGTTGAAACTATGTGTGTTGGGTAAAAGTTTAGGCAGACGTTAGAATTGATTGCTAATGCTTTTATGAATTACCTACTTGACTTAAGAGCGTGTACGCCGTATGGCGTTGCATACAAATTTTGAAGTCACTATTTTGCGAAATGACTGAACCGATTTTAATGAAACTTCACACATATAAGCAGGATTCATAGGTCTAAAAAGTGAGTTAAAAACATTATATTATCAAAACCTTGTTTCTCGTTAAGCGATTATATGTTGATCTTTAGAAATAAATTATATATGACTGTATTCCTGCGGAGCAGTAGTTTTTTAATATGATTCTGTAAATATTCTGTGATTAGGTTAAAGAAAGGCTTGATTAGGTTGTTAAAATACTAAAAGTATTTAATCCTAATCAAGCCTTTGCCAATTAAGATTCATAAGAAGACGTTAGGGAAATTGTTTTTTCCGATTCTGGGATAAAATACCTCGAATCAGAGTGTTTATTTAATGTAAGTAAATCTGGGCGCATAACCTAATTGAAATGTTTTATAAGGATTCAAAAAGCAGCCTTTTTGAATCCTTATAAAACATTTCACACAAAATCATCGTCACCATTTCAGTCGGGAGATATCCACAGCTAGACTTAGGCCTCCCCCAAGAGTCCACATCGACGATAACCGATCACCAATTCATCAGATCATCAGTCCATCTCGTGGGAGGCCTTCTCACTGTCCGGCTTCCGGTAAACGGTTGTTGCTTCAGAACCTTTTGACTCCTTTAACTATCTGTTCTGCAAAGATTGTACCCTGACCACTAATTGTAAATTCATTAAGTCGTTTTTTTAACACATAAAAGTCCTTAATCAACAATAATTCGCAAGCACACCCAAATACGGAGCTATAGCGTTCAAAATAAATAACAGAAAAAAAAAAAAACAAATACAAACATACGGGTCGGAAAAAGGTTAAAAACGGTCGGCTGATAACCTTAATCACCGAACAGTTAACGACGTGTGAGCCGTGTGTGGGGGTTTAATCACATACCGACACTTTTAGACACGATTTTGCTGTAGGTACATATTATATTTTGTTAGTGTTTTCAGGTGCTTGTGGCGGTCAAAATGTTGACCGTGAGCTCTAGAAAAACTGACATGTCCTAGCTAATAACGATTGTCAAAAAAGTATATACGTTTAAGATTGGCCACGTGACATATCAATGTTAATCCTCTTTTCGAGAATCGTTTTCCGACAACACGGTTGGCGCAGTGGTTGAGCGATTGGCTGCTGCGCTGTGCGTGTCGCGGGTTCGATTCCCGCACGGAGCAAATATTTGTATGGCCTATATACAGTTGTTCCGAATCTGGCTGTTGGTGTATGTGAGTTTATATATTTGTAAACACACCCACGACACAGGAGAAATTCCAAGTGGGAGGCAACTAAAAAAAAAAACAAGAGTTCGCTGAAACAAAGTCCCTTCGTCTATTCAGTCTATTGTTTCCTGAAGTATAATTATAATTGACTTAGAACATATTGCCTGGTTGGTCCATTGGTCGCAAGCATTACTGTGAGTCTGTGAGTGTGAGTACGAAGTCCTGGGTTCTATGGACTTCGTACAACAGTAAGTTATTTGATTTTCCATCCAGGATTTCTCACCTGGTCATCGTATTTATACATGGTCAATGGCAAAATACTTTTAACAGGCAAAATGTGGGATTACTACAATAGTAACTAATCTCTGCCTAACCTTTCTGGGATTGAAGCCGGTATGTTGTTGAGGATAGCGGGTAGCCGATGGATGTGAGACGCACAGGACCAGTTGTTGTGGCCTATGTCCAGCAGTGGACGTCTTTCAGCTGATATAATAATAATAATAATAATAATAAATTTTATTTTCTCACCACAATATACATACATTATTTTACATTGGTCAGATTCAATGGTTATACATAATTCAGGTAAGTATATATTGTGGGAGACTGGTGCCTAAGGTAGGCTCGAGGCCTGTGTTTCAGGACACCAGGATCCCACCCCTTTATAAGTTCATTTTATAAATCATGTACTAAGCGCGTTAACAGAATGTAGTAAGTTTCATACGACGACGTTTAACAGTATAATTTTGATGATGTTAGTAGATGTGTAGTATGGGTGTGTGATTGTGTGAATGTGCGGGTGTGTGATGGTGTGTTTAGGTTTTTATAAGCAAGTTTTCAGTATCATTATAGTTTAACTGTAGTAGCCAGTTAGTTAGCCTCTTTTTGCATTTATTCTTTGTGAGACTATAGATTTGTAACACCTTATGGGTTTTATTATATAAGTAGCCACCTAGGTAGCAAAAGAATCTCTTTGCAAAAATAGTTTTGTAACGTATATGATGGCGCTCCACTGGGTCATATCGTCTTTTCCCCCTGGACAGTGTTGGGTTATAAACTAGACTAGTATGCTGTTTCAGCAGGGTGTGGAGTACAAACAGTTTACGTACTGTCAGGACTTCACATTCTTTGTACAATTGATCAGTGGGATAGTGATAAGGTCGAAAAGACGACACTTTCAGAATAGCTCTTTGGGTTCTTTCAATTTCTATTAAGGTAGTTTTCGGAGCCCCACCCCAAGAGGTGATACAGTAGCAAATTATAGATTGAGCAAGGGCGTAGTACACGGATTTCATAATTTTTTCATCGACTACAGGTCTCAGCGTTTTGAATACATATATTAGTTTCCGTAATCTGTTACTAAGCGTAGTTATGTGGTCTTGAAATCTTAAGTTTTTGTCGATTGTTATTCCGAGGTATTTAACATTCTCAGTCTTGGTGAGTGGGTTGCAGTTACAACTACGGGTGAGTGGGTTTGTGCAAGAGTGAGCTACAATAGTATTCGGTAATGTTTGACAGGTTCTATTGTTTTTCATGCAAAATTCCATATAATTAGTTTTGGTTGTATTGAGGGTCAACAGATTGTTGCGTAACCACTGGGATACCGTATTATAGCCTCGTTGTGCATGCTCATAAACATCTTCCCACGAGCTCGCGCTGAACAAGAGAGCAGTGTCATCAGCAAAGCTAATGATTTTGCCATTTGGGATAGTGAGCATACCTAGATCGTTGATGTAAATGAGGAATAGTGAAGGTCCGAGGACACTACCTTGAGGCGTGCCGTAGTTAATTCTTTGTTCGTTACTTATGAAATCGTCTATCTTTACTCTCTGATTACGCCCACTCAAGTAATCTTTAAAGAGGTCCAAAGGCAGTCCTCTAATTCCCAAGCTTTCCATCTTACGTACAAGAATTGGGACAGAAACCGCGTCGAAAGCTTTGGCAAGATCCAGAAATATGGCCATAACCTTATTCCCACTATCCATGTTTGTAACTACATAGTCGGTTAACTCATGGACTGCGTCAGAAGTGGATTTGCCTGAGCGAAATCCAAATTGCGCTGGTGCGATAAGGTTATTGTTTTCTAAGTAGCTGACAAGTCTGCTGTTAATTACCCGTTCCAGTATTTTGGAAAAAGCCGTCAGCACAGATATAGGCCTGTAGTTATCAACGCGGCTCCTGTCCCCACTCTTGTAGATCGGATGAATTATAGCTTTTTTGAACACGTTTGGAAATTTACCTGTGGAGAGAGCAAGGTTACATATGTACGTTAACGGAGGCACAATCACGGCCGCATGCTTTTTTAAGAGGTCACCGGATATCCCGTCCCATCCCGCGGTGCAATTATTGCGGAGCGACATTACTATTCCGGTTACCTCTCCCTCATCTGTTGGGAGCATTACCATGGATTGTGATCCGTTATATAGGTTTCCTTCTGTAGCTATTGTATGTGTACCAGTTATATTTTTAGCTAGCTTTTCACCTATTTTGGCAAAAAAATCATTAACATGGTTTACAGAATTTTGTGGTGTGCTTGATGAGGCTAATAATTGTGTTGACGTATTGGCTTTTCTTGTTAACCTTCCTGAGATATTATTTATAGCCGACCATAGCTGTTTAGTATTATTCCCCGCATTTTTAATCTCATTTTTTTCAAACTCTAATTTTAACTTCCTTATCAATTTATTACAATAGTTTCTGTACCTAGTAAAAATAATTTTTAAAATTTCATTATTGGGCGCCTGTTTAAATTTTCTATGCAATGTGTCTCGATGTCGCATACAGCGAAGTAAACCAGGAGTAATCCATGGCTTTAATATTTGTTTACGGTTCGGGGTTTTACCAGCTTTGGAGTTTGAGTCTATCACTTGTTTTATTATTCTAGTTAATGTTTCCCCTGCCACATTGGGATCCTGGGTCTTGTATACTTCACCAAAGTCTAGTTGTTTTAGGTCTGTGTCTATTTTAACATGATCAAAACGAATACATTTTTTTGTAATTATTTTAGGCATTCGTTTTGACAAGAGTAACATTACTGTCTCGTGATCAGTTAAAGCAGAGTGTGCGACTGAAGTATAAGCAGGTAGTCGAGTTTTCAGTATAACGTGGTCAAGACATGCTTCCTGTCGCGTAGGTATTGTATGAGCTGGTAAGAGGCCATGGGTAGCCAGTAAGTTTAGGTAGGAATGTTTAGCGGAATCCTTGGAGTGTTCATGGATGTTTATATTTATGTCTCCCGTAATAATTATAGTACTGTATTTGGATAGTCTACTAAGGGTTAAATTTAGAGAATTTAAAAAAATATCTAAGTCTTTGTAACCTGGCGGGCGGTATATCGCTAACAGAACAGTATTTCTATCGATTTTTACTTGAAGACAGTTAGCATCTAAAAATGACGGCTCTTCCACAACAAGTTGCAGGTTTTTATGCACATAGAGGACTACACCTTCATTTTGTGTATGATTATTGTTGGTACGGTAGTGATTATAGTTCAATAACTCGGGGATATTATGAGTGTTAGGGAGCCAGCACTCGGTTAATGCTATTATATCCCAGTCAACTTTTGTCCGAGCAAGTGTAGTCATAAAGCCCGTTATGTTTTTATTTATACTTCTTATATTCTGTGTAATAATTTTAAGTGTTTGTTTAGGTATAAAATTTGGTGGAGTACAGTTTTCCAGATCACAAGTTGAGGAATCCGACACCGAGACAGCATCTAGGTTGTTAAGGTTATTTTGTGTGTTATCGAATGTTTATGTTAAAATTTCCATAGTGACATTTATGTTTTGAGCGCTGCATAATAGCATAGCAATAGAGTTTAATATACTGGTATATAGCAGGGCAGGGAGGAATACATATAGTGGTTTTTTTATTTTTACTATAATAATATGTCGGCCGTTTAAGTTTGTATGCGTTTTGGATGTGGAGTGTAGTAAACGTGATAGTATAAATAATTGCTTAATGTATAGTGGATGTATAGTTAATGTTAGTAACATGCTTATTTGTATAGAACAGTGTATATTTAATTGATTAATTTTAGGGTTAGTGCAAATTATTAATGGATTAGTATACATTTGGACTAGGCCCAACATAACTGTAATGGGAAAGATATAATGCTGTGTTAGGTACAATGCTAGTCATTGTTTCTTACGGAGTTTCGCGAGGTCTTCGTCCGTTTTGATGAGGCGGCTTGACATTCCGTCTTTTTCACGAATGTAAACCTTGCCGTTTGCAACCCAACATTGGTGGTAACCGAATTCCTTCGTAAGTTCTCGGGCAAGATGATGTAGGCGTCTCGTCATAGCCGTGAGCACTTCATTTACGTAAAGTGGTTGCCTAGGTCCGTTTTCTACTATATGGGATGTATTCAAGCGATTTTCTTTATTGTGCTTGTTATAGTCTTTAGTCGACTTCAGAAATTTTTCTTTGATGGCTGCCGACGTGATGATGATGATGATGTTGGTAGAAGTGGTACTACAGGTTTAAACGACGAACGACGGCAAAATAAACCGTAATGCATGTTATTTAAATATGTTACTTAGATAAAATGCATTACAGTTTATTTCAGCGGATAGACTATCAATCTTTACCGATGGGAAAAAAAAATGTAAAGGAACCTGGACTTTATAGTTGACTAGCGGATTCAGCCACGTGAACTTCGAAAATCGTCGGAACGTCGTATAGAAATAATCTTGTGTTTTTTTAACGTGAATTTTGTGTGCGTGTATATATTGTTCTTTGGTAGTGTGCACGGATGGAAATTAAATACGTATTCACATTGGATGTTTATTAACTCACGTCAATTTATATTAAAGGAAATTGCTCATAGGTTTGCTATAGGTGGTCGATATTACGGGCACTGCGCACTCTACTGGAATACAAAATGCTGCGTCAGCGCCTATACAATCTCTATGTAAAAATTGGTTCATCAGTTTTGTAGGCGTGAAAATTTTACAAACAAACAAATGGATAGAGTAGCTTTCGTATTTACAACATTAGTATGAATATTGATATGATTTTGAAAAGAGTTTTTCACACTTATAACATGGTCATTGTTTCTTTCCTGATATTTCACACAATCCATATATACAGTTGGTGTACATTTCTCATTGTCATCCAGTTGTTCTTAAAACACTTTTTAAATTCAGAATACATAAATTACAATAGCCCCTTTTCAAATTTAACCGATCATGCGCCAAAATGAACACAGAGAATGTTCATTCATCAAACAACGCTTGGAGAGGTCAAAGCCCTGTGTTATGTCATTTTGTTATTGCAAATAACTTCAGTAGGTAATGTGTTGAGCGAAACATGTGAATTTCAAAGTCCACGTAATTTTGTGCATGAGGCCATTATTTCAGTTTTGCTTTTGTTATTGTCATATTTACGCTATCATTCTTATAAAGTAAGCCTATCTATGTAGTTAACCTAGATTAACTAACTTACTTATTAATTGAAAGACTTGTTTGCATAGCACGATTTCGTTACCCCGGGTTAACTATTTGTTTACACACACGCCATAAATCGACAAGTTTGTTATTCTCTCTAACCTAACTGCTCGGTGTGTAGAATAAAAAAATACAAAATGCCTGATTAGGTACTTGTGAATAAATATTACATTAAGTATGTACTTCTTATATATAAAATTCTCCTGTCACGGTGTTTGTGGTTGAACTCCTCCGAAACAGCTCGACCGATTTTTGTGAATCTTAGCGTGTATATATCGGCTAGGGTGGCGAATCGGACAACATCTATTTTTCATACCCCTAAATGTTAAATTAAACGAAAAACTAAATGTTATGTTATGTTAAAATAAAAATAAAAATAGGGGTGGACCACCCGTCCACCCCTAATTTTTTTATTTTATGTGGCTAAACGACGTTTTCCGGGTCAGCTAGTAATTAATATACAATTATTTAGTATTAATAAAGCACGTTGGACATGTACCTACCAAGCAAGTTAACCTTAAGATTAGCGAGAACAGCGCATACCCCAGCTAAAACACAGTGCCAAATGAGTACCCAATATCCTTTTAAATCATCACTCACCCAAACTTCAAGCCTCCTTATCATCACTGACAAGTTACCCCATTCATACGTCTGTACCCCATCAATATCACCAGACACCAGACATCTTCACCTAGATCACTTCAGCCATATTTCCAACATACATTCTGTACTACAAAGGTTTTCCTGCCGTAGGGATGGGCCTATATTTCACATTGACAATCGATAGTTACCCAAATAATAGTTAGGATGTTCTATAAGACTACATTGTGAATTTTCGGTCCCTTTTTCCGATCCAATAGTTTTTTAAGCGGGTACTGAAACGGTACGGTGAATGTGGAAGAAGAATTGTTAAGGGCTTTTTTTGCTTTGTGTGCTGGTTTTTTAGTTATCTTTATTTTTGGGCCTTTATTTTTACGTACGTGAGTTGCTATACACAGTGTTTTTTTCGAGTGGGCGTGGATAGCTAAATCTGGAACTGAAGAATTGCTAAAAATAGTCAAAGAAGTCTCGGGTCCAATTTGATGAAAGCTAAAATAAAACAGTTGGATTTTTAAAGAAAAAAATAATTAGTGTTTCTGACAGAAATTTCATGTCTGTTTAAAAAAAATACAGTATGCTTTTTTTCCACCAAAGTATAACACATGGCAAATTATAAGAAAGAGCTAGTCGTTTATCGTACCAAAACTGACGGCATAATGATAAAACCTCGTAATATTTACACGTGTTACAATTGTTGTATCAAATACCAAGAAAACCCAAAAATAATCCCCATATGTCACACCAATTTTATTAAGGCTAACACCCACATTTTCAGCTCGTGTTCATACTCCATTGACAAAACACATGTAGATAATTATGTACATGTAATAAAAATTCTTACTGGCCAATGTCCGTACATAGGAATATTAAAAAAAAAAGTACTTAACATGAGAGGCCTTTATACCAGCAATAGTAACTAAAAACATATTATTGTGAATTTTTGTCTGTCTTCATGGATGTCCGCGCATCACTCGAAAACAACTGCAGGAAATTGGATGCAGTTTTCAAAATTTTATTGCAGGTGGGACTTAACCTAGGGTTGCGGAATTTGTTCGAAAGCGTCATCACAGTCCTGGAACGCAAAGGGCACGAGAAGGATCACGGGTGGGGTTTAGTCAGTAACTAGTAGAGTCTGACACTCACAGAAAAAAAAAAGGTGTGACCTAATTAAGATCAGGTATAGGTATATTTCAACAGAATACACTGCCTAGAAGCTAAGTCAGCGAGCATGTGAGCGGAGCCGCGGGCCCTGCTAGTTCAATTTATAAGATCAATGAATACAATATTATCACATACCAATTACGTATGTTAATATACACGAATCTGGAGCAAGCAGGCCGTTTCCCTTTGATGTGTAAATTACAAACAACATTTCTGAATCGTATTCTTTGATGTTAAGAATGTACAAATACTTGCTATTGTATCGCTGAATTTGTGCGTGGTGGCAAAAATAGAGATCTCCATAGCTTTCGTAAGGGTTTCAAGTAATTCAATAAGGTATTTAGGGTTGGCAATAATATTCAACCAATCTGCTTATCCTATCCTTTTCCCAACTATGTTGGGTCGGCTACCAGTCAGTCAGTTGGATGCATCTGAATACTAGTATTTAAGTAAATCTAACTTCCACAACCCAGTGACTTGGCAGCCGATTCTTTGGAAAAACTGGTGTCAGATTATCTGGAACGACTGTCAAAGGTCTTCAAATGACAACAGGGGCCGTCAAGTTAATGTGCTTTCTGAGACATGGCGGAGTTTTGGATGGTCACTAATTCATGGAACGTCTTTGGCAAGATTTTTTCAGTTTTGAAGATTGACCCGTGCGGCTGTTTTTACATAGGTGAGAGAAATAATATTCATGAGTAAAAAATGGAGGGTCTAAAATAGTTGGAGATTAACTTAAAATAACTTTACAATATTATAAACTAGCAGCGCCCCACGGTTTCATCCGTATAAGTTTCTATCCCGTGGGATAATCGGGGTAAAAATGATATATGTTAATCCTGTTTATAAACCATATGTGTGCCAAATTTCATTCAAATCCGTTCAGCTGTTTTTGCGTGAAAGAGTAACAAACATCCATCCATCCATACTTAAAAACTTTTGCATTTAAAATATTAGTAGGAAGTAGGATTTGTAACTGGGTTTGTTTGTTTGTTGTTTTAACTCCTAAATTGAGGAACCGATTTTGATTAATTCTAGTACCTACAGACAATAATCGGACCCTGGATACGGTTGTAGGATTATTTGCTAAAATCTATATCAACTGGCAGTCATGCTGCGAAAAAAGCTTGTCAAAAATATTAGTTTAAGGAATATAATATAACATGACGAATGTATTACTCAAAACTCAAAGAGTAAACTATTTGAGCGTATATTCGTACTAGTGATGTAACGAATGTCATATTTTGGACATTCGCGAATGCGAATGCGAATGCGAATATCTGCTGCCAACATTCGCGAATGCGAATGCGAATATTCAGTTTTTTTATGTTGGCGGCAGTCCCATTCGTATGAAGTGCGTTTCGTTTCTTTTTTGTTTCGAGAATAGCCGAGTTAATACGAACGCATCCGACTGTTTGTGACCGGTGTTTTCGTAAACAAAACAAGTAGGTTGAGGTTACAGTGTGAAGCCGAGCTGATGACACGCGGGGTCATTGAGAGGATCAGGCAAGGTGGGTCTCGAGGTGGCCCTGCACAAGTCCGAGGCAATGTGCTTTCATGGCTCTCGGAACAGGTCATTATCGGAATCCCAGATAACGGTGATGGGAACTCTTCCTGGAGTTCCCATTGGCGTCGGGTCGACGATGTAGTATTTGGGTCTCGTCCTCGACAGCCAGTGGAACTTTGCGGAACATTTCCGACTTTTGGCTCCCATACTGGGACTGTTTTCAAGCGGATCTTGCCCAATCTAGAGGGACCAAACGCTTCCTGCCGGAGGCTGTATGATGCGGGGATCGTGCGGTCCATGGCCCTTTATAGAACAGCGGACAGAGGTCCAGCAGCGCTGGGGCGGCCACCATTGCGGCGATAAGCCCCTCTTTGAGGAGTGGTCGGAGAGACGTCACGGCATCCTCACGTTCCGCCTGACGCGGGTGCTCACTGGATACGGCTTTTTCGGGAGGTACCTGTTTCGGATTCAGCGGGAGGACATGTCCAGGTGTCAACATTGTGTGGATCGCCCGGAGGTCACGGTGGAGGTCAGCCCTGCTTGGGCAGAGCAACGCCGTGCCCTCGTCGAGGCGATCGGCGGCGGTAACATCTCGCGTGTCCGTTCCTGGTTCAATCCATCGTCCGGAATGAAGAGGCATGGGAAGTGGTCACCTCCTTCTGCAAAGCAGTAATGCTAGCGAAAGAGGAGGCGGACCGCGTGCGGGAGTGGGAAAATTCACGCTCCAGCAGCCGCAACAGAAGAAGACGCCCCGGGCGCCGGGAAACGCAGGGCGATTCCCGGTCACCGTAGGCGCGGGTCTGCGGATGGCTAGCTATGGCCGTCCGATAGCAATCAGGCCAAGCTATGGGTCCACGGCGCGTCGTATTCTACGCGCGCCTCAAAGAGTTGTCAGCAAAGAAGACGGAGCCCCATAGGGTCAGTGCCTGCTAGGGTTGTGGAATTTTTTCGAAAGAGTCATCGCGTCTCTGAAACGCAAAGGGCACGAGAAGGATCACGGGTGGGTTTTAGTCAGTAAGAGTCTGACACTCCCTTTTTTTTTGGATGGGAAATCATCAAATGACCCCTCCCGCCCTGGGTGGAGCGGTAGGGAGTGTCAGACTTTTACCGACTAAAACTCACCCGTGCTCCTTCTTGTGCCCTTTGCGTTCCAGGGCCGCGGTAACTCTTTCGAACAAATTCCGCAACCCTAGCAGGCACCGACCCTATGGGGCCCCGTCCTTGATGCTGACGGCTTCTTGAGCGCCTTCAGCCTGGTATCGGACGGCGAGCCACCCACTCTCACCGTCCACAGGCATCAGCTACTGCGCAATTGCACAGCGGCCGACTTGTCTCTGGAGAAGGCCGCAATGGGACGGACCATTACTGGCACTCCATTTCAGCTCCCTTCCGAGTAGCGGGAGTCGCAGCACCCACAGCAGTCTGACACTCCCTTTCGCTCCGCAAAGAGCGGGAGGAGTCATTTTATGATTTCACATGAATAGTCATTATAAACATGAGTAAATTAAATTCTAGTAAAATATAATTAATGGACTTTGTTTTATTAACCAACTATTTTTTTAATATTCGCAAAACATTCGCAGTAATTTCGCGAATGCGAATGCGAATATTCAAAAATATGCGAATATCGGCGAATGCGAATGCGAATATTCGTTACATCACTAATTCGTACAATAGATTAACAGAATCGTTCGTGACCTTATAACATGTTCAAATCGAGAGGAAAGCTTCAAGGAACAAGTTCATTGTACCGGTTGAAAATTCTTAGAGAATATCAAACGATGTGCGTTTGACTATTCCGACCATGGAATAAAATTATTCTCAGAATTACACTTCAGAGATCTGTATAGCATTACGAAGCTTAGATAAATTAAGATAAAGTTTATCTCTCTTTATCTGAATCATCATCTGCCTAGCCTTTTCCCATTTATATTGGGGTCGGCTTCCAGTCAAACCATATTCAGCTGAATACCAGTATTTCACATGAACCGGTGGCCTACCAGACATCCAGAACGCATTGACTGGACAACACGGTACTTTTAGCCAAGACTGGTGTCAGATTTTCCGCGTTAACTTAATAGCTAGACTGAATAAGAGAGACCGAGGAAAAATCAATATTATATATTATACATATATTGTTAGACAAAGGTATGTAAATTTACGTATTATATATATTTAGACGATTCATGAACCAAAACTGATGATCTGCCTAGCCTTTTCCCAACTATAATGGGGTCGGTTCCCAGTCGAACCGGATTCAGCTAAATACCAGTATTTTACGTGGAGCGGTTGTCTACCAGATCTTCACAACCCATTACCTGGATAATACGGTACTTCTTGGCAAGACTGGAGTCAGATTTAGTGGCTTCTGACAATCCGTAACGACTGCCAAAGATCTACAAATGACAGCCGGGACAAACGGCTTAACGTGCTTTCCGAGGCACGGAGAAAACTCGGTATGTTAAGATGGTCACCCATCCACAGACCAACCTTGGCAAGCGTTGCTTAACCACATCCAATGCAGCTCTAAAAACAGTGCAAGCATTGTCGGCACGTTTACAAGCGGGGTGTATGAGGTTGCGGTAATTATCATCTTTATTATGTTGCCATTTTGAGTGCAGATAACACATCTTTTCGTTCATTTATCATAAACTTTGAATAAAAGATTTGTTTTGTAATATCCACTGGATATTAAATAACATCCTTGCAACGTCGGGGTGGGTCGCTCAATAAATAAAAAAAATAATTTAAAATTTAAAAATCCCCCGACACAAGAACCTCATACGATTTTCACCTTTCATACAAAAAAAAAAAACTAAATTGAAAACGTTTCATCCGTTCGCGAGCTACGGAGCCATAGACAGACAGACAGACACGTCAAACTTATAACACCCCTCTTTTTTCGTCGGGTGTTAAAATAAAGAATTTCACTATCCAACTGATATTGAAAAAGTTATTTTCCCTGTCTCCCGTTTGTGGACTATTATAAAAGGCATGACAATTTGAGGAAATCACATGGAAGTAACATATTCTATTTTCACATAAATATCTACAGGCAGCGTTCCGAATAGATTTCAATAATTCTACAGTATTTTTCTAATTGGCCCTTAAAAAAAGCTTTTATGCTTAACGATCTCATGTCGTCCAATTATATCGAATTCTGATTTTGTTCCTGTTGTTATGTTATGAGACATGCTTATTACTTGTTGAGTTTTTCTTGGTTATTTTATGTTAGATAATATTTTCTGTATGCCGAAACGGTCATAAGTCACACATAGTGAAAAAAATCTTTTACAAAAAAAAAAACGACCGGAAGTTCTTGTTTTTGGTTTTTGGTTCTTTCCGAAATTAAAGTTTTTTTTTATATTTTTTGTTTAGAAGTCGGTTGTTTTTTTTTTAAGGTTTTTTATTTTCAATTTTTAGTGGTACAAAAAGCACTAGGAAGTGGTGACGGGTAGGCGTTTTGGGGGACTGTCTTTATGTAAAATTTGACGTTCAAAAAGTGCTGTCTCTCAGCCTAGATTGAATAAATGACTTTTGAATTGAAATGACTTTTGATTTAGATTTCGTTTGATTTGTAGGTATCCACTACTGGTATTTATGTAGAACCATCGCCCGTATGTCGTTCGGCTTCTAACATTAGCGCAGTAGATCAGCTCAGTGTACCAACGTATTAAATGAAATCATTTTTTTTTTATACAAAGCAGTTGATAGTAGTAAAACCGTAGATTATTTTTATACAAAGCAGTTGATAGTAGTAAAACCGTAGATTCCTTTTCATTTGATTGGACTTCAACTCTTCATCCGACACCACAATTTGATAAACAACACTTCCTAGTTCTACAACCATTTATTTGAAAGAAGTTATCTAGCCGTCATCAATTAAATACAAGTCAATTACAGAATTCATGAAAATTTTGTTATTGAAATGATAAAATAAAAATACATGCAACACTCGGGGACTGCCGCGGTAAAGCTATTGCATAGCATTTTTTATCAACTTATGCAATTATATATTTAGTACTCTGCGTCATTGTGATATGGTCTCGATTCGTTCACCTGGGTTACTGTACTAATGTAAATCACATACGTTTCACTTAACTTTGTCCCACCGATTGTTTCCGAACGCAGACGTTCGGGTCGGCTCGGTGACGGCGAGCGACCATTTTAAAAAGGCGGGGCCTAATCGAATGACGTAGCGGTGTTAGGTTATTTTCGTTACGGAATTTCTGGATTCGGTTGCCACGCTCAAGGCCCGCGATAGAAGCTATACAATAGCTTAATATAGTATAAAAAAGGGTCACTGCAATGTTTTTATTGTAGTTAATATTGATTTTTAACAACTATTACGAATTAATCAAAGTCAAAGTCAAAGTCAATTCATTTATTTCAACTAGACCATTAACGGCACTTTTGAACGTCAAAACATTTGAAAATAAAAATATTATAGTGACTCTAGTTGTGTAGTTGTAATGTAACGTGAAGCGGAACGAAAACAATCAGCGTCTAGTGTCGTCACTGGTGTTATGACAACGAAAAGACGAACTTAAATTTTAATATATGACAGTTCATGACCTCTGACAGACAGGAGTGGATTCATCGTCCGTTTTCAGCAGAAAAGAAAAGCAGTCAGTTTATAATCGCAATTTTGACAATATACTAAATGCGTATAATTTTTGTATGGTCTATTTTACACGGAATTCTTTTAAATGAAACAAGATGAAAATATTGCATGTTCCTGTTGGCTATTGGCTGTTCAAATTTTATTCAGCCAATTACAATGGCTAACACGTATTTGACATTGACAATTTGTCAGATTAATGTCGCTTTATATTTCGTTCTTGAAACTAGACCCTAGTATCGTCTGTATGACGTAGTCGTCTCAAACATTAGCGCCTAATAGGTGAGCTTAGCAAACGAGCGCATTAAGATGAAATCGTAATGGGGGAAGCGTACACTGAGATTGGGGGATTTTATTGTTGGGTTATAAAAGTTATGGGGGACTGATGATTGGGAAAATTAAACTCACTTTGAGTGTTTGATTTTAAGTATTATGTTTATTCGTGTTGTTTTTGAGTGGTGGCATTTTTTAAAATGAAATACCGAATATTTTATTGCACATCAACCAACAACAACAAACAAACCAACACCAACAATTGCTGTCGTTTATTTTGTGGTAAATAAACGCTTTTTCTTTCTTTTTTCTTTCTTTCTTTTTATGTATCACTTCTAGGCAGTTCTGTTTTGGTTAAATAATGGGCAGTAGTTTAAAATACAGTGACATAATATCTATTTACCCACGTTACCCATTTTGAAAAAATGTGTCAATGATTATGATTTTTTCTTAAAATAAAAAAAAAGAAATTTATAACTTAACCTTTACACTCAGAATAAAATTTAATCCAAAGTTGAAAACAAACTTGGTTTCCTCAACGTCTCACTTTACGTAACCTCTTGCCACCCTAGAATTCGCAAATTGCAGTGCAAAGCACTTTGCGGCCCTTTCCGAATGCTAAGTAATAATTATCAGGGCCTAACGATCTGGTTATTGCTTCAGAAACACCCAGTTAATGTTGTATGAGCAGTGTTATTATGCGAGCTAAGTATGTCTTTCATAATAATGTGTTTGGCACCTTTTTTATGGCCTATGGTACATACATATGTGTTCAATTGTTTCTTGTAAATAATAAATTGAATCATTCGTGATTTATGTTAGGTCCAATTCTGTGTGTTGTTCTTGCTTTTATTTTATCTATATCTATACTACTATTATAAAGAGGAAAGATTTGTTTGTTTGTTTGTATTGAATAGGCTCCGAAACTACTGAACCGATTTGAAAAATTCTTTCACTATTGGGAAGCTATACCTACTATCCCCGGGTGACATAGGCTATATTTTATCCCCATATTCCCACGGGACCGGGAACTACGCGAGTGAAACCGCGAGGCGCTGCTAGTTGAAGAATACAGTGATGGCAAATGTGGTCATTTTTTATTTGTTTGTTTTCAATACTATTCCGCCAAATACAACACCATCCTTAAACAAGTGAACAAATGTACAGGGGACAGAGCATGCGACATACGATGAAATTAGAGAATGGTCAGGAGAGTTGCCAGTACATAGACACTGAAGATCGGTACCACTGAGAACCTCCCATCAGTGGAGATTGTCTTAACTGCTGGTGATATGATTGCGTAGTATTTTTACAGTTTTTCAGGACAGCCAAGGCCTTTTCCAATCGTCTTCAACCAATACACGCGTTTGTCTTGGTTGAAGACGACCTGATAGTTAGATGAAAATAAAAATACAGTCGTCAGTAAATTGAAAAGACGACGCGGTTGGCGCAGTGGTTGAGCGTTCGGCTGCTGCGCAACATGTCGCGGGTTCGATCCCCGCACGGAACAAATGTTTGTATGGTCTACAGATAATTGTTCCGGGTCTGGGTGTCTTGTGTATGTGAGTTTTCATGTTTGTAAACGCACCCACGATACAGGAGTAAAGCCTAGTGTGGGGCAAGGTTTTCAAAAAAAAACACACCCTGTTACAAAAAACAATAAATACTTTGATTCGACTGCCGGCTTTTAATATGCAGTCTGTCACCACATTATCCTTTATCGTCACACTGGTACAAAAATAAATCATTTACTTTGATCGCCTTAAACGTCCACTAAAAGCACATTTCCATGTAGCCTATATTATAATTTCGGCCCCAAAATAATAATAACAGCCCACAAAAAACCGCCATCATTAATAATACTGTAACGCAACAAACGTACATTTGGGACACAAAGCTGATTTATCCAGAAATTACCGGTTTGTGACACCTTCACGTCTACTAATGACACACCGACCGTAACACGTAGCCCTGCGGCGGTAAAAGGGTTAAGTAATGATTTTTTGAATAAATACTATAACAGTTATCTTCATTTGTGCGGTCATGGCACCTTTATGAGCATAATGCTAAAGCCTGCTTTTAATTTGGTCGTGGATGTAGGAAAAAGTGATGCGTTACGGCTCAGAAGCCACGACTTGACAACAGACTTGCCAAAGTATTTGGTGTTCCAGTGGCCGTACCACGAAGTGCCAATGCTATCATGATTCAGTGTGAGGGAAAGGGATAGTGCTATTCGTCTTGTATAACTCCGTCTCTCTCTGACACAGGAATCATGATGGATTTAAGACGTCATGGTATGGCTGCTGGTCAGCTAATATCTGGATTGTGTACTTCCGATAGGTATGTAGTTGCTCATGAACTGGTATCCGCTGGGGAACAGGCTCGGCAAATTGATTGATCTTGAAAAAAGTCATTTGTCCCAGTATTTGAAAATTAGGCATCTTCTTTTCTTTTCGGCTAGTTTAGCTAGCTGGTAATGCCGGTATTGTAAGTCCCAATTAATCTCATTTAGTCAAATCTATACTAATATTATAAAGCTGAAGAGTTTGTTTGTTTGTTTGAACGCGCTAATCTCAGGAACTACTGGTTCGAATTGAATAATTTTTTTTGGGTTGAATAGACCATTTATCGAGGAAGGCTTTAGGCTATATATCATCACGCTTAAGCCAATAGGAGCGGAGCAGCGATAAAGAATGTTTTAAAATCGGGGATTCCACGGGGACGAAGTCGCGAGCAGCAGCTAGTATAACATAAAGGTTCTTGTGTTTGTAGCAGGTGACCGCAGGTAGGATTGTGCGTAGCTAAGCTAATAATCATAATCACTACCATTTATGCAGAATTTAAATAAAACATCTATACATTAGTATAGATGTTGATTATAAAGAGGAAAGATTTGTATGTAACGAATAAACTCAAAAACTACTAAACCGATTTCAAAAATTCTTTCACTATTAGAAAGCTACATTCACCCTGAGTAACATAGGCCATATTTTATCCTCGTATTCCCACGGGAATGGGAACTATGCGGGTGAAACCGCGGCGCGCTGCTAGTGTTAAATAAAAAAGAAGAAAAGCTTCTACTTAATTTCTAAAATCAAGTACATAAAATACCTTTCAATTAACTATTCTTAATCATCACTTGCATCAAAATAATGCAAACCCTTTTAATCAAAACACCCCTCTAAAATCTAACCCCTATTTGAAAAAACACAACACAAAATACGTATAAACTACCCCATATTATGATATTGCAGGGCCAAGCTCTTTGTGACATGAAAAATTATTATCGAATGGCAGCATTTTTCACCTTTCGCTGTAGGGAATTCGCGAGGTAAACATGAGTTAGAGTACTGGATGGGGCCAAAGATTGATGGGGACCGCGGATTTTGGGGCCAAATTTATTGTGGTTCAGAATGGGGTACTTTGATTATGATTGGGTGCGATAAGAGGTGGCGAGGAACGGGTTATAAAGCCAGCATGAAAGGAATGAATTTTGATTTGATCGATAAATTGGGTTACTGTTTTGTTATTGGCTACGATCTCAATCATTAGATACTTATTTATTGAATTGGCAGTTGCAGAGAGTAGTAATTGAGCTAACAGATTCTATCTTGAATATTTGTTTACGTATGTAAGTTTAAGCCACCTTCAGTCGTTGGCTCAATGCTGAGCGTCGTGATGTGATTGCAGCGATTTTTTATAATTTTTACCTATTATGGAAATCTTAGTGTCCCGACTGAATGGGGAATATTGATTTTATGACTTCAAAAATTTTATTTTTATAAGTACTTAACCCATTCATTGTAAGTACAAAAAAAAAAACGAAGGTCCCCACGAGCCTTCCATGAAGCAGACCGATGACCAATTGGAGGGCACGGCGGGAACATCTGGATTAGACTATGTGGAGACCCTTGAGAGCCTGATGTCCAGCTGTAGACACAAGCTTCCTCCAAACGTTGCCTTTCAATCCAAATGATGAGAGAGGTAAAAAGCTGTCTCGATAATTTCTAAAGACACAGGGTATTATACTGAAAAAATCTGATTAGTCCGTCAGATATATTTCCAAAAAAAAATTGGATACATATTTTTTATTTTTCACGGTATCAAAAATTGAAGACGATAGAGTCCGTTGAAAACTCGCGTGACATCACTACGTGCTACAATTTTTACTAGCACCGTGACGTCACCAGCCCCCGCCCTTAAACATTGATGCGCTCTATCTTTTTTTTTACGATTTGAAATGACAAAAAAGTCTTGTCCAATATTTTTAACCGACTTCTAAAAAAGGAGGAGGTTCTCAATCCGGATGTTTGTATGTTTTTTTTTAATTTTATTTTTTATTGTTTGTTGGCGCATAACTCCGTCGCTTGTCAACCGATTTGAAAAATTCTTTTTTTGTTGGAAAGGGTATACTTCCCAAATGGTCCCATGAAAATTTTATCGAAATCAACCAAGCGGTTTTCGATAAATCTAAAAAAAATCATCTACATTGTCTACATTGACGACATCTTAGTTTACTCTGCAAAGGAGCAGTACGTTTTTTTTTACACCAATGTGATTGGTTCGTTTAAGTGGGGGAGGGGAGGGGGTGTAGGTACCACTAAAACTTTAATTTCGGAAGTCGGTGTGTTCAACAACAAAAAAGCAACCAAAAACACCGAGTTCCGAAATTAAAGTTATTTTATACTTTTTGGTTTTTTTGTTTAGAAGTCGGTTTTATTTTTTGTAAAAAGTTTTTTTATTCAAAATCTAACAGATGGTCTACATAGAATTATCATTTTTATATGTAATAAAATACGCAATTTTCCTACAAGGTAATATAAAAAATAATAATAACTTCCGTGCATTCTTCTTTATATCCACGTACAACCATGATTTATGAATCTCACGACCCCAACATTTCAATTAGGAGTTTGACGAGTCACTCCAAACAGTTAGTATTGATTTATTTCAGCCAATTGCCTACTTATTTATTAAAGAAAAAAGCCGGAAACCTTGTGGCATGTGCCGTTTTATTATAAAACTTATTTTCAAAACAAAAAGGTACATTTATGATTTTGTGGTAAATCTGGTAGCATCGGTGAGTGACGGGTTAGGATGACAAACAACAATATTTTTGTGTGGTTTTTGTCGCTGGGATAATTTTATACACGATTATTTCAGCGTGTCTAAAATTCACATGTTGAAACAATATTATAAACGCCTATTGGAATACTTGTGACAGTCAAAAGAGTTTCAAGTTCCTACTGAAAATTTATTCCTATTTTTTTGTCACTAGGTATGATAATTTTATTATTTTTTTGTCTAAATTACTAGGTAAACTAGTAACTAACTAGTAGGTAGACATACTTTTAGATTTTTCAATAGCAATTGAAAAGGCAGTGAAAAACAACAAGAATATAAAATACCACCTCAACCTAATAAAATAATACTCACAAAAACCCCAAAGTACGCATAAGAACAAAATGGCCGTTATAACACGTACATAATATTACAAAACCACTAAAAACTAAAAGGTTAGCTTTAAAGTAATTGTTTACGAATGAACCGTGATAAAGTTTTAATATCAAAGCTGTCTAAAACAGGGTTATGCTATTTACACGGCGAGCCAAAGAGCAGGCTAGTGGTTTGTAGGGCTGTACGGAAACGAAAATATTGTGTAATATTGATACAATACACGTTATATGGGATGTAAATTGACACCGTTTAGGTTTCCAAAAAACACACATAATTTATGCTCTGTTTTAAATATCCACATATAAAAAAAAAAACAAAATCAATATCGGTTAACTTATAACACCCCGTCGTATTGCGTCGGGGTTAAAAATGGGTATAAAATATAGCTGATATCAGAAGCGTATTCTTCAAACGACACAATAGAGAATATTCAATACAAATACGGTTTTATTTATTTTCAAAATAAAATAATTATTATGAAATAATTTTTAACGTGCCTTCCTCACCGATGAAGTCATAAAGCTTCAAAGTTAACAATTACAAAAAAATAAGTCCAATATGAACTCTGACGTTTCAAATTCCATGACGCCTATACAGATGCCATAGAAAATAGCGTTTTCGCGAGAGGGACAAGTATATTTGTATAGTATATTTCGTTTGATTTTCAGTCAATTTTGATTTTATTATCACTGTAAGCATATTTTTAGATAAACTGTTTTGATTTAGTTTTTCCATGCAAATTCCATATTATAACAGGCATAATAAGACTACATTTCAATAAGCTGAGTTTTTATTATTTGCCCCTAATTCTACGTTTCTTTTCTTCATGAGTGTAATTCTTAATAAAGGCACAATTTCCCCCCAAAACGGCTTAGTCCGAGGAGGTAAAACATTTATGTTACTTTCTGAATATAACTCTAACCCCTTATTTTCTCTGAAACTTCATGTTCTTCACATGTGTTGACTAATTTCCTTCCCAAAAGGCCTTTCCTTTCAATAGCTTTAGATGTAACATTCATTCATTCACAACCTGCAAACACGAAGGAAAATCTCTTCTTGTCACAGACTTGTAACCCTTTCTTTAAAACAGATTCAACTACCTAATAAGTTAAGTAGCAACCCTATTAATTTAATCGGGTAGGTACCGAGGAAATGGGAGAGAATCTTGTACAAGGGTTAAAATAAATTATAACGTTAAGCTTTGAAACGAATCGTCGGGTGTGTATCACTGTAATGGTGACGGAGAGTATTTTTTTATATATTTTGGACTATTTTAGGGGGTGTTAAGGTGTGAATGACCTTTGTTTTGTTTTCTTAAAGCTGAGGGAATACAAAAAGGTGGACTTTGTAATATATATTTAAAACTGTTAGGTTTGATTGAGATCTGACGACAAGTATTTGAGTTATCCGTGCGTGGCTTAGACTACATTGATGATGTTCTCATTCACTCTTGTCGATGTAAAACGAAAAAATAAAATTGTATACGATGGTTTGGAAGAGCATCTTAGTATTTCAAGGTCGTATATTTCTAGTTTGGTGAAGATCTGATGAAGAACACAGATAGGAAACGGAACTCTTCAATAAATGATAGCAAATCTTTCGGGAGTAGCAATAGAAATACAAAAATTGAGAAAGTCGTTACTAACTATTACGATTTATTGCATACTGTCCCCTGTGGTCCCCTGGTAGTAACTGGGTTCTGTTGCTAAAACTTAGAGTATGGAACCCTACAAAAAGAAAATCTTCTTGATCTTCGCCCGTCCTTACTCTTAGACCACCAATGGGAATTTAAATCTGAATTTGTTTTACTATAACCAAATAAGTCTGTTTTTTTTTCTGAATGTGAAATACAGAGATTACTTACATCGTATATTTCAATCGAAACCAAATTCAATCAATTCTATTTTAGGTCAGGTAACTAAGATTTACTCTCATAACACGTAGGTAAATCTTCGTCTAGAAGACGTACAGGCATGTCTATATCTCAATATCTGGAGGTTGTAGTATTGTAACACTAATCTATACTAATATTATAAAGAGGAATGATCTGTTTGTACCTTTTTTGTGGATGGGAAATAATCAAAAATGAATTCTTCCACTCTGTGCTGAGCTAAACCCTACTAGTAATCCTTTTAAAGAGTCACCGTTCCAGGGCCGCGGTGGCTCTTTCGAACAAATTCCGCACCAACAACATTAAAACTGCTATTCTGTAATTTCATCTCGTTTTACTTCCCTTATAAAAATGTCCATACCTTATGTTTGCACACTTCTTTCTATCCCATACAAAACAGTAAAGTATAAGGGTTCTTATATAATAAACCCTTTACAAATAAGTTTACAAAAAGACCCCTGCCGCTCTCACAGTCCACACATTAACAAAATTAATGATAGGGTTACATTAAATGTATCGATGACCTTTATCGTTTGACCTTCGATTGTATTTGTAGGTCGCTTGGTCCATGTTGGTTAATTATTCACGTGTTTTAATCAATAAGGACATTCACTAAAGATAAATACAAAATAATGTATGTTATCAAACCTTACCCAAACTTAGTGGCCGAATGCCACGTTGCCCAAATTACCACTTAGAGACTACTGTTATATTGTATTGTAATATTATAAAAGATATCTTCGTTTATATATTTCTGCGGCTTCACTCGCGTAAATGTAGATTTTCGAAAACAAGCTAATTTGCCTATAACTGCCTCCAGCGGGCGTACCATGAGGTATTAAAACGTGAGTCTTCCGAGCGAGAAAGAAGGATAGAGTTATACACCCTATAAAGCTCCATCCCTTTTTCTCGCTCGGAAGACTCACGTATTAATACCTCATGGTACGCCCGCAGGTCCAACGCCTTTGTACCAAACTTCATCAAAACGCATACAATAATTTAAGTATGAAAGCTTAATAAGAAAAACTCACACTCACATTACAATATTAAGTTAAGGATGAGGATAAATATTTAATACTTTGTTTGTAGATTCATAGCTTCAAACAAAGAAGTAAGGAGCAAGGTATTTTCTTGTCTGCCATTCATATGACAGACAAATAAATACCTTGTTCCTTACTTCTCAAAACGCGATGTTTCGTTTTAGTTTTTGCTACTTATTTATTTAAAATTTATGTAATAGTGGCACATGGGCAGATTTAATGCAACAGGACATTCTCTACCAGTCAACCTTTGGGTTATAAAGACAACACTGTGGCAGTTGTACAAAAAATAAATAAAATACAAAATATATCGTTTTTTGGGAAATCAATTACAAACCTTATATATAAAATTCTCGTGTCAGGGTGTTTGTGGTTAAACTCCTCCGAAACGGCTCGACCGATTTTCGTGAATCTTAGCGTGCATATCGGCTAGGGTGGCGAATCGGACAACATCTATTTTTTAAACTTTTTTTTATGTGGCAAAACGACGTTTGCCGGGTCAGCTAATAATATATATAATACTAATAAAATACATACATGTTTGATATTTTATATGTATTCATGATGTTTTATACGTATTTATTCTTTATTGACTCGGCTTAATATTTTCTGTATGTAGATATTTTTGTTGATGTTTACAACACTGCCTTACTTAGTCACAGTCGTCTAGTTAATTTTAAGTCATAACACTAGTCCCAAATGATGCCCAAAGCATAGTAGGTAACCGCAGCACGTGCAGGTAGACCTAATTGCTTAGGCTCTAGTCTGGCTAGATTCCAACTGTCATCAGCTTACTGCCACAGTAATACCCTCAGCGTAGCCTTTTGCTAGCATTTTAGGGTCCGTTTTCAGTCACAGTGGACGCAATAGAAATACAGTTGCATTGCTAATGACTAAGCGTGTCCAGAAATTTGAATAAGCAGCGACCTTTTGCATTTGTCGTAGGTATTTAGTCATCTGTCTGCGAGTTTGTAACAATTTGATATGTACTGCGAGATGGTATATTGTGTTCATTACTTTTGTTTCTGTATTTTGGGTTGTAATGCCTACCGGTTTTTTAAGGCTGACTTACAAAATGAATAAAGAAGAAGGAGTTGACACATGTCGCATTTTTGTTGATAAGTATATAGTGTGTTGTTTTTCTTTTTTTTGGAATTTTTTTATTTTCGCTTTTTGATGTCACCGCAAAATTCTCTCATCGGAAGACTCCAAGAGATTGTAATAAATCTGTATTAGATTATAATTTCTCGATATATTATGAAAAAACAAAATGGTTTGTACTAATTAAATCCCACGCGACCCGCCCCCCCATAGACTAACGAATCGGTCGTAGGTTCAAACCCAGCCAGGCGCATTACTTTGTGTAATTATTTCATCACCACTGCTCTCAAAACGGTGAACAAAAACATCGTGAGGAAGACGGCGTGTTCTAGAACCGAAAATTCGAAGACATGTTACAACCCGCACTGGACCCGCGTGTTGGATTACGGCCCATTCCCTCTCCTAGAGAGGAGGCGATCACGCACGCAATATTTTACAATTTTACGGTGTTTGCAATTTTTCGGTGTCATTGATAAGCCTCGCAGAATCCGTAAGAATAACAACTATTCCACCAGATTAAGCAATAAGTTGAAAATTATGCTCATTAATTTCTCTTATAAATAAAATAATAATTAATCTCGCATTTTCATTTGATTTGGTAAGCAACTCTATAGTAGAACATTATTACCATACGAGACAAAAAATAATTAAATACTTCGTAAAAATGATTATTTACGGACTAAACTCATGGCACTTATCATCTTACTACTAATTACTTATAGCTAAAATCAAAATAAATAATTTTTCAATTAAAAACGAACTTATAAGAGCAGCCTACAAATGCCTTAACACACACAATGTACACATCCAGGTAATTCTAATTGCATAGATTTGGCGCTGGCACGACGCCAAATGTCGTGGAGAGGTGGCTACGAGATTAATTACAAGAGATTTACTGTTATAGGCCTCCGTAGTTGGCAAACGTTCTTATTTATAGTAGTAATGATTTGTTACGCCCGTTCAATTGTGCTGGTTTGCTGGGCTTTTCAAATTGCTGGTGGAAGGTAGGGATTCGGAGCTGATTTGTTGGTTGGCGACATATTTGTCGGGCAGTCTAAACAAGACGGCCGTTGTAAATCAAAGTAACGTTACCCTTACTGGGTAACGTTACTGTATATGACTGTTGTTTGTTTTCGCCAAGGAGTATCGTCAATCAATCATTCAACAGCCTGTTGCAGTCCACTGCTGGACATAGGCCTCTCCAATTGCACGCCGCTTAGGTCTATTTTCGGCTTCTCGCATCCAGTTTCTGCCAGCCGTCCTACGCAAATCGTCACTCCACCGTGCTTGAGTAGGCTAGTGTAGGACGTCCTCAACGTCCTACACTACATTTGCCGAGACGCGGTCTCTACTCTAGAACTCGTTTACCCCAACGGTTATCGGTTCTACGACTAACTTGGCCAGCTCACTGCCACTTCAGCTTACTAAGGAGTATTGTGTCACCCCGTAACTGAAAGCACGTTAAACCGTTGGTCACGGTTGTCATTTGTAGATATTTGGCAATGGTTACTGATTGTCATATGATTTGACACCAGTCTAGCCAAAAAGTACCGTGTTACCCAGTTACTAGGTTGTTGAAAGCAGATAGGCAGTTGTTTCATGTAAAAAAGCCGACTCCATCATAAATGGGAAAAGGCTAGGCAGATTGACTGACCTGCGACGATCAGTGTTCACAAGATGAACGTAAAAACCCGGCAAAGTTCGAATTGGACACGCGTACGGAGGGTTCCGTACTATTATCTATGGCTTCCCTTAAATATAATTATGTATTACTAAATATATAAATAGGTACATATTATGTGAATATTCAAGCGTCTACCTGTTACTGTTATCAATATCAAAAACGAGCAAAAAAATCACGTTTGCTGTATTGGAGCCCCCTTAAATATTTATATTATTCTGTTTTTTAGTATTTGTTGTTATAGCGGCAACAAAAATAGGTACATCATCTGTGAAAATGTCAACTGTCCAACTATCACGATTTATGAGATACAGCCTGGTGACAGACGGACGAATGGACAGCGGAGTCTTAGTAATAGGGTCCCATTTTGGTACAGAATTCTAAAACATGACCAGAAAGACTTCAGAAAGTCTTAGGCCCAGTTTTACGTTTCAGTATTAATTGCATATGATAGTTATCATCTCCAGTTGGTATCGAGACGATCAGTGAAGTGGTTTTTAGTACAACTGGGTACAGTCAATTCCTGGTATGAAAAATACTCGAGATGTACCTATAATAATTGTGAAACACGCGAAAACTGCTGTGATTGGTCGAATCAATTTTCATCCAGACAATCACACCACTAGACTTCCTTTTAATTTTGACGCGTCATCGTTTATTGCTTTCCAATAACCAGTAGCTAGCACAAGTTCCTGCCAGGTTTGTGGAATTTGTTCAAAATAGTCACCGCGGTCCTGAAACGCAAAGGGCGTTAAGAAGAGCACCGATGGGTTTTCTTGTCAGTAAGAATGTGACACTCCTCTCCGTTTCCTCCAGAGCGGAAGAAGCCACAAAAAAGCTAGCCCTAGTTATGTGTTATATCAATAAAATTGACATACTGTCCTTTGTCATAAACAAGTCTTAAACAAGAGGTAAACGAGGTATGAGATAAAAGTGTAAAGTTAAAAGTATAATCTTGTTCAGAATATAACCTCAGTTCTTGTGTATCATGGTCACCTGGTACGTGCGTTAATCTTCAAATTTTCATAGTTCTGTATAACGCACACCACACAAAATAGTTCATATGTGTCTAGTATGACGCACACCACACAAAAGAGTTAATTTGTGTCTAGTATGACGCACACCACATAAAAGAGTTAATTTTTGTCTAGTATACACGCCGTACAAAAAGAGTTAATTTGTGTCTAATATGACGCACGCCATACAAAAAGAGTTACTTTGTGTCTAATATGACGCACGCCACACAAAAAGAGTTAATTTGTGTCTAATATGACGCACGCCATACAAAAAGAGTTACTTTGTGTCTAATATGACGCACGCCACACAAATAGAGTTCATTTGTGTATAGTATGACGCACGCCACACAAAAAGAGTTTATTTGTTTTTAGCATGACGCACGCCACACAAAAAGAGTTTATTTGTTTTTAGCATAACGAACGCCACACAAAAAGGAAATTTGTAAAGGCTGGGAAAATATGGAGCGCAATAACATGTCTTCTACTTCAATAAGTCTCTTTCCCTATTTTTAAAGGCATCCAGATTCATACCTAAAACCTTTCTTACAAACCAATCAATTTAACAAAATTAATAGATACAGCTTATCCTAATATTTTTAAGCTAGCTATACTCTGTAACGTCTATACATTGAATAGCCCATTTGAATTATTTACAAGAAAATGGCCGGTCCGTCCGCCCGACATAACTTCAATTAACACTAGACAAAGGTTGGCGTTATGCAATATGGCAAAGCTGATATTGAGCGGAACTACGGCAGGATACTCGCTAAAACATATTGGGTGATAACGGATTTAGCGATCGGATTTTGAATAAAGCTGGACAGGTTGGCAATCCTGTTTTCAACAATTTGAGTATAGGAGGGTTTGGATAACTTGCTTGTTTCGTAAATATTGTTGTTGTAAAAAGCCTCTACATTCAGTACAGGAGTATACAATATGAGGAAATCATTTGACAGTCAACAAAGTATTTTTTGTTGTTGTTTTGTTTTACGTGATTCGAACTACATGGCAGGTATAATTATTCTTAGGACTTGAATCCTTACTTTGTTACATCTTACTCACATATTAAGCTATTGAAGTACTGTTAAACATAGAGTTCAATGACACTAACATAACTGCCTCACAAAAAGGAGATGATCTGTTGAGATATTTCCTTCTTTCTCAACACAGAAGTGTGTTTTGGAGTTAGAGAATTCCGTAATTCTATGTATGTATGTGACAGGCGTATAACCTTTAAACTAAGACTAATGTTATTACATTTAGAAATTGCTGTACCCACCTTAGTGGAAATAAAATATTTATTATTAATTTACCATTTTTGGTCAGGCAAAAAAAGAAATCGGTACGCCCCCGGGCTACCTATGTATGTACTGGCGCATCAGACATCGTATTTTTTTAAAGACTAGATTTTTGCAATAGTCGAAAAAGTATCTTCTATGAGTAATTTAATACAAATACCCTTTAAAAGTTATTTCAGGATTCATTCATAACCAGTAGTGGTACGTAGGTCACTCGGTATATTTTGTCGTTTAGCACAATTTTTACAAGCTATTAATTTCTTTTGATACCTACTTATAGTGCATGCGTAACACATGTTGTCAGGTCAAAACTTATCAGTCGCCGTCTAATAGTTATTGAGATAACACGTGTGAAAGTGTAAGTATGGCATCTCTTACGAGCTCTCAAGTTCGCGCAATTATTTATTACGATTTTCGACGTGACCTGTCTCAGAAACAATGCCACGAAGAAATGCAACGTGTATTGAGCGATACTTCACCATCCCTCAGGACTGTCGAGCGATGGTATTAACAGTTCGAAAGAGGCCTTTTTGATCTGGAAGACGATCCGCGTCCTGGAAGGCCGAGTGAGGTGATGACCCCCGAAACAGTAGCTGCTGTTGAAAAACTGATCAAAGAGAACCGCAGAATCACATGCAAGCAAATTGAGGAAATCCTTGCCATTTCTTTATGGGCCGTAAATAACATATTATATGCACATTTGCATGTACATAAAGTTTGTACACTTTTTATCCCGCACCAACTGACTGCCGATCAAACAAACAGGCGTGTAGAATGGGGCAAAAAGATGCTTAACAAATTTAGATCAGGGCATTCTTCTGAGGTGTCTGCAATTGTGACAGGAGATGAAACTTGGATATATTATTATGACCTTCCAAGAAAGTCTTTTGACGTTCAGTCAAAAAAAAATTAATGTTGTTTTTTTTTTGGCCGTCGTGGTATAATAAAGACCATTGCTTTAGTTACGCAACGCGGTGTTACTGCTGAAAGGTATGATCAATCGTGCTTGATCCCGCTAATGCAAACACTTAAATAAATGCGACCAAAAAGTCAACTGCGCTCATGGCTGCTTCCCCGTGACAACGCACCGGCTCATCCCGCTCAAAAAACTGCTGAATTTCTGGCGTCTTCCGGTATTGGACTATTAGATCACCCAGCCTACAATCCCGATCTAGCGCCCTGTGCTTTCGCCCTCTTTCTATATGTAAAGAATCAACTAAAAGGATGCAAGTTTTCTTCAAACAAAGAGATTTTGACTGCTTGGGAAGAAATCTGTACTTCTATCCCCGAAGATAAATGGAATTTCTGGTTTAGTGAGTGTTTTGAACGCATGAATAAGTGTGTTTTAAGTGACGGTAGCCACTTTGAAAAACAACAACATTTAGAAGTAGAACGACAAAATTTATCGAGTGACCTACGTATATAGGTAGCCGAGTTTGCCAAAGCTTTAAAAAGATAATCCACTGCATCTACGATAAAATTTGCTAAACAATCGTTAGTTTCTCTATAACCCATGTGTCGTTAGCTCACGTCAAATTCATATTCATATCCTTATTTGCATTCCATAATATCTGAAGATCTTACAATGTGATTAAAAATTAGTACAATTACGGATTATGCCCGTAGGGCACGGCAAAAATTCGAAATAAAATTAATAGATGTTGTTATAACAATTTTTAAACGTATTTTAAGTTATTTATTAACTTAATTATAACAATTAGCAAAAAGTATAAAATTAATGGTCGAAATAAAATTAATGTATATTCTTATAACAATTTTTAAACTCATCGATAGTATGCCACTTATTAGGTCATTAGATGCATCCCAACCTCTTTTCTTTTCATGACCCACGTAAAGCCAAATTATCATCATCTGCCTGGCCTTTTTCAACTATATTGGGATCCCAGTCAAACTCCAGATTTAGCTAAATATATAGTTTTCTACGTGGAGCGACTTTCTATTTGGTCCCTACAACCCAGTAACTGGCAAGAATAATGTCAGATTTTTTTACTTTTGTAACAATCATCAGAGATGTATAAATGACAGCCGTAACTAACCATTTTATGAGGCATGGATGAATCTCCTTCATCCATCCATCTTGGACTTCGGCAACCGTTGCGTAACCTTGAAAATGGACCCAAGCAGTCAACTGCATTGATATGTTAACAACGACGGCTAAATAATAATAACTGTATTATGTAGTCACAAGCTTCATTTGAAAGAGTTGTATTTAAAATAATATATCTAGTTTTAATTTCCGCGAATATAGTGTGGAATTGTATTTATTTAGATCATAGAGCGATCATACATAAGCCCCTCCCTATGAACGTTCTGGTGACAAATTAATGTGGGCAATGTATGCTGAAGGAGCGCCGCAGTGCTGTCATACGCTACCTTGGAGAACATTGTATAGTGGCGTATGGGTGTGTGTGGCTGGATTGATAGTAAGGTTCAGACTGGAGTTTTGTAAGCGTCAATTTGATGGAAAACGAAATGTTACAGGCCCAGTGTCGCACACAGGACAGTAATAGTATTTTTTTAGGTTTCGGTACCTCGAAAGGAAAAAAACGGAACCCTTATAGGATGTCAAGACCCTTTTTCTCAGGAACGCGTGGAGGTATCAAGCTGGTAATTACATTATATGAAATACTCAGGTCTACTGTCCCTTGGAGCTGTGAAAAACAAACTTCTAAGTCAACGAAATCAAAAGATACAGCTGTTTATGCCGCAAATTTTCGACACTCGCAAGGGAATCAAAACCTACAGGGTACTTTCCGTGAACTCAGAATCTTGAAATTTGGTACGAAGCAACGTCTTATAGCACTGATAAAGGAAAAATTTCAAAAACCGTAAATTTTTACATGTACGCGTTTCTTATTGTACTCGATAGTCGTGATTGGTGAACTTTTACTTATATACCTACAGGTTTGTATGGATCCCTCGGTGCGCGAGACCGACTCGCGCTTGGCCGGTTTTTAAACGACTGCCCAAAAAAGGTATTTTAAGTTTTTTCTGCCTAGAAACTGCACAACCGTGTTTGGGACAGCTTCCACCTGAAGCAGCTGAATACCAGTATTCCTGGTTGGCATTGCCAGGCTGCCTATCTGGCCTGCACAACCTAGTAACTGGGTAAGACTATGTCAGATTTTCTGGCTTCTGTCAACATTTAACGACTGCCAAACATCCAGACAGCCGGGGCCAAAATCTTAATTAGCGTTCCGAGGCGTTGAAGAATCCCGGTATATTAAGAAAGTCACCCATTCAGAGATTGACCTCGGCAAGTTTTACTTAACCTAAAAAATGGACTGTTGCAGCTGTTATTATTTTCTCTCAAGCTTCATTAATTTAAATCCTAGTTCTATTCTACATAACTGCCTCTCAATGAACGTTTTAGTGACAAATGAATGTGGGTATTGTACATATATTGAAGGCGTGTCGTATTGCTGTCATACGCTACCTTGTAGCGGCGTATCACTGTGTAGTGGCGTATCACTGTGTATTGGCGTATTATGGGTGTGTGTAGCTGAATTGATTGTAATGTCTAGACAAGAGTTTTGTAAGCGTTGAGTTGATGGAAAGTAAAATAGTCATAGGCCCAGTGTCTCAAACGAAAATGATAACAAAATGATTGCTACTAATTGCGCGTTTTCTATCTAGTTTGATTGTTATAGGTCGATATTTTTTTCCGGAACTGGGAGTTAGTTTCAGGTTATCATCGGAATCTACCTTAACGTATCCCTGTAAACTGAACGCCGATAAGAACGCCCATTGTACACTTGTTGTTATCTATTTTTGTCCTATACTTATGATGAGGTGTACAATCTATACTCAATAATTGATAACATAAACAAGAAACCTTTTTTTTTGTCCGGAATAAGCTCGGAAACTACTAGACTAATTTCATCATTTTTTTAACCAATGGGTCGGCTACATTTTGTCTCCATATTCCTACAGGAACCTGTTCCTGTGAGAATATGGAGACAGGACTACTCGGGTAAAAACGAGAAGCGCTGCTAGTTTCATGTATATTTTTTCCTGTAGTGATAATAAGGTGTAAAATAAAGTATATATATAATAATTTATATACCAGTAATTTCCACAGAGCCATTGCTTATCTGACCTTCACATACTAGGTTGTGACCTTCAGGCAGGCAGTGGCTTCGTGTAATAGATAACATTACCCTTTGTTAAGACTGCTTTGAACCAGTCAAAACAACTTACAAGTTAATTTAGCTACCTGTTACCAAACAGGTGGTAAATTTACCTGTAAATTGATGAAAACTTTGCATAATTCTGCCGCGATGTCGTTTTGCATTTGATGGGATTTATGTGGTGGTTATTTTTGCCCACATTCTATAACAGGTCATAAGTGTTCTCTGATATTTGCACATAAGGCTTCGATTTTTTTAAGGCAATGCTCATTCAGAGGCGCCAGCTGCTTGGATGCTTCCGAAATATCGTCCAAACAATCCGTCTTACAGAGTCACTTTAAGCTCAAAATAGTTTAACTGATTTAGTATAGTTTACATGAGTCCCATTGACATAGCCCGTCTGAAGTCCACGACCCAGTACCTGAGTAACACGATATCGCGTGGCAAGACAGTCAGTTTTTCGGGATTCCAGCCACCAACCAGCCAATTGATTAGCCCCGATCAATGATATAACGTGCTTTCCGAAGGACGGAGGAGTCTTAGTATACTTACTAAGACTTGAGACGATCCACTACAGTGGATCATCTCCCATTCATGGACCAACCTAAGCAAGCGTTACTTAGTCTGGAATAACAACCCGTGCAGCTTAACACTTAGCCGGAAGCTCCCCAAATTTACACGAAAATATTTTAACATAAAATATGTACGGGGCGGACGTGATCGACTGGACTGTAGGGTGGCCAGGGTAGGTTATCCTATTCTTCAAAAGTGGACTGTATGGTGACAACCCACCTAGGTATAAATGATCCAGACGCGTTGACGCTCCGTCTATAAGCTACGGGCCATGAGGATGCAACCCTTAACTGAATACTTGCTATACTTGCTGTTATTGACACAGTATATAGGGGTAGGTATAGAGGGCTTACCAATAAAGTCACAATAAAACACTATTTAACTTGTTCACTATTCACTTAGCGATTTGAAGGGTGGAATTCGCGACTATATGATCCTACATTTAGGTATAAGCTCAAACTATCTTGCAAATGACTACAAATTCTATAAATTTTCAATGTTACTATTGTACGGCGCAACTATACCGTATCGACACACAAAAAATCACCGTGTGTGATGAAGTTTATTAACCAATATTTTCATTATGTTAATTCTAGATTTTAGGCTATATCTAGGCTTAGGTCTATGTGAGTAGGGGTTGTCGTACCTTCATGGATAGCCCTCGGTAGGCTCCACACAGCGGAGACGAATTCACCCCTTCATCCCCCTCCATGTAGGGGTGGGATGCCGAAAACTATACAAAACTATAGTAGGCGCGAAGCTATTACCTACTTGGGGTGAATTTACCGTAAAACTATGCTAGGAGGGCTATACAGCTATATGTATCTCTATAGATACGACAACCCTCTACAAAACTACATATGTTTCAACCCTGTCACTCAAGGGGTTGCAACTCTATAAGCGTATATGTTTCAGGGGGATAAAAATAAACAGTTTTATTTAAACCTAAATTACGGCTTTATGCCTGCATACACTATAGACATCTATATATCCCCTGAAAGGATTTTTCAAGGCGGTTCTATTTCAGACATTTAGAAGTCTAGAATCTAGACTTGTTTTTTCGGAAAAGGAAGAGGGTAGATGCAAAGTGTTTTATTTTGTGCATACCTTCACTAGGGCTATTTATCAACAAACTGTTGACCAATCACGTACCAGCACCCTCCTGCTCTGTGATTGGTCAGTGTCGCGTTTAGCTATGCGACTACCTTTGACCTGAATATTTCGGGTCTCAATTACCAAGCCCTTTCTATTTACCTATGTATGTCTGTCTGTGTGTGTATATACCTCGATTACCTTATATACCACCGATTACCTTTTATATACCTTTATATACCTTGATTACCTTCATATACCTTCGATTACCAGGGTTACCATGTGTTTACTGTTATGTGTAAGGGACAGGATACCCTACCTAACTATATTCTATTTACTTGGGAGAAATAAAGGCTCCAAGGGCTTATATACTGCCTCTTGAGAGCAAACAACTGTAACGAATGTGTTTTATTTCAATAACAAACTATGTATCAACTATAGCTACCTATAACTATCTATTCTATGCAGCTTTATCTGTTACAGCATTCTATGTGCTAACTAACTACCTATAACTACCTATACTATGTAGTCGCGGTTTTATTTATTTGCAACATTCTATGTACTACTATAGCTACCTATAACTACCTATACTATGTAGCTAAGACGCATCGTCGCGAACATCTCTCCCGCCGTGCAGTGCAGCGATGACTCGGTGCGATGACGTCGCGGCGCTGCAGAAAGCCGGTGAGCGACGCCTGTAGCCACGTCGCCCGCTGCGCGGCGCCGGTGCTCGATGCCGGTGCTCGACGCAGCTGTGCAGTCGCCGGTCTGCCGCTTCCCTGCTGTGGGTCGCCTGCAGTCGCAAGGCTGTTGCGTAGGCTCTCGCAAATGTGCGAGCTGTGGGCCGGATGGCCCGCTGTCTGTGCGAGCTGCGAGTGTGCGCAGCATCGCCTGCTGCGGTGGCAAGCTGTGTAGGCAGCATTGCCTGCTGTATCGCCTGCTCAAAGCAAGGCGGTGGCGGGCCGAATATGCCCGCAATGGGGCTGGCTGCGCCCGTGGGCGGCATCGCCCGCTATGTTGGCGAGCTGCGTGAGCAGCATCGCCCGCTACTGCTCGCTTGATGCGAGCCGAATGCGGACCGAATACGTCCGCGGGGGTGAGCTGCGCCAGTGGGCAGCATCACTCGCTATGTTGGCGAGCTGTGGGAGCATCGCCGGCTACTGCTCGCTTGATGCGAGCCGAATGCGGACCGAATATGTCCGCGGTGGGGCGAGCTGCGCCTTGCGGGCAGCGTCGCCCATCTATGGTTGGCGAGCTGTGAGAGCATCGCCGGCTACTGCTCGCTTGACGCGAGCCGAATGCGGACCGAATATGTCTGCGGTGGGGCGAGCTGCGCCTTGCGGGCAGCGTCGCCCATCTATGGTTGGCGAGCTGTGAGAGCAGCATCGCCTGCTGTGTCGCCTGCACAAAGCAAGGCGGCGGCGGGCCGGATACGCCCGCAGTGGGGCGAGCTGCGCCTTGCGGGCAGCGTCGCCCAGCTATCGGTTGGCGAGCTGTGAGAGCAGCATCGCCGGCTATTGCCCGCTGGATGCGAGCCGGTTGCGGACCGAATACGTCCGCGGGGGGCGAGCTGTGAAGCGTCACCCATCTATTTGGCGAGCTGTGTGAGCAGCATCGCCGGCTATTGCCCGCTAGGTGCGAGCCGATTGCGGACCGAATGTGTCCGCGGGGGGCGAGCTGTGAAGCATCACCCATCTACCTGGTTGGCGAGCTGTGAGAGCAGCGTCGCCGTCTATTGCCCGCTGGATGCGAGCCGATTGCGGACCGAATATGTCCGCGGGGGGGGCGAGCTGCGCCAGTGGGCAGCGTCGTCCGCCATGTTGGCGAGCTGTGTGAGCAGCGTCGCCGTCTATTGCCCGCTGGATGCGAGCCGATTGCGGACCGAATATGTCCGCGGGGGGGCGAGCTGCGCCTGTGGGCAGCGTCGCCCGCTGTGGTGGCAAACTTCTTTAGCGGACGCTTTAAGGTGCCGCCGAATGTGCGCACCTCAGCTGTCCGGACTTCGCCATCAGCGCCCGTGAAAACTGCGATGATGCGGCCTCGCGGCCACGTGTTGCGAGGCAGCTGGCCGTCTGCAATGAGTACGGGATCACCCACCTGCAGATTAGGGCCACGACTATGGGGCTCCCGCCGGTGTTGGAGCTCGGGTAGGTACTTGACGTCTTCTGTGATTATGTCGATTTTATCTATACGACTTCTGAGGCGTATGACGTCATCCTTGAGTTCTATCTGTAACGGTCGCAGGGCGCTGTCTCTATCTATTTCTTCGTTTTCTCGCAAACTTGTTGACTCGCGGGAAAACATCTGTTGCTGTACAGCTTGCACGAGTAACCTCTCCGCTTGTTGGAGGTATTCGGCTTCTATTATAAAACTATATTTTGACGTCACTGGGGACGTCACTGATGCTGTAGGAGGGGGCACTGCCGTCTTTGTACGTTTCCTCCAATCCGGATCCGCTTCTATATTTTTCCTCGTTCTTTTATAGAACGTGTTTTCTTTGGGCGGCCGACATTTGGCGACGAAGCGTAGTACTGTCGCCGTCGCTCTCAACAGTCGTTCCCATTTCGAAAATCTTGCTGGATCGGGTATGACTTCTGTGAGTCTTCTATCTATATTTTCTATAGCGACTAAGGTTCGCTCCTCACCCGTCTGTTCCTCTAGTGGAGGCTTCTCTATTGGCCATGTTGTCGACTCTTCATACAGGAAGCTGGGGCCACAAAACCACTCGTGTCTCGAATCAAAGTTGTGTGGTACATCACGAGTGGCTGCGTCTGCTATATTTTTCTTAGTGGGCACCCATCGCCAGTCTTCGACTCTACTATGCTCTTCTATGGCGGCTATGCGGTGCGCGACGAACGGTTTGTAAACTCGAGCTCCTCTTCTGATCCAGGTCAGCACGGTTTTGCTGTCTGACCAGTACGTCACGGAGGCCGGCTTGACTCCGTGTTCTCGGATGACAGCTGCAGCGACGCGGGTCCCCATCACCGCGGCCTGCAGCTCGAGTCGGGGTATCGATTGGAGCTTGAGTGGCGCCACCTTTGCCTTGGCCATGACGAGGCTCACGTGAGTCTTGCCATCTTCTGTAGAGATACGCCAGTACACCGCTGCGGCGTACGAAGTTTCGCTCGCGTCCGTGAAAACGTGGACTTGCGTTTCTATGGCGTCGCTATATCCTGGGTAACATCTTGGTACTGTGACTTGTGCAAGATTCTGTAGATGTTGAACCCAACTTCTCCATGCTGTGGCCAAGTCTGTGTCGAACGGCTGGTCCCAGTCGACTCCTCTTCTCCATGCTTCTTGGAGTATCTGTTTGGCGCGAATCGTTACGGGCGAGGCTAGGCCGAGTGGGTCGTATAGTGACATCACTATTTTCAGCGCCTCTCTCTTTGTGGGCACCTCCTTCTGTAATACGCCACTCGGTAATCGGGCTAGGCTCAGATTGAAACCCAGCGTATCTGCTCTTGGTCTCCATATTAGGCCAAGAATTTTTTCTGTATGGTCGCCGATGTCGACGACTTCTGTCTCTATAAGCGACGGTTCTATATTCTGTATGACGTCGTTGTCATTCGATACCCATTTCTTTATTTCGAAACGAGCCTGTTGGTGTATCTTCTTCACCGCTGTTGCTATGTGTGTCGCTTCTTCAACTGTTCTATAGCTATCCAGATAATCGTCCATATAATGGTTCTTCACTATTGCTTCTACTGCTTCTGGATGCTGTTCTATGTGCCGGTTCGCGTTCCAATTCTTCGCGAATATGGCCGTGCACGGTGAGCTTGCCGCGCCGAATATGATTGACGTCATTCGATACTCGTCGGGGGCTCCTTCTCTTCTATTGCCTCTCCACAAATATCGGAGGGCGTCTCTATCTTCAGGTCGTACTTTGACCTGCATGAACATTTCGGTAATGTCACCTGAAATGGCTATCGGATGTCTACGAAACCTCATCATGACGCCGGGCAGCGACTGTAACAGGTCCGGTCCTGTGAGTAGGAAGTCGTTCAGCGACATTCCATTCGATTTAGCTGCGGCGTCGTGTACTATTCGAAACTTCTCCGGCTTCATGGGATTGAAGACGTCGAAATGAGGCAGATACCAGGTTCTTCCTGGCGTGGTCTGTTTGGGCGCTTTTTCTGCGTACCCTTTCGAAAGGAGCGAGTCCATCTGTTCTATATATTTATTTCGAAGACTCGGATCTTTGTCGAGCTTCTTTTCTATAGAGATCAGCCGCTTGTGTGCTGTCCCATAACTATCGGGCATTTCAAAATTGTTATTTTTCCATAACATAGCTGTTTCTATATGCCCATCTGTCAACTGTTTGGTATGTCTTTTCAAGATGTCTTCAGCCTGCTTCTCTGGATCAGAATCTGGACGCCGAGGATTAACTATTAGGGACTCGAGTGCGAAAAATTCACGAAGTTGCTCGTTCAGTCTGTCGTCTCTATTTTCTCTATCTTCTCTGCACGCGCTGACGTAATGCACCTGCTGACCGAGTATTCTAGTGTGCGCGCCATGTAGCGTCCATCCAAGCGTTGTAAGTGACGCTATTGGCTGGTGCCTGGGGCCTCTTCTGACTTCACTGGCAAGGAGAAGGTGCCAGTTGTCTTGGCCAATCAAAATCTTGGGCGCGCCAACATCATAGACTAGCTGCTCTTTCAAGTCGATGAGATGTTTGCAATGTGTGACATCTTCTTCACGGACTGTCTGTGACGCGAGATTAAGCTTCGGTATGGTGCGCGCTCTGAACGGCACCCTATTTCTATGCTGACTCGCGAGTATCACTGTGACTCTTTTCGAACAAGGAGTGTCGATCATGGTGTCACCGATCGCACCAATCTTCAGTGGGTCGATCTTGCCCTCGGCTCCGACTTGGTCGGCGATGTCTTCATCGATCAACGATACGGTCGATCCATCGTCGAGTAGGGCGAACGTAGATGCCTCTCCCGCCGGTCCAATGACCCGGACCGGGATGATCTTTAAATAGGCGTGATTCGACGATGATCTTGAGCTGGCGACTGTCTCCTTGGGCTCCTTTTTGACTTCGGTCTGTCTGGGCTTTTCGGCTGCCACCGCAGCAGGCTTCTTGTCGTAATGAAGTAGCCGACTGTGCGTGGCTGTACACCCCTTGACGTCACACTTCTTCGCGTTGCATTTATGCCGCTCTCTTCTTGGCTTCAGGCAACGGAAGCACAGGTTTAGATTCTTCGCAATTTCCCATCTCTTGTTACTATTGCTATTCTTGAACTTTGAGCAATCGCGTTCTATATGGCCATCCTTCTCACACAGTCGGCACTTGCTTGCTGACTTCTCTGTTGTTGTGTGAGTCCTCTGCTGCGGTGTGCGTCGGTTGGATGAGCCCTCTGTCTTGATGTTTTCAGCAGGAGCGAAAGCGCTGCAGTATCGAGCTTGTTCGGTAATGAATTCGCTAAACAGCGACAAGTCTGGCAAGGACTGGTACTTTTCTGTATATATACGGTACCACTGTACACGTATCGAGTTCGGTAGCTTCTCTGTCAAGGTTCGCATGAGCTCGGCGTTGATCAGGTAATGATCCTTCTTCAATGCTCGCAGCGTTACTATAGCGCACCTCACTTGGCTTGCGAATGAGCAAATATCCTTTGGATTCTCACTGCATCGTGTCAGTCCTCGCAATCTATCTGTTTCGGCCTGTGCTATCGAATCTGGTCGGCCGAATTGCAGCTCGAGTTCCCTCATGATGTCATCTGGTCTTGCATGGCCGATGAGTTCTGAACTAACTGTTTCTAAAGCGCGTCCATGCAGGCTTCTTCTAAGTCTTGCTGTATTCTCGACATCGTTGAAATATTTTCGAGTTGTTTCATAAATGGCTCGAAATGACAACCATTCTGTATGCGCACCACTGAAGTTCGGTAAAGTCATAATGATCTTCGACGCCGAGGAGGAATTCTGTGACTGCTGTTCTGTTTTCTTGTCAACTAAAGATGCTATAGCAGCCGTAAGGTCCGTAACGAATGGACGTAAATTATCCTCGCTCCTATCGTTTTCTATTTTCTTCATAGGTGGTGGCTCTATCTGTTTAGCACTATCTGGATCTATGTGCGTTCGACGAGAGTCCACTATTGGTTCGAAGTCCACAGGGGGGGGCGGTTGCTGTCGACTATCACGGATGTCCCCCTCGGCGGCGTTGGTCTCTCTCTGATCAGGAACAGGTTCAGGCGCCTCTTCCAGCCAGGAACGCACGTACTCTTCATTTGAGTTTCTATCGTCCAAATATTCTTCGTCCGACTCTTGTTCGGCTCTCTGAAGTGCTAACTGGGCAAGCTCCAACTTAATCTTCAATAAGTCTTCGCGAGCCTTCTGTAATTTTCTATATGACCGCGGTGACCTGTCAATGGTCGACGGCGGACGTCTATGTTCTATACGGGCGTCACCCCGGGTAGTCATTGGCAAGACTCGGCTATCTCTTCTATTTGACGGCTTCATTGTACTATCTGAAGTCGTCTCAAAGCGGGTTCCCTTCCTTGAGGTCGATGGCATCTGTTTCTGTACTGTTGTCGGCAATGGTGCAGGTACTCGTTCTATTGCTGAAGCTTCTATCTGTTCTATTCGTTCAGCGGCAGCAGGCGGAGACACGTCTTCACTGCGCTGCTGCATCGATCGCGCCGTCCCAGACGATGAAGGCGAACGCGGCGGCACCTGATGATGGATAGCAGGAACCCTCTCGGCTGGTTCCTGTATCGGAACTGTCCACGCCTCGGATGATTTGCCATGCGACCTCGTGATCGGCATTGTTGAAGTCTCCAATGAATCTTCAAAACTATTCGGTAGTCCACTGGTAAGCCTCAGGTGAAACTTCAATCCAAGTTTCCAAAAAAAAAAATTTTTCAAAAAATTTTCAAAATTCTTCAAAGTCCCCAATCTTATAAAATATTCTAAGTTCGGATTGACTGAAACTTTTCTAAGTCCCAGACTGTTCAAAATCTTCTATGTGTGAAGTCGATCGAAATTCTCTAAGTCCAAGATTCTTCAAAAATATTCTATGTCCCGCTTGATCAAAACTTTTCTAAGTGTCAGGTTGTTGAAAATTTTCCAAGTTCAAAAATCTTCAAAAAATTTTCCAAGTCCCGGATTGTTGAAAATTTTCTAAGTTCAAAATTCTTCAAAAAATTTTCCAAGTTCAAAATCTTCAAAAATATTCTAAGTGTCGGAACCCCTCAAAATTTTCTAAGTGTGAAGTCGTTCGAAATTTTCTAAGTTCAGCTTGATTAAATTTCTTCTATGTTGTTGCTTCACTATCAATGTGCCTAGGGGTAGTTTTCTTGAAGGGATGATTTCTTCAAGGTCCGACTTCTATTCAGCTTCTAGGGACACCCTTCGTGTCTTGAAATGTTGAAGGGTAGTTTTTTCTTCAAGGGGGTGCGACTTCACAATAGGGGTTGCGTCTTCAGGGTAGCTGCGTGGTTCGGTAAATCCAACTTCCAAATAGCTAGATCAGGCTATCTTCAAAATATCCGGCTCCGATGGACCAGAAAATGTACGGGGCGGACGTGATCGACTGGACTGTAGGGTGGCCAGGGTAGGTTATCCTATTCTTCAAAAGTGGACTGTATGGTGACAACCCACCTAGGTATAAATGATCCAGACGCGTTGACGCTCCGTCTATAAGCTACGGGCCATGAGGATGCAACCCTTAACTGAATACTTGCTATACTTGCTGTTATTGACACAGTATATAGGGGTAGGTATAGAGGGCTTACCAATAAAGTCACAATAAAACACTATTTAACTTGTTCACTATTCACTTAGCGATTTGAAGGGTGGAATTCGCGACTATATGATCCTACATTTAGGTATAAGCTCAAACTATCTTGCAAATGACTACAAATTCTATAAATTTTCAATGTTACTATTGTACGGCGCAACTATACCGTATCGACACCCAAAAAATCACCGTGTGTGATGAAGTTTATTAACCAATATTTTCATTATGTTAATTCTAGATTTTAGGCTATATCTAGGCTTAGGTCTATGTGAGTAGGGGTTGTCGTACCTTCATGGATAGCCCTCGGTAGGCTCCACACAGCGGAGACGAATTCACCCCTTCATCCCCCTCCATGTAGGGGTGGGATGCCGAAAACTATACAAAACTATAGTAGGCGCGAAGCTATTACCTACTTGGGGTGAATTTACCGTAAAACTATGCTAGGAGGGCTATACAGCTATATGTATCTCTATAGATACGACAACCCTCTACAAAACTACATATGTTTCAACCCTGTCACTCAAGGGGTTGCAACTCTATAAGCGTATATGTTTCAGGGGGATAAAAATAAACAGTTTTATTTAAACCTAAATTACGGCTTTATGCCTGCATACACTATAGACATCTATATATCCCCTGAAAGGATTTTTCAAGGCGGTTCTATTTCAGACATTTAGAAGTCTAGAATCTAGACTTGTTTTTTCGGAAAAGGAAGAGGGTAGATGCAAAGTGTTTTATTTTGTGCATACCTTCACTAGGGCTATTTATCAACAAACTGTTGACCAATCACGTACCAGCACCCTCCTGCTCTGTGATTGGTCAGTGTCGCGTTTAGCTATGCGACTACCTTTGACCTGAATATTTCGGGTCTCAATTACCAAGCCCTTTCTATTTACCTATGTATGTCTGTCTGTGTGTGTATATACCTCGATTACCTTATATACCACCGATTACCTTTTATATACCTTTATATACCTTGATTACCTTCATATACCTTCGATTACCAGGGTTACCATGTGTTTACTGTTATGTGTAAGGGACAGGATACCCTACCTAACTATATTCTATTTACTTGGGAGAAATAAAGGCTCCAAGGGCTTATATACTGCCTCTTGAGAGCAAACAACTGTAACGAATGTGTTTTATTTCAATAACAAACTATGTATCAACTATAGCTACCTATAACTATCTATTCTATGCAGCTTTATCTGTTACAGCATTCTATGTGCTAACTAACTACCTATAACTACCTATACTATGTAGTCGCGGTTTTATTTATTTGCAACATTCTATGTACTACTATAGCTACCTATAACTACCTATACTATGTAGCTAAGACGCATCGTCGCGAACAAAATAGGCACAGTCAATAAAACCGTCAACAGCCCGAAACATCCATAAACCAACCAAAAACATACATACAACCGATATAATCATACACGAATGAAAAAATAATAATTCTCCCCTTTACAAGCCCATAATATCCGGCCTATTTGATGCGATACGTTGTAACTTCATGGCTAGTAACGTTACCATAACGAGAGCCATAAAACGGTAAGAAGAACAAATATTTGTTGATACGGCGTTTTGCTACAGTCTTACGGTAATAAAAAGTTTTGTGGGTTTAGTTGACTGGATACGACATCAAATTATTTTAAAAGATTATTTTCCACGAAAATGTTTTTCATTAGGTATGACTTTCTTCTCTTCTTGTTGAGAAACCATGGTAGAATTTTAAAAATTATACTGTAGTCTGAAAATCTGTCAAAGTTTAGTGGTATGGAAGGCTTTAAATTATTCCTAACTCAAAATCTAAACTTATAACCCGCCCTGTTCGTAAAAGCATGTCATATATTTTTAATAATTTTTCGAGAGTGGCATGCAGCATTCTTTACGGGATATGATAATAACTTACTGCAATGTATCAGTCATTTAGCACATGATACTGGAGCTATACTAAACTTTTGACCATACTTTATAACCCTTTTTTTTCCTGGATGGGAAATCAAATGACTTCTCCCGCTCTGAGCGGTGTGGAAGGGAGTGTCAGACTCTTTCTGACTGAAACCCACCCGTGATCCTTCTTATGCCCTTTGTGTTCCAGGGCCATGCTTACTCTTTAGAATAAATTCCGCAACCATAGTGTATTACCCTTGTAGATGTTTTTTGTGAAGAATGAAAGTCACTCAGTCTACCTCACATTTTCCCGATATTTTGGGATCGCCTTTCAGACCAACCAGACATAACTAATTTCGATTCTACATGGTGCGACTACATGTCCTGCACAACCCAGGAACTGGGTAATACGACAGCCATTTCATTACTAAATGGCGTAATGTGTCTATACACTAAATTAATTATGTAACATCTGTGCCTACCACATTTTATGCGAATAAATATTATGTTTATTGTGATATTGTGTTTTAAGGTTGGATTGGATCAGATTTCTTCTATCAAAGATAGCTGAGATCAACAACTTATCGTACTTGCCATGGCTTTGAGGAGAGTATGCTATAACAGCAAAAACAGTTAAATAACGCGTTTAAGACGCCAGTGATCTGCCCCGCCTCTGTAGTGCGTCGGGGATATTTGCAGATGCACATGTGGATTATTTTTGCAACAATGCATAAGAGGTGTGCTTCCCTGGTGCGCAGAATGTGGGCCAGCACCAACATCCTAAGCATGATAGTAAGTCGCCTGGGCCTCAAGTCTGTCCTATTACAATAGTGTCAGAATGGTCTATCATTGAGTTCATAATTGCTAATTTTTACAATTATGGTAATCTACTTATATAAAAGCTTACACTCCATTGAAAGAAATGGCATAGAATGGTAATCTCGTACGTAATGACAAATGGATAACATACATATGCGGTAATCTGCTAAAATTTTGACAATTCCTTTGATCAGTGACCGACAATGACATAGCTCAGTTATCAAAAAGTATTAAGAGACCATTGATCTCCCATTATGAAGTTAGCAGATTACGAACATTTAGCAAAATGACAATGGGATCGTGTTGAAATGACAAATTTATAAAAATAGCAGACTTGGGGCCCAGGACTGTGTTTATGTGGGTCGCTGTTGTGCAATTACTCATGGGTTGCCGCTACGATGACCCACGGGTATTTCTTGTTTTGATTATTTTTATGTTGTTTAGTGTTACTGCTTACTAACATAGTCGTAAGTTGTACTAACACTTTTTAAATCATGGATTTAAAAAATAAAGAGATATTCTATAAATGTCATCTATGTATCCACGAGCACCTTAAGATGAAAAGAAAGTACTGAATCAATTTCAATAAACAACCAGAATTTCTTGTAACTTATTTAGAATAAACTCCAAGTAATTTGCTTAAATGCAGCACTACTATTAAAATCAATTTGAAATAACTACAACACAAAACGTACTACCGTCAAACCACGCTCAACCGCTTCCAGGCAACCGACATCTCAAAGGCGAGCACTATTGTGGGCTAAGGATACAGTGCAGTGCACCAGACAAAGACCACATTCCCTCCAGTCACTCCCTCGAGGACTGTCGCTTAAGACTTAGGGTTATTTTCTGCGCCAGCCTTCTTCTAGTTATCACCAGCCGTAATAGCTGAAACAGTCCTTTGTTTCTCTTATGGCTGGACTGGAGAAGTGTTAAAGTTTATACCTTGAGTATGTGGGTCTTAGGAGCCGTATTCCTTACTAGCGAGAGACTAGTAAAATCATTCTTAGTTCTATTTTAGTGGCTAATTTTAATTAGTTATAAGCTATTCATTTTTTGCGTAGGTACTTTTCCTACAAATAACATTATTAGTGTGAAACTTTGTTGCCTTTATACTTTTTATCCCGATGTCGCAGGCTAGTTCAACAAGATGAATACGGATCAGGCCAAAAGTCACCTGAAGAGCCATTGCGCCTTGACGTGGTTTATGTCAGTTTGTTCCAGATAATGTTTTATTTAATATTTTGTGATCACTGGAAATCAAAGTCAAAGTCAAAACGTTTATTTCAATTAGGCTATTAAACTGCACTTTTGAACGTCATCATTAAAAAATATCATAGTTGAGTGACTCTAGCGTCCATTCGCAAAGGTAGATTCTTATGGAGAAGAACGGACAAGAAACTCCAATCGTACCGACGAACCTACTTATATTTTTAAAGATATTTATTTTGATTAATATAACATCTGTTTCTATTTGTAATAGCTTTATTTAAACACTTTTTTTAGAGCAAAGGTCAAATTTTTGGGCATTGCAGCGTTCGCAATCCAAACAGCTTCTTTGTCACTGAATCGCGAACTTTTATTGATCTTTCTTTAATATTTTGTGATCACGGGGAATCGTACCGACGAACTTACTTATACTTTTAAAGATATTTATTTTGATTAATATAACATCTGTTTCTATTTGTAATAGCTTTATTTAAACACTTTTTTAGAGCAAAGGCAAAATTTTTGGGCATAGCAGTGTTCGCAATCCAAACAGCTGCTTTGTCACTGAATGGCGAACTTTTATTGATCTTTCTATCATTCACTCAATTGTCATTGATTGCTTGTGTATACACAAGCCGTCAACTTAAAGGAAAAACAAACCAATACTTACTCCTACCAACCAAACCAGTCAGTCAGTATTTCTGCACAACGACCGCAGCGCCATCTTGCGGCGGAGCTCTGAGGTTGAAAGTTAATACTTTTGTACGAGACAAGTTCTATTTTAGGTATTGTCACATTCCTGGGTATGTTTCCTTGTGGATGCATTTTTGTGTTACAGGACCGGAGGAATTTTATACCTCGGTGAGCGTAGATGCGTGATTGACTGTTGTTTGCGGTTTTGATGACTGTGGAATGAATGTTTGTATGAGTTACACTTACACCTACTTAGTTGCACTGGTGCCAATGAGGTAGTTTTATTCTTAGTGACTGCATTCTAGACTACCTCTTTAGTTTATGATCGCAAACGCTATTGTGGAGCATGATATTCCGAGTCTGAGTGCCTCAGGCAGTGAATTTAAAAAAAAAACGATGCCCCACACTAATTGTAAGAATTTATCCTGTATCGTAGGTGCGTTTATAAACATACTTTACATACATAATCAGCCAGTCCCGGAACAACTATCTGTAGCTTTACAAATATCATTAACATTTATATTAATTGTCTTTTCACAAAATCCGCAACAATGGCATGAGATGGACATACAGTCTTTATTTCGTATGTAACATTATCTCCTACTAAAGCATTATTGATATAATAGGAAAACTATCGTTTAGATTTTAGTGGAAAATCCATTAATGTCGTTTTGTGGCAATTAAATACTTTTTCTTTCTTTCTTTTTCTTACTTTACTTAAATAAACTCAACGGATTTTTAAATAATATCATTAATATGAGATTAGTTTAAAAAGTTTTTATGAAATTATTTCAAACTCACATCCTGAAGAGATACATCGTACAACCTCTTTTTTTGTTTTGAATGCGAAGTCATCAAATGACTTCTGCTTTTGGCGGAAGTATCAGACTGTTACTGGCTAAAACCCACCCCTGTTCCTCTTAATGCCCTTTGCGTTCCAGGGCCGCGGTGACTCTTTCGAACAAATTTCGCAACCCTGGCAGGCACTACATCGTACAACCTACATCTATACTTAGGTACCTACATCTCAAAGACACATCACAATCATTAGTCTTGTGGCCATCAAAAGCTCATTTTGTATTTTTTCTAGCTCTGTTAGACTGTTAGTAAAAACGGTAAAACTAAGTGAGATGAGAATATTGCAGTTAGAACTTATATGTTGGTACTTAAGTCTACTAATGGATATAGTGGTAAAAGTAACAGAAGAATATTATAGTTGGTAATGTCACTGAGTTTTTCAAGTTCTTTGGACGGTTTAAATCGAGTTTTATTTTTTATATAAGGCATCCATTACACGATCAATTTCGAAATCAAAATTAATGATCTCAATTTGGATTTATTTCAAAGTAGCTTTTTCACGCGGCAAATGGATCAGTGCATCTTTTTGATAAAAAAGAGCTTATGCCACTCTGAAATAGCTTTCAAATAATGAAATAAAAAAAATTATTTATGTATTAAGAATAAATGCAAACAAACAGAACAGTCACTTACAATTCAAATTATATAACAATTAAAATTGACATTTCAGTAGCCATGCAAATACCAGGTATGCATGACATTGACATTGACAAAATTACAAAAAAAAATTACGTATACGGATTCTGATCCGTATACGAAAATTTTGTTTTTTTGTAGTTTTCTGCATTTAGTTAGACTTCTACTTACTTCTTCTCACTTCTTGAATTTTCCTTTATGATATTTCTTGAGAGCGCAGTAACGTTATCACCGGATAAATCCTTATTAGATCATCTCCTTTTCGAGTCAATTGATTCATAATATTTTAGTCTGACCAGTATTGTTCAACCTGTATATTGTCCTCTGTAATTGCCTGGACTATCGTCTTAGATGGTGCAGGTTCTTCACTATGGGCAACTGAGGAGGAGGTAACGCCTTGTGGAGGGGATTCACTCTGGTACTGCGTTTGAGATTGGTAAATAATGTCCCATTTGGCTGAATTCGTTTTACAGTGGCCAAATTGGCCAGACCTCCTTATCTAATACTAGCTGCTGCCCGCGACTTCGTCCCCGTGGAATCCCCGATTTTAAAACATTATTTATCGCTGCTCCGCTCCTATTGGCTTAAGCGTGATGTTATATAGCCTAAAGCCTTCCTCGATAAATGGTCTATTCAACCCAAAAAGAATTTTGCAAATCGAACCAGAAGTTCCTGAGATTAGCGCGTTCAAACAAACAAACAAACTCTTCAGTTTATAATATTAGGATAGATATAAAATTCTCGTGTCACAATGTTAGTTACCATACTCCTCCGAAACGGCTTGACCGATTTTTATGAAATTTTATTTGCATATTCAGTAGGTCTGAGAATCGGCTACTAGCTATTGGGTGGTCCACCCCTTTTCTATATTTTATGTAGCAAAACGGCGGTTGCCGGTCAGCTAGATACTCGTATAAAATAAAATAAGTAAGATGAAAATATTACAGTTTGGACATAGGCACGTGTTGTTGCGGAATTGTTCGAAAGAGTCACAGCGGTCCTGGAATACAAAGGGCATTAGGAGGAACTCGGGTGGGTTTTAGTCAGTTAGAGTCTGACACTCCCTTCCGCTCCGCCCAGAGCTTGAGATGATTTCAACTCCATAAAAAAGGGCATACGTGTTGACATTACCGTCTGGCTTAACGGATTGAGAGCAGTAAAATTAATTGATGGTTAATTGCTAAAGTTACTTAGACTTTTTAGAGACTTTGGAAATGTAAAATCATAAATTATTTTCCACAGAATTTTCAAATCAGCCTTTACAAGTTTAATCTTAATCGATATTCGTGATCAAAATCATTGATTGCAATCACGATTTATTATATACTAGTTTTTTCCACGGCTCCGTTCCAGGGACAGATACTGGAAGAATAATTAGTTTTTTCAGTAGGAATACATAATAAAAAATTAAAAAATACCTTCGTGAAATATTATTTGATATTGATTAAACTGGGTATTTTTATGGATGGTAAATCATCAAATGACTGTGGATTGGGCACATAGATTTAATTTTGTATGCAAGATTATCTCCCAGTAAATCTGAAGGTACAAAGAATAAAGGAAACACGTTGGTAATAAAATCAAAAGTTTTATTGTGATAGCATCATTATCCATTTTAAAATAATGATAAATAATATTCGCATGCAAAGAACAAAAACACTGTATCATGCAATTTATTTTTATATATTTTTGTTTCTTTTTTCGAACAACAAAAAGTTATTTTGCATTCATAATTATGCCCATACATTGAGGTGCTGATTTTTCTTGTAAAGCTTTTCCCGTAACTTAATTTTTAATATTTACATTTTAATAAAATTGAAAGTAAAAACTAAAAGTGGCACACGAAATATAAAATTATTTTTAAAACTATAGATTTAAAGGTCGTCACACATTGTTTGGAGTCTTAACTATTATATGGAACTATTAAGATGCGATCCTAATTTCTTTTCACTATACAATTATCACAGAAAATATGATTTTTCTACATCATTGACCATTTTAGCTAAATATTAACTCTATCTAAATAAGTTCTCTGCCGATTAAAGTTTGAAAATAACTAAGCGACAGTAACAAGATTTTTCAAAATTATTTTGTTATTTTTTAGCACAAAAATCGATACAACTAGATCTTCTTTTCCTATAAAATTTATAAAATGTGTTACTTTCAGTCTGTATAGTTTACATAACAAGTGAATTATACTAAATTGGAAATAAATGGAATTATAAAACAATCGACAGCCGATTTATTTTTTGAGCAATCGTAATCTGAATATTCGGATTGGATAAATAAATAAAAAATCTGTAAACTAAATAATACACACATAAAATGCGAATATAATTCTATATACAGATTGTAACGTAAATATTTTAATTAGAAACGTTTAATTAGAAACGTACATGCATTGTATTTACAAAAATATATTTCAAATTTTTGCAGAACACAAAATCAATTGTTGTCAATATAATTTTACAGTTCGATCAAAAGCTCTTTAATGCAAAATAATTAACTCAGACAAAGTCGACAATATATTTTCATAAATTTCGAAATCCAATAAATTATTCAAGTCATTATAATTCGAAATATCTGACTGGATACAAAGAAAAGAGCGGAAATGTAAAAAAAAGCCATAAGCTAAAATAGTTTTAATAATAGAAGAAAATTCAAGCTTTTTGAAACAGATAATCAAATGTTTTTTCTTACATTTTCGTTTTCTCCAGCCAGTAACAAATTCTTCGACATTTTTTTCAAACAAATTACACAGGTCGTCAGACTTATCCTATCGTATATACACCTCAGTCATTTAAACATTTAGGAACATAGTATGTTACACATACAGCTAATGAAGCCGCATTCGAAATAACTGTCCATTTTTTTATACAGGCCTTAAAACATCACGCCGATGCTATACATGGGTTCCTTGCGAAGATTGGCTACCATTACCTGTGAAAAATAACCACAATTAGCCTAAGTGATATTGAGAAAAAACCGTTCAACTTAAAGCAGAAGAGACCATTTATTATTTTTAATACGGAATACAAATTGGATGAGATATTTTATGTAACTAGCCTTTTCCGGCACGGTGTTAAGTAAAAATTCGTTTTAATAAAAGACGGGACACGCTCTTTTAATAATAATGTTCTGAAAAATTGTGCAAAAGTAATTCTTAGAAATTGTTAGATATTTTGTTTTTAAAGTTGGGTTTTAGATTGTACTGTACTTTGACAATATTTAAATATGTAAGTGATTAATGTAAATGTCTATATTGTGTGTATATTGATCAAAATTGTTTAGATTAAATAAAAAAAAAAGACTCTGTCTGACAATTTCGACCCTTCCATTTCAAAATTAAAAGACTTGTAATCTGTGTGTTTTAGTCTACGTCATAGTTGAATTCCATTTCTGACACAAAAACAGTCATATTATCATACGTTATATACATATATGAACTTAATAAAGAATCAAAAGCAGGCTATGAAAAAAACAACAATTGAAAAGTATATAGAACCCCTCTTTACAAACCCAGTTAAAAACAAGTATATTTCCTTCTTATTCAACTAAACAACGTCCCAAAAACTCAAAATAAACTTAACCTTCTCGATCCCCCGAACTCGACCTCTCAGAACAAAAAGCCAGTACCTACCTTCAGTAGCAAGTTAAAGCAAGCACGATAAATAATTCAAGTCTCCCAGTTTGAATGCATTAGATTTATGCGACTTTGCAAACACATTGCGGCTAAGATCGATCGTAATTCAAGTTCTAAACACAAACAATTCACTTGAATTAAGCTCGCGATGGTCTAACTTGGTAATATAAGTTTACAGACAATATAGACAGCCTAGGTATGGTTTGTTGTTTATTCATTTGTGTGTTTGTTGCGAATGTACAGTTGACTTGATAGAAAATGGTAGATACTGTGTTATGTAAGAGAGTGTGTATTTCAGTTGAAATATTAAAAAAAAGAACAGTTTCATACAAACTGTATGAGAGCACCTACATAGGCAGGCATAATACTCTCTATTAACTAGAGTAGAGTGGCTTTTGAAGAAAATGGCTTTCAGGAACAAATTTCTAAAGTGACCAAGCGTATTTTTGAAAAAAAAAGAACGTCTTTACCAAAAGGAAAAGATAAAATAGGGTTTAGAACAAAATTTTCCAAAACTAAAAAGGTAAGTTGCTACTGGGATTATAAGTGAACAAAATGCCAAATCTAAATAGTGTTAGTCAATAAAGTAATTTATTACATAAAATTCCTACTAGCAACAACCGTGGAGTTTTTAGTTAAGAATAAAAAGATTACCACTAGGCAAGCTCCACCGTCGACCACATAATTTTTCTCCAACAAGTGAGATGGTGGTCAAACACGAATCTACTACTAATAAAAAAAAAAAAAAAACTAAAAGGCAAAGCATTCTCTATAAGGGACACTGCTTACCCGACTACCCGTTACACCCGACTCCTATTTACCTGTTGGTAAAACGACTGAGTTCCTGACCGCAGAGTAGGGGGGCGGCGCAGGAGTCGATGCTGGCTTGGCTGTGTGTACTTGATTGTTATAACCTGAGGGGAGGGAAAAGCATATTTTACAGTTATTACACTTCTCATCATTATTATGATTATATCAGCTGAAAGAGGAGCTCGTGGCTAAATTATAACAGTCGCACGGGTCGATCTTCGGGGTTAAGCAACGCTTGCCGAGGTTGGTCTGTCGATGGTCCCGGCTGTCATTTGGAGATCTTTGGCAGTCGTTACGGATTGTCAGAAGCCAGAAAATTGGACACCAGTTCTTGCCAAGAAGTACCGTGTTCCCCAGTTAATGGGTTGTGGAGGTCTGGTAGGCAGCCGCTTCATGGTATTCAGAATCTGGCTTAACTGGGAGCCGACCCCAATATAGTTGGGAAAAAGGCTAGGCAGATGATGAGCTGAAAAAGGTCCACTGCCTCCTCCATAACTCTCCCCCAAGTGTGGCCACTACAACCGGTTTTGTGCGTCTCGAATCCATCGGCTGTCCGTTGTTCTGTATAGTGTCGGTCGTAAAAGAATTGCACCATCCCATCACTTCCCGTAGCTATCGTAAGAGGCGACTAAGGGCGGTATATTGTAACAGCTACACTGCGATCGCCAAACCGCCTGTCAAGCGTGGCGATGACAGAACAACAAAATGCAAGATGTAAGAATAAAACACGGTCAGTTTTAATCCTAAAAAAAGAAAACCTTCCAAACTGAAATACTTGAAATACTAAAATTTAAGTTACTTAACTTACCAATATTACTATTCCTCAAATACGGGTTTCCGTAAGTAGCTGAGTATCTTAGGTCCACATTTTTCTGTGGTTTCACGTTTGGCTGGGCGTATATAGGCGTCGGTGATGCTATTGGAAAGAGAATAACAATAATTAATTTGTGATTTCTGAGAGTATTGTGACGTGCAGTATAAGGGAGGATCCAAATGTAGTTAATGTGCCACAAAATCATTCATTCAATCATTTCAAGAGATATTTTGGAGCAGGAATGCTTCTCAGAATGTCTTCAAGTTTGGTGCCGCTAAAAGTATTACAGAACGTTTCAACGTATTATAGTCATCGGTTGAGCTATACATAGCTTCGCGCTCGACATTGAACATCGATGGAGAGAGAAGATTTGAATAGCTTAATGAACTTCTTTTACTTAAAACAAAAATGAAATGACAACTATTTAATACCCAGCATAATTTCCAACAAAACTTAAACTTATCAACTATTACTTTGAACTTGCACTTACCGTCACCGACGGGAAGCCCCAAATTATTGATGGCGTCCGTTTCATCTGACGACTTGGTCGATCGTTGTAACGTATTGTTTTGAGATCCGTTGCCGGCTGACAAGGGGAGGGTTGACGCAGTGTCGATGCTGCGCGTTAATGAACCTTGTAGGGACCTGTGAAGTGAAATTGTAGTATAGTTTTGAGATGCAGTGGTAGGGGTCTGTTGTCGAGTATATTAACATAGAACTCGAATCGGGTTTAGTATTTACAATATGGGATTCTGTTTCAGGAATCGTATTTTGTAAATCATTGTGTTGAATAGGAACTGTCAGAACTGTGTTATTTTAGTTTGAAGTGTATCTGTAGAAGTATATTTATATTCTAAAGTTTTTTTACAAGTAGCAGCAGCCCGAGTAGTTTTTACCGCTCAGTTCCCTTTCCCCTGGTAATACGGGGATAAAATAAAGCATTATGTTATTCTTTGGTAATGGAGCTTTCAATTGGTAAAAAAAAAACGTTAAAATAAAAAAGGTCCTTTGTCTATACCAAAGCTTATTCGGTAAAAATAAACAACCAAAAAAATCTTTCCTTTTTATAATACAATATTACTAATACATTAATATGTACATAATGTATATACTAATAGAGGATAAGGTTTTGCAAACGAACAGTCAGCAACAAGACATTATTTGTAGAAACAACTCCAATAGGAAGACGAAGCGACAAAGTTACCATAAAACATTTTACCTACATTTTTTATCAGTGAGGACATAGAGTAGGTACCTACTTTTTTCATATTTTCATCTTTGTATCTCAAAAGCTTGAAAATTACAATGTAAAATGCAATATATATTTTAGCAATATTAGGGAAATTAAAATCATTCGCTACATACATAAATCTTGACAAAAACGTGTCGAGAATTGGAATTTATTTTATTCTCGCATAAAAAATACAATTTGAACATCCCACAAAAACTATCTCAGCGAAAAATCAAAAGAAAACCACATTTTTCATGTCGACTAAGGACTGTCACATAAAACGTCAGAGAGAAATTGTTAATTAGTTATAAAGATAAGATCTTTTAAAATGTAAGCCTCTGATAAATGAATCGTTGGTTTTGCATCAATTTTACAGATATATTATAAAATTTTCAAGAGAAAATAGGTATGCAGGCAACCTATATACTTGTGTTATATTTTTCCAAGTCAAAAATGAATGAGTTTTTTAACCGTCAGTTAACATAATTACCGACAATGAGGTTCAAAAAGTTTTTAGACATGTTTTTATATCTTTACAGAAAGCATAAGCATAATCAACCTTTTAATGTTCCTACTGCTGAGACACAGGCCTTCTCTCTAGGAGTTCTCTTTACAGTAAGTAAAAAACACAGTATTATCCATTCAAAAAGGCAACTCCAACCACTGGTTACAATGGGTGAAAATCTTAATTCTCTTTTAACTCTGACAATAAGGAAAATAAAAATTAAATAATCATATACTTACCGACTGGGAGGCTCCAGAGGGGGTGACTGAACCCGTAGGTGGGGCGGGGGGGCGTACCCCTGCGGGTAGTCGTACACATAGCCCGCGGGGCTCTGCCATGAAACATGTAATACCTTTATTTTACCGCAGTAGGTTATACAGCAGAATATTTACAGAAAAACCAAGTGGCAATTGAAATAAATAACTGAAAAGCGAAAAGAAGTACCTATTTTGACTTATCGTCTCTAAAGGATCTACTCAATAAACAAAACAGTGTTTCTGTTACAAACATTTTGCCGAATTATGTAATACTAGCTGCTGCCCGTGGCTTCACCCGCGTAAATGTCAGAAATTATCCCAAGGGAACATAATCCCGGGATAAAAAGTATCCTATGTGTTATTCCAGACTATGATTTATATCTGTGCCAAATTTCATCAAGATCCATTTAGTAGTTTTTGCGTGAAAGAGTAACAACATCCATACTTACAAACTTTCGCTTTTGTAATATTAGTAAGAAAGATAACTTGACAAATTGTATGAATTTACCCCTGTTTTAGTTTTAAGTTTTCATTAATTGAAAACTTAAAACTAGAACAGGGTATGATGTGTTCAATGTTGCCAGATTGCTTATAGCCGATATCAATGGAAAACTTGTTGTAGCTGAACACAACAAGGCAAGGCAACTAGTCATCGCATTACTCTGACATCAAACAACCCATAACAGGAGAAGTAATTTGATGATTTCCCATACAGAAAAAAAAGCAAGGAAAGAAAAAAAGACTGTTGAAATTTCGATTTAGGATAAACACTAAACAAAATAAAATAAAATTATACAATAAAAAAGCCGCCCGCAAAAAATAACTGAATGTTTCAATCAAATCACCATTCAATCGGTCTGACGCAGTTACGAAATATTTGTACATACATACCTCTTGTATAAAGTGGACTTTCTGCACTTATACGGTTAGGTTTACGTACAAAAGGTATTATTTCAGATAACTTGTGACTGTCAAATTGTTTTTTTTTTTTCTTTTTTGTAGTTTGATCTGTATTCGAGCTTGTGAAAATAAGATGATTTTCCTTTGACGTAGTATTAGCCGAGGTTTTCTTTGTAATAAAAGTAAAAATGAAAACATTATGGCGTACTAAAGTGCCCGTTTGAGCACTAATTTTCGATTTTGATCTACGAGTATATTATTGTATTCACTTTGAAAATGAAATAGCCTTTTTCATATTTGATGCTTTAGACATCTAGTCACTTTAATGTGGACTATCATTTAAATCATACAACAATTTAATTTATGTTTTGCACCAATCAATATTGTTTCTTTTATATTTTAATATAATCTGTATATATATATTATTATTAATGTCTATTTCAACACAAGCTATAGTTACGATAACTGTCCAATAAAAAATAAAATTCAAAATTATAAAAGATTAAAATTTTAGACTTGCAGTGGAATGATGCTGTCTAAATTTATCAAAATAAAACTTTATATAATAATAAAATAAAATATACAATCGCAAACTTTTTTAAGGTATAGTAAATCATCAAATGACTTCTTCCGCTCTGGTTGGAGTGGAAGGGAGTGTCAGACTCTTACTGACTAAAACCCACCCGTGTTCGAATTGATACGTTCCATGGCCGCAGTCACTCTATCGAACTAATTCCGCAACCTTAGGATAATTATGTTTCTTACAACGAGGGTTTTTAGGAAAATTTACGCAACCAGTTGGCGCAACATAGACGAGAGGTCCTCTTCCTTGAAAAAGCGACTTTGAATTAAACATGACGTTGATGTCAATTAAAAAAATGACAGAAAACATTACTGTTTTGACAGGTGTCTGGACTGGTACTCGTCATTCCAGAAAAACGTCATTGAGTGTTTTGAATTTAGAACGTATCAAACGCGATCATTTCCTAGCAAAGAACGCGTCGTCGCGTTGCGCGTCGCGTCCCTCTAACATCAGAGAGCTTTCAACTTTTGCCGAACAGATGATTGCGTCGAGTATACGTACAATGACCGCTTTGTATTAGGACGACACCTAAGAGCCTGTACTTTAATGTCGAAGTTTGACAAGTTACAAAAATACTAAATTTAAAAAAAGCGGGGTTTATGCAGTTTTGTCTGAAAACTTTACACCCATAATAAACAAAAATAAGAGATATAATTAACCGTAAATGCCACCTACCTTGAAATAAGGGTCACTATACGTCGGGTCGGAGTAATCATTGCTGTACCGGAACTGCATCAGTGGGTCATCGTGACGCATGTGGGATGGGAGAGGCACTGGACCCGCCAGGGGTAGACCTGCGTGCAGCTTGCTGTCTGAACGATCGGAGCTGGTGTAGTCCTGGGGAGGAAAGAGGCCGGTGAGAATTGATTTAATGAGTGGCTGGTGAGAAATGTGTATTTACGCCCGCTGTAGATCGAAACTGGTAGTAACAGCAACGCTGTAGATCGAAACTGGTAGTTACAGCAACGCTGTAGATCGAAACTGGTAGTTACAGCAACGCTGTAGATCGAAACTGGTAGTTACAGCAATGTCTTGCGGATCGATATTGGGTTTAATTATTAGAATTAAATCAAAATAGAAAATGCAATAAGTGTCTGATTTAGAAGCTGATGATTGCCTTTAGATACATATGTATGTAGATACAAATGTATTTTTAATGTGTATATATTTTTTTAAAGAGTTTTACACTTTCTTGGGGTGGTTGTTACACTACTTCTTGTGCCCAATTAAAACACTAGGGTTACGTAATGGGTGGGCTTTTCCGGGGACTGTCTTTACATAAAGTTTTATTGAAACAAACAACTTTCGATTTTGATTTTGGCCAAAACCTTACTCGAATGCCTTAAGTACCTAACTAAAAAAACTTTTTACAAAAAATAAAACCGACTTCTAAACAAAAAAAAAACAAAAAATATAAAATAACTTTAATTTCGGAACTCGGTGTTTTTGGTTGCTTTTTTGTTGTTGAACACACCGACTTCCGAAATTAAAGAAACACTTTTTAGTGATTCACTCCCAGCTAAACATACCCATCACAGCGTACGTGGTATAAATTGGTGTAAACAATAAACAAACATGCGATTTCAGCTATCCCGACAGATTTACTATCATTTTCTGAAATTAACAAAAACACCGCTTGAACGATTTCGATAAAATTTTTATGGGACCATTTGGGAAATATACGCTTTCCAACAAAAAAATAATTTTTCAAATCGGTTCGCAAGCGACGGACGGAGTTATGCGCGAACAAACATTAAAAAAAAATACAAACATCCGAATTGAGAACCTCCTCCTTTTTAGAAGTCGGTTAAAAATGATCGAATTGATCGTTCAAATAATTTTAAAACAAACATATAGTTTTAGCAATATTGCGATTTTTTAAACTCACCAACTCATAACTGCCATCACTCTGCGGCAGCTGCAACTTCTGGTCACTGATATTCGAGCTCCTGTCACTCTCCTTATTATACACATCTCTCGTGGTCACCGTGACGTCAGGCTTCTCATTCATCTGACCCTTCTTCCGTCTCCTTCTGTGGCAGACTACCAGGAGAATGATGAAGGCAGAGAAGATTATGATGCCGGATGTTACTCCGATGAGGATTATGTAGAGCGGGAGGGTTTCTGGAAAGAATATGTTAATTAGGGACCATTGCATATTAAAGGTGTACAATTTTGTATCTATCTTCTTGTTGAACAAAGATAGTTGAAGCTCAAAAAGGGTTTCCTGATCTCATATTCTTCTTAAGAAATGTAAACATGGATCAATACAATTCATGAATATATTGAACTGTTGAAAAAAATGCATGTTCAGCAAAGACAGTCCCCGATCAATCCTGATCCCGTATTGTACACAAATAATAACAGGAAAAGGTTCCTGGTCCAGTTAGTTTTAAGCTTAATGGTGGTTCAGAACACGAGCCACAATATTTAATACATGTAACTGAGGGAGTGAGTGGTGGGGTACCGTGCCTTCACAATCACCATCAAATTTGAATCGCACTTATATCATGTTCCGAGTACCTAAGTGTCAAGCAAAAATTTGATTCAAAAGTTTAAAGAAAGCAAACGTGGAATATGTTTTAATTAGAAACCGTGAAAGATCTCTCAACTTACTCAAAGGCTTCAACATAATGGCCGCGTTAGCGTTTCCATACTCATTGGTGACACTGCAGTTGTACTGTCCGTAGTGTTTTGACTGACTGGCTCGGATCACTAGGCTCGACTTTACCACGCCGTCTGGTAGAGATTCTTCTAACGTAGCGTAATCCTGTGAAGCAAAGTCGTCATTGTAGAACTGTAAGGAAAAACTTGTTGCACTAACCCCATTTAAATAAGATATTTTACTGAAAAAAAAAAAACTAATTAGTCCGTCAGATAGATTTCCAAAAGATATTGGACAAGTATTTTTTTCTTTTTCCACGTAAACAAAGAAGTCGGTTGAAAATGAAGCCGATACAGGGCGTTGAAAATGCGCGTGACGTCACTACTCGCTACAATGTTTACTAGCGTCGTGACATCACTAGCCCCCACTCTAGAACTTTGATGCGCTTTATCTCTCTATTTTTTACCATTTGAAATAACAAAAAATACGTGTCCAATATTTTTTTTGAAAATTCAACGGATGGACTCAATAGAATTATTATTTTTATATCTAGTAAAATATCCAAATGTGTACGCATAGTCTTCTACCTACTCATAAAGGAAATAAACTATGTTTTGATAAACTTAAAGTTATGACGGGCACAAAATCAAATTGCTCAAATGCTCCATTAGGCTCCATTCCGTGTGGGTTTGCTATTGTTAAACCAAAAACATTACTCAGTATTATCGCTAGTGGCATAAAATCAACTATGTCAAGAGCGTTCTCATAATAAAGTGCCCGTATAGACATAGTTACTGTAATCACCAACTTAACTAATCTGCTCTGCCTTATTTCTGGATAGTAAATCATCAAGTACTTCTCCCGCTCCGGGCGAAGCGGAAGGGGGTGTCAGACTCTTACTGACTAAAACCCACCCGTGTTCCACGTAGTGCCCTTTACGTTCCAGGGTCGCGGTGACTCATTCGAACAAATTCCGCAACAATCTGCTCTACCTTCATTGTATCTAGTAAATAACTACACTGATGGTGAACTAGACTACACGATAGTGAATGTCAATCACAACATTAGTTTAGGAATCATTGCCAATCAAACAATATTTTATAGTAAACAACCCTTCAGGATTATTTTAAGCTATTGCATAGCTTCTATCGCGGGCCTTGAGCGTGGCAACCCAATCCAGAAATTCCGTAACGAAAATAACCTAACACCGCTACATCATTCGATTAGGCCCCGCCTTTTTAAAATGGTCGCTTCGTTACTGAGCTATTATGTCGCCGTCACCGAGCCGACCCGAACGTCTGCATTCGGAAACAATCGGTGAGACAAAGTTAAGTGAAACGTACGTGATTCACATTAGTACAGTAACCCAGGTGAACGAATCGCATCACAAACCATATCACAATGACGCAGAGTACTAAATATATAATTGCATAAGTTGATAAAAAATGCTATGCAATAGCTTTACCGCGGCAGTCCACGAGTGCCACATGTATTTTTTTAGTATACTGTGAGCTTAGCAAAGGTCTCCCCCATCTCTTTCTAGACACTCTTTTTATTGTACCGCTTCGAACCACCCCAGCCGGTGCATGTGCATCGACGTCATCTCTCTAGACTTTTAGAATTATTTGGTTAAAATTAAACTTACCGGATCTTGGATCGCGCTGATCTCCCGACCTTCAAAGTACCACCTGATGTCATCAGGTTTTGGAACCGAACGAGCAGCGCATTCTATTCTAACCCTTTCACCTTCCATGCCGAATTGAGTTCTGTTTGAGAGGATCTTTGGTGCACCTGGGACAGAAAGATCAGGGGTTAAAAATGGCTGAAAATCGTGTCACCTAGTACCTGGGCTATGAAAGTCTAAAAAGCAGTCAACTACATCCCTTTATACTGGAAGCCGACCCAAACGTATTCGGGAAAAGTTTAGGCAAATGATGATGCCTTTGTAGTCGAGGGTCTTCTGGATCTAATCCCTACATGATACGTATATGTACGATAATATCGCCTGTACTATTTTAATAAATGTTCCTGGTTTTTTGCTTATCATGAGGTATGCAATAAAGTATGTAATATACAGTAAAACCCGATCGACGATCACGCTTGGAATGATAATACTGGCGAATTACTTCCACCTCAGCGCATAGGCCAAGGCGTCCTCCAAGCTTACCGTGGTGCCCGAGCCTCACAGCAGCTCTAACCAGAAGGTCGCGGATGTCGTCCATAGCTGCCTGTACTTGGTTCCCTCATAATAGGTCATTTAAATACGGTCCTTGCAACTTGAGGCGTCATAATTCTTAAAACGATTCGTCATCCTGTTTGATACATCCATTCTCTACACGTATGTTATCTTACCAGAGGGAGAAACTTGCCAGGGTGACTATTACTAAGCAAGTATAAAATAGGAGAGGACTGGCTGTCATAACATGTACCAGTTCTGAATTCTGATAAATAATAATAATAATAAGTATTTATTTTCTCTCCACAATAAACATTGTTACAAATGATACAGTAATTCTGATAAAAAAGATAAAAGATAATGTATTTGTCAAACATGCGTTTACATAAACTGACTGATCAGACATGCAAGGTCTGATGGGTCGGCAAATACGTTTAATTGGTATTGGTAAGGCGAAAAGTCGACATTGCTTGAAAAATGTAGTATTGCTCCCTTCACAAATGATGCACAATCTGGAGCTTGGACGACAGGCTTTATTTTCATTGACTGTTTAGAAACTGTTTTGTCTATGTCTTAAAATCATTTTAAACGCGTACTGCATATATATTTGAGTATATTTTTTAACCGTTAATTGAATACAATTACGCCTATGAGGGCCAAATCTACTTACATATGTTTAAGCAAGAATTCGCATCTCAACGCAATCTGTCAATTGACTAGCGAATGCTAAGTTGCGTAAAAAATACTCAGATGTCTTTATGTAGTTTCCACCTAAACCAATAGGAAAAGGCGAGAGTTTATGAATGTATGTTGAGAAAATAATGAAGATACGCGGCATTCCGGTTTACAAAGAAAACCTCATCATCCATTGTAGGCGTTGTTTATTTAAAATTAGCCTAACAAAATATTCTCCAGTAAGGCTTTTAAAATAAGCAAGGTTTACGATCCTTGTAAAGTTTCATGTCACGAGATAATTAAGTTTACTTAAATAAAATATTTTTTTTATTTTTTCTAGCATACAATAAAGTAGGTAATTTAAAATTCGAAAGACAGTTACTGTTGCATGTTTGTTTCAGATAGATAAATTATAAGGGCTATTTTATTTCAGACATACGAACGGTGGGTAATGCAACCTTGTCATGACAAAAACATTGATTTTTTATGATAAAATACTACTACAACTTAAATACGCTAATTTGCTTTCAAACATTTTAATTTATTCGTTCCTCTCTGAGATTTAGTCTTAAATAGACAAAATTAGACCACGTCGTATCCAAATTAATTTTTTGAACAAATTTCACTTTAGGATCATCCCTGAAATCGTAATAAAAAATCAGCGGTTCAATACATTATGCCGAGTTACGCACATTGTATATAAGTACAGCGAATATTTTCGCGACTTTTGCGTTTGTCCTTGTGTTCTCTCCCTCCTTTGCTCGTAATGATGAGTATGTACAATGTACCGGTTTCGCATTTATTCTGTTCGACGTTGTATACCTATGAGATAAAACTGAATGAACTTACTCTTAATAAAAATGGTGGCTTCACTCTCGATCTCAGGGTACCCCTCCTCGATGACCTTGCAGATGTACCTCCCAGCTGTCTCCCTGCTCACTTGCACTCTCAAGTTCGGAGCCTTTCCTTTGACCTGCTGGAGATAGCACACGTTCACGTAACACTGTCTGCTTTTGGTATGGTTGTTGTATTTTAAGAACACAATTATTGCATACTAGCGGTAACTCACGGCTTCGCTCTCGTTAATGAAAAATTGACGTGTTTAAACTTTTTTTGCAAAGATCTATTCTTTATTCTTATTTTATTTTATAAAGCTTTTAGCCGTCGTGCGAAAATTCAGCGGTCAAAACTCATGTTCAGTGATTTAGGCGTTCAACCACTAAAAAAAAAACAAAATGTAATCAAAATAAATATCTATAATTGGTATAGTTTTAGTATTAGTTATGATTGGTCCAAAAACCAAAGTTCTAAATGTCAGATGACGCACTCTTAATTTGCAACGACTATAATTCACTTATCTGGTAAAACATAGACAATAGATTTAATATTCTACTTTTTGTGTAATGTTAGCGCATGAAATAAAATTACTAGGTTTTTGTAAAACGGTGAAAATTTATAGGTATCGATTATCAACAATATTACTTTTACAATATTGGCAGACTTTCAATAAAATACCGTTGTCTCAGAAGTAGAACATGAAGTTACAAAAAGGTAGGTAATAAGTTCATCCATAAAATGCTATTTTTCACCCAACTAATGTTCTAAATGCATTTTACATAATCATAATGTTATGCGTATACCTACAGTAATTTTACGCCCGTGATACCTGGTGTATTTCAACTTTTTAGTCCAGTCTAGACATTTAAAACATTTCAGACGATCTAGACCACACAGATATCAGAAAAATATAAATCTCTTAGTAATACTAACGTTTCTGAATAATAATTATGAGTGATCTAATTTTAACACATGTTTTTGCGATTTGATCCAGTGTTAGTCATCGGGGTAAATACTTTTAGACTTGACGCAATGTTTCTAAAATATATCTAACATACTTATTCAACTAAAAAGTTCAAAGGGAACCGCTTGTCTTGGTATGGTCATGTGAATATGGGGCATGAAACGCATGTAACGAAAAGTGTTATGAATATACATAATGTGGATGGATGGAAAATGAGAGGTAAGCCAAAGAAAAGATGGATGGATTGTGTGAGGAGTGATATGAAAGAAAAGGGAGTTAGTGATAGCGTGACGGTGGACAAGACCGAATGGAAGAAAAAATCGTGTTGCGCCAAACCCAAGTAACATGGAATAAGGGCAGGAACATGATGATGTTCATTCAACTAAAAACCACTGGAAACTGAAAATTTCCAAAAAGGGTTGATACATCTGCTTTCCTAGTAGCTGATTTATACAAAAATATCAAAAGCTTATTGGTTTAACTGTTACAATTACAAAATTAGAAGTCGAGAATTTTCTTTGCCTCCACAGAAGGCGTGACGAATGAAAAGCTAACAAGGGAGCATTTCACTTAAGAAGAAAACACGCAATCTACACGCAAACTAGCAATCAATTGTTTAATATAAAATTAACCTGCAAAAATTGACATATCTAAAACCATGCCATTCTTCATTCATCAAACCAACAAAAGTATAAGTTCTTAAAGACCGATGACCTGAATCTCTAAAGAAAGTGACATGCTATCAGCGATAAAGATGGTTTAAACGTCAAAAGCGTATGTGACTGATAAAGCGCTTGAAAAATGAGAAGTAGTCGGAATCCATCCCAAAATTATAACATTGCGATAATCGTTCTTGCCAATATATGTATGTGGCATTCTGTCGTGGCGAAGGCAATTTTCAACGGACTTCAAAAAGGAGGAGGTTCTCAATTCGGCAGGTATGTATTTTTACGCCGAGATTTCTGATCCGATTTACGTGGTTGTTTTTATATTCGAAAGCTGGTGCTTGTCGTGTGGTGCCATTAAAATTTGATTGAGATCTGATAACTAGTATTTGAGTTAGTTATTTTGTACATTTTTGTGTAGAAGCCGGTTGTATTTTTTTTTTTCAAATCGTCAAAAATGTAGTATGTAATAGACTATTGCGGTCGAAATGCCACATGAACAAACCCTTGCATTTTGGCATTCGGACAATCGGTAACGCTGAAAGTATGGCACTTTGCCTTTGGTATCCCACCATGGTATTCACTTACCCCTATCCGTCCGGGTTCGTGGAACAGCCACCTGATCTCCGGCTGCGGCTGACCATCCACGTCACAGCTGAGAGTCACGGTGGAACCGATATCGGTTTCTACGTTCTGAGGTCGCGTTCTGAATGTTGGTGGGTCTGAAGACAAAATGGTTGATGAATGCATTTGAAAAAAAAACCAGTGTCGGATTTTGTGCCGTACGTTTTCAAAAAAAAAAATAACAAAAAAAAAAAAAAAAAAACAATATAATAACTTGTAGATACATTTAGTTGATGGTACAAAATAAAATAAAATAACATCTAGGTTTTTCATTAACGACTGCGGTTTGCTGCTTCGTTCGGAATCGTTGGTAAAAATAGTTAGTGAATAAACTATTCGTTTCAGCTCGTTTTGAATTCATATCCATTTTCGACTGTGATGAAATATTTATATGTAGAATACAGACACACGTCATACATTTGTGTAGGTACGTGTTTGATTCTTATTAGATACACAATATTTGTAAGTTCTCTTAGTAAGCCAACTCGCAAAATAATCAAAATCCAACTCTAAAGCAACATTTTCACAAATAACCGTTACTCTTTTGTTTGACATTCACAAACTTCCAATACATTCCTCTGTCCTATAAATAAATCAGACTTCAGTTCACATCACGCGATATTTTCTGCTTCACAAATCAGTGTTTATTACGCACTGACGTCACAACTCTGCGCCGGAGCACAATGTTATGGTTGTTGTATCATCAGTATAAACAGTGCGGCTATTTCTCCCACTAGAAAACCGAGTCATGACGCGTTTACGTTCGCGAATTTAGCCATGGCAGTCAATCTCAACGGGGAGTACCTATCAGTGAGGGGGCTCTTCCATTACTCTCACAATTCGATGGGACAGCAATCCAGTATGGCCGCACAGAGATCTGACGCAGTAACGGCTTAACGTACTTTCCGAAGCACGGCGGTGTCACATCATGAACTCCCAAACTCCGGGCTATCACATTGCAATTTCTAATAACAATTGTTGCCCAAACTGGGATAAATGATAATGATAAATGATATTTGTTTTGTAAGTAAGATCAGTTTACTGAACGCCCTGATTGCTCAGGAACCGGATGTCGATGTATTTACGTGTACTCAAAAATCGATGATCAAACATTGTGTAAACTTTTTTAGTTCTTAAGTATAATATAATGTTGTTGGCTTGCTATACGCTTTGGTGCAAACTGTTAGTATAGTAAGCAATTGATAAAAATAAATAAAATAATAAATAAGTAGGTTGTAAAAAACACTTTTACACGTCAATCTTTTTCGGCCGTTATAAACTGGATGAGGCCGGGGTTTCCTAGCTGACTACCCTGAGAAGAAACACCGAAACAAACTCAGAGGTCAAGGTCTCTTTTGAAGTCCATAAAATTGTGCTGGTCAAATCATATGAGAACCATGTAGGTTGTTGTCTGAAGTGGTCTTTTGAGGGAACCCAGAAACCCACGCTCAACAACAGTGACATCCATGTCTAAAAATCTCTTAAAATACTTACAAGTGACGTCTAGAGTAGTATTTCCTTCGCTTTTTCCGACTGAGTTGCTTACTTCGCACCTGACCAGAGCGTTATGATGATTTCGAGTCACGTTGAAGATGATCTAAAAAAAATATAGAACAATAAGTATTCGTAACGGTATTTAGGTACCTTCTGCCTAGGCTTTTCCCAACCAACCAACTGCCAAGGTTGCGGAATTTGTTTGAAAGAGTCACAGCAACCTGGCACGCAAAGGGCATTAGGAGGAACACGGGTGGATTTTAGTCAGTAAAAGTCTTAAGGGAGTCATTTCATGATTTCCCATCCATAAAAGAGGCTTTGCCCAACCATGTCGGGGTCGGCTTCCAGTCTAACCAGTGTAGCTGAGTACCAGTATTTTCATAATACTATATACATGGTCCGATTGTCTATGTAACTTCCACTGGTGATGGATGTTCTAGCTTTTGACCACCCGCAACGACTGTCGAAGTTGTTAGAATGACAGCAAAAGTAATGACGCAATTAAAAGGTCCAAAGGGCCAATTCTACATACTAAATTCTAGCATCGTTCGCATCGGCATCTCAGGCTTTTTTGACAGACTGTGACTGACATGCGGATGCTAAAGTTTTTTAAAATATCCTTCAAAAACCACATCTTACACATCCTGTTATGTAGTATTTAATTCCCATATCACACATAACAATGTACTCTTAGGACTGCAGCAAACATTACATTTTTCAACACATCGCATAATATAGTTAATGCATGAATGAGTTGCGCACACCGTGAAACACAGCTGAATTGCTAGCTTAACGTGAATTGCTCTTTGTTGCTTTATTAACGAGTTGACTCTTGCTTTGTTGTTGTTGCTGGATGGTGTTTGGTAACTTTGTTGCGAATACGTTTGTTAAAAACCGGCCGAGTAAAAATTGGACTTGCACGCTAAGTGCTCAAAACTGGATACAACGTAATACTAGGCTACACTAGTATTATAAAAAGGTTGAGATTGCAAGTTTCGATCATGAATTATCTATAAAATGTCCAATACTAAATTTCACTAGCTGATGATAATTATGCATGTTTTTTTTTTTTTTTTTTGAGAATACGCACGAATATCCTTGAAGAAGATTCTTCATCTGCATGGACAAGCAAATTTTTAATTATAGCCAAAAATCTTGTATCACCAAAACTATTTTTAAGTTAATTTTAAAGTCTGTTTAACAGACCTAGATAACTAAGCAGTACGGACATTGTAAACAAACTCTTTACACTGAAAGTTATACGCTATTACACAAGATACAGTGTGAGTGTGTGTCAGACATTTATTGCAAAATCTCCTCAACTGTGAAGCATACACTTTGCACTGTCCGACAATAATGTCGCAATTTATCTCGTAGAGTGCTAGCTTAAATAAACCTCTATGTTAATCTTGAAATAAGGATACTAATGTTACTTTTTTTGTTAGGTATATTTGGAATGACGAGTATATTAATATAACTAACTATTGCTACATATACACTTAAATAAAGAACTCTTAATTTCGCATCCAAAAACTCCTCCGCATCGTTGGCCACTGGTAATGTACCCAAAAGGCTGGAAGACCTAGCCAGGTTGTATGTGTTTATCCTTTGTCCAACGAAAAAGCCAACCCTTGGGTCCTGCGAAGTGTCAACTAAACGACTTGACAAATCTTTAAATAAGTTATGAGCACCCGAGAGCAAGAGTACAAATTGTGATGGAGAATTAACAAATGAATTCCTGTTTGAGTACCAACAAAAATACCCAAGGGATTCCTCTGATATTTGGAGCTATTGGCATTGGTATACTTAAAATCGTTGCTCAAATGGGAGTACTTCTTGCAAATATCTTTCAGCAGTGAAAAACACGTTGCAAATATCAGTTGGAAATATTACTTGAAACATGGCTGGGTAATTCTGAACTGGACACATGGAAGTATACAGTTAAAGAAAAAAACAAAAGCAACTCATTAAAATGAGAAATCGGCTTGGCAGTCAGATGTGGCACATTTCTTGGACTTTCATTGCAGGACACAATTACATCAATATTTTCGTCTCAATCATCAAAAACTTTAATATGTACGAGTGTAATTAATATTTCTCCAACGCACAATATCATTACAATTGTAGCTTTTGTATAATTCCTATGTCCAAGCTGTTACAGTATATTTTCATCAAAATCCGTTCAGCACTTTTTTGTGGACGGAAGAGGTAAACTTTCGCGTTTACCATAATTAGTAATAATTATGAAAACGCGAACGCGCGGGATAAGCTGTGGGTGCCTGTAATTGAGTGTGCAATATAATATGATAACAAGGCGACCTGTGCAACTTCGATTGTGTCAAATTTTTCACGACTACTCTACTCCTATTGGTATTAGCGTGATGATATATAGCCTATAGCCTTCCTCGGTTAGCAATTTAACTCTGTAAGATTTTTTCAAATCGAACCAGTGGTAGGAAGATTAGCACGTTCAAGCAAACAAACAAACTCTTCATCTTCATATACATAGTAATATAGATTTTTAGAGATACAAATTTTTATATTTTGTAGCCCTCATTGTTGATCCTTAAATAAATAATAAATGAATAAATAGAACTAGGAAAGAAAATGTATAAACCAAATCATCCTCACCATCTCATCAGCATAGTCCCCGACCACCGGGTTGTTGTTGACGTACCACCGGTAGAACAGCGCGGGGGGGTTCGCATCCACGTCGCATCTGACTCTCAGCTCTGAGCCTTCGGGGATCTTACCGTCCTGACCAGAGTTGATCGTTACGTTCACTTTTGGCACGTATTTCACCTGGAAATAAGATCTAGTTTAGTATTCAATTTTATTTTTTTTAATTGAGGAGCTCGTGGCTAAATTATGACAGCCGCAGCACGGGTCGATCTTCTAGGTTAAGCAACGCTTGCCGAGGTTGGTCTGTGGATAGGTGACCATCTTAACAAAACGAGACTTCTCCGTGCCTCGGAAAGCACGCTAAGCCGTTGGTCCCGACTGTCATTTGGAGATCTTTGGCAGTCGTTACGGATTGTCAGAAGCCAGAAAATCTGACACCAGTTTTGCCAAGAAGTACCGCGTGTTCCCCAGTTGATGGGTTGTGGAGGTCTGGTAGGCAGCCGCTTCACGTAAAATACTGGTATTCAGCTGAATCCGGCTTGACTGGGAGCCGACCCCAATGTAGTTGGGAAAAGGCTAGGCAGATGATGATGAGTATTCAATTTTAATAATATGAGATTTTCTGGGGAACTCGTCCTCAAAACTAAACGTTTCCTGTCACTCATTATCATTTCAGCGGAAAGACGTCCACTGCTGGACACAGGCCTACCCCGAGGAGTCACCACATCGACCAGTCTTGTATGTCCCGTATCAAGCGGATCCTTGCGTTATGGTCATTTACCCTGTGAGACCCTGGACTGCCTATCTGGTCTCGATAAACCAGTAACTGGGTAGAACGGTAACCCTTGGCAGGACTGGTGTCAAGTTTTCTGACTATTGACTATTCGTATCGACAATCATAGATCTTCAAATGACAGTCGGGAACATCGGCTAAACATTCTTTCCAAGCTACGGAAGAGTCTCCACCCTTGGCTGGCGTTACTTAACCTCAAAAATCGAACCGTTGGGTTGTTATTATTTACCAACAAGTTTCCTCTATTTCCTTACAAGATAACGAAGATAATTTACCTCAATATGTACAGTAGCCATCCTTGGAGCCCTGTCTGCCGTATTCTGCGCCTGACAAGTTATTGTCTGGTTGTGGTGGCCTTTAGTTGGGGTCAACCGCAGCACTGACCTGCGATTGACAATGAATAATTAGTATTAATGTGTCGGGTGTCTGTTTAACAGGTTAATTGGATGATACTGAGTCCTGTAATGTGACACGGAGCACATTATGCGACAGCGAAGAGTTAAAATGTTATATTATATCTGGAAGAGTCACATATGTTATCAAGGCCGCTGCGATCTACGATCATTCGCGAAACCCAAGATCATAGACATAGAGAATGTATGAATGAATGAAACTAGTCTATACTAATATTATAAAGGGGAAAGATTTTTATTTTTGTATGTAACGAATAAAATCAAAAACTACTGGACCGATTTCAAAAATTCTTTCACCATTAAAAAGCTAAATTCACCCTGAGTAACATAGGCTATATTTTATCCCTGTATTCCCACGGAAACGGGAACTATGCGGGTGAAACCGGGGGTCGCTGCTAGTTCCATAATTGTATAGTTATTAGTTTAAAATAAAGTGACACTATGGCCAGTAGCTGTCTTGTTCGAAAATTCTAATTGATCCACGTTATGACGTGTTCAAATCAAGCCAACAATCTTGTAGGTGACGAGTTGAAAAGGATAGATAATGGCAGCTACCGATTTGGTTCTTAATGGTGGTAAATATAATAATATACTATAATCTGATACTGATTAGTCCACCTCTATGACTAACTAGCTTCTGCCCGCGACTTCGTCCGCGTGGAATAGATACTTTAGCCCCGATTTTGAAACTCTCAGCCCGATCGGTTTAAAATTGACAAAGTTTCATACAAACTTTCATCCCCTATTTTATCCCCTTGGGGGTAGAATTAATCAAAATCCTTTCTTAGCGGATGCTTACGTCATAACATCTACCTGCATGCCAAATTTCAGCCCGATCCGTTCAGTGGTTTGGGCTGTGCGTTGATAGATCACTATGTCAGTCAGTCAGTCACTTTTGAGTTATAAATATTTAGATAGATAGTGTCTATGCCAAGACTTATCTAGAATAATAGGACAAACGCTGACATAATTGGGTATTTTACTAGATATAAAAATGTAGTCCGTTCGTTGGATTTTCAAAAAATATTGGTATCGTATTTTATGTAATTTACAATCGTAAAAAAATAAATAAATATAAAGCGCATCAAAGTTCTAGAGTGGGGGGGCTAGTGACGTCACGCCGCCCGCTAGAAAAAAAATTGCACGTAGAGACGTCACGCGAGTTTTCAACGCACTGTATCGTCTTCATTTTTGTTTTCGTGAAGAAAAATAATAATAGGTACGTGTCCAATACTTGTTGGAAATCTATGTGACGGACTTATTAGATTTTTTCAGTAAAATACCTGAAAATTGTTTCGTTTGGTTATTATTATTTTAAACGAATACGAACCTCGTTTTATATCTTTGGCCATCAGGTAACAGTTCCACTGTACTCTTGACCGGCTTCTTGATCACGGATTGGCTGCCATCCAGCCATGTAATCTAAAAAACATATATAGTTGAAAGCACTTAAACAATATCAAAACTGAAAAATAATTTTAATAGTGAGCTACTGTAGGTTTTTACCAATTTGAAAAATAAATGAATCCCTCACGTATCAATTAAGACTACAATGAAACAATTGCAGAAATATGGCAATTCTGTATGAATAATTCACACTCAATCACTATCCAGCTGAATCCGGCATGACTGGGAGCCGACCCCAATATAGTTGGGAAAAGGCTAGGCAGATGAATCACTATCCAAAAAGTAAATTAAAGAGATTAACACCATTTTTTTTGTATTTTTAAGAATATTGTTTGTACAAAAATGAATACCTCAGCCGCGGGTTTTCCCCCTGAAGACACGCACTCGATCTCAACGGGCTGGTCTTCCGTCGCGTCAATGAACGCTCCCCGAAGTATTCTGGGTGCTTCTGGAGCAACCAGTACTGTCAGTTGAGCGTACCGCGAGCGGATCGCTGGCTCATCTAGGAAAGAAATTTATTTGTTAATTTATTAGGTCGTGCGGATGAAAAGTGGAAGTGCGATCTTAACCGGAGTATAGTTTTAGCCGACTTCAAAAAAGAAGGAGTATGTGAATTCATCCCAATTCACAAACTCTTTGTTTTTTGAAGTCGACAAGCATAAATAAATAAATATGCATATTATTTAAATGTATAGGTATCTTTTTTATTTAAGTATGTTTACACTTTATTTTTTTTAAAGCGGTTTATTCCGAAATGGTCCCGTTTAAATTTCTTAAAGATCTGATAAAGAACTTCGGAGATAAGCAATTAAATTATGGACTGGTAGGTATGTTGGGAGTAAGTACTAAAAAGTGAAAAATAAAAAAACCTTTTATAATATAGGTACTACAACAAAATTACAAATAGAATAAAAAACCAAAACTAAAAAACTAAATATATAATATAGGTACATAATAAAGTTATTTTGTACTTTGTAGTGGTTTATTTGGAAGTCCGAAGTTTTTATATTAACGTCTTAGAAAACATATAATTTTATTGTAAGTCAGTGGATAATAATGATGTTGATGTCGTATAAGCATTAAACCATTTTGTATTTTGTATGGTTGAAAAACGGATTTATTTGCCACAGTCTTAATTTTTTGCTATCAATAAACTTGGTAGCTCTGGACAGAGAGATACAGTAGAAAAGTAGTAAGACCAGCACTGGAACAATGCAGATTAAAAAAAAAATGGGAATCAAGTGACATAGAGAAAAAACCGGCCAAGTGCGTGTCGGACCACGCATAGTGAAGGGTTCCGTAGTTTCACTGCTAAAATCTCATATCTCTAAAAGTACCTACATAAGCTGTGATGTTCAAACCACTTTTCGTTGGAAGTGTCTGTGAAGTTCTATTTGCTCAATTTTTTTTAGAACTTTCAACTTCATAGTTTAAACGTTAGAGATGGGAAGGGCACATTTTGTACGAATTCGGAAGAACATATCTCAAAAACCATTAAAAAATTAAAACTTTTTTAGAAACCTCTATTTCATTTTCAAAAGAGATATCCAATGATACCCACACAATTATGTTTGTTGGAATTTATTTTTTCATCCCTCAGTTACATGTATAGAGTGCCACCCCTTAAATTATTTTTTCCATAATATTACAACATTATTGAATGTTAACAGGTTGCACCGACCTACCAATTTTTATTTATATTGCTTTAATAGTCTCCGAGTAAAACGACTGTGACATACGGACGGACAGACAGACAGACATGACGAATCCATAAGGGTTCCGTTTTTTAACATTTGACTACGGAAACCTAAAAAAACCGCTTGAGCAGGGCAGGCTACACAGATTTAAATAATATTGCCATCAAATCCTGTAAAACTCACAGTATAATTCTAAATTCATTGAATACTTAATCGATGTTTCTACTTCGACGCCGGTAATATCAACATTCTATTTATAGATTCCTTTACATAATTTTATACAACATTATATTTAGAATAATGTACATACATTCATACGCTCATTAAAATCAAATTGTAACTTCGTCCTATTTCGGAAATGAACGTGACATATCGTCTATCTTGCTAATATTGATAAATACTATATATTTTCTGCAACTTTGCTCATTTGGAATTAACTTTAGTTTTGACTTTGAAAATGAAAATATCTAGTTTTAATTTCCGCGAATATTAGTGGGTTGCAGGTATGCACCTCCCTCCCGCCCGCTATATTATGCACATGCAAGATTACTAGGCAAATGCAAGGATTTTAAGCACATGCTGGAAGGCAAAGCAAAACCCAACACCATTAAAATGGATAAAATGGATTTCCGCAAAGTAACGCCTGACTCAATTAATTTTATTTAGTTTTGACAATGGTTGCTCTTGTGACCGGTCTGGTTTGACTAGATGCCGACCCCAATATAGTTGGGAAAAGGCTAGACAGATGATGGTGAGCTGAGCTGTGGTGAAGTATTAATTATATCTAAAACTGTGGCACGCGCCGATTTAGTACAGATTTCACAATCACTTTTTATTTTTATCGGAGGCATAAAAATGGCAATTCTATTAGTTTTTGCATAGAAAGTATGGCAAACAGCCGTATTCTTCTGCTTAGCGTGTCGATGGCAAATACGATATTTAAATATTATTGGGCCAATAACAATATTCGCTGACGACGCCAAACGGTCCTTACATATACTCGTATAGTTAGTTGAACGAAAGATGTGCTATGATCTAAGGAGAGGCCACACAAACACTGAAGAATAATATTATAATACTAGCTTCTGCCCGCGACTTCGTCCGCGTGAAATAGTTACTAACGTCCCGATTTTGAAACATTCTTCATTGGTGTTCCGCTGTGGTGGTGGATTTAACGTGATGATATAGCCTTTCTCGATAAATGGGCTATCTAGCACTGAAAGAATTTTTCAAATCGGATGTGTAGTTCCTGAGATAAGCGCGTCCAATAAACAAACAAAGTCTTCAGCTTTATATATTAAGTATAGATATTCTTTAGTATAAAACATGCCATTTACTTATTACATATAAAACAACGACTCAGCAAAAGTCTTTTCATCAGTTAGTTAATCCGCTCTTATAGCACGTTAGTAAGAACTTTTTAGCCTTATAGGTTGGGAAATCAACAAATGACTTCTTCGAATCTGGGCAGAGCTGAAGGGAGTGTCAGACTCACTGACTAAAACCCATCCGTGTTCTTCCACATGCCCTTTGCATTCCAAGGACGCGGTGACTCTTTCTAACAAATTCCGCAACCCTGGTAACTTAAGTAAAAGCTTAGGTTGACTTATTATTAATAATATCACTATTTAAAGCATAGTGTATACTGTGGTACGCACAAACGGAAAGATGTTAACAGGTCGTATCGCTCCAATAAAATTATGATGTAAAAGATATAGTTTCTTCATCCTTATCCTCATTTATTTGTCTGTTTTTTGATAACTCAGTGTGAATTGCACCTAACAGTAAAACTTCGGACTTATTGAAACTGTCTGGACTTCCCAAGAGAAAACCAATTTACTGTACACGGTTTAGCTATAAAATTTTAAGTACTCATTTATCGATTTTCTTAGGAGTGAGTGTAACTTTTATTTCGTTTCTCAAGATACTAAATTTCTTGTACAATTTAGCAGAATCGTTTTTGTGTGTTAGAACAACTGTAGTGTATAGCCCTTAAATATCGTAGCAGTAAGCTGTCACAAGTTGCTAAATAATAAAAAATGCCCTAATGTCTCAAAGGTGAGCAAAGGCGGACGAACGCCTTTCATTCGTCCGCCTTTGCTCACCTTTGAGACATCCACCATTCATTCATTCCAACGGTCACGATTTTTGATCTCCTCCCAATTCTTAAGGAAGATGTTTTACCATGGCTCTTAGATAAAGAATCATATTTTTCTGGCCCCGAAAGAAAACAGTTCGCACCCCTGACGTAGGTATTCGTAGAAATAATAATTATTATCTTTTGTTAGATAGTTTTGTTCTTTCAATATTGGAATCAGAATATGAGAAAGAGAAACAATGTGTCTATATCGGATATTATTCGAGAAGTCCTTCTAATGAGGGTATCTGATCCTTACTGAATTGAGTATTTGACGTTGGCATAATAAATAATAACTGTTATTGTGTGGGTAACCGCGTCCTTACATATACTCGTATAGTTAGTTGAACGAAAGATGTGCTATGATCTAAGGAGAGGCCACACAAACACTGAAGAATAATATTATAATACTAGCTTCTGCCCGCGACTTCGTCCGCGTGAAATAGTTACTAACGTCCCGATTTTGAAACATTCTTCATTGGTGTTCCGCTGTGGTGGTGGATTTAACGTGATGATATAGCCTTTCTCGATAAATGGGCTATCTAGCACTGAAAGAATTTTTCAAATCGGATGTGTAGTTCCTGAGATAAGCGCGTCCAATAAACAAACAAAGTCTTCAGCTTTATATATTAAGTATAGATATTCTTTAGTATAAAACATGCCATTTACTTATTACATATAAAACAACGACTCAGCAAAAGTCTTTTCATCAGTTAGTTAATCCGCTCTTATAGCACGTTAGTAAGAACTTTTTAGCCTTTTAGGTTGGGAAATCAACAAATGACTTCTTCGAATCTGGGCAGAGCTGAAGGGAGTGTCAGACTCACTGACTAAAACCCATCCGTGTTCTTCCACATGCCCTTTGCATTCCAAGGACGCGGTGACTCTTTCTAACAAATTCCGCAACCCTGGTAACTTAAGTAAAAGCTTAGGTTGACTTATTATTAATAATATCACTATTTAAAGCATAGTGTATACTGTGGTACGCACAAACGGAAAGATGTTAACAGGTCGTATCGCTCCAATAAAATTATGATTTTTTTATTATGAAAGATATAGTTTCTTCATCCTTATCCTCATTTATTTGTCTGTTTTTTGATAACTCAGTGTGAATTGCACCTAACAGTAAAACTTCGGACTTATTGAAACTGTCTGGACTTCCCAAGAGAAAACCAATTTACTGTACACGGTTTAGCTATAAAATTTTAAGTACTCATTTATCGATTTTCTTAGGAGTGAGTGTAACTTTTATTTCGTTTCTCAAGATACTAAATTTCTTGTACAATTTAGCAGAATCTATTTGTCATTTTGTAATGTTAAATAATTAAACAGTTTTGTGTCCTGTAATGACGTTGATATTTTTACAAAGCATTTTGAAAGTCGCTTTGGTCGGTCGATCAAGTTGCAACGTTTGTCAAAGTCTGGGTGTTCTAAGCATCCCGGCCACCGTAGGCGGGTGATGAGCGATGGATGGCGCGTTTTCTTCAACGCGCGCCTCGAAAAGATGTCAGCATAAAAGAAGGAATCCGCCAGGGCCAGAGCTTGCAAAGGTTACGGAATTTGTCAGAAAGAGCCACCGTGACCTTGGAACGCATAGGGCATTAGAAGGAACACGGATGGGTTTTAGTCAGTAAGAATCTGACACTCCCTTTCGCTCTGCCCTGGGCGGAAGAAGTTATTTGATTATTTCCTTCCAATAAAAAATAAAGGTATTCTTAACAAGACCTGTAGGTGAGAATAGCTGTTTGATTCATTAATAACTGTAAAACAGATGCCAATTCTCGAGTATAAATAAAAAGCGTTCAAATTCAAATCGCAATATCGTGTTTACGGCAAAAAATGATATGAATAACTCGACAAACAGACATTCCAATGTATTTCAATAATACCAATCATTTTCGTAACTACACAAATATAAGAATTGATTATTTCTTTTCCATTACATGAGAGACAAAGTAGTTCTCCTATTTACTTCATAATAATGAACTACAATGACACAATGTCCTCAGAACATTTCTCATTAGTTAGTCTTAAGTGAACCTATAATAATCTTCATACTTTTACGTAAGTCAGGGGTGGTTAAACTGCGGCCTACTTGTCAAATCCTCTATCGTCAAATACATTTTTTCAGTAAGAGTATACTTTTGCGTAAGTCTGTGGTGGTTTGAATACAGCCTGCTTGTCAAATTCGACCTCCAAAAGGTTCCAATTGGATCCGCCATCCTCAAACTCAATTTTTCAGTAAAAGTATAAGTATGTCTGCCTATAATGATCCCTATACTATTTCTAATACATTAGTGGTGAGAGAAAACTTCATTTACCTATTAAGTTACGGCGTTTTTGTGTGTTAGAACAACTGTAGTGTATAGCCCTTAAATATCGTAGCAGTAAGCTGTCACAAGTTGCTAAATAATAAAAAATGCCCTAATGTCTCAAAGGTGAGCAAAGGCGGACGAACGCCTTTCATTCGTCCGCCTTTGCTCACCTTTGAGACATCCACCATTCATTCATTCCAACGGTCACGATTTTTGATCTCCTCCCAATTCTTAAGGAAGATGTTTTACCATGGCTCTTAGATAAAGAATCATATTTTTCTGGCCCCGAAAGAAAACAGTTCGCACCCCTGACGTAGGTATTCGTAGAAATAATAATTATTATCTTTTGTTAGATAGTTTTGTTCTTTCAATATTGGAATCAGAATATGAGAAAGAGAAACAATGTGTCTATATCGGATATTATTCGAGAAGTCCTTCTAATGAGGGTATCTGATCCTTACTGAATTGAGTATTTGACGTTGGCATAATAAATAATAACTGTTATTGTGTGGGTAACCGCGTCATTAGCGTATGAATAGAGATGAAAAGTACCTTGTTAAGTATAAGGGGATAGTTTGCGAATACATAAGTTACTATAAAAATACTTTTTTTTGGATGGGAAATCATCAAATGACTTCTCCCGCTCTGGGCGGAGCGGAAGGGAGTGTCAGACTCTTACTGACTAATGCCCACCCGTGATCCTTCTTGTGCCCTTTGTGTTCCAGGGCCGCGGTGACTTTCGAACCAATTCCGCAACCCTATGGGGCCCCGTCTAAGTATACAGCTTATGACGTCATCTTATTCCATGCTGTGTTATCCTGTGTTAAGTAAATCGTTTCAAGAAATGAAGGAAACGGTTTTTTAAGGAATATCAGACTAGTGAAGGAAATACTATTCCGAAGTTTTTAAATATAATAATTCGCGTAATCTTCGGAAGTGTTGAGAAATATTCCGATTTGTTCGGTCGAAAAGAATCTTGCACTCGTAAATTCCAATTTAAACAACTAGATGGCGTACCCGCCGGTCCCGCATTAACGGCATCAAGCAGAAAAAGATTATTTATAAGTACCTACTTACCTCTACAAAGAATTTTAGGTAAGTAGGTACTTAGGTAGGTACCTCATAAATAAACTACTTACAAACGATCAAATATTTCTTTTGACGCAAACGTGCTCATCTATACTAATATTATAAAGCTGAAGAGTTTGTTTGTTTGAACGCGCTAATCTCAGGAACTACTGGTCCGATTTGAAAAAATCTTTCAGTGTTAGATAGCCCATTTATCGAGGAAGGCTATAGGCTATATTTTGTCCCCATATTCCCACGGGAACGGAAACTACGCGGGTACAACCGCGGCGCGCTGCTAGTTCATAATAAAAACTGGTCAAAATTACGAATACTTCGCTCAGCTTTTTATGTGTGAGGGAATACTTCTCGCACACCTACAAAACTTGAAATACTCTTTAAACTTACCAATGCATAACAGCCACGCTACTTCTCCTTCCCAGCTAAAACACTAGGAAGTGGTGACGGGTGGGCGTTTTGGGGGACTGTCTTTATGTAAATTTTGACGTTCAAAAAGTACTGTCTCTCAGCCTAATTTGAATAAATGACGTTTGCTAGCACTCCTATTCTGACTGGAGCAGTTCTGCTAGATGACGTTGATGCTAATAACAGGCGTGACTGATTAATCCTTGTTGCGGAAGTATACTTTAAATATTACCGAATAATTAGGAATATTTCGGGAGTTTTACAACGATACGTCAGACTCTTACTGGCTAAAAACCCATCCATATTCAACCCAATGCCCTTTGCGATCCAGGGCTGCGGTGACTCTTTTTGCAACTTTTTGACAAATTTCGCAACCCTAGGAACGTGCTAGGCTAGACTTTGTGTGGTTGTGTTTTGTTTCAGTTGACACCCTCCGTTTGTCCCGCTCGTTCATCTTGTCACATTTATTGACCGAGAAAGAGAGCAGTGAGGTGCAATGCTTGCTGCTGGCTCGCACGCCACAAGAATGTTAGCATAGCTAAGCATTACACAGCGTAGCAAAGCTTAATTTCGACAAACCAAATATTTGAGTAATCCTAAGTTTCCGTACACAATATGTTGTAGCTATCTCATAGAATTAACCATTTTTTATTGTGGCCGAGGTTAGGGGTTAGGTTTGAGATGGTAATTTCTCGTAGAGGTTAATTCTATGGTATGACTGCGACATACAAATATATTTGTGTAGGTATGTAATGCTCTTGTCACTTTTTAATGATATTATTGTTTTTACTTACTGTTATATCCGGAACTGACTTGGCACTGGTACAGTCCGTCATCATCTAGAGTCACATCCTTGATGTCAAGAGAGTAGTCCCCTGGAACAAAAATATAGATATTAATTATTCAGACATACACTACCTGACACTATCTGTACCTACACTATCTGACTAGCTTATCACAAATATGTTAGGGTCGGCTCAGTCTAACCGAGAAAGTTTAAGAGCATTAAGTTTCATGGAGCGACTGCCTCACTCACATTTGAAAAACAACTCTTACACATTAAGAATTACAAAAAGATGGGAAACAGAAATGACACAAATGTCAAATCAACCACGTTCTCCAAGTCAGTTGGTAGTTATCCGTACCCACTAGTAGTAGTAGTGTTAGTCAGACTGTCATTTTATCAGGATCAGCAGCCCTATTATGACGTCTTAAATCCATCATGATTTCTGTGTCAGAGAGAGACCGAGTTACACAAGACGAATAGCACTATCTCTTTCCCTCACACGAATCATGATAGCATTGGCACTTCGTAGTACGGCCACAGGGAGGGTGCAGGACCGCAGTAAGTCAGTATTCTAAGCATGATTACAAGTCACCTGACTGTGTTTATGTGAGTCGCTGTTGTGCAGTTACTAATGGGTTGTTGCAGCGGTGTCCCACGGTTATTTGTTTGTTTAATTTTTATTTTGTTTATTGTCAGTGCTTACTAACATAGCAGTCAGTTTTACTAACAGGGCCCCAAGTCTGCTATTTTTATAAATTTGTCATTCCAACACGATCCCAATGTCATTTTGCTAAAAGTTCGTAATCTGTTAAATTCATAATGATCGATCATTGTTCGGTCAATGGTCTCGTACGTAACACTTTTTGATAACCGAGTTATTAAAAGCAATGACTGCACAATGACGTTCTAATTGTAGGTCACTGATCAAAGGAACTGTCAAAGTTTTAGCAGATTACCGCATACGTCTGTCATTCATTTGTCATTGTGTACGAGATTACCATTCTATGCCATTTCTTTCATTGGAGTGTCAGTGGTTGACTATTGGACTGTCATAGTGACGCTTTTATGTTAGTAGATTACCAAACTTTTAAAAATCAACCATTATGAAATCAATGATAGACCATTCTGACACTATTGTAATAGCAGACTTGGGGCCGAGGTTTTGAGTCGTGGGTACTTGATTTAAAAAAATCCAAAATTAAAGTTATTTTGTACTGTTTTTTTTTTTGTTTAGAAGTCGATTGTATTTTTTTGCGTCGGGGGTTAAATAGATTATATTTTATTCTATTCCATTCTAATCTTGCAAAAATAACTTACGCCATTGTAAAAATATATTAAAGGGGGTAAAATTTTCAGACCGATTATCATCTGCCTAGCCTTTTCCCAACTTTATTGGGCTCGGCTTCCAGTCAAACCAGATTCAGCTGAATGCTAGTATTTCACGCGGAGCAGTTGCCTACCAGACCTCCACAAACTATTAACTGGGTAACACAGTAAAATTTTCGGATACGCTTAAAAGAACAAGGAATTAAGACTTGTCAACATACATACAACAGTGTCAATAAATACTTATAAGATACTCGTATGTACACGTAACACAGCTCTAAATAACATTTCGGAATCTTAATTGAAGGAGGGTAATTAGAAAAGTTTAATAAGAGCCAACGCCAGGGTTTTAATTAGACACTCAACCGTATTCCTCTTCCCGACCTTTAGCTTTCTAATAGATGTTGAATCAAGAGAACTTAACGACAAAAAGGAACTAATCTAATAATTATCTAGGTTTCAATACTTTTGTAAAATTAAACTAATTACTCCCAATATTCTCATTAACACTTCGTCGTCTGAATAATATAAAAACTAATAAAATTATCGTCTAAAAGGCGATGCAGCAGAACCATTTCAACGAGGGATTTCTTTAATAAGCTGACAGTACCGTTTTGTTCAGCGTCCGTTAAAAATGGATGGAGCTTCGGGATTACCCTGCTTCATTCAGTTCAAATCATTAAGTGCAGGTGGATTATCCAGTTAGATTTTTAAAGATCGAATTTTAGCGAGTGTCTGACGTTTTAAATACGACTTTTAGTCTGTGTGTATGTATTTATTAAAAGTGTTAGAATGGAAGATATTTGAAAAAATGCAAAAGACAACAGGAGAAATATGGATGGGATTTAGTCTGTGAGAGACTAATACTCCCTTCCGCTCTATCGCCCATCCAATAGAAAGACGCAGCGTTGGAAAAACTCCCGTAAGGTGTTCTGATGATCTGGTGGAGAATACTAGGGGCTGTCCTCAAGTATCAATACATCTGTCTGTGGACGTCTTTCTTTTCGTCTTTTTTTTTTTTTTGAACAATCGAGCAAAATTTCGGGAGTAAAGTCCGTATTGCATAAAAACAGGCTAATACATAAATTTGTAAAATGTACATATACTATAATATTATAAAGAGGTAACGTTTGTGAGTTTGTGACGTTGTGAGTTTGTGATGTTGTAAGGGGTAATCTCTGGATCTACTGAACTTTTCAAAATTATTTCACCAATAGAAAACTACGTTATTTTAGAGTGTCATAGGCTATATTTTATCCCCGTAATATTGCCACGGGAACGGCAACAACGCGGGTGAAACCGCGGGACGCTGCTAGTGTTAGAATAAGTAATTAAGTTATGGCATGTTATGTACGTTGACTTTACTAAGAGTACTTCTGGATCCGGTATTTTTGAGCCACTTATATACAGGGCTATTGTTAATTGAGTAAGTTCTTTCAAATGGGATATTCTAGAGCTAATTTGCAAACATTTTGATCCGGGTAACTTTTTTTTTCGAACAAATAAAAATTTTTGCTCGTGAAGTAGAAAACTTCCATTAAAATTTCAAAAGTTCGATTACTCGAAAACAACCCAATTCGTACAATACTTATACACATTACAATACTTGAAAAACCCGCTTAAAACTGCTCTCGTCAGCTAATACACAAATGGGAATAAAATCCTCACATTTCATCGACAATGCTTGTACGGATTTTATCCCGAATTAAAGAGTGGTATGTTACCGCAGTTATTTCGTTTCGGTACTATTTATTGGCTCAATTCACGTAACTTTAAATGAGAATGAAAAGAATTTTCCTCTTTTTTATTATTCGTACGTTGTATTTAACCACAATTTCACTTGATGGATACTGATGATGTGAATGTGTGTACAACGGGGCGGGATCAAACTTTTAATGTTCCCACTGCTGGGACACAGGCCTCCTCTTTAGGAGATTTGCTTAGACGTAACCTATTCACTCTTGACTTAAATTCTCCTCGGCTGTACCAATAAGGAAACACAAGGTAAGCTCATTCCATCTTCGACTTTATCTCTGTCACCTGTGACCTAGACTAGCATAAATAGCATAAGCAGCCTTTTAATGTTCCCACTGCTGGGACACAGGCCTCCTCTCTAAGAGAGGGAATGAGCCATGATCCACCACACGGGCGGGTTGGTGAATGTCACATGTCTTCGAATTTTTGGTTCTAGGACATGCCGGTTTCCTCACGATGTTTTCCTTCACCGTTTCGGGAATCTGTTTTTTTTGTAATTTTTAAATATTAATGTAATATATGAAATTAAAATGTAGGTAATTTATGTTATTGTATGTAGTGAAATTTTATAATTTTTGTGTATAAATTCAGATACAAATTGTTCATGAATAAATAAATAATGACTAATGGTCACTTTTTCCATCGTAAACCTTTTGCGATGAGGCGTGTTTAGGGTCAGGAAGGGGGTATTGATGAATAAAAATACTTTGTTTTTATTTTTATTCTCTTAGTGAAATTATTACAGGATCACTTGTATAACCGTCTGTCATAGACAATTTACTCTAAATCTACTGGATTGATTTTTGAGTCTCTCAGTAGCTCAATAACAAACGGGAGTGCCTCAATAATAACCGCTGTACGGGTCGTCCTTAATAGTTAAGCAACCCTTGCCGAGGTTGGTTTGTAGATGGATGAATATCTTAACGTGCCGAGTCTCCTCCGTGCTGTGGAAAGCACGTTAAACATTTGCTCCTATGGTTGACACCAGATAAATGTGCAATAAAGGTCATTGCCCTTTCCTTGATATCTCTTCGTAGGTACATAGACAAAAACTAGTAAATATAAAGGATCAGGATGGATGTCGATTCAATATAGCATTAATCCATTACTTATTTCTGTTTTAAGAATTAAGGTTGTCAATAAATGTAGGTGGGTCAATGACCGTTATTGCACATTTATTTGGTGTCGACTATAGCTGTCATTTGTAGGTCTTAGGCAGTTGTTACGTGTCGGTGCCTGCTAGGGTTGCGGAATTTGTTCGAAAGAGTTACCGCGGCCCTGGAACGCAAAGGGCACAAGAGGAACACGGGTGGGTTTTAGTCAGTAAGAGTCTGACACTCCCTACCGCTCCATCCAGGGCGGGAGGGGTCATTTGATGATTTCCCATCCAAAACAAAAAAAAAGGCTGTTGTTACGGATTGTCAAAAAAAAACAGAAAATCTGACACCAGTTTTGCCAGGAAGTAACGAGTTACCCAGTTACTGGGTTGTGGAGGTCTGACGGTCAGTCCCTTCACGTAAAATACTGGAATTCGGTTGAATCCAGTTTGACTGGATGCCAACCCCAAAATTTTAGGAAAAGGCTAGGCAGATCTCGATAGCTTAGTAGCAAACAAACTATACTTATAAAATATCCACTCAAAAGTAGAGCTCCAATTTCCTAACAAAAAGCTTTTATCTACAACAAATAAACCTACAGGCGTACTCTATTATTAAAACAAAGAAATAATTAATAAGAACGAACTAAGAAATACTTCACAGACAATTAAACTAAGAAGTATTTCAATTAGAAAGTCAAGTTACAATTTTTTGTTTGCCAAGTCGGGGAGTTAAACAATCAACGAACTTGTCATTTTGATTAAGTTTAAGAGATGACTAGAACAAGATGGCATCCATTAAAATTATGATAAAATGTACTAGTATTTTTTTTCTCCCTTTGTCATGTATTAATGACTTGGCATACTATTGTATAAATGTAAGGTCTCAAAACGCAACAGACAGATGTGTTGCTGGGGAGTTTGTTGCGCCACTTCTTCTTCCCAGCTAAAACACTAGGAAGTAGTGACAGGTGGGCGTTTTGGGGGACTGTCTTTATCTTTGAAAATGAAAACAAAATATCTAGTTTTAATTTCCGCGAATATTAGTGGGTTGCAGGTATGCACCTCCCTCCCGCCCGCTATATTATGCACATGCAAGATTACTAGGCAAATGCAAGGATTTTAAGCACATGCAGGAAGGCAATGCATAACCCAACACCATTACCGACACGTGTTTCGCCTCTCCACGAGGCATCCTCAGGGGACGTGTTGACTCGCTGACCGTTGAGTTGCGCAACTCAACGGTCAGCGAGTCAACACGCGGGCGGGAGGGAGTTGCATACCTGCAACCCACTAATATTCGCGGAAATTAAAACTAGATATTTTGTTTTCATTTTCAAAGTTAAAATGGATTTCCGCAAAGTAACGCCTGACTCAATCATTTTTTTTTTTAATTATTAACAATCATGCTAATATGCCTCTTGATCTACAGTGGTCGGTATGGAAGGCACTGATTCGGTTGCGCACCTTGGTAGGCCGCTGCAAACACAACCTGGCGAAATGGGGGGCACCTCAATATGAGTGCGGCGCTCCTGTTCAGAACATGAGCCACACATTGAAGTGCCTCAAGTGCCCATGCACCTACATCCACCACCAGATTTAATTAATGCCGCGGATGCTGCAATTAAAGTACCCACCTACAGGGCCCAAAATTCTAAGGAGCTAACTATCGACTCGAAAAGAACAAAAAAAAACTCATAGACAACGCACAGCTTTCGGCTATGCGATATTTTGTAAAACCTGAAAGGAAACCACTGAGTCTTAAAGCAAGAAACTTTGCACCAAGCAACTATCCTTTAAAGCAAAAGTTAACACTAAGGACGGATTTATCAAAAAAATACAGGAGATGAAAACTCAAATAGAAGTTCCTTTATTTTTAGCGACGAGAATTTACATCAGGCTTCTTATAAAAAAAAATGTAAAAACTTCTGCTCTTGACAACTTTACATACCATTAAATCCGAGAAAGACAGAATAAAATAAGAAAGCTGCAAACATACCATCCCACCAATCAAACTCAGTTAAGATTTAAACAGTAGCTACAACGCTAAACGGGCACTGACCTACATAAAAATGCACACAGCAAGAAAATTGTAACTGCACAGAACTACATAGAAAAATGAAATATCTTTTTCCATCTCACCCACCCAAGACAGCAATATAAATATTACGTGTCTACAAAACGGACTGAAGAAATAAGGTAAATTCCGTTTTTAACTCGGTGGAAAGCGCTCTGGTTGAGAAGCCCACTTAAGACGATCTTTCATCGTGTCTTTAAAATGTTAAAAATACATTTTTCATCGCCACTGTAAAAGGTGGGCAATCTGGACTATACAGAGTGTTTCAAAAGTGCGTGGTCAAATTCAACGATGAAGATTCTGTTATGTAGATAGTATAGAAGCAATAGATAGTTGACTAAAAAAATCTAATTAGATCATTAGATAGATTTCCAAAAAATCACACTCTTTTTTCACGTAAATAAAAACGCAGACGATACAGCGCGTTCATTACTTTTGTGACGTCACTATTCGTTACAATTTTAACCACGACGTGACGTCACAACCTGCTCCTTGATGATTTTAATCTTCGTCAGAGCAAAAAATCGCTTGTCCAATATTTTTTGATAATCTAACCTACGGACTAAATATAATCATTTTTTAATTCAAAAATCATCCTTCAGTGTCATCCGTTAGTGTCATCTAATCTTTGATTGAAATAAAATAAATCAGGCACTCCTAAAGCACAAAGTAATAATCACGCAATTCTGCAACAACCTATCTGAGGCTATAAAATACATCTAGGTAAAATACTACACAACACGTAAAATACTGGTATTCAGCTGAATCCGGCTTGACTGGGAGCCGACCCCAATATAGTTGGGAAAAGGCTAGGCAGATGATGATAATACATCTAGGCATTGTTTCTGGGGCAATCTCAATGAATGTGGGAATTGCCAGTCATGCTTGTATAACAGACTAGCGATGCCTATTGATTTGTTCTTATGCCATAAAAATTAAAGTCTTGCGGATTTTATAATTGAGGCTGATTTAGTTATTGTTACAAATGGTTTACTTAGAGAAAGACAGGTCAAACTATTTTACAATCTCTGTTTTCTCGATCAGAGTCTGTGATGAAAACTTATTTATTTGCTGCCACTGGAAAACCCCACTCTAGAGAATTTTACCCAACCAATTGAGCTGAAATTTTGCATAGACGTTTGGTTTGGATGACAATGCACGTTTAGCACACCTCTGGTAGCTCGAATGTTGAGCGACGAGTCCGCCATATTGCATTTATGCAGATACCTATTTTTTTACGCAGAATTTTCAGAGCCGTAATGTTTGTTTTTTTTGTTCCTGGAAAACAGTTTCCAAAAAAAAAACATGCAGTTACAGAAATCCATATTTCAAAAAGTTTTTCTTCCCGATTGATCTGTGTTGTTTCAGATTGGCTTATATAATAAAACATAAAATCTGTAGGATATTGCTACCTCTGAATTGGAAATAATTTTTGTTCAATTTTAAATAGGTGTATATATGCTTAATAGAAAATGTTTTAGTAAACGCCGCGGAAGACAATTTTTCTACTGTTCCACAACTGCACATTTTTATTTTTCTTCCATGTTTCAAACTGCCCGCTTTTCACGATTCCTGGCCTTATGTATCCGACAAACATCACTGAGGGTGCTATTCTGTAAAAAGAATCCGTGAAAACATAAGTGAAGTGAAAATTTAATGAGTTGCCAATTCACCCAGTCAAGATAAAATGACAACACACATCAAGCTCGCTTTACCTTAAGGCGAGATGTAAAGGGAATCGACTAACACCACCTCCGCCGAGGTTGATCTGGACGGCGAAGTATCCTTTCGGCGTCCAGTGAGTTGAGATCTTTTCTCATCTCTCCGAGTTCATTCGTGTGTCGTGGTCAGGCAACTCTCAGTTCAGCCGGTCTATTTTACTAAGTGTTGGTCGATTTGGCAATGTTGTTTCGACTTTCGCGTATTTGAAGAAAATATGTCCTTCCTACATTTTTTTTTGTGGATCTGCTTTCGTCGGACAAACGTTTAACGTAACGTAACGAAGAACAATGATGACAAAAAGTCGGCTCTCTTTGCCAAATTAATCTATACTTATAATAAATCTGTAGAGAGGTCAATTCTGTACAAGGAATATATTTTCAAAATAACTATCAGGGGGTGATTAGTGATCGATACTGGTGCCAAAAATGCAATCAGTAAAATTTTTGTCTGTCTGTCTGTCTGTCTGTATGTTCTTTATAGAAACAAAAACTACTCGACCGATTTTAACGAAACTTGGTGCAATTATTCTTCATACTCCTGGGCAGGTTATAGTATACTTTTCATCACGCTACAATCAATAGGAGCAGAGCAGTGAAGGAAAATGTTGGGAAAACGGAAGAAGTTACTCCATTTTTTAAGCTTCCGTCGCGTGTGTAGCCTTAATGGTTAAAGTTACATAGAAATCATGTATTACGGAAATGTTCTACATAAAATTATCTAAAAAATATCCCAAAACAGCATGTCTATCTTTTGTCAATTTTAAACCGATCGGGCTGCGAGTTTCAAAATCGGGGGTAAAGTAACTATTCCACGCGGACGAAGTCGCTGGCAGAAGCTAGTATAGCATAAAACCGGGGTTATTTATCTATCGGGAGACTTTTCGACTACCACTAAGTGGACCGTGTCTCATGTCTGTGTATGTGGAGCTCGTGGCAAAAATAACAGCCGCATAGGTCGATTTTCAAGGTTAAGCAACGCTTGCCAAGGTTGGTCTGTGGATGGATGACCATCTTAAAGTACCGAGTTTCTCCCGTACTTTGGAAAGCACGTTAAGCCGTTGGTCCCGGCTGTCATTTGTAGATCTTTGGCAGTCGTTACGGATTGTCAGAAGCCAGAAAATCTGACACCAGTCTTGCCAAGTACCGTGTTCCCCAGTTAATGGGTTGTGGAGGTCTGGTAGGTAGCCGCTCCACGTTAAATGTTGGTATTCAGTTGAATCCGGTATGACTGGGAGCCAACCCCAATATAGTTGGGAAAAGGCTAGGCAGATGATGTCTCATGTCTCTGTGCGATTGCATTGCGAAGGCAAAGTGCGGTAAAAGTCTTTTCGGCATAGATGCACTGTTTTTCAGCAGGTCGGCTATCCTAAACGTAATTTATATGAACTAGGCAACTATCACATATATAGGAAAGATGTCCCCAAGCCTAGAGATCCGCAAAAGTCGCTAATACTCTGGAAATATTAAAGATAATGTTTTTTACTTTTCATAAATTTGTAGATAAAAAACCAAAGTACTAACTAGTTTTACAATTAAGACATTTTGATTTTTGTACTGGGAGATATAAATTGAATTCAAAAAGTGTGGCCTCTATTCCGGTTTTACCCTAGCTGCTTATTTTTTTTAAATTATATATATATATAATTTCTAAATTTAGCAAAGACTTCCCCACTTCAATCTGTCTACAGTCAGTCTTTATACCTACATCACGAGATTTTTTCAAGTGAAAAACTGTCTTTACTATTGTTTTCCACCTGCCAAATAAATCTTATATAACCTTGAGTCTATATTCCGCATATGCAAATCGTTATTGCTATTGCTAGCCAAGATTTTAGAGTTCGATGACTTCTGTTGCGTAAAAGTTCTATTTATACGCTCTGATGCAAAGATATGAAATGAAAAGTGAATATTTTAATATAAATAATGATGCGAGCAGGATCGGAATAAGACTGAAGGAAAATGAATTTTATGGAACAATTTTTCTAATCGATATGGTTAGCAAACCTGATATGGAGTAGATACGCACTTGTATTTTATATTTCTATGATACACATTCTACTTTTTAACCGATTTCCAAAAACGGAGGAGGTTCTCAGTTCGATTGTTTTTTTTTTGTATGATTGTTTAGCGATATTTTTGTATGGTTGTTCAGCGATTGTCAACTGATTTGGATGAATCTTTTTTTTTATTATGAAGACTATGTTACCGAACTGGTCCCATTTAATTTGGTGAGGATCTGATGAAGACCTTCAGAGATAGGCAAGGGAACTCTTCAAAAAGAGATAGCAAATCTTTCGGGTTTGCTGTAATCGCATATCTGTTTATTGATTACACCAGTTTAATTATAACATATCATCAAGCCGGTGCGCTGTCAAGAGGTGCGCAGATATGTTCAAATCAACCTTGTTTTTGGGCATAACATAAGCATTGAATTTGCGTGCAAGTTGAACTTCAAAGATAAATTAATGACCTCCTCAACATAAATTCAATAAGATCTAGTAAAGTGAGATGTTGTTACGTTTATATCAATCCCAAACCAAAGTACATATATATTTTTCTATGAGTTGTTCTGGACTTGATCTAAGAAAGCACTCAAACTAACTCCTTAATAGCGCAACCACTCATTATGAGAATAATCACATTTTAGTTATGCGGCAGCACCACTCAAAAGTGAAAAATAAGTAACTTTTTTTCAAAGTACAAAAGTCTCAAAATCAACCAGCCAAATAAAAAAGCCGCTTCAATATTGTCTAATCTCGGAAACGTGTAACCCATAGATCAAAAATACCTCTTTATCGAATTTAAGCGTAGGCGAGTAATCTTAAGTCGAAGAGATATAAAGTCAAGTCCAACAAAGCCTGTTTGAGTCTTTCTCTAAGGCCACGACCAGGGTGAGAAGCTTTCGCGGCTGCTAATCAAATTTACAACTTCCACTGTCGCTTACAAGCTACTTTTTAATTCGAAAAGTACTATAATCCGCTATTTTTACGGATTTAGAATGGTCGACACGGATGATGCAGTGGTTGAGCGATTGGTTGCTGTGCTGCGTGTCACGGATTCGATTCCCGCACGGATTTTTATATTTGTATGGCCTACAGATGGTTTCGGCTCTGGCAGTTTATGTATGTGTTTGTAAATATACCCATAATAAAAGAAATTTCTAGTCTGGGGCAAAGTTTTATATAAAAATTACAGTTGACATGAAAACGTCCTCATTTCTTTGAAGCTGGTTATTAAACAACCATATTTTTGTTAAATGGGCTCAAGAAACGTAATGTTTTGTTACATGGCTGTAAGTTAACATAAAACAGGGGAAATTAATATAGTTTGGCGAACAAGCTAGCTAAACTAGAAAAGTTTTAGACGAAACGCGTGTAATTGTAGGTAACAACATTATACAGTTTATTATATTTTGCGAAATATTCCAAAATATTTTTATTGATTTAAACATAATTGTTTCAATAATGAACCTTTTAATGGAATGCTGTGGTGTCGTTACCAAATGAGTACTGTATATGAAACCACCATTTGAATCGATACTGAAGTAACGGCTCTAGAGTGACTTAAGTAATAGAGCGATTTTGCGGTCGATTGTCTATTTTAACCTGAGGAAACTCGTGCAGCCTTCATAACAACAAAAACCACTACAACAACTCGGAATGCTTTAAAGTCACCTAAAGCCCACATTCTAAAACATAAATTCCATTTTTTTTTCTGAATGGGAAATCATCAAATGACTTCTCCCCTGAAGAGGGAGTGTCAGACTCTTACTGATTAAAACCTACCCGTGTTCCTTCTAACTAGTGCCCTTTGCGTTCCAGGGCCGCAGTGACCCTTTCGAACAAACTCCGTAAATTCCACTCAACTCTAAGTCCAACGTCAGCACGAGAATGTCAATCAAAGCTGGTTTAAATGACGCGTAAACACGCTTGCTCAGTTCAAACTCATCTCTCGAGCATGAAAACTTCAATTTATGATACATTTCGATGGAGTTGGTGTTCGAGTTGAATTGGAGTTTACGTTTTGGAATATGGGCCTACAGTAAGTCTCTTGACAAAGTGCGATTTTACTACCGTATGCGATTGTTAAAATGCTAGAATATAGGAGACTAGCTGCTGCCCGCGGCTTAGCCCGCGTTAATGTCGGAAATTATCCCAAGGGTATATTATAATCCCGGGATAAAATATATCCTATGTGTTATTCCAGACTATAATCTACCTCTGGGCCAAATCTATTCAGTAGTTTTTGCGTGAAAGAGTAATAAAAATCCATACTTACAAACTTTCGCTTTTATAATATTAGTAAGATCTATCACATTTCAATTGCGCTGTCAATGCCATACTTTTTGACGTTTTAAAAATCACCTTCGCCACGCTAACACTGACAGAATATCACTTGTCTACAATCTCTGATCGCGCCCGCTCCCGCTTTAGTCACCGCGTGTTCACTCTGAACAAGGCCTAAAGTTCAGATAAACTTTTTATTAGGATAATGGATAAAACATTTTATTTTTAGCAGCTACTGGGTAGCCCAGTTCCTTTTCTGTATTGATATTGTCAGTCAACGACCCGATGTTTCAGTGTTCTGAGGGAAAGTTATTAAGTAAACTAATAATGTGTAGGTACTGTTTACGCATGTACCTAATTATATAAGTACTTTATAGGCATGTAGGCGTTTTATAGACTTATATAAATGGTAAGTGTTAGGGCTAAACGGAATTGGAAGAAAAATAAATTATTTTATTTTTCGGAAACAGTTACCATGTTGTTCGCTTTATATTGATATGCATAAACAAGATCGGATCGGCTACCAGTATTTTACATAAAACGATTACCTATATGACCTCCACCCCACCCCCCAGTTGCTTGGTAACACGATACCCTTTTGTAAGACTGGTATCAGGGTACAGTCGCAATGGCTCGCCGTCCGATAGCAAACATGTCCGGGTCGACGGCGCGTCGTGTTCCACGCGCGCCTCAAAGAGATGTCAGCAAAGGAGACGGGACCCCATAGGGTCAGTGCCTGCTAGAGTTGCGGAATTTGTTTGAAAGAGTCACCGCGGCCCTGGAACGCAAAGAGCACTAGAAGGAACACGGGTGGGTTTTAGTCAGTAAGAGTTTGACACTCCGTTCCGCTCCGCCCAGAGCGGGAGAAGTCATCGTGCAATTGCCATATATCACATATATGGAAATTGAAGCTTTTTGACTGAATGCGACCAAGATATGAACCCGTCAGTTGTTTGTTTATGTGTTAGTGAATAGTAGTAATTACTAGAAGTACATGAAGACATCAGGGTAGATGACTAAAAAATCTAATTAGTCCGTCAGATAGATATCCAAAATATATTCGACACGATTTTTCTTTTTGTTCACGACAACAAACAATGAAGACGGTACAGTGCGTTCAAAACTCGTGTGAAATTTGAGTGCACTTTTTACTACGACGTGACTGTACTGTTCTATTGATTTAATAAAACAAAAATACGTGCCCAATGCTGAGAAAAACGGCTTCTTTTTATTTTGGAAAAATTCACAACTCCGGTAGACTTGCTCATATGAGCAAAGCGGTAAGTAAAAGTGGTGTCAGATACGATGAATACCAAATTACTCAACGTACATTACTATGAATGCCAAAAATATCAAGTTCTTATTACAACGAAACAACAAAGGATCGATCATTCAGCAAATCGATGGGTTATCGATTGGTCATTATATATTTGAAATATCAAAAGGTTTTTAAATCTAGAGCCACCTACGTCAAATTCGAACATCGAGAAAAACTGATAGTTTACATATTGTACCTACTCAACGGCTCCTATAGACACAAGCGTTGAACGATTTTTATATTAAAAGAAGAAGGAAACATGGATTAATTTTCCTTGACCTTCCAAGAAACTCAGCTAGATGCTGTAAATAAAGTGTCATTCTATTAGCGATAGCGACTCTCGAATCTATACTTAATGTCATAAAGCTGAAGAGTTTGTTGATTTGTTTGGTTGAACGCGCTAATCTCAGGAACTTCTGTTTACAATTGAAAAAAAATGTTTAGGTGTTAGATAGACCATTTATCGAGGAAGGCTATAGATGTATATATAGGTATATCAGTGGTGAGCAGTGGTTCGAGTTGGGTTGGCCAGAAAATAATGTCTAATAAAAAAACACACCACATTATTCAGGGTTGAAATGTGGTGTTTTTATTTTTTTAAATAGCCTATTAAAAAAAAAGAAATTTCATTAAAAATCAACCCTGAATAATGTGGTTATTTTTTAAAATTTATTTGGACATCTTCTCTGGCCTACCCTAACTCGAACCACTGCATGCGCCTGGTATATATTATAATTATATCACATCACGCTAAGACCAATAAGAGCGGAGCACTAATTACTAATGTTTCTAGTACTTTATATTTTGGCATTTTTAAATTCACGACACGTGGCATTTCGACAGCGTTGGTCATCATCATCTGCCTATAGCCTTTTCCCAACTATATTGGAGTCGGCTTCCAGTCATACCGGATTCAGCTGAATACCAGTATTTAACGTGAAGCGGCTGTCTACCATACCGCCACAACCCATTAACTGGGCATCACGGTACTTCTTGGCAAGACTAGAGTCATATTTTCTGGCTTCTGACAATCCGTAACGACTGCCAAAAATCTACAAATGACAGCCGGGACCAACGGCTTAACGTGCTTTCGGAAGAAACTCGGTATATATTAAGATGGTCACCCATCCGCAGACCAACTTCGACAGCGTTGGTCATTTCCCATATATTTTTGCCAAGCTACTGCTGATAGAATGTCACTTGTTTAGGGCCTTAGAACTTTCTAAAGCTTCCCTAAAGAGAATCAACAAACTATTTGTGATTCTATATTTAGAAAAGGAAAGGATAAGAAGGGATATTGATTTCATACTTCCTTAGACTAAAGGTTGGTAGATATAGGATGCTGTGTAATTAGATGTGGTTTTCGATAACCTACTATCAAGCACTTACAATCTTGATTTTGCACTATTGTTGTGCACAGCTAATAAATAATTTTGCAGATTAGAAAGAATAAACGCTGTAATCATTATTTCTAATCTGTCTAGTTTTATCCAACCATATTGGGGTCGACTTCCAGTCTAATACAGCTGAGTATCTAAGTACCAGTAGTTTACATATAACTCGGAACTTTTTGGCAACACTGGTGTCGGATTTTTTGGCTTTAGACTAAACCAAAGTCAGACAACGATATTAACGACTTTACAAATCAGGCTAATCAATTAAACTTGTTACCACTTTCATCTTTTTGATTGACTTTGGTATACAAAAATGCATGTGGACGGTGACCATTGGGTGGCTCGCCATCCAATAAAAACCAGGCCTCGGTCGACAGTGCATTGTGTTCCACGCGCGCCTCAAAGAGATGTCATATCGTGCCTCATAGGCATCATCATAGGGTGCCTCTAGGCACTGGCCTGCTAGGGTTTCGGAAGTCATTTGATGACACTCCATCCAGAAAAAAAAAGTCACCTCTACCTATTAGGCTTAATATTCTTCCAAGAAGGATAATTACCTAATATAAATGTCAAAATATGCTCCAGGGATTATAAAGACTTAATAAGCTCAAATATGTATATAGTTCACGTAACTTTTAGAGAGTTGATAATTCTTGTTCTTGGATTCTGTTATTACAATACCAACTAATATAATATACCAACTAATGTAGCTAACATTCTACTATGAATCTTAGCACTTATCCTCGAACCTGCACCAAATACCAGCGTGAACCTAAAAATCTAGATTTAGCAGGTTTGAGTCTAGCCTTTTTTCTAGCCCAAATATAAAACTCGCCTAGTAATTTACCTAAATATCTTGGTGCGTTCATTTCTCTGGGAGCGTACTTCGTGTGCCAAATAATCACATTTTTTTTAAACGGTGTGCGTATTGAATTTAAAAGTGGGTTCTGTATGTTTGTGATTATTTGAAACGGCGAAGCAACGATGGAATGATGTTCATGTGGTTGATAGATGAGACAAAGTTGTGTGGATTAAAACAAAAAGCCGATTTTGAAATAATAATTGGTATTGGAGGCAAATTGTCGTACCCATGAAGCTTTCAAATTCCAGCAGTGTTATCTCAGCAACAATCATCTTTACTATAAAAAGGAATGATTTTTTTGTACTGAATAAGCTCTGAAACTATTGGACAGATTTTAACCATTTTTTCACCAATGGAAAGCTACATTAGCAGTGAGTATCATATACTGTATTTATTCCCCGTGCTTCCACGAGAACGGGAATTGTCAGAAATTAAGGATGTGAGGTAAACGTCCCTTCGAGAACTGCCTTTCATTATTATGTCTTATGCGTTTTTACACTTTTTGAAATTTGATTGCTAAATGTTATTTTCCCATTCCAAAAATATTCTCAGGGTTTAATAACGCAGAAAGAAACTATTTTAAAATTTCACGCCGAACCCTAAAAAGATTTGTTCTTGTAAATGTTTTTACTACATTACTCAACTTCCAGCTCTACTCAACACACAATAAAGCTTAAAATACTTTGTTTACATACACTGCTATGTTTTAAAAGTGCGTTTTTATTTACGTCTGAGTCATGGCCAAAATGCGTAGCGATGACCGAAACGAATGTTTTTTTTTTTATTGCAATAAGGAATATGTTGTGCTAAATTTTTCACATTTACGTTATATTTCGAGGAAAGTCTGAAAGAAAACTTCTTGTGAAAATTTACGACTAGAGAAGAGCTTTTTTAGTATTATTGGGATTCTGACCGTTCTCCGATCCGAATCTCTAGTTCCTATTTCTGCCTCCGCATGACATGCGGACACATTGTGTCCTGCAACCGCAGGACGTGCCAGGATGCTGCTGATCATATTATTATCCATGGTGGTTAATAGGATATCCATGAGCTTTATAAGATTCCATGTTACTTATAGTCGCCTCAACAAGCTTAAATGGAAAGGGAACAACATAGGATACTTATTTTACTCGTACACATATTCAATACAAGTACATATGTATATGTATGTACATATAGTTTCGTTTTTATTTGTGATATGAAACATCACTCATAAAAAAACTGTTATGTACCCCAAAATCATGTAAAACTCCTACGAAAAAGTCTCGTGAGCGAAGGCACGTTTTAACGCTAGCAGTTATCCTTATTAATCTATATATACTATACATACATATATGTATATACATAATTATATGTGTAGTATAAAAGCGAAATACCACTTTCTGATTTATCACGAAATCTCAGAAACAATAAAACCTACAAACTTAAAATTTGGCAGGTAGATTCCTTATAGGGTGCAGACATCCGCTAAGAACGGATTTTACGAAACTCCACCCCTAGGAGGTAAAACGGGTATGGAAATTGTTTGTACTAAATATGCGCAGACTAAGTCGCGGGTGAAGTGCTAGTATTATTATAAATACGAAACGAATTCTTGTTATTCGTTACGCTTCCACGCCAAAATTGCCGGACTGAATTCGATGAATTTCGGTGCAAAGGTAGATGAAACCCTGGAGACAATAATCAGCTGCTTTTTTTCTATATATAGTATCACTAGCTTCTACCCGCGACTTCGTCCGCGTGGAATAGTTAGTTACTTTACCCCCGATTTTGAAACTTTCAGCCCGATCGGTTTAAAATTGAAAAAGTTTCATACAAACTTTCATCCCCTATTTTATCCCCTTGGGGATGGAATTAATCAAAATCCTTTCTTAGCGGATGCCTACGTCATAACATCTACCTGCTTGCCAAATTTCAGCCCGATCCGTTTAGGGGTTTGGGCTGTGCGTTGATAGATCACTATGTCAGTCAGTCACTTTTGAGTTATATGTATTTAGATTTATGAATATTAAGGTCAAAGCAAGTAAAGTAATAACTACATACCTTCTTCGTCGCTCCCAATCATAGCGTATCGGTCGTACCCGCTGAGATTGCGGTTCATACCGAGCCCGAAGTCGTCCTTTGTCCACTGTAGGTTGCCCACCTTGTTCTCCACGCGGCATGGGAGAGTCACTCGCGAGCCTACTATGGCACTCTGTTGAAGAAGATAAGAGGAGTTAGAGCGAGAGAACAGAAGAGTGAACAGGCGACCTATTATGACGTCTTAAATCCATCATGATTTCTGTGTCAGAGAGAGACGGAGTTACACAAGACGAATAGCACTATCCCTTTCCCTCACACGAATCATGATAGCATTGGCACTTCGTAATACGGCCACAGGAACAACTTTCGTATTCGCATCTTAGTCAAAAACATCCCTATATTTTTCCTATGATTTGATGGATTATTATTAAGATGTGCATGGTCCTTAAAAATTTTTAGAATTGATACTAAGTAAGAAGTGACCCGAACTATTGTTGAGTTGTCAGCTGGGTCAAAGGTTCTAGCAGACTACCGCAAAGGAACAATACAACAACATCTTTTTATGTATATTTTTGTTAGTACAGACAGCTAGTAAATTTTCGTACTTAAAAAGCGTTCAAATTCATGTCGCAATATTATCTCGACGATAATCGATGTCAGATTGAAGGGAAATTTGTGTTTTTTCGAATGATTGCAACTGTAATACGATGGCATATACTCCTTAACAATACGAGAATTGAATCTGATTTGAACATTATTTAATTTTTGAGAATGCGTTGTTACACTATTGCCTTGGCGTCATGATAGTTTGTGGGAGCTTCTGCAGCATTGTGATATGTGTGGTCTTATAATTAAAATTAATTTAATAACTCAAACAATCCTCTACAAACATTTCGCTTATAAACTGGATTATTCTATAATCCATAACGTAATCGTAAAATCTTGATGATGCGTCCCGAATTGATCTTGATTCCAGATTAATTCGGCAAGCAGTTTAAGTAAATTTTATGTTCTGCCGATTTATCAACAAAAATAGTCTTACCATCGAATTACATTACGAAAATGATTATTCGATTTTCCAGTTATAAGATTGCATATGCGTAATCGAATTTAAAATCGATACACGCTACACAAAGTTCAAGTTTAAAAAAATAACCATCGTTATAACCCAAGGCCTTATTATCGAAACTGATCGCATTATTATAAACGATGTTATTACGAAAATTTTCAAAATTGCATCTTCTACTCAATTACTGCATTAAAATTAATAATTGTCGGTTCGAAATTATGTGTAATGGTGGTATTATTATTGCTGAATCACTAGTAAATTGTGGATAATGTTATAATCAATTTTGTTAACCTTTGAGGTTTGATATAATACAAACTCTCCATGTTTTGCAATTGTTATTCGGAATTCTAAAGCAACGTTTTGTGAAAATCGATTATCTATCTACTGAACATCTGGGATTAAAAAAAAAAAAACTTAATTTCGTATCTAGATGGCGTACTGTAAAATAAAAGTTCTAAAAGTAATAAACGAACGTCGATATTTGTGATAAGTTCAATTGATTAAACTTGACTAAACCTTTCTACTCGCACGTGTAACTATGTGAAACCAGTCTTGCCAGTGGCTACCATATTATCTAGTTACAGAATGTTCTCTATGTCAGATAGGCATTATATATACGGATAGAGTGTGTTCAATTAGATTGGAAGCCGATTCCAAAGTAGTTGGGAAAAGGTTATGCAGATTTCTAACCAGGGTTGGAAAAAATCACGATTATTTGCAAAAAATCAAAAATCATTTATTTATTACAAAAAATCCAAAAGATCACGATTTTTTCGATAATTTTTATGAAAAGCGCGCGAAAGGGGCCATCGTTTCATCGGCATCAGTGGAAAGAGTCTTTTCGACTTTTGGATTTGTCCATTCTAAAATCAAATCACTGACTTGTTGTTACTTGATATTATATTGACATTTCTTATTTTTTTTATATGGCATGTCATTTATCAGACTATTTCAACAATTATTACTGTATTATTTGTTAAATTTGAATTTCAAAGTATATTTTCATTAGGTATTCTTTTTTTCTTTTAATTAATTATTGTATTTCATCTTCGAGCCGATGAATTGCCAATGTTATGTAGGTACGCCATTATTGTCACATGTATCAGGCCATTATTTAAATAGTATAAGTAATATTCAATGTTAAATGTTTGTGATGTGGCAGTAGTTTTTAAAAATAAATAAATAAAATCAGGAATAGATTAGGAACTGAAAAGGTGGATAGTTGGTGTTTTTCTTTAAGTACCTACTGTAATATTCTAACACGAAGTAATTTTTAATTGTTCTGAATCGAAATCTGAATCTTTCTGTTATCGAAAATCAAGAATGTCAATTTGTATTATAAATAAGAAAGAAATAAAACAATATGATTTAATCAATGATTGTTATTGAAAAAATCACTTGATTTAAGTTGTGATTTAAATCATGATTTAAATCAAAGTGATTTAATCATGCCAACCCTGTTTCTAACTAAATTTCAACGATAGTACCAAATCAATATTAGAGTTTTCGGGCTGCATATTTTAACAATAATACAAGACAATCCAACATATCGCGACTCCTCCGTATCTCGAAAAGCACTTTAAGAGCGTACACGCCAAAAGGCATTTCATACAAATTTTCAAGTCTTTATTTTCCGAAATGACTGAACCGATTTTAATTAAACTGCACACATATGTATAAGCAGGATACATAGGTCTAAAAAGTTACTTGAAAACATTTTCGATAAATAGTGTTACAGTTAAATTAGACCCATTTTAAATTTTACATACAAACAAATTTCCACTTTTTTTTTTTTAAATAAGAGATTTTGAAATTGTTTTAACTAACTGTTTAGACCTATGTATCCTGCTTATATGTGTGAAGTTTCACTACAATCGGTTCAGTCATTTCGCAAAATAGTGACTTGAAAATTTGTATGAAATGCCATACGGCGTACACGCTCTCTTAAGCTGTTGGACCGCTGTCATTTATAGATCTTTGGCAGTCGTTACTGGTTGCCTCTCTGACTACAGTCTTGACCAAAAATACCGTGTTATCTAGATGACGAGTTGAAGACCTAAAATACTAGTATTCAGCCGAATCCGGTTTGACTGGAAGTCGACCCAAATATAGTTGGCAAAAAACTAGGCGGATGATGATATTTTAACAATAAGAAGCACAGCTACCTATATCTTTCTTTCAACACAATTAAAGTCAAAGTCAAAATGTTTATTGCGAACTAAGTGTACAATTTTGATGTTATATTATGTTAGTACAAGTATGACTTAGCAGCCTTTTTCAAGTATTGCAATTTAATTATCATTCGCTTTCCTATATCATCCTACTAGTACTTACTTATTACTCAGCGTACAAGTATACTCTGTTATTTCAGTCACCACGTGTCATTACTTAACACAAATGCGGTCTTGTGAAAGCACCTTGGAAAGTGCGCTTCTCTAAAGAGTCTGTAGCAAGCTGGGTTTTATTTAGAAGCAGAGGGACTTTGAATCGGAGCGTGGTTTTTTGGTGATAAATAGTTCTTCGTTCAGTTTTAGATCACTTTTTTTTTCAATAATGACAGTACCATTATTTTCCCCTCTAATGAACAACTGTGTTGGATTATTATTGATGACATAATAAAATAACACAACAATAAATTGAAACATAGGCTACAAGCAAAAAAAAAAAACAAAAACAGTGGGAAATTAAATTAATTGCCGTTTCACATTATTCAGATATTTCAACAAGCAACTTTTGAACTCATTGACTTCAAATAATTTTTAAATTGAGATTGAAACTGCAAATAATGTGAAATTGTTTATACTTTTGCCACTAAGTATAGTTAAAATAATGCCACAGTACCACAAAGTAAAATTTAACTTATCGATTGAAATGTCGTAAATTAAAAGAACTTTAAGCTTTAAAACTATTACGTTAGTTTGCTGACCCTACTCAATAAGTTACTGAAGCTATATAAGGAATGTAAAAAACACACATCTTTTCAATATTCAATTACATATTAAAATTGTGTATAGGCGCCTATATTGAATGCCCGAAACTTGCCGACAAAACCCGAAGTGAACGCCGAACATTCAAGAAATTAACAGATAACAAGATGAAAAGATTAGACAATCACTAAGCTAGCAATTTGTATTCATATACCGATTACTATGTGTGCCGAACAAACCATAAACATACATAACTATAGATACCTTAAATACTGAATTCGGATTTCGATGCTAATAGAAAGATATGACGCGTCCACAGACTAACAAAATGCCAATGTAAATGAGTATGACAATTAAACATTTAAATTTATTCTGCCACAGTCCGAGTTATAAGGGAAAAGTGGGACAAACAATGCCCCATAAAACCGGTATATGGTCTTGAGTTTATTGTATGTATGCATAATTTTAGTGTTACTGAGTTTTAATAATATTAAGGCTATTTATATGGAGCAATTTTTTCCTTTGCAATATTTTTTATAGATTCCGTAACCGACCGTTACCAAAGGAACCCTAATTAATAAGCGTCTGATGTTCATCCGTCTGTCTATCATCTTCATATCTCATAATTCGTAATAGCCAGGCAGTTGGAATTGTATTTGTAAAAAAAAAAACTATAGTAACAAATAATAAAAATTACCTAAATGAGATTAAAAATGAAAGCGGCAAAACCATACAAAAAAAAATTGCAATTTAGGATAATACGGAACCCTTCGCGTATGAGCGCGACTCGCGGCCGGTTTTTTATTTTCGTTTCGTGAACGTTGCAGAAAGATAAGGGTACACGCTTAATGTATTTATTTTAAGACGCCACAATACCCCCGTAAAAGTCACCCTAAACTTTTATGGTACTCTAGTCACGCGTGCTATTTTCGTGTGCATCTATTTTTAAATATGGCTGTCCCTTCCTGTCTTATCTGGCTTAGTTAAATTATTAGTACCTACATAATACTTGAAGATTATATCACGATTCAATTTTCTGTTTATGTATTAATTATCACTTTCACAGGATTTATGAAAAATATTATCTTAGAAAAAAAAAACAGATTTTTAATATATTTTTAAATGGGAATCGCCAAACCCGAAATATCGCCAGACTTAACTGGTAGCGGGACGGACAAATTGCTCGCAGAAGAGAATGTTGACGGAATCGAATGGTTGTTGAGTGTCCGGGGGATTAGAAGACCTCCCATAAGTTGGACCAATGACTTAGTGAAGATCTTGGGAATACACTGACTACGAGAAGTACAGGACCAGTCGATCTGGCAACACATTTTTTTTTGATGGTGTATTGTCATCAAATGACTTCTTTCGCTCTTAGCGGAGCGGAAGGGAGTATCAGACTCTTACTGACAAAAACCCATCCTTGATCCTCCTTGAATGCCCTTTCCAACAAAATCCTCAACTCTGGATGTGGCGATTCTTGGAGGAAGCCTAAGTCTGGAATAGGCGTCAAAAAATTTGTTGATGATAATTTAATTTAGATGGGAACCAAAACTCGCATTGTATAAGTATTTTAATTCATGATTTGAATAGAGAGAAGTAATACTAAGGTACCTACAATATAATATTATTTTCTTACTTTCTCTACAATCAAGCGAGTAGGTACATATAACTACCGTATAATGGTACCTAAAGCTCAATGATTACTAATATAAATCTTATGTGGTAGTTAGATTTCTACTCTTTAGACATGAAAGTGTTTCCTCTTATTACAACAAATTGTTGTAAGTGGAAAGTTTTTTGCGCAAAAAAGAACTTAAGCAAGATTACTATATGAACACTTGAAGTTTTTATCCATAACTTTTGACCGTGACTTCGTACGCGTATATCCGTTCATTTTTTTCCGTTTCCGTATTCCTTCCTCATGAATGTGGCTATATACAAAAATAATTGCCGTAACCGACTAGTAGTTCTAGAGATTACCGCGTTCAAACAAACGAACAAACTCTTCAGCTTCAACAACAGTTTTATTATACATAATTATTAAGTATAAATCACCAAAGTTTTTTTTAAAGTACCATTGGTATCTACTAATATAAGATAACTCTGTCTGTCCATCAGTATGAAACGTTTCACTCCTAAATCACTGTTGCAAAATTTTCAATGCCTAGCCCAATGCCCAGCTTTTTTCCTTGCCACTATTTTTCAACTTAAGACACGATTTATACAAAATTCACTACCAAAATAAAAAAATAAATTCAGCTATTTAAGTAGTACATTTTTGCTTAGCACAATATAGATATTTTTTATTTTATCCTTGGAGAAGGACATTAAATACTCCCAAGATTTGGGATAATCAAGGACGCGAGGGAAGCAAAAGCTATTTTGATATAAAAACTAATAAGTATCTATTTAATAAATCGCTTTCCTCTCATATCTTAAATCACGGACAAAAATACTATGTTTACACATTCAAACTATTTAAAAACTGTCGCTTCTCCGTGTTCACATCTGATCCACAATCGTATCTGCTTTATGTATGTACATAAGTTTGTGTATCAAGATTCCGCTAATCTGCTGTATCAATATTCATGAAACTTTGATTTAAGGATAGGCGTCTACATAATTACTTTAAAATATTTGATAGATTATTATCTACTATATGTAATTTATGCATTTATTTCGTGGTCTGATTAAATGGCGCGTGAGAGCAATTTATTAGATTGGTTTTTCTTAAGTTTTTTAAGTTAATATATGCTTATTGTATTTAAATTTTCCTTTTTTACTTACAAAGAGATTAAAATAAACATTTATAGCAACTTTTGTGACGAGAGCGATCATTTCGGTCATCATTTTGTTTGGTTTATTAATTTTATTACTTTTGGTTGGTTTAATTTTATTTTTAAGCTATAGATTGCTTTGCCAAGCCTTTTCCCAACTATGTTCTGCAGCCCTATTATGACGTCTTAAATACATCATGATTCCTGTGTCAGAGAGAGACGGAGTTACACAAGACGAATAGCACTCTTTCCCTCACACGAATCATGATAGCATTGGCACTTCGTAATACGGCCACTGGTTGGCTTTCGATCTTATCAGATCTAGCTGATCTTCAGTACTTTATATGCGACTGCCTTTCTGGCCTTTATAACCCAGAAACTGGGAAATACATTACGGCTTGGCAAGACTAATATTAGTATTTCGAGCTTCTGACAGTCCGTGACGACTTCAAGATTAAGATAAATTTTGTTTTATTATTGCTTATTTTTCGATGCTTTTATTTTATTTGTAAGCCAATTTAATTATTATGTAAATAAAACATACAACTGTCCGCGATGGCATCTAGATCAATAACCTATGGCCGTCATAAAAAAAAACAGAATTGATAAATGAAATGTCGTTAAACTGCCATTAAGCTCTCGTTTATGTGTCGCTGTGTTGTTTTAACTATAAATTAAATCAAAGTTATCTTTGTTTATCACTGTTTAATGGGATCAGCAAAGCTTTTTAAAAATGCCGAGTGCCAAGTTATTTAGAGTCATGGTGTATTTTGATTTTTACAGAATCTTACTCAGGAGGTAATAAGAGTTCGAGACTTGCGAGATTAAGCTACATTTGTCGAGCCATCCATTAAATATACCGAGACTCCTCCGTGGCTCAGAAAGTGTGTTAGGCTGTTACTCCCGACTCCCATTTCTGAATCTTCGCCAACCGATTCAGATAGACGGAAACTAGAAATTCTGACACCAGTCTTGCCAAGGATACGTTTTATCAAGTTACTGGGTTGTGGTGGTCAGGTAGAAAGACGCTCCATTTAAAATACTTGTATTTATAATAGGGATGTTACCTGAGTAAAAAAAATATGATTCTATTTAGTCCGCCAGTTAGATTATCGAAAAATATTGGACATGCATTCTTTTGCTTTATAAAATCTATACAATTAATGACCAAGATAAAAAGCAGGCGTAGGAGCTTGTGACGTCACGTCGTTCCAAAAATTGTAGCACTTAGTGACGTCACACGAGTTTTCAAAGCACTGTACCGTTTTCGTTTTTGTTTATGTACGTGAAAATATAAAAAATACATGTCCAATATTTATTAGAAATCAATCTGACGGACTAATTAGTTTTTGTTAGTCAACTGCCCTATTAATCTGGCTTAATGTAGTTGGGAACTGCCAGAATTGCGGAAAATGTTGGAAAAATTCATCGCGCCCTGTAATGCAAAGGGCATTAGGAGGAACACGGATGGGTTTTAGTCAGTAAAAGCCTACACCCCCTCCCACTATGCCTAGTGCGGAAGAGGACATAATATGATAATTTGCAACCTTTAAAAAAATGTAGTTGGAAAAAGGCTACACAGATTGACAGCTGTCAGTGTGATCAGATGGAGTCAAGTTGGAGAAAATAGTTACAATGAATAGGTATGTTGTAGTACACACATTCTTGGAACGCTCTCACGAAAATACGCAGTAATTTTAAAACATCGGTTTCTTTTAATCTTTCACTTAGAGATTAGCACGGTGAGTCATAAAATTAATTAACCTAAGATATCTGTCAGCAAAGTAAACTTTTAATTAACTTTTAATGGCGTTATACATTTAACTTTAAAATAGTTTTTATTGCACTTTTTTATGATTATTGATTAAACTAGATATTTTACAGTTAGTTATGCGTATTTTGCTTGTGACGTAATTTGTCAGTTAATATTATGTATTTAATAGCGACCCGCCCCGGCTTCGCACGGGTGCAATGCTGATACTGAATCTCTACTACATTATGCCTGTATTTTACATTATAAATCTTTATGTTGAATTACTTTATCTATTAAAAAAAACTTTATATACAACGTAAATAAGCCATTGAAGTAAATGATAAAAAATAGTTATCGTGCGTTATCCCTAAGAGATAGACCATATACCATCCCGGATTTTTTGTAGAGCTATTCAAGGTGCACAATACAGTAGTACCTACCTACATTATTTTTATCCATCCCGTAGGGTTCAGCCAGCATTTGCAAAGTAAGCGCAAAAAAATGTGTTTACGACATCACATCAGAAATCTCTAAAATTATCAGTGTTTCTCTACTATAATATGCATGTATTATATATATAAAACTTCATCGTGAATCACTCTATCTATTACAAAAAACCGCATCAAACCGTAGCGTAGTTTTAAAGATCTAAGTAGGTATACATAGGGACAGACAGACAGCGGGAAACGACTTTGTTTTATACTAAGTTGTGATTATTGACTCCTCACACAAGGTGGAGCGATGAGCTGGTGAGGGTCGCGGGTAGCCAATGAATGCGAGAAGCACAGGACCAGTTGTTGTGGCGACATTTGGGGGAGGCTTATGTCCAACTCTAGACGTATTTCGGCTGATTTGATGATTATGATGAAAGATTTACTAAGTAAACTCTCAAATCTCATACTTAAATTGAAATAAAAAAAAAGGTTCGTATGAATGCGGACGCTCTTTTAAAATACAACAATGGCCTCTGTTGATCTTATGCTCTAGTTAAAGTGACTTTTATTTTGTACGATCGCTTTCGTTTATATAACGACATTTTTTTTAAATCTTCTTGTTTAAAAAAAAGAAAACTAATTTAGCTGCATACGATGTTTTTGCGAAACCCCAATTCGCCCTTCAAAGAATTACAACTTAAAATAATTTGCTTACAGTAGCACACTTCTAAGAAACATTTGTTATATATTATCATAATATATATTATGTACATAAATAAAAAATAAATGTCGACAGTTTCAAACATACCTGATCCTGTGGTTCCATGGCAAACCTCTGTTCTTGGTAACCATGACAACCGACAACCAAAACGAGGAACGAGAGGAAGCGAACGCCGACATCCGGCCGAGCCCATTTCCGGCGCCTTTCCGTTCTATATTTGAATTCGGATTCAGCCCTGCGCCCGCGCAGCCCTATAAATGGCGTTCCATTTTCAAATGTCTCTTTGTGTTGTGCCGCCATAGTTTATATGTGTGAAGCATATTGATGACTAATGCTAGTTTTTTGGTACATTTGTGTTGATTTTATCAGGAATTCTGCGTTAACATTTTATCTGAAACAAAAGAAAATAAATGCGTTATTAAAATTAAAAGCTTACAAATCAAATGCTTTAAGGTATCCTATCGCAACAATTTTGTACTTAGAATTGCTGTTGGTTTAAAAAAAAAATAAAGGAATATATTTTGTAATGCAGACATTTTTGTTTTCTTACATGATTTGGTAAGGGCTTAGGTACTACACTACATTCCCCATGGCCATTGTTGCTTGCATGCATAAAAAATACAAAAATAGTTAGAAAAATAATGTCTAAATGTATTTTACCAAAAATGTTCACAAACCTCCGGGTGGTTGACATCGTAAAACAACGTATAATTTAATGTATATAATCTACTAATTATTTTTACATTCATTTATAATTATGCCCATCTTAAGGTTAATTTGCATAAGTCTGTCGTAAATAAACATGATCTTCCATGTTTGTAGTTTCTTTAGGTATGGTAGATTTATTAAGTTTATAAAAAATATATTTGTCATAACTGATTATATATCATTATTTGAACCAATGTCTGTAAAACAGCATTTTGTGTCTTGTAGACTAGCTTTTTTCCGTGGCTTTTCTCCTATGGCCTGTTTGTGACCATGTGAGTAATATATCCCCTACTAGCAAACATATTAATTTTACCACTGTTGGTATTATACTTTGTTGTACCTTTTAGTAGTATAGAAGAGTTATTTTGGGTGCATCGTCCTCACATATAGTCAAAAGATTAGTATTTAAAACATTAGTATCTAAGTATGGAGTTTCATGTCCGTTCTTCGCCAGTAAAATCTACTTTTTGCAAATCAGAATCATTTTCATTTTCAAACTATTTTGATGTTCAAAAGTGCTTTTTAATGATCTAGTAGTAATAAATGAATTGACTTTGACTTTACCCCATAGTCATTTTCCGAATTAAAAGAAAATTTTATAAATAAGCCAGCAGATTCATTGCTTTTAAAAGTTCATCAACAAAATCAAAGCATTTATTTTAATGAAACCGTTGACATTGAATTATCAATCGCTCATAGATATCTCAACATAGGGCACTATGTACAAGATCGAAAAAGCTCTTAAAAAAAACACCGTTCAAACAAACTTTGAAATGTCTCATTTTCGAAAAAAAAAAATTCTGGTCCAAACACAAATTTCAAACTGGCCACTATTCATGACATACTCGTATATGTAAAACTAAACGTCGTTTAGTGGCGCCCCCTGCAGTGTTCTATTGCATTTTAGTACATTTCTAATAAGTTATCGATATTTAATCGTCTATTCTGTACGTATTTTATTATTGCTGTCATTTCTATTTTTTTGTTTCTTTAAGACATAGTATGACTTATATGACATACACACATATTTATTGTTAATTTTGCGTCAAAAGTGACAAACAACCTTTTTTTTAAAACATTTTGTTTTTATCTTATCATCGTAAAACGGTACAAAACAACATTCCAATCATGAATTCCATATATAATTAAAGCCTGTCTCAATAATAAATCACTATTATTTATGTTGTCCTTACAGTTATTTAAATATAGTTATAAATTATATGATCCTTTGGATATAACTAATAATCGCTTGACAAGTTATCTCGTAAACAGTCAAACAACTTTTTTATATATTTTTAATTTAATTCTTGCCTTTACTGGCGCTTCATATTTTCACTATTTTTCTCGCGACTTCACTCGTATAGATCCGTGAGATTATGAAGTGCCCCCTATATTAATTTACCTAAACACAGTATACATTAAAAAGAAAATTATTAACAGAGAAAAGCATAACTCTAGAAAAAAAAGTCATAATTATAGCATCGGATTTTTTTTCCCGTTCTAGCGTTGATTCCATACTAAAAGTTGCTTATGCTAGAACTATGACTAGTTTTCAGGTTTTGCGATATTTCTGCAGTACCATGCTTTTTTTTAATATCGCAGGAGGTCCGAGGCGCTTGTACAGTTACGCACCGTTCTTTTTAGGGTACCGTACGGCAGAAAAAAAACTACGAAACCTCGTGTGTCCGTCCGTCCGTCCGTCACAGTCAATTATCTCCGAATCTACTAGACCGATTAAGTTGAAATTTGGTACATATATCAATTTCTGTGACCCAAACGCAGAAGTGTAACGTGTATAGATGAAATCTGTATATGGGAGGTCATTTTTGGGGGGCTGGCGGAAAAAATAATAATTGAAAACTGCATCGTGTGACATATCAAATGGAAGGTCCTGTTGTGAAGATCTTAAATGTATTTTTTTTTGTAATTTTCAAGTTTATAGTTTTCAAGTTATTAAAAAAAATAGATGAAATTTGACTATTCCCCTCCCTTATCTTCAAAACTACTGAACCTAAAATTCTGAAAAAAAAAAACATAAATTAGTTTTCTACATATAGATTATCGAATAACCTATAAGAAATCCATCATATTAAAAAAACTTTTTACAAAAAATAAAACCGACTTCTAAACAAAAAAAAACTTTTTACAAAAAAATACAACCGACTTTTACACAAAAAATCAAAAAAGTGCAAAATAACTTTAATTTCGGAACTCGGTGTTGGTGGTTGCTTTTTCGTTTTCTGAACACCGACTTCCGAAATTAAAGTTATTTTGCACTTTTTTGATTTTTTGTGTAAAAGTCGGTTATATTTTTTTGTAAAAAGTTTTTAATTTTCACTTTTTAGTGGTACCTACATCCCCTCCCCTCCCCCCATCTAAACGAACCAATCACATTGGTGTAAAAAAAACGCACTGCTCCTTTGCAGAGTAAACTAAGAGGTCGTCAATGTAGACAATGTAGATATTTTTTTTAGATTTTTCAAAAACCGGTTTGTCGATTTCGATAAAATTTTCATGGGACCATTTGGGAAGTATACCCTTTCCAACAAAAAAAGAATTTTTCAAATCGGTTGACAAGCGACGGAGTTATGCGCGAACAAACATAAAAAAAAAAATACAAACATCCGAATTGAGAACCTCCTCCTTTTTTAGAAGTCGGTTAAAAATAACATGGTAAATCACTCAATATTATACGTATCAACATTTGCAGGTGGAATGTATGGGAGAACATATTTTTCATCCCAATGTTAAGTTTTGTTGAATCGGTTTATAGATGAACTAGCTGCTGCTCGCGACTTCGTCCCCGTGGAATCCCTGATTTAAAAACATTCTTTATCGCTGCTCCGCTCCTATTGGCTTAAGCGTGATGATATATAGCCTAAAGCCTTCCTCGATAAATGGTCTATTCAACCCAAAAAGAATTTTTCATTTCGAACCAGCCCCCCTAGCCAAGTTACAAACGTTTCGTGTCGAATTCTATTCTCCAATCGTTAACGCCTCAGTGTCAGCAACTGTAGAAAACGCTAAGTTGGTAGCCATGTTGACGCGCTTGAGTCGGCCGCCCGTTCTACAATGTATTTAGAAAAACGACCTATTCTTTATAGTCTCTGGCGATTGATCGTACAAACATCAAACAGGTTAAAATTTAAACTCTGTTTAAATGCTTTAAACATTAAGTTTAAACACTTTAACAAAGGATGTAGCGTTGAACATTGTAGAAACGATAACAATTCATTCTATCATTTTGAACGATGTGAACTTGGCTACGAATTTTCTATTCGTTTGGTCTAACCACGTGACTTAACGTTGAGACGATTTCATTCTCAAACATTTGATTCGTTTTCGACTAGCGTTAACGATTGTAGATTATCTACTTGGCTAGGGGGGCAGTAGTTCTTGAGATTAGCGCGTTCAAACAAACAAACAAACAAACTCTTCAGCTTATTAGTATAGATATTAGTATAGATATTTAATGAAAAAAAAAAGCCCAAAATGAGCATTCTACGGCCAATATTTTAGGAGACATTAATTTTTCAATTTAATTACGCCCGTGGTATGACAAATAAATGCTTAGTAAGGCGTAGGCCCTTACTACGGCACTGTGAGTTATGCTTGTGAGACATGACGTTCACATTGCCGTACTTGTTATAGATAATGTTACGGCACCCTTCGTGTGCGAATCCGACTCGCGCTTAGCCGGTTTTTTAAATATAATTTCTTTTAAGAAGTTTATTTGTCTCTATTTCTTGTGTCAGACATAAATAATGTTATTTTTTCAGCAGTGTTTTTATAAACAAATCTAATTATTATTTACAATGTTCCTTTTAGTTTTCTCTTTTGTTATTTAATTTCAAGGAAATTATTAGCCCAGAAGGGATATCTCATGATGAATAGGAAAAACAAACAAACTAATTACATGAAATAACATTCTTTCACTCCATTACTCAATAAATACGTGTGTTTATTTACGTGGAAATGATCACAATACTTTTAGTCAAGAAAATGATAGTGTTTAATACAAATAATAGAGCCTTTTATTTTTCTTTTTTTTCTTTGGTAAGCACGTGGCTAATTAATATCCGCACGAACTGACCTATAAATAAGTAACGCTTGCCGAGGTCGGTACTTGGATGGGTGGCTATGTTTTACACACTGAAACTCCTCCATACCACGGAATGCACGTGTTAAGTCATTAGTCCCGACTGTCATTTGTAGATCGTCTAAATTTCGTAACGTATAGTATGAAGCAAGAAAATCTGATAGCAATCTTGCCAAGAAGTACCGTGTTACCCAGTTAATGGGTTATGGAGGTAGGCAGTCGCTCCATGTAGAATACTGGTATTCTGCTGCAAGAGAGAGAGAGTTAGAGTAAAAGCTGACTGAAATAAAATTGGGAAAAGCTTGGCTAAGCTGTATCAATTGGTTCAGTACCTTATCTATTTCCATTTCTTTAGGTATGTGGTATATTTTATAATAATGTTATATGCGTAGGTATGTATGGAAAGAATAAACTATAATTCTTTATTTTTCTTTAAAAGAGGTAATATCATCTATCGATGCGGAACCAAACCGTTAAAGTACATATAAGCACAGTATAAGCAAACACAGAAAATCCATAAGCCAGGAAAATGTTATTAATAATAAACCCGAATAATGATAAAACTCAGAGAGAAAACAATGTTGGGTATACTGTTTTGCTCAACATCCTTCTACAAAATGTATGTGCATACCTAATTAGGGATTACTGTAATCCTTATAAATATATTGGTATATCTACTTATCATAAATTACTTTTTGAAGCTTAATCGTCATTCGTGATTATCTTGTTTAAAAAATCATATTTGATTAAATGTAATTTCATGTTGCTTCAAAACGTATTTTGTTTGTATTAGTTTATCATATCATCATTTATTTTTCAAATCTGAGGACTATCGGTACATTGGTTGCGAATGCATTTGTCTGATATGAAATTCACTCTCAATTATGAATTTCCAAAAAAATAATGTTCCCAATACTAGTCACAGAATCAGTATTCAGGTATTAAGTTCGTATAAAAATTAAGATTAACCGGAAAATGGCAAACTGCGTCAGATTATAAAATATCTTTAGAGATTTTTCGCCTGAAGAGTATTTGAGAGAGAGCCCTAAGTACCACTACTTGGCTAGGCCAGAAAACCCGACAAATTGTTAAACCGTACATTGATTGTTCGCCAAAATTTATGTCGGAATGACTTCGAGAGATTACAGATTATCAAATTCTGATACGTAAAAAAGTATTTCAAATGTTCAGCTGACAATTTTATAATCTTAGCTTTTTATAACTATCCGCTGACATATCCATAATAATATGATTATATAAATTGTCTGCTTAGTATTACTACTTAGTAAATAATGCAGTTTATTTTGTTGTATTGTCAAAATGAAAAATATTGTCATTGATTGTGTCTGCGCACCCGCGGATGGTTAAGTATGTAAGATAACAATAGGATCGCAAAAAAAAAATACCAAGGCACCGTTCTTTTAAAACCACATCGTACTTCTAAAGTCATTTCTTACATTAGTTCATTAACCTATCTTTAAGTACACTCCTCATTCATCAAAACCAGTACATTCACATACAAAAATACTTTACATTATAGACAGCGACAATATCGAGACACATGGTTCGAAGCGGCCATGTGTCGAAGTGTCAGTTACAATGATATCACGCTATCTGGATGCGACAGTTTTGAGTGTGAGTGTACGATCAGGTTATGATTTGGAAATACGTTGCGGTTGATTGTTGGTTTTGGGATATTTTTAATGGTTTGGTGTTTGTTTAAAAGTGATGCAATGAATAAGAGTGATAGTATGTGTATGCTCGTCATTGCAGATCACGAAGAGTTCAAAGATAGTAAGGATGGATTTCATTCATCTGTGTGAACGTACTTACAAATAGTTGTATTTTTTTTTTTTGTATGTAAATATAACATTTGGTTTATTTGATGAAGACACATTAAATTTATTACACTAACTGTGTTTTAAATGTAATCATACTAGCCCATCATGTCCCTTTGCTGGGCAAAAACTCAAAAACTCTGCTATTATGACCAAGACAAAGATGGAGAGATGAACTTGACTCTCACCGAACCGACTAAAATATAGCAGCTTATAAAAAATGCACGATATCTGTTTTCCTTTCATCATCCAAACAACATCAACTTAACAAGACCGTTTAATTTAAAACATTAAACACTTAACAGAAATAACTCATAACGCACCCTTTGATCATAACACTTTTACGACCACCAAACTGCGCTCAGCCCTCCTCAAAATTAACACCTTTGTCTCTTCCATTTGCTTGACATCATCCAACCACATGGTCCTAACAAATATTATTTCAACGCTAGCTTTTTATAATTATGTGTACTTTACTTAATTATCATCTCCCACGGGATCTTCACATGAATTTTGACGTTTTTTTTTTATGGCAGCCATCTTTTATTTCATTCATTTGTTTTAGTTTTATTGGATGGAGTTTTAGTGTTAGTGTTATTTTGTTCGTAAAAGAATGTTTATGTGTTTGAAAGAAATTACAACCTGCTTACTTTTGTGCTTTTGCTAAGTAATTGGGTACCTATGTAACAATACATTACACAGTCAAAAACTTCCAAAGTTGATACTCACATCTCTTTTTAGAGGATCATCACTTTCATATTTTTTCCATGACTGATAACGAAAAATATTGTTGTCAAAATATCAAATTATTTGGGATTAGCTCCTTAAAATTTCGGCAGCGTATATTTATATCTTTATAATATTTTTATCTTTTTGACAGTAGTTTTCATCGACAGCCTCTCGTCATTGTTAAAGTGTAATTTTGTCTACAGTTCCAGATGCTCCTGAAGTATAATTTCCCAATAGCTCGACTACGTTTACTTTTTATTCTTACTTCATAAATAAGTTCTTCAATTTCAATTTCATCAATAGTCATTATCTGTCTAGAAATAAAAATAATAATCTGATTACCTTCATTCAGATCTGCATCGGCAAATTGAAGACACTCGAATATAATCATTTGTCCATTATCTTTTATACATGTGGGCACTGTGTGTGGTCTGCTGATTCTCTAAACAGATAGTGGATTGAATATACAAATCGATTTACAAAATGGATGCCTTACTGTTGTAAAGGCAAGTTTAAGAATTTCTGTACAATTTTATTAATTCAGAGACATAATCACATCATTAACGTGTTGATCGTGTTGCTATCCTTTTTTTTTTGGATGGGGCATCATCAAATGACTTCTCCCGCTCAGGGCGGACCGGAAGGGAATGTCAGACTCTGTCAGATTTCGAAATTCATTCTGCCTTCTTTTCTGTCAAAATCCTTCGGAATATGAAAGGGAAGTCTATCAGAAAATATGGATGCTGAAATGTCCGTTTTTTCAATAATTATTTTTGTATTTTGCAGTTTATTAACTGAACTTTACAAGGTTTATTAACTGAACCAGCAAAGTTCTTTGGCGAAAGAAATAGGTATTGCATGAATATTTTCCAGGACAAACTTCAGTACTATTATCATATTTTAAGGTCAGGCGTTGTAGGCGTTAAAGAAATAGTTAATTTTACAATTGCATCCTTACTGTGATCATTTAATACACATATGACTACGCACTTTTGAAATATCCTGTATACATCCAAATATTACAGTACTTTGAAAGTAGTCACAAAAAAAATTCTATGATACACCGGAAAAACGCTCGAGTGACGTAGACGTTTATAAAATTTAAAAATAAATAATACCCTAATGCTAAGATAAAAGTCATTGTTACGTATGTATGTGGCGCCACGGATAGCGCTGTTTTTAGAACGTCTGACATATGGGCCCAACTGATATATAAACAGAGGGAGTTATGATTATCCTGTTACGAATATAGCGTGATAATATTCAAATATGCGTTGGTAAAGGCGCATTTATTTAGGGTCAATAAAAAAAATCAAAAGTCATTTATTCAAACTAGTCCGAGAGACAGCACTTTTTGAACGTCAAATCTATACTTAATATTATAAAGCTGAAGAGTTTGTTTGTTTTTTTGTTTGTTTGTTTGAACGCGCTAATCTCAGGAACTACTGGTTCGAATTGAAAAAATCTTTTTGGGTTGAATAGACCATTTATCGAGGAAGGCTTTAGGCTATATATCATCACGCTTAAGCCAATAGGAGCGGAGCAGCGATAAAGAATGTTTTAAAATCGGGGATTCCACGGGGAGGGAAGTCGCGTGCAGCAGCTAGTTTTACATAAAGACAGTCCCACAAATGACCCACCCGTCACCACTTCCTAGATCGATAACGATGGTATACTTGAATTGTGTGTATATAGCTAAAGGTTCGAATTCCAGAAAGTGGACAGCATGGTCCTTATGTCAAGAATGAATAAGCTATATATAATACTAGCAGCGCCTCGCGGTTTCACCCGCGTAGTTCCCGTTCCCGTGGGAATATGGGGATAAAATATAGCCTATAGCCTTTCTCGATAAATGGGCTATCTAACACTGAAAGATTTTTTCAAATCGGACCAGTAGTTCCTGAGATTAGCGCGTTCAAACAAACAAACAAACAAACTCTTCAGCTTTATAATATTAGTATAGATTCTGCGCGCTACTCCACTTAAGAACACGTTTACCTCAATGTTACCTATTATGATTTAATAGTAAGTCAATTGTTACAGCCAACGTAAGAGAGAATTCACAAAATAATTAACACTGTTCTTGCTGCAGTTGATTCACTAGGATTAAATGCTGATTTGAACCCAGGAAGGACTAACAATAGTAACAAGCATATTTCAGCTGCCAGGCGTCGCCGCGTCGCTGTGTTTCTGTTTGAAGGGTGGGAGTGTCAGTTCAAATTGATCTTGAGACAGTTTGACGGGCGTTATTCAATGATGCATGATGCTTCTTTACAAGGCAACAGATCAGAAAGAAAGAAATCCTACTAATATTATAAACGCGAAAGTTTGTGAGTATGGATGGATGTTTGTCACTCTTTCACGCCAAAACTACTGAACTGATTTAGATGAAATTTGGCCCACAGATGGTCTATAACCAGGATTAATATATAAGATAATTTTCACCCCTATATTCCCACGGGATCGAAACTTATGCGGGTGAAAATGCGGGGCGCTGTTTGTAAAATATATTTATCTGGAGTTTGCATATGACAAACAATACAATCAAATTAGGTTGTTTAAAACTGGCTATATAAAAAGCCTATTTCTCTATATAGTATAATTTGTATTTACGCTAGCTGAGCTGACATGCAATAACTCTGGACTAAGTGTCATTTTACCAACGAAAATGATATTCAAACATTTATGGGATTGAGTTTCGCTATGGAAATGTCACATGGTCAATACTAAAGAATTCTGAATTCTCACTTTGCTAAAAGTCCAAGGTAGCAACAGAAAAAAAACTTCACTTCTTAGTTGAAGAGTGAGATGTCCACTCACTCACTCTAGTGCTTAAAAGTATAAACACTTTTTTCTTTACAGCACAAGCAATAGACTCTATTTAAAAATAGAAAGTATTGCTGTCTCTATCGCTCTGAAACAAATGTGTGAATATAATACTGAATAGTACATATGTGTGGATCTCACGCTGAATAGTACAGCCATGAGAGGAGACAACTATTAAAACCGCGGCACAACATCCAGCCCTTGACCAACAGCTGCATCGCGAGAAATACCACAACCGCCTCAGAATCTTCTAGCAAAATCAGCGCGGTTCCAGCAGATAAATTATTTATAAGTTAAGACAACAAGGGGACCTACAGTTCAATGATCGGCCCGATATAGATAGGAATGTTAAAACAAAAGCAGACAGACAGACGGAACGACGTAACAGCTTCTAATGATGTTCTAAGAGAGCTTTATGCACTTGTGTGGGTATGGAAATTTTGCAGTTAATGTGCGTAAACATTATCTGTCGGGAACAGAACAGAGTTTTGAAAGAAAGAAAGAAAATAAACTTATTTGGCACATACAGATACACAAAATGTCATCTGCCTAGCCTGCCTACCAGACCTCCACAACCCATTAACTGGGGAACACGGTACTTCTTGGCAAGACTGGTGTCAGATTTTCTGGCTTCTGACAATCCGTAACGACTGCCAAAGATCTCCAAATGACAGCCGGGACCAACGGCTTAACGTGCTTTCCGAGGCACGGAGAAGTTTCGTTATGTTAAGATGGTCACCCATCCACAGACCAACCTCGGCAAGCATTGCTTAACCTAGAAGATCGACCCTTGCGTGCGGCTGTTATAATTTAGCCACGAGCTCCTCACGAGATACACAAAATGTAAATACAAATAAAAGGACACTTAATTTTAGGACAGTTACATTGTATGACCCGCGGCTGCGCCAAATAGGCCCAGTTCAGCAAAATGCCAGACAACTAGGAGCTGCCTGACGTTGGTTTTCAACTGAACCTAACGTTGAAGTGTGCGGATGTAAATCAGCCACGTACCTTATAATTTGGTCACTTAAAAAAATACAAAGCGTATATCATGTCTATCTTCCACGAAGTGTTAGAGGTTCAACTAACGGTTCAACTCCTAGATGTCGTCGATTTTGTCCCATATAATAGAGGGTTAGCCTATCGCCATCAACATTGCAAAAAACTCTGAATACCAATCTGCTACTGAATCGTTCTAGGTGAAAAATCCAATAACCCTTTGCCCGACGTGATATCGAACTCAGACTCAGCAGAAGTCATTATGACTACAAGAAAAAACTGACAATGCAAAAAAATAAAATATTTTTAATTGAATACCGTCAATGTTCTTTTAGGTTTAAAGGCACAACCATTCTGTGGAAATTATGCGTTGAACAAACTCAAACCTAAATTCAAAGCATTAATTCAATCAGGATTGTACAAATGTACATGAACTTTTGAACGGACTCGTTTAGTTACTCAGAAAAAAAAAAAACAATTTCGTGTTTACAAAATATAGATAGATCTACTCGTAATTGGATAACAATGTTCAAAAACCTACATAACTACACAAATTTTACAATTAACTAATGATAAAATGTCATAATTATAATCATCTAACATACATACATTTTAACATGGATTTTATAATGATTTAATTGTAACTTTAGTGGAAACGTAGGTAAACAGTACCAAACGTACATTTGGTATTGTACACTTATATTTCCCCACCCCGTCCAAAAACTCCGGGATTTACAACTTTTTGTTAACAAAAATCGACTTATTCGAAAGTCGAGAAAAAAAAAGCGTAAATGAAGCGAAGCAACTTAGCCATTAAGCCATACAGCCTCATTAGCATCACCTAAAAGTTAGACGAAAGGTAAACAAACGGCCAACTTTCAGGTTTCAGCTGAAACAATGTTAACATAACTTTGCTCCACGGCTTTTTGATGGAACCTATCTTTTCAATTAAATTTAATAAATTATTTTGGGTTTTAACACGAGTTTCGGTAACTTTTGGATACGTTTCGTGATTTTCGGAAACTTTAGATTTAGACTGTTTATTTTGTTTTTAATTTGTCTTTCTGTTTTCAAAGTTAGATCATGGTGTAAGTGACTAATCTAACACAATTATTAGCATTGAAATAAGAAGCCGGAATTTATGATAAAGTGGAGACCAGATATTGGCAACCATAGCATGGGACCCCCAGGAGTCATAAAGTAGCTGGGACAGCGTAAGTTTGAAGACTGGGACAGCGTAAAGTTGAAGACTGGGATTTGTAGTAAGCTTGGTAGAAGCCAGGTCCAGCAGAGGCTGAGTCGATTGATGAAATTATTGTGTGCTTTATTTGTTTTCTCTTCATCATCAAATCATCTTATCTCCTCGCGCGTTTCGCCACAACAACCGGTCCTGTGCGTCTCGCATCCATGCGAGACGCACAGGAGCAACAGCTTGTAAGACCTTCCAACGCTGCGTCTTCCGGTACGCGGTCGCCACTCCAGAACTTTTCAGCCCCATCGACCGTTCTGCGAGCAATATGCTCTGTCCAGTGCCAATTCATTTTGGCGAGTAGTTGTTCTCAGGAATTCAATACTTTAATTGCTCTAGTATTTTTCCTTGCGAAAAATCAAAAGTCGGCCAGGACAAAGTCTGGCGGTACCACTAGTAACTTGAAGAACCATACAAGGATATAATCACACCTCATAAATTCGTTGCGGAATTTCTCAGAACCTGAAAAGCTCCACAGAAAGCGTCACAAAACACTTAACATGAGAACTTACAAAGCCCTTACATACAACTAAGCTTTTACATTTAAATGAGCACATAACTCCCTGGAGCGTGCCACCCCATGCAATTAATTTAAGTCTCTGATAGTAACATGTCCTAGTATGTCCAGTCTAGCAGGCTTATTCTGTAACACACCAGCTTTCGTAATGTCGTTCATTTATGTTATTTCAATGGCAAGTTTTCGATCATGAAGGATAGGGTAATAAAAGTGGCACCCGATTGTATGTGACTTGACGTTCCTTTTGATTTTGACAATAACTACCATTGTCCAAATTCTCATCAAAAACTCATCATTATGAATAACTTTTACGATGGACCCTGAAATCGAGCAGTAGATTTATTTTTCGTGATTTCGTGGTTGGTCCCATAAAAGTTGCTCATGAGCAACGTTTGAACACTCTTCTGTCGACTGAAAAAATAATGCAACGAATTGATGAATTGAGCGAGATTTTCATTCAGAGTGTGTTGCGCAAAAATGGCGTTAAAAACAATGTGGGAGCACTTACAGGAAATTGCGCTAAACTTATTACTGAAACTTGTGCTGACAATCTAAAACTGAAACTTAACTGAATTGCCAGGCCATTCTGAAAGCAACTGTGTTTCAGAATAAGCCTGAAGTTTATCTAACAAGACAGTGAAGTAAACAGTGAATTCTTTACTACAGTATCTAAGGTTTTATGTGCTAGAATTATTTAGTGCTGAAGTTTTTGTATGTAGGTTAAGTATGGACCTTCAAAGTTTCAGTAATAGGGGAGTACATATGTAGACTATTTACTGCAAATTCACTTTAAAGGTTCAGTGCATATTGTCTTATATTATTATGCAAAAGAATGACAATTACAGGATAGTGCGAGTGTTTGAAAGTCTTAAAACGAATTCGTTTCATATGGAAAATTAACTATAATTATGAGGGATGAGATAAACCTTTACTTGTTGTTATATGCATATGTTTGAATCAAAAACATGCATATTTTTAATGTCACTTAATTTTTTCAATAAGCAGGTATATTTTGTATTTTATCTTATCTATATACTACCGCCCTGTCCCGGCTTTTATCAATTTATAATAGCCTATGTTACTCAGGGATAACGTTGCATTCTAATGCTGAAAGAACTTTCGAAATCCGTCATGTAGTTTTTTAGTTTATCCGTTACAAACATACAAAAATATTTCTTCTTTATAATAATTATTACTAGCTGACCCGCGCAACATCGTTTGTGTCACATTTTTCATGACTGCTCCGCTCCTATTGGTCTTAGCGTGATGATATATAGTCTATAACCTTCCTCGATAAATGGGCTATCTAACAATGAAATAATTTTTCAAGTCGGACCAGCAGTTTCTGAGATTAGCGCGTTCGAGCAAACAAACAAACTCTTCAGATTTATATATTAGTATAGATATTATAATGTAGACTATCTTTCGGCAGTTATATAATAAGCAAAAATGTCTAAAATCATCCAAAGGGAACATACATCTAGGCTAAAAAAGTATTTCTATTCCAGGTTATGGTACACTCGCGTGCCAAATTTCATCCAAATATTTATTATTTTAAATATGGATACAATATTGTATGAATTATTTTGTAGCTGCATGATCGAACAATTCACGCAAAAAATAAATCTCGTATTTCAAGATCTGTAATCATTTAACGTACAAAATACTGCCTTTAAATTAAATAAAACGAAACGATATCACAAACTCAACTAGTTTCAGATAATCTACTAACATTTATTTTAAATCATTGATCGTTCTGTTTTTAATGGGCAAATAAAATAACGATAATAGCGCCTACTTGCATGTTTTCAAGTTTTTTGTCTCAAGATTTGACATCTATAAAAAGTAATATTTTGTTCCATTTTCGGAGGCTAGGATCTATAAAACATGTTTTTTGTGTTGTTTCATTATATGGCTACACATTCTAGCGAAACTAAATACATGATTTCAAACATCTTTAATTTATTTCTTGCTACCAGTTGTACGTAAAAACAGAATTATATATCCCTAGCAGCACCCCGCGGTTTTACCTGCGTAGTTCCCGATCCCGTGGGAACATGGGGATAAAATTGCCTATGTTACTCAGGGTGAATGAAGCTTTCTAATGGTGAAAGGATTTTTGAAATCGGTCCAGTAGTTTTTGAGTTTATTTGTTACATACAAAAATACAAATCTTTCCTCTTTATAATATTAGTATAGATTGTAACTCTACACGCTTTTATGTAATTCCTGATAGTCATTTATTCCGATTTCAAACTTAGAGATATGCAAAGACTGGTTGCGGAATTAGTTCGAAAGAGTCACCGCGGCCCTGGAACGCAAAGGGCACTAAAAGGATCACGGGTGGGTTTTAGTCAGTAAGAGTCTGACACTCCCTTCCGCTCCGCCCAGAGCGGGAGAAGTTACCTGATGATTTCTCATCCAGAAAAAAAGGCATGTATAGACTGAGGAAAATGGTATAGTATAGGATCATTTTAGCCTATTAAAGACACACAATGCTTTGTCACTCAAAGGTTGGACAGTAGAGTATGCCTTGATGCATTAAGCCCGCATAAGTATCACTTCAGACTGAACAAACATTTGTAATAAATAAAATTGTCTTTTTGTGTGAAATTCTGATAATCGCAATATAATAGTAGTAGTATAATAGTCGCATAAAACACTAAAAGGTAACAAAAACACTAATGCATTATTCTAACAGCTAAGGTACCGTTGAATACAAAGTATACTTTAACTATTCAGTAAAATAAAACACAAACGCTAAAAAAATATCGGAAATAAACTTTTTCCGCCTAACCCTGGTTCGAAACGAATTACATAACAATAAAAACGTCAACGATTTTAATTGAACATTTGCTAGCGGAAACGCCCATACGTTTTATTTATTTTTATGTATTGTCAAATAAAATATTATTTTATTGTTGGACAGTTACGGATTTTATTATTTTGCAGCAGCTAGTTGTGCCACAAATAACAATTTTTATTTTTAATGGCATAGTGAGCCATATTCTTTCTGTAACTCTATGTATCAAATTCAATTCCAAATCTGAGCGGCAATTTTCGTATTTTTAAGAATGTTCACAACCTTGTTTATAATATCTAAGTTCGCAACGTATCGTAATATGTATCAAAACCACACCTCTAAAGTCCATAAATTTTAATACTGGAGATTAGTACTGTTAGTTAAAAATGAACACGTCACTTTCATTTCCATATGATATCGACTATTTTCCAGGCGAGCTTGTCCCTTGGTCCAGTGGCGTGCAGTGGTTCGAGTTAGGGTAGGCCAGAGAAAATATCCAAAAAAAAAACCACTTTATTCAGGGTTGAAATGTGGTGTATTTTTTTAATAGGCTATTTAAAAAAAACTCTTTTTATTAAAAATCAACCCTGCATAATGTGGTTATTTTTTAAATTTATTTGGACATTTTCTCTGGCCTACCCTAACTCGAACCACTGCACGCCACTGCTTTGGTCTATCATTTGCCATAAGATCAGTGCCCCAAGTCTACTTTTTTTATAAATTTGTCATTCCAACACGATCCCATTTTCATTTAGCTAAAAGTTCGTAATCTGCTAAATTCATAATGGTCGAACATTGGTCTCTCAATCAATGGTCTTGTAATACTTTTTTGATAACCAAGCTATTAAAAAGAATGACTGCACAAAGACGTTCTAATGGTAGGCCATAGATCAAAGGAACTGTCAAAATTTTTGCAGATTACCGCATACGTCTGTCATTCATTTGTCATTATGTACGAGATTACCATTATATGCCATTTCTTTTAATGGAGTGTCAATGGTTGACCATTGGAAAGTCATAATGACACTTTTATATTTAGTAGATTACCAAGCTTTTCAAAATCAACCATTATGAAATTAATGATAGACCATTCTGACACTATTGTAATAACAGACTTGAGGCCCAGATATTGGTCAAACCTGTAGAGGTATGCGGTACCTCTGCGGTACTTCTGTACCGCAACAACGGTACCTCTGCGGTACCTCTGTGCGAACAGTCCCACAAACCTCCACTAAAAGAAAGGGTCATTCATTTGTCATTAAGTACGAGATTACCATTATATGCCATTTCTTTTAATGGAGTGTCAGTGGTTGACCATTGGAAAGTCGTGATGACACTTTTATATTTAGTAGATTACCAAACTTGTCAAAATCAACCATTATGAAATTAATGATAGACCATTCTGACACTATTGTAATAACAGACTTGAGGCCCAGATATTGGTCAAACCTGTAGAGGTATGCGGTACCTCTGCGGTACTTCTGTACCGCAACAACGGTACCTCTGCGGTACCTCTGTGCGAACAGTCCCACAAACCTCCACTAAAAGAAAGGGTCATTCATTTGTCATTAAGTACGAGATTACCATTATATGCCATTTCTTTTAATGGAGTGTCAGTGGTTGACCATTGGAAAGTCGTGATGACACTTTTATATTTAGTAGATTACCAAACTTGTCAAAATCAACCATTATGAAATCAATTATAGACCATTCTGACACTATTGTAATAACGGACTTGAGGCCCAGATATTGGTCAAACCTGTAGAGGTAAGCGGTACCTCTGTATCGCAACAACGTTACCTCTGCGATACCTATGTACGAACAGTCCCGCAAACCCCAATGAAAAGGAAGGAGCCTCCGACCGGACGGTTTTTGTGTCCTGTGAGCAATAATAATTACCCGATAGTCTATATTCGTGAACTCTAATACCGCGATGCAGGATTTTAGTGCGTCGTTCGCGGGGTAAATGGCGCATCGGTTCTTTTTGCGAACATATTCGTTTTTTCTTGTGGCTGAAATAATGCCGGTCCAAACCTATCAACAACTATATTGAGATGACTTTTTTGCATTATTCATTCGCCTCCAAAATCATAATCAATAGAATCATGTACCACATAAGACCACATTGCTTCTTATCACAAACAAAATACATTGCTTTGATAACGTATCGAAAACGGGCCAGTAGAAGTGTGAATTGATATAAACCGTCGCACATTGAATCTTTAAAATAACAATGGATAATTTACTACTTTATTGCCTCAAAGAGAAGCTCTGAAGCTCTATAATCTGCAGTGCTATTCTTTAAATGGTAAATCACATCGAAAGCCACTCACTTTGCTTCTCATCTCGCCTGCACAAGTTTCGGTATTCACATTGCAAGATCAAGGCCAAGTGAAGTGAAGTGAGAACCCAAGTGACATATACTCTATGGTAGTAGGGTAGTGACGCTGAATCTTTTTCCCGTTTTAAATACGGTATAGACGGTTATTTCAAACGAAACCACGGGCAAAAGTTAGATTTAAATTACTTTTTAAATCAAAATATCACCGTATCTTACTTAATGGTAAGCGATAATTCCAGGCTTATTCTTACCATATAAAAAATTCCGACAAAAAATTCCATGGCCTCCATAATAAGGATGGTGTAATTATTTCATAACACTGTATTCAGATGACGTTATAATTCTGAAACTGGCGTTACTCATGTCACCCATTCACGAAATAAGCAGATTCATCCGAAAATACACATGAAAACACCGCATGGTTTATCTGTTTAAATTACAAAAATATTAATTATTAATAATAAACTAAGTACTACCTCATTAGTATTAGGTATCAGAGACGTCATGAGCAGATATCCAAAAAAAAAAAACAATTTTATTCCATTAAACCTGGGAGCTTGCACTTTTGGAACGACTAAGTTTTACATAAAGAATATAAAGACAGTTCGTCAACTTGTAAAAAAGTCACCACTTCCTAATGTTTAAGCTGGTAAGAAGAAATGACGCAACAAACTCCACCGCAAATGGTGACATCTACCGCTCTGCACTCGTGTGATAGATTACAGTCACTCCCTCTCAAACAGAAGACATCTTTATCCCAACAGTGGGAATTTTATGTTTCATTATGCAGTGGTAAGGATGACCCATCAATAACCTGACCAACCAATAAAATTCCATATTTATAGGATGACCTTCTGTGCCAGCAAGTATTTGTTCTCTGCAAGTATTTGTACATCATAGGACAACCGTAACTTTTATTGTCTTAGGAAATACAGTAATTGTCCTCACGTACATGTAACCATTCGTGTCCAAAAATAAACGGTAAACACAAATACCGTTTAATTTAGTTTCAAACGGATGCTTTTGCTAACAAATAGTAAGCTTTTCAAATACGCACCTCGGCTCTAGTTACTGAATGTCACATCGTTTAGTCAAAATCCCATTATCTTTGGTTCATCCCGTGACAGTCCAGCAGTACATTTTGACAAGAATATAACTTTGTCTAGGCCCTCTGACCATTTACTTTAATATTTTACAAAGAAATCGAAGTCATGTTTGAGTCAGCTTAACCAAAGACACAGACCAAAAATTAAAGAGTTATTTTTAAAAAGCTCTTGGAGAAGCATCTACAGACGAAATAAATAAAACAATGTTACAGGAGATCATGAAATCATCCATATTCTTAGTCTGAGTGTACAGGAAGATCTACATCCGCTATCATCTAATTTTGCACTTCAAATTGAAAATCATAAAGCTACAATCGATTGAACAATCATTGTTATGAAATCTGTCTTTCTCAAACTGGCAGGCCAGAGAACTGAAACAATGGGATGATGGGCGTATTCTGGAAATTGTATAAATAAACTGTTCGATTCAGGTATAGGTTTGAGTCTGGTATTTTTCTATTATTTGGAGATATTACATGTACGATCTAGTCATCTAATTTTATAAAGAGGAAAGATTGGATTGTTGTTTTGTTTGTTCGTTTGTGTTAAATAGGATCCGAAACTGCTTGACCTATTTGAAAAATTATTTCACTGTTGGGAAGCTACACTATCTCTGGTGAACATAGCCTATATTATATCCCCATATTCCCACGCGCACGGGAGCTACGCGAGTGAAACCTCGGTGCGATGCTAGTACTTGATAGCGGATCTTTGGGTATTGTATTCTCGGAGAAGAAAACTCAAACTGCAATTTCCAAGATCTGTTTATCCAGAAGCACAAAAATGTTCTAATAAATCGACAATGACCACGCTTGGCTTGAATCAGTGATTATAAAAGTGATGTTATCGACTTGCAAGGGCAAGCTCCAGCTATCATTGTTTGTTTTTAAGAAAGAAAAGGAAAGCGGATGACTTTAGAGGATAATTAAGCCCCTGAAATACGCACGTAAACATTGAAGTTTTTCATACACGTGCACAATAAATCTTAAAAAACTTTTCTTATAACAAACACACATAGTAACATACCAACTTTATATATTCAGAGTTTCTTTGTTCACGGTAACTTACAGTTTTTTATTACCAGAGTTTTTCGTGAGAAAATGCGTCTCGTAGATGCTAAAACGGCGCCAAATAAGCATTAAGTTTCCGAGATTCATATTTTATAGACGAACATAAAAGCGAAAAATTCCATTGGAATGAGAAAAACTAGTATTCTGCTAGAAAAATATTAAAGTCAGACAAAAAACGTGAATCTTTACAGAGAATTTGTTACACATAACTCTGAGAATAGTTTATTATTGTGCGTATTTAGAAATTAAAGAGGTCGGAGCCCGGTTTTTTCAACATAAATAACATCACTTTGCATGTATAAAAAATAGGTTTGTTTATACTTTTGCACGCAATTCACATAAAACAAATATTGCAAATTTTATTTTTAGCGCACTCCACACTTAAAATTAAATTAAAAAGTAACAAAAAAAAAACTCTTACCTAATACAACGCAAAAAAAATCCACACAAGCACTGGCAACTAAGAATCAATTTTCGAAATTCAAACACTTTTAAAGATCATGGTCGACGAACAAAAGAATCGGGCTTTCCGGGACTCAGACCACGGATTTCGGGACCGCGTATCGTGGTGAACGCGAAGTGACTAACCGAAAACGTATTGCGTTTATAATTCTGTGTTATATTTTTAGAAAACGCCCCCTTGTTAGAAATGTGCGTGTGCGCAGGGTAACACGTGGTCGGTATCCGGTCGAAGGGTTTCCAGATATATTGTTTGTTCTCGAGTATTGACATGCCGTTAAATTTTACGGGTTTGTCGTTGGTTTTTTTCAGCTAAAAAGGGCAGATTTTTTCGGGGAAAGCAAAAAAAGTTTAGTATGCTAAATTCATGGAACACAAAATTTATAAACGCACTGAATGATATTGAGAGGGAAGAGATGGAATGCTTATCTAACACAGCATAACATTGCTTAAACTTTATGACAAATAAACCAAAAATCAATGTTTTTGCGTCTGAAAGCTATTCAAATCTAGAAAAGTAATACCAACAGAATGATGAAAACAAACACCTGTAATAATTGCTTTCCTCCATCTACATAAAACACTAGCTGTCCGCACAACTTCGTTTGTGTCACATTTTTCATGACTGCTCCGCTCCTTTTGGTCTTAGCGTGATGTTATATAGCCTATAGCCTTCCTCGGGGATAAATGGGCTATCTAACACTGAAAGATTTTTTCAAATCGGACCAGTAGTTCCTGAGATTAGCGCGTTCAAGCAAACAAACTCTTCAGCTTTATAATATTAGTATAGATTAAAGCCAATTAGAAATATAGGTATTATGATTTTATAAATTAACATTAATCGTGAAATTTAACAAAACAGGAAAACTTTCTACGCAAATATAACCCTCTCTTTGCATATGAATGACTAGAAAGAAAAAAAAACACTTAAACACAAGTGATTTTTTAAAATTTCTTTTATGAGTAGTAGCTGATAAGCTACTACTCATAAATAAAATAAAAGAGATACTAATTAGTTACTTAATAAATTAATGAGTATCCCTTTTATTTCCATTTTAAATTACACAAAGACATACCGAGCACCTGTGAGTTAAGGCTACATGAAAAAGATGAAATATTTGCTTATTGTAATTAAATAATGCACCAGTTTCAAATCTCTCCATAATTTAATGCTTACACTCAGCAAACAATACCCACTTTTAGGGTTCCGTACCCAAAGGGTAAACCTGTCTTCCGACTGTCACCAAGCTGTATCTCATGAACCGTGCTAGTAAGAGAGTTGAAATTTTCACTCATGTATTTCTGTTACCGATATAATAACAAATATTAAAAAAATAAAACAGAATAAAATAAATATTTAAGAGGGCTCCCATACAACAAATGTGTTTCTTTTACTCGTTATTGTTCGATATTCATAACGGCAACAGGTAGACGCTTGAAATATTCACAGAATATTTAGTTCTTTAACATCACTTTAAAAATAAATGACTAGGTACATTAAAATAAAACTAATATTTAAGGCCCCATATTTTACTAATAAAAAAAAATGTTTTATTCAATAAAATCATGATTTTTTTGCCGATTTTATAGATAATGGTACGGAACCCTTCGTGCATGAGTCCGACTCGCACTTGACCGATTTTTATTCCCTCCAACTGAAGCAAGCACAAACCTGAACCGTCCAGCGTCATAGACATAATTTATTTCGCAATGTCTGTTAAAACAGTCCATATGGCTGATAATAATTATTCAGTTCCCATTGAGTCACGGTATTAAATGCCCACGTGATGATCTTTACCAATTGTTAGCACATACAATTATTCACGGATATAATTAGATTTATTTGGGTGTTGTGGACGTTGGCCTTTAGCAGATGGGTTGCAAATGTTTGGTTTATTGTGAATCTATGTATGTATTATTGGGGTAATAAAAGGTCATGGAGGTTCAATTATTTGGCAAATTAAATAGGTAATTAGAAATGGAATCCTAAAAAGAGTTTGAAACCTAGGCTAACTTAAAGTACTCGTACGTTGGGAAATCATCAAATGACTTCTCCCGCTCGGGGCGGAGCGGAAGGGAGTGTCAGACTCTTTCTGACTAAAACCCACCCGTGATCCTTCTTGTGCCCTTTGCGTTCCAGGGCCGCGGTGACTCTTTCGAACAAATTCCGCAACCTAGAGAGGAGGCCTGTGTCCCAGCAGTGGGAACGTTAAAATGTTGATTTAGCTATGCTTATGCTATGCTTTATGTCAAGACTGAGAAGCTTACTTCCAAGCTAGCATGTTCCACCGTCAACCACATCATCTTTCCATCTGATGAGATTGTAGAAAAACACGATCGAAAAAAACAATCACAGTAACTTTCAACTTCATAATTTTGTCACCATATCTTTTCGCTCTAATCAGAATAAGGTATTTTACTGTAAAAAATTAATAAGTCCGTCAGATAGATTTCCAAAAAATATTCGACACGTATTTTTTCTTTTTTGACGTAAACAAAAAATGAAGACGATAAAGTTCGTTGAAGACTCGCGTGACGTCACTACGTGCTACATTTTCTACTAGCGTTATGACGTCACGTGTGTGAGGGGGCTCCCTCTCTTGAACTTTGTCTTAATTATCATTAAATTTATGTAAGGAGTTATATACCCAATTATGAAGTATCCACAAAATGTCTAACTGCTAAACATTTAATTATTGATTACTAGTTATTATCTATACTATAATAATAATAATCTATACTAATATTATAAAGAGGAGGAGATTTGTATCTTTGTATGTAACGAATAAACTCAAAAATTACTGATTTCAAGAATTCTTTCACCATTATACGAATAATAAAATAATAATAATAATAAAATAAATAAATAATTTCACCATTAGAAAGCTACATTCACCCTGAGTAACATAGGCTATACTTAATTCCCGTATCCCACGGGAACGGGAACTACGCGGGTGAAACCGCGGGGCGCTGCTAGTTAGTCATACAATGGTTGTTTACAACATATTTTTCACATGTGGTTTTCGCTTCCGTTCGCATACGGACATCCAAATCGACATGGGACAGAATTGGCCACAGGAAACCGGGAATCAGAATGTGTGAAGACACTGGGAAAGGGTATCGGGGTTCGACACGACATGTGTTGATAAATGCCATGATCTTTTCATGCTAGTGATGTATGGTTGCTAAAATAAACACATCAAAAGTATCTAGGGATCAACATATATTTTTGCAATAACTTTCCTCCTGATTGATATTAATTAAAATTTTCTTTAAGGATTCATCAAATAAAGTGTTTTCGTTTGTCACAGTAACGATAAACCAAGTCACCTTTGCATTAATAAAGAAATTTGCCATTTTCCTAATAAAGGGATTTTTGACATTTGAACCACTAACATTAAAGTTCGAAAAAAAGACTGAAATAACAGTTTTCTTTAAAATTTTATTGGGTAACTTAAACAATTAATAATCCGTGTTTCTACCGCGAACACTAACAACACAAGAACATCGGTTTGGCATACTCAAAATGAGTTCATCCAAATCACGCTGTGGAATGGCCGCCCATGTTCGTTGCAACAACAAAAAAAGGTCTTCTTGCGACTGGATACCCTCCATATTCGGCAGAGCTCTTCTCTGTAGCATATCCCATGCATGCTCAATCGGGTTCAAGTCTGGCGACTGAGCAGGCCAGGGCAGGACATTGATGTTAGCTGCGGCGAGAGTCTGTCTTACAACTCTTGCGGTGTGCGGTCGTGCATTATCATGCATTAACTGAAATAAGGGACCGATTTGCACTTGTAGAGGAACGATGACGTCTGATACAATCGTCTCAGCATAAATTTGAGCGTTGAGGTTGCCTCTGATCCAAATCAACTCAGTTCTTCCGCCGATCCAAATACCCGCCCATACTATGATGGTTCCACCACTATAAGGATGGACTTCCTGGCAGGATTTTAATCGCTGTTGGCGTCCAGGGGTTCTCCAGTGTCGTATACGTCTTGTATCCGGTCTCATACCAAAACGAGACTCATCAGAAAAGCACATGAAACGCCATTGTTCTTCTGCCCAATTTCTGTGTTCAAGAGCCCATTGATATCGAATCCTACGATTGTGCATTGCTATAGGTGGTACCCGTAGCGGTCTTCGGGAATGAAGGTTCACTTCATGCAAGCGGTTTCTGACTGTTTGGTCGCTAATTAAGTTCCCTGAAGAGTGATGAAGCCTCACGGCTAACATCATGGCGGTTATTGTTGGAGCTCTTCGAGTTAAGATTTGAATGTATCGGTCTTGTCTCCGTGTGGTGCAGCGATACCGTCCTCCATGGCGCTCAGCCAAGGTAAGCGAAGAGCTCTGCCGAATATGGAGGGTATCCAGTCGCAAGAAGACCTTTTTTTGTTGTTGCAACGAACATGGGCGGCCATTCCACAGCGTGATTTGGATGAACTCATTTTGAGTATGCCAAACCGATGTTCTTGTGTTGTTAGTGTTCGCGGTAGAAACACGGATTATTAATTGTTTAAGTTACCCAATAAAATTTTAAAGAAAACTGTTATTTCAGTCTTTTTTTCGAACTTTAATGTTAGTGGTTCAAATGTCAAAAATCCCTTTATTAGGAAAATGGCAAATTTCTTTATTAATGCAAAGGTGACTTGGTTTATCGTTACTGTGACAAACGAAAACACTTTATTTGATGAATCCTTAAAGAAAATTTTAATTAATATCAATCAGGAGAAAAGTTATTGCAAAAATATATGTTGATCCCTAGATACTTTTGATGTGTTTATTAAATGCACGAGAATTAAATTGCAAAGTCAACTTCACTGCCTGTCCCTCAGTATGCTTAGATAATTAAAACTACGCAACAGCAGATTTTGAAGAAGATTTTTTTAAATATTTTAATAGGTAGGGTGATCCAAGAGGAAGGTTTATTCCTATGTATAATACATGCATGCAGTAGAGATTTGGTATCGGTATTGCACCCGTGCGAAGTCGGAGCGGGTCACTAGTTTCTTATAAGATCTTGGCTTAATGCGAGTTTTTTAACGTACTCGATCGCGTTAACGTTCAATTATGTCAAATTGTATGAAATCAAAAAAGTTTTCCGTTTTTTTTTTCACCAGACGTCGCTTATTCAGTTTCAATACAAATTGACGTTTACGTTAACGTGATTGAGAACGTTAAAAAAACTCAAACCAAGGCCACATAAGCGCTTTTGCCAGAGTCAAGCTCAAGCTGTTAGAACTTATTCAAGAAACAGCTGGCTGTTTCTTGAATAAGTTCTAACCTCTGGAGGTTAGGATAAAACTTAAGACTATTGACCTGAAAACTTCAGGCAACTGAAGTTGTACTAGTATTATAAAGAGGAAAGATTTTTGTTTGTACCAAATCAGCTCCGAAACTACTGGATCGATTTCACTAATGTAAAGCTTCATTGTCAGCAAGTAACATAGCCATAGCATAGCATATTGAAACCGCGTTTAAAATATAAGAGATCTGTTACTTTATTATAGTAACTAGCAAGTTCGTCTAAAACAAATCTAGTAGATGACATAGGCACTTGGGCTCAATTAATTTTGACCAAAAAAAAACATATAATTGTGATATTTCATCTCCTTACTACTGTACTATTTAATGAAAAAAATAAAAATGAATGAAACAAGAGGGTGCCAATTCCACTGCATGCACATTTCACTTGAAAATTATCAGAAATATATGAAAGTTAAGACTTTTTTGACAGATTACGACTGAAATGCGTATGTATGTGTACGTTGCTTTTTTATAATTAGCCCCATGATAATTAGTATAATTAGCCCTAAGATAGCAGAATTATCGGACTGTCAGAATGTCATCGTCGGTCATACATATGTCAGAATGTCATACAGGCGTCTTCTAAGCCTCGACTGCTAGCTAGCCCTACTGTATGACCTACAATAATAAGCTAACCGATACAAGCTACCCTCATTCTTCCAAAGAAACAGACATAGAACTAAATCGAAATAGTTTCACAATCTTACCTGGCCTTCTTACGTAACTCTCACAGTTTACACTTCGCACTATTTCTTACAAATTAATCATCGGTTCTAAGATGCGCGTGGGCAGCCGTAGCGCACACTGCGGTAATGGCGTACAACGTGTTTGATATCACTTAACTGGGGCATTGAAATACATTGATTTTTGGGAAAGAAGAGCGATAAATTGCAGTAAAAGTTAAAAAAGTAATTAACTTCGAAGTTCATTGCACAATCTTGTTCTTATTGGAAATTCAGAAAGAAATACTCTTGAGTTCCATGAAAACAAAATGATTAAGGCCAGTTTTATTATCTTTATATTAAAATTGTATTATATAAATAAGGTTATTTATTATGATGTCTGTTATGATGATGTTATATAAATAAGGTTATTGATGATGATTAAACCAGTCCCACTGTCTGAACCAGCCATTACAAACAAAAAAATAAATATACAATTTGTCTATGGCGTGCATTGGTGTGCACTGCCACTACCACTCTGACAGCGCAGTAACAGTATCTGTCTGACAGCGAGACTGTATATATACTTATATTGACATGCATTTGTATAAATTTCTACAACTACAAACAGTTTATTTTTCCTGTTCCCTATCCCACCCAAAATCCAAAACGATTGAGGAAACGATTACCTCTATTTCCGTCTCGTTCCGACCTATAAATCTTTTACTACAAGCGACAGAGACCACTTGTATTCTATTTTTAAATTAGAAACACTACATTCAATTGTTTTAACATTTCTTCTAATCTACTTTTCTACTACTGTGCCTAATTAGCTAAAAATATAAACTGGCAGTACAAATGAATTTAGTTACAAATGCTTTTGTTTTAAAGCTTATAGTTGCGTGCAGGATAATTATATATCTCTTTCGTCCGTAAACCACGAGCCTCTTGAAATAATGATTAGTGATTATAAATTTAGTTATTTTTGACACAACAAGAGTTAGAAACTTGTAAATTGGAAAATACTGTTCTGTTTATTGTAATTTTCAATATTAACGGAGCCACAGATTGACGGATATATTCAGGTGAAAATGAAACTTATAACTACATAATTATATTCTAAATGTTGTTGAAAATCTCCCACTCTCGACTCTGTTGCCATGACAACGAAAAAAGTCTGGAGTGGAGGAAGTTTATGCCGAAAAGTAACAAGTTATAGTTTCAATTCTTATGACGGTACGGTTGGCGTAGTGGTTGAACGATTGGCTGCTGCGCGTCGTGGGTTCGATTCCCGCACGAAACAAATATTAGTACGCCCTACCGATACTTACACGAACAGCCAGACTCGAAAAGTCTGGCTGTTCGTGTAAGTGAATTTATATGTTTGTAAATTCACCCACGATACAGGTGAAATTCATAGAGGGGGGCATCGTTTAAAAAAAAAAACAAAAGAATGACTGAGCAAATCTTGTTGAGTTATAGACAAAGGTATGACTTACAATATGGATGAAAAGCTTAGTTAGTTAATCAAAAAGTAACTCGGGTTCCGTCCCAATTTAGTTTTCTAACTTTGATACGTATCTAAAAAGTCTTCACTCGTCTATCACTAAAATAAGCCATGTAAAATCTATTGGTTCTACATATATGTATTTCTGAAGAATATGAAATACAGAAATATCTTCTTTTTTTTTCACAAAACACCTAAAATAACATAAGCTTAAGAGTTATCGGCTAAATCCTTTGTTCAGAACTAACAAATCACGACGATTGACCGCTGGCCCACAAACACATTATTTTAGAATCTGATTTCATATATTTTAGAAATATTTATTTGTTTTAAGCCATATCTAACTCTACAGGAATCGGGTAAGTAATCCCCTTGTACAATATCTTTCGTAATTTAAGAGTTTAAAATATTGTTGTACTGATAGAAAAAAGTTGGTCTGTCTGTTTGTCTTGAGTAAAAAACCAGTACATTCTTGTACTGGTTTTTCCCTTCCTTGGACCTTCAAGATACAGTTGTATACGCGGGCTTAGGGTTCAGAAAAGTGCGCAGTAGCAATGCGGTATAGATGCGACGACGCTTTTCAACAGAAGATAAATTCGTGTATCGTGGCACCTGCCTGCCTCTCCTTTCACCCCGCGAATATAACGTTGACCGTGGAACACAGTCTTGCTTATTTGGTATTGTTAAGCAAATAATGCTGAATCTTGTAATCGAGTGGTTAATCCATTTGGGTAGTAAGGAACTAAGTATTAGCACTTAGGTATTATTTTCAAAATGTGCTTTTTGCTATTTACAATTTTGATAACTATATGCCTAATCAATTAGCTCAGTCACTTTTGGAGACGCCTCTCCTCTGTCATTGTGGGCCAGACTACATGTACATCCTAAATTATTTACAAAAAAAAGCTTTTTACAAAAAAATACAACCGACTTTTCCACAAAAAATCAAAAAAGTACAAAATAACTTTAATTTCGGAACTCGGTGTTTGTGGTTCCTTTTTCATTTTTTGAACACCGACTTTCGATCTGTCTGACAGCGAGACTGTATATATACTTATATTGACATGCATTTGTATAAATTTCTACAACTACAAACAGTTTATTTTTCCTGTTCCCTATCCCACCCAAAATCCAAAACGATTGAGGAAACGATTACCTCTATTTCCGTCTCGTTCCGACCTATAAATCTTTTACTACAAGCGACAGAGACCACTTGTATTCTATTTTTAAATTAGAAACACTACATTCAATTGTTTTAACATTTCTTCTAATCTACTTTTCTACTACTGTGCCTAATTAGCTAAAAATATAAACTGGCAGTACAAATGAATTTAGTTACAAATGCTTTTGTTTTAAAGCTTATAGTTGCGTGCAGGATAATTATATATCTCATTCGTCCGTACACCGCGAGCCTCTTGAAATAATGATTAGTGATTATAAATTTAGTTATTTTTGACACAACAAGAGTTAGAAACTTGTTAATTGGAAAATACTGTTCTGTTTATTGTAATTTTCAATATTAACGGAGCCACAGATTGACGGATATATTCAGGTGAAAATGAAACTTATAACTACATAATTATATTCTAAATGTTGTTGAAAATCTCCCACTCTCGACTCTGTTGCCATGACAACGAAAAAAGTCTGGAGTGGAGGAAGTTTATGCCGAAAAGTAACAAGTTATAGTTTCAATTCTTATGACGGTACGGTTGGCGTAGTGGTTGAACGATTGGCTGCTGCGCGTCGTGGGTTCGATTCCCGCACGAAACAAATATTAGTACGCCCTACCGATACTTACACGAACAGCCAGACTCGAAAAGTCTGGCTGTTCGTGTAAGTGAATTTATATGTTTGTAAATTCACCCACGATACAGGTGAAATTCATAGAGGGGGGCATCGTTTAAAAAAAAAAACAAAAGAATGACTGAGCAAATCTTGTTGAGTTATAGACAAAGGTATGACTTACAATATGGATGAAAAGCTTAGTTAGTTAATCAAAAAGTAACTCGGGTTCCGTCCCAATTTAGTTTTCTAACTTTGATACGTATCTAAAAAGTCTTCACTCGTCTATCACTAAAATAAGCCATGTAAAATCTATTGGTTCTACATATATGTATTTCTGAAGAATATGAAATACAGAAATATCTTCTTTTTTTTTCACAAAACACCTAAAATAACATAAGCTTAAGAGTTATCGGCTAAATCCTTTGTTCAGAACTAACAAATCACGACGATTGACCGCTGGCCCACAAACACATTATTTTAGAATCTGATTTCATATATTTTAGAAATATTTATTTGTTTTAAGCCATATCTAACTCTACAGGAATCGGGTAAGTAATCCCCTTGTACAATATCTTTCGTAATTTAAGAGTTTAAAATATTGTTGTACTGATAGAAAAAAGTTGGTCTGTCTGTTTGTCTTGAGTAAAAAACCAGTACATTCTTGTACTGGTTTTTCCCTTCCTTGGACCTTCAAGATACAGTTGTATACGCGGGCTTAGGGTTCAGAAAAGTGCGCAGTAGCAATGCGGTATAGATGCGACGACGCTTTTCAACAGAAGATAAATTCGTGTATCGTGGCACCTGCCTGCCTCTCCTTTCACCCCGCGAATATAACGTTGACCGTGGAACACAGTCTTGCTTATTTGGTATTGTTAAGCAAATAATGCTGAATCTTGTAATCGAGTGGTTAATCCATTTGGGTAGTAAGGAACTAAGTATTAGCACTTAGGTATTATTTTCAAAATGTGCTTTTTGCTATTTACAATTTTGATAACTATATGCCTAATCAATTAGCTCAGTCACTTTTGGAGACGCCTCTCCTCTGTCATTGTGGGCCAGACTACATGTACATCCTAAATTATTTACAAAAAAAAGCTTTTTACAAAAAAATACAACCGACTTTTCCACAAAAAATCAAAAAAGTACAAAATAACTTTAATTTCGGAACTCGGTGTTTGTGGTTCCTTTTTCATTTTTTGAACACCGACTTTCGATCTGTCTGACAGCGAGACTGTATATATACTTATATTGACATGCATTTGTATAAATTTCTACAACTACAAACAGTTTATTTTTCCTGTTCCCTATCCCACCCAAAATCCAAAACGATTGAGGAAACGATTACCTCTATTTCCGTCTCGTTCCGACCTATAAATCTTTTACTACAAGCGACAGAGACCACTTGTATTCTATTTTTAAATTAGAAACACTACATTCAATTGTTTTAACATTTCTTCTAATCTACTTTTCTACTACTGTGCCTAATTAGCTAAAAATATAAACTGGCAGTACAAATGAATTTAGTTACAAATGCTTTTGTTTTAAAGCTTATAGTTGCGTGCAGGATAATTATATATCTCTTTCGTCCGTACACCGCGAGCCTCTTGAAATAATGATTAGTGATTATAAATTTAGTTATTTTTGACACAACAAGAGTTAGAAACTTGTTAATTGGAAAATACTGTTCTGTTTATTGTAATTTTCAATATTAACGGAGCCACAGATTGACGGATATATTCAGGTGAAAATGAAACTTATAACTACATAATTATATTCTAAATGTTGTTGAAAATCTCCCACTCTCGACTCTGTTGCCATGACAACGAAAAAAGTCTGGAGTGGAGGAAGTTTATGCCGAAAAGTAACAAGTTATAGTTTCAATTCTTATGACGGTACGGTTGGCGTAGTGGTTGAACGATTGGCTGCTGCGCGTCGTGGGTTCGATTCCCGCACGAAACAAATATTAGTACGCCCTACCGATACTTACACGAACAGCCAGACTCGAAAAGTCTGGCTGTTCGTGTAAGTGAATTTATATGTTTGTAAATTCACCCACGATACAGGTGAAATTCATAGAGGGGGGCATCGTTTAAAAAAAAAAACAAAAGAATGACTGAGCAAATCTTGTTGAGTTATAGACAAAGGTATGACTTACAATATGGATGAAAAGCTTAGTTAGTTAATCAAAAAGTAACTCGGGTTCCGTCCCAATTTAGTTTTCTAACTTTGATACGTATCTAAAAAGTCTTCACTCGTCTATCACTAAAATAAGCCATGTAAAATCTATTGGTTCTACATATATGTATTTCTGAAGAATATGAAATACAGAAATATCTTCTTTTTTTTTCACAAAACACCTAAAATAACATAAGCTTAAGAGTTATCGGCTAAATCCTTTGTTCAGAACTAACAAATCACGACGATTGACCGCTGGCCCACAAACACATTATTTTAGAATCTGATTTCATATATTTTAGAAATATTTATTTGTTTTAAGCCATATCTAACTCTACAGGAATCGGGTAAGTAATCCCCTTGTACAATATCTTTCGTAATTTAAGAGTTTAAAATATTGTTGTACTGATAGAAAAAAGTTGGTCTGTCTGTTTGTCTTGAGTAAAAAACCAGTACATTCTTGTACTGGTTTTTCCCTTCCTTGGACCTTCAAGATACAGTTGTATACGCGGGCTTAGGGTTCAGAAAAGTGCGCAGTAGCAATGCGGTATAGATGCGACGACGCTTTTCAACAGAAGATAAATTCGTGTATCGTGGCACCTGCCTGCCTCTCCTTTCACCCCGCGAATATAACGTTGACCGTGGAACACAGTCTTGCTTATTTGGTATTGTTAAGCAAATAATGCTGAATCTTGTAATCGAGTGGTTAATCCATTTGGGTAGTAAGGAACTAAGTATTAGCACTTAGGTATTATTTTCAAAATGTGCTTTTTGCTATTTACAATTTTGATAACTAACATCTATCTAATCAATTAGCTCAGTCACAAATTTGAAGACGCCTCTCCTCTGTCATTGTGGGCCAGACTACATGTACATCCTAAATTATTTACAAAAAAAAGCTTTTTACAAAAAAATACAACCGACTTTTCCACAAAAAATCAAAAAAGTACAAAATAACTTTAATTTCGGAACTCGGTGTTTGTGGTTCCTTTTTCATTTTTTGAACACCGACTTTCGAAATTAAAGTTATTTTGTACTTTTTTGATTTTTTGTGGAAAAGTCGGTTGTATTTTATTGTAAAAAGCTTTTTATTTTTCACTTTTTTGTGGTACCTAAACCCCCTCCCCTCCCCCCACCTAAACGAACCAATTACATTAGTGTAAAAAAACGCACTGCTCCAATGCAGAGTAAACTAAAAGGTCGTCAATGTAGACAATGTAGATATTTTTTTTAGATTTTTGATGATTTTTCAAAAACCACTTGTTCGATTTCGATAAAATATTTATGGGACCACTTGGGAAGTATACCCTTTCCAACAAATAAAGAATTTTTCAAATCGGTTGGCAAGCGACCGAGTTATGCGCGAACAAACAATAAAAAAAAACATACAAACATCCGAATTGAGAACCTCCTCCTTTTTTAGAAGTCGGTTAAAAACGCCAGCAAACGCAAAAAAAACAAGCGAAACCGAGTATACCACTAGTATAACTGTTGTGTTTATTTATTTTCCCAAAAGCATCCTGTACCGATTGGTGATGGATAAATAAACGTTTAAAATCAGCAAGTTCAGTTACAAAAACAATCGCATGACGAATCAATATGGCGGCATGGTGAACTGAAAGCCGTGTGCAATGAGGAAATAATTTTTTATTGGTTATTTATTTGTTGATTTGCAGTTTTTGTTCATGGAAATCATATTATCAAGCAAACAAACATGACAAGGGAACAAACTATTTAATGCTCACTATTGATTTCAAAGAATATGGAACAATCACATTGTTACGTCCGAAAAAAATAATTCAAACAATTAAAAAACACGTCCGCCATGACAAAAAGTGGACTAAAAAATAAAATCAAGGTAGATAATTTCATTGCTATCGGGGGACCTGTAAAGAACTATTCAAAGGAACCGTCCCTGGACTGCAATGAAAAGATTATTATGTACCTTTTTTATTTTTAGTTTACTTTTTGACATGGCGTGTGGCATGGTTTTTTATTTTGTGAATTATTTGTTTTTTATTTCATACCTTTTTTGCTATGTACTAAGCAAGCTTGAGACGAAGATAGTATACGTAGTCGTAATTTTCATGAAAACAAATATTTTCGTTGATATTTTTTAAATTCTAACTTTTTATTATTATTTTTCAAATTTTCACTAGCCTATATTACCCGGAATAACTCAACGCTTCTAACGATACCACATACATTGATATCAATTAAGCCGTTTAGAAGTTATGGTGGAATAAACAAACTCACATACTTACATGCACTCTGATAACATAACACTCCTTTTTTTGGGCAGTCGTGTAAAAAGAGCGCCCAGATAACGTGACATAGTCAGTGATTGCGATTGTCAAAACTCGAAAACTTAATGGGATTACAAAAAACGTGACCCTTTTTTCGCGCTTATTTAGATCCTAAGCTTAGCATAAATCAGAAAAAAAGTAACGAGAAATATAGTTGGGTTGCATTTAAAATAAAGCCAGCTCTTTTCCTAACAATGTTGCAGACAGCCTAATTAGATGCAACATTAGCTCTTTTTAACATAGAGCAAACGCCTGCGGATTTATAATTAAAATTATATCATCTCCTTTGAATAAAAATTGCTTTTGTAATTTGTCATGGTTTCAGCCAAAAGACTGCAAATGTCAGATACAGGCCTGCCCCAAGTGTCGCCACATTGATCGGTCTTGTGCGTCTCCCTTCCAGCGAATTTTCGCGGCCTGCATCGATCCACCATTTTTGTCTAAGTGGGAAATCATCAAATGACTTCTCCTGCTCTGGGCACCTAGAGTGTTTTCTTTTGTTGTGGCGAAAGATCGGACCAAGGATTGATCCAGGACCGGAAGCAAGAGGTCGCCGCCACCGATCGCTTCGGCGAGGATATGGCGTTGCTCCACCCAAGCAGGGCAGACCTCTACCGTATGCTGCACCGTGTCCTCCGGGCCCACACAGTGTTGACACCCGAACGTGCCCTTCCCCTGATTCCGAAACAGGTACCTCCCGAAACAGCCGTGTCTGGTGAGCACCTGCATCAGGCGGAAGGTGAGTACATCGTGACATCTCTCCAATCACTCCTGAAAGAGGGGACTTATAGCCACAATGATGGCGTGCCCATTATCAGTCCACCTTGTGGGAGGCTTTCTAACAGTGCGTTTTCGGATATGTGGTCGCCACGTCAGAGCCTTACGACCTCATTGACCATCTGTTCTGCCGGCCCCTAAACTTTGGCGATTCTTCGGGCTATGTCAGTAACCTTGGTTTTGCACAATTACGCAAGGAAACCAGCAGCCCTTTCCAATTTCGCTAGGGGGAATTGAGGCCTTCTTATAAGGCGCATTGTGAGCGAGAAAAGATCAATTCCATACATCATAATTATATAGTACGTTCAATAATTTCAAATGTTTTTAACAAATCAAAATAAATAAGGACGGAATATTTCAGTTTACCACATACATTTCCTACATTTTTCCAGCACAACAATCAGGTAAACAAATAGTGCTGCTCCACTTCCACATCTCGCAAAAAATAAATACATTCCCAGAAAAATACTCGTGAAAAAATACCTTCATACCTATTTTAATTCCTGATGTGCTCGGGAAATTTACCTTGAAAAAGGGGCGCGAACGTCTGAGCCATACTTTTTGCACGCTTTTCGTCGTCTCTCGCTAAATTTGTCCGCAGTGCAACGCTTCTTTTTTCTCGAGTCTCGACGGAATGCACCACAGTGTAATGCAAACGAAAACTCACTTTATAATTTAGGAAATATGTTTTACTTTTGAATTTACATCAAAACTTTGGGATATTCTGATCTCTATTTGCATGGTTTAAGTCGAATTTATTTCTAAGTCTAAATTAGGGATAACTGAATTTCTGATGTGTGTGTTTTTTTGTAGTTTAAGTATTCTTTTGGATACGATGTTGTTAAGCGATTAATTCTAAGTGGAAAGTTTATGAGGTATGTTTCATAGCTTTTGTAATGCTCCGTTTTATTGCATTCGCTGTGATAGTTGACCGTCGTAATAACAAAGTTTTATTTTTATTTTTGGCTACAAATTGCCCATATTTGTAGCAGTGTGCGTGGTATTAATAAACGAGACGACTTCTTTGATTTAGTTCATTCAGCTGCTTCCATATGTCTGTTGAAAATGCAAGCACAGAAATAAATTTATCGCCGTTTGAAAGAATGTAATTTATGGATCGATTAACAGAAAACCTAAGATTTAGGTGTACTGAATAGATGACGCTTTGACAGTCGACACAACTGAATTTTCAGAGCAAGATTCAGTCTACGTAAACAAAAAAGAACGACTGTTGGTCGGTCATCACTTGAAAATGAGTGGAATGATTTGAATATGTTATTTAAACATGTTTGTAATCGTACAAATACTTACTACATACTGCTACTTGCTATTAAATAAAAGAAAACTATAATGGAATGCATCATATTATTAAAACATTTTGCTCTACCATCAAAAAGTTGAAATTATGTCGTTGTGTCCGAGATTTTTGTAAGTTAAATAATGATGTTTATGGAGATTTCTATTATTTGCGTTTATGTTTGACTGCATGTATGAAGATTGTAAACAATGTTTGGAAATGTCGGCGTATTCCTTAAATACACAATCATCTTATGTTTTTTTGTTGTCACGGAACCAACACGTACTTGATGGATTAATTAACGTTTTTCAAACAGATGATATGTATGCACTGACGCAACTAGTTAAGAGTTGCTTCACCAAGTTTTATTTGTATGAATAAGTCTTAAAAAAAAAAAACCAATGGTGAAGTTTTATACAGGTGACAATTTATTTTTATTTATTTATTTAATAGCAGTAACTCGTTTATTAATATTGACATTTTCCAACCAACCCGCTGTTTTAAGTAAGTAACAAACTAAATGACCTCCTCTTACTTACAAAACTAAAACGACAAGACAGAAAATACAGTAACTTCATTTACATATGTATCAATCGACAATTAAAACTACCAACTAAATGTATTTTAAATTTTGTTATTTTACCCACGCAGATTCAATCTCGAACCACTGCGCGTCGAATATTTCTACTGTATCCAGAATCGTTGGCCTACTGTGTTCCAAAATTTGAATTTCGACCTGATTAAATCTTTTCTTTTCTCTCGTTGTACCTAAATTTTCTCAGGAATCGTTTCCACTGTGCATTAGAGATTTGAATGGTAACCTGATACCTACTGTGATTCCGACTTATTGATAAGGCTACAACACTCTTTGGTAATTAAAACTAATTGGTAAGCCGACCGGTTAGAATTGATGTAGCATTTTTACGATCTTAAAATTTTAGGGTCAGGTTTTGTTGATAGGCGGAGCGATAAGCGGCCAGCCGTACCAGATGCAGGCCTTTCATGCCTTCTAATTAGTGGACTAATGAACTGGTGACGGTCGCCGGAATCAGCAGAATGTGGGATGTATGGGACAGCTCGCTATGGTGGCAAACGGGTGTGGCCCATGTCCAGCAGTGAAATGATAATAAACTGCGAAAAAATCTTGAATATAGCAGAGGTAAATTATTTTTAACAGGGCAAAAACTATGAAAATTAAAAATCCTGACTCTTAATAAGAGCGGCTATAACATTGGTAATGAAATTCCATCTGCACTCACAAGAATGCGTTTCAAGTGAGAGTAATGACACAAACAAGCGATCCTCAATACCCCATGCATGACGCAAGCGATTCTCAACACCGCTGTCGCTTAAGCACTAAGTCCACACCCTGCTCCGATTAATTAATATACAAATCAAACAAGAGACAGTACAACTTCTGGATAACATGCCGGTTTGTTTAACGTTTAATTATTATTGGGAAGCCATCTTCTTTTAACGAGGACGTCATAAAATTATATCGATTGAGTACTCAATGTAGTGGTATTGAATACCATGACCATGTCTTTGTGGGTTACGGTTCGGATGAATCGGCTGCTATGGTAATGCTGTAAAAAATTTTTCATTAAAAAAAAAGTGAAAAACATGATGGCGTCCAGAAAAGACTGGACACCATCAAAATTACATTTGTAATTCAAATTCAACAAGATGTTTGCTTGTTTTTGAATAAGGAAGTTTCAATTAATGTCATTTTAAATTAATCATCAACATCATTTGGAGAGCAGTGGTGGCCGCGTGGTAACAGCCCCAACTTACGAATTGTAGGTCGCGGGTTCAAACCCAGTCAGGTTCAAACGTATTACTTTGTGTAATAAATTCCATGACCACTGCTCTCAAAACGGTGAATGAAAACAACATGAGGAAACCGGCATGTCCTAGAACCAAAAATTCGAAGACATGTGACATTCACCAACCCACACTGGGCCCGCGTGGCGGATTACGGCCCATTCCCTTTCCTAGAGAGGAGGCCTGTGTTCCAGCAGTGGGAACATTAAAAGGTTGATTATGCTATGCAACATCATTTTAGTCGAAAAACGTTTATTACTAAAGGGTTCATAGACCTTTCGTTTCCGTATTATGACTAACATACGTACAAGTAATGATACTTCAGTTTTGTCAGTTAGCTTAATTCTCCTTATTTATTCTAAACTCCGAGCTCGGATATCGATTTTCTTTTTCAGTGGGTGAATTGAGAGCCTTTTAGCTCATTGGTAAAACCTACCATTCTGCCCTCTGTGAGGTGCCATTGCCGCAGGGCTTGAAATACCGTTAAACATATGGTATCGTTACAGGCAGATATCGTTATCTAATAAATAACGTTACTATATTTACCGGTATTTTTGGCACATTTTATCGTTAAAAATACGTAACGGTAAAATCTTCGCTATCGTAATTTTTATCGTTATGAGTTAGTTTTGTTACCGTCGCTCTCGTTCAATCAGGGCTTGAAATACTGGTAACGTTACTATCATAACGTTACATCTGGCACATTTTATCGTTATGAGTTAGTTTTGCTACCGTCGCTCTCGTCCAATCGCAAAAAAATGTTAGACATCATCCATAAAACTAAAATACGGACAATGCAGAAAATAATTAAGCAAGAAGATAAATGTGAGAACAAGGAAGAAGCTGGAATGGTTACAGAAAGTAAATGTGAGACCAAAAATACCTAAAACGGTTACAGAATGCATACACCTCCGAGAAGACCTGTTCAGAGTGTTATATTTAATAACTGTCTTGGTGATGATGGGAGAAATGAGAATTTTTCTCTACAAGGAGAATTACAGTTTTAGTCCAGTAGCCAGAAGTCTATGCCCTTCGATAATTCAAAAGTGTTTAATTTTCGCTGAGTGGATAAATTTCGTAAATTCATTGCTATTTACAAAAATGCTAACAGTTTAGAGTGATGCAATAGGTATTAAGTAGGTATTTCTTATTATTTCGTGTTATACAAATATTAGAAAATTTAAATTAAAACAATATACGGGTTCTTTGTAAGTACTATCTAAAGGATACATTAGTGAAAATGCTAACAGATAGGTACTATGGAACAATAGAAATCTAAAAATGTCCCGTAACTCATTCAAAATTTTTTTTAAGTTTTTCAATTCATTTCTTATATACTTAAAGAGATTACCTTACAACAAAAGTTCTAACAACTAAGTATATGGCTGCACGAGTAATTGTATTTTTTCTTTATGATTAGCGATATATTGAATTTAAGTTTATAAAGTTTGCACTTGTATATTCGTAATAATAAACTCTGCTACCACACAAAAGTTTCAACAAATGCATAATATGGCTTTTGTTTAAATTGCGAATAACTATTTTCGATAACGAGCCGCGTAAGTACGGCGCGTGCGATCGCTGCTGAGTAGCAACACTCCCCCGCCCGCTCCGATCGGGGATGTCTATCGCCGCATACCTACTGACCGCTTTTAGTTGCCATAGTACCTACATGTTCGGTACGTAACGCTTCAGAGCAGTAGATACTAACAACAGAGTGATGGCCACCATACTAGCAAGTGTAATTGTAAATTAGTCACTAATGCACCCAAAGGAGCTGTGCTTTTTTTCATTTACAAATAAGATTAGACATTTAAACAAAACTTTTTAAAAGTCCGTTCAACCGATTTGTATTTCTATTCCGTAAGCATAAAGATGGCATTAAAAGCAAAATCATCAAGCATGATTATAATACCAACTATTTACTGCAGCTGCCATTTGTCATGCCACCAACGTAATGGAAGTCAAAATCGGTTGAACGGACAGTAAAAGATTTATTTCAATGTCTAATCTTATTGTGAATAGGGTATCGTATGCGATGATAATTTAAAAGCACCATTTGTTTGACGGGTCCGAAGTCCGAATAGGTAGACAGCATTTGTTATAGTACCAGAGACAAAAGCGACTTTGATTTTTCGGATAATTGTTTCGGGTTTCGGAATAGGTATCACTAAATGTACATTAAAATAATGAAACAAAAACAGGTAAGGTGCATTCGGCTAACTCCGAAAATCGGGATATTCCAATAATATCAAATATCTAGAAATCGCAGCATAATTTTTTGCTCTAACAACATTCGAATTCAACCCCGCGTTTCAACTGGTCAAGACGCTTTGAGCGTGTGTTGGTCTGTTAACAACATTTTTGTGAGCGAGTGATATTTCACGCGCTTTTTTGTTTTATTGGATTTACCCGACGATCTATAAGAAGAATCATGTACAGTATTCAACTGGTTGTTTTTTAATTCGATAGATTTTCGTTTAAGTGTACTGTTGAGTAAGATTAGGACACTCTAGCTCAAGTTTTTTTGTTTTTATTGGAATTAGTCTACTCGGGTAATTATGAATTATAAACCATTCGGTTTTGCCCGAATATTTATTTTACAAAGAAATAAGTCGGCGGAAGTACCGTGTTCCCCAGTTAATGGGTTGTGGAGGTCTGGTAGGCAGCCGCTTCACGTAAAATACTGGTATTCAGCTGAATCCGGCTTGACTGGGAGCCGACCCCAATGTAGTTGGGAAAAGGCTAGGCAGATGAAAGAAATAAGTCGGCGATTCTCAATTTTTGCTCCTAATTGAAATTGTAATATAAAAACTTTTCAATGTGCACTAACGTGTTTTAAACTGTCAACTGTCATTTTATTTAACTGTTTTTTTTTAATCAACAAAAACAAGGAGTACCTTTTACCTAACTATTGCGTAGTAAATCGATTGGCGATGCAATTAAAACCATGGAAAAATGTTAAAGGATAACTGATGAATGATTTTTATTTTGTAAGTAGGTTGTAAAAACACTTTTACACGTCAATCTGTTTTGGCCGTTATAAAAACTAAATGAGTCCGGTGTTTCCTAGCTGACTACCCTCTTCTTCCCTGAGAAGAAACCCCCGAAACAAATTCAGAGGTCAAGATCTCTTTGAAGTCCATGTAAGCCGGTATCCGCCGAGTTATGCTAAGAGACAGTATAAGAGACAGTAATACAAAATGCGTGCGCGTCAGCGAGATGGAAGTAAGCATATAATGTTTTTTTTTGGAACGAAGTTGTAACGACACTTTTTGTGTCACGATTTGGATGGAAGGGGTAAGCAGCTGTTAGTGAGGTCACGATTTGGATGGGTGTGTTAAGCAATTGTTGGCAAGGTTGCGAAAAGGATGGGTGGAGTTAAGCAACTAATAGTGAGGTCGCGGTTTTGGATGGGTGGGGTTAAGCAGCTGTGAGTGAGGTCACGATTTGGATGGGGGGTTAAGCAACTGTTAGTGAGGTCACGACTTGGATGGGTGTGTTAAGCAACTATTGGTGAGGTCGCGATTTGGATGGGTGGGGTTAAGTAGCTGTTATTGAGGTTGTGATTTGGATCGGAGGGGTTAAGCAGCTGTGAATGAAATTACGACTTGGATGGGTGTGTTAAGCAACTATTGGTCAGGTCGCGATTTGGATGGGTGGGGTTAAGTAGCTGTTATTGAGGTTATGATTTGGATCGGAGGGATTAAGTAGCTGTGAATGAGGTTACGATTTGGATGGGTGGGGTTAAACAGCTGTTAGTGAGGTCACGATTTGAATGGGTGTGTTAAGCAACTGTTGGCAAGGTTGCGAAAAGGATGGGTGGAGTTAAGCAGCTGTTAGCGAGGTCACGATTTGGATGGGTGTTTTAAGCAACTGTTGACAAAGTTGCGAAAAGGATGGGTTGAGTTAAGCAGCTGTTAGTGAGGTCACGATTTGGATGGGTGTGTTAAACAGTTACGTTTGATATATATATATATGTGTGTATGTATGTACATGTTTAATTCTTTATTTCATACTAAAGCATCGACTACTTTTAGGTACAAACTATAACATCAAGAAAAAAGACAAATGCACAAAGATGTAGTGATATCGTGAGAGAAAGAAATTATAAAATACAATCGTACAAAACATAACTGCAGAGAGATCAGATGAATGTAGTGAGACTGAAATTACCTAAAACTTTAAATCAGCATTTAGATGCGTAAGTATGATTTTTCAAGACAAGACAAGACAAGAACTTCGTTCCGTCCGGGTGTCCCTTTACACCACTCAAGTTTTTTTTTTGCTTCGGCTTACCTCTCTCAACATATCACCCTTCGCCACTGGTGTATAGAGCTTAGGAGCGACCTGAACAAAGTGTGACGGGCGTATGCCGCCCGGATGATATCGCCACGACTACATTCTGGCGAAGCATCTGGTCAGTGCCCGTCCGTCATACCGAAGGTGACTGGATGCGTGATGTCGAGCGCGTGTGTGAAGCTATACCACAAATGGAAAAAATCATCATAACACCAACAGATATCAGTCAGTCAGCCACAGCAGTCCATCCGTTACCGAACTGGAAATCTCCAGGACCGGACGGACTGCACAACTTTTGGCTTAAGTGGTATAGCAGCTTTTCCAGTCATCTTTAGAGTCTGGTTCATTTCTAACAACTGGCATTACCCACCTGCTTCATAAGACAGGTAGTCCCGCGGAACCCAAGAATTATAGACCGATAACTTGTTTGTCGACGGTCTATAAACTTCTTACATCCATCCTGAGAGTGAAAATAAATGGACACATTGAGAGCAACTCGATTATATCTTCCTCTCAGAATGGATGTCGGAAGGGGTCCCGCGGCACTGGTTCCAACAGGTTCGTCCCTCCCGCAAGGATCTGTCGAAGGCCTATGACTCAGTGCCACATACATGGCTCATGAAGGTGCTGGAGTTGTATAAAGTCAATGCAGCTCTACACGCCTTCCTAATGTCGTGTGTGGGGCAGTGGAGGACGGTCCTTCACTATCCAGGATGTCGACAGATCCAAGCGAACAGTGAACCGATAAGGATCGAGCACGACATATCTCAGGGCGACAGTCTCAGTCCACTGTGGTTTTGTCTGGCTCTCAACCCTCTTAGTACATTGCTAGAGGGTTCGGGCCAAGGCTACCGGTTTAGATAAGGTGGTCAGGTCATATCGCACCTCCTTTACATGGATGATTTGAAACTCTTTGCACCCAACAACTTGCAACTGATGAAGTTACTGAAGGTAACAGAAACTTTCAGTAGCGCCATCAGGGCCCCAAGTCTGCTATTTTTATAAATTTATCATTCTAACACGATCCCATTGTCATTTTGCTAAAAGTTCGTAATCTGCTAAATTCATAAGTGTCGATCATTGGTCGGTCAATGGTGTTGTAATACTATTTGATAACCGAGCTATTAAAAGAAATGACTGCACAACGACGTTCTAATGGTAGGTCACTGATCGCCTGTGGACGGTGAACGTGGGTGACTCGTCGTCCGATATCAGGCTGAGTCGACGACGCGTCGTGTTCCACGCGCGTCTCAAGGAGCCGTCAGCACCAGGGACGGGGCCCCATATGCCTGCTAGGGTTGCGGAATTTGTTCGAAAGAGTTACCGCGGCCCTGGAACGCAAAGGGCACAAGAGGAACACGGGTGGGTTTTAGTCAGTAAGAGTCTGACACTCCCTACCGCTCCACCCAGGGCGGGAGGGGTCATTTGATGATTTCCCATCCAAAAAAAAAATGGTAGGTCACTGATCAAAGTGTTTGTCAAAATTTTAGCAGACTACCGCATACATCTGTCATTAATTTGTAATTATGTACGAGATTACCATTCTATGCTATTTCTTTCAATGGAGTGTCATGGGTTGACCACTGGAAAGTCATAGTGACGCTTTTATATTATTAGATTACCAAACTTGTCAAAATCAACCTCATTGACCATTCTGACACTATTGTAATAGCAGACTTGAGGCCCAGGATGGAATTTGGTGTGGAAAAATGTGCAGTCATGCATGTGAAGCGAGGTGAGATTATGGAATCCGAGGGAACCCAACTCTCGGATTCCATACACCTTAGATCCCTTTGCTCAACCGACACTTACAAGTATTTGGGTATGTCGGAATCGTTGGGCATCAATGCTGCTGACGTGAAACAATCGTTGAAGGAGCGCTTCTTTGGCCGCCTGAACAAGTACTAAATAGTCTTTTATCAGACGGAAACAAGGTGCGCACCTTCAACGGTTGGGTCATGCCGGTATTGATGTACTCTTTCGGCATACTTAAATGGACTCGGACGGAACTAGATGCCCTGGACAGGAGGGTCCGTTCACTGCTGACCGCAAATCGGATGCATCACCCACGATCTTCGGTGATGAGGCTGTATATTCCGCGGAAGTGTGGAGGTCGTGGCCTTATCCCTGCACGCGAGATATGCAGTCTCAGGGAATTCTTCTAAGAAGCCGAAGTGGGTATGCAGCGAGATGTGGTCGTGGTGGACAAGGGCCTCACCCCGCTCTCCTTGGCAAGCGAGAACTGGCGCAAACCTGTAGTACTTACAACAGATGATCGCAGGGAGGTATGGCAGAGCAAGGAGCTTCACGGACGCTTTTATCGGGTCCTACATGGGCCCGATGTAGACTTTCTAGCGTCCGTGGCCTGGCTGCGTTTTGGTGACCTCTTTGGGGAAACCGAAGGTTTTATCTGTGCGATTACAGACGAAGTTATGATGAGGAACAACTACCGGAAATACATTGTGAAGGACGGTACGGTTGACATATGTCGGGCTTGTCACCGGCCCGGGGAATCCATACGCCACATTATTTCCGGTTGTTCTAGTCTGGCTAACGGAGACTATTTGCACAGGCACAACCTTGTAGCCAGGATTATCCATCAGCAACTTGCCCTTAAATACAATCTTGTGGAATCGGAACTACCGTAATATAGGTATGTGCCCGAACAAGTTCTCGAAAATGGCAATTGCACATTGTATTGGGATTGGTATATCATCACTGACAGGACTATTGTTGCCAATAAGCCTGACATAGTGGTGATAGACCGACTAGAGCGTCGCGCAATGATTGTTGATATAGCAGTCCCGCATGACGAGAACCTCGTGAAGGCTGAGAAAGATAAACAATCGAAATATCTTGACTTGGCTCGCGAGGTTATCGACATATGGGATGTGAACACAGCAGTCATTGTGCCGATAATCGTGACGGCCAATGGCATAATTGCCAAGAGCCTCGATCAACATCTCAAGAGGCTCTCGTTGGGCAGCTGGATCAAGGGCTTGATCCAGAAACCAGTAGTCCTGGACACGGTGCGTATCGTTAGGAGGTTCCTCTCTCGAGAGCCCTGACCACTGGTAGCTTGGACCCTGATCTTGTAATTTTAAATTCATAGATTGGGGGGGGGGGGGGGTCATTCGATGCGAAATTGTGTGCACATTATTTGTGCCATATACGCAATCATTCATTTCATAATAACTGAGTCAAAACAGAAAAATGTTCTGTACTTTTATTTGAATAACCCACAACGAACGGTTGGAATTATCTAAACACGAAATAAATAAAGGATAGTACCACAACAAAAAAACAACAGGCTGTTCACCTGCACTAGCACTATGCTTAACCCAAATGCAAACTACAAGCACACGTAAAATATAGATAGGTAAGTGGCGTCATCATCATCTTCCTGCCCTTATCCCGTGTTCCTTGGGGTGTGCGCAACACATTTTTTTCTTCCATTCTGTCCTGTCACCCTTTACGCTATCACTAACCCCCATTTCTTTCATATCACTCTTCACAAAATCCATCCATCTTTTCTTTGGCCTCCCTCTCCCTCTCCATCTATCCATATTTAAACTAATAACTCTTTTAGTAACATGCATTTCGTCCCTTCTCTTCACATGACCATACCAAGACAAATGATTTACTTTCAACTTTTCAGCCACTGGCGCCACTTTCGAACTTCCTCTAATATACTAATTTCTCACTTTATCTATTCTCGTCACACCACACATCCACCTCAACATTCTCAACTCTGCTACATGCAATCTTTTTTCATCCGTTTTTTTCAAAGCCCAACATTCTGATCCATACAATATGACAGGTCTTATCACGGACTTATAGATTTCACCCTTCAGCTTGATCCGTGCGTCACAAGTTGTTCCAGTAACCTGTCGCCATTTCATCCATTCTGAGTTGATCCGATGTGTTACATCTCGGTCTACTTCGCCATTCCCTTGGATAAGCGACCCGCGATACCGAAAGTCGGAGCAGATCGGTATGGGCGTTCCGGTGAGAGTTAAGGGCACAGGACTGAAAAGACCGCCGAAATTGCAAATCAAATATTCAGTTTTGGTGATGCTTAATTTTAGACCAACACTCTCTACACTCCACTCCACCACACCTGCAATCTGCTCTGAACCTCTAGGCCACTCTCGGCAACCAATACAATGTCGTCTGCAAACAGCATACACCAGAGAGCCTTTTCCTGGATGTCCGACGTCAGGGCACATGTTTTTCTTATAATCTCTCTTTTATTTTCATTCTTAAATAAACAATAATCACATCAAAATATTACTAACAAGATAATAATGATAATAAACATTATTGAAAATTAATTTGCACAAAGTATTTTTTGTTAAACGTCACAACAATATTGTGCCAATGCCATCTTATACTTAGTTGAAATGCATAGACAAGTAACGTGTACTTATTGTACACACGGGGTAGATACTGATTGAGCGAGACGCACGCAAATCTACTCTAAGGGCCAAAACACATACAGTATGTGGTACCAGTGCAGTGGTGCGAGGTCGCGGGACTGAGTTATTTCTATTATGCACATAGCGATCTAAAAGGCTGACTTAAAAATTATTATTTGCTTATTATAATTTGGTTAATTCGGTTTTTTAACCACTGCGTAGCGGCGTTCGACCCTGGACGTGCCTGGACGTCGTCATGTGTGTAAATGTGTTGTGGCCCAAAGATGTAGTTTAGGTAGGTATACTTAGTAGGTAGCCGACCGACGACGGCGACAGTCGCACCAATTGAAGTGGTCGACTGTGAAATAACATTATTACAATTAGTTTGAAATGAAGATAGATATATAAAAATAGGTATCTTATTCTTCAAACGAAATCTTGCGTTAGGTATATTTTTATAGTTCAGTCGACCGCATGGTAACAACATTTTGTCCTTGAACAGGTTTAGCGCGGGGCGTTTTATAAGAATAAGAGACCAAGATTGAAGGTACTTATTTTTATAATCGCCATGCAGTCGATCATATAGAAAATCGGCATTGAGCTACTAAGTTCAGATAAAAATTAAGTATTTTAAACTAACATTTAATTTTTTTCTACACTCTGGCACTAAAGAAGTTGAGGTATTGTCATCATTTATTTCAAAATATCTATAGACGACATTTCTTTTCTTACGCCCCATCTTGAACTTTTCGGAATCGTGACTCAAAACATAAGAACTAAATCAGCTGTAGTAGCTAATCTAAATTGAAGTAACAATTCGCGAGCGTGATCTGTAAGCGCGTGCGACTGCCGTGAGAGTTGAAAAGACGACAAACGAAATGGCAACAGCGCCGGCAAGCGCGTCAGAGGGGCGCGCGCGACCGCCGTGCGCCGCGGGCGGGCGCGGCCTTGGAGAAAACGGCAACGTCGCATAAAGTAACCAAAATATACCGTTACTAGTTACCACTATTTTTACAATAACAGCAAAAATACCGTTATAATTTTTAACGTTATTATAATGTTATGCTACTAAGTAACGCTACCAAATCTTACCGATATGCAAGTATCTCTATGAAAATACCGTTACGTAACGTTATTTTTAATGTGAATTGGTATCGTTTTCAAGCCCTGCATTGCCGTCATGATTCCGTTGTGAAAAAGTGCAATGTGACTTGTGTAACTCCGTCTTCCTGCTACATCGGAATGATGAATGTTTTTAAGATGTAATGGCTGGGCCCCAAGTTATGGAGTAAAGTTGCAATTGTTCATTGAAAAGGGAGGTTCCTACAACAAAACGGGTGACTCATCACCCCAGACTCATCTGAGGAGCCTAATGTTTTGCTGTCGAGCGATTGACGACAACTCAAACCGCGAGGGGCACTTTAATTTGTGTGACGTCAGGTCTACAGTTCGTATGTGGCGGTAAAGATAATATACTTCAAATACATATATCGACAGTCATAAAATTCTAGACGCCATGATTCTCACACCCGCCATGAGCAAAGACCGCATTTCTAAAGTATTCCCTTACTTTCTCCCCCATTTCTGCCACCACATTTATCCCCTCCTAAAAGGCCGAGCACACAATACAAATACAATTAAATACGCGTATAAATAACGCCGGTGTAATATACAAAGCAAGCAATTTGGCTAAACGCAACGCTGGAGTCGACGAGTAATGTACGATAGGTGTAAACGCATAGTCGTAGGGCTGTCACTCAGGTTTAAGACGCAAAATACTGACTACTTATATCAAGAAAATACTTTTTTACAAATATATACAACCAACTTGCAAATTAAAACGCTACAAAGTATAAAATCAGTTTAATTTCGTTTTAAGTCGGTCCATCTGCTATCATTTACTGACCAGTTCCGTTACCTGTCTTTAAAGTTCTTCATCAAACTGAAATGGGACCACTCTTCAAAAAAATACCAAAATCGCTTCAAGTGTGCCTATATTATTTTCCAAAATAGTCTAGGCGTCTTTGAGTAATCGGGAAACATACATAAAAAAATATTCCAGCGAATTGAGAACCACCATAAACTAGACGTTATAATATATATCTATTTTGTATAAATAAAATTATAATAATTTCTGAGGAATAAAACTAATCAATCCCTGTGTCATGATAACTCTACATCTCTTTAAAAACTTACATAAAAATATATAAATAACATAAATTTATATAATTATTTATATCTTCTAAACACTTTTAATTCAAATCAAAGTGAAAAACATAAGCTTTTGGGTAGTTTCTTTACGCTAAACCTGAACAACAGTTTACTGTATGTGACAAGGTTCATCAACCATGCCCAAGAACAAAGCGACTAGATTTTGGATACTAAGTGACGACCCTATCCACATTCGTGTTAAAAGCATTTGCCTAATTGCTGAGATTCGTCTGAGGTATGCCTACAATGCATCTTGGGGACCGTTTGAACTGACACCTCACTTGCTCTTACAAGAAATTAATTACGGGCGAGTGCTGAGTTTAATTAATTTTTATTATTATTTATGTCTAGTTATAAAGTTATATGTTTTGGATAATTCTTTTTCTTGAAATAGTGTTGTATAATTAATTTATATTTGTGTTCTTTTTAATGAAATGCTGTCATAACTTATATAAATAAGTACAACAATTTTACACATCCTTTTTCAATTACATTTCCCTGTCGGCGTATTAAGTTTTATTTTATTAAAAGTATAGGTAAATTAAGAAATAAAATACGGCAGAAAGGAGGGCTTAATGATTAGCAATAACTTAAACAAAATATTAACACAAATAAAAATATCTTTATAAATTGAAGGAAAACAGCTTTCCGCTGTCTACTCTGATAAATCTCAATGACAATTATCCTATCACTGCATTACTTATTTCTAAAACCGACCGATGATATGACGAAGACTTTACTTGTCAAGCTTAACTGGAATTCTCATTTGATATAAATAGAAATGCCAACTTAGCGCCATCTAGCTCAGATAGGCTGAAACGACCGGCAAAACACGTTTCTAAATTATTTTTATGCCAGTCAAGTAACTAATAAAGATGCAAAATATCACTTTTATTACCAGTATATTGTCAAAAGTTGATGACTGATATAGATTAAATTAAATTTGATCTTTAAATCAAATCTCCTTTTATAATTCGTTAGTAAAAATAATGAAATTCTTTTATTTAAAACTGATTTGGCTGACATTTGAGATGTAATAATAGATTTTATGATTAGTAGACTTCACATGATGTTTTTTTTTTTTCAAATCGTTTTTGTATCTATACTAATAGTAGTAGGTATATGGTATTGTAAAACTTTTACATAATTGACACGATTCTTAATCGATTTGAGATTGTAAATAGTGTCTTTAAACTAGTAACAAGAAATATCAATAGGTACTTATTTATTGAAATCAGTTCAGAATTAATATAGACAAATATAAATGACAATTCAACAGAATGAATGGTAATCTTTTGCCACTGACTTGTGTCTTTTATTTATGGCGCAAATTATTATACATTCACAGCATTTCTGAGAAAATAAATATTGACAAGACTGGATTGAAAACCAGTCAAGTCTTGAAGTGAATGACAACTATTAAAATATCTCTTGCACGCCTTTATAGCATTTTAATAATGGGTTTTAAGTTTAAGTCGCGTGAAAATGATATCTAGTTGTTGTTTTATCCTGTTCTTATCGCGTTCCAAGAAATATGTTTTTTATATGATCTTTTTTTTATTTTTAGCTCAACAATAAACCTTTAAACTAATCAGAAACAGATGGAATGTAAGTTTATATATATATATTTTTAATATTCATTTATTTTACAATCTCATACTAAACTGTAGTAAAAACAACGCATTTTTTATAAACAAAAATATAGTGAATAAACAGAAAATAACGCTAAACAAAAGAACACATTGGTATAACAGCAATAACTTAACGTGTCACTCACATTCTAAAAAAACTAAATACACGAATCTCTACGTAAAACTGAATCTTTTCCTTACGTAATTTAAAATATTTCCCAAAGACAACAATAATTAAGTTTATTTACGATAACGCGTAGATAAACTATGCTTTCTAATAGCACTTTATTTTTACAGAGTAACGGGCAAACGATCCAATCTAAACGCACCATGGAATTCGCAACATGACGCAATGTAGCGTTTGGTACATTACGTGCTACATAAGAAGGATCAGACAGTAGAAAGAGACAAAATACATACATATACAGAGTGTTCGTGTTTACATTTAGGGCAATGTAAATGTATGTAAAGTATCCAAACGCATGACCGAATGTGAGGAAACCGGCATGTCCTAGAACCAAAAATTCGAAGATATGTGACATTTACCAAACCGCACTGGGCCCGCGCGGTGGATTACGGCCCATTCCCTCTCCTAGAGAGGAGGCCTGTGTCCCAGCAGTGGGAACATTAAAAGGCTGATTATACTTATGCTTGTGCTAAATTACTTTTTAAGCTGTTTTTTGCAGTTTGTGGAATTTACTATAACTTCAATCACATCGTACTGCTCGAAAAGTAATATTAGTGGTCAGATTTTTTTAAAACGTCTTTTATTTTGCTATTATTTCCTAACTGTATATCACCTACCCAACATCAACCTTAAATATGACTACGCATTTCTGGAACACCCTGTATAGTGACAAAGAGGGAAAATGAAAGAGATAGAGAGAGTTGAGTGTTTCCATCAATTATATCAATTAATATCTTAAGAGGGGAGAGTAAGGTGGGTAATTATGGTATTAGAATAATTGCTACCGGTGTGTTTAATTAGATGGTAAGATGAGATGATATTATTGACTATGGAGACTATGATTAAATGGGCTTTACTAACGTGTCTAGTTGTGAGGGACATATAAGATAATTACTGCGTAAGTAGCCCATTCACATACGGGATATACTTATCTATAATAATCTATACTAATATTATGGAGAGGTAACGTTTGTGAGGTTGTGAATTTGTGACGTTGTAAGGGGTAATCTCTGGATCTACTGAACCGATTTTCAAAATTATTTCACCAATAGAAAGCTACGTCATTTTGGAGTGTCATAGGCTTTTATCCCCGTATTGCCACGGGAACGGGAACAACGCGGGTAAAACCGCGGGGCGCTGCTAGTATACATATAAAGCTGAAGAGTTTGCTTGAACGCGCTGATCTTAGGAACAACTGGTCCAATTTGAAAAAATATTTCAGTGTTATATAGCCCATTTATCGAGGAGGATAGGCTATATACCATCACGCTAAGACCAATAGGAGCGCAGAATCAATGGAAAATGTTGGAAAGACCGGTTTTTTTCTCTCTCTTATGTGACACAGTCGAAGTTGTGTAGGCTTCATAGTGTATAATATATTAGTGACCTCTGTTCATACAAATCTTCGACGAAATACTTGGGGTTTGGTTTGTTCAATAATCACAGCTTAAACAGAGAGCAAAATTTAATTGTTTGTTTTTTTTTTATAAAAAAAGAAAAATGTTTATTTGTCACAAAACAGTTACATACATGTATATAAATGAGACAACCCCAGTGAATAATAGGATAATACTTGTATTAGGGCTATCTCGCTCTTTCCCTTACTTAACAATATTGCGACTAGAGTTTACATAATCGTAAGTTGACCAAAAATTTAATTTAGGAAGACAAGATTATAGTAAAACTAGCTGCTGCCCGCGACTTCGTCCCCGTGGAATCCCCGATTTTAAAACATTCTCTATCGCTGCTCCGCTCCTATTGGCTTAAGCGTGATGATATATAGCCTTAAGCCTTCCTCGATAAATGATCTATTCAACCCAAAAAGAATTTTTCAATTCGAACCAGTAGTTCCTGAGATTAGCGCGTTCAAACAAACAAACAAACAAACTCTTCAGCTTTATAATATTAGTATAGATAATGACTTATAAACTAGCTAGCAGCTCTTTGTATAACTGTAGTTGTATGCATATGTGAAAAGTATGTGCATCTTGTTTTTCAACAGGGTTTGTGTATTTGTATGTGTGGGTGTGCGTATTTGTATGTGTGGGTGCGTGTATTTGTATGTGTGAATATGTATGACTTTTTGAAGTGCCGAGTAAATTAAACTCAGTAAGTACCTACGTGCATTACTGATAAGAAAGAAATACAAAAGAATGAAATTGTTTAAATAATATATGGAAATTGAGGCTTTTTTAAAAGGATGCGACCGACCTGCGAATGTGAACTGCTTACAAATTAGTAGAATTAGCACACAGATAGACAGTTGTCTCTTGAAAACTATCTACCACGACAGAAGATTTCCTGTCCAAAACGAGTTTGCGCAATTTATTTTAGGCAACATTGCATCTTTGTCCGAAAATGCTAATTTGCGTGCGGGCATGGAGTTACCTATAAACATCACAAATTGGTTTGTCACAGAACCACTGCTCTAAAAACGGTGAAGGAAAACATCGTGAGGAAACCGGCATGTCCTAGAACCAAAAATGCGAAGACATGTGACATTCAGCAACCCGCACTGGGCCCGCGTGGTGCATTACGACCCATTACCTCTCCTAGAGAGGAGCCCTGTGTCCCAGCAGTGGGAAAATGTATAGGCTAATTATGCTTATGCTAAATAACGTTACTCAGATGCACTTATCAAAAATATAATTGGATAGATAGATAAAAGAGTGAAATAAATTATTTATATTTTACTTGGGAAACTTTTACCGTCTGATGGAAGCCCTTTTTCTACCAAAACCAGACCAGATTTACGTGTACAGATCCACAACAAATCATCACTTTCAATGCCTCTACAATTACAGCCTATACCAATAATCTATCAATTAATTGACACGACTGTGCGCATCCAGACTGTAATCCAGATTAATATAATTGATCGGTGGCTGAGTACTACGTTAATGTGTGTTTACTGTTAAGGCCTAAAGGTTCTCACAGACAGGCGGCAGTATAACAACGATAACATAAACACATCAGTGACAATGTGACATATTGCAATGAAAATCTGTAGGTGTTTCCAAGGTTTTTATTTCGCTGAAAGATTTGCGTAAGAGAGGTTATTTTTATTTACAGTGTTTTTGTCCCACAATCTCGCAGCTACAGTGCAAAGTCCTAACTTAAAATTACTGGCTTTTCACGTCATCGTTTTGATTAAGATAAAACCTAAACAAAAGCTTTGAGCAGGCATTCGAAATTGATTAACGACTTCATTCTTTAAGTCCTATCCCAATTTTCTTTAAGCCGACGAAAACACATTACAACACAAAACACTTCATAAAATTGATTGAGTCAGGCGTCACTTTGCGGAAATCCATTTTAACTTTGAAAATGAAAGCAAAATATCTAGTTTTAATTTCCGCGAATATTAGTGGGTTGCAGGTATGCACCTCCCTCCCGCCCGCTATATTATGCACATGCAAGATTACTAGGCAAATGCAAGGATATTAAGCACATGCAGGAAGGCAATGCAAAACCCAACACCATTACCGACACGTGTTTCGCCTCTCCACGAGGCATCCTCAGGGGACGTGTTGACTCGCTGACCGTTGAGTTGCGTTGGGTCGCAACTTAATTATATAATATAGCGGGCGGGAGGGAGGTGCATACCTGCAACCCACTAATATTCGCGGAAATTAAAACTAGATATTTTGCTTTCATTTTCAAAGACAAAACACTTCACACAAAAAACAACAACACATCTCAACAAAAAAATGGTTATTTGGCCTAATTTCCGTAACCATCTCTTTTCTTGCATTCATATTTGTTGATCTTCCCCGTACAGCCATAAAATAAAAACAAATGAAAATGAAGATGTCATTTCACAGCGCAGTTTTTTTTTTTAAACAAATTGCCCCACATAAGCAATTTCTCCTGTGTCGTGGGTGCGTTTACAAACATACAATCACATATACACAAACAACCAGACCCGGAACAATTATCTGTAGGCCATACAAATGTTTGTCCCGTGCGGGAATCGAACCCACGACACGTAGCGCAGCAGCCAATCGCTCAACCACTGCGCCAACCGTGTCATCAAAGTCAAAGTTACGTCTAACATTGGTGGTAATCAAAGTTCGTTCATTTGCTGTTTGAGAACACGCCAGCATGTCCTGATATTGGACAAAGAGTCTCACAGGCCCATGTTTCAAGTCAGTTTGAGTCCTTCAAACTGACTTGGAACATGGAACTATGAGTAATATCAAACTAAACCCTATCATCATGACAATGCAAAATCTCTCTCAATTAATGTCAATAAATATTAAGCTATTAATAGCTGTCAATTTGTGGAGTCGAGTTCTAGGGCATAACTTGGAATATAGAGTACTAACATCGCCCCGCGGTTTCACCCGCGTAGTTCCCGTTCCCGTGGGAATATGGGGATATAATATAGCCTATGTTCACTGGAGATAGTGTAGCTTCCCAACAGTGAGGAATATAGAGGACTAGTATCGCCCCGCGGTTTCACCGGCGTAGTTCCCGTTCCCGTGGGAATACGGGGATAAAATATAGCCTATGTTACTCGGGGTGAATGTAACTTTCTAGTGGTGAAAGAATTTTTAAAATCGGTCAAGTAGTTTCGGAGCCTATTCAATGTAAACAAACAAAAAACAATCAAATCTTTCCTCTTTATAATTTTAGTGTAGATATGTTGTCTGAACATTCAGTAGGTCGAAAGCTTGGTACACTGTGTTTGTATGTAGGTTTATGTGTGACATCTCATTGGACTAATGGCTTGTCTCATTGGAAACGTGACAAGGCCGGCTTTATAGACCTAGATTTGAAATGCAGGTTGGCTAAAGAGTGATTGGATTTTTCTGTCAGAAATAGAAAGTAAGTATGCTTCTATGTACATATATATTTTATGAAAATGATTTTATTATAAGTCAGTTTGATAGTCAATTAATCCGTATTTGAGTTAAACTGAATGCATTATAGTACCTATCAGTATTTTACAGGGGATGACTGCGTTTGCCTACTGGGAACCACGATACCTGTTGGTAAGACCAGTGTCAGACTTTCTGGCTTCTGACTACACGTACCTAAGGACTGTTGAAAAGAAATATACAGGAGACTAAACATACTTCATTTGAAGACGTACCGTGAATCTGAAGGTTGGTTAGTAAAGCAGGTACATACCTGAAACAAAAATGAAGATACTTAAATAAATGTGTACAAAGGAAACGGTTAAATAATTATAATATTCTAGAGAACAAGACTAATGACATCTACTAACAGATTTTGACCTCCTCAACCAAGTAACTGTTTAATTTTACAAAGTATCGTTTGATAAGACTAATGTCATGTTTTCTGGCTTCTAACTGCCATTCTGACTACCAAAGATCTACAAATAACAAAGAACCGAACGTAGCTTGATAGTATATTCCTATTATATTCAAGTATATAAAATGCTTAGATTTTTTTATCAGCGAGTAACACGACATGGTAGGTACCGATCAATTCACCTTTCATAACGAAAGTCTCCTTTGATTTAAATTTTTCTTCCTTCTCATTTTATATCAAAAATATCGATGACGGGGATATACTTTTTTTATGTGACAGAAACATCTGTAACATAAAACAAAAATATCCCCGTTACGGAAATGACTTAGCTATCAAAAATAATATACACTTCAAAGAATGATCATTTCCCGTCAAAAAACGATTTTCCGGTGATGTGACGTCAGAAACAGAGATGGACTCCTGAAATGCACCATGATTCCTTGAAACAAGTGGTCGTTGGGATAGGTTCGTTTATAAATATAAATTGATGTTTTGTAAACGAAAACTTCTTGGTGGCTTAAATGGTGTCAAGCCCAACTTCTGACGTTAAAAGTCTAGGGTCCCAATTCCCATTCAGTATTATTTCATTGTTCTCTTATTTAGCCTGAAAACCTGTCAAATGTTAATTTAACTAGGAAGGGTTTGACAACCAACGTTCTTAGCAGCTAATTCTTAATTTAGAAACCGGCCCTAAATGATTTCTGATTATGAAAACCATTTTTAATCTTTTGGTTATTCTTTGTTACTAAAGCTATCTATTAATTACTATTATCACTCATTATCACTACCTATTTATCACTCATTCAACAAATTATACCTTAAAAATGTGTGCTTCTCTTTAAATTGCTCAAGAACCTCTCCCCTATTAGAAAAATCAGCCTTAAATACACTGCAGAAATATCATTGCCTATCGCTTAAACGCCTACAGGATAGCTTACAGTCCGAATATGTCATATCAATCATCATAAAATTAACTATATATAGGAGTGGGATCACGTCAGTACTATATAACCGAGGGTGGGGTAAGGAGAAATTACTCTTCATGTCCTTTGACTCGCCTCTTTGACGCCGAAAACGTGAGGCCATTGATCTCGAGAGCTTAAGTGAGGGCACATTGCTCGCTGAACGGATGGGAAGGGAGTCGATGGGTTTGAAGAGTTCTGGAGTGGTGACCGCAGACGCGCATCGGAAACGGGTCATCGCCGCAAGGTCGCCTGCTTGTCAGTCTTCTACAGATTGTACTTCGGCCAGTGTGCCCATGAACTCCACGACCTTATCCCACCGACTCCCTTCTACTATAGGACATCTAGACGCACTTTAGGTTACCCTACCTTGTTGCTATTCCACCAATTCGCACCAAGCGTTTTCAATCGTCTTTTGTAATGCGCACAGCAAAGGAGTGGAACTCTCTGCCTGCGTCTGTGTTTCCGAACGTATTAAACCCTAATATCTTCAAAGTTAGAGTGAACAGGCTTCTTCTGGGTAAGCTCATTCCATCGTCGACTTTGTCTCTGTCACCTGTGACCTAGACTGAGTCAAGAGCAAATCCAATTCACAATAAAAATGAAGCGTTGAAAAGCCTTCCAAGGTGGACCGATGCCCTGTTGCAGGCCACGGGAATTCGTTAGATACGAAACGAGCAGGGCCGGTCCATGTGGCGACACTTACGGCAGGTCTATGTCCAGCAGTGGACGTCTGTCAGCTAAAAATATGACGATGATGATCTCAAGTTCTAACTCTCCTATATGAAAGAAACAGTTTTATAGACAGTGATAAATTACACTCCCTTCCTATCTAAACTCTTTTAGACCCAAATATGTTGGAAATGTGTCATCATCTTCCTGCCCTTATACCATGTTACTTGGGGTCGGCGCAACACGTTTTTTTCTTCCATTCTGTCCTGTCAGCCGTCACGCTATCACTAACTCCCTTTTCTTTCATATCACTCCTCACACAATCCATCCATCGTTTCTTTGGCCTACCTCTCCCTTTCCATCCATCCACATTTATATTCATAACCTTTTTAGTTACATGTGTTTCATCCCTCCTTTTCACATGACCATACCAAGACAAGCATTTCTCTTTCAACTTTTCCGTCACTGGCGCCCCTTTTAAAGTACGTCTAATGTACTCATTACTCATTAATTTTATATGTTGGAAATGTGTATTACATTTAATTAAAATCGGTTCATACATTTCCTAGTACAAGGACTTGCAAAGTATGAAATACCCTATGCGTTTACTATCATGAGTAGTAAACGCTTTTAACAAAAAACAAATAAAATGTGCAATTCGAAAGTTGTGAAGCCATATATTTAAATTTCCTTTTTAAAAATCCTTAATACCCCAATAAAAAAGAACATGCAAATCGCCCGCCAATTGTCACTTTCAAAACATATTATACTACCCTCAGTCACTCTTATTACATGGCATTAAAGTATAATTTAAGACATAAAAAATTATCAGTATTTTTCACTTCACTTCGTCTGTTATTACTGTCAAAGTGGCAAAAGTAATTACACACTGACCAATATATCATGACATTTTGTGGCAGCGCTGCTTGTTAAGGCAAATGTCAATAATTATGTCAATTGCAGTACATTTTCAATTTAGTTCCCTTTTCCGCCACGGGTCAGGTTAAATTGGATATGTTACAGGTAGAACTTTCAGAATACCAGTCGATGTATAATATTTTCCATTTTGTTTTTGATGTTTGTACCGTATAATTATTGTTTTTTGATCCATTGACAAGCCGCTTCATATAAATTGATAAAAGTAAATACAGAATGCGTTTATCACGGTTTATAATTTTAATTGTAATGTTTTCAATAGTGTTGGTATATCAAATGTCAATTAAATATGATATTTCGGAGTTTAATAATTAATAAATAATACTCAAAAGCTCTGCAAATCAATAATCTATTTTGTAGGATGAGCTATTTTAACCAACTTCAAAAAAGAGGCTGGTACTTTATAAAGTAGGTCACACATTATTAGTATTCTTCTCAATTAATCCATTAATCTAAGCTCTCGTTCAATAGTGCAAGTCAGACTTCAACCAATGATCCCTCGCTTACTAACTTTAGTAAGTCCCAAATGATTGGATTAAGACAACGTATAAACAGGATACGTGTGTTGTATGTTCAATTATTCATCCATGTATTTTCTTATCTGATAACAACGTAGATCAAATTAACTTTGAATACATAACGCCTGTAACGGTCATCGAGGAAACACTTCCCACATCTAGTTTAAAACGACCAAAAAAGATTGAAGTATTAAAGTGTTATAATTATGCAACCTACTTACAAAATAAATACCATTTATCATTTACAACCCGCCCCGGCATCGTACGGCAATGTTGATATTAAATCTTTACTATATTATGTATACATTATACATATAAACCTTCCTCTTGAATCAGTCTATCTATTTAAAACCGCATCAAAATCCGTCGCGTAGTATTAAAGATCTAAGCATACACAGGGACAGACACGCAGCCAGAAGCGACTTTATTTTATACTATGTAGTGATGGATAAACAGAGTACCATCTAATAAACCGAACCGAATTACAGATTCAGGGCTGTTCTGCTTGCGCAGCGGACGGAGCTCCGGCGGGATCTCACGGAGGTATGGAGACAGCGACTGCTGCAACCCAGCGCTGGGCACGCCGCCATTGCGGCGATAAGTCCCTCTTTGAGGAGTGGTTAGAGAGACGCCACGGCGTCCTCACCTTCCGCCTGACACAGGTAATCACCGGACACGGCTGTTTCGGGAGGTACCTGTGTCGGATCCAGCGGGAGGACACGTCCGGGTGTCATCACTGTGTGGATCGCCCGGAGGACACGGTGGAGCACGCGGTGGAGGTCTGCCCTGCCTGGGCGGAGCACCGCCGTGTCCTCATCGAGGCGATCGGCGGCGGCGACCTCTCACGTCCGGCCCTGGTTCAAGCCATGGTCGGGAGCGAGGAGGCATGGGAGGCGGCCGCCTCCTTCTGCGAAGCAGTAATGCTAGCGAAGGAGGAGGCGGAGCGCGTGCGAGAGAGGGAAGCCCCTCTCTCCAGCCGCCGCAACAGGAGAATACGCCCCGGGCGTCGGGAAACGCAGGGCGATTCCCGGCCACCGTAGGCGCGGGCCTGCGGATGGCGAGCTATGGGTGGCTCGCCGTCCGATAGCAACCAGGCCCGAGTCGACGGCGCGTCGTGTTCCACGCGCGCCTCAAAGAGCCGTCAGCAAAGAAGACGGGGCCCCATAGGGTCAGTGCCTGCTAGGGTTGCGGAATTTATAAAAATATTGATTGAGTCAGGCGTTACTTTGCGGAAATCCACTTTAAGTTTGAAAATGAAAATAATTATGTATTGACTTTGGAAGACTTAAAGCTAAATACAATGGTGATAGGTATATAATAGGTGAAAAAGGAAATAAAAATGTTTGAAAATTAAAGAGTCATTTTTATAACTTCCTTTTCTTTTATTCCCACCTTCGGTTAAGGCACGCTCGGCGCGTGTTTGTAACCGTGCTGTGTCCATGCTGAATAAAAGTTTTTCTATTCTATTATATTTTTTTAAATTGTAGTGTATTGTGATTTTTAAATTAAATGGCTGGCCCAGCAGTTATATTTGGAATGTTTGCTTACATACTTTTGGGGCCACTGTAGCCTGGGGGCCAGGTATCATTAATACGGCTGATACGGCGGTAATAGCTCCGCCCCTTTTTTTCTGGATGGGAAATCATCAAATGACTTCTCCCGCTCTGGGCGGAGCGGAAGGGAGTTTCAGACTCTTACTGACTAAAACCCACCCGTGCTCCTTCTTGTGCCCTTTGCGTTCCAGGGCTGCGGTGACTCTTTCGAACAAATTCCGCAACCCTAGCAGGTACTGACCCTATGGGGCCTCGTCTTCTATGCTGACGGCTCTTTGAGACGCGCGTGGAACACGACGCGCCGTCGACTCGGGCCTGGTTGCTATCGGACGGCGAGCCACCCATAGCTAGCCATCCGCAGGCCCGCGCCTACGGTGGCCGGGAATCGCCCTGCGTTTCCCGACGCCTGGGGCGTTTCCTTCTGTTGCGGCGGCTGGGGCGTGAGGTTTCCCTCTCACGCACGCGTTCCGCCTCCTCCTTCGCTAGCGTTACTGCTTCGCAGAAGGAGGCGACCGCTTCCCATGCCTTCTCGCTCCGGACCGTGGCTTGAACCAGGGCCCAGAATAGAGGTAATACAGGCGTTATATGAGAACTATGTTTTGTAGAAAAATATTTAATTAACTAATTTAAATCGTCACGTTGTTATGATTTTGTTATCTCAGTAGGTATCCAAAACGGCTGCCCTTGAATTAGCGTAGCTATACCGAAATGTTTTGCGAACATATTTCCGGTTTTATGATAAAAATATAACACATACCACATGACCCAATTTATGATTAAATAACTTTGATAATAGTTTTTCAAATATTTAAAAAATTGCCACGTTTTATCCGACTGTCCTTGAAGGAGGGCAATGATTTCCAAGAGGATGAGATGTATGTTGACCCTCTATCAGTCTCTGTGTCAAAATTCATCCAAATCCTTTCCGCGATTTAAGCGTTAAAGCGTAACAAATAAACGGACTTTCGTAGTTATTGTAGATTAAGCAGGGGTTTATTGAAGCTTTATGGAAAAGTAAAACGCCAGTATGTTTTACTTGTATTGTACTTCAGTAAATAAATACTAAGTATTGAGATGCACGCCGTATGGCATTTCATACAAATTTTCAAGTCACTATTTTGCGTAATTACTGAACCGATTTTAATGAAACTTCACACATATAAGCAGGATACATGGTTTAAAAAGTTAGTTAAAACATTTTCGAAATGTCTTAAGGTATTAAAAAAAAAAAATACTGGAAATTTATGTTTTTATCGAAAATTTAAAATGGGTCTAATTTAACTGTAATACTATTTATCGAAAATGTTTTCAACTAACTTTTTAGACCTATGTACATATGTATCCTGCTTATATGTGTAAAGTTTCATTAAAATCGGTTTAGTCATATCGAAAAATAAGGACTTTAAAATTTGTATGAAATGCCGTACGGCGTATGCGCTCTTAATATCTTTGGCATTTTCTATCAGTCACTCAGTTTACTGGTATCTATTCTACACTGATTGACTGTCCCTTCAGCAAAAGCGACAAACTCCGAAAAAAAAGCCTGAGAACAAACTCATCAATTATGTGATGCTAATATTTCTTCACACAACACATTGGACAAAAGACTCTAATTTGCCAGCACATTGGCGTCAATTTGTAAAGGTAATGATTTAGAAAATTACGTCAATTGCGACAAACAACGTGACTAAACGATGGGAGTTAGGCGTGATGATGATTTTCAGTCGTGATATCACTCCTTCTGGAGATATAACAGTATTTGTTACGGGATAACCAGCTGTAGGAGTAAATAAGTAATAATATTGTTGCGGCATTCGTTATCACTACCTCCATCTAGTATCTAGTAGCAGAACTAGTAGAGTCAAGAACCTTCGAGATTTTTCTATACTAGAAGATTCTAGAACTCTCGAAGTCACGACTGGTATGTAGGTACACGAACTTTGTGGATCTTTCTACAATGGAAGGTCCTTGAATTAACTGACCTACTCGTATATAAGGCATGCACATACTCCGGTTGAGCAGTACCAGGACCGCGGTGACTCTTTCGAACAAATTCCGCAACTCATTGTGTAGGCCTCAAAAGTATTTTATTTTGTATTGTTGCGTTTTATCACAGTCTCACCTGAAGAAAAGTGATGATGTCGTCGACAGTGCAGCACGCTCTCCTAGAAGTAACCTCTTCAGGATGACTTAAGGATCCCAGTCGTGGCTATTAGCAATATGGGCGATAGCCGCTTCCCACGTCAATACAAAATATTTGTATGGCCCGCAGATATTTGTATGTGTTGTGTCTTGTCTAAAGGTTTGTTTTGACTCATGGAGTGGACGTGATTTGTACGTGTTGAACATGCGTGGGGCACGCAAAGGTCATTTGGAGGAACACGGATGGGTTTTAGTCAGTAAGAGTCTGACACTGTCATTTGCTCCGCCCAGAGCGGAAGAAGTCATTTTATGTGTAGAACATTAAACAGGAATACGCGAAGAGTTTTTTTTTTGCAATTTGTGAGAGCGTACAAAAGGTTTGTTTCCATAATTTAATAGACTCTATTTCAACGGAAATATGTATATATCAAACACTTTTCAGAAAACTCATCTGATATTTTACTATAGGGTACTGTAAAACTTTGATTTGTTTTGAAATCTTACTAGTATTATTATATGTAAATGCAAGTTTAGATGGATGTCCGTTACTCAATCAAACCAAAACGGCTGAACTGATATCGATGAAATTTGGCACACAGATAGATAACAGTCTGGAATAGCTCAAGAAATTATTTTTATCTTGAGAGTATGTCATTGTGTTCTCGGGATAATGTCCGACTTTCAAGAGGGTGCAGCAGAATTAATTTTAGCACATGGCTTTTGCTAAGGACCAGCATAGCTGAGGCAATAACCAGCCAAAACCTATATCGAGTTTCATTTTATTAGAAACTAGCTTCTGTCCGCGACTTCGTCCCCGTGGAATCCCCGATTTTAAAACATTATTTATCGCTGCTCCGCTCCTATTGGCTTAAGCGTGATGATATATAGCCTAAAGCCTTCCTCGATAAATGGTCTATTCAACCCAAAAAGAATTTTTCAATTCGAACCAGTAGTTCCTGAGATTAGCGCGTTCAAACAAACAAACAAACTCTTCAGCTTTATAATATTAGTATAGATATGATTTACAACATAGCAACTCATTTGTGAACTAATTAAGATGTTATTTTCGACCATAAATAACTCATAAATACGTATATGGTCATGCCGTAAATTAATGCCAATTAAAAAACTTTAAGATGCCAACACTCGGATGTGATTTAATAATTAAAAATGTCGATAAAAAAATATGTTCGTCGTTAAAGATTATGTAGATATGTCCAAGTACATCCTCGTTGAGATTTATAAAAGGAATTATCGCCAAATTAGAAGAAGTTTTAATTAACATATTATGTAACAGGATAGTTGTTTATTATTTTACCTATTACTTTAAACACCCTGTTTCCTATCATATAGTAAGTAAGTAATTAATTAATAATTTAATAAATGCACAGTTCAGGTAACAAAATTGACATAAAACATAATTACGTTTTTTTTTATTCCTAATAGACTGAAAAAAAAAATGTTAGCAATTACGTAGGTACTATAATTATGGAGAATCTTTTCTGAGGAACTTCTTGATAAAAAAAGGTAATATGGTTCTTCGGCAATGGTTGCATTTCTCCCTCTACCCACTAGGAAGTGGTGACGGGCGAGGGTTTTGGACTACAGGATTTTAGTTAATTTTGACGTTCATAAATCGCTGATCCTCAGCTAAATTTCAATAAATGACTTGTTTTTTGTAATCTTACGTTTTTCTTGGGTTGTATATGACCATGCAGCGATATGGTCCTATAAAACGGATACAAAATAAATCGAATTAGTCAAGTCTATCGATAAGATCGATCGATACCTTAAATCTCTCGTTGACTTAACACGGGTTTAGATTACCGATAACGACAGTTTTATGTTTTCTCGATCGTAAGTTTTTCTCCTTTTACCGTTTTAACGACTTACTAATGATAGAGGATCAGTTATCTTAACATCGAATGGTGGGAAATATCACAGAATGCTTTGTCTATTTTTTATTAGTTTTATTTACTTTTTGCGATAGATTCGTTGTTACTGGACAGTTGTATGAAATAAAACATGAAATATGTCGAGTTCATTTTATTGCAATTACTTAGGAGATGTTTTGAATATGTTGTGAAAATTATCATACTCGTAATAATCTTTTCAAATAAATCTAGGTACGACGCAAAATGTTAAATGGGGTAAATGCAATATTTTGAATTAAAGTTTGTTGTGTCATTTGACTTTGAAGATATCGGTACCTTCCATACACCAAATATATTTTATGCAGAATGATATAGATATAAAAAAATATAATCTATACTAATATTATAAAGCTGAAGAGTTTGTTTGTTTGTTTGTTTGTTTGAACGCGCTAATCTCAGGAACTACTGGTTCGAATTGAAAAATTTTTTTTGGGTTGAATAGACCATTTATCGAGGAAGGCTTTAGGCTATATATCATCACGCTTAAGCCAATAGGAGCGGAGCAGCGATAAAGAATGTTTTAAAATTGGGGATTCCACGGGGACGAAGTCGCGGGCAGCAGCTAGTTATAAATATACGGAAAATTGATGTTGCGCCGATTTTTTCGACATACGGTATTCGGTCGTGTAGCGACAATCAATAGGAAGGTGCCACTTTATTTAAAGCACACACGTTTCAGGATTTACCTCCTCAAATTTTCTTGGCATCATCGCTTGCCTAATATCCGATGCGGTAGTGGTGAAACGCGAGTTTCACATATTTTGATAGATAAAATTCAGCTGCAGGGGCATATTACACAGAATACGGGGCCCCATTAGGTAAGTGCCTGATGGGGTTACGGACTTTGTTCCAAAGAGTCATCGCGAGCCTGGAACGCAAAGGGCATTAGGAGGAACACGGGTGCGTTTTAGTCAGTGAGTGTCTGACTCTCCCTTCCGCTCCGCCCAGAGCGGGAGAAGTTATTTGATGATCTCATTAAGAAAGAAAAAAAAATATTAGGGGCATTCGACAAAGTGACATTAGATATATCTGCGATAGCGATAAGCTGTAATCAAGTCCAATTGCCAAAATGTAAGGGATTGACCGCGTGATATTTAGGTAGCGTCTATGAATCCCACACATTCTGAACTTTTGATATCTTTAACGCTGATAAAATGTAACTTCATTGTGAAACTCGTTTCAACCGAAACGTTCAGCATGCAGCCCATCACTATAACTGGACACGATAATACAGTAGCAAGTTCAAAAACAAGTTTTAAATACAGGGCAATCATATGCGGCAAAGTTGCCAGCAAAATAGCGATGAGTCGGTGGCACTAATTATTTTAATAGATATGTACATTTTGAACAAGTTGCAAGTAGGTCTTGGCTTAACATGTTCTAGTTATTTTTTATGGACAGCTGGGAAAGGTAAATGTTGTTTCTGGAATGGTTGCTAACAACGTTGTATTTCTAATAGATGCTTTTAAAAGTTATTTAGTTTATCTGGATATTAATTTGCTGAGTTATTTCTTGAAGTGACCATTCCACGATAAGTTACATATGAGTCAGACAAAAATATTTTGTTCGAAATTCCGTGTTTTGTTTGTCACCGGTTATGATTTTAAATTGTAAAAAACCTGACGCATAGTTTATCTGGGTAGTTTAATTCTATATTTCATGATCTCAAATCATTGATCTTCCTCTAGCTCCTTAAAATCTTTTTGCTCAGTAAATCTATCAGATATCTTCAAAAAATCTGATAGTTGAAAAAAATAATCTTACTCAAGTTTTATTTTAATCACAGGTAACCTTTATTATGGCAAAGTGTTCTTAATGTAGCCATGTCTACTTACCGCAGTCAAGAAGGAATTATGATTTTTCTTTAGATTCATTCATTGCCAAACCAGAAATAGAATTCTATAACGGACTTTTTTCAACTTAAAATATCTATAAATTCTTTAACTTAACGAGATTTACTTAAAAGAATTAAAATTATCTTCCCTACATTATCCAAAAACTCAAAGATATTCTAAAATCAAAAATCTTGATAAAGGAAGCTCTCTTTTGTTGGATGAATCTATATCTCGTATTTTTTATTTACTTGTTAGAACATTGCATTGATTTCATAATTATAAACGCAGAAATATTTCATCCTGATTTCAGACAACAACTTATTATTGAGTCAAAAATGTTCAGTCATTTTTTGACAGCCTTTTTTTTTTGGATGGGAAATCATCAAATGACTTCTCCCGCTCTGGGCGGAGCGGTAGGGAGTGTCAGACTCCAACTGACTAAAACCCACCCGTGTTCCTTCTTGTGCCCTTTGCGTTCCAGGGCCGCGGTGACTCTTTCAAACAAATTCCGCAACCATTTTTTGGCAACCCGCGACAGAGATGTGAATGCGAACGTTGCTTAAAAATTTGTAAAATTAGCGCTCTAAAACAAGTAAGAAAACACGACTACCATACCAAAGCAAGTGAAGTCAGCCAAGTAACACAACACCGGTTACTCGAAGACTTACGGAAGACATGCGAAGTTGAAACTTGAAGAAATATTGATTACTGAAGCCTCACAACACTAGTCAGTTGTTTAGATAATACTAGTTATTACGCCAGCATTTGTATTCGAACTTGGAGTTTTTCTTTTGTAGAGAAAAAATGTGGAAAGAATGATAATTAGAGTGTAGTGCTTAGTTTTAGCGTTTAATTAGTTGTTTACCAGCTATGTAACCGACACAGCTCGATACTTTCGATAACTTACGGAAATTCGAAGAGCAAACTACTCGTCGATAACTGTTTCCTAAATTGTTCAAAATCAGAGGGGACGCTATTATCAAGTGTACAAAACATAGAATGATAACTTCAGGCCAAATCCACGCAAAAATCTTGAAAAACAAAACACAGCTGGCACGAAGACCAATTTACAAAGAAACAAAACAAAAAAAAAACAATCTCACTTCGAAATACAAACTCGACAGAATGCAGATACAAAAGAGCAGCGAATGCATAATTCCAAATTGAGCCATTCGCTTGAAACTAATAGATGGAACTGTTAGCACACCGATTTTATTGGAAGCTAGTGAATTATGTAAAATATATCGGTCGTATGGGTATACGTGGGTAGCATTTTACACGTTCTACAAGAATAGGAATAGCAAATAACATGTCGTGTGTGCTTTGAAAATACAAGGGAGTTTGTTGTGTCACACAGCTCCAAGCATAATTCGTTCGATTTTTTTTTCACTCAGAGTGAAAATTCTATCAATTTTAAGCGACGTTCGCATTCTACTCTCTGCTACCTGATCGGATACTAGATAATGCAATTAAATGTGATAAGCCCACATAACACGAGCGTATTTAAGATCCTCAGAACAATCTTGAGGAGTTTCTTCAGTTAGAGACCTGAGGTTTTTTTTTTATTATTACAAAATTATGATTTCAAACAGTGATCTCACTTGGTAAGAACATAAATTGTACAGATCATCTTTTATCCAGCCCTTCTTAAATAGAAATGGAATTTGGTTTCATACCTAAACATATGGTGCAAGTGAAAATTGGCATAACCTTTTTTTTTTGGATGGGAAATCATCAAATGACTTCTCCCGCTCTGGGCGGAGCGGAAGGGAGTGTCAGACTCTTACTGACTAAAACCCATCCGTGTTCCTGCTTGTGCCCTTTGCGTTCCAGGGCCGCGGTGACTCTTTCGAGCAAATTCCGCAACAAAATAGGGATTACCTCAAATATATGCAGAAGAGAACAATAATAGGGTAGGTAAATGCCTAATAATCTATACTTACATGTTCAGTTATGTATTTTATTTTTTTATCAGCTCGTTGATGAGTCGAGAGAAGTCGTTTTTTCTTATTTTAACCAGGAAACATAGCTGGTTTTAAAACTTTAATACTTACACCAAAATATGAAGTTCCACCAACTTGCGAATTTCGTTTACGAATCTAAGGATTTCTTTTTTTTTTGCTATGGAGAATGGATTAATTGCAAGCATTTCGGCAGAAAAGTCAAGAAAAATTACTTTGCAATAATTCTTTACTTAAAAACTTTAAATGCAAAATAATAGAAACACAGATGCAACCAACTTGCTTACCACAATACTCTCCCGTATAACCCCTATGTTTTTCTTGAACCTCTAGTACTTCGCGTATCTATGCAAATTGCATAACAAACCCTGGTCGCACCCGTTGTTTTTGCACAAACAATACAAAATAACTTTGGCTGGGGCTAACAAGGCTTTTTAGCCGAAAAAATAGCGAAATTTCCTGCGTCACTTACGTTTAAGTGGTTGTTATTACCTACTTATCTACAATGAGAAGAATAAAATGTTTGAATTTTTTAAGGTAGAATTCGTTGGCAAAGAAGAAGGTAGAACATTATTCATTTTGTCAATATTTCTTTAATATGACATAACTTGTTGGTGTTTCCGGATACCTACAACTTAGTTTTTAAGTCAAGAGTAGAATAGATTACTTCTAGAAGAGCATGCTGCATCGTCAACCACATCTTTTCTCTAGGAGAGATTGCAAATGTCAGGTGTGCAAATAAGAGCCTATTTAAAATAATAAAAAAGAAGCTTGCAAGCTTAAAATTAGAGGTTCTGTATGCATATTTTAATCTTTAAATGTTTTTTTAATCTATGATTATAATTCGTATGAAACGAATTCTAATGACGTCTATCTGCCAGTCAAATTGACAGTTTATTAATACATAATAAAAAAATGTTATCTAAATTACAATTACAATTACATTGAAATTTACATGTTACATTGAAATTAACCAGCCTTTGCAAAACAAAGTTCAAATCGCAGGTTTAAATATTGCCCTATCGCAAAAGAAAGCCTTTCGCAGTGCGAACTATTTTAAAACCATTTAAATGTTCTCACACGATTTACTCAGTATTCAGTAGTTTTTCAAATATCAACATACAAAAGGAATAAAACATATTTGATAGTTCAATCCAAATAAAAGTGTTAGCTTGATAAACTTACAACCGGTACACCGGAAATGAGCGCTGGATTTTTTAAACATTGTGAACAAAAAAAGGTGGGTGTGTGTGTTCGTATGTGGACTTTTTAAGCGGTCTCCAAAAGCTTATAACAGAATTGTAAGTCAGAAGGCCTACTCTTAAAAATCGTCGGACCGAAATACATGAGTTTGGTCCATAGAAATATATCTATGGTTTGGTCAAAGTTTTTAAGTGCTTTCTCAAACGGCTATATTTATCCTATTCTACAGTTATCATTATATTATATGAGTTCTAAAAAATATTTTTTTTAACAGACAATGAGCATACGATGTCACTCCATAGAAGTGATGTAACGAATATTCGCATTCGCATTCGCGGATATTCGCATATTTTTGCATATTTGTATTCGCGAATTTAATGCAATTGTTTTGCGAATATTAAAAAATATTTTTTTTGGTGTAATAGTTGGTTAATGAAGCGAAATCTATTAATTATATTTCACTAGAATTTGATTTTCTGTTTTTTTAGTCAGTAAGAGTCTGACACTCCCTTCCGCTCCGCCCAGAGCGGGAGAAGTCATTTGATGATTTCCCATCTAGAAAAAAAAATATTACGTATTTTAAGAGTAAGCTTTAGCATTGCGAGTGTAACTTCTGAAACTCCTCCTCAGTATGAGGTGGAAATGACGCAAAATGGCTGCCTCAAAAATAAAGTACAGTTATGAAAGTACACGCCCGTTCGTTCCGTGAGCAAACAGGGGTTAAATAAGTGGAAATGAATCATGACGGTATTACTTTCATCATTACTGTATGAACCAATAATATGGCATCATTCAAAGATAACCTCGGCTAAGGGATATGATTGGTTTGTCATGTTTTTTAACCAACTGTAATTGAGGAGGCGTTTATTTTTCTGCAGATCGAGTTATTTAGCTAGAGATAATTGGTTGCAATGTACATATAATACAACCTTCCTTCCTTGATTACCTTCAATCAATCTATTTATTTATTTATTTATTATATACTTTATTGTACACCAAAATTAACACAAAAAGTAGACTTAAAACTAAAACACACACAATGGGCGGTCTTATCGCATTCCGCGATCTCTTCCAGACAACCTGGCATGGACACTATATGTCTGGACATGAAATGGGGCTGTCATTGGTGTAACAAAACCAATTGAACAATAATATAATAAAAGTTATAACAAGATAATATAGTTCAATATAGATCACATACAAATGTCATATAATAGATACATAAATACATACATACCAACTATACAGGCAGTAACAATACGCAGGACTATCGATAATCACAGCGACAGGTAATGTTCCTTTACAAGTCTTTTAAATGCAGGCAACGACTGAGCGCGTCTTACGGGGACTGGCAATGCATTCCACAGACGAGCAGCCTGTACAGTGAAGGATTTATCCAAAAATGTTGTGGAATGCATTGGCATTTTTAGTCGTAATCTATTTATTTATATAAAACTTTTCCGTTACTCAGTAAGTGACAGACAGTCATCGCACAGCCGAAACTACTGGTCGTAAAAATCTGAAATTTGGCATGTAAGTTTTTTAAGGAGTGTAGGGGAGCACTTAGAGGATTTCCCGAAATTCCTACGGCAAGGGGAAAAACGGAATATGTGTGTAAGAAGTCGCGGGCATAAGCTAGTGTTATAAATATATATTTTTTAAAACATAGCACATAATATCACGCTTTCCATAAAAAAAAGTCGTTCCCATAGTATACCCACATCTCGCCACTTATGTTTAAGTCACATGTAATAAATAGGTGGCGAGAATATTGACAACAACCGAGCACAAAGCCAGACTCCAGTCAACTTTTTAGTTATTTTTTTATAATGAAATGGATTTGCTCTTGACACTAGTCTAGGTCACAGGTAACAGAGGCAAAGTCGACGATGGAATGAGCTTACCCAGAAGAAGCCTGTTAATTCACTCTAACTTTGAAGAGATTAGGGTTGAATGCGTTCGGAAACACAGACGCAGGCAAAGAGTTCCACTCCTTTGCTGTGCGCATTACAAAAGACGATTGTCAATTGAGAAATTCTGGTAATAAAATCCAATAAAACTAAAACCAGGAAAACAAACCCCAGAACCTCAAAATCAGCAGCAGAGATAAAATTCAAACTTTGGCTAACTTTACTACACAGTAAACTTAATTAGTTAGAACATTGTATGTAGCTTTGACGCGTACAAAATTTAAAAATAAGTTACCAAAGTCAAACAACCAGTACATAAATTGGTAATTACACTCCTCGCACAATTCGAAAAAAGCCTGTCTTTGAAACCCATAATAGGTAACACGTCGGGCCATGAAAACAATCAAGAGAGACTGGCCCAACTAGTTTGTCGGCCAACTAGTTATTCTTCTAGTACACTTATATGGTAACTAGTCGTGAAATTATTAAGGGCTAAGAGCTAATAAGAAAATTGATTGTAACTTGGAGTATGTGGAATATGTGGAATATGCTTGTGGTTTCTCTCACAGGTTTGAATAAAAATCGAAATAAGATCTCGCAGACAGATGCAACCAATGACGCTACGCAACAGTGCGAAAACGTGTATTCATTCAAAATTTCAAGTAGTTTGAAGCGAGTTCGTTTAAATAAAGTTAAAGTTAGAGTTAGTTTAAATAAAGAATAGGATGAATTAAAGTCGCTTCTTCACGCAGGAAGCTAGCATTTTTATGGGTCTAGCAGCCAGTCCCGACTTTGCACGGGTCAAAATGTATTTATTTTAATATGGCTTATGTTACTCAGGGATAATGTAGCATTCTATTGGTATTTTTTTTTATTGTGCCAGTATTATTTGAGTTTATTCGTAACAAACATACAAATCTTTCCTCTTTTTAATATTATATTATAGTGTAGATGAGCATGACAGGACGATATAAAATAGACAATTATAAAAATGAGATTACACACTGTATGTGTTATATCTGCGCTACTTCTGCTGCTACTGAGCTTTTGACTAAATGGCGTTCTATCAGCTCTAACGACTGTCGGTATAAGGGATCAAACTACGTAAAATTTCGGTCTATTCCGCCTTTGCTCCAATCCATAAGGTTTCTAGAAAAGCAGGGAGTATTTGGGCGAAGGATGAATAAACAAATATAGCTATAGTAGCTCAAGTTAATGCCTTATTTTGGACTTCTTTTATCTTCACCGCGAAAACCAAGATCATAATTAATTCAAAATTCTCTAAAAAAAGCTCAGACCGGTTCATAAACGAAAACATAACACAACTGCAGTTTATTAAATAATTCTAGTCTCGATTCTGACGTAAGAAAAGCTGATACCACAGGACAATTACCGCAACTTAATTGTCCATCTTAACAATGTCTATAAAATCGATGAATAACATTCCTTCCCACGGGCGTGACATACTCGATTATCTCAATCTTATCTTACTACTATTATAAATGTAAAAGAATGGATAGATGGATGTTTGTTACTCAAACTCGCCAGAACGGCTCAACGGATCTGGTTGAAATTTGGCACAGATATAGATTATAGTCTCTAAAATAGCACATAGGCTTTTTATTTCAGGAGTATATTCCCTTGTTGCGGATTTTTTTTCCGAAAGTGTCACCGCGGCCCTGGAATGTAAAAGGCATTAGGAAGATTTATTCAGTAAGAGTCTGACACTCCCTCCCGCTCCGCCCAAAGCGGAGAAGTCATTTGATGGTAAGTTGTCCATCGATAAAAAAATGTATATTTATAAATTCCGACAGTTACGCGGGAGAAATCGCTGGTAGAAGTTAGTTTTACGATACATCTCGATTATTTGATAAAAAGTTGTTTCGAATCATTCCAGCGATTTGCATATGTAGATTACGATTTTACGAGTCGCTCTATTTACTCGATGGTTAAAATTTAATTTAATTTAACTGCACACACACACTTAGACAGGGCTATTTAAATTCGAATGGTTACCAGGCCATTTCAATGTGTCTAGAAAAACAAGTATTTCAACTTCTGATTGGTAGAAAATCGAAATACTAGTTTAACTCTTTATTTACATAATCATATAAATGTGTTAAGGGTTCCCAACATTTTGATAGTTTGGTAGGGACCAATAGGAGCGGAGCATCAATAAAAAAAGTTGCAAAAACGGGTTTTTTTAATGTGACGCAAACGAAGTTAGCTTGTATTTAATGCGTTTTGGACGTTGGTTGACGCTGAGAAGATACATATAATGTCTTGAATTTGACAGATTTTTATTTACGGAAATAATGGCCTTCTGGTGCAGAAATATGTTTTATTCTATTCTATCTTTCTTGTTTAGAGACGGTTTTTCTCTGACCGAAAACTATCGCAAGCCTTAAAAAAATTCGTTACATGCGATATTTTTACAAGTGACCATAAAATAGGTTTGTTTTCAATAATGACAGCAACAGGTATTTGTCGAGTCATCGGCACTACTAAGGTAATAAGATTTTGCTATAATTAATTTATTTATATTTACTTTCGTTTACCGGTACATTATAAATATTGTGAATATGAACACTAATGAAAAAATTAATAAAAAACTTGCCTTTTCCTTGTATAATCTACATGTCACATTCCCGTCATTCCTCCAAGGGACAACGTACTCGTTCCAACTGATTCGAATGAAACGTTATGTTATGAAACGTTTTAATAAACGCTAATTGTCTATTCCTGCGTGACACATACACAATAATTTGTTGAAATGCCTTTTGTTTAGTGGGATGGTCATTAATTTTGTTTATGATTAACTATTGTGAATTTTTGGTGGACGACGAGTGACCATCGTGTACGTGGTGGTAACGTTTTGGCATTGAGCTGGCCTATCGTAGTGCGAAGTTTCAAAAGAACGTGAGGTCAGGTTTGATGGCTAGCTATGGGTGGCTCGCCGTCCGAAAGCAACCAGGCCCGGGTCGACGGCGCGTCGTATTCCACGTGCGCCTAAAAGAACTGTCACCAAATAAGACGGGGCCCCATAAGGTCAGTGCCTGCTAGGGTTGCTAAATTTGTTTGCCTGCTAGTTGTTTGAAAGAGTCACCGCGGCCCTGGAACATAAAGGGCACAAGAAAGATCATGGGTGGGTTTTAGTCAGCAAGAGTCTGACACTCCCTTCCGCTCCGCCCAGAGCGGAAGAAGTCTTTTGATGATTTCCCGAACAGAAAAAAGGTCAGGTTTCACTGGTTTGGTGTCTCTACTGGACATGTCATTTTGGATTTTTCAAAAGGATCAATCAGTAAATAGATCCTGAAGACTACAGAGAAAACTTTTACAGAGGCAAAGGGATAGGATGGGATAGTTCAGAAAAGAAGTTGGCAACACAAATTTTATGTAAATACCTAGGTCTAGGTGCCTCCTTTAACAACATACTTTGTTATTTTGTGCTATCACAAAAACTATTTAAATGCGTTTCTCATACCGACACGAAAAAAAGTAATACCAATACGAGTACGAGTTGGCGATACGTAAATTATAACTGGCCTCCTTTTGCATGCAGAGTGCAATTCTTAAAGCGCATAAGGGAAAAGGCATTTTACATGATGCAATTCTTTAAAAGGACCTACTTACGTGGGCCGCTCCTACATACGTTATGATACTTACAGTACTTATAGACTGCATTAACATTACACAACATAGTGCAATATACTTCTAACTATCAATTTCACAATCGTCACCACAATTCGTGACAAAACTGTAGAAACCAAACTTTTCACTAACAAAAGATGCGTGACAGCGTGAACGTCTATTTAATATCTTTAATATATTTAATCATTCATACAAATACGTATAACGTTAATAACAAAACCGGATCGGAGTACAAACGATTGCCACTTGTCAACTTATGAGTGCCCAATACAATTTGACCTCTCTCAATGGCGCTACTATCAAAGACAAATGACAGCTACCTATACGTCAAATTCATTGCATTTTAATTTAGTTCCCAATTTCGTCGCGTTTCAAGATGTATTGGGTAAGTGTTAGCGACAAAACAAGCTCTAATTAACGGACTTTCTCTTTGCTCTTGTCTTTTGAATGTCATTTCCTGCCGATGTTGACGTTTTGTGATAATAGATGGCGTTTGACGTGGAGTAATAAGTATTTGAATTAATTTTTACTTTGAAAGATAATAAAAGGTATATTTTACTTGCTATAAAGCTGCCTTTCTGTGAGGTTTCAAGAGCCTTAATAAATGCAGCAGGTTGTTGTCATACAATAGGGCAGTCTCCGATCTACGTTTAGTAAGTAAATGCGATTTTTAACTTTTTTTTTTATTGGACCACTCGCAGTTCAGCACACTAAGGCTAGTTACTGCTCAATCGGACAATCCTGTGGTGGCCTCAAATGAATTTAAGGCCCCCAGCCAGGGCGAGATTTTAAACGTACCTAGGCCGTATTTCAACCTGCATCCGGCTCACTTTCATGTTGCTATAAATGCGGGCTACCTAAGTAGATGTAATGTGATCTATTGTGTCCATCAATGTAATGAAATTTGGATGCGAGATACACGCAAGCTACTTGCAGGTTGAAACGCGTCAATATAAGTACCTATAAAGTTAGTCGCGATTTAGCGAAAACTAAAGCATGTGCTACACGGTTTTAAACGGCGGTTTGAAACAGAAGTTTAAAACAGTGTAGATAGTCGTTTTATGCCAAATTTCGTTTGACCTTTAAACACCCTTGGCAGCAAGGCTTGCGTTTGAAACCACTGGTAGAAGCGTTGGTTTAAAATCTGTTTGAAACCGTCTAGCCGCTTGTTTAAAACCTAGCGAACGACAGTCACGTTGCAGCGGCGAGCGCAGGCAGACGCACGCGATGACGTTCTCAAAATGGCACGAGAAGAAAAAGAACGAGAAGTTGTTACAGAACTTCTCGAGCTATATAGAGACTTGCCCTTAAAATCTTAGCGTGGCTATAAGCCTTTCTTCAACAGATAGGTACAGCTGGTCTCATATTATGTTTGTGTCTCTTTTACTTATAAATGGCCTCACCTTGGACAATTATTCGTAAAAACTTTCTTTATCCATTCCATTAAGAAAGTTATGTATGTTATCAAAGTCCAGTAGGTTCATAAAATATGACTAAGGGTTAATCTCTCCTTTAACCATCGCTTCATCCATATTATTTTTTTTCTTTCTTTTTTTATTCAATTGCACACAAAAGAGCAAGACATACCCCAACTCTTTGTTCTAGCTACTACTAGCGACCCGCCCCGGCTTCGCACGGGTGCAATGTAAATACTAATGTTTCCTCTACTATAATATGCATGTATTATACATATAAACGTCCCTCTTGAACCACTCTATCTATTAAAAAAAACATCAAAATCCGTTGCGTAGTTTTAAAGATTTAAGCTTACATAGGGACAGACAGCGGGAAGCGACTATATAGTGTATATACCTATATATATTTATACTATGTAGTGATATACGGTGCGAGCGTAGAGACGTCCTATTCACGCAACGTTCTGTAAAACACTGATGGTTTTAAACATGTTTTAAACCGTGTAGCCGGCAAAGCGCAAATCTGTTTTTTCTGTTTCAAACCGCTGTTTAAAACCGTGTAGCACATGCTTTATAATGATGGATGATCTAAAGCATGGCTTATAGCCACGCTAAGATTTTAAGGGCAAGTCTCTATATAGCTCGAGAAGTTCTGTAACAACTTCTCGTTCTTTTTCTTCTCGTGCCATTTTGAGAACGTCATCGCGTGCGTCTGCCTGCGCTCGCCGCTGCAACGTGACTGTCGTTCGCTAGGTTTTAAACAAGCGGCTAGACGGTTTCAAACAGATTTTAAACCAACGCTTCTACCAGTGGTTTCAAACGCAAGCCTTGCTGCCAAGGGTGTTTAAAGGTCAAACGAAATTTGGCATAAAACGACTATCTACACTGTTTTAAACTTCTGTTTCAAACCGCCGTTTAAAACCGTGTAGCACATGCTTAAATGTCCGTTGTTGCTTATATCAATTTTGCGGGAGCATTTTCCCGCATATAAATATTTTAAAATTGTAATATTTGTAAACCAAAAAAAAACACTAAACCGCTTATCACAAAAACAGTCTCCAAAAAAAGACATTTTAGTGGCAAACTTTATTTCCGTGAAACCTAAAATATTTTTTGGAAATCTAATACCGTTGCTAAAACCAGCTAGATTGTTAATAAAACCATCACGAATGCTCGCTATGGGGACAATTCAATTAGGGGTCAGTGGAAAGGTTGTTTTTTCTAAATTTTCATCTGGCCTGGTATCCAGGCTTTTGGGAGTAAATGGGACTGTATATTGCGGCTATGATCTGGGTGTATTTCAATTCTAGAATTGTTTGTTTGCGTTTTTTTTTTGTGTTGTTGTTGGTCTTTGATGGAGCAAAACTTTTACTTAATAGGTCATAAATAAATAAGTAAAAATAAAAAAGACATTCCCGACCAGTTGAAAATACCTACTACAGGTAAGAACAACAACTAAAATTATATCTAGAGTCGAAATTAGGTTCACAATGATACCTGTTAACAAATAAAATACCTACATATTAAGTGCTGAAAAATATGTTTTTTTTTAATAATGTATTCCTTCATGCATGACGAAAGTTTTTTGAAAGATAAAGGAACAACTTGGTTCTCGAGGTTATCGATATTTGGCATGAAGATATAGTTTCATATCTGTACCTACTATATAGTCGGTACAAGCAAAGGCATTAAAACCAAAAGCCTAGCTAGGCTCACAACGCAGGGGCTCTTCCTTAGTCAGTTGGATTAAAAGATTTATACAGAAAGTGGTAGGCCACTTTTGGCTCCTGCCAGGTTTGTGGAATTTGTTCGAAAGAGTAACCGCGGCCCTGGAACGCAAAGACACGGATGGTTTTAGTCCTATTCCCTACTCCCCTCCCGCTCCGTCCAGAGCGGAAGAAGTCATTTGAAGATTTCGCATCCATAAAAAAGGCACTCTTGGCTTTGACAATTAATTATTGTTCGGAAGTTCCTCCCACTGCAGCCCCCACCATCTAAACTTCTGTAAATAGTATGAATCTAAGCCGCTATTTGCCGCTATATATTGCAGCTTGACTAATCAACTGAACTTGATTTGATGATAATATAACGTGAAGGATCAACATGTTAACTGAAGAAGCTACGGCCAAAGTGAACGATCTCAACGATAATTGAGGCTTCACATGATCTCCAAAGTTAAGCAATGCTTGTCAAGGCCTGTGGATGGGTGATCATCTAAACATACCGAGACTCCTCCGTGCTCGGGAAAGCACGTTATGCAGTTGGTCCCGGCTGTCATTTGCAGATCTTTGGCAGTCGGTACGGATGGTCAGAAAAAAATCTAACTCCGGTCTTGCCTAGAAGTACCGTGTTATCCAGTTAATGGGTTGTACAGGTCTGGTTGGCAGCCACCTCACGTAAAGTTCCTACTGGTTTTTATTCAGCTGCATTCAGTTTGAGGGAAGCCGACCCCAATATAGTTGGGAAAAGGCTAAGCAGATGATGATGTGGTATATCGGTTTAAAGAAATTTATTTCTCATAAGAACTTACAGTCCGCTTTTAATGAGATACAAAGTAGTATGATGATATGATACAATGCAATAACCTACGGAGTATCAAACGTTATAGTGTACCTACATGTTTCTTAAACTTATTTTTAAAATATATTCACGTTATTGCACTCTTTTAGGAGCAGTGGTGGCCGAGTGGTAACGGCCCCGAATTACGAATTGTAGGTCACAGGTTCAAACCCAGCCAGGTGCATTTCTTAGTGTTACTAATTTGATCACCACTGCTCCCAAAACGGTGAAAGAAAACATCGTGAGGAAACAGGCATGTCCTACACCAAAAATTGGAAGACATGTGACATTCACCAACCCGCACTGGGCCCGCGTGGTGGATTACGGCCCATTCCCTCTCCTAGAGAGGAGGCCTATGTTCCAGCCGTGGGAACGTTAAAAGGCTGATTAGGCTTATGATTATGCACTCTTTTATGCCGTCCGGCAATTCATTGAACAGTTGTGCTCCGTCAAATAATATGGTTTTCTACCGTAATTAGTGCGTACGCTGATGACTTCAAGTTTGATTTTGTATCTATTTCTCAGGTTATATGACATTGTTTTATTCTTTAGTTGTATGGTAGTTTGTATTGAGTTAGTAGTTGTTTTTGATAAGAATGCAGGTGTAGTAAATATATAGCTGTCTAATATTTAATAGATTAGTTTTGCTTTTTGTATATGGTCTTCGTATATCATCAAAATAATAAACAAAAAGCAACAATTCATAAGTGAGCACACTATAACATGAACAGTTTCATTAAACATCCGCATGACGTACTCCCAAAAATGTTGATTGAACGGAAAAGCTTGACTCAGCGGCTAATTGGGCGTCTGCATTTTAATTGTCAAATGCATTCGCAAAGGGTTTTTACGACTGACTGATTTGTTTCATATTCCTGGTATGATTTTAAAGGATCGTCTACACGGGGATAGTTACTCGCCTCGAATAATCGTGAGAAGAGTCGATAAAAAGTTTACTGTTATAAACAGGATTTGTACACTAACATAATGATGAACACCTTTAAATGAGTACCTAACCGAAGAGTTTCTTGCCGGTTTATCTCCATAGGAAACGACCAAATGGAACCGAGTACTAAGATACTAAATTTAAATTAGTGTAGGCATATGTATGTTTTGTAAATTAAATGACATTTTGATTTTGATTAAAGTTGAGACCTCAGCTTTGAAAATCTGTAATTCGAGTGTAAACCAAAAAATATGATCTTTCGAATCACGATTTCGAAAAAAACGTTTGAGAGATGTCTCATAGTTTTTCAGTACAATCTCCATTTACTTATTCCGTTCAGTGAGTCGCATAACAAGTCTCGCTCGCTAGCTTGACCAAACTCGCCTCTCTTTGGGCGAGAAACTTCACCCGTCTAAATGGGTCTTTAAAATATTTCTGGTACAATTTTAATCATGCTACCGACAACATGATACCGACGTATCATGTTGCATATTATTATGAAGAGATCAAAGAACGATATATGAGTAATGACTTTGACACTTAGCCAGAATATGTCAGCTTGTTGAGTTGATGTATGGTCTTATTTGCAGCCAGTAACATCCTGTGCAATTAGAAGAATAATATATATTTTACACATGCAAATTTTTAACCGTTTGAAGGAACCAACCTTATTAGAGTGTTTTAAGAACTGTCAAAATCCATGCTTCCTAACTTTTTGATATTTATAAATGCAAATGTTAGTTTGTTTAATACACTTTAATGCCTAAACCACTGAACTGATTTAAAACATTATTTCACCAATGGAAAACTATATTATCAGCGAGGCTATATTATTATTGGCTATATACATATTTTTATCCCGTATCCCGTATTTCTATGGGAACGGGAATAATGTGGGTGAAACTGAGGGGCGCTGCTAGTAATATTATCAATGCAAAAGTAACTCGATCTGTCTGTATATTTGTAACCTCTTCAAGTCTTAACGGCTGTATCGATTAAGATAAAACGTGGCACATGGGTAGACAACGTCCTGGATTTGAACAGCAAAACATTTATTATTATTTTTTTAATTTAACGCAGCTGAAGTCCCTGGCAGAAGCTAGTATTCTTATATATTTAACAAGTTAGTATTTATAGTGAAGGATGGGATGCAAAATTTCCCAAATATTAAAATATTTCGAGAACATCATTAATGGATAACTTACTTGTACTTTGAATTTTACTTTGTGTTCTATAGTGAAAATGCTTTTTTTGTACGATATGAAAATATTAAGCGGTTTTTATCGAAATATCTCATGCAAATTGTGTACGATATTTCACTATTTAATGCATGCTTATTGCCACTGCCATCAGTCGATACAGCAAGCAGTGAAAGGCAAAAACTTATTAACTTTGTAGAAGCAAAACATGTATGCACAATGTATCATGAACATATGTATGTACCTACAAACTTTACAAGAAACCGTTGACAAGAAATGCCCATACTGATAGAGACCTCAATAATTTTATAACTACTAAATTACACCTATTTATGTTATAATAACAAGAAATTGATGATCTTATTATATTGAAGACATCCTTATTAAAAGCAATGATCAAAATCGACCGTTACAAGTCGAATATAATTTAGTTTCTTAATACTTTGTACCTGAGGCTTAAAGCTTGGGTATTAAAGACTCTATGGCTTTCAGCATAAGGTTTAATTTCCAATGTTTTAGATAAAACAACTTCAATAAAGTACACCTACGCACTAGCAAAGTTGTCTCAACAAGTAGTTGAAATGATAATAGAAATGTGAACGACCGTCATAACTTGACCCATCACAGTTCACAACATTTCGTTATAATTGTTCCAATTTTAGACGAGAATAGGGATCTATATATACTGGAATTTCATGGGTATTATTGAGGCAAGAAATATCAGCTTTTTTTGGAAAATGGTTTTAATATTATGTTAAAGGTCGGTAAGAAATCTATTGTGTGCATAAAATGCGTAGTATTTTATATTGTTTATTTTATAGTATGTTCGTGAGTTGGTCACCTTCGTTTTGTTATGGCAAATAAGGTCTAACAAGTTTTATATTATTGTACTTGATGTTAACACCTACGTGAGCTAGCGTCGATATTTTTTTATTTGAATTGTATAAAAGGGTTGGTACCCTTTTAAAAATATGTTTTATTAGAAATAGATGATTATCGAGATCCTTTTTTGTATGTAAATAGAATGTATTCTATTTTTGTTGACTTTACTTTTAGTTGTTATATCTTAAGTCTGGTAATGTCACCTCTTTTATAAGATTTACAATAATTCATAGTGCCTTTATGTATTCCATATGAAACGAACTAATAGGTGTGTGCATCTGTCTATAAAACCCTAGCTGCCCAGTTTTGTATAATGGAAAAACCAGATCCTGGAATTGAAGATGTAGATGATTACTTGGAATCTACATCGGATGCTTGGTTTTACAGCTTCCAGTTTGAACCCGCGACCTACAATTCGTAAGTCGGGGCCGGTACCACTCAGCCACCACTGCCTCCTGCATCAGTAGATATTTAAACCTTATTAGTTACTAGCTTCTGTCCGCGACTTCGTCCCCGTGGAATCCCCGATTTTAAAACATTGTTTATCGCTGCTCCGCTCCTTTTGGCTTAAGCGTGATGATATATAGCCTAAAGCCTTCCTCGATAAATGGTCTATTCAACCGAAAAAGAATTTTTCAATTCGAACCAGTAGTTCCTGAGATTAGCGCGTTCAAACAAACAAACAAACTTCAGCTTTATAATATTAGTATAGATTAGTATAGATTACATCGATATCAACACCAAGTATAAAATGCACTCAAGATATTCAACCAATCCTGTTCCAGTATTTATCCAACGCATAAAATATAACCTTATCAACATCTTACAAATGAAGAAATAATTGAAGCAGATTTGAAGATATTTCTTATCTTACGAACAAGTTGTAAAGCTAAGTGAAACAAATGACAACTAAGTGTGCTGGATGGATGATGACGGGTTGATGGATGTCGTGGATGATGGATGATAGTCAGTATAAGACACCACGAGGACTGAAATAGGGATGTTTCCTGAGTAAAAAATATATGATTATATTTAGTCCGTCAGTTAGATTATAGAAAAATATTGGACACTTATTTTTTCCTTTATCAAATCAAAAAAAACTGACGAAGATAAAAAGCATCAAAGATCGAGTGGGAGCGTGTGACGTAACGGCCCGGTAAAAATTGTAGCGAGTAGTGACGTCACACGAGTTTTTTACGCACTGTATCGTCTTCATTTTTTGGTTATGTGAAAAAGGAAAAAATAATGTGTCCAATATTTTTTGGAAATCTATCAGACGGACTAATCAGATTTATTAGTCAACTACCCTATTCTAAGGGGTTGTGTACACGGGTATGGCTGGTCAGACAAATATGATTTCAATTCTTATATACTTACCAATTTATTTTCTGTACATGTATTTTTTTCTGTACATCTTGATTTATTGTTTAAATAGTAATATTATTTTATTAATAATATTGGTGTGCTTTTACGAAGATTCTTGACTTGCTTAAAACATACTTCGTCTCAACAAGACCGAGCAATCCAAGTTTAATCTTGAATGAAATTTACTGATTTATTTTAGTTACCAATTGTACCGATGAACGATAATCTCCTTGTCTTAATTATAAAATCATTAGATATTAATTAGTACATATTTTGTTTTCCGCAAACACACAGCAATATTTCAAAATTCTTATTACTTAAGGCAGGTACAGAATGTACGAACAGTAAAACGCAAATATGCACAAACAGTACTAGCGAGCAAAATAAAATGTATGGAGATAGCTTTGTATGCCGGGTGTGCTGCAATGCACTGCGTGATGCATAATGTGTGTACCTGGCTCTAAAGCTTTGCCTTCTTGATACCTACATGTATTTCGCAGCTTATAGAAGTCTTCTGAGTAAAAGTTACGACTACGATAACCTGCTTAGGACTGTATTAAGATTTCTAAAAAGAAATCTATTTAGTTCGTCAGTTAGATTCCAAAAATTATTGGACATTTCTTTTTCTTATACGTGACATTGGAAAAATTAAATGTCCAATATTTTTTTAAACAAGAAACAAAACAATATGACGATCCCCTACTCCTGATCTCTGATGCGTTTTGTCTTTGTAAATTTAAATTTATTTGATGAAGCAAAAAGTTCATGTCCATTCTTTTTTTATATAACTAATGTACTAAATAGAAACATAATAAAATTATCTTTTCATCCAGGAAACATCCCTAAAAACAAAGCCTCCACAAGTTACGAGTATCAACACGTTTTCAACAATCCTCCACTAGAAGAAATATAATAACTACGAAAGTTAAAAAAACTGAACTTGTAAATACAAGACCAACATTCTATCCAAGGTTTGATTAGTTCTTACGTACTTAGATCAAAACCAAAGAAATTGTATGATAGAGGACTGTACTCATAGTAAAATTGCAACACAGCTCTTTTAAATATTGAAAGAAAGAATAATATTTATCTAGCACATATTTACCTACATGAAACACGCACGGTATATGGTAATTCCTACTAATATTATAAACGTGAAAGTTTGTAAGTATGGATGGATGTTTGTTAATCTTTCACGCAAAAACTACTGAACAGATTTGAATGAAATTTGGTACACAGATAGTTTATAGTCAGGATTATATTAAAATTTTACCCCGATATTCCCACGGGATCGAAACTTATGCATGTGAAACCGCAGGGCGCTACTAGTAACAAGATAAAAAGATACATGGGTATGACAAAAACTAAGCGTGTGTCTCACGGCTGCACTAAATAGGTACATATTGTAAGTTCAATGGTTGTAATGGATATCTTATTGCATCTACCAGACAATCTACAGTATAAGCAACCTACTTATCCTACACTAGCAGCACCCCGCGGTTTCACCCGCGTACTTATCGATCCCGTGGGAATATGAAGATAAAATATAACCTATGTCACCAGCGGGCGTACCATGAGGTGTCAAAACGTGAGTTTTCCGAGCGAGAAAGAGGGATAGAGTTATACACCCTATATAGCTCCATCCCTTTTTCTCGCTCGGAAGACTCACGTTTTAAGACGTCATGGAAGGCCCGCAGGGGATAGTGTAGCTTCCTAACAGTTAAAATAATTTTTCAAATCGGTTCAGCAATTTCGTAGCCCATTCAATGCAAACAAACAATCAAATCTTTCCTCTTTATAATGTTAGTATACCTAGATAAATTATAAATTTGAAAGTTCTTTCATTATGAGGTTGGATCTTTTAGTGGTTATATTGTCTTTGTTTAATATACTCTTTCATTCTAAAACTACAACATAATTCTCAGCTTACACAGGACGAAGCCGTTGGCAGAAGTCAGTATTTCATATATATGTGACATTAGCTAGACTTGACAAAAAGCCTTTTGTGTAACAGGTTGTTTCACTCGCTGACTACGAAGAGGCGGCTAGATTGAAACATTTTTCCTAGGCATGTTTAACGACTCGTTCGGAATAGTAAGTGAGTTGACATGGGGCACATTATTCTGGGCACATCACAGCCTTGCTATTAAATAATGATAAGGGGGGCTTTACTGATGCTGCAATGCGTCTGGCTAATAGTCTTATATTTCTCTCGTTCGTTTTAAATTTAGAGAAGGGAAAATGTTAATGGACCAAACGTACTCCTGATAAGTCTCGTGATAATCCTGTCATATACTACTGATTTTTCTTTATTATCAATATCAAAGTTTGTAAGGATGAATCCATATGAACTTTGATGCCTTGTGTTTGATGTCTGAACTCTTACACGGAAAAATAACTGAACGGATTTTGAAAGATTTAAATTTTTAACTGAACTTTGCGGATCAAACGAAAACTCTCGAACGCACGTGATCGCAAAATAATAGACATTTATGTCGAACTTTTCTGAAAACAACGTTTCGGTTATCTATATTAATATTACAAAGAGGGATTCCTTTTTTGTTTATTTGTTTGTACCGAGTAAGCTCAGAAATTACTGGACCGATTTTATCCATTATTCAGCAATGGAAAGCTACATTATCAGCGAGTGACAAAGGCTATATTTTATTCGCGTATTCCCACGGGAACGTGAACTACACGGGTGAAACCGCGGGGCACTGCTAGTCTATTATATTTCGAATAACTTTAATTTAGGTCTAATAACTAATGTCTCAAGCTACAAGGTAATATATAGAAACACAAGTAAACTATCAATTTCATCCGCAAGTACCAAGTTACAGGATTGTGGAAGTATTGGTAGGCAAAATACTGGTATTCAGCTGAGTCTGGTTTGACTGGAAGCCGACTCCAATATACGTAGTTGGGAAAAGGCAGGCCGATGGTGATGATGAATTACATCCACAGCCACAGGTATCCAAAAATCCCAAAATAAAACTTATTCTCAAAACAGCCTCCCAACCAGATCTCACCGTAAAAATAAGTAAAAATCAAACTAAAAATCCACCGCCATTGCACACCTGCCCTAATTACAATCCCTAACGAGTAAGTATCAAACCTGTTTTATTAAAAAAAAAACATACAAAGTTATCTTTACCAGCCCTAAAATGATACATGACTCTTAATGTTAAGATTTAAGGTCGACTATCGCAGTTATTTTGTGTTTTTCGACATGTGTTATTGTGGTGTATGAAGACTCATCTCGATTCTTGAGATGGCCTGTGTTTTTTGGACACCGACTACTTTATAATGTCTTTTTTATTGAAAGTGTATGCGGTCTGTTTTAGGCCGAGGGCAGATACACTGTAATCTAATTTTGGAATTCGTTGATAAAATTTTTGATTGTGTTTTCTGAGACTTTGGGTTAAAAGATGTTTTTTAGATAAGATTATTTTAGTTTTACATGTTTGTGTCATCATTAAAAAGTGTTTGGTTTTTATATCGTATGATCGTCAAGATTTTAAACATACATAGTCATATACTTAGTTAAAACATCGATATTTTAACACAATATCAATATTTTTAATTCTACAACAAATTAATTTAAACAAGAATTTAATATTTTTCTAAGTAGGCAGTTATTATGATTCTTTGCCAAGAGTGATATTGGAGTATTTTAAATGACGACATTAAATTCCTAACTACAAAAAAACCTTACCTTTCATCCGCAAATAAATTCCGGGAGCTCTTGTTCAAAATCCAAAACAACAAAAACAGTCACAAAGTCACTCACAAGTCAAACAACACAGATTTCCAACATCCACAAAATTCCAAGAACTCCAAAAAAAAAATAAACATACAGTTCCAGAAAAAAAGTTTATATTCAAAACATAAAAAAAACACGAAACGTCACACACGATGACAAAACTGTCAAAAAGTATTTAATTAAAAAATAAAAACAATTCTACATTGTTCTCCGAACTTGTTCCATATTTAATTTAAACTTTTTCACACAAAAAAGTCAGCACTCGTCGACGATTTAATCTTTTATTGGGAGTAAAAAGGTTGTATATCGGAATCGGCGAGAAAGCCGTTTGGCGCGAAACGTCAAAACGTCATGAGACGTCCGCGTTGGCGCCAAGCTGACACCACACTGTTGGGTCCATTACAATGGATGCAGCACAGTGTGGCTGTACCTTTGATAATATACATAATTGATAAACCTTTCGGATGTTTTAGCGTCGCCGTCGTCTGGTATGGTTCTAACATGACATGTGTTTGTGAATCATTTAGGCATGTGTTGTTTTAGAAAGATATTTCGATTGTGTAATGAGGCATAGTTACAAATTGTGATAATAAGCATTTGAATAAAAATAAATTATTTAGTAACTCTTTTATACTAAAAATATGCTTATGCTTCTCGACTTTTAATTTAATATGTATAGTAAAACACCAAGAAAAATATTCGGTACCTAAACGGTAATGATAAAACAGTAATTAAAAAAAAAATACCTACCATAGCTTGGCAACCCGTCAATACATAGGCTGATGTTATCGACTTTTAACACTGCAAATGCATGCCAAACATGTTGGCTAAGTATTGCTTTGACACAAATTGCACTGCTTTACACGCATTATGGATTATAAGTGTGATAGGTGCTATAGTGTGGCTAGGTCACAATGGTACTTAAGCTGAATGAAAGGGTCCATATGGCTTTGTAGAAAGTGGAGAACGAATGAGTGTGAGTGGTTTGTAGTGAGTGTGAATTGAATTCTGGGTTTTTTTCGGAATGGACAATTTTAATAAGACACTGTGCTTTCTGTTCGTATCAAAGTAAATAACATTAAAGTATTTGAGAGCTAAACAGCGTAACCTTTATACAATGACACTTATAATTTCGCCCTGTTGATAAATATGTACATAATGGGATAGGCTGAATGGCGGAGGGTGAAGAACGTCAATTTTAATTTTTAAATTGTAGTGAGGAGTACAAATCACTTCCATTTTAATATTCCTCACTCGAGTAAATAAGGTTATCAATATTCATTATAATTTACTCGAGAATTTTTAATGTACATTTCAAAAATCTGTTCGAAACTTCTAAAACCAACATAATCATCAGATGATGCCTTTCCCAACTATATTTTGATGGGCCACCGGTCAAACCGTATTCGGCTGAATACCAATATTTTACGCGAAACGGCTGCCTACCAGACCTCCACAACCCATTAACTAGGTAACTCGGAAGTTCCTGACAAGACTAGAATCAGATTTACTGGCGTCTGACAATCCATAATGACTGTCAAAGATCTACAAATGACAGCCGGGAGTGGCCGGGACCAACGGCTTAACGTGCTTTCCGAGGCACAGAAGAAACTCGGTATGTTAAGATGGTCACCCATACACAGACCAATCTTGGCAAGTATTGCCTAACCTTAGAGATCAACCCGTGCAGCTGTTATTGTTTTAGCTACGAGCTCCAAAATAATAAAGAGGCAAAATTATGTGCCTGTTTAATAAAAAAAATTACGATAATTCCAACACTGATAGAAAGCTTCTCTCTTTTAGTACCTACCATAAAATACCTTTTGTCCCGGAAAATGATGGGCGAACTACACGCGACCTAGCTCGAGGGAAATACGAGTAGCTAGTTGCTTATATATATTTTTTTTCTGGATGGGAAATCATCAAATGACTTCTCCCGCTCTGGGCGGAGCGGAAGGGAGTGTCAGACTCTTACTGACTAAAACCCACCCGTGATCCTTCTTGTGCCCTTTGCGTTCCAGGGCTGCGGTGACTCTTTCGAACAAATTCCGCAACCCTAGCAGGCACTGACCCTATGGGGCCCCGTCTTCTTTGAGGCGCGTGTGGAACACGACGCGCCGTCGACTCGAGCCTGGTTGCTATCGGACGGCGAGCCACCCATAGCTCGCCATCCGCAGGCCCGCGCCTACGGAGGCCGGGAATCGCCCTGCGTTTCCCGACGCCCGGGGCGTCTTCTTCTGTTGCGGCGGCTGGGGCGTGAGGTTTCCCTCTCACGCACGCGTTCCGCCTCCTCCTTCCAGGGCCGGATGCGAGAGGTATCCGACGCGAGGCTTATCCTAAGCTCAATATAAATACCGCAGATTCTCTCACATTCCGATTTTCTTTTGTTTTCCTAGCGCTTGTCATACAAACGGCCACCGCGTCAATATTCTCTGTCACGTCCATATGTGAATGGAAAGGGTTCTGTAACAACTATCCGGTGCAGAGGGCGGCTTTCCACATACAAATCACGTAGACAAACATTCAGACAGGACAAATAACTGTTGGCCGTACAAATGTTTGTTTCTATACGGATTTCGTGTTGGTTGCAAGGTTTGTGTGTCGCTAAAATGGTTCTAGATTTAGAACCTGCTATCTATAACTCTATGGAACAGTAACATTTTCTAAATCAAATTGTTTACGTTTAGTAGTGGACTGGAATCTTCTGCATAGGCTTTTCCCAACAATATTGGGTTCGGCTTCCAGTCAAACCGGATTCAGCTGGATAGCAGTATTTTACTTAAGGCGGCTCCTCCACAACTGGGTAAGATGGTACTTCTTGGCATGTCTGAAATCAGATTTTCTGGCTTTTGACAATCCGTGACGAGTGGCAACTTAGATCTATAAATGACAGCCGAGACCAAAGGCTTAACGTGCTTTCCGAGGCACAAAGGAGTCTCGAAAAGTTAAGATGGTCACCCATTCACAGATTGACCTCGGCAAGCGTTGCTTAACATTGGAGTCGACTCGTGCGACTTATTTTTAGCCAGAAACTCCACCCCTCTAGTTATAGTGAACCGGAGTGAGGATTTATTTTGAGTTAGCAGGAAACAATTCCCAAAGGTTTGACAACAACCAGTCTGATCATGAAGTATCGTGTTAACCAGTAAGTGGTAGCTCTGGAGGTCCGTACATACATAGACAGTTGTCCTATATTTAAAAACTGAGGGCCCAGTGCGAGTTTTTTGACGTACTGGTTCGTGTTACCGTAGTCGCAAAGCATTGTTATTCAGCTGCGACCGGTTTGACTGGAAGTCTATCTCAATATAGTCGGGAAAAGGCTAGGCAGATAAGGTCAGCAAATGCATCACCCACCATGACACTTGCTACCTCTTTAGGAATAATGGTAAATGATAAATGATAAATGATATTTATTTTGTAAGTAGGTTGTAAATAACACTTTTACACGTCAATATTTTTGGTCGTTATAAACTAGATGAGGCCGGTGTTTCCTAGCTGACTACCCTGAGAAGAAACACCGAAACAAACTCAGAGGTCAAGGTCTCTTTTAAAGTCCATACAATTGTACTGATCAAATCATATGAGAACCATGTAGGTTGTAATATTTTGTCACCAAATCTAAAATCTTGTTAAATAAAAACACCGGGAGAAATTCTAAATTCACCGTTCAGTATATATCAATGGCTCATACCTTGTCTCTTTTCATGTGGAAAAGGAATGAACATCACGAGCTCAGTGTGTAACAATAACTGTATTTCATCGAGATTTTCACAAGCTTTTGTACCGTATTAGACAGACTATGTACCTACTTTAGTATTGTTACAATGGTGAGCTCCTTAAAGTTCTGGGTTGAGCTACACGATTGTTGGCAAATGCTTGCATTGTCTGAACAGGGTACTATTCACACAGGATCTTGTCCACTCAAATCTGTGTGGTGCTATCTTCAAAGACTACATCATTAACCAATATGGTGCTCTATTATCTGTTATATGGTCAATAAAAATTACTTGATAGGTATATATCTAGGAAACAACGGCCTCATCTAGTTTGAACTGAGGAAAAAAATAGCCGTATAAAAGTGTTATTTTTTACCAATTACAAAATATCACTAGCTTTTGCCCGCGACTTCGTACGCGCATATCCCGTTTTTTCAGGTTCACATAAGAATTTTAGGAAATCCAATTTTTTCCTTTCTACGTCCAATAATTTAGATGTGGGTTGTCTGTCAGTCAATTAGTAATATAAGAGATTTTATGTGTATATTGATTTATTATTCCCTTTTTTACAAGTTTACAGTTTGGTGATTTCATTGGCCAATAAATTTGCCTGGCATCTTGGGTTTAATCCTCAATTTCGGCATGGTCGAAACGTCTTTGCAATGAAATTATTTTTGGAAGAATATCTCAAAGCCGCTCAAACAACACGATCCTTGAGTTTTGTACTCGATTGCTGGTTAGAGGCTTCAGTAGGAGACTTCAGAGGCGTCAGTAGATAACTAAAAGGGGACACCCTTTTAGTTATCTACTGACGATAAAAAACACCTACCACCCACTCCCTTTTTTATCGGAAAACATCAAATGACGTCTCTTGCTCTGGGAGGAGCTAGAGGGAATGTCAAACTCTTACTGACTTTAACCCACCCGTGTTCCTTGAGAATTCCCTTTACGTTCTAGGGCCGCGGTAACTCTTTCGAACAATTACGCAACTCTGGCACCCACCCCTACATATTTGTAACATAGGCGTGATAGTATGTGTCAACTCATAAAGCTGGTATTTAATCTATACTAATATTATAAAGCTGAAGAGTTTGTTTGTTTGTTTGTTTGAACGCGCTAATCTCAGGAACTACTGGTCCGATTTGAAAAAATCTTTCAGTGTTAGATAGCCTATTTATCGAGGAAGGCTATATGATATATATATATATATATATCATCACGCTAAGACCAATAGGAGCGGAGCAGTCATGAAAAATGTGACACAAACGAAGTTGTACGGACAGCTAGTATATTATAACGAGAACTGGATCATGTGCTACCAAATGACCTTGGGCACAATACGAAGCGATAATCTACTTCCTTACCGCGGCGTTTCTCGCGATCCTATTGTTTTATTCATCGCTTCAACAAAAGAGGTTCTCAGTGTTTTTTTCCCATCGTTTTGAGAACGTAACACCCTTTCTGACCCTTTTTTTAGGGTTCTGTAAGCGCAGATGGGGTTATTAGGAGACCTTGGTTGGCTTTCATATTGTATTGTGGTCTCTTGAGAGGATATATCGATTTATTTAATTTGGAGGTGTCGAAAGATGCGGCTTAAGAATGAATGATATCGTGCTACTTACCATTTTAACCGCTATCTAATCAGGAGTGTTCATTGTGTATCCCTCCAAATCTTTACTACAACAATATAGTGAACAATATACAGGGTTAATTGAAAAACACCAACAATCTCTTAAGAGGTCATTGTACTCATCATTGTGAACAACTTTTACTATGGGACCAAAGCTGAAATCGTGAAAAAAAGTCAACTTTTCCATAAATGTAGAGAACAGCTGATTTTGTTTTCGCGATTTCAGGTTAATAACCTTATATATTAAATTCTGCTGATTGTACATTTACAAAGATTTCGCATTCGAAGCAGTTAAAATAAGAATATGTCTAAAAAAATCATCCAGCAAATCGAAGTAAAGGTGAAATCACGACACAGTTGGCGCAGTGGTTGAGCGTTCAGTTGCTGCGCTACGTCACAGTAAAAATATGGAACAGTATGGAAACTAAGCCCATTTGTTGAAATAATTACCTACGCTCCAGTAGAGCGTTAGGGTTGTCACTTTTAATGTTTGCAATAAGTGTTTTATTGGAACGAAGTTCTTTAACACGGCTTACGGTAGGAGTTGACTGGGAGAAATAGTCATGCGAAAATGCGTTAGTGCATGTTATTCCATGCGACTTTCTTCTTTGGTCAAAATGTAAATAATGCCATTGTAAAAAAAAAATACAAACTGAATATTGTTTATCACTTCTATGCCATTTTATTCCATTTCAATTATACCTATTATCTGCCCTAAAATTTTGATGAAGGATTTCTTATGTTGAAAAATTATTGTTACTAATTTTGTGAAGTAAGTACGTTCCTATGTGTATCTTTCGAAGGCTAAATTTCCTTTGACTATGTTCGCGACGATGCGTCTTAGCTACATAGTATAGATAGTTATAGGTAGCTATAGTAGTACATAGAATGTTACAAATAAATAAAACCGCGACTACATAGTATAGGTAGTTATAGGTAGTTAGTTAGTACATAGAATGCTGTAACAAATAAAGCTGCATAGTATAGATAGTAATAGGTAGCTATAGTTGATACATAGTTTGTTATTGAAATAAAACACATTCGTTACAGTCGTTTGCTCTCAAGAGGCAGTATATAAGCCCTTGGAGCCTTTATTTCTTCCAAGTAAATAGAATATAGTTAGGTAGGGTATCCTATCCCTTACACATAACAGTAAACACATGGTAACCCTGGTAATCGAAGGTATATAAAGGTAATCAAGGTATATAAAGGTATATAAAGGTGATCGGTGGTATATAAGGTAATCGAGGTATATACACACACAGACAGACATACATAGGTAAATAGAAAGGGCTTGGTAATTTGAGACTTGAAATATTAGGTCAAAGGTAGTCGCATAGCTAAAAGCGACACTGACCAATCACAGAGCAGGAGGGTGCTGGTACGTGATTGGTCAATGGTTTTTGATAAATAGCCCTGGTGAAGGTATGCACAAAAATAAAACACTTTGCATCTACCCTCTTCCTTTCCCGAAAAAACAAGTCTAGATTCTAGACTTCTAAATGTCTGAAATAGAACCGCCTTGAAAAATCCTTTCAGGGGATATATAGATGTCTATAGTGTATGCAGGCATAAAGCCGTAATTTAGGTTTAAATAAAACTGTTTATTTTTATCCCCCTGAAACATATACGCTTATAGAGTTGCAACCCCTTAAGTGACAGGGTTGAGACATATGTAGTTTTGTAGAGGGTTGTCGTATCTATAGAGATACATATAGCTGTATAGCCCGCCTAGCATAGTTTTACGGTAAATTCACCCCAAGTAGGTAATAGCTTCGTGCCTACAATAGTTTTGTATAGTTTTCGGCATCCCACCCCTACATGGAGGGGGATGAAGGGGTGAATTTGTCTCCGCTGTATGGAGCTTACCAAGGGCTATCCATAAAGGTACGACAACCCCTACTCACATAGACCTAAGCCTAGATATAGCCTAAAATCTAGAATTAGCATAGTGAAAGTTTTAGTTAATAAACTTCATCACACACGGTGATTTTTTGGGTGTCGATACGGTATAGTTGCGCCGTACAATAGTAACATAGAAACTTTAAGAAATTTGTAGTCATTGTCAAGATATTTTGGATTTATACCTAAATGTAGAATCATATAGTCGCGAATTTCACCCTTCAAATCGCTAAGTGCATAGTGAACAAGTTAAATAGTGTTTTATTGTGACTTTATTGGTAAGCCCTCAATACCTACCCCTATATATTGTGTGAATAACAGCAAGTATAGCAAGTAGTCAGCTAAGGGTTGCATCTTCATGGCCCGTAGCTTATAGACGGAGCGTCAACGCGTCTGGATCATTTATACCTAGGTGGGTTGTCACCATACAGTCCACTTTTGAAGAATAGGATAACCTACCCTGGCCACCCTACAGTCCAGTCGATCACGTCCGCCCCGTACAGACTAGACTAGAATATAATGTTGTCGTAAAATTATGGTCATTTATTTTTTCATACTCATAAGAATTCATTTATTCCATATGTTATATAAATTATAATACAATATAAATTACAATCAGTCTTCGGTATAAGGATTTAATACTAGTAAAAATCTGTGCTTGGGTACCTACTCAGTTTTTGCAAAACGAAAACCTGAGTGGCCCATCTATAGCCATTATAATAGCGTAGGTATTATCTATGACCCCACCGAATGTGTCTCCACGTTGTCGTCGTGGTGGGGCTTGAGCGTCCCAATGATCTTGCGAGCTTTCCCGGTAGAGCCACTCATGCCGGAAGGTCGCAAGTGAGGGATCAGACCAAGAGAGACACACGCTTGCTCGCTGCTCTTTGGTACGCGTCTGATCATCAGACGTGACTGTGGGAGCAGCGAGCAGGTGGAGAGGTGAGGTTAGGAGAGAGGGCCCTGAGAAGGGGCGGAGCGAAAAGGGACCGCACCCTTAAAAGGAACAAAACATGAAAAAAGGCGATTGTAAAATGAGTCCCCAGGTGGGTCCCGACTGCTCAGCAGTCGGGGAATCCCACCCCGCTTCGGCGGGCTGCCCTCCGTACTCTGGGGTGGGCACCAAACGCCTTCCGCTTGCCAGTGGCAACACGAGCCGAGGAGGCTCCCAATCGTCGTCATCCGAGTCCGCTTCCTTTAAGGAGCTGATGGCGTACGGTTGCGAAGAGGAGGGTTCGCCTGAGCGCCGGGGTGGTGCGGAGTCGGATTCCGGCTCCGCGCCAGACCTAGTAACGGTCAGCTCGGCGGGCTCTGGAGACGAGGGAGGGGGGGCTGCTGCGGAGAGCGTGAGGTTCTTCCGCAAGCGGCCCAGACGGGAGGATGACAAGGAGTCGTCCTCCGAGGGCGAGTTCGCCTCCGCCCGCAAAATCCCCACCGCTAGGCGGGGCAGGGGCAGTGAGGCAGGGAGGGGGCTGGCTCCCTCTACCCGGGAGGCGGAGCGTCGGGCCGAGAGGTTGGTGGAGGAGGGGCGTCGCCCTGGAGGGAGCGGTCGTGGGGCTCCCTCTACTCTTCCGCCTCCTCTCGACTCTGACGACTCAGAGCCCCCGGGAGAGGTACCTCCCGCTGCTGAAAGAGGCAGAAAATTTGAGGAGGTGGTGGAGGCCGCGATTCGCGCTGTGGCCTTCAAGAGGAAGCAGTCCTCGAAGCGGGAGGCCATCAGCGCGGCCAAAGCCTCCATCCTGGCGGCAGCGGCAACCAACGTCGGCGGGGCAAAGGAGGCCAAAGAGGCGACTGAGTTGCGGGCGGAGGTCGCCCGCCTCGCGGTTCTTACGGAGCGACTCGTTCGGGAGAATGAGTCGCTCCGGAGGGACCTGGCGGGGATGGCCAGAGCGGCCTCTGAGGAGCTGCAAGGGGGGCTGAGTCCGGCGCCTCTGGAGGGGAGCCTAGTGCTGAGCCAGGTGCGAAACCTGGTGCGGCAGGAGCTGGCTCCCTTCCGGAGGCAGTTCTCCACCCTGGAGGACATGGTCCGGCGCCCCCCAACAGCGGCGACACAGAAGGCCCCGGGCCGGCAGAAGGCGGCCTCTTACGCAGCCGCGGTGGCTGCCGGCCCGGCAACGTCTGGCCAGGCGGCGAAGGCCAAGGGAGGAGCCGCGCCAGTGCCTGTGGCACCGGCACCTGCGACGCCGGCGACGACGAAGTCGGCCCCGGCGAAGAGGGGTAGGAGGAAGGCTGGAGGGGGAACGGCTAAGGCTGCTGCGCCAGTGGCGCCGCAACCGCCCCCACCTCCACCCTCGGACCCTCCTGCGGCCGAGGCCGAGTGGCAGGTTGCTGGAGAGAAGCGGCGGGCCAAGAAAGCGGCTAAGAGCAAGGCCAAGAAGCAGCGGCGGAAGGCCAATGCTATTGCGGCGAGGCTTCGCGCCCCGAAGTCCGCGGCTGTGGTGTTAACACTGCAGCCGGAAGCGGAACAGAGGGGCGTGACGTATCTCGCCGTACTGAAGCGGGCGAAGGAGGCGGTGAGCCTCCAAGAGCTGGGCATCAGCGGGGGCATCGGGGTCAGGAGGACCCTAACCGGTGCCCGCAAGCTCGAGCTCGCCGGAGCGGAGAGTGGCCCGTTCGCGGACGCCCTGGCCGAAAGGCTGAGGGCGGTCTTACCCGCGGACGAGGTCCGGGTGTCCAGGCCGACTAAGCGCATCGACATGCGCATAGTGGGCCTGGATGACTCCGTTACGGAGGAGGAAGTTGTGGCCGCCGTCGCCAGGACTGGGGGGTGCTCTGCCGAGCTCGTCAAGGCGGGCACCCTCCGGCCTGACAACACGGGCATGCAAACCCTTGTGGTGAGCTGCCCCGTGACGGCGGCCAGAACTGTGTCGGAGGGCCGAAGGCTCTTGGTGGGATGGGTGTCTGCGCGGGTAAAACTGCTGGAACCCAGGCCTCTGAGGTGCTACCGCTGCCATGTGGGCAACCACACGGGAGCTATGTGCCCCTCGGAGGTGGACCGCAGCGGTCTTTGTTTCCGCTGTGGTCAGCCCGGTCATCGGGCCGGCTCGTGTGAGGCCACGCCGCACTGCAGTGCATGTGCGGCTGCTGGCAAGCCGGCCGAGCACTGGGCTGGGGGAAGGGCCTGCGCGCCATCCGCCCCGGCCAAGGGCAAGAGGTCCGCCGCCACCGCCGCCTCTGCCGCCGCCGCGGCTTCCGTCGCCGCTTCTGCCGCTACTGCCGTGGGTGCTGCGACTCCTGGTTCTCGGGAGGGGGCCGAGATGGAGTGCCAGTAATGGTCCCATCGTGGCCTCCTCCAGAGACAAGTCGGCCGCTGTGCTATTGCGCAGTGGCTGATGCCTGGGGACGGTGAGCGTGGGTGGCTCGCCGTCCGATACCAGGTTGAGTCGACGACGCGTTGTGTTCCACGCGCGCCTCAAGGAGCCGTCAGCACCAAGGACGGGGCCCCATAGGGTCGGTGCCTGCTAGGGTTGCGGAATTTGTTCGAAAGAGTTGCCGCGGCCCTGGAACGCATAGGGCACAAGAAGGATCACGGGTGGGTTTTAGTCAGTAAAAGTCTGACACTCCCTACCGCTCCACCCAGGGCGGGAGGGGTCATTTGATGATTTCCCATCCAAAAAAAAAAAAAAAAAAAAAAAGGTATTATCTATGAACACGGCACCCGCCACTGAGAGCACCGCGAAGGTCCCTTAGCGGCCTCGTAGATGTGCGCGTCTGTGTGAGTGTGCCGTTTCGATCGTTTGTTCGTAGTTTCTGTACTGTTCCATTTTTCTACTGTGGCTACGTGTCGCGGGTTTGATCCCCGCACGGAACAAATGTTTGTATGGCCTACAGATAGTTGGGGTCTGGGTGTCTTGTGTATGTGAGTTTACATGTTTGTGAACGCACCCACGATACAGGAGTAAATCCTAGTGTGGGGCAACGTTTTAAAAAAAAAGGTGTTTTTCAACATCATATCCATGCATTTGCGGTTATTCATTATTCATAACTATCACTAGTTTTTACAGTACCCAACTAAATTACTGTTTGTCATGTTATCATGAAAATTGCATATTTAATCAATATAAGTGAGGTACCAAATTAATGCTAAAAGTGTTTCATCATATCCCAACATAAATGAGATTGAACAAACACCAAACCATTAAATTTTAACCCCTATAGAAATTATTTATTCATGCATTTTGTTCCACAAAATATTATGTTTTCGGGTTGCACTTTTTACAAGCTTTACTAACACGGCAAAAAATACGGGTTATGTGACAAAAAATAACGAAAAACAGGATGTACGAATCTTTTGTTAGTATTCATATTTATGGTAGTTTAGTTGTAATGTTATGCATATTTTTAACCCACTTCTAAAAAAGGTTCTCAATTCGGATGTTTGTATGTTTTTTTTTATGTTTGTTCGCACATAACTCCGTCGCTTGTGAACCGATTTGAAAAAATCTTTTTATTTCAAATCGGAAATTTGTTTTCTTTCGGAAGTCGGTGTTCAAAAAACGAAAAAGCAACCACAAACACCGAGTTCCGAAATTAAAGTTATTTTGCACTTTTTTGATTTTTTGTGTAAAAGTCGGTTGTATTTTTATGTTAAAAAGTTTTTTATAACATTAATTTGTGGTTAATTAATTCAATTATTTATAAACGCACAGGCTGTTTTTTACACGACTGCCTAAAAAAGGATTATTATGTTTTGACGGTAGTTTTTCTTGTTTAGGGGATTATTTATCAAGGTTACAGTCAATACTGATGTGACCGTGATTACCAGTTGAATTGATAAATATATTTCTAACAAAATAATATATTTTGATAATCTCACTAACTAGAATTATCTTCTTTACCTAGGTAACATTCCCACACAGAGCATACTATTAATACCGGCATTCTTATAAGACACGAAATAAAAAATATTGGTATTCATTCATTCAGAACATAAGGTTAACAATAGCAAATTCATCGTCAGAGTAGCACCTAGCGAAGTACTGAATTTCAAAAAAATTAGGGGTCATCCGATACTGGTTTGTTTGATTACACGTACGTACGTACGTACAGTAAGTTGCACATCAAGCTAGCAGCAAGCAGGTTGCAGCAACTATAATAAAAGCTCATGTCCATCATTTAAACACAACGGAATCCACCTACTTTATATAATTATTTATAGAGATATCACTTTAAAGACAACTTAACCTCTCTTAATTATAAACTCGAATATCATAATTTATAAACATAATAAAATTAACAAAATAGCTTTGGGGTCGTTTCTAGTGTTATTTATTAAACAAATTAGCTGTCTATAAGTGATTAGTGAACCGACCTACTCTTCTGACAGTATTTATTATAAATTACACTACATTTGTGGGACTCTAAAGGCTTGCATTCATAACTGAACCACTGAACTCATGAAGATAAGTAAGCATAAGTGGCTTTAGTAGACACTGAAGTCACTTATACTTACTTAAGATGGCGATTTTGAAATAGGCCCATAAATCATCTTTATCATCATGCACAGCTAAATAAATAATAAAAGCCGCACGGGTCGATTTTCTAGGTTAAGCAACGCTTGCCGAGGTTGGTCTGTGGATGGGTAACCATCTTAACATGGCGAGACTTCTCCGTGCCTCGGAAAGCACGTTAAGCCGTTGGTCCCGGCTATCATTTGGAGATCTTTGGCAATCGTTACGGATTGTCAGAAGCCAGAAAATCTGACACCAGTCTTGCCAAGAAGTACCGTGTTCCCCAGTTAATGGGTTGTGGAGGTCTGGTAGGCAGCCGCTTCAGGTATAATAAAAAATACTGGTATTCAGCTGAATCCGGCTTGACTGGGAACCGACCCCAATGTAGTTGGGAAAAAGGCTAGGCAGATGATGATCATCATCCACAGCCCGAATACACTCACTGCTGTGCATAATCCTCTCTTTTCTTGTACCTATGCCACTGATGTTCCCATACGGAAGGCCAACGCCATTGCGGCGAGGCTTCGCGCCCCGCAATCCGCAGCTGTGGTGCCTTATCTCGCCGTATTGAAGCGGGCGAAGGAGGCGGTGAGCCTCCAAGAGCTGGGCATCAGCGGGGGCATCGGGGTCAGGGAGGTATTCCTCGTAGCGCTCCCGTTTTGAAACGCTCCCATCTAAGCGCTCCCGTTTTGTTCCTCCAAGCGCTCCCAAAAAGAGCGCTTCGAGGAACGATTAAAAATATTAAAATTTATTTCCTCAAAGCGCTCCCATGATTAACTTTCGGATAGAGATGGGACTATACTAACTGAAATTATCGATAATAAGTAGAACACATTGTTATAATAAAAAGAAGTCAACATATAAATTATTATTTCTGTTGTTGAAAATAACAGTACCAAATATGCAGGTTGATTTTTTTAAAAGCGACTTTGAGGAAGCCGTAATCAGCGGTTTTTTAGCAGAGTTTCCAAATGCAGTTGCAAGTGGGTGTATTTTTCACTACAGACAAGCGCTTAAAAGAAAATCTCGAGACCTAGGTCTATTCAAAAATAGTATTTTTAGGAAGCATGTTGCTTTGTGTACTGTATTACCTCATTTACCTGCCTCAGATTTAGATGATGCATTTCTTTATATAATGAGTCAGTCTCCACAGGACAAAAATATCACAAAATTCAATGATTATATGGTTTCCCAATGGTTAGAACACCGATTTTGGAAAAACAAATTTACATGTTACGGTGAAAAGAATAAAAGAAATAATTTCGTGGAATCACATTATTCAGACATTAATAAAAAAATCAATCAAAAGCAAGGTGTAAATTTAGCCAAACTGCTAAGATACTTACAAAACTATTGTAACAATTTTGCTAAAATAAGATTAAAAATGAACATTTCCGAAAATCAAAAACATGCCCAAGAACGAAACAATGTAATTGAAAATATATTACATCAATACGTGTCTGGCGCTATTTCTATAGGACATTGCCTAGAGATGTTAAGATTTTAATAAGTATTTTTGCACCTGTTAGTAATGATTAATTAATCAGTAATAATTAAGATTATGAAACGATCTGTGATTTTTAATAAGTATTAAAGATTTTTATATTATTATACTACTCTTAGTAAGATTAATATTGTTTCAATGTGATTGTAACTGGAAATATTATTTTATATCCTATTTGTAATTTGTAATTGTTAAACATGAAGGAACCATCTGTGATTTTTTTTTTATTGGCTATAGGCTCGCGTTTGACCATAATCACACCTGATGTTAAGCGATGATATGGCCTACGATGTAGCACGCTTGCCTAGAAGCAATCTATTCACTGTAGACTTGAAGACTCCTAGGTTGTAGCTATCAGGAATCACAGACTCCGGCAGGGAATTCCACTCCTTAGCTGTACGCATAATGAATGTGTTCCCAAAACGCTTTGTACGTATGGGTGGGATGTCGACCATGTAACGGTGGCGCATTGCCGTGCGTCTTGTGGTCCAATGATGGAACGGACTTGGTGGGATCAAATTGTGCAACTCCAATGAACACTTATTAATTAGTCAGTAATAATTAAGATTATGAAACGATCTGTGATTTTTAATTTTAAAGATTTTTATAATATACATACTTATACTACTCTTAGTATTAATGTTGTTTTAATGTGATTGTAACTTGGAATATGTTTTTATATCCTATTTGTAATGGATAATGTTACTTTGCCAAATCGCCTGAAAGTTTGTCATAATATAGCCTGTATGGATACAAGTTAACAACTTTTTGTTTCTCTCAAAAATACCCAGTAGTTTTTATTTTATTAGCATTTAAAGTTTCGAAAAATATTCAGTCGCGCTGGCAGACTCGCTAATGCGTATGACGTCACAGTACCGTGGCGTGGAGCTAGTCGCCAGGGGTTATTCCCGTTCGTCCACACCCCGTCGCCAGTGGTACACACAAAATACTAATGTAATTATTATGTAGGTCTACTGCAATGTGATTATTATACGTATATAATTTATAATTAAGTATATCTATGCGTTTTATTTATAACATCCTCTTTGAATACCTACACAATAACATTGGTCCTTGTATACACATAAGAGTGCCGAAAGCAAAAAGATATTATTCTCTCAATTTCGTAATTTGGTTAAGCAACTTCGATGTCGATGACGCACACATGAGTTTTTAAAAATTATCGATATAATTCATTACTTCATGCTTTTCCCTATTTTTAAACGTGGGAGCGCTTCGAGGAAATAAATTTTAATATTTTTAATCGTTCCTCGAAGCGCTCCTTTTGGGAGCGCTTGGAGGAACAAAACGGGAGCGCTTAGATGAGAGCGTTTCAAAACGGGAGCGCTACGAGGAATACCTCGGGTCAGGAGGACCTTGACCGGTGCCCGGAAGCTCGAGCTCGCCGGAGCGGAGAGTGGCCCGTTCGCGGACGCCCTGGCCGAAAGGCTGAGGGCGGTCTTACCCGCGGACGAGGTCCGGGTGTCCAGGCCGACTAAGCGCATCGACATGCTCATAGTGGGCCTGGATGACTCCGTGACGGAGGAGGAAGTTGTGGCCGCCGTCGCCAGGACTGGGGGGTGCTCTGCCAAGCTTGTCAAGGCGGGCACCACCCGTCCTGATAACACGGGCATGCAAACCCTTGTGGTGAGCTGCCCCGTGGCGGCGGCCAGAACTGTGTCGGAGGGCCGAAGGCTCTTGGTGGGATGGGTGTCTGCGCGGGTAAAACTGCTGGGACCCAGACCTCTGAGGTGCTACCGCTGCCGTGTGGGTAACCACACGGGAGCTATGTGCCCCTCGGAGGTCGACCGCAGCGGACTTTGTTTCCGCTGTGGTCAGCCCGGTCATAAGGCCGGCTCGTGCGAGGCCACGCCGCACTGCGTTTCATGTGCGGCTGTTGGCAAGCCGGCCGAGCACTGGGCTGGGGGAAGGGCCTGCGCGCCATCCGCCCCGACCAGGGGCAAGAAGTCCGCCGCCGCCGCCGCCTCTGCCGCCACCGCGGCTTCCGTCGCCGCCACTGCCGCTTCTGCTGCGGGTGCTGCGCCTCCGGTACTCGGGAGGGGGCTGAAATGGAGTGCCAGTAATGGTCCCATCTCGGCCTCCTCCAGAGACAAGTCGGCCGCTGTGCTATTGCGCAGTGATGCCTGGGGACGGTGAGCGTGGGTGGCTCGCCGTCCGATACCAGGTTGAGTCGACGACGCGTTGTGTTCCACGCACGCCTCAAGGAGCCGTCAGCACCGAGGATGGGGCCCCATAGGGTCGGTGCCTGCTAGGGTTGCGGAATTTGTTCGAAAGAGTCACCGCGGCCCTGGAACGCAAAGGGCACAAGAAGGATCACGGGTGGGTTTTAGTCAGTAAAAGTCTGACACTCCCTACCGCTCCACCCAGGGCGGGAGGGGTCATTTGATGATTTCCCATCCAAAAAAAAAAATGATGTTCCCATACCAGCTTCATCCAGGTTTTTTTTTGTGGATGGGAAAAAAATCTCGAATGACTTCTTCCGCTCGAGGTGGAGCGGACGAGAGCATTAGACTCTTATTAACTGGAACCCCTCCGTGTTACTCTTGCAAACAAAATCCGCAACTCTGGTAGGCATTGGCTCCGATTACTGTGCTGATATATCATTGAACAGTAGAATGGAAGAGGATTGTAATGAAACTTGGTATTTGTTAGACTGTGGTCTCACCGAACACCAAGTTTAAATAAATTGAGACGACACGTTTGGCGCAGTGGTTGAGCGTTCAGCTGCTGCGCTACGTGTCGCGGGTTCGATCCCCGCACGGAACAAAATGTTTGTGTGGCCTACAGATATTTGTTCCCGGTCTGGGTGTCTTGTGTATGTGAGTTTACATGTTTGTGAACGCACCCACGATACAGGAGTAAATCCTAGTGTGGGGCAAAGTTATATTTAAAAAAAAAAACCATTCAACCGTTAAACATGAAGAAGGAACAGACAGACAGACAACATTATTTTCGCATTTATAATATAGAGGGACATTTGAAATCATTGCAGTCGTAAAAGCATTCTAGAATACCAGTGAAACGCTTCCCATTTCATCAATTCTAACATCTCCAAATAATTTATACAAACGTCTATGGATATCGACATTGCTATCAAACGATCTCTATAGCCACATGGCTATCGAATGTCTATAAACCTTTACTGAACGTTTCTTCCGTTAATCGAATACAAAGGGTTTATGTTCGCTTGTTCGAAACGATCACGGGAATTACTGGACCGATTTAGATGTTGTTTACAGTGATGAAATTCGTTGTCTTTATCTGTATGCTGATGTTTGGGACGGGAAAAAGGTATTTAGATAGTATCGGTATGTTTTGTTTTTGTAGAAGTAGGCTAGCAGATATTTAAAAAGTAAACATAAAACACTACTACATACCTACATTTATGTACATTCTGAAGCCTAATTTTCGTACAGTCGGCAAACAAAAATCGAGCACTTTGGATTTTTTAAATCTGTATGTGGAGCAAAATTTGTTAGAATCGGAATAAAAGTAATGTTTTAAAAATATAAACCCTTTCGCAACTATTTTAATTTTCAAAAACAGAGATTTCCAGTCATTTTGAAACAATCTAAATGCTATATAAAAATGGCAGTGCTAATTTATGTTTGTCGCTGTCCGTACCTAAACCCTTTCAACTTTGAGTCACAATATTTATTAGGGACAAAAACAGCGGTGTATTAATAAGTAAATATAGCTTAGAATTTAATAATAGAGTATTACAAATACACTACTCACAACGTTATTCACATATTACCTACAAAACAGATCTATTTTATTAATTGTACTATTTGTTAGAAATAACGATATTAAAATAAAGAGAATAATAGTAAACAATGCTTAATAATTCGGGACCTGACCACTCAAAATAGTAACAACTTATTTTCTAAATATAGCCTTGTTGAGAGACAAAATACCGAATGAGACAAAGTGCTTATTGTAGTTATCAACTAATCGATGCACTAGTAAGCGTACATACGCCTGAGGTGGTTCTACAAAAAGTAGTTGCAAACAAGTGTCTCGAGCGAACTTCTTGAACATGTTCGGTACGAGGGATCAGGTAGCACGACGTGTTCACTAGGTAAGTATAAATCTATCTATACTTATAATAAATCTGTAGAGAGGTCAATTCTGTACAAGGAATATATTTTCAAAATAACTATCAGGGGGTGATTAGTGATCGATACTGGTGCCAAAAATGCAATCAGTAAATTTTTTGTCTGTCTGTCTGTCTGTCTGTCTGTCTGTCTGTATGTTCTTTATAGAAACAAAAACTACTCGACCGATTTTAACGAAACTTGGTGCAATTATTCTTCATACTCCTAGGCAGGTTATAGTATACCTTTCATCACGCTACAATCAATAGGAGCAGAGCAGTGAAGGAAAATTTTGGGAAAACGGAAGAAGTTACTCCATTTTTTAAGCTTTCGTCGCGTGTGTAGCCTTAATGGTTAAAGTTACATAGAAATCATGTATTACGGAAATGTTCTACATAAAATTATCTATAAAATATCCCGAAACAGCATGTCTATCTTTTGTCAATTTTAAACCGATCGGGCTGAGAGTTTCAAAATCGGGGGTAAAGTAACTATTCCACGCGGACGAAGTCGCTGGCAGAAGCTAGTCTATACTAATATTATAAAGCTGAAGAGTTTGTTTGTTTGAACGCGTTAATCTCAGGAACTACTGGTCCGATTTGAAAAAATCTTTCAGTGTTAGATAGCCCATTTATCGAGGAAGGCTTTAGGCTATATAACATCACGCTTAAGCCAATAGGAGCGGAGCAGCGATAAAGAATGTTTTAAAATCGGGGATTCCACGGGGACGAAGTCGCGGGCAGCAGCTAGTAACGTAATATACGAAATAATAAATCCAGAAAAATAAAGTAATACATTGCGTTCTTTCTAGGAAATGGGATGTTTTGAGATTTTGGGGACCAAATCGCATTTTTTTTTTCAGTAATCGAACGTTTTTATTTTTGGCGAAGTTTTCTCGCCTCACGACCAAAACTAGCTAATTATGAGAAAATTCTTTAGAACATTCCATTTAACAACTCCATAATTCTCAACCACTCTGCCTATCCCACAAATAAAGCGAGCGTGAACATAACTTAACCAGTAAATACACATTAAAATACATTAAGTCATGAAGCAAACACTTAAAGTTGATTTAATTCTAATGACTTCTCTTTTAATGTAGTTTGAAGTAATTAATTTGTTGTTTATCATTTTGTACGGATTAGAACTGGGCTTAGAACTTAAGCTGTGTGTAGACTTCAAAAGTAATTCATTTGAAAGGCCTCCCGGTATCATTCCAGGTACACCTTAAAGGTTAATCCACACAGATCCGGCCCGTGCCTGTGCTATGCCGAGGACGCCAAAGGACCATAGTCAGTCAGGAGCTCAAAAAATATCGGTGCGTTGTATTAAAGTTACACGTCTGTGTAACTTTAATCTCTAACATATCGTCTATCTTTAAAGTCTAGTCTGTGAACGAGCTAATATTACCTAGTTCACAGACTAGACGTCCGTATACATGACGTGTGTTTGACAGATCACGATCCGTTCATGTCATGGATACGGCCCTGATATGTGTGGATTCACCTTTAAAATTTTAACTTAAATATATGACGACACGATTGGCGCAGTGGTTGAGCGATTGGCCGCTGCGCTACGTATCGTGGTTCGATTCTCACACGGAACAAATATTTGTATGGCCTACAGATAGTTTTTCCCGGTCTGACTGTGTATGTGAGATTGTATGTTTGTAAACGCACCCACGACACAGGAGAAACTCCTAGTGTGGGGTAAAGTTAAAAAAAAAACTTAAGACGCTGCACACTGCCTCAAACCAGAAGACTGACAAACAGACTTCACTGAAGATAAAGTACGTATTAAAATACCTTCTACGATTTTAGTAGTAGCCAAAATTGCTAACATCTGAAAAACCCACTCATTTAGCCGTAAATACTTGTAGACTCTTCATGCAACAATAAATGTCTACGCTTGTGCTTTTGCTTGTACCTAATAGTTGCAAAAACCCCCGCCCGTCACCACTTCTTATTGTTTAAGAAAGAAAGAATTGGCGCCACAATCTCTTCCGTAAACTGAATCAATACTAAGTATGTGTTTAAAACATGATAGCAACTATTCCAAAAAATCTGTTATTAAATATAGTCAAAATATTCTAAAAAACCAGTTTTAATTACAATTGTTTAATCAGACCCGGGATTTCAAAATATTTTGAGAACTTTGATTACTAATTTACACAAAAGAAAAAAAGAATGGGGAATAGTTTGTATAAAAATTTTGTGTTAAACAAAATAATACTGAAACTTTCGCATAAAGCCACTTACGATTTAAATCTTCGAAAATGGGTTTTCCAAGGTCGCTAGCAAGAATGGCTATCCTCAAAAAGGTTGATATTCTTTTGGGAAAACCTTTGCCTAAACAAGTAAACACGGAAACTGCGTCATTTTATATAACAAAGCTAGTGGAAAATTCCCATGGCCCAACATACCTACTATTTGTGTTTTGAAAAAATGTGGTTAGGTAAGAGAATTTCCATAGACATGAGTAGTTCTCACAGAAATAATTCATCATTCCTGGGAGAACTCGAGTAACAAGACAGGGAAATGAGGCACAAATCATGCTGGAGCTTCTTAAAAAGAGGAATACATTCAAAGGAGGTTATTCAAAAATCAAACTAGATATTATTATGTACTTCCTGAGATAACAATCTTGATTTCTTTTCATAAAATCTCATGTTAATATTAGTTAATTAAAGCATGTATGCGTTTGGTTTATCAATACTACTTCAAACAAAATATCAGTTCATTCTGTCCAAGTCTTTCTTTTTAACTATCTTTTGTACACGACTTCGAACACGAATATCGTGCTTTTTCCCTTTCCCATAGAAATTTCGGGAAATCTTCTCCTAGTGTTACACGCCCTAAGGAACATACATCCCCATTTCAGCTTTATACGTCCCGTGGTTTCGGCTGTTCGTTGTCAATTAATCTGTCAGTCACTCAATGACTCAGAACGAAAGAGTTATACCCACCTGCCTTTTTTTAAGGATGGAAATAATCAAATAACTTCTTCCGCTGGGAGCGGAAGGGAGTGTCAGACTCTTACTGACTTTATGTGAGTGAAACTGGTAGCCGAACCCACAACAGTTAGGTACAGGCGAACGCACAAATCTTAGCAGTTGGGCAAGTTTCAAACTCAAAGCATTCATTTCAGTTAAACCATTTACAGACGGATCGAAGTGAAGCTATCTGCACGTTCCAAAACGTTAGATCTTTATGGAGAAGAACGTGCAAGAAACTCCACGGACACTCTTTTAAATCAATAATTTGTTACAAAGTTCTGGATACATTGTTCTTGTTGAAATTATGTATACATATATTGAGAACGCCGTAGAAAGACGAGTATGATACAGGCATTCGGAATAAAAGGAACAACTCAAAGTACCTACAAACAATTAAAATAAACCCTGGCAGTTGAGAGATGACTAGTCCTAGCTGACGGAGCCAAATGATAAATGAATCATATTCGCCAATTTGTAATATCCACCTTGGTATATATCTACATTTTATCAGCGACATCTGTTCGAAACATTTTCTCGACTGAAATGTAGCATTTTCCGCACGTATGCCGTTTGCTTTGCTCAAATACTCGCGTGTTTAAATAGAGATCAACAGTACGTAGGTATGCAGCAAGTATTTGTACCTTGCTTAACAAACAATATTATAAATTCGACAGTAACTCTGTCTGTTTACTTGCTAAACGGATTTTAATGAAACTTGGCATACAGGTAAACCTGGAAATCCTGGAATATAACAAAGCATTCTTTCATCCCCAGAGCTCGTGGCTAAATGATAAAAGCTGTACGGATCGATCGTCAAGGTTATACAACGCTTGCCGAGGTTGGTCTATGGATGGGTGACCATGTTAACATATCGAGATTCGTGTCTCGATAAGCACGTTAAGAACTTGGTTCCGGCTGTGATTGTTGGATATTTGGCATTCGTTACGGATTGTCAGAAGCTAGAAAATCTGACACCAGATTTGTCATGAAGTACTCGTTTGATGCCCTGTTACTTGTTTGATGGTAAAAGTTAGTAATTGTATGATATTATTTTATTTTTTTAAGTACTATGACACAATAGTTGCAAAATTCATGCCCCAGCCACCGCAATAGACGCCAACGACACGTCCCGGGAGTCGGGAGTCGCAAGGCGATTCCCGGCGGGCCTGCGGACGGTGAGCGTTGGGTGCCTTGCCATCCGATAACAACCAGGCCCGGGTCGACGGTGCCTTGTTTTCCACGAGCGCTTCAAAGAGATGTCAGCAAAGAAGACGGGACCCCACAGGGCCAGCCTGCAAGGGTTGCGGAATTTGTTCAAAAGACCGCGACCCTGGAACACAAAGGGCATTGGGAGGAACACGGATAGGTTTTAGTCAGTAAGAGTCAGACACTCCCTTCCGCTCCGCTTACGGACGAGGTTATTTGATAATTTCGCATCTATAATAAAAAAAAACTTGTACTTAACATATAAATGAGTATTGTTGCGCGCCAGAATTAAGTTAGGATGATAGCGGCATTCGGTACCACTAGCGCCATCTAGTATCGAGTAGCAGAACTATTGAAGTCAAGGACCTTCGAGATTTTTCTATGCTAGAATACTCGGACCTTAGTCGGTCGCGACCGATATGTACGCGAACTTTCTGGAGTTCTACTCGGCGCTCTATATAAGGCCGGCGCATGTACCGACCGAGTCAGTATTAGATTTGCGATACAAGTGATAACTTCGAGAGCGATCTTCGACTGCGAACTCAAGTGATTAATAGTGCGATTGTGTTTTGTGATTAGTGAGTTTATAGTGTAATTAGTGTGGTGTAAATTAAAGTGTCATCTTTGTTTATCGAATCGGCTGATTTTAATTGTAACGAACCCGAAGCTCGTAACAATTGGTGTCAGAAGAGTGGATTTAAAGGATGCCGATTCTACCAAAAGACAAGACGCAGGTCAGAGCATTTTTGGGTTTGTGCTCTTATTATCGGCGATTTGTCAAGAACTTTGCTGACATAGCCAAACCCCTGCACAAGCTGACCGAAGAGAAGCGACATTTCTGCTGGGATGACAGTTGCGACATTGCATTCCAGGAGCTCAAGGAACGTCTGTGCAAAACACCTATTTTGAGGTATCCTGATACGGGCAAGGAATTTATAGTTGACACAGATGCAAGTGATATAGGACTTGGCGGTGTGTTATCTCAACGGAATGGCGATCAAGAAGTTGTGATAGCGTACTTCAGCAAATCTCTGTCGAAGCCAGAAAGGAATTATTGTGTCACGCGACGGGAATTACTTGCTGTGGTCAAGTCATTGCAGCATTTTAGCAAATATCTGCTGGGGAGGAAATTCCACTTACGAACTGACCATGCTGCGCTGAAATGGCTATTGCAATTCAAAAACCCAGAAGGGCAAGTTGCGAGATGGATTGAACTACTTCAGGAATACGACTTTGTGATTGAACATCGCAGCGGGAAATCTCATGGCAACGCAGATGCATTATCAAGAAGACCTTGCCCTGAAGACTGCAAGCATTGTACTCGGCAAGAGAGTAAAGAAGTCGTACCTGTGAGGATGATCAAGACAGATCTTAGTAACGAGTGGAAGGAAAACTTGGAACGTGCACAGCAGGATGATTTGGACATCAAGCCGATCTTGGAGTGGATGAAGGCCAGTGTTCCGAAGCCTACGTGGAGTGATGTCTCAGCGATGAGTTCAATCACAAAAAGCTATTGGGCCCAATGGGACAGCTTAGTGATTCAGGATGGAGTCCTGTGCCGTAAATGGAAAATGCTCGGGGAGACAGCTGTCATTTGCAAATGGTTGTCCCTAAAGCTAAAATACCGGATGTTCTACAGTTGTACCATAATGGCTGTTCAGGAGGCCATATGGGAGTTAAACGGACTCTACTGAAGATACGGGAACGGTTTTACTGGGTCCACTGTCGTGACGATGTTGAGGACTGGTGTCGCAAGTGTACAAGTTGTGCGGCTGTAAAAGGACCTCAGACTCGTAGCAGAGGTGCATTGAAATTGTACAATGTTGGTGCACCATGGGAAAGGATAGCGCTAGACGTTGCGGGACCGTTTCCGGAAAGTGAAAGTGGTAACAAGTATTTCATGGTTGTTATGGATTACTTCACTAAGTGGCCGGAAGTTTTCGCCATTCCAAACCAAGAAGCTTCAACAGTTGCGGATAAACTAGTTCATGAAGTCTTCTGTCGTTTTGGAGTACCCTTGGAGATTCACAGTGATCAAGGAAGGAATTTTGAGTCTCAAATTTTCCAGGAAACTTGCCGAGTGATGGGTACTTATAAAACGAGGACAACTTCTTACCACCCACAATCGGATGGAATGGTAGAACGATTTAATCAGACATTGGAGAGATATCTGGCCAAAGTTGTGGCAAACCGGCAACGGGATTGGGACAAGCATATACAACCGTTTTTGCTGTCATACCGAAGTGCTGTTCATGAAAGCACGTCAGTGACACCAGCTTTCGCAAACTTTGGAAGAGAATTGCGGTTGCCTGCAGACCTGATTACCGGAATACCACCTGATGCTCCACGCAGTATAACCGATTATGCGAATGACTTGCGGAACAAAATGAACGACATTTATGAGCACGTCAGACAATCGGGCCAGCAAATGTCTGAAAAGATGAAAACCCGCTATGACCGCAAAATGAACAATAAAGGGTTCGAGGAAGGTTCACTAGTGTGGTTGCATAATCCAGTTCGCAGCAAAGGGAAATCTCCTAAGCTTCAAGCTAAATGGGACGGACCGTACCGGATCGTGACGAAGATCAATGACGTGACCTACCGTATACAGAAAGGTACAAGAAGCGCTCCTAAGATCGTTCATGTTGATCGACTGGCGCGTTATTATGGCGCTGATAATGCTCGGGACGAGCATGTCTTAGGAGGGGGCAGTGTTGCGCGCCAGAATTAAGTTAGGATGATAGCGGCATTCGGTACCACTAGCGCCATCTAGTATCGAGTAGCAGAACTATTGAAGTCAAGGACCTTCGAGATTTTTCTATGCTAGAATACTCGGACCTTAGTCGGTCGCGACCGATATGTACGCGAACTTTCTGGAGTTCTACTCGGCGCTCTATATAAGGCCGGCGCATGTACCGACCGAGTCAGTATTAGATTTGCGATACAAGTGATAACTTCGAGAGCGATCTTCGACTGCGAACTCAAGTGATTAATAGTGCGATTGTGTTTTGTGATTAGTGAGTTTATAGTGTAATTAGTGTGGTGTAAATTAAAGTGTCATCTTTGTTTATCGAATCGGCTGATTTTAATTGTAACGAACCCGAAGCTCGTAACAGTATTTTCACCAGTAAGTACATTCTGTTTTCTCATCGATAGCTCCTGCCTTGTACCAACAAAAGACCCTGTTCAAAAAGCAACATTTTCCGCACGTCTGCACATTGCTTTGTGTCAGTACATTCCGTCTATTTGCAGCAACTCAGCCATGGAGCTCGACTTGAAACTAGCTCAAATACTCGCGTGTTTAAGTCGCGAACGAAAGAATAAGCGTTTTATTTGAAACCAAATGCGCGTAATGTTTTTTTTAAAGACGTCCATTACGTACATAGGTATCAAGATTCATAGTAGAATTTAATAAATAAATCTTAAGACAGAAAAAAAATGGTACAGATATACTCCTAACTTATTTAGTGAGAATTAAGTGTTCAGTTAAGGTGTCAAAAGAACTCACCGCGGCTCTGGAAGGCAAAGGGCACTAGAAGGATCACGGGTGGGTTTTAGTCAGTAAGAGTCTGATACTCTCTTCCGCTCCGCCCAGAGCGGGAGAAATCATTTGATAATTTCCCACCCAGGAAAAAAAAGTCTCAAAAGAATGCTTTGGCATTCGTACTGGGATTACAAAGTATCACGAATACTGTCACCTTCCTCCGGACTAGCAACATAAGTTATTTCTGTACAGTACCTAGTTATTATCCTGATACAGGGCTTGTATTTTTTTACTGTCCAAACTTTTACTTTGTTGGGCAAAAGCCTCTCCCATATACTTCCAAGTGAGCTTTTACGGCGTCGCTATTATTATTACGCTAAGACCAATAGCAGCGGAGCAGTCAGTAAAAATGTGTATCATCATCAACATCAATCTAGTTTTCACATCTATTGATACTCCGAGCATACATATCACAGAACAGATAATATCTGTTCTGTGATATATATAATACAAAATAAATACGAACATTTTAAATAATTTTCTGTTATTTATTTTTATCCATAAATATTAGTATATTCATTTAGTACTCACTATTGTACTGCACAATGATTCTGCAATCAAACAATTAAAATAATAATCAAACAAAAACACAATTTCAACAATGCTCAGTATATACACATTGAACTTATCACTAAATCCATTCGATTTCACTTATGCACATGCGTCTTAACGGTGACGCGAATCCATAAGAATTTTCCCCTACCATGAAAAGCCCACACTTCAATAAAGCAAACTTACACCCATAACAATATTTCTAGAACCACCATAAATTACAGTAGACAAACAAACCATACATACAACAAAATAAAGTTAAAACCTCCTCCCCCGATCATTCACCTAACTTGCGGCTATTCCCGAGTTTATTAAGACAGTTATTTTCAGACAAACTCAACGGTTACTGGCTAGAATTCAGTCTGCATCGAAGAGTTCTAAGTTGAGAACGTAAATGTATTAGAACGTGCAGTAATATATTGGTAGTATCTTTGTAGGTAACTTCAAAAGTATTGCGAAGCTGAGAAGTCTGAAATGCTTTTGATAGAAGATTGAGGTACCAATATGTGATAAAGTTTTCTTAATTTGAATGTGCTAATTATATTTTGTATCTAAAGGGTAGTTTTAATTTAAAATTAACGTAACAAATTGACCGAGATGATTACCATATATTAGTCCACATTATTTTTACTGTCCATTAGAAGGATAACATTAACAATGCGTCATTTTATCAACAAAAACCATCCAGTTTTATTTAATGATAAAACTGGATGGTTTTTGACCGACAGGAAATTCTATTCCTTAGCTGTACGCATAATGAAAGCATTCACAAAATGATTGGTAATTAAAATATTATGATGGTCATCAAAACACAATATATTGTGTCAACTGATTTGATATCAGAAACTAGATCAGATGCGTCTGATGTAAAGGCTGTAAGTTTTCATTGTATCAATCAAGTAAATCAATCAATTAAAGTACTACTATAAACGGACGGCCCCCAATCAATCTATCACACACTCCAGCCTATTCCAGTTGTAAAACAGGACTAGACAGACTAACACAGAATAACAAATGGGCATTGGAATTACAGACAAAAATAGTCTGGATGCAGACTGAGTTATAGCCAAACAGTCTGGCTGAAAATACCTAGCTCTGTATTACGGGGTAGCTAACTTGAACTAAGGTGAATACGACTAGTAATTCTCTTGTTTTTAAAGCTTGTTTTGTAGAATGATAAAGCGTTGGTAAGTTAGTGTAGAAATAGCTACGTTGCCATTCTTGAACACAAAGAGGGTTGCTTTGCGTCAACTGTGGGCTTTTATAAAAACAAGGATGATTCTTGGATTAAAAAAATGTTTCTATGAAGTCCTTTAGTTATCGTACCAAGTCATATTGGAAGAGTATTTTTGTTTATTTAAATATATCATGAAATTTTTACAAAAGTAAAACGCAACAACGATCCTGAAGGGACTCATTACGTCACTTCTAGTTTTTAACGCACTTTTTCGTGTTATTTTTTTTTGCTTACGAGACAAAAAGCAATATACATACATATATATACAAATGTATATCCAATATTTTTGTTATCTTTTTTTAAGAATTTTACCTGGGCAGAGTATTTAATGAATAAGGTTGTATTTTACAACAAAGAAAGAAAAAAATCTTGACGTGTTTTTCGCATGGCCCCAAGGGTCTAGACCCAATAACATTCTATCAGCGAAACCGATTGCCAGCAAACCTAATGATTTGAGTCCATTGACTTGTAAGTATAACCAGTTGCGAAATTTGCTCTAAAGAGTCACCCCGGTCCTGGAACACAAACGGCACTAGGAGGAACACGAATGGGTTTATGTCAGTAAGAGTCTGACACTCCCTTCCTCTCCCAACCCCATCATCAGCACCCAAATATTTTTTACTTTAAAAAATCGATACTTAGTCGTAAATACTGCACCACTGAACTTAGTTTAAAAATATTATTACTTACCTACTGCTAAGTAGCAGCCATGACTCAGAATTTAGTTAATAGTTGACGTCTTATAAACTTCTAAATAAATCCAATTACTAATTCAAATTGTTTCAATGAATTCAGCTAATTTGATCAAAGTTTAGAAGTTCATGACTCAAGCTTTACAAACGAATTCTTATAAGGGTCCAACTGACCCACGCAATTTCGTGTACATCACTTAAGAGAGAGTAAAATAAACCCTATGGCTATATAGGGTTTATTTTACTCTCTCTTAAGTGATGTATATATATCCTCGATAAATAAGCTATCCATACTAAAAGAATTTTCAATTCGAACCAGTAGTTCCTAAGATTTGCGCGTTCAACAGGTTATATGAGTTCATATAATATTGTTTTCTTTTTTTCTTTTTTTTTATGACTATGTAGGTCAATCTGTTTTTACTTTATTGACTCAATCTATTTACAATGTTTTATAGTGAATTGATTTATGATTTGCTGTTGGATATTTTTTTTCTACCTTTGTCATGTATTAAAGACTTCGCATACTATTGTATAAATTCTAGTTCTTAAAACGCAACAGATAGATGTGTTGCCGGGGAGTTGGTTGCGCCACTTCTTCCCACCTAAAACACTAGGAAGTGGTGACGGGTGGGCGTTTTGGGGGATTGTCTTTATGTAAAATTTGACATTCAAAAAGTGCTGTCTCTCAGCCTAGTTTGAATAAATGACTTTTGATTTTTGATTTTGAAACAAACAAATTCTTCCGCTTTATATTATTAGTATAGATTGAAAACCTTGCAATTTATAAAGAATTGCATGCTAAGACATAATTATACATATTTGCAACATCATTAAAAATAATGTATACACAATAAGAATTAAATGGACGAAGCTTCGCCAAGTCATCCATACTAATATCATAAATGCAAAAATAACTGTCTGTCTGTATGTTACCACTTCACGTCTTAACAGCTGATCTGATTTGGATGAAACACGTTCACCACCAACCATGTTCTAATATAACGATTGACTGGTAGAGATTTGCCTTGTTACATTAAGACCGCCTTAGAACCTCACACTTTTCCCCACTATATTAGAGTCGGTTTCCAGTCAAACCAAATTCACCTGAATACCAGTGTTTTACATGGAGCGGCTGCTTACCAGACCTCCACAACCCATTAACTGGATAACACGGTACTTCTTTGTAAGACTGGAGTCAGATTTTTGCTGGCTTCTGACCTGACATCCGTAGAGACTGCCAAATATGTACAAATAACAGCCGGGACCAACGTCTTAACGTGCTTTCCGAGGCACGGAGGAGTCTCGGTATGTTTTAACCCATCCACAGACCGACCTTAGCATGTGTTGCTTAACCTTGGAGATCGCCCCGTTCCGATCGTCGTGTTAGAAACGCAAGTTTATATAAAGTTTAAGTAGATATATGTCCTAGATTTTAATTCAGAACATTTATTTACTTACACCATATGTAGTGTAGTAAATAAATGTTCTAAACAACCTAATAATAATGTGCCTAACATTTTCACACACACTCACATTGTATACTTTTTATGTAGGGAGTATATTGCCTTAGGATATTATCCGACAAACACGCGAGCAAGCGAAGCCGCTACCAGAAACTAGTTGGTATATTATTGTTGTAACAGAGTGATGACATCACAGATTTGTTACAAAGACATCGTGTTTGTATCCTCCGGTGATAAAAGAGGGATTTTATATCATTTATCTACGTTAACTGATAAAGGTATGATGTTAATGCGTCAAAGATGGCGAGCCATTTTCAAAATTCATTAAAATTAGGATACTCTATTACGAGCCTACTACTTAAATCTAAATACTTCTATAAAATCTTAGCTATTCATCATAGTTCTTTATATCTAGCACAGACCGACCTTAATTACATTGAATAAAACTTTTCAAAATTAAATCTGTTATACCAGATCAGAATAACTAGATAGCGGGGTAGCAACATCTTAATAATATTGTATTAATTAATGAATAGCAGTATTACATAAAGGTCCCACTAGACAACTAATTAGTCATCTGAAGTCTGAAGATCTTAGATTAGTTTCAACAGTCCTTAGGTGGACATAAAATATAACAAAGATAATATTATTCTATCAACATCGGTCGCAATGTATGTCCTTATATCAGTTGAACTTAAAATCTTCGAATTTAAAACTTAAACAAGCCGCCATTGCTCAAAAACCCATTCAACCAAACCATTCATTCAAATGTTATCACATTAGTGTCAATATGGTAACACAAACGCCCAAGCTACTGTTTACAATACCAAAAACGAAATACTTACAATGACTTATAAATAACGCTAAAGATATACCAACACAAAGTTGCAAGTAACCCTTTAAAATCGTAGCACCTTAGGAAGCCTTACAGCCTTTCTCATTATAACTGGATTATTAAATAAAACAAGCAAAGCAGGGTTATGTTCGTGTCTCTTTTTCGCGCCACGCGACTGTATATCGCACTCTTTTTAACTTTAGTATGAAACGACTGTCCATCCTGCTTACACGGCACGCTTATGTTTCTATCTCAGTCTTTCTGGGTGAATGCACGATACATCCGTTGTAAACTGGTCTGAGTAGTGACAGGTGTAAAAAGCCTCGATAGCAAGTCACAGAGAGAATTCCTTGACCAGTCCAGCAACCAACAGATGGTCACACAACACAGGTATAAGCAGATATTGTCTTTTAATGTTTTTTATGAAGACAGCATTTTATTTGCATGGGTTTTTGTGCGACTGGAAATTAAGTTGAGTCGTATAAAGATTGCTTTTACCTGGGATGTTAAATAGGAATTTTATTATTCTTTCTTTTTGGGAGTTAGTAGTAATGCTAAAGATGTTATTATTATTCATGTGTTATGGAGAAACGGAAATGAAAAGGCCATTTCTAGATATAATCCGGTTTAGTAATAACCAACCCTAACGTGCTGACTGCTAGTGGATACGTAAAAAAAGAACCTTTTTTTACAAAACACTTCATACTTTAATTTTGCTTAATGTCTTCTTACTGGTCTCTAAATGCGAAATACTGGGAAAAGCTAAACGAATAGAATCTTGTTATGGAACTACTTAGAGAGCGAATAGGAAATGATGGCAGGTGTTAATGCTGCTATATAGATATACTACCTGACAGTTCTCAGTCCACCGACTGATGACCACAGCGTCTATAAATCTCTACATTTTTAAATAATATATGCAGTAGTCCTTTTTTTTTCTTTTTGTAATTCTAATGGCTTGGAGACATTCTTTGCACCTTTTTAATTAACAAAAAAGGATATATCGGTGTATTGGTTTATAGTACCTGCCCCCGAGATACAGGCAACCCCGAACTAAACAATTAGTTCGGGGTTATTTTATGCCAAACACAACTTATTACAACCTATCCTTAATATTAAGTATTACATTATTAAGAAGTTTTTTTCTAACAATGAATTAATGAAAAACAAATTGGAATATTCCTGGTGAGATTATTGTTTTCTTCGATTTTTGAACTTATTAACAATGGGGCAGAAGCAGGAGGTAGCAAAAGGCTTCTCTTCTGAATTCATTTATAACACTTAGGCTCCAGAGAGCTTCTGAAATATCAAGTACGAGCAGCGCTCCGCGGTTTCACCCGCATAAGTTTTGATCCCGTGGGAATATCGGGGTGAAAACGAATGACCAGGATTATCTTATATGTTAATACTGGTTATAAACCATCTATGTGCCCAATTTCATCGAAATCCGTTCAGTAGTTTTTGCGTGAAAGAGTAACAAATACCTATCCCTCCATACTTACAAACTTTCGCGTTTATAGGTAATATTAAGTAGGATTCAATCCCTTACATTTTGGCATTTCGACAATCGTGTTCGCTAAAATATATAGCATATTATTTTGTTAGGGCCTTGTGGACTCTCCAAGAGATAGCACAATTTTTTCCTCTCTTTCAGGCGGCAGTGTCTTCCAGGTGGAGCGGGAGTGTCAGAATATTACTGACTTAAACCCATCCGTGTTCCTCCTAATGCCATTTGCGTTCCACGGCCGCGCCTGACTCTTTTGAATCAATTCCGCGATCCTGGTAGATGAAGCAGCACCTACAAACTGTCTGTTTTGGTGGTCAAATCATACCACCACGTATGGGACCATTCAAGTATTACGTAAGCACATAAGGGGGGCGGGGGAGGTTCTTGATTTGCTTATTTTTGATGACATGGGGGATGAGGGAATCCGGAATGTGATTACGTCAGCAATATTGATTTATTAAATTTTTCTGATTTGATTAAATCGTCGTTAGTTTATGGTTTGAACACATGGCAATCCGGCGAGGTCTTACCCACTGAGCTATCAACGGCCTAATAGCGAACTTAATTTCAGACTAAAAAGCCCTTATTTCTAGAATTACTAACTGCTGCTTCATGAACCAATAAAGAAACCAGAACAGATTCAATAATACTTATAAATATGTTTACGTAAGCAAGGGGGGGGGGGGAAGAGCTTTGCTTACTTGTGCTGACGAGGGGGAGGGGCGGTCAAAAATATCAAAAATTCTGCTTACGAAAAATTTAATCTCTAATGTCTCAGTAGAAGCATCGCTTTCTGCATAGTAAACATTCCACTTCTTCTAGACTGTATAGTACCTCTTTGCCGTATAAGAACAAACTATGTAATAATTACATTCTGTCTAGATTATTAAACTTATATTTCTTCTAAGAATTATTTTCTAACATATTGAGATTGCCTTTTTCTTGTAAAGATGGCTAGACATTATATTATGCGCGTAGGAAGATTGTCTATGACATAGAACTGATTAAAAATAACTCACATTTATTTCAATACCTTAGCCTGATCATTTTCATTAAGATTTAGGTTTTACTGTTTTAAGTGTGCAACGATTAATGTATCCAAAGGCCTATTATAATAATTTAATATATTATAATTTAAAATGCAAAGCAGTAGCACAGCGTAGGCGATTGCCAAAACGTCAAAAATGTATGGGGATGGGCGTGATCATTCTCTTATATTTTGGCATTTCGACAATCGCATTCGCTAATAGAGTAAGATTTTGTCCAGAGCCTTTTTTTCTGGATTGGAAATCATCAAATTTTCCGCTCTGGGTGGAGCAGAAGGGAGTATCAGACTCTTACAGACTAAAACCCACCCGTGCCCTTTGCGTTCCAGGACCGCGATGACTCTTTCGAATAAATTCCGCAACCCTAGCAGGGACTGATCCTCAGTGCCTGCTAGGGTTCTTTGCTGACAGCTCTTTGAGGCGCGCGTGGATCACAACGCACCGTCAACTCGGGCCTAGTTGGCTGGCTGCGGACGGCGAGCCACCCATTGCCCACCGTCCGCAGGCCCGCGTCTACGGTAGCCGAAAATCACCCTGCGTTTCTTCTTCTGTTGCAGCGGCTGGAACGTGAGGTCTCCCTTTCACACACGCGGTCCGCCTTCTCCTTCGCTATTACTCCTTCGCAGAAGCAGGCAACCGCCATCCATGCCTCCTCGCTCCAAACCATGGATTGAACCAGGACCGAACGTGAGAGGTCGCCGCCGCCAATCGCCTCGACGAGGACACGACGTTGCTCCGCCCAAGCAGGGCAGAACTCCACCGTATGCTCCACCGTGTCTTCCGAGCGATCCACACAGTATTGACACAAAAGTTAGAAAAATATATCGTCTCCATCGACATGGTTTATCTTAGCTCTAGTTTCAGCAAAGAAGACGGGGCCCCATAGGGTCAGTGCCTGCTAGGGTTGCGGAATTTGTTCGAAAGAGTCACCGCGGCCCTGGAACATAAAGGGCACAAGAAAGATCACGGGTGGGTTTTAGTCAGCAAGAGTCTGACACTCCCTTCCGCTCCGCCCGGAGCAGGAGAAGTCATTTGATGATTTCCCATACAAAAAAAAAGGTGAATCCTTTCAGGCGTGATGAACTAACATCAAAACACACAGCTTGTTACATTTACAATACACGTGTAGCATAGGAAAATGCTCAAGTTAATGGCTCTTGGATTACAAGTAAATTAGATTTACTAGTTAATTCAATGGGTACCGTAAACTATAATTACGTGCAGCTTTGCGTTTTATCTCGACCTGATTACGTGTTTTCGAAACGGTATCAATATTGCATGTCAATATTACCTACATACTTACAGGTTATAATTATACTGCCTAGCTTATTCACTAATACTCTAAATTATACTGATATTATATAGCAACGCCTGCATCTTATTCCCGTTCCCAATACAGTATGTAAATCTGACACACACAACTATACAGACATATTCGCAAATTCCCACACAGACACTTTATTTCGGCAATCAATACTTGCAATGAGAGATGACCAGTTCGCAACTTATAAAGACCCACTCACACGGTCATATTTTGGGAGGACACGCGGCAAAGGCAACATTGTATCTAGTTTTTGTTAAAACAAGCACCTAGTCTTTTTGCAACTTTGTTAGATTGGCTTCCATTATTATTGAATACATCAAAGTACCAGTATTTTACATGGAGTGACTGATAATCTGTTCGTTATAATAAATTATTTAGATTTTATATGTAAATAATGTATAACAGTAGACATTTACCTTTTAGTATACCTACAGATACTAAAAGGCCACAGTAGTTCATAATACACTAGATAGCCACACACAGCTCGCCTATATCGATAATAATCGCGTCATGTGACATTATCGAGATGAGGCTTGAGCGGTGAACGCGCGTCCCTATCGATACTGTATCAACTATATCGATGGTGCTTCCCGTCTCCATTAATACCTGTGAACAGCTGTAGAGACTATCGCAACTATGAGCGAGTGCTAAGATAAATGGCTTGCAATATCAATCTACATACATTTTATTTGAATCCGATTGACGAGGTTATTTAATCCTGTTGGATAATAAATAAAAATAAACTAGAGGACCCCGTGCTGCTTCTTAATATTGTGGATGTTCTCATCAAGCTTCCCTCCAACTTAACCACTTCAAGCGGCACTTCAATCTCTCAAGATATTTTATAATCTTACGCAATTTTCAATTATCCGGAGACATATACACAAGTTTTATCGATTGGTTGGGTTTATAAGACACATTCATCAAAACACCGACAGATATATTTCGACTTTTATGAGATACATCTTAATTTATCTATAACCACGCGACTTGACGCGACAAAAATCACCTCTAACATACCCGTCTATTCGGGTCTTAATTTCAGTAGTACCGCCAAAATCACACCTGCGAGACTGCACTAAAGTTGCAACTGTAGAGTACGGCATAGTAATAAATATTTGCTCTGTTCTGTTCATAATCGATATGGACTGTGTAGAGGTATCGTGCTGGCTTTCGGTTTTATCGTGTACTTAGGTGGACAATTCTTTTTTTTTTTCTAATAGGTGTCCTCGAAAATTGAAAGAGCTCCATCTTCGAGGTTAAGCGACGCTTGCCGAGGTCAGTCCATGTATGGCTTCATCCATTATATACCAAGACCCCTCTGTGTCTCGGAAAGCACGTTAAGCCGATGTTCCCCTCTACTATTTGTAGATAATTGCCATTAATTCAAAAGCCAATAAATCAGACATCAGTGGCCGTATTACGAAGTGCCAATGCTATCATGATTCGTGTGAGGGAAAGAGATAGTGCTATTCGTCTTGTGTAACTCCGTCTCTCTCTGACACAGAAATCATGATGGCTTTAAGACGTCATAATAGGGCTGCAGTTTTGCCAAAGGATATCGTGTAACTCAGCTCACTGGGTTTTGTAGGCCAAACAGGCATTTGCTCCGTATAAAATACGTATTACATTCAGATGTATCCAGTTAGACTGGACTGGACCCAACATAGATGTGTAAATTCTGGGCTTACTTTATAGGGTTTTGTTATGTGTGGATTCTAGTTTAAGGTTGTTTGTGGGTGAAAAATGCTAGTTTTGGACCTGATTACCTATTTCATGTTATTAGAACTAATTTTCTATTTATATATTTTCATGCTCAAACCCCAGAATCCTGTCTAGGGTACGCGTTCCAATAAGTAAGCACAAACTTCCTTAGATCAGCAGTCTAGTGGTCAAAGCCGCTACTGCTGTTCATACCCTTGATTTGTTTCTCAGATCGGCCAGTGTTCGGGCTCGCTCCGTTTACATAAAACTTATGTAGATACTTAAACATGACGAGCGGAATGTGGAATTTATGTTGAAATAGCTGGTCAACAAACATCTTTATCTTAGGATTTATCAGTGGAAATATGTGATTAGCATATTTCCTCTGACGAACCCACAGAACAGATAAAAGAGGTCGGCACCAGCCTCCTCTTTTGTGGCTGCTGGGACGAGTCGTCAAGCTGCATCCTGGACCAGACAACACAAGCCGGGTGGCTTGGCTGACCTATGCTATCAGTTCTGTGGACAAACCCTCCATACTAGACTAAGTATCTACCAATCAATAGTCGAAAAATTGTAACAAGATTTTGATAAAAATATAATAAGAATAGTAGTACCATAAAGACAGTTTTTTATTCCGATACTTCTTACCCCGCCACCCTCGCAGCTAATAATAAGCTTGATACAAAAATAAAATCTACCCACATTACACAAAAAAATCTTCACCAAGGTAACAGGTAATTGCTTCCCGTGTCGGATACAAACGGTGGCTTTCCCACGCCAGGGGAAGGAGGGTATTATGGACTAAGATCCCAGAGCCCCCTGACCTTACTTATTTTCTTAGTAACAAAATCTTTGGGATAGATAGCTCGCGCTTCCGTGCTAGCTTGGACCGACGATAAAAAGTATTTCAAAAGTCCAGGAAGCTTTTCATTCTATGAAATTCTGGCTGAATTTAGTTTTCATCATTTACTCCTGGTAAATAAACTATGCCCGAGTTTCAGCCTTATGGATCTTACTCAAGATGGCGACCATCTCTTATACTATTACAATGACTAGATAGTGTTAAAATATTATTTAATTACCTACTATGTAACTACACAGACCTTTTTTTTTGCATTTTGTACCTACAAATGACTTCTCCCGCTTTCGGCGGAGCCGAAGGGAGTGTCAGCCTGTTACTGACGAAAACCGGTGATCCCTACCTGTAAATTGTTCTTCGGTCATAACTAAGAACACGTATCCCACATATTTTGTAACTGAGAAAATAAGTAAGGTCTGGGGTTTTGTGATATTAGTCTATTATGTGTAGTCCCTGTCTACCTATATATTGTACTAGCTTCTGTCCGCGACTTCGTCCCCGTGGAATCCCCGATTTTAAAACATTCTTTATCGCTGCTCCGCTCCTATTGGCTTAAGCGTGATGATATATAGCCTAAAGCCTTCCTCGATAAATGGTCTATTCAACCCAAAAAGAATTTCTCAATTCGAACCAGTAGTTCCTGAGATTAGCGCGTTCAAACAAACAAACAAACAAACAAACAAACTCTTCAGCTTTATAATATTAGTATAGATGTGCATATTATGAAGAAACTGACAATGTAGTAAAGGTTGTCGGGAGTTATGTGCGCCAGATACCTTGAGATGCACGAAACTGGCAATATCTTTGCAATTCGATAAAAATGGGTGAAAGAGCTTCCTTCTTCTTCCAAAATTGTGTAACTATGGGATGATGCTATAGAGTAAAATGAAATCACGCTCATGGTACGATAATCGTCTTTATAATCAACAATCCATGTGAACTGCTTGCACTGTTGGGCAGGACTACTCCAAGTATTTGACCGACCTTGGGGTTTTCGCATCTGTCGGTCTCAGACAATGACATATTCAGCCTTATTCATAAGTCATATCACAGTTTGAACATATTATATTATCATGCTAAGTTGAACTAGTGATTAGCAGATTCTTAAGTCAAATTTGACTAGCAGAAACCCCAATCGTTGGCAGTGAATGCCTAGGGGCAATCAAATCAATAACTTAAAAGATCTTAAGTTTTATTTTGTTTAAAGAATTTCAATTTAAAATCTACTAATAAATTTGAAACATAAAAAGCTAAACTTGAAATATTCCTCAATCTATAGGACTTTAGACAACAACACAAAAAATCAATTACATCTCATTTCCAAGGCCAATTCCACCACCAAAACTAACCACAGTTTAACTTCACCCAATATACCACTCTGTGAACTATGACAGAAACCACAACATCTATAACTAAAGGATCGCACTCCCCAAACTTCACTGTAAATATATTTAAGCCATTCAAGCTTCGGCTTAGCTGAAATTACTATGGAGCAGTGGCACACCGAGAAATATAGAGGAAACAATTGAACGTGAAAATATTTTCAAAAGGTTTATAAATATTGCAAGTGAAGTGGAATGAATGTGTAAGCGCTGGAGCGACTTTTGTGTTTGTTTTTCTAATGTAGGATGTGACTTGGAATGGAAAGTGTTGAACTTTTTTAGTCATTACTTTAGTCTCTTTCATGATTGGTCTAAGTTATCAGTTCGTAAATGATCATTTCATTAATTGAGATATTGGAGTTCGAGTTGAGTGGAGTTTACGTTTTTGAATATGGGTTTTTAGACCTGTTTTGGATACCTTTATGAATTATTTTCTTGTTTCCCTCGTGGAAGCCAGCGTGGCTATCGAGCGTGAGGTTCGATCGAGTAAAAAGTGTTTACTTTATTCTATCAGGAATTTTGCAGTTGCAGCCAGGAGTTTGTAAGTTGATGGAGTGACACCTCCGTGCCTTGTAAAGCACGTAAAGTCATGTTACATGAAAAAAAGGAACAGAAAGTGCATCAGTCTGCGCACATAATTGTGCACTCAAAATCTCCTGCGTACTTGGCTAATCTCTGTTGAGTGTGGCTATCGTAACCGAAATTTGGTCAGGAGGATTTTTCTTTTAAATACTAATTCAGTAGGAGCCTTACTGACGTGGTATTTCTGCAGACAGATACACAAAACGTTAAGGCCGACGCGAAAACTCATTTTAATAAACATTTTTTACGGATAATATATCCTTTATTAATCCTTAAGGCTTAGGCTTAAAAGATGTGTCGGTGATTCATTCACAAAGACATTCAATTGCAATCGTTTTAAAAACGTCTTAATAATTGAAAATAAGAGATCAGAAAGTACCTAATTTAATTTAATCCGTTTACTTATATTCCAACGTAACAACATCTTCATCATAGGCAGCTTCCTTGCATGCACTGCACTGCTTAGCATAAATTTTAAAACAAATAAATTAAAATGCAATCAAATACTTAAGCTTTAAATTCTCCCCGCCCATAGCATCCCCCACATCCCCTATGACCCAGCACTATCGACCAGCTTATAGCACTAAATACGACGCCACCAACAAATGTATGGAAATTATTCTGTACCGTAACCCATTCAGTTTGCATTTAAACCCAGATTATGAAGGGATTAAGCCCAAACCCTTGAAAGTTTCTACGTCTTTGCTCGGTTATGCGTGTAGGATAATTATTATTTTAATCCTCGGTTAGTGTGGTGTTAGTGGCCGTTTATTGTTGAGCTATTGGTTAACTGTTATTGTTGTGTTTATTTTGGTTTTACTAGCTAAAAGTTATGAAATAGCTCGGTATTAGAACTTTATGAAAAAAGGAATCGCGTCGCGAACGTCGCGAGGGCCATTTTTCGCAGAAATTCTTTAAATTAAATTAAATGATTTTTGTTATGTTGGTAAAATTAACACTCTTTCACAAATCGATTTTGGCCAGTTTAAGGAAGATGAGGCTGATGCTTCCTGGCTGTACCCATTTTTTTTCTCCGGATGGGAAATCATCAAATGACATGAGCGGAAGGTAGTGTTAGACTCTTACTGACTATAACCCTTCTGTGATCCTTCTAGTGCCCTTTGCGTTCCAGGGCCGCGGTTATCCTTTCGATCAAATTCCGCAACCCTAGCAGGCACCAACCCTATGGGGCCCCGTCTTCTTTGCTGACAACTCTTTGCGCACGTGGGACACGACGCGCCGTCGACGCGAGCCTGGTTGCTATCGGACGGCGAGCCACCCATAGCTCGACGTCCGCAGGCCCGCGCCTACGGTGGCCGGGAATCACCCTGCTTCCCGACGCCCGGGGTGTCTTCTTCTGTTTGTGGCGGCTGGAGCGTGAGGTTTCCCTCTCCCAGACGCAGTCTTCTTGGCTGTACCCTAAGAAATCATACCAAAACAAACTCAGATGTCAAGGTCTGTTTTAACGTTCATACAATATGTTAAGGTCACATAAACACTCGTTATAGGACTTTACCCGAACCAAAAACTAACACAAGTAGGCGCGACCAACAATTTTCAAAATGGCTGTCGCACGTCTTCAAATCATAACAAAATCAGAATTCCACAGTAAACACTCTTACTAGTCCTCGTTTCAGTGTGATCACAGGACTGGCTTTTTCTTTGGTCAACGAATCAGCACCCATTGCCATTCAACGTGGTAATGCGGCCGGTGTGATGTGGACGAATTTTTCGATGCCCTATGAGTCTTTCCCCCTTCCCCTCTTTTTACTCCGCTTGTACATTTTTTTTTTACATCATAGCTTGTTTAGTTGTATTTTGTAAAAAAATATTAATTGAAATTAATACTTACGAGTATAATATACTTTAATTTCGGAAGTCAATGTCAAAAAACAAATAAATAAACAATAACACCGCCTTCCGAAATTAAAGTTGTTTTATACTTTGTAGTGTTTTTTGTTTTGAATGTCAGTTAATTTTTATTTTTGATCAGCTAGCTCTTGACCTCAGCTTCAAGAACAAGTGACATTTTGTTCCGTGATAGACTGATGTTCTAAAATAAAAAAAAAAAAAGTATTAAATTGATCTCTACTGAAATGACACGTGGTACTCTCATAGATTTTTGAATTCGACAGCCGCTTTCTCCTATAGAACATCAATTTGTCTAGAACTACTAAATCTCGCCTTCTGATACGCAATGGATGAGGTCTTTGCGTACCGACCGAGCCCATAAGACGCTTGTTCACTCTAATTTAGAAGACTGACGGATCTAAGGCCTTTGAAAGAAGGTAATTCTTTCATAAACCTTTCACAACACACACAGGACACAAAGAAGCGAATGACGTCAGTACACCACCATAAATTCCACTCAATTTTCCCCCACAGTACAGCACAGAAACCGGATAAAAGTAATTTAGTTAACAGGCAAGTTGGGCGTTTGTAAAGTTTCGACCGACGCCGTTGCGTGCGTTAATTACCTACAACAGACTAGGTACAAGTGTTGTGTTCTACTGATTGCAATGAGGTAGGTTAAATTAATGTTTAAATAAACATGTTCTATGTTAGTGCTATGGATTAAAAGAACCGACTTTGAACAGGATATTTGTAAGTGTTTATGAGTACGAAAAAGCTTTGAAGTCGGTGGTAAACTAAATAGATTTGTTTCATCAGCCTTTAGCGTCCTACTGTGGGGCAAAAATACCCAGCATTCTTTAGGTATCTAAAGGCAAAAATCGAGCTATATTTGTCTTGTGAAAAATAACACAAAACTAGTATATAGCTCGTCTATTACAGGAATCATGTCTCAATTTTTTTCCTAGTAGGTATACTCATTCCCAACTAAAGTCCACAAACTATGAAAGCACTCTCATTTATGTGATAAAACGATAAGTACGATTGAAGGACAAAATTAGTTGTTTAGTTGAAAAAAATGTTCTCTCATACATTGATGTACGTCAGTCTTTTCTTCAACTGCAAATATAAGTTTGTAATCCTACGTATTTGTTGATAGTAATTTCAGCAAGATAAATCCACGAGTTCCTGAGAAAAAGCTGTCGAGACAGACGGACAACGAAGTGATCCTATAGGGGTTCTGTTATTTTTTTCCTTTTGAGGTATGGAATTCTAAAGATAGATGATAAATCACGTTTTAGACTTTGTAGACGGGGTGTACTTGGATTTGTAATCTTTTTAACACGAAAGCCGATTAGCAGAAAATGGCTTACTTATTACATTAAGTACGTCTGCTTGCCAACGTGTGATATAATCAAGATTTGCGTAAATAAAATAAAAAAATTAAAAAGACTTTTATTTCCTACTTGTTACTTTACATTATCTTAGGTTTAGGTAACTTAAGCACTATAACTTGCAGGAACCCCATTATTGAGTGAAGGCCTCCTCCAAAGAGGCCCAGTTGTCTCTATCTTGTGCTATCTGTTTCCAGTTTGGATATAAACTAAAAATAAATAGTACTAATACTTTTTTCCCCACACTAGGAATTTCTCCTCTGTCGTGGGTGCATTTATATACATACAATCTCACATACACAAACAGCCAGACCCGGAACAACTCTGTAGGCCATACAAATTATTTCTTCCGCGCGGATCAAACCCACGACACGTAGCGCAGCAGTCAACCGCTCAACCACTGCGCCAACCGAAATTTGTGTTTCGATACAAAAGCAAAGTAGGCTAGGTTTATACGAGTATACAAGGAGGACAAATTCATCGAGAACTTTCCTCCGCGGAAGCGTAATAAAATAAAGAGCGAAGTCTTAAAACATAGAAGTTAGCAGCATACTATGTCAGTTACCGTCACCGCCTGCCACCAAGTATTGCATGAACTAATTACTCCGCGTACTGACACATTTTCCACTTGGGTTATAATGAGGGATGCAGTGCATTTGTGAAGTTAAATGACATTATAATTCTTACTGTAGACGCGTGAGAGATGAATAATATTATCTATGGACTAGCTGCTGCCCGCGACTTCGTCCCCGTGGAATACCCGATTTTAAAACATTCTTTATCGCTGCTCCGCTCCTATTGGCTTAAGCGTGATGATATATAGCCTAAAGCCTTCCTCGATAAATGGTCTATTCAACCCAAAAATAATTTTTCAATTCGAATCAGTAGTTCCTGAGATTAGCGCGTTCAAACAAACAAACAAACTCTTCAGCTTTATAATATTAGTATAGATTAATGCTATTTATCATTTTGCATTACCAAAATAAACTTAGTTACTCATGGAGGAACTCGTGACTAAAGAATAACAGCCGCACAGGTCGATCTTTAAGGTCAAGCAACGCTTGCCAAGGTTGGTCTGTGGATGGGTGACCATCTTAACATATCGAGTTTCCTCCGTGCCTCGGAAAGCACGTTAAGCCGTTGGCCCCGGCTGTCATTTGTAGATCTTTGGCAGTCGTTACGGATTGTCAGAAGCCAGAAAATCTTACCAAGAAGTACCGTGTTCCCCAGTTAATGGGTTGTAGAGGTCTGGTAGGCAGCCGCTCCACGTTAAATACTGGTATTCAGCTGCATCAGGTATGACTGAAAGCCGTCCCTAATATAGTTGGGAAAAGGCTAGGCAGATAGATAGACTCACAAAAATTATGCTTGCTTATCAGACGTAGTTTAAGTGATGCTAGTGACGGAAAAGTTGAAAGGGAACCGCTTGTCTTGGTATGGTCATGTGAAAAGGAGGGATGAAACACATGTAACTAAAAGAGTTATGAATATAAATGTGGATGGATGGAAAGGATAAGCAAAAAAGAGTAGCATCATAGTTTTTGAGTTATGCTTGTTCGCATTTGTTTAGATTTTCAACATGAGTGAAAAAATCAGGAAAGTAGTTTTAAAAATTGTTGAAAGTAGTTAGAAATTTGTTTTAAAAATTGTTTACACTCCCCAAACGTTGGTAACCTTAGTAAAGGCATTTGGTGACAGTACCATGTCCCGTTTAAGTATTCTTGATTAGTATTAATTGTTCAAAAAAAGTTGATGACGAAGAGGGCTCTGGTTTGCTTTTATAGAGATAAGGTGTACAGATGTCAGTCATAATTTTGATATACCAAATATCAAAATTATCGACTGACAATTGTACACCTTGCATTTGGTCTATTCAATCCATTTTAAATAAACTTTGGCCCTCCGACGCGTTGCTTCACGTTTAGTGCTAAAGCAACCCATTTGTTTGAAAAAGAATGTCGTCTCATGCTTGCGTAAAGTTAATTTACTGACTACCAGAACGTTATCAAACCCATTACTTCGGGAGATGAGACATGGATCTAACTAAGGATACGAGCCAGAAAATTTGGTCAATCACTTCTTGGCCATTATTTTGATACAATAGAGGAGATGAAGATCTGCCGTTCGTCGTCTCCTTTATTGAATCAAAATCATTAGGTACTTTTACACAAACATTTTATAAAATACTAAGATTCCTTAATTTCATTTAAATTTCAATTTAGAATCAATTTCAAAATACTCGTAGATTTTCAAATTATATCTTCTTAAATCTGGATTTAGGTCTATTGAAATCCATTACATAAGAAACTAAATCCCGTGAAATAATTCCTATATTGCTGTTTATATTAAAAATATTTTAATATACCTGTATCCAATCAGAGGACATTTCGACCGTGAAACAGACTTATCTGTTTTCGATTTTTAGTATTCAATACAAGCACAAAACATTTAGATATCGTTGATTCAAACCTTACTTATATAATTTATTTCAGTAAGTTACATTTGCACACAAAAAAGAAACAAACAATCACGCTACACTCAATTTTACTTCATCTTTGTAGAGTTTATTTTCCATTAAGTCGTAAGTGTTGTAACACGCGATGTAAATCCTACTAGAGGTGGGGCAAACTGATCGATATCTTGTTAATACAAGTAAAGCTTAAATCGCACCTCTATCCGCATCCTCCACCTTGTAAATCTTTACCTGTATTAGCACGGGATTATTTTTATCGATAAAACGTGGGATTATCAATGATTATTCCGTGGGTGGCTCTAAAAATACATTCTAATTGAAGCAGAAAACGCGTCGGGATTTGTGTGGAAATAATAATGTCACGCGGAAATTGCGTTTTTTCTATTTACTCGTATTATGTAGGTACATACGTAGATTCGTAAATGTTAGATTATGTTTCGTCATTTAAAAAATAGCATTTACGTAACTCTTTGATGTACCTACAGGATTTCTAAATTAAGAATCTTGGAAAAATATAGAAGTATGAGTTAATATTACAAAATAGCTAGTGGCTTAATAATAACAGCCGCACGGGTCGATCTCCAAGGTTAAGCAACGCTGGCCAAGGTCAGTCTGTGGATGGGTGACCATCTTAACATACCGAGACTCCTCCGTGCCTCGGAAAGCACGTTAAGCCATTGGTCCCGCGGTCCGGCTGTCATTTGTACATCTTTGGCAGTCGTTATGAATTGTCAGGGGCCAGAAAATCTGACTCAAGTCTTGGCAAGAAGTACCGTATTAAGCAATTAGTGGATTGTGAAGGTCTGTCAGGCAGTCGTTTTACATTAAATACTGGTATTCAACTGAATTCAGTTTGACTGGAAGCCGACCCCAACATTGTTGCGAAAATTCTATGCAGATAATGAGTTTAAATTAAAAGCCAGTCCCATATGGAAAATGGTTGCTAGACACAGAAAACATTGGAAATTATTAGGGCTACCTATGCAAAACACTAAATTGTAAGATATTTTATAAGCATCAAAATAACTTGGACAACAAGTCATCATACATATTCTTTATTTAGTAAAAAATGGAGAGGTACATCGCGTTTAAGAAAAGTTAAGCTTTGTGGAACGGTGTTTTTTATCGATGTGACAAGATCTTTCTTAAACTAGTATCATGAATTTGCAAACCGCATTGCTATCAAAACTTATAAACTTCATTAAAAAAAAACTTTACCTCTTTATTTCCGCAACACATACAGGCATTCATTCACATCATTTTCCGTAAGAAGCAACGAATCAAAATCATCGACGAACGCAAAAGCAAAAAAAAAAAAACTCCAAAATTCTCCAATATTCTTTTTCGGAGCTCATTTTCACCGCATAAACGTAGCAGCCATAGTTAAGTTCACACACGTAGAATCGAAGAACTGGCGGCGTGGCGACTCGTAAAATTTAACCGGAGCCAGCGCTGATAACGCGCGATAAGTTAATTTGAATTTAAAAATGAATCCGGGGAGAGACACCTCCGCATGATTCTTTGTGGGGCCATGAAATGAGCGGCGGAAAGGGACCAAGTGAAGACTAAGACGATGTGTGCGCTGTATGTGTGTGTAGAAGAGTGGTGCGAGGAGACCGTGGTTAACAACGACAGCGGCTAGGTTCGATCGGGTAAACAACGCTTCTTAACCGACTGTAGGAAGCGTTGTTTACCCGGTGATGATGGTAATCCATCCACAGACCGATCTGTGGATGGATTACCATCTATAACATACCGAGACTTCTCCTTGCCTCAGAAAGTACGTTAACTCAACGGTTCCAACTTCCATCTGTAGATCTTTGACAACCGGTACGTTTAAACAGAAGTCAGAACGTCTGACAACAGTCTTGCTAAAAGGTACCGTTTTACCGAGTTTGTTTTAAGGATGGGAAATCGTCAAATGTCTTCTTCCGCTCTGGGAGGAGTGTAAGGGAGAGACAGACTCTTACTGACTAAAACTTATCCATGTTCCTTCGTTCCCTTTGCGTTCCAGAGCCACGGTGACTCTTCCGAACAATTCTGCAACCTTGGCAGGCACTGGCCGTAGCGGGCCCCGACTCCATACCTACATGTAACATACTACTGGTACTCAGTTGCATCGCGTTAGATTGTATGTCGTCCCAACTTGGTTGGTGCTTAGCAAATTAATAGAAGGATAAATTACAGCAGAGATGTTCCTTAGGTTGACCTAAGGAACATCTCTTCTTTTCCAGGTCACATGGAATATCATCCTGAAATCAAAGTCAAAACGTCAATCACACTTTGACATTGATTTTCATCGACATTGATTTCCAAATACATACCATGAAGTTTGATATTTCAGGACTATGCCAGGGCAAGTCATGACGTTATAATTACGCGCCGTTCTCCTTTTCCTTACTATATGTATGTATAAGTCAATGCACGTTGTAACAACATTTGCATGATTTAATAGCCATCTACGACATTGATCCACATCGATCAGTCGAGTTAATCGATTCGAATATTAAATGTTAATCGACGAGGTATCTATGATCGATTGACCGTCATTTGCGAGTTCGATTAACGCCGTCGTATTAAATTGTTAATCTACATTAGTCATTTATTTGCAACTCTATAACTAAGAAGTAATGAAGTTGTATAATATTTTCAAACGAACCAGAGACTTGGGACAGGTGGAAGTCGAAAATCTCTTTAGCCTCTTTAGTCCGCCATTGACCAGTTCTTAAACTTTATGCAGTTTTGATACTGCATAAAGTTTTAATAAGGAGATATTGGTATTCAATATTTATTGCATACTTTGTCAGTCGACGAATTCTGGGTCAGACTGATTTAATAAAGTAGATTTTTTTATCATTGACACGCTGAGAAGTAGAAGGAGATTGAAATACTTAATGATAGTACTTATCAGTGGTCGATAATTTTGTATCATTATTCTACCATAACTTATTTAATTTCACGATTACCAACGAGTTCCAGAACACAAAACTAAATGGAACTTCTGTCGACTTATAAACTCCTATTCGCCCTCCGCTCATTTCAAGGCCCCAATCGCAAGAATCACCCATTTGAATTGATACTCGCTCCGGGCACTTAATAGAGCAAGGAAAAGATCCACGAATGCAATCCTATTATGTATATTGTGCGGAATGATACCCCACGTTCCTATATGAGGATGTTAATGACTTAATGTTAGCTTCAACTTGAGCGGTTTTGTAATCAACAAGGAAAATTACGAAAAATATTTGTTTAAACGAGTCTGAGAGCTCATTCGTTTCGTAGGTATTGAATATTATGTTTCCCGGCTGTCAATCAAAGATTTTTGATAATCGATTTTGTTCGATGCTGAATATTCTGCCAATGTCTACTAGGCCAAGATCCCAGAGATCCCAGTCGTTGTTGCGACACTCGTCACACTTATCGATTTATCGACAAACAATTCTGTATGCAATTTTTATTTTTTTGGAGTCTCTATTCTCACTGGATGCGGCTTCAGTATTAACATGGCACGACTCTAGACACCACAACCCAATTTCTAGATAATACGATAACTCTTGGCTATGGCAGACTTTAATACTAAATTTCTATCAAACTTTAAAAAAAATAACATAGCCTACCTACATTCTGAAGACAAAATTCTGAAGCAACTACTTAAAAATATATGGCAAGGCATTAAAAAATCAAATACTGTAGTGCAGGCGAACACTGGCGTTATTAAGACGTCGTCGCATGAAAAATCGCGTCGGCAACAGTTCCGGTATGTATCGCTTCCAGGAAATTATGTCGACGTGAATCGGCAAATTTGGTAGAACGGCCGCACGCTTGCGACTTGGGTTTTGATCGTATAATTATGTTGGCAGTGTTGAAAAAGCATTAAGGCGTCTTTATGATAGCTGACTTTTTGGTAATAAATAGAAAATGCGTCTCGATACGAAGTGCCCGTTCGACAATCCCCACTTTCCAAAACGACTCTGTCCACGTGCCGCCATTACAAAATAACGTCACGGCGTTTGTCCCACTACTACATTAATCAATTGAGCAACTTTTATTAAGACAATATTATATACACGACAAAAAAATCTTCGCGGATGAATTTCGATCAAAGTGATATCTCAACGAAGATTTACCAAGTACGCAGGATATATTATAGTGATAGAGTGTGAACAAACACAACTCAATTCGGTTCCTTTACCATCATAGTCCAAAGGTATAGGGAGATCAGGCACAGGGTAAACGGTTTTACCTTAAGGCGCACGGGAGTGTCACACCACCAACTTCCGAACTCCTAGTTACTATTGACGAATTCCTAATGACACCGATGATGCAATTAACCACAATTAACGGACTGGGCGCAAACCATTAAAAGACGATCAATCTACTTAATCTTTTACTAGGTAATAGGATAGTTAACTAAAAAAATCTAATTAGTCCGTCGGATACATTTCCAAAAGATATTGGAGACTTAGTAGAAGAGAGTATTTTTTTCTTTTTTCACATAAACAAAAATTGAAGACGATACAGTGCGTTCAAAACTCGTGTGACGTCACTACTCACTACAATTTGTACCGAGCCGTGACGTTACAAGCCAATCTTTGATGCTTTGTATCTTCGTCAGTTTTTATAAAGGAAAAATACGTGTCCAATATTTTTCTATAATCTAACTGATGGACTAAACATAATCATATAATTTTTACTCAGGAAACATCCCTATTGTGTTAGGGATTTGTGTGTTAGGGGAGCTTTTTTTTTCCAAACAAAAAAGTACTGGCACTCATAATACTTCCGTATCTTGAAAAAGAAAAGAAAGTTCTTTGACTTTGCATGCAACGCCTGCCTCCCTAACCTCAACAACCCAGTAATTGGGTAACACAATACCCCCAAGCAAGACCAAAAGTCAGCGGCAAGTGATTTTGTAGAAGTACTTCAGCAAATTGTGCTTGCGACTATTAATCGCAACTATACACCAACCCCTAATTTGTCGGGCCGTGAAAAGCTCCAAGCTAACCATTGGAAGTACTGTTTGCTAATTACTCAAACTTCGCTATTGTGCTGCCCATTCACTGGCTTACAATTTCATCGATGGCTTGCAAATAATGACGGCCATGCTCCACTCTAGATTCCGACAGTTGACTTAATTAGAATTGGTGGGTAAATTTTGGAGGGAAATTCAATATGGCGCCCTTATTTACGTTAATATTATAACCGTTAAAGTTGGAGTTCGCGATTACGGAGTTTGTTTGTATGCGTTTAGTGTCTTCTACTGGCTTTTGATTGATTTCTTTTTTATTCCTGTTGCTTTGATTTCAAAGTTATAATGAATGAGCTGTTAAGGTTCCTTACAGTTACAACTCGTACGACAACGCTTTTGTACATGGTAACGATTTGTACTGAGAAGGTCAAATCAGTGATTTCATTAAAATAAATGCAACAGCATTAAAGTACTTGAAAAGTGACTTATCTAGAACTTCCTAGTAATTTTTGTACACGGATTTTTTTTAATACTAGTCATTTTTATATTAATAGTCACAATATTGTACTATAACAATTACCAAGACATCTTGGCATCAGAAATACAATTATACGATACACCTATCTTATGCATGGAAGCATTCATGTATATTATGCCACATAAACCGCATACATGGGTCGATACACATAATTATAGAAATCCATACATGTGTTTGAACATACATATACATACCAACAATAATAAACGAACCTACAGGCCGAGCAGAATTACTACTATAATAAAATATAAAATAAAAATCAGTCAAGTATGGTTGGTGGACAATATTTATGTATAAAGGTTCTGCAGAGTAATTACTACTTTAAAGAAGCAAATAATATTATGCAGTTACCTATATCAGCAGCAGATAGTCAAGAGTGTTGTTTTAGATTAAGTAATACTATTTTTGAGCTAACTCTAGGTAATTTAAGTAATAAGTTGCACTACTATTTGCTTAACTGAAACTTAGATAATGACAAACGTTTTACATTCTGAGCGAGTTTTATTGTTAAGTCCGGTTAAAGTGGAGTTCGGACAAGAAACTTCTTTTAAAATGGAGTTTCTTGTCTGTTCTTCTCCATAAGAATCTACCTTTACTAAAGTAAGTTTATTATTTTTATATAAGTACATATACTTTTTGAACTGTAAATGATGGCGTTTAAATGTGCCTAACTGAAATTGCCTAAATTTTTTGACTTTACTTTGAAATTAGGATTATGTACTTTGAAGAACAGACGAAAATTATAAAGCTTCGCAATTTTACTACGGATCACCAAAAGCGAACGGTCGCTCACAAATAAAAAATACACAAACATACTTTTACTAACATCGTTTATTTTTATTTGTACATAAAGAGACAAAATTACGTTGCCATCTTAAATAAAACTATAAAATGGGACTATCAAATGTTCCACTCTCTTAGATAATCTGAAAGACAGAATACCTTAAACCACGATTATCTCGGAGATATAAGCCCTTGGGGTCCCACAACTCTGGGGACGTATATACCCCGAATATCGAAATCCCCCAGCCCCTTCCCCCGAGGAAAATTGAATTTATACTTCATTCCCCCATAAAATGCCTATGCCAAATTTATTTTAGACCATTAGCATATTAAAACGCTCTTACCTTTGTAGCGTTAGCATAAAAAGTTGCTCAAAATTGAGTTGTTGTTTCACAAGTCGTTTCTGAAAATTACGTTCTTGAAAACGTGTTCTTTTTGTTGGAACGAAAATGCAGTAGGTACTTCATTTGATTTTTAAATTAAAGTTTCTTCTTGGCATATTTTTTTTTATTTATTTATTATTTATTTATTTAACAATTTATGTACACACATTTAATAAAAAGATAAGAAGAAGGAAACAGAAAAATAGGTACAAAGGTGATGCTTATTTCTATAGAAATCTCTTCCAGCATACCTGCGATAGGAGAGTCGAGTATTTTGTCTCATATTAATTGGCATAGGCATTTTACTGAATGAGAAACGAAACAAATAGCAATTTGGCTAAGAACAAGATATGTATAAACAGAAATATTTTAAATAAGGGTTGAAAATAATATTCTTGCATCTTATTTTGCCAACCATACATACGTCGTACTTAAAATAATAAGATCAGTACTTTTATACGAGTCATAAAAATCTAGATGTGTTCCGAAAGATCGCGCTCAGTGCCTCTCGGGGTAAGTGGAAAGAGTGATGCTACGTGAAGGACGTTTTGTAAAGAAATATTTATTTACATAAAATATGTATTATTTAAGTTTATTGGTTGTATAAGTTGAGCTTACCAGAGGGAAAGTACCTAATAAATGTTACTTACGGTGGCCTTTTTTTGAATGGGAAATCATCGATTGACTTCTTCTGAAACGAGTACCTCCAGAAACATCCATATCCGGTGAGTAGGAACCTGCGTCAGGTGGAAGGTGAGAACGCCGTGGCGTCTCTCCAAAAAATCCTCAAAGAGGGGACTTATCCCATGCCCATTCCTACGGTGGCCTGCATGTCATTCCAATAATAATAGCAACACGAATCAATCTTCAGGTTTATGCAAACCTTCCCGAAGTCGGACTTTGAATATGTGACCATCTCGCCATACAGAGATCGTTCATGCCTCAGAAACCACGTTGAGCTGTAGGTCCTGGTTGTCATTTGCATGTCTTTGACAGTCCTTATGTGTAGTCAGAGACCAGCAACAGTTTTGCTAGGGGCTTGGTGACTAAATAAATGTTTTATTTATCTATCCATCTACCCAGTTACTGGGTTGTCAGGTCAGATAGGCTCTATGTATTATACTAAAGCTGACAAATAAAATACTTGAGAAAAGACTAGGGAGATTTTTAGTCGAAAGACATCCACTGCTGCAAGTGTTCCTCCTCAAAACGTAGCCACATTAATGGCTACTGTAATTCTTGCATTTGGCAGACTCTCAATCCGTCTGGAAAACCTTCCAATGCAGTATCTTCTACTAAGCGGTTACCACTGCCTAACTTATCGTCCCCATCTCCCATTTATTCTGAAAGCAATATGATGTGTGTGCATACCTTTAAAAGTCAAATCAGAGTCAAAGAAAGTTCAAGTCAAAGTCAAGTCAAAGAATAGGATCATTAAGTACGCGTGACATCTTATTCATCTGTTCAATTTGATACAAAAATCTAAATCCCCCATTTTATTAAATAACCCTCAAGACCCTATATATTTCTTTTGAAATATTGCCGTTTTATAATAATAATTTTCAATTTTCCCTCCATCGGGTACCGCTGGAGAAACCTTACAAGTGAGAAGTTATTAAAAGAAGTCTATACGCGACGAACGACTTTTGAACAGAATTCATTTTTAAAATGTCATAGATTTCCTGCAATCTGTAAGTGTGAAAAGATTTTATACTTTAGAAAAATAAATGTTGTAACTGATTTCTAAAGTAAATGGACCAAAGAGGTTATTTCATTTGACAGATTTTTTATATTATTTGTCTGAAAATAATATTAGAGTTTACGAAATTTCCGTTTCATTACAAGGGTCACTTTAAACTGTGAGAACTTCGGTTTATTTTTTCGAATTTAGGATTGCCATTTAGCAAAAGAGTCATTGGCTCTACTGTCTATTTAGAAAACAAACTATCCTAGGTATACCTACCTATCCAATGCACCGTATTATTTTTCCAGCTAAACATTATCGCCTCTTGATGGAACATCGATCACCTCAGTCCAGATCGCAAGTATTTACTCGCCGTTAGAATCACAGGTCAAGTCCAGCAATCGACATCTTTCGGCTGAATAGTGACGATGAGAATACTTGGCAGTTTTTGAACTCACGTACCTTTTACTTGCAAGCTTCATGACAATAAAAAACTTTAAAAAAAGCATCAAATACACCTGCAACATGATCAAAATAACCTGTAATCATAGGAGGTAGCTAGGTAAAGTATTGTCGGCAGCAAGTGCAGAACAAAGGCCACGGCGTCTGCTCCGAAAATGAGTGTTTTTAACTCACACACACTACTGTGTGGGTGAACTTCTTTACTCGATAGTGGCAAAGAGTAATTGGATGTAGATGAGATTTACGGATATCGATGGAACAACTTTTTTCGTGACGAAAATGTCCAAAGAGATTTTCTCTACAACCCTGTACAAAAATCATTCCTAGAACACCTGGAATAAAATGGCTTAGTAACGAACTGCAAGCTGAACTTTCTGACTGCCCGATTCCTTTAAAATTTAGAAGAAGATAGTTTAATACACATGTTGTGAAATTTTTTCGAAAGATTCCTGGAACGCAAAGGGCATTATGAGGAACACGGATGGGTTTCAGTCAGTAATAGTTTGACTCTTCCTTCCACTCCGCCCAGAGCGAAAAACGTCATTTGATGATTTCCCATCCATAATAAATAGGTGTCCATAATAAACACACATGGACACACTAAACACACAGACACGCTACATTTTTTTTGACAATTTCAGGTCCCGTTCAGGAGTCGTATGAAGGTCTGAACTCAACTCATGCGTTAGTTTGGATGAATCACCTCGAAAATCCGACTTTAGCTAATGAAAAGTTCATCATATTGAACTTGTGTACGTAACCGTTAGACGATGAAAAACAAAGCTATCAAAATCCTTTTATTTGAAACATAAAACTTCAGCGATAAAGCAATCATCAAAGTTTTTCAGTAGCTGTCGCAAGGTACCTATCTAAAGTTCTTTATATACCTACCTACAGGTATACCATACCTGTCTGTAAAATCTCTAGTCTATGTCCTAAACCGTGTTTCTATTTTGCGAACAGTTTTAGTCTCGTTTGTTAACAGAAGTCTTTTGTGAAGCACAGTCAAGTTAGCGCGGCGAGTATACAAATTGCATTTTACAATACGATCCCCTTTTTCTACCATAACTTGTCTGTTTTGCTTGAATTTTCTACATAAATTTGAAGTTAAATTTTCATTTTATTAAAAAAAAAAAACAATTGAGAGACTGACGGACAGACAGACAACTACACATACAGACATGCGTGTGATTCTATAAGGGTACTTTTTCATCTAGTCGTCCGGAACAGTAATGAAAACATTTCTTCATTATCATTTAATTTAATGTTAGCAATAAACTTTTCCAAAAAGTATTTGATATTATTTCAGGGTCCATGTTTTATCTTTAATTGTATTTGAAAATCTGACTCAGCCACTGTTTTATGGGCTACGTTCAATGTAACACAAAAAGCCAAAAGTCACGACGAAAAACCAGCCATATCAGCCTTAAATACCCCAAATAATAAACAAATACTTGCTCAACTAAGAAAAAAATCCTCCGATTGTTCTATTTCTTTCAAGTACCAACATTCACTTACCATTAAGACAAACTCCTTTGAATTCTTCAACAAGGTAACGAGAAACCTCTAATAAATATTACGTCAAGTGCGACTAGCCGTGACTGCGTGGTTGCTGAAAAATATTTTCAGCTGCGCGCTGTAAAAAGCCCGCCAAGTCAGACGTATGGCCGGCTTTACCTAATAGGTACGACCATTTTGCAACCGTTTTACATTATTGAAACGTAATTTTTAAAGTTACGTTATGAATGAGAATTTGTTTAGATTGTCTCACACTGGCCCTTCGAGCCGGATTTTCGACATGAAATCGTACATCTCTTATAGTTTTTGGTTGGAGTTTGATTATAAGGCAGCGCCTGAATAGTGCTTCTCTCAAAAAACTTCTGCAGACTTTAACCTACATGGCTCTCATATGATTTGTCCATTACATGTTTAGAATCGTTTATATATTAAAATAGTCTTTGACCTCTGAGTTTCTATAAATGTTTCTTCTCAGGGTAGTCTCGCTAGGAAACACTGATTACATGCAGTTTAAAAAATTGACATGTAAAGTGTTATTAATAACAAACTGGCCAAAAATATGCCTTTATTTTACGAAAAGAACACAATTTTGAGTTCAGCTCACTCACTCAAACTGATGTAAGTTGTTATGGTGTACAATAAAGAATAGAAAAGAGGAAAAATTTTTTTCTACCAAAAGATAATTAAAAGGCACTTTTCAATATAATTTATATGGATAAAAACGTTTTAATATTTGGCAACTGTGAAGTGAATGATAGCAAGATGGACCTCAAAAAAACTAACCGCAAATTTTTCAATCCTATCTTCACTTCTCAAACCCTTTTTTTTTTTTTTTTTTGGATGGGAAATCATCAAATGACCCCTCCCGCCCTGGGTGGAGCGGTAGGGAGTGTCAGACTTTTACTGACTAAAACCCACCCGTGCTCCTCCATGTGCCCTTTGCGTTCCAGGGCCGCGGCAACTCTCTCGAACAAATTCCGCAACCCTAGCAGGCACCGACCCTATGGGGCCCCGTCTCTGGTGCTGACGGCTCATTGAGGCGCGCGTGAAGCACAACGCGTCGTCGACTCAGCCTGGTATCGGACGGTGAGCCACCCACGCTCACCGTCCACAGGCATCAGCCACTGCGCAATAGCACAGCGGCCGACTTGTCTCTGGAGGAGGCCGAAATGGGACCATTACTGGCACTCCATTTCAGCCCCCTCCCGAGTACCGGGAGTCGCAGCACCCACAGCAGAAGCGGCAGAAGCGGCGACGGAAGCCGCGGCGGCGGCAGAGGCGGCGGCGGCGGCGGACCTCTTGCCCTTGGTCGGGGCGGATGGCGCGCAGGCCCTTCCCCCAGCCCAGTGCTCGGCCGGCTTGCCAACAGCCGCACATGCACTGCAGTGCGGCGTGGCCTCGCACGAGCCGGCCCGATGACCGGGCTGACCACAGCGGAAACAAAGTCCACTGCGGTCCACCTCCGAGGGGCACATAGCTCCCGTGTGGTTGCCCACATGGCAGCGGTAGCACCTCAGAGGTCTGGGTTCCAGCAGTTTTACCCGCGCAGAAACCCACCCCACCAAGAGCCTTCGACCCTCCGACACTGTTCTGGCCGCCGTCACGGGGCAGCTCACCACAAGGGTTTGCATGCCCGTGTTGTCAGGCCGGAGGGTGCCCGCCTTGACGAGCTCGGCAGAGCACCCCCCAGTCCTGGCGACGGCGGCCACAACCTCCTCCTCCGTCACGGAGTCGTCCAGGCCCACTATGCGCATGTCAATGCACTTAGTCGGCCTGGACACTTGAACCTCGTCCGCGGGGAGGACCTCCTTCAGCCTTTCGGCCAGGGCGTCCGCGAACGGGCCACTCTCCGCTCCGGCGAGCTCGAGCTTCCGGGCACCGGTCAGGGTTCTCCTGATCCCGAGGCCCCCAGTGATGCCCAGCTCCCGGAGGTTCACCGCCTCCTTCGCCCGCTTCATCAGGGCGAGGTACGTCACACCCCTCTGTTCCGCTTCCGGCTGCAGTGTTAAAACCACAGCCGCGGACTTCGGGGCGCGAAGCCTCGCCGCGATGGCGTTGGCCTTCCGCCGCTGCCTCTTGGCCTTGCTCCTGGCCGCCTTTTTGGCCTGCCGCTTTTCTCCAGCAACCTGCCACCCGGCCCCGGTCGCAGGAGGGTCCGAGGTTGGGGGTGGGGGCGGCTGCGGCGCCACTGACGCAGCAGCTTTAGCCGCCCCCCCTCCAGCCTTCCTCCTTCCCCTCTTCGCCGGGGCCGACTTGGTCGTCGCCGGCGTCGCAGGCGCCGGCGCCACAGGCGCTGGCGCGGCTCCCGCCTTGGCCTTCGCCTGGCCGGACGTTCCCGGGCCAGCAGCCACCGCGGCTGCGTACGAAGCCGCCTTCTGCTGTCCCGGGGGCCTCTGTGCCGCCGCTAACGGGGGACGTCGGACCATGTCCTCCAAAACGGAGAACTGCTTCCGGAAGGGAGCCAGCTCCTGCCGCACCAGGCTCCGCACCTGGCTCAGCACCTGGCTCCCCTCCAGCGCCGCCGGACTCAGCCCCCCCTGCGGCCCCTCCGAGGCCGCTCTGGCCATGTCAGCCAGGTCCCTCCGGAGCGACTCATTCTCTGCTATGAGTCTCTCCGTTACGGCCGCGAGGCGGGCGACTTCCGCCCGCAACTCTGTCGCCTCTCCGGACCCGCCGACGTTGGCCGCCGCCGCCGCCATAATGGAGGCCTTGGCCGCGCTAATGGCCTCCCGCTTAGAGGACTGCTTCCTCTTGAAGGCCACAGCGCGGATCGCGGCCTCCACGACCTCCTCCAGCTTGGCCCTCTTCTCCTCGACAGTGGGAGGTACCTCTCCCGGGGACACCGAGTCATCGGAGTCGAGAGTAGGCGGAAGAGTAGAGGGAGCCCTACGACCGCTCCCTCCAGGGCGACGCCCCTCCTCCACCAACTTCCCGGCCCGACTCTCCACCTCCCGGGTAGAGGGAGCCAGCCCCCTCCCCGCCTCACAGCCCCTGCCCCGCCTAGCGGTGGGGATCTTGCGGGCGGAGGCAAACTCGCCCTCGGAGGTCGACTCCCCGTCTTCCTCCCGTCGCGGCCGCTTGCGGAAGAACTTCACGTTCTCCGCAGCAGCCCCCCCTCCTTCCTCTCCAGAGCCCGCCGAGCTGACCGTTACTAAGTCTGGCGCGGAGCCGGAATCCGACTCCGCACCACCCCGGCGCTCAGGCGAACCCTCCTCTACACAACCGTACGCCATCAGCTCCTTAAAGGAAGCGGACTCGGATGACGACGATTGGGAGCCTCCTCGGCTCGTGTTGCCACTGGCAAGCGGAAGGCGTTTGGTGCCCACCCCAGAGTACGGAGGGCAGCCCGCCGAAGCGGGGTGGGATTCCCCGACCGCTGAGCAGTCGGGACCCACCTGGGGACTCATTTTACAATCGCCTTTTTTCATGATTTGTTCCTTTTAAGGGTGCGGTCCCTTTTCGCTCCGCCCCTTCTCAGGGCCCTCTCTCCTAACCTCACCTCTCCACCTGCTCGCTGCTCTCACAGTCACGTCTGATGATCAGACGCGTACCGAAGAGCAGCGAGCAAGCGTGTGTCTCTCTTGGTCTGATCCCTCACTTGCGACCTTCCGGCATGAGTGGCTCTACCGGGAAAGCTCGCAAGATCATTGGGACGCTCAAGCCCCACCACGACGACAACGTGGAGACACATTCGGTGGGGACTTCTCAAACCCTACAATCAGATAAAAACATAATCCAAATAGCAATCACAAGTAATTGGGTGCCTACATCACATGAAATTCCAAGGACTATTCCGCCATTAATTCCCCAGAACGGCGCGATTTAAATTTCAAATTTGTCCTCATTCAAATCCGGGAGAGGAACAAATGGCATCTCTTGGTTTCCAGTATTTATTCCTCAATGCTTTCCAGATAGGATGGTTACAGTAATGGGTACTTTAGGCTGGCATTAGTGCTAAGAATTGCTATCTGAGGACGGCTTTACTGTAGTTCTCGTTATGGCTGTTCTATTGAAAAGGATGACTGAGAAATTATGGTATTGACATTATGCTGTAAAACTTAGTGAAGTGGGACCTGTATAAGTTAGAAACCTCCTTAGCTGGCTTATCCTTAGCTGCTCTCAGAACGGTGAAGGAAATCATCGTGAGGAAACCGGCACGTCCTAGAACCAAAAATTCGAAGACATGTGACATTCACCATCCCGAACTGGGCCCGCGTGATGGATTACGGCCCATTCCCTCTCCTAGAGAGGAGTCCTGTGTCCCAGCAATGGGAACTTTAAAAGACTGATTATGCTTATGCTAAAAATCCCTAAATAAATTAAAAAAGGTTCTCAATTATTGTATGTTTTCCAAACCAAACACTGAGCAGTTCTACGTTATACTAGAATATTTTATAAGCAGCTACGGTTCAATATATGAGACCCCTTCAGGCCTCACGAAGATTGAGTAGAAAAACTTTAGGGTTAAGTTGCCGGCCGGGTTAGGGGTTAACTAGTGTAGTACCCAAGTTTGGGGGTGTACATTTTAAGCATCGTTAGGTTATATAAGTGTTGGGTTATTTATTATTTTGGGGAAGTGATTATGTTTTTTTTTGTAGCTGCAATAAGTTGTGGTTGTTTGTTTTAGGCATTTTGAAGGTGTAGTAAAACTTTTATCATTGTTATTGATTACGAGTTCATTCGTGTCGTTCATTTCTCAAGGTATTCAAGTATAAATTGAGAAAGAATAAAGCCGTGCAAGTTTGTAGTATACAAACCGGGACGTCCTTATTCTTGGAAACAAATAAACTGCCAGCAAATCAGTTCATTCTTTTTCAAGAATAAGGACTTTTTCCAACTATATGTGTATGTTGGAATCTCTTCCAGTCAAATTTAATGTAGCTGAGTACCAGTATTTTACTTGGAGCCGAGAGAATAACACGATACCCCTTGGCAAGACTGGTCACTGATATCTTGCCTTCTGACTAGCCAATACGACTGTCAATGACAGCTGGAGCCAACAGCTTACCTTGTCTTGCGAGAATAGAATAGTTCTTTATTTGCACAACCTACAAGTTACAGATGATAAGTTGAAATGATCCTTATAATAACTACCTTAAGGTGAATGCTACGGGTTGTTCGTGGCATGCAAAAGTTCACGCTATAGAAATAATAAATACTCATTCAAAATATATTATTAACACACTAAATCATTCAAGTAAAACAAACGGCACGGAGATATCTTAAATGTTAAAATGACCACCCATACTTGGACCGACTACTAGTAAACTGCCCATACAACTAAACCGAATGGCATAGTAAAAAAAAACCGTCAGTTTCCTGATAACTAATTAGTAATGATACGCTTGAAGTAATAATTAGCACCTGCGCAGCTCTCAGATTTATTGTCCCTAGTGCGAATCTTGGGGCTCTGCTAGAAATCGCATTGAGCTCTTTAAGCGATGAGCGATTTACGCGCCGGGTAAAAGATATGTATAACACATTGTGACTAGTCTTAAAATGCGTGGAAAGTGTACATTATAGACTGTGTGTCTAGTTTATGACTTAATATTAACAGAATATGGACTGGGAAATTCTTAGTTCTTATGCAACGGACCAAATTATGGCAAAACATATGCATAATCAGCTTTTTTATTGTTCTCACTGCTGGGACACAGGCCTCCTCTCTAGGAGAGGGAATGGGCCGTAAGATTTGAGATCAAGCAACGCTTGGTGAGGGCGGTCTTGGAATGCATGACCATCCATTCCATACTGCGACACCTCCTTACATATTATTTATTTATTTATTTTAGGAAACTCAACATTTTATTTATAAAATTACATGAGTTAAGAAGGCCCAACCCACTATCAATGAACATCCCAATGCAGTCGCGTGAAAGTTACGAGCATGTAAAAGCGAGGTCTACTATCGCTGCACAGTGATAGCGAAATGATGAAAATTATCAATTAAACCAATTACAGAGTTTCACTTTCACATAACATTTATAAAATTAGGTTAACTAGAAAATACACCATTAAGGTATATTATCGCAATTCAATCAGGGGAAGAACAAAATATTAAATCGTGAAATCTAAACAGTACGATTCAATTTACATTCAATAATTAGAGCCTGCGCTTAACTGTTACAAGTTTAAAGCTTAAAGTACGTTAAACGGTTAGTCTCGTCTGTTATTAACACATCTTTGACAGTCAATACGTATCGTATTTATATATATTAATAACTAGCTTCTGCCAGCGACTTCGTCCGCGTGGAATAGTTACTTTACCCCCGATTTTGAAACTCTCAGCCCGATCGGTTTAAAATTGACAAAAGATAGACATGCTGTTTCGGGATGTTTTTTAGATAATTTTATGTAGATGACTTCTTCCGTTTTCACAAAATTTTCCTTCACTGCTCTGCTCCTATTGATTGTAGCGTGATGAAAAGTATACTATAACCTGCCCAGGAGTATGAAGAATAATTGCACCAAGTTTCGTTAAAATCGGTCGAGTAGTTTTTGTTTCTATAAAGAACATACAGACAGACAGACAGACAGACAGACAGAAAGACAGACAGACAGACAAAAATTTTACTGATTGCATTTTTGGCACCAGTATCGATCACTAATCACCCCCTGATAGTTATTTTGAAAATATATTCCTTGTACAGAATTGACCTCTCTACAGATTTATTATAAGTATAGATAATACTGTATTTCGGAATAAGAAAATCCATTATGTGTTAGTAACAGAAATACTTATACAACTATGTTAGTAACAAAATGAATAAAATAAAATAAATCAACCAAATATCATCCCCCTTAATTCATATATTTTCCCTCAGGATCAGAAAAGGACAGTCAGGTTTCTCAGCTATTACCTTCATTGCCTAGTTATATTATGTATTACCTGTTGAGGTCAGATAGGCATTCTCTCCTCGTAAATTATGTTACTCAACTGGAACCTGGAATTGACGACACTGTTGACGCAGTGGTTGAGCGTTCGGCTGCTGCGCTACGTGTGGCGGGTTCAATCCTCGCACGGAACAAATGTTTGTATGACCTACAGATAGTTGTTCCGGGTCTGGGTGTCTTGTGAATGTGAGTTTATATGTTTGTGAATGCACCCATGCATTCACAAACATGCAAGCATGCAATGTGATACAGGAGTAATTCCAAGTGTGGGGCAACATTTCTTTCAAAAAACAAATTGGGAACGGCTAGGTAGATGATGATTAAAGAAGAAGAAAGAAAGAAAGAACGAAAAAGAGTGATGATCTTTCCATGTCTAAAAAAACTACCTCTACAGATGACCCTATAAAGAAGCATTAACAAACAATTTCCTAATAAGTAATTAGTAATGATACGCTGGAAGTAATAATTAGCACCTGCACTAGACTCAGCTCTTAGATTTATCGTCCCTAGTGCGAATCTTGGGGCTCTGCTAGAAATTGCAGCGAGCTCCGATTTATGCGCCGGATAAGGATGTGTGCACATTGTGGCTACTCTGTGGAAATGAATAGGTAGATAATAGACTGTGTGATTAGTTGGTGACTATAAATTATCGGCATGGTTGGCGCAGTGGTTGAGCCATTGACTGTAGCGCTGCGTGTCGCGGGTTCGATTCCTGCACGGAACAAATATTTGTAAGACTTACAGATAGTTGTTCCGGGTCTGACTGCTTGTGTTTGTGAGTTTATGTTTGTAAACGCACCCACGATACAGGAGAAATTCATTCACGAATGGAATTTTTGGTTTTATATGCAATGTAACTAGTGACAATATTTAAATGATTTGCTCCAACAGTTTTTCCAATGATTTACAACAAAATGCGATTTTATGTTGTGTTCAGATACGGTTCGTAAATACTCATCTACTGACAAATAAAACTCATAAACTGATTAATTTCTTCTTCGGGTTATTGGAATTACCATTCAACTAGCCAGTTTTAACATTAAAAATATCATTTATTTTGCTCTTCTGTTTAAAAGAATTCTGCTGTAGTTGCATGTAAAAGCATGTTCTAAACTAAAATACAACTTAATCTGCCTAAAAACTAACTCTGATCTATCACTTACTAGAATGAAAATTATGAGTACCATTAAATGTACTAATAATTATAAATATTAATTCCTCATTGAGCAGTGTGGTGGCCGAGTGTTAACGGTCCCAACATACGATTTGTAGGTTACGGATTCAAACGCAGCGCATTACTTTGCGTAATTAATATCATCACCTGCATGACTGCTCTCAAAACATTGAGGAAAATATCGTGAGGAAATCGGCATGTCCTAGAACCAAAAATTCGAAGACATGTGACATTCACCAACCCGCACTGAGTCCGCGTGGTGGATTACGGCCCATTCCCTCTCTTAGATAGGAGGCCTGAGTCCCAGCAGTGGGAACATTCAAAGGCCTATGCCTTTAGCATAATAGCATAATCATAAAATCAATTATAATACAGTGACTACAAAGTTTATTTGTATCACTTACATCATCTTAACCAATGTAGTCGCGCCCTAACCCACGAAGGCGCAGTGCACACGGGACACTCAAGTTGCAGAGCGACATAATAACGTTACACGACGATATGGCGCACACAGCGTATGGCCGGACTTCGGAAATTGCGGCAACACCGATTTCCAAGCTAGTTTGACGGTGTGAACGGAAGTTATCGGGGGATTAAATACGCTTTCACGACTTTAGACAGCTTTTTGGTGCATCAAAGTTACATAAAATAACATGGCTTGTCACTAAATAATGAACACTTAACGGAAAACAACTTATGCCTTGGCCTCGTGACTTAATAATCAGGGTTAATTCAATCGAAAAAATGAATAGGTAAACCTAAGATTATGTTTTTAAGCACTGATATTAAATAAAATAATCTGCTTCGGTGCCAACAATCAAGGCAACTTAGGCTTCCCGGAGGACACTGTGGAGCTTAAGGTGGAGGTTTGCCCTGCTTGGGCGGAGCAACGCCGTGACCTCGTCGAGGCGATCGGCAGCGGCGACCTCTCGCGTTCGGCCTTGGTTCAATCCATGGTCCGCAGCGAAGAGGCATGGGACGCGGTCGCCTCTTTCTGCGAAGCAATAATGCTGGCGAAGAAGGAGGCGGACTGCGTGCAGGAGAGGGACACCTCACGCTTCAGCTGGCGCAACAGAAGAAGACGCCCCAGGCGTCGGGAAACGCAAAGCGATTACTGGCCACCGTAGGTGCTGGTCTGCGGACGGCGAGCTATGGGTGGCTCGCCATCCGATAGTAACCAGGCCCAGGTCGCCACGTGCGCCTCAAAGAGCTGTCAGCAACGAAGACGGGCCCCATAGGGACAGATTTTTTGCCCCTTTTTTATAGATATTTATGTACATTCTACATTGTGTATGCCATAGATATTTGATTTTCGTGAACGTGGCTCATTAAAATGTGGCTGGTGAAATCTGTTGGGCCAAAATCAAAGTCAATATAAACGTTCATGCAGAACTAAGTTTTCTGATACGCGATCTACTACGCGAGTTGCTTAAAAATTGAAGACATTAAAGATCGTTCTATATTAAGCAATAAGCCCTCTAACTACTTATTGATAGCTTTAAAAAGTTAGTTAATCAGGTCATACTTTTGTTACCAACTAATAAAACATAATAATGTTGGGAATTCAGTGTACGTGGCACAGAAGCCGCACAAAACGCAAGTCGTACCGTCATGACAAGGATGTGCGAAACTATATCGGTATATCGTGGATACGTTAAGATAGAATTGCCTCACAGTGGCCGTATTACGAAGTGCCAATGCTATCATGATTCGTGTGAGGGAAAGAGATAGTGCTATTCGTCTTGTGTAACTCCGTCTCTCTCTGACACAGAAATCATGATGGATTTAAGACGTCATAATAGGTCGCCTGGTCCTTTCAATTAACATAACACTAAAAAGTGCAAGTCATCCGAGGCCTCAATAAATCCAGATCAGTTAGAAGTAAATAATAAAAACTTTTTCCAAAAAAAAAAAAATACAACCGACTTCTACACAAAAAAAAAAACAAATAGTACAAAATAACTTTAATTTTGGAACCCGGTGTTTTTGGTTGCTTTTTCGTTTTTTGAACACCGACTTCCGAAATTAAAGCTATTTTGTACTTTTTGGTTTTTTTTATGTAGAAGTCGGTTGTACATATTTTTTGTGGTTTAATGTGGTTAGTGGTATCCCCTCCCCACAAAAACATGCGATTTCAGCAATCCTATATATAGATATTTGCTATCATTTATTGAAGAGTTCCATTGTCTGTCTCCGAAACCCATCATCAGATCTATCTTAAATTCTATATACATATATATAGAATTTAAATCGTACCATTGTGAAATAAAACCCCTTTCGAATAAAACAAGTAATTTTGCGAAACTGTCTATATTTGACGGCGTTATGCCCGGACATACATAAAAAAATACTAACATCCGAACTACTGAGAACCTCCTCCTTTTTGGAAGTCGGTCAAAAATCAGATCTGATCAGATCCCTACGTAGTGAATAATGGACAGCCATGACAGCTGATAACCTATAAACCAGCGGATTTAGACAGCAAACTCGTAACTCACACATGATACACATTGACTAGCTGGATCACGATTTATGAACAGTTATTGACCGTACTGTCTATATGTATGGAATATATCATCATATAACATTACTGAATGTAGATAAAAGGCTGTGGAATTTGTTCGATAGAGTTACTGCAGCAACGCTGGAACGCAAAGGGCATTAGGAGGAACACGGATGGGTTTTAGTTAGTAAGAGTCTGACACTCCCTTCCACTCCGCGCAGAGTGGAAGAAGTCATCGGATGATTTCCCATACATAAAAAAGGTCACAGGTGACAGAGACAAAGTCTACGATGGAATGAGCTTACTCAGAAGAAGCCTGTTCACTCTAACTTTGAAGAGATTAGGGTTGAATGCGTTCGGAAACACAGACGCAGGCAGAGAGTTCCAGTCCTTTGCTGTGCGCATTATAAAAGATGATTGAAAACGCTTGGTGCGAATTGGTGGAATATCTACATGTTTTGATACATGGCAAGAAAATTAACTGATTTTTCATAACACTCAACTTACCTCTCTAAAATGCCTTCTCCAAAAGTCCTTACACACTGCTCCCTGACAAAATTTTCCATTAAAGCAAAAATATGAGAGGTATTTACACTGTACGTTGGCCTGAAGCCGGACAAATTAACCTTTGCGGCGTTGACCACCGGAATTTCATAGTTGGTACCCGTACCGCAGATTTAATAATAAAAATGGTGACACGCGATTTTTTGGTTCGCTCTTGAGGTTCTGTAGCTTTGGCATCATTTGATGCAAAGCAATTTCTATTAACTGTCTACGGCCAGATGGAGTTAGTGACGTAACAAGACGATTTAATTTGTTTTGATTTTAAGAATATACAGTATGTTAACTACTATAACAGAGGGTGTTCCCGTTAACCCGCAATAGTATAGCAACCATGTATGATAAAAAAATATTACCATTCGAAAACCAAATGTTTTTTTTTAATATTTGAATATTTTATATTCATTAAAAAGGGTAAATTGATACGTTAAAGAAAAACTCTGTACACACGTACTTGCCGGTTTGGGCATTGCTACTACGAGTACTATTTCGCGCTACTATTTTGATTGTTGTGTTTCGAATTTATTGTCAATTAACTATTTTTTTAATTCGGATTCGGTTATTTTATGCTTATTTTTCTATGCTGATATTTTTATTTTAATCTATTAATGAGTTAACGAGTTTAAGGGAACGCCCTCTGTTATTTAACATACTGTATTTGTCGATTACTAAAAGGCTCGATTGTGAAATACTATGATATATTTAGATATGTATAGTTGAAGATATTTAGACGTGTCTATGGATACTAAGCTTTTAAGTTTAGTATGAGAGGCCTAATTCATTTAGTTCTCTATCGAAAATCCACACGTTAGATATTATTTTACAAGCAAAGTACGAGACTACAAGTATTTTAGATTACAGATATTGTAGATGTACTTCAAATTGTCGTAATGAATATGATCCTATGGTCAATATTAAATTCAGAAACACCTCACTCACGTTTTCAGAAACGGAACCCTAAAAATTACTGTAACTTACTCCATATTGTGAGACAAAGGCTTTGAAATTCACTATTTGTGCTCGGCTTTATATTTTCAACGTCGCTGAAACATTTTTTCTAAAATTTTCATTCATTATATCAGTCGGTGACTATCCTCCTGCAGGGCAAAAGTTTGTCATACAAAGTAGAATGTTTAGTTTAATTATTAATTTTCCTGGTAGTAAATTATTTTCTTTTTATATAAAACAAAGGTTTCATAAGGTATGGAATAAGGAAAAGTAGAAAATTCTGTTTTAATTTTATTAGGGACTAGCACACACTTCCGTCCTTTAAAAACAAAGAGAAATCTCGACCTACAATTTAATTTCTTTATAACTGTGCCTACACAGCCAGCAACAATTGCATACTTCTTGGATTATATTTTTTATAAAATTAAAAAAATATATATATAATTTTGGAATCGGGTATTTTACTTGATATAAAAATCATAATTGTATTTAGACCGTCCGTTGGATTTAAAAAAAAAAATCAAATCCTTAAATAAATCTAAAGATATAGCGCATCAAAGTTCTAGAGTGGGGGCTGGTGACGTCACGGCGGTAGCAAAATTGTAGCACGTAGTGACGTCACGCGAGTTTTTAGCGCACAGTACGCTAAAAACTCGTCGAATCTTCTTCATTTTTTAGTTTACGTGAAAAGAGAATAAAAAGCCAGTCCGAAATTTTTGGAAATCTACGAGTATCTGACGGACTTATTCGATTTTTTTAGTAAAATACCCTATTGTCACAAATTCAACGGAACATACGCACTAAACGTTTTAGGAATACTTTCATTCAATTCCCTGCCGGAGTAAGTAACCTGGGGGTCTTTAAGTCAAGAGAAAAACTTCTAGCTCAGATAACATAATATCAGTCACTCACCATAATACTCATCATCACACAGGTAATAATATAGGTAATACTTATGCATGATCCATCGTTGACCACATCACTGCTCAAGTGCAGTAGTTATAAAATGCAGAAATAACATATGTACATACATATACAAAACCTCAGCGTTGCCTACCCATAGTTTTGACCATAACTGCACAATACAATTCCCTTGTCAGTACATCTTTGTAACCTCCAATAATCGTGTTATAGGGATAAATCAGCAGGCCGATTCTGGAAAACAGTGACCTCAAAGTGAACCGTCAATCTTCCACCATTTTATATTTATATTTTCTTTCCATTCATTATCAAGGTGACAGAATAGTTCTACACGTATGACGATATACATATGTATGTACATATGTACCTCTGATTATACTCTTCACTTACACTCCCCACGAACGACGATGATTGACACAGCTCAGTTTCCTGTGCCTAATGTATCAGCCGTGAGCTTTGTTTTAGATACAAATGCGAGCAGATTAATGACCCACCCACCTATATTTGTCTTTTGAAATGTTCGTCCTTCGTCAGGTAAATGATAGGTCGTGTTCGCCTTTGTATGTATTTTACAATGCAGTTATTTTTGGTCAGAGTTTAAGGTAAATTGTAGTATTCACATGGAATTTGCAATCAATTACAGTGTATTTATTTTTACACTAAGGGCAAATTTCACCGAAGGAGTAAGCAAAAGCAAAAACCAATCAAACTGCGTTCATAATTGTCAATGTCAATATTATAACAGTAATGACGTCGGCAAATTCGCCCTTCTTATTGGAACTTTTACAGTTTTGGTTTATATTATAAATTTGTAATAACCACACTAAGATAATCGTTAAAATAAAATAATCTGCCAAAAAAAAAAACTAAATTCACGACCTTAACCCCACAATCCCACGTCCACCATTATCACTTCAAATTCAACACACCTCCGAGAAAAAAAGGCACAAAAATGACCCCAAATTAATTTCACCACACAAGTCCTCAGAGTATAATTGACACGAAGCTAATAACAATATGGCACAAATTCGGTACACGGCCCGAAAAACAAACAGTCAGGGTCCTGGGGTCGAAACTGACCCCAGAAAGTTCTGACAAACCGTCCCAACTGTTTTATTATTCAACGATGTTGTAATAAATTATTGAGTTGGTTTTAGTTGTTTTATGTTATAATCAGTTTATTAGGTTAGTCACTTGTTCGGGAAAGGGTTATTTGAGGTTAATTAGGACTACCTGATGGGATAATTTTATGATGGAAATAGTGTTGCGAAAAATGATGTCGATAAAAATATTTTTTTTTTACAAAATAAGTTTTTTACTAAAGTAGTTTTTATTCAGCAGAATCCATTCAATGAACTCCTCTGAGTGAAACTGTTTTTTCTGTTTTTTTTTTATATTTAAATTCTGGTAATGTCGGGTGTGTAATGTAATAATAATAAATTTTATTCACTAAGTTAGGACTAGATTACATTGCAGGATTGAGTTGCACAGGTATAATGATTCTAGATCTAGTTAGTGGGTGCAGCAGCCCTATTATGACGTCTTAAATCCATCGTGTTTTCTGTGTCAGAGAGAGACGGAGTTACACAAGACGAATAGCGCTATGTCTTTCCCTCACACGAATCATGATGGCATTGGCTCTTCGTAATACGGCCACAGTACTGTTCTTCTAGATAGATTACGCGGTAATCTTTGTTTAGAAGTAACAGTTTCAACCGTCTGTGATGACATAATAGTTTACTTATACCTAGTACGTATAGCAGCAGAATGTATTAAAGGTGACTTGAAAAAAGGTCAGGTTAGGTAATAGTAATAAATAAAAAAATAATATTAAACGAACAATATATTATAATTTTCATTTGTTACCTATGATTGACATCCAAGAGAAATATACTTTCATTTCATATAAGCTTCAGTTGACATATCATACACTGATGAATAAAACTTACGAGTATAGTGTTCATATTGTTCAAGATTTCTTTTAAACCGTCAACATGACATGCATGGAATTAGTAATGCACCCTGCGTACTTATGGCCAAGTTATCCTGTACTTAGCTTTTAGAAACGCCACAGACGTACCTAATGATCACTCATTTGATCAAATGTATTGTTGCGCGCCACAATCAAGTACGGAAGATAGCGGCATTCGGTACCACTAGCGCCATCTAGTATCGAGTAGCAGAACTGGTGAAGTCAAGGACCTTCGAGATTTTTCTATGCTAGAATTCTCGGTCCTTAGTCGGTCGCGACCGATATGTACGCGAACTTTCTGGAGTTCTACTCGGCGCCCTATATAAGGCCGTCACATGAGCCGACCGAGTCAGTATTGGATTTGCGATACAAGTGATAACTTCGAGAGCGATCTTCGACTGCGAACTCAAGTGATTAATAGTGCGATTGTGTTTTGTGATTAGTGAGTCTATAGTGTAATTAGTGTGGTGTAAATTAAAGTGTCATCTTTGTTTATTGAATCGGCTGATTTTAATTGTAACGAACCCGAAGCTCGTAACAGTATATTCGGCTTAAATGACGGTCGTCATTAAGGGAAGTTGTCGGACTCTCCACCAACTGCACCTATTTCTGCTTGTAGAGTGTAAATTAACCTAATATGAATAGTATCACGATCTAAGTCGCTCGCTCAATCTAGCTCCTGCCAATATCCCATTTGAACCTAATTTGAAAATAGAACCAATGTTCTTATACTAAATAAGTGACAAATATAAATTGCAGAAAGAAGTGTGTGCATATTGATAGGTATATAGAAAATATAAAATTTAAGAGTCAACTGTAGACGCATGGTTTTTTTTTTCGATTGGTATATTTTTTGTATTAATTTGAGTACTTTAACCTTGTAACCTAAAAAAAATTAAAAAGAAAACTATCTATTAAAGGAAAGTCAAAACAATAACTGTATTATTTTTAGTTTAAAAAAACAGACCAAGTGTGAGTTGGATTCGCATGCGAAGTTAAAATTTTCAAAGTATGTTTATTTTCATTGTACGCCCGTGTTTAGGTCACAGAAAATTATATGTGTACGAAATATGATTTGAATCGATCAAGGAGAAAATCGGCTGTGAAAAACAGATACACAGATAGTCAGACACCCGAGTACTATCGGAACCCTAAAAACTCAACTAACGCTTTTACATACTACTCACTAATCAATCTAGCAATAATTCAACAATTTTAACGACCCCTTTAAAACACTTGATATAATAATAATACTTGCAGACTAAACCTAATCCCCACATTTTCCTATGCAATAATAATAGCGGGCAATTAATTACGCTCGCACGCGTACTGCAGTCAATTTGTCGAGATTAGTAGCGGAGTACACTGGCTGTCAATAGAACATAGTAAACTCGAGTTATGAAGTGACGGAGTTCCATGACGTCATTTGTAAGCGTTATGGTGTCACGCGTGCTATTAAAATGATTGATACTGGTATTGCTAATTGATTAATGTGTCTTGTGTGTGTGTGTGTGTGTGTGTGGGTTGGGTAGTTTGGGATGTGCTTTTTATTTGAGTATTGATAGGCTACTTATTTTTAAATGAGTACTAAAAGAACAATGACGAATTTTTAGCTGACTTAAATTTGAGCGTCTAAAAACGACTTACATATGAAGGAAGTTCCATTATTTTTCTACGTTTTTTCAAACCTGGCTTGTCTGGTTAATGTGATACACATTAACTTGACCAGGCCGGGTAGAAAAATACTTTTTCGTTACAGTTTAGTGTTGCCATTTTATATGTATCCTGCTGAGTGACAGTAAGTACACCATTATTGAATTTTTTGATGATTTTTTTTTATAATGACTACCACCATTCAAATACCTACTCCAAAGACACGTTCCAAACAAAACACAATTACATGTTCAATACAAAACACTTTTGAGTCCAAAATTATTTATGGAAAGCTTATATCTATCGGTGAGCGTACGTATCTCCTCAGTTCACAATCGTCCACAATGACCAATAACAATAACACTTCAAAGAAAGCCCCTAGAACGTCTGTGGTGTGTATGTAAGTTAAACTCACTTGTACTTAACAAGCTGGCGACTGTTCGCGCTTGGCCGCTTGACCCGGCTCAACTTAGTTCCAGTGATAGTGGCTGTCCGGGATTACGTAGAATATGGATATGATTGTCAAAAAATCAAAATTCATTTATTAATTTTGTGAACACAAGGTAAAATTATCGTATTATAAATATATACTTACATAATGTTTTCAACCTATGTTCCGCCGAAAGGCATACAAAATAGTGACGCTATGATCAAAATTAAATTCATTGCAAAAAATCTCATAAAAATAAAAAATCAATGTCAGCAAATAAAAATATTCAAAATTTAAATAGTACAAAAAGTTAAAATAATGTCAGCAATATTACAGTCGTCAAAAGTAATTTAGTTAAAATATTCTAAATGTCATGAAAAAAAATATACAAAGTACTTAAGCATAAAAAATTATTGTAATGTTGTCTCTTACTTATTGTATGTGTGTACATAAATAATAATAAAAAAAAAAAAAACAAAATTTACTAACTGTTACATATATTTCAAATACAATTGCATTATAATAAAATTAAAATAAGTAATAACATCATAATAATAGTTCCATAATTTTTATTATTTATGTCATTCAGAAACTTTCAAGTAGCAGCTTCTGTAGAGTGTTTCTGAATTTTTGTATTGGCATACATTTGATTGCATTGGGTACTTTATTAAAAACTTGCAAGCAACTTGGGAGCAAATACCAAAGAAACTTTTCTTCATCAGTGCAGTTTAACATTTAACAGGGTCTAAAAAAAGGGTATTTACATCTAAATCTACTCGACAACTTTTTACAGTGCGTGGCAAAAATACTATAAATTATGTAAGTCATCCTAATTTTTAAATAGCACCAGAACTTTATAAGAATTATATTTAAAAAAAAACGCTGACCTACACTGGGAATTACTCCTGTATTGGGGGTGTCTTTACAAACATAGAAACTCACAAACAGAAACATCCAGACCTGGAACAACTATCCGTAGGTAAATATTTGTCCCGTGTGGGTAACGAAACCGCCACACGCAGCGGAGCAGCGTATCGCTCAACCACTGCTCCAAACAAGCCAAATCTATAAAGTTGATTCTAATTTTATAAATCTTGTGGTAACTTGGCCGTAACTAATTATTTTAACACTCAGCCTGAGTGTGCAGGAATAATTAGAGACGGAATAAACGCAATCAAATTTATGTATATCCTTGATTTTACAAAAAATAATAACCCTCATGGAATTTCTTTTTTACGTGGACCACTCGCAGTTCAGCATACTAAGGCCGGTTACTACCCAACCGGACAATCCTGTGGTGGCCTCAAATGAATTTAAGGCCCCCAGCCAGGGCTAAAAATCTACTTAAAAGCTAAATGACCGCTTCGCTACAGGCATCCCCTGTGGGATACGGGCCTCGGCTTAACAGGGTCATTGAGGGAGGGCAGCAAGGGACAAGCTGGGTCAGGTTATTATTATTTGGGGGGTATAACGCTAATGGTTCAGCGGCGCGGGCTGGCTCGTTAGGCAAAAGTCGATGAGGGTAACCCTCATGTAAAGTTGCAACTCGCTTTTATAATGATTGGTTGGCACCTTCCCACTTAGGTCTCGTGGTTGGATGTGACGTCACGGCGATGGCGGTTGACTGGCTGACTGTCACTACAGTGGCGACAGCTTTGTCAGGTAGTATCGCGATTTATTATAAACCCGTAATATCCCACTGAAAGGCCAAGGTCTAAATATCGCATAAGGCAAATGTTTAGTTACTTCTAGGCAAGAGTGCTGCATCGTCAACCACGTCATTAGTTCCCATCAGGTCAGTTGCATTTCCATCTATCTATACTTATAATAAATCTGTAGAGAGGTCAATTCTGTACAGGGAATATATTTTCAAAATAACTATCAGGGGGTGATTAGTAATCGATACTGGAGCCAAAAACGCAATCAGTAAAATTTTTGTCTGTCTGTCTGTCTGTCTGTCTGTCTGTCTGTCTGTCTGTATGTTCTTTATAGAAACAAAAACTACTTGACCGATTTTTACGAAACTTGGTGCAATTATTCTTCATACTCCTGGGCAGGTTATATTATACTTTTCATCACGCTACAATCAATAGGAGCAGAGCAGTGAAGGGAAATGTTGGGAAAACGGGAGAAGTTACTCCATTTTTCTTGCTTCCGTCGCGTGTGTAGCCTTAATGGTTAAAGTTACATAGAAATCATGTATGACTGAAATGTTCTACATAAAATTATCTAAAAAATATCCCACAACAGCATATGTCTATCTTTTAAGGTTGACCCACAATAACACGTGTAACTCCCGATAGCTTAGCAGTTCGGAGCTTTCTGATTATATTTGTTTACTCTTACTTTTATAATACTCTCACTCATCCCTAATTAAAAAAAGTTAACACTATTACCGATTCAATAAAAAAGAATCATAGAAATCGGTATAGAAACACCAAACTTATACATGAATACAATAATAAGCCATCGTCGCGCTTTAATACTGAATCATGCTGTAAGATGTTATTGTGATTATTTTTGTGCAACTTTTGTTGCTATTTTATAAAATAGGTACTTATTAGTTATTTTGGTAATGTTTAAATATTCGTTCAAATTACAAATTATTAATAGTTTCAATTTTATTTATTTTTAGGTGAAATAGTAGTAGAAGTAGGAGCATAGATTTTTAGATACCGATAGGTTAGTTTTGGCTATTATTTTATTAATTAGTTATACGTAGTTATAGGTATTTATTTTTAAGTGAAGTAGGTATAGGTTATTATAATATAATTTTGCACAGGCATTTCAGCTTTACTTTCATTTCTTTTTTTGTTGTAAGTTGTAGGTACATATTTCACACACACATAGTGATCTATCAATGCACAGCCCAAACCTCTGAACGGATCGGGCTGAAATTTGGCATGTAGGTAGAGGTTATGACGTAGGCATCCGCTAAGAAAGGATTTTGATTAATTCTACCCCCAAGGGGATAAAATAGGGGATGAACGTCTGTATGAAATTTTGTCAATTTTAAACCGATCGGGCTGAGAGTTTCAAAATCGAGGGTAAAATAACTATTCCACGCGGACGAAGTCGCTGGCAGAAGCTAGTTTTTAATATAATTGATAGGCTCTACGGTCAAACGAGAGCCTATCAATTAGGTATATTAAAAATATCGAACAAAATTCATTACACCTACACAGACACACCTCAGAGACTTCTTATCCAACCTCTTGCAATCCACGTAATACGTCCTAGGAAGTTGGTCCAGTAACATTAGAGTCGTCTCGTTTGCCCGCGCGACACTAGCGACGCAAGTTGCAAAGTGTCGCAGTTTTCAGCTTAGGGGGATGTTCTGAATGATAAGCAGTTGGGTAATGGCTTTTTTCAAAGATAAAGATAACTATGTTTAGAAGGTATAAAAAGGCAATACTTATGCCATGTTTGAATTGACGATAATTCAGGTACCTAGGCTCTTTGCATATGCAGAGAAGGAATAAACCATGATCTATTTGTCATTGAAAATATTCAGTTCCGGTGGGATAATCCGCACGAGCGAAGCCAAAAAACTAGTTATGTCTGGATAACATTGCAATTTTCTTCCACACACGAACAAAATAATACATCAAGCCTGTATTCCTACATAATTCAAGTAGAGCTGAAACGCACATTTTTTTGAATATGACAATAATCTCATGTATCCGAATATATGTAGAAACTATAAAACCGAAATCTTACGAAGCCCATCCAGTGCATTTGTGACTTGCTAATTTTTCATTACAAAAACTTTATGCAAATAAACCAGCGTAAAATAAATTAAAAAAAATACCTGCTTTAACCGCAACAACTCAATCGTCCGTCAAGTGCAAAATAATTGAAAAAGTGTGACAATGACCATCATCATTAAAAATTTTACGAAGCTCACTAAAATTCGGACAGCTTAAAATCAATTAGTTATACGGCTCTATCACATCGAAATAAATGCTTTATTCGCTTGGCAGTATTTCAAGAATTTGACCCCGACTAAATTATATTAACAGTACTAAAACTGCATGTCATGTTAAAATGAGCTTTAGGTGTAAAGTAACAAAGGTGAAGTCAAATGTTTTGAAAGGGAACACCAAAAAAACGGTGTTCAAGTCTTTTGCTGATGATTGTTTAATCATTGAGGCATATCTAACTAGAAACTAAGCGGTCACAACTATTTAGTCAACCTTTTGCAACGTGAAATTTTATACACTTTGTAGATAAATAGTAGATTCGGACCGTTAGGGTAGTCACTCATTGAATCGGGGTGAGACGATGTGCAATGAGCGAGGAATTGGTGTGTCTGCCCGTTATATCAATCAATTAATTAACTTACTTACTGTTCTTGAAATCAAGTTAAGACTGAAGTGAAGACCAGTAAATTTGCTATTCCATAACATTTTATTTGAAACTAGCTGCTGCACGTGACTTCGTACCCGTGGAATCCCCGATTTTAAAACATTCTTTATCGCTGCTCCGCTACTATTGGCTTAAGCATGATGATATATAGCCTAAAGCCTTCCTCGATAAATGGTCTATTCAACCCAAAAAGAATTTTTCAATTCGAACCAGTAGTTCCTGAGATTAGCGCGTTCAAACAAACAAACAAACTCTTCAGCTTTATAATATTAGTATAGATTTGAAAAGGTTTGCTAGTATAATGCTAAACGCAAAACAATTGAATACGCAAAAAACAACGGAAATGCTAAAAATAAACTTACTTTATTTATACTTGGATTTTGATACCCAATGATAACTTTTCAGAGTAACATGAACCAGTATTATTTTATATTTTACCAAGGTATCTAATACATATAAGTATCAAGTAAACAAGATTACTTCCGTCCATAATCCGGTGACTCTCTCGCTACTCAAAATTAACGACTGTTATTCGATAACCATTTTCCGTTGCTTTTTGTTAATAAAATTATTAATGTTATTCAATAAACAAATATTGATGGAAAAGTAGACTTGTTGGTGTTAACAGAGAACAATATTATCATAACAAATATGTAAATACCAAACACATCCCGTGTAATATAATATATATCTGGAGATACATACAAGTTGTACTCCTAAGTTATATAGTAAGTTTGAACTTAGAGCTGACTTTCCTTCAAGGCCCGTACTACGAAGTGCTAATGGTAATGCCATCAGGATTCCATCGGGAAAAAGAAATAAATAATAAAACATTTATTTATCCAGATCTATACAATCCAATTTGTTAGTAATCACATACAACTTAAAACACTAATGTTAGTAACATACATTTGGCAAATTTTGGTAATAAGGACTAATAACGTCACAACAATAAATAATTATTAGTAATAATATCATAATCACTAGTAATAATGTCAAAATAACCATTCATAATGTCATAATAAAGGGGGTATTTTACCTGTATAACTCCGTCTCTATTTTACACAGAAATCATGATAATTCAGTCCCATAATAGTAAGAAACCGAAAACCTGGTGACCCTGATATGATCACCAGATGATTTGACGCTACTCTAAAGTGGCTTTTGTCCAGCAGTGAACGATTTCGGCATTAATGATGATGAGTCAAGCCTCTCATGCTAAGGATCCTTGTCTCAACACCATGTTTGATTGTGGCATTTTCACGTAAATACAATAATAATATAATCTTTATTTCAGACACAGAAGTCCAGTAATACGTTAGTAATTTTTGTTTCTGTAAAATAAGATCTTTCTTTTATGTTGCACCTGCCATGTTGTCTCTGCACTACCCTAAGGTCGACTGCTAGAAAATTCCTATGGCATTAAGTCCGCCTTTGTACAGTTTTTACTAGTGCATACAGTTTGTTTTTGCGCTTTTTTGATTTTTTGTGTGAAGGTTGGTTGTATTTTTTTGTAAAAAGTTTATTTTGCGTGGTTACATTTAAATTTACTTGTTTATTTATAATTAATTTGATGACATTTGTGTTTGTTGTTTCAATTGTTTTCTTTCCTTAATTTATTCAAATCTATTTATCACACTACTATATCATATCATTATTTATCGTTCACTACACATTTACATGTACATACGTATGTAACTATGATGTATCTATTTACCTGTATATTTAACACCTTACAAACTGATTTACATCCGTACACTTCAACGTTAGGTTCAGTTGAAAACCAGCGTCAGGCAGCTCCTAGTTGTCTGGCATTTTGCTGAACTGGACCTATTTGGCGCAGCCGCGGGTCGCACAATGTTATTGTTTTAAAATTAAGTTTCCTTTTATTTGTGTCTACATTGTGTGTATCTGTATGTGCCAAATAAATGTATTTTCTTTCTTTCTTTCTTTCTTTTAATAAATAAATAAGATAAGTCTACAAATAAAAGGAGAAATAAAATAAATATACTCCATTTTCTATATTACTTGCAGATGTACCGACTATCCAACAAACAGTAAGTGGACTGTCTATTTGGCTTGCTAACGCTCTGATGATACTTGTTGATACTACCAAGCAACCACCTATTCTGTACCTAATATTATTTCTGTTATTTGATTTGTTTGTGTCTGTGTCGCATCAATGTTTTCTATTTTATTCTACCCATCATAGAAGCTATTTTTCTTTTCTTATAACAGCAACGAAATCATCGTTGAATGCCTCCGCAAACATTGCGGATTCACTGCAGTATCTGGGTTTTCTCAACATAGTCCTCAGAACGTAATAAGGTTGTGACTTGTCAGACTACTGCAAAACAAATTCGCCGTGTTTCTTGTTAACTACGTATTCTATTATTTACACGATTCCTTATTATGTCGAAAACAAACCTCATAGGGACAACGCACAAATTGCCCAGTTCCATCTAAACACGGCGAGCAAAACAAGTAGTTCATGCATTTATAAATATAAAATGTCTGGCAAAAGAAAGATAGACCGACACAATGTGTGCAGACCTTTACAGGAAAAAAAAACTGGTTGAGTAGAAATTAATCAGAATTTCGTGTATGGTTAATATGCATTACTTTAAGCTTAAGATTAGAAAGCGATTAATAATATAATTGATATTTTTAAAAGGCATAAAGTACTTGAAATTAAAAAGATAATGAATAAATATTAGGTCCTCGGTTGATTTGATGGACAAAATAGTAAAAATAGTTTTTTACCAATTTGTCAACCAAATCAAACTGCACTGAAGCTGAAAAAATAACTTACTTCGCATAATTGATAGCCTCAATAGGGATGTTTCCTGAGTAAAAAATATATGATTATGTTTAGTCCGTCAGTTAGATTATAGAAAAATATTGGACACGTATTTTTTCCTTTATTAAATCTATAAAAACTGACGAAGATAAAAGCATCAAAGATCAGGAGGGGGTCTTGTGACGTCACGTCTCGGTAAAAATTGTAGTGAGTAGTGACGTTTTTCAACGCACTGTATCGTCACAGTAAAAATATGGAACAGTATGGAAACTAAGCCCATTTGTTGAAATAATTACCTACGCTCCAGTAGAGAGTTAGGGTTGTCACTTTTAATGTTTGCAATAAGTGTTTTATTGGAACGAAGTTCTTTAACACGACTTGCGCTAGGAGTTGACTGGGAGAAATAGTCACGCGAAAATGCGTTAGTGCATGTTATTCCATGCGACTTTCTTCTTTGGTCAAAATGTAAATAATGCCATTGTAAAAAAAATACAAACTGAATATTGTTTATCATTTCTATGCCATTTTATTCCATTTCAATTATACCTAATATCTGCCCTAAAATTTTGATGAAGGATTTCTGTATGTTGAATAAAAAAACTTTTTCCAAAAAATACAACCGACGTCTAAACAAAGAAAACCAAAAAGTACAAAATAACTTTAATTTCGGAACTCGGTGTTTTTGATTGCTTTTTTGTTTTGAACACACCGACTTCCGAAATTAAAGTTATTTTGTACTTTTTGGTTTTTTTTTTGTTTAGAAGTCGGTTGTATTTTTTAAAACAAAAAAGCAATAAAAACACCGAGTTCCGAAATTAAAGTTATTTTGTACTTTTTGGTTTTTTTTTTGTTTAGAAGTCGGTTGTATTTTTTGTAAAAAGTTTTTTATTTTTCACTATAATAATAATAATAACGTTTATTGGACAAAATCAGAATCACTTTTTAGTGGTTCACTCCCAGCTAAACATACCCATCACAGCGTACGTGGTATAAATTGGTGTAAACAATAAACAAACATGCGATTTCAGCTATCCCGACAGATTTGCTATCATTTATTGAAATTAACAAAAACCCGCTTGTTCGATTTCGATAAAATTTGGGACCATTTGGGAAGTTATACCCTTTCCAACAAAAAAAGAATTTTTCAAATCGGTTGGCAAGCGACGGAGTTATGCCCGAACAAACATTAAAACGACTAGAATATAATGTTGTCGTAAAATTATGGTCATTTATTTTTTCATAGTCATAAGGATTAATTTATTCCATACTAGCTGACCCAGCAAACGTTGTTTTGCCATATAAAGTAAAAACAATATTTAGGGGTATGAATGATGTTCTATAAATATAAAAGAAAGTCGCAGGTGAAATGTAGCTTTTTATTGGTGAAATAATTTTTAAAATAGAAAACTTAAAGCTAAAATACTTCTTAGCTGTATCCCATGGTTTCACCTGCCTGCGCCATTTATTCTTTCTGGCTCAGTGATCTTTCTTTCGCCTGCTAAGGAATAGCTTGATGTTAAATAATTATGGTTCTGGTATCCTGGTACTTTGTCAGTCTTCACTCACAATTCCAGCCCCAGAAATGCTTCGACATGTTTATGGTCTGCTGGTACGCGTGAATCCTTACTTCTTAAGTTTTCGACATGTTTCTTTCTGGTCTTCTAGTACTTGTGAATCTTTAGCGCATGGAATTTTTTACAGCTACGAAACAAAGGAACATTTATGTAAAATGATTCATCTTTCATAATTATGTATTCGTTGAGTTTGTTAAGAAAGCACTTCCAGCCAGCCTTATTCTATGAAGGCGACCTTTCTAGATTTTATTAATCTTTTGTTTTGGTTGCTAGGTTACACTCTTGTTAATTTTGAATTATCTACAACGCACTAAAATATATATTTCACCTAAAACCATTTTCCACTGCGTTTACTTTAATAGAGTTTTCATTGTTTTTAAGATGTATTCTGCTATTCGGAGCGGAGACAAATCCAACGAATCAAAAACCAAGAAAATTGGTTCAGCAGATCTCGAGTTATAAGTGTTGTAACAAACCCGACTTTGTTTTATATATATAGATGTTATTAAATTATAATACAATATAAATTAAAATTAGTCTTCGGTATAAGGATTTAATACTAGTATTAAAAATCTGTGCTTGGGTACACAGTTTTTGCAAAACGAAAACCTGAGTGGTCCACCTATAGCCATTATAATAGCGTAGGTATTATCTATGAACACGGCACCCGCCACTGAGCGCACCGCGAAAGTCCCTTAGGGGCCTCGTAGATGTGCGCGTCTGTGTGAGTGTGCCGTTTCGACCGTTTGTTCGTAGTTTCTGTACTGTTCCATATTTCTACTGTGGTATCGTCTTCATTTTTGGTTTACGTGAAAAAAGAAAAAATACTTGTCCAATATTTTTTGGAAACCTATCAGACGGACTAATTAGATTTTTTAGTTAACTATCCTATTGCGCTAATGTCAAATAAACAAACACTTTTTGACAGGTGCCTGGATCAGACGCCTCAGTGCTGCCACCTGGTGCACGTCATTTTAGAAGCCTGTCATTGGTAGAAAGAAATACTCACATCGATATCTAAAATTTCAATCTTCTTGACATAATCCTGATTCACATGTATGACAAAGTCCAAAGAAAATAGAAAAAGGGCATTACTTCTCCTTTACATAAACTCCTTTCTCAAGCAGATTTCATAATTATAATTATAGCGCAAAGACAAAAACATAACAAATAAAGCTGTTCAATTTCACAGAACGGACAAACCAAATGCAGCTATGATGAAATTTAACACAGTCTGACTGACCGCCGAAACAGAAACGGTCTTGTGGTAGCTAGCTCCTGCACTAAGTCCACATTCATTCTAAAATTACGTACGTTTAAGGGGCATGCTTGGAAACTGGAGTTTTGTGTGGGGCTACTAAGTAGGCGGGAGAAGTCCTAATTTTGCTGCTGTGGCCTATCCAGCAGGGAAAAAAAAGGACCGTGCGTTCTTTCGGGATTAAAGTCTATGACGCCGATGGATAGTGTTGCATTTTATCAAGTTCGGCACACAATTCCAAACCACTGCAACTCCAGGGTCATCAGCTTAAAAACATCATGATTCCGGTGTTATTTCTTTATTCTTTGGTGTGTAACTTTAGCATAAGGTCTAGTTCAGCATGCATAAGCATAAATAGCATAATCAGCCTTTTAACCGTTTTCCTTCACCGTTTTTGAGAACAGTGGTGATGAAATGAATTACACAAAGTAATGCCCCTGGTTGGGTTTGAACCCGTGACCTACAATTCGTAAGTCGGGGCCGTTACCACTCGGCCATCACTGCTCTAGTTCAGCATGGTTTAGTTAAAATCTTTAAAATTCGCTTGATCCCTGTAAGGCAATATGGTGAAAAGTGGTATCCTAGCTATGAAGATGATTGACGTAAAGATGTTTCGACTACTTAGATATCTGTCTATCACAAAGAATTGGGGGAAGGGAAGGGGAGAAAACTCAACTTTCGGTTAAGCTCGCCTTTTTTCACGTTCGCCAAATAAATGTTTGCTATGTTTATTTTTAGTGTAAATATTTAATATTAATAAATATATAAATAATTAAGAATAGACTTCTTGACACTGCTCTTACTAAAAGCTTGATGATGAATCAATTAGAAATTAACTAGTTTACAATGAAAAGTAACTTCTGTTCATAGTAAACTACTTTATCCGTAATTAAGGCATTTATTTTATCGATAGACTCTTCTGTGACCACAATCTTACCTGACGGAAAGTCATGATATGTTCGATGATGCAGCACGCTTGCTTAGCGGCAACCTTTTCACTCAGGCCCATAAATATCCCCAGGCCAGGTTGTAACTATCAGGGAACACTGACTTCAGTAAAGAATTCCACTTCATAACTGTACGTATATTCCATAGTTTGAAACTAAATTCTTTTTTTTTTATTGATTTCTTTTACACCTTTTTAACCCAAATATGGTAGAGAATGCCTTGTTGCTTTAAGTCCGCCCATGAACCACTATTGTACATAAACTGTAAAATAAATAAATAAAACTGCAACAAATTGTATATCTAGTTAATCTTATCAACTACTAACCAGAAGCTTCAATAAACCACGCTACTTAAATGACCACTAAAATTAAACCCCCAACAAGACATCGCTACTTTTATGGCCACACATAAACTTTACTCAGTCACTATGTTACTTTGATTACGTTATCGAAGTCCGTGGAATCGCGAACAAATAATGCTAGAACTGAATGTGTCTGCTTTATTCGAGATACTCTATTAAACCAAGCTTCTAGAGTTTGTCTAAGTCAGTGGTATCCCAAACTGTGGGCCGCGGACTATTGGTGATCCGCAAGGGCCGAAATTCGGTCCAGGGATTTCGTGTTTCTATCACAAATGTGTTTTCTAAGCCAATGATCTTTTCTTTTAACTACAATGAATAATACTATAAGTTTTGTAAATCTTTATGATATATGTAAGCTTATTTTTAGATTAAATACATTTTTTTTCTTGATTTTTGGTCCCTGCTAGCAACAAATAAATCAAAGTGGTCTCCGACCAAATAAAGGTTGGGAACCACTGGTCTAAGTAATTGTTATAAAATAATCATTTATGCAGGAGTTTTATCCGGAGTTACAGGGTACTTATGGATTTGTTCTGGAATGAACTACAAAACAAAGGGCCCTGGGTTCTTTGGATTTTCCGCTTACTACTTGAATAGTAAGCAGGCCCTTGATGTATTGAGGTTGATCACCGCCGAAAAAGGTAACAGTTATGCTGTCAGGATATTCTCAATCTGCCTTGCCATTTCCCAGTTATATTGAGTTCGGCTCACAGTCCTACCAGATACAGGTAACTACCAGTTTTATTACATCGAGAGAATATCACCTTCCAACCCAGTAACTGGATTCCACGATACACCTTTGCAAGATCGGAGTCAGCTGTACTATGGTGAAAAATGGGAACAACATTAAGACATTTGCATAATTCTGAGGATAGTGTTTGACTATGAGATCAAAATTTAAAGGCGACAAAGGTATTTGATAACTATGCAAAAGTTACGTTTCAATAATCTTTGGTAACTCCAGCTTAATACTTTTTGACTTAAACTGGTTTAGAAAACATATATACCGCGATTCAGGACATCTATAATATTCATACACGTAATCAATTTTTACACTAGATGTCACCACAAACAAATGATAACCTAAAAAAATAAATGGCGGCACTCAAACAAAACCTGTTAACTTAATATTTATTTAATTAGGACACTTCAACGACTTATTCACTTAATTATAAATTTTTGGGGTGCTATAACTTTGCACATGGGTGGTGGTGGCGACCATTGAGTTGTTGAGATCCCTCTTTGAGGAGTTGTTGGAGAGACGTCACAGCGTGCTCACTTTCCGCCTGACGCAGGTATCTACTCACCGGACATGGATGTTTCACCAGCTACTTGTTTCGGATTCGGAGGAAGGAGACGTCCAGGTTTCAATACTGTGTGATACGCCCGGAGAACACGGTGGAGCATACGGTGGATGTTTGCCCTGCTTGGATGGAGCAACGCCGTGTCCTCGTCGAAGCGTTCGGCGGCGGCGCACTCTCACTTCCGCCCCTGATTCAATCCATAGTCCAGAGCGGCCACCTCTTTCTGTGAAGCAGTAATGCTAGCGAAGGAGGGGGCAGACCGCGTGAGGGTGAGGGAAACCTTACTCCCCCGTAACAGAAGAAGACGTTAGGTGTCGCAGGCCCGGCCATGTTAAGCGCGGGCCTACGGATGATGAGCTATAGGTGGCTCGCTGTCCGATAACAACCAGGCCCGGGTCGAACCGCGTCATGTTCGCGCCTCAAAGAGATACCAGCAAAGAAGACGGGACCCCATAGCGTCAGTTCCTGCTTTGAAGTGAGGTGGGCTATCATATGGTGAGGGACAGATATATAATATTTAATTCGATGAGAAGCTTCGCAACTTGCATAGATCCAGTAATGATTTTTTGAAGCAAAATCAAGTCGATAGTATGCTTTCGCTGTTTTAAAGTTGTCATTTTGAAGTAACTTAGCCTTTGTGAGTACCTAATCAACGTCCAGAGGACAGCTATCAGATTTATACCGCCGAAAGCTTGTAAAGCTTTTTTGGATCTATTATTTTCGTATTCTAAAGTAGGTACTTACTGTTAAATTATAATAGCAATCAATCATTATAAAAACTCCATCAATGAACACCCCAAAATTAGTGTAGTCTGTGTTTAATTTTATCACCACAAAGTTACAAACTTTAAAGGAAGTAACAACACAGTGTTTGGTATAGGAAAACGCAAAACTTTACAGTCCCTAAAGTTTTAAAACTATTTCGGTTTAATTGAGTTAGTCAGAATTTCGCACTAGACAGAATTAGTAGTTCGGTTCAGAATGACGGGGCGTACAGTTTAATCCACACTTTGTTGAGTTAAAACATGGAATAGATTATCACAGAAGATCAAATCCATAAAACGATTGAAAACGCACGCACATGTAAACACGCTTTACGTAAAATAAGTAAACAGAGCAAATAAATTGTGAGTGAGAGAGAGTGTGTGTTGTGAGCAAATAATTAAAATTTTAATAAGTAAACTTATAATAAGTGCCTGTGTTCTTAATCTGCCATTATATAAATTGAAACTTTAATCTAATACATTTTTATTTTTTTATTTATCGGTATATAATAGTTTTCTCCACGAGTGTATACGTGCAAAAGTTCGCAGAACCTATGTTCAGACTCATCAAGATCTAGCCGTATTGTACTGCGAGTACAAGCGCACTCGCGACCGGCATTTGTTTGAGATCCGGCGCCGTACGTACGCGTCTATTTGTGCGTGCGAATGTTTTCGTTTGTTGTATGAAGCTGGTCTTCTGCCTCTATATACTCTGTGGTTGAAGTTTAAACTTCTAAGACACACTATAATACCAGGAAATGTATTGACTAACGTAAGCTGATCTTAGTTGGTTCGAGAATTGGTGTTGAAGCGATAGCCGAGAAGGTTGTTATAGTTTGATTGAAAGGCGAGTAATCGGTAGGAGTTGATTTAGTAAACCGGTTTGAGTAACTGTGTATTTTGGTGGTATCTTTGATGATCTTTGAAGTTGTTTATTGAATCTTGCTGTATTAATTTATTGATGGTGAATGATAAACAATAATTTCCTTCATACTGAATTTAATTATGGCCCTATTGCGTCAAAAACTTGTTACCGAGTTAATTTCTAAAATTTAATAACAAATATGTCAAACGTAACGGGCCCGTATTATTATATACCTATTTTTCAATGACTAAAGTAAATCTGGCCGGTACAAGTGGGGTCTTTTTCATGGCGTCCTAGGTGAGGGGAGGTATGAGTCCTAAAAATTCTTTGGAAGGACTGAGAATATAAATAATAGCTTACACAGAAACCTCGAAAATACAGCAAAAGTAGTTATAACTGTCTTTTTTATCATAAATTTAAAAACACCATTGATTACATGGAAATATACCAAAAGACAGCAATGGTGGCCGAGTGGTAACGGCCCCGATTTACGAATAGTAGGTCGCGGATTCAAACCCAGCCAGGCGTATTACTTTGTGTAATTAATTTCATCACCACTGCTCTCAAAACGGTCAAGGAAAACTTGAGGAAACCGGCATTTCCTAGAACCAAAAATTCGAAGACATACGACGTTCACCAACCCGCACTGGGCCCACGTGGTAGATTACGGCCCATTTCCTCTCCTAGAGAGGAGGCCTGTGACCCAGCAGTGGGAACGTTAAAAGACTGATTATGCCTTATGATATACCAACAGTATTCTTAATTGTAAAACAAAGCAAAGGTCTTCTTAAATTTATTCCTGCGCGCCATCGTACGTTTGTCGCCTGTACAGGCTATACCATGACTAAAATAAGGTACCTACCAAATGAAAGACTTTCGATAGCTGTTCGATGTTTGATTTCTGATAAAGAATATTAAAAGTTTAATATTCGGTACGGGTACGTTTAACGCAATTCTATATCTTCTACTTTGTGTTTGTTGCATTTAATATTTTGTTTTTTTTTTCTATTCAATGACAGGTATTCAGGATCTCTTCTTTAGCCTGATCACCTGACAAACTTTGGTATTAACGTATTTATTAGTTTATTACTTTAGCATAATTATATGTATTTTTTTAGTATGTTATTTGTAATTTCTTTCCCAAAAAATTATATATTTTGTATTTTATTTATTTGTTGTACACCTACCACAGTGTTTTCTTTATAAACCAAAGGTTAACTGGTATAGAATGCCTTTTTTTTTGGACGGGAAATCATCAAATGGCCCCTCCCGCCCTGGGTGGAGCAGTAGGGAGTGTCAGACTCTTACTGACTAAAACCCACCCGTGTTCCTCTTGTGCCCTTTGCGTTCCAGGGCCGCGGTAACTCCTTCGATGGTGTATTAAGTCCGCCCATTTATCACTATTTTACATAAAGTTTAAATAAATAAATAAACGTCGACACTTGGATGACTTCAATTTCTCAAACAGGCCAATGTCTGCCAGGGTTCAAAAGAGTCTGACACAGAGACGAAGAAGAAATCATTAAAATTTGACAAAATTCCATCCCTAAAACAAAAAAGGCCAATGTCGAGCTAAGTCTCTAAAATGAGGCATTTACGTCAACGCAAAGCTTACGCGGCTTCACTCTTTACAAAGGCAGCGGTGGCGGCCGTTAATAAAAGCCGTCTGAAGCTATAGTGTGATAGTTAAATCAATTGGACGCATTACCGTAATGGCGCCGTATCGTGATGCTCGTAATACTAGCCAGATTAGTACTTTGGCGTTTGTGGTGTAAGTCTTAAGCGGTGGCGACAGCGGCAAAGGTTGCATTGCAAATTGATTTCAAAATTTCCATACACATACATAGATGAGGTAGATACTCAAGCTTTTAGCACTAATAGAAATCTAACTATTTACAATTTTGCGTCAAAGAAACGACCGCTACTTAAAGACGTGCAATACACTTACATAATGAAATGATTACTTACATAAAATGTAAGTGTTTGAATTTGAAACATTGTAAGAGCAATTGAATACAGCCCTTTTTTATTTTAAACTAATTACAGACACGTTTGAATTGTCAAGATGTCGATCAGTCAGTCAGAAAAGGTCGTTAGTTACTTCTCAAATTAAAATCGTTACAGATATAAGTCCAATATGACGAAGAAAGCCTTCATCTATACTTATAATAAATCTGTAGAGAGGTCAATTCTGTACAGGGAATATATTTTCAAAATAACTATCAGGGGGTGATTAGTGATCGATACTGGTGCCAAAAATGCAATCAGTAAAATTTTTGTCTGTCTGTCTGTCTGTCTGTCTGTCTGTATGTTCTTTATAGAAACAAAAACTACTCGACGGATTTTAACGAAACTTGGTGCAATTATTCTTCATACTCCTGGGCAGGTTATAGTATACTTTTCATCACGCTACAATCAATAGGAGCAGAGCAGTGAAGGGAAATGTTGGGAAAACGGGAGAAGTTCCGATCGGGCTGAGAGTTTCAAAATCGGGGGTAAAGTAACTATTCCACGCGGACGAAGTCGCTGGCAGAAGCTAGTTTTACCTAAAGTTTGACCCACACCAAGAGTTTGAACATGCTTCAACTAAGCAAAGCCGTTAAATATCAATCTTCTTCTAAATAAGGGTAATTTGACAAACGAAACATGATCCACCATACTTCGAATGTCAAATTACCCTATTAAGAGACATTATTACTACAAAATCAAATTTAAAAAATAAGTAGGGACAAAAATAAAAACACAAAACGCCCCACCCCGAAGACTTGAACCCTACGCCCAGTCTGATTACACGCCGCAGGCACAATTCATGATAAATATTAGCTGCGCCTTTAAGCAATACATTGCCGGTCGGAGGCAACACTCGCCAATTACTATAGTAACGACTGCGCAATGTAATCAAAAATTATTAACGATACATCTGAATTGAAACCCAGTCGTTCTTCGTTTTTTAGAAGAAGGTTTAATATGCATGCTGGCATGTATTTTTCACATTTTTGCACGTAGTGAAACTAGGTTGGCTAAATTAATATGGTGTGGATTTCTTTTTTAAATCCTTACTCATAACTGCGAAGGTGAAGTTTGTTTTTAACGTTTGAATGGATTCTGACGAAACTTGGTACACAGATAGGTCATATCCTGGATTAACTATAGAATATTTTTTATTCAGTTATTAATATGGTTCCTTGGGATAAATTCTGACTTACACGCGTGCTAGTTGGTTATAATACATAGTTACATACATATCAGCTTCTTGCTTTGTCAAAGTCAAAGTCAATTCATTTATTTCAACTAGACCATTAACGGCACTTTTGAACGTCAAAACATTTGAAGATAAAAATATTATAGTGACTCTAGTTGTCCATTCGCAAAAAGTAGATTCTTATGGAGAAGAACGGACAAGAAACTCCATACTCTTTTCAAATATGTATAAGTTTTACAATATTTTGTATACATTAGTCAATTGGTTATATGTGAGGACGATGCACCCGAATAAAACTAAGTACTATACTATTAACAAGTACCACAAAGAAACAACAGCAGAGGTAAAATTAATAAATTTGCTAGTCAGGCACATAGTACTCACATATTTACATTTTTTTTAAATCCTTGTTTTATATAATTACCAACAATGAATCAGTGTGTGTTAAATTAACTATAAAAGATCAGTAACTACACCTGTATACATAGCAGATAGATCACACATACAGACCGACAAGTTTGGCTTTGTCTACTACACCCAATATTGTCCTATGGAGCAGGACCAGCATGTTTCCAAGCATTCTTATCTTGAATATAATCATCTAGCTTGTAGCAAGCTTGTTTACAAAGCGTGCTTTTAACATAGGTTTTAAATTTCCTTTCATTTAATTCTAATATGTCACAAGGTATTTTGTTGTAACATTTAACACTGTACCCCATGAACGATGTACGTACTTTAGCTAATCTATATCTAATCTATATCTATCTATACATATAATAAATCTGTAGAAAAGTCATTTTTGTACATTGAAGAAATTGAAACAAAAAATAGCCAGCGTGTGAAAAGATAAGTAACAGAACCCATTTCCATCATTTTTGAAATTTTTGTCTGTTTGTCGGTTTGTCTGTTTGTCTGTTTGTTTGTGCGCACATCACGTAAAATCTACGAATTCAATGCTGACAATGTTTATATACAAAAATTATACGCAACTTGAGGTTTAACTTAGTTTTTGTTTCATCGAAATCGGTTCACTCTATCAAAAGATATGATTAATTTAGTGAGTTCAAGAAGTAAAATATTACGTTATTACGCAATTCAGTATAGTACTTGCAAGACTAAAAATAGAACTAATGTTGATAGTTGAAATCCAAATCCGATAGATGGCGTTGTGCAAATGACGTCATTTTCTGAATCGCGGTGTTAAGATTTTCCGCGCGAGAATGGGTTGCCCTGGCTGGGGGCCTTAAATTCATTTGAGGCCACCACAGGATTGTCCGGTTAAGCAGTAACCAGCCTTAGTGTGCTGAACTGAGAGTGGTCCATTCCAAACAAAAAAAAAATAGGCAAATTGTTGTGTGTAGGTTTCGTTAGGTGTCGGACTATAATGCAGATCCGATTTTGCATGACATAGTAAAAACACATATGGTTCACGGGCCATGTGGCGTCTTAAACAGGGAATCACCGTGCATGAAAGATGATCAATGCTCAAAAAAATACCCCAGAGCACTGAAAGTGAAAGAACTAACTATGGCTGGGGAAAATAGGTATCCGCAATACCGGCGAAGGTCACCATCACAAGGTGGTTTCACAGCTTTTCAAGCACACATTAATGTTGAAATTTGTAATAGCGTCGAATCTATAAAATATATATGTAAATCTATCTTCCATCTATCTATACTTATAATAAATATGTAGAGAGGTGAATTCTGTACAGGGAATATATTTTCAAAATAACTATCAGGGGGTGATTAGTGATCGATACTGGTGCCAAAAATGCAATCAGTAAAATTTTTGTCTGTCTGTCCGTCTGTCTGTCTGTCTGTATGTTCTTTATAGAAACAAAAACTACTCGACGGATTTTAAAGAAACTTGGTGAAATTATTCTTCATACTCCTGGGCAGGTTATAGTATACTTTTCATCACGCTACAATCAATAGGAGCAGAGCAGTGAAGGGAAATGTTGGGAAAACGGGAGAAGTTACTCCATTTTTTAAGCTTCCGTCGCGTGTGTAGCCTTAATGGTTAAAGTTACATAGAAATTATGTATGACGGAAATGTTTTACATAAAATTACCTAAAAAATATCCCACAACAGCATACATCTATCTTTTATGGTTGACTCACAATAACACGTGTAACTCCCGATAGCTTAACAGTTCGGAGCTTTCTGATTATATTTGTTTACTCTTACGTTTATAATACTCTCACACATCCCTAATTCAAGAAAGTTAACATTATTACCTATTCAATAAAAAAAGAATCATAGAAATCGGTATAGAAACACCAAACTTATACATGAATACCGAAGATGAATACAATAATAAGCCATCGCGCCGTGCGCTTTAGTACTGAATCATGCTGTAAGGATTATTTTTGTGTAACGGTTGCCGCGCTCGACACGGGTCGCGGCTGTAGGGTGTAAAAAGGCGGGAGGTCCGTGGCTGGGGGCCTTAAATTCATTTGAGGCCACCACAGGATTGCCCGGTTAAGCAGTAACCAGCCTTAGTGTGCTGGACTGCGAGTGGTCACATTAAACAAAAACGCGCGAGCGTCATTCAATATTTGGCTGTTGATCCAGAGCGTTCGACCTTATTGACAGACAATGATTGATAGGTATTAACAAACCGTGCTTATCAGCGCGACTTTTAGTCTTTAAATAGTTTATTTGAATTTATTTTGTTGTTATTTTATAAAATAGGTACTTATTAGTTATTTTGGTAGTGTTTAAATATTCGTTCAAATTACAAATTATTAATAGTTTCAATTTTATTTCTTTTTAGGTGAGTAGTAGTAGAAGTAGGAGCATAGATTTTTAGATACCGATAGGTTAGTTTTGGCTAATTTATGTTTCTTTCATTAATTAGTAGTTATTTTATTAATTAGTTAGTTATAGGTATTTATTTTTAAGTGGAGTAGGTATAGGTAATTATAATATAATTTTGCACAGGCATTTCCGCTTTACTTTCATTTCTTTTTTTATTGTAAGTTGTACATATTTCACACACACACAGTGATCTATCAATGCACAGCCCAAACCACTGAACGGATCGGGCTGAAATTTTTCATAATCATTTATTTGCAAAAAATGTGGTAGGTACAGATGTTACAAAGTAAATTTGGCATCCAGGTAAATGTTATGACGTAGGCATCCGCTAAGAAAGGATTTTGATTAATTCTACCCCAAGGGGATAAAATAGGGGATGATCGTTTGTATGAAACTTTGTCAATTTTAAACCGATCGGGCTGAGAGTTTCAAAATCGGGGGTAAAGTAACTATTCCACGCGAACGAAGTCGCGGGCAGAAGCTAGTAATAATATAATATGTCATATATGAGTATCTCAGTATTGTATTTTACTGAAAACTAAAATCACATTTAATAGTTCTGTGTAATTCTGACTCTTGAGCTACTTGGATATGTTATCTTATAATCATATAAGTACTTGTTCCAATCGGAAATTAGTCTAGAAAATTACATTAAAATTAATAGGACATCAAATCATCAAACCGTATAAAAAAAAACCTTTATGCCATCAAGAAAGAGAGAAAAAAAAAATTAATTTCGAATTTCAATCAAATCGGTTCATTGCTCTCTGAGAAAATTGCTTTTACAAATAAACCTAGAGGTATATTACCTATCAATATAACAGTCATTTCTTTTAAGAAGATGTTTGAAAATATGACAGATAATTATGTGAGTAATGATGTAGGTATATAATGTAATGAAAAATGTCTTCTCGATAAGCTTATCATTGGATGAAGGCTCATATGTGAGATTGGTATTTCTTGCGATAAAAGATTTTCTAAAATAAAGATCCACAAAACATGAAATTTTTCTTTCAATGTTGATGAAGATTCCATAGTGTATGCAAGTATTAATAGTTGCCTTCCAAAAAAACCATAAAACTCCTTGTTTCTTCGACGCAGTCGGGTAATAAAATAACAAAAAAATATATGTTGATAGGTTTCCTTTTCATAAAGTATTCCAATGCAAGAAGGACAATCAATTTATGCAAGTGTCTTTACAAAACTAAGTGCAAACACGTCAGTAACTACCCAGCGTTCAGCAGCCTAACTAAACAATACTACACTGTAAAAGTATGCGCGACGTCTGGGAGGCGAGACGCGACAAAAACGTACCGAATGCAGAAAAATGGTTATAAAGAATTAATTTGAATTTGCGGCAGGTGCAGAAAATCTCAAACGGCGCAAATACAACAACCTTGTTGGGAATTATGTATTTGAGCCGTTTGGGGTTGAAGCACTAGGGCCGTGGGGTCCGAGTGCTCATCGACTTTTCCGTGAAATCAGTAAGCATTATATTCTATATTATTATTTATTCTATATTATATCTTCTTTAGTTGTATTTTGTAAATATATAGTTTTTAATTAGTTGTAAGGTTAGACTAAAGTTCGTACATAATAATCGTTAAAATAGTAAACTAATATCAATGAAAATATCATTATTTGAGTTTATAAACAGCAAATTACAGAAGTTGAAATTTTCATTTTATCAAGTATTTATAAATGCTTGTTATAAATGCGTGATGTAGTCCAATCTCAAGAAAATTTACAACTCTGCCTCCTTCATGAGCCAGTCTTAATAAAATCACAGGTTTAATCAATTTTTCACTATCAAGTAGTGGTCACTCAGAGGGCTCAAAAAATAATTTTTGATTAGGGCATTATCACAACCAGTGAAAGATCGATCATTATCTGCCAAACCTTTTCTCAACTACATATATTGCGGCCAGTTTCTAGTCTGGCCGGGTGCATAAACTAGTATTTTACTTAGAGCGACTGCCTATCTGACCTTCACAACCCAGTTACTGGGTAATAAGAATTACAGTACCCCGTGGCTAGACTGGTGTCAGATTTTCTGGCTTCCGACTATCCATATCGACTGTTAATGATCTTCAGTAATTTATGTAATTATTCTTTATCATTCAGAACTTTCTAGAAGTTCAGATTTGAACATTTTTCATATCAGTAAAAAAAAGCTAATTGATTCGAATGACTGATTACAAAAATAAGTCATTTTTTTGGAAATTTCTAGCATGGGGCAAGGTTTAAAAAAAAAGGTTTAAAAATGAGAACTTTAAATACAAATTACCTTGCTATCCGTACTAACAAAACAAAATGTAAAAGAAGTGCAAGGAAGAAAATTTTCCTGTATTTTGTGCTAGGAGCTTGAGAGCTTAATCATGCGAACGATAAGCAGGCCGAAACAGGGCTGTCACGGTTTATTTTCATATGATTAAAAGTAGACATGTTTGTTCTACCGATGATCGATGCAAGAACTGATAGAATTGAGCAGGCTAATTTCAAATTACGAGACGGCTAAAAGAAGGGAGATAAATGTAAATAATATGAAAAACTACTGATAATGTTAGGGCACATTTTTGCATGTGTTTTTTTTTTCTTTTTGCAAGATAGAAGAAAAAGATACCCAGCGCTAACAAAAGAAGTTGAGAACATGTTTTAGCATGAGAACTTGATCACTTAAATAGAGTTTTACAGGCTTATTAGTAATTCAGATAGCGGAAACTCCAAATTGAGTTTCTACGTAAAGTATGTTTCTGCAATATCCAATCAATATAGGCGTCTGCAGGTGTACATTTCATATCAAGAAACTGCGCGGTAAAGAGATGAAAGAACACTTTTCAATCGACGAAAAACATCGACAAACAATTTAAACGCAGAAAAAAACAATACCCAAAAAAAAAGTAGCAACCCTACGAAGCATTTCGGGCAGACCTTTTGTCCCGCACCAATTCAATTTAGTGATAAGGGACAGACTTGCGATAAACACTAAGACAAATAAAGTAGCCTTCGATTGAAAGACGAGGTCAGGGTGTTAAGGAAAAATGGGGGTCGTGAACCGAATAGTAAGTACTTCATCTAGTTCCTTATTAATGGGGGTAGGCTGCGAGATCGGGCCGGCTGTAAATGTGTATTAAGTTGGTTGTGTAAGCAATCTGGATGTACAACTGTTCTAGGGGTTACTTTGTTCGAAAGAGTTACAGCGGTACTGGAACGCAACGGGCAATTATTGAGGAACACGGATGGGTTTTATTCAGTAAGAGTCTGACACTCCCTTCCGCTCCACCCAGAGCGAGAGAAGTCATTTGATGATTTCCCATCCAAAAAAATTGGGTTAGTTTGGTGACAGAGTTTTCTTCAAAACGTCACATTATCAACGCCTTTTACTTTTTTTGCAATTTGCTAATCGTATTCGCTAATAGAATAACACAGTATGAATTTTAGGAAGAGAACTGCATTGTGCACATGTGTGCTCTAGTGATAAACACAAAACACCAAGTACTCTTCAAATGGAATAAAAGAAGGCAGTGCGATACAAATTGCCAACGTGAACAGAATAGCAACTCTACTGCTTATTAGTGTGACGAACTGGATCCCGGGTGAGATTACAAAAGAGGCGATTAATAATGATACTCGGAAAGTAAAACAAAACAAAAGAAAGCTGAAATTGAACAATCAGCGGGAAAAAATTTATAGGAAAACATTGTGCTTTTAAAGGTCTATACTTCATTATTATTATATAGTATAAAACAAAGTCGCCTCCCGCTGTCCCTATATATGCTTAGATCTTTAAAACTACGAAACAGAATTTGATGCGTTTTTTTTTAATAGATAGTGATTCAAGAGGAAGTTTTATATGCATAATACATCTAGAAATTCTGAACGCACTGAGTGGACTGATCTGCTTCTAGAGGGAGGTTGACTGGTTGGAATGACGGCTGCCATGGCTCACGCACAATGGTAAAGTGAGGTAACCAAACCAACAGATAGATAGATAGATGCATAATAGATGCATATTATAGTAGAGAAAACATTAGTATCTACAGTGCATCCGTGCGAAGTCGGGGCGGGTCGCTAGTATACCCTCATTTATTTATTAATACCAACAGCTTCTGTATACAGCGTTTCTTAGGTATATGTTAATTGAAATTGAAAATATGTACTTCAGCCAAGTAAGTAGGTACTACAAACAAAATAATAATTATTTTGGACATGCATGAGCGATTAATAACCAACCCGCACTGGGCTCGCGTGGTGGATTACGGCCCATTCCCTCTCCTAGAGAGGAGGCCTGTGTCCCAGCAGTGGGAACATGAAAAGGCTGATTATGCTTATGCTTTATGCTATGAGCGATTAATGCCTCAGGATTTGGCTGTCCACTACATCCCATACCACAATCGGGAGCGTGTTGGTGCTAGGCTTTACCGAGACTACAGGGAGACCGTACTTTTGTGAAGCACCGCCTAGAAGCCTGCTGTGCTATGGTCAACATGCCGGAGGCACTGTACCGCCATGAGAGCCCCAACAAAAGCCTGAACGCGTTATACAGGACGCGCATAGTACTGCCGGCGTTTTTAGGGTAATTATTCCAAAGGTAGCATGTGTAGTAAACCTTATTCAGCCGTTTTGGTCGCACTGCTGGGGCACAGACCTTTTGAGATTACGTAAACTACTACCAATGTCGGATTTCTCCTGTATGGTGGGTGCATTTACGAACATATAATAATTTTACATGCACAAACAACTCGGGTCAACTATCTGTAGGCCATAAAAATATTTAGTCCGTGAGAAAAACGAACCCGCGATACGCAGCGCAACAGCCAACCGCTGAACCACAGCGCTAACCGTGCAGTCAAGTGCCGTCGTATGTGCGGTTTTTAAATCGAAACATTTCATTGGTTTTTACAACGCTTTCGTTAAAACAATCATAGAATTTGTCGATTTTCGCATGTGCTAATCACGAATCCCATGAAAAATAGCCCATAGCTATTATCAACGGATATAAAAGTAAACACAAAGAAAAAATAAAACTACCCTCTGATTGAAACAAAAGGACGGGAGGTCAGTTGCGTAACAACGGCTCGTGCTTCGAATAGTAACTGAGTTCTTATTAATGTCCCAGTGTTGGGTAGGTATAAGCTTTACCCGCGGCTTCGCTCCCTTGGTATTTATGTAATAGAGGTTGCGACACAGGGTGGAAACTTCTGCTTCCTCTGTTCACAAGGGTGGATACCATAACAATAACCATAATCAGCCTTTTAACGTTCTCACTGCTGGGTCACAGGCCTCTCTAGGAGAGGGAATGGGCCGTAATCGATCACGCGGGCCCAGTGCGGGTTGGTGAATGTCACATGTCTTCGAATTTTTGGTTCTAGGCCATGCCGTTTTCCTCACGATGTTTTCCTTCACCGTTTTGAGAGCAGTGGTGATGAAATTAATTACACAAAGTAGGTAATGCGCTTGACTGGGTTTGAACCCGCGACCTGCAATTCGTAAGTCGGAACCGTTACCACTCGGCCACCACTGCTCTAGGGTGCCGAAACTCCGGGTTTTGGGCCTAGTGGGCAACTGGCCAAAGTTTTTTTATCGGGCTCTTGTGTATGTTCAAATCCTGCAATGAACTTAGTCAGTTCAGGTCTTTCTGTAGTTCGTACGTGATTATATAGATGTCGCTACACCGGCCTCATCTAGTTTATAACGGCCAAAAAAGATTGACGTGTAAAAGTGTTTTTTTACAACCTACTTACAAAATAAAAATCATTTATTCCACAGGAACTGTGCATTTTTCGGGGACAAACAAACCTGTCATAGTTTTGTTTGTCTCCCATTTACTTATATACTAAAGACAGAGCCGACTGTGTTTTTGTCACATCTTAAATATGTAATTCTAGACAAAAGCGAACTAGATATTCTAAATTCGCATTGATTTCGAACTATTTAAAAAAAAAATAGACACAGCAGACGAAAACTCAAACGTTGGTATTTCCAAAATCATATAAGAATCCATGGTATCCATTACTGCGTCAATGTGTCTTATATCCTGTATACTTAATGAAACTCAGCAATAGTTTAGCTTACTGTCAAACCAGTAGATACGGATTGTATCTGTCGGACCGCGGCCATGGAACGCAAAAGGTTTTAGTCAGCCAGAGTGTGACACTCCCTTCTGTTCCGCCCAGAACGCAAGAAGCCATTTGATGATTTCTCATTAAGAAAAAAGTACGGACTTTTAGGACTTAAAGAGACTTTGACCTCTGAGTTTGTTTCGTCGTTTCTTCTCGGGGTAGTAAGCTAGGAAACAGGCCCAGCCTAGTTTAAAATGTCCAAAAATATTTATGTGTAAAAAGTATGTGTGTGTTTTACCTATTTACAAAATAATTTTCTCATTCATCATCATCCTCATTTTACTATCAGCGATTACCTTTTACTAGCATTTCAACAAACAGACTCTTCGTTATATTACTTTAGAATGCATATCTTTGGAAATAACTTGCTATGGTGCTTTTATCTTTACGCCTACCTTCACTTATTGGGTTTGAGACAAATTATGGTATATCCTGGTTGTGCAGTCATCTGTTAACGATTTAAAGTTATTGAGGATACGTTTTATCCGAATTTGGAGAAACTGAAGAGGTTGATGTTTTGTTTCCTGATTTTTATAACGATTTGAAGAATAATTTGAAGCAAAGAGAGTGAATGATGACTTCGTGGTTGATAGGGGAGAATGAAAGAAGAAAACGTGCTACGCCTACCCCAAGAAACATGAGATCAGGGCCCCAAGTCTGCTATTTTTATAAATTCGTCATTCCGAACTTTTAGGAAAATGACAATGGGACCATTGTCATTTTGCTAAAAGTTCGTAATCTGCTAAATTCATAAATGTCGATCATTGGTCGGTCAATGGTCCTGTAATAATTTTTGATAAACGAGCTATTAAAAGGTAATGTCTTTTAATAGCTCGGTTATCAGCACAACGACGTGCTAATGATAGGTCACTGATCAAAGGAACTGACAACATTTCAGCAGATTAACGCATACGGCTCTCATTCATTTTTCATTATGTACGAGATTACCATTCTACGCCATTTCTTTCAATGGAGTGTCAGTGGTTGACCATTGGAAAGTCATAAATGACGCTTTTGTCAAAATCAACCATTATGAAATCAATGATAGACCATTCTGACACTATTGTAATAGCAGACTTGGGGCCCAGGTAGTGTAGATGGTGACGGAAAGAACTGCTTCCTATTTGAACTTTGCGCTTTTTATATGGATAGTAGAAACTGGAATATCATTATGTTTAGCCAGTACAAAGTCATATACCTAGTAACAGTAGACAATTACAAAACATACATTATTTGCTCTCGTTTTAATGGTTTACTATATAAAGTCACTGCCTAAAAGATTATACAGTAGTTCTGTTATAACGAGCGGTCCAATCTAGTTAATTACATCATAAACTTAATATGAACACTATCCAACGAACAATAGGAACCATAAACCATAAATACACACCGCTCATTAATATTTAAACCCGTTACAAAATCCAGAAACAAAACACGCTAAACGTACCCGATTAATATCGAGTTATCTCGACAAATGTGCGACAATCGAAATGATCGAATGACCCATTTAAATCGACTAAATACCGAAACCGATACGAGGCAATAGTATCGAGTTTAATACCGATTGTTTATCGTAAACATGGATCGGTATTCTAGTCCACTCAACGATGAATAATGGGTTTCGCGCACAGATATAGAAAATAGACTGAGCGTTCAGAAAATTCTGTAAAAAGTGACAGAGGGACTGTGCGACTAATCAAATCAAAATCAATTATTTTCATAGTATATGATAGGTACACGACATGTTTAAACAACAATAAAGAAAAAAAAGTTACCTAGTGAAAAAAAAATTAATGTACCTTGATGAATTGTGGATTTTTTTCGAAAGAGTCACCGCGGTCCTAGAATTCAAAGGACATTTGGAGGAACATAGATTGGTTTTAGTCAGTAAGACACCATAATTAAAAAAAGGCATTACAATAAATCAGACTTATTCTATAGAAAACAACTACTGATCGTACGATCGCCTTATATCTCGCACACTCACTCTTCTGCCCGTATTCACTTCAGGAAAGATGGATAAATAGCTTGTGGATAAATAATAATAGTTGAACGTCTTGATTTTCAAAGTCAACTATTTTTGGTGGACAATCTATACCTACTAATATTATAAAGAGGAAAAATTTGTATTTTTGTATGTAACGAATAAACTCAAAAACTACTGGACCGATTTCAAAACTTCTTTCATCATTAGAAAGCTACATTCACCCTGAATAATATAGGTTATATTTTATCCCCATATTCCAATGGGAACATGAACTACGCGGGTAGAACTGCGGGGCTCTGCTAGTAATATATAATAATATTCTATTTATCTTAATCAACACTTACGGAGCTCGATCAATGAATGGGTGTCCATCCATTACTTAACGAGTCAGTACCGTGTCTCTGAAAGCATGTAAAGCCGTTGGTCCCGGCTGTCATTTGTAAGTACTCTGACAGTCGTTACAGGTGGTCAGAAACCAGTAAATCTACAACCTTGTCAAGAGGTACCGCATTACTCAGTTATTGGGTTGTCAAAATCAGATGCGCAATCGATCCATTTGAATACTGGTATTCAACTGCATCGACCTGTTAGACTGGAAGTTGATCCCAATATATTATGTAGTTGGGAAAAGGCTAGCTAGAATTATTATTCACTTCAGAAACGCTCCGTCCATCCTCTTTGTCAATGGGTTCACATCCAGCTGATAGTCTAAAATCTGGATTTAATCGAATTATGAGATTAACGCGCTGATTTCATTGTGAAAGGAATGCGTTTGTTAAAAATTATAAGCCTGTAAATATGTAACTGATATTAATTTTGGCAGGCGTTCCAATTGGTTTAATTCTAGGTTATGTCAACTTGGTTTGGAGGTATTTAATTTAGGAATAATCACACCTACGGAGTACTTTTGTCTACCGTACGATGTGTAATAGTAGCAGATACAATACTATATCATAATCCAAGGTAGCTACTTCCCCAGAGTTGCAGAATTTGTTTCGAAAGAGTCACTTCGGCCTTGGAACGCAAAGGGCATTTGGTTGAACAAGGATGGGTTTTAGTCAGTAAGAGTCTGACCCTTCCGCTACGACCAGAGCAGAAGAAGTCATTTGATGATTGCACATCCTTAAAAAAATACTGGACAAGTCCGATTCAGACTCGGGCACTGAGGGTTTTGATCGAGTAAACTTTACCTACGAAATTACATAAACTATAAAAGCAATATATTGTAGGTACGATTTAAGGAAATATGTACTTAACTTTGTTGTTGAACAAAATGCTCTCCCATACATTATTGTACGTCACGGTGACTTCTTCAACCGAAAATATAATCGCAAAAATGATTTTTTACGTGATAAAACTACAAACTCCCAATTTTCAGACTTATTCCTGTACGTGTACTGTAAAATCTATCTTCTTGCCAAATCTCCTAGTTCTAGGTCAACGGAATGTACCCTATAAATTTTGATTCCCTAGTGATCCTAGAGTGTCGAAATATATGTACATACATACGTTTTTGCGATATAAACGGCCGTATCTTTTTGACATTAGCTTAGAAGTTAATTTATTTCACAACTTCAAAGGACTGTATAATAAACTTGTGCGTTTATATTCAACTGAATACTGGACAGATAGACGGACAGACGGGCAACGCAATATCCCTATAAGTGTTCCGTTTTTTTTTTCCTTTTAAGTATGAAACCCTAAAAAGGACAACTACTTCGAGGTGAAAAAATATCATCAGAGAAATTTTAGAAGAGATGTTGCTGGCTCAATAAATCCATGGGGTCAAAGGAATCATAATCTGCCTAGCCTTTTCCCAACTATATTGGGGTCGGCTCCCAGTCAAACCGGATGCAGCTGAATACCAGTATTTTACGTGAAGCGGCTGCCTACCAGACCTCCACAACCCATTAACTGGGGAGCACGGTACCTACTTCTTGGCAAGACTGGTGTCAGATTTTCTGGCTTCTGACAATCCGTAACGACTGCCAAAGATCTCCAAATGACAGCCGGGACCAACGGCTTAACATGCTCTCCGAGGCACGGAAGAGTCTCGTTATGTTAAGATGGTCACCCATCCACAGACCAACCTCGGCAAGCGTTGCTTAACCTAGAAAATCGACCCGTGCGGCTGTTATAATTTAACCACGAGCTCCATGGGGTCAAAGGAATGATGATGATAAATCAACTAAAAGCGGACTGCTTCTCTGCTCGACATAGGCCCATCCAATCGCAATAATCGATATTTCCAGACCGGACAACAAAATATTGCCCGGTTAAGCAGTACCCAGCCTTAGTGTGCTGAACTGCGAGTGGTCATATAAAAAAAAAAAACGGACAACAATAGCTTATTTTTGTTCATCGCGTCTAGTCTCAAACTCAAAGCATTTATTTCACTTAAATCCTTTACAGGCACTTTTGAATTGTCAAGGTCGAAAGTGGTGAAGGTGAATAAGTACAAATAACTTAAATAAACTGTGGAAGCTGAGAGATGACCCGTCCCAGCTGACCGGAGCCAAATGATGAATGAAACACATACGCCACCATCAGAGAAACTTTTGAGTGAACAAGACACTCCCAACCGCCAGTGTTCCAGTCAGACATACAATCATAAAAAAATATAGTTTAAGATACATACTCACACATGTGCCGTTAATGCATGAAATTATATCATGGTAAAAATCCAGTAAAATAAGTGTAGAAAATAATAAATATAAAATAAAAAACCTTATAATTTTCAGCGGTTCTAACAATATTTTCTAATGTTTTCTAAGCCCAGTCCTCATTGCAAAAAAAAGCTAGCTTATTTCGCCAGCTCTCACTCTACATTATCTCTTGTCATAATCGGCCTTTGTAATATTCCCACTGCTGGGACACAGGCCTCCTCTCTAGGAGAGGGAATGGGCCGTAATCCACCACGCGGGCCCAGTGCGGGTTGGTACATTATCTCTTAATTTCTCGGAAAATATCACAAAATGGTCAGAACAAAAATTATTCATTGACAATTCAAAAGTGCCTGTTAATGGTTTGAAATAAGTGCTTTGCATCTTGAATCAGACAAGAGTAAGGAGTCATGAGAAATAGCCAGTTTCTAATTGTCATCTTTTGAAAGCCCTACTGAGACAACACAAACACTTATTTTAAGCCCAATCTTTCACCACCAACAGTCTTAATACAAAGACGCATCCCAAAACTGGTGTAACGTTATTTTCATCCGCGACAGACTCCGACTTTTTTTGTCGTCTCGTAACCGATAGTTAACATCCGAGCTCGGTGGATAATCGCCGGATGTTCGGCCGAAAATCGCGTCGTTAGTGCGCGCTGAGACTTAACTTCTTGAGCAAGTGGTTTGGGAGTGTGGAGATGGAATGTGAAATAATATGTTGAGATAATCAATCAGATAAATTGTGAATTGACATAAACTGTTTTTTTTTTATTCTTATGATTGTAAAAGAAATTATCAAAAACAATTTAGAGGGAAAGAATAATAGCTTTTTTTGTACACCGTATCAAATTCCAGTTAAAGCTTAAAAATAGCAAGATGCACAAAAATGGTAAGACTTATCGGTAAAAGCGCTTTTACAGTTATCATTTGAATGTATTTAACAATACTTGAAAGAACTTGGAAAAGCTTTCGAAGAGATTTCCGGCACCTGGAGTCTTTATCATCTAACTTTTTTTTTATGACTTCTGGTAACCAATCCTTAGATGAACCTTCTCCACCCAATCCAACAATAATTTTACTTACACATAGAGCTACCATACGCATCTCTAAAACAGTAGAGCAGCAAAAAATGTGACTCTACAATTTGAAATGAAAGGTCCCGTGTTTGATACACGCTCGGTAGTTACCAACGAATTATTGCTCTACCAAATTTGTAGAGCGTGAGCTACGAATGGTAGAGTCCATATTTGTTTTCTTTTACTCACGGATATGTAGAGTCCAATTATGAATTGTTTTGTTATTTAATTGTGTTGTCCTTAGTTAAATATGGCTCATTTTGGTAGAGTATGTGTTCTCACGAGTAGAGCATAATATTGGGCTATAAAATGTTCACTGTTGAACATAGTTCTGATCATAAATCAATATACTTCATTGTCGTGGGAAAACAATGCCAAGATAACCACTTCTGATGAATAAAGGCATAATGTTACCGTGTAGAATCTCACCACGATGTTCCGTCACCAAGTATATCGAAAAAGTGATTTGTTTGGAGCTCTTCAGCTGTTTTGACTGCTCCAAAAGGAGCGTAATGTTTTTCGAGTATATGAATGTACATATGCACGTACGTAAATTTATTTTCTTAAATATGAATAATCACTACTATATATACATTTAAATTAAAAAAAGCACTGAACTAACTAAAACTAAAAATACTTAAAAGATGGCGTCGAAAAATTCCTTCGCATCGCTGGCCACTGGTAATGTACCCAAAAGGCTGGCAGCATTACCACGCTGTATGGCAATGCTTATCCTTTGTCCAAGGTAAAAGCCAGCCCTTGGGTCACGCGAAGTGTCAACTAAACGTTTTGACAAATCTTTATATAAGTTGTGAGCACTTGGTCCCCACGACCCGAGAGTTTCAACCCCAAACGGCTTTGTGAGCTCTTGTGTGCACGTACGTAAGTATGATCTTCAGTCCCACTAACAGTATTAAAAATACGTAAGATCACCAGTAGTTCTCTTAATTTGGTCACTCGTGATGGGTCATTCAAGAAAAAAACAAGACTTTAGGTTCAACGAGAAAATTGCGTTCGACCATTTTGGATCAAGAAAGCTAACTCTCATCGGCACTCAAAAGCGCTAAAAACAAGTCGCAATAATATATTTAATCACAGCGAATAATAATAATCTTAATCGTTTTGGGGATTATACAACATATGTGCATGTTCCCGGTAATCCCTACTTCAAGTACTGCTTCTTCTAGATCGGGGTTCTGGAGTCAATAAAAATCGGGTTGTGTTAACCGAATATATTTCACGTGATCCCTTAGAGAACCGTTCGCCCGAAACAGTGCGCAGTAACTGTTCGTTCCAAAGCATACATCACGCGCGCATACTATTTGCTAACTTTGCACCCTGCCTTACATACTTACATGTGTCCCTACATCGATATATCAGCCGAAAGATGTCCACTGTTGGACATAGGCATCCTCCTGTTGGATAAGGCCGCCCATTGTGTCACCCTATGTAATGTTTTCTTCATCCATATTTTCTGTAACTTATATGGTGTACACTAGCTGCTGCCCGCGACTTCGTCCCCGTGGAATCCCCGATTTTAAAACATTCTTCATCGCTGCTCCGCTCCTATTGGCTTAAGCGTGATGATATATAGCCTAAAGCCTTCCTCGATAAATGGTCTATTCAACCCAAAAAGAATTTTTCAATTCGAACCAGTAGTTCCTGAGATTAGCGCGTTCAAACAAACAAACAAACTCTTCAGCTTTATAATATTAGTATAGATAATAAAGAGTATTCTATCTATCTATCTATCTATCTATCCTCCAAGTATCGCCACTACAATCGTTCTTATGCGCCTCGCATCCATCGTCTACCCGCGACCCTCATGAGGTCATCGCTCCATCTTGTGGGAGGCCTTCCAAATAAATGCATAGTACGAGTAATAAATAATGTTGAAAAATTAGAAGTATTTCTGACAGTTCACGATTCGACGAGAATATTGTGAACCTTTCTTAAAATTTTCTCCACAACTCGTATTACGTAGAACGTAAAAAATTAATAACAGTACTAAAAGCTCCATTCTTAAGAGAAGCTTTATGGCGTTCTCAGAAAGTCTTACATAGGGCTTTTGTACTTTTGTATTTACTCGTATTCACAAAACTAAACAAAACGAGATCTGAATTTATCCAAACAATATACACATGAATACGGGTGAGTGCACAAAAGACCTACGAACTAATAAAAAAGAATATTTATATATAGATAGAGTTGTCTACAGAACAGCATAGCTCCACAACTCTAACAAAATTTGTGTCGACCGCGATGTTTTGGTACAACAGCCTACATTCGCTTTAAATGGATCGCTTCTATTAGTTTTAATTTCACTGGAAAAACCTTTTGGGGTTTGAATATTGGTTTCGGTATAACAATGGCTTTACAACAGACTCGACATATGTACATACAAACGTAATTTAATTATACTATATTTTCTGTTATACTTTAATGTTATTTAAGGCAAAACGATGATCGATTGACACATAAGGAATAAAGTATTCATAAGAGTGTTTTCTCCTCACTACTCACACATTCTTAAGACTTTTTTTTCCTCACAGTGTTTCATACAAATGGTCAAGTCTTTAAGACCCCCTTGTATCGGCTTGTAGACATTTGAAGGGTCTCCTCCACCCGTGACCCCTCATGTTCAACACGTATTGGATTCTTAGAAATGAACTAACCTATATTGCGCTAATAACCACATACGATCTTGGATATTCGTATATCCGTAAACTATGATGACTAGGATCAACAGAGAGTGACTTTTATCTCGCGTATCAAGTTTCAGTAAAATCGGTTTAATTAATTTTCAAGAAGCTTCAAGCTGTTCTTGTGAATTTGTACGATTTTATTCAACCAACAGTAATTTTTTCAATGATAAACTATGACCTTGCTATACTAATTATGTATGTAGAAAAAAGTAATCATTAGTGTTATCAAATTAAGTTTAATGTTGATTTAATTAATATTGTTATCATCAGTGTTGTTCTGTTATTTTAAATCAGTCCTAACAGCACATTTATTTACTTCACACGCATATTTATGAATAGTAAAAACCATATTATGAATTAGTCCAAAAGTAAGAAGAAACAAAGTAAAGATAAATGAAATTACCAGTAATCAGCAAGATCCGAACATTTAAACAGTGAAGTTAACTTATTGATTATCTGCGAACAGTTTTCAACTGTATAGACGAAGTAGAACTACATGAAAAAACCAACCACGGACCAAGAAGTGATAACTAATCAGAAGACAAAATGTGTACCGACCCAAATCGCGATCTATATGATTACTATGGAATGAATATAACTCTACCCGAAGACGTCATCTTCATACATCCCTGGGGTCTTGCAGTGGTCATCATATTCTTGGCAGCCTTGACCCTGTACATTGGACTGTACTCAAAAATTCCAGAAGAATTGTACAGACTGCTAGCTTTGCAGCATTTGGGTTTTGGCTGCTTACAAGTCACGTGCCTCGCTCTCTATAACCTTAAATTCGAAGTAGCATTCCTGAACGATATATTAGAAGATACATACTCTTCTTTGGATCTGGTTGTAACATTTACCACAGCATGTATATCATGGATAGTATTTTTAAGAGTATTTTTGTTCAGAAATGGTGAAGAATTGTATAGTTTGAAACAGCTGACTATATTTTCGTCACTGTCAATAGCTGTTATTGAAACATACGAATGGTTGATGTCTCTTGTTGAAGTTTCATCGTCGTTGCTACCAGCTTTACGATTGACTTCTGTTTTATTAATAATGTCTGTGCCTGTGGTCGTATTTGTGCTGTTATTAAAATGTTTCATTACATCTTCGTCAGAAGTGCCGAAGTTTCAAGCGGTATTTTTCATGGCTTACCTATTAATGTTTATAGGTAGTGATGTTTTGTTATTAAGGTTTAATTTACACTGTGATTCCAGTTATATGCTACTCTGGAGCATATTTCTGTATCTGAGGTTAGTGGTTGAAATTGTTTTGTACATTGTTTTTGATCGATACCTGTCTCACTTCTTTTTAAATTGATTTTTTAAATATTTAAGTCGCTTAAGTAAAGAAATATAGTTCTGAATTTGTGTTTTTATGGATTTACGTCAAGCAACCTTATTTATATATGTTCATCAAAGTGACACCTCGTCTTAAGTCCACCAAATATTCTTTGCGAACACACAACCAACACACTGTCGTTAACGGAATACCGTAAGACGCATATATCACAGAACAAAGGTTAAAATGTAAACAGTTTACATACAACAGTCTAAGAATGTCGGGGTTGTAATTCTTCAGGGCACATTAACGATGCCGCTAAAAGTTGTGCCACAAACACTAACTCTATGGTGAAACTCTCCGAGTTCTTGAGTGTTGGGGCTAACGATTTATTGATCTTGTTTAAAATGTTGAAATCGGGGTTTTCAAGAGATTGTGGCTGGGTTCTAAAGGATTTTATCGTTAAACTCTTTAGTTTTGATCCGTTAAGTTTTGTTATTTACAGCGGGAATTAGATCCTTTGTAAAGTGCTTTACTAACCCTGTTTATTATTCTCTTGAACCCAATAAATCTTTGAGTCGTACATATGTAATTTTGTCAATCTGGTATGCATTAAGTCAGTACAGTATTTGCCTCATATTGAAGATTGGTCTGAACAAAAATATAACTTTTGCTACTAGTTATAGTTTTCTTGTATTCTTGATGTATTCCGTTTTGAAGGACACTGAATTATCTACAAACATACGAAGCGCTTTAGCTTTGTCTGAGATGTCGCTTATGAAGATCACGAATACAGCGATGACTTGGATACCGTCTATTCATCAGGTAAGCGGCTTGCTGATTTACTACACAATAACTTTTTTATAAAGTTTTTTTTTTTTTAAGTAAATATGTTTATTTTACTTTTACTACTGTTATTAATGTTTGTCATGAGCTCCAATTCTACTAATTTTAAGCAACATTCGCATCCTTTGCATTTTACATCCAATTGCTTAAAAATTAGTAGATTTTGCCCTTTGTCGAATATTTTAAATGAAACAACTGACATGTAAACTTCAAACAAATTACAGCTGAGCAAACCAAGTGAATCGACAGGATTTACAATTGACTATCAACTCGAGAGTCAGAAATAATGAAATTCTGAACTGCCGAGCTTAATATTAATCTGCTAGAATGAGTACCGCGTTATAATTCGATCGCTCACTTTAAGTGTTGTGTTGCCATCGTCAAATTGTGGCTTTGTATTGCCAGTGATGATAATTTGATTATTAATTTATCTGTTGTATGCTGACGTTTATATTGGATTATTTTTGGCGTGTTTTATAATTACCCCTGGCTTTTGATGTTTTGTTGACTCATTAGGGAGGTAAATGAAGGGCATTGATCTATAATAATAAAGGTAAAATTGTTTGTTTGTAAAATGTAATCTCTGGATGTACTGATGCGATCAAGGGATGTGAGTTTTTTGAACCGTTAAATCAAACAACAGTCAATAATTGTGTATAAATTTTAAGTTTTTTATCTTTTTTTTTGTTATTAACTAACGATTAGTTAATAACAAAAAAAGAGATATAATACTTAAAATTTATTTGTGTATCTATAGTGAAGCTAAAAATTGATCGTATTTAAATTTTGTGAACTCTTGTTTCAATCAAAATTCTACGGATAAAAAAACTCTTCCTACGAAAAGTCTCTCATTGATAGAAAGCTACACTTCGGTTCAGTGCAACATTTTTCACCCCGGAAAAGTTTACTTCCTTATTCCAGCTAGACGTTGATAATTTATTTAACCAGTAAATTCTAGTTTAATTTTGAAAAACCTAATGGACAGCCACGCAACGATAGCAAGCGGATGGTCGGTATGTCTTTATTTCCATGAAGATGGAAGATGGGTAGGCCTTTAGTTTGGGCTGAAACTTGTGTCGATACTCTTGCGCCATCTCATCTTCCTAGCTCATCGTGCTGGGCTGGCGCTGCCGCTGCAGCTGCTGAGAACCTCAAACGGCGGAAATATAATAACCTAGTTGGCAATTATATTTTCGAGCCGTTTGGGGTTGAAACTCTTGGACCTAGGGGTCCGAGTACTTTTGCGTTATTTAAAAAAAAATTGCTAAACTTTTAGTTGACACTTCGCGTGACCGAAGGGATGGCTTTTACTTCGGACACGGACAGAGGATACGTATTGCCATAGAACGTGGCAATGACGTGGCTATCGACTCACTTCCAGTCGATAGCGATGCGGACGAATATTTTGATGACATGTTTAAATTTTAGTTAGGAGGATTCTGGTTAATGTTAATTTTAAGTGTAGGTATAAAGTTTAGTATTGAAATACAAAATGTTACTATTTGAATATATTATGATTATATTTATGATATTGAAAACCACATTTTGTATAGGTTTTATTTGATATCACCATGCTACCTACCTACATACGTATTAAAAGTCAAATCGAGACCCAAATTCTCTGGTATTTTTATGACGATCATCTCTCACTTTCACTAGTTCGACTTAAACGTTTTTGTAACGTCAGTGATTTTTATGAGATGTCATAGATAAAACAAATAGGTAACTAAGAAAAAAAATACCCGCCTGCCATGTCAAAAAGTGAACTAAAAAATTTAAAAAAGTAGATAATAATCATTTCATTGCAGTCGGGGGCCCTGTAAAGAACTACCTATTCAAAGGAACAAACCCCTGACTTCAATGAAAAGATTATATGTACCTACCCTGTATTTTAATTTTTTTAGGCAGTCGTGTAAAAAGTACAAAGTTTATAACCTAAAAAAGGAAACGAATACAAATATCAAAATAGCTACAATAATATTGTACCCCAATCTTTAAAAAATATATGTTAAAACCATAGAAAGTGACATTGTGTCACAGCTAAGAAACAAAAAGTATTGAAAGAAGAACCATAGTGCTGTGTGAGTTTCAAGGTTCCACCAAATGAGAGTTCAACCGTTATGCCCAACATGTTATTTGAGTAGTGTGATAGATATCCTAACTAATATTATAAATACGAAAGTGAGTATACCACAAAAAAAAAAAACAGTTGACTGAGAACCAATACAGTCGTTTGAGAACCTCCTCCTTTTTTGGAAGTTAGTTGATGACTTCTTCAAATCTAGTTGGAGCGAAAGAGAGTGTCAGAGTCTTACTGACTAAAAATCATCCGTGTTCCTCTAAATGCCCTTTGCGTTCTAGGGTCCTCGAACATATATTCCGCAACCCTGGCAAGCTAAATAAGACCCTGCAGACAGTTATAGCCAACTATAACGCAAGCAAAGCCGCGGGCTATAGAGGTATGTGGATCGTAGTGTTTGCCGGTCATTTGTCGGTATATCGAGTTGGTGGGTGGTCTTCTCATTAATGTGCCTTTAGATTACTAACAATAATGCTCTAAACAAATGTGAAAAAACAAAGGTACTCATTTTTTATGTATTGTGAAGTCCTGCAACCTTATTGAAAAGGAAGGATACTGCGACCAGATCTAATGGTTACTTCTTAAACTTATACTTTTACTAGCAGCGCCCCGCGGTTTCACCCGCGTAGTTCCCGTCCCCGTGGGTATACGAGGATAAAATATAGCCTATGTTACTCAGGGTGAATGTAGCTTTCTAATGGTGAAAGAATTTTTTAAATCGGTCCAGTAGTTTTTTAGTTTATTCGTGATATTCAAAAATACAAATCTTTCCTCTTTATAATATTAGTATAGATAAATGCGAAGGTTGTACGTATGGATGGATGAATGGATATTTGTTTGGTACTCGATCACGTAGGAATGCCTGAACGGATCTGGATGAAATCTGGCACAGATAGATTAAAGCCTGGAATAGCACATAGACTTTATATCCCGGGAGTGTGTTCCCTTGGGAATATTTCCTACAGTCACGTGGGCGTCCGGTAAGCCACACAACACCAAGATTGACATAGTAGCTTCAAATGTAAACAGCTACTGAATCAATTTGCTTATTTTTGTACTAGCTGCTGCCCGCGACTTCGTCCCCGTGGAATTTCCGATTTTAAAACATTCTTTATCGCTGCTACGCTCCTATTGGCTTAAGCGTGATGATATATAGCCTAAAGCCTTCCTCGATAAATGGTCTATTCAACCCAAAAATAATTTTTCAATTCGAACCAGTAGTTCCTGAGTTTAGCGCGTTCAAACAAACAAACAAACAAACTTCAGCTTTATAATATTAGTATAGATTGATCGACTGATTACGGAAAGCGAGAAAACCATAATTATAATTATGCAAAGCCTTCGTACAAAATTATTGATGGTTTTCAATTTAAATCATTTATTTGCTACCACGAATGCTCGCGCGTTAAGTTGGGGATTTAAATTCGATCTTATAATATTGGTTGTTGAATTCATCAGCTTAATCTAGGGTTTACCTGAATTAATTACTGAAACAAAAACAAATACTTCATTTGGAAGAGAACAGATAGTTCTTTCCCAAATGAAGAATTTGATTTTGTTTTATGGGATACACGAGGCCAATAAGTTTTATGAGCTCATTGCTAAACTATACATATAGTAACTGATACACGAGTCGATGTTATAAGTTAAGTAACTCTTGCCGCGGTCAGACCATGGATTTATACGGCTCTCATTTGTTGACTTTTTGAGAATCTAAAACTACAGACTAACAACCTTCGCAAGTGGTATAATGTTACCCATTTTCTGAGTTATGGAGGTCAGATAGACAGATCTTCCATGTAAAATGTTGGTACTTCGTTGGGGTCAACTTTAGTATAACTAGATCCAGCTGCCGTACAGGCCACGAGCTCCTCCATGTATTCATAAACTAAGAAATGCTTTTTATATAAAACTAGCAACGTCTCGCGGTTTCAACCGCGTAGTTCCTGTTCCCGTGGGAATATGGGGATAAAATATAGCCTATGTCATCAAGCGTTAGTATAGCTTCCCAACAGTGAAAAAATTTTTCAAATCGGTCAAGTAGTTTCGGAGAATATTCAATGCCAACAAAAAAAAAACAATCAATTCTTTGCTCTTTATAATGTTAGTGTACTCGTAGATTGATTATCTTTTATTTATACTGGCCTTTGAGTAGGTAGATTTTGGTTTCACTAGTCATTAAGGTTGACAATCGATTCAATAAATGATCTATCGTTTAAAAGCTTATTGCATGTACATTACCTGACTTTAACAACGTTCTGACATTACCTATCTCATCCTGTTTAAAACGTCTCAATGGAATCATAACATCATCGTCCTCATATCAGCCAAAAGACGACCACAGCTGGACACTGGCCTCCCACAAGGGTTGCCACACCGACGGATCCTCTGCCATTCGCATTCAGCGGATTTCTGCGGCCTACACCACCCCTAGAGTTACACACAGTGCTATTCTGTTAGCGAATACGATTATTGAAATTACTAGGGATCTGAACACGTGACATTTCAACAGCGTTTACCAATCCCATACATTTTTGACAATGGACTTCACCACACTACTGACAGAATGTCACTAGGCTAGAGCCTCAGGTCACCAAATAATAACTGCTGGAACCCAGTCCTCTGAGGTGCTACCGCTGCCATGTGGGCAACCACACGGGAGCTATGTGCCCCTCGGAAGTGGACCGCAGCGGACTTTGTTTCCGCTGTGGTCAGCCCGGTCATCGGGCCGGCTCGTGTGAGGCCACGACGCACTGCAGTGCATGTGCGGCTGCTGGCAAGCCGGCCGAGCACTGGGCTGGGGGAAGGGCCTGCGCGCCATCCGCCCTTACCAAGGGCAAGAGGTCCGCCGCCGCCGCCGCCTCTGCCGCCGCCGCGGCTTCCGTCGCCGCTTCTGCCGCTACTGCTGTGGGTGCTGCGACTCCTGGTTCTCGGGAGGGGGCCGAGATGGAGTGCCAGTAATGGTCCCATCGTGGCCTCCTCCAGAGACAAGTCGGCCGCTGTACTATTGCGCAGTGGCTGATGCCTGGGGACGGTGAGCGTGGGTGGCTCGCCGTCCGATACCAGGCTGAGTCGACGACGCGTTGTGCTTCACGCGCGCCTCAAGGAGCCGTCAGCACCAGAGACGGGGCCCCATAGGGTCGGTGCCTGCTAGGGTTGCGGAATTTGTTGGAAAGAGTTACCGCGGCCCTGGAACGCAAAGGGCACATGGAGGAGCACGGGTGGGTTTTAGTCAGTAAAAGTCTGACACTCCCTACCGCTCCACCCAGGGCGGGAGGGGCCATTTGATGATTTCCCATCCAAAAAAAAAAAAAAGGTCACCAAATAATAACACACCGCCTTGAAATCTTACCACATCAAATAAGGTAAATAAAACGACAAATCAATTAACAATAATCGTTTTACCTCAATCTAAAAACACCCAAACTCTCCACCCACGCGACTATTTAACCTAAATACTTCATTAGTAACAAATTAAGTTAATAAAAATTGACTTTTATGATGGCGCTAATAGTTTGGTTTTATTATAATAATTGAGGTACAGAATATGGCCATAGCATCACGGCTGTATACCAAGCAGACTGGAATCCACGACCTTATAATCAACTCAAAAGTACAGCTTGTAACCTCTACCAAGGAATATTCACATTTCGCAAGAAACATAAGTTACCAAATAGCTTAAAAAGTGGCAAAAGGTATTGCTACTACTGCCTCTTCAAATCATATCTACTCGTAATGACATACTCTCATGTTTTTTACTAGTTTTCAATAATGAAGAACCAGTAGGTAATTGACGTGTTTTGCTGACCTTACATTCGTACAAACAGCGTTGTGTATATGACGGTTTGACTCGTAACAAAGATTTGGCCTTATTTGGGGACACCTACGCAAATTCTACTAGCTTTTTTGTTAGTTTTGCGTCTACGTTAGTATGGATATGACTTTGCCAGTTGTTGGACTTGTTTTTAAAAGCTTTCGGATGGAATTTGTCCTTTTTTTTATATTTCATTCTCTTACTTCTATTATTGTAATTATTTAGGAAATTATTCAGTTCACAAATTTAACGTATCACGTGCCATTCTTATCTGAAACAACATACAACATTTTCTCTCTATCTCTCTCGCATTCGTCCTGACATATCTCATTTTCTTACTCTTGTCTCATGATACTTGAGCTCGGAGCAACATCTCTGCTCCTTTCATTCACTCCCACTTCTTTTATACATATTAACCCTAGGCAATGTAATGTGTAAGGTACCTAAGGCAATTCAAGAATTTTAAGGTCATGGTCCAAATTGATACATTTTAATAAGATTACTAAAATTTCCATCAATACCCGATTTCGTAGTGGGAACAGTAAAAGTATGACAAGGAAAAAACCACGAAAATATTCAAATGGCTAATCCACACTAAACCATCGTCCTCGTTTGCGCTCGCGCCGCCTGGCGCCACAGAGTCGCGGCTAGATCGCAAACACACCGTTACACACGCCGCGGACACGAGGCATAAGCGACGGCGGAAGAGGAAGCTAAGATCGATGGCGCTGATGTTAATCAAGGATATAAATAAACTGGGTTGATTAATGTCTTTGGATCTGTTTTTTGTTGGATAGTTTGATTGGAAGTAAGTTGTCTAGACACTGTATTTGCATGTCAAATATGTCCAATGCGGTATGTTTCATTATCATAACGATCAGTCATTCGATAATAACACTACTCACACTTTGGATAATGTGCATTGGTTGGCACAAGTTAGTTAGCCAAAATATAAGTGTAAATGGGTTCATAGTGCGTTAAACCTTGAAATCTAGAAAAAAATATCCAAGTATTGTAAATTCGAAAGTAACTCTGTCTGTCTGTTTGACATAAACAAACCTCTTCACATCTTAAAGGATGCATGGTTTCGGATGAAACTTATCACACAGGTAGAAAGGTACTATATTCTTGAATAGCACTTCTTCTTCGTCGTTCCCTCAATGCTGAGGATCGCGACCACATACGACGCGTTTCCAAGCCATGCGGTCCTCTGAAGCGCGGACCGCTCTGTACATGCTGCCACCAACTGCCCTCTTTATGGCATCGGACCATCTTGCCGGTGTTCTACCCTGAGCGCGCTTTCCTTCGACCCGGCCCAATATCAAGAGCCTTTCCAGATTATGCTTGGAAGAACGCATAATATGCCCAAAAAGGCTAAGGGCACGTTCCTGGCATATTGCAGAAAGCCGTTTGGTGACATTGAGTTCTACCAGTATGGACTCATTCGTTCTCATGGCAGTCCATGGTATACGAAGAAGTCTTCGCCAAACCCACATTTCGAAGGCGTCGATCTTTTTGCTTTCGCGACTTTTGATGCACCATTTCTCTGCTCCATACAAAAATATAGAGAATATAAGTGCATGGACCAATCGAATTTTGGTGTTCCTGCGGATGCCACGGTTATTCCAGATTTTTCCCAGATTGGTCATTGCACTTTTGGCCATACCAGTCCTACGGCGGATTTCTTCAAGGCAGCTGCCCTCACTTGTGATCAGGGATCCAAGATACACGAACTTATCGACTTTCTCATACCCGTCAAGAGAATTAGAGCTCGGGAGAACTTGAGCACGGTCTACCACCTTGAATAGCACATATACACATAATACCATTTTATCTCGGGATAATTATTCCTAAGGATAATTTTCAATGAAACCGCTGGTAGAAGTTAGTGATCATTAAACTCTCCTGATTAAGTTCCAACTGGTACTCTTTCTATGATGTGAATGACCAGAACGACACCTGTTCTAAAGTAAAAGTTGTATGCCAATTTTAAGCTACACTAATCTATAGCCAGATTTTTCCATCTCTCATATAATAGTCCCAAAAAAAGCAAATATACATATTAACATAAGCATAATCCGCCTTTTAATGTTCCCACTGCTGGGACAGAGGCCTCTAGGAGAGGGAATGGGCCGTAATCCACCACGCGGGCCCAGTGCGGGTTGGTGAATGTCACATGTCTTCGAATTCTTGGTTCTAGGACATGCCGGTTTCCTCACGATGTTTTCCTTCACCGTTTTGAGAGCAGTGGTGATGATATTAATTACACAAAATAATGCGCCTGGCTGGGTTTGAACCCGCGACCTACAATTCGTAAGTCGGGGCTGTTTTACCACTCGGCCACCTCTGCTCTCCTTATTCCTACCCTTTTCAACATTTATTTTGCCCAATTGTACACTTTAATAACTAAACCCGAGTTAACAAAGCTGTTTTTAAACCACATTATGTTTCAAAAGTTCGTAACTTGGGCCGTCGACCAGTCCAAGTTTCGATCGATGATTTGTCGAATAAGTTTATATAAGACTGTCACTTCTGATGCAAGAATTTAAGATACTTGAATGACTGTATAAGAGATTTATTCGAAATTGTGGAATGGTGTTGAGGTAAATTGGTACTTTGTTTTAAACTCACTGGTCATTCCTGTGTCTGGTTAAAGGTTGGCTTGTTTCCACGCACTTATGGTAATATTGTATAAAGATCCTGTTTCATCATGGTTTCTTGTGAGACTTAGAAACGTAATGGCTCAAAAGAGAAATCGGAGACTTCAACATTAATATGAATTTTATAAAGACAAAACATTATTTTCGAACCCGTGATTAAATATTAATAAACTAAATATTAATAGGACATCTATCACTGCTTCTGGGTTCATTTAAAATATACAATAGCAAAATATGTTACTGTTAGTTTGTTTAGTGTCACGAGAGCTAAGCATTTTTTTTAAACTTTTCAGTGAAAAACTGCTTCGATCGACTCATGTCAACATGTACAAATATTGTCAAACAACTTAGTTTTTAAACAAATATTTGAGAGTTTCCAATACATTTGAGCATCTTGAAAAAATCCATATTTGGTACAAAATCACACTTATTTTTGTGTTCAAATTTGTTTGACACTTAAGTATTTCTTCAAATACATGCCGTTCAAAATTATACATTACTCTCCTTTTTTTTGCTTCGCCATATAGTTCAAAGACGAAAAACAAGCGCATATAAGGAAACGATTGCTACTTAGTTTTATTAAATATAAGACACTTTTTGATAAGATTTCGTTTGCATAAAGTAGATAGATATTAACTGAAATACTTCTCAGAAAAACTAGTCCAAAAACTCCAAGAAACTTCACCCCGACAGCAAATACTTAAAACCAATATCTGAACAAGAACCACAACAAAACTTTAGCCCCAGTCTTTAGAAAACTAATCTCCCGTTATAAAAGTTGACGAATACATTCGAATACGGTCCCTCATTTCTTCCACATCGGAAACAAATCCGTTCTACGTAGAGCAATTGAATTCTCCATAGGCTTGGTCATAATATATCGATTTAACAGAATATCGACATTTTTACTACAAAATAATCGATTCTTCACGTCGAAACTATGAGTTTGGAAATAAGGTAACCAAGAAATAGATTACCTTAAGTACAGGATTAGATTTTTTTGTTTGCTACTATTCGATCTATAAATCTGATCTTCTGAACACGTTTGAAAAATGCATGTCATCATCATCATCATCAACAGCCTGTTGCAGTTCACTGCTAGACATAGGCTTCTCAAATTGTACGCCACTTAGATCTATTTTCGGCTTCTTGCATCCAGTTTCTGCCAGCCGTCTTGCGCAAATCGTTACTCCACCTTGCCTGAGGACGTTCCTACACTACGTTTGCCGAGACGCGGTCTCCACTCTAGAACTCGTTTACCCCAACAGTAGCCCACTGCTACTTCAGCTTACTAATCCGGTGGGCTATATCGATGACCTTACTTCTCTGACGGTGACTTCTCTGGCTTTTGATGAGATAACTCAGAGACACACCGAGCATAGCCTGCGTGTAGTGTCCACGTTTCAGCTCCGTATTCCATGACGGGTAGGACGCATTGATTGAAGACGTTCGTCTTTAGGCACTGTGGGATCGACGATGTAAAGACTCGACGTAGCTTCCCAAATGCTGCCCAGCCTAATTGAATTCTTCTATTCACCTCGCCCTCAAAATTGTTTCTACCTGACTGCAATGTCTGCCTGAGGTACACATATTTTTGAAAAAATGCATGTGATTGAAATTATTTTTAATGTTTTGGAAATAAATAAATACATATACTTTCACTTTGAGCCAGTGCTTAGCTCAAAGTATGTATGTATTTTATACTATAACATCGATACCATCTGCAGATACCGATTCGATATTTATCGAAATATTTTTCTCATTTGCCCATCCCTAATCCCCCAAGCCCCCGACAAATAAATAAAACTTATATTTTTCCATTCAAAATCTGCAATGGTGAAATTTAATCTAAACTTGTGGAATATTCAAATAGTATTTTCTATTTTGTTTCGTTTTGTATGAAGGAAATCATTTTGTAACCTAGTTTGGCTCAGGAATATTAAATTGAATAATGTTTTCTGGAAGAACGATACGATTATTTGGAAAATCGATTTGAATAATGGCGCCTAAAGGACCGATCTCTCAATAGCCAGGTAACTTTTACCCGAGTAATAAAAATGGCAGCTTGACAGTACCTGCTTTGTATAGAAAACTAGCTGCTGCCCGCGACTTCGTCCCCGTGGAATCCCCGATTTTAAAACATTCTTTACCGCTGCTCCGCTCCTATTGGCTTAAGCGTGATGATATATAGCCTAAAGCCTTCCTCGATAAATGGTCTATTCAACCCAAAAAGAATTTTTCAATTCGAACCAGTAGTTCCTGAGATTAGCGCGTTCAAACAAACAAACAAACTCTTCAGCATTATAATAATAGTATAGCTATGTCATTCTTCGGTTAACAAACGTACAAAACATTTTGGGCATACTTTCATTGCATTTACCTGTAATTACGTACCTGCCGTAATATCTTGTCTTGTTTCTTGTCTTGAAGTTAAGACTGAATAGTTTACTTCTAGGAAAGCGAGCTCCTTGATTGACCGCATCATCGCTTACCATCAGGTGAAATTGTCGTCAAATGCGAGTCTACCGTAATAATGCGTAAGTGATTTAGTTTGTTACGCTTTTACGCCTAAATGGCTGGACCAATTTTGATGAATTTTAATACAGAGATAGATGAGACCCTTGAGATGGTTGTTGACTTTATTTTGTGAAAATAAAACGTGAGTCAAAAGCTAGTCAATAATAATAACGCATTATACTATCTGCGAGATACCTAAATAACAATTTTGAAAGTGATAAGATCAAAAAGTCATCGTGTAACGAATTTCCGTGTCCCAATACGTCTATACTTAGAGTGCCTGTTACCAAGGCCGCTCATAATAAGCATGGATCTCGCCCACGCTTGATTAGCGATACATTTTGTATTGTTATTATTTTTCAATGTCAGTATGAGAACTAAGTGGGTATTTGGACATTAGACTATGATTAAACTGTTGTTCTTGACGGTTGGGTAAAGAACTCTTTTGTTTTAGGTATCTATGAAATAACTGTTTAGATATTATGTGGTGTCTACTTTTTTTTTCTCTAACCAGGCGCCAAAGCTAAAGCCAACAGGATTGTAAAGTACTTTGCGAGGTGTTTTAGTACTGAGACTGACAACAACAATTTAAAAATCGAGTAATAAAGCCATGATTTATTGTTTTATTTTAAAAAACAAGGCCCTCAACTCAAACCTTATTTAAATTACCTCAAATGGAAGAAAGTAAATCCTTTAAAAACACTTTGTACTTTTTTTAGATCTCTCAGCACCCTGATGAGTCCTTTTCAAGAATGAGCCCAACATATAGTTAACTAGCTTCTGTCCGCGACTTCGTCCCCGTGGAATCCCCGATTTTAAAACATTCTTTATCGCTGCTCCGCTCCTACTGGCTTAAGCGTGATGATATATAGCCTAAAGCCTTCCTCGATAAATGGTCTATTCAACCCAAAAAGAATTTTTCAATTCGAACCAGTAGTTCCTGAGATTAGCGCGTTCAAACAAACAAACAAACTCTTCAGCTTTATAATATGAGTATAGATGTAGGAATCAGTTTGTTAAAATTTCAACAGCATGCCACAAATAAGAAACAGTTTCATCACGAGACAAAGTTGACTAAACTTACAAGTGAAGTCAAAAGCAAGACGCCTTCCACTTTTTGCTCTTTGGAACTTTCCCGACAAAAGTCCCATATGTGCAGACTAGGTACCTCACTAAAGTTTTTACTACACCTCGACCAACATCATACCGTTTTGTGACAAAAACGGTCAAGTCTGTCAAAGGATTCTGACGTGCTGTGGAATCGTATTAGGGCGGTTTCTGTTAGGCCCCACACCTTGGAGATTTAAGGTCAAAGGACTGTAGGCCTCATTTAAATTAAGCATTCGACATTTCTGGATATGTTACTGATGGCAGAATAATGAATGTTTGTACTGTTGAACTAGAATAATAGGGATCTTTCTTGAGTAAACAAATATGATGATATTTAGTCCGTTAGTTATATTATCGAAAAATATTGGACTGGATTTTTTTGAACAAGAAATTAACGACGGTAAAAAGTATCAAAGATCAGAAGTGGGGGCTTGTGATGTCACGACGTGGTATAAATTGTAGCGAGTAGTGACGTCACGCGAATTTACAACGCACCGTATCATCTTCGTTTTTCTTTACGTGAGAAAAGAACAAATACGTTTCCAATATTTTTTGGAAATCTATCTGACGGACTAATTATTTTTTTTTAGTCAGCTACCCTATTCCCGTGCGTCCAACTGGGTTTGCCACAATTTAGGAACCATTACTATTAGTGTTAATTTTTAATCCGTAGTGCTTGGCAACTGGGCATAACCTAATTCTGTCTTGGTATCTATTGGCCTAATTTTGTTCTGTTCTGCTAAATAAGGAGGAAAGTGGAAGTTATGTTCAACATTTTCCACCGCTGTTTTTTTCTGATTACCAAATGGAGGATCGAAGACAGTTGACTCGTTTTTCTGAGAGTCAGAGGAGGGAGTCAAACTTGATTGGCTCGCGACTGTTCTAGTGGTTGCTATTATTGGTTCTGGAACTCAGGAGTTGCATAGATTTGTCATTCGTATATGTACAACTACAGCCCAATTGTTTAACATATACATGCATGCGATCGATCGATAAATGCTTTCTTTTTGTCATTTCAACCTTATGTATGATGTCGGAGGTTTTACGTTGTCAAGCAGACAAACTTAAAAATATACATATTATATACATATTGATTAGGTCGTCGTACTTAGGTACCTTTTTTTCTGGATGGAAAATCATTAAGTGACTTCTCCCGCTCTGGGCGGAGCAGAAGGGAGTATCAGAGTGTTACTGACTAAAACCCACCCGTGATCCTTCTAGTGCCCTTTGCGTTCCAGGACCGCGGTGACTCTTTCGAACAAATTCCGCAACATTATATAAAAGCTTTCCCTTCTAAATATTGTACCGACATCACAATACAATATTAACTGAAAACTGACACAAAGAGCTTAGGAAATGTCCAGATTTCTATAAATAGACCTAAGAAAGTTTAAATGTCACTTTAGGACATAATTCTTAGTTTCCACCAATCTTATTAGACTTGTCCAACCTTCAAGACTTTGTATTAAAAACCCACTTCAACTTATACGACTACAGTTCAAAATATACTAGTTACTGTACTATAGACGCTCATACTGCCAGGGGAATTTCAAACTTACTGAGAGGAAGATATAATGGGTTTTTCCTTGAACAGCCAGTGACATATGAATCGAGTTCCATTCATTACCTGCCATGACATGGCCTGTTGAAAAATGATGTCTCCCAAACCGTACTTAGATGATGAAAAGAACAGTTTATGCGAGATGTAAGCATGAAATGAATGGGGCGACATTTTTCTTAAAGGAGTGTTATAAGTTTTTGTCACATGGAAAATGGTGGCTGAAGATGGTTATTTTTCGGTTTATTTTATGGGTTATTTAAAGTAAGATTTTCATTGGAGTTAATAAAATTGATTTAAGCTAATTCTGCAGTTGAGAAATGTGGAACTGTACCTGTACATCAAACTTAAGAAGCAAAAGATTGTGTTGCGATAATTCTTCTTGACAAACTGTATTTATGTCAATTTTGACGATCAGAAAGTGCTGATTCTCAGCGTAATTTGAATGAATTACTTGTTTATTTTTTTAATACTGAAAAGGAAATTAACTACAGAAGAAAATGGAACAAGAGAAGATGTTGTGTGCAGAGTTAATTAAATTAATCTGTGGCAGTAATTTAATTTTAACCAATGACCATTTCTTGATTATTATTACCGTATTTACAAAAAATTGTAAATATTTCCCTTGCTAGCAAACTTATTAATTTGACCTCTGCTGTTATTACTTTGTTATACCTATTAGTAGTTTAGTAGGTACTTAGTGTCATTTTGGGTGTATTGTCCTCACATTGATATAATCAATTGATATATACAATATATTGTAAAACTTGTATTTGAAAAGAGTAACTATTGAGTTTCTTGTCCGTTCTTCTCCATAAGAATCTACTTTTTGCGAATGGATCACTAGAATCAGTACAATATTTTTATTTTCAAACTGTTTTGACTGTCGAAAGTGCCTTTTAATGGTCCAGTTAAAATAAATGAATTGACATTTGACTTTGAATTGATCAATAGATAAGACGTAGCCACGACCATATGGTAGATATACACCTTTTCATAATTTGGCCGAGGCCAGGTTAGATTTGTGGTGGCCAACCACTATATAAAATAATCTACAACTTTATGAAACGGCCAATCCAACGATTTAGCTCACCGCATTCTCTGAGAGTCTTAGATCTTTCTCCACGTCAGGTCAGGCGTCAGGTGGCCTCTTTTGTTTTTTTTTTTATGGGATTTATCAAATTACTCCTCCTGCTCTGCGGAGTGGAAGAGAGTGTTAGACTCTTAATGACTAAAAACCATTTTCCTCCAACTGCCCTTTAAGCTTCAGACCTACCAATTCTTTCGAACAATTTCACCACCTTAGAAGGTTAGAAATATTTCTAATCTTCAAAAATAACTATGCTTCATCGTGATGAAAGCGGGCCTAACTGACAAATACGTGATTAAAGTTACCTCCCAGCTCGGTTCTATAAGAGGCCACCCATCCATTTATCATCGGAGTTAACGTCGATACCAACATCGTCATTAAGGTATTATCTATGGATTTTAAGATCTGAAAGTGTAAAATTACGTAGTCAATTGGTTAATTTGTATTTTTTTTATGACCACTTTATTTCATCCACTCAATGATGTTGCCTGAGTAAAAAATATATGATTATGTTTAGTCCTTCAGTTAGATTATAGAGAAATATTTGACACTTATTTTTTTCCTTTATCAAATCTATAAAAACTGACGAAGATAAAAAGCATCAAAGATCAGGAGTGGGAGCATGTGACGTCACGGCCCGGTAAAAATTGTAGCGAATCGTGACGTCACACGAGTTTTCAACGCACTGTATCGTCTTCATTTTTTGTTAATGTGAAAAAAGAAAACATACGTCTCCAATATTTTTTGGATTTCTATCTGACGGACTTATCAGATTTTTAGATAATTACCCTATTCTTGAGTGTTAAAATTGACTGTGACGTCCGCCGAGACAATAAAACTTGTCCAGTCTCGAAAAAAATGACATATCAAATTCCTTGTAAAACTAAATTAATCAGGAAAAAAAGTTACGACTCTTTGCGCGGTTTTTTTTTTTACTTTGGTACTTTAAAAATATTGATGAAAGCCCTAGCCCCTACCTTACAAATAAGTAGGTAATGAAAATTACCTGATGTTATGTTCTAAATGAGTGCAAATTGTACTAGTAATAGGACTATGGTTCTTTTGGTCCCCTGGGTAAATTTTTCAGCAAGATCATCATTGGTATGAAATCAGAGCACTTCAAACATAACAAATTAAAATCTTGATGATTTTATTAAATTTTCCTTCTACGACAGTAATAGTAGCTCAATAGTCAATTGTCAGCATCATCATTTCGGCAGAAAGATGTCCACTGGTAGACCGGCCCTATGCGCGGCCTTCGCCAGATCATCGTCCATCTTGTGGGAGATCTTCCAAAGCTTCGTCTTCCAGTATGCGATCACCACATCAGTACCTTTCGATCCCATTGACTATTCTGCGACAAATATGCCGCGCCCACTCATCTCATCATCTGCCTAGCCTTTTCCCAACTATATTGGGATCGGCTCCCAGTCATGCCGGGTTCAGCTGAATACCAGTATTTTACGTGAAGCGGCTGCGTACCATACCTCCACAACCCATTAACTGGGGAACACGGTACTTCTTGGCAAGATTGGTGTCAGATTTTCTGGCTTCTGACAATCCGTAACGACTGCCAAAGATCTCCAAATGGCAGCCGGGACCAACGGCTTAGCGTGCTTTCCGAGGCACGGAGAAATCTCGTTATGTTAAGATGGTCACCCATCCACAGACCAACCTCGGCAAGCGTTGCTTAACCTAGACGATCGACCCGTGTGGCTGTTATAATTTAGCCACGAGCTCCTCCCTAAATATGCCGCGCCCACTGTCCCTTAAAATTGGCATCTTCGGGCCTATGTCGGTAACCTTCGCTGTCCTTCGGATATCTTCATTTCTGAGTTCAGAAGCCAAGCTATTTATAAACAATTGTGACTGAAGAATGTGTATAGCTACAGAATATTAAATTGCCAATAACAATGGACGCATCCGCTGGATGCGAGATGCATGGGACTGGTTGATGTAGTGACGCTTGGGGTAGGCCTACGTCCAGCAGTGAAAGAAGAAGAGATTTCAAGGTCGTCCAGCAGTAAAAGTAGGAGAGATTCCAAGGTCGTCTAGCAGTAAAAGTAGAAGAGATTCCAAGGGCTTCCAACAGTAAAAGAAGGAGAGATTCCAACGTCGTCTAGCAGTAAAAGTAGGATAGATTCCAAGTTCGTCTAGCAGTAAAAGAAGAAGGGATTACAAGGTCATCCAGCAGTAAAAGAAGGAGAGATTCTAATGTCTCCTAAATGATGGATTCTTAATTTAGTTGGGTTTGTAATCATGAATTATTGTTTGAAGTACTGGCTGAAATCTATGGCCATGATGCAAAATTGTTATTGCTCTAGGGATGAAGAATGCACATGTTTTAACACTTTCGTGACACGTGTGGCACTCTTCATTTAAGATACTTACTTCTTTGAGTACGTTTCTTATCCTACAGTCACCGTGCATTTCTCCGAAGCCACATGACACTTAACAACATTACAACAATGTAACTTTATATCAGTTAAAGAATTTTAAATCAGATCAATAATTGCCGAAACTATCTTCAATAAACAAACAATAATCTTAATTCTATTATTACTTTATATTAAATAATTATTTTTATCTTCAACTTAACTGATAGAGACGGTCTGTTAGACCTCCCGACGCAACTGAAAGCCACAGTACACGAAGACAAAGAACAAAATGAAATACCTAACAACGCATACGTTTCCTTATAGATTGAGTAATCTTGAGCATAATCGAAGAAATATGCTGTTTACTATTGTTGAACATAATGTTATTGTTTTAATATAAACTTTCGTACAGTATGAATGATAATACGACGTCTATATATAAAGTAACAGATAATTTCGCTGTCAGTGTGCTGAGAGATGTGTGCTCCAGAATAGTTCGTGATAGTGTGTTGTGTTCAGTTGGAATATAAAGTGAAAGAAAGGTATTAGTGACTCTTCATTACATTAATTAAATTATAAAATGGGTAAAAGATTCATCATTGTCTCAGCTTAGATTTCTCAATTGATAATAACTCTAGTTTCGCCAATGAATAGCATGCTATTTTATTTATTTGGGATAGATGTCCCAAAATATAGAGGTCCACAAACATCGCTAGTATTCTAGGAATATCAATATAATTTCCTACTTTTCATTATGTTTCAAAAACCAAAGCTCCTGTTAGTTTCACAAATCAAATATTTTGCTTTTTTAAAGCAGGACAAATATCCAGCTTTTATCTTACTGATATGAGTACCATAGAAGTTTACATACAAAACAAACGTGTCATTTTGTTTTCGTTTTGTCTTTCTCTTTAACAGTCGTGCATTTTCTGAAGAATAAGTTACATTTTTTTATAAATCGTAAACATTGATTTTCTTCTTTCATTCTAAAGAGTCATTGTAGAGAGCATCATCTTCCCATTTCTATGCAATTTGTTGGCGAACAGGTGAACTGCCAATCATAACAATTCATTAAAAAATACATGTGTGCAATTCACACGCGGTAGAAGAAAAGAAACCTTAAAAAATTTTGGCTTCAAGATAATGAGACGAAGCGACAGTAAAAAGAGACAGACACATGAATTTATGTGTCTGTCTCTTTTTCGTTTCATAAACTTTCAAATCACAATGACGCTAAAGAAGTTTTCACTTCAACAAATAATAAAAATCATAAAAATCCGTCGTGATTAAAAGAAGGTAGCCTAGCCTATACGTGCTTGTACTCAAGACATGTACCTACAATTAATAAGAAAATTTACTGATAATCTATTCAATTTAAACAGAGGAACTTTATTCTATCATTGCATCACAATGCTAAATTATTATAACCGCAAAATACTCAAATCTTACAGAATCTGAATAGACGATTCATCATATTCTTCCATCAGCTAGGTAGCCTAAGCCTCTTTTCTCTTGTGCCAATTTTCACTAATCTGCAAATATTGCAAAAAAAGAAATCAATTAAAACAAAATTAAGCCATGATACGTAAGATAAAAAAGATAATAAGGAAGGGTAGGGGAAACATTATGGAAACAGTCAAGCGTTAAATTTTCACCGCATAAGCTTACGTCGAGAAAATTAACATTGTGTATAATTGAAATTGTATGGCTCTATCTCCGGTTTACCTACCTGGCGAAAATCATGACTGGCTACATGTTCTACTTACTTATGTTTTAGCAGTAAAACATTTGATATTGTAAATATAGAAAAGAAAAAAAAAAACTATTTTACAAAAAAAAATAACAACCGACTTCTAAATACAAAAATTAAAAAAAAAAAACACTAAAAAAGTATAAAATAACTTTTAATTCAGAAGTCGGTGTTTTTGGTTGTTTCTTCGTTTTTTTTTGTTTCTCTCATTCTCTTCTTTCTTCGTTTTTCTCATTCTCTTCTGGTTGAGCTAGAATCTTAAACATCTTACTTTACTAGATTTAATTGATCTTTGAAGTTCAACGTCCAATGTAAATTCAATATATTTAACTAAACTTAACGCAAAAGAATAATCAAGACCTGTTCACATATGTATATATAGTTCATATACAATAAAGTTATGTCCAAAATTATGGTTGACTTGTACACATTTGCGTACCCCTTATGTATCACACGTCACAGCGTACCAGTCTTATGTCTATTTATTGTTTACACCAGTTTATAACATAATAAATTGGTGTAAACAATAATTAGACTTGCGATTTCAGCAATCCCGAAAGATTTACTATCATTTTTTAACAGTTCCGTTGCCTATCTCCGAAGTTCTTTATCAGATCTTCACGTAATTGAAATGGAATTGGCATAAAAAAGGTCCAATTGAGACCATCCTCCTTTTTTGAAGTCAGTTAAAAACTTGCAAAATAGGAGGTAAGACAGACAGTCGCTCAATGTGAAATACTGGTATTCAGCTGAATTCAGCTAGATTGGAGCAGTGGTGGCCGAGTAGTAACAGCCCCGACTTACGAATTGTAGGTCGCGGGTTCAAACCCAGCCAGGCGTATTACTTTGTGTAATTAATTTCATCACCACTGCCCTCAAAACGGTGAAGGAAAACATCGCGAGGAAACCGGCATGTCGTAGAACCAAAAATTCGAAGACATGTGACATTCACCAACCCGCACTGGGCCAGCGTGGTGGATTACGGCCCATTCCCTCTCCTAGAGAGGAGGCCTGTGTCCCAGCAGTGGGAACGATAAAAGGCTGATTATGCTTATGCAGCTAGATTGGAAGCGACCAAGAAATTGTTGAGAAAAGATTAAGCATTGCACTTATCATCTTCCTGCCCTTATCCCTATAAACTGAGGTTTAGTGCAATTAAATCTTAGTCTTGAAAAATGATCCAAGAGATCATCAGATGATCTTGATGTTTTGGGTTTCGGAAGTTAAAAATTTAAGATTTGAAAGAAAAATAGAACAGTACACTAAAATATCGAAATACTGAGAAAAGTTCCTTGTTTTACTCAATAGATTTTCCTGGAAATTGATATACTTTACATAAATTAATGATTGTTTTTTTTTTTATATTTATCATGGAAGAATGTTTGTGTATATTTATATACTCGCTTATTTATAATACTCTATGTAAAATACTTTCAACTTCAATTGAGATACATAAATTACAATATTCAACATAATAGTACAGACTGCGCCCATGTCAAAAATACTTTATTGAGTAACCAAACAAAAGCGGTCTATAAAAGTTAAACTGTTATTGCTAATGCACTCTCAACTTTAACGACAGGTTAATACGCAAATCATCGAACTATAAAATTAGTTCTAGTCATACCTTTATTTTCAATTACCTCAAACAGACTAAAATCTTAACAATACCTTATTCCATTTCAGATGGAGAAACTGATACTACTGCTCCTGTCAGTATTGACAACGATTCGCTCAAACCCAGTGATGACCAGACAAGGACTCGCTCAACAGAAGACCAGGGCCACATTCTGTGCCAACCTCCTCAATTTCAACAACTTTCACTATTCTTTAGAAGAACAAAGGAACGTGACAGGCATACCAGCAGACATGAGCATCCACTGGAAGACTGGCAAGGTCTTCTTCACTCTCATTAGTGATGAAATGAAGATGAGTCTCCAAGTTATGCACCCAAGCGGTGAATTCGAAATCATAAAAGTTGCCGGACTCGGACAGTCGACTTGCGTTGATAACCTAAACGACATCGTGTATTTAGCTACTGATAACGGTGTCTATAAGTACAAAGATGACAGCTCGATAGAATTGTATACAGCTTTGGGAGAAGATGTGATGTATATTGCCGTGAACAGCGATGGTAGCGCAATGTATATAGCAACTTGGCCACAGAACCGAGTTCACAAGATCACGAATGAGGGCCAAAAGCAGGAAACATTTTCGGCTATACCAAACGGTCATGGCTTGACTGTGGATCCAAGAAATAACTTGTATTTCGTGGCTACAAAGACTTCTTATATTCTAAAGAATGGAAACACGGTTCCAATAAAAATTAAAGGACTACCTAGCGACAAGATGACAGGGGTTTTCGTCAGTCGATCTGATGAAGTATTCGCTATGGATGAAAATAGTAACTTATACGTCGTAGACCCCGAAAATACAAGTGCAAGACGTCTGGGTTCCTTTGGCATCACTGGAGTGAATTCCTTTGCAATGGATTCAGCAGATAATGTGCTTGTTGGAGTTAAAGGCTCCATTTTGAAATTCAATGCATATGAAAAGACTTCTTGCCCGGAGTATGAAAAGTAAATTTTTGAATGTGTTTTGTGATTAACTAGACTGTTTAATTATTGTGTGTAAATAAATTAATTTACTTAGTAGGTACCTACTTGTTATAAATGTCTTCCTGTTTTTCTTGAACCTGATTTTCTTAGCTTCTCGATTCATTTGACTTATATTCTTTACCATATAATTATGCTCTAATTAGTTCAGCTTTACCTAATCCATTGTTACATATGATTCGCTTCTGATAACTCTTTTCTGCCGTTACTGTCTGTATCTAGATACCTACTTGTAATGCAATATTCCTTAGCCTTACTATCTCGTCCTGTTGATTTCAATGGAAAGGTGAGTTTTAACAAGTGATTACGGATTATTATGTAAGTAGGTAAGAGTAATAATTCTAGACATAATAGCATCGCAGTACGCTCGCCCTATTTATTTGGAATTGAGACTCAAACATAACGGGTTGCGGGTTTTGTATGCCTACATATACCACTCTGAACCCCTTTGGGGCGTGACGTTATATAATTATGTGAATTGCTCTGATTTTTTTTCATAAAATAGTTACAATCCGAACTCGTATTATGTTCACTTCTCCGAGTCATGTCCATAGACAAACTTGTTCAACCAGAGACTATGCAGTGATTTGTACAACTCTGTCAAGGTTGTTTTGAGTGAGAGTAGGTAAATCACTATTGCTGCCATAAAAACGTGATATTTGCCTATTTTATACCTTGATACTTACTCAATAAGTACCTATCTACTTGATAGTGACTAACTAGTATTTTTGCAACAACAAAAAAAAAAAAAAACAAAACACTGTCCCCCGACATTAAGATATTGCTTTTGTTTATTCTACAATGTTTTATCTTTTATTCAGGACCAGCAAGAAAGGCAAGAGGCACAGTCGCAAAAGGAAAAACAAGAAACGAACTACTACTACAACCGAAGCCACTGAGGAGGAAGAAGAAGAAGAATAAACTATTTTACTTATAAAATAACTATCTTTCTTTTGTTACCACGGTCAAATATATGCCTCATGTTAATGGACGCTATTTTAATATTATTGTCGCTACTAAAAAAGTACTGCCGAAATAAAAATGTTTCTGACATAAACTGGTTTCAATGACATCTATGTATTTACATAGGAACTATTTAGGTACTCTTCTCATGGTACAGCGCCATCTGTTACAAAGTGAGAGAACTAATAAGACAAAGTTTCAATAACTACTCACAAGATCGCAGCACACAATCACAACGTTTAGTTAGGACCAAATATTTTTTTAAAGATATTAAGTTATCTAGTCTACAATTGCATATATAGTAACTAATAATCTTTCAGCAATTTCACAAAAAAAAACTGTAAAGTACAAAATCATGAGCTAAACATAATTATTACAAGCAATATCAAAACGTTATAAGAACAATATTGCCATATCAAAAATCTTATGCAGCAAAAAGGGAAAACTTAATTGACGCTAAAGCTTACTGAAGTTTTAAACTGAACTGGATTTTACAATGAAAAACAGCTTTTTAAAAGAAATCTATACTAATATTATAAAGCTGAAGAGTTTGTTTGTTTGTTTGTTTGTTTGAACGCGCTAATCTCAGGAACTACTGGTTCGAATTGAAAATTATTTTTGGGTTGAATAGACCATTTATCTAGGAAGGCTTTAAGGTATATATCATCACGCTTAAGCCAATAGGAGCGGAGCAGCGATAAAGAATGTTTTAAAATCGGGGACGAAGTCGCGGGCAGCAGCTAGTAGCAGATAAGCAGACCATCTGCATTGGCCTTGATATTCAATATTTATCAGTAAATATTTGCAGTAACATATTTACCCTTATAAAAGTGGCTAACCAGCATTATTTACTTGACACAATAAGAAATTTCTCTTTTAGTTAAAATTCTTATTCTTCATTTAATTTAACACATATTTAATAATATTACCTACTGTGGTAGGTAATAATTATTAGTACAAACTTTTCTATTTTAAAATTTTCTCTAGCTAATACATTACACATATACCTAGACCTGCACTGTTCATTACACAAGATCTGGAGATGGAGACGAAGTGAATATGCACCATGTGCAGTCAATACCCGCTGCTTTGTTTGAGGTCGCTGTGTTCGTAGAGACTAGTAACGACTAAGGTAAAAGGAGGCACTGCCAACCCGAGCATTGCAGAAAAATCTGACAACTGGCCATATACGATAGTGTTGCGGTTTTCTGATTGACAGTCTGGTGATGCCAAGTCCAGATCAACATGCTTAGGGACTTCTTAAACTTGGTAGGCACTTATACAGGCTGATCGGGGCTGCCTTCAAGCGGCTCTTGTCTAATCTAGGAATCGTGTGGTCCATGGCCCCTTATGGGGCCCCAGTTTGGGCGCTGTCGTTGAGGCGGCTACCAGCGCGCCACCTGAATGAGACCTTCCGCCTGACGCAGGTATTACTCATCGGACATGTAAGTTTTGGGAGCTACCTGTTTCAGATATGGCGAGAGGACACGCACGGTTGTCAACACTGTGGGGACACTATGGAACATACGGTGGCGGTCTGCCTTACTTGGACGGATCAACGCCGTGTCCTCAACGAGATAATCGGTGGCGACCTCTTGCTACCGGCTCTGGTTCAATCCGTCATCCGGAGTGAGGGCATGAGCCTTCTGCAAAGAGTAATGCTAGTGAATGAGGAGGCGGACCGCGTGATGGAGAGGCAAAACATCACGCCCAATCCGCCGCGACAGAATAACACTTGTCTCGTCGGAAGTCGTCGTTGTCGTCGATTCCCTGCCACCAAAGGCTCGGGCTTGCGGACTACGAGCGTCGAGTGGATTTCTGTCTGATAGCACCTAGGCACGGGTTGACGGCGCGTTAAGAAAGACTCACCGCAGCCCTGGAACGCAAAGGGCATTAGGAGAAACACGGATGGGTTTTAGGCAATAAGAGTCTGACACTCCCTTCCACTCCACCTAAAGCGGAAGAAGGCATTTAATGATTTCCCATCCTCAAACAAGGCACATGTACAGATTTAGTACTTACTACTGTTTATATATTTTTTAAAAATACCCACAGGATTAGTCGATGTAAAATGAACGAAAGAGACGAATCAATGGATTTGTAGAGCAAATAGTTTGGTGTTATTCGAATTGACTATCCCGTCTCTGACATGCAAGTTAAAGATTTCTATTTTTAAATATAGCTGTATCGAAGTTTGCATCGTAACCTTAAAACGCATATTTTTTTTTATAAAGGATGGAATTAATTTTTTACTACATTGCATCAGCTACATATTATGGTTTTCACCCAAATATTCAGCAGAAATTAAAAACAAACAAGGTTTAAATTTCTGGTAAATAACTGGGTGAAAACAATATTTTATATGTGGGGTAAAACAACATTTTAAATGGCAACACCAAGTTGTCCTCCAACTCCAAACCAACCTATTTTCTTTTCTGTCACTCGGTTCATTCATTCATTTATTTGTCAAATTGTCATACGCGTCGCCGATGTGTCAGTGGGCGATCGTTGCGTAGCGTGTTATTTGTGCTGTAAATGTGGTTCGATTATGTGATAATGAGAAGACACGCGCTTTACAACATAATAATTAAGTGATGCATATGTTTTGAGTTTAGTGTCGTGTTAAAAAACGTTGTTTTCATTTGTATGTCATCGGACTCTTCAATATGGCGGCCCCTCGTCACAAATCACAACAGAAAAATATATCTTCGATATTTTCGAAGTTGCACGGGGCGTTCTCGGATGCGGTATGCCCCACTAAACTTGCAACCGATAAAAGGACATTGGATAAGACTTGGAAACTGATGGATAAAGTAGTGAAACTGTGTCAGCATCACAAGATGAATTTGAAAAACAGTCCGCCGTTTATTCTGGACATTTTACCGGATACGTATCAGCGTTTGCGTGTTATATACTCGAAGTACGAGGACAACATGCAGGCGTTGAATAGCAACGAACATTTTAATATATTTATAATTAATTTGATAAGGAAATGTAAGCAAGCTATAAAGTTGTTTAAAGAAGGTAAAGAGAAGATGTTTGATGAGAACTCTCACTATAGGCGTAACTTGACGAAGCTTAGTTTGGTGTTCAGTCACATGTTGAGTGAGTTAAAGGCGATGTTCCCGAACGGCACGTTTGCCGGCGACCAGTTCCGTATCACGAAGAGTGACGCTGCTGAGTTTTGGAGGACCAACTTTGGAAACAGGTTAGTTGACCATCTTAATTGTAGCAATTGGAAAGCCACAAATTGACAACCTGTCCTCAAATTGCCCTCAACCTATCAACCCCAGACTATGCCACCTATCAACTAGTTAGTTAACTAAGTAAATTAAATTGAGGAAAAAGTAAGTGTGTTATCCGTGACCCACGGCTCTTTGGAATCACACTTTATCCAACTCTTAGTAAACGGGCCATTTTATTAACTGTATAGATCAACAAATGTATGTATTGAAAACCAAATAAATGCAAACGTATTGTATATTAATGTTTGGAAAATCCAGTCAAGACAGTTTTATGACCAATGCAAGTAATGTCATTAAAAAAATGCTATCAATTTACCTATTCATATTAGTAAATAATTGCCTGTTCATTGGTTGTTTTCATCAACAAAATAACCTCGGACCATGTAAAACACTCTTGGTTGGTCACCAAGACTGTCACAAAAATAATTTGGAAAAATGGGAGTTTTGTAGACCCATTTAATGTGAGGGCAGTGCTTCAATCTAAAACATGATGTGACTTGCTGAATTATTCACCATTATCTTGGAGGACTTAAAAACACTAGATTCTGGCACTATCTAGGGATTCACAGTCTCGTGAAAAACAGTCTCTGCTAATTGTTTAACTTTCGGGTCCGCTGAACAAACAGCAAAATTGTTATTGTTGCCACAAATTGGGCATTAATTATTCAGTGAGCTATGAACTTGCAAAGAAAGAGAAGGTTGTAAATAGGCACCAACCATGATACCTACATACAGTGAAATTCGTTTATTATGACGCCGCTTATATTGACCAATCTCTTAGTATGAAGTAAAACGGAGCTAATTTTGGTTTTCCGATTAAATTCTTTTAAAAAAGTACGGATATAATGACTTCGTTTATTGACATGTCGCTTATTATGACCTATTTTTCAGAAATTATGTTTGGTTACACAGATAATATAATACTACAGTAGTTATAGTGAGGGACATGACTTCTAATTTGTTTCTGACTCATTTTGTTTTGATTGATCTATGTCTATCAACATTTTCTTTTTGTGTTTCTCATGATTACATGATATAACTAACAAAGATGGGATTTTGTTTAATTCCTAAGATGACGCTTTTTATGACGTCCGCTTAGTATGACATATTTTTCACTTCCCTTCGATGTCATTATTTAAGCGGATTCAACTGTATTATGAATGAGCAAAATTAATAACTTTTAAAAGTTGGCAAGTTGAAATAATGTTGCCTTTTAAAACTCTACATGGCTTATTTTACCCTATACTAAACAAAATGCAGTTTTGAAAATTAGTCTGTTTGATTTAACCAGGAAAAGTTTGTACTGATTAAATCATTAAAACTAAATGGGTATTAAGTATGAGCTCATAACAAAAATAAAATAACAAGAGTTAATCAGGATATTTATGGCCCATCACACTTTCAAGCAATGACATGAACAAACTCACATTTTTTAAATTAAAAAAGTTTGAGCCACTTGTACTTAAAATGTTAAGCTAGTGCACATCCAAACTGGTTGTTTGGTATGGAGAAGAACCATGCAAACCTGAAATCATGCACACCCAATTTATTTGTGATTGGTGCAATTCTTTATTTGTAATATCTCACTCAACAATGCTTATGTTAAATGGATTGCTAGTTGGTGTATGATTTTAACCAAATTAGTAAGCAGCATTCTGCACTTTTCATCTGCCTAATATTCCACAATTATTTTCAGTGGGTAATCTTTGTTATTCAAGCTAAGGCAGAATTCACACCTGAGCCAAGTTGTTTGATAACTAAAATAAGAGCCTATGTATATGTATATGTAAATCGGGTGGGTTTCCACAACTCCACGACTAAGCTCATATTTTGTGTGAAGGTGGGACAAAATGTGTCATTTGATCCACCCCAGTTCCCCAAGGTAGGCCAGCAACGCCTTAGTGTCACTAACTATCTCTCAGAGGATACCTGGGCTTCCGAAGTAGTTAGCCCTGTCACATGCTACTACCGGGTAGCTTAGAAGCAGATGTGCTGCTGTATCATCCTACTCCATAAAGCTCACTCGCTCTGAAAAGCGAGCTGTCAGTGACTGCTTTACCAGTAGTCTAAGAGTATATTCACTAACTGAAATGGCAATGACATAAGGAGATAAATTAATTTTCCTCAAAACCAATTGTGTTTTCCTTCCACATTTTTAAATATAAATATAAATAATTTGTTATAAAATGCAATACATTCCTCAATGTACTGCATTTTATAACTTGTTCTCAAATTATTTAACATGTTATTGTTGTGTTATTGTTTCTTTCATTAGGTATTTATTTTATGTACAAAATGGACTGACCAAAAACGACTGAAATAGGTAATTGAAGTACCTACAGTGTATTTAGTAAGAATTATCATTATTCTTTCGTGGTTTTTACTTTTTGCTATATTTTTAATGAGTCCTACTTTCATCTTAAAATAACGATAAATAAATTAATCATACATATTACGTAGTAAGTTTCTGATGCATAGGCATAATCAGCCTTTTAATGTTCCCAATGCTGGGACACAGGCCTCCTCTCTAGGAGAGGGAATAGGCCATACTCCACCACGCAGGCCCAGTGCTTGTTGGTGAATGTCTTATGTGTTCGAATTTTTGGTTCTAGTTTCTGATTGATAAATGAAAACTGCACCATTCCCCATTATTTTATTAGAAATTATTCTAATTGAAAAATGGGAAATGGTGCACATCTAATCCGTCTACATGGCTCTACATTCTACATCCTTACTCTAGTCCTCATTACTCATCAGTCTCTAGTCATTATCTTGGGTATAGACATGTCTGTTCTAACAATATCATCTCTCAAACAGTACATGCCCCCCCACTCTTATATCCATCTACATACAAAGTCATCCTCAAAATATCCACATTCTTCCACCATCTACATTCATTCTCATAACCTTCCTCATGACATTTGCTTGTATAGCTTCAATGTCTAAAAAAGTAGCATCACAATAACTTTTAAGTACCTAATAACCTCTTCCTAGTGTCGAACAAGAAATTACCGCTCATTTAGCTGTCTCTACAACACTATTGTCATAGAATCTCAACGACAATTAATACTGAGCAACAAAACAATGGAGAGTTTAATTTCTCACATGCCACGCTACACTTCCTCAATGAATGTCATAGCTTTCTCATGGGAAAAGTATTTTATTTTTCTATTATAATCTAGACTTGGAAAACATGCTATCAAGCTGTTCAGACAGATGTAATTCTAACTATAAAAAAATATTAATGTAGGTACCTAATAAATTCCGAAGTGAGTTTGTTTCTTACCTTTTCACATTGTGATACCTGAATGGGTTTGGATGAAATTTGTCACATGGGTGAGCCATGTTCTGGAATAGGATACAGGGTATTTTTCATAGCAGGTGTATTTTACCTTGGGATATTCTTCGACTATTACGTGGTACTATATGCAATACTTCGTAATTTTTTACTGATTTAAAAGAATATCAGTGGAGTTTCTTGCACTTTCTTCTCCATAGAGCTACTTAAAAAATTTATCTTTTTAGACTAACCATCGAGGTACTTGACAATTTAAGTGCCTGAAAATATTTTAAATGAAATATGACTTGTAGTAAATGATTTCAGTTTATAATCTTTATTGTCATACATGGAAAGATGTTGCTCACAAGTTATTGTTGTCATCATCAACCAGAAGACAATGGCATTCAACCTATAACTTGCATACCATTGTGCTGGGCATAATGTGTTGGCCAGCTTTGAATGAGGCTGATGATACATCTGAAGCTGACTCCCAATTCGTATTTAACATAGCCACGAAACCAGCGATTTATTTACAAATCAGTATTTTTAAACAATATTTCTTTTGTAAGCAAGTCACTTGCGGGGCATGCACAACATATTCAGGTCTAACTTAATGTTATAATGTCTATTTAAAATGAACAAACTTTCAACATTCACTAAGATGATTATGTTTTAATGTGTTGTCGAATGTGTTTATTTAAAATAATATGTCATAATGTGATTAAAAAATAAGGAATTTTAGCTAGGTTACATTTTTAGTAAAATAAACTTTCCAGCAGACAGTTCGTACGCAACAAGAAATCTTTTAAAATATATCACACTTTTCAAAATTCATGTCAAACAAAAAAAAATCCCCAAATCTAATCTAATTCCCAATGACGCACCAAACTTAGATACACTAATACATTCATTCAAAAAATGATAATCGAAAACTCATTTCATGAATGGCCTGAATTATCAGTATTTTTATCGGACGAATCGACAAATACTTTTATCAAAACCGAAGAAAGAAAATGCGCAAATAAAAGTCAAAACAACTAGGCAAAATTCATGAAAAAAATTGATAACGTCTTTATTTATTCGAATCATTTCCTCTGACTCGTACCTATATCTTATCAAAATATCAAATGCAGTGGATAAAGTTTTCATTGAATAACAATCGTAATTGAATGGAAGGGTTTAAACAACGGATGTACAACGCCATTTAATCATAGTAGGCACGTGTGTGGAACAGGTGTTTTAATTTATCAATCAGTACAGTTGAAGTACAGTAATCGATTAAGTAAATTAATCATTTTCAATAACTATCATTCGTATTTCGCCATGCTATAACTGTGGCCATCTTTTTGCTTTTAAAAAAAATTGAATTTTCCGAGTAAGCAGCATTTATACATATTATTATAACATCTCTATAACTAGTCATCTGAGTTTTAAGCCATCATCATTTCAACCGAAGTAATATGGACCCAAGCGTTGTCACATCAAACGGTCCTGTGCTTCTTGCAGTTGGCGAATTCCTGCGGCTTGCAACAGGTCAATGGGCCAACCTTGCCTTCCAAATAATCCTTCAATAACCTATCCACTCTTATTACCATCGAAATTCAAAACCAAGAAGTTTTCTGTACAAAAATCAGTCCCGTAAAAATATTTATTTATTTACATCACTACAGGTTTTACCCTAATGCGACAGCTAGGAACTTAAACTAAATTAAACTATATACATGCAACCAAATTAGAAAATATTAATATGAAATTATTTAAAAACATAGCATAACCTAAACATAGTTCACAAATAAAATTAAAATTGGATATTACTTCGTCTGTAACTTATTGCGAATTCACCAAAACAACATGTAAACACATCAATCTGAGTTCATACATTTTTCATTTTCCAGGGATCTCGTAGGTATGTAGGTACATTATTTTTTTATGGTTGGGAAATCGTCAAATGAGTTCTTCCGCTCTGTGCGGAGCAGAAGGGAGTGACAGTGAGACACTCATGACCCATCCGTGTTCCTCCTAATGCCCTTTGCGTTACAAGGCCGCGGTGACATTTTTGAATAATTCCGCAGCCCTGGCAGGATTCAGCAACCCTGGCAGATCTCGAAGGTACATAGGTATTTCACTAAGTAATTCCATTCCCAATACGATTGATTGAAACTGCAGCGGTGCCTCAAAAATGTTGCTTAAAACAAAAATAAAACTCGTATTGTGGAAACGCCGGCACAAAAGCTTTTCGATCCGTAAATTCCACAATTTGGAAGCTCAAATTTCGCCGAAAAATGTTTGGTTTTCCAGTTGTGGTGTGGTATTCAAAGTTCGAGTTAGTTGTTTGTGTACGTACCCTCTCTAAATATAAACCTGCAGTAAGTTTGGAACTACCTACATGAATTTGATGAAAGTTTAGAATATTTAGCTGTGTTCAAAATTCCCACTCAGAGCTAGGAATTTACTAAGTAGATAGACCTTCCACTTAAAGCATCTCATTTTAAAATATTCTTATTATACAATCTAGTCCGAACAGTCTCACTGTTGTGCAAAAGCTGCCCTTTATTATTTCTATGTTTCCCGGTCCTTTTCCACGTATTGCCGATTTCTAAGAAAGACATCCAAGACGTTCTTCGATCTTCGTGGTCTGCCGTGGTTTAAAAATATCATTTTCAGGAAAAGGTAGGTACACTTTCGAGGATATTGAGATTATTTTTTTCTGAAATTATACTGGGCCCGCGTGGTGGATTATGGCCCATTTCCTCTCCTAGAGAGGAGGCCTGTGTCCCAGCAGTGGAAGCAGTAAAAGGTCAGTCTTTTGCCGGTGGCAAATGAAATCTAGCATACCATAATCAGTTATGCTATGCTAGATTTCATTTGCCACCGGTACACCCATTTTCCAAATCTAAGTACAGAAATAGCCTCAAGATAAACCCCAAAATAAGAACATCATTCAAACTTTGTAAAAGCAGTGTCGTACGCTACATTCATATACGTAAACTGGGTATTTAAGACCCACACAAATCTTCCCACTCGTTTTATAAATATACTAACAAATATGATTTGATCACGAATTATGTAACAGAAATGTATTGATAAGATTTTCGAAGGTAAGTAAAAGCGCTGGCAAATTTTTCGGCATAGATGTTGGTTAAACGATTTTACGGTCGGTGTAAAACCGACCGTAAAATCGTTTCATCAATAGAATTAGGGGTATATTCTACTGTGTTTTAAATGCACCGTCCATAATTGAGAATCTTGGGGAAATGAGGATATCACTCGAAGCCTTGCCGTACTAATTAGAGCGGTTTTTTTGCAGGGCATGTCTAGGTGAGTAGTAGCACCGCATGTAGTTGAAAACCCCTCGACACTATTTCAATTTTCATCCAAAATGACAACGCCATAACTCGGCAGCGGATAAGGCCCTTACTATATAATACAACTGCATCTCATACTATGTCTCACCTACTGTGTGCCTTAAAATCGGCAGTCAAAGCGACCTAGATGCGGTGACAACGATGCTTAGGATGTAGTTTAAAATTGGACCTACAAAATGTTACTGTACAATACACGATGAGCAGTCTCAACAAGGTCCTGTAAATGAAATTTCTATTTGCCTTTAAATTCCACAGCCGTCCCTCCACCTGCTCCATTACATATTCCACACTAAGTAACGCCACATAATCCTACACAGCGGAAACCAGTTGATACATTACTGTTGTTCGAGCCCATCCAACCGAGTCGTTTCCAATCCAGTGACACAACTCTACACACGCTAATGTTAGACCTATACGATATCACTTTGGATTATACGGACTGGATGTCTGATAATGTCTCTTGATACCAATAGGGATGTTTCCTGAGTAAAAATTATATGATTATGTTTAGTCCGTCAGTTAGATTATAGAAAAATATTGGACACGTATTTTTTCCTTTATCAAATCTATAAAAACTGACGAAGATAAAAAGCATCAAAGATCAGGAGTGGGATCGTGTGACGTCACGGCTCGCTAAAAATTGTAGCGAGTAGTGACGTCACACGAGTTTTCAACGCACTGTATCGTCTTCATTTTTTGTTTATGTGAAAAAAGAAAAAATACGTGTCCAATATTTTTTGGAAATCTATCAGACCATAGCAGACGGACTAATCAGATTTTTTTAGTCAACTACCCTATTCTATGACTGGAAGATCTGTATACCGACTTGAGAGCAGTATTGGGAAGATTGTGTATATAATGATCTCTAAAAAAAAGACGTAAAAAAAAATTGGATCCTGTTAGGTACCTAATCTTTCATTCTGTTTCCTAATTACTTCTAAGAAAATAATTACCTGTAAGAAATGGAAAACAAATTAACTTTCTAAAATAAAATTAGCCAGTCCTTGTTCTTTAGTTATAATAAGTATTGTAATTTGAGAGTAATATTCCGAGAATATTGATCAATTTGTCTGTCACGTTTTATTATAAAAAGGAACGTCACATTCAAGATCGATGATCGCCGAATTATTTCAGTCACATCCGGTATTCTTTGTAAATCAGATTGGATATGGTTATAAAAACGGCGGTGGGTAAACTCATTTGCACTTTTTCGTCGACTCCTTGTAGGATGTAGTCTTAATGATCGCGAAGAAAGTTTTGGAGATCACAGAAGAAAGAAAATGGTTAAATGATATTCCAGGCAAGGTGCAAGGAAAACAAAGAACCCTATTAAAACTTTACATACCTAGTAGAATCCCTTTTCGTACCAAAGTACTTCGTAATAAACTCGAGTGCAAATACCTACCTCCCCGCTCATAAAATTATGCTGGAAGCAAATAATTCCCAACATTTCGTGTATTTTCCTGACATGTCACCTAAAAGCTTATGTTATTTTAAATTTCATTTGGAAAGAGGTCGTCCTTTTCCTTTCGAATATATTTGATTATGCTCTCTGTGTTACGAGTACAAACCTATCTATGAAATATGTACTTACATGGCTCATTTTCCGAGAGATTGACAGAGTTCACACGGTTGTCCAGTTGGAAAATTTTGGGAATTTACGCTGTAGACTCCGGAATATTTTTCTATTAAACAATTATAGGAGTCCCTGACTTGTCAATGAATTAGAAATTAGGTCAAACAGAGTCATTTTATGAGACGAAACAGCTGGTGTCAGACCTCAAACAGGTCAAAACATTTAGATAAGCTATATGCAGGAAATCGTCAAAATCCTGGAAAATGTACTTCAATCTTGAACGTTGTAGGGTCATTAACCAGTAGCTGCTCGAAGCATGACGATCCTACCGTTAGTTTTTGCTAAAAGTCATTAAGGATGTCTTAAGCAGGATGACAGGTGTACAAGAACACCTTTGTAGTCATTAAGGGGAAAGTACGGACACCTGAAAGGTTCTAGAGGGTTAACGATCGGAACCAGTTTGCGGATAAATGTATGTATAAATATATCGCCGAGTTCGTTACCTTTTAAATTTAAACTATTGAAGTTTTTACGTATTCGAGACGTTGAAGGAATTAATGCGAATTTTTCATCGGTAGCACGTGATTGTTGTGGCAAACAGTGAAATTAATTCAAGATGCTTTTTGTACCGTTTTGAGGATGTTTTTGAGAATTAAGGGCTGTGTTTTCTGAGCTGAAATTCCTAAAATATAAGCGTAAAGCCTGCGTAGCCTACGGAGAAGAAAACTCGTGAAATACAAGGAAATGGAATCGGAAATTGGCCGTTTACGTACAAAATTGAACTCAATTCGTCTGAACGGTTATTTGTCTCAACTTCTTTAACATCATAATATTTCTACAAATTCGCAAAGAACGGATGATTGCAAAAGGATGCAAGACAGGATACGCAGACATGCCAGACATATCTGCTGTTGGTTCCATGATTCTGAGTGTTCCGTCGATTCAAGTGTTAAGTTATGGGCTATCATTTCCTTTGACATTATCATGATCATTAGCAGCCTTTTTTTGTTACTCAGTATTCTGCTTCCGTTGTTCTTCCCTATTCTTTGTCGATTTGCGTTTTCCTATCTAAGGCTCACTAGGCCTCTTGTGTTGTGCGTTAGGTACGTGCACACTTAAAAAGCCAATATCAAAATGAGTTCACATATCGTATTGTGGTTGAAATTTCCGTGAATTCAGATCTTAACAAATAATAAGTATTTTATTTATCAACAGTAACAAGGCATCTTTGACTTGTTTAAATGTCTCGAAAGCTCTCAAGATTTCCCTACTCGTATCTATGTTTTTCGTCTTGGTAATGCTGTAAAAATTGGATTCTGTGTCAGGAAGAAATTTTGGATCCTTCCGGAACTAAGCTTTGAACTGGCTTGAAGTCCTCGATTCGAATAGCAATATTATTAAGTACTATATAAAACAACGAACATACGTTATTGCATATTGCTATCTCCATCACCAGTTGACGGCGGATGGGGTAGTTAAAGGTCTGTTAATTGTCCTATCGGGTAAATATGTGACACAGTGGTCCCATTAAACAATGTAGCATCCTTTTTTTGGGTCTTATTTTCACTTCATTTGTTTGCTGTGATTTTTTTCCAAATTACAGTTAGTTTCATATCTTGTTCTAATGACATTCGAAAATTCGTTTTCGCACGCAAGGTTGATGGCTACACCTACATAAAATCTCGTAATACTATGTTATTTTTATAAGGCACATTAAGGTAGCGTTTTATTTAAAATACTTCTCATTTATCATAGAATTAAACCTGCCCTTCGGAGTAATGAATAATGTTCAACATTAAGCATTGTGTAACGATAAGAGTTCCTCTTTTTCCTACTCAGCACTGATATGTCCTTGTATCAGATTTTGTGCGCTTTGCATCGTTGCTAGTAAAATGCATTCGACCTCAATATTATGTTATTTAGGTCACTTTGTCCTGCAAAATCAAGAGCTTTATCTAGTGCACGTTTATTTCCTCGACAAATATCTGTTTTTATGCATGACATAAGTTTACGTTATGAGTTCGCATCGTAGCATGCATCGGATGGATGTAAAATAGAAGTATGAGTGAAAAACCCGAGTGTCATTCCAGACCTAATGCGTCATTTCAAGGAAACATGTAGGTAAGAGCGATGTAGGCGCTGGTCCAGCCACAGTTTAGGTATCATTGCAGTTTTTATACGAACAGTATTTTTGCTACAGATTGTATGGTCTTGTCTTCAAGGGCGTAAAATCTTCATTACTAGTGGGAGGTCGTCTTAAACGTTTCCATGTTTCCGAAGGCGACGTAAGTAAAGATTGTAGCATACAAGAAATACAATATTATAAGCAGCCGACTCTCAGCACATCAAAACTACAGTATCTATCTGTTCATAATTGCAGGGTCAAATCAGGATCCTGAACGTCATCTAAACGTGTCACTTAAACGATCATCCGTCTGAACGGGCTCATTATTAGGTCTGCCGGATCCACGGAGTAGCAATTAGATGGAGAACAAACTTGCGTGCTGAGTGTTCCTTTAAAACTGCTGTAGCTGCTTACCAAAAAGAGCCGTAGCCATCGAATTAGGGACATATTCTTATATCGGGGAATACACTAGACGGACTTGCCCGCAAGCAGACAGACCATATCAAGTGAACCTCGAGACTATAAGCCTGCGGTATTTCTGTTCTGTTGGTCAACGTTGCAGTCATAACTATAACAGCGAAGTCAAGGAGATGATCCGCGGGCCGTTCTGTTTATTCCCAGCGTTACCTTAGGGTACGGGTAACAGGGTCCGTCGCGCCCTATTCATCCGGACCCGAGGTGGCGGTGCGTGGTGTTTCCGTGCGCCCCTCTTTGGCGTCGTGGGGGGAGTGAAACACCTCACTCCTTGCGCTGATCCGAGGTGGCCGCAGAGGCGGGCTGACACTGGCCGGGGATTATGGAAGTCGCATACGCGCCCGCGATCCCTGGCGTAGGTGGGAGATGTAACACTGGGGTGATTTTAGTCAGTATGAGTCTGACAGGCTCCAGGGTGGAGGATATCCATGAAGATATCCCCTCGTTAAAAAAGAGGGTACTAACAAAACCCCAACCACCCGGAACCCAGCTGCTCAAAATTAGTATTTCCAAATACTCACAATATCAGGCTTTTGTTAGTTTTCATAGTCCTGCTGTTGTTCGTTCTCTAGACAGATCAACAAAGAAAGGACTGATGCCTCTCACATAATTCTCTGGCAGAACCAGATTGCGTTTTACTTTGTAAGAAAATGCGTATTAGAATTTCATTTGCTCTCTTCTCTGTGGCCGGATGTTTTCAGCGGATGACACCCGGACGGATTCCGTCAAGACGCCACTATTAGATAGCGTTTTATTTTTAGTGTTCCGCACCGGAATTGTGGGAACGGAACTCTTCTCGGCGTAAATAGCTGTATTCTCAGACTTCTGTTAATGATTTTAGGGGATCGAAAATAGTTGGTCAACTTACTACACTTTGATGTGTTGAATTTAGTTTTGAGAGATAAAACTGAATAAAAATCTTGGACAAAAATGTGTAAAAGGAATCGGCAAATATTAAGTTAACAGGTGAAAGATATATTGATACAATTTTTCCATTCAAAACAAAGTTAACTGTGGTAGTAGCGAAAACAAAACTGACTTATACTGCCGATAATTCTTCGAAATTGAAAATTGATTTACTAAAGTCCGATCGAGAAATATTGCTAACAAGTTTTTCGCCAATATATCTATGTAACTGTAACTCCAGAGGACGAAAGGTCAAAGTTATAGCTACCTATTGAGTCGTGGCAAGAATTTGAAACGCGATATAGATTAATGCTCCTCTTGGTAAACAGTGTCAGAATTTTTGGCGAAGACTTGACTGTCGGTAAATATCCTGTCTACTAAAGATTGTTTATTTTTCTTAATTAGATTGATGTTTATTTTGCCATTAATCATATTATACTGGCGTGAGATTGTTGCTTCCGGGAGTAATCAAAGGTTCGTTACGTTATGAAATTGAAGATATTTCTTCATTTTCTCGTGTCCGAAAATATAATGAGAGCACTGCCTTTTAAAGAGTATTGTAGCTGATGTTTGTGTGTGTCATCATTGCTTTCACATTTATCATTACACATCCAGTACTGTACCACCGATATATTATCGTCATCGATCGACAATATCTAATTGCTAGCTCCACAATTTAATCCACCACAATTCTCAGTTGCTACCCTACCTAGATTGAAATCGTAATCGTTAGTACCAACCCAGATACCATAATTTCTACAATTTCCCGGTAGCATCTAACGCAAATATTAGATTCTAGCGCAATCAGCTTCAGGAAATGAAGCCCTTGAAAGTTATGATGTTATTTGAGCTTCATTGGCTGTGATTTCTTTTTCGAATGTAGGAAGCCACTTTTCTAGTTCATTGCACAGAGAAATAAAGCAGAAATGTCTCTAAGAGTGGATTGAGGTTTTTAATCTTGACTCAATGTTTGAACTTTTATAATTTCTTGACTTTTTATTTATTGCCATTTACTCAATGAATCTACCGAACGAATTCTCCGTAATGTTTCCCAACTTAGAAATACACTCTACTATAAAAGACTAATAAAAAAGAAATAATACCTAGAGTGGGCGTCTCTTATTGTTTCCTTTTATTTCAAGGCTTCAACTGCGTAGCAAATATAACAAACGAAGTAATTTATCGTTAGGATATATATTGTTATCTTGTTTGTTCAGCTATATTTTTGTTAATACGGTAGGTAGCTACATACAAAAATGCCGTGTTTGCGCAACGCCTTCTACCGCTGAGATGTTGTCGAGAAAATTGGCTGTTTGCTGGGCCGAAATATTTCTGAATGACTGTGCAAAAGAAAATGTGGAAATATACACAACGGGGAGTAAAAAAGGAACCTTAATCCCATGAACCCTACAGGTAAGTAAGTCAGTAAGCCGAATACTATTTTAGGTGGTTAGTAGAAATATTGTCCCTGACCACGATCGATGTGCTATGGGCGAAAATATGCAAAAAGAAACTATAAATAATCACAACCTGTTCGGCAATCAATCACATATAATTCAAATTGATATCAAAAAGACTGGGCAAGACCGTCCTGAAGAAAATGAACAAACCAAAATTGAAAATAAATACCACATCATCTAACCTTACCAAAATTATCTTAAAATTACTGTACAAACAAGTGGTTGCCACACACTTGCACACACACACACACAGGACCCCAGAATCCCTGCGGCTTCGCTGAGGGTACAATACAAGTTGTCAAAGTTTGACACTTGCCAACTTTAAACATGTTCTCGTCGTGATTAGATGGAGCTTTTGATGCCAAAATTTATGACAGACTTGCCTTAAATGCTGCATTATTACTTTGTATCTGTTGAGTAATTATGGTTACGTCTTGTCATCTTTTGACTTCAAGTTTATTAAAAGATCATTTTTCTTTGTTTTTAATTAATGGGTAAATCATTATCCTCTGTGCATGCCATTGACATAGTCGTGACCTCTGCTTGCTGCTCAACCTTATTTGTATTAAAGTTTATTTGAGGGGGTACTTGAATGAGGTTGTATATTTGCAATGATGACTTTCTGATTGCGAGTTCACATCCTGCTGTAGATTTATTTTTGGTTCCTTATGAATTCCAGTGAACGTAAATGTGATTCGAATACATGCGTCAGGCACGGTATTATTACGATGTTGCTGTTAATTTCAAACTTAGAAAGTTGCCTCGAACTTCGTTTGTGCGTACACGATTTACAACTTAGATTTCCGTGGCTTAGATACAGTGAAACGAGCTGAAACGGTAAATAAAATCTTATCGGATTATTAAGTAGGTACGATATAACAATATTTATATTGATACAAATATTAGCCATCAAATTTTACGATCAATGTTTTATTGACTCCTCAAACGGTTAAGGTATGAAACGGTTACTTGCACGTCATAAGTTTATTATTGGAACAATTTTATAACGCACTAAACATTAACGGCGCTCGTGATCGAGTAAATGTCAAGTTGTGTGCTGATGCTGACATTTGAGATCGTCCAGTCGCTTGGAAAATGTTAACATCGATATGCTTTAGTGTTCTCAAGGCTTTGTCTGTTGAGATGCTAGCGATGGCTTTATTAAGTGCCTCTTGTGTAGAATGTTACTTAGTTTCTTTTGTTTCACGTGTGGTATTCTCTTTCTTGTTTTCTTTTGGAGCTGTTAAATTGCCATAGCATAATAGCCATTTTCGTGTTCTTCGTTGAAATATTACAAGAGACTTTTGGTTAAATTAAATTGTGCAGGGTTTCCCAGGTTTTATAAATAATTACAAACAGGTATGTTGCTTAAAAGTGAATGTTCCTCAAATGAAATTAGGAATGTTCACTCACATTCCACCTCAATTTCTCTGAAACACAACATCAAAATAAGACCTTCCATTTCAACATTTCGCGAGTTACCGTGAATCAATCACGGTAGAACGTGTAACTACAGCAATAGTTCTATTACACATTATATTATTCCACCCCACGCAAAAATCATTGCAAATGTTATATAATAGGTTACCCATAACATAGGTAGTATACCTACATTAATAGTAATATCCCTTTCGTAAAAGGACCTTTCTCGGCTCCGGAGGAGATTGCGGTATAATCAGATTTGCCCTAAGATATGAATAGGTGGAGACACGATTATACTGTAATGATTATTATGTGAAAGCTTATTGTATATGTAGATATTTATCTACGGAATTAATTTAGCTGTACCCTAAAAGTTGATAGGAGAAATAGTTCTTATATCATGTACTATTCTCTATTGGAAAAAGAAAGGTAAGAAGCAGAGTCACCTGAAATATTGAATTTTCTACTTGAGGACTTATCTTCTACTTCCTGTAAAATTTTACGACTGACCGTTTTTCGTTTTGTGTCTGTAGTGAATTTCTAAATGGTGGTATAAAAGATAAATATCAATTTAGTTTACGACTGAGGGCTTTTATCAAAACTAATTCCAGAAACACCAAAAAAGCACCGAAGTAAATTATTTCGAGAGTTAGTGAAAATAGCAAAAAATTACAAAGTCAGATGGAAACTTTTAATGTACCCTCTGAAGTACTGAATTGTTTATTCAGAAAGCAGCCATTGATAAAATTCAAATGGCATTCGGCGGGAGCGATTTAAACCGATGGATAACTTTGTTATCCCATCAATTGATTTCGGATGAAAAACGATTTTAGGTGCTTTATCTGATTTGTCGAGCTTTTATTTTGTGACGTACTGATTGTGTATTTTTTTTTGTTTAGCATAGGAATTCAACAGGGATTGTGTTCACTAGGCTATTTTTGTATTTAATTGCTTTAGCAAATCCGTCTGCTTCAGTGTCTCAATTTTAGTCAAACTTCTCATCAGTCTCCCTAAGTATATCCTTAATTTACAGCAATATGATCAAAATTTTATTTTTCATCTCCGGTTATAATAGCTCCCAATTTTATAAATTTCCGGGTAGTCTCATTAAACGTTGGCAATTGGCTTTATATTGTGTTCCAAGTATGATAATAGCTCTTCACTCTTGCCTGTTTGTTATAACCATTTTCATTATAGGCTCTTGTTAATTCCGTATTAAACTCGATCTTTTAAGTTGTTCGAATTAATTATTCCAGTATCGCTGTAATTAATTGCGTAGATTTGACTGGAAATTGCTTTTCATTGTAGGTTATGAAAATTGTAGTCTCTTGAATTTTATTGGGTGTTTGGGTCTATATGGATATGTGTAACAATATGTTTCGTCTTAGCTGCTCAAAAGAAGCTAAAAATATCATATGCACAGTTTAGGCTGATAAAGCATGGTACGTTCAACAAACCTGCAGTAATGGAATCGAGCAATCAGCCTAAGTGTGCTCCACCATCGTTACGAACCTTGTTACACCAATTCCCTTCAATTGGCTTCCATTAAATTCCTGTACCTTAATATTTGTTTTCTTCGTAGAACGAATTGAAATAAAAAAATGTAAATACCCTCCAATGACGTTATAACTTACGTCATACACCTTTACGACGTAATAAAATATTTTTGCCTTAATGTCTTAGAAGTGACACAATAGATTAAGGATTAGTCCTCTGTTCCCATGGGTGTAATTTGAAGCGACTACCACATGATGAAAGAATAATAACTAGCGGCAAGAACAGTCCCAAATGGGATGCCATGGTCACATGCAGTGATGATGGTATTAATGACGAGCTTCATTGTCTGAATCTGGTAATTTGCATTAGTCTTGAGCAGGCCACGTTCATTATTTACATACTTGCTTGGTATCGTCATCCCGTCCCCATGTCTCAATATAATGACCGTACTTCTATGGTTAAAAATATCATCGCCAAGTCCGCTAAGCAATAAACCAATTGAGTTCATCTGTATGAACTTGACCCCTCGTAAAATTGTACCGATACGCTCTGCTTGCAATTTTTACCGATCCTATTGTCATTCGAACGTCATCTTTGTCTCCTGAAGATTAGGTTCGATTTAGGATACAGCTTATTTCGGGATTTCAGTCTAGAGGTCACATCACTCTATTCCCGACGTTATTGCTAGTTGAATAGGGTACAGTTTCAGTTGTGCCAAGTTTGGCGTTCATTGATTCCTTTATTCTACCTTGCGTCTTGAATGGAATATTTTTGCTACCATTGTGGGTACTTCATGTGTCGTACTGGACTCGTGCCAAGGGATTTCCGTTATCGAATACAAACGCCACTTTTATATTTTTTTAGTTTTCGTTATTTATGTTTATTGTACTCATCTCGGGATTTGGGTGTGCGAATAAATGTGAATGTTTGGAAATAGAACATTGTCTTGGCGAAAGTCTGATCAATGAGAATGGACTTATGGAGAATATCAGAAATGAAATATATAAATAGACGTTTCGTTAGGAGATTTGGAACTCCAAAACAGTTCACTGCAACAGATGAATAAAATCTACAGTTATGTATTTACTTTCAAAGGAACTCAAATAGGTAATTGCTGGAGCAATCATACTTGTTCATTATCTTTTCTGCTCTTTACATTGTTGTACTAGCGTATTACCAAATAAATATATTCAGCTCCAGGAAATCACTTCTGGATGGAAGATTCCTTAAGGGTTCATGCTTACTAACAAAGATTATGACATGATTTACATCCAAATTCAATATTACTTGATCGGTATTAAAGGTTTAAACCGCAATAAACGTCTTGAACACAGCTTTATGGACCAATAATCACATATTGGAGGTGCTCTGAGTGCAGATCTAGTCAATGCTATTAATAGTTAATTAAGAGAAACGAAGATTTTGAGGGGGCAGGGATATTTGGCGTTTGAGACTTTCATTAGGTAAAACGATCAGATATAGGAGAATATTTGGTCTATGTAAAAGATTCTTATTGTCCGTGGAATTTCTTCTCCGTCCTCCTATGGATCTATCTTTGGCAGTGCAAATAGCTTCAACTTTCTGACTGACGGAATTTTTGAATGTTCAAAAGCTGTAAATAATTGAATTGAATTAAATGCGTGCTGCGTGAGTTTATGAACTACTGTTTGAATACAATATTTGTGACCTCCTCAACTTAAATTCTAGTAAAGTAAGATATTGTTAGGTTTATGTGTCAATCCCAAAGCAAAGTAGGACTTTGAGCTGGTCTGGACTTGAACCACGAAGTAACTCTTTTTCGGTTAATAGCATAACCACTTACTATTGGAATAATATCATTTAAGTTGTCCCCACTAAAAAGTGAAAAAACCCGACTCTCAAATAACGACACAACAAAGTATAAAATAACTTTCAGTAAGTACCTAATTCAAAAACGAAAATTCAACCAAAAACACCATACAAGTTCTTTTATGTTTAGACTCCTAACATTTTTGAGGATGGAAACTTAAGAATAATTTCCAATGATGTTATTTATATACAGGTTGATAATATTGTCCATCTACACGTCATAATCCCTTACTCGCCTCTCACAACACCCACGGGAATCTTATTCTTAGCCGAAAGTCAAACTGCTGATATTTTCCTCAGATCTCTCTCATACTTCAAACTACTAAGATAAGCGACACATACAAATACGCAGACTATGTTTTCATTCATTTCTCTACGTCAACACAGTCAAAGGAAGCATTTATAACCTTGTTCCGAACCAAACAAACTCAAAATGATTTGAAGCCAATATCTACTCGGAATACTCGTCTAAAAATACTCGCGTTATATTGTGCTCGTAGTAAATAGCTGACAATGTTTCAGTAAAAAAATATGCTCCAATATAACTAAACGTGACGTTATATCAACGTAAACAAATATAGAAAAATGCGCATATATAAGATAACGGGGACGAAGGAATATAAGATGTATTGAGAATATGTGAGCCTGTAATATGTATGTACGTATTAATAGTGGCAGGAAACGTATGTCTATCGTAGTCGCCCTTGAGTCGACTTTCGCGGTTTTGATCGCGCGCTTGCTCATGAATGGTAGAGTTTCATTGATACTAGCGAATGGGCGTGTCTTGTGTATTAATAATCTTTTATTAGACGCTCCCATATCACTAAATGTTTATCATTCATTCAGTTTCATTCTATTAAACAATATTGCTGTTCTGGACATGATCTTTGCTTCGAGTATTTACTCTGATTTTCCCGAATATAAACTTAGGGGAGTTAGATGACTATGCGTGAAAAATTCTTTGACATGTTTGAACTAATTTGTGTTTTAATATTTTGTTTGCGCTGAATGATAATCTAGTCTGTTGTTTGTTTACGAGAAAATTTAATTTTTATTTTTTCGTTTAATATCTGTATAGCACGGAATAAATCAATCATTGTAATGTTTGTCAATCTCTTCCCTTTGGGCTTTGTAAACAGTAAGTAATTATACGAATATTATGAAAAGTAAAGTTTTGTGTGTTGAGCTTGGGTCGAAAACGGTTTATCCATTCGATTTGAAAAGTTCAGTGTTTGTGGTTTTGCGGTGGTTAGACGATAAACGTATCATTTTTTGGGAATTATTCATTGCTTTACATGAGGCTTACAGTTCCTTACGAGAAGGGATTCCAAATTCTCCAGGTCTGGAAAATATCATCTAAGTATATAGCTGGCAGGAGTTTATTCTTCGCCGTTGAGAACCAATAAATTATATTACGTTCTGTTATGTATGATTTTTATCGTTGGCTCTCTGCCTAGAATAATCCACTGGATTATAGAATATCGCAATAGCATTCAAGTACTCACCGATAAAGTGATAAGATTGCCCATGACTTTCCGAGTGCTTGACTCACTTCCGTTTAGTCAAATTTTCTATTGATAATGGGCTGATACGATATACTGTGTACTTTTCTAATCCAGTATATAGCTATCATTATTTATTTGTTATCATTTTACTTACCCAACATTATGATAGATCTACTACAGCATGAAACATCGTCTACTAAATGAATTCTGTTATCTTCTGTGTCGATTTTTACATGTATTTGAAAACTGCCGTGCTACTGCGTGTATTTTTAAATTTCTTTCGATTATAAGCACTATGAATGGCTATCTGTTTATTTCTTTCCGAACGTAGACTACATCAATTCAATCATTCAATCCATCTTTTGTTTCTGAACCAAGACCAGTGTATCAACTGTCTCACAATTCAAAACAATTATACTAACGCTGTCGTTTGTTTTTTTTTTCATAAGGATAAACGCAATACGAAAGTATAAGTATACTTATATAGATGATATTGACAGTTTTATTTTTACAAACAAAACGTGTTTCTTTGAATTTAAGTATCAAGGTTAATATAGTTCAACATAAATCAGAGGTAAATCGTAAATCCCTGAAATAATGTATTTAACAAACCTGCAGCTTTGTTTCTCGCGATTGCTTGTTTTTGTTTTGCTTCTTGGTAATGGATATAAGTTTATTACATAAATTCAAAGTCTTATGGAGTTTCCCGCTGATGGATCGGTTTAAATTATTTACTAAGTCTGTTGTGATTTACAGTATTATAATTTTGTTTTGTTGTAGCAGAGAATTTGATGGTGGATTAATGCAACGGAAGTAGGTGTTTTAAAAGGAATATTAAAATTGAATTTTTATAAATGTAAATACATCAAACGTGTCTAGGGATCAAGCACGTGTTAGAGTATAGCGGCAATCGAAGTATTCTGAGTATTTTGGATCTTTATTGAATCTTTTTAGTTTCACTATTTAAATAAAGAATTTTCTTTAAATTCTGACAAATAATATAAAATCAACTGTTAATCAGGATTCCTAAAAATGTAATAGTGGTCTTACAAAACCATTATAATGTGAGCATCCAAACTGAAAAAAAAAAATGCATCGATAATTATGGAGCGATAATATCATTTAACACGAGAAGAGATGATGTGAGACGTCGGAAGTTTGCAAGCTGCTTCTAGGTAACATATTGTGGCTGTCTTCGCTCTTGGCACTACACAGAGAGCGTCAGAAGCCGCCTCTGGACACACTATCGTGTCACAAGCAGTTTGACCGAGCAACATGGAATTACGATCTTGCATTACCACTCGCAGGCAGGACCGATACATCAAAAGTACTGCTCGATGGAATCGTACCATGACTGCCACGATGTAAACTACAACGCCTGAAGAATTGTGGACATTTCTTCAGGCTTGTTGATAAGCGACTAAACCATCCAAAATCGTTTAAATGAAGTGGGTCTGCGTTCCCGGAGGCCGCTGAGAGTTCCACCTATAGTACCCCACAATAGTAGGGTCCGTTCACAATGGGCTCGTGAACACAGAAATTGAGAAGACTGACTTTTGAGATTGCTTGCTTTTCCGATGAATCTCGTTTCGGTATGAGCCCGGATACAAGACATACTCGAGTTTGGACGTCAAGAAGGTTTGAAATTTTGTCAGGAAGTTCATTCATATGGAGAGGAACAATAATGGTTTGGGTCACAACCTGAATGCTGCAGATGAATGTGGAGAGGATTATATCAGACCTCATAATCTCTTTGCGAAACCGGTTAGGTGATTCGTTTCGACTTATGCACGTCCACACACGGCTAGAGTCGTAACACGCACTCTTGCCGATGCTCGCATCAACGTTCTGCCGTGGCCTGTTCAATTGCCACTCAATGGGATATGCTCCAAAGAAGGCTCTGCGGAGTATGGATGCCGTGCCCACAACAACTTTTTGACTTGTTAGAAAAAACGTGGGCGGCTGTTCCTCAAAGTTATTTTGGCTAAATGATTTTAAGCATGCAAAATCGCTGATGTGATTCGTGTAATTAAAATACGGATAACTATTTTTTATGTCTGTTAATAAATTTTAACGACATTAACTTCGGTTAATTTCCTACTATTGCAATTTTTCTTAATTTATACAAAAAATAGGGATAAGTTTCTAGCTTAAACATAAAAATTAAAGTAAGAAGCCAGTCTCGGATACAAAAGATATTTAAAGATTTTTTTTTTGCCTTTTATAGTGATTTTAAAATAAATTAGTAATTCAATATCGAGTAAGTAATTGGTTTCTATATTCATTGTGATAAGAATTCTGTTTTGTAAGTTTATTAAACCTTAGTAGATCAGACATAAAAAGTATAATATTTAAATTCACGAATCGCAATCGTGGTCAAGATAAAGATTCATTCACTAACTGATTAGATAGAACTGAGTAGGTTTGCTATCAGGTCGACATCGCCTTATAGACGCCTATAATAAAACAGGTGGGACAACAAACCTATAACATAAACATAATACAACGTTCTAATAAAAGGTTAGAGAAACTATGACGCGAGAGGAAGTTGACAGGAAGTAGCTCCTGGTCCGTGACCTAATGAGAATAACATAAGTATTATACTGGGAATTGTGGAACTGAAGGTGAACATAAAGCCTGTAACATGTCCCTGGCACGCGACCGAATTAAAACGGTGTTATGTGGACTTGCCTTTGGAAAATCCTACGCAAAAGAGGGGACTACTGAAAGGTGATTTAACTGTTTGACTTTGAGAGTCATCAATGAATCTAAAAGTGAAATTGAATATTTTATTACCAGATTTGCCTAGCCATCAAAAGCTGTCATAAATTCGAAACACATTGTAAAACTATAAAACAGCCACATACTATTGTGGTATCAATAAAATTTCGGATGTTTGGAATCAACCCACACCAGCTTATTACCAGTCCAGGATGTTACTATTTGATAAAACGCAACTGCGCGCGTGGGATATCGTTTGATTGTTTACGTCCTTTCACGGCGCCATCTTGGATTTTTGTTGTTTTTATTTTCACGAGTGAGTGAGCGATTTGGATGAATGAACGGGTGAGTCATCGTGGGAATTGTTTTGAGCCAATTGAAGCAATTGAGTTGGTTATTTTTTGCACTGCTGGTGCAGTTTGACGTGGCATGACTTTAAACTGTTTGACGATGATACACTGACGAAATATCAGAGTCATGTTAGCTACTGTTTTGTCAAAGATATAAAACACTGCTAATGTAATGTTTTCGTTACTTTCGAGACAGATCGATGTACTTACCATTTACTTATTCATGAGCCTCTCCTGAAAGAAGACGGAAACAATTAAAAACTTCTGCCTATATTTGAGTAAATGTTTAATTTAAAATAAAAGCCAGGATTGTAGCCGAATGCTCCGGGCATTCGGCTACAATCCTGGCTTAATAGAAAATGTTTGCATTTAGTTAAGGTTCGTTTGGAAACAAAAATATTTTTTTTTTTTTGTTTTCAGACTAGCTGAATTAATTTGGTCGCACTGGTCCAGTGACGAACACTGGAAAATTAATAGCCCAGCTAATTGTAATTAACAAACGGTTTTTCTTTTCTGCATTAATGGTTCTTGCTAAATACACAATGGATCTGGCTGTGTGTATTTTGTCTTAGAACTAGAAAGATTCGTTGTATCATACTTGCAAGGCAACAAAGAAAGTTATAACCCCCCTGAGCACTCCAGGACCCGATGTACCGAAGGATGTTACGCCCAACTCAGCTGACTGTTACCACACTGCATCATCACTGGGCTCATTGTCCTCTGTACAGCCAACTGACTCGGAAATATTACTGAATCTTACGTCTGAAATAAAATTACTTCGAGGCGACGTGGGTGATTTGAAGTCACACATTAATTACGTGTCCGAACACCTTTCCAAATGTTATTCCCGCCTTGACGAATACGATACGCGAATTAAATCGCTTGAGAAGCGAGAAGAAGAGATAATTTTATTAAAAAACACTATTGTTAATCTTCATGACCAGTTGAATGCGCAGGCACAAATGTCACTAAAGAACGAGCTGGAAATCTTCGGAATAAATGAAAGCAAAAGTGAAAATCCTCTTTATATCGTCCGTGTCATAGCCCACAAAATAGGAGTCTCCATTGACGAACAAGACGTAGACTATGTGACCAGAGTGGGACCACGCCGGCAGCAATCAAAAGACACGGCCGAATCTTTACCCCGTAAACTCATTGTCCGTTTTGTACGTCAACACAAACGCGACGATTTCTTGAAGGCCGCTAAAACAAGAAGAACTCTTAATTCGGCTGACATGGAGATAACTGGTGCGACGAGGAACGTGTATATTAATGAGCGCCTTACACCTGGAAATCGGCAGTTATTTCGTGACACCAAAACCTCAGCAAAAGAGCACGGATACAAGTTCTGTTGGTACAAGAATGGTGCAGTTCTCATTCGTAAGCAGGAAGGGAACCCCTCCATCCACATACGGAACACCGAAGACCTGGAACGCTACCTGGGACCGACGACCGCGGCTTCAGTCTGACGCTACACGCCGGCGGTACCAACAGATCCTCCGCGGAAACAAGAGCCCAACTATTCTCAAAAAGTACAATTTTTATATTATTTTTATTACTTTTATTATTTTAAACTTTGTTATTTTATTTTTACATATTATTAATACACTGTGTGTTCCGAAAAAAACACTAAAAAACAAACTCAATAACGTTCTACCATCTACATTAACAACAAAACTCTTAGATTATTTTGTACTTTATTATAATATCAACAACAAATACACAAAAATCAAAACCTACATAAGGCAAAATTGCAACATTAAAGTTTCCCTACATCAAAAATTTTATAATACTACAATGATAGTGACAACAATAAAAACAGTAACTTTTGAATATAATATTCTAAATCATATTTATGGCTTTACTTAAGGTAATACAGGATATTGACGAAAATATAAATATACATTGTCACACATGTGAATACTTAGAAGAATGTAGGAAACTTATACCGGAAAAATATAACTGCAAAGTACTAACACTAAATATAAGAAGCTATCAGCGCAACTTTGATCAATTTTGTATAGCTTTTAAGCGACTCGACATTGACTTTGATGTAGTTGTTTTAACAGAATGTTGGTTAAGTGAAGGATCCATATTAGAGCCGTTGCCAGGGTACTCTATACGCCGCTCTCATTTACAGTCAAATAAAAATGGAGGTGTAATAATTTACACCAAAATGAGTATGAATATTAAGGTGATAGATACGGGCTTGGCAGAAGCTGACAGTCTCCTACTTGTACTGGACAATGAAATAGCTATTCTAGGAATATATCGTTCGCCATCCTATTCGAATCTAGATAATTTTATTGTATCCTTAGACACTGTCCTGTCTCAAGTTAATAAATACCCTACAGTTATATTAGCCGGGGACATAAACATAGACATTATTAACACAGACAACTCAAATCATGCTGAATACTTGTGCCTTATGGCCTCGCATGGTCTACTACCTGCTATCACTGAACCAACTAGAGATCTCTCCTGTTTGGATCACATTTTCGTAAAATCAAGCTACACGGCCGTGGGAATAATCGGTAGCTGTTCTATCACAGACCACGAAATGGTTTTGGCCGCCACGTCATATAAAAAGAGTTTCACAAAATCCCCTAGGAGATCCCGATGGACTAATAAAACTGACGACGACGCAATCGCTCAGGAACTTGTTGACACTGACTGGTCTGATATCCTTACTTCTAACTGTGTCAGCTCAGCTGCAAATAAATTTATAAGCATTCTCACCAATGTAATAAACAAACATACTCACAAAGTCAAAATTAGCAGAAGTAGATTCACTATCAAACCGTGGATAACTTCGGGCCTAATGAGATGCATAAAGCATCGCGACAAGCTCCATCAATCTGTTAAGTCTCACCCAAACGATGAAATTAAACGTTTGGTGTACACTAGATATAGAAATTTTTGCAACAACCTCTTACACAATTTAAGAACAGAATACAATAGTCAACGTATAAATCAAAACCAAAAGGACCCAAAAAAACTTTGGAACACACTTAAATCAATCTATAGCCCAAATACTGAAAGAAGTGATCCAACTCATTTAATATCTAACGCGGAGAATCCTGCCAACTCACTTAATAACTGTAATGCCTACTTCATCTCGCTAGGAAAAAATCTTTCTGACCAAATCCTATCACGAATTTCTGAGACTCAAGCATCCTTAGCCAAAAAATAGAGACCGCGTGAAAATTTCCCACACACCTTCTTTCTTCACCCAACAGACGAAACCGAAATAACTAAATTCATTGACCAACTCAAAATCGACAGCGCACCTGGACTTGATGGAATCACCGCTAGAATAATCATAAGAAACAAAAATGAAATCCTCATACCACTCACTCACATTTTTAATTTAAGCTTAGAGTCTGGAACGTTCCCGAACTGCTGGAAGGTTGCATCTGTTAGTCCAATACACAAAAGTGGTCCTGCGGATTTACCGGAAAATTATCGTCCAATCGCGCTTTTGTCCATTTTATCCAAAATTTTGGAGAAAATAATTAACAGCAGGCTAGTAAATTATTTTGAAATACATAAGCTGATATCAGACAGGCAGTTTGGATTCCGGCGAGGAAGGTCAACTGAAGATGCGGCTACTTTACTTACCAATTCGGTGGCCTCCTTTACTCAAAATGGAGAACAATCTATAGGAGTTTTTTTAGACCTGGCTAAGGCCTTCGATACAATTTCGATTGACCTTCTCTTGAAAAAACTTGAATACTCGGGAATTCGAGGGGTGGCACTTGCATGGTTCACGAGTTATTTATCTAACAGAAAACAACTTGTTAAAATAGGTAACTACTCAAGTAGCTTACTTCCCATTGACTTTGGAATTCCACAAGGTAGTACACTCGGCCCAACACTTTTCAGCTTCTATATGAACGACATTTTAAATTTACCACTTATCGATGCAGAAATAATATCATATGCCGATGACACCGTTATAGTATTTCACGCCAAAACATGGGACCAAGTGTACCGCCTTGCAGAGAATGGACTACAAACTATTTCCGAGGCTCTTGACGCAAATCTTTTAACTCTGAACATAAAAAAAACTAAATACATGACCTTTTTCAAAACAATAGCTTCAAGACCACCACATCATCTTATACTCAAATACCACACATGTAGCAGTAACAAGGCCCCTGCTCCTGCAAACTGTACCTGCACAATCATTGATCGCACTCCTACAATCAAATACTTAGGCATTACACTAGATGAAAACCTTTCATTCAAACCACATGTACATCTGCTCTCTAGTCGCATCAGAAAATTAATATATGTGATGAAAAAACTACGTCACTCTACTCCCACTGCAATACTGCGAACAATTTATCTCGCACTCTGTCAGTCTCTGATTCAGTACTGTATCTCTGTCTGGGGTGCGGCTGGGAAAAGCACGTTAATAGAAATTGAAAGAGCTCAAAGAGCTGTTATTAAAGTAACCCTAAGAAAGCCGTTCCGCTACCCAACAGACTTAATTCACAGCGAGTTTGCCGTCTTAAGGGTAAGACAACTATTTATACTACACGCTACACTAAATGCACATAAAATCCTAAGAAGTAGACCCGATTATGATCAAATAATATCTAAACGCATCCTCCACATTCCTCTTCCCAAAGCAGATAGTCTTCTAGCAAGGCGATGCCCCTCCTACTCTCATTTTAATATTTACAACAAAATCAACAAAAACTGCAATATCAAAGACTTGAAGAGCTTTTCCTGTAAAAAAACTTTAATTAAATATCTTACCCTTCTATCATACGAACAGACAGAGGAAATTATAATTTAGATTAATATCAGTCAAGCGATTAAAAAAAACACACACAAATTCAAATAAATATCTCAAATACCAAACATAGAACACTTATGTAATTCACGAAAAATACACACATCTTTTAATTTGTAAATTAATTTGTTTGTTTTTATTATATTTTCTTTCTTATTTTAAATCTTTTTTATGTACCATTGTTTACAACAACCTACCTACTCATTAATTATCCGACTCAAGACATGTCTACGCAATTATTGTTAGTCATATTTTTAATGGAATCACAACTCAGGACCCCAAGATACAGGTTCTACCTAGTTTGGGGCCCAACGTCCACAAGATACTAATATATAGTTACTGATAATTTAATTATGTTTTAGTTGTAAGGTTATTAATGTAACAATGAACAAATAAACTTTATTCTTATTCTTATTATTCTTATACTTATCGGCTATGTATCTTCATTCCATGATGGCACTATGTTCTAAAGTTCATCAGCCATCTATTACCAACATTCAAAACGAGTGGGCGAAACCGCAGCGTAAATCCATTCAAAGAGCTATCAATAACATACCAAAAGGTGATTGATTACAATCGTCACATCAAAATGCACGTGCTATCTAATAATAAACCAAAAGACAACCAGTAAAAGTCGATACTGAAATTCCTTCACCGTATGAATGGTCCTAAGGCACACATTCGTGGTATTGTAGGCGCCTAACCTTGCACGAGAAACTTGCCAATCGGATGTTACTATTTTAGTTTAGTAGGTCATTAAACGAACGTGCAGCCGTTTCTGGCAAGTTTTTGGGGTTGGTAAGTATTATTATGACTGTTGCTATTGGTAGGAGCAGATAGATGTTGAATGAATGGAGGTATTATTAGGGAGGGGTTAGGAAAACTTCTTCAAGTACTACTTCGATTTACTGCAAAAAAAAAAATGGCGAAACTTGGTGTTGGGCGGAAGAACCGTCTCAGGAGTCTCGAGTGATGTTGAGATGTTTAACCACTCAAAGGACAGGGAGAAAAATCCAAGAATTGATGGGCAACCCTGATTGATTGTGTAAATATCAACAGAAGAAAATGTGTAATTAGTGGACTGTAGAAATCGCCAATACAGCTGGTCGTATACATATATCTTTGCACAATCCTGCGTGAAGCAGTGTATTGTAATAGACCTCTTCGTTAATGTATTATATCTGATCGAAGAGTTCTCATAGCTGTTTAACGCACCTGATTGTTGGTGTTTTCAACCCTGTTAGTAGCGAAGTAGATTATACGTACAAAAAATTTAAGTGTGTCAACATTGTGAACATTGAAAGAACTTCCTTCTCACGCGTGTGTAATCTCGTCTATTAATATATGATTTTATGTTAAACACTTTGGCCATGACTTTCGAGCATAACATGTTTACCTACTTAAGTATTATTCATTTTACCTTACATACTAATTTACATCATTAAATAATATATATTTTTTAAAAGATACTTAAAAAGACATTATGGTAAATGATCACCAATTTAGCCAAATAGGAGTCTTCGTGTTGCAGAGATTCGGAAAGATCGCCATGAAATAGTTTCTTTTTAGAAAGGTAAAGGCAGCGAAATCAAATTTTTGAGGAAATGAAAGTTAGGCGAGTCCGAATGTGGACCAATTCGATTCACTTTATTGATAAGGCTCCAGAATAAATTGTATTTAAAATGAAAGAAATACGAGCTTAAAACTTCGCAATCAATTGCTGGTCTCAAATCAGTGTTTCAGTGTTAAATAAAGCTTTATACAGGATTAATTGAAGCGAGAATTTATCCAGATTCAAGGTAAATAACTCAAAAGCGTAAATTGGCACTGCTTTTATATTTGACATGCGAAATCAAGACCTATTGATTCCCACCAGTCCATTGAAACGGTCACAAACGAACCGCAAAGAGTAAAAAAAGACAATGGGTTGGAGCAATTTGTGTGTCGATGATATACGCACAGTATTTAAAAGGAAATAAAATAAAAAAAACTTTTTACAAAAAATAAAACCGACTTCTAAACAAAAAAACCAAAAAGTATAAAATAACTTTAATTTCGGAACTCGGTGTTTTTGGTTGCTTTTTTGTTGTTGAACACACTGACTTCCGAAATTAAAGTTATTTTATACTTTTTGGTTTTTTTGTTTAGAAGTCGGTTTTATTTTTTGTAAAAAGTTTTTTTTATTTTTCACTTTTTAGTGGTACCTACACCCCCACCCCTCCCCCACCTAAACGAACCAATCATATTGGTGTAAAAAAAAACGTACTGCTCCTTTGCAGAGTAAACTACACTGACGACCTCTTAGGTCGTCAATGTAGACAATGTAGATATTTTTTTTAGATTTTTCGAATTTTCATGGGACCATTTGGGAAGTATACCCTTTCCAACAAAAAAAGAATTTTTCAAATCGGTTGACAAGCGACGGAGTTATGCGCGAACAAAAAAAAAAAAAAAAAAAAAAAAACATACAAACATCCGAATTGAGAACCTCCTCCTTTTTTAGAAGTCGGTTAATGAACCGGCGGCCCTTATGTTTGGTTTCACGCAGACAGATTGACAAGGTACGCTTTCCAATTGAAAACACGGAGCTCGCGTTCGTAGTAAAGTTCCGAGTTGAACGCTATCCAATTGTAAACTCGATGTCAACGTTTGTAGTGAACTTGTCTGTTTGGAAATTCTGTTTGAACTTAGAAGTATTTGGTCTTGTAAATTGAATAAAAGCAATACTGCTTGCTAGTTCCTTTGAGGACAGCTTAGCAATTCAGATGGACTGGGAGTTGTTGGGATAAGAGAGGAAATTAAATCAATTTTATACTATGATTCTGGATATTCACAAGCCTCTTAGTACCTAGATAACATTAGTATTGGTATTATCATATCAGTAATTTAGCGTATTTTGTTTATGTCCTTATCTTTGAAACCTTCACCGATAATATAATTTTACATACTCATGTGCTCTCAGTATAACCACAGTAAAAATATGGAACAGTATGGAAACTAAGCCCATTTGTTGAAATAATTACCTACGCTCCAGTAGAGAGCTAGGGTTGTCACTTTAATGTTTGCAATAAGTGTTTTATTGGAACGAAGTTCTTTAACACGACTTGCGGTAGGAGTTAACTGGGAGAAATAGTCACGCGAAAATGCGTTAGTGCATGTTATTCCATGCGACTTTCTTCTTTGGTCAAAATGTAAATAATGCCATTGTAAAAAAAAAATACAAACTGAATATTGTTTATCATTTCTATGCCATTTTATTCCATTTCAATTATACCTAATATCTGCCCTAAAATTTTGATGAAGGATTTCTGTATGTTGAATAAAAAAACTTTTTACAAAAAATACAACCGACTTCTAAACAAAAAAAAAAAAAACAAAAAGTACAAAATAACTTTAATTTCGGAACTCGGTGTTTTTGATTGCTTTTTTGTTTTGAAGACACCGACTTCCGAAATTAAAGTTATTTTGTACCTACTTTTTGTTTTTTTTTTTTGTTTAGAAGTCGGTTGTATTTTTTAAAACAAAAAAGCAATCAAAAACCCCGAGTTCCGAAATTAAAGTTATTTTGTACTTTTTTTTTTTTTTTTATTAGAAGTCGGTTGTATTTTTTGTAAAAAGTTTTTTTATTTTTCACTTTTTACTGGTTCACTCCCAGCTAAACATACCCATCACAGCGTACGTGGTATAAATTGGTGTAAACAATAAACAAACATGCGATTTCAGCTATCCCGACAGATTTGCTATCATTTATTGAAATTAACAAAAACCCGCTTGTTCGATTTCGATAAAATTTTCATGGGACCATTTGGGAAGTTATACCCTTTCTAACAAAAAAAAGAATTTTTCAAATCGGTTGGCAAGCGACGGAGTTATGCCCGAACAAACATTAAAACGAGTAGAATATAATGTTGTCGTAAAATTATGGTCATTTATTTTTTCATACTCATAAGGATTAATTTATTCCATATGTTATATAAATTATAATACAATATAAATTAAAATTAGTCTTCGGTATAAGGATTTAATACTAGTATTAAAAATCTGTGCTTGGCAACACAGTTTTTGCAAAACGAAAACCTGAGCGGTCCACCTATAGCTATTATAATAGCGTAGGTATTATCTATGAACACGGCACCCGCCACTGAGCGCACCGCGAAAGTCCCTTAGGGGCCTCGTAGATCTGCGCGTCTGTGTGAGTGTGCCGTTTCGACCGTTTGTTCGTAGTTTCTGTACTGTTCCATATTTCTACTGTGGTATAACCAAACCGTATAATAACAAAAAATAGTGCTTACATTCATTCACAAGTTTAACACCGAAAAAAAAAAGAAAACAAATACATACGCCGAGTCACATTCGAAATAAACACAGTGCAAGTCATCGTAACGCAAAAGGTCACGCACTGTTCAGCCTCCCGCCAAAAGAGTAAAAAGGCACGACCGGTAATGGTCGCGTTCAGAGTCATCTGCTCGACGCTCGCTGTTTCCGCCGCGGCCATGTTGAATTTATGGTGGCTAAAAGTGTTAGCATCCGTGTAGCCCATGTAAGTTCTGGTAATTGAATTGTTAGTTATTGGGAAGGAGGAAAAACTCACAGTCTGGAATCAAAAACGACTGTGAATTGACTTTTGAATGACCATCTTTTGATGTCTTAATTAACAGTCGGCAACCAGTAGTAATTTAACAGTAGCACTTAATAACCCTCAATAAAAATAAAAGGTTGTTCCACGAAAAGATCAAATACTCCTGTCAGTTTCCGTTGCATTTTTATTAATGACATGTACCGTTAACAGGTCTCAGCAGCTTTTTATCCACACTAAATAAGCTATTATTTCTGAAGAGTCGGTGCATCGTTGCCTAAAGTAATGACCCAGAAACCAAAAAGGCTGAATGGCGAGATTCCCGCCAAAAGAATAAAAATATGGCCGGTAATGGATGCGTTCAGCGTCATCTGTTCGGCGCTATGAACGCATACTTCCGGTTCCGTTGCAGCCATATTGGGTTTATGGTATCTTCATGATCGTTGTCCGGTATCACGTCATCAGATCCGAAGGTTAGATAGTTAACAGTCGCGTTTGGAAATGATTGCATTTAAATCTAATTTTTAAAGCTCTTTAACCCACTGGTACTTTTGATATTACGTGTATATGTAAGTAAAAGAAAATCGGGGTCTCAATGATTTTGATTAAAGTTTAATTTAGTGGAGACCATTAGGAGAACTAGAAACCAGTGGTCTATGTATTTCTAGTTTCAACTATCTGTTTTCTATTCTGGGTGACTAGTCCTTGAACTTCTTCACTACATTCACTGACGTTCTACGTTAGCACATAATTGTGTCAGTTGTTTTGTAATATTGTAGACAAGAGTAAATAAACAATCATGGTTGCACTATGTTGTATTGCACGTAAACAATAACAGCATAGTTCTGACTGTATACAAAATATTCAAATGAGCCTAGCGTTTGACCAATATCTCATCTGATGGTAAGCGATGATATGGTCTACGATGTAGTACGCATACTTGGAAGTAACTTATTCGATTTTAAAATACGATGTAAGCTTTCTGGAGACTTGGTCAGAGAATTCCTCTCAGCATAACGAAAAGTTTTTTTTCCCCAAAAAGTCAATTCCACCGTTAATTTAAAAATAAATCGATTTGAACATCGATTTCGATAACTATGTGAACTGGATCGCGTGCTGGGTGTTCGCAAGACGATTCTTTGTTCGAATATTAAGTATAGAGCTCTAATTAGAACCGTTTCGCCGACAATAGGTATGTTGCATGATTGTTCTCAGAACAACGAAGAGATGATTATTTTTTAATATACGTCTTTGTGTTTTTCGTTTTTTCTTAAGGATTGTATGTGTGGAGTGCAATTTAAAGTATTGGAAGTATGTTTTTTTTTATTAATAGCCAGAAGTCATGGGAAAGTTTCGGTCTCACGGAAATCTCTATTGAACATGATTCTTCGGTTTTCTTGACTGCCCCAATCCCAATGAATTCACCCACTTTCTAGTCATATCTTTCAAAATTATTCTAAATTCTTACGGCTAAGCGCTTCAACTCCCATATTAGACAGGTTACTAAACATCATAACATTTCAGTTTAATTCATACTGCACTAATGTGCAAAGCTCGGCAATTTATCGCTGACAAACATTTACTATATGAGTAATGGACTCATGCAAAAGCAATTCCCTTCGCAGATGATACAATTGCCCTACATCGCATTGCATTCTTGTTAACAAAATTCATTGACGGCCTGATTTCCAGTAAGAGTATTGTGTCACCCTTTGTTTAGGTGCTTGAAAGGTGACAAGGGATTATAACAAGACAATGGACAGAGAGATTTACCTGCAATTTATTAGCAATATGGACTGAAATAGAGAAGTTCTGTTACAATTTTAAAATATACTAGCTGCTGCCCGCGACTTCGTCCCCGTGGAATCCCCGATTTTAAAACATTCTTGATCGCTGCTCCGCTCCTATTGACTTAAGCGTGATGATATATAGCCTAAAGCCTTCCTCGATAAATGGTCTATTCAACCCAAAAAGAATTTTTCAATTCGAACCAGTAGTTCCTGAGATTAGCGCGTTCAAACAAACAAACAAACAAACAACCAAACAAACAAACTCTTCAGCTTTATAATATTAGTATAGATTATTTTTAGGCTACGTTTCCACCGGCAAGTAATTTGCATGAAAGTTTAGATAGAGCGATGGAGTGATTCGTTACACTATACCTCGGTAGCCCACAAACCGATGTAATACAACTTACTTGCAGGTGGAAACGTATAACGTGGTATGGGAAGTCCATGTTCTTCGTCTGACGAGTTGATATGGCTTTGAGGGCCACTAATCTTCGGGTTTCAACACTGTGTGGATCGCCCGGAGGACACGATGGAGCATACAGTAGAGTCTACCCTGCTTGGGTTGAACAACGTCATATCCTCGTCGAGGCGTTCGGTTGTGGCGAACTCTCACTTCCGGTCCGAAGCAAGGAGGCATGGGAAACGGTCACCTCCTGCGAAGCAGTAATGCTAATGAACGAGGAGGCAAAACGCGTGAGGGAGAGGGAAACCTCACGCAGGGCGATTCCCGGCCACCGTAGGCGCGGGCCTGGGGATAACGAGCAGGGTTGGAAAAAATCACGATTATTTGCAAAAAATCAAAAATCATTGATTTATTACAAAAAATCCAAAAGATCACGATTTTTTCGATATTTTTTATGTATAGCGCGCGAAAGGGGCCATTGCGTCATCGGCATCAGTGGAAAGAGTCTTTTACTCTTTTCGACTTTTGGATTTGTCCATTCTAAAATCAAATCACTGACTTGTTCTTACTTGATATTATATTGACATTTCTTATTTTTTTTATATGGCATGACATTTATCAGACATTCATATTAATATTTCAACAATTATTACTGTATTATTTGTTAAATTTGAATTTCAAAGTATATTTTCATTAGGTAGGTATTCTTTTTTTCCTTTTAATTAATTATTGTATTTCATCTTCGACCCGATGAATTGCCAATGTTATGTACGCCCTTTGATTATATAATGTCTAGATGGAGCGTCGCCCTACTGTCAAAGCAAAGAAAACGAGGCAACAATTTCAAACATGTGTGCGTGCGGACAGTGTTTTACACTATGCGTCTTTGTCTCTGTGTGCGTGAATAATGATACCAGCTACTAGAATTCTCCCATAGATCACATATTTAAAAAAATAAGATAAGTTTAGTTGTATGTATGTAGTATTATTCAGTTTTAGTAGTGTCTGTTTCTCTCTTTTTTAAATAAATAAAATATACAATTTAATTAGAGTTGTGTGTGTGAATGTTGTATTAAATCAGCTAAGTTAATCAAATTAGAATAATAAACTTTTTAGGCAGTTTATATAGATTGAATCTATGATTTAATACTATTAATCAGTACCAGATATTAATCATTACCAAAATGAGGACAAAAAGACGGTACAGCATTAAAACTTTATGGCGGCTCGGAACATGAGGCGAGTCGCTGCGCAGTAACAAATTCGAGTGTCAGCGGGGGTGAGAAGTACTCTGTGGGGTGAGGGATGCGGTACTGCGCAGGGAGCAGCGCACTTCAGAGCCGTCATAAAGATTGAATTGGAGTGTACCAAGTAAATTATTTACCGAGCTAATAACAATTTTTACTTGGCATCGGCTTCAAAAGCATAATTATAACGAAAGACTTAATAAATTAATCTTATTAAAATTACTCTTAGCATTTTTTAAATCGGTTTATTGAACCCAATGCAAAAATAATCATTAAAATTGGCTCATAAACAAAAAAGTTATTCGTCAAAATTATATTATTATAAAAAAGTAAAAGTATAGACGAATTAAAAAAACTCCACCTTTTTATAAATCGAATAATAAACTACGTCAACTAAATTATATAAACGTTACCATAAACCAACGAATATACCCACAAAAAAATATGTTAAGTTGGGAGAATAAAAAAAGAAACTGGCAACATTGACAAAAAATGGCGTAATTTGGTAATCATAAAAACACTAAATAAATACGTAGTTTTCTAGTTACTTAGCGATGATAGGTGATGTATTTGGTACTTTTTACCCTTAATTTATAATTCCGTCGCAGTTTAATAACACATACCGTCATTTTATCGCTGTTTTTTGTTTATTACTCAGCGCGCGTAATACGTAGTGACACCAAAGCGGCACGATCGGCACTAATCGGCGGGTAAGTACTTATAGGCCAACAGTTGGCTGATATTTTTTGACACGTTTTCGCGCATTTGATGCTCTATCTAGACATTATATAATCAAAGTGTACGCCATTATTGTCACATGCATTAGGCCATAAATAATTTAAGTATTGTAATATTCTAACACGAAGTAATTTTTAATTGTTCTGAATCGAAATCTGAATCTGTCTGTTATCGAAAATCAAGAATGGCAATTTGTATTACAAATAAGAAAGAAAAAAAAACAATATGATTTAATCAATGATTGTTATTGAAAAAATCACTTGATTTAAATTGTGATTTAAATCATGATTAAAAACAAAGTGATTTAATCATGCCAACCCTGATAACGAGCTTTGGGTGGATCACCGTCCGATAACAACCAGGCCCGGGTTGACGGCGCGTCGTGTTCCACGCGCGCTTCATAGGGATTTCAGCAAAGAAAACGGGGCCCCGTAGGGTCAGTGCCTGCTAGTGTTGCGGAATTTGTTCGAAAGAGTCATCGCGACTCTGGAACGCAAAGGGCACTTGGAGGAACACGGGTGGGTTTTCGTCAGTAAGAGTGACGCTCCCTTCCGTTCCGCCCAGGGCGGGAGAAGTCACTTGGTAATTTCCCACCCAGAGAAAAAGGGCCTCTAATCTAGAACATTTCGGATTAGTTCGAGCTAAATTAAATGCAAATTAATTTAAAAATACATCTGCAGCAATCAGTCTGCTATGTATGCAACATGGCAACTCATCCATGGTACAAGAAGCCTTTGTTACAAATGCAGTTGCATCAACACGACACAAGGTTGTTGCGAAAGTGCTAAGTGATACCGCCTAATTAAATGCAGTTGCATATTCTTGAGCAAGAATCGTCAACATCCTGAGACTACTGATTAAGTTTTCTGATAGTCTCTTTGAATTTACTTCAAACTTGTCGACGTCCTAGTATTTAGGTTCGAATCAGCTACAGGGTTCAACGTATATATTAGAGTTATTTTGTAAATTTAACACTTTGAAAACTTGGATGAAATACACATGAAGAAAAGGTCAATCTTCAATCCGTGTAATCAAGACGGAATCGGAAGAAAAAAGACAGTTCACTTTAAGCTCACACCACCAAATTGTTGAATGAAATGTTTATACTGTCCACAGATATTACTCTCAATAAAATTATCGAATTTTTAAACAGGAGATAACAGTGGAAGAAAACCAAATGCTCCGACATCAAATAATATGAAACTAGCGTAGGAAGATGATGAGATATTTTTATCCTTCAAATTGAAAGGACAATGTATTGCATAATCTAGCATAGGCCTATTCTACGCGCATTAGGTTCAAGGGATGCTATTTTTAAGGATTTCGCTAGATTAAAAAATGTTTTATAGACTCGTCAGTTTTGAATAGCCAGAGTACTGCAATAGCCATTACTATTGGAATCCATATCTCCATGCAAAATAAACGCATCTCCAAGTGGTGTGCAAGGTCTTTTAGAACCTTTAACTATTTAAAATTCTGATCAAACACTATTGATTGACCACACATCATTAAATTAGCAAATATTATTATGTTCACTAACTATTACTATAAGTGCGTTGGTAAACGCATGGACGCTTGAAGATTGCGTGTCCGATTCGCTTGTTAGTCTCGATTCTGCAATATTAAAGCATTATCCACAATTTTGATTGTATTATCTACCTTCATCCCTTGTACAGATTCGTATAACCATGTCTAACGATGCAAAATGCTTCAATTTACAATTGCGAATCCTCTCTTGTTATCTTTTCTGTGGCGGTAAATTGAGATTCCAGCGTTTCAGAATGAATTCTAAATAAGAAACGCAAAACTTGAAAACGACAATGATAAATGTTCTTTCCATCCAATTGAGCTTAATAATTCTGAATATGAGAGTCTCGGTGACATGCTTCATCTTATTCAAGTTTAAGAACAAGTCGTAAAATTCTCTCTAATCTTTACTCAAAATGTTAGTTGTTTAAACAAAGATGATTTTCTAAGACAACGCTGAATAACGAATCAAAGGCTACTTGTTAATTAAGCAAGCTCTCGGGGCGATGAGTACGCCTGTTATCTTTGTTAATATTCTCGCCTGAATTTTATGAAATCTAAACTTTATCCTCTATAACAAAGGATTTTGTTTTGTTTGATCAAAATTCCTTTTTTGAGAATATTACATACCTACGTTTTCTTTTCGTCACTGACGTGTAATACTTATTTTGTGTTGGGAAGAAGATACTTATCCCCCAGAAGTTTACCAACTTTTGGTATATATTTATGGTGTCCTATGAAAAAGGCTTTACATAAAAGGACAATAATTATAATTTTTGTTGAGTCCTATTCCGACTATAAAAATATAGAATCAACCAAAAAGGTTGATTTAATGCAAATCAAAATATTAGATTCGAGGCCTTGTTCTTTTTGGGCACCCATGCATCTTATTTAAATGAAACAACATTGAAATGGCATTACTAATCTACTTAAATTTAATAAATGTACTAGAGCGAAATCAGCAAAACATTACTTGGTCCATAGAAGCTGTGCTCCCGATTCCCAAATTGAAAACAAAACTCAGTACTAATTGAAGCGTGACGAACGAGAATTGACTAATACAGTTTAATAGTGTTCGTGTTAAATTTATTCTGTTACCGTAAGAGTAATTTCTGTCCCCAAGCGAACATATTCCCAATGATTTCTCCAGAGGATCCCAAAACCTGGGGGCAAGCGGCTGTGAAATTTATCTTTGTGATTTATTTAGCGATTTGGTTCGATATTTGTGGCGCTTTAAGCGCTGTTGGACATTAAAGGGAATTGAATGTATCCTTTTTTTTGAGTGAGAACTTATCGAGTGCCAGGTGAAATAGGAAGGACTGTGATTTAAGTGGCTGGAAATTTTTCTTATGTTTTGTTTTTAATCAATCTAAGCTAATCTTTCGTTTTGTTTCTGTTCCAGGTATGTACAAATTCACATCAATTGAAAACAAGATATTCCTTCGGCGACTGGACTTGAGTGGAGTAAGCAATAGTGTAAGCAATTTTATCAATGTTATATTCTTAAACCTAAAAACCGCAAAACCGTAGAATCTCAGACCTGCTGACTAATACCGTCTTAATCAGCATATGAAATAACACGGGTGCTGAAAATTCTAGTCTCTATTTCCAAATGATTGAAGAATTGAAGAGTTTTATAGAAACTCAGCTTATTTCGTAACCAATAACTTCATGATTGAACTATCACTGTTTGGGTATCCAAACAGTGATAGTTCAATCATGAAGTTATTGGTAACTTTGAAGCTTGTATAAGCTTCAAAGTTAAACGGTCTGCAAGCAAGCAACCGTGCCATGAATTGTCGATACAACACACTGCACGTCAACGTGCAACTTACTCCGCAAACTTTGTTATATTGTTACAGTAGACTTGTCGGGAAAATGGTAGATGTGTGTGTTTGTGTGTGTGTGGGGGAGGGTGGGAGGGAATTATGCGCAGTTTAATATGAGTGGTAGGCACTGTATAACTTGATATTTAAATTGGTTGGTGCGTTAGGACGTAATTTGGCCTGTTGAAGAAGGAAAATTATGCTTATGGTATAGCATGGCTTACTAAAAACTATTAGCTGTATTGAGTGGAAAACCACAAGAAGTTAATAGCCGAATAAATATATATATCGTGTAACAGAATAAACGCTCTGAAATCACAAAAAATAAAAAACAGCTGTTCAGTGATTTTTGTTATGCGCACAGAAATGTATAGGGTAATCGATTTATTTAATGCACCCAATGACTGAATAAAAATGGATGGTTTAAAAATAAAATAAAAATAGAACAAGAAAGCGGAGATATAGACTAACTAGAGTCAGACAGCAGCTTTGTTTTGATAATTCCTTCATTATGGACACGCTTGGCTCAATTTTATTCCCACCTAGAGAACTAATTAGTTTACTTACAAGCACTTAACCAACTCGACATGTGTCAAACGTTGTTTCAAATCACTGTTCTCTCCCATTAACATTGTTACTGCCACACAGTCTTATGTTGATGTGAACATAAACTGATTTACGCCTTGCTGTGTGAAGATTAAGCTCGAGTTGGTCTATGTGTCTGTTGTCTATTGACACAGAGTTGTGTAACCCCCCTTATTCATTAGCGTCTTGTAAGTTGTTAACTTCGTTGCTTTTAACATAGTTTGTGATATTATGTTGGTTTGCGTGTGGTGTTCAAGTTTGGTTGGTCCTTTGTGATGTGCTACCACATTGGTAATTATAATTGATATAATTTCAATTGGTTTCACTTTCAAACCTTTGACTTGATCAAGTCACGTTCATATCACATTGGCTTAGTTTGTGAAATGGTATGATTTGAATTTATGATTTCGTTAGATGGTTTACAGGAGGCTTCTATTCAGAAGGTTTGGCTGTTCATAATGAAGCTATTATAACTTGCCCTTGATCTAAAAAAATAATTCGAGGAAAAGTTGTATTAAAGTCGTAAAATGTTTGCTAATTTTCTTTCTTCTACCGTTTTCTGCGTACCACCCTGATCCTGTTTGTTAAATTAACTGTCTAACGACTTTAACCTCTCTTTAACCTATTTTCAAAGCTTTATTTTTCCTTTGACTCATTAAACTCTCGTTATTACAGCCAACCTTTTGTTTAACAGTAACGTTATTAGGTTCGTTACATAAATGTCATATTTTCTTTTGTACCGTGTAATAATTTCTCTCAAACCCCAAATTACGTACAGAAGGGCCGTTTTGTGTTGAAAAATTGTCACGAATAAAGATCGCAAAATGAATGAAAACTCAATGATGTTACCTGACTTGCAAGTCTTTGCTCCTTTTTTTGTGCATGGAAAATCATCACATGAGTTCGCTGTCAGACACTGATTGACTAAAACCCGGCCGATGACCTTAGCGTTCCAGGGCCGCGGTCTCTTTTGAAAGATTCCGTAACTTTCTTTGCGACCTTAAAGTTTTACAGATGCGAGGAATATATTACACAATGACGTTAATACAACGGAATTAACCATACAGCACTTACTCCCTCAGCTGGTCATATATAACAATTATAATCCTATAAGGATATACTGGTTTTTATCCTGTGATTATATTTGTATCGTTCGCATGCGATTATTATAGCCGTGCTTGGATACATCACTGATTCCACACTACCATTTTAATCTTATTTACTTGGTATGAGTATATCGTTATCTCCGTATTGTTTTTGTCTATCCTTATATGCGTAAGATTACATTATATCTGGTTGTAGTTTCTTTTCTTACTATAGCTCAAATATTCTCACAGCATTGTAAAGCTCTCCCATTTCCACCCTTTTCTTTCATTTGCTATAACAGGATAGTCCGTTCATTATCAGTTAAGCTAAGTGCCGTATTAAACTACTTTCATAAATGTGTTGAAATATCACATCTTGACACACCTGTTCACAAACTGACCAACCACGTTCATGCGTATGCTTATTATCATTTATTGTTTGCAACCTTGTCCTTCTGGCGTATCTACTCTTTGTTGTCTCTGTACACCGTGGTAAAGTCTTATAATTCGTCAGAGTTTCCATAGGTACAACAATGTTGTGTTTGGCTATTATTTTATACGTTGTTGTAATTATCAAACTTTTCTTAATCCATTGTTGTAGGTATTTTCACTTGTACTTTCGTGGTTCTTTCGTTTTTATGATAAAAATAAACCATCCTAATCTGGGCTTGATTCTCGTAGTGTGGTGTTTTGATTTTCGTTCCACAGTTAGAACTTCTAACTCTAAGGATAGCTTTAGCTAAGCTATCTCGTTCTTCGAAAAGCCGGATTTCCGCAGTAACGGCTCGGAAACTAGGTCACTAGTATGTACTTCCAGGACATTAAATCAATAAACACACTTCAACCATATACAATGCTATCTTCAGCACCGCAATATCAATATCGCGAGACAATATAACAGTCTCCTTATTCCTTTCTCAACCTGACACTTGTGACACTTATTTACACTACAAGATAAGCTCTCGACACGCCAGTTTTCATTCCGACGTTTGCACGAAAATTCGTGATTGTCGATTACCCCATAATACCACCGTAAAGCTAAAATGGTGACGTAATGTTGGTACAAGTTTCACATGGAATGTTAGGGAAGCAACCGCTGTTGTCTCTATTAAAGTTTGTTGTTCAGGGATTTTGGAGTATGCAGGCTTAGCTGTGTATACGATGCAGATTTGTCGGAAGGGAAGCGTATCAAGAAGGTAGCACAAGAGAAATAAATTAGGCAAGGGCACGTAACAGGGATTTCTACGGAGTTTTTATTGCTTTTTTCACCTCTTGAACTCCCGCCTTATAATCATGTAGATATGTATGTAGTTATGCACCTTTCATTAACACACTAGTCTGATATAGTAAGCATAAAAAAAGAGCACCTTCTACACTTCATTATTTATTTTATGTTCAAACAATCAACTTAAAAAAAGAAATTTTCTACAAAGAAAAAAGCACAAAGGTACCTACTGCTTATTTCAATAAAAAAATTATTCAGCAGACCTAAGACGTAAGTGGGATAAGAAACGTGGGCACAGTACTTACATATGTAAAGAGACAGAAAAGGAAGCTTAAAATAGACTATACTAACTTACTAAAACATGTATATATATCTATTAAGATAACTTATGTATCTATTAATATCGGTCTATTATAAAGAGGAAAGATTTGATTGTTTGTTTGTATCGGCTAGACTCCAAAACTACTAAACCAATTTGAAAAGTCTCTAACTGTTGCGAAGCTACACTATCCCCGGGTGAAACAGGCTAAATTTTATCCCCATATTCCCACGGGAACGGGAACTATGAGGGTGAAACCGGCGCTGTTCTATAGTTGATTAATATAAATCAAACTACAAACAAAAATACTGTATATTTACTTACTCGTAACACAAGTTATGATAAAATTTTACATACCTGTAATATACAGTAGACGACAGTATAGTAAAGAGATAATACTCCTTGACAGCTTTTTTTGAAGCGAGAAACATTTTCACAGTCACGCATGATAGATGGGAGTGAATCCCATAATCGTATTGCAAGAAAGAGAAGGAGTGGGAACATGAATGAGTTTTATGGGATGGAGAGTTCAGATGATGTTTGAGGTGGGATCTACACAGCGCAGCGAGAGATAGAGCAGAGAGCAGTGTTGGCCGAGTGGTAACGACCCCGACTTACGCATTGTAGGTAGCGGGTTCAAACCCAGCCAGGCGCATTACTTTGAGTAATTAATTTCATCACCATTGCACTCAAAACGGTGAAGGAAAACATCGTGAGGAAAACGACGTGTCCTAGAACCAAAAATTCGAAGACATGTGACATTCACCAACCCGCACTGGGCCCGCGTGGTGGATTACAGCCCATTCCCTCTCCTAGAGAGGAGGTCTGTGTCCCAGCAGTGGGAACGTTAAAAGGCTGATTATGCTACACAGCGCGTCGGGCAGGGCGTGTAAGCAAAAAGCGATCGCGCATTTAGTCAGAGTATGTAGGATTAAAAAGGATGTTGTAAACACATGTAGTCATAAAATTCGAGTTTTCCTGCGAGAAGGGATAGGGAGCCACTTGAGATTTTGCTTTATAATTTGTAGTTCGTCAAAACAACTTATAATATTGTGATAATAAAGTTCACAGACAGAGGCTTAGCACAAATTTGCGTTTTCTCCCAACAAAACTTTGAGATATAGACAGAGATCACAATGAAGGGATTTTTCAAACATAATATTCGCAGAGTTATCATATAGGCCACCATGTTATTCGCTTTATCACACCTTAATATAAAAAAATCGCTGTAGTGCAGTTATTTTTAGCTTAACTACAAAGGCTGTGCCACGCTTTTGTAGTTTTTACCGCAAAATAAGTGCCGTGTCACATGATAGTTAGCTTTTGAGTAGGTATAGAGCTAGGTAGGTAAATCCTCAATTTTTATAGATCAGCAAAGCACAAAAGAGATTTATATTATTTGCTTGACTCGGATTTGTGTTACAAATAGAAACAGGTATTTGTGAAATAATACACTTGGCTAAGAATAGATTATCCCGTTTTGCGTGGGTGTGAGTGGCAACAAAGGGATTTAGTCGCGACAGGCAGACGAATTCACCTGTATTAGTAATTCTTTGGAATCTTTGGATGTTTGGTTTTGAATTTCGGTTTTCGTGCTGTTGAAATCAGTAACTTCGAGAAAAATAAAGGCAATACGTAAAATATTGTTTTGGTAACCCATTGCACAGAATGAAGAGATCCTTCAACGAATAAATGGTTCCACAAAATCTGAAGGCGATCGGGAAGAAGCTACGCAGTCTTGTACCAAGTCAATCACAAACATAAACAAAAGAAATCTCATCCCATTTTCCTCTCCAACCTGTCTCAATCTCAATGTGTCCGACCACTATAACACGTTTAGTGGGTTGGACACAATAGACAGTCTTCCTTGGTTGTCAATCCACCGAAATTGTTCCTACAAGTAATTACTTTCACTTCCTTGATTACGCTCTGTTCTGTAACAAATAGTGCAGGATTGGTGTTGAAACTAATTTGTGACTTACTAGGGAACGCTTGTATGAAATAGGTTTCTACAAAAAAAAAAAGGATTATGAGTATTCGTTCAGAATGAATATTGGCCAAGTGGATTGTGTGAGGAGTGATCTGAAAGAAAAGGGAGTCGGTGATAGCGTGACGGTTGAAATGACAGGAAGAAGAAAACGTGTTGCGAGAACCCCATGTAACATGGAACAAGGACTGGAATACAATGCGTTCAGAATGACTTGCATATTATTGATATGTGCCCACGAATATGACCGATAATACGGTGAAAGCCGCGGGAAAAGCTTGATGCAGAAAGCGTAAGATCGGTCCTTGAGGTGACAGTAGTAAACGGCAGAGATGTCTTTTGAATGAGATGCCGATAGCAATGAGCAATTTACTAGAATGGAGGGACGAAACTAATTAATCGATAAAGGTAAGAACAGTCTTATCACTTCATACTAAATCATGCTTAGTCAACCAGTCCATGATCATGCTACCTTGAAAAGTAGCAGAATCAGACTTCATGCGACAAAACGAAAAACAATATCATCGAGGAAAATTCAATATTCAGTCACGTAGCATTGTCGAGTGTAGGATGTATGATACAAATTACCCGGAAATTGTACATGCAGCGAATGTAGCGCTACAAAGCAGTCATTTTACGCTGCATCAATATCAGTAATTTAATCGCTGAATTGAACGCCTCTCCATTCAAGTTTCATGCCAGCCTTTTCAATATCGCACAGGTATGCCCGCAGAATTTTCTGAGAGATTTTCTGAGATACTTAGCTGTTTTCTTTTGTGCTTTTCTATTTTATTTGTTATTTATGTCTGTTTTGATGCTTTTGATCATAGATTTCGATGACTCATAATAGGGGCTGGCTCAGGCACCTAATTTGCTGGCTTCCAAGTCCGCCATTCTTGGCAGTTTCTAGCAAGTTTTAAAAGGCTGAAGTTGCAGTGTTTGTGATATTAATTTTAGAAGCCTGTAATAACCCACAGTCCCACTGTAGGGGCAAAGGCGTTCCTACTCTTCTTCAACTTCTCTGTCTGTGGATACCAAAGACTGATATCGAATAGAAATGAAATGAAAATATATTGTCAGTTCTTTATCCTTGACAAGTTTATTTTCTTTTATAAACTGGAATCGTATAAAGTTTTCATAAAACCCTACGAAACCGATACCTATCCTAGCTTCCTAGAGAAATAGAAAAATAACTTGATACCGTCCATACAGTTGGATAAAGCTAACACATTTATGGAATCTTACTGGAATAAGCTTTTTTATTTCGAGCTCGCATTTCTCGGTTTGTGTAAAATAACTTGAGCTTTCCACAGATGTTTTACATTTAATATACATACATGAATTTCGTTACACGTACAAGTTGTTCAAATGAATATTTTGTTTTAACCTTCTTCTAATTTTACTTGAATTGATCATGACTAAATAAATTGCTTTTTTTAATTTCTTTCATACAACACGTTTAAATATAGTACCTTAATTATTAATTTTACCTTGACATTACAAATTGTTAGTCCATCTGAGCCTAGATACACATATACCTGACGTTTAAATCAGGCATAATACATGTATGATTGTTTTAAATATTTTGAAACTTATGCCATTGAGATCTGAAGTCTGCATAGTCTAGATGAAGCAGGCCTTTCCACTATAAATAGAGAAAGGTGTGTCAAACTTAATACCATTCAATTTTCAATGAACAATTTATCAGAGTCATCAATTAAGATTCAACAGCATTAATGTCTGTTTGGGTTCAGACACCCCAAACGTGTGCGCTGGATTGGAGGAGACACTTAGTTCAATAAAACTCCTTTAAACTGAACACTATTTATTTTTGAGCACTATTTACACTTGACTGTACCATCTTAAGACTATATTAAACGTATTAAAAATGTGAACTGTGTTTCAATTATGAAAATGCCCTACCTATATATCCTTGCACGTGGGTACAAGTAGTGCTAGGGTTGATCCTATTAATTATTTATTTTCACCAATTAGTTTTATACATGACCACGCCCCAATCGTGGTCAACCAATCAGCTTTATGTTGCTTCAGGACAGATTCATACAGGTTTCGACAGGTTTCGACCTGTCGAGTGGAGCGTGTTCGTGATCCTAACAGTAATCAAACTTAGCTATTAATCAAGGCGTGAATTACAATACTATTCAAAAACTCTTACTTAGGTAGTTGTTATACATGTGAGTAATAGCTATGAGACACATAGGATTGCTATCTATTATATACACAAGTAATAGCTATCAGATACATAGGAATGCTGTCTGTTATATACACAAGTAATAGCTATCAGATACATAGGAATGCTGTCTATTATACACATAAGTAATAGCTATCAGATACATAGGAATGCTGTCTGTTATATACACAAGTAATAGCTATCAGATACATAGGAATGCTGTCTATCACTTAGGTACAGGGGTGTCCTGCACATTCCTCCCGCCGTGCGTCGTCCGCTGCTGACGTCGCAGTTGATTGAGATGGTGCAGGGTCGCTGTTCTCGATGGGCAGCACTATAACTTTCTTCACTGGACGTCGTAGAATCCCTCCCTTCGTGGTTATGTCTACTGTGCGCACGATTCCGTCGGGTCCGGGAAATGTGGCGCAGATGCGTCCTTTCATCCATGTGTTCCGTGGGAGGTTCCCATCAACGATAAGGACTAAGTCCCCGACTTTAGGAATTGTACCTTTAGTATTTGGTTCTCTGCGATTCCGTAGTTCTGGGAGGTATTCTTTGAGCCATCTTGCCCAGAATATATCTGCGAGCCTCTGGGTCGCCCGCCAACTGGCTCGGAGGTGCAGATCGCTATCATTAAATTCTCCTGGAGCTGGAATGCGACCTGAACTGCCTAGAATGAAATGGTTTTGTGTCAAGGCTTCAGGGTCTTCGGGGTTCACTGATACATGAGTGAGTGGTCTGCTGTTCACGGTGTGTTCTGCCTCGATGAGTAACGTATGAAGTACTTCCTCGCTCGGAAATCGTTCATTTAAGGTGGCGGCTAGAGCTATCTTTACTGATCTCACCATCCGTTCCCAGGCACCTCCCATGAAAGGTGCACCAGGGGGTATAAACCGCCAATCGATCATTTTCTTTGATGCTTCTTCGGCTGTAGCCGCGAAGATGGAGGCTCGTAGCTCTTTTTCGGCTCCGTGGAAATTGGTCCCGTTGTCGGACCACAGCTGCGTAGGACATCCGCGGCGTGCTACCATGCGTCGTAGTGCCATGATTGCTGAATCTGTGTTAAGTGACGTTACTAGTTCAAGATGAATGGCTCTCGTCGTGAGGCATGTGAACAAGGCGACATATCTCTTTTGATGGCTTCGTCCTGTTGTGATTATCAGCGGTCCGAAGTAGTCCAGGCCGACATAAGAAAATGGTCTTTGATGATGTGCCAGTCGACATGAAGGTAGGTTCCCTGTCCTTGGTTCTGGTGGTGACGCTGTTTTTATACGACACCGTAGGCATCTTCCTATGATCTTCTTGATGGTCGGTCGTAGACGCAGCACCCAATGCTGTTGCCTGCATTCATTCAGTGTTGTCTCAACGCCTGCGTGATGAAGTTGGCGGTGTATATGTTCGATCCATAATCGTGTTGTTGGGTGGTCACCGTCTAGTACCATGGGTTTCTTGACATGTTCCGTGACGTCTGTCATGGCAGCTATTCTGCTCTTAAGTCGAATTTCCCCTTCTTCTGTGAGTTCTATACATAATGTGTTCAAACGACTGCTTCGTGGTAAATTCCTTTTGTTTTTCAGAGCTTCTATTTCTTGTTGAAACGATTGTTCTTGTGAAGCCCGCAGTATTAAGCTCTCGGCCTTATGTAAAAGATCAGTGGTAAGAGGTATGTATTTCTTCGAAACAGCTGGGTCTCGCCTCTCCCTTATTTTGACTGGTAACGTTTGTCTGTTCTTTCTCCAATCCGGATCGGCATGGTTATTTCTTTTGGTTCTCTTGTAGTTGATTCTCTGGTTTGCTGGTTGACATATTTGCAGGAACTGTAAAACTCGTGCTGTGGCTCTCATATATCTGTCCCAGCGCGAGAATCTGCTTGCATCCGGCACAGCTTCGCTAATGGTTATATTTTTCTCTCTGACATTCTGCAGGCTGCAGGTCTTTTCTTCTCCTGTGATTATGACAGGAGCCTTTTCGTCGGCTGGCCACGTTTCCGGAGGGCCTAAAAGGAATTCTGGGCCATTGAACCAGCGATGGTCTTGACTGTAGTCCTCTGGTACATCTCTTGTTGCGTCGTCTGCTGGATTCAGCTTGGTCGGTAGCCATCGCCATTCATTGATGGAGCTATGTTCTTCGATGGCTGCGATGCGATGAGCGACGTATGACTTGTAAGATCTAGAGCCGGTTCGGATCCACGACAGTGTGGTTCTGCTGTCGGTCCAGAATGTAGTGGACTCTGGCTTTCGTTCGTGTTCTTCTTTGACAGCTGATGCCATGCGTGCGCCAAGTACTGCGGCTTGCAGCTCCAATCGTGGGATAGAAATAAGTTTCAGTGGTGCTACCTTAGCTTTAGCTGTTATCAGGGAGATGTATACCCTTCCATCTCTGGTGACCGTTCGCCAGTACATCGTTGTCGCGTATGCAGATTCGCTCGCGTCTGTGAACACGTGCAGCTGTAGTGATACCGCAGCGCTGAAACCTGGATATGTTCGTGGAATTGAGAGGTGTTCCAATTTCTTGAGTTGGCTGATCCATTTCTTCCAGCTGTCAGCCAGGTCACTGTCTAAGGTTTCATCCCATGCTGTTCCACGACGCCAAACCTCTTGAAGTATCTGTTTAGCTCTAATAGTCACCGGTGATACAAGTCCCAAAGGGTCGAATAGGGACATTACTATTCGGAGGGCTTCTCTCTTAGTAGGCGTGTCATTTTGCAGTATGTTCGGCGGGATGCGTGCTAGGTTTAGGTTGAAGGCGAGAGAGTCTTCTGTCGGCTTCCATATTAAACCGAGGACTCGTTCTGTCTCGATACGTTCTTCTAGTTTGATTGTTTCTTTGTTCTTGGGAACTTCCCCTAGCGCTTTGAGCAGAGCGGTAGAGTTTGATGACCATTTTTTGAGTTCGAAATGTGCCTCTCGATGAATATCACGCACTGCTTGTGAGACCCTCACAGCTTCTTCTAAAGTGTCAAAACTGTTCAAGTAGTCATCCATGTAATGTTTCCTCTTGATAGCTTCCACTGCTTCTGGATGTTCATGCTGGAACCTCTCGGCGTTCGTGTTTTTTACGTATATAGCTGTTGCTGGGGAGCAGGAGGCTCCGAAGATCAAGGATTTCATGCGGTATTGCTCCGGTGGTTGGCCGTCTCTTCGGTTTCCTCGCCACAAATATCGAAGAGCATCTCGGTCTTCGGGTCGCAGCTCTATTTGCAGGAACATTTCGGTGATATCGGCGGTCACGGCGATCGAGTGTTGGCGGAAGCGCATGATTACTCCTGGAAGTGACTGCAGTAGATCTGGACCAGTGAGCAGCTGGTCATTTAATGAGACTCCTCTGGTCTTGGCTGCAGCGTCGCAGACGATTCTTACTTTGTCTGGTTTCATTGGGTTCAGCACTGCGAAGTGAGGTAGGTACCATGTTCGTTGTTTTGATGTTGTGGCTGGAGCTGGTTCGGCGTATCCTTTTGATACTAAGGCTTCCATTTGTTCAGAGTACCTTCTTTTCAGTTCGGGATCTTTGTCTATCTTTTTCTCTATGTTGATGAGTCTGTTCAAAGCACTGTCATAATTGTTCGGCATCTTGATATTTTCGCTTCGCCATAATAAGGCGGTTTGATATCTTCCTTCTGGTGTTCTCTTCGTGTACTGCTGAAGGGTTCGAAGCGCCTTTTCTTCTGGATCGTTGAAAGGTTTCTTTGGGTTGATCTGTATATTGTCCATTGTGATGTATTCGTTCACCAACTCATGTAGATTATCATCTGCGTCAGCGTGTCTGATGAAGTTTACTCTGTGTCCGAGCGTTCGAGTGTGACTGCCGTGTAAGACCCAACCCAGTGGCGTTAGTGAAGCCACTGGTTGATTTTTCTTTCCTGTTCTGACTTCCGTTGAGATGAGAAGATCCCAGTTATCTTGGCCAATCAATAGTCGTGGTCTTGCTTCCTTAGTCGTAATTTCTTTGATGATGCCTCGGAGATGATCACAATCCTGAACTGCTTCTATAGGAATCCTTTGTGCTGCCAATTCTAGCTGACTGACTGTTCTTGCTCGCAGTTTTCGTTCGATTGTGTGTAGTCCTTTGATGAAGAAGCTCACTCGTCGAGATGTTACGTCGACTGTAGGTTCGCCGTCGAATGACGCTATTCGCAGTGGTTCACAGGATCCCTTTGCGCCGATCTGGTTGGCTAGGTCCTCGTCGATTAACGTCACTGTAGAGCCATCATCGAGGAGTGCGAAGGTCTCCACTGCTCCCGCCGGTCCGGAAAGGTATACTGGGATTATTTTGAGAAACGATTCCTTTGGTGTCCATGCTGAATGAACCTTCTCTTGTTCTTCTTCGGAATGTTCGATCTCTTTCTTCTTTGTATCAGTACTAGTGGCGTGTAGCAGTCTATGATGTAGATATATACATTCATTTATATCGCACTTTCTTGGTTTACAGCTGTGTTGTTTTGATCTGAATTTGAGGCAGCGAAAACACAGGCGATGCTTCTTAGCGATATCCCATCTTTCGTTAACGTTGGCTTTCTTGAATCGTTCGCATTCCAGGATGCTATGCCCTTGATGTTCACATAAGTTGCACTTTGGTTTGGTCGTTTCCTGTGTTGCATGTACCCGTTGCTGGCGTCGCTGCGTGTTCTGTGCAGGTTGTGTAGTCGCAACAATGTTCTCAGGTAATGCATACGGACTGCATATCTCTGCTTCCATTTTGATGAATCGGGTGAATTTCAAAAGGTCAGGTTCCGTTCTGGGTTGTGCTGCAGAAAACTGGAACCACTGTCTCTTCAGAGTTGGTGTGAGTTTCTCAACCATAGTCTTCGTTACTTCTGGGCTGAAGAGGTAATGTCTGCAATTGAGTGCTTGTAGAGTCCCAACTATGTTTTCCACTTTGGTAGCGAAGGTGCAAACTTCACGCGGAGATTCAGTGAGTCGTGGTAGGCTTCGTAGGCGTTCCATTTCTGCCATTGCGATTGAGTCTGGGCGTCCAAAACGTAACTCGAGTGTCTTCATGACTTCGTCAGGATCCGCGTTCACGATCAGTAAACCTTGCACTGCTTCTTTTGCTATTCCCCGAAGGCTTCTTCTTAGTCTGGACATGTTATCTATTGCTGTAAGACGATGCGCTGTTTCACAGTAGGCAGCACGGAACGTGAGCCAATCTTGATGGGCTCCGTTAAAACTGGGTAGTTCGGTGTGCTTCATTGGCTGTTGGTACTGTGCAGCGTGCACGGCTTGTGTGATTGCAGCAGCAAGTTCCTTCATATCTGTTCTTGACTCCTGGACGTCTGTTGTTGTAGGCTGTTGTACGATACTGGTTGATGGTCGACACGGTAACATCCAGGGTGTGGAGACAGGATCTGCTGGTACTGATGTCAATCGTGACATCGTGGGTACCTGGTTCGGTTGCCATGATGCGGTGGTGTTCACTGGCGGCGGGTTCAGGTGCGGCTGCGTGGAGTTCTGTTGCCAGGTCGCGGCGGAGTTCACTGGAGGCGGGTTCAGGTGCGGCTGCGCGGGCGCGGGGTTCTGTTGCCAGGTCGCGGCGGAGTTCACTGGAGGCGGGTTCAGGTGCGGCTGCGCGGGCGCGGGGTTCTGTTGCCAGGTCGCGGCGGAGTTCACTGGAGGCGGGTTCAGGTGCGGCTGCGCGGGCGCGGGGTTCTGTTGCCAGGTCGCGGCGGAGTTCACTGGAGGCGGGTTCAGGTGCGGCTGCGCGGGCACGGGTTTCTGTTGCCAGGTCGCGGCGGAGTTCACTGGAGGCGGGTTCAGGTGCGGCTGCGCGGGCGCGGGGTTCTGTTGCCAGGTCGCGGCGGAGTTCACTGGAGGCGGGTTCAGGTGCGGCTGCGCGGGCGCGGGGTTCTGTTGCCAGGTCGCGGCGGAGTTCACTGGAGGCGGGTTCAGGTGCGGCTGCGCGGGCGCGGAGTTCTGTTCAAGTTCAACTGGCTGGTGCATAGTGTCGACTCCCGCCGGTAGGGTTGCTGAGATGCTCCAGGACTCGGCAGTGGTCACTGGGACTGCAGGTTCAATTGACTTCACATCGGCTTGAAAAGGTCTGTTCGAGATGGCGAGTAGCTGACTTGATTGCAACCATGTATTCACTCGGTGATTATTTCCAGTTTCTGAGGCGACGGAGGATAAGTCTTCATCTGTTGATTCGGCTTCGATCTCGGCGAGGCGTGCCGCGGCTAAATCTGCTAACTTTTGAGCTAGTTCTGCCTTGGCCTTGGCTAGGCGGCGTGATTTGGGCGTTTTACTTTTCTGTGACGGAGGGTTGCTGCGATGTCCACTTTTCTTATTTTCAGTCGCGACGTTCTGTTGTGGCGCGGCATGTTTGACTGTAGACGCGGTCGCGGCGGGTGCCTCTGACGTGTTGGTTGTCGTACCTGTAGTTTCCGTAGTGCAGGTCTCTGTGGTCGTTTCTGTGGTAGTTTCAGTTTGTTCTGTCACTGTAGTTGATGCTCGTCCGTCTCTTTTCCCCGTAGACCTCGTAACTGGCATTGTTTCGTAATTAATTCTTCACTAAATTCACTGGAGTATTTTTCGATAGTGATTTTCCTCAGATCCGGCTCTCGAAGGACCAATGTTTGGGTTCAGACACCCCAAACGTGTGCGCTGGATTGGAGGAGACACTTAGTTCAATAAAACTCCTTTAAACTGAACACTATTTATTTTATCTATTATATACACAAGTAATAGCTATCAGATACATAGGAATGCTGTCTGTTATATACACAAGTAATAGCTATCAGATACATAGGAATGCTGTCTATTATACACATAAGTAATAGCTATCAGATACATAGGAATGCTGTCTGTTATATAAACAAGTAATAGCTATCAGATACATAGGAATGCTGTCTATCACTTAGGTACAGGGGCGTCCTGCACAATGTCTCCATTAAAACGACGTAATACCAAAAAAGTTTTTAATAAACCCTTTTATTTTTACTTTGACGACGGGACGTCAAGTTAACTAAAATTTATTGCGTGGAAGAGTTAATTAAGAAGTTATTGCTACAGCAGTAAATCAAAACGGTACTGTGGTGAGGTGAAATGATAAGAAATAGTGAACAGAGAATCCAACCTTTACGAACAATGGAGGATATACGCAATCCGGCCTCTATAGACCCTTCCAACATGCACGCACCAAATCAAAATTACCATACACTCAACTAATGACGCTTTATAAACTTCTAAGCTTGGAGTCAAGACGCAGCCTACTGATGGTCATGATGCTTCATGGATTGTGTAATAACAAGTTTGATTGTCCAGATATCACCAATAACCTATGCTACATTGTACCTAGAACTGTTATGCGTCGAGAGGCGCGTGTGTGCCAGCTTTTCCACACCGTAAGGTGCAGAACTCACGCTGGTGCACGGGCACCTCTACGACGCATTGTTGATACGTATAATACCCACTTCATTGATTTGGATATATTCGCGCTTACTCACTCTAAGTTCAAAAAGTTGGCTATTGAATCTTTAGAATAGCTTCGTACTTCGTAATTTACTGTAAGAACAACGCACGCATTAAACCAATCCAAACACCATTATTTTGCGGGCATTGATGTGGGTTACACGTTTACCTAGTTTTTTACTTTATCATATCACACTTAAATTGTAATGTGTAACTGTTTTATGTCCCAATAAAGTAAAATAAAATAAAAAAATAAAAAAAAAACATTTATGCCAATCTCAACATGGCCTGGAGGTAATATAAGCATGATCAGCCTTTTAACGTTCCCACTGCTGGGACACAGGCTGTAATCCACGACGCGTATTTTGGATATCCCTTATTTCTCCTTTTATTAAGAGTAAGTGGTTACCCTTCTGTAGATTGTGAAACTGTGGACCTTCTTCCCTGATATTCTTTGTGGTGAAACGTAATGAAATCTTATGTCGCAATTTAAGAGTGTAATTGAATCCATAGCCACTTGGAGTGACTGTAAAAGTGTCGTTTCGGCTTTATTGATGTGTATTCTGTTCTTTTATTAAAGTTTCAGTTTGTTTGTTATGAGAATCTTGTATGTGAGCTAGTTTCAGGACCGTATTTGTAAACTGTTTTAATTTGGAGACTTTTTCTATGGTTTCTGCAATCAGTTTGCTCTAAACTCTTGGCACATTATGTGATTAAAAGTGGACAAAATTTTATTATACCGTTTTTAGTCTTGCTTAATATTATGTTCACGACTTTGACATTTATCCAGTTTGCTAAAATGCAATTCCTAGATAAGTTTTAAGAGTTTGATATCGCAGCATCAGTCATTAGCAATCAAGAACGCGACTTAATGCCCAAAGCCGGTTTCATCAGACGCCTGTCACCAAAAATGTCATAATAAAAAAACAGGATACATAATGTTGTGCATTTAAAAAGCAATCTTGTTTTTTTGTGTGTTCAAATCATGCCTAGCTGTTCACGTAGATACAATCTGCAATAATAGGTGTTGAAGTGAAAACTTAAAATTTATAGTAGTATAAGATCCCGCTATAAAACGACCTTCACCGAGATGCTTATTTAATGAAACGTATTTTATATTTAATTTAATATGTCAATAAATATAATCCATATGGGTTGCCTAGTAAATTTCAGTCCAGAGTATGTTTAATGAATAATTTAAAAAAAATATTTTTTTAAACATTTCACCGGTATGATTATTAGATAAATTCTATACCAATCGAAAGTATGAAGCCCATAGAATATGCAAACGTTAGGTTGCCTATTCTTTTCCGGTCACAACTATCGGGTTGCCAGGTATAAACAGGTAAATCTGTACTAACATTTTGCAACGGTCTGTTTATTCAATGAAATTTAAATGAAATTAAAGATTATTTTATTCTGAACACGGTGGTATAGGGTTGGCTGCGAAAAATCAGTCCAGAATTGCGGTTGTCGAATTTTAAAAAGTAAAATATTGCTCCGAGTGAATGTGTGCGACTGAGAGGTCCCAACCGACCATCCCATGCGATAGAAGAGGACACAGCATAGCAGCTGTTTAAAGTCCGCCCACTTAAAGAAAGAAAGTGCGCATGCTATTTGGGCTTGGAAAAGAAAAGGATAGCGATAGACTCGTATGCATAGTATGCATCATTTTGGAATAGAGTGTCGCTATAAAAACAATTGAAAAAACGTGCTACTATTTCCAATCTGACCCAGCCTGTCCCTAGCTGCCCCCCTCAATGACCCCGCTAAGCCGAGGCCCGCAATCCTGTGGTTGCCTTAGAATCTAAGGCAACCACAGGATTGCCCGGTTAAGCAGTAACCGGCCTAATGTGCTGAACTGCGAGTAGTCCTTTCAAAAAAAAAAAAATGTTTTTTGTGTTGATCGGATGATGAAATAATTGATTTTAATGATGAAACTTGAAGCAAGTCTCAAAATTTAAATATCTGGGCCACTGGGTCACTGAGGACCTGTGCGACGATTTAGATATCGAGAGAGAGCGTAGGGCGCTGTCTGTTCGAAGTAATATGCTGGCCCGTAGGTTTGCACGGTGTTCTTACGACGTTAAAATGACGCTTTTTCGAGCCTACTGTCAGACTTTTTACACCTGCAGCCTCTGGGTCAAGTATACGCAGAAGGCATACAGCGCCCTGCGTGTGCAGTATAACAATGCCTTCAGGATGCTTGTGGGACTACCGCGGTATTGTAGCGCTTCGGGTATGTTTGCCGATGCGAGAGTGGATGATTTTTATGCCATTATTCGAAAACGATGCGCTTCTCTCCGGCGCAGAACAGATACCAGCACCCACAGCATGTTGAAGGCATTGAGTGACCGGTGGGACTGCCCGATGCTTGGTCGATGGGTGAGACTGCACGCACAGGTCGGTTCTAGGTAGCTGTACTTGCCTTTATTTTGTTTTATTGCTGTTATTTTATTGTTATTCTGCCAATTGATGTGATTTTTATGTGTGTGTATTGTGCTATTTTTTATGTTATTTGTGATGTCATTCGATTTATGTTATTTTTAATTATTATAATGTCAATATTCTATCAATTTATTTTTCTATGGACTTTAATGTCTGCTAATAAATGATTATTATTATTATTATTATTATTAAAGTTAGCTTTTCGTAAAAAAAATACTTAAAAAAAATGTATTTTTAATTTTTTACAATTAAGTAATAGAAGTAATTTTTTAATTGTTGTTTGTTTTATTTTGTCTTCTTATAATAAAAATAAAATTTACAAGATTACCTTGATTTAAAAAAATTACTTTTATGGGTTTTGAATTTTTTCCAATAGTTTCAATTGATTTCAATTTCTCTGTTTACATTTATGGATTTATAATTTGCATGTAGTAAATTTTTTTAATTTTTTTCAATTAATATTTTTAATCAGGGTAGTATTATATATGTATCACTATAACCTTCTTTTTTACTAAAGATGTATATATACTTTAGTGTCACATAAAAATATACACATAAATAATTAATTGATTAAAAAAAAAACTATTTCTCTATTTAAATAATAAACTACTCCAAAATGATGCATAGTATATACGAGTCTATCGCTATCCTAGTTTTATCATTAAAATCAATTATTTCATCATCCGATCCACACAAAAAAACAGTTTTTTGCCATTTTTTCCAACAATAAATAGTAGCACGTTTATTCAATTGTTTTTATAGTGACACTCTATTCCAAAATGATGCATGGTATATATGAGTCTATCGCTATCCTTTTCTTTTCCAAGCCCAAATAGCATACGCACTTTCTTTCTTTAAGTGGGCGGACTTTAAACAGCTGCTATGCTGTGTCCTCTTCTATCGCATGGGATGGTCGGTTGGGACCTCTCAGTCGCACACATTCACTCGGAGCAATATTTTACTTTTTAAAATTCGACAACCGCAATTCTGGACTGATTTTTCGCAGCCAACCCTATACCACCGTGTTCAGAATAAAATAATCTTTAATTTCATTTTAATTTCATTGAATAAACAGACCGTTGCAAAATGCTAGTACAGATTTACCTGTTTATACCTGGCAACCCTATATTTGTGACCGGAAAAGAATAGGCAACCTAACGTTTGCATATTCTATGGGCTACATACTTTCGATTGGTATAGAATTTATCTAATAATCATACCGGTGAAATGTTTAAAAAAATATTATTTTTAAATTATTCATTAAACATACTCTGGACTGAAATTTGCTAGGCAACCCATATGGATTATATTTATTGACATATTAAATTAAATATAAAATACGTTTCATTAAATAAGCATCTCGGTGAAGGTCGTTTTATAGCGGGATCTTAGACTATAGGGTTAGAATTATTTTTTGATACAACCATAAAGAAGGATGCCCAGATATGGCCCACCTCAGACACGTTTAGAAAGATAACACAAAAATATAAGTATTTTAAATAGGAATTATCCATCAAAGCTTTTTATGGTCAATTTAATTTAAATTCATATATTATTCAATAAATCTAATCGATTACGGAAAAACTAAACGTTAGTCAGGTTTCAGTTTTTTAATCTGAGAAAACTGGCAGCCATTTTAGTTTTTTTTTTAATGAAACCCACTCGACTTTTAGACCAATTATGTTCATAAATACCTCAGACCAGAGATACTATACTTTATAATGATAAAACCACTGTTTGGCTTTGCCGTAGTTAGATATAAATTAAATTGATAAAGACCAAAATCCGATGCAACTAATCGATATTTCTTTTTAAATATGGCCATATTAGCCTTTGACAAATGATAGATTTGACATTAAACTACCTACTCAAGCTTGCTCCCAGCCTGTCAAAGTGTCAAACAAGTATAAAAGGAGCTATAGCAGTTTACACTTAAAGAAGATTCCTATTATTCATAAGGTTAAAATGAGTTAATAACGTTGAAATTAATAATTATTGTGTTCAAATGATATACTTTCCATTCGAAAGTGGTTGAAAGTGTGTAGAATGAGTTTGTGACTGTGAAAAAATGAATGTTTTGAAAAAATAAAAACTGTTTTATTTCCAAATGGCGACTTATTTTCGTAACTGGTATGTACTAGAAGGTGTTCATAATAACTTAAACTATAATTCCACAAACTATTTATCAGTGTTCACTGTAGGCCAAGGTTGTTCTAATATGTGGGCATTGTTCTTTGCCAGGATCATTGCCACCCAGACCACCGGGATAAATGTTTTCTCAAGTCTAGTGATAATAATATGAATGCTCTTAGTAATTCTTGGCCATCACTTACTGGTCACAAATTTTCTGAGTATTTATTCCTTGTTTCAATTTTTTGTTGCACTTGAGGAGATGTGGTAATCTTTTTAAAACAGAAGAATCCCTATTACCAAGATGAAAGAACTAAGTGTCGGCTTGCTCATTTCATCAGATCGGAATCCAGCTTGATATTTATTTGGTCTTTGCCGAAGCACTAAGAACTAACTTATACATAATCGCGGAATAGGTCATGTCGAAAACCGCAAAACTTTCAACAAATTTCATAACACCATACAGAAATAATAACAGAATACAATGGTACTAATAAACCTACTTACTTAAGTTTACGTTGAGGTTACCAAGTCGTTGTATTAGCCAATGATATGACTGACATCCTCTTGACCGCAAACCGCGATATGGACGGATCAATTTTAATTAATACTGATCCGGATATGTATGGAGTAGGGTTCGTTTTGAGTGTTTTGTTTTTAGCTATGTAAATTTTCTTCATATCAAAACGGTTTTAGGTTATAACGGGAAGAATCTGAATTTGGGATGCTTTGAAGTAAGGGTGATGTACAAATACTGTTTGGTCACTATGGTTTGATGCAACCAGAAGTCTTATATGAGATGCACTCTCATTGGTTCTTTCAGCTCATACCTACTGTAATCAACACTCACAGTTGTGTTCGTATGTTGGATCACCAATCGGTTTAATTATTTCTTTTGCGTTACATAATGCTACATCCTAAATTCTATGATATAAACAGTAATAAATCGTCATTCGTCGTCTTCGTCGGTAACTGCTTCTGTAAATGCAATAGCATACAAATATTAGTCGTTCAAACACCAATAGGATTCTCATCGATCAAAACTTTATCCTTAACAACATTACCTTTCAAAAGCCTGCCAATTATCTTTGAATCATGTACTATAACTGGTATCATCAAGTTGTTGACCGCCTGTATCTATTCCTGTCGCAGTTGCATCGATTGCCAACCACCCATCAGACCTACCTTGCAATACCAGTTTCCCCTGCAAGTCTAACTGTGCCATCTTTACCGTTACCCACCACAATCCAATATGGGTTTTATTGCTTACATTTTACGATAGCAATTTGCGTACAACAGTATTGGCTATAAAAATTCGCGGTCTATACGAAAGTAATTGAGTTTATGTTTTATTGAAACGGTTGCTTTCGTTGTTTTCGATTTAAAATAAACTGTCGTGTCTCTGATCCTTTGAAGTTTGTGGAGAATTCTATTCAGTATGTGCAATTGTATAGTCTGTATCTGCAACAAGAGATAGGTGGGGCGGGATGGATGTCACACTTTTTAAAATCATTTTATATACCCCAGTACAAAAATCAAAACATTTTATTTGTAAAACTGTCAAGTGCTTTGGTTTTTTATCTACAAAAGTATGAAAAGTAAAAAGCATTACCCACTAATATTCGCGGAAATTAAAACTAGATATATTGTTTTCATTTTCAAATTTAAAATGGATTTCCGCAAAGTAACGCCTGACTCAATCAATTTTAAAAAGCATTATCTTTGGTAATTCCAGAGTATTAGCAATTTCTACGGGCCTCTACGTTTTGGGACATCTTTCCCATTTATAAAATACGTTTAGGATAGGCTACCCGCTGAGAAACAGGTCTCTATCCCGAAAAAAAAAAAAACAGATTGCGCTTAGCCTTCCCATGCAATCGCGCGGAGACATGAGACATGATCCACTTAAAGGTAGTTGGGAAGTCTCCCGATAGATAAATAAAATAGCATGTGAGTCATCCGCGAAATTTGAGTAATTACATTCGGGGCACCTATACTACTGGGGCATCTATTCTAGTTTTCCCTACATACAACGCCTCTTCAATCGGGTAGTGGATATCTGAAAGACACAAACCTGCATCCTTCATAGCTGATTCGGCTAAGCTTGAACTAGGCTCAATTTCTTCGCAATTCGGCCCAGACGACTGATCCTCTAGGGATTCCTGACTCGATGCTTTAATACACGTATCTTCATATCCCAAAATGTATACATAAGAAAAGTGGATTTCATCTTCCACAATAATACTTTCTCAACAATGTAATTCTTTCACTGTACCTACTATTCATCTCTTTCCCTCTCATGTATTAAGAACAAGACAAAACAATATTGTACCTGTTGGCAGGTTTAAGCGAGTTTCATGGCTGGTACGATTACATGCGTTTTACGTCTACATGAGAGTTTTATTGTTTTTGTCTTGTAAAAGGGGTTTACTGCTCAATCTTATTTTTATTTTCATGTGTTTGTCTTTATGTGGAAAGAAAGAAAATATTGCTGTGATACTTTTAACAAAACGTAAAGTTTTTCATCAAATAAATATCCCAGTTCGTTCAATTCTATAATTTCCTTCAGTACCTACTCAAAACACAATTTAGAATGCGCTTACGATATTTCGAGACGAATCTGCATCGATTTCACTTAACCACTATGTGTTGATTATGGTGGAATTTTTATTAAAGCCAAGTGATTTTAAAAATGCCCAACAATAATACAGATTCTAATCCCGGATCTTCAGAAAATTTTCTCTATCTTGCATTTAAAAAACCGCCTAACCCTTTTAACGTACTTAAACAGAATAAATTAACAATAATTCTTCTCGATACCGTCTTATTTGCATACCGTTAGGAAATTATCATACGATTAGTTCGGTCCATGTTCATTCCTTGTTCGGTTTTATCAATCGATTTCAATCACATTACCGGTCCTTTGCTTTATTGGGATCTTTAGTTACATAATTAAAGAGGTTTGTTTGTTTTAAATAATGGATGTGTTTTCGGAATAAATTAGCTTTAGATTTGTTTATTTCTTCTTTATTTTAGTGTTCTTCTTCTGAAGAAAAATCTTTTATCAATCGTCGTAAGGCGATGCTTATTGCGCTGCTATTATCTCCCTAGAATTGCTATAGAAAGATCTAGAGAATTTAATGACTAGACAATGCTTTATGTGGCTTCGTCCACATTGAGCGTATGGCAGGACTGTTTGTCTCATCCTGTTTGCAGGTCAATGTATACTATCATTTTAAAATTCAAATACGTTTCATTAGAGACAAGGGTGAGACTTCCATTCTTATCTGATAATGCGAAGAACGGCTGACGATGTACCGTTTGGTATTAGCCCGAATATATTCGTATATCGTCATGTTGGTTGTGAAACGAAATAATTATTTTGTCTTCTTGCAGAGGGTGGGAACTAGCATTGGACGTATATTGACCGTAACATTGTCATCTTCTTGCTTACGTTAAGATGATTTTGTGAATCGTACTTACTAGTAACAGTGCTCAATTCACGCATGAGTTCAACATTCGTCACTCATTAATAAATGCTTGTCACGAAAAAATCTCAAGCTTCCGTTATTATTAACAGTTCAATTAAGCTGTTGACTCATCTTTATTATTTCTTCTAGCTAATTAAGTAAGTGACTATTGAATTACATAAATATTTATTTTTGCTCCAAGCTTAGACGTCCATATTTTCTGTTCAGTTCAAAGAAACTCATCAAATAAGTCTCCCTGCCGACATGACTTTGTCTCGTCATGTGGGTGTTTTTAAAGGCAACTATAGCTTCTCCTTCAAAGGTCCTCTTAACAATTAAAATCACCTTCATGTTTTTTAGGAGTGCGACTGTAGACTTTAGCTCTGATCTTAAAAAAAAAATACTCTATTTTTCTTTTAAATTTAAATCACATGTGTAAATCTTCTTGGATATTTCGAAAATACAAGCGCAGAAATATCAAAGAGTCAGAGGTTTGACTTCCAAGCCTACTTTATTAGTTTATTGGCAAAATAATTATGCAGCACCCAGAAAACGCTCGCACAGATTCTACACTGTTTGGAGGAAAAATGTAATTAATAGATATAAATAAACTAATTCTAAGTGATAACCACGGCCTCTTCCATTTTCAAACAGGCTCATTTCACGTCTAACACGTTTAATCAACACCAATTTATTCCGAACTTTCGTATTTGGGGATTGCATGCTCTGTCTGTAACTTTTTCTTTAGTGTCAATTAAGGTTGGTTGCCTTGGCTTATCATCTGCTTATGAACCTGATATTTCTACCTCTTCCGTTTCATCTCGAATTTTTGACAGTCTTTTAACAATATTTTTAATTTGCTTTAACAAAAGCATGTGTAGGAACTGGAAATAAGTCATTCCAAATCCTATAACAATGATCCTGGTTTTCATAATTATTTTTTGTGGATTTTGTAAATAATTCAACACACCACTTAAGCCAGAATGCAAGCTAGACCTGTTTTTGGCAATCCCAAACATCCCGAGATTAGCCAAGTATAGTCCCGGGAGATTCGACCGTGCCACGCAAAATAACTTGTATGCGAGTTGCTTGCGGACGTGCAAACAGCCAAAGAATGCTTTCATTTCGGAATCGTAACGCCTAAAAAGACACAGTGGTCACGGTCCGTGTGGGTGGATGTTGTATTACCTCCCAACACTTTTCAAGTACCTAACATCAAAGCACGTGACTACACCATGCTATCGTCTTCCGCACGTGTAAACAGTCCACTGGAAAGTCAAGAAGTCAGTGTGACCATCCCTTGCCAAGGTGCTTGCCTGTTACCACCGTTTTCCTCCATATTTTTTCCCCAAAGACAGTCCGCGAATAAAAATTTCTTCACGGACTGTCACCGCACAACCTTAACCGCAGTCTTAAACCATTCGATTTTGTGCGAGAATTCCCTGTATGACAGAAGAAAAATTTTAAAGGTGAAGAAGGGGTTAAATGACGGGATGATAGTTTGTCATTTTTGCTGGTGGCTAATGTCATATTTGGTGGCAGTTTTCCATTGAGCGGACAGCTTCTTGTTTAACCAAAGTTGTACAATATGTAGGACAATGTATGCTCAAATTTCGCCAAATACTCTACAATGTACAAATAATGTTGATTGTTTTGGTACTGAGTGATAAGCAAAGGCGTTCGCCGAATACCGCGGGATGTAATTAAGAATACATGCGCGGCTACATACTTGTTGATCTTGGCGAATTACTGTTTTTAAGACTTCCATTAAACCCTATCAACTGAACCGCTATATTAAGAAAATCTTGAAGACTGTTAAACTTGAAAGTGCGTAGGTAGGTAAGCAAGTTACGTAGCAAGGTACAACGTGTAAATTAAAGGGGTGGAGAGGTGGAGACACAACTTCGCTTGTTTTCTACGTAAGGGGAGGTAGAAATATACTGGCTGCACGAGTTCTTTCCTTATTATTTTCGATGCGTGATGGAAGACCATTGAATCGTTTCTCCGGTATCCGACTCTTATTGCCTCTCCACTTTTCTAGTGGTCGCCTCGTTGATTCTGGCTTTCGAAAGTTGCATAGTGTGTCAGGCTTGTCCCAAAACCCAAATCAGAAAAACAAAAACTGATCTTATCATCCAGTCGACGCAACCCAGGTCCTGGGTTGTCGGTTCCATTAGCAACAGCGTCTTCTCAGTTGTTAATCTTAGTACGCAACCGATCGAGTGCTTTCCAAATAGGTCACTGCTGTTAACGTTCATGCTGATAGCAATTTATGGGTATATCTATTTTTATTATGTGTTTACTTTTCCGTATTTATCCTATCCTATTAATTTCCGTACGTCATGTCCTCTAAGGCGACCACTGAAAACCAGCGCCGTGCGGTGGGTATCCCACGGCACAGCTTTATGCTGAGTGGAAGCCTCTTTGCCACAACCACGACATGCATTGTTTTTTTTTTGTATTAAGTAGTTTATAAGTTATCTTGACTAACATAAATTAAGATGTACCTACTAACACTATAGTGTCGTATACCTACTAATACTGTCGTTTATTTTGTGGTAAATAAACGCTTTTTCTTTCTTTCTTTCTTTCTTTCTTTTGATGTTCTTGGGGCTTCATGTAATCGAGTGATTGTATGAGACGTTTTTCTAACAGCTGGGTTTTCTCAATAGATGGTGAGCTTTGGTGGCTTCGAAGCAACAAAGAAAACACCTGGTAACATTACTTACAACCTTATTTTTAACTATAACCTCACCTGCTTACCTACATGGCTCGTGCCGCCAACAGAAAAACAACTCCAACACCATCTTATCGACAACGTAATTTCAGAAACAAGTTTCTTCCTACGCATTAGTACAACTTATAAAGACGTTACAACCTTATAGCAGAGATTTGACGCGGAAACATATTCAGCTTACGTTATGGTTATTACGAGGGGCGTGACCGAGACCCCGACTAATGGATTACGTTCGGTTTTGTTATTTTGTAATAAACTTGTAATGTTTGTGTTTGCATGGTTTTTAATTGTTGAGCTATGTGCTAAGAAAAAATCATATTTGTTGTAGGATAATCTGTAACCAATTGAATTGATGAAAGGAATGCTTTGAATTGAATGCGTGCAGTTGTGTCAAGAATGTTATTTGTTTTGACAGCTCTGTTAATGTTGATAGGGGTTTCATGGATACGTTGACTGTTGGACACGTTATCTGTTGGATACGTTGGACTGGCGTAACTGTTCGTAGACGGGCGGGACATAACCAATTATGAAACAACACTAGGAAAAGAAAAAATATTCTATACTAATATGATTATTTTGTTACATTACATGAAGTTCCGATTATGACGTTATTGTAGGCACAGAAATCTTTTAAAAGTACCTTGAATTATCTACCCATACCACAGAATGTATCCGTTTGTGAAGCAACAAAAAACTTATCACCAACCTATATTAAGTATTGTAACTGCAACACTTTATTCTCTCACTCGAACCTCGGTGTTTCTCATCCTATAGCCATCCAAAAAGTCAGAACATTAATCAAACACCAAGGAGACCATACTCAATACAAACGGCAACAGCTCTCAATCAGGTAACGTTAGCTAGGTATACCGTTGGAGATAAAGCGAGATGCGCACATAACGGTGCCTAACATTAATTGATACAAGTAAACGGTGCCGTAGAGCGGAATCGCGCACTAAGCTATAATGCGCAATTGCGCACTTGTAATACGGTAATATCTGTAATAGTCTGTATTGTTTCTTGAGATAACGGTGTTTAAAAAAGTTGTACTGTGCCTTTGAGGAATAGCTTCTTTGTCTCGGTATTCAGCTGGTTTCTAAGAGGAGGCTGTGTTTTAAAAAAAATTAAACTTGCAAGTAAGAATTAATGTTACAGCTGAAGCAATGCTAGCGTACTGATTGCAACAAAAGCCTGCCCAGATATGCAAGAAGTAATGGGCTGATAATTTTGGACTCACACCTCGGCCTTGACGGCTAACCAAAAAAATACTGTACTCTAAAATCTACAAACTGAAGCGATATTTCACTTAATTTATGCAATTAAAAAACGCGACACTATTTTAATTAAACTCTCAAAAACATTAAAAACTTAATCATAACTTAGCTCCATATAAAACTGACAGTTCATCTCTTAATACTGCATATTTAAACAGAGTTAGATATACCTACGGTTGTAATATTTTCCTAACTAAAGTCCAATTAAGTTACTAATTATTAATGAGTATAGTATTAGTGTTAGTAGCCCAACGGCTAGCTTGAAATTTCACTTGCTTGGTCAGTCAGACGTGTGGCAAAACTGGAGTCGGATTTTCTGGCTGCTGACAATCCTTAAATATTGTCAAAGATCCACAAATGTTAACTGGGACCAACAGTTTAACGTGTTTTTCGAGGCACGGAGGAGTCGCAGTGTGTTAAGATGGTCACCCATCTACAGACACACCTCGGCAAGCGTAGCTTAACCTGGAAGATCCACCCGTGCGGCTGTTATTATTGAGGTTAATTTAACCGACAATACATCTCTGAACACCCTATATTTAAACAGATGTAGATATACTGGTGTAACGTGTTTCTAACTACAGTCCAACTAAGTTACTAATTATGAATGACGTGTAAATGAGTTGAGTATTAGTGTTAGTAGCTCAACGGCTAGCTTGAACTTTCGCTTGCTCGGTCACTAGGATCTGACCTGATTGGTTCGTTTATGTGATGCGGCGTAGTAAGTACTCCTTGTTGATATAGTAGTGGGGTTACTGTTTAAAAAACAAAAGCCAAAGGAATATGCTTCGGGATGCATAGTGTCGGAGACTGTATCCCGAAGCATATTCCTTTGGCATTTATAATTATCATCTTTCGCGAGGGCGAAGCAGCGGTCAAAGCTAGATTCAAATAATATAGGTTGGATCGGATAAACAATCTCCTGATCCAGGATATGGTATTAAGTATGGATTAGTATTGTGACAGGTGGGGCGATTTGGGACATTCGACGGTAAAATAGTGAGGCGCAGCAATAAGAATTTGAAACAACCATAATGAGTAAGCAAGGAAAATTCTCACATAAATGTAACTATAAGGTCCATGGACATAGAGGTCATAGCTAGGCTTACTCGGGTTTGCGGATGGCGAGCGATGGATGGCTCGTCGTCGCGTTTTTTTCCACGCGCGCCTCGAAGAGATGTCAGCATAGAAGACGGGACCTGCTAGGACCAGTGCCCAGGGTTGTGGAATTTGTTCCAAGGAGACCGCGGCCCTGGATTGAAAAGGGCATTAGTAGGAATTCGGGGCCGGTGGGGATTCTGACTCCCTTCCGCTCGGTTCAGAGGGGAAGAAGTAATTTGATGATTTCCCATATATAGAAACGCTTACTGCCTATCTTATCTATTCCAGTTTCATCAGCAAAAAGGTAATAAACAATACAAAAAATTTGTATAAAATTGTATATGAGAGATCCATAACTAGCGACTCTTCATACAATGTTTATTAATTATAATCAAGTTAGGTATCAATTAAACAAAATAAATGAAGATAGAAGACGTTTAAACAAAAATGCAAAATCAACAAGTTTCATATTTCTTGCGTCCGTCTACAGTGGGAAATCTAACAACAGTAATGAAATATTCAAATGATATGCATATTACAAATATGCGTGACATTGTGTTTGTAAGTCGTTATAATTGCGTGTTTTGTTATGCTTAATTGGCTGAGACAGGGCTTACTAACTGTGTGTTTATGCGGTGGGTTTGCTTGCACTGATTGCATTTGGTTCGTGGGATGATGCGTCTCAATGTAGTACTAGGGATTGTAACGAAACTCTTGCTTCGCCATTCAGATCATTTGGGCCCAGTAGGTTGTCAAAATAAGTAAACGTCAGTGACGTTTATCTCATCTTGGTCTTTGGTATTGGCCTGTTTAGAACATGACCGGAGAGCTATGATAATTGTTTCGAAAATCAGCAACTTATGAACGTTAAAAATGTACATGAAGACCCCCGTCACAATTAAATGGTTGTAAAAGTCAAACAAATCCTACATTGTTTGCAGAAAATTGTACGAATATCAGACAAGCAGTTTCGTAGTAACAAATTGAAATACAGACGTTCCAATTTATAATAAGAGGCTGTGGCTAAGAATTATTGCGGCCATCAATATTATTTATGCATTCGCTAGTTTAAACTAAGGTGCGGTGGAGATGCAAATACCAGGATGTTATTCAGAAGTCGCATTATTTATTGCGTATGTGACCCGAAAGGAAAATTCGCAGTAGATGTTTAGAATTGAAATATCAGATTTTTATTCAAAAAACATTTGTGAAATAAATAATTAAAAAAAATAATTTATACCAAACCGCATTACCTGGCAACTTGGGTAATTTTGTAACTCTTTAAAAAAAAGGTCTCACCGACGATACTACGACGGGGTTTTTGCAGGTCACTGAGCAGCAAAATACACCTGAAAAACAGGATGAAAATATTGCTCAAATAGGAGACCTAACCAGGCAAAATGAAATCCGTTTGAAAAGCCAGCTTGCATGACATCATCAGAATATTATGTTTTGTTTATTAGTCAAACAGATCTAAATGGACGATTGCATGAAAACATCGATCCTCCACATGCCTTCGAAACATTTGCTATTCCTATGATTTAGAACTGAAATCAGTTCACTCACAATAGTATCTGTAGTTCTGACATAAGCTGTGACAAGTGGGAAAGCCATCGTTCATCTGCTTGCTGATCAAGACGATAGAAGTAGTTTCTGTGACAACTGCCCTAAGAAGAGACGAAGACAAAGTGGCCTGAAAGCAGCTCGCCAGTAAACCCGACCAAACTGTCAAGGACGAGCACGATTTTCAACAATGAAGAAAAAGCATAAGAATATGCAAACATAACGTTTACCACATATCTGAGTTTTAATCGAGCATCGACTGTATAGTTGGCTTGACACATTCATGGTGAAAATCGTTGTACCAAGGCTTATCGCATCGATGATTACAGACTACGCAGTTACCGATATGCTATGCATGTAGACCATGCACATATGAGCATTGACCGTGTGCTCTATGATGTAGGTACAAATAGGACCAAAGCTTGAAGATCTGTTTTAAATTCGGATGGACCAGGGAAGCAGGGTACAGAAAGAAGATGTAATAAAGTGGCAAAAGAAGATAAAGTTTTGTCTGTATCTGGTCGGCGAAAAAGCATCGAAAAATGCCGTGAACTGAGTAGAGACGAAGTTATATACGCTTATGGACGATTCCTAAATGCGGATAAAACGAATAAATTTCAAACAAAATCCCCTTGCGATCATTTTAAGCTCCGCTTAATGATAAATGATAAATGATAAATGATAAATGATAAATGATAAATGATAAATGATAAATGATTTATTTTTGTAAGTAGGTTGTAAAAAACACTTTTACACGTCAATCTTTTTTAGGCCGTTATAAAAACTAGATGAGGCCGGTGTTTCCTAGCTGACTACCCTGAGAAGAAACACCGAAACAAACTCAGAGGTCAAGGTCTCTTTTGAAGTCCATACAATTGTACTGGTCAAATCATATGAGAACCATGTAGGTTGGTGTCTGAAGTGGTCTTTTGAGGAAAGTACCCCACAGATTTGAGTGGACCTGTCCAAACAGTGCAAGCATTTGTCAGTTATCGTGTAGCTCAAACTTAGAACTTTAAGGAGCTCAACGATTTGACGAACAATACCAAAGTAAGGACATTTGGGTAGGCCACGTAAGGAACTCAAACCGCCAGACTAATATGAATGAATGAACCCCCGACGTAGCGATCTACATGGTCCTCATATTCACAATACGTTATATGAGGACCATGCAGATCAGTGTCTGAAATGGTCTTTTTAAGAAGGAACCACACCGTTTTGAGTGGACCTGTCCAGTCAGTGCAAGCCTTGGTCAGAGACAAGTAGCTCAACTTAGAATCCACAAGGAGCTCAACAACTCGACGAACAATGCCAATGAAAGGACATTTGGGTAGGCCACAAAAATACTCAAACAGCCAGACAACGTTAAAAAAAATACTTTGAAGGGGAGAATGCTAATAATAACCCATATAGTCCTCATATTCACAATAGGGAATAAAATTAAAATAATAAAAAAAATGATACTTTACAAAGTAGGTATTCATGTCAAAATAAGAAATTGTAATGAAATAAAAAGAATACTTTAAAAAGTAAACATTCATGTCAAGAGTAAATGAAAATGAAAATATAAAAATGTCAAACTGTATAAATATAAACAAAAAGCGCACAAAAGAGAACAAAACAGGAAAAAAAAAACATTAAAACATTGGGCCGTGTACAAAACTGAAGCAGCTCAATCCCAAGCCTTCTTGTCCTCAAGATAATCTTTCACTGTATAAAAAGCTTTCTGGCATAGCTTACGTTTTATAAATAATTTGAATTTATTTATGCTTAGTTCTTGAATAGGGCTAGGAAGTTTATTATAAAAATGTATACATTGGCATCGAAACGAACCACCTATTTTTTTGAGCCTGGTTTTAGGAACGACATAATTGTGTTTGTTCCTAGTATTTATGCTATGGATATCACTGTATTTTTTAAACAGATTAATATTTTTATGTGCATACAAGAGGTTTTCATAGATATACTGGGATGGCACAGTCATAATATTAATCTCTTTAAATTTGTCTCTGAGGGACTGTCTGGGACTCAATTTGTAAATTGCACGAATAGCCCTTTTTTGTAAGACAAATATTGTCTGAATATCAGCGGCATTTCCCCACAGCAGAATGCCATATGACATCACACTATGAAAGTAGCTAAAATATACTAAACGGGCCGTCTCCAAATCAGTTAAGCCACGAATTTTCCTAACAGCATATGCTGCAGAACTGAGCTTTTTTGACAGTTTGTCTATATGGGGGCCCCACTGCAGCTTCGCATCTAAAGTAATGCCTAAGAACACTGTGGTATCTTCGGGTTTCAACTCTTCACCCTTTATCGATACAACAGTGTTCACTTGTCGCACATGAGGTAAGGTAAACTTTATACATTTTGTCTTTTTCTCGTTAAGTAAAAGATTATTAGCATTAAACCAGTTAACTACAGTTGCTAGGGCAGAATTTACATTGTCAGTAACTATCTGCTGGCGTTTTAGTTTAAACAAAAGCGACGTGTCGTCTGCAAATAACACTATATCGTGTTTGTCTTTTATGAGGAACGGCAAGTCATTAATATAAACGAGAAACAAGAAGGGACCTAAAATTGAGCCCTGGGGGACCCCCATCCTGATTACAGATCCAGGAGATCTTTTACCGTTGACATCAACTCTCTGAATCCTATCACTCAAGTATGAAGTAAGAAGATCCAGAGAGGCGTTCCTGATTCCGTAATAGTGTAATTTCCTGATCAATGTCTCATGGAGAACGCAATCAAACGCCTTGGACAAATCGCAAAAAATCCCCAAAGCATCGCATTTGTCCTCCCATGCATTATAAATGTGTCCTAGAAGTTCAACACCGGCATCAGTTGTTGAACGACCCCTTGTAAAACCAAACTGCTTATTATGTAAAAAATTATGTTTATTAAAATATCTTTGCAATTGATTTAAAATCAGTTTCTCAAAAATTTTACTAAAAGTAGGTAGCACTGAGATGGGTCTATAATTCGAAGGGTCTGATGTACTACCTGATTTAAATAAAGGTATTATTTTACTATATTTCATTAGATCAGGAAACTCACCACGGTCTACACAATTATTAAAAATAACAGCTAAAGTAGGAGCTACAATGTGTATTATAGACTTAGCAAGGTCAACAGAATTACCCCATAGATCTGCAGTTTTTTTAACATTCAGTGAATTAAACGTCTTTACAATATCAGTAGAAGTGACATATTGGAATTTAAATTCAGCATCACAAACTGGAACGTTTTCTTTAAGTAAAGCTTCTGCAGCACTGGGTGATGAATCTAGATACTTAGTTGTCGATACGGGAATCTCTGCAAAGAAATCTTCAAATGCCGCGGCGACTTGCGAGTCTGATTCAATAATACTGTCATCAATAGCAAGGCTATAATCACTACTTCGATTGACAGACCTTCCTGTTTCACTATTAATAATATTCCATGTCGTTTTAATTACATTACTACTATTTTTAATTTTTGAACCCAAGTACCTAGACTTGGCTATATAACAAACCTTTTTAAATAATTTAGTATAATTCTTAACATATAAGTTAAACTCTACTGTATTAATATAAGTTCTTTCTTCATACAGCTCATAAAGCCGTTCTCTACTCTTATAAATACCAATGGTGGCCCAGTCACTGAAGGTAGTGTTACAGTTAACTGAAATGGTTTTGGGAACAAATGTTGTATCAAACTCTGCGCAATACATTTTGAAAAAATCATTATAACATTGATTAGGGTCATCATTCGTTGACAAAGTTGGCATTTTATTTAAAAGTTTAGCCTTAAATGTTTCTAAACGAAACTTTGATTTTGGGTTAACAGTGATATCCTTTTTTGTTTTTGTTTTATTTATATTTGGTATAGAGATAAATTGTCCACAGTGATCTGAATCTATTAAATTAATCATTTTTGTATGGGTAGGTACAACATCTGTATAGATATTATCTAGGCAAGTGGCACTAGTGGGAGTTATTCTAGTAGGCTCCATGAAAAGGTTTGCAAGATTGTATGACTGAAACAGACTTATAATTTTCGTACTTAAACTAGAATTTTCTAACAAATTAACATTAAAGTCACCACAGATAATGATAGACTTGCTTGAATTACCAATTTTGTGCAAAACTTCATCCATTACTGTTTCAAAACTATCATACAATCCTGAAGGTGGTCTGTACACACTTAATATAACATACTGCTCCAATTCAATACAGGCTATTTCAATAATCCGCTCAACAGAGAGGCTCACTATATCCTTACGGTCCTTAAATTTAAGATTATTATTTATTAAAATTAATGAGCCACCATGTATAGCATTTACTCTGCTGAACGAACTACCAACCTGGTGATTACTATAATTGAACATAAACTGATGGCTTTTAAGCCAATGTTCCGTTAAACAGAGAATATCAATATTGTTAAAATTAAGGAATAATTCAACTTCTAAGTCCTTATTCATAAATCCTTGAATATTTTGATGCACCAGGTTAATAGTATTTATTGATTTTAAAACATTATTTGAATTATTATTGGCATTTGTGCTAGAGATAATCTCTATTGTCCTACTTTCTAATTTAAATTATAATTTGGGTTAATATTTGTTGCCAAGATATTGGCAGAATTATTTAAAATGTCAAAATGGCATTGCTCAATAGGAGCAAATTGTTTAGCCAAGTTCTTGGCTGTAATATTAAAATAATATGATAGCGACATAGCTATCTGTCTCCTACAAAAGTTTGTCAGATAGTATCTGTCTACAAGATACCTATCTTTTGTCAAATAAAAATTATCACCAATAAAATTGTTGGTGTCAATTAAATTAAATAAATGATTATTAAATGTCACATTGTGCAATGTCATATTCAAATTAAATCTAGTGAGATTTTCTTCCTGTGGCAAACTTTGGCTATATGGCAATGTGAACATCACAATTTTTCTTAATCTAAGGTTACTTAGTGTCCTATAATATTGGAGCAATTCTCCCTTGGTTAAATTGCCCCTATTACCAACAAAAATCACAAGTATAGTATCTTGGTTAAATTTACTTTTTATAATTTTTTTCATTATGTCAAATAATGAACATCCAGGCATACAATTGTTTATTATGGAGTGGCCCGGGTATTCACTTGTCAAAAAGTGGCCTAAGTCCTTACCTATTTCATCAGAATACATAACAATATCATTATTTAAAATTTTCTGTGATAAACAATTAGTGTTTGGCAAACTGGCACAAGACTGCGGTAAGGCTGTATCATGTATTGACAACGAATGATCCGGTGTTGTAGCAATAGATGGTGATTGACACCGCTCACAGTTTTGTTGTGAACTTACTAACTCATTCATTGCCAACACATATTCCCTCATTTGGTTTTCAGAGGCGGTATATTTGATCGTCATTGAATTTAATTTCTGCTGTAGACGGTCAAGTTCACACTGCAAGTCTTCAGTGTCAGTTTGGTATTTTTTTGTACTTTTTTCTAAGTTTAATGAGTAAATATCTAATTGTTTTAATAAATTTAGCCTTTCCCTATTGAGTTTTACATTTTTGATGAAGAACTTTTGTTTTTTGACCATTTTCCTAGTCTTAAGAATATATTTATTGATTTTTATATATTTTTTAAGTTTATTTTTGCTAGTAACTAATCTCTTAGGTTTAACTGATTTAATTTCATCGTCACTAGTCAAATCTATAATATTGGAAGGGCTAAATTGAGGAACCATTGATGGGGCAATAGGCACCAACTCGCTGAAGAGACTTTGATTTAGCGAGGCAGTGATGTTGTGATTTACCATCTCCAGTTGTGAAATTTGATTTTGAGCCTCTTGCAGCTGTTGTTGCAATAAATATTTGTGATCCAGAGCTTGTTCGTACTCTGTGCTACATTGGCTAAATCCGTCCACAACAAGCTGGAGCCTATCCCGGTCTTCTATGGCCTCAGTGTATTGACTGTATAACTGAGCCATTTCACTTTTTAACTTCCTATTCTTTTCATGGGCATCAAGGAGAACCCTTTCATTGTCATCCATTTCCTTATTTAGTTTGTCACAGTACTCCTTGGACACCTTTAGTTCGCTCAAAGCCAGATTGAGTTTAGACTCTTCTTGGCGAGCATAGGCGCTACGAGTCATAGGCATGATTAAAAAAAGGAAAAGAAAATAAATTAGAAAAGACTAGGCAGTTGTGGCAAAAGTTTAAAAGATATTTAGGCGAGGGAAAAATTAAAAGATACAAAGTTAAGAAGTTCTGTAACCAAACTAACTAAGGTTATGTTTACGATTTAGAGATCAATGGCATCAATAAGTAGCCGTACAAAAGGTGTACAATGTAAATAACAGTAAGTTAATAGGCCGTAAACTTTATAAAACCAAGTAAAACAAAGTATTATACCTGATATCAAGATGACAATGCAACAATTCACTCGAGCCGGTAACCTCTCACCCGTCACCGATTCAAACTACAATTTTAACACTTTATTGCACAAAGTTATACAAATCTAACACGAAATACACATTAATATTCTATTAACTTGAAAAATAAATGGAAATAGGCCTTACAAATAAAGGAATTTAATATTTTAAATTAAAATTTCAAAGGACTACTATAAAACAGCTGTTAGCTGTAGTGTTGCCACAGGAAAAAAAAAAATATAATAAATGCAAAATTCCTGCCTTATGGGAAATCCTTTCCATTCTAAATGTATGTACATATAACGTAATTTCCCTCATCAGCCTCCTATAGAAATATTTCATGATTCCGTTTTTGTTTCAGGTAATTCATGAATATCACATTCGGCTACCCCGCGGGTATTGTATTCGAGTTCTCGGTGAGTTTTTGTTTCACCAACCCATTGTTACAGTAGGTACTTATTTGGCTAATATCATGTAAATCATATCATAATGCCGCATTTAGTCAAAAAAACTAAACTCATTCTTTGTGGTTCTATTAAAATGGCCCAAGGTAACATTGTTTCAGATCAAAAGCTGTTTTAGGTTAGACCTTTTATAACAAAGGTTTATATTAGACTAAACATAGATACAGTCCGACCATTTATCATTACGGCCGAATCAAATATATCGGTATAACAATTCCACAAGGCCAGTTAAATTACCACAAGTGGTATCAGAATTCGACGGATTAAAATGCCAGTTAATCGCGACAATCTGTTAAAATTCAGGTCGAGTTAACGCGTTCGTAAACTAATGTTTTCCCACCTTTTGTTTTCTTATCGCTACTTGTTAACCTTATTGCGTGTGCTATAGAAACGTAGACTTGTACGTGTACTACTTGTACCCCTGTGTGTTGTTGTGTTGATGTAGTCCTACTGGACTACATCTTGAAGCGGACTTGTGTTTCCTGATAGCTACAACCTGGGGATATTTAAGTCAAGAGTGAATAGGTTACTTGTATGCAAACCTACTTCATCATCTACCACATCATCGCTTTCCATCAGCTGAGATAGTGGTCAAACGCGGGCCTATCAATGGTAAGAAAAATCTCTTCCCTGCTGAGCATGTTTTGGCTTTTATAAGTTTAATCCTCGTTCAGCAACGTATGGACTAAAGCTTCTGTAAATTTCTTTGGTATGTCAAAACCGAAGCACTGTGGGGTTCTGACGGGTTTAACAGTATTCGGAAATTTATACATGTCTTGTTTATCGATAACATCATGACGTTTTTCGATAGGTTGGTGAACAATTATTCAACTGGTATTATGTGTTTGACAAGCATCTCATTTCGATAGGTTTGAATGAATCGGTATGGACGAAATTTGCCGTCTCTTTTTGTCAATTATGCCACCTCAGTCCAACAACTAGACCTTTCCGCAAAGCCTTGGAGGTTATCTTCTTCAGTGTCTTCTGAAACCAGTCCTTGCAGTAGATTATGCCACCATAACCTCTATCTAAGCTGGCTCCATCGTCAGGCAACGTCTTGGTATATAGTCAATTTTGGTATACGGTTTTATAACCGTATACAAAAACTTCTCCCTGTATACAAAATACTTGCATGTTTCAAATACATTTGTCTATTTCAAACGTTTCGAATAAATGATTCAAACAGAATTTCCGTATACAGAACGATCGATATCATTGTATTCTAACGTATTTATTATTCTGTGTGTGGATGTAGGTATGCCTCTTAATTTATTCACGGCGAAAGGTTTTGCCGCGTTTCTTGTATAAAATGCGTTGGGAAACTGTTTGTTTTTATTCTGTGGTTAATATTTGATAGGGTTTAAAAGCTTTTGGCTATATAGCAGATCGGTTACGCCACGCTGTATGGGTTTTGAGTATTGATTGGTAAAAGTAGTAAGAATCTCACCGTGATAATTTATGTGAGGTGAGCTTAAAGTGAGTATCATTCCTAACATCACATGAATTGGCATGACAGCTCACTATAAATCTAAGTTTTCACGGTGAGTGTTTTTTACAAAATCAACCAACAGGACACACGTCTCTTTCTACTTTTGGTAATTTTTCGTTCCATGTTTTGAGCTGAAAATGCAAATCGCTTACACATTATAACATGTTCATAAAATTAAAATAACTAGACGAGATCGGTGTTTCTTCACAGAGTGGTCGAATAGAAAACAAATTGTGGTCAGAGGTTAATCTTATTTAAAGTCCATAGGTACATCATCTAAATCGAAGGTCTGGCTTGAGGAAGTCTTTACGTCGTGGCCGTTTAAACTTTACAACCCTCAAAGGACTTGTAACATCCATTATAAAAGCCGGAGACAATCTATTCGTAGACATAAACTAAATTCCTGGGTTAACTCATCCAACTATAATCTTTCACATGTTGAAATCCAGAATATTGCAATTCTAATTCTGAATTTTGAAACAATCGAAACTTCTTTCGAATTTCAGAAGTTCAATTTCATACAAATGAAAGATAATAAAAAGATACAAATATAGAAAAAAGATAGAAAGATAAAGAGAAAAAGGTAATAAAGCTATCAATATCAGTTTAAACTTGCGAGGCCAAAAAGGATCCTATCTCAGCATATGCTACGATATTTAAAAAAAATAAAGAAAAACATAGAAAGATATTAGAGAATAAAAAGATAATAAAGCTATCAATATCAGTTTAAACTTGATAGGCCAAAAAGGATCCTATTTCAGCATATGCTGCGATATTTAAAAAAATAAATTTCACAGCGCATTCTAATAGGTCCTATGAAGCTAAGGTTGCTATGCTATGTCAGGTGTCTTTCAATGTTACTAAGCCTTTATTAGAAAGGTTGCATATAAATGGTTCTTCTTCTTAGTCGTGACTTTAATTTTTGTGAATATGAGGACTATATGGGTAATATTTTCTTTCCTTTAAACTATATTTAATCGTTAAATATAGTTGCCTGGCAGTTTGAGTACTTTTGTGGCCTACCCAAATGTCCTTTCTTTAGCATTGTTCGTCGGGTCGTTGAGCTCCTTAAAGTTCTAAGTTTGAGCTACACGGTAACTGACAAATGCTTGCACTGTTTGGACAGGTCCACTCAAATCTGTGTAGCACTTTCCTCAAAAGGCCACCTCAGATATACCTACATGGTTCGCATATGATTTGACCAGTACGGATTGTATGGACTTAAAAAAAAGGAAAAGAGACTTTGACCTCTGAGTTTGTTTCGGTGTTTCTTCTCAGGGTAGTCGGCTAGGAAACACCGGCTTCATCTAGCTTGAAATGAACAGAAATATTAGACGTGTAAAAGTGTTATATTTAACCTACTTACAAAATAAATATCTATCATTTATCAGAGTAGTGGCAGATGTGATTACCCTTACAATAATTCGTCATTTCTCCCTGCTGGCCGACTTCTCGGTGAATTCCTGCAGGTTTAGACCATGTTAAAAATTACCACTTTGAATAATCTTTTCTTTCGTCATACCAATATTTCTGTCGTATTTTATAACTATCCGTGCAATGTTAATCAACAAAGAGTTTACCACAAAGGCAATGAACATCTAAGTCACGCGTTTGACCTCAAATTCTCACCTGATAACGATAATGTGGACTACGATGGAACATGCTTGCCTAGAAGCTATTGACTTAATGAATCTAAGAGAAGTGTCTTCGTATTTAACTCACACCTTCAAGCCTTCGAGCCAGCCTCATCAAACCTCAATATTCTAAACCTCACTCCAAAAGCTAAATAAGGTCCTGCAATATCAAGTCCTGCCAACTTTTTACTGTACAAATACTTAAAAAAAGTTTCGCAACAAAGCAAGTGGACGAGATCAAGTTGCCAGTACTTTGGATTTTATTGAATGAGCACATAGAGATAAAACTGCAATGACCAAGTACTTGTTGATATCGGCTTCCACGCTAGTGGCGCCTTGCCAAACGGGGCATGTATTGCACCATTTACATTTTAATGGAAATGCCAGGTGGATTAAAAAAAACACAGGTGTGCATTGTTTGACTAAATGTGGCTTGTTGGTCTGTGTCGCTTGGATAGGTAAGTGGTATTTCTGAATCACGTAAGCTGTCTTCGAGCGTTTTGATGAAAGCAAAGTTATCATTGTGTTAAAAGCCTCATTTTAATGGTGACACTTATGTATCGAAAATCATAAGCAAGGCTTTCCGCAAAATTTAAACTGTCGCAAAATATTCACAAGCATAAATTTTCTCACAAATTATTTAAGCATTATTTGACCTCAAACATAAATACGTCTGCTTTATCGTAAAATACCCTTAGTACTCTGAGGTGGGTCTTTATGATAGAGACTTCCATAAACTTCTATAATGTGCACAACTATAGGAAAAGCACTAATCGACTCGAGCGCCACAATGTGTTTAAAAAAAGAAACTTTTCAGTCCTGTCATCGTGTTACAGTCAATGTTTACATTATTATTTAAATAATTTTTATTATGATGAAAATTATAAAATATGGGTTCCAGCTCATTAAGAATTATCGTCAGCGTGACCAGAATATGTCAACAGGCTAAAAACTCTTCGGCTCCGGGAATATCTTATAAGTAGGGAAAACAGTTATGAATCAATAATAAGTGGCAAAATTGTAGCTCAAATAAAGATTTTTAAAATTTATAATGTCAAAAAGAATTTTCTGAACACGTTTTTCACGTAAATATTTTGATTTTTATTTGAGGTTCATTTATTACTTACTACTTTGTTTGTATTGAATAGTGCCTACAAAACTTGGCTATTTTTACAAATAAAATCATAATAGTAGATTTGTAAATGTTTTTGAAATTCATACACACATATTACAAAGGTTTTTTTTTCTGCATTTATCCACTTTTGTCACTGTATAACCATAGAAAGTGAGTACTATTTGAATGACAGTAACAAATTTTATACATTTTTCAATGAAGTGATCGAGCATCCAGAAATGCAGCGATACTTTTTCACTTAGATATTAAATATTATTTCTTCACTTTTAAGTGATTATTTTACAACGCGAAGTGTCAATGTCAGGTATTGTTTGCGTAAATGATTGGGATTTGCGCCACCCGGTAGCAGAAACTTCGTCGTGCAAAGAATTTTGTAGAAATGAAAACTATTTAGGTACTGCGACACGGTTTTATTAATAGAAAAGTATAAAACCAAGTTTAACAAGAATTGACAGAAAACTACGAGAGCGGAGCACACCGCCGCCACCAAGCGGAGACTGGACAATTAAAAAAACTTTTTATTGGCAATTGCCTGGTTAGGGTATTGTCTATATTCCTCCAACAAATTTTGTCTGCGCAACAAACTAATGTAGACTTATGAATGACATGTGATATATTTTTTATTCAGAGTTCATGATCAGTGCAGACAAATAGTCTGTATCGTGGGGAGCCGTCGTTCTGATATTTTATCAGAAAGAATGTGTGAAAACGCAATCGACGCGATTATCGCTTCTGTTACGACAACGTTTTACCCTAAATTAAAAATTACCCAACATTGCATATCCGCTTTTTAACTTGCACCAACTTAAATTCCCAATTCCAATCACTAACCACACTCTTCAGCAACTTAAAGTCAAATTACCATAATCGAACCCATAATTACTTAAAACGGCCCATAAAACAAGGAGTGGCCATACTTAGTCATCCACGCCCTAAGCTAAGAAAGGTATAACCGTAAATAACTATACCTTTTCACCTAATTAGCTGTTTAGGCTACACTTGGTGGAAATTGCGTAGGCATTACACATGTTTTCCTTTGTGAATAAACCTACGCATCCTTGGTTTAAGAGCTAAACAGTGTAAAAAGAACAGAATGTCAACTTGTGCGAAAACTGTAGGCAAACGCGGAAAGAAGGACAAAACAACACTGAGGCAAAAACGCAGCAACACAATTCTGAACTGGTCCTCTTTTCAGTCTGTTGACATCTACTACTAACATAGAAGAACTTCAATTTTATCCCAAAAACAATTGTTGTTAAATTCAGTAGGTAGTAAAAACATTTCTGGGTTCCCATAGTCAATATATGTTGTTAAAATTTCGTGTAGTGAAAACTTTATTACTGTATTATGTCGTGGCGTTTTCTCTTTCTGTCAGTCACGTGTGAAGTGAGGGATGAGGGTTAGCTGTACATGGTGATTAAGGTCTACATTCCCGAGACAAGAGATCATTATTAAGTTGTAAGCTCTCAAAATCATCGGCCTCATTCTGACTGCTCTTCCTTTGTGCCCATAACCCACACTGTGCCAACCATGTCCAGGTTGCCCGTGTTGGTAATTTTTGTTGATCGTCCAACACTTTTTCTAATCCTAGGAAACCAAATAGCCTTATCCCAAATGATATTGAAAATCCATGCTTTCGATGGAGGATTCTAGGAGTCAACTTGATGAATTAACCATTCAGTGGAGGATGATTGTTTTTGTCTTTTCTTTTAGTTACACCTGCCATGATATCTCTGCACCTACCTACAGTCGATTGTTAGATAATGTCTCAGGCATTAAATCCGCCTTTGGACAGCGATTTTTGCTAGTTCGTTAAGCTTAGATAATTAAGTTAAGCACTTGTATTTTATGAAATGGTTGACTATTGAACAACATAAACGATTCATCTTCTGCCTTATCTCCTGCAGATTAATGCAATAAAGTAAAACAGAATCAAGTCCGCCCCAGTTGATTTTATGTGTGATATTTTTAGTATGTGGCTTTATTGCTTTATTGATGGACTGATGCGAGTGTGTCGTTAACGAGAGTCCGTGCTGTGATTGTGTGGGTGTCACTTAGGTTAACCTATGGACTGACTTAGCTACATTTCTTATGGGCTCTGTTGGTTCTTGTTGGTGATTAAGTTAGATCGAGTACGTCATAGCTTGACATGGATTTTAGTTGTGGTTGATCTAGTACTTAACTGTAGTACTTAAAGATTACATGGTTTGGGATAATCTTGATGTTTTTTTTAATACCTTTTGATTAAAACCCCGTTCAATAAAGAAGAGAAGAAGAAGGAGACAAATGAGGGAGAGTTTTAAGTTCTTGACCAGTTTTTTAAAACTTTATCTGCTTGTTGATGTTCTGAAAATGCCTCGGACGCTGCTATTAACGTGGCCAAAAAAACGCAAAAAAAGGGCAAATTGTATTTATCTTATATAGGTAATAACATTCTCGTGTCACAGTGTTAGTAACCATACTCCTCCGAAACGGCTTGACCGATTTTTATAAAATTTTATATGCATATTCAGTAGGTCTGAGAATCGGCCAAAATCTATTTTTCATACCCCTAAATGTTAAGGGTGGTCCACCCCTAAATTTTTTATTTTATTTTATGTGGCTAAACGACGTTTGCCGAGTCAGCTAGTATATTTATGTAAATGTACTTACCATCGACAAAAAGGATAAGGAATCTGTTTCATAGCAGCGTATCGTACTTCGTTTATTTTCTTCCAAGCTCCAAATGGATGATACTAAAAATCAAAGATCCTTCTAAGTGTAAAGAAACAAGTTTTCTAAAGGTTCCCTATGCCAGTAATTAATAAGCTCCACAACTCTGCATTTAATTAATACTCAAGAAAATAAGTGCAATATCAACACTAGAGAGGTTCGTCCAGAGTTACCTCATCCATTACAAAGTAGAGTTGTGCTTGAACTTTCAAATATATCGATAAAGTTTCAAATGCTTAATTTAATTAGTTTTCTTGTTTTGCAGTATATCTATACGGTTTCCTAGGTTTAATTAGTTTTTAGAAAGAAGTATACTTGATTGGAATTATGTAAGTTTGAAGTCATTAGGAAGTTGTAGCTTGTGTGAATTCACATGACTATTATTGTATCGTGAGATTCTTTATTCAGTAAAATGTTATGTTTTAGTAGGCTATTATGTACCTATAACTTTGAGGCAGGTTGCTTTATCTTTATTTTGTTGACACGTAAAAAAGGCTCAAAAAAATCTGTATAAAAATAAAATTGTCGATGTAACTAATGATGTTTCAGGTAGTCTAAAGTTACGCTTTCCAGTAATGATCCCACTTCAAGAGCTTATCTGTCTCAACAGGTACTCGTACTTTGTAACTAAATATAATTATGCATACAGTATATCCTGCAACTGCAAAGGAGGGATTCGTTAATTATACGTGAGGAGCACCTTTTGCTCTGTCGTATACTCCATCTTTCGTTTACCATGCGATACATGTGATCTTTTACTCTTTGAAGGCAAAAACATTTTATTTGTGCCCATAAACTTTAGTTAAGTTGTGAAAACCCAGAGTCGTTAACCTAATCCACATCTGTTATCCCCGACTGCAACGCCGCAGATTACTCCAAGCATTTTGAGGATAACGGTCATTGGAACGAAATTGTATGAGGATAAACTAGTGACCTTTCAAATGAGGCTCTTAAACGGTCGCTGGCCGTCAATAGCTGGTATTAACCTCTTTTGCATGAATATTATACAGCTTTAAAAACTGCACTACCCATGATATGTAAACTGCCTTGGAGAATATATTATACCTATGAGCCTTTAGTCATACAGAGCAGTGGTGGCCGAGTGGTAACAGCCCCGACATACGAATTGTAGGTCAAACCCAGCCAGGCGCATTGCTTTGTGTAATCATTGTCATCACCACTGCTCTCAAAACGGTGAAGGAAAACATCGTGAGGAAACCGTCATGTCCCAGAAACAAAAACCTGCACTGGGCCCGCGTGGTGGATTACGGCCCATTCCCTCTCCTAGAGAGGAGGACTGTGTCTGTGTGAGATAGGCCTTCGCCCTTCCCGAAGTGTCGCAAGTCCAGCGTATTTCCGCGGCTTTAATAGGCCATCTGTCGACTTTGTGGAAGGCCTTGCGGTATGCGCCTCACAAGAACCTTTCGACACCATCGACTGCGGGAAATATCTTAGAAAGAAAAAAGATTGTTCCCTCCAAACAGACAGTGAAATACTAAAAACAAAGAAAAAAAAAATTGGGAAAAATTAGGTAAATAAAAGTTAAAAATTACATGTTAATCTGTACTGCGAGCAGCTTTCAGTAAAGAATCCCATAGTTGCCTTCAAAAACATTTTTTTTTATTTTGATGGTTCTCCTCCTGTTTAATTTTATAGCAGACGCTTTCATTTCAACATCATGCATTAATGTAGCTGTCAACAGAACAATTTTTCAAACAAATGAACCAATAGCATTTCAAACATGCCCGACGTTTAACATAGTCACGCAATCCATAACTTTGAATACTTATCTCTAATGCATCGTGAAACGTGAAAACACGACGATTTTCTTTGTCATTTGTATACTAATAATAATCTTGCCTTATTCATGTGGAAAATCATGCAAAACAGCAAAGACAACGTGTAGAGATGCAATTTACTTCATAAATTCCATTAACATCCGCGTAGCGTACATCTGGCTCATTTGGTATGAAAATCATGTGCAAATTGAATAAAGCAAAGGAAGTAACAAGAGTAAAATGAATAAAATATATTCAATATATCATCAAGTATTGAATTGAATGAGATGAATATTTCAATTTTAATCAGTTTATTGTTCCGCAGTTTCCATTAAATGACTTGGTCAATCCACAGTATTTTATTGCTTTTCATATTTGCTTTGAATTTTAACCCCTCGAACGAGGACACGGCGTTGCTCCACCCACGCAGGGCAGACTTCCACCGTATGCTTCACCGTGTCCTCCAGGCGATCCACACAGTGTGGACACCCGGATGTGCTCTTCTGCTGAATCCGAAACAGCTGTGTCCGAAACACCTGCGCCAGGCGGAAGGTGAGGACGCCATAGCGTCTCTCCAACTACTCCTTAAAGAGAGGACTTATAGCCGAAGACCTAAATTTTTTTATTTAAAGTGACCGCTTACCTGACCTCCACAACAAAAACACTTGATTGAGCTGTTTGAAATCGTAGCCGTGTCTCAAAGTCGACCGCTGGGTGTATCTCCTGAATTCCCCTACGCTCTTTTTACAAAGAAACATCTTCAGTTAACACCATTTCCTCGTTTATGTCATCGCCAGAATAGACCATATCGCAATAAACATTTATCGACACTTCCCAACCCTCTTTCTGCTCGTGTCACATGTCTAAAGACACCGTGTACAACATTAGACCTGTTGACCCATTTCGTACCGTCGTGAAGTGTGATAGCGCTTAAGAAACTGATCCTGCTTCCTACTCCTGCGACTGGAGATTTCATTGCAAACTGGTTTTGTTCTTTGAAATATGACTGTTCTGTTTTATTTTTCATCTTTGAATTATTTTGGGCTGCCCTGAGGGACTCTTCAATTGAATGTGTGCGTCACTTGACAGGTAAAGTCTGAAGGTTCAGGCTCATTGACATATTGGCGATTGGATTGATTGGTGAATCAGAAAAAGAAAAATGAGAAGTTAGCAACAGAAACTTTAATTAAGTAACTAAATGATCAATCCAAAGGGTTTTGGATAACTTCCGCATACCGGAAGACGTAGTGTTGGAAGTCCTCTCACAACATTGATCGATGACTTGGTAAAGGCCGCGGGAAGTCGCTGGATGCGGGAGGCACAGGATCGGTCGATTTGGCGACACTTCGGGGAGGCCAATCTCCGCCAACCGTCGTTTTTCGGCTGAAAATTATGAAAACATTTAGTAAATACGGTTTTAATAAGTTGTAAGTATAGAAAAGTTTCTTAGTTCAACTATTTACTGCCGCAGTTCAACCTTATTTATTTATTTAACAATTTATGTACAAACTAATTAATAAAATACTAATTTAATAAAAAGATAAGAAGAAGGAAATCGAAAAATAGGTACAAAGGTGATGCTTATTTCTACATATAGAAATCTCTTCCAGCATACCTGCGATAGGAGAGTCAAGTAAAAAGAGATGTAGACATTGTGTGTAAAAGTATTGAGTAGGAAAAATAAAAACAATACAGTTTAAATATAACATACAATCCATAATTATCATACTCATACATAGTAACCTAAGATGGGAAGGAAAGATAATGTTCTTTCACTCTTCTTTTTAAAAACTGCAAGGGTGTATGTGTTGTCTGAAAATGCACCGTTCAGTACATTAGCCTTTTTGACCCAATCCTTGCCTCTTGTGCGATATTTTGAGACAGTGCTTGTGTCTTGTACTATTAACTTGACTAATACATAGTAACCTAAGATGGGAAGGAAAGATAATGTTCTTTCACTCTTCTTTTTAAAAACTGCAAGGGTGTATGTGTTGTCTGAAAATGCACCGTTCAGTACATTAGCCTTTTTGACCCAATCCTTGCCTCTTGTGCTATATTTTCTTCCCTTCGTAAAAGATTTTTGTATGTAATGTAGATGCTTCGAATCTGAAGCATTTATCATCGCGCATCACATTGCATTCGTGGAATTTTTCAATTCAATTGATTACTCAGTTCTAAATTGGTCAGCCGCCGCTGGAAACTCCCTTTCATTTACGGTGTTAATCAATTGTGATTCAAACAATATTGTCTTTAAAAAACTGAGATAATTTAGTACGTGGTATTCTTCTCTGTTATCTATTAACATTAATATCTCTTGCAGTAGCGCAACTAAAAAAATCTTTGGCTGAAGTCAAAAGTTGCTTAGAAGCAATGCTTCGGAGTCCAAAGTAATGTATAATCCTCTTGCTGCACTCACCCCACATTACTTGCAAGCAGCTCGTTTGTGGAATGAATTACCCATAGAAGTGAGACGTGCTCAAACGCTACCAGCGTTTAAAAAAATTGAAGGAGCATTACTTTTCTCTATAATTTTTCCGCTCCTTTCTCTCTCTATGCCTATTTGATATTTATTAGTATATTATATTTTATTTATGTATTTTATATTATTATGTCTAATTAGTATTATTTATAACGATTGTACACTGACAGCCCTAAATCTATCTCCTTTCGTTCAGTCCATCCAATGGTTGTCTGTAAGAGATTGCCTTGTGCGATAAGACCGCCTATTGTACACTTGTTTTTATAATTTTTTTCCTGTTTTTATTACAAGGTGTACAATAATGTATATAATAAATAAATAATAATAAATAAATACTTGGTCTGCGCAATGCTTTTTTCCATTATACCCTGTTTACCACCATGCTTTTTACTACCAAGAGATAACAGCACCTAAAATTTATATCCCTTGAAAATATTCACCAATTGCATTTCCTTATCGATACTTCCCAACCCTTTCTCATCAGCGTCGGATGCCTTCCAACTAAGCGATACCGTGCCTCAGATTAGACGGCTGACCCACTTCTCCAACCAAGAAGCTGACACTGCAATTAATTAGCCAGCCAATTTGTGTCTTGCTTTATTTTTATTGTTGTTAACTGAGAATGTTCTTGTTAGACTAACAAGGTCTTTGAAGTATGATAGTTATGCAAGGTGGAAATTAATTGTTGTACATTACTAGTTAAAGAAAAGTTTTTATCATACTTACATCTTGAAGGGACCTTGCTGAAGAATGAAAGCGATACTTCCTGTTAACAGTACCGGGACAGCTGCCTCTAATCTCCGGCTGGTCACCACAAATGAGAATCTAATGTCATCAACTTCATTCCGAAGTATCACGGAAATAGTTCTCAATATCTCTGACCCAATATGAATGAATCCGGTACATTTCTATAATCCAATCCAATAGTTTATGATTCGGAGAAAAGTTTGAATAGTTTCAAAACTTACAATTTCAGAACTATCTCTATTTGATTAAAACCCTTTGTCAACTAATCAGGGTCCCTAAAAACATCCTCCGCAATTTAAATTCAAAGGTACACCCAATTCTAGTTTGAATGGAAACTTTCCTAGTCTTATTCGCACCCAAGGAAATCACGGACGAAATGTCTTAAAATTTTATTCTAGAAATTCAAAAGGCTTGGAGTAAAGTCACTCGATAGTCGGCGAAGTGGGTCAAGCTCTGTATTCTGGAGTTGGTTTTGCACTTAAAGCTACACTAAGTTACGGACACGTTATTAGGTTTTCGTGCGTGGACTTTTTAAAGAAAATGTCGTTATTGATAATATCGTTAGTGCCTTTGATTGATTACGTTTTACTGAAACTCAGTTGAGGTTGAGAAAGATTCCAGATTAGCTTTAAGTCCCATCTATCTGTATTTTGAGGTCACGTCATTAGTGATGATGATGATTTATTTTGGGAAATACATTGCTTTCAATCAAGTTGGTAAATATTTTCATTACCACCAAAGGACCATATAAATGGAAAGAACGAAAGGAGATAAGCCTATGACATTTACTCAAAACAAAAATCACGCAACATAAAGTTCTCATATCCGTATAAACTTGTCCTATATTCAGAATAAGGCGCACTGAAGAACGTGCTCTACAATCCTTCAGCGCATTTCATGTAGTATGCAAATGAGGAATACATTATCTGACTTGCATAACTTCGTCTCTCGTAGATTAATACCTTGCATTCGCCTCGACGTGGCCTGATTAAACTGCATTTCAATGATATGTTGCTGAATATGAAGTGAGATTATGATGTGAGGTATTTATACCGTATCAACTGTTTTCTAAAGCTTTGCTACTAGCTAGCAGCAGCTGTTGTTACTTCATTTTTTAATACATATTTTTCAGTTCTGTGGAGACTTTCGCCCTATGCATACTTAATCAGTTTTTAACTGTCCATCGATAGATAAATATATGATCATCATCATCTGTATCGTCTGCATCGTCTGCCTTGTCTCATGCTTTCATTCCCCCCCTTTTCTCTAATGTCACTTATCATTGGATAAATATATGTGATGAGGATGACAGCCTGCTGTTTTCCTTACCCGTATCATAATAGAAGCGGCGACCTGTCAATACCGAACCAATATCAATTTGTGGCCCTGTCCCCGTATACCAATAAGCAAAAGCCTTTGCATGATTCTTTGTAGCGAGTAGCGACCCATTTTCCGTAGTTTTCCTCATACAACTCCAATATTTTTATATATTTTCCTGTCAATGTCCACAATTTATTTGATGCTCCCCAGAACTGGGTCAGTACTCCCGGGGATATTGGAGTAAAAAATATTGAAAGCATCCCTAAGACAATAGGCGAGATATTTCTTCATCATTTGCAGGGTTTTTGTGTAATGATATTTTGTAGGATTCTGTCGATCTTTAGAATTTTCATCTTTTCGAAACTGAGTGAAATGAAAATGACTTCATCGTACTCTACTATTTATAGCATCTTTGTTTAATATATTTGTAGTGATCATAAGCAATATCGCTTCAGATAATATATAGCCACATCGTTTGACAAACAGATCACTCACACTCGTAGTACGAATAATTGGCAGATAGATGACGCTATTCATCCTCTGGACGTTTAGTATGCAAATCATTTACTAATTGATGCCCCACAATGACCTCAACTAAGTTATTCAATCCACGCACCCAACTTGTCAGGTCATCTAAAGGTTAGCCCACTTACATAAAGCCGCTGATAGACTTGAGTGTTCGCTTGTAATGAGGATTCTGGCGAACGAAAGTAATTTTTCTTGGAGCTTTTTACCGAGTTGAGTAATTTTGTCATTGTTGTTTGACATGTTCATGAAGAATACATTTTCGACGAGCATTTACTAGAATGATCGTGAAAATGTTCGCAACGATGTTTCGCTCTATGCTCGGCTCTGTTCGTTGTTCACTTCGGTAAATTTAAAATCGGCGAATGCTCGATGTTCTGTTACAAGTGAATGTTCGAGTCTATCAGCACCTTAAGGTAACTCCTTAAAGTTTTGCATAACTGTCGTATTTTCGGAACGGCTTGGCACGCAGCCAAGGACGGATGAAATCTTGACGGGGTCACACTTATCGTCATAACATCCCCTTCAAACTTACTTGCTAGCTATATTCGGGGATGTTTTGAATATTTTAAGGGGTTCTAGTTAAAACTTGTTATACTTACTGGTTCCTGATTTTGATTAAATACATATTTCGTACTTTGAATATTAATAATGACCGGCTTTTGCGTCTTTACTTATTTGATGTTTGCGAAGTATGTTGTTTCTTCCTTTTGTGCCGCCATTTTAATTGTCATCGACTTTCTTTGTCGCGTTGTTACGTGACAAAAAATACCTACTGTTGTCTAATTTCAACCATTTAGAGCAAATTTTCACGGTCTTATTCAACTTGAAATTGATTGTTATAATGTCCTTTTTAAGGTTATTTGTTAGCTACTACAGTCCCTAATAAACAAAATTAGTAAAACCAAAAACAAGCAGAACTCTAAAATATCGGCTGATATTTGTGCATGTGAGGAACATTGTTTGGAAAACACTCTACATAGTCCGAATTCTCTCGTACGGGTGATATGCGGCATTGACATTCGTATTGATGACTGTCAAGTGTGTTTGACACCTATCCTTTCAATGGCTTTCGAAAACATGTGGATTTTGTACTACGCTTATATTTGCTTGGCAACGAAGTCTGCTTACTTATTTATTTGAATTCCAGCTTCGCCCACGTGAAAGTCGGAACTCATCCCAAGGGAACTAACTCCCGGAATAAGAGTATCCTGTTTCTATTACCAGGGCATAGTCTACCCGTGTGCCAAGTTTTATCCAAATGCTTTCAGCAATTAAGATGTGAAAAGGTAACAGACAGAGTTACTTTCGCATTAATGATATATGTACATATGTAGCATGGATTACGATATTTAACAACCAGATTTTTATAATCACCGAAATAGTAAAACCCAGAATGGTAGGGAAAATCCTATCATAAATAGTTTTATAAAACACAAATACTTACGTCAATAAGATAGCACACTGACATATGATCTTTTGATAAAAGATCTATGAATGGGTGGATTACGTACCTATAATTCATTCATAAGCAATTTCGGAAAACTTGTTCTATTACATTATTAATAAAAACATAGCCCCACTGATAAACGCTAATAATTTAAATAAACAAATATATGGACATCATCCTGATAAAACACTGGATTCAATTCATTCATCTTCTTGAAAAACAAAAGCACATTTTTTAACTTTTTTAAACACAACACGGCAGTTTGTGGAGCTATCACATGGAAAATTGGGTAATAGCACTTACATAATGGTCGTTTAATATATCATCATGAACTCTCCGATGAGCGAAGCAAAGATTTTAAATCTTCAACCTAAAGCCCTAGCACTAGCACAACAACACAGCAAAACGAACAAAATGACTGAACCTATCGTGCGAAACACCTTCACACCTTCAATTGGTATAATCGTTCACTAAAATCACGTTTAGCCGATTTGATTGGGATATTCACACGGAAAACCAGAACTGATGAGATTATATGCGCGATTTGGTATACTATGACACATCGGTTGCTGGGCCAATTCGTGCGTGACTAAATGACACAAAAAGGTATGCAGGTAATGTGGTGTTGAGGGCATTCATCTTTGCACCTGCAGGCTTGGTACCCAATACCGTGACAACGACAAGTGTTTTATGCACACGTTTGTGGATTGTTTCTGCTACAGTGTCTTGCGGTATGAAAGTTCAGCTGCGGGCTGTTAAACCAAATCGTGAATGCACCTGCGCTTTTTCCCGTTTCGTACATTATGGTTCACTTTATTTGTTTTTATATTTCTTTAAAGTGCCATAACGATCGAGACTGCATTAAGCAACACGCCCACCCGCTACGCCAAAGTACCATACCAACTTGACCTAAAATCAAATAGCTGTAAAAACAGTATCAAACTTTTCCCAAGTATAAAAATACCTTCACATTTCTTGTCTTTTTTCTCAAGTACCGAAGACGATTAGCTATCGTTACGCGTTTCTGCGACATGCCACGGTTCGTCGCGGTCCGTCATTAAGCTCTAGGCCTTACGTTCATTCACCTTCACGCTTTATCGCCTTGTAAACTGAATTGATTAGACCCAATAAGTACCATTGTGTTCTGATAAAATTGCAGAAGTACTACGGTAGCGTCTCCCCTTGAATTAGTTGATTTCTTGAGGATCTCATTGTTATATTTTGTTTACTTGCGGGCAGGTTTTAAATCCGCGAGCTTGCCCAATTCTCTTTATTGCATTAAAATTTTAAAAACCTTAACCACCCTTGATTTTCGGATAGCGAATGTCCAATGCATTAAGTTCATCTATAAACCGTTGCATAACGTTTAAATTAACAAATAAATCTTGGAATCTATTAAAAAATGATCGTGTTGCCTTTACTAATACCAGAATATCATCGTGATCATTTCAGTACCATACCGTTACTGCTTTTTTCATTAGCTATACCTACTACCGTATATAACTCGACCTTCGTACTCTTATCTGCTCTCTGATAAATACTTAATATCACCATTCATCTTCAGCTATCAATTCAGATATCGTATCTCTTTAATCTGTGTTACGACCCCCACCTCAGTTGTTTTATCTTTGCTTGTAACAGTCCATTGAGATCGTCGGATTTGGATATTGATAATCCATTTCCTCTCTGATAGTGATATATGAATGAAGTTGACACTTTTTAGAGTATTTTTGTTGTTGCATAATGAATATTTTGTAGTAAATGTTTTTATTCAAGTGACATAACATGACACGGTCATATTTAAAATAAGTAAATTAGAAAACATAGTTTTCTTTAGTAGCTAGTAAAACCAGTACGATAACCGATTAGAACCTCCAACATCCTCCCCTTAATCGGAAATGTTGTGTTCCATATTTATGAACATGACTGTACTTTAGTACAAAGTGATCAGAAATTTATCGCGCTGACTGTACTTTACATCAGTGTCTTGTAAAAACTTAAAAACACTAGTAATCAAACACAAATCATAACATATAACCTAAGTAACGATATAAGCAAGATATAAACTTCAATATGTAAAAACTTAGGATATAATGAGACCTATGTCAGCCACGCAACGTTGGTGCTTTATACGACTTAAGCCCTTTGTCAAAATATCTGCAGGCATTTTATCGCTCGGCAAATATGACAACTTAACTTTATTGCTTTCGACCAGTTCCCGTATGAAATGATATCGAACGTCTATGTGTTTGGTCCGATTATGATGTACGGGATTTTGTGCCAACTTTTGAGCGCTTTGATTATCATTACAAAGAGTAACGGTTGTACACTCACCTCTGATTTCAGCAATTAGTCGCTGCAGGTAAACAGCTTCCTTAGAAGCGCTTGACAACGCCATATATTCAGCTTCTGTTGATGACAAGGCAACTGTGGGCTGTTTCTTACATTCCCACGACACGGGTGCATCAGCTAGTTTAAAAATATAACCAGTGTATGATCTCCTGTCATTACCATTGCCCCAGTCAGCATCAGCAAAACCAATTAAAGGTTCTCCAGTTTTCTTAAAAGTAAGACCGTAGTTCAACGTACCCTTTAAATATTGCAGTACGCGTTTAGCAGCAGTCCAGTGTACTTGTTTAGGATTTTTATTAAATTGACTCAGAAAACTGACGGTAAATAATATATCAGGCCTAGTATTTATTGCTATAAACATCAGACAGCCGATCAAGTTTTGATAAGGAACATTGCCCGCTGGTTCCGTCTGTAAATGCCAATCAATGCTAGTATCCATTGGTGTAGACACTGATTTACACTCAGCTAAATTAAAACGTTTTAAAGTTTCAACAATATAGCGTTTTTGAGTAACTTTCACGCCATTATCTCCCACAGAAACATGTTGTCCTAGGCAGTAACTCAATACACCTAGATCTTTCAAGCTAAAATATTTTGCAAGACCGTTTTTCAGGCATTCTAACTCACAATCTTTGTCATAGGCCAATATTACATCATCAACATAAATTGCTATAATTGCAATACTATTAGAACTCTTTTTTATGTACATACAAGGTTCAGACGGCAATCTATTATAGCCTAAATCAGAAAGTACTTCATCAAATCGCTTATTCCAAGCTCTGGCAGCTTGTTTGAGACCGTAAAGTGACTTCTTTAAATGACATACTTTACTCTCCTCACCTTCGGCTACAAAACCATCAGGTTGTGCCATATAAACTTTCTCGTCTAATTTTCCATACAGAAAAGCAGTGTCAATATCTAAGTGATGCATTTTCAAATTCTGCTCAGTTGCTATAGCAATTAAAATTCTCAGTGACGAATAGCGAACAACTGGCGAAAAAGTTTCCTCATAATCTATCCCATAACTCTGATGAAAGCCTTTTGCGACTAAACGTGCTTTATATCTATTTATTTTACCTTCAGAATCACGTTTTAGCTTGTAGACCCACCTACACGGTATAACCTTTTGGCCACTATTCTCTACTAAAGTCCAAGTACCGTTGGTCATCAAAGATTTGTACTCATCTTCCATCGCGGCTATCCATTTAGCCTTATCGGGACGCGAAACGGCATCATAATAAGAATTAGGTTCATCATTTAACTCACATGATTGCATCACGGAACAGCATACACTACAACGATAGTTAGTTTCAGGATTTCTGTCTCTTAAATTATACCTCCAAACTGATCCAGTTTCCACTGCTTCTACAGGTATTTCCTGATCCTCGGCTGGTAAAGGCTCAATAACAGGTTGAGGAGTGGGAACCTGTAAATCATCATTATTAGGACCGTTCTCAATAGAAGTGGTAGGAGAACTCTGAACCTGTAAATTGTTATTATCAGAAATAACAATAATATCATTCTGACGTGTAGATGATTCAGATAGTTCATCAATGACTTCAGCATTTGTAAAAGTATTCTCTAAAAATACTACATCCCGTCCCTTAACACATTTTCTAATATTGGTGGGATCTCTAAATCGATAAGATTTGTTGTCATCGCAATAGCCAACGAATATGTACTGTTTCGCTTTCGGATCTAATTTTTTACGATTGCTAGACGGTACATGTACGTATGCTCGACAACCAAATATACGTAAGTGAGCAATGTCTGGTTTTCTGTTGTACCAAAGCTCAAAGGGTGTACGATTTCCTAAAGCTCTGTGTGGACATCTATTTTTGAGATAAGTGGCAGTTCGTAGGGTTTCTTCCCAGAAAGTTTTAGGTAGACCACTATCCTGTAGCATACATCTAGCCTTTTCTACTAAAGATCGATTTGTCCGTTCAGCAACACCATTCGATTCTGGACAAAACGGTACAGTAGTCTGGTGTTTGATGCCCTTTGAAGCCAAATATGCCTCAAACTCACCATTCACATATTCACCTCCGTTATCGGTACGCAAATTCTGAATTTTGTGAGACGTCATTCTCTCAACAAAAGCTTCAAATTCAATAAACTTTTTCTTAACATCCACCTTCGAGCGAATAAAATAAGAAAAAATCATTCTAGAAAAATCGTCAACAAAAATAAGTAAATATCTATTATTCTCTAAAGACATGACATCAAAAGGACCGCATACATCCGAATGCACAAGTTCCAACATGGAAGTACCTTTCTTGTACTCAATAGTCTTAAAAGGTTTTCTAATTTGTTTACCTTCTATGCAAGCCACACAAGGGTTTTTATCAATAGAATTAAAATCTATACCTGTTGCTTTTCCCCGACGAAGATGCTCCAAGGCGACACGACAAAGATGTCCAAGTCTGCGATGCCACAAACTTGACTTAGACGACGCATCATCGGAAGACATCATAGCACGTTCCGGGCGAATAGGAGTATGGTCGAGCCTATACAAGCCTCCAACGTTACGAGTGGCGTGACCTACTACATTACCAACTACTCTAACATTATCTTGCTTATACATTGTACAACCATCTCTATCAAAAACAAACGTTATACCCTTATCAACCGCTTTACTCACAGATACTAAGTTTGTACTCAGTTCAGGAACATAAAGAACTTCTCTAATACTGCTGAGCTTCAAGATTTTATCAGTTTTAAGCAAAACATCTCCAACTCCAGCTGAATTTACTTTCTTGTTATTCGCAAGAGTTATCTCGTTTACTGCCACCGTTGCATCGAAATTACTTAGCCATTCTTTATTGGAAATCATATGGCTAGAGGCGCCCGAATCTACGTAACAGTCGTTCTGACTTAGGTTACCTCCAACTCCAAGTGCTGAAATAAGTGTAGACTCATTTTTACTATTATTCTGAGACTTCTTGCCATTCTTCTCCTTGTCTCGCTTTCCTCTTCTAAGCGGACAATCTGGACTTTTATGACCAGGCTCTCTGCACTTATAGCATATTATAGGCTTTGTAAAAGGTTTATGCGACTTCATCATAGCAAGCGCTGATTCCTTCGATTCACGTTTGGTACTCTCATTCAGTAACTTTCGTTTTACTAGCTCAGATGTAACTTCAATATTACAATTCTCTAAAGCCATTACAAGAGGATCGAAATCTGCTGTCAAACCTCCTAGTAAAATTGCTCCAATAGATAGATCATCAATCTTTCTGCCAATGTCTGCCAAATCCTGTGCAGTACTAGTTACGGCATTAATGTATTCTTCTATGGAAGAGAAATTCTGTAGCTCATATCTATACAGCTTACGTTCTAAAAACAATCTTCTGCATATACCTTTGTCTTCATATGCATTAGATAAGGTATCCCATACCTCCTTGGCTGTATTACAGGCACGTACATGGGTAATTGCACCACCTTCTAAGGTAAGACACATTTTCGTCATTGCTTTCATATCTCTATTATTTCTATGACTTACTGGTGTGGTATCATCTTCGGCATATCCTTCAATCGAAGACCACAAATTTTCATGCATCAAGTACATGCGCATTTTAAATTTCCAGTTTGGATAACCATCCTTACCTTTTAAACTGTTAATTGTAAGTAAAGAAGCTCCTGACGAACCGGAATGCGAAGAAGAATTATGAACATTGTCACCCATCGACATTTTTGTATTTTAATATTTATACAAATACATCACACAAGACAGTTTCGATATTTCAACGAATTATTAGTATTTTTATCTATTTAATACTATATTTACGGACAAAAATTCAACATTTACTTTATTTATTATAGCCCATAACCGACTGTAGTAAATGTTTTTATTCAAGTGACATAACATGACACGGTCATATTTAAAATAAGTAAATTAGAAAACATAGTTTTCTTTAGTAGCTAGTAAAACCAGTACGATAACCGATTAGAACCTCCAACATATTTCAGTACATTGAGTCTTTAAGGGAGTCCTATACTTTCTTGCCCGTATCCCAATTTATTGGCGGTTGATACAATGTCTTCTTCCATACTTTCTATTAGTGGTTATCTCAGTAGTTACCCCTTTCGTACTACTCTATTACTTTTCACACAGTCCATCAATCGTTTCTTTGGTCTGCCCCCACTGCTATGTACATATATCCCTCCATATTCATAGTTAAACTTACAGAGTTCTGTATTACTGTGTGAGTAGCTTTTATACAATGTTCATAGACATCGTCATCTTGTTCTTAGTGCATGTAATTGACATGGGCTATCGAAAAATTACCTTTTCTATTTTCACCTTTTGTGACCCCTTCTTCTGAAAGAAATTGCCGATCTATCGAAACGTCACTCGTTTCATTGTTCATTGTCACGTCTATTGTAGAAAGTTACCTTCCATAGTGACTTATCTTTTAGCGATAAACTTATCCTTTCAGCGAACATCCTTGATTATAACCTCATCTTTTTATGCATCTTTCACAAGACAGGTGGCATTGCTCATGCGACAACATTTGAATAAGTTCTTTGTCGCTGAATGTCAAGTTTATTTTCAAGTATTCTTTGACTTATTCAGACTCGCATTTTTTAATGTGTTTATCTCCCAATCTAAGACGAAGGCTTCATTAAGAATTTCAATTTCCAATCCAACAATTCAGTTCCAACCGTGAACAAAACCATTAACAAATATTAATTGGCTTCGAACATTTCACACTATGAGTCACAGCTTTGCAATACGAATCTACGTCACGTTGTTTCTCTATAAGGTGCTCTGCATTAGGAATTCATACAATACTCCTTGACTTGCCACAGAGTGGTATGCTAATGGAGTATCTGGTATATGCAAAGCTGTCTTGTGAAACTATTCTAGGGCAATCTTGATTAGGGAAATTGGCAAGGATAAAGCTCTCTTTATCTTAATTTACCTCATAGACGTGCGTACTGAAGGTCGATACATAGCTAGGTAATTTTCTATCTGTGTGTGTACTGTTTCGCTAAGATTAGCAATAATTACAGCAAATCACAGTTGTTAAACAGCGAGTTGTAGCTCTAGTCTTCGTCTTCTCTAGGTTCATCTGCCATCTTTATCATACATAGATATACATGAACTCACGCCTTTTTTCCCATGGGGATAGGTAGAAACAACAAAACATCACTTGCTGCAATCCATACACGCTCCTTTTGCTTACAAGCACGCAATAGTTGTGAATATCTAGTACACATTTAACTTTATAAAGGGCATCATCAATAAGGTTCATGTATGTCCCACCACGTCGGGACCGGCGTCTCCTCCTGGTGGAATTATAGCCAAACTCTCACCTTCGCAATCTTAGTCCAATCAACACTCCATGTCTCTCCTCCGTGGCTTACCATATACAGTCAAGAGTGGGCCGCTTGTGCAACAATAGCCGTCGGATTAATATAACGCAGCTCACAATGCGATATTATACATGCAAACTGATAAGCCTGCTTGTAATGTAATGTGCTTAGTATGTATTTCTATTCGTTTCGCGTGTTAGAATAATATGTGAATGCAATTGACGGGATGTTGCTAAAGCATGGTAAATGGTAATGGATTTTATGGGAAAATTGAGAAATATCGATGATATGTTTGGTTAGTTGTGAGTTGCATAAACGTTATTCACATTTCTAATGGGAAGTTTGTTGCGCCATTTCTTCCCAGGCGAAAACCTAGGAAGTGGTGACGGCGGGTGGGCGTTTTGGGGGACTGTCTTTATGTATGACTGACTTTCAAAAAGTGCTGGCTCCTCAGCCTGCTTTGGATAAATTACTTATTTTGACATCGCGTAAGAAAGATAAATCCAAGATGAAAGAGTAGAATTAAACCCACAATTTATGTACATGCAATATCCTGATACTCGTACTTTGAGATGTCGTGTCGAGGGCTACGTTTTTCAAGCAAAGTTGCTAGATTTCTACGAAACGTAAATATACCAAAAAAATTAATCTCTAATAATCTAAAATTTAATCCAACGTAGTACCTATATCAAAATGATTTTATACCAATATTACCAATCAATATCCATCTACCGTTTCACAAATTGAAATACCCAGAATAATAGCAAAACTGTCCTCTATTGAAAACTGTATTACTGTTGTTCTGAAAACCACAAATAAAGTTAGTGGAACAATAACTTTGCTCCGACAAACATTGCTCGCGGCGGAATTGGTTCAGCCAATACATTGGAAATACCTTTAATTCAATATTTCGTTGATTGAAACAATGGTATTCGATTTTAGTTGTGGTACCTCCCCAACTAAAACTAAATAGTGTACAAGTTATATATTACTGTATCTATAGGATTGATGTAATGATTCAATACGTTTGTGCTGCTAAGGAGTCCTGTTGCTACAGTGCCTCCTTAGTCCAATTGCAATCGACCCCAGAGGTCCCTCCCTTTTTTTTACGGGGGGAAATCCTCATGGATGTCCTCCGCCCTGGGGCGGGCGGAGTGTCTTTCAGACTTACTGACTAAAACCACCCTACCCCGGTCTTCCGTCTCCCACCTACGCCGGGGATCGCGGGAACGTATGCGACTTCCGTAATCCCCGGCTGGTGCCAGCCCGCCTCTGCGGGCCACCTCGGGTCAGCGGAGGAAGTGAGTTCTTTGATTCCCTCCGCGACGTCAAAGAGGGGCGCACGGGAACAACACGCGCCGCCACCTCGGGTCCGGATGAATGGGGGGCGGCGGACGTACCAACCTAACTCTGGGGTCTGCCAGCATACTTCTCAATAGTCGGCTAGTCATAAAGAATAATTCTTCGTGCAATCCACCCATCGTTTCTTTAGTCACAGCTAAAAATAGACAACGAAAATTATTTTTTGTTGTTATTTGGCAGCTTTACTCTAGAATAAACTGGGATAGATATGTACATGTTGTTATCTAACTTTCGTTGCTCACCGAACATACAAACCCAAATTTTATTTTTATTTTTAATCCACTGTGTTCCCGTGAAAGTATTTTTAGTGCTCTATTCAAAGTTCCATTCAGAAGGCCTTTACACGTGTCGTCAGAATACAAAAAATTCAAGTGCAATTTTGATCAGGTTGATGGATGAAAATATTAATGGGAGTGGACGTAAGCCCTCGTCGCTCGACATATGTATGTAGGTCTACGTAGAGGGCTACGTAGACGTATGTTTTGATAGAATTTGTATTTGTGTTCGTCGTTCCGACGTATTTTTTTTTTGTTGTATAATGTTTGTTTGTGTACGTCGTTTCGACGTATGTATGTTTGAGTTAACGGTGGTGTGCAAAAGCTTCATTATTGGGGACAGCTGTGTTAATTGATGCATCGAGCAAACACTGCACGTGAGGTAAGGTGACAATGATTTATGTCTTTTTTTTGGGACAGTTGCACTTTCGATTATGCTTTTTACTGTTTGTACTGTGTTTATACATAATTATGTATCTTCTTGTATATTATAATATACATAATTTATTTATAAAATTGTAACCAAACTGGAACAAGTCACTGACCTGAAATACACTTGTTCTCATTTGAAACTCAGTCGATTATAAACAATGGTTTGTATTTTGTGGGAAATTATACATCTGTTGAAAAACTAGGTATAATCGTCGCCTTTCTAAGAAAAATATTGAGGTAGTCCCATTCGTAGCCACGTCGGAATATCGATGTGACTTGAATATTTTAATATTTTGCCGGATTAACCTGGATCGTGCGAGTGAAACATCACGTAGCCCGCGCGTATGTATATTTTTTTTTTTGCGAAAAGGCGACGGCATTTAATTTTTATGTTGCTAGTTTATTCAGTTTCTTTATTTTTTGGGTATATTGCGAGTTTCAGGACTCAAATGCTTACCCTATCCTACTTACCTTAATACGTACCAACTGAAATATATTCAGAAAGTAGGTAATTAAGTAGATCAATACCTCACTATGTCAGTTCACTTATATACATGGACCCCAATTAAATTCCGCTGTGTTCAATTAAGTAGCTTCTTCGGAGTAACAATAATAGGAGGCCTATAGGATACCTAATCCTAATATAGGTATACTGTTATTTCTGTCATATTTCCCAGTACCAAGCGTATCTCAACCAAGGAGTCGCCGCAACTCTAGTTATGCTGTCGGGCCAACGCACTCGCTTGGCTCCGAATGAACCATCTATGTTCGAAATTAATGAGGTTGAATATACAGTGTGCAATCTTAATGGTTGTTTTCCCGCGGCAGGACGATTACCCATCAGTAGTACTATCGAAACACAAAGTTAAACTAAAAAAAAATATATATTTTTTTTTAAATCATTAAAAACGTGTTCATAAACTCGAAAGAGCGAGAATCAATAGTAGTGCACTAGACATAACGTAGGAGATACCTACATGGCCGCCGCGCGCTTTCGGCAAAATACAAAGAAACAGTGAATAATAACTGTTCAGAGCAAAATAAGCTCTCGTGGATGGTGATACGGCATTATCTAGCCTGCGCGCACGCGGCAAGAGGAGCCGCCAAAGACATGCCGCGGATGCCGCCAAAGAGATGCCGCGGGTGCCGCCAAAATATTGCTCTGCGCTTAGTCCTTCCGCGAACGTCATAAGTGTAATACGTTATCGACATCTTTTCAAAAATGAATCGTCATTACATTTTTTTTAATTTAAAGTTTGGTGTGAGGAACACCAAACAAGCGACGCGTTGATAAGTGCGATAGTGGACGCTTTCAATATCGTGAGACGTAACAGAGACACTAATCAAACTGAAAGACAATCAGTTAAAACGTGCTCGTTTGTGCATTCAACGTAGTGGTTTGCATTTCGAACAATTACTCCGCCACCGAGAAATGTAAGTACTTACTCGTACCTTGTAAATAAACATTTGAAAGTAGGTTAGGTAATCAAAATCATTGTAAATAGGTTGATTCCATCTTTTAAGTACGCTTTAAATACTCAAATATCTAAATCAGACTTTTTTTAAAGATAACTGTCTTGATTTTTATTAGTTTCTCAGTGATTTGTAAGTTGTAGGCAAAAAAGTATTTATGACGGTCCTAAGCCCGTAAAAGTATGAATGGAAAATTGGAATAACTTATTGGGTTCTGTGTTTTATTAAGTCAGAAGTAGTGATCAGCTGATTAATACGTAAAGTGCAACGACCTTGTGGCTGTAGGTACGGGCCAACCGCGCGCCTACTCCCGCGTTCCGCGTAGGTACCTACATATCATCGCGCGATGCACTAGGTACTGTTGGTTCAAGTCGCTTTCGAGTTTTGTTTATCACAATTGTTAATCTGCCATTTAAGGAGTCTAATATTTTTTGTATATATAAATCGAATGTATTACCGATACAAACTCATTTCGCTTCGGGAAAACAACCATTAAAATTTCACACTGTATATATGAAAATTTTATTCGGTGACCATTTCATTCACCAATGTTAAATCGTTTTGGACGTGTTTTGGCCGCCGCTTTACTTCCATTGTTTTTGTATAGCCTGAATCTTTGTATGCTAATTAAATTGTTTTAAAAGTGTTTAGACACAGTACCAACACCAATTTAATTTAACAATGAATACCGCAATGGTTCTGTCGTAAATGTTTTATAAAAGATTTTTTTTGTAATTGTTTTCCTTATTTACTTCCTCCTAAAGTAATGAATGTAAAAAATAATGCTTAGGTACTTAATAACAAAATAGTTGTGTCATAAAAATTGCGTTATTTATTACGTCACGCAATGGGAGCCAGTCGCGAGGAAGTACATGGAGGTGTTCATAACGGATTGGTCGGAGAAAATAACACACCGGGAAGAGTGGAAGGCTACGCGGGAGACCTTGGACCAGCAGTGGGACAAAATAGGTTGACAAAATAAATACCTACCAACTGAAATAAGAAGGACAAAAAACGCCAATCCAAATCTATAGACGTTTTACTAAAAAAGAAACGCCGAAACCCGAGTAAAGCAATTCTGATGTTGTTGTAACTGTTGTAACTTTTCTAATGCGTAATAGTGCCAATCTGTCTAACACTTCCTCAACTATGTTGGGGGTTATATCGGTTGCTGCTGAGAACCAATATTTTACTTAGAGCTACTCCACAACCCAATACCTGGGTAACACGATGCACGCAAATATTTTGAAATGAAAGAAAAATATCTTCATTTCATGAAAACACTTGTCTATAGATAGCTCTGTGGACAAACAATAGATTAAATTTGTTGTTACCTGCACTTAATGCAGGAAAATTGCTCACTTAGTAATTATAGTAAGCAGAAGGATAATAAGCAACGGTTTTTCCTGTTAAATGGTTTTTAATCTATGCTTTTAACACGATTTATTACGCTGCTGATTTATGACCACTGATCTATTTACAGTACAACCGATGACTTGGTGAGGGTTGCGAGAATGCACTGGACGCTGGAATTACCGGTCGTTGTAGCTTTATAGGTATACTAGCTGCTGCCCGCGACTTCGTCCCCGTGGAATCCCCGATTTTAAAACATTCTTTATCGCTGCTCCGCTCCTATTGGCTTAAGCGTGATGATATATAGCCTAAAGCCTTCCTCGATAAATGGTTTATTCAACCCAAAAAGAATTTTTCAATTCGAACCAGTAGTTCCTGAGATTAGCGCGTTCAAACAAACAAACAAACAAACTCTTCAGCTTTATAATATTAGTATAGATGAAACACATCGAGCGATCCTGGGAAAGACGGTGATACAGTGATCACGTGCTACCGTATACAGCAAGGCTCAGGGAGATCTTTTAACAGGATCCCTAGAAATGTGCCATAACATGCATTACACTGAGGGGGTTCCGGAGTGGTCTTTTAAGAGGGTGGTTTTAGTGAGGTAAAAATCACACATTCCCTGGTCTTTTACTCCAAAATTCCAAGCGTATTTTGAAGGTTTCCGCCGAAAACAAAAAAAGGTATATAAAACACGGTTTATAGTCCTGCAAACCTCCTTTATAAAGATAGGATCCACCGATCGACGGGTAATGTGCGTCTGGTGGGTAACCTGCCCAATGGTTGCTGTCGGACGATTTTATATTGTTCAAATCACGCGGAGAACTTTTTATAAGTAGGTATATATATTCTTTCGGTTATAATTATGACGTTTTAACTTACACGCTCTCTTAGAACTTAGAATTCGAAGAAGTGTAATTATATTATATTTAATGATAAATATCAAAAACGCGTACCTGTCTGCAGCTAAACTAATTTTTTAGTGCTCTTGTCTTACTTAAGCCTTGCCTGCCTTGCTAAAACACGTCTTGCAGAACTTGCAGAAAACGTCGACACGTTTTCTTTTTCATTTAGTTTAACGCAATAAATACAATTTACTAGAAAATTATGGTCACTATACATTATCCCAAAAGTTTGTGATACAGCCATCGATCAGTGTACTTACATACGTAAAATCCTGTTCAGATTCATTTAAACAAAGCCTCCCTTCCCTCCTTCCACTTCCCCCGGTCTTCTGCAATTTTGGGCCAGTCTAATGTTCTGTTCAACATCAACTTCGTTTTGGTTATATTTACCGAAAGTCTGGCTTGCAATCTGGAATTTCTCAGCTGCTGATTAGGCAAAGCAAAAAATGTCGTCAGCGAAACGTTGATTATTTAATTTGTTATCGTTGACGAAGATTCCCTTGTCTTGCCAGGTCTAGATGTAATTCTTGGGAGATCTCTTCGAGAGTGGCAATGAAGAGTTTGGGAGATAGCGGGATCTGAATAAAGTAGGACCAATGGCAAGTATATGTATATGTATGTGTGCAATTGAGGTATATTTTTTGAGCCAGATGTATAATTATACATATATCTACATCTTGTTCAGAAAATATACCTCTCTATCTAGATTTCGTGCTTTTTGAGCGCAGAGCATATAGTATCGCGGGCTAAACCATCGGAAGCCTTTGAGTGATTCACAAACGCGAGGTACCTATTAAGTTAGATTAGGTATACCTACTCTTGGTGTTTTTAATTTACAGACTGAAGGTCAGTAGTCGAAAGACCGCGGTGAAAACCAGCCTTTCTTCCTGCTGGAGGTTGGTAGAAGAATAGTCTCTCCGATATGCAGTTTTCTAAACTATTAATGAATATATTGTAGAAGGGAAACTAAGCTAATTGGTTGATAATTCCCGACATCTGTCTCCTTTCTCGTGAATCAATATTATATTTGAGTGACAGAAAATACTGGGGAAAATGCCTGTTTTGATAATGGTGTTGAAAATATTACAAAAAGATATGTGGTAATAAGGGTGCCTCTTTTCTTCTTCGTGTGGATTTCATACCGCTAAGAGCTCGGTGGAGTTCATAATTATTTATTATTGAGATGTGTTCTGGCTACGAGTTGGGATGTGCTTTTCAAATTAGGAGATATTTGTCAATCCTTCATTTCGCGTCGCATTTGAACGTGCACAATGCTTCGAAAAGTATGTCCTCTAGTATACCTAAAAATTAAGAAAAGAAAAAAGCTTATAGTTTTCGAACTATCCAATTTCCACAGTATCAATTAGTCTGTAGTAAAATTATTACCTTTAATTTTACTATCCTAACAAGGGCGTACCGCTTTCCAATTGGATTTAAACCCTTTACCGAAAGCGCTAGGGGCAATTAAATATTGTAGGGGCATAAAGAACTATACTAATAAACCACCAAGGCTGGAGTTAGTCGGACTTTGTACCCAAAAAAGTTAAGCCTGTAGTTGGCAGCTCGTATTTACTGGGTACTGACAAAGTTGGACGGAGGTGTTTTATTTTTGGCTGTGCTAAAAAAGTTGGACCACTTTAATCTGTGGCTCTTTTTAAAATCCTGAGAGGGTTTGGTTTAATATTAGTATATTTCTAGATTCAGACTATCCTTAACGACTGTCAAAGATCTTCAAATCACAGCTGAGACCAAGCGCGGAATAATTGTATTGTTTGTTTATTTAAGTAAGTAGTAGGACTACCTACCTACTACTTACTTGTGTTGCTGTGATTTGAAGATCTTTGACAGTCGTTAAGGATAGTCTGAAACTAGAAAATCTTCTTGCTTTCGTTAACCCAATTACTGGGTTGCGGCAAAATAGTCAGTCGTAAAATAAACAGTGTTTTCGGGTTCGGCTGCACCCGGTTCCACTTTAAGCTATCCCCGATATAATTAGGAAAAGGTGAGGCAGATTTATTGATTTCGAATATTTGCTGTTGACCTTATAGTTCTTACTTCTGAAACCAACACTAGATAGAAGATCAGATCATAGTTATCATAAAAATGAATTTTCGCCATAACACATCCAAATCAAAAAATCAAAAGTCATTTATTCAAACTAGGCTGAGAGACAGCACTTTTTGAACGTCAAATTTTATATAAAGACAGTCCCCAAAACGCCAACCCGTCACCACGTCCTAGTATTTTAGCTGGAAAGTAGAAGTGGCGCAACAAACTCCCTATCAACAAATCTGTCAGTTGCGTTTTAAGAACTTGAATATATACAATAGTATGCAAAGTCATTATACATGACAAAGGTAGAAAAAATAATGATCCAACATGGAAATCATAAATCAATTCACTACAAATAGTCTACTTAGTAGGATAAGAGGAAATGGTTCTAATTCAGCTAGCAAGATTTAACCAAATCAAACTAACAACATTGCAAGATAAATAAATGCTTGTAAGAAATAGCTTTCAATATATTTCCGCGTCGGAAACGTGTGTAAACCGTCAGCATAAATCTTCAGCCCTAAATCAATACACACCGTTGCATATTCAATGAGAACTGCAAGAGCCATACTCTACGCTATTGAATATGCAAGCTAGGCAAAAGTTGGCGTTACCGTAAACCTGTATAGTTTTCATTGGTTCTCGTAGTGGGATGTTTTGTTTGCTGACACACTCACTTCAACAAAGGTGTGCAAATGATTGTTGCATCGAGAGAATGGTCTGCTGTTTCATGCTTAAGTAAAAACACAGTATGATTTTTTTTTGCATTTTCTGGGTTGTTCCGTTGGTAAAAGTGCGTGTTTCATGTATTTATTGATGCTAAATAAATTGTAGGTAGGTATGGTATCTTTCATGAGTACATTAAATTCTTGGAAAATAAGCAATCAATTCAGAGTGTGCTCGTTACTTAGCTGAGTAAGTTGTTCGGTATCTAAAGTCAATAAAATGCACGTCTAAAAACGTTGCACTTACTATGTCTTTATTGAGTTCATCTCTACGGAAAGTAATTTTAAATCGTAGAGTTTATTTACCACAAACTTAGAAAGTAAGTAACAAGAAGCTTTCTCAAGGTATCGTTTGTGCCATGATATACTTGAGGAGTCTGTCGCCTAAACAGACACAGCCCCGAGACGGCGACTCAAGAGGAACTTTGGTTGAGACCAATACCTGGCTAGGGGAAAATGATGAATTCTGATGGAAATAGTCCAGCGCCCCGGCCAAAGGTACATATTGGCGTAACACCATATGGTTTTAGTCAGTGAGAGTCTGGCAGACACCTCCCCCTCAGAGTGAAGGATATCCATAAAAGCTTCCTCACGCTGAAAGAATAAAAATGTCGAAAGGAGGGAACCGGAAATAATGCTTTTCTTCTCCACCGCTGTTGTTTTATTAATTTCACTGTGGGATCCAAAACAGATGAATCGTCTTTCAGGGACTTGACGAACAAGCTTCATTGACTCAGCGCTTTTCTAGTGAGCACCACTGTTGAGTCTGACTTTCAAAAGTTGCAGTCATTGCCAGTAGTGTGGTTAACAGCAGACATCTCTGCCCGCTCCAGAGTTAAGGACATTTATGAAGATTGGCAAAAAGATATCGAAAGCCCCATGTACCCACAAAAATGTACCTTACAGTATGGTAGTTGGTGATATAATATTTGCAACCCCAGTCATTATATCTTCTGATAAAACTCCTGTCTCACGTACTATCGCACACAACACTATAACTACATACACGCATACACACCATATCCCCCTGAAAATTCGAGGGGATGGCCAAATAATCGTTACGTCTGCCCACTGTCAATGCCAACCGCTCCCCCTCAATCGAATATAGGAAATTAATTCGGCTAATTGGAAAACACGCGCCGTCCCACTCCTATAAACATTTTGAATAGGGAACATTATACAGTTAGGCTCAGAAGATGAAGCCAATTCTGCCAAGAATTAATGGAAATTGAGGCATTTTTAACAGATTGCGACTGAGATGCTCTGGTCTTCTGGTTCTTATCATGATCAACGAGCTTGAGCTTTTCATATCAATAATTTTGAACTTCAAAACCTAAAAATTTTGCTTGGGTGGGTAAAATCCGACGCCATCTCAACCTCTTTTTTATTCATATGCTTTTTTAATTTGATGGTTTGGTAAAGCCGACCTGCCGGTCGATTCTGATAAAGTCTCACTGTGAATACTTAGGTGGAGTGAGCATGAGGTGAACTGGCATTCCATCTTGTGTTGATATGGATTTACAGTCACTCTCACTTCATGTTTACTACACGTAAGCTGTTAACAGAATTGTACTGCAGAATCGACATGAGCTGTCAAATCCTAAGGGAATGATAGTTCACTTTAAGTTAAATCATTACCTAAATTGAATGTTATGTTAAGGTGTTGTAAAGAATAGACCGTTACAGACACCTTTGGATTCTAGATTCACCTAAAGTTAAAGTAAGTAGGTATTCTGTCGACCAGTCCGTTTAAGATTCTGTCGTTAAAAATGTAGGTTACTTCAAGGGAAGTGACGGTTTGCCAATTAAAATGTGGAACCAATTCTCTTCTAACGTTCTGAATGGGTACTAGGGTACCCATTCAGAACGTTAGAAGGTCTAGTGTGAACTAGATATATAAGTTTGCATATATCTAGTTCACAGTAGACCTTCTCTTCTTTCTGCTTCGCACACCAATGTCGGCAAAGCGTGGTCACGTTTCGACTTATTGATTTCCACTTATTCCGAGGTAGCGTGATGTTTGACTTTGTAACTGTTGCGGCCCTGTGTGGACAATATCTGCATAATATTATGCTTTTCTCCCTGTTATCTCAGAAAAGAAGGGACTTTTTTCCTAATAAAGCAGCTTTGAGTGAGGAACTGTGTCGAAAAGATGGTTAGGAGGTCCCAAATAAACGAATCCTATGCACAAAATGTTCAGTGAATACATGCAATTCTGCGTACTTGCTTTGGAGAGGAATTCCATCTGGTCTGTGTTTACTGGTAGCGACAACCTAGGGAAGACGCGTAGGTTGGAGCTATCGGAAACATAGAATAAGTCAAGAGTGAATAGGTAACTTTTAAGCAAGCGTGATCCATCTTCGACCCCATTATCGCTTACCATCAGAGAGTAGTCAAACCTATCAATGGCAAAAAGATTGTAATCGAAACCTACAGCTGAATCTGTAGGAGTTTTCTAGTACTCTTGTCTTGCTAAGCTTGAAAACCTCACCATGAGAGAGGTTTCATATATAACGGTTTTCTTAGAGCAATACTTCTTGAACTAACGGGATTACTTCAAGCTGAAGCGGGAGCACTACAGTCGAGGTAATCCAATGAAGATTAATCTTCTCTAGCCGTCTGATTCTTTCGAGGCGGGCATTTGGTTTTTAGTTCTCCAATTTCTAAAGTTCGATTTCTCATTATTGCGCCATTATTTTTTATTTTTGAGGAAAACTAACAATTTTTTACATAAGTTCTCAGGTAATATAACTAACTATTTATACTAGACCTAACTAAGGACTGTATACATCTATACTAATATTATAAAGCTGAAGAGTTTGTTTGTTTGTTTGAACGCACTAATCTCAGGAACTACTGGTCCGATTTGAAAAAATCTTTCAGTGTTAGATAGCCCATTTATCGAGGAAGGCTATAGGCTATATATCATCACGCTAAGACCAATAGGAGCGGAGCAGTCATGAAAAATGTGACACAAACGAAATTGTGCGGACAGCTAGTAATGATATAAATGGGAAAGTAAGTTTCTCTGCCTTATCACGTGTTAGCGGTTGAACGAATAAAGATGAAACTTGACACACATGTAGACTTTGTCCTGATGTAGGACAGAGGCTACTTTTCATTCCGGGAATATGTTCCCTTGGGATAATATCCGTCATTCACGCGGCTTATGGTAGCTGGCAGAAGCTAGTACTATATTGAAGTAAAACACATAAAACTGAGGCGTTGAAGAACTCCTCCAGAAGACTGGCAGCATTGCCACATTGCCACTTATTTATTATTACACCTAAAAAAAACACGTTATGTGTTTGTATGTAGGTATTCTAGCCTGTAAAACCAATAGAAATGATAAACAAAAACTTTTTCTTAAAACCAACATCATTATCATCAAAAGTTTGCGTTGCATCTCCAGGAACGCATTTTTATCTGCACAAAACAGTCAATCTCGGTACTTTATTAAATGTCTGCTTCGTAAAAATTCTAACCGGAACTTCTCCTTTTCCGCAGCACCCTGGTCCCATGGAAGATCTTCCGTGAAGAGCTGAACAACGTGCACCCCATATCATCAGGGTTAGAAACCATGGCGCTGAAAACCACCATAGATCTCACGTGTAACGACTTCATATCTAACTTTGAGTTTGATGTTTTTACGAGGTAAGTGATATTTTTTTTATGTAGCCTTTTTTTTTTGGATGGGAAATCATCAAATGACTTCTCCCGCTCTGGGCGGAGCGGAAGGCCTTCCTTCCTTCTTGTGCCCTTTCCGTTCCAGGGCCGCGGTGACTCTTCCGGGCAAATTCCGCGACCCTAGCAGGCACTGACCCTATGGAGCCCCGTCTTTGTTGCTGACAGCTCATTGGGCGCGCGTGGAACACGACGCGCCGTCGACCCGGGCCTGGTTGCTATCGGACGGCAAGCCACCCATAGCTCGCCGTCCGCAGGCCCGCGCCTAATGTGGCCGGGAATCGCCCTGCGTTTCCCGACGCCCGCCCGTGGCTGGGGCGTGAGAGTTCCCTCTCTCGCACGCGTTCTGCCGCTTCGCAAAAGGAGATGATCGTTTCCCATGGCCCCTCGCTCCAGACCATGGTTTGAACCATGGCCGGACGCGAGAAGTCGCCGCCGCCTATCGCCTCGACGAGGACTCGACGTTGCTCCGCCCAAGCAGGGCAAACCTCCACCTTATGTAGCCTTCTTTCGTTTAGTGTCTGTGGTGATGTTTTGAGAAAAGACAAATGCACAGATTTGAGAGAATCTCTTTAGACAGTGAAACATTTATGAGTAATCGTATAGTTCAGCTCAGAACTTAAAGGAGCTTAAAGATTTAACGAACATTACCAAAGTAAAGTTATCAAACTGCCAGACAGTCAGAACATGAAGTCTGCCCCTATTATAACGACATAGGATACTCCTTTCATTTTTATAATATGCTATCTATGACAACCATGCAGTTGAGTGTCTGTCTTTTGAGAAAAGAAAAAAAAAAACTTGTGGCGTGGATGTGGTTGCATTTAGCAGTCTTAATAAATAGCATGCGAACGGTACCTACTTATCTACTATTTGTTTTTAACCATTAGGTTTTGCTCTATACTTTAAATCTTTACTATTTGATAAACAAGCGGAGTCCACCTTACAAAACGCGGTTAGTGGCACACCCATACTTTGGCATCTGCAACGTCCCTTTAGCTTATCTAAAACAAAGCTGACCTCAGGACTTGGTTCAAATGCCAGATGTGACTATGAATAATTTCAATAGGCCATCTACCTTTCAAATCGCATACAGCATAATGTTCTTAATATATACCCATTTAAATATTGGCCACTGTATAACCTAATTTATCGACATAAATTCATATACATATAAACCGGAAGAAGCAGCATGGAAAGGTTTCCTACTAGGTGGACCGATCACCTGGTGATGATCGCGGGCACCCGCTGGAAGACTGATGCACGGGACCGATCAATGTGGTGCCAATTTTAACCTGTAGGGTTAGGCATAAACAACAGATAGCCACCGCTACGATCCTTACACACGCCCTCGCTTGATTAATGCTTATGTGCTGTGCTATCTCTCACGCTTATCTTCAACAATTCCAGATTATTTCAACCCTGGAGCACGTTGTTACGGAATTGGCAACTGCTGGCGGTCACACATCCGGGATACGTGGCGTTCCTCACGTACGACGAGGTCAAGGCGAGGCTCCAGAAGTATATCCATAAAGCTGGGAGTTATGTCTTTAGGTGAGTTTTTGCATAGTATTTTTACGTGGTTTTGACAATCACGGGACCTCGAGGTTTCAGAGATTTAGTAGGCGTACAAGGCGCCGAAGCCAACTAGCATCGGGCCTATTTTTTTTTAAACTAGCTTCGTTCGTGTATAATATGTCCTGCTAGAAATCAAAATCCATTTTTTAAGCGCTTTGTATTCTTATGTCAATGAGGGTTTTCTGAAATGACGACCACCAAGTGGCAGCACTGAGGTGCCAGGTCCAGACACCTGTCAAAACGGCAATGTTTTCTGACATTTGTCAAATTGACATCAACGTCATGTTTAACTCAAAGTCACTTTTCAAGGAAGAAGACCTCTCGCCTGTGTGGCGCCAACTGGTTGCGTAAATTTTCCTGAAAACCCTCATTTGAAAGCTAAGTAATCTAATTTGTCAAAAAGCGATTATCATGGTGGACAAGTAAAATGCCTACTGGTATTCAGTTAAATCCAGTTTGACTGGAAGCCGACTCCAATATAGTTGGGAAAGGCTAGGCAGTTGATGATGATTGTGTTGAAGGAGGTGACAATCTCACGTGATTCATTATAAATTGACGGTTTTTGCAATAACTAGGTGACATATTCCGAATTTTCGAGTACTAAAGAGGAAAAGCTGATGTGTCACGTTCGTGTATACTGCAACGGCTTTGTATTTGATAGGAAGCAATGGATCGATGAGCTTAGTCGAATTCCACAGAGTTCTGTACAAGCTTTTGACGTACACAAATATACAGAGCCCGGTGCTCCAAAACTGTTTGGATAAAGCAATCGAATTTCCAACTATGGAAGGCTAAAACAGCTTTCGTGGAATTTATTTGCAATATATCCTAGGTGACCATTTTATAAAACAATTATACAAAATCGATTGCCCCGTACATTTATGTGCTAAATAACTCGACAAAATGTACTGAACAGCTGCTTTCTTTTCATCGATTTCGGAGTTGGTCCCATGGTAATTTGTTTGTGACTAGCATCGCCCCGCGGTTTCAGCCGAGTAGTTCCCGTTCCCGTGGGAATATAGAGATATAATAAATAGCCTATGTTCACCGAAGATAGTGTAGCTTCCCAACAGCGAAAGAATTTTTCAAATCGGTCAAGTAGTTTCGAATTCTATTCAATGCAAACAAACAAAAAAACAATCAAATCTTTCCTCTTTATAATAGTCTACATGAGTTAATAATGCATAGGTACAAAGAATGATGTTGTGAATGAATGTTTATTCTGTAAGATACATGTTGTATACTTTCAAAGATTTGGTTACGTCACTTCTTCTCAGCTGAAACTCTAGAAGTGGTGACGGATAACGGGGAAACTTGAAGTTTAAAGAGTTCTAGCTCGTAGCTTCATATGAATAAGTAAATGACTTGAGCGGGATGTTTAAAACAGAAACGATAACGGGTATTTAAGTTCAAATTTAACATCTGATTAAAACAACAACAAAAGCGTAACATTTCAATTACTTTGGATAGAACGTTTAAAATCCGCTTACCGCCGAAACTATGAATCAATCCCGTAATAATTTCTCCGAAACGTGAATAATTTCAGTTTCCGAATATAGTCCATTTACTGAAAGCTGTTATCTAACAAACTGACACCTACAATTACGAATTCATAGCACTAAGAACGAAATCCTGCAACAAATTGACGAAAATTGCAACCTACGTCAGTGGAATAGAGTCTAAATTGATATGAACAGAGCATTTAACACATGTCAATTTTCCGTAGCTTTGTCTGAAATACCTACAACGTTTAAGCCGTATTGGTTGGGATCGGTTTGACCTTTGTCAATGGATAATATCATGCGAGAATCAGTCTAGTCGTATTTATACACCATATCCTACTAATAAAATTCATGTGAATCTCTCTATCAGTGGTTCTATACTTACTTTTCCTTAGCAATTAACAATGTGTAATTAATCATGTTTTATAGGTTGAATGAATTCAAATAAAATAGACATGGGTAAATCAGGAGTACGTTGAAACTTAATAAGTTAAACAACGGTCCTGGTAGGTCTGTGGATGGGTGACCATGTGTGGATGAAGTCATGAACTCGTTAGGCCCAGCTATCATATGTAGATCTTTGGAAGTACAGTAGGTCCTCGTTTATCCGGAAAGGCAAAAACAAGACCCTTTCCGGATTATCAAGGCGTCCGGATTATAAGTATGCCATATTGAATGGTAATAAAACATAATGGTTCACCTTAGTTTCTTTAGTCAATTTTTAAATTAAAGCCTTAAGACAAAAATGTACGGGTTAGAAATTAAAACCATGTAAGAAAAACAGTAAGTTAAAATAAAACTTCACTTCAAAAAGTCAAAGTTTCTTTCAAAAAGTCTATAATTCTCTTCTGTTTATAATTTTCGCCATTCATTTCAAAAGCCCGCACCTACACCCCGCCCTCCCCGCGAACCCCATTGCCCGGCGGGAATACAGCGACTACCGAACAAGCGGGAGTCTGGATTAACGAGGTCCTACTGTATTTACGTAGTCGTTACAAATGAAAGACCGGTGTCAGAGTTGCTTGTTTCTCTCTAGTGTCAGAAGCCAGAAACTTTGACACCAGTCTTGACACGGGGGTATCGTATTACCCAGTTAATGGATTGTGGAAGTCAGATAGACATTCGCTCCATTTAAAATCCGGTTAAACTTTGGTTAACTACTATTAGGGTAGTTAACTAAAATAATCTAATTAGTCCGTCGGATAGACTTCCAAAAAATATTAGACACGTATTTTTTCTTTTTTCAAAATGAAGACGATACAGTGTGTTGAAAACTCGTGTGACGTCACTACTCGCTACAATTTTTACTGAGCCGTGACGTCACAAGCCCCCACTCCTGATCTTTGATGCTTTGTATCTTCTTCAGTTTTTATAGATTTGATAAAGGAAAAAATACGTGTTCAATATTTTTCTATAATCTAACTGACGGACTAAACATAATCATATATTTTTTTACTCAGGAAACATCCCTATTTGGTTGGGAATAGGCTAGACAGTTTAAGATACCTACGCCCGTCCACGAGTATAATACCACTGAACAATTCTTCTAAACTCAATGTTATTGTATCGATTTGTAATGGGACTGCAATTATCATCAAGATGATTGTGTTATGCAGTTTGTTTTGTAACAATCTCACCGTGATAACTTAGCTGAACTGAGGTGTCAATCCGTTTCGTTCTTTTTTAAGTACTTATGGGAAATCATCACATGATTTTTTGACAACAGCCTAGGCAAGTACATGAATCACTTATTATTCCGGTGCTGCGTTCTTGGGACAGTTTTGATTATTTTAAGACAAACCCGTAGGCGGAAATAAGTCTTTCACGTTGACAAAATTAACGCCCACGAACTGGTTTGAACTTGGCGTTTGGGGTTTTACCTTCAAGGATTCAAACGCTGCGTGTTAATAATAAGGAGAGAGCTCCGATTTTATAATGATTTTAAAATATTAAGGGCCCACTGCAATAATGGAGTCCATTTTTGTAAAAATAAGTAGGCACGTCATTCAGCCACTGGATATTTGTAGTTGGTAATCTCGTTACAGACTCAGCAATATATAACTTACATCCGAGATTTTCGCAAGTGAACGCTGATCTATACTAATATTATAAAGCTGAAGAGTTTGTTTGTTTGTTTGTTTGTTTGAACGCGCTAATCTCAGGAACTACTGGTCCGATTTGAAAAAATCTTTCAGTGTTAGATAGCCCATTTATCGAGGAAGGCTATAGGCTATATTTTATCCCCATATTCCCACGGGAACGGAAACTACGCGGGTAACACCGCGGCGCGCTGCTAGTATTAGATAAAAGGACTTACTTAAAATAACACCAATTTCTTCCTTGTACATAAAGCATGAATAAAGAAATATCCTAAAAAATAATAAAAATGTGGTGTAGCAAAAAATGTATTATGTTCACCTTTAAATACGACTTTCCTTTTACCGATGAATATATTTAAAAACACAAAACGAGGTAACAAGGACATTTATCACTATTGCAGTGGACCCTTCATATGAAAGTTGCAATTGCCATATGTAGCTGCTGTTTTATTGGTACGAATATTACTGAATTAGCTAACGGGTGCAATAGGGAACATGCAATATTTTCATCTTGCTTTTATTTAAAAGAATTACGTGTAAAATAGACCATACAAAAATTAAAAAATGAATACGCTTTAATGTATTGCCAAAATTGCGATTATAAACTGACTGTATTTCTTTTCTCGTGAAAACAGACGATGAAGTCACTCCTATCTACCAGAGATCATGAACTGTAATGTATTAAAATTTAAGTTCGTCTTTTCGTTGTCATAACACCAGTGACGTCACTAGACGCTGATTGTTTACGTTCCGTTTCATGTTATATTCATTCGTAATAGTTGTTAAAAATCAATCATCATCATCTGCCTAGCCTTTTCCCAACTAGGTATATTGGGGTCGGCTCCCAGTCATGCCGGATTCAGATAAAAAAAAAAAAACAATATTAACTACAATAAAAACATTGCAGTGCCCCTTCTTTTATACTATTTTATCATTTCAATAACAAAATGTTCATGAATTCTGTAATTGCATCTTCTCAATTCAATTCTCAATTCTGTATTGCGTACCATAAGTTACATATAGTTGGTAGGGAAATAAATAGTAGTCACAGTTATGGACCCTGTCGGGCACAGCAAAGATTAAGTAGGAGAGAGGATGAAGACCCTGTTTGTTTTACTTATTACTTAGTAATAAAATAAAACTTTTATAACAGCAACAGTTATTGTGTACATAAATTAATTTGTGAATTTTAACTAAGTATTGTTTTATAAATTATAATATACATTTCATTTATTTAGTAACATTAACGTAAATACCATTTATTTATGTTAAATTATTATTTTTTATCTTCCATATTGTAGCCAAATTTTAACCAATCCCAATCTCTTTCCAGGTTATCATGTACAAGGCTCGGTCAATGGGCGATAGGCTACGTCACGGTGGACGGAGAGATCCTGCAAACGATACCGCAGAACAAGAGCTTGGTGCAAGCGTTGTTAGACGGATATCGGGAGGGATTGTAAGTTTATACTGATTTTTTATTACTTTTTATAGTATTCTTATTCTGATTTGACTGTCAGAGTGACATCACCTAGCTCCAAACCCTAGGAAACATCCTAGGGTTTGGAGCTAGGTGATGTCACTCTGACAGTCAATGACGGTTAGAGTCGGTGTCATTCCATTGCGAGGTGATTAAATGATCCAAGATGATTGGTACTGTAACCTGTTCGCAATTTTTTTGGGGATTGGTACTAATGTTCAAAATAGTGGTTCACCACAGATATATTTCTATGGGCCGCACTAATGAAATGTCTGGCAAACTGTTGAGTAAAGGCTTTTGCCCTACATGAGAGCGTTTACAAATGATAATAAAATCGGTTTCCTCTGAATCCTTGTGAAAAAACTCACACAGGCCCTCTGGTTGTTTTTTTTCACGTGCTCGATTGCAATTTTGATTCTGTTCCAGATGTCAGTACTCAAAATGAAGACCATTATTAAATTGATTGCTTATCGAACTGAAGACCTTCAAATAGCTGGTGTAATTTCCGAACCCGACAAAATCCTGTAAGGGGCCATCCATAAATTACGACACACTTTAAGGGGGAGGGAGGGGGTCGACGAAGTGTGATACTGTGTGGCAACGGGGTGGGAGGGGTCCTAAATTTCGTGACGCGACGTGTAAGTGTTAAGTAAAACACGAATAAAATTGTAAAATTTGTGACGTCACACTAGGGAGGGGGTCTCACAGAAATGTGACCAGCTGTGACTATGAAGGGGGGGTCCAAAATCATGAAATTCGTGTGACGTACTTTATGGATGGCCCCTAATACAAACTCCTAAAAAAAAACCATTACATTAAAAAATCTTCCCGAATTTTTTAGGTTCTCATAGATGTTTCCAACAGCTAAGTATACTAAAACATTTGGGATGACGCTAGCAATAAAAAAAGCCCTTACTATGCTTTCAGCTACCTGTACCCGGACGGGCGGGACGTGAACCCGGATCTGAGCAGCGCCATAATATCGCCGGCTGAAGACCATATCACTGTGACGCAGGAACAGTACGAGCTGTATTGTGAAATGGGCGAGTACCTCATCCTTGAACATAATCATAATCAACCTTTTAATGTTCCCACTGCTGGGACACAGGCCTCCTCTCTAGGAGAGGGAATGGGTCGTAATCCACCACGCGGGCCCAGTGCGGGTTGGTGAATGTCACATGTCTTCGAAGTTTTGGTTCTAGGACATGGTTTCCTCACCATGTTTTCCTTCACCGTATTGAGAGCAGTGGTGAAGAAATTAATTACACTAAGTAATGCGCTTCACTGGGTTTGAACCCGCGACCTACAATTCTTAAGTCGAGGTTACCACTCGGCCACCACTGCTCACCTAAGCCCGTAAATGTGACTAGTCATGCCGAGGGGTAATTTAACCAAGTTTCTGGATGTATGGAGCGACACAATTGCTAAGTTAATGAGAAGGCTATTTTTTAGTTATTTTTTAGTGACCATCTGGTCATCCATCCACAGACCAACCTTGGCAAGCGTTGCTTAACCTTGAAGATCGACCTGTGCGGCTGTTATTCTATAGCCATGAGCTCCTCAGTAATTACATATTGTGCAATAATTCTACAGGAACCGGGTATTGACCTTGGATAAACTGAGTGCATACAGTGATAAGCGTCTGTTGATGCCTCGTCCCATCCAAATTTATCTAACGTGGCTTCTTCGAGTTGACTTCGATTCCCCGTACGCCTGCTAAAAGTTCGAGGGTTCCGAGATTGCCATAGAAGTAAAAGAATACATTGCGAACTGACTAACCCTAATTTTCAATGTTACAGGCAGTACGTTCCAGTTATGCAAGATCTGCGCGGAGAACGACAAGGACATAAGGATAGAGCCGTGCGGGCATTTGTTATGTACGCCCTGTCTGACTGCGTGGCAAATTGTGAGTTGTATGATTTTTAAGTAACATTTACTATGGATCAGTTTTTTTGGCAGGCCCCCGTGGTTTCATCCGCGTAGTTCCCGTTTCCGTGGGAATACGATAATTTGATAATTTCCCATCCAATAAAAGGGGGGTAATCTCTGGATCTACTGAACCTATTTTGAGATTTTTTTTTAGCAATAGAAAGCCAAATTATTTGTAAATATTTTATCTCCGTATTCCCGCGGAAACGGGGACAACGCGGGTGAAACCGCGATGCGCTGCTAGAAAAGAAAGAAAAGTTTAGCAAATAGTTCATAGTTCATCTGAAATGTTTGTACCTATACTTTTTGCGAAGATACACTTATTTCAGGAATTGTAGTATGAAGCACAACTGCATGTAAGCTATTATAAGAGCATTGCTGGGTGTTGCAGGACTCGGAGGGGCAGGGCTGCCCGTTCTGCCGCGCGGAGATCAAGGGCACGGAGCAGGTCGTGGTGGACGCCTTCGTGCCGCCGCGCCAGCCGCCCGCGCACGACAAGTGCGTGCTGCGTCTCCTAGCTAATTTATTTAAATTTAATCCTTTATTTCAGACACCTGAGGCATATACCTATGATTTACAATACATACATATGTATAAAAGTATATTAACAATACTTTGTTTACGCTTTCAATTGACAAAAAATACATGTCCAATATTTTTTTTTAATCCCACGGACAGACGAAATAGAATTATGATTTTTATGTCTAGTAAAATTACCAACTGTAACCAGTTGAATATCTCATGTGTAAGATCAAACTAATCATCCAAACTTTAATTCCAGAAACACAAAGACTGCAGTGAAACCAGTGTCATCAAACTCGTCCGGTTCGTCTAGCTCATCCGGTTGTAATGGATCCAGTAAGTTGATTACTTGATAGATATGATACAAATACATTGTATGTATATGAGTGTAGATTTATTCAGCCTGACACAGATTCAGTCAAGTCTTAAATATTTAGTACAACGGGCGTACCATGACGTCTTAAAACGTGAGTCTTCCGAGCGAGAAAGAGGGATAGAGTTATCTCTATCCCTCTTTCTCGCTCGGAAGACTCACGTTTTAACACCTCATGGTACGCCCGCAGTTCAGACTAGTCGACAGAGCGAATCTAGCCATTTTAAATGATGGATTTTGCTTGACTAATATGTTATAAATATAATACGAGGGAAGGTTGAAAAGAACACTGCTTAGGACCAGTTTTTCAACCGACTTCCAAAAAAGAAGTTTAACTATGTGTTACCTCATAACTTAGTACTGGGTGTACCGATTTTGATGATTATTTTTGTATTCGAAAGCTGGTGCTTGTCGTATGGTCCCATTTTGATTGAGATCTGACGACGAGTACTTGAGTTATCCCTAATAATGCGTGGCTTAGTTTACTTTGACGACGTTCTCATTCCCTCTTGTCGATGTAAAATGAAAAAATAAAATTCTGTACGATGGTTCGGAAGAGCATCTTAGTATTTCAACGTGGTCCCTTTCTAGTTTGGTGAAGATCTGATGAAGAACAGGGATGATAGGAAACGGAACTGTTCAATAAATGATAGCAAATCGTTCGGAATTGCTGAAATCGCATGTTTGTTTATTGTTTACACCACAGTGATTGATACGTTTAGGTTTGTACCACTAAAAAGTGAAAAAAAAAATACAAAAAAGTACAACCGACTTCTACACTTTTTAATCCTCGCATTATTTTGTCTGATTCATCCGTTTGTAATAGTTCCAGTAAGTCTAGCCATTGTAAATTGATTACTTGACGGATATGGTAGGTATTAAAATAACGGCTATATATTTTCGAGAGAAAGACAGAATTGTTAAATCTTTTTTCTTTCTTCTTTTTTAAATAAAACGTTACCCCACACTAGGAATTTCTCCTGTATCGTGGGTGCGTTTACAAACATATAAATTCACATACACAAACAGCCAGACCCGGAACAACTATCTGTAGGTCATACAAATATTTGTTCCGTGCGGGAATCGAACCCGCGGCACGCAGCGCAGCAGTCAATCGCTCAACCACTGCGCCAACCGTGTCGTCTCGTCGAATCTCGTTTGATATTCGATATTTTTTTATTCGGTGTTCACTGTTAGAACTCGATTGTTTTATACTAGCTGACCCGAACAACTTCGTACGCGTCGCCCACTCCTATTGGTCTTAGCGTGATGATATGTGTATAGTCTGTAGCCTTCCTCGATAAATGGGCTATATGTATAACACTGAAATAATTTTTCAAATCGGACCATTAGTTCTTGAGATTAGTGCGTTCAAACATACAAACTCTTCAGCTTTATATATTAGTATAGATTAATCGTTAAACATTATAAATTATTTTTATTCATAGTATGTAACCTCAAAGTTGTGAGATATCAAAGGAAAATGTTCTTTAATGACAATACAAATTAATTATTCTTCTTTAACATAGGCGCCTTGGGTTCCAGGTGTGGACGTGACGATATCGGGCAGCGCGAACGGCTGGGCGCATCGGAACACCACCTTCAACGGTCTCACAGATGATATTGACGACGCTGAGGTAAAATACTTGCACTTTTATATTAATTCACTGACGTACAGACGAAAAATAATGAGTTTAAATGCAGGAAACAAGTAAAAAAAACTCAGAAAGACTGAGCGTTATTGACTACTTGCTTGTACCTCCGGCTTTTCTCGGATTAATATAGATTTTCACATTAAACTAGCCTTTAAACGTCCACAGAGACTTGTTTATCGCTGTAGCGAACCTCAATCGGCTCAATGATATAGGCGTGAGCCTCACGCCTTTATCCAGTTGGATCCAGATTGATCCAAATCCAACAGTTGGATCCAGATCCAACTCAATTGTATATGGAGCGTTTGTCTATCTGACCTCTATAACTTAATAAATGAATCACTAATAGATATTAAATTACATTCATGCTTTGCTTTTTTTTATAGTTCAAATAGATTGTCGGTCGATAGTAGACCGATGACATCAACCTATCAGATCGTATCTGTAAGGTGTAAGATTTCCGTTCATCGAACATCAATCAATGTCGCCTGTCGACTGCAATCTTCTTGCATGCCAGCCGCGGCTTATGAAAGAAAAGATTACAAATCGTATAAGATTAAACTGCGGTATTTTTATCAATTGCTGTTAATTTATATGGATATAAAAGACAAAAAAAGTGCATATTAATTCTGTGTTATCAATGAAATTGATGTATTCATTCCGTTGATAAAAATTATTTATGAATGAAACCTTAACCACTTCTATATTTCGTCTGTACGTCGAACAAGAATAGAATATATCAACATTTTTTTTTTTGACTTTAAAATAGACTTTGTAGGAATGTAATGTCAGAAGCACCGTGCTTTGGTAAAATGGATTGGATGATCGCAGTGTGATATCAACATTGGTAGAAATCTAGGTTGTTCTTCCTACCGAAATAATCAGAATGTAACAGATTAAATGCCAGATCTGAAAACAGAGGACATTTTGTACTAATAAAAAATTACTGTATTGGACCCGAAATTGCGGAAAAAACTCAACTACCCTACAATTGTTTGCCTGTCTCGATTAAAGAACAGCTATTGCTTTTTTACCCGACTAAAGTCTAAAGTTGTTAATAATGACGGGAATGAGTTACTATTTTAAATTTATTCTGAGTAACTACTCAGAATAAATTTAAAATAAATATTACTTCAACAAGCTGTTTCGCGTCGAAATTAAAGTTCCCGTGAAAATATTGGAAGCAGTAAACGCCATTTTATATCGAAATTTTAGTAGGCATTTAAAAAGCCTCGTGGAAAACCATTTTCTTCGTGGCACTCGAACTGTGTAAACATCCCGTTTGACAAGTAAAGTTGTAAGTAGAGGAATATTGGAATATTGTTCAAAAACTACAAGAATGAATAGGAAGCAACTTGGAAAGACTCTTCTTTTTTGTCTTTCAATATTGGACTTCAAAAAAATTAACTAAAAGATTACGATTTGTGAAAAAGGTGATGAAAACTGGTGGGAAAAATAGATAACTTAAACACTTTTTTATTTCTGTTTCTATCCTTGTCACGCAATTTGTACAGCGGTGCGATTCTGTAAACATCTCACCGTAAAAACTTGGTGTAGTACACATGAAGAACTGTCAATCCAAAAAAAAAAAACAAGAAGAAATGATAATTCAATTCATGCTTACTTAACCTAAGTTTATGGTAGGTGAGTGGGTAATGTAACATGTTACAAAGCAAGCAGTCAGTACGTGGAAACGAGCACGAGCACGCGAGCATCGAGTCGCTCATTTGTTTCGAGTGCTCCGCTCGCTGTCAGTTTTTCAGCGAATCCCTTTTGAGTGTTACGCGGTTCAGTCAGAGCATGTCACATGGAATGTAGGACACGCCGGCAAAAGCGCGAATGGTAAATTACTGACCGTAACACCGGTCAGCACCCACCTTAAGATGTTGAGCTGATTGGATGGCTCAAATTCAATATGGCTGACTTGCAAGTGACGACACACGCCATTAGTGCTGACTTTGTTTATCATAGATTTTGAAACGCTCACAATATCCCAGCATTTAATCGCATCATTAGACATGTGTTTCATTTGTCACTCACATATTAGACTTGTGATTTTGTGTGGATGATTTCGTCCTATAAACCGGTGCAATAATCTTATTATCATTTTCCACATAATTTTAGCATGATATGCATTTTGTTTGTTTGAGTTTGTTGCGTCGTGTGGCATGTTTATCGTCGTTTTTTTAGCTTGTATCTATGCGTTGTGTCCCATTATATCTATATCATTTATTTTTATAGGGTTGGTGATTATATGTGACCTTAAACGTAATTAATGTTCAAAATGAGCAAGTGTCATAAAAGTTTTTTATATTTCGTCTGAATTGAATATCACCACGCTCGCGTTCAAGTGAAATAAGCTTAGTGTGAACGAATAAAAGTAAGTTATTTTGATATCAAGACTTCAATTTTATCGTAACTTCGATAGAACGGCTGTTTAAAAATTAGAACTACATATTCCGAAGTTAAATTGTACTATTTTTTTTATGAAGCAACATTCGTATACATTCTCTGTTTGTCTAAAAACATCTCTATTCTGGCTATTTTCAGTGCCTTTGCCTGCCTCAATGTTGGAATCAGTCCAAAATATAAATCTATCTCTTTGCGAAAGTTCATCCGAGATCTGTTCAGCCAACCTGGCAAACGTTTCTAAAAAATTAGTAGAATTAGCAGTCTGGCCTTATTCTACCGAAGGTGCGTTAATTCTTTTTTTTTAATCAGCTCTTTTGAGAATACTGACGCGATGTAATCTTAAAAAATATAGCTAATTGTCTTGTTAATGAATTAGAAAGTCACAGATAATCACCAGCCCATGCATGTCCACATAAAAACATAATGTATGTTTGTTTTGCAGAGACAGCGGCGAAAATCCCCGCATGCTTAGCTTGCTCGGGTAGTTACATATGTTTGCTTGAATGAAGACGCTGCGCCACGGATAACACATTCCTTTTGTTTTTATGTTATGTATTGTTTGTTCATTGAATACGTCGGAAAATGCACTGGAGGAACTGAGGGCATGTAATCATTTTTTGTATTAATCGTGTAAAATTTTCTTGTCATCAAAAAGTATCTAAAATTTATCCTAGTAAGCATACAACTCGATTGTAATCTCAATGTTTGAAAAGCCACGCACCCATCACACATATTATTGAAAAAAATAACATTTTCTCTCTGTTATCACAAGGATTCCATTAAACTTAGTCAGTGAGTTGTATGTATTATTTATTGTAGAATACAGCATTTTTCAGAAGTGCGAGCTACAGTAAAGAAACAAAATAATAAATCTATAAGTACTAATATTATAAAGCTGAAGAGTTTGTTTGTTTGTTTGTTTGTTTGTTTGTTTGAACGCGCTAATCTCAGGAACTACTGGTTCGAATTGAAAAATTCTTTTTGGGTTGAATAGACCATTTATCGAGGAAGGCTTTAGGCTATATATCATCACGCTTAAGCCAATAGGAGCGGAGCAGCGATAAAGAATGTTTTAAAATCGGGGATTCCACGGGGACGAAGTCGCGGGCAGCAGCTAGTATATAAATATAGTTTATTTCTCTCATAAAGGTACATTGCTACAGTAATTTATTTATACAGGTTTGCCTAATGCTTAACCTTTGTGAGAGCTGGAATGACTGGAGAAAATGACTTGATTCAACACAAAACCCGACCAAAAATAGCGATTAAAAAGTAACAAATATATCGAAATTATTATCGAGAAACTAAATAAATACCAACATACTCTCGTAATATATTATCACAGTGAAAGAAAAAAAAACCAAAACGTTGCTAAACATAACCTATATAAAAAATGAGCCGCTTATTTTGTGTGAGCCAATGCCATATGTTGGAACTCCACCCATCTTCTGACGTATGCTTTACTTTGTTAAGCATGAATTTTTGTGAATGTTTTTGAGTTTGGTGATAAATGTCCAGTATGTTTAAATGTTTTTCGTCCGCGACTGTAGGATAGCGTTGTGTTTGCGGAAAGCTTAATACTCCCTTGCTATGAATGTAGCAGTGGCAGTGGTGGCCGAGTGGTAACGGGCCCGACTTACGAATTGTAGGTCGCGGGTTCAAACCCAGCCAGGCGCAATACTTTGTGTAATTATTTTAATCACCACTGCTCTCAAAACGGTAGTAGGGTATAATTGGGGGTTCTGCATCACTTGCTCTCGCTACGCTCGAGCTGCGCGATGCAAAAGCCCCCAATTATACCGCTTATGCAGATCTTAATATGCATATCGTATTCAATAACAATACAGTCGACTAAGTATTGCGCTCGATTCGCAACTGTTCATTCAACGGGAATCCGACTCCCTTGTATCGTGATGCAATGCGCTGTAGCTTGTTTTGCATCTGTTGCGATTACTGTTGAGATTGATCGTCTAAATCTAAACTTACGATGTAGCATACAGAAATACAATCTGTTAAGACATTCATTATACTTGCATTAAATAACACTTGTGAGCACGTTTATTATCATGTCTCTGTATAACAAAACATTGCATCTCAGTTGTATTCCCCGAAGGAGTAGACCGCTATACTTACGTCCCATGTAATAACACTGTATGAAATCCTTTCCTCAAGTTAACATAAAGAATAAAAGTTATAAGGCGCAACATAAAAAATAGAACAGAAGTACTTAATAGTAGCAAGCAGATGTCTTTTTGGTTTACTGCCCACAAGCGCGACTACTGAGCATGAGGACCTTGGATGAGGTTAGGGTTCATTCCCAGAAAGGGTAAAGGGTTTTTTTTTTTGTTTTTAGGCATTAGCTATTTTGGTTTGTGAGAATGAAGTAAAAGGGAAAGGAAGTGTTAATTTATATTTCAATTTTATACATAGCTTTGAAAAACAGTCGAAGTGTTAATTTATATTTCAATTTTATACATAGCTTTGAAAAACAGTCGAGATGAGTCGAACTTACACCCACTTGTATAGAAAGCGAGCATTCAAACTACTGGGCTAACACTGCGTACAATGGTACATACAACTTCCTTTTTAGAATTCCATCTCAGGTATCCGCGACGCTGTGGCGCCGTTTTCTAAATTAGGAAAGAAAAAGATGTACGCTCATTATGTTTGCTACATATTATCAAATCGAACTCTATGTTTTCAGCACATAGAGTTTAATTTGTATCATTAGAGTTTTAGAACTTGTTCATATATAAGAGTGCAATAAATTAAAAAAAGTATATTTAATTGTTAACAATTACTGCGAGTGTTTGTTTGGAATAATTACATAAAATGTCGGTGAGTATTTTTTTTTCTTGCTTTTTATTAATAATATTTCATCGTTTATTACGTGTATACTTAGTTTTTTCTTTTTTTTTGTTCCAGGACTCTGAAGACCTATTTAATTTTATCCCATACCCGCTAAAGGAACCAAATGCAGGCGAGTCATCTAAACTCAATTTAAAGAGAAAAGATGGAACATCATCAGCCCCACAAAAGCGCCAGCGAGTTCAAGTATACTCCTATACAAAAACAAGGGCTCAAAATATATCTGCATCATCAAGGACGATAAAAATTGAAATTTATGAGGCTGATAACCAGCCTGAAAAGGCTTGCGAGTGCAGTGCGGACAAATGTGTGCAATACGTAATAAAAAATATTAGTTGTGATGATATATACTTCGCTTTAGAAAATATAATTGGAAAAATTCATGATAACATACAATAAAATTGTATTTTTATATTTAAATTCAGACTGTCATGACTGTGTAACATTTCTTTTTCATATTATAAAAAAGTATAATAAATAATATTCGAAAACAGCAGTAGCTAAAATTATGTAGTTATTTATTATACTATGTATGCATGTTAGCTTTAAAAATAAATTAGGTATATGGTGTTACTTTAAACATTTTAATAAACTTATTTCCTTGGTATTATATACACAATTTGGTTTTATTTTTAATCCACTCATCACAATAAAAGTGGCCTAAGTCGAAAAATTCTTAAAAAAGGAATAACCACCTTATTAATACGCAATGAGGTCGCATTTTCAGTGTAAACACTCTTGTACTAATGTTAGTTTACTATTAAAAAGCGTATTAGTTCATGCATACATAATATGAGGTCTCACATAATTGGTTACAAGAAAGTTTCTTGTTATGACCGCAGTTAATTGAGCTCTTATTCCTTTTACGATTTTCATCTCGAATTGCTTGGTGAATAGCTATTATGGTCAATATGATGCGTAGACACATTCCATATCTGTATCATTAGGACGCATTCACACCCGATACTACTAAAAGAAATTTGTTCAATTAAAAGTATGCTCTAAGTACTACTGTCATAAGGACTAAATATCATAAATATTTATTTATTGTAATTTTTTTTTTGCTATAATTTGTTGCAAGGAGTTTGTATTTGAATACGGCTTTACTTTTACGGGTTATAAAAGTATGCACTCGATGAATTTGATTTACTTTACTTTCTTACACGTAAGTGTGCATATTTAATTTGAGCTGTGTTCGCTAGTGTCTCAAGTTATTCCTACGTCTTTTTTGTGCCGGAATTCTACAACAGTAAAGTATGTAAGTATTTTTATTACTTATATCTTTATTTTATAAAAGTCACAATCATAAAACCTTGACTATTTTCCACTGACTGCCAACAATAATTCAATATTTATTAACATTTTTATCATTACTCCTTTGACCAGTGGCAGCAAGTGCATCTACTGAGCGAGAGGTTTTGGCTTTCGATTTCCAAATCATTCTAGGTCAATTCTTAAGTTAAATATATAATTAGTTTTTTTTTTTTTTTTTTTTTTTTGTAGGTAGTTTAATATTTCTTCCAGATGTTATTTTTGGCATTACTTATAGATAATGGTACGGAAGCCTTTGTGTCGGTTTTTTTTTTGTATTTAAACTTTGAAATCTTCCTTAATCGTAGCGACACGAAGGCGAAGTAAACTTTTGATTTCTCTTCATACATTCATCACTGTATACAGGTGTGATAATATTATATCATTTACTTTTCAGGGCTCAGGTTAACAATCCGTTTTGGTTGTATGAAGAGGATTCGCCACAACCTTCAACTGCTGCTAATAGCAGTTCTAAGAAGAAAGCTGAACCAGTGAAGCGGGCTAAAAAGTCTCAAAAGAAAAAAGTTCTGCCCGTGAAAAATCCATTTGCTGGGGAATCAGATTCCGACAGCGATACGATAAAGCTTGCTGAGGATACTACTCCACCAGCTATCAAACAAAAGAAAAGTGCTGTTTTTCATGACTCTGAGGTAAGCTTATTCTATACTTTAAACTAGGTACACTTTTTATTCAATTTTTACTTCTGTTTACTTAAATCTTTCGATAACCCCTGCCTTTCACAGCCTAAGATATATTTCCTCTCCAGGAAAAAATAAAGTAGGAAAGTGTTTTTTTTTTTCTTATTCTTCGAAACGTTAAGTGACGAACTGGTGATACACACCTTGAATTTAACCTAGATTCTTAGAATCGCTATTACATACAAGATGTTCAATTGTATTTTTATTGTTTTCCAGGATGAATTATTGCAACAACCGGTTCGAGCAGCGACTTTAAGAAGTGCTTTCTCTCAGCGTGTAGCTTCGGGTTACAGCTACCAATCAGACCCGACGAAAACAGGGCAATACTTCTTCGAACTGAGAGTGTACAACACTCGCGAAGCTGAGCGACTGTCGTACAATGAGCGCTGGAAGCAAGCTCTCATAACTTTGAAGCTTGCTACTGACCAGAACACAGGTGTTTGGGCTGCATTAACCGGACTAGTTAATGCTGGTCGAAATGAAATGAAGGATATTCGTCCGGTACTGTACCCTAATCCCCAATAATTAGGACATTATCCTAGCTATAGTTTTTTTTTTTTCACTTTTTAGATTCATGTAGTCTTAGGTTTATAATAACCATTTAATTTTAATTCAAATTGCTTATATTATGTGTATTCTTTTACAGACACTTTACACATGAGAAATGATAAATTGATTAACTGAACAAATGAAATAATAAATTGATTAAAAATTACAATTGAGACTTGAAATAAGATCAACTTTTAAACATTTAAAATTGAAATTGCTTATATTATGTGTATTCTTTTACAGAAATTTTACATATGAGAAATGAAAAATTGATTAACTGAACAAATGAAATAATAAATTGATTAAAAATTACAATTGAGACTTGAAATAAGATCAACTTTTAAACATTTAAAATTCAAATTGCTTATTTTATGTGTATTCTCTTACAGAAATTTTACACATGAGAAATGAAAAATTGATTACCTGAACAAATGAAATAATAAATTGATTAAAAATTACAATTGAGACTTGAAATAAGATCAACTTTTAAACATTTAAAATTCAAATTGCTTATTTTATGTGTATTCTCTTACAGAAATTTTACACATGAGAAATGAAAAATTGATTAACTGAACAAATGAAATAATAAATTGATTAAATATTACAATTGAGACTTGAAATAAGATCAACTTATAAATTCAAATTGCTTATATTATGTGTATTCTCTTACAGAAATTTTACACATGAGAAATGAAAAATTGATTAACTGAACAAATGAAATAATAAATTGATTAAATATTACAATTGAGACTTGAAATAAGATCAACTTATAAATTCAAATTGCTTATATTATGTGTATTCTCTTACAGAAATTTTACACATGAGAAATGAAAAATTGATTAACTGAACAAATGAAATAATAAATTGATTAAATATTACAATTGAGACTTGAAATAAGATCAACTTATAAATTCAAATTGCTTATATTATGTGTATTCTCTTACAGAAATTTTACACATGAGAAATGAAAAATTGATTAACTGAACAAATGAAATAATAAATTGATTAAAAATTACAATTGAGACTTGAAATAAGATCAACTTTTAAACATTTAAAATTCCAATTGCTTATATTATTTGTATTCTCTTACAGACATTTTACACAAGAGATATTAAAAATTGATAAAATTTACAAATGACATATTAAATTGATAAAACATATAAGATAAAATATATACGGGTTAATTTTTTGTATTATAAATTTGACTAGTATACAATAACTTATATATTAATTTAAAAATCTAACTGAGAAGGTATACTAACTTTTGAAATGTTTTTTTGTAAAGACTGCAAGATTTATGTTTCAAAATTGTCATCTCACAATAGATCTAATATTCATAAATCAAATCACTTATCGAATTCTGAAATTGACAATGTTCAAGTTATTGCTTCTGCATTTAAAAAAAGGATTATAAGTTATAAAATAAATCCGATTATTTTCACTATAACTCCCGAAACGTTTTTAAACCAAATTTCAAACACTGTGTATAGTATCATAAAAAAATATGTTAAAAAACATAACGCAATTAAAGTAAATTTTGAACTATTTGTTTCTTACATTTTGCCCAAAAATGATGAAATATCCATGAAATCATTTAACACAAAATTTAATATTATAGTGCAAAGCACTGATATTGCTGATATTTACCTGAAATGTTCTGAGAAATTAATATCAAAATGTTCCGAGTTTGAACTCTCGGACTCAGGTTGGACAATAAATTTTATAAGTCATTTGGAAGTAAATATAAATAAGTACAATCCTCTAAGAGCTGGAACTTACTTACAGTTACCCGCTGTCATAAGAAATACGAAATCTTGTTTAAACATACAGAACAATGACAATTATTGCTTTTTGTGGTGTCTTTCGGCTCATATGTATCCAACTGCGCAGAATCCTAATCGCACAAAATCATATCCGCACTATACGAAACTATTTAATATAAGAAATTTATCATTTCCTCCGAGTTTTAATGACATAAAAATATTTGAGATGAATAATCCATTTATAAGTGTGAATGTTTATGGTCTGGAAGCTAATAATCATATAACAGGCCCTTTATATTTGACATGTAAACGTAAGCTTATCCATGCTAATCTGTTATACATATTTAAAAATGGAAAAGCGCATTTTTGTTTAATAAAAGACTTTAGCCGCCTTTTGCATCGTCAACTAACTAAACACAAGTCTAAAGTATTTTTATGCGATGAATGTTTTTTATACTATGACCAAATAAATAAATTGATGAATCACAACTGTGGTAGAAAACAAACCATTTTACCTGCAGAACATAGCAAATTACATTTTGTGAACTTTGAAAGAACCCAAAGAATACCTATCGTGATATATGGTGATTTTGAAAGTTTATTATGTGAATACTCGGACAAAAATAAATCCATGTTTACTGAAAATGTACAAGCACATAAAGCATCTTCATTTGCTTACTATATTTGCTGCAAGGCTAAACCCGAACTGAATAAATTTGTTAGTTATAGAGGTCCTAATTGTGCCCAAACATTTGTTGAAACAATAATAAACGACGTCAAAAGGCTTCATAATATTTTACAAGAAAACAGGCCTATTTTACCTCTTACCCCTGAGGAGTTAACTGTTCATAATGAAGCTACAACATGTCACATATGTAAAACTCAATTTCTTAAAAACGATAAAATTGTTAAGGACCATGATCATTTCACAGGTAAATATAGAGGTCCCGCACATAATAACTGCAATTTAAATTTAAAAAAATGTCAATTTATACCAATAATTTTTCATAACCTCTCTGGATACGATTCTCATTTATTTATTAAAGAATTATCTGGTACCCTTGGTAGAATCAATTTAATTCCAAAATCAAAAGAAAAATATATATCGTTTACTAAGTTCGTACCGATTGATAACACAAATACCGCACAGTTAAAATTTATAGATTCATTTAACTTTTTGAGTACTAGTTTAGATAAATTGGCAAAAACGTTACATTCAAACGATTTTAATCACTTGCAATTATATTTTCCTAATGAAAACTTATTTCAGTTAGTTCGTAGAAAAGGTGTTTACTGTTATGACTACATAGATACATTGGAAAAATATAACGAAACTCAACTGCCTGAGCGATCTCAATTTTTTAACAAAATTACTGGAGAACATATTTCAACAGATGATTATCAACATGCCAAAAAACTGTGGAAAAGTTTCAAAATAAAAAATTTAGGAGAGTATACAGATCTATATTTGAAATGTGATGTGCTTTTACTATGTGATATTTTTGAAAAATTTAGAGATATGAGTTTAAATTATTATAGTTTGGATCCGTGTTTCTATGTTTCATCCCCATCATTAAGTTGGGATGCTATGCTGTTACACACTAAAGTTGAACTGGATTTAATTTCGGATGTTGATATGTATCAAATGTTAGAAGATGGAATTCGGGGTGGTCTTGCGCAGTGTTCACTGAGATATGCTAAAGCTAATAATAAATATCTATCGTCTTATAATAAGAAAGAGCCAAGCTCCTATCTAATTTACCTAGATTGTGTTAACTTATATGGATTTGCTATGATGCAAAAACTGCCTATGTGTAATTTTAACTTTATGAATGAAAATGAAATAGTCAATTTCAATGTCATGAATGTATCTAAAAACAGCAAACAAGGTTATATTCTTGAAGTAGACTTATATTATCCAACTAGCATTCATAATTCCCATTCAGATTTACCTTTTGCAGCTGAAAAGTTTTCGCCTTTGCAAAGTCAATGTAAAAAATTAATAGCAAATCTGTATAACAAACATCGTTTTGTAATCCATTATTTACATTTACAAGAGTGTTTAAAAAATGGTTTAATATTACTTAAAATACATAGAATACTAACATTTGACCAGGATAATTTTTTAGAGCCATATGTGTCTTTAAATACATCTCTAAGACAAAAAGCTAAGTCAGATTTTGAAAGAGACTTTTTCAAAAAACAAAATAACTCTATTTTTGGGAAAACCATTGAAAACAAGCGCAAACAAGTTGATGTTCGACTAGTCCAGTTATGGAAAGATAAATTAAATACAACTAACAAATTACATGGGGCTGAAAAATATATAAGTGCTCCAAACTTTAAAAACTTAGCAATTTTAGACAAAAATTTAGTGGCTATTCAGTTAAATAAAACAAAAGTAATTTTAGATCGCCCCATTTATATTGGATTTTCTATACTCGAAATATCTAAAACACATTTATACAATTTTCATTATTCTGTTATGAAAAAGATCTATGAAGATAACATAAAACTGTGTTATACGGACACCGATAGTCTTCTTTATCACATAAAAACTGACGACTTTTACGCTGACATGAAAAATAATATTATGTATTTTGATACAAGTAATTTCATAGAAAATAATATATATAGTATGCCAAAAGCTAATATGCAATTACCGGGTTATTTCAAAGACGAACTGGGAGGAAATGTGATCTCAGAATTTGTTGGTTTACGTGCTAAATTGTATTGTATACAGACAGAGAAAAAAACCATTAAGAAGGCAAAAGGGGTTACAAAACCGGTAACAAAAAGATTGGATATTGAAAAATATAAAAGAGCTTTAAAATATAATGAAAATTTAAGAGATGATATGTATATTATACGATCAAAAAATCATAGCATTTTTACACAAAAATTGAATAAGTTAATTCTTAACAGAGATGACAATAAACGACAAATGATAAAAAATCGTTTTGAAACTGTGCCTTGGGGGCACTATGGTACAATACTTTAATAAGAATTAGCGTTTAATTATTAATATGTGTTATGTAAGTATATTATAATCTACTATTGTGTGAATGTAAGACACACTGTGTTGATAACATGTATACCTGTATGCCAAATAAATATTATAAAGTACTTTGTTCTTCGTTTTATTTATAAATTAAAAATATACCATATAAATATATTGTTTACTGAAAGGTAAATAAAAGAGATTTAAATTTTTGTAACACATTATATTCAAAAATAAGTAATAAGCAGCAACATAAAGATTTAACACTCCTGTCGGAATAAGATTCACCGTTGATTAGACAAGCTAATTTTTTTTACTATTTTACCTATCAAATAATTAGTTTCATCCATAATATCATCACAATAGTCTTTCACTAGGTACTGAACACTTACACAAGCATTATTATTTTCACTGTGATTAATTCCCGGAACAGTGTCACCGCTCAGATCATGAACTGCTATATTTATTAAATGATGACATTTTCCTGGTTCATTTTGAATAACATAAGACAATGATGTGTCCAACTTCCTTTTTTTCATCTTCTTGGAACTTTGAGCTTGATTATTCTGAGATTCTTTAAATTGCAAATGTTGCTGACGTAAGTTTTCAAAATAAGTTTTGTAGTTTCCCTCAGAATAAAATAACGGATTACCGCCATTTGGATCCTCAGAATTTATCTGTAAAAAATACAATTAATTAACATCAAAAATAGAAACATTATAAATAAATACATTAGAAGCTGAATACTATCTTGGGTATTCTGGAAAAGTTCATAACTACACTGGACTAGTAAACTCTATCAATGTTCAACACACATCTACCTTTGATCGAACTATGTCGAATAAAATAATATTTACAATATACTAACCTCTTGTATTTCTGTCTGATCCACTTCGTCCAAAGGAGTTGTGATTTGAGAATCAACATTATCAAATACAAATCGGTTAAGTCCTCCGATGTCGAGAATGCTGGGGCTGTATGACATGATTCTGAAAATAAAACTTAAGTAATATATCTAATTATTCACATCAAAAATATAGTGATAATTTATATCATTAAAAACTTACCAATAAAGCTTGATTTCTCCGCTAGCACCAGGTCCTGCTTCGACTAACTATGACAGCATAATGAAGTATGAAATGCAACATGAAATCTGTATGACATTAGATATCAAATTAGATCAAGTATCAAAAATATAATATTGTAATACAAGAATACAAAATTTCTAACTTTAACCTGTACAAACATGTCAAATCCTGTATTTATGTTTTATGTAATATATCTTAATTAGTGCAAAAGGTATAGCTACCTATAAATATGCGTGTTAGAAATTCATCACAGTAATTGTCAAAATGAAGTTGATCAAACAACCCATATCTTTGGAAGTCAACAATATAGATTTATATGAATCTTCTCACCAGATCAGACATAGTCCTTTATTACCGAATACGATTCGAAGTATAATGTGTGGTCCATCGAATTGTGGTAAAACAAACGTTATGATTAGTTTGTTGTTACATGAAAATGGTCTAAAATTTAAAAATCTTTATCTTTATTCCAAAACTTCATTTCAACCGAAATATCGTTTCTTGAGTCTAGTATTAAGAAGAGTGTCGCAGGTGAACTTCTATAAGTTTATCGATGATAAAGAGGTCATTTCTCCGACTGAAGCTTTACCAAATTCTGTATTTATATTTGATGATGTTGCATGTGAAAATCAAGTAAATATCCGCAATTATTTCTGTATGGGTAGGCATAAACAAATAGATTGTTTCTATTTATCCCAAACCTATTCTAAAATTCCGAAACAACTGTTACGTGACAATGTGAATTTTCTTATTATATTCAAACAAGATGATGTGAATTTAAAACATATTTATGAAGAGCATGTTAGTTCTGATTTACAGTGGAAAGAGTTCAGAAATCTTTGTCAAACTGTTTGGAGTAAACCTTATAATTTTCTACTTATTAATAAAGAATCGTCATTAAATAATGGAAGGTACAGACAGAATTTTGATATGTTTTTTAAATTTGACTGACTGTTTATATGTGCATAATATAAGTAATTAACATGCAAAATCAAATTCAGTGTAGTTTGTTCTTTAGCTTAATACAGTTGTGATAATAGATATTACAATATGGAGAAAAATATTAAAATAGAATTAATGAAATCTGTAGACTCCATAAAGAATAAAATAAAACAAATGAAAAACCAGGAACACACGATGAACTTGTCACTTGACAAAATATTAAAACCTGTCACAGATCCCCTTAAAACCCTCGTTGATTCGAACAAAACAATAGATAAAATACAAAATTTTGAAAATACACACTCTAATTTTGAAGTCACGGAATTGGATGACATTAATACTAGCTCATCTACAAAGTTTGAAGAATGCTGCGATCCAGAACTGAATTCTGTTCAGTTCGTTAAAAAGTCTCCCCAGACAAAATTATTGGAAGATTTAGAAATATCATTAGAGGGCTGTGATATCCATGATATTTATGATGGGGCAAATCTAAATATACCATTTGGAATAAGGAGTGCAAACAAAAAATTACTAATGGGTAATTCAATAGTTTCATTTTCTAAAATAGATAGTGTGAATGATGATAATGTCATTTTAATTAAAGTTGGTGACAAAAGCTATAATTTAACCCCTGGTTTAAAAGAACTTTTACTTCGAAAAAAACCTGATTTGAAACTAATATCGAGCAAAGATAAACTTGTCTATAAAGATATGCTGCATTATACAAATGCACATAAGAGAGATTTCAATCCTAATGGGCAAATTAGAGGCGATAAAGGTATAAAATATCGTGAAATAATCAAGCCATTGTTTTCTGAATCATTAAACAGTAATATTGTTACAAAATTTGGAGGAAGCTTACCAACGCTAAAGAAATACAAAAAAGACGCTGACTTGGTATATTGGGATGATCCTAACGAACTCGTTGAGAGATTGAAACTATTAATTGCTTCCCGAGATGCCGGTAATACAAACCATGATAATGAAATTTTATCAATCATCGAAGAGTTAAAAGAAGCTGACATAGTTAAATAATAAATAGTTATAATACTATGCTTTTTATTTAGTACAAAAGCTGAATTCAAGACAAAATATACTGAATTGTAAACATGAGCAAAGCTGACGTAGTAAACGAAATTCATAAAAATGCGAGGGTGAACTATCCACGAAGACATGTTATCATGAAAGATATAGATGACTTGTGGCAAGCAGACTTAATTGATATGCAATCAATTTCAAAAGAAAATAAAAATTATAGATATATTCTTGCCGTTATTGATACATTTTCGAAATATGCTTGGGCTTTTCCTATGAGAAGTAAAACCAAAGAAGATGTATGTAACTCTTTCAAAACTTTATTGGATAAAGGGCGTGTTCCTAAAAATCTGCAAACGGATAATGGAGCAGAATTTTATAATAAAAAATTTCAGAAGCTTATGACATCGTATCATATTAACCATTATTCAACCTTCTCAACAAAAAAGGCTTCAATAGTTGAGCGATTCATCAGAACGTTGAAATCTAAAGTCTACAAGGAATTTAGTTTAAAAGGCAATTACAATTGGGTAAATAATACCCTCAATGATGTTATTTACAAATACAATCACACACAACATCGCACTATTAATGAAATCCCTGCTAATGTGGACGATAATAATAAAAAACTGATATTAGAAAGGTATTTAAAGTTGTTAAAAAATGATAATTTAAAAAGCAAGTACAAAGTAGGTGATTATGTGCGTATCAGTAAATACAAAGGAACATTTGAAAAAGGTTATACTCCCAACTGGTCAACAGAAATATTCAAAATTCGTAAAATACAAAATACAACTCCTATAACTTATTTAATCGAAGATACTATCAGAGGTCAGCCTATTTTAGGTGCATTTTATGTGCAAGAACTTCAAAAAACAAAACACCCCAATGTATATCTAGTCGAGAAAGTTCTTAGAACAAAAGGTAACAAGGTTTTAGTAAAATGGTTAGGTTTGTCTTCAGCTGAAAGCAGTTGGATTGATAAATCGAATGTTATATTATAAATAAAATAATATTAACAACAAACTCGAATTTCATAACTATTTATTAAAATATTCAAACCGGAATCATTAGTCTTATAATGTGTTTTGGAGAGAGTAGTCTTGTCAATTGGCTTATTAATAATTTACCATTTGAATTACACTTACCAGGATATAATTACTGTGGTCCTGGTACTAAATTAATAAAAAGACTTGCTGAAGGAGATAACGGTGTAAATAAGTTGGATGAATATTGCAAAGATCACGATATTGCATATCAAAAGTCATCAAACTTGAAAGATCGACATAAGGCTGATTTAATTTTGTTAAAAATGGCGAAACAGCGAGCGGTTGCTTCCGATGCCAGTATAGGCGAAAAATTCGCAGCACGCTTAGTAAGTAAGGCTATGTCGGCAAAAATTAAAACTGGTTCTGGTTTGAGAAAAAAGCATTCTCCAAAAGTTACATCTGGAAAAGGATTAAAAAGTAAATTAAAAACGGTTATTACAAAAGCAAAAAGACACATAAAAAAATTAAAGCCTAAGAGCAAAAAAATGGCTATAGAATTAGCTATTGCTGCTACCAGAGAATTAGCTGATAATTCAACGATTAAGCTCCCTCGTGTTATTCCTATTCCAAAAACTGGTGGAGTACTACCTCTGATTCCTATTTTTGCGGGATTATCAGCGGCGGGAGCTTTAGCAGGCGGTGCAGCTGGTATTGCCAAAACCATAAATGAATTGAAAATGGCTAAAAAGCTGTATAAGGAATCGAGGAGACACAATGAAAAAATGGAAGCTCTATGTATTGGGAAAGGATTACACCTTAAACCGCATAAAAGCGGCCTTGGAATTTTTGTATCAAAAGAAAAAAACTAAGATATCGGCTACCCAAACGGGCCTTAACTAACTTTGACATTTTAAAGTATGGAAATAGAATTCCTCATTTTAGAGGTGTCTTTATGAGAGATGAGCTCCCTAAATATCCATATAAAAAGAATGTGGAGTTATTAATTTAGATAGTTCTAAAAATCCTGGTTCTCATTGGGTAGCCTATGCAAAATATAATGATTATGTTGAGTATTTCGACAGTTATGGAAATCTTAAACCTCCAAAGGAATTTATAAAATATGTAGGTTCTAACATTCAATATAATTATGAAAATTTACAACGTGATCACCCCTTCAACTGTGGACATCTGTGTTTAAATTTCTTAAAGAATTTTTGGTATAATCAAGAAATAAAATAAACAGGATCATTTAAAAGAGTTCAGTATGCAAGCATGTCTACTACGGTTACCATCTCTGGAAATAAATCAGAACTGGTCTCATATTTTCAACCACCTCTTCATTTATCTGATCAATATGAGTGCGGTTTACTATACTTTTCAGTATTAAAAACAAGACCGAATGAGTTCGGTAATAACAGCAGTATAACAGCTGTAATCAGAATCGAATGTGATCTTGTGCATGGTTCATATTACAACGGATTACCGACTCATTTTATTCACGAATTCATATCTGATACTGCTTCAAGTCACGGCTACACAGAAATACCACAGAACGTTATTTACTTCCCAGTGAACAAAAATATAATTTCATCCATATCTGTCAGGATTGTAGATCAGTTTGGTTATTGCATTGACTTTGGTGAAGAACAAATTCAATTACGTCTTCATTTAAGAAAAGCAAAATGATAGTATATGATAAAAAGCCTCCAGTGAAAATAAAACGTCCTATTCCGCCAACAACCGTAAAGGTGCATAGACGTAAGAAAAACTTGAAGAAATTGACTAAATCAAATAAAGATTTTCTTAAAGCTTTAGGGTTTAAAATATGAGTATACTACAGATTACTGATTTACCACACTTTGATAATTCAATCGAAAGTTATGAAGTCCATTCATACAATCCCTACACTAACAGCTTTAGAGAAAACGATGAAATCAGAATCCCCATACACCAGCAAGATATATACGTGCTACCATCAGCCAGTTCAATCTACATCGAAGGTCAGACAAAGCTGTTCGGTAAGGATGGGAATCAGATCAAGAAAACTGTTACGTTCACTAATAACCCTGTTATGTATTTGTTTCAAGACATCAGATACGAAATGAATGGAATTGAAATAGATCGCATAAAAAATTCTGGAATAACATCAACAATAAAGTCATACATCTCATTAAATGAAGCAGAAAGTAAAGTTGCTGCATTATGGGGTTGGAATTTAAACGGGTTTCAAAGTGATGGGCACTTTAGTATTGTGGTGCCATTAAATAAGATTTTAGGGTTTGCAGAGGATTACAATAAAATTGTGATAAATTGTAAACACGAACTTATATTGAATAGGAGTAATTCTAACTTAAATAGCATTATTCTTACTGATGAACTCGCTCAGGTTCAAATAGATATACAAAGGGTGCAATGGAGAGTACCGCATATAAAAGTTTCAGATCGAGAACGTTTAACACTTTTAAAGCATTTAGAAAGAGATAAACCTATTCAGATGGCTTTTAGAAATTGGGATTTATATGAGTATCCTTTACTACCTAAAACCACGAAGCATTCTTGGTCAGTAAAGACTGCTTCTCAATTAGAAAAGCCTCGGTATGTAATTTTTTGCTTGCAGACTAATAGAAAAAGTAATAGAACTAAAGACAGTTCAGTGTTTGATCATTGTGAGGTGACAAACGTGACGCTCTTTTTAAATTCGCAATATTATCCGTATGAGCCCTTATCTTTAAAGTTTTGTGAGAACAAATATAGTATATTATATGAAATGTATGTGAAATTTCGTCAGTCGTATTACAACTCTCCGGTGGACCCGTTGCTTGATCTAAAGGACTTCAAAGAAAAGGCCCCAGTCTTTATCTTAGACTGCTCGAGGCAAAACGATAGTTTAAAAACTGGTCCAGTGGATGTACGATTGGAATTTGAATGTTCAACACAAATACCAGATAAGACAGCTGCATATTGTTTGATTATAAATGATCGACTTGTGGAATACAAACCTCTCAGCAACATTGTGCGCAGATTATCATGATCGCTATTGTGGATATTCAAGGCTTTAAAACCGAAAGTAATGAATTTATAATAAAAGAAATCGCTATATTGTTTAATCAAAAGTTACAAGTATTTTTAATCAAGCCGCCATTTCCATTTTTAAAATTAACAAAAAAAGAAAAAATGCAAGTTGGTTGGATAGAACGTAACCGAAAAATACACTGGCGTGAAGGATTTGTATCCTATTCTAATTATCAGAACTTGGTTATAGATATTTTAAGAGATAAATTTATCTATGTCAAAGGTTCAGAAAAAGTGTTGTGGTTAAAGCATATTTTAGAAAATAGTAATAGTAATATATTCAATTTAGAAGATAAAGGTTGTCCTAGCTTTATAAGTTTATACGATCAATATAAATATTGTAATGATTTATATAAATGTATTTATCATGACTATGTATGTGCTTTAAAAAATGTATTGTGTTTAAATAAGTGGTGCTTTGATAATAAAATTATATTGTAAATTTTTTTATTTTGTTATTTCTATAGTTAAGAGAAGCACATCTTAACATTTTTACCCCTACTCTTACCTCTATCTGGTCTTTATATGTTATTGATAAACGCTAAATGATATCAGTATGCGTTTATTATTGAATGAGAAAGTGAACATGTCTCAAAATGAATATAAACCTCGATATGACATGTATAATACGTTTAAAATGCGAGAATTTTCATTTAATTATTACTGGGGAACGTTTAATAAAAAGAAAAGATTAGCGATGGAAATGGCTGATGCAGGATTTTTTTATTGTGGAAATAGTCTAAATGATATTGCAGCATGTTTCTCATGTGGAGGTGTTATTGAAGATTGGGAGATTTATGATGATCCGTGGATGCAACATGCTATACATTATCCTGAGTGTGTTTATTTGAACGCTGTAAAAGGAAAAGAATATATAATTAAACACTTATCTCCAACACAGCATTAAACTCTGAGCTTTGTAGTACGACGGTACGATCTACTATTTATCAACGTTTATTAATTATTAATTTACTATTGATCAATTTTGATGTTAGTTTCAACAAGAAAAATAATTAATTAATATTATTCACATTATAATGGAGGGCATTTCTAAACTTATTTTCAAGAATGCTAGTGGTGAGATTCTATTTACTCAAGACGTGACAGATCCGAAAAAAATGTGCATCAGTTTGTCAAAAGTTCAGGATAGTACAAATAAGCCGGAGCAAAACTTAGTAAAATCAACCTTTGAAAATACACAATATCTCATCCTCAAGAATGGCTGCAATGAGCTCCGCACATTTGTTCGTGTTGACAATGTGAATCCTGATCCTGAAAAATTAGCGGTAAAGTCATCAAATGCTCCGATTGACCAAAAATTTGAACCAAGAAGTGTAGTGCGTGATATAGTATTTCCAGATTCAGAAGACATTCTGTGCTATCAGATACTACCAGAAGATGAAATTCCTTCTTTTCAATGAATTAAATAAATTTTAAAATAGGTTACTTATATTTTCTAACAAAATAATAAAAATGAATGACAGTAAAAAAAAAATGGGTGTTTTATTTAACTAAAATCTTGGCAGACGCTCTTTATCGCAATTGCAAGATAATGTGAAGGACCGAAATACAATTGAGAGTTCTGTATAACGGCTCGAGTGAAGCCAGAGATCCTATAACAAGCATTCCACTATGAATGAATCACAATACTCAACCTATATTATGAACTAAATATATCGCAGATCATGTTAGTAATATATTATTGGGACTTCTGTACGATATGCACATTACGATCTGCATAAGCGGTATAATTGGGGGCTTTTGCATCGCGCAGCTCGAGCGTAGCGAGAGCAAGTGATGCAGAACCCCCAATTATACCCTACTAACGGTAAAGGAAAACATCGTAAGGACATGTCCTAGAACCAAAAATTCGAAGACATGTGACATGCACCAACCCGCACTGGGCCCGCGTGGTGGATTACGGCCCATTCCTTCTCCTAGAGAGGAGGCCTGCGTCCCAGCAGTGGGAACATTAAAAGGCTGATTATGCTATGAATGTGCACACCATGAAAATAGGTTTTACAAATCTCGAGACACATAATATATCCATCATAATACCGAGATCCGTCCGTGCTTCGGAAAGAACGTTTATACGTTGATCCTGATTTTCATTTATAGATGACATTGTTGGGGCCTCGTTTTACCCAGTTACTGGGCTGTGGAGGTCAGATACCACTCAATTAGACTGAAAACCAGGCAGATTTTTGCTTATCATGGTGGACCTATTGTATTGTTTATGGGCAGACATACCAGCAGTACCTAATTTATTTTTTCCTGAGAATAGCAATGTACGTACCGTACCATTTCAAATAATTTACACCCAGGGTGGTGGTAATTCATTTCGGCTTTATCGTCTGCCTAGTATTTTCCCGATAAAAGGATCGGCTTTCAGTCTTACCAGCTACAGCTGAATACCAGTATTTTACATCGCAACCAATATCTGATTAAATAATCAATCATGAATAAAGGTCAAAAGCGTTCTTTTTTTGCAAAGCCACAGAATAAACAGGAATAATATTTGCATATCAGTATAACATGAGCCAAGAAACATACTTGTTATTAAAAAACAAAAATATGACGTTAAATATTTCCGCCATCACAACTCTATCCTTGCATGTCATTGTACTGTTGTAACATAGTTTCTTTGTGTATTGTAAGTAATTCAGAAATAATGTTACAGCTTAGTCATTATTGTTTTTGTCTTAATACTAAGTGACTTTTTGCGTTGAAATATTGCACGATTTTTTAGTAAACCAACGTAAGCAAGATAAACTCTGATAGATAAGAAATATTTTGCATTGCTGAAGTAACAAATGCACAAGTGTATCCAGCTTTTAAAAATGTTGTCTCATTGAAACTGCACAAATGAAATTATGGTGCTTTATTTAATAAAAACAAGTCAAATTATATAAAGAAGAGAGATAGTTATACAGTTTCTAGTAAATAAAATAAGGTCCCGATTTGTTTTGAATATTTTTGAAGGCGGATATGAAGGGTTCCGTAGCATTAGGAGGTCTTATCTTTACCTAGAATCAAGAAATTTGGCAAGGTATCCCTGTAACTTTTGTCGAAAAATAAGGCACTGCGAGCCGGCACTTGACCGATTTTTTACTATATACATATTGTTATATATGTATATATTTTAGTATCATCACTTCACATGCATAAACAAACATTTTTCTTTTCGTCTACTTTCTTTCTCTCTTGAAAGGTTTGACATTTTTGTCAATTTCCATTTTTACGGTAGATTTTATAAAATAACGTCACTATTCAAAACTTAAATTTGTAAGAAACGCATAAAAGTCACTTATAGTTTGGTACAACCGTACTAAATATAATTTATTGGCATTTACATGCTTGTTGCAAAAGTGGTATAAAATATACGCTTTGAATATTATTTATTTAACAATGATTATTCTCATTCAATCGAAATATTTAATTATTTTTTTGCCCTTTGTTTGCCCTGGGTACAATGATCTTTTTTTTAAGTTTATTTTTCTTTTAATTATCACACTTTTGCAGCCAATACAAAGCAAATATTTATTTCTATAATTAAGTCAGTTTACGTTCTTTTTATATTGTAGTATAAGAAATGTTTTCTTTAACAAATTATTCTGACAGTATTTTGCCTTCATTTTGTTTTTCTTTTTCAATCCAAATAATGCAGTTAATGCGATAGTATTAATTAAATTAATTATTTATAATTATACCCGTGACTTTTTCCATTAAATTCAAATAAAAATTAATTTCGGATTATTTGTACATAAAATCATTATAAGACTTGACAATATTTTGATGTAATGTTTTTTATGGAAATATTTTCCAAAATTTGTAGGGTTAAGGTATCGCTACGGAGTCAGAAGAAAGACACTGTAAGCTTTTGTTGTCCATTTCAAATAAAAAGTCATGAAGATAAAGATCTGAATACAAACAAGCTACTGTTTGGTTCCAAAATGACTTGCCTTTTTCGAATGAAGTTGAAGATTTCAAATTGCGCAAAAGTAACCCTAAAGTCAAGTATTGTTTTTTAAGTCGTTTTGCGGCCTGTATTAGTAAAATTATAAGAATAACTAATTCCTGGATATTTTGTTGTGTTTACGCTTAGCTCGTATTATTTGACATTAAGCAATAATTTTATTATTATTATTTTTCGTATTATAGTAACGATTTATTTATTTTTTAGTGTATTTTTTATGTTGAAAATATACGCTTGGTGATATGTGCTTTTGTGTTTTTGTTTCCAATGCCTGATTGTTGTTTTTGTACATACACACTATCGCAGCATGTTAAAATGCATGCACATAATTTTTGTTTATTCATAAGCATGAAATATGCCAACATTGCTCATAAACTCTTTCAATGTTAGGCTTGCATGTTGCATACCAAGAATCGAACTGATGAAATCCTAAGCGAACTATGTTTGTCGCTGCGAGTTGACATTTATAGAGGTACAAAGCGATCATCGTGCGAATTCGCGATCGTCTCTTTAGTAATCCGGAAGACTGGGTCAGCGCGAAGATGCAATCGTATTTGCCGTACAAATGAATGCGACGATCGCGTATTATCGCGATGAACGCTGTTTTAAGACGATGCATCACTTGTGGTCCTTGCTGAATCACCGTCTTAAGACAAGTTCATAGAGTTGTTATAGAATGTTTAAAAACATTTTTTTTACACGTGTACAACGAGGGCTTTGTTATTTGAATATTTTAAATATATCATATCAAATAGCTACCTTTTTTCTGGATGGGAAATCTGAAATCTGGGCGGAGTGGAAGGGAGTAGCAGACTCTTACTGAATAAAACCCACCCGTGGTTCTTCTAGTGTCCTTTGCATTCCAGAGCCACGGTGACTCTTTCGAACAAATTCCGCAACCCTAGCAGGCACTGACCGTGACCCTAGCGGGACCGTCTACCATGCTGACAACTCTTTGAGTATGCTGAAACCTCCTGCAGTGAGCTTGTATGACCGCGGATCGCCATGATATATTCCTTTTTCTAATTTTAAATTTGAACCAAGTATACGTAACTTGACGGAGCTATTACGATAAATGGTGTTAATGAGGTCAATATAGGTTTGCGTCACGTTTTAGGATTCTAAAGTCTCAATGACTGCGTGATTTTTTATGCTGTCGGATGCCTTGGCATAATCCACGTAGGCCTTATAAAGTGGTTTGTTAATTAGGTTGTATTTTCTATAACTTGATTGATGCTATGGAGATGATCGGCTGTGGAGAAATGCGCCCGAAGTTTTGCCTGTTCGGGAAGTTGGTTAAGGTCAAGCGTCCAGATGAAACTTTACAGTAATGTAATGATTATATCACAATAATATAAAGGCTTTAATGTAAACGGGTCTGAAATAATCTTGGGTTGATGCATAGTAAAGAAACAAAAAGAAGACATAAAACAATCTGACCGAAAATAAAAAAACAAAATGTTTCCTACAAATCACTTATCTAGCTGGCTGATGCAGCTGGTAGTATTTATTCAATCACCGATTTGTTTGATATCGAGTCTCCAGCATCCCATGTATCTCTTCATCAATAATTGGTTCAGCGATTTAGGCGTCAAAGCGTAACAAATAAACTCACTTTCGCATTTCTATACTAATATAGAGTGAAGTTTTTTTTTTTGTTTGTACCGAATAATACTGGACTGATTTCAACCTTTTTTCACCAATTGAAAGTTACATTATCAGCGAGAAACGTAGGCAGTATTTTATTCCCGTATTTTCACTGGTAGAGGAACTTAGCTGGTGAAACCACGGGGCGCTGCTAGTTCAATATAAGTTAGGATACACCATATTAACACATGATACTAGGCTATGATTTAGAAGGGAGTCTTAAGTGTCAACAGGTTTCTTCTAGGCTAACGCGCTCCACCGTCGACCGCAAGGGAATTTTCCATCATGTGAGAATTGTGTTCAAACGTGAGCCTAACACCAATAAAAAAAAATGTTCCTGGCCAGTAAAATACTTACCACACGACCCTCAAACAGGACTGGGCCGAGTTCAACGCGGCAACGTCAACGATAGACGCGCTGCGTCCGTGCGTGCGCTCGCCGGCCGCCTCCCCGCGCCACAGCCCCCGCGCCCCGCGCCGCGCGCCGCCCCCCAACGAGAACGCGTACGGCGAGCTGCGCGCGCCCCCGCTGCCGCCCCGCAAGAGTCTGTCGCCGGCCGAGAACGTCATCGTGGCTGCTTCTAGTGTGCAGGACATTGCGGCGGCTAGCAGTGCTCATGGTGAGTGTTGCCCCCCAGTTCCAGTTTCTTATCCAGTTACCCAACGAGAACGCGTACGGCGAGCTGCGCGCGCCCCCGCTGCCGCCCCGCAAGAGTCTGTCGCCGGCCGAGAACGTCATCGTGGCTGCTTCTAGTGTGCAGGACATTGCGGCGGCTAGCAGTGCTCATGGTGAGTGTTGCCCCCCAGTTCCAGTTTCTTATCCAGTTACCCAACGAGAACGCGTACGGCGAGCTGCGCGCGCCCCCGCTGCCGCCCCGCAAGAGTCTGTCGCCGGCCGAGAACGTCATCGTGGCTGCTTCTAGTGTGCAGGACATTGCGGCGGCTAGCAGTGCTCATGGTGAGTGTTGCCCCCCAGTTCCAGTTTCTTATCCAGTTACCCAACGAGAACGCGTACGGCGAGCTGCGCGCGCCCCCGCTGCCGCCCCGCAAGAGTCTGTCGCCGGCCGAGAACGTCATCGTGGCTGCTTCTAGTGTGCAGGACATTGCGGCGGCTAGCAGTGCTCATGGTGAGTGTTGCCCCCCAGTTCCAGTTTCTTATCCAGTTACCCAACGAGAACGCGTACGGCGAGCTGCGCGCGCCCCCGCTGCCGCCCCGCAAGAGTCTGTCGCCGGCCGAGAACGTCATCGTGGCTGCTTCTAGTGTGCAGGACATTGCGGCGGCTAGCAGTGCTCATGGTGAGTGTTGCCCCCCAGTTCCAGTTTCTTATCCAGTTACCCAACGAGAACGCGTACGGCGAGCTGCGCGCGCCCCCGCTGCCGCCCCGCAAGAGTCTGTCGCCGGCCGAGAACGTCATCGTGGCTGCTTCTAGTGTGCAGGACATTGCGGCGGCTAGCAGTGCTCATGGTGAGTGTTGCCCCCCAGTTCCAGTTTCTTATCCAGTTACCCAACGAGAACGCGTACGGCGAGCTGCGCGCGCCCCCGCTGCCGCCCCGCAAGAGTCTGTCGCCGGCCGAGAACGTCATCGTGGCTGCTTCTAGTGTGCAGGACATTGCGGCGGCTAGCAGTGCTCATGGTGAGTGTTGCCCCCCAGTTCCAGTTTCTTATCCAGTTACCCAACGAGAACGCGTACGGCGAGCTGCGCGCGCCCCCGCTGCCGCCCCGCAAGAGTCTGTCGCCGGCCGAGAACGTCATCGTGGCTGCTTCTAGTGTGCAGGACATTGCGGCGGCTAGCAGTGCTCATGGTGAGTGTTGCCCCCCAGTTCCAGTTTCTTATCCAGTTACCCAACGAGAACGCGTACGGCGAGCTGCGCGCGCCCCCGCTGCCGCCCCGCAAGAGTCTGTCGCCGGCCGAGAACGTCATCGTGGCTGCTTCTAGTGTGCAGGACATTGCGGCGGCTAGCAGTGCTCATGGTGAGTGTTGCCCCCCAGTTCCAGTTTCTTATCCAGTTACCCAACGAGAACGCGTACGGCGAGCTGCGCGCGCCCCCGCTGCCGCCCCGCAAGAGTCTGTCGCCGGCCGAGAACGTCATCGTGGCTGCTTCTAGTGTGCAGGACATTGCGGCGGCTAGCAGTGCTCATGGTGAGTGTTGCCCCCCAGTTCCAGTTTCTTATCCAGTTACCCAACGAGAACGCGTACGGCGAGCTGCGCGCGCCCCCGCTGCCGCCCCGCAAGAGTCTGTCGCCGGCCGAGAACGTCATCGTGGCTGCTTCTAGTGTGCAGGACATTGCGGCGGCTAGCAGTGCTCATGGTGAGTGTTGCCCCCCAGTTCCAGTTTCTTATCCAGTTACCCAACGAGAACGCGTACGGCGAGCTGCGCGCGCCCCCGCTGCCGCCCCGCAAGAGTCTGTCGCCGGCCGAGAACGTCATCGTGGCTGCTTCTAGTGTGCAGGACATTGCGGTGGCTAGCAGTGCTCATGGTGAGTGTTGCCCCCCAGTTCCAGTTTCTTATCCAGTTACCCAACGAGAACGCGTACGGCGAGCTGCGCGCGCCCCCGCTGCCGCCCCGCAAGAGTCTGTCGCCGGCCGAGAACGTCATCGTGGCTGCTTCTAGTGTGCAGGACATTGCGGCGGCTAGCAGTGCTCATGGTGAGTGTTGCCCCCCAGTTCCAGTTTCTTATCCAGTTACCCAACGAGAACGCGTACGGCGAGCTGCGCGCGCCCCCGCTGCCGCCCCGCAAGAGTCTGTCGCCGGCCGAGAACGTCATCGTGGCTGCTTCTAGTGTGCAGGACATTGCGGTGGCTAGCAGTGCTCATGGTGAGTGTTGCCCCCCAGTTCCAGTTTCTTATCCAGTTACCCAACGAGAACGCGTACGGCGAGCTGCGCGCGCCCCCGCTGCCGCCCCGCAAGAGTCTGTCGCCGGCCGAGAACGTCATCGTGGCTGCTTCTAGTGTGCAGGACATTGCGGCGGCTAGCAGTGCTCATGGTGAGTGTTGCCCCCCAGTTCCAGTTTCTTATCCAGTTACCCAACGAGAACGCGTACGGCGAGCTGCGCGCGCCCCCGCTGCCGCCCCGCAAGAGTCTGTCGCCGGCCGAGAACGTCATCGTGGCTGCTTCTAGTGTGCAGGACATTGCGGCGGCTAGCAGTGCTCATGGTGAGTGTTGCCCCCCAGTTCCAGTTTCTTATCCAGTTACCCAACGAGAACGCGTACGGCGAGCTGCGCGCGCCCCCGCTGCCGCCCCGCAAGAGTCTGTCGCCGGCCGAGAACGTCATCGTGGCTGCTTCAAGTGTGCAGGACATTGCGGCGGCTAGCAGTGCTCATGGTGAGTGTTGCCCCCCAGTTCCAGTTTCTTATCCAGTTACCCAACGAGAACGCGTACGGCGAGCTGCGCGCGCCCCCGCTGCCGCCCCGCAAGAGTCTGTCGCCGGCCGAGAACGTCATCGTGGCTGCTTCTAGTGTGCAGGACATTGCGGCGGCTAGCAGTGCTCATGGTGAGTGTTGCCCCCCAGTTCCAGTTTCTTATCCAGTTACCCAACGAGAACGCGTACGGCGAGCTGCGCGCGCCCCCGCTGCCGCCCCGCAAGAGTCTGTCGCCGGCCGAGAACGTCATCGTGGCTGCTTCTAGTGTGCAGGACATTGCGGCGGCTAGCAGTGCTCATGGTGAGTGTTGCCCCCCAGTTCCAGTTTCTTATCCAGTTACCCAACGAGAACGCGTACGGCGAGCTGCGCGCGCCCCCGCTGCCGCCCCGCAAGAGTCTGTCGCCGGCCGAGAACGTCATCGTGGCTGCTTCTAGTGTGCAGGACATTGCGGTGGCTAGCAGTGCTCATGGTGAGTGTTGCCCCCCAGTTCCAGTTTCTTATCCAGTTACCCAACGAGAACGCGTACGGCGAGCTGCGCGCGCCCCCGCTGCCGCCCCGCAAGAGTCTGTCGCCGGCCGAGAACGTCATCGTGGCTGCTTCTAGTGTGCAGGACATTGCGGCGGCTAGCAGTGCTCATGGTGAGTGTTGCCCCCCAGTTCCAGTTTCTTATCCAGTTACCCAACGAGAACGCGTACGGCGAGCTGCGCGCGCCCCCGCTGCCGCCCCGCAAGAGTCTGTCGCCGGCCGAGAACGTCATCGTGGCTGCTTCTAGTGTGCAGGACATTGCGGCGGCTAGCAGTGCTCATGGTGAGTGTTGCCCCCCAGTTCCAGTTTCTTATCCAGTTACCCAACGAGAACGCGTACGGCGAGCTGCGCGCGCCCCCGCTGCCGCCCCGCAAGAGTCTGTCGCCGGCCGAGAACGTCATCGTGGCTGCTTCTAGTGTGCAGGACATTGCGGTGGCTAGCAGTGCTCATGGTGAGTGTTGCCCCCCAGTTCCAGTTTCTTATCCAGTTACCCAACGAGAACGCGTACGGCGAGCTGCGCGCGCCCCCGCTGCCGCCCCGCAAGAGTCTGTCGCCGGCCGAGAACGTCATCGTGGCTGCTTCTAGTGTGCAGGACATTGCGGCGGCTAGCAGTGCTCATGGTGAGTGTTGCCCCCCAGTTCCAGTTTCTTATCCAGTTACCCAACGAGAACGCGTACGGCGAGCTGCGCGCGCCCCCGCTGCCGCCCCGCAAGAGTCTGTCGCCGGCCGAGAACGTCATCGTGGCTGCTTCTAGTGTGCAGGACATTGCGGCGGCTAGCAGTGCTCATGGTGAGTGTTGCCCCCCAGTTCCAGTTTCTTATCCAGTTACCCAACGAGAACGCGTACGGCGAGCTGCGCGCGCCCCCGCTGCCGCCCCGCAAGAGTCTGTCGCCGGCCGAGAACGTCATCGTGGCTGCTTCTAGTGTGCAGGACATTGCGGCGGCTAGCAGTGCTCATGGTGAGTGTTGCCCCCCAGTTCCAGTTTCTTATCCAGTTACCCAACGAGAACGCGTACGGCGAGCTGCGCGCGCCCCCGCTGCCGCCCCGCAAGAGTCTGTCGCCGGCCGAGAACGTCATCGTGGCTGCTTCAAGTGTGCAGGACATTGCGGCGGCTAGCAGTGCTCATGGTGAGTGTTGCCCCCCAGTTCCAGTTTCTTATCCAGTTACCCAACGAGAACGCGTACGGCGAGCTGCGCGCGCCCCCGCTGCCGCCCCGCAAGAGTCTGTCGCCGGCCGAGAACGTCATCGTGGCTGCTTCTAGTGTGCAGGACATTGCGGCGGCTAGCAGTGCTCATGGTGAGTGTTGCCCCCCAGTTCCAGTTTCTTATCCAGTTACCCAACGAGAACGCGTACGGCGAGCTGCGCGCGCCCCCGCTGCCGCCCCGCAAGAGTCTGTCGCCGGCCGAGAACGTCATCGTGGCTGCTTCTAGTGTGCAGGACATTGCGGCGGCTAGCAGTGCTCATGGTGAGTGTTGCCCCCCAGTTCCAGTTTCTTATCCAGTTACCCAACGAGAACGCGTACGGCGAGCTGCGCGCGCCCCCGCTGCCGCCCCGCAAGAGTCTGTCGCCGGCCGAGAACGTCATCGTGGCTGCTTCTAGTGTGCAGGACATTGCGGCGGCTAGCAGTGCTCATGGTGAGTGTTGCCCCCCAGTTCCAGTTTCTTATCCAGTTACCCAACGAGAACGCGTACGGCGAGCTGCGCGCGCCCCCGCTGCCGCCCCGCAAGAGTCTGTCGCCGGCCGAGAACGTCATCGTGGCTGCTTCTAGTGTGCAGGACATTGCGGCGGCTAGCAGTGCTCATGGTGAGTGTTGCCCCCCAGTTCCAGTTTCTTATCCAGTTACCCAACGAGAACGCGTACGGCGAGCTGCGCGCGCCCCCGCTGCCGCCCCGCAAGAGTCTGTCGCCGGCCGAGAACGTCATCGTGGCTGCTTCTAGTGTGCAGGACATTGCGGTGGCTAGCAGTGCTCATGGTGAGTGTTTCACTTTCTTATCCAGATACCCAAGGAGAACGCGAACGGAGGGCTCCGCCCGAAAATATATGGTTAGATTATTTATTTTACACACAAGTTTTTAGCTAAAATGATTTTATGGAAATCTATCTTCTAAATATATATAACTGAAAAGTGACTGACTGACTGATATAGTGATCTATCAACGCACAGCCCAAACCACTGAATGGATCGGGCTGAAATTTGGCATGCAGGTAGATGTTATGACGTGGGCATCCGCTAAGAAAGGATTTTGATTAATTCTACTCCCAAGGGGATAAAGTAGGGATGAAAGTTTGTATGAAACTTAGTCAATTTTAAATCGATCGAGCTGAGTGTTTCAAAATTGGGGGTAAAGTAACTATTCCACGCGGATGAAGTCGCGGGCAGAAGCTAGTAAATTATATAATCAAAAACCAGACAGGCCATTTTTTGTATGGATCGTAAATCATTAAAAGAATCCTCCCGCCTTAGGCGGGACGAGAAAGAGTGTCAGATTCTTACTGACTGAAACGCACCCGTGTTCCTTAAAATGCCCTTTGCGTTCCAGGGCCGCGGAAATTCTTGTGAAAGCTTCCGTAACCCTGACACTGGATAAGAAACCTTAGTGAACGATTGCGCTAGTTGCTTGGATATCTTGTTACTGAACGAATAAGAAAGGAGTTTTGGTTAAATCATGTTGACCCATCATTGATGTCGCTCGGTCCGTTACTCAATCACCCCTCCTTGACGTCGTCTTGATTTTTGAAGTCTTTAAAGTCCAATAAATTAGCTAACCCCCAAGATGCCTCGCATAAGTCTCATTTTATTAATCTAATTTTGTTTATTTTAATATACCTATGCTTTTATCTGATTTTTGGACTGAATCAGTACTATCTGATTTTTAACTTTTTTATTATTTTCATGTGTAAATCACACATGAAAATACTAAAAAAATCCAATGTCTATAGAGAACGTGCACGGCGTAGACTGTGCCATCTAGTGTTGCAAATCTGAAACTCTTACGTTGTAAATAGTTGACCTGTGCTGCCACCTACACTTCTTGTACTCTCTGTTTAGGGGTATGTGTACGAAGTAGACTGTGCCATCTTTCGTAGCAAATTAAAATATATTTATTTATTTAACACTGTATGTACACACATTTAATAAAAACATAAGAAGGGAACAGAAAAATAGGTACAAAGGTGATGCTTATTTCTATAGAAATCTCTTCCAGCATACCTGCTATAGGGGAGACGAGTAAAAAGAGATGTAAACATTGTGTGTAAAAGTATTGAGCAGGAAAAATGAAAACAATACAGTTTAAATATAACATACAATCCATAATTATCATACTAATACATCTATACTACTATTGTAAAGAGAAAATATTTGTTTGTTTGTTTGTATTGAATATGCTGCGAAACTATTGAACCGATTTGAAAAATTATTTCACTGTTTGGAAGCTACGCTATCCCCGGGTGACATAGGGTATATTTATTCCGACGGGAACGGGAACTATGCGGCTGAAACCGCGGGCCGCTGCTAGTACTAAATAATATTAAGAGGTAAATAATAATACTTACATATACGCAACTAAGATAGGAAGGAAAGATAGTGTTCTTCTTCTTTTAAAAACTGCAAGGGTTTGGCAGTCCCTAATGTCAGGCGGTAGCGAATTCCACAACCGAACCGCATGCACAGTAAAAGAGTAGGAGCAAAAATAGGTAGAGTGAGGAGGGGCTTTATACTTGATTTTGACGCGTCTGTGCTGCCACCTGTAGTTTCTGCACGTTGCTCATACGTCTTGAATGTGTGTTCTAATTTTTTTTTAAATATTAATTAGCAGTGGAGCCCAGAAGACGGTCATCATTAGAACCGGAGCCGGACTCGCGGCATCGACTGACCTCCATAATTACTGGCTCCACGGAAACTATCACGGGGCTCATTGACACTAGACACGAGGTAAGATGAAAAACATGGAATATAATACGACGGTTAACCACCAAGACCTCTTAACTGACATATTAAGTAAAACTGCGTATATTAACTCTTTGACTTTGATCTCGGTAATGTGACACTTTAGGACAATACAACATAATTATATATAAAATCGATAAATATAGACACAATCTTGCCAAGCCATTTTGAAAAAAAAAACTACAAGGATTGAGACGAGGCCAGCTTCCATACAAAAGAAGTTCGAACCTTTCTTTAAAAAAAATGAGCAAAACAAATGTTTTTGTGTTGAAGACGCCTATTGTAGGCGGTAACCATCAGGCATCAACAGTGAATTAATTAATTCAATAATAACTAATTAAAAGTATGTATTTTTTTGCTAAGCACTCAAACCGAAAATACGCCATGAAATGGTGATAAGTAATTTATATCTGGCTTCCTTTTCAGGTGCCACCCGACCCCAGAGCCTTCGAAAAACCTCGACGCGCTTGCACCCCTCAATCCAACAGCCGTCCTCTCCCCGCGCCCCCTCCCGAGCGGCCGCACACCCCCACACCCACAGACCCGAAGCCAGAACCCCGACACATACCCGACAACAAATACAACCCCGAGAGACACGACAGACCTGACCCACCGCCAAACAGACAAGAAAAACCAAATGAAAACAGACAGCAAATGCCAGAAAATAGACCCCAAGAAAACAGACAGCATGTACCAGAGAACAGAACTCAAGAAAACAGACACCACCTGCAAGAAAACAGGCATGTACCAGAAAGAAACATGCCAGAAAGGGTAACGCAAGAACGACACGTCCAAGAAAGGCAAATCCCGCAAGAAAGGCCGGAACGCGTTGAGAGTCGGCAAGAGCGGCAAATCCCCACGCCAGACAGACATATACAGCAAGATAGTAGACACGAAATTAGGGTCATGGATAACAGACAAGAGAGGCACCTTCCCTTATCAGATACGAGACATACAGATTTCCGACTCCCCCCCGAAAGGCCTCCGGAAAAACCCGAACGGATTATAGAATCTAGGTGTAGTTTTGACCGGGAGACTAGGCTTGAAAATAGGGCGCCGCCTAGACAGCGGTCCTTGCCCGCTACGACTAGTGGCAGCGTGGATCAGCCCACTAAGTCGACGACTATGCCTAAGTTCCCTTCAGAGGATAATAAGGACCCACCGTATGAGAATGTGGCCGTCGACAAGAATGAGCTGGCGATTTTACGTGAGTATTTAATTAGATTCTTATTTTTTTTTGTCATTATTTTTATATGTATTGATTATATTACGAAACCCACTTCGTAACTTCGTGTTTCCTCTTCAAACTTGAATTCAGTGCTTTTGACATGACTACGTAAAATCCAAAACGAAGTATTATGATTGTAGCAGTTTATGTATGTATTTATATATGCATAACATGTGTGTAAACCTTACTAATATTATAAATACAATTTAAGCTATTGGTCTCGGCTGTCATTTAGACATCTTAGAACCTAACAGATGATATCAGAATTTAGGTAAACTTAATCGTATAGCTACAAGATTCTCACATATGTATGTATTTATATTTATTTGTGCTAACAAACACTTTCTTCTTTTACAGCTAAAAAAATCAACCCCCTTACCCACGACAAACATGGTCGAAAATACGGCGACAACGTATCGTACGAAAACATAAATTTAGACTACATTGCGCGATTGGTAGGCGAAGGATACCCCAAAGACATAGTCGTGCGCGCATTGGGTATCACACGGAATGATCTTGAGATGGCGTGTGATATATTACACGAGTTTGGATCTAAAGTACCTAATAAGTGTTAATCGTAGGTAGTTTGTTCATTAAATTATTTCGTTTGGTAAAGTCAGTAATCGTTTTTTATAAAGTTTATGATGAATTAGCCAATATTAGTGATTTTTTTTTTTGGAAATAATTCAATTCCTCAGTCATTTGACATCACAAACCTATCAAATTATCGTGTATATACATATACATATATTTTTTTCGAAACAATTACTGACTTAACAAATCGACACTACAGGATTAGAATTCGTACCTTATGAACTAAATATAAGTCTGATTTTAACGTGTACATATTTCAGTGTCATCGTTTGTTTATTTGACATAACTTTACGTAGGAAATTGACCGTTATCACGCTAAACATAACCACTATTTTACTTTGAATAATAGCAGCGATATATTCATATAGCCAGTAACGAATACTACGGGTTTTACATAGTTTTAGCAGAATTTGACCGATTTTCTTTGAATTTTTGAATCCTAATGGATTCTCTTAACAACAATAGCCAAATATGTTACAATATTAGAAGCGTAAATAATATAACAGCACAATAAAATTATAGTCTAAAGCATATTATAGTCTGATCCCTTTGGTTTGACCAGCTTAAAATGTGAAACTTTATACATTTAAAACCGTTTGTTAACTCCTCACTGTTATTCAAACAAACTTTCAAGGCCTTTTTTTGGATGGGAAATCATCAAATGACTCCTTCCGCACTGGGCGGAGCGAGAGGGAGTGTCAGACCCTTACTGACTAAAACCCACCCGTGATCCTTCTTGTGCCCTTTGCGTTCCAGGGCCGCGGTGACTCTTTCGAACAAATTCCGCAACCCTAGCAGGCACTGACCCTATGGGGCCCCGTCTTCTTTGAGGCGCGCATGGAACACGACGCGCCGTCAACTCGAGCCTGGTTGCTATCGGACGGCGAGCCACCCATAGCTCGCCATCCGCAGGCCCGCGCTTACTGTGGCCAGGAATCGCCCTGCGTTACCCGATGCCTGGGGCGTCTTCTTCTGTTGCGGAACTTTCAAGGCCTTATTCTTTGAAATTAAAGATTTAAAAAGAGATTAGAGGGGAAGCGAGTTTTTCAGAAAACTTGGATATGCTCTCTCTTTTCCTCATTTATAGATATTTTTTACTCACTATTGAGTGGCATCTCTTTTACGGTTTTCACAAATGCAATAAGCAATTTTTTATCATTCAGGTAATATGTAGCATCCGCTTTCATGCATAAGCCATCCTTTGCGAATATATTTTAATGAAATCCAACAACCAATATCCAGTGTACAACCAATTCCGAGGAAATAATGTCAGAATTTTAACCTCACCATATGTAAGAACAACATTATTTTAACAAACGATCATTAGTGTAGGTAAAAAAATATCACTAACGTTGAATTTGTTAAAAACAAGCATCATACTATTAACTTGTAAGTGAAAATTAAATTTCTATATCGTAAAAAGAAAATATAGTTAAATAATTACTAATCGATTATTTAGAGTACCTTCAGAACACCAAAAGTGTTACATAAATGATGTTAATGGTAATAAGCGCGGAGGGGGTAAAATGGGCAACGTGAACATTGCCCAGGCAAAGTGAATACTACCCAGGCAAAGTCGATATTGCCTTCTTTCTAATGGACTAGAATGATTGGCTATTGTGTGGTTAGCAACTAAGGGGTAACACTTTGTCAGGGAAACTTAGACATTATTATACAACTTTTCATGGCTCTTGTGGTGACCTCATAATGGAAAATGATGGTCCATTCGTGAATGGGAGCCTGTTAAAATGACAGATTGACGAACTGTCAACGGATAGGTAGTGTTCAATTATTGTCCTTAATAGCCTACCGATCGAACCTGTCATTTGAATTTTTGAAATTGTGTGATAGTATTATAGATTAATCAATAAATAAACATAATATTAAGGCACATATAATGTATTTATTTCGCATCAAATTAGTGACGGTAAAACTTTTATTCCAGTGGTTTTTATTTTAATCAGTATTCATTTTAACTCATATATTGTTCATTTAATAATAAAAATGCTTTGTAAATAGTTACTTTTACGAATAAATATTGCCTATATTTTCATATAAAATCGCTGTCTCATAATGTTTACTTAATAGTGGTTCATATAGAATATATTTTTTCATATTTATGTCATATTTACGTATGGAGATAATACAAATTTTGACACTTCGACTTATGATACTTGCAATATTTAATGTCTAGTAATGTCTACACTTAACATTGTTGATGTAAATAATAATTAATATTTATATTTTTTTGGAATAAAACCTCGTACATGTTGCATTGATCTTCCTTTTGGTATAATATTAGGAAAAAAAAGAAGTAGCTAGTTTGATAAGTTTTTACTAAAAACAAAAATTCTTTTGAAATTCGAAGAGCTTACAATGGCACCAACGTTTCCTGATATTGTTCTTCGTATTTTTCTATATAAAACATATTTTGTAAAAGTGCAATTTTTCTAATTGTTCATCTCTTCTTTTTATATTGCTTATACACTTGTAAGAAAACTGCTTCAAACCTTAATAATTATGCGTTTTTATTCAAATGTTAATGTTTTGTTTAGCCCTTTCACAGTTGATTTTCAACTGAATTTTGATGCAGTTTTTACAAGACAATTAATGTGCTTAGTGAATGACTTGACTGAATTTTTAGGTTATAATCTATCTAGTCTTAATATTTCACTTTTTTTGCTAATTTCATCTGTTCGTTTATAATAGTTAATTAAATGAGGACGCTATAAATTGTAATTTATGCCAGTAATTCTTAATATTACAACTGTAATGAATAGTTCGTAGCACCCAATGAAGTTTTAGGTACCAATTAATTATGAGTGAATACATATCCACCACACTACTAGTCAAAATTCACTTTTTAAATTAAAAATCTTCTGCATTTTTTGCATATGTATTTTTTATTTAAAAAGATGTAAAGTTAGTATTTTGTTTTACATGTTGTGTGTACATTTAATGGTTTAAAGTATCAATTATTTTCAAAATAATTTATTTAAAATCAGGACACGAATCCATAACATGAATCAATTAAATAAGCAGGGATAATCTCGTATTTTATCCTATTAATATTATAAACGCGAAAGTTTGTAAGTATGGATGTATGGATGTTTGTTACTCTTTCACGCAAAAACTACTGAATGGATCTTGATGAAATTTGGCACAGATATAGATCATAGTCTGGAATAACACATAGGATACTTTATATCCCGGGATTATGTTCCCTTGGGACAATTTCCGACATCTACGCGGACGAAGTCGCTGGCAGAAGCTAGTATTAAAATAAGAATCTAAAATAATGAAAAGACATAATACACCAGATAATAAAAGGAATAAGTCACTTTAAATTAAAACAAAATCATTAACTGTACACCAACTGAAATGAATTGTAATTCCAACATAACTTAAATTATCGAATACGCAAACTGTAATGATCATAATTTCCTCTAAAAGCGCGTATTGCTTCTTATTATATTAGTTATACTGCGTAACATATTAAATATTTATATTTAGTCAAATAATTGTTAATTGAAAAGAATCTTACGGACATCATAATACACTATTTCTTTCGAGTAGTTTCAATTAGTTATTTAAATTTCTGAACTCTTCGTGTGATTACAAACAGAACACCAAGCCAGATCTAGCTTATGTCAACACTGACTGGTTAATATTCGAAATCTAGAATTGGACAAAGGTGAAATAGCTAACAATGACTAGACAGTAATGGATATTTGATTGTTTCATGCATTCAAGAGCGTTTTTATTTAAAAAAGAAAATACATGTGGCACTCGGGGACTGCCGCGGTAAAGCTATTGCATAGCATTTTTTATCAACTTATGCAATTATATATTTAGTACTCTGCGTCATTGTGATATGGTCTCGATTCGTTCACCTGGGATATTGTACTAATGTAAATCACATACGTTTCACTTAACTTTGTCCCACCGATTGTTTCCGAACGCAGACGTTCGGGTCGGCTCGGTGACGGCGACATAATAGCTCAATAACGAAGCGACCATTTTAAAAAAGCGGGGCCTAATCGAATGACGTAGCGGTGTTAGGTTATTTTCGTTACGGAATTTCTGGATTCGGTTGCCACGCTCAAGGCCCGCGATAGAAGCTATGCAATAGCTTAAAAAAAGATCTTTGTTAGAGAGAGACCCAAAACTAGTAGAAATTCATATCATCGGACAATATTTTGCGGTGGTCACAAACCTTAATGTACAATGCACTTTTACCAGTGTTCGTTGTTACTTGCTAATGTTGTTAATAATATAGGGGTCTGGAGAAAGTGCGTAGCCGCATTGTAGGCATTTGACAGTTTAGGATTACTTCAGATGTGTCTGGCAAGCAATAAAACATAATGTTGAAAAAAATGTTAAGGTTTTTTGGCCATAACTACGATTTAATCATTTAAAACTTAAATTGTTTTTCATGTTGCTTACAAAGGTAATTTTAAATATTTATTCACATAATGAGCACGTCTGAAATACATAAGTTGTTAATCTTATTCTTAACAAAAATCTGTAATCGCATTGTTAATAATTTGTTTTTTTTTGGCGTTATACATGAAAGTTACTTTTGGTGGATTGTATGAATTAAATAGAAATGTAATAAATATATATGAATATTAGTAATGCATTGATGATGAAATTGTAAAATATTATTTTTGAAAACAACGCCATCTATTGGATCGTGAACGGAATGTTTTGGGGGAGGCTACGTTTTGTTTTACGCTTTAGTAAAAATACGTTGCTAAATAAATTTAAGTAAAATTATATTTGTTGTTTTTATAAAACTACCTACCTTATTATTCTGTAATTAACAGCGTCCTTTATGCCGTAGCACTAATTTAACTGGTATTGTGTTACCAGATCCTGGGTTGTGGAGGTTGGATAGGCAGCTGCTCAATGTTTTTTTTTCGGAGAGCGGTGGTGGCCGAACGGTAGTAGGGGGAACCTACAGGTCGCGGGTTCTTGAACTGAGCCAGGCGCATTACTTTGTGTAATTATTTACGTCACCACTGCTCTCAAAACGGTGAAGGAAAACATCGTGAGGAAGCCGGCATGTCCAGGAACCAAAAATCCGAAGACATGACATTCACCAACCTGCACTAGGCCCGCGTGGTGGATTACGGCCCGTTCCCTCTCCTAGAGAGAATGCTTGTGTCCCAGCAGTGGGAACATTCAAAGGCTGATTATGATTATTATGCCATGTTTTATAATGGAACTGGTTGCATCTGGTTAAGACTGGAAGCCGCAACCAACAAAGTTGAAAAAAAATCGGCCAAGTGCAAATCGAACTCGTGTGCTAAAGTTTTCAAACGAATAATATTTTTGACATGTAACTTTCAAAACTTTACTTTAACTAAAATCATTAATTTTGATAGTTTTAGTTATCCCTTAATTCTACAGGTAACGTTCTTTTATCTGTATTTGTTTTTGGTTTTGAACACGACGCGCCGATGATCCGGGTCTGGTTGTTATCGGAAGGCGAGCCACCTATAGCTCGCTATCCGCAGGCCCGCGCCTACGGTGGCCAGGAATAACCCTGCGACTCCCAACGCCCGGGGCGCCTTCATCTGTTATGGCGGCTGGGGCGTGAGGTTTCCCTCTCCCGCGTCTGGTCTTCCTTCTTCTTCGCAAGTATTACTGTTTCGCAGAAAGAAGTGACCTTCTCATTTCGGACCATGGATTGAACCAGGGCCGGCAGCCAAAGGTCGCTGCCACCGACTTCCTCGACGAAGACACGGCTTTGCTCCGCCTAAGCAGACCTCTACTGTATGCTCCATCGTGTCTTCCGGGCGACCCAGACAGTGTTGACTTCTGGACGTTTCCTCCCGCTGAATACGAAACGGACAACGTGTCCGGTACCTGCAACAGACGGAAGGAGAGAACGCCGTGGCGTCTCTCCAACCACTCCTCAAAGAAGAGAACGCAATAGTTCTCTTCTTTAATGATGGCGTGCCCATCTCGCCAGTACCTACACAATTAAAATGGCTGGTTTTTCATTTAAATAAAAGCCATTCGTTGATTAAATATTTTTATTGCTTTGTCCGTCATCCGCTATTAAAAGGCATATGCATGATTTGGCTTTAGTCAAACGGGTTATATCCAAATCAGCAAGGAAGGGTTATTTTATTCTACGTTTATAATCAGTTTCAAATAAGAATGGATTTGTAAAATTTTCGAAATATGTACGTTATCGTATTAGGCACTTTATTACTAAAGGTAAGTCTCATAAAGGTAAAACAAAAATTCGTGATATCAATTTGTGCGCCAATGTGTCTTACACCTTGTTTTGAAATAAGTTTGGCAAAGGAGACACACGGTAAAAATGTATGAGTCTAACTTACGAGACCACTATAGTTAAGTGATATGCCGTAACAAAGGTATTTATTACACGAGTATTTACAACTTTCATGATAGCAGCACGTATTGAATAGCTGTGGGAAAAAGAGTTATGGCCAAATACAATAAAATCATGTAGTGAAATGATAAAATACTGATTTTCAAATGTCTTCATTATAAAAAAGGGGTTAGTAAAAGGCTACTTGTGACTAAGTTATAACATCCATCGTCTCCGTAAAACAAAAAATGGGATGCAGCGTTTTTTGTTAAATATCCAACAAAAAGCTGAGGCGAGATCGCCAATCTTAAACGGTCAAAAGGAGAAGACGTACAGTAAAGTGGGTTGATTTTTGCTCTGTGGTGTAACTTTGGCCCCAATTCTGTAATCAATAGGAAAACATCACACTGCTTTCTGTGTTCCCATTACTTAAAAGTTTGAGCCAAAATTATACACCAGAACAAAAGAAACCCATGTTTACTGATAGTAATATATTGTGTTTTAAGCTTTGCAAATTAAGCATTCAAAATCAATAAATGTATTTTTCGGATTTTCAGTTTCAAGTATCAGTTTCGGACCCCCAATTTCCAGCTCATCTCGATTTACAAAAAGTTGGTGAGGCAATATTTAATAATGAAAAATTCAATATTCTCAAAACAACCTCTCACGTCATCAAAGATCATTTCAAGGAATTTATGTTAAGAGGAAGTAATAATAATTCGCCTGGGAAAAGGATTTTTATCGATAAAAATGGATTCAGACATGAATGGTCTGGATTTGGTGAAGAAACCAAAAGTTTAAGAAAGACTGATTTGAAATATGTTGAAAATGAAATTTTTGTAGCCGCTTCTGAAAAAACTCCTGAACCCGAAATGATTTCGATGAATTTGAATGTAAACACTACTGATACTGTTGAATATACCAGCAATGAAAAAAATGTATTTAGCAAAGACGCTGCCGAAAATAGTGAACATGAAGGGAAAAATAATGCTTCGGATATTAACGAATCTGTGCGTAAGGAACGTACTAAGGAAGATGATGAGATCGATGGGAAAAAAACGGTAAAAACTCAAATAAATTTACTCTCAGCAACACAGGAAAAGAATTCAAGCACCGAAACTACAGTTCAAAAAAAGTTACGACAAGGCGAAAAACCAGCTAAAAAGGGAAAAACAGATAATAAGGCAAAAACAGAAATCAAAGGAAAAGCAGATGACAAAGGAAAAACAAATAATAAAGGAAAAGCAGATGTCAAAGGAAAAGCAGCTAATATAAATAAAGCAGATGAAAAAGGAAAACCAGATAATAAAGGAAAAGCAAATCTCCAAGGAAAATCAGCTAATATAGATAAAGCAGATGAAAAAGGAAAACCAGATAATAAAGGAAAACCAGACGACAAGGGAATGACAAAAAAAACCGGAAAAGTAGAAAATAAAGGGGAAACAGATGACAAAGGAAAAGCAGATGACAAAGGGAAAGCAGACAACAAAGGAAAAACAGATGACAAAGCAAAAACAGATAACAAAGGAAAAGCAGAAACCAAAGAAAGGACTGTTATGCAAACGACCTTCTTCTGTCCCTATTTAGGAATTATAACAATGTCTGGGTTTGTTGATGCTTAAAACTTTAATTTAATATTAAAACTATATTTTGTTGCGATTAAAATGTATCCTTTTTACGGTATTTCGAATGCCTACTGCTTTAAATAACCTCATAAATTCGACGGCTGATTTTTACAAGTACTCAGACAACATAATCATAAAACTGCCTAGCCATTGGCGTTGATGTGAGAAATAAACACGGGTATGTTCGAAAATAAAACAATTTTATTAAAATTGAGCCGGTTCCGGTGTGCTCTCAGTTTCCGTCTTGTCAATATTATCATTCATAAATCTTCTGTTGAACCGTCTCGTCATGTATGGATCAAATTCCTCTGCTACTTTGTACTTGTCAAAGGTCCTAAGAAACGTGCTCATTGCAGTTTGAAAGGCTCTTCTGTAGCTAGTCACTGGCATTCTTTCTTTCAACATTACTACAGGTTCAAATGGAATAACTAGTCCTGCTGCAGAGGCAATGAGGGGCATAAAAGGGGCTGGTAGGTAATGAGAAAACAATTCCATAGCACCGTTGACAACGCATGTTCCAATGTTTCTTAGTACTTCATTCACTTTGGGTGTGTTAACAACTTTGTATATAGGATCTGCAATGAACTTATAAACTCTTAATGTGAAGCTGACTGGTGGTACAGCTATTGCAACATTCTCTTCAGATTCATGTGATGTTTCATAGTGTGCTTGAGTAGTTGGTCCAGCTTTTAATTCTGATTGAGTTTGGTTGGACAGTGTTTGCTGAACGGATTGGGCGGCCACTGTTGTTTCATTGACTTGGTCACTTCTTTTGAACTGGTCGTTTATTTCTGATTGTTGAGGCTATAATAAACAAGAAGTTGATATTATTTAAATATTTTAATAAAGTAGCTCAGCAATAAACTCATTAGGGCAAGTATTCGGTAGATTCAAAGAAGAGCTTATGAATATACGCCAACCAAGTCGCATATTGTGATTTGTATATTATGCAAGTCTAAAATAATCATTATTACAAACTAGAGAAGTTGAGATTACTTCACATTTTAAATAAGTAGTTCTGCAATATACTTATGTATAGATCAATTATTCGGTAAATTCAGAGATATATGTTTATAAGTCATCTGTCAAACAAGCCGTATATTATGATTTGTTTCAGCAAGTCTCATCACAGATCCTTCTCAGAGTACGAGTATTTGCTAAACAGAATGACTCATGATATTATTACAAATGCATCTATCTAGTATGCATTAATAATCCTATCCCAACATTTACTCAATATGTTAATCGCTTATACCAAATGAGAATTGGTATCATGGACTAATATTGACATGCAGTATTGGAAATTTGGGTTTAGGTTAATCGGCATATTCCTAGTCTAGAAAGATGGATTAGATTTGTTTGAAGGATTATCTACGAATATCCGAAATGGATACAAAAGGACAGAAAGAGGCAAAAAAATCATGGATGGTTTGACGAATATATTATGGCAAAAAAAGAGTGAGATGACAAATGTTAAGAAGTACCTATAAGGGAAGGAGGAAATGTTGAACAGACCCCAAAACAAATTGTGATCAGGACAAAAAGAAAGATGATCACAATTTGAAACTTTTCTTTTAGCTCCAATATATTTTGATAATTATGGTTATATTAATAAATTTGCTCTTATCGTTTCTAATATAAATTCTATTGTTTATAATAAACTCACTGCCGCTAATGATATGCAAAATAGTGAAACCAAAATAGAATTATGAAATACTGCCATTTTATAAACTATGCAGTTTCTTGACACTCACATTAGATTTGGGAATAATATATAAAGTTGTGTAGGTAAAACGAATAACTATAAACAATGAAATCATAAATCTTTATTTTATTTTGTTTTTCTTTGATATCGATAAAGACGATCGCTGTGTTATACATTGCAACTGAAATACATATATTTCATTGAGATTATTCCAGACTGCATACCTATCAAATTTGTAAACTAAAATCTGAAATAAGAATAAAAAAGGTGATAGTTATGGTACAAAATAGGCTAGAAAACCACGTAATCAAACCAGAAAGAAATATTACAGAAAACATTAGTTTTACCGTAATGAGGAAAAAATGATAGATTTAAGCAATGTAGTGTCGATTGTACGGAAAAAATTGAGTTAGTTGTTAACACGAGTTCATATAACAAAAATATGGGCACTTAACAGGCCCGCATCAGCAACCAGCTCATGGTTATTCAGATAACTCTGGCTGGAAAAAGCAGGCCCTACAGAATTTTGGATGTATCCTTTTTGATCATATAGGAAATTTTCTTACATTAGATTTTGAACTCAAATGAAATAGAGGAGAAACTTGAGAGAGAAGAGGCTAGAAAATAAAAATTGTTTTTGCAGGAAAAGCAATAAAGTATTGCAATAAAATCGTTCGAGTTATTTTAATTAAAGGCTCGGCAAGAGCCGTGAAGTTCGCATACGCCACGCTGTAGTTGATCGAATATGGTTCCGTTATATGTATTTTTAACCTGTGTTTTATTTTATGTTTCGGTCGATTCCGCACCTCAGGTAATTTCAGTTTTTATTATTATTTCCAGGGTTACGTTTATCTTCGTTTTAGCTTGTTTATAATATCCAAGTGTACAAATACCAAATAATTCCAAATATATTTTTTACTACTAGCAAAAAATATTGTGGTTTGCACACCAAAATTGTTCAAGGATCTTTTTCATTTTTTCTTTAAGTAGTCTCTACAGTTCGTTGATCCTAATACATACTTGATCTACATTTACTTACATTGAGGGTTCTAGTAGTAAGTTTTGTTTTCCAACTGATATATACACTTCGCCCTTCTAACTTATGTATCCTAATTAATAGATTTTCAATTTCTTAATTAATTATATAACTATCTGTACAGTTAATACAGTTGATATACTACAATGATCTTCATCTATAGCGTTTAGCCGGTGGGCCTTTCCATACCTTAATTGTTTGTTTGTGCGACAATAATAAGTTAAAATTGATTAGGTCTGGAGGATTCTGGTTAGGTCGATATAACCTGAAAGAAGCTGAACTTGAAGAATATTTAACCACTAACCGCTGTCGTACCATTATGATATTAGTCTTCTAAATTGTTATACTTGTACGTGGTACTTATAGTTGATAGTTGAGGGTTAAGAGAAACACCAAGGAGACAGGAAACCGAGGAGAACGCGAGGAAAAAAAGATCAGAGCAGCGGCTCATTTATGGCTAAAAAGCTGAAAATGAGGGTGGTATCACTACACATTTACACTTAACCGAGCCGGCACATTCGGTTTGGCAGTATTGTATACAGTATGTTAACTAACAGAGGGCGTTCCCTTAAACTCATTAATCTGTATCATTAATAGATTAAAATATAAATATCAGCATAGAAAAATAAGCATAAACTAATTGACAATAAATTCGAAACATCCTGTTTAAAATCAAAGTGGTAGCGCGGAATAGTATTCGTAGTAGCAATGCCCAAACCGGCAAGTACGCGTGTACAGAGTGTTTCTTTAACGTAGGTATCAATTCAACATTTTTAGTGAATATTTGAATATATAAAAAAATTAAAACATTTTGTTTTCGAAAGGTTATATTTTTTTATCATATATGGATGGAATGGCATATATGGAATCAATTACTACACATGGATTATTTTTTTAAACTGCCAGTGTCGGTCAGGTACGCCATTCAGGTTATCAGAGACGACACACCTCCGATCGAATGTATCATATATTCGATTTTATCGCCCGACTGGGCCGATTAATAGCGCCCCTTAGCTAATCGAATGTTGTGTTCCTCAGGTGCCATATGACTATGTCCCATACGGTCGTGAGTCCCGTCGAAATGCAGGCCACCCGCATGACGTCAACTTGAACTATGAACGCCTTTTCCCAGCTAGACGCAAATTCGTCGACTCTCCATCCGTCCACATAGAACCTAACTTCGAATCCTTTAAGAAATGATGTCGACGTTTTGTACTATGAAGATTGCTTTTAGTGATGTAGGTAATAGATAATTATGGGGGTTGTGCTGATGGTTGTTTTTTTGTTTATTTTATTTTAATTTATTTTATGCTTACCCGAGTTTACTTCTACTACCTACTTTGTAAGAACAAAGTCTATTTCCAAAATATTTAATGTTAATATGACTTGTCACAAAATCATTAGGTATACTTATATAACATCTTGGATACAATTTCTGTTCGCGGTGTTCTAGGATACTGTTTCATCGTAATACAGTTTATAGTAGTACCTATCTACGGGGAACAGCGTAAATAAATTCTGTTTCAATCTTATTAAATGAGTATCTACGAAACTGTAATAGAATAGGGTATTTTACTGTAAAAATCTAATTAGTCCGTCTGATAGATTTACAAAAAATATTGGACACGTATTTTTTCTTTTTTCACGTAAACAAAAAATGAAGACGATACAGTGCATTGAAAACTCACGTGACGTCACTACGTTGCTACAATTTTTACCAGCGACGTGACGTCACGTGAGTTTTCAACGCACTGTATCGTCTTCATTTTTTGTTTACGTGAAAAAAGAAAAAATACGTGTCCAATATTTTTTGAAAATCTATCAGACGGACTAATTAGATTTTTACAGTAAAATACCCTATTGTGCAAGGTTGCTTTATTGGTTTACGAAATAAAGGTCTTTTTTATTGTTAGTGCAATGCAAGTCGACAAAGACGTAGTATGTTCTCAGGTTAATTTGAACGTCGATACCGAGCTAACACTGTTGGATGTGAGTGCCCAAAAATTGAGATAAATTGAGTTCTATTGGAGTGGCCGAAGTCCTGCGGCAGCGTTTTTCTCCATACGCTTCGGAACGTGAAAACTAACTTCATCCTTTTGACTGACTCACCTTGAAATTTCGAAAGTGCCTATAAATGAAAGAAAGAAAGAAAAATGTTTATTTGGGTCTCGCACAAAATGGTTTATTCATCCTTAATATCAATAAATACAGAACTCTTTCGTTACTCGTATTGCGTTACTGACTGACAACGTAGCAGGCAATCGCTCACCCACTGCACCAAGCGTATCGTCCTACCCTACCTACCTACCTACCCTACCTACCCTACCTACCCTACCTACCTACCTACTCTATCCTACTTCTGAATAAAGACCTCCCTTAATTCTTCCATTTTATAGTCATCTAGTAAGTTACCTTCCTATTTGTACTCACATCAACTGATCAGCCTCATGATTGACTTTTGATCCATTAATACTGTACCTCAGACACTAGCAAATTGACATTCAGTGAGCGGTGGCGTGTCAACGGCTGCCAAAATGTATAGGGAAGGTGCACGGCGTAGACTATGCCATCTAGTGTTGCAAATCTGAAACTTTTACGTTGTAAATATTTCAGCTGTGCTGCCACCTATATTTCCTTTTTTTTGGGGAAAAGATCAGGGAGTGTGGGATTTTTACCTCACTAAAACCACCCCGGTGATCACCATCAGCACATAGAAGGGGGCCCTGTTACCTCTTAAAAGACCACTCCGGAACCCCCTCTGTGCGACGCCTGTTAGGGCACATCCCTGGGGAAACTGTACAGGGGTTTCCCCTAAATCGCGCTCTGCACGGCAGCACGTGACCACTGTGCCACCGCCTTTCCTAGGATCACTGGGTTGGCGGACAGAGTCCCCACTCTGAACGCCCATGACCCTGGAGTCCCACCTGCATTAAATGACGCAGGCGGGGTTTCCGCGTATTAGGCGTCGAAGCGATTGCGACCCCGACGCCTTCTTCTCCGCCACCTATATTTCCTGCACCTTCCGTTCAGGGGAACGTGCACGAAGTAGACTGTGTCATCACTCCATTGACGCGTCTGTGCTGGCACCTATAGTTTCTGCACGTTCCTCGGATTGAGAAACGCTGTCGGACTTTCACGTGACCAATCCCTTATCTATAATTTGACATTTCAAAATTCGTCATCGCTACTAGAATGACACTATTTCTAGTCTACGTCTAGTGAGGCTCTAGCCTCACTTCGCTGAATATTATTCCGAATTTACAGAGCAGGAATCGTGCTTAAATATTTTACTTATACAACATTCCAAGACCTGAGCAATGTTGTTTCATCAATTTCATTTCATAACAATGCTCGCCATTTCATAAGCAAAATTAATTAACTGCATTCAGATAATGAAAACAATGCAGAAACAAACAATGCTTTGTAATGTGGATACACTGAAAAATCCAAGTGGTATCTCCACGAACTAGAAAATTAAATGAAAACAATACACAGACGAGCGAACTTATACTTTAATATACAAATACATACAGATTCAGAAGCGTTCCACACTTTTGATCAAAAATACACATTTTTATAAATTAAATAAACTAATTATAAATATAGAGTAATTTCAATGACAAGGCATTAGTGGGTGACACACCAATTAAATGACCACAAAGTATTAAATATTTCTGTCGAAGATAAACTAAATTCATTTCAAATAAAAAAAATCGATAAAATAAATCTTGGAACTGTTTCGAAATTATATTTTTTGTTATGATTGTAATCAAAGCTGTGGTCTACCATCGAATTTAAAGCATCATGGTTGTGAAATGAGTGGTTTCAGGTGTTTCCAGGTCGTTCCCAGGTTCCTTAGTGGTGGTAGCTGGCTAGAGAAGCTAGGAGTTCTGGTACATTGACGTGGGAAGGTACCGGTGAAGCCAGTTCAGCGTATCTGCTCGTGTAGTCTGCTGGACTGGCCCGGGCCTCCTCCTCGTCAGCCTGTGGAAGAATTTTGGTTAAAAATTTATAATCCCCTTTGACAAAAATTTCGATAACGCGAACGGTGGCGAATCTCCACGGAGCCAAGTACGCAGGAGATATTATATTGCATAAGTGTTTTACTCTTCTAGTTCACTGGAACGGCATTTGACCGGGAAGAGGGCTGGCGCAACGGGTGTCATACCACTCACTTCTAAATTACTGAGAAATTCAATGGAAAAATAAAAAAAACCAAAAAGTATAAAATAAATTTAATTTCGGAACTCGGTGTTTTTGGTTGCTTTTTTGTTGTTGAACACACCGACTTCCGAAATTTAAAGTTATTTTATACTTTTTGGTTTTTTTGTTTAGAAGTCGGTTTTATTTTTTGTAAAAAGTTTTTTTTTATTTTTAACTTTTTAGTGGTTCACTCCCAGCTAAACATACCCATCACAGCGTACGTGGTATAAATTGGTGTAAACAATAAACAAACATGCGATTTCAGCTATCCCGACAGATTTGCTATAATTTATTGAAATTAACAAAAAAACCGCTTTTTCGATTTCGATAAAATTTTCATGGGACCATTTGGGAAGTATACCCTTTCCAACAAAAAAAGAATTTTTCAAATCGGTTGGCAAGCGACGGAGTTATGCGCGAACATACATTAAAAAAAAATACAAACATCCGAATTGAGAACCTCCTCCTTTTTTAGAAGTCGGTTAAAAATTTCTAATGGAAAAACCCAATCACACTTTTTGTCCGACTCAAATCGAACATAGGACCACACTCTGTAATCTTTCAAAATGTATTACAAAATTACAATGTTTGCAATGATCGGTCTGTGGATTTTGTACCGATGAAAGCATGAGAATAAATACAACTTGTGAGAATGAACACGTAATATGCAATCATTGAATATGATGCTGAAAATATAGCTTCAATAGCTGATATCGGTCACTCGAGGGAGGAGTTTGTGGCTTAATAATAACAGCCGCACGGAGCGATCTCCAAGGTTAAGCAACGCTTACCAAGATTGGGCTTCCCAACACAAGCAATACTTGCTTACAGGGGAGCTCCAAACACAAAAATTATAAATGTAAACTTGTTGAAGCAATAAACCATTTTTGTATTTTGTATTATTTGTATTTGGTATATGGATGAGTAACCATCTTAACATATCGTATTCCTCCGTGCCTCGGATAGCACCTTGTCCGTGTATCCCATCTGTCATTTGATCTTTGGCAGTCGTTACAATTATTAAGAAAGCTCAAAAATCTGACACTATTCTTGCCAAGAAGTACCATTGTACAGAGTTGTTGGCAGGTTTTGGAGGTCTGGTAGGCAGCCGCTTCACTTAAAATACTGGTATTCATGTGAAGCCGGTATGACTGCGAGTTGACCCCAATATAGTTGGGAAAAGGCTAGGCAGATGATGGTGTTTGCAATAATCGGGTCACATTCAATGACGTAAATTATTTAGATGTGTCATGTACCATCATTACTGCTCTTTTTTCTGGATGAGAAATTATCAAATGGCTTCTCCCACTCTGGGTGGAGCGGGAGGAACTTACTGACTACTAAACCCACGCGTGTTCCTCCTAATGTCCTTTGCGTTCCAGGGCGGTGGTGACGCAGCAACATTATTGCCTTTATAAATATCGCAAGTAATATCGGTACCGAGCTACATAAACGCGCGTGGGGTACAGGATGGCGGTAATTATTTTGAATTATGTTGCTATTTTAGTTTATATTTGTAGGGTGATGTATTTGAAATATATTAATAGAAATAATATAGCATCATAAAAATTACCTTCTGTTTTACTTCTATTTCCACCAAAAAGTACTATTTTCTGGCCTAGCCAAGTTGCGGAACATAGAAGGCATAGGGAACTTAGGGTTTCCCGACACTGATAGGTTAGGTTCATACCATTCATGATAATTTATTAACCCTACAGACAGATATATGAGCGCCGCGCAGCGGGGCTCCGTCGCCCTTTAGAATGTTGAAATTGTAATACTTAACGTTTTGTTACTCGCTATTCTATAATTTCAAATGTAATATTAAATCTTAAACTGTTACATTTTTTTTACAAATAATGTGTCCAATTGTGTTCTTATTTTCTCTGATAAAGCGAATACCATTTTTTTTTTGGATGGGAAATCATCAAATGGCTTCTCCCGCTCTGGGCGGAGTGGAAGGGAGTGTCAGACTCTTACTGACTAAAACCAACCCCTGTTCCTTCTTGTGCCCTTTGCGTTCCAGGGCCGCGGTGACTCTTTCGAACAAATTCCGCAACCGAAGCGAAAAGCATAAAGCGAATACCTACAGTTTGTTCTTGTGTCAAAACAAATGCAAGTTATCTTACCTTAGCAGCTGACATGAAGCCGAGCAAGAGACACAGGAACGCGAGCCACTTCATCGTGCAACCGAACCGCCTCGTTCGATCGACGCCACGTCGTCATTACACTTTTATATCATTTCAGAACTATGCTACAATTTCATTAGGACTTTAATAACAAAGAAAAACGGATCGATTCGCTATGGGATTATGTTTATTGATTTTTTATACCTTACTTAGGTACATGTTTTTATGTTGCCTACTATGTGGCACTTTCAGGTACCTACATAACTAACATATATTTTCTATAGATCACAGGCGCTAGACAAATTACATTCCGTCGGCGATAGCGTGTTGAAGACGACTGTCAAAATGGCTTTGACTGGGATTGATAACGCTGTCAGAATTTTAAGTCAAAGTCAATGCCAAAGTCAAAGTCAATGTCAAAGCCAATGTCAATGTCAAAATATAAGGGATTGAACACTTTTCATCATTATCGTGTTGACAATCGTCTTCGCCACGCTACTGCTGTTACAATGTCTAGGGTTCTTTTTTCAGTCTAAAATATTGCCATTTGCTTTGTATTCGAATGAAAACAAATTGGTTTATACATGACAACATATAGTGACTGGAAAATTATGCACTGGCCTCAATTATAGGAAAGCAACCTGAGCACAGACAATTCCTATGTACCTATGACATATAGGTTTCCAACGAATAATGAAAATCGGATGAGCATGTCATAAAAGTAGTGAGAAGATGAGAGTATAAACTATTAAACATATTACCGATTTTATGTTTTGTAACAAGGACGAAAAAATTACTAATAATTGATTGAATATAATAACGTATTCAATCAATCATTGGCCTCACAACTGTATCTAATCTATACTAATATATAAAGCTGAAGACTTTGTTTGTTTGTTTGCTTGAACGCGCTGATCTCAGGAACTACTGGTCCAATTTGAAAAATTGTTTCAGTGTCCATACCCCATTTATCGAGGAAGGCTATAGGCACACTAAGACCAATAGGAGTGTAACACCAATGAAGAATGTTCCAAAATCGGGGGATTAGTAAGTATTCTACGCGGACGAAGTCGCGGGCAGAAGCTAGGTTAATAATAGGAAGGAACGTAGGTATCTACATAATATTATTGTATTTATAACAATGAAAGTAATAGGTAGCCTGATTTTCACGGATTTCACATGAATAACAGGTATCACGGTTTTAATTAAAAATGAGTCATTGATTCGAGAAACATCGTAATTCTGTGAATTTAAATAAAAAATGAGACTCGTGTGTTTCACTATTTATTGCCCAACATAATACACGTGTGTCACCATATCGTAGAATTCTTTCATTTCATTATGTGGTCAGCCAGTTCACACAAAACCACCTCAAACTTAACATAGAACAATTAAATAGGAGCCCCAATGAGCGGTGCTCCTATTTCTGTCTGCGGGATTTAAAGAAACCGCTCCTCCGTTATCCCATTCGAAGTTCGAACTCTACCTGTCCGTGTTGAAGAAACATAATTCAAAAGGTTTTACATTGATTTATTCAATGGACAAATTCTCCAGGCACTCCAGTTATAGTATTCGAAATCTTCAAGTGACTTCTTACACTCTGGGCGGAAGGGAGCATCAGACTCCTACTGACTAAAACCCATCAATGTTTTTTCAAGTGCCCTTTGCGTTCCAGGGCAGCGGTGACTCTTTCGAACAAATTCCGCAGTATGAGTGATGCCTTTTTTTTTTTTTTTTGGATGGGAAATCATCAAATGACCCCTCCCGCCCTGGGTGGAGCGGTAGGGAGTGTCAGACTTTACTGACACTCCCTACCTACTGACTAAAACCCACCCGTGCTCCTCCATGTGCCCTTTGCGTTCCAGGGCCGCGGTAACTCTTTCGAACAAATTTCGCAACCCTAGCAGGCGCCGACCCTATGGGGCCCCGTCTCTGGTGCTGACGGCTCCTTGAGGCGCGCGTGAAGCACAACGCGTCGTCGACTCAGCCTGGTATCGGACGGCGAGCCACCCACGCTCACCGTCCACAGGCATCAGCCACTGCGCAATAGCACAGCGGCCGACTTGTCTCTGGAGGAGGCCGAAATGGGACCATTACTGGCACTCCATTTCAGCCCCCTCCCGAGTACCGGGAGTCGCAGCACCCGCAGCAGAAGCGGCAGAAGCGGCAACGGAAGCCGCGGCGGTGGCAGAGGTGGCGGCGGCGGCGGACCTCTTGCCCTTGGTCGGGGCGGATGGCGCACAGGCCCTTCCCCCAGCCCAGTGCTCGGCCGGCTTGCCAACAGAGTATGAGTGATGCCTGCTCCCAGCAATCTGTCATGAACGCCTCTTAGTTGTCACAACTAAATTCTCTAAGCCTTTTTCCTCCTTAAACCCACTTCAAAAATGCCGGCCGCGTAGCATAGCTGTAGGCATATTTACCAAAATATATAATCTCAGGCCTTACCCAAATTAAGTACAGTAGAACGCCGTTTATCCGAATTAATTGGGACCGGGGCCGATTCGGATAATCGGACATAGATTGGTAATAAAGAAAAACGAACTATGTCATACATAGAATAAATTTTATTAACTTTAACAAACATAGTTCTACAATAACGTGGTTAAAATTTATAAAACTATTTTTATAAATTACTTGGTTTTAATGTTTTATATTACGCTTAGGACCGATTCGGATAAAATTGGCGATTCGGTTAATCGGTATTCGGATAGTCAGCGCTCTGCTGTACTTAATTTCTAACTTACAATACTCAGTAGTAACATGCATACTACCTACCTTCAAGCATCCAAGCTGCCGTCACATTGCACGCAGCCAATCGCTCAAGCCTCTGAATATTTCATGATGATTCCTCCACGATCGGATCGATAGCACTTACTGCAGTAATGTTTCTTTTATTACGGTGAGAAAGGCTGCATTTTGTAACAATGAAAGCATGAGAATCAATACACCTCGTGAGAATATACACGTAATATGCAAACGTTTAATATGATGCTGAAAATATAACTTCAATAGCTGATATCGATCCCTCGAGGAAGGAGCTCGTGGCTAAACGATATCAGCCGCACGGATCGATCATCAAGGTCAAGCAATGCTTGCCAAGGTTGGTCTGTAGACGGCTGACCATCTTAATATACCGAGTTTCCTCCGAGCCTCATTTGTATATCTTTGGTACGTTTACGGATTGTCAGACGCCAGTAAATCTGGCACCAGTTGCCAAGAAGTACCGTGTTACCGAGTTAATGGGTTGTGGAGGTCTGGTAGGCAGCCGCTCTACACAAAATACTGGTATTCAGCTGAATCCGGTTAGGCTGGAAGCCGACCCTTCCCTGGCAGATGATAAGCTGATATCGATCACTCATTGGTAATGAGCCTAAAGTTGTTTAGAAAGAAAATCGTTTGTCTTGGTATGGACCAAAAAATGGTGAGGGAAGGATCGCATGTAGCTAAGACAGAGATTTTTTATTTATTTATATGGTTATAGGTGAGGATGGAGAATATGCTTTTGTAACGGTTAAGGGCCTATCCCCAGCAACATAAGACAGAGGCAGAAAAATCATGATAAAAAACCCAAATTCTGCCCATCTGTCTGCCCAGCCTTTTTAAACCATGGTGGGGTCAGCTTTCAGTCTAACTGTATGTAGCTGTGTCTAGTATTTTACAAGAAGTGACTGCCTAAATGTTCTCCAAGAGCAAGGGTGGTATCAGATCTTGTACCGACTACCTGTAACCGTGTAACGACTGGCAAAGATCTTAGGCGACGAGGCAAACATCAGAGGAAACCTAGACTCACAGCATGTAGGTCTACAAGTTCCGCACTAGAAATAGAGTGGCCCACCCCATCGGAATTAATTGAAATACCGATATTATTGAAATATACGAACAAATATGTATTTTCAGAAATGCTTTCTTGAATTCAACAAATTCAAATTTATTAGTAAACTTGGAAAAAGTATGTCTTCTTATTTTGTGGCCTGTACTATGCAGCCTTTACTCTAAGTACCCACCTGATTTGCGTTGAAAACTGAGTACAAATGAAACACAAATTCCTTTACTTACCAAACATTTTATTTAAACAACAAAATAGTACTCAACTATATACAGTATAACTTCGACGAACGCTCCTAGGGTAAGTGCAACAAATGTTGCCGCTCGACTGTAGAGCTTTAGATTCTGAGCTAGAGGTGACACTGGTTGCAAGGGCAATGTATCGGCTACCATTTCCAAGTCTCGCCTCTGACGGTCTAGCGGGAACACAGCCCGCCATGGAGCGTCCTGGAAAAACTTAATCTTTATAGAAGCTTTAAAAAAACCTGCAGTACTCTTCTATAAAAATCTCAGTGATTACTTGAACGAAGTGAGCTGTCAATTCCTGGCATCAATTGGAATGTCAGATGACTACTCATTCTCAATGTCATGTTGAGGTGTTTTCCAGAAACGACGGCTGTAAACCTGTGTGCTGTCAATTCATAAAAATAAGCCATAACTTTCACCTCAGCTAAGTTGACACGGTGAAATGTTGACAAAATAGACCTACTGGATAGGAGTGCTGTTGAAATCCCTATATGCCTAAAACTTCAGGAATCGATACCCCGTGGTGTGAATTCTAGTGTCGTACCTATATGGAATTGGAAAGTATTGAATAGAGAATACGCATGCATTTTTTTATGTGCAAATTAAAATACTTATTAGCTCTAGTAAACAATTATGAAATACTTTTTTTAAATACCTTCCTCCTAGTGCCCTTAACGTTTTAGGGCCTCGGTGACTTATTCGAACAAATTTTGCAACCCTGGCAATTTTGAACCAATTAACATCTGATGACTTATCCATGACAGGTATTACTTGGCAGGTAAATAGCGTTCGTTTCTTTCTTTCATTCGTTTTTCGTTTTTGAGTGGGGTTCTTGAAATGGATTCTATCTCGATAGGAAAGTAAGTGGCACGGAGATTGACGCAAATTTATTTACAAGTCTATGCCACGCAATTGTCGACCGTAGCGGTATCAATGCCACCACAAAAAAAAACGAACGAAACGTAATTTTTACGGCAAGAAAAATAATCGCAACGCCATCTATCCAGCCAACAGCGAACTACTAACGAAATCCTGCATCGCGGTATCAGAGTTTTCCGTGCGATTTAAACATGTACCACATCCTGAACTTCAACTATCGGGCTGTTGCTGACCAGAAACAACAACCGTCTAGTCAGAGGATTCTCCTTTTTCAATGGAGATTGTGCGGGACTTTACACCATATTCCACTTACCCTCTATATCGATAATAGGCCTTTATTACGTGACATTACGCAGGCACACTTGCCAAGTAAAGGAAAGCTATGCTTTATTGCCCTTTTTTTTTTTTTTTTTTCTGGATGGGAAATCATCAAATGACCCCTCCCGCCCTGGGTGGAGCGGTAGGGAGTGTCAGACTTTTACTGACTAAAACCCACCCGTGCTCCTCCATGTGCCCTTTGCGTTCCAGGGCCGCGGTAACTCTTTCGAACAAATTCCGCAACCCTAGCAGGCACCGACCCTATGGGGCCCCGTCTCTGGTGCTGACGGCTCCTTCGGCGCGCGTGGAACACAACGCGTCGTCGACTCAACCTGGTATCGGACGGCGAGCCACCCACGCTCACCGTCCCCAGGCATCAGCCACTGCGCAATAGCACAGCGGCCGACTTATCTCTGGAGGAGGCCGAGATGGGACCATTACTGGCACTCCATCTCAGCACCCTCCCGAGCGTTGGGAGTCGCAGCACCCGCAGCAGAAGCGGCAGAAGCGGCGACGGAAGCCGCGGCGGCGGCAGAGGCGGCGGCGGCGGCAGACCTCTTGCCCTTGGTCGGGGCGGATGGCGCGCAGGCCCTTCCCCCAGCCCAGTGCTCGGCCGGCTTGCCAACAGCCGCACATGCACTGCAGTGCGGCGTGGCCTCGCACGAGCCAGCCTTATGCCCGGGCTGACCACAGCGGAAACAGAGTCCGCTGCGGTCGACCTCCGAGGGGCACATAGCTCCCGTGTGGTTGCCCACATGGCAGCGGTAGCACCTCAGAGGTCTGGGTTCCAGCAGTTTTACCCGCGCAGACACCCATCCCACCAAGAGCCTTCGGCCCTCCGACACAGTTCTGGCCGCCGTCACGGGGCAGCTCACCACAAGGGTTTGCATGCCCGTGTTGTCAGGAAACGGAGGGTGCCCGCCTTGACGAGCTCGGCAGAGCACCCCCCAGTCCTGGCGACGGCGGCCACAACTTCCTCCTCCGTCACGGAGTCATCCAGGCCCACTATGCGCATGTCGATGCGCTTAGTCGGCCTGGACACCCGGACCTCGTCCGCGGGTAAGACCGCCCTCAGCCTTTCGGCCAGGGCGTCCGCGAACGGGCCACTCTCCGCTCCGGCGAGCTCGAGCTTGCGGGCACCGGTTAAGGTCCTCCTGACCCCGATGCCCCCGCTGATGCCCAGCTCTTGGAGGCTCACCGCCTCCTTCGCCCGCTTCAGTACGGCGAGATACGTCACGCCCCTCTGTTCCGCTTCCGGCTGCAGTGTGAGCACTACAGCCGCGGATTTCGGGGCGCGAAGCCTCGCCGCAATGGCGTTGGCCTTCCGCCGCTGCCTCCTCGCTTTGTTTTTGGCCGCTTTCGCGGCCCGCCGTTTCTGGCCAGCAACCTGCCACTCGGCCTCGGCCGCAGGAGGGTCCGAGGGTGGGGGTGGGGGCGGCTGCGGCACCACTGGCGCCGCAGCCTTAGCCGCTCCTCCAGCCTTCCTCCTACCCCTCTTCGCCGGGGCCGACTTGGTCGTCGTTGCCGGCGTCGTAGTCGCCGGCGTCACAGGCGCTATCGCTGGCGCCGGCGCGGCTCCGCCCTTGGCCTTCGCCTTCGCCTGGCCAGACGTTCCTGGGCCGGCAGCCACGGCGGCCGCGTACGAAGCCGCCTTCTGCCGGCCCTGGGGCCTCTGTGTCGCCGCTAGTGGGGGACGCCGAATCATGTCCTCCAAAACGGAGAACTGCTTCTGGTAGGGAGCCAGCTCCTGCCGCACCAGGCTCCGCACCTGGCTCAGCACTAGGCTCCCCTCCAGCGTCGCCGGACTCGGCCCCCCCTGCGGCTCCTCCGAGGCCGCTCTGGCCATGCCAGCCAGGTCCCTCCGGAGCGACTCATTCTCTGCAATGAGTCGCTCCGTTACGGCCGCGAGGCGGGCGACCTCCGCCCGCAACTCTGTCGCCTCTCCGGACCCGCCGACGTTGGCCGCCGCCGCCGCCATAATGGAGGCTTTGGCCGCCGTAATGGCCTCCCGCTTGGAGGACTGCTTTCGCTTGAAGGCCACAGCGCGGATCGCGGCCTCCACGACCTCCGCAAACTGGGCCTTCTTGTCTTCGACAGTGGGACGCACCTCTCCCGGGGCCTCCGAGTCGTCGGAGTCGAGAGCAGGCGGAAGAGTAGAGGGAGCCCTACGACCGCTCCCTCCAGGGCGACGCCCCTCCTCCACCAACCTCCCGGCCCGACTCTCCACCTCCCGGGTAGAGGGAGCCAGCCCCCTCCCCGCCTCACAGCCCCTGCCCCGCCTGGCGGTGGGGATCTTGCGGGCGGAGGCAAACTCGCCCTCAGAGGACGACCCGCTGTCATCCTCCCGTCTGGGCCGCTTGCGGAAGAGCCTGACGCCCTCCACAGCAGCCCCCCCTCCTCTGTCTCCAGAGCCCGCCGAGCTGACCGTTACTAGGTCTGGCGCGGAGCCGGAATCCGACTCCGCACCACCCCGGCGCTCAGGCGAACCCTCCTCTTCAAACTCGTACGCCATCAGCTCCTTAAACGAAGCGGATCCGGATGACGACGATGATTCGGAGCCTCCTCGGCTCTTGTTGCCACTGGCAAGCGGAAGGTCTTTGTTGCCCACCCCAGAGTACGGAGGGCAGCCCGCCGAAGTGGGGTGGGATTCCCCGACCGCTGAGCAGTCGGGACCCACCTGGGGACTCATTTTGCAAAGATCTTGACTCATTTTTTGTGCCTTTTAAGGGTGCGGTCCCTGTTTGCTCCGCCCCTTCTCGGGGCCCACTCTCCTCACCTCACCTCTCCACCTGCTCGCTGCTCCCACAGTCACGTCTGATGATCAGACGCGTACCAGAGAGCAGCGAGCAAGCGTGTGTCTCTCTTGGTCTGATCCCTCACTTGCGACCTTCCGGCATGAGTGGCTCTACCGGGAAAGCTCGCAAGATCATTGGGACGCTCAAGCCCCACCACGACGACAACGTGGAGACACATTCGGTGGGGTGCTTTATTGCCCTGAGGGTACAATACAATAACAGCTTCAGAATGCTCTTGGGGTTGCCACGTTTCTGTGTAGTGCCTCTGACATGTTCGCTCAAGCTCGTGTTTGCGACTTCCATGCAATGGTGATGAAGAAAACGTCGTCACTATTAGAAAGAGCACGGTCAAGTCCGAATGGCATTCTGAAGATGTTAATGAACAAATTTGATTCGCCGATGATGAACCACTTCATACAGATGTTGGTGAGGCAGGAATGATTCATCATCGATGTTTTTGTAATGTTTTTGTTTATTTGTTTTTTTTTTTGTTGTTATATTAACACTAACATAGTTTTTACGTTTTTTGTAACTAACATTGTGGATCACTGTTGTCCGAGCAAAATAAATTATTATTATTATTTATTGCTATGAATATTCAACGAGTACCTTATCAAAAACGATGGCAGGATTCAATTCCTGTGGCATCAGCGCAGACTGGAGATCGGCATCACTCAGTATTTTATTCTAAAAGCAAAACGTTTCAAGAAGTTCATTACTAAGGGAAAATTATGATGTCTCAAGTCTTTGTTGTGCAGTGTAGCAGTGTACTACTGAAGAGTGTTTATGTACTAAACATACTTAGTATGTGGTAAAGTAATCTTCGTTATATGTCTTTTCTTATTTCTTATATTATACAATCTTACATTGCGACCTTTCTTAAGATTGTAGTTTTTATCCTTAGCTTACAAATGAAACACAACGAATAAGTAATAAGTAGATACCTAAGTAGTACTGTATAAGTACCTACTTGTTTTTGTGCTTAGGTAATATAAAGGTGTGTGTAAAAAGAGAAAAACTCATCTTCCCATTTCGTCCCACTTGCGTGTGATTTAATTATTTCAGCTTTAACTAAATCATGGACCTTGTTAACAAAAGTTCAATCAATAAATAAAGGGGTGCATGCTAGATATGAATTTAGATCATTAAAAGTATATAATACCTTTTTTTTTTATTTAAAAAATGCCTCAGCTTCTTTCAACTGTAAAACTTTGATAAATACAAGCTCTTTAAAGCACTACATGCGAATAACGTCACAAGCTCCTAACATCAAAGTGACTTCGCGCCATCCAGTGGATACAAACGACAAGGGCAGAAGAATATCTTCAAAGATTCTCCATTTATCAAACGATTTCAATTTAGATATTGAGTATATACAAAATACAACTAAACAAGCTATAATATAGTAAATATATACATATATGTACAAGCGGAGTAAAAAAGAGGAGAGACTAGTCGAGGAGATCAAAACATTCGTCCACATCGCTGTCAACGGGAAAAGTGCCCAGAACACTGGCCGCAATGCCGCGTTGAATGGCAATGCTGATTCGTTGACCAAAGAAAAGGCCAGCCCTCTGGGCACACACGTGAAGAGTCGACTAACTGCTTGCTAATTTCATGATATTTAGTATTATTTTAGTTACATATTTAAAATCCATTCCTGCACATTTTTGGTAGGTCTTAAAGATTCATATAAGATGTAAATCACTTACGCTAACGCTCTCAAATAAAAAAAAACAAATAAAAAAGACCTCTTTTATTTTCGTCAGTTGAAAACCTCCCATATATTAATCTAAGTTACAATTTAAAAGAAAAACTGAAGCCTATAATTTTCCCCTTTTACTATACTCATTTTTCATAAGTAATCGGTATATATCATGTTTGTGCCATTGCAAGGTTGTGTTGTGTGATGGATGGGTCGGCCTTCGGAGGAAACTAATGCACCAATTACCTATGGCCGCTCCACGTATCGATTAGCTTCTGAAATATTAAAGAGCCGGTGTATATGCACCACTTCGTAGTCGGTTTAAGACAGTTTACGCTGCGTAATAATCAGCCTTTTAACGTTCCCACTGCTGGGACACAGGCCTTCTCTCTAGGAGAGGGAACGGGTCGTAATCCACCATGCGGGCCCAGTGCAGGTTGGTGAATGTCACATATCTTCGAATTTTTGGTTCTAGGACATGCCGGTTCCCTCGCGATATTTTCCTTCACCGTTTTGAGAGCAGTGGTTATCAAATAAATAACACAAAGTAATACGCCTGGCATGGTTTGAACCCGCGGCTTATGATTTGTAAGTTGGGGCCGTTACCACCCGGCCACCACTGCTCCGTTACTACTCGGCCACCACGTGCGTTACGCTGAGTGGTAAGAGTTATTTTCAAATAATATGACAGGATTATCAATTGAATATCTATTAATTCTAGCCATCTGTACTACTATTATTGTCGTTTGTACTACAACTGTTTTAGGGGTTTATTTGGTGAGCGCTCAGCATCAAAATACAATATGTCTAGAAGTACATTTGACATGTGTGTCAAATGTACTTCAAGTAGATACACGAAGCTTGCCTGAAGATTTTATGCCACGGTATTTGGGTTTTGATCATTTAATTAGAGATGATGCTGCAGAGGTTGGGAAGGAAAGGTTTCTAGCTGAAATGACAATGAAATTAACAAAGCTTTCTGGTGAAGCGTCAATGCCTTTTTTCAATATAAAAAATAAAATAATAATATTTTAGGATTTGTCATATAATACGCATAATATGTTAGTCTCTCAAATTAAATATTTTAGTTTCTCAATTGATGAATCCTCGCACCAATATTTATTGCCGCAGCGCCCATTGTATCGAAACTTTCTTGAGTTTTCTCGCCATCCGGCCGATAGAGGGCGTGAGCGGACAGTCCTCTTATTGTGACCGTGCGCATCGCTGTTTTGAGCGGTCGCTTCGCCTTTTGAAAATTCCTTTTTTGGTGAAACCTTGATGATACTCGTAAAATAATTGGACCTGCATCTGTGCTTCATTGAGAACTTATAGTGCAGTGTTGATTTTTGGAGTTTTAACCATTGCACCGGTGGATTCAACAAGATTTTGCTCGCCGGCCGGCAGCCTATACCTACAAGACCATCAAGCGCGCATGAACGTGGTATCTTCACATCACCCTGGGTCTAAGTGGGATCTCTGGATTGCCAAGGTACGTGGGCATGTTTTGCTGCTAATAAGTCTTTTGGTATTGGTTTCTCGCGGATTCATCAAAGGGGAAATTAATTTATTTGAGGTCCGCCATTACACTTTTTAACATAGGTTCGTAATTCAAATTCTCTTACAATCTACCCCAAAGGTGTAGGCTATTTACACGCCTCACCATATTTTATGGTCCTTCGAGCCGGATAAATAACCAGTTACCTAGATTTTTGCGTAATTGTTTGGTAAAAATCATATAGGTTCAATAACGCACAATAGGTACTTATTGATTTACGTAAACTTTTGGTAAATTATTGCCTATAAAACGCATCGTAATTGACAATAGAATTTACGTAGTTTGTTGGTAAATCTGTTCAATTATTTATTCGCTTACATAGAACGACATTACGTATGTATTGGTAAAGTTCATTCTATGTAGGTACCCTTATTTTAAAATACGCTTTGATAATAAGGAAATAAGTAGGTAGTTACCAACTCATTTCGGCTTTGTATTTTTTCTGTTATTGTCTTCGTTTGTTATTTAACAAAATGACGGATAGACAACTGAAGCCTGAAGATTTACTGACGATTCTTCATGAAAAGAAAGGATTGTTATTTAAACGCATTAATCGATTGTATGATTTATCAAAAAATATATCGTCGTTCGATTCGAGGAAAAATGAGAGTTTTATGACTGAGTCAGAGACAATTGATGACATTCGAGATAAATTTGAATCCTTTGTCGATCAAATAAATCAAATAAATCAAATAAACATGAGTTTAAAACCTGGTTCGAGTGCCGACTATGCTTGTTTAGAATCCTTTGAAGATTTGTATATTCATATTAAACGTGTTAGGAATAAAATAAACAGTAATCAATCGCCATCAACATCCAGTAGTAACTCAAAGACTCTTTTTGAACCGCTTAAAATAAAGTTGCCTCCTATTGCGCTGCCGTCTTTCGACGGGAAAACTGAGAATTGGCCTGTTTTCTATGAGTCATTCAAGTCAAATATTCATGATAATGATCAGCTGACTGACTCGCAGCGTGTGCAGTACTTGGTAGGTAGGCTTACGCACAACGCATTGAAGGTTACCGCTGGAATTGTGCCTACGGGTGATACTTACAAGTTTTTATGGGATAGTTTAGTTAAAAAACATCAAGATAAGCGATCACTGGGTACGCATTATTTAAATAACATATTGGGTTTAAAAAATTGTTCATATAACGCTAATAGTCTCGATTCTTTCATAGAAACATTTAGTGCATCTATTTCTGCCTTGAAACAACTTGGGATTTCGGATCTTGCTGATTTTATTCTTTTGCATTACGCAATGAGAAAAATCGATTCACAGACTATTCAATCGTTTGAACTTTCCATACGAGATGTTGAAATTCCCACAACGAAATTATTGATAAGTTTTGTTCAAGATCAGGCAAGGATATTGACACGCTCGAATTTGTCTCATTCGAACGCAAGAAACTTTAGTAGCCACCCCGCTTCCGCGCCTCGCGAGTCACGCACACAAACAAAAGCGTTTGTTGTGAGCGAGTCAGCTGGTTCACCCGCGATCGCGGTTCCATGCTGCGCGTACTGTAATGATAACGCTCATGTTCATTTGTATAACTGTTCTAAGTTTAAATCCGCATTGACTCCTAGAACAAGGTTCGAGTTCATTAAATCTAAACGTGGGTGCGCGAATTGTCTGAGCACATTGCACGGATTGAGTAACTGCAAGTCAACATCAGTCTGTGACTTATGTAAAAAACGCCATCATACACTATTACATTTTGATAAAAAAAATAAACCGCAAACAGCTGATGTTAAAGCGACGAATTGCAATGTAGTCGTCGCGTCGCCTCCCACGCCGCAGTCCCTCGCGCCCCCCGCTACGTCCTTGTCTGTCCCGGTTTCCGCCGCGGTGCCGCGCTCTTATGTTCATTGCGATAAGGTCGATATTTCCGCACGGGTGATTACGTCTGATTCGTGTGATGTGACGCCAGCGTCTTCGGCTCACAACTCGGCCGTGTTATTTGCAGCTGATGCAGCGAAGGCTAAGGAGATAGTGCTGTTATCGACAGCTCAGGTTTATGCGCGAGCTAAAAGTGACAGTGCGGGTCACAAAACAATAGTGAGGTGCTTAATTGATAATGGCTCGCAGAATAATTTAATAACTACAGCCTGTTGTAGAAAACTTAATTTACTGATAATTCCTTTGAGTAATTCCTTTGTTAAAGGAGTTGGTTCTGTATCGCGACCGATAATAGGTTACGTACATTTAGATATCGAGTCTCGCGTATATCCGGATCAAAAATATACTATTCACGCGTTAGTAGTTGAGTGCATTACGGACCAGCTACCATCGCACCATGTTAAGTGGGATAGCCATGTAGACTTCCACACGCTTCCGCTCGCAGATTTAAGCTGGAATATTCCAGGGGATATTGACCTAGTGTTGGGCGCTCAACTGTTTCCGTACATTTACTTGGGGAATAAAGTCGATCTTGGTTCACGCGCCCCACCTGCATTATTGACCACATTCGGGTATATCTTTATGGGTGATTTTCCGCATAATAGTGATAATTTAAATTTACCTGACTCTTCTTTCACGGCATTGGCTCTCAATGATTTATTACAAAAGTTTTGGGAATTGGAAGAAATTGATAATAAACGTTTTTTCTCTCCTGAGGAAACCGAATGTGAAAATATTTTTTCCTCGACCGTTTCACGGGACGATGTGGGACGTTATACCGTCGCGTTACCTTTTAGTAAGGATCCCGCCGAGCTGGGTAACTCCCGCACCGCCGCGTACCGGCGGTTTATTGCGCTTGAAAGGAAACTCCGCCAATCGCCGATGTTGCGGAAAAATTATAATGCAGTGATCAAAGAGTACATCGACAATGGTTACTTAAGTCAAGTCGACGAATCTGCCATTTCCGATGACGTGTACTATATCCCTCATCACGCTGTTGTTCGGCCAGACAAACCGATGCCGCGCATTGTATTGGATGCTGGTGCGAGAACTCATACAGGGTTATCTTTAAATGATGTACTCCATATTGGTCCAAATTTACAAACAGATTTGTTTATTCTTTTAATAAATTTTAGATTATTTCTCATCGCTCTAAATGCTGATATTAAACAAATGTATTTACGTGTTGGTGTACCCGTTGACCAGCGTAAATACCTACGCATTTTGTTTCGATTCAATGAGAACGAACCTGTGCGAACCTTCGCTTTTAATCGCTTACCTTTCGGACTTAAGTCGAGTCCTTACCTAGCTATGCGCACTGTGCGACAGCTGGCCTCTGACAGTCCGCATCTTCCCGAAGCTGCTAAAGTAGCAGAGACCAGTCTCTATATGGACGATCTGGTGCATTCTGTGAATAATGAAGACACCGCCATGCAGCTATCGCATGATCTTGTAAAGATGTTTAAATCGGGCGATTTTGACCTTGTTAAATGGTGTAGCAATTCACCCGTTCTTTTAAACAGTCTTCCCGACTCGCATCGTAAATCCCTCGATTTTCACGCTGGGAGTGATGTGTCTAAGGTTCTAGGCCTTTCGTGGGAACCTTCTCAGGATAATTTCTTCTTCACTTCCGCCCAAGTAGCTGAGAAATGTACTAAGAGAAATATACTCTCGATAGTCGCACGCTTATTTGATGTTCTCGGTTTGGTCGCCCCCGTAATCTTTTATGCCAAGTTGCTCATCAAAGAGTTATGGCTGAGCAATATTGGTTGGGATGATCCCGCTCCTGACGACATTTGTAAACGCTTCTCCGTTCTCATGCAAGAGTTTCCATTGCTGGTTACATTACGCATACCACGCCATGTGGGTGTCACCGATGATTGTTCCGTTCGGATAGTCGCGTTTGCTGATGCTAGTATGGGTGGGTACGGGTGTGTGATTTATGTACACTCTAGTGGTCCGTCCGGTGTCATAGTCCGCTTACTTTGTGCGAAATCAAAGGTTTCACCTACCAAAGTCACGACTCTTGCACGTCTGGAGCTATGTGCCGTCGTGCTCATGTCAAAATTGGTAAAAACTGTTCGCGATACTTACGCTTTACGTGTTCCTATTGCAGGAATTTACGCCTTTTCGGATTCCACGATAGCCTTATCTTGGATACACTCTTCTCCGCACCGCTGGTCAGTCTTTGTCAGCAATAGAGTGATCCCACCACGCTCCCCACATTTTGGAGCCATGTGGGAAGCGAATGTTAAAACATTAAAAACGCACCTTTATCGTGTGATCGGAAATCAGCTTCTCACTTATGAGGAGTTACAAACTATACTCATTCAAATAGAGTGCATTATGAACTCGCGCCCTCTGAGCGTTTTGTCTTCCGATCCCCATCCCGAAGTTATTACTCCCGCTCACTTTTTGATGTCGACTCCATTGCAGTACTTGCCGGCAGCCGATTTGTCTGGTCAGCGCATTAATTTGTCACAGCGCAAACAGTTGTTAGATAGCATGGTCCAATCCTTCTGGAAGAAATGGCACCTAGAGTATCTGCATACGCTGCAAGTCAGACAAAAATGGGCAACTCCGGACAAACCCGTAGAAGTTGGAATTGTCGTACTTTTGGGACAGGATAATTCAGCTCCTCTAAGTTGGCCATTAGGAATTATAACTGAGGTTTATAAAGGCACGGATAATGTATCTCGTGTTGCAATGGTAAAGACGAAGTTCGGTAACTTTAAACGTGCCATCGTTAAATTATATCCTATTCCAACGCAATAAACGTTAACTCGTATACGATACTCATAGTCTTAAGGTTTAGGTTACGGTAACGTTTGTTTTTCGCATTTAGTCGTAGAGCTTAAACTTTTTCTGATCATAATCTATGTCAGTAAATACTTATAATTTTATTTCACTTTTCGTTTTGAAAGCACTCGCGTCCTTCCAAAGCCCCCGAGCATGGTGAAGCGTCAATGCCTTTTTTCAATATAAAAAATAAAATAATAATATTTTAGGATTTGTCATATAATACGCATAATATGTTAGTCTCTCAAATTAAATATTTTAGTTTCTCAATTGATGAATCCTCGCACCAATATTTATTGCCGCAGCGCCCATTGTATCGAAACTTTCTTGAGTTTTCTCGCCATCCGGCCGATAGAGGGCGTGAGCGGACAGTCCTCTTATTGTGACCGTGCGCATCGCTGTTTTGAGCGGTCGCTTCGCCTTTTGAAAATTCCTTTTTTGGTGAAACCTTGATGATACTCGTAAAATAATTGGACCTGCATCTGTGCTTCATTGAGAACTTATAGTGCAGTGTTGATTTTTGGAGTTTTAACCATTGCACCGGTGGATTCAACAAGATTTTGCTCGCCGGCCGGCAGCCTATACCTACAAGACCATCAAGCGCGCATGAACGTGGTATCTTCACATCACCCTGGGTCTAAGTGGGATCTCTGGATTGCCAAGGTACGTGGGCATGTTTTGCTGCTAATAAGTCTTTTGGTATTGGTTTCTCGCGGATTCATCAAAGGGGAAATTAATTTATTTGAGGTCCGCCATTACACTTTTTAACATAGGTTCGTAATTCAAATTCTCTTACAATCTACCCAAAGGTGTAGGCTATTTACACGCCTCACCACTTTCCTTTGGTGGTAACCAAAATGACAATGAAATTAACAAAGCTTTCCTTTGGTGGTAACCAAAATGACAATGAAATTTACAAAGCTTTCTTTCGGTGGTAACCAAAATGACAATGAAATTTACAAAGCTTTCTTTCGGTGGTAACCAATATGACAATGAAATTTACAAAGCTTTCTTTCGGTGGTAATCAAAATGACAAAGAAATTTAAAAAGCTTTCTTTCGGTGGTAACCAAAATGACAATGAAATTTACAAAGCTTTCTTTCGGTGGTAACCAAAATGACAATGAAATTTACAAAGCTTTCTTTAGGCGGTAACCAAAATGACAATGAAATTTACAAAGCTTTCTTTCGGTGGTAACCAAAATGACAATGAAATTTACAAAGCTTTCTTTCGGTGGTAACCAAAATGACAATGAAATTTACAAAGCTTTCTTTCGGTGGTAACCAAAATGACAATTAAATTTTTGTGTTGGACAGAACTTAATGAAATGTCCAACAATCTGCGGTTTTTTTATTTAAAAGGAAGCGTCGTTTGTGCTGATGGCTATAATACTATTTGACGTCTGATACCTGAATCTTGTGTCATCTGTCACAAAGTATAGAATCCCCTTGGCTTTGGTTTTTATCGATCGAATGATCGTTTTGTATGAGATCGTGGGTTTCGAGATTCAAAATTCAAAATAAACAATAATCAAAACCAAAAGCCATTTATTCAAACTAGGCTAAAAATAGTAAAGTTACATTATCAGCGAGTATCAAAGGCTATATTTTATACCCGAATTACCACGGGAGCTAGAAATACGCGGGTGAAACCGCGGGGCGCAAGCTAGTAAACAATAAAATATTGATTAGAGGACGAATTCAGTCGTGATATGTCGGAACGCGATATTACTACACATATATTTTAACTAGTAGTGCCCCGCGGTTTTATCCGCGTAGTTCACGTTACCGTGGGAATATGGAGATAATATATATCCTATGTTACTCAGGATGAATGCAGCTTTCTAATGGTGAAAGAATTTTTGAAATCGGCACAGTAGTTTTTGAATTTATTCATTACAAACATACACACACACAAAACTACAAATCTTTCCTCTTTATAATATTAGTGAAGATAAACCCAGCGAGACAAGGAAGACAAAGCGTTGAAGATTACTTACTGCTCGTGTATACACGGCCGCCATACCGTCGAGAGCTGCGCTCTAGTGCCAGTACTTATACTTTTTTATTTTTTGTTCTGGATCCTGGGCTAGGCACCAACAACAAATCGTTGCCGTTGCGGTGATAATAGATAAAACCACAGTAAACATTGATGACGCCGAATAAATAATGTGAAATATGAATACCATTTTTCTTTTTCAAAATGTCCACATTCCACAGGAAACTGACCCGTACCATGATAAACTACGGACATTTATCTATGTATCCTCACAATTTCATTTCTGTTCGTCGTAGGTTTTTCTCCCATACTATGTATTTGCCCAAGTGACCTTTATATGAACAATCTAAATATAATTAAAGTGTATCTAACGATTTTTGCATAATCAGAACCCGAACGGGTAAAGGGCACAACAGTTGTGCTGATCCGGAGACCACAGTATCAGTAGCGAAAATGGTTTGCTAATAATTAATGATTTTAAATTATTACAATTAATTTTACAAATACGACCCGTTCAAATAGCCCTTTAACTACTATTTTACTACTACTAAAGTACTTTCTAGTCTATATTCATATTATAAAGAGGAAAGATTTGATTGTTTGTTTGTATTGAATAGGCTCCGAAACCTACTGAACCGATTTGAAAAATTGTTTCACTGTTGGGAAGTTACACTATCCGCGGGTGACAGGCTATATTTTATCCCCGTATTCCCACGGGAACGGAATCTATGCGGGTGAAACCTCAGGACGCTGCTATACCTAATAAAAGAAAATACTTTCCACAAAGTTAAACCATGTGAAAATGACTTCAACTGCGCTCTAAGTGAATAAATTATAAGGTGACAAATTCATACGGTCACTTGAGAACTATTTCATGAAACATTGAATGTTTCATGAAATAGTTCTCAAACGAATTTCGTTTGAGAACGCAAACTTCCATTCACAATTGTGGAAAATTGCCCTTCTCTTTTACTATGTGTTTATTGCTTGTGTTGTGTTGTGTTGCAGGAGCTCGTGGCTAAAGAATAATAGCTGCACCTGTCTGTTAATGGTTAATCATCTTAACATATCGAGACTCATCCGTGCCTTGGAAAGCACGTTGGGCCGTTGGTCCAGCTATCAATGGTAGATCTTTGGCAGTCGTTACGGATTGTCAGAAGCCAGTAAATCAAAATTAAGACAGTAAATCTGACTTCAGTCTTGCCAAGAAGTACTGTGTTACCCATTTAATGGGTTGTTGAGGTATGTTAGGCTGCCGCTCCACGTAAAACAGCAGAATCTGGTTTGCCATCTCCAAAATAGTTTGGATAAAGCTAGGTAGATGATGAAGTTGTTAAGTACATATATGTACACATATATATATAATAGTGTAGTGTATGCTATGATACAAGTTTATTCCCAGTAGTGGCTAGTTTTATGCCAGTTGTGACTGTTTTCTTTAGGTTGGATTGCGTTTTGAAAATTGCAGAATTGAGCTTGCTTTCCTGAGTTTTTTTACATGCCAAATTAAACAGAATTGAATAAATCTGTTTAATTTGGCATGTGTTTGTTGGGCACTGTTCTAACTTATTTCGTATAATTTAGATATTCTTACAAGATAAATGGGGTTTAAACTTGTAGTATTGTTGTATAACAAAACAAAGCAGTATTACATTGAAATGTTGTTGACGCCATTATGGGTTAGGTTTTTCAACACTCCAAGAACTGGAGAAGTCTAGAGCATCTACTACTAGAAATATTATTTATAATGTTATCTATATCCACAGGACTTTGCAGTAACCGGTACAAGACTATAATCCTCATTGATATATTCCTTTCTCAACACAAGACTGTCATGTCAAGATATTGTCCCATTTCAGTAATATATTCAACGGTCGATAGCTAGCCGTGTCAGCGGACGGAAGGTACTCTATCGACCGTTATCGAGTCTTACCAAGGTAAATGAAGTTTCGAGCTATGAAACAATGTAAGTATTGTTAGGTTAGTTAAGTATTGATTATAAATAGGTACCTGTTTAAGTATCTATAGTAATATATAAAGCTGAAGAGTTTGTTTGCTTGAACGCGCTAAACTTAGGAACTACAGGTCCGATTTGAAAAATTATTTCAGTGTCGACCCGCAGTTCAGCACACTAAAGCTGGTTACTACTTAAAGGGGTTATCCTGTGGTGGCCTCAAATTAATTTAAAGCCCCCAGCCAGCCATTTTCGAGGAAGGCTATATATCATCATGCTAACACCGATAGGAGCGGAGCATCAATGAGCAATGTGACACAAACGACGTTGCGCGGATCAGCTAGTGTGAGTTAAGAGGCTCTAGACATAGAATGAAAGTACCATTCTATTCCATCAACATGCCTAAATATTAGGGATGGATCACGTGAAATTTCGACAGCTTTTCTCAATGCAATTATATTTGACGTTTTGATAATCGCCTTCGCCACGCCACGACCTACAGAATATCACTTTAGAATCAGAATCAGAATCATTTCATCAGCACCAGTCTAGAGATTTTTATTTCTGGATGGGAAATCATCAAATGACTTCTTCCGCTCTGGGCGGAGCGGAAGGGAATGTCAGACTTTTACTGATTAAAACCCATCCATGTGCTCTGTGCGTTCCAGCGCCGCGGTGACACTTTCTAACAAATTCTAGAGCCTAAGGTTTTTATCGGAGGACATTTTTCTAAATGGCCTGGGGCATTAGACTTGAAGATTGTGACATTCTATCAACAGTAAGCGAGCGAAGGTGATTGATAAGACATCAAAAATGCATAGAATTGACAAATGCTGTCGAAATATCACGTGATCGTATATCTTATATTTTGTTATCCGTTGCGTTAATCTGGTGAATGGCATTTTGTATAGAGCGTAATAGCGTAGAACAAAAGTGAATGCAATCAATACTCGTAACCGGTATTTGTAACCGTATACACTGCATTTTTTTTACCAAAAGCTGTGTTCTTATCAAAGCGTTTATTTAAATAAATCCTTTTACAGGCACTTTTGAACTGTCAAGGCTGGTCGGTCAAAGAGATGAAGCTATTTGCACGTTCCAAAGCGGAGATCTCTACGGAGAAGAACGTACCTACATGAAACTCCACGGACAAGTTATGGGGTCATCATTGATGTTGAAATTATACATAAACGTGAGTTCTTGTCGAGTAAACTGTTTTTTAAAATAATACGAAGCAGCAAATCTGAGGCACTAGACGAGTGGAATTTTATCAGGCGTTAGCGGTTGTCAAAAATGTATGTGATTGATTTTTTATTGAGCATTCGAAATGTGTCGAAAAGTCGCTAATTGAAACTAGAGGCAGAAGAATCTGTGATTTTAATAGGTGAGGTTTATAATATTAAGGTGCAGAGCAAAGTTCTCCCTCGCTTTTTTTCCCATCACTATCATGTTTTACGTTTTACTTGGCGTCATCCCGTCGGTCTAATAACCCTATCAATGAGAGCGTTACGATAGGGAATGTCAATGTCAGAAGTGTCAATATTAAGTACCTAATTTATACATAAAAATGGCACAGTTTTCGCCGAGCAGGTGCAGTAAAAGGAATATTCAGAAACTTAATGTAGCAACACAAAGGCGTAATTTCGAAGAATTTTAAAGTAAATATTTCAATTGTGCAGCCATAGATGGCATTAACTACGCCGTGCACGCTGCTTATAATGATTTTAAATAAATCAAAACTGCGGGCAAATAATAAGTGCTATTATGATATTGCCATTCCGACAAAGTCTATTGTTTAAAAAAAGTGGTTTTTCCAGATATACCTCTCTATCTGCATCAGGGCTGTCTAAAGTGTATATAGACGTATACTTTAGACATACGATCCACATATTTACATTTAGGAAATAATAATTTTCTTCATTCATGGGTAAAAACTCCCATGAAAGAATACCCTAACTGTAAAAATTGCAAGCTATCCTTTAACTGATTTAAACTCGTGTAATTCCAAATCTTTAATCCGATGCGCCACTGGTTTTATTTCATCAGAGCTATAAATATCGTGGTTGCCACCTCTCTAAGCCGGCCTCACTATAATAAGCCTACTGGCCATTGATTTCCCGAGGGTGCTTTAAATTTACCGGGACGCGAGTACCTACCTGACAACGCGGCAACGCCTATTTATCTCCCTTGCCTATTACTCATAATAGATTTTGTGTTTTTATTTTATTTATAATGGTGTACATAATATGGGGAATTATTTTCTTTTTTACGTTGATTTAATTAATTATTACAAGCTTCCGCACGCGGCTTCGCCCGCGTAAATGTCGGAAATTATCCCAAGGGAACATAATCCCGGGATAAAAACTATCCTATGTGTTATTCCAGACTATGATCTACATCTGTGCCAAATTTCATCAAGATTTATTCAGTAGTTTTTTCGTGAAGGAGAAAAAAAACATCCATCTGTAATTAAAAACTTTCGCGTATCTAATATTAGTAAGATTTTAGGCAGATTTAGACTTCAGCCAGTACACAAAATGAGTTACTAACACAATGTATTTCCTGTCCAGTGAATTTTGAGTAGGTAAAAAGTTCTGAGTACCTACATAGCAGAGCTATATCAAACTTATCAATTGATAAACGAATCAGTCTGTTTGCCTAGCCTTTTTCCAACTCAGTTGGGGGTCGGTAACTCCCAGTTTAACCAAAAGCAGCTGACCAGTACTTCGCACTGAACAACTGTCTACTTGACCTCCACAATCCAGCAAAAATAGTATCAGATTTCCAGATTTTACCAAGCCTTATACACTGAAATGATCAACACTAGGTATCAACTAGATATCTATCTAGCCTTTTCTTAACTAAGTTGGGATCGGCTTTCAGTCTAACAAGATGCAGCTGTACCAGTATTTTAAATAGGGCGACTGTTATCTGACCTGCGCAACCCAATAACGGGGAAACATGATAATATTTGGAAAGTGTCAGATTTTATGGCTTCCAGCTGCCCGTAACCACTGCCAAAGCTGAAATATCTCAATGGCATGGCATGACGGGGTATATACTGGGCATGAAGGGGTCAGATCGTACCAGGCAACTGTTGCTTAACCTTAGCCACGAGCCCTCAAGCATTAAAATAAAACCTCAAGCACGTGAATAAACAATTAACTTGATGAACATTGTCTGCAGTGTAATTAACTAAAACGTAACATCTGTCAACAGTGAGCTTCCTCGAAAACTTTCATAAAACAGAATCACAGACACTAGTTAGTAACAGAGAGATATACATCGCAATTTAATCTACCGGATAAACATAGATAAACCATTCAACAAAGAAAATTAGGTTTACGAATATTAACATGTATGGTATAGTAATTTTTAATGTAGGCTTGATATAATTCCGTTTGATGTCATTATTTCAGTCAATCGCCGTCAACTGCTGAACGTAAGCCTCCCCCAAAGAGGGCTGACCATCCCGGTTTTGAGCAGTCCGCATCCGCTGTCAGCTACCATCTTCAAATCATTAATCCATCATGCAGCAGGGTGACCCACAATACGTTTGCTCATATGCGGTCTCCACTCAAACACATATCTGCTCCATCGATAGTCCATCCACTTCACTTCAGCATGCTGATTTTACGCGCAACTTTAGTTCTCTGGCGAATGACTTAGTTGCAAATTCTATGCACCAGAGAAACCTCGAGCATTACTCTCTCCATTGCATGGTGAGCAACTTTGAATGAGTGGACCAGGCCTATGATGTGTGACTACGTTTCGGCTCCATAAGTCATTACTATTAGGACGCACAGGTATTAAGGGATTGTGGATTCGACGATTCAAATATGTCATGAAACTTCGTTTCATGTAATTTTTATTTATTACTAGCTGCTGCCCGCGACTTCGTCCCCGTGGAATCCCCGATTTTAAAACATTCTTGATCGCTGCTCCGCTCCTATTGGCTTAAGCGTGATGATATATAGCCTAAAGCCTTCCTCGATAAATGGTCTATTCAACGCAAAAAGAATTTTTCAATTCGAACCAGTAGTTCCTGAGATTAGCGCGTTCAAACAAACAAACAAACAAACAAACAACCAAACAAACAAACTCTTCAGCTTTATAATATTAAGTATAGATAATGATAATGATCTAGTGTTATAATTTCTTGGTGACATAACTTCATTTCATAAAAAGTCCAGTTGGTATAAAAAATAGTTGAAGTAATGGTTAATAAAGAGCATTGATCTCTTAATAATTTCGTCGAATGTAGTTTTCTTAAATTACGCTCGTAAGCAAGAAAGTCGATAAAGCTCGGCTGTGAGGGTATCATATTTCAGACTGCGGGGATTAAAGGAAACTAACATGAATGGAACCCCATTCGAACCTAACCGGTGGTTATATCAAGCGTAACTAACATGATTGATGAATCCTCTAATCGCAACGATACAAAATTATATTTATATCAAACGGACGTTATGCTTAATAAATGTTAAAGAAAACGTTTATTTATAAAGTGCTATATTATAAACTGAATTTTAGATTTATTAAACGATAATTATGTAGTGGTACAAATAGGTATTGTTAGACAGTAATAAATAAATCTTTGAGTGTTTCGTCTTTTGATAATGGAGAAAATATTCTTATACAAAATACATACATAACATAATCAGCCTTTTAACATTCCCACTGCTGGGACACAGGCCTCCTCTCTAGGAGAGGGAATGGGCCGTAATCCACCACGCGGGCCCAGTTCGGGTTGGTGAATGTCACATGTCTTCGAATTTTTGGTTCTAGGACATGCTGGTTTCCTCACGATGTTTTCCTTCACCGATTTGAGAGCAGACAACAAAGACAGCAGCTTATACAAAATGAGTGACAATTATACTTAACTACTACTTACCCCAGAATTGTGTCCTTGAAGTTCACATAATAGTCCAAAAATCAGAAAAAAATATGATAATTTAAACATAATATTTTTGTAAAATTTTCGTTACTTCACTTTACAAAATCTATAGAGTTATAAAAAATAGGAAATAGTATAAAATGAATTATTTCATATCATATAAACCGTCTTGATAACAACTTGGTTAAACCTAAGAATTTTTATGTTCCATATAAAAACTGCGAACGATTTTCTGTTTAAACGAACAAAACATGACGTTTGTACTTGTTTTATTTTTAATTATTTCTTCTGTGTTGGCACATATTGATGTCGATGATCAGGTAAGATTATAAAAATACTTTTGAGTAGATGGTTTTATGATGATATACATACCTCCATCCATGTAGGAACTCGTGGCTAAATTATAACAGCCGCACGGGTCGATCATCGAGATTAAGCAATGCTTGCCGAGGTTGGTCTGTGGATGGGTGACCATCTTAACATAACGAGACTTCTCCATACCTCGGAAAGCACGCTAAGCCGTTGGTCCCGGCTGTCATTTGTAGATCTTTGGCAGTCGTTACGGATTGTCAGAAGCCAGAAAATCTGACACCAGTCTTGCCAAGAAGTACCGTGTTCCCCAGTTAATGGATTGTGGAGGTCTGGCAGGCAGCCGCTCTACGTAAAATACTGGTATTCAGCTGAATCCGGCTTGTCTGGGAGCCGAACCCCAATATAGTTGGGAAAAGGCTAGGCAGATGATGATGACGTTCGTCCATTTATCCTTCAATATAGTTTTTTTTTAAGTTTTTTATTTGTCCAAGTAGCTGTAGCGGTAAAATAGGTAGTCGCTCTATGTTGAAAACAGGTACTCAACACTGGTACTCAACTACATCCACTTAGGCTAGGAGCTGACCCGAACACACTTGGGAAAAGGCTAGGCAGTTTAAGATACGCCCGTCTACGAGAATAGTACCATTGAACAATACCCCTTAATTCAATGCTATTGTATTGATCGTGACGGGACTGCAATCATCATTATGATGATTGTGTTATGCTGTTTATTTTGTGACAACTTCACCGTGATAACTCAGGCAATGTGAGCTGGCATTAATCGCTTTTTAAGGATGGCCAATGTTCAAATGAATTCTTCCACTCTGGGCAGAGCAAAAGGGAGTTTCAGACTCTCAGTGGCTAAAACTCATCCGTGTTCCTTCTTTGGTCAATTCTTAGTATCTTTTTTTTCTTTCTTTTTATAAACACGTTGTTCCACACTAGGAATTTCTCCTGTATCGTGAAAGCATTTCATATCAGACCCGGAACAACTATCTGTAGGCCATACAAATATTTGTTCCGTGTGGGAATCGAACCCACCAGTATCATTTGGAATGACTGTTAACTTCATGCTTGCAAGGTTTAGTTTTTTACTGAATCGACCTGTTGAATTGAGTAATCCGCATTAACCAAGCATGGTGATCACTGATTGTGCCTTCAGTGTATGAGAGGCATTTGGCCAGCAGTGCGACGGTTGAAAACTGGTCTTTAATACCTACAACACTAGTTGCCTTTTAAGTTTTGTAAAGGTGTCTTTCAGCGTCCTTTTTCCCATAATTTTTATAATCTCAACATCAAAAGACTATTCGTATTACTAAGGTCAGTAGATCTTAACGATCATAGAACTACAGGCACAGACCAGACAACTTGACGTCAGTCTACCAGTCTGTTCCAGCTATGTATCTTCAATCCATCTCGTTCGATGACATCCTAGCCTACACCACTGTAGGATCTGCCTAATCCACCAGCTAACGGTCCATCGGTAAACACAACTGGTCTACAACCAGCTTCAGCTTGCGAACCCAGCAACTCAGCTTTACAAAATACTGCAAATTCATATATTCAACAGGTTATGGAATCCCCAAATTCAGTTGGCGATTTCTTCCAGCAGTTGTTGCAGCCACGGATGAAGAGAGGCGCGACCGGGGCTCTACACATAGTGACGAATCATGCCCAGCCCATACATGCTGACGTCAAATCTGAAACCAATAATGAGAACACCGAGAAGACTATAGGTGAACAGGTGAACGATTTTATCTATTTTATTAGTGAGTAAAACATAAAGGAAGAACAAGCAAGCCATGATGAGCATTATATCTGTAAAAATATTGATGACTTTGAAATGGAAGTAGGTATAATATGTATGCAATCTAGTAGTACTAGTACAAAAGACGGTAGTACAGCATTTAAACATTTCCAGCCTTGTCCTAAAGGTAGTGGTCCATCACACATTGAACCTGGCATAGGATTTAAGGTACTTTATCAATTTAGTCTTAGGTATTTTTTTAAAAGCATGATTGTTGGTTTTTCTCTCGAAAGCAGAACTATCGGCATAAGTGTAGACTTATGCCGATAGTTCTGCTTTGTGACTGAAGTGTAGACTTAAGTAAAGAATATATCAGAATTCTTTACCATACGCAAAGCTTGAAGAAAATTCACCACCACTATAAATTAAATAACTTTTCTAGTTATTTATTAAATGCTACCTTCCCGACGTATTTCATTTGTAATTTTATACAAAACCATTCTAAAATTTCAGGTAACACCACCCGAAGATGCAGTATTATCTTTTGAGCAGAAATCTTTGAGAAGATCTTTCGCGCCCCCGTCAACTGCTCTACTAATAAGAAGCGTCAGTAGAGTCATCACTCTCCTTGTATTGTTTATATCAGCGGTGTTGGAGTTCTACCCGACCTTCCACAGTTTGATATATAATATTGTTAGATTTATGAATGCAAAATAAAGATTTGAATTGATGATTTGGATAGCTTGTTTAGGTTTTTGTTAAAATGATCAATCTACTTTAGAAGGAAATTGGTGATTGCAATGACGTATTCATCACCTATGCTGAACGACGTCAACAGCTGGGCATAGGCTTCACTCTTCTTATACAAAGCTTCTTGGATCTAGCATACTCCTGTGGCCCTCACCAGAAGCTCTAGATAAAGTCCCATCCTAATGCCAATTCAGATTCACCACGTGACATTTCGACAGCGTGTAACTTTTGTCAATTTCATACATTTGCGACGTTCTAAAAATCACCTTCGCCCTGCTACCGGTGATAGAAGATCACTTGTCTACCATCCCTCTCTCTCTCTCTTTGGTCGCTCTATCAAGGATTTTTTGGCGGATTGCGACTGGAATGTGAATTTATTTTCTCTAGTCATGGTTTTTAGTGTGGCTTGCATGCCATAAAATAAGAGGAGCTCGTGGCTTCGAGGTTAAGCAACGCTTGCCGAGGTTGGTCTGTGGATGGGGCTGACAATCATAACATAGTGAGACTCCTTCGTGCCTCGGAAAGCACGTTTAGCCGTTGGTCCCGGCTGTCATTTGGACATCGCTGGCAGTCGTTACGGACTGTGAGAAACCAGAAAATCTGACACCAGTCTTGCCAAGAAAAGTACCGTGTTCACCAGTTAATGGATTGTGGAGGTCTTGTATGCAGCCGCTCCACGTAAAATACTGGTTCAGCTGAATCCGGTATGACTGGGAGCCGACCCCAATATAAACACATCAAAAGTATCTAGGGATCAACATATATTTTTGCAATAACTTTCCTCCTGATTGATATTAATTAAAATTTTCTTTAAGGATTCATCAAATAAAGTGTTTTCGTTTGTCACAGTAACGATAAACCAAGTCACCTTTGCATTAATAAAGAAATTTGCCATTTTCCTAATAAAGGGATTTTTGACATTTGAACCACTAACATTAAAGTTCGAAAAAAAGACTGAAATAACAGTTTTCTTTAAAATTTTATTGGGTAACTTAAACAATTAATAATCCGTGTTTCTACCGCGAACACTAACAACACAAGAACATCGGTTTGGCATACTCAAAATGAGTTCATCCAAATCACGCTGTGGAATGGCCGCCCATGTTCGTTGCAACAACAAAAAAAGGTCTTCTTGCGACTGGATACCCTCCATATTCGGCAGAGCTCTTCTCTGTAGCATATCCCATGCATGCTCAATCGGGTTCAAGTCTGGCGACTGAGCAGGCCAGGGCAGGACATTGATGTTAGCTGCGGCGAGAGTCTGTCTTACAACTCTTGCGGTGTGCGGTCGTGCATTATCATGCATTAACTGAAATAAGGGACCGATTTAAAATACCTAGGGTTACAGATTGATGAGCACCTAACATGGAAAGCACAAATTGATACACTTGTGAAACGCATCAGAAAACTTTCACATGTAATCAAAAAATTAAAGTCAGTCGCAACACCTAAGCTGATCCGTATGGTGTATCTTACACTGTGCCAGCCAATATTTAATTACTGTGTATCAATCTGGGGAGCAGCAAGCAAAACCACCTTGCTTAGGCTAGAGCGAGCCCAACGAGCTATTCTAAAGATAGCATACAAAAAACCCTGGCGATACTCTACGGACACCCTCTACTTGGAATGTAGCCTCCTTCGTGTGAGGCAATTGTTCATCCAGGCGACCCTGCTACGATTTCATAGAGATGCTAAAAAACTGGCTCGTCATTCATCAAGAGTGGTGAAATGGGATCGACCAAGAGTACGCTCTGCCTTTTCACGGAGATCTTTTGCATTTCTTGGGCCTTATCTGTACACAAAGTTCTATTCTCACGATAAAAATATATTGTTTCTCACTTATAGACTTTTTAAGAAAGCTGTATTTAAATGGCTGCATCCCAAAAATTACAATATAACCGAAGAACTTTTGAACATACAGTCGTAAAGTTATTTGCAAATATGTATATATATAATAACAACGAACATGCACTCATCCATACACTCTACATTCACCCCTACATACCACACACTCCACAAATACACATACATTTCACCCATTTAGTTTATTATTATTATTATTTATAACTTTTACATGTAACTACAGTTTTTCTATGATTATTAGTTTTATATAGTCATTAGTTAAAAAAAAAAAAAAATGTTTGCCTTATTGGGAAGAGACTGGACCCCACGACACAGGGAATCCTAGTGTGGGATCCAGGGAATTTTGAAGAAACCTAGCACTTAAGGCTTTTTTTGTATGTATTGCATTAGTGTTTTATTAGTGTACTATGTATTATTGAAATGAATAAATTTATTTGTTATTTGTTTGTTATTTGCACTTGTAGAGGAACGATGACGTCTGATACAATCGTCTCAGCATAAATTTGAGCGTTGAGGTTGCCTCTGATCCAAATCAACTCAGTTCTTCCGCCGATCCAAATACCCGCCCATACTATGATGGTTCCACCACTATAAGGATGGACTTCCTGGCAGGATTTTAATCGCTGTTGGCGTCCAGGGGTTCTCCAGTGTCGTATACGTCTTGTATCCGGTCTCATACCAAAACGAGACTCATCAGAAAAGCACACGAAACGCCATTGTTCTTCTGCCCAATTTCTGTGTTCAAGAGCCCATTGATATCGAATCCTACGATTGTGCATTGCTATAGGTGGTACCCGTAGCGGTCTTCGGGAATGAAGGTTCACTTCATGCAAGCGGTTTCTGACTGTTTGGTCGCTAATTAAGTTCCCTGAAGAGTGATGAAGCCTCACGGCTAACATCATGGCGGTTATTGTTGGAGCTCTTCGAGTTAAGATTTGAATGTATCGGTCTTGTCTCCGTGTGGTGCAGCGATACCGTCCTCCATGGCGCTCAGCCAAGGTAAGCGAAGAGCTCTGCCGAATATGGAGGGTATCCAGTCGCAAGAAGACCTTTTTTTGTTGTTGCAACGAACATGGGCGGCCATTCCACAGCGTGATTTGGATGAACTCATTTTGAGTATGCCAAACCGATGTTCTTGTGTTGTTAGTGTTCGCGGTAGAAACACGGATTATTAATTGTTTAAGTTACCCAATAAAATTTTAAAGAAAACTGTTATTTCAGTCTTTTTTTCGAACTTTAATGTTAGTGGTTCAAATGTCAAAAATCCCTTTATTAGGAAAATGGCAAATTTCTTTATTAATGCAAAGGTGACTTGGTTTATCGTTACTGTGACAAACGAAAACACTTTATTTGATGAATCCTTAAAGAAAATTTTAATTAATATCAATCAGGAGAAAAGTTATTGCAAAAATATATGTTGATCCCTAGATACTTTTGATGTGTTTAGTTGGGAAAAGGCTAGGCAGATGATGCATGCTATAAAAAAAGATTTTGCACGCATGCATGTGACTATGAAGCATGTATGTATATGATGACATTTTAAAATTTACATTTGGACGTAGTTATGCAGAAACGTTCCAACCCACAAGTCACGCGAAATCGAGTTATTGTGATCAAACTACCTTTTATGACATTTAGGGTCAGATTAGCAAAAAGGTTTCAAGTTTTAAGCCTTACAAGCAGAAAATATTTTTTTCACTTACGTTCCAACCCACAACCTTTATCAAATAATAACTTGTGTAAATTAACTAGAACGTACTATGAGGACAGGAACATTTAATGTTTTACGAAACAATATATTTATTTTGTAACAAATGTTCCATTTATATTTGGAACGTTTTTGCAAAATTAGAATAGCGCGGCATAAGCGATCCAAAACCTTTCGATTTAGTCCAAAGTAATCAAATTTACAAGATTTTTAGGTTCCATGGAGTTTGAAATTCTATTAACGAACAACGATACGTTATATTTACAACTGGGGATGACGTTAGGCAAAATTTATGATTTATACCGGCGAGACTACACGGAAAAGTATGGCGAAGAGCGCAAGTGCGCTTCCTTGGATACTGAGAAAAAAAAATTACTCTTAATTTAAGCTGAAGTGTAAGAATTTAAAGAGAGATGATACTGGGCATTGTTATGTATGGGTAGAGGGAGAAGTAGGACGAAGGGTGCAGGAACTAAGTTCGTGCCTTAAGAAATATATAGAAATGAAGCCCCACGTGGGACTCGGCTTCATTGACGGCTGTTGAAAATCTTATTCTATGGAGCGATAGCTGCGGTAGGCAGAACCGCAACATAGAAATCGTTCTCATGATGAAAGCAATCTTAAACTGTCATCAAATTCATAATTTCGATTTCTTCAGTTTTTGAAAAATCTGTCGTTTTAACGGCACAGATTTTTCAAAAATCGAAATGGCTGTTAAACTTCAAGGTGTGTATACAGCCGAAGAATATATAGATACTGGTATCATTAAAAACAGCAAAAGAAAAAACACCTTTTCAAGTCTATAAAATGCAGAAAACTGACTTATATAGCACAGAAAAATTGCAAAAAAAAAACGTATTGAATAGAAAAAATGATAAAAGTAAAGACAATTGGTTAGATACATACGACAGAAATAAACAAACTGATTTCTGTCTGTTGTGGCCTGAAGGTAAACCTATTGCTCCAGCGAAATTAGCTGATTTGCAGACTGTGTATCAAAACATCTCGAGGATTTTCTTCAATTTTATAAAACATTAACGGAGGAGGACATGATTGATGATATCGACGGGTTTTGCGGAGATCCAGACTTCGACATGCAAGTTGATAATTTACCCGATGACGATTTTGTATGAACTCAGAGATATTGATTTACCTTTTTAAATAAACAATTTATTTCTTATTATGTTATTAATATTTAGATTTGTTTCGTATTTATTTTTCACAGATCTATAAAATATGACATATTATAGTTTAAAATACTTTTTGGAACGTTTTTGCAAAATGATTTAGAATGAGCGTTCATACAAAAAAGAATTTTGCAAAAATGTTCCAATACCATTTTTCCTAATAACCTACCGTTTTAACGTAAATATTCAAAAAAATAGTACAAGATTATGTAATGATTATATTTTACTACAGTAAAACCTACAGTGTTCGCCTGTACTAGTTACGGCAAAAAAGTGTACCACTGAAACACTAAATTGGGTTTTTCTCAAATTGTAGTCATTGTGGAATGAAACGTTTTCGCATAACTACGTCCATTTATGACTCATAGTTTCCAAATCCTAGAGTTCAATAACAATTTCTAATATAAATAGACTAAATCACAAAACTCAGTCACATGTCATGTAAAATAATATTAATTCTAGCCACCATGGAGAATCGATTAATTATGTTTTTGGAAATAAGTACAAACATAAGATTACAGTGTTGACCGTCATTGTTCTTCATTTGCTGCGATGGAACGATCTCCTGTGCGTTAAGTAACATACTATATATATCATGGAAATAATAAAGATAGTGGTTCCAGTGTCTTTGCTTTTAATGACCACTTGCTTGGCTGTGGAGAATGCAACTGTAAGTAAAAAACAAAAAAAAACTGTAGTTGAATCACTCTTATTAAGACTGAGAGTAATTGTATCCTTCGTTGTCATAATGAATTTAACAAAAACAATAAGACCATTAATATACCATTTACTGTCATTCTGCATCTTTTGTATTAAAAAAAAGTTTAGTCATGCGGATTGAGTAGGCGCCAACTCAATCCGTTTCAAGTCATTTTAGCTGTCATAGTATTGACTAATAATGTTCTGACTTTAATTTTAATTTATTTTTCTATTTGAGTTTTTTTTTTAATTTCTAAAAGCGTGTTAAATTGAAAAATATTTTATCAAGTCTTAATATTTTGTTACACGTGATTTGATTTAATAAAAATATTGAAATGAAGCTTTGATTGTATAAATTAAACTAAATATACACGCTTTACATGCGTTATGTTATAACAAAAATATAATAATGAAATCATCACTGATTTCATTTTAATGTTTTGCAAGTGAAAATAAGTAGAAAACTATAAAGTTTAAAAATAGTAAATAGCACAGCTCATCTTAAACATTACAACAGTATTTATTTCATTTTTTTATCACACATTAGGTTTTATTTTTTCCTCCCCATTCATTTTTGAATACAAGTGAATTTTTATTACAGACAAAATTAGAGCAACAATTAAACGTCCATAAACGGGAGAAGCAATATCTAATAGAAGATGATCCTAGCGAAGGACCGGAACAAAAAAGAGATGAACGACAAAGTATTCCAGCTAAAAATAATCGTAATATAGACCCCAAAGCAAACTCAAGAATAATAAATATACGCATGCAGCCAACTCCTACTATTCTGACAACTCCCAAGCAAGCCATAAAACCTGGACCTCAGCGAATACCAACAAAAATTCCAGTAATTCTTAAAACTGCAAAAGTTTTACCAGGTCAGGCACATGCTATACGGATGAAGATGTTAGAAAATAGGATTAACGAGACGAGATGTAATGCAAATAAAGAAAATACCATGAGTCCAAATATTGCTCCGCCAATGGTTGCTAAAGATAGCATACCATATTTTACAATAGAAGACAAAACTACTCGTAGGTCAGAAAATAGTTCAAACAATTTTGATGATGAAAAACCAGATCTAGGAAGCAATGAAACTTTAAATGGGGATGGTAAAGAAAAATCAGGAAATTATGTAGTAAATACCCAAAATAAGGACAGCAATGCTTCTCAAAACGAAGGCAAACATGTTATTTCGAATTCTGAGAGAAAAGTAAGTATCCAAAAACCAGTGCATTTCTTTGTAGATGAACCCGAACCGTTACCGCCATCGTTTAGGAGACAGCAGATATATGAAAACACGCCTTCTCAAGGTTTAGAACTTACACCAAACAAAGTAAAAGAAATTCCGATAGGGAAAAAGGGGAATAACAAACCAAAGACAGTCGAAACTGGAAGAAAAAACAATGAAAATGATGAGAATGACCCGGAAATTGTTAAGATATCTAATGGGACACATTTGATCAGTATCAAGAAGTTAAGAAATCATGAAAAGTATACAATTGCACGAGATGGAGAAGAAATAACCGTTCCAACTGAAGAGAGAATTATAAATCTGCCACCTCCTAAATCAAAGCAAGAAAAGCCAGCAGATGAACCAGAGAAACACACTTTCGCTTTTAATAAGAATACCAATTCAGGCAAACAGCAAAATCAGGATTTAACTGGACTCGCGTTTAGAGACATCAAAAGCAAGGACGAAAAAGGTTAGTGTTTATAAGCATTTAAAAAACTTGCATGTGTTTGCCAATTTATATTGGCAAACACATGCAAGACGGTAAGTGGTTACTGCTGCATTTGGGCATTTGAAATAGACAGGACAAAGCTGGCATGTGCCCGTAATAAGGAATATGAGTGTAAAATTTTTATTTGCTTATATATATTTGCATATTTTTTATATACTTATTAGCTATAGTAATAAAAAGATTTAAAGAGAATTTTTATAATATCTTCACTAGCGATTTATGTACTTTAAAATTTTTTAAGTGGGTAATTGAAAGAGAAGCCCGTTGAGGAATCTACAAAACGGCGTTGTTTCAAAAGTGACATTAATTCCAGATTGTGCTCTTTATTTTGAGAGATAATTAGGTTAGGTTAGATTTTTGAATATTTACATATTTTTTCATGCGTATTCCCTATTACACCAGAGTCCGGCTGACATAAACAAACTGATACACAAGGGTGGTAAAACTAGAGTTTCAAGTTCAAAAAAGGTCTTACTCTCTCTACTCGAAATGAAACTAGTCTTGGTTTGTTTCACGAATAAAATTTCTCATGCTTGTCCGAACATTTCAGGACACTGCCGGTGTCAGTGCTCATGCTCAGCATTCCTGCAATGACGATAGGCCTCGAAATATTCTAAAAGACTAGTTCCATTTCGGTAAGTTACTTTTTTGATGATTTTATGCTACATTGTTCACCATCAGAAGTAAAATGTTTGAACAACAAAAGACGTAAGACCTTATTCATAAAGCAATCTAACTGTAACGAAAATTTTCGATTAGATAGAATTTTGGAATTCTTCTTTTAACAAATATATTATCTGTGAGTGGGCACAGACTTTCTCTAAGCGATAGAGTCTGTGCCCACTACACACAAATATGAATAAATCGAACACATATAACGCAATAATCATAAACATACTTAATGATGACGTTATCAATTTTTTAATTTGATTTTAAAGGTTAGTTCTAGCTCTTACTAGTTTCGCTAGTTAATCATCAACACTTAATACAGTTTGAAGTAAAATTTGAGATTATTTTTGATATTACTGTATTGTAATGCTTCAGGTCAAAACAACTGCCTAACAAAACATAATTATGAAGAAAGTGAAGAAAAAACACAATTTTCACCTCCAATAACTCTTCAACCGATAAGCCCACCGACAGTAATCAACCCAGGAAATCCAGAATCTTGGAACTACCTTCAAAACCCACATTACAATCCGTACTACCAACATTTCTATGATCAATATAGAAAAAACTATGGACTGGTAAAAAGCACCCCAAATATTTACGGACAAGAAGTTATCGATCCAATAAGTTACGGTGCACAGATCAATCCATGTATTTATGGGCAAGCACCCACCGAACCGTATGTACCAGAAGTTACTGTTCCATATTATTCAAATGTCAGTCCAAGGATAGGCCCTGATGCTACACAATATTCGTATAATACTTATGAGAATCAACCAGGAATTGATAATACCCCATATCCACTCCGTGAAGAAGTTCGTCCGGAGACTATGTTAGATAAGATTTGGAACACAAATAAGGAAGTTGAAGTAAAAATAAGGAATGCTCAATATAATGGTACTGAGGTACCAGATATTGATATCAGAAGAGGTTTTGATGAAAATATCGATGGAGCAAAAGTAGAAAGTGGAATCGGGAAGGTGTCTAGCCCATATACAGCGTCAAGTCTGCCTATCAATATAAATGGTGCGTTAGTATATCCATATGTTCATTCTGGTTATAGATATATGCGCTAATGGCAATGATACATAAACTATAGATGCATTACCCGCACTAAAATGGCAGCAAAAAATTAAGGCAACTGCCGCGATGCACCCATATATCCCGCGTGCGAAGAAATCTTGCTACCGAATACGCTTGTGTTGTTTTTTAAAGCTGTAATGTTGGTGCATAACGCGTCTATATATAAAACGTCATTGTCTAATGGTGGATTATTTAATAAGTAAATATATTATTATGTATGTAGCTTAATTAATAATAGTTTGAATTAAATTTTTAATGTTTGTGTAGCGATATGCTTTTTCTTTTACTGTTCATTATTTTTTGTCACAATTTCGCTTCTGATCTTAACCTACAGGACACGTCTATTTAGTTTTGATTAATTAAGAATTTTCGAAATCGGGTCAGTTTCCGTAGATTATTTCCTACAAACTCACATACATATTTTTCCGACTTTGGTGCCTGTCCGGAGTATTTTTTTATAATATTTGATTGTTAATTTGACAGAAAGAGGGAATATTTCACTACTTATGCGTGAACGATACAGATGAAGCTCCAAAAATCAAAATATTTCGAAATCAATGAGTCATATACGATCTATGATTAATATCAACATTAAATGGGCCGCGAATAATTCCATTTTTAATTAGTCTAGCGTGGAATACTAATGAAATATACGTTCATAAAACAATGACTTTTCATATTCAAACAAAAGCACTACCAATCGGTGATTATATTTAAAAAATTAATCACAGCTTCAAATTATTGAATCAAAACCGTATACAGAGTTTTCAGCTTTATGTTTTTAGTATTAAGTGTGGTAATAGGCTGTGGTTTATTTTTCAATTAGTGGAATATTATGCAAACATTCAATAGTTAAATACTGACATTGATATAGGTGCCATCCACACTTTGATTAACGATGTGAAGCTTTTAATGTAAATGACAGCTATTGTATTTTAAATTATTTTATGGGAGTTTGTAATTAGTGTTGTTTATTCTATTTGTCCTACATTTTTTTTTATTCATTATCATCTGCGTAGCCTTTTCCCAACTATAATGGGGTCAGCTTCCAGTCAAACCGGATTTTATTTTATTTTAAATGGAAAAGAAAACGATATTACTTTAGGTACATATTACACTTATCAGTAAGGTATATAAAATAGTTTTCAGCTGAATACCATTATTTTACGTGGAATGGCTACCTACTGGATCTCCACAACCCATAAACTGGGTAACACGGTAAATATTTCCTAGCAAGACTTGAAATCAGATTTTTTGGCTTCTAAGAATCCGTAACGTCTGCCAGAGATCTACAATGAGGTGGTACCAACGGCTTCACGTGCTTTCAGAGATAGAGGGGTGTCTCGGTATGCTAAGGTGGTCACCCATCCAAAAACCAACCTTGGCAAGCGTTGCTTAACCTGAGAGATCGACCCCGCTGTTATAATTTAACCACAAGCTATTCCTAAATTATGTTCTTACTATAGTTCTGCGAACGTTTTCGCCCGCGTTAAAGTCCGTAATAATCCCAATCAAAGATTCTCTCGGGGCAAAACGTACCCATACTATAGGGTACCAAGACCTCAAGTTTAACTCAAATCCTGTCAGTGTTTAAGATGTGAAACGGTAGCCAACAGAGAATTAGATGGACAGACAGATATGGTTTTTTTGTATTTATTGTATTAATTTAATTCTAGAATGCTATCTTGCTTGATCCTTTATTATTCTGAGAATGCTGTGTACTTCTGTAAGTGACGAACTCACTATGCCTAAAACTGTTTGTTATTTTTGTTTTTGTATGTTTAGTGAGTAAGTCGTTGAGGTACCATAACACAATTATAATATTATAGTCGACACCAAATAAATGTGCAATAACGGTCATTGACCCACCTACATTTATTGACAACCTTAATTCTTAAAATAGAAATAATGAATTAATGCTATATTGAATCGACATCCATCGTGATCCTTTATATTTACTAGTAATGGAAAACGATTCATTTTTTTTTGTCCATGTACCTACGAAGAGATATCAAGGAAAGGGCAATGACCTTTATTGCACATATATCTGGTGTCAACCATAGTATGGATATTTTTCCACTGAACAGCCTGCCTCTTTCTTCTCCACACAAGTCTGTTTTCTACTGGTGCAGGTAAGACCTTTCGGTAGGCGTCGAGCTCAAATCGTCATTTTCGACAAATATTGAGGCATTCTATAAAGTGACATGGCAATATACATTTTGCCTTTGGCATAATACAAACTGCGAGCGTTTTTAAATTGACGACGCCACGCCGTATGTAAACAAAAATAAAATAAAAAATTGTATTTTTTTTTTTGGATGGTAGCGACAGATATGTACATAACGAATTTGATAAATGCATATTTTGAAAAGCTCACCAGATTTATCTTTGTACTTACCCCATATTTTGTAATAAATTTATAGTTTTTAAAATAAATAGTTAAAGCTGTTAAAGTAATGTAGATAAATGAAACGAATGTTTAATATAGGCGAATATTAAATATTTTATTTAATATAAACCCTAAATATACCAGCAATTTACAGGAAAACCCAGCGAAATTGTGTAATAATAAACAAACACATGATATTTTAATTAATCGCTTGAAATGTTATTGTGGTTTTCCCACGAAAAATTATTTAAATAATACGATTAAAAAGAAGCTTTTTGGTTCGCTACTAAAACTATATAATCTTAAAACTACATTAATCTAAATTAAAATATTTATTTCTCAACAAACATTGAAAGAAGATGGAATGTTATTTAATTAATGAAAATAATAAAAATGCCCATATTTTACTTAAATAGGTACACGAAGTAGTGTGATCAAAATTTATAATAGAAAAAACGGGATAGATATCTATTATGTTATAAATAGTTCAATTCACTCCTTTTAGTATTTTCTACTCTTTGGTATTCATGAGATACGTCAATCCAGTGCTAAATACATTGTTTGAAAAAAGATACCATGTTTACTTTTTGCAAAAAAAAAACAGGTTATTATAAAAAAATAAATGTCACGGAAACCATTTTGCGTAAATTATACTGTTGCTTTTTTAAGGAAACTCATTAAGTAAACACAAAATTATACACAAATTTACATAAATTTAAAACAATGGAAACGTTTTCTCTTTTGTGAAAACAACACAACCCTTCGGATATTTAACAACAATCGAACGAGGCATAAATTGACAAATATACCGTAGAGAATTGACATACTCTACACGATTACTCTCTTTACTTTACTAGTAAACATTTCAAATGTCTGACTTTGCAAACACGAAATCTTAAAAGACATACACGATTGTTTTTTTCACATCACTATCAGACTAGAGATGTACCATTTACTAACATTTACCATATATATTATTACTTATACACTCGAAGGAACCGCATTAATTGATAACATATTATTGGATGACAAATGAATAGGTGGACGATCAAACCATCTATCCGTTAACAATGTGTTACCAATCTTTTACGGTTCAAATCACATACATAGTCGATAATATTAGTTAACAATTTACACCCAAGTAATTCTAAGGAGTTTCCTTAAACGTGTCTCAATTGAGTTGAGACCCGTTTAAGGAAACTCCTTAGAATTTCCTTTTCCTTCAAAATTTGACATTTCTATTTTCACAAAGTGAATTCGAGGGCATATTTGCCAACTGATATCTGATATTTGAGTGGAGTCGAGGTTTTTTCGAAAACAACTTATTTTTTTTAATCGAAAAAAAAAATAAACGGTCAGTGGAGAAGTCCAATAAATATAATTTCAAGCATAGGTATAATGGAGATTGTATTCATAAATATCATGTTTGCAAAGCCAGAGTCGGTCCTGCCCTGTGTAGACCTCATGGTCACCTTATTTGACGTCCTTGCGCACTTTGTGACCGCGGAAAGAGGCCTGGATCTTAGTAGCAGCCTTGTTGAGATTAGGATCGGAGAGGTCAATCTTTTCGATGTCTTCCTGTAAGATTAAAAAAGGTAGTGTAAGAATTTTGATGCGGTCAAATATTTCGACAGCCTAATGATAGATAAATTATATTGATTTTGTAAGTAGGTTATAAATAACACTTTTAAACGTCAATTTTAATGTGTTTTATAATTATGATGGCATTCGTTATAAGAATTTTGCTTTGGATATCAAGATGATTCACTAATTGGTTGCCAATATTGAGTTAGATATGTGATTATTTTCAGGATTCATATACGAGTATGTAGGTTGAATTCATTTAATAAAAATAAACAGTGAGTGGATTCCTATAATTATAGTTGTTGCGCAGACAAATCCAATGATCGTATTTTGTACATAGTTGCTTTGGTAACAGTACTCAAAACGTATAGAATGGTTATAAAAAATAAATAGACACATATTTTTTTATTTTACCATGTTCCAAAGTGGTCATAGCCGGCCACATACGTGATGCAATTTCTTTAAGAAAAAACTTTTTATAATTTTTGGTGAAGAATATTCCGTTAACGATACCAATAGGGATGTTTCCTGACTAAAAAAAATGTTTGTTTTTAGTACGCCAGTTAGATTATCGAAAAATATTGCACACGTATTTTTTGCTTTATCAAATCTATAAAAAATGCGAAGATAAGAAGCACCAAAGATCAGAAGTGGGGGCTTGTTACGTCATGTTTTAGTAAAAATTGTAGCGAACTAGTAGTGACTTCACACGAGTATTCAACGCACTATATCGTCTTCGTTTTTTATTTACGTGAAAAAAGAAAACAATACGTGCCAAATATTTTTTGGAAATCTATCTAACAGACTGATTAGATTTTTTTAGTCGACTACCCTATTGTATCGAAGAAACTGGGCACTGTCTCCGAATTAACCTTGTATTGTGACAGAAATCTCTTCTAAAACAAGACTTCTTAACTTCAAACGATGAAATCTACTCGCCAATAAATGGCCAAAGATTACGTCAATTCTTATGATTAACTAGCTGACCCGCGCAACTTCGTCTGCGTCACATTTTTCATTAATACTCCGCTCCTCTTAGTCGTAGCGTGATTATACCTATGGCCTAATTTATAATAGACACTTCGCAATGGGCCGTGCAGCAGAAATCGTAATATTTTAATTTCGCCGTAACTTCAAAACCAAACGTCCAATTTTAATCATTCAAAGACCAAATACATAAACTGTACTTAGTGATGAAATAATTTATTTTGATAAGAATTAATAGCATGAGTAAAATAAATGCATTTAAATGTAGTCCAAAAAAAAATCAAGATAAAAATATTAAAAATGGTTGTTGTGCCTCACTCGACATAGCTAGGTAAGGTATAGTGTGTCGCGGACTTTTTTGTAGATATTTATAAGATCTACAATTAATTAGATCATTTTATGGTTCTATCTTTTATAGTTTAGGCAGCGTACGCAAAATAAGTAACTTTTCTGGTTGATTTTTTACACCTTGTGTCCGAAAAACCCAAATATCTTACGGAACCCTAACTTTCCAAAATAAAATTTAGCCTATGTTACTCGTGGATAATGTAGCTTTCGAATGGTGAAAGAATTTTTGAAATTGGTCCAGTAGTTTTTGAGCTTATTCATTACAAACAAACAAACATACAAAGTTTTCCTCTTTATAATATTAGTGTAGATAGAAAACTTAAAGGTATAATATTTCTTAGTTGTATCCTGCGGTTTCACCTGCCTGCGCCATTTATTCTTTCTGGCTCAGTGGTCTTTCTTTCGTCTCCTAAGGATCATAGCTTGATGTTAAATAATTATGGTTCTGGTACTTTGTAAGTCTTCAATCACAATTCCCAGCCCCAGAAATTCTTCGACATGTTTTAGGAACATACCTACATTGTTTAAACAACAGTGAGTGCTTGAAATTTAATATGGTCTTTATACAATAGCAATAAAGCTCAAATTGACTACGTTTTAGTTAGAAAACGTTTGTATGGGAAAAAGAAAAGGGTTGTTTTTAGGGTTTTCCGGCAATTATTCGAATTTTTCTCGCCGTAAAAACCATCCTTGAACTTCAACGAACATTTAAAAAAAGAATTGGCCAGATTGGTCCAGGCGTTGTTGAGTTATGCGCTTACCAACACATTTTGCGTTTCATTTTTATATCTCCTAAGGATCATAGCTTGATGTTAAATAATTATGGTTCTGGTATCCTGGTACTTTGTAAGTCTTCAATCACAATTCCCAGCCCCAGAAATGCTTCGACATGTTTTAGGAACATACCTACATTGTTTAAACAACAGTGAGTGCTTGAAATTTAATATGGACTTTATACAATAGCAATAAAGCTCAAATTGACTACGTTTTAGTTAGAAAACGTTTGTATGGGAAAAAGAAAAGGGTTGTTTTTAGGGTTTTCCGGCAATTATTCGAATTTTTCTCGCCGTAAAAACCATCCTTGAACTTCAACGAACATTTAAAAAAAGAATTGGCCAGATTGGTCCAGGCGTTGTTGAGTTATGCGCTTACCAACACATTTTGCGTTTCATTTTTATATTATAGATAAGTTAAGATAAGTTTCGTGTAACTTTGGAGAGGTCTATGTCTAGCAAACGTCTAGCTAATCGGGACTCGGGAGAGGCTTAATTGATTGATTAGATACTGTTCGAGTGTATTCTAAGACTTTAGAATTCAACTAGAACTGAGTAGTGTTTATTTTGCAAACTAATCGTTAAATTTAAGCTTGCTTTTGTTGATGAAATTTGGGGAATGATTAATTAGAATATTAGTGTGCCTAACTAATAAGTAACTGTCAAAATAATTACAGAGCACCGAGGCGCTCGGCAGCAACTACTACAGCTGGCATTATATTATCAATATCTTTTGGGACAACCCTAATCTGTCAATTATCGTAACTGTCAGTGACTACTCAAAGGAATGAGGATTTTCAAGAAAAATTCACGACTCTAGTTTGAGGCAAAAGGGCCTTATCTTCTTTGAAAGCAGAACTTTGACATAAACATCACGTTGTATTCAATTTAACCAAGACGTAAGCATTTCGATCGGTGTCTGGACCTGACGCTTTAGTGCTGCCACCTGGGGTACATCATTTCAGAAAACCCTCATTTCTCAGGAGAAATGATATTATTTTATTATATTCTACACTATATCTATGCCAATCAAAACTTAAGCTCATAAGTAATGGCTATTCTAGCCGCTGACTTTATTGATAACATCACGGAAGAACCTCTGAACATCGCCTAGTGTTCTTGAACTAGGCCATCTTGTACATGACGTACTAACCTTATCCTGCTGCTCCTGATCCTTCACGGCCTGGTCGGCTTGCTCCTTCTCCTTACGAGCCTGGTGGCCTCTGAACGACGCCTGGATCTTGGTCGCGGCGCTGCATAGTTCTGTGGGCAATGAAATGATAATATTTAGCCATAGAAATATAAAATACAGAAGAAGTGGCAAGGGGGCGTGTCGGCGTCCACGCGACATGGTCTGGGCGACCATGTCTTACGCAATGGTCGAATCCGCGAACTAGTGCGCTTCCGACCGTGAGCGTGATAAGATATAAGAATGCCGTGTTGTTCAGTGTTTTCTTGTAAAAACCGAAGCCTAAACCAAAACTTTGTTAATTATGGAATCACTTACCATATCAAAATACAAGTATTTTACTATATTTGTCTTTAAAATCATGAAAAACAACAAATCGTAAAATATTTCTTGCTTATACTATGTTATTTTTGTTTTCAAATGTCACAGCGACAATAACCTATTACAATGAATACACTGCTCCTTAACCACTACCTAAGTTTGTCGCTAAGTGACTGGATGAGCAATGTAAAAATCTCAAAACGATACTTTAGCAAGCCGATGTATCGCATAGTACGGCCGCTGCTTCTTGCCGCGAGTTAGTGATGTAATTGTGCAGATACACTGTCGACAACAATGTCGATTGTTGAATGAAATATTACAAAAGTGTACCAAAATTTCTTAGATTTCATTAAATTTTTGGCAAATAATTGTTCAAGTGTTTTTGGCTTTGAATTATCGTTATTATGCCTTATCCTCGTGCTACTTCCTTACTTTTTATGGTAATTGTATTTTGCTTTCGATAAAGTTTCGAATGCATTATAGTAATCGGCATGTTTAAGATAATATATTAGTGACCTTTGCTTAAAATTAGTCAACATATTCATGCTATTTATTTGTTATACATGGGCAGAATGGTGTGTGTAATAAATGCCAGAATCGATAACTTTCCGATTTAGTCAATCACTAGCGTATACATATGTAAAATAAATTGCTTTTGCACAGCACAACGATACCCACCGTTGTTTTTGTGTGAGTATGTTGCACGTCGACTGTAAATATACGCTGTGTTTATTACCATAAGGTTTATAATTGATTGTGTAGTACAGTCCGATTTCAGAAATGCGGGTGTGTGCGCGACTGCGTATCTATTGCTTTTACTGAACTGCATTCGTAGTAGTTGCCGGGTGGTAGGGCAAAACAGGAGACACAGGTTCCGATACATTTTCGGCTACAGGGCATATCTCCTTGTTTATTATATCTATGTATTTAGCACTATGGTTAGAACACAAAATGCAGAAGGTGATTATGTTTTCTTCTTTTTGGCCTCGCTATAGTATTTTATTTTTATGTTGTGGTTATTTTAGGTTGTTCATTTATAATGATTTCATTGTTTATCCTGTGCTAGATCAGAATAAGCAGTTTTCATTTGTTTTCATTTTATATTTATTATTTTTTTCGTTTATCGATTTAGAATACAGGAATAAATTATCACTGAAAATTTATTACTGTGAAGTCAAGTTGGCTGTCGGTATCGGCCCAAGCTAGCAGGCATGCGTATATTGTTTGTAAAAAATAAGTAAAATCGGGTCTCTGGGATCTCAGTATATAAGTAGTGATTGTCAAACATTCCAAAAGGTGTAAGATTGACTAGCGCTATTGAAATGTTATTTAGTGAATCTAGTGATGACATTGTGTCTGGAGCGACTTGAGTTGAGTACACAATCGATTTGAATGTATCATAATTGCTTGAAAATATAACGATCGAACGTGTGTGAACAGTGCACTGATGATACTGATATGGTCAAATTCTAGATATATTTATCAAACAATTTTTAGCTTGGAGATCTTTAAAAAATAGCATTTAACTCGATTTTTATCGAACTCGAAATTAGAGTTTAATACGTTTCTGAAAGTGGAGTCTGATATAAACTTGAAAAGAAATCAAATGTTTCAAAAATCTCAGAAAATCAATACTCCTTTAGAGAAAGAGAGAACTTTTGATTTAATAAATTATCTGGTTCTAAACCCTTGGCATCATTTTACATGTGTGATTGTTGGAGATTGAAAGATATGAAAAGAGGAGGCCGTTCCCCAGCAGCGAACACTAATTAGGCTATTGTTACGAGCTCGGGGTTCGTGACAATATAAAAAGCCCATTGAAATCACAACTTTAACTCACTAATTTAAAACACAATTGCACTAATTATCACTTTAATTCGCAGTTGGAGATCGCTCTCAAAGTCAACGGTCGTATCATAAATCCAATAATGACAGGTCGCGGACAATGTAGGTCGTATATAGGGCGTCGGTCAATTCCAGAACCTTCCATTGTAGAAAGATGTAGAAAGTTCGCGAACATTTCGGTCGCGACTGACTAGGTATCCAGAATCCTTGAATATTCTAGCACAGAAAAGTCTCGAAGATTCTTGACTCTAATAGTTCTGCTACTCGACACTAGATGGTGCTAGTGGTAACGAATGCCGCTATGTCTTTAACTGAGGTACAACGCTTTGATCTACCCATCCGACGAACCATTTTGGACTACATCCAAATTTCAACCAATAAAACATTCCCGTTCGGACCACCTGCATCGAACGCTCATCACATACCTGCCCAACGTTTGTTCCATACGAACAATCAAACTATCTATTGCACCTGTAACTGTTTGAGCCGACAGTATCGAATATTTCGGAGTTCAGACGATAGCGATCTCTCGCGGAATTTCATCAGAGCTCACTAATCTGTGCTGACAGCGGATAGATTGTCTCACCAGGGCTGGCAGCAATACGACTGATGAATATCTTGATTTATGAATCTTTGCTTTGTTACTTGGTTCGTAAAGCTGCGTTTCTATTGAGCTACCAATGTGTGTTATTTTTGACTAGCTTATTATTGAATGGCGGAAATTATCCCATGGGAACATACATACTTCTGGGATAAAAAGTACCTTATGTGCTATTTCAGTTTTATATTTTTTTAAACTATCTCACACTCACAGCGACGAACGGAACACCGCACAGAAATAAACGGAAGAAAGGGCGTGCCAGACCAGCAAACAGCCATCTATCCAAACTTTCGCATTTTAAATACGAGTAGATTGCGAAGTAAGATTGCAGCTTGGAAGTAGGTACCTTCTGCCAAGCTAGCTAGAACGTGTAGGTGAAACAGAGTGACAAGAAAATTAGTTCGATTTCAGTGGCATACGGAGATTCATTGCGATGCTTTGCTTCTAACAATATACTTGCAAAATACATCCCAACCATACGCACAACTCGTTTTTAGAATACTTTTATTATGTTTACAGCAATTGAGCGAAAAACTGTGTCAGAATCTGTATTTGTTTTATGGTAAGTTTTCTTTTAAAATCAGCCTCAGTTCGTCGCTTTACACAAAGTAGATGAGACTATCTCCAAAATTGAGTATGAACTATTCAATTTGAACCAGTTCCTCTGTAACTGCAGTAATATATTTTGTACGAAACTTGGCACGAACGCACACACGTCGCACGATGTTTTACTTCCAACTTGGCAGGTACTATATGGCTGAATCTAGGTTCCTTGATTGCCAGAAGTTTTGTTCGAAGTAACGAATTGTTTGTGTTATAGATTGCTGAAATTTTTGGCGTGGCAGGAATAAATGAAACGTTTTAGGAAAGCCCCCTCACAATTTGTTATACTTTTAAATTACGTTAGGAATTTTGCGACTGCTTATCAGACATTTACATTTCATATTTGGGTAACACGATACCCCTTCGCAAGACTTTTGTCAGACTTGGCTTCTGACTATCCGTTATGACTGTCAAGGATCTACAAATCCAGCTGTCATTTGTAGATCCTTTTACCATCAACATCAGCCTAGCTTTTTCCCAACTACATATATTGGGGTCAGCTCCCAGTCAAACCGGATCCAGCTGAATACCAGTATTCTACGTGGAGCGGCTACCTATCCCACCTCCAAAACTCACCAAGCAGGTAACACGGTACGTCTTGGTTGATGTCAAACATGAGGTGTCAGATTTTCTGGCTTCTGACAATCCGTAACGACTGCCAAAGATCTGCAAATGACAGCCGGGACCAACCGCATAGAGTGCTTCCAAGGCACAGAAGAGTCTCGATATGTTAAGATGGTCATCCATCCACATACCAACTTCGGCAAGAATCGATTGAAAACCTAAAGAATAGTTTTATTATATAGGTTATAATATACCTATGTATAGGGATAGAAAATAAGAAAATCATACGTTACATTCATATAAATTTCTCAAACATGCGATATTTCCATTCACCGTTTGTAGAACTGGAAATAAATTGAACACACATGTGGAATACATATTGGTGCTCATCTTTTAACCGGGGCAAATGAGTGCCATGATGTGGCACTTTTCTGCACGTGTCAAAACTTCATGCCGTGTCATCGTCGGTCTTCGTCAGGATATCGATTTAACTGTCTAGTTGAGGCCTAATATGCGTGTAAATTAATAATCCATAACCTACTTGAGTCATATACCTTTTGTTCCTAATAATATTGTAATCTGTTCAGTAACTACTTTGAGACTATTCAACAGTAAAGTCACTATCTTGTAACTTTTCGATTTCGCTTTTTGACATGGCATGCGTGTTTTTTATTTCATCATAAATCATAATCAGCCTTTTAATATCCCACTGCTGAGCACAGGCCTCCTCTCTAGGAGAGGGAATGGGCCGTAATCCACCACGCGGGCCCAGTGCGGGTTGGTGAATGTCACATGTCTTCGAATTATTGGTTCTAGGACATGCCGGTTTCCCCACGATGTTTTCTTTCACCGTTTTGAAAGCAGTGGTGATGAAATGAATTAGGTACGCAAAGTAATGCGCCTGGCTGGGTTTGCACCCGCGACCTACAATTCGTAAGTCGGGGCAGTTACCACGCGGCCACCACTACTCCTTTATTTTATTTCATACCTTTTCTAAAATGTTCACAGGCCTATGTTACCTGGGATAACTCAACGATTGTAACGATAAGCCGCTTAGAAGTTATGGTAAGATAAAGAAGCTCACAAACATACATGGACCCTGAAAACATGACACTCCTTTTTTTGGGCAGTCGTGTAATAATAATAAGTAATAATAAATTCTTTATTTGTCGGACATCAAGATCCACTGTGTTAGTGAATGTCTTATATCTAATGTTAGTAGCACAAAGTATTATTTTATATTTCGTGTGGATGACGCACAACCGGACAAAACTCACTCGTGCATCACCCCCACAAACCGTCTCAGAATAGGCGAGTATATGTTGCCCCCCACTGTCTAATCTAATCTAATAACCATGTCCTAATTTTACAACTAAAAATATCAGCTTCATCTGTCAACCCTATCTTTCAAATACCTTCGTTATCGAGCCCAGACTCCTAGCCTGTTGTTTATTCATAGATACCTTCCGCCGGCCACCGAGACTTATCGTCCGTTCGTCGACTGTTATTTGTGTAATTGCTGTCCCCAGGATTAGTTCGAGTTATAAATAGAGATTTGTTTTGCTTGCTGAGATAAGGCTTGATAAAGAGCTTTGGGTTACATCGTTGTTATGGTGATGTTTGGGCAGCAACGGTCGAATACTCGAGATAGAAATCTTGATTACTTAATCTTCTTCAAGCCAGAACTGTCATCAATACTACGATCGTGAAACACTGGCATAAAAAAGTCACTGGTTGGTTTAGTAAAATCAAATCAAATACGTTTATTTGTGTACACAGATAAAAAATGGGTGGAAGAATTACAGGATAATGGGTCTTGCCACAGTAGGTAGCTTACAAATATTAATTTAAATTACATTAATTAAAAGTAGTAGTAGTTAGATTCATGCAATGCTGTTATATTTAACCGACTTTTTTAAATGATATGTATTATGAATGTCTTAGTGTGTATTTAGTTGGTTTGCCTCAATAAATAAATAAGTACGCTAACGCATATCTATACTTATAATAAATCTGTAGAGAGGTCAATTCTGTACAAGGAATATATTTTCAAAATAACTATCAGGGGGTGATTAGTGATCGATACTGGTGCCAAAAATGCAATCAGTAAATTTTTTGTCTGTCTGTCTGTCTTTCTGTCTGTCTGTCTGTCTGTCTGTCTGTCTGTATGTTCTTTATAGAAACAAAAACTACTCGACCGATTTTAACGAAACTTGGTGCAATTATTCTTCATACTCCTGGGCAGGTTATAGTATACTTTTCATCACGCTACAATCAATAGGAGCAGAGCAGTGAAGGAAAATGTTGGGAAAACGGAAGAAGTTACTCCATTTTTTAAGCTTCCGTCGCGTGTGTAGCCTTAATGGTTAAAGTTACATAGAAATCATGTATTACGGAAATGTTCTACATAAAATTATCTAAAAAATATCCCGAAACAGCATGTCTATCTTTTGTCAATTTTAAACCGATCGGGCTGAGAGTTTCAAAATCGGGAGTAAAGTAACTATTCCACGCGGACGAAGTCGCTGGCAGAAGCTAGTAAAAATATAACACATTTAGGTCAGTATTTTACAAGGCCCATGCATAAGATTAGGTTTTCGATTCTGTGAAAATAAATCAAATCTTTTTATCAGTCAGATTTGCAACAGCTATCGTAGATGTCGGATGATTATGTAATTTCATATTCATTTATCTTTTCGGAATATTTTATTGTAAAACATCTAAAAGTCACACGGAGCTCCACACGTTATAATTCATCTGTGCGGTAGGTAGGTTAAATCGTAACACATGTCATTATTTCTGATAGCTATAATTATATACATATATAGATCCTCTTTTATTAATATTAAAGACTAGCTGCTGCCCGCGACTTCGTCCCCGTGAAATCCCCGATTTTAAAACATTCTTTATCACTGCTCCGCTCCTATTGGCTTAAGCGTGATGATATATAGCCTAACTAAAGCCTTCCTCGATAAATGGTCTATTCAACCCAAAAATAATTTTTCAATTCGAACCAGTAGTTCCTGAGATTAGCGCGTTCAAACAAACAAACAAACAAACAAACAAACTCTTCAGCTTTATAATATTAAGTATAGATTACTGGCGACAATATATCTTAAGTTTTAAAGACCATTTTTGAGTAACATGTAGAGAGCGAGCTCCCACTGCTGGGACAGAGTCATTCTTTCTAGGAGAGGGAATGGAACGTAATCCACCACGCGGGCCCAGTGCGGGTTGGTGAATGTCACATATCTTCGAATGTTTGGTTCTAGGACATGCCTCACGATGTTTTCCTTTACCTTTTTGAGAGCAATGGTGATGAAATTAATTACACAATGTAATGGCTGGGTTTGAACCCGTGAACTACAATTCGTATGTCGGGACCGTTACCACTCGATCACCACTGTTCACCTGTGTATGATTGTTTAAATTAAAATAAGACTCCCTATACTCCCTCCCTATACCCCTTCCATTCCTTTGCTTACTTCAGTTTTTTTCTTTCTTTCCTCCTTTTACCTTTTATTCTATCCCATTATTCTATGTTATTTTTAACTATGTAAGTAAACCATACAAATCTGAACTCGATATAAACAAAACACTGTTAACACGACCCGCAGAACGAAACAAAACACAGCCGCAAGCTGACACTTTTCCCAGCCCGTCTGTTATTTGGAAAAATCTGCAATTTTCGCTTTTATTTAGTTCAACCCCGCAGACTGGGGACACAAAAAAGATAGATTACAGAATAACCAACTGCAAGACGGATTGTGACAAAATATTAAGCCAACGGTTGAGCAGCACAAGAAAATTCCAGAAGGATTTTACAGGTACATATCGGATTATTACAAGTTTACAGATGCAACTGGAAACCTGAAAGCAATTCTTATGTTACAACAGATAAATAATACCCTCAGAAATTCTCTATAGATATAAACTAAAACGTGTTTCAATAATGTGTAACGACACTTGCGAATTAAGCCCATCTATATGTGTTGGTTGTATAATTGTATCAGGATGAAGGCACAATCACACATATGTAGAAGCGTATGTAGTGCAATATTAAACAAATGCATGTCGTAAGTGCGCTTGCACTCGCTGTACGTGAAGCGTGTCTGTGTGTGCGTGCGTGTTCATACGTACGGTGATCTCAAACAAATGCCGGTCGTAAGTGTGCTTGTACTCGCTGTACGTGAAGCTTGTCTATGTGTGCGTGCGTGTTTATACGTACGGTGATCTCAAACAAATGCCGGTCGTAAGTGTGCTTGTACTCGCCGTACGTGAAGCTTGTCTATGTGTGCGTGCGTGTTTATACGTACGGTGATCTCAAACAAATGCCGGTCGTAAGTGCGCTTGTACTCGCTGTATGTGAAACTTGTCTAAGTGTGTGTGCGTGTTTATACGTACGGTGATCTCAAACAAATGCCGGTCGTAAGTGCGCTTGCACTTGCTGTACGTGAAGCGTGTCTATGTGTGTGTGCGTTCCCACTCCTTGTATGCAGTTGACCTTCTGTACCTATCTATTTTGTTTGATTCGACGTAGTTCAGTTTTATTTTGTGTACTCTGTTAAACGGGAACCAAGTTTCAGTGTGTTTATTTTGGTACCTGAACTCGTTGGTAAATCTGAAGTTTAGACGCGGAGTTAGAAATATTTGAGTGTTTGTCAACATTTGGTGTGCAGAATATACGTACGTTTTTCTTAAGTAGCTTTGGAGTTTAATAATAGAATTGTAGGCTTAAAGAATTAATAGTGAACCAAATATATCAATGTTCTTAAAAGAACAACTATATTAGGGGAAAAAATGTTTGCTGAGCCGTACAGAAATTCAATTCCGTGTTTAAGTAGGTACCTACCCAAGGCCTGTAGTCATTTTTCTTGCTAATTACACTCAAGGAAGTACTTCTGAAGAAGTAGTGTTAAAAATAAAATGCCATCATAAAATTCGGCTATTAAAACAAAAACTAAAACAACGATAATTACTCTAATTAGGTCCTAAAGAACCTTTCTATGCTAATTAGTATAATAAAAGTTATACCTATTACACTTAAATAACAGACATGAAACAATTCCATTAATTAAAAGAAAGCAATAGGTAAAAATACTTTCAAATATATATAGGTAGTACTAAGGAAAATTTTGAGAAACTACAATAAACTTAACAATGTACCCTTAGTTTACTTTTTCTTTTACTTTTTTTACCCTTAGCTTTAAAAAAATAGAGCAATTCTAATCATTGATAGAAACGCGGTTGACCACGGTCACATCTGACGGTAAAAGATAACGTGGTCAATGGTGGAGTTTCTTGCACGTTCTTCTCCATAGAGATTTACGCCTTGGAACGTGCAGATAGCTTCACCTCTTTGGACTGACCTTGACAATTCAAAGTCAAAGTTCCTGTAATTGATTTAATTTAATTTAATGATTTGTGTTTGAGTTGAGGAAGAATGCATGCATGGAAGTAATCTAAGCACACTTGTCTTAAATACCCCCGGTTTATAGCATTCCACTTCTTAGCTATTTATTATGGCTTTTGTAAATAGTTGCGATGATCCACCATTGGTACATCACAATGTCTTGAAGTCTTGTAGCCCGAGCGATAATATAAGATCAAACGAACTTCGACAAGTGAAGTTCGATCGACATTATATTAATCGCTTCATTCGAAGATATAACATTCACAACGTAGTTCCTCTACCCTACAAGGCAACTTCGCACTTTTTTAAAATTACCCTCGCAAATTTATTTTTCTCTAGTAACTCTTAGCAGTCCTTTCAAACCTCATTCTTTTTAGAGTAAGTGAATCTAGCGAAAACTTCATTTAGGGGAAATAGGGTGGGTGGGTGTTTATATCTTCGAATGAAGCGATTAATATAATGTCGATCGAACTTCACTTGTCGAAGTTCGTTTGATCTTATATTATATTGCATCGCTTCATTCTTCAGATATAACATTCACAACGTAGATGTTTAGAGATGAAGTTTTAGCTGTTTTTAGAGTTCAATAATTATACATTGTTTAATCAATTCTTGTTTATTTATTACACTGAGATAATAATACCTTGACAATATTTGAGTTTGTCATCTAATTAGTATTGTTTAGTCTAGAATCAAGTGCTTAAATAATTATTTAGATTACTACATACAATCTTAATGTAATAATAGATCAATATGATTAATCAACCTTATTTAATTTGTGTTTGACGGAAAACAAACAGAACTGGCGAAGGAATTTTCTTCGCGTATGGCCCGACAATAATATTTCGCGAATGTTTGAGAAGCTTCTGTCCAACCAGCCGCCTTCCGGATGGCGTCTATAGAAAGGCCAGCGCGGTGCGCCGTGGACGTGGCGGCATGACGCGTGCTGTGTGCGCTGAATGTCGCCACGTCCACGCCGCTCTCACACAATACTAGTTTTATCCAACGACTGATTGACTGTGCCGTCGCGCCTCTATAGGGTCGTTTAAACGTTAGGAATAAATTAGGTACGTTTTCAGGTCTGATTTCTTTAGTCACTTGAAGGTAATCTTCTAATAACGTAGCCGGGCAAATACTTGGTTTGTCTACAAAGTATGGTAGAAATAATATTGGTTGATCTCGGCCAGGGGCCGATGTTTTTACTATGTCAGTTATGACTATGTCAATGCCTCTGGAAGTTATTTTTATGTTTGAGGTCTTTATTAGTGAGAACGTTTGGACTCTGTGAGCTGTGCAAATAGCTAACAAAATAGCCAGCTTTTTTGTGATCTTCTCCATTGGGAGATTCTTATTTGGAAACCAATTAGAGATAAAGTCGAGTACCACCTGAGGATCCCAAGTGCTCGTGTATTTAGGTAAACACGGTCGCAACTTGTACACTCCTTTCAGTAACCTTTTGATGCAGTCGTCTGTTCCTATACTACTTCCTAGAAGTAGCGATAGGGCAGATCGATGGCTATTTAGGGAGCCATATGATGCTCCCTTATCAAATTGATCGCACAAGAAGGTCATGACCCGTGGAATTGATACCTCAAACATGCTAACATTATTGCATATACAGAATTTCCACCACAGTTTAAAGGTGACATTATATTGCTGTACAGTATTATTAGACAAAGAGGCTAACATTAAGTCGAGAGCAGTTGAGGGCGTTCCTCGTTGTGTGAACGCAAGCCGGAGAGCACCGCGGCACCCAGGGTAAGCGACTTGTAAAGTGGATGGTGAGTTCTGAAACGGGAAGATAAAAGATCTTTGTTTGCTTTCAGAATAATAATTTCTGACACAAGCATACTTTTTAACGTAGGATACCAAGCTTGTGATGGCCATAAAGGAAATACAAGAATTCCTTTGGCATTGTCTAAAACAATTTTTTGTAAGCATCTTAATATTAAAGAAAATGGCGGAAAGGCATAAAAGAAATTATAGCGCCAGCTAACAGTAAAGGCGTCGACTGTGATAGCATCAGGGTCTGGTCGCCAAGACACATAGCGCTCGCATTTTGCATTGGTGCGAGAAGCGAATAAATCTATATCTGGCTTACCTAATTCTTGTGTTATCAATTGGAATGCTACATTTGATAATTCCCATTCTGTATCTGTATTAATTTTTCTCGATTGTTCGTCGGCTATAACATTATCGTGTGTATTTATGTAAGATGCAAATAACCAGATATTTCGCCTCTCACACCATTGCCAAATAGATCGAGATAAATCGCTTAAATGTGGAAATTGTATTCCGCCCATACGATTGATATAACTAATGGCTGTCGTATTATCAATACGTAATAATATAACACAATCAGAATAATCACGAACAAACCATTTTAAAGCTAAAAATACCGCTAACAGTTCAAGGTAATTAATATGAAACATCAATTCAGATTTTTTCCAGGCGCCATTTATGCGCTCGTTATTACAACAAGCACCCCAGCCTGTCCTAGACGCATCAGTGAATATTTCTAATATGAATTCTTGAGCTCTTATGGAGTTGGACGTTATGGAAATATTTTTCGCCCACCAATTCAGATCATCTAAAATTATATTTGGTAACTTAATTTTTGTATCGAAATTGTTATTTATTTTCAATGACAGATATTTCTGTCGTTCTAAGATTTTTGTGTACATCCATCCATATTTTGCTGCGGGGCAAGCAGCGGTAAGAACTCCAATTAATTGAGCAAATTCTCTTAATGTGCAGCTTGGCAAAAGTAAAAATTTATCAACTAACTTAGCAATATGATTGCGTTTTTCATCTGGTAAGGATATCATTAATTTTTTTGAATTATACATGAAGCCTAAGAATTTACAATTCTGTTTTGGTTCCAATGAACTCTTATTATAATTTATTACAAAACCAAGAGATTCTAATAATTTCAAAGTTTCTGTGACGTTATCACGACATTCAGAATAATTATCACCAATACATAGTATATCGTCAAGATATTGGACTGATTTAAAACCCTGGCTCCTAAGATGAGAGACTACCTCTCTCATAATCTTGGTAAAGGTTCTAGGTGCTACAGATAAACCGTACGGCATAGCGTTAAATTCGTACAAAAGCTTTTGTGAGTTATCGTCCTCGAAATAAAATCGTAAGTATTTACGGTGATGTTTTGTGATAGGAATTAAAAGGTATGCTTCTTTCAGGTCTATGGTGGCCATGAAGCCGTTTTGAGGAATTAATTTAGAAACGGTTCTGTAATCTTCCATTTTAAAATGGAACTTTGGTATGAACTTGTTTAGTGGTTTTAAATTCAAAATAAAGCGCTTATCACCGTTCGGTTTAGCAGTTAGGAATATTTTTGATATGAATTGATCTTTAGATGATGAACATGTTGATATCGCGCCTAAATCAAGTAACTTTTTGATGGCTAAATTCATGTCCTCTTTTTCTGTCTGTGAAAGACAATTACGAGGTAACATGGTTTGAACCGGAGTTATGGAAAAAGGTATAGAAAAGCCATTACGAATCCATTCGAGAACGATATCATTAGAAGTTATGTTAAGCCAGTGAGTATAAAAATGATGTATTCGTCCAGCATGTACCTGGTCTATTGTTGGGGCTGAGCACGCGTTTTGCTCGTGTTCAGATACCTCGTTTGCGCCGCTGGCTGAGCTTTGCGTACTGCAGGGGCTTGTCTCCTCTGGCCTCCGCGCCCCCCCCTGTTCGACGGGTAACGCGAAGGACCTGGCCAGTTTTCCTGGTAACGAGGTCTTGTGACTGCCGACTGAACTGTGTGTGGTGGTTTTTGAGCCACCGCAGTCTTTTTTATTTGCAGGCCCTGCCTTTCGATAGCTTTTGAAGCTTTGATTTTTTCAGATAGTTTTAATCCGAATAAAGTACTATCCCTTTCATTATCTTTGATAACATTTAGGAATGATTTTTCCAAGCCGGGTGTTACCAGTTTGATACGTGCTTGAGTATCCATATGGTGAAGATGAGTCAAGATACGACAACTGTCACTTAGAATTTTAATTGCCTGAATTTTTTCTTCACCTGTGATGAGAAGGGTCATCGCCCTGTTTACGGCAGTGATCCCTGTACCAAGAAGTTGTTGTGATAACTCCATCTTCTTGTCGCGGTTTCTAGCCATATCCGTTATAGCTGCCGAAATTTCGGCATTAAGATTTGGTGCTTGCAAAAGTGGACAGTTGGAGGGAACAAGATATTCTTTTAATAACTTGTCCTTGACTTCCTTCGGGAGTCCTCTTTTTAAAATGGGCTGCCATCTTTGTGCTAAATTTTCATGGATTTTTTCTCCAAACTCAGGAATGTCGTCAGAGGGCTCCCCTAATGCTGATAGAATTTCTGGGTCGATCTCATGTTCTACAGGAGGTAAGTCGGTCGTTTCCGGTACTCCTGGATCAGAGACTGGTATCTCAGGAAGGTTAGTTAGTGGTGGATTAGCGGGCTCCTCCATTTCGATTTTTTCGGCATCTTTAATAATAAAATAATTTATTTTTAGAATGCAAATACTTTGACAAAAATAATATACCTTCGTTCTATCTCTCGGATAGACCCCAGGCTTTTGTCTTTTTTTTTTTTTTTTTTTTTTGCAAAAAATGTTTAGCTATCTCACGTGAGATACGCTTATGTTTTGCTTTTATGCCCTCGTGTTGACTCACGGCCAACCCCCAGGCTAGCCACGTTCGGTTTCGAATCAAGGCAACAAAGAGATCTTCAAGGTTATCACAAGGTTGTCACGACATTGTAGCACTTATTCACATAAATTAACATGAGGTACTCACCGTCGACGGCGCCATCACAATCCACATCGGAATCCGAAAATTCTAACACTCGCGCCATACGACGACAATGTTGTCGTTCTTTTTGTTCGAGTTTACGAATCTTTTTGTTATAACGCTCAATCTTATCTTTAGCGCTGCGTTTAGGCATAGTTATCAAGAGAAAGAAAAAACAACTCAATCAAATAATAAAACCGTTAGTTTTGAAAAAAGGGGACTGATATCAGAGAACTCGTGTTTTCGTTGCCTCGCACGGAAAAAGAATGAGGTTTGAAAGGACTGCTAAGAGTTACTAGAGAAAAATAAATTTGCGAGGGTAATTTTAAAAAAGTGCGAAGTTGCCTTGTAGGGTAGAGGAACTACGTTGTGAATGTTATATCTGAAGAATGAAGCGATGCAATATAATGGAACGGGCTTGGCGAAAAATCGTGTTGTTCCGATGAACACTCCAAAATGTAGACGACTGGCTACGAACTTAGCATCTGCATATAGTTTCACTACATAGCTGTAGGCACAGTGAAAATATTCTCAAAATCTAAAGGGTTTTATAGGCGTAAAAGAGTAAAGTAAAGTAAAGTAAAATTTTATTTGCATAGATTGTAGGTACATAAAATAAGATGTTACAATAATGTAGGTGCGCCCTGTACAATCTACCTAATAAGGCATGCAAAAATTTAACTGTAATTACTAACTAAATACTAAATTTACAATAAAATTAAACAATGGAAATAAAATAACATTACAAATTAAAATCAGATTATAAATACAAGTCCTCAGAAAATCATAAAATAATATTGAATAGAAATTAGAATAAAATTGGATAAATTGAGAAAACATTAAATTATTATTCAAAATCATTGTCATTTAAAAAGTCATTTACAGAATAATAACATTTTTCAATAAGTAGTAAAGTCAGTCTCTTTTTAAAATTTTGGATTGTATCATTTTAATTGTATTTGGGACTTTATTTTATATTATTGGTCCCATCCTACTGACACTTTTTTGAGCAAAGCAGTCTTACATCTCTCAACATTAATTAGGTGTTTATACTGACTTCTTAATGGTCTCTTCCTAGTTTCTGACACTGAGGTGAAAAGGTTCATATTGCATTTAACGAAGAGTGCGATTTCTAAAATATAAATACTGGGGAACGTTAACAGTTTCAGGGACTTAAACACAGGAACGCAACTATCCGTCATTTTCATGTTGTGAATTGCCCTTATGCAACGTTTCTGGGCCCTGAATACCTTTTCTCGTAGAGTACAGTTCCCCCAAAATATTATTCCATATCTTAAAATGGACGCTACTAGTCCGTGGTATGCCACCACTGTTGTGGCGAAGAGGTAGAACAATAAACAGAACATGAATGGATATCGGCCAATTTCGATTCGGGCCAATAAAATTGAATCGTAAAATACCATCAAAGACATTAAGTGCCTTTGTTTATCGGATGAATTAATATTATTTATGTTTTTAATGGGACAACCAGCCGTGTGTTTGAGATTTGGCAACACATACGCGTAAAAAAATGAGTTTCCAAAAAACAATGGTGAATTCATTTGACAAACAGAAGGCCAATTCTCAACCTTAAAAGCGATAAAATTCAAGTAGCCAATGTCAACGACAATCAATGTCAAACAATTGTTAAATGAGAGGAGTTTTTGAAAGTTTGCAAAAGTGAACGATCCTTAAAAATACTAGCTCCTGATTAAACTAATATTTATTTCCATCCTGCATCAAAAATAAACAGAAAACAAAGACAAATCAGCACCGATTTATACAATAAAATGGAAACTAATCTATACATAAAAACCCCGCGACCACAATAATTCTGAAGGCTCTATGCTGATGGGGATCAAATCAAAGGTACGCAGATAATACTCAAACGAGAAAGGAACTGATGATGACGTCACTATGAAGTAGTTGCACGAAGACTGTGCTGATATTCATAGAAGGTGTCATCAGCATAGAGGCTGTAGAAGGGCGAAAAGGGATTGGCGTTGCGGCTGGTGGAAAAAAAAAACAGTATGAGTTTGATAGATGTTGCCGTAATGATATTTAGAATAAATCTGTCAGGTAATTGGCAAGGCTGACTGCTCACGTTTATTTCTACAAAACAGTGTTGCATAACCTATTAAGGCTTATTTCCTATCAGTTCCAATAAATCTAGCTTTTTTCCCACTATGTATGTTCGATTCAGCTTCCAGTCCTAAGTACCAGTATTTGACATGAAGCTCATCCATTTTATCTTCACAACTCGTTAATTGGGTGCCCATTTCTTAGCTTTGGACGCCTCGTCCAAAGCCAAGAAATGGACACCCAATTTTGGCGAGGACGGAGTGAAACTATGCTGTAAATGATGCACAGGTTTCCACCAAAGCTTAGCAAAGCTAAAATGTACTATAGGAACCCTATAATATACACACACACAAGCACACACTACAAGCTCTTGCTCTTTCTGGACAGCAAAAATGTGTAGATTAAGTACCTAATGTTTATTATTTAGTTCTTTACAAGTGATTTGTAATCTTTAGAAATAAATGAATTCAAACCGTAAACCGTAATACTTATTATCTTCTCAATTAGCTGGAACTTTTAGAGCACAATTTCTCTAGGAAGGGAGCAAGCAAGGAATTCTGATTCTTTACCACCAAATTGTGCGGTGCAATGAATGGAAAATGAAACAATGTTACTGATGGCTTTTCCAAGTCTCGATCAGATTTTTCCAAGTTTCGGCAGGTAATTATCGCTTAAGAGACCGCTGAACGTATCGATCGATGCCTAAATAACACTGGTCAAGGTCGGCCAATGGATGGGCGACCATCACATACTCTTTAGTTTTTTCGAAACGCACGTTAAGCAATTGATCCCGGCTGTCATTTGTAGATCTTTGTCAGTCGTTATGGGTATTCGGAAGCTGGAAAAGCATCAAATATTGAATCAGTTTTATCAGAATGCGTCAGGATGGGAGGGATATTGAGGTACGATAAACCGCAAGATAATTGGGATAGTGGTGACTCTATTGTAGTGTTGGACGAGTATTTTAGTACAACTAGTTTCTATTGGTTTTGCCCGCGTGAAAATGGCAAAATATTCCTATGTCCTTTTCCAAGGTCAAATTTATCTCTATTATATTGTGTGTATATGTCGTAGGATAATTTGATACTTCGAATCTTCGCGGAAATCCTAGGGGATTTGCGAAAACGCGGATAATTAGACATAGGCGAAAAATTATCAAATCTTACTGGACAAAGTCAGGATTTTTGCGAAAATACTCGTTACTATAGTAAGATTTGATGTGCTCAACATTGATTGGCTACAATTTTGCTGGCTGACTTCTAATTGGTTCCTAGTTTGCCGATGATTAACTTCAAGTATTGTATCATAGAGTTATGAAGGTTTAGAATAGGTGAGAAAGGAAAATCACTAAATTGATTTTTATAAACTTTTTACTGAAAATTTTAGTGCAATTTAACTCAGACACAAACGTAAACAAATAACGTGCGGCAACAAATGATTGACATTTAAGACGTCAACCAATCAGAGACGATCTCTTATTGAACGCGCTGACCGACCAATCAGCGTTCTTATTTCATAACAGCCAGCGTTTCGTTTCGCAATATTGCTATAATAACGAGTATTTTCGCAAAAATCCTGACTTTGTCCAGTAAGATTTGATAATTTTTCGCCTATGTCTAATTATCCGCATTTTCGCAAAACCTCTAGGATTTCCGCGAAGATTCGAAGTATCAAATTATCCTACGACATATATAATCTTAAACTAGAGCTCCGAACATATGCCTATGATTTTAACTCTAGTTCAAATCATAGGCATGTACCAACCTGTTAATAAAGTTCAAAGAAATAAATAATAACATGGAAAATATTATTGATGGATGGGCCATCAATAATATTCTCCATATATTTCGTTGGTAAATTACTTGTGAGATCAAGTATAATAAATGTGTCACAATATGATAAATGTATGCATGGAAATTTTCGGCAGAACTCATGATACAATTTAAAAGATTTGACTACATTTTACTACACGCTAACTAGACCTCGAAAAAAATTATTTTGATTTTTCATAAAATGACACAGACAAGATAAAACAATTAAAGTTATTATTGATTAATTTAAAATCACACATCAACTGATTTAGTATGAGGCGTAAAATCCAACTGCAACATGAGCACGAAAACTACGAGTTCGAGTTGATTTGGAGTTTACGTTTTGGCATATGAGCCTGAGGATATGAAACAACATAAACCACTTAATAATAAATAATTAAAGCAATAAGAATATCAAAACCGTTCAAAGAAAAGATCTACCCAAAGCACAAAAAAATAAAATCAAACGAAAATACTTTATCAAAATGGCCGTACACAATACAATTGGTCGACTCGGTATCGACAGAGTACACATTTTTACCAACAGCTTTTTGTTCCCACGCCACGAAGTATCATAATAGGGTCTCAAAATATCTCGATGTATACGGACTACACGAAATAGGTAACTACAGAAGGTCGGCTTCATATAAACAGCGAAAACAGACGTTCGCACACATAGACGCGTACGTATGGCGATCGCAAACAAATGCCGGTCGCGAGTGTGCTTGTACTCGCTGTACGTGAAGCATGGCTATACTTGCGTGCATTCTCGATCATTGTATAAATTCGACCTTCTGTATCTATCTATTCTGTGGCCTCAATCAACTAAGTCCGTTGCAAATGACAGCAATTTTCGCGAGGCACTTAAAGAATTTATTTTTAATAGAAATTTTGTTTTTTCAGCTGATAGGCTTCTGTTGTTCTTTTGATGGGCTTGTAATATAATAATGTAAATATTTTGTTCCAAAGCTGTTTGAAGAAATACTTATAGAATTGGAAATTATTTTTTGGGTAAGTTGTAAAGGTTAGATGGTATTCGCACTGGGATGGATTCGCTGGTAGGCCTATTTATTCTAAGGTAAATTGAGTACCAAAAATCTAAGCGGATGATGCTTAAGTCAAATAATTCAAAAGAAATGGCTCTGTGATTGTTTAAGGAAACAATGTAATTAAATAAGGTAATAAATGCAGTGAGGTAAAGAGATTTTGGCTAAAACCAGATAAAGAGATTTTTTTTAGCTGTCGTAAGGGTATAGTACGTCACGTGTCGTTTTGTTCTTCTGTGTTTTTGTTAACAACTATAATTCGTTGCTGATATAGCAAAAGCCATCTGGGAATTGGATTAGTAAAAACTATTAGTCAAAATTCACACGTTCATCTCACAGAACATCACCCAGAGAGGCAATTCGCACAAAAAAAACTCATCATCTATCGCGTTATGATTTTTAATGCCGAAATTTGAACATATCGACTCTTCAGCAGATTAGATGAAAATTTAATAAAGCACATAATTCTTGCCCGCCTTGCCCATGCCCAATTTGCCCATGCCCAAGTTGGAAGTTGCCCGGGCAACCTTTGATGCCGTTTTATTAGTTTAGTTTGTGTCGTTTTTGTAAAGCCATTTTTAGATTATGAGTTTCTGTTGTATAACGTGAATAGAAGTTGAGAATTTTTATCGAAGTAGGTAGGGTCTCGGGTTTTTTGTCAAATTAACAAGAATGAATAAATTATTTCGAAGTAAAGCCTTATTATCCTTTATTCCTTAATATTTTATATTTTTAAAGAAGGCCAATGGCCCCGAGACGGTATTCGGGGACTTAAGCGTTATTTAGATAAAAATAAAACATACATATATACCTATTTTATCTTATTGGCGTCCGAGGAGTAACGGGGAGGCAAACCGTTTTGATACTAAGGTATCAAAACGGTTTGCCTCCCCGTTACTTGAAACGGTACTAATTAGAATTGGTACTAAGGTACCAATTCTAGTATATACATAATTATACATATTATATGTTTTAATCCAAAAATATGGCTTCATTTTCCCCATCAATTAGTAGACGAATACTACCAAATTCAAGTATTTGCAAGGAAATCTATGGCGAAATATATGGTATCTCTAATAATTAATTTGCACTTCATCTAACGAGGATTTTGACAGAGGTCCTGTTCTATTTCCTCACCCTACAAAGGTGACAATTCTCCCTATAAATGAGAAATTCGGTACATGTGTTAATACCACAATGTAGCAGTAGTGTAGTATCTAAAACATCCACCTACACACACATTGTTAGTACAAGCGTGACATATACAAATACCAATCAAAAGTTAGGAGGGACTCATCAATCGAAACTTCACAAATATGTCCCGCGAAGGACGGCCTGACAATCCAATTTATACCCTAAACCTATCCATGTGTTGAATATTACAAGTTTGTTCTTTGTTTCAATGGAACTTTGAACGCCATGGTTTTAAAGGGAAGAGCGAGCTTGATTATCTTTTATGACAGAAATACTTGGTATTCGAGAACAGATTAAATTCTAATCTATATTCAAATCTAATTTTGAATCGAGTTTAATGACTGATCTGCGCTGTGGAAATACATTTAGATTGGAATTATATGACGAATGTAAATTCCTTTGATTGTTGAATTGAGTACCTACTACACAGATGGGTAGTTGTCGATTTGTTTTTAATTTATTCATTTTAATCGTATTGTGTACCTAAACAATTTTCGGCTAAAAAAAAAGAAAAAAAAACTACCTCGCTTCGGAAAGCACGTTACCCTTTTAGTCCCGGCGGCCATTTGCAGATCTTAGACAGTCGTTACGGATAATTAGAAGCCAGAAAATCTAACACCAGCCTTGCCAAGGGGATATCAGTGTTACCCAGTTACTGGAGTGTGGAGGTCAGAGGGGAAGAGCATAACGTAGTTAGGAAAAGGCTAGACAGATTGATTTATTTGTGTTTTATTTAAATTCCATGGGCCAGGCAGTATGCCTTGTAGTGCCTCCACACGATATATACTTACATATGTCTGCGCAGACGTTGAACTCTGAATTTAAAAAAAATCGATCACACCGACAATTGTCTTCACAGACTTTTTGTAAGTCTGTGCTGACATAGGTACATATACCAATTTTGTAATGAGATTTAAAAGTCTGCACGGACGAAGTTCTGTATCGTGTGGACAGACTACGAGTATTAAACACTTTTTTCCCTGTCAACCAAGGTTAATATAATTCGCAGATAGAGTGTCACTAAACCTCACGCTCCAGCCACCGCAACAGAAGAAGACGTCTCGGGCGTCGAGAAACGCAGGGCGATTCCCGGCCACCGCAGGCGCGGACCTGCGGATGGCGAGCTATGGATGGCTCGCCGTCCGATAGCAACCAGTCTCGAGTCGACGCCGCGTCGTGTTCCACGCGCGCCTCAAAGAGATGTCAGCAAAGAAAACGGGGCCCAATAGGGTCAGTGCCTTCTAGGGTTGCGGAATTTGTTCGAAAGAGAGCACCGCGTCCCTGGAACGCAAAGGGCACAAGAAGGATCACGGGTGGGTTTTAGTCAGTAAGAGTCTGACACTCCCTTCCGCTCCGCCCAGAGCGGGAGAAGTCATTAAATTTGATGATTTCCCATCCAGAAAAAAAAAGCGGGTTCCAAAGCTTATAAATGAATGTACGAATACTAGATCGATCCTTAGATATAATATTTCTTTCTAAGCCGTTGGACTATTGCCGCATCTTGGTCAACTCAGTAAATTGGGTTTCCCATACATTGAGTCTAATGTTAAGTAAAAGGGACAGCTACATAAAGTGAAATCTTAACAGGCGGTAAAGAACACAGGATTTTAGCAGCCGTGACTTTTATTTTAAGACCTTTGAAAAAATTAATACTGATGTTCCAGTTCTAAAATCAGTTATGTTTTATACTGATGCCTTGAAAGAATTACAATAAATAAAATTTCAACCTGTACCCCTGTATAAACTACATATATATTTTTCCATCATTTTTCAATCAAATCAAATTATTTATTTGCATAATACAGGTAGGTATAGAAAGATGTTACAATTGGATAAAAAGTGCACTGTATCATTACCTAGTTAGATGTGCAAATATTTATATTCGATAAGCAGTCTAGTTGTTCAAATGAAATTACAATAGAAAGAAAGAAAGAAAGAAAGAAAGAAAAAGCTTTTATTTACCACAAACGACAGTTATTGTTCTAAACTAAACCTTAAACTACAGTGTTAGTACCTACATCTTAATTTATGTTAGTCAAGATAACTTATAAACTAATACAAAAAACCAATGCATGTCGTGGCTGTGGCAAAGAGGCTTCCATCAGCATAATGCTGTGCCGTGGGATACCCACCGCACGGCGCTGGTTTTCAGTGGTCGCCTTAGAGGACATGACGTACGGAAATCAATAGGATAGATATATGTGATAAATACAGGAAAAGTAAACACAAAAATAAAAATAAAAAATACATACATAATATAATATAGGTAAACGAATTGTATTACATCCGACTCATAGAACTTCATATTATTTTATCTAACACAAGAGAAATACCCACAGAGTGCAAGCATACTTATTTCTTACCCTGTTCCGCCCCCCCCCACGCCCCACCCGCACCCGCACGCGCACAGCGATCAGGAGCCTTATTATTAAAGCCTACGCGGCCTGGCTATGTCGCGTCGTACAATTGCGTGCGCGCTGCGCGCCGTCTGGTCTGGGGACGTGTCGCGGCGCCAGTGCGCCGGCGGCGGCTGCGGCGCGCGCCGGCCGGTGCACTATGACGTCAGGCCGCGCCCGAGTCCCGCACAATCATGTGCCATGGGATTGGGTTGTGGTATGCTGATGCTTGACAAGAACAACAAGGAGAGAAAAAGAAAGATTGGTACCTAGTGACCGTGAAAAAACTCCCAGTGCCAGTGATAGTTCTTTTATAACATTACAAACTTAATTGTCATACTCGAAAAGAAAAGCTACTTAATAATAATAAATTCAGAATTAGTACCACAAATGTTAATAGTTAATACAAATGTTACAGTTTTATTCCAGTCAAAAGACAGCTCCAGCCCCAGCTGGACATTGGCCTCCCCCAAGTGTAACACAGCGACCGGTCCAGAGCGACCTATTATGACGTCTTAAATCCATCATGATTTCTGTGTCAGAGAGAGATGGAGTTAAACGAGACGAATAGCACTATCTCTTTCCCTCACACGAATCATGATAGCATTGGCACTTCGTAATACGGCTACTGAGCGTCTCGCATCCAGCGAGTTCCCGCGGCCTGCACCTGATCATGGGTCCACCTTGTGGGCGTTCCAAAGCTGTGTCTTCTGGTACGCGGTCGCCACTCCAAGGCCCCAAGTCTGCTATTTTTATAAATTTGCCATTCCAACAAGATCCCATTGTTATTTTGTTAAAAGTTCGTAATCTGCTAAATTCATAATGGTCGATCATTGGTCAGTCAATGGCCTCGTAATACTTTTTGATAATCGAGCTATTAAAGGAAATGACTGTAAACGACGTTCTAAAGGTACTAAGGGGGGGGGGGGGTTCTAAGGGGTAGGTCACTGATCAAATGAACTGTCAACGTTTTAGCAGATTACCGCATACGTCTGTGATTAATTTGTCATTATGTACGAGATTACCATTCTATGCCATTTCTTTCAATGGAGTGTTAGTGGTTGACCATCGGAAAGTCTTAGTGACGCTCAGTAACCGCTGATATTAGTAGATTTCCAAACTTGTCAAAATCAACCATTATGAAATCAATGATAGACCATTCTGACACGATTGTAATAGCAGACTTGAGGCCCAGAACCTGTTGACCCCATCGACTATGTATTTTATGCGAATAAACAAAGTAAGTAAACTGACTAGAAATCAAATTATCCTCTCCGTTTATTAGCCCCTCTCCTGATAAGCCTCGCTCTTTCATTACCAGCTGACTCATGACAAATAGAGTGTGGATCTTGCCACTTTGTTTTCTTAGCAATGATAAATGATGTACGAGGGAATGGAAGAAAGGAAACAATTTGGAATGGAGGAGTTGCGCTGAGTGATTCGGTTTTGTACTTAGTGTTGATTGGTATTAAGTTGGAAATCAAATAACTTTGCATATGCAAAAAATTAAATTCATAATGTTTATTTTTTTTAAATAAGTGAACGTAAGAGAGCAGTTGTGGCCGAGTGGTAACGGCCCCGACTTACGAATTGTAGGTCGCGGGTTCAAACCTAGCCAGGCGCATGACTTTGTGTAATTCATTTCATCACCAATGCTCTCAAAACGGTGAAGGAAAACATCGCGAGGAAACCGGCATGTCCTAGAACCAAATATTCGAAGACATGTGACATTCACCAACCCGCACTGGGCCCGCGTGGTGGATTACGGTCCATTCCCTCTCCTAGAAAGGAGGAGGCCTGTGTCCTAGCAGTGGGAACATTAAAAGGCTGATTATGCTATGCTTTTGCTAATTGAATGTAGCTTGAAGATATAACAATTTCTACATTAGTATAAAATATTTTCTTTAATAGCCTTAAATGTAAATATGTAAAAATAAAAATATATTTTCCGGAAAACTGAAATCAGCTCAGATTTTTTAATCGTACTTGACTCGCGTCTCGCGTCTCGCGTCTTCAAGAAACTTATTCACTCTCGACTTAAAGACTGCTTAGTTGTAGCAAATGGTAGTTCATGTTTCTTTTCTTATTTATCTATACTAATATATAAAGCTGAAGTGTTTGTTTGTTTGAACGCGCTAATCTCAGTAACAGCTGGTCCCTTTAAAAAAAATTAGTGTTAGATAGCCCATTTATCGAGAAAGGCTATAGGCATCATCACGCTAAGCCCAATATGAGCGGAGCACCATTGAAGAATGTTTAATAACTATTCTACGCGGACGAAGTCGCGGGCTTTGTCAAAGAAGCTTGTACAAAAATAAACCTTTTTCCAAGGGACTATTGAAGTATAATTTCACTTTAAATATCAATCAAAGCACCAGTGCACACCCATCTCTTCCCCCACTTTCCAAGCCCAGTTTATTTCGCTGCCTGCAATAATCAAATCTTGGCGCCGAACCGTACCGATGCGATCTTATCGACTAGATAGCGAGCCGAGTAACCGCTGCCTCCGCAGAATCGATGGCGCGGAAGCTAATTGAATCGATTAAATTATACTCGATGTTACATCGAACGGTTCTTTTTGCGGCGTTCCAATTGGATTTATAAATTTGTGTGTTTGGAAGTTTTATTTGGATGTTGCGATGGGATTTAAATTAGTTTAAACGGCTGGGTATTAGTTGGCACTTTAGCGGTTGGTTTTGTGAGCAAGAACTTTATTTGGACATTAGCTTAGGTTTCGCCCGCGTAGTTCCCATTCCCGTGGGATTATGGGGATATAATATAAACATATGTTATATATATAATATATATATAATATAACAGTGAAATAATTTTTCAAATCGGTCAAGTAAGTTCGGAGCCTATTCAATGCAAACAAACAAAAAAACAATCATAATATCTTTCCTCTTTATAATATTAGTGTACATTTAAGTTAGTGATAATCTTACTACTTAAATTAAGTAAATGTGAACCTATGTTTTATGAGAATAATTTACATTAAACTATTGCCATATTACCTTTATCTAGTGCCATACAAGTACTACTGACGTAATTGTTACTTTGCTACATTATTCCTGTACGCTTGTTGCTTGCAAGTGTTTGTATTGGCAATTATTTACCTGAATATGCATGACAAAAATATATTATATACCTAAACAGTTTATTTCGAAATATCCAAAAATATAATGCCAACTGTTAAAATAGAATCAAAATTGACCGAAATCAGAGATTTTTCAAACATATATCTATCCCTCTCGCGGAAACGCTGTTGTCTATGGCAGCTGTATAAGCGTCATAGAATTTGACGTCAGAGTTCGTATCGGACTTCTCTTTCTAATTGTCAACTTTGAAACAATAATGTTTTAAAACTTCATCGCTGAGGAAGGTATGTAAATTGAACCCCGCTTCGTAACAAAAACTGACCAATCGTAAATGAGAACCGACCATCATTACTTCTTCGAACCTTGACATTGGCAAAATCATGGAAGTTAAAAAAATGGAGCCACAACACAAAAAAAAGGTATGTAAAAAAATGATTCCATAATTTTTTACTAGAGCCAATCAGTGTTTTTTTTAGCAAATAAAAAAAAATGCATTAAAAGTAATCTGTGTGCCTGTGAATATTTCTTTCTTTCTTTTCTTTCCTATGTGTATGCCCAAATATTTGTTACAGTCAAGGCTGAACTGATTTGTATGAAGCTGAGCCTCCGCTAGTCTGACCATCAGCTTGTCTGTATGTCCTTCCGTTAGTGGGCTGTATCTTCAGAGAGTTATAGATAGACCGTTGAAATGTTGACAGTCTGTTTTTTTTTATCGCTAGGTATAACAAAAAAATAATGTAGTAAATATGTTTTTATGGTGCGGAACCAGTAGTTCTTATGTGTCCCATACACTTCAGCGGAACCCGAGTTTGGGTAAAACAGGTGTGATATGTATGCATTAGGTACATTATACAGGAGCAAATACCTTTATGATTTTAACAAGTAAGGAACCACTCTTTATAATATAAATAATAATAATAATAATAAAATTTTATTGAAATAATAAGTTTACAAAAAGTGTACATATGGTTCAGTAATTGGTATTAATCTAGGCCTAGAATAGTGTTACATTAATTTGGATAAAAACGATAGTATGTCAAAAATATAAAATTACAGTTGCAAAACAAAAAATAGAATTCTTTAGGTAATATGGTGCGTTGCCCGATCTAGGTTTATTCAAACCTGTGTTTCAGGCCATCTCACTACGATAATACTTTTCGGATAGGTCAGTTATTGATATAAATTAACATATTTTTCCAATATCCAAGCAGGAACAATATTTTGCGTTACCTTATTATAAATTAGGCTTATGGTATAAATTTATATTTAAAACTAAAAATAATTATAAAGGCTAGGTAAATACAGTTAAGTCAGCTACTTTATTTCAGCACATCTAGTAGTTTTTCTGTGTCCGAGTAATTTAGTTTCGCTAAATAATCGGATAACATAATACGACACTTATTATAACTTACATTATATATCTTCAGCACTTTGTTTAATTTATTATATAAGTAAGGTCCAAGAAATAAATAATATCTTTTAGTAAAAGCATGTTTAGTTTGAGGGGTCGTGCAAACTAGATCCTTTCTTCTCTTGTCAGAAGGTATTGGTTTAAAATCTAGTTCAGAGTGTTGCAGTAACACTATACTTAAAACGAATAGCTGTCGAACTGTTAGCACCCTACATGCCGTATAGAGATGGTGTGTGGGAAATCTGAATGGGCGAAAGGTGGCGACTTTTAGAATTGCTCTTTGAGCACGTTCTAAAAGTATTAAACTTGATTTTGCGGCACCACCCCAGGAAGTTATGCAGTAGGTCAGAATAGATTGACACAAAGCCATGTAAACCTGTCTTATTAATTTAAAGTCGGCTATGTGCCGTAAATGTTTAAAAATGTATATTAGTTTGCGTACTCTAGTGCATAATAGATCGATGTGTTTACGGAAATTTAGGTTTGTGTCAATCGTCACGCCTAGGTATTTGATATGGTCAGCTTTTGTTATAGTGGGACAAGTGCATGCTGTGTCAGCGGATGTATTACAATAATTGTGCGCGTGAATATTTTGGTTAGTAAGCATCGCGTTAGTATTTCTCATTGCAAATATTATAAATTTGGTTTTATCCGAATTTAACGATAGTAAATTGTTACGTAGCCAATTACACACAATATCAAATCCATTTTGAGCAAGTTCAAAGACCTCAGTCCTTGATTTACCTGAGAACAGTAGAGCTGTGTCATCCGCATATGATATAATTGAACCGTTTTTGATTTGTAAGCGGCAAAGGTCATTTATATATATTAAAAATAAAGTGGGCCCCAAAATACTGCCTTGTGGGATTCCATAATCGCTATTTTTTAGCTCAGAGCTCGTGTACTGACCTATTTTCAGAGACTGGTAACGGTCGCTAAGATAATCCGATAACAATTTTAACTGTGCGCCTCTTATCCCAATTTTTTCCAGCTTACAAAGTAGTAGTGAACATGAAATTGTGTCAAACGCCTTGGCAAGGTCTAAAAAGATCCCAATGGTACGCATGCCATTGTCAAGCTTTTCGCTTATAAAATTTGTCAATTTGTGTACTGCTTGGCTTGTCGATCTTTTAGGCCTAAAACCAAATTGTTGATCTGAAAGCAATTTGTTATTTTCAAGATATGTTACTAGTCTGTTGTTAATGATCCTTTCCAAAATCTTTGAGAGTCCCGTTAGCACTGAAATTGGTCTATAGTTAATTACACAAGTTTTGTCTCCGGATTTGAAAACTGGAGTGACTACGGATTTTTTAAGCAATTTTGGGAATATACCTTGGGTTAAACATACCTGAAAAATGTGAGTTAGTGGAGGGGCAATTAAGTATTTAAATCTTTTAAGTATTGCATTAGGAATGTTATCCTAGCCGACGGCGCAGACGTCCTTTTACCCGTCTATTATACTTATCACTTCATTCACGTCTGTATCTAATAAGACAAAAGAGTTCAGTGTAGTATGAGCTGTAGATGGACTTTGAAACCAAAGTAGACACAAGAAGATATATTTAGAGAATTGAGCACAGACATGCCTCATAACATGTCACAACCCGTCCCTAAATACCACGTCGAACATCAAAGTTTCTCATTAAAATACATCATAAACACTCCACTTTGATGTCTGCCCACCTTCAAGAACGCACGCGTGAGTTTATGCGAGTACAGCTGTTAACGAGGCCGCTACTAAATACGGCGGTTACCGAAACAGGACCAGCCTGTATACATCGTGTTTTATAAGTACCTGGTCCTACTTTTTTTTTGGATGGGAAATCATCAAATGACTTCTCCCGCTCTGGGCGGAGCGGAAGGGAGTGTCAGAATCTTACTGACTAAAACCCACCCGTGATTCTTCTTGTGCCCTTTCTTCCATTGTCATTCCAGGGCCGTGGTGACTCCCCACCGAATGTGTCTCCACGTTGTCGTCGTGGTGGGGCTTGAGCGTCTCAATGATCTTGCGAGCTTTCCCGGTAGAGCCACTCATGCCGGGAGGTCGCAAGTGAGGGATCAGACCAAGAGGGACACACACACGCTTGCTCGCTGCTCTCTGGTACGCGTCTGATCATCAGACGTGACTGTGGGAGCAGCGAGCAGGTGGAGAGGTGAGGTGAGGAGAGGGCCCTGAGAAGGGGCGGAGCGAACAGGGACCGCACCCTTAAAAGGCACAACATATGAATAAAGACGCTTGCAAAATGAGTCCCCAGGTGGGTCCCGACTGCTCAGCGGTCGGGGAATCCCACCCCGCTTCGGCGGGCTGCCCTCCGTACTCTGGGGTGGGCACCAAACGTCTTCCGCTTGCCAGTGGCAACAAGAGCCGAGGAGGCTCCGAGTCATCGTCGTCATCCGGATCTGACTCCTTTAAGGAGCTGATGGCGTACGAGTTTGGAGAGGAGGGTTCGCCTGAGCGCCGGGGTGGTGCGGAGTCGGATTCCGGCTCCGCCCCAGACCTAGTAACGGTCAGCTCGGCGGGCTCTGGATCCGGAAGAGAGGGGGCTGCTGCGGAGAACGGCAAGTTCTTCCGCAAGCGGCCCAGACGGGAGGATACCGGGGGGTCGTCCTCCGAGGGCGAATTTGCCTCCGCCCGCAAAATCCCCACCGCAAGGCGGGGCAGGGGCTGTGAGGCAGGGAGGGGGCTGGCTCCCTCTACCCGGGAGGTGGAGAGTCGGGCCGGGAGGCTGGTGGAGGAGGGGCGTCGCCCTGGAGGGAGCGGTCGTGGGGCTCCCTCTACTCTTCCGCCTACTCTCGACTCCGACGACTCGGAGCCCCCGGGAGAGGTGCGTCCCTCTGTTGAAGAGAAGAAGGCCCAGTTTGCGGAGGTCGTGGAGGCCGCGATCCGCGCTGTGGCCTTCAAGAGGAAACAGTCCTCAAAGCGGGAGGCCATCGGCGCGGCCAAAGCCTCCATCCTGGCGGCAGCGGCAGCCAACGTCGGCGGGTCCGGAGAGGCGACAGAGTTGCGGGCGGAGGTCGCCCGCCTCGCGGCCGTAACGGAGCGACTCATCGCGGAGAATGAGTCGCTCCGGAGGGACCTGGCTGGCATGGCCAGAGCGGCCTCGGAGGAGCCGCAGGGGGGGCCGAGTCCGGCGGCGCTGGAGGGGAGCCAAGTGCAGAGCCAGGTGCGGAGCCTGGTGCGGCAGGAGCTGGCTCCCTTCCGGAGGCAGGTGTCCGCCTTGGAGGACATGATCCGGCGTCCCCCGTTGGCGGCAGCACAGAGGCCCCCGGGACAGCAGAAGGCGGCTTCGTACGCAGCCGCGGTGGCTGCTGGCCCGGGAACGTCCGGCCAGGCGAAAGCCAAGGCGGGAGCCGCGCCAGCGCCTATGACGCCGGCGCCCGCGACGCCGGCGACTACCAAGACGGCCCCGGCGAAGAGGGGAAGGAGGAAGGCTGGAGGGGGAGCGGCTAAGGCTGCTGCGCCAGTGGCGCCGCGGCCGCCCCCACCCCCAACCTCGGACCCTCCTGCGGCCGAGGCCGGGTGGCAGGTTGCTGGAGAAAAGCGGCAGGCCAAAAAGGCGGCCAGGAGCAAGGCCAAGAGGCAGCGGCGAAAAGCCAACGCCATCGCGGCGAGGCTCCGCGCCCCGAAGTCCGCGGCTGTAGTTTTAACACTGCAGCCGGAAGCGGAACAGAGGGGCGTGACGTACCTCGCCCTCATGAAGCGGGCGAAGGAGGCGGTGAACCTCCGGGAGCTGGGCATCACTGGGGGCCTCGGGATCAGGAGAACCCTGACCGGTGCCCGGAAGCTCGAGCTCGCCGGAGCGGAGAGTGGCCCGTTCGCGGACGCCCTGGCCGAAAGGCTGAAGGAGGTCCTCCCCGCGGACGAGGTTCGAGTGTCCAGGCCGAGTAAGTGCATTGACATGCGCATAGTGGGCCTGGACGACTCCGTGACGGAGGAGGAGGTTGTGGCCGCCGTCGCCAGGACTGGGGGGTGCTCTGCCGAGCTCGTCAAGGCGGGCACCCTCCGGCCTGACAACACGGGCATGCAAACCCTTGTGGTGAGCTGCCCCGTGACGGCGGCCAGAACAGTGTCGGAGGGTCGAAGGCTCTTGGTGGGGTGGGTTTCTGCGCGGGTAAAACTGCTGGAACCCAGACCTCTGAGGTGCTACCGCTGCCATGTGGGCAACCACACGGGAGCTATGTGCCCCTCGGAGGTGGACCGCAGTGGACTTTGTTTCCGCTGTGGTCAGCCCGGTCATCGGGCCGGCTCGTGCGAGGCCACGCCGCACTGCAGTGCATGTGCGGCTGTTGGCAAGCCGGCCGAGCACTGGGCTGGGGGAAGGGCCTGCGCGCCATCCGCCCCGACCAAGGGCAAGAGGTCCGCCGCCGCCGCCGCCTCTGCCGCCGCCGCGGCTTCCGTCGCCGCTTCTGCCGCTTCTGCTGTGGGTGCTGCGACTCCCGGTACTCGGGAGGGGGCTGAAATGGAGTGCCAGTAGTGGTCCCATTTCGGCCTCCTCCAGAGACAAGTCGGCCGCTGTGCTATTGCGCAGTGGCTGATGCCTGTGGACGGTGAGCGTGGGTGGCTCGCTGTCCGATACCAGGCTGAGTCGACGACGCGTTGTGCTTCACGCGCGCCTCAAGGAGCCGTCAGCACCAGAGACGGGGCCCCATAGGGTCGGTGCCTGCTAGGGTTGCGGAATTTGTTCGAGAGAGTTGCCGCGGCCCTGGAACGCAAAGGGCACATGGAGGAGCACGGGTGGGTTTTAGTCAGTAAAAGTCTGACACTCCCTACCGCTCCACCCAGGGCGGGAGGGGTCATTTGATGATTTCCCATCCAAAAAAAAAAAAAAAAAAAAAAAAAAAAAAAAAAAAAAAAAAAAGGGCCGTGGTGACTATTTCGAACAAATTCCGAAACCCTAGCAGGCACTGACCCTATGGGGCCCCGTCTTCTTTGCTGACGGCTCTTTGAGGCGCGCGTGTAATACGACGCGCCGTCGATTCGGGCCTGGTTGCTATCGGACGGCGAGCCACCCATAGCTCGCCATCCGCAGGTCCGCGCCTTCGGTGGCCGGAAATCGGTACGGAATAGGTACGTGAACAAAAGTTTCTTTCTTTATATATCTGATACAGAGAATCCTGGCTCGCTTTTTCCCAACTAAATTGGTTTTTAGCTCAGTTTAGTGGATTCAGCCGAGTACCAGTACATTACGTGAGGTGCTTTCCTATCTGAACACCACAACCCAGCACGGTACTTCTTGGCAAGACTGGAGTCACATTTTCTGGCTTCTGACAATCCGTAACGACTGCCAAAGATCTGCAGCTAGTCTACTAAGCTTAACCTGTTTTCCAAGGTGGGGTAGGGGCTCTGTGTGTAAAGTTGGTAAACCCGTCATCATCATCTGCCTAGCCTTTCTCCAACTATATTGGGGTCGGCTTCCAGACTAGCCGGATTCAGCTGAATACCAGTATTTTACGTAGAGCGGCTGCCTACCAGACCTCCACAACCCATTAACTGGGGAACACGGTACTTCTTGGCAAGACTGGTGTCAGATTTTCTGGCTTCTGACAATCCGTAACGACTGCCAAAGATCTCCATATGCCAGCTGGGAGCAACGGCTTAACGTACTTTCCGAGGCACGGAGAAGTCTCGTTATGTTAAGATGGTCACCCGTCCACAGACCAACCTCGGCAAGCATTGCTTAACCTCGAAGATCGACTCGTGCGGCTGTTACAATTTAGCCACGAGCTCCTCTATATAAGAAACAGAACGAGAAGTGCGTTGTACTATATAAGGGGGGGCGGGGACCCTTATATAATACAAGGCACTTCTAAAACGTCCTGTATAAAGATATAATCTCCTTGTTTACAATTGAAAAGTTCTGAATTAATGAATTTCGGTAAATAATGGAGGTAGCTTGGATTTTGTAGACCGGAACAGTTTAATTGTTTGTGATTTAATTATTTATTTTAGAGAATTAGACAAAAATTTATAGCACATTTTTGTAACAATATTATTGTACAAGACTTAACGATGTTTTTAACAGTTAACGTGCGTGTCTCTACTCAGTACATAAGTTATAATTTGGTGTTATTGATGTACATTTAGTGTTAAGTTATTTTTTACTGAGTGTTGTATTTTTAAAAAATTATACATTACGTATTTGTTGAAAATTGTATTATTATTGTATATTTTTGCTTGCATGTAATTCATAACTAAAAACTACCACAATCTAATCAGACCTCAAACTAAATTGCTCTAGTTTTATGATGATTATATTCGAACACAATGAACATTATGTACATATATTCTAACTGAATAAATGAAATTGAAGTGAATTGTATTTTCTAGGTACCCCAAGATACAAATTTATGGGTAGGTTCTGTCTCATTTGCTAACTGATCACTTAAGTGAATTAGAATATGTAGATACATAACTGCTGTGGCAAAAAAATAATAGCCGCACGGGTCGAATAAAATTAAGCAACGCTTGCCGAAGTCTGTGTTTCGATTAGCGACCATTTTAAGCACCTACCGAGCATAACATACCGAGAGTCTTCCAAAATCCTTCCGAGATTGATTACGTTTGCTAGCTTTTGCTATTTTAAATGTAACTCAGTGCTTGTAGCTTAAAATTCTGGGAAACCGCTTCCACTGTGAGCCGGAAAGTCTAGCTAGGGAATTAGCATGACGAAATCGAATTCGTTCTGTTATTGGATTGAAGAAGTCGGATCCTGATCGGATTTAGCCGCATCTGCAGTGTCAAAGTCAAAGTTCACTCTTGGAGTAAATAGAAGCCTTACTCACTGGCTAGTGGTAGAAATATTCCATTTGCTTCAGAAAAGTTGTAAAGCATCGTACTAAAACAAAGCGATTATAACACGAATACGCGATTATTGTCGAGTCGTCGCGTCGATAGGCGACGCCATCTTGTATTAAGAACGCCATAAGACAACACACAATGTGTAACTGAACTTATTTGTTTTAAAAGTAAATCACCACAGACGCACACCTCGAAATCGTTTGATTTTTATGCCCATATTCCGTAGTTACCATGATGTTAAAAACCCCTTGATAAAATGTCGATAAATAACAGGCTATAACTGCCAATATGAAGATTCCAGTTGATGTCAACTTGGAAGAGATGGCTTGGTATAAAGGCCTTTTTTTATGGATGACTTCTTCCGCTCTGGGCGGAGCGGAAGGGAGTATCGAACCCTTACTGACTAAAACCTTGTTACACCAAATGCCTTTTGTATTCCAGGACCGCTGTGACTCGAAAAAATTCCGCAACTATTGCATGTGAAACAAACCCGACCGGCCCTTGATCTAATAGCAACTCTTACGATTATGATACATCGTTTTTTCCTCACATAAGTTTAACCACTCTCTATCAATCTTAGTTCTAGCTAGTTTGTGAATCTTTCAGTCTTTCGCGATAGTTTATGAAGTTAAGAGTTTTATATGAAGTTTACTCGGTTGCAAAACCAAAGGATTTGAGATTATGATTAATCAAGGTGGTCACACTTAAGAACAGAAACTTTACTAATATTTTAAATGCGAGAGTAACTCATCTATCTCCCTCTCTCTCAGTATCTGTTCATTACCTCTTCACGTCTGAAAAGCTCAATGGATATGGGGGAAAATTGGCACACGAGTAGATCGTTTCCTGATGGTCGAAACCGGGATGGCCAAGTGGAAGACAAGATAAGCAAGTTTGAATCCAAACTGAGTAACTTTGTTCTATAATAAACCACTCCCGAATTTCGGTCACGGTGGCAAATCTTAACAAAGATTAGACAAGTATGTAGAAAGAAAGAAAGAAAGAAAAATGTTTATTTGGGTCTCGCACAAAACAAACAAAAAAAAAACGAAAAAGTTATCATAGAGATGTTATTAGTGCACAATTATGTAACGCCAACTGTCACAAACACAGGCACACTCTGTTCCTTTATATTATTACTAGCAGCGCCCCGCGGTATCACCTGCGTAGTAGCCGTTCCCGCGGGAATACGGAGATAAAATATAACCTATGTTACTCGCTGATAATATAGCTTTCCATGGGTGAAAAATAGTTAAAATCGGTCCAGCAGTCTCGCAGCTTATTCGGCACAAACAAACAAAAAAAAATCCCTCTTTCTATAGATTTTTGTAATCCAATGGGTCGGCAATAAAACACGACCGAGGAGAGACCAAGCGTGTGAGCAACGGTTTTACATACATTTCCTTGCTATGGGGATATTACACTACTTAATTCGAAACTCCAGGTTAAAACTGTAAAATTCCGTATACAAAAAGACACTATCACTTTTTGTAAGACCCTTTTTATCAGGAGATCATCAAATGTCTCGTCCCGCTCTGGCCGGAGAGTAATGGAGTGTCAAACTCTAACTGACTAAAACCCAACCGTGTTCCAAATGTCCTTTGCGTCCCAGGGTCGTGGTAACTCTTTCGAACAAATCCGTAACCCTGCCAGGACTTTCGTTAATTCCTGCCGGTGTTGTGGAATTGGGTGGTAGGGTGCAGAACGTTTTCTGAACTGGTCGTCCTGTTCCTGTTTTTCTACTTTCTAACTGCTCGACCTAGGAAATCGAATCGAGGACTCCACTCGGCCGTCGCACTTGCAGCCACAAGACCAACAGAGTGGTTTAAATGATAGCTATATCAATATTTCTGTATCCACAGAAGGTACCCTCTCTCTGAAGGAACCCTCTCCCAAAACAACAGGCGCTTATCTAAACATTATTAACAAAACGAAACCACAGGAATTCTAAACAATTAGTCTGAGCCCTTATCTTAAGGGAATATTAATCACTAGGGACAATTATTTAATTAATAAGTTACCAAAGTTTACATAAAGGCACGATCGGCGCAGTGGTTGAGCGATTGCTACACGGATCAAATATAAATATCGTCTGTGTTCCCGAACGCATTCAACCCTAATCTCTTCAAAGTTAGAGTGAACAGGCGTCTTCTGGGTATGCTCATTCCTACTAGACTAGAGTCAAGAGCAAATCCATTACACAATAAAATAATAATAATATGTACAACATTACAGATAGTTGTTTCGGGTCTGGCTGTTTGTGCGTTGTAAGTTCATGTGTTTGTTAACGCACCCGCGATACAGGAGAAATAACTAGAGTGGGGCAACGTTTAAAAAAATACAATTCGTTGTGATGTAACTGAAGAAAATATTGTAAACTTGCTTTTGCTCGTGATTTCACTCGTGTAGATATAGATTTACATCAACAAAAATCTAGCCTATGAACCTCTCTAGGAGGTCTTCTATGCCTGAACGAAAATTAATCAAAATCACTTTAGCGATATGTGTGTGAAAGTGTAACAAAGATATAAACTCATTTTGATACAGTTTTCAATAACAGTACTAATATAAACGAGGAACCAAAATGCGTGTATATGATTTGCACCTCGGGAAGCCGGTGCCCGTCGGTAATCATTTTATTATTTGTATCACGCCGTATGATCTTACTATAAAGTGCATAAATTTTTAAGAACGTCAAAGCGAAAAAAAATCCTAGGCAAAGTTAGACGTTTGATGCGAATCTAATCCCATTCAGCAGCGACTAGTTAAAACTGCCTGTCCTTTCTTTGAGATAAAAACTTCCAAAGAGATTAAAATGACACGGAAACTTTCAAAAGGTTTAATTTATTACTCTAACCTAGTGATTAAGGTTTATCGCAGAGTTTAAAGTCGAAGGCTTTACTAACTTCATTATTTTAAGCCTGAACCTTGTACGCACTAACTCCAAAATAGTACTCCTTATATAAAAGCTGACTTACTAGATAAACCATTTATTTACATTGTTGAATAAGGTTAAAGTCTTCGCGACTTTACTTAAGGAATTATTTAAGTAGTTGAGAATCCGAACTTAATAAACCCTACATCCAAAATAGTTTGGCAGAGATTATAACTTTCATAAAGCCTTCGCGGTTACCCAAACCTTGTATTATGATGGTTTAGTAGATCTGAGGCTATAGATAAACTGTCATTTTATCAGCGATATGATTGGCAAAGATGTATTATATAATTAACTAGTAGCACCCCGCGGTTTCACCCGCATAGTTGCTGTTCCCGTAGGAATACGGGAATAAAATATATATGCCTATGTTACTCAGGGTGAATGTAGCTTCCTAATGGTAAAAGAATTTTTGAAATCGGTTCAGTAGTTTTTGAGTTTATTTGTTACATACAAAAATACAAATCTTTCCTCTTTACAATCACTACATAGTATAAAACAAAGTCGCTATCCGCCGTCTGTCCCTATGTATGCTTAGATCTTTAAAACTACGCAACGGATTTTTATGCGGTTTTTTTAATAGATAGACTGATTCTTAAGGAAGGTTTATATATATAATGCATATTATAGTAGAGGATACATTAGTATCTACATTGCACCCGTGTGAAGCCGGGGCGGGTCGCTAGTATTAGTATAAAGTATATAGATGTCAAGGCGTTGTGCCGATGGATGCAAGACGCACAGGACCGTTTGTTGAGGCGACACTTGGGCCTACGTCCAGCAGTGGACGGATATGATGATAATGAACCATGGTGGGAGTTAAATAGCCACTGCTTCAGGAGTCGATGTAAAGATTTGAGCAACGCTTGTAGTGGTCGGATCTTGACTGTGACCAGCCACTGCAAATATACCGCGACTCCTCCGTGCCTCAGAAAGTACGTTAAGCGTTTGATCGACTTTAATTTCAACATCTTTGACAGTTGTCACGGGTAGTCAGTATGTCTTGCCTTTTTATGGATGGGAAATTATCAAATGGCTTCTACCATTGTAGGCGGCGAGGAAGGGAGTGTCAGACTCTTACTGACTAAAACCCATCCGTGTTCCTCCTAATGCCCTTTGCGTTCCAGAGCCGCGGTGACACTTTAGAACAAATTTATACCAAGCCATCTCTTCCAAGTTATAGCTTGTCATGATAACCATCATGGTGACTACGGAATATGGGCATAAAAATCAATTTTATAACGAAGTTCGGTTACAGATTGTGTGCTGGCGTCCGGCGTCGTCTATCGACGCGACGACTCGATTGAGTTTGCCATACAAACTAATGCAATAATCGCGTATTCGTGCTATAATCGCTTTGTTTTAGCACGATGCCTCTTAACCTTTTTCCACCATTAACCACCATATAGTGTGCAAGGCTTTTATTTACTCCAAGTGAACTTTGACTTTGACACTGCAGACGCGGCTGAATCCGACCGGGATCCGACTTCTTCAATCCAATTACAGAACGAATTCGATTTCGTCATGCTAATTCCCTAGCTAGACTTTCCGGCTCACAGTGGAAGCGGTTTCCCAGAATTTTAAGCTACAAGCACTGAGTTACATTTAAAATAGAAAAAGCTAGCAAACGTAATCAATCTCGGAAGGACTTCGGAGGAATCTCGGTATGTTATGCTCGTTAGGTGGTTAAGATGGCCGCCAATCCAAGCACAGACCTCGGCAAGCGTTGCTTAATTTTATTCGACCCATGCGGCTGTTATTTTCGTGACGATAGACGCTTCGTGAGTCGTGACTAAAACCCACCCGTGTGCCTCCTAGTGCCCTTTGCACTAGGAGGAACACGGGTGGGTTTTAGTCACGACTCACGAAGCGTCTGCCCCTGCCTCCCACTCCGCCCAGAGCGGGAGATGTCATTTGCTGATTTTCCCTCTAGAAAAAAAAGGCGAAACCATAATATAGTTGAGAAATGCCCCATCTGATTGATTCAAGTCTTTTAGGTAGATTGTTTTAGACACTCGCTGATAGAATTTCTTTGTCTGGAAACTCTTCATAATTATATTCAGAAATCAGGTAATTTCACTTTGATAAAGCAATCTGACCTAATTTCACTGTTCGCAGTAATCTCATTCAAGTTTCTATGGTAATTTCTCGATTGAAAAGCGTTGGGGCAACAGCTGGCTTTTTTCAATGCATAATGAGAGTTCTCAGGAAATTGGGTCGTAAGAAAAGTTTTAATGCCGTTTGCATGGAATTTTCGATGTTTCAAATCTAAAAAAATGAAGTGCTGTTCTGTACAGTTCACTTAGACCAAGTTACTGCACCGTTAAGCGACTTCATTTGTTTTGTGGTGGGTGTGAATTATTTCATATTGTATAAAACGTACAAACGGAACAAGAAGTGATCACAGCCGTTTGCTCCTTCCAGTATGGCTGTGTTCGATGCCCTAAGTCTTCAACACCTGAAGGACCTTATGTGTTCAGGCGCCGGGGAAGATGTTGAGTTACTTTTGAAGGAGCTCACGGCTCTGATTAACTACATGCTCTTCAGCAAGGTAAACGAAACCGTTATCGACGTCGCGTCTTGGTCGGGGCCAACTTATGTATGTTAATAAACTAAATTAGATACAAGTTTTTTTTTCCAATATATAATTAATATTTTTTGCGAAATAAAGTTCTTAAACAATAAATCGATATTTCTCGAGTTTCTGTCAGCCCTGATGTGTGAATAAAGGTTGAGCCATACATATCTAGGCTATGACCGAGACGAAGCAGGGCTGTCCGTCAGGAGCACAAAACTGTGCAAGTGGAAGCGCAAACTTGCATCACAACGTAGTCTGACACGTTCTGAGCACACTCGTGCACGAGGTGTGCGAACGAGTTCATAATATAAAATGTACGCACCAACCTTAAATCTTCGCGGATCCGGAAAGGGAATTGGTTCGAAATTTGAAAGTGATGTTTAGAAAATAATATTTAGTAGAATCTATATCGGAGAATTGATTGATTTGCTTCACAATTATTGGAGCTAAAATTATCCTTTATGTGGTCTCTGGGGCAAAATTAGGCAAAGGGGAATACCTAATAGAAGCTCTTGGTCATTTTTACGACCCCCATGGGTAAAGATACGACTGAGTTTTTTTATACCTACTATTTCAAGTATAAAAGTCTAAAAATAAAAAGTTTTTAATTCTTATGCTATTTAAATTATTTCACTCGGTACTCAATATTCTGGTTTTAATTTAAAAATGATAATTTTAATTGTTGACTCTCTGCACCTGTTGGTAATAACTGTTAGTGCAAAGAGTAACTGAAATAAATAAATAAATGAATAAATAAACAAATAAATAAATTAATTAATAAGTAAATAAATAAATACATAAATAAATATGTTGATGAAGAACCCACCTACCTGAAACAATGGTAAGCGGTTTCCAACAGTTGGGTACTTTACGTGGAGCTACTGCATAACACACCTACCCAAGCAGGTAACTGGGTAACACGGTACCAGTACACCACGGTACACAGGCAAGTCGGATGTCAGATTTTCTGGCTACTGACGATCACTTAACGACTGACCTTTGGATTAACGTGCTCTTTGAGGTGGATCCACGGAAGTACCAGAGGAAGCGTTGCTTAACTTCGAAACCAGTGAGGCTGCTATTATTTAGCCAGGAGCTTAGGTTGGTTTAGCTACCTACCTTTTGCGATTCATTCAATATTTTATCCTATTTGACCTCAACAAACCATGCCAAAAGCACAAAGAAAACCAGTTACGCTAAATCATACAAAGGTCATACAACTTCTTTTTAAACGATATAAATCGAAATTGTTCGTATGATTCCGTTGCGTGCCATTCCAAAATGATTGTGATTCATCATGTTTGACCTCCTAAAACATATAGGAGATTGTTTTCATTGTTAATGACATGACTCAGCAATTGTATTTGAGAAACCATATATTATGTTCGTTGAAGAGACCAATTTATATGAACGAATTTTTATCATGCTCCTCTGCAGTTTAGTTTATGATCACACATGAAAAATTTATAGAATGAAAACTGGTTGGTAGTAAAACTAAAATTCAAATTAGTTTTATTCTTTATAGGTAGAATATACTGAACTGACTTTATTTTATTTTGTTTCAGTTGAAATATTACATCGATTTTCGATAGTTATTGGATGTTTTTAAATAAGATCTTGATCGTCTTTTTTCTTCAAATGGTAAGTTTCTCATTTGCGATAGGGGCTCACACACACACATTACGTGATTTACAATGTCGTGAAGATGATTTTTTATTTATTTTTTACAAATGATTAAGAATATCTTCAGAATCCGTGGTATTCTCAGAACTCGCGTTAGAACAAAATCTCACCTGATGAAAAGCGATGATATGATCGTCGATAGAGCACACTTTCCTGGACTTATTCATTCTTACACTTAGGTTCATAAAAACAGACTCCGGCAGGAAATTCCACTCCTGTACGCACAATGAATTTGTCCCAAAATGTTTTGGGCCTATGAATACAATAACCTGCAGTATAACCTTCAAAAAACAAAACTAAATCACCATGAAGTTTTTTATTCAATCGCAAGTTTCCTTGACTCTGACCAAGTTTTCCAATTACCTCCTCATTTAAGTTAGGGTTGGTCGAGGTTATTTATTTAATGGCTTCTACCACGCAACCTTCCCCAGTTTAGATGACTTATGGGTTACGGGTTTTTGCTCGTTTGAAAGCCATCGAGACATTTGGTCAAAAGTTATTTCCGTATACTAATGGCCTTTTTCACCACCTCTTGTAAAAGTTATGGTATTTTATCCGGAAATAAAAATATTGGAAATAAAGTTTTCGTGCTTTGTTTCAGGGCTAAATTATAACTTTTCCCACAATAAATCTGACTATCTTTTTCATAACTGTGTTGGGGTTGACTCCCAGTCAGCTGAATACCAGTATTTTACGTGGAGTGGCTGCCTACCAGACTTCCGGTACCCATTAACTGAGCAGCACGGTACTTTTACTTTTAGGCAAGATTAGAGTCAGTTTTTTTTTATTTCTGACAATTCGTAACGACTGCCAAAGATTTACAAATGACCAATGAGCAACAAAAGCAAATGACCAAAAGCTTTCACGGAAGAATCTCGAATCAAAAGTTCTCTTCATTATAAAGCCTAATTACAAAAAAGTATGCTCCACATGTTTACTTTATTATCTTGTAGAACTGAAACTCAAACTAATATTAACGGTCCCTGAAATATTAGACGGCATTTCGAAAGAATTTCAGGCTGAAATATTTGCAGGAACTTTATTCACTAGCATATTTTTCGTGATAAATGTAATTAGAACGGTGAAATACGCAGAATGGTTCTTGCTGTCGACTGTATTTCACCAGAAAAAAGATTGGCCTTTTCGCTTAGCTTTGTATTTTTAACCTCCGACAAAAAAGAGAGGTTTTATAAGTTTGACGTGTCTGTGTGTCGGTCTATCATAGCACCATAGCTCCCGAACGGATGAAGCGATTTCAATTTAGTTTGTTTTTGTATTAAAGGTGACTTATGTGCGAGTGTTTTTATCTAAAAATCGGCTCAACCGATTTTTATCAAACATAGATATATTTGATGAAAATCGGTTGAGCCGTTTAAAAGTTGTGGGGGGTGAAAGTGGGGAAGAATAAACGTATGTCTGCAAATATAAGTGGGGTCACAAATGAAAGCGCACCGAAGGAGAATATTGATGACTTAATCGAGAATGTTCTTATAAGTGTGTACCTATAAAAAGATAAAAAAATAAACAAAAAATTTAAAAAACCCCTGACACAAAAACCTAGGTTCCCTTTAAAGAGTAAATAAAAACTCAATCTTAAAGTACTTAAGTATGTATTAATAATTCTAAATTTTAAAGGGAACTCAGGTTTTTGTATCGGGGGTTTTTTAAATTTTAAATTTAATTTTGTAGAATAAAATTAAGATTTCTAAGTTTTCTATACAAAGACAATTATTATCTTGCTCAGAAAACAATTTTTTTAAATAGTTCTTAACTAATTTTGCGTATCAAGTTTTGTTAATCGTTTCTAGCAATAAGGACTCACTAATACACTGGGGTTTACGAATTTTGAATCACATAAAAGCGATAGAAAAAAAAACCGTTACAAAGATTATTGATTTCAAAGGAACATGTTTCAGAATACAGTATTTATAGACAATACATCCATATGTATATACATATTATGAAGATTTAAAACATTTGATGGTTAAATGTTTGTTCGTGAAAAAACAATTCATGACATTGCAACTTGGATACGACTGCGATCGTTGCTTAATTTTTTTTTAGAATTAACCCAAAGTTTGGAATTTCAAATAAATAAAAACACGCACAAAAATGTGAATTACACTTCAGGCCATAAATAATGAGTCCTTTCTACCAACGACCTAGAATAAAAGGACCTGTTTATTATTCGCTGCACGGTGTCGAAGTCAATAAATGTCTGGGCCAACAATCGATCTTGTGCGGTGGCAGTGTAATTTGTGGGTCATTTGCTTTGGCCGAGCGTGTAAGGTATGTAATAGTTGCTCGCATGTGGGTCAGGTGGCAGATGTAACGTGACCTATATCTTGGTGAGAATGGACGGGGAGTGGTGTTAACAAATTCTGGTTATATTTCATCTTTATTTGAATTTTTGTGATATTATTTTACTTTTTTAGGACATAATAGAGGATGGAAACGTGTAGCGCAGACCCCAAATAACATGGGATAATGGCAGGAAGATGTTTATTTGACATTTTTTGTTGTTGACTTTAAATGTCGGGGCAAAAATGTTGTATGTAACACAGAAGTAGACATACAAACATCCTCGAGTAAAATTCCCCACTCACACACAGGAAGGTAAAAATATGAGTGGGTGATATACTTTTGTTTCACTGCTGAGTGAAGGCCTCCATCTCTTTTTAACACCAAATTCTGTCTCTTTCTAGATCAGAAAAGGACTGGCTGGATGTAACAAACTAGTGGCACTACATCTAAAAAAATCTTTTAGTGGTCACAGTTACAAAATATTATTAAAAAAAGTCACGAACTCGTTTTGATCACTTCATTGAAATATATTATTCAAATATTCAATCTTATTTAATAACCTGTAGATAATCGAATATTTGGAAAGGAATAAAAACTACAGTAGCCTTAAGTCCAAAATTAATGTAGGAACCTATTTGGCTTTAAGGTAACTGCAGTGGAAATTCCTAATTTTACTAAAAAAGAAAAACCGGCCATGTGCGAGTTTGACCGCGCGCTGAGGGTTCCGAACGAGTCTTAATTTTTTTCGAGTACTCTAATTACTCTGACAACATTATTGCGAGTAACATTGAAGGACAGACTTAACTTTGTTGTTGAAAAAATGTTCTCCCATACATCAACGTATGTCACGGTCAGTTTTTGAAACGAAAATATAAGTTTGTAATCGCAAAAAAAAATGATTTATATATAATAGTAATAAAAATTCCCAATTTTCCGTTTATTTTCCTTTACTTGTTCTACCGTTTCTTGCCGAATTTTATCACTGGATCAACGAAAAGTACCCTTTTTATAGATGGGGAATCATCAAATTCTTCCGCTCTGGGTGCGACCCCCGTTACGCCAGGACCAGTGTGGCGTCAGCGTAGCAGACTATGCTGACGCCGCCAGGGAGGTCGCCGCGCAGCATCCAGTCGTAGCCGATGTCCCACTGGAGCGGCCCTAGAACCGAACTCTGTGGAACACCGCAAACATCTTTCACCGGTTCCACTCTCCCCGGTGACCGGGGTAGATGACGGCTCTGTCCGTCAGGTAATCCTCAACCACGCGACGGAGGTAGGTCGGTATTCGGTAATGGAAGACGAACTTGCTCCGGGAAACTGCTTCCCCTGTCGTGAGGGCTTTCACGCGCATGATGGCGTCCGCCGTCGAACGCCCAAACCGAACTGGTTCTTCGCAAGATCCGGCCCAACTGTCATTAGTTGCTTGACGAGGCGGTTTGCAATCACGCTTTCAAAGAGCTTACCCACCTCGTCGAGCAGCACGATGGGTTGGTAAACGGAAATTATCCTAGAGTTCCGTTTTTGCCGCCTGAGGTACGGAACCCTAAAAAATCCAATTGATTGATTTTCTTCCCGAACTAAAGCTCATTTACCCAAGGCTAGTAATTGTTGAAGTTTATTCCTCTTTTACGAGTTTTCCTCATTGAAATAAAACCTTACTGCTTTGCTAGTGATTGCTTTCAGTTAATGGTGGACTTTTAAGACTTCCACCCACAAGCGCAAAGCGACCATGCGACGCGGGTCCATAATAAAGAATGAAAATGTATGTTCAGCTCAAACAGTCGCACATAAAAAGTAAATTAATAGTTAAAAGTAAATAATACGAAAAAATGATGATCGTTATCCGTAGCATTGTCGCGTCGAGATTGTCTGTAGCAGCTTTATTCTTGCGAGTTTAATCCAGTAGTCATCATCTGCCTAGCCTTTTCCCAACTATATTGGGGTTAGATTTTTCTGGATTCTGACATTCCGTAACGACTATCAAATGACAGCCAGGACAAACGGCTTAACGAGTCACGGAGGAGTTTCGGTATGAGACGATGATCACCCATCCACAGCAATCGTTGCTTACCCTTGAAGATCGACCCATACGGCTGTTATTATTTAACCACGATCTCCTTGAGCTTATTCCGGTAGTGGTTAAGGAATATTCTTGAGGATAAAATAGAAAAAAGCTTTGCAACAGTGAAAAAGCTTTTTTAATGAAAATACATATAAACAAAAAAAGGGTGTAAGGCTGTTAAGATAGAACTCTACAGTCACAGTCAGATAAAATTAATTGTTACATAGTCACGTCGTGCCTGTCTGTGAGAGTCTTTATTCCTGCAATGTTTAACATTTGGCCCGATCGTGATTAAGGTATAATCTCGAGGATAAACGGAATTGACCGATCTGTTTATATTGGACTAGTCTTTAGTTTAGTAGTGAAACCCTTATTTTGAGGTCAACAACATCGATAAATATTGTAAGAATTGGAATCAGGGTTCGGGATATATCTTTTTAGGGTTTTTACCCAAAGTCTAACCATCTGGATCCTATTATTAAGCTTTCGTTGTCAGTCCGTTTGTTCGTTTATCTTTTTACACGACTGCCCAAGAAAAGGAGTGCAATGTTTTCAGTATTCATGTATATATGTTTGTCAGTTTCTTTATTCTACCATGACTTCTTAATGGCTTAACCGATATCAATGTATGTGGTATCGTTAGAAGCATTGAGTTACCCCGGATAACATAAAAAAAATCACGCATGCCATGTCAAAATGTGAATTAAAAGCAAGATAGATAATAATCTTATCATTGCAGTCGGGGTACGGTTCCTTTTTCACGCTGTGTTTTATCTCTTGGTAATTTTATAACAACAAATCTATACTAATATTATAAAGAGAATTCCTTTTTGTTCCTTTTTTACAAGCTCCTTTTAACAAGCTCCGAAACTACTGTACCGATTTCAACTATTTTTTCACCAATTGAAAGCTACATCGTCAGCCAATAACATAGGCTAAAGTTTTTCCCCGTATTCTCACAGGAACGGTAACTACGCGGGTGAAACCGCGGGGCGTTGCTAGTTGCTAGTCATAAAAATAAAATAAAAAGCACATGGGGACGTATGCGTATCAAATCGGTTCATTCGATTCCAATACTAAGGACTTGTAAGCTTGTATGAAATACCATGAGAAAGAGACGCTCTTAAAAATAAAGAACTTTTGCAACAGCTAATTAAAAAAAAAAATTGTACAGCTAATCTCAACCTATTGAGATTGTTCAACCTTAATTGCAATCATTTTTATACTTCACGGAAAGTTAGAAACTTTGGCGCTTTCGTAATATTGAAACATCTGGTTTCTAACGAGTTTATTTAGTCGAATTCTGCCAATAGTTTTAAGCTTGTTTCGACGTTAATTCGGCCTAATAGTCAATTTTAGTTCACTAACTACTTTGATCGCATGGCTTTGTTGATTAAAGTGCTGGTTGTTACAGTATAGTTACGAAACCATTTAGTTTGGAATTATGTGTTTAGTTTTGTGGGCGAGTTTTAATTTGAATTTAAACATAGCTGTATCAAATACGTTTTTTAAATGTGTCAACACAAATACAATTAGGTTTGTGCTGTTTAAAAAAAAAACATAATGCTTAATGAATGTAGTCTCATGATTGAGTTTACTTTTTGCTTTGCTTTGGAAATCCTCTTGGATAAATTGGAATAAAATATTCTATTTTTTACTTTTATTTTTTATGGATGGGAAATCATGAAATAACTTCTTCCACTACGCGGAGCGGAAAGAAAGGAGTGTCAGACTCTTACGGACTAAAAACCCCGGGTGGGTTTTAGTCAGTAAGAGTCTGTTTTTCCTAGTGCCCTTTGCATTCCAGGGCAGCGGTGACTCTTAACAACTTATTCCGCAATTATTTTAAGATATTTTACACTTCAGAATTCTTCACAGCTATGAATATCGTAAAACCCATGGAAATAAACGAGGTAAGCCGTTTCAGTAAAAACTTAATGGTTTAGAAACGGCAATAAATTATTGAAACTAGTTCTATGTCGTTTGCAATACGTTAGGTAGTTCACACACTAGGCGCTGAAACTGAGGTTAGGAGCTATGGTGATGAAAGACTGGCACAGAAGATTTTCAAGCCAATTTTCTATATTACAATAAAGGGAATTATGTCATATATACTTAGGTGTAAGTTCACGTACGCCTCAAAGAGATGTCAGGATAACTAGATGTAAGGGTATTTGAAGGAACACGAGTGGTTTTAGTCAGTAAAAGCCTGACATTCCCTTCCGCTGCGCCCAAATGTAATGTTCCCCTACACGGGCAAATGTAGTTACGCCTTGTATGCATGTCGAAACACCCTTTTTATAATGATTGTTTAGATTTAAGACTATAATTTGATTTTATGTTAGCTGAAGAACGCTTTTGCTGTTGCTCGAAATGCGTTGGATAAAACGCCACAGCTCATTCGCTCAGTGTGTTATAAATCCAAGTTTTCTCACAATGGTGGCTTGAATCCAAATATCGCATTAGGTAGCTAAGTTTACGACGGCTTTGTGTATATATATAGTTATTATACATATATATATAGGCACCGATACTAATTTACTGGATAGGAAAGCTGGTTAAGTGGCTTAGGAGTAATGCAGGCAGAACTGAAGTTGAAAAGATTTTGGAGCAAGGTTTTTTACGCTGATTTTGACTCTCTTTGTTTGGAAATAAAAGCGCTAGGTTGGATTTGATATTGATTATAACATTAGGAGATATTATTTGGAATTCCTAAGTAAATACAAGTCTTTTCTCCTGTCAAAATTTATTAATAACTTACTTAACATAATTACTGTTTACATTGAGATTTTTTTCAAAACAACTAAAGGAAAATTTCCTTTTTTTTTCATTTCAAAATACATAGCACGTTTTCTAAATCAAAGAACCAGATTAAATCTCAAAATCCAAACATTTTTACATTATTAAAATAAAAATTGTCGCGGCGTTAATCTTTAAAGCTGTAAAACTAGTTTACACTTTAAACTTCGGAGCGGTTTAAAAAGAATTTAGTGAGATGCAGTCTTAAGCTGTATGTATTAAGTTTCATTTAAACCCTATTTCCCGACCCTTTATAGAAGAGACTGATCTACAAAAATTTTTTCGCGTGTCAATAATAATGGTCATTACCGTTTCGGGTAAACAAAATATACGTGTAGTTGAATAATGCTCGGAATTAATTAAACTACGGATGGTTTTACCTGACTATCCCAGAAAGAGACACATACACAGGCTTTTATTTAAACGTTGCCCCACCCTAGAAACGTTCTCCTATATTTTGCGTGCATTAACAAACATATAACTACATACATACACAAACAGACCCGGAACAACTATCTGTAGGCCGTACAAATATTTGTTCCGTGAGAGAGTCAAGCCCGCGACACTTAGCGCAGTAGCCAATCGATCAACCACTATGCCAGACGGGTCGTCAAAAGTAAAGGTACTCGCACCATGTAACGTACTGAAACTCAGCTGCGTGACTGGAAGCCGACCCCAAACGACGTGGTTGTAGACAGACTGAACAGACTGGCTGTGGAGGTTCATGATAGATTAAGATTCAGTACAGCTTTTCATGGCTAAATAGTGATTCTTAATTCAAGAAGCGGAATTTCTGAATGTGTATAATAGCGTCCCGCCGCGCCGCGTAGCGCCTTCTGTTTCTGACATAAAGAATCGCTATAGAGACAATAAGCTAGGCTATATTAAGGTATATTACATAACATAATCAGCCTTTTAACGTTCCCACTGCTGGGACACAGGCCTCCTCTCTAGGAGAGGGAATGGGCCGTAATCCACCACGCGGGCCCAGTGCGGGTTGGTGAATGTCAAATGTCTTCGAATTTTTGGTTCTAGGACATGCCGGTTTCCTCACGATGTTTTCCTTCACCGTTTTGAGAGCAGTGGTGAAGAAATGAATTACACAAAGTAATGCGCCTGACTGGGTTTGAACCCACGACCTACGATTCGTAAGTCGGGGCCTTTACCACTCGGCCACCAATGCTCACTCAAAAGGTATATTGAATTAGCTAAAGTAAAATATTTATTTACCTTTAGCTAATATATTTTAATAGAAATGATTGCCAAATCATGATTAATGATACATTCCCAAGGAAACGAAAAAGAAAAAGAAATTTATTTCATAGAACTAATCAAAACATTTAATCAAATTTTCCTTGATCTTATTTTTCTAACAAAAAGTTTTTCCCGTTACGACCAATTGAGTGAAAAGTATGAAAAATGATTTTCTTCCGGCACATACAGGGTGTGTTTATTTTGAGCGCCGTGTATACAGGCTGGGTTATAAATCACTGTTGTTTAATCACGAGCCTATCTGTGAGTTATGAGCTGTCGATGCTGTGTCCTGCCTATTGGGAGTTTTAAGGTAACCAGTATTTTAGATTTTCTGGGATTTTGTTGTAATTAGCTGCAAGAAGTTTCAAGAAAGTATCTTTCACAAAAAAGGTTTTACTGTTTAATAAATAATAATTAGCTCCTCATTTTGTAGTTTGACTCATCATTTTAATGATCTTACTTTTAAATTCTATTACCGTTACCACATTGCAATTTAAAGTTCTTTTAATCTATACCAATATTATAAAGAGGAATGATTTGACTGTTTGCATTGAATAGGCTAAAAAATCTTACTTTTTTAGAAAGCTACACTATCCTCAGGTAACATAGGCTATATATTATCTCCGTATTCCCACGGGAACAGGAACTACGTGGGTGAAACCGCAAGGCTAGTGAAATTTAAAAAAAAGCAGTGAGTCTAGTGTCTGTATATTTTTCACTAGCTGCTGCCCGCGACTTCGTCCCCGTGGAATCCCCGATTTTAAAACATTCTTTTTCGCTGCTCCGCTCCTATTGGCTTAAGCGTGATGATATATAGCCTAAAGCCTTCCTCGATAAATGGTCTATTCAACCCAAAAATAATTTTTCAATTCGAACCAGTAGTTCCTGAGATTAGCGCGTTCAAACAAACAAACAAACAAACAAACAAACAACCAAACAAACAAACTCTTCAGCTTTATAATATTAAGTATAGATTGAACAAAGTTTCAACGCCTAAAACAAATAAAAGCAAATATTATATGTAAGGCAATCTTTATAAAAGTGATTTACTCACCATTTTTTTATGTGAAACCTACTACTTATTTTACTGCCACCCTACGATAGTCAACAACTGTAAAAGGTTTTGTCAAGGAAAACTTACTGTCCAAACTTAAATACTGTGCCTACGTTGTCCTTCATTTCTCACAGCCACCCTACATCAGTAGGACAGTTCTGCTATGATATTGTGCTCACACAGTTTATTGGTAAGTAATGAATTTATGTCATAAATACCGACAATGTGCGGATGTAATAAGGTCATGTAAAGAAATCATTCAAAGGGTTTCGCCTACCTGCCAGGGTTGCGGAATTCTTCGAAAGAGTTACCGCGGCCTAGGAACGCAAAAAGCATTAGGAGGAATACGGGTGGGTTTTAGTTACAAGGAGTCTGACACTCGCTCCTGCTCCTCCCAGAGCGAAAGAAGTCATTTAATGATTTGTCATCCATAAAAAGGGGGTTTACGGGAAGTTAGTTTGATTGTGCTTACAGTTTTATCTATACTACTATAACAAAGAGGAAAGATTTGTTTGTTTGTTAGTATTGAATAGGCTCCGAAACTCTGAACCGATTTGAAAAATTCTTTCACCATTAGAAGGCTACATTCACCCTGAGTAACATAGGCATAGATATTTTATCCCCATATTCCCACGGGAACGGGAACCACGCGGGTAAAACCGCAGGGCGTTGCTAGTGTTATATATTATAATCCAGATTTTTTGAGACAATGGTAGACTAAAACCCACCAGTGTTCCTTCTAAAGCCGTGTGCGTTCCAGGGCCGCGGTGACTCTTTCGAACAAATACCGCAACTCCCTGGCGGGAGGTCAAAATGCAAATACCGTATTTCCTCGACGACCTGTAGTACTATACTATCTGGTGACATCTTAAGCCGAGCACACACGATGACAGAACGGAAGCTGTTCGTGGTTCCGTCGATCGCTTTTAGTGAATTCCCGACGGAACGCCTTTGCGTGTGTTGCCTCTACAGTGGTGACCGAGGAATTTAGTCGCACATCAACGATGAAGAAAATCCGACTTCGATTTCTATTCAAAACTATTTTATCTTTCTTTTATAACAGTAATCTGAAAAATAATGGCTCTATTCATTCTCGATTGCCCTTGTAAGCGGAATACAAATTACTTTAAAATAGAACATGGCCCCAGAGACCATTCCTTAGATTAAGGCTGAAAACGTCACGCCGCGTATTACAACACTGGGTAGTAAAAACTAGTTTTTCCCAGCGGCTTCACCTGCCCGAAAGTCGGAAATTACACGATAAAAAGTATCCAATGTCATCCTTTTACCTGACTTGGTCTACTCGTGTGCTAATTTTTAACCAAATCCGTTGAGACGTTATCACGTGAAGAATTGGCGGTGGAGAATAGACAAAGAACACAGTCATATTGCTTAACACTAAGTAATATGAGCAGGAAGATATGGAAGGTGTACTGCCCATCGGCACGTAATTCAATAGGGCTGTTTCCAGAGTAAAAATTATATGATTATGTTTAGTCCGTCAGTTAGATTATAGAAAAATATTGGACACGTACTTTTTCCTTTATCAAATCTATAAAAACTGACGAAGATACAAAGCATCAAAGATCAGGAGTGGGGGCTTGTGACGTCGGCTCGGTAAAAATTGTAGCGAGTAGTGACGTCACACGAGTTTTCACCGCACTGTATCGTCTTCATTTTTTGTTTACGTGACAAAAGAAAAAATACGTGTCCAATATTTTTCTATAATCTATCCGACGGACTAATTATATTTTTTTAGTTAACTACCCTATTATATCTCCAAATATAATATGGTATCCGTACAAGCTACATCTACCACAAATTACTATCAAACAATATTAACCTTCTGAAACTACGATCGATCTATCTGCAATTAACCCTATAATACATTAATCAGCTAGCACTATAGACTGACACACATTTCAGATGCATCGACTTGATTACGTTAACTATAGTTAACTCTGTGTTACGTTAAAAGCCTTTCAGGGTGGGGTGGCGTACAGTAGAGACGCGTCGAATAGTGATTTTGCCGAATACCTAGTATTCGGAAGGTGAATATTCGGCGCCAGTAGTATATTTCGCGTGTGACAGTTTCCTATAAAACACGCTTTATCTGTTGATTGTTACCTAGACCATATTGTGTTACTCAGTGTTAATATCTTAAAAAAATATCCATTCATCCTCAGAAAACAGAAAACATTTGTCCTTACTTACCACAAGTACCCATAGTATTAAATGCTTTATTCTTTATTATTTAAAAAAATATATTTATCACAAAATAAGCACTTGTTTTTTCGCTAGAAATATTTTTTACTTTTTTCATGACTTGGTATTCGGTATTCAGCCGAACGGTTTGTAATATTCGGCAACAAATAGTAGCCGAATATTTGTGGGATCCCTAGTATACAACGTTTGAGGGTTAGGTAAGTTTCCGGCAATTACCTTTTATGGGGGGTCAAAGTGTTATCGGCAAAAATGGTTGTTACGAATTGTTTTTATTGCTTATTGAAGGTTTTCATTTATTTAAAAGACCTGACTGCTTTTGTAGCAAAATAAAGATATACTTTGGATATATTTTCTAATGTTATCTATTAATTTTGACTATTGTTTTTTAAGTTATATTGAAGTCTAACGTTTAAAATAATTCATCAAATACATAGACACCTAAAACCATTATCCTTCCTTTTGGCTTTGTCTTAGTCGGGTAAAAAGTAGGAGGCTCTCAATTTTACTAGACTTTTTTAAATTTTAGTTTTTAACTATATCTCTCTCAGTAATATTGTTAATTGAAATTGGTGTTTCTTTGTGAGTTTGGAAGTTTACTTTCACAAGGAGGCCCCAATATGGGTGATGATGAACTTTGGATAGACTGTACAATGCGTTATCACTATGAGAAAAAACATGAACCCTCCAGTGGGATGATTTATGTTCAGGCTGTTAATATTGTTATCCCAGGGAGTGTCATAATTTATAGCCAAGTTAAAGTCAAAGCCAGGGACAATTTAAAAGAAAGACATCAGGAATTTTCTTTCCAACTTTCCTACAGCGGCGCTGACTAGACAAACTGAACGTATTTAATACAACTAAGCGATTTTAAAGGCACTTCTGCATTATCAAGTAGTCAGAAAATGTAACCTATGTGTCCAGAGATTTTGGAAAATTCAAATGATTTAACTACATATTTCCATGTTACAAAATGTAGATCTCTATGGAGAAGAACGTGCAAGTGACTTTATGGACATTTTTACAAATCGAGCTACTACAAAACCTTGTAACACAATGTTTAAATCAATTCACCGACCGGGCCATAGGTAATCATGACTTTTGTATACAGAATTCTTCTTGTATTAAGCTAAAACGAACCCATCTGCCTAGCCTTGTTTAAGTTAGCTGGATTCAGCTCAATAACAGTGTTTTACACTGAACTACTATAGAGAAGAGAGCAGTGGTGGCCGAGTGGTAACGGCCCCGACTTACTAATTGAAGCTCGCGGGTTCAAACCCAGCCAGGCGCATTACTTTGTGTATTTAATTTCATCACCACTGCTCTCAAAACGGTGAAGGAAAACATCGTGAGGAAACCAGCATGTCCTAGAACCAAAAATTCGAAGACATGTGACATTCATCAACCCGCACTGGGCCCGCGTGGTTGATTATGGCCCATTCCTGGCCCCAGAGGAGGCCTGTGTCCCAACAGTGGGAACGTTAAAAGGCTGATTATTACGATTATTATACACTGAACTACTACCTATCAGAACTCCACATTGGAACTGGATAAAACCATATGTACCTCATTGCAAGGCTGGTGTCAGATTTTCTAGCATCTAAATACCGTAATAGCTGTCAAAGTTCTACAAGTGACAGCTGAGATCAACAGCTTAACGTGCTTTCCGAGACACAGAGAAGACTCTGCGTATTAAGATGGTCAACACAACCAGGGCTTGACCTTGCTCTGCATTGTTTCTATTTAGCCATGAGCTTCTAAATAAACTATCCTATTTCACTACTCAGAATTACCCCATTCTCCAAGGTCATCTTCTATCTAACATTCAAGGCGATCACTCAAGGGGTGTAGCCGTATCGAGCAGTGACCTTGACACGCATGACCTTGGAAAGAGGGGTCGAAACCGGAACCTTTTTGGGGGCGAATCAATACCGCTTCCTTTTTAAATGTAAAAAAGGTTCTAAATTAACTTTGTTTTTTTTTGTACTAATAAGGAACAGGTTTTGTTTTAGGGACGAATTTTTTCAGGAGTATTTTTAGGTGGTAATGTATTCTGAATTTAGATTGGTCGACAATACGATTGTTACTTGCAAATGGTGGTGGAAAAAGGTAAAATTAATGAAAGGTGAAGTGAATTTTGCGTGATCAGGTACGAATTTGAATTATGTTTATATGGTTTTCTTAAGCGAAAGCTTTAACTAAAAAAAAATACATATACTGATTTTTTAATGTACACAAAAACAAATTACTATTCGGGCTTGAAAATAGTAGGGTGTAAAACAGGCAGTCTTATCACTAAAAGCGATCTTTTATAGCCAACTAAAGAAGGAGAAACGATACGCTGGGTTCCACCACATAGTTGACCTTGGCAAGACTAGTGTTAGATTTTCTGACTCCTGACTATCCGTAATGACTGCCAAAGATCTTCAAATGACAGCTGTGATTTGTGGCGTAACGTATATTGCGAGCCACGGTGGAGTCTCAGTACTTAATGGATGTTAACCCATCCATGTAGCGTCCTCAATAAGCATCACTTAACCTCGACGATAGACCCATGAAATTGTTATTATGCCTCGTGAACATCGTTTCCGAATGTGTTACATAACTTGGCCGTTGATTAAAAAATTGTTGCCTTTAAACAGGCAACAGAGTAGTTTATTTTATTAAAAATATCGCAATAAAAACTGCACCGTTGATACCGACAGGGATTTAAATAAATAATGACAATGTAGTTTTGCCTCAAGGCTGTCACTTTATCGATTTTATTACGTTCAGCATTCAACAACTACCGTGTTACCCAGTTTATGGGTTAAGTAGGTCTGGTATGTAGCCGCTCTACGTAATGGTATTCAGCTACAGGAAAATTCTATATTTTTAAAAACTATAACCTTCAAATGATTATGTCATTTGAGGGTTACGTTTACTTCATCTAACAAAATTTTACATAACTTTCATATAACGTTCAGTATGTAACTAAATAATTATTTTATAATAACACTTTCTAACGCTCGTGTAGTGTATTCTTATTTATTATAACGTTCTTTTGATCTATTTGTCATCTTAAATAATTGACATTCGATATATCTTATTGCTGAACAAATACCAAATCTTATTTTAGACGGCAACTTGGCCATATATACGCAGGACGCATTACTTATTCCATGCATGTCACGTAGAAATTATGTTTTGGGTGCTTATAACAATAGATGATTATAACAACTGAAAATCATTTCGTTCGTTGTTTGTATCAAAAATAGTTATACCTAACATTACACACCCGTCGATATCTATACTTATAATAAATCTGTAGAGACGTCAATTCTGTACAAGGAATATATTTTCAAAATAACTATCAGGGGGTGATTAGTGATCGATACTGGTGCCAAAAATGCAATCAGTAAAATTTTTGTCTGTCTGTCTGTCTTTCTGTCTGTCTGTCTGTCTGTCTGTATGTTCTTTATAGAAACAAAAACTACTCGACCGATTTTAACGAAACTTGGTGCAATTATTCTTCATACTCCTGGGCAGGTTATAGTATACTTTTCATCACGCTACAATCAATAGGAGCAGAGCAGTGAAGGAAAATTTTGGGAAAACGGAAGAAGTCATCTACATAAAATTATCTAAAAAACATCCCGAAACAGCATGTCTATCTTTTGTCAATTTTAAACCGATCGGGCTGAGAGTTTCAAAATCGGGGGTAAAGTAACTATTCCACGCGGACGAAGTCGCTGGCAGAAGCTAGTTGAGTATAAGAATAAAATAAAATAAATCATATTAATTAACCAGAGCTCCAAAGAAAGCAGAGCACTGCATTGGTCTTAAAAGATATATGATATAAGTCGTCATATAAAATTTCCTTTATGACAAACCAAAAAATCCTTTTTGGTTTGTCATAAAGATTTCTCGTCAAAAAGTATGAAAAGGAAGTATCCCACACACATTAGACCTCACAATAAAATGCTTTTAGTCATAAAAAGGTTCCAAAAGAGGCGCGTCTCTTTTGGAACCTTTAACCAGAGGTCATTAATCTGTTTATCATGAAAAGGTCCTAACAAAGAGTATAAAGTAAATGTCACGCAGACAGAAGCTAATTAATCTTATAAACAGAATTTAAATAAAAGTTCTGTGGCTATAGAAAACAGGAGTTTTGTTTGTAAAGGTAATCTTGGTGACAATTAAGGCAAGAAGGGGATCACCAAGATTAAGCACACCACAATTGTGGCGATAAGTCTCTTCTTTTAGGAGTGGTGAAAGAGGCACCACGGCGTCCTCGTCTTCGATCTGATACAGGTCTTCACCAGACACGGTTATTTCGGGACTAACCGTGTCTGGTTCGGGGCTATTCGGTGAATGGATCGACGCTCGCCTTAAAGAGATGTAAGCATTGTTGTGGAATTCTTTAAAAGAGTTACCGCAGCCGTAAAGGGTTTTAGCAGTGGTGGCCGAGTGGTAACGGCCCCGACTTACGAATGAAAATCACGGGTTCAAACCCAGCCAGGCGCATTACTTTGTGTAATTAATTTCATCACCACTGCTCTCAAAACGGTGAAGGAAAACATCGTGAGGAAACCGGCATGTCCTAGAACCAAAAATTCGAAGACATGTGACAATCACTAACCCACACTGGGCCCGCGTGCTGGATTACGGCCAATTCCCTCTCCTAGAGAGGAGGCCTGTGTCCCAGCAGTGGGAACGTTAAAAGGCTGGTTATAAAAGGGTTTTAGTCAGTAAGGTTCTTACACTAACTTTCGTTCCGCCTAGAGTGGAATGAGTCATTTGATGATTTCCCAGTATCGCTTTGTATTTAATGACGACGCTTTAAAGGTCAAGGCGTTATGTGTTGATTCGTGGAAGTACTGTACCTATTATATTTTGGTCTATTTCCATAATTTTCCTACGAAACGTTTACGTTTTTAATTGGAAAATTGTTGAAATAAACCGTTTCACAGAAAACTTATACTATTATAAACATTTACTGATAATCCGTTTGGATGAAAGGTCAACTTATTAGAACGGTTTATTGAAACATTATTTGTTGATTGATTTCACAAACTGTAAATATAATTGCAATACTTCATATTATATATATATATATATATATATATATATATATATATATATATATATATATTTAATAAAAGAATATTTTAGCACTATTTAGAGGTATTATGGTGTGTTTTTTTTATTAATTAAAATGTAAAATGTATTTTATCGAACCAGGAACTCACCCGATTATGAAAATACTATCACTGACTGAAAAGTACACTATCCAAGAAAAACCGTTCCTGTGGGAGGTACATTTTCGAAAACTGATGAATTGAAAAAGTTCACTCCCTTCCACTCCGCCCAGAGTGGGAGAAGTTATTTGATCATTTACCATCCAAAAAAAGGCTAAGTAGAGGCTTAGTAAGTAAGGAACCCTAAAAACGCACATTTTTAACTATGTCGAAGTAAAACTGGTTTCCTACATAAGGCGCACACCTAGTTTCAGTTTCAAGAAAGCCAAAAATCCCAGTATTTTCCACTGCGAGACTAATGTCCAACGATTACAGGTATGGATAAAGATCTGTGATAGCTAAGCCCGCCATACATTCTGGGTAAGGTGAAAACTTGCAAGACGTATTTTCTTTAGTGCTTTCACAGGTTTTTTGTTAAGATAAGATAAGATAAGAAATTTATTTGTAGAAACATGAGTATACATATAAGGCATGCAGGTTGTTCATAAACAAAAAAGATCCGTCATGATCGGCCTTTGTGGCATACAAATATATAGGTAAGAAAAGTCATAAGGTATTTAAACAAGGCTAAAAACATTATCAAATTTTCACACAAACAAAAAATTTCTTAATTTTCTTTTTTTATTTATTTATTTTTTTTCAAAAAATTAATTAAAATAATAAATTACAAATTTGAATTAATTTGTCCCTAAAAATTGTCAAAATTATAAAATTTCGGTAAATATTTGTTAAATTCGTCATATTTATTACACTTTGTCATTTATAAATTCTAAAATACTGTAATATGCTTTCCCAACTAGATATAATTTTAGCCGCTTTTTTAGTATGCGTGCGCTTAATTCCCTCCATCCCTTGGGAAGTTTATTAAATATTAAAGTCGCCAATGTAGACTTTTTTTTTCCTGCGTGCCTCGGAATGCACGTAAAGTCATTCGTTCCGGCTGTCATTTGTAGATCTTGGGCAGTCGTTACGAATTATGAGAAGTCAGAAAATCTGACACCAGTTGCCAAGAAATACCATGTTACCCAGTTCTGTTCTGGAGGTCAGATAGACAATTGCTCGATGTAAAATATTGGTCAACTGAGTACCCTTTGACTGGAAGCCAACCCCAATTAAGTAATTGGGAAAAGGCTAGGCAGATGTTGATGATACATAACTTAAGAGTGTATACGCCAAACAGCATTTCATAAAAAATTTCAAGTCGTTATTTTCCAAAACGACTGAACCGATTTCAATGAAACTTCACACATATAAGCAAGATACATAGGTCTAAAAAGTTAGTTGAAAACTAGACCCAATTTAGACCCATTTAGGTTATAAAATTAGACCCATTTTAAATTTTCCATACAAACATAAATTTCCAGTTATCTTTTTTTAAATAAGACATTTTGAAAATGTTTTTAACTAACTTTATAGACCTATGTATCCTGCTTATATGTGTGAAGATTCATTTAAATCTTACTAGCGACCCGTCCCGGCTTCGCACGGGTATATGTAGATACTAATGTTTCCTCTACTATAATATGCATGTATTATACATATAAACCTTCCTTAAGAATCAGTCTATCTATTAAAAAAAAACCGCATCAAAATCCGTTGCGTAGTTTTAAAGATCTAAGCATACATAGGGACAGCCGGCGGATAGCGACTTTGTTTTATACTATGTAGTGATAGTCATAGTGACTTGAAAATTTGTATGAAATACCATACAGCGTACACGCTCTTAAGATACTAGAAAAGTTCACGGGAGAACAATTCCAATTACTTTTACATTACCGCATTCTTCCCTTAATCAAGACTGTCCCAAAAATTTAACGCTCACGTGAACCCAATAAAGGCTGCAGAAACATTCACATATATGTAAAGATGAATTAGCCACTTTTGGGTTACAAAGGGGTTATTGTAAAATGGACGTACTCTTCATATTTTAAGCTAAGAAAACTGGCTACTTTTTTAGGAGACAGGAAAATGACTTATGCGCCCTTTATCTGTGAATCGAGACTCTATCCGCATGCTTTCATGAAATATAATCAATTATTTTCCCAACTTTGGTTGGGCCGGCTTCCATTCTAACCGAATGCTACTGAGTACTAGTATTTTACATGGAGCCTGCCTGTCTTGTCTCCACAACACAACCCCATAACTGCGCAACATGACAGCAATCAAGAAATAATCACTACATAGTATAAAACAAAGTCGCTTCGCGCTGTCTGTCTATCCCTATTACATAAATACATAGGGACAGACAGACAACGGAACGGGCTTAGATCTTTAAAACTACGCAAAGGATTTTGATGCATTTTTTTTAATAGATAGAGTAATTCAAGAGTAAGGTTTATATGTATTATATAGTAGAGACATATCAGCATTGCACCTGTGAGAAGCCGGGGCGGGTCACTAGTATTGCTATCAAATGATTTATTTGGATGGGAAGTTTTTTTTTTTGTTATTGATTAATTAATAATTTATATTAAATTTCTTAATAAAGGTCAACAGTACCGATTACATAAAATAATACGAATACTTCAAAGTTCATATCATACATAAAAGGTTCTTGTGTTTTCTGCATAACATTTTTTGTCGAGTTAGTTTTAAAAACACATGCTCAAAGAATGTTTTGTTATTTTTTTACTAAGTATGAAAAATACATGAATGTGTGTGTTGTAGACTATCTCTTAAGTACAGTTGTTTTAAAACTTTAAACTTTGGTGAGCTTGAAAAAAGGAAAAAAAAAAAAAATAAAAAAGAAAAAAAAAAAAAAATAATAATAATAATAAAGGAAAAAGGAATATATATAAGGAAAATGTTTTGTCTGTTGTTTTCCAGTTTTTTTTTTGTTCCAAGTGTCAATAGTGAAACGAAAAACATTCAGCCTTAGGTATTTTAAAATAAGTATTATTATAATAATAAGTTTAAACAAGGATTACTATACTATCAATTAATGTTTGCAATATTAGATTTCTATATTGGGCTAGGAATCTTTTGCCATTTAGAGATAAAATGAAGTATTTCGAGTTCTCATTAATAATCTAAAAATAACATTAGGTTATTAGATACGTTTCAGTTGAAATTAGGACAATAATTTACTGGAACATAATTTTGCGACGGCAAGACAACAAAATTCTCCAAATCTTCCCCACCATTATTATTCATGTTTGTACATAATTAAATAATTTAAATTAACGTTATAAATAAACCAGGAACAAAGCCGAACTGAAACAGCAACAATTTCCCGTAATACATTTATGCCAAATTAACTTAATAATTTAATAAACAGATCATTCCGCATTCGCCCCAACTTTTCGACCTACCTTATCAAAAATCCTAATGACTAAGGGCGAATGTGGAACAAACAACACGGAAGTGTACCAAGAAACAACACGACAAGATGAGCTAAGATTTCCCGTTCATGAATTCTCAGAGATTCCAGTTATTCTGTACACATAATCGTAGCTCGGGGTTCGTTATTGTTCTTATTTAACCTAATTTTGTGAACCGCGACCCACATACTGTGGCATGTAATACTGCATTACATAAACTTTTGTTTTATATCTCAACTAACAAGCTGCATTAACTAAGACATAGTAGTTTTACCCCTACTTAAAAAGAGGATAATCACACTCGTGGTGGAGAAATCGCTTTTTGACCTGAGATGCAAAGTTTTGTAAGGATTGATAATGATCATATATGTTTTTAATCAGCCTTTTAACGTTCCCACTGCTGGGACACAGGCCTTCTGTCTAGGAGAAGGAATGGGCCGTAATCCACCACGCGGGCCCAGTGCGGGTTGGTGAATGTCACATGTCTTCGAATTTTTGGTTCTAGGACATGCCGGTTTCCTCACGATGTTTTCCTTCACCGTTTTGAGAGCAGTGGTTTACTTATATATGTTTTACTTTTCAATAGCTTTTGCCTGTAACTTTGTACTCGCATATTTGTTTTTTCCCGTTCCCGGTTCAGTTCAGGGAAATCCTCTTTTCTGCCATGAACCTCTGAACTGCCATTTCAGTTTGGCGATCCTTAGGGCTCGGTAACCTTAGTTCTCTTGCTTGGATATCATCAAGCAAGGAAATCCCGAGCTCTACTCACCAACAGCATTTTGCAAATGATGACATCCCGATATGACTGTCCCATACAGGCACACTGAGTGGAAAAATTTAGGGGGAATTTGTAAAGCTTTATTTTTCTATTATATTACTAGCTGACCCAGCAAACGTTGTTTTGCCATATAATATAAAAAAAGCGTTTAGGGGTGGGGGTCCCCTTTATCATTCTAAAGATGTTGGACGATTCTCAAACCTACCCGATTTGTTACGACGGGTGACAAACTAACTATTTTAACTAGGTATTATTTTTGTTTTAGTTGTATTTTAAATTCTTTGGTGTGCGTCATGCTTGGCGCAAATAAACAGTTTTTATTTCTTTCTTTCTTTCTTGACAAAATTACATTGATAGAATGTTACCATGTAAAAAGTTTCAATTAAATGTTATGCTCAACTGGCGGGTATAACTTACCAAGTGATAATTGATCATCTATCGAGCGGGATGAAAAATGATTAATTATTGTTAGTTGGGACCCTGACAACGACTAAAGACTACTTAACGTTAGGTGCTGGTGGAAGTAAGTTTTACAAAACTTAGTAAAAAAATTCAACTTTATTTTTCTGGATGGGAAATCATCAAATGACTTATCCCGCTCTGGGGGGAGCGGAAGGGAGTGTCAGACTTATACTGACTAAAACCCATCCGTGATCCTTCTTGTATCCTTTACGTTCTAGGGCCGCGGTTACTCTTTCGAACAAATTCCGCAACCCTAGCAGGCACTGACCCTATGGGCCCCCTTTTCATGGCTCACAAAACAACTTTCATTCAACATTTTTCAAAACACAATCTAAGTTCCTCATACAGTCTTCGATTATGTTCTAAAGCACCAGCTTGCGTGCCGCCCGCCTCCCGGAAATCGAAGCATTAAGTCTTGTATAAGCGAGTGCTGTTTCTTCCTAATTGTATTTTAATTTATTTCTTTGTTGGTACTAGATTGTGTTGCTTTATTTGACTTTTTGTGTAGCGAATGATCGTGAAATTGGGGTTTTTTTTGCAGCCTAGTTTTACATATAGAGGTCCTTTTTTCTGGATGGGAAATCATCAAATGACTTCTCCCGCTCTGGGCGGAGCGGAACGGAGTGTCAGACTCTTAGTGACTAAAACCCACCCGTGATTCTACTTTTGCCCTTTACGTTCCAGGGCCGCGGTGACTCTTACGAACAAATTCAGCAGCCCACATGTAAATGTCCTCAATATGTTTCTTACAAAGTCGCAAGTTATTCTAAGGCATTAATGAACCGATAAGTACGCCAAGCTGTTGGTCCCGGTTGTCATTTGTAGGTCTTTGGCAGTCGTTACAGATTGTCAGAAGCCAGTAAATCTGACTCTAATCTTGCCAAGAAGTACTGTGTTACCCAGTTAATGGGTTGCCGCTCCACGTTCACCGTAATCCGGTTTGACTGGGAGCTGACCCCAATATAGTTGGGAAAAGGCAGGCAGATGATGATGAATTAACCAATTTGCATAGCAACATCATACTCCAAATGTCATATCACAATAAACTCGTTACTACTAATAATCATATAAATAAAATTACTACCCACTAAAACCTTATATCCCTCAAAGTACCTACCAACGAACCTAATGACATATCCAGTAAAACAATAAAATTCGAAGACAGGCCGCATTTACATTGAAAGCAACAAAATTCAATAAGAGACCTTTTCAGAATAAAATTCGGGGTACCGATAGTAAAGTATGACACAGTGTAAAGTTTACATCGAATCGATGTAAGTATACTTGAGGAATGAAAAGATTAATTAATTTTAATTTATATTTTTTTGCTCAGACAACAGTGATCCACAATGTTAGTTTACAAAAACTTAAAAAACTTTGTTAGTGTTAATATAACAACAAAAAAATTACAAAATCATCGGTAATGCATCATTCCTTTACCAACATCTGCATGAATTGGTTCATCATCGGTGAATTAAATTTGTCCATTAACATCTTCAGAATGCCATTCGGACTTGACCGCGTAATGTTCCATCGTCTTCTTTCTCACATAGCAGATACATCATTAAACTCTTTTGAAACAGACATTTTGCAGTCGCTATTTTATAAGAATGACGTCTACAGGATGGTATAAGACTCTTATTCACAGTGAACCTCAGTCACATTTTTTTTTTTTTGGATCGGAAATCATCAAATGACCCCTCCCGCACTGGGTGGAGCGGTAGGGAGTGTCAGACTTTTACTGACTAAAACCCACCCGTGATTCTTCTTGTGCCCTGTGCGTTCCAGGGCCGCGGTAACTCTTTCGAACAAATTCTGCAACAACCAACTCTTACCTGAGTTCGTTTAAAGTGAAGTCTTGCATTTTGAATGGTGATCGTGTTGGACGAATTTTGTCGACGTAACTTCTAACTTGTGTCGTTCTGTACAATGCGGTATAATATTCTGTGAGATGCATGCGCGGTTTTACGACGTACTGCTTTGAATATTACGAGTTCTTGTATTTTACTGCCGTTTGAGGGTATAAGACAAGCTTGTATGTATGTACAAAAGTAGTGTGGATGTGCAAAAGATATCCAACAGTTCGGAAAAATGTGTCGTTATAAAGAAAACTACTTTCTCGATTAATGGATATTGTAACTGTCAAAGATATTTGACATTTGGCATCTAAGATATTGTTTCCGAGCCACTTGTCACTTCCAAAACGATGGCTGATTTGTTATCAAAGCCATCGTTTTGGAAGTGACATTATACAAGAGCTTTGTACTGTTTTATTTACTTATTAGCAGCGCCCCGCGGTTTCACCCGCATAGTTCCCGTTTCCTTAGGAATATAGGGATAAAATATGTCACCCGGGGATAGTGTAGTTTCCCAACAGTGAAAGAATTTATCAAATCGTTCAGTAGTTTTGGCGCCTATTATTCCTATAGAAGAAAGATTTGATTGTTTATTTGTATTGATACAAACAATAAAGTCTTTCGTCTTTATAATATTAGTATAAACTATTTTCTGTCATCGGTTCCACTTACGTGAAAAAGTGATGCTTAGTAACACACTCCCGGTTTAAAAATTATGTCCTAGTCCTGGACATGGCCTGCCCGTAGCTAAGTATTATCCAAATCCGTTCAGTTGTTTAGGCGAAAAGGGGCAACAAGCAGACAAGAAGTCAGACAGCAGACAAAAAAGAAAGTTTTCACTCACATAATGGGTAGAAAGTTCTTAAAAGTACGGGCATGTAGAAAATACGATTTACAACCATAATTTTGTAAGAAACGACCCCTAGTAACAGATATAACGCTTAGTAGACGATGGTATCAAACAGGTCATCCACGTTACCCCTAAATTAAATCCATCGATTCATTTGATCAGCCAGAGGCGTTTCAATTGACCCCAATATCGGATTAGTGGTTAATTAAGAAACGGATCGGACCCAAACTTGAGATTGTGTGAAACGGAAGGTCCAATTTTACCCAAAAAAAAATACGTGTATATACATATCTGCTACACTAATTTGATGAATATTCTCGATGGAATTTAATTTCAACATTCTTGTTGACTGTATAAAAGGTAACACAAAAATAAAGGCTATTTTTTTCCAGATTTGTCAGGATGAGAACCAAATTTTTGCTTCGGAAAAATGGCATGATTATATTAACTTCACCTTAGAAACAAAACATCTCTGAGTTCATATTAATTTCGATTCTGTTTTTCTTTTTAATTAGATACAAAAAGGCTGATTTGTTAGTGCAACACAAAGCCATAACTCTGTCGCTGCTTTTGACCAAATAAAAGCAACGACAGAGTTACGGCTTTGCATTGAGTCTTTCAAATACGTGTAGCGAAAACCGGGTTTGCAAACGTTGGTAACTTTCTGTTTCATTTTTCAAAGACAGGTATGTGCTACGTCCGCCATTAAATGCTACGGACAAAAAAAAACGTGTTGAGGCAAATATATGTATGAGTAGATGGTAGTAGAATTATGTTCGTTGCTAGGCAACGCATTATCTAAACCGTACTTTCAAGGTAAACGGAGCCCATTTTTGGAATCTGATATGAGGTGTCTGGTTCAGTGATGTTTTTAATCAGAGGGTTAATTCAAGTCACAATATTATCTCAGCGATAATCAATTAACGAACTTGACAAAATGAGGAGAAATTAGAGTTTGAAAGCTTAATTTTTAAATCTATACTAGTATTATTAAGCTGAAGAGAAGAGAAAAATAATAATTTAGTGTTGGCTTGCCCATTTATCGAGGAATATAGACTGGTAGCACCACGCTTCGACCAATAGGATCGGAATATCAATGAAAATTGTTGCAAAGATGGGATTTTTCATTGATATTCCGATCCTATTGTATGATGCAGACGAAGTTCATGGGTCAGCTAGCATACTAAACGAGAATTGTGTCTCAAATGGGTTTTTTTATGCAAAGTTATCGGTGATAACAATTTTCGATTACTGAAAAATGTATGAGATTGACATGCGCCACTAAAATGTCACGTGGTCAATCCTAAACATTTTGGGACTTCGACAATCGCCAATAATATGTCACATTACTCGTATCTGGCGTCATTGGTCTGATTCCCGAACCGGGAAAGCGTGACTGAGTATCCATATGGATTTTTTAAAGTAGCAGCCCAGTGTCTTGTCTAGCAGCCCTACCATGACGTCTTAAATCCATCATGATTCCTGTGTCAGAGAGAGACGGAGTTACACAAGACGAATAGCACTATCCCTTTCTCTCACACTGAATCATGATAGCATTGGCACTTCGTAGTGCGGTCACAGTGCATGCCTCTGCTGCACTGTTGAAATAACACAGCCGCGTCGCGCGTCGTTACGTTATATGTACATATGTACTTCATACGAATACTAGCAGCGCCCCGTGGTTTCACTCGCGTAGTTCCCGTTTCCGTGGAAAAATTGATAAAACCATATTATTAGCGAGTAAAATATAGCCTATTTCATAGCTTTTTCTGATAATAAAGCTTTCCATTGGTGAAAAAATGGTTTAAATCGGCCCCGCAGTGTTACCCAGTTAATTGGTAGTGGAAGTCTAGTAGTCAGCCCTACGTAAAATATGATGAAAATAAAATGTATTTAATTCTGATGATTTGCTGGTACCTACTGTAAAGATTATTTTAATATCAAATGTGTTATATTTCAGTACATAGGAGCTCGTGACTAAATTATTTAATTTTAAGATGCTAGAAAATCTGACACCAGTCTTGCCAAGAAGTACCGTGTTCTCGAGTTAATAGGTTGTGGAGGTCTGTAAAATACTGGTATACAGCTGAATTCGGTTTGACTGAGAGCCAAATCCAATATAGTTGGGAAAAGGCCAGAGGGATGATGATTTGAGTACATATTTGTTACATGATAAAGTCCTCTTTAGCATATAACAAATAAGTATTAAGATCCTTCTTAGACCGTTTATCAATACTTTTTTATTTGCATTAGTCAATAAACAATGCTAGACAAATTCAGATAGAGACTGTGAAAAAATTACGTTAATTTTAATGCGAAAGCATATTAAAATTTGTTCAAAGTGCCTCAACTAAAATAGAATTTTCTTTGAAATGAACCAGCAATTTTAACATTTGGTTTTCCTCTACATGTTTGCCGTTCTACATTTAACGTCAAAGCCGCACGGTTTAATGTTATGCATTAAATTAGACCAAAAAGCCATTTTTAACATCACTGGAGCACCTAAAAATCACTCATACATTAAAAAAATGAATACCAAAAACAGTACAGAAGACAAGGAAGATATTAAAATAGGTACATGTCGAATATCATTTCAACGACAATCGATGTCAAATGAGGGTTTTCAGGAAAATTCACGATACCAGCTTGCGTTAATTTGGCACGAGGACCCCTTTTTTCTTTGGTAAGGCCGATAACAAAGAGGTAGTATAATTTGAAAAGATTAACATGATATGTCAATAGCATGTTGATATCATAGGTTACGTAAATTTAACTAATGCCAGAAAACATAGACGGTTGGACAGGTCCTGATACCTCAGTGCAACCACCTTTTTTCCGGATGGGAAATCCTCAAATGACTTCTCCCGCTCGGGGCGGAGCGGAAGGGAGTGTCAGGCTCTAACTGACTAAAACCCACCCGTGATCCTTCTAGTGCCCTTTGCGTTCCAGGGCCGCGGTGACTCTTTCGAACAAATTCTGCAACCCTAGCAGAGCGCAACCTGAGGCTCTATACAAGTGACATTCTGTCGGCGATATAGCGAAGGCGATAATCAAAACGTCAACAGTGTATCTGATTGACAAACGCGGGCGAAATGTCACGTGATCCATCCTTATCTTTGACATTTTTGGCATTTCAACTTTGTCTAGAACTAGAGCACGCCATTTAAAAAAAACCTTAGCTTTAGAAGAATTGGAGCTGCTTTTGACAAATAACGACTGCGATGCAAAATGACGAGAATCTCCCTCTCTCCTCCTCTCAGTTCGAGAACTTTTCTATACATAACCCATAATGAGTGTTGAAGTATCCAGACAATACACCAAGATAAGGGTAGAAGCAAACGCCAGGCCATTAACCAAGTACTTAAGTACTAGAGAATTGTTCAAGTGCCGGCGCGCCATTACCTTACTTGGTTAACAAGAACACGTTTGTTTTGAACGTAAGTCGATGAAAGTTGTAATATCTATCGTGGTGTGAAAGATTTGAGGTTTGGAGTTGAATTCAAAACAATCATACTGTAATCATGGTCTTTCAAATAGGCCTTTGCAGGCCTGTTTTCATGCAGAAATGAATTAGCGTTGATCATATTCTTTCAATTAAATACTGTCTAGGTTTAGCTTTCAATCTATACTAATATTATAAAGCTGAAGAGTTTGTTTGTTTGTTTGTTTGAACGCGCTAATTTCAGAAACTACTGGTCCGATTTGAAAAAATCTTTCAGTGTTAGATAGCCCATTTATCGAGGAAGGCTATAGGCTATATACCATCACGCTAAGATCAATAGGAGCGGAGCAGTCATGAAAAATGTGACACAGACGAAGTTGTGCGGACAGCTAGTATGAAGATAAAATGATAGACAAATTGTACTTGTGAAGAGTGCAATTTGTCTGTTATTTTTTCTTCATCATGGATAAGTCTGCAAGAAAATACTTATAATCATGAGGTTTAGGAGATGTAGAGTTTTAAACTTACCAGGTACTAAAACATTGTCGTTTAAAACTTTTCTGAGCTCAGAAAGTAGGATCATCACTCTCAAAACATTGTAATACCTAGCATGAATATTTTTATGTCAAATCTATACTAATATTATAAAGCTGAAGAGTTTGTTTGTTTGTTTGTTTGAACGCGCTAATCTCAGGAACTACTGGTTCGAATTGAAAAATTATTTTTGGGTTGAATAGACCATTTATCGAGGAAGGCTTTAGGCTATATAACATCACACTTAAGCCAATAGGAGCGGAGCAGCGATAAAGAATGTTTTAAAATCGGGGATTCCACGGAGACGAAGTCGCGGGCAGCAGCTAGTGTAAAGATAATATTGGTTGTGAAAAGCCTGTAGGTACATTTTTCTGCGATTTATCCAGCAAGGGATGTATTTTGGCTGAGACGATGAAAAAACCTATGAAACTTTTTTTCAATTACAAGGGTCAAAAAACGTCCTATTTGACAAATGACAAATTATTTCTCCATCTTCAAATAATATGACATACATCCCACCTTACACGCTTCAATGCGAATACAACTTTCACGATACGTTCCACCTTGTATACATTCAACAAAATGGCCGCCAGTCAACGTGACGGATGAGAACATCATGTATAATTCCTTCCCTCCTTCTTGTGTTAATCCATTTGGAGAATTCGCGGTGTGTGTGCTCTTTCACTCTTGGGACAGCAAAGAGGGATGGAATGTGATGGAAAGCCTGCTTTCCGTCTTAGTGACATCTTTGTTGAAGTTTGTTTTTAACTTATACGTATTTCATATGGGCTTGTTTTTGTGGGTAACTTAAGACTGTGCCGACCTAAACCGGCGAACGCTGTATAAGTAAATTTTTCGCTGTATGCGAGTCACGCACACAGCTGCGAACTCATACGTGCGTGGTTGTTGAAAAATAAAACTTGGTAACTTACAATTTACTAAAATATAGCATCATGTGGATTGTGAGTAAATATAATTCTAGTAGTGTTTTAATTTTACCTCAGCTTCATTTTTATTGATTTGGTTTGAAATGTAAACAATTTATGTTTATTTATTATTCAACTAGCTTCTGCCAGCGACTTCGTCCGCGTGGAATAGTTACTTTACCTCCGATTTTGAAACTCTCAGCCCGATCGGTTTAAAATTGACAAAGTTTCATACAAACGTTCATCCCCTATTTTATCCCCTTGGGGGTAGAATTAATCAAAATCCTTTCTTAGCGGATGCCTACGTCATAACATCTACCTGCATGCCAAATTTCAGCCCGATCCGTTCACTATGTGTGTGTGAAATATGTACAACTTACAACAAAAAAATAAATGAAAGTAAAGCTGAAATGCCTGTGCAAAATTATATTATAATAACCTATACCTACTTCACTTAAAAATAAATACCTATGACTACGTATGACTAATAAATAAAATAACTACTAATTAATAAAAGTATCTACGCTTTTACCTACTTAATACTAAAAAAAACAGAACATAAATTAAGTAGCCAAATTAACCTATCGGTATCTAAAAATCTATGCTCCTACTTCTACTACTACTTCACCTAAAAAGAAATAAAATTGAAACTATTAATAATAATTTGTAATTTGAACGAATATTTAAACATTACCAAAATAACTAATAAGTACCTATTTTATAAAATAGCAACAAAAGTTACACAAATATAATCACAATAACATCTTACAGCATGAATCAGTATTAAAGCGCGACGGTGCGATGGTTTATAATTGTATTCATGTATAACTTTGGTGTTTTTATACCGATTTCTATGATTCTTTTTTTATTGAATAGTTAATAATGTTAACTTTTTTTAATTAGGGATGAGTGAGAGTATTATAAACGTAAGAGTAAACAAATATAATCAGAAAGCTCCGAACTGCTAAGCTATCGGGAGTTACACGTGTTATTGTGAGTCAACCATAAAAGATAGACATATGCTGTAGTGGGATATTTTTTAGATAATTTTATGTAAAACATTTCCGTAATACATGATTTCTATGTAACTTTAACCATTAAGGCTACACACGCGGCGGAAGCTTAAAAAATGGAGTAACTTCTCCCGTTTTCCCAACATTTTCCTTCACTGCTCTGCTCCTATTGATTGTAGCGTGATGATAAGTATACTATAACCTGCCCAGGAGTATGAAGAATAATTGAACCAAGTTTCGTTAAAATCGGTCAAGTAGTTTTTTTTTTCTATAAAGAACATACAGACAGACAGACAGACAAAAATTTTACTGATTGCATTTTTGGCACCAGTATCGATCACTAATGACCCCCTAATAGTTATTTTGAAAATATATTCCTTGTACAGAATTGACCTCTCTACAGATTTATTATAAGTATAGATGAAAAATATTTTGCAAAAATTAAAAGAAAGGTATATCAAAATGTATTTTAGGTTTTATGACGATTTGTACAAAACTTCTTTTGAAACAACTCTTTAAAAGTTTTCAATACATTCTAAGTTTAAAAAATATGCCAAAATTATATACATTATAGATAAATAAGAAAAAAAAATAGAACTGTTTTATTGGTATACTATATTGGATCGTATCAAACAGCAAGTGGTGTGACAATAAACACAGTATTTATATTTTCTGAGTTATTATATAATATAAGGGGCATAGATGATACTATTACAATTGTACTATCAACTAATCATTATTATTTTTTTACGTTTCTCATTTGTCAATTTTTCAGTTTCAGTTTTTCGTTTATTTGTCTTTGCCCGTGCATTGATTGCTTCTAGGATGTATTCGGGCTCTTTGATTTCCATTTGTCTGTCCAATCTTGAGTCGATTATTTCTGGTAGTAAACATTCGAAATAGAACATTTTCAATTGAGTTTCCAACACAGTCCAAAATGCTTTGTCTTCCTCTATTATTTCTATTTTCATATCGACATCCGTCCAAACGGCAAATATGCATATTTTTCTTTGCGTGATACGAATCTGACCTTGTGCTTGGTAATACCAATCGTGGTTTTTATTTAAATATACATTACCTCCTCGATCTATATTCCAGAAAGTAATTTTTTCACCTTAATAGCATCGTCAATATTTTTGCCCCTAGCAGAATATGGACATTTTATTTCTACAATTTTTGTATATCCAACAAGTCAATCTGGGCTTGCTCCTAAAAATGGAAAAACAATTACATAAGTTTATCATATTTAATCAATTTAAAATAAATCCCTAATATTTTCACCGATTGTCAACTGTTCTATAAATAGATCTGAAAGGTCCTATAAAAAGTTAAATTGGAACGTAAACTTGTCACATACGTTTGACTGTTCTTCTTCTTGATCATTCGAAGCGATTGATCTAAGATAAAACAAGAAAACACTGTCAATAACATAGATTTGCCGAAACAATTACTATTAATATTATATATATACATTAATATTAAACAACAAACGACTTAATAATCTTTAGTATGGCACTAATAATCGCTTTACATTAAATAACAAAAATCTTGTTCGATTCGAAAGGGTCGCAAATCCTAGTGCCTATCGTAAGACGTACGCCGCTCTCAGAACGTTTGTCAGTTCTATTATTGGCGGCCTCAAAGGGACTCGTCGACAATAGATTTGAAAAAATAAATGTAGTTACCTATGGGATTCGTAAATCAGCTAGATTCACGAATCCCATAAATACCTACATTTATTTATTAGGAGACGGATAATTATTAATCTTAAACTAGCAGATGATACGTACTGATTTGGAAGAACATTTTTTTTAATTGGTTTCTTTTATTTCTATAATACCTCTCCTTTCGCTTTCCCATTTTTCCAAATTATCTAAAACAATATTAATGCTATAAAACTAATGTAAATATACAAAATTTAAACACATTCGATTAACAGAATTGCTTACAAGATAAAATTCATGAAATGATGTAATTAAATTCAAGATATCGAAAATGTCACGTACCTTATTTTTCTATGCAGCAGAATGTGTTTAAAAGGTAATTCGCGATCGATGCGCTCGCTCTGTAAAGTGACGTGCGGTCGCTCTGAGCTCTCGGGGACGACTGAATTGTAGGTGGCGGCACAGACACAGTACAAATTTTGTATGGCGAATTCGGAGCGCATTTTGAATAAAAATATATTAAAATCTTCTGGACAATATTATGAAAATATGAGACGCAAATTATTAAGATAACATATTAGAGATTAGCTTGAATTAATATCTACAGAATATTTCTATAGATAAAGATATGAAATCCCCTAAATGCCAGCACGCTTTTTTGTAGATTTTGCTCAACTTCATATGAGTCCATTAGAAAAACTACACCATATTTCATATTTTTGCTTCGCAAACATTGTACACACATTATCCGTGGTAATAATTATGTAAATTTTGATTGTGTAAATAAACTATTTTCGTTCATATCAACTTAACCGTAACTGTCCTTTTGTCGCTTTTTGCTCGGCGCAGTCTTAAACTTCAGTTAGGTATTAATTTTGAAAGTTTTGCCGTTAAAATTATGTACTGGTTTGTGTTTATATGTATGGTAATAAATGATTCGCAAACAGGACAAAAACGGCTTGAGTAGGGTCAAAACCAGTTTTCAGATCAACGCTAACACCCAAAAAGTCGTAGGATGGCTACCCTAAAAGGATTGAAAAGTTGGAAAACGTTTCCGAAACTTTCTTTTTAATTATTCAGTAATTTCCACCGATCAAAACCAAGCTTTTAGGCTAACTCCATTTACAGTTGGGAAACTTTTCACAAACAAGTACTCGGAATAACAAGGGGATATTTTTTTAGTCGGGAGTACCAAAGTACTTTGTTGCCGTAGTCGTTTTAATGAGCGATCAATAACCGTGTATTTAGATAAACAAAATTGTTATTACATTGGGCCATATCATCGCAGTGTCGCCCTCTATGATACAGACGTGTTATTACGATCAGGCAGGCTTCACTGGAGGACCTATGAGCTATGCAGACTTACTAGGTAAAAAAAATGCCCACAGTTTTACCTTCTTCAGTATTATGTTTAATAACCTATGTTCCTTTGAGCAGATTCGCGAGAGATTTCAATTACCTGTAACAAAAAATAAAACAACTTTTATTTTATCATCAAGTATGGCGCCTGGCGGGTTCAGTAGCTGTAGGTAAAATCGTTGGAATTTATTTTTTTATCCTTCATTTACATGTATGGAGTGCCACCCCTAAAATTATTTGTTTCCATAATATAACAGCACTACTAAATAGCAGATAACAGGTTGCACCTACCTACCAAATTTTCATGTATGTAGCTTTAATAGTCTCCGAGTAAAACGGCTGTGACCTACGGACGGACAGACAAACACGGCGAATCCAGAAGGGTTCCGTTTTTGCCATTTGGCTACGGAACTCTAAAATTGACTTGTATATAATAAGCATCACCACAAAAAACGTCAAAAATCCAAACTAGTCGCTTATCAAGCAGTATGATACAATTGGTGGTATCATATAATTCAATCACAAATTGAGTGTCACTTTACCTTTATTATTTTAGGTCTATTAATTTTAAACACTATGCTACACATCCAACAAAAAGGAGCTAATGTTCAGCAGTAGAATTATTATTATGCAACCGCAAGACCAACGAAAAACTGTAGATTTGAGTTAGTAGGTGAGAAATTGAGCGTCACAAGGCTGGGTTCTAATATCCAAAGGTAAGAGCATGTACGCTGTATGGCATTTCATACAAATTTTCAAGTCACTATTTTGCGAAAGGACTGAACCGATTTTAATGAAACTTCACACATATAAGCATATATATTTCGAAAATGTTTTCAACTAACTTTTTAGACCTATGTATCCTGATTATGTGTGTAAAGTTTAATTAAAATCGGTTTAGTCATTTCGGAAAATAGAGACTTGGAAATTTGTATGAAATTCCGTACGGCGTATACGCTCTTAAGGGTCAGTGTTACGATTCATGCACCTGTTACCAATAATAAAACGTAGTCTTTATAACGTGGTATTAGGTATTAAAATCTCCGAAACGATAAAATTGACCTTTGAGTGCTTTATTGGTGAGGCTTTTGTGAAACACGAACTTTATATGATACTAAAATGTTGACCTATGAGTTAAATATTTTATTTGTCAACTTTACTAAGCTAGTAGTGGACATCATAGTCAATAAATTCTACCTTTTGATAATAAATAAAGGTACATTTAATTAAAAACTAGATGATCTAAGTGACTATGATGTAATGATAAATAAATAGATTAAATAAAAATCTGACAATAATTTATGTATTCAACTCTTAAAAATCTAATCTAATACAAATGATAACACAATTTCTGTCAAAACATTAGTAAAGCATCACTTTGAATTCTGTTACATGAAAACATCTTTCTACAACCTCTTCCTAACCCTATCAGGACTTATTCCAAAACTACACCAATCCAATATTCCACCTTTTAAAAATAGCCGAAAACCTCTTATTATCTCTCTTATCTTCATCGTATCAAATAAAACGAAAATACATAAAGACTTTATTTCTATCAAAAGGTCCCTTTTTGCCCAAAGATCGATTGGCTCATAGATTCTAAGGGCTGGGGTGACCATTTATCAATGACTATCAGGGACGATCCTATTTTAAAACATTACAGGCTGACCCTACGATTCGTAAAAAATGAGACGGTTTGGCATTTCGAATACACCATTTTTTGTGTTTGGGTGAGGCTACAGTATAAATTAGTGTGGTTACTTGCTGTAGCCTTTAAATTGCTAAATACCCGTTCTGAAAGTTTTATATAGTTTCATGTTTAAAATAAATAATTGAATATAATCTTCGTTTTTACTTTATTATGGCCGTGAGAGAAACCATGGATCATGAGAGATGGAACGATACAAGTCGAATAGCACTATGTTTTTTTCACACAGTATTTCATGCCAATTAATTCTAGATCTGTCTATAAACAAAGACCGATCATCCATACTTAATATTATAAATGCAAGAGTAACTGTGTCTGTCTGCCTGTTTCTTCAAATACAACCTTAAACCGAGGCTCAAAGCCTTTTTGTTAATTATACCATTCACAGCCATATTTTTAATTGTCAAGGTGGGTCAGTCAAAAGAGATGAATCTGTTTGCACGTTCCATAGCGAAGTTCTTTATGGACGTGCAAGAAACTCCACGGATACTCTTTTTAATCAATATCAATAAAAAGAAATACAACGATATGGTTAGGTACATCATTCGTGTGGAAACTATACGTACATATACATGTGTCTTTGCATCTTAACGGCTAAACGTATTTGGATGAAAGTTTACTTGTTGCACGAGTCAAGATTCAAGACTCAAAGTATTTATTTCAAACAAACCATTTACAGGCAATTTTGAATTGTTAAGGTCGGTAACTCAAAAACATTAAGCTATTTGCACGTTCGAAAGCGTAGATCGTTATGGAGAAGAACGTGCAAGAAACTCCACGGACACTCTTTTAGTTCATGTACTGTATTATTAACTTACAATGCAAGGAAAAAAAAGTAACTATAAAACACTTCAAAATATAACGATTAAAACAAGTCAGTGGCAGTTCAGAGGTGACCAGTCTCAACCGACGGCGCCCGTTCACGAACATGACGCGTGTATCGGCACTATTTAGCTCAACAATTTTGAAGGGAACCGAATGATCTAACACGCGCGCCACCATCAGCGAGACATTTGAGTGAGCATGACATGCTCTCAACTGTCATTTTAGTTCGAGTCACAAAGTAAACTATAACTTATCACATACATATGTAAATGACTCTATGGTACTCATATTTACAACATTTTAAATTTAATGCTTCTTTATTATATAACACTATGGTTTACAATAACCAAGCCAATACAAATAAAAAAAATAAGTTCTTAACATAATTTGTTAAAAAATTTCTTGTGTCACACAAAGCGTGTTTTTTGTTGAACAGTGTAATGTTTAAAGAATAAAAAACGCGAAACTACGATAAAATCGTAACTAAATAAATAGTAATCGAAGTAATTTGCCAAATAAATTAAATTTCACAAGCAATCTATGTTAATGTTTAAAATATGAAAAAGACCTATCAAAACGGAACACCCGTAATCCAGACCGTAATAAATTTTCAGTCTATGTGATGTTACGTCTGGTCCTTGACCTAGGTTGAAATCTTTACCTAGATCTAAACGAGCAAAGATAGTAAATGAGTGGTGGTCATCAAACTGTCTGTGATGTCATGCTGAAATTGTCTAGATTATTTGAATTTTGCATGGGTGATAAAAATTCTTAATCTGTTATGTGGGCATAGCAATATTCTTAATTTATTTATTTATTCATGAACAATTCACATTGTGTTTGAATTATGTAGTACATTAATAAATTAATTACAACTAACAATAATACATTACGGGTTTGTACAGTAATAACACCAAAATATACATATAAACAAAAATAAAACAGTCAATAACATAACCTATGATAAAGTACTATGTCAAAAGATTGTAAAGTCAATTATGTCAATTATATTAAAAAGTTAATTTTGAATTAATGAAAATGATTTGATGTCCCATGATAACAATTATATTCTAAAAGTTTAATAATTCGTTGGATATATTGTGATGTTATAATTAAATGGTAGGTACAGAAAGGTCATTACTCAAAAAAGTCCAACTATTTACCATCATATGTCTCTAATTCAGATAGCGAATATAAACATTTATTTAACAGGAATGCTTTAAGTTTAGCTTTGAAAAGAGTACCCTTGTAAATCAATGATCTTAAGTCAGTAGGCAACCTATTAAATAATTCTACTGCTTGGTATTTAGAGCAATGTTTAGCAATATTGAATTTAGGTGCAAATTTGTTTTTTTATAACTTTTCTTCTAGTATTCTCTCTAATTTCACATTCTTCGTCTGACTCGTGTTCACGTATGTTTTTGCAAAGTGGCTGAGTAGTACTAACACATATAAACTTGGTACTGTTAATATACCTAGTTTTTTAAAAACATCTTTACTGACTCTTGTTGTGGAATTCTGACAATTGTTCTTAATGCTCGTTTCTGTAGCACGAATGCTCTCCGTCAATTATACCCGTAACTGCTGCCCCAAAACATAATGCTGTATCGTAACCTGGACTCGACCAATGCATAATGAATGGTCTATGTATATCACTGATCCTGGGCTTTAATATCACAATTGTGTAGTTGACTAAAAAAGCTAATTAGTCCGTGAGATGTCCAAAAAATTTTAGACACATTTTTTTCGTTTTTCATGTAAACAAAAAACGAAGACGAACTTTATGTCACCCGCGGATAGTGTAGCTTCCCAACAGTGAAAGAATTTTTGAAATCGGTTCAGTAGTTTCGGAGCCTATTCAATACAAACAACAATCAAATCTTTGCTCTTTATAATATTAGTATAGATCAGCGTCTCGCTTAATAACGTGTGTACCAACTGGATGATAAAAATTCTAAATGGCGTTACTTTTGAGTAACGCCTCTATTTATCATAGATTTTCAGATGTAAAAGTACCATTTACTTTATTGAAAGAAATTTTCACAAAACAATTTTCATTCGTCTAGTAATACCGTTGACCCACTTCAATTCAGCTAATTCAGTGGGAGAGTGCGGCAAGGTTAAAGCTTCCGTTAGGAAGTCCACACCCTATCACGAAAGCTAGACCTGATTCTTTGCTAGCGAAATTGCTTTTAAATCAGCACTTAATATGAATAAGACCTTTATAGACAGCTAAATGCTGATTATATTCTGTAAGTAAGTGTAAGTGTACACTGAGTTTGATCTTCGGTTTATCGTGGACTCTTCATTACTAGCAAGCTTCAGTATTAGTAGTAGTAGTAGTTAGTAGAGTCACCAAAGTTGCGGAATTTATTCGAAAGAGTCAAACACATAATAATAAAAACACATAATAAATGAGAATAAGACTATAAGGTCTAAACCAGCATGACTAAAACCCACCCGTGTTCCTTCAAATGCCTTTTACGTTCCATGGCCGCAGTAACTCTTTCAAAAAACCGCAAAGCAAGCAAGCCTGACAGGCACTGGCCCAGCGTGCCGCGTCGAGTATGTTGAAATCTCTTTGAGGCGCGCATGGAAATACAAACAAAGTGTTTATTGGGTTTTTTCCGTAAAGAATTTCTTGGCAGCAGCCTTGCCCCCTATTTAAAATTCTCAGGTTCCGTTCAAGACCAGCGTCAGGCATCTATGCTGAACTGGATCTATTTGACGCAGCCGTGAGCCATGTTTTTTTAGTGTTTTAAAATTGATCAATTTTATTGTTTTTGTTACGAAACAATGCGTTTGCTATGCTAAACCATTAATGAAATACAGGCTTTATACGATTGATAGGCTGTAAAACCCTAAAGGAAGCAATTTTTTCTTCAAAAATATACTATATATCTTACTCAAAACATGGTTACCTAACAAAGATCCCCATTACCCCCTCCGCACGCCCCTGACGGATTCGCTTCCAATTACGAAGACAATTTACAATGGGGGCTTCCACCATTTGTGCGCTGCCCAATTTTCCCCAAGATTCAGTGTACGTGCAGAATTATTTGATAAAAATATAATGAACTTCTATGGGATTTTTTGTAGGGGATCGAGTGTTTTACTGTTATTAATTTGTCATGGGGCTTAGAAATTGGATCCTAACTCAATATTATAAATCCGAAAGTTAGTTAGTTTGTTTATTACGGTTTCACAACTAAATTGCTAAGCTGATTTTTATGAAATTTGGTACAGAGAGATGAACCATGGAAACGTTTATACGAGTAGGATACAAGACATTTTGGGAAAATCTATATAGTGGCGAGAAAAGCCGCGCGAAAATTAATGTTCTAAAATGCTTAACAAGTTTCTATCTTATCATTCAGGGTGAAATGAGGCTGAATGATAAGATTTAAAATTATTTTGTAGTTTTTGTAAAATCTCATTCACATGAAGTTTTAAGAGTTCATCAAAAATCTCTTATCCATAGTTATTAAAAGATAGAGAAGAGAGAGAGAGATCTAAGTTAGCTAATGCAATTAATACAATGCATTATTCTTGTTACGTAATCTATAAATTCAGTTACAAAACAGGTTGAACAAGGAGCTTGTAGTAAAATAATAATAATAAGCAAAGCTTGCAGAGGTCGTTTTGTGAACCATTTTAACATACCGAAATTCCTCCAAAAGTCGGAATGCACGAAATGCTGGTTGTTAAAAATTATTTGACAGTCGAGTAGACAGAAAAAAAAACCGGTACCAGAAAATTTAACACCGCGACCGGTCTTGCTAAGAGTTACTAGATGAGGGGACTGAGTTATGGGGGTCAAATAGGCAGTTCCTACTACTTCCTACTGCAGCTCCTACTCAGCTGAATCCTGTTAAGACTAGGCAGATTGGGTGATATAGGTACAGATTGAACACTAATCAGCGTCCAAATAAAAGATTCACGCATCTTTTTATTTTTTTATTTTATGGCTTTTCTTTTACAAAGCCTATCCCTCAATTAAGTACTGCTATAAAAATTATATCAACGTTTATTAGAGTCGTTAAAAAAGCGGAGTTGCCCTGCCAGCGGAATTGAGAGATTAATTTTTAATTCGAATTTAAAATTTATTGGGCTCTTGCATTTTTTAGGAATTCCGCTGGCGGAATTGCGGAACAAAGAGGTTTTGCATCGAATCTGACTTATTTTTATGGAAATTTTAGGAGACTCCAAGAATTGGGGTTTGGGCTCAATTGTAGATAAGCTGTGACTAAATGTTGTATTTTGTTATAAAAAAGCAAGGTAAACATGCAAATAACATATTTTAAAAAAAACTTGTAGGAAAACGCAAAAGACTAAGCAGGAAAAACAGTCTGAAAAACGGTTTTATACGGAACAAAACGTAACCAGTTTTGAAATAAGTTATACCTACAGTATTCCTGCAGTACTTTTAACCTAAATCCTGTCTTTATTCCGCAAAAACGCTACATTTAACACAGAGTAAATTTCAGTAAACGGCTGGCTCGTTGAAAGCACACATGGTGCTCGGGAGACGTATACAAATTAGAATGTGTAAGTTTAGTCAAATGGAAGGTTCGAAGGAAGGACGACGTCACGTATCATAGCTATTTGTTTTGAAGAGAAATATTTTCAGATTGCTTTAGCTACGGGCTTTTTTACCTACGGGCCAATAGAGAAAGGACAAAAGAATTTCGATTGTTTTATTTCTTTATTTAGCCTCCCAGCGGCAGATTAAAAGTCTGACTCTTCCGATTAATAGGGATAATTCCTAATTAAAAAAATATGATTCTAATTAGTCCGGCAGTTAGATTATAGAAAAATATTGGACACCTATTTTTTCCTTTATCAAATCTATAAAAACTGACGAAGATAAAAAGCATCAAAGATTAGGAGTGGAAGCGTGTGACGTCACTGCCCGGTAAAAACTGTAGCGGGTAGTGACGTCACATAAGTTTTCAACGCACTGTATCATCTTCATTTTTGTTTATGTGAAAAAAGAAAAAAATACGTCTCCAATATTTTTTGGAAATCTATCTGACGGACTTATCAGATTTTTTTAATTAACTAGGTACCCTATTCTTTCCGGCAATATTTATTATACTGTGTGTAAAAAAATATTATATTTGGTTTTTTTTGCTTTTTTTTTAACGATACAGATTTGGAAAAAAGCAATAGGAATCAAGAAGGAAATCTTCTTCATCTGCCTAGATTTTTCCGATTGTATTAGGATCGGCTTGCAGTCCGGATTCAGTTGATTACCTTTATTTATAGTATTTTGGAGGAGGTGGAACGGTTGTCTATCTCCACAATACGGTAACTGGGTAACATGATCCTTTTTGGAAATACTGGTGTAAAATTTTCTGGCTTCTGACAATCTATCCACAAATAACAGCTGTGACCAACGGTTTAATGTATTTTACAAGGCATGTGTCTCGGTATGTTAAGGTCACCCATCCAATCTCGTATTTCTTAACTTAGACGATCAGTGCAGCTGTTATTATTTAGCCAATTAGAACTCCTCAAAAGCAACAATAATATTAATTACAACAACAAAAGGTACACTATCCATCTGCGAAGTTTGCGTTCTTGATGAAAGTAGTTGTAGTATCACCAAATTGCATTACTTGTAACCAAATTGAGAACATTTTCTAATAGAGCGTGTCAAAAATAAGAACGAGAGAGAATATTTGGTAAGAGAGTAAGTCACTGAACAGATTAGATATAGGTTTAATTCAGAGGATTTTGTCACTTTCTAAATCTGATCTAGCGAAATAGCTCTGTAGTTTGGCAGTAGTGAATCAGTGTGAATGAGTGTAATTCGCGTAGTATATAATATAGAAAATATATGTATATACAAGCGGAGTAAAAAGGAGGAAACACTCATAGGGCATCGATAAATTCGTCCACATCGCTGTCAACGGGAAAAGTGCTCAGAACACTGACCGCATTGCCACGTTGAAGTGTTAAGTAGTATTGTACTTAGTATAGTGAATTATATTTAGTCTTAAGATACAATGGGGCTAACGATTTATTGTTTTTTGGGTTTTTATCCACAAGGATTTGTGGATATAAACCCCAAAAACAATAAAAAGAAAAAAACAAAAACAACAATAACAAAAGGTATTAAGAACATCAATTCATTTTATTTTATTTATTTACAATTATTTTCCCTTGTCCTTATAATAGGCGTTTTAATTAAAAATAATTGTTACGTCAATTCTTGGAACAGTGTATACAATGTCCTTTGTAATTTTGTTTACCTACACAGAGACTACAAAACAACTTTGAATTGTTTGTTTTTTTGAGCGAAAGAAATTTGGGCTTTTTGTTCTGTTTGCTTTGAGAGGGCAAAAATAACTTTGTTATTGTAGTTGGTAAGAGTAGGTCGCACTAGGTACGTACGTACATTATCGTACATACATACACATATAATATCTATATATATAACAGAGGTCATTGAAGTGCTATTGGGGACAGCTATGTCTTTTGAACAGAGCATAAAGAATAGAGCGCCATTTTATAGCTGGCGGACTGGACACACACAGAGTTGAAATGTTTTATGTTTGAGACTAAAGATTTAATTTCCACTTTCAATGTTCATTAATTCCATTTGGTGCTAACAGTAAGTACCTTACAGTGTATCTCATCACAATTCAGGGCAAAGCTACGTCACTGTCAAGTTTTGAGCAGGTAACTACGAATTTAAAAAAAAAAACTTTAAATTACGGTATTTCATACGGGCAGAGCATACCACGGCCACGAAGTGAATTGGAAAAAAAAACATAAAAAAATAATATTTTCGTTTCATTTTAAACCTTATAACTGAGACAATAATTTACTTTACAGCCTGTAGGTATATTTCAATTCAGACACTACTTGTAAACTTTTTTCTGGCTACTTCCCGTTATGTCACATTCCCGATTGGACAACAAGTCAAAAGTTTTAAAAACAACTGAACGCTAGTGGCGTTTGGTCAAGATTTTGATCTTCATACATCCATTCTCGTTTTGTCACCCTTTTTTTAAACTAGTTCTTTGTACGGTACAGTCAACTACAAAAGTTCCTCAAGTCCTTTTTGACGCTGTTTTTATCACCCGACTTTCCCAGAGGTTGGTATATTGCTTTCTTAGCATATGCAAAAATCCTAAATTATATACGTTATATGCATAGGTATGTACCATGGCAATAGGTTTGATTGCCATGAGCAGCTTTCTATCTTACTGAGATTGAATCAGACTGCGGAAGTGCAAAAAATCCAAGTGCTCAAGATTTACAATACAACTACCAGGAGACTAGAAAAATGTCGAAGTATATCGGGGCTGGAATTGTAAGCGGCAAAGACTCACAAACTACCAGGATACCAGAATCATGAAGATATATTTCCGGGGCTAGAAGTACGAGTGTTAAAAACTCAAAAACTACCAGGACCTTACTTGTTTTTTTCTTGGAGCTGGGATACATTTTTAACATCAATCTATGACTCTTAGGAGTCGAGGAAAAAGCAAAATAGCCAGAAAGAATAAGCCAAAAAGAAGAAATGACGCCCCAGCCTCAAATACCCGAAATTACTGAATTGTGAAATCATAGGATTAACTTTCATAATGTTATGCCTTCCTGAAGCCAGTTCTAAAGTTCACGCAGACGAAGTCGCAGATAGAAGCTAATTTATTAACAAAGTACAAAGAGCTCACCGGAATAACAATATGCTAGTATCACGAATTCAATATAGATCTAGAGGAAACTAAAAGTGATTATCAAAACACTATTGACGCGAGCGAAGCCGCGGGCGGAAGCTAGTAAGTAGATAGAACATGAATGGAGGCATTTCTTTTTGCTCCTGATTGTACTTTCCAAACAAAAGGTTGACCAAACGGGAAAGAATATAGGCATTTTCAAATGTTGACGAATCGGGAATGAATGTATGAAGATCAAAATCTTGACCAAACGCTACTAGCGTTCAGTTGTTTTTAAAACTTTTGACATGTTGTCCAATCGGGAATGTGACATAACGGGAAGTAGCCTTTTTTCTCTACCCAAAACAAGACCCCACCTAAGAGTTCCCCCGACTTGAAAAGTATTTTCACGTAAAATGACGAAAATATCAGTTAAAATCGATCACAGCGTCGCATTATGACAGCGATAAAGCGATTATGATCCCACACGAGTTGTAAAAAATCAGGATTACCGTCATTTTTTGTGAAAAGTTAGAGCTACCAACACGAGATTGTAAAGGTGACATTACAGGTGATAAAGATATTACCTTTCGTCTAGACTTTACTGCGATGTTTATTTTTTAATTGGGTGGACTGTGTTCTACTCACAAAAGCATTGCTAGGATTTTATCAGCGTTGTGTAATGACTAATTACCATCTAAAATTATTTTCATCTTAGTAACCTTTCCGAACGATGCTGGGAACAGCTTTCAGGCTTTTTGGCCATCAATGTGGTAACAAGTTATTCTAATGCATAGGTAAACGTAAGTGCTTATTGGCCGCGTAATTCGTATTTGTACATAGTCGGTAAACTTCGGGAGAGGTCGAGTGCGTAGGCCGTTCAAAATGGTTTGTATGGTGTACGTGTTTTAGCAAAATGTTTACTATTTACATACATCCATAGTGCATTCTCTCTAACCCCAATCTTATGGTTAGTTCAATGAAGCGATAATTCGACACGAGAAAGATATTAACATAAAGTCATGTTCGATATCGTCTTGAATTTAAAAGAACTATTATTTCGCCAAAGGACATTTTCCACAAAAACCATTTAAAACGAACTTAATTCCTATTCCAAAAGAAACCGTTTTGGCATGCTAATTTTACGGCACAGTTCAGCCGAAGAATTTCAATTAATGACATTCAATTTCGTACTACACATTATTTAAAACTAAACTCGATTTAAGAGTACCTACCTGGATTCTGTAGCGTCAGCAAAAACGGTGACTCATTAAATGACCGAGCGTTTTCGCCCGCGGAGCCATTTGGATAAAATGGCGGATAAATTTAAGGATACTTGCTACATATAGCTTGAGGTAATATTAATTGTAGTAATTTTATTTTATTTTATTTTATTTCGGGATAAAAAACAGGATTACAATTAAATGTTATACATAATATCTTACTAATTAAATACTTATCGTACTACTAGCAACATTATCCACTTATTACTAATTCAATTGATTGTTGCTACGTGAGATAAAAATAAAACAATACGTTACTTTTTAGCATATTTTTGGTTTATTTACAAGTTTTTCGCGAGAGGCTTGGGTTCGTGATAGACATGTTTTTTTATTCATAAAATCGGTATTTTTTTTATTACGACTAATGAAGACATTTTTTTTCACATTTGGTGTTATTTTGGGTTTAAACATATAGTATTTTTAAACCGCGAGTATGTTCCGTTGGGATTATTTCTGGCTTTAACCTAGATGTGACTCCGTCTACGTGAAAGTCAGAAAAGGCGGCAGCTAGTGTCACATAAAAAGTTGTATCTAGTATATATTTGTACAAGACTCCCTAAATCACATAAGAACTGTTCTTACTTACCTGATGGTTCTCTAGCGAATTGTGTAGATTTTCCAAGAAAGACAGTTCAATGGTTTACCTGGAACAAATTAAAAGAAACGGTAAATAATTTTCTCTCACTTCCTATTTCTTTGCTAAAGCGTAATATTTGAATCTAGAACCTACTTTAAGTTTTGTAACGATATTATACCCTAAATCCATCGTGGTTTAAGAAATTAAAACTATTCAATATGTTGGTCAAGTACACAAAAGCGTCTTTTCAAAAAAAAAACGCTAGGAAAACACGCCACTGTACATAAAACCATGCATATAAAAATATACGAACTCCACAACCCTTTATTCTCTAAAAATAAAATAAAAAACACCACACACTTTTTTACAACGATGAAACAACGCATTTTGTGCTGACGGTACTGGGTTAACAATCTGTGTCGACTGTGGAAAAAACGAATGACTTGCTGTGGATTCGCTTATTCATTTACTAATCGAAATAATACATTAAGGTATAACAGTTGAAATAATATCGAAATAGTAAAAATAAGTAAATTTAAATTCATGAAACAAAGATATTATAAGTACTTTTGAACTGACGGGTAAAAGTAGCACTAAAGAATAGGGTAAATTCTAATGCATATTAGATTTTTTGTCACGTTAGTGGAAAATAAAGATGATAAAGCGCGTTGAAACGAATGACCACGTCTATTTTAAAAGTGTACCACTTTCTACTTAGAACTGACATAACAAGTTCCCACTCCTGAATAAGTGGAGGCGGAAGCAGTGGGGGCTTGTTACCTTACTTCTAATTTTAATGTAGTCAAAACAAAATAGATTTCTTTACTTCAAACCTGTTTCTACATAGAGTTTTCAAGTAATTTCCTTACTTTTATAGCATTTCGCTCTTATATGTTAGTACGGGTGAGTTAGTACCAAAGGTCCATCAGTGTAATGACTACCCACTCAATGAAATTAACTTGATTTGAAGACATGTTTTGTTGTTTATGTGTTCCTGGTACATCGTAGCAAATATATTTTTTATTGATGGTGAATTGGTACCTTGTTAGGGTTCCGTAGCCAAATGGCAAAAAGCGGAACCCGTATGGATGCCTCATGTCTGTCCACAAAACAACCCAGTTGGGTTATTTTATGGATGGGGGAAAAGTCATCAATTGACTTCTTTTTTTTAGAACGGGGTCAGAGTCTTACTGACTAAAACCCATCCGTGATCTTACTAAAACCTTTGCGTTCCAGGGGCGCGTACTCTTTCGAGAAAATTCCGCAATCCAAGCAGGCACTGTCTTCTATTCTAACGACTCTTTGAGACGCGCGTGGAACAAAACGTCGACCCGAACTACATACTGAATAACACGGTTCTTCTTGGAAATATTGGTGTAGTTTTCTGGTTTGCAAGTCCTTATTCTTAGAAATTAATTAACCCATTTTAGTTAAACTACTTCATGCATGTACGCGATATATATTAAAAACTGTGTAAAGATTAAAACAAAAAGGCAGTTAGAGGGAAAAATAGCTGTCTAAAAACTGTTAAAATCTCTCCTTCTCTAAACTCTTCATTAGGTTCGTTAATTTGCCAATAAAATTATTTTTATATTTACATAGAATACGTTATGTATGGTCAGCGAGCCATGAAAATGGAGAGTTTGAGCTTCAACCAATTAACTGTTGTTTTGATGTGACGATCAGAGCTTCTTTGCATGATATAACTTGTATTTAGAGCTTCAATACCGAGTATTCGAGTCCCCCAAAAAAAAAACCTTATTGGTTCCGTGTTAAAACCACAATTCAATCTTTCCACCCTTCCCCACCCATCACCCATCTTTCAATTTACCCACAAAACGGAATTGAAACATCAAAATCCTGTCTTTCAAAGTATATACAGCTGCATTCATTCCCAAATACATAGTAAATGTGTCCCAACAGCCATTAGAAAAGTAGGTCAATAACAAGAAAACACGTAAATAAGATAAATCTCCTTCAACGGTACTTAATCTGAATCCCGTGACGACAAAATAAGATTATATTATTTTTTGTAGAGAGAAAATAAAAATGGTCAAGTGCGGAAGTAATCCTACTAATGGTTCCGTATCATAAACGTTACGTTGTTGACGCCATCTTGGAACAAGCGCGGATCCACCTTTGTGGACACGATGGGCATACCCACAATCTTAATAGACTTTCGACGTCCGTGTACCGGCTATTCATTAACGATAGTGACTCAACGATTATAAATGAATATCGACTCTCCATAGCCAAATGGAAAAAATCAATTTGATCTTTTCCATTTGGCTATGGAGGTGGATAATTCCGCCACAACAGAGTCCGTAGTATTATTAAAGCATGTGACCAAAATTAGTATCCTTACATTAAAAAAAAAAACAAGATAGAAGCGATCTCACTTTTCTACTCTTCGTAAGCTTTAATTTGCAATTCAAGTAAGCATCAAAACATACATATATGTATACTAGCATTTAATTTAACTTGATATTCTTTGACGTCGTGAAAAATTCATCAAAATCGGTTTAATAGTTTAGTCTAAATGTGTGTTGTGCAAACAAACAGACATATACTTCTGTAATGTTCACATATTATTAGTATTCGTTCTGCGGTTTTGCTCACGTTAAATTATACACTGTGCAAAATCTTGGTCAGTGCATCATATATTTTATAAACATCTCCTTTGTCGGAATGCATACTTGGCAATCTTTGTGTGGCCGTGACCACAACCTTTTTTAAGGGTTGGATCCGCGCCTGTCTTGGAAAAAGCAAAGCAAGTACCGACAGCAGATCTAATGTCTTCATGCTTTTCCCTTTCCACATTTTTTTGCGTGCTGAGGTTGTCAGAGATTTTCTAAACCTTACAGCTTGTGCAAAAAAGTCTCGTGACAGGGTAGACATTTACAGAAAAAGAAAAAAAGCGTGAGTGTCTTGGAACACTCGGTTGGAACTGTTTCTTTCGTAGTGTATTACTAATTAATTGAAGTAACAGTAGGAAATTTCGTAATTATTATACTTTTTCGTGTTATGAAATAAACATTTTATTGTGCACTAGTAGCGCCCTGCGGTTTCACCCATGTTGTTCCCGTTCCCGTGGCAATACGGGGATAAAATAAAGCCTATGATACTCCACAATAACGTAGCTTTCTATTGGTGAAATAATTTTGAAAGTCGGTTCAGTAGGTCCAGAAATTACCCCTTACAACGTCGCAAACTCACAAACGTTACCTCTTTATAATATTAGTATAGATCATTCAATTCATTATAAACTTAATCAGTACATTCTCCATCTGTGCATTCAATCGTAGTAATAATGGGACAAGTTTATTTAATAAGATTAATCACTACTATATATAATATACATTTAAATAAAAAAAAAAACACTAAACTAACTAAATCTAAAAATAGTCAAAAGATGGCGTCGAAAAATTCCTCCGCATCGCTGGCCACTGGTAATGTACCCAAAAGGCTGGCAGCATTACCACGCTGTATGGCAATGCTTAATAGTAATAATTGGTTCCGCACACCTATGACTGGGTACAGCCATTAGTATATGGGCTATGGATAACCGTCTACACCAAAGCGAGTTACAAAATTCTTACACTTTTTTTTCGCCTAACCCGCTAATTCCGTACCATTCGATAAGGAAGTTCGTTCCAAAAATATTTCTAATCACATTGCAACTAACATTGAGGAATGGAGCCAAATGATTTCAGATGTACTATCTTTGGATTTAAACTGCTCTTCTTGTAAGGGATCTGTATTAACTAGGCTGACAAGTTGTATTTCGTACAATCAACACAATCTGTGTACAAGCTGGGAGGGTTTAAGAGTGAATAAGTTACTACTAAGCAAGTGCGCGTTGCTGCGATGAGGATGTGATTAAATGCCACATCAGCTGCCGCATAGACAAGAGTTTTGTTAAAACTGTTGGAAAATCTAAATGATCCATGTTTTTCCCTGATGTCCCACAGGCGTCTCAAAGTCTACAAGGTCCCGTTCAAACCTCATCGGAACCCTAAAAATGGCGACAGAAATTCATTTCATTTTTACAATTGTAACTTTCGTTGTGGGTCCGATTCCTTGTTTTATTTTCAAACAACATTCTTCGCTAAGTAAATGTCAAACAAGACCTACTTTTCCGCTATTGTAGTTTATCTTTTTTTAGTGATCTTTTTTTAAGTGCTTTTCTTTTTACTTCAGTGAAGACAGATACTTGAGCTTCATTTTTCTCGTTGAGAATAATAAATTATTGCTTTTAGCTTGAGTTCAATTCGAAATGAGCTGCACTTTTAATTATTTTTAAACTCGCCTTAAGCCATAAGTTCATCAAAACACCAAAAATGTGATGAACTATGAAGCACGCTTACTTATTCACTCTTGACTTAAAACCCCCAGTTTGAGATGACTGCCGACCGTGTATAATTTTTATTCATTCATTTTTTTAAAGTAGTGATACACATGCGGAGTTAAAATGCAACAAAGCATACTCTACCAATCAACCTATGGTTGGTTTTGTAAGCGTCTTGGAAAGGTTTACATAATTATATGTTTGCTGATTACTACAATTTGAAGTCTTGAAGTTGCTTTAAGAGCGAGTGTGATACTTCTAGGAAAGAGTGCTCCGTGGTCGTCGGTCGACCACATCACCGCTTATACGATATTGTAGCTATCAAAATACAGATTCCGGCAGTGAATTCCACTCTTTAGCCGTATGCATAGCAAAAGTATTCCTAAAACATTTAAGTGGGTATGAGAGGGATTTTCACCACGTACCTTTGGGGCATAGTGGTACGGCTTAAAAAATCTATATTATAATGTTATAAAGTGCAAAGAATTTTATTTTACCGAATAGTTTTTAACCATTTTGCACCAATGTAAAGCTACATTATATTCTATACCCGTATTCCCACGAGAATAGGACCTATGCGGGTGAAACCGCGGGGCGCTGCTAATGTATGATAACAAGTAGCGCGGAAAATTCTCACGTTTAAACCAGTAAAAAACTTTAGAAAAAATTTGAAAGGCATAAGAAAAAAATGTCCAGAAATACTGTCAGAATTTTTGTGGAGTACAGTGTATTAAGTAAAAGTGCCTTTTTATCTTTTCCCTATTTATTTTACCTCGTAGAGAAAGGCTTTTAAAATATTCAACACTAGCTTTTACAAGCGATTTTTCTATCGTAGTTAAACTGTACCGTAAGACTCATGCATGTTTCTAGAAAAAACGTAGTCTATATCGCTCAGCAATAGTGAAATTTTCTGTCAGTGAAACATTTTTCAAATGACTTTTCAAGCATTATCTTATGTGACAGTTCTGTCACAGATTGAATTTGTCCATTTGCATCAGATTGCTAGAAAAGTTTGGGACTTTATAATCGTTAAAACAGTTTATTTTTTTGACGTGACAACGTCTAATACATCGATGAACGCCGGCTGCACGCACGAAAAAGGATGATTCTCTGTAACGTTGCGCTAATTGTAACGTTCCGATTGGAGCGAGAGCGCTGCACGAGTAAGCGAGAGGCATGATCATTTCATCAATGTTTTGTTACGACGTTGTCACGTTAAACTATCATCCATAACCCGACTTTACAGACAGCCAGTTTTTTTCAGCTACCCATCATCACCCTTAAACATGACCACGAATTTCTGAAACACCCTTTATACTTGATCTCACCGTTATCATTCAACATATCTAGTACTCAACCAAACATGGAAAATCGTGTTACATTCATATTTAACCGTCATATTTATATTATGGAGCCAGGCAGCGTTGGTCTATAGGGTAGTTGACTAATAAAATTTAATTAGTCCATCAGATAGATTTCGAAAAATATTGGACACCTTATTTATGCTCTAACGAATCTATAAAAAATTACGCAGATAAAAAGCATCAAAGATTGAGAGAGTGCGGGCTTGTGACGTCGCAGCTTGGTAAAAATCGTAGCACGTAGTGACAACTACACACGAGTTTTCAACGCACTGTATCGTCTTCGTTTTCGTGAAAAAAGAATAGACACATGTCTAATAATTTTTGGAAATCTATCTGACGATCTAATTAGCTTTTTGTGGTTCTCTTGTTTATCCCACCGTACCTCATACAGATCCAATGTTAAAACAGAAAGATTTCAAATGTCTAAAAATAGAACTAATCATTAGTAATTAGTCATTAGTCATTTATTCATTAACAATTATTTGCATTTGAATTTACACAATATTAAATTCATCTTATATTAAAACAATGGGTAAGAAGTTAAAAATAATGAAATACAGACACAATCTTGGTCGTTCAGCTCCTTTATACCGGTTTTTGTCTAGCTACAATAAGCTGAGCACGCGTACTAACAATTTGGACATATTTTCGAACAGTCTGAATGAATTTAGAAGATACGCCCTCAGTTCTTGATCGATTTGGTTATTTCCTTTACATACATTTTAATTTGTGTATTTGTGTAGCTGCTGCCCGCGACTTCGTCCCCGTGGAATCCCCGATTTTAAAACATTCTTTATCGCTGCTCCGCTCCTATTGGCTTAAGCGTGATGATATATAGCCTAAAGCCTTCCTCGATAAATGGTCTATTCAACCCAAATAGAATTTTTCAATTCGAACCAGTAGTTCCTGAGATTAGCGCGTTCAAACAAACAAACAAACAAACTCTTCAGCTTTATAATATTAGTATAGACTAGCAGCGCCTCGCGGTTTCACCCGCGTAGTTCCCGTTCCCGTGGGAATATGGGGATAAAATATAGCCTATAGCCTTCCTCGATAAATGGGCTATCTAACAGTGAAAGTTTTTTTCAAATCGGACCAGTAGTTCCTGAGATTAGCGCGTTCAAACAAACAAACAAACAAACAAACAAACAAACAACCAAACAAACAAACTCTTCAGCTTTATAATATTAGTATAGATTTAATTTAACTTAATTTTTGAACTCAAATCTGAACCTATTCTATTCTTTAAATTTTAATTAATGTAATGATTATGTCCTAATTTATTTGTTTTTTTTTTATAGTTTTAATTTATTTTGTTTTCCTATTCCAATTTAATTGATGTTTTTTTTTTTAATTATATTGTATTTTAATTTAGTTACTTGATATTTGACATTACAAAGTTTACATTACAATTTCAATGTAAACTTTGTAAATTTAAATTTTGTTAAATGATATTTATTTTATAAGTAGGTTAAACATAAAACTTTTACACGTCATATATTTGTTATTATTATGATATATTTCAATCTCAAAAAAAATGTATTATTGATTATACAAGTGCTGTGCACACCTATAAGTGACGAATTCACCGCAAAGCTGCTGAAATAGAATTAATTTTATGTAATGATTTAGTTAATAAGTCGTTGGTGTGTCAATGAATAAATAAATAAATCTGTAATTCGCTTTTTAAGCGGCTTCATCATCTCTTCCAGAGATTCCTATTTACAAATATGGGTAGCCAAACAAACAATCTTACAGTTTTATATATATTGATCAAAATCCTACCTACTTCAATTTGTTGCCGTGTTGAAGTTCAATAGCATAAAAAGATTACTTCCGTGTATAGTTTACACTTCATTACATCAAATAAGTTTCCCCAGCCGAACTGCTAATATCCTGTAGGATATTAACAGTTCGGCGAACTCAAACATACCAGGAAAACCGAGTAACATCTCATATTATTTATACGACATATTAATATTACAGAGCATGGCAGCTTTGGGTAATTAAGTTCTCTTATTTATCTGTAATAAGGTTTTATTAAATAAGGGTGTATATTTGGGTGAATCCGGCAAAGTATGTACAGTTATGGCGTCGGTTAAAGCACCTGCTTTTGAGGCACAAAGATGTGACCAATATTTTCAAATTCATAATGGATTACGTGCTTTCAAAATATATATTTGAGACATGATAAACTCTGCGAGTAGAGCAGTGGTGGCCGAATGGTGACGGCCCCGACTTACGAAGTTGTAGGTCACGAGTTCAAACCCAGCCAGGCGCATTACTTCGTGTATTTAATCTCATTACCACTGCTCTCTAAAACGGTGAAGGAAAACATCGTGAGGAAACCGGCATGTCCGCGAACCAAAAATTTGAAGACATGTGCACACACAACATTCACCAACAAAAAGACAGAACACATTCACCAACAGGCCCCGCGTGGTGGATTACGGCCCATTCCCTCTCCTAGAGAGGAGGCCTGTGTCCCAGCAGTGGGAACATTAAAAGGCTGATTATGCTTTATTATGCTAAACTCTGTGAAAGTTGAAAACTAAGCTGAAGGAACGTTCTCCCGGGATAGAAGTAACCAATGTAATGCGATGCCAAGGCAATAACATCTACATATTATTTTATTATACGAGGAGATATTTTGTCTTATGTTTCCTCATAATATCGCCTATCACAAATAATTGTATGATTTCCACAGAAATGAAAAAAAGTAATAAATATGTAAAAATATGTATTGTCATACCTGCCATTGTCATAGCCTGGGCAAAATGTGATGTCTTCAGTTCTTTACTACAGATAAAGCAAAAATAATTAATAGAACCAAAATCGCAGTGAGTAGTAGATTTTTTTTTTACTTTTCTTAAATAATAATAGTCTTTTTCCTCTATCCTATCTTGTTTTGTTCGACAGGGTCCACAATGATCTAAAATTATGTAAAAAAAATATGTGTACCTTTTTTTTTCTGGATGGGAAGTCATCAAAAATGACTAGGTACTTCCGCTCTGGTCGGAGTGGAATAGAGTGTCAGGTTCTTACTGACTAAAAACTATTCGTGTTCCTCCTAACGCTCCATGCGTTCCAGGGCCGCCGTGACTCGTTCGAACGAATTCCTTAGTGGCCCTAGTGGGTCCCGACGACTATGCTGACATCTCTTTAAGGCACGCGTGGAGCACAAAGCTCTGTTCACCCACGCCTGGTTGTTATCGAACGACGAGCCACCGAACGGTCGCCGTCCGTTGGCGTCTTCCTAAAATGCGGCGGCTGGGGCGTGACGTTTGCTATCACATCCTACCGGGGTACCAAGCTTCATCCAAACAGATTATCAAATTAATTTCAATATGAGAAGATTATGGTTTGGTCAGAAACCGCTAATCCACATGTAAAAAGCTGGCGATCATTGATCGTACCTGCTCTGTATGAGAAAACTGAACTCTGCAGTATGAGAATAATACGCGGATTATGCTGTTGTTATGTGTGTTTAAATGATAAATGATATTTATTTTGTAAGTAGGTTAAACATAACACTTTTACACGTCCAATATTTCTTGTCATTTTAAGCTAGATGAAGCCGGTGTTTCCTAGCTGACTACCCTGAGAAGAAACACCGAAACAAACTCAGAGGTCAAAGTCTCTTTTAAAGTCCATACAATCCGTACTGGTCAAATCATATGAGAACCATGTAGGTTAATGTCTGAGGTAGCCTTTTGAGGAAAGTGCCACACAGATTTGAGTGGACCTGTCCAGACAGTGCAAGCATTTGTCAGATACCGTGTAGCTCAAACTTAAAACTTTAAGGAGCTCAACGGCTTGACGAACAATACCAAAGTAAGGACATTTGGGTAGGCCGCAAGAATTACTCAAACTGCCAGACAAACTGAAACAAGACCCTAATATGGCGATCTACATAGTTCCCATTCATAATATGTTATATGAGAACTACGCAGATCTGTGTCTGAAATAGTCTTTTGAGGAAAGAACCATACAGATTTAAGTGGGCCTGTCCATTCAGTGCAAGCCTTTGTCAGTAGTCGAGTAGCTCAACTTAGAAACAATAAGGAGCTCAACGACCCGACGAACAATACCAAAGAAGGGACATTTGGGTAGGCCGTAAAAGTACTTAAACTGCCAGACGTCATCGTTATATATACTTTAAGGAAAGAAAAAAGAAAATAATACCCATATAGTCCTCATATTCACAAAATAAATTAAGTAAAAATATAATACTTTACAAAGTAAGTATACATGTCAAACATAATAAAATAATAAAAAAAAAAATATTACTTTAACAAGTAAATATTCATGTCACAATAATAAAATAATACTTTAAAAAGTAAACATTCATGTCAAAATTGCAAAATTGAATTTACATGCAGGAGAATATAAAATGTCAAAGTCTAAAATTGAGAAAAGTATCAATAGATAAACGTAATATTAGGCCATGTACATCGTTGAAGCATCTCAATCCCAAGCCTTTTGGTCTTCAATATAGTCTCTAACTGTGTAAAAAGCTTTCTGGCATAGCTTACGTTTTACTATCAATTTGAATTTATTAATACTAAGGTCTTGGATGTAGGAAGGGAGTTTATTATAAAAACGTATACATTGACATCTAAATGAACCACCTATTTTCTTGAGCCTAGTTTTAGGAATGACAAAATTATGTTTGTTCCTGGTATTCACATTATGAATATCACTGTATCTTTTAAATAGATTAATATTTTTATGTGCATACAAAAGATTCTCGTAAATATACTGAGAAGGCACAGTCATTATATTAATCTCTTTAAATTTGTCTCTGAGGGACTGTCTAGGACTTAATTTGTAAATCGCACGGATAGCTCTTTTTTGCAACACAAATACTGTTTGAATATCAGCGGCATTTCCCCACAACAAAGTTTGATTATACTGTTGTCATATTATGTGTTTGTCAGAGCATGATGGCGTCAGTGTGAGTGCACACATGCATAACATGCGATGGAGCGGTGTTAGCCAATAATTGTTCATTCACTGTGCTAAGCTAGGATTAGCTGGGAACGTTTAATTAATTTATATTTGATGTCAATAATAGACTGTTCTGTATTGTGTTTGTGTTGTTAGCTGTTGGGTTTATTTATATATTGTTAACTATGTAGCATTGTTTTTATTAGTATTTACTTTTTATTTAGCTATATTTTTTTATATATTCTTTTTGTATTTTGAAGCTTGCATTCTTGCATGTTTGGTATGAACAATAATAGTATAATATAATAAAATATCGCATGGCGTGTGTAAGTAATTATTTTCAAGACCACAATGCTATTTATAACAATTGTAACTCATAAAATCCTGGATCAACAGACAACCAGAAAAGTGCTAATGAATCCAGGAGAAACGATTAATCTTTATTTAATACATGCTTTATTGTATACCTCATAATAACCACTTTTTTCTAATGTTGGGTAATCATTAAATGACTTCTTCCGTTCTGAGCTGAGTGAACTGTCAAATTCTTACTGACTAATACTGATACATGTTCCACCAAATGCCCTTTGCGTTCCAGGGCCGTAGTGACTCTTTCGAACATATCCGCAACTCATAATAAGCATAGGACAAACGTTTTAAAACAAATGTACGATGAGCTGTTTTTCACATGGCAGTGTATTTAGAGATGAGCCTTTGGATTGACTGAACGGGTGAAGACTTTCTCTATCACTTAAAGGTTTTCTGGAAGAAAACTCAACTTTGAGTTAAGTTCGCCTTTGTACGTGCAATTTATTCATGTATAATATAGTAATTATTTTTGGTGTACAATAAAGAATTAAGAAGACCGATTGATTGATTTTACTTTGTATGCCATTCAACAGATTGAAGTACTTCTAACAGACGGATGTGTTATAGGGGACTTTACGACTGTGAAAAGTTAGCAATGTTTCCTTCACAATTTATCAACGAATTCCCCACAATTTATTGCAACAGAATCGATTTTGAGCCAAACTACATGTCAACACGATTGCTATGGAATTAATTCTCAAATGCACTGTTCTACACGCGAAGATAGTGCTATCAAAATTGATGTTATATCAGTGCCAATACGATTTGGTTTGAAATCGGTATTGGGTATTGATAAACAGTTGTACTTATCTAAAAGACGACCTACATATTTCCTGATTTTGATAGTTATCGGATTAATTCAATAAGGTATATTTTGGTACTGCCTACTCTGTATTGCTAACGGGCTATACCATTTTGGTACTACCTACTCTGTGTTGCTAACGGGCGATACCATTTTGGTACTACCCACTCTGTGTTGCTAACGGGCGATACCATTTTGGTACTACCTACTCTGTGTTGCTAACGGGCGATACCATTTTTGTACTACCCACTCTGTGTTGCTAACGGGCGATACCATTTTGGTACTACCTACTCTGTGTTGCTAACGGGCGATACCATTTTGGTACTACCCACTCTGTGTTGCTAACGGGCGATACCATTTTGGTACTACCTACTCTGTGTTGCTAACGGGTGATACCATTTTTGTACTACCCACTCTGTGTTGCTAACGGGCGATACCATTTTGGTACTACCCACTCTGTGTTGCTAACGGGCGATACCATTTTGGTACTACCTACTCTGTGTTGCTAACGGGCGATACCATTTTTGTACTACCTACTCTGTGTTGCTAACGGGCGATACCATTTTTGTACTACCTACTCTGTGTTGCTAACGAGCGATACCATTTTGGTACTCCCTACTCTGTGTTGCTAACGGGCGATACCATTTTGGTACTACCTACTCTGTGTTGCTAACGGGCGATACCATTTTGGTATTACCTACTCTGTGTTGCTAACGGGCGATACCATTTTGGTACTACCTACTCTGTGTTGCTAACGGGCGATACCATTTTGGTACTACCTACTCTGTGTGGCTAACGGGCGATACCATTTTGGTACTACCTACTCTGTGTTGCTAACGGGCGATACCATTTTTGTACTACCTACTCTGTGTTGCTAACGGGCGATACCATTTTTGTACTACCTACTCTGTGTTGCTAACGAGCGATACCATTATGGAACTACCTACTCTGTGTTGCTAACGAGCGATACCATTTTGGTACTACCTACTCTGTGTTGCTAACGGGCGATACCATTTTTGTACTACCTACTCTGTGTTGCTCATGGGCGATACTATTTTCATGTATCTTTAATATTGCCTTTTATGTATGTACTTCTTCTTTTCGTGTCAATTTTGTCCGACTGTCATTGAGCAATCTGTACAGCTCTGTCATCGGCTTCAAGATAAAACTTGAATGATGTAAGTTTATATTTTTACTGTAGAAAGTAATATCGGAAATAAATGCACGTTTTCTGGCTCTGGGAACGGAGCCACAGGATAAGCCAAAGCAAATAAGCATGGCCACTTACTGGGCACAAACGGTTGAAGGGAAAAGAAGAAAAAGTAGGTCGTTTTGAACACGCTCTCGTAAAATTAGACTAAAAATCTTTTGAAAATCTCATTTACACAATTCAAAATCATTCCCGTCCAGTACCATGTCCCGTGAAAACCGAACAAACAAAATAACGACTAAGGAAGTTGAAATGTAGCCAACCTAACGTAATATATAACTACTGGCGATATTCCCCCTTTTATCTGTCTTGGCGACACGTTGTCTGGCCGAAAGTTTGGTGTTTTTGCGCCCTCCATAGTTTCTTGCAGGTTGGTAAATTGTTTTTTAGGTCAGTCGGTTTTGAATTTATTAGGTTGGTAAATGTAAGTTAGGGTTTTTAGTACTCGTTAGTCTATGATTTATGTGAATCTACGAGGTCAGAAAATTCTAACAGGCCCTATTAGAATCCATAATAATGCGAAAAGGGTCTGCTTGGGTTGCGGAATTTGTTCGAAATAGTCACCGCGGCCCTGAAACGCAAGGGCATTTGGAGGAGCACGTATGGGTTTTAGTCAGTAAGAGTCTGGCACTCCATTCCGCTCCGCTCAGAGCGGGAGAAGTCATTTGATGATGCCCCCAGCCTTGAAAAAAAGGGGGCAATCCTAGTTCTTGAAGAACGATCGCACTCTAAACTCTTTCAGACTAATCGCTACATTTTTAACACGTTCTCCATTTAATGTCGGTGAGATGATAATGCGAGTATATTATACTTATAATATAGAATTTCTTGTTTGAATCAATATCACTGTGTTTCTGAATAACAAATGACAATTACTTACACACTTCTATTCCACATAACTCATGTGCCATTTCTCCCCTAATACAGCTCTAAGCCCAGTCATTCAGTGTCAGTTATCACGACCGTTTGTAACCCGATATATCCCGACTCTCCCCTTTATTCCGCGTACTGACAAGTGACTTAAATGTTACACAGAATGGACGAGGAATATATTCTGATATTTCCTGTGGACGCAAAATGAATTTATTTTACTGTGGAGTTTTGTATTGGATTTGTAATTAGGTGGTCTTTCTGTGGAGACCACCAAATGACAAATCCAGATTAATAGTTTGCATCGAATAATCTGAGATTAAGACCTAAACCAATACCCTTAATTTGATTGTGTTCACTGTGATAAACATTCATCAAAAGTAAATATTGGGCGACTACTATCTACTATATTTTGGTTTTTATTTTAGTTATAGCAAGGTTAAAGCATATTTATCGGTATAAAAAATAATCCTACTAGTGGCCACATCGCTAATCTGTCATTTTCGACACAAGATGTCAACGAGACGTAGGCACTCGATTCTTCGCAAGGTAAATGTTTTTATTTTACATGTTTTACATGACTAAACTAATTTTTTATGGTGTTTATTTACTAAACAATGCTTATGCTTTCGTTTGATATTGGCGTTACGTGATTTTTAGTGTTTTTGGTAACTTTTTTTGGAAGTAAACTTGTATGTTCATCACAGTGAACACTGCCAAATTCTCGAACAAGTATTGTCAATCTGATACGTTCATTGTGATGAACATTGCCAATTTAGGTACAACTTTTATTTAAAAATAATATGCTTTTATATGGTGAGCTATTACTGGGCTTCATTGCTTTTATGCTTGTTAACTGAATAAAATACAAGACCGCATGTATAGAATACTAGCATGTCGAGCATAATGTAACCTGTCGAGCATGCACCATCCGACACTGGTGATAAATTCGAAAATAATAGTGCCTTCTCCAAGCCCTTTTTCATCTTTTGGACCTTCCATTAATTCTTCTTTAGACCGCTTAGACATTATTAGTAGTCCCGAATCTGAAAATACCCAAAATGACGATAAACAGCTGTAAAAACCATCCGATATATACCACTCCGAAGCTTTCCAATTAACTCCAGCTTTGCAGGATATTTGCCCTAATAGACCACCCAGAGAACAAAACTATGATAATGTTTCATCATTATCTTCAATATATCTCCTCCATCTGAGATACAATCACCAACACCTGGTACGGATACATAGCAACAAGATTAGAGGAGCTGAACAGTTTTTACCGGAAGAAAAGTCGATGAAGAAAAAACAGAGGGCCTTTTTACAAGTTGTTTGTGATACAAACAAATTAGTTATTGTACGCTGGACTGATAATTAATAAACCTGTAACTCTTATAAGCTCATTTGTTGCTTAAGAACCAGTATAAAGGTAGCAGTATATAAGGTATTGTAAAGAACAGAAACAAAAAATAGAAATTGACTGCCTGGAAATTGTTCGCGAGTACAATAAGCATAAGGGGGGTGTAGACCTGGCTGATATGTGGATATCATTAAGTATGTAAAGTCCCGTTTAAATTTAGAAGGTAGTTTATAGGAATATTTAGTCGATTACTAGATATGTATATGTATAAATAATGTTTGGCTATTGCATACGCGTTATAGGGATCAACGAAAGTCAAAGGCATGGAAAGTTTTTCGATATGACATTTACTTCATTTTTCAGAAAAACAGATCTATACCTCATGAAAAAGTGCAGGAATGTAAAATTATAAACCCAAGATCAGCCAGGCCTATAAACCCCATCAGGTTTGATAATACAGGACATTATTCCAGCACAAAAGGATACTTTCGCAAATTATAAAATGCAACATGAGACTGCTTTGTTACGGGAAAAAATCCTCACAAAATATTAATGTTTTTTAGATTTCCATAATAAATAATTTGATTTATTAAATGTAGGTACATAGTGTTTTATTTTACCTGTTTACATGACCCTAATTTGACAATGTTTACCACAGTTAACATTACAAATTACTTGTTGTTTTCAATGTATTTCGCATTGTTCACTGTGATGAACATGGGTTTCCTGAAAAACTATGAACTAAATATTTTTTTGTCTATTTTTCCTAGGTTGTATTTAACCCTAAGATACCAGAAATACTACTTATTTCATCAATTAAAACAACTCGGATCTCTGCCAAATTAAGGGTTAAGCATGTTTTCATCTATCGAAAGCTACATTAACACCTATATTCCCATGGCAACGGGAACTACGCGGGTGAAACCGCGGGGCGCTGCTAATAATTTATATTCAACTGACAGTACCCCGCGGTTTATTAGTATAGATTACAATCCAATAGCGTAATTATGCGTTTCACTACTGGGATATTTATCGACCATATCTGGCTGGACTACTATAAGATAATTCAACACATATACATATTTATATTTAATATAGATTTTGTATTTCGAGGTTTTGTTTATTATTTTTCTCAAAATCTATTCATGGTTTCCCGGATCTTTGGTGGTGGCCATTTTTTCACCACACATGATATCGAAACGCATTTTTTGTCTCGTTGATAGCTATCTGAACTGCTCTTTTTGCTTTGCCGTTACGTCGTGGAACATTGTGTTGCTAATGGCATTAAATTAATAAGTAAGTACTCTTAGTTTACAATCTCATTACTTTTAACTGCTTTCATTTATCTTGAACGTTCAATTATTTTAACTCCGAACATACCTACTTACCATGAATTTAGCGCAAACGCTGACAACCAAAACAGCTTGTTATGCAAATTGTACTTTATCTTAATCGCGATAAAGTTGTAAATAACTTGTGTTTTACTATAGTGCGAGAAGTCACGAGACTGTATGTAAATGTTAATTTTGAAACTATGTTTATTTACTTGTAAACATAGATGTGGTAATGAAACATTTGATAATATCTTAGTAGTTATAATCGAGATTTGAATAAAATCAAAATTATCGTCACTAAAAAAAATCCAGATGTATAAAACAGTTTCGAATGCGGTTAACAAAAATTGATAATTCATCTCTGAAATGTGAAAAACTAATAAGAAACTTGATCTATTGCGAATAATAGATAAGAATTTGTTTTATAGCTGCTAAAAAATTCTGAAGTATTTTTTATGATCTTCTCTGTTGTTAAAACAAAGTGTAACACAATAAAAGCAATAAATACCTCTTAATTGGTCATTATTTATTTACTTTTAGTATAAATTGCTTACTTTACTATCAGTTTTCACCAAAGCGTATAGCAAGGCAACAAAATATTATTAATTTTGAATAACTAAAAAATTAATAGTAAATACACATCATTATGAACAACTCTTTTATTCGCGGTTTCAGTATTTGTTCCATAGTGAAATTTATTTATATTAATGAGTACAAAGAGGTGTTGTGTTAATTTTCTTACACGTTGCAAATGTCAACGGAAAATTACAGACTCCGTTAGATAATAATAAATCTTTAGAGTATAAGTTGAGTCTGAAAAAAACATTTTACTAACACAACATCCAAATTCAATAGTTTCCAATAAACTACTACATAATACTATAAACAGTTGTTGTTGTTGTTGTTCAGTTGTTGGTTGTTGTAACTATATAACAGTTTAAAATAAGACTGAAGAAAAATTGTCATACGAAAAAGTAGTTTACAATTCTACGCTACATTTTACAATAATATGCCTTTTGCAATTTACTGGAGACATATTAAACGGAAAAAGAAAATTTACGTACATAATTACCTATATATTCGACTAAGTAAAGATATTGACATACATTTATATATACATACGTAAAGTACACAACAACATCATTCTAAACACATGTGTCATTTTGTCAGATACCTACTTATAGAGGCAACAGACCCATCAGGACCTAGCCTAGTCAAGAAAAACAAAATAGATCTAACATAAACCCTAGTACGAGCAGCAAAATCAACAAAATTCGGGTAATTTGGCTTAGGAAAAGTAGTGTTAGTACTTGAATATATTGTGGGAGCAGACAGTTTGCGAGAGTACATGTATCGGAACATTGGGTCAGGCGATGTTTTTTTTATTTTTACTGATTACTCAGAGGTTATATGGGGATATGTGGTATATTTTATTCGGTAGAATAAAATATACAATAATAATAATAATAAAATATAAACTAGGTAATTTGGAAAAAAATATGTTATGAGTAGTCATTTTCGGTATGTTTAAAATTTATTTGTGTACAGTTGTATTTAAAATCCTTGCATTGATATTGAACTATGTACAGGCGCGTACAAAAAGGGGTCAGAAAAAGGCCAATTTTTTTATACATTTGGCATTATTATTATACATTGGTTACATTGCTAAATTTAAAATTAATAGAAGTTACAGTTGCGAAACAAGCGTGGATTTATTTACTAAGCAAGTTTACTAATTTTTTTTTTTGTAATGTTGCAATACTAGCTTCTGCTCGAATGAAAACTGTTTTGTCATCAGCGAAAAATTACTATGTCTTAATCAGGTCGTCCATGTGGCAAGTTCAGGTGCTATTGAAGCGTGATTGGTCACAAAAAATGTAACATACAGTTATTCTGTTTTTTTTTTATCAAATGAAATAGGATTCCAACATTCACAGAAGCATTTTTGAAAAAAAAAAAAACTTTATATTCTACACGTCATTATTACAGTATGCACATTGGCCACAATATGCATTGTCTAATACATATAACCTACTAGCTTTCACAAGAAACGTCGCTCGCGTGAATTTCAGAAATTATCTCAAGGGAACCTATTCCCTTACTAAATAGTATCCTATGGCCTACTCCAAGATAGGTATGGTTTGCCCTTGTACCACGTTTTATTCAAATCGTGAAGAGGTACCAACAAACAGAGTTACTTTCACATTTATGTATGTTTAGCTAAGAATTTCGACGTGCGATTCAGCGCTTTAAACGCTAAGAAAGCATAGCAGGTGAAGCAAATTATTTATTCATAGCAACGATATCGAGTCACCTACACCATCGTACCCAAATTATGTATATCAAGCGGTCAACTATGCTGTAGCAATATTATCAGACCGTTAGATACGCCGCGTAGCAGTATTAGTGGACCGTCAGCTACGCCGTAGCTATATTATGTGAGCGTCAGCTACGCCGCGTAGCACCCTATGTAATGTTTACTTCATCTATATTTTCTGTAACTTATATGGTGTACATAATAAAGAGTATTCTATTCTATTCTATTAGTGGACCGTCAGCTACGCCGTAGCAATATTATGTGAGCGTCAGCTACGCCGCGTAGCAGTATTATTGGACCGTCAGCTACGCCGTAGCAATATTATGTGAGCGTCAGCTACGCCGCGTAGCAGTATTATTAGACCGTCAGCTACGCCGTAGCAATATCATGTGAGCGTCAGCTACGCCGCGTAGCAGTCGCGAGAAAGAGCTATTATGTACATATTGTACGTCCATCCTTTTATGTCGAATACGCCATAGCCTTAATGAGATGTAGTAAAGTAATTATGGTAAGAACAGCTTTGGTCATATTTTTAAAAACATGTTCTTGATACTCATATCAAGAACATATTTTTAAATAACAAAGCGAACAAAATACACCAAATGTCTCGAAATCTGTATGGTTATTTGAAGAATTTGCGTATAAGATATGCAAATGCAAAAGATTTTCATATGGGGTCGTTTGAGCGAACTTAAGATGTGGTAGTATTTCCAGAGATTCACTAACAAAAGAAGAAAACAAGTCGATATCTGTTTATTTAATGGGTATGTACAAGTATACTAACGTTTATTTGTAATATTTTCTGCCAAATTTTGTTGCCAAGGCAATAATATCTACATATTGTTGCGCGCCAGAATTAAGTTAGGATGATAGCGGCATTCGGTACCACTAGCGCCATCTAGTATCGAGTAGCAGAACTATTGAAGTCAAGGACCTTCGAGATTTTTCTATGCTAGAATACTCGGACCTTAGTCGGTCGCGACCGATATGTACGCGAACTTTCTGGAGTTCTACTCGGCGCTCTATATAAGGCCGGCGCATGTACCGACCGAGTCAGTATTGGATTTGCGATACAAGTGATAACTTCGAGAGCGATCTTCGACTGCGAACTCAAGTGATTAATAGTGCGATTGTGTTTTGTGATTAGTGAGTTTATAGTGTAATTAGTGTGGTGTAAATTAAAGTGTCATCTTTGTTTATTTAATCGGCTGATTTTATTGTAACGAACCCGAAGCTCGTAACAATTGGTGTCAGAAGTGGGATTTAAAAGATGCCGATTCTACCAAAGGACGACACGGAGGGTATCCGTACCCGTAGTCAACGCCAGCAAGAGACGGACCAGAGGCGTTTTGGAAGTGCAACGCCGCAGGCTACGGAGAGACAGCTGGTGACCTTAGAGGCCGGCCCGTCCACCGCCGCTCCAGCATCATCATCAGCACCAGACTTTGCTGCTCTGATGCTGATGCTGCAGGAGCAGGCCCGCCGCCAGGAGGAACAGGCTCGTCGTCAGGAGGAACAGGCCCGCCGCCAGGAGGAACAGGCCCGTCGTCAGGAGGAACAGGCCCGTCGTCAGGAGGAACAGGCTCGTCGGTTGGAAGAACAGCTGCAGTGTGACAGGGAGGAACAGGCCCGTCGACAGGACGAACAGGTGCATCGCCAGGAAGAACAGATGTTCCTCATCAAGGATCTGCACGCCACTTTCGGCAAAGAAATAAAGGTTGTAAAAGATAAGGTGGTTCAACATGAAAACCGCCTGATAGAAGCTGAAACCCAGATTGCTGAAATAAAGAAAGCAATGGACAACCTTAAAGTAGGAGATGGAATTGCAACCTCTGTAGCAACTACTCCTTCGCCACGGGGATTCAAAGTGCCGCCGTTCGATGGAACATCTTCCTGGTCGGCCTACAAAATACAATTTGAGGCCGTTATGCAGGCGAACGGGTGGAATAAAAATCAGGCCATGACTGCCCTCACACTAGGTCTGCGGGACCAGGCCTTAACTGTTCTGGAAGCTCTCGGCAAGGAAGTGACTTACGAGCAGCTCCTTGAGGCGTTGGAATCTAGGTATGGCGACGCTCATCTGGAACACGTGTTTCGTGCGCAGCTAAAGGATCGCGTGCAACGCAGCGGTGAAAACCTGCAGCAGTGGGCCCTTGAGGTGGAGAAGCTGGTCCGAAAAGCATACCAGTCTGTACCTGCGCTCATTCAAGGGAACCTGGTGCAGGCATTCATTGACGGCATCCGCGACCTTGAGGTCAGAGCTGCTGTGAGGCTCGGTCATCACGGGACGCTCAAGGACGCCTTGGCTCATGCTCTGGAAGTGGAAGCTGTGCGGCAGGATCATCGTTCCCATCGCGTCAGGGAGGTTGCAGCGGCTACTGTTCGCGACCGGTCTAAAGGATACAGCCCTAGATGCTATGGCTGTGGGGAAAGGGGCCACCTACGGTCCAGTTGCCCTAGGCGAACTTCAGAAGGAGAAGCTGTGCGGCAGAATCATCGTTCCCACTATGGCAGGGAGGTTGCAGCAGCTGCAGTTCGTGACCATTATAAAGGGCGCAGCCCTAGATGCTACGGCTGTGGTGAAAGGGGCCACTTGAGGCCCAGTTGCCCTAAGCGAACTGCTCAAAGGGCAGATAGCCGACCTCTAGCAGGTAGAGCGGCTGACAATCGCGGACAGCGATTGGATGAGTACGACTTGGTGGTCGACCGTCGTAGCGGGAGATCTCATGGCAACGCAGATGCATTATCAAGAAGACCTTGCCCTGAAGACTGCAAGCATTGTACTCGGCAAGAGAGTAAAGAAGTCGTACCTGTGAGGATGATCAAGACAGATCTTAGTAACGAGTGGAAGGAAAACTTGGAACGTGCACAGCAGGATGATTTGGACATCAAGCCGATCTTGGAGTGGATGAAGGCCAGTGTTCCGAAGCCTACGTGGAGCGATGTCTCAGCGATGAGTTCCGTTACAAAAAGCTATTGGGCACAATGGGACAGTTTAGTGATTCAGGATGGAGTCCTGTGCCGTAAATGGGAAAATGCTCGGGGAGACAGCTGTCATTTGCAAATGGTTGTCCCTAAAGCTAAAGTACCGGATGTTCTACAGCTGTACCATAATGGTTGTTCAGGAGGCCATATGGGAGTTAAACGGACTCTACTGAAGATGCGGGAACGATTTTACTGGGTCCACTGTCGTGACGACGTCGAGGACTGGTGTCGCAAATGTACAAGTTGTGCTGCTGTAAAAGGACCTCAGACTCGTAGCAGAGGTGCATTGAAATTGTACAATGTTGGTGCACCATGGGAAAGGATAGCCCTAGACGTTGCGGGACCTTTTCCGGAGAGTGAAAGTGGTAACAAGTATTTCATGGTGGTTATAGATTATTTCACTAAGTGGCCGGAAGTCTTCGCCATTCCAAACCAAGAAGCTTCAACAGTTGCGGATAAACTAGTTCATGAAGTCTTCTGTCGTTTTGGAGTACCCTTGGAGATTCACAGTGATCAAGGAAGGAATTTTGAGTCTCAAATATTCCATGAAACTTGCCGAGTGATGGGTACTTATAAAACGAGGACAACTTCTTACCACCCACAATCGGATGGAATGGTAGAACGATTTAATCAGACATTGGAGAGATATCTGGCCAAAGTTGTGGAAAACCGGCAACGGGATTGGGACAAGCACATACAACCGTTTTTGCTGTCATACCGAAGTGCTGTTCATGAAAGCACGTCAGTGACACCAGCTTTCGCAAACTTTGGAAGAGAATTGCGGCTACCTGCAGACCTGATCACCGGAATACTACCTGATGCCCCACGCAGTATAACCGATTATGCGAATGACTTGCGGAACAAAATGAACGACATTCATGAGCACGTCAGACAATCGGGCCAGCAAACGTCTGAAAAGATGAAAACCCGCTATGACCGCAAAATGAACAATAAAGGGTTCGAGGAAGGTTCGCTAGTGTGGTTGCCCAATCCAGTTCGCAGCAAAGGGAAATCTCCTAAGCTCCAAGCTAAATGGGACGGACCGTACCGGATTGTGACGAAGATCAATGACGTGACCTACCGTATACAGAAAGGTACAAGAAGCGCTCCTAAGATCGTTCATGTTGATCGACTGGCGCGTTATTATGGGGCTGATAATGCTCGGGACGAGCATGTCTTAGGAGGGGGCAGTGTTGCGCGCCAGAATTAAGTTAGGATGATAGCGGCATTCGGTACCACTAGCGCCATTTAGTATCGAGTAGCAGAACTATTGAAGTCAAGGACCTTCGAGATTTTTCTATGCTAGAATACTCGGACCTTAGTCGGTCGCGACCGATATGTACGCGAACTTTCTGGAGTTCTACTCGGCGCTCTATATAAGGCCGGCGCATGTACCGACCGAGTCAGTATTGGATTTGCGATACAAGTCTTCGAGAGCGATCTTCGACTGCGAACTCAAGTGATTAATAGTGCGCTTGTGTTTTGTGATTAGTGAGTTTATAGTGTAATTAGTGTGGTGTAAATTAAAGTGTCATCTTTGTTTATTTAATCGGCTGATTTTATTGTAACGAACCCGAAGCTCGTAACAATATTATTATATTATACGAGGAGATATTTCGTCTTACGCTTCCTCATAATATCGCCTATCACAACTAATTGAATGTTTTCCAGCTCTATGAAAAAATAAAATTGTAAAGATATATAAATATGTATAGATATGTAAATACTTTGTGTTTTTTTTCATCATCTAACCTGGGCAATATGTGATGTCTTCAGTTCTTTACTACAGATAAACCAAAAATAATAAATAGAACCAAAATCGCAGTGAGTAATAGAAAAACATTCTACTTTTCTTAAATAATAATAGGCCTCCTCGTCTATCTTACCTTGCTGTGCCCGACAGGGTCCATAATGATCTAAGATTATGAATATTTTATATGTACCTACCACCTAAGTTCACATTGTGGAATGCAAATAAATATATTGAGAAATGAGATATGATTTGCTTTAGCTAATTATTTTTTTCTGGTTTGAAACATACTCTTTCAACACACTTATTATATGTAGTGATTGTGATTTCCAAGAAAATTCTGTAAGTTTGTAGTAAATCTTTTTTAGATTGAAAAAATCGATTTGATTATAATAAATCCCATCCAAATTCAAAAGTTTCCAATATCATACGATATTGTACCATCTTACCGTGACATAAATACTTAATTACTCACGAGAATAAGATTAAAAAAAAAACAACAAACTAAAACATAATTATATTTTCAATGGTACTATAGGTACAAATTTGCCTCATTCTCGTATTATTAAAAGTAAAACAAAGCTATTATTTTAACCTTTACCAAACTTCAATAACATCCCAAAACTAATAACTACCAAACAAACCCGGCTAATGACTCATAAACTAATATTAACTAATAACAATATTAGCTTCCAATTTCCGCCATATTGTTTCCGCGGCGGAAACAAACAGAATCTGTTTATCGCATAGTTAGCAACTCTATAACGAATCGAGGCATAGAATAGGAAATGATTGTAGAAGCGATGTCATATACAATCACAGAACTAGTGAACTAAATCTGCAAATAACATGCGACTAATAATTAAAAGTGTCAAAGAAAACGTATGGACAAAAAAAACTGATTTCAGACCTTAAATTATTGTCTTAATGTCGGAAATTGTTTACTTACTTTTGTGTAAATACGTCCGGTTTTCTTATGACGGCAGACTTACCTAAAGGCGGCCGCCATCTTGTTTTTACCCAACTACGGCAAAGCCAAAAGGAAGGTGAAGCCTCTATATGCCTGTACCCTCGTGGGTGTTCTAACACCCACAAAATTATAATTGCATGCAACCACGGTTTTGACTTTGCCATATTTTTGCTGTTGTCTCTTATTTCTGTTTGCAATATTATTTCTTACTTTTAAGAATACTTTCATTTTTCCGTAGTCAGTTACAGATTTGAAACAAGATATGTACATATATATTTTAAATTCGTATTGTCTATGTTACTTCGGCACTTAAGTCGAATCGAATGATACCTCATTTGTTAAAATAAAAAATATTTTCAGTTGCTTTGGCTACAGGGCTTAGAAACAACCATTCGTGAAAAATAAACAGAACCCATCTTCTGGGTCAGTTAGGTAAAAAGTATGTAGTTATATGACTCTTGAAACGCAACAGTTCCAATTCTACCCTATGCGAACCCGTTCTTATTCTATGCCAGAACAGAAATATTCGTAATCTACTTATCGAATAGTTAGCAACTTGATAACGAACCGCGAGGATCTGTTCTTCGTTTGTTCGTTTGAGTATTATAACAATGTTCATTCGATATTTAAATATGATGAAAGTACCGGTATCACTATTGATTTTTACTCAGTGAACGCAAATAAAACATGGAAGCATTACTTCAATGGATCTAAGCGCGAATCGTGACACAAAAATCCAAACAAACTCACACATCGAAACCTCGTAGCTGATTCGCCGAACCACACCAACAACATTATTGCTAATACGATACACAGTTAAAAATTTACCTTATTTCCCAAGTATTTGGGTTTAAATTACCATGTAACGCATAGGCCGTGTAACTAAACACGTGAGCGGCGCAATCGGTAAGCCCCGCCTACCGTGGCGCAATGTGCTTTGGGTCATTTTTTTGAGTTAGGAATGCTTCCATGTTTTTACTAAATGGTATTTCTGACACAAATACTTTTATTTTTGTGAGTGTTTTGGGGCAGGGATATCAAGACGAGTTTTTCAAAGAAAACTGTGGATAAATTATTATCAGTCAATATAGGAAAGATTTACTAACACTAAGTTATTTATAAGAATAACTATACTTGCAAGCAATAAACTGGAATCACTTCATCGCACGTTGCTCAAAACATTTTTTTTTATACTTTCTATGCAATGAATTAATGATTGTGGTTTATCACTTGCAAGGTAACTTTAGTAGCTTTTTTTTAGTTTTATTCCAGTTTATTGCTCACGAGCGTACAAAAAGGAACGATCTTAGATTTGATTGTTCGGTTTCGCGCGGATATTTATAAATCCAAACATCGTTATAATATTTAGACATTATTGAAGGTGTCTCTTTGTTTTAGGTGCACGTCTTTTTATTAGTTCAATAAAAAAATCATATAATTAAGTAATACACTAAGGAAATGTACCTTTACATTGTTCAACAAAACCTTTCTTCACAGAACTCTCCAAATTAATTACCCACACAAAGCGAGACCCCAACTTATTTTCTAAAACACATTATCTTATTGTTGTTAAGTAAAATACCTGACTACCCAACACAATGACACAAAAGATAAGGAAATAAGGTCAGCTCCGTACAACGAGCGAGAACACACGCACACATAGACAAGTTTCACGTACCGCGAGCGCAAGCACACTCGCGGCCGGCATTTGTTTGAGATCGCTATACGTACGCGTCTATATTTTGTTCGCTCGTTATATGAAGTTGACTTTCTGCAATATTCTGTGGTGATGGGCTGAAGTTTGAAGGGACAATATCTTCCGAACTAATCTCTTATGTACTCGAGAACAAACTTGTGAATCTACCCGCATCTTGTGATGAAAAGCTAAATATAGATTGTTCCTGAAACACAGCGAGATCTGTACATATTGTTTATCTATGGGGTTGGCTTTTAAAGTGTATTCTACCTATTTATTTAAAATACTAGCTATTATTTTAAATAAATAGGTAGAATACACTTTAATGTAAATACACCAAAACAGTAACACATCTGTCTAACATAAACCTTACTTCTACGGGAACAATGAATAGACAAACAGCCGTATACATAAACATTATTTAATGGTAAGCAGATATTTTATCCAAAATTTTCTACGGAGAATTTAAATTTAGAATCTCTTAAACAATATTTAACTTAAAAAGTTTGTACTAATAAGTCTGTAAGCTTTAAGGCTTTGAAAAAAAGAGTAACAAACATCCCTCCGTCCATGCTTACAAACTTTCACGTTTAAAATAATAGTAGGATTAAACGAGGATAAAATATGAATAAAAAAAACGCATAACGTTCAAAAACCCTTAATATGAAACCGTTCTATACAGTATGAATATTTTAACGGATATTGGCAGTTTCAAATGATAAATTATGTCAATAAAACGAATAGCACCAATTAATTCATGCACGTGGATATGAATGAAGCTTACATTATTAAAACTCAATACGCCTGAAAACCCCTTATATACCTTTTTATTGGGTATTTCATCTGATGGCTACCGAACATGTGGCTGATGATGGAGCACACTAGCCTACCAGGAACCTCTGCACTCTTGACTTAAATACAGTATAACTCTGACTCTGACCATAAATAATCCCAGGTCTGAAAACAAAGACTTTGACATAGAATAGGGTAGTTGACTAAAAAACTCTAATTAGTCCGTCAGATTGATTTCCGAAAAACAATGGACACGTATTTTTTCTTCTTTCGCGTAAACGAAAAACGAAGACGATACAGTGCGTTGAAAACTCCTGTGATGTCACTACGTGCTACAAATTTTACGACGACGTAACGTCACAAGTCTCCATTCTTGATCTGAAAAGGCATTTTATCATCGTCAATTTTTATTGATTTGAAAAAAAAAAAACGTGACTAATATTTTTCGATAATCTAACTGACAGACTGAATAAAATCTTTTTTTTTTCTACTTACTCAGGAAAAAGCCTTATTCAGCATCAATTAACATCGAAACAGAGAAAAATAACTATAAACAGGTCTAAAAACAACGAAGGCTCATTGGCTGCATAAATTACAAGAGATTTATTATCTAAAAGAAAACAAAAGAATAGACCAACATTGTACCGAAACAATAGGCAATCAATCAAATAATTACGGAGGTCAAAAATAAAAATAACTTTCGAGCAAACTAGTGATATTATGACCGGGATAAGGCATGGCTGGCAAAGCGTGGACTGACACGTCTTAAGTTGGTTTGAATTAATAATCGACACTAATATTATAAAGAGGAAAGATTTGATTGTTTTTTGTTTGTTTGCATTGAATAGGCTCCGAAACTACTTGACCGATTTGAAAAATTGGGAAGCTACACTATTTCCGGTGAACATAGTCTATATAATATCCCCATATTCCCACTGGAACGGGAACTACGCGGGTAAAACTGCGGGGCGACGCTAGTATATTATATACTAGCTTGGAGCGCAGTATAATTCGTGTTAAATTAACGGATCGCATTCGAAACAATATACTGCGGTCTAAAACACGTTGACGTGGCTCAGAAGGCTGCCTAGCTTAAATGGGACTGGGCTGGACATGTCTGCCGTATGTCCATCGAGCGGTGGGCCTATAAAACTCAAAATTGGTACCCTGACATCGCGAGACGTGGCTGCGGCAGACCATGAAGTAGATGGTGGGACGACATCTAGTCTTCGCTACGAATTGGCAGGATGTTGCACAAAATTGAGAACAATGAAAGGAGTGGAGGGAAGCTTTTGTCCAACTGTGGGATATTTCAGGCTAGCTATAATTATTATAGTAAAATAATTAGGTCTTGCACACAACTTCGCTCGCATTAAAGAAAATATTCTAAAAAAAATAACAAGGAGGCTAAAACAATCTACAAGGCCATCATTCGCAGTACTAACTTTCAAATTCTTATTTCGCTTTTGTATTATTCGTTAAGAATTCAGCAAAAAGCCTAAGTCTGGTCGCCATGCCTGAATTTCCTGAAATTTTGCGAGATTTCTTTCAATAACAAAAAAGTCCCATATAATAGGGTGTGAGTCTTTTGCTACTCGTATTATCCGGGCACATATCCAGACTCATGGTAATTCCGTACTGCTAATGAGAAATTTCAAATGACATATTTAAAATTACTTTGACTGATTTGAGAATAATTGTCCCCAGAACCTTACGCTCATCAGTGAAGCTTGCAACCAATTAAAAAGCAATGCAATGAAATTGCAAATCTACAAAAAAAAATAATTTCCAAAATATTGGGAGCCTAATTATCTTCATAATTAATATTGTCTCAGATATGGTTTAGTCTTGCACTGATGCTGGCCTGCGATAATGAAGGTTTCGGACACGGAAAGAGAATTAATAATGTTTTTTGGCGGTTCACAACTATTATCAATACCTTAAACTTCAGCCAACCAACAATAAGAAAAACTATGAACACCGTAATGCACACTATACATTGCGCTGTCAAAACAGAATGATCCAATTACGTTCCCAGCACACGAGACAATGGTTACGCTAGCTCAAAATGCGACCGTTCATTATACACTCTCGTTAGTACGGGGGAATTTAAGGGGAAGTTAGAGTGGCTATTCTGGTAATGAGCTCGTGTGAATGCCTCTCCATGTACTTGGAGTATTTAGGAGCTTTAGGCCACAAAATGGTGCATTAGGCGAGGGACTGTCGGAAGAACATGCGCCTTAAATCAAATGAGTGCGTTGAAGTGTCTTTGCTGACCACGACTGTGTGGTTCAGTAATTTGAATATGAATGCATTAAAGGATTATTGTATGGAACTTTGGTTACAGACAGACGTTTTGCTACAAGTTTGAAAATCCTACAAAAAATGGGATTTCGAAAGTTTTTACGAAGACTACAGTTCTCAAGAGCCGAATTTCATAAAAGTATGAAAATATCAATATTGTTTGTGTAAGAGTTGTGTCCCTATTTTTAGTTAACACTAAAGCATATTCTATAAAAATATTTTTCAACTTTTACTATTTACTTCAGTGTTAATCCTATAATAAAAGTTGTTCATAATGACATTATTAGAAGAAAAAAAAAATGGTGATGGTTCCCATCACCATTTTTTTTTGGATGGGAAATCATCATATGACCCCTCCCGCCCTGGGCGGAGCGGTAGGGAGTGTCAGACTTTTACTGACTAAAACCCACCCGTGATCCTTCTTGTGCCCTTTGCGTTCCAAGGCCGCGGGTCACCGCGGCCTTGGAACGCAAAGGGCTAGGGTTGCGGAATTTGTTCGAAAGAGTCATCTTTCGAACAAATTCCGCAACCCTAGCAGGCACCAACCCTATGGGGCCCCGTCCTCGATGCTGACGGCTCCTTGAGGGGAACCATCACCATGTAGATTAGAAGTCATTGTACTCATGTACAATGACTTCTATTCAGGGCCCCAAGTCTGCTATTTTTATAAATTTGTCATTCCAACACGATCCCATTGTCATTTTACTATAAGTTCGTAATTTGCTAAATTCATAATGGTCGACCATTGGTCAGTCAATGGTCTTGTAATATTTTTTAATAAACGTTCTAATGCTAGGTCACTGATCAAAGGTACTTTCAAAATGGTAGCAGATTACCGCATACGTCTGTCATTATGTACGAGATTACCATTCTATGCTATGCTTTCAATGGAGTGGCAGTGGTTGACCATTGGAAAGTCATAATGACGCTTTTATATTAGTAGATTACCAAACTTGTCAAAATCGACCATTATGAAATCAATGATAGACCATTCTGACACTATTGTAATAGCAGACTTGAGACCCAGGTATTGCGTTTATTCTGTTACACAATGCGTCTCTAGCTATGGCCTAGTCAAACCTGATGTCCCACAAAACCATGACTAGATCTTAGACGGCAAACCCACTAACGGTACTTCAATTTGATACCAAAGAAAATTAAACAGCGATGTATGAACAATTCATAACTCTGAAAAAAAAAATAACAAAAGAATTTCCGTTCGAAATGGGAACACGAATATCCAATATGGATGGAATAAAAACCACTTAAATACGTCTGTTAACATTCGTCGTTATCAATTTTCATGATCCAAACGGTCCCCGGTCCGGTTGAATTAAAAATGCCAGTTGAAATGGCCAGAGAGAAAATTCTCGTACATATACATATTTACATGTGAAATAATATAGTAGGTACAAGTCAAATTGTTACGTTATTTTCTTGATTTTATTGGATACTTGATTCTTCTCCAAGGTAAAAAAAGTAAGTAAACCTTATTAATGAACTTGAATATACTTCATTATGTTTTGAATAAAAAATACGTGAATATGTAGAAAATCAGTCTAATAATCTAAAATAATCTGCAAGAATCAAGATCGACTGTTTGATCTGGATTCTATACTATTTTTGTATTTGTACAAATAATTAAACAAATTTAGACGATAGTAGGCCGTTATGTATACAATTTTAGCTGGGAGTATTTAAGTCAAGAGTGAATAGGTTCCTTCTAGACAAGCGTGCATCATCTTCGACCACATCATCGCTTACCATTAAGTGTGATAGTGTTCAAATGCGTGCGTATTAATAGTAACTACCTATATATGTATATCCTACTTATATTATAAACGTGAAAGTTTGTAAGTATAAATGGATGGATAGATGTTTGTTAATCTTTTACGTAAAAACTAATGAATTGATCTTGATGAAATTTGGCACAAAGGTAGATCATAATGTGGAATAACACATAGGATACTTTTTATCCCGAGAGTATAATTATTCCCTTGGGATAATTTTCGACATTCACGCGGGCGGAGTTGGAGAAAGGGAGTATAGTATAATGTGATATTGATTGTAAGTTTTCAATAGGATTTCCTCGGAGTTCTAGAGTTGGTGGTGACGGGTGTCACTAGCAACATACCTCGGAAAACACATAAAGCCTTTCGTAATGCACCAGTTCTCTCCCCGGTAGTGTGGGATTGCCGTCCTATTGGTCATTACAGTAAGCAAATAGCACTCTGTACCTGTGTTTGCGGACACACTTGTATTGTGTACTGTTATATCTCCTGCGTAATTTGCTCATTTCGTTTTATATTGCCTACCGTGACTAAAATTCGGCCGTAAAGATTATAGTGTAATGATTGGGATATTGGGATTCTTTAATTCTTCTTCTTTAATTCTTTAATTCTTTATTGTACACTAAAACAACTTATATTATATTAGACATAATAAAGTGCATGTACAAAGGCGAGCTTAACTCAAAGTTGAGTTTTCTCCCAGCAAACCTTTGAGTGATAGAGAGTTATCTTAAACAGAAATCACAAAACAAATCAAATAATACGCCCATGAAAACAATATAGGCACTTAATGAAATAACAAAAGCAATCAAATTAGATTTTCCTAGAAAACAACAATAAAAGAGTCGACCAAACTACTACACAATAGATATCCAATATACCAAGTTGTTTTCAAGTATTACTAAGGTTAGAGCCAAGTGTCGTAATTTCAGAGGTTCGTTGTAATCCGCTCAGTGCTCTTGAAAGGATCCACTTAGGTATATACATATAACTAAACCAATATCATAAAAATTGGTTGTTTGTTTATCTGTTCAAAGATACGTTTGTAGGAGGTAATCCACGGATTTGGGATAATCTGCTTGGAGTGAAACTAGTGGCTGTTTAAACAAAAAAGAGGAAACATCTATCTGACTTATCAATGGCCCAGGTTAAACCACTAGTAAGGTCAGAAAGTTGAAAGTCTGACTTCTATGTTTTAGGCACAAGAGTTCACTTACTTGCTGGCTAATCGGATCAAGACATATCCCAGGATTCACTCTGAACGCTGCCCGGAGTAAAACGGAAGGCATAGTGACCTGGAAGCAGCTCATCAGTGAATACATAATTTTTTGCAGCGTGGACAAAACCTTCACCAATGAAGGAGATGAACAGAAAGAGACACGCCCACAGGAAGAATTTTTTGAAATTCTTTTCTGACGGAGAAAAAATGTGATGGAGGTTTGTATAAAATCCTGGATATTCACGCAAGTCAAGTCGATGCAAAAGCTAGTATTCCCTTATTGTAAACCTAGCTTTTGTTTGCGATTATCCAAAGGTTCGGGGGTGAGCCAATATTCGGAATATTTTGCTACGTAATCTCTTTAGAGGTTAGAGATAGTTTGGTAGTGATAGTGAAAGTATTCTTTTCACGGAAAAACTGACAACACGGTGAAGAGGCTGATATTGTTTTGCTAAAACCAAAACAATTTTAACCCTCCTTTGACATTGGTTTCGGGTGAAGTAGAAACTAAATATGTAAATTGTAAAGCAACAAACATAACCTTTCTCAGTCTTTTTAAGATTTAGTTTAGGGAAATTTTATATTGTAGTGGCAAACTATATCGGTCAAGTGCGAGCAAGCTTCGCGAGGATAGGGCTATGGACTAATGTTATTTTAAAACCAGACTTGTTATAGGTTCTCCTGTAATTTATAAGGCCTATTATGGTATTTTTTTTTTAATTTTGTATTATGTTACAATTTTTATTAGGGAGTTCAAACAGTTGAAAAATACGAAAAAGATTGAGACACTCTGCAAGCTCTTTAGAATCCATATCTCAAAAACATAAACAACACACACAAACAATCAGAAATTAAAAAAAAAACATATAAACAATAGGGATGTTTCCTATGTAAAAAATATATGATTATGTTTAGTCCGTCAGTTAGATTATAGAAAAACACGTATTTTTTCCTTTATCGAATCTGTAAAAACTGACGAAGATACAAAGCATCAAAGATCAGGAGTGGGGGCTTGTGACGTTACGGATCGGTAAAAATTGTAGCGAGTAGTGACGTCACACGAGTTTTCAACGCACTATATCGTCTTCGTTTTTTGTTTACGTGAAAAAAGAAAAAATAAACGCTTTTTCTTTCTTTCTTTTCTTTTCTTATTCAATATTTTTTGGAAATCTATCCGACGGACTAATTAGATTTTTTTAGTTAACTACCCTATTACACAAAAGACGGTGCTATTTGATATAACTGAATGAAGCACGGTGTGTCGTCATCCAGTGCCACATCATTGGGCTATCTACCCTGCTGGCCATAGTCGCCACCAAGCTGTTGGAGCTATCGCACACTCGCCGCATCAGGGAAGTTATTCGTGTGCGCATAAAAGCGTAAAAATCGGTCACACCATACTCCGCTAAAATCCTCGATGCACTGCAAGAGCGCGGTTAATATTACTCTGAAGGCGTTATTATATTGGACACGCAGGGCATTGTACGAGCTTTTTGTATAGCGATATCTTAAACGCAAGCGAATCCGCGAGTAAAGGCTAGTCAAAAAGTCAAAACGTTTATTGCAATTAGGCCATTAAATGGCACTTTTAAACGTCATCATAATTAAGTGACTTTAGCGTCCATTCGCAAAGGTTTCTGTCTTTTTCTCTTCTAATTCTCATTAAGATTCTTATGGAGAAGAACGGACAAGAAACTCCATAGTTACTCTTTTCAAATAAATGTTTTACAATATTTGATATACAAAAAATAGTACTTTGTATGTATATGTGAGGACGATGCACCAAGTATATTTGTTATAGAACCAAGTATTACCAGAAGCCTATAAATATATGCCACCTATCAATATCACATTATCGAATTAATCGCAGTTCAGATACCTATCACGATCTAGTTGATACAAGCAAATCATTGGGGCAGCTAATATAGATGCAATGGTTCATAACTTAACACCCGATTACATTCCATCCCTCCAGGGAAATAACTCGAAGCCATGTCTTGTTGACTGGTGTTTTGATTAGTTTCATAGTTACTTAGAACTATGTTAGACGATATATGAAGTTGATAGAATTAACATTATACCAGAATTCTAAAATACCTAGGTTAAGAGTGTGTACGCCGTATGGCATTTCATACAAATTTTCAAGTCACTTTTTTGCGAAATGACTAAACCGATTTTACTTAAACTTCACACATATAAGCAGGATACATAGGTCTAAAAAGTTAGTTGAAAACATTCCCGATAAATAGTGTAACAGTTAAATTAGAATCGGTTTATTTTATTTTCATTAAAATCGGTTTAGTCATTTCGGAAAATAAAGACTTGAAAATTTGTATGAAATGCTTTTCGGCGTATACGCTCTTAGGAAGAGAGGTAACATGGTTTTAACACTTTTCAACTGACAAAATCTATTAATAAGTCTGTTTAAAAAGTTATTTGAGCCAATTTCTGCCTAGCATTTTCTCAGCTGTGTGGCGGTCTGCCAGTCTTACCGGATGCTGTTGAATATATGTGGATTACATGGAGTGACTGCTTATTTGAGGTCCTTAGCTCAGGAATACCTTCGTAACACTGGCCATTCGAAATTCTACATACTACGTATTAAGCTTGTTGTTTAAAACTAAGTGTATTAGAAGCAAGACCCGATGGGGGTTAGTAAATAATACTTAGTCGGGTATTTAAGAAGGAATTCGAAAAGGTCCTGTTGACCAATATTAATGTGTATACCTTTATCTTCTGTACCGTTTGCTGACAAAGTTAAAGACCTAAAATAAATGTCTTACATATAGTGAAACCTGAAATATGGATAACATGTATTCTTCCACTAAACAAGCTAAAACATAGCAAACATTAATATGCAAACGCTAGTCTTTAACTTTCAAAAACAAGACCTCTGAAAAACAAAATTAAGTTTTAGAATACTTAATACCTACAAAGTTTTCAGAATTTTTGCCGAGCATCGCAAACTTGGTATTCTGTATGACTCTCAAAGGAATGCTTGATAATATTTTGCAGTACGAAAATAGCACATTTTTACTTTAAAGACGGCCGAGGAAATTGTTAGTTACTTGAGGGTATTTCGAAGACCCTGTGGTGATTTGTCACTAGTGCTTCTTGAAGCTATTTTCTGGGCTTTTTGCCAAGAGTTGCAAAGAGCTGAGAATGAGGCTTATGAACTGTGATTGTTTGTTCAAATGGATTATGTCTTGTGAATGGGTGGCTGTAGTTTCCTTTGTGATGTACTAAGTGCCAAAATGATTTTTATTTTTGGAAGAGGATCTACAGAACGTTAATCTTTAAACGCATTTGATTAACAATTGATCAGTAAATAGTTTATGTTTCTTACATCGGAAAAAACTAATTGTTAGGCAATCTACTTAGATGATAATAGTAGATATGTTTGAAGAAAAGTAAGTTAAAGAAGGCGCAAGCACCTCGAATAAAGAGGGTCAAGCAAAAACATGGCGGGTAATTATTTTTCAATACTTCTAGTGACAATCCATAAAAAAAAAACATAACAATAAAATAACTTTCACTATGTTACATTCGTAACAGTGCACTAAAAGTAATTACATTCCACATATACATTTCCTACACCCGGGCGGGACCGATGTTCGACAAACATTAATAACGTTGAAAAGTAAACACCATGTGTGTGCTTGAATTTTTATTGACACGAAACTGGGGCACATTGAGGAATAGTATGATTGAGCGGGCTTAAAAACACACACACACTTATACACATTTTTACAGTGAAAACCACGCTGTTCTACTCTTGTATGTATGCATTTGCATATATTTCATTCAAAGAAATTGTTGAAAGATATTAGTGCAGGGTTATGACAAATAAAACGTAGCGTCGAGTCATTGACGCATTGTCGCGTCCCACCTATCTACAGGAGCCTCAAAGCCAAAGCAAAAGGATATCTAAATCTCCAAGAGCCATATTTATGGCCGCGTATTAGTTTTAAAACGACAGTATACTGAAAGTACCTTTTTCAGTAAACTGCCGTTTTTAAACGAATAGTTTTCTTAACATCACCTTGGCAACTTGCCAGGATGGCTTTTCCACTAAAAAGAACTACCAATGCGCTCATTATGAGCGAACACATAAATACTTTGTCTCTTTCCTTCATGCGTGACATGGGGGTTTATGATTTTGGCACGCAGAAGCTGCCAAGTTTATACTTACTGCAGGAGTTAAATGAACCAAATTCGAACTACAGCAATAGCCCGTTTTTATGGACGGGTAATCGTCAAATGACTCGTTCCTCTGGGCGGAGTGGGGAAGTAGTGTCAGACTGTTTGACTAAAAACCCATCCAAGTTCCTTCAATTGCCCTTTACGTTCCAGGGTAGCGGTAACTCTTTCCAACCCGCAACATTGGCCCTAGCGGGTATCTTTAACTAAGCTGACATATCTTTGAGGAGCGGGTGGAACACGATGCGCACATGCGTAGCCCTGACATCACTAAAACTCTACACTTCACAACAACACTACACGACAAAACACCCGTCTAGTCAGAGGATCTTGCTGTTTTAGTGGAGGTTGCAAGCTTTACCTTCGGTTCCCTATACTTCTATACAGGTGATCCAAGACGAAGAACGAAGCTAGAGGCAAGATCGACATCAAGGCAGACCCAATGGGGGCCAGGAGGGATGCTTTAAACTCCTTTGGGCCAGGAGCTATTGGGAGCTATAGACAGAGAGAAATAGAAAAGCTTTGTCAAGCTGTGGTACAATTTGTGCGAATAAACAAAACAAATTAGGAATCAGGTCACTCATGCCACCAAGTGTATTTCATGAATACCAAATCCATCAATGAAATTCAGTAGTAAACGAATAGGTGACTAACAAGCCAGCCACCATTGTTTACTGCGTGAAGCAAATTCATCAGTCTAATTAGTCGAATTCATCCTAGTTACACGACTATTACTGGTATCTTAGACAAATTGTACAAACTATGAAAACTCATTTCAGACTGTTAGGCAGCTTGTTAACATAATGAGATCATTTAGAAGTATAATAGAATCATGCACGTTTAATTTGAATCGACCTCGTTATTATCTTGTTCTCATCCTAATTTATTTGGGTCATATCTTCCATACTTTTGTTTTAAATCGTCATTTCATTCGTCATCATAAAATACACATCGTTTGCTAAGCATTTTACAACTATATTGGGATCGGCTCCCAGTCAAACCGGATTCAGCTGAATACTAGTATTTTACGTGGAGCGGCGACAAATGACAGCCGGGATCAATGGCTCAGCGTGCTTTCCGAGGCACGGAGGAAACTCGGTATGTTAAGATAGTCAGCCATCCACAGACCAACCTTGGCAAGCGTTGCTTAACCTTGAAGATCGACCCGTGCGGCTGTTAGTCTTTAGCCATAAGCTCTTCTACATTCCTCACTAACTAAACTAGTAAAATTATCCCATGGGAACGCAATATCGGTATAAAAAGAGTGACCTAATCCAGGTCCTACACCACATCTATTTGCTCCATATATCCAAATCCATTTAGCCGTTAAAGCATGGTTGATTAACAAACATACTCAACAAACTTCACACTAGTAAAGTATCAGAACCACACTGCATAAAAACGACATCTTTCTTAATAAAAGTGCAAAATACATTCAAGGTCATTACTAATAAACCGAGTTTCCCCAAAAGACATTATGTCCTTTTCAAAGTTGCAAAAGGTTCCAACCCACTATTTTAACGACACCGTTTGTAAGATCTGCTACTGAATAAAATATCGCAGTTGGTTCCCGACAGTTAATTCCACAACTTTTAGGGTATGTTTCGACCTCGTTGGAAGTTTCGACAATAACTGGGTAACATTGTTTTTGATGATAATCTCATTGTTATCTGTATTTATTATTTTCTGAGCAAATTGTTTCCTTATTTGGGTCGGAGAGACTCTTAAATACGACATTATAAATGCACTCTATTTTTAATGTCGTATTTGAGAGTCTCTGAAGTTTGAAATGCTCCAGGTTGTGCGTTCAACTAGAAAGGTAAATTGCAGCTTCGATTTACATTGTAAAAACTTTTTATTACTCAACAAATTGAAGTTGTTGTGAGTTTACTATACTGTCACAATGTTGTAATAGTATACATTTCTTACTATCACTACATAGTATAAAACAAAGTCGCTTCCCGCTGTCTGTCCCTATGTATGCTTAGATCTTTAAAACTACGCAACGGATTTTGATGCGGTTTTTTTATACATAGAGTGATTCAAGAGGAAGGTTTATATGTATACTACATGCATAATATAGCAGAGATTTAATATCAACATTGCACCCGTGCGAAGCCGGGGCGGGTCGCTAGTTCTTTATAAATTCATATTAGCATGTTTTGTTAAAATTAAGACGTATTTATCAATGTTAATATTTCATTTATAGTAATGTTGCACCGATGACAAGCCCATTAATTTACAGGCAATTACTGTCCATTCCAGTTTGACTGGAAGAAATCACAGAAAGCGAGAAGGCCGCCCATTACCATTTGTTTTAGTTTGTAGTTTTCTTTTTGTAATCATTCTAGATGTGCAATTAAGTATATCTATACTAATTATGAAGAGGAAAGATTTGTATTTTTGTATGTAACGAATAAACTCAAAAACTACTATACCGATTTCAAAAATTCTTTCACCATTAGCAAGCTACATTCACCTTGAGTGACATAGGCTATATTTTATCTCCATATTCCTACGGGAACGGGAACTACGCGAGTAAAACCGCGTGGCGCTGCTAGTAATAAATAAAGAGATACAGCCTGGGGGTCTTTAAGTCGACAGTCCTCCTAGCAAGCGTGCTCCATCGTCGACCACATCATCGTTTACCATCAGGTGATTCTAGTGATGATTTGACGTCAAATGAGAGTCTATCAATAATAAAAAAAGACTTAAAGAAACGCAAGACTTCACTGATGCGAAAATAGGGTAGTTGACTAAAAAAAATCTAATTAAACCGTCAGATAGATTTCCAAAAAATATTGGACACGTATTTTTTCTTTTTTCACGTAAACAAAAAATGAAGCCGATACAGAGCGTTGAAAACTCGTGTGACGTCACTACTCGCTACAATTTTTAACGAGCCGTAACGTCACAAGCCCCCACTCCTGATCTTTAATGCTTTGTATCTTCGTCAGTTTTTATAGATTTGATAAAGGAAAAAATACGTGTCCAATATTTTTCTATAATCTAACTGACGGACTAAATATAATCATATATTTTTTACTCAGGAAACACCCCTATTGTAGTTGGAGTACGAAACAAAATACAGCATCTAATAAGCATAATCAGCCTTCTAATGTTCCCACTGCTGGGATACAGGCCTCCTGTCGCTGTCCTCTCTAGTAGAGGGAATGGGTTGTAATCCACCACGCGGGCCCAGTTCGGGTTGGTGAATGTCACATGTCTTCAAATTTTTGGTTCTAGGACATGCCGGTTTCCTCACGATGTTTTCCTTCACCGTTTTGAGAGCAGTGGTGATGAAATCAATTACACAAAGTAATGCGCCTGGCTGGGTTTGAACACACGACCAACAATTTGTAAGTCGGGGCCGTTACCACTCGGCCACCACTGCTTCACAGTATAAATACAGGGATATCTTAAATTAGCACAGAGAAGAGACATCATATCCAACTGAGATACATTGTCAGGAAAGCCGCAAGCCGTGCCAATCGTCCTACACAAGTAACAACTTAATTCCAGCGCGACTGAGCTAAGACTAAGGGTGTTGACACATAGAACGTGTCAGCAAGACAGCGCGTAACACTGTACTTTAGAAAAGTAATTTTCTTGAACTTTTAACAATTTATTCGGGATCAGTCTTTATCGCCTTCCATAAACTCAAACTCAAGGAATTTATTTCAATTTAACAGGCAGTTTTGAATTGTCAAGGTCGGGCAGCCAAAGAGGTGAAGCCATTTGCACGTTCCAAAGTGTTGCTGCTCTATCGTGAAGATTGAGCAAGTAACTCCTCATACACTCTTTTAAATCAATAAATTGTAACAAAGTTGTGGTTACATAGTTCTTGTTGAAATTATTCATACATGCATGTGAGAACGATGTAGAAAGACGTGCACGATAAAAGCGTGAGCAGAAAAAAAAAACGATTAAAAAAACACAATTAATTAAATTAAATCGGTTCAGCGATGCCCAGTCTCAGCTGATGGAGCCAAATGCCATTCGCCACCATCATAGAGATTTTTGAATGAGCATGACACTCTCAATCGCCAGGGTACATTCAAGTCAAGTTTGACTTTAAGGTAGGTACATAGTACTCACTCATTAGTGTCGTTAATGTATGAAATTATACAATGATTAATAGATTTAGTCTATACAGTGAATAATAATATAATAATAGTTAATTTATTTGCCTGAAACATGGTGGTACAGATCTTTATAATACAATAGGTACAAGGTTCTTCATGCTCCGCCTTATATTCAGCATGCAAATTTTAATACAACTCAATATTGTTTCCTTTAAAAAACAATCATTTAACTTATACAAACAATCTTATTTATAATATGTCAATTACAATTATATTATTATAAAAATATGTAAATACTTACAATCTTCAGCGGGTTCAACAATATTTCCAAATGCTAATGGATTTGTTTGTGCCCTAGTGGCTGTGGAGCTGAATCAGCACGTAGCCAAGCATTTCATCATACTAGTCTATCAAAGAATATCATCTATATTGTATATTTTCCATGTATATTTCAAACAGTCTATTCATCTTTTCTTTTATAAGAAATGATTAGCCCATTTATAAGCCAATTGATATTGTCATTGCCTTTTAAATTGGATTGGATTTTTTAATTGGATTGCTTTCTTTTGGTAAGTATTATTTCCTGCATCGCCCTAAGTTTGACTGGTAGAAAATGCCTAAGGCATTCAGTCCTCCTCTGTACATCCATGTGCGTAAAGTATTCAAGAAGTAGTATGAATTAAATAGAGGGACTCATACATTCACAATTACATATATCTTCCGCTCCCAGCCATCTGTTGGTCATCTGGTCTTGTCTTGCGTATCTCAGCCATCCATTTCATCTCGGAACAAGCGAAAAGTCATAAATTTGCTGGACAGAAAGTTATCCTACACTTCAGAACATTATTTACAGTACTAGAAACACTAGTTTCAGTATTGTACAGCCTAGTCATACTCGACCAATGCGAACGCTACCTTAATCCCCTTAACTCGTGTATTGCGACCATTACTACGTATTTATGATTATGTTTCTTGTAATCCTGCAGCCTAGCTCCAATCGAACGTGTAGGGATTCAGCTGTTGGGTATTTAGCTGTGTATGGGCAATATTGTTTGTATGAAATGAATTTCTGACACAACACCAAATGAGGTCGTCTAGACATACGAGTATCTCTTTTACAAAAATCCTGTGAGGAAATACCATGTTAAAGTTTGAGATTTGGAAATCACACTTTAACCTCCACAAGAGAGTTTAGACAGAGTGATAAGGTGAAAGTGACATAGAGAGTTTAGCAGCATCCGTGCCGCCACAAGAAAATGTATACGGCACTAAAAAGTACCGCAATGCCATCTATCCCGACAGCATCGAACTACTAAAGAATAAAAGAAAGAAAGTATAATATTTAATGAGCACATACATGAAACACGCACGGTAAATGGTAAAAAAAGAAAAATAGGTATGACAGGATCTAAGTGTGTGTCCCACGGCTGCACTAAATAGTTCCATTTCAGCGATATGTCAGACAGACTAATGCTGTCTGACGCTGGTTTTCTAACGATCCTTTCAAAGGACGAGTGGCGGTTCATTTGAATAAAAGAAAATATATATTAACGAAAACCTGTACCGCAGTATCAGAATTTTCCGTGCAAATGCAAATTGTACACCAGGGCATGCATTACCGCATACGTCTGTCATTCATTTGTCATTATGTACGAGATTACCATTCTTTCAATGGAGTGTCAGTGGTTGACCATTGGAAAGTCATAATGACGCTTTTATATTAGTAGATTACGAAACTTGCCAAAATCGACCATTATGAGATCAATGATAGACCATTCTGACACTATTGTTATAGCAGACTTGGGGCCCAGGCCGAATGTGCCGACCAGATACTGTCTGTTCGGAGGATTCTCCCTTTTCAATGGAGGTCTGCGGGACTTTACTGTCTGTTCCGCATATCTATCTCTTACGACAGTAAGCATAACGATCGTCCAAAAGTCACGGGATTGAAATGCGCTGCTAAAATATGACGTGGCCCATCCCAATCATTTGATGACCTATCGCTGATAGAATGTCACATTGTCTTGACATCAAAGACATTAGTGCGTTTATAGACAAAGACAAATATCAAAACTTTAAACTTAAAATGAATAGCTGTCTAGTCTCTCTACATTTTAATTAAAATTAAGATTAAATTCCTTTCCTTCAAGTGAACGTAAATCTTTTCTAGATTCGATTTTTAAATTGGTAAAAATGAAAGAAGACTGCTGGCAAAAAGCCAAACTCGTGAAGAACAGTAAAGAAGGCTTACATTGTAAATTACACCTTAAGCTATATTGCAGTGAGGGTATCCTTTAGAGTGTTTACATCAAGATAATTGGCTAGTTATCTATACTACTATTATAAAGAGGAAAGATTTGTTTGTTTGTTTGTATTGAATAGGCTCCGAAACTACTGAACCGATTTGAAAACCTCTTTCACTGTTGGGAAGCTATACTATCTCCGGGTGATATAGACTATATTTTATCCCCATGTTCCCACAGGAACGGGAACTACGAGAGTAAAACCGCGGGGCGCTGCTAGTGTATGTATATAGACAATAGACGTGTGTTAACACACCTACTCCGAACTAGTTTCCTCTACAGCTTTCCTTCGCTTTAGTAATAAATTATTTTCCGAACACAAGGATACATCCCATGCCAATTAACCCAATACATTGGTGTTTCTGTGTGTGTACCACAAAGTAACCCAGTAAGCGAGAATGTTCCAAATGAATGGTTCCAAATTGTTTAAGCTGGAGAATCGAAATATTGAGGCCGATTCGAAAGCTTGAATGCAAAATCCTTTAGTAGGATAGCTTTATTTGAACTAGTTTTGCATGTATAAAGGTACACTTTGAATTAAATATATTATAGAATTTAGAAAGGTAATTAATTATACCTTCAATATTCCTAGCACCGCGACGCATAACTATTTCTGTCTACCTTGTCGTTGGAGTGCCATAATAAATAAATAAATCATAAATTACTGCACATTTTTGGGAATTTTAATCAGAGTATCAGGTAACAGGGCCTGCGGATGGCGAGCTATGGGTGGCTCCTCGTCCGACAACAACTAGCCCAGCCCAAGCCCGGGTCGATGGCGCGTCATGTTTCATGCGTGCCATAAAGAGATATCAAGCAAAGAAGACCTATCAGTGTCTGCTAGGGTTGCGGAATTTGTTAGAAAAAGTCACCACGGCCCTGGAACGCTAAGAGCACTAGGAGGAACACGGGTAGGGTTTAGTCATTAAAATGTCTGATACTCCCTTGCGTTCCGCCTAGAGCGGGAGAAGTCATTAATTTGATGATTTCACATCCAGAAAAAAAAAGTTATTATACATTCCCACGTTGTTTAAGGGAAGATAAAAATATTTTTCATAAAATATCATTCACCAAATAATAAACCCATAATCACTTTATACAAAACACCAGTTATTTCTTTAATCCAAAATTAGAAGAAAAAAAATATCATCGTTGAAAATAAGTGAACATTTTACTAATAAGTGTCAGATCCCGACTCAAACGGGATTTATTTGGGGAGATGTTTCTCTAAATTGTAAATGTATTAAGTACGCGAGTTTCGCCGGAAACTGGAAGATATTTCGACTGAAAATTATATTTTGTTGGGAAGGTAAATTGATATTTTGGGAAGAATTATGTAATGCTGCGTGCTTTATTTACTGAATGGGTGAACAGAGTAAATTGTTCATTTTGCTGTTTATAGTTTGGCAGAACTGATATCTATCTGGATAGTATTACATATATAGTAGTATGAATAATAAATCAGCTTGGTTTTCTCGACTTACGGAGTGACTTTTTAATACATTCAAAGAACATCACAGAATAACCGGGCAGACGGAATTACCAAGCCCGCTAGGGATGCGGTATTTTTCGAAAGAGTCACCGCGGCCCTTTTTTTTTTTGATGGGTTATCATCACATGACCCCTCCCGCCCTGGGTGGAACGGTAGGGAGTGTCAGACTTTTACTGACTAAAACCCATCCGTGCTCCTTCTTGTGCCCTTTGCGTTCCAGGGCCGCAGTAACTCTTTCGAACAAGGCCCTGGCTGCAAAAGGGCATTTGGAGGAACATGGATGGATTTTAGTCATTAAGAGTCTGACATTCCCGTCCATTCCGCCCAGAGCGGAAGAAGATATTTGATGACGTCTCATACTTAAAAAAAGATATTATATATAGAATTACCTTGACGGAATAATAGCAGGGTTTGGGATATGAGTCAAACTCCAACCAACTGGGGTCAAAGTAAGCAATGGCTAATTCCCAGTTGGTTCGGCAATCGCCGATTGGCTTCTTGCTATTTTTCAGAAAATTAAGGTCTACCAAAAAAGTAAATAATTTCTTAGTACGCCATGACGTTAGTTTATGTCTCTTTTTTCTCTAAAAAGTAGTTTTAAATCATATAAACATACCTTTATGACGATTAAAGAAAATTCTTGTTTTTTTTTAACATAAAACGAAGTTCATGTTGCTGGCTGGTTCATGTTTTTAAAATAAGCCTTTTACAAAACCAGAAACATTTTTAACCGACTTCTAAAAAAGGAGGAGGTTCTCAATTCGGATGTTTGTATGTTTTTTTTTATTTTTTTTTTATTATTATTGTTTGTTCGAGCATAACTCCGTCGCTTGTCAACCGATTTGAAAAATTCTTTTTTTGTTGGAAAGGGTATACTCCCAAATGGTCCCATGAAATTTTTATCGAAATCAACCAAGCGGTTTTCGAAAAATCAACAAAAATATCTACATTGTCTACATTGACGACCTCTTAGTTTACTCTGCAAAGGAGCAGTACGTTTTTTTTACACCAATGTGATTGGTTCGTTTAGGTGGGGGAGGGGAGGGGAGGGGGTGTAGGTACCACTAAAAAGTGAAAAACAAAAAAACCAAAAAGTATATGACGGCGCGACACATGACATTTGACGTTTGCTGTCGACGACGTCGGAACAGAATGGCAGCATGACATACGTCAGCTGTCTGTCAGCTGCCATTCTTGCGGAACGTCACACCGGTGGGAGCGGGGCGGCCATCTTGGGCACTTCGGAATCAAGAACCGCCAACGCACCACGCGCTCGACGAATCGCTTATTTCCGACGCCATCTTTAACAGTTTCTAAGTTGATTTAATTTAGTATCGTTATCTATGCCTAATTAAAGAGTGTTAGCGTTATATTTTGTTAATCTGTGAAGTTAAGGAGAAATAAATCATTGGAGAATCAATTTGTGACTTTGTTCGAGTTTCTGACCCACGTGAAACATGGAAGATTCTGACATAGGCCATCCTGAGTCTATATCAGAAGTGGGATCCCACGGGCCACAAACAGGGAACACGCAGCCTGCAGAAAACATCCCTGCAACGAGAATATTGTCGAATATGGAGGAAATGTTTACCCGGATTTTTGCGATGTCGCAAGCATCAACTCCTGTGAGTACCAACACGATAAAACTAATTGACTTTGATCCTGATGATTCCGAATCTGACATCGAGGGCTGGTGCAACGTCACAGAAGTAATAGTGCAGGAGAAAAATCTTGTAGGTGTTGATCTGTTGATGGCACTTACTAAGGCGCTCAAAGGTCGCGCAGCGACCCACTTGACCAGAATGAACCTCAAGGAATTAACATGGGCTGCAGTTAAAGAAACTTTGCTAGCTAGATTTGCTAAACCCAAACTAATGCAAGATCATTTTGACGACATTTTACGATTTCAAATTAATGTCAAAGAAACCGCATCAGAGTCTGCAATGCGATTGTGGAACTTGATCGAACGTATACCAAAAACTGACCTTCCTGAGGAAGTTATCACTGGGTTCGTGATATCGGTGCTATGTCAAAAGGATAATTTGATACGTAGAGAGTTGATAGCACATGTGATAACTACTCGTGCCCAGTTGTTTCGGATCCTCAATGGCATATCACTAAAGCGACGGTTGGATGTCAGTGATGGAAATCAAGACGCCGATTCTAAGCGACCTCGAATGACAGACTCTAGATTCCCTGGAAAGTGTCATTGGTGTGGCGTGCCAGGACATCGACAGTTTGAATGCAAGAAGCGAAAGGATGACTCCAAATCATTGAAGTCTCATGAAGCATCCAGTTCTACAAATAATCAAGACAAGCCGTCTATAACCTGCTACACGTGTGGCAAACCTGGTCACGCGTCTACGACTTGTCCAGAAAAGAAGAATGGAGGAAAGTCTGAAAGGAAGGAAGTCAACCTTTGCGACCACCAACTTTCCAGATCTACGTTAGAGACATCAGCTGGTGAGAGATTTCCATTTTTATTTGATAGCGGGTCATCTTGCTCGCTCTTATCTGAAAGCATTCGCTGTCGGTTTCCGGGTACTGTGCGCAATAATCTAGTTCATCTTTCTGGTATCGGAGGTGATGACGTACAGTGCACTTACCAAATTTTAAGTACCGTAAAAATTGGAAATGCCTCAGTAGACCTTATGTTTCATATCGTTCCAGATACGGTAATGTCTGTGCCGATTATTGTAGGCAGGGATATCTTAGATAAAGGCTATTCTGTGACGATCGATAATGACAAAGTCCTATTTAAGACCAAAGAGCATACTAATTTTTGTGAAACTAAATCGGCAGATTTTGATATTTCTTTAATCGATACTGACTTAGAAGGTGAAGATAAAATGCTGCTGTCAAAAATAATTAGTAAATATTCAGACTATTTTATAGACGGTATACCTACTAGGCGCGTTACTACAGGGCAGTTGAGCATTAAATTGATAGATCCTCATAAAATAGTTCGAAGGTCTCCCTATCGACTAGCACCTATAGAGAAGCAAATAGTCCGAGAAAAAATACAACTATTGTTAGATGCCGGTATAATTCGTGAGAGTTCCTCTCCCTTTGCAAGTCCGATACTCCTCGTAAAGAAAAAAGATAATACCGACAGAATGTGCGTTGATTATCGGGAACTGAATTCCAACACACAGCCGGAACACTATCCCTTGCCTCGCATCGAGGAACAGATAGACCAGCTCAGTGGAGCCAACTACTTCTCCTCATTAGATATGGCTAGCGGTTTTCACCAAATTTTAATTCACCCCGATTCAATTGAGATGACTGCATTCGTCATTCCGGAGGGCCAATATGAGTACCTCGCGATGCCTTTCGGTTTACGCAACGCACCTTCTGTGTACCAGCGTTGTATCACAAAAGCACTACAACACCTTAATGACAGGCCCCTCATCTATATGGACGATGTACTTTGTTATTCTTCCAATATTTCGCAGGGTTTGGACCGCCTAGATGAGGCCTTACAAGCCTTAACTGCGGCAGGTTTTTCATTTAACCTTCGGAAGTGCAAATTCATGAAACAAAAAGTAGACTATCTAGGTTATTCGTTACAGTCTGGGGAAATTAGACCCAATTCTCGCAAAATTCAGGCATTAGTCGAAGCACCATCACCACATACAGCTACGCAGGTTCGCCAGTTTCTCGGACTCGCGTCATATTTTAGAAAATTTATACCTGGGTTTACAAATGTTGTTGGACCGTTATACCCGTTAACTAAACTAAAAGGCCCCATTAATTGGACCGATAAACATGAAGATATCCGTAGAAATGTGGTTAAAATACTAACTTCAGAACCAGTTTTAACGATTTTTAATCCTGAATTGCCGGTCGAGTTGCACACAGACGCGAGTGCCGAAGGTTATGGTGCGATCCTTATACAAAGAGCGAATAACTTACCCCATGTTGTGGAGTACTTCAGCCGGCGTACATCTGAGGTAGAATCTCGCTACCACTCGTACGAATTAGAGACCTTGGCTGTCGTACGAGCGGTAGAACATTTTCGGCATTATTTGTACGGCCGACATTTTGTAGTTTACACTGATTGCAATTCGCTCAAAGCGTCAAAATCTAAGGTTGATCTGACGCCTCGCGTGCATCGTTGGTGGGCTTTCCTACAAGCCTACGACTTTGAGATAGTATATCGTGAAGGCCGTAGTATGGAACATGCAGACTTCTTTTCCCGTAACCTTCAGTCAGATGCTGGCGCGTCTTCATCCCAAACCCCTACTACTAAAAGTGTCCAGTTTGTTGAGTTACATCAAGGATGGCTCTCAGTTGAACAAAAACGCGATAGCGAAATCCAAGACTTGATTAGTAAGCATAACAACGGTGACTTCCCGGAAACAGTAGCACATACTTACGATGTTAGGGATGGTATCCTGTATAGAAAGGTTGGGCGCAACAAAACAATTTCTTGGTTACCGGTCGTTCCACGCTCTCTGATTTGGACTCTTATCAACCACGTCCATAACGAAATTCAACACCTTGGTAGCGATAAGACACTAGATAAACTCTACGAACAATACTGGTTCCCGCAAATGTCTAAGTGCGTTCGTAAGTTTATTGACTCCTGCATAGTTTGCAAAGCATCGAAGGGACCATCAGGCGCTCAACCCATTCAGTTACATTCGATCCCAAAACTATCTGTGCCATGGCACACAATCCACATAGACTTTACCGGGAAGCTTAGTGGTAAGAGCGACCGGAAAGAGTATTGTTCAGTCATAATAGACGCGTTTACTAAGTATGTCCTGCTAGAACACACAATATCACTAGATGCAAGTAGCGCGGTGAAAGCTCTCGAAAAGGCTGTTTGTCTTTTTGGGGCTCCTGCACGCGTAATTGCTGATCAGGGCCGATGCTATGTGAGTAGTGAATTTAGAAACTTTTGCAAAAATTATAAAATTGATCTGCATTTCATTGCAACCGGCTCCAGCAGGTCTAACGGACAAGTTGAGCGAGTTATGCGAACACTAAAAAGTTTGCTCACAATAGTCGAAAACGACCCTAATAAGACATGGCGCGATGAGTTAGGCAATATACAACTAGCGCTCAACAGTACAAAATCGGCTGTTACTAAGTACTCACCTACGGAACTGATGTTCGGGATACGTGCAGAATCATTAGGTATGTCCCAGATATCTTCACATTCTGATGAGCGAAATAACCGTTTAGATTTAGAGTCCATTCGAGAAAGTGCATCGGAAAATATTCAAAGGGCAGCCGCGGCGGATACTCTAAGGTTTAACCGGGGCCGTGCTACCATTAAACCATTTGCTCAGGGCGATTTTGTTTTTATCAAGAACAGTGAACGAAATCAAACTAAACTAGATAGAAAGTTTAGGGGACCGTTCGTTATTACCTCCGTGTTAGGAAATGATCGGTACGAGCTAAAAAGTGTAAGTGGTTCACACCGCACTTATAAATACGCACACGAGAGTTTGCGCGCAGTGCCTCAGGGACACGCTGGGTTGCTTGAAGTCACTACCTGTTTGTTGAACGATGAGGAGGCCGAGACGGCGCCAGAAGATGCGGAGCAATTAGAATCCAGTAGTGATGTCATGCTACCACAAAGCCCAATTCAGGGAGGCGATGACCTAAATATTAGAGATGAAAGGTCGAACACAGACTCGGACACTGTCTCGGCAAATTCAGTTACCCTTACTGCCGGGTCAGATACACTCAGTGTGTACTCTGATCCCGGCGCACTAGATGAAGTCGAAATTCAAAATGAGCAAGATTGTCCGTAACTTATAGGTATGCCACATTTCTGTTCCTTTGTATTTAAAATGCTGTGTTATAGCTGGTCGCAAAGACGGTGCCGTCCGGTCCATGCCATTGGGGCTGGTCGAAGGGACACACTTGTCTAGACCCTGTCTGTGATCTGGTCGATAGGACAGTGCCGTCCGGTCCAAGCCATTGGGGCTGGTCGAAGGGACACACTTGTCTTAACTCTGTCTGTGATCTGGTCGAAGGGACAGTGCCGTCCGGTCCATGCCATTGGGGCTGGTCGAAGGGACACACTTGTCTTGACCCTGTCTGAACCGGTCGAAGGGACAGTGTCGTCCGGTCCATGCATTGAAGCTGGTCGAAAGGACACACTCGTCCGGTCCGGGTTGTGTTGTCCAGCTTGTGAGATGTCATCCGGTCCATTATTCATAATGGTCGAAGGGATACATGGTTTCATAATGTTGCTTCTGAAATTTGTCAGAATTAGTGCTGTGTTGCTTGTCAGGCTGGACGAGCAGCTAACCATGAAATAATAAAATTGCCTGTTTTAGGACAACGTTAGCTCTACGCCCGAGGACGGTCGAATGTCAGTCCGGCCGTGACGGCGCGACACATGACATTTGACGTTTGCTGTCGGAACAGAATGGCAGCATGACATACGTCAGCTGTCTGTCAGCTGCCATTCTTGCGGAACGTCACACCGGTGGGAGCGGGGCGGCCATCTTGGGCACTTCGGAATCAAGAACCGCCAACGCACCACGCGCTCGACGAATCGCTTATTTCCGACGCCATCTTTAACAGTTTCTAAGTTGATTTAATTTAGTATCGTTATCTATGCCTAATTAAAGAGTGTTAGCGTTATATTTTGTTAATCTGTGAAGTTAAGGAGAAATAAATCATTGGAGAATCAATTTGTGACTTTGTTCGAGTTTCTGACCCACGTGAAACATGGAAGATTCTGACATAGGCCATCCTGAGTCTATATATAAAATAACTTTAATTTCGGAAGTCGGTGTGTTCAACAACAAAAAAGCAACCAAAAACACCGAGTTCCGAAATTAAAGTTATTTTATACTTTTTGGTTTTTTTGTTTAGAAGTCGGTTTTATTTTTTGTAAAAAGTTTTTTTAATTTAATTAAGTGCCAAAGCAGTCCGTTACCTCGTCCCCTCTCATAACGTCTGCAATACGCTCCTAGGTCACGTCCACCCAGCACGTGCCTACTTATCATTGTATTATTACTGTCACCGGGAGACAAAGTTGTCTCCTAAATCATCACAACTTACTTTTAATCCAGGAAAGCGACAAACTTTGTCTGGGTGGATTTCGCTAGTTGAATAATGAATGTAATGTTTAGTAAGCGGTAAAGGATCATTTATATGGGGTATGTTGAGTCTTTGTCGTGTTTTGTGGCAAAAGTGACAATTATAATTGGTTTTAGAATTAATTTGAGTTCGCAAGTGAACTAAGGTTACTAAATTAGTCTGAGGGATCGCTAAACTGAAGTGGCAGTGCACACTGCTCGCAGAACAGATGGTAGATGCGATGGGGCTAAAAAGTTCTGGAGTGGCGACCGCGTACCGGAAGATGCAGCGTTGGAAGGCCTCTCAGAAGGTGGACCGATGAACTGGTGAGGGTCACGGGTGTGGCGATACTTGGGGGAGGCCTATATCCAGCAATCGACGTCTTTCGACTGATATGATGATAATGATTCATTTATTTGACGGGCCTCTTGGTCTAGTGGTTAGCGGCCCTGACTGCTAAGCCGGAGGTCGTGGGTTCGATTCCCACCCAGGACAAACTTTGTGTGATGAGCATGATTGTTTGTTCTGTGTCTGGGTGTGATTTATCTATAATATGTATGTATTTATAAATTATATAAGTATGTATATCAGTTGTCTGGTTACCATAACACAAGCTCTGCTTAGCTTGGGATCAGATAGCCGTGTGTGAGTTGTCCCAAGATATTATTTGAATGCACAATTTGCACCGTCTTACGGTATTATTAAATGAAAAATATCTTACACTTTATGTCAGCTGCGCTGGAAGTAGCTGTAGATGCTAATGATACTCTCCACTTGTATTAATACGATTACATAATGTCATTGCCTTAAGTTTTGAAACTAGAATATATATTCAGTCTCGTGGAAATTTGATTGGATCGATAAGTCAATTGAAATAGCATCTGTTTTAACAGGCGAGATAATAAAGAATTAGAGAATGAATATCATTATCATACACACAGTATACATATTAGTCTATCATTATCAGTACGGCATGCGGCATTGCAAATTACTATTATAATTGCTTTTTAAAGAGCAGTGGTGGCCGAGTGGTACTGGCCCCGACTCACAAATTATGGGTCGCGGGTTCAAACCCTGCCAGGGGCGGGCATTAATTTGTGTAATTAATAAATTTGTGTTATTAGTGGGAACGTTAAAAGGCCGATTATTCTTATGCTTTTTTTTTAAGAAAAAGCCAAGGGTTCTCTTCACAACTGATCATAGTATGCTGACAGTTTTATAAACATCAGGTACAACTCACTATGCTATCCTTCACGAACGTCAGAGATGTTCAAGATAAACGAATAACCACTTGAATTGATAAGTGTCATTGATTTTCGCACTACTATCCTTCTCATGATTATAAGCTTTAAAAATATAAGCATAAGCATAATCAGCCTTTTAACGTTCCCACTACTGGGGCACAGGCCTCCTGTCTAGGAGAGGGAATGGCCCGTAATCCACCACGCGGGCCCAGTGCGGGTTGGTGAATGGCAATATCTTCGAATTTTTGGTTCTACAACATGCCGGTTTCTTCACGGTGTTTTCCTTCACCGCTTTGAGAGCAGTGGTGATGTAATTAATTACACAAAGTAATGCGCCTGGCGTGACCTACAATTCGTACGTCGGGGCCGTTACCACTTGGCCACCATTGCTCTTATTTATTTAAGTACTCTTTTGTTAATCAAACTTTCGACGCACGAAACTATCACCATGTAAATAAGCCTTTATATAAATAAATGAGAAGTTATATTTGGTAGGAGGCCCGTGATTCAGCTAAGAATAGGCGCTATCCGTCAGTGGGTAGGGAGGGGGTGACAGGCGGGTGACGGATTGGTTACGGCAGTATAATCACGGACTACTTAGATGATACTATTACTGGTTTATTTTTGTTAGGGAACATAAGTCTTAATACTCGTATTTTTTTTTTGCTATTGGTATATGTGACTTTGGTTTAAGACATTTGCTGAGGTCTTCATTATTTGCCTAGCTTTATAGAATAATTTTGCTTTGGGATAGCACAAGGTAAAGACCAAAGAAACGATAGGTGGATCGTGTGCAAGATGATATATATACATCATTATCTTTTACATAATCTATTTGTCGTTTGAAAGTTGAGTTTGAGAGAAACCACAAATTAATAAGGATAGGGAAAATAGGGCAATAGAAAGGATGATATTGAGATCGGCGTTCAGTTTTACCAGATACCAGGCTGGTATTTTTTTATACTTTTTAAAACAGTGGTATGTGCTTATACACATTCATATGTGTATTAATTAGCACATACCACTCTTTTAAAAAGTACCAATTGTGAGCAAAAAATATCGAATGGGAGGATAGCGCCACCCATGGGCACCGGTAGGAATATTTTCAGAGGGGAATATTTTCCCTTACCGGAAATAGATTGGTTTTGTACATTCGAATGGACAGCACTAACTTTGACAAAAGGCTTGAGAATTAATGAATAAGGTCGGAAAATTTCGCACATACAAGGTTCCATACAACGTTTGTATGATTTGTTTTCTTAGTTTTGTATATTTTATGGAAATTCCGAGGGTGCAAGTGCACGCCACTCCCGGAGCCTTTGGTGCCACCACTATAAAAGTTTGTGGGAAAATATTTGTCCTAGCTTATTTTAAGTAAAACCAAAACACAATCTTATCATTATTACATACTCTTACCGGATAAGCAAATACCAAAACGACTTTGTTATTCCGATTTAAAATAAAAGCAAATTCGATTTTCTTAACCAAACAAACATAGTCCTTCGGAGACTCCAAATCACCTACTTTACTAAACATTTAGAATACTTATTTGCATACTTACTTACTTCGTGCAAAATAAGAAGTTTTCGTTTCATAAGAAAAACTTTAAGAAGATACATACAGAAGGCCCGCTCTTTACAACGAGCGAAAATAGGCGCACGCACATATAAACACACACTTGTACATACATACATGCGTCAATCTCAAACAAGTACCGAACGCGAGTACGCTTGTACTCGCTGTACGTGGACCGTGTCTATGTGTGCGTGCGTTTTCACTCATTGTATGGACCCGACTTTCTGTATCGATCTATTCTGTGGCAATACTTTCCTGCTTGGCAGTGCTGTAGTATTAATATTTAAGTTTGCGAACAAACGGCCGACTGCTCAATATAGCCGACCATTCTATTATGTATAAACGATGCCATATTTGCAATTTATTGGGTTAATGTTTGAGAATATTTTCTGCTAAAGTTTGGCGTGAAAATTGATATTCTGGCACGCCGGGACGAGGCGAAAATTTTTGTTTTAGTTAGCGTTCTGGTTTCAACCCCACGTTTTCACTTTACTTAGAGTATTTTGATGTTACAAAGTATCTTATTTGTGACAGGTTATTTATAATAGTATAGAATAGAAATTATCTTTAATCAGGATTTTAAAAAAGTAGTTAAACTTACGACTACGTTCGTAAGCACTATACAAAACAAACAAAAACACAAACAAATAACCGTGGGTCACCGCTGCAACAACCCATGGGTAATTACACAACAGCGATCCACATAAACACAGACTTGTAATCATGCTTAAGAAGTTGGTGCTGTCCCACACTCTGCGCACCAGGGAAGTGCACTTCTTAAGCATTGTTTTATAAAAACAATCCACAGGCGTATCTGCGAACATCCCTGAAGCACTACATAAGTGTGCGTTTTTATACTGAACGCGGAGAGGACTAAGTGATAAATGATTTTTATGTTGTAAGTAGTCTGTAAAAAACATTTTTACACGTCAATCTTTTTTGGCCGTTATAAACTAGATGAGGTCCACTACGATCTCTGCGCACAGATCTAGTCTATGGACTAAATCTGTGCCAGCCTATGGGCTGCACGTATATAAAGCAGTACAGAACACAGTATATGTTAGAGAAATAATAATAATAAACATTTATCATCTCTTCCACAAAGATGACTAACAAACTACAGAACATTATACAATTGATATAAATATCCCCCCAATTATATTGCCAAATCATTAAAAATGCAAAATTAAAATGTTTTCGTGAATATTCTATAAAATACTTTCGATTGAGATTATAATCTCAACTACTTACTGTAATTATTAAACTACCAAATTAAACGCGGCTAATAGAAATGAAACTGTAATGGTTTCAGGAATACAGGTAGATTATGCCATTTAGTTTCAAATGGACTATTAAGACTAAGGCTCTAAGCTTAGCTATTAAGTTGTAAATTAAATTTTATCTCCGATACTTAGTATTGTGCCTTTCCTTGTTTATATTGTTAGCGATAAATGGCGTTAAGATTGAAATTTTATCTTAATTTGATTTAATAGCGATGAATATTTCAGCGTAATCATGATTTTAATCTCAAGACGACTGTTGCTAGACGTAGTCTTCTTCAAACATCACGACATTAATATCAAAAGTCGTTTCTTTAAACTAAGCTGAAAATCAGCACTAACGTCATAAAGTTACATGAACAGTCCACCAAAACAGGCATTTTGGTGGACTATTCATGTAACTTTTTAGCTGGGAAGAAGAAATGGCGAAACAAGCTTCCCAGCATCACATCGACCAGTCCTGAGCATCATCATCAACAGCCTGTTGCAGTCCACTGCTGGACATAGGCCTCTCCAATTGCACGCCACTTAGATCTATTTTCGGCTTCTCGCATCCAGTTTCTGCCAGCCGTCCTGCGCAAATCGTCACTCCATTGAACCTGAGCATCATGCATCTAGTGAACTCCTGTAGCTCCCACCGAGTCATCAACTCTAACGTTGCCTTTTCTAGATGTAAGTTTTTCTAACATGTAGTGTTATGATTGGCCGATTAAAATTGTAAATAACGATTCCTTGTTTTATACCGGAATCCAAAACTAACTATCGTAAGAATCGTCTTCGTAATCAATCCAAAATTAAAAGTTCGCTTTTAGCGATAAAGGCACACATTCTGTTACTCTATGTATGTGTCTAATGCTTTATTCATCTATCTTTTCTATAACTCACTAGCAGCGCACCGCAGTTTTACCCGCGTAGTTCCCGTTCCCATGGGAATATGGGGATAAAATATAGCTCAGCTATATACTCAGGGTGAATGTATCTTTCTAACGGCGAAAAAATTTTTGAAATCGGTCCAATCTTTTTTGAGTTTATTCCTTACATACAAAAATACAAATCTTTCCTCTTTATTATATTAGAATAGATATAGATACGGTGTCTGTACATAATAGAATATTCTATTATTCTATTCTATAATCGAATATCATACAATTAAATGGAGCTTCGATATTCATGAAGGCTTCTTTGTTGATTTTTTTATTCTTATCAAAATCATAACTCATTTATTTAAACTTGGGTTTTGAACGTTTAAAATCTACTTGAAGACAATATTATATACATATTATTGATTCGTAAAAATAACTGACGATTTAAGTAGAACAGAAACAAACATCAATTACTCTACCTTCTCTAATATTCAAAGTTTTTTCCAAGACTTTGGGCACTAATTACTTTTCCAATAAAACATTTGAAAAAAGTGTATGCAAAAAATAAGAGATACTTATTATTTTCCCTTCTTCCAAGTAAGTCCTTTAATTAAACTCCAGTAGGTAAATGAAGGAGAAATTCCCTCGTAATAATTTGAAACTTTTACGCAATAACATTTACAAAAAAGTTCGAATTTATTATGCCTTGGGGCGGGACGCTAATCTCTGAATCCATGTTGAAGGAAAATTTTACACATTCCAATGTTTCTTTCACATGCAGAGTAGATTCTTTGTGAAAAAGAAGTTTATTCTGAACTTGAATATAAGATGTACAAAGCAAAGTCAATACAAACCTATGTATATTGCAGTCGAAACCCAAAACCAGTGAAAAGTAGTTTTAACTAGAAAGTCAGTCGTAAGTACTTTTGACTGTAAGCTATCAACAAAAGTAGTTTTGATTGATTTTTACGAAAACTATTAGTTAGTCAAAACTGATTTTAATAATCACATATTGTCAGTTAAAACTACTTTTAACCAACGTCATCATCATCTGCCTAGCCTTTTCCCAACTATGTTGCGTCGGCTTCCAGTCATACCGGATTCAGCTGAATACCAGTATTTAACGTGTAGCTGCCTACCAGACCTTCACAACCCAATAACTGGGGAGCACGGTACTTCTTGGCAAGACTGGTGTCAGATTTTCTGGCTTCTGACAACGTGACAAACGTTTTTTTTTTTTCAGTAATAGATTTACTTTTGACCGATTAAGTCTTTTGATTGTAACACATCTACATTCAAATGTCTTGTATTTCTGTCATACGTGAAGTAAATTTTTTATATTCTGTTTATTGACTGAAATTTCTTTTTCCTTATTATTTTAATTATTTTCTTAATACGCCGAGTGGGTCGCTATTTAAATAATCAATCGTCCATCCATCGACCTACTGTTATTGATTTCAACTTCACTTATATTTAAGTATTTAATTATTACAGCTCATTATTTAAGCAAATAAATTCATTAAGATTAAAAAGGAAATGTGGTACTAACCTTTTACCTTATACAATGAAAGATATCCTCATCAATCATGGTTAGGTGATGTTCCTCGGGATTTACGCTTATTATTTGTTACCCTTTTTACAACAAAGAACCCATAAACTCTTGATATTTTACATTAGATATTACTTTAAAAACATCCCATCTAAGGCCCCTTTAAAACTTGCAGGCAGAACTCCCCGCGCATGAGGGCTCCTTCAACTTCTTTTGGCCACTTTTGAGACCGTAATCTATACTAATCTATACTAATATTATAAAGGTGAAGAGTTTGTTTGTTTGTTTGAACGCGCTAATCTCAGGAACTACTGGTTCGAATTGAAAAAATATTTTTGGGTTGAATAGACTATTTATCGAGGAAGGCTTTAGGCTATATATCATCACGCTTAAGCCAATAGGAGCGGAGCAGCGATAAAGAACGTTTTAAAATCGGGGATTCCACGGGGACGAAATCGCGGGCAGCAGCTAGTGTTTAAATATGCTGCAGTTTTGTATCCAACACTTTTTTTAATATTTTGGGAAGGACTGACCTTTATCATCAGCCCTGAACTCGGCCTCCAGCTCAGCCTTGGTAGGCTGGGGCTCCGGCTGCGGCTGCTGCTGCTGCTTGCTGGTCTTCATACTCATCGACTTCCTCGTCCGGTGCCCACGGAACGCTGCCTGGATCTTTGTCGCTGCTTGCTCTTCCGATTTGGGCTCGGTGTTCTTTGCTTTCTCTTCTGAAAGAGAGAAGATTGTCTTGAAATTTTAGGAAATCGGTGCATTAGTTGTAGGCAAGTATGCTTAACAGTTGAACACATCGTTGCTTACCATCAGGTGAGATGGTGGTCAAACGCCTATCAATAATAAATATACATATATTAAATTGTAGTATGCGGCCGATTATTGCCATTTACGAATTCAGGTTGGAGGGGTTCCTAATAAAGATATTTTTAGGTTCAAATTAAAAATCTTTCGATTGCTAATTTGTGTCGATGTGTTTGAATAAAGTGCACGTCTGCCTAGTAACCTGCGGTCTTTAAAATAAAAATTTCTTAATAAAAAGCTCTGTATTTATGTCAGCAGTACCTTACTGTCTAATACTTAAAGGTCTACCAGCACAACACCGGAGTCCTCTTTTCAAATCTATGATAGACGATAGATGCTAACTCGTGGTCAAATAACAAATTATTTATAAATTAATTTCCCAGGGCCAAACAACTAGCTCAAAATTAAAAGATAACTAGTCTATGAAAGCGCAGCGCATGAAATTTCAAGAGTGAAAGGATATTGAGGGAGAGAGAGGGCTGGTGACGTCATGTCGCTGGTAAAAATTGTAGTACGTAGTGACGTCACGCGTATTTTCAACGCACTGTATCGTCTCCATTTTTTGTTTTCGTGAAAAAAGAAAAAATACATGTCCAATATTCTAATACTTTAAACTACTTAATTCACACTTAAAAGTTTCAACAGTAGGTATCATTATTATGTAGTAATATGATGGAAAATTTTGCTGCGGAACTCTTAAAATGTCATCGTTAACGTGTTCTGGTTCATTAATGATGATTGCCTTCATCGGTTAGTAGCTAATGGTCCAGATCGGTTTCACTGTAGGCCTTAAAATCAATAACTGACAATAACTTTTTTGCTAACCATACTTATGGCCAAGAAACATAATTCAACTTTATCACCATCCAATTATTTTCCTTACAAATAGTCCTTTGCTATCCTCCACTAAACAGACAAATTGCCATGCAATTTGCAATCTTATCGATGACAAGATAAAGCACACAAATTATAGCCAATATTTCTTACACCTGTCAAAAAGTTTTTAAGTAGTTTTGGCTATGGCTTGGGTTCGATGCCAAACAAACAGTTTCGTAGTAAAAGTTTTCGGAATGGTCCAGCACTAGGTTTTTTCGTGAATTTGGCAAAATTCAGAATGTATGTACATAGGTCAAGAATGGAAGATGAATGTTTTCTGCGATATGTGATTACAGTATTTTGTAGTAAAAGTAGGTCAAAAATGTGCGATTGATATCTAAATTAGACTGCGGGAGTGGAATAATGGATTAGATTTTATCTTTGGCTTGCCAAAATACCTGTGGTTTTAGGTTTTGCTAAAATATATTCATGTTCCCTCTAGACTTCAAATTCTTGCTATCTATTTTAGGATATGACTAAATAAAATTCCATATCGCTTACTTTCGTACTAATCCAAACCAATCTTGCCCATTTAGGGACAGAATCTGAATTTGAAGTATTCGGATTATAGATCAACAAAAACAAACCAGAGACAGAGTTAATCAAACACATACATAAGGCAAACAACATCTTTCGCCAGCCCCGCTCTGTCGCCGCGTGTCGTCGACTGGCGCGTTGTGGAGGAGGTGGAGACCTATTCCGATCACCGGTATATCCGGCTCGACGTCTCCGCCCAGACCTCAAGCGCGCCGGTCCGACAGACCCCGAGTGGTCCGCGGTGGGCGCTGAAGCAGCTGGACCGGGAGCTTCTCCTGGAAGCCTCGATCGTGCAGGCCTGGGTGTCACCACCGGACAGGTCTGCTGACATAAACGACGAGGCGGAGCGGTTCCGGGAGACCATGTCGGAAATATGCGACGTTGCAATGCCCCGGGTCCAGCCAAGACGCGCCCGCCGTCAGGTGTACTGGTGGTCGCGCGAGCTGACGTTGCTTCGAGAAGCGTGCGTTGCTGCGCGTCACCCGTACACCAGGCATCGCCGGCTCCGCATCCGCCCTCCGGATGCGCAGGCCAGGGAGGCGGAGCTGTACGAGGAGTACAGAGCGGCGAAGACCGCCCTCCAAGCGGGGATCTTGCGGGCCAGGGATCTGGCTCGCAAAGAGCTGCTGGAGTCTCTGGACGGGGACCCGTGGGGAAGACCCTACAAAATGGTGCGGAACAAACTCCGCACCTGGGCCCCCCCGTTGACGCAGAGTCTCCGGCCCCAGCTGGTGGAGGACGTGGTGAGCGCTCTGTTCCCTACGCGAGGGGACCATGCTCCCCCGCCTATGGCTCCGATACCCGTGGTGCCCGATGCGGACCACACCGACGACGACGATACTCCGGAGGTGACCGAGGTAGACCTGAGAGCGGCGGTTAACAGGCTGAAGGCCAAAAATACCGCCCCAGGACCCGATGGCTTACCTGGGAAAGCCTGGGTCCTGGCCTCGGAGGCTCTCGGGCCTCGACTACGTGGGCTCCTAAGCGCATGCTTGGAGAGGGGCCAGTTCCCACGTCGCTGGAAGACGAGGAAACTGGTCCTCATTGCGAAGCCAGGGCGCCCTGCGGACTCTCCGTCCGCATACCGGCCCATCGTGCTGCTCGACGAGGTGGGCAAGCTCTTTGAAAGAGTCATTGCAAACCGCCTCGTCAAGCACTTGGTGAGAGTTGGGCCGGATCTGGCGGAGAACCAGTTTGGTTTCCGCGCGGGGCGCTCGACGGTGGACGCCATCATGCGCGTGAGAGCCCTCACGACGGGGGAAGCGATTTCCCGGGGCGGGGTGGTGGTGGCGGTGTCTCTTGACATCGCCAACGCGTTCAACACCCTGCCTTGGAGTTGCATCGGGGAGGCACTCCGGTATCACCGAGTGCCAACCTACCTCTGTCGCGTGGTCGAGGACTACCTGACGGATAGAGCCGTCATCTACCCCGGTCACCGGGGAGAGTGGAATCGGCGAGAGATGTCGTGCGGTGTTCCACAGGGTTCGGTTCTGGGGCCGCTCCTGTGGGACATCGGTTACGACTTCGTGCTGCGCGGCGACCTCCCTTGCGGCGTCAGTGTTGTTTGCTACGCTGACGACACGCTGGTTCTGGCGCAGGGGGGGTCGCACCAGGCGGCGGTCGACCTGATGACGCGCGGGGTCGCAGCAGTCGTTGGGAGGATCCGGCAACTGGGTCTCGAGGTGGCCCTACACAAGTCCGAGGCTATGTGTTTTCACGGCCCTCGGAACCGGCCACCATCGGGATCCCAGATAACGGTGGGAGGGGTTTGCATCGGCGTCGGGTCGACGATGAGCTACTTGGGTCTCGTCCTCGACAGCCGGTGGAACTTCGCGGAGCACTTCCGCCGTTTGGCTCCCAAACTGGGGCGGGCCGGGGCTGCCCTCAAGCGGCTCTTGCCCAACCTAGGGGGACCAAACGCCTCCTGCCGGAGGCTGTACGCGGGGATCGTGCGGTCCATGGCCCTTTACGGGGCCCCGGTGTGGGCGCTGTCGCTGAGGCGACTGCCGGCGCGCCACCTGGTCTCGGCCCAGAGGGTCATGGCCATCCGGCTGATCCGGGGATACCGCACGGTCTCCGGCGAGGCGGCGAACCTCCTTGCCGGATTGCTGCCGTGGGATCTAGAAGCGAGAGCCCTCGCGCACGTCTACGCGTTGCGCGTGGAGGCGCTAAGCCGGGGTGAAACTCTGCTGCCGCGGCAAATTGCTGCGCAGCGGACGGAGCTCCGGCGGGATCTCACGGAGGTGTGGAGACAGCGACTGCTGCAACCCAGCGCTGGGCACGCCGCCATTGCGGCGGTAAGTCCCCTCTTTGAGGAGTGGCTGGAGAGACGCCACGGCGTCCTCACCTTCCGCCTGACGCAGGTGCTCACCGGACACGGCTGTTTCGGGAGGTACCTGTGTCGGATCCAGCGGGAGGACACGTCCGGGTGTCATCACTGTGTGGATCGCCCGGAGGACACGGTGGAGCATACGGTGGAGGTCTGCCCTGCTTGGGCGGAGCAACGCCGTGTCCTCGTGGAGGCGATCGGCGGCGGCGACCTCTCGCGGCCGGCCCTGGTTCAAGCCATGGTCCGGAGCGAGGAGGCATGGGAAGCGGTCGCCTCCTTCTGCGAAGCAGTAATGCTAGCGAAGGAGGAGGCGGAGCGCGTGCGAGAGATGGAAGCCCCTCGCTCCAGCCGCCGCAACAGGAGAAGACGCCCCGGGCGTCGGGAAACGCAAGGCGATTCCCGGCCACCGTAGGCGCGGGCCTGCGGATGGCGAGCTATGGGTGGCTCGCCGTCCGATAGCAACCAGGCCCGAGTCGACGGCGCGTCGTGTTCCACGCGCGCCTCAAAGAGCCGTCAGCAAAGAAGACGGGGCCCCATAGGGTCAGTGCCTGCTAGGGTTGCGGAATTTGTTCGAAAGAGTCACCGCGGCCCTGGAACGCAAAGGGCACAAGCAGGAACACGGGTGGGTTTTAGTCAGTAAGAGTCTGACACTCCCTTCCGCTCCGCCCAGAGCGGGAGAAGTCATTTGATGATTTCCCATCCAAAAAAAAAAAAAAAAAAGGCAAACAACATCTAGTTAAAGATAAAGCTGAAATTCCAAAAATCCAGACCGGGCCACCAACTTGCCACATTAAAATACTAAAAAGCACCTATCCACCTGACACTAATCCACATTTAAAAGACAAAAAAAAAACTCCGAAATAAATTAAAAGATACGTAGGTAATTTTAAACCCAAAAAGCTCTAGTCACAGACTAGAGGTAGTTTCACGAAACCCGAATTTTACACAAAGATAAAGGAATTTTTCAGCGGCTAACGTTAACTCCGTGAATAATTCAAAAATGTGAGGACAGACACTTTGCGAGTGAAAATTTAAAACAAAAGAGTTTATTTTATTTTAGGTGCGGTCCAGACTGTTTGTGCTGTAAATTATAGCGATATTTGGCTAACGCTAAATATATATATTTTTTGGTTGTTGCCTATTTAAGTGGAGGAAAGGTCAGCCATTAGTCTTCATTTCAGTAAAAGTATTTTGTAAGGTATATTTTTTGTCTGTTTGTTGGTTTTAAACACAGCACTCAAGGTTGACCGGTAGAGAACGAACACCGTGTAATAAGTTCGCCTCTATACATTTGTGTGCGTAAAGTATTAAATAAATAAATAAGTACCGAGTCATTTATAGAAATACACGCTATTGCTTCGAGTTATTAGCTAGTTTTGACCACGGCAAAATGCGTGGTGACTGTGGATAAGCCACGCAAGCGAAACGGCGGGTAAAACTTTTTAATTTTATATTCTTTGTACAGAATTCTTATATTCTCAAAATCAAGTCATTAAACTGTAGGAATACTCATAATATTGCACTGACGGTATCATCATCATCTGCCTAGCGTTTTTCCAACTATATTGGGGTCGGCTATAATGGTGTTAGATTTTCTGGCTTCTGACAATCCGTAACGACTGCCAAAGATCTCCAAATGACAGCCGGACCGAAAAATCTCGTTATGTTAAGATGGTAACCCCATCCACAGACCAACCTCGGCAATCGTTGCTTAACCTCGAAGATCGACCCGTGCGGCTGTTATAATTTAGCCACGAGCTCCTCATTGTACTGACGGAATCAAACCATGTTAAAAAACATCGTTTTTAATTCCATGACAATTCAAACAAACAGAATGCTATAAACTCACTACAATAAAAATTAAAAATAAAAATATATTTTCATTTAATGTAAAAGAAAACACTATTTGCATTCCACCCACAACGCGACAACACGCGTTTAAAAACCGCACGTCAACGGGTTGTAAGAGCCCTTACTTCTTTTGTTTTATAATGCTAAGCTCAGTAATTCTAACCAGGGAAAAAACGGGGCTGACGTTTTATAGTGGGGGCACTAAAATGTAACCTTTATAATGTTGTTAAATGTTAGTCTGTCCCTCGTCATGCGACATTTTAGGTGCACATAAAATACTTACAGTATTTTTCTAGTTAGGTATTTGATTGTGTTTGCATTTCGGGAATGGGATCTTTATTTTTACAACTTCTGCGAAGACCATGAGAAAAAAATGAATTTTTGGAATAGGTTTTCCTCTGTGCGGTAGGAATTTAATTTTAACTATGAAATACAGAACGTTTACGACCCGAGTCTTATCGTAACGCTTTTCTAATTTGTGAAAATTTTAAATTAAAACATTGGGTAGAGTATTATTTAGCAATGGGATAGTTAATACTGAAAAAAAAACGTTTTGTATTTCCAACGCGTTGCCAGCCTCAGAGATTAAGTTGGCATACTAAGGTGTCATTAATTTTAACAAAGCAATACTTTTGACGACAAAAGTAAGTTACGGGTAAAACATTTCTTAACGAGCTGTTTCCCGAAAATACCACTCAAATTCTGAACTTTCAATTCTTGTATCGTAATAGAAGCAGTTATAATGCCATAACTTCAAAATAAAAGGCACACTCAAGATTCACATATGGTCTAAATGTGATTTTTATTCTGATGATGAGAACCTTGTCGCTTCAAGTACCTACTTGTTTTCTTATTGCGATTCTAAACGGGCACTAAAATTGATTTACGTTTGTTTCCTAAACTTATACACTAGGCAACCACACTTTATTTAAAAATAGATTTTTCTACCTTTTATTTTGTTACCTGCCCCTCATTTTACGTATATCTCTATTAATACATTTAGTTTTTGTGTTAAATTCAAACTTAAGCAGCACACACACACAGCAGTGGCAGTGGGTAGAGCACATATGTTTTTGTTTGTTGTTTTTTTGTTTAAAAAAAACGTTGCCCCACACTAGGATTTACTCCTGTATCGTGGGTGCATTCACAAACATGTAAACTCACATACACAAGCCACCCAGACCCGGAACAACTATCTGTAGGCAATACAAACATTTGTTCCGTGCGGGGATCGAATCCGCGACACGTAACGCAGCAGCTGAACGCTCAACCACTGCGCCAACCGTGTCGTCAAACTTGTGTCTACCTTTATCGCAGAACCCGTAGCCGGTGGGTTCCAAAGGTTTTGAAATCATGACGTAGCATTTGAAAGCCTCCCACATTGTGGATCGATGACCTACTGAAGGCTGTAGAAATCAGCTGCCTGAAAGACCGGGATGACACCATATGGCCTGTGTAGCCTATGAGCATTAGTGATCGTTTTTCAGCTGAAATGATGATGATGTTTTTTTTTCGCGCCATTTACGAATGTCCTAAGAATCTCAGTAAAACTATCCGTCCACAAACTATATATTATGAGTATTCTAAAAATCAATGCAAGATTCCTTTATTATACTTTATTTTTTAAGAATTGTATAATTACAAGTAACGCATAATCGATTTCCAAAGTAAGTATCTGATTATTATCGGAGATAAGTTGCGTCGCTGATGAGCCCTGTCGGCGAAGCGTCCTGTCGGCGAAGTGTCCTGTCGGCGAAGAGTCCCGCGAAGTAGAGTGTTGTCGGTATTCAGTCTGTCGGCGTAGTGTCTGTCGGCGTTCAGTCGTACCTACACTCTTTCAAAGTCCTCATAGACCGCACTCATTTTCCAGTTAAATCATTGATTAGATTTATTGTATAACAATGTAATTTATTAAAAAACAAAAAAAAAAACAGACAGTAAAGTGATCTAATAAGCGTTCCGTTTTTGCCGACTGAGTTACCCTAAAAACGATTATGGTAAGTAAATATATTCCATGTATAGACAAAGGTTAAATTGCCAAATTCAAGATCAAAACAAATGAAAAAATCACAAGAAAAACAGTAAAATACCTAAGATAACCAAAAGCCCAGCCCAACATTTTCCAAATCCATGCACGTCGCAAATAAATAATTCTAGAAAAAGTTAGGTGAAGCCAGACTATAGTATCTAGGTCGTTGTATGCCTGACTTGTGTCTAAATTATTTATGATCGGGGAAAGTACACGAGCGAAGCCGCAGTAAAAGCTACTACATAAATAAACTGTGGCCTGTGTAAAGGAAATGTTGGAGCCGAAAACTTTGGCCGCCATTTGCATTCCGCTTTGATATTTTGTAACAAACTCAGCGATCGAAGTGAATGTAACGAAATGGAAAAGTTTGCTGAATAAAGTTAGCTGTTTTTAATGATGTTGATTGAAATAAGCATTGTTTCAATTGAAAATTAAAGCCCAGTTTCTTTATAATTTTACTATTTACTACTTGTACTGCTATAATGTTTACTACTATATATTATAAATTCGAAAGTTTGGGTAGATGGATGAATGTTTGTTACTCAATCACGCTGGAAAAAATGGTAGATGTTATTTATTCGTTTTTGTACATTTCGTATTTGTAAGTGTAGGTACTTTTGTTCAATTATTATTTTACTTTTGACGCATGACTACAACTACTTTTACTTTATAGCATCGCAAGCATTTAGGTGGGGACCTGATGTATTAAAATACACGTATATTCCCGTTCGTCCTACCGACTTTGTTCCCCTCGGGGGATCTAGCATTAAAACAAACAGTCTGAAATTAAGATGTAAGTACAGTGGGTACTGAGGGTGTGAGACCAATAGGACTAAAAATATAATTAATAAATTATTCCCGTTCGTCCCAACCGAGGGGGACGAAGTCGGTGGGACGAACGGGAATACACGAAAATGGAGGCTTCGGTTTAGATCGAGCACCACTGTCCCACAGACAAAATGTTAAATATTGTTAAATATGTAGGTATTACAATTTTATATTATCTACCTACCTGTCCTTTTAGAGTTCCTTATTTTGTTAGTATTGAGTTTTTCATTTGTTTTATTTGTGGATGAGAATATAAGCAATTACTACAGAACAGCTATAAGGAACTGGGTGAAATTAGGCATAGACGTAGATAGAGGAGTCTAGAAGAGCACAAAGGCTACTTTTAATCCCGGGAGCATGTTCACTAATTACCAACACTCCCGTTGGCTGTAAATATTATGTATAATTAATCTTCTTGTGCCTAGCCTTTTCCCAACTATATTGGGGTCGGCTCCAAGACAAGCTGGATTCAGCTGAATACCAGTATTTTACGTGGAGCGGCCGCCTACCAGAACTTCACAACCCATTAACTGTGGAACACGGTACTTCTTGGCAAGACTGGTGTCGGATTTTCTGGCTTCTGACAAGCTGTAACGACTGCCAAAGATCTCCAAATGATAGTCGGGACCAATGGCTTAACGTGATTTCCGAGGCACGGAGAAGTCTCTTTATGTTAAGATGGTCACCCATCCACAGACCAAGCTCGGCAAGCGTTGCTTAACCTCTTATATCGACCCATGCGGCTGTTATAATTTTGCCACGAGCTATAATATGTATAATTAATGGATATAAAAATATATTTCCGGCATATTTGTATGGCAGTCGGTTGTCATGGTATCCTACGTATTAAATGGCGTAGATCATAGAGCGGTTTATAAATAGGGAAACCTTTTGACCGTCAATAAGCAAAATTCAATAATTTCTTCCTCGTTTCCATGGCTGCGGCAACAGTTTGCAATTAAATTATTTTTATTGAAGACCGTTTCAGTTATATAGTTTAGCTTGGAATTTTTGACTGTCTATATGAGATTTTTCAGTTCTATTTCTTTGCATACCAATAACGATAATAAAGCGTTTTTTCGGTTCTGATTTGTGTAATTAATTCTTCTACAATTCTATAAACATATATGTATTATTCTTCTTTACGTTTATATTTCACTGAACTCCTTTTAAACTTGCTGGACCGATTTTGGCGATGTTTTTTGAGTCCTGTACCTGTTGTTCTTTCAAGACATTTTTCCAGGCGGTTTCATGTTAAACACGTGGAGTTATCGCCTTTTTTCTCTCGGAACGCGTGGAGGTATCAGGATCACTCTGTTGGTCATCTGGCGGTCTGTCACGACTTCTCTCAGGAACGCGTACACGTATCATGTTCAAATTAATATCTTATATTAAGTCCATGGTCCCGTGAAACTCTCAAAAAACCAGCCTTCGAATCAACGCAACACAAAAAAATGCGGCCGTTTATGCGTAATTTTTAAACATATTTTTAAACTCGGAAGTAAATCAAAACTTTTTTAGTTAGCGATGACCTAGAATTATAAAATTTGGCAAGAAGGTAGTTTTTAATGTATGTAAAGGAAAAAGTCTGCGAATTGGGAATTTCTAGTTTATAATTATTATATAGAACGCATTGATATATAGAACATTTTTCTTTTTCTTTTTTTCTGCCTGGGATCCTAGATACTTTTACAACAAAATTGAACGAAGTTGGCACTGCAATCTTGTTCTAGTTTATTTTATTTTTTTGCTGACAGTCTGACAAAAAAGCTATCCTGTTCCTTATAATTAAAAAATCTCAGTAGATATTACATAAATTTCCAAAAATATTACAAAGCATGCACGAGTTGATAGTTAGGTACATTATAAATGCTAAGAAATCAATGTTTCTATTTTGTCGAAACCTAATCAATATCTTTTTCTAACGCCATTTTCATTCTATTTATTTTCCACCATGATTACAATAATTCCAACAAACATTCAGGAAATGAGAAAGGAAAGCTTCATAATTTTTCAAACAGTCATGTATGTATCAAAGTACTATTATTATATACGAACATTGGTTTCTGAATACAAAATAATAACATGTTAGTTAGATTGGTCTATTAGGGAAAGGAATGGTTCTTTCAGAGTTTTAAATGATAATAACCGTCGACCAAGTCAATACAGCAGTTCTGTTCAGTTGTGTTAAGTATTTTGCATTTGGTTCCGTATGTTAATTTATTTTATCTTGGACGTCATAGACATTGGTTAAACGAGCTGCAGTTGTACAAAAAGTCTGAAATCGCTAGCGTGGCGATTTATGCTCATATATGTCTGTTGCGCTTCTATTGGGTAGAGACCTTTTCCCAGCAAAGGAACAATAAAAGGTATTATAGAATAAAACAGAACAGAACATAATAGAATAGAATAGACTAGAAAATAATATACCTATTTATTGTAAAACATGAGTATACATCAAATATCTGCAAGACATAACAGGTAGATCTACATGAGTCTACACAGCAAGCAATTAAATTAATACCTTTTATTCTGGATGGGACATCATCAAATGACTTCTCCCGCTCTGGGCGGAGAGGAAGGAAGTGTCAGACTCGTACTGACTAAAACCCACCCGTGATCCTTCTAGTGCCCTTTGCGTTCCAGGGCCGCGTTCAACCGTGTTTGGGTCGACTTCCAGTCAAGTTACATGCAGTCTAGTAATTTTTTACATGGAGCGAACGATCTGACCTCCCCAACTCAGTAATAATATCATCATCTGCCTAGCCTTTCCCTAACTATACTGGGGTCGAGTTCCAGTCAAATCAGATTCAGCTGAATACCAGTATTTTATGTGGAACGGCTGCCTACCAGACCTCCACAACCCATTAACTGGGTAACACGGTACTTATAGGCAAGACTGGAGTCAGATTTCTGGCTTCTGACAATCCGTAACGACTGCCAAAGATCTACAAATGGCAGCCGGGACCAACAGCTAAACGTGCTTTCTGAGGCACGGAGGAAACTCGATATGTTAAGATGGTAACCCATCCACAGACCAACCTTGGCAAGCGTTGCTTGACCTTGGAGATCGACCCGTGTGGCTTGTTTAGTCACGAGCTCCTCCTCAGAAGTAAGGAATAATGCCGATGTATATATTTGTAACAGCATCTGAATGTATATATTTTTGTTGCCATACTATTCCTAGAAAATCTGATACCAGTCTTGCCAAGTGGTATCGTTTTACTCAGTTACTGATTTCTACCAGACAGTCAATCAATGCATGCACATTATTCAGTAGCAATCAGCTGGACTGGTTCGTTATTCCAACATTGTTGGAAACGGCTTGGCAGACTGGCTGACTATTTCTCTATCACCTTTAGTTTGTTCGTGAAGAATGTTTTAGGCACACGTTGCTACATGAATTTCGAATAAATCAATTTGGAACGTAATTGACAGCAACGAAATAAACTAAATAAACAATAATAATTTATTTCCGTTGACAGTTATCGCGAGTCGTTCGCTGTTAATTTATTTTAACAGTTTCATTTTATTACCTTGGCTCACGTGTTGTATGGGCTAGTTAATTTTTTACCTGAATTATGGCTTATTAATCTGTCACCGGCTGTTTATAATGGGGCAGTAGATTGAAAATAAAAATAAAACTTATGAGCCCTATCTCGTCTGGTGGGAAGCGGTTGATGAGTTCTGTGATAAGATAGATAAGTTTTTGGAAATTGTTTTGTCACCTAGATTAACTGTTAATTGGAGCACATACATTTATTTTTTAATTAAACACTATGTTAAGCGATTTTGGTGTTTTTTTTTTTAATAATCAAATCCATTCATTTTAGAAGTAAAAAATGAAATATTCATAAATAAAATATTACTTAATCCACAAAATCTTTATCATTCTCTTACTTTTATGTATTTTTACTTTTACTTTTAAGCTGTACGTAGTGAAAGTATTTCCATGCATGAAACAACATTGAATAAAAATCATCGAACCTACAATTCCTAAATTATGGTTATGAGGAAACTGTTTGTAAGGAAAAGCTCAACACGAACTCCATAGCTAAGTGTTATACAAACAATACTAACATACACAAAGACCTTCAAACCAAACTTAAAACAAGTTTGTCTAGCACAACATCACAAATAAACCGAACCAACAAAACCTAAAACCAGCCACGGAATCCTAAATCCGGCCGTCAGTTATTATGCTCCAGTAAACAGACGGGTCCTAATGAGTGTTTCACACGCCATCCTTGATTGTTTTCTATACCTCTGGATGGCGAGTAGCTCGCCATCCGCAGGCCCGCGCCTACGGTGGCCGGGAATAGCCTTGCGACTCCCGACGCCCGGGGCGTGTTCTGTTGCGATGGCTGGGTGGTGGGGGGTGTCAGGTTCCTTCTCGTTCGCGCGGTCTGCCTCCTGCTTCGCTAGCATTACTACTTCGCAGAAGGAGGTGACCGCTTCGCATGACTCTTCGCTCTGAACCATGGATTGAACATGGATTGAAAATACCTATATGAATTGTCAAGTCTGGGACCGGAATGATTTAGGTATTTGGATTTATTAGCAATTGCTATGATGTCTTCATATTTACTGAAGATCTTCCGATCTGATCCTGCGAATTATCTTATACCCCTCACAGTACTAACCTACTATCAAACTTTTTAACCGACTTCAAAAAAGGGGCAGTTGTCAATTCGGCTGTTATATTTTTTTCAATAAGAAAACTTTTTCATGTCGCGTAGTCAGATAATTCAATTTTTTGTTTCAGATATTTAAATTGAATCCGAACCAAAACTATTTGAACTGATCTGAAATCAGCCCAAGAAAAACCGGAGTACATTTTATGTAATAAATACATAGTGCGTTTAAAATTGAACTCAAAACTCTCGAGCAGTATTCCGAGACGTGTTAATATACGTGGTAAAAATGTCCCGCAACGAAATAAAATAAAATTGTTATGAATGCCGCTGGCGTGAAATTCGACGTTCCGTATTCCGTTTTACTTTTCATAAATATGCTAAATATATTGTTTGTGTTAAAAATACTTAAACATGTATATTGTAACACCAAGGATCTCTGGCGTATGGTGTTACTTATAAATATAATTAATAAAACACGGGATAGGATTATAGTTCGTTATTATTTACGGCATCTGTCTTCAAAGAATCATACTACATGACTTCCATATAAAACAGATCATATTTTTCTTATTCATATTTTAAAAGTAACTACTTATTCTTTAGCCTTACATTTCTAAAGTTCTATCGACAAACTTGTATACCAGTGACTCGCAGCCAATGAGGCTACATCGTCACAATATTCTTTTACTTCGTAAAAAACAAAACTATGAAAATAAGTCAAACCCTATGGCTTGGATCGCCTCGAGACCAGATAGAATTTAACACCGAAAACGTTATGAACTTGTAAGTATTGGCAACTAATGCCAATGAAATGCTTTTGGTGGGATTCTAATTTTAACCACAAGAGGGTACAGATAGCACAGAAAAATAAGACATACAATCTCCAAACTCGATACAAAATCAACTCACAAACAGCATAATAATATAAAATAATTTGAAGATTCACCCAATTCTTCTCAAACATCTGGTTCCATTAAATATTGCAAAAACGTCGCATCGCCATAAAATTTTATAAATCACCCAAAGCCACGCATAAAATTACATTCATTTATACAAATCTGTTTCCAACAAAAATACTGCAAAGCGATTTTATATTTTAAGGGAAATCTGTACCGATCTCTTCTATTATATTCATATTCGTTTAGGGATAAAATGGTACTACAAACAGTTATCTACTTTCACTCGAAGCAATTTAACTTTTAATCTACTTTTTCGACCATTTTTGTTCTAGAAAGGATGTACGTTGTCTGTCAGTAATTGAATAATTTGTCAATAATAATGTTGATTGTAATAAGTCTGAAATCACTCCCGTTTTATTTTCCACAACTTTTTTTTTTGATGTGAAGTCATCAAATGACTTCATCTGCTCGGGGTGGAATGAGTTGCGTCAACCATTTTACAGGAGGCTGTGAGAGAGATGTGTACAGATGAACCATAGGTACGGCTAATATACCTAGTTCCAAACGCTGAGCTCTGAAGATATAAAAAGATTTTCGAAGTCAGAAAATGGAGTGTAGTAGTGATAAAAAACTCATTTTTATGTTATCTTAGGCTTTTTGAAAGAGCTTTAAAACTGCAAACAAAACCGTTCCCTCTCCTTCCTTCTCCTTTAATTTGTGTTTGTAACCGTTGTGCTGTGTCTGTCCTGAATAAAAGTTTTTCTATTCTATTCTATTCTATTCTTAAAACGATCTTATTCGATTACCGACGACCAACACCACAATGTCTCAGAATAAAAATATAATATAAATTGTTATATTTTGTAAAGGAAAGACTGAATCCGCTTCCAGGACAACTTAGGTTCCTTTGTCTTATAAAAGAACCTAGTTCAGCGAGGAAACGAAACTTCAATTGCAGTTTTTCTTTTATACACAATTGAGCTAATGGCTATCCAAACCATTTTTCTTTTTCATTATATTGTATTGTATACTCTATTACGGCGTGTACGGCATTTCATACAAATTTTCAAGTACTTATTTTCCGAAATGACTAAACCGATTTGAATGAAACTTTACACACATAAGTAGGATACATAGGTCTACAAAGTAAGTAGAAAACATTTTGGATAAATACTCGTAGTTTTACAGTTAATTAGACCCATTTTAAATTTTTCATACAAACATATATTTCAACTTATCTTTTTTAAATAAGACATTTCAAAAATGTTTTTAACTAACTTTTTATATGAGTGAAGTTTAAATAAAAACGGTTCAGTAAATTCGCAAAATAGTGACTTGAAAATTTGTATGTAATGCCATACGGCGTACACGCTCTTAAAGATTGATCTCAAACGCTTATAATTTTTTAGTATTTTAAATCTTTAAATTTTATGTCTTAGAGTGGAGCGACTGCCTATCTGACTGCCAGTTCTACTAATTTTCAAGCCATTTTCTCACTCGCAATCTGTAAAATTTTTGATAAATTTTTGAAAGATTATGAATTGATATCGACGGTTAAAAGGAAATAGGGTATAAGCGACAAAAGTGAAATGTTCAGGAGAGCCGTTCAAAGTTTTAAATTTTAGAAAAACTGACGTAATTTTGTTATTTATTAAAATATCGCGAAAAATAAAACAGTTATAAAATCAGAAAAAAATGGAGCATTTACTGGTATTTTTAGTTTTAATGATTTTACGCTATTTAAAGTGGTTTTTGTCGCTTATGACAATAGCTTTTAATTTTCTAATGAGGAAATATGGCATAAGATACAAATGACAAAATAAAATATTAAAGGATAAGAAGCCTAAGCGACATACTGATTTCTCACACAGCAAGGTAAAAGGGTATAAGAGACTAGACAGTTCAATAAGTGTTATAGGAAAAGAAGGATAAGGTACTTTTCACAGTGGTTGTATGGAAGCTAATAGAGCACAAGAAACAGTCGGCTTTCAAAACAATACCAGGATATAAGACATTAGTGACGCACAATGTCGCTTGAAAGCAAAGGAAAAGAAGGATAATCAACATTTGGCATTGCGTGAGTCTATGGAAATATGGATGAAAAGACACCCCAAAAATAATGAAGTAGCGCCACCAACACGATCCTTCATCAGGATAAGAGCTAAAACGGGTATTACACTACACTGTAATTTTGTCCCTAACTCGTAAAATAGGGTGAAGTATTTTAAAAGTATTAGGGAGTCGATTTTCATACAAAAAGACTAAGGATACTTAGTCTTAGGGGCCTGTTTCAGTATACCCTACCCGTTCAAGTGATTCTAATTTACACTAAATAGTAGATTTCAAAGATGATAGTTCGTCATTATAGTCATTTTCATGTCACCTACTTACCTATTTACTAACAAGCGGATAGTAGGATTTTTTTAAACCCTGGAATCGGGTCATCTGATGTACTTCCGCGAGGGAGACCAACAATCGCAAGGCGGCGTTGGGTTTCTGGTAAACAAGTCCTATCTAACAACTTTGTGGAAATGTTAAGTGTGTCGAACAGGGTAGCGTACCTTATTGTGAAGCTCACCGAGAGGTATAGCCTCAAGGTAGTGTACGCACCAACCTTGACACACTCGGACGACGAAGTGGAAAATATGTTCGATGACATATCGAGAGCCCTCCACTTCACTACAAAGACATAGTATATCGTTGTCATGTTGACTTTAATGCCAAAGTGGGAGTACAGTATTGCTGCGAATAGGTAATAGGATACCATGGATTTGGAAGCAGAAATCATAGGGGGCAAATCCTCGTCAACTTCCTCGAACGGGAGGGGTTGTTCTTGATGAACTCCTTCAAGAAACATACCCAAAGGAAGTGGACGTGGCAAAGCCTCGACAATATGACCAAACATGAGATATCGATATCATGTTTGTTCATCATGAATGACAAGAGGCATATATTCAGAGACGTCTCCGTGATCAATAGGTTCAATACCTGTAGCGATCACCGACTTGTCCGAGGCTCTCTGAATATTAACTTCAAGGCCGAACGTGTCCGTCTGATGAAGTCCAGACTCCGACCAACTCTGCTCCAAACCATGGCATGATCTGAAACGTTCCAGGCAAACCTATAAAACCGATTCGCTGCCGTGGAAACCACAACAGACGTAAACCAGAACCTCTAAAATGTGATTTGGATCCTCAGGGAAAAGGGTACGAGATTCTGTGATATGCAGCGTAAGGGCAAGAAGTTCAAGCTTTCAGAAAGGACTTTAGGGCTAATGAAGGAATGACGTGAAAGCCCACCCGTCACTTCGTCGGCAAAGCGATTTCTAAACTGAGAGATCAACAAGCACGTACGACAGGACCTCCGGGGCTTCAATGTTCTTTCGGTTGAAAGAGCAATCGAGCAAAATCGGGGGTCAAAGGTGTTCGTACAGTCTCTTGGAAGAAGCCACCTGATGAAGTTGACCACAGCAAGTGGAGAAGTTGTTTCTTTGAAGCCAGTAGTCTTTTAGAAAGTGGAGGACTTCTATAGCCGGTTATACGCATCGCATGCATCTCGTCCTGATCCCAAAAATGAGGGTTCTAGAGCCACATTGACACGCCATTTAACCGAAAACCTGCCAGAAGTCCTATGGCATTAAGTCCGCTTTGTACAGTTTTTTTTTTACTAGTGCGTAAAGTTTTAATAATTAAATAAGTCAGTATTGGCGAAATCGAGATCGCTCTTGGGCAGCTTAAAAATGGAAAAGCCCCTGGAGAAGACGGCGTTACCACAGAGCTGCTGAAAGCTGGAGGTAAACCCGTACTGAGGGATTTCCAGAAGCTGTTTAACGCTGTCCTGTTTGAAGGGAGAATTTCAGAGGCGTGGAGTAGAAGTGTGGTTAAGATAACCACACTTCTACTCTGTTCTTCAAAAAGGGAGACAAGATCCTATTGAAGAACTATCGACCCATATCCCTTCAAAGCCACGTCTATAAGCTGTTTTCAAGAGTGATTATGAACCGTCTTGCGCGAAAGCTCGACGAATTCAAACTACCAGAACATGCTGGGTTTCGGAGCGGATACGGCCGCATAGACCACATCCACACAGTGCGGCAGATTATACAGAAGACCGAAGAGTATAATCAGCCCCTGTGTCTAGCATTTGTGAATCATGAAAAGGCCTTTGACTCGGTTGAAATCTGGTCTGTTCTGAAGTCCCTGCAGCGCTGCCAAGTAGACTGGCGATACATCCAAGTGATGAGATGTCTCTACGAGGCCGCCACCATGTCCGTTCAAGTACAGAATCAGCAAACAAGTCCCATACCATTGCATCGAGGAGTGAGACAAGGGGATGTTATTTCCCCGAAATTATTCACTAATGCAATGGAGGATATGTTCAAGACGCTGAACTGGAACGAACGTAGCATTAATATCAATGGCGAATACATCTCTTACTTGCGATTTGTAGATGATATCGTCATCATGGCAGAAACGCTGCAGGACCTACAACAGATGCTGAATGATCTTGCTGACTTTTCTGTAACATAAACATTGTTTCGCAGTAAACATTTTGACTTTGACTTTATTAAAACCAAGGTCATGTTCAACGAAAATGTTCTACCGGAACCGATTGCGATTCACGGTGCAATTCTTGAAGTTGTTCAAAAATATGTGTACCTCGGGCAGACATTGCAGTTAGGTAGAAACAACTTTGAGGGCGAGGTGAATAGAAGAATTCAGTTAGGCTGGGCAGCGTTTGCGAAGCTACGTCGAGTCTTTACATCGTCGATTCCACAGTGCCTAAAGATGAAAGTCTTCAATCAGTGCGTCCTACCCGTCATGGCATACGGAGCAGAAACGTGGAGACTGACGGCTCGTATGGTCTACAAGCTTAAAGTCGCTCAGTGGGCTATGGAAAGGGCTATGCTCGGTGTGTCTCTGAGGGATCGCATCAGAAATGAGGTGATCCGTCAGAGAAGCAAGGTCATCGATATAGCCTACCGGATTAGTAAGCTGAAGTGGCAGTGGGCTGGCCATATTAACCGACAACCGTTGGGGTAAATGAGTTCTAGAGTGGAGACCGTGTCTCGGCAAACGTAATGTAGGACGTTCTACACTACGTTTGCCGAGACGCACGGTGGAGTGACGATTTGCGCAGGACGGCTGGCAGAAACTGGATGCGAGAAGCCGAAAATAGATCTAAGTGGCGTGCAATTGGAGAGGCCTATGTCCAGCAGTGGACTGCAACAGGCTGTTGATGATGATGATGATGATGATGGGTAGGTAGCTAATACTGCAGCTAGCAGGTAGGGAACTTAAGAATTAATTACGAACACTTGGTATGTATCCGTAATATTAAACATTTAAAAAGGTAACAAACATAATAGTAAATAATAAAAAGCTTATTGGGTATTGTAGTATAAGTATGATTGTAGAACGTGGAAGTAGGTTATAATGTGGTTATAATCGACACCATGATATCTAATTTAATTTAAGTAATAAGATATTATCGACAAAACTGTATTTATATTGTACGCGGAAGTAAGGTATAACCAACAGTGTGATATTAAAATAAATTTAGGTAATGGAGCATAACCTGCATAGCTTCCATAAAGTATTGAATGGTAATAGGGTATAACTGACAGAGTAATATGAAAATGAATTTCGTATATAGGGTACAAGCGCCATAGCTATGTTAAATTACGAAATGGAAGTAGGCTATAAACAACGTTTGTAATTTGTGAGGGAAAAGCTTAAAAGGCATAAACAACCGAAAGCTCGACACCCTTATGAAGTAAAAAAGCATTACCGACAACAAACACAAAATAAAACATTTTTGTAGGGGCACAAGCACCTTTGTAGCAAAAATTACTTGAATTTTCGTCGGTTACGAAAACTAATACTATGAAAACGATTTTTTTTGCTAGGGCATAAACGCCAAAAAACTCATCGTAGAGCCATGAGAGTAAGCGCATTCGAAAGAGCGGAAAATTTTACGTAGGATGGCATATATAACTCATTTTTGACCAAAATGTCGCTTCCTTTTAACCGTCGATATCGATATGATGCAAATGTGAAAGCAGTCTCCAGCACACAGCCCAGTTACTTGATAATACGATAGTCCTTGGCAAGTCTGGTGTAAGAGTTTCTGGCTTCTGACTAGCCGTGTCGACTGTCAAAGATGTTAAAAGTGACAGCCAGGACCAACGGCATAGCCTTTGCTTTTGGAGGCACAAAAATACTCAGTATATAAGAAACTAATGACCCGGCCTGACTTCGCACTGGTGCAATGCTGATACTAAATCTCTACTATATTATGCATACATAATTATAAAGTTTGCTCTTGAATCACCTCTATCTATTAAAATAATCCGCATCAAAATCCGTTGCGTAGTTTCAAAGATCTAAGCATACATAGGGACAGACAAACAACGGGAAGCGACTTTGTTTTGCCTCGATTAACGTAACTTTAACCTCGAAGTTTGACCCGTGCAGCTGTTGCAAACACCTAACAAAAACCTAGAAAAAGTTCATCAGTCCTGCAACTCTCGACAAAAAATATCCCAACTGTGTTACACCGAAATACAGTTTTATAAAATACCTAACCACCCGGTGCAAGCGTAGCTGGCACAAAACAAAGGAGCGCTAAAATGTGCTGAAACAGGGACGCTGATGTACAAAGACATTGCGGCAGGTTTGACATCACTATGTGCACTGGATTGTACACTGTTGCATAAGAAGCGGAGGTGATAAGATTTTTATTATTTAAAAGACGGTAGACGTTCTTGCAATAAACAATGTTGGTCTTGAGAGTTTTGCGCTTTGAGTGCTGTAAAATAATACTTTAATTTTGTACTTGGACTTGGATCTATCCGCTGTCGAAGTCGTGATTGCTGTAAGACCTTACTTTTTGCCAAATTTTATGATTCTAGTATTTGATATACACGCGTTCCGGAGAAAAAGGATCTTGACAGACCGACATACAGACAACAAAGTGAACATATAATGGTTCCGTTTTTTCCTATGAAGATACGAAAGCCACAAATACTAACGAACAAAACGAATAACGTAAGCAACAGAAGAATATTATATTACTAAACCCATAGTAAACAATTGTTTCTGTGTCAAAAACCTTCAATATAACGTCAAGATGTACAAAAATATGCCAAGCAAATTGAGCCCTTAGTGTAAAATATGTATATAACCTTATATTGACAAGGATCCAATTATTTTTCCAGTCAAGAATACTCGTTACAAGATGTACGATAAAAAAGGGTAGGAATACATAAACATGAAAGATACAACTTTTTCATATACGAAGCGTATTTTTACTTGAACATAAATAATTTTGGTATTCGATCCGGGAGAAGTTACTGACCTAATACGAGGCTGAATTATCACCAATATATAATACCTATTAGTCGGTATCTTCTGTATGTGACAAGGCAGAGCACTACAACTCTACGATAATAGACATCTTTGATTTTTTGGGCTTCCCCTCAAATGTGTCTCTGCTTGCACTACGACTACAGACAAATGAATTAAAACGATACACATTTATGATCTTCTGTGACCTTAAAATAGACATTATGTAAATAAATAAAAATTGAAGATAGTAGTCACTTTATGAAAAGTATAAAAACAAAATGTCATAATCAAAATATAAAATGAAAGAGCTTAGCTTATTGTGAAATTCATTCGAAACTCGACTTGCATTGAGTCAGTTTAAAAAAAAAACGCAATCTGAATGTAGTTTGTAGCCAGCTCGTGGCAATATAACGGGAAAAGCCTCAACCCTAACTAAAAATGGGATTTAAAAATAGCATTATTTCCAAATGTGGGTTTTAACCACTACCGATGGAGGTGGCATAATTTAACAGGTTCTGTATCTATAAGAAAAAATAAAACGTAATATATAAAAGTAGGATAGGAAAATATAACCGTCCGTAAAAATATTTAACATAACAAAACAGAACTATAAATTTATTTACCAACACAAATATTGAATAAATTCACCATAATTATTGCCAATCACAACACGACTAAAAAAACTGCAGTCTCAACAAAACAGTATTTATTTCCGAGCGTCGTAAGTATCGCGAGTGTCTATCGGCGTGTCAGTTCTCACGTAGAGCTGACAAAGCTAGCGGACACTCGACTAGAGTGCTCTCAGCGGTGTCGAGTACCTTGTAACGAAGTAAGGAGTAGCTAAGATAGGCAGCATGTGAGTAGCCTAGATTTGGGTCTAGATTTTAATGTACCACGTGGAGAGGATTTTTTACTGTGTTTTGTAAGTTGTGATGAGATGAATGTCTATGATCAGAGCGTCAGAGTAGAAGGGGGGGTCAGTAAGAGTCTGAAACTCTCTTCCGTTCTTGAAAGAGTTATTTGATTCCCAGGCAAAACAAAAGTGGCAGTGGGCAGGACATATAGTTCCTAGAACTGATAGTGGATAGGGTAGAAAGATTCTGAATAAGCAACCGAGTAATGGGAGACGCAGCGCTGGAACTTGTGGACTGATGACCAGATGAAGGCCGTACCTTAGACAACAAGCGGTACTGTGTCTTTCTCACTCTTTCAAATCCATCCAAAGATTGCTTTTAAACGATAGCTTGTAGCTTTGAGGCTGCGCACTGTACCACCCTATGTAATGTTTCTTCTTATATGTTTTTTATAACTTATATGATGTACGTACCTACATACATATTACTTAGAGAGTATTCTATTTTAAGAATTGAATTCAGAGTCTTGGTTCTCGAAAATGTTAAAGGGAGCTTGCACAATGTAGCAATAAAAAAGCTGTTTGTCTTTACTTTCCGACCACAACAAAACCCTTCTAAAGAATTATGAGTGTGGGTAAATATAACACTTTCATAAATATTCATATTTCACATTGTTTTTTTTTCGTCAGGGTCAAACCGGGCATTAGGGCAGGGCTGAAACATGGGTGTGACAGAGGGCCGGGCAATATTAAACGATTTGCAATATTTTCTACGCGTTACGGGTATTTTGATACTTTTTTATTTAATCTGGCACGGAAGGGCTTCTTGTGCGACGCTATTTTTCTGTAGATATCTACACATTTTTTTAGTAGCGAACGCCACGACTCAATACATTTATAATAATATACCTATGGTACACATGATTCGATTTCCGGCCACCGTAGGTGCGGGCCAAGCAACCAGGCCCGGGTCAACGGCGCGTCGTGTTCCATGTGCTCCTCAAAGAGCTGTCAGCAAAAAAGACGGGCCCCATAGAATGAGTGCCTGCTAGGGTTGCGGAAATTGTTCGAAAGAGTCACCGCGACCCTGGAACGCAAAAGGTACTAGAAAGATCACGGGTGGGTTTTACTCAGTAATAGTCTAACACTCCCTTCCGCTCCACCCAGAGCGGGAGAAGTAATTTGATGATTTCCCATCCAGAAAAAAAAAGGTACACATAACTGTGTACACTATTCTTAGGTATGTGTATTCTAAGTATGAAACAACATACTGTAAGCAGGTACATATGCATAACTCAACCTGCCAAAGCTGGTCGCTAACTTCCAATCCTGACTAAACTATAACTATTTACAAATTCAATTCCAATCTTCCTAAAGTCCGCATTCAGTGTCACCCGTCCAGAAAGTCGGAATTATGTCAAGTCACAGAGTATCGAACCAACTTTGCGGCAACTGCTAGAAACGGCATTGTCAAGACATTCCTAACTAATCACGTCTACAAGTATACCTGAGTGTCATCGTTTACTCATAGAAATTGACTGCCCGTGGCAATTCTGTCTGTAGTTGTGATAAACGAAATGTGCTGATATTCATAGAATCCCAAATATCCTATGACTTGGCGGGGTTGCAGGACTTTTTCGAAAGAGCCAGGGTCGACGGCACGTCATGTTCCACGTGCGCGTCATAATCATAGAGAAGCCAGCAAAGAAGACGGGGTCCCATAGGGTCAGTGCCTGCTAGGTTTGCGGAATTTGTTCGAAAGAATCACCGTGGCCCTGGAATAAAATGGTCATTTGGACGAACACGGATGGATTTTACTCAGTAAGATCTGACAGTCCTTTCCGCTCCGCCCACAGTTTTCCCATCCAAAAATAAATGAAAGTATCGTACGTCCTAACCCAGTAACCCAGTGCCCCAAGTCTACCTAAATGCGTTCAGTCATTAAGACGAGAACAGGAAAACAGACAGACAGGCAAAGGTATTTTCACAATTATAATATTCCTATGTCCAAAGTGATAAGTGTGAAAAGCATCCTATGTCCTTGTGGCGTGACGTGGTCTCGCCATGTGCTAATTTTCGTTCGAATCTATCGTCAATTTTACAGATAGACAGAGATAGAAGGACGGAGTAACTTTCGCATTTATACTACTGGCTTTTGCCCGCAGCTTCGCCCGCCTTGAGTTTGGAAGTTATCTCACAGGTTTAAAAAAATCCTATGTTCTATTTCGTTGTTCATTCAAATCCGTTCAGCTGGCAAGCGTGAAAACGTAACAAGTAAACAAACTCACGTTCGCATTTGTAATATTAGTTGGGATTAGTATAAATATCTAACATCTCTGGTCATACGGGCTACTTTCCATGTTCTATGCGTCAAACCGTCCAGAAAACGTGGAAATTACAGTATGTTCCGTCCACAGGGGTCGCAAGTATTCCAAAAGTAACCGTTCCACGTCGCTGGTGACCACATGTACTCGCATTTGCCTTCGTTTGTGTACATTGTTCAGTTGAACTAGTGGTTTTTGTATGGAAATTTGTATGGACATCGTTATTTGTATAATTACAATGTTAGAAGTGCCTACCTACCTAGGGGATAATTTAATATGAATGGCATTTTTCAAATGTACAGAGTTTCCGTCGCATATGTATATAAAGCATGGATAAATGGCATATCTTCAAGATTCAAAGCATTTATTTCAAATAAACCATTTACAATCACTTTTGAATTGTCTAGGTCGATTAGTCAAAAACATGAAACTATTTGCTCGATCGAAAGTGTAGATCACTATCGAAGAAACCATCTACCCTCTCTAGCCGGCTAGCCGGGCTGAGTTCCGTGTTCTGCGTCAAACTATCCAAAATGTCGAAATTACAAGGTGTTCACAAACATTCCTAATGTAACCGTTGCGGCGTTGCAGGCCAACACACCTATGTGCCTTTGTTTGCGTTGTTACATTGTTCAGTTGAGCTCTAGTTGTTTTTTTTTTAAAGAAAATTTGACTAGAGGTCGTTATTCGTGTGTAAAGTTATTGAAAATGCATGCCTACTCGTAACAAATTCACAAATCCAATCTGCTAAGCTATTTCCCAACCGATGTTTGCTACGCATCCACGGATCGACCTCTACAAGCGTTGCTTAACGTTGAAGATCAAACGGTCGAGCTGATGGAGTTTTGCTCTCATCTTTGAGACGGATCTGCCATATACCAGTTTGATGCTCTGGTCAATTGATAAATGAGCCAAGAGGATCATCAGCAATGATAGGTTCGTCGAATCGAAGCTCCAAAGTCTTGAGCAGCGACACCGAGTTACTAGCCTGTTGGTTTTCTATCGGTTGCATTTTGGGGAGTGTGCGACGAAATTGCATACTTTAATTCCGCCAAGCCCGTTCCATCATCGGACCACAAGACGTATGGCAATGCGCCACCGTTACATGGTGGACATCCCACCTGCACGAAACGTTTTGGGAACACATTCATTGTGCGTACAACTAAGGAGTTGAGTTCCCTGCCAGAGTCTGCGTTTCCTTGTCACTACAAACTGGGAGTCTTTAACTGAAGAGTGAATAGGTTACTTGTACGCAAGCGTGCTTCATGTTCGATCATATCATCGCTTACCACTAATTGAGATAATGTTCAAATCACTTCAGACCTGCGTCACAATAGTTGGAATCTTGAATGCTTATTATTTTGTAAAATAATAACGATGGAGTCGGTTTTAAGAAACCGGTTTTAGTAAACTCAAAACATTGTATTTTTCTGCCTAAGTAGGCATACATTTCCAGATTAACATTCCTTTTCCTTTAAATCTGAATCTCAAATACTAGTTTGTCCATCTCAAAAAAAAATAAAACGGTAAGAACCTAAGTGCCATTGAATAGGTACAATTTCTTAAATTTCCGAGCTGTAATCTTTTCAAATTGGCACGTACAAGTCCATGAAATGGTTACGAACCACAGGCATTCGCAACGTTTACCCTCTCCTAACTGCAAACCACATAGTATGTAGTGCGTTGCACATTGCTACCTAGAGATTGATCCACATAAATAAGGGCTGTAACCGGGACGTGTTTGAGTTTTGAGGAATGTTTAGATAAACCTATTTTTTAGGAAACATTCTCAACAAAACTTTAATAGTATTAGTTGAATTGTTTTGAAGCAACTTCGATATAAATACTTTTGAACAGTTTTACTCCAGAAGCTACCATCATACAAAACTATCGTAATGCTCATCCAAATTCTCTAATCTATAGTTTCAGACCCGTTCATTAGTTTTACTCGACAAATATGCCGATGTATGTACTGAAGCCTTGTTTAGGAATGTACAGATTATGTACATGTTCATAGCTCGCCGTTATGTGCTTGCTTTTGTACAGGTTTCGTGCGCCCAAACTGTGTATCGTTATTTGCTGGTTTCGGACAGATACTACAAGAAAAAAAAAAGTATATGATTGAAATAAGCTTGTGTTTCTTTTGATGGCTTAATAATATTTAGTTGATTTATTTGGTAACATATGAAACGATTGTCTGTGATGTAAAATGTCAATGGTGATATCAGTGGACATCAATGTGACAACTTACCGGCGATAGTTTTGAATGGGATTATTTTACTGAATGTTCAGCAGTCGGATTAAATTTAATTATTCTACGCAATCAGTATTTTATTTGAGTGAACCTGCATTGATCTTTCACTTTGTAGAAGATGCTTGCGATTTGGCATTATTAGTCAACTATTTTTAGCATGATAAAGAGTGTCCGAGGAATTTCTTGCACGTTCTTCTCATAGAGATCTACGCTTTTGAACGTGCAAATAGCTTCACTTCTTTCGACCTTGACACTTCAAAAGTGCCTGTATAGGGTTTAATTTAAATAAATGCTTTGAGTTTGATTCTAACTTTGTTATTAGGCTATAGAATTACTCTACATTACTTTGCTTAGCCTTTCGCAATTATATTGGGGTCAGCATCCATTTAAATACTCGTTTTTCGAGCAGTGCCTGCATATCTGACCTCTATAACAACGCTCTCAAAGTTCAGCTAAATAATTTTTGAAAAATGCCGTATAAAAAAAGAAATGATGCACCATCAGTTTAAAAAATTAAGTTAGATAAAGCTCACATTTTAAACTGTCTTGACTTTGGCTTAGACAATTTTAAAATAAAAGGATAGTTGAGTATCCTGACGTGCCATCTACTACACGACCAATCCTTTAAATTGATAATGTGCCTATATTAGAACTAACTGAAAACTTTAGTTTTCCCCTCAAAGCTCCCCTTGAAAATCATACAGGAAAACTGTTCGTGTCTTAATAATACAAATTTCATTTTTATCTATAGGTACTAATATACTAATATTATAAAGAGGAAAAATTTGTACTTTTGTATCTAACGAGTAAACTACTGGACCGATTTCAAAAATTCTTTCTCCATTAGAAAGCTACTTTCACCCTGAGTAACATAAGCTATAATTTATCCCCATATTCCCACTGGAACAGGAACTACGCGGGTAAAACCGCGGGACGCTGCTAGTGATACACATGTTCGAAATAGTATATAAACATGTTCGAAACATAAATTTTTAATAGTTTTCTTGCAGCACACAAATAGTGTTATTTTTTTGACCAGTGAATAGATAATCACATAAATACACATACCTAGACATTAGACACATGATTACATCAACAAAACAAGCAGTACATTCCAATTAAACACAGACTGTCCCACGCTAATGAAAACAAATGACTGGCTACGTACGTTGGCTAGTGGTAATTAGAACCTGTAATGATAATGTGCCAGGCTGCACTTAATGTTCTAGCTTTTTTAATGCCTTTTAAAACAACGCTTCGTTAAACTTATATTGTACAAAAATAGTAGTAGCTTAAAATAGTAGTAAAACAGATTGTAGATTTTTTTTTCTTCATATTTTGATGAACGGTCCCATACTTATTCCATACTAAAATGATTGAATCCGCTGTTAAAAGTTAAAAGAGTGTCCGTAGAGTTTCTACTTCGCTTCATTCTTAGAATGTGCATTTAGACTACTCACTTTTGAAAAGTACTCGGTTGCATCTGGCTGTCTAACCGGTAACAGTATTTTACATGGAGTGCTGGCTATCAGCGCAGTGGTGGTGGTCAGAGCAGTGGTGGCCGAGTGAACAATGGTGGCCGGCCTGGTAACGGTCCCGACTTACGAATTGTAGGTCACTGGTTCAAACCCAGCCAGGCGCATATTACTTAATGTAATTCATTTCATCACCACTGCTCTCAAAACGGTGAAGGAAAACATCGTGGGGAAACCGGCATGTCCTAGAACCAAACATTCGAAGACCATGTGACATTTACCAAACCGCACTGGGCCCGCGTGGTGGATTACGGCCCATTCCCTCTCCTAGAGAGGAATCCTGTGTCCCAACAGTGGAAACGTTAAAAAGCTAATTATATGCTATTATGCTATGCCGGCTATCTAACCTCCACAAGCCCAGTAACGGGGTAACATAATATCGCCAATTAACTATGACGTCTAATAACTGACGCACGTCGACTGATGATTATTAGAATCTCCAATGATATTTGTGTTGTTGTAATAATATTTTTAAATTGATGCGATTTTTTGTATACCAATACCTACTTAGCCACACTGGTTAATCTTTTAGGTCCAACAACGCTTGCCTCTGATGGGTGAGCATCTCAATATACCGAGCTCCTCTGTGCCTCGGAAAGCACGTTAAATCGTTGGTCCTGTCTGTTATTTGTAGATCTTTGACAGTCGTTAAGGATTGTCAGAAGCCAGTAAATCTGAGTCCAGTCTTGTCAAGAAGTACTGTGATACGCAGCTAATGGGTTGTGGAGGTCGTCATAAATTAATTTATGAATTTGAATTATTGTTTCATAAATTATATACAATATAAAAAATTAAGAAACATTTATTTGGTAAAAGTTACTTTACGTAGTTATTAAACTTTTCAAAAACCAATTTTTCTGCAATAATGTTAGAAAGCGTTTGAATTTGACCTAACTTTTGTACTTACGTCTTAGAACATTTAAAATAGTTCTAGGAATAGAATCAGTTTAATTCATACAGCAGGCTTCCCAATATTATATCCTCTAAAGAGCTGCTTTCGACCTCAAAGGCTTTACAAACCTGAGATAGAGTGCCTCCGGCGAGTCAATAACCTCGGGTGATAGAGAGGTTTCTGAGAAACTGTAGTACTAAATAGCCATGCACGGAGAGATGTTTGTATAACCGAGTTTTATAACGAGCTTATAACGGCCTATATTTTCATATATTTTTTTTTTATGTATGGGAAATCATCAAATGACTTCTCCCGCTCTGGGCGGAGTGGAAGGGAGTGTCAGACTCTTACTGACTAAAACCCACCCGTGTTCCTGCTACTGTCCTTTGCGTTTCAGGGCCGTGGCGACTCTTTGGAACAAATCCTACATCCTTGACTCCTGTCAGGGATGTAGGAATTATTTATGTGTCATGTTATTAAAATACAAGATAAAATGCTGTTGTTACTATAACTATGTCGTGTACGAAATAGTTATAGTAAAAACAGCATTTTTTGTTACTATATCACGTGGTTTATTGTAATAAATCACGTTAAATAGTAACAAAAGCATTTTATCTTGTATAGTTAATTTTATAAAGAAGTTGATAATCTGCAATCCGAAAACAAATCAAATGAATGGAAATTAAATCATCTCAACGTTAAGTCGCGTAGTTAAAACAAACAAATAGAATATTCGTAGCCAAGTTCACATCGTTCAAAATGATAGAATGAATTGTTGTCGTTTACACAATGTTCAACGCTACATCCTTTCTTAAAATGTTTAAACTTAATGGTCAAAGCATTTGAACAGAGTTTAAATTTTAACCTGTTTGATGTTTACATTGTAGGAATGCTCGCCATAGACTAAAGAATAGGTAATTTTTCTAAAGATATTGTAAAACGAGAGGTATACTCAGGCGCGTCAACATGGCTACCAACTTATCGTTTTCTACAGTTGCTGACACCGAAGCGTTATCGATTGGAGAACGGAATTCAACACGAAACAGTTGTAACTTGACTAGGGGAGCAGACAAGACAAATACTTATCTAACCTGGAAAATAATTTGGAAAATAACTCAGAGTTAACTTTATTTCTTTTTTGAAGTTATCTTTTAGTGATGATGATGTTTGACAGCTGGGTTGCCATAGTGACACATTTTAAAGTTGTCCGCTATGTATTTTCGAAATAAGCCGCCTAATAAAATGGCAGATACACAGTTCCTAGGTAACGTACTTTGCAAATGTTTGGGTAGACAAACCTTGAACTTATCCGGGCATAAGTGGAAACTAAGTTCCTTATTTATGAGAAGATGAAATTCACTGACGGTGGTGACATCACACAGAATGGATATTTCTATGCTATATCAAAATTACGTATATTCATTATACACATAAACCGTCCAGAAATTATTCTCTAACAGATGGCGAAAACGCATCAAAATTCATTCAGCAGCATTGGCGAGCAGAAGGAGGGAGGGGGATCAGCTGATCAGTGGAACCAATTCTGCTGAAATCTAATAGTTAGTATAGGTACTGATGTAAATAAATAGATATACCTTACAGTCCTTTTCATTTTTATTTCAGAATTTCCAATTTTCTCCCTAGAAATTCTCTCGTACTAAACACTACCTATTATTAATTTTATTCATTTATGAATTTTTGTGAACACATGGTAAAATGATCTTATATAATTATATATGTAGATATACATAATGTTTGATCCGACCTATGTTCCGCCGAAAGGCATATAAAATAGTGACTATAATCAAAATTAAGTTATTTGTAATAATTTTATCAAAATTGTCAAAACTTAAGTAAAATAGTACAAAAATATAAAATAATGTCAGCAATATTACATTCGTCAAAATTAAATTAATTAAAATAATCTAAATGTCATGAAAAAAAAATGTTTATATAAATGTCAGTCGTTGCAGACACAAAATAATCTGATTCAGACAAATACTAATTCCTGAAACAGCTGTGTGTAGACGACGACGGCCTCTGCCGTACACGAGGCGAGCATAATTATCATCTATCCAGCGTTATATGTAGGTCTTCATTAACACGAATTAGCACTACGAGTATAACTTGCTAGGTCTTCTAATAATTAAATATTTATTTTTTTGGGGTTCATTACGCCTGGACACAAATTGAAACCCTTAGGATCACTTGTGTGTCTGTCTCTTCGATAGCGTCAAAACTATTCTTCTTTTAGGTTTTCCTGTAATTTACAACTATAGAGCTTTTATTTGTAATTAAAAAATAATATTGATAAATCTCAGTATTTTCTGATATAAAATAAAGAACATCAAATTCATTTATTATTTAAATTATAAAAAAATATTCTGGCTCTCACAAGAATTATTTTGATATGTTACACAGCGCAGTTTTAAATTGCCTTTTATATAACTTAATTTTAAACCATGCATATCCAGACGCTTTTAAAACTCACACATAAACATACATAACATAGACTCCGACTTTTTCCGTTTTAATCGAGAAAAACAAATGAACTGTAAATTAGTGTTTACATAAATGAAAGCATCATCAAATATCAAGGATGTACATACATATTGTATTAACCACGCTAACGTACTAGAAGCGAAGTTTGTTCCGTGCACAGAGCATACGCGGCGACTAGAGACGCCATTAAGTACGAAATATTTGTGCATACCAAATATGCGCTCAGCACAAGTTTCAGCTATCACGTCTATAGGAAAAACGGAATAGATAAACTACTAATTCTTATAAAAAATCTGAATTATTTTTTGACTAGCGACCCGCCCCGGCTACGCACGGGTGCAATGTAGATACCAATGTTTTCTTAGCTATGCATGTATTAAAATCCGTGTCGGAGTTTTAAAGATTAGCATTATAAGCATACATAAGGACAGACAGACAGCGGGAAACTACTTTCTTTTATACTATGTAGTGATATCTCAACTAGCAACAAGGATTTAAAACTTGAAGTTTCAAAGGAAAGCCCCACAGACTGCCATTCATCATCGCGAGAGGGACGGGTAAATATGTATCTAAATATACCTATATAACTCAAAAGTGACTGACTGACTGACATATAGTGATCTATCAACGCACAGCCCAAACCACTGAACTGCTCGCGCTGAAATTTGGCATGCAGGTAGATGTTATGACGTAGGCATCCGCTAAGAAAGGATTTTGATTAATTCTACCCCCAAGGGGATAAAATACGGGATGAAAGTTTGTATGAAACTTTGTCAATTTTAAACCGATCGGTCTGAGAGTTTCAAAATCGGGGGTAAAGTAACTATTCCACGCGGACAAAGTCGCGGGCAGAAGCTAGTTTGATATAATTATGTTTTCCGATCAAATTTGTTTTTGCTTTTGCATATTTAATAAGAATGTTTCCCGAGTAAAAAATATCTGATTATATCTAGTATGTCAGTAAGATAATAGAAAAATATTGTTCAGGTATTTTTTTCCTTTATTAAATCTATAAAACCTGACGAAGATAAAAAGCATCAAAGATCAGGAGTAGAGGCTTGTTACGTCACGGCTAGGTAAAAATTGTAGCAAGTAATGACGTCACACGAGTTTTCAACGCTCTGTATCGTCTTAATTTTTTGTTTACGTGAAAAAAGAAAAAATACGTGTCCAATATTTTTTTTAAATCTATCCGACAGACTTATCAGATTTTTTTAGTCAACTACCCTATTTGTGGTCGGATATTCTTTTATATGCATATAAACTCGTGTCAGGTACCGTCAATTTCTATGGATTAACAGTGACATTCACTAAGACGCTTGGTTTGTATGGATAGTTTAGAAAATATGGTTACTAGCACTAGCGAACGTCACGTTTCGTTGCTCTGTGGTTCCATGTATTATTCACTCTAATTACTAGTTGAAGCAAGTTCCAATTAATTTGTAATTATGTTTACAAACACACGAAGGGTAGGTAGGTATTTTAAAAGGTCGGTCGAAACAGCAAATAGATTACAGTCATTATGGAAAAGTCATTTCCATCATACTTAGTTTAATTAAATGTTTTTTATTTTTTTTTGGCTGTTTGTGAATAGAAAATAATAATTTCGATATGTTTTTGTATTTTGGGTTCGATACCGAAAGTGTACCCATTGAACCCTTTCACTAAGCTACTTCTGTCTGTCCGTTTGCCAGCGGGCTGTATCTTGTGAATCGTTATAGGTTATAGATAGTTGAAAATAAAATTCACAGAGTTTGTTTTTCAATTGCTGCTTGAACAACACGTCACATATGCCTAGCCTTTTCTCAACTATATTGGGGTAAGCATCCAGTTAAACTGGATTCAGCTGAATACTAGTATTTCAGTCACTACAACAACAAATAATTCAAATTAAATATACAATTATAGGTTTAGTACCTGTCATGTGGGGAGATTGCACTTGGCTGTTATTTTTTTATGTTGCAAACGAGTCAATAGTGTGACATGCTTCTGTTCATTTTTTAATTCAGTTCTTTTAAGGTATCTATTATTCATTCTAATTTCAACTTGAAAACATCCGAATTGAGAACCTCCTCCTTTTTTAGAAGTCGGTTAAAAATTAAGTTCAAAGGTAGATTTAAAAGTAACTGTTGGTAAAAAACTGAAAAGCGTGTGTCATTATGAAATAGTCATATTCGGTCATTATACCTAGTGTAAACGTTTTAATGTTTTTTTTTTTGTTTTTTGGACTTGTTCGTAAAGGGAAACGAAATGTTGATGTGTTTGTGTTAATGGTGACTTAATTGTTTGTCTGACAGTTACTTGTATTGTTTAGGGCATCTTGTTTGTCGAACTAAACCAGAACTTTTCCGGAAGTGTTTCAAAAGTTTCGGGAAGGTTCTATTTTGGTTATCAACTTACATACATAATATAATATATGCAAGCTATGGCACGAGTTTCAAACTACCTAATTAAATAGATTTTAACACTGAACAGACAACGTATAGTGTGTGTCTTTAAGTGGTACCAAATAGGAGTCTAGTTCGGCATGTGCTAGGCAAATACCTACCCGCGGCTTCGCCCGCGTGATACTCCAATATTATCACAAGGGAACATATTTCTGGAATAAAAAACACCCTATGTGCTATTCCAGACTATAATCTATCCCTGGCCAAATTTCATTAATATCTGTTCAGCCGTTCTGGTGTGATTGAGTACCAAACGTCCGGCCCTCCAACCTCTGCATTTTATAATAAGTAAACAAAAAGATTGCACTGTATAAGTTAAATGATATTTATTTTGTAGGTAGGTTGTAAAAAACACACATTTTACACGTCAATCTTTGGGTTTCTTTCAATTTTTGGGCTGTTATAAACTAGATGAGGCCGGTGTTTCCTAGCCGACTACCCTGAGAAGAAATACCGAAAAAAACTCTAGAACACCTGCTTTTTCTTTCACCGTTTTGAGAGCAGTGGTAATGAAATAAATTACAAAAAGTAATGCGCCTGGCAAAATAAAGCCTGTGCTGAGGTCTAATAGGCAATCGCTCTATGTAAATTACTGGTACTCTGTGCAGACTGCTTGAAATCCTTTTCCCTTTACTCTGAACAGACATTCATTTTTTTTTAAATAGAATTAAAGAAATCAAGTGTATTATTTTAACGCTAAGATATCAAAAACGGTTTTAAAATATAAATTAAATATTTTAGTCCTAAAAAGAAGACCGCCGATTATCATCTAAAAATATCCCCAAATAAAGAATCGTTTATAATGAATCGTTCCCAAACGGGACACATCGGCTAGTAATTTCCTGGGGATGCCACGAAAACGCCGGAGATTGAAATGTGACGCGGCGTTTACAATAGACTCTACTGATATTATGGCTTAAATGATCGTCTATATTTAGAATGTAATCAAATAAAATCACACGAGCGAACATTATTAAATTTTCATGTAATTTAATTTCGTTTTAGGAATATTCTTAATCGTTCTTATAAATGTATGATTTAATTAAAATTCTCGTGTATAGCACATAATCTCTTTTGATATTATAAAAAGAGGTCTAATAGAAGTTATAAGAATTATCGTCGAAAATATTACGTATATTTTCGTTAATGGTTAACTCCTCAGACTCAGACGTAAATGGTTAATTGAACAGAAGCACTGCACTCACATTGGGCATCAGACCGGTCTATAAAACCCCATTAAACATAGTTGCCTAAGTTGTGTTTACAGCGGCATCACTATGTTTTATTTTTTTCTGGATGGGAAATCGTCAAATGACTTGTTCCGCTCTAGGCGGCCCAGAAGGGATCGTCAGACTCTTACTGACTAAAACCCATCGGTGTTCTTTCCAGTGGTCTTTGCATTCCAGGGCCGCGGTGACTCTTTCGAACAAATTCCGCAAGCAGGCACTGACCCTGAGGGGCCCCGTCTTCTTTGCTGACATTTCATTGAGACGCTTGTGGAACACGAAGCGCCGTCGACACGGGCCTGGTTGCTATCAGACGGCGAGCCATTCATAGCTCGCCATCCGCGGGCCCGTGCTGCGACATAACTAGGTACTCATGTAATGTGCAAAAGAAGCCTAATCATCTAGAGCAGCTAATACTATTTTTTTCAGCACCAGTCAAGCTAAGCCCATGGGAGGTTTGGGTAAATCATATTACCCAAACCTCCCTTGGACTTACGCTTGACTTGATGGTTATTAATGCTCGTATCGAATTTGGATAAGAATAGGCCTATTCTTTACAGTGCGGCAGTCACAGCCTGGCATCATTACAACTATACATACCAACAGTTTCTATAGTGGTTGATTTATCACCGTTAAGGAGTCGTAATTACCTGTAAAGGAAAAAAAACATCATTATTATCAACAGTTCTCAAGAAACGTGTCAAGGTAGGTTAAGGAGAAGACCCAACATTCATTTCGATCACAAAGCAAAATAATGGCTTTGAAATTATAATCTACTAGTCAGCCAATATTTATTTAACTGGATCAGCCTTTAAAAACATTTTCAACTTTGAAAAGTTATCCTGCACTACATTAATAAGTCAAAACTTAAAACCCGACAGTTGAAACCAATTTAACTCTTGAAAAGCAAGCGTCAACATAACGCCCTCAAATTTACATAATAGTCAACATTTCGAGCTAAAAACAAAAATATTCCAGACGGTATCAGATGGTTTCCGCGAAGTTGCAAGAGTCAATTATAAGAAATGGGTCACTAGGCAACGGATAAGCTTGCGACACAGAATAGTGAGGTACAGAAGGTCTGGTCCATATAACGTGATGAATGCACACATAGACAAGACTGAAGGTGCTCGTGGCTAAGTCATGCAGGTCCATAGCGGCCTTTGAAGACTGAGTTTTAGTCAGTAAGAGTCTGAAACTCCTGTTTTTCTTCCAGAGTTTGACACTTTTTTATACCTTGGAAAGTACGTTTTTTCTGGCTGGCTGTTAGTTCACTTGCTAGACAAAGCCAGGAAATATGTCCAAGGTTTTGTGTAAAAAAGTTTCTAATATGTGGAAGTTAAATAGGCAGGCTCACCATGTAAAATACTGGACGCTAACTGCAACATCACTACATAGTATAAAACAAAGTCACTATCCGCTGTCTGTCCCTATGTATGATTAGATCTTTAAAACTACGCAACGGATTTTGATGCGGTTTTTTTAATAGATAGACTGATTCTTAAGGAAGGTTCATATATATAATACATGCATATTATAGTAGAGGAAATATTAGTATCTACATTGCACCCATGCGAAGCCGGGGCGCTAGTGTTGTATAAGGCTAGCAGATTGACACAGACAAACTTTGCGTACAGTGAGTGCAAGTGTACTCTCGATCGGCATTTATTTGAGTCGCATACGTAAGTACGCGTGTAGGTATGTGTGCGTGCGCCTGCTTTTTCTTTGAATGGATTTGACCTTCTGTACCTATACATTGTGTTTTTGCAACCTGTAGCCCATTTACACTTAGTGCTTGCGTTATTTTTTATAGAACAGGTTTTTCTTTGTATTTATTTTTACTAAGGTAATCAGAACTCTTTGCTTATGATCAAAAAACTTTTTGCATTTGTAGAAAAGTTTCATCTTCTGGTTTTATGCAACTATGTGCATCGCCCGGAGGACACGGTGAAGCATACAGTGGAGGTCTGCCCTGCTAGGGCGGAGCAACGCCGTGTCCTCGTCAAGGCGATTGACGGCTGCGACCTCTCGTGTCTGGCCCTGGTTCAAACCATGGTCCGGAGCGAAGAGGCATGGGACGCGGTCGCCTCCTTCTGCAAAGCAATAATGGTAGCGAAGGAGGAGGTGGATCACGTGCGGGAGAGGAAACCTCACGCTCCAGCCATCGCAACACAAGATGCCCCAGGCGTCGGGAAACGCAGGGCGATATCCAGCCACCGTAGACGCGGGTCTGCGGATGGCGGGCTATGGGTGGCTCGCCGTCCGATAGCAACCAGGCCCGGGTCGACGTCGCGTCGTGTTCCACGTGCGCCTCTTTCAGCAACGAAGACGGGGCCCCATAAAGTCAATGCCTGCTATGGTTGCAAAATTACCTGGCCCTGAAACGCAAAGGGCACGAGAAGGATCACGGGTGGGTTTTAGTCAGTAAGAGTGACACTCCCTTCCGCTCAGCCTAGAGTGGGAGATGTCATTTGATGATTTCAGATCCAAAAAAAAAGTTTCGTATGTGTTATTCCAGACTACAATGTACCTTAGTGTCAAATTTCATCAAGATCCATTCAGTAGATTTTGCGTTAAAAAGTAACAAACAAACATCCATCCATCCATCCATAGTTACAAACTTTAGCGATTATAATATTGCTAGGATAGGATGTTTCTGACTGTAACATCAATATTGGCTTTTGTATTGTACCTACCACAGTATGAGTATTCGGCTGAATCCGGTTTAACTGGTTGCCGACCCCAATATAGTTGGCAAAAGGCTAGGCAGCTAGTATACGGGTAACAGGTATTAAAATATTCATTGTACTGACACATGCCACACAAACACTTCCTCAGTAAAAGGGACGGTGGTCACACAAAGTACCACCAGCCAGAGGTATCAACATTTTTATCTTGAAGTGGTCTCGTTAGTCGCACTTGTGTTGAGTGTCGGTACTTTCGACCGATATCCACCGGTTGAGTGAACGATTGTCCCACATTATCTACAGGGTTGGAGAGGGTTTTAATACGAGACTGTTCTTCAGAGCGATTCTTCTGGTATTGAGTGGGATGGTAGTGTTATTCAGTGATATTTGTTGGTGACGGATTTTTTGGTTGCAGATAATAATTGCCATAGACTGAGCCAATTGGAATGATTTTTGGGTTTTTGGGTATATGACTAAATTTAATTAGTTACTAAGACTCTCGTATTTTTTTGCTTTATCAATTCAATTTAAATGACAAAAATAAAACGCATCGAAGTTCAAGAACTTGTTACGTCAATTCTAGTTTAAAAGTGATACAATGTGTTACGTAGATGAGACGTCACGTTAGATGTAAATGCACTGTATTATCTTCATTTTTATTTTGTTCCTAGTTAATTTATGCAAAATTATAATTTGTCAAACTTTTTTTTGTCTTAGTTCGTGTGGTCTTTTACAATGTTTACATCTTATTTTGTACCCACGTTCATTGCAAATAAATTATTTCTTTCTTCCTTCATTTTTAGGGTTCCGAACGTCTGCATGATAAAACGGAACCCATAATAAGACCCGTCGTATCGATCACCAGTATCGGATGATTCGAATAAAATTGTTTTTCAAACAGTGCCGCGAGATATATCAAATGGAATGACTTATTAGGGTCACAAAATTGAATACAGTTATTTTTATTTTATTATTTTTCAATTATATTAAAGAATATTCGTACGACACAAAATTTACAATTGAGTTTGTGTTCACTTTTGGAGTACAAAATAAGAAAATCAAATTGCCCACAAAGGCACAATTCAAAAGTCTCATAAAGACTTAAGCATAGATGTATGTGATACATACCTACCTTTGTTTTAATATTTCGTCCTCTTAAAAGTATAATTTTATATTGGTTAGCGGAATTGGTTTCCAATAACAGTTATTCAACAACTTGCAAAGTTTCTAATGGATTAAGTACCAACCAGCACCACCAACGTTGGAAACTTGTAAGCACTTGATCCAGCTTGTTATAAGCTCAGTTTGCTTGGAATATTGTTACTTCAAAATAAGCCATTCAAGCCATTTTGTGAAAGCTTATTACTGAATACGATACCATCATATACATACATATCTTACCCTATACTAGCGAAAAAGAAAAATAGCTTCTCTATTTTGATAAGCTTAAAACCTCAAAAATTCTAAAAACTGACGTAACGTGCACGTTATATTAAAATAGATTAGAGACGAGTCCTTAATAAAAAATAACTATTCCACGCGGACGAAGTCGCGGGCAGAAGCTAGTTCAATATAAAAATATCAACATAGTTCTTCCTCAAACTCACTGCAAGAGCGTGTATGGTAGTTTCCTTTCAACTCGGTACCAAGTTAGAACAACAGTAACCGTGCTAACTAGAACTTGTCCTTATACAGGCACTGGCAGCGCAAGTTATCCAATTAATGCTACCACATAACTTAGTCACTGGTTTTAAATTATATCTCGAATGGCTTGCGATAGAGAGATAAAAATAGGATCTTAGACCTTAGGTTTTACACCCATTGGCGTTCGATAGCAACCAGCAGCCCTATTATGACGTCTTAAATCCATCATGATTTCTGTGTCAGAGAGAGACGGAGTAACACAAGACGAATAGCACTATCTCTTTCCCTCACACGAATCATGATGGCATTGGCACTTCGTAATACGGCCACTGGCCTGGCAGCCATTGACGGTACGTTGTGATGTCACCAAAGAAGACGGGACCCCATAGGGTCAGTGCTTGCTAGGGTTGCGGAATTTGGTCGAGGGAGTCACGACGGCCTGGCACGCAAATGGTATTAGGAGGAAAACGTGTGGGTCAGTACGAGACTGATACTCTCTTCCGGCCCGCCTAGAGCGAGACAAGTTAATTAATGATTTCCCATCCAGAAAAAAAAATGCTGCTGTAAACACAACTTAGGCAAGGAGTCTGACATTCGTTTCACTATGCCCAGAGCGAAAGAAGAATTTCGATAATTTCCCACACAGAAAAAAAAATATTAAAAAATCACCCACTATTACAAGTCCATTTAATGGAAACTTCCACATGTCCTCAAGTCATTTGCCATGACAACGGGAAAACCACTGAATAACGTCAATGAATAATAATATAAACTATTTATTTGATTGTAGGAGGTTTAATTGAGTGGAGGAGATCCTAATTTATATCATAAATGTGAAAATAAGTTTGTATGTGTGTGTGTGTGTGTGTTGCACTTTCACGCTTAAATCGCTGAACCGATTTTGATGAATTTCAGTAAAGAGATAGATGACTCTGGAGACGGTTTGAAGCAATTTTGTTTTTTGCGGAAATATCATTGGAACGCGAGTGAATGCCGCTGTTTATAATCTAGAGGGTATCATAAATAGCTTTTATCCGCGGATTTATACAACTCATAACTTCTAGGTTTCTAGTAAATATTGAAGGCATTCTTATCTATTATTTTCCAGTTGAATAATGGAAACGTTGAATCCAAGGCAGTACCTACATTTAACATACCAGCCCGGGAAATATATCAGTCGTTTGACGTGTAACAGTGGATTTGAATAATTCATTGTAAAGTTACAAATGTAGGGATGAGATAAGGAGACTTTCAACTGCATGGAGGATTTCAAAAAGATTTAGAGAGTTTTAATACTAGCTTACGAACAAGTCCAAGTCTGTTTCAAATTCAGTTCTTAAATTGTGTCAACTATTTGGACAAAGGCAGCACTTTTTTGAACTTGAAATGTAGTTGTTAAAATCTAAAAATCAATTTACGAAATACGTACGGTTTTTTTTCCGAGTTTGTGACGTACTTTTCATATTTTGAGATTGGTCCACAGTTTTAATTTTTACAATTTCCGTGGTATATTTACAGTAGATTCGAATTATAATCGCGCGAAGACAGTTATGCAAAATATTGTCTTATCTTATCATCCGAAAAGTTAAACAACCAAACGCAAAACCTTATATGTAACATATAAAATAAGAAATCATGTTTCACATTATCATAAAATAACCCTACCTATATAGTAATAAATCAACTATGACAAACTACCCGTCAAATACACAATAAGTTGAAGAACAATGGCCGCGCGTAGCGATCTGCTACGCCGTAGCGATATCGTAGCTCCGTAGCGGCGTAGCACCATAGCGCGCATTGTTGGAGCGGAGTCGGTATTATATCGCGATGATTCTAGGAATATAAATAGCGAAATCATTTAATATGGAACAGGTGATTTTGATTGGTTTTGTTAATGGCTTATTGAATCGTACTAGTAATGTACTAGTATATTAATGTTCTAGTACATTATTTGCTTTCAAAAAGATAGAGTATTGACCTAAGTTTACTAATTTAATATTACAATCATTCCACCTAATTTGGATTCGCTGCAACATCAGTTATTGTCACCTCTTTTTCTAGACAAATTCTTCACACTGTCGATCTAACTTCTGATTTCGGTCCCCCCCCCCCTCTTGCAGCCATCCAGCCATACTCATTCCATCCTCTCGAGATTTAGTCCATCGTTTTAGCTGTATAATTTTGCAATCATTATCAACAAAAAAAAAAACAGACGTAGAAGTGAAGCCTCCACTGATAACGCGTTAATATAGTTTAACAGCTTTAGACGTATAAAACACAAAGTTCGCAAAGATCGCTTTTAGCGATAAGGCCACCCATTGTGTCACCCTATGTAATGTTTTCTTCCTCTATATTTTCTGTAACTTATATGGTGTACATAATAAAGAGTATTCTATCTATTCAAGTTAAATATGGTTCTATACGGAAAAACTGATGTTTATTTTTCTAAGCAGGAACACTGATAAAATAGCCGTTGCGCACATTGCTCTTAGAACAAATTATCGTCTATACGGTCGAGACGTTCTGGAGAGGTGACGGCGACAAAATTAAATGCGCGCGTTGATGGTTCCCTCGCTGTAATGCGTAAAGAAGTAGCAACATTATTTCAAAGGCTGCGCGGCAGTACCAACAGCATTTTGCAAAAGATTGCATCCCGACATGACGACCCGGTTGGCGCAGTGGTTGAGCGATTGGCTGTCGCGCTGCGTGTCGCGGGTTTGATTCCCGCACGGAATAAATATTGGTATGGCCTGCAGATAGCTGTTCCGGGTTTGGTTTTATGTGTGTGTGAGTTTATTTGTTTATTATAAACCATCTGTGTGCCAAATTTTATCCAAATCCGTTCAGTAGTTTTTGCGTGATAGAGTAACAAACGGATGTTATAAACGCGAAAGTTTAAGTATGGATGGATATCCATACTCACAAACTTTTGCGTTTATAATATTAGTAGAAATTAGTAGGAAGTACCTTCTAACATAGATCTTAAGTAAATTGTTACAAACTCGTGTATGGATTTTGCCTTAATAAATCTTTTGTTATTATTATTATAAAACTGCTTGTTTAGATTTTCTCTATTAACTAGGCGTATAAATTAAATCGAAAATGTCTCCCACAAAATTACCGACACATCATGTAATAGAAATCGAGGCACATTAACTCGTTACTAGCAATGTTCACAGATCGTTTCCGAGTGGATGTCTTGAATTATTCATTCTTGAGGCTCGTTCAGAGGTGGAGAATGTGTTTTCTGGAGTACTGATTCTAGTACTTAAACTATAGTAGTATCTGTAACGGTATACGTTTCTGATTGAAACTCATTCGTCCTGGCCAGACATAGGTAGGCCTAATGTTTGAATGTGTATATTTATTATAATTTGAATATGTCATGTGCATGTAAATGAGGGGAATAAACTATTTTTCTTTCTTTCATAATTTCAATTTTCGGTTTCTAATTTTCAAACATATTCCATTTTTCCAAACAAATCGGCAGTCTTTTACTGGCAGGGCACTTCGATCCTGATCTCCGATAGATCAACATCTACACAGTTATGCTGGTTATCCTCCGTATAACAGAGTTATACATATAGATATATAGACCACAAACACTTATTGTGTCTGTGATCTAATAGAACTATTTTTAATATGCACAGGTCAGTGCTGAGTTTATTATTAAATACTTATTCTAATTGATCCTGTGTTTTCTTAGTCTGTGAGGTCTCAAACCTCACAGTATCATATTCGTATCACCATCTCTAAAATCATCCCGAAGGAGGTATTACCATCTTATTCTCATTATCATCCATTTTTAACCGACTTCTAAAAAAGGAGGAGGTTCTCAATTCGGATGTTTGTATTTTTTTTTTATGTTTGTTCGCGCATAACTCCGTCGCTTGTCAACCGATTTGAAAAATTCTTTTTTTGTTGGAAAGAGTATACTTCCCAAATGGTCCCATGAAAATTTTATCGAAATCGATCAAACGGTTTTCGAAAAATCTAAAAAAAATATCTGCATTATCTACATTGACGACCTGTTAGTTTACTCTGCAAAGGAGCAGTACGTTTTTTTTACACCAATGTGATTGGTTCGTTTAGGTGGGGGGAGGGGAGGGTATGTAGGTACCACTAAAAAGTGAAAAATAAAAAACTTTTTACAAAAAAATACAACCGACTTTTACACAAAAACTAAAAAAAAATGCAAAATAACTTTAATTTCGGAAGTCGGGGTTCAAAAAACGAAAAGGCAACCACAAACACCGAGTTACGAAATTAAAGTTATTTTGCATTTTTTTTTATTTTTTGTGTAAAAGTCGGTTGTATTTTTTTGTAAAAAGTGTTTTTCTATTTTGTGATCGGCTGCCCTCATTATGACTATAACTGAATGAGAACAGCTGAATGCTAATTCTCTTTTTTGACCCGAATGCGCCAGAAGGAGGATTATGAGTTTTGTTTGAGGCTATTGGCCAAGGTTATTCCTAATAAATGTTGTTTTATCTAAAGCGTTTGAAACTGGAGGATCTGTGCTTATGTGCAGAAGTCGTCACACCATGTCAATTTGGGACCTTTCGCCTTACTGAAATTATAGGTTTACATAGAAAACTAATTTCAGAGACGACTTTTACGCAATCATGCGAAAGCGTGTCACCTCCCTGACGAGGCGGGTACGGGGCAGCGCCAACAGTCTCTTGGTCACTGTGGCGGATAGGACGGAAGGACTAATACTTAGCCACTGGACCAGGACACAAGTATAACCTTCAAATCGTGCCCGAAATAATGTGTAATGTCGTTTTCCTGTACCTATTGCATTTTTTTATTACTATTTATATTGTATTGCATTATTAATGACTTTGACATAATTTGTGTTGGTTTTGACATTATTAATGGTGATTTTGACATCATTATTATTAATTATTTATTGTTGTGACGTGATTAGTCCTTATTGCCAAAATTTGCCAAATGTATGTTACTAACATTAGTGTTTAAGTTGTGTATGTGATTACTAACAAATTGGATTGTATGGATCTGGATAAATAAACGTTTTATTATGTATTATACATCTAAGTTTGTCGAGAGCCCCTGATCTTGTATGACACCCACTCGGGTTACGGGTTTGCTCGGAAGAGTTACCAGCGCTTTAAAATGCAAAAATTGTATTATCTAAGATGTGGATAACGTCGTGAGCTACACATATAATTATTATACGTTTTATTTTTTTATTATACTTAGTTAAGAAAAGTGTGTAACTTTTGGTTTTCCCAAATAAAATAAATAAATAAAGGTTAATTGAAGAAACACCCCGAAAAGTCACGTATCATTAGATTTTTTGTTTTTCGCAACAGTGCAATGATCACCAACAAAGTCTTGATTATTCCAGTTGTCTCTCAAGAAGCAAGATACTCTCTCAATCTAAACGAGCCTCTAATGAACGTTTACGCTAGCTTCGAAAGCAAGTAGAATGTTATTGCTATGTACGTCATATAGACGTACTTAGTACATGAATAATGTGGTTTAGTATTCCTTTGTAGGTACTAATTGAGGGAAGTGGTAGTGAAAGCCAATTATATTGTGATATTAATGGTTTTGTGGTGAATCACCAATAAGATTGGCAGTTCTTAAAAGTAAGTGTTCGGGTCGGATCAGCTTATCATTAAGAGTTTGGAGCATGTTCTTCAGACACTTATTGATGGGAAAAATGATTCATATCTATATGTATGAACTATCATATTTTTAACAATTTAATGCATGTTTTTTGTAACTCTAGGAAACTTCGCCCCTAGTACTACTTACTATTACAATGAATAAAACACGGTTTGGGATTTTAAAGAAGAGTTCCGTTCCTTATTTCCGAAATTCTTCACATCAGATCTTCACTAAACTAGACAGGAACTACCTCGAAAGACTACGATGCTCCATTCCCTCTCCTAGAGAGGAGGCCTGTGTCCCAGCTTCGGGAACATTAAAAGGCTGATTATGCTTATGCTTACGCATCAAAATCGATACAAGTATAAAGTTTTGAGGTAACACGCACACAAAAAAAAATACAGTCGGCGATGATAATTTGACCATGGCGATGTCTTCTTAATAAATGTTTCTTTCTTTCTTTACGCAATGGTATTAGAGACTGTTTTGTAAAAAAGACACCAAATACCAGTATACAGAATACCAGTATTTTACGCGCGGATGTTTACCAGACCTCCGCAACCTATTAACTGGTAACACAGTACTTCTTGGCAAGACGAGTCAGATATCCCAGATTTTCAGGATTCTGACAATCCGTAACGACTGCCAAAGATCTCCAAATGACTGCCGGGACCAACGGTTTAACGTGCTTTCCGACTCACGGAGAAGTCTGAAAGCACATTATATAATAAGATGGTCATCCATCTACAGACTGACCTTGGCAAGCGTTGCTTAACTTTGGAGATCGACCCGTACGACTGTTATTATTTAGCCCCGAGCTCTTCCTGCAGTTAGTAAAGGTATATAAAGTATACTCACTACTAACTTAACGATAGGTCGTCAGCATAACATATTGCAGGAGTAATTTCTTTTCTTCTGTCGACATTTACGACTTACAAGAGATACTAAGGATATAAATAAATTCTGAAGTCTAGCTTGACTTTTTTCTTTAGGCGGATATCTTACGGCTTACTACTATAACACAAAATTTAGTTCGCTTGGATTAGCTGGAGATGATTTTTATTGATTTTCTTGGGAAACTCTTTAAAATAGCCTCCGTGGGTACAATGCGTAACTAAATATAAATATCAGCCTATCACTGAGAAATATTATGACCGTACTTTTTGGCGAATATTTTTAAACAGGAGATATGTAGCTATAGGCGTTGCCTCGGCCCTTATGCTGAGTTAAAACCGTTTGGTCAAAATATATTTTTTCCTTTTTAAAATGGTGTTTTGTTGTTTAACGCTGTAACCATAGACGCATTTATCTTTTTTTAGTTGTTTTTCGTATTAAGTACATTCACAGTGATTGCTCAATGCAAACCAATACTGCAAGACTAGGGTTTTCAACAACAGAAGAAACAAATTGCCAAAAGTGGATATTTTCTTAGCCCAGAACAATGTATTACTGTCCTTAAGTTTACTATTAGTTATTAGCAATATATGGATCGCAAGCATCGGTGATCCTAACAATGCCTTTTGTTCTGTATGATTTTTAATATATCAAACAAAATGTAAGTCCTGTATTTTGGGTGTACTTTATTCACTACAAATCCAGAGGCATTACGTAAGAATGCTCCTGACATTCCCGGCAATGTCAAGCCTTCACTCAAACCTGAATTATTCATTTTTTGTATTTAGATCGTATATGTACAAGCGTTCTTGAGATTCTGGCCTCATATTATTCTAAATATTTTGGAAAGAAAAAGTGTTTCGTTTCGTTACAAGTGCGTTGTTGACTTCGAGGGATATTTATAGACGTCTGATGTTTTATATCCAGATTTTATGTGTTTTGACTAGAGAGGGCTCAGTCATAACATTTTCACGGGTCGATGTTATTGATTAGTAGCACAGGCATTACTCAATCCATGGACGAAAACGACAAAGAAATAAAGCGACGCCTAACCTGTAATTAGGTAGAACCTAACACCACCAGACTTTTTGGCTTTTCAGCTCCTTAACTTGTGTCAAAGATCTATAAATGACTGCTAACACTATCAGCTTAATGTCCTGTTATGTTACATAATATCATAGCATAATCAGCCTTTTAACGTTCCCATTGCTGGGACACAGGCCTCTTCTCTAAGAGAGAGAATGGGCCGTAATCCACCACGCAGGCCCAGTGCGGGTTGGTATTGGTACATAATATCATTTTATTCTAATACTAGCACTTCGTCCGCGTGAATTTCGTCCTGACCCTTGCGTTTAAGTTCGTAAGGATCAGAACGAAATCTCATTCACTCGTTTCAAAAGTTACCTAGAATCAACCATACTATATAAATATGGCAAATTTCAAGTAATAAGATTAACCCAAGGAATAAAATTTTACATACAAATTTCCACCCCGTATTCACCGTTTGCGGGGGGAGCCGAGAGTTTCTAGAAATCCTCTCTTAGTGGACGTCTACTAACTGTAAACCTCTCTGCCAAAATGTCATCTTTTTACGTCAAGCGGTTTTTGATATCGCTCATTTTCTACAAGTTCGACATATCTCAAAATTGATGATTTTTTAGTTATGCGATCCGTTTACTGTAAAAACGTAATTTCTAGCAGTACCTCGCGGTTTCATCCGCGCTGTTACTGTTTCCGTGGCAATACGGGGATAAAATATAGCCTATGACACTCCACGATAACGTAGTTTTCTATTGGTGAAATAATTTTGAAAATCGGATCAGTAGATCCAAAGATTACCCCTTACAAGGACACAAACTCACAAACGTCACCTCTTTATAATATTTGTATAGATTAAAAAATAATATGTCGAACTTGTAGCAAATGAGCGATATTTCATCATGTGTAAGTGACATTTTGCTTTTATATATTTAGATTAGATTATAAAGCTGAAGAGTTTGTTTGTTTGGTTGAACTCGCTAGTCTTAGGAACAACTGGTTTGAATTGAAAAAATATTGTTAGTGAATAGCCCAATTATTGAGTCGTGATTACGTTTCGCCCAATAGGACAAAAGCATCCAGTTTTTTACCCTGTCCTTTGAGATACGAACGAAGTTTCGTGAGTCAGCTAGTATAATATCATAACTTTGAAGCTCGATCCGTGGTCTGTTACTACTTACTTTGTGTTATGTTATTGTACATGTCTACGTTATCTACGTTGTTATCAAAGTTATCGCAGGAAAATAGATTAACTCTAGACTGCTTTCAGCGTGATGACTATATTACCGATCACTGCTGGTTAAGACTGCGTTTCGTACCTAAGTATATTCCAATAATGAAGCAAGCCATTGTAAGCTATTCAAAGGAGATTGGTTCCTAGAAACTAGCTTAAAGATAATCCTCAGAGAAAATGTTAGTTTTGGATTGAAATACTTTTCACACTGATCGGTTTTTCGCTTCCTAATGATTTGTTTTTATTAACAACTCTTACAATTATAGGGTAGTTAACTAAAAAAATGTAATTAGTCCGTCGTCCAAAAAATATTGGACACGTATTTTTTCATTTTTCACGTAAACAAAAAATGAAGACGATACATTGCGTTCAAAACTCGTGTGACTTCACTACTCGCTACAATTTTTACCGAGCCGTGACGTCACAAGCCCCCACTCTTGATCTTTGATGCTTTGTATCTTCATCAGTTTTTATAGATTTGATAAAGGAAAAAATACGTGTCCAATATTTTTCTATAATCTAACTGACGGACTAAACATAATCATATATTTTTTACTCAAGAAACATCCCTATTGTACATAGCGATGTCGAATATTAAATCCGCCAGAAATTACAATCCTAATAAGATAATATATTTTTTGGTAACGTCTTTGATTACTCTACCATGTTTTGTCCCAAATATGTTAAAGTTGGCTTCCACTGGAACTAGTCGACTGAGTACCAGCATTTTTCATGGAGCAACTAGCTAAAAGACCTCCACAACCCACGCCCACGTAACAACTGTTTCAATTTCACGAACATCTTTAAAATAATTATCCTAACCAAAAAACCTATTCGAACAAAACCTAAATAAGTTACACACCTATTACTAAAGAGAGTTCAAATCGAATGAGTTCGTATACAAAACCAAACTGCCTCCAAAAAAAGTAAATTAAAATGCATAAAAGGTTAGATCCAAGCTCATTCCCTAACAAGGCCGACCCGGAAACCCAAATAAAACGACACCTCACAGATATGAACACAAAATATGAAAGAGTCCCCTTCGTTACCATTCACGCTGGTTGCATGCCCAATATGTCCATGTCCAATGTCCACTGCGTTATCCTTGACACGTACGGTATGAAATAATAATAATAAAACGAACAAAAGTTTGAATGGCCAACGTGGTCTGAGCAACGCCATGCGATGCAATATGATACCGCGGCCCTGGAATGCAAAGCGCATCAGGAGGAACAAGGATGGGTTTAGTCAGTGATAGTCTGAAATTTCCTTCTGCTCCGCCCAGAGCGGAAGTTATTAGACGATTTCCCATTAAAAGAAGAAATCGTGAGAAGCAGTTCCACATTTTTTTCTCTCATTTTACTAAATGAGCCTAAATGTCTGAGCCTGAATGAAAAGTTAATGGTAAAATGTCCTTGACATTTTACCATTAACTTTTCACTTCGAAAACGGATCATTTTTAAAAGAGGTAAAATAAACACGGTTTAATAATAAAACAAGGGGCCCTATTACGAACTCTTATTTCCAGGCAGTTTACGGCGTAAACTGAACTGCATGGCAATTTCGTACTATGAACTTGTCAAACAAGCCAGTCAGCGGTCACGTGGTACCCTGGCCGACTTCTGCCCGAATATTGCCTGGCAATGCCGTATTACGAACGTTTGTTTGACATTTCTTTTCCTATTTTAACTGTCAAAAAGTAACTTCATAATCCATTTTGTTTACGCTGCGTCAGAAGAGCTTTTATTGAATTGTTTTGGGTTTATTTAGCGAATTTGTTCGAGTGCTATTTAATTATCAAAATAAAATATCATGTGTGACGAGTATGAAGTGTTTGAGTTCCTGGAAAGTGACTATTCTCATCAAAATAGTGCATCAAGGAACAAAAGAAGACGACTTCGTGATGAATATAATGCATTCGACATGGATGATGTGCAATTTATTCAACGGTATCGACTTAGCAAAGACTTGGTACTGAATCTTTGTGAGGAGCTAAGACCTCACATGCCGGGGCCTACAAAATCCACGGATTTATCGGTGAAGACTAAGGTATTTGTTTTTATGTAAGCTTAACATGTTATCTTATTCATGAACTTAAAGTTTTAACATTATTCTCATTCTAGGTTTTGGTAGCATTATCATTTTATGCTACTGGCTCCTACCAACGCCCCACTGGTGATATAGGTTATCATTCAATATCCCAGCCAACGGTTTCAACAGTAATCAAGCAGATCACAGGGTTATTGAATTTGCCGCATATACAGGCAAAATATATTAAGTTTCCAAGTACATCTCAAGAACGCAGAGCTAATGTCATAAGGTAAAAAATGTTTAAAATTATAATCTTATGTTTCGTCAATGCATTTGCCTAATTGAATAATTTCTTTTTAGGTTTTTTAATAAGTTTGGTATGCCGGGAGTGTTGGGATGTATTGATTGCAGTCATATTGCCATCATACGTCCAACCGAAAATGAAGAGCGATTTTATTGTAGAAAACAATATCACTCTTTAAATGTACAATTGGTAAGTCCTAAAACTTCAAAATAAAACAAGAGCATCATGATTTCATGAATCATGAAAATGAATGATATGAATACAACAACTTCCTATTTTTATTAGATGTTTAGGTAGAGAGAAAAACTACAAAGAGTAAACAGTAGGTATCTATTAATAAACAAGAAAAAGAAACATGAGCTGACACAAAACAAACAAAATAGGACAACAATTGTTTTACATCTAATAGAATATTATATTTTTTACTTATGAAATCAATAATTTTTCACATATTTAATAAAAATATAAAAAAAAATCTGTCTATCAGAAAAGTCCCCAAAAGGCTGGCAGCATTACCACGTTGTATCTTCTTTTAATTATGTGAGAATAACCTGAAACAAATATTTTAGATTAGTAATGCAGACCAAGAAATAATCAGTGTGGATGCTAGCTATGGAGGGGCCACACATGATTCATTTATTTGGGGGAACCATCCACTGAAGCATCACTTGGAGGAGCTTAGTCAAAATGAGTCCATATGGTTACTTGGTAAGTAAAAATATTATATTGTTTAATATATTGTTTATACTGTCAATAATTATTTGTTATTGGTTCATAATAATAAAAGAAGTCCTATGTTTAAAATAAAAAGATAATAATTGTAAACTAGCCAAATTTCTATTTTTGATACAAACTATAAACAAAAGGTTTAGGTAATGAAATAAGGTAAATAATCTTGATGTGTCTTTTATCTTTTTTATTTTAAAACCTCAGTTTAAAAATAAAATGCAACTAAAAACAAATTTAAATACAACAATAATGATCTGCTAAATCAATTGAACCATTAGTTTAAGCAGTAGTTTATTTGTTTAATATGTGTTTGTGTAAAAAGTCACAATAATATTGTTTACCTTTATTTTACTACCTAAACCTTTCTATTATAGTCATTATTATTCCAACACAGCTGTAATATGCTATTTTGAATTCAGGTGATTCTGGTTACCCTTTGAGGAAATCCATGATGACTCCTATAACAAATACTGCTCCGGGTACCCAGGAAGCATACTATACTGGAGTACATGTGAGGACTCGAAATGTCATAGAGAGAACGATTGGACTCCTTAAAGCTCGTTTCCGATGTTTACTGGTGCATCGCGTTCTCCATTATACACCGCAAGTGGCAGCAACAATAGTTAATGCTTGTGTGGTGCTACACAACATGAGTGTCCGGTCAAATTTACCAGTACCGGAGCTCACTGAAGAGGAGGCTGTGCAAGAAGCGACAATGCAGCAAAGTGATAATACTCACCATGTTGATCAGCAACCATCCAGCAGCAACAGCGAGTTGAATGAAGGTTTAACTGTCAGGCGCGCCCTCGTCTCTCGCCTCTGGACCTCCCACAACCCTTAAATTTAAAATAACTTTATTATATTTTTAGTTTGTAGTTAATTTATTTCAATTATGCTACTAGAAATAGGGATCAATTAGTTCAACCAGATTTCAGACTAGCTAAAGTAGCCACATCTTTCATGGGGTATTGATTTAAATGTTACAATAAAATTCCTCCCCATATATTAGAACTGAATGAAACGAAATTTAAAACTTGTATTAAACGCACATTATGCAGGCAAGCATATTATAAGTTGGGGGATTACATTGAAGATAATAATGCTTGGCTAAATGCCGGTCCCGCTCCACAGCCTCAACCACTTTGACAAACAAGTTAGGATTTTATATTTGGAAGAGACGCTCGCCCTTTTTTTGTCTCATTTATTTATTCTTTTTCTTATACAATATTAGTTTGATAATAAATCATTTCTCTTTTTTTTACTTGTAGTTGCTTGGTTTTTGTAAACCATAGTTTTGTATAATGTAGAAGCATTTTATTTTCAAATATTGTAATTGTGAGTACCATGGAGCCATTTACATGTGATAAGTTATAGTTTACTTTGTGACTTGAACTAAAATGGCAGTTGCGAGCATGTCATGCTTGCTCAAATGTTTCCCTGATGGTGGCGTGTGTGTTGGATAATTCAGTTCCCTTCAAAATGGTTGAGCTAAATGGTGCCAATACACGCGTCATGTTCGTGAACGGGCGCCGTCGGTTGAGACTGGTCACCTCTTAACTGCCACTGACTTGTTTTAATCTTTATACTTTGAATTATTTTTATAGTTTCCTTTTTGTTCTTTGCATTGTCCTCACGTATAGAAGCGACCAAGGATGTAACCAATTTTTTTTTGTTTTTCTTCATTTGACAAATTTCTTTATTTGACAAATAATTTGATTTAATGTTTTGTATTGTGTAAATTATTTTGCATACTATTTGTGTAAATACAAACCTATCAATTTTATCTGCAATTTTATTTAATGCATCTAGCATTTTCATCAAAATTTGGCTGTTCCTATTTTCTAATTCTAACCGGGACCTGCTGATTTGTATCAGTGTACGCCGGGCTGCCTCTTGAGTGATGTGACCTTCTCTGTGGCGGGGTCGACGTGCAGGGCGTGAACTCGCAGGTTCACGTATGTTCGAAACTAGGGGCTGTGGTGCCTCCTGTGGTTCATGGGACTGTGGTTCCTCATCCAACACTGGTGGTTGCTCTCGTAAATGAGGGTCTGTTGCCTCACTACCACTAGGAAGAATACCAGCGTCAATTTCACCAGTGCTTGAGGTCTGTGATGTCTGAGACAATTCAATACATTAGACATAATAATAATAAATACCTACATTATCCATATGTTTATTTATACTTAAAAAATACTCACAGCTAAAAATGGTATAGAAACTTGAGTATTAGGCATGCCAGTCCCAAAACCACTTCCGAGTATACTTAGAAATTTTTTTTCTATGTCGTTAAGGGGGGGAACGTCCGAAGGTCCTCCTCCAGTACGGTTTATGGACACTCGCACTGCTGCCACTCGTCTCTTCAATTTTGCTTTATAATCTACCCAATACTGCAGCAGCATTAGGTTTTAGATAAGGGAATGTATAGAATGAATAACTAATAGGTAAGTAATTGATAATCATAAAAGCTTGTAGAAAAAATACTTACGTTCGACCACCCTTTGCAACTTTTTGTAGCACCTTCGCCATGGGAATTTAGGGCCTCTGTGACTGATTCCCACATCCGCCTTGAGTACTCTCTTGCTTGGGCAGATTTGTTGTACCCTATGGCCACTTCTCTGTGAGAAGACAAGAACTCCCACAATGTTTCTAGTTGCACATAGGTTACGCGCCGATGCCGACGAGAGAGTTCATCCACTGAACTATTAATAATAATTGTATTAATATTATCATGCTAAAACTGAACATTCATTAAAATCAATCAATAACATTAACACTTACGCCATATTTTTGAATAGGTATACTCCGAAAATCTTCACTGAAGTTTGAAATGGTGGAATTTCCCGCTGATTTTTTTTTTGGATTTTTATGACTTGGATTTCCCGCTGAACTTGTGGAGTACGTTCGGAAACTTAAACTCGCGTTACAATTTACAAACACGAAAATTATATTATGAATTAATTATGTATTGCACACTAAACATTGCGTTAATTAAAACCAACTTATAAACTAGATCAACTAGATTATTACATTTTTTTTTATTATAAAATACGTGACTTAAACATAACCGTAACTTACCGATAAATATTTAATTGTGTTTCGGAACGTTACGGCGGAGAGCTACAAAACAGCCATAGAGAATCTGTCCAGCGAAAACTCGTTCAGAATTACGAATGTCATAATACGAAATTAAACCAGCCAGTAAAATGAACTGCCTGGAACTTGCCAGGTTTTATAAAAGTTCGTAATAGGCATCAAGGGCTTTTAGACAAATTGACAGTCGCTAGGAATATCGATTAATCGAAACGTCAAAATTGTATGGGTTTGACATGCACTCACTTTCACTTTCAAACATTTGGGCATAAAGACTCTTTGTCCAAAGCCCCGGGTACACTCACAACTTGAAGTTAAGAATGGATTCATTGAGTTTCAAATACCTACATTTATAAACTTAAAATACAGCGAGTGGGTTAGTCAGACGTTTAAAATGCAGTACCAGCATATCGTGCAAAAACTTTTGTTTTTTAGTATTTAGGTATGCTGCATTCTGCTACGTGGACGGAATAAATCTTTTTATACGTGTTTCCAATTTGGAAATGGAATTTAAATCTAGGTTAGGTGTTCGTGTTTAAGCTTATTGCATAACGCCGAGAGTTTTGTTAGAATAAATTGGAAAAGTTCGTACGTAGGTAAGTAATTTAGGTTTCGAAACACATTTCGGCCATATTTGGTTGAATAAAAAAATACTAGTTATACTGACTAACTACACTTCATGGAAATAACACTTCGATAGTATCGCAGAAAAACTATAGTTTTAACACGACAAAACAAGTTTGCACGTTAGAATTCAAAGTTTCTTAGCTATCTGTTCTGTATATACAAGTTAATTGAAAATGTAAATAAATCTACAAGCGGAACAAAAGGGGGGAAGGGGGAAGAATTCATAGAGCATCGAAAAGTGCCCAGAATACTGGCCGCATTGAAACGTAATGCTGATTCGTTGACCAAAGAAAAGACCAGCTCTCTGGTCACGTGAAGAGTCGACTAACTGCTTACTGATTTCAAGAAAAACATGATGATTATGATGAAAAAGTCACCTTTTTCATCATCATCACGCTTTTTTAATGAATGGTGGTGAATAATGAACTAGATATTCCATGAATATTTCAAGCGTCTACCTGTTACCGTTATAAATATCGAGCAAAAAAAAAACACGTTTTTTTGTATGGGACCGTTAAAGTCTTAGTAATAGGGTCCCGTTTTACCCTTTGGGTACGGAACCCTAAAAAGAACATTCTGTTAGCACATGTTTAACTGTACTTAATAACAAAAAAGATAACATTTTTACATTAAAAACTCAACCCTACATTCCTTATGAATGGCGTATTCACACACTGAAAGTTACTGAATAATGTACACACAGCCATACAAGCATACGAGTAACCACAACAAAACAAAGTTAGAGAGAACTCAGCGATAACAAAATAGTTGTAGAAGTTAAACTTTGTTGAACTCTCTGCTTGTACCTCCAGTTTGTCATGCCACTAGTTTAATGGTGGCATGTTTTGGTATTCAAACAGAACCGTATTATCTATACTAATGTTATTAAGAGGTGGGTTGATCTGGTCATATTTTTGCGGGCGCAGGTGGGTTGATATGGTTGTGGGCCTAACTCTGCCAGGGATCGCTCAAGATGGAGAGGTTTGGAAGGAGATGAGGGGCCCAGCTGTGATACATAAATTAGGCAAGTAAGAAAATATTCTTTTACCACTTTTTTTCTTACTGAAAGGCACGCGTTTGACCACATATTGAGATATGTGGTCAAACGCGTGCCTATCGATTACCATCAGGTGAGCCTGATGGTAAGCGATGATGTGGTGGAAGATGAAGCATGTTTAAAGAAGACTCCCAGTTTGTAGTTACCAGGAAACACAAACTGGCAGGGAATTCCACTCCTTAGCTGTACGCACAATGAATGTGTTCCCAAAATGTTTGGTCGTTCGTTTTGCATTTTAACCTATTGTTTTTTTATCTATATGTATCTCAATGATATGCGATGTTATCGACGTTGGAGATATATTTATCCTCAAACTCTGATATAAATTTTAAGTAATTTATTTGGTACTTCTACTACTACATATGCCCATACAAAAACACACTTTCGTGTAACAGGATGTCGTGTCGGCCGGTCACAGAATTAAAATTAATGCCATGTATCTCCGCTGATGAATAATTACGATAAAACTTCAGCAACGTTCCGAGAGTTTTTGAGAATTTCGCTTTTTCGGCGATTTTAGCTGGCGTAAACTGTACTTATTTCCACCCATGTCCCTACCAAAAATGACACCAACAATATTATATTTATCCACAAGGTATATTTCATCCACAATCCATGCTGACGAAATACCAACCCTAATGAACAATACATATAAAGTTAACATTCTGTTGTCCATTTTTATCGTACCTACCACCGCACCATATAAAATGAGAACATACTCGTATGAGTACCTACATACGAAAACAAAGTAACTTTTTGCCTCGGAAAATCTTGCTTTAACACCGAGTATTAAAGTTGAAAATCGTGTGAGATTTGTTGTTATTGGTGAATAAACTTTGTTCTTGTTTGGTAAGCAGTAATAATGTATGATGCCTCCCATTTGGTATGTAATTAGCTGCAAAATGCATAATAATGTTGATTCTTATCAAAGCCGAGGTTATTTAGGCGAATAGCATCATAAATTACTCGTTTTCGTACATAATTGTAAGCTACTCCATTCTAAAAAGGACTACCCTGTAAAATATTTATTAGCGGCGTTCGCGTGGAAATAAAATGCATAAAGACCGCTTTTTATGTCATAGATAAAATTTATTCTGTATATATGTTTTTTTTTACGTGGGACATAATTATTTTAATTGATTAATTGTCGAGCAAAAGTAGTAGTGAGCAGGACAAATTGCCCGCAGAACGGTTTCTTGATAGAACTGAAAGATTTTGGAGAACATTGCGATCGTGTATCGGAAGACATATTGTTGGAAGGCCTGTCACATAGCTGATCGATGACCTGGGCCCGAAGTCTGCTGTTTTTATAAATTCGTCATTCCAACACGAACCCATTGTTTTGCTAAAAGTTCGTAATCTGAAAAATTCATAAAGGTCGATCATTGGTCGGTCAATGGTCTCGTAATACTTTTTGATAACCGATCTATTAAAAGCAATAACTGCACAATGACGTTCTAATAGTCGGTCACTGATCAAAGGAACTGTCAAAATTTTAGCAGATTGCTGACTGCATACGTCTGTTATTCATTTGTCATTATGTACGAGGTTACCATTCTATGCCATTTCTTTCCATATATAGATAGAGAGATAGACCATTCTGACACTATTGTAATAGCAGACTTGAGGCTCTGGTGAAGGCTGCCGGAATCCAATGCAAGTGAAATCCAGGACTGATCGATGCGGCGATACATGATAAAAATGCCTCAATCGTGCTTTACCAATAAATAAGTAACCATATTTTGATTGGGATAACGCCATACTGTCTATATCGCTCAGCCTCGTGACGTCAACAAGGGATGAAGGCACCATATTTTACAAATGTGTAGAGCAAGAGGCGAGAAAGGGTTTACCTATTCTCCATAGCGGACCATACGTAACAATACACCCTACCTTTCGACTTCACGGTAACCGGATAAAAAGGTTACTTTTCTTTGCGAAAGGTAACCGTGTTGCCATTCGATCACCTTTGTACGTAGAAATCCTATTTTCAGGTTTGCACCTTTTTCGGCTAATATCAGCATCAAAATTCCTATTATGAATATTTGCAAAAGGCGAGTATTATCGTCAATAGTCATTTATTAGTAGTTGAGGACAAACTGAATGTTAGATATTTTTTAAAAAGGAACGTTTCGTACATAATAAGCTTTCATACTATGGTAGCAATATGATCTCGGGGAAAATCAATGCCACAAAAATGTGCAGAAAATAGAGGTGTCTTATTTACAGTTTTCGTCTGTGAAGAGAATGCAAATACTTCTTAAAAACTGTAAGGTTTGCCAGATTTTACTTATATACTAGAGTTGAGAAGATCATGGCCAAATAACCACAGCCACACGGGTCGATCCTCAAGGTTAAGCAACGCTTGGTAGGGTCGGTCTGTGGATAGGTGACCGTCTTAAAATACCGAAACTCCTCCGTGCCTTGGAAAGATCGTTAAGCCATTGGTCCCGGCTGTCATTTGTAGATCTTTGACAGTCGTTACGGATTGTCAGAAGCCAGAAAATCTGACCCCAGTTTTACCAAGAAGTATAGTGTTACCCAGTTGGGTTTTGGAGGTCTGGTAGGCAGCCGCTCCACGTAAAATACTGGTATTCAGCTGAATCTGGTTTGACTTGGAGCCGACCCCCATATTGTTGGGAAAAGGCTAGACAAATGATGATGACTAGAGTAGAAATGAGATTTTGGTTACTATACTCAAATTTATTGCATTTGAATGCTTTCAGCGGGTCTATTCTGTTTTTATCTAGTAAGTTTCTGTCTTTACTTGGGCAAAATGAGCATGCAGTGAGCTGGTATCCCGTGCATCGTTCTGGTGAAGAATAGCTTGCTTCAAGCTTACTTCACCTAATTGTAAGATTTTACGGTGATTTGTTTACAGAACAGCACTGCAACTCATAACGCCAAGGTTTCCTTGTGATTATTTTCATGACCTCAAAACAAGGTTAAACTTAGCTGTATTTGAAAAGATTACTGTACTTGTCAGGTTTCTAAAAACTCATTAATTTGATAAATAACGTAGCTCTAGAATCGATTTCTAAATGCCGCCCACATTTTCATTAGTTCACGAAGTCGGCGTGGTAATCAGTTCGAATTAGTCGAGTCGAACGATGTTGAACGTTTGCGAAACTATTCATACGGGACCTACTTTGAAACGGGTTCAGTTTCATGGCTTTAGTTTACAGAAGAACATTTTAAACCCAAATCTATTACAGTTAGGTTTATTTTCATTTGTTTTCAAAGTGTTTTTTTTTAATGGAGGTTTCTTTAGAATAGCAATTATATCTATGGTATTAATATTGTAAAGAAGAAAGATTTGTATTTTTTAACCGACTTCTAAAAAAGGAGGAGGTTCTCAATTCGGATGTTTGTATTTTTTTTTTTTTTTTTATGTTTGTTCGCGCATAACTCCGTCGCTTGTAAACCGATTTGAAAAATTCTTTTTTTGTTGGAAAGGGTATACTTTCCAAATGGTCCCATGAAAATTTTATCGAAATCAACCAAGCGGTTTTCGAAAAATCTAAAAAAAATATCTACTTTGTCTACATTGACGACCTCTTAGTGTACTCTGCAAAGGAGCAGTACTTTTTTTTACACCAATGTGATTGGTTCGTTTAGGTGGGGGAGGGGAGGGGGTGTAGGTACCACTAAAAAGTGAAAAATAAAAATTTTATCGAAATCAACCAAGCGGTTTTCGAAAAATCTAAAAAAAATATCTACGTTGTCTACATTGACGACCTCTTAGTGTACTCTGCAAAGGAGCAGTACTTTCTTTTTACACCAATGTGATTGGTTCGTTTAGGTGGGGGAGGGGAGGGGGTGTAGGTACCACTAAAAAGTGAAAAATAAAAAACTTTTTAACAAAAAAATACAACCGACTTTTGCACAAAAAATAAAAAAGTGCAAAATAACTTTAATTTCGGAAGTCGGTGTTCAAAAAACGAAAAAGCAACCACATACACCGAGTTCCGAAATTAAAGTTATTTTGCACTTTTTTATTTTTTGTGCAAAAGTCGGTTGTATTTTTTTGTTAAAAAGTTTTTATATGTTACGAATAAACTCAACGCGAAAATGCGATTTCAGCAATCCCGAATGATTTGCTATCATTTATTGAAGAGTTCCGTTTCCTATCATCTCTGTTCTTCATCAGATCTTCACCAAACTAGTAAGGGACCTTGAAATACTAAGATGCTCTTCCAAACCATCGTATGCAATTTTATTGTTTCATTTTACATAGACAAGAAGGAATGAGACCATCATCAATGTAGTTGAAGCAAATTATTAGGGATAACTCAAATACTAGTCGTCAGATCTCAATCAAATTATTTAAATTTGATTGAGATCTGACGACTAGTATTTGACACGACAGGCACCAGCTTTTGAATACAAAAAGAATCATCAAAATCGGGACACCCAGTACAAAGATAATAAAAAAATCTAACCGATTTCCAAAAAAGGAGGAGGTTCTTAATTCGTCTGTTTTTTTTTTTGTGTTTGTTACCTCATATCTTTGTACTGGGTGTCCCGATTTTGATGATTCTTTGAAAAGTATATTTCGATAAAACAAAATGCCCCATTTCCATAGCCATATACCTACAATACGACAATCTTATACGTGTGGCCAAAATAATAAGTCAAACGATAATAATTAATTTTAAAGGCACAAAAAGCAATTGCATCTAAAAAGTCGCGATAAAATTAACGAGGTTATTCCACCTGGTTTAAGCTGAAGATCCTTAATAATTGAAAATTCTATATGCTGTAGTATTATATCAAATTCCAACGTATACTCAAGGGCCTGCACACACTACGCGACTAGCGTTCAAAATAATGTTTTAGTGAAATATAATTTTGGCCTAAACAATTATTCTTAGCGTGAGTATTTTGCTTATTTTGTACAGTCAAATTACTGCAGCCCTTTCGAAATCAGTGAGAAAAAATCATTAAAATACTAAGTTAATAATATTGCATAAAATTCCCGTTTTCTTGAGCCGTTTGCTTTGTGACTGTGGTCGCTGAGTTTACATATTTTGTGGATCTTGAAAAAAATATTATAGGACTAGAAATTGCGTGTGTAGAACTATCTATTTTAAAATCTGAATTCCTGTTTTTAAAAATAAAATTAATTAATGAGTTTTATGCTTTCAAAATCGCACCGTGTGCGTTCACCCACTAAAGGTAGAGTCGGGGGGGGTAGGGGCATGGGGTGGCAGGTGGGCTTATGACGTCACAGATAAACCCCTGTTTAATGCGTCCGCCATTGTAAGGGACGTTGGTATTTTCAATGAATTGTTTCACTGCTCCATGTTCGTCGCTTTTTTGGGGATTTTTTCAGAATTCATTCGCGTTTGTGCTTGAGTCAAAAATATCTATTGTTTCGGCTTTTCATTTGATTTTTTTTTGTCATGTTGTGTTCCGCATCGTATGTGTAACGTTGGGGCCGATTAATTGAGCGCGAATCCATTTTTGTATTAAGTTTTGTATATTTTCGGTTTGTGCAACTCAATTTTTGAAGCTCTGGCTGGAAGGCAATATCGGTTTCGCACACACTAAAATATCTGCAATGATATACACACAGACACAATTCGCTCGGTAGCATTAACTTTAACATTACCGTGTCAAAAATACAAACACCGACACGGATTTCCCTACGATCGCACACACCTAAAAAGCTTACGTAAAAAATCCAAAAATAGACTTCCAATACACTATATGGGTTTTACTAAGAAACTGATACTGTTCAGTAATATGAAATATGGATAAAAGGAACGTTACTGACACACCTTTGATGTACAACTCGTAAGGGCTTCCTCACACAAGCGTCAGTAAATGATAAATGATATTTATTTTGTAAGTAGGTTGTGAATTTGAATATGAAAACAATATATCTAGTTTTAATTTCCGCGAATATTAGTGGGTTGCAGGTATGCACCTCCCTCCCGCCCGCTATATTATGCACATGCAAGATTACTGGGCAAATGCAAGGATTTTAAGCACATGCAGGAAGGCAATGCATAACCCAACACCATTACCGACACGTGTTTCGCCTCTCCACGAGGCATCCTCAGGGGACGTGTTGACTCGCTGACCGTTGAGTTGCGACCAAGCGAGTCACTAATATTCGCGGAAATTAAAACTAGATATATTGTTTTCATATTCAAATTTAAAATGGATTTCCGCAAAGTAACGCCTGACTCAATCAATTTTAGTAGGTTGTGAAAACACTTTTACACACGTCAATTTTTTTTGGCCGATATAAACTAGATGAGGCCGGTATTTCCTAACTGACTACTCTGAAAAAGAAACGCCGAAACAAACTCAGAGGTCAAGGTATCTTTTGAAGTCCATACCATTGTACTGGTCAAATCATATGAGAACTATGTAGGTTGGTGTCTGAAGTGGTTTTGAGTAGTCGCGCGACAAGTCTGAGATATTGTAATTCTTTTTCTTCTATTGTGACGCGCCTATGTTTGTTTGTGTGTATGTGTGAGAAATATGAATAGAAAAGTAATATACATTTATGAGTTTCATAGAAACTGTAATTTTTTACGGAATAAATATAGACTAGGTTTGGTAAGGTAGGTTATATTGCGGCTTTCTATCTATGAAGGAATTCTTTTCATCGAATCAGTACCTTTAGAAATTATCTTTAACAAGCAATTATGTAATAAACGAACAATAAATTGACTTTTTAAATCTTTATAATGTTGATATCCATGGAAATAACTGCCGTATTTTATCCTTTTAATATCAGACCAAGTTTTGAACATTATATATTTTTTTAAATGATACATGGCATGATTAATCGCATCCGTGTGGCGTGCCCTTAAGTCGAAGCAAACATCGATAGAGAACTAAAATAATACACAACAACAACAACAACAAACAACAACACAACAACATTACTAACCCACTTATTTAAGCACCATTGTTACTAACACCAAAATACTAACAAAAATATGGACCTTAGTCTGAAATAAAAGTTTATTATTATTATTATTATAGTAAGGATAAATATTTGCTCGTAGTTCAAAGTAAATGATCTAAGATGTTTTATATGATTTCAGTGAGGAAATCGAAGCTCATGAAACTGTAGTTATTTCTCTGAAATTGATTCTAAACAAAACTATGATATTGAAAACTTTACATTTATACTTATCATCCTCTAATTTTTGCGCATATTCTGTAACGAGCACACATTTTCTACACTAATATTATAAAGAAGAAAGATTTGGATTGTTGTTTTGTTTGTTTGCATTGAATAAGCTCCGAAACTACTTGACCAATTTGAAAAGTTCTTTCACTGTTGAGAAGCTACACTATCTCCGGTGAACATAAGCTATAATATATTGCCATATTCCCACGGGAACGGGAACTACGCGGGTGAAACCGCGGGCCGATGCTAGTCATAAAGAAAATTGAAAATGTCATCATAACAATTTTCCTGTTCTTTTTCCATGTTACTTCGGGTCGGCACGACACGTTTTCTCTTTCCATTCAGTCCTATCAACTAACATACTGTTACTACCTCCTTTTTCTGTCACAAAATTCCTCACACAATCCACCTATCTTGTTTTCAGCCCTTCTTTCTTCGACAAAAAACATCGTAATTAAGTTCTTATTCTCCTTTCCTAAATACATTTTAAATTGCCACTCCATATAACAATTCCAGAGATATTATGGAAAAGCATTCGCTGCAGTTTAAACGAGAAGCCGAGATTAGCATCAACTCTAACAGTTTCAAGTCTAGATTGATAATTGAAAATTATTCTAGGCACAGAGCACGGAATTGAAGCGCCTGGCACTGACTGGACACTTGAGAGAGGAAAAATATGCGTGCTGAAATGTTTTTTTTATTTTATTTTTTTATTGTAATATGGATATATGCTCTTGACTCTAGTCTAGGTCGCAGGTGACAGAGACAAAGTCGACGATGGAATGAGCTTACCCAGAAGAAGCCTGTTCAGTCTAACTTTGAAGAGATCAGGGTTGAATGTGGTCTCAAAAAGGCTTAAAGACACCCAAATGGTAATAGAAAAGGCTATGCTCGGAATTTCCTTCCGTGATTGAATAAAAACTTATAATATCCGCCGGAGAGGCAAGGATACCGCTTAGCCCAAACACTCACAAAACTTAAACAGGGCACATTGCTCGCAGAACGGTTATTCGATGCGGTTAATGTTTTTTGTAGCTATGACTGCGTACCGAAGGTAAGAAGGTGCCTTCTATTTATTTATATACTTTATTATACACCAAAAGTAAAACAAAAAGTAATACACTTAAAACTAAAACACATACAATGGGCGGTCTAATCGCATTAATTCTGCAAAGGCCTCCCACTTGGTGGGCTGTCGCCCAGATCTGTCAATGTGGTGACATTTGGGGGTGGTCTATGTCCAGCAGTGTCTGTCAGCTGAAATGATTATTGTGCGCTGAGCAGAAGTGTCGGCTGTGATAACCGTAGTCATATAACTGTTAAAGGCCTTCAGTTTCATCTCTCTTAGTTTTAAATATGGAATATTTTAGCGATGGCATGTCTACCAGGCCGAGGCGTCTCGAAGCTCTATGGCTCTAGGTAAGAATACTGACCTGATAACGACCACATTATTCTATGAAAAAGGACAATGAACCTGTTTTAACTAAAGCTCTGCATTTATTCAAAGTAAGTATTTTGTATATAATTATAATAATGTGTTGCTAGCACGCGATATTTTAGAATGTTGCTGATTCAGCCATCCTTAACATTACCTCTCGTTCAAAACTTTACCTTATACTGTAAAGTGAGAGTTTATTTTGGCTTGCATTTGGAAATCTAAAACAATAGACTTGAGGCAGTCTATTTCAGCACACCATTAATTTCTTCAAATAGAACTCTATGGTGAGATTGATCAGAGTTTATTTTCACTTGCGAGTAGAAACTAAAACAGAATACACCAGGGCAGTTTTCCTTTGCAATTTAGTGCAAAAATCCGTATGCAATCAATAGTGCACACACGTTCCGTATGGTGCCATTCATTTTGAAGAGCGATCGCTAAAATTGAGCGAGCAAAATTGCTAGCGATTGTAACAGCAACGTTTTATTGTACTACTAGCTTCTGCCAGCGACTTCGTCCGCGTGGAATAGTTCTTTACCCCCGATTTTGAAACTCTCAGCCCGATCGGTTTAAAATTGACAAAGTTTAATACAAACGTTCATCCCCTATTTTATCCCCTTGGTGGTAGAATTAATCAAAATCCTTTCTTAGCGGATGCCTACGTCATAACATCTACCTGCATGCCAAAATTCAGCCCGATCCGTTCAGTGGTTTGGGGTGTGCGTTGATAGATCACTGTGTGTGTGTGAAATATGTACAACTTACAACAAAAAAAAAATGAAAGTAAAGCTGAAATGCCAGCTGAAATGAATAATCAGAAAGCTCCGAACTGCTAAGTTATCGGGAGCTACACGTGTTATTGTGAGTCAACCATAAAAGATAGACATATGCTGTTGAGGGATATTTTTTAGATAATTTTATGTAGAACATTTCCGTCATACATGATTTCTATGTAACTTTAACCATTAAGGCTACACACGCGACGGAAGCTTAAAAAATGGAGTAAAATCTCCCGTTTTCCCAACATTTCCCTTCACTGCTCTGCTCCTATTGATTGTAGCGTGATGAAAAGTATACTATAACCTGCCCAGGAGTATGAAGAATAATCGCACCAAGTTTCGTTAAAATCGGTCGAGTAGTTTTTGTTTCTATAAAGAACATACAGACAGACAGACAAAAATTTTACTGATTGCATTTTTGGCACCAGTATCGATCACTAATCACCCCCTGATAGTTATTTTGTAAATATATTCCCTGTACAGAATTGACCTCTCTACAGATTTATTATAAGTATAGATTAGAAATATTTTTTTTTTTTTTTTAACGACAGTGCTCCGGTTTGTTATATTCGTATTATAATGCGCGGAGGGAATGGCGGAACATTTTGTGTGTAGTAAAGAATAGGATATGGCTTGGCTCAGTAGACCACGGGAGAATTAACCTTACAGGAATATGCTTGGTTACAGAGAAGAAAGGAGAAAAAAGAAGGAAAAGCAAAAAGTTTCTTTACCCAAATATGAAGAGAACTATTTAACGCAAATCGTTTTGCTTTTAGCAATCGCAAACGGATGTTTACTTGTTTAGTTTACCTCTAAGTGTATTTTTAAGCAACTCTTTTACAATTTTATGAATTAGTTGATAAAAACCAAACTCTTCTCTTTCCGAGCAGGTTTCACAAAAACGAGATGCCACGAATAGTGTTTACGAATATTCACGAATACGAATAATTACGTAACACAACATATCTTACTACAATTTAGATTTTAAGGATGAAATACGAAAAATTTTTGTTAAAATAAAAATGTGGCTAATTTTAGGTAAGTATGCGTTTTTTAAATGATTCAGCAGTATGGTTAGCAATGTTCGCCCGAATACCGAATAGCGTAAAAATATCTAAATAGACAGAATACTGGATTGCTGCTGAATATTCGCGTCATCTCTAACAAAAACCTCATATATACGGGAATGGGTAACGTTATTACGTTCTAGAGAGGAGATTAATTATGTAAACAAAAGACGGTGTCCCTTCGGTTTGCTGTAGTTCAGTGTGTGACCTTGAAGACGGCGGAGATTGATGGCTGGTGTTAGGCTAAATTGGCGGTTAAGGTATGTACCTACATATGCGTGCGAGACATGGAAACATCACGCCCCAGCCGCCGCAACAGAAGGAGACGCCCCGGGCGTCGGGAAACGCAGGGCGATTCCTGGCCACCGTAGGCGCGGGCCTGCGGACGGCGAGCTATAGGTGGCTCGCCGTCCGATAGCAACCAGGCCGACGGCACGTGAAGTTCTACGTGCGCCTCAAAAAGCTGTCAGCAACGAAGACGGGGCCCCATAGGGTCAGTGCCTGCTAGGGTTGCGGAATTTGTTCGAAAGAGTCACCGCGGCCCTGGAACGCAAAAGGCACAAGAAGGAACACGGGTGGGTTTTAGTCAGTAAGAGCCTGACACTCCCTTCCGCTCCGCCCAGAACGGGAGAAGTCATTTGATGATTTTCCATCCAAAAAAGAAAAGAAAAGGTATGTACAGTCGGTGATAGCAATTAACTGACCCCCTAAAAATTAAACGAATTTGAACCTTTTGCTTGTTACGAACGATCGAACTAGAACAACGTTGGAACTTGGAACTGGTTCAACGTCTACGATCAATAAAATAGTTATTCGAATTTGATCTTTAATACGCAGTGTTAAGGTAGGTATGTTCTTGAATATTATTTTAACTTGTAATATAATACGTAATTTCGATCACGTTGAATGTGTTTCGAGTGGTCTAGTGGTGACTGTTGTGAGCTGACAAATCGTGGTTGCGAGTTCGTAACCAGCGTAATTGGCGCGTTTGTTTCTGTTTTGTATATTTATTTTAAGTTATAAATAATAAATTATAACATTAGCAACAACAAAAAAAAAACGAACAGAAATAAAAAACCAAAATGGTGGTAAAAACGATTTTATTTTATAAAAAAATATATTATAAGAATAACATAAATGATATTGATGACGACACGAAGATGATAATATTTACCTGCTTACTAATAACGTTGTTAACTGCACTGAGTTTAATGTAGTGAATCAGCATGTTATAATATTTAGAAATATAGGTATGTATTTCTATTTCATAACAATAACATCACTACATTAAATATCATTGAACTAAATAAAACGGCATTATACGTTGAAGTTCTACCTGGTCTACTATATATCAATTTGTTTTATGAATAGTTATTTTAGTTATAAAATAAGGTTTTGACAAAAAACTAGGTATTCGAAATACTTCGTTACAAATTATAACAATAGTTAATTTAACACACACACTGACATACGTTAGTATTGTTTGTGACCAACACTGGTTACTCAAGTTATTCATGCTTTTAATAGCGAAGTGGAGCACCATTTTTTCTATTGCTTGTTGCAAGCTGTCCCGCATACCGCGCACCATATTCCAACAACGATCACTTCCACTTGCAGTTGAATGAGTAGGCAAAAATGGGTGTTCAGTATGCCTTCTAACAATTGCTTGATGACGTTCTGACACTGGAGTATGTAACATAGTAGGTTTTGGTCCAGGACGATCTTTTTGAATATTCCCTGCCTCTTCAAAACGTCTTAGCGACAATCTGACTGTATTTCTCTGAAACAACACAATAAGCATAATTTTAGTAACGAATAGGTAAACATAATTTATCGATTAAGTTTGATATATAAATCAGATTAGACCTATAAATGATCTCAAATTAGACTCATAATGAAACACAGTTAATTGTCTATTATTCTACATTCACCGGCTTTTAAGCAGACTAACGAATTTTATTAAGGAAAAAGTATAATTATAAATGAAGCATAAAAAGAATACACTTACCGCTATATTAAGTTTCCTAGCAATCGCTTTAATACCAACATTCTCCTCATGCAAATAGATTATTTTGTATTTTAAATAATCACTCAACTGAGACATGACGATTAAACTATCAAAACTGATAACAATTAATAAAAAGGAAAAAAGCCAATTTAGTAAGGCAAGGTAAAAATGTTCGCGCGTATTCACTGCTATTTGTGCATAGAATATCTTGTTCAATTTATTCTTCTACCCCATAGTCCTTATGTCATATTTATAGCAGTTTTTGTTGAATACGCATATTGACGTCTAACTACCCACTTATTAAAAAAGGTAAAAAGTTATAAATAAATGACCTAATACCAACCTCTTAAAGCTCAAGTTTGCGTATCAAAATTATTTATTGTTTCTTTTCATCGAGTAGTGTTAGTCTGATAAACTCATACCATATTGAATAACGTTTAATGTTATGAGCATAGGGTGTAAAATCGAGTAATTTTTAGGGGGGTCAGTTAATTGCTATCACCGACTGTACATATGATGATGTTGGGTGTATCATTGACGAGATGAGAGAACCTATTACAATGTTATAATTGGTTATTATTTCTTTAATTTGATTTAAAGAACTGTTTTATAACTAGGTAATGGGTGTTTCCTATTATATCTTTGAAAAAATAGGAAATAAACTCAAAGGTCACTATCGTTTTAAGTCCAAGTTATTGACTTGGTAGGTACATAATTATTATTTTTATATCTGACAAACATGCAGGTGGTATTTTGAAGAACGAATGACAATTAGTTGAAAAGGCCTGTTGAGTCCATGTAAGACTTTATCTGTGCTCGTATTAATTAACTAGGACCAAATGGAAGGTATAAACTGAGATGGAAGTAAAACAGAAAATATATGTAAAATTAAATTAAATAGTTTTTTATTTATGACAACTAGGCTTAATTGTTAGTAAAATTGTTGTTAAAAACGATTGTTAGTAAACAAACACAGAAACAAAAACAGCAAACTTATAACACCCTTTCGTTTTTGTGTCGGGGGTTATAAATAAAATTGAGAAGTTAACCTGCATCGCGCTCTACCATCAACATACTTGGGATGGTGTTAGACCGCGCTATTGACAAGATGGAATAGGTATTTTTGTTGCGCAGTATAGCGTAAAAATTATCGGAATGCGCAAACGCGAACATACCGGACGCGCTACAATAGTGCGGCAGTCCCAACAGCGTATAACTGCTATAACAAAATATTACGGTAATTTATTTCTCAAAAAGAATACAATTCATTTATTATGAGAAATACCTACAAGTTATTCTTAAATACTAAATACATTAACAAAAGAAATGTAGATACTTAAATTAACCAGTAGGTAGTAGATGCACAATAAATTTTATAATGTTTTGGGTATCCAGACATATTTGTTATATGTTAGTGAACTCGTTACGTATCGTTTCTTGAAGACAAGTCAATAGCAATAATATATATGAACTCTTGGATTATACAATAAAAACTTACACATCATCTACCTAGCCTTTTCCCAACTACATTAGGGTCGGCTCCCAGTCAAGCCGGATTCAGAATACCAGTATTTTACGTGAAGCGGCTGCCTACCAGACCTCCACAACCCATAAACTGGGGAGCACGGTATTTCTAGGCAAGACTGGTATCAGATTTTCTGGCTTCTGACAATCCATAACGACTGCCAAAGATCTCCAAATGACAGCCGGGACGAACGGCTTAACGTGCTTTCCGAGGCACGGAGAAGTCTCGTTATGTTAAGATGGTCACCCATCCACAGACCAACCTCGGCAAGCGTTGTTTAACCTAGAAGATCGACCCGTGCGGCTGTTATAATTTAGCCACGAGCTCCTCCTTAATAAAAACTTATACATATACGAGTGTTTTATGTTTAGATATACTATCGCACGATACCTCAGAAAAAGAGCTTCCTCACGCGCTACATTGTTGAATGAGTCGGCAAATTCCACACCTCTGTGGTTAAGGTGTTTTGCGAAACACCGCGAGTTTTTAAACCACAAAGGGATTTCGATGAAAATTGTCTATGAGCATAAGAAACTATGAAATTACTTTTAACTTTGTGTCTTTTATAGGTATGTATCTTACATTAATTATGAAGAAAAAGACCGAAATATAAACCTAGGTGTGGAAGTAGCTAAGTTTTGGGCCAACAAAGTTGATTAAACCTACAGTCGTGCCATCGACACAACGAAACCATAAACAAAAATAAAAAGAAAATACAAACTTAAAATCGCAACCATCTGAAGCTTACTATTTTGACAACATTGAATTCCACAGACCACAAATTGTAGCCGCTTGGCTACATTTCAGATGGCATAAGTACCTAAGCTTTCCCTTGTCACCCGAACGCGACTTTCGTGGCCCCAACCGACTTGTCAACTGAGATTAGTCTAATGTCACTTTGGCTAATTAATATAGTTTGTGTTCGAGGTTATATAGCTTTGCTGGGAATGTACAATAGGACTTTGAAAAAAGTGAGGGCAAGGTCGTTTAGTGATTAATATCGCCAGTTTGATGTATAACTTCAGTTTATAATAGTTTGTAATTGAAAACGGATTTCTGGAAACCGGTCTTACTAAAGGGTATTGTATTACCCAGTAAGTGGATTTTGGAGGGCATTTCTGGGGTTTTTGGTGTATAATACGTTCAGTTTGACTTGTATATAAAGAGTTATTTTTATATGATCCGCTTTTGCTTGTGATTTGGTTCGCGTTACAAGTGCTCCAAAGTTCTAGCTCTGTTTGGGCCATCAAGCGATTTTATGACTTGCCATCCATAAAAAAAACCTGAAAACGGATAACTTAACTGTATCACTACTTTACAATAATAAAAGATATTTATTTTGCCACATTTTTAATTTTCAAGCCAATATTTCTTATCAACGACATTTTTTTGTTCATTTTAAACTAGATGAGGCCGTGTTTCCTGACTGCCTACTCTGAAAAGAAACATTGAAACAAAGTTAGAGGTTTTAAAATCCATACAATCGTACTAGGCACCAAGTCTGCTATTACAATAGTGTCAGAATCGTCTATCATTGATTTTATAATGGTTGATTTTGGCAAGTTTAGTAAACTACAAATATATAAAAGCGACACTATTACTTTCCAATGGTCAACCACTGACACTATTGAAAGCAATGGTACCTAATCTCGAACATATTGACAATTTAATGACAGACATTTGCGGTAATTTGCTAAAATTTTGACAGTTCCTTTGATCAGTGTTCTATTATTAGAACGTCGTTGTGCAGTTATTTCTTTTAATAGCTCGGTTATCAAAAAATATTACGAGTCCATTGGCCGAACAATGATCGACCATTATGAATTTAGCAGATTACGAACTTTTAGCAAAATGACAATGGGATCGTGTTGGAATGACAAATTTATATAAATAGCAGACTTGGGGTCCTGGTGAACTAACAACGGTCCACAGAAACAAACGTTCGAAAGACCCTTTACCCAATCTCTAGACGAAGAAGAAGAGGCGAAGTATCTTTTCTACCTATATCAGCTATTTCAGCAATTTAATCAACACCACCCTTTCACCTGGCATTCCAATAAAGTGTTAATAAAAGCGACTACACCTATCACAGGTGTAAGCCAACTGACCCGTTTACGATGGCATGGTCGAATTGTTATGGCGTGATAATCTGTGAACGGTAACTGTAACTATTAATAGTTAGTGTTTTATAGTTGTAGCGCTTTTACCTATGATGGAGTCTTCATGTTGTTTTCTTTACAAATCTTCTTAATGTTGAATGCGAGGACTCACCTCACGAAATAGATATGCGAACATTCGTTGCCCGAGCTTTTTAACCGACTTCTAAAAAAGGAGGAGGTTCTCAATTCGGATGTTTGTATTTTTTTTATTTTTTATGTTTGTTCGCGCATAACTCCGTCGCTTGTCAACCGATTTGAAAAATTCTTTTTTTATTGGAAAGGGTATACTTCCCAAATGGTCCCATGAAAATTTTATCGAAATCAACCAAGCGGTTTTCGAAAAATCTAAAAAAAATATGTACTTTGTCTACTTTGACGACCTCTTAGTTTACTCTGCAAAGGAGCTGTACGTTTTTTTTACACCAATGTGATTGGTTCGTTTAGGTGGGGGAGGGGAGGGGGTGTAGGTACCACTAAAAAGTGAAAAATAAAAAACTTTTTACAAAAAAATACAACCGACTTTTACACAAAAAATCAAAAAAGTGCAAAATAACTTTAATTTCGGAAGTCGGTGTTCAAAAAAGGAAAACAACCACAAACACCGAGTTCCGAAATTAAAGTTATTTTGCACTTTTTTGACTTTTTGTGTAAAAGTCGGTTGTATTTTTTTGTAAAAAGTTTTTTATTTTTCACTTTTTGTTACACTACGAACATTCACTCGTTTAAAAAAAATGTTGTGATATCCTGTAAAATTCTCACAGGAAAACTTAAGTGAGTTAAGCTGTCTTTTCTAAACCTGACTTAATCTAATATTAGGTGGTATAACACCTCACTTCGATCTTTCGCACTTCACCTAAGAATTATGCGGCAGCTTGGTAATTACGTGAATTCAAATTTGCAAAATCAATTCTAATAGTTTTCTTCTCGTGAATGAGCGTTTACCTACTGCATTAAAAAAAAACAAAAGCTCATGCAAAAATGACTGCGATGAGAAGTTACCCTACTGATAACCTCAAGGACTAAGCAAAACTGTTTTATCATATGAAAACACTTTCAAAATTAACTTTTGTTTTCCACCAAGTAGCCTTAACCTTTACAAAATTAAATTCCACAAAAAGTAATCCACATTAATATTCCCTGATATCCCTTCATCGTAATTCCACATCCAAGAGAGAGAACAAAACATACAAAATCATATCTAACCCTTTATACACAAATCCATAAAATGCAAATGAGCTTCCCGTCATGAGTAATTAAACTCACACCAGTTAATATTTCACCCCTAAGCGGTGTTTCGTTTCATATCAATCAGGCCTAAAGCAAGCAAAATTAACCTTAGTCACCTTCCAAAGGAAAATTAATGGCCGTCAATAAAGTTTCAATCTTTTGGCGGGAAACTACGCGTCCATTACGACCACCATTTTGTGCCACAGATAATTTAGTAAAATGGTGGATGACTGGCATGTTTCGTTCGGATACACAGATTTATTGAGGCATTTAGTTGAAAACATTCTTTCTTGGAAAAGAAGGTGTTTTTCTCGGAATCCTGTCAGTTTTGTGAGTAATTTCGCAAAAGGTAGAACATTACTTAGACAATGAAGTGAAAGGTATGCAATGCCTCGTCCAATGAGTCGTTTTTCATTGGAAAGGAGTTTGACCCATTTTTAAATTGCTTGACAAACGATACATAGGTACTTAACCTTATAAAGCGAAAATAAAAAAAATCTGATCATAGTCTGAGGATATCTCCTGAAACAATACACACTTTTGAAAAAAAATCTTTAACCACTTTAAAGGTCCCATTTCAGATGAAAAAAGTTGTATGCATTATTGTTCAACCCAAGCAAGATCAAGGCAGGTAAAAAAGTACTCATTAAGAAGTAAAAACTTGAATTAAACTAAGTTTGGACGTAACAATTTAGAGTTTATTTGTTCTCATAAAATTTTATCACCGTGTAAAAGCCGTTTCTATTTTCGATAAGAAACTATGTAATTCAGGGGATTACAGTAAGCCTTTCAATGGTCATGAAAACAATAAAATTTTCTATTAGAGCTGAAAAAAAATAATTATGCTGAGTTTGGTTATTTTATTAAACATTTCTTTTATGAAAAGTTTATTAAACAAAAAGTCCATTTTCTAAACTTAGTTCTTACGGAATCTTTGTCTGCTAGACATGAGATCGAGATAAAAGTAATACATACATGTTAATCCAATCTACATATGTGTGTTCCACATTTCTTCTAAATCAATTGAGTAGTTTTTGTGTGAAATAATAACTGAACCACTAAAAAGTGAAAAATAAAAACTTAAAAAAAAACAACGGACTTCTAAACAAAAAAACACAAAAGTATGAAATAACTTTAATTTTGGGTTCAAGTCGGTGTTCAAAAAACGAAAAAACAACCAAAATACCGATTTTGTGTTGCTTGCTTTTGTGTCTTTTTTTTTGTTTGTTTAGTAGTTGGTTGTGTTTTCTTTTTTTTGTAAAAAAAAAAATATACTGAACCTATTACACAAAAAAACCCTTAGTAACAACTCAGCTAATACCAACGAGGTAACATCACACATTATCGGCTACACCTTACCTACCTTTATAGATCGTACAAGGTTGTGTGGGTAAACCTGGCTATTTATACTAAGCCCAAGAAGGGAGGTAAGAGGTTATACGGTCTGCCGATTCTTTCATCATTGTGGTTTTAAAAGGATTTTTTGGAGGTCTGAAAGTGTTGTCATTAGATTTAGGGCAGTTAGAAGATATAGTGCTGTAGTATGGAGGTTGTAGGTGAGATGAGATTGTTGCGGAATTTGTTCGAAAGAGTCACCGCGGCCCTAGAACGCAAAGGGCACAAGAAGGAACACGGGTGTGTTTTAGTCAGTAAGAGTCTGACACTCTCTTCCGCTCCACCCAGAGCGGGAGAAGTCATTTAACGATGTCCCATCCAAAAAAAAAAGGTGAGATGAGGTTAGTGGACGGTCAACATTATTCTTTGGAACATTCTGATGTATTTGGTTGGACTAGAGACACGCAAGAGACAAGTTTGCAATCATGATCCCGTTTATGTACCTAACAGTAACAGTGTGAAATGTCCTAGTCTCATAGTCATAATCATATCGAAAAATCCTTAGCCAAGTTGGTTTATTGATATACAGGCTGAAGTAGAATTGGGCGGGTTACCGATGGCAAGTCTTTACGCAGTGGTTTCCTGAAAAAACAAGGCCTCATTGAGTTTAACTCAAAAAGAGGTGGTGAGATGATTTGGACATATTTGGCATACCGTGAGGGCTTGTTCGAGATAGCGCAGGAAAAGATGTCCCGCAAAGCTTTGTCACAGCAACAAGAAATCGTTTGGCTTGACTGCCAAGTTTTACTTTGTTTTCATTACTGTCGTTTTGTGTGAGACGTTTAATGTTTTCTATTCTATTCATTTTTCACAACTGTTGTGAAGTACCAAAGTAATGTCTCAATTGCCAATTGTCGAAATGTTACAAAAGTATGGCATGACTAGTCAAGACAAGAAACTGAAATAAACTTCCAAATAACTGTACAATATCAATGACGTTATTTCTCAACGTCTATTTTAGAGAGAGAACAGGTCTCCCTAATCCTGGGACTCAATAAAACAAGGTAATCGGCCATTCGTGGACATAGCATCATGGGGACGGGACGCGTTTTTACGATATTAACTCGATCTTACGAGCAGTTTTACTGATACTGGGACATCGATGTTTATTTAGAAGTGTGAAGGTTTCGTTGCTATGGAACTCAAAGATTATTATTTTGGTTGAGGATTGATCCTATTAAAATTATAAAGTTGTGTATATAGGTGTTTTTTATTTAATCTACAACAGCTAAATTTCATCCACACACATAGCAGGGACGTGACCGGACTTGGCCGGTCTGTGGTCCGTAACAACGTTGTTTGACACATCCCGGACGTGGTCGTATAAAATTTACGCGTTGAATTTTTTTTACCTCCGGACAGACCACGGCCCGGCTATATCCCGGGTAGGGCCCGGAGTTTGTGGATTGTCCTTAAATTGATTTGGATGAAGCTTGGCACACGGATGGACTAAAATATCTTATTTTATGCTGGCAAAGCCGCGGGCAGAATCTAGTTAAAAATACCTCGATAGAACTTAGGTAGAAAACCGTATAAAAATCCATTGAGTAATTTTAAAAGGAATTTCCTGAGTTTCTGAATTTCACGGATTTACTGATAGTTGCAGCCTAGGGGGCCTTTAGGTAAGTCAAGAGTGAATCGGCTACTTACACTCAAGTGTGCTGCATTGTCACCAAACCACCACTTGGCCAAACGCGAATAAAAAATAGCTATTGACATATCGTATGAATAAAATAAAAGTAGAGCTCACGTTTATCCATTCTTGTTCGATCGCCCGTCCCTAGCTGCTCCCCTCCCCCCCAGTGATGCCCTAAGCCGAGGTTCGTACCCCACAAGGGGTGCCCTTAGCGGGTACTCGCTAGGTTGCAAGTTTTTATAAGCCCTGTCTGGATGCTTTAATATTTATATTAAGGCCAACCTTAGTATGGACTGCGAGATGCCACCCATAAAAAAAACACGTTTTATTCAAGAATAATAAAGACAGCTCATCATCCATACTTTGAAGCCTTTCAGTTACAGCCTTTGAGCTAGGGTGTTATTTTTAATTAATTAAGCAAACTTTGCCTTCAAAGGAAATCCGTTTTATAAAGGAGAACGCAAATACTATGCCTTAATACTCTAACTAGGCAATATCTCTCAAACAGAATTTATTCTGTGCTGGAGAGCTGGTATTTTTCTGTTATGCTAAAGCTATGTCTGTGAAGGAAAATGTGCTGTTCAAAGAAATAAACGTTTATTACCTGCATTTATAAAAAAAGTTGTGTCTATCTGTTCCGGCCAATCACCAAAACGGCGGGACCAAAACGGACGGGCTTTTACTGGCAGACAGCTAATATTATAAGCAGTAATTACGCGCACTTATATTTTAGATAAAATAGGTTTCCATACAAAAACCAAATTGTACGGTTTAACAAGTTAGACGCAGCCAACAGCTAGTAAATGATATAACGTATCATCCTAACTATTTAGATCTAAGGATGGGAAATCATCAAATGACTTCTTACGCTCTGGGCGGAGCAGAAGGGAGTGTCAGACGCTTACAGTTACTGACTAAAATACATTCGTGTTCCATCTACTTATACCCTTTGCGTTCCAGGACCGCAGTGACTATTTTGAACAAATTCCGCAACCTCGAAAGAACCTACTTTGATAGCTTTTGAGCTAGGATGCCATTTTTAATTAGTTAAGGGTAAGGTTTGCCTGCAAAGGAAAGCCGTTTTATAAAGGAGAACGCAATTACCACGGCCAAATGCACGAGCTAATATCTCAAACATTCTTTATTTTGTGCTGGAATGTTGGTATTTTTCTGTTGTGCCTTTGTTCCGCTATAGCTATGCATGTTTGGAATGGGAATACGATCACTGAGAAGGATCTTGGACAGAAAATAAGTAGTTTGCTATTCTAGTTTTTTCTTTTTTTTGTTGCGTCACTTCTGTTTTCCCACTACGTTTTTGGCGTTCTTAATTATTGGTCGAAACAAAAACGCTTTGAACGGCTGGTAAGTCATTGCAAAGAAGACGAAAGAGAGCTAAAAGCTCCGAATCATCTCCCTATCTACAGCACTTATGTATGTACATCGGAGAGCGCAAAACGATCTCTGACCACCATAATGTGAAGCATGTAAGTAACAGACTTGGTGAATCTATAGCCTGAACAGTTAAAGGACCGAAACGGTGGCACTCGAGGAATAGCGGCCGTACGCGGCCATAGAGGGTGACGGAATTCACAAGAATTCATCATCATCATCTGCCTAGCCTTTTCCCAACTATATTGGGGTCGGCTCCCAGTCAACCCGGATTTAGCTGAATACCAAGTATTTTACGTGAAGCGGCTGCCTACCAGACCTCCACAACCCGTTAACTGGGGAACACGGTACTTGGGGGGACGGAATCCACAAGAATTCATGCGGGTAAATATTTGGCCGTCGGACGCGAAGAAATATGCAAGCACTCTCGCAATTCTGCCAAAGGTAGTGGCAGAACACCATATGGCTACCACCATATGGCTTGCACCAGCACGTCAGTTTGCCTCTGTGGCCACTCTGAGGTGGAGAACATATATTTTGTAAATAGGTTAACTTTAACACGTCAATCTGTTTCGGTAATTTTAAACTATGAAGATGCAATCAGTGTTTGCTAACTGACGTGAGGATTTCCACACATAAAAAAGGCTCTTCCTAAACCACCTGGAATGGTTTAGGAAACGAATTTTGGAATAATTTGGCGGAGGTCTTTGCCCAAAATTAGCACGGTATATTGTGGACTGAATAAAAAAGTCCCATTGTTTCTTTTTTTTTAACTTTGCCCCACACTAGGAATTTCTCGTGTCGTGGGTGCGTTAACAAACATACAATCTCACATACACAAACAGCCAGACCCGGAACAACCATCTGTAGGCCATACAAATATTTGTACCGGGTGGGAATCGAACCCACGACACGTAGCGCAGCAGCCAATGGCTCAACCACTGCGCCAATCATATCGTTGACACAAAGCCACTGTTTATCCGGAATAATGTGCGCTTGTTAAGCTTCCGTGGTCTATCCAAGTCTGTGACGCTGCTGAACAACAAACTATACAAGTAAATATTTCACCATAAGTTACGAGCGTCCCCGCTAACGATGTCTCACCTCTCAGGCCCTAATTATGCGACGGTAATCTATACCAAACACGGGGCTAATTAAATTTTGAACGTATTTTAGAAGGCTTCTGTTTGTATAATAATTAGGGTCAGTATTGAGGCAAGCAGACTTTGGAGAATAGATAGGCAGTCATTCCATTTAAAATACTGGTATTCAGCTGTATCTGGACTGACTGGATACCAACCCTAACATAGTGTTACGAGCTTCGGGTTCGTTACAATTAAAATCAGCCGATTCAATAAACAAAGATGACACTTTAATTTACACCACACTAATTACACTATTAACTCACTAATAACAAAACACAATCGCACTATTAATCACTTGAGTTCGCAGTCGAAGATCGCTCTCGAAGTTATCACTTGTATCGCAAATCCAATACTGACTCGGTCGGTACATGCGCCGGCCTTATATAGAGCGCCGAGTAGAACTCCAGAAAGTTCGCGTACATATCGGTTGCGACCGACTAAGGTCCGAGAATTCTAGCATAGAAAAATCTCGAAGGTCCTTGACTTCACTAGTTCGGCTACTCGATACTAGATGGCGCTAGAGGTACCGAATGCCGCTATCTTCCTTACTTGATTGTGGCGCGCAACACTGCCCCCTCCTAAGACATGCTCGTCCCGAGCATTATCAGTCCCATAATAACGCGCCAGTCGATCAACATGGACGATCTTAGGAGCGCTTCTTGTACCTTTCTGTATACGGTAGGTTACGTCATTGATCTTTGTCACAATCCGGTACGGTCCGTCCCATTTAGCTTGAAGCTTAGGAGATTTCCCTTTGCTGCGAACTGGATTGTGCAACCACACTAGTGAACCTTCCTCGAACCCTTTATTGTTCATTTTGCGGTCATAGCGGGTTTTCATTTTTTCGGACATTTGCTGGCCCGATTGTCTGACGTGCTCATGAATGTCGTTCATTTTGTTCCGCAAGTCATTCGCATAATCGGTTATACTGCGTGGGGCATCAGGTGGTATTCCGGTGATCAGGTCTGCAGGTAGCCGCAATTCTCTTCCAAAGTTTGCGAAAGCTGGTGTCACTGACGTGCTTTCGTGAACAGCACTTCGGTATGACAGCAAAAACGGTTGTATGTGCTTGTCCCAATCCCGTTGCCGGTTTTCCACAACTTTGGCCAGATATCTCTCCAATGTCTGATTAAATCGTTCCACCATTCCATCCGACTGTGGGTGGTAAGAAGTTGTCCTTGTTTTATGAGTACCCATAACTCGGCAAGTTTCCTGGAATATTTGGGACACAAAATTCCTTCCTTGATCGCTGTGAATCTCCAAGGGTACTCCAAAACGACAGAAGACTTCGTGAACTAGTTTATCCGTAACTGTTGAAGCTTCTTGATTTGGAATGGCGAAGACTTCCGGCCACTTAGTGAAGTAATCCATAACAACCATGAAATACTTGTTACCACTTTCACTTTCCGGAAACGGTCCCGCGACGTCTAGCGCTATCCTTTCCCATGGTGCACCAACATTGTACAATTTCAATGCACCTCTGCTACGAGTCTGAGGTCCTTTTACAGCCGCACAACTTGTACACTTGCGACACCAGTCCTCAACATCGTCACGACAGTGGACCCAGTAAAACCGTTCCCGTATCTTCAGTAGAGTCCGTTTAACTCCCATATGGCCTCCTGAACAACCATTATGGTACAGCTGTAGAACATCCGGTACTTTAGCTTTAGGGACAACCATTTGCAAATGACAGCTGTCTCCCCGAGCATTTTCCCATTTACGGCACAGGACTCCATCCTGAATCACTAAACTGTCCCATTGTGCCCAATAGCTTTTTGTGACGGAACTCATCGCTGAGACATCGCTCCACGTAGGCTTCGGAACACTGGCCTTCATCCACTCCAAGATCGGCTTGATGTCCAAATCATCCTGCTGTGCACGTTCTAAATTTTTTTTCCACTCGTTGCTGAGGTCTGTCTTGAGCATCCTCACAGGCACGACTTCTTTATCCTCTTGCCGGGTACAATGCTTGCAGTCTTCTGGGCAAGGTCCTCTTGATAATACATCTGCGTTGCCATGAGATCTCCCGCTACGACCTTCGACCACCAAGTCGTACTCTTCCAATCGCTGTCCGCGGTTGTCAGCCGCTCTACCTGCTAGAGGTCGGCTATCTGCCCTTTGAGCAGTTCGCTTAGGGCAACTGGGCCTCAAGTGGCCCCTTTCACCACAGCCGTAGCATCTAGGACTGCGTCCTTTATAATGGTCACGAACTGCAGCTGCTGCAACCTCCCTGCCATAGTGGGAACGATGGTTCTGCGGCACAGCTTCCCCTTCTGAAGTTCGCCTAGGGCAACTGGACCGTAGGTGGCCCCTTTCCCCACAACCATAGCATCTAGGGCTGTATCCTTTAGACCGGTCGCGAACAGTAGCTGCTGCAACCTCCCTGACGCGATGGGAACGATAATCCTGCCGCGCAGCTTCCACTTCCAGTGCATGTGCCAAGGCGTCTTTAAGCTTCTCATGGTGCCCGAGCCTCACGGCAGCTCTAACTTCAAGGTCGCGGATGCCGTCAATAAATGCCTGCACCAGGTTCCCTTGAATGAGCGCAGGTACAGACTGGTATGCTTTTCTAACAAGCTTCTCCACCTCAAGGGCCCACTGCTGCAGGTTTTCACCGCTGCGTTGCACGCGATCCTTCAGCTGCGCCCGAAACACGTGTTCCAGATGAGCGTCACCATACCTAGCTTCCAGTGCCTCAACCAGCTGCTCGTAAGTCACCTCGTTACCGAGGGCTTCCAGGATAGTGAGGGCCTGGTCGCGGAGGCCTAGGGTGAGAGCAGTCATGGCCTGGTCCTTACTCCACCCGTTCGCCTTCATAACAGCTTCAAATTGCATTTTGTATGCCGACCAGGAAGATGTTCCATCGAACGGCGGCACTTTGAATCCACGTAGAGAAGGTGTAGTAGCTGAGGCTGCAATTCCATCTCCAACTTTAAGGTTGTCCAGCGTTTTCCTCACGTCAACAATCACGTTGTCAACCCGATGATTAATTTGATCGATTCGTGTTTCAGCTTCCGTCAGGCGGTTCTCGTGCTGAATTACCTTATCTTTTACAACCTTCATTTCCTTGCCAAAAGTGGCGTGCAGATCCTTGATGAGGAACATCTGCTCTTCCTGGCGGCGCGCCTGCTCCTCCTTGTCACGTTGGAGCTGTTCTTCCAGCCGACGGGCCTGTTCCTCCTGACGGCGGGCCTGTTCCTCCTGTCGGCGAGCCTGTTCCTCCTGTCGGCGAAACTGTTCCTCCTTGTCACGCTGCAGCTGCTCTTCTAAACGACGGGCCTGCTCTTCCTGGCGACGAGTCTGCTCCTGCAGCATCATCATCAGAGCAGCAAAGTCTGGTGCTGATGATGACGCTGGAGCTACTGCGGACGAGCCGGCCTCCAAGGTCGGCAACTGTCTCTCCGTCGTCTGCGGCGTTGCACCTCCAAAACGCCTCTGGTCCGTCTCTTGCTGGCGTTGACTACGGGTACGGATACCCTCCGTGTCGTCCTTTGGTAGAATCGGCATCTTTTAAATCCCACTTCTGACACCAATTGTTACGAGCTTCGGGTTCGTTACAATTAAAATCAGCCGATTCAATAAACAAAGATGACACTTTAATTTACACCACACTAATTACACTATTAACTCACTAATAACAAAACACAATCGCACTATTAATCACTTGAGTTCGCAGTCGAAGATCGCTCTCGAAGTTATCACTTGTATCGCAAATCCAATACTGACTCGGTCGGTACATGCGCCGGCCTTATATAGAGCGCCGAGTAGAACTCCAGAAAGTTCGCGTACATATCGGTTGCGACCGACTAAGGTCCGAGAATTCTAGCATAGAAAAATCTCGAAGGTCCTTGACTTCACTAGTTCGGCTACTCGATACTAGATGGCGCTAGAGGTACCGAATGCCGCTATCTTCCTTACTTGATTGTGGCGCGCAACAATAGTTAGGAAAGGGTAGGCAGCGGGGAATAGATTTTTTCCTTTTCGCACATTCATATACTCACAGAGAGTGGACGCCTGTGTCCCGGATTGAAACTTGAACTGACTGTGGTTATATTATTATTTTTAACTGACTTCTAAAAAAGGAGGAGGTTCTCAATTCGAATGTTTGTATGTTTTTTTTTTTTAATGTTTGTTCGCGCATAACTCCGTCGTTTGCTAACCGATTTGAAAAATTCTTTTTTTGTCGGAAAGGCTTCCCAAATGGTCCCATGAAAATTTTATCGAAATCAAACAAGCGGTTTTTTGTTAATTTCAATAAATGATAGCAAATCTGTCGGGATAGCTGAAATCGCATGTTTGTTTATTGTTTACACCAATTTATACCACGTACGCTGTGATGGGTAGCTTTAGCTGGGAGTGAACCACTAAAAAGGGAAAAATAAAAAAACTTTTTACAAAAAATACTTTTTTTTTATTATTTCCATTGGTTTTTAATAACTAGAAAAAAATCTTAAGTGATTCTTAAGCTAAAACTATAGTCATATTCACTTCTTAATTCCGTAGGTACTTAAAGTTTCAAAGTCAAACATTTGGTTTAATCGCGGCTGTTAGATATTCTGCTCGTTTGCCTTCTACTCCTATAACCATATTGTTAGTTATATGGAATCGAATTGGTATTAACTACGCGGTTACGACTTCTAATCGACATGTTAATCATGTCAGCGCCAAAATATATTTTCGTCAGACTAAAATCCGTTTTCAGTGGGGACATATTTTATATCAAATGAAGTCTTACAAATAGACACTCCAGTCTAAAAAAATCTTTTAAACTCTTTATAAAATGCTTTTGTCTATTAACAAACAAAATCCTGAATACTCTTTCCAAATTGTCGCTGTTCACAACTATGAAATAAATAACTACTACTTGGGTACCTAAACTGGACTACACAAAGTGTAGTTTATTATCAAACTAGCTGTCCGCCGCAGTTTCACCCGCATCTTTGGTTACTGCTCCGTTCCCGTGGGTCGTAGCGTGATGGTATATAGCCTATAGCCTTCCACGATTACTTGTCTATCTAACACTGAAAGAATTTTTTAAATCGGACCAGTAGTTTCTGAGATTAGCGCGTTCAAACAAACAAACTCTTCAGCTTTATAATATTAGTATAGAAGTATAGATGATAGATAGCTTATCTTTGTCAACGACTATCGCTTAATAGACACTTCAGAATATAAGTGACATGTTCACATACAAACAATAGCGTAATTATTATCTGTTGTTCTATGTTTCGTTTTATAACGCACATCGAGCGAAAAAAAATGGTTCGCAACGTAAAATCATCTTTTAAACGGCTATATTAAGAATTTAACGTTGGGGCTCCCAAAAACGACAATATTGCCCGAAAATCGTACACAGGTCGTCATCTAACTGCTAGGGTTTTGTGTGGAATTTGTTTGAAAGAGTTACGACAACCCTGGAACGCAAAGGGGGCCACTACGAGGAACACGGGTGGGTATTAGTCAGTAAGAGTGAAGCCATTTGATGATTGCTCGTCCAGAAAAAAAAAAGTCATCATCTCAGCCAATTGCAGAACGTAAGCCTCTCCCAAAGAGCGCTAACCATCCCGGTCTTGAGCAGTCCACATTCATCCGTTGCCAATCACCATCTACAAATCTTCACGCTCTTTCGAAATTATCTCTTCACAATATGTCAAGAGTTTACAATTTCGCAAAACTGGCAATAATCACCACATACACAATAGGGTATTTTACTGTAAAAATCTAATTAGTCCGTCTGATAGATTTACAAAAAATATTGGACACGTATTTTTTCTTTTTTCACGTTAACAAAAAATGAAGACGATACAGTGCGTTGAAAACTCACGTGACGTCACGTCGCTGGCAAAAATTGTAGTGACGTCACGTGAGTTTTCTATCAGACGGACTAATTATATTTTTACAGTAAAATACCCTATTGTTGAAATAACTCAGATGTAGATAAACAAGTACAAATTCTCCTATCCAAATCAACACAGTCGACGCTATACGTTTTGTCGATCGTCAGATGTCATCGCATGTAAAGCGGCAGTCACACGTCATGAAATCGAATACAGATTGATTCCGAGCCGCTGGGTCGCGGTGGAGTCAACCGATTGTGAAGACTGTGATAATGTAGGTACTATTTGTATTAATTTACACGATTTTTGGTAGTTTTATACAGTGTGTCCGGACATGGCATAGCGATATTCTAAATATAAACTATTTGAAGTACAATTACATTCTAAGCTTGGGTCCAATGCACTTTCCAGCTATGTGGCAGCCATTTTGTTTTTTTTTTATGTTTAAATATTCCTTATACGAGTACAGTACAAAAAATCATATCTTCCAAACTTTTTAAAAATAGGCTTATTCGAAAGACAATAAATGATAAATGATAAATGATGATAAATGATATTTATTTTGTAAGTAGGTTGTAAATAACACTTTTACACGTCAATATTTTTGGTCGTTATAAACTAGATGAGGCCGGTGTTTCCTAGCTGACTACCCTGAGAAGAAACACCGAAACAAACTCAGAGGTCAAGGTCTCTTTTAAAGTCCATACAATTGTACTGGTCAAATCATATGAGAACCATGTAGGTTGGTGTCTGAAGTGGTCTTTTGAGGAAAGTACCACACAGATTTGAGTTGACCTGTCCAGACAGTGCAAGCATTTGTCAGTTACCGAGTAGCTCAAACTTAGAACTTTAAGGAGCTCGTCGATTTGACGATCAATACTAAAGTAAGGACATTTGGGTAGGCCACATAAAGAACTCAAACCGCCAGACTAACAAGAAATGAACCCCTAACATAGCGATCTACATGGTCCTCACATTCACAATACGTTATATGAGGACCATGTCAGTGTCTGAAGTGGTCTTTTGAGGAAAGAACCACGCAGATTTGAGTGGACCTGTCCATTCATTGCAAGCCTTGGTCAGTAGTCGAGAAGCTCAACTTAGAACCAATAAGGAGCTCAACGACTCGACGAACAATGCCAATGAAAGGACATTTGGGTAGGCCACAAAAAAACTCAAACAGCCAGACAACGCTAAAAAAAAAAAAAAGGAAAAAAAAAATAGTTGAAGAGGAAAAAGCAATAATAACCCATATAGTCCTCATATTCACAATAGTAAATAAATTAAAAAATATAATACTTTACAAAGTAAGCATTCATGTCAAAATAAGAAATTGTAATAAAATAAAAAGAATACTTCAAAAAGTAAACATTCATGTCAAAAGTAAACTAAACGAAAATTAAAACATGTCAAAGTGTAAAAATATAAAAGAAAAACACAGAAACAAAACAACAACATAAAACATTGGGCCATGTACACAACTGAAGCAGCTCAATCCCAAGCCTTCTTGTCCTCCAGATAGTCTTTAACTGTGTAAAAAGCTTTCTGGCATAGCTTACGTTTTATAAATACTTTGTATTTATTTATGCTTAGTTCTTGAATGCGGCCAGGAAGTTTATTATAAAAATGTATACATTGGCATCGAAAGGAACCACCTATTTTCTTGAGCCTGGTTTTAGGAACAACAAAATTGTGTTTGTTCCTAGTATTTATGCTATGGATATCACTGTATTTTTTAAACAGATTAATATTTTTATGTGCGTACAAGAGATTCTCATAGATATACTGAGAGGGCACAGTCATTATATTAATCTCTTTAAATTTTTCTCTGAGTGAGTGTCTGGGATTTAATTTATAAATCGCACGAATAGCCCTTTTTTGTAAAACAAATATTGTCTGCATATCGGCGGCATTTCCCCACAACAGAATTCCACAATACTATTGTCTAACGTCTACATTAAATTACTACGTATTCTCCCTCTCTTATCTCAATATTCTACGTAAATTTCAAAAAGAGAGCGACGTCTAAAAGTGTTATTTGTAACCAATTTGCAAAATAAATAGCATTCATCGCTAATGGTCAGATTAGTATTTGAAAATTTGGAGTTAAGAACGATCCAAACTTTAATCCCAAAGTTTAACCGGCATTCAGTCTAAAGTGTTGTTTGACAAATACTCGTTTTCGGATTCTCAAGTCACAAAACTTAGTAGTTTAATTAATTGAAATTTACGTACATATATAACAGATACTACTCAAAAATCTGGCAAAATAAGGTACAAACATATAACCACGATCTAAAAGATTTCAGTAAGATTTTCTACCTAGACAATATCGATTCGGATTCCAGGAGTATTTCCGTCTCTTAAATATCCGGACTTCAATTTCGTTGAACTGCACGATACAATATTTTAAAACGGGCTTCGTCGACTTTGAAATTGGAATTCTCAAGAAGGACAAAGGCTTTTATGAACCAAAAATCGTCTTCTAAAAGTTTCGTCTCTTTTAATAACTGTTTTGCCCATGTCTACGAACGAATTTCTTCGAAAAGTCATAAATAATTCCAAAAATTCCTTTCAACCCATGTAACACTATTGTATGTTAAGTTTAAATAAATAAATAGTGTTGACCAGCATTGTATGAAAAAAAAAAGTTGGAAATTAACTATTCCTTCCTAGAAAAAGTTGTTCATCTACATGACCAGAATCATATTTAAAAACTAGCTTCTGCCCGCGACTTCGTCCGCGTGGAATAGTTACTTTATCCCCGATTTTGAAACTCTCAGCACGATCGGTTTAAAATTGACAAAGTTTCATCCCCTATTGTATCCCCTTGGGGGTTAGAATTAATCAAAACCCTTTCTAAGCGGATGCCTACGGCATAACATCTACCTGCATGACAAATTTCAGCCCGATCTGTTCAGTGGTTTGGGCTGCGCGTTGATAGATCACTATGTCAGTCAGTCAGTCTTTTGAGTTATATATATTTAGACATATGACAGCTGCTTTCCGTTACATTCTGTATATTATCAACATAAATACATATTATTGTTCGTTACTAGGAAGTTTCTCTGAAACAATCCTAAAATAAACCTATACTATTTTAAGAATTAGCCAGTCTATTTTGGAGCCCTCCACCCTCATAATCCTTTAAGCCTTTTGCAACTCCCACGTGGATTCGATGTGACCTGTTTATAACATTAAGCTTACAAATTATTCAAGATTCAGAGCATTTATTTTAAATAAATCATTTACCTACAGGCACTTTTGAATTGTCTAGGTTGATCAGTCGTAAAAATTTAAGTTTTTTTTTTAATTTGCAAAAAATTCCACGGACACTCACACTTAAATCATGTATGTATTCCAAAAATCTTGGTTAAATTATCCTTGTTGCTTGTACATGTGAGGACAATGCGAAGAAAATAGGAAACCGTATAAAACAATTCTCTAGGTAGAAAGATTTATTATAACGTAGGTAACAAAACACGATGTTATAACACAAGCGTGTATGTCGCACAAGGGCTTATCAAAAAAGAAACTGCTTGTGTGGTATTTTCTATGCCCATAATTCACTATAAAGCAATTTTTTATACGAATCCTCAAAAATGAATAAGTTATGTCTAGGCAAGCATGCTCCATCGTCGACCTCATTCCGTACCATCAGGTGAAATTATGGATAGACGCAAGCCTATCAATCCTACTTCCTACTAATATTATAAACGCGAAAGTTTGTAAGTATGGATGGATGTTTGTTACTCTTTCACCCAAAAACTACTGAACGAATTTAGGTGAAATTTGGCACACAGATGGTTTATGACAAGGATTTACATATAGGATAATTTTATCCCGATATTCCCACAGGATCGAAACTTATGCGGGTGAAACCGAGGGGCGCTGTTAGTAATAAATAATTAAAAAGCCCTTTCTTTTCCTGAACCAGGACATGGTCTACCTGTGTGACAAGTTTAACCTCTGTGCAATCGTTGCGGTGATTTATAATCAAACATCCTTTTAAAATTTCCCAATTATATCGACTCGGGCCTCACATTTTATCTACTAAACCAAATTACGGACCAATCACGTCAGTTAGGTTAACCGGAGCTTATACGAGAGATTGATGGCTTCAAAGTTGATGAAAAAAACGCAGATTAAACGGCGTCATCTATCATTCTTATAGGTGATTACCTGGCGGGCTTTCGGACGAAACTACCATATTTTTTCGTGGAAACTTTACATAATGTATGTAGTAAAGTTAAGGTAAAAGAGATTTATAGTTAATCCTAATCCTCACATTATAATATTTAGCCCGTTTCCTAGGACAGGGTGAACGGAAGCTGCAGAACACGATTTGAGATTAGTCAGAGTCGAACAGAGTCTCACTGCAGGGTAGAAGACATCGCCCGGAGGTCACGGTGGAGCATACGGTGGAGGTATGCTCTGCTTGGGTAGAGCACCGCCGTGTCCTCGTCGAGGCGATCGGCGGTGGCGACCTCTCGCGTCCGGCCCTGGTTCAATCTATGATATTGAGCGAGGGGGCATGGAAAGCGGTCACCTCCTTCTGCGAAACAGTAATGCTAGCGAAGGAGGAAGCAGAACGCGTGCCGGAGAGGAAAACCTCGCGCCCCAGCCACCGCAACAGAAGAAGACGCTCAATTCCCGGCCACCGTAGGCGCGAGCCTGCGGACGGCGAGCTATGGGTAGCTCGCCGTCCGATAGCGGCCCATGTCGATGGCGCGTCGTGTTCTCTATCCATAAAAAAAGTGTATAGACATCAAGGAGGATTATAACACCGAAAAATCTGCCATGCGAAACGAAGTTGCTTGCAAAGGGTTCCGAACGAATAATAACCTTTCATATTCCTTTCAGCAAACCCTTTATCCACCATACATCAAAACCATAGACATCTTATAGTACCAGGAGTGGATTTCTCGTAATTTCGACATATCACACGACACAGTTTAAAAACATGTACATAATATATATATATATATATACATATATAATAGCGAAATACCACTCGGCAGGTAAGTTCTTATAGGGTGAAGACATCCGCTAAGAACGGATTTTACGAAACTTCACCGGTAAGGGGGTAAAACGCGGGGGTTTTTTGCACTTAATCTGCACACACGAAGTCTAAATTTCGCCCATGAGCCCAAACAATTATACTATGAGAAAAAAAATCCACACCTGAACGTAATATCCAAATCATTAATTTTAACACTAACCACATCCAAATCTTCTCAAAACCAGCATCCAAACTTCATTACAATGACGTCAGGTACCCACCCGCATATCCTAAGATCTGATAACCAATTCATCTCGTAATCAACCTACATTGTTATCACCCGTATAGCATCACAAGCCCATAAACTAGTTGGAAATTTCCATTGTAACCTCTAAACGTTGTCTGTTATTGGATTAGTAGGTTTAATGCTTGGGTGTAAGATTTGATTTGGTTCAAAGATCACAAACAAACTGAATGAAAACAAATGAGTGAAGTTGGTACTAGGTTTTTAGTTCTACCCAAGACAAAAACGAACCTCCGCAAAAGCATTTTTATTAAACATTAATATATATAGAGAGAGAGAGGTGTTGATTATTGCTATGGATAAATATTTGATAGCTCTACTTAGTATTTGAGTTAGCCATTAGCTTCGCAATTCCAAAGTTATCGAAATCCCTTGGGTTGTTTAACTAGCGACGAACTTAAGATTATCTAAATCAATACGAAACAACTCAAAGATTTATCTTATGTTATAATTAAACTGGGATCCCTTCTTTTCGCATAATGTTTTTTGTCCTAATATACTTCGGCATAACGATTTTGGCACAATTTATTTTGGCATAATAATACTTTGGCATGATTTTTTTAGGGATACATTTTATGTTGGCATAATCATGTTAAAGACTAATTTGTTTTGGCATAAATTTGATTCGCATAACGTTAGTAGGCCTAAAGATTTTTAGCATAACGTTAGTAGGCCTAATGGCTATTAGCATAATATTCTGAGTAAACCAATTAGCTATAGTACCTGTAACAATCAAATAATATTGTTGGTTAAAAAAATTAATATGCTGTGCAACAAAAGTTAGTCACAGAACCGAATTGCTGCAAAACCGACTTCACGTAGTCTTGTTTGTCCTACCCCTAGAGTGTTATTTAAAATCGCGTAGGCGCGTAGGGACGAGGCGGCCCGCGGGCTGAGGAGCAGGCGGCTGCGAGCGAGCAGCTTCGGCTTGTTGGCCGGCTTCGCCGGCCAGCCTCAGCCGCGGCGGTGAGCGAAAGCCGTCTGCGACGATTAGCACGCGTGGGGCCGCCGGAGGGCCGCAGCGCCGGAGCCGTCACAGAAACCCTGCCTGCTGCATGCTGCTTGCTTGCTTGCTTGCATGCTTGCTTGCATGCTGCATGCTTGCTTGCATGCTGCATGCTTGGTTGCATGCTGCATGCTTGCTTGCATGCTGCATGCTTGCTTGCATGCTGCATGCTTGCTTGCATGCTGCATGCTTGCTTGCATGCTGTATGCTTGCAATGCTTGCTTCCTACAGCGAAAAATACTCACAAAATTGTTCAATACGTTATAATATATTAATATTTTATTTAGGATATTATGCTTAAAAAAGTTATGCTTTAGAACTTTATGCTTAAAAAAGTTATGCTTTAGAACTTTATGCTTAATAAGGTTATGCTTTAAAATATTATGCCTAATCATTATTATGGTTACAGACATAATGCTTAAAAAAATTATGCATGAGCTGTTATGCGTAATTATATTATGCGAAAAAATAATTATGCCAAACAACATTATGCTAAGTTATATTAGGTCTTAAAATTTTATGCTAATGGATAGGGAACCAATTAAACTACATAATTATTTTATAAATCTGTAACTGATCACTGTCTGTACAACGAAGTCATTTGAGGAAAACTATAATAACCCAAAACGATGATTTTTTAGAATTTTTGTTTTTCTCTGCATGCATGCGTGACGTGTGTGCACGCTAAATTTGTTTCAAGAACATTACAAATAAATAAAACTGAGGTGGCTGTTTCTTATAGCAAAACAACGGCTTTTTATTAAATGCATACGATATTTCTCCAAAAAAAATAATGTTTTACATGTCTATCTGTTTGTTCCAGCTAATATCCGATTTTTAAGAAACTTGAGTACTGTTGTCACACGCAAAAAAAACCATTAAATTGTAATCAGTCGCGGACGAAATCGCGGGCACCTGCTACAGTCATAGTATGATAGATAATATTCTATTCTATCTTAAAATAAAAAACTGCTTAGCATTAACAATAGATACCTCAATCAAACTACCTTAGCTTTTCCCTGGAAGACTGGAAGACCGGTTGCAGCTAAGTATCAACACACATGAGTGACTGCCTATCTCACCTTTACAACCCAGTACTAGGTGACACGATTTGGCAAGACTGGTGTCAGACTTCAAGGCTCCTGAGTACCTACGCCGACTGTCAAAGATCTACAAATGACTGCAGGGACCAAAAGCTTGATGTTATTTTCTCTGAACCTTGGATCTTTCGCATCTCGGTCCATCGACAGACCGACCGCGGAAAGCATTGCTTATCCTTGGCTATTATTATTAACTGCTCTACTAAGTATTGAAATAAAATTCAAAACTGGCAAGCAATCTTCGAAAATAACCCCAGGTGTACGCAAAGGCGTCTACGACCAATAGACTAAATTTCTATTACAATAAATATAACAGTTAATACCAATTACCTCTCCTCGAAGCCGCTCCGCTACCCACACCCACTACGACGCAGTTTACATACCTATAAAACAAGCTTGTTTTCAACCCACGATGGTTTGTTTATTTAAATTTCAAACGAAATTAACATTTATTTATTTTCATAGCTATTTTTGGCCGTTGAAAGCAGAACTCGGATTGAATCAGATGTTACGTTTCCACGCAAATTAAATGTTTAAGATACTACTCAAGGATTATGGTCGTGGAAAATGTATAGATGATTATGTCTTATTTATGTCTCATTAGTCGGTCCACAGAATCTGTTATATCATAATAGAAAGAAAGAAAGAAAAATAGTTTATTTTTCCCAAACAGACGCACATTATTGTAACATCACTACGCTCATAGTTTTGTAAGACGCACTAGTAAGGAGCCATCTTGAACACAGTGCGGTCATTTGGGCACTACATGACACCAAACTCAAGGCATTTTTTTTTAAACTGTATGGTGTGTAACCGTTCTACCCTTTGATGTAGCCCACACTATTTGGGCGTACTGAGCCGAGATGGTGAACTCAGGGTTCGCCGGGATTATAGTCTTTCTGCGTATGTAGTGAATCTATTACGAGGTGTAGTACAATAACTCGGGTGTACTGTTAGAATATCCGTCGGGGCTGCCATCACTATCTGCAAAACTAGCTCATTTAAGGGGGCAGCCTAGACGGATATTCTTGGGTTACATTAATTCTGTAAGTCGGGGGTTATTAATTATTTTTCAATTATGTTTTTACCGTCGTGGGTTTTTTTCAAAATTTTCAATTTTGCCCTTTGAGGAAAATGCCATACAAATTTGAGTGGACCTGTCCAGACAGTGCAAGCATTTTTCAGATACCGTGTAGCTCAAACTTAGAACTTTAAGGAGCTCAACGATTTGACGAACAATATGTTATATGAGAACCATGCAGATCTGTGTCTGAAATGGTCTTTTGTGGAAAGAACCACACAGATTTAAGTGGGCCTGTCCATTCAGTGCAAGCCTTTGTCAGTAGTCGAGTAGCTCAACTTAGAAACAATAAGTAGCTCAACGACCCGACGAACAATACCAAAGAAGGGACATTTGGGTAGACCGCAAAAGTACTTAAACTGCCAGACGTCGTCGTTATATATACTTTAAAGAAGGAAAAAAAAATAACACCCATATAGTCCTCATATTCACAAAAACAATTTTTGTAGTCTAATAACTTCTTCCGCTCTGATCGGAGCGGAAGGGACTGTAAGGATCTTACTGACTTAAAACCCACCCGTGTTCCTCCTAGTGCCCTTTGCAATCCAGGACCGCGGTGACTCTTTAAAATAAATTCCGCAAAACCTCTGGGCTAACACGTTTGGTAATGAAAACCAAATGTCCCATAATCCAAACTCTCACATGTCACCACCAAACCGGCAAAACAGTAAACTTGTAGAGCTTCCTACAATAATTTCACCTCATGAAATGTTACACAAGAGTCGCTTTTTTTCTCGCTTTTTTCAAACGGCCTCTTTTCATCACAAAGCAAAGACGTTCTTTTGTTTCACAATCACTGTTTTGTATACAGTCTTTGATCGCTTTGATCCGTATGATGCCAAACAAATTCAGTCAAAACAGCTTAGGACAAGAACCTCGAAATGTGTTAAGTTGACATTTAGCGGAAATAAAAAGCTAAATATATTTGTATTGCCATTTTGGGCAAAACCCACCACATTATTCCAAGCACTGCAACTCTTTTGAGCCAAAATTAACAATGGCGACCAACTGAAATAGAATAGATATGATACGTCAGAGAAGCAAGGTCATCGATATAGCCCACCGGATTAGTAAGCTGAAGTGGCAGTGGGCTGGACATATTAGTCGTAGAACCGACAACCGGTGGGGTAAACGAGTTCTAGAGAGGAGACCGCGTCTCGGCAAACGTAGTGTAGGACGTCCTCAGGCACGGTGGAGTGACGATTTGCGCAGGACGGCTGGCAGAAACTGGATGCGAGAAGCCGAAAATAGATCTAAGTGGCGTACAATTGGAGAGGCTTATGTCCAGCAGTAGACTGCAACAGGCTTGTGATGATGTTGATGATAAAATAGGCTAATCAATGTACGTTTAATACTAACGCAGCAATTTTTATATTAGAACATGTGCAACAGCCCGAGTATCAACTATCAGGCAGTTGCCCACTGGACACAACAATCGTCCCGTCGGAGGATCCTTTTCACGTGAAACCTTTTCAATTGAGGTTTGCGGGACTTTACGGTACTTGCGGTACAGAGATGTACCGCATACGTCTATAAATTCCTAACTCTGTTTTTTTTCTTGTGACGTGTATTTGACCTAAGCTTTTCTAATAATATACATAAAAAAACATTTTGCACATAATTCTGAAAAGAAAACAAAAACGCGTTTATTGGAGCTAGGAAAATCAAGGTACTTATCTCTCATTTTCTTTTTACAGTAGGAAGAACAGGTAAAACTAATTTATTTTGGCAAAATTAAACATTTTCGCCCGTTATAATTACGAATAAACGAGCCGTATATGTTGTTAAAAAAAGAAATACAAAAAATTGAAAAATTTATTAGATTCAATGGGTTAATTTTTTTCATAACCCGACTTAATTCAGTTACATCTTTGCCTGAATCGTTATGTTAAAAAAAGCTGATATTAATAACTTGCGTCAACAGATAATGATTAAACTTGTTAATTAATGAATTGAGATATTTAATTACGTAATTTGATGAAAAGCATGGATTAGAAATGCTAAAAAACAACGAATAAATGAAACTCAACAAGTGTCGCAACACAACTCTCTTGAATCCCTCAAAGAAATCAATCAAGATAGAACAGCGGATTTGTAAAGGATTAAGCAGACTATCCAATTGTACACAACTACTATGAATATTTCTTTACATTACTGCTTTATTTATTGCACGACTACCGCGTTTAAAACAGTAAAGAAATACACTGTGAGGACATCGGCTAGTGAACGCAAATATAACATAGAAGCATTCCTAACTCAAAAAAATGACTTATGCCTAATTAATGACCTGACTATGGCCTTGAGAAATAAGGTCAATTTTTAACTGTGCATCGTATTAGCAATAATGTTGTTGGTGTGGTTCGGCGAATCAGCGACGAGGTTTCGATGTGTGAGTTTGTTTGGATGTTTGGGTCACGATTCACGCTTAGATCCCTTGAAGTAATGCTTCCATGTTTTATTTGCGTTCACTGACATCGGCATATCCTAGAAACAAAAATTTGAAAACATGTGACATGAACCCATCCCCACCGGCCCATGAAATGGATTATAGCTCTCTCCCTCCCACGGAAAGGAAGCCTGTATTCCAGCAGCGGAAACATATATGCGGTCTGTGCTATGTACATGTGTGAGCATTGTCTGTTGTCACCACACGAGGCAAGCCGATTAGCCACTAACCGAACTTAAGCTGCTTAATCCAACGTTGTCGACGCCGCTACCCGTCACTATTCTAAGATAAATACACTGTCTTGCTGAGTTAGCTTTCTGACCGCGCTTCAATCTTGGCAGGCATCGGGAACATGTTTCAAGAAGTTTATTCAATGTTCAGTTAAATTGTAGTTAATACTTTTGTGATTCGTTAGATTGAGCTCGTGGCTAAATTATAAGAGCCACACGGCTCGATAGCATAACATAATCAACGTTCCCACTGCTGGGACACAGGCCTCCTCTCTAGGAGAGGGAATGGGCCGTAATCCACCACGCGGGCCCGGTGCGGGTTGGTGAATGTCACATGTCTTCGAATTTTTTGTTCTAGGATATGCCGGTTTCCTCACGATGTTTTCCTTCACCGTTTTGAAAGCAGTGGTGATGATATTAAATACACAAAGTAATGCGCCTGGCTGGGTTTGAACCCGCGACCTACAATTCGTATAATACGTATGTCGGGGCCGTTACCACTCGGCCACCACTGCTCTGGATTGCTCTCACACGGCTCGATATTTAGAATTAAATAACGCTTGCTGTAGCCGACCCCAATATACGAGTAAATCTGCTAGGGTTGTGGAATTTGATCGAAAGAGTCACCGCAGCCCTATAATGCAAAGGGCATTAGGAGCAACACGGATGGGTTTTAGTCAGTAACAGTCTACCACACCCTTCTTTTCCGCCTAGAGTGGAAGAAGTAATTTGATGATTTCCCATAGAACTGGACCGCCTTAAAATACTAAGATGCTCATCCAAACCATCGTGCATAATCTTATTACATTAAATCGACAAGATAGAATGAGAACATCATCAAATTAGTATAAGCCACGCATTAATAGGGATAACTCAAATACTAGTAGTCAGATCAGCTTTCGAATACAAAAATAATCATCAAAATCGGGTCACCCAATACAAAGTTATGAGGTAACAAAACACAAAAAAAATACTGTTGACTTGAGAACGAAGTTCTCTAGATATTTCCTTATTTGGAAAGTCATACGTCTCTCTAAAATTTGGATGAAACTACGTGCTGTCACAACAAGTGACAGGTAGTCATATCAGAAGAAATATATTTTGCTTCTGAAGCATAGATTTTCTGAGAATCTCATGCCTCCTTTGTGAACTTGCACAGTATTCACGGGCCAGTAAATTTATTCGGAGGACTCTTCAAACAAATGAAGTTCTAGAACACTGACGAATTCTGTTCAGTAATACTGAGTACTCCTGAGTCCGAAAGTCGCGTAGGAAGAACGCCTAACTTTACTTTATTGAAAACTAATTAAGTTATGCGTATTTTCAAGGCTGAGAAATGTACCAATACCTCATTTATTAAGGCTATAATTTGTGAACACAAAGATTCAAACCTCTTTCTTGATTATTTATTATTACTTGATTATTATTCTGGCTAAATATTTTTTTCCCAACTGTATTGGGGTTGCCTTCTAGTGTAACTGAATATATCTGAATACCATTATTTTTGATGACGCGAGTCCATCCAAAGGCTGTCTTGAAATGACAACTTTTAAATGATAAATTTTATATAATAACTAGCTTCTGTCCGCGACTTCGTCCCCGTGGAATCCCCGATTTTAAAACATTCTTTATCGCTGCTCCACTCCTATTGGCTTAAGCGTGATGATATATAGCCTAAAGCCTTCCTCGATAAATGGTCTATTTAACCCAAAAAGAATTTTTCAATTCGAACCAGTAGTTCCTGAGATTAGCGCGTTCAAACAAACAAACAAACAAACTCTTCAGCTTTATAATATTAAGTATAGAAGTATAGATTGATATTTATTTTGTAAGTAGGTTAAACATAACACTTTTACACGTCAAATATGTCTGGTCATTTTAAGCTAGATGAAGCCGATATAGCCGCCGATTTTAGCGATAAGGCCGCCCATTGTCACCCTATGTAATGTTTTCTTCATCTTTATTTTCTGTAACTTATATTAATGTACGTAGTAAAGAGTATTTATTCTATTCCATTCTATCATCGCCAGAAAGCGTACTATGAAAAAAACATTGGAAAGTACAAAGAATACTCCATGAAAATAGACGTATTTTTATTGAGAAAATGTAAGCTTTATAATATCTAATTTGACTGGAAAAAAGGGTAAAGTAACATTTACCCTTCGAGGGTAACCTGTCAATTTATGTCTTCGGTCTATTGATTCTACCATTGTTACCTCCGTTATGTAGGAATCTATCCCTTGGGAAAAATAAACGGGTTTTGTTGGAGACATGAATTATATTTATTTTGAAGTGAAAGTTTTATCTTGTTCTTTTTCATTGTGAAAATTCATGGTTATGCATTCTCATCAAAAATAATCCCCATAAATACATAAGTTGGCTTAATTATTTTTAATAGTACTCGTAGTAGTCCAGACATAACCCATATTTTACTAAAAAACATAATTATTATTATTATAATAAATTGTTTGACTTACATTATCCAGAAAATGTGTCGCAGACATAATATTGTCGAGTCTGAATTAGTTGAACTTACCTGAAAAAAGAGGAAAATATGATAAGTTTTAGCATACACATTAGTCGACTCATCATCATCAACAGCCTGTTGCAGTCCACTGCTGGACATAGACCTCTCCAATTGCACGCCAATTATCTATTTTCGGCTTCTCGCATCCAGTTTCTGCCAGCCGTCCTGCGCAAATCGTCACTCCACCGTGCCTGAGGACGTCCTACACTACGTTTGCCAAAACGCGGTCTCCACTCTAGAACTCGTTTACCCCAACGACAACACGAGTCAACGAGTCGAATATTGAATTTATTTTATAACCGTTTGCTGCAGCAAAACATAACATCTCGAAAGTATTGTCCAATATCCGTCAAAATAACAGCTTATTTCTCGTCCAACAAAACAAATGTAAAAAAAGCAAGCGACAACTTCACGTGGCACGTCCGATCTTTTTACTCTCAGTGGCAACAAATTGACGTTACCGTACATTGAAAGCTTACAAAAAGTGACACACATTTCCCTAATTTATTCCCTTGCGCATTACAATAGTTTGTGTCCTCGCCCCTTTCAGTTAGGGATGGCAAGGTATGGGCGGAAGTATCGATGAAATTCTGTAAAGTTGGTTGAGACCGGTTCGATTTTGAGCGCAGGTATTTTAAAATTTAAAAAATGGACATTAAATGCATCAATTCTGCGAATGTTACATTTGTTACTTAACCGTTATTTAAACACTAGCTTCTGTCCGCGACTTCGTCCCCGTGGAATCCCCGATTTTAAAACATTCTTTATCGCTGCTCCGCTCCTATTGGCTTAAGCGTGATGATATATAGCCTAAAGCCTTCCTCGATAAATGGTCTATTCAACCCAAAAATAATTTTTCAATTCGAACCAGTAGTTCCTGAGATTAGCGCGTTCAAACAAACAAACAAACAAACAAACAACCAAACAAACAAACTCTTCAGCTTTATAATATTAGTATAGATATAATTTGCGAGAGACAGAATCCTGCGACACAGGCCGTCCTAGTGAAGATCCAGACCCCCAGGTTGTAGCTACTAGGAAACACAGACCTCAACAGGGAATTCCATTCGTTAAACTGTACGCACAAGTACAGTTTTCCCAAAAGGTCTTGTGCGTGTGGGTGGTGGAATGGTACCCAGTTTGATTTTTTATATATATTTTTTTTAGTAAGAGGTTTTTTTTTTTTTAATTGACTGATAATTCCGCTCCTGATTTTAATGGAATAAAAGTAATTCATCGCAATTAGTTAAACATTGCCGCTCTAAAATTAATTACTCTGACAATTAATTACGTTTGCGTACTAACCACTATTGTAGTTAAGGCAACCGATCTGCGTGCGGTAATAGTTGTTTTGACTTAATTAAATTATTTCCGTATAAGTTCTCATTTCGTTTTCAATCATAACAAATATGTTTTCATTTTAATTCAGTATTCAAGCATTTATTTAGTGATCATGTAGGTTGAAGTGACTTAAAATGCAATGTGTTACAAAATACGCGCAATACCTGAAAAAAGGTAATTGTACTCATCATTATGTACATATTGTAACGGAACAAGCCCGAAATCGCGAAAAAATCAGCTGTTCAGCACATTTTGTCATGTTATTTGTAAATAAATAAAAGTGTAGGGCGGTTGTTTTTTTTTTGGCGATTTCAGCGTTGGTTTCACAATAAGAGTCTAAAATAGAATACATAAAATGATAACAGCCAAATATAAACAGTAAAACAAAACGAAATCTCGATAAAAGAAGAAGAAATCACATTTCAAATTCAGAACAGCACTAATTCAAAATTCGAAACCCACGTTCCAAATTGACACATCACCGAGACGCGGGTAGTCCTTTGTTATTATTATTGTTCTTGTACAAACTACCCTCAAAAGGGACGGATAATTTATTCACTTCGGAAATTCCCTAATTGACGAAACCACTGACTGTGGTGCCCTTCAAATGAACTTGACTGAATTATTTTGGTTACTTTCAATGGTACTTGAGGTTGGATGTAACTTGACATTTTCATTGAAGCTCAGCAGTTAAATTGGCGGAGGGTGGTCTCGAGAATCTTGTAGCCAAAAACTTAATATGATCAAATAATCTAAGTAACGCTAGATTTGAAATAAAATTCTAACAGTAGGTAGCTTTTGTTTTTTGCAAGACTAACTGATTGTTCAGTCACGGATGCATTTTTTTTGATGATGATAGTGGCTGAGTGCTTATTTTATACGCTGCAAATCATAGGTATTATTCTAGCACCAATCAAATGACATGTTTCAGTAGGAATACTTGTTCTTAAAGAACCTTCAAATTCGCAATTTCTGTCGACAATCAATGTCACAAGCATGTAGAAATTTAGGTAAATTAGACATGTTCCTGACAGTTTTAACAGCGATGCGAATGCCAATGTTCCTTAAAATACGTAATAAAATTGAAAACGAAATGTGGGTGTGTACCACAGGTACCTTGTTGTGGTTCTTTTTCGAAGGTGTCACCGCGGCCTTGGAACCCAAAGGGCAATACAGAACATGGATAGGTTTTAGTCAGTAAGAGTCTGAGAACCCCTTTCGCTCCGCCCAGCGGGCTTACTCTTGATTTTAATTCCGATCGATCGACATTGGAATTTGAAAGTTTCGTACTCTTGAATTCGATGCTAGCGCCATATTGGTTTTAAATTGCGTGTCTATTTTGGCGAACTAATTGGAATCGGGATCGGGCTTGGCGTGCGCTAAACGGTACTCTTGAGTGCATTTTGACAGCTGACAATTGCGTCAGTATTGTGTTGGGATTGTTTGTGGATTGTGATTTTTCCAATAACAAAAGTGTAACTTATTAGAAGTTGTTTTGCGTTTTAAGTGATTTTTAATAAGTAATAAGTGTTTAAAATGGCAAGATTAGCAGTTATATGAAGTATTTGAAGTAATACCCATAAAAAACAATTAAAACAAAGACGAGATGAGCGTCGGATGATGCGGTATACGGACAAAGCGTTTTCTATGAATAAAGACAAATTTAAAGCTAACTATAGGGTGAGCAAGGAATTGTTTGAGGAAATTTACGAAAACGTTAAGCCCTTTATGCCAACTCCTAAAAGAAGAAGTGATATATCACCAAAATATAAGGTACTTAATTTTCTTTGAAACATTACTTTTATCAATGATAATCATGACTTGTTTTGGAAGATCAGTAGCTTAATACTTACATAATTCTTGCAGGTTTTAGTGGCATTGTCATTTTACGCGACTGGTAGTTACCAAAAACTAGTTGGAGGCACATATGGGACCCTGATGTCACAGCAATCTGTTTCTCGTACTATTAGAGATGTAACTGCAGCTCTTAACCACCCAATAGTACTAAATAAATGGATTAAGTTTCCTCAAACTCGGCAGGAAAGAGATGCTATTAAAAGAAGGTAACACTAATGACAAATATCTAATTGTTTATTGAAATAACATAATGTAACCTGAAGTTTTTATGTTTACTAACTTTTCCTTATGTTCCAGGTTTTATGAAAAGTTTCATATACCATCTGTTATTGGATGTATTGATGGCAATCATGTAGCCATAATTAGGCCAATAGAAAATGAAGAGCGATTTTTTAATCGCAAACATTTCCATTCAAGAAATGTTCTGATTGTAAGGCAATACTTTTTATGAATATTTAATTGTAATTCACTTCATATGAAATTGCTTAAATGTCCTTGTTTTATTTGCTTTCAGATAACTGATGCAGATTTAAGAATTCTGTCTGTAGATGCCTCATTTGGAGGAGCATCACATGACAGTTTTGTCTGGAATCAGCATCCTGTGAAACAACATTTAATTGATTTGAACAATAATGGAGAAAATGTGTTTTTACTAGGCAAGTAAATGATATAAATAAGTAGTAGAAACAAGAATCAAGTTTAGTTTTCGTTATTGTGAATATATACATATATTTTATTACTTTTCAGGTGATTCTGGATATGCCCAGAGGAAGTATATGATGACACCTATTGTAGATGCTCCTGAAGGCTCTCCAGAACAATATCACACCAAGTTGCACTGCTCTGCACGAAATACAGTGGAACGTGCAATTGGTGTATTGAAAAATAGATGACGGTGCTTACTCGGGCATAGGGTGTTACATTATCATCCTGATGTAGCAGCCAAAATAATAAATGCATGTTGTGTCTTACACAATATGTGTATCTATAATAGAGGATCTATTGATTGTGTGGAGAGTACAGCAGAATATGAAAATGAATACCCAGCTGTCTCTTCTCAAGAATCAACTAGCAGCATGGCTGCTGAACTAAGACGAGGCATCGAAAGCGAAATGTTATAGTTCAGCAGTTGTGGGCGAGTAGACGCTAGGTAATTATATATTAACCGACTTCAAAAAAGGAGGTTATCAATTCGACCCGTATGTATATTAGAACTGAATGAAATGAAATTTGAATCTTGTATTAAACGCACATTATGCAGGCAAGCATATTATAAGTTGGGGGATTACATTGAAGATAATAATGCTTGGCTAAATGCCGGTCCTGCTACACAGCCTCAAACACTTTGATAAACAAGTTAGGATTTTATGTTTGGAAGAGATGCTCGCCCTTTTATTGTCTCATTTATTTATTTTATTTTTTATAATATTATTTTGATAATAAATAATTTCTCTTTTTTTTTACTTGTAGTTGCTTGGTTATTGTAAACCATAGTTTTGTATAATGTAGAAGCATTTTATTTTCAAATATTGTAAATGTGAGTACCATAGAGCCATTTACATGTGATAAGTTATAGTGTACTTTGATTGGAACTAAAATGGCAGTTGAGAGCATGTCATACTCGCTCAAATGTCTCGCTGATGGTAGTCACCATGGTGTCCACCATGGTGACTACCACCGTGCTACCGGCACCATTGTCCACCATGATCCAACACGTGAGTTTTGGATCATGGTGGACAATGGTGCCGATACACGAGTCATGTTCGTGAACGGGTGCCGTGCCTGTAAAGGGTTTAATTGAAATAAATGCTTTGAATTTTGAGTTTTTTTTTTTTAATATTTTATACTCCTGGATGCTATATGCCTTGAGCTGTCCGAAGCAAACCTTTAGCTATGCCTGGGTTTTGCTCCAAGAATTCCACCAAACCTTCTAATTGAGCGTAACTAGGAAGATTTGCCATAGTAACTGAAATTAGTAAATATGTACAACATAAAATGACTATAAAACGTAGATAAGTTACCAAACGCGAACAATATCTTTACGTTAATGTTACAAACAAACTTGCATTTCGAATTCATTTCTATCCACTTGAATTTATCATTTTTGAAATTGGAGAACCTCCGCGCCAGGTTTATTATTTTTTTTAAATAGTGTAGGCAACGATCATAACGCATGAAGCCACAGTCATGGTCAATTTTATGATTTTAATCATTTTCTTACACCCAAATAAATTTAACACATTAAAATTATCAACTGAACAACTATTTATATTACATTTATTTATTAGCCTTGTTTTCTTAAGAATAAAGCATTTTAAAGCTCGATTACCGGTTTATCGTAATGAGTTGGACGACACTATTGCGGCTCTTAACGTAGCTAACTTCACGTGTAACAAAATAATCGCGGCGCAATCCCAATTTCAATCCAATGTTGACAATATTGTTTTCAAGAGTACCGAATCACGTGACTGCAAAATTAACATTGGAATCGTATTGGCTTTAGATTGGAATTGATATTAGTTTCAAGAGTAAGCCCCCAGAGCGGAAGAAATCATTTTGATAATTTAGTATCCTTAAAAAAAAAATAATTATGTGTTCTCTAGGCATCGATCCTCCACCTATGCAGTCAATGAACAGCCCACATCTCCACCAGTCCAATCAGATTCCTGCAGCAGATCACAAATCACCATCCACTGTGCTGATTAGCTATAAAGCGCTGTACTCGCCCGATTTACTCGCTCCAGTGGCTCGCCAGTCGACAAGCGCGCTCGTCCGGAACGTAGCTAAGGGTGAATTTGTAACGGAAAATGTGGAATGACAAATATGGAATGCCTTGAATTTGAATTTTCAAAAACGTCGTTTCTTTTATCTGCGATGCTGGCTGGTTGGAATTTAAAAAAGAGTTTTGGGTTATTAAAACTAGATTATCTGTTTGGTTTGCATTAAAGGGGTCTGATTGGCCAGAGATTGGCAATATTCAGGCGTATTCTAGTAGACTATCTATCTAGTCTCTTTTGTCCCACTACTGGGCAAAGACCTTCCTATCCGATTTTTCGACATAACTCTCTCTTTTGCTAGTACGTGCTATGTTTTCGGCAGGAGTCAAACTTGTTCCACTATCTTCGTCAAACCGCGATGTCGTCTGACATTTAATGGTTTTTCGGTAATTCTTTTCGCCCATTTTCTCGTTGGATGATGCAATATTTGGGAAAAGGCTAAACAGATGATAATGTTTTGATATAATAAAAGGTTGATGGGATTTAAAGTGAATTCTAAAAATAAACTGAAGAGTGTATAAAGCTTGATCCATCTTATGAGATAAACAGCTGAAAAAAAACTTGATGGATCGTTTCAGATAAAATATTGCCATTAGACTTAGTTCTGAAGAATTAATTGGTGATCATAGTTTATACCTGTCACTGAAGAATGATAAACTCTATAAGATTAAAAAATATCTTGAGAGATTGTAAACTCTCGATAAATTGTCTATAACTACCTAGAAGCTCAACTTTTTTTTTAGCCATTGAAACATATTCCGATGTTGAAATAATTTAACTTTACCTACAATTAATATGTAGATCAACCCAAACACATTTGCGCTTGACAGCATGTGTTTCGTCAGCTTGACAATATGCAATTTGCCCTTAACTTGTGGGTTGGGCGCCTGTCTTAAACGTGTTTCAAAAGAAGGTGACCATATCGAAGGGTTAAATTTCTGTATCTAGCATACGGACAGTAAATAATAAATAATCAGTCAAAACCCAACCATAAAAAAACAACTAAACAGTCACTTTTTTCACTTTGTAAGTAGTTCGATGTAGTTAGTGCCATTTATTTTAGTTGAATCACAGATTTTATTACATGCAGTATATCAACCTTTAATATATGAAGAACACGCACTTGTATATCTATAGCTTATAACTATGTGTCTATGTAAATATGTATGTACGTTGTACAAGTATCTCTATTGTATAAACAAGCCGCCAGCTCCGTTTGCGATGTGTTAATCAAAAGACAACATTGGATGGAGGCGTTTGCTGTTTCTAGCAAAAGATGTTGCTGTACAATTGTTTTTTTAGAGTACACAAAACGGAGTTTTTCGCTTTAAATAAGTTACAATAAGTGTAAGATAAATTGTTGAAGTATTCCCGTTTAAGCACTAGTTTTAAGGGTATAATGTTTTCTTTGGACCACTATTCTATACCAAACTTAATACAAAAGCATTTTTTCCCTAAATTATGCAAATTGCAAATGTCAAGATAGCTCTTCAAAGTTTGTCCTATGAAGATAGAGAGAATTTTTTACTTGTATTAAAATAAATATTGTTTATAGTACTATTAACCTATTTGTTTTTAATTAGTTAGCTAAATTAATGTTCATATGTACTTAGATTTTAGGAAGTAAGATTCTTTTTACCATTTACAGCTTATTTAAATGCCTATTACATGACTATTTCATTATAATATATGTATTATTACAGTGATTTTTTCATAATGATTTTACCTACTCTCGCCTGAAACACAGGATATCCTAGTTCAGGCAAATACCACTAGTGTACTTGACGTTAGATTTAAGCAAAACTGTATTTACTGTTTTCCATGATTCCAACTTGAATAAAATGTATTATAGCGTACCTAGCATTTCTTTTAATCTCAATTTATTTAGTATCCGAGCAAAATGTTCTTTTCTTCCTTCATTAGTCACCACCTCAGTAATCACCCCGTTTCTTTTGTATATGCATAGTTTTTTTTTATGTTCCCCTAGTGGGAAGATAAAAAATATTATCATAATAAATAATTTTACATACTTAAAATTATCATATGAAAATTTAACAAGGTACCCGTGTAGACGGACTTTTTAATGAAAAGTTGTGCTACGTTACACGAACCATGAAAACTTAAAAGTAGGACAAAGTTGTAATACTCAATAATAAACAGACTACAAAGTCCTCCAGCCACATTAAACATTTTCTTTCCTCAAACACGTCTACGTCAACTTGATCTATGTTTAATCGTAAAACGATTTATCCGAGATTGTCTCAGACGGGGTGTCGCCTTGCGTCTGAACGTGGGAGGGTTCACGAAGGACGGAGCACGTCATATAGCACCTACTCTTCAAAGGCAATGTGATATACATATTTTGACTGTTGATTCGCTGAGAACAACAAAGGCACAATAGAAGTCGGAACAGAAGTCGGTGTCAAAAAAAAAAAGGAACAAAACCAAAACATCGACTTCCGAAATTAAAGTGATTAAATATTTGGTAGTGATTTAATTTGATTTTATATTTTCGTATAAAAGGTTTTTTTCCCTTGGGAATATGGCGATAAAATATAACCTATGTTACTCAGGGTGACTATAGCTTTCTAATGGTAAAAAATTCTTGAAATCGGTCCAGTAGTTTTTGAGTTTAGTCGTTACATACAAAAATACAAATCTTTCCTCTTTATAATATTAGTATAGATGGCTTAATGTGATGTTAAACACATCGCTTGAATTCAGCTGGACCAATGCAGCTAGCTCTTTTAAAAATATTCGTTGAATTCCAAGGAACGTTGTTATGACAATAAAACTGAAAAAATTGCACAAAATAAAAATGAACACAAAAACCATTTAGATGGATTTTAATTCTTAAGTCCATACAGACGAAGTTGGGGTCTGAAGCTGGTTTATTATATTAATATTATTGAAAAGCTTTTTGCAACAGCAATTGGTTTACAAAGTGAAAACTGAATGTCGATGCCTAAAATAAAATACATTTTACTGACTAAATCTTAGATTCAAGATAAATTTATTAAATAAAATATTTATTTTTAAAATGTGTATCTGTGGTTTTAGAGAGTGCCAATACTGAAAATGAGATCAGTATAATTTTCCAAGATTTCCACGTAGATTTTAACTGTCTTGTATAGCATATCAAATGATAGTAAAGTACTACATACAAACATTAAAAAAAAAGATAAATAAATTGACAGTAGTCGATTTAATTATCCCAGCTCATCTCAGACGGAGTGTCGCCTTGCGTCTGAACGTGAGACAGATAAGTAAGGACCAAACACATCCTATCGCCTACTCGTCAAAGAAGATGTTTTATTAGGATTGGTTAGTGAAGCAACATGATTAACATGAGCTCGTGGCTAAATAACAAAAGCCGAAACGGGTTTTCCTCCAAAGTTAAGCAACGCTAGCCAAGATCGGTTTGTGGATGGGTGACCATCTTAACATACCGAGATTCCTCCGTCTCTCGGGAAGCATTATTTCATTAGTTTGCCAATCCCATTCATTTTTGACGTTTAGACAATCACCGTCGCCACGCTACCGCTGAGAGAATGTAATTTGTCTAGAGCCGCAGAATGGCATTTGTCTAGGGCCTCAGAATGTCACTTATCTAGAGCCGCAGAATGGCATTTGTCTAGGGCCTCAGAATGTCACTTGTCTAGAGCCGCAGAATGGCATTTGTCTAGGGCCTCAGAATGTCACCTGTCTAGGGCCTTAGAATGTCACCTGTCTAGAGCCTTAGAATGTCACTTGTCTAGAGCCTCATAATGTCACTTGTCTAGAGCCTAAGGATTGGTATTTTCCTATATTCAACTATGTCAGAAACTCTAATAATATAAAACAAGCTGGGACAAAAATTGACAGGCTTCCATATTCGAATTTTGAATATCATTGAAAATTTTAAAAGAAGTAATATTGGTGTTTTTCTGCAACGGAAAAAGGAAGTCCACAATAGTGTTTGACTAAAAATAATCTAATAAGTCCGTCAGATAGATCTCTAAAAAATATTAGATAAAAATTGACGAAGGTAAAAAGTATCAAAGATCAGGAGTGGGAGCTTGTGAAGTCATGACTTAGTAAAGTTGTAGCGAGTGACGTCACACGAATATTCAACGCACTACATCGTATTTGTTTTTTATTTACGTGAAAAGAAAAAAAAGTTTCCAATATTTTTTGGAAATCTATGTGACGGACTAATTTCATCATCATCTGCCTAGCCTTTTTCCTAACTATATTGGGGTCGGCTCCCAGTCATGCCGGATTCAGCGAAGTACCAGTATTTTACGTATAGCAGCTGCCTACCAGACCTCCACAACCCATTAACTGGGGAACACGTTACTTCTTGGCAATACTGGTGTCAGATTTTCTGGCTTCTGACAATCCGTAACGACTGCCAAAGATCTCCAAATGACAGCCGGGACCAACGGCTTAACGTGCTTTCCGAGGCAGAGAGAAGTCTCGTTACGTTAAGATGGTCACCCATCCACAGACCAACCTTGGCAAGCGTTGCTTAACCTAGACGATCGACCAGTGCGGCTGTTATAATTTAGCCACGAGCTCCTGACGGACTAATTTGATTTTTTGTCAAAAGCCTTATTGGATGAGTATCAAAATACATGATGTGAAAAATATTTAGCCTCGCTTTCATTCATAATTAGGGGTGATGATATCGAAAACGAGGTTAACATAAAATCCAAGATCACTCGAAATATTTCTTCTACATCCGTTACAGTCAAGTCGTATAATGTTTTACCCTAGATTGTCGCAGACGAAGTGTCGCCATACTTTGAACGTGGGATGATTGCGAAGGACGTACTCGTAGGCGACAAAGGGAGGTGTTTTATTTTTAGATTGTTCAGAGATGTTATAAGATGCTTATAGATAAAATAAATACTTGTTTCCTTGATATTTACAGACAATTATTAGTTGAAGGGACAAAGAGCTAAGGGTTATTCTGTAAGATCGATCGGAGGTCGTATTCTCGAGTGTGTTGTGTAGTAAAATACCTATTAAAACGTATCATCGGTAAAGAAAAATGTGAGGTTTATTTTTGCATTTTTTTTTAATACAAAAGAATAGTTGGGACGTGCCATCTGTAGCACCAATCCTTTAAATTGATAATGAGCCTGTACTGGATTCACATGAAAACGTCCGTTTTCGCCTCAAAGTTCCACTTAAAAATCATTTTACCTGAAAAGCTTGCGAGTCTAAAAAAAACAATTTCAGTTCTATGATACTTAAACATGTTCTAAACACAATCTGTCTAAAGTTTTCTTGTAACACACACAAAGTGTATTTTTGTTAGCAAAAAATTATGTTTCAAAAATGAAAAAATCTACTTCGACGGGTTGGACAACTTTCAAAGTACAGCAACGAATATCACGTTCGAGCCGTAGATGGTCACTCTTATATACCGAACACCCTCCTTGCTTTGGAAAGCATGTTACAACGTTACTGAATCTTCGAAATTCGTTATGGGTTGTTCAATAAATGGGTTGAGGAGGACTTATAAACAGTCACTCCAAGTAAAAACACGTTTTTAGCAGCATCTGATTATACGGGGCTAGAGTCCTTTAATCAACAGGACACACATTATAAGCATGAACCCCTAAACCATGTTTTAAATCCTTTAACCATGGGTGCAAGTTTATTGTTATATAATATTATAAACCCGTAATTTTACGACTCCAAAATCCCTTAAACCAGCTTAGGCATAAACACAAGGGTAACCAAACAATATTATTAATAAAGTTCATTATTAAACAATACTTGTTCTCAACTTTAGATATTACTTTCGACCCTCGTAACTTTTTGGGACGATATGGGCAGTTTATTGAAAATTGATAGATTTTCATCAGCTGATAGTGGAAAACTATCCCGTATTTATTAGTTCTAATAACGTGTAAGAACGAAAATTAATAGATATGTGCATTCTCCTTATCCTCATATACATACAACAATAAACTCAAACCAAGCTTTAGGTTTGCGAGCAATCAATGAAGCACGGTATTCTGAGAGTCAGATTATCGAACCGTGTTATCACAGTGCTTTTTTTTCAAGCAAAATTCAAATATCACTTTTCCCGACCCAGGAATCGAACCTTGAACCTGATGCACTGATCAACGATCATACATGTTTTAACTATCATATTATTCAAGCGAGGTGTATTTCAGAAATGCTGTATTATCATAAAGTGTATGTATATACACCAACTCATAAAGTTTCCAGAAGTTATAAGGAAACGTATATTTCTATGGGAAACGCCAAACTTTTTAAGAGTATCTACGTAAGTCAATTTCACATAGAGCGGAGGCTTGAATCCCAGGAGAGGGAATATTAGAGGACGACTGTAAACATATATATTGGTGGCCGTATATTTAAGAACGATTTGTAGTACCAGACATTTCTTTTTTTAATCAATGTCACTTGTACTTTTATGTTCCTTCTCAAAAGTAATTTTTATTAAGACCTACATGGATAGAATACACGGGATTAAGAGTAAATATTAAAATCACTTACTATTTACTTTATAAATTTAATTTATCATCGAAGGCTACAATTTCAAATACATAGTATTAAAGGCTAAGACACGCAGTTATACATCAATTTGCGATACCAAGAGAGATACAAAAGACATGCAAAAGTGTAATTCTCGTAAGTTTAAAAAAAGCTTGTTTTTAAATTTACATACATCTGTAATATATCGGTAGTAACTACTTTTCATGATATGAGGTAACTCAAGATAACATTTAAAAAGCCAAACAAATAAATCCATAGAAAAAGAGTTTCTTGTCCATTCTTCTCCATAAGAATCTAACTTTTCGAATGGCTACTACTCGCTTTATTATTGTAACTGAAATGATGACGTTCAAAAATTACGTTTAGTGGCCTAATTGAAATAAACCTTTTGACTTAGACTTTGAAGCTGTCAATTACACTTAGTTTTCTCTTTTCACACCCATAATATAAGTAATTTCTCCACTCGACTCGATCTCGATTCAGTCTCCCTTCATAAAACGTCTACGACAACCCAAGAAGACAGGAATATATCATTTTTTTTTTTCAGAAGGATTTTAAAAACTGGGTCTTATTATCTTGTCCTATTACAAGGTATACCATAACACCCCTATTTCACGCTTGCATAAGTTAAGAGTTACCAAGAAGGATTTTTAACAAGATGACCCGGTCGACTTTCTCTATAACCTAACATAACATAGGCCCGAAAACCTTCAAATCAATCTTACCCCAACCCCAATTTAAGCTCACCCTTCCTCTTAGCCTAAGCACGTCCGGATACTTCCCTACTTTATCAAGCCAAGCAACAAAGAGTTAATTAAAATCTCACTTCCGTGCTGAAATGTACACTGACCTAAATTCTATTGTGCTACGTACAGTCAACCGCACGTCAAAAGTAATGCGCTACGAAAACCGTCTTTATACTGCAGCTGCATAAAGACGCTTTTAATATTTGACCACAATAATGTATGAACATAGTCAAAAATAAATATATGAAAACAATTTTGAGGTCTTTGGTGAGGACTTTGGTGAAGATCTGATGAAGTACGGAGATAGGAAACGGAACTCTTCAATACATGATAGCAAATCTTCCGGGATTGCTGAAATCGCAGGTTTATAACACGTACGCCCTTAAAAATGAAAGAAAAAACAAACGACATCTAAACAAAAAAAAACATAAAATAAGTCGCTTTTCATAAAACGAAGAAACAACCAAATACACAGACTTCCGAAATAAAAGTTATTTTACTACCAATTTGTTTCATTTTTTCCTAACAGAAGAAATACAGCTACTTTCAATCATTAATTAAATGAAAGTGCTAGAGACTACTAACGAAAACAACAAACCATTTACCTTAATGGGGTAAAACTCCCCAGGCTAGAACTGTCTCAGTTGCTAAATATTTGCCCAAAACAGCTCACCCTTAAAGCCTTCGAGGCGAAATAAACATGAGGTACCTACCTGCTTATTTACATACTTATATACGGGACAATATCGCACGTTCATTTCTGAGGAAAATGTGTGAATTATTTAAATCTCTCTCCCTGTATACCTCTTTCTCTCACTATTGTATCGTGGGGATCAAAAGAAGGACTGGTTAACCCGGCTACTCATGAAAACTGTATTTGTTAACTTTCGAAGGTTGGTGCTGCAGGAGAATAAGTTTCACTATGCATGCATTGTTTGAGTGAATGTTAAATATATATAACCAGCAGCGCACCGCGGTTTCATCCACATAGTTACCTTTCCCATGGAAATAGGTTCATCTATACTAATATTATAAAGCTGAAGAGTTTGTTTGTTTGTTTGTTTGAACGCGCTAATCTCAGGAACTACTGGTTCGAAATGAAATTTTTTTTTTGGGTTGAATAGACCATTTATCGAGGAAGGCTTTAGGCTATATATCATCACGCTTAAGCCAATAGGCGCGGAGCAGCGATAAAGAATGTTTTAAAATCGGGGATTCCACGGGGACGAAGTCGCGGGCAGCAGCTAGTAAAATAATATAGCCTGGGTTACTTGATGTGAAGGCAGCTATCCATTGGTGAAACAATGGTTATTCGGTACAAACAAAAAAATCTTTCCTCTTTTATATATTACTAGCAGCGCCCCGCGGTTTGACCCGCGTAGTTCCCGTTCCCGTGGGAATATGGGGTTATTAGCCTATGTCACCCGGGGTTAGCGTAGCTTCCAAACAGTGAAAGAATTTTTCAAATCGGTTGAGTAGTTTCGGAGCCTATTCAAAACAAACAAACAAATCTTTCCTGTTTATAATAGTAGTATAGATATAGTATAGTACATTACGGTGCAGCGTTTAACAAAACTCGTAATGAAATCTGAGGCGCTAGATAAAATTCCAAATCCATATATTATTATTGGATGCCATTGCCAAAAGGCCAAAATATCGATTGATCACGAGTCAGTTCGACAACGTTTGTCAATACCATACATTTTTGGAATGTGCAATTGCCTGGAGCCTTTGGTTTTGATGGTGAAAACCGACAATATTCGATATGCAGGGTTCGATATAGCTCATTGCTTCTCTGCAAGATAAAAACCAAGCAGTGGGATTATTAAAGGTCAGCATTACAAAATACTAGCGTCCCACCCCGGCTTCGCACCGGTGGACATTTTATTAAAATATAATCTACGTAACTGGATCTACCTGATCTGGATAATGTAGCATTCTAATAGTGAAAGAATTTTGGAAATCAATCCAGTATTTTTTGGCCAAAAACGACACAAAAACTAACAACAATAACACTGAAACATGAATTAAAGCCAGGACATGAATCTGTCTTCATTTAAACTTGTGAGACAAACAAGATTTTCTACATAATTGATACACGAGAGTTCGAGGCAGACTTGCGACTCCATTTGTATGGAGCAAGTTCTGATTCGGCAACTATTGTTACGAAGTTCACTGAGCCTTATGTACGGGAAAACTAAATTTTCGAACGGAAAACGTAGGAGGATTAACTGGCGAAATGAGTTTTAAATAATCAAGGATATTGTTTGCTACTTTTCGTTTGATCGGTTTTTAAAGTTCATTATTATAATTAGAATGAGCTTGTACCTAAATAATGTCAGGTTAAGCAACGCTTGACGACGTTGGTTCCATCCATTACATTATGGATTCAGGACGGCAACCAGTGGATTGACCTTTAAGGTGAAGGCACGTGAGCACATTTGCAAGAAGTTGGTACAATCATCACAGTATTAATTTGTTTTTGCCGTTGTATTTGTATGTATGTATTTATGATTGTATTTTACCCTTTCTGTTTGACTTTCTTTTAAGTTGCACCTGCCATGTTGTCTCTGCACCACCCTAAGGTCGACTGGTAGAAAATGCCTAGGCGCCTTTGTACAGTTTTTTTACTAGCCCATAAAGTTGTAATAAATAAATTATCAGAACTCCTCCGTGCCTTGAGAACCACGTTAAGTCATTGTTGGTTCCGATCATTTTTGATCTACAACTTTGTCAGATACGATATATTGGACAGTCGTTACAGATAGTCATCAACCAGAAGATCTAACACCTGTCTTGCCAAGATGCATCGTATTATCCAGTTATTGGGTACATGGGTTGGATACTGGTACTCAGCTTTACCCAGTTATAGCAGTGGTGGCGGAGTGGTAACCGCCCCGACTTACGAATTGTAGGTCGCGGGTTCAAACCCAGCCAGGCGCATTACTTTGTGTAATTAACTTCATCACCACTGCTCTCAAAACGGTGAAGGAAAACATCGTGAGAAAACCAGCATGTCCTAGAACCAGAAATTCGAAGACATGTGACATTCAATAACCCGCACTGGGCCCGCGCAGTGGCCCATTCCCTCCTAGAGAGGAGGCCTATGTCCCAGCAGTGGGAACGTTAAAAGGCTGATTATGCTTATGCGTATGCTGGGCAAAGTTCTCCCCTATAGCCTACCACTCTTCTCGGTGTGTGGTCCTCTTCAACCAATCCGTCATGAACGCCTCCAAGTCGTCACTACAGCGTTTCTTAGGCCTTCCACAGCAACGACGCCTGTCCACTGGCTCCCACTACCTGGCGACTCTTGCCCATCTGTTCTGATGCATCATATATGTATGTGACCAGCGCAATCAAAATTCTGATTATTTAAATCATCGAACTCACGAGTGCCACATCAACCGGTACGGTTAAAGTTCTACCTAAACTTAATTTGAACCAAAAGTTGAATAATACAACTCAAATTCGTGAACCAGGAATTTAAACAAACAGTTAAAATGTAGTTACGAAGCACAAAACTGTTGAAACAGCTTGTAAAAATAAATAAAACTGATTCACACTACAAATATCGTCGAAAATCACGAACCATTTGGCGCCACAACCTCGTTTTAAAATCAAATAAGGCGCCCGCGTGTGTTAAAAATTCGATTTAATTTATCCAGTTTGTTCCTGGTCCGTTGTTTAAATCAGATTTGAACTGGCCGAGTTTTGTTTGTTGTGGTTCTATAAATGTAATAAAATGAGACAGTGAATTCTGTGGATAGAAAATATGGCCATCACAAAGAGGAAATTAGAAAACTAAAATATGGCTTCATTTAGATTTCAGCAGGTGCGATACATTTATAATAATATGTACCTTTTTTTGGAGAACCCAGACAGATTTTCGCGGTACAATCTTTTGAATAGATTCAGAAAACGTTAAAAATATTTTGTATTTCCAAGGAAGAATATTTGTATCGTAAAAGTAAGATTCAGAAAATGCCTTCTTTAATCAAAACTACAGCAAAATTTGCTTTATATTTCATATGAAAACCAAAATGAACTAAAACGTGCAAATTAAAAACAACACTATAAACTAATCATCACTCATAAATTCTTTAGGCATTCGGGCTAAAACTAGACTCCGCTTGTCTAACTCATCATCCCGGCTGAATTTAAAAGCAAAATGTTTTGAGCTCGCAAATAAACTGTGGCTAAGTTGGATAGCCTTCATTACGGGTTCCACTCTAGTCTAAGTGGCAGATGCTAATTTTGTACGTTTTTAGACTGTAATTGGGTGGTTTAAATTCGTTATTTTGGTTCGTTTGGTTGTTTTTGTTTCTATTTGGAAATATAAAGTAATTAAAACGAATAAATCCTTGTAATAATTGGTAAACTAAGTAACGAAATATGTTATTGCAAACTGGTGTCTTTTGTCAATTAGCGCAATTTTTTGTTCTTTATAGAATTTATGTACATTTTACTTCTCCAACACTTAGTCATAAAAATAAAATTAAAATTAGAAACGATACAATAATTATAGTGAGACAGATATGAATTGAGAAACCTCCTCCTTTTATTGAAGTCGGTAAAAAAACGGCTAAATAGGACAGGCCTTATAGATCGAAGATGAATTAGCGCGCATAAAAAAAAATTGGTCGCAATAATAATCATCTCAGTAAAAATGAACTTGTAAATAGGCAAGAAAAATATGAAGTCCATTCTAATAACACAGATAAACAGAATGAAACCGAGGTCAGTATAGAAAAAATAAAACGAAACGAAATTTATGGGAATTGGTTCACTGACGTCGAACATCCGATCAATATATCCCATGCTCAATGCTAAAATCATCACAGCACACTGCATATGTCTCAATTGTCATATTATTATTCGCAATAAGGTCAATAGGAGTTAAATTGATAAATTGTGATAGTCGCACGGCCACGATGACTGGCACTTTGTTTGACGGTCTGATGACTGGAATACTAGGATTTGAACTGTAAATCCAGTGCATATAATCAGTTTTTTAATGTTCTCACTGCTGGGGGTGGGACACAGGCCTCCTCTCTAGGAGAGGGAATGGGCCATAAACCACCACGCCTCACCAGCGGGCATACCATGACGTCTTAAAACGTGAGTCTTCCGAGCGAGAAAAAGGGATGGAGCTATATAGGGTGTATAACTCTATCCCTCTTTCTTGCTGGGAAGACTCACGTTTTAACACCTCATGGTACGCCCGCAGTGCGGGTTGGTGAATGTCACATGTCTTCGAATTTTTGGTTCTTGGACATGCCGGTTTCTTCCTCACGATGTTTTTCTTCACCGTTTTGTAAGCAGTAGTGATGAAATTAATTATGCAAAGTAATGCGCCTGGCTAGGTTTGAACCCGCGACTTACAACTCGTAAGTCGGGGCCACCACTACTCTCCAAATGAGCTCTGCAAATCCAGTGAAAAACAAAAATACAGTCTTACTTACTTTACCTCCTTTTTTGGAAGTCGGTTAAAAATTATATAAAACCCAACGTCAAATGAAATTTTATACAGCAAAAGATTGCCGCGGTCGAATCAATAACGATAACTTCACCTTTTAGCTCCTGACCCCAATTTTTTTTTTTTTCAAATAAAACCCAATTTATCTGAACTGAGACAAAAATCCTGGATCTTTCAATAAAATAGCTTTTTTATCCCTCATTTTTTAAAGGATAAAGAAAAGTTCTCTGAAAGCAAATTGAACTTGTTATAGATTGTTCTGATTTGAAGGATTTATCTTATTATTGGACACTTGTTCAAAGTTTAAATATTTTGAAAGAAATTTGATTAAAATTTAAATGAAAAATTCGTTATGTCTTTGTAATTGAAGGATTTTCTAGGCATTGTTTAGAAAAAATATGTTTAATATATTGTTGCACATTAAATTTACTCAAAGATCAATGGTCCTTCTTAAAGGGTACGTATTTAAAAGTATTAGAAAGTAGCATAAATTTTATTTTTTTATGTGTATGCACATAAAAAAATAAAATTTAAAAAGGCTCCGACACAAAATAAAAAATTTGAAAGTAAATAGCCTAAAATAACTAAAAAAAATTACCTTCAAATTATAACCCTATGTAACTTAACTACGTATGAATTTTTTTGATTAAAGGTTGTCGCGTCGGGGGACCAAATTCTAATTATTAGCCTAACGTTTTATTAAAGTACATACGTAACATATGAAGTATTTTTCTAAGTCCTCAATCCATTTGTTTTACTTAAAAACGGTGCTCACAACAAAAAATAAAAAAAATACAAAATCCAAATCGGTTCATCCGTTCGGGAGCTACGACGCTACAGACAGACACACACACAGACTTTCAAACTGACCTGCCAGTTGCGATACGTTACGTGACTATGAACCCAATTCTAGTATCCCAAAACGTTATTGTGATCGTATTACTGGTTAGCTTATTATTATTATTGATTTTGTCCCCAATTTATCGAGCTGGATTATCAAAGAAACAAGATATACCAGCAGAGGCGATCTACACAGAAATTAGATTATCATATTTTCAACGAACCCACAGGAAGGCGAAGACTCAGTCAACACCCGATGTAGGTGAATTGAATTTGTATTGAAATGGCAGTTGTCAACGTGAAGATCCAATTGTATCGAAATAAATAAAGAGTGACTGGCTGGTAACTGGTTTCTACCGCAGTAGAAGAAAACTATAAAGAGCAAAATGTTACTTGTAAATCATTGGGCTCTAGATAAAGTGGAATTTATTAACAGTGGTAATGACAATGCATTCAGGGACCGGTTCCTTACAATGTATACTAATATTATAAAGAAACTCACAAACGTTAACCACGTTTGTGAGTTTGTGACATAGTAAGGGGTAATCTCTGGATCTATTTCACCAATAGAAAGCTACCTTATTGTCGAGTGTCATAGGCTGTATTTTATCCCCGTGTTGCCACGGGAACGGGAACAACGCGGGTGAAACCACGGGGCGCTGCTAGTTACAAATAAGTCTTTACTTTTTCTCTTGATCACATTAAAAAACGATAATATTGTATAAATTCAGCTAATACGTATGTACCTATTATTGTAGCCTACCCTCCGTTGCGGAATTTGTTTGAGAGAGGAGCATGGGTTGAGTTTTATTCAGTAACAACCTGACACTTCCTCCCAGAGCGGAATAAGTCTTTTGATGATTCTCATCCAAAAAAAAGCAAGGTAGGCTGCAAAAAAGCCTACCTTCCATTGACTGATCAATGTGACAACAATGTGTCTTCAACAACATCAATCAGTTTGGATGTTCGCTATCGATCTATCGCTAGAACAGTTCAACGGATTTGAATAAAACTTATCATATGAGTACGAGTATTCTGACCTAAATTAGGTCATAGAATAGTTTGCATACCAGTAAGCCTTAACGCGTACTGAAGGCACAGTAGAAATATGGAACAGTACAGAAACTACGAACAAACGATCGAAACGGCACACTCACACAGACGCGCGCATCTACGAGGCCCCTAAGGGATCTTCGCGGTGCTCTCAGTGGCGGGTGCAATGTTTATAGATAATACCTACACTCAAATTCAAATTATAATAAATGAATTCTTATGAGTATGAAAAAATAAATTACTATAATTTTACGACAACATTATATTCTAGTCTTGGCAAAGGAAATCTACCCTTCGAAACATACATATAGGAACTTATTTCACAAAATAAGTAACAATAATTTTTCAACATACTTACAGAAATCCTTCATCATATAGGGCAGATATTATAATTGAAATGGAATCAAATGGCATAGAATTGATAAACAATATTCAGTTTGTAAATATTTTTTTTTACAATGACATTATTTACATTTTGACCAAAGAAGAAAGTCGCATGGAATAACATGCACTAACGCATTTTCGCGTGACTATTTTTCCCAGTCAACTCCTACCGTAAGCCGTGTTAAAGAACTTCGTTCCAATAAAACACTTATTACAAACATTAAAAGTGACAACCCTGACTCTCTACTGGAGCGTAGGTAATTATTTCAACAAATGGGCTTAGTTTCCATACTGTTTCATATTTTTACTGTGCTGAAGAGCAGCACGCGTGACTCCATTGATAGAATCTACACAAAATACCGTTCATCTTTCGCAGCTCTAAACGAGCCCTAGGTTTCCCAGTAGAGAAGACTAATCTGATCAACGTTCAGAACCTCGACAGGAACGTCGACTAACGCAATTCCTAATTTAATCAGTATAACACTAACGAGGACAGATACCTTGTTAAAACACGTCGTGTGGACAGCATGCCAAGTAGGATGATAAAGTTATGTGTAAAAATAAGTGGTGCTTGGAGTTTAAAGTGTGTTGTGAAGATTTACTTACTAAGTACAAAAACAAAATCCGTTTAGGCCACACGTGAAAGTTAAATTATTTAAGCGAATAATAAAATAAAAAGAAAATGTTATTTTCCGAAAAGAAGTGTTGTTTGCTTCTATGATAATTTGTTTATCGAATGACTTATTAACATGGTGATAATGATAATAAATTTCATGAAAGTTAGAAATAATTGTACCGATAGTCGTGTCAGCCAATGTTTTAATAGCCTTGACCAACACCTCAGGAGGTTCTCGTTGGGCAGTTGGATCAAAGACTTGATCCAGAAAGCAGTACTTCTGGACATGACTCGCATTGTTAGGAGGTGCCTCTCTCTGAAGCTCTGACAGCTGGTAGCTTGGACGCTATTCCCGATACCAGTAGGCTACGACTTTTTTATATATATATATTTTTATATAAAAAATATAATTTTAAATAAAGTTAATGAACACAGACCACCTGAACTCAAAGTCAAGTTTTTTCCCAGCAAAATTTTGAGAATATATTATACGAAGATGGAAATGGAAAATCCACGGACTGACTATCAGTCAGGGAGTGGAAATCTCTGCAGTCCGCTTAACCCCCTCGTTAGTTGATCCTGGCCAATATGTTTTTTATGCTAATATCATAACGAGGAAAGGCTTGTATGTTTGTAACAGAAAAACGATTGGATTGGATTAAAAAATTCTATCACCATTACAATTATTCCGTTATTTAAATTAAGTACAGCCCCATCCAGATAGCATAATTTAAAACAAGCGTAGGTACTTACATAGCGCTTATTAAAACCAAAGTGCGGCTTTGAAATAATAAGTATTCTATTTAATTTAAAACATAAACTTACCATTAAGACTAAATATAAAATACTAGCAGTGCCTCGCGGTTTCACCCGCGTAGTTCCCGTTCCCGTGGGAATATGGGGATAAAATATAGCCTATAGCCTTCCTCGATAAATGGTCTATTTAACACTGAAAGATTTTTTCAAATCAGACCAGTAGTTCCTGAGATTAGCACGTTCAAACAAACAAACAAACAAACTCTTCAGCTTTATAATATTAAGTATAGATAATGTTCAATATTATTTTTAGTTAGGTACAGAACCAACCAACCATCACGATTTCGATGTGGGCAAGAGACAGAGCTATACAAGACGTATCGCACTATCTCTTTTTCACAACGGATTCATGATGGCATTGGTACGTCATAGTAGATGCCCTGATTACTAACAACACCCAGATAAAATCGCATTTACATTTTACCACTCGACATCAAGAATAAAATCATTTGTAAGTAATTTATATTCAAAGTCGTCCTTTTATAACTTTATATTTATGTGTGTTGTTGTTGAAATCACTTCACTGCTCAATGGTTCGAAACGGCGTTATTTTTCCTCTTTTTGCACGATATTTATTTCCTACTAGCTTCTGCCACAGGCTTTGCTCGTTTAAAAAGTGTTTTATTATCGCAAAAGGACATTATACCGAGATATAAAGTATCATTTTATCATTTAAATCTGGCCTGGTAGGCTGCCCGCTCCATATATAAAATACTAGCTGCTGCCCGCAGCTTCGCGCGCGTGAATGTCGGAAATTGTCCTAAGGGAACATAATCCCGGGATAAAAAGTATCCTATGTTACTTCTAATACCTCCAAGAATATGTGTACAAAGTTTCATGATGATCGGTTGAGTAGTTTTTGCGTGAAAGCGTAACAAACAAACTTACATTCACATTTATATATTAGTATAGACAGATTGGTTTTCTGCGAGAGTTTTCTTGATGAGTGCCCGTAGGTAGACAGCGACGCCGAGGCCAGCCCAGAAAGAGGAGGCGAGACGACCTGAGCGCGTTCCATGAGGACTGGTACAAGGTGGCGCGGGGAAATAATTCTTGGAAGGACGCAAAGGGCACTAGAAGGATCACGGGTGGGTTTTATTCGGTAAAATGACACTCTCTTCCACTCCGCTCAGAGCGAGAGAAGTCATTTGATGATTTCCCATACAGAAAAAAAGGCTCTGACGAGTGAAAATAGCAATAAATACTACATTACATACGTAATCAACAAACAACGATGTAGGTAATACAGTATGTTAAATAACAGAGGGCGTTCCCTTAAATTCGTTAATCTTTATCATTAATAGATTAAAATAAAAATATCAGAATAAAAAAAAGCATATAATAATCCGAATTAAAAAAAAAATCCTGTTTAAAATCAAAATAGTAGCGGGGAATAGTACCTACTCGTAGTAGCAATGCCCAAACCGGCAAGTACGTGTGTACAGAGTTTCTTTATCGTATCAATTTAACATTTTTAGTGAATATTTTAATATTAAAAAAAAAAACATTTTGTTATTGAATGGTAATATTTTTTTATCATATATGGATGCTATACTATTGCGGGTTTACGGGAACGCCCTCTGTTAGTTAACATACTGTATAATAACATACATATCTATGTACAATATATATCATCAAACCCCTTACACATAAAACCAACAAGCAAATACCTACTGCATATTCATGGTCATACAAACAAAGAAAATCGAAGGCTAAACATTTTGCCAGTCTTTAAAGTATGGCATATGGAATCCCTTTGCCCCATTTAGTTCAAGACCACATGAAAGAATAATACATAGAATGGTTGATCGATGATGCTATCCATTTTATACACCACGTCGGTTGATCGCTCTTATGCATGTGATGTGCATTTTTTATTAAATGTTTAGGGGTTGTTCAGTAACAATGCTTGTTGGGAAATTATTATGAACGTTTTAACAAGCTTCCAGATGGAGAATTTTTCCATTTAGTATCTAAAAAAAATCATTGGCGATTCGAGCATGATTTCGTAATTATTATCCTGTTTTCCGAATTTGGAAAGTATTAGTATATACTAACAACAAATAATATGATTTGTAAAATAATATAGTAGTGAAACCGAAACGTCACTTAATGTTTAATTACATATTATGCATTAACGTTTCATTTTTTTGGAAACAACGGAGACAAACGACTGGAGGGAGGCCGCAAACATACATATGTACATACACAACTACAAAATTTTCAACAAGGCGAGCTTGTATATTTAAAAACAAAACTGACGTGTGTTTCCGAAACATGCCGTGCATTCAGTTCAGAAGATTGGAAAAATCCGCACGCTCTAGTAAACAATTATGAAATAATTGTAAATTATCTTTCTCAGCGATGAAGCTATAAAGAACAAAAAAAAAACAAAAAAATACAACCAGCATACATAAATCTATACTACTATCACAAAGAGGAAAGATTTGTTTGTTTGTTTGTATTGAATAGGCTCCGAAACTACTGAATCGATTTGAAAAATTCTTTTACTATTGGGAAACTATACTATCCCCGGGTGACAAGGGCTATATTTTATCCCCATATTCCCACGGGAACGGGAACTACGCGGGTGAAACCGCGAGCCCCTGCTATGCTGATATAAAATAAAAGTAACGAGAACGACGATAGTATATTTCCCAATTATTCTTGAACATGGCTCTAGTCTTCAAATCTAGATAGATTTCATACATCAAATATTTGAATTATTCATTTCTACATATCTGTTGGTTGTCATAGCTACCTTAACGATTCCTATTCAAAGGTTATTCATGCCGCATATCATGTACTATTATATTACTTAAGGGGCAGTACGTAACAGGTTGCTAAGCACTTGTAAAGATATCGTGACCCACTTCCTTAAGGGGCAGCAATTAATTTGCAGTTAAATCCTTGCAAACAGATGTAACGCGATAGTGCGAGAACGATGCTATAACTCTTTTATAAATAAATTATCCCAAATTGATCCATAGTTATTTTTTTTATTTTTTTTTTGTGTAAAACATTGATCGCGTCGTCGTATGACCTCTGTCTGAGGGAACTTTTAACTTATGGTGTAGTGTATTAGATAAAAGTTTGCTAAGCACTTGTAAGGACGTCGTGACACACTTTTATAAGGGCTACGATTGATTTTCTGTATCAAAAGGTGTTCAGCTGTTTCGTTGGAAGTTATAATGATATGGGTTCAGAAGGTTCGTAAGTTATTGTGGGTCTTTTGAAGCTGTGAAGATCAGGTGTTTGTGCTTTCTTTTGGTGAACAGAGTAATTTCGGAGGAGAGAGACTATATATTATTCTAATATCAAATTGTGAAACAAATAAATAAGAAGGTGCTTTAATAACAAGTTTTATGTAACAACAACATGCAGTGTTTTTTATACTTCAAAAATTTATGAAAAAAGTCGAGTGCCAAAATACCGCACTACGTGTTTTGTCATATAAAAAATACGAGAGGAGTAATTTTTAACCAAGTTTGCGCTTTTTGAAAGGCCCAAAAAGGTATTTGGTTGAACGTGGTACTGAAATACAACCTTTGTTCAGTTAATACAGAGTTAAAGAGTTTTAAACATGTTTATACACATAAAAGAAAATCTCGAGAATGGTTATCATAACTTTGACATCAAAAAGGCAGAATCAACATTTTCCTATAAACGTAAAATCCAAAAACACTACTTGAAATCTATCATAATTATTATGAGTTCTCTTAATCAGAAAGATATAACAGAATATCATAATTATTCGAATATTATTTTAACATAATTATATTTATTTTATTAGTATTGTATACACATATTATTTGTATTTCTTCCTGAAACAAAATTCTATTTTTTAATTAATTTAACACCTTCCACGGGGTAATCTTTTTAACCCGAAGGTTGACTGGTAGAGAATGCCTTGTTGCATTAAGTCTGTCCATGTACCATTATTCTACACAAAGTTTATTAATCATTATCACAGACTCAAAAATTACCATCCCTTAAATCAACGTTTCCTCCCTTCAGAATTTCAGCCCATTACGTATTTCAATTCAGCTTTGAGAGGCTGATTTTCAATAGTTAGGTATCTAAAGAATTAATATGGCTGTTTGATAAATTTCTATACGAAAGCTGTCAAACCAACAGATTAGTAACAGACAAACTGTTTAATATAAAATCGAGGCATAATTATTGAATAACCGTACTTTCCAAACATACCTACTCAGCAAAAGGATACAAAACCCTGTTCCCACACAAAACGGGTGCGTTTGCCTGGCAGCCATATTTAATTTTTAATTCCTGACCTAAACTCTTTGTATTGCTGATTTTGAATATTTGATCACATGCGAGAAACACGGCAAACGTTTTGTGGAATGAAATTTTTGTTTTGCTACATTTTTATATTTGTACAAGGATTATTTCATTTGCATAATTTTGTTTTTTTTATTTGTCTAAGAAAAACGACAAATGGCAAGAAATGTATAAGCATCTACTGTTAGTTAAAGTATAACAAAACAATTAACATTATTAGGTACAAATTAACTTAACACTTTTACTGAAAAATCTAATTAGTCCGTCCGTTGGGTTTTGACGACTGAAGACGACCCAGTGCGTTGAAAACTCGCGTGACGTCACCAAGTGCTACAATTTTTACTAGCGTCGTGACGTCACCAGCCCCCACTCTAGCAATTTAATGCGCTTGATCTTTATATTTCTTTTACGATTTCGATTGAAATGGCAAAAAATACGGGTCCAATATTTTTTGGAAATTCAACGGACTTAATAGAATAATGATCTTTATATCTTGTGAATACTCGATTATGTGATTTATTATTAAGTTTTGCTTTTCGTTGTTATTAATTATAGACTCGCGTTTGACTACAATCAAACTGATGGTAAGAGATAATGTGGTTGAAGCTTGCCTAGAAGTAACCTGTCTAATCTTCCCTTTAATATTTGTTTTACGTCGAACCAAGACTAGCAGTATGCTATAAAAACCTCGTTTGCAAAGAACTTCGTATTGGTAGTTCTTTAGCAAAGACTTCTTAAAAAAATATTCCAGTGTAAGAGGGAGACGTAGCTATAATAATAATAAACATTTATTTCAGACTAGGTAGGACATATGTTCGTAACTGTCTCGTAATTTTTATTAAGTATATTTATTAAAAAAAAATTAAAAAAAATCCTACACTACCATATGAAGACGCACCCACCTTTGCAGCATGGGAGAATCCCACCTATCTACAAAAACACTTAGTATATACTGTTGGTGCTACCGCGAATGCGAGTGAGTAGGGAGGCGCATCTTTTTCTAATTATAGCGGCAAAGCCATCCACCCGCGCCTCAGCAAACGTTCCTGACGCACTGCATCGCCACGGCAGCCCCAACAGTACCCTGGAGCGCATTGTTGTATTGGACACGCAGGTCACTGCTATACAAGAAGCATATTACTATCCCTTTCTCACAACATAGTCACGTCGGCATGGGCACGTCATAGTAGTCAGTCATCGGAGTCTTATCAAAGGGTAACGTGTGACCTAGTTTCTGGGTTATTAAATGGAGGTCAGGTAGACAGCCAGTCCATATAAAATACTAGCAGTGCCCCGCGGTTTCATCCGCGTAGTTCCCGTTCCCGTGGGAATACGGGGATAAAATATAGCCTTTGTTACTCAGGGTGAATGTAGCTTTCTAATGGTGAAAGAATTTTTGAAATCGGTCTAGTAGTTTTCGAGTTTATTCGTTACATACAAAAATACAAATTTTTCCTCTTTATAATATTATTATTTGTATTAGTATTGCCTACCGCCCCGAGTCCGTTCCATCATCGAACTGCAAGACGTAGGGCAATGCGCCACCGGTACATGGTGGACATCCCCCCGTACGCTAAAAAGCTTTGGGATTACTTTCACTGTGCGAACAGCAACTTGGAATTAGTGAATAGGCAGCGTGCTTCATCTTCGACCAGTCATCATCGCTTACCATCAGGGCTTCAAGTCTGCTATTACTATAGTGTCAGAATGGTTTATCATTGATTTCATAATGGTTGATTTTTACAAGTTTCGTAATCTAATAATATAAACACGTCATTATGACTTTCCAATGGTCAACCACTCTCCTAACTCCATTGAAATGGCATAGAATGGTAATCTCGTACATAATGACAAATGAATGACAGACGTATGCGGTAATCTGCTAAAATTTTGACAGATCCTTTGATCAGTGACCTATCATTAGAACGTCATTGTGCAGTCATTGCTTTTAATAGTTCGGTTATCCAAAGTATTACGAGACCATTGACCGACCAATGATCGACCAATGATCGACCATTATGAATTTAGCAGATTACGAACTTTTAGCAAAATGACAATGGGATCGTATTGAAATGACAAATTTATAAAAATAGCAGTCTTGGGGCCCTGGTCAGTGGTCAAATGGGAGCTTCACAATGATGAAAAAACACCAGGTTGGACCTGGAAGTCGATCCCAACATTGTTGGAAAAAGACTAGGGTAATTCCGAAAATTTCCAGGCCAAAACGTAAGAAAATCTAAATCAAAGGTGCAGTGCCTTTATGACTCACTTTTCACAGCAATTTTCTTTCTAAGGGAATCATTCTTAGCAGAACTGAACCAGAATTCTAGTTGCTCTTGGAAATTAGCTCTTCAGTATTTATTAGATCAAATTATTTAGGTTGGTATGACAAAAAAATTGCAAATTAATCCAGGCATGTGAGAATTTATCGGCTTGCAAACAAGGTTTTCATTTTATATTAAAGGAATTTTAAGTATCTTTACGGCTGGGTTATGATGTATGATTTATTTTAAAGTTCTTGTTCAAATTTAAAATATTATACTTACTTAAACTTAAAACGCGCTCAGAAAGGGGCTGTCTTATACTTTCTTATAAAAATGGAATAGGCAGCTACTTGCCCCAGATAACAATAACAAACCAAATCTTTTAATTTCTCAATGCAGAGAAAAGGCCCTCCTTTGACGTGCCAATGGATTTTGCAATAGGGTATTTTACTGAAAAAATTTAGTTAGTTCGTCTGATAGATTACCAAAAAATATTGGACACAACAAAAAGTGCGTTGAAAACACGCGTGACATCACTATGTGATACAATTTTTACCAGCGACGTGACGTCACCAGCCCCCTCTCTTGAACTATGCGCTTTTATCTTTATATTTTTTTACGATTTGAAAAGACAAAAAAATATGTTTCCAATAATTTTTGAAATCCAATGGAAGGACTAAATTTATTACCAATTATCATGTGACATATTACCTTTACGATATCTTACTAAAAGAAACTCCTAACTGATATAAACTACCAACATTAACCAGGATGAAGCGAAAAATCAATGTAACTTAACTATTAACACACAATGGCCGGGTAAAGTCATTAATTATTTACTTTTAGAGGGTAGCATGCACGGGAAATGTCTAGTGTTGGAGATTTGTTCATATTTAATGAGATCGGCCAGTTCGTGAAATGGTTAGTAATTGCTGTTTTGGGTAAAGCGCGTTAAGACGGTAAACTATTTTAAGTTAAAAAGTTTTTTGTTAAAGAATTTACCGGAGAATGGCTGTAAAATAAAGCTTAATTTTCATTTTAAATTGTCTTGCGTAGTCTGAGTCAGGTAAGTGGAAATTAAGTATCCATCATTAGTAGAACAAAATAATAAAAGTTAGCTGTTTTTTTTTTTGGTCAGTTTTGTCTTTTTTTTTAATTCTGGGCCCAGGAATTCAAGAATGTTTAAGCAGATATTTAATTGCTTATTGTTATAGGCATAATTAGCCTATAATATTTTCACAGCTGAAACAAAGGCGTCATATCTAATATCTAAAATGTTATAAAATACAAACAATTATTACACCCTCGTAATTATTACCCCTCTGTTCTCAGGTTAACCATAACAGCCACTAGAATAGCCGTACCCTTCACACATAGGTACATAGTATAAATATAAACAAGAGAAGGGAAACCCTCCCCTTCTAATTAGTTCTAACCTAATTAGCGCGCCCTTCTTCGCCCGACCTTTAAGTATGACCAACAACACTTCACTAGAAATAAAACAATTAATTACTAATCGAAATCAAAAGAGAACATAATTAACTGCTAAAAAAAGAAACAAAAAAAAATTGTCCTACGCAAAAATCGACTTAAAAATTATATGGATTTAAATTTGTAAATTCAAACTTACCTCGCTTTGCTAGCAGGAGATCGCGATTCCTAGTTCAAAATTCACAAATTCGATTGGTCCGCCCGCGGTCGGGTGGTGGTCGGGGAGTGAAAAGGTGGCAAGTACGATCGTAGGAGATTCGGAGCGCGTGCGGCCAACTCGGCTGCCCGTGGGACTGTGCCGCGCGGTGGGAACTAAGCCAACGGACTCTCGTACCGCCGTACCCGCGGCATATCAATAACTTTTATGGATTTACCGTTTGTTTGGTAGCCTTTTTTTGCAAGTATGTAATTTTTACTTGGTTGTATTTTTTTTTTGTCAAATCAATAATATTACGAGCTGTTATATCTCTTTTACTATATTTAAATCCAGAAATTATTCATAAGAAAAAAATGAATGCTCTGATTGTAACCGGTTTAAAAAACGTGTAAATGACAATGGTTAGTAAATTCCTTAATTTTAATAAACAAATATCATTAAAATACAAATTTCGAACGTTGGGCGTGTAAGTAGGTATTTAAATAGAGTGTGCAGACAGTTCGACTTTGATCTTTTTGAAACAAGTGTGACCTCGGCAAAAAAGAGTTTATCAATATATTTCTATAGAGATTGTTTACTCTGTGTTTTATTCTTTTGGTAAATTGAATTTTAACATCTTAGTTATCATGGGATTATCAATTACCTGTCACAATTACTCTAATTTTTCATATCTTAGTTGATATCTACCTGTCCGTTCTATTTTTTTTCTTTGGCATTATTTGGCAGTGTGATATTGTGTCCACAGTACATTTATATAAGACAAGGTCAAGACGTCACATTATCAAACTGTTATATTTCACCATTGTATTTATCTGTAAGTCTTCAAAACTCTTTCAATAAATAAATATGAACTGGTATGGTGAAAAGGACTATTTCCAGATACAAAACCTTTCAGATTTTAATACTTTTCTGCTTGAAACCTCATTTGTTATTGTCACGTTAATAGAATTAAACAAGTTGTATGTAAATGTGCGGGTCCTAATGGAAATAATGGGTATTAAGAGGTTTTACATAAAATACATTTGCTGTGAATACAATTTAAAGCGTATTTTTGGAACGAAATGAGATTGTAAGTGATTACTAAGCGATGAGAATTTTATTGTTGATGTAAATTTATTAAAAAACTTAGACCATTATTTAAATTTTGTTGATATAAATTTACTAAACAAAAAACTTTGTTTGCAAGCTATTTTGCTCAAAGCTTCAGCTCTAACAAGAACACAATTATTAACACCATCTCTATGTTTCAGATTGCTTGCAAGATATCATAGAATGCGATAAGACCGCCAGTGTTTTTTAGTTTAGACTTCTCCTTTTGTAACGTATTATGATGGTGTAGGTATAAACGTATTATCATAGTGTATCACTACATAGTATAAAACAAAGTCCCTTTCTCTGTCCCTATGTATGTTTAAATCTTTAAAACTACGCAACGGATTTTGATGCGGTTTTTAATAGATAAAGTGATTGAAGAGGAAGGTTTATATGTATAATAGATGCATATTATAGTAGAAGAAACATTAGTATCTACATTGCACCCGTGCGAAGCCCAGGCGGGTCGCTAGTAAATATATAATTCCAAAAGGCTGGGCGACAGTCAGTTTTTTCAGCCTAGCATTATTTCTAATAACGTTGCACGCAAATAGGTGATGTTGCTAGGATTGCGGAATTTGTTCAGAAGAGTCACCGCGGTCCTGGAACGCAAAAGACATTTGGCGAGACACGGATGTGTTTAGCCAGTAACAATCTGACACTCCCTTCCGCCCTGAGTGGAAGAAGTCGTTTCATGATTTCTCAAATTAAAAAGAAACCGCTGAGCCCGTTCTATCATCTCACTATAAGACGTATATGGCAATATGGATTCGGAACATGGTGGACATCAATCCAAACGTCCAAAACGTTTTGCTATACTTTCATTGTGCGTGCAGCTAGGAAGTGAAGTTCCCAGCTGTAGTCTGTTTTTTCCTGGTAACTACAACCTGAGGTTTTTAAATTAGGAGTACTAATATATATGTAATTTACTTCTGGGGAAGCGTGATTATCGTTGGTCATATGATCGATTATTATCGATAAGATAGGTGTCAAATGCAAGCCTATAAATAAAATAAAAATGTGACGATTTCACACAGTCTGATCTTCAGCCGTGAAGGTAGAAAATAAGACGCTTGATATGCACCGTACTACGATTTTGAAGTAACTTTAGAATTTAATAACATTTTATTCGTTTATAATAAGCCTTTATAATAAATACTAACCTCTGTATTTATTACCTTCTGCTCTCCGATCGATTAGGTACTGCAGATAGGTAAATCCACGCATAGTCGGCCACCGTCATCCGAACTATCAATATTTAATAAATATATGTAAAGAAGTTTTATGATTTACATCTTACTAGAACAGACAAACACGTGACACACATTCTCAAAAACAAATAAGAACTTAATACCTTCTGCCTTCCAATCGATCGAAAGAGGTAAAAACACGCATCGTCGTCCACCGACATCCGATCTATAATTAACTCAGAGCCCATGGCGACGATAGCGGATGGATTTGTCAACTGAACGCAACTGGGTTAGTCGGTTTAGTTCGATTGACTTGAATAAATGAACAGGAGTCCGGATTTTACCTGTAATTTATTTAAGCTTTATTTGTGTCGAGATAGAACGTTGCATAATCCTAGGGTTATTATTCCAAAAATCTTTTACAGCATTTTTAAGCTTGAAAATATGACAAAATTGTTTTTTTTTTATATTACTGTAAGATTTTATGGTTTTTCTAGTCAGGTAGGCATTGAGCTGCATCTGATTATTCTGATTAGACTTGGCGCCGACGCCAATCTGCGTGCTGATTTTATACCATTACTTCTATTTAATATATATATTTTCGTCAAATGCTACGTTGGTGTAGTTACGAGTATTACAAGCATTACTGTTGAGCATGAGGTCCTGAGTTCGATTCCCAGGTCAAAGTTTTATCGAGTTTTCCCATCTGAAACCTCAGCAGCCTTTTTATAGGATGGTAAATAGTAAAATGACTGAAAGAAATGATAGTATCAGATTTTTACTGACTAAACCCCATCCGTGTTCATCCAAATATCTGAATGGATGTGAATGATTTTTGTCTGATTCATGATAAAAACTTGCCAGAATTGTGTGTGCTTTCTAAAGTGCGGAAGAGTCTTGTCATGTAATGGATGGTCATCCGTTCATGGCAGTGGCGTGCAGTAGTTCGAGTTAGGGTAGGCCAGAGAAAATGTCCAAACAAAAAAAAAATAAACACATTATTCAGGGTTGATTTTTCATGAAATGAGTTTATTTTTTAAATAGCCTATTAAAAAAGCACCACATTTCAACCCTGAATAATGTGGTGTGTTTTTTTTTGGATATTTTCTCTGCCCTGCCCTACCTCGAACCACTGCACGACACTGATTCATGGACAGATTCCGCGTAAGGTTGTCATAAGCTGTATGACCGATCCGAGCGGCTCTGATTATTTATCCACGAGCACCTCAATATCCAACCTCAAATTATTTTTAATTAATAACAATCGACGGGGTAAAATGAACAATAATTTCCAACACTGCACTCAGCAAAGTAAACAAAAGCGGGCGCTGATAAATGTCAACGCTGTCAGCTGAACGATCATGAAGTTAATTATAAATGTGGCGGCTGACGACTCGTGGAGCTACCTCACAACGATCGATCCGATTGGTGGGAACAGGTTCGTTGCTGTTTTGTTAGTATTGACTATCAAGGTAGCAACGACGAGACCGAGACGAGATGTTATTTTTGTGTTTATAAGGGATAAAAGTCATTGTTGGAGGTCCACTATCATGGTTAAGCTAAACATGCCGAGACCAATCCGAGGATGGGTGACAACTTTAAGGTACGATTGATCTTCCCCCGGCTGTCATTTGTAGATCTTTGACCGTCGTTACGGGTAAAATAACAGCAATCGAGTAAAAAAAAGCTTGGTATACCTAACCACAATTTCCAACACTGCTTCGGCAATGTAAACAAAAGCTAGCGTTGATAAATGCCAACGCTGTCAGCAGATCATGAAGTTAATTATAAATGTGTCGGCTCTGAAGACTCGTGGAGCTACCTCACGACGATCGATCCGATCGGTGGACGGTAAAAACAGGTTCGTTGCTGTCTCGTCAATTATAAAATAAATAGCATAGCAATATTTTATTAAGTTTTATACAATAGATACTTTTTGATCTATTCAATATGTCGGCGCTGTCAGCTGAACGATCATGGAGTTAATTATAAATGTGATCGGTGGGCACAGAAGCGCTAGACAAGTTACATTCTGGCAGCGGTAGTGTGGCGCAGGCGATTAATTATCGAAACGTCAAAGCTGTATGGGATTGACAAACGCTGACATAATGTCTTGTGATCCATTTTTTTTTTATTGTGGCATTTTGACAGTCACTTTTGCTGATAGAATGGCAGTTTGTCCAGAACCTCAAGTTCGTTAATGTCTTGTTATTAAAAAATAGATGCTGTTTATTTTTGTGAGATTTTTCCTTTACTTTAATTTAATAGATGCGATGTATTTAGTGTGTGTATTTTTTTTAATACATGATATGAGTCGATCTTAAGCAAAGCTTGCTGGAGTCGTTCCGTGAATGGGTGACCACCTTATCTTATTAAGATTCCTTCGTGGCTCGGAAAGCCCGTCAAGGCATTGACCGTGGCTGTCTTTTGTGATCTTTGACTGTCCTCCAAGACACACGGGTGATAACACCAGCTTTGCCACAGGATGTTACCCAGTTACTGGTTTGAAAAGGTCAGATAGGTACATTACATGTTTTTTTTAATGAGTCACCAAACAACACCAACATCATATCATATTTTATAAAAGATAAGTTAAATACCATCATTAAGTTACCGGGAAATTTATGCGCTAAACATCAGTCTGAAATTCGGAAAATATTCAGCCTTGAATGTGTGATGAATCTCTCAAATAACATTCAACCCTTTTCTCGGCCGGTCGGTAAAAAAAATGAGTTCGATTTGGAATAAATGATTCTACGGTCCTCATATTAATTCGGAATAGCTATTGATTCGACATAGATATCTATCACCAATGACCCATTGGATCGACGAACTGGTGAAGGCCGTTGAATGCGCTAGACTTTAGAAACTTGGGAACAGAGAAGTTGCTCACGCGCGTTGCTCCACTTAACACTGACCCAACGGTCTAGTCTAGGGTTACCTTTATAAATGACGTAATGATGTTACGCAAATACGAAAAACGTTAACCCTAGCTAAAACTGTATTTTTAATTATTTTACAAACATCTCAAAAACAGTTATGTCATTTATTTTTTGAAAGCCTTGCCGTTGCAGCCCTGTGCTACGCGGAGCAGATAAAATGGACCTTAGATTTCCATATAATATGGGCTAAGCCACCAACCAGCACCCCAGTTGCGTAGAAACACAAAACCGTATAAACGTCACAAAATCGTATAGTATTTTACTATAAAAGAAACCAGATCGACTGCTTTATTTGTCCCGAAATTCGTCTGCTTGACGTGCAGATGAATTTCGGAACAAAAGAAGTGTTGCAGTATCACAATGGAAGCATATGCGACCGATCGCTAATTCGACCTATGTGAAATAAAATACTTTGAATTTTGTTTATTTGCATTAATTTTTGATCTTGAAAACTCCCACTGCTGAAGTTGGGAGTTTTCGGTTGAAAAAGAGGCCTACGTCTTATGGAAAGGCCGCCTCTCCCAAGTGTCGCCATCGACCGGTCCTCTGTAGTTAACATACGACTAAAATAAATAAAATCCAATCAACTCAGTGGAGTTTAACAACGACAATAGACAAACAAATCAATCTCCCCGCGAACACTATCGCGCGCGAGTTAATTATAAATCGTATCAATGGCCGACGATGCGTGATGTCACCGCATTGTCCACGTTAAACAATTTCCTGCCTTTTCAGGCTCTTGACGAGGGAAAATGTTTTTTTTTTATTTATTTCTTTTTTTCAATATATTTTAAAGCATTAGAATTGGTCATATATCCATTCTGCTTATTATTATTTTAAAATGTGCCTATCTGCTAATTTGTTCATAAACTACAAAAGTATACATATACATATATTACTAGCCTACATTGGGATCATGTTCAGCTTCAAAGCAGGAGCAGCCGTTAGCAGTGTTCTTCAAAATTGAACTAATTTTTCATTAATTAACGAAATTCGAGAAAATTGAATGAAACTGTAAAACTCTAATTCATCTCAACCAATTCTTAATAATCTACAGACAAAACTAAAAAGCAAGCCTTTGTTAAAATTAAAGTACCTACAACATTTCTAACAAAGCGATTAACAAATTAATAATATTGAAAGATAAAAGTTTCTTAAGAACAAACAATCCACAAGACAGACAATTTTATTTAAATTGCGAATAAAATTAAGTATATTTTATGGTAAAGAAGTTTTAAATGATTAATATTACTTACGGGGCACGGGGTACACAGTAACTTTAATGTTCTGCAATAATCATCTGTTTCATAATCTTATGAGATAGTGTTGCAAGTTTGCATGAAACGTTAAATATCCATCCAAATATTTCTGGGCTAACCATTATTTCAATACATAAGCCATAATTTACAGCCATTACTATAATTCATCCACAGTTTTTTTGAGCTCCACTTACTCTTAAAACTCACTATACTTATCATTTACTGAAACTTATATCCAAAAATATAATTGTGAAAATGGGAGCTAAGTTCAATATTAATATTAAGATTATGTACTCAAACGACTTCAGCGATAAAAGAATGGAGATCTTGGGTGCCAAGTTCTGTAGATAATCCCAATACATTAAGGCTCAAGATTCGACTTGGCTAGTTTTCGCATATATGCTATCTTATATTTGGATTAACTGATAAACGATATTTATTCTGCAATTAGGTTGTAAATAACACTTTTACACGCCAATCTTTTTTGGAAGTTATAAACTAGATGAGGCCGGTGTTTCCTAGTTGATTTAGTATCTTTGTCATGCTATATTTCACTCAAGTAACAGTTTTAATATAGAAAGCTCAAGATATTTTAATCTTCCAATTATACATATATTTGACTAGCTTATGCCCGCGACTTCGTGCGCGTGGAGTTCCATACAAAATGTTAACCCCTTTTTCACCCCCTTAGGGGACGAATTTTCAAAAATCCTTTCTTAACGTATGCCTACGTCATAATATCTACCTGCATGCCAAATTTCAGCCCGATCCGTTCAGTGGTTTGGGCTGTGCGTTGATAGATCACTATGTCAGTCAGTCAGTCCCTTTTGAGTTATATATATTTAGATTTGCTATTCAAAACCTAACAAAATCTATTGATTGCAAATATTCATTTCCTGAAATTCCCGGTTTTCTGATTTTTCCTTTGTATACGCACAATTTTAATTTCCTAGCTGGATGCCAAATTTGAACGTTCTAAATCGTCTGGAAGTCGCCTAGGTTTTTGGTTTTCTATAAGTCAGTGAGTGAATCGGTTGGTCAGTCAGTCAGTAAGTTATTCATAATAATACCCGTTTTTAAACGTCAATATATCAACTGCTTTAGCTACATATATAAAAATTTGATTCTAGATAAGCTAAGTAATGGGTTGTAATAAATGGGGAAAATTTCATGTAGCTAAATAGATTTGGAGTTGGGAAGGAGTCAAATGAGGCTCAAAATATTACACACAGCTGCTGCGTCGCCATTCCATTTTTCTTTGAACTGGGCTGGACACGCTGCCACGTGCCTGCCTGCCTTTTTCAAATTATTTGGAGTCGGCAAGACGTGTCATCTTGTTATATACATACTTCACTATTAATCCTCAACGCATCTCTCATCTTTCACATAGTCCATCAAAATTCTAACTATCATTATAAACTAGCGACCCGCCCCGGCTTCGCACGGGTGCCATGCTGATTCTAAATCATCAACACTAGTAAGATATAAAACTTCCTCTTGAATCACTATATCTATTAAAAAAAACGCATCAAAATCTGTTGCGTAGTTTTAAAGATCTAAACATACATAGGGACAGACAGCGGGAAGCGACTTTGTTTTATACTATGTAGTGATACTAAAGTGAGTTTGTTTGTTGTTGACGTTTCACGCCTCAATTGTCAAAATATTTTAATGAAATTTGGCACGCAGATACATGGAACTCTGGAAACAATAATAGGCTACTTTAACGTGAGTGAAACCGCGAGCATGAGCTAGTAAGTCTAAATACAAAAAAAAAATATAGAAAGAATAAAAATACCTACAAGACAAACTCCATCAACTCTTTCCTCACGTAAAACTTTATTCAGTTAGTGGCACTTATAGGGTGTTCTAAAAATAAAAGGAGTGCCGCAAAGTACCAGGGGTGACACTGACAAGTGCCAAGTGGACTCTTCGTAATGTACTTACAGCTTATAGAATTAAAGCTCTTCGTGAACGAGGGAATTGTTAGTCTTTACTAACAAACTAACACAGCTCATCAGACTTTTAATATTGTTTTAGGGTGACTTTTTCCCAAATACGGCGAAGCGATTTTGATAGGTATGTGTATTTTAATTCGGTATATATTTACGTACATCTGTTCCCTCATAACTTCTAAACTACTTATCATAATTACGCAAATGAGGTATTGTAAAGCGTCTTTCGATCGTGCATTCGTTACAGTTTAGTAACATCACATTGAATTGAAATAGCTAAAAAACTTCGTGTCGTAGTCGTATGCCACATAACCTAACAAAGCAATATAAACTTTGAGGCCAAGTGGCATACGACCAAGGCTAATCTCTGATGTTTTTTATTTTAGGCAATAAGTTTTTGAGATATACATATATGTATGTATGCGCTTCCAAATTCGTAACGTCATAGTTTAAAAATTAAAGGGGGCATCCCTTTAATTTTTAAACTATGAAGTTGAAAATTCTAAAAAAAAATTGAGCAAATAGAACTTTACAGACACTTCCAATTTGAGAAAATTGGTTCGAACATCTCAGCTTATATACTTTTAGAGACATGATATTTTAACAGTGAACTACGTAACCCTTCACTATGCGTGGTCTGGCACACACTTGGCCGGTTTTTGAACTTACTTTCGTCATAAGAAAGTCGAGCTAAGCGACATGTCTAATATATGAGGAATTTAACTAAAATGATACAGTTGTTTTAGAAAGACCTTTGGAATTTCTCGTCGACTTTTTCTTGTTTTGGACACCCTCTACAGTTTTAAAATCGCCTCTTCGAGTCCTAAGGATCTAATGCTGGCATTACAAAAAACTCACTACACTATCTGCTAAAATCCGATAATTTTACCTACGGTTTTTTTTTTAATTGTAGCCAGATTACATAATTATTTTTCAAAGATTTATTGGTCGTTTGAACTTAACGAGGCAACACAAAAAGTTAGATAAATACACACCATCCTAGTAACATACATACCCATCCTACAGATTAAATAAATCATGGGTAATGTTTCTTCAAGACAGTCGGATAACAAAAAACAAATAACTATATTCCATTTATAGAATATCTCTCTACAAAGTCCTTAGCGGAGGAAGCAAAACAATCTCATTCCTTTATTTGATTAAGTCCACGAAGTTCGACTCAGTTGGATAGAAATATCACAATGTTAGCTGAGCGGGCATTTTATATAAGCTAAATTTATAACTTTTGTACTAAAAGAAGAACAAACTGTGCAATTTGTTATGCTACACTCAATAAACTTACACTGTTGACCTGATTTCTGAGAATCGATCTGATATCTAAAATTAGGTACATCAAGTTTCAAAAAAATTAGGTTTAAGGAGTATGGTCCCTCCCCACCGAATGTGTCTCCACGTTGTCGTCGTGGTGGGGCTTGAGCGTCCCAATGATCTTGCGAGCTTTCCCGGTAGAGCCACTCATGCCGGAAGGTCGCAAGTGAGGGATCAGACCAAGAGAGACACACGCTTGCTCGCTGCTCTCTGGTACGCGTCTGATCATCAGACGTGACTGAGAGAGCAGCGAGCAGGTGGAGAGGTGAGGTTGGGAGAGAGGGCCCTGAGAAGGGGCGAAGCGTAAAGGGACCACACCCTTAAAAGGAAAACCCAATGAAAAAAGACGCTTGCAAAATGAGTCCCCAGGTGGGTCCCGACTGCTCAGCGGTCGGGGAATCCCACCCCGCTTCGGCGGGCTGCCCTCCGTACTCTGGGGTGGGCACCAAACGTCTTCCGCTTGCCAGTGGCAACAAGAGCCGAGGAGGCTCCAATTCGTCGTCGTCATCCGGATCCGCCTCCTTTAAGGAGCTGATGGCGCACGAATTTGCAGAGGAGGGTTCGCCTGAGCGCCGGGGTGGTGCGGAGTCGGATTCCGGCTCCGCGCCAGACCTAGTAACGGTCAGCTCGGCGGGCTCTGGAGAGGAAGGAGGGGGGGCTGCTGCGGAGAACGTGAAGTTCTTCCGCAAGCGGCCCAGACGGGAGGATACCGGGGGGTCGTCCTCCGAGGGCGAATTTGCCTCCGCCCGCAAAATCCCCACCGCTAGGCGGGGCAGGGGCTGTGAGGCAGGGAGGGGGCTGGCTCCCTCTACCCGGGAGGTGGAGAGTCGGGCCGGGAGGCTGGTGGAGGAGGGGCGTCGCCCTGGAGGGAGCGGTCGTAGGGCTCCCTCTACTCTTCCGCCTACTCTCGACTCCGACGACTCGGAGCCCCCGGGAGAGGTGCGTCCCACGGTTGAGGAGAAGAGGGCCAAGCTGGAGGAGGTCGTGGAGGCCGCGATCCGCGCTGTGGCCTTCAAAAGGAAGCAGTCTTCCAAGCGGGAGGCCATTAGCGCGGCCAAAGCCTCCATAATGGCGGCGGCGGCGGCCAACGTCGGCGGGTCCGGAGAGGCGACAGAGTTGCGGGCGGAGGTCGCCCGCCTCGCGGCCGTAACGGAGCGACTCATCGCGGAGAATGAGTCGCTCCGGAGGGACCTGGCTGGCATGGCCAGAGCGGCCTCGGAGGAGCCGCAGGGGGGGCCGAGTCCGGCGGCGCTGGAGGGGAGCCAAGTGCTGAGCCAGGTGCGGAGCCTGGTGCGGCAGGAGCTGGCTCCCTTCCGGAGGCAGGTGTCCGTCTTGGAGGACATGATCCGGCGTCCCCCGTTGGCGGCGGCACAGAGGCCCCCGGGACAGCAGAAGGCGGCTTCGTACGCAGCCGCGGTGGCTGCTGGCCCGGGAACGTCCGGCCGGGCGAAAGCCAAGGCGGGAGCCGCGCCAGCGCCTGTGACGCCGGCGCCTGCGACACCGGCGACTACCAAGACGGCCCCGGCGAAGAGGGGAAGGAGGAAGGCTGGAGGGGGAGCGGCTAAGGCTGCTGCGCCAGTGGCGCCGCGGCCGCCCCCACCCCCAACCTCGGACCCTCCTGCGGCCGAGGCCGAGTGGCAGGTTGCTGGCCAGAAACGGCGGGCCGCGAAAGCGGCCAAAAACAAGGCGAGGAGGCAGCGGCGGAAAGCCAACGCCATTGCGGCGAGGCTTCGCGCCCCGAAATCCGCGGCTGTAGTTCTCACACTGCAGCCGGAAGCGGAACAGAGGGGCGTGACGTATCTCGCCGTACTGAAGCGGGCGAAGGAGGCGGTGAGCCTCCAAGAGCTGGGCATCAGCGGGGGCATCGGGGTCAGGAGGACCTTGACCGGTGCCCGGAAGCTCGAGCTCGCCGGAGCGGAGAGTGGCCCGTTCGCGGACGCCCTGGCTGAAAGGCTGAGGGCGGTTTTACCCGCGGACGAGGTCCGGGTGTCCAGGCCGACTAAGCGCATCGACATGCGCATAGTGGGCCTGGATGACTCCGTGACGGAGGAGGAAGTTGTGGCCGCCGTCGCCAGGACTGGGGGGTGCTCTGCCGAGCTCGTCAAGGCGGGCGCCCTCCGGCCTGACAACACGGGCATGCAAACCCTTGTGGTGAGCTGCCCCGTGACGGCGGCCAGAACTGTGTCGGAGGGCCGAAGGCTCTTGGTGGGATGGGTGTCTGCGCGGGTAAAACTGCTGGAACCCAGACCTCTGAGGTGCTACCGCTGCCATGTGGGTAACCACACGGGAGCTATGTGCCCCTCGGAGGTCGACCGCAGCGGACTCTGTTTCCGCTGTGGTCAGCCCGGTCATAAGGCCGGCTCGTGCGAGGCCACGCCGCACTGCAGTGCATGTGCGGCTGCTGGCAAGCCGGCCGAGCACTGGGCTGGGGGAAGGGCCTGCGCGCCATCCGCCCCGACCAGGGGCAAGAGGTCCGCCGCCACCGCCGCCTCTGCCGCCGCCGCGGCTTCTGTCGCCGCCGCTGCCGCTTCTGCTGCGGGTGCTGCGGCTCCCAACGCTCGGGAGGGTGCTGAGATGGAGTGCCAGTAATGGTCCCATTTCGGCCCCCTCCAGAGACAAGTCGGCCGCTGTGCTATCGCGCAGTGGCTGATGCCTGGGGACGGTGAGCGTGGGTGGCTCGCCGTCCGATACCAGGTTGAGTCGACGACGCGTTGTGTTCCACGCGCGCCTCAAGGAGCCGTCAGCACCGAGGACGGGGCCCCATAGGGTCGGTGCCTGCTAGGGTTGCGGAATTTGTTCGAAAGAGTTACCGCGGCCCTGGAACGCATAGGGCACAAGAAGGATCACGGGTGGGTTTTAGTCAGTAAAAGTCTGACACTCCCTACCGCTCCACCCAGGGCGGGAGGGGTCATTTGATGATTTCCCATCCAGAAAAAAAAAAAAAAAGGAGTATGGTCCCTCAGATGAGTCCGAGTTGGGAAAAGGCTAGGCAGATGATGAAGGAGTATGTACTTATTTAGTTAATGTATTCTATTCGATCTTGAGTATACAAGTCATTCCATGCCATTAAAAAGCCATGTATTTTATCACTGTTCAGGCAAGTCCTATAGTCATAAAATAGTTCGTGAAAATTCCCGGAAAACCTATAAGAAAAAGTATATGGTATTAAAACAATATATTACAAAAAACGTTTAAGAAAATACAACCGACTTCAGAAATTAAAGTTATTGAATAGTTTTTGTGTTTTTTTTATTTAGAAGTCAGTTATTTTTATTAGCAAGTTTTTTTTCGGATTACTTCGACAAGTGGGAATGAGAACATCATCAATGCAGTTGAAGCCACGGATAATTAGGGATACTTAACTTAAATACTAGCCGTCAGATCTCACTCAAATTAAATGGGACCACATGACAAGTTATGAGGTAACACATACAAAAAAGAAGTGAACTAAGTAAATTAAAAACAAGATAGATAATAAATACTCTTTTAATTGCAGTCGGGGGCCCCACATGTAAAGAACTATACAAAAGAACCATCCCCCGAGTGCAATGAAATTATTAGTATCTATCTTGTTTTTAATTTACTTTTTAACATGGCATATTTTTTTAATTTTATTGTTTACCTTTTTTGCTATGCAAGCTTTATTAAGACGATGATAGTATACGTAGTCGTAATTTTCATGAAAACAAAAATATTTTCATAAAAATTACGATATCCTTTGTACGTGAGCACGATTCATATTGGACAAGGTTTTAGTAAAATGATAACTTCATATCGATGCTATTAAAGTAGAAAGTAATTATGATATTATTATACGGCTCCACTCAGAGTTTCATTCGATTAATGTTTTATTCTGAAGCTAAATGATTCAAAGTTTATCAAGTAATTATCTACTAACAGTAATCACGTTTTTATCCTTATATGAAATTGTGATAATTTTGTTCATAATATTCCACTGTTTGTGTATACAGGTTGATTCATTATTAATTCTCTAGACTGCCAAAGAATAAAAAAATAATTAAAATACTGATTTCATTGCCTAAAAATACTCAAAAATATATATAACTTTTACTACGATATACATCACCACTGAAAACGCAAAAAAAATCGCTGTTTCCTTTTTGCACTTAATTAACTTTTGCGAACATTTATGTACTAAACAGACCTGCATTTCATGCTAGCTGGTTTTCGCGCGACTTCATCTTGCATACTTGCATGGACTTCAAATCTGGATAGTAATTATTTTATGTTTAATTCGGGTAATTATACCAAATTTCATTCAAATCCGGTCGGTATATTTTGCCAGAAAGACTAAAAAATGTCTTTAATATTATTCATTTATAATTTTGAGTCGTCACGCAGTGGGTGGTGGGGGTGGGCAGAGCAGTGGTGGCCGAGTGGTAACGGCCCCGATTTACGAATTGTAGGTCGCGGGTTCAATCCCAGCCAGGCGCATTACTTTGTGTAATTAATTTCATCACCACTGCTCTCACAACGGTGAAGGACAACATCGTGAGGAAACCGGCATGTCCTAGAACCAAAAATTCAAAGACATGTGACATTCACCAACCCGCACTGGGCTCGCGTGGTGGATTACGGCCCATTCCCTCTCCTAGAGAGGAGGCCTGTGTCCCAGCAGTGGGAACGTTAAAAGGCTGATTATGATTATGACGCAGTGGGTGCCAGAGGATCGTCACCGAGGAAGGCCGAAGAAACGCTGGCGTGAGGACTTAAAGGCGTTGACAGATTGGTCAGAAAGGATAACACACCGGGAAGAGTCGAAGGCTATAGGGGAGAACTTTGTCCACAGTGGGACACTATAGGTCGAAAAAAAATGATAACATTAACGAATTAAAAAGTCAACCTGTATATTTCTAGAGATATAATTAGTATCCATTATCATTAACAGCTTTGCTTTCATTTATTACACAGTACTGTCTTACGTGTTACTGCCATAACTTTTTACTTTCAATTGATGACATTTTGTTTATATTTTATATTTTCATCAGATAATATTATATACTATTTTAGATGCTAGTAAAGTCTATAAGGCTTTGAAAAAAAAATGTCAGTTGTCTTTCATATTTGTGGTAATTCATAATTTTCCCAACAATATGTATTTTATTAATTTCACTACGGAAAATACATTTTAACATTTTCAAAAATGTCCAATACTTCCAAAACACAAGCCTGTGCGAACCGTAGAACTTCGTAGTCTATAAAAATAAGACTAAACAATTGCTACGAGAGTTCGTAGCACGCTCGTAGCCGCGTAGCAGCGTAGCGGGCATACGAGATGTGTAGAGCTCTCGTAGATGCTCTGGTGTAGTTCAAGAAAACAGTATGTTGTTTGAGTAATTGTTATGTTTTGTCATTTTTGGTACTTTTTGTCTTTTATTTTTTACAATCAACATGTACTTAATTACTAAAAAAAATACATAAAGGAAAATTAAATTCAGAGAGAAGAGCACGAAGTGAAAATTTTATGATTTTCGGAATTAAAACAAATATAATCATTAAAACGACATAAAGAAGCCTCTTGGAATTTAGTTTTTACGGTTTCTTGTGCGCACAGATAATATACTTTTTTCAGAATTGTGGGCACATGTATTGATCGTCCACGTTCCGAGGTGTACGCAACAGTCTTTTGATATGTGCTAAAGTTTTTGTTTAGTATATTTCCACCCATATCTATTTATTTTTCATTTCATTTTAATTACTTTTTATGCTACTCTGATCGACGTCATTCTGTCAACGCAGGCGATGAAACCCAGCGCTGTGGCTCTGTCTCGCATTATGCTGAGCGATGGCCGTTTTTCTCGAATATAACGCATATCTTCCCAACTTGCATAACTTTTGTAATTTTGCTTATTTTTTTTTTAGTATGCGTCATGCATAATTTGTTTTCGATTCAAACATAACAGTACTAGTACTACAGTAGTAGTACAGTTAATGGGTTGTGGAGGTCTGGTAGACAGCCGCTAAATATGGCATTGTATTGCGTTAAATACTGTTATTAAGCTGATTGACTAGAAGCCGACCCCAATATTTTGCTGACTCCATTGTTGATTAGAAGTACCGTGTTCCCCAGTTACTGGGTTATGGAGGACGGATAGGCAGTCGCTCTATCTATACTAATATAATAAAGTTGAAGAGTTTGTTTGTTTCTTTGGACGCGCTTATCTCTGAAATTACCACCACCCATTACAAAAAATCCTTGAATTTCAGCTTGGAACTTGGAACAAAACCAAATTCTAACTTTGTTCTCAGGTAAACGTATGTAGTTACAATCTAAAAACCCTACCATAACTCACACTGAAGTCACCAGCAATTTATTATCATGAAAAAAACGTTACAAAAAGCCTCTTTCACAAATACTGTGGAAAGGTCTGGCTGTAATGTAACGGTAGGTACGCGTAATCGACACTTATGAGATATTTTATGTCGACTGTAACATGGAAGAATATCTATGGAGATTTAGAAAGTTGTAAATGGTTTTATGTACCTACCTAAATACTTGTTTGCTTCTTTCAATGAAAAGCCAGATAAATCTGACACCAGTCTTACCAAAAAGTACCGTGATACCTAGTTACTGGGTTGTGAGGGTCATGACATACGGAGCCGAAACCGGGACACTGGCGGCTCGTATGGTCCACAAGCTAAGAGTCGCTGTACGTAGTGTAGGACGTCCTCAGGCACGGTGGAGTGACGATTTGCGCAGGACGGCTGGCAGAAACTGGATGCGAGAAGCCGAAAATAGATCTAAGTGGCGTGCAATTGGAGAGGCCTATGTCCAGCAGTGGACTGCAACGGGCTGTTGATGAATTGTTGATTTTTAGTATTTATTCATTTTTTTCTCAATTTTAAAATGTTTGGAAATATACATTCTATGAAACGTTTCCGTTATTTTAGAAACTACTGAGCCAATAATAAGTAATACAAAAAATAGAACATTATAGATTACAAATAAGAATTCAATGGTTTGAAATAAACGTGTTCAAAGAAATTGATTGAATCACACATGGCCTGCTTTTTGTTGTCTGATATAAAACGAACATAAGAAGTCACAAAATTAAAAGTACGTACTTTTAACACCATCTTTATACTATACTAAGTGTCTACTCCCATCCCCACCTCAGGCCACAATGCAGACAATACCGCAAACTAAACAGAGGCATTAAATTTTACTAATCCGGTCTCCAACTACAAGTCTCTTAAGAGGTAATCTTACTGCGGTTAAACTTTCAAAGAGAACCCAGATAGTTGTCAAAACTATTTTGGATATCATTTCTGAAACCCAACTTCGGCTTTGTGAAGTTGAGTCTATGTTAAATGTTCAAACAAGATATGTAAAGTTGTAACTTGTGGTGGGTTCTAAAAATAAAACTTAGAAGTATGCGATAGGTACAGTGAGTAAATTCCCGTAAATCTTCATTGTAAAGGGAGTATCCTCAGACCGGACGGTTGTTGTGTCCGATGTGCAACTGCCCGATACTTGATATATTTGCGCTGTTGCACATGTTCTAATTGCAAGGAAAACTCTGATACCGCGATACAGAGTTTCGTTTAGTTAGTTCGCCGCTGGCGGGATAGATGGCGTAGCAGATCTTTTTTATTTCTCACAAGTTTGTTTCGTTACTCTTTCTTGTAGCATTGATGCCGCTACAGGGGCTAGCTAAAAAATTAGGTTAAGATGCACCGGTTTTACGTATAATTCCTACGCTATTTCCACCATTAAACTCTGGAATATGCTACACCTTGACATCAAGAATCCGTAAACACTACTTAAAAGCCTATCATTCTTAGTTTGGTCTTCGTCATAATTATTATAAGTTCTCTTATACATCAAAATTATTATAACACATCATAGTTATTAGGTTATGGTTGAAACTATTAGTAGGCCAAACCTAAAACAAACACCTGAATAAACCTATAAATTTTATGATATAAGGAATAAGGACAACTTTCTCCTTTGATCACTATCACTGACTATCACACGCAATAATGTGGTCGACGATAGAACACGCCTACCTGGAAGTAACATATACATACATACTCTCTTGACTTGAAGACCCCCAAGTCATAGCGGAACACTCATTCATGTAGGGATTTGGTGTCAATTCCCTACATAAATGGGTGTTCTGCTATGATAAAATAGTATATGAACGTAATCTCAATACGTTTTGTTCGTATAACTGGGATGTCAACCAGTTGTCCTTTAAGGTAAAGGCACGTGAGCACATTCGCAAGAAGTTGATAAAATCATCACAGCGTCAATTCGTTTGATTCATTGTTCTTAATAACGTTGTTAATTTTATTTGTATCTAGGTATGTATTTATGACTGTATGTTTTCCCTTTCAGTTTTTCTTTCTTTTAACTTGAACCATTGCAGGTTCAACTGTTGTTTCTGCTTCGAAGAAAATGCCTATGGCATTAAGTCCGCCTTTGTGCAGAGTTTTAATAAAAAATAAAAAAAACAGCCAGTCTATTCTGTTTTAATATCACCGTGAAAACATAGGTGAACTGAGTTTGGAGTTGTTTGTGATTGCATTTAAAACTACAGATTGACAGTTCACTTCAAACTTTACTTTAAATAAGTTTTCACTGTGAGCGCTATTTATTGCTCAAAAGTAACATTTTCAGGAACAAGTTATACGAATTATATAGAGTATAATACAGAAAGAAACAAAATCAAAGCCCTATTTATAAAGCAAGGGATAAACTTGCAGAGATTCATCGGACCTGAAAAAATAACTTGGTAATAAAAAAGAAAAACTTTACAGAAATGGCGGATTATTCAAGTAGATATTATATATAGAAGGAAAAACGCCGAGCCGCGGGCAAGTCGACGGGACTTGTAAATATTTTATCATTTGAATGGGAACAAACTCGCTGCCACCCTCGGAAATTATTTAGTTGCGTTTCCGTAAACGGTGGAAAAGTGTGCTGTTTTTATTTTTAGAAGTTATTTTTCAACAAGTTATCTTATCGAATTCATTTTTTATAGGTAACAGTCGAGTTTTTATAAATTCATCAGCTAACAATCATTGTTCTTTAGCGGAGATTTGAGGACTTATATATACCGAAGTATTTTTGAAGCTACTGCAATGAGCAGACAGCTGCCATTAAACCTATATTTATTTACTTGAAATCACCGGTCAATCTAGTAGGTATTTCAAGCCCTTTAGACGTATATTTTAATCCATGTACACACATACAGGTGGCTTATATTAATCAATAGAAAAACCAAGTTCACCAAATTAGTAACAATAATTAAAATTTTAGGATTTTGAAATTGTTGCCACAGTGTATTCAGAATTAAAAACCAACGTAAACGAAGAATATGGAGTATGCAAGGATCCCAGCCGGAGTACTTCAGTTTGTTCCCACTCTATGACTGTAAGCTCCAAAGGAAAAGGGCAATTAGGTCTATGGAACTCTTAAGAATCTTCACCACACAAAAAACAGAACTCCCTAATAATAACTAGGTACTAAGTTCTACTAGACGACTTGGTACATCCAATAATTCCGTCAAAAACATTATATTCGCAGACCAATTTGAAGGATGATAAAAGTTTTCAAGACAACACAAGACATTTTCTCTGTATCACTATTTCCCGAGACATGTCGTAGTTACAAGGAAAACATGTTCTCTCCATTATATACTAGATAAGTTTTTGTTGGCACTTTATTTTTGTTGATAGTGAGTAGGTAGCGTACTCCTGATACTGTATTATAATTGTTGTCGTACTGTTAAGACACGATTTAATAATCCCTTTAAAAAAAAAACGATTATTTGTGCTAAATGATTATATTGATGATGTAACACGTAAATATATGTTTCTGAAAAATCCGTTTGAAATCATTACATACTACAAAACAAAGTTACTTCCGGCTGTCTGTCTGTCCCTATGTGTGATTAGATCTTTAAAACGATGCAACGGATTTTGATGCTGTTTTTAATAGAGAGTGATTCAAGAGGAAGGCTTTTATGTATAACTAGCTGCTGCCCGCGACTTCGTCCCCGTGGAATCCCCGATTTTAAAACATCCTTTATCGCTGCTCCGCTCCTATTGGCTTAAGCGTGATGTTATATAGCATAAAGCCTTCCTCGATAAATGGTCTATTCAAACCATAAAGATTTTTTCAATTCGAACCAGTATTTCCTGAGATTAGCGCGTTCAAACAAACAAACAAACTCTTCAGCTTTATAATATGAGTATAGATAACATGCATAATATAGTATCGAAACACTGATAATTTTAGAAGTTTCTAATGTGATGTTGTAAATAAACACATTTTTTCAACATTGCATCCGTGCGAAGCCGGGGCGGGTTGCTAGTGTTGAATAATTTTTTTACCGACCCATAAATGATCCTCAAAAATATAATTATGAGTCAAAAGCCATCTTGGTGGAGTCTTCGTCTATGTGGCATTTTCCGAACTTCGTTGGGATCAATTGCCTCCCATATCTGACCCCATACGACTCACTAAATACAGATGTACTACAGCACAACATACAATTATACTCAAATAAAAAAATGAATTGCTGAAATGTAGGCACCAAGTTAGTAAAATGAACAAACCCACTCCATCTGTTGGCGAAGCCTGTAAATAGAAACTCACAGCACACAAGAGCGTCATCTATGTAACGTTTATTGAAACTTCACATCACACTGACAGCGTGCATTTTCCGCGCTTTCAACCAGCGTGTTCACGTGTTAGTGTCGGAAAATTCCGATAGATGGCGCTGCTTTAAAATTCTGGACCGGAGAAATATAATTTTTTTTTAAATTAGTAGGAAAATTACGTTTATTCTTATTTAAAGTGTTGTAAATACCTGTGGCAGTATTCGTCTGGTTTTCTTGGGCATTGTTCTTCTCTTCTTTGGCAGTTTTGGCTTCGGAACTCGTGTTGCATCCCATCTTTGCACTTATTGGTACACTAGTGTAAAGTAGCGTCAAAAATACAATTTTTTAGGAACACTGCACTTGATTAGGATTTAGGAACAAACTTTTCCACTATAACATAGTTAGCAGTCTGGTGAAGCTCTCGTTGAAGTAGGTAAGTAATTAATCTGAAACAAAGAAAGATATCATGAATATTAGACGGTTCTTTAGAAATTTAATTTGACTGTTTTTTAACTAATGATAATGAATGTAGTTGCTTTAGTTTGATTCTCAGCAGCCTTACGGTGTGGAAACGGAGATGGGGCTATACAAGAAGCATAGCATTATCTCTTTTTTCACAACAGAATCATGATGGCATTGGTACGTTTTAGTAAGAATAGATTAGAGATTAGAGTAGGTAATTATTTGATTTGTGCCCCACGTAAACCCAACACGTTGGCAATTTCTGAAAAATTAAATATCTGAATGTCAATTCTCTGAAGCGTTAAAATTCAAATCGACATATAGGCAGTGACGTAAGATGCGATTTGAACAGTTTGTGACAGCGATATGAATACGAACTGTTACCAAGTCGCCCCCGTTGTCTTTTTAAATAAAAGAAAAATAATTCTACAGAACCACTTTAATACACTGTATTACAAAACAGACACACAAGTACTTAGGAACTTATAATTTGGTAATGTCCCTCTTAATTACTCCCTTAATTTGGGCACACTGGTTCACACAACAACGTCCAGATTCTAACTAATTAAACATATTATTTCTGTGCATTAGGTAAAAATGCAACATCAGTAATTTGGTATAGAAAAGTGCATTGTTTATAAGTAAAAGCTGATGTATGCTTTATTGCCTTGTAGTAAGGGTTATAACAGCTCCCCCTTTTAAACGAAGCTTTATCTCATCAAGATGAAGCGAAGTGTGATCCAAGATGTAACTAATAAGAGAGACATTTTACAGCTTGTATTACATTAAATATAAAAGTTACATAAATTTGAATGAAAATTGACAATATAGTGAATTAATAATTTTGCATTACATTAAAAATTTAGGTTACTATTTGACGGAAATTTAACTTTATTAACTTTACTAGTGGATTTATAATTTGGGTAATGAATAGGCAAAGACTGAACTGACTTATTGTCTTCTTCAGAATTTGGGGATACTTCTGTCATCTCAATACTATTTGAAATTTTGGTATTTTTATTATAACATTGATTAAATATTTGCATACAACATCCAGCATTAGAAGAATTTTTGTTCTTAAAATACCTATATAATTTATAAACTAAGTATAAAAATAAACACACAATTAGGATACAAGTAAAAGTAGAATAGTAAGGGCCATATTTAATAAAATGAGATTCCTTTTCCATATTATTTAATTCTTGCTCTAAACTATCCATTTGATGAGTTGCATATTTGAGAGAATCTAAGTTAATTTTACTCAAAGAGATTGGCGACAAATGTGGTAAACTTTTATTGAATATGTCCTTCTTACAGCAGTCATCTGCTGTTATATCAAAGCTTATATCTAAAGGAGACTTAGTAGATAGAGAATAAGAACTAGTCGGTATCAATTGAACGGTTTTAAAATACCCAATACAATTAGGCGATAGTTTTACAATTTTGTACCTGTAATTGAATGGCCATCAATGTTTTCATCACATTGAATAGTCAATTTATTAGAATATGATTGAACATATTATATCCATTTATTATTTCTTAATTTTTGTCAAATATCAATCTGGCCATATAATATTTTAGCATAATGACAATGTTACCTCAGTTAAGATTTTAGATTCACAATTTGGGTTAGTTATACATGAGTAGGTATATAGTATTTAATTCACAGATAGAGAAGTCACTATTTATTATTTTACATTTATCAAGAGTGTCCAACATAGCATAATGCATCCTGTCATCACATAATGCAACATAAGTATTAGAAGGTTGAATCAAAGCAAATGTATTATGTGACTCATCATGAGGTGTAGGTAATGGTATGTTTTTATAGGTCATGAACTTATCATGAGTGATCAAAGGGATCTGTAATATAAAAATAACCTTATTATTGTAATAATAAGAACTAAATTCGGAGACATCAATAATAGAATGAATATTTTGAATGGTTAAGGGAACTGGAAAATCTAACCTTTTGCTTACTTGACTACTATGCTTACTTAATTCTAAATATAGATTTAAGGGACTTATAACACTAGGATGTAGTACATTAACCTTAGAAAATAAAATAGAATTTAGTGTAGTATCTAGTAAATTAGTTATAGCAAGTAAAGAACCTTCGATAATGTTAAGAAGGTTGTTTAACTTTGAAGTATATAGTAATTGGTTATCGGTCTTCGTAATTTGGGAAAATATTTCATTCATCTGATTAATTTGTGCATTTAATTTAATCTCATTTTGATTAAGTTTGTAAATAGTAGTGTTAAAATTATTTATAGTAGACTTGACAATGTGAATGTTATCTCTCATTAAATGAAACATTTCTGTATCACTCTTTTTGCATGATTCAATTGCAGCATCATATTTTCGGGCGTCATCTGCGTCTAATGTGCCGAAAAAGAACTTTAAGATTTCACCTCCGAATTCTAAAGATCGTTTAACTTTACTTGTCAATTGATTAGAGATGATATGCGATAATGATTGCAATTTAATAGAACTAGACTGGATTAAAATTTCTATAGGGCTAGACATGTCTTCACATGTACCTAACTCATGTGGTTGAATTTTGTTGCACAAATTTAGAGTTTCATGTAACAAAGATTTGATTTTATTAAGATAAGGTTCTAAAGAAACCAGATCTACGTGGGTGATCACTTTCCAATGATCTGTATAAAAATGAATATTAGTAGTAGGTTCAAAATAAATCCCGGGGCTATGATAGATCGGAATGATGCTTGATTCGGTGCGGCTGAGGCATAAAGTGCCAGGGCAGCATGTTATTCTGGAACGAAAAAGTAAATAGGTTAAGAAGTTAAAGGCTTAATTTCATTGGTATGGTATTTAATAGCCTTGCGACCTACTTGTAAGGTTACGTTATGTTTATTATGAACTTTGATAATTTTATAAGGGCCTTTCCATATAGGCGATAAGGCTTTACGGAGCCTATGATGTTGTTTAAGATAAACCATATCTCCTACTTTATAAGTAACGTCACGGGATTTTGCATCGTAGTATTGTTTTGATTTTTCTTTACTGTTTATAATGTTTTGAATGGCTTTCTCGCGACTAAAGCGCATTCTGTATTGTAAAGCTCGAATATATTCGTTGTATGTATTACCAGAGCTTTCATATAACGAGTTTGGAATGGATGGTTTATAACCATATAATAACTCGTGAGGAGTAAAGTTAGTTGTACTATGAGGTGTAGTATTATAGGCTAGAATTGCAGTGAATAAGTAGCAATGCCAGTCGTTCTGGTTCTCGTTAACAAAGGATTTTAAGTATTCCTTAAAAGTAGCATGTGAGCGTTCAAGGGCTCCATTGGTTTGTGGATGATAGGGAGTAGTAAAAAGGGCCTTGATCTTTAGTATTTCAGTCAATTGTTTAAATAATTCGGATGTAAAACATGTACCTAAATCCGTCAAAATAGTTTTAGGAAAACCGAAAAGAGACATAAAATGGACAAGGTTTCTGGCTATTTCTTCACTAGTACCCGTAACCATCGGGTAAGCGCTGGTAAATTTAGTTAAGTCATCTTGTAAGGTTAAGATGAATCTAAAGTTTTGAGGACCTGCATCGGGTAAGGGACCTACGACGTCAAGGGCCAATCTTTCAAACGGCCTAGTAGAGGTAGAAGTTAGCTCCATCGGAGCTTTATTTGATTTCCTTAAAGGCTTATTAATTTGGCAAAGCTTGCATTTCTTTACGTATTGTTCGATGTCAGTTGCTCGTGCGCAGCGTTCGCGAAAGGTCGCTAATCAACCTAATCACTTACGGTGTCTGTGTACGCGTTAAATATGGTTAAGTGCGCGAAATGTACCAAAGTAGTTACAAAAAAAAACCCTGGAGTACAGTGTAGTAAATGCAACAAATGGCTACATGGTGTTTGTTCTTCATTAACTATAGAACAGCTTAGTGCATTATCGGCTACGGAATCGGTTGATTGGAAATGCCACAATTGTATTGGTTCAAAACCCAAACGCATTTCGTGTATCCTACCGGATCCCGAAGAAGATAATTCTGACCATGAAGGAGGTGGCATATTTAACGTTCCTGATAAGGATGCTGTTCTAGCGATTTTTCGACAAGAAACTCGTGAAATTATTAAACAAGAACTGCAAACTACCCTCGATTTTTATTCTAAAAAAATCGATGACTACGAACAGAAAATGAAAGGCCACGAAACCCGTTTAAAACTAGTAGAAAACCAATGCAAAGATCTTCAAAACCTAGTAAAAAACATTAACCTACAAAACGATGTTCTCGAGCAAAAACTCAACAAAATCGAACAAGCTTATTCTCAAAATAACATCGAGATATGTGGGGTGAATGAAAAAGAGGGTGAGAATATCATGAATATTGCGCTATCGATCTGCCAAAAACTCAAGCAAAAATCTGAGGACATCATCAGAGTTTACAGGAAGAAAAAGTCAGCAGACCGATCGACGGCCCAAAGTAAAAAGGCCACTACTCCAGCTGCAGCGCCGATCATCGTGTCACTGCGGGATAGCGGCCGTGACTGTTGGCTTGAGGCGGCGAAAAATATGACCCTTACGGCGCGTGACATAGGTGAAGAGAGTAACGAAAAGGTGTTCATACGTGAATCTCTCAGCCCTACAACGGCATTCCTACTGTGGAAAACAAAATCTCTTTTAAAAGACAAGTTGATGTGTAAATATGTGTGGTGCAAAAATGGTCTTATTTTGGTACGTAAACAAGATGGTGACAAAAAAGTCTACACAGTGCGCTCAAACAGTGACATCGCAAGAATTGTTAAAGAACTACAGAAATAAACAATAAGTAAATAAATAAGTAGGTGTGCCTATAAACTACACAGCAAATGGAACCGTTTTCTGGCAACGTAAGTACCTACCTGCACGTAATTTGTCAGCTTTACCTGATTGATTGAATATGAGTACTAATCTTATAGATTCATTATTAACGGACCAAGTATATAATTCCTGGATTGATTTTACATGCGAAATACGACCGGAAAACAATGAATTGTTAATTCTACATGTCAACATTAGATCACTGATAAAAAATCACTCGCATTTGGAGTATATTATCTCTACTAGCCCGGTGATTGTTCACCTGATTATTATCACGGAGGCAAACATCACAGACACAATAAGACCGTTATTTGAACTACAGGACTACTCGATGTATACGGAATTACGAAACAATAGAAGAGGAGGCGGCATTATTATTTACGTGCATAAAAGTATTTTGTTCGTACGACTACCGGTTAATGTATTGAACTTTGAGTGTATTATTGGTGAAGTGGAGTCTTTTGATGGCTATAAAACGTTATTATGCGCCGTATACAGGCCGCCGAGATTAAATAAGAGTCTGTTTATAAGTGAACTGTCGCGATTATTAACCGGATTTCCAGTGAAAAACAACTGTTTTTTAATTGGTGACATAAACATTAATATCGATAATTGTAACGATCCTATTGTTCAACAGTATCTTAACTCGTTATGTGAACTAGGGCTAGAATGCTGCATTACTCAGCCTACTAGAATAGAAAAAAATGTAACTGGCGTATCGAAATCTTGCATAGATCATATATTCACTCGTGACGTCGACGGCGGTCGGCTCGATAATCATTCACTGCGATCTGCTGTTGTGCAAAACGCCATAGCAGACCATTTCATAATCGGTCTTGCAATTACAAGTTTTACCCAAAAAAAAAAACATAAAACCATTATTAAAATTAATAACGACAAAGTTAAAGAGGAGCTGAGTTCAGTTGACTGGACCCCGGTTTATGGAATGAGTGATCCAAATGAAATTGAATGTTTTGTCAGAGGAACATTCCAAACAATATATAACAAATGTAAACACAAGGTAACAATAAATTTAAATAAACGAGATGAATGTAAATGGATAACGGATAAATTGAAATATATGTCAAATAAAAAGAAAGAACTTCTAGGTATATGGAAAAACGATCTGAGTAATAAGAAAAATAGACAGATTTATAATAAATATAGAAATAAAACTAATAGATTATTGGCTAAAGCTAAAAATAAGCATGTAAAAAAGGATATATGTGATAACTTTAATAATCATAAAAAAATGTGGGAAATAATCAACAAACTTACAGGCAGAATTGTGAAGGCTATAGACGACATCATTTTGAAATCTTTTAAATTAAAACCGCAATTAATCTCAAATAAATTTGCTAGTGACTTTGACACAAATGTAAAAAAAGTGTTAAGTGAATGTAAGCAGCCACTTATTGACACAGAGTTGTACACAAAATTCTCCAATGTTTCTATTCGACTTGGCAAGATAAATGACAAAACGATGGGTAAAATATTAAGAAATCTCAATGATAAAAAAAGCCCAGGCTTTGATCAGATTAGAGCAAAAGATATTAAGCTCGTATCTAAAGAAATAACACCTGTTCTAACACACTTAGTTAATAGTTGTATATCAAATTCGGTTTATCCTAATCACTTAAAAATAGGTATAATAAGACCCATACACAAAAAAGGCAGCTATATGGATACCAATAACTATAGACCAATAACAATCCTTTCTTGTATTGATAAAATTATTGAAAAATACTTTGGTAACGTTGTGAGCGACTTTTTGTCAAGCAATGGCATAATTCATGAAAAACAATTTGGATTTCAGAAAAATAAAAGTACCACACAATTGCTATCACAGTTTACAGATGAAATCAACGATCACCTTAACAGTAAAAAACATGTAATCACGATTATGATAGATTTCAGTAAAGCTTTTGATACGCTAAATTGTGAGGTACTTTACTCAAAAATGCAGCAGAATGGTATACGGGGTCCAATGCTGGAATGGTTCAAAGACTATCACAAGCAGAGGTATAATGTGGTCAGTATAGCGGGGGCGCACAGTGACAGAGTCTCGACCCATCATGGAACGGCTCAAGGATCGATCCTCGGCCCGACTGAGTACCTATTGTACGTTAACGATATGTGCAACCTATTCCGGCATGCCTCTGTCTACCAATTTGCTGATGACACATGCCTTATCATAGCTCACAGGGATCTAAGTACCGCGGAGAAGTTAATGCAAACTGAGTTTGACCTGTTATGTAAATGGGCGCATGACGTTGGTCTAACAATCAACTATCAAAAAACCAAACTCATGCACATTCATTCACCTTACTTGAAAACACAAGGAACACCAAGAGTGGTGGCTCATGAACACCAGTGTATGCACCGGTGCTTGGATGTCTGTGACTGTAAGCCGATTGATAATGTTAAAGAACATGTATATCTAGGTCTTAAGATTGATCATAAATTCAACTGGGGCCCACATGTGGACTCTGTTTGCGCTAAACTTAGAGCTATAATAGCAAAATTGCGCATACTGAAGGATAAACTGCCCTATAGGACCTTAAGATTGTTGTATTTGTCACTGGTCGATTCTGTTATCAACTATGGTATAACCAGTTATGGACGAACCTATAAAACCTACCTTCAAAAGATCTATAATCTACAAACACGATTATTAAAGATAGTGGTACCATATAAAATTAAACTGAAATACCAACCTGATTATGATAAGTTGTTCCAATATTGTAAAGTCACAAATGTATTTGATAAAGTAAAATTAGCTATTGCCTCTGATTACTGTGACAATAATATGTATAAGTTGCAAAAAGTAAGTAGACATAATTTTGCTCGTAACCTGTCGGTCTTGCCTCTGTATAAACTGCCGAAAGTAAACAATGAATACGGTAAAAGGGTCTGGACGTATGCTCTTCCAAGCATTCTAAATAACTTGCCTAAGGAAATAGCCAAAAGCTTAGAAAACAAAAACTCTCGACAAATTAAAAACATCTTAAAAGTCTTTTTTACCACTGATAAGTTTAGAATGGGGGAAGGGCCTGCGTGTGTGTCTACTGACGGCCAAATACCTGTGAGCGAGTAACAAATTAACCTAAACCGGTAGCGCACATAATCTTATATTAAAAAGATTGAGCGTTACTATCATGTAAGTAGTTATAAATGCATGTTGTTGAAATAAAAAGTTTCAAATTTTAAATTTTTTTTTTTTTATGTCAGACCGCATGCCTTTCCAATAGTAGGCAGCTTTAATACGCGAATACATTCGTTGCGACCCTGGGTGACCAGCTATAACAGAGTCGTGGTTTTCTTTTAATATTTTAGGAACTTCTACAGGAGTAGGGTAGATTAGTTGATTTTTATATATGTGAACTTTTATATTGGTATCGTGGAATATATAGGAAATCATATTATAGATTTTAATATACGTAAACTTTGAAAATGGGTCCGTGAAATCTGGTAATGCTAAGTTTGTAATATTTTGGCAATCAATTAGTAAGTTTCTAAGTTTAATTAGTAAGTTATAAACATCTTCATATTTAGTTTTTTCATAGTGATGTACTTTTGTAAATAGAAAATAGTAGGTTTTATTGTTGTCATTAACACATCGTATTGTAAGTGGCTCGCGTTCGGAATTTAGTAGATCAGCAGAATTATGGAGCTGCGATAATATTTCCTCGCAATGAGGCATGGAACAGTCAAAGTCTAAAGAGACTGGACAAGCAATTGTATTTAACTTAGATAAGTGTAGTCCTTGAATACACTCTTCGATGATGGTATTTGGAACTGGAAGCTGATTCGTAACTTGAGCCTTGAAATACTGTTCGTAAGAAAAATTATTTAAGTTGTTTACGTCAATAGTATTGATAGGGCAACGGGATAACGCATCGGCGTTAGAATTGAGACGACCTTGTTTATAAACAATTTCATAATCGTATTCTTCAAGTTTGAGACGCCAGCGAATGAGTCTACTACCCGGATCTTTTACATTAAATAGCCACACGAGGGGCCTATGATCTGTTATAATTTTGAATCTATTACCATATAAATATGGTCGAAAAGTTTTAACAGCGAATATAATAGCTAATAACTCTTTTTCCGTAGTTGAGTAATTGCCTTCAGGCTTATTTAGAGTGCGCGACGCATAAGCGATCGGCTTATCTTTACCGACGGGACCTTGAGACAGTATTGCACCTACAGCAAAGTTACTTGCATCTGTAGTAACATTAAAAGGTTGGGAGAAGTCAGGGTACTGTAGAAGAGGGGCAGTAATTAATTTTTCTTTTAGGAAATCGAATGCATGTTGTTGTTCTGTGTCCCAGTGGAACACAATATCCTTTTTTAATAGAGACGTAAGTGGTTTAGTTAACTTAGAAAAATTTTCAATGAATCGGCGATAATAGCCTATTAGGCCTAGAAACGATTTAATATTTTTAGGATTTTTAGGAACTGGAAATTGCGATACAGCGCTGACCTTTTCGGGATTCGGAGATACACCTTTATCGGTGATAATATGGCCAAGGTAAGTTACTTCATGCCTTAAGAACTCGCATTTGTCTGGTTGGAGTTTTAAATTGTATTCACGAAATTTGTCGAATACTAGTTGTAATTTTTGTATGTGATCTTGTAGATTTTGACTATAAACTATACAGTCGTCAAGATAGATATAGCAATGAAGGCCTTGTAAGCCTGATAACACAGTGTTCATAAGACGCTGAAACGTGGCAGGGGCATTTTTCAGCCCGAAAGGCATTCTGGTAAATTCGTAATGACCAGACATGTCTGAATTTGTGCTAACTGTGAAACCGGTTTTAGGCGCGTCCTTGGGACAAGTTTTCAGTTGATGAAAACCACTTGTGAGGTCTAACGTGCTAAAATATTTAGAGTGACCTAATTGGTCTAAAATATCAGTGATAAGAGGCAATGGATAAGATTCGGAAACAGTGACGTCATTAAGACGGCGATAGTCAATGACTATCCTCCACTTTTGTTTGCCGGAGGCGTCCATTTTTTTCGGGACTACCCAAACTGGGGCGCTCCAAGGCGAAGTTGAATGTCGAATAATATTTTGGTCTAGCATTTTACGAATTTGAGAATCGACTTCCTCCTTGTGGCATTCAGGGAAACGATATGATTTGACATTAATAGGTGGGGCATCACCTGTATTAATAGTGTGCTCAATGGCATTCGTGAAGGTTAAGGGTTCACCTTCGACATGAAAAATATCTGTATAGCGGGAGCAACATTCTAAGAGAGTCTTTTTCTCTTCATCATTTAGATGGGAGCAACGGATAAGATTTAATACTTTATTTACGCGATCACTTTTCGAACAAGAAATAGCATTAATATTACAAGAGTTAATCAATGAGCAATCAAGTTCAAGGGGTGTCGCTGTTACGTGATAATCTTTTATTTCAATATCACACTCTGTAGTGTTTAAAATGGTCACGTTTGTTTTCCCATTCGGTTTAATTGAGACAATGCAATTAGCGACATAAACGCCTTCGCGTAAGCTATGATCTAGTATGAGAGCTTCATTGTTATGATAAAGTTTGGGAGAGTAATTTGATACAGTGCACTCGATAACTACTTCAGATCGAGCTGGAATATTGTATGAAGGTTGAGTATAAATAATAGGAATGGAATGTTTTAATATGGAAATTGATTTAGAAGAGTAATCGATGTTAGTTTTAAAATAACTGCAAAAATCGCTACCGATTATTCCATCATAATTAATAAGATTGATGTCATCTTTAGTGACATGAAACTTGTACTTATGTATGTTACCCGATAAGTTGAACTCCATTTGAAAGGTACCTAGAGTTTCAACTGGAGTTTCTGAACTATTAATGCCCTTTAATTTGACAGTTTCAGTAGATAAACTTGGAAGGTTTTGTAAACAGGACTGTTTAACAATACTTATGGTTGATCCTGTATCAATAAGGAAACATAACTGTTCGCGAGCGTGATTAGTAAATAGATAAGTATGAGGTAAAGCTACCTTTTTACAGTAGTCATTAATTTCGTATATAGGTTTAGAATTAGTATAAGATGCTTGTACTTTTTCGGTACATAAGTGACATTTTATTTTGTCACTAGGCGTAGAACTCAGTTTATCTGCTTGAGATGAAAATTTAGTAGGACTCATCTCTTTTGGATGAGATGTGAATTTAGTAGAACTCATCACTTTTGGATGAGATGTGAATTTAGAAGAACTCATCTCTTTTGGATGAGATGTGAATTTAGTAGAACTCATCTCTTTTGGATGAGATGTGAATTTAGAAGAACTCATCTCTTTTGGATGAGATGTGAATTTAGCAGAACTCATCTCTTTTGGATGAGATGTGAATTTAGAAGAACTCATCTCTTTTGGATGAGATGTGAATTTAGTAGAACTCATCTCTTTTGGATGAGATGTGAATTTAGAAGAACTCATCTCTTTTGGATGAGATGTGAATTTAGTAGAACTCATCTCTTTTGGATGAGATGTGAATTTAGAAGAACTCATCTCTTTTGGATGAGATGCGAATTTAGTAGAACTAGTATAAGAATTAGCATAGGTCGTGTCATTTAGAGCTCTGTTCGATTTTGGCAGACACGGTACCAAAATCTCATTTAGTTTAAATTATCATCATTAATTTTATCTGCACTTTCACACGTGTGTGTAAGTGCGTCATTGGAGTTAGTAGGTGCCGAGTTACGGTCACGTTGTGCATCGTCAGCGGCTTGCCGTTGCTTCATATTATATTGTAGCTTGCGACATTCTTTGATTTCGTGACCAACATTTTTACAATAATTGCAAGTTTTAGGATTACCCTTGCAAATAGTATTAGAATTAGGAGACGTTGAATTATTGAAAATCTTAGACTCTCGATCATGTTTTTTATTCTTAAAACATTCTGATGAATTATGACCCGCTTTGTTGCAAATCGAACAATGTTTAGGAGATTTTAGATGAGATCTAGATAAGTTATATAATTTTTCTTCATCAATAGCATATTGTATAGCTTCATTGAGATTAGAGGGATTTTTGCAACGGACAATAGTCGATATGGAAGGGTTTAATCCTAGCATAAAGGTGTTTAGGGCAAGGTCCTCCATGGCTGCTATTCTGCCAGGCAGTTCCTTGTCATTTTTGCAACTATAATGTATGTCTGACTGTATACGGGTCAATATTGACTCCACCCTTAAGGAATAGATAGTGACATCCTCATTGGATAATTGTTTACAGTGTTGCAGATCTGATAATAAATGTGTAGCATGCTTTTTCTCCCCGAAAGTAGTCTTTAGAAAGGTCTTTAGCTCCGACCACAATAAAAATGACTTAAGGCTGCATGCAACTTGCGCTTTACCTTCTAGCTGTGAAATGACATATTTACATAGCACAGTTTGTTGGTCTAGAGAAGCCAAGGACATGGCATTCTCACAATTTGTAAGAAATGCAGGGAGGGTTTCCCTGTCACCATTATAAGGTTTTATAAATTTGGTTAGAAAAGATAGTGTAATTTTGTCAGACATTTCCTTTGATTTAGGTAACTCTTGTTTAACAGACATAAAAGATTATGATGTGTTGGACAAAATTAAATTAACAGTTAAATAACAATGTTAGGATAATAAAAATAGAAAAGACAAAACAATTAAAAGGTCGGTAAAAATAGAAAAACAGTATAGTGTTAAACTATTTAAAATTATAAGTAGCTAAATCACCCACAGAAATAAGAATTCAGACACTTTGAATAAAAAAATGGTAATTCACTAGAAACACTCACAGTAACACGATAATTGCTGACACCTGCATTATCAGGCGCGCAGTAGGAACTCGGAGTCCGGAGTCACGTTGCGCTGTGACGTGTCGGAGTTGAAGGTTGGTGAGTTAGACCTGGGGCTGTTGGTGATGTTGATGCCGTCTGGAGTGGACTCACACTATACAGTGGAGGCTGGCTGTCGTCCAAGTGCCGATGTGGCTGGAGCGGGCTCAAGCTGAAGAGCTGAGGCTGACCGTCGTCCAAGTAGTGACGCAGGCTTGACCTTGGGTCAAGTCTCACTGTCGGTCAATTGAACGGGGAGGCTGTAGGTTCGGAATACCAGTGTCTGTTTGACTCAACGTCGTAAGACTTCGTCTCTGGCATCCCACTTCTGACACCAATTTGTTACCAAGTCGCCCCCGTTGTCTTTTTAAATAAAAGAACAATAATTCTACAGAACCACTTTAATACACTGTATTACAAAACAGACACACAAGTACTTAGGAACTTATAATTTGGTAATGTCCCTCTTAATTACTCCCTTAATTTGGGCACACTGGTTCACACAACAACGTCCAGATTCTAACTAATTAAACATATTATTTCTGTGCATTAGGTAAAAATGCAACATCAGTAATTTGGTATAGAAAAGTGCATTGTTTATAAGTAAAAGCTGATGTATGCTTTATTGCCTTGTAGTAAGGGTTATAACAGAACGCTCCTTACAAATACAAGAAAAAAAACCTGGGCTGTGACCTGGGAGTGACCTGGGAGTCTTTAAATCAAGAGTGAATAGGTAGCTTCTAGGCAAGCGAGCTTCATCTTCGACCACATCATCGCTTACCATCAGGGCCCCAAGTCTGCTATTTTTTATAAATTCGTCATTCCAACACGATCCCATTGTCATTTTGCCAAAAGTTCGTAATCTGCTAAATTCATAATGGTCGATCATTGGTCAGTCAGTGGTCTTGTAACAATTTTTGATAACCGAGCTATTAAAAGCAATGACTGCACAATGACGTTCTAATGATAGGTCACTGATCAAAGAAACTGTCAAAATTTTAGCAGAATACCACATACCTCTGTCATTCATTTGCCATTATGTACGAGATTACCATTCTATGCTATTTCTATCAATGGTGTGTCAGTGGTTGACCATTGGAAAGTCTTAATGACGCTTTTATATTAGTAGATTACCAAACTTGTCAAAATCGACCATTATGAGATCAATGATAGACCATTCTGACACTATTGTAATAGCAGACTTGGGGCCCTGGTGAGATAGTGGTCAAATGCGTGCCTATCAATAAAAAAGAACATCCCTTTGGGCAGTGCTTCAGACTTCTTAGCTTTTTCTTTGTTACTACACAATAGTGCGTGTTATGTATATCTGAAAAAATGTTTGAAATCCACAAAAAGGCGTTGAAAATGTCAAATAAGGGTTTTAACCTCTCAATCAATATTCATTTTAGGTACTTTCAACACAGAATAAGTCTGCTTGGGTAAGTAAATATTTCAGTAGGTTCAATACACTGAATGTACTCGTAGGTACCATAAATTATTAGAATTGGATTAATTAATCGCTTGGGCTGTCTGAAAGTCAGATACTATGTCACATACATACACACACAGAATCAAAATCAAGTCGCTATTGATTGATATTGGTAAAGAGATATCATTTAAAGATTTGTAAGAATTGAATAGTAAGGACGATGTTGACTAAAGTTTCAACTACCTTTGATATAATTCCACTTCAATATTTATTTGCGACGTCCCAATAACTCGACACTCCAACATACGTGATTCAAACAGCCAATATGAATATTCCTGTACGTTATGCATTTCAAGTGACAAAGGTTCCATGTTCCAATATGGCTACTTTCATTTCCAATATTTTTCCGAACTACATACCTTTTTGGCCTTGTGCTAACGGTGATGTTACCTATATAATAGAATATATCGATAGGTACTGTCATTATTGAATTCTAAAAAGCTTTGGTAGTTATTTTAGAATATTTATAAATAACTACCTAGGTACTAATACAAATTTTCTCTCATATTACACCGGCAGCGCACCGCAGTTTCACCCGTGTAGTTTCCGTTCCCGTGGGAATGCGGGTATAAATTTTAACCAATGTTACTCGCTGATAATGTAGCTTTCTAGCGGTAGAAAAAATTTAAAAGCAAACAAAAAATCCTCTTTACTCGCAGCGCCTCGCGGTTCTACCCGCGTTGTTCACGTTCCTGTGGGAATACGGGGATAAAGTATAACCTATGTCACCCGGGGATAGTGTAGCTTCCCAACAGTGAAATTATTTTTCTAATCAGTTCAGTGGTTTCGGAGCCTAATCAATACAAAGAAACATTCCAATCTTTCCTCAGTATAATATGAGTATAGACAAAATTATAGACCTTATAGAAAATTACATTTTTGAGACGTTCGGTACACAGGCAAACAATAAGGAACGAGTGCTCCTGAGTTTTACGTAAAATCAGCAAACCACGCCACGTTTAATGGCAATAATGGCAGCCAATACTACATCTAATATCCCTATATTTTGCTGACGGCGATATAATATTAGTTCTTGAATTTTTCGCTTTTTATGTACGTCAATAAATAAATCAAACTCTAAAGAATTCAAAGATTTTTTCAGTACAAATGTTATATTTTATTTATCGAGATTTAATTCAACTTGATGATACTTGAAGGATCGGATTATTACTGTGCTGTATTGGGAATACTTTAACTACAGGCGTACATAAAATTCCATTCCTTGGCAGAGATGGAATTCCCAGCCAGAGTGTGTCTTTCCTGATACCTTACAACCTTTGGGATCATTAAGTCAAGATTGAATACATATTATGTTACATTGACCGCATCATAGCTACCACCAGGGCCCCGATTCTGCTATTTTTTTTATAAATTTGTCATTCCAACACGATCCCATTGTCATTTTGCTAAAAGTTCGTAATCTGCTAAATTCATAATGGTCGATCATTGGTGGGTCAATGGTCTCGTAATACTTTTTCATAACCGAGCTATTAAAAGCAATGACTGCACAATGACGTTCTAATGGTAGGTCACTGATCAAAGGAACTGTCAAAATTTTAGCAGATTACTGCATACGCCTGTCATTCATTTATCATTTATGTACGAGATTACCATTCTATGCCATTTCTTTCAACGAAGTGTCAGTGGTTGACCACTAAAAGCGTCACTATGACGCTTTTATATTAGTAGATTACGAAACTTGTAAATATCAATCATTATAAAATCAATGATAGACCATTCTGACACTATTATAATAGCAGATTTGGGGCCCTGATTGTATTTAAGAAGCAAGCTAACCATCATCTGCCTAGCCTTTTCCCAACTATATTGGGGTCGGCTCCCAGTCATGCCGGATTCAGCTGAATACCAGTATTTTACGTGAAGCGGCTGCCTACCAGACCTCCACAACCCATTAACTGGGGAACACGGTACTTCTTGGCAAGACTGGTGTCAGATTTTCTGGCTTCTGACAATCCGTAACGACTGCCAAAGATCTCCAAATGACAGCCGGGACCAACGGCTTAACGTGCTTTCCGAGGCACGGAGAAGTCTCGTTATGTTAAGATGGTCACCCATCCACAGACCAACCTCGGCAAGCGTTGCTTAACCTAGACGATCGACCCGTGCGGCTGTAAGAAGCAAGCTAACCAATAATCTTAAAAAAAAAATCGTTTCCCAACAGTGGATTTAAAATCAAGTATTTACTTCAAGAATCAGCTACCGTAGAACAACAACAGACATAAGTACCTCCTACATATCACCTGGCACAGGCCTCACAATCAGCGGCGTCCAATGTCCCCTGAATGAGACATTCGGAGCTGGGGACGACTCAAACAAAGGGGAGACTGTCAGCTACTAATGAATCCTATTCATCGTCGCGGGGAAGTAGGGGAGCTTTGCACAAATGCTATGTGCATACATACATATATGATGCTTTTGTGCTTGTTTTTATGACTGTAATCGATTTTTGCGATTGGTTTCCGATGTGTGTAAGGCTGGCTGTCGTATTTGGGGTAAATGACAACATTTATACTAAATACGATAGTCGGCAGAACAGTAAAGTGACCACGGTGAGTGAGACACGGCTATATCGACAAAATGCTTTACCATAATAATATGGCCGGCCATTGTATGATCATAGGTACACAGTTCAACGCTAGCACTGCAGCCAATGATTGTATTTTGTTTTCAATGAGTAACTAATTATGTGACGACAAAGTTATTGTAATAAACGTACACAGTGAACCGTACAATGAAGTAAAATTATGTTGGCTTTACCTATATAATTAAACATTTATTAACTAGAGTTATAAACAGGATTGGATAGGCTTCCTCAAGATGGACGTCGTAATTGAGGCGGACCTAAAAACCGTTTCATTATCAACAGATTGGCCGTACAAGGCAGGAGATAAGTTAACGGTAAAAATAAGGGGAAGGCCTTTACTCAGCATAAGGCGAAAGACCACTAAGTGCGAGTCAGGTTCCGTACTATTTTCATAAAAAGGGCAAAAATCATGTCTGTTGTGTGGGAGCCCCCTTAAATATTTATTTTAATCTATTTTTTTGTTTTGTTGCTATAGCAGCAACAGAAATACATCATCTGTGAAAATTTCAACTGCCTAAATATCAAGGTTCGTACGATACAGCCTTGTGACAGACGGACGGACAGCGAAGTCTTAGTAATAGAATCCCGTTTTACGTTTTGTACCTTTGTACCCGTTCACCCCTAAAAAAAGATCGACCGAAGATCGATCGTCGGATCCCCTTAGATCGACTGTGAACGGATCGCCAAACTTTGTAGATTCAATGAATTGGCCGGCCACATGATGTAATGACAGATTCAAAGACCTGGCCAATATTACGACAAATGGACAATATCAGGACGTAAAAGTAAATATGTATGTAGAGAGCAATACATTGTTAGTGTTGCGCATATACGAGTAGATCTTATCGGAGCAATAGCTGGCAGGCATTTGTTCAATTACTGTGAGTTTGGCAGTTTATCAGTTTTTGACTTTAAAATGTAACATCACGCCTGTATATCCCGAAGGGTTATAATAATAATATATATTTTATTTCGGGTATCAAAGATCCATAACACATATACCTTACAGACTATCATACATATTTATATAAAACAAAAACATTCGCTATTTTACACGAAGTGTCGGCGTCGTGTTGTGCTGCGTGGTGTCACGTAGTCTCCCGCGGAATCGCCGATACACGACACCCTTCGGCCAAAACTCTTCCTTGAGGAAGGTCTCAATATGATGAGTCGGAATACGCACCACGAACGACATGAAATTCGTGTTATGGCGCGGCTCCAACTTCTCTACCCTTAAGGACAGAAATATATGTATCTATAATAGTTATTTTTAAGCCCGATGACATAGAGGAACGAGCCTATTACAACCAATGAGGCACAAATCTAAGCACTGTGTTGGTAACCTGTAAACACCACTGCAGATCATGAGGTCCTGATCAGCAGTGGTCCTTGCGATAACTAGACAGTTACTTTCGGAAGTTTGTTTTAGCATAAATCTCAAATGAATTGAGCCTACTTTTAGCCAAACTGAACTGAAGGAGGTTTTATAATCTCGTTACGATCTGCTTCGGTTTTATACTTCGATCTTTATGTAGCAACTTTTTAAGGATGGGAAATCATCAAATGAGTTCTTCCACTCTGGACGGAGCGGAAGGGAGTGTTGGATTCTAACTGAATAAAACCTATCAGTATACCTCAAAATGCCCTTTGTGTTCCAGGGCCACGTATGTATTTCGTCGTTTTGTGGGTGACCATGTAAACGTACCGTGTTTCCTACGTGCGTCAGAAATCACTATAAGCTGTTGGTCCTGGCTGTCATTTGTAAATCTTTGACAGTTGTTAAGGGTAGGTGGGTCAGTAATGTGGGGTATCAAAAAAAGGGCTCGAGGAAACGACACCCAAAATGTAAGTCACTACACGATATACTACAAAAAACTACTATCAAAAAACCCGACCACGAAAAAAATCAACTTAAACCTATCAAACATGAAACTTTTTAGACAGTCTGATGCAGTTGATGGCATTAAATCTGTGCTTGAACTACAACTAGTGACAAATATTTCATCTCATTATGATACATTACTTGCAATGTGTATAACATCATCATGTCTCATCTCATTTATTATGCAACTACGTTATGACAATCTAAATTACGGTAATAGTTATGCATGGCAAATTGGCAATTGCTTTTGTGGTGCGGTGCGCGTCAAATTAGTTAATCTTGTCTTGTAGGTCCGAAGCGAGGTGGCATGAGATACGGTCACCTCCTGCTGGCGAAGGAGGGGGCAAATCGCGCGAGAGAGAGGGAACCTGATGCCCCAGCCACCGCAATAGAAGATGACGCGCTACGGCTACGGCTACGGTAGGCGCGGGACTATGGTGGCGAGCGATGGGTGGCTCGCCGCCCAATACCAATCAGGTCCGGGTCGACGGCGCGTCGTTCGTCGGTCAGTATCTGCTGGGGTTGCGGCATTTTTTTTAGTGTGGAAGGAAGTTTTTCCTACTGACAAAAACCCGTCCAAGTTCCTTCTATTGTCCTTTGCTTTTCAGGGTCGCTGTAACTTATTCGAACAAATTCCGCAACCCTGGACCAAAAACTACCTGCATTACTTCTTGTCTCTTTTACATCACCGTCACTCGATTATATTATGACTGCAAAGTGATGAAAAGAAAAGAGCAGACAAAAAAAGAATGTTGAAGTTGTTGTTGTTGTTGTTGTTGTGTTGTTGTTGTTGTTGTGTTGTTGTTGTTGTTGTTGATGTGTGTGCTTTTGAAACACGAAAAAAAAAACATGTTATAAAACCAAAAACACTAAGTAACAGCATTATTTTTTTAGTAATCTGCAGTCTTTATGTATCCTTTCCAAAATTAGATTTCAGCACAGTTTCTTCCACAAAAAAAACTTTACAACCCTAGACTATCCCGTCAATTGAAACCAATTGTTTCGGTATTGTTGTTAAAGGTCTAAATTGTAAGTCTTTGATGGTAGGCTGAGGCCCAAAGCCATAAGCTTGAATTGTGAGACGTGACACAATTGTAAATGTGAGGTTTTTATATTGATAGGGTTAACCCTACTTAAGTAACTGCCTACTATAAGGTAGGCAAGAAAAATATTTGATAAGGTTGTGACTTCATAGTCAAAGACACACATACTTATGGCCTGCGCAGAATGGCGGACGCGGACGGGACGACAAAAGATTTTTAGATATATATATTTTAATGGCAGAAGCCGGTGACTTCGTCCGCGTGAATGTCAAAATATTGTATTATTAGCGTCAAAACGTTATTTTCAAAGTACCACGTGGTCGAGTCTATAAAAGCCGAGCGCAACAGTACTCGCCCCTTATTTCGTCTCCAGCAGTCGTCGTGACAACTTCAGTTAATACCTTGCGTATTGTGAATTATTTTAGGAAGTACCTATATTTTACATAAGTTTTACTGTAATTGCTGTAAATTAAATAAAGACTAAATAATTGGTCATTCTGTTCATTTTTTTTTAAGTAAAATTTATATCAACCACTAATATCATTCGTGGGATAGGCCCCATTGCCGGTACTATTTTATTCTGTTTCGTGTCACGTGAAAAACTTTTGAATCATGTCCGAAAGAGCTACACCTCGTACTCGGGGAAGAAGAAGTAGGCGTGATCCAAATAGTGATGCAACCCAACTCCAAGAAACCCTTGGAGCTATTCTGGCGCGACTGACCGCGCTGGAAAATACCAGCCCACCCGCAACTGGCACCGAGTCGGCGACAGCAAATCCGGAAGCATGTGGCTCTGCGGCACCTGGGCAGATCATCGCGTCTACGCCTCAGGAGCTACAACCAGCAGTGCCCGAGTCTAACGCCAGCATCGCTGAAGAAACGCTCGCAAGTGCTTCGACATCACTGGATGCTACAGACCGCCTCATTGGAGCGTTGAGCGCTTTAACCAAGGTCAGATCCACCCATTATTACATATCAAACTTTGATCCTAGCATACATGACATTGATTCTTGGTGTGAGGAGGTTGAAAGGGCACGTGATATTAATAGATGGGACGACAACGAGTGTTTATCCCGAATTGCTAACTGCTTGAAAGGAGATGCTCGTAGCTGGTTAAATGACTGGGTCACAAACGACCGCACGTGGTCTAACTTTAAGATCGAGTTCAAACCTCTTTGCTCGCGACGAATCGATGTCGCAAATATTTTGTTTGACGTCATGAGTACTAATTCCGACAAATATTCTACATATGCCGAATATGCTAGGCGTTCAATCCTGAGATTAAATATTGTTAGAGGGTTAAGCGATGATTTAATGGTCGCAATTGTCATTCGAGGTATTACTGACGCACAAGTACGTGCCGCTGCAACAAACGCTCATTTGTCAACCAAAGATCTTGTAGAATTCTTTTCTATTTACACTAAACCTAATACCAACTCAACTGTGACCTCTGTAAAATCTTCGCAAAGTAAACAGTTTGACCGAAACTCTCGCAAACGTCCGCATCCTAATAAAAATCGCGAATTAACATGTTTTTCTTGTGGTATTGTGGGTCATGTACAGCGTGCGTGCCCTAAACAATCGAAAACAATTAAAAACGATGAGTCGGCAGAATCAATTAATAAGAAATCAAACGTGTCGTGTTCTTTCTGTAAAAAGCCAGGCCACGACGCCTCTGTCTGTTTCGCTAAACAAAGATCTGAAACGCGAAATAAAAACAACGTCAATTTTTGTTTCGAATTGAAAGGTGCGTCAACAGACAGTGACGTCACGACGGCCGTAATACAGGGTATACCTACAGACGTGTTGATAGATAGCGGATCACGAGTTTCACTTATTTCGGAATCGGTATTAAAATATTTTAAGTGTACCCAAGTACCCACTTATCAAGTATTACGTGGTATAGGTGATCAAAATATTCAGTGTAATAGTCACGTAACATTAATTATAGAATTTAGCGACATCTCTCTGGAGGTAGATCTTTATGTTGTTCCCATAAAATGCCTAAACGTACCAGTACTGATAGGAACAGATGTTTTGAACCGTGACGGGGTAACCTATATTCGTGCAAACAATGAGCAACGTATTACTAGAATTCCTAGTTCAAGTAGTCAAAATGTATTGTTTATCAACTCAAGTGATCAGTTTTCGGTTAACACGCCACTTGAAGGTAGCGATCGTGAAAAATTAATGTGTGTCGTAAATCAGTTTAAGGAATTCTTTATTGTTGGGACTGCTTTGTCAACAGTCACAACTGGTAGTATGCGTATTGAGTTGACGTGTGCGACACCAATTTGTTATAGGCCGTACAGACTTTCGATCGACGAAAAATTAAAAGTTCGTGATATAGTGAAAGATTTGCTCGACAAGAAGATAATCCGCGAATCCAACTCTCCATACGCAAGCCCGATTATTCTTGTAAAGAAAAAAGACGGAAAAGATCGCATGTGTGTCGATTACCGCGCGTTAAACGCCGTTACCGTGAAAGATCGCTATCCATTACCATTGATAGAAGACCATATTGATCGCCTTGGTAAGAGCAAGTTCTTCAGCTGTTTGGATATGGCAACAGGTTTCTATCAAATTAAATTGGATAGTGATTCTGTAGCGAAGACCGCGTTCGTGACCCCAGAAGGTCACTACGAGTATCTAAAAATGCCGTTTGGTCTTGCGAACGCGCCGGTGGTATATCAACGTATAATAACAAATACGCTTAAAACGTTCATAGAGTCTGGTAAAGCCCTAATTTTTATTGACGATGTACTTTTATTGGCTTCTTCTATCGATGAGGCAATCGAGAACGTGCGTGATGTATTGAAAACACTCACTTCCGCAGGTTTTTCTATTAACTTAAAGAAAAGTACATTTGTGGCTACAGAAGTTGAGTACTTAGGCCGAACTATCTCTGAGGGTCAGGTTAGACCGAGTGAACAAAAAATTAAGGTTTTAATTGAATCCCCTGTGCCCACAAATGTAAATCAAGTTCGACAGCTTCTCGGTTTGGCAGGATATTTCCGTCGCTACATACCCGGTTATGCATCTAAGACGGCACCGATTGCTAGTTTAACACGAGGTAGCGTTAAATTTCACTGGGGCGAAGAACAAGAAAACGCGCGTAAATACTTAATCCACTGCCTTACAAATGAACCCGTGCTTGCTATTTTTGATCCGGCATTACCAACCGAGTTACATACGGACGCGAGTTCTATCGGATATGGTGCAGTTCTCATTCAGGTGCATGAGAATGGTAAACGGCGAGTAGTAGCGTACTTTAGTAAAACGACGCAAGGCGCCGAACCGCGATACCATTCTTATGAACTTGAGACGCTAGCGATAATTAAAGCTTTACAACACTTTCGCCACTATTTATTGGGTATTTCGTTCAAAATTGTGACTGACTGTAACGCGCTTAAATTAACGGAACGTAAGAAAGATTTACTACCACGTATCGCGCGTTGGTGGATATACATGCAAGATTTCAACTTCACAATAGAATATAGAAAAGGTGTTATGATGCAACACGCCGATTATCTAAGTCGAAATCCTGTTGATGTTCTCCAAATAACTAAGCCGAAAAACTGGGCGCAGATTGCTCAATCTGCGGATGAGGAAACTCGTGCGCTGATTGACAAAGTCAACAATAATGAGCTAGACTCTTCCCGGTATGTGGTTCGCAACGATTTGCTCTATTATAAATATACCCCTACGGGCCAGGAGCCAAGGCTACTATGCTTTATTCCCAAAGGGCACCGATTAAGTCTCCTAAGAGTTTTTCATGACCAGCATGAACACATAAGCGCCGAGAAGACAATTGATCTAATTCTGCGGCATTTTTGGTTCCCAGGACTTTATGCGTTCGTAAGGAAATACATAGGTCATTGTTTGATTTGTCTTTCGTCAAAAAGGGTTCCTAGGGCTCCTCATTACCCGATTTCCTCGTGGCATAAGCCAGATACTCCATTTAATACGGTTCACGTAGACGTGCTAGGCCCATTACCTATTTCAAACGATAACAAATACATACTGCTCATCGTAGACGCCTATTCCAAGTATTGTTTGTTTTATGCTATAAAAAGGCAAGATTCGAACGAACTAAAACAAATGTTTTCAAACGCCGTTTCCCTATTCGGTACCCCCAAACTTATCGTGTGTGATAGAGGACGAATGTTTGAGAGTGCGAGTTTTCAAGGCTGGGTTACTGAAATGGGTAGTGAAATTCATTTTGTGACGCCCGAGATGCACAGTGAAAACGGTCAGGTTGAACGTTACTGTCGTACTTTACTCAATATGTTACGCATAGAGGCGTCTAAGCCAGGATGCAAATGGTCCGATTCTTTGTGGAAGATGCAGCTTGTTATCAACTGTACTAAACATAAGACCACTCAGATCTCACCGTTACAATTACTGATTGGTGTGGAAGCGGTCACGCCAGTTATAAGATCACTTATTCGCGATGTTGCTGTTGATGACGTGCGACCGAATCGCGAGGGTTTGAGAGAATTGCAAAGGCAGCGCGCTTGTGAACTTCTTGACCAAAATAGACGTAAACAAGATGAATATGTCAATAAGAGTCGGAAAGTCAAACGTACATTTAATCTAAATGATAATGTGTTTGTAATAAAAACCTCCCAAGTAACAGGCAAGCTGGACCCAGGGATGCGAGGGCCATATCGTGTGGTGAAAATACTTCCCCACGATCGATACGAACTGCAGTTGCTAACTGGTTCATATGGCAAAGTCACTCAGGCTGCTGCTGAGCATATGGTTGCTTGGAAAGGAGAGTGGACTCCCGAGTCGTGTGCCACGTTCTTTCATAGTAAGTAGACCCTCGTACTGGTTTTCACTGAAAGGATGCATTGTCGTGTATTGTATCAAATAAGTTTGATACAATCTATATGACATGGACTAAAAGAGCCATAATTATGTAATTCATGGTTGTAAGGGCATTGAGATGAGTCTCTGCCAAGACATGCTAACTGGGTGCCTCTGTCTCAGTTCATAAGGGCATTGAGATGAGTCTCTGCCAAGACACGCTAACTGGGTGCCTCTGTCTCAGTTCATAAGGGCATTGAGATGAGTCTCTGCCAAGACACGCTAACTGGGTGCCTCTGTCTCAGTTCATAAGGGCATTGAGATGAGTCTCTGCCAAGACACGCTAACTGGGTGCCTCTGTCTCAGTTCATAAGGGCATTGAGATGAGTCTCTGCCAAGACAAGCTAACTGGGTGCCTCTGTCTAGTTATGTTGTATTTAATTACAACAAAACATTCGCTTTGGTGAAGTAATTTGGATGTTACTAATGTGGGCCATTCTCTAAATTTCAGCTGAAGAGGAAAGTCTCATAGCACCTTCCACTAGTGCTACTAGCTGTGAAGATCATCCAAATCGTGAAGATGCAGACATACACCAGGGTCCATCAACTACGGATACAGCTATCGATGACGTGAGCCTTCCGCGTCACCAGAGACCAGTTACCGAAGATAGCTGCAGCGAAGTGCAGCAAGGATCATCAGGACAATGTGGCTGAGGACATCCACTCATCAGGAGAGGCCGTATTAGCGTCAAAACGTTATTTTCAAAGTACCACGTGGTCGAGTCTATAAAAGCCGAGCGCAACAGTACTCGCCCCTTATTTCGTCTCCAGCAGTCGTCGTGACAACTTCAGTTAATACCTTGCGTATTGTGAATTATTTTAGGAAGTACCTATATTTTACATAAGTTTTACTGTAATTGCTGTAAATTAAATAAAGACTAAATAATTGGTCATTCTGTTCATTTTTTTTAAGTAAAATTTATATCAACCGCTAATAGTATGCTAAAAAATCTATCTCAGTAGGTACTAAATTTCATCAAAATCCGTTTAGCCGTGAAGACCAGAAAAGGTAACAGACAGACAGAGCTACTTCCCTTTTATAATATTATTTGGATAGTGTGGATTATGTTCTACATTATAGAGAGAAAATATTTTTAAGAGGGCCTGTATGGCCCTCATTATCAGGGACAAAAGTCATTATTAAAAGAACTTTAACATCGTGTATAATTCATAAATTTAAACTAAACTTTATAACGAGAACTTAGTTCAATAAAACTCCAGACATTTAAAACTTTATAATATAAAGTAGAACGATAAAAACACAACAAACTCAACAAACTACTAAAAAAAGTATTGTAAAACTAGGCAACAAAAGCAAAGAACGAAACGAACAAAAAAGGTGCAGAAGTTTCATTTTTTTCTACAAGCTCTGCGAGCGACAACAATATCGGCACAGCAAAAAGTGCAATATCAGAAGGATACGCAACCTTAGCTATTGTTGGACTAAAGTACTGTCAAATTCCTCCTCCTCATCGTGTCGTATTCCTCATGACAGACAGTTGTGATTCCGTCCCACATAAAATAATTTTCTTGACGATATTTCACCATCTGTGCTTATCCTTGGCATTGAATGTAGTTTTCAGGCATTGATTGAGCGAATTTGCTTGGAGCAACGAAGTGGACTGCAAACCTTTGTTATTCTAGGTTATGTACATAGTGTAAAATAAAATAAAAAGAGAATCTTTGCAGTCCAGTTTCACTCCGTCTCTTTCTATAGCCGGATTACATGAAGCATCGGCCAAAAAGAATTATAATTGTGTTTAAGTAAGATATACGAGGGTCCGGATCTATTCAAGCCAAAACCTATTCTTATTCGAGTCCCGGAAGGTATTTACAGTGGCCCAATATTCTTGTTTTATTTAAGTATTATGTAAAAATACCTCATTTGATTAACGTGGAAAATATTGCGTCTTAACTTTGCATTGTTAGTCAGTATGTATGGTACAAATCTTGCAACTGATTTTTTCAGACAGTCATCATCAACCGATTGTACTGAAATATTGCATAAACGTTTGATTTGAATGACAATGCATGGTTAGCTAAGTAACATAATTCTAAATCCAATATGGCGGATTCTCAAAGACGGCGGACCAGTTGTTATTTTTTTTTTATACCTAGCTTATTAGTTTTCACCAGAGGCACGCGTGAATGTCGAAAATGATCGCAAACGGACATACATATTTCCTTAAAATCCATTCAGTCGTTCTGGCGGTATTGATTATTTATCAAGCACCCATCCAAATTTTATTTTATGATTCTAAAACTCATTTTTATGATTTTTTTACAGTTAACCTTCTGCATTCAATTTCCCAGTGTTATCCTGTTCGTCCTAGACGAGACGGGGTTTGATCGATACAAGCAACGAGCCGGAAAGCTTCCATAACGCTCCGTACACACGCTAATAAATATCGGGATTGAACCATTTGACGCTATTCAGATGAACATGTAGATATGAAAGACGAAAGAGTTGTAATGCCAATGTGAAAATACATACTGTGATGAAATAAATTATTAGGGTATCTTAATTGAATTAAGCAATAGAATGTGAAGTGTAAATAAAATCTTTTCTCACTAAGTATACTACTTGTTCTAGATGTACCTACCAGGTGTTTATTACTCAACCACGCCAAAACGACTGAACGAATCTGGATGTTTGGCTCAGAGAGACTTTGGTCTGGATTTCTACATAGACAACTTTTTCCGACATTCACATGGACGAAATCATTGGCAAAAAAGTACATCGTAAATACGATTGACTACCGAACACCCACGAACCAATCAGCCGCGCAATCTCGTGTAATAAAAATATAATATTGTTATTAAATAAATTCAAGGAGTATGTATAGCAATCTCTGTTCGATCCAGCCCGTTCCTAGCTGGACCACTACCAGCGGCGCCCTAAGCCGAGGTCTGTACCCCACAGGAGGTGCACTTAGCATATAGTCGCTTAGTTCTAAAGTTTTTATAAGCCCTGCCTGGAGGCTTCAATATTTATATTAAGGCTGCCACAGACAAGTCCGGTTAAGCAATCGACAATCTCCTAGATTGAACTACGAGAGGCCACTAATTAAAAAAAGGATCATAGCAGATGGCGTTCTGTAATTTCTGCTTACTCTCATGAGAATAAGACGTTAGTATATGTATCTATGTATGGATGAGCGATGAAAACAAGCGACAAGAATAAGGAAACGCCATGATACTTTCCCAACAGAGGAATAATAAAAGCTGCTTTTAAAACTAACTACTTCGTACCTAACTAAAAATTAATCGCATTATAAAATCTAAAGCAGTTTTAACGAGGTACTTGCCTAAGCTAAAACAGTTTAAAATACTCAAAGAGCTTCCTTAAAACTAGGTCATCTCTATTAATATCCTTTGAAGTTAAAAATTGGAGTCGGGATGATTCGAGTAAAGTCGTTGGGGAAACTCTCTTATCCCCTAGACTTTAATCAATCAACTTCTTTATAGTGGATGGGGATTTTTTTATTTATATTTTTAACGAGGTTTTTGCTGCTTTTTTGCGCCTGTAGAATATGATTATTTTATTTAGGATGGCTATGGAAATGACTAGTCTTTTCTGGCTGATTCGCTTCTATGATATATGTATTTCATCGGAACCATGCATTTGTCGGATTAACAAAATAAAATATAAAATAAAAAGTCATTTATTCAAACTAGGTTGTATTACACCTCTTTTTGGGATATATAACTTTAGATTGAAGTAAAGATATTAAAAATAATTTGCGTTCTATAATAATGTACCTACATACGTCCAAAGTTTATTTGAACGTATATTATTATCTGAAAGTCAACAAGAAAACGCGCCTAACTAAATAAATAATATCATTGAATAAATAAAAATAGCTTAGCAATTTCTGAGAGAACCTTAAACATAACCTACACACCTACATTTAAAATTCGAAACTTCCCCATGTTATTCTGTGAAATAAATAACCACATTTCATGCATGCTGAACGTTTCAGTGGAAAAGTAAATTAATATGCGCAAGTTTAATTATTAAAATTAGCAGGGACATCCCTAGCAGGGGCCGCTATGAATACGTAATCCCAACTCTAATTACATATGGACATCCCTAGCGTTTGTTTTCAGTATTTTACTTTTTTTGGGACCGAGTTTTTGGTTTAAACCGTGTGACGGTTTGAGTTATTTTGCTTTTGTTAAGAAGCAAAAAAACTCAAGGCGGTGAAGACGTGAACACAGCGAAATGAATGGGATTGACACACGCTGTCGAAATATGACGTGATAAATTCCTTATATTATAACCCTTGTATTTGGGCTTCCAGAGTCTCTAGACAAAATTGCATTCTATTAATGATAAATGATACATGATACATGATAAATGATAAATGATAAATGATAAATGATATTTATTTTGTAAGTAGGTTGTAAATAACACTTTTACACGTCAATATTTTTGGTCGTTATAAACTAGATGAGGCCGGTGTTTCCTAGCTGACTACCCTGAGAAGAAACACCGAAACAAACTCAGAGGTCAAGGTCTCTTTTAAAGTCCATACAATTGTACTGGTCAAATCATATGAGAACCATGTAGGTTGGTGTCTGAAGTGGTCTTTTGAGGAAAGTACCACACAGATTTGAGTTGACCTGTCCAGACAGTGCAAGCATTTGTCAGTTACCGAGTAGCTCAAACTTAGAACTTTAAGGAGCTCGTCGATTTGACGATCAATACTAAAGTAAGGACATTTGGGTAGGCCACATAAAGAACTCAAACCGCCAGACTAACAAGAAATGAACCCCTAACATAGCGATTTACATGGTCCTCACATTCACAATACGTTATATGAGGACCATGTCAGTGTCTGAAGTGGTCTTTTGAGGAAAGAACCACACAGATTTGAGTGGACCTGTCCATTCATTGCAAGCCTTGGTCAGTAGTCGAGTAGCTCAACTTAGAGCCAATAAGGAGCTCAACGACTCGACGAACAATGCCAATGAAAGGACATTTGGGTAGGCCACAAAAAAACTCAAACAGCCAGACAACGCTAAAAAAAAGGAAAAAAAATACTTGAAGAGGAAAAAAAACGATAATAACCCCTAAAGTCCTCATATTCACAATAGTAAATAAATTAAAAAATATAATACTTTACAAAGTAAGTATTCATGTCAAAATAAGAAATTGTAATAAAATAAAAAGAATACTTTAAAAAGTAAACATTCATGTCAAAAGTAAACTAAACGAAAATTGAAACATGTCAAAGTGTAAAAATATAAAAGAAAAACACAGAAACAAAACAACAACATAAAACATTGGGCCATGTACACAACTGAAGCAGCTCAATCCCAAGCCTTCTTGTCCTCCAGATAGTCTTTAACTGTGTAAAAAGCTTTCTGGCATAGCTTACGTTTTATAAATACTTTGAATTTATTTATGCTTAGTTCTTGAATGCGGCCAGGAAGTTTATTATAAAAATGTATACATTGGCATCGAAAGGAACCACCTATTTTCTTGAGCCTGGTTTTAGGAACAACAAAATTGTGTTTGTTCCTAGTATTTATGCTATGGATATCACTGTATTTTTAAACAGATTAATATTTTTATGTGCGTACAAGAGATTCTCATAGATATACTGAGAGGGCACAGTCATTATATTAATCTCTTTAAATTTTTCTCTGAGTGAGTGTCTGGGATTTAATTTATAAATCGCACGAATAGCTCTTTTTTGTAAAACAAATATTGTCTGCATATCGGCGGCATTTCCCCACAACAGAATTCCATATGACATCACGCTATGAAAGTAACTAAAGTACACTAAACGGGCCGTTTCTAAATCAGTTAAGCCACGAATTTTCCTAACGGCAAATGCTGCAGAACTGAGTTTTTTTGACAGTTTATCTATATGGGGGCCCCACTGAAGCTTCGCATCCAAAGTGATGCCTAAGAACACTGTGGTATCTTCGGGTTTCAACTCTTCACCCTTTATTGTTAGAACAGTATTCACTTGTCTTACATGAGGTAAAGTAAACTTTATGCATTTCGTCTTCTTCTCGTTAAGTAGAAGATTATTAACATTAAACCAGTTAACTACAGTCGCAAGGGCACTATTTATATTGTCAGTAACCATCTGCTGACGTTTTAGTTTGAACAAAAGCGACGTGTCGTCTGCAAACAACACTATATCATATTTATCTTTTATGAGGTACGGCAAGTCATTAATATATATCAGAAACAGGAAGGGACCTAAAATTGAGCCTTGGGGGCCCCCATCCTGACTACCGATCCAGGAGACCTTTTACCATTGACATCAACTCTCTGAATCCTACCACTCAAGTATGAAGTAAGAAGATCCAGAGAGGCGTCTCGGATTCCGTAATAGTGCAATTTCCTGATTAACGTTTCATGGAGAACGCAATCGAACGCCTTGGACAAATCGCAAAAAATGCCCAAAGCATCGCATTTGTCCTCCCATGCATTGTAAATGTGTCCTAGAAGTTCAACACCGGCATCGGTTGTTGAACGACCCCTCGTAAAACCAAACTGTTTGTTATGTAAAAATTTATGTTTATTAAAATAACTTTGCATTTGATTTAAAATAAGTTTCTCAAAAATTTTACTAAAAGTAGGTAGCACTGATATTGGTCTATAATTGGAAGGGTCTGATGTACTCCCCGATTTAAATAACGGAATTATTTTACTATATTTCATTAGATCAGTAAACTCACCACGGTCTATACAATTATTAAAAATAACAGCTAAAGTAGAGGCTACAATGTGTATAATGGACTTAGCAAGGTCGACAGAATTACCCCATAGATCGGCAGTCTTTTTAACATTCAATGAGTTAAACGTTTTTACGATATCATTAGAAGTGACATGTTGGAATTTGAATTCGGCATCACAAACTGGAACGTTTTCTTTAAGTAATGCTTCTGCAGCCCTAGGTGATGAATCTAGAAACTTAGTTGTCGATACGGGAATCTCTGCAAAGAAATCTTCAAAAGCCGCGGCGACTTGCGAATCTAATTTAATTATATTGTCATTAATAGCAAGGCTATAATCACTACTTCGATTGCAAGACCTTCCCGTTTCGCTATTAATAATATCCCAAGTCATTTTTATCACATTACTACTATTTTTAATTTTTGCACTCAAGTACCTAGACTTGGCTATATAACAAACCTTTTTAAATAGTTTAGTATAATTCTTAACATATAAATTAAACTCTACAGTATTAATATAAGTTCTTTCTTCGTACAGCTCATAAAGCCGTTCTCTACTTTTATAAATACCAATGGTAGCCCAGTCACTGAAGGAAGTGTTACTGTTAACCGAAATGGTTTTGGGAACAAATGTTGTATCAAACTCTGCACAATACATTTTGAAAAAATCATTGTAACATTGATTAGGGTCACCATTAGTTGACAGAGTTGGCATTTTATTTAAAAGTTTAGTTTTAAATATTTTTAAGCGAAATTTTGATTTTGGGTTAACAGTGATATCCTTTTTTCTAATTTTCTAACAAATTAACATTAAAGTCACCACAGACAATGATAGACTTGCTTGAATTACAAATTTTGTGCAAAACTTCATCCATTACTGTTTCAAAACTATCATACAATCCTGAAGGTGGTCTGTACACACTTAATATAACATACTGCTCCAATTCAATACAGGCTATTTCAATAATCCGCTCAACAGAGAGGCTCACTATATCCTTACGGTCTTTAAACTTAAGATGATTATTTATTAAAATTAATGAGCCACCATGTATAGCATTTTCTCTGCTGAACGAGCTACCAACCTGGTGATTGCTATAATTAAACTGAAACTGATGGCTTTTAAGCCAATGTTCCGTTAAACAGAGAATATCAATATTGTTAAAATTAAGGAATAATTCAACTTCTAAGTCTTTGTTCATAAATCCTTGAATATTTTGATGCACCAGGTTAATAGTATTTGTTGATTTTAAAAGGTTATTTGAATTACTACTATTTTGTGTATTGGTGCTAGAGATAATCTCTGTTGTCTTACTTTTTAATTTAAATTATAATTCATGTCAGTATTTGCTGCCAAGGTATTGGCAGAATTATTTAAAATGTCATGGCATTGCTCAATAGGAGCAAATTGTTTAGCCAAGTTCTTGGCTGTTATATTAAAAAAATATGATAGCGACATAGCTATCTGTCTTCGATAAAAGTTTGTTAGATAGTATCTGTTTAAAAGATACCTATCCTTTGTCAAATAAAAGTTATCACCAACATAATTGTTGATGTCAATTAAATGAAATAAGTGATTATGAAATGTCATATTGTGCAGATTCATATTAAAATTAAATCTAGTGAGATTTTCTTCCTGTGGCAAACTTGGGCTATATGGCAACGTGAACATCACAATTTTTCTTAATACGAGGTTACTTAGTGTTCTATAATATTGTTGCAATTCTCCTTTGTTCACATTGCCTCTATTACCAATAAAAATGACAAGTATGGTTTCTTGGTTAAATTTACATTTTATAATTTTTTTCATTATGTCAAATAATGAACAGCCAGGCATACAATTGTTTATTATTGAATGTCCTGGGTATTCATTTGACAAAAGGTGGCCTAAATCCTTTCCTATTTCATCACTATAAATTACAACTTCTTTATTTAAAATATGTTGTGATAAACAATTACTCATTTCTACTGGCAAACTGGCACAAGACTGCAGTAAGGTTGTATCATGCAATGACAGTGAATGGTCTGGTGCTGAAGCAATAGATGGTAATTGACACCGCTCACAGTTGTTTTGTTGTGAGCTTACCAGCTCATTCATTGCCAACACATATTCTCTCATTTGATTTTCAGAGGCTGTATATTTGATGGTCATTGAACTTAATTTCTGCTGTAGGCGGTCAAGTTCACACTGCAAGTCTTCAGTGTCAATCTGGTATGAATGCGAATAAAATAAATGAATGCGATAATCGAAATTCTACAATATTATGAATTGATCACGTGATATTTCGACAGCGTGTGTCAATCCCATTCATTTTGACGTTTTGACGCCTTCAACACGCTATCGCTTACAGAATGTCACTTATCTCAGCCTCCTCATCACCACGCATAACGGTCAAAGGGATACGTGCTAACGTCTTATTTAGTGTTTATGGCAACTGAGTCGAGTTATTTACAAGGATTTCCACTCGACTCTTCTTTTCAGTCTTTTTCTATTCTCTTCTGAGTCGTAAAGGAATAAACTTGAATAGTTAAATTTCATTTACTATCAAGCTATAGCAGTTAATTTGATGTTTCGAGGTATCGCTGAGTTGGAATATAATTCTCCCTCTGAACATCAGGACGGCAACTAGTCGGTGGTCCTTTAAGGTTTAAGGTAAAGGCACGTAAGCACATTCGCAAGAAGTTGGTAGAATCATCACAGAGTTAATTCGTTGCTTTCGTTTTTCTCAATGCCGTTGTTAATTTTATTTGTATGTAGGTATGTATTTTTCCCTCTCTGTTTGTCATTATTTTAAGTTGCACCTGTCATGTTGTCTCTGCACTACCCTAAGGTCGATTGGTAGAAAATGCCTACTGCATGAAATAATGAAATGTATGAAATGAAATAAATAATTCTGCAAGCTCAAATTCGATCACCCAATCTGGCCAAACTAATACAAACAAGTCACTTTTGCGACCAGTTTACCGACCAGCGGATTTTTTCCGAAAGAATCACCGCGGCCCTGCAACGCAAAGGGAGGAAGGAACACGGATGGTATTTAGTCAGCATGAATCTGACACTCCCCTTCACTCCATCCAGAGCATTTGATGATTTATCATCCTTAAAAGAAAAGCTTGCGACCCTGAGACCTATGTGGCACGACTTGAAATAAAGTTAATTCCACGTACAGTTTTCCTCTGACGTCTCTTCGAAAAATCTTAAACATTACAACACCTCATATACATTTGCAAAAAAGGGGTAAACAGAAGTTGATAAATATTCTAGTTTTAAGTCAAAAGTGAATAAATTACTTTTAGATAAGCGTGCCCCATTGCCGAACACATGATCGCTTTAGTTTAGGTGAGATTAGTCAAAGGAGACCCTAACAGTAATAAAATATACTGTTTTTAAGGAGTGCCTATCACCATTAATTGGGCTCAAATCCAGACTTAAATAACATCAACTAAATAACAGAGTACCTCCCCCTTAATTTGAGCACTCCTAATAATTGGAATACTATCGCGACAGCCTAAGATCTTCTGTCACGCACTACACATAAATCAGAATCAGGCGACCATTGTTACGATTTGACGCCCAAAATAGACCGGGGGCACTGTTCTGGGTGCTAATGCTGATAAATATACCTTGGTTGGTGAAGAAGGGCTTGGTAGAAGTACCTGTAGGTTTTGAAATATGAAGATCGTCTTTTGTTTCTTTCTGTTTGTTTCTCAATGGCTTTCGTAAGGTAACAGTGTCGTGTTTTGTTTTATGATTGTCTTACATTTTCTAAATTCAAATATTATAAACTAGCTTCTTCCTGTGGCCCCGTCTGCGTCAAAGTAGATGTACTTTTCAAGTTTCATCCAATTCCATACAGCTATTAAGACGTGAAGATGTTACAAACAGACAGTCAGACAGATTCACTTTCGAATCTATACTAATATTATAAAGCTGAAGAGTTTGTTTGTTTGTTTGAACGCGCTAATCTCAGGAACTACTGGTTCGAATTGAAAAATTTGAGTTGAATAGACCATTTATCGAGGAAGGCTTTAGGTTATATAACATCACGCTGCGAGTAATAGGAGCGAAGAAAAAATGGAAAATGTGGAAAAAACGGGGAAAATTATTCATCTTTGAGGGCTTCCGTTGCGTGCCCTGCGAAAACGGTTCAAGATACCAAAAAAATATGTAGGAAAGAATTATTCCTCTTAAAATGATCTAAAAAAATGTCCGCGACAGTATATGTCTATCTTTTAAGATTAACTCACTAGAATCGTTTTTATGGTAATCAAATTTGGTCGAAAGGGATGAAAGTTTGTATTAAACTTTGTCAATTTTAAACCGATCGGGCTGAGAGTTTCAAAATCGGGGTTAAAGTAACTATTCCACGCGGACGAAGTCGCGGACAGAAGCTAGTTAATAATATTGGTATGGATAAATTAAAGGTAATTATAAATTCAAGAGGATTTAAAAAAAATCGCAATTTTATCGGAGGCCACGAGTGAAAGAAGATTTACTGTTAAAACGATGTAATGCAGAACTTGCATTTAAGAAGTCGGTGTAATGGTTAAAATAGTTGCATATAGCCAGGTGCGTAAAATAGTTGCATATAGCCAGCCAAACGTGCCCTTATCAGCTAGCTAAACAAAACTTTAGATCCTAATGTTACGAGCAATAAGCTTATCGGATTTACCACCTGCAGAGTAATACACCGTGACTGTTCTGAGATTGTTTAATAATGTTAACTTTTGTGGTAATAGGTTTTGCCCAGCGGCTTGCCCGCGTAACATATCCTAGATAAATATTCCTAAGGGCCCGGTCATTACAGCGCGAAATTTCATCTAAATTTGTTAAGCCGTGATTTTGCTGCACGAACATCATTACTTTTCACATGAACTCGTTCATGTGACCAAGGCCCTAAGTCTGCTATTACAATAGTGTCAGAATGGTTTATCATTGATTTCATAATGAATGATTTTGACAAGTTTGGTAATCTACTAATATAAAAGAGCCTAGTATGACTTTCCAATGGTCAACCACTGACACTCCATTGAAAAAATGGTAATCTCGTACATAATGATAAATTAATGACAGACGTATGCGGTAATCTGCTAAAATTTTGACAGTTTCTTTGATCACTGACCTACATTAGAACGTCATTGTGCAGACATTGCTTTTAATAGATCGGTTATCAAAAAGTATTACGAGACTATTGACCGACCAATGATCAACCATTATGAATTTAGCAGATTACGAACTTTTAGCAAAATGACAATGGGATCGTGTTGGAATGACAAATTTATAAAAATAGCAGACTTGGGGCCCTGGTTATTACAAACTAGCACTTCGCCCGCGACTTCGTCCACGTGAATTTTAACACTTTCCTTTACATAATACACCACACACCCTCCAATTTCTCTAAAGGGTATGTAGTCGGGCAGTTCGCTCAAACCGTAAAATTTGCCTAACTTAGGGGATTTTTATACCCGTACCCTATATATTAACGAAAGGTCCGATTTGAAAAATTTGAACTATGAATCTTAATTATCAATAAATCAATCTTAATTATCAAGCCATTAACATGGATAAGGACTAATATCTTGATCCCAAAAACCACTTCTATTCCATTCTTCTCGGGGTTTGATTGAATAATTAGAGCAAAAAAAAACAAACAGTAAAAAAATTAAGAAATTGTATTAGATACATGTTCTAAGCAAGCTAAAGACACAGTATACGTAGTCTAATTTTCATGAAAACAAAAGATTTTAGTTTTTATTTAGAAACCATGGCTCCACCTTTTTATTTGTTCAAAATGTTTACTAGCATACGTTACCCGGGATAACTCAACGCTTCTACCGGTACCACATACATCGATATCGGTTAAGCCGTTTAGTAGTTATGGTGTATTAAAAAAACTACATACATGAACCCTGGAACCATAACACTCCTTTTTTGGGCAGTCGTGTAAAAAAGCTATACTTTTGTCTTAACCACAATAGTTAGACATACACCCTCATAGACTTTGTTTAGGTATTAGGTTATAAATACTTAATACATAATAAAAAATATACTTAATGTATAATACATAATATTTAAGCATCATCCCTATGGATGATATATACTTAAAAATTATGTATGTAATCCCTTTCAGCGCATTTTGCTACTTTTGTTTAGATTATTGTCTAATCTAATTTTCATTTAAAAAAAAAACGATTGCTTGTGTTACTTCTTGATAATTCAGCTTTCCTATGGTCAATGAATGCTTGAAATCAATCGAGTAGTTTTTGAGTTAAATCGTAACAAACAAAGAAAGAAAAATGAAATAATTGCTCTTTCTAACATTCGTTTAGACAACTTTATTTTATGATAAATCGCGTAAGACTGTAAATTCTTTTACTTTACAATAAGACACGATAAGAACTATCGAATCACCATCATCTACATAGCCTTTTTCCAACTACATTGGGGTCGGCTCCCAGACAAGCCAGATTCAGCCGAATACCAATATTTTACGTGGAGTGGCTGCCTCCATAACCCATTAACTGGGAAACACGGTACTTCCTGGCATGACTGGTGTCAGATTTTCTGGCTTCTGACAATCCGTAACGACTCCAATCTTCAACTATCGAATATGGTTGGGATTTATTGTATTTGAAATTATTTGTTTACAATATATCGAGAGTTCGTAATGTAATAAAGATTTTTTACAATCTCACGGTGTTTGCCGGTCCGGTGACATATGTACATAATTCTATAGTAGAAAATAGGACTTTTACTTTAAAAAAGAATACTGCAAAATAAAAATTGTAAGTCTGTATTTTGTGCAACACATAGGTGTAGGAATAATATAGAATACTCTTTATTATGTACACCATACAAGTTATAGAAAATATTCAAAACACCAGCCAGCACCACGTTTACAAAATTACCGCTGGCTCTGGCAATCGATATTGCATAGCCTTTGGGCATCGTTTGCGAGCATCGATTTACTATCTACTAGATTTACGCTTGCCTAATTTATCATGGATAGAGTATACCTTGCTAAAAGTATGTAGGCTAGTGTGCAAGCTTACTTATATACATACATATGTGCTATGAGTAGACTTATTAGCGAGCATTTTGACGTCTTTAAAGCCAGTGATAATAAGCGTTCTTTTCGTTTCAATGTCTTAAATTTTTCCTTAATCTATACTAATATTATAAAGCTGAAGAGTTTGTTTGTTTGTTTGTTTGTTTGTTTGAACGCGCTAATCTCAGGAACTACTGGTTCGAATTGAAAAATTCTTTTTGGGTTGAATAGACCATTTATCGAGGAAGGCTTTAGGCTATATATCATCACGCTTAAGATAATAGGAGCGGAGCAGCGATAAAGAATGTTTTAAAATCGGGGATTCCACGGGGACGAAGTGGCGGGCAGCAGCTAGTTATTTATAACAGTTATACAGTCCGTAGTATATAGTACATAGTTACAGTTATCCATGTAACAAGAGACCTTTTTTTTAAGTTTACTTCCTCTCTTTGTGGACCAGAATTGAGTTTCGGACTCTTACTGGCTAAAACTCATCCGTGTTCCTCCTATTGTCCTTGTTCCAAGCCGCAGTGACACTTTTGAACAAATTTTGCAACCCAAGCAGGTTGTGACCGAAATAGGTTTATATAATTTGTATTTTATACGTTCAATCGCTATTTCCTTGATTTTATCAATTCAACAGTATTCATTACGTGTTTCACTTTGGGAAGAATGAAGTTTCAAACATATGTACATATAAAGCAATGCATTAAAAAGTTCATTCGGTTATGATTGTAATTGTGATTACACTGTTTAAGTACTGGAGGGTTGGTCCGTTCGGGCCTGCGGATGGCGAGCTATGGGTGGCTCGCCGTCCGATAACAACCAGGCCCGAGTCGACGGCGCGTCGTGTTCCACGCGCGCCTCAAAGAGCCGTCAGCAAAGAGGACGGGGCCCCATAGGGTCAGTGCCTGCTAGGGTTGCGGAATTTGTTCGAAAGAGTCACCGCGGCCCTGGAACGCAAAGGGCACAAGCATGAACACGGGTGGGTTTTAGTCAGTAAGAGTCTGACACTCTCTTCCGCTCCACCCAGAGCGGGAGAAGTCATTTGATGATTTCCCATCCAAAAAAAAAAAGGGTTGGTCCGTTAGTCTCAGTTAGGTCTTGAGTGTAGAATATTGGAAACAACAGGCAACAATGAAGATGCGTCGTCGTATAATCATATCTTTATTTGTATTTTTTTCGTCTAATTATGTAAAGTTTGCATGAAATATGGTTGTTATTGCTAATTATCACTTTATAATCGTGTAATGTACCTATTTGCATAATAAATCAATAACTTATCTACGTTAAAAAAATGCCCACAGAAAGGCGTAAATAAAATAACTGGGCTATATTATCCTATGTAGCTAAACATCTCTTAGGATGGATTTCTCCGTTTTTAAAGCTGATCGTGTTTAAGAAAACTTATTTCTGGTGGAACGTCAGTATTGATATCTATTTTCCTCAAATCAGACCATTTTCACAAACTTCTGGCTATTTTCACCAATGATTGCGAATAAGTCAAACTGAACGCCATTCAAGACTTAATCGGTGATCAAAACTTTTCTTTTTATTGCACCAACACGATAAGAAGTTTATCTCATTTTAGCTTGAAATGCTGTTACTGCTGCGAAACGCATTTTGGCCGACTAAGGGAAATCAGGCTCCTTGAACGAGTTCAAGGGCTATAAGATATTGTCCGTGTCATCATTGCTTTGTGTATATACTATATCAGTTTTGTTGGCATTTCATCGATTTAAACTAAAATACTTCCTGAAAAAAAATCCTTGACAAAAAATGGGATGAAGATTAGTACATTGTTCGTCGTCCATGATCAAAGAAGTCGCGAGAAGGAAAAACACTTCAATCCCTTGGTGCCAAAGACTGTTTTACAAAGGAGATGGAAAATGGTGGGCCAAAATGTAATGAGTTGAGATGTGATCTAAAAAAAATTGACATATTTTTTTATCTTACTATGTGAAAAATCAGCTCAATTCTGAATCTGAAAGCAGAGAAATAAGAAAAAGATAGGTTTCGTGATTACACTAACGTGACTAATCGGAAATAAATTATTGGTACTTAAATCACAGATTACTAAATAGTTACTACGTACTTAAATACCCATATTGTTTGTAAAAGTTAGTAGTTAGTCGGTGTTCAAAAAAACGAAGAAACAACCAAAAACACGGAGTTCCGAAATTAAAGTTATTTTATACTTTTTGTATTAGAATTTAGAAGTCAGTTGTATTTTTTTTTTCAAGTTTTTTTCCTTTATTAAAATGGCCTACAGATAAACGTTTATTATTATGAGCATATTGTTTCCCACTGGCAAACACACAAGGCAAAGGTCTTCCTTCCTTCCACGTTTATCAGTCATATGCTTAGTCATTCACTCATTATTGATTGATTGATTAAAAACAACATTCAATCATCATTATATACTCGTGGGTAGGTAGGTCTACTCCTGTGCCGTACACTTTTATTTAATCACTTTAGCATTTTTAACACTAGTTAAGACACTGTTATCTATTCTTTTAACCCCATTCGGTCTTATTACAAAAAGCGGTTTAACTAAAAACCATGGTTTAAAGTTCTATTTATAAACTACGATTTAGACAAAAATCATATTACAAAACGTGGTTTTGCGATAAACCATAGACCAACTCATGGTCTAACGCTAAACCTCGGCGACGCCTAGTTTAACGATGGTCTATTATAACCCGTATCTGTCAAAGTTTCTCATTTCAGGTTATAGCGTCTTTTTTATTGTTGTTTCGTTGTTTTTACCCAAAAATGGATGTGAACATTATCGATTTCATGGATATTGAGGATATTGAAGCCGCTGCGCGTTGAGTTGTTAGAACCGCCACGCCGATACAACAGAAATCGTATTCGGATCAATCCCTTGACTGAATTATCGGATGAAGATTTCAGACAAACGTATAGGTTTACTAAGCGATTTGCAGCGAAAATTTCATTGAATTAATATTCATGTTGACTTACTTTTTACTCAGTACTCCAATTCTCAGACTCGTTTTTTCTTTTGTTGCTCCATAACATAAAATATTAAAATTTCGAAAGAAGTTACGTAATATTAAGAAATCACAAACACACACAATCACACATTATCATCATCTTCTTCACAATTGGAACAACAAGACAGAATATGGGTTTAAAGAATAGATATCAGTGTCTTAACTTAACACTTAGTGTGTTTTTCAGATCAGGAACCATTGTACCTGATCTGAAAACCAGTGTGTGTTTATCTTAATCCACCTTTATAACAATTCAAACCAGTCCCAGTTCTGACTCACACCGCGCTGCGCGTCATGACTCATGCTGGCAGAACATTGAACATTACGCGAAGGTGCGTCCACATGATTGACTTCATGCTAAACTAATTAACGTAACTAATCTAATGGGACACGAATTTACTGTGTTTTGGTCTAACAGCTTGTTAAATTATTTAGTAGGTATTATTTGTTGGTCATTTATGTGGTATTTTTGTTATTAAAATTTGTATCATTTTTATTGTTTGGAGAATATATTATGTACCTACAGATAATCTAAAGTAAATAATAAAAAGCTAGACTAATAAATTCACGAAACTGTATCAAATTTTTCATATAAAAAAAGAAATCTTTGGACATAAAAAATCATATACATCGTTGTCAATTGCTGATTCTTTGGCTTAGTAAAAGCTCATCCTTTTGGTCATATCGATTCTCAATTTAATGAATCTGAAGAAAGTAAATTTTCAATTTCGTCACTTTTCTTATATCAAATAATAAATGTTAAAACCTGGTGTCACTAGACTGTATTTTAAACCTAATATATTCGCTCAATTTTCCTGGAGCTTAACTCAATTTAAATTTCCTATTCTAACCCTACAAAAACTAACTGGAACAACTAAATCCTGACCCAAACTATTTACCCCCGAGTAATGACCTCGCGGACCGTACACTCGAAGATCTAATCACTGCCTTTTTGCCTTTTGTACCCTTTAACCTAATGACTCCCAAACTTTATCTAATCAGAAACCAAATCGATGTCTTGTTGCTAGCGGGGATCAGAAATCAAGAAGAAAATAAAACTGTGTTAATGTTCAAATAATTTTTATCACATACTCTTCTTCTTTTCGAGTCGATGGTGAGCGTTAAATATTTTGTGACAAGTAGGTGGCCATGTTCATAACGGCATCAGTGGCAGGTCATTCATTAGGTTCTAAAAAGTGACAGATGTAAGGACATTTTGGACAATCCAATAAGAATCATAGATTTACTTCTATATCATATAGAATTATAGATATTATAAACGAGTATCATAACAATGCTTTGAATGAAAGGACCTGTAAAGAACTATTAAAAAAAGAATCGTCCCAGACTGCAAAGAAGAGATTATCATCTTTTATACCGTGTTTTTATGCAAATAAATGTTATTCTAATCTTTTCTGTTCTATTATTAAGTATCTATCTTGTTGTTATTTCTTTAGTTCCTTTTTTGATATGGCAGGCGTGTTTTTTTTTATTTTTTTTTGGTGTTTGTTTTTTATTTAATACCTTTTTCCTATGTGGTTAGCAAGCTTTAGATGATGACAGTATACGTTGTTTATTTTTTATGAAAACAAAATTTTCTTTTTTATTTACAAACCATGGTTCCCACTTAATTAAACCCTGAAAACATAACACTCCTTATTTTAGGCAGTCGTCTAAAAAGATTGAAAGATTATAATTTTCATGGAACATGTTTTGGCCCATGCAGACCACCGGGGGTCCGCAGACCTCAATTTGGGAACCACTGACCCACCGTTCAAAGATGTATCCACAAAACCATTAAAATGTTTAATGATTTCGCCGGCACCGTGCTGAACGGCAAACCACGGACCGGACGAAATGGACTCACTGCTATTACGGACCAGATTTTGTTTAGAATTTTCTCTCGTAAATGGTTTTAACAGGTGGGTAGTTTATAATGGATGGGTAAATCTTTTGTGTTAGTGAAGTGCGGTTTTATTGATTGCATTTATTTTGTATTTATTTTCTTGACTTTATTACTTTCCTTACCTATTGAATATGGTCAAGAACATACAAGTACATGTCTGAGCGCCATTTCAGCCTAGTCTGTCCACAACTGTGCTGTGATCGGTTTTTCTTCTTCCACGATTTAGAATGCTGCATTATCCTTGAGTAACGTAGGCTATATTAAAATTAAATAAATTTCCACCCAAGCGAAGCTGGGATGAGCCACTAGTTTATGATAAACCAAGAAAAATGAGAAACTCGAATATGGAGTACCTACCACATCTTCGATCTATTAAATATCATGTCATCCATTATGTAACCTTTAAAAAAAGAATGTCATATATTACACATGCTTCCATAAAAATGGGCCATCTCCCTATGAAACGGAGAAGGCATTATATTTAATACCTACCGATAATCTTTTCGGCGTAACATAAAAAGGCCGTTTTCTTTTGCCTTTTCTTAGCAGAACTTTTTTATCAGAGAGATAAGGCCACCACACTATTCCCTTTATTTTCTTTGCATAGGATATCATCAAATGACTTTTCCCGCTGTGCGCGGGGCGGAAGGGAGTGTCATTCTCTTACTGACTAAAACCCACCCGTGATCCTTCTTGTGCCCTTTGCGTTCCAGGGCCGGACTCTTTTCTACAAATTACGCTTTTCCTCCTAGTCCCAGCAACTATTAACCATGTGGCAGAATTGATAGGGATGCTCAATTACAGATTCCCAAACTGTTTAGGAATTCATGAAATAACAAACGAAAAGATCATTAGATATATTAATCTGTAATAAAATGACTTCGGACGATACAATATTTTCATAGACTTAAAAGAATTCTTCTCTTTGACCAACACTAAAACTTGTACACTCTAGAGCAGCATGTTTTATGAGTTATCTGCCCATTGAACACGTTATTAGCCAAAAAATACAAAAATATTATAAAGGAATTTCTGGACTTGAAGGAGGGCTTTGCCCAGCTGTGGGATAGCATGGGCTATTGCATTAAAAAACAAACAGACTGAAATGTAATTGTTCCGTAAGTTTTTTAAATTGTTTTGTAGTCATTTACCTTCTAAATACTGGTATTCAGCTGAATCCGGTTTGACTGGGAGCCGACCCCAATACAGTTGGGAAAAGACTAGGCAGATGATGATGTAATCATTTACCTGCCACTTTTTATAGTGACTTCATTTTTTTGCTCTAAACTGTACCTACTCCCCTCACTAGGTAACAAACGGTCCACTTATACGTAATTGGAGCCGACAATAGCAATTATGTCGGCCTTCACACGTAATTAGAGACCTTTTGATAGAGGCTAATTTGTATAGGGCCAGTACCATAGGTCAGGTAGGGTACTCATTTGTGTGAAATTAGTACCTAGCTGTTAATGTGGTTCTATTGGCAGTTGAAACAGAAGATATATAATTATACGCGAACATAATACGCATGCATAGGAATGTACTAAGAGGTGTATTGGCACTTTTAGGCACACATAGTACAAAAGTCAAATTCATAATAATTAATTGAACTAGACCAGTTTTTTTTAAAATATTATTTAAATAGAAAATAAAATACAGTAGTGGTCCATTCTAAAGGAAGCTTCGTATGGACAAGGATGGAAACTTCCTTCTGGAGTCTTCCAGAAGGAAGTTTTATTCTTGTGTCTCGTGTGTGTGTGTAGAAATACAGACGTATTTCTTAAACACTACAACCTGGAATACTATACTTTTAGAGTGAATTGCTTACTTCTAGACAATCGATTTTACGAGTATAGTGGTAAAACGCGAGCCTATCAAAATCGAACATACATACATATTTATTAAATACTCCATTATTTTAGATTTTTTACAACTTTTATTTTGTTATATTTTATTTATGAATTTTATAAACAATGTTACATAACATCAATATTTAATTAAGTATTTAATTTTACGTTTTTTTACTTAAAATTTTAACTTAAAACGATTTTAACTTCAGACCTTTTTCCTAACTTTTATTTGATTCTATTTTATTTATTTATGAACTTTAAAAACAGTGTTACTACATAACATCAACATTTGATCAAGCATTTTGTTTCTTCTATTTATCTTCGCAAACCTGGGTGCCAACTGGAAACCAGAACTGGGTGTCTGACGTCCTGCAAATGCTGAGATGGTAACCCTTACGGTAAGGGCACGCTCAGCGCAATTCTGAATCTACTATATTATTTATGTTACTTTATTTGTTTGTGTCTGTGCCGAATAGATGTTTTCTATTCTATTCTGATCCATTCTATTCAATTCTGTTCTATTCAATTCTATTATTGTTATCAGTTATTTGAGTTTCATGTAGGGGTAAACAAACAATCTCGGTGACACTGTGTGAATCGAAGGAGACAACAACAAGATCCTACGCACCTTCAAATTCAAGTACTCTTCATAGGCACAAAACATAAAATTCCATCAAAAATAACAGCCCAATAGCGCAAAAAACTTCCTTAAACTTTACCATTGTTCTCAATAAACATCTCCAGGATTCATAATAGATCCCCTTCATCAAAATTATTTTTTAATTCAATCGCACCGGGCCCAATTAGCCGTAATACGGGACAATGGCTTCAGATTGAGTTTCAGTTATTTAATTAGGGCACTCCGGAACCAATTAAGAATTCCCCTATTGATACTAGAGATTGGTCCATATTGAAGGACTTTAGTTTGCGGATTCATTGCGTTCAATTCAGCATTAGGGTTATTCTGTTTAAAGTTTAGAGAACTTTAAAGGTGATTTACCTGTTCTCACAGTAGCAACTCACTTTTCAGTGTTCCATACAAAAAAAAAATCCTTTGTTATTTACGTTAATCGTATCAAAGTCACACTTATCTAACGTTCGTGGTGATTTCTACAAAACATTCTAAAACAAGGTAGTAAAGAATGATGGTCTCTTGAATTTAGGGGATAAAAAAACGCACCACGATTGGTTCTCAGTTACTTTACATTAAATATAAATGTCTGCAGAAACCAACCTCATCATCAACATCTTTTCCTGTGCCAATCCCCATAATAGTATCGTCTACCTTGCCAATCCCCTGGTAACAGTATCGTCTACCTATCTCACTGCAAGAAAACCAACATTCCTTGTACCATTTGTGTCTTTGCAGGCCACGCGGTCACTGCCTTACTTCACCTACCCACTTTTGCATTTGTCACACTAAACTCTATTTGAGTTTCATAACTCATTTTTTGGATTTTCGTTTGGAACTCGTCGTATTAGCCATATGCCAAGTTTCTGAAACGTCATACCTCAATAATTTCCAAGGTTATCCCCAATACCAAATCAAACTTTTAAGGAACCATAACATAGCTCCCACATACCATCATCTCATCAAAACCCATCACTGTTGGGTATCAGACGAGTCAGAACTGGGTTAAACTAGTTAAAACCAGTTACCGTGGCATATCGAACAAACAGACTAACAGGTGGATGGCCTTGAGTTCAGTTTGCATGCTAAGCATTTGGAACAGCTATATTTGGCTATTGGATCAGGTAGTACTTTGAACACAACAGGTATTAAAATTTCATAGCGACATTTCCTTACACAGTGTAGTACAAGTTTTTGGGCGGATTTCGACACTTCTTCCTCCTTTGTATGGTACATAGTTGAGACGCTGCTTATTGTTTATCATTTGGTATTTGCAGATCAAATAAAACAATGTTGTCCACTCTCTTTTTCATACGCATATCAGTCGCATCAGTATTTGGGGCATTCCGTGGAACAGCAAGATTCACCATTTTTGAAGATTCATTTGTTTTCTCTAAGGCAGAAGATTCATCGGAAAACTCGTATCTATAGCCGAGCGGTAACAGTCTCCAAGAAGTAGGTTTTTCTGCTGGAGAGTGAGCATTGTGATAGCTATCAGAAAACACAGAGTCTGAAGTATTTAAGGCAAGAATGAATATGTTACTTCTAGGTAAGCGTGCTCCATCGTCGACCACATTATCACTTGGGGTGTCACAAGTCTGCTATTACAATAGTGTCAGAATAGTCTATCATTGATTTCATAATGGTCTATTTTTACAAGTATGGTAATCTACTAATATAAAAGCGTCACTATGACTTTCCAATGGTCAACTACTGATACCATTGTTGTACTCTGTACTGTACATAATTGTTGTACAAAATGACAAATGAATGACAGACGTATACGGTAACGTGCTAAACTTTTAACACTATCTTTGATCAGTGAAAATAGCAGACTTGAGGCCCAGGTGAGATGTTGGTAAAAGCGAGCCTCTATGTATAATAAAAAGTAGTGTTATTGAACGGTTTAACATAAATTAGCCGTGTCCCATATACCTAAATACCAAGGATCTCCAAAGTTACACACACCTGCCATAACCTTGCAATTTCAACCCCTAAAACAATACCTTGAAATTAACCAAAATTTACATAAACCTAACCTTTAACCCTGCTGCGCTATTTCACTTAAGGTGAAACTCTAAACTGAAGGAAAATTAACCGTAATTGTAACAAAGTTGTTCGTATATTACGGTATCTCCGTGTTTGCCGACTGTTTGGAATGAATGTACAAAAATAGGCTCACGTGAAGGTCTTTACTTCAGTTTAAAGTTTTTTTGTCTAGTTTTACAGTACATTACTTTATTTTGTAATGTCTGTACATTTCAATTTGGAGGAAATCGTAGCTAAATAATAATAACTGCACGGATTGATCGTCAAGGTAAAGCCACGGTGGCCCAGGTCAGTTTGGGGATGGGTATGGGTGAATACCGAGATTCCTCCCAGTCACAGATAGAATGTTTTATAACCAAAAAATATTTCAACAGTCTTGCCAAGAGGGGCCCGCTAAGGCGCCTGCTAGGGTTGCCGAATTTCAAAAGGCATTTGTAGGAACGTGGATGGGTTTTGACCAGAGCAGAAGAAGGTACATATATGTATATGATGATTTCGCATATATAAAAAAGTACCGTGTTACCCAATTAATGGGTTGTGGGGTCTGGTAGGCAGCCGGTCTGAGACTGGTATTCAACTAAATCCGGTTTCACTGGAAGCTGACTCTAATATAGTTGGTAAAAGACTTGAACAGGGTCAGGGTTTAATAGGGTTTAAATTGCACTTTTACACGTCAATTTTTATTTTTTATTTAACTAGATGAGGCCATTATTTCCTAGCTGTCTACCTTGAGAAGAAACACAGAAACAAACTCAGAGGTCAAAGTCTCTTTTGAAGTCCATACTGGTCAAATCATATGAGAACCGTGTAGGTTGATGTCTGAAGTGGACTTTTAAGGAAAGAACTATACATATATGAATGGACCTGTCCATCGCTGCCTTGGAACGCAAACGGCTGACACTCCCTTCCGCTCCGCTCAGAGCAGGAAAAGTCATTTGATGATTTCTCATCCAGAAAAAAAAGAACATTTGGGTAGGTCGCATAAGAACTCTAACCGCCAATCTAACATAAAATGAACCCCTATTATAGCGATTAACATGGTCCTCACATTCACAATACGTTATCTATTGTGAAATTTGCTTCGTAGGTATACACAAACATGTATTTATTATACTCTGGCTTCGTTCTCGATATAAAATTTACAATGCAGCTTCCTGACGCCAGTCGACAACCAAACGCATATTTAGAGCTGAAAGCAAAAAACTAAACGCACGATTGTTACTATTCCCGTTCTATACGACATCTGTCATTCTTTACGTTTGCGCGGCAACCATTCGCTGCTATTCCCCAAAAAATATTTTATTTGTGTAAAAAACTAGTATTATAAAGTGTGTTTAAAGTTTTAATTAGGCATCATGCCGAAACGGAAACACGGAAAAGATTATTATCTTCAAAAAATCCTAAAATTAGACAAGAAGGTGAAAAAACATCGGTACCGCACCGATTCATCAAAGTCGTCCCATTTTGTCTGCATCAGGTACCTAAAACAAATTGTTGTATGCAGTAAAACGTTTCACATGTTTCAAATACGTTATATATACCTACTGTATATCGCGGGTAATGTACGAGATACATTGACGCGAAAAAATAATTCGGGGTGTTTACGAGATAAACACACGAGTTTTTTCATTTACCTAATGGTGTAGTCCGAGAGGCTACGCTTAGGTATGAATCTATATCATGGTATATAAACAGGGTCAATTCTATTTAATGCAGACGGCATAAATAATGAACTAGATGAATGTGTCGAACCACCGGTTCCTATACAAGTAAGCCTGGGCTTGGATATCACAAATACAGCCATGACTGTAACTGAGGTTCTATCGGAGCCTGACCCTACACCTGAGCAACACTGAGCACACAAATCCTTCTCTATCCCTGGAAGTGCTGGAAGCATTAGGGGATTTTATGACAGATAACCCTGTATTTGGGATACCATTTTGAAGAATGGACTAAGGGAAAATAAGTCTGAAACTGGAGCAAAATTTACTAGAAAACTGCTGTGCTCAATCCAGAAATTATTGCTTTACTGAATGAATGACACAATTATTTACCATGACAAAAGATGGGACTTACCATTTTTGGGTGATGCACTATCCACATATATCAACAACAACAATGACAAACTCACACTGATCTCCCGGCTTAGTGATACTGGCGGGATTTTATTAGACTTACACCTCATACAAATAAAATCTTGAAAGAACCTTATTTTCCCTGTTTTGGACAAAAAATTGTTAGACATTGTCAAAGAAGTAGAAAGGGATGATTATCTTTATGGTAATAACCTATCTGGCTTTATCTGATCTTATCTGACCTTACAAGCCTGCCAAAGAACAGGCCATTTTATATAAAAGCCAACTACTTTTACCACAACCCGTTGGGGAAACTTGAGTGGTCCACCTCGTTACAACCAACAGAGGATAAATCTGAGGCCACGGCACAAAAAACCAGAGTCCTCATATTAAGCAAGGAAATATAACCAGCACGACAAAACAACCAGTACCAGCCACAGTATACTTAAGAAAGCCCAAAGCCCCACCACCACAGGAAAAGACTCGTGCTCAACACTAGAGGTTAGTCATGCTGGATGATTAATACATTTCTTACCTTGTTAGCAAAGCATCTCTGATGATGTTTCAATTATATTGAATCATGTCAATGGATATTCAATACCTTTTACTGATACACCTTATCAGTCACAATGTTAACAGTCATTAAAAATGACATCTTAAATGATCCGGACATGCATACAGCCATTAAACTGACATTAGGTGCAAAATTCTCCTGGTACACCATGTAAAGACCAATTTATATCTAAAGTGTTTTTAATTTCAAAACCAAATGGTATTAAAGGTTTTTCTTCAAACAATTTTAACAAATCTGTTAACACATGCCATTTTAAAATGGAACAAAACTGCATTAGCTCTAATTTTCTCTATGAGAATTTAGAGCGAAATTGATCCAAAAGAGTCCGATTTATTGGTTAATCCAGCTCACAAGTTTCAATATGATTATTTATATGGATTTAATGTACTACCATTTGGCCTGTGTTCAGCATCTTATGTGTTCTCTAAGATTATGAGAGTGGTGTTACATATTGAAGATCTAAAGATCACAAATCCTTAAAATATCTACATGACCATTTTGTGCCTTAGTTCTGATTATAAAACATATTTGGAAAATGGTAATGAAACAATTGTTGTTTTAAAATGCCTTGGATCTGTTATTATTATGAAAGCATGATTAGACCACAGTCCTGTCAATTTTAAGGTTTTGTTTTCAATACAAAAACGATAACATATCATTACCCACTGATAAAAGATTATCTTTTGATAAACCCTTTAAAAATATTTGTAAAATAGAGAGTAGAGTTTAGGAGACCTTGCTCAAATAGGAACTTTGACTGCCGCAGGCTCAGCTAGTACATATAGCTGACTTTATACAGCTAGCTTTATATAGCTATTAGAACACCATAAATATAATGGTTTTGTTTATATAAAGGCAATTATGATACAAACATTTTCATGCACCCAGATATTAAAATAGACCTATAGTAGTGGGCTGATAATATAAATAGCTTACACAAAATTATAAAATAATAATATACTCAAAATATAATTTGGAAATATTTACAGAGGCGTCAAGAAGAGGGTGGGGGGCCCATTTGTAATAATAATAGAGTTCATGGGTTTTGGAAACAGTGAGAAAATTTATATCACATAAATTATCTAGCGCTACTGACTATATTTTTAGCCTCAAAAATGTTTGTTTATAACAAACAACATTTAAATATCTAATGACACGTAGATACTAAGATAGCCATATTGCTGTGTCTGTCCTGAATAGAAGTTTTTCTGTTCTATTTTATATCATACATTAACAAAATGGGAGGTATTCAGCACCCACATATGAATAACATAGCCAGAAGCATTTGGCAATAGTATGTAGATACCTACCCATATATATTACAGTAGATAGAATTTGACAATTTGCCTCTTTGATAAAATCAAGGGATAACAAAGAAACGGATGAAGAATTATGTAAAGTTAATCCTGACATAAAGTGGGAACTGAACATCTCCACAATCCAGTACATTGTTACTCAGTTTGGCCAACCTAATATTGATATTTTTTCCTCAAGGAATAAAGTAAAAATGTGAATCTTACATTTCCTGGAAACCTGATCTAGATGCACTGAACATATAGGCTTTAGTTTTACCATGCCTTGGACAAACTTATTTTTTATTACACATTTTCCCCCATTTAGTCTAATATAAAAATAAAGAGTGATATAGGTAGTGACAGGCATCATGGTCATGCCTTATTGGCCATCACAAGCCTAAATATCCATTAATGCAAACAAGTTTAGTCTTAAAACTTAATATTTAAACCTAATAAACCATTATCACATTCCTTTTTCAGAGAGAATCACTCTCTAAATCTCCACTTTACACTAATCCATCAACAGTAGAGGTTGTGTTAAGTTCACTTTCAAAAACAAAGTATAGATCCATTTACACCATCTAGACCAATCATTATGCATTTTTAACAGATAAATTCAACTTAGGAGGCACATATGGGTCTTTAAACACATATGAGTCAGTTCTTGTTATTAAATTCAATACAATTAATTTATATCACCTAGACCATTAAAAAGCCCTTTTGAATTTCAAAACAGTTTCAAAATAAAAATATTATAGTGACTCTAGTCGCTGCTTGCTGTAATAAGATTCAAAAGTGGGGGGTAATAACACTATGAAATGGCTACTTAAAAGTTTCTAAAAACTCATACCACCAAGGGCCAAGTATCAAACTACTTAGAACCTGAATAAAGTCCTGAATGTTCTTGGACTCCAAATACCTAGGTATTTGATTTTTTGATTTTGATTCCAGAAATTTTAAAAAGTTGTCCAAAAAATTGATATTGTTATTAGCACTAAGCACAGCCCAAAGAGCACAAACTTTGGCTATTATATAAATACCTAACATTACAATGAATCATGCACATTTACATTTGTAATACAAATATTATTAAAACAGCAGATCCCAGTGGAAACCAACTGAACATATTTTTATCTTTCTTTGAAAAGATTGAAATTGGTCCAGCTATTATATTGCGCGATTGCATTAAATATACTCAGAGCATTAGGGGTGGAAATATTCATTATAATATTTTCATTGAAAAAGCCACCATCCACCAGTTTCTCCTTCTACCAACAGTAGATCAAAATTATTTAGTGCATAGATATTAGTATTTTTTCAGGACATAGTAATAGACATGCCTCAACATCCACTGCAAATGCAAAGAGAATGACATTAGATGTCATAAGGCAAAAAGCAGGCTGGACAAACAGCTCTTCAACTATTGCTATATTTCAAAAATTTGCTATATTTCAAAATAGGCCACCTATCAATAAAATTAATACTGTGCTTACTACTGCACAAGATGCTTGATTATTATGAATGTTGCATAATAATTATTATGTGCCATATTACGCATAAAACTAGATATAAGTTCAATATTAAGATGAATAATTTGTTTATCTATTTAATAAGAATTTCATAACAACTTATTTAAAAAATTGGGCAATGTATCTAAGAATAAGATGAATAAGACTGTTTTATTGTTAAAAGACATTTTAGTATGTCATTTGTGTCTAAAAATGGATGCTAATGCTATGGAATACTATTAATTTATAATTTTATCTTTGGAATCTCAATTTTCCTAATAAACTCTTAACATCTGCATTGTAAATTTTATATCGAGAACGAAGCCAGAGTATAATAAGTGATCAAACGAACTTACCTGTTGTGAAGTTCGATCATTATTATACGAAGGGCTTCGTTCGAAGATATAAGGAACCCTCCCTACCCTACCCCAGAAAAATTGAGATTCTCTTAGGTAACTCTAAAATAATGACAGATGACGTATAGAACGGGAATAGTAACAATCGTGCGTTTAGTTTTTTGCTTTCAGCTCTAAATATGCGTTTGGTTGTCGACTGGCGTCAGGAAGCTGCATTGTAAATTTTATATCTTCGAACGAAGCCCTTCGTATAATAATGATCGAACTTCACAACAGGTAAGTTCGTTTGATCACTTATTATGACCTTGACTATTTATAACACTACAGTATAGTGCGTACCAGTATAAATGAGTGTTTGTTATTCTAAGGCTTAACTCGATGCTAGAGAAAATTAGGGCTGTGAACGTTAATTGCGTTTAGCTTAGACTAAACATGAACGTATTATCTTTCACGCCAGTCTCCTGGGCACATCATCCGCGCCATCGCTGAAAGCATTGAGGACGAATTATTTGATGCTTTGAATATTTTAGTTTATTAAAATTTTAAGAAAGTTAATAAATAATATGCCTTTTTTTAACAAACAAAGCTGGAGTAGCATAGCATAAGCTTCCGAAAAGAAAATTACAGCATGTAAAAAAGTTCAGAAGTGGGATAGATCTCTCTGTATGGAGTATGGAGAGAAGACAGATGCAATTATAAAGGTCGCAGCAGATCAAGTTGAGGACCAGGCGCTCCCGATATTTTCTTTTACCCAATTTCAGTCAAATCGGAACGAAAAAAAACAAAATTTCAAAAAATAATAATAACAACCTGTAACAGAGTTCAGAAGTGGGATAGACCTCTCTTTATGGAGAGAAGACGTATCAGACCAGGTACAGGACCAGGCCCTCCCGATATTTTCTTTTACCTCTATTTTAGTTTATTTCAATCAAATCCGAACGAAGGAAAACAAAATTACAAAAAGAAATACAGGTTTAAAAAAAATACAGGCTCAGGCATAAACAAATTCTCACCAGAAAACGTTCCAGAAACCCTACGCGTCAATGAGCCACAAATAGATGTAAAAAACCCTTCAAATATGCCATTTTTAAATTAATTTATCATTTAAAAGTCGCATATTGTAAGGGTCTCATGGAAGTTGTTGTTAAGTGGTTTTTGAGAAAGAAAAAGGAAATAGTTCCTGTTAACTAAAAACTTATCTACCATCTAAAGTATTCTAATCTAGATAATGTAAAATTCATTTGTCACGTTCCTTTGACCGGCGCAATCTAAATATAATTAGCGACCCTCTGATTGACACGTTTTTTCGTCTTGACAAAAAATCGATTTTTTTTTGTTTACGTACGTATGTAAGCAAAATAGGTATTCCAAACACAAACCTCCTGGATTAAATTTTCAAAATGATAGTAAACCGTATCAAATTCCGTTGCGTAGTTTAGTAAAACAAACGTCCTATTTACACGAAAAGCGACTTTATTTATAGCTATCTTATTCTTCATAAAATATAAATTTTCAAGGTGTCTTAAACAATGGCTATTGGAAAAGAATTTCTACTCAGTAAGCGACATATTTAATAAGAGGCTGAAAGATTAATAATAATCATAATCATCAGATTCAGATTCAGATTCAAAGCATTTATTTCAATTAAACCCTTTACAGGCACTTTTGAATTGTCAAGTCGAAAGAGGTGAAGCTATCTGCACGTTCCAAAGCGTAGATCTCTATGGAGAAGAACGTGCAAGAAACTCCACGGACACTCTTTTAAATCATGTTCTGTATTACATAACCTTGGTTACATCCTTGGTCGCTTCTATATGTGAGGACAATGCAAAGAAAAAAAAAAATAGAAAACTATAAAAACAATTCAAAGTATAAAGATTAAAACAAGTCAGTGGCAGTTAAGAGGTGACCAGTCTCAACCGACGGCGCCCGTTCACGAACATGACGCGTGTATTGGCACCATTTAGCTCAACCATTTTGAAGGGAACCGAATGATCCAACACACACGCCACCATCAGCGAAACATTTGAGCGAGCATGACATGCTCTCAACTGCCATTTTAGTTCAAGTCACAAGGTAAACTATAACCTATAACATGTAAATGGCTCCATGGTACTCACATTTACAATATTTGAAAATAAAATGCTTCTACATTATACAAAACTATGGTTTACAAAAACCAAGCAACTACAAGTAAAAAAAAAAGAGAAATTATTTATCATCAAACTAATATTATATAAAAAAAAAAGAATAAATAAATGAGATAAAAAAAGGCGAGCATCTCTTCCAAATATAAATCCTAACTTGTTTATCCAAGTGGTTGAGGCTGTGGAGCAGGACCGGCATTTAGCCAAGCATTATTATCTTCAATGTAATCCCCCAACTTATAATATGCTTGCCTGCATAATGTGCGTTTAATACAAGTTTTAAATTTCGTTTCATTCAGTTCTAATATATGGGGAGGAATTTTATTATAACATTTTAAACAATACCCCATGAAAGATGTGGCTACTTTAGCTAGTCTGAAACCTGGTTGAACTAATTGATCCCTATTTCTAGTAGCATAATTATGTCTGTCGCCTCGCTTACTAAAGAGATGTAGATTTTTTCTAACGTACATAATGTTTTCATAGATATATTGACAAGGTACCGTCATGATGTTAATTTCCTTAAACAGTTCCCGTAGAGAATCACGCCGGCGGAGATTGTAAATGGCTTTGATGGCTCTTTTCTGCAGAATAAAAATTGACTCGATGTCTGCAGCCCGTCCCCATAACAAGATACCGTAAGACATTATACTATGAAAGTAACTGAAATAGACTAGTCTCGCGGTATCAACATCAGTAAATTGGCGGATTTTCCTAACAGCATATGCTGCTGAGCTTAGTCGTCCTGCAAGAGATGCTAAATGAGGACCCCATTGTAGCCTTGAGTCAAGCGTAATCCCCAGGAAAACCGTTTTATCGACGAATTCTAGTTTTTCCCTGTTCAACACTATATCACAATCACTACTTTTGACATTTGGTAAAGCAAATCTTATGCACTTCGTTTTTTTCCCATTTAAAACCAAATTATTAGCAGTGAACCAATTTTGGACCTGCAAAAGGGCGTTATTTACGATGTCAAGATTATTACTACGTCTATTTATTTTAAAAATCAAAGAAGTGTCGTCAGCAAACAAGACCATGTTTAGCTTGTTTTGCAATAAATGGGGTAAATCATTTATATAAACTAAAAATAAAAAAGGACCCAAAATTGAGCCCTGTGGAACGCCCATTTTCACGTTTAAGCCCGATGAATTAACACCGTTTATTTGCACTACTTGCTGTCTATCATTCAAATAAGATTTAACAAGGCTTAAAGCTGTTTTGCCCAGTCCGTAGTGCCCAAGTTTCAGGAGTAATGTTTCGTGATCCACACAATCAAACGCCTTAGATAGGTCGCAGAAGATGCCTATGGCATCTTGTGCCTCTTCCCACGCATTAAATATATGCTTCAGTAAGGTGACACCAGCGTCAGTAGTACAACGTCCTCTGGTGAAACCATACTGTTTATCATGCAAGATGTTATTCGTGTTAAAATGATAAAGCATTTGATTTAGCATCACTTTTTCAAATACCTTGCTGAAAACTGGCAACACGGATACTGGTCTATAATTATTTGTGTCTGTACTGTCCCCGTTTTTAAAAAGTGGTATTACTTTACTGAATTTCATTAGGTCCGGAAAGACTCCTTGATCCACACACAAATTAAATATTAAAGCTAAGAAAGGGGCTACAGTCTCAATAATTGAGGTACAAACTTTGATAGACAATCCCCATAAATCTTCCGTCAGTTTAATTTTTTTTTTTTTTTTTTTTTTTTTTTTTTTTTTTTTTTTTTTTTTTTTTTTAATTTTAATTTTCATCTACCCTCTGATATCAGTAAAATATTTTTCTTTTAATTTGTCTTGTAATGTAGGTACCTAATCAATTCTTCACTTGTTAACAATAATAATGTATAGAGATAAATAACGTATAACCCAAATGTTTGCATGTCACATTATTATGACTAAGTGTTATGTTAAGACCAAAATTGTACCAACACTTATTGCGAATAAATTGATTTGATTTGATAATGACATAAGCACGTCCCCATAACACTAATTTATACACAAATTTTGTAAACGAACCCTTCAAGTCTATGGAAAAATTCTACATTATTTACCGCTTACCACTTGAAACGCTCCCATTTAACCCTTTACTAACTGCGCCCTTTACGCACAGATGTTGATTCTCAAGGGGCGCAGTAAGCCCTTTGCGTCGACATTTACCCTATTCCAAACTGTAGCATAAATTACAAACGCATGTAACTCCACCTGTTACTTTGTATAACCGCGGTAGACACGTTTATTTTGATAAATTGTTAGTTGTTTTGTTAAATATGCATTTTCATGCTGTAATAGAATTGTTATTAATCGTTATGGAGTGAGGAAATATTAAAAAGTTAATCGTTAAGAAACACGAAATTAAAGGACTGGCCGTTTTCAATATAACTGTCTCACTGTCGTATAATACTAGTTGTTTGTTATTATCTATTTATTCAATATATTTCGCGAACTAAACCATTAACAAACTAAAATATAGCATACATTGCGCTTTCACCCGCATGGTTCCCCTTCCCGTGGGAATACGGGGATATAATATAGCCTATGTTCACCGGAGATAGTGTAGCTTCCCAACAGTGAAAGAATTTTTCAAATCGCTCAAGTAGTTTCAGAGCCTATTCAATGCAAACAAACAAAAAAAAAACAATCGAATCTTTCCTCTTTATAATATTAGTGTATAAAACAATTCGCTCTTGACGCTGTCAGCTGGTTATGTGCCCAAGAGCCTGGTGGCATTGTCACGTTGATTGGCAATTTTAACATTTGTTATTAGTCAATACTTTAGGTTACTTGTAAAAATTTATATTGTGAGGAGCTTGCGGCTAAAGAATAATAGCCGCACAGGTCGATCTTCAAGGTTAAGCAACGCTTGCCAAGGTTGGTCTGTGGATGGGTGACCATCTTAACATAACGAGTTTCCTCCGTGCCTCAGAGAGCACGTTAAGCCGTTGGTCCCGGCTGTCATTTGTAGATCTTTGGCAGTCGTTACGGATTGTCAGAAGACAGAAAATCTGACACCAGTCTTGCCAAGAAGTACCGTGTTCCCCAGTTAATGGGTTGTGGAGGTCTGGTAGGCAGCCGCTCACGTTAAATTCAGCTGAATCCGGTATGACTGGAAGCCGACCCCAATATAGTTGGGAAAAGGCTAGGAAGATAGTAAAAAATATATTGTGAATACACTAATGGAATTCATTTCATTCCCCAATATTGAAAATTCACCAGCGAGCTACTCGTATTACAATACCCGGGTATGATTTCAACCGTGAGTCAGGCACAAGGTTATTGGGATTTCCCATTCTTTCTTGCAGCCGAGACAAAAGGTTATATTTACATATAGTGAAAAAGCAGTGCTCGGCGGCATCACACGCGTAGTTCCCGTTTCTGTGCTAAATAATACAAAGATAAAGTAAAAGTATAGCCTTTATCACTCCCAGATAATGTAGCTTTCTATTGGTGAAAAAAGGTTAAAATAGGTCGCGAAGTTTCGGAGCTTATTCGTCACAAACAAACAAAAAAAATCCTTTGTATTATTAGTTCATACTAGTTTGTGTTGGTGGCTTTGAAAGTCGAAAAATATTATATGTTCTATTCCAGGCCGTGTCCCACCCATTTGCCAAGTTTCATCAAAATTCATTAAGCCGTTAAACCATGAAGTGGTAATAAACAGACAGGCATAGATACGGAGGACAGACTTTGGCATTTATAATATTAACAACAGTAGACTGTCCTTCAATCTGTGGCCCTTACTTTATAACTTACAAGACGTGGTACACTATAAAATTTGAACCATTCTTTGGAAAATATGTTATGTTATTTTAAGTTGTTAGTCTACTGAAAATTGTATAGCACACAAACACAAGGCCGTTTCAAACATAAACATGTTTAACACCTCGTGAAGTTTTCAATGCCTAGAACACTAGATCAACCTTCAAGAAACCGCACCTCTGAACCTAAAACTCATACAATTCTACCGTTAACCCGCTGCTCGCCTCATCACTTAACCTACAAATAAAAATGCCAGTTAACCCTCCCTGTTTTTCTTTACACCGTAACAAATTTTATTCGCCTCTGCCATAGAGTATGGAACCCGGTTGCGGCTAGAGATGGTAAACAAACTGCCGAGCATTTTCCTAGATGCTTGCGTCCAAAGTAACTGGATACAACAGAGTACCAGCAGCCCTAACATGACGTCTTAAATCCATCAAGATTCCTATGTCAGAGAGAGACGGAGTTACACAAGACGAATAGCACTATCCCTTTCTCTCACACTGAATCATGATAGCATTGGCACTTCGTAGTACGGCCACGGTATTTATATGAAGAGACCGCACATATGACCTCCACAACCCAGAAACTGAAGGATAACAGGATACCTCTTGACAAGACTAGTGTCAGATTTGTAACTTCACTGCTGTAATTTTTGGTCTGAAGACCTTTGATGGCTTAAACGTGTTTTACGAGGCACGGAAGAGTTTGACTTTTTCTACTTCAAAGCAATAAAGCAAAGAATTTCTTTATTTATGTTTCTTCATAAGTTTAAAAATTCTTGTGCTCATAAACGTTACACATACACAATGAAAACGCAAGTTAAATAATAAGAAACAATGCCCCGCGGTTTCATCGGCATTATTCCCGTTCCCATAGGAATACGGGGATACAATATAGCTTACGACACTTAAAAATAATTTGGCTTCCAACTGGTAAAAGAATTTTCAAAATCGGTTCGCTAGATCCAGAGATTACTTCAAGTTTATTAAAGTTTGAGAGTAACTTTACCTCTTTATAATATTATGGTATAGATTAGTATAAATATTTATGTGCCGATTGCATTTAATTTAGGGTTGCAAGTCTAAATCAGGAGTGGGGGCTTATGACGTTACTACGTGGTAAAATTGTAGCGAGTTGTGACGTCACAGGAGTATTTAACGCACTGTACGCAAGCAACGTCTTCGTTTTTTATTTACGTGAAAAAGCAAAAAACTTATCTAATCTTTTTTGGATATTTATCTATTATGTTTTGTAATATGTATTAGTTTAATATTTTGTAAAATTATATTGTGTATTTTTCTATGGGCCTTAGTTGCCTGAAAATAAAGTTTGAAAATGAAAACAATATATCTAGTTTTAATTTCCGCGAATATTAGTGGGTTGCAGGTATGCACCTCCCTCCCGCCCGCTATATTATGCACATGCAAGATTACTGGGCAAATGCAAGGATTTTAAGCACATGCAGGAAGGCAATGCAAAACCCAACACCATTACCGACACGTGTTTCGCCTCTCCACGAGGCATCCTCAGGGGACGTGTTGACTCGCTGACCGTTGAGCAACTCAACGGTCAGCGAGTCAACACGTCCCCGTATATTGTTTTCATTTTCAAATTTAAAATGGATTTCCGCAAAGTAACGCCTGACTCAATCAATTTTTTTTTTTTGAAAATAAAGTATTAAATAAATAAATAAATCTGTAAGAAAAATAATAACGAGCCAGAAAAATCGAAAAGGAAATAGAGAGAGAGTAAGCTTTGACATTTCCAGCAATGTCCGCCAAAGCGACTCGGTAGTCTGTGGTCTAACCCCAAACTGACTCGTAAAAGTATTCAGGTGTGTTTTATTTAAGTTTCTTTTTGCTATGAGCTCGGGTAATGAGGTTTTTTATGTGCGTTGGGGCTGGGTTTTAATGTTCAGAATGAAATAATAATTAAAGCTTGTATGTTTTTTGTGTGTGAGGAGCTCGTGTCTAAATAATAACAGCCGCCCGGGTCGATCTACAAGGTTAAGCTTGTAAGGACGGTCCTGTCCTGTAAACGGACAGTCCTGTAAACGAACAGTCTTGCATCGAGACCGCTCTAGAGGCATATTATAAAAAAAACTTTTTACAAAAAATAAAACCGACTTCTAAACAAAAAAACCAAAAAGTATAAAATAACTTGTAGTGATCGAGTAATCAATTCGTGAGTCCAAAGTTAGATGGCGCTATTGGTGTCGTTTGAAATCATGATAAATTTGAGAATCGACAAATGACGGTGGGAGTAAAAAAGTGGGACCGAAAAGAAAGATCGGTTAACGACACGGGAGACGAACGGTTGCTCCGAATTTATATTGTAATTTCTAGAAATTGAAGCCATTGCGTCGAAATAACGGTAAAATATTACATTTTATTGTCGGTGAATATTGTGAATTGTGTGTGACATTGGAAGTAACGGGGTAAGTGTTTACGCCTATTTAACGAAGTGTGGGTTGGATAACCGGAGGTGCTTTGCAAGGCTGACTGTTTCCATTTTGTCCCCAGCCTACGGAAACGCCCCTATAGCCCGGAAACAATATTAATGGGTCGAGTTCCGGTTTCCGATTAACAAATTAACATTATTTGTTGACCGTCACCAACCACCTACTGAACGACATATTCGCCACGGTACACAAGTGACTGAGTGGCGTAACGGTGTTACAACCGAGTGCCAAACTCGAGCCGCGAGTTCGATCCTGGCTTGGAGATTGTTTTTTGTGTTTTTATTTATTTGTTCTGCATACATTTTTTGTAAAGTTTATTTGTTTTTGCTTATTCCATAGTATAAAGTTTTTATTTTATTTGTTACTGCAATTAATTTCTCTGTACTGTTTTTGTTTATTAATGACAGTTATTAACATATGTATAAGGTTCACCCGTCTGTACTGTCAAACGAAATTTTATTAGTTAAGTAAATAAGTGTGTTTACCTTTGTCTATTTTTCATTAATAGTTTACTTAGAACCCCGGTCATTACATTGGCGCCCACGGGTTAACTGAATGAAAGATAGACAAGGTCTATAACCTTGTTGTTGCTCTGTGTTCTGAATTCTTATTACGCCTGTGTAATAATAATCCCTTAATTTCGACATATTTTGTGGTATTGCTTAATGTGGTATTATTAATCCAGAGCATAAACTTTATTGTTGTATTATTTAAAGATAACTCAGAGATATACATACTTCTATTGTTGTGTATAATCATGGATGTTAATGCATTGCATAGGGATGAGCTTGAGTTTGAATTGGCTTGTCGAGGGATTTCGGATTGTAGGACCGTGGCGACTATGCGAAAATTTTTACGGGAGATTTTAGTTCGAGAGCTATCGGGTGAGTCAACCATTTCCTTCAAGGTTCCTATTTCCTGCATTGATAACCCAAGTAAGGAAATATTAAATTGTGAAAGTAAGTTATCGGAAATAATTGTACTTATTTCTGAAGTATCGCACAGTCCTGAACATTCGTTTTTTAGACGTATACACTCCCGTTTGACACACTTATCAAACCGCACTAAACTTATAATACCTTCGGAGACCAGTGACATTGAGAAACACTTGACATTGCTGAAAAACATCCAGGATACCATGTCATCATTAAAGCAGCTTGAGCAAGAGGAAGATGAGGAAGAGGATGTAATTTCCGAACACGATAAAGACATTTTACAGAAATCTCTGGGCGATGAGGCTATACAGATAATGGGACAATTGGAAAAGTGCCGAAAGACCACTCTACCAAAGTGTGACACGGAAACTCATCGGAATCGTGCCTCGCGATCCACTGTTCTGCCTGTAAATACTGACGTACCACGAACAACCTTAGAGAGACCTGATTATCCCTCACGTTATCCAGGCTTACAAAGGTCTTCTACTTTTGATAATGGTTTCCACAAACGGAAGTTGGTACCCATTAAAGATTGGGGAGTTAAATTTAGTGGTAAGGGTACCGTGGGGGTGAATGCGTTCTTGGAAAGAATCGAGGAACTGAAAGAGGCTCGGAATGCTGCCGATGAAGATTTATTTCGATATGCCATAGACTTCTTCGAAGGAGAAGCGTTAATATGGTTTAGGGCCAACAAAGGTGCAGTATCAAATTGGTCTCAATTAGTGAAACTACTGTTGGATACATTTCAGCAACCGTACTACCAAGAGGAGCTTTTGGAAGAGATTAAACGGAGAACCCAAAGCAACCAGGAAAGCATTGTGATTTATATAGCCATTATGCAGAATATGTTTAACCGGCTACCGACTCCCATTCCTGAAACACAAAAACTCATGATACTTAGAAGGAATTTACAACCCTATTTCCAGAAGGCTATATGCCGAGACACATTTGATTCAGTGAGTGAATTAACATCTGTTCTAAGGATAATTGAACGCACTAAGTTAAACTGTGATAATTTCAAGGAACCAACTCATAGTGAGCACTCGTTGGAAAGAGATCTAGCATATAAGGGCGGTACTTCGAAGATATCACGGGATGAAAACATAACAGAACTGGCAGCCCTACAGGATAAAGAAGGACTTCCTACCAAGTGTTGGAACTGCAGGACACCAGGACATCGTTTCAGGGAATGTAAATTGCCGAAGCAAAGACTCTTTTGCTACAGATGTGGACGATTCGGGAAGACGACTAGTAAATGCTCATGTAGTGCCACCGATAAGGGAAACGACAAATCGGAGTCGATGCCGGCCGATCGCACCCCGAGAAACTAAGTTATTCCACCTCGGATGACTGGCAGCAATGGCTACATACGGTTTCAAGTTTTTTTAAAACAGGGAAGATTTGTAATATTAATAAACATAGTCAAGACAATCGATATTATGCTGAGATAAAAATATTAAATCAGTCTTTTGCGGGATTGTTGGATTCTGGTGCTACCGTCTCAGTGATGTCGCAGAGATTTGCGATGAAAATCATGAAATTGGGGTTTTCAGGACATAAAGTCGATAAAGAAATGGTCTCAACGGCTGATGGCACCTACCATACAATGGATACCATTGTTCATTTACCTGTTGAGTTTACGGGGAAATATAAAGTGGTAGATTTTTATATCATGGACTGCTTGAAACATGATATTATTTTAGGTATGAATTTTTTTGAGACATTTAATTTAGCTATAGGGTCTGGGACATCGATTGCTGACATTACGGAAATTAACATCTCGCAACCAGTGATTTCGCGGGAAGAACTTTCTGTTCAACAGACAGAGCGTCTAGACAAATTGTTAGAAGAAATGGCAACAGAGATTGGTAAAGGTTTAGGAAGAACATCGTTGATCAACCATAGAATTGACACTGGTGACAGCCTGCCTATCAAACATAGACAGTATCCATTTGCTCCTCCAATTATGGCGGAACTTGAAAAGGAAATCCAGGAAATGCTGGACAATGATGTAATAGAACCCTCCTTTAGCTCATGGCGCTCTCCGGTATTACTCGTGAAGAAATCGTCGGGCAAGAATCGATTATGCCTTGACAGTCGTCAGTTAAATAAGGTAACAGTAAAAGACTCTTATCCTTTGCCTAGAGTTACCACTATCTTAGACAGTCTAAAAAACGCTCGGTTCCTGTCAACTATTGATCTACGATCAGCATTCTGGCAGATACCGTTGGAAGAATCAAGCAAGGAAAAGACTGCTTTTGGACTCGCCGGTAAAGGGCTTTATCAGTTCAAAGTCATGCCATTTGGACTGAGCAATGCATCACAAACACAACAACGGTTGATGGATCGCTTGTTCACGCCGGAATTTGAGAGTAGAGTGTTCACATATTTAGATGATATCGTCATATGTGACGACAGCTTTGATAGCCATTTATCATCATTGAGACACGTAAAAAATCAGCTAAAGAAAGCAGGATTGACAATTAACCTGGAGAAATGTGTATTTGCGAGATCATCCTTAAAATACTTAGGCTATATTGTAGACAAGGAAGGGTTACGTACGGACCCGGACAAAGTAAAAGCTATACTCGACTATCCCAGGCCTACAACTTACACGGAGTTAAAGCGTTTTATTGGCTTAGCTAGTTGGTACCGGCGGTTTGTGGAAAATTTTGCCATTGTTGCAGCTCCACTTCATGAACTAACCAAGGGAGGCAAGAAGAGTAAACGTATTATATGGAATAAAGAGGCGGAAGACTCTTTCTTGAATCTAAAGACTGCACTGACGTCGACACCGGTATTAAGAGTGCCAGACTTCACAAAACCCTTTTCTGTTCAATGTGACGCTTCTAACAGAGGAACTGGTGGAGTTTTAATACAAATAGCCGATGGTCTGGAAGTACCCATCGCTTACACAAGCAAGAAACTTTCGGAAAGGGAATGCAAGTACTCAGCGTCAGAGCGAGAACTATTAAGTGTTCTACATGCAGTAGAACAATTTCGTCCATATGTTGAAGGCAATCATTTTAAGGTTATTACGGACCATAGTGCCCTTCAGTGGCTACACCGTAATAAGGACCCTCATGGGCGTTTGGCAAGGTGGGCTATGCGCTTACAACAATTTGATTACGAGATAGTCCATCGCAAAGGAAAATATAACACTGTACCGGATGCCTTGTCAAGAGCCATTGAAGATGAAATTAACATATTAGAGATAACACCAGAAGATAAAGATGAATGGTATAAATCAAAAGAAGACTTGGTGCTAGCTAAAAAAAATGACCCGAGTTGGGAAATCAGTCAAGGACAATTGTGGAAATACACGAAATTAAAACAATTTCCTAATGAAAATGACAGTTGGAAACTTGTGATCCCGGAAAAACTTCGCCAAGGGATTCTAAAGGAATGTCATGATGATCCTACATCTGGTCACTTTGGTGTTAAAAAATCGGTCAATCGTGCGAGACAGCACTATTTTTGGCCGACATTAATTCATGACATGAAAAACTACGTGCGGAAATGTGAAGTGTGTGCAAAATACAAGCACTCACATAACAAGCCATCTGGTTTAATGGGAAAGCAACGGGAAGTAACAGAACCCTTTCAAATCATATCCATGGATCTAATGGGCCCTTTTCCGAAATCAAAGCATGGCAATACTATGCTGCTAGTCATAACATGTTGGTTCAGCAAGTTCTGCTTTCTGTACCCGCTCAGAAATGGAAAATCTTCCACTATAGCTAAAATACTGGAGGAAAATATATTTTTAATGTTTGGAACCCCTAGTGTAATAGTTTGTGACAATGGAAAACAATTTGTATCCAACCAGTTTAAAGACCTAGTTTCAGGATACGGTGTAAAACTATGGTATACCCCATACTACCATCCACAGGCTAACCCTACTGAGCGGGTAAACAAAGTCATTGGCTCGGCTATAGCTTCTTACGTTGAAGATAATCACAAAGAATGGGACAAGTATATACCGCACATAGGACATGCGATCAGAACATCGGTTCATGAAGTGACGGGAAAAACACCAGCCTACTTGTTTTTTGGACGCGAGACAGCCATCCTGGGCATGAAACCCTATAGTTTCGAACTAGACGAACCGATAACCTTCGATAAAGACAAATTCGAAACAAATATGGCGTTTAGAAGTAAAATTTATGACGAAGTTTGTGAAAGGATACGGCAATCACATCAGGTCAATAGCGAACAGTATAATAAGAGACGTCGCATATGTAATTATAAAGTGGGTGACCTGGTCTGGAAACGCACTAAACCCCTATCCAATGCTAACAAGGCTTTTATGTCCAAATTGGCACCAAAATTCGAGAAAGCAGTCATTGCCGAGAAAATATCAGACGACGTTTACAAATTAAAAAGCTTCAGAGGCAAAGATCTGGGAAAATGGCATTCCTGTGACCTTAAACGTTTGGTTTGAATCTGGTCAGATTCTTTAGAGGAGAGGGGATATTGTAGTGATCGAGTAATCAATTCGTGAGTCCAAAGTTAGATGGCGCTATTGGTGTCGTTTGAAATCATGATAAATTTGAGAATCGACAAATGACGGTGGGAGTAAAAAAGTGGGACCGAAAAGAAAGATCGGTTAACGACACGGGAGACGAACGGTTGCTCCGAATTTATATTGTAATTTCTAGAAATTGAAGCCATTGCGTCGAAATAACGGTAAAATATTACATTTTATTGTCGGTGAATATTGTGAATTGTGTGTGACATTGGAAGTAACGGGGTAAGTGTTTACGCCTATTTAACGAAGTGTGGGTTGGATAACCGGAGGTGCTTTGCAAGGCTGACTGTTTCCATTTTGTCCCCAGCCTACGGAAACGCCCCTATAGCCCGGAAACAATATTAATGGGTCGAGTTCCGGTTTCCGATTAACAAATTAACATTATTTGTTGACCGTCACCAACCACCTACTGAACGACATATTCGCCACGGTACACAAGTGACTGAGTGGCGTAACGGTGTTACAACCGAGTGCCAAACTCGAGCCGCGAGTTCGATCCTGGCTTGGAGATTGTTTTTTGTGTTTTTATTTATTTGTTCTGCATACATTTTTTGTAAAGTTTATTTGTTTTTGCTTATTCCATAGTATAAAGTTTTTATTTTATTTGTTACTGCAATTAATTTCTCTGTACTGTTTTTGTTTATTAATGACAGTTATTAACATATGTATAAGGTTCACCCGTCTGTACTGTCAAACGAAATTTTATTAGTTAAGTAAATAAGTGTGTTTACCTTTGTCTATTTTTCATTAATAGTTTACTTAGAACCCCGGTCATTACAAACTTTAATTTCGGAACTCGGTGTTTTTGGTTGCTTTTTTGTTGTTGCACACGAATTGTAGGTCGCGGGTTCAAACCCAGCCAGGCGCATTACTTTGTGTAATTAACTTCATCACCACTGCTCTCAAAACGGTGAAGGAAAACATCGTGAGGTAACCGGCATGTCCTAGAATCAAAAATTCGAAGACATGTGACATTCACCAACCCGCACTGGGCCCGCGTGGTGTATTACGGCCCATTCCCGCTCCTAGAGAGGAGGCCTGTGTCCCAGCAGTGGGAATGTTAAAAGGTGATTATGCTAATAAAGAACTTTAACACTTATTCTAATTTTATAAGATGGACAGAATTAGGACGGCTGTCACGCTGAAGGCATTTAGGTAATTATGTAAAAAGTGACGCGAAATCTTCACAAATATTATAAATGCGAAAAAAGAGTTGCTGTTCGTTTCTTTTTCACACTGCCACACCTAAATCGCTGAACGGATTTTGAAGATTTTTGATTCAAAGATAGATGGGATCCTGAAGCGGTTAGGCTTCGTTTTTTTTTGACAAAACTTTAGGCTTACGGGAGCGAAGTCGCAGAATAATTCTATTAACCGTATTATTTAAAAGTCCTTTGCGTTATAGAAGATATTTAATAGATTCTTAACTCGATCCCGCAATGCTTATCTATAAGTGCTCCAATTAATCCAATCCAGTAGTAAGTCTGTATCGCGAGTAGCTCGCACGATTGCTCGGCTGGGCAGTCGGGCGCTCTGTTTGTACAGCTCTGTACACACACGCTACTGAGAGGAGGCTAAACCAATACAGTTCTATGAACTATGAGTTAGATACGATAGATTTTCATTGCTGTTAAGATCAGTCAAATAATCTGACACAGTGAAAAGATATTGTGCTAATAGATACTGTTATTCCTCAAGTTTCCATTGATTTACTGTAAGTCACCGAGGTTCTTAAAAAATCGAAACCTTTTAAAAACAAAATTTGCAATCACGGTTTTTAAAAACTTTGCACCTCCTACCACCAACAGGAATCCCAGGTATTGAAGGTTGCTTCTTGGTTGCTGCCAATCTATGATATCAAAAAAGTTTTTGGAATGAAACTTTTGTGCTTAGATACATAAAAAATCCATCGAAAAATCACCATGATGATATTTGAACCACTTAAATTTTCAAGCCTATTAGGTACAGGCCTGAAAGAACAACCTTGGCCTACAGTGAACACTGATAAATAGTTTATGGAATTATAGTTGAAGTTATTATGAACACCTTCTAGTACATACCAGTTACGAAAATAAGTCGCCATTTGGAAATAAAACAGATTTTATTTTTTCAAAACATTCATTTTTTCTCAGTCACAACTCATTCTACACACTTTCAACCACTTTCGAATGGAAAGTATATCATTTGAACACAATAATTATTGATTTTAACGTTATTAACTCATTTTAACCTTATGAATAATAGGAATCTTCTTAGAGTGTAAACTGCTATAGCTCCCTTTATACTTGTTTGACACTTTGACAGGCTGGGAGCAAGCTTGAGTAGGTAGTTTAGTGTCAAATCTATCATTTGTCAAAGGCTAATATGGCCATATTTAAAAAGAAATGTCGATTAGTTGCATCGGATTTTGGTCTTTATCAATTTAATTTATATCTAACTACGGCAAAGCCAAACAGTGGTTTTATCATTATAAGTATAGTATCTCTGGTCTGAGGTATTTATGAACATAATTGTAAAAGTCGAGTGGGTTTCATTAAAAAAAACTGAAATAGCTGCCAGTTTTCTCAGATTAAAAAACTGAAACCTGACTAACGTTTAGTTTTTCCGTAATCGATTAGATTTATTAAATAATATATGAATTTAAATTAAATTGACCATAAAATGGCAATCCCAAACTTCACGTGAAAATAAAAGTTGCGTAATAATAAGTAAAATGACTTATTTATTTGTTATGATCACGGCGCCTTAGTTTGAGATAAAGCTTTCATGGATAATTCCTATTTAAAATACTTATATTTTTGTGTTATATTTCTAAACGTGTCTGAGGTGGGCCATATCTGGGCATCCTTCTTTTAAGTTGTTCTGCTGCTTCGTAGTACTTAGTCAACGGGATACTTCTTGAACAAAATCCAGCCATGAAAAAATGCAGCCCAAAACCCCATGTGGCCTTCAACGAGTAGGTATCAGCGACAAATATTGACATAAAACAAAATGTATACGGATTGATGTGCACTACCCAATTATAGTCGCGTGATCAATCCCGTAATTAAAGCATAGAATGTTACTTTTAACTAAGCCCCCAGTTTCCCCGATAATACAGGTAGAACTTAGTCAAAAGAGATTCCATAACAATGGGGAAATCCTCAATAACTGAAAACTATTTCTTAATATCTCAACTTCAATAGAGCCAAGTTACTGAACCATTGTTTAATTTAAATATCTTCACATGATCAACTTACCTATTGCATTATACCTAATGCTTCTAAAACGCAAGAACGCAATATCCAAGACTGAGTTCACTGACTTTACTGAATACTTACTAAACTACGAAATTATAAATGAAGTGACATTAGCCTGTATGATTTAGTACTTACGCTAGGGTATGTGGCAAGTGGATATATTTTTCTTTTAGCTCACAGATCACGGAAACGACTGGACGTGTCGGTAACTGCTGAATTTTATTTTTCTTGTAAATCTTTTGTTTTTGAGTATTGTTAGAGCCGCTTTTTTTATTTAAACAATGTACCTCAATGTATCTCTTCACCGCCTTTGGTTGTTTGTCAGAGAATGCCTAGGGAATTACTCGTAAGTCAGCTTTTGTTCTACATATGTATGTGTATGCAACAAATAAAAAAAGCAATTTTTTTACAATGTGAAAGTGACAATTTTAACTATGGCAATGATCTCAAACTTGCGCCTAGTGTACATAGCACAGGCACAGATACTTATAGTAACAACGTATCTAGTCGGATAAGAAATGCCATGTATGCTGTGTTTGTAAGCCACTTTTCTCGGCCTGTTGCCAGGCTACGCATTACAGAACGACCATGTTCTGAATAGTGTACATGTATAATGTATTTTATTACGATATGGGATGCTTCAGTTTGAATAGGGTAGTTGCCTAACGGCCGAACCCAATAACCGATCTATCTCCAGTATGCGATAGATCGGTTATTGGTTTCCGCCGTAAAACAATCTCACGACGTCACACGAGTTTTCAACGACTTCGTGCGACGATTTTTACCACGCCGTGATGTCACAAGCCCCCACTCATGATCTTTGAAGCTTTTTATCTTCGTCAATTTCTAGAAATTTCATAAAGCAAAAAATACGTGTCTAATATGTTTCGATAATCTAACTGACGGACTAAATAGGATCATATTTTTATTCCTCAGGAAACATCCCTATTTAAAGCTAGGAAATGGTTTAAGAAGAAGAATTTCCGAAACTCAAAGTTAGCAAGGCGCCACGTCCCAGGTACCCAAAGGGCAATGGAGGGGGCAATGCTTGAAGTTTCCTTGCGTGGTCGAATCAGGAATGATGATATCCGCAAGAGAACCAAGTTTACCGACATAGCTCGAACGATCGCCAAACTGAAGTAGCAGTGGGCAGCACATTACTCGCAGGTCGATGGGGCCGAAAAGTTCTGGAATGGCGACCGCGTACTGGAAGACGCAGTGTTGGAAGACCTCCCAAAAGGTACACAGATGACCTGGTGAGAGTCACGAATAGCCGATGGATGCGAGACGCACAGGATCGGTTGTTGTGGCAACACTTGGGGGAGGCCAGTGTCCAGTAGTGGACGTCTTTGTTCTGATAAAATGATGATAATGATATTAGCAAGAAAACCTGTCATTACTCAATTCAGAATCCCGTTCAATACCTTTAATTTAATTTAAGTCGGATAACAATGATCCATAATGGTTAGTAACAATTGGAATTTATAATCTATTTTAGTAAGGTTACAAAAATATAATCATAAAAAAAACTACCTAACCTAACTACCTAACTTTAAACAAAGTATTTGATACGATTGTGTAAAAAAATCCCATGTAGTCATAAATTAAGTGCACTTAAAGTGAGATGTCACTCCACTTGGTTCATTCTTTAAAATTCTCACCATATACTTACTTCGTATAACATATATGTATAATATATGAATTAGAATAAGTACAATAGGGTATTTTACTATAAAAATCTAATTAGTCCGTCTGATAGATTTACAAAAAATATTGGACACGTATTTTTTCTTTTTTCACGTAAACAAAAAATGAAGACGATACAGTGCGTTGAAAACTCACGTGACGTCACGTCGCTGGTAAAAATTGTAGCAACGTAGTGACGTCACGTGAGTTTTCAACGCACTGTATCGTCTTCATTTTTTGTTTACGTGAAAAAAGAAAAAATACTGTCCAATATTTTTTGTAAATCTATCAGACGGACTAATTAGATTTTTACAGTAAAATACCCCATTAAGCAAAGTACTAACATAATGACATAAGCTGTATGTGTATTACTAACAAAGTTTCATGGAACAAGTTTCTGAATTAAATGCTTTTATTATTATTATATTATAACATGAAGTGAGCATTTAGCTTCTCGGTGAGTTTTATTTTATTTTATTTATTCGGGAGAACAAACAATTACACACAGTAAATGAGCTTAAATTAAGCATGCAACAATATGTATAAGTGTGTAACTCACTACGTTATCCACATATTATATAAGCAATTAAGCTAAGTCGTTTTAAAATAAGCACTAGTGACAACTACAATCTATGTTTCCAAGCTTCTGATTTTAACATTAACATTATTTCGAAATTTATTGACAGACAACGAAAATATATCAAAATCTGTAAAATATGAGTTATATATAGGTTTTCACCAAGCGACGCAAGGGCACGCGATGTTTCTACGAAACATACTAACAAAATACAACTGCCATAACTATCGGCAAATGTAGACACTAGTGCTCCATCCTAATTGCTTGCCTAGGGACCACTGAACATCTACCTGGCCCTTCCCCAACGTAGTTACGGCTGTTATGTAGCCACGACCCTCGGGTATACCCAGTGCAAAATACAGAAATATACCTTTGTTGAAATTTTTTCATAAAATACGTGTACAACCAACAGGTCTTATAATTGGGTAGGTCATGAATAATTCTTTATTTTCTTACAAAAGGAGCTTTCATAAATGTTTTCGCTTCTTTTACGGAGTTTAGTTTTTATTGATTTATGCTTTTAATATTGATAAATACGGTGTACTAATTGCCAGGGGCTTCCTGTGGCAGTCAACCTTTGGGTTAAAGGACGCATATATTGAGATTGGTAAAAAAAAACATTTCCAATCCAAGAATATAAATACATTCATATTTCCTGTAGTTGCTTTACGCTATTTTTTTTATAAATTGATGCAGTACTAGGTTCTGATAGCGGTTATGCCCGAATGAATCCTATAACTACCTAAAAAGTCCTACGTCATATTCCACTTCAAGGTCTATCCGTTTGCTGAGTTCCATCTTATCCTTCAGGGATAACACCTGAATATTTAATAGATATAAAGAAAATCAGAGACTAATACTTTCGCATACAAAATATACGTAAAAACAAATTGTACTCAGGTTTCTTTCAGTCAATTTTATCCTACCAAACACATTCTAATTTAATGATGTACTTACATTATGCATACGCACTGAAATACAATGGATTCAGTAAAAAGTAATTTTCTTACAAAACACGATGCATCGAATTCGTTTCAAATAGCAATACAATTGATACCCAGAGTGATTGGCTACAGTTATGTGATACCATATGATACAGTGCGGACACATTATGTGGCTTAGTCACGGCATGTAGAATAGAATTGATAGCAGTCTTTAATACCCAGTTTTATGTGTGTTTACTGTAGTTTTAATGTCGTGGAAAGCTTGTTATTAGTTCTTGTGATTAGACTTTTAAATATTTGTCCGTAGTCATGCTTTTTTTTCTGGATGGGAAGTCATCAAATGACTTCTCCCGCTCTGGGCGGAGCGGAAGGGAGTGTCAAACTCTTACTGACTACCCACCCTTCTTGAGCTCTTTACGTTCCAGGTCCGCGGTGACTCTTTCGAACAAATTCCACAACCCTAGCAGGCACTGACCCTATGGGGCGCCGTAGTCATGCTTTCGGGTTAAGTTCGAATGTAGATATTCATTCTTCTTATATATGTATATTTGCTAAATATGTGTACATAAACTGTTAAATAAATAAATAAAGAAGAAAATAAAAGTTTAGATAGACTTTTAATCTTATCAAGGAAATGTATCGGTGGTGGTGGTGTTCGGTGTATGTGTCGGTGTGGTGTGTATCGGTGCACAACTTTATGGATGGATTTAGTACGTGTTATTATTAAACCTTTAAACCTTGTTGTAGCTGATAATACGTCGAGAGCATAGCTAAAAACTTCACAGACGACATTAAGTTTGAATCTGTTATATTTTAGTCTAAATAAGGAACTACAATGCCATTAGGCATCCCAATCAGGTAACATTTTTAATAATTTCAAACTTAAATAAATATATAAAATAATGAACTCACACAGTGCAGTCACTGAACTATTGTCCTACTATGCCTATGCACCTCATAGTCTGTTTCTGTATAAGTAGCCTCAATACAAACTACACTACGACGTGCTACGCCGTAGCTAACGTGTCGGTATTTGCTACACGATGCTGCTACGCCGTAGCAAATAAAAAGATCGCTACGAGTCGAGTAGGGACTCTGCACTTTGGTACTTTTATTTTTTTATCGGTTGCTGTAGAACATAATGTGTCTGGATTGTGGGCGGAGCGGAAGTGAGTGTTTTTTCTGTTAATAATATATTAGGCTTGACCAATAAATAACTACTAGTTCAAATAAAAGGTATTCGATCATTGTTACAGAAATTTTTTTTTCTGGATGGGAAATCATCAAATGACCCCTCCCGCCCTGGGCGGAGCGGTAGGGAGTGTCAGACTTTTACTGACTAAAACCCACCCGTGATCCTTCCCGCGCCCCATGCGTTCCAGGGCCGCGGTAACTCTTTCGAACAAATTCCGCAACCCTAGCAGGCACCGACCCTACGGGGTCCCGTCCTCGGTGCTGACGGCTCCTTTTGACGCGCGTGGAACACAACGCGTCGTCGACTCAACCCGGTATCGGACGGCGAGCCACCCACGCTTACCGTCCCCAGGCATCAGCCACTGCGCAATAGCACAGCGGCCGACTTGTCTCTGGAGGGGGCCGAAATGGGACCATTATTGGCACTCCATGTCAGCACCCTCCCGAGCGTTGGGAGTCGCAGCACCCGCAGCAGAAGCGGCAGTGGCGGCGACAGAAGCCGCGGCGGCGGCAGAGGCGGTGGCGGCGGCGGACCTCTTGCCCCTGGTCGGGGCGGATGGCGCGCAGGCCCTTCCCCCCGCCCAGTGCTCGGTCGGCTTGCCAGCAGCCGCACATGCACTGCAGTGCGGCGTGGCCTTACACGAGCCGGCCCGATGACCGGGCTGACCACAGCGGAAACAAAGTCCGCTGCGGTCCACCTCCGAGGGGCACATAGCTCCCGTGTGGTTGCCCACATGGCAGCGGTAGCACCTCAGAGGCCTGGGTTCCAGCAGTTTTACCCGCGCAGACACCCATCCCACCAAGAGCCTTCGGCCCTCCGACACAGTTCTGGCCGCCGTCACGGGGCAGCTCACCACAAGGGTTTGCATGCCCGTGTTGTCAGGCCGGAGGGTGCCCGCCTTGACGAGCTCGGCAGAGCACCCCCCAGTCCTGGCGACGGCGGCCACAACTTCCTCCTCCGTCACGGAGTCATCCAGGCCCACTATGCGCATGTCGATGCGCTTAGTCGGCCTGGACACCCGGACCTCGTCCGCGGGTAAAACCGCCCTCAGCCTTTCAGCCAGGGCGTCCGCGAACGGGCCACTCTCCGCTCCGGCGAGCTCGAGCTTCCGGGCACCGGTCAAGGTCCTCCTGACCCCGATGCCCCCGCTGATGCCCAGCTCTTGGAGGCTCACCGCCTCCTTCGCCCGCTTCAGTACGGCGAGATACGTCACGCCCCTCTGTTCCGCTTCCGGCTGCAGTGTGAGAACTACAGCCGCGGATTTCGGGGCGCGAAGCCTCGCCGCAATGGCGTTGGCCTTCCGCCGCTGCTTCTTGGCCTTGTTTTTGGCCGCCTTCTTTTGTCGCCGCTTCTCTCCGGCAACCTGCCACTCGGCCTCGGCCGCAGGAGGGTCCGAGGGTGGGGGTGGGGGCGGCCGCGACGCCACTGGCGCAGCAGCCTTAGCCGCTCCCCCTCCAGCCTTCCTCCTGCCCCTCTTTGCCGGGGCCGACTTGGTCGTCGCCGGCGTCGCAGGCGCCGGCGTCGCAGGCGCTGGCGCGGCTCCCGCCTTGGCCTTCGCCTGGCCGGACGTTCCCGGGCTGGCAGCCACTGCGGCTGCATACGAAGCCGCCTTCTGCTGGCCCGGGGGCCTCTGTGTCCCCGCCAACGGGGGACGCCGGACCATGCCCTCCAACACGGAGAATTGCTTCCGGAAGGGAGCCAGCTCCTGCCGCACCAGGCTCCGCACCTGGCTCAGCACTTGGCTCCCCTCCAGCGCCGCCGGACTCGGCCTCCCCTGTGGCTCCTCGGAGGCCGCTCTACAGAAATGACCTTACAACTATAACATAATTATAATATCAGTAACTATTTAATATTACTATCTTGTGGACATTGGGCCCCAAACTAGGTGACTGTAACTTGGGGTCTTGAATTATGATCCCATTAAAAATATAGCAGCGTCCCGCGGTTTCATCCGCGTTGTTACCCTTCCCGTAGTAATACGGGGATAAAATATAGCTTATGATACTCCACAATAAGGTAGCTTTCTAATGATGAAATAATTTTGAAAATCGGGTCAGTAGATCCAGAGATTACCCCTTACAACGTCACAAACTACCTGTTTATAATATTAGTACAGACTAACAGCGCCCCGCGGTTTCACCCGCATTAGTATCTATCCCGTGGAAATATCGGGGTAAAAAATCGTATAATCCTATATGTTAATCCTGGTTATAGACCATCTGTGTGCCAAATTTCATCCAAATACGTTCAACATCCATCCATACTTACAAACTTTCGCGTTTATAATATTAGTAAGATATTTTATCTACTTTAATGAACAAATCACATTAACTAAACGATAAACGACTATCACGTAAATTATTGATCAAAAACTGCATTTTAACGAATTTTTCATCACAACTTTATTAATCGGTTGAGTTAACTACGGATCGAAAAACTCGCCCCAAGTAAAAATAAGGTAACTAAGTCAAACTTACAACTTGAACTGAGTTTTAACTTGAATCCCACATACGTGGTATTGATTTCTCCACAGGCAGGTAATTTTCTATTAAAACAATGGAACTTGGTCTAGACTCGGCGCAGACAGCTATTGTAACTGGGAGCGAAACGAACATGTGGAAAGAAAAACATAACCATCCATTTGGCTTGTTGTCGGGTAAAAATAAAAGGGAATACTTGTTTCGTTTATTGCTTTTGGATTGTTTGATTTTTGTGCTGGAATGGTTTTGAAACAGCAAATTCCACTTCGTTATGGCGAATGAGAGTAGATGAGATCAATTAATCTGATTAGACCTTTTTTATAGAGACCACTTTGTTGTCTATCTGTCAAGCCCCATTTCCTCAGGAACACGAGAAGGTTCAAGTTCAAGCAGAAATCAATCTATACTAATATTATAAAGAGGAAAGATTTGTATTTTTGTATGTAACGAATAAACTCAAAAACTACTGGACCAATTTCAAAAATGCTTTCACCATTAGAAAGCTACATTTACCCTGAGTAACCATAGTTATTTGTATACCCGTATTCCCACGGGAACTAAGCGGGTGAAACCGCGGGGTGCTGCTAGTATAAAATATTCTGGTTTACTAACCCTGGGAGCAGTGAAAAACCTATTTTTAAGTCAACGCAATCTCAAGATAAGGCCTGCTACGTTTATGGCGCATGTTCTGACGCTCCCGAGGGAATCAAAACCCATAGGTCATTAGCATCTCGCAAACCTAGTATCCTGAAATTTGGCAAAAAGATACTTAGATCTTACTATATTTATTTATTTTATTTAATACTTTACGCACAAATGTACAGAGGCGGACTTAATGCCTTAGGCATTTTCTACCAGTCAACCTTTGGGTGATGCAGAGAATAATTGCGGTAGGTGCAGTATGAAAGAGAAAAAAAAAATAAACAGTAACGCGATTAATATTAAATTACTACAAATATAAAATATAAACTATACATATAAAACAATGATATAATATATACTCAAATTAATAAACTTATACACGAAAATAATACAGTTGATGCAAACAGCTAATGAGTAAACAAAAAAGAAATTAACGCTGTGACGATACTACTGCCAACTTCTTACGAATGTGTTCGCGAACCTTAACTTTGAAGGTTAATCGGTTGGTTGCCATCCTAATTTCCTGGGGTAGAGCATTCCACAAAGAAATAGCTTGTATGAAAAAGGAACGGTGAATGAAGTCAGTACAGTGAGACGGACAGTGAAGAAGACGATTATGGGATGAGCGTAGGTTTCTTTCGTGATTGGCACAAATGTATTGGAAATGAGGGGCTAAATAGCTAGGGATATTGGGAGAGATGAGAAATGAGAACAAGCTAGTTAGCGCCCTTTGCTCTCTGCGCTGGCGTATGGGCAATCACTTTAGAAGTGAGCGGTGCGCAGAGACATGATCATATTTGCGTAAATTGAAAACGAATCGAATGCAGTAATTTAGAAGGCGGTCAAGTTTGTTGAGTAGATCTGCATTCAGGTCATAGTAGCACACGTCACCATAATCGATAATGGGAAAAATTAGGGTCTGCACAAGCATTGTCTTCGTGTTAGACGGTAACAAATTTTTCAAGCGATACAGAGCCCGCAGCGTTCCCGTAACCTTCTGACTGACGCTAGCAACTTGAGCACGCCAGTTTAAAGTGCTATCGATACGCAAGCCTAGATCCTTTACGTCAGTGCTAAATGGAACTATCATACTGTCGTACAAAACAGGTGGCACAGTTGCACTATCAAGTTTAGCGATGCTTCGAGAACTCCCAATTATGATCGCCTGACACTTGTTGGGGTTAACTGCAACTCCAAATTTACCAGAACAGGTTTTAATGGCCATTAAATCCCTATTTAATTTTTCGATAATGTCAGGTATTTCATCGACCTTCCCTTGACAGTACAACTGCAGGTCATCTGCATACAGATGATACGCACACTGAAGTTCGGAGGTAATGAGATTAATAAAAATTGAAAATAGAAGAGGAGAGAGAATGCCGCCTTGAGGAACGCCAGTTCCTAGATCACACCAGTTAGATGATGAATTTCCATCGTGCACTGACTGCTGACGTTCCTGAAGGTAAGAAGCGAACCATTCCAGTGCAGCGGGAGAGACCATCACATAGGACAGAATGGCTAATAAGATGTCGTGACTGACGGTATTGAAGGCATTCGAGAAATCGACCAACACTAGAACAGTGACTTTGGTGTCTTCCAGTCCTGCCCTTATATCGCCAGTCACTTTAAGGAGGGCGGAAACAGTGCTGTGCCCGGTCCTAAACCCAGATTGTAGGGGACTTATCAGTGAATTGCATTGCACTATACAATCACAGAAAACAATCTGAAAGCTTAGAATTTGTAGTTTTATCATAAAACAATACATGTGGCACTCGGGGACTGCCGCGGTAAAGCTATTGTATAGCATTTTTTATCAACTTATGCAATTATATATTTAGTACTCTGCGTCATTGTGATATGGTCTCGAATCGTTCACCTGGGTTACTGTACTAATGTAAATCACATACGTTTCACTTAACTTTGTCCCACCGATTGTTTCCGAATGCAGACGTTCGGGTCCGCTCGGTGACGGCGACATAATAGCTCAGTAACGAAGCGATCATTTTAAAAAGGCGGGGCCTAATCGAATGACACCGCTAGTTAGGTTATTTTCGTTACGGAATTTCTGGATTCGGTTGCCACGCTCAAGGCCCTCGATAGAAGCTATGCAATAGCTTAATAAATATTTTTTTGCGATTACAAACTTATATTTTCAGTTGAAGAATTGACCGAGACTTACAATGATGTATCGAAGTTTTTTTTTAATAACAAAATTCAGTTTGTCCTTCAATCTTACCTGCTATATAGTTTATAAACTACCAGTCAGTGCCTACTAGGGTTGCGGAATTTGTTCGAAAGAGTCACCGCGGCCCTGGAACGAAGAGCGCACTAAAAAGATCACGGGTGGGTTTTAGTAAGTAAGCGTCTGACACTCCTTTCCACTCTGCCAAGAGCGGGAGTAGTAGTTTGATGTTTTCGCATCCATAAAAAAGGGTAGTAACATGGCAGGTGAATTTAATGCATAGTTTTACATTATTATTTATAAACTTAATCCTCGTCATAAAAAATAGATAATACACACAGATCCACATCCACACTTTATAAAAAACCTCTTTCCACAGAAAATCAAATAAAACTCGACTCAATGTATCGATACCTAAAGAAAACTCCAGAGGGCCAATTCTAATGAAAAAGAGCGCCAATTCGAATAAATAAAAATGTATGGAATTAAGTTTTTTATTTTTACAGATAGCGGCTGAGATGCGAATGCGAACGTACGCAACGTTCGCATTTATAGGAAACCTATTTCCACACAAAATCAAACAAAACTTGACTCAGTCTAACCATTCAATCTTCATATCAGATTTCAGCTCCAGACTTCAGCCATATTAGTTTTCAAAGCGACTTTATCCACGTCTGGCGAACCTTTATACGCGACTGGCGTACATTTATTAGCACTATCTATTAATTAACTTCGTGTTTCGCATATACAGGGTGTGGAAATAAGCAGCAGTGAAAATGTGGTGTTTAAATTAAGGGAGACTTTGTTTTTTCTTTTTTTTAAGTGAGAGCAGTTGTATACACTTGACAAAAAATTAAAGAATTATATTACCTAAAGCACGTAATATAATTCTTTAATTTTTAATACAAATTGGTGTATCACAACAATACATATGATGAACCATATTTTTAACCGACGTCCAAAAAAGGACGAGGTTTTGTAGTCGACTATAGTGATGCGGCTTCGACTAGATTGATGATGTTCTCATTCTCACTTGTCGATTAAAATGAAAAATGAAAAACTGTATACAATGGTTTGGAAGAGCATCTTAGTATTTCGAGGTGGTCCCTTTCTAGTTTGCTGAAGATCTGATGAAGAACGGAGATAGGAAACGAAACTCTTTAATAAATGATGGCAAATCTTTGGGAATTGCTGAAATCGCATATCTATCTATTGCTTACACCAGTTTATAAAACGTACTCTATGATGGGTACGTTTAGCTGCCGGGTGTCACTAATAACAGGTGAAAAAAAACGAAAAAACGAAGACACAACCAAAAATACCGACTTCTGAAACTTAAGTTATTTTTTGATTTTTTTTATTTATTTATTTCGTAGGTCGGTTGTATTTTTAAAGTTTTTTTATGCAATATACCTAAATATACCAAATGGAACATATTGAAACAAAAAATGCAAAATTAACATAGAAAAAAACCTATTTATTCGTGTATTCAACGTAAGTGTTGTACAGTCGGTGATAGCAATTAACTGACCCCCCTAAAAATTACTCGATTTTACACCCTATGCTCATAACATTAAACGTTATTCAATATGGTATGAGTTTATCAGACTAACACTACTCGATGAACAGAAACAATAAATAATTTTGATACGCAAACTTGAGCTTTAAGAGGTTGGTATTAGGTCATTTATTTATAACTTTTTACTTTTTTTAATAAGTGGGTAGTTAGACGTCAATATGCGTATTCAACAAAAACTGCTATAAATATGACATAAGGACTATGGGGTAGAAGAATAAATTGAACAAGATATTCTATGCACAAATAGCAGTGAATACGCGCGAACATTTTTACCTTGCCTTACTAAATTGGCTTTTTTCCTTTTTATTAATTGTTATCAGTTTTGATAGTTTCTCTCAGTTGAGTGATTATTTAAAATACAAAATAATCTATTTGCATGAGGAGAATGTTGGTATTAAAGCGATTGCTAGGAAACTTAATATAGCGGTAAGTGTATTATTTTTATGCTTCATTTATAATTATACTTTTTCCTTAATTCGTTAGTCTGCTTAAAAGCCGGTGAATGTAGAATAATAGACAATTAACTGTGTTTCATTATGAGTGAGATCATTTATAGGTCTAATTTGATTTATATAATCTAATTTGATAAACGTATTTTTTCAAACTTAACCGATAAATTATGTTTACCTATTCGTTACTAAAATTATGCTATATTGTGTTGTTTCAGAAAAATACAGTCAGATTGTCGCTAAGACGTTTTGAAGAGGCAGGGAATATTCAAAAAGATCGTCCTGGATCAAAACCTAATATATTACATACTCCAGTGTCAGAACGTCATCAAGCAATTGTTAGAAGGCATACTGAACACCCATTTTTGCCTACTCATTCAACTGCAAGTGGAAGTGATCGTTGTTGGAATATGGTGCGCGGTATGCGGGACCGCTTGCAACAAGCAATAGAAAAAATGGTGCTCCACTTCGCTATTAAAAGCATGAATAACTTGAGTAACCAGTGTTGGTCACAAACAATACTAACGTATGTCAGTGTGTGTGTTAAATTAACTATTATTATAATTTGTAACGAAGTATTTCGAATACCTAGTTTTTTGTCAAAACCTTATTTTATAACTAAAATAACTATTCATAAAACAAATTGATATATAGTAGACCAGATAGAACTTCAACGTATAATGCCGTTTTATTTAGTTCAATGATATTTAATGTAGTGATGTTATTGTTATGAAATAGAAATACATACCTATATTTCTAAATATTATAACATGCTGATTCACTACATTAAACTCAGTGCAGTTAACAACGTTATTAGTAAGCAGGTAAATATTATCATCTTCGTGTCGTCATCAATATCATTTACTTATGTTATTCTTATAATATTTTTTTTATAAAATAAAATCGTTTTTACCACCATTTTGGTTTTTTATTTCTGTTCGTTTTTTTTTTGTTGTTGCTAAAGTTATAATTTATTATTTATAACTTAAAATAAATTCACAAAACAGAAACAAAAGCGTCAATCACGCTAGTTACGAACTCGCAACCACGATTTGTCAGCTCACTACAGTCACCACTAGACCACTCGAAACATATTCAACGTGATCGAAATTACGTATTATATTACAAGTTAAAATAATATTCAAGAACATACCTACCTTAACACTGCGTATTAAAGATCAAATTCGAATAACTATTTTATTGATCGTAGACGTTGAACCAGTTCCAACGTTGTTCTAGTTCGATCGTTCGTAACAAGCAAAAGGTTCAAATTCGTTTAATTTTTAGGGGGTCAGTTAATTGCTATCACCGACTGTACAACACAACTTAAAATTAAGTTTTAACCAAAATAATTACTTAAAATAACTTTACAAAAAATATATTCTTAAAAATGTGTTAATCATTTCACACGCTAGAATTATGCGTTTTTGTTTGAACTTCCAACAAAACAAAAAAACTGTTAGAACCAACAAAACAAAAAAAAACTGTTAGAACAATGTGTATAAAAATAGATTAAATGAATTGGCGATACACAGATAAAATTTCTTTACTGTTTGTAAAAATGCTGAGTTTTTAACTTGATTTTCAGAAAATAAAACCGTGAAAATGAAGCTGGTTTTAAAAAAAAATACTGTAACAATATTTTACTGCAAAGGTTTTTCCTCTGCGTACGTGAAGCGTTCATTTTATTCCACACTGTAAATTTTATGACGTGCGGTTTTAATCCTTAGTACCTGCGGTGCAATGAATTAATGTTTTAATGCGATATAATGTAAAATGGAAATGTCGATGATGCTTCTAATGAAAAGCGACAAAATAATGGACATGTGGGACTTTTCAATATTGAAAAACCACTTTATTAATCTTCATTAAGAATTTATCTATTTAAACGACATACAGTTTATTGGTAGGTAGAAAATGCCTTAGAATGACTTGAAAGTACTGTAAAGTACGGTAGGCGTACAGCAAATATTATGAACTAGCTACCACCCGCGGCACTGCCGACTTGAATATTGAAAATTCTCTCTTATTCCGGTATAAAAAGTATCGTATGTGTTATCATCAGACTATAATCCACCTCTGTACCAAATTTCATCAAGATCCATACAGCAGTTTTTGCGTGAAAGAGTAACAAAAATCCATACATACTAATTTTCGCGTTTATAATTATAGTAAGGAGTTTTGTTTTTGTAGAAATATATTTTTCCTCCATTTTGAAATAAAATAAAAAGGTCCTACTCCAAAAAATATCAAAATCTGGCTGCTGTTTCAGATCGTGGTGATCTATTACTTTCTAGACCACTTAGTCATCCCATGTTTCGCAAAACTACAGAACGTCACACGCCACGATCCTAACTTACTGCTTTACTTGGTTAACCATACGATCTTTTCTTGAAAATTAAAGTAACTAATTACTGTAGTCAGTCTGAAGGCAAATTGTCGTACTTAATAAACGTTAAAATTCAAGCCTTAATATAATTTGATGTAGTAGATGAGTAGAGAAATTAGATAATGTTTTTGATAGTTTGCTAATGCGATACGAATGATATCGAACGAACCTTAAATACGTGAATGGTGCCTGAGGTTTCTACAACAATTAAGCATAACGATATAGGATAGAATAGAAAACATTTATTCGGCACAAGCAATATGAAAGTTTCATATGAAAATCCGTTAACATACCTGAAGAAAACTCCAAAGGGCCAATTCTAATATTTTTTAAGCAACGTTAGAATAGAACAGAATAGAATAGAATAACATTTATTTGCATAAAAATATGGTATTAAAGATGGTACAAAGATTGAATACAGAGTATACATGTTTCTGCTTAACATTATAAGCGTGCACATTTTTGTGCATACAATTCATAAATGTTTTTTGTCAAAAAACTCTTTAAGACTATAAAAACTACTAGTGGACAGCCAATCATACAATTTACTTTTAAATAATCTGGTATTGAGAATTTTTAGATAACTCGGTATCCTATTAAATATTTCTACACACATATACGCATATCAGTCGCAGTTCGCATTCGCATATCAGTCGCTTTCTTTCAAACCTACCTAACTTTCCACTGACATAATTATTGTGACTAAGATTGCCACTCAGAACTGCCAAAATAAACAAGTTTCAATAACTCCAGGCAAATAATCCATACACGAAGCCATCAATTCACGATTACGGTCGCGACCTTTTCAAGATGAGCATAATCTATCGATTAATAAACTGACAAGCCACTTTGTCAAACACGACCTCGTGTTGGTAAATATAAGCTAACAGTCTTGAATGACATGCGATAAGGTGACGATATTTTGAAGATTTTGGTGTTGTTTTGGCTGAGGTGAAAATCGATATACATACTGAATCGAAATCGATATAAAACTTTTCTATAACATATTGTGCCAAGAACCTTGAGGACAAACCTTTTAGTTTTTGGTGCTTCTATCTGCTGCTAAAATAATTTAGAATATTTCCAATCAAATATTTACTCTTACTGAACAAAACCCACCCGTGTTCCTCCTAATGCCCTTTGCGTTCCAAGGCCGCGGTGACTCTTCCAAAGAAATTCGGAATTCCTATAGGGCCCCGTGTTCTTTGCTGACATATCTTTGAGGAGCGCGTGGAACACAACGCGTCGTCGATCTGGGCCTGGATGTTAACGGAGGCCGAACGACCCAACACTTCTGTCCGCAGGCTCGTGCCTAAGGTGGCCGGGAATCGCCATGCAGCTCTCGACGCCCGGGGTGTCTCCTTCTGTTGCGGCGGCTGGGGCGTGAGGTTTCGATCTTGGTCTGCCTCCTCCTTTGCTAGCATGAATGCTTCGCAGTAGGAGGTGGCTGCCTCCCATGTCCCTTCGCTACTACTGGCTACTTTACATCCCGATGCAAGGCACGATTTTAGTGGGATTTGCCCATTTGGATTTAAGCCGTTAGAAAAGCTTGTCATGTAGCAATATTCTCAATTCATAATGTGGTTAAAAATAATCTCATTATCTGATATTATATTTGCATATCATTTCCATCGCTTTGTGACACATCTGGGACAGTGATATCAACTTAAATTCGTGACTGTCATATCGGCAAGTTGTCATAACGCGATAACATCGATCGATTCACAACTCATTTTGCAGATATCTGAGGTAGCGGTGTTATAGTTATTATGTTTTGCTAAATTTAAAAATGAAAATAATATATCTCATTAATTTAAAATGGATTTCCGCAAAGTAACGCCTGACTCAATCAATTTTATGTTTTGCTAGCTGCCGCCCGCGGCTCCACCCGCGTGAATGTCGAAAATTATCCTAAGGGAACATACTTCCGGGATAAATCGTATCCTAAAAGTTATTCTAGACTATGATCTACTTCTATACCCAATTTCATCAAGATTTATTCAGTAGTTTTTGCGTGAAAGAGTAACAAACATCCATACTTACAAACTTTTGCGTTTATATCTATCATTAGTAAGGATGTGGATCAGATAATAATAAAAGAGATGGTTATTTTATATAAGGAACATAATATGTAACCATGATGTGGTAACGACCCCCAGCATTGGGGGAAGGACGCAAGTAGGATGGCCAGAAGTAGGCTGGGATAAGCTGAATTGATTAAAGTAGATAACACTATTTTCGTATCAAGAATGAATCATCAATTCTTTAATAGAGTATCGAACAGTATTTACATAAAAAAGTTCAACAAGCCTTCGATAAATCGTAGTAAAACAACAAAAAAGAAGCTATAAGCGTTTAAAAAAATGGCAAACAAAATATAGCACTAATTGCGTGAGACTTTTAACCGCAAGTTACGCCAAAGACAATTTGCGCCATCGACAGACGACGTTTTTTTGTAACGTAAGCAGTATTTTATAATAGAGAAATGTCTAGACATATGTATAATCGAATAAAAGTTCGGAAATGACCAAACAGATATATCTCATGTTACCTATACCCCATTCACAATAAGATTAGACATTGAAATAAATCTTTTTTACAGTTCGTTCAACCGATTTTGACTTCAATTGCGTTGGTGGTATGACACATGGCAGCTGCAGTAAACAGTTGGTATTATAATCACGTTTTTGCTTTTAATGTTATCCTTATGCCTACGGAATAGAAGTAAAAATCGCTTGAACGGAATGTAAACAGTTTTGTTTAAATGTCTAATGTTATTGTGAATGGAGTATAACTGATGTTGAACCGGCTTGTTATTTGATATTTGGTCGATCAATCATGTCACTAACTTGATATTGACAGCAAATATATTGATCTGAGGTTGAAATAGAATTCTAGCTTAACCTTCCAACTTACTGATATTACAAACATTAAATTTGTGACGATGTCCTGTGTAATTGTAATTGTAAGAATATAATATTGTACGTACAACCACTGAGTAGCAACCACCTGGGGTTTTAGTCAAGAGTGAATAGGTAAGTTTTCCAATTCAGTGCTTAGTTGGTGCTGATATGTGTGTTCTATTCAATTCGAAATGGCTTCAAAAAAAGGGGTGGTAAGTTTTCCGTATATATAAACACAACTGGCATGTTTACAGTTCAATGAAATAGCTGACACTGTTTCAATTTTGTTAAGAAGGAAAAATTAAAATATTTCTTTTTTTGCCAGAATTGACGTATACTATAAAATAATGACAAAAAAAAACAAAAATATAATGTTGCTATAACTATAAGTGAAGTAAAATTGATTGAGTCAGGCGTTAATTTGCGGAAATCCATTTTAAATTTGAAAATGAAAACAATATATACAATATTCGCGGAAATTAAAACTAGATATATTGTTTTCATTTTCAAATTTATAAGTGAAGTAACTTTCTAATTCTGAGCGTATGAAAAAAGATTGTCACTAATTATTTGAGCCAGCACTTAAAATTTAAACAACCCCCAACTAGAACTGTAAACTAAAAAAATCACGTGCTAGCTTTGTTTCCCATTCAAACACAACATTCAGAACTGTAGGTAAACTTACGAAAGGATGAAAATACCTTTTTCAAGTTCCTAATTTATTATTCAAACCCATCCTACTACTCCCTACTTTCACTCCATTTTTAGGGTTACTTAAAAGGAAAGTGAAATCCTTATAGGATCACTTTATTGACCATCTATCTGTCACTCAAAAACCGTTTGCTTGAGAACACGTGGAGGTATAATCAGCCTTTCAATATTCCCACTGCTGGCACACAGGCCTCCTCTCTAGAAGAGGGAATGGGCCGTAATCCACCACGCGGGCCCAGTGCGGGTTGGTGAATATCACATGCCTTCGAATTTTTGGTTCTAGGACTACACTCATTATAAAGAGGAAAGATTTGATTGTTTTTTTTTTGTTTGTTTGTTTGTTTGCATTGAATAGGCTCCGAAACTTGACCGATTTGAAAAATTATTTTACTGTTGGGAAGCTATACTATCCTCAGGTGACATAGGCTATATTTTATCCCCATATTCCCACGGAAATGGGAACTACGCGGGTGAAACCGCGAGCCGCTGCTAGTTGTCAATATAGAGGATATACGGAATAAGGTGTAAAGTCCCGCATACCTCTATTGAAAAGGTAGGATTCTTCGACCGGTTGTTGTATCCGGAGGACAACTGCCCGATAGTTGATATTCGGGCTGTTGTATATATTCAAATCGCACGGTAAACTCTAATACCGCGATACAGGATTATACTTCGTCGCTTTCTTTTTTCAAAAAAAGAAAGCGACGAAGCCGAGCGAGCGACGAGATACAGATAGTGGTCAACCACTATCTGTATCTCAACTGATGGTAAGCGATGATGTCGTCCACCTATTCACTCTTGACTTGATTTGCTTCGTTAGTTTTCTTGTTGGCATTGATGCAGCTACAGACAAATCAAGCTGCTTACAAAGTAAACGCAAATAAAAATTAAGGGCATGCATTGACGAATTTCTGAAACTTAATTACTTTAACCGTCGTCGCATCGTCGAGGAAAGCCGAGGAAATACTTGCGAATGATTGTCGGTAACATATTAATAATAATAATAATATAATAATATGTTTATTTCAGACATACGTCCATACATTTTTAACAAATGAATCGTTAGTAAGGTTGTTAGTAGAACACATAAAAAACAAATAAGATAATCACATAACACTCATAATCTTCTCACACAACCAGCTGATCGAGTGATATTTTTACAGTTAAGGTTGCTAGGTATGTCTTCTTAATTTTCGTACCCATTATTCCGAGATGCATTTCCATTCAAAATCCTAACGTCTGTCCTATACTTAAAATGTATAAATCGTCTGAAAGCAATACCTTCCGGCCACAAGTTGTCATCTAAAAATGTATGAATTTTGTGTTCAGGAACAAACAACTTGAATGCGTTATATTGTCTTTCAGCCTTCATATTATTTTTTTACTAAAGTCACCACCAGTCATTGAAGAAAGGATTTTCGGTAACATATCGGGGAGAGTGGATGGCTTTGGGCGCGTGGGAGACCTTATCCCCAGCAATGGAATATACATACAAAGGTTGAAAAAAAAACTTTAAATCTGCTAACAGAAGTTTCGTACGAAATGTTAATTAAACGGAACCCCAGTTTTTGCATCCGGCTCGGTCTTCGCCAATTTTAACAAAACATAACATATCTCGAAGTCTATACTTAGGCTCACAATGGACGCTGAAGTAAACATTTTATTGAATAAAAGAGAAAAGAATAATATCTACGTAAAAGCAGCTATGTTTAGAATTCTGCAAAGGTGTTGTGCAGGTGTATGTCGATAGGCGATATTGTTTGATATACTTTTGTTGGCTGAGACATGAAAGAAGCGGTTATTATTCTTGTACAGTCGAGTGACAGTGAAGGGTCAATTTCCAAGGTTAAGCAACGCTTGCCGATGTTAGTCTGTGGGACCATCTTAACATATCGTGACTTTTCCGTGCCTCAGTAAGCACGGTAAGCCGTTGGTCCCGGCTGTCATTTGTATGTGTGGTCTCGTAGGGTAGGCAGGTCTCGTAGGCAACCGCTCCATGTAAAATACTGGTATTCAGCTGAATCCAGTTTGACTGGAAACCGACCCCAATCATCATCTTCCTGCCCTTATCCCATGTTACTTGGGGTCGGCGCAACATGTTTTTTTCTTCCATTCTGTCCTGTCAGCCGTCACGCTATCACTAACTCCTTTTTCTTTCATATCACTCCTCACACAATCCATCCATCGTTTCTTTGGCCTACCTCTCCCTTTCCATCCATCCACATTCATATTCATAACCCTTTTAGTTGCATGTATAGTTGAGAAAAGGCTAGGCAGATGATGAGTCGTGTAACAGTAACATAGTGTGTTGGCTGAGACATGAAAGAAGCAGTTATTATGTTTTTACCATCGTGTAACAGTGAAGAGTCAATCTCCAAGGTTAAGAAACTCTTGCCAAGGTTGGTATGTGCGACCATCTTATCGTACTGTTACTTCTCTGTGCCTCAGAAAGCACGGGAAGTTGTTGGTGCCGGCGGTCATTTGTATGTGTGGAGGTCTGGTTGACACCCGCTCCATGTAAAATACTGGTACTTAGCTAAATGCAGTTTGACTGGATACCGACCAGCTTTGGGTGGAGCGGAAGGAAGTGTCAGACTACTGACTAAAACCCATCCGTGTTCCTCCAAATACGTAATGCGTTTTTTTTACGTTCCAGGGCCGCGGTGACTCTTTCAAACAAATTCCGCAACCATTTTCAGGACCCTCAAACTCCAAGTAGCAACAGGCGAGACCTATGTATGTATATGCTCTGCCCATGTGAAGCCGGGTGGCCGGGTTTGTTTAGTGTATGTTTAACGTAGTGCAGGTACTAATAACTACCTTACTAAAAAAATATGATATGTCTATGGAACCACACTATTATTAAAAAACAACTTTTTCCCATATTTGGGTCGTCTTATCTTAATTTTAAATAGCTATAAAACAAAGTCACTTCTTTCTGATTCTCCGCTTAGCATAGCATAATCAGCCTTTTAACGTTCCCACTGCTGGGACACAGGCCTCCTCTCTAGGAGAGGGAATGTGCCGTAATCCACCACGCGGGCCCAGTGCGGATGCACTCAATATTTTTTTTTCTTGTGATTCTCCACTTTAGTCTTCTTAACCACATAACGTTTCTGATAAAGTTTTCATTAATTGTAAGAACTGTGAACGAGCTGGTATTGTATCCTTACTTAATATTATTTAATGTGAAAGCGTGGATGTTTGTTACGCTTTCACCCAAAAACTACTTGACGAATCATCATGAAACTTTGTATACATATTCTGGGAGGTACTAGAAGTAACATTTTATCCCGGGATATATATATATATATTCCCTTGGGATAATTTCCGACATTCACTCGGGCGAAGCTGCGGACAGCAGCTAGTATCATATAATTAGCACCCGGATTTTATCATGAAAGCCTAAAAAGATTTTTTTTCGCAATTCACTAGACATACCTTTCCTTCCAAGATTTCCCTTATAAACTACAATATCATACGTTTTCACTATTATTTTCTTTACAACGCAGAACACAGAGCAACTCGCCTGTATTATCATACAGTCAGAGTTTATACTGTTTTAATGAAAACCTTGTTCAGCGGCGCGTTTCCCCGGCTGTTTGTCTTTTGTTTTGCTCATTAGCTGGCATAGACCGACCTGTGTGTTGTTTGTGCCTGGTTTACACGGGCATTTAGTGTAGCTTAGTTTTGCTTTATGTTGGTGCAGCTCATGGGTAAATATCAAAAGCCACAATTTTAAAATCAGTAAATCAGTTCTCGTCTTAAAAGCGTCGGAATATCATCTCGGCGACAGTCAGTGACTAGCATAAGCATAATCAGCCTTTGAACGTTCCCACTGCTAGGACACAGGCCTCCTCTCTAGGAGAAGGAATGGGCCGTAATCCACCACGCGGGCCCAGTGCGGGTTGGCGAATATCACATGTCTTCGAATTTTTGGTTTTAGGACATGCCAGTCCTCACAATCTTTTGACGTTTTGATAGCAGTGGCGATGAAACTTATTACACAAAATAATGCGCCTGGATAGGTTTGAACCCGCGACCATAAATTTGTAAGTCGGGACCGTTACCACTTGGCCACCACTGCTCAGTGACTAAAACTTGGTAAATTAGACGAGTTTGTGACACGCTCCTTACGCTCCTAAAAATACTAAAACTGCCCATTGGTCCTTGTGTGCGTCCTTATTCCAGTACTTTCGACCGCATTAGCCATCACTTCTGCGAGATATATTATTCTCACTGCAAATAAGCCACTAAAGTTTCGATTTCAGTAGAAGCTGTGGCAGCAGTACAGTCAGTAACTGGGAATACCAAGCCTTAATGAAACGTCAGCAAGTTTAGTCTTATTCAGTCTTAGGTAAGTTGTAGGATTGACGAAACTAATTTTGGTTCAGGTTGCAAAGATTACTGAGGAAATCATTGCGTTTTTTTTTGTCTTGTGAACCAACGTTAAATGTAGCTAAGTGTTGGTTTCTTTCTAGCATTTCAAACACGGATGAAAAGTAATCATGAAATTGTTTTAATTTTTGGTAAACGGTTATTTCTTCTTTTTATTATTTTTGAAACCGAAGTCGGCATTCGTCAGGGACTCAAATTGAAAATCTGTTAAAAATACACTCTATTGTTGTATTTTATAATTAAGAGGAAAATGCCAGCTTCAGATGGGTATTTGGGTATCTCGTAATTATTTCCTTTTTTTTATGGATGGGAAATCATTAAATGATCTCGGAGGGGAAGGGAGTGTCAGCCTCTTACTAACTAAAACCCACTCGTGTTCCTCCTAATGCCCTTTACGATCGAGGGCCGCGGTGACTCATTTGAACAAATTCAGAATTCCTACGAGGACCCGTCTTCTTTGCTGATATCTCTTTGAGGCGCGCGTGAAACACGACGCGCCGTGACTCCCATCGCTGATAAAATGACCATTTGTCTAGAGACTAAGGTCTGATTGAGAACCGATATAACATCCGCTAGATATTCACGTGAAGATAAATGTGGATATTTTACATATTTTTAAAACCGCCATTTTATTCTCACATGAGCTTTTGTAGATTTTACCATGAATGATGGTCGAAAGTGGTGAAACCATTAACAGTTCGGGTACACAAAGTGATTCGGATTATAGAATAAGCCGAAAGGCACATATTAGGCTATAAGCGGTAAGATATACATATATGCGTACTTTTTGATAATGGAATATTAAAATCTTGAAACAACACACTATCGTTTCAAAAGAACCCAAAAAAAATCTTCAACCATTGAAAACCCAACCACATTCCTTTTGAAACAAAGTCGAAAATAAGTCTCATAAGCCAAATGATATATGACATATCGTAATGTACCTATTCCTCACATTCAATATAAATCTTTGTAACGTCTTTATTTCAATCGAGTGACGAATGGCTCACGATAGAACTTATTTATTAATACGTAGAGGCTTCTCGAGGTGACCTTTGTTGTCTGAATTGTGATATGTAGCTAGGTTATAAGTATCGATATTATGTTGTACATCACTAGTTTCCCACGATATAGCTTTTATGAAAAGTTCAATTCCAGTTTGACTCATACCCAGTAAGTAATACTGTTCTTTTTTTTTAATTTTCAGGTTGCTATGGAAAAATCGCCGATATTTTGCAAAGCAGTCTAAAAGTTTTGGAAAGTAAGTTTCGGTGCGTAGTATTTCATCTGTGAAAGACAATTTCTGAGTTTTGGAAAAAATTAAACAAATAATAAAATTTATTGTTATTTAAAAATTAAAGAAACTTCCTGCATCATATTCATAACAACTAAACATGTAAATAAAATTATTTAAATAGTAATAACGAAATAAATAATAGTAATCAAGAAATTAACAAGAAAGACCATAGCCAAACGTGTGGTAGGTAAATAATAAACTACACCATTGAATTATTAACTTTAAATTATTTTATAAAGCTGACGTTTCCAAGTACTTGACAACGATTACGGAAAATACTTTACTAGATTCTTTGTAAACTTCATCCTTACATTGATGCAGCTTACGTGGATGATCATTTATCAATCATCTTCTCAAATGAATCGTCCTATATAAACTTTAAATAAGCAGTAAGCTCTACATACAGCGCTAATAGTAGGTACTAAAAACGAGCTACCAACTTCCCTATTTGCCTCACCAAACGAGTTATCCGTTCGGTGTGTACTATCCTTAACTCCTAAGCTGTTTAATGCAACTACAACTTAGCCGTGACTCAGTCAATAATCGTTACAACTTTTACTACGTAATGGATCCTATTATAATGTGTTGAAAGCTGGCTGAGGTTTATACGTAAGGAAAGAAAGAATAATGTTTATTTGGGACCCGCACAAGACAAACAATAAAATAAAAAAGAAAAACTAATGTTAGTTAAAGTAAATTAACAAAAGCTAGCAGTATCAGTTTATAAGTGCTAGGCCAAAAAAGTCAGGTCAGTGCCTGCTAGGGTTGCGGAATTTGTTCGAAAGAGTCACCGTGGCCCTGGAACGCAAAGGGCACAAGCAGGAACACGGGTGGGTTTTAGTCAGTAAGAGTCTGACACTCTCTTCCGCTCCGCCCAGAGCGGGAGAAGTCATTTAATGATTTCCCATCCCAAAAATAAAAATAGGTCAGGACACAAGAGCTCGCCGCCGCCGATCGCCTCGACGAGGATACGGCGTTGCTCCGCCCAAGCAGGGCAGACCTCCACCGTATGCTCCACCGTGTCCTCCGGGTGTCTACACCATCCCTAACTCCTAAGTTATTTGATATAACTTCAACTCAGTTGTGACTCAGTCAATGGGTTCCCTATCCATTAGCATAAAATTTTAAGACCTAATATAACTTAGCATAATGTTGTTTGGCATAATTATTTTTTCGCATAATATAATTACGCATAACAGCTCATGCATAATTTTTTTAAGCATTATGTCTGTAACCATAATAATGATTAGGCATAATATTTTAAAGCATAACCTTATTAAGCATAAAGTTCTAAAGCATAACTTTTTTAAGCATAAAGTTCTAAAGCATAACTTTTTTAAGCATAATATCCTAAATAAAATATTAATATATTATAACGTATTGAACAATTTTGTGAGTATTTTTTCGCTGTAGGAAGCAAGCATTGCAAGCATACAGCATGCAAGCAAGCATGCAGCATGCAAGCAAGCATGCAGCATGCAAGCAAGCATGCAACATGCAAGCAAGCAAGCAGCATGCAGCAGGCAGGGTTTCTGTGACGGCTCCGGCGCTGCGGCCCTCCGGCGGCCCCACGCGCCTACGCGATTTTAAATAACACTCTAGGGGTAGGACAAACAAGACTACGTGAAGTCGGTTTTGCAGCAATTCGGTTCTGTGACTAACTTTTGTTGCACAGCATATTAATTTTTTAACCAACAATATTATTTGATTGTTACAGGTACTATAGCTAATTGGTTTGCTCAGAATATTATGCTAATAGCCATTAGGCCTACTAACGTTATGCTTAAAGTCTTTAGGCCTACTAACGTTATGCGAATCAAATTTATGCCAAAACAAATTAGTCTTTAAAATGATTAAGCCAACATAAAATGTATGCCTAAAAAAATTATGCCAAAGTATTATTATGCCAAAACAAATTGTGCCAAAATCGTTATGCCGAAGTATATTAGGACAAAAAACATTATGCGAAAAGAAGGGATCCCCAGTCAATGCAGTTACTAGAAATAACTGTTCCTACCAAAGTTGTCAGAACTATGTAAACACGTGTGTGTACTGTTTTAACAAGTTTGGAGCTGGCTGAAGATTACACATCTGCAGCGAAGGGTAAACTGTAATTGAATGTAAGAAAGCTAAGCTAATCTATACATATAAATTGTAACAAAAAATTGGAGCATCTGTTTGTAATATTGAAATAACCGCTTTTTACTACATGCATATATGTATACGGTACATACACCAAAATAACATTTTTTACAATTTTTGTCTGTCTGTCTGTCTGTTTGTTTGTTCCGGCTAATCTCTGAAATCGCTGGACCGATTTTGACAGGACTTTTATTGGCAGGTAGCTGATATAATAAGGCTACTTTTATTTTAGAAAAATAAAGTAATGTTGCAATGTCCAAGTACTGTCCAGTACCGCGTGCAGCTCACGCGCATGCCACCACTGTGCCGTCACGTCGGACGCCTCCCACTACTTCTCCCACCAACGAATCAATATCACAAAGAATCGGGGGGTTAGTAACTATTCCACGCGGACAAAGTCGCGGACAGAAGCTAGTGCTAAAATATAAACATTAGGTTCAGAAGTAAATTAGTATTCTGAGAAAACGGACACATTATACAAAAGGTATCTACAGTAAAGGATTGCGTCAGGTATTTTTCAAGATAGAATGCATCTATTTGATAGAATTTATTTATTATGTTACAGCGTACAAATATGGTTTGTGAAATTATGGGTCATTATTAAATTAAAATATTAATACATAAAGATTCATTTGGAACTAAAATAATGATGGAAAAACATCAATATTCAATTCCAATCAATTATATTATACTCGTATTTCTTTACAAACGGCAAATCACATTTAAAACGCTCTTCATATACAACCTTTTTAACGTTCCCACTGCTGGGACACAGGCCTCCTCTCTAGGAGAGGGAATGGGCCGTAATCCACCACGCGGGCCCAGTGCGGGTTGGTGAATGTCACATGTCTTCAAATTTTTGGTTCTAGGACATGCCGGTTACACAAAGTAATGCGCCTGGCTGGGTTTGAACCGACCTACAATTCACAAGTCGGGGCCGTTACCAATGGGCCACCACTGCTCTCGCCAAAACAAAACGCTCAAAACGCTCTTATGCCATTATAATTAAATAAAGCTAGCAGATATTAACAGCATCATTGCATATCAGCAGATAAATATTAATTAAAAATAACTCTGCCCTTCAAAATTACGCTGCTCATTCTACATACATTAACATTACTTAACACGTAGGTAAAGTGAATAAAACCATGCATTAATTATTTGCAATAACGATTAATTGGCTTTCCCAACCTGTGACGTCACGGAAGCCATATTTATGTATGGTTTTAGCGTCGTGGTCTGTTAATTAACTTCACTGTAGCGTTTTAATTATACCCTTAATGGGATTCCGGTCATATTAAAGGTAAATAGTGGAGAGGCTGTATCTCTAGGGAGATCTAACTAAATATTGTGGTTATAATGGAACAGGCATCAGGGAACTATCAAATTTTGTATTCGTATTGTAACATCTATCAACTATTGTGAGCTTATTTGGCATAACTAACAAGCATTTAAGTAAATATGACATATAAATTGAAAGGAACTTAGTTAATAAACCAATGTCGAAGCTGGTTTTTAACCGACGAAAAACCGGAGAAGGTTCTCAACTCGACGCGTATGTATGTATATATTTTTTTATGTATGACCACGCATAACTTTTACAGAGTAGACCAACTTTGATCATTCTTATTTCATTGGTATGGGTATACGGTATACCCCAAAGTTGGTCCCATTAAATTTGAAAAAAGAAAATTTTATCCTAAGGGCGGGAAAATAGGGATGGTTCATTCACAGATTTTCATGCTGAGTTGTGTATTACCATAAAAATAACAAAAAAATTAAACCGCTAAAATAACTGAAAATCTAAAAATAATTAATCTTTTTTATTTAACCTTAATAACTACTACTACTTATTTAAACTTAATCTAGTGTAAGTATATCTGAGTACATATTTTTTAAATTATTTTGAGTTTTTAAATAACCTTAATAAATAAAGTTCTTATACTAATGTAACTAAAATTTGAGTAGTCGCGGTTAATTTTTTTTGTTAAAAAGTTTTTTTTAACAAAAAAAATTAACCGCGTTAACCGTAGACCAATAGTATGGATATACGGAGCCCTGACATACAGAAGTTGTCGTAGTAGACTTTCTAGAAGATGGTAGAACAAGCTGGACAAAACAAACAGATAGTCGACTACATTTTCCATCGAAAAAAACTGGAAGTCATCGAGTTCGTTTTACATTCGGACTTACGGAACCCAACATCAGTGCCCACTTGATTAGAAAAAATAATAGAAAATTATATAATACGATTCATACAAACATACATACCTATCTCTCAAAAACACTCAAGATTCCACAAATTACGAAACACACATACGAGTTTGCCATCAGGATCGCTTCCACATAAAGCATTGTATAGACCGGACATATCGCGCTGTCGTGTGCTGACACCTTTATGATGAGGTACCTTTGTCTTAGCGAGAATAGAACATGTGGGGAATCGTGTGGAGAGGAAAAATAAATTGTTTTCTGAAGATGGAATGAGGTGTTCAGTTGAAGGAACACGTGTAAATGCTGAAGAAACAGGTGTTTTTTCATCTATACTTCTATACTAAATAATATTATAAAGAGGAAAGATTTGATTTTTTGTTTGTATTGAATAGGCTCCGAAACTACTGAACCAATTTGAAAAGATCTTTCACTGATAGGAATCTACACTATCCCCGGGTGACATATGCCCTTTAGTTTTTATTTACAAAAAACACAACCGACTTCTAAAAAAAAAAAAAACAAAAACTATAAAATAACTTTAATTCGGAAGTCCATTGAATAGTTCTGTTTCCTATCTCTGAAGTTCTTTATTTTTCTTTATATATAGTTCTTTATCAGATCTTCACCCAACTAGAAATGAACCACCTCGAAATACTACGACTACGTTTTATTTTTTTCATATTTTGAAATGAGAACAACAATATAGTCGAAGCCACACATTATTAGGGAAACTCAAATACTAGTTGTCAAATCTCACTCAATTTAAATGGGACCACATGACAAGCACCAGTTTTCAAATATAAAAATAATCAAAATCGGTACACCCAGTAAAACGGTATGAGAACACACACAAAAAAAAAATAAGTCGACTTGAGCAACTCCTTTTATGAAATCAGTTAAAAATACCTACAAATAAATGACTACAGCTTACGTCATAAACCAAAAACATCGTTTCATGTATTGTGTAAGCAATGAACGAGTGGCACCAGGTGTGATAGTCACTTTGAAGAAGGGCCATCCGTTTGTGTTGATTGACCCGCTTTAGGCCGCCTCCTATTATCGCCCAAGCCATTGTGTGACGATATGAGGAATTTCTATAGACGGCCAGTTTTGGTCCTTAAGTGTGAACGTAATAGCGAGGGATGGGAGACAATGGATGTGTTTAAGGGTACGTGTGTATTTTAATGTAGTGTGATTTTCCTTAATTTGTATATTTATTGTCTTTAGAAAGACCTTTGAGGAGTTCGTTACGCTTGATATGCTATGTTATCTTCGATGTAGAATAATATACTTACAAATATAAATAGATATAAGAATTCTTAAAAAATACTTACTGAAAACAAGAAAATCAAACAAGTAGCTTGGAAATCCTTTTACCTACATTATAAGAATCCCTCAAGGGTACATGTTCGGTTCGTAGTTATTTTAATGAACATTCAAAAATATTTATTCGATATAGTCATTTATTTAATTTTCAGTTAAAATATTGATACCAATAGCGAAAAAAAAAGTTAAGGTATAAATCCAAATTTACAAAGATCGAACAACGTAAGCCTGAAATCGTCAACAAGAAAATTTACTGGAACATACTTAATAAAAGGGTCTTTGATCAATTCCAGTCGCGAAATAATTTGAATATATAATAACACAAAGGAAAACGACCCTTCGAAGCTTTTATCTTTAAATAGAGGAAAATATCGGAATACGGGTTGAAATTGCGAACCTATCGTAAGCTCCTGTGTGGGCAAAGGGAGATTTTGTTACGTACACCTTGGGGTAAATTTATTAGGAACCGATACTGCTTTTCATATAAAAGTATTTCAGGTTCTATGTTATTCTTTTTGATTTAAATTAAAGATTTTATTTATTTATATTATTGTATTTTACAACCCAGTTTAATAATTGACAATGCTATATGTACGCCATCGTTGTCACGTGCACCAGACCACATATGAAATAATGTTGTGACTTTTTAAAAGTTGTATGATATGTTTATGTGATTTGGTAGTACTAAATAAATAAATAAATAAAATAAAAAAATAACATGAATTATTCTTTTTATATATTCCGCAACCCTGGCAGGCACTGGCCCTAGTGGGCCCTATTGTCTATGCTGACATCTTTGCGCCGCGCGCGTGGAACACAATGCACTGTCGACCCGGGCGTGGTTATTATCGGACGGTGAGCCACCCAACGCTCGCTTAACTGTCCCATTCCTGGGCAAAGGTCTCCTCCATTAACTCTTTCAGACATACTTTTACATACATAAAGAAATCGTCAACTTCTTCATAAAGATAACAGTTATGGTTAGCAGATTGTAAAAATGAACATTTTGAGTATTTTCCTATAGTTTAAGGCTTTCCAAGAAAATGATGGTCATTAATAATGACCACCATGATTGTAGCAAATAAAGAACTTAATAAATTGCAGTCAAGCAAGATTAACTCGACTATTCCGCAAATGTCCACTAAATCATTCATTTTGCCTAGCCTCTTCCCAACTATATTGGGGTCGGCTTCCAGCCAAACTGGATTTACTTGAATACTAGTATTTTACATGGAGCGGCTGCCTACTAGACCTCGACAACCCATTAATTGGGTAACACGGTACTTCTTGACAAGACTTGGGTCCGATTTACTGATAATCTGTAACAACTACCAAAGATCTACAAATGTCAGGCGAGACCAACGGCTTAACGCGCTTTCCGAGGCACGGAGGAAACTTGGTAAGTTGTTTAATCTTGGAGATCGATCTGTTTGGCTGATATTATTAAGCCACGAGCTCATCACACAAATATCCGCTAAATCATATAAAAATATGTCTAAATAGGTGGTTAGTGGCAGTAAACACCATTACTGAAAGAGTTCAATTTCTGTCTTTTAACAATAATACACTTAAAAAAAAAAATTGATTGAGTCAGGCGTTACTTTGCGGAAATCCATTTTAAATTTGAAAATGAAAACAATATATCTAGTTTTAATTTCCGCCAATATTAGTGGGTTGCATGTTCAGGGGACGTGTTGACTCGCTGACCGTTGAGTTGCGACTGTGAAATTAGTTTTTTTTTTTGAATGGACTACTCGCAGTTCAGCACATTGAGGCTGGTTACTGCTCAACCGGGCAATCCTGTGGTTGCCTTAGATTCTAAGGCCCCCAGCCAGGGCTTAAAACTACTTAATACTAAATGGCCGCTCGCTAAGGGCATCCCCTGTGGGACACGGGCCTCGGCTTAGCGGGGTCATTGAGGGGGGGCAGCTAGGGACAGGCTGGGTCAGATTGATATTATTTAGGGGATTTAACGCTAATGGCTCAGCAGCGCGGGCTGGCTCGTTAGGCAAAAGTCGGGGAAGGTTTTGACGGGGGTGTCGCGATGGACCTCGTCGGCGAGGTCGGAATACGGAACGCGTTCTGGGTTTATTTTTCCTAAGAGTGCTGGTTTCCCTACTACTCTCTTGGGTCAGGGTGATGGGGTCATCGGGCTCAACAAGGGTATGCCGCGGTCGGCGAATCTTGCTGATCTGGGAGGGCGTGTATCGGGTGGCCGATACGATAAGGGGGTTTTGGTGCTTTTCAGCGGACTCTATGAAACGCTTGGAAATACGTTTCATGAATTGTTTGATGGTGGGGATACGGAGGTCGACATGGAGACGCTCATTTCTAACGTACCACGGGGCTCCCGTAGCCTTTCGGAGAAACCGGTTTTGGATGACCTGTAACCTATGGATCTGGCGGGGCTTAGCGTGTGCGAAGGCTACACACGCGTAAGTCATTATCGGACGTATGCACGTGGTGAAAATGCGTAGTTTGCATTTCAGGGATAGCTTGCTGCGTGCGTTCAGCATGTAATGAAGCCTACTGAGAGCGAACGCGGCACGATTGCGCACCGTCTTAATGTGCTCTCTGAAAGTAAGCTTTCGATCGAGGATCACACCTAGATATTTAGCTTGCTCAACCCAGGGGATCGGCTTGCCAAATAACGTGATCGGACTGGTGTGAAATTAGTACAAGACACCCCCCTTTTATACACTGCCACCGTTGGTTATTTGTGTACAACTACCCACAAACATTCGCAGTAAAGGGGAAGAAACTAAATTCGTCTGGTCATTCAACTGTGCAAAATTATTATTATTACTATGTTTCAAAATCTCTAATTGTTCCAAAACACACAGCCGGAAACCCTTATCACAAACATGTAGTATATTAAAACTATTGTTGTCGCGCAAAGAATGGCCGGTATCAATTAGATGTTTCGCGAAATTCGATTTGTCCGAATGGCCATTTCTATACGCGGCATGTCCGCGTACTAATACCAGTACGGTAACCAGCCTTAATGTGCTGAACTGCGAGTAGTCCTTTAAAAAAAAAAAAAAAAGTACTAAATTCTCAGTCGCAACTCAACGGTCAGCGAGTCAACACGTCCCCTGAGGATGCCTCGTGGAGAGGCGAAACACGTGTCGGTAATGGTGTTGGGTTTTGCTTTGCCTTCCTGCATGTGCATAAAATCCTTGCATTTGCCTTGTAATCTTGCATGTGCATAATATAGCGGGCGGGAGGGAGGTGCATACCTGCAACCCACTAATATTGGCGGAAATTAAAACTAGATATATTGTTTTCATTTTCAAATTTAATAATACACTTTTCTTTTCTCTCTTTGTCTGCGTACTCGATTTATTACCAAGGCTTATACAAAATCATAGTATAAACAGGGGAAGTAGGTTATCTTCATACAAACGCACCGCGCGCGGCTTGTATGTGTGCGCCATAGTATCTATGCGTCGACGCACGCACACTTTAACAAGTCTCGACCCGTTTCTCAGTGCGCCAGTCGGGGCTAAAACTGCACGAGGTTCGCGCGTCACCGCTAAATAAATAAAAAATGTCTGACAGTCGCAGGAGAACGTATTGCTGTGTGTTTGGGTGTCTCAATAATTCATCGATTCCAGAATTATCTCTGTTCAGATTACCTAATGAACAGCAAAGGTAAGCTAGTCACTTATTCTAGCATATAATTTTTACTTGATGATGAGATACCTACTTACTTATTTTTATTAGTTTTCTATAACACAGAGAAAGTAGGTAGGTAGGCTTAATTTCCTACTAGAATATTAGGTAGGTACTTTTGATCTATCAATTGATTTGCCGCTATTGCTTTGTTTACGTTTAGTTATGCCGATTTCTCAGTATTGTAGGTATAGTAACTAAGTAGGTAAGTACTTACAGTTGTAAAATCAAACCATTGTTGAACTTTATTGACTAATGATCACTGAATTATTTATACAGAGATGTGTTAAAGTGACAACCCTAAGACAGTAGGCAATTATATCGCGAATTAGGCCGGAGATAACCTACTTCCCCTCTTTATACTATGACAAAATCCTTCGCCAAAACAGAGCAAGTAACTCATATACATTTAATGAACTCATTAGATCGTATGCAACGCTATTACCGGAGCATTATCAACAAGTATAACAATGTATGGCCTTGTGTGTACTTCATAACTGGTAGTGTGGTTTAGTTTACGATGTGGATAGTAAACCGAGGATTATTGGCCGTTTTGTTGAGTGGGTCCAATGAAAATCTGTGTTGGGAGAGTTATTAAATGATGTGGGTGGAAAAACCCGCAGGCTTCAACAGTTAAGTAGTTTTATATATGTGATAATAACTCGTGTCTATCTGTTTGTTACCTTTTCACGACTGAACGGCTGAACGGTTCCGAATGAAATTTTGCAGAAGATAGAACCTGTAAAAGGCCTCAAAAGGACATAGAATAGTCTTATACCGGGATTATGTTTCCTTGGAATATTATTAACTTTACGCGGGTGAAGCCGCGGGCAAAACTAGTCTGCCTGTAATAAATACAAAACTGAAAATTACATACAAATACTAACGAGTAAAAACAAAGAGTTGTTTTAAGCGATAAAACCGCCATTTCAACCGTTTTAATAAATGAATACGTTGTGCCCTGGTATTCTTCCTTCCTTTGTGAGTCTACAATAAAAAATACATTTATCAAAATCAAAAGTAATCTATTAAAACTAAGCTGAGAGCCAGCACTTTTTAAACGTAAAATTTTATATAAAGACAGTCCCCCAAAACGGCCTCCCGTCACCACTTCCTAGTATTCTAGCTGGGAAGAAAAAATGGCGCAACAAACTCCCCAGAAACACATCTGTCTGTTGCGTTTTAAGAACTTTAATTTCGATCAAATGTAAGATACATATTTAAATAAATAAACAACTGGCTGACACATCTCATTTATCACCCATTTTTGTCCCAAAACGAATTCGGATGAAATAATAAAATACACAGAAAGTTTAAATACTTGTTAAAGTATCATTATTCAAAATTTCGGGCACAAAAAGTTACAAAAACTCCCTATTTTTACGTAATTCTTTGCTCCTGAGACTTTGTATTGTCATTTATTTTCATCAGTCAGTTTAACCTTTTTTTTCAACATAAGTCTATAAATATAGAATGTTATATATAGCCTGGTAAATGTCCACTTTTGTGTATTTAGGAGACGATTTTTACTTTCAGGGGCTGTATCATTTCAACCGTGACAGATCGACTGTTGGTTACAGAAAATCTATACTAATATTATAAAGCTGAAGAGTTTGTTTGAACGCGCTAAGCATCACGCTTAAGCCAATAGGAGCGGAGCAGCGATTAAGAATGCTTTAAAATCGGGGATTCCACGGGGACGAAGTCGCGGGCAGCAGCTAGTGTTGTATAATTTGGCCTGAAAATGCGTCAGATCGTAGTTCGCGTAGACTTTTTCTATAATATCTATCTACGTATAAATAAAAACATTTGAAAATGGCTCTACTAGTTTGTCTTTTTTTTATCCTCGTAAATAGTAATGGGGTTGACGTATCCGTGTGGATAAAAACCCCTAATTAATAAAGAATAAAAAAAAAACCTCGTAAATATCAGGACAAGTTTGGTGAAATATTTTTTTTTAATGCACTTTTGCGATGCCCGGGTGGTTTCCTAGTAATACATAATTACTCTGTCTCATCTTTCCTTCTAAACATCGCATTACAATTAAAGAGATAATCATTAAAACATCGTTGTAAGACCGTGTCAAAGGCAGGAGCTAGGGTAGTGCGGGCTCGAATGATTCAATCAAGATAATTTGGGGTGACATCGTTACGTTTGCTCTCTATTCTCTGAACTTCTTTGATGCTTCTTACAAAGACATCTTGTTAAAAAAGTGCACGCAGTTTTCAACTCTATCAGATGTATTTTTTTAATATTTATTATGTTGTCCTTTTTGAGTTTTTTTTTCCTGAATTTTAATTTATCCTTTCAAAGACAACAAGTATTTTCAAAAACCTTGTCTTGTATTGTTAGAGTGCTGAGGTAGCAAACGTAGAAAAAAGTCTGCTAAATTGTCTGAATATACTTTTCCGATCGGCTGGAAATATAATAAGTATTCTTCACTAATGATATAATAACTATTTATTTATTTTGTCAGCACAATACACATTAAATAGATGTTTTCTAGGGAGCAAGTGGATACAGTGAGTATATTTCGGGAGATTGGTGCAAACTATGCATGAGGTCTGTATTTCAGGACACCTGGTCTCCACCCTTTAGGTTTCCCTACGTCATGCCCCAGGCGAACATTGAAAATTAGCGCCGTGCTAAGGGTCCCCACGGCATTATGCTGAGTGGATGCCTTTATAATTATATTTATACTTAATTACATTTGTTGTTTGTATTGTAATTACATTTAAACTTGTCTTTACTTAGGTACATAATTTAATGTAAAAATGAAAGTAACTATTGAAAAATGGTCATTCACAAGTTTTTATTTATATATAGTATTAATAATAATACAAATCTCACAAAAACAGCTTAGGACTAACGCGCATACATGTCCAATCACACCCATAACACAAATAATTAAAATAAAATAAGCTCGAGACGATGATAGTATACGTAGTCATAATTTTCATGAAAACAAAATATTTTCGTTTTTATTTATGAACCATGGCTCCTCCTTTTTATTTTTTTCAATTTTTACCAGCCTATGTTACCCGGGATAACTCAACACTTCTAACGATACCCACATACATTGATATCAGTTAAGCCGTTTAGAAGTTATAGTGGAATAAACACACATAAACCCTGAAAACATAACACTCTTTTTTTGAAAAAAAATAACAGCGTTCAAGTACCTACATCTATACCTAAAAAGCAATCAATCAAAGTTTTCTTAACTTTTTTAATTCTGCTGGTAAACAAATCAAACTCGACATCCTAACGCACCGACATCGCGATACATTTTTTAACCACTACGCCCAAATGGCTACGATTTTGCGATTAACTATATTATCGTAACAAATATTATAAATACAAAGTGAGTTTGTTTCTTACGCTCTCACGCAGAACCGATACTGATGAATTTTGGTACAGAGATAGATGGAACCTTTAGAAGTTATAGGCTACATTATTTTGCGAAAATTTATAGAAACAATAGAAAAACCGCGGGCAAATTCAACAACGTTAGTCATAGCTTTCAAGCAACGAATTAGAAAAACTTCTCCCTAACTTTCAAAGTTAAAACCAAACTTGTTTTCTGTCTTCCACACGGACAAACACGAGATTACAGCATCAGCAAGTTGATAAACTAATATTTATATATCCCGGTGTTCAGGCGAATCTAATCAAAATGTTTATTAAATGTAAAGCCAAAGTTATTAATGCAGTTCATCACACGAAGTTTTCCCATCATAACTTGGGTGCGTGGCTCTCGTTTATTTGGTATAGTACACTAGTGGTTACCAACGGCTTTGCCTGCGTAAAAAAGCATAACAATCAGCCCTTCCATCAATCACCCTATCTATTAAAAAAACCGCATTAGAAACCGTTGCGCAGTTTTAAAGATCGATGCAAAAATAGGGACAGACAGACAGCGGAAAGCGACTTTGTTTTATACTATGTAGTAATATATAAAATAAGACCCAAAGACAGAAATAAATAACTGATTTTGAAACCGAATAACATGGCTTAATTATAGAGTATATTTGAATTTACAATTCCAAGTCAAACCGAACTTATCACAGTTCAAACAGGCCCATTTAAATCCCGCAAAAAGTTTTAAAGTAGTACCGAGTAGGATTGTACACAACTCTCGTTTATTTTGTGTACTGTTGTAGTGACGTTCTTGTTAGTTTTGGGTTCGAGTGGTCCATTTACTCATGGCATCGTCACGTGGCTAGCCAAGTGGTGGAACCCAATATGACCCGTGACCGAGTAAGGCAAACCCTTTACAAATACGTGAGCGAAACAAAGGTACCGTTCAATATTTTCTAACATACTTTTCCTTTCAGCTAGAGTTGTACGAGGACTTTGGGCAACAGAATGAAAATCTTCGAGCGCATTTTTTTCAATAGGTACCTACTCAGATTTTTTTTTACTGGAGAATAAAATATGGCGGTTTGACATATCATATAACAGCTGGCAAATCAACAGTTCAGCAGCCCTACCATGACGTCTTAAATCCATCATGATTCCTGTGTCAGAAAGAGACGGAGTTACACAAAACGAATAGCACTATCCCTTTCCCTCACACTGGATCATGATAGCATCGGCACTTCGTAGTACGTCCACAGGGCCCCAAGTCTGCTATTATTATATATTTGTCATTCCAACACGATCCCATTGTCATTTTGCTAAAAGTTCGTAATCTGCTAAATTCATAATGGTTGATCATTAGTTGTTAATAGTCTCTTATTAGGTTTTGATAACCGAGCTATTTAAAAAAGGACTGCACAGTAACGTTTTAATGGTAGGTTGTAACTGTCAAAATTTTAGCAGATTACCGCATACGTCTGTCATTCATTTGTGCATGTACGAGATTACCATTCTATGCCATTTCTATCAATGAAGTGTCAGTGGTTGACCGTTGGAAAGTCATAATGACGCTTTTGTATTAGTAGATTACTAAACTTGGCAAAATCAACCATTATGAAATCAATGATACACCATTGTGACACTATTGTAATGGCAGACTTGAGGCCCTGTTTAACAGTAACAGAAACTCTTCTTACCCGATTTTGTTTATTGATATAAAAAATAAGTAATTTACTTGTAAACTTTAATAATCTTAAGTTAATGTGTGGTACGGTGATCTGCTAATAGGTTGTTTTGAGAATGGGATGATTTGAGATCAGCAGCCCTACCATGACGTCTTAAATCCATCATGATTCCTGTGTCAGATAGAGACGAAGTTATACAAGACGAATATCACTATCCCTTTCCCTCACACTGAATCATGATAGCATTGGCACTTCGTAGTACGGTTACAGAACGTGTTGATAATTTTACATAGGTTCACGTTTAGCTTCAATGAAAATCTATACTAATACTAGCTGCTGCCCGCGACTTCGTCCCCGTGGAATCCCCGATTTTAAAACATTCTTTATCGCTGCTCCGCTCCTATTGGCTTAAGCGTGATGATATATAGCCTAAAGCCTTCCTCGATAACTGCCCGCGACTTCGTCCCCGTGGAATCCCCGATTTTAAAACATTCTTTATCGCTGCTCCGCTCCTATTGGCTTAAGCGTGATGATATATAGCCTAAAGCCTTCCTCGATAAATGGTCTATTCAACCCAAAAAGAATTTTTCAATTCGAACCAGTAGTTCCTGAGATTAGCGCGTTCAAACAAACAAACAAACAAACAAACTCTTCAGCTTTATAATATTAGTATAGATTATAAAGCTGAAGAGTTTGTTTGTTTGTTTGTTTGTTTGAACGCGCTAATCTCAGGAACTACTGGTTCGAATTGAAAAATTCTTTTTGGGTTGAATAGACCATTTATCGAGGAAGGCTTTAGGCTATATATCATCACGCTTAAGCCAATAGGAGCGGAGCAGCGATAAAGAATGTTTTAAAATCGGGGATTGCACGGGGACGAAGTCGCGGGCAGCAGCTAGTACACCATAAGCTTGGTGACCACAATCGTAATCTATTATGACGGACTACCGAATTAGGCGACCCAATAATATTATTATACCTACTCACTCCCCTATATTTTGGGTATCAAAAAGGGTTTGTTGAAATTATTAAAAAAAAAAACAATGTTTTTATTATAAAGATTATTTACACAGCAGCAACAGACTAATAGTTAACCTAGAATAGTAAAACCAGTAAACGGCGTATTTATGTTTTTGTATACATGTACACATGCCAAGTTTACAATGCACAGATACAGATTTCTACCTTCCTTATAACTCCTAATTGGCTAACGCATAGGGACATGTCCCGTATTCCCATACCTTCAACAACAGAGAATCTCAGATGAGTGGAACACACACATTTAAAATTAAACTCCGCAGAGCAAAGAATCAACTTATCGGCCACTGATCGGGACGGTATTTTCAAAACTTAATATGGACCCCTAGCGTGTCAATTAGATACCGTATGTGTCAAAGAGTATCATCGTATTACTTACGGTCGATGCCAGTTACATTGCCCTACTATGACGTGTTAAACCCATCATGATTCCGGTGTCATAAAGAGAGACAGAACTATACATATCAAATAGCACTATCCCTTTCTTACAATCAGATAGAATGGCCCCAGTTGTGTTGCCCCTATGTCTGTAACTATTACAGCCAGTACTTACTTACTAGTCTTCTAGTACTTGTGGGTTACTTTACATTGTTCGTGCTCTAATATTTGTGATTTTTTGTACATGGTGGATATCTTACCCTAGGAATACTTTCATTTTGCGTACATCTGGGTGGAGTCGAATTTCCTACTGGAGTCTGTGTTTCCTGTGTGTTTGTGATAGAAATAGCGGGTTCTTTTAGTCAACAGTGAATAGGTTACTTCTAGACAAGCTCAATCATCAACTACATATAGCGTCGCTCTCCACCATACGAGGTTATTGTTAGAACGTGAGTCCAACAATTGTATTTTTTTAATGGCGTTCTGACGGCTGAATGTAAGTTCCGTGCTCTGTGGTGAATAAGAATTCTAAAGGCCTGTCCTTAGGGTCGCCCTATGTAAGCCTACCAAAGGCCGTTTTCCTAACGAACGATACTTTAATCCTTACAACCGAAGGGGAATAAATAAGGTTGTTTTAAGTTCTTGTGTGTATTTAAATGCGTTTATCATGAAGGGGTGAAATGTTTTCCAATCATCTGTGTTGAATGATTTGGTTGTGAATGTGAGATGAAAATATGTGATGTTTTATTTAGTAGTTGATGTTTTATGTGCTTAGATTCTATGTAGGCAAACAAAAATTATGAGATCGGATATTTGGATGTCTAGTAGCCTAAGATTACGTTGGCAATATTATGGAACCCATGTTTTTGTCGAAAAAAAACCCGCAATTCTGGGGTCAAAAATGTGTCATAAGAGGTCATAAAACCAATTTAACACGAATGATAGTAGCTTTGTTACAATGTAATATTGTTCTTTTTATTACTGACGGAAAAAAATATGAAAACAGGCCTCAAGTGGCAGCGACTGACTTAAAATGGCGGTTTGTGCGGGAAATCATGTTAAGCGGGTATTTCCACTGAAGCTTATATGAAATTAAATTATATCTCTTGGATGTACGTATATTATAAGTTATTACAACATTATATTATTATAAAAAATAAAAATTATATAGATCGAAATTATATCATTCGTTGTTATATAAAAATTCTTATACCAAAGATACACACCCGGAAAACAGAAATGGCTGTTTGACATACATATGTACTTTCTATACAAAAGCTGTGAAACCGTGATAGAAGGTCAAAATTTACTGACAGCTCAAAACATACTATACTTTGTATAGTTTTATTTTTTTCGTACTTATTTTAGTATATAAATAAGAGCCAGGGCAAATTCATAATGAAATAAAATGGACTGTTCAGGTCCATTAAATATCATAAAAATAATTGTAGCTTTCTTGCTCTTTTAATTAATGTTTGATTCATTTATTTAACTTACATCCCCCTGAAGATTTCCGCTTTAATAATAACTTCCTCGCCCTCCAGTTTCTATCGCTTCAAAAGCGCCATCTCAAAGTTAACTTGAACCGACTGATCAAACTTTACCGAAACTTCCTAAACCGTGGAATACCCGAAGAAAGCAATCTTCAACACCCCTTAAAAAGGAACAATTTGTAAGTCCCTAAGAGGGTAAAGGGTTGAAAAGTTGAAAATGGGGGTCACAAATAGATAATAATGTTTAATATTTAAACCCTTCATGCGTCTACGTTACGGGGTGCAAATTGAAGATAGCAGTGGATCTTCAGATAGTCGAGGTGGTGCTGACAGCGATTAGCGACAGGGGCAGATAGAGAAAAGTTGTATTTGTTATTTAGTTGTTCTGGATTTCCTGGTTTGATATATTTAAATGTGCTTCTAATGTGTACGCACTTCCAGCACATAAGTGAACGTCATCTAAACTAATGTTTTAAAGAGTTTTTCACACCTGTTTGTTTATTTAAATTCTAGCTTTTTTAATGTCTAACCCGGCTTAAATTATGAAAATAAACCTGGGAGATAAAGCAACCAATGGCTTATTTTAAATCATGATCTAGGACTGTCCCTTGGTTCATCAAAATCAGTTGAGCCATTAAGACGTTAAGAAGTAACGAACATACACACACAGAGTTACTTTCGCATTTATGATATACCCGTAAGTATGAAGAAATAGACACAATTAAAAAATATATATATCAAACTATGCTATCGATGAGACTACTTTTGATTCTACAGGAACATATAAATGACTAGCTTCTGCCAGCGACTTCGTCCGCGTGGAATAGTTACTTTACCCCCGATTTTGAAACTCTCAGCCCGATCGGTTTAAAATTGACAAAGTTTCATACAAACGTTCATCCCCTATTTTATCCCCTTGGGGGTAGAATTAATCAAAATCCTTTCTTAGCGGATGCCTACGTCATAACATCTACCTGCATGCCAAATTTCAGCCCAATCCGACGATAAACGTAAGATTACTGCTAAGCTGTCGGGAGTTACACGTGTTATTGTGAGTCAACCATAAAAGATAGACATATGCTGTAGTGGGATATTTTTTAGATAATTTTATGTAAAACATTTCCGTAATACGTGATTTCTATGTAACTTTAACCATTAAGGCTACACACGCGATGGAAGCTTAAAAAATGGAGTAACTTCTCCCGTTTTCCCAACATTTTCCTTCACTGCTCTGCTCCTATTGATTGTAGCGTGATGATAAGTATACTATAACCTGCCCAGGAGTATGAAGAATAATTGTACCAAGTTTCGTTAAAATCGGTCGAGTAGTTTTTGTTTCTATAAAGAACATACAGACAGACAGACAGACAGACAGACAGACAGACAGACAGACAGACAGACAGACAGACAGACAGACAGACAGACAGACAGACAGACAAAAATTTTACTGATTGCATTTTTGGCACCAGTATCGATCACTAATCACCCCCTGATAGTTATTTTGAAAATATATTCCTTGTACAGAATTGACCTCTCTACAGATTTATTATAAGTATAGAAGATAAGTATTATCATTTATATATTCCTGTAGAATCGCCCACGGAAACAAAATTTGCAGCAAAAGCTAGAAAGTTAAAAAAAAAACACATATATGTATATACTCGTATCTCCATCGATTGTACTTTAGTCAACAGCAGAGTTTGTGAGAGCACTCGGCAAATTGAGACGAATTAATAACAGATTTTAATTAAAAAGTTTCGTGCATGCTGCCGTGTTTTGTAATCTATACTAATATTATAAAGCTGAAGAGTTTGTTTGTTTGAACGCGCTAATCTCAGGAACTACTGGTTCGAATTGAAAAATTCTTTTTGGGTTGAATAGACCATTTATCAAGGAAGGCTTTAGGCTATATATCATCACGCTTAAGCCAATAGGAGCGGAGCAGCTATAAAGAATGTTTTAAAATCGGGGATTCCACGGGGACGAAGTCGCGGGCAGCAGCTAGTTTTGAAATATTACGAGAGGACGTCCGACCGTTTATGTCATATTTTGTCCATTTTTAGATCTTCATGACATTAGGATAACTTCATCGACCAACATAAACATTTTTCAAGCTACAGAAATGAAGACATCACACTTGGTAGATATTACCTGAAGGTAAGTTTTAGTATAAACCTAATAAATGCTGTACATAATTTTGCCTTTTATGTCTTTGACCGACCGACCCAGCAAACGTTGTTTTGCCATATAAAATAAACACAATATTTAGGGGTATGAATGATGCTCTATATGTATAAAAGAAAGTCGCAGGTGAAATTTAGCTTTCTTTAAAATAGAAAACTTAAAGCTAAAATACTTCTTAGCTGTATCCCGCGGTTTCACTTGCCTGCGCCATTTATTCTTTCTGGCTCAGTGTTCTTTCTTTCGTCTCCTATGGATCATAGCTTGATGTTAAATAATTATGGTTCTGGTATCCTGGTACTTTTAAGTCTTCACTCACAATTCCAGCCCAGAAATGCTTCGACATGTTTATGGTCTGCTGGTACACGTGAATCCTTACTTCTCAAATTTTCAGCCGCTGAAATACTTCGACATTCTTCATTCTGGTCAATCTTTAGCGCATGCAATTTTAGCCCCGGAATCTACCATTTTTAACAAATAAACGGCTAGACTGATCACTTCCCACGGAAACGGGATAAAATGTCCTATATAAATATATCCTATGCCTGCGCCATTTATTCTTTCTGGCTCAGTGTTCTTTCTTTCGTCTCCTTAGGATCATAGCTTGATGTTAAATAATTATGGTTCCTGGTATCCTGGTACTTTGTAAGTCTTCACTCACAATTCCAGCCCCAGAAATGCTTCGATATGTTTATGGTCTGCTGGTACATGTAAATCCTTACTTATCAAATGTTTGACACGTACGAAACAAAAGAACATTTAGGGAAAATGATTCATCTTTCATAATTATTTATTCGTCGAATTTTCATTGTTTTTAAGATGTATTCTGCTATTCGGGGCAGAGATAAATCCAACGAAACAAAAACCAAGAAAATTGGTCCAGCAGATCTCGAGTTATAAGTCGAGAGGACGTCGAAGTCGATTATATTATTATGTCTTTGACATGGGAGCAGCCAATGAAAACTATCTTATTGCTACTGAGAAGTTCCTAAAAAACGGGCCAAGTGCGAGTTGGACTCTCACACGAAGGGTTCCGTAGCATAAACTGAAAAACAAATGGCCTTTGTGTGGTTACCACACAAGAAAAAAATGTACCTGTACACCCTTTAATTTTTAATTGAATATTTTATATGTGTTATTATCGCGGCTAAAGATATAGGTACACAACAACGCGATTGTCAAACAATTTTCCATTGTCTATCTATAAAACATTTGCAATTTTCGCAGAGTGTGCTCAGTGGCGTGCAGTGATTCGAGTTAGGGTAGGCCAGAGAAAATGTCCAAAAAAAAAACACACCACATTATTCAGGGTTGAAATGTGGTGTCTTTTTTTTAAATAGCCTATTTAAAAAAAAAAACAAAAAAAAACTCATTTAATTAAAAATCAACCCTGAATATAAATGTAAATTATAATATAATAATGTGGTTATTTTTTTTAATTTATTTGGACACTCTGGCCTACCCTAACTCGAACCACAGCACGCTGTGTGCTGCGCAGGCTGTATCTCAGGAACTATAATCTAAAGATATGTCTACGTATCTGTGATCTTGAGATACGAACAGACGGATAGACGTCGATGTTTTTAAGTCAGCCCTGTGGGACCAAATAGCCTCCTCCTATTAATTACAGCCGCTTCCGCTGTCATAGAACCCTTCATTTTCATGCCAATTTCAATTAGGGGGACAGCAGTGGTCTATTGTCTGTTGCTAAGCGGGAATAACTTAACAGTTTTGTTCTTCATTACTGCCCCGTAGGTCTCGTTTCGTTCAGAACACTGACTACTAGGGAACAAGACAAACATTTATTTTTACGAATTTTTTCAATAGACTTTTATGTATTAAACATTGTTTGACACCGGCTCAAATCGCACGCACGCCACGAGAGAGACCTCTTCCCACGACCGCTACCTCAAGCCGCCGCCTCCCGCGCACCAAAACCCACAAATCGCAGCTTCGTCCGTATCAGTGCGCGCGCTTCGAATAAGACGTTTTTATGCTCGAGTGCAATCTCGTTAAACTCACGAGATCTCGCCCTTTTTTTGTCCGATATCAATCTCGCTAAAAAAGGCCGAGATCTCGCGAGAACGAGAGTGCATTCCCTACCGACTGCTATGGGTTTCTCTAACTTTGCACTTTTTTGGTAAACTTTGCCGTCTATCAGGAGTTGTTGTGGTTAGGCATAGCGTCGCGAGATTGCTAGGCTAGCTTGCAAGCTTCGATTCCTATTTATTTGGTACTAGCAGCGCGCGTGTAGTTCCCGTTCCGGTGGGAATACGAGGTTAAAATATAGCCTATGTTACTTGCTGATAATGTAGCTTCCCATTGGTTAAAATCGGTCCAGTAGTTTCTATGCTTATATGATAAAAAAAACTTTACTTTTTATAATATTATTGTATTTTCTCTGTGGCTCTCCGGAGTTTAGAAGTTGGCAATGTACTTAAAACATTTGAGCCGATTTGAGGTGAGCCCGTTGTACCTGTGTCCCCAGGAACATCATGTTTTGCACTTTCACTTTTAATTTGTTTTAAGTCTGACTCTTTTACAATTGCAATATAAACTTTCCATAGCAATTTAACTTGTATTGGAATGTATTTAAGTACTAGGACATATTTTCTAGAAGGCAACAATCGCAATTATATTTTGTTTACGTGATTTCACTCCTTTGTGGCCGCTGATAATCGCTTCTTGATTATTTAATCTCTTTGATCGTCGCATCGGCTGATGTGCACGCTAACATTGCGAGTATTGTGGGTATTATGGAATTTGTAATTTTTAACCAATGTGGCAACTTTTTTCGTTACGTGTTATGCTATCTATTTATAAATATGTTTTATTTACGTATTTTTATCAAATTCAGTACATAAACATCTTAATTTAGTTCAAGTACTTATATATTTTTATTTACCCTCGTCCGTGCGTCACTGCGGGGTGCCAACTGAAAACCAGCGCTGGGTGTCTGACGCCCAGCATATGCTGAGGTGGTAACCCTTTCGGTTCGGACACGCTCGGCGCATTCTGTACTTTTCTTCTCCTGTAATTTGTGTTAGTAACCGTTGTGCTGTGTCTGTTCTGAATAAAAGTTTTTCTATTCTATTCTTTCTATTCTATTTGTATCGCCACGGAAAGTACTTGAAAATGTGGTTCTTGCGATCCGAGTCGTCGCGGAATTCGTTCTAAAGAATCACCGCGGCCCTGGACCGCAAAGGGTACTATAGGAGGAATACGGGTGGGTTTTATTTAATGAGTAAGTATTTAGTAGTAAGTCTGACACTCCCTTTCGCTCCACCCAGAGCGGAAGAAGTTATTTGATGATTTACCATCCAGAAAAAAAAACAAACTGACTATGATAGTAATGAAGTACAGAACGCACATGTTTCCGCACACACTTGTGCGCTTTAATATCTCCCGCGTCGATGGTTAGTCTTCGCTAAGATTGATCGTGAAATTTGGTCAGCGGGTCAGGAGTACATTATAATTCTAAATACTCATATATTGAACTACAGATGAAAAACCTTTCAAGACTAGATATAAACTTTTTACAATAAAATGGAACCCGACTTCTACACAAAAAAAACACAAAAACTCTAAAACAACTTTAATTTCGGAACTCGGTGATTTTTGCTGTTTCCAAACCATCGTACACAATTTTATATAGAAATACTAATAGTCAGATCTTAATAAAATTATAAATTATAACCACAAGCACCAGCTTTCGAATATAAAAAAAAACAATATCGGTACACTCTATAAAAAGTTATGAGGTAACAAACACAAAAAAATACAATAGTCTTGAGAATCTCCTTCTTTTTTTGGAAGTCAGTCGGTTAATAAATCGCTTGGAAATGCAAAGGAAGGAAACGCATGTACAACTACAGTAAAATGAATTTCCTTTGTGCGAATTAGGCAGTACAATCTTTTGTAAGGGTACCTTTTACTGTGTAAAGAAACATCTCTCGGCCATTTTTTACCCCAAATTTAGCAACGGAAATGCTTTGTGGTGTGCCTCCTATAAATCTACGAAAACAGGTGTTCGAACTCACGGTACAAGTAATAAGGTGTGAATTTTGTTGGGCGTTGTATTTTTGCAAATCTTTAACTACCACGCATGCTGCTTTATGGTAGGATTTCTAGCAAAAAAAAAGGTAAGCTAATTCCCTTCACAATGGTTTTGAGACAGAAAATCGAAAGAAGAACAATCTTCCTAGCCTTTTCCCAACTTCATTAGAGTCGGTTTTCAGTCTAACCAGATGGAGCTGGATGTCTGTATTGAGTTTGCCTGATCTGACCTCCAAGTCCACAACCGGTAACTGGGTAGCGCCCTTTGGTAAGACTCGTGTCAGATTTTCTGGTTGGGGTTCTGGTAACGACTGTGGTAACGAAGATGTACAAATCGAATCTAAAGGCTAAACGTGCTGTCCGAGGAACTAAGGAGTCTCGGTATATTATGGATGGTCACCCATCCACTGATCGACCTCGTTAAGCGTACCTTAAAGTTTTATCCGTGCGACTACCATTATAATTATTCACTTAACTGTGTTGTGCTTGACTCAATGTCTTACTTAGCTACAAATCTCCTCTTATAAAAAAAAATCAACTAAAACCGAATTCTAACCTAAAAATCTCTGTGTTTATTAGTTAGGGCCTCGCCCAGATTGAAATGGGGCAGCCCTAATGAGACAGAACAGGAGTGGCCGCCATGATTGAGATCTATGGCGCACGTGAACCGAATTAGGATAACCTAGAATTGTTTGAAAGCCTTGAGTACTATCTGTGAGGGGTTTTATGAAGATTTGTGTTTTTTTTTACTAGCGACCCAAAAAAGCGATCAACAAAAGAGCTGAGTCTATATATCTCAACAAAACCGTGAATAAGAAACGATTTAACTATCATAGACCGCGAGTTTTCTTGTCAGGTATTTTAAATTTGAATTCAATCAACATATGCATGTATATAAAACTCTTGCGTTAGGTACTGAGTAACAAACAGATAACGTACAGCCAAATTACAAAGGAGCTGAAATTTGGCATTGAACGGAAGGTTCCTTAGGGAGTGTAGCATTAAGAGAGGATTTCTCGAAATTAGTACGGGAACGGGACGGACAAAAGCTAGTAAATTATGGATAAAATTTACCAATTTAAAAATTATCACCTGTCGTCGACCCCTAGGACGATTCCTAAATCGTTGTACAAAAAACTCGCCTTGTGCAAAACCTTCTTCCTGTTTTAAAGTCGGTTAAAATACATAAATACAAAAAAACCAAAGAAAGATCTAATCTTTCAAAATAATTACATCTTTAACCCCAAAGTTTCCCCACTTGCCCTAACATTAAATTCAAAAGCATGCACCGCAAGCTATAAAAATAAATTATTATGACAGACGGGAAACTTTGAGAATCACTGCCTCAGACAGTCTGAAAACTTCGGCTACATCGTGTTTAAAACGACTGGAAATTACAAGCGCGCAAAGTTTAAGACTATTTTATTATTAACCGGTTGAACTGTAGTATGAAAGTTTGAGAACCATTTTTGCTTTTTAATTGCTCGTGTATGAATAATGTTTGAAATAATTTTATTTATTTATTTAACAATTTATGTACACATATTAAATAAAAAGATGATACTTTTTTCTATAGAAATCTCTACCAGCATACCTGCGAAAGGAGAGGATAGTTCATGTTTCTTTTGTTTAGTTTAACCTATACTCCATTCACAATAAGATTAGACATTGAAGCAAAATTTTTTACAGTCCGTTCAACCGATTTTTATTTCTATTCCGTGGGCATAAGGATGGCATTAAAAACAAAAACGTGATTATAATACCAACTTTTTACTGCAGCTACCATGTGTCATGCCGCCAACGTAATAAAAGTCAAAATCGGTTGCACGGACTGTAGAAAAGATGTATTTCAATGTCTACTCTTATCGTGAATGGGGTATAGACCTCTTTTCATCTTCGAACATGTTTCACTATGAACTTCTAATTTTGAAGTAGTGCAGGGTGCAGTTGTGTTTTATAATATTTTTGAACAGTTAGAACTACCAACTTATAGAATATCCCTCGAAACTTTTCGTCTAAACTTTTATGGAAGGCGCTGGTACCTGTGATACAATGATTTTCATTAATACAAGTACCAAAGATACTCTTTTTCTGTCGTTACCACTTTAACTAGCAAACTGTATTAACATAACTTTATATTCAGAAGAGTTAGGCAAAGCTGTACATAAAGTCCCGCCAGTAACTTACATAAGCTATGTCCACATGGGACGAGATTATGGCCATCTACCGGTGCCAAATCCAAATTGCTACTGAGCCAATCGAGATGGAAAACCCCAATAACATCTTAACCGATCTAGGGAATTGAAACTCCCCAAACTCAGCATCAACACGTGGTCCCTGGTTCAAACCATGGTCCGGAGCATGGAGGCATGGGAAGCGGTCGCCTCCTTCTGCGAAGCAGTAATGCTAGCGAAGGAAGAGGCGGAACGCGTGTGAGAGAGGGATACCTCACGCCCCAGCCACCACAACAGAAGAAGACCGGGTTCCGGAATTAGTTCGAAAGAGTTACCGCGGCCCTGGAACGCAAAGGGCACAAGAAGGATCGCGGGTGGGTTTCAATCAGTAAGAGTCTGGCACTCCCTTCCGCTCCGCCCAGAGCGGGAGAAGTCATTTGATGATTTCCCATCCAAAAAAAAAAAGCATCAACACGTGGTCGCACAAGCTAACGCTGAGTACTGCATCTATGAGACCGACAACCTAATATTATACTATATCAATATACCCTGACAATTATTTAAAAATATTCAGCACAAGATAAAAATTGTAATTTATTTTATATGCCAGTCAAAATCTGAAAATTCATTTTTCATTTTCAGATTTCCTTTATCAACCGGTAATTCAGTTCGACAGCTCCGCGAAACGAAAACTGATGCACATTTTATGAATTAAAATAACGCGAAAACATTATTGGATTTCATTGATATATCAGATAGGAAATTCGTTGCATGTGTGAAGCGGATTAAATAAAGAATATTCCACGAGGCTATGGCTATATACTTTTACATATTTAGTTTTATCTAATGTACGTTCGATAACATTTTAAAGCTATACTTTTCTAATATGAGCTGGCTTCCCAGTGTACGGAAATTTTATACATTGGGGTTTTTGACTACTATCAAAAATGTATAAGAAAGATAAATAAATGATATTTATTTTGTAAGTAGATTAAACATAACACTTTTTAAGCCGGTGTTTCCTAGCGGACTACCCTGAGAAGAAACACCGAAACAAACTCAGAAAAACACCGAAACAAACTCAGACGAATACCGATTTAAATGATAAATCTAAATCAGATGAATACTGATTTAAAAAATGTCATAAAAAATACAACCTACTTACGGAAAAAAAAAACGTACATAATATAGGGAAGTTATTCTTCCATACTTGTCTCTGCAAAACGTCATTCACGTAATGGTTGACGCAAATTCAACATGGCTTGACTTGCGGGTGACGTCACACGCGATAAGTGTAATGTTTGTCACTGTGATAAATAGATTTGAAAACAACTCTGACATTATCAAAAAAAATATTTTGTGTCTTGTTTTTTATCTAAATTTGGAGAACTATAATAAAGGTTCAGTCAGATACCCTATTGACTGATAAATAGCCTACACAAATAATTTTATGAAAGATTTTCAGACATTCCTTGAAGGAAAGATATTTTTCAATGGTCACCCCTTAGCTGGTTCTACGAATTCTTAGTTTGATAATCAGAAAAAAATCTTAAGAACAGCTAGATTATTTTTTTTTTGGATGGGAAATCATCAAATGACTTCTCCCGCTCTGGGCGGAGCGGAAGAGAGTGTCAGACTCTTACTGACTAAAACCCACCCGTGTTCCTTCTTGTGCCCTTTGCGTTCCAGGGCCGCGGTGACTCTTTCGAACAAATTCCGCAACCTAGATTTCTGTAATATCCTGGGCGATGAATTTTCTATTTAAAATAAGAAAGAGCAATTGTTACGTTTCTTACCGCTCCAATCTAGCAGGAAAAGTAATAAAGATATTCCAACAAGAGTTCTGCACAAACTGTAACTCTTCATGCCACCGATATTGCGTTCGATCCAGTCAAACCAGCGGGAAATACTACTATATTTCGAGTGATATCGAGCAGCGAAATCTCTTCGAACTATTTTTATTGTCTCTTGAAACTTCCGAACAGTATAACCTGCAACGTTCAACAGTTCGTTTACAGTGAAATCCGTTTATTATGACGCCGGTTATAATGACCAACCGCTTAATATGAAGTAAAACAGAGCTCATTTTGGTTTTCATATTAAATTCTCTAAAAAAAGTGCGGATATAATGACTTCGTTTATTGACATATTGCTTATTATGGCCTATTTTTCAGAAATTATGTTTGGTCGTTACTATAACCAAACATAATTGGGGACGTGATACCGAATTTGTTCCTCACTTTGTTTTGATTGAACTACGACTATCAATATACATTTTTTGTTTATCTCCTTATTTCAAAAAATACCTAACAAAGTTGGGAATTAGCCAAGTTCTAAGATTACGCTTTTTATGACGTATTTTTCACTTCCCTTCGATGTCATTATAAGCGGATCCAACTGTATTTACTAATAGTTTTTAGAGTTCCGTACCTCAAAAGTACAAAAAATGATACCATTATAATCACTCGAGTGTCTACCTATCAGTCACCACCCTTTTTTAGAATCGTTTGTAAGTATCAAATTGAAAACAAAATGAAACATTTTAAATACATATACATATATTACAACCTCTACGGATTTTAGCGCTCTAAGCGTAGAAGCTCAGAAGCAAGCTGTTCAGTCAACGAAATAAAAACATAAGACAATTTATGCGATATATTTAGTAAGAAACAAGTTCTCCTAGCAGAAATAAAAGAATCAGTCCGAAAACCGTTATTATGTAGTTTTATGACCTTTTTTGTCATATTACAGCAACAGTACTTTTCTTAGATTTTCCGAGTTAAAATACCTACTACATTCAGCGATAGTGAACTCTAAAATGTTGTTATCGGATCAATACCTAACACAAACATACATAATATATAACTACCTAATACAAAATATAAACAAACAAACAACGTTAACACGTTTCTTGAAAAGAAAAGAAAAGTCTACTTAACTGAGAAAGCACTCAATGGCAAACGAGAACGGAGAAAAAGAACAGCCCGCCTATTCTGTAAACATCTCACTGTGAAGTGGAGTGTACGAGTACATTATGTGAACTGTCATTCCGTTTTGTTTGTATGGACTGACAGCTCGGTTCATATTCACTTCACCTTCGATGAGAGATTTATAGAATCGCACTGCTGTATAGAATAAGGAGGTACCGAAGAAGTTTCGTTGTTTACATATTTACTGTGGACCTCTAACAATAAATATAGGGATTTTAACAATATATATAGCTGACCCAGCAAACGTTGTTTTGCCATATAAAAAAAAAAATAGGTTTATCGTAAAGGGGTGAAAATTTAGGGTTGTATGTATTTTTGTATGCTGTATCATAAAAAAAAATAAAAACAAAAATCTTTGTCTAAAAAAAAAATTAGCGGTGGACCACCCTTAACATTTAGGGGGATTAAAACTAGATATTGACCGATTCTCAGAACTACTGAATATGCATATAAAATTTTATAAAAATCGGTCAAGCCCTTTCGGAGGAGTATGGTAACTAACATTGTGACACGAGAATTTTATTTATAAGATAACATCAATAGAGATAGATATCTTCAAGAGAACCAAGGTTACTGACATAGCCCGAAGGATCGCCCCACTGAAGTGGCAGTGGGCAGGGCACATTGCTCACAGGCCAATGGGGCCGAAAAGTTCTGGGCTGGCGACCGCGTACTGGAAGAGGCAGCGTTGGACGGCCCCCCACAAGGTGGACCGATGACCTGGGCCTCAATTGCTATTACAATAGTGTCAGAATTGTCTATCATTGATTTCATAATGGTTGATTTTTACAAGTTTGGGAAGTCATAGTGACGCTTTTATATTAGTAGATTAACTATATATACAAAAGCTTCACTATGACTTTCCAGTGGTCAACCACTGACTCTCCATTGAAAGAAATGGCATAGAATGGTAATCTCGTACATAATGTCAAATTAATGACACGTATGCAGTTGTGTGCTAAAATCTTGACAGTTCCTTTTTTTTGTGTTGTGGCTCCATCGTTTAACTAACGATGATTTTGCCAATTTCAAGGTTTGGAGAGGAACTAATTATCGGTTCTCATTAACGATAGTGAAGTCATTGTTTTTAATAGCTCGGTTGTCAAAAAAGTAGTAAGAGACCATTGACCACTCCAATGATCGATCATCGGCCTGGCGAGGTTCGCGGGTAGCCAATGGATGCGAGACGCACAGGACCGGTTGTTGTGGCGACCCTTGGGGGAGGCCTATGTCCAGCAGTGGACGTCTGCAGGCTGATATATGTTGATGATGATGAGACAGATTTATGTTTATTTCAGTATTTGTTTAGTTACAGTTGTACACCGCACCGCGTTGTACCCTGACTTAACATGACCTATTTCTCATACAGATAAGCCCAACTTCGTGTACGACAGTATAATCAGCCTCTTAACGTTCCCACTGCTGGGACACAGGCCTCCTCTCTAAGAGATGGAATGGGCCGTAATCCACCACGCGGGCCCAGTGTGGATTGGTGAATTTCACATGTCTTCGAATTTTTGGTTCTAGGACATGCCGGTTTCCTCACGATGTATTCCTTCACCGTTTTGAGAGCAGTGGTGATGAAAATAATTACGCAAAGTAATGCGCTTGGCTGGGTTTGAACCCGCGACCTACAACAGAAAGAGCAGTGGTGGCCGAGTGGTAACGGCCCCGACATACGTATACGAAAATTATCACGAAATTATTCTTTCAAATTTTGAAAAATATTGTTGACTAGCTTCTGCCAGCGACTTCGTCCGCGTGGAATAGTTACTTTACCCCCGATTTTGAAACTCTGAGCCCGATCGGTTTAAAATTGACAAAAGATAGACATATGCTGTTTCGGGATATTTTTTAGATAATTTTATGTAGAACATTTCCGTAATACATGATTACTATGTAACTTTAACCATTAAGGCTAACACGCGACGGAAGCTTAAAAAATGGAGTAACTTCTCCCGTTTTCCCAACATTTTCCTTCACTGCTCTGCTCCTATTGATTGTAGCGTGCTGAAAAGTATACTATAACCTGCCCAGAAGTATGAAGAATAATTGCACCAAGTTTCGTTAAAATCGGTCGAGTAGTTTTTGTTTCTATAAAGAACATACAGACAGACAGACAGACAGACAGACAGACAAAAAATTTACTGATTGCTTTTTTTGGCACCAGTATCGATCACTAATCACCCCCTGATAGTTATTTTGAAAATATATTCCTTGTACAGAATTGACCTCTCTACAGATTTATTATAAGTATAGATAGAAGATATGACATTTCATCAGCCAATCGCATTACTTTATTTGTGGCATCTTCGACAATATTAATAAATCCTGCTTCACTACGTTTTCATTTACGTCTACACTGCACCACGCAGTGGATAATCCATGTTTAACCATTGGCAAAGCACTCAAAGCTCATAGCTATATTCCATACCTATACATGGTGTTTCAGAACTGCGTGCTCTTATTTAAGTGCGATGCTATGTATCTGATACATAGTAAAAAAGGTTCAATTGAAAACCAGCCTTAGGCAACTCCCAGTTGTGTTCATTTTGCTAAACTGTACTTATTTGAGGCAACGTTATTTTTTTTTTAAACAATAACGTTAAAATAATAATTTTAAAATTAATTTTCCTTTTATTTGTAACTAGTTTTCTTTTTTCCTAAAAAAAACAATTGCAAAAAAAGACTGTACAAAAATCTAACTACAAAAATTTGTTTGTCGTTTTTCGTAGTTTGCCCTTTTCATGAATGGGTTTTTTAATAAGATTTCTTGGCATTTTTTTCTTTACACGTCATCATACAGATCATTACCCTTAAATATGACCATGCACTTCTGAAACACCCTTTATATAGGTACTGCGTTTCAACGCATTAATGCGTTTGGTAACCTATCCGTATCCATAGAGATACACAGATATAATGTATGAATGTGTACATTGTATCCCAGATAATCCCTCTCCTCTTTGATGTCAAGTTAGCGTTGACAGATTGCCGTTTCCAATGCAATGTATAAATGTATGTACATACACATATGATATCAAGCATTGTGTTGGAATAACATATTGGCAAACCTTTGGCAACAAATGATGGCCTGCCTAATGGGAAGTGCTACTGCCTCCTATAGGTAATTCTGGGACCAAATGTATGTACATATACTAAACTCAAGTAAAATCTCGAACGCAAACCTATGATTTAAAGCTTATTTCGATGCAAAGTTCTACACTCGCGAGCAATAAACTGATATCTCTCCATTGCACGCGGTCAAAACAATTTTTCACAATTTCTTTGCAATGATTGTGGTACTTATGTATATTTTGTTAGCTTAAAGATTATTTACCTTATGTCATGGAACATAAAACAAATTACATCAATTTTAAAAAGGATAATGTGTGGAAATCAAGCATCCCAATGTTTTACGTTACTGGGAACACTGAAGCTAAAATAAAATGTAAACCACACCTATAAAAGCCGCTCAATTTGTCATCCTAATCCAGCAAAAGTTGTCTCAGAGTATCGCTCAACAGTTCATATGAGCCAGTCTTGTATCTCGAAGGTATACAAGAAGTTCAGCGAGACTATTATTCCGGAGACCAAGATCTGGACGACAATCCATAGTTCATTGCATAGAAATTGTAAAAAAAAATATTTTGAACAGCGCGCTATGAACTAGTTCAGTTTATAGCTCGCGAGTGTAGTTTATCATCTAGATTTTTTTGTGACTTGGAACGCCTCCCAACAATTCATAAATGCTATAGTGCATTTACACAACATATCGCACCTTTATAATTAAACGGTTAGGTCCCTTTGTTCTAAAGGTGCGATATGTTGTGTCGAAAATTGAATTTTTTGGCAAATGAGCAAGAATTAAAATCTTTAAAAAGTTTTAGATAAAAAAAAAACATATCTCCCGAAACCTATGTATAAAAACCTGCCCCTTTCTCAGTCATATTGCGGAATGTTTTTCAGCACTGGCTTTTGGAGTATGTTTTTTATGTTCATTATATAGCTAAATTAAAAGTAACAGGAATTTTGAGTTAAGCCCCTTTAATTCTGAGAGTGCGATGTCTACATAAAAATCTTTATTGACAAACACAGACATCCCAAGGAAGCTTTATCTCACTCACCAGTTACAAAATAATATTACGCCTCACTACATTTCGGCTGAATATTAACCTAATATACCCAACCAAGCATATTCAGTTTATTAGCTAGTAACAGTAATAGGGTATGATATTGGGTTGCTATAATAAAGAGTCCAACTATTAACCGGTAGATTAGTTGACGGGCTTCATTGTTATGTAGGTAGTTCTCTTGATATTTAGCATACCTACATTGCGTAGCTAGTTCGTTGCCTTTTTCTTTTTTTTTTTGGATGGGAAATCATCAAATGACTTCTCCCACTCTTAGCGGAGCGGAAGGGAGTGTCAGACTCTTACTGACTAAAACCCACCCGTGATCTATTTTATGCCCTTTGCGTTCCAGGGCCGCGGTGACTCTTTCGGACAAATTCCGCAACCCTAGCAGGCACTGACCCTATGGGGCCCCGTCTTCTTTGCTGACGGCTCTTTGAGGCGCGCGTGGAAAACGACGCGCCGTCGACTCGGGCCCGGCTGCTATCGTACGGCGAGCCACCCATAGCTCGCCATCCGCAGGCCCGCGCCTACGGTGGCCGGGAATCGCCCTGCGTTTCCCGACGCCCGGGGCGTCTTCTTCTGTTGCGGCGGCTGGAGCAAGAGGTTTCTCTCTCTCGCACGCGTTCCGCCTCCTCCTTCGCTAGCATTATTGCTTCGCAGAAGGAGGCGACCGCTTCCCAAGGTAGTTCGTTGCCTGAAGTTAACAATTTGTCATTGATCTTTTTTTAATGATTATTTTTGGCATTAACGGGCAAACGAAAAAAGACAGATAAAGGACCTCTGAGCTAGGTATGACTATAAGCAGAAAAGGTTGACCCGCTAAAGCCAGTGGCTGCCAGTAGCAAGCGACAATTCTGCAAAAAATGTTCGAAAGGGTTACTGCGGTCAGTAAGAGTCTGAAACTCTCCCGATCGCTCAGTGCGGGAAAAGTCATTTGATGATTTCCAATCCAGGAAAAAAAGCAGAAAAGGTAGCGAAATAACGTGATAAAAATTAAAATTCAGGTTAAAGAGACTCGCAATACTTTTCATTTCATATATCGCACAGTACAAATTTTCGTTTTCCAAAAAGTTACCCTATACTCAAAATGTATTATTTACGAGACCCACTTGGATCGCATTTGTACCGTTCAACTCAACCGGTGCAGTAGATCTGACACTAATTTCTTGCGGCAGACAGACAGTGGGACACACGAGTGACCTATAAGAATTCCGTATTCCAATTACAACGTAAGTACAGAACCCTAAAAACGAACAACTCTATTGCAGTCAAGGATTCAACTAATTATCCCACCCACATACTCCAGCATACATCATAGCGAAACTTCACTCTCCCGCGTCGATAACTACTCGAGGAAGTTCCCACACCCGCAAGTTTGACGGTGGAAAGTTTCAAACAAAGTGTCATCATAGCCTGTCTGCTGGAGGCTTTTCTGACTCCTATTAGCTAGATTAATCCTACTCTACTCTAAAAGTTAGGTTAGCATTGGTTAAATGGTTTCAAATAAAGTGGCAACGAGTTTTGAAACACGGATGCTCCGTGCATGTAAGCGATTTTTTTAATAAATATCTTGATTCGTTCCTTCGTTGTTTGTTTGATTTGACGGTCTATTCTGTCAACATCTCACCGTATAAAAGGTAGAGTGAGCATGAACTGTAATGTCGTTCCATCTTGTTTGTATGGACTGACGCTCACTTCATGACGTGTAATGTCGTTCCATCTTGTTTGTACGGACTGACGCTCACTTCATGACGTGTAATGTCGTTCTATCTTGTTTATATGGACTGACGCTCACTTCATGGCGTGTAATGTCGTTCCATCTTGTTTATATGGACAGACGCTCACTTCATGACGAGTAATGTCGTTCCATCTTGTTTGTATGGACTGACGCTCACTTCATGACGTGTAATGGCGTTCTATCTTGTTTGTATGGACTGACGCTCACTTCATGGCGTGTAATGTCGTTCCATCTTGTTTATATGGACTGACGCTCACTTCATGACGTGTAATGTCGTTCCATCTTGTTTGTATGGACTGACGCTCACTTCATGACGTGTAATGTCGTTCCATCTTGTTTATATGGACTGACGCTCACTTCGTGACGTGTAATGTCGTTCCATCTTGTTTGTATGGACTGACGCTCACTTCATGACGTGTAATGGCGTTCTATCTTGTTTGTATGGACTGACGCTCACTTCATGACGTGTAATGTCGTTCCATCTTGTTTGTATGGACTGACGCTCACTTCATGACGTATAATTTCTTTATCTTGTTTGTCTTTACAAAAACATACAACCTACTTCTAAACAAAAATAATAAAATAACTTTAATTTCGCGAGTCAGTGTGCGGCTTTTTTCTTCGTTTTGAACCCCGATTTCCGAAATTGGAACTCTCTGCCTGCGTCTCTGTTTCCGAACGCATTCAACTCTAATCTCTTTAAAGTTAGAGTGAACAGGCTCTTTGTCTCTGTCACCTGTGATCTAGACTAGAGTCAAGAGCAAATCCTTTTCTCATTAAAATAATAAATAAATATAAAAGTATTTTCCAAAAAGAATAATCATATCCTAACTACTCTTATAAATGCGAAAGCGACTTTTTTTTATTTCACTGCGTCAGCATTTTTTTTATGATTAGCTATCAAGCTATAATAACTCTTAAAACAAGTACTCCAACGTAAACCATGAAAGGTCGGCAACTGCATACCACATACAGTACGCATTATTGCCATAAAGCGTGCATTATGTGGTATGACAGAACTCCCTTATAAACACATACCTAGAATTAACGGTTGAACGGATTCAAATGAAACTTCGCTCAACCATGTTCTGGAAAAGGACAAAGGATATTAAATATTTCATTGCGCTAATATGTTTCCTTGGGTTAATTTTTGACTTTCACGGTAACGTAAACATAGTTTATTGCTTTATTAATTGCGTTGACATTCCAAATTTTATAATTGAAATTATCTAAGTACTACATTTTTATGTTCTTAAATTGATTATTTATCTTATTTCTTAAATTTTATTATTGACATTGTAGGAATATTTATTGTAGGACTTGCTTTGACATTCTTGTTTTTATAATTTGAATTAATTTATTGTTATAATTTTATATAATGTATTTGCTGCAAGTACCTATTTAACTGAATTTAATTTAAATTGATGATAATATTTGTACGCCTAATGGCAAAACATAGAGCACACATACGAAATGTAACATCTAACAGACTCTAATGTTGACAAATAAACATTCGACTGATTCTGATTCTGAACGGCTTCGTTATAGTGAAAGTCAAAAATTCGAGTCTGTGTTAATTAATTTATTTACTTAAACGTAAACACTTTCATAAATTGCCAAATCTCTCTCTCATATCTACTACACCTAGCATCCTATTTATATTTATACAAACTAATTTCACAAAACGTTTCACATAAAAAGGAAAAAAACTTGGTCCGTATCAAAGATTAACAGCACTGTACCAAACTCGTATTCCCAAAGTAAAATAAACCATGGAAAATATATTATATATATATACATATTTCGCTTAAAAATAAAGGGTGGTACACAGCTACGTATGTTTTATTTATAGATTTTCCCCTCGTTTTTATGAACGCTCGCTGTGAGCGAAACTCAAGAGGTACTCTATAGTAATTGTGTTTGGACTACCTGGCTTGGTTAGGCACGTTATCGTATAGTTTTAGAATAGAATCTTGACTCTTGAGCACTGGGTAGTTAGACCAATTCTAGTATTTAATTAAAAAGCGTTCAAATTCAAGGCGCAATATCATCTCAATGACAATAAATGTCAGAGAAGTCTTTATGAGATCGCGACCGCAACGCGAATGGTCCTTAAAAAAATTGCCCCTATTATTGTAAAATGCGAAAATTGTGGAAAATTGTGGAAATTGTGTTCCTGCTAATAAGACAATATTTGAAATCCATGAATCATGAATAAACCAGAAATTAATTAAAGAACATCAATACCTACAGAATAAGGAGGCAAACTCGTGACTAAATATTATCAGACGCACTGGTCGATATTTATGATTGAGGTTAGAGGTTAGTTTTATGGGTAATCGTATCACTTGCCGAGGTTGATCAGTGAATGAGTGAACATGAGACTCCTCCGTGCCTCGGAAATCACGTTAAGCCATTATTCCCGGTGACGATCCTCGACAGATGTTCCCTAGGTAAGCAAGAGTCAAATTCAACATTTTGCCAAGAGGTACTGGGTAACAACCCTGTTGACGCCAAAAAGTAGTTCTAATACTGTGCGTGTCGGACTACGCATAGTGAAGGGTTCCGTAGTTCACTGTTCACATATCTCTAAAAGTATATAAGCTGTGATGGTCAAGCCAATTTTCTATTTGCTCCTTTTTTAATTTTCAACTTCATAGTTTAAAAGTTAGAATGGGGTCATTTTTTACGATTTTTTTAGAAATCTCTATTTGATTTTGAAGGAGCTATGCAATGATACCTCACACGATTATGTTTGTTGGAATTTATTTTTTCATCCCTCAGTTACATGTATAGAGTGCCACCCCTAAAATTATTTATTTTTTCCATAATATCACAGCACTATTGAATAGCGATTCACAGGTTGCACCTACCTACCAATTTTCATTTTTGTAGCTTTAATAGTATCCACGGTAGGGTTCACACGATACAAACTTCCATAACCTTCTACAGAATTTTGTCTATGCAGATAACAGAACAAAACACACAAATGTCGGTGTGGCAGAAAATTCGGAGTATACATGTAGTAGTAGTAGTAGTCTAGTAGTAAGCTGAGTAGAGTAGTGGTGGCCGAGAGATCAGTGGTGGCCGAGAAAGCAGTGGTGTCCGAGTAGAGCAGTGGTGGCCAAGTGATAACGGCCCCGACATACGAATTGTAGGTCGCCGGTTCAAACCCAGACAGGCGCATTACTAACCCGCACTGGGCCGTTGTGGTGGATTACGGCCCATTCCTCTCCTAGAGAGGAGGCCTGTGTCTCAGCAGTGGGAACAGTAAAAGGCTGATTATGTTATGTAAGTCTGCCTAATTATTGGAGCCATTCTATCGACATCTTGGAGAAAAAAAAAATTCAGACTTCATAGTCTGTACACGTACCAGTACACACAAATATACGTATCGTGTGGACCCACCATAAGCTGAAAATACTTACCAACAAAGCCAGTACTATCTCGTTCATCACCAATGGACTAATCAGCAGTGATAGTTCCAGGATCCTCCCATTTCAATCCTGTGTCTTTATTCTCTACTACTACTAGTACCACTACCGTGTACTAGTGTCTACTTTCATGCATTATGTAGGGAAATCACAACTTGGATGGTACCATTGGTTTAAGAACGTAAGTGTTCTGGAGTAACTCTCATAAGTTTCTTGGATTCTTAAATAAACTTGTTTATTCCAAAAACAAAAATCATAGACTGCCAGACTGAAATGTGATCGGGCGGTTCACAACGGCCGCATGCATGTGGTATGCGGCATGCGGCAGTGATCGCTGAGCAAAAGACTCCACGCAATGTGTGCCAAAGTATGGACGGCGTCACTGAAGCCGGCCAGAAAACGAAGGTGAGAGGACCTGGACGCACTCCGCGAAGGCGAGTGTCAAGATAGATATACTGTGACCAGCTTTGGGATAAAAACGACTAATTAAAAAAATCTTTGCGATTTATAGACTATCGCCTATGAATTTATTTGGATATATTTTTAATCTCTTTGGATTTCTCAAACTGGAAAGAATTACGAGAAAAACAGGAAAGTAAGAAACTTAAATACTATCTCAAAATATGAGATGAATAGATTCTGAAATCTGAGTCGAGCAGGAGAACAGTTTTGACTATCAATATGGAGCTTATAACGTTCTCCTCGCCCCTTAGTACAAATGATTGAGTTATTAATCTGTAAGCTTTAATCATTTAAAGCTTTAAATCTGTAGGATGATAATTCTATAAAATAAATAAATTAAATTTCGAACACGTCTAAATATTATATGTATTTGCTAGCTAGAAAACGTTACTTGATGCTCGCAGTAAAAATAGTTTGGCACCAACAGATGACACGTTTCAAAAAGCAGCACGTTTTGAAATAACTTTGTTTTTAACCGACTTCTAAAAAAGGAGGAGGTTCTCAATTCGGATGTTTGTACTTTTTTTTATGTTTGTTCGCGCATAACTCCGTCGCTTGTCAACCGATTTGAAAAATTCTTTTTTTGTTGGAAAGGGTATACTCCCAAATGGTCCCATAGAAATTTTATCAAAATCGACTTCCGAAATTAAAGTTATTTTGCACTTTTTTGTAAAAAGTTTTTTTGTTACACTTGATCGCCCCACGGTTTCACCCGCGTAGTTCCCGTTTCCGTGGGAATATGGGGATATATACATAGCCTATCTTCACCGGAGATAGTGTAGCTTCCCAACAGTGAAAGAATTTTTCAAATCGGTCGAAGTAGTTTCGGAGCCTATTCAATGCAAACAAGCAAAAAAACAATCAAATCTTTTTTCTTTATAATATAAATGTAAATGTAGATAATAATTATGTCATTACATCGCGCCCATATTCGACAGTAGGGTTGACTAAAAAAACCTAATTAATTCGTCCGATAATTTCCAAAAAATATTGGACACGTTATTTTTTCCTTTTTTCACGTTAATAAAAAAGAAAGACGATACAGTGCGTTGAATACTCTGTGGCTACGACGTGACGTCACAAGCCCCCCCCCCCTCCTGAACTTTGATGCTTTACATCTTCGTCAATTTTTATAGATTTGATAAAGCAAAAAATACGTGTCCAATATTTTTCCACTAAATACCTATTGTGAAAGGCAAGGACGCTTGCAATCACTTGACTAAACCAAGGAATCATCTTTTTGAGACAAGACCGTCATATTATTCCTAACCACTGCAACTCTTGAAAGTTAACAGAAACAGCATCGACCACTGCTAGATAGGCCAATAGATACAAAAGGTTACTAGTGATGTCCTTCACAGAGGCCCGTACGAAACAAAACTAATAAGTACGTTCAGTTAAGTTACCCCAATGGGAAAAGAGCGCGAACTTAGTATGTATTAGTAGTACCGTAGTAGTTGTATTGCACCTAAACTATGAGCAGCGAAGCATGTCAGTGGTATATAGAAATACATAGAAGGACCACAATTCTAAAACCTGATCATATTCACAGTAGTTTTCATTGCCTAGACTCATTATGAACTACTGATGAGTACAACGCTTGGCAATAAACCTTCAGTGAACAAGAAGTTTTCAGCACACGTATAAAAGTAGTAATAAAACTGGTAATTAAACTGTCAAAGAGTAAGTCGTGGAAACCGCTTCAAACGTAGGTAATGTGTTAAGGTGTGAAGAACGTACAACTATTTTTTATATTGGTTATGCAGTGAAAACCAACTCGTTCAGCAAATTTTACTCCTTAGTTGTCCGATTAAAGAACCTTTAGGTTTGTCCGTGTATGGTTCTCCATCCTTGACGGCAAGATCTTGCTAGCAAGTTAGGCTATTAGTCTCGGCTATCACTTTGACAGAGTTACGGTAGTCATAAGCCATACAAATCTGACACCAGACTTTCCAGGGAATATCCGGTTAACCAGTTACTGAGTTGTGAAAGTCAGATTGGCAGTCGCTCCATGGATTACTGCAGCTGCAAGTTCAATTATTTGAATTTATCGAACATCACTCGTGAAAAACTATAATCAAGACAGTGAGCGAGTAGCACATTGTTTGAGAAATACATTCGCAGATCTATTACTCATGTACTTCAAAACATAATTTACTAATCACAATTAAGACAATATAAAACAACATACGCCGCTATCCCCAGACATAAAAAACAACGATTACATTTTCAAATAAAACTCAATTTAGCCAACATCCAAAGACCAAAATCTCTAATTTAAAATCGAATAAATTACGTTTGAAACCCCACGTCCGACGCCATCTTGATAAAAATTCACATCTCGATTCGATTTAATGTCGAATCGAGATTATCTGTGGTAGGAGCCACAGAAGATAAAATACAGTTGCCAAAAACGTGTCGAGATGAAATGTTTATTTCAAGTGTCCGGTCAGCATAGCCAACTGAGTTTATTAGTCTGTGAAATTTTGCTGTGCACTGTACGTTCGTAAATCATGGTTTTAATGGCGTTCGTATCTAGAGGGATTGTACTCCAATTAGATTGGTTTAGGCTAGACTTACAGGAGTAATTTTTTTTTTTTTAAATTGGTAAGGGCTGTTTTTGTGAGTCATGTTTGCTGTTTGACAACGCCCGACAAGTTTTTGAGGTTAATTCATTTAACCTCAAAAACTTGTTGGTTCATTTAGTCCTTAAGAGCGTTCATGCCTAGCGCGGCACGTCAGGTTTAGGTAAATAGTTCGCAAATTTCACTCACACAGAAGCGTGGGTAACTGTGTGCGTAGACTAGCCGCGTGCGCTCTCTTTGTACTTCGACTAACCAACTTTGATCCGTTAGCTTTAGAGCAATAATAATATATTGTTATAGAAAAATTAAACTGAAAGTTAAATACAAATTATTGTTATTCTGATGATTTGTAGATTTATGATTAATAAATAATTATATTTGATATATTATTTTGCCTTTACACCTTTTCATATATGAAATCCTCTACAGACGAAATCTAGTTATTTTGGAGAAAAATAATATTAATAATTGTACCTACTTAAGTGTTGGTAATTAGTTCTAGTGGATTGTTGATAGCTTTTTTCATTTTATGGTTAGGATGAGTAGGTGGGTAATTAAATAAAGATTTATCATGTTATATTTAGTACCTAAATCATTTATGATAAAAAAGCTGTATAAATCATAAAATAGTTTCCCTCAATTGCATTGATCGGCTATTTCTGGGATCAATTATTTCGGGAAGAACGCATACATAATAAAATTTTGTTAAACGAGGAATCATTTTTTCTTTACAAAATTGAAATTCTTTACAAAACTTTGTAAATTTTTACACCTTTTATTGGAAATTCAGGACTAGTGTACACCGCAAAAAGACACACATTTTTGTTTGAAATATTTTGGTAATACCAGTCATGTTTAACATTAAAAATTACGTTATCGCCATGAAATAAAAATAATATCCATATAAAATAGATTTAACGAGTAGTGCTGAATTCAAATTCGGGCGTTGTTTACAAATTTTGGCAAAATTGGAAGCAGTTAAAATACTTCTTCTCAGCTCGAGTCACAAGGCACTCACAGCCTGAAGAACTGTATCCCTTTCAATGAAATGCCGTTTTAAGGTCAGTGTTTTTAAATTTTCAAGGAAAACTACATGTGCCTGCTTGAAATTGTCTGGGTTCATGACAGGCGTTTGACATGCATTTGCGTAATTGACTTTGTTCACGAGCCCTGTGCTAAAGTTTATTTTTCGGCGAGGTATTTTGCGTTTCAGATTTTGATTTATAGAAAAACCTGGACTTTTCTGGTAGGCACATTTATAAAGGGTAGTTTGAGGTTTATCTGTGTTTAAACTAACCAAGCGGCATGACAACGGACGGAATATGAATCTTTTAGGGAATTATGCGTTTCCCACCTACAGTCTTTGCTACTATGGTGTTGAACTGCTCTGCACGGTTTTTGGTAAAATCGTGGGGCAGACTTCGAGAAAGATAAGCCAGCTGCCAGACATTGCGTTGCAGTTTTAACATCAATGTTTTGGCTTCGAGAGTTTGGTTTGTTTCTTTTTTCTCTCTTTGGTGCAGTAGCACAAGTCACATTCACTCTGATCTTCAAGGATGTGTTTGGCGCTGTTCAGAATATCTCTCAGTATTTTTATATTCTTTTCTGATTCGGTTAAAATTTGTGTTTGCCAGTACCGTACTGAAAATCTTACTGCTGTTCTCAGCCGAATCAATAGTTCAGAAGTCAACAATTTACGCTCCGACAGAGGGATAGATATAATTTTTTTCAGTTGCAATTGCGGAGGAGATGGTTGGTACATTAAATTTTTTGAATTAGAATATACCGGGATATGCTGGCATCACCATCAGCAATCAATGTATTATATTTAATTTCCGAGTTTCTAAGGAGGACTTGAATCCTTCTACCAGTATTGTTGGTTCCATACTAGATGATGAACGTGATTTTTAGAACATTTGTTGTTCCTTTTTATTTGCGCGGGCACAAATTCCAGAATACTTATTCCGGACCCCAATGTAAAGAACTTTTCCTGTGTGATATCCTATAATAGCTGCAACACACGGACATTGCATTATACTGGTTTTTATATGAGCGTTTGCTCCATCAACTGTCTGCTTCCACTGGTATCATCGGAATGTCACGAGCCTTGTAATCGAGCAGCAGCTGTTTCCTCCTGAGCTGATGCAAACATACTTTCTTCAGCGGAATTTTTCCACATTTCAGCAACTTTATCATGACATTTACTATAAGTGAATAATGACATAACAGTAAGTCCATCGATGTAACAACTTCATTCAAATTTGTTAGGCCAATTCCTGAAATTATGGCTTAATTAATTAGTTCATTTTTTGTGTTTCATCGTGACTACTCAGTTCGAATTTAGAATTGCACATATTACATTGAAAGAATTGTATTTTTTTAAATAAATAATAATAGTGGAAAATTATACCTAAAGATCGCATTCATTTGTCACATTTATTATTTCTGATTGCGATTCCAGTATTTCCAATTCTTTATCAACTCTTGTGGTAGCTGTGATTCTTCGGTATCATTCTCTTGTGACATACCCCCATTGACTTGCAGTTTTTGTATGGTTTAGAAAGAATAATAGAATAAGAAGAAATAATTAATTTCACAAAGCTAGTTTCAGTACAGCGCAACTTGTTTCGTATAATAATTAGTGTCGTGAAATCTACAGTATCACCGAAATAATGGCCCCGTCAGCATCAAAGCTTTATTTTGCAATCTACAGTAATATTATAAAGAGGAAATATTTGTATGTTTGTAACAAATATATATTTTTAATTAATGTCCTAATATTGAAGAATGTGACCTTCTATTTTTTATCGGTTATTATAATCCCCGTGTAAGAAAAATGCGAATTGGCTATAACCAGCTACGACATTAAAAGTGGTTCCTCGGTAACGTACTTTTTAGCTTCATTAGCCTTGGCCAAATTTCCGTAACTTTTCCTTTTTGCCCCGTATAGCGCCTATTGCTACCCATAATTATCGGAAAAAAATATGAAATCATACATAAAAAGAGTTATCTTCTTTCATGATTTGAACTCCATTACTTTAAAATATGTAATCATCAAAGTTTTGTTTCGTTAAAAAAAAAATAAACAAAAAGTATCAATTCGTCCTAGTCGCTCTAAAAACTCGACAAACTATAATACAATTTTACGCAGCACGCGGCAACGGGAGCGACACACGTCCAACCTCTGAAAGGCCTCGGCCGGCACTGAGCGCTGGTGCGATTCCGCGTCGATTATATAGTAGTACTAAATAATTTATAGTAAAATTAATATAGAAGTTATTTCAAAAAAAAATGTACCATGTTTTAGATCGTAAATGTCTTCATTTACTAGGTCTAAAAAACAACAAAAATACCTTTGATTTCATCCTAAAATAACACGTTTAAAAACTCGAAAAGTGGCTAAAAATGACACTTTTGAGTATACTTTTCTTGTATAAAAACTTACAATAATTACGTTTTTTTTTCAGCCAAGCACTAGTAAATGTTATTGTTTTTTTAATAGTAATATTTCTATAAGTTTGTCGTTTATGGTTTTACTATTATCTAGCATTTGCGTAGACCATCGACCGCTAGTTTTAAAAAGGGATTGAGTAAAAACTGTTCTAATGAGAAAACTTTACGATCATTTGAAAATATTTTTCAGCCAAGCACTAGATTATGAAATCCTCAATAATTTGACGTCAATATCTTATCTACGAATTAAATAGATTATCGTTTTATTGTCCGTCGGAAATCATCAATTTTGACTCCAGCGTGGTTTTTACGGATGAACGCTCTTAATAATTGAAAGAGGAAATTTATGAGATTGTCTTAAGGGATTCCATGAATGAGCCTAATTTTACTAGGTAGGGCAACTCCCTGCTAGGGTTGCGGAATTTGTTCGAAAGAGTCACCGCGGCCCTGGAACGCAAAGGGCATAAGAAGGAATACGGGTGGGTTTTAATCAGTAAGAGTCTGACACTCTCTTCCGCTCCACCCAGAGCGGGATGTCATTTGATGATTTCCCATCCAAAAAAAAAAAGGTAGGGCAACTCAAGCAACTTAGGCGTTGTACAGATACCGATAACATTAACAAACAATATCGATTTTCTTTGGTTACACTAATATTATAAAGAGGAAAGATTTGATTGTTTGTTTGTTTGCATTGAATAGGCTCCGAAACTACTGGACCGATTTCAAAAATTCTTAAAGAAGCTATACCCGGGTGACATAGGCTATATTTTATCTCTATATTCCCACGGGAACGGGAACTACGCGGGTGAAACCGCGAGGCGCTGCTATCCTTAAATAACACTGATCACTTATATCGCAGTCTGTCAATGCAGCAGACATGTGTTGGGGTGGAGACCGTGTATGGGCAAACGTTATGTGGAACGCCATGTGACACGACAGAGCGGTGATTCGAAGAAGGTGGCTAGCAGCGGATGGATGCTGACAGCTCAAAACCAGGATGGTTGTCGCACTTTGTGGGAGGCTTACGATCAGCAGTGGACACTGTGGACAGCAATCGATACCATGCTATCCCAAAAGGATGAACTTTAAGGCAACCCCAAAAAGCTTCATTGTTAGGACATAGTAAGCCCCTAACTCCAGGATCCATTACTGAATATCATTTTTTTTTAAACTTTGCCCCACACTAGGATGTACTCCTGTATCGTGGGTGCGTTCACAAACATGAGTACTCACATGCACAAGACACCCAGACCCGGAACAATATCTGTAGGCCATACAAACATTTGTTCCGAGCGGCACGAACCCGCGACACGTAGCGCAGCAGCCGAACGCTCAACCACTGCGCCAACCGTGTCGTACAACGTCCATTGAACAAAGCTCCTTCGCCGCGTCTGTATGTCTGACCGCGATAAACTCAAAAACAACCGAACGGATTTTCATACGGTCTTCACCAATAGACGGAGTTATTCATGAGGAAGGTTCAGGTGTATAATTCATCAAGGATTTCAGTAAATTGGATAAAATCACGCTGTTTTTGGTTGCTTCTTCTTTTTTTGAATACCGACTTCTGAAAGTTATTTATACTTTCATCTGGTGTACAAAAATAATCAGACACGACACATCAGCAATCCTGGAAGATTACCTATCATTTATTGAAGAGTTCCGTTTCCTATAGCCGTTCTTTATCAGATCTTCATCAAACTAGAAACGGATCACATCGAAATCGAAATACTAAGATGCTCTTCCAAACCATTATATACAGCTTTTTTTTTCATTTCTCATCGACAAGTGAGAATGAGAACATCATCAATGTAGTCGAAGCCACGCATTATTAGGGATAACTTGAATACTAGTCGTCAGATGTCACTCAAATTTAAACGGAATGAGAACAATCATCAATGTAGTCGAAACCACGCATTATTAGGGATAACTCAAATAGTAGTCGTCAGATCTCACTCTCCAATTTAAAGGACCACATGACAAGTACCAGCTTTCGAATATAAAAAGAATCGTCAAAGTTGGTACACCCTGTAAAAAGTTATGGGGTTAAAACATACAAAAAAATACAGTCGACTTGGGAGCCTCCTTCTTTTTTGAAAGTCAGTTAAAAATAAAAATCTTTCCTCTTTATAATATTAGTCTAGACATCCATTTACGTGTAAATTTGAACTGTCACGGTGGGTCAGTCAAAAACAAAGACACGTTCCAAGTACTCGTCAATCTCTATGGAGAAGAACGTGCAAGAAACTCCACGGACAGTAAGTGCTTAGTTTAGTTTACACTATATCGACGAACAATATTGACAATAGTATTATTGCCGTAGAACGATATTGCCAAGGGATTAATTAGGATCCTAGATTAAACCTTTCAGACAAAGGCGAAGACGCTCATATTGGAACTATCAAAGTAATCACGAGTTCCAATAATGTCTTTACATTGCTGGAAGTTACATTTCGTTTAATAACAAGTAGGTTAATATTTATACTATAATAGGTTCCTATGTATATCTATATGAAGTCAATCTCACAAAAGCTGGAATATGTACACAATTTACAGAAAAGAGAGATAAAGAAAACATGATAAAATTTAAAAAATCGCACAATGAGCGGCCTTATCGCTAAAAGTGATCGATGAAATAAAGCGAAGAAATGATGGAAAAATGTTTAAGAGAGGCAGTAATTTTATAAATCCAAGCATTACAAATATAGCTCATTTTCCACAAGGTCGACATAATGTATCTCAAAATTGATGATTTTCAGTTAATAATACAGTTGGCAAAACTGCGCCCCGTTAACTGTAAAAACGTAATTTCTTTGTGAATATATGTTCTCTCTCTTCCCTCTCTATACCCCCTCCCTCCATATCTCTCCCCACTCTGCCCCTTCCCCCTACTCTCTCATGCCCCCACATATACCTCTCTCTCTTTCTCCCCCCCCTCTCTCTACCTCCCTCCCTCTCTCTCTCCCTCCGGCGTAAGACGTCTACTGCTGGACAAAGGACTCCGCAAAGGGTCATGTGCATCCATCCAGCGGATTCCGCACCCATCACCAGGTTTCGATCCATCTTATGGGAGGCCCTTCAAGAAAACAACCCCTATAAGAAAACAATAATTTTGTTTTCTGACCGAAATAATAATTAGGTATCTGCAAAATATTCGTCGCCTCAATTATCTCCTTTACACGCCTCGTATTGTAGCACTGCACTACATACTTATTATATATTGTTGTTGTTACTGTATGTTGTTGTTGTTGTTGTTGTGTTGTAGGTATCGATAATTTAATGCAACTATTTACATTCGACTACCAAGTAAAATTTATTAAAGGATGTATTGAAATCTCGTCTCTCTCATCGTTTTAAATCGATATTCAAATATTTTATCGTCAATCTAGAATAAGGCCCTGTGATGACTATTGTCTACGAATTTGAATCGAATTGTTGCATAACGAATTTAATAATAGGCACTAAAGATTCAAATTGTAGCCGATTCATACAGTAAATTCGTGATAACAGCCTCTACACAAATATACATTCTAACAGCGAAAACGATTATCCATAAATAAAAAATGTTTATTCAAAAATATGTATGTTTTGTTTCGTTTCCCATCTCCGTTCTTCATCAGATCATCACCAAACCAAAAAAGGACCACCGCGAAATACTAAGATACTCTTCCAAAAGAAAAAAAAAATATACGATGGGCAGTTTGTTTTTTCATTTTACATCGACAAGTGAGAATCAGAACATCATCAATGTAGTCGAAGCCACGCATTATTAGGGATAACTCAAATACTAGGCGTCAGATCTTACTCAAATGTAAATTGGACACACACATGCCACGCCAAGCACCAGCTTTCGCATATAAAAAAAATCATCAAAACCCAGTAAAAAGTTATGAAGGACCTAGGTACCTACTCCTTTTTTTATGTCTGTTAAAAATAAAGAACAACCTTTGGGTGTTTTGACATTCGTTTTTGTCGGCAGACTGTCACTTTGTCTAGAGCCCCAGATAAAATCCCAGATCCCTGAAAGGTCAGTGACCTTTCCCATCCATTTTATTTGAAGACCCTCTGAATCGCCTAAGGCTTAGTAGGAAGAAAAATCAATTTATTCTTTTGGAATAACGGATCAAATATGTAATATTATGCTAATAGGAAGATGTTGGTACAACAGTTTTGTCCTGTCATGGTATTTATTGAAGATTCCCGCATTATGATGCGAAAATGTAACGTATTCTAAAAGAGGGATTATTTAAAATGAAACAGGAATTACCTACCATGTGTTTTGTGTTCGTTGGAAAACTTGAAAAAGAGCTACTTTTAGGGAAAATACTAGAGAGTTTGGGATTCTTATCTCACTAAAAGACTACCCTGGAATCCTCTCTATATAACACCTGAGGATACATTTCTAAGGCAGCTACCTTACCTATCATTGACACATTTACGCCACTATGTATAAATAAAGACGAGACAACAGCAGCATATTTGAAACATTCTAGAATAGAATAGAAAATATTTTTTAATAACAATAATAAAACATAAAAATTATTAAGATTAAAAGTACTAAGATTAGAATATGTAAATAAATCATGTAAAATAATGTCTTTTATGTTTGCTACACTGTCCAGATATTATAAAAGTTAAAACCTTTGTGAGTGTGTATTATGTCCAGACTACCAATTCTATAAATTTTCATAATCGCATTATAGTCGCAATCTGTTGAAAATGTATGAAAAATTAGTTTTACAGATTTCGACTTTGAATACCTATGTTGCTTAAAAATTTGCCCAATTATACCTACTCATAATTCCAACAAAAGCAATATAATTATAATCATCTCTAGAAGTGCATTAAATATGACGTCAATAATTTCTCAAGTAAAGGGAAGGATGCAAGACATCGCCGCGTTGTATGGCAATGCTAATCCTCTGTGTATGGTAAAAGTCAGCCAGCGTTCACGCGAAGTGTCAATTAGGCGTATGGATGGATCTTTAAATAGTCTATGAGCACTTGGATTCCGCGGTCTGATAATTCAATAAAATGAATAGTTAAGTATAATTTCTATGTTCCAACCAATCTTTGTTGTAGTACCTTCAAATTGACCACAAGTTCTTTCTTCTGAAAGTCAACATTAAGCCTGAAAAATAAGGGGTTACAATAGTACACCAGAGATAGGTCATCGACCCTCGCCAACTCGTCTAGACAAACAGTCCGCATATCTGATTGTGTCACCTCCAGATAAACGAGAAAATCTAATCCTACAGAACTTGCAAGAAAAGTCGTTAAAAAAAAATGTCGTGCTACCAAACGTTTTTATTTTTTATGAACACTGAAATATTAAGTTTATGCACGTAATAATTATGCATTTCATTTACTTACAAAAGTCAAGGAACATGAATTCAGAAAATTAATCAGTCAAGTTTAAACGTCAGGAAACCATTTATAATTTCAATTTATCGTACGGAAAACCGCACGACTTCCAAATTCGGACATTGAAATTTGAAGTTCCCTAAGCATAATTTAAATATGTATGATGTTAAAATGTTCGATTCAAAAATGCCAGCCCAAAATATTTAGGTCCAAAGTTAGCGCTAAATACGAAGATAGAAACGACTCCAAATTCACCCAGCCCAACCTTAATTCTACTAAACAATTTCATTACTTACTAAAAATAGGCTTACCCACCGCCTGAAATTAGCAAATGAAATGGACCTGTCGTGATAAAGCGTCATAATTTATATAAAAAGGTCGTGACATCCATTTGTTCCACAATTGTTGCAAAAATAACTGCAAACAAATTTTGAATGACTCAAAACTGATAGATCATTATTACAAAAGTATACTTTAACGTCTCAATAATCCACATATTTATGTATCAATGAAGAAAACTGAGCTTTTCATAAATAATTTTCGCGAAAAACATGTTTTCCTAACTCAACTCTCAGGACATCAAAGTCCTTACAATCGATTAATAAAGGCAGCCACAAAAAGAAAACAGACAAAGTAGTAAAAAAATCTACTTACAAGCTAGGATGTATACTCGAAAACCCGTACGTAGAAAAAATCCAAATGTCACACACACTACACGCACAAAACGAATACAAATTTAAAATGACACTAGCACAGATAGTGAATAAAAGCGCGGGATTATTGACGGAGAAGGAACACGACTGTACCGACCAAGGGTGCGGGACCGACTGGCCCCCTGTTTTTAAGTCGACCCGCGTCTGACAAAATTCGGTGAGTAATATTTATTAAACATCATTTTTATACGGCGATAAAGTGAAAAATAAGGATAAATAAAGGTAATCTTGTTTGCATAATGAGAACAAGACTGAAGTGTTCGTGTACAGGCGTGGTTTATTCGCTATTGTTGGAAAATTTTGTGTTAACAAAGATTACTACGTCTGTCTGGAGAAAATTATTCTCAGCGTTTTTTCTGGCCATGTGGCAGTCATGCCATCTACATTACAGGCGTTCGAAACGAGGGATTATACTCAAAAGGATAAGGAGTTGTCTGAATTTCTAATAACATAAATTTATGGCGACCCCCTTTCTCGCCGTAACTTGTTAAACTGCAGACTAACTTAATTGACATAACAAGTGATAGATATGAATTTAAGGAGACGTCCTATGACAACTGAAAATAAAACAACCTACATCAACAGCTATTTTTATGATTGTAGGGATAATCACAAATATATAATATGTTGAGTGAGCATGGTGATTGGTTTTCTCATATTTTGTATTAGGCGGGTCTAGATGAAGCGATCTTCGACACGCTTGCCACGGCCGCTCGGTGGATCTCTATCTTTTTTTAAGGATAGGAAATCATCAGATGATTTCTTCCGCTCTGAACGGAGCGGAAGAGCAGTGGTGTCCGAGTGGAACCGGCCCCGATTTACGAACTGTAGGTCGCGTGTTCAAACTTTGTGTAATTAATTTCATCACCACTCTTTCAAAACGGTGAAGGAAAACATCGTGAGGAAACTCTGTGTTAATGCATGCAGTGTCAGGTGTCCTAGAACCAAAAATTCGAAGACATATGACATTCACCAACCCGCACTGGGCCCGCGTGGTGGATTGCCACCCATTCCCTCTCCTAGAGAGGAGGCCTGTGTCTCAGCAGTGGGAATCAAAAGGCTGATTATGCTAATGCTTATGCATAAATCATACAAATCTTTGATAGTACGAGTATATGCGGATAGTCAGAATCTTGTTTAGTATAAATAGACAATCAGAATATCTGATACCAGTCTTGCCCAGGGGTGTTGTGAACCTAACCCAGTTACAAAAAAGACTAGGCAGGCGTGTAAAGAGTCTGTTAAATATTTCATTCGATATCGATCGCCTCTAAATAATCCTACTATACCGCTTGAAAGTTCAAAGAACAAATATTTTTTAAGGGCTAATGTTACTGATTACCCAAACTGTTACTTTCGTGAAAAACATGGTAAAACATAGTTATCATGAGCTAATAAATAGTCATAATTATGAGCACTTAACTAAAATTAAAATTGCATTCTGGCATTGTCATCTAAATGAGATTCATTGCCAGAAATAGAATGGTTAATTATGACTAATTTACCATGTTTTAAGTCCCGGAATGAATTTCGTGATGTATACTTTCTTTAATTTATTGTATACGAGTAGCCTAGCTTTTCGCTTAGGTTCTGTTCACTGTTCATTTTTCCTGAACAAAACAAGCACATCACACTACGATACTCAGCAGTGAATTTTATTAATGAATTTTCGTAACAACTTTTACATGGAGAGATTACTTTCTAAAAACGTAATATTCTTTATATAAAGTAATCTCTAAAAATCACTTTGTGATATTAATACAGTTATTAATTCACAAAGTGATTTTTAGTACTACTGCTGACACCCAATATCTTAATAAAGAATTAGATGTTTACGACTAAAACCCATTCGTATTACTCCTAGTGTCCTTTGCATTCCAGCAACTCTTCTCAAAAGAGAATGAACTGAGCCATCCCGTACCAGATATAACATAAAGACAATTTTTATAGACTTGATAAAATAAAAAACTACGTGTCCAATATATTTCGATAATAATCTAACTGACGGACTAAATAGAATCATATTTTTTTACTCAGGAAACATCTCTGTCGTGCGGGTATCTCTCAGCGTTAATATTAACACAATGGCAGCCATCTTGGACTATGCTCTGAGATGGACAGGGCGAGTCACTCCGAGTATTATTTATTTAGGACCGGTTGATACCATGATCTATCTTAGTTTGGTTTGATCCCTTGAAGCATAACATGGAATGCGTCCTGATTACGGTACAACAATATTTCCTATTCAATTTCTTTTACTTATTTATTAATATGGATCTCCAGTAAAGCATATACAGTTGGTATATAAATCACAGCGATACAAGTGGATCATTAACTGTGTATTCATCACCGGATAATTGCAAATTCCATAAGATTGTATTATTATATAGTGTGAATCTAAATTACGTTATAATTTCTCCATGTCTATACTAATATATAAAGCTGAAGAATTTGTTTATTTGCTTGAACGCGCTCATCACAGGAACTACTGGTCTGATTTGAAAAATTCTTTCAGTTTTAGATAGCCCATTTATCGAGGAAGGTTATAGGCTGTACCATCACGCTACGACCAATAGGAGCGGAGTATTAATAAAAAATGTGACGCAGACGAAGTTGCGCGGGTCAGCTAGTATTATGATAAAATCGTTTTGTATAGAATAAATCCCAACCAAATTCAATAGCTTCCAATATCTTATGAAGAAAAAAAAATACAATTTCACGCGATATTCTACAATATGACGACGTTTGCAGTTTTCCGGTGTCATATATACATATTTGTTGTCAGGCTCTTACTGACTAAAACCCACCCGTGTTCCTCTTAATGCCATATGCGTTCTGTGGTCACGGTGACTTTTTCAAACAAATTTTGCAACCCTAGCAGGCGCTGACCCTATGATACCCCATCTTCTTCGCTGACATCTCTTTGAGGTGCGCGCGGAACAAGACGCGCCGTCGACACAGGCCTGTTTGTTATCGAACAGCGAGCCACTCATAGCTCGCCATCCGCAGGCTCGGACCAACGGTGGCAGAGAATCACCCTGCGTTTTCCGACGCAGTCATCAAAACCCTGACTTCTAAACTAGGTTTATGTACCTGTGTCTTAGAAGTCAGTGAACCATCCCGTTGTGTCAGCTCCCACACTGAACTGCTTCAAGAACCGATTGAGGAGATTAGACATCTCCAAGCTATTTGAAACACGCATTAGCTAAGTTAATAAAAAATACAAAATCAAAATCGGTTCATCCGTTTGGGAGCTACGATATCACAGACACACAGACACGTCAAACATATAACACCCCGTCTTTTTGAATCGGAGGTTAAAAATGCTAGTGTGTCTTACCAAATAATAACGTTAATAATAGCTGACCAAATATGTAATATCATTTGACTTCTGCCTCACCCATCGAAAACTGGCTGGTGATATCTTTCATGTTTTTCTCCTACCTCTAAATAAAATCCACGCATCAAAATAATATTCTATTTTCTATCTTCATTTATTTTTAATTAAGGTTAGGTTCTAAAATTACTAGTTGAAGGTAACCTTATTGTGAAGTGAACGACCGGTCGTATCGGGCCGTCCTGCTGCTGTTATAATATTGATGAAAAAGATACTATTTTCAAAATAAACTTCGATATTTTTTGTTCTTTTTGTATAGGTAAAGGTCATAATATTTTTAAGGCTTTGTAGAAACTTTAATACTTTTTTTAAATCTTTTGAATTTTATTTTTATCTTGTCTTTTTTTTTTGAGCTCGTAGCCAAATAATAACCTCCAGGTGCCCGGTTACACGATGCCTTTTTTAAGAATAGTATCAGTATTCTTTTGACTGACCGTAACAACTATTGACAAGTTAGTATGGCGAATTACAATCTATACTATATCTATACTAATATTATAAAGCTGAAGAGTTTGTTTGTTTGTTTGTTTGTTTGTTTGTTTGTTTGTTTGTTTGTTTGTTTGTTTGAACGCGCTAATCTCAGGAACTACTGGTCCGATTTGAAAAAATCTTTCAGTGTTAGATAGCCCATTTATCGAGGAAGGCTATAGGCTATATTTTATCCCCATATTCCCACGGGAACGGGAACTACGCGGGTGAAACCGCGAGGCGCTGCTAGTTAAAAAATAAAATAAACTTAAGTAACAATAAATTAATATTTAGCATTAAAAAATTTAAAAAATTCTCCTCAAAGCTGTGAGCTGGAAATATGCCCAAGAAACTGGCGACATTGACACGGTGTATGGCAAATACAATTTGATTATTTTAACAGTTTATATTGTAGGTACGTATTTCTTATAAAGTTCTTCATAGCTAACTTTAAGCGAGTGCTTGGTGTGAAAACTCCTCCTCTCAACAAAATCCTTTGTGAAATAAAACATGTAAGGTAGATTATTCCTAATTTACATTACACTAAAAATTCACACAGCCGTTTTACAAGAAATCTTATTTTAAGTTTCTCCCCCTCTGTACCATAGATTAATATACTGTATAGTTGTTTACTCTGTATCCGTTTTTGTGATCCTATTTTCGTTTCTATAGGAAAAAAACATTCAGTTCTCATTATTCTTGGACTTAACTTGACTTGGCTACTAGAAATAAATCTTTTAAGAATATGTTAGGTCGAAACTAATATAATTTGTAAAGCCACGGGGAAGTAAAGAGCTTTCTCGTGTAGCTAAGCTCATTCCGTCCCAAAAAAAAACACAACTGAAATATTTTGAGGTACTTACATATGTTTTTATACTAAATATTATCTAAATCTCGCCTTTTCTTATTTATGTTTGTTGGCGGGATCCCTCTATATCCAGATGCAGCTGAATACTAGAATAATATGTATCATTTGTTTATTAGGTCCTTACATTATGAAATTGGCGTTTTGTAGCACTGGCCACTTTGACCTCAAATAACTCGTCTTTGGTTTGGAATTCCAAATTCAAGTTTATACAGCTAGTTACTATATAATTATACAGAGTTGATATGACAGAGGGGCGTTAAATTACACTACGTATACTATACGTGTTTAGTATTAATTCGATACGGTATAAAAATAAAAAGCACCAAAAATAACTTTTTTTTTTTAGAACAAACGTAGCGGCAACAACGCGTCGTAGGTTTTACTCAGATTTATCGTTTTAAGGGGCATAACCTATGTGTATAGACATAATCAGCTGTTAGGAATATATATCGTGTTCGGGCAAAAACTTAAAAAATCATTTGCGACTAAACTATTGCTCGTATTTAATTGATTTTTGGTACAGAGCTTGTAAATGGTACCTAGTATATGCAGTTTAAAGGAAAGCCCCTCCGTCGTATCAACTTTATATACAGCATGTTTACTCGTGCCTCGTGCTGTTCCAAAAACCATATTTCATTTGTTTTTTCCCTTTTTGTATTTTTTCTTTATGTCATTCAGTTTACAAAATGGAAAACTTGATATATCGAGGTACTTTTCACTTCACCGTTCACCGTGGCACCAGTGCTGCAGAAACGGCTCGAAGGATTAATGGTAGCGGAATTTGTTAAAAAGAGTCACCGTGGCCCGGGGGCAAAGGGCACTAGGAGGAACACGGCTGGGTTTTAGTCAGTAAGAGACTGACACTCCCTTCCACTCCGGCGAGAGCGGGAGAACTCATTTGATGATATCCCATCCAAAAAAAGGACGAAGATGGCAGACGAGCTTGACACCTATCGACAAGATTGGTCCACTAGAGCCTGTAGCCGGAAACAATTGAAGAAACAAATGGAGGTCTTTGCCCTGCAGTGGTATGGAATAGGCTAAAAATCAGAAGTCACTTATTCAAATAAAGTAATCTAAATTTGAATCAAACTAGGCTGAGAGACAGCACTTTTTGAACGTCAAATTTTACATAAATACAGTCCCCCAAAACGCCCACCTGTCACCACTTCCTAGTGTTTTAGCTGGAAAGAAGAAGTGGCGCAACAAACTCCCCAGCAACACATCTGTCTATTGCAAAAACACTAAAATAGACAGATGTGTTGCTGGGAAGTTTGTGATTGTGAAGAACTTGAATTTATACAATACTATGCAAAGTCATTAATACATGACAAAGGTAGAAAAAAAAACAATTTATCCAACATGGAAATCATAAATCAATTCGCCATAAAACATTGTAAAGATATATAATACATACCTAAATAAATTTATCAAGCAAACATTCTCTATATTTTCACGTGAAAGACATCGATAGTACTCCAACATAATACAGAACACAGCTCAATATACGAGTGCCGCGGTCCTCTAACAGTAATGTAATGACATTTGCTCTGTCCCTCTTATGGTTAAGTGTTTGCTCACCCGGGCCGCCATGTCAACTACCTACCCGAATATAGTTTCACTTGAATCAGAAGCAGTTTTCGGTAGTAAATCGGGTGTTTCTTAAAGGATTGTTATCATTTTTTATAATCACTAGCTGACACCCTCCTTCTCTTCCCCCTCAATTATAAACTCTAATGCAAAATTTGAATCCGTTAAACAGTTTTTGGTGGAATAGTTACATACATCCGTACGTCTGTCCTCACAAACTTTCACGTTTATAATAGTAAAAAAAAAAAAAACACGCTTATCATCATATCTAATGAACTAACAAAATAAAATCACTATCTTGTTTTTAATTTTTTAGTTACACTTTTTAATTTATTTGTTTTATTTCTTACCTTTTAGTAGCATAATCAGCCTTTTGGCGTTCCCACTGCTGGGACACAGGCTTCCTCTCTAAGAGAGGGAATGGGCCGTAATCCACCACGCGGGCCCAGTGCGAGTTGGTGTACCTTTTAGTGATACCTTTTAGTGGTACTTTTTAGTGATAAAACAATATTTTTCCAAACGCCATTGTGACCAAAGGTACTGGAAATCCAATATCTTTTTTTTTTCTTGCTATGCACTAAGCAAGCTTTAGACGAGGACAGTATACGTAGTCTAATATTCACGAAAACAAAATATTTTCATTTCAAATTATGAACCATGGCTCACCTTTTTATTTTTTTCAAAATGTTACCCGGGACAACTCAACTCTTATAACGCACACGTAAAAACACATACATACATACATACATACATGAACCCTAAAAACATAACACTCCTTTCTTTTTTGGGTGGTCATGTAAAAAGGATAATTTCAATATAGATACCTTTTTACTAAAAAGTGAGAACCGACAATCTAAATCATTTAGTTTTTACGTAAAATAGTTAGCTTATGGCAGTACAATAAATATACCTAAGTCATAATTCCACTTCTGTTACTGAGAATTTTTTACCAAACAAATATGAGTTAAAAGTACTGACTTATATAAAAAATAAATGTTTGTTTGTATTCTAACAAACTACACCTACCTTCGTCATACAGCCCAAAACCTTTTATCATGGGGAAACACATGGAACATGCAAATAAATGTTCCGTATAGAATTCTCACCGGCTTTCATAATAATGAAACAAACACTGGCCATGTTAACATGAATGTATTTCACAAACATGCACTTTATTGTCTGACTGACTTTAAATGTGACATGATTTTACATCACAAAATAAACGGACTGAAGCTTATGTGTTGTAGAACAAACAGAGGTTTGATTGAATCTCTAAAAAAACATCAGCCAAAGGAAAGATAGCTAAGGAAGTCCTTTGCTTTCTTTCCTTTGGCTGATGTTTTTTAGAGATTCAATCAAACCACTATTTGTACCATAAATAAAAAGAATAGGGACTCGTGGAAATTAATTTTAAAAAAAGTCCTGGTTATGTCTTGTCGATGGCAATAGGTTCGGACCATATTACATTATACTTAATATGCCAAGAGCTCTAGCTCCCCGTTCTTGTGACCAAATACATACAAAATTACATATGTTTATTACTATCCTTGATTAGCCTTCAATAAATATAATAATAAAAGAGAAGCAATATCTGCATATTTTTAACTCTCTTAGGAGGTTCTCAAGCAGACCGTAGTTTTTTTTGTGTGGTAGAATATGCCTATGGCATTAAGTCCGCCTTAAAATAGTGCATAAATTAAATAAACTTTTGGCTAGTATTTGAATTATCCCAAATAATGCGTATTTAATTGGCTTCGTCTACATTGATGATGTCTACATTTTCACTTAGGTATGGATGTAAAATTAAATGTTTTGGAAGAGTATCGTAGAATTTCGAGGCTGTCCCTTTCTAGTTTGGTGAAGATCTGATGAAGAACAACGGAGATAGGGAACGGAACTCTCCAATAAATGATAGCAAATCTTCCAGGATTGCTGAAATCACATATCTGTTTATTGTTTATATCAGTACACTGCGATGGGGTACGGTTAGGTGAGGGGTATCAACTCTAAAAAGTGAAAGATAAAAAATTTTCTTGTCGGTCTCAAAAAACGAAGAAACAATGACTTCCGAAATCAAAGTTATTGTGATTTTTATTTAGATGTCGGTTATATTATTTGTATATTTTTTATAAAAGTCATGCGCTACACAAATTCAAAACATCTCAGCCGCTAAAAACTTTTTACCTAATATCTAATTTCAGCCCAAAATACATTTCAGGTATTTTACTTAACCTACAAAAACAGCCCCCAAAGATATTCTAAGATCTAAAGATGACAAATGACATTTGAGATAAATCCCACGCTGAGTGAAGACGTGGACGACACCGCAGGACTGACAAGTAATTGATGAAGGTACCCTCGAGCTGTTACCAATGAAATTTAGGCTCCCTTTCCGTTTAAGCGGTAATAAACATGACTGTGACTTTTTGTGTGGGTCCAAGGATACTATAGAAAATAGTGGTGAATACCTTTTTAAAGTGATCTTTCCAATCGCTTGAACACACCTTTTTTTTCTGCATGGGAAATCATCAAATGACTCACTCTGGTCGGAGCGGAAGGGGGTGTCAGGCCCTTACTGACTAAAACCCACCCGTGATCCTTCTAGTGCCTTTTGCGTTCCAGGGCCGCGGTGACTCTTTCGAACAAATTCCGCAACCTTGAACACACCCTGCGCAATTGATTACTGCCGATTGTCTAACTTGCCTTTCACCATAATCGTAAATGTGAATGTAAGCTCTTACAGGGTCAAATACCTGGGACTGACTGGGCCAACCCTTTTGAGGACCAAATACCTGGGACTTACAGGGCCAACCCTTTTGAGGATCAAATACCTAGGACATTTGGGTCTTCAAGTCAAGAGTTAATAGGTTACTTCTAGACCGGCGTGCTCTATCGTAGACACCATCGTCGCTTTTCGTCCTCTGAATAAAAAAAATCACACTGATATATTTACCATGTACACATACTTACTGTCTTCTTAAAAGTAGAACGCTAAAAGAAAATAAACCAGCTCAAGCACTGAATAAAATAACTCATATTAAAATAACTCATGTTACATTCAATCCAAATCTCGTTCATTAACTAGTTATAAATGTACTAGCTTCTGCCCGCGACTTCGTCCGCTTGGAATAGTAACTTTACCCCCGATTTTGAAACTCTCAGCCCGATCGGTTTAAAATTGACAAAGTTTCATCCCCTATTTTATCCCCTTGGGGGTAGAATTAATCAAAACCCTTTCTTAGCGGATGCCTACGTCATAACATCTACCTGCCCGCTAATTTCAGCCTGATCCGTTCAGTGGTTTGGGCTGTGCGTTGATAGATCACTATGTCAGTCAGTCAGTCACTTTTGAGTTAAATATATTTAGATAGATAATACTCAATCGCTTTCGAACCCAAATCGGCCGCTGCAAATACGTTCTTCACTGACCCGCTAGACACCAAATGTGAATGTGGTGCTCCCTTCCAAAATATGACTCATTTTTTGGAGCTGGAGTGCCGAAGTACCCTTACACCAGCACCATAGAGGACATAAGAAATACCACAGAAAGCTATTAGCGTAGCGAACTACTGAGCACAAAATATTTAAGGGTCACCATCGATTAGAAAATAAGATGAGTTCAATACTCAGTACGATACGAAATTTAAAAATAAAGGCGTGGCCATACAGTGCGCATTTTGAGCGCGGCTGTCTGCGCTTTTATTGAACGAGTGTGCGTACATTTCTCCACAAGTCTAGACATAGTGCAATAGATATTGAGTCCTACGAATGCCACATGTGGCCACCGTGCATCTAGAATCCTGTGTTTGGACACTCCTTTACGTATTCCCTAAATTTCGTCGAGTAATGCGAGCAAAAATGTACTGAACAGCTGTCTCTATTTAAATATGCTTTTACTTTAATCTTAATCTTGAATTGAAATCTAATGCATGAAAAATTATACAACTCACGTTGTACATTCGTAGAACAATTTCTATAAGAATCGTTTGTTGTAGCAGTTTCTTGAAGCGCATGTGTGACCTCAAGACTGCAGTCAAAGCTCAAGCACGCTCATATGATCGTATACATAGATCTAGCCTTAACAGCCAAGTTGATACAATTTCTAATAGCTTTATTACTTGAATGAGTTTGACGATACTAACAATAGCTAACTACATAACTGTAGAAGAATAGTAAATACTCATCGAATTTTAACATTATGAACAGTTAACAACAGCTTACTAATAAGCCAAGACTAATTAGCCAAGTTGATAATCTGCAATCGTTAACGCTAGTCGAAAACGAATCAAATGTATGAGAATGAAATGATCTCAACGTTTAGTCACATGGTTAGAACAAACGAATAGAAAATTCGTAGCCAAGTTCATATCGTTCAAAATTTGTTAAAATATTTAAACTTAATGGTTAAAGCATTTAAGCACCATTGTTACTAACACCAAAATACTAACAAAAATATGGACCTTAGTCTGAAATAAATGTTTATTATTTTTATTATTATTATTATTATTATTTAAACAGAGTTTAAATTTTGAGCTGTTTGACGTTTGTAGGAACGCTCGCCACACTGAGAAAAAAATATTGTTGGGCGTAACAAAGTTCTATAGACGGCACAGAGCCGTCAATAGTGAGTTGCTAATAATACAACGTTTTTGTTGTCGTAGTTTTTATTGTGAATTTAACAACATCTGTTTTAACAAAGTTCAACTTTGTGTAAATTACAATATTTAAATTGTCATAGATGGAATCCTATTATTGCTGCGATAACTGTAAAAACATTGCCATTTTAACAAATCTCACGTTGTCATTTTAACAACAAAATTTTGTGTTTGTTGCAATAAACTTGGCCTGACCTTTTGTCTTAAAGTTGCTGCCCTGACAATAGGATTGTACTGTACACAAATCTACTTTGTTGTTACATCTATTTTTATAATGTTCCTGCAAATAACCTTTTGTTGTTTTAACAACGTGAGTTTTGTTGAAATGGCAAAAGGTCACTTATTTGCACTGTTATGTATTGGTTGCAGTGGCAAAATTACTTTGATATGCTAACAATTTAGTGTTGCTATTCTGACATACCATTTATTGCTGCTCTAACAATGGCAATGTTGCCACCGGTCCTACTAAACGGGCTCCCCAGTAGGCCCAGCGCACACCAGTGGAGGCGCGGCGGCGAAGATACTGAGAATATATAAATTAAAACTAAACCTTAACTACTTTGACATGCGATTGAAAACGGCATGCCACGAGGGACGCGCCGAGCCGAGCTGATCGAAGCAGCCGCGCGCAATCCACCGCATGTCAAAGTAGTTAAGGTTTAGTTTTAACTGATATTCTCAGTATCTTCGCCGCCGCGCCTCCGCTGGTGTGCGCTGGGCCGTAGAAGCCGTTAGCACGACGAGATCCTTAAAATTAATGCCAACGACCACCTCTAGTGATCGAGGTGGGGTCAGATAGGAATGGTTTTTAAAAATCGTTCCAATCGTCTTCCCAACCTACAAAAGAGTGCTGCTGGCTGCTGTTATAGTAAAGTGTATATTAACAGCAGCATTAACATAGTACAGACAACATAAATTAAAATGTAAAACTGTCATAAGTACGAAAATTAACAACAGCCCTCTATTATAAGTAATGGAGTTGATGGGGACAAAATCTGAAAATCATTACCATCGACCGACCACTCAAATGACCAACCCGGTGGTTGTTGGCACTAGTTTTCTAAATCTCCTGCTAACGGATCCACTGGGGCCAGTTTAGTAGGGCTCGATGGGATCCATTGCCTGAAACATTCAAAAGAATAACCTATCATATACTTATTAGCAATAAAAAGGCATGGAGCAGGGACTCTGGATTTGTACCAATTAATAAAACCAAAAAAAAACATTTAATTGTTTTATTTCTTAGATAAACCTTAATTATAACTAACTTATACACAGTTAAATTATATTATATTTAACAAATAAAATTAATTATTTAAATTTACTTTTTTTAAAGTAAGAGGAAGCGATACATGGATCGACATAATAGATATAATAGAAGTAACAGTTCTCTAACATAATAGGTTGCTGTTTGCTGGAACAGCACCAAACCTTATAAATACTAACTTATACATAATTAAATCGTCTCAGTTCAAAATTTCCATTTCGCAAAAAAGGTTGGTTTGGAATGCCTTTTGACGCGCAAATAATTTCTTTTTGGAGGCAGTATGTTTCAATATCGGACGCTGCTGGGACGCGACCGAGGAACCCATTCCTTACCTCGTCTCTTGTCAGTTTCCAGGTCTTTTTTTTTTGGTAAGCAAATCGTCGGCATTTGCCGAAGTAGGCACACAATTGCCAGAAATGCAGCCACATTAGCTTGCTCTTCGCCCTCTGGAAGATAAAACAAAATTTATAAAATTAAAAAATACAGCTACATTAATATACTAACCGGCCAGCAATCAAAAACTATGTGTGTTATTTAACTGGGGTTCCTTTCAAAAGTATGGTAGTAAATTATAATGAAGACTGGAATGATAAGTGATAGTAAATTATAATGAAGATTAGAATGATGACTGGAAGATTTTATAAGAGTTCCACTCCATGTTAACTCACCAGAAGCCAATTCAAGAAGTTCTAGTGTTGACAGTTCGGCTTTGCTGGATTCTCGCTTTTCAGCGAGAAGTTTGAGCAGTTTCAGCTTGATTAAGGGAAACTTCTCAACAAATGTTTTATTTGCCGCTTTCAAAGTCACTCGACAACTGTGAAATAAAGAATGTGGTTGTTACTACATACTAAATTATAAAATAAAAAGTGTACCTAAGTACACACGCACACGCACAGATTCTACAAACCAATATTGTAACATGCACAGCGGGGAATTACCTACCTGAAACAAATTATTTTCATTTTCATCTTCACTAAATGGAGAGAAAGTGGCGTTTTGCCTTATAGGTAAAGCTACAGGACTAGATCCGGAGGTTCTCAGTGTTGATGAAAATCCCTCGAGACATGAGGAGAGGTCATCACGTTGACCCATCGACACTGAAGTCTGTAAATATAGAAATTACAGCTATATCAATCAAAATAATTATTATTATAATAAAATTTATTATGTTTATTGTGTATGTAGCATCTGATTTGCAATTCTAAGTAAATTGATTTAAAAACATGAAGCCTGACATCAGCAACACAATCAGGTCCAGTCATTATCATTGATATATATCAAAATAACGGCGGCGCAGGACCATTCATTTTGGAAATCCTTGGGGGAGGCCTATGTTCAGCAGTGCACGTCTTCCGGCTGAAATGATGATGATGATGTAGGTATAATAACTGAGAAACACCTTGACTGTGACCTCAACCTCTCTGTATTTCTGACCTACTTTCTCAGAATCAGTAAAATAAATAACTTCTACTTAAAATAAAAAAGCAAACAAACATTTTTTTTCGAAGTTTTTCTAGGGCTGACCTCAGTTTAATTTTGTCAGCAATCTTTGTCGAAAATACGGCCAGCTCAGTTTCGTTCGCTTGTAGCAAAATATCTAGGGTCATTCCCTCTTCTGAAAGCAATAATACTTGACATAAACTTCTGTTACTAATTATAGTAAAAATCATGTAATGGTGCTTTTTTAGTCGCTGTAACTGAACACCTTTTCATAAATCGGAACAAAAAAAATTGCACTGTCTATAGAAAGTTGGTAATGTAATCAATTTGTATGAGAAGTCGGAAATTTTTTGAACTGAATTGTAAACATAATTTATAATAGAATGCTGAGCCACTGTCGCGTGCGTCGTCGCGTTGTATCGACTTTGGATGTGAATGAATCCTCCTGATTTCCGAGATAAAATTACCTAAACATATTTAGGTGGGCTTAGCAATCAACGTATGAAAGTAGACATACCTAAGTATGCATTTAATAAAACGTAGAGTAAACGTAAACTCACCCAGCATCTTATTCAATAGATGAGAAAGTCCAGCACTTGTGAGGAAAACTTCTAACTCGTCTGGATTCATTTTTCTTCATAAAAATTTGGTCAGTGGTGGGTATCCTTAATTTATTACACACACTGTATACTATTATATACTGTTATATAAATGAAACACTGCACTAAAAACTAAAAGATTTACTTCGCGTCGTATTAACAGCTAGCAGAACAGCGAGCGAAATGGAAATGGACGCGGACAGGTACTGACACCTGTGCATGAGTGCAGACCGATTCCTCCCCCCGCACCGCTTTATACCCTTCGCTTTGCTACCGTAACGTAGGCCGTTGTAAATTCGATATGTTATTAAAATAAACATATTTTCTGAGAAAACGGAACGTTGTTATAAGAACAACCTTGTACTACTGTAACAACGTAATACTATGTTCGGCCTGCAAAATTCTATTGTTACACAACTTTATTAACTAATGTATTTGCAGTGACAAAGTACAAGTATTTGCGGTGGCAAAGGCGAAGGAAAAACGGCTGACAACAAAAACTGTGCGATAATAACTAAACTCCTTAAGTGACGAAGACAATTTTTTTGTCACTGAAACAACAAAAAAATGACAAAGCTTTTATTGTGACTTTGTTAGCCGATATTTTTCTCAGTGCAGAGACTAAAGAATAGGTCGTATTTTCTAAAGTCATTGTAGAACGAGCGGCCGACTCGGGCGCGTCAACATGGCTACCATCTTATCGTTTTCTACAATTGCTGACACCGAGGCGTTATCGATTAAAGAACAGAATTCGACACGAAACGTTTGTAACTTGGCTAAGGGGGCAGAGCCTCTACACAAACTGACATAATATCTTTTTTTTTTTTTTTTTTGTGTTGTGGCTCCATCGTTTAACTAACGATGATTTTGCCAATGTCAAGGTTTGGAGAGGAACTAATGATGACATAATATCTGCCAAACTCCGAAATGTTTGGGACTAACGGCGACATTTTGGCAGCGCACGTCAAACTTCACATACTCGTATTCTTACTCTGGTTTCTCGTAAAATAATTCCTACAATTCAAAATAAAAACCCAGTTATATAAAACCTGCATTTCGACAAAAACAGCAAAAAATTACTTCGAACTTTGCGCCAACATAAATAGCAGCCAGTATTAACAACATAATCATATTCTCTGCCAGACCAATGCAAAAATAAAAGGAGCCAGCAATTTTATTCTCATCGCACTAATATTATAAATGTAGAAGTCTGTATGTTTGTTATCAACAGTTGTAAGATATTTTTACCCGACTGGCTCAAGAGGAGGGTAATGTTTTTCGAGATTATGTGTATATGTATGTTTCTTTAGCACGCTCTGTAGCACTTTTCAAGCGGCCTGATGAGTTAGTACATCAAATCTTGTGATTAACCAATATAAACGCCACCAACTACATCAGGCTGGTTGAAAAGTCAGTTTTACTAACATACAAATAAATACTATGAAAAAAAAAATCTTAGGAAATACTCATAAACCTTTGTGGTCGATTTTTGTGGACGAGATTTTTCTTAGTATTTTTTTTTCTGTTATGACCCCCTCTTGACCCCGATCTCGCGTGATGGTCCACGAATCCGATATTGGATGCAACTAGTAAGTAAGCCCACTTTTGGATCGTAATACGGGCAAAACTTGAATGGACGTGAGTGGAAGATATTTCAAGCTTCTTAAAAATAAGTGGCCAATATTTTTGATAATAGAAAAGAATAAGAATACTCTTTATTAGGTATGTACACCACGTAAAACATAGATGAAGAAATATTACAGAGGGTGACACAATGGGCGGCCTTATCACCTTAAAGATGGATTTTAAATAGAAAAGAAATACAGTACTGTAGGTGGTCTTAGGTGTACTCAAAAACGGTACTAAATATAAATTTGTATCCAAGAAAAACCCTTATATTTGACTTTCACGCAAGCAAAGCCGCTGCCCAAAGCTATTGCGAACGTATCATATAAATAGAAGGAGCAAGCAACAGTCGATTGTAGTCTCATTTGCAAATAAATAAAACATTTCTTAGATTCTGAAGCTTATGACTCGTTCGTGAGAAGGCCAGCAGATGTTTCATGCATAGTAAAGCTAGCTCTATGTTTTATTACATATGCAGTCTTTTCTTTTCTTCACTTATAGCTAGATCAGAAACTAGTTCAAGTAGAATTTGTATTAACAAAAGGTACACAATTCGAAATATGTTTTACGTCAGCCATTAGCTTTGCAAAAAAATTAAATCTGATAATTGTGAGCTAGACTTCAGAGGCACAGCGATCCTTTTTTTTTATGGATGGGAAATCAAATGACTTCATCCGCTCTGGGCGGAGCAGAAGGTTTAGACTCTCACTGACTCAAACCCATCCGTGTTCCTCCTAATGCCCTTTGCGTTCCAAGGCCGCGGTGACTCTTTCGAACAAATTCCGTAACCATAACAGGCACAGCGATCCTGGATTCGTTTCCCTGGTCTTTAGATTTTCGGACAAAGGATCATTAAGCATCTATAAGTGAAATCAAAACAATAAAGTGGTAAAGATTCAGGAATTCACTCCATGTAACCGGTACTCCACACAAAGTTGAGAAAACCCTAGGCAGATTGAGTAGTCCAGATTTTGTAATCTATTATTGATACCATGTTATTTGAGGTAAGATTTCTACCATAATAGGCGAATACTTAATTAGAGTATAAACACTGCTTCTTCTTCGTTGTACCCTCACTGCTGAGGATCGGAACCACATACGACGAGTTCCCAAGCCATGCGGTTTTCTACAGTGTGGACCGCTCTTTACATGCTACCACAGCTTTCTTTATGATATCGGATCATCATGCCAGTGTCCTACTTTGAGAGCGCTTCGACCCGGTCCAATATTTATTTAAGGAAACTCAACAGTTTATTTATAAAGGTACATGAGTTAAGAAGGCCCACCCCACTATCAATGAACATCCCAATGCAGTTGCGTGAAATTATCAAGCATATAAAAGTGAGGTCTACACACGCTGGACGCTGCACAGTGATAGCGAAACGATGACAATTATCACTTAAACCAATTACAGAGTTTCACGGCATTTATCAAACTAGGTTAACTAGAAAGTGGCGTAAGGAAAGAGTAATAAAAAAAACTGAAAGTGTAAAAATATACCATTCAGGTATACTATTACAATTCAACCTGGGGAAGAACCAAATATTAAATCGTGAAATCTAAACAGTAAGATGCAATTTACATTAAATAATTCACCAATGTCATGAGCCTTTCCAAGTTATGCTTGGATGAACGCATAATATGTCCAATAAGGCTGAGGGCACGTTCCTGGCATATTGCAGAAAGCCGTTTGGTGACATTGAGTTCTACCAGTATGGACTCATTCGTACTCATGGCAGTCCATGTTATACGAAGAAGTCTTCGCCAAACCCACATTTTGAAGGCGTCAATCTTTCTGCTTTCGCGACTTATGATGCACCATTGCATGGAGCAAATTCAAGTGATGAAGTTTTTGCAGATTTTTCCTAGAATGGTCATTGCACTTTTGGCCATATCAGTCCTAAGGCGGATTTCTTCAAGGCAGCTGCCCTCACTTGTGATCAAGGATCCAAGATACACCATAAACAAATAACTCGCTTTCGCATTTATAATATTAGTTAGGATTAAGGAATTTATAGAGGTGTTCAATTCTTCTAATTTTCTTGACGGGTAAGTGAAAATCGATTAGCTTTCTTATGAGGATAGTTTTTTTGCGTTCAAGTGAGCGAAGCCGCTAGCAGAATCTACTGTAGATTAAAAGCACGATTTGAAAATATCCGGTAACTTAACACTCCACTGTAACTAATATCATACAAATCGCTTCAAAAACTCACAGAAAAAGCTCCAACAAAGTCCCAATGCTGCACACAAAGTCCCAAACTCTAGCCACAAAAACGTGGTTTACTACCGTGGAAATATTCGGGCAAATTGTACTATCTGAGGGCACGGTAGTGTCCCCGCCAAGTCGAGCAAAAAAGCTTCACGGCCGTACCATCTTTTTCTCGAAACATTTCAAGCCCTTTTCGACTACAACTTGGTTGTAGATAAAAATAGAAGCCTGAATTTAACCATATCAAAATCAAAAATCTTTTATGTTATAAATAAATAGATAATATATAAAGTACAATCTAATTTAATATAATATGTATGTCTTGTGAGATACATTGTGTTTTCATGCGATGGCCGTGTATTCATTTAAAACGTAAAAGATTTTTAATATTGATATGGCCACTATAAGATGTTGTTAACTTAGCTAATTACGTAATAACTTAAGACAGAAGGTCCCTAAAGTAGGGACTAAATAAATTAACTGACTTGGTATTGCATGGATCACAATTTTTTTACGGTAGAAAAACTGTGGCCGTACTACGAAGTGCCAATGCTATCATGATTCAGTGTGAGGGAAAGGGATAGTGCTATTCGTCTTGTGTAACTCCGTCTCTCTCTGACACAGTAATCATGATGGATTTAAGACGTCATGGTAGGGCTGCTGAGTGGCGTGACTTGGTTTTTTTTTTACAGATTATGTTTTGATGGCTATGTTTTGCAAGCTCTGACTCACAACACTTACAATTTGCCCAACTCTTACAATAAAGTCCAGGATCACGCCGTGAGAACGCAGCCTGATCCTAAGTTACTGTTATAGCCTATTACAGCTCGTTCCAGCCTGTTATTGCCTGCAGGCTGCAAATGACGCCGTATGTAACGTAGCAGCCGCCCAAAGTTATAGCTTGAAAAGCTGCTAACTAAGCTGTTTGTGCTTTGTAGCTCATTATTGTGTTGTTGCTTTTGAAATTGTGTTTTCTTAATTGCGTTGGAGAATTTTATCGGTCTGGAGGTCGCAAATAGGATTGCCACATGGGGTACTAAATTATATTTCCAAGTCAGACAAAGTTTTATCAGTTACTAGCTTTTGCCCGCAGAAGCTGCGAATAACCGTCTCGTTTCCCATCTATATCTGTACCAAAATTCATCAAAATCACTTCAGCGAACACGTAACAAATTCACATTCGCTTTTATAATATTGGTTAGGATATGATATCATTTTCGAAATTTTCAGTAACTGTTTCCCATTCAGAATTTTAGAATTTTGAAAAAGCACCAGAAAATGGATATATATTCTATTGAGTGATACCATGAAGCACGTACCTACTAAGTAGCGTAGCTAGGGTGAACCGCCCCAGGTAACATTCGACCGTTCGTTCGCTGTTTATTGTCACTGTCACCACTAAAAGTTTGAAGCAATGAAACCTGTCGGAAGTGGGATGCATGAATTTTGAGCACGCTTCTCTCGTTCTTGTATTCTGCCCTATTAGTTTATGAACTTTTTGCATCAGTCAAAAATATGAATGATCTAACAAAATAAAACCTATCCGTGTTGGGATGCAAGAAATGTTGACCTTTCTTCGCTCGCTCTTGCGTTCTACCCTCTGTTTGTTCTTGAGCTTGCTAGCATCAGTCAACGAAGTTTCATTGTATTCGATTTTCCAGAAAGAATGCGTACCCCTTTATTATTTGGGGAGGGTTAATTTATAACCACATTATCTGCACCGGATATCACCCATGCTAGCTACGCAACTGCACGTAATGTGTTGAGAATAGCTTTGGCCGTCTGTATATTCTCGTTGCAACTATCTATTTCAAGTTGTAAAAAAATACCACGTACAGTATGGCTTAATAAGAAGTAAAACAATATTGTAAATGCGTGAGTAGGTAAAATCGAAAATGTAAATATGTGAATTAACAATGATTGATTTGTCATTTCATAAAATTAACGATTTTTGTGTGTCCTCGTATTCCAACTTTAATCTTTGCTGTGCCGCAAGCGACCCAAAAAGGCAACGATGTAAAACATTATCTCAAAATCAACCCTCCATCTCCAGAAATCGACTTAAAAACGACCAACGCAGCAAGTTATCTTCGCAAAGCAAAACCAAATCTTATTTACCAAGCAAAGTACTGCAAAGCTAAGCTTAACTTAAGCTCATATCATAACCGTATACCCGAGAGGTTAAGACACAGAATTGGACAGAAGTTCAGCTCTGTACAACAAGCGAAAACCGACCCACACACAGAGAAGCTTATGAATAGCGATCCCAAACATATGCCTGTCACGAGTGCACTTGCACTCGCTGTACGTGAAGCGTGTCTATGTGTGCGTACCTACATACGTGTTGGTACGTGCTTCGATCTCAAATAAAAAATGCCGATCGCGAGTGCGCCTGCTCTTTCTATATATGAATCGTGTATGTGTGCGTGTTTATTTATATATATGTACGTGCGACGGTGCACTCAAACAAATGCAAGTCGCGAGTGCGCTTGCACTGCTTTATGTCCATGTGTGCGTTCTCGCTCGTGATAAGGAGGCGGCCTTCTGTACCTATCTATTCTGTGGTTAAGAGACTTGACTTCAAAGTCGTTAGCTTACAAAACCGTGGCCAGTTAAAAACGGCTGGAAGAGGGTAGAGCGAGTTGTTATGAATGCTTGCTTTGCTCATTTAGTGCTTAATTTTATGAGTACGGGGTGAGATTCTTTGTAAGTACCATAGGGAAGCAGGGATATTAATAACCTTTTTGTGAAATAACTTAGATACATAATTCTGAACCTTGTTACTCAGATAATTTTCAAAATCACAATCTTTTTTGAATTTTTACGCTTGCTTAACTTATTAGAAATATTTCCTGATGATATTTATCTTCACTACGAGTAACACATTACAGAGGTATACATTCCTTTACGTAAAACCCTATATTCCGTAAATATCAATTCATACGTTATTCATAATAGACTCAACAACAACAACATCAAAGAAACACATTCTAAAAACAAAATATTCGTACCATTGTGTATCTGTAAATGTCGTCAATTTAGTTTCACATTTGATGTCAGTAATTGCGGTGCACGAAACGACCCCTTTTCCTGTGACAAACATCCATGCGAAGTATCACTTCTTGCCCTACCGCAGAATAGATTCAGAAGGTCAGGTCTATACAACGAGCTAGAAGGTACGCACGCACAGACAAGCTTCACGCACAGTGATCACAAACGCACTCGCAACTGGCATTTGTTTGAAATTTACGAGTGCATGCGTCTGATGGATTCAGCGTTCGTCTTAATCTCTCGGCATAGCCGCTTGGGTTAATCTTAGGATATTTTCTGATGTTGGTCCCAGGATTTGTGACCGTCCATTGCTTACAGAGACTCCTCCACGCCTTAAAAGCATGTTAAGCCATTGAGCTCACCTGTCATTTGAAGAATCTTTTTTAACAGTCATTACGATAGTCAAAGGCCAAAAAAACCGACCCAGAGTGTTCCATGTTGCTCAATCGGAGCAACTGCTGTGCTGTTGTGGAGGTCTGATAGGCAGTCACTCCATGTAGAATACTGTTACGCAGCTGCTTACAGCTAGACTGGAAGCCGACCCCAAAATGCAAGCAAAAGGTTAGGCAGTTTTTTTTTTAAACTTTTCACACTAGTATTTACTCCTGTATTGTGGGTGCGTTCACAAACGCAGCAGCCGAACGCTCAACTACTGCGCCAACCGTGTCGTCAGTAGATTCATTTAACGGAACAGCGGGCGTACCATGAGGTGTTAAAACGTGAGTCTTCCGAGCGAGAAAGAGGGATAGAGTTATACACCCTATATAGCTCCATCCTTTTTCTCGCTCGGTAGACTCACGTTTTATGTCATCATGGTACACCCGCAGCACATGAGTAGATAAACGGAACAGAGATAAAGCTTCGAACAACCGCGCGAATCGGTTGCACTTCTACAAGTACACGGGGCATGTGTGCGTGTCCACTGGCCGCTTGTCGCGTACACAGCGAGACTGGAAAAAACCAGTTTACGCTGGCACAGCCAGAGGACAATCTAAGGGGCAGCGCGACGCACTTTGTTTGTTTTGTTAGTTGCAAGTTTGAATATTTTAATGTAAAAACGTGGTATTTAATTATTAATTATGGTTGTTTATTGTACTGTTTGTACAATAATACTAGAAAAAATAAAAATATATCATACTTTAACTTTCTCTAACTTTCATAATAGGTAAGTACAAATTTGACTATTATTTTTTCAAGTAGGTATCTTATTGTATGATCATTTTTAATAAGAAGAGAGTACCTAGTACCTACTACACGGTGTGTTTTACCTTTTTATTGTTATTACAAGCTTTTATTAAACATTTGTAGGTATGTGAGTGGGTTGGTATGCAGTAGGTAGGTAGGAATTAAGTGTGATAATTTTGATAGTTTAGAACGATTTTTATCATGAACTGCTGTTGCAGCCGGAATTGTCTCCTTACGAGGGAACTCTTTAACGGTTAGTAGCATGTTATATTATTTACCACACCATTAAAAGAAACAACAAATTATTCAAAAACTAAAATTATAAAAAGAAAAACATTCGAGTAATATAAAGTATTCTATCATACTGAATAATAAAACTATTTAACAAAATGTTTTGTTTAATTTGTCATAACCCATTGTGACAACCCTACCAAAATAGGTAACAATTTTGCACGTTCTTAGGAAGCTTGGTCTCTGTTCCGTTTCTTTACTCATGTGCCCGCAGGGCTTCTGTATAAGTCTATGTTGTGTTCTCTACCCTCGCATAGCTCAAATTCGGCAAGCCGGAAAACGTCTGGGATTCGTCCCCCCGTATTCAGGGGGAGTTTACTACACTTTAAAAGCGTGTGGGTGATCGTTGTATTATATGTTATTCGTTTACTTACTTTCCTGCGCTTATGTCGGGGGAAAATTGTTATCTTTAGTGTCTGTAAGCAATTTTGTTTGAAGCTTTAGAATTTGAATATAAGATAAGAGTGATTTTGGTCTCATATCTTGGTGAGGTTTACATTGATGGCCCTATAGTTATAAATTAAACGCAAAACATTATCTAGCAAGTGACATACCTACTTCAATTTTGTGTACAGTCGGTGATAGCAATTAACTGACCCCCTAAAAATTAAACGAATTTGAACCTTTTGCTTGTTACGAACGATCGAACTAGAACTACGTTGGAACTGGTTCAACGTCTACGATCAATAAAATAGTTATTCGAATTTGATCTTTAATACGCAGTGTTAAGGTAGGTATGTTCTTGAATATTATTTTAACTTGTAATATAATACGTAATTTCGATCGCGTTGAATATGTTTCGAGTGGTCTAGTGGTGACTGAAGTGAGCTGACAAATCGTGGTTGCGAGTTCGTAACCAGCGTAATTGACGCGTTTGTTTCTGTTTTGTATATTTATTTTAAGTTATAAATAATAAATTATAACTTTAGCAACAACAACAAAAAAAATGAACAGAAATAAAAAACCAAAATGGTGGTAAAAACGATTTTATTTTATAAAAAAAATATTATAAGAATAACATAAATGATATTGATGACGACACGAAGATGATAATATTTACCTGCTTACTAATAACGTTGTTAACTGCACTGAGTTTAATGTAGTGAATCAGCATGTTATAATATTTAGAAATATAGGTATGTATTTCTATTTCATAACAATAACATCACTACATTAAATATGATTGAACTAAATAAAACGGCATTATACGTTGAAGTTCTACCTGGTCTACTATATATCAATTTGTTTTATGAATAGTTATTTTAGTTATAAAATAAGGTTTTGACAAAAAACTAGGTATTCGAAATACTTCGTTACAAATTATAACAATAGTTAATTTAACACACACACTGACATTCGTTAGTATTGTTTGTGACCAACACTGGTTACTCAAGTTATTCATGCTTTTAATAGCGAAGTGGAGCACCATTTTTTCTATTGCTTGTTGCAAGCGGTCCCGCATACCGCGCACCATATTCCAACAACGATCACTTCCACTTGCAGTTGAATGAGTAGGCAAAAATGGCTGTTCAGTATGCCTTCTAACAATTGCTTGATGACGTTCTGACACTGGAGTATGTAACATAGTAGGTTTTGGTCCAGGACGATCTTTTTGAATATACCCTGCCTCTTCAAAACGTCTTAGCGACAATCTGACTGTATTTCTCTGAAACAACACAATAAGCATAATTTTAGTAACGAATAGGTAAACATAATTTATCGATTAAGTTTGAAAAAATTGTATTTATCAAATCTTTAGTGCCAATGTTATAGGGTACATTTTCGTTTGACAGCACGCCTTTGAACCGTATCTTGTCATCAAATTAGATTATAAAAATCAAATTAGACCTATAAATGATCTCAAATTAGACTCATAATGAAACACAGTTAATTGTCTATTATTCTACATTCACCGGCTTTTAAGCAGACTAACGAATTAAGGAAAAAGTATAATTATAAATGAAGCATAAAAATAATACACTTACCGCTATATTAAGTTTCCTAGCAATCGCTTTAATACCAACATTCTCCTCATGCAAATAGATTATTTTGTATTTTAAATAATCACTCAACTGAGACATGACGATTAAACTATCAAAACTGATAACAATTAATAAAAAGGAAAAAAGCCAATTTAGTAAGGCAAGGTAAAAATGTTCGCGCGTATTTACTGCTATTTGTGCATAGAATATCTTGTTCAATTTATTCTTCTACCCCATAGTCCTTATGTCATATTTATAGCAGTTTTTGTTGAATACGCATATTGACGTCTAACTACCCACTTATTAAAAAAGGTAAAAAGTTATTAAATAAATGACCTAATACCAACCTCTTAAAGCTCAAGTTTGCGTATCAAAATTATTTATTGTTTCTGTTCATCGAGTAGTGTTAGTCTGATAAACTCATACCATATTGAATAACGTTTAATGTTATGAGCATAGGGTGTAAAATCGATTAATTTTTAGGGGGGTCAGTTAATTGCTATCACCGACTGTACTTGTTTTACTTTCATCTCTTTAGTAAGCGAGGCGACAGACATAATTATGTTACTAGAAATAGGGATCAATTAGTTCAACCAGGTTTCAGACTAGCTAAAGTAGCCACATCTTTCATGGGGTATTGTTTAAAATGTTACAATAAAATTCCTCCCCATATATTAGAACTGAATGAAACGAAATTTAAAACTTGTATTAAACGCACATTATGCAGGCAAGCATATTATAAGTTGGGGGATTACATTGAAGATAATAATGCTTGGCTAAATGCCGGTCCTGCGCCACAGCCTCAACCACTTGGATAAACAAGTTAAGATTTAAGAGATGCTCACCTTTATTTTTGATAATAAATAATTTCTCTTTTTTTTTTACTTGTATTTGCTTGGTTTTTGTAAACCATAGTTTTATATAATGTAGAAGCATTTTATTTTCAAATATTGTACATGTGAGTACCATGGAGCCATTTACATGTGATAAGTTATAGTTTACTTTGTGACTTGAACTAAAATGGCAGTTGAGAGCATGTCATGCTCGCTCAAATGTTTCGCTGATGGTGGCGTGTGTGTTGCATCATTCGGTTCCCTTCAAAATGGTTGAGCTAAATGGTGCCAATACACGCGTCATGTTCGTGAACGGGCGCCGTCGGTTGAGACTGGTCAGCTCTTAACTGCCACTGACTTGTTTTAATCTTTATACTTTGAATTGTTTTTATAGTTTCCTTTTTGTTTCTTCGCATAGTCCTCACATATAGAAGCGACCAAGGATGTAACCAAGGTTATGTAATACAGAACATGATTTAAAAGAGTGTCCGTGGAGTTTCTTGCACGTTCTTCTCCATAGAGATCTACGCTTTGGAACGTGCAGATAGCTTCACCTCTTTCGACTTGACAATTCAAAAGTGCCTGTAAAAGGTTTAATTGAAATAAATGCTTTGAATCTTTGAATCTTTGACTTGCGGTGTCTGTTTTCTGATAGTTCCAACTCGGGGTCTTTAAGTCAAGACTGAATAAATTACTTCTAAGCGTACTAAATTATCAGTGAGTAACACAGGCTATGTTTTATCCCCTTATTCCCACGGGAAATACGCGGGTGAAACAGCAGGGCGCTGCTAGTCAATAATAAAACGTGACCCTGCCTCCTGCTTGATGAAGGGAAGTGAATATCATGACCTCAGGTGTTCCGATTTAGTTCTGTTTCTCTGGGGCTCATCGAGCTTCACTGACTCAGCGCTTTTCTGGGTGTTTATTAATGAAAAAAATTTAACTTTGTTACGTTTGAGTCAAATGTACAAAAGTTACATTTTTTAAACAAGTCCATTTTGATGCAAGTCATACTATCGCTGCATCCGGCCAGGAATTAAAGGCCGTTACTGAGCCGAGACACTGCAATGTCTCGTGTATCAAACTATATTTTTCAACACTCTTTTAAAAACATAACCTTCATGAAAATTATGTTTACTGTGAGAAATGGCTTGCGGATTTCTTTTCGTGGGAGTAGACGGCGACCTGCCTGATATTATTAATATAATCAATTGAATAAGTAGTTTGGTATGAGTCAGGTTTTAGTATGTTGACGCGTTTCACGACCCATCTACACTCGCTTGCAATAAACTAGAATTACTTCAACACGCGGATGCTCAAATCAATTTCTGTGTAATGAACTATGGATTTTAGTGTAGGTATCATTTGAAAGGTAAGTTAATGTTTTGTTTGCTGAAAATGAAAATAATATATCTAGTTTTAATTTCCGCGAATATTAGTGGGTTGCAGGTATGCACCTCCCTCCCGCCCGCTATATTATGCACATGCAAGATTACAAGGCAAATGCAAGGATTTTAAGCACATGCAGGAAGGCAAAGCAAAACCCAACACCATTACCGACACGTGTTTCGCCTCTCCACGAGGCATCCTCAGGGGACGTGTTGACTCGCTGACCGTTGACTAGATATATTATTTTCATTTTCAAATTTAAAATGGATTTCCGCAAAGTAACGCCTGACTCAATCAATTTTGTTTTGTTTGCTTTCAAATGACATAAAAAAGATTTAAAATTCATTTCATTTTCTAATTTTAGGGAATTATTGCATTAGGTGGACGTCTGAATGAATAGCATAAGCATAATCAGCCTTTTAACGTTCCCACTGCTGGGACACAGGCCTCCTCTCTAGGAGAGGGAATGGGCCATAATCCACCACGCGGGCCCAGTGCGGGTTGGTGAATGTCACATGTCTTCGAATTTTTGGTTCTAGGACATGCCGGTTTCTTCACGATGTTTTCCTTCACCGTTTTGAGAGCAGTGGTGAAGAAATGAATTACACAAAGTAATGCGCCTGGCTGGGTTTGAACCCGCGACTTACGATTCGTAAGTAGCCTTTACCACTCGGCCACCACTGCTGAATGAATAGGAAGATATGAAAAGAAAAGAAAACTTACAATTTATGTTATTTAGCCTCAATATTTTGTGTCCCCCCCTCCCCTATATCGTTGATGTATCTTTCTGCGGTAAGCCTCCCTCCCCGACCTCCAGCAAATACGAGTATTGGCTCCATTTTTATTTCAATAGACCATCCATCCATTTCCATCCATCCATCCATTTTTTTCCGTCCATTTTTATTTCAAATCATACAGGACCTACCCCCGTATGCCACTGTTTCCGCGAGCTAACTGAAGCCGGGCTTGTTGGTGAGCTGGAGACAACTTGGGTCCCGTGGTTCGCCTTTTTGGGGTCAAGTTCGCTTTTTAAGTGTTTGCCTCACTATCCACTCGCTGTGAGCCCTCCCTTGAACTTCTCTAAGCTGCTGCTGGACGTCCTTGGTGTCGATTTCGGAAAGAAGAGGATATGACATTAAATCGGTCATCTCACACCGAAGTGCAACGCTGTCGTGCAGATTCTGATCTTTGGACCAAGTTTCCAGTCACCGTGAACCTCTTATATTCCTTCTTACACACAAGACTGGCTGAGGTGAAGCTATTGGACTGATGACCAATTTTCATAATCGCCCACTTTTTATAGGGTTGCTGAATTACTAAATAACATGATATTTTGATTTAAAAATTGATGGCTTTTGTTTTTTATAATCTTTTATGTCTTTGTTACTGTAATGATATTGACGATGTATTGACGAGGTTGAAAACTAACTAAATTACCTTTCTAATTATGTACCTCAATCCATAAATAATTGCTTTGAAATTGTAAAAAATCGTTTTGAGCAACGCGCGATGAAGTGATTCCAGTTTATTGCTCGCGACTGTAATGTTTTGACAGCCATCGAACCACGACACCATCGACACTAGATAACAGAATTTAACGTCACACCACACTCCCTATTACATCACACAAACTTTAAAAATCGATTCGTCACGTTATCGAAAAGTTTCGTTTCGGTAATCACAAGTACTCGGGATCAAAGTGACGTATTATGGATGTAAATGCTGCTTACCGTACCGGAATAACGTCCTAATCAGGCAAATGACACGCATGGACGAGCTGGTGGTCCACCCACGTGATTAGTGATAGGACACTATGCGGTTTTAGGTCCGATATGTTATTAGTGTTTATCGCTTACATCTAAAGTACATAACATTATAGAGATGAGTTTTTATGTTTGTATTTTTAATTATTTTATTATTTGTACCGGAAAATGGCAAACTCTGTAAGATTATAAAACGTCTTGAGAGATTGTAAACTTTAGATAAATTACCAATTGAACATTTGAAATACTTTTTTAGGCATCCAAATTTGATAGTCATTATCTCTCGAAGTCATTCCGAGAAATTGTAAAAAAAGCAAGTAACGAAACGTGAAGTATTACAATTTCAATATTCTAACCGACGACACACTCTACTGCGGAATTTTGATATTTATTTTGTCTGCAGGGTTTAAAAAAAAACATAAATGGTATGAGGTAAGTTCGCTCGCCCATTCGAACCAAACCTACCTGTGTCGGGGAGCCCTAAGTTCCCTGTACACTATGTTCCGCTGCCTGGCTAGACATGAAAATCCGATAAATTGTAGAACCGTACACTAATAGGTCGCCAACAAGTCGGTTCACAATTTCTCCGAATGACTTCGAGAGATTATTGACGAGAAAATTTTGATGCGTAAAAAAGTACATACTCCAAAAATGTTCACGAATGATACACATGGTCGGGCTGGTGGTCTACCCACGTGATTAGTGGCAGTAAACTAAAAATATTTGGCAAAGAATAAATAAACAAGCCATTTGAGAGTTTTAGTTAATATTTTATGTTTTTATTTTACTAGAAAGCTATTTCGTTTTAAATAAACACAGGAGATAATTCTGCTAGAGAAAAAGGATTCAGGAAAACGTTAGTATTTTCCTTGAACACTTGAAATGGTATCATTGAAACATTCAACAGTATTTTCTGCTTTTTTTAAATCGAATAATAAAAAAATAACCAAAGTAGTCATTAGGTTAAACAATTCAGCGCTCAAAAACTAAAAAATTAACAAAAAAAATACAATGGTATTGCAAACGGAAGCCGGTGTTTTTGGTGGTTTTTTCGTTTTTTGACACCGACTTACGAAAATAAATAAAAAAAGCTTATTACTTTTCACTTTTTATATATAATGGTTGCGCTATTTACCGTTAAGGAGTAACTTTGTGTGCTTTCGTAGATCTAGTCTGTGAGTGAGTGTGGGGACTATGTAGATCGCCATATTAGGGTCATTTCAGTTTGTCTGGCAGTTTGAGTAACACTTGCGGCCTACCCAAATGTCCTTACTTTGGTTTTGTTCTTCAAATCGTTGAGCTCCTTAAAGTTCTAAGTTTGAGCTACACGGAATGTGACAAATGCTTGCACTGTCTGGACAGGTCCACTCAAATCTGTGTGGCACTTTCCTCAAAAGGCTACCTCAGTCATTAACCTACATGGTTCTCATATGATTTGACCAGTATGGATTGTATGGACTTTAAAAGAGACTTTGACCTCTGAGTTTGTTTCGGTGTTTCTTCTCAGCGTAGTCGGCTAGGAAACACCAGCTTCATCTAGCATAAAATGACAAGAAATATTGGACGTGTAAAAGCGTTATGTTTAACCTACTTACAAAATAAATATCATTTAGTTCAGACCAGTACATAATTAAATGATATAATAATAATATTTAATAATAATTTGTTTATTTCAGGCATTAGCACCCATAAAATTGAGATTGAAACTTATACTAAAACAAGACTTAACTACACTAACAAACAAAACATAAAAAAAACCCCAAAATCATGGTCCCCATCGATATTTCATGATCATTTATCATTTATAACTATTTTTTTACTACGCAAACGAAGCCGTGACCAAAAGCTAGATAACAACAATTCCATATACATACGTGCATGCTGACTGCATTTTCATCTGTAAAATAACATTGTCCAAAGTAACAAACCACCAAAATAAACCCCAGCCCACAGTCTGACATAACAACACCACACTATTCCTTGAAAATCACTCCACAATTTCCACCATAACCATAAACATACTATACGAGTATATGTATATCCACATCGCCTATAAAACCCTACACCCTGTATCTACCCTTCCGTATACCATAAACGGTCGCCTTCTGACTAATAGGGGCGTTGTGTACCTTCGTTTCAGTAATCGAAAGCCCTCGACTTGATGAGACCGGGATGCTGAACGAGACACTTGGATAAAGATCCTGTACTCATTACACATTTGTGTTGTTTGTCCTGGTAAGATTAATCAATCTGCATAGACTTATATACTACATATTATAAAGCTGAAGAGTTTGTTTGTTTGAACGCGGTAATCTCAGGAACTACTAGTCTAATTTGAAAAATTCTGTTTAATAGCCCACTTACAGAGGAAGGCTATAGGCTATATAACATAACGCTACGACCAATAGGAGCGGAGTACCAATGAAGAACGGTAGTAGTAACTATTCCACGCGGACGAAGTCGCGGGCAAAAGCTAGTACTACATATGTTGGGTTAGGCTGCCAGTTTAACCAGGTTGGAGCGACTGCCTATCTGACCCCCCAAAAACCAGTAGCTGGGTAACAAGATACTCTGTCCCAAGACTGGTTTCATCTTCTTGGCTTATTCCCACTTTATGTAGGGTCGGCTCTCCTAATATGTACCAGCTTCTGATGACCCGTAACGACTGTCAATGACCTTCAAATGACAGCCAGAATCAACAGCTTAACGTGCTTTCCAAAGCACGAAGGAGTCTCAATAGGAAATATAAAAAAAAAAACTTATATTTGAGATTGAGACAGAGGCCATTGATTGGTTAGTATACGTATAAAAACGTAGAAACTAGTGTTAGGACTTACAGCTACCAGAAAAGCACATCAAATTAATAACCTATGCCACAGTGGTATGCAGGCACATCTAATGCCCCAGCACGGGGCTATCCCACCTGTCCGCTTTAGCTTTCAGGATGCTTTTGGGGCTGGCGCAAACCCAGCGCATGAAGGAGGCGCATCGCTGGCGCACTTTTGCACGAAAACCATCAACCTCCGCCTCCGCGAACATGCCGGACACACTACAGTAGCGCGGCATCCCCATCACCATCCTGAACGCATACCTACCTCGTCAAGTATCGCTTTACTTCGATGGTCGAATCGTACCGCTGTTATTATGTTACCACGAGCTAAAAATTGTCTTTAGAGTTTTCACATTAACTATAAATCTACTGTCATAGCCATAATACCTCACACCCCATATCTATCCTTCCGTATACCATAAACGGTCGTATTCTGACTAATAGACCGCGTTGTGTACCTTCATCTCAGTAATCGAAAGCCCTCGACTTGATGAGATCGGGATGCTGAATGAGACACTTCTATAAAGGCCCTCTACTCATTTAACATTTGTGTTATTGGTCCCTGCACAGTATGGGATGGAAATTATAGTAGGAAGGCATGAACGGTAGCAATCGTTGTGCATTTTTTATGTCAGAATAGCTGCCGGACGCAGCTTCATCCTTCTTGAATTATATATGGCCCCTTTTTTAATAAATTATTGCTTACGTGTTATTTCGATGTATAAGGTTATGGATGTACTGTCATCATCTGCCTAGCCTTTTCCCAACTATTTTGGGGTCGGCTTCCAGTCATACCGGATTCAGCTAAATACCAGTATTTAACGTGGAGCGGCTGCCTACCAGAACTCCACAACCCATTAACTGGGTAACACGGTACTTCTTGGCAAGACTGGAGTCAGATTTACTGGCTTCTGATAATCCGTAACGACTGCCAAAGATCTACAAATGTCAGCCGGGACCTTAACGACTTAGCGTGCCTTCCGAGGCACGGAGGAAACTCGGTATGTTAAGATGGTCACCCATCCACAGACCAACCTTGGCAAGCTTTGCTTAACCTTGAACACCGACCCGTGCGGCTGTTATTCTTTAGCCACGAGCTCCTCTTTATGGATGTACTGTAAAGTTTCATCAAAACCCGTTCAGTCGTTTTTGGACATTATGGACAAAACATGTTCATCATTAAATCAGGCATTGAGAACTGGTCCTAAGAATTACGCACAGTGTGCGCAGTGGGTGAGCGTATAATTGGCTGTCAGATTATCAATCTGTTATATATCACCATTATATTTAGCTGTAAGTCTTCTAAAATCTTTAAATACATAAATAAATAAGTCGTAGTGGCGATAACTCTTCAAAGTATATTTTAAACTTCATTGCTCAGCTTCAAAGCTTGGGTTTTATTTACCTTTAGGTCATTGAGACCCACTTGCACAAGCCATAGTTAATTTTAACTCCGAGTTAGTTACTAACGAGGGGCCCTTGGCCCAATACGCACTGGGCCCGCATGGTGGATTACGGCCCATTCCCTCTCCTAGAGAGGAGGCCTGTGTCCCAGCAGTGGGAACATTAAAAGGCTGAATATAAGGGGCCATTGTGTATGAGTATGTAGCTACTGAGCTGAGCTGAGCTGCTGAGTATAAGCCTCTCTTATCCTGTGCCAATCCCTATGTTCTTGTGGCAGCTTTATACAGATTCTACCAGCGATGGTAACGCCGCCGGACGACCGACTTTTCTTCTTCAAGTCTGATTGATTGACACTCGTTCACCACCTCACTCCACCAATCGCACCAGACCTTGCCAGCTAAGGCATTATCTTAATCACTAGAGGACATAAAAGTACTAAGTAGGACACTAAACGATCGGGTACTCTCATCCTTCACGAAAAAGCATATAATGTGAAGACAGCTTAACGCTGAAAGTGTGTGTGTGGTATGTACAGTCGGTGATAGCAATTAACTGACCCCCCTAAAAATTACTCGATTTTACACCCTATGCTCATAACATTAAACGTTATTCAATATGGTATGAGTTTATCAGACTAACACTACTCGATGAACAGAAACAATAAATAATTTTGATACGCAAACTTGAGCTTTAAGAGGTTGGTATTAGGTCATTTATTTATAACTTTTTACCTTTTTTAATAAGTGGGTATGCTATAAATATGACATAAGGACTATGGGGTAGAAGAATAAATTGAACAAGATATTCTATGCACAAATAGCAGTGAATACGCGCGAACATTTTTACTGGCCTTACTAAATTGGCTTTTTTCCTTTTTATTAATTGTTATCAGTTTTGATAGTTTAATCGTCATGTCTCAGTTGAGTGATTATTTAAAATACAAAATAATCTATTTGCATGAGGAGAATGTTGGTATTAAAGCGATTGCTAGGAAACTTAATATAGCGGTAAGTGTATTCTTTTTATGCTTCATTTATAATTATACTTTTTCCTTAATTCGTTAGTCTGCTTAAAAGCCGGTGAATGTAGAATAATAGACAATTAACTGTGTTTCATTATGAGTCTAATTTGAGATCATTTATAGGTCTAATTTGATTTATATAATCTAATTTGATAAACGTATTTTTTCAAACTTAATCGATAAATTATGTTTACCTATTCGTTACTAAAATTATGCTTATTGTGTTGTTTCAGAGAAATACAGTCAGATTGTCGCTAAGACGTTTTGAAGAGGCAGGGAATATTCAAAAAGATCGTCCTGGACCAAAACCTACTATGTTACATACTCCAGTGTCAGAACGTCATCAAGCAATTGTTAGAAGGCATACTGAACACCCATTTTTGCCTACTCATTCAACTGCAAGTGGAAGTGATCGTTGTTGGAATATGGTGCGCGGTATGCGGGACCGCTTGCAACAAGCAATAGAAAAAATGGTGCTCCACTTCGCTATTAAAAGCATGAATAACTTGAGTAACCAGTGTTGGTCACAAACAATACTAACGTATGTCAGTGTGTGTGTTAAATTAACTATTGTTATAATTTGTAACGAAGTATTTCGAATACCTAGTTTTTTGTCAAAACCTTATTTTATAACAAAAATAACTATTCATAAAACAAATTGATATATAGTAGACCAGGTAGAACTTCAACGTATAATGCCGTTTTATTTAGTTCAATGATATTTAATGTAGTGATGTTATTGTTATGAAATAGAAATACATACCTATATTTCTAAATATTATAACATGCTGATTCACTACATTAAACTCAGTGCAGTTAACAACGTTATTAGTAAGCAGGTAAATATTATCATCTTCGTGTCGTCATCAATATCATTTATGTTAATCTTATAATATTTTTTTTATAAAATAAAATCGTTTTTACCACCATTTTGGTTTTTTATTTCTGTTCGTTTTTTTTTTGTTGTTGTTAAAGTTATAATTTATTATTTATAACTTAAAATAAATATACAAAACAGAAACAAATGCGTCAATTACGCTGGTTACGAACTCGCAACCACGATTTGTCAGCTCACTACAGTCACCACTAGACCACTCGAAACATATTCAACGTGAACGAAATAACGTATTATATTACAAGTTAAAATAATATTCAAGAACATACCTACCTTAACACTGCGTATTAAAGATCAAATTCGAATAACTATTTTATTGATCGTAGACGTTGAACCAGTTCCAACGTTGTTCTAGTTCGATCGTTCGTAACAAGCAAAAGGTTCAAATTCGTTTAATTTTTAGGGGGTCAGTTAATTGCTATCACCGACTGTACGAGTAGGTACGATTTAAATGTCTCAATTACGCACATCGCACGTCGCCGACAAACACGAGGATAACCCACTTCTCTTTATTACTTAATCGAGTTTCTGGTATCTGGGATATTATCATGTGTGTTGCGAGTCTTGCTGTGAATTTCAATACTGTCCTATCATTTGATTGCATGATTCATGTGCTAGATGCCGTTTTTTATTAAAGTATTCTATTACGACTAATAAAATACTGAGAAGACGACTCTTCTCAGTATTTTATCTTCCACACAGACCAACTAACGTTTTATCAGCTAAAACGTGTAATAGAAAAAGCGCAACCCCTGAGAAAGGCTCATAGTACTTATAATTATGAACAACTTTTACTATTGGACCAACACTGAAATTGCAAAACAAAATCGACTGCTCCATATTTCTGTACGCATAACTCGATAAAATGTACTGAACAACTGATTTTTTTTTCTCCATGTCGAGGCGGAGTCATTGCAAAAGTTGTTGATAATTATGAGTATAGTGGCCCTTTTCATATTATTAAATTTATTCTGTTGTAAGAGCAGTGGTGGCCGAGTGGTAACGGCCCCGACTGAGCAGTGGTGGCCGAGTGGTAACTGCCCCGACTGAACAGTGGTGGCCGGGTGGTAACCCAGCCAGGCGCATTACTTTGTGTAATTCATTTCATTACCACTGCTCTCAAAATGGTGAAGGAAATCATCGTGAGGAAACCGGCATGTCCTAGAACCAAAAATGACAATGTCTTCGAATTTTTGTGACATTCACTAACCCGCACTGGGCCCGCGTGGTGGATTACGGCCCATTCCCTCTCCTAGAGAAGAGGCCTGTGTCCCAGCAGTGGGAACATTAAAAGGCTGATTAAGCTTATGTTATGCTGTTGTAAGTAGTAAATGTTTTTTTCGTCATTTCTAAAATTTATATAATATGTCACCGGATATTGTAAAATGCGTAAGATTGTAATTTATCTTGAAAGTTTATAAAAATTCGACAAATTGTCAACTGAAAATTTGGAAAAATTTTAACGCATCAGAATTTGATATTGAATAATCTCGCAATGTCATTTCCGAAGCATGAGAGCGTCCAATCTCGCAAGATATTTTATAATGTTACAGAGTTTAGCATTTTCAAGTGACATAAACATATGGTGCACCTATTACTGCTGTACTATAGGTATATAATAAAAAGTATTAATACTTACACATATTAAATACTGGTACTCAGCCGGTTTGACTGGGAGCCGACCACAATATAGTTGGGAAAAGGCTAGGCCGATGATGATATCTAGGTATTCTATTCCACATTAACACTGAAAAGGTTTCTAACATGTACTTGACTATCAAAACTACCTAAGAAGTACCTACCGAGTCATACGATAAACTTTCTTAGTTTATCGTCATTTTCTTTGAAAGTTTCACTCATAGTAACAAAACCAATACAAAACCACATTATCAAATCATCGCAAAACACCAAACAGCAGACAACAAAGTTACGACCATTGATTTTTATCACCCCATAAGCTTTAACGCCATTTTCCTTCACTGGACTAACATGAAAATACGATTTGAAACGAAACGCAATAACCCCCTTTTATCTTCTTAGAATAAAAGGACACTAACCCCTTAAGCATTGTTTATAAAATGCATAGGCCATAACGCATCCTACACAGAGCATTTAAAAGTCAGAGAACGCATTCCATGAAACGAGCATGAGCATTACGGGATAATTCACATCTACCGCCAACGTTGGCAAATAAAATTAGATAGTACTGTCTCACTGGTACCATGAGATGGACGCGATTTAATAAAGTTTACGTCCCCTTTTTGTGAAGGATGTTGCTGTTTAAGTTGAAATAAACAATATCTAAAAGAATTCTAACAATAAAAAATTTAGATAAGTTATCAATGAAAAAAATGCATTTAATCATATAAACAGCGTCGGCACTTAAGTACCGGGAAAATAAAAATTAATTTGACCAATGCATTGAAATCGTTAGTAAGAAGCTAGTATGTGCATAAGTTAAGTATACGTGATTAGGGTAAGGAAATATCAAGTTTGTGCATAAAAACGTAAGTTGAGTTTCGCTTAGGTATTAATTTCAGGATCAACCTTAAAAAATCAATTTTACTCGTTTTAAATTTATTTAAAGAAAATGCAAGGGAAAACCGTTCGCCAATCCTTCGCATAATCACTGTAACATAAATGAATATAAAACAGCGATACAAAACGAAACTACGTTTCTATACGTCTCGTGGTAGCGGGCGGGAGGGGGAATTCGCACGCAACTCGCTGGCGACGTGATGTCTGCCTCAAATATAGACTAATGAAAACAGACAGAGGGATTTATTACTTTTTGTGACTGAATAATTGTTTTTTGCCTGTATTTCGCAGTAAGTTACTCTTTGGTTTTTGTTGATTTTTTGGGTTAACGGCAATAGAGGTAAAGTTTTTTTGGGGTGTTGAAGTACGATCTTTTGTGGCGCAGATGGTCTTAACACTAGATTTCTTGCTGAGATGTTTTTCCAATAAGCCTCTCGTGCCATGTATTTATTATGTGTATCCAGGTGCACGCACAAATCCTAAGAAATGTAATCTAAATACATATATCACTTTTATCTTAAAAATAAAAACAGTGGTGGTTCCTTTTTAATTTGACAGATTATTTTATCTCGATCTCGTCAACGTGTTAGGACCTACCATCAATTAGCCAACATTAACTCCACACAACACAATCCAACTAATATTGTGAATGTGAAAATCTGTACGTTTTAATGTTTGTTAATCAATCATGCCTCACAACTTAACGTTTTGGATAAAATTTGGCACTTAGATAGACGAATTAGGACCTATGCTATATTTATTGCGGTAACACGTTTTTGTAGTATTATCTACAATTTTCATCTTCCATATGAACATTACCAATGGCAAAAGCTTTTCATAACAATAAATCATATTCAAATAAGACTCAGCCTACAGATAATCCCAAAACGCAGTTAATCAAAACAATACCACTACAATCATTTAACATAAAAGACATTTTGGAATTTTGCATAAACAAGCCTAGCGCAAACTGTCATAAGGAAGATTTTGCCATTTTGAGTAAAAGATCATAACGGTAAATATCATAAGGGTAATTTTGGCATTAAGGTAAAATTACTCTAACGTCAACTGTCATAAGGGACATTTTGGCATTTATGGTAAATGTCCATACTCCAGGTATGGAAAAGCTGCACTATCATTATTGCAACTGTAAGGTCGGCGGGTCGGCGGCCATTACTGCGCGTTCCAAACTCGGACCAATTAGGGCACATCAATCAATTAATACATCACGTGCGTGGGTTGTGTAGAGATGTGCTCTGTTGTGGTTGGTATGTATATGATATGTATGTATATGTATGGATATTTATTAGTTCCAAAGATATTTATTAGCATTTTACTTGGGTTACGTAATAGTGCATTTGACTGGGATCTGGGGGGTTACTCAAAAACCTAGAGAACATCTAAGAAGCAGTTGAAATGCCTGGAAAAAAATGACGGAACTGTAAGCGATTTAAAGTCTAGAATAAACAGAGACATCACTCATTGAATAAATGAATTTGAGTAATTTAGTACAAACTAGCGACCCGCCCCGGCTTCGCACGGGTGCAATGTAGATACTAATGTTTCCTCTACTGTAATATGTATGAATCAGTCTATCTATTAAAAAAAACCGCAACAAAATCCGTTGCGTAGTTTTAAAGATCTAAGCATACATAGGGACAGACGGCGGATAGCGACTTTGTTTTATACTATGTAGTGTTGATATTTTCCAGACAAGGATTGAAGAATATAATATTTTCTAGTGTACATTAAATTGTAGATTAAGAAATAACCCTCGGTGTCGGGATTAAGGATTGCGATTGACCGGTTTGTCAAACGGCTTTAGCCTAAAAAAATAGGCATTAAACAAAAGTTTGACATGTTTTACAGTCCAAAAAAGAAATCATGACTTTCATTTCAGAAGACAAATAATACTTTGCCCATAAGGTTATCCAGTCTATTTCCCCGATAGGTCTGTGGTCATCGCCCGGAGACGGTTGCTAGGCAACCGGCGATCGTTCCCCCGACGCGAGGTACGCTACGATTTCGTTGCGTAGCTACCCATTTTGAATTTTTAAATGTACGTTCTCACACTTGTTTTGAAATATGGCGCTTCCATAATTAAAATTGACGTTAGCTGTCAAAGCCGCCATTTTGAATGTAGATTTGCAAATAGAATAAATTATTTTATATTGGATCTGAGAGTTAATTTGATTTATTTCGGATATGGATGTGTTTTATGGTAATGAGAATTAATAACGTTTGAATTGGAATTAAATTAAATTAAATTCTCTTTCAGGGGAATGACCTACCTATTGGTATAGGTACGCATGTAACTAAACACTATTTGACTAATTATATTATTTAACTTTGCTATTTATTTCCCTTTAAATAGAAATTAACTCTTGTTTCTGTACATCAACGCATGACTACGTCGTAAAAAATAAATGAAGGTTTAAAAATGGATTCATTTACAAGTCCGTAATGACGTACGCCAGGGCACTGGCCACATACTCCTTTTTAACTTCTCGCTATCTTCCAAGGTTATCTTAATTTTAATGGTTTAACACTTTTCTTTTAATTTTCTTGTTATTGGTTAATTGAGTTCCCAGCTAAAACACTAGGAAATGGTGACGGGTGGACATTTTGGGGAATGGCTTTAAGTAAAATTTGACGTTCAAAAAGTGCTGGCTCTCAGCCTAGTTTGAATAAATGACTTTTGTTTTTTTTTTATGTGACTAAATTTTCGGAAACTGCGTACACAATTAATTCAATCAATCTGTCTAGGCTTGTTCAATGTTCAACTATGTTGGTCGGCTTCCAGTGGAAACAGATGCATTTGAGTAACAGTGTTTTAAATGCAGCGTCACTGCTTATTTCACGTCCGCATCTCAACTGGGTGATGCGACACTTCACACTGACGCAAGTCTCTGTCAGAGTTTCTGGCTTCTGGTCAAAAACGTCACTGTCAATACACAATCCATTAAGCATTGATTGAAAAACCTAACAAGGTTGTAAATTGGTTCTAACAATAAAAAGTCCATCCTGCTCAAATAACAGTAAAGAAACGAAAGTCGAAAACGAGTTTTTCCTCAACCGACTTCTCCCCTTATTAATTTGTTGCCCGTAGTAAGACGTTAAGCGTTTTCCTGAAAAAAACACGGTGTCACTGAGACATGTTTTTGGAAGTCTGGCCTTATCCTATATTAGTCATTCGGAATGGATTGTTTTATTTCTTGATTCGTGTGTTTTTTTTTTTGGTCAAGATATTGGCCCTATTTTTTTTGCATGGGAAATCATCAAATGAATTCTCCCGTTCTGTGCGGAGCGGAAGCACCTACCCGTGATCCTTCTTGTGCCCTTTGAGTTCCAAGGCCGCGGTGACTCTTTCGAACAAATTTCTGCAAAAGATATTTGGCCTGATTTCAGCCTTGTAGAACCTGGATTAGGCGGTGCAGGATAAAGGGGTTGTATCAAGAAAATAAGAGGCCTAGAGTCGGACTGTAAATGACGATGCTAAAAACTTGGTTTGATTGAAATATTTATAAATTTTAAACGGTCTTCCATGTGAAGCTAGTCAAGATACGAATGTACAAATACAGATGAGGGGGGAAAAGTTCTACCTTTTTACTATTTTTTGGGTCGCATTTAACTATTAGTACCGTATCGTTGTTGAAGCCATCAGGAATCACAGACTCCGGATAAATTGTCCAGAAATCGTACTTATATCTGAAACTGTTGTTATCTTTTTTTACTTGATATAAACTAGTGCTTGACTGCGATCCCACCTGATGGTAAGCAGCGATGCAATCTCTGATGGTAAGGCGCACTAGTTTATGATATAACTGTTGTTATCTGAGAGATCCAACACTATACCTCTATATGACATACATATATACCAACATAAATATATCACACTAAACGTACAACATTTATACATAACATCCCATACAAAACAAAACTGTAACACATTATTATAACAACAGCTGTACATTTTGATAATTGAATCCCCAATAATTGCTGTAATTATAACAAAATTAATGAGAACTGCAAAATACGGTGGAATACTGATAATTCGACGATCAAGTACGGAATACTGAATTGAAAATATTTAATTTAAGGCCGGTTTACACGAGGCGAGTTTCTCGCTTATCTAGAAGCGACAACATTTGTACTAGTTACGTAGGCTACATTTGTCAGACGATTATTACATTCTTGTGTTAACATGATCCAAGTGAGAAACTCGCCATCGATTATACGTCGGGCGTTTTATTTTGGTGTTATATTTATATCAATCTTTTGAAACAGAGGTAAACCAGTCAGTTTTTTGACAGAATTGTTTTTTTTTTTACCTTCAGATTCATATTTTTTAGTAATAAAACCTAGTATAGAGTGGACTTAACATTATCTCCTTTCAAAAACCTGCCACCAGTATTGCAAATAAATATTGTGTTACCCAGTAACTGGGGTGTAAAGGTCTGATAGTGAGTCACTCCATATAGCGACGAACTTACCTCAGATGTCTTCAGTTAGACTGGAAGCCAACCCCAACATAGGCAACATATAAGGAACGGGATAGACGGAGAGAGATATCGTTCCACAAATAGCCTCAGTATTGGAAGCGAGAATCTCTCCCTGTGTAAACCAGCTGGTCGGATAGCGATGCCATCGGTGTATTAATAAACAGTGGATCAGAAAGAACGAGGTTAAGCCTGTAATTATTTCCATGGCGGTCTGAATTTGTTGTGATTATTGTCGAAGGGATGAGTGGGGGCGTGGGAGTTGTAAGCACACCAATTGTTTGTATTGGGGCGCAAATAAAATCGTTCCGATTGAAGATACTGATTTTATAAACGATAATCTGCACCCTTTTAGGTTCCGTAAACCCGAATCAAAATGGAACCATGATGAGATCATTTGTTTGGATAAACAAGTAACCCTATCAGGGGTCCATCTGTCACAGCCAATGTGCGCCGAATCGACTCGGCCGATTCAGTCGAAAAGAGAATGCAAATTTTGAAGTGCTAGACAAGTAGCATTCTTAGCGTCGTGATTGTCAAAACGTCAAAAATATATGGGATCGACAAACGTTATTGAAATCTCACGTGATCAATCCTTTTATTTTAATGAAAGAAAGAAAGAGCAAAAATTTATTTAGCACATAAAGTAGGTACATGAAACACGCATGGTACATTTATTACAAAAATGGCATGCAAAAAACTTAGTGAGTGTTTCACGGCTGCACTAAAAAGGCCCATTTCAACGATATATGCCAGACAGACTGACGCTGTCTGACGCTGGTTTTCTAACATTAAAAAAAATAAAATAAATAAGTACTATTTCTATTTCTATTGACATCGCTAAAAGATAGGCCGTTAGTCTAGAGCCTTTGATCCTACTCTTCAATAGCCATCATCATCTTTGGATAGGTATTTGGCTATTGCTTAAACCGATGGTTTAATAGAACTCTAAATGGAAAAAAAATTGAAGTTTGGTGCCATAGTACTTGGATTCAGCTCAAAAATACCTATCCAACGATGCACGAAGCTATTTTGCGATTGGAGTTGCGGAATTTGTTCGATAGTGTCACCGCGGCCCTAGAACGCAAAGGGCACTAGGAAGAACACGGATAGGTTTTAGTCAGTAAGAGTCTGACACTCCATTCCGCTCCGTTTGTACAGCACATATTGTGGTAGAATGTATTGAACTCAACCAAATATTAACGCCATATTATGTAAAACTACAAGTAACATTCTTACAAATACGAACCGCTGCGTCGGGGTTCGCACGAAACCGGTTCTGTTAGTGGTTACTTTTAAATTTACTTACTTGTTTATTTATAATTAATTTGATGACATTTGTGTTTGTTGTTTCAATTGTTTTCTTTCCTTAATTTTTTCAAATCTATGTATCACACTACTATATCACATTATTATTTATCGTTCACTACACATTTACATGTACGTATGTAACTATGATGTATCTATTTACCTGTATATTTAACACCTTACAAACTGATTTACATCCGTACACTTCAACGTTAGGTTCAGTTGAAAACCAGCGTCAGGCAGCTCCTAGTTGTCTGGCATTTTGCTGAACTGGACCTATTTGGCGCAGCCGCGGGTCACACAATGTTATTGTTTTAAAATTAAGTTTCCTTTTATTTGTGTCTAAATTGTGTGTATCTGTATGTGCCAAATAAATGTATTTTTTTTCTTTCTTTCTTTCTAAATAAATAAATTCTTTAAGTACTATCCTTAAAAAAAAAAGCTTTTGGAAGGTGGGACCAGATTACAAATCCTGTCATCGTCCAAGTTACACATCTGTGAACTAAAACGTATCTGACTATGTGTTGGACTACATCCATCTTGAATATTTAATATAAAACAGTCAAGAAACGCAATAAACCCTCTCTCCTATTCTAATTCGTATTTCAACAAGTTTCATACAATATTAAGAAAGTTGAACAACTTCTTAAGGAAAAATATAGTTTATTTCTCTTCAACGAGTCCAAGAAAACTGAGCTTTTTATAACTGAACTGACTTTACAAGTGAAGCAGTGTTTCTTTGAAGTTTACCCAACCTTTTCCTACCCTCATCTATACTAATAATAGGTATTTTATGGAGGAAAGATGTTTTTACTTTTTTGTTTGTACTTCGGTACAGCTTATTCGTAAGTTCCGAAACTACTGAACCGATTTTAACCATTTTTTCACCAATATAAAGTTACATTTTCAGCTAGTAACATAGGTTATAAACTTACAATGTATTCCCGTATTCCTATGGGTATGGTAATTACGGGTTGCTGCTTGATTGAAATAACTTCTCTTTAATATAATTTTGTTTAGTAGCGGTAAATAATATTCACAACTGCAATTGACTCGTTCCAACTACCCTTCATTGATTTATTTCTTTGCAAGCTGTTTAAAGAACGTTTTTTTAATGAGGGTCAGTTTTTAATCTGTCATGCATAATTATAATGTTTTATCTATATTCCTGTTGTTTTAGGCAACGTGAATGCTATCAGCAATAGGTAACGACATAGGCGAGTCAAATTATCTTTTACCCTTGCAAAATTCTTAACTCTTTTTATTCTTGAAGCATATATTCGATCTGTGCTCTTCTAACATTATCAAAATCTGAAACATTTTCCATGACCTGTTTATTCGGGAAAAAAGAAAAACGCAAACAGTATTAACTTTTTGCGTTTTTCAACAAGTTTCATACAATATTAAGAAAGTTGAACAACTTCTTAAGGAAAAGTATAGTTTATTTCTCTTCAACGAGTCCAAGAAAACTGAGCTTTTTTATAACTGAACTGACTTTACAAGTAAAGCAGTGTTTCTTTGAAGTTTACCCAACCTTTTCCTACCCTTATCTATACTAATAATAGGTATTATAAGGAGGAAAGATGTTTTTACTTTTTTGTTTGTACTTCGGTACAGCTTATTCGTAAGTTCCGAAACTACTGAACCGATTTTAAACATTTTTTCCCTGATGACCTGTTTATTCGGGAAAAAAGAAAAACGCAAACAGTTAATATATTGTATAAATAAAAAACGAACACGCGGCGTGTAACTTTTTGCGGGATGCATTTTTACATAATTTCTATAGCCTATACGCTACTGCCTATTGCAAAGTTAGCCTAGTTATCGGCGTAATTTGCGTGGACAACAATGAAAACGTCAAAAATGCAGAAAATTGACACGAGCAAACCGAAACATCACGTGGACAATCTGAAACGTGAAATTTGACGTATCGCCGATACCATGTTATTTTTTATCTAGCCCATGGTCAACCCTCCCTCTTCTAAATAATAATAAAGATTTGATTGTGTTTTTATTTGTTTGTTTGCACTGAATAGGCTCTGCAACTACTTGACCGATTTGAAACATTCTTTCACTGTTGGTACGCTACACTATCTCCAGTGAACATAGGCTATAGTTTATCCCCATATTCCCACGGAAACGAGAACTACGCTGGTGAAACCGTGGGGCGCTACTAGTCCGAGGTATGTTGGGGTTGGATTCCAATCTTACTTAGTCGTTTTGCTAATATGTAACACAAATCTTATAAAAATTCTCAACCTACTAAACAGGTCTTTGATTAACATTCTCAAATAAATAAAAACGCTTGGAACTGATTTATCATTTTTTCTTTTTAAAATAAGACCATCAGAGGCTGTAAGTAGAACCCAAAAAACATTCCACTACGCAATTCTAAAAACAATTTATTTGAAACACGCCTACAGAAACGATTCCTTGTTCTTTTAATTGAATAGAAATTAATTAATTATAGCATCGTCGCGCTTGACTTTATAGGCGTCATATTAAAATACAGTATTTTTAATTTCATTCTCATTTGTTTAGTAATTAACAATTTATGTTGCTGATAAGGGGAAACAGGACTTTTACGTCAGAATGCTGAAATGGCATTAAAACTGTTTCATACTGATGTAACAAACTGTTTTGAGAGCAGAGGTGGCCAAGGAGAGCGGTGGTGGCCAAGTGGTAACGGCCCCGACTTACAAATTGTGGGTCACGGATTGAAACCCAGCCAGGCGCGCATTACTTTGTGTAATTAATTTCATCACCACTGCTCTCAAAACGGTGAAGGAAAACATCGTGAGGAAACCGGCATGTCCTAGAACCAAAAATTCGAAGACATGTGACATTTGCCAACCCGCACTGGGTCCGTATGTTCGATTATGGCCCACTCCCTCTCCTAGAGAGGAGGCCGGTGTCCCAGCAGTGGGAACATTAAAGGCTGATCATTTAACAAACTTAGCAGTACAAATACATTCTCGACTTAAATAGTCCATGGTGTCGAAAGGTTCTGGAGTGACGACCGCGTACAGGAACACGAAGCGTTGGAAACCCTTCCACAAATTGGACCGATGACCTATGACATTCTGACAGCGGTCAGCGGTTAAGGCGATTGTCAAAACGTCAAAAATGTTTGGGATTGACAAACGCTGTCAGAATGTCACGTGATCAATCCCTTATGTTTTGACGTTCCGGCAATCGCTATCGCTAATAGAATGGTACTTTGTCTAGAGTCTCTGTTGAAGCCCATTGCTGGAGATACGAGACGCTAAGGACCTGACGATGTGGTGACACTTGGGGAGGCCTATGTCGCCGTCGACACTTTGCTTAGTTAGTTCATAGCTGCAAGTAGGTTGTTTTGTTTTTTATAGTTGAATAAAATGCTAAGTACAATATGGGAATTTTATTGGATACTTGAAAACAAATATATAGGAATATCCTATGTGTTTTCTACACTATAATCTACCTCTGTTCCAAATTCCATCAAAATCTATTCAGCTGTTCTGATGTGGTTGAGTAACATCCATCCAAACATCCAAACTTTCGCATTTAATATATTAGTATGGATTAACTACACCTAGTAACACCTTGACACCGGTTTGGGAAGCCTACAAGGTAGACCGATGAGCTGATAAGGACCGCAGAGGTCAGGTGGTTGCGAGGCGCACAAAAAGGTCTATGTGATGATGATCAGGGGATATCTATTTCAGCAGTGACTGTATTTCGACTAAAATGATGACAACGAGCACTTGCGACGTCATATATATCCGATTTGAAACAATGTTTCCATTCAATATTAGATGATGAATCACTTCCTCCTTCATGGTACTCCTCCTTCAACATACAATGAATCAGCAATCTCCTCCCGTCTGTTAGTCATAAAAGATGATTCAAAATGTTGACTCGGAGTGCAGAATAAAGTATGCGTATAAATTAGTTTTCTTCCATCTGTCTACTTTGGTGTTGCACTCTCTGTCTGCCAAAAGCTTTGTACAAAGGCAAAGTTCAATGGTCTTTGTTTGCCAAAAATCAACAAAAAAGATCGTTAAAAGGCGATTTCCAAGATGGCTAACGCAACCATATATGTATATTCTTTTCTTGGCAAATATACATAAATACGTAGGTGACTAGGTATGTCATAAAGGTGTTCTCAGAAATTCTTCGGTAAGGAGATATTTAGTTTTAAGAACTAATGGAAGGAAACTTTTATGTTATTAAATTATATGTATTCTTTAGTTTTATACCAGTAACATTTTTTTTTCTGGATGGGAAATCATCAAATGATTTCTCCCGCTCGGAGAGAAAGGGAATGTCAGACTCTTACTGACTAAAACCCACCCACGCCTCACCACACGCGGTGACTCTTTCAAATAAAACTATACCAGTAACCTGAGAATATTGTGTAACTCAAAACTAGTCTTTAATATTTCGTATTTATAATTTGTCATAATAAAAAATGAAGAATGAGCTTTATCTATACAGGTTGAAATTTTATCTCTATGTTTTACGTAAACGTAAAGTATATTGTACTTATCTATCTGTAGCTTTTATGGGTACATAGTTTGGATTCCCATTAATACAATTGAATCGCAATTATCTCAAAATAAGGTAACAAAAACATTTATCATTATTGCAGTGGTCCCTTCATTTGTGTGACGTCAGGATTGTTTATAGTTCATATGTCGTAGGCATTGTAAATACAGCTACAGTCTCTGTTGAGACAGAAGCTCAAAATTTACGAGAAATTAAATACATATTTGGCTTTAATCTTATGACCTCCATAAGATTAAAGCCAAATATGTATTTAATTTTTATTTGAGATGCAAATTCTTTGAGAACCTGTGATTTCATGAAGCCTTTTCTAATCTACCTTTTCTAATCTACAAATGACTTATTGCATTGCTAATAACATATGGATCTAATTTGGTCTGAAATAAATGTTTTACATTATTACTATAACAAAATAGCAAATAAAAAGACGACGACGCTACTACTGTAAAAATACTTACTTATAAAAAATCTACTTATAAACTGACAAGAAAATTATTTTATTAAAATGCCTGATACTGTTATGCGTTTTATAACATTTTTCATAAGTCTGAAGGGAAGCTGTTGTCGTGAACAATATTATGAAAGTATAATTTATAAGGCAACACTTTTTACTGCTAGAAAATATATTTTCTTTGGGGAAAACATAGTATTCCAAGTTTGATATACGTCTTGGTAACGAGGATAAAATATTATGCAATAAATAAAACATCTTTAATACTCCTTGCCTCATTAAAACTTGTTAGTGAACATTTCAATAAGAAAGTTCACATCTGAATTTGTACCTGGTAAAATTTATATTAAATTTTTTATTTAACTATTTATGTACACACATTTAATAAAAAGATAAGAAGAAGGAAGCAGAAAGAAATAGGGATGGGGTAGGTGATGCTTATTTCTATAGAAAACTCTTCATACCTGCCTGCGAAAGGAGTGCCAATTAAATAGAGATGTAGACATTGTGTGTAAAAGTTTTAAGTAAGAATAATTAAAACAATACATTTTAAATATAACATACAATGCATAAATATCATACTAAACAAAATGTCTAAGAGATGGTTACATTTATAGAATAACAGACACGCTATATACAGCCACAAAATTCGATAAACACTACGGTTTTCTAATCAATTATTGAGCATACAAATTAATTTAAATCGGAACAAACTTCAAAATAAAACAATAAGAACAGATGAAATGTTAAAAATCAGATAAATTGTGACAATTTTGATTATGTTTAAAAATAAGAGCGTTATTCGATTTTAGTCGCTGGCTGTACCCAGCTTTACTCCGCAGGGAAATTCAAGCCACTTAAAAAAAAAACAAATCTCACACACACAAGTACACACTAAGCCGTTCCTATAAAAAATATGTAATATTTTCCCCTTAATGGATTCTACCCGACCCACAGCACATAAGTCAACTTTCGAGCCTCAACATCGAGAAAATTACACGCTCGATTTGTATTCGATAAGTGGTCCAACTCAGCCTGTAATTGGCAAACTATGTGCGACATTTCAACTTTCGACTAATCTTTCGGCAATCAATCTCGATTATGATTGGGTCAGATCCCGAGTGCTCTCAGAGTAGGGACGAGAGCCCTGAAATTGGGTAACACTTCACAGAATTTAATATATATTTTTAGATCTTTGCTATGATTTGCTTTTTGTAATGGTGGATTAAATATTTCGGTCGACTTTGCTGACAGAAACTCGTTTGACCAAAATCTCACCTGATGGAAATGATGATGCAGTCGCCGATGGAGGTCGCTTCCTTCGATCTTACCTATTCACTCTTGATTTAAGGATTCCAATGTGTTGTAGCTATCAGGAAACAGATTCCGGCTGAGAATTCCATTGCTTACCTACGAGATTTTACGTTACCGGCTACCAGTAATCGTAGCATAGGATGTTATATACTTTAAAAGATACTCTAGTATAATTAATTATCTTTAACATTACTTTGGCCATAGACATCCTCTTAAGAAATGAAGAGAAGTGGGCCACAATCCACTACGCGGACACATTGCGAGTTGGTAGATGAAAAGTCATGTCATTGAATTTTGGACTGTAGTAAATGCTGTTAGTGTACTGACACTGTTCCTTCAACGATTTGAGAGTGGTGGTTATGAAATACAATACATAAAATGAAGTGCCTGCTTGAGTTCGAACATAAGACAAACATATGTATACCTCGTATGTCGGAGCCGGTACTACAATTGGGCCACCACTGCTTCCCACAAGATGGGTGCCGTCGACCACTTAAAAAAAGCTCTTGGAGGGAAAAACTGGATACAGAAGGCGGAGACTGTATCAGCGGAAAGCGGAGGCGGAAGTGAATGTAAAAATTTAAACAATTGCAATCCACATTCACTTGAAACTGCTAACTAAAGGACCTTTTAGCAAATTAAGAAAGGTACATTTTTGAAATCTAAACTTTAGTATTTACTAAGAAATAATAGTGAAAATATGGAATAAAATATAAGCTCGTCGAAAGCTTGTTTTAAATGTAATTTATTCCTTTGTCCGATAATATCATCAATAAGCGACCGAGATTACTGACACAACATGGCATAACACCTGCGTTCGGATTATCGGATTTTTAGTGTCTAAACAACAATAAATAGGTACTTTAAAGAGCTAAAATTGATCGATTGTCGGTATGATTGTACTAACAGACACCTAATAATAATCCCTGGAAAACTGAACCGATAATGAAAATTATTTCTCTGATAGAAAGCCGAGTGATGTAAGCTACCTTTCGTCTTGGAACAATGCTCAGTTCCTGTGAGACAAGTCACATGACCCGCAAGAAAATGCAGCTGCTGCTAGCACATTATTTTATTTTAGTATTTAGTTAATAATTACAGTTAAATTTTTGCATGCCTTATTAGGTAGATTGTACAAGGCGCACCTACATTATTGTAACATCTCATTTTATGTACCTACAATCTATGCAAATAAAATTTTACTTACTCACCGTAATTTACTTAAAGAATTGTTTTGTGGTAGTATGTATAAGGCATGATGGGGTTAGCGTATCCATTGGTATAAAAACCCCAATTAAAACAATACATATTTAAAAAAAGAAACCTTAATGACTAAGACTTCCAGACAAGTCAGTCTGACGCAGTTGGTTGCATTTCAATTAGTCCAATCACAGATTTGATGCCACCACCGTCAGAAAGATTGAAAAGTGACTTTAGAACTTTTCACATCGGTCCATAGACATTCTCGAAAACATTCCCTGTCTTCTGCCCCAGAAGGTAGGGTATGTTTTCGAGAGAGTCCGGTACAAAACAACTGTATAAGCATTTATGAAACAAATTTTCCACTTATCAATAGATGGCGATACATTTAGGTACATTTTTACATCCCGTAATTAAATTAATTATCTTTTTAAAGAGTCAACCGATTGAAACGAAACAAGAAACTAAATTTTATTCAGCGTTACGCAAATTTCATAAGTGTTAAAATTGTCAATACTGATTTTGTACTTTTTATGTGATGCGTGCAGGACTCTGTCAGCGTGACGATACCACTCTATGAAGTTTCTTACTAAACTTAGAAATTCAGTCTTTTGATTTTATGAGTTAATTTTGATTAAATAAAAGCCAGATAGAATTCCGGATAATACTTTTTTTTATGGCAAATGACTTCTCCCGCTCTGGGCGGAGCGGAAGGGAATGTCAGACTCTTACTGACTAAACCCCACCCGTGATACTTCTTGTACCCTTTGCATTCCAGGGCCGCGGTGACTCTTTCGAACAAATTCCACAATTCTAGCAGGCACTGACCCTATGGGACCCCGTCTTCGTTGCTGACGGCTCTTTGAGGCGCGCGTGGAACACGACGCGCCGTCGACTCGGGCCTGGTTGCTATCGGACTGCGAGCCACCCATAGCTCGCCATCCGCAGGCCCGCGCCTACGGTGGCCAGGAATCACCCTGCGTTTCCCGACGCTTGGGCGTCTTCTTCTGTTGCGGCGGCTGGGGCGTGAGGTTTCCCTCTCTCGCACGCGTTCCGCCTCCTGCTTCGCAGGATTCCGAATAACACTTGATATTTCTAAGTATCTAGATTTTAAATCGAATAAGTGGTTCTTGCGTAATGCTCCCACAAACATACTGATAAACAGACAAAAAATTCATTTCTGTTTTCTATGTTTGTAACGTTTCTCAGTCATTTTTATGCGAAAATATTTAATGGATACGACAATTCTATGATTTTATTATATGTATGGATATGGCGAGAGCTCCTTAAGAATTAAGTTAACAAATAGGTCTACTTACTTTACCGTCTCAGCAATCTTAGTTCCTAAATTAAAATTCTTAAGACATTTTAGCCTTTCTGAAAATAAAAGTTAAACCTTCCATCTATGCTCCAACGTTAACGAAACAAACATCATCATCATTTATAGAGCGGTGCAAGTATACGCCGAGTAATCCCTTGAAACTTTTTATTTTAAACTAACTTCTGTTAAGCTTTTAACAGAATTAGCTTAACGAGTTACATTTTGTAACAGGGATGGAAAGACAGCTTACAATTAGCTGAAATATTTAACTTTAAAGCGTAAACGTGTTTCCGTCAATCGTTTGACGTTGATAAGATGAATGGCCCTGCCGAAAGATGCCTGTTATAAGTCATCCACGAACATCGCCCATAATAGGGAACGTGCACGGCGTAGACTATGCCATCTAGTGTTGCAAACTAGAAACCTGTACCTTACTAAATCATGACATCGAAACTAATGTGCTGCCACCTACAGTTCCAAATCGTTCCGAACTTAAGTTACTTTCAAAGTTTCAACCAAGCACAGCTTTAGTTTGTATCAAATCAGCCTTTCAAATATCGAGTGACAATGTCCCATTGTACATTATTCCAGTACGGTCAGGGTTTTCTTACCCTGCAGCTGTTCTATTCCGAAATATTTCAGTTCAGGATCCGAGACAGTGGAATCGTTTCAGCGGGACTCGTAGTCTCTCTTTACTACTAACTGCTGCACTGCTGATTCTGGCATTCAAGAGTTACAGTGCGTTGGAATGTTTAGCTGACTAACTACCAAAGTTTTAACTCTAAATAAGTGGCTAATAAGTTCCTAGTATTTTCGAGAAATAGTGCGATACCCAATGCGTTGCAAATTACATATTGCTTCAATAATTTTACGAACATAATTACATGTCATGTTAGGAAGTTTATGTCCACTTAAATGACTTATACACAGTCTCAGTATTCGATTAAAGTCATAAAGTGTTTCGTACTCGATAAGTTTAGGCATTGACGAAAAGACGTTTATCTACCTCGACCGCTAAATGTTGTTATTTTAATCATATATAGCGTGATATTAAATTGTGTGTGAGTACCTGTCTATAAGTTCTTGATTTTAATTTTATTATTTGATATTAACTGAGTTTAATAGTCCCGAGAGTACCTACTTTTCAGTGCCATTCATAAAAGACTTAGCAACGGCTTTTCGATGTCCCAATGTCACTAATCTGAAAACTTATTAAAATTTAAACTACACAAAAAATATCAAAAAATAATTAGAAACTTATAAATTTGTAATTGAATTATTAATAACACAATAATTAATTAAACATTGAAAAATAAAAACTATACTTTTCACAATCGCACTAAGATTTCATGCTCGATTAATGAGGAGCGTGCAATCATTAATATCGATTATTTACGGTATTCACCGGTTTTTTATAAATACTGAGTAAGGAGGTTTCTTCCATAGCGTTTCGTTGGGCTCATAGCAAAGATGAGGTGGATAATCCTCTTTTCTCTTTGCCTCGCTGTCGTGCTAGCCGCACCTGCTTCGGTGAGTTTAAATAAGTATTTAATTTTGGCGCCATTAATTTCCAAAAAAAATCATAGTCTTTTATGCACGAAAAAAAGCAAATGTTGGGAGTTTATGATCAAGATACGTTATAAAGATTACTTTGATTTGATGTTGTTAGTTTTAGCTAGCATAGTTAGAAAGATTTTTGTATACCTATTTGTAAAATACTATGATCATGAAATAAGTTTTTTGTTTGTATTAAAAAAAATTAGTACCACAATATTTTTATAATTCAATGAATTAAGTCAACGTGTGCCGAAAAAATAAGTGACTTCATGGGTGATAAAAATGGGCAATAAGCATCATCAATTTATGAGCAATAGTACTAGGTACTACTGAACTAAATTGTGTTCAGAATTATATTTTTGTAAGCAAGCACCACTTTATGAACTGTATATACTGAGTTTCTTACAAACTTAAACGTAATGGCTACTTTTTTATAAGCCTGACTTATACTTCTCATGAGTAAAACCCCTTCTATCTTCTTTGTGGATGGTTGAAGAAAGTTGGTTGGCCACAGACGAATTCCGACACATCCCTACCCTATTGTCGTTGTGTTTCTCTTTCACGCTGATTGCGATTTGTCTTATAAATCAAAAATAAATTTATTTAATTTTAAAATTTATTATTATTTTAGCAGAGCCAGTCAAATGCCGATGACCAGGTAAGATAGGAATTTAATTAATATTGTAAATAAAAAATAAGTCACATTTACTTACCACATACTTGCTAGTTGCTGAGATTACAATGACATGATAAGGATCCTTCTTATCGACAATAACTACAAATTGTGGACAGCAACTGTCGGAAGCTCTGTGACTTATTTTAGTTTTTGTGCCTCCTAAGATCTAAGCTAGAATTCCGCATTAAATAAAAGGATGCTTAGTTACTGAACTTGAAAACAATGCAAATAAAAAATATCATGTCTAACAACCAAGTTTCTAAACATTCCCAACGGTTCCAATGGTTGTCATAAGCGTAGCTGCTCAGAGTGCTTATAGTCCTGTTGCAGGAGCTAAAGTGCTGAAATATTTTAGTCCTGTTACGTAATTCCGAAGAGCTGTGGCGACTGTGGTACCTATTGATTATAATGAAATCTAAATGTTAGTTTTAGTTAAATATTAACATCATAAACCCAAAAATACTCCTACTCTACTATGTTAAACGTATTGTTCCTGAATTCTATATGATTGTATCAATTTTATTTACAGCAACAAGAATCACGACGGCGACTACACAGGCTTAGTTTAAATGTAAAGGCGTGTTTCTATTTAATCATAATACCCATAGAAACATTAACCTAGTACATATTTTTAATATTTACTTCAACAATTTATTCTTCAGTTGCTTCTAAATTACCAGATTTATGTCCTGGATAAATCTTTTTAGCAACTTCTTGATTGATTTATCTCATTTTTGGAACTCTAAATGATTTTCTACTTCTGGTGCCTCTTCAATAACTGAAGATTGACCTTCGAATATTTCATCTTGTCTTTTGTATTTTACATTATATTGTTGTTATTAAGCACTTCAACATCTAGAAAGCCAGGTTATGCAAAACCATGGTCGGTAAATTTGACTTACATTTTAAGCTTACATTGTAATTGTACTGTTGATTGATTTCTTCAGCCACACTTCTACAGAAACCTTCTTTATTGTAATAGACAGAGGTACGACTTTACCAATAGCATTTGATATATTTGATTTCTTCGTATTCACTAAGTAAGATATTTTATTACTGACCACGAAAATAATTGTTGATTTTCTTTCTTCAGCTGATTGAAGATCGGGAAGACGATGATGTAAGTTTTGATTATTTGTTTAATTCTTGAAACAGGTTACTGTTACTGTCAGCCTAGCTCAGCCTAGACAGATGCTTCTATGACTTCCAGCCTCTAGGATTTAGAGTTTATCCGTTTGCTGTTTAACAGTTCCTGCCATCTTCCTCCCTCAAAATACTCTTGTCTTATTTTTATCAAAAATATGATGAAAAAGTTATAACCATTCATATTTCGCAGGACCAACGCGATAGAGACGACGATGACGATGACGACGATGACGACGATATGGTATAATATTATTAGAACTATATCGATTCCTTTCATACACCTTAATACGCCAGATGTCTATCGAATACTGTTATTAAAATACACATGGAACTGGATTTATGTATATGATGAGTTGGGTTATCCTGAAAAATCTCTCCGAGAAAAGCTGAGTCAACTGAACTGATAATCTCTGCATCAGTTAGAATAAAAACATACTTCAAGCTAATTTCACTAAAGTTTTCATGGTGAGATGCAGCATGGCACTAAAGGAACTAACAAACAGTGAATTCGAAATTCAACACTTGCAAAGTTTTTAATTTATTCACAAGTACGATAAATTTGTCAAATATTTTTAGTAATAGGATATAGATCGCCCCTTGGATGTTACTGATAGACTGAACCATATTACTAAGTATATGAGAGTCCATGTGTGATATCCGGTTTTGCTCTCAAGTTACCAGCCCGCGATGTTCCCGGCAAAGAACCGAGCCTGTGCCGGACAGGAAGAGAGGTAATCTGAGTATTTTACCTCCTTTTATACTCTTGTTCTCTATGTAAGACATCATATTGTTTCTGTTACTAGTGTACTATTGACTTCACTATGGTAAGCTGCAACGGTTTTGAAAGTTCACATTCATTTTCTGAAATAGTCTCTAAAAATATTGGACTATATTTTTTAATTTAGCCAAAATTATAGTTCACAAAAGCGTAGGTATATACTAGTGCCGCTACATTGCAATCTCTATAACACTAATTAATTAAAATCTGATACGATAAAAACAACAATTCTTAAAATATAATACTTGGTTATTTGACTCCGCAGAGACGTGATCGTAATGATAACGATAATGACAGAAGAGACCGTCACAGTGACAGAAGAGAAAATAGGAACGATAATGACCGTAGAGCCAACGATCGGACATCCAACTCATTGCAAAGTCGATATGACAACGATCGAAATGATAACAACTACCGTGAAAGATCGAATGCCAGGTGTGGCAGGTGTAACAGAGGAGATACCCGAAGCAGTCCTGATAACGACAGAAATGACGACAACAGAAGGGACGACGACAGGAGGGCTGACAACAGAAGGGATGACAACAGAAGAGATGACAATAGAAGGGACGACAACAGAAGGAATGACAACAGAAGGAATGATAACAGAAGCAATGACAACAGAAGGAATGACAACAGAAGGAATGACAACAGAAGGGACGACAACAGAAGGACTGATAACAGAAACAATGACAACAGAAGTAATGATAACAGGAGCAATGACAATAGAAGGAATGACAACAGAAGAGATGATGACAGAAGGGATGATGACCGTAGAGATTCACAGAGCAATTCAAATGATAGACGAGACAACGACAGCAATCGGCGATACAGAGACAGTGCACGTAGCAGACCTAACAATGACCGACGAGTAAAACGCTCAAGCCGAAATAGATATGATAACGACCGACGAGACAATGACCGAAGCGATACCGACAGAAGAAATAGATATAGCAACGATAGGAACGATGACGACCGCAGAGACAATGACAGAAGCAACTCCCGTAACAGATACAATGCTGACCGATACGACAATGATAGAAGGGACAATGACAGAAGGGACAGTGACAGAAGGGACAGTGATAGAAGAGACAATGACAGAAGCAACTATGATAACGATCGGAACGACAACGACAGGGTCGATTATGACCGAAGGGATAGAAGCAACTCTCGCAGCAGATACAATAACGACCGATATGACAACAACAGAAATGACAACGACCGATATGAGAGTAACAGAAATGACAACGACCGATATGACAACAACAGAAATGACAACGACCGATATGACAACAACAGAAATGACAACGACCGATATGACAACAACAGAAATGACAACGACCGATATGACAATAACAGAAATGATAACGACCGATATGACAACAACAGAAATGACAACGACCGATATGACAACAACAGAAATGACAACGACCGGTATGACAACAACAGAAATGACAACGACAGACGGAACGGTGACCGAAACAACGATAACGATAGAAACGACAACGATGATGATGACAACAACGATAGACGAGACAACGATAGGAGCAACTCAAATAGATACGACAATGATAGACGAAATAATGAACGATCAGATGATGATAGGAATGATAATGATAGAACAGAGGGTGACAGACGCGATGGTGACCGAAATGATGACGATCGGGCAGATAATGACAGAGCAGATGATGATCGGAATGAAAATGACAGAGAAGATGACGACAGACAAGATGACAACAGAAGGGAAAACAACAGGAGAGCGAGAAGAATACAACAAGCGAGGCGAGAGAGACAAGCGAGACGACTTAGACCAGTTCAGAGACAGGGGCAAGAGCAGGACAGAAGCAATAGGAACAACGATAACAGGAGGGAAGAAAGTTACTCAAATAATAATGACAGAAGGAACGACGATAGACAGGATGTAAGTCTGATTTGTAACTTTGAACTGTTTCAGTGTTTTACCGCGCTAATCTGAACAAAAGATGTAGTCTGTTGAATTGTCAAGGATAAATCAGTAAAAGACTTGACTTACTTTATATCATCTAGCTGGGGCAAAAGGCGTCCGCCATTGCGAGTGGTCGGGTACTAGAGACCTGTATTTACAATGTTCGACTCCGGAATTGTATATCGTTGTAAAATCGAAGACAGTTGAATAACTTCTCCGCGATTTTTTATAGTAGTCGCAACTATTGATTCTGGAGTTGTTGGGAATAGTGTAGCGAGCTTGCCCCTTTGGTCTCACTCTCAAGACCTTCTTTTTTGAATTCTACTTGATTTGTTCAGAATAGTACGTCAGAGCAAGAGCATTTTTATGTTAGCATTATTATATCATTTTAATATAAGTAAATTAATTTAAACTCATGGCTACATGATTAAACATAATACTTACAAAGTAACGTATTTTCCATAACTGCATTTTATTCGCGATGACCGATTTTGACTCTATTGTTCCGAGCTTAACGATATACGATACTTTCTGTAATCTGAATAACTTCAGCAAACAGTTTTATTTTGACATAGTTTATAAATGACTGGTAAATCTTGTGTCAGATAAACGTAATACAATATATTGTTAATAAGATTTTCTAAAAAAATATTTAAGATAGGCAAAGGAACAAAATCATTAGGTAACATCTTGTGGCATTATTTCTATTTTTTCTATGCTACATGTTATCGGTGTTCATATTCCTAATATCTTTTTTACTATTACTTTATTCTTAACTAAAAATTGATTGAGTCAGGCGTTACTTTGCGGAAATCCATTTTAAATTTGAAAATGAAAACAATATATCTAGTTTTAATTTCCGCGAATATTAGTGGGTTGCAGGTATGCACCTCCCTCCCGCCCGCTATATTATGCACATGCAAGATTACTGGGCAAATGCAAGGATTTTAAGCACATGCAGGAAGGCAATGCAAAACCCATTGCATTGCCTTCCTGCATGTGCTTAAAATCCTTGCATTTGCCCAGTAATCTTGCATGTGCATAATATAGCGGGCGGGAGGGAGGTGCATACCTGCAACCCACTAATATTCGCGGAAATTAAAACTAGATATATTGTTTTCATTTTCAAATTTATTCTTAACTTTCAAACTAACAGAGATAACACACAATTTTATTTAAAAAATAATCAACGAATAAATTAAATATTTGCAGGACGATAGGCGAGACAGCAACGTAAGTGTCATCTATGTATCTTTAAAAATAAAACTTATTAAAATGTATTTTTATAAAAACGTATTCTATAAAATCATGTAATTTTCAGAGAAACAACAATCGCGAGGATAACGCCGAAGATAATTATGAAAATGCATTGAGGGTAAATATCATGAAGCAACCCTCAAATGCTCCTTCATTCTATATTTACGTTCCCATCTGGAAATAAGTAAAAATATTTTACAGTGCTCAGTATATTTCACTTGACACGCGACTAATTTTATTATGAATCTTCAAAGAATATCAGTTCAAAGTTAACAATTCAAACACTACCATAAGAATATACTGTGCACACTGTTATCTCTGCTGGCACCACCATGGCTCGTAATACAATATTTCAGTGTCCATTGCTCCATTCGTATACAAGACGTCTATGATATCACAAAGCAATACATCAATGTATATTGAAAATGTACCAACATGGGCCATTGTGTAGCCTAAAACTCAACCCGTTAGCTGTAGTGCGTACCAAAAAACCGTAACTTTATTTAAAAAAAACTGCTTTTATTAAAATGGACCATAGACTTTTGGCTTACAGAGTTCACAGTTGGACATCCTCGCCCAGAATGTGGATGAATTGCAATCAGTTAGTAGTTATTATATGATTATTTAACTTATTTTCTTACTCTGATATTTAAGTTTCCGTAAATGCATGCTCATGTTTGGGACGCAAATAAAATATTTAATATCTCTTTCTGTTATTTATTATGGCCATCATATTAGCACTTATATAAAAACTGGTGAACCATATATCTAAATACTTACCGCAAAATTGCCCTAGGATTCGTTTCAGACTGTTCATCAATTTTTCATAATATCTCACACTTTCTTAAAACTGTCATACTGTCTTGCATGTTTTGTTAATTAAATGCATTTTTGTTAAATCCTTGGAATGTATTCATTATTTTTTGTTCGCTTTAGAGATATGGAGGACAAGGCGTAAGTATAACCAACATTCAGCTTTTCTAAGTCATTGTAAACTGTGCTTTTTGTCAAATAATACCACCGGATGTATTTTTCAATAATTAAATCTATTTTATTTTTGCAGACTCTTAAAGTTTCTTACGTAAGCATATTATTTTATGAAACTGCTTTTAAAGTAGCTAATGACTGATTTTTTTATATATTTCTGAAGAGTTACAAACATAGTATTTCTGTTTTATTTCTAGAATCCACCAAGTGCCTTGAGCGTACGTGAACTTTTTATTTAAATCTTTCAAAGATAGCAATGTTTTGAAAATAGCTTATTTTTTAACTAAACAATTTTTAATTAAATTTTCAGCGAACATCAGGAGTCCACGATTTGGGCGTAAGTTTATACATAAACTAATACGAAAAGCACTAACAAGATAGAAATAATTAATATTATACAAATGCTCATAATCGTGATGTTTGTACTTATGTTGAATTGTTATTACACCTGTGTAGGTAAGCAAAAATATTAAACAGTATTTTCATTTCAGGACCTTAATTTCAAATATGTAAGTAATAGAAAACGGACCAAGCTTCGACAAAACAGTCCAACAGGACTCCCTATGCATAATGCTGATCGTTTTTACAAAAATATGAAAAATATCCCTAACTATCAAATGAATGAGCTGCAGCATAGCTTCAACAACCCGTAATTTGTGTTTCTGTATATTATTAAACTTTTTTTATATTTAGATTGCGCCATATCTGAAATCACTGCAGAGATACAGCGAGGTAACACCAATCAATATATTATAAAAATAATATATATACATTTGAAATGGCTAAAAGTTTGCAGACCAACAAAACAGTCATATATAAAGTAGAAGACCTAATTGGGACATGGGATCTACTATCTTCTGCATTGCCGTTTCCAGCCTCCTAGATTACTCTATGTTATTTTTATAAATCAGATACTGCAAATCTTGTGAACTTCGGACGTGCGACAGAGGCGACAAAGAAAATTCCAATTTTTATCTTGCATTTCAACTGCACAACAATTTAGTTGTGACTGACACATAAGCAGGCACGGGTAGTTAGAAGCTCAGAAATCTGACTCTAGTCTTTCCATTGGTATCGTATTACCCAGCCAGTGGGTTGTAGAAATCGAATAGACAATCGCTCTTTATCAAATACTTGCACTCAGCTATGTGCGGTTAGACTGGACCCGAACATAGAGTAGATTCGGCAGATTGAGTGGTCACAATACAGCTGTATTCAGTAAGACTTGAACCTGACACCAAAATATTGGAAAATGGATAGACTGGTGATGATAGAAGATTCCATCATTCTCTTCATAATCATCGTTGTTCAGTAAAAATACAGAGACAGCGAAAAGTCTTGGATAACAGCACTTACGGTAAACGTAGAAATATATTTTGTTTCCTAGCGCTTTGTTCTTTCATTTCAGAAAAAAGATTTTGTTTCTTCTGAATGTTCGCCTTTTCGTCTAGTTTTTTAGTTCTTCTAGGTCTGTGATGCTTCAAGTCTTTCCTTGGTAAAGTACATTGAATGTTATTATTTTAATTTATCGGTGTCCTTTTCGCTAGCTCGGATTGCTTGGCAGTAAATCAAGCAACGACTACAGCGTGAGTAAAAATTTAATAAAGTACGTCTAAGTAATCGTATATTACCTCTTTTACTTCTAAAATTAAGCAAGTAGGTATTCGTACCAAATAAATCAATGCTAGCGTATTTTCGATGTTTATTGATAGAATATGAACTTAAATTATGACGTCTTGTACACGAATGGAGCAATGAATATCGAAAAGACGCTAATTTAATCACTTTTTCGCAGAAACTCGACAGTTTCATTATTTCCCATTTATTCTTAGTTAGTAATTTTAGCTTAATTTGTTATTTACACCAAGATTAAAGTATAATTTTCTTTATTTAGAGTGACCGATCGTCAGCGTACAGACAGAACTCCGCAAACAACGTAAGTTGAGCTCGACATTATTTAAATACTACTCACAACGAATCAATATGGAGACATCTCTACGTCCTCCCTGTCTGATGTTATGAACTATTATGAAGTTTGCACAGCGTGGGTGTGCTACTGTGCGTCGCGATACACAAAAGTTTGTCAAGTGGTGCTGCCCATGGTGTATTTGCTAACTTCGTAGGTATTACCTTTTCTAAGGTTTCACATCCTATTCCGGACAACGCAGCTTTTATTGCGCTGTAGTACCGAAATCTGCAAGCTCTTGAACAATAAGTTGGGCTGCTTCGTTCAGCACGCCGCATTCTACTGCCCTCTTAGAGAAACCCACTCTACAGAAGTCAATTCGTGCTTTGGAAAAGTTCAAACTCATTAAAACCTAACTTAAACACTCAATTTAATACGGTTACTGTTATGTTTGTTTTTAGTATTTACCCCTCAGTTACAATACCTTAGACCAGAATAGGAATGTGAGTATCCTGAACCATTTTAACCAGTCTTGGTGCTCCTACATCTGTATATTATATTATCTGTGTTTGTATGATTCAGTCTTCTTCACATCTTATTTTTCACCTTCAAGCATATAAAGCTGTTCTCGTCTCTCTGTTGATATATCCTTTAACTCCTTAAGAACTGTGGTCAAGCTATTCATGGTCTTATAGATTTTATTTATGTACACTTTCTTATTCGCGTACTTTTAAAATATTTTTTTATTGACCGGCTAATAAAAATATTGAAGTTATTTTTTACCACTTGATCGTCAAGAACAGTCATTGAATCTGAATCGCGCGAAAATTGTTTTTTTATTTTTTATTTTTCAGAGACAAGCGCGCTATCTCCGTGAAAGTGACGATGATAAAAAGAAATAAAACCCTCGAAAATCTCAGTAAATGTAATATATACGACAACTTGCTACTCTCAGACGGACACGATTTGGAAATTTGCTTATTTTTGTTAAAGCATTGAATCAATTTATAAATAAAAAGCATAGCTGCAGCAAAACTTTGTATTTTTTATTTGTTTTTTAACTTGAAAATTTTACACCAACTCGTATTAATCTTACCTACTTATACACCGCCAGGTCACAGAGCCAAATGATGAATGAAACACGCCACCAACAGAGAGACTTTTGATTGAGCATGACACTCCCAAACACCAGGGCACATTCAAGTCAAAGACAAAGGTAATCCCAAAGTTTGTCAAAGACAAACCCAAAAATAATAGTTTTACTTTGGGGTCACACAATATCTACAATTATGCAATGCTGAATAGATCGAGTCTAGATACCATGAAAAAATTGTAGCCTTAAAATCTTCAGCGGGTCCATTTTTTTTTTCAAATGTTAATGGAATAGTTTGTGTTCCATAGCCACTAAGCTATGGAATAGGACCAGTACTTAGCCAAGCATTTTTATCTTCAATGTTATCACCCAACTTTATAATATTGTTGCGCACCTCAGCCAAAGCCTGTTAAATAGTGGCAATCGTTACCACTAGCGCCATCTAGTGTCGAGTAGCAGAACTAGTAGTCAAGAACCTTCGAGACTTTTCTGTGCTAGAACATTCTAGAATTATCGTCAGTTGGTCAGTGACAATCGGTATGTACGCGAACATTTATAGACCTTTCTACTATAGAAGGTTCTGGAATTGACTGACACCCTATATATAAGGCCTGCAAAGACCGCAACCGAGTCAGTATTGGCTGGTTGAGCAGTAACCAGCCTTAGTGTGCTGAACTGCGAGTGGTCCATTAAAAAAAAAAACCGCAACCGAATCAATCATTCGCCCCGATAAGACTTCGACAACTCTGAGAGAGCGTAATGTCTAGCCAACAGTCTAGAGCCCCAGTGCTCTCCCAACTCTTAACTAGTAGATCAAACTCACCTCGACATGGCCTACGCAGTAACGCTAAAGTCGAACGTAGAGCTTCCCTCCTACCAGTCAAAGATCCTGATGACGCTCTGCCCGCCGTCACTTCAGACGAGGTGTAACATCAAAAGGATTCAGTCGAGGAAAGCATCTGGCTCCAATGGCATCACCAACAAGGTGTTAAAAAACTCTTCCTCGCCCAACTCATCGTGCTAATAACCGACATCTTCAATAGCGCTCTAAGCAACAACATACTGTACCAAACATGGAACAGATCCCGCCAGTTACCGACGCATCAGTTTACTACTACAACATTCTCGGCATAATCAACGAGAGGCTTATCTACAAGCAACTCAAAGATTATACCGAGTCAAAGAGTCTAATCCCCGACGAGCAGTTCGGTTTTTGAACCGAACACTCGTGCATCCAACAAATCCACCGTATCGTCGAGCACCTAAGAGTTGCATCCAGCGAGGCTCGATGACGGGCGCCTTGTCCTTCGACATAGCAAAAGTGTTCGACAAAGTCTGGCACAACGGCTTGACGGGTCGGAGGTTCAATGAAACAAAACACACCGACTCGTTCTTCATACAGTTTATTGTATCACTTATTGCATAGGTACTTATATTACAATGCAGGTACGACTCACAACACGGGAGAAACTTTAGTTAATATTTCTTCAATTCACATGATCAACTTAGCGGGAAAAAACGGCTGTCAGTTAGATAGCAGTGTTGCCAACAGAAACCAAATGTGGAGTGTTGCGTTCGCCACACCACCCCCCTACGGAGAGAAAAAGTTCCCGAAAAATATATATATATATATATATATTGCATTGTAAAATAAAATATATTATTATAAATTATAATATAATAGATGATGAAACTTAAATATGTTTTTTTTACTTTTTATAGATCCAGAACTTCTCTGAATTTGACCCTGCGTCCAGTCCTAGTGGTAATTATAGGAGCAGGTGGTGGTGCTACTGTTGCAGAGGGTTCTGAAATAGGTATTTTAGTTGGGGCAGTGGAAGATGGAGCTGAAGCTTGTGGCGTAGAGTCTGGGACTGCGTCTGTTTTGGTTCTTGACGTTGGGTCAAGATAGGCGGGCTTGACACGGTCTATGCTCACGGTGAGTTGTTTACCACGCACCTCCAACGTTAGGGTTTTGTCTTGCCTCTGTATGATTTTATACGGGCCCGTATACGGTTGTTGTAGTGGACGTCTCACCGTATCATCTCGTAAGAAGACATGACTGGTGGATGCCAGGTCCTTGAACACGAATGTGGCCGGGTTGTTGTGGCGAGCTGCCGGTGTGGGTCGAATGGACTCCATTTTGGTTCGCAGCTGAGTCACAAAGTCCAGCATATCACTGGTGCTTCGTGTTTCCTCTGGCGGTACGATGAGCTCTCCTGGAAGGCGCAGGGGTTCACCATAAACTAATTCGGCAGCAGAACTGTGGAGGTCCTCCTTGAGCGCTGTCCGCATACCCAGCAATACAAGGGGAAGTGCCTTTAACCACGTGCTGTCGTGGCACATTAAAGCGGCCTTTAATTGGCGGTGCATGCGCTCCACCATACCATTGGCGCAGGGATGGTAACTTGTTGTTCGAATCCGCTTGATTGCGCACACGTTCATGAGGCGCTGAAACAAACCGGATTCGAATTGCCGACCCTGGTCGCTGGTCAAAATATTAGGCACACCGAACCTGGATATCCAACCTGTCACCAACGTATCTGCAACTTCCTCTGCTGTTATAGATATCATTGGCCAAGCTTCTGGCCACCGCGTGTACCTGTCCACCGCAGTAAGGCAGTACGAAAATCCGTATGAGTGCGGAAGCGGGCCAATTATGTCGATGTGAATGTGCCGGAAACGTGCTGATGGAATGGGGAAGTTGGCCAGAGGCGAAGAGACGTGGCGTGAAATTTTGCTGCGTTGGCAGTCGACGCAAGAGCGCGCCCAGGCGGCGCATTCCTTGCGAATCAGGGGCCAAACATATCGATCAGCCACCAGGCGAGCGCTTGCACGCGCACTGGGATGGCTGAGGTTGTGTAATCTCTGGAATGCAGGTCGGCGGAAGGCCTCTGGAAGATAGGGTCTTGGCTTGCCCGTGGAAGTGTCACAGTAAATAGACACATTAGTTCCAGGTATGGTGACTTTTTCCAACTTTAGAGACGAGTCAACTTGCATCCGGCGGAGTTCCTCGTCTGTAGTCTGTGCATCAGAAAGCGCAGCGTAGTCTTCTTCAAGGGAGAGTGACTCAATGCGAGACATTGTGTCAGCTACGATGTTCTCATTTCCTTTAATATGCACAATATCGGTGGTAAATTGCGAGATGAACGATAGCTGGTTGAGTTGCACCGGTGGTAGCTTCTCGCGGCGCTGGAGAAATGCGTAAATTAACGGTTTATGATCCGTGTAGATGGTTACGTGGTAAACCTCCAGTACATGCCGAAAATGTTGCACTGCTTCATATACTGCGAGTAACTCACGGTAATATGCTGGCCAGGTGGTCTGGCGTGCAGTTAATTTCTTACTAAAGAAGGCGAGAGGCTGCCACTGTTCATTTACTAACTGCTGTAAACATGCGCCAGCGTGGCTTGAAGAGGCATCTGTGAATAGTCCCAAAGGAGCGTTAGGGACTGGGTGGGCTAGGAGAGTGGCAGTTACAAGGTGATCTTTACACTTCTCAAAAGCGCACTCGAGGTCTGGTGTCCACGGCACAGGTTTCGCACCCTTGAGCTGTGTAGAAGCCAGGACATCGATCAGTGGAGCTTGAAGCTCGGCGGCTTTAGGGAGATACCGGCGATAGAAATTGATCATCCCTAAGAATCGCCGAAGGCCTTCCACTGTTTTCGGTAGGGAAAAATTTCGCAAAGCTTCTATCCTTTCCGGTGGTGGGCGGGTACCATCCTTAGATATCCGGTAACCAAGGAATGTCACCTCTGCAGCGGCTAGTACACACTTAGAAGGGTTAACGACGACGCCATACTCAGATAGCCGCTGGAAAAGGGCGCGCAGGTGTTGGGCGTGCTCAGCAGCATTTTTAGAGTAAACCAGAACGTCATCCACGTAAGGGTAACAGAAATCGAGTCCTCTCACGACCTCGTCCATAAAGCGCTGAAAAGTCTGCCCAGCGTTACGGAGACCGAAGGTCATGAAAGGAAACTCGAATAACCCGAAGGGTGTAGTAATGGCCGTCTTGCAGATATCCGCCTCAAGCACTGGAATCTGTTGGTACGCTTTGACCAAATCTATGGTGCTGAAGATCGTGGCACCAGCAAGGTTGTGGGAGAAATCAGCTATGTGTCGGACAGGGTAACGATCTGGGACCGTCCGAGCGTTCAGCGCTCGGTAGTCCCCACAGGGGCGCCAGCCGTCTTCACCTTTGCGAGCCATATGCAGCGGTGAAGCCCAAGGACTGTCTGAAGGTCGCACAGTTCCACAACGCATCATTTCCTCAAATTCCTTCTTCGCAGCCAGAAGTTTCTGAGGCGCGAGTCTACGAGGACGACAAGAAACGGGTGGTCCGTCGGAAGTCACAATGTGATGAACCGTTGAGTGCTTCATGGTCCTTGGGAGGCCAGGTGGTCGAGTTATATCCGGGAATTCCAAGAGGATTTTGCTGAACGGTGAACTCTCAGCGGCAACTGTCTTCACGCTTGGTTGGTTCACTTGAGCGATGGTAGCAGGTACAGACATTTTAGTGCTGCCATCTATAAGACGCCGGCCGCGGCAGTCGGGCAGGAGGTGGTAGTATGATAAAAAGTCAGCACCAATGATTGGTGTGCTTACATCTGCTATCACGAAGTTCCACCTAAACTCTCGGCGAAGACCTAAATTTAAACGAAGAGCTGTGGTGCCGTAAGTTTTTATTGAGCTACCGTTGGCTGCACGCACGTCAAAGTCAGTAGAGTTGTAACGTCCTTTGAGAAACTGACGAGGGAAACAACAGATATCGGAGCCAGTGTCAATCAAAAACTGACGTTTTGATTCCGAGTCCAAGACAAATAGACGGCGGCCACTTAAGGAGCAATCAGTTTCCGCCACTAATGATTGCTCGCGGCGTTTCCCTTTTGAATAGAATCCTAGGTACACGGGTTTATACATTTATTTGCTTTTTCCCGGAATCTTTTGTGGTACCAGCATAATTGGTCCCTAGATTGAGACGATGACCGGGATTGCGACTGAGCGAGCCCCATTGATCTTGAGCGTCGAGACTGGGCTGCTGCTTTGTCTCGAGTGAGAGAATCAACTTTCCTCGTCAACTCCTCAATGTTGCGCATGATGTTGCCAATATCAAATGTGGCAGCAGAGTGAACTGATGCTGAAGGGGCAGGCGAGGTCTCCACTATACTGTCCGCAATTTCCGCAACCTTGTTAAGTGGGAGATCCACTTGAGCCATGAGGATTCTCTGGACCTCAGGTGGGAGGCGGCGCATCCATAATTCCCTAAGGATGCCTTCATCACCCACCGACGTACCAGCCAAGGAGCGTAGATGGCGGAGAAACGCGCTAGGCTTCCGGTCCCCCAGTTGTTCTTCGCTTAAAAGCTGACGTGTGCGCTGGACCTTGGAATCTGATAAGCGCCTGATTAGTTCCTTTTTTAGGTACTCATATCTGTCTTCTGTAGGTGGGCTTGCTATAATATCTTCCACTTCTTCAGCTACCCGAGCATCCAAAACTGAGAGTATGTGCCCATATTTAGTGGTGTCCTGGGTTATGCCAGCAATTTGAAATTGTGCCTCCGCCTGTGCAAACCAAATGACAGGCTTTTCAACAAAAAAATTTTGCAGCTTGACGGAGACACCTGCAACACTTGTACTTGTAGAAGAATGAGGTTGTGATTGAAAATGAGCGAGCTTTTGCTCCAGCTCTATGACCTTCTGTTGGAGGGAATTGTCTTCGTTTTGCATGGTTGAAACCAATAATTAAATTTAATAAATAAATAAAGGAACCAAGAAAACCAAATGAAATGATTAGAGGTTAATTTGAAATCCAATATTAATAGCAACCCACATTGGACTTCTGCGGCCGTAAACAAAACATAACTGCCATACAATTATTAATACTTAATAAGTTAGTATACTTAATGACAAACAGTGTTTACACAAGGACACAACAACCAAACAAATTATGATATATGAACTTAATCAAGATGTAGTATTGTTTCTCAATCTTGTTTTTACAATAATAAAAATCACAAAACAAATGATTATATTAATTTCTGGTATTGTAAAAAGAAATTAAAAAATTAAATTAGGTAAGTAGGTATATAAATTTACTTTATATAATATGTGCAGTAGACTACCCTGACAGTACCTTACCTACTTGTGTTACATTGCAAGTTGCAATGCTAACAATTACAAATTATGTTTTTCAGTAGGTATATAAGGACCCAAACTGGTTTTGAAATGGTAACTAAAACATTAACTTTACATAAAATAGTTTTTCAATAAATAAATTATTTGTAAACCAACACCAAATTTAATTTAATTAGTGACAAAATAATTAGTAGCAAGTATTGTTAGATTATGAGAGTGGGTTATTGTAAACAATTTTAAATCTGACCGCAAACAATCAAACCAATCTGTTGACTAAGCTCTAAATATAATTATGTGAAACGGCGGACACACTCATGCTAAAACTTCTTAGTAGCTAAATAAGTATGCCTGTTGCTTGGTCTATGAAGATAGTATAACACTCATGCACTTTTTGTAACTTGAATCACTTTGATGGTTATTATAGGTACGGGTAAAAGTCAAAACACCATGCAATACCAGGAAACCCTTTGAAAAGTTGTGGTCGTTGTCACACAAAACTTGCAGAAAGTTACAATGAATGTTTGCTCACCAGACTTGGGGCTATGTTACCATTGAAATATGTCCTTGGTCAGTTGTTTCTCTTGTGCTGGAACTAAGACAGGGTACTTGCAGCATGTGAATACCAGTCTGCAGGCGCGTCGAACTTGCAGTGTAGCAGGTTGCGTAAACTGAACATGTAGGTAGTCAGGTACACCTCGGCGTGTCGGGTGAGCCCAGCCGTCGTCGCAGGGAATATGCGAACACGTTCACTGGTAAACACTCGTCGACTTACGCGGGGGCTTCGCATTCCGCCCCTGTATATAACGCAGGATACCGGTACCTACTCAGCAACTTGTTTTTTTTCACAATATCACGTCGGGGTCACCAATGACGGGTCGGAGGTTCAATGAAACAAAACACACCGACTCGTTCTTCATACAGTTTATTGTATCACTTATTGCATAGGTACTTATATTACAATGCAGGTACGACTCACAACACGGGAGAAACTTTAGTTAATATTTCTTCAATTCACATGATCAACTTAGCGGGAAAAAACGGCTGTCAGTTAGATAGCAGTGTTGCCAACAGAAACCAAATGTGGAGTGTTGCGTTCGCCACAGGCTTAATCTATACCTAAGCGATACCAACTCGGCTTTGCCGCGGCAGCAGAGTTTCACCCCAGCGTAACGCCTCCACGTGCAACTCATAAACGTGCGTTAAGAGCTCTTCCAGCAGACCTGCGACAGAAGAGTAGGATAAGAGACGTAGACAGAGTATGTAAAGAGACAGCGAAAAAAACTTAAAATAATGTACACTAAATTAACTAAAACTTATAATTATGAACCCTGTACCTACTTGTAAGTTGCTGTACCTACCTAATACACTTAGTTTTATAGTAAACATAAGTCATCTAGCACCTCATCATTCTAGCATTTGACAAAACTTGTGACAAAAATACACATATATGTAAAACGAAAATAATTTGATCGTGTTTTTTTTTTTTGCTGCATGACCAGCTTCAACTTTCCAGCCTGTATAATATAATGTTTATTATAAAGATATCTTGTACTGATTCATAAAATCTTAAAACCGTACTTATTTAAGTTAACACTAATGCCTAATGCGCATAGAGCTTACATCAATATCAGTCGGTAAATAACGTCAGTTTAACTTCAGTAGGGCAGGACATGAAAAACAAATGGTATTGGTACACCTTATTCGATACGATACCTGCCAAAATAATATAATTCAGTAAAAGTATCGAATGCAGAGTATCGAGTACAAAAGTATCGGAATCGTATGGAAATGTAGGTACTCGACACCACAAAGTATCGATACTTTTTACGTGTCTCTAGTCGTCTCTTTTCAGAGAGCTATGCTAAAGATTCTACGGTGCTGCCAGATTAAACAAAACATTTATAATCATTCTACCTTTGCCATGTTCTATAATTTTGAAATTTATGTAATGTATGTGTATGTAAATAAAATGAAAATGATTTAAGAAAAATGTATACTGCGTGTCGATTATTATTTACATTCATTTACCTAATAGCTTTCAAGAATTACATCTGACAAGGTATAAAACATATAATACTATTATGGACTATTTTGAAGACAAATCAATAGAATGTGCTATTTGTAATTTAGAATAATTGACGTTGCTGATTGTGAAAACATTTGTGTATTTTTGATAGTTGATTTAGGCTACTTCTTGGCGATTTTGGGCTCGATTCATTTGGCAACACTGATTAAAAATGTTTATGTAAATGTCAAAAGGGGTGTTTGGTTCTTCCGTCGTAAAGATTATTTCAATTGAATAAAATATTATTATAGTTTAAAGATAAACAGGTAAAATGTCAACAAGTTTAAATCAGAAAGCGTATTTGCAAAAATATCTTGGTGGACCGTCAGGGGACAAAAAGAAGAAGAAAAAAAAGGCCGTGAAAGGCTCGGGGTATGTTGAACAAATTTAAGATAAATATTTTCTGAGAAACACGTAAACAATCAGCGTTTCTATCAGTTTATAGTTTTAGTCGCTAGCCCGAGATAAAAATACCGATTCATAGCATAACCTACCAAAATTGATTTTTGTTTAGCATCGTTTGTCTTGCCGTAACGTTTCCCTCCTATACTATGTTTTTGCATTATAGGTTAGGAATGTAAAGCTCTATAGTCACTAACACTAAATGGTGAAAATCACTCAATCTCAGGTCTATTTTTCCTCATCGTCTGCCAGTCCTTATCTCAGTTTAATTAGAGTTTCCGTCGTAAATCTTTCTATCATCATCATCATCCTGCCCCTAGGTACTCCATGTTACTTGGGGTCGAAGCAACACACGACTCAAAATTTTCCTTCATTATGACCTGTCAACCGTTACGCTATCACTCACTCCTTTTCTTTCATATCACTCTTGACTTCACACAATCCCATCCATCTTTACTTCGGCTTCCAATTCACAGTTACACTATGTGTCTATACGCTGTCATCACCGTAGTCACCTCCTTTCTAGCCATTATGCACAACACTGTGTGCTTCTAAAAAACTGGCTCTTAGATTGAAGTGTATGGTATGAACAATCATAGTTTGCTTATGTCATAATTTATCGCAATAAATAGATAAGAAATATACTGGTCTGTTTCTAAAGATTTTGTTACTTATCATCAAACTGATCATCAATCAGTCCTCACTTGAACCATGTACCTGCTATGTTACCTATCTCTTCACTACCCTTGGTCTATTGGTAGAGAATTCCTATGCTTTTATGATTACCATTGCACCTTTGTGCTCCAGTTTTAAATAAAATAAACGCGTTTTGGAGGATCTTACCCAATACATTCACTTGCAACCACTATGCCTATGAAAAATATGCATTATCTTGAATTCCTACTAATGCTCACAACTACTTTTGTGTGGAATTATTTTCTTTACTATTTTTCCTCAATAGATGGTATCTACTTCCCAAAATTAAATTAATCATCTTTTTATACAGTCAACTGATTGCAACGAAACAAAAACGAAGTTGTACTGAAAGTTACATAAATTTCATATGTATAAAAACAAAATTCAATATCTTTTGATTTTGTGAGTAGATTTTGATTAAATAAACGCTAAATAATACTCGGGATAACATATTATGTTCAAGTATCTAGATTTTGAATCTAATCAGTGATTCTTGCGTGATGTTTCCACAAACAGATAAACAGACAAAAATTGCATTTTTATGTTCTGCTTTTTTTTTTGTCTGACATTTTTCAGTTAGTTTTATGCAAAAATGTTCAATGTACTGGCGGTGGTACAAGGCGAATATGATTTTATTATATGTATAGACAACAATCCCATGAAAATCAGGTTAAATAACTACGAAAATTTCTTTAATTCTAGATTAAAAATAATAGATGATGACATTGACCTGTCAAAGCTTCGTACCCTGGACGGTGACGACTTGGATGTATTCGACCAAGGCGAGGACGCCCCACAGATAGCCGGTATAATTGATGACCGACCTGAGGAAGTTAAGAAAGCAGAGCAGTTCAGTTCTAGCTCAAAGTGGAAGATTATTAGTCAGGTTAGTTATAGAAAGCAATACATACATGGAACAACTTTTACAGTAAAAGTTTTTAAAGTAAAAGTATAGCATAGGTAGTAGTAGCATAGGTTATTGTACTGCAGTAAAGGTTTAGAATGGGCTAGTGTCCATTGTCCAGTCAAAGTTACACTCTAGGTAGTATCACAACTCTTTACTGTATTTGTAATAATGAGAGTTGATCATTGGAATAAAAATGTAGTACTGAGGAACTTATCATTGCAATTTTATTTCATATCTTCAATTGCATTTGTCTGTCAGTAACTTATCAAACTGAATTCCAAACTGATTCCCATATTAATAACTACATATAATATTATGAAAAATATTATTTAAAATGCTATAAGTTCAATCAAAATCCAATACTTGACAAATTATGTGTCTTACCAAAAATAAATCACGTTAACAATTTAACTTGATTTATTACAATCTTAAGTCTTACCAACATAAACAGGATATCATAATGATAAACTTTATTATAAGAACACTGATTTCACCTTTCAGGAAACTGAATTAAATGCTGTTCGCTTGAACAAAAGAGAAGTAGAAAATAACCAAAATTGTATTCACAGGATGATGGCTTCAACAGTAAATTAGAAGTCGAAGAAATTAAAAGAGACATTAAACAAGCTGAGAAAGAAAATGAACTTATCTTTGGCAAAATGTACAGTGACTCAGAAGATGAACAAAAGAATGATTCTGATCTCTCTCCTCCAAGAAAACAGGATACTGATAACACAGCAAAAGCATCCAAATCTTCTAAGAAACATGACAGTGATAGTGATTTTAGTCCTCCCCGAAAAAGAGATGCTAGATCACCAAAAAGAAATAATGATAATAGGTCTCCTAAAAGAAAAGATGACCAAACTAAAAGAAATAATGATAGATCACCAAATGAAGCACATAATAATTCTGCTAAAAGAAGGAATGAAAGACCTCCGACAAGAAGGAGTGATGATAGGAGGAAAAGTTATGATAGGTCTCCTAAGAGAAGGCATGATAGGTCTCCTGTGGAAAGACAAGAAAAATCTACTAAAAAGAGTGATGAAAAATCACCCAAAAGGAGGAGTGATGAAAAACGCAAAAATGCTGATAAGTCTCCTAAGAGAAAAAGTCGTGATAGATCACCTAAAAGGGAGAATGACGATAAATCCCCAAGAAGGAACAATGATGTGAAATCCCCTAAAAGGAAGAATGATGACAATTCTCCAGTAAAAGACAAAAACAACAGAAATAACAGTAATGAACCTGCAAGATCAGACAAACCTAGGAGGCGCAAACCTAGCCGATGGGGAGATTTCCCCCCAGAGGACCCTGCTACATTACAACCTTCTAATTCGGAACATTCCCCTAGGGTAAATTCATCACCTCCCAGAAAGTCAAAAACAGTCTCATCACCACGAAAAAACAAAAATAGTGACTCAGATGCGTCTCCACCAAGAAAATCTAAAAAAATATATGATTCAGACCAATCGCCACCTAGGAAATCGAAGAAAAGTCATGATTCTCCTCCGAGAAAACCTAAAGGAGATAGCTGGAGGCGTGGAGAATCGCCAGAACTCTTATCTCCGCCTAAAAAGCAGAGGTATTCTCCACAGAGACAGAGTCACAAAGATAGACATGAAAGGTATCAGAGCAATCCAAGGCAAGATAAATCTCGAAAACACAGACAGTCCCCAGATTCCGATCTGTCCCCACCTCGAAAAAATAGAATAGATAAATCAGTTTCTCCACCAAGAAAGAACAAAAAACCTACAGAAAACAGTAAAAGGAAATTCAACAGTGACTCTGACCAATCGCCACCTAGAAGGGAAAGAGACAAGAATACTTCAGAAAGAGATAGGAGGAGAAGAGCCAATGACAGTCCGCCACCATCGAACAAAAAAATGGCGAAGACGATGGAAGGCAAATTGGCGGGACTGCAAGACGCAAGACAGTTGAGACAGGAAAATGAGAGTTTTAGAAAAAGGGAAGAAGAAGTATTCAATAAGATGACTGATGAAGTTTCAGGCAGGAATGCTCAAGTTGTGTCTAGGAAAAGTGAGTACCCAAATACCTTCCAAAGATTATTTTTATAAGATAACGCAAAATTTAAAAAAAAATTGTTCCGCATGTGGCTTAATGTACTTGATAATAATTGTCATGTACGCTATATATTTGTTAACATTTAAAATAACTTTTTCTTAAGTTTAATGTATTATTTTGGTTTGCTTCATATAATATTAATTATATTTTTTTTTAGTAATGAACCTTGTGTTTTTCAGACAAAAGGGAAACATCAGAAGAAAGACAAAAACTGAAAGAAAAGGCAGAGCGACAGAAGGAATTAGATGAAAAATACAAGAAATGGAGTAAAGGGTGAGTCAATTGTTAATAAATCAACCTTTAATACTTGCTGTACATTAAAAGCTATATTATTGTAAAATCTCTTGCCATATTAGAGGCTTGCTAAGCGACCCCGAGGTGTGTATGTGAATGGTTGAATGACTGATCAGCAGCCCTCTACCATGATGTCTTAAATCCATCATGATTCCTGTGTCAGAGAGAGACCGAGTTACACAAGACAAATAGCACTATCCCTTTCCCTCACACTGAATCATGATAGCATTGGCACTTTCATTATGTGTATATTGTTCGGTTTCGGTTGTCATGGTAGGTCTTTGACAGTCATTGTGAATAAACATAAGCCCAAAAGTCTGATCAGTCTCTTGTGGAGTTCAGATAGGCAACCATACCATGTAAATTACTTTTATTCAGCTGTATCTGTTAACTTGTGGAAGGCAATCTCAACATAGGCTAAGACTATGCAGTTATAGGTTATCGTTATAGGTTATATCTTTTACTAATTTCAGCGTAAAACAGATTGAAGACCAAGAGGCTCGCGTTCAAGACTTCCTTCACGAGTCATCCAAGCCACTGGCTCGTCTTAGAGATGATCGCGACCTTGAGGATAACCTGAAACAGGTGGAGAGAGCGGGAGATCCGATGCTGAAGTACATGAGAGATAGGAAGCGGGAGCGAGGGGAGTTGGGGCCAGGTTAGTGAAGGATTAGTGTAAATACTATCTAATAATAATAATAATCTAAATATAGTTGAATCCGCTTATAATGACATCAAAGGGAAGTGAAAAATATGTCATACTAAGCGGACGTCATACAAAGCGTAATCTTAGGAATTAAACAAATCCTCATCTTTGTTAGTTATATCGTGTAATAATGAGAAACACAAAAAGAAAATGTTGATAGACATGCAACATGTCAATAAACGAAGTCATAATATCCGTACTTTTTTTAAAGAATTTAATATGAAAACCAAAATTAGCTCCGTTTTACTTCATACTAAGCGGTTGGTCAATATAAGCGGCGTCATAATAAACGAATTTCACTGTATAGAACTTGATATTTCCGTGCCACTTATGAGTTCGTGTAAGTTCTCTATGGATACGGCAATATAAATCTTCGTTGACCTAGTAACAGCAAGCACTATTGCTGAGCATGGGTCCTTGGTTCGATTCCTTGGTTCCATAGTGTTTTTGAATTTTTTATCTGGAATTTGTCAGCACAGCCCGGTGTTTAAATTTGTACCTGGTCGATGTTAATAGGCTCACCCCCTATTATATTGGACTTTAAAAAAATATAACTGACGAAATGTGGATTTGTATGTATGGTTTATATAGGTACACCAATAAATAGGGTAATCTGTTGCCTCTGTCATAAAACGTGCGCATTTTTTTTTTTTGGGACTCTCGTCTCGCTCCCTTGTTTTATGACTGCGATTGCAACCAACGGAAATGATTGTAGCAACAAAAGTAGTATTACAAACGTAGCAGTAAAGCGTATTATCATTGTTTAGATAGTGATTTAACTATAAAAGATTCGATTTTTTACTTACTCTACTAAAAACGAACTTGGTAACGTATCGCAAGTTTTCCTCAATAACTTGATACACGCGCTTGTTATATTCAAATAATCTTGATAACCCACATACCCGCCCTCCACGCTTCGCATTTCATTATCGTCATCAAGGCAAATTAAATAATCGTGTTCGTAATTTTATCCACAGAAAAACCAATATACAAGGGCCAATTCCCGCCAAACCGTTTCAACATACGTCCTGGTTACCGCTGGGACGGAGTCGACCGTTCCAACGGCTACGAGAAGAAATACTTCGACCAACAAAGCAAACGCAAGGCCCAGGAGGAAGAGGCTTATAAGTGGAGCACCGAAGACTTGTAATATGCATTCTATTTACACGTGGATAAAGATGAAGTTAGCGTGACATGAAACTTATGATGTGTAGGAATTTACGTAATTATGTTTGTAAAAGATTGTAAATATTTTTATAGCATTAAAGTTTTAGTCAATGTGATTTGGGTTTCTTTTATTAGTCATTCTACTTACGAATTTGTCCACATAGAAGTCAACAATACCACATCAATCCTATGGCATTCTGCAAGTAGCTTTATATTGGCGAAATATTTTCTGTGAGCTTTCAAACAATCTTTTATACACATCTATTTTAGACAAAAACCTGCATAGCCTTATCCATATATCTATTGGGATTTGGTTTCCGTAATTAGTCCTGATGTTGGACCATTGTGCGTGAGCCATGGCTGCCGTCACTCCAACCAGTCAGCAGATCAGTCCACTTAGTGTGTTCAGAACTTCTGTAAGCAAATTCAGTGTCCCTATTGTTTGTCTCCGTATTTCGGCTACGCCTGTGCCCTTAAGGAGCAGTTGCGATACCGTTTCCTTTACCTCCATGCAAGCTCTGCATAGAGGACTGTCCATTATACCTAACGTGTGTGTTTGTTCAGTGTGGTAGAGTATTCAGTGTGCTTCGCCCAATTTAGCTGCTTTTCCAAGAAATTGCCCAGGAAATTGGTTTCATTTGAGAGGCTTAGAGTGGTTCCAAAGAACCGAGGTAGTTTCCTCCTGCCTAGCCTTATCTCAACTGTATTGAGATTGGCTACAGTCGGCTTCCCGTGTTACCGGATGCAGCAGAGTAAAGCGCGCAAAAATTCTCGAAATCTCAACCCACTACATATGTTTGCAAATTCAGACAACGCGGCGGGGAATATGCCGCTTCCGTTCCAATAATGAATGTAACGGGTTATTTAATATTATTTCCACTATATTATTTCCCAAAAAAAACACCAAAAATATTGATATAATTTATTTGTTAAGAATAAATGTAAATCAGAAGAACTACATACAACTGTATCATTATAATAAATAAAATAACTATTATTTGCTTATTTATTATTAGTAAAGTCAATGCTACATACATATTGCTATAATTTACGTGAAGGCCTCATGTATAAAACTAAATCAAAAATAATAAAATACACAAGGGAACAAAGGTTTGACAACCAGAATAGTACCTAATCATTAACCAAATAAAACCTGTACCTTTATGCTTCAAATACTCTATAATAGTGGACAATTTAAAATTAATGCCATTATGTCAAAATTTGTTATGCTTTTCATTTATATAAATTTTTTAAACGATGTTTTATGTAATTTTCTCATTTTTTCAAGCATCTATAAATTTAGACCTGTTACAATAAATTCACTTTCTGTTTCTAGTCATGTTAGGCAATTGTATTCCCAAACAAGTCAAATTTTGACAGTTGTAAATAAAAGAAAATTGTTCCCTTGTGTTATTATAATGGAACTTAGTGAAAATTAAAATAAATATGAAATATGATTAGGAAAAAAATGTAATTCAGAGACATCATCAAAAAACTCTTCTATCTTACAGAGTCCAATACATTCTTGATTTTAGTTTGGTACAAGAACAAATTTACAACGTGTAACAGTATACATTTCTTTGGGATTACTATTAAATTTGACGCGTAAAAAAGTATTCTAAACGTTCAGTTGACAAATTATCGAAAGTTTACAATGTATCAAGATATTTTATAATCCTAACAAGTTTCCGATGACATAATTAATAAGGCTTTAAAAATTCGAATGTAAGAAATTTTAAAAAATGTTGAGAATAACAAATAAAATGTTTCAAAGACATGCAATAAATGAATCCGTTTCAAAGACATGCAATATTTTCACTACAGTCAATTTTATTGATTATCCGAGTCGGCCGCCGACTCCACAGCCGCCCGCTCAAGACAGGCCCCTTTTTAAAATTGGTACGTACAGTCCACATAAAAATGTTTTGCTAAATTATTTTTAAGTGCGAAAAAATAACACCACTCAATATATTTATTTTTTTTGCGGTAGGTACCTTGTTTAGATGATATCGAGCATGGACACGAAATTCTTGCAGTTAATTTTTTAACACCTTATATTAAAGTATATGAATGTTTTGGCTTATTCAGATGAATATTCTAGGTGCAAGTCCAAGGTAAATAAGTACTATGACGCCTTTATCGTCATAATTCCGATATAAGAGAGAGACGGAGCTATATAGGACAAATAGCACTATCCCTATCCTTCGACGGAATTATAATAAAATTGGCACTTCATAGTACGGACCTAAGATATGGACTATCCATGTGAAAAATTTCATTGAATTCTGTTCAGGTTTTAATGATAATATTTAAGAATTTTACACATTAGTGAAGTTTGCTTTGTACCAAACTACAATATGACGCAAACAAAAACACTAAATATATTCAAATGAGCGTAACGTAATATAGTTAAATATTGTATTGCTTGCTACATTATTTTATGTAACATATAAAACAATTGAGATAAATCAGGACAGCTTTTTTTTTAGTTTTTTGTATTGTTGGGATCCCAGGTTCAAGTTCTAGGTAAAGCAAAGTTAGGTTTATCTGTATGGAATATTTTAGTGGCAGGAGGTTGGCAGAGGGACACCCCCGTGCCTGGGAAATCACGTAAAGTTAATCACTGGTCGTGTCGAATCGCCGTCCCATAGGACTAAGAATAAAACAAATAGAACACAGGTAGCCGTGTTTGCGAAAACACCTGCAGTGCTATTCTGTAAGAACTCACGTGCGAATTCGATTCATATCTCGTTTTCGATTACACTTCGTAACTCACCTGAAGTGAAAAGTATTTGATATTCTGACTGTCAAGTTAAGTTCGCTTCACCTATGTTCTCACTTAGTGGCGCTAGTGTAGTTTTCATCAAGTTACAGAATACCAAATACAGTTTTCACCGCAGAATCAGAAGTGAGAACTGGAGTGAGTTCTTACAGAATAGCATTGCAGAGCACTGTAAAATGTTCTGGGAGTAAATATTCTGTTTTTTTTTTACCTAAATGAGATCTGCAGGATATTCTTATTTTCGAGCCTGCCGATAACAACCAGGCGGGGTCGATGGTGTGTTCCACGCGCGCCTCAAAGATATGTCGGCAAAGACGAGGCCCCATAAGGTCAGTGCCTGCTAGAGTTGCGGAATTTGTTCAAAAGAGTCACCGCGGCCCTGCAACGCAATGGACACTAGGAGAATCACGGGTGGGTTTTAGCCTGTAACAGTCTGGACTCTCCCTTCCGCTCCGCCCAGAGATGAAGAAGTCAGTTGGATGATTTACCAGCCTTAAAAAAAAGTTTGAAATAAACATAATTCCACGTAGTCTTTTTCTAAGACGCCCCTTTCAAGTATTACAGAATACAAAAATACGCATGATGCAATCGCAAAAAGTGTAAACAGAAGTTAATACATTTTTATGTATTTGACCACAAACAAGCTGTCCTTTCATACATAAGCATAAGATAGTAAAATTATTATACTAAAATAACAGAAACATTTGATCTATTTGATTTCAGCGCTATCCACTAACACTCTAGAGACAATTTTGATACATTCCAAAAGCCTTGATTTCAAGCCGTACTATTCTTTTGGCGAGGTATATTCTAGTACCACAACGGTAAATTTTTCAGTGTTCTTTATTTTTTCAGTCAATTTTTTTATAACTTCGCGAAAAATTAAAATATTTCCTTACATACTTTTGAACTGATGTAAAAATATGGCTGCCTGACAGAGTATGGTGTATTCTCTATGCAAAAGCTGTCAAAACGTTAATTCCTCAGGTAACATTATTATATGTACATATATTAATATACCTGAAAATTGTTTTTTTTTTTATTATTATTGGTGCCTAAGTTTTAAAAGGGGTAGTTATAGTTCATAATTGTGAATAAAGATTAAATTGCATTACTTTTTCGCGAAGTTATACAACTAGCTACATTCTCTTCATCTTATACATTTCTGTTGCATCTCTACAAAATATTTATATTATTTATTAGCTTTACATAAAAGCCGGTAATTCGTGACCTAGAAGAACGATCCAAAATCTATTGAGACTGGCAGCAAGCGTTGGTCTGCCTCAATTTTTTAAAGGTTTTTTTTCTTTCAGATTATCGATATTTCAGCGATATTTAATCATTCGATATTATCAAAATAAAGTAGTTACAAAAGGATGATCAATCGACATTCCTCATAATATAGTACCAACGGTACTTTTGCATAAGAAAAATATAATATATTTTTTGAGTTACATAAATATACCTAGAGGTACTTTTCGGAAATTCTGACAACTCTAATTCAAAAGTGTATTGCATTTGTTTAAGTGAAATCAAATATAGACCGTAGAGGATTGTTCTTTGTAGGCCACGAACAAACATTACAAGTGAAAGAACAGTTTGAATAATGAAATTGCAAAATGTCTTTTGCAAAATTCTAAAACGACGTAGCAATGATTTTTTAATGAGAATGAATGAGATTTTTTATTAAATTCAACACCACTACCATAAAATAAAATGATTAAATTGAACACCATTCGATTTTGCAAATATCATAAATTGACGAAAATACGTTTCATTCAATCATAATAAATTCAACCGATAACGGTTACACATAGGACACACCACAACACTAAACGCGATCTATACAGAAATAGGACTGATTTTAATGTACTTATTAATGTTTTGTTAACACGTTTAGAGCAAAAGTTTATGTTCTAGTATTTATTACTTATATGAGACTCATATTGCTTGATAAAATTTGAAATTAAATTCCAATGCTTTTAAATTTATGAAGGTACTAGCTGCTGCACGCAGCTTCGCCCGCGTGTATGTCGGAAATTATCCCAAGGGAACATAACATCCCGGGATAAAAGGTATCCTATGTTACTTCTAATACCTCCAAGAATATGTGTACAAAGTTTCATGATGATCGGTTGAGTACTTTTCGCGTGAAAGCGTAACAAACATCCACGCCTTCACATTTATAATATTAGTAAGGATAGATGTACTCTATGGATGATTTTGCCAATGTCAAGTTATGACGAGATTACATTAGTCATCTCTTATTTGACTAGTATCTCACCTGATTTTATTAAGCTAGTGGTCGATGATGGAGCACGCTTGTCTAGAAAGAACCTATTAACTCTTGAATTAAAGACCGCCATATCGATATCTTTAGGCTCAAATGGCATATCCACCAAAACATGACTTTTCCGGAGAGCCAAATAACAAAAAAGTAATTAAGTTTACCTGTTACGACGCTTTCGGTAGTGAGCAATGAAACATTTTTCATTTACACGCAATTACAAGAAAAAAATGTTTCGCGATCCAAAAATTATATCTGTATCTACCACTTTTTTGCGAATATCGAAATATTAAATATACCAATCGAAAGTACAGTGATAAAAAAATACCATCAAATATGACTACATTAAAATCTAATTTTGGCCAAAATGGCGTTTCAGCCCTTTTTTACCTAGAGGTATCGATACGTCAACGGCAGTATTAAATGTTAGGTACTACTGATGGATTCAAGAACCAAAGATATTCCTATTTTGATCACAATATACTTAGTTTATTGCACTCCCTAATGTTACAACCTGTTGTTTCTGTACCATATTATCAATAAAAAATATCAGCTTTATATTTATTAACACAATGTTTAAATTTGCTAATCAATATATAGATCGCTCGCCCTTTGTTATATTTAAAGTATTTTTTCTAGAAACAGTACTAGATATAATATATATTATTATTTCTGCGGTGGTTTTTGCATTGATATGTGTACCTACATTAGTAAACTTCATGCAAATTGGAAGTATATTTTTCTGTAAGGATATATACTGTTCCCAGGGTTGGCACAGACCTCTCTGTGGGCAGTAATCCACCACGCGGGCACACTGCAGTTTGGTAAACTTCAGTCCTTCAATTTTTTGGTTCTGAGGCATGTTTTCTTCGCCATGTTTGCCTTACATTCATTTTTCTCTATAAGTTTTTATTATAAATTAATAATTACTATTATGATTATTAATATTTAAGAATATAATAATAAGAAGACACAATTTATTGAGCTAAAAATATGCCTAAAGAATTAACTAGCTTACTACTTAATAATACAATAGTATGAAGTAAATCTCTTTGTATACCAGATACAAATGGTACTATTTATTATGGGAATATAATAATATAAAAATTACATAACAAATTGAATATAGTATAATTTTAATTTCTTAAGACATTGGATTAATTTTTAAAAATTGTTTTCTGTAACTAGCTTTTGTTCGCGACTGCGTACGCGCAATCCCGTTCCCGTAGGAATTTCGAGATATCCTCTCTTACTGCTCCCCATGCCAAATTTCAGCTTTTTACGACCAATAGTTTCGACTGTACGTTGTCTGTCAGTCACTCAGTAACGAGTTTTATATTACTGACAAGCTGACCCACGCAACTTAGTTTGGGTCACATTTTTCATGCCCGCCCCGTTCCTATTGGACTTAACGTAATGATAGCCTATAGCCTTCCTCGATAAATGCGCTAAGACTGAAATAATTTTTCAAATCGGACCAGTAGTTCCAGATATTAGCGCGTTCATGCAAGCAAACAAACAAACCTTTCAGCTTTATATATTAAGGAAAAAGAGAATAATTAAATTGGTAAAATTAAGGCATTAATAGTAACTTTCAGTATACATAAGTGCTTTTAAATTCTCATACCTACAAAGCAAAGAAAACGATACTCTCACCATCCAGAAAAATCAACTTCAAAGTTCATATCGATGCAAAAACCAGCGCATTGTGTCCTAAAGTATCGCATCAAGAGGTTCTAAAAAAAGTGTCATTCTACCAGAGATAACGATTGTCAATAAGACCAAAATGGATGTGATTGGCTACGCAGCATTAAAGTAGCAAATCTCTTAACCGATTTCGGGCCCGGCTGGTGCTGTAAAGATAATCTGGCCAAATAGGTTATCATAGACCCATCAGAAACACATTGTAAGTGTCCCCCCATCTACTTTCCTGGCCTTTATGCCCACCAACTGCACCTTCAAAAACTCCCCCCCCCTCCACTTCCATTCGAAGTGGAGGGGGGGGAGAATAAAAAATGACAGCGATCCAAGTGGCCACATAATGTTCGAACAACATTTGCAAAGGTATTGCGACACAAAAAGTAGTAATACTTGTCAATTCCATATTTTGGACTTTTTGACTATAGTTACAGCTTATAGAACGTCACTTTGTCTAGATGGTAAGCATGGCGCATAGGCAGTGGTTTGAGTTAGGGTAGGCCAGAGAAAATGTCCAAAAAAAAAACACACCACATTATTCAGGGTTGAAATGTGGTGTTCTTTTTTTTGTTTTTTTTTTTTAATAGGCTATTTAAAAAAAAACTCATTTCATTAAAAATCAACCCTGAATAATGTGGTTATTTTTAAAATTTATTTGGACATTTTCTCTGGCCTACCCTAACTCGAACCACAGCACGCCCCTGCGCACAGGGTGCTACTCCTGTCAACGCCTCCCCCTGTAGCCACCGCCGCGACCTCGTCGGTCTCTGTCGTCGTGTTCGTTCTGGTAGCCCCCTCTGGACTGGTAGCCCCCCTGCGACTGGTAGCCTCCCTGGGTCTGGTAGCCACCCTGGGGCTGTTGGTACCCTTGCTGGTTGTTTTGGTACGGCTTTTTGTAGCCGCCGCCGCCGCCGCCACCGCCGCCTAGGGAAAAGGGTATTCGTGAAAAAAAAATCTAAAATATTAATTGTTTTTTAGAAACTTCGGACTAGCGACCACAAGTGCAAAGACGATAATTTGGGTGTCCTAATACTCCTAAAAGAAAATACCGTTGCACAAATACGCGATCGTCGCGATAATTTATTCAACTATGGAGTGATGAGAAAATAATAATTATTCTTTATTGTACACCATAAAACTTTTTTTTTATATTCGAGGTACTTTTGCCTAGCTTAGTCGCATTATCTCATAGAGTCTATGAGAGAGTGTCTATGACATAGACACTCAAATTAGTAAAGGCAGCTGAACTAAAGATCGGAAGACCCGGTAATAAGTCATCATTATGCCGTGAATAGGATGTCTTGTTATTAGAGTGGTGAGTTTGACGAACCTTGATATCCTCCTTGGTGAAAGCTCCCCATAATATCATAATAATTATCCTCCTTGGTTATATTCCTCCGTATTCCTGGTTGTATTAATAAGTTATTCATAAAGACAGACGGAACTACTTTAGCCACTTACCTTGATATCCTCCTTGGTTATATCCCCGCGGTATTCCTGGTTGTATTAACAAGTTATCCATGTAGACAGATGGAACTACTTTAGCTACTAACCTTGATATCCTCCTTGGTTAAAACTCCCCATACTATCATATCCTCCTTGGTTACATCCCCGCCGTATTCCTGGTTGTATTAACAAGTTATCCATATAGACAGACGGAACTACTTTAGCTACTAACCTTGATAACCTCCTTGGTTATATCCCCCTTCGTATCCCTGGTTATATTAACAAGTTATCCATGTAGACAGACGGAACTACTTTAGCTACTAACCTTGATATCCTCCTTGGTTAAAACTCCCCATACTATCATATCCTCCTTGGTTATATCCCCCGCCGTATCCCCGGTTATATTAACAAGTTATCCATGTAGACAGACGGAACTACTTTAGCTACTAACCTTGATATCCTCCTTGGTTAAAGCTCCCCATACTATCATATCCTCCTTGGTTATATCCCCCGCCGTATCCCTGGTTATATTAACAAGTTATCCATGTAGACAGACGGAACTACTTCAGCTACTAACCTTGATATCCTTCTTGGTTAAAGCTCCCCATACTATCATATCCTCCTTGGTTATATCCCCCGCCGTATCCCTGGTTATATTAACAAGTTATCCATGTAGACAGACGGAACTACTTCAGCTACTAACCTTGATATCCTTCTTGGTTAAAGCTCCCCATACTATCATATCCTCCTTGGTTATATCCCCCGCCGTATTCCTGGTTATATTAACAAGTTATCCATGTAGACAGACGGAACTACGTCAGCTACTAACCTTGATATCCTTCTTGGTTAAAGCTCCCCATACTATCATATCCTCCTTGGTTATATCCCCCGTCGTATTCCTGGTTATATTAACAAGTTGTCCATGTAGACAGACGGAACTACTTTAGCTACTAACCTTGATATCCTCCCTGGTTAAAGCTCCCCATACTATCATATCCTCCTTGATTATATCCTCCGCCGTATCCTTGGTTATGTCCCCCGTGTTGGTTGTAATTCTGGTCGTGTGAGTGACCTTGGTTGAACGGCTGCTGACCCTGGTTGTTATAACCGCCCGGGGGAACCTCGTATGTTTGGTAGTTTCGGTTCTGTTGAGGCCTGTAAAAATTATGAAATACTTTGGTCATGAGTTGAAGTAAAACTAAAGTTTTGAATGAACATTATATTTTATAAGTACTTCATTGCACACCAAAACACCTTCACTAATAACCTCCTTTTTTGAAGTCGGTTGAAAATATAAAAATTAATGGTCCCAATTTTAGAGATCAGGCACAATTTCAGTAAGAGAGCGATAATCCAAAACGCAGAGTCAATATGGATTGGTAGATGCCACGCATTACCTCCGCATCTTTGAAATTCTTCCGCCTTCCTTAACACCAGTTTACTAGAATCTCATCTCACTGCGTAAGATATCATATCTTCATTCCCTAGCGAGGAAAAACTCATGAAAAGTCGATATAATCAAAGGAAGCGATAAAGTCACAGGTCCGAGACAAGTAATCAAATGGTAAATTCACGTTTAAGCCGGTCTGCCCTTTTTATGATCACTATCCCTGTTATGATCCCCGCTCCCGTGACTGTACCCCCCTTTTTTTATGGGATATCATTAAATGACTTCTCCCGCTCGGGCCTGGTTGCTATCGGACGGCGAGCCACCCATAGCTTGCCATCCGCAGGCCCGCGCAGCAGGTGGCCGGGAATCGCCCTGCGTTTCGCGACGCCCGGGGCGTCTTCTTCTGTTGCGGCGGCTGGGGCGTGAGGTTTCCCTCTCTCGCACGCGTTCTGCCTCCTCCTTCGCTAGCATTACTGCTTCACAGAAGGAGGCGACCGCTTCCCATACCTCCTCGCTCCAGACCATGGATTGAACCAGGGCCGGACGCGAGAGGTCGCCGCCGCCGATCGCCTCGACGAGGACACGGCGTTACTCCGCCCATGACTGTACCACCATGCACTCGTCCTCTATGCCTGCCCGCCTTTGTCGGCTTTAGACTTGTTAAAGCAACTGTAGTAGTTGTTCCTTACCTGCCATGGTCGCCGCCCCTGCTATGATCACTTCCTCTTCCATGATCCCCTCCCCCCTGACTATACCCCCCCTGTACTCGTCCCTCTCTACCGCCGCGTCCGCCCCTTCCACCCCCTCGTTCGTGACCTCCACTTCCGCCAGCGTTAGAGTTGTTGAAAGAAGTGTTGTTAGAGTTGTTGAAGCCGCCGCCGCCTCCCCGGCCGCCACCTCGGCCTCCGCCGCCTCCCTGTGGGAATGATCATGCTGATATACTGAGACGACGTAGCCTCCTTGACAGAGTACATACAGAGTATTTTGGATTATGAAAATATGCTTGGTTTTATCTGGAAGTCATGTAATAGCGCCCTAATAAAGCAGATGCCGTAAATAAGTACGAAGATAAATCCAAAAACATGTTTTATTCATTAAAATAAAAGTAACACTAGGGGCGAAGTTGGAGTTTTTGTTACAATACAGACAAACCTGTTTAGGTAGACTTTGGATATGTAAGAAACCTCTTACACTGATTTTGATAATGACTAGAATTATATTTTAATCCCCATTTAAACATACTAAGGGTGTTCAAACACAAACCGATTGATACTTGATCGATGCCATTAATCGATGGTAGAATGATAGTCGACGTCGATCGCCAATCCCTACCACACAAAAAGCAACCGTTACTTATGTATGATCAATCAATGTCACATCCCACCTATGTCACTGTTTGTACAGTTAAGGAGTATGATTCCCTGCCGTACTCTGCGTTTCATGATAGCTAGTATGGTAGGTATAACCAGTAGCCGTATTACGAAGTGCCAATGCTATCATGATTCGTGTGAGGGAAAGAGATAGTGCTATTTGTCTTGTGTAACTCCGTCTCTCTCTGACACAGGAATCATGATGGATTTAAGACGTCATAATAGGTCGCCTGGAGGTCTTTGAGTCAAGAATGAGGTTACTTCCAGGCAAGCAAGCTCCTGGCCAAGTTGTGACTGGTCAACACGAGCATATCAAAAATAAAAATTATGTCGTCGATCGAAGCCTCGATTAATTGATATGGTAGCACTATACCCTAGGGAAGTGAGTGCATTTAGTACAGAATAACAGACTCACGGCAGTTCTCTGTTGCCACGAGGGCATCTCAGGAGGTGGAGGCTGCTGCTCGTTGGGACGACCACCTCGGTCAGGAACCTGCCAAACAAATAGTTATTTTACACAAACAAAAACATTTATTTTGGATAGAGATCACCGGCACTTTTAAACTGTCAAGGTTTTCTGTACTCTATTCTGAAAAATCAGTTTTCATTTCAATCTAGAGTCTCGGTAAGCATTTTACACTATGTAAATTACACTAAATTTACTGTGTATTGGCTATGTTTTAGATTTGGGTGACTCAACCAACTGTGGAATATGTTATTACAATATTTCTACCTCCTCCCTCGGTAAGCTATTGTTGTTCTTTTTGCGTTATTTGTTTCCCAGTGCTTTTGCCTTCCAAACCTCTCTAACTCTTGCCATGTTTGAACCGCTGACGAGATAACCTCTCCCTCACTCATAGCTAATCTATACTAATATTATAAAGCTGAAGAGTTTGTTTGTTTGTTTGAACGCGCTAATCTCAGGAACTACTGGTCCGATTTGAAAAAATCTTTCAGTGTTAGATAGCCCATTTATCGAGGAAGGCTATAGGCTATATTTTATCCCCATATTCCCACGGGAACGGGAACTACGCGGGTTAAACCGCGAGGCGCTGCTAGTAGATTTAATAAATCTTTGTATTTCAACTGACCCGTCCTATAATAACTTTGTTGACATCAGTCTGTGTGTTCTTCCTGACGCTCGCGCTGGAAGTCTTCTCGACCAATAGGAGCGCTGTCCGGGCCGCGAGGAAGTCGGACAGCTTGATGTCGGGCTTCACTTTGAGGATCTCGCGTTTCGGACGGTACGTTGATTGGATGACGTCTTTCTTTGACTTTAAACGGTCGGACCACTGTGGGGGAAAAGGATTTTTTTTAAAGGACTAGTGTTATGCCAAAAAGTAAAACACAATGTGCAAAGAATTCATTAGCATAAGCATAATCAGCCTTTAACGTTCCCACTGCTAGGACACAGGCCTCCTCTCTAGGAGAGGGAATGGGCCGTAATCCACCACGCGGGCCCAGTGGTGATGAAAGAAATTACACAAAGTAACGCGCCTGGCTGTGTTTGAACCCGCGACTTACAATTCGTAAGTCGGGGTCGTCAACACTCGGCCACCACAGCTCAAAGAATTAGATAAATTACAAAAAATTAAGCCTTTGAATATCACGAAAAACACTTTAATATTATATAAGTGTTGTTATAACGAAGTTTGTTATTATGACGAATAGATACTTCTATTCATCATAATAACAAAATCGGTGCCGGCGCAAACGGCACAGCTGATAGGTGGGTAGTTATGCGCGTTTCGCTTCACTACACGCAGCGTTTCGAGTAACCATAAAATCAGTTTCAAATTAAACGTCTTTCGTTAATGATAACTTTATTTTTTGTACTAAGCCATATCAAAATGAATGTTTTAAGTTTAATATGTCAAAGTTTGTACACTGAATAAAAAATAATCGTTTATATTTTAAAAAAATCTGCTTTACACTTTGGCGATTTTTCTACATGTTTCCTGCCAAAGCCACGATTACCCTAACTTCAAAGTCTGGGAGCATGCGCAGATAAACTTTCAGCTTTTATCATAAGTATGACGAAGTTTAGCCGACCACAGGATATCGCTCTATCTATAAGTAACTATATATTTTTTATATTATGAAGACAAAGATCTAATCTATACTAATATTATAAAGCTGAAGGTTCGAATTGAAAAATTCTTTTTGGGTTGAATAGACCATTTATCGAGGAAGGCTTTAGGCTATATATCATCACGCTTAAGCCAATAGGAGCGGAGCAGCGATAGAGAATGTTTTAAAATCGGGGATTCCACGGGGACGAAGTCGCGGGCAGCAGCTAGTATAAGATAAAGTTTCCTTTCCTTTTCTATTCAACTTTATTCACTCTCCTTACCTCAAAACTCTGTATAGTGCACTCCAGCCTCGTGATGAGCGTCTCCCTCCTGAGACGGTACTCCTCAAACATCTCAGTGAACGTGTTCTCCAACTGCTTCCAGTCTTTCTCTGTGAGGGCCTTGTTGTACAGCGGCTTGCCTACTAGTTGCTCACCTACGGAAAATATTAATTAAATGTTTATTTTGTTTGTAAGTTATGTTAAAGCTTCCTGTTACCGGTTTCACCCAGTCAAAGAGCATAAATACTGGGTGATTGTTAATTAAGTGCGTTCCTTAAAATAGGTTATACTAGATCTGATTTGTATCTATTTTCCGAAACCGAGAAGTATCAGTTGACTGGAATAGATTTCTCACCATTTGCAGTTTTTGGTCGTGAGGCGGGAAATTACAAAAAAAAAATCTTAAAAACTTTGATAACTCAGAAACAACCCAATATGGACCTCAAGTCAACACACTTAATTACTAATCACTCTGTACAAGCTCCCAATCATGGTCATATTTCAGCCAATTAGACAAAACCTTTACTAATTATACAGCTTAAGCTTCTCATTCTCTTAAAAATTAATTGAAATTCATTATATTTTGCGTACAGCTTCTTGAGCCAAAAGACCCAGTCAAAATGTCTTAATTTTTTAATATTGATGGATGAGAGCTTGAAAGACCTTTTTTTTAATGTTTCCACATGTAACATTCATGTATAAAAGTTGCAATGGAAAAGAAAGAAAAAAAAAGAAAGAATAATATTTATTCAGCACATACATGAAACACGCACGGTACATGGTAAAAATAAAAGAAAAAGATAGTTATGACAAGAACTAAGTGTGTGTCCCACGGCTGCACTAAATAGGTCCATTTCAGCGATATGTCAGACAAAACTGTACCTTCAATTTAAAACTGTACCTTCTTTCGATATGGTATCCTTGAGCTTAGCCTCTAGCTTTGCGAACAGCATATCTGGAGTGATGTTGGGAGGTGGCTTGTTGAACTTCAGGGCTATTAGTATCTCTTTCAGGTCTTTCGCTGTAGGTGACTCTTGCTGTTGGAGAGAATATCATAGGTTTTATTTATATTAGATAAATAATATGAACTAGCAGCGCCCTGTATAATTTCACCCGTGTAGATCCCGTTCCCGTGGGAATATGGGGATAAAATATAGCCACCAATTGAGAGCTCTCAATTGGTTAAACAATTGTTAAAATGGGTCCAGTAGGTTTGGAGCTTATTTGGTACAAGCAATCAAACAAAAAATCTTTCCTCTTAGTATAGATGAAACTTTAAGTATTTTTTAGTATGTTTTTTTTTATCTCTCTATGATGCAATCTATCCATTTAATATCCTTTTTTTTTTATTGTGAAATGGATTTGTTCTTGACTCTAGTCTAGGTCACAGGTGACACAGACAAAGTCTACGATGGAATGAGCTTATCCAGAAAAAGCCTGTTCACTATAACTTTTTACTTTGAAGAGATTAGGGCTGAATGCTTTCGGGTACAGAGACGCAGGCAGAAAATTCCACTCCTTTGCTGTGTGCATTAAAAAAAATGATTGAAAACGCTTGGTGTGTGAATTGGTGGAATAGCTACAAGGTATATGTCATTCGGTATCTTTTGTGTTATGATGCCATTTAGTCATCCTTGGTATGTGTCCAGCAGTGCATCATGTTTGTCTTTTAAGCCTTCTAGCAATGCCAGCTTATTTGGATGGGGATTGTGGCAGTTTCGGGACAATTTCTTTATTGTTAGTCATTATTGGTAATGTCAAGGAGTGTTCTGTTACCACATTATTGCCTTGTGGAGATCAGATAGGCATTTGCTTATTTAATTAATGTTAAAAAGTAGTTTTCAGGCTAGATTAGAATTGACGTAAATGTGAAGTTTGACTGAAAGCTGGCCCCCATAGTTGGAAAAGGCTAGGCAGATTGATGAAGTTATAGGAGTTTGATATTACATACCACGACAATCTCCATGCCGGTGGACTGCTTCTCTTTGGGACAGTCTATGTTGACCATCCGTGCGGCCATTAGCTCTGATATTAGGTAGTCTAGTAACAGAAGCCGATCCTCTTTAGTTTGGAGACGAGATGACATGTGACCTGGTAACAGTTTATTTGTTATGATTTAGGCCATGAGAACCATAGTGGCCACTCGGGGCTCGGCTGAGTTGTCCCAACGCGGGGGTACACGTACCCACACGGGGGGACAGCACAGACCGCCAGGCAGGTCTTCTCATGCAACCGAGCGGGTGGGCGGGTTGCGGATAGCCCAGCTCCGGCTGGGGGACCGCCACCTGACTACTCGGGGTCGATCCCTCAGTCGGAGTGTCTCAATTGAGACTCCGGACAAGAGAAGTTTCCCGAAAGCCAAAATCCAAGGCCTAGGGTTATCCCAGCACCCTATTTCCTTCAACTCACCTACTCCAACCCTCACTCCCTCCTTCTCCTACACTCCTGTCGGTCCAGAGGAGGGGCAACCTCGATTCCAAAAAAAGCCCAACAACCAAACCACCGTCATGAAGCAGAAAGTGAAAATAACTACCCAGGTGGGTCCCGGCCAAGCCGGGGAATCCCATGCCGACTCGTCGGTCAGCCCCCATCGTATTCTGGGAGGGGGCAACCTACTGCCTAATGATGCCGCGCCTTCAGCGCGACAGGCTGCTGTCACAGCGCCACCAACAACGCACACTGACTCGGCTGCGGTACACGCGCCCACTACCCAAACATCGGCTGCGGTACACGCGCCCACTACCCTGACATCGGCTGCGGCACACGCGCCACTACTGACACAGACGAAGCCTTCCACCAGTGCCTGGCAACAGAGCATTGTTCGGAACAGCTTCAAAAACAACCCTGACTCTGACCAGAAAGACGTGGGGAAGGCTGCCGGTTCAGGTGGTTCTATCCCGACCTCGGCGGGCGAAGTACGCATGCATAAGCGCGGAAAAGCCTCAGCTGGGGAAAGGAAAAACAGCGGCCAGATGCACGCAGCCCGCGAAGGCAATAGCCAGAGCGGCGCGCAGACGGCTGCTGCAGAGCAAGTACGCGACCAGCCGCGAGTCCGCGAAGGGGCAACCCAGCGCGAAAAACGGCCGGACGCGGAAACGCGTTACCAGGGACGAGTCCGCGAAGGGGAAACCCGGCGCGAAAAATCCCTGGAAACGTTGGAATCCACCGGAGCAGAAAGCCCGAACCAGGACCGACCCAGACCAGACATAGAGAGACCACCACGAAGGAGGGCGAGGGGTAAGCGGCTCCGGGCCCCACATAGGGGAGACCCAGCGTCCCATACTCGTCCGGGTGCCTCTGAACCACAACCCGGGCCAAGCGGCTTGGGGGCGGCAAAGAGGGAACGCCCGGACGATACGGCCTCGCCGAGTACGCTTCAGGGAAACCCGAAACGTGTGAGGACCCAGGCCGCTCAAGGGGAGCAGAGAACCTACGCGCGGGCCACAAAGGATATCCCGGCGCGGCTCTCCGTAGCGATCTGCTTCCCCCCCCCGTCCAGAGACCTGACAGTGACCGAAGCGACTTACGTACGGACAGAATTAGAGAGACTAGTCATGGAGACCGACCGGACCAAACCACTCCCGGCCTTCCGCGGTTACCCCAGGGTAGCGGACGGCACCGTGCAGATGTGGTGCGAGGACGATAACGCCCTGACTTGGTTGACTCTGAATGCGCCCAGAATAAGACTCCCTGAGACTGACCTGACTCTGACCGTCATGAGACAGACAGACATACCTACCCGTGTCCGAGCTGCGCTATTCGTCCCCGGGTATAATGGGGACATAGTGCATCTCCAGAGTGTTCTGATCCGTCAGAACACTTGGTATGACATAGGTAGGTGGTCGCTGTATAGGGCAACTTCCGTCGGTGGGGATAACCACGGGACATACCTGACCCTGGGTATCCCGACCGATGAGGTGGAAAAGGTCTTGGGACGGGAGCGGCGTATATCGTACCTACTTGGGTCCATATACGTCCGTTTCTTTCCCAAGACCCAGCCCTCTGACGTCAAGACTGACACAGAGACTAATGACACGGAACCGACCCAGACTGACGACCGTGACATGGCTCGGCTAGAGGAAGAGATGGCAAGGGCGGCGATGGCCGATGCAGAGACAAACTCTGCACCACCCACATCACCCGGGTGGACAGCTGCGCTGCTCGCATCCTCGCCGACTCGCGACAATTGGCCCAGAATGGAGGAGGGGGATACACTATCCGATGGATCCGACTCCTCCTAACTCCATTACCTCGTCAACCACACCTAACACCATCCAGATTATACAAACAAACCTTCAGCATAGCCAAACTGCCACGGCTAGCCTGCGCAGGGCGCTGGAGGTGAAACCACGAACAATCGCACTTATACAAGAGCCGTGGATCAGAAGCAACAGGATATGCGGCCTTGGAAATATCGGAGGTAAATTAACACTAAACACAGACAACACAGACAGACCACGAACGTGTATATACTCACCTAAAGACGTACCCGCTACGCCACTGACCCAATTCTGTTCCAGAGACCTGACAGCGATCAGGCTCCAAACTGACCGAGACATCCCAGACCTGGTATTAGCCTCGGTGTACATGCCAGGAGACGACGAGAACTGCCCACCGAAGGAGATGGCTGATTTGGTCCGACACTGCGAGAGCGCCAACCTGGACCTGATCATCTGCACCGACTCCAATGCTCATCACCCACTATGGGGCAGTGAAGTACCGAACACCAGGGGTGAGGCACTATCCACATACTTATTTTCAACAAATCTCAACATCGTAAACCGTGGCTCTGAACCCACTTGGGTCACTGCTAGAGGACAAACGATTATAGACCTAACACTAGCCACAGAAAACGCGACAAAGTTTATCTCAGAATGGCGAGTAACTGACGAACCCTCCTGTTCTGACCACAGGAGAATTCGCTTCACACTAATCGCCAACACAAAAAAACCCGCACCCAGGCGTAATCCGCGCAAAACAAACATACCCGACTTTAAACGCCTCCTGGCTTCCTTGCTGGCAAGGCACCTAAAGCACCAAGCTCCAATAACGGATCTCACAGAACTAGAAAACACCGTAACAAAACTAACCGACTACATAACCGAAGCATATCATTCGTGCTGCAAACTAAAGGCACCACACACCAACGGTAAGGGTAACCCTTGGTGGAACGCCGAACTTAACAAACTCAGAAGTACACTACGCAAACAATTCAACAGAGCAAAAAATACGAGACTTCCAGTAGACTGGGAGGCATACAAAGAAACCCAATACACCTTCAAGAAACAAATCAGAATCGCCAGAAGAACTGCCTGGCGGAATTTCTGTGAATCCATTGAGTCGAACAGCGAAGCGACACGTGTAAGGAAGATCTTATCAACCGAACATGATCGCACGCTGGGTACACTGAAAAAACCCGATAACACTTACACACAAACAGATCAAGAGACCAGCAGGGTTCTTCTCGAAACGCACTTCCCGGACTGCAACCTCCTAGAGGACAGAACATGGGCGAGCGAACCGGGACGGACCCCTGACGATCAAGACTGGTCTATAGCCCGTAATTTGGTGACAGAAGAACGAATAGCATGGGCCATAAAGACTTTCCAACCGTACAAATCCGCAGGTTTAGATGGCATCTTCCCAGCACTATTACAATGGGGAGAGAGCACCCTAACACCATGGTTACTAGACATCTACCAGGCTTGCATAGCGCACGGATACGTACCGCTGTCATGGCGCGAGGTGAAAGTCATTTTCATCCCAAAGCCTGGCAAAACGGACTATACACAGCCCAAAGCATACAGACCAATAAGTCTAACATCCTTCCTACTGAAAACCCTGGAGAGGCTCTGTGACAGATATATTCGGGATGGACCCCTGCGCCAATACCCGCTTCACAGGCAACAACACGCATACTCCGCGGGGAAATCAACAGAGTCTGCACTACACGCCGTGGTCTCGAAGATCGAATGCGCGTTTGACCAGAAATGCTCCTCACTAGCTGTCTTCATTGACATCGAGGGCGCCTTTGACAAAACCACGTTCCAGAGCATCAACACAGCCCTTGGGAAGCATGGCGTGAACGCGACCTTGAGTGGCTGGATCACAAACATGCTCAAGCAAAGAGCTGTACAAGTCACCATAAATGACACAAAGAGGGCCATTGTAGCGAAAGGCTGCCCCCAAGGTGGTGTCCTTTCACCACTATTATGGAACCTCGTTGCAGATAACTTACTCAAAAAACTCAACGATAAAGGATACTTTACCGTTGGTTACGCAGATGACATAACCATAATAATAAATGGTAAACACGAAAACACGCTGTGCAACCTCATGCGCCAGGCCTTGAAAATAGTAGAGGACTGGTGTCAAGAATATCAGCTGACAGCGAACCCCACCAAAACAGAACTCGTTCTCTTTACCAAAAAGAGGAAACTGCCGACATTAGAACTACCACGGTTCTTCGGCACTACTCTAAGCCCCTCAACTGAAACCAAATACCTGGGTATCTATTTGGACAAGCAGCTGAATTGGGCAAAGCACACTGAATACATCACAAAAAAAGCCAGCCTATGTATGTGGCAATGCAAACGCATGCTAGGTAAAAATTGGGGCATTAGTCCCAAGACAACTCACTGGCTATACACCACAGTCATCAGACCAATAATCACTTATGGCTCTCTAGTCTGGTGGCCCAGGACCGACTTGAGCACGACACAAAAGGATCTTGAGAAGCTGCAGCGACTTGCCTGCGTGGCAATCACTAGCAGCATGAGAACAGCACCCACTGCGGCTTTGCAGGCTATGCTGGGGCTACCACCTCTCCACCTAATAGTACGAGAGGAGGCGGCCCTAGCGGCCTTCAGACTTAGCACGCTGGGCACTTTAGGAACAGACTCTAGAATCAAACACACGCGAATCATGGAAGATGCCGTCAAACGACAACCCATGATGACATCATCCAATGACAAGGCTCAAAAAATGCACTATTTCCAAAAGCACTACCACATAGTGCTCACACAAGAACCACAAGACCACTCAGGCCTCAAAGAGCTGAGAATTTACACTGATGGGTCAAAGACAAGCACCGGAACTGGAGCTGGAGTTTACTCCATCGACCTCAATATTAAGATATCCAGACCACTAGGAAAGCTCAACACCGTCTATCAGGCGGAATGTGTAGCTATCATCCTGGCGGTCCACGCCATAGAAGCCAGGAGAGTTATGGATACTCATATTCGTATACTCTCCGACAGCGCCTCGGTACTACAATCACTAGATAAGAACTACACTACCTCGAAACTCATACAAGAATGCCACAACGCCTTAGAACGTGTCACGGTGAGTAACCGCAACACCGTGACGCTGCAGTGGATAAAGGGGCACAGCGGATCACTAGGAAACGATGCGGCCGATGAGCTGGCTAGAAGGGGATCCGGAACGGTGGCAGTTGGACCCGAACCCATAGTTCCACTCCCTTTCACCCAGCTACGCACATGGCTACGTGAACACACACACTCACAAGCAGAACGATGGTGGTCTTCGGTATCTGGCTGCAGGCAGTCCAAGGAGTTTATGCCGGCCCTGGACTGGAAACTGACCAGGCGCCTTCTGCGCATGGATAGAAGCAGCCTGCGAATGGTGGCGGGGACCATCACCGGACACTGCTCACTGAACAAACACCTACACACGATAGGTATCACAGACAGTCCTCTGTGCAGAGCATGCATGGAGGAGGAGGAAACGGTGTCGCATGTGCTCCTTGAGTGCACAGGTGTGGCCGAGATACGAAGGCATACAATGGGGACACCGAGTTCACTTGCAGAGATGCTGAACAGACTGAGTGGACTGATCTGCTTCTGGAGGGAGGTCGGCTGGTTGGAGTGACGGCCGCCATGGCTCACGCACAATGGTCCAGTATTAGGACTAAGTGCGGAAACCAAAACCCTAATAGATAGATAGACCATAGTGGCCAATTCAATGGACAAGCCTATCGTACCTGGGCCATTATGGCACCTGAAATTAAGATCACAGACTAAAAACCATAACAGTTATTATGCTGCCGTCTAGTGAATATTCGTTGTATCGCTTTTGGGCCACTCTAGGTCTATCAAAATGTTCTATTTTGACTGTAAAAAATTAAATACTCAATGCTATAAAAAAAATAGTTAGGCCATAATAGTTCTCATGGCCTCAATTAAGGTTAGTTTGTTAAAGAGCTTGTGGCTATCTTCAAAATTAATTATTTAGATTTAATTTAAATTTAATATAACAATATTTAATTTAATAATATTTAATTTAACAAGACTCTCTCGTGCCCAAAAGCATGCTGAGACATGCCATGACTGTCATTTGTACAACTTTAACAGTTGTTATGGTTAATTAAAAGGTTGAAAATCTGATACCAGTCTTGCCAAGGAGGTCAGATAGGCGGTCGCTCCATGTAAAATCCTAGTACTTAGCTACATCCAATTAAGACCCAATATAGTTGGGAAATATCTAGATTCTCTTCATACCTGTAACCAACTTCTTATACGGACACTTCAATTCCTTCAAGAACGAACTGAGCTCCAATAGGAACGAACTGGACTCATCAGCATCATTCATCATGTTAACGGTCTCCTCCAGGTTGCATAGACTCTTGATCTCTTCTGCCAAGATGTGGATGAGCTTTGTGAACTCCAAAGACTTGGGGCCACCATCCAATGCCTTGGAGAAGGCGGTCTCATCGTTAAGGGGTCCCTCATATCTGGAATTTTAGGTTCTTTGATAATGTTGATTTTTACGGTTTAAATTTTTTAAGTAGGTTATTTACACAATAAATTTAGTGTTTGCGACAATAACCTCAGAAACTTTGCTATTTTCCAGGATAAATATAAAAATTGCAGACTCCAGATAAATATAAGAATAGTGATAAATGTTTACTAGATTATAATTTCTCAGTATATTAAGAAACATTTGTTGACATGATGGTGCTTGTATCTGTGTGTGACTTATTGACAATTCAATTTCTAATTTCAATTGAAATTATTTATTATATCAAAAAGTTACACTATTATATTGCAAAATTAGTTATTGCATCAAATGAATATACCAGGAAAATCTTTAAACATATTGTTGTTTTTCCAAGCATTGGGTGTCTTTGTTCTAAATGGGGCCATTCAAGTATTACGTAAGCACAAAAGGGGGGCACGGGGTTCTTGCCCTGGGATGGGGGGATCCGGGATGTGATTACGTCAGCAATATTGATTTATTTAATTTTTCAGATTGTAGTCAATTTAGTAGATTATTACCGTCTATCAACACCCTAATAGTGAATTTATTTTCAGACTGTAAATTCCTTATTTCTAGACTTATTAACTGCTGCAGGAAACCAGAACAGATTCAATAATACTTATAAATATGTTTACATATGCATGGGGGGTAAGAGCCTTGCTTACTTTTGCTGATGAGGGGGAGGGGGCAGTCAAAAATTCTGCTTACGTAATACTTAAACAATTCCAATAGGAAAGTTAAGAAATACATACTGCATCAACCCAAAAGCAATTGGAATCAGAACTGGAAGATGACGTATATGAGTATAACATAATTTGTATCCAGTAAATGTTTACTTTAAAATAATAATTCAGATTTTAGGTACCTACTTATCAACAATTTCTGTTTCCTTATTGCACAACTTTTCACCATACTTAGTATAAAATAGGAAGATATAAAATATTTATTTTTAATGATTGATCTTAACATATTTAAAATAATTATTGACTAAAACAGATATCGAGTGTCTACAACATAAGGGGGCAGTCAGCTGTTGACAAAATTAAATTATCTTTGTCATCAGACAAAATAATTAGCAAAGATTTTATTGTATTTCATAAACAAAATTGCTAAAAAATTATATGTAAGTTGTTAGCTTTATGTAAATAAGTTCTGCTAGCATAACAATAAGCTTGTCTATTTCTTGCGTCTTTATATATTTCGCCAACGCAACAAGTTCAAAAAAGGTAACATATTGATTATTATAGAAGACTAAGGCAAGCCACGTTTTAACTAATCAAAAGTGCCCAATACCAAGAACGTCTAATATATTATTCATAAACCAAATAATCCATACTTTGTAAATAATTCCGAGAAATAATCATAACAACATAAACATAATTCTATAGGTCTAAAAGGGGGACATTATAACCTAAAATCGTAAAACAAAACCTTACCCCAAATCGTTCAGTGAATCCAATATATCGTTTTCCATATTTATAGAAGTTGGTACAGCATTCGCAGGTTTAACTACTGATATTTAATTAAAATAAAACCTGCCGGCAACAATTACCAAGAAAATCAAATGTCAGATTGAGATGCCGTAAAATGTCGCTTTGATAAGGATGCCAGCTACACCGCTCTTGCAGAAAGTAGTAAACTGTAGTCGATTAAATCGATACTAAAATTAAATTAATACTATATAATAATTATTATTTAAAGAGAATTAACAGGTTAACCCTAGTTTAGAATTCAGGGTCCTTTTGCTCTGGCCCCCTTTTATTTATTTAATAGGCGTCGTTCTGAAAGAGTTCGACGTCCACCTGCTCATCTAGCTGACTACGTAGGATAATAAATGAGCCCAGGAGAATGTGGTAATATATATTAACTCCTTGGTCAATATTGAATGTCCTATATAAAGAAGAAACGGAGTTGTCAGGATTGATTGTGTCATTAAATAAATATGTTGAATTTTGTTAAATAAAACCTACATTACGGGTATATACCCGTAATGTAGGTAGGTTTTATTTAACAAAATTGTAGTAAAGAATATTCTTTACTACAATTTATTTAACGAAATGGAAAAATATCTACGACCAGAACGTTTCGACGGAGACCCGTCCTCAAGCCAAGATCTGTCCCCTCAGTGGACACATTGGAAAAGCACATTTGAAAATTTTCTGACAGCTATAACTACGAACGAGAAAACCATTGCAAAAGAGACTAAATTCCAAATACTAACTAATCATCTGTCCTCTACAACTTTTGTGCACATAAAGGATTGCACTAATTATGATATTGCCATAAAGAGACTGGATGCACTATTTCTCAAGCCACCTAACGAAATATATTCCAGGCACAAATTAGCAAAACGAGCGCAACATCCAGGTGAGTCCATCGACCAATATCTACAAGCCTTGAAACTGCTCTCAAAAGAATGCAATTTTAAACAAGTAACAGCTGAACAAAAAAAAAGTGATTCTATTAGAGACGCTTCATATCCGGACTTTCGTCGTCCATGGTACGTCAAAGACTTTTGGAAAATAGTACACTCACTTTAGACGATGCATTCAAGCAGGCCCGCGCTCTAGAGATGGCGCAAATACATAGTGATGATTACCAGAAATCAAGTATTAGTACCTTTGTCAATGCGGTCCCCAATAACAATCAGAGAACTCACATCCAAGAACTATGCTATTTCTGTGGAAACAAGAAACATGCCCGGCAAAATTGTCCGGCTGCTGGTATAACCTGCCTCAAATGTGGAAAAAGGGGGCATTTTGCAAAAGTGTGCAGAAGTGCAGTGACTGCGCCACCACAACGGAGTGCTTTTACTAGTGCTATAGATGAACCGAATAGACACATGGAAAATGGAGAGTCGCAGAAATTGTTATCATGTATCGTGGCTGCTACAACTGATCTCGATAAAGCTATGATACCGATTAAAATAAACGGATTATTTGTAGCCAGAGCATTGATTGATACAGGGAGTACTGCTAGTTTTATAGACAGCCGACTAGTTTGTAAATACAATATAGAAAAGAGCTCATGCTACCAACATGTCAGCATGGCAGCTTCAAATCTAAAAACGAAGGTAGATGCACTGTGTTCCGTCAATATCGATCTGCAAGGTCATAGTTTTCAAGTAAACTTGTTAATAATGGAAAACTTATGTACGGATGTCATAATTGGCCATGATATTCTTAAGAAACATAATACATTATAAATGCATTTTGGCGGATCTGGAGCTCCATTGAAATTATGTGCACTATCTCAAGCCAACGTCGATCCAATCTGTCTATTCCCGAATCTCTTACCAGACTGCAAGCCAGTAGCTGTTAAATCACGAAGATACTCAGATAGTGATATGCAGTTTATTCGTACTGAAATAAATAAATTACTAGCTGATGGTATTATAGAACCTAGCTCGTCACCATGGAGAGCACAAGTGCTTGTAACTACAAACGAAAATCATAAAAAAAGGATGTGTATAGACTACTCTCAGACAGTAAATAGATACACGCAACTAGACGCTTACCCTTTGCCAAGTATTGAACAAATAGTCTCTAAAGTAGCTAAACATAGTGTCTACAGCAAAATTGACTTAAAAAGTGCGTACCATCAGATTCCGATTCTTGAAAAAGAAAAACTTTATACAGCATTTGAAGCAGAAGGTAGTTTATACCAATTTCGAAGAATACCTTTCGGGGTTACCAATGGAGTAGCGGTTTTTCAAAGAACTATCAATAATATAATTGCAAAAGAGCAACTTGAAGGAGTATACGCGTATTTGGACGACATAACAGTCTGTGGAACTACCCAAGCTGATCACAATCAATCCTGACAACCCCGTTTCTTCTTTATATAGGACATTCAATATTGACCAAGGAGTTAATATATATTACCACATTCTCCTGGGCTCATTTATTATCCTACGTAGACAGCTAGATGAGCAGGTGGACGTCGAACTCTTTCAGAACGACGCAGAGTCTCTGTCATGATGTTCCCATTTGCATATCCCTGCCCAGACTTGAGTACAAACACGGTAATTAATAAACTGACTGATTTGTTTTCTATATTTGGAATACCAACTTACGTACACTCAGATCGTGGCACTTCTTTTCTTTCAAAAGAGATTAAAGACTTTCTTCACCAGAAGGGCATTGCTACGAGCTACACTACACCATACAACCCTCAGGGTAATGGACAACCCCACCGAATGTGTCTCCACGTTGCCGTCGTGGTGGGGCTTGCGCGTCCCAGTGATCTTGCGAGCTTTCCCGGTAGAGGTACTCATGCCGGAAGGTCGCAAGTGAGGGATCAGACTAAGAGAGACACGTGAAGGGCACACCGTCCGGAGATCTGAGCAGTGTTCGGGTTTGCGGACGGTGTGCAATTGTGTTGGAGGAAACTTGCTCGCTGCTCTCTGGTACGCGTCTGATCATCAGACGTGACTATGAGGGCAGCGAGCGAGCAAGTAGAGAGGCGAGGAGAGAGGCCCTGAGAAGGGGCGGAGAAACAGGGACCGCACCCTTTAAAAGGAAAAAATATGGAATCCGGCTTTTGTGAAATAAGTCCCCAGGTGGGTCCCGACTGCTCAGCGGTCGGGGAATCCCACCCCGCTTCGGCGGGCTGCCCTCCGTACTCTGGGGTGGGCAACAAACGCCTCCAGTCTGTCCCTTCGGACAAAAACGATGACCACATGCATGCTAACCGGACAACGATGACAGCACCAAATGAAGACCATGGACCCTCCGGCTCCAAGCCCATGGAGGAGATGCTGGTGCAAGGCGCACCACCCTCCAAACTTTGGAGGAAGCCGTCGCTCGAGCGCGGGAAGGGTGCGGTGTCGGATTCCGACTCCGCACCAAGCGCAAGTAGCGAGGAGAATGCTGGTGGGGAGGCTGCGGGGGCTGCGGAGAAGTTCCTCCGGAAGCGTCCGAGACCAGAGGATGACCAGGGGTCGTCCTCCGAGGGAGAGCTGGCCTCGGCCTGCAAGATCCCAACCAGCAGACGAGGAAAGGGCCGTGTAGGTGGCAAGGGGCGGGGACACGTCTCCGGGGAGGCTGCCCAGCGAACTGCGAAGCTCGCTGAGGAGGCGCACCTCCCTGGAGACGAGTCTGACCAGCTGGCATCCCCTGCGGCGTCTTCCGCGGATGAGCTGGCCACCGCTGGAGACGCGGAAAGCAAGGCCAGGTTCCTCAAGGCTGTGGAGGCCGCGGTCCGCGACGTGGCCCTGAAGAGGACGCATGCGTCCAAAACCAGGGCCATAAGCGCGGCGGCGACCTCCATCTTGGCAGCAGCGGAGGCCAATTACCGCGCACCGCAGTCGGACGCAACGTCCAAACTGCGGGCGGAGGTCGCCCGCTTGGCTGCCGCCACGGAGCTTCTCCGAAAGGAAAACGGGAAGCTCCGAGCGGACCTGGCCGAGCTCCGAGGAGCCAGCTCTCAGGGGCCGCCTCAAGGAGGGCGCAAGAAGGGGCAAAGCCAGCCCATGCCGGCCGAGAACCAGGTGCTGGAACTGGTGCGGCAGGAGCTGGCCGCCTTCCGGGAACGGTTTTCCGTCCTGGAGGGCATCGTCTTGCGCCCTCCGCTAGCGGCGAACCCGAAGGCCTCCGGCCAGAAGGCGGGCTCATACGCGGCTGCCGTGGCTGCCAAGCCGAATTTGCCCGGTCAAACCAAGGGAGGGGCCGGGCCGGCAAAGTCGGCACCTGCTAAGCCGGCACCGGGAAAACCGGTTCCGGCCAAGCAGAAGAAGGGTGGAGCGGCTGCGCAGGCGGCGCAAGCTCCAGCGCGGGTGGTGCAGCAGCCCACACCTTCGAACCCGCCTTCTAACCCCCCTGCCGAAGCCGGATGGCAAGTGGCCGGGGAGAAAAAGAAGGCGGGCAAGGCAGCCAGGGCGGCCAAAAGGAGGGAGAGAAGACGGCGACAGAAGGAGCGACGCGTCGCGAATATGCTCCGCGCCCCGAAGACCGCAGCTGTAGTGCTCACACTACAGCCGGACGCGGTCAAGAGGGGCGTGACGTATAGCGACGTGCTTGCGAAGGCGAAGGAGACGGTTAGCCTCCAGGAGCTCGGCATCGTCGCACGGTGGGCTGAAAATCGGCTTTCATAGACTTAGGGATTCCAATTTGCAAGTGCTTGTTTTTATGTCGGATATCGCTTCTATTAGTCATTACTATGTACAAAAATGACACCCGAGTTAATTCTGCCCAAAAACGAAGGAAATATAATTTTTTTACGAAAAATTTGTATGAAGCTAGTATGAAAAATCGAATTATCTCCTAAACGGCATGTTTAACCGTAATATCCTTGGAGGTGGTCATAGTGATAATTATTTATAATTTTTTGGTTGGCGATCGGACGAAAAAATTAATGCCGTTTTTTTTTTAAAAATCGTCAAAATATTTTTATTTATTTTTACATGTAAAACGATCCCTTTTAGTGTCCAAGTTAAAAAGTTTGATATGTTATTAACCCAAATATTAAGAACACACGAATCAAGAAAAATGAAATAAAAAAACTGCTGTTTTTGACACATTTATATTATTTAAATCAAAAAAGATTATCAAATTATTATTAAAGTAACATTATATACAAAATAATTTAATTTAAGGAATTAACACTACGCATTTGTAAAATAAAGTAAAATAAATAAAAAATATCATTAAATATTACAAAAAAACCGAAACACACTCAAATACAAATATGTACATATATATGTTTTTTACAAATTTTCCTTATCACTCTCGTTGTCAGACTCCAATTCTGAGTCAGCATCCAGATTGGATATATCCAAAAACTCGAACTCAGTTTCCTGAAATTGAATTAAGTCGAGAGTTTCAGCAAAAAAGCTCTGCTTTTTCTTGGCATCTAACTTAGGCCTTTGTGCACTTAGCAAAGGATCCGAAGAAACAACAAGCATATTTAAAATGTCTTGATTAGAATCCTGCCTGCTTCTTTTCCGCGAATGATGTTCTCGAAACCTCCTAAAATCTTTGTTTCGAGACTCTGAGGCTTCTTCCGAGAGAGTCCCAATCGGCACAATATTATTTTTCTCGATTATGTCAGCCCCATGGATTAATAACTTATGAACGGTTGACGACATGTAGTACCAGTCGTATAATAATACGTACTTTTCTGCTGTTTTGCGAGCATAATCTCTAAATTTTATTATATCGACCTGCTCTCCAGATGTAATTTCTTGTAAAATTACAGCAAATCTTTTGATGAGGTCTTCATTCAAACCGGTTATAGCTGCGGTTTTATTAGGAAACTCAAAGAATTTTCTTGCAGTATTCCCGTCATTGGTGGTTCCCGAGCCTTGTTTTACTATATCAATCAACAGATTGAGCTCATCTTTGAATTTATTTTGAATTATTTTTTTCCTTGTCTGTAGCATTTCTTTGTGCTCATCACTTCTCGCTGCCCACCGTTTGAAGTCGAGCCTGTATGCAATGTGTAACAGACATTCCATACAATTTATACGGGCGTGTAGGGATGACAAGCCAAACTCATACAGGTCCGAACACACAATTTTTGATGTTACAGCATCTAAGCGGTTCATTTCTGTAGGCTTTGCTAAGCACAGGTAGCACGATGCATTTGATCTAGCTTCAGAAAGGTAAGTGCAGACTTTAGCGTCGATCATCGTCATCATTAGTTGATGAGTCACCTTATTATTATTATTGCACTCTGTGGGGATAAGGGCCTCAATTTCTTCATCAATTTGTTTTTTCAGCTCAAGGACAACTGCTTCACTCTCCTTTACAAAAGTAAACTGAACTGGACGACAATACAAAACTGAGCATGGTTTTGGGTTCGTCCATAAAATCTTGTCTCCATCTATGAGTTTTAGTGGCACCAAGGAGGTCATGAAAATGCTCGAGTCATCTTCCTCACCCTCAATTTTCTGCTTGTATCGGCTTTGGTTAGAAGCACCATCAAATCCCCACTTGGATATCAGCTTCAACTGCTTGTTATGCTCTTCGTTAGAAAGGCTTTGAAGGATTCTTGTAACCGTGATATCAAGTAAAGCTTGAAGTGTAATCCTAGCCGATGAATCAGTAACTGTCACTGATTGCTTCGGAGGGTAGCAATCAAGCTTAGTTTGTTGCACTTTATAGTAAGATGGATAAATATCCTTAGCACCTTCCCGAATGGCAGCCTCACGCAACGTAATATATTGCCACTTTGATATTGAAAATCATTAAATCACCTATTAAGACTCATTAGAAGACCTAATCAGTGTAGTTACTTAATTACTTCTTTTTGGACTCATTAGAAGAGAAAACAATTGGTCATTTGGTTGTATGAAAAGTTTTAAAACTCATTTTGTGTTGATAATTATCTAGCTCAAACATAGTTGTCTACGTGTGGGTGTACTATAAACCTCTGCCAACTCCTTCGAAAATATAGGAGTGATGCTATTTTATGTTATGTGTAGTTAAAAGTCCGTGTTCTTCAACATAAACACTAAAAGGAATCGTTTCATACGTAAAAACAAATAAAAATATTTTGACGATTTAAAAAAAAAAAACGGCATTAAATTTTTCGTCCGATCGCCAACCAAAAAATCATAAATAATTAGCACTATGACCACCTCCAAGGATATTACGGTTAAACATGCCGTTTACGAGATAATTCGATTTTTCATACTGGCTTCATACAAATTTTTCGTAAAAAAATTATATTTCCTTCGTTTTTGTGCAGAATTAACTCGGGTATCATTTTTGTACATAGTAATGACTAATAGAAGCGATATCCGACATAAAAACAAGCACTTGCAAATTGAAATCCCTAAGTCTATGAAAGCCGATTTTCAGCCCACCGTGCGTCGGGGGCCTCCGGCTAAGGGTCACCATGACTGGTGCCCGGATGTTGGAGGTCCCTGGGGCAGCCAGCGGCCCGACCGCCGACGCTCTGGCCGAAAGGCTCAGGGCGTCCTTGAATGCGGAAGATGCCCGAGTGTCCAGGCCCACAAAGTGTGTGGATATGCGCATTTTGGGCCTGGACGACTCCGTCACGGAGGAGGAGGTTGTGGCCGCCGTGGTCAGGACGGGAGAGTGCTCTGCCGAGCAAGTCAAGGCAGGCACCATACGTCCTGACTTCACGGGCATGCGAACCGTAGTGGTAAGCTGCCCGGTGACGGCGGCCAAGAAGATCTCGGAGGGCCGAAGGCTTCTGGTGGGATGGGTATCCGCGCAGGTCAAACTGCTGGAACCCAGACCTCTGAGGTGCTTCCGTTGCCAAGTCGGCAACCATACGGGAGCTCTCTGCACCTCAGAGGTTGACCGCAGCGAACTGTGCTTCCGCTGTGGTCAACCAGGTCACAAGGCCGGCTCGTGTAGCGCCACGCCGCACTGCGTTGCATGTGCGGCAGCTGGCAAGCCGGCCGAACACTGGGCTGGGGGCAAAGCCTGCGCTCCACCCGCCAATTCCGGGGGCAAGAAGCCCTCCACCGCCGTCTCCGTCGCCGCATCTGTCGCCGCCGCTGCGAATGCCGCGGCCCCACAGGAGGCCCGGGAGGAGGCCGTAATGGAATGCCAATAACGGCTCCATTACGCCTCCTCCAGGCGAACATCAACCACTGCGCCGCTGCTCAGGACCTATTGCTCCAGAGCATGGCGCAGTGGTTGATTAATGTCGCCGTAGTCGCTGAGCCGTACTACGTCCCGCCCAGGGAGGACTGGGTGAAGGACCTAGACGGCTCAGTGGCCCTAATTTCGTCGGCCGCTGCCGGTACCCCGTCCCTCGAGGGTGTTAGGAGAGGACAGGGGTGCGTAGCAGCACGGTTCGGGGAGATTGTAGTGGTAGGAGTCTACTTCTCCCCGAATCGAACTCTCGCCGAGTTCCACAACTCCCTTGGAGAGTTGCGTAACGTCGTCGTCGGGTATCGTCCCCTCCCCGTGTTTGTTCTCGGGGACTTCAATGCCAAGAACTTGGCTTGGGGTTCCCGTTATACGAACGTACGGGGAAGGATGGTGGAGGACTGGGCCTTGGAGACAGGCCTGGTCGTCCTTAATCGGGGTTCTGTCCCCACGTGTGTGCGGATGCGGGGTGACTCCGTGGTGGACATCTCGTTCGCCAGCCCCGCTCTGTCGCCACGTGTCGTCGACTGGCGTGTTGTGGAGGAGGTGGAGACCTATTCCGACCACCGGTATATCCGGTTCGACGTCTCCGCCCAGACCTCAAGCGCGCCAGTCCGACAGACCCCGAGTGGTCCGCGGTGGGCGCTGAAGCAGCTGGACCGGGAGCTTCTCCTGGAAGCCTCGATCGTGCAGGCCTGGGTGTCACCACCGGACAGGCCTGCGGACATCAACGATGAGGCGGAGTGGTTCCGGGAGACCATGTCGGGTATATGCGACGTGGCAATGCCCCGGGTCCGGCCAGGACGCGCCCGCCGTCAGGTGTACTGGTGGTCGCGCGAGCTGACGACGCTGAGAGAAGCGTGCGTTGCTGCGCGTCGCCCGTACACCAGGCATCGCCGGCTTCGCATTCGCCCTCCGAATGCGCAGGCCAGGGAGGCGGAGCTGTACGAGGAGTACAGAGCGGCGAAGACCGCCCTCCAAGCGGGGATCTTGCGGGCCAGGGATCTGGCTCGCAGAGAGCTGCTGGAGTCTCTGGACGGGGACCCGTGGGGAAGGCCCTACAAAATGGTGCGGAACAAACTCCGCACCTGGGCCCCCCCGTTGACGCAGAGTCTCCGGCCCCAGCTAGTAGAGGACGTGGTGAGCGCTCTGTTCCCGTTGCGAGGGGACCATGCTCCCCCGCCCATGGCTCCGCCACCCGCGGTGCCCGATGCGGACCACACCGACGACGACGATACTCCGGAGGTGACCGAGGTAGACCTGAGAGCGGCGGTGAATAGGCTCAAGGCCAGAAACACCGCCCCAGGACCCGATGGCTTACCTGGGAAAGCCTGGGTCCTGGCCTCGGAGGCTCTCGGGCCTCGACTACGTGGGCTCCTAAGCGCGTGCATGGAGAGGGGCCAGTTCCCACGTCGCTGGAAGACGGGGAAACTGGTCCTCATTGCGAAGCCAGGGCGCCCTGCGGACTCTCCGTCCGCATACCGGCCCATCGTGCTGCTTGACGAGGTGGGCAAGCTCTTTGAAAGAGTAATTGCAAACCGCCTCGTCAAGCACTTGGTGAGAGCTGGGCCGGATCTGGCGGAGAATCAGTTTGGTTTCCGCACGGGGCGCTCGACGGTGGACGCCATCATGCGCGTGAGAGCCCTCACGACGGGGGAGGCGATTTCCCGGGGTGGGGTGGTCGTGGCGGTGTCCCTTGACATCGCCAACGCCTTTAATTCCCTGCCCTGGAGTTGCATCAGGGAGGCACTCCGGTATCACCGGGTGCCAACCTACCTCCGTCGCGTGGTCGAGGACTACCTGACGGATAGAGCCGTCATCTACCCCGGTCACCGGGGAGAGTGGAACCGGCGAGAGATGTCGTGCGGTGTTCCACAGGGTTCGGTTCTGGGGCCGCCCCTGTGGAACATCGGCTACGACTGGGTGCTGCGCGCCGACCTCCCTCGCGGCGTCAGCGTTGTCTGCTACGCTGACGACACGCTGGTTTTAGCGCAAGGGGGGTCGCACCAGGCGGCGGCTGAGTTAATGACACGCGGGGTTGCGATAGTCGTTGACAGAATCCGGCAACTGGGTCTCGAGGTGGCCCTACACAAGTCCGAGGCCATGTGTTTTCATGGCCCTCGGAACCGGCCACCACCGGGAACCCAGGTAACGGTAGGAGGGGTTCACATCGGCGTCGGGTCAACGATGAGGTACCTGGGCCTCGTCCTCGATAGCCGGTGGAACTTCGCGGAGCATTTCCGACGTTTGGCACCCAAACTGGGGCGGGCTGGGGCTGCCTTCAAGCGGCTCTTGCCCAATCTGGGGGGACCAAACGCCTCCTGCCGGAGGCTGTACGCGGGGATCGTGCGGTCCATGGCCCTTTACGGGGCCCCAGTGTGGGCGCTGTCGCTAAGACGACTGCCAGCGCGCCACCTGGTCTCGGCCCAGAGGGTCATGGCCATTCGGCTAGTCCGTGGATACCGCACGGTCTCTGGTGAGGCGGCGAATCTCCTTGCCGGATTGCTGCCGTGGGATCTGGAGGCGAGAGCCCTCGCGCACGTTTACGTGCTGCGCGTGGAGGCGCTAAGCCGGGGTGAAACACTGCTGCCGCGGCAAATTGCTGCGCAGCGGACGGAGCTCCGGCGGGATCTCACGGAGGTTTGGAGACAGCGACTATCGCAACCCAGTGCTGGGCACGCCACTATTGTGGCGATAAGTCCCCTCTTTGAGGCGTGGCTGGAGAGACGTCACGGCGTCCTCACCTTCCACCTGACGCAGGTGCTCACCGGACACGGCTGTTTCGGGAGGTACCTGTGTCGGATCCAGCGGGAGGACACGTCCGGGTGTCATCACTGTGTGGATCGTCCGGAGGACACGGTGGAGCATACGGTGGAGGTCTGCCCTGCTTGGGCGGAGCACCGCCGTGTCCTCGTCGAGGCGATCGGCGGCGGCGACCTCTCGCGTCCGGCCCTGGTTCGGGCCATGGTCCGGAGCGAGGAGGCATGGGAAGCGGTCGCCTCCTTCTGCGAAGCAGTAATGCTAGCGAAGGAGGAGGCGGAGCGCGTGCGAGAGAGGGAAGCCCCTCGCTCCAGCCGCCGCAACAGAAGAAGACGCCCCGGGCGTCGGGAAACGCAGGGCGATTCCCGGCCACCGTAGGCGCGGGCCTGCGGATGGCGAGCTATGGGTAGCTCGCCGTCCGATAGCAACCAGGCCCGAGTCGACGGCGCGTCGTGTTCCACGCGCGCCTCAAAGAGCCGTCAGCAAAGAAGACGGGGCCCCATAGGGTCAGTGCCTGCTAGGGTTGCGGAATTTGTTCGAAAGAGTCACCGCAGCCCTGGAACGCAAAGGGCACAAGAAGGATCATGGGTGGGTTTTAGTCAGTAAGAGTCTGACACTCCCTTCCGCTCCGCCCAGAGCGGGAGAAGTCATTTGATGATTTCCCATCCGGAAAAAAAAAAAAAAAAAAAAGGGTAATGGACAAACGGAGAGATATAACGGGATTATTTGGCGAACAGTACAATTGGCTCTGAAAAGCCATGATCTACCTATAACCAAATGGGAGTCAGTTTTAACTCAGGCTCTACATTCTGTAAGATCACTTCTATGCACGGCTACAAACAGCACGCCCCATGAGCGGATGTTTTCTCACGCCAGGAGATCCTCAACTGGTCAGTCGATGCCTACATGGCTAAACGTCCCAGGGAAAGTATTAATGCGAAACCATAATCGAACTAGTAAATATGATCCATTGGTTGAAGAATTAGAGACTCTGGAAAGTAATCCTCAACATTCTCGTGTGCGTTTGAGCAGTGGTAGAGAAGTTGTCGTATCTAACCGACACTTAGCTCCTGCAGGGGAATCTTCTTTAGAACAGGATGAAAGTGATTCCAATGATGACGACGAGTACATCGATGCAGTCGATGGCGATGAGCGTGACACTGAAGGCCCGCCACAGAACATCATGACAGAGACTCTGCGTCGTTCTGAAAGAGTTCGACGTCCACCTGCTCATCTAGCTGACTACGTAGGATAATAAATGAGCCCAGGAGAATGTGGTAATATATATTAACTCCTTGGTCAATATTGAATGTCCTATATAAAGAAGAAACGGAGTTGTCAGGATTGATTGTGTCATTATATAAATATGTTGAATTTTGTTAAATAAAACCTACATTACGGGTATATTCTTTACTACAATTGTAAATATCCTTACTTGGTAAAACCTGTTAACTCACCTCAAATTTAATTAAGTTTGAGGTGAGTTAACAGGTTTTAAAATATTAAAAAAAAACGTTAGAACGACACTTTTACTACCTACTAAAAAATCCTTAAAATAAATCAAACGTTGCTGAATCGCGTTATGAGTTCACTGAGATCGGTGTAAATCATCGTTCCAAGGACTTGTTAATGCATTTCTGAAACAGCTATTCTGTTTTTCCCAATTCTGCAACTCGACTACATTCTCGCATTAGTTCGAAGTACAACATTACGCTCAATTGAGCGCCATTTTTCAAATAATTAAGCACTTTACTTTCGTTTATAAAATACTAGATGTCACTACCAACTTTCTAAGAACGAAATTAGGTCGCTTTTCCCGACTTTCGGTGATGGAAAATCAATAGAAAAACTTTTGCTGCCACAATCTATGGTAGGTACCGTTAAACGGAGTAGATATATAATATATGCAGGTATGAATGAAAGGGTTTTTTTTTCATCAATGGATTCTTACAAAGCCCAAAAAGAAGATTGTTTAAAATATTACCGTTCTCGATTGCTGCAAATAATATATAAATAACGTGAAAATTCAAATCAATGTTTCGTTTTTATTTGCCCCTACATTTATGTCGATTTCGAGTTCGATTTTGCATAGAACTTGGCAGTCATTTAGATCTCCATTCTTTTTGCGGCGATGCCCCCAGCCAAGCATAATTTTCGTATTGAACTTGGCTCTCCTTTTTTACATTTATGTTTTTGGTGGGTTGTGTTTGTCAGGCTTTCAGTGAAACATTCACCTGACGAATCGGTGCTGAAAAAATATACTTGAACCTTTAGTACAAGCCAAGTAGGAAGAACGTTATCAGAGTTTTTGGGACGCTAATTTATGAAGTCTGTCTATTGCTGGTCCCAGCTACGACATTTTCTTACACATAGAAGAGCTTCAAAGTGAAGATTTTTAGAAATTAAATAAATAAAAGTAAAAAAAAACTGTTTTAATACAGCTATGTGATTTTTCTGTTTGAACGTAAGTAGGTATTTATCTGAACTTTAAAAAACAGACCTGATAAAAAAATCTGCTTACACAAACCAATCGTTGTCAGCAACAGCCAATTTTTTTTCCAGCAACAGGTTAACTGTACTTAATGATATTTATGTTTATGTAAATAATTTTGCTACTTTTACCGTTTCCTTGAAAACCGTAAACAACCGAGAAAAACGTCAATTGTTTGAAAGAACATTAGAAAATATATATATAATTAAAAAACCACTCACTGATTGACATAATTGTTCTCCCACTTCCCGTGCTAGGAGGGGAAAACTTTATATGGGGTTGTATAGAAGGTGTCGGGGTGAGTATGGGAAAAATCTGAAACTACCCCTTTTCAACCCCCTTCTTTCAACCCCATTGCTTATCTCAAAAACCTGACGTCGAAGAGAAAAACGGTTTTCGAGGTTGTATAGAGGGTGTCTGGATGAGTAAAAAACGAAAAAAAAATTACCCCCTTTTCAACCCCCTTCTTTCAACCTTTTTGCGTATCTCGGAAACCTGACATTGTAGAAAAAAATGGTCTTCGGGGTTATATAGACGGTATCTGGGTGAGTGTATGGCCAATAAAAAAATCAACCCTTTTCAACCCCCTACTTTCAACCCCTTTGCGTATCTCAGAAACTTGACATTGTAGAGAAAAATGGTCTTCGGGGTTGTATAGAGGGTATTTGGGTGAGTATATGGCCAATAAAAAATTCAACCCTATTCAACCCTTTTCAACCCCCTACTTTTAACCCCTTTGCGTATCTCAGGAATCTGACATTTTAGAGAAAAATGGTTTTCAGGGTTGTATAGAGCGTATCTGGGTGAGTATAAAATGAAAAAAGAATTACCCCTTTTCAACCGCCTTTTTACAACCCCTTTGCGTATTTCAGAAATATGAGTTTTTAGAGAAAAATGGTTTTCGGGGTTATATAGAGGGTATCTGGATGAGTATATGGCCAATAAAAAATTCAACCCTATTCAACCCTTTTCAACCCCCTTGTTTCAACCCCTTGACATATCTCAGAAACCTGACATTGTAGAGAAAAATGGTTTTCGGGTTTGTATAGAGGGTATCTGAGTGAGTATATGGCCAATAAAAAATCAACCTTTTTCAACCCCCTTCTTTCAACCCCTTTGCGTATCTCAGAAATCTGACATAGTAGAGAAACATAGTTTTCGAGGTTGTATAGAGGGTATTTGGGTGAGTATATGGCCAATAAAAATTCAACCCTTTTTAACCCCCTACTTTCAACCCCTTTGTTGTTAGTAAAAAAATACTAAAAAGACACCGCGAGTTGCTCGCAACTCGCGCCCCCAAGCGAAATACTAGTTAGAAAATATAAATGAATAGTCTCTTTCAGTACTTAATAATTCATCATTGGAATTTGCTCATCATTCATCTCATAATAAAAATACTGATCCTATATGTCCGTCCTATTCCAAATTCCGTTAAAATATTTATTTTCCGTTTCCCTACCTTTACTTCCTTCGAACTAAACGTGACATTGGCTAAATGTACAAACCGTGCGAAGCCATAAAAAAAAACATTAGAAATAAAATGCGGTATAATATTTAGAATTAAAACAATTTCTTTCAGTGCTAACTAGACCGAGTAGTAGAAACTAATTTGCACATAACATCTTACTTTCGTCACTAATTTATTTCAAAACAATCTGAAAGGTGCACTGTTGCAAGATACGATACGACCCATAGACAAAATACCGGCCAAGTGCGAGTCGGTCTCGCGTACCTATTTTTATTTTTATAGCGGCCATAGTTAATTGGTTACCTATGTACTCAATTATTGAGTGTTTCAGAAGTGCGTTGCCGTAGAAACAGTAGCAAAATATTTTTTCCTTTTTTCAGTCCGAAGTATGGTGGTTGAAAACAGTTGACTGCTTCAAATCTGTGGTTGAATTAAACTAAATTCGACCAACCTCATCAGACTGCTTGAAAAGTTAAAATAAAAAATCATTTCCTAATTCGAACCAGTAAGTATTTCCTGATTAGATTAGCTAGTTCAACCAAACAAACAACAAACTCTTTAGCTTTATTAGTAGGTACTTACATATATATTTTGCTACCTATTATAACTTTTCACAAATAACTCAAAAGCGCTGCTTCCTGTAAGAGGAGTAAAATTTAGCTTGGCTGCCGACATCAGCAGTTATCGCTCGGCACGGGGCCCTAAATTACTCCGTGAGCATCGAGATGCCTGACTTTAGTTTGCTCGAAATTGTGCGTCATGAACTCTGGATAACTGGAACAAATCTCTTTATATGGCGAGGACCGACGCCAGCGAGTGCTGTGACGAACAGGGAAACGCTATGCGAACTTGTTTTTCGAAGAAATCTCTCCTTATAGCGAAGGCTCCGTTAAATTCTGGGTAGCAATTAATTCGATGGAGCGTATGGAGTTAGCTTTCATAGAAAATTTAACATTAAATGTACATCCTAATTCCACATGCAAAAATTCCACATGCATTAATTAGTCTTGGATTTCATTTCATGGCGTTCTGGCGACGTGGAAACATTGTGTAAGAAGTTGCGATCCGTCGTTTAGATAGGCCAGCTCGAAGTCCAGACCCCTAAAACTCGGGTAAGATCCGTGAAACCTGCTCCACAAAACATCGTGGAACTAAATAGTAGTAGAGTAGGAACTTATTCCACAAAAAGTTATTAAAATGATCGTGGAAATCATGACCAGAAGGATGGCAGCTGTAATTTTGGCAAGAGGAGGTCGCATTCGTTAGGATATTAGGATTGGGTTATTGTTTCGCCATGTTCGTCTGTCTGTCTGTCTGTCCGTGGTTTAGCTCCGAGACGCTTAGAAAGTTTGAATTTGGTAGGTACCTACGTTAATCACGACTGAGTGGTAAAAGCCAGGTTTTTTTTTATTTCTCATTTTTATTGGTACACCCCATCCCCTAAACGTAGCAATCACATTGGTGTAAACAATGAACAAACATGCGATTTCAGCAATCCCGAAAGATTTGCTATAATTTATTAAAGAGTTCCGTTAACTATCATCTCTGTTCTTTATAAGATCTTTACCACACTATGGTGAAGATCTGATAAAGATAAGGGACCAACTTGAAATACTAACATGCTCTTCCAAACCATCGTATACATCACAATTATATTTTTTCAATTTATATCGATAATGTATTATGGATAACTCAAATACTAATAGTCAGATCTCAATTCAATATAAATGGGACCACACGACAAGCACCAGCTTTCGAATATAAAAAGAACCATCAAAATCAGTTCACCCAATACAAAGTTATGAGGTAACGAACACAAAAAAAAATACAGTCGAAATGAGAAACTCCTCCTTTTTGGAAGTCGGTTAAAAATAGACACAGGTGATTGTGCTTGAGGTGTTTCTCCTTTAGCCTATTGTGATAGTGACCAATGACAGATCATTGTATTCAATTGCCGAGCGGCCCATTGAAGGTGTGTTTACGCCGTATTCCAAGCCAGTATCAATGGAACGCGGCTAAACGCAGCATACCTACATAGTTATACATTTTTTACTGGTGCATTAATTTGTGCTTCGTTTGTATTGTTGACTCGTCTGCTTGTATTTGTCGCAGCCATAACGTGTAACACGCCAACGGCGGATTGTTGTTTGGCTTTACCCCGCTTTTTTTTTTTTTTTTTTTTTTTGGATGGGAAATCATCAAATGACCCCTCCCGCCCTGGGCGGAGCGGTAGGGAGTGTCAGACTTTTACTGACTAAAACCCACCCGTGCTCCTCCATGTGCCCTTTGCGTTCCAGGGCCGCGGCAACTCTCTCGAACAAATTCCGCAACCCTAGCAGGCACCGACCCTATGGGGCCCCGTCTCTGGTGCTGACGGCTCCTTGAGGCGCGCGTGAAGCACAACGCGTCGTCGACTCAGCCTGGTATCGGACGGCGAGCCACCCACGCTCACCGTCCACAGGCATCAGCCACTGCGCAATAGCACAGCGGCCGACTTGTCTCTGGAGGAGGCCGAAATGGGACCATTACTGGCACTCCATTTCAGCCCCCTCCCGAGTACCGGGAGTCGCAGCACCCACAGCAGAAGCGGCAGAAGCGGCGACGGAAGCCGCGGCGGCGGCAGAGGCGGCGGCGGCGGCGGACCTCTTGCCCTTGGTCGGGGCGGATGGCGCGCAGGCCCTTCCCCCAGCCCAGTGCTCGGCCGGCTTGCCAACAGCCGCACATGCACTGCAGTGCGGCGTGGCCTCGCACGAGCCGGCCCGATGACCGGGCTGACCACAGCGGAAACAAAGTCCACTGCGGTCCACCTCCGAGGGGCACATAGCTCCCGTGTGGTTGCCCACATGGCAGCGGTAGCACCTCAGAGGTCTGGGTTCCAGCAGTTTTACCCGCGCAGAAACCCACCCCACCAAGAGCCTTCGACCCTCCGACACTGTTCTGGCCGCCGTCACGGGGCAGCTCACCACAAGGGTTTGCATGCCCGTGTTGTCAGGCCGGAGGGTGCCCGCCTTGACGAGCTCGGCAGAGCACCCCCCAGTCCTGGCGACGGCGGCCACAACCTCCTCCTCCGTCACGGAGTCGTCCAGGCCCACTATGCGCATGTCAATGCACTTAGTCGGCCTGGACACTCGAACCTCGTCCGCGGGGAGGACCTCCTTCAGCCTTTCGGCCAGGGCGTCCGCGAACGGGCCACTCTCCGCTCCGGCGAGCTCGAGCTTCCGGGCACCGGTCAGGGTTCTCCTGATCCCGAGGCCCCCAGTGATGCCCAGCTCCCGGAGGTTCACCGCCTCCTTCGCCCGCTTCATCAGGGCGAGGTACGTCACACCCCTCTGTTCCGCTTCCGGCTGCAGTGTTAAAACCACAGCCGCGGACTTCGGGGCGCGAAGCCTCGCCGCGATGGCGTTGGCCTTCCGCCGCTGCTTTTTGGCCTTGTTTTTGGCCGCCTTCTTTTGTCCAGCAACCTGCCACTCGGCCTCGGCCGCAGGAGGGTCCGAGGGTGGGGGTGGGGGCGGCCGCGGCGCCACTGGCGCAGCAGCCTTAGCCGCTCCCCCCCCAGCCTTCCTCCTACCCCTCTTCGCCGGGGCCGACTTGGTCGTCGCCGGCGTCGCAGGCGCCGGCGTCACAGGCGCTGGCGCGGCTCCCGCCTTGGCCTTCGCCTGGCCGGACGTTCCCGGGCCGGCAGCCACGGCGGCCGCGTACGAAGCCGCCTTCTGCTGCTGGCCCGGGGCCCTCTGAGTCGCCACTGTTGGGGGACGCCGGACCATGTTCTCCAGTACGGAGAACTGCCTCCGGAAGGGAGCCAGCTCCTGCCGCACCAGGTCCCGCACCTGGCTCAGCACTTGGCCCCCCTCCGGCGCTGCCGGACGCAGCCCCCCTCGCGGCTCCACAGAGGCCGCTCTGGCCATCCCCGCAAGGTCCCTCCGGAGCGACTCATTCTCCCGAACGAGTCGCTCCGTAAGAACCGCGAGGCGGGCGACCTCTGCCCGCAACTCAGACGCCTCTTTGGCCTCTTTTGTCCCGCCGACGACGTTGGCCGCCGCTGCCGCCAGGATGGATGCTTTGGCCGCGCTGATGGCCTCCCGCTTCGAGGACTGTTTCCTCTTGAAGGCCACAGCGCGGATCGCGGCCTCCACAATCTCCTCAAAGTGAGCCCTCTGCTCCTCGGCGGTGGGGGGTACCTCTCCCGGGGACACTGAGTCGTCGGAGTCGAGAGGAGGCGGAAGGGTAGAGGGAGCCCTGCGACCGCTCCCTCCAAGGCGACGCCCCTCCCCCACCAACCCCTCGGCCCGACGCTCCGCAACCCGGGTAGAGGGAGCCAGCCCCCTCCCTGCCTCACTGCCCCTGCCCCGCCTTGCGGTGGGGATCTTGCGGGCGGAGGCAAACTCGCCCTCGGAGGACGACTCCTGGTCATCCTCCCGTCTGGGCCGCTTGCGTAAGAACTTGACGTTCTCCGCAGCAGCACCCCCTCTTCCGTCTTCAGAGCCCGCCGAGCTGACCGTTACTAGGTCTGGCGCGGAGCCGAAATCCGACTCCGCACCACCCCGGCGCTCAGGCGAACCCTCCTCTTCAAACTCGTGCGCCATCAGCTCCTTGAAGGATGCGGATCCGGATGACGACGATGACTCGGAGCCTCCTCGGCTCTTGTTGCCACTGGCAAGCGGAAGGTCTTTGTTGCCCACCCCAGAGTACGGAGGGCAGCCCGCCGAAGCGGGGTGGGATTCCCCGACCGCTGAGCAGTCGGGACCCACCTGGGGACTCATTTTGCAAAGATCTTTGTTCATTATTTGTGCCTTTTAAGGGTGCGGTCCCTGTTTGCTCCGCCCCTTCTCAGGGCCCTCTCTCCTCACCTCACCTCTCCACCTGCTCGCTGCTCCCACAGTCACGTCTGATGATCAGACGCGTACCAGAGAGCAGCGAGCAAGCGTGTGTCTCGCTTGGTCTGATCCCTCACTTGCGACCTTCCGGCATGAGTGGCTCTACCGGGAAAGCTCACAAGATCATTGAGACGCTCAAGCCCCACCACGACGACAACGTGGAGACACATTCGGTGGGGGCTTTACCCCGCTGAGGGCGGGTTTTAGCAAAGTCAAAAATGCTTAACGCATAACAAGCATTCTTGACTTACTTGTTCGTAAACTCTTCAGTGACTTTGTTAGATTGTTTCAAAGAAATCTGTTTTTTTTTTTGGGATGGGACTTGAGCCCCTTAGACTCCATCCTGGATCCGCCAATGTAACACGCCGTATTACAAGTAGGCGCGTCGCTGTGTACAAACGGGCACATTGTCGATACGCCGCTTTAGAGGTTTCCCTGTACCATATTCTACAAAACAACCTAAGCATCTGCTTGCCCCTTAATTAAATGTTGCATGCGACTCATTGGCACGTTTGGCGCAGTGGTTGAGCGATTGGCTGCTGAGCTGCGTGTCGCGGGTTCAATTCAAATAATTGTATGTTCTGTAATAAATCTTAGAACGGAATGTTATATAGGATTCGCCCGGGCTTCGCACGGATCAAAACTATAAATCTTATTCGTTTATCGCATTGTCTACCAGTGAAAACCGTATCAAAATCTGTTGCGTGGCTTAGCAGAAATAAGCAGAAAAATATACCTTACAGCGAGTTTGTTACTTTGGTTTGTTATTATATATATAATCTCGGACCAAGAATCCCAATGGACTAGACAAAAGCGTATACTCGAAAGGGATGGATATAGAGTACTTCAAAACTGGGGGATACCAGACTTTAAAATATTACCCCATAATTCTCGTTAATTTTTGTATATGGATTTGGGAGGTGTGATTAGTACGTGAAATGAAAGTAACGAGTTTTTAGCACCATAAACCAGGGCTTTAAATAACGTTAAAATTTTATAACGTTATCTTCCTTCTACAGGACTTACCGTTTTTATTAAAATAACGGAAAGTGATTTAACGTTATTTATGCTTCAATATAACGTTATCCTTTAGTAACGATACTTGTAATATAACGTAAACCGGTGTTATGTGAATTGATGGAGGATAATAAATCAAATGCTTCCTGATTGATAAAATTTTTATTTTGTAGTTTTTCTATAATAGCAGAAAGGTCAGCATTTTTTTCTCTATTCGCCCACATTTGGATCTTAATGCAGCTAATTTCTTCTTTCTTCTCTCAGCTAAAATTGTTATCGGGTTTAATTTTCTAATCGATTTCCTTTTTCGAGGCGACGTACTCAGAGTCGAAAATATTTCACCAGGTTTAATCTAAAATAATAATTCGATGTTAGTAACCCACACAAAGAGAAATGGAAATAAATAAAAAAAATAATTTTCATAGTTGCATTTACTTCAGGTTCCAGCGATAATCCTGAAGCCACCTAAAAAAAGGCAGTGATTTACAATGTTCTATATTCAACTAAATTCAAAATTGTTAAAATAAACAAATACTTGGATTGTTGTGTGTTGGATTGGATTTTCGTCGCAAATGGATCAGAGATCGAGATTTCCTCAGATTTCGTTCTGCGTTTTTTAGCGAAACTCTGGAAGAAAATATGTGGGTCAGTCCAAATTAGTGAATAATGGCCTCCAATTATTTCGACCGGTTGATGCAATCCAGGAAGGCAATCTGGTGTCCTTTGGAAATCTAAAATATTTCATTTTTCAGGTAGTCCGGTTGAGTTGCCTTTTGATTTCATGACCAATAAGTTTGAGTATGAAATTACTAAATAGACTAAATGAAAAAACAAAAACAACAACATGACTGTTGCCTTTTCCCTCAATAATGGGTAATTTTAATGCATGCCATCTGGTATCCCTAAAGTACGTATTATTCTACTAAATTGAAATGACAGAAAGTTATTTATTCTCGTAAGGCAATAAAGTTCTATAGAATTTGTACGTGTAATACTAACGTAAAATGAAATTTTAATCACATATTTCAAGTATTTTTAACGCTTGTTTTCTAAAAGACTTTTAATCAACGTATGTCGAGCTAAATATTTAGTGACATTTTAAATTTTTATGATATATAAATGCGAAAATCTCATACTTACGAATGAAAGGTTATGTTCTCAGATTTTCGTTCACTACGGCTATTACAGCCGATAACACAGCAATACACCATGTTGAACGTCTTTCTCTTAAGTGAGAAACTTCGTTCCCACTATTTAAACTACAGATTTAATAGGGGTTTCCAACAAAACACGATTATAAACGAATGCACTAGTACTGTGTTGGGCACATACCACAGATGTGCCCAACAAAAAAAGTGATACGTCGACAAAGACAACAATAAATAGTTCTGTCCTTGTTATCCTAATATGTTTCTGTATAAATACATCCTTTTTGTCTCAATATTGTTTTTAGCTTGTCTTGTCCATTTAGATTCTTGGTCCGAGTATATAATAGTGCTACAGATTAATTAGAGATTGCTTTTCTTTTTTTGTTAAAATGGCAACAGAAATATGCATTCAGTAAACATTTTAAAAGTAAGAGAGGAAAAATGTGAATTTGTGTTGAGTGTTTAACTGCCTATCTATATATATGTTATGTTCACGAGATATAGCACCTTGACTGGCAGACGAATAGCGGAGGCTAGTAATATGTTTCCGTTGCCCTTCGGGTAACCCTAAAACAACGAAATTTCAAGTAGGTATTTACATCTGACTGCCATAGTGGTCAACAGCCGCAGGTAGTGTTATTAATTAACATATTAGTATGTATTGCTTAAGATTTAAATTTTACATTTTTCTTAATGGAATTTTAGGTATCGATCGATACCGGTAGGATTACCCAGTTACTGGGTTTTGGGAATCACATAAGCAGTCACTCCATGTAAAGTCCTGGTACTCAGGTGCATCCAGTTGGACTGGAAACAGACTCCAACATAGGTGGGAAAAAGCTAGGCAGATTGATTGAAACTAAACAGACCACAGTGCTGCATTTTCAATCCATTACCTACTACTCAGATTAATTAGGTCACATGAAAAAATCAACCGAAAAACAATACTTAGAAGGTTCAAAATCGATTGCCAGTACAACTAAATCATTTTGTAATCATAGATAATAACTGGAAAACCGGTCATTTATAATATTTTAGTAATAATACTTATCTATAAATTAGTATGTCTTGTGTTCGGCAGGTTGGACTGAGTTACGATTCGATGCGTTATTTATTAATATATTTATGATTCTCACACCTGTGGCTTGTTTATTATCCACTAACTTGTGTCCGCGACTTTAGTACTACGGGAACTAATCGGAACGGGAAACCACACGCGTTTACGTTGTTTCCCGTTCCCGTAGGAATTTCGGGAATGTCTCTCTTAGAACCTAAAAGCCTTTCAGCTTTCTACAACCATTCGCTTCGGCTGTTCGTTCTCTGTCAGTCATTCGGTCACTAGTAACGGAAGGATTTTATAAATATTGATGATTGCATATTATCATATCATGCATGACGTAGACGCTGGGAACTATGAAGAAAACATATAAAGTTTTACAATATGTAGTAAAACAACCAATTGCCAAAACAATACCCTACATAGGAAACAAAGACTACTATAGGTGTACTGGCTAATAGGAAACTAGTTTTTAAGCCAATCTAACCGGATGCAGTAGTCCAGCGCTTAACATGGAGCAATTGTCAATCTGATCTCCAAAACTCAGTAACTGGGTATTACGGAACACATTTTTTTTTGGATCGATTGATTGCCAGTGTCAACTAAACGCACGCAATTTTTATCTGATTTTATAACACTGATCAAGGTGATGTATCTTTTGATGTTCATTTTAATCATTGTTACATATTTTCTTATTTAATATGATTGTATTTTAGTATTGCTTTATTTCTGTTTGTTTTTTCTATGTTAACTTTATATTTGCATCAAGTGCAATCCAATTCGTATCCAGGCTATTTCAATCCATTCCAGGTTGCCTGGAAGAGATCGCGGAATGCGATATCGCCGAAATTGTATGTATGATTGTATGTTTTTTTAGTTTCAGGTTTCCTTTAGGGTAAAACCAGGAGAGATGGACCACATTTTGTTCAACTTTAATATCTTTTTTATTTCTTAATAACTATTAAACAATTTAGTGATAAACTAACTAAATATTAATAGTCAACATTTTTTTATTTTAATATGACACGATTATAGCATCTTAATGGCAATAATTGAAATATTAAAAAAAGTACCCTCGGTCCATCTCTCCCATACTATACGGGTGAGTCGGACCACCCAGTAAGGAGAGATGGTCCTAACAAAAATAATCATTAACACTTCCAAACAAAAAAATAAACATTCAAAACGAAATCAACAAGTAACATAAGCAATTAAATGAAAGTAAAATCTTCAGTTTTTCATCGTATTTCCGCATCGGTCGCACATATCGGGATAATTGGTGCAGCCTTCATCGGACCAGCGTTCACAGATAATGCACAGCAGCCATTCATCTTGACTCAGGGTTTCCTCATAGTTTTCACCACAGCCTGCACATTCGTTGTCATCCCACTCAGTCAATTCAGGACTATCACGCAGAGTTATAATCTCTTGTTCACTATCTTCATCAGAACTGTCTTCAATTATATTTTTTTAATGTGTACGACGATCTTCTTCTCATTTTCAGGCAGCAGTATACCACTGGGACCGAGAACATCGCTTTTAGTCAAGGAATTTTTTGCAAGTCTTCGTTTAAATGTAGTTTTAGGTATCCCAAATGTTTTTGCAGCTTCATTGATAGCCATTCCATTAGAAAAAGCTTGAAAAGCATCAATTAATGCTCTTTCTGTCCATTCTCCTCTACATACTCCACTTTTCCTCTTATATGTTAAAGGCATATTATCTACAAAAGAAGAGATTAACACATTAAGAATGTATGGATTAAAAAATAAGTAGCAATAATAATTTAAAACCACTTCAAATTTGCAAAACAAAACGGTTGACTATTAGTCCATCTCACCCATACATAACATGATCCATCTCTCCTAAATTGAGTGGAGAGACGGACCACTTTCTCATATTAAAAGCAAAATAAACAAACGAAAAATTTGAGGTTATTTTATAATTTCATGAACATACTAGCACAGAAACGTCAATTCTTATTCTAAAAATACAATATCTTATACATACCTTCGTTTTTTAAACACCCACACACAAAAAAACACGCTTCCGAAACCTTTTAATACGTTTTTTACTAATTTTACGAACGAAAATCAAATAGTCTCGCTTTCTACACGGAGCAAACAGGTTGACAAGAACTCGTAAGTGTTGTCAGCCTAAATAAATTTAATAGTTTGGTAGAAATTACGATGGTCCGTCTCACCCGCTGGTCCATCTCTCCTGGTTTTACCCTATGTATTTTTAATTTGGTGTACCTACATAAAATAAAGTATATACTTAATACCTGTATATAAATCAATAAAATTGACCATTTCCTTATCTCAAAAACTACTAAGCCTAAAATGTTGAAAACAATACTGATTACCTATAGGTTACCTATACGGCTATACCTAAATTACAGTAAACCTACAAGAAATGTATTATTTCAAAGTGACATAAACCTTTCCACGCGAGTTAGACTCGTACTTGGTCGGTTTTTGTACACCGACTTCCGAAACTAAAGTTATTTTGCACTTTGCTTGGTGCTTTGTTTCTGAAATCGAAAGCCGGTCTTTTTTAATTAGTTATTGCATTTTTTAATATACCTTTTCTCTGATCAACAGATAAAGTACCTACCTAGATGGTTACGCATTAGACGCACCTTGTATCATATTCATAATATTATCTTCACAATATTAAATTGATAATCTCAGAACTCGATCCCCATAAAAAGTGATTACGTCCCTACGTCTCGGATCGTATCACAACAAACTACGCGCATACATCGAATATTATTATTATTAATGTATACATACATACACGTATACAAAAATTGTAGATACTTGTTTATGTGTGAGGGTGGTATTGTCAGTGTATGTGTGATACCTGCGCTTACGCTTGCTTCTCACAGGTGTGTGTGCGTCATCATAGCGGTACTACGTGGTATTATTTTAATCAAAACGGTTGAAAGTAGTGGGTACAAAATTAGTGGTATATCTTTTTTTATTTTATTTAATGATTCAAGGAATAGCAAAAAACAGAGTGTTTAGATGTGTTTTATAGGTAGCGCAGGAAATTTTTTGTAGGTCAAATAGTGTCTTATTTTAAAAAAGTCTTAGAAAAAAGAGTAGCCTTTACTGTTTGACTGAGTGACTGACAGACAACGCACAGGTACGGTTGTGCGTTGTGTGTACTGGTCGTACAAATCTGAGATTTGGTATGCGGGTTCCTTGGCACGAGGAGATTTCACGAAATTCCTACGAAAAAAGAAACGGGATATGCAAACGCTAGTATTCTGTATGAAGGTAGATTTGGATCCAAGCGTTGAACTGTAACCACTCTCTCCCGATATCTATAGGCTCTATAGCTGTCATTTTGAAAGTTAGCTTTTTAATATAATTAAGATTTTTCACACTGTGCATCCATACTATACATGCCGCTGTTGCTGATGGAGCACCTTGATGATATATCCTTAATGGGAGCTAAACGTGATACTGTATGTGTGCTCGTTGCTTTAGTTTAGTTCTGTTTGGTCTGCACAGTTCTCAGCGTTCATCAGAGGACTTAAACAGAAAAAGGAAGTCAAAAACTCCCAATTTATTTTAATAAATTCAAACGGTAAAATTCCAATTACATTAATGAACACAGAAACTAAAAATATTATATACTCGTATATTAATGAATTTACTTTGTCAATTTATCGAGAGTTAACCATCTATCAACAAATTTTACACTATTACATCACCTTACCAGAGTTTGCAATTAACTGGTGACATAAAATTTATAATTTTTAACTTAAGTTTAACTTAAAATGTTCCCGCTAGTGTAACGCGCACCCACCGGCTGTCAAAACACGTTCTCCACACACGTTCTCTGTCCCACAATCACAGCCTTTTCACAACCGAAACGACCGAACTACTACGAAAGAGAACGAACGCCTTACGCCACAGTAGAGATGAGATATACCTGCCATTCTCCATACCCGGCCTTTAAGGTATGGGTATCACTACATACCTGGTACAAATACCAGGTATCAAAATACTTCTAAGTATTTGGGTGTGGTAGGATTTCGATAAGTAAACGTATGCAATAAGTATGGTATGCCTCCAATATAATGTAGGTACGATGTTTCAAGTACCTATACGTAATTATGCATTATGAGATATGAAATCTTTCCTTCCTACTTTACCAGGCTTAGGACTGTCGCAAAACTTACAACTGACGCAAAAAAATCAAAACATTGTCGACCTAAGTACCACTAGACAACGTAAACATTCAAACACGTAATAATATTCCCTAACATAAACAAACTAAGGAACTCTTTCACGTCGTTACAAAAAATGTAATTATGCTATTATGTTCCTTATGCACGTAAAAATAAGTACCCATTTTGTCTAACTAAATTAAATCAACCGAATGTTCATAATGCACGAATGACGTTTCGGGTCCCTTCGTAAGCTGTCGGGTAGCTTCGGGTTGCTTCGGCGTACCGAACTACCGATAAAACTGGGCGCTACCTTGTGGTAGCGGTTCGTATCGTACTATGCGTCTGACGTCATACCTTCAAGGTATTTACCCAGTATTTCGGTCCGTACCCGGTCTATGTACTGGGAAGCACATACTTGGTATATATACCTCTACCAGTATATACGTCTCATCTCTACGCCACAGTCGACCGCGCAGACTGACGCGGCGCACGTCTGTATTACTGCGCAAAAAAAGTTTTACTACGCATTCCGAATTTCGAAAAATCAAATTTTAGGAATGTAATCGGTGTCCGTCGTCGAACCATCTATGTGCCATATACAGTGATGTTAATTTGTGTGGATTAAAAATGGGTGTTTCATTAAATTTGGTTTTATTTGTGACCGTTTTGGTGCCTAGTGTTTTCGGCCAAGATGCTGCGGCGTGCTATGGAGCTGGCAGCGTCGCTGGCGCAGCCATCGGTGCTTTTATTGCTGCACTTCTTTTGGTAGCAGCTGCTTACTACTTGAGGAAACTGTATTGGAAATCGCGAAAAGGTACGTGAGCTATTCAAACTTTTTTTATACGCAAAACGCTTGCGGCGTAAAATGATGACTCGGCGGCCCACGTATTTTAAACTTCGAATTATAACATAACGACCTTTACCTTTTTTATTAGTCCGTATTAGAAATAGCATTTTTTTTGGCTCGACTTTAGAATAACGGATACCGTGTAGAGTCTTCATTTTTTTTTTGTGCAAAGTTCTTATTATTCTTAACAATCTCACGAAGTTTCAAGTTTAGGAAATAAATACTTTCTGAAATAAAAAATATCAAACTTTGCAAAATTAACCTCTAATTTGGACAATTTTGACGTTTTTGACGTAACTTTGACAGCAGGTGTTGCTATTTTAGTTAGTTTTTAATAATGCGTTTTGATTTAGCACACAAAAAGTTGACGCATATTTTTTTATTTTTCTTTTATTCACGTTCTTTTGTGTTATTTTAGTAGTGTTTAACAACTAGTCAGTTTTGTTTTGTTTGAATAACTATTTTAAAATTATTTTGTGACGATTTATTACGACGAGTTATTATTTTCATGTGGTATTTGCTAAAGGTGAAACGAAACGTTATATATGGGCAAACATTTTTTTTCTTTCTGTTATGTCTTTCAATAGTTTCAATGTTTGTAGTCGCGCTTCGATGATGGGACTTAGGGGCACCCCGACTTGGATAGATTTAGGTTAGAAGGAGATGGCGGGGTCTAGTGAGCGAGCGAAGCGAGCGAACACAGACCCCGCCATCTCCTTCGTGGTTATTTTTTTTTAAACCACTCAGAAGTAGGAGCCCCGCGAAGCGGGGCTCCGTCGACTGGTCTTCCGGCGACTAGGGCCATAGGACAGAGGGGAAAGCAGTTATTCACCTTTAAATCAGGTAAATAGTATCAAAAAAATACGCAAATATAACCTCAAAATGACATTTTTAAAAATTATTTTTAAAAAAACTATGCATTTCCTAAACTTTATTTTTGCTGGGATGGGATCTCCTCCCCTCCCTCCCCCCTCCCCCCGCCTCAAAAGTACAAATTTTCACAACCGTTATTCTAAAGTCCTTCCTTTTTTTTTTTTAGTTTGTTCAAGATGGGACAAAACTTATTGAACTTGTAAAAATAAACGAAATTGTAATATGTACTCAATCGTAAATCCGTTCAAACAGTTCTTGAGTTACTGTTAAACGTTCATTGAATATGTATGACTGAGTTTAGTGCTTAACGTGATTACGTGACATAAGTAATTGCGAAATATTCCTACGAGAAACTGGTTTGAAAGGGCACATAGCAGAATGTTATTCGAAAAGATACAGGTATAAAGAGTGTCATATTTTTATAATAACATTCATATAACATTTTAACAGTCGAATAGGCTTCAATTGTGAGTGTTGTGACAGGTGTAATGGACCATGAGACCATGAGAACTGGTTCTATTGGTCAAGATTTCAAGAGGTATTTTTCCCGTTGATTCGAAATGACTGAACGATTTCTGTGCGAACCGCGGTTGATTGTAACTTTGGCAGGAATTTCGGAATGTCTGCAACAAGAACCTACCTATCTAAGTAAGTAGGTACCTACCTATAATCTTAGTACAGACAAAAACAAGCTGCAAGCAATATGGTAGGTATGTAAATAAGTTAGAGACTCGTGATTCTTACGGTAGGTATCGTCTTAAGTTATAAGTAGGTTTTATTCATAGATCTCAAAGGTCAAATTAATCAATTCCTTTGCATTCAAGTTTAAGTACACGTGACACCAGTAAATAAATTCAAATTTTAGTAGTGTAGGTAGTCTTATTTTAAAATTGAATTGTTTTTTTTCTATCAAACTGCTAAGCATAATTTATTTTGTTCTAAGAATAACGCGTGATAGACTGCTTGTTCTCTAACGAAAACAACTTTGATGTCGGTTAAAACCAGAATTAAACTAAAATTAAAGTAGGTACCTACCTAGTTTCTGCTAGGTATGGACAAGATGAAGAATCTCCATGCCACACAATAAAGTATTCTAAGAATTCCGCGGATGATCTTTACGATGTCAAAAAAACACCGAAAAGACCCACCGAAAGTTTTAAATAAACGTAAGTAGTAGAAAAAGACGATTTTAATCCCAGAACTGCTAAAATCATGGTCAACCTCTACGAAATTTCCATGATAGATAAATGCCATATAAGAATAATCAAATTCAGTGAAGAAAAGTATTTTTAAATAAATAAGCAATTTGCTTATGAAATTAACTTTCGTTGGCAAAGGAAACTAATTAGCGCCAACAATAGCCATTACTGATGCGCATAGAACCTCTACCTAGTCTATGATGCACGGCGCATATCACATGTCAGCGAAGTAAGCACTTTCACGATTTTCACATGCTAACGACAGCGCCGCGCATCAATCATTACATCGCTGCAGGCTCGCTGATTGAAGCGCTGAACGTCGGATGTTTGCTGTTTTTACCCTTTTTCGTTTTGCAGTTGCGCTAATCTGCTGTGGAAGAGTTTTTGTCGGAAAAAGTGCAGTAGGTCGCTAATCTTTTTCTGAAAATGATATTACTTGATCTTCTTTATCGGATATTTAGGTAAAGCGTATGTTTTGCCGGTGTGAAGTGCCACGCTAAGCGTTTCAATGACATATAGAAAGTTCACATATTACTTATTTAAACCCAAAAAACAGCAAATTCTTGACGAGAATACAGGTATTACTCGTATCTGTACCAGACAACGAAATTGTTAGTTAATCTATAGAACAAGTTGAACTCCAAGAGGCATAAAAAGCGTAGGAATGCTTAATGAAGCAGAATCATAAACAAAATCTGGTTTCTTAAGAGCAAGGCTAAGGCAAAGGTCATGCGTCAACTCAGACGCCACGGGCATAGACTAAAGCTACGTTCATATCTTATAATATGGTTCACATCACTGTGTCGGGTAGTTTCGTGGTGCGGGATGCACTAATCAATCTGTTCAGGCCTACGTCATTCACAACGCATTTTATAGCCAATCAACTGCGCCAGAAGGCGCTGCGACACGACTCGACACATTTTTTTTTATGTACACACATACAATAAGTAAGAGACAACATTTCAATTAGGTACAATAATGTGAAGGCTTGTACGCTTTTTTCTTATTATGTCTGTGGTTTCTATGCTCGAAACCGAACTTTCGGAATTTTTAACGTCGTACATGTAGGATATAATGTACCATGTTCATGCACGACGATAAAAAATCTGAAATTATCTCCCAATTTTTTTGTACCACACACTTAAAGAACTCCTGGAACCTGAATCCTTTGCCTTGTCTGAGCGGAACCCGAAAATGCGTCAACATTGAAATGAAACAGCAGTCTGTCATCTATTGCCACGATTTGACGTTTTGAAATTCATTCATTCATAGATTTTGGACCAGGACAGTTAGTAATTCAGGATTAATCCGTCTATGAAGAAAATTAAACATAATAAGTACTGTTAGGCACTTTAAGTAAAACTAAAGAAACGTTGGTTGGATTGTATAGAAAATGACAAGGCTATAAAAGAAGTGAATTGAATACAAGGATGAAGAATGATACAGATACCATGGAATAAGGAGATATCCTGCTACTTTGTTTTTTTATTTTATTGATAAGCTCGCGTATGACCACAGTTTCAACTGATGAGGATGTTGATGTGGTCGAAGATCGAGCTCGCTTGCCTAGAAGTAGCCTATTCAATCTTAACTTAAACACCCCTGGGTTGCCGTTATCTGGTCTCCAGAAGGGATTAAGTTGTGGCAGTATTATTTTGTTCAACACATTCTCATCTCGATCTGCGTATAACAAATACATGTTATTGTTCGTTATATCGAAGTTCTGACCACAAGTATCTGATTGTGAGTCAAATCTCAGTCGTCATTGTAACCGCGATTGTCTCATTACAACGTCATCAATATAAACAAAACACACCTGCACCGTACAATGTAGGGCTACTTAGAAAAGATGATTTAAATATAAGCCATTGAGGCTTTGGATTCGTCTTAAACGTTTGCATTTGGATCTGTTCCTAATTAATTATCTTAAACTCGTGCGCTAAACGTCGTTAGCAAGCGATTAGTTTGTTCTTTATACATACGTAGTCAGAAATTGTATCGTATTATATATTTCGTGGAAACTAGGCCTTCCTATTATGCTATCAATGGGCGAACTCTTCATGAAGTTAAGTAGGTAAGTACCTCTTCCAATCAAACTGAAGCAGAAAGTCTCATTTACGTCACGATCGACCAATAAGTTATCCCTCTAATAACTATCTTTCTTTATCAATTCACTTGAAAATGTCTGTTCACTTTTAATGTTATCTCAGCCTAATCCAAAAGCTGCTTTCAGAACGAACCTTCTCCATAAAATTCTAACTTTACCTTGAATAGATTTCTCAACAACCCACGTCTAAGTACTAACTCTTGTCTAACTAATAGCTATGTTAATACTCTATCCACACAACCTAATTAAGATTTCTACTCATTCTAAACTTGTGGACACTCAAGACTTTCTGATAACACGCTTGTGTCTACCGAAGCCCTCGGGTGACCTACTAAGCTAAATCTTTCCCGCCATACTTGGCCATACACGCAACATGCATTCAAGCGAAGTATCTTTGGCTTTCAATCTATAACTGTACTGTTTATCGACTTCTTGTGTTCTTCTATTTATTAGGAGTTAGCTTCTGCCCGCGGCTCCGCTCGCGTGATAGTATATAATTTCGCACAAGGTAGCCTATAAACGTCTCCAGGATTCTATTTATCTGTACCCAAAACTCACCAAAATCGTTTCACGTGACAGTGTAACACAGGCAAATAAAGAACCAAACTCACTTTCGCATTTAAAATGTTAGTTAGGGTTGAGGTAATCTTGTCCTAGATTTTCCAACTTCAATATCAAAGAAAGAAAGCAACTCACTTTTCCGGATGACTCGTAAAAATATTCCGAAAGAAAAGGGTTCGGCGCAACCATAGAAATATAAAATATCTATGGGCGCAACTATAGACACGGTCATCCGACCCTTTCCTGACAGCGATAAAAACGGTCACAATTATTTTTACCACTCCACTAGCGATAGCAGGTCGAAGTTTCTTACAAGTTATATTTCAATATTTAGTTATTATCAAGTTATATTTATGTACTATTAGGTTTCAACTGCGGTAGACCCGTTGACGCAGTCAAGACGAAAGGTGAACCATGGACTGTGAAGAGACGATAACTTGAAATCAACCCAATTTGGACCCAAGTTTTCGGGTCAATCTCGTTGCAAATTAACTGTACTACAACCCATAAATTGGGTGACCAGTCATCTTATGTACGAAAAATCAAGTGATACCAATGTGGATGTACGCTGACTATATCAGCATACTTTAAGTACATGTAAACATTTACGCTCGAGCGAGGATTAAATTCCACTGGCTACGTAAAGGAAAAAGCCTTAACAATACAATGCGTAGGCTGCCTAGTACTTGTTAGCCACTGCTTACAGAACTGTGCTATTAAACTCAAGGGTATGTTTCCGTTATGGTGGCTTGCTAAGTGATTGTTTTCGCAGTCTTGTCAAACGTGTATTCTTGATCGAAGTGGCAAACGCATACTACCTAAGTTAGACGTTACTTTATACTGATGGTCACAAATTGCATTATCTTATTTTGTCGGGCACTGATTTGGCTAATATATTGATGCAAATCATTATCTCCCATCCTGCTATCTCCACTCTAGCCAATATGACCTTTGCGCTGCTACAGACGATGTCGACAAAGTGGCGAAGTTTTGAACCAGCAAAATATGTATTACTGTCCTAGCAGCTGCATCGTCATGTAATACATAGTTTCAGCCGAAAGACATCCACTGTACAAGGACCTTCCCAAGTGTTTTCACTTCAACTCATGCATCTCGAGTCTAGCGGATTCCCGCGTCAACATTTGGCGCCAGTTACTTTGATTACGTAATTTATGACGTGAACATGACTTTGTCGTCAATTTTACTTAGATCGGAAGACTAGCGTTTTGACTGGTGCTTCGATCTGACGTCTCAGTGCCTACCTGGCTCACGGCAGAAACCTATCATAAATGTTTTTGTTATCCTAATTTACTTTTGGAACACCGCCATGTCCTGTAATTATTAGTAAGGTAAACTGCGCCCATACGACATACCATCGTACTTAATATTCCCCAGCACTCGGCAAATCCATAAAGCAAGAACGAATTTAAGTATATAGTAAGTACGCAGTCGGATTACAACTCACAATAGGTATTTAGCGTACCGCGTTGCGTATTAACATTCCTTAGATAAGACTAGTAGACTGTCCCTGTGGTTTTGTTTTAATCTGTGGTGTGTAAAGATAAGTCTGTAGTGTAAAATGATTGGCATAAATTCTGGCTTATTATTGTAGTGGCCAGTATTCATCAGCACATCAATTTGCCTAACCTTCATTCAACTATGTAAGGATCGGTTTCCCGGTACAAGTACCATTATTTTTCATGGAGGAAATGTTAACACACGGCACGATCCCGCCCTTTATTTCAACTTATTTGGGTTCTGCTTTGGTATACTGCTTTTTCCATTAATATATTTCTGACATCACCTCAATATGCAACCTTTTTGGCCATATCATCCTTCACAATATTCCATCCATAATACATTTTCTTTGACGTTACAAAATTAAATTAGTCATCACGACCTATTGCATCCTGCTTACTCAAGTTGCGCCATAACGCTTGGTTTTCCTTAAAATATCCTTCTACGTTTATCTCTATCCATTACTTCATCTCGAATCTACCTGGGGCATCAGGGGGCATCCCATACTGGGTACTTAAAACTTTACCGACTCGCTGTTTCTCAGGTGACGAAAGAAATAGGTAATTATGCAAATGTAATTTCTTCAACAGGTTATTAAAATCAAGAAACATCTTCTTATTGTGAACGAAAATGCAAATTAACTTAATTTTAGCAAATTGAGAAACAGTTTTGAAATAATTCCGTAAAGTAGTTGTTTACCAACGTAGGTACCTTTTTACATAATCTTTGGCATAGCAAAGCTACACAGATAGCAAAAAGTCAAACAAAAAAGGCTTAAATTAAAATTATAGCAACGACCTTGCAAAAGAAGACGCTCAAACAGCCAAATTTTATACATAACATGAATAAATTTACGAGACATTTAAATCTATCAAGTTGTAAAACTGGAGAATCTAGTTTATTACGTGGCTAATCTGTTTTTATCTTCATTGGTGAAAATACTAAGTTTGAATGTCAAAAACGTTCTAAATCACGTGTGGTTGATAGCGTTTTAAAAAATTATTGGCACTCGATAAGAATTGTATGTTATTTCTAAAACTACTAAAAAAAATATGTTAATTCACCCATTATGAACAGATTTTCGGAATGATCGAATGAATATAATGATATTCGATGACTGAATTAAGATTGCACAGGTGTACACTATGCGATGATTAGAAATAATTTACATAAATATACTGCTGGCTCATCGATTGTTGTGTAACCGGCCCCCCGATCAAGGGTTCTAGGTTTCTTGGACAGAGAGAAAATCAAGAGAAACATTATCTTTTTTGTGTCCTTTACTGGACTCTAGTAAAAAGAGCCCTCAAGAAATTTTGAAACTGGTCCATTATAGGAGTAACTACACCCATGTGAACATCAAAAACGACTGTGGTTTATAAGGCTCTTGCCTAAGATCCTAAAGTAAGTTACCCGGTTTTCTGAACACACTGAAATGCCCTTATCTTGAAGTATCCACAAGCACGATAAGGAATCCAAATATGTTTGATTAAAATATGGTTAAATATACATAATAATGTAGAGAGGCGCAGACGTTGCCCCAGTTTTGACGTGTGTCAGGTTTGCGGGATCAAGGGACCATGCTACGTTTAAAATTTTAATGATCCATACATAGAATTTGAATGATAAATAAATTATTGTCAAATTCGTCATCTTCTTGCCCTTATCCCACGTTACTAGGGGTCAGTTAAACACGTTATTTTTCTCCGTGATGTTCTGCCGCCCGTCACGCTGCTATCGCTGACTCGATTTTATTTCATACTAGCAGCGCCCCACGGTTTCACCCGCGTAGTTCCCGTTCCCGTGGGAATACGTGGATAAAATATAGCCTATGTTAGTCAGGGTGAATGTAGCTTTCTAATGGTGGAGAAAATTTTGAAATCGGTCCAGTAGTTTTTGAGTTTATTCGTTATACAACAATATAAAAATACAAATCTTTCCTCTTTATAATATTAGTATAGATCACTCTTCACACAATCCATCCGTGATTTCGTTGGTCTCTCTCTCTCTCTCTCTCCAATTATTACCTAAGTATGGTATTAGTGCTAATTAGTACCTTAATTATTTAGGTATACGATTTAGATTAATTAATTATTGGCCATTGCACGGTTGTCATCCAGCAAAAACTAGGATGATAGTCATTATTTATTGCTCTGAAACTAAAAACTTAAGAAAGAAATTCATATTATGTTACTTAATTAATTCATTATCTATGCAAAACTATTCGAAAAAAAAATACAAGTTAGACAATCTTTGATTAAATTTAAATTAAGATAAGATAAAACAACATAACGGACAAAACGGTTAAGTTCATTGATTATAACACTGTCTTGTATCCCTTATCTTTAACTATAGACAGAGTGAGAAAGAGCACTAAAAGAGTATATACATACATACCTAATATAATACCAACTTATCAGATACATTTCTCAAGTACTATATGATAACTAGATTACATTTCTAATGGCTTTCAGCACGCCGTTTTGATAGCTATCTTTAACGGAGATCGTTTTAATAATATGATACAAAAATGTGTACATAAAAATACAATTTTATATGCTAAAGAATAAAGTAATATCAATTTGCATAAGTAATGGTTTCTTATATAGGTTCCTTGCAAATGATAGTTCCATTAAAACCCGTTCAGCGGCAAAGACGTGAAAACGTTTGCAGCTTCATTTCAGTTGCTCTTGTATTCTCTTCTTTTAACTCCATTTTCTCCTCACATCCCATATTAGTTGAGCTGTGGGCTTTTCTATTACTCTAAGAGCGCCATAGAGTCTCTAGACAAAAAGCCATTCTATTAGCGATGGTGATTGAAGTAATTGGTCACGTGACATTTCGACAGCTTTTGTCATAGCCATTACATTTTTGACGTTTTGGTAATTGTCTTCGCCACGCTTTTTTGTGGATGGGAAATTATCAAGACTTCTTTCATTCTGGGCGGAGCGAAAAGCGAAAGAAGTGTCAGTCTTTTACGAACTAAAAGCCATCCGTGTTCCTCCTAATGCCCTTTGCGTACCAGGAAAGTGGGGACTCTTTCGAAAAAAATCCGCAATCTTAGAAGTTCGTCACGCTACCGCTGACTAAATGTTCCTTGTCAAATAGCAAATGACGTGAACGCAGTCGCAGTTGGACCGAGTATACTTTATGCAAACTTTCAATTTATTATAGACGGTAAAAAGCTTAATATTTTTATTGCAAAACCACCGTAGAGGTCGCAACGCAACAGTATAATTATTATGTATGTCATCAGCTAAAGTTGTCGTGCATTCAGAACCCGTTCCGATCATTCGGTCACGTTGATCGATCATAGAGGTCCGAACAGTCTTATGTTCTTTTTTTAAACCTAGTTTGACAGGTATGGCCAGTTGTCAGACTGTTTCATTTCATTTGTTGAGTTTTTGTTTTTTGAATTAGGCTGTGGTTTGACCCCCGCTGTTTTACATAATTATGTAGATATGATGTCGTTTCTAGCTAGATTATAACTCTACATACATAATTATCCATTGCGTTATCTGATATCAAAATCAATGTTTTTGGTATCTGATAGTATATCTTGGCTAAATAAAAACAGTGGCACGGGTCGATCTTCAAGGTTAAAAAACTCTTGCTTATCTCGATTCGCGGATGGGTGACCATTAATTACACATGGAAACTATATCGTGCCTTAGGAAGCACATTCAACTTTGGTCCCTGCCATTTGTAGATCTTTGACAGTCCTTACGGGAAGCTAGAAAAACTGACACTCAATCTTACCAAGGGTTATCGTAATACCCAGTTACTGCGTTGCGGAAATTAAAGAGGTTGTTGCTTCCTGTAAAATAATTGTAATCAGCGGCATTAGGTTGTGCATGTTTTTTACTGCTATGATGGATTTTCGAAGTTCGGAAAATGAATCTCTTGATATTTGGTAGCACTGCATGTGAATGGCATATACTTACTATTTTTATTATATTGGCTTAATATCTATATATATCGTTATACAAGCGGCAACTGCTACTTTCTTTGTTGATAGGAAGATAATCAAAATTAATTGGTTGACTAGGAGTTGACTTAAGCGGGAAAACCTTGAATTTGATTGGTGAAATTCCCTACCCTTCACAAAGTAACTGTTTGATTACATACACCTGACTAAACATTCTATTATTCTAGCTGATAAGAAAACCTTAAAAACGTGGCCGACGCGACGTGTAATGACGTGTTAATTCAAATGTTAGTCACTAGAATAAATACAACATCAAGAATATAAATTTATTAAAAAAAAAACAACATGTTTAAAAAAATATTCAATCTTATTCAGCAAGTATAATGGCTGTTCAGTTTGTATCTTATTATCTTTGAATTCTAACTAAGCAGATGTAGCCAAGACCGTGTTTATTTAAATAAAATTAATTTAAGCGATTGCAGTAATTAATACAGAGGTGTATCTGTAATTGCCATTGATTTGTATGAATATATGCCGCTCATTACAACAGATTTACAAAACCAGGGAAACTGTTTTCTGATGAACTCTCAATCAATCTGCCCGCCTTTTCCCAACTAGGTTCTGGTCTCCAGTCTAAAAGGATGACCAGTGCTTCACATGGAATGACAGTCTATCCGACCTCCACACCCCAGCGACTGGACCTTGCCAAAACAGGGCCTCAAGTCTGCTATTACAATACTGTCAGAATGGTCTATCATTGATTTCACAATGGTTGATTTTGACAAGTGTGGTAATTTACTAATATAAAAGCGTCATTATTACTTTCCAATGGTCAACCACTGACACTCCGTTGAAAGAAATGGCATAGAATGGTAATCTCGTACATAATGACAAATGAATGACAGACGTATGCGGTAATCTGCTGAAATTCTGACAGTTCTCTTGATCAGTGACCTAGCATTAGTAAGTCTGCAGTCATTGCTTTTAATAGCTCGATTATCAAAAAGTATGACGAGACCATTGACCGACCAATGATCGGCCATTATTAATTTAGCAGATTACGAACAAAATTAGCAAAATGACAGTCTGCTATTTTTATAAATTTGTCATTCCCACACCGGAATGACAAATTTATAAAAATAGCAGACTTGGGGCCCTGGTGTCAGATTTTTTGACTTCTAACTACCACTACCTACTCAAAGCGACTGTCAAAGACCTACAAATTACAGACGGGACTTAACGTGCTTTCCAAGACACGGATGAATCTCGGTATGTTAAGATGGTTACTCGCACACGGACCAAAATCGACAAGCGTTTTTTAATCTTCAAGTTTGACCCGTGCTGCAAAAAACAACATCAACAAAACTTAAACGGACTTGTATCATTTGCAATTTTTCTATTACACACTTGTCGTTTACCCATCAGAGAAAAACAGGTGGCTTGGTGGCTTTATCGCATTCCGGAAACTGTACACAGTCTGTCAGAGAAAAATGCGTCTTTTCACGCATTCCATTTTTACACTTTCTGGAAGCCAGTCGGGCTACAAAGTACCTACTTGTATAAGAACATACGGTACTCATACCTACTAGCACATTATAAAAAAAGAAAGTTTTTGTTTACTTTGTACATTTTAAGTTTCACGCAAACGGGTTTTGTTAGGGACATGAAACTTTCATTATGTTGTCACCTAGTGGCCTTTTGAACGCAGCGGAAGAAATGAAATCTTCACTATACTGTACACTACAAAACGAGATGGGTATTCTTAAAACCCTTATAATTATTAATGGAAGTTTTTGACTATTACGCTCAATATTCTTGATTATATAGATATATACTTTATTTAACACTGATCTATTCTTTTAATGTTTTATTATGGTTCTATAGGTAGTCGTTTGCCCACAATCTCAAAGCAATGATTTGGTCGACGATGGATCTCACTTGGTATTAACTCTTGGCTTAAAGGCTTTAACCATCAGGAAACACAGGCTCCAGGGAATTCCACTAGGTTGCGGAATTTGTTCGAAAGAGTCACCGCGGCCCTGGAACGCAAAGGGCACAAGAAGGAACACGGGTGGGTTTTAGTCAGTAAGAGTCTGACACTCTCTTCCGCTCCGCCCAGAGCGGGAGAAGTCATTTGATGATTCCACTAAGCTGGACGGTACAGTGACAATCAAGCAATATCTATACATAGATACACAGGCAATTTAGATCCAAAGCACGGCAAAAAATCTAGACAGAATATGTTTCGTTTAATTGCTAATAACAATTTGCGTAAAGAAAGTAGTTTGTCGACGTTTAATTACCAGAAAAAATACACAGTTTGTGTATTTTTTTGGGCTGAAATGTTTGTGCTTTCTCCGTAGTAAGTACATTATTAAATAAAATCTTGCACGAGTGTTGAGTAAAATGCAAATATGTAATATTATGTGCGCGTTTCTTATTATTGTTGTGTTTATAAATAACGTATTTTAGTCTTACCAAGGCTACAATTACTAGAGTATTTGACTACTTTAAAACATCTACATTAATTAATAAATTATACGGACAGCTTCGTCTGCGCCACATAAAAGAGACATAAAACCAACCCCATTTTCTCAACATTTTTATTATGCTCCGCTACTATAGGTATATAGCCAGCTTTCCTCGATTAATTGGCTATTCAACACTAAGTTTTAATTCGAACCAGTAAAGCCTGAGATTAGTGCGTTCAAACAAACAAACTCTTCAGCGTTAAAAATGATACAAATGGTGGAAAAATAGAGATGCTACCACCCGCTTTTGTAGCTATTCTTCTTCGATCTTCATCACGAAAAACGAGGTATGTACTAGATGGGGCCAAATAACTATGGAGTGACGTCACACACATTTAATGCTGTCTCTGTTTATTACAGACAAGCTTCTGTCCGCGACTTCGTCCCCGTGGAATCCGCGATTTTAAAACATTATTTATCGCTGCTCCGCTCCTATTGGCTTAAGCGTGATGATATATAGCCTATAGCCTTCCTCGATAAATGGTCTATTCAACCCAAAAATATTTTTTCAATTCGAACCAGTAGTTCCTGAGATTAGCGCGTTCAAACAAACAAACAAACAAATTCTTCAGCTTTATAATATTCGTATAGATTTAATAACGCTCGAAACTCCGTGATTTCTGTAGGTATAAATTTATCTTACGTCTTGTATTTTCTATTTAAAATCTTCGAGACATCAATCAAGTACATCCATTGCTCGGTCTAAGCCTCGGCCAGACTAAGCCAATAAATTGCCTTAATATCAAGTACACACGTGTGGGAAAGTTAAAATAATACTTTCCCTTAAAGGTTGCGCCACACCACACTATGATGTAAGATCACGTAAAGCGGGTGAATAGTTACCGATGGCTCATCACTCCTCACTCGTCAGTCGTCATCAAGCGTGCTTGGATGGTGAAAGTGAGATGAGTTACCTGGAAACTGCCTTTGTGATGGTACCTAGAATCTGCCTTTGTATTGGGATACTGGGAATGAAAGTACAGAATAGTGACTTGTTGTAGTAAGTAAATAATTATGTCACCGGAAAATTGCAGACTCCGTAAGATTGTAATAGATCTTGATTTGATTATAATAAAAAAAAATCGTTTTGAATAGAATAAATCCCATCCCAAATTCAATAGTTTACAATATATCCTAGCTCATATGCACATGTATTTTCTTTTTTTAACGAAAATGTATAGTTATGTTGACTCATTAATGTGTGAGCTGTGGTTACCAGTAATTGAACGTGCACCACACAAAAACGTACTGTGAAATAAGCTATTTTTTATTTGTTAGAAGTTTCGTAGTGTACTTACTCTTTGGTAATCCATAAATAAATAAAAAAATCTTGTAAGAAAAAATAGTTTACAATTTCACGCGATGTTTTGTAATCTCACGGCTTTTCGGCAAGCAAGATAATATGCTACGAAGACTCTTACCGCATTCTCAAACTTGTCTACATAAGTATTTATTAAGCATTCGTGGACATGGAAAAGGACATACGAAGTACATGCAGACTCACCAATTAATTATACACAATTCTAGCTTTTTATTTTAGCTCTTAAATCCATCATGATTCCTGTGTCAGAGAGAGACGGAGTTACACAAGAGGAATAGCACTATCCCTTTCCCTCACACACAACATGATGGATTTAAGACGTCATGGTAGGGCTGCAGTAAGTACTTCCAGATATATACATAACATTCTACAAACAATCTCTCTATGGATAATATAAGTTAGGTTACTAACAATAGAACATAATACAGACCGCTTCTTTTTTCTAACTGTATAAGCACAGAGTTGCCAGTAATTAAAAATAATTATTCTGCATACGTCAGTTTCGAAAGAAGTCCACAAGTAATGAATGACAGCCAAGCAATTTTTATCATCATAAAAAAGTTTTAATTTCAAAATGAAATACCATTAACTATCCAATTTATATATAACCGGTTAAGTATTAATAGTTATCCTCGTCTAGTGCTGACCCTCGAAGGTAATATTACTTGCAAAAAGCGTGTGTTTATGAATAATTGAAAGGTTTAAAGCGAAGTGCACACGATACTAAATAATTATGGATGAGCTATGTATTATTGATAGGGACCTCTGTGGTGGCAACCTCAATCCAATGGTTGTTACATGGTTTCGTAATTAAAGAAGAAATAAAACTACTACAGCTTAGCGTTTTACAACGTTTACGTTCTACAACTATCTTAGGATCGAATTCCAGTCTTCATGAATGATGCCGCTGAGTACCAGTATTTCACATGGTACGACTGCCTAACTAACCTCCTCAACCCAGTAACGCAAGGATGGTCACCCATTCGTGGACCTTCAAGCTTTGCTTTACCTTGACGATCGACCCGTGCGGTTGTTATAACTTAAACAGCTTTTCATGAAATAAATAGTTTTTTCAATTGGAACATCCTCGCTTGTTTTTTTAATGGAATGAGTTGACGGAAAAGAAGATAAATTGTCTCTAGCAATGCTTAAATATGTACATTCTTAACTTTGACAGACAAAACTACATACCTTCATAAATGGTTACCAGAACACCTCCAAATACTTAACTGAAAGGTGTTTATCGCCAAATGTCCTCGGAACGTTAATAAAATACCGCAATGTCCAATACCGTAAGATGGCCGAGCCAAAAAAGTAAAATTTTACGTCCACTGCATCCTTCAGTAAAAAAAGAGCTAAAATAGTTTCGCCAACCTGGGCGTATTGACACCAAAGCAAGAAACAAAAGGATCACTTGGAGCAGAGCGGGAAAAAAACTTGTAGAAGTATGCAGACGCCTTTTTAGGCCTAACATAACGGACCACCTGATGGAAAGTGGTATTTGCCCATACCGACACCATACACGGGAGGGTTTGCCAACATAATAAGCCTGTTTTTTTTCTATTTAAGTACTGGTAACGTATATAAACGAGAAATGTAAAAAGGTCATTGGCACATATGTATAAGAAATATATTTTACATAGAGCTAAACGTGAAATTAAAGCCTTCCCAAAACTCTAGAACACTCATAGATTATCTCAAGAGTCTAGACCGAAGCGAACTGGGCGACGCATTCTTCGGAAGCGATCGCGATCGCGAAACCAAAAATGACGTGTTCCTTGTACATGTACATACATAATTGAGCAAACTTGAACGCGCCTATAAGTAAACATTCGAACGACCATAGGTATCGGAGTTTGTTAATATGTATACATTTATATATTTATCTGTCTATAAAAGTAATTGTAATATCTACCTCCTATTCCCAATAATTTAACGTTTTAGTTTACGCGTTGTCGGTTGACCTACTGCATTTTTCTATTCTGTGACCGCAGTGTATTGGTTGCCTTATTGGGATAAGTCCTATTACATCTGGCCGGTATTACAGTTATGTGGCTGCTTGCTGTAAACCGAAGAGTAAAAACTTTATTTTTTTAGTTTTTATACTTGTTTTCCAGACTTATTGGTGTTTGAAAGATTTGATAGGTACAGAAAGGATAGTTTGTTTTTCCACTATTTATAAGGTATCGCAAAGCTTGACAAAGGTGTCCCTGTCCCCTGACTTCATACATATACTCGGTCCATTGCTTTAAGGTTTTGTTGTTCGGGCTCTCTGTTGCAGCCAACTGACTGAATCAAACGTTTGGCTGCTTGCCTTTTCATTGAGCGGCGCTGTTTAATATGCAGCCTAAATGGCATCGAGCCAACGCGTCTGATACAACATTTCATGAACGAGTTGGTAGATGTTTTGGCGGTTCATAGAATAGGCCGTAACCGTTTGACGAAAATATGTAAAATATTTTATTTTTGGAATTCTAAATTCAAATAACAATCAATTTCAGCATTTTAACCTCGACGGCACCCTATTGAGATTTGCAGGGTTTAAAGGAACCTAACATGTCGGGCTAATCTATCCGTGTTGGGTTGCCATTAGCTATCTGTGCCCTATGTTCCGCTATTTGGCTAGGCAAGTCATAAACCATAAAGAAGCAAGCGATTTGAGTAGCTGTTCAATAAAATGCCGCTATATTACCTACACCGCTGATTAAACGGCACTGTATACTGAAAAGACTAGGCAGCCAATTAAACGGCTGATTAAGCTAGTTGGCTGCGACGTAACTATATTTTCTGTAACTTGTATGGTGTAGACGTAAAGAGGAAAGATTTGTTTGTTTGTTTGTATTGAATAGGCACTAATGAACCGATTTAAAAATTATTTCACTGTTTGGAAGCTACGCTATCCCCGGGTGACAAAGGCTATATTATATCCCCATATTCCCACGGGAACGGGAACTACGCGAGTAAAACCGCGGGGCGCTGCTAGTATCTAATAAAGAGCGCCCTATTTGCGCTTTGGCCCTCATTGTTCCAGACCTCTAGGGCTTATGGAAACTGTAGTCACCCTATCTCTATCTCTTTCTAAACATCATTCGAAAAACAAAAGCATGTTTTGGTACCTTTTGTTTACAAACACGAGAATGTTCGATATCTATAACTGTGTTAAATCAGACGAGATAACGATTCGATATCGTGTCACGTTTGAGATTACTTTGGAGCAAGCGTTATGAATTTTACGTGTGGGAATTTAATTTGTTTAGTTGGTACAACTTTTGGACCAGAGGGCCAATCCTCGTATTTTCTTTTTCAAGGAGCGTTCGCATTCATCTCGCAGTCGCACCGTATCAAAAACTCTTCTAGTTTTCCTACATTTTGACATTGATCGATTTTATTTTGAACGCTTTTTAAGCACAAAAAATGACCTTCAGAAAAAAAAAGGCAAGTACCTAGCCATTGTTTTTTTGTGGCAGCAAATTGTCGATAGTAAATATTGTAATCGTAAATTATTATCATATATAAGTTCTCACAGCTAAAGAATGCAGTATGACGTATTAAAATCTTGAGCCTTCCTCCTTCACGCCCTTGGTTATGTCAGTAGAACGATAAAACTGATCAACATGCGCCATAGAGCCCATAGAGTACTAACATCCTCGTCGACCAAATGCTAAAGAAGATAATTATGGTCAAATCATACACATACTTATATTTACTTAATATTGTAAACGCTTTCACGCCCAAATCGCACCTTGCCTGACATGACTATTGCCTGTTTTTTTTTTGTAATGGCTTTTCTAGCCACTGACGATTCTATGCTCTCTGACATGCACTCAAGAACCTTGGCAACTATTTTTTTACGGTCACGAAATTCAAAATTGAAGCACGTCAACAATGTTGCCAACAAAAACAAAAGCCCGCCTAATTGTTTTGGGAGTGGGAACGGGGGAAAAAAACTCCTTCGGCATTCGAAGGACGGTGACGTCATTGATACAGGTACTTCAAGTTATTGTGTAGTTGGTTCGGCGAGAATTGGCGTTGAGACGTGATTGATTTTGTTTTTATTTGATAAAAATATAGATTGACAAAAACAGGAAGGTGAATTGCTTATTTTTTTTTTTCATTAATTGTGCGTAAAAAATACCAATTTGCTGCCATAAAAATTCTTTAGTTTAGAAAAAAAATACTAAAATTGATATGTTTTTCCTTCATTTTGTAACATAAAAACCTCAATTTATTTCGATAAAAATAATCTCAAGTCAACCGCAGTCTATTCAATTTGTCACAAATAACTCCATTAATATAATTTGTACTAGCTACAAATATATGTATATATGTAAGTAAATAACTACTGTATACAGTAACAGAACATATGTATTTCATTAGTGAATAGTACACTTGTATGTTTATCATTATGAACGTGAACAATCAGTTTTAAAGGCAAGGTTACGGAAGACAAACAGGTGGAATATAAAATGTGAAGCAAATAATATATTTGTCTACAGTTGATAAATAAGCTTTGTATAAAACACGTAGGTGACGTGAGATTTTTTGGTACTCAACACTAGAAGAATTTGTTTGTTAATAAAAGCATGCATTGCTTTATAAAACAGAAAAAAAGTTCCAAGCTTAAAGTACCAACGAGCTATGGATTCATTCATACATATAGGGCTCAGTTGTAATTTTGAGCGGGTTTCTTATAAAACTACTATCTTTATTTTTGGCCACGGCTTCTTGGGTTTGAAATTAAGTAGCCTGTAACCGTCTTCAGGGTCTCTTCTATATTTGTACCTAAATTTATTAAACTCCGTTTGGTGATTTACGCGTGAAAGCTTTACAAAAAAACTTAGTTTTGCATTTGTAATATTAGTATGCGCTATCATTCAAAACATACAAGGTAGAAGACTAGCCACAAATGGCAATAAACGAGACTATTATCGAGCTACCATAATTAGTGACAAAAAAAAACTAATATTTTTACACCAAAACCTAATGCTAATTTGTCTTAGTAGACAACATCTGCTCACTGCTTGGTAGAGCGATCACGAAAGAAAACTTGTTTTCTCAAGATAACTATCGCAACAAAAAAGAAACAAAACTGACATCATCCTGCGGTCTAATTTAGGTTATCAGATTGAAATCATAATTATGTAATCAGTGCCTTACTTATTCCTAAACAGATGTTAATTAAATTTTATTTTGCACATAACGTTGCAACAGCGCAGATCGTTAAAACATTTGCATCGAGTTGATAAATGTATGACCTGTTTGATTTATAAATATGTGAGTTTTTCATGGCCGTTTACAACACGACATTCTGCAAGTATGTTGGTTTTATTTATGCAATACTGTTAGTCCTTACATGCATATATAAAATATTATGTGTTATTATCTTAAACACTACTAAGTGTTTAATATAAAAATAATATTTTTTATTCATGCTCGGAATAATTACTATAAAAATTAACATTTCGCCCGCGACTAAAACTAAAATAAAGCCTATATTATTCAGTGTAAATGATAAATATGCTTTCTACAGGTGAAGGAAAAAAAATGGGTTCAGTAGTTTTTGAGCCTATCCATAACATTCAAACTGAATACTTGAGCATTTCTCAATAGACTGCATTCCTCAAAACAATGAAGTATACGTCCTTCAGCATTTCAACAGGTGGTATAAAACAGTGAGAAACATTTACGGTGCAGTGGCCAATACGTAGCGGGAGTACTAGAGGCGAGCTATGTGGGTCACTCGTGGAATGCTACCCGGCCGGCCGCTCCCACCTGCGAGCGAGGCGGTGCGTACGAGATGAGCGCTGGCAACACTGTCGTATTCTAATTTCAAAATATTTATTGAATTTACGCACCGTTGGTAGTCAAAAACCAATTGGCTGGCGAAAAACATGTAAAAAAAAAACGAACTTAATGTTCATATTATAACTTATGCTGCTAGCTTATGTAACACCGACACTGTTTCACTTGTTACAGAATTTCAATTATTTAGTGTCCCATTTGGTTGAACCCCATCTCTTAAGATACAGGCTAGACCTAGTTTAAGGGATGGAGTCAATAAAATTGTGCTTAAGTTGATAATTGTAAAATTATAATCTTTAATGTATACAGTGCAATGTGTTCTTGTTTTATGGAATAAATATTATTATTATTATTATCTTTTACATATTGTCTCAGTACTACATAAATAATAAAATAAATTAATAAATAAACGAATCTCATTGATGTTTCTTTCATTTTTAACTTTTTTAGAAGACCAGTCATATATTGATTAATAGTAAAACGAGCACTTACATTAAAAGCACGCACGTAAGTAAGTACTTTGAGTCCTTTGCTCAAAAGACTAGATCATAAAATTATGGCTATCTTGAGGAGCCTCTTTGGAAAAAGCAAATCTCTAAATTGTTTCTATCTTCCAAATATAGAGTGATCAACTAAAATTCAAGAGACTTCTCCAAAAATTGTTATAAATTCACGAAATTAAATAGCTAGTATTAGTACAAACGTAAAAACAGAAATCATTGGACATGTAATAATCCACATCGCTGTCACTGAGAAATGTGCCCAGAAAATACTCATCCTATTCCAAAGTTTGGTATCTTTCTGTCTATCTATTTCTTGGATGCCATGGGCTCTAGAAGTCTTGACACAGTGACATTCTATCAGTGAAAACAATTTTAACAAAGGTCCAAAATTACTATTATATAGTTAGAATATTTTATCTTGGTATTCCAACCACAAATTAAGCAAATCTAAGTACACAGTCATCCTATTAAGAAATATCGTGTTTTCAATACGATTGTTTACAAATAGACTTAGCACGGCAGACCATCTTGGTATGAGCGCTTGACATTTAGCTGTATCAATATTAAGAAATAGCTACAGTTGGATGTTTGTAAATGGATTGCTTAAATTGTTGATACCTAGTTCGTACAGCATGTTCATTCTCGACTTCAGAAAACAACCACCATTAAAAGTACAAGTTCAGAAGTAGGTACGGCGTTCAGTAGTCCAGTAAGTTGAGTTTGGACCTTTTGACCCACATAACTATGCACGTATGGCACTTGGCGCAATTAAATCGTGTGAAAAATGTGCTGGGTCTAACCTATCACGAAGGTCTAGGATAGGTGAGTTGTGTCAGAAATCTTCAGGGCATGCTCAGAGACTCACATAAGATGAAAGTTACTCGTACATTGCGCCATACACCTGGAGGCTGACAAATATGATGGGATAACACATAAATAAACACTACCACTACCAGGGGGCAAATTCTACTCATTTTCAAGAAAAATGTAGGGAAATTAGAGAAAACAAAAGTAGGATTCGCCCTCTGATCAGAAACCAGCATCCAGCGATTGACTGACTGATGACAAATGACTATGGTTTACATCTTTTGGGACTAGGTACTGCTTGAAAAATGATACGGCGGGCAGTGAAAGTCATAGTATTTACTTCTTACTCCATTATCCCCTCTCTTCTAGATAACGTTGCAGCTTCCAAGGAGTGGGAACCTCTATGGAACTTCAATGCTTTTGTGATTGCAGTCACTAGATCCTAGCTTACTGGAGTGCTACTGGTTGGATATGGTGTTGCCGGCTTTTCTTAAGAAAAAAAAAGAGAACTTTTCGTTGTAGCTGTGTGGGTAGCAAAAAACTATGCATTTTAAACAAAGTAGGTATCATCCTCGTCCACGAACTAGTTTCAAAAACATACGTGACTTCAATTTCGTCATCGAAAAGATTAGATTGCAAATATTTTTTATTAAGACAAAGTATGCAAACACGGCGAGAAATAGTGTCGTATGTTTAGAATCCATGTTATCAGTTGGCTGCTATCTGATAAAGTTAGCGTGAATATGCTAAAAGTACTGATTCATACAAAAGTTGTAATTTTGCCGCAATGTTTAGGTAATTTATTAATTACTAGCGGGTGCAATGCTGAAACTAAATGTCTACTATACAGGGTGGAATTTTGTAATGCCACCTGGAGGGAAAGTACTCTTAATACTGCAGATAGAAAATTTTACTCAAAGGAAACATTCCTTTATTTTTGAATAGAAAGCAAACTGCATTCAAAGATTTTCGAAAATTCTCTTCTCCCACACCCGGGAATCGAACCGGCTAAAATCTGAAAAAAAAAAAAAATTCATCGGCAGCATCTCTACTTGAAGCCTTCGGAAATGATTAAAAGTATGTTAAAACATCTAGTTCAAAATCGAAATAGTTTTGCTGAATAGTATGCCGTCTCTTCTTGAAACCACCCGTATTCCTTAAATTTTCTACCATTCTTTTCAATACGAACCGAGTTGGTGCCTGTCGGTCTTGATATCTCTCTCCATACCAACGCAGAGCTAGATTCACGTTTTTGTTATTTAAAAAATAAGCTTCCATTAAATCAAACTGTTCTTGATAAGCCATTTTCACCGTGAGACAAAATGTGAAATGAGTTGTAAAAACAATCAAATGTGAATAACAACTATGACAATCTAATTTTTAAATTTTAATCTAACATTCCATATTTAAATTACCTCATACACGCAGCTACGAGTATGTCGCAAATGAGTCTGCATTACAAAAGATGGATGTTAAAGAGCTTTAACTTGACTCATTGAATTTGTAACTTCAGATTTCCTGGTTTTCCTTTCATTTAATTTATCATGTTTGTTAGAGAGATTTCATCCTTATAATTGACCCTAACGATCGATGCAATAAAAGTACAGGGTATAATTTTTTCAGATTTTAGCCGGTTTGATTCCCGGGTGTGGCAGAAGAGAATTTTCGAAAATCTTTGAATGCAGTTTGCTTTCTGTTCAAAAATAAAGGAATGTTTCCTTTGAGTAAAATTTTCTATCTGCAGTATTAAGAGTACTTTCCCTCCAGGTGGCATTACAAAATTCCACCCTGTATATGCGTGTATTATACATATAAACCTCCCTCTTGGATCATTCTATCTATTAAAAAAAAACTCATGCAAATCCGTTGCGAAGTTTTAAAGATCTAAGCATACATAAGAACAGACATACAGCGACTTTGTTTTATACTATGTAGTGATGGGGAAAGTTTGAAATGGCTCGGTGCCTGGACCTTATCATTTAGATGGGAATATTTATATTTTTTGTTAATTTAATTTGTGAATTGCATCTTTTTGTTGTAAATGACTGCTGATTCAGGTTTTAATCCTTTCAGTATATCATGTACTAGTAGGGCCCCGCGGTTTTACCCGCGTAGTTCCCGTTCCCGTGGGAATATGGGGATAAAATATAGCCTATGCTACTCAGGGTGAATGTAGCTTTCTGATGGTGAAAGACTTTTTGAAATCGGTCCAGTATTTTTTGAGTTTATTCGTTACATACAAAAATACAAATCTTTCCTCTTTATAATGTTAAGTATAGAAATAGGGCAAACTAGCTTTTTTCCGCGACTTAGCTCCCGTGGCATATTTTATCGGGATAACATTAGTTAGCCTCTACGGTTGACGGTCAAACATAGTGTAACTTTCTATAAGAGCCGGTTTAAATTGTTACTATCGTATCCAATACTTACTTAAGAGAATACTTTTACGAACGTTTTATTATGTCCGTGGGCACTGAGGCGTTTATCTTAGAACTGTAAAAGGATTTAAAAAGAAACTAGGTACTACTCGGTATCATTTAGATACGCGTTAATATGACAAACGTTTTTGATCTTAGAAACTATAGGGAACGTGTAATATTTTCATCTTGCTTTCATTTAAAAGAATTCCGTGTAAAATAGACCATAAAAAAATAATACGCTTTAATGTATTGCCAAAATTGCGATTACAAACTGACTGTTTTTCTTTTCTCGCGAAAAAGGACGATGAGTCACTCCTGTCTGCCAAAGATCAGGAACTGTCATGTATTAAAATTTAAGTTCGTATTTTCGTTGTCATAACACCAGTGACGTCACTAGACGCTGATTGTTTACGTACCGTTTCACATAATTCGTAATAGTTGTTAAAAATCAATATTAACTACGGTAAAAACATTGCAGTGGCCCTTCTTTTATACTATTTTACCATTTCAATAATAAATAACAAACAGTAAACAGTTGACAAACGTGTCTCGAATAAATAACAAAAGGATTTCAAATTCACATAGTATTTGGCGCGGGATCCTAGTAGATACGGACATACGTATGTACGTACAGTGTGCACAAAAATTTGAGACATCTCTGACAACTGTCACCTTGACCTGAAGACGTAGCTAAACTATTTAAGAGAACAGTAGAATTTTAAGTTTATACTGTATGTAAAAGGACGAACTCGAGTAAGTGTAGGCTTTAAAAACGTAGGGGGGTCTATGAACGATGACGGTAACTAAAATATTAAGGGGTAACTATCAAGATGATAGCTAATAGATTGAGATTGTAGTACGTGCTTTATTTTTCGCCGATGCCATAAAAACTGGCCAATTGTGAGGGAAAACCACACGCATGGGTTTCCACCTAATTAAAAATATATATATATGGCTTCTTACAGGTTTCCCTGTAGAGTAATAAACCATTATCTGCATATTTTACAAAATTTAACCTCAATTGTTTGGCAGATAAGCTTCACTCCTTATCTCTGGGAATAATCAAGTTTCTCAAATAACTTTAAGCAAAATTGCGACCCGCACAATAAGTATTTACATTTGACATGGGGCTCGCACCGTTTTGTGTGTTTGCCTTTTTAAGGGTTATTTTTTTCTTCGAATTATCTATGATGATATGATACTAGATTTAGTTTAGTGAAACGACATTTCACTGACAATTAATTGGTGTTTTGTCATATTACTACATAGTTCTAGTAAGAAGACGTAATAAACAAGAATATTCGACATCCCTAGGGTTTTCGTGAAATCCCTGATATCCTCATTTCCCTGCGATTTATATATATATATATACCTTCGTTCTTTGGCAACGGGAATTACATGTCATGAGTGAGATTCGTGGATTTGATCAGAATTAGGATCGTGAATCAGTTAGAGTCATGGCCAACATGGAAGACTTAACGATCTCTCACCATCTTTGGCCTGACAATCCCATAAAACACAAAAATTATTGCCCTCCATTTACCTGTCGGGTCTAGACTCGAGTAAGATGTCGAGTACCATACAAGGTAAGGCGTTGGACACACCGTCTGTGTCCCGCATACTAAGTACGGCACTAAAGGTTACGACACACGAACTCATTGGCATTCTGTGGGTAGTGTACACTGTTGTGTTACTACAGCTGTGGGGCGCAGGTGGATTTGGAGGGCGTTTAGATCTTAGATGTGACTGAATTGTAGTAAGTTACTTATAGGATTGTATTTTATTTTTTCTTCACCTTCCCCAAGAATATTTTTAATGGTAATAGGCTTTTGCCCAGAAAATCCCCCGATGATGTGGTACACGGTCGCTTAGTGGTACTGAACCTTTTCACAATTGACTTGAAAGACTCCCAGGTTGCAGCTATCAGGAAACATAGAGTCCGGTACTCCTTAGCTGTACCAAAAGAATGGACCTACTAATAGGAAGAGTTTAAGCTACAACTGGGTAGGTACATACATCTTAGTTTGAACGATATCTTAGCTACAATGGTTTTATCTTAGTTAAATATATGAGATTTACAAACCTTTTGTGATGGTTTAACAGATTTTAATATCCATTCATTTGCCATTTATTGCTTAGTTCTAAAGCGTGAAATCTGCACATCAATCAGAAACATTGCGATGAAAGCTATTCCGTTAATGAGTACACGTAATTAGCGGCTTATTATGAACTAATAAGGCTGAATAACTCAGCTCAGGATTTAGAAAAATGATGGGAATTATTCATCAAAAACAGTTGATAGATTGAGAACTTATTCTCTTCCATATTTGGAATGAATACTTGTTGATGGATTGTCATTTGCCATGTCTTTCTTTTGAACATTCTCACATGAATTAAAACATGGTTACGATTTATTTCTACTTAATAAATCTCTTGTTAATCTTTTGATGCAAGAAATATCGCTCGATCGTCGAGGATTTGTGCAGACTGAATAATATTGGCATGATTTTATGAAATCGTTACGTATTAGATTACTTTTATTATGACTTATCATGCAATATCTTAGGTTCATATTACAGAGTACGGAACGCAGCACCGGCAGCAACTAGATACCTCTTTGACTTGCTAAATAATGTGGAAGTGCATGAGGGTTTTCTGAAATGACGTCAGGTCTGGGCACCTATCAAAACTCTATGCGTTTAGTTACATTGACGTCAAACGTCACGTTTTTGTCAAAGTAACGTTTTCTCTGACTAATTGGCGCCAATTTTCTGAAAACACCCATCACTGTTTCGTCTGTTATAGTCATTCAGAATTGTCACAAGCCATCAATTTCTATGAGTAAACTGTAAGTTTTTGAGGTGACTGCGTACTGAAAGACGTAGTGTCGGAGGTCTCCAGGACCGATGACCTTAAAGACCGCGGGAATCCGCTGGATACTAGACGTACAGGACCGTTCGATGTGGAGACACTTGATGGATACGTTACCTATATCCAGAAGTGGATGCCTTTCGGCTGGAAAGAAGATGATGGTGATGCTTACTGACACGCTTGGTTCGTACGGAAAGTTTAAGAACAGAGTCTCACTCATGCAATGATAAATGATTTATTTTGCAAATAATTTACATCTATACTTATAATAAATCTGTAGAGAGGTCAATTCTGTACAAGGAATATATTTTCAAAATAACTATCAGGGGGTGATTAGTGATCGATACTGGTGCCAAAAATGCAATCAGTAAATTTTTTGTCTGTCTGTCTGTCTGTCTGTCTTTCTGTCTGTATGTTCTTTATAGAAACAAAAACTACTCGACCGATTTTAACGAAACTTGGTGCAATTATTCTTCATACTCCTGGGCAGGTTATAGTATACTTTTCATCACGCTACAATCAATAGGAGCAGAGCAGTGAAGGAAAATGTTGGGAAAACGGGAGAAGTTACTCCATTTTTAAGCTTCCGTCGCGTGTGTAGCCTTAATGGTTAAAGTTACATAGAAATCATGTATGACGGAAATGTTCTACATAAAATTATCTAAAAAATATCCCACAACAGCATATGACTATCTTTTGTCAATTTTAAACCGATCGGGCTCAGAGTTTCAAAATCGGGGGTAAAGTAACTATTCCACGCGGACGAAGTCGCTGGCAGAAGCTAGTAGTAAAATATAACTCTTTTACACGTCAATTATTTTTCTAAATCGAACTAGATAAAGCCTGATATTTTTTCCAGGTGAGAAAAAACACCGAAACAAACTTGGAATGATCGCCGCCGAGTAGATTCCGTGGTCTGTGTGTTCATATCATAGATAAAATTTGAGCTGAAATCTGGATTGCAACGGCTTTGCAATCAAAATGTTTCGTCGCCACTTTCTCTTAAATAAAATACATGCAATGTTGAATGCGATTGCGAATCGGTGATAGCAAGCCAGATATATTTAAATTTTGCTTTATAGTCTTAAGAAAACAATATTATATTTTTGTGTATTCGATATTCACTTTTTAGTTTTGTTAATGGATGAACTGTTGATAAAACCTCTTTTTCAAATTAACGATTATTTCTTATAGATGGGGTCATAAAGGCTGGTATTGATGTTATTTTTATTGTAAGTTAATTTTCTTCATTTATTTTATTTCATGGCTCATTCGAATCTGAGTGAAAGGTGTTCTTATATTAAAAAATAAATGCTTTTAACAATCATCTTTCTAAGTGATAACAAAACAAACTTGTGAGGTTTTGTTTTAAATCACTTACAGATGTTCTAAATTCAAGATGTTTTTGCGTTGTTTCGATCGAGGAAATAACCATTTTAGAACAGTCTGACAAAGTATTTTATAAACTAAACAAAAGTACCTTTGAGGTCGTTTTTAAACATTTGTCTGATTCAAGACTTCCTGATACAAATTGAAGCGATTCATTTTATTCTTGTTCACAGCCTTGTGATGGACAAAAAGACGGATGTCTTTAGCTACTATTGAATGTGTTTACATTAGAGAACTGCAGATATGATTGTCACGTTAGTGTATTGATTGAGTTACATCTATCAATTTAAATAATACATATTATATACTTAATCAAACTTACTGTATAGGCGGGTCTTCATATTTTTAGATCTCCCAAAAATAAATAGTTATAGATTATGAATAATTAACCAAATAATATATTTCTTGAAAACACCCACTAGACTTCACTAAACAAAAAAAAACACTGTCAGTAATAATCAAGAAAGATCAAGACTCTTTTTTATTTTTTTTCTGGATCAATAATGCCTTCTCCCGTTCTGGCCGGAGCGGAAGGGAGTGTCAGACTCTTACTGACTAAAACCCACCCGTGATCCTTCTTTGCGTTCCAGGGCTGCGGTGACTCTTTCGAACAAATTCCGCAACCCTAGCAGGCACTGACCCAAGATCAAGACTCTAAAAATAAAATATTTGCTTGTCTCAAATAATAATCCACACCGGCATTTAAATACCTTTTACATAAAATATTCTCACACACACCGGTCATACATAAACCCATCTTCAACCCACCGGACGTAGCAGAGGTGATTTGAATACAATCCTCTGTTTACAGTCCCACGAAACGAAGCCCAATGGAGTTTGGACGTATGGATCATAAGACGGAAATTAAACAATCTCATTTTAATTAAGTAATGCATAATATTGCACTTATAATAAAAAAATTGTTTAGTTGTCCCAAAACAGTTACATGCATCGTAACTGAGACATCCCCAGGAAGTAGTTGATGATACTTGTGTTGGGGATATTTCGCTCTTTCCCTTACGTGTTATCAATATTGAGACTATTGTTTACAAAAGGTGACTAAATTAAGGAAGAAAAGATAACAGAATATTACTTATTGAATAACTAATTAACTATAAGAGCAGTTGAAATACAGCAGCGCATTTTTTAAATTTTCAATTCAAGTCAAACTAAAACGCCCAGAGGTTTTCGCCAAGTAAAAATGCACGAATGAGCTCGGCTGAATGAGAAAACCATTGCAATGTAGTGATTTAAATGAATAAAAACATGAGTGATGAAAAGGGATTGAATGAAATTGTAACGGCTGACAGAGAAGAACTGAAGAAAAATACTTATAAAAAGATCTAAAAAAAAAAGTTCCTGAAGGTTAGGTTCTACTCTGCTCTAGAAGTCATAAAATAAACAGCTGTTCTCTTCTAGCTCCAGAACTCTAGATGGGCATTGGAAATGTACTTGCCACAATATTTGTGTAGTTAACATTTTCCTTTACCTATGGAAAACAATATACAGAAAACGACATAAGAATCTCATTGTTAAGTACTTAGTTTAAGTAGTAGTAACTGTTTACTTGTTAGCGAAGAAGTCGTGACAAACCTGCATGTTTTGCATATTTTCTCACTAAACGGACTCGTTCACAGTAAAAGGAACGTTTTTTATCGTGATATTGAGGAAACTCACTTTAAAAAAAGAGAATCGTGGAAGGTGATGATGAATTTTGTGATGAAATTAAAGTGTTGGTAAAGTTACAGGCCAGCAGCAAATAAGCAACCAAAAATCGATTCGTATACTTAAAAAACGTTCAAATTGCGAATTGAATGTAAAAAGTTATAAGTATATTGTCAGTTTCAGAAACAAAAGTAACTACTTTCGTTTACAATATTATTGTGAAAATATACACAAAGGAAGCCGAACGAATTAGGTTTCTATAGTCAATAAAATAAACGTTATATTAACGTTTATTTTATTGACTGTTTAAATTAGTATGTGGTAAATAGTGATTGTGTAAACCATAATTACTTGTAATTAATAGTATTAGGGCAACGATTTCACATTGAGGTAGTTGAGCAATTAGTAAAAGTTTGTTTCACATTTAATTTTGGTTAGGCGAATGAAAATTAATGAATACATAAGCAAAATTAACTTTGGATGATTGGTTGCCATGTAATTTGGAATCAATAACTTACTTCAAAATAATGACATCAGTATTGCTCAGCATTGTTTCAAGGAAGAATCGCTGCCATACCCACTGAGCACTTAAAGATTTAAGATTATTTTCCAGTATCCTTGTCTCATAGGTCATTCATAACAATATATAAAATCTTCTGTTTTTCGTAGACTCAGCTGAATGAAAATAACAAACTACACGGAATGTAAATTACTTAGGTACTTATCTCAATAAACTGCACTTGGACATGTCACATGATGTGACACTCAGACATAAGGTAGTGAATTCTTATGTTTTGAAGGCAAAATAACGCAGGAAAAACTTTAGTCTTAACAAGGATATTGACAAATTTAATTAATGTGGATAATCCAATCAAACCTGCCAATTTATATACCTGGCCTGGAGACAATCATGTGCTCTTGCCTTGGTTTTTAATAAAATGCCTTTTTATAATAATTGCTGAATTGGCAAATGGAATTTATTAAATATAGCTGCTAAATTTCTTCTCACTTGAATGGTCATAGAGCAAAATTCTAAATATACCTAATAATATTAGGGATCTCAGATTTCTGGTTAGTAGTATTTTTTTTCTAACATAATAAGTTTAAAACATGGTAACCACAGTGACATGTTGATATATTCTGTGACATCGAACAAGATGTATTTACAAATCGGTACAACAATATTTGAATATTACATGAAAGGAAAACCGCGAAGCTAAACAAAAAGTTTTCAACAAAGCATTCGATACGGATGATCACATCTCGCGGGTATATACCACTTAAATCAAGTCACAAATGTTACACGATATCTGTATTGTGCGATATAAAAACTACTGTAGTGCTATTCTTATATAGGAATGGCGAAGTGTGTCAATGTTTATGACCTTCATATTGCAAGAATAATCAATTGGAGAAATGGCACTGTCGATTACATCTTCAACAGATATAATTTTAATCTCAATGTCGAGATAATCTTCTTCTATTAGTATTTTCTTTGTTGTATCTTTTTATTTCTTAAAAACTACTTGAATATGTAGATGATATACATATCTACTATCTAGGCCAAATAATATCGCCAGAAAATCAAACCAATAAGGAAGTTAACGCAAGTGGTTTGAGAAAGAATTGGTCACTAAAAGAGATCCAGAGACTTAGAGCCTAAAAAGAGAAAAGTTTTCAACATCTGCATACTACCCTGTATAATGTACAGATGCTAAACATCGACAACATGGAGACAAATTGCAATACTAATAATAATAATAATAATAAATATCTTGGGACAACTCACACACGGCTATCTGATCCCAAGCTAAGCAGAGCTTGTGTTATGGTAACCAGACAACTGATATACATACTTATATAATTTATAAATACAAACATATTATAGATAAATCACACCCAGACACAGAACAAACAATCATGCTCATCACACAAAGTTTGTCCTGGGTGGGAATCGAACCCACGACCTCCGGCTTAGCAGTCAGGGCCACTAACCACTAGACCAACAGGCCCGTCTGCAATACTGCCAAAGGGTCATGGAACGGAGCATGACAAATATACGAAAAGCAGATTATGAAAGAAATTAACAATGAGATAAAATACATAAAAATGGAGTAAAGTAATAACCGACTTGTATCCAATGGACAGTAAACTCAGCAAGGGGAAACGTAAAAGGAGCTTAATAAAACAGTGGGCTTCAATTGGAAGAGTGTGGCTCGTGACAGATACCACTAGAAAGAGCTAGAAGAGGCCCATATAACAATATATAGAAAGAACAGAACAGAAACAATTAAGAAAAAAGGGGAATTTATATCTTTTTATTGAATCACTAGTGATGAGAATAAGACTGAAGAATTGCTCATAACTATTAAAACGAATAATGATTTTGTTCTGTCTTCCCATAGCAATATTCATGATTAGTCACTAATTACTTGCACGTGTCTTCTTTGAATTAGCACTTAAAGATATCATTGTCTGCACACTTCATTATTACCAAAGCAATAACTTAACATCGTAACACTTTAAGGAAAAAAAGCGTCAAAAACATGCATTCACCTTGGTATGTTAAATGACATCAACCTCCCAATGACAGCAAGGCGTTTGAATTGGAAGCATTCCAACAGCCATGCATTGCGAATGCATGCTCGCGGCGTCCCACAAGGTCGTTTACTGGAACCATCTCTGTACAATCTATTACGTGTAGTGCTTAAAGTTCGTGATTATAAACATAGCACTAATCATGTCGCCTTGTATGGTTGACGTTTAGGCTTGTGAACATCTTTGCGAATAGTTCAAAAGTTTTTTCTTGGTAGGTAGATGATATTTATTAGATGTTGTTGTTTTTTCGTCTCTGTATTAATAATAATTTATAGTAATCTATCTTCGTTGATATTACGGAGGTATTGAAATCACGTCACCGTTGTTGGTTTACATGTCGCAAGCACTATTGCTGAGTATGAAATTCTGAGTTGACTTCCTGAGTCGGAATATGGTTACTATACAACTGCTGCTGGATCCACATTGGTCCAACAAAGAAAACAGGCATGATGTTATGTTCGTGTTGTTCAAACCGTTAGCTACTGTACATAAGCAACAAGTCAAATAAGTAGGAGATGATTTTATTTGTTAAATAGTTATAATCTTAAGCAACCAATGTTTTTATACGTTTTGATTTTGATGATTATGGTATTAAAATAAATTTGGGTTTCCCAGATGCTTAAATAAAACATGAGTTAGAAATATTAAAAACACACTGTCATGGTCATCAGATCAATAGTTTGAAGTTTGATTCGACTTATTGTTATCAAACAAAGATACAAAACAAAGCTGCCCCACTATTACAGCTCTATCAGATGAACCTTAGAGTAAAGCTAACGGTAATCTAAGTGCATCATTTTATTAATATTAAAACTGACTATAAAACCAGAAAATCACTTAAGCTGGCCAGTAAATTCCAATCGCAAGGGTCATAGCCCCACCGCACCTTGATTCCAGTTCCATAGTATTATCTGCGATCATTCATGTGTTTATAGTACAAAAAAGAGTAAAACAAACATTGATCCCTTCAACAGAATGAATATATCAACGAAATTTGGACGTTTTCCCGTGGTAATAGAATTAATAATGGTTTGTATTATGGTACTGTAAACATAGCATCAGATGTGAATATGGCTGCTATAAAAGCCTGCGACAGTGTTGGCATTAAAATGACATCACCTGCCCCGTCTGACGCTTCTTACGACCACAATGGTGTACGCCGCGTATGTGACCATAAAGTTTATGTAGAAGTGCCACGTGTCCAAGTATAACATCCCTTAAAAGTAAGAAGAAAAACAATAGAACCGCAGCAGTCGGATTTTGCTTTTACCTAAAATTGACTGTAAAATTCAATACACTATTGTCATTGCAGTAGTATTACATTTGCAGTCTTACTGTTAAAATTATTTGTTGGTCCAACCTATTTCATAGTTTCCTGTTTCTTAAACGCTTTCGGCGCGGTTACCGAAAACGATCATTCTATAACCTGTATTTTTCTATAAAATTAGAATAAGGAGTTAATACAATTATTGAAGACTGTTTTACCTTCTCAGTGATTGAAACCGTATCGGTATCTCTTTCATTTATTTTAACCGCTATCACACCTGAAGCATCGTTTCCTAAAATGTGTAGGCGCCGTATAGGTTTCATTTCCAGTTTACCTTCTGTAGTTTGACTATCATTTGCTTCCATGGTGAGCAATGACATCCGAGTCGATTACACATGCAGAACGCGTGTCATATTGAATATTGTATACTTGCGTTTCTGTGTGTGTGAATGGGTACTTACACATACGTTTACACACCACACACCATACCCATACGTTTAAAGAAAGTAAGTACTACTTACTTTCTTTAAACGTATGTGTAGGCTCATCTTCACAGAGGTGTGCATTTATTAAGACGTTTGTTTATCTATCTGTTAGATATTCATCTAGAGCTATTGTTGCTATGTACCTGTTGGTCGGGCTTACTATTAAATAGTCAGTGTTGAAAGTTTTGGCAGGTGCCAGTGTGATAGGATAGCTTTATCTTTTTAGATGAAGTAGTTATTCGTATTAGGTTATCTCAAGACGGTAAACTAAAGGACATATTATGATTAAAAGCCGTAAAAGCTTGACACGATATTTTGAATTCAGTGAGTAGGTATCAACTAGCTTTGCCCGCGGATTCGTTCGAGATTTTGGTAAAAAACCCTATAACCGTATCCAGGATCACATCTATCTGTCTCTGTACTAATATTATAGGTAGTTAGGATAAATAGAACAACAAAATATGATTATGATGTTTGATCTGTCAGTTATCTTCATATTAAATTGTCTTGAAAAAATATTCCAACTACTACCTACTAATACTATTTTCAAAGACTGCGCGGCAGCACCAACAGCATTTTGCTGCAATTGATTGCCTCCTGACAGGACTGTCCCGTCCCATACATGCACGGCACGGCAGGTGGGAATATTTACGGGAAATTTGTGAACTTTATTTTGTTTTATTATTTTATGTACTTTCTAAAGTACCCACCTAGATCTTAAGTAAATTGTTACACGTATATCGATTTTATCCGAAATAAATAAATGGTTTATTATTAAAAACAGAATGTAGGGCAGGCTTTAGAATTCGCTATACCAAATAAATAAGTACAGTCATTGCACACTTGTGATACGGTCCGACTTACCTATGTTAAGTATATATTATATTTTTTACTTGAACTGTTTAAAAAGAATGTTGTGCCTACCTTTAATTTAAGAGCATACACTAACTGTTGTTTGTCATATTTTTAAGATTGTCTGTATGTATCTTAGTTGGTAAGCCTTAATAAATAAATAAATAAATAAATAAATAGATCTGTGCAATAAGAGGCCAGATCATACTGGTTTTGTTACTACGTTCTTGCAGCCCACTACACTAACTTGGCTTACAAAACACCAGTACCTAATTCAATTAACACTTGTGCTCTTAGCTTAAAAAACTAGTTCCTTCAATGATTAATCAATTAAAAGTGCTTTTAAATCCATTACTTGCTCACAAATTAACGCGTCCTTTAAAGATGATTATGATAATTATTTCTATAAATAGAATAGTTAGGACCTTGGATGTTCACGATTTGCTAATCAAATGATAGGTACTTTCGACCAAATACAAATACGCAAATGAGCTGAATATTAATAATATTGATAAATGATTATTTTATTACTTCGAGACTCCTCCGTGCTCGGGGAGCAAGCAAACCGGTAAAGACATCAGAAAATCTGACCTCAGTCTTGCCATGTTAGCAAGTGACTGGGTTATGGAGGTCACATAGGTAGTCGCTGCATGTGGAATAATGGTACTTACTTGCATCCGGTTAAACTTTAAGCCAAACCCAGTATGGTTGGGAAAGGTTCCATCGATTGATTGATACATGGTTATTTTGTACACCAAGCCCTATACAACAAAGTCTGAATGTTTATGGCCAGCTATAAGGCGTCCCCAGAGTAGCCCAATGACTTGATGAGGGTCGCAAGAGTCCCTTGGATGCGAGAAGCAGGTCAATGAAGCGATGCTTGGTGGACAGAGTAAAGAGTATTCTATTCATCTATATTTTCCGTATCTCATATGGTGTGTTGTATGGTGTGTACACCATATAAGATCGCCTTATCGCTGAAAGCGATCTTTCCAAAACAACCTTTGGATGGATTTTAAAGAGAAAAGGAAACACAGTATCTACTGTAGGCCTAGGTGTATTATGTTTTTTTTTTTTTGTCATTCAGTTGAAATGATGATGATGATTGACCAATTGACAATGCAAGTTGTATGAGGACTTGGGCTAACTTAGAATGCTGGATTTCTGAATTAATTGTGACTCTTAACAAGTGCAAGGTGCAGGACTAACTGCGTTTCTCTACTTGACTTCCGTGAGGTTCCCACAGGAACCGAGCATTTCTCCAGTTACAGTTTACAAACAATATTTCCACTTTCCTCAAAGTCTAGTTTTCACTTTCTCTTTCATAGCAAATTAATAACGTTTAAATCTTTGTTACAGGTAATCCCAACTTCCTCCTCGGAAACGGACCGGTTTCACCGCATAAAACGGCAGTTAAAGAAACGGTAACGATTGTACGTAATTAAAAACAAAATAGTACTTAAAACTGGCTAGTCTTACGATATAGGATGCGATGCATAAAATGCAGGATGCGCTAACGGAAAGAGAACTCGTTGTGCCATCGGTCGCTTGCCTACATTGTCGGATGAAAATGTTATGTGCTGGATAATATAAGTTCTACATGTTACATTCTGGTAACTACAGATTTTTGCATGAGAACGTTATACAATTAAAGTTGTTTGCCGTAAACTACAGTATCTACTAGTAAACAAGTAAAGGTGGCCCATCTTAGATAGAATCTTCTCTTTTTTAAGTCAAAAGTACCTACTAGCTAGATTTTTAATATGGGACCGTTTGTGCCTATGAAGGTGTGATAAATTGGTAGTATTTTTTTTAAACTGCCCCACAAATGGAATTTCGTATAAACTCACACACACTAATAACCAGACCTGGAACAATTATCTATAGGCCATACAAATATTGGATCCGTGCGGGAATCGAACCCGCGACACGCAGCGCAGTAGTCAATCGCTCAACCGTGTGTGTGTCAAAATTTACATATTGGAAAAAATATGCAGTAGTACGAAGTACGCATATATCATTAAGTTACTTTCCATACTAAAGCATGTATACATAAATTATTTTTTAATAATAGTTTAATATTTACTTATGCATGAATTAACGGTATAATATTAAACAAAGCTATGTAACGAAATGCCATTACATATTATCGTGGTCAAGATGCGAAAAGACGAATTCTAAGATGTATATTTATTTTTTAAAAATCTTAAATTTTGTACAACTAAAACAACAAAAATCAGTAGTTTCGCACGTTAACAGTTAAAAATAAAAGTGTATTGTTGACTAGCGGGCCACCATTACCTCCTAAATACATATGCGTTATATTAATACATAAGCGTTAAACGAACCTTTCTTTGTTTAAACGAATTATGTAATTTGAGGTAAACGGCTTAGTTACTGAGGAAAGCGTATTAAAATACACGCGGTAATATTTAAAATTGAGGCCAAATATCCGGAAGGGCAAGGACAGATTTAATAAGTTCGTTTTTTATGTAAAGACATACAAAGTATGACTCAAAAATGACCGCGAAGTTGGGGAAAAGGATTGTTAAAGACTGCGTCAGAGAGCTGTGACAATGCGACGTGGATTGACAACAAACACTTTGCTGCTTCGCATCGTACTCACCTGTCTGTTGGATCCTTACTGCTCCCGGAAAATCCTGGTTAAGAACATTGGTACATGGCAGTTAATGATTGAATGAACCTATAAATAAACTCACTAGTGGCAAACTTGTTGCCTTGATAATATACCATTTAGCAATCATCATTAATTATCTGTTACCATTAAAAAATGACATGACAAACAAAACAACACATCAATTCCAAAAACGCGCGCGGAAATTCCGTAAAAAGAATACTCGAACTAACTCACGTTTTGTCAAAGCGGATAAGGCAAAGACAAACAAAACGTTTTTAATTAAAAGAAGCGATTGTTCCAATCAACCTGACATTGACGTATGTCATGTATTGTGTTGCTCATGCTTGTATACTTTGTATCGAATGTAGTGTTTTATGACTTTTTGCGTATGGGAAAGTATTAGAATGACATTACTCAATGTGTAGAGAGCAAGATTATTTATTTAAAAGCTGCATTCTCTCGATTGAAACGTAGAAAGCGCTTAGATAGAACTTTGTCTTAGTTGTATGGAAAAAATTAAGAGATTCAGAAAAAAAAAACAATTAAAAGTACTCAACACAACCTTAAGCAGATGCTTAAGGTTGCGCAACCTTTTGCGTCAAAATTTAATTTATGTTTAACGGACGATCATTGCTTAACTTCCAGCTATATTTAAAGCACGAAAGATTCTGTTTGATTACGACTAATAAGAAAACAAGGCAGAACTTTCAAAGCCGTCCTCAAATAAAAAAAATAAACATAGACCATAGACAAGATAATAACGATCTAGCTTTTAATCGACATAATTCGATCCGATTCGAATATCGGTAATAATCGATTTCCTGTCTTGTTAACTAGTCTGCCGTATTTATTGTGTTCAATATTACTGTTTGTTAGTTCTGCTTAACCCTCGGCTAATAAGCGTAAAGTTAGTGTCAAGGTTACCAATCAACCTTGTAGAGTAATACTGAGACAATTACTTTTAATTGATTTTTTTCTGAATCTCTTGATTATGCTATTCAAATAGAATTGTATAATAGGTAGTGGTAATTGGTCAGAATGGCACTGTTAATGGTAATTTGTAGATTTATTTCAGTGGCAATAATTCTATTTAATTCGTAATATTTAACAATGGATTTTTTGAGAAAAAATAATTTAGCCTCCACAGTAAGAAGGTTATTTTAGGAATAATTAATTGAACATATTCAGAATCATAATTTATCAGAAACTTGATGTTTAAAATTTAAAAAAAAAATAGAATAACAACAGCATCTAAAATCAGCATAAGTACATAATGTGAAATCCCAAATATAATTTAGATAAGTGCAAATACAACCAGTTTAACGCTTCACAAAAACACAGTCTTAAATGTAGAGATTTTATCTAACATGTACCCCGAAAGCATGAACAAAGAAAAGTAAAAAAAAAACAATTGTCAATTTTCACAAATCAAACCGCAATGGTAAAGAAATCATTCAAGTCAGCCAGCGTCACATGCCGTATCGAATTTATTACTCAACCATAGACAATTACTTAACATTCCCGCCATTATAAGTCAGCTGTCAAACCAAGATGGCGGCGACCGTGAGGTATGGCGACCAGTTTACTCGATTGATACTTGAATGACTACAATAGAAGTCGTGTTGGCACATTAAGTTGCATTTAGATCATTGGTTTGTTATATAAACCGCATTGGTTGTATGAAACATTTGTTCATAAGCGTTTGCGGTGTTCTCCGAGGTCATGGCTGCTTTTCCTTTCATCGTTACTTTTGATTGATTTTCTTGGTGCATTTCCTGGAAGTTCGATTCTACCTGATTGCTAAGTTAAAATCGTTTATCAAGACTAGAAGCTTCAATATATTGGATAAGGAACAGCGGAACAGGGCACTATGTATGACGTACCAATGCCATCGTGATTACGTTGTGAACAAGAGGTAGTGCTATGCATCTTATAGCATTTAGCTCCGTCTGCCACTCACACCTGAATGGTGATAGTTCTAAGACGTCATAGTAGGGTCTCTAGACTCCTGAAGTCCAGTGATAGCTATAGATGTAAATTTTACAGAAATTTGGCACAGATGAAAGCTCCTGCAAACTGATAGAAGTTATTATATGCAGGTAATTTTATACCAATATCACATAACTCTATTTCCTTCAACCAAACGCCACCGGCTTGTATTTAATCGTGAAACTTGTCAGCACATCAGTCTCGCGCCCGCAGGTTCCGATAAATTGCAGTCAAGGCGAATTTACTACAATATTTGACTCACTAATTGGTTAATATCCTTATTTCCTGCATAAGCATGTTTACTGAAGGCCCGGTTAACTTTAGTCATGGGTTTACTGTCTTATCACTTGCTAAGCCCTTTTGGCGTTCTTTTTTTGTGTACTTTGATAAAGCAGCAATACTTTCAGGAAATTCGTTGTCTTTAGTTTTGTGTGCTAAAGATAAGTCGGCTTATGCAACTTTTGTATGAGGATTTGGCTTATCCATGAACGCTTTATTGAAAACTTTGATATTTTTTGGTTTAGCTTATTTCCTGTGCCCAACTCATTCAGGTTCTACTTGCGCTGGCAGCAATTTCATCTGCCCATCTTGCTGCCAGACGACAAACGCTTTTTACTTTTTACAGAGGGTGATGAATCAGGGTTGCCATCATAGAAATTGCCGACGCCGGACAAAATCTTTAAAACCCCGGACATTTGACTGAAATTGTTTTTTTCCCCGAACAGACCCGAAAAAAAAAGGATAAAAGTTTATTTTTTTAATAATCTATTACAGCGTGTTTGCAATATAAACTATAGCGCCAGCTATTTTGCTGATTTACGACTAGATCGTTTCCAGCTTACAATTACGAATGAAATATTACAAACTGTGTTGTTTTAATTTGCTGCTTATCTTCCAAATTTTCAATCAATGGAGGATTCCTTGACACAAAACATGTCCGAGTAATACCAGGACACCTTTGAAAACCCCGCCCGTACGCTCCCCGGACGCCCTCCAAACTAGAACAAATCCGGGGAAACCCGAACGGATGGCAACCCTAGATGAATGTAATGATGACGAAGCTAATTTAACCTCCTAAATATTATTGAAAGCTCGCTTTCGCCTGATGAAAAGCGATGGGGTCGACGATGCCTAGAACACACGCTTGACTAAAAGGAACTCCAGGTAGTAGCAATCACGAAACATAGACTCGGGACAGGAATTCCACTAGTTAGCTGGAGGCGCAATACAAGAAAGTACCAACTCTGTTTGCTGCAGATAAAATAAACGGTAATAGCAATACCACGATTCCTAAGTTTAGTAACCCATTTATTATTGACAATCTGATTGACACTGAATAACGGCTTACTAAAACTTCAAATCCATGAAACCGTTTTCAACAGATTATCCGAAATGGTTTCTGAATCTGAAGTGGTCACGTACAAAATTGTTAGCAATTTTGGATTCAGTGACAACTTAACCTCTTCGTCCTACTGTAGCACTTTTTACTTTTAATTCTATGTTGAGTTATACAGTATGTTAACTAACAGAGGGCATTCCCGTTAACCCGCAATAGTATAGCATCCATATATTATTATGTTAAAAAAATATATTACCATCAGAAAACATTTTTTTTTTATGATAAAGTATTCACTAAAAATGTTAAATTGATACGTTAAAAACACTTTGTACACGCGTACTTGTCGGTTTGGGCATTGCTCCTACGAGTAATATTCCGCGCTACTATTTTGATTTTATTGTCAATTTTTTTTTAATTAGGATTATTTTATGCTTATTTTTTATGCTAATATTTTATTAATGATACAGATTAACGAGTTTAAGGGAACGCCCTCTGTTATTTAACATACCTACTGTATATTTTCATCATCATCATCATCACCAATTTAGCCGACAGATGACTACAGTTAGACATAAGTCTCCCCAGGTGTCACGGTCGTTACCAGGTCATCGATCTACCTTATAGTAGGCCTATGGACGACATATACCATCTTTTATTTATTTTAACCAACTAAAATCCTCTCCAAGGTAGACGTGCGTCAGAAAAAGAAATGTACTGTAATTCCAATTAAAACTGTTCAACTTTCTTGTCTGCAATGTGTCTGGTTCATATTATAAAATAATAATGTCTACGTCTCGAGCTAGTCACAATAAAAATATTTTTCGTACTTATTCTCTGTATCGTGCTTCAAACCGGTTTTAATAGAAGCAGGTCGACTTAGTTTTTTATAAGTGTGAGTTTGAGCTAAGACTAGATTCCTAGTGTTGAAGTTATCATGATGTAAAATAATATTAGATTGTATCTGCAAATTCTCATGAGAAATACATATTTTGACTTCGAAATTAAGTACATAATGTAGCTTCTTCAACCATACAAATGTAAAGAGTGACATTCTTTTATGAGCGATAACAGTTTCAAAATAAATTGTAAAACGTATAGGATTTTTTTTACGATAAATTGTTGTCCTATACGAGTATATAGTTGTATAAATTCGGTCGACTAAAGCCCGAAAGCTAACTGATAAGTAGCAAAATGTTCTGATTCAAAATATTGTATCCGACAGTAGCAAAAAAGTTCTGGGGATCAATGTTATGATTGGTGAAGTTCCTAAAAACCAGTTAATACACCATTTAAATACAAGTATCCAATTTACTATTTATTGTTCACTTCTAACAACAACAGGCAAGCTGACTAAAATTAAATGACAATTTCAATTTAGCGACACCCCATAAACCCATGGTAATATGTATACAGCACAGTTGAAATATTCCGTTTTCGCCGAGGTATACCGTTTCAACTAACATTGTTTTCCTTAAATAAACGTGGACGAGCCGTCCCGTTCCACTCCATCTGAAACTGGTTCTGATGGTACTGCAGACTATCCAGTTTGTCCAGCGAAGAAGGAAACAGCTACGTTTGAAAATCGAAAATCTGCTTTTTGACGTATGGTTGACACTTGGCGTCAAAATTTATTGTTAAAATGGGCACGTTATTTTAATTTTTGTATTAGTAAAAGTCTCCTTTAAAATCGTGATAGTTTAAGGTATTATAGGTATCTTAATGTGACAGAGTTTTTGAACGTGTATTTAAAATTAATTGATGTAAAAAATTGTTATTATTAGAAAATTAATGTAAACAGCATTTATACAGCCCACAGGAGGAAAGATAGAAAACTGGTTACGATATTTTATGGCACAGCGATCATGGAACCTTGTATGCAGTAGATCTATGAGACAAAACCATGTTCAACACACAGACACGTCACAAATAACATCAATAACGATCCTAACCTTAAATTAAACTGTCAAACGCGATGACATAAAACCAAGATGGCGTCATCGGAACGCAATTCACTGTTTTTGCCGTCATTACCCTCATATGAACTCCAATATTTGTCAATTTCGTACAATTAACCAATTAGCTTAGTTATTTCTGTTTCCATCACTTTTTGCACCACTTGCAGTCTCAATTATGCAATTAGTGTCTTCGTTCTTCCATACTCAACAGAATACATAGAAGGGACTTTATATCGTTTGGAATTAAAGTCCGTTTTCCTAAACAAAAGTTAAATGAACACTGAGCCAAGAATGCATGTTTGGAACTTCATTAATGTAGAGTTGTCAATGAATTTGAATTTGGTTTGACGTTTACTTCAAGCGAAACATTTATCATGAGTTAATATTTTTGTTTCTACTATTTTAAACATTCTTGAAATTACTTTGACGAGATAAGTGTGCGATTCTGAACGTGACTTACGTAACTTGCGTTTCATTATTCTATTAAAGTCGTGTAGGATTCTTGCACATGCAATGGATGCTATAGTAGTATTCTACTCTAAAAATCAATTTATAGCCTTTTTGCACGAAACGATTCACCTCCTTCTGCGAAGCAGTAATTCTAGAGAAGGAAGAGGCAGAAAGCCTGAGGGAGAGGCAGACCTCACGCCCCAGCCGCCGCAGCAGAAGAGGATGCGTCGGGCGTCGGGACCAGCAGGGCGTATATCATATGTAAATAGTAGGTATTGCTGGAAGAGTCACACCCTTTAAGAGTGCACCGCACGGTCTCATTCAACCTCTTCCTCCTTAGATTCAGCTTTTCCTACCACCGCTCGGGTCAAGTCTTAATAAAACCGTAACGGTGCACCATCATAATTATTCATTCCACCACCATTTGTAACTCCAAGTCTCTGCAAGATTTCTCATAGCATTTTCCCAACCTATAATTACGTATATCATGTAGTCGAGCTGACATGAGATGTTTATCCGTAAGTCATGTCAGCACACCGCATTCCTCTGGTTTTAGTAATTATCTTCTTAATTACGTCTTCATTTGTGTTTTATAATTAACACCTTGATTGAGCTTAGCTAGCTGGCTAGGATTATATAAATATCTTGGGGTTTTTCTCCAAGAAATTGCGTCATTACTATGTAAGTCACGAGATGAGTGGTTGGTAGCATTGCCACGTTTAATAGCAATGCTTATTCTATTCAGTCTTCAACAGCTGCTTGCTAGTGTCCCAAAAGACGCGATGAACCCTTGGACCCCCTGAACCTAATAGTTTTTCTAACGCAAATATGTAACTCCCAATATGATTGTCACCGACGCTGCTATTAATGTCGACTAGTAACATTAAAAGAGGTATATAATTATGGTATATACATATATGCGCTAGGAGTTTGAGACTTTTTAAATTTAAACTGATGTTGTGGAGGAATTGTCTCGGATGCGTTCACAACTTCGCATGTTACTAATAATAGTAATCGGTATAGTTCGTCGTATCGCTCTTCATTTTTTTTCTCTCTTAATTGGGTATGATATTTGATCAGTCACATAATGCTCGGAAGGAAAACTCGCATCCAATCGTACCGGTTTTGTCATCAGCATGTATATCCTCTTGATTATAGTTATGGGTTTTATCATCATCTGTATAGCTTTTTTCAGCGATTGTGCTGTCAGCTTCAGTTTTACCATATGCAGCTGAATGAATACCACTGTGCTTACTACAGGTACAAGAAGCGATTATGAATCCAAGCTCTGGAGCAAAGTAAAATGATACCCTTTGATAAGACTGGTTATCAGAATTTCGGGCTTCTGAATACTCGATACCGATTCAAAGATCTACGCATGGCCGGCCGAGACCATTGTTGATCGTGCTTTCCGAAACTCGTCTTAGCTTAACCAAAGTTTCGCATCCCGTTATACTGTAATTACGGGTCTGTATCTGTACTGGTCTGTACATAATTCTGACTGCTTCCGAAGTAAGAGCAGCAAAGAGGCTAGTAATTATCTTCTTTTTCTTTGCTTCGCTTTTGGTCGTGGTCATAAATTGTGCCCAATCGCTGGGTTGTTGTAACTCGCCTCAGGATCTATGTAGTTCTGCTAGAAGATCTGGCGCATTCATTAATTTATAACTGACTAGCAGTGCCCCGTGGTTTCACCTGCGCTGTTCCCGTTCCCGTGGCAATACGGGGATAAAATATAGCTTATGACACTTCACAATAACGTAGCTTTCTATTGGTGAAATAATTTTGAAAATCGGTTCAGTAGATCCAGGGATTACTCCTAACAACGTCACAAACTCACAAACGTTACCTCTTTATAATATTAGTATAGATGACGATTGTTGTTATACTTAAAGACGTTCTGCGTCAGGTATAACACAGGCTTACTAACATTATTCAACACATTCAACAAAAATCTCGTCTCTCCAGCTCGTTCCCTGGACAATATTTCATTTTGATGCACTACGAAATCAAAGGTTAATTAAGCCCAAGCTTGTACATATTTCCCTAAGAAAATTCCGCAATCATAGTATAGCATATACTGCATATAGCAAGTGGGAGGCGTGCAACTATAAATTCCCGGTACGTCTAATGGTAAATCTAGAAACAGCTCTTCAGTCGAGAAAGCTTTTCGTTTAGTGCTGCACTAACAATGCGGTGAAAGTGTGACCCAATGATGCGGGTCATTGTCACTGCAATACTGCACTTTACTGACGTCTTAATCGTTTGTTATTGAATGTATGGGAGCGCGAATGTAGGTGACCTTACGTAGTGCTTGAGTAATGGGAAATATGGGCATTTCATTTTGGTCGTCACTTGCTGGTATGTTTCTTCAAGTTCTATTGTCATGAAATTGCCCGACTTCAAAGGCTTTGTACATCCAGCAACCAAGTGATCGCAATAATTTCAAATTAAGGGATCAAATTCAAATTATAGTAGAAGAAGAGAACTGGATTACAAAATCTTTCAAAAATCAAATCTCGTATTCTTTCTTAGATTCACTATTGGTACTTTGGCCGGCCATTCGTAAACTAGACAGCGGATTCACTGATCAAAGATATGATCAGGCTTCTGTCATCATAATTAATATTTTACCTTTAACACAATGAATAATGTCGATCGGTGCAATATGTCTTCTTCTACAATACTTCTCGATTATTCCTCATCTCAGATTATTCACCCAGTTACTTTCCATGCCCTATTCTTATAGCAACTCAAAACTTTGACTTCCAAAGCAAAAAGTAAGAATGCACCCATAGAAATTGTTTATTATATCTATGAATGCACCCGACAATGCAAACACGACGCTCCGTACCCAAGTCAAAGCAATTATTTAAATGAAAATGCTGCATTTGAAGATTTTAATCACTGTGACATCAATCATTGTACTGATTCACACAAGGATGTACAAAGTTGACATGACAATGGTGTGAAGTCATCATTGAATAGCTCAAGATAAAGTAATGGTCAAGTTTAGTGTCAGAATGTGTTTAGCAAAAACTGACTGTATTATGTTGTAGATAAATTAATGAATGGCGGAAGACGACAGAAGTTTTTACTTATACATACGTCTACTTGAAAGAAATGATTATTGATTATTAGGTTACTTAATGTTACTTAATGGATTGGGAATAGATTTGCCACCTACCTCTTCTTGATTTAAGGGCTACCAGCATTAGAAAGGGGTTTGAGATTTGTTTTTTGAGAGATAGGCAGCTTTGATTTATGACAAAAACTTGAGCTTTTAAATTTCTTTATTTAGAAAAGCAAAGAGATGGAAATATTTTCAAGTCAACTTCAAATTTCTCTGTATTTAATTTATCTAATTATGAGTTTCGATATTTCTGTAGCCTGAAAACACGGGCAACTCGTAAAATACAGTGCCTCTAATTGGGAACGACTGAAAAGAAACAAAACATATAGGTATAAACTTATAAAGGATCCAATTTTACATGAGTAACTTTCGGATGACTATTAAATACACAGGCATTTTTATATCATATCGTATTTCATTGAATGCAAATGTATTCTTGCATGATAATATTATTTGCATGTTTGTTATGTCCGCTGGTCATTGACTTTTACCGCCAAAGGCAAAGTCGCCTGTCCAAATATCAACAAAAGGTCACATTACATAAACACAAAGCTTTACCAACAATAGAAAACATTCTATCCACTTAATTGTTCTCGAAAGTCATACAAATTAAAGTTCACACATTGAAATTGCGGCCTGTGTAAGTGTAGACTTTTCACGCATGCATGCCAATTGTTTTAAGCAGACCACCCGTTGCGACCATAATTTTGGCCATCGAGTTCGCGGTTCTCGTGACCTGAATACTACAATATTACATACAATTATATGTACGATATTTTACTGTGTGCCGAATTTCTAATAACGATAGACTTGAAGCCTGTATATGTATAATTTAACGCCTCTGCCTTCGCGCCTTTAAAAAATCTAAACGTCACGTTTTCGTAATGACAGTTTTGACATTTCAATGTTGTTGTATGTATGTACATAGAAAATAATGATGCTATTATTGAAATAATTAATTGTTTAGTCGTCTGTAGGAATGCTTTACTCACCGAAATTGTGTATGTCTGGCGGGACTATAATCATAACTTCACTTAATTGTAGTTATGTGTGTTTCGTATCAACATTTGCGTCTTTAATTTCTATTTCATGTTGCAGTTTTCTTTATCCATCCTCTTGGTTCTTGGTTGCCTTTAAGTATCCTTATGGTTGCTGATTACTTTGATTCCTTTAAGTATCTTCCAAATTTTACCTCCTGCAGTTAGTCTTGGAATTATCAAGGGTCTCACCGTGTCTTTACACAATCCACACTTCTTCATCACATCCAACTTTGACAACACTTCTCCCCGAACAGTCCTCCCCATTACCATAAGTTCTTAGACTAGCTAAGAGCGGCTGAATGTCAATATAGCTGTTGCTTAACCCCTGTGTCGTGTAGACATACCATTATTGTAGCACCCACGCAAAGAGGTTGATGACATTTCTTGCTGACAGCTGTCAAATGTAATAGCGAAACTATTGGGATAGGTGTGGGAACATAATATTTGTTGCATGTTTTGAGAGGGTTTAAAAAAATATACTTATAGTACATTGAATTTTAAAATGTTTGTTGTGTTATTAACATATTTGGTTATAAAAGAAGGCCATTATTAAGCAACGTTCGAATTCTCGGTCACAAATGTAGAACTGAGAATTAGCGTTAACGTATTTTTCTTTTGCTTTGAATGACTTGATGGTCCGTGCCATCATCCGAATTTATTGTGTACGATAGAATAAGCTTGATTAGATAACCATTTATAAATAATGTACCTAATTATGAATCACGCACTCGGTCCTCAAAACATGAAGCCGCTCTATAATAATATGCACGACGTTTCATTGTAAAGGCAACATGGTGCCGTCACGTGCAAATTAGTTACATTTACCGACTGATTTGAATGCAAGTAGCATTATGAAATTAGTATGAACTATACTTGTAACAGACTGCCAAGACAAAGTATACTCTAATTCCATGCAGTCTGCAGTTTTCAAACAGTGACAGATTACGTCATGAAGTTACATCAACAGTTTGGTATGTTCGAATTTTGAAATGCCCTTGAATTCTTGGAATAAATATTAAAGATTTTAGGGTCTCCAATGACAAGGCATAATGAATGGTTCCTTTGCCAAAGTGTGCAGGCAAAAAAGTAAATTGCGACCCGCCAAAATACGTATGTAAAATTGACTTGCAAAAGGAAATAATGGCTTACTGCTTCAGAATTCGTAAGCAGTAGATTTAAAGATTCTTTTTTTGGGGATTTGTTTTTCCAACGATAGAGATCTAAAGTGCATTTCCCGACTTAGGGAACTGCATTTGCATTTTATTTACAGTGAAAAACACGATCAATTTTGACGCCGTGATGATATTGCGACTTGAATGTGAAGGGTTCTATATATATATACGAGAATTTAGGGAGCAATACTATCGAAAATTAACATATATCTTCATAAAAAAAATTGTCAGACGACATGTTTTGAGGTAATCTGCTCTAAGTAAGCTTGGAAACTTCCAAGCTTACTTAGAGCAGATTAAAAAATCTTCATATTTACTATTGTTGAAGACAAACTAACTACAAATAAAGTAAGTTGATTGTATTTCCTTTGTTTTTCCTTGAAACGTATTGTTTATAATTTCCATGAAGAATCCGCCGCGTGATAGGCATTGTATCTTATTACTCCAGATGTCGCCACAAGTCGCTAAACAAGAGAAAAACGGTTCCGATTCATTGGGTTCAGCACGTGGATCGTTTTTTGTTTCTTGTTTACTACTAGTCTACTCTCTAGCTGAGTATACTGTACAGTAATTGGGGGAGGCCTTTGCCAAATGGCTCACCGCTTTGCGGGACGTCCTAAAAAATGTTTTGATTAGTCTTCCAATTCAGTGTTAATTAAATTGTGAATTTAGAACTTAATTGGGTACCTTCTACATAATATAAAAATAATAATTCTATTTAGTCCGTCCGTTGGGTTTTGAAAAAATTTCGCGTAAACGTCATTTTGTATTGAAACTGAAAAAGCACCGTCTGGTGACAATACTTTTTCCATTCAATTTGACATAAGCGAACGACGAGCGATTTCAATTTTTTTTCTTTAATTTAATTTAGTTACGTTTAAAAACTCGCACTGTTACATCTCTGCCTCATTCCAGTTCCATTTTAATTTGGATTTGGAATATCTATAGTAATTTTGATTTAGACGTTTAAGTGAGGAAAATAGATTTATTTTAATAGAAAAAAAGAAGAACTATAATTTTGTAGATCTTAAATGAACATGACTTTACGGACCGTATTCTATTGTGTTTTTCATTTGTATTGTTTCTTTTTATTTGTTTTGCAATTGACATGACAGCTTTAAGGAAGGAAGCAAAAACTGCCAGTAGGAAATGGGTCAAATTTATAGAACTATTCAATACTTTCAAGTTCTCTAGTTTATTATTATCCAAACTACTGGACCACCAATATGGAATGTCAAAAGATCGATCTCTTCAATTGGGCTGGTTTTTGAGCTTACGATGGTCAGGGGAGATTTTTTAAGCGCTCGCATTCACACCGAAAACACAAACTGTCCAAAACATCTATTATTTCCCTACATTTAGGCAAGTTTTTCATATACGAACACTTTAAGTACAAGATTTAGCCTTCAGTTAATTCCAGAGCCAACATTCCAAATCATGGGTTAATAGGAAGATCTGTTTCACCTAATCTCTTTGAACATAACCGGACATCTAATGCCATGCAAAAAAACCCACGTCTTTCAATCTTTCAAGTTTCAAAGAAAGCAATTTATTATCCGCAGGAATTGAAATCGTCGACGTGTAAATAGAGCAAAAACACTAGTGTCGTGAAAGTGTCGACCCACTTTGTACATCGGATGTCTATCGAAAGCAAGAGTCGATAATTACGTGTGAATTAACCGCTATTGCTCTGCTGCTTCACCTGTCACTTTGACGTGTCGAGATCGGAGTAGGCTGTATGCATGCCGCCGTTGCTTGTGCTTTTCCTTATTTATTAATTCGGTTGTATTATTTTGTAAAAAGGTTTTTTATTTTTCTCTTTTTTGCGGTAACTCAGTGGCGTAGCTAGCCTTAGACGGGCCCTGTATCAAAATGTGTTGAGGGCCCCCCCAACAGTATAAAGTTTTTTTTATAAAAGAAACGAAAAATGCTCCAATGTTCAGTTTCATGGTACAACTAAGAAAAAAAATTCGTCCACGTCGCTGTCAACGCGAAAAGTGCCCAGAACACTGGCCGCATTGTCACGTTGAATGGCAATGCTGATTCATTGACCAAAAAACAGGCCAGCCCTCTGGACACGTGAAGAGTCGACTAACTGCTTACTGATTTCACGAAATGCTCCAATTGTATTTAAAAAAAAAACTACAATATTGATTTGAAAACAAATTTTGAAAATAAAAATGGTTAAAATTAAAGAGTAACTTTCGTTTTTTTTTTAACTAATCTGCATTATAATATTAATTCGGTGTATTGTGATTTTTAAAATAAACTTTTGGCACAGCTGTCATATAATTTTTTTTTATTATCTATACCTGAAATAAAATATCATGGATAATATTTTAGGAATTTTTGCATACACACATTCGGGGCCCCTGGAGCCTGGGGGCCCCGTATAATTGATACGGCTGATATGGCGGTAGCTACGCCCCTGCGGTAACTACAGCTAAATTGCCATTATTCTCATAATGAGTGGTTGTACTATTTATCGTTAAAGAGTCTATACCAGCTCATAGTCAAATAGCTACTTTGCTTTGGGATTGAAATAAACCGACAAGCGATTGATTACATACAAAAAAAAGCAGTCGAATTGATAACCTACTCCTTTTTTTGAAGTTGGTTAAAAAATAATAATTGAAAACACAAAAAGAAAGTTAAATGCACATCACGCTAAACATTTTAAGAAAATAAATTACAGCTATGTTCACAACGCCCCACGTTGTCAAAAACATCGCCGATAAATAAAACACACAGTGAATAACTCAGTTACATTTAATTACACCATCCGTATTTACCATCTTAGTCGACCTTATTCTGACGTTGCGTGCGATCGACTAATTAGAGGCAGATTATGAACGCAGGCGTTTATCTGCTCGTGCGTACCCGGCCTTATGATTTCACTCAGTGAAAACTAGGCTGTGTCAGTGAGGAAGATGATAGAAGGTATGAAAAGGGCATGAGAAGGGCAGCTCGTCATCAATACAAGTGTCTACGGCATACTCCCTATAATTTAAGATGATCATCATCAATATTTCAGCATGGAATCACGTAATTAATCATAATTCAAAATGTATTGCATAATTTACTGTATTTCGTTGATATGTACCTATTTATATATATTTTCTTTTATAAGGATTCAAATGAACCGCCACTCGTCCTTTGAAAGCTTCATTAGAAAACCAGCGTCAGACAGCATCAGTCTGTCTGACATATCGCTGAAATGGACCTATTTAGTGCAGCCGTGGGACACACACTTAGTTCTTGTCATAACTATCTTTTTCTTTTGTTTTTACCATGTAGGTACCGTGCGTGTTTCATGTACCTATGTGCTGAATAAATATTATTCTCTCTTTCTTTAACAGGTCTCCCTTTTCATTTACAATACGTCCCCGAGACTGAACTCTGAGTTTGTTGCGGTGTTTTTTCTCAGATTAGTCCGATAAAAAACACCTACCAGAAAAACACTTTAGAAATAACACTATTTAAATCAAAGTTATAAAATTTATATCGAAGGGTGCGATTCTTACACCAGGCCCGGGTATACGGCGTGTCGTGATCCACGCGCGCCTCAAAGAGCTGTCAGCAAAGAATAAGGGGCCCCATTGGGTCAGTGCCTGCTAGGGTTTCCGAATTCGTTCGAAGGAGTCACGGTGGCCCTGGAACGCAATGGGCACTAGGAGGAACATAAAAGTCATGTGATTTCAGCAAAAAAAAAAATAGGTGCTTGTCTATTCGATTTTTCCTTCTCAGGTTAGTCGACTAGGAAACGCCGGCCTCATCTAGCTTAAAATGACCAGAAAAAATTAGACGAGTGTTATATCTAACCTACTTATAAAATAAATACCGTTTATCATTGTCATCAACCGGCCGAAATCCTGGACGCAGCCCGGAGCTGCTACCGAGAAACTACAGCTGACCGACCTCATGCTAAGTAGCATCCGTGGTTGTTCCACTATACCAACAAGGCAGTTAATTTCGCTATACTTACATACAATATCGTCGGCTTACTGCAAGAACTCATTAAGTGACAGTACAAAACTTTGAGAAATCATCTTATTACCTACTTATTTATTATTATCATTTATTTATCAGATAACAAAGATCCTTATGATTCCATTAGATGCCTTATAAAATCATAATTGTGGTAGTTTTAAAACGCGCAATCTAAAGTTATTAAATTATTTCTCAAAGTTTTGTGTAGTCACTTAATGAGTTCTTGCAGTAAGCCGGCGATATGTTTAACTACTTTAGAACTATGAAAGACTATGGTCCTGCAATATTTCTATTCGTCAGCTAAGTGCGTTTGCTCGTCCATTCGTACTAGTATTGCCCTTCCGAGCTTACTACATCTTTACAGAATAGTAATATGTAACAACGAGACTATGCACTCACAGCTACTGTTTCAACAACTAGATAATTGCTGTTAACTGCAATTTAAGAAAATACGTTAAGATAACGAGTAACGTTAACGTTGATCTTGCGCAAGTTACCATGACAATGGTGTCGAAGTAGGTTTGTAGCGCTACTTGTGTTCGTTCATGAATTACTTAACGGAGAACATTGCAATTATTTTTTCGCAGCTAAATCGCTAAGACAGATAGTACCTCAAAATAAAGTGCTGGCTCTCAGCATAATTTGAATAAATGACTTTTGATTTTGTTTTTCAGTTAGGTACATCAGCATATCATAACTCCTTAATGGCAAAAGACATTTGTGAACAAATCTGGATATAGTCGTCATCCACCATGCTATGAGCCAGCTTCATATGTCCTGATATTATCTATACACTTCGTTCTCCTTGTGGGGACAAGGAGAACGAAGTGTATAGATAATATCACTCACTCGAAAGTCATCTGTGAACTGCCACTGTCTATTTGAATTATAGTTTTGCATTGATTCTTTTTTACTCCGGACGCTCTTAATCGTGCACTTCATTTACATTGTTCTCACATATAGTTATGTATAATCTCACAATGATGTGACTATAACTTTTATTACTTTTAGGTGTGTCCGTGAAGTTTCTTGCACGTTCTTCTCCATAGAGATCTACGCAAATAGCTTTCATCTCTTTAACCGACCGCCCTTGAACATTCACAATTGCCTGTAAATGTTTCTATTGATGAACATAGTGTCAAAAACCTTGTCGCAGTTCTTGTCTTCTTCCTCATATCTGTGACTCTTTTGGTGTCATGAATCTTATAAGTTTGGAACTGTTTGAGATGTCCAATGTACCAATATGACGGTTAGGTCTATGCTGAACTATGGAGATTACGCTTCTTTGTTGAAGAAGTTAAGTCTTCTAGACTAATTCTTATCCTTATCCTCTTATTTCTCTCCTATTTTTTATAGTGAACTGCACGCGTCAGTCGTTTAGAAATTTTAATACAGTAGCTATTTCACGTCACGTCTAAACCAGAACACCCCACTTTCCTATAATATCTTCGGGAAAACCAGTAGTAAGTACGACAATAACGAGCAGTATTACTAACAAAACACAATATAAAGTGTAAAATCCCAATTAAATTGTTAAGACCAATTGACTTTAAGACGAACCACTAATGACTGCATTCAAAGCTGGCACAATACCACCACAATCTAAGACTTACCCAAGGTTAATAACTAGAACGAAAACAAAAAAATAAAGAAATTTTTACACTGGTATAACTTTGTTCAATAGAATGTCAATTAGTGTGCGCTATTAAAGGTATGGTTGCCAGCATTAAAATTAATATCGTACTGGCTGGTTTTTACGTCATTTGTAAGGTTCGATTTATGAAAAGTGACAGGACAGGAAATTACTTTGGCGCAATTTAAGGATGGAACAGCATTCCGCACCGCGATATTCGGGCTTTCGAAAGGCACCATAATTTTCAATGATAAAATACGAAGGTATACTTGTAGCTACGCTGTACCTTAAATATTCTAAGAAGTTAGTTTAAAAATATATTCAAGTGTCATAATTTCATAAGTGCAAATGTAAAGATTTTATTGTTTGTAAACTTTCCATGGAGTCCCTGTAAAGATTTCTGACATATACCACGGCTATCACGAAGTAACATTTTAATGAGTTTTCAGGGGGTTTTTCGGAATGACGACCCTGAAAATGACACAAAAAGACGTAATGAGAGAATGATTTAACGCGAATTAATTTATCACTAAACCCATGACCATGTTATTTTTACGTCCAGATAGTAACGACATTGAACGGCATTATTATTGACAAAAAATTCTAAAAAATCCGACTGTTTACTTAAGACGTAGGTATTAACATATTCTTTTACAGTTGCATTTCGTAGGAGTAGTAACCGGTAACACCAACGCATACGAGCTAAGGATCAGCTCACAAAGAGACGCCAGGCCTCACGCACGCACTTTTAAAAGTATCTATACCAAATATAGTACTACATAATTATACATATACATATCTGCTACACAAAAAGATACAGATTTCAGATGGAGAAATCAAAAACAACCGGGATTTCGAATTCGGATGGATTTGAACTACCACCACCGTTATAATATGTTTATAGTCAAACTATTTGAATGAGGGCGCAGCGTCCCTTCTACTCGCTCGCGTTTTCATGTAAACTAACTCTCAGGCATCGTCCTTATTTATAGTCGCGATCATTAATTCGGTGCGCCGACAGGTCCTTATACGATTTTGCCGTCAAAATGAACGCGACGATTGCGTATTCGCGACATAATCGCTTTCTATTAGAACGAAGCCTTATAGTTTAAACAGAACGTATAATTTACTTGACCGCAACCACACGCTTGTTACTGAGAGTCTGAGACACATCTCGTCAGGAATCACGTGCACACCTGTAGATACTCGTACATGTCAGCCAGTAATAATATAGGTGTGTCCGGTTCCTGTATAATACGAATGCTTATATGTAATTATTACGGTTCGGTTTATATGTGGCATGGCATGATTGTGCCTGGATTTATTTAGTATTGTGAGAAATATGGTGATGGCTAGAAGGCGTTAAAGTAAGATGGCGGTGAAGAAGATAACTATCATGGTACAGAAATATAAAATTAATAAAATTATTATTATATTATGTATAACTAGCCTGAAATGTCCTGCTGGGCAATGGCCTTCCTCCAAATGAATAAAAAGTGTGAACATAAGGACAATGGTGAAAGTGGATCATGCATCATCCCGGCTTCGCACTAGCAATAGGATTTAATTATTAATTCGAGTATCAAGAATCAATGCAAATAAAGCAACAATGTATTTACAAACAATGTTAGTAATATATTTACAAACACAATAAAACAACAGATTGTGACATCACTTCTGGTAGGTGACAGGCCCATCAAGGCAAGTATTAAAAACATCATCGACAGACATCGTCATATTTCAGCCCATTTATTCAGAAACGTAATGATGTGAATGATTTAATACATACATATAAACTACCCCCACGTAATACACCGTACATCGATGAAAACCGTACGAAAATCCGTTCGGTAGTTTTGTGGTTATCGCGTACAGGCTGACTAACACTGACGGACGCAGATAGGGGACATTGTATTATTCTTTATTTAATTTGACCACATTGGGCCCACTGGTTTGTATAAAACAAACTAAGAGTCATTACAACTAAGAGTTAAAATTAATTAAGTACAACATCATCTGCCTAGCCTTTTTCAACTATATTGGGGTCAGTCTTCCAATCAAACTTGATTCAGCTGAATACCAGTATTTTACGTGGAGCAGCTGCCTACCAGACTTTCATAACCCATTAACTGGGTAGCACGGTACGTTTCGGCAAGACTGGAGTCAGATTTTCTGGCTTCTGACAAATGACAGCCGGAACCAACAGCTTAACGTGCTTTCCGAGGCACGGAGGAGTCTCGGTATGTTAAGATAGTCTCCCATCCACAGACCGATCTTGGCAAGCGTTGCTTAACCTTGAAGATAGACTCGTACAGCTTTTTTTTTAAAGTACACTTAATTTTATTAATCGACCATGCCGCATCTGCATCGTGATGTTCAGCTAGGGTTTCCAAAATACTGTTGTTGCTAGCCCTCATTCTACTTATCAGTTTGTGCTACAGCAAACATGCTAGAAGCGCTGCAGATGTGAGAATAGGGATGTTTCCTGAGTAAAAAAAGTATGATTCTAGTTAGTCCGTCGATTAGATTATCGAAAAATATAGGACACGTATTTTTTGCTTTTTCAAATCCTTAAAAGTTGACGAAGATATAAAGCATCAAAGATCAGGAGTGGGGGCTTGTGACATCACGCCGTGGTAAAAATTGTAGCGCGTAGTGACGTCACACAAGTTTTCAACCCACCGTATCGTCTTCGTTTTTTATTTACGTGAAAAAAGAAAACATACTTGTCCAATATTTTTTGGAAATCTATCAGACAGACTAATTAGATTTTTTTAGTCGACTACCCTATTATGTAGTGAAGTAACTAAGAGCGGTCAGCATCAGTAAGCTGATCATTTTGTTGATATAATTCTTCAGATACGTGCGGTCATTGACACGTCTGCCTACGCAACCGACCCAAGATGGATCGGTTTAAAAATATTGTGACTTATAAATTAAATATTGTTTCGACTACCAAAAACGGTCTATTCATTTGTCTCTTTCAACAGACCCTGTGTTATGTGTAGATCAAATTGCGTCTCCGATCACTTATGTATGAAGTAATAAAACGAAAGATCAGAAACACAAGATTCATGAGTTTATTCAGGAATTTTAGATTAATCGTTTATTTAGAAGCAGATTAGATTCTACGAACTTATTGATCGATCATGGGGACAGATTTAAGTCTAATGACGGGTGCAGTGGTTTCGACGCAATCGACAATTATTGGGGCGTTATACGTTGTTCTAATATACATACATATGTACATATAATTTTTTAGACGTGGTGTTATTTTATTTTTATGAATTCAAAAGTCCTATTGCGATTGAATACGTTCACAAACTGCATTTAGGCAATTGGACAAGAGCTGTGTGTCAGAATTCTGAAGTACATATTTATAACATTTGCTAAACTAAGCCATAGTATGACTTACAAATCTATCTATCCATTGTTGTCTACAGGAAAGCACCTAGTCTTCACAACGGACCCTGAGTCCGTGAAAGACGAGTTCGCGTTCGACAACCCTGGGTTCCGTCAGGATGAGCGCACCGCCTGGCAGCATGAGGCGCCCACCCTGCCGCTCAGTGGGAAGCACCAGGGCCTGCATGTGGAGTTCACGAAGCCAGAGCACAGCAAGGATGATTCACATTTACAGGTAAGAAACTTTAATACATAATGTATATAGTATCATAATGGCATATATATCGCAGCACATGCTGAGATAGGTGCCTTTTTAGCCTCACAGGTCTTTTTATATTGTTAGTTTCTAATAACTTATTTTAGAAATAATATTTAATTAATATCCGCAAATAATACGTCACGTCATTTGTAACGTCACAATCAACCAGTATTGCATAAAATTGATCCATTTTCATTGCCCGCGTAAACGCACCGTAAAGCATTGGCACCTTGGAACACAGCAAGAATAGGGATGTTTCCTGAGTAAAAAATATATGATTATGTTTAGTCCGTCAGTTAGATTATAGAAAAATATTGGACACGTATTTTTTCCTTTATCAAATCTATAAACACTGACGAAGATACAAAGCATCAAAGATCAGGAGTGGGGGCTTGTGACGTTACGGCTCGGTAAAAATTGTAGCGAGGAGTGACGTCACACGAGTTTTCAACGCTCTGTATCGTCTTCATTTTTTGTTTACGTGAAAAAAGAAAAAATACGTGTCCAATATTTTTTGGAAATCTATCTGACGGACTAATTAGATTTTTTTAGTCAACTACCCTAACACTTACCGTTAAAATGATTATTCATGACAGGAGAATGTTAGTTGAAGGGATTTTAGGAAATTCTTATGAGTAGTAGAGATATTATAGATATGGTTAAAATGACACACATGCTTCAAAAAATAGGAACGACAATTTTAACAGGAGGTAACAGTTTGATTTTGAATTTTGTAACACCGTCGCCCGTATTTTGTAACAGTTGTGGATTAGTTCTTACGCCACCGATAATAACTAGAATTATCTATATTTTCATTTCCTACATAAGCAGGGTTTGCCCGGAGCACTTTTACTTTCTCTGCAAGATAGCAATCAAACCGAACTAAGGACGTCATAAGTACTTAAACATCGTTGAGGTACCATACCTTTGCAAATCAATATAATCTAATCAATACGTTGTATCCCACTGCTGCGCAAGGTTCTTCCTCTACCAGTTCTACGTATGTACGACCTCTCCCATTGCGGGCCATTCCCGTTGTCAGGAGTCAAGTTTATCCTTCCATCTTCTTCTTGGTCTGCCGTCATGTCGCCTAGCGTTTAATCGAAAAAGTGGTGATTTTAACCCACAGCTTATCGGTAATGCGGCAGATAAGTCTTGCTCCATTCCTAGCAGGTTTCCAGGTGTTTGGGAGATAAATAACGTACTCAGATGTTGTTTGAAGGTTTATCAATTTTATAAACGTTTTTTACAATGAAAAATATCAGTGCCATATTAGTCGTAGAACCGACAACCGTTGGGGTAAACGAGTTCTAGAGTGGAGACCGCGTCTCGGCAAACGTAGTGTAGGACGTCCTCAGGCACGGTGGAGTGACGATTTGCTCAGGACGGCTGGCAGAAACTGGATGTATAGCCACTAATCAGTAAGTTGTTTTTAGAAGTGAAAAAAAAGCGGTCCGGTGCGCGCGAAGTTTGACATTTACCTGACACATGACGTTTATGACATTGACAGCGATACATTGGGGAGCCGCGATGCCAACACCAGGCAACCAACAATCTATATATATGCAATCTAATAATGATTCGCCCTACCAAAATATCTATATTTTTCAATATACTCCAAGTCCCAGAGAATCCCACCAATAATGTTTGCAAAGGGTAACAAATAAACATCATCAAGATACCGCGACGTTTATGGTCCATTACGGTATCTCTATAGAACGAGCTGGTATCAATTCAGCTCTATTGGCTGGCTATTTCTGTCTCAACCAATTGAATCGGATTATCTAAGATGTTTATAGAGTCTGGCTGTCTGAAGTGTAGGGGTTTGAAGTAAAGAGGGGTCATGGATTTCCGTAAAGTAAGAAAATTACCAGTACCACGTCTATGTCAGATTTATATTATCGTTTCATTAGTCACAAATTTTTCCTGTCATTAGTTAGAAAGATAGTGGAAGCTTTATTTTTTTTAGAGACACAGTGAACCATAGACCTACTACGTATTTTATATTCGTTTCTAACTAACTTGATACCTTCATGCGTTCTTGAGAATAAAAGGTCTCGAAAGACTGACAGACAACGAAGTATACTATGCGGTTCGTTTTACACTTTTAACTTTTATTATTGGGTAATTTTTGATGACATGAAAGAGTAAAAATAAGAATAGTGAATGATAATGTGACGATTTATAATCACAATGGAAGAAGAAAATGCGTTACACCAACACCTTAGCTAAGTTTTTTTTTTTGTTTTAATTCTAATCTCAAGATAAAAATAAACTAAAATCTTCCTAACTAGAATATTGCATCAAAAAATTCCTCCGCATCGCTATCGACTGGAAGTGCACCCATAAGACTGACGGCATTGTCACGTTGTATGGCAATGCTTATACTCTGTCCGGGGCAATAGCCAGCCTTTGGGCCACGCGAAGTGTCAACTAAACGTTTAGCAAGTTTTTTAAATAACGTATGAGCACTCTGACCAAGAGTTTCAACCCCAAACGGTTCGAAACTATTTGCCAACTAGGTTTGAATATTTCCGCCGTTCTCAGCGGCAGTGGAGCCTCAGCACAGTTGGAAATTGTTTGGAGATGACACAAGAGATGAGCGCACTCCTTGCAATGTTTGACAAACTATGATATAGAAAGTCGTAATGTATAACAACATTGAGGTATTGTTGACTATACTCGTTTTTGTTAGAATCACAAGTACAGATACTCTCGTCTGATTGTCCGATAAGTCACACAAGAATTTGATGTAAGGAATGTAAATCTGAATTTAGATTGTACGTAGATCTAGCTTGATAATTGCTATGGTATAAACCGAGCATACTGTAACAAAGGTATTGTCCAATATTGCTACTTCGATCTGCTGATAACAAAATTGCGTTCATTAATATTGTTCTTCTGCCAAGCAAGGCTACTATTTATTGCTATATCTTCTTCTATTGACTCTTGATTGTTATCTACAGTAGGAGCAGTCTAATGACTTATGTAATAGACATACAATTCCACATAAATCAGAAACGAAAACGCAAATTCACATCCCAACGCAAGACGTCCAAAGCGAAAGTGTTACCGAGACGCCTCACTCTTTGACAAACTATTGAATCAACCGACGCATTATATAACAACACTTCCTCAATCATCGATGAGAGCTGTAATGTCAAAATGGCTTGATAACCATGTAATACTGGCTTACATTCTGTCACGCATGTTATACAAGAGGTTTTGGCAATTGAATATGATTTTTTATGACGAACTAGGTTTTGCCCGCGACTACGTGCGATCATTTCTGATTTTTTCCCGTTCCTGTATAGCCTGTGCCTGTATACCTTCCTCATGAATATGACTATGTGGTATACAAACATTTCCAAATCCGATTGGAATTTCCTAAGATTAGCGTTTTCAAAAAATCGCTTAAGCTTTTTTATTTGAGTATTGATAGAAATCTGTACTTATTAATACTGTAAAGCTACAGAGTTCTTTGGTTTGTTTGGTTAAAACCGTTAATCTCAGGAATTAATGGTTCGAATTAAAAATCTTTTAGTGTTGGATAGCCCTATTCTCGAAGGAGGCTGTTGGCTGTATAACATCACGCTACGACCAAAAGGAGACGGAAAATGTAACGCAAACGAAGTTGCGCGAGTCGACTAATCTATACTAATATTATAAAGCTGAAGAGTTTGTTTGTTTGTTTGTTTGTTTGAACGCGCTAATCTCAGGAACTACTGGTTCGAATTGAAAAATTCTTTTTGGGTTGAATAGACCATTTATCGAGGAAGGCTTTAGGCTATATACATAGATATAATAAACAAGGAGATATGCCCTGTAGCCGAAAATGTATCGGAACCTGTGTCTCCTGTTTTGCCCTACCACCCGGCAACTACTACGCATGCAGTTCAGTAAAAGCAATAGATACGCAGTCGCGCACACACCCGCATTTCTAAAATCGGACTGTACTACACAATCAATTATAAACCTTATCCTAATAAACACAGCGTATATTTACAGTACACCGTGCAACTTACTCACACAAAAACAACGGTGGGTATCGTTGTGCTGTGCAAAAGCAATTTTATTTTACATATACGCTAGTGATTGACTAAATCGGAAAGTTATCGATGCTGGCATTTATTACACACACTATGCTGCCCATGTATAACAAATAATTTTAAGCAAAGGTCACTAATATATTATCTTAAACATGCCGATTACTATAATGCATTCGAAACTTTATCGAAAGTAAAATACAATTACCATAAAAAGTAAGGAAATAGCACGAGGATAAGGCATAAATACGATAATTCAAAGCCAAAAACACTTGAACGATTATTTACCAAAAATTTAATGAAATCTAAGAAAGTTTGGTACACTTTTGTAATATTTCATTCAACAATCGACATTGTTGTCGACAGTGTATCTGCACAATTACATCACTAACTCGCGGCAAGAAGCAGCGGCCGTACTATGCGATACATCGGCTTGCTAAAGTATCGTTTTGTGATATTTACATTGCTCATCCAGTCACTTAGCGACAAACTTAGGTAGTGGTTAAGAAGCAGTGTATTCATTGTAATATGTTATTGTCGCTGTGACATTTGAAAACAAAAATAACATAGTATAAGCAAGAAATATTTTACGATTTGTTGTTTTTCATGATTTTAAAGACAAATATAGTAAAATACTTGTATTTTGATATGGTAAGTGATTCCATAATTAACAAAGTTTTGGTTTAGGCTTCGGTTTTTACAAGAAAATAACGGCATTCTTATATCTTATCACGCTCACGGTCGGAACTGTCGGAAGCGCACTAGTTCGCGGATTCGACCATTGCGTAAGACATGCTCGCCCAGACCATGTCGCGTAGAAGCCGACACGCCCCCTTGCCACTTCTCCTGTATTTTATATTTCTATGGCTATATATCATCACGCTTAAGCCAATAGGAGCGGGGCAGCGATAAAGAATGTTTTAAAATCGGGGATTCCACGGGGACGAAGTCGCGGACAGAAGCTAGTCTGTAATAAAATAGCTGTAAGAGTTTGGTTTCGCAGTATGTATTAATTTGATGGAGCTTCCTTTTTGGTCCGTGTTTTCTTTTTTTTAGATAAATTCTGACACCTGAGTCTTCTATATCAACATCTAGAATTAGGGACGTAAGATAAAGATAAGTAAGGAATATGAAATCGTTTAAAGATTTTACTACCGCAATGTACGCTGCTGTCTTGAAGATGTTCTTAATGTTATGTGATACAATCTGTTTACGCCATCCACCGCTGAAAAAAGTGAACGAGCACTAGCTCATATATACGTTGTAAGCACTAAGTAATTGACACGATAAGCAGGTCATCTTAAATATATGAATAATACTTGTTTTTTGGCATCTTATGCAAGAGAAACTAAGGAATCGTTACATGCTCTTCAAATTTTCTGTTTCATTTGGGTTTAAAACTTACAATTGACCTCTTAAGGGCGCACCGAGTTTCTAGCGCTAATCGATTTTAGGTATTCTATGCGACCCGTGTATGTGTGCGTGAGGCACACCGGCAAGAGAGCAGCGCCGACCGCGCGCCGCGCGTATTATAACTTATCGGCTATATAAGTAGGGTAAAAATCCCAGTAGTCGACCTTTTATTTTCAATTTCAAATTATTTATTCATCAAAGTAGATTCATTAAAAACTACTTTCGTTAGTACGTAAGGTTCGACTTTTAATTCCATTCAGTAACTTGACGGTTAATTTGACAGATTTTAATAAAAAACAGCTATTTGAGTTGGTGTAAGCATAAACTATATTCAATTAAGTTCACAAATGTACTTGTTGGAGAAGGTATGTCTGTCTGTCGTTAGCATCAGGCATATTTTAATTAGTACTGTGGGCGTAATAAGGGTAGTGTTGGTTATACCGCAATATTAAAACGGTTTGCAGTTCAAATCAGATTGCAATTCACGAACAAGTCAGTCACACTTGCGAATCACACACTGTAGGTACCTATACAACTCAACGATACGGAACGCGACAGTTTCTATGCATATGTTGTTCGTACGATGTCCAATGTTTTGATGATCCCGAGAGCTTTTTTTTTTTTGAAACAAGCTCTCGGTATCATCACTCACAGTTCAGCACACTAAGGCTGGTTACTGCGTAACCGATAAATCCTGTGGTGGTCTCAAATGAATTTAAGGCCCCCAGCCAGGGCTAAAAACTACTTAAAACCTAAATGACTGCTCGCTAAGGGCATCCCCTGTGGGACACGGGCCTCGGCTTAGCAGGGTCATTGAGGGAGGGCAGCAAGGGACAGGCTGGGTCAGGTTGATATTATTTTGGTGATTTAACGGTAATGGCTCAGCGGCGCAGGCTGGCTCGTTAGGCAAAAGAGGGTTTTGACGGGGGCGTCGCGATGTACCTCGTCGGCGAGGCCGGTATACGCGGAACGCGGTCTGTGTTTGTTTTTCCTAAGAGTACTGGTTTCCCTACTACTCTCTTGGTTCTGGGTGATGGGGTCATCGGGCTCAACAAGGGTATGCCGCGGTCGGCGGATCTTGCTGATCTGGGAGGGCGTGTATCTGGTAGCCGATACGATAAGGGGGTTCTGGTGCTTTTCAGCGGACTCTATGAAACGCTTTGAAAAACGTTTCATGAACTGTTTGATGGTGGGGATGCGGAGGTCGACATGGAGTCGCTCATTCCTAACGTACCACGGGGCTCCGTAACCTTTCGAAGAAACCGATTTTGGATAACCTGCAACCTATGGATCTGGTGAGGCTTAGCGTGTGCGAAGGCTATACACGCATAAGTCATTATCGGGCGTATGCACGTGGTGAAAATGCGTAGTTTGCATTTCAGGTATAGCTTGCTGCGTGCACTCAGGATGTAATGAAGCCTACCGAGAGCGAAAACGGCACGACTGCGTACCGTCTTTATGTGCTCTCCGAAAGTAAGCTTTCAGTAGGGGATCACACACAGATATTTGGCTTGCTCCACCCAAGGGATCGGCTTGCCAAATAACGTGATTGGGCTGGGACGTGGTGGGAAGAGACGAGTCTGGGGCTTGTAAAACAAGATCGCCTGACTCTTCTCTGGGTTGACTTCCAGTCTCCACTTCCGGAACCAAGCGCCTAGTGCGTTTGCGGATCTCTGGAGGTGGCCGGCTATTGCCTTCTCGCTATTGCCGGAGCAATAGATCGCCGTGTCGTTAGCAAACAGAGCTAGCTGTGTCTTAGTACTAGTGGGAATATCGGTACTAAATAGCGAGAACACCAGAGGGGAGAGGACACCGTCTTGGGGTACTCCGGCGTTTGAGATTTGAGTGGACCTGTCCAAACAGTGCAAGCATTTGTCAGTTATCATGTAACTCAAATTTATAACTTTAAGGAGCTCAACGATTTGACGAACAATGCCAAAGTAAAGACATTTGGGTAGGCCACATAAAGAACTAAAGCCGCCAGACTAACATTAAATGAACCTCTAACATACACAATACGTTATATGAGGACCATGCGACTTTTAATAACTTGTCTTCAAAACACGTAACATTATTTTTCTTTGAACTGTTAAGTGTCAAGAATAGAATTAAAAGTCGAAGTATGTTTTTGCAGGCAGATTCTATTGAATTTCTGATAATGAAGTTACACGGTAAGTACTTTGTTCGTTATGGCAAGACTTTTTCGGGACTAAAGAAGCCAGCAAAATTGTTATGTAGTTACGATACCAACGGTTAGTATATAATTATTTTTAGTGAATCTCTGCTGGAAGACAACAATTTTGTTTCGGTGTAATTGGCATCCTATAATAAAGCAGAACATTTGATGTAATTATAATTTCTATAATTATCAACAAATCTGGTTTGGGATGAAAGTAACACTTATTTCTTAAAATTAATTAGTTTCTGGACTTGCAATTCTAGAGTTTGATAAATTTTGTAATCGGTCTTCCATGAAATTTACCCTGAAAATTGAAAGATTGAAAAATTGAAAAGTTAAAAATAACGAATCCTGAAAAATATCAAGATCAAAAGCAATAACTTTTCTGCTGGAAGAAATTTCTATTGAAATAAGCAGTATCTTTGTGCTCTTGGTTTCTGTACAAAATTTTCTATTTTTAACCGACTTCTAAAAAAGGAGGAGGTTCTCAATTCGGATGTTTGTATTTTTTTTTTTAAATATTTGTTCGCGCATGACTCCGTCGCTTGCCAACCGATTTGGAAAATTCTTTTTTTGTTGGAAAGGGTATACTTCCCAAATGGTCCCATATTTTTTTTATCGAAATCGAACAAGCGGTTTTTTTGTTAATTTCAATAAATGATAGCAAATCTGTCGGGATAGCTGAAATCGCATGTTTGTTTATTGTTTACACCAATTTATACCACGTACGCTGTGATGGGTATGTTTAGCTGGGAGTGAACCACTAAAAAGTGAAAAATAAATTAACTTTTTACAAAAAATAAAACCGACTTCTAAACAAAAAAACCAAAAAGTATAAAATAACTTTAATTTCGGAAATCGGTGTGTTCAACAACAAAAAAGCAACCAAAAACACCGAGTTCCGAAATTAAAGTTATTTTATACTTTTTGGTTTTTTTGTTTAGAAGTCGGTTTTATTTTTTGTAAAAAGTTTATTTTTAGTAAATTGTGTGTACATAAAAAATAAATAAATAAAAATGCTGTGTGACAGATTTGTGTGATGTTTTTATTTGAGTTCATTATTACAATTTTTTTTTTTCGAAAATCGTATTTCATTACTACTACAGCAAAAAAATATCTTGTATTATTTAAGGTTATTTATTTAACCATTATGAAACCACATTTACGCAAAAGATGCGTAACTATAGGGTTACATTTGTGTAACGGTAACAGAAAATCTGTTGTGTTACTTTTGTGATATTATATTTGACAATTTTGGTGGCCTTACCCTAATTCATTTCTTCATGCAAGCGTTTATTTAGCATTGGTTTTTCGCCAACCCCTTCTCTGTCTTGATTTCTTTACTTTGTTCCCCATTTCAAATACGCTACAATTCATTTTCATACAATTTTCTTCGTTATGTTATTAAATCCGCGCGTGAGCGCAAGCGACACAAGCTCCCCGTCCGATGGCCGACGGCGGACTAAAGCGGACAGGACGGCGGCGCGGCGGCTCTGCTTATAATGGGCAAAATTCGCGCGAATTTAGGTATTTCCTTCTTATTGTTAAACAAATACATATTTTGAAAATGTAAAGTGTATACGTTGTATAAAACATGTAGTTTTGTTATTATTAAAAAACTGATGACCTTTCGCGAAGTATTCACGCCGTACTAAGCGTTTGTTGTGTTTTTTAGAGGTAACTTTGTGAATTTATTCTATCGAGCCAACTTTATCAAATCGTGTTTCCATCGTGTATACTGCCTAGTATATATGGCCAATAATACCAATTTATTTCCTTAGATTTTAATTTAATTGTTTACTACTTCAAACAACCGTTATAAAAGCGCGTTTTTGTGTATAAAAAGCTCGGTGCCCCGTTAAAACCATCACCATTATCATCATCATTTCAGGTGAATGACGTCTACTGTTACACATATTAGGTATATGTCAAGTGTATGCCCCAAGTGTCACCACGGCATCCGGTCCTATAAGTTCTCGTCTATCTCGCATCCAGAGAATTCTCGTTGCCTTCACTAAGTCATAGGTCCACTTTGTGAGACGCCTTCCATCGCTGGGTTTTCCGATACGCGATCACTACTTCAAACTTTTTGACCCCATCGCCTATCTGTTCTGCGAGCAATATGCTAAAAATACTATACAAAGCGTCAAAATGTCTTGCTTATCTCAATTCAGTTATCAGAATTCGTCTTCACAGAATTTCACTCAAGTTTAGAGCCTACACTAATAGGGATATTGCCTGAGTAAAAAATATATGATTATGTTTAGTCCGTCAGTTAGATTATAGAAAAATATTGGACGCGTATTTTTTCCTTTATCAAATCTATAAAAACTGACGAAGATAAAAAGCATCAAAGATCAGTAGTGGGGGCGTGTGACGTCACGGCCCGGTAAAAATTGTAGCGAGTAGTGACGTCACGAGTTTTTTACGCACTGTATCGTCTTCATTTTTTGTTTATGAGAAAAAAGAAAAAAAGTCGTGTTCAATACTTTTTGGAAATCGATCAGACGACGGACTAATCAGATTTTTTTAGTCAACTACCCTATTATATTTACATTCCGACATTACCATCGAGCATAAAATATAAAATAGTACTAAAGACAAGGCGTAGGTACTATTATTTGCTGCGCGAACCAGCTTTCGAGTTAAACTTTCAAATTATGCACACATTCCGTCCTCTGTCATTCTGGCTGTTATCGTGGCACGTCCATCGGTAATAGGCAGGGTTTACACAGCTAGGTAAAAAGGAAAAGTTAAAATCGTGCGTGTCAAAGTAGAAAGTTTGGAGATGATAAAACTTCAGACGCGCGTTAATAGTGATTCGCTATTGATTATGAAATCTTTAAATTTCTTAGTCTTGGGTCAGTAATACAATTTGGGTTGCTTAAAATAACCCCTTCTGCTATTCCTAAACAATCTGTGAGTATGTGTTTAGCTGGTTGAACTGGTAAAACAGAGATAAATGTATTATGAAGCCTACGTTTTTATTATAAGCTTAGCACTTCGCTCGCGACTTCATCTGCGCAGATTTAGTATAGACAATTTCCAACCCCGTTTATAGCGGAGTTTCGTAAAACCCGTTCTTAGCGGATGTCTACACCCTATATGGAATATACCTGCCAAATTTTAAGTTTGTAGGTTTTATCGTTTCTGAGATTTCGTGATTAATCAGTGAGTGGTATTTCGCTTTTATATACATAAATTTTGTTTTTTTTTTAATCTACCGTTGATAGAGGAGCTCGTGGCTAAATTATAACAGCCGCACGGGTCGATCTTCTAGGTTAAGCAACGCTTGCCGAGGTTGGTCTGTGGATGGGTGACCATCTTAATGTAACGAGACTTCTCCGTGCCTCGGAAAACACGTTAAGCCGTTGGTCCCGGCTGTCATTTGGAGATCTTTGGCAGTCGTTACGGATTGTCAGAAGCCAGAAAATCTGACACCAGTCTTGCCAAGAAGTACCGTGTTCCCCAGTTAATGGGTTGTGGAGGTCTGGTAGGCAGCCGCTTCACGTAAAATACTGGTATTCAGCTGAATCTGGCATGACTGGGAGCCGACCCCAATATAGTTGGGAAAAGGCTAGGTAGATGAATCTACCGTTGATGTCCCTCTGCTGGACAAGGTCTCCACAAGAATTTTCAGTCATTGCTCCTCTACGCTCGTCTCGGATCAGCCGTCAGGGGGTACACGTCCAGATCAACTCGCTATCTCATTCCGGGTCAAACACGTCGGAGCATCCATTTTCACCGTCAAGTGTCATTGCTCAATTTCTAAAGAGACCGAATATCACCGAATTTTGTTATTTACCTCTGGTACGAAAGCGTTACTAATGTACATATTTACTGTATATATGTAATGAATAATTCGTTTATTAGTCGGGTAATGTACACATTATACAGCGACTGTGCATAATGACCGTATTATGCGTATTTCGTATTGTGAACTTGTAAATGTGGTTTATTTAGACTTAGAGGATTGTCGGTTGGGAAATATTATTATAGAATTTCAGTGTGTACTAGTATCGCTACATTCCCCTAGGGTGGGTAGGTGCCTTATTAAATTTATCTTCCCTTGAACAATTTCACTAACGGAACGGACATGAAACACCATAGTTACTCTCCAGAGAGAGTAACTCCGCCATAAGAACCTACCTTTTTTGAATGGACAACTTTATTGTTTTTCATAACTGTAAATGTTGACATTCAAAAGAGTTTTTTAATGTTCTCTTGGAATTCAATGATAAGTCTTTGAATCATTATGGTTTCATCTTGTTCGAGACACCCTTTGCATTTTGTCTTTATAGTAATCATAACAACAACGAAGAGTTATCGGTCTATTATGAAATTTATTTCAAAACCTCTTCGGCTAGCTTCAATGTTATTTACTGAACATAATGTCAAAAACGTTAATTCAAGAAGCCCTAGATAACTCACAGGTACAGACGCGGTATTTATGCAAATATTTTGAATTTTGATATTTAATAAATTGCAATTGACATGCACATGTCAATTGCAATTTATTAAATACTACTCAAATGTCACGTGGTCAATTAATTTCAAATCTTCTATATTCCTCGAACTATTTCGTGGATATTTCTTGATGTGGAAAGTTTCCAAGGATTATGCGCGAACAAACATTAAAAAAAAATACAAACATCCGAATTGAGAACCTCCTCCTTTTTTAGAAGTCGGTTAAAAATACAACGAACCCCAGCCTTATCGTAGCTCACCAGTGTCAGCCCTACTGCAGTATAATTTCGATCTGCATTCCTCCGCGGCTAGATACAAATCGATCCAGTCTGGATTTGCTGTACGATGTGAACGAACTTGTTCTAGTCTCTACGCTTGGTGCCTGATACTAACACTAAAGATTTTCTAACAACTGCCTACGGACAAGGCTACCACGTTGTTACATTTCAAATATTGCAGTAGCTTATGTCTGTGGCGTATATACAATTAATCTGCCCAGCCTTTTCTCAACTATGTTCGGGTCGGTTTCCAGTCTAACTGGATGCAGTTGGTTATTTCACCCCGTTTTCTATGCTGACATGTCTTTGAGGTGCGCGTGGAACACAACGCGCCGTCGACCCAGGCCTGGTCATTATCGGACGGCGAGCCACCCAACGTTTGCCGTCCGCAGACCCGCGCCTGCGGTCGTCGGGAATCCGCCGTCGGGAGCCTTGTGGCTCCCGACGGCTACACCGGGAGCGGTTGAGGGTGAAGTTTGCCTCTCCTCCACGCGTTCCGCCTCCTCTTCCGCTAGCATCATCTGCCTAGCCTTATCCCAACTATATTGGGGTCGGCTCCCAGTCAAACCGGATTCAGCTGAATACCGGTATTTAACGTGAAGCGGCTGCCTACCAGACCTCCACAACCCATTAACTGGAGAACACGGTACTTCTTGGCAAGGCTGGTGTCAGATTTTCTGGCTTCTGACAATCCGTAACGACTGCCAAAGATGTCCAAATGACAGCCGGGACCAACGATTTAACGTGCTTTCCGATGCACGGAGGAGTCTCGTTATGTTGAGATGGTCACCCATCCACAGACCAACCTCGGCAAGCGTTGCTTAACCTCAAAGATCGACCCGTGCGGCTGTTATAATTTAGCCACGAGCTCCTCTCCGGTGTCTCCTTACAACAGACCACAAACAGACTAGAGAAACATGGCTACACAAGAGAGGAGGCTATATCGAGCAATGCGTCAAATAACGTTGCAAATAATCTCAAGTAAAAGCTGAATAAATTTCTCATAAACCAGAGAGAGGAACAAGGTACTTACAAAATAGACGAAACTAATGAGACCAGTAGTGTCCAAAACATAGAGGAAGCCAGTGATAACATGGTAACTTTTCAAGTAATCAAAAATTTAAGCCCTTAACTACCACATCAACATAACCGAAAAAAATATCAAAGTGCTAATGATAAAATTGATTAACTAAAACCAGTCGTTTAATAGTGTTTTAATGACATAACGCAAAGATGACGCCAGTTAACCTTAATCACGAGATTAAGAGCCGTTTAAACTACGATAAAGTTAGTCATGTACAGGATGATGACATGATTCGCAATTGAGTGCGTTCCTCCAGTGGATATTTAAGAGCTTAAATGCAACGATTTTGACCCGGTAATTTGGGGTCCATTTGGGTTGTTTTCGAGTACTCGACCTTTTAAGATTTTTTGAAGATTTCTTCCTCACGTTCAAAATTTGCTAATGCTGTGAGAAATATTCGATAGTAAACTGATACTCTCGAAAGCTAGCTCGCTAACGAATAAATCCCACAAATAATAATTTATCAAAAAATACCCATTGCTTTGGAAATAAAGTGCCGTGAACTCGATTTCAATTACTCGGTAAAAAAAGACCATTTGATCACCAAGATATCGGGAGCAAAATAGTTGAAAATTAGCTCTAAAACATCACATACGATAAAACGCACTCAATTACTGAACACTCTGTATAGTACCTAATCTTGTGGAATATTCCTTCGGCTATTAAAATATAATTATACCGAGGTGGTTATAATGGTGGAACTTGCGGTATGTCCAGGTGTTTAGATTAATTGACGTGAGGAATTTTTTCGATATTTATAATGTGTGTAGGTATTCCGAGAATCAGAGAGAGTAAATTGTAAATAATTTTTACTTTCCGAATATGTAACTTTGCCTATCTTTTTTGGCATCTCAAATTAACCTAGATGAGGCCGGTGTTTCCTGGCTGAGCCTAAGAAGTATCACCGAAGAAAACTTAGACGTCAGTCGTTTGTTATACAATTAATGTGATTTATTTATTTGTATAGGCACACAAATGACTTGTTCACAAATATGACGACAATGATGCATCACAAAAAGAAAAAAAAAACCTGTGTGAACAAGCCACTTACAGGCATGTACATCATTTACAGGCTAGAAATATATGTATTTTTATTATGATATTTGAAACATATAGACAAAGTACTATAACGTCTAGTCACACAATTTCACTTGTTTAGATCTACAACTTCTGCAAGTGACGCTATAGAAATACTATCGACACTTATTTGTACGAGTTTTAATCTTCGCGGACTGATTTCAGGCTTTTTTATCATGGCATGAAGTTCTCTCGTAGCAAGGGAAAAGAAGGGAATATGCAAAAATGCTACTACGACAAAAAAGATCTTCAAAAATAAGAGCTATCTGCGTCACAGTCTGCTCAGAAAAGATAAAATCAGATTACTCATTCAAAAATAAGATAAACAAACCAAAGTCTTCGAACTCCCAAAGTCAAGTGCAACATCGGATCAGATTTAGAGATACGTATGCTATTTATTGTTACAAATAATATCGATACAATCTCTCACACACTTGAGACTGTTTGAAAGTAAACAAAGAAATAATGAGGGCAATGGATTTTAGATCAGAGTATATATAATTGGGTTATCTGAAGTAGAAGAGGTTAGCATTTTAAAGCACGCGATTCTGGCTATCATTCGAAGATCTTTGACAGTCATTACTGATAGACGGCTAGTCTTGCCTGACTATGGCTTCATCCGGTTAGATTAGACTAAGCGGAGTTCAGCAAAGTGGGAAAAATGTAGACTTGAGATTACTTTAATATAGGTCACCTTCATTTTCTCTGACCCAGAATTATTTTGCTTATAAATCCAATCCAATTTCTTTGTAATGTTACCTCAAAAAACCTTGGCCCTTGCTCATTTCAAGTTGCCCCATAAGAATACTGAACATTTTTATTTAGTTCCGTAATAGGATTGACATATAATCAAGCCTTCATAACAAACATAGCAATGTTACTCATTTATGTAACTCTGCTGACATTTCAAAGATGTTTCGAACATAAACACAAATGCACATTTTTCAAAACTGTCAGAGATGACAATACAATATTTGTCTATGCTCAAGTTTAATGGAGTATTTTAATGGTGGCAACGCGAAGGCTGAATGCAAGGTCGTCTCTCAAAGCTTGAGAAGGTGTTGCCATATGGTCGAACATGAACATGTTTGGTGGTATTTTTTGGGTCAATGTAGTTTTTATATAATTAGTGGTGGAGTAATTGCCGGACGTGTTGTTTGGTGTTGGGGGCTTGGCGTCAATGAAATTAGGATTGTCTCGCTATTACTCTATAGAACGAAAGAAAATAAGTTTAAATAAGATGCCTGCGAATGTCCGCGTCCGATAGCAACCAGGCCCGGGTCGACGGCGTGTCGTGTTCCACGCGCGCTTCAAAGAGCTGTCAGCAAAGAAAACGGGGCCCCATAGGGTCAGTACCTGCTAGGGTTGCGGAATTTATTCGAGAGAGTCACCGCGGCCCTGGAACGCAAAGGGCATTAGGAGGAACACGTTTGGGTTTTAGTCAGTAAGAGTCTGATACTCCCTTCCGCTCTGCCTAAATTTTAGATACTGGGTAGTAACTCTAATAAATACGGTCATGGTCATAGGATTCAATTGAAGTGAGGGTAGTGCCCTCATATTATAATCATGGCAACACTAAACGGATGCACACCACGACCAGCTTCTTGCTTGATGATGTAATTTTCGATGACGTCAACTGGTGTTAGTCTTGATGGTCAAGTTATCTAGAGTCATCAGGTATACCTATCTACTATCCTGCAGTAAAATTATTGATGAATGATTTAGCTATTTATCAACTAACTTAGACATCAGGCTGTGTGAAGAATGACCTTTGTCTATCCTTTGCGGAATTAAGAAGTGACTATTATTTTTTTATTTCTTTTTTGGTTTGAGTTTTAAATTTTCTAAAGTAGTCTTAGGGCCTGTTTTATGAACTGGTTTTAAGTACCACTTTACTTAGCAACTAATTTAATCATATTCGGTAACTAATGAGTAATGACACTAATGAGAGACATTGTAAAAAAATGCTATTTAGACATAGTGAACTAAGCGCCTAGTACTTTACTTTTGTGTTCCTAAATACAAATATTTTAATGTAGCAAAATAAACTAAAGTAAATTGATATCCAGCATGATTTTGAGCATGCTACTCATTATAACTCGACTCTTACCTACCTACTGCAAATGATTATCAGAATTCAACAATATTATCGTTAAAGATTACACAGTACACTGCATGCAATGCACTATGAATGGTAAACATGTGAATCATATAATACAGTGGCTCCCAACCTTTATTTGACCCAGGGACGAAGAAATTAAAGTGGTATTTGATAACTTTGTTGCTTGCAGGGACCAAAAATCAAAAAGAAAATTAAACTGTGTTAATCTAAAACTAAATTTATGTCATTAATATATTCAAAACTTGTAGCTTACCTAATTCTTTGAAATCAAAAGTAAAAAGCATTGTCATAGATTATTAATTGATATTTCTCATAGAAACTATGAGTCAGTTTGCCATTTTTGAGGTACTTAAAAAGAGTGATTTTCAAACTTTTCGCGGCTCATATTTTGAACCTTGCAGACCACAAGTGATCCGCAGATCACAGGTTGGGAACCACTGATATAATCGGACGCATACGCACATCGTATAAGTACCACCTGTTTTTAATCACGTGTTCTGAGTCATTATTTACTATTGAGCTAATTTTCTTTGATACGCCGAGGAAAATGAAGGTCTTGCGCTGTTTTGATTTTCCAGATAAAAGATGCGTTGTAATGCAGTTCTGAAGCTATTTCCGAATTCGGACACATTACTAAACTTTACTTCGCGAGTACTCACCGAACGGTCAGGCAGATAGGAAGAGGTTTGCCTATGAACCTCATTTGTAACTAATATTAGTTAAAACACCAAAGTATTTAACTGGTAAAGCTATAAAAATCTGGGGATAATGAAATAATCCTGCCTAGCTTTTTCTCAACTAAATTGCGATCGGCTTCCAGTCAACCGGATTCTTTATTATTTATTTATCAGGAACTATTTACATTGTATTTGTTACATTATTAATATAAATATATGATTCTAAAATAATAACATGCAATATAGGTAAATAAGTAAAATAAAATTAAAACATGTAAACGTCCAACGAAAAAAAATACAAATATTTACAAAACAGAAAATAAATAACATTCAGCAGAATACCAGCATTTTACGAGGAGCAGCTGCCTACCAGACCACCACAACCCATTCACTGGGTAACATGGTACTTTCACGGCAAGATTGGCTTTTCTAGCTTCTGACAAACCGTAATGACTGCCAAAGATTTTCAAATGACAACTGGGGCTTAGCGTGCATGCATATCGAGACACAAAGGAGTCTCGATATGTTAAGATGGTCACCCATCCACAGACCAACTTTGGTAAGCGTCTCTTAAACTTGAAGATCGACCCGTCCGGTTATTATCGCCACGAGCTAAAGGTTCAGTTGAAAACCAGCGTCAGACACAATACAGTTGTTTAATTTTGCTGAACTGGATACTATTAGGGGAGGGGTAGCCGTGAGGTAGAGATACACAATGTTATTATTTTCATATTTAGTCTCCTTATACTTTTTTCTTACAATGTTTGTCAAGTATCTTATATGTGCCTCAGAGTGCCTAATAAACATGTTTTCATTATTTCTAAAATAATTGTAACTTTATTTCATTAAATTTATTCCGTAGACATCTCCCAAACAGCTCAACAGGAGCTTTCCTATCATAAAGACCTTACAAAACCATTACGTTCAATCTACTTATCTATTTAATTATATAAAAGCGACATACCACTCACTGATTAATCACGAAATCTCAGAAACTATAACACCTACAAACTTAACATTTGGTAGGTAAATTCCATATAGGGTGTAGACAACCGCTAAGAACGGATTTTACGAAACTCCACCCCTAAGAGGGTAAAACGGGTATGGAAATTGTTTGTACTAAATCTGCGTAGTCGCGGGCCAAGTGCTAGTAATTTATATAGCTGTCTCATTCGTTTTCAAAGAAAATGATGGTGACAGATAAGTATCGAGCGTATCCCTGTCACTTTTTTATGGTGAGGTATGCAATAAGCACATAGCTCGGCAAGGCTGGCCCATTACATTTGCATTGAATTGCCCATTGATCCACCGTCGCAGGACTGGCTGGTGATAATAATTTCTGTTCTCTCAAGGCAAACATTCAGTTTTTATCATGCTTCCTTTATAAATATAAAATAAAAATATATAGGTATGTTTTATTCTTAAATCAAGTAGTTTACGCGTGGATTTTTAAGTTTTCGGATCATAGTTTGTACTTATGATCCGTTGTGTGGCCAAAATAATAATAATTGTCAACATATTTACTCGATGTTTTTTAATGAAACTTTAAGAAGTCTTCGTTACATGATTACTAATCTTACTTCATAGTTAATTATCGTTTTCATAGATGGAATTCGAATAACGCACCTAAAACGAAGCCATCCGAATTCATGAAAAAATTTCAACGTTTGTACACATTTTAGAGTCGATTTTTATTCCGATTTTTGCACAGAACCCTTGAATCTTCCTCATTTCTTTACCCGCGTTATAAATGCAGTTCTACCGTACAAAATTACTCCGTAACACTAAAGCATAATGTTTAATATCCAACTATTCTTGTCCACAGCGAGCTCGCATCCGCCGTGTGAAACTCTGGGCACGTGACTTCACTGGTCTGGGTCTACGATGCGGAGGCGGCGCAAGAGACGGCGTCCATGTCCACTCCGTGCTGAGAAGTGGGCCTGCTGCGGCTGCCAAGTTACAGCCAGGTAATGTACTGCAACTTATCTTAGACCATCATAGTGTAGTGTGTGACTTTAGAGGCTTTTGGGTCTACGATGTGGAAGCGGCACAAGGGACGGCGTCCATGTCCACTTCGTGCTGAGAAGCGGTTCTGCTGCCGCTGCCAAGTTACAGCCAGGTAATGTACTGCAACTTATCTTAGACCATCATAGTGTAGCGTGTGACTTTAGAGGTTTTTGGATCTACGATGTGGAAGCGGCATGAGGGACGGCGTCCATGTCCACTCCGTGCTGAGAAGCGGTTCTGCTGCCGCTGCCAAGTTATAGTCAGATGTACTGCAACATTCCCAAGCAATCCAGTGGTGGAATAAGGGATTCCGTATTCCGCACTAAGGCTTTCAGTCTGCTGTGTATAGACTTCCTATCTGAGTCATCAGGAACAAGCTCAGTGTTCCATGAATTTTTGTGCAATGGGAAGCCACAGATTGTCAGAAGCCAGAACATCTGACACCAGTCTTGCCAAGAAGTACCGTGTTCCCCAGTTATTGGGTTGTGGAGGTCTGGTAGGCAGCCACTCCACGTTAAAAACTCGTTTTCAGCTGAATCCGGTATGACTGGAAGCCGACCCCGATATAGTTGGGAAAAGGCTAGGCCGATGATGGGAAGCCACAGCCACGATTTCGGTCAATGATAGGCTGTGTATCTCTCCTTTTTCGAATACAATCAGAAGGCCAGTTCTATTAATTCTTAGGCAACGTTCGCACTTGCATCTCAGTTGCAATCTGTCAAAATAATCTCAAATTTTCATACATTTTTTACATTACCACTGACATGCGAATGCGAACATTGCGTTGTTTGAAAATTAGTAGAATGATTAGTGATTACGACGGGAGAAATGTCACAGAATAGGTACTGACTCGGTATGACTTTTTACGGCATTTATCTTTTATTTTTGGACATTTAACGCATAAGTCAACGAGGTAGAACCTCTGTAATGTCAGAGACAACATTAAGCTTGACATTTGTGAGGTCGTCGACGATACGAGAAAGTTGTCCCCTGTCTATTCATAATAATGTTTTCATAATGCCACCGTGTTCTGGCTGTTGACCAATTAATGTCTTATCTAGTTGGTTTATTAATTCTTTCTGCATAGTGATTGGTGGTAATAAACGTCTATGTTTTGTTTATCTTTCCGATTGAATTATGTTGGATTATCATCATTTCATCTATACTTCTTTGCTAATATTATAAAGAGGTAAGAGTTTGTGAGGTTGTGAGTGTTATAGGCTATATTTTATCCGCGTATTCCTGCGGAAACGGGAACAATGTGGGTGAAACGGGCGCGCTGCTATTCCAAAGTTGCTGTAGAGTACACAATATCACCTTAGGGCTGTTAGATCGATAAAATATACTTTATTGCACACTAAAAATAGTTGTGTAACTAAAAACTCTTTCACACAAAATTAATTCCATGGGTGCAATCACATGCATGATAAAATTTCTGTTCTGTGGGTGCTATGGCGGTCTTATAGATGACAGCGATATCTACCAAACAACAATTCGATGAACTGAAAGAACTTCAAATAAAAGTTGGGTAGTCTGTGGTGTCCGGCCCGGCCTAATTGCGTAATGGAACAATGAATGCAACTTTCGCATATTATGCTTTCATTTTGACATTGCAACCACATTCATGACGTGTTTTAAGTTTTCGAACGAACGAACTTTCAAAATATGAAGCAACTAGAAGCGCCCCGCGATTTCACTCCCGTTATTCCCGTTCCCGTGGCAATACGGGGATAAAATATAGCTTATGTCACCCAATAGTGTAGCTTCCCAACTACTGAACGATTTGAAAGAATTTTTCAAATCGTTCAGTAGTTTCGGTAGCCTATTCAATGCAAACAAACAAACAAAACGTCAAATCTTTAAAATATTAGTATAGATGGATATTGAACTCCTTTCGAATGTGAATGGACATGCGATTTTATGAGTAACGCAATTTGAGTGCTAATTTCGTACCCACCCGAGGATTATCTTAATTGAATGAAAACATGTTCAGTTGTTTTATTTGATAGATACATCGATGTTGCTTTAATCAGCATCAATTTTGTCGCCACATTTGGCAGACCCAACCAACTTGATGCACCTTTGGCAGTAATGCCATACTTCTCAATTTTAGTAGCTTACGACATTTACAAGAAATAATAGTCTCTTTCTCAGTCTAGATCCACGTCAATATACCTAGTCATACAAATATTTCTGGCTTTTTGCCAGGGTATACGTAGTTCGGAGAAACTCGGCGTTTATTTAGTAGTTTACAAACCTTACTGTCAAGTGCACGGTCAGGGATCTTTAGAAGAGTGATCAGCTTTATTTTGTCAACGTTTTAGTAATGGATAGAAAAGGTACGTATTTAGGTACAATTTGTATGTAAGTTTATTGTTTTTCAAATTGGTCTTCGGATTTTCGAGACGGACCATCGTGTAGCGTTGCATTTTGCAGATTAGGAACAATAGTGATGGGATTGATGGATTTTGGCCGGATCAATACGGCGTTCTTCCTGCGTTATGTAGATCCATTTCGAAACGGCACCGTATGAAAAGGCTAGGCAGCCAATTAAACGGCGGATTAAACCAGTTGCTGCGACATTTACATGACTTTAACGTCAATTTAATTCGAAACATAGTGGGGGAAATTCGCGCACGCACAATTTCATACAATTTTACATGCGCGAACTTCCCCCACCTCGAAAATCTTTGTCAACTTACGTGCCGGTAACTATACCTCACCTTATTTTATAGAAATACAACAGCCAAACCATTGCTAAACAAAACAACTTTTTAATCTATCATTAACCTATTTCCATCTCCTAAATTTCAGGAGACAAAATCAAAAGCATCAAGATCGAGTTCACGGGCACGCCGCTAGAGGACGCGGTCGCCATCTTGTCTCTCGCGTCTCCCTATCCGGTGGAGCTGGAGGTGGTGGAGGGGGGGCGGGCCAGCGGTGCGGGGCGCGGGGTGCACCATCCGCTGCTGAAACGAGCCGGCTCCACGGGCGATGTTAGCACGGTAAGTTGGTGGGCTATATTGAGCCTTGTTTACTAAGATCTAATGGACCTTCGACACAATATAGACTTCCATAAACTTCAGAATTGTGTATGTGCAAGAAAGCAATGCAGACAAAATTCACATGTATACCTATTGGTGTGATATATTTTTTTATTCAGAGTTCAAAGTCTGCAGACATAATTCTGTATCGATCGGACCCACTTTAAGACGTGTCTGATTCTCCCAATAGGGTAGTTGACTAAAAAAATCTAATTAGTCCGTTAGATAGATTTGCAAAAGATATTGGACACGTATTTTTTCTTTTTTCACTTAAACAAAAAATGAAGACGATACAGAGCGTTGAAAACTCGTGTGACGTCACTACTCGCTACAATTTTTACCGAGCCGTAACGTCACAAGCCCCCACTCCTGATCTTTGATGCTTTGTATATTCGTCAGTTTTTATAGATTTGATAAAGGAAAAAATACGTGTCCAATATTTTTCTATAATCTAACTGACGGACTAAACATAAACATATATTTTTTACTCGGGAAACATCCCTATTCCAAGGGAAAAAAACAGTGTCCCCCAAAATAGCTTGATCTGCCGTTACTTTGTCATCACGATCTTCGAACAAAGAAAGACGTTCTTTGCTATGGACTCGTCCAAATTTATGGCGAGTTTTTAAACGTATCTACTCTTTCGCGTTAACATAAGTCTCAATTTGTATTGAAACTGCATTAACGCTGTCTGGTGACAATAAAGGAAACCTTTTTCTTTTCTGTACAAATTGACTTAAGTGAACGTTAATTTAATGCAATCGAGACGTTTAAAAATTTGCAATAAGGGCCCAGTAGTGGCCATTCATCATGATGACTCACAGTTAGACCAAAAACATCGATCTGATGCAAAAGCAACAGCGTTTTTGCCAAATTATTCCTAATACGTTTGTACGTCCACCTTGACACAAGCAAGCACACCTAATGGACCGTCCACACGATACAGACTTTTGACTCTATGGTGATGTCTGTATGATGGACATTTTTATGCCGACTTCAGAGTCAGTGTTATTTAACATACTGTATACAGATTTTTCTGCCGAGGGCGTTCCCGTAAATTCGTTAATCTATATCATTAATAGATTAAAAAAAAAAATTATAATTGAAAAATAAGCATAAATTAATCCGAATTTTAAAAAAATGACAATAAATTCGAAAAATCCTCTTTAAAGTCAAAATAGTAGCGCGGAATAGTACCTCCTCGTAGTACCAATGCCCAAACCGGCAAGTACACGCGTACTTGCCGGTTTGGGCAAAATTTTAAATTGATATTATGTAAAAACACTCTGTACACGCCAGAGTGTTTCTTTAACATATCAATTTAAAATTTTTAGTGAATATTTTAATATTGAAAAAAAAAACATTTTGTTTTCGAATGGTAATATTTTTTTATCATATATGGATGCTATACTATTGCGGGTTAACGGGAACGCCCTCTGTTAGTTAACATACTGTATATGGTGAGGACCCAATATAACCCATTGTAAACATCAACTCATACATCAGTTAGCAGGTGCATTGGAAAGTGCGAACAGTACCGACACAGCAGAACTTTCTTGCCGACGCTACTTTCCCACGCTTCGCGTAGATTTTCTTTGCCAACGCTTTCTTTGCCGTTTCTGATTGATTGTGGATTATGAATGATGAGGTTACGTCGAGTTACGTAGTTTTAGGGAAGAAAATGAAATATAATTAGGGTTCATGTCTGCTGACCGCTAGCCCTCCGAGTTAAATTATGTCTTAACCGTTTGCTGAATGTGTGAAGAACTGGCTAAAGAAATAAACTTTTTTTTTTTGAGTCAGGGTTCGTGTGAGGACTGTGTCAATTAAATTGACTATATACTGAACAATGCATTATTAGAAAGTATACTTAATATAATAAAATTAAAAACATGACGTACTTCCAATAGACTTGTTTTCGTTAAGCAATGTAAAATGTGTTATGTAGCAATTTCGCTAAAAACCCTAAAAACCATATTCCGCATATTCGTTGATGAAATGGAATGGAATATACTGAATTCAAGGGCCCAGAGAAAACGTATTGTTCGATACGATGAGAAATTACCTTATTTACAAATGACTTTGATTGAGTAAGACAAAAACAATCCAACATACAAATAAAATTTACGAATAAAATATGATTCATAAAAGTACACGTTCTGAGAGAAATAAAGACAAATAAATATCAATAAATACGGTCGACTGTATTCTGTCTATAGTGCCATTCCTCAGGGGTACGTTCTGAATTTGTAATTAATAAACCAAAAATATTTCCTGTCATTGTCACGAACTGGCAACACTGAATACTAAAGAGGCTGCATTGCATAACTTGAGTCATTTCGCGCGAAAAACAATGAACTAATAATAAACCTAATAGACGATGCAACACAAATGCTGGGTAATAAAAACACTAATGTCAAACGAAGCTAGTTCTTTCTACAATTCATGAATAAAACATGTATGCAAATGTTTAGTTTGTCATTCATTATGCAAGCAAGCAAATTATTTAACTTTTCAAATACGAGCAAAAAATCCAGTAAGTTTGAACTTTGGATCTCAAAAACTGTCAAATTAAGACAGCTCAAGTTAGAGTTGCCACTTCAAATAAATACAGAAATAAATTGTTGCTGCATTTTGTCAAAGATTTATGATATCTACGAAAACATTTTTTTCTTGCATCAATCACCACCTTTATTCGTTGTGTTATTTGTTTACCAAATAAGACTACTAAAGAAAAACACTACTCATAATGTACCTAAAATATAAAAACAAACTAAATTGTAATCTAAACATTACATCTTAAGGAAGTTTATCACATGCCACTGCTGTTGTATCACAATGTTATCAAAACTGACAATGTATGTTTAGAATACAAACCACGTTGTCAATGGAATGTCTATCTATTGTCTCTGTTAGCTAAACAATGGCCCGTTCTGTGCAGATATTTTTTAATATATGTACACGTATAGATAAAGATGAATCGATATATTAATTTATTCATGTGACTATTTTCATCGCCATGTTCGCTGTATAATATGGTTTCTTTTCCACATGGCGTCAGGGACCTCCTAGGAGATTACATTTCTCAATAAACATTATGGTATTTGTCTGAGACATGTCAGTGTGCTGAGGCTTGTCTTAGATTGAATCCCTCCCTCCCCTCCTCACTTCGCGTATTAGAAAACATTCGCCTTACTTGTGTTAAAAAAATAACTTTATCCTAATATTTATCGTGTATTTTTCTAGTATCCATGTAACGCGAATATTTTGACAAATACGCCTATTGAAGTGCCACCTTTATGGTATGTGCATGAGAACATATCATGTCAAGGAATTCGACATAAGGACTATACTCAAAAACACTCGGTTCAATACCAAACAAGAATAACTCATCTATCAATCTGCGTAGCTTTTTCCTGGTTCTGCTTCCATTCAAAAAAGTCGAGATACCTATATATTTACACACCATCGATTTCAAATCAATAAACAACACTACAATTTCAATCGATTTCATATCTACCATACCACTATTAAACCTAATACTTGCTCGGCCGCAAGCCAATCACGACCTTATAGCCAATGAACCAGCAAATCATTATATTACACAATCTGTAATGAGCATGCTGGACCGCTTTGCGTAGAAGAAATACCTTTACTACGGAAATGTATATTTAAACTAGTTCTGAAGAATGTATGCTATTTCCCTCTCTTATTCAATCATAAAACAAGCACGCTTTGGTATGTTGACAAACATGATTCAGTGTGTGAAATCTTGTTGAAAATTCCGTTATTTTTTAATCGTTTCTATGTATGTAACGATATATCGTCGATAAAAGTGTTCAATTATTATGCTAATTTAAGATAAATGTGTAATCAAATAAGCTGAAACTAGTTTTTAACTAGCTTCTAAAAATACACAGATGTTTTTATTACTTAGCGTTTAGAGTCTCCTCCTTCTACGACTGTTTTAACAAAATCATCTAATAGCAGACATTAAAACCAATAATAATTTATCTTTATGTTTCAGCTTGAGAAAGAAGGAAAGCTCCTGCACCCGCCGAGGTCACCAAATACGTCACATTCAAACAACTCCACACTGGAAACCAAACATAGCAAGAGTGGTATCAAGAAGATAATATCAGAAAAGATCATCACATCTACAACACTAGAAAGAAATAAGAAGGAGAAAAAAGATGGCCACACAACACTAGAACGAGAGAACGAAAAGAATAGCAAACTTGCAAACAAATCTAGACTCTCTGACATCCCACCAGCTGTCAACAAACCTGAGAGGAATAAGAGACAATCAACAGACAGTGACATCCAAATTATACAACCAGAGAATGGTATCGGAGCCATGAGTCATATCGAACAATCAGAAACACAAAAGAGAGAATATGATCCGAAAAGAGCGATGAAATTCGGTATCAGAGTTCTACCACCAAACGTACCTGATGACGGTGTCTTGAAACAAAAGAACGTCGAAAACGGAGTAGTTGCAGTAGAGAAGAAGTCTATTGACGAAATAGACAAGCCTGAGCCACAACGTCCAGCACCTACAACTCAAATCAAACACGAGAATGAAACGGAACAAAAGAAACCTGTTGTTGCTAAGCGTAGAGAAAAGTTGGCTCCTCCTATCCCCAATGCTAGGAACAAAGCGAATGAATCTGACACAACCATTACTAGTCTAGAATCTTCAAGAACATCTGAGACGTCAGTAATGACGACATTTGCAAGATGTGACCTCAACTCTAGTGGGATCAAAAGGGACGAGAATGGAATACCTCAGGAGTTACCTCAACATATGCTAGACGCGGCAAACGCAGCTAGAACCAATAGAAAGAGCTCTAGTGACGTTATCTATGACAAAGAAAAAGTTGAACATAAGAAAGAGGAAGCTCCTAAGCCGAAGAAATCAAAAGGAAAGGCTCCCTCACCACCTGATACTGAGAAAAACAAAACTGATGACAGTATTCTTGAGCAATTAAAGAACGTTAATGATTTCTTAAGTTATGAGAAAGAGCATTCAAGTCTTTTACATGACTCTATTATTTCAGCAAGGTCTTCCAATGCATCACAAATAAATACCTCAACGCCAAAGGTCAACAAAATGAAGAGTACTAGTTCTACCCGTCTCGAAGAATCTATCAACTTCAGTCAAGACGACATTTATGATATTGTCACAAAACCTTTTAAACGGGAAAGCGATTCTCTCAATAATTTCTTTGAGGATTCAAAATCTATCATGTCTTCCAACCAAGATGTCCATTCAGTAAGGTCTTTGAACCAAAGTGATAAGAGTGATAAAGGTTCTACAACAATAGAACTTAATAACAGTGATATTACTATCCACAGTTCACCAACTAACGATACAGTCCATTCTGTTTCCGATGATACTTCAATTTTGGATGAAAACGAACGCAAAGCCGCTTCACTCGGTGATCTATCTAGATTTGAAATGAGAGCCAAAGCTAGTAAACCTGCTACAGGGACACTAGAAAGAGCCCAAAGTCTAGATATTTCAGCTGAAGATGCCGAGAATCACCAGGAAAGCACTATTTCACCTAAGAAAAGGAAGGCTATGTCCGTAGTAGAAACTACCTTCTTTGATTCTGGACATGAAGATGTTCTACCTGATATGATTGATTCCGATAAAGGAGTAGTCGTCAAACACAAAGAACCTAGGTTGAGTTTGAATATTGCCAAAACATCGGCTATGGAAGGACTCAACACTTTCCAGAGAAATCGTTTGAAGAAGGGTTCAGAATTTGGTAACTTAGAAGATGCTATAGTGAAGGGATCTTCTAGTTCAGTTGATTCCGAGAGGAACGAAGAACATAGCTTTACTAAGCCCAAAGAATTTGAGCTTTACAAGGAGCCTGAACACGAAACATCAGATCATCTTGCTAGACGTATAATGGACGAAAATATGAAAGTTCATTTGAAACTTGTATCAGAATTCGCTAAATCTACTTCGGATGGAAGTAACATGAGCTCTTTGGATAGTACGCAGGAAATTGTACCAGTTGTTACTGAAACCAAACCAGCACCAGCTAAATACGAAGAAAAGCTAACGATGACGTATGATACCAATGTACCAGATGACCTGAAGATGTCTCGTAATACTTACGTTAACAGTCTAGAAAGACCTAAATCAGAGATGATGAAGAAACTGCTCGCCAAAAACCCAATACTGAATGTACACATTGACCAAAGCCTAGAAAAAGAAAAGCATGAAGCAAGTACCAGTAAAGAGACGCTTCAAACAGACGCTTTCAAATCAGCAATGCATCAACCAGACATCGTTAACTTTGACTTAAAAACATCACAAACAGAAAAAGTTAGAGATTATGATGACTTCGTCAGTAACATCAGAATTGGATCGAACAACAACAGCCTCAATTACAAGAAAAAGCTCGAAACATTTTCCTCAGAATGGACGGAACCCAAAGATGTAAACACCAATATGAATGTCGTAACCATTACTACAGAGAAATCGGAGCCTGTTGTTGAGAAACGCGAAAGAAAAACGTTTCACGATCACACAAAGTCTATCGAGATAGGGGAGCCTACTATACGTATGATGCCGCCCGATGTTTTAGAAGGCATAAGACGAAGACACGATGAACGAGAGAGGACTTTATACATGGAACCAGCAAATGTTTCCCTCACAATGACACAGGAACCTGTTCAGAAGACTGTAACAGTAAATGTCAACGAAGATGAATTCGGTAACAAAGTCATAACACAAAATGTTGAGAAAATCTCAACTAAGTACATCACCACGAAAGCTGAAGCGCCTTTACAAGTCGAACAGATTAGCTTCGGTATCATGAGAGGAGGAGAGACTGATGAAATGCAGTTGGAGGAGGGAGATGTAAAAGATATCGATAAGAGAGTGCTCGATGAAATCAAAAGGCAGAATCCGAACATGCACTTCACTACAGACGAACCAGCTTACACAAGAACAGAAACAATCATACTCAACACAACAGAAATGGATGAAGAACAAGCACAGGCGTTGATGGAGAGACTCAAAAATGATCCGAGTTTCATGTCACAGAAAACACCTGAAGAACTCTCACGGATGGGAATCAGAATCATTCAAGATTTAGAAGACGTACAAACCTCAAGCAAAGATACAGTTGAACTCACCAAAACAAGATACTCCATCAATCCAACGATAACTGAAATACAAAAGGATTGCAAAGATATAGACCGTCGTAAAGACTCACACATTACAGAAATTCAAGTGGTCACTCCTCGTACCGAACAAATGCTCAAACAGAAAGAAAGCAAAGACAAAATCTTAAGTAGACAAAGAGTACCGTCTTACGAAGAGCCCCCTCTATCATACGAGTTAGACATTGAACTGCTAAATGATTTCATTCTCAATGAAAGGCACTTTTCAGCAAAACAACTAGCTGACGCGCAAAAACGATCGAAATCGAACCAATCGAACGAACCAAAGAAACAACGTCATTCTGATTTCGACCTACCAAGAAACACTACTATAAAATTCCGGACAGCAACCTACGAATCTCCTAAAGGCACAATAGTCACCAGCACAGATCTAGAAAACCGGAGACTATCACAACTAGACCAACTACAGTTACGTTCTCAAGAACAACAAAAACCGCAGATTTCCGCGAAACCAAGTAACATTCCCGTCAAAGCGGAGAAAGTGAAACCTCTAGCGCCGGGAGTTTCTTCGAAAATACCGGTTTTTACGACACAAAAGTCGTTGAGTCAGGAGAATTTGAGTGATACAAAGTTTTCTCTGCCACGATCACCGCCGCCACAGTTCAGTAGTTCTGGCAACATTTCTGTGACATCGATAATTAAGAGCAGCTCTAGGAGTCCTAGTGGTGGGAAACTGTAAAAAATATTAAGTAATTTCCGATGTCAATGAGATGGTTTTAAAGATTTATTAAAGGTTGTCAGCATAGACTATTTATCAAATGGCTTACGCTGTTTAGTCTTTTCAGCCAGTATAAACACGTATATATACAGATAGACCATTGCACATGTTCGAGTAATATAGTTTATATGGTCGATTACAGTCAACATACATATACTTCCGGATACGGATGACTAAACAAAAAATTCAAAATGGCGACTTTTCAATTGGCTTTTTACAGACTGACACCGCCGAGGTCGAGCTATGGTACAATTTGTGACTATACAAGTTTAGAATCATACGCATGACTTTAATGGCTAAAATATCAACATGGCCGACAATAAATCAACGAATGTATGTAATGATGATCTTTAAAACTATCACAAGAATATGAATGTATATTTTAAGCTACGCTGAAGTAGTAATTGAATACAAATTGTATAAAAACCTGATATACATAAGTTTAAATAAAAATATTAAAGATATTCGTTAATTAAGATTAGACTTAATCTATTCAAGTGTCTTATAAAGTGCCACAAACACTGAAATGTATTTTCTTTTTTATCCAAAATGTCTATTCCAAAAGTGCCTTTTAGTATACTTAATTAACGATTTTATATAAAAAATAAGAATACCTTATTTACTTACTTTTTGACAGATTTTTAGGTTGTGAAAATAAATCTAAATCATATTATTACAATATAATTTTATTTTATGTCACAATATTAATGTTTAAAGAAAACAAATGAAATAATCATGAGATTGTATAATTATTTGTATTATTAAAATGTGCTTATGTATTACCATTTGACATTCCGTCCGAAAGTATTACCAATATTAAATATTAAGTTTTTATAGTACTTAAGAACTTACTTAGGTTTGAAGCGGTTATAGCAGAAACAAAGATTTCTGGGCCATTTTCTTTATTAAGTATAGTTTAGCTTTCATGGCTTTTTTACATAATGGTTTAGCTTACAATGTCAATGCATTGTTGATAAACAACACCGGGCAGCTTAAAATATCGCCAGTATTTTTACGAGGGTAACATTTGTGTTCAATTTGAAATTAGAACCGTAATGGACTAAATGGAATTAAAAATAGCTGTATTGCCAACAAGTACCTAACCCGTAAGCGTAAAGAAAACGGGAAAGAAACAGTTGAATAACAAGTAATAAATTAATAACTGTACATTTTTGAAAGAAATGACGACGGTTCTAGAAGACCATTATGCAAAAAAGTCATTATATTTATTAACATTATGTTTGTTAAAGTTGATAAAAGTCGGATGATAAAATAAGTAACGGTTTATTTGGAACAATTACAATTTAACATGTTATTATATCACAGTTATAAATAATGTATTTTATCGATGTATTATAAAATAAATACGAATAAAATGTTTGGGAATTGTTTTATTATATATTTTTTACTAGCTTCTCCCAGCGATTTCGTCCACGTGTTTGTCGGAATATTCGAAAAAGTAGAATTTATGTCTCCAAGGTCTTATCTCTGTACTAAATTTCATCTAAATTTGTTCTGCCTTTAAGACGTGATATATAATGTTAGTATGGACATCTCCTTGTACCTTTAAAGGTAACTTGTCTCGTGGCATACACTAGTAATACTGAAGTTTGCACGATTTGCGCTAACTCTTTCGAACCATTCCGCGGTAAATCTTTCAAACCATTCCGCGGTAGCTCTTTCGAACCATTCCGCGGTAAATCTTTCAAACTATTCCGCGCTAACTCTTTCGAACCATTCCGCGGTAAATCTTTCAAACCATTCCGCGGTAGCTCTTTCGAACCATTCCGCGGTAAATCTTTCAAACCATTCCGCGGTAGCTCTTTCGAACCATTCCGCGGTAAATCTTTCAAACCATTCCGCGCTAACTCTTTCGAACAATTCCGCGGTAAATCTTTCGAACCATTCCGCGGTAGCTCTTTCGAACCATTCCGCGGTAAATCTTTCAAACCATTCCGCGCTAACTCTTTCGAACCATTCCGCGGTAAATCTTTCAAACCATTCCGCGGTAGCTCTTTCGAACCATTCCGCGGTAAATCTTTCAAACCATTCCGCGCTAACTCTTTCGAACCATTCCGCGGTAAATCTTTCGAACCATTCCGCGGTAGCTCTTTCGAACAATTCCGCTACCCTGGATAGATACGGTAGTAGTAAGAACAGTGGGATCTTACTACCACCACAAGCCTTTACCTATTTCTGCCTTTTACATACATACGGAAGGAAGGTTCTCTATTTTATAACAGACTAGCTTCTGCCCGCGACTTCGTCCGCGTGGAATAGTTACTAACCCACCGATTCTTTGTGATATTGATTCGTTGGTGGGAGGCGCCCGACGTGACGGCACAGTGGTGGCATGCGCGTGAGCTGCGCGCAGTACTGGACAGTACTTGGACATTATTTATGCAGCATTACTTTATTCCTCTAAAATAAATTAGCCTAAGCTTCTCCTTATTACATCAGCTACCTGCCAATAAAAGTCCCGTCCAAATCAGTCCAGCCATTTCAGAGATTAGCCGAAACAAATAGACAGACAGACAAAAATTGTAAAAAATGTTATTTTGGTGTACATATGTACCGTATATATATATTCATATATTATGCATGTAGTAAGCGGTTATTTCAATATTACAAACAGACGTTCCAATTTTATTTAAGTATACGTATAGAGTATAGATTTATAACCAACTGATAGTCGCAGGTTAAGAATCAATAAAGAATTCCTTGCAGTTTCGCTTACACTCTTTCTTTAATACTTTCTTCAACTTTTTCTTACATTTTTCTTCTTGACATGCATTTTTGTAAGACGCCACACACGCTTGGCGACAATATTTTGACGCTTTCTTCTGACACGACTTCCAACGATTTCTTAAAACTTTTGGATTATTTTTTTCATTGTTCAGTTTTGCGACCTTTTTCATTATTTTGGCTTTTAAGTAATCATCCTCATGATAATAATTCGATTCTTTGTCAGTGTCTGATTCGCTGTCGGTGGCCGACTCGCCGGATTCATTGTCCGAATCGGAGTCTGAATATTCGTCAGAATTTGATTCTCCTGATGTATCTTCATCTTCGTCATAATGTTTGGCTTTGACAACTTCTATCAATGGCACCAGTTGATGATGGTCTTCTACAAATGGCATAATTGTTTTAGGGTGTTCTACCCAAGGCATCATTACTTCAGGATTTTCTATCAATGGCAACATTACGGCTTCGCTTTTCATAGAAGGATTTATCTCTTCTGATTCATCAACATCCTGTAAATCAGTATATTGTTGTATAAAACTCTTCCGTTACTGACATGACGTAGGTTAACTGAGGATTAACCTAAATTCCTACAGGAGCGGGGTAAAATGAGATTTGTGTGTACAAAGTCGCGTGCAAAACCTAGTAGCATAAATAATAGGTATAAATCTGTCTAGTCATTTCCCTATTATGACAGTTTCTGCTTCTAATCTAAACAACGGTCTACTGGAACCAGTGTTTCTATTTTAATTTAAATACTAATAATCCTACCAAGTTTTACGATTTGTTCACGGTCCGTGAAGTCTGTGACGCCCGTTCAAGTCTGCTATTTTTATAAATTTGTCATTCCAACACGATCCCATTGTCATTTTGCTAAAAGTTCGTAATCTACTAAATTCATAATGGTCGATCATTGGTCGATCAATATTATGGTCTCGTAATACTTTTGGATAACCGAGCTATTAAAAGAAATGACTGCACAACGAGTAACGACGTTTAACGATAAGTCACTGATCAAAGGAAATGTTAAAATTTTAGCAGACTACCGCATACGTCTGTCATTCATTTGTTATTATGTACGAGATTACCATTCTATGCCATTTCTTTCAATGGAGTGTCAGTGGTTGATCATTGGAAAGTCATAATGACGCTTTTATATTAGTAGATTACCAAACTTGTCAAAATCAACCATTATGAAATCAATGATTAGACCATTCTGACACTATTGTAATAGCAGACTTGGGGCCCAGGCTGTGCTATTGTAGGTATAATGCGTTGCCGTAGGAAAGTCCAGTCACTAGCCTCTTAAAAGTCTGATTAAAGACGATTTCTTGTCTCTATAATGCTTTTCTGTTTTAAGTTTGGGTAAATAAAGTAAATTATGCCTTACTTCAACGATAACTACGGCCATGACTCTTGACGGCTCTGGATCATTCTCGGGGACAGTGATAGTATCCCCTCCACCGATTCGCAAAGCCTGCTTGGCTCCTTTTGCTACCTGGAAACAAATATCATCATAGTTAATACCACACGTCAGGGGCTCCCCGCGGCTAAAGTTTCATCATAAGACAACAAGATGTACGTCGATGCGCATCCGATACAGGTTAGACATCTGCCCGTAGATACAAACGAGACGTTATGAGATATTTGCATTGTGCGCGCTGTGGAATTCCTTGCCGGAGTCTGTGATTCCTGATAGCTAGAACGTAGTGGTCTTCAAATCATGAGTGAATGGGTTACTTCTGGGCATTCGTGCTCCACCGCTTAACATCAGATCACAATCAGATGAGATGTGGTTAAACACGTGTCTATCACACACAAGACCAATATCACACACGAGACCAAGCACTGCTATCCGAGGTCGTTCCGTGGATAGGTGACCATCCATTACAAATCGAGACTTCGCCGTGAATTGGAAAGCAGGCATTAGATCTTTGCATTTGTTACGGATAGTCAAAAAACAGACAACAGTTCTCCAACTGGGTTGTGGAAGTCAGATATGCAGTCGCTCCTTGAAAAATACTGGCACTCGGTTCCAACTGGTTTAAAAGGAAGCTGACCATAACTTTGTTAGGAAAAGGCTTGGATTTTATGTTTCTGTCAGCAAGTACAGATTTTATTATTATTTTATATTATTAACAGATCCATTTAATTAAGCAGAACACGCCTTAATGACGCGTTTTACAGCATTTAAAGAGTGCTATAATCTGATAAGCTTTTTCCCAACTAAGTATGTTACGAACGGCTTCCAGTCTAAGCGGTTGCAGCTGGATACCAGTATTTTACATGGTATGACTGCCTACCTGCAGGGCCGTCTTAACCCATGCCTGGGCACTCCTGAGTCCGGGGCTCTTCTGGAAAACTGAAAACCGGCCAAGAAAGTGTCGGAGCACAGGTAGCTGTTTTCCGTAGGTATGACCACGTAACCGTACTACCCAGTGGACATCCTGCCCGGAATAGGATTGACCGAATTTCGTCAGAAGCTAGTTTACGGTTCGAATTGATCGTTTCCTGGGCAGTACCTATAATATATATTGGGGGCCCCCAGTGAAGCGGGGCCCTGGGAATGTGCCCCTTGTGCCCTTATGGAAAAGACGGAACTGCCTACCTGGGACCTTCTTCCTCTGACATCTTAAACTGGCATGCTTACGGTGTGAAAGAGAGACGGAGCTTTATAATGCCCAGAGCACTGTCCCTTTTTTTCAACGAAATCTTATTGTCATTGGCACGTCCTACGCAGACTACTCTACGTCCTACGTCAGGAGGACTAGTTTGTTGAGTTGCTTTGTTCTGAAAAGCTTCTTGATACGAGTTAAATAAGTACCCATACTAGGTATATCTTATTCTAGCTAGGGATCAAATTACCTTAGGTAGGTATATATTTTACTTACACCATAAAACAACATCACAGTAGCAACTGTATATAAATCCATTGCAGTGACTAAAAGAACAAAAAACAGCCAGCCATTGTAGACTTCATCACGTTTCCAATTAATTTTTAGATTGCTTAGTAGTGGATAAACTTTTGTTTTATTATTTTACTGTAGATAAGACCAACCGATCAACCCAGTCCCTAAAATTAAATTCAAAACGTTCATTGTCTCTTGGAAAATTAGTCATCACTGTTTCTGATATGGACCTCAAATGGTTATCATATTTGGGTAGGATATGGCCCTATCCGTGCAGGTAGGAGGTAGGTAATATGTTTACGTACGCATTATTAGTTACGTATTTTAAATCTCTTGTATTTTAACCGCCTCTCAAAAAAGGAGGAGGTTCTCAAGTCGATTGCTTTTTTTTGTGTGTTCTCATAGCTTTTTACTGGGTGAACCGATTTTCGACTTTTGTACAAATATATTCAACCGACTTCCAAATAAAAACACTACAAAGTATAACTTAAAATAACTATAATTTTGGAAGTCGATGACAAAAAACGAAGACTTGAAAATGAAAATAATATATCTAGTTTTAATTTTCGCGAATATTAGTGGGTTGCAGGTATGCACCTCCCTCCCGCCCGCTATATTATGCACATGCAAGATTACAAGGCAATTTTTTTTTGTTTTTTTTTTTTAAACGAAGAAACAACAAAAAACACCGACTGCCGAAACTAAAGTTATTTTATACTTTGCAGTGTCGGTTTATTTTTTATTAGCGACCCGCCCCGGCTTCGCACGGGTTCAATGTAGATACTAATGTTTTCTCTACTATAATATGCATGTATTATAAATATAAACCTTCCTCTTCAATCACTCTATCTATTAAAAAAAAAAACCGCATCAAAATCCGTTGCGTAGTTTTAAAGATTTAAGCATACATAGGGACAGACAGCGGGAAGCGACTTTGTTTTATACTATGTAGTGATACTTTGTAGTTGGAAGTCGGTTGTATTGTTTACAAAAAGTTTTTTTTAAGCAACTATCTCATTCGCAATCAGTCAAAAACATGTTTGACAGATTGCAACTGAGATGTGAATGTTGCTAGAATATTAGTAGAATTTATTGTTACTCTGATCTTGAATACATTCTTTCCCCCTCCCGCTCTGGGCGGAGCGGTAGGGAGTGTCCGACCCTTACTGACTAAAACCCACCCGTGTTGCGTTTGAGTGTAGAGTAAAACTAGATTTCATTTAACTATAACATGTAACATACTTATATACAAAATTCATCGGGATTCATCGGCTCATAGTCGTAAAAAAATTATCATCGGAACACATCAAACATAAGAAAGTGTACTATTCAGCTTGAAACATTTAACCTAAAGCAACTAATATTCATTGTAAATTGTACATTTTATTTTATTTTTAGTCAGCAAAATATTTTGACGTAACTTATTTATCAGGCTATTATTTTTGGCAAGCGATTAATGCTCGCGTCATCTCTGTTTCAGAAGAGGGCTCTGTCCATCAGTGGCACACTTACGTTATAAACTTATAAAGCTAACACACACTATTCCTACTCTTCATAAGCCGCTCTGTCCCTATCAATAATAAAATGGTTAGGGCAGCTCTTCTTACATTCCCTCTTGAGTGCTCTCTTGGCCCGACTAGAACACTTGCGTTTCCGACAAACAGATTTAAAAGCCTTTTTGCATGCCTTCGTGCACAGTTTACTCGCTTTTCGGACACAGCTTGAGTGCCACCGTCTAGTATCGAATTGTCTTCTTGGTATTTTGCTTTCCAGTCCATGATGGAAATTTTCCATTGATGGCGATATGGGCGATTCGTCTTCGTAGGAGTCTGTCCCGTCTTCTGAGGAGACATCTTCCATTGACATCTTTTGGTGACTGTAGGATTCACTGGCTATGTCGGAACTGACATATTTTTGTATTGATTTTATAGAAGTCTGAAATAATAGGAAAAATATACATTTTGAATATAATAAAAGTTATATAATAAAAGTCAGACAGTTCGATTTACGAGGATAATCAGTGCTAGCCGTGGATTTTGTGGACACGGAAAATCCATCCGCTAAGCCGATGCTCCCAGCTGTCATTTGTAGATCTTTGACACTTGTCAGAAGCCAAAAAACCTGTCACCGGTCTTGCCAAGGGGTATCGTATTAATTAATACTGAGACATGGCGGCCAGACAGGCAGTCGCTCTATTTAAAATACTGGTACTCAGTTGCGTTCGCTGAAAGGCGACCCCCCGACATGGTTGGGAATAATGAAAGTTAGGAGTTATAGTAAGCAAATAAGCATAAGCAAACAAGAACCATATATTGCAGGGTTATAATAAGTATAAAGAGGTATCACCTCTTTATACTTACATTAGAAAAAATATTACATTAGAAACATAAGTTGAACTAGCTACTTACGAAAATATTTAGGAACACAATTGCAACAACAAAGTTCATGTTCCATGTAAGGAGATTAAATTGAGGAAATATGTAGTTAAACATAATATCTACAACTTCTCACACTTTTATTTATGGTTCAATTTGATTATACACTGTGTTAACTCCAATAAATCCATTTTATCCATTGTCGTCTGACGCAGGTCGTTGTAAATACAGATTGTGCTGTTAGCTTTTTATTATGTACTAGCAGCGCCCCGCGGTTTTAACCGCGTAGTTCCCGTTCCCGTGGGAATATGGGGATAAAATATAACCTATGTTACTCAGGGTGAATGTAGCTTTCTAATGGTGAAAGAATTTTTGAAATCGGTCCAGTAGTTTTTGAGTTTATTCGTTACATACAAAAATCTTTCCTCTTTATAATATTAGTATAGATATATACTAGCAGCACCCTACGGTTTCAGCCGCGATGTTCTCGTTCCCGTGGGAATACGCACACAAATAATGTGGCTTCCAAGATTTAGATTTTAGATTTTCTTTCCAGAGATTACCCTTATAAACTAAATAAAGTGGTAAAGTTTGTTTGTGAGTGGTAAAGTTTTATGTCTAGATGGTTTTGTTTTGTCAATAAATCCTAATGACCCTAGCTCAATTCCCAAAGGATTGGTCGTACTAAACACTAAGGGAGGTAAGCTAATATGCTTGCTTATGCTTATTACATGCACGGAAACATAAAAACAGTTGTATGGAGTAGAACGGGAAAAGTGGGGTGCAACAGAGGAGCTCATCATGTGTGGAAAAGTAAAGGCTGCTAAGACAAATGCTCTACGAATTGGATGATAGAAATAGTGTTTTGGTAGGCAATGAAAGTTTTTTTTTGCACAAAGATGACCTACTGGTGTTGGGCTGATGACTTAAAGTACATAGGTACAAATGAGGGTAAATCAAATAAAGTTCCAAATTAAGTCTTTAATAATTTAATCTCGATGAAAATGTACCTACTATTTGCCGCAGTCTTATGGGATGTTAATAATCACAAACTTTAGCATCGAATACTTTTTTACAGTTGACGCCGCACTCAGTTTTGAGAGACTTTCTGGCTCTACGCGAGCAGCTGCGTCGTTCACAAACATTTCTGTGAGCCTTGTTGCAAGCTTTGCTACATTTCTCGGTCTCTTTATCATTTTCACTAATACATTCAGTTCGTCGTATCTTTGACCTTTTTTTGTTTTCTTCATGAGCCCTCATAGCAGGTGGCTCAACTATGTCTTTTAAATCTTCAGATATATTGATATCAGAGTTGTTAATTCGTGCTTCTAGGTATTCGTCATCTTCTTCACCGCCAAATTCGGTTGAGTTATTAGGCATGTCTATATTTCTTCTCGTTGCAGGGTCGGTCTGTGAAGTCATTGAATGTTGAATTAAAATTTCATTCAAAATCATGTTTTCGTTTATAATATCAAGTCCACCAGCAAACTCGCTCTTAAAGAGCTATTCTGTATTAGTTCAGTACGTAATACTTTTAGACGCGTCTGATTCGTGTTGATAGTAAGTTTCTTTACCATGACGTCAAAAGATTTGAACAAAAGACTAAGGAAATAAAATTTGGAGCAGCAGGCAATACTTTATTCATGTTATAGGTAAACAAATGAAGGCCTACAATTTTGACTAAAATGTATGATGTGTAGTTTAGGCTAACAAGCTTCAGGAACAAAAGTTGCTTTACAACTATAATCGCACTCTGTTTTAAGCTCGCTTCGAGATCTGTAGGAGCAGGCAAGTCGACTACAAACGTCTTGTTGGGTCCGGCGGCATGCCTTTACGCATTTAACAATCTTGTTGTCAATTTCGCTTATACATCTATTTCTTAGTTCCTTCTTCACTTTTACTCTTTCGTCGCGCCCTCGCAATGCTTTATGCTTGCTCATTTTTTGCTTTGTTTTAGATTTATCGTTAGAGTGATGTATTTTTTTATTTTTATCATGAGCTCTTTGTTCAAATATTTCTACGCTGCTGTCATCTTCGTCGCTTGTAGTCTCAATGCCTGCCGAGTCGCCACCATCTTCATTATTTCTTCTTGTTAATGTTTCATTGTCCTGTAAATTGAAATTGTGTTGTTAATAATATGTTTGTGAAGTTCGTATCTTATTGTTTTCTGTTTGTATTTTTCATAGGTTCACTTACTTGTTTGTTTTCGGGATTACCTGAATAATTTTATTAGTTGCTTAGGTCACAAACCTGATCAAACACCTCGGTGTATAACGCTTATTTTGTTCTTGTATCTCGACGACACATCGTGGATCCACGGTTTTTTCCTCTACTGTAATCTGTTGGTATTTTCCAACGAATCTCACCCTCGCATATAATTGCCATCATAGTTTTTACAGTATTATAATATTACAACCTAATTGCAGGAAATCTCAATTTTTAGCAAAGCAGAGTCTAAAGACATTCGGGCAATCCCAGAACATACCCGAAGTACTTATATAAACCGTTCGTTAAAATCATAAACTTGTATTAAATGAATTTTCATATGTGTGAACGCGGATAATACGCATCTACATAATTATGTAGGTATGTATGTGCGTTTGGACTACTTTGTGTCGACGACCAGAGTGCCAATAGTACTAATTTTTAAGCAACGTTCGCGCAAGCTGTCAAATATGTATGAAAATTAGTGGTGTTTTTGACAGACTGCTATTGAGTTTCTCAAAATTTGTAGAATTGGCCCTCAGATATTTCATTTTGATCATTTTCAACTTCTACAAACATAAAAATCTTATACTATTTGGAGTTGGGACAAAACTGCCTTTTATTTCTTATTACCAGTTCTTTTCTTTCCTACAACGGGTCTTATTGTACATGTACGTCGCCGAAGTAAAGGAATATATCTTCTACAGTTCTACAACCATGTTTCTTTAGTCCCGCGTTACCCATAAAAACAAAGCTTACTTCCATAGTGACAAGTCCAAGTAGATCATTTAACAATTCATCGGTATTTCCTGTAGGTTGTTCATCTTCTGCCAATTTTTCGACTCTATCATCATGTAACGCTTGGTATTTCTTGACAATGGTTCTCGCATCAACGGCACCCTAGTAAAAACAAATGTAGGTTCGTCTGTTATTCGGAAAGCAAACTTCAGTTAGTTTGGAAGCAGACCCCAACGTGCCTGATGATGGTATTAATTTTATAGTTTAGTGTAACTCATCACCATCATTATCATCATCATTTTATATATAATAAAATAGATAGATCCACTGCTGGACATAGGCCTCTCCGAGTCTCACCACCGCGACCGGTCGTCTCGCGTGAAGCGGTTTCGCGCTGTTTTCGCCAAGTTTGATCCAGAAAATTCAGTACCAAATGAATTTGATTTATTCTTTCAAATAATTGTTTGCTATTCTAGGTGTATAAAGAATTGATAGAGTACGGAACAACACGCTGCGCTGCAAAAATATAATCACAGACGTGGGCAGCAGGGCTGAAATAGGATTGGACGGGTCACATCACACAGCATGCATAGTGAGCGCTGGCCAAAACTCTTCAAGCAATTGGTGCTAGAAGATGCATAGCGTCGTTGAGGCTGACCCAGAAAGCGGTGGCGAGGTGACCTGGACGCACTCAGCAAAGTCTGGTTCGAGTGGCCCAAGAAAAGAGTGTCTGGAACATTGATATGTAAAAAATCCAAGATGTACAGCCTCGAAACTCAAAACTATCGCCAAGCCGCCAAACTCACCAGTACCATTACATATATTGTATAAGTATACTGTAAACATATTGTTTAAAGTTGTTTTTTAAAAAAAAAAAACAATAAAATTTTACGATTGAGGCTAGCCAGTAGGACAAGGCATAAAGTGGAGACGAATAATATATACTTTCGACAAATAACTCTTTTATTTATCGGAAATACGATATCCTATCTTTTTTTTTAATTCGCTTCGAAATCACTTCGGTATTTTTAACGAAAGTGCAGTGACGCGAATGACGCGAGACTATTTGAAATGAGCCCATAATTTTAAATTCTGCGCTCATTTTATGCGGACTTTTTTGTCTCGCTGAGTGTGTATCTTGTGTTTTTTGATACTAAGTTCGTCGAATCGTTGAGCTCCTTAAAGTTCTAAGTTTGAGCTACACGATAACTGACAAATGCGTGCACTATCTAGACAGCTCCACTTAAATCTGTGTGGTATTTTTTTCAAAAGACAGTCTGAGACATCAACCAACATGGTTCTCATATGATTTGTCTAGTACAATTGTACTTCAAAAGAGACCTCTGAGTTTCTTCTAAGGGTAGTCAGCTAGGAAACACCGGCCTCATCTAGTATAAAACGGCCAAAATGATTGACGTGTAAAAGCTTTATTTACAACCAATTAACAAAATAAACATAATTTTTCAATAAAAATAAAATGGTTTGCTGTTCTGATACTTCACCTAAACTACTATAACTAATTACTATACTTAACATGGAAATTGAATTTTCAGGGCTCGTTTACTCGTTTTTTTTTTCTTCTAAATTTATTTTTACGAAAGTTCTCGAAAGGATCTCGATAGGTGGAGCAACAATCTTCGTAGGGTGGCTGGTAACAGCGGTGGCTTCCGATTGGAGATGCCCGTGGCTGCTATTTGCTGATGATGAAGTAGTAAAATGTAAGATAGATTACCTGTCCATGGTGATCGGAGTAGTTGTGGTGTTCTTTAGAACCAAGCCTTTTAAAACTGATAGCATAATACGATTACAATACCCAAAAGCAATTTCTGCATGTGAAAAATCTTTGATAGAAAAACTGTTAGCAAATCATGCGAGGTTACAATATATTGGCGGAAAATTACAAACCAATTTAAATAAAAAATAGCTCTATTGCGTTGTTCGAATTTTACGACAATTTTGCTACGCAGTTTTTCGTAGTTCCTTACGTAGGTCGTTCTGGTATAAATGTTCCAGCGTTCTATTTTCAGAGCGTTCACAGGTTGATAGGCATTGACTTAGGTCATTGCTAGGTCGCGAATGTCATGCGCAGCAGTTCTCACGGACCCCATTTAGGTGGAAGTAGGGGCACAGGACAAGTTTTAGTGTGTGCATGGCCCACATAGCCACGTTGTCCCCTTGGACGGTGTGGTATGTTATTGGCATTTCCAGTTCTCAGAAAAAAGGTCTAGGGTGTTTGGATAGGATGAACGCACGTTTTTTTGACGATACAAATTATGATTGTAGTACCTAATTGGCCAGTCTATACTGAAGTGAAATCGCCACGAGCTTGGTAATCTTTGTGTGCGCCTTATTAAAATTTCTTGTCTGGTGATGCGCATAAAGACATAACCAAACGATCGGACGGCTCTTTATTTTTTTTAATCTATGGTTGGAGGCTATGAATCTGTTACTCTCTTAATATGTGCAATAGATAGTAACACCTTATGATTTCTGCATCTTAAATTGAACACACATCAAGTATATTTTTTAACTATAAAAAAATCGAATTAACGTTTACCAAAACGAGTCTTCCAGACTGGCTTCTGTTCTGTCTCGGGTCTTTATCAGAATCTTTACAATGCAATTTTGCAAATTGCAATTCTTTTATAAAATATAGGAATAATTTTAGCAACAAAAAATTACATTTATTGCAAATTGTGGGAAATAAACCAAAGTTAATGTCGTCAATTAAATGGTAAAAATAAGCATTTCTTACAATTTTATTGTAAAGATAAAACAATTTATAATCTGTGTTTCCAGCCAAGACACGAATCACATAACCACCGCGATTAAGCATGCTTAAAATCAGTTCATCAAAATCACTATGAGGGGCCACCCACGTTCTTTCTAACAAGTCACAAAGTTGCTGTGGGATATCTAGGCATCCATATTCGACAAAGCCTTTCTTTGGAGCATCCCATTTTTTTTCCTGGATGAGAAATGACTGAATGGTCTTTAAATGATATACCGCTGATCCTACTGATTAAAACCCACCCGTTGTCCTCCTAGTACCCTTTGCGTTCCAGAACCGCGGTGGCTCTTTCGAACAAATTCCGCAATCCACAGGTGGAGCATATCCCATGCGTGCTCACTTGGGTTGAGATTATGTTGATTGAGTAGGTTGATGCGAGAATCGGCAAGAGTGCTTCTAACGACTCTAGCCTAGCTTCTTTTATTGTTTTCTCATATTCACAAACACAGTACAAAGTCTTGTATCCGGCCTCATACCGAAACGAGATTCATTGGAAAAGAAAACAACGCCAGTCTTCTTCCTACCAATTTCTGTGCTCGCGAGTCCATTATAAACGGGCCTTACAATTGCGGGGTGCTATAGGTGGAACTCTCAACGGCCTTCGGGAACGCAGACCCACTTCACGTAAACGATTTCGGCTGGTTAAGTCGCTTATCAGCAAACCTGAAGAGCTGAGGAGCCTCGTAGTCAACATCATGGCGGTCATGGTACGATTCCGTCGAGCAGTATTTTGGGTGTACCGGTCATGTCTGCGAGTAATCCGAGATCGTTTTCCATATCGCTCGGCCACGCCGCCTGAGATACGATAGCGTGTTCAGGGCAGCTTATGACGCTCTGTGTAGTTCCAAGAGCAACAGCGGCAGTAAGTTGCCTGGAACTAGCTAGCAACATTCCGACGGCTCTCAGAAGAGAGGACTCTTCTCGTTTCAAATGATGCAGAAATTGTAATGGTTTTGTAAAATTGCTATTACACACTTTTATAGGAACCCTGATTGATATTTGATTTTAAATAAAATTTAAAGAAAATTCTTTATCCCAATCTCCTCTCTCTCCTCTGCGGCACGCGGCGTCATTGTAAAAAACCATACCTACCGTGTTAGTGAGTCGTTACCGTTTACTCATAGAAATTGATGGCCTGTGACAGTTCTGACTTAGGCTAAGAGTAGGGAACTTAGGCTAAGTTCTGAATCGAGTATTGGAGCTAAAGCAGCCGCCCTAATTTAATGCTAAAGTTTGACAGGAAAAGCTAAACGCTAACGTAGAGTTTGGCATACTCAACTCAGAAATCGATGATAAATGACAGTTAAGGGCTTAGCGTAGGAAAAATAAGTACTTAGACAGGTGCCTGGACCTGATGCTTCAATACTGCCACCTGCGCGTCATTTCCGGGAACCCTCATAGCTGCTAGGAATGACGCCTGTCGTTGCAGTTCCGCTGACGCGGTGTTCCTGATCTATGTAGCAAACAAGTAGAAGTGAAAAAAAAAAAATCGGAATTGAAACGTTCCGGGTAGTAACGGCTCTAGCTGGTTAAGTATAGACAGGTTACTCACTCCATATAGCAATAAGACTAACCCACGGATCAACGAGTCGTGAAACGCAGTTCTCAATAAAAAATGTTTTCTCCCCTTTTAGAAGAACGATGAAGGTCTTTGATTAAAAAAAAGAACGATATACATATATTATATATGTACTATATGATCTATAATTCGTCCATTCAGTAATACACTCAATATTGAAGACAATACATATAGGTAATAAATATAAGCGTTCAGGATCATTTTCATTACTATATTTATTCCATTGATTCTGTGCAAATTCCTTAAACGTAGCTATACAATATTTTTTCCATTTACAAAGAGTTATAATAAAGGTACCTACTTACTGCTTAACTAGAATCACTGTCCGAATAATCACTATCCGAATAATCACTACCCGAATAATCACTATCCTCGTCACTGTATTTACTAGATGAGGACTTAAAAGTTTTCTCACAACTTTTTTTGCACTCTTTTTTCAGTGCTTTTTTTGCTTTTGATGTACATTTGAGCCGCGTACAAACATTTTTGTATGCTTTGATGCACGATTTACTACACAACTTTTTCGCTTTTTTATTGAGACACTTTTGGAAAGCTTTCCTTGCAATAGGTTTACCATCAGGTTGATCAAATTCTTTCGAATTAACTCTAAGATTATCAGGTTGTTTGATCTCCTCTGGTTTCCCTTTTCCCAAATGGGTTACAATGATTGAAAATTCGTCGCCTTTCTTTTTGTCAATAATAAAATCCCCACCATTATTAGAATTATGTTTTATATTAGTGTTATTTCCAATTCTCAAATCCTTAGTTGGTTCCGGCTTTTCTTTATTTGAGTTTTCTATAACATTTTTTAGGTGCGATGGTGAATCTGTTTTCATTGGTGGGGTTGTTTTGATATCAACATTTTCACTAACCGTAACATTACCTTGGGAAGTATTGTTTTCCGGTTGTTCATCACCGTAGTAATCCTCATCAGGAAAATCCCTAGCTATTCCTGGATTACCTTTATTAGTATCATTTCCAACATCTTTACGATAATCATACTCGTTGTAATTCTTGGATGACAAATCTTTAGTTGCTTCAGAAATTTCACTGCCAGAAGCATTTTGACTAGACAATGACGGATTTTTTTTACTATGATCTATTTCCTTAGAAGAAGGTTCATCTTTTATTTTAGAATCTTTAAGATCCATATTTAAATTGGGATTAGTAAAACTCAGATTATATTCACTTGCCTTATCAATATTCACAGTACTAGTAATTTTAATGTCATTTTTGGTGGTGGCGGCTGTTGATTCTGTATTTGTTGTAGAGAACGTAGTATCCTGTTCCAAGATAGACTTACTTCGATTGAGATTAAGAGTTTGTTTATCTTGTACATTTATCTTTGGGCTAAAGTCATCTATTTTAGTATTTTGACCACTAGGGCCTTTTTCGTCATGTTCTTTACTGAATGGAGAACCATAATAATTTTCATCTTCTAGATCTTTATCTTCTGTAAGCATCTTGTCATCCTGATTGTTATTAGATAGTGTGTCGGTCTTATCAGTAACCACGGAACTAATTACTCTAAGTTCATTTTTGTTGGTTGGTTCAGTTTCTGTTTTTATTGTAGCATATTTATTGCTGTGATTATCTAAAATAGGCTTGATTCGATAGAATTTTGCCTTTTTGGTGGAATTGTCACTGTCTGTTTTAGTATTTTGAGAATTGGTAGAATTAACTGTACTAGTTTCTAGTTCTGCCATGATTATTGTGAACTTATTGTCCCGATTGTTAAGCATAGATATACTTTGATTGAATTTATGATGTTCACCGCTCTGTACTATTTCCTTTGCGCTATGTGTATTTATTGTAGGTTTACGATTCTTATCGCCATGATCATTTTTGATGGAAACATCTCTATAAATTTTAGTATATTTACGATTAGGACCATTTTCGACATATTCTTTACTGAATGAGGAACCATAATTATCTTCGTCTTCTTTTTCTTCGGAATCCTTGTTCACAGGGCTCATCATTCTCAGAATACTTTTAGTGGTGGTGGGTTTTATCAGCTTTGCTATGGTGTACTTGTTGCTAACTTTCGTTTTTTTTGTGGAAATGTCACCATCTGTTTTAGTACCTTGACTATGAGCGGTATTATCAACATATTCTTTACTTAATGTAGAACTATAATCATGTTCATCTTCTCGATCTTTATATTTATGATTGTCATTAGATATTGCGTCTTCTATTTTAACAGTTTTGGTGACGAATATTTCAGGATAATGAGGTGGATCATGGTATATAATTTGAGAATAATTGTTAATGTTGTCATCAAAATCCCTTAGTTTTTTATTAGGGTTCGTACGTTTGAGGTTCCTTACTATTTCAAATTTACTAATTTTATTACGATTTGCTTTTTCTTTTCTTGCTTTAAGAACAGTTTTTTTAGCTCTTAAACTATTAGAGTCTACATTTACTTCAGTTGTCTGGGCTGGTTTATGATGTTTTAGCGGTTTTTTTGTGGCAGTATTTTTCTCACTTCCATTATCGATTAAAAGCGTTTTTTTTGGTCTATGTACTTGGGGAATATTTCCAAAAATTGTTTCCATTGAATTTTCCTTATGGGTATTTTGAGAGACATAACCAGCTGGATCTAATACATAGTTTAGTTTGGGATGAACCTTTTTACTTCCATCATCGAGTGATGTAACTGTATCCACGACTTCAAAGTCAATACTATGCCGACGTGACGGATCCGTTTTGTTCTGGAAAAAATAACCTACTTTACAAAATAAATAGGTATCACTTTGACACATGGCGTGTATGAATTGGCAGATTAAAATAATAATAATAAATTGTGTTTATTAATTTTATGTAACGATTTTAGACTGAATAATAACACATTAAGACAAACTATCAGAAGACAATTCAAAAGATGAAGCAGCTGGTCCCAAACTTGGCACAGCTTGTATCTTTGTCTCAAGCTTCATAGTTTATCATGTTCTGCATAGGATTGTTTTTTTTTTATATAATTGGATTTAAATAAAGCATGATAACCTGTGATAAAAATAACACAAACATTTTACAAAAATTGTTGAAGTGAGTGTGAGGTGTAAATGTGTCAAAATACTATGTGAAGGAGTGTATTTTGTGGGAGTGTGGGGTTATTGGAATAATGAAGACTTTCTATATCTTCGTAAGTCCGGCCCACAACCATTCTTTAAGTTTAGCTTTGACTTTATGGTAGGTAGTTGCTCGCAGGTGCTGAAATTACGCTTACAGCATTCAACAATCTCATCAATTTTTGGAACTGGTATTCTTTCAGTTATTTTCCTACCCTTCTTACTTGAGCAAGACCACCTTTAGTATAGCCCACTGCGCTCGTTCCAGATCCAACACGCATGTTTTGGCGGTACTGCCCCAGACGCTTACACAATAGTGCAAGACAAAATGGCATAGAGACATAAATACCTGGACACATATCCTTAGAAGTACTCAATCGTAAGAGTTTCACAACGTAAATGAATTTGCAAGACTTTTTTGTGAGTGTATAAATATGTTCTTTGAAAGACAAATTCTGATCAATAAGGACGCACAGATACTTTGTTCTAGTGAGTACAGCACCGCAGTTGCAGTTGGAAGGAGTCTGTTACTACAGATTATACATTGCAGTAGTGGTTATGTATTTTATGAGAGAGAGTATTGTATTTTTAGAGTAAAAGCTTGGTCTACTAGGTTGAGTGTCGTGAAAGGTCAGGACTTTGTTCTTTTAAGGGATTATTGTCAAGACATTTGATTCCAGCCATTTTGTTGTAATAAACATATCTTTTTCTGCTGCATTCATGGCTTCTTCCTAAGCGGCACCGTGAAAAATAACAGCGGTATCATCAGCATAGTAGATGCTGTCTGACTGAGATATATGAATACTTTGGATGTCATCCATGTACATACATGATGAAGACGATAGGTCCCAATATACTTCCCTGCACTACACCGAATACAACTGGAAGACTCCCGCTGACATTATTTCCAACTTCAACAACCTGAAGTCTATCAGACAAGTAACTGTTGAACCAATCTAAAGACAGGCCTTTGACACCAAAGAATTCGTTTTGTTTTAGCAGGGCACAAATTGAGCTCTACACAAAGGTGCCAAAGGCCTTGGCAAGTCAAGAAAGACTCCAGCTGGGCGGTATCCCTTGTCAACGTTTGCGGCCATAATACTAGTCAGTAGACACACAGCCTGCTCCGTAGACTTACCTCGCCGAAAGTCAAACTGCCTAAGTGAAGAGAAAAACTTATAAGATGGTTGTTTACCAGTATTTCCAGGTTTTTTTTGTCGGGGGAAGTTTTGGCTCCACTTTTGTAAATACGCCTGTAACAGCTCAGCTTGCAGGTGTATTTTAGGGGTTCCAATACACTTTCTTTTAAGGAGAATAGGCCGAAATCGTTGAGGCTTGGAGCGCTGTCGTTTTTGAGATTATCTATGAAGTTACTTTTTTCTTGATTATGAGTAAAGTAGTAAAGTAAAAATCCTTATAAGCACTCATTGTTCCTTAACCCATGAAGGAACAATGACTGCTTATGAGGATTTTTACTTTCAGCTTCGGGTCTTTTTTGTATCCTTTTTTTTGGATGGGAAATCATCAAATGACTTCTCCCGCTCTGAGCGTAGCGGAAGGGTGTCAGACTCTTACTGACTAAAACCCACCCGTGGTCCTTCTAGTGTCCTTTGCGTTCCAGGGCCACGGTGACTCTTTCGAAAAAATCCACAACCCTAGCAGACATCTTTGCTGACAGCTCTTAGAGGCGCGCTTTGAAAACGACGCGCCATCGACCCGGGCCTAGTTGCTATCGGACGGCGAGCCACGCATAGCTCGCCAGTCATTAAATATATTAGGTTCTGACCGACTGAGACAAAGTACTCGTTACACTTGTACGTGGAGTAATTACTGGTCTCTTTATAACTCAGCAGTTCTGGTTGTCGCAGTTTCGTATAGGCACTTGACATATTTCTTTAATAGTCTGCCACAGCTTTTTTGATTGTTTGCTATATTTTTCCAACTCTTGCGTCTCATAAACAGTTTTGTGATGGCACAGAATTTCACTGTAGTTGTTTCTGAATCTTGAGTAGACAGTTTTAGAAATAATTGTCCGACTGTTATTTTGCTTGAAAGTGAAGAATGTTTTGGTTTCATTTTATGTGTGTTTTCTTATACGTGTAAGGGTCTTGTTAAAATGAAGAACTGCATGATCAATTGTAGTGGCGTATATAACAGCGGCATAGTTAAGTTGGCTTACTTTCTCGATTACATTAGAGTAGTCACTTTTGAGTTTAAGTCTGTTTTTAGTTTTGAGTTTAGCGTTAGCGAAGTTGTTTATAAGAACATCACAAGATGATGATCCGTAACAGAAGCCTCGCAACTTCCCTGCACAAAGGTATCTTTGAATTTAATGTAGGCATGTTCCAAACAAGCTTTCCGTCGAGTTGGATGAGTAATAGCTGATGATAAACCATGTTCTGCCGTTCAACACTGATATGTGATATTAACGGCATTGATTGAGTCATTTAATAAGTCGATGTTGATATCACCCATCAGAACAAAACATGACTCGTTTTTAATTTTTAAAAGGAATCGTTTAAAGAGTTTAAAAAAAAGTTCGAAGTTGGAACTCCCTGAGGTTAGATGGAACCACAACGTTCACAGAGTGGCTGATAGCACCACGATGAGAGTTGCAGAGAATGGAGATGAAAGGCGTGCGACTAGAGAGGCTTATGTCCAGCAGTGGACTGGTGTTGCTTGATACTTGTTGTTATTCTACATTATATATACGCATACATGAAATATGAACTAAGCTAATCGGTAACTTAAAAAAATAGGAAAGGCCAAGAAAAGAGAATTCCATGGAAAGAATATTTAATATAATAAAAGCCGGTGAAGAACTACATAAGATTTCATATTTCCTGTCTTCTCCGTTGACCGCCCCGACGGCGTCGTTCCCGGGTAGGCTATAGACATAAGAAGAGTTATAGAACCTTAGCATAGAAAAGAAAAGTTATTCTCTATACAAGACGAAGAACAAAACACTAATAGTAAGCAACAAAAAGTTCATGCCTGATCGGGTTGGGTCGAAATTTGAAATGCGAGTGGTTTGTACCTAATCTGAATTATAGATAGGTATAGAGACAGAAAAATGTATAGGTCTGGTGCTGCCAAGTTTGCGGAATTTAATTATTCCCTAACCTATAAAAATCGTCTGGTGATCCTTTTTTGTTAAGTTTAGGAATCACACAGTTTTAAAAGCTAGGTAATTTCAACCATGGTCAAAGAAATGAATGGATTGTTTGAGGCAGGGCCGCCGTAAGCGGGCGTGCAAGGCGTGCACTGCACACGGGCGGCATGTCCAAGGGGGCGGCAAATCGAGCGACTCATTACGTAATATTCAAAGTCATAGTCATAATAAAATAGCCACCCCACCTTCAGCATAAGAAATATCATCGCATTGAACCGCCCGCCACCGTTTGGACTCAAATTCAATACAAGTATCCATAGTCGTTTTCTATGAAAACTCTGAGCTTATTTCTCAGTTGGTAGGTTAGGTAGGTACTTGTTGAGCATGCCACCATTGTGGTGATAAGTCCCCTCTTTGAGGAGTCACGGCGTTCCTAGCACCGATACTCACCGGACACGGGTGTTTCGGCAGGTACCTGTTTTGGAATCCACGGGAGGACACGTCCGGGTGTCAACACTACAGTGTTGATACCCGGACTTGACCGCGTGATCGCCTGGGGGATATGAGGGAACATACGGTGGAGGTCTGCCCTGCTTGGACGGAGCAACGCTGTGTCCTCGTCAAGGCGATCGGCGACCTCTCGCTTCCGGCTCCATTTCAATACATGGTCCAAAGCGAGGAGACATGGGAAGCGGTCACCTCTTTCTGCGAAGCAGTAATGCTAGCGAAGAAGGAGGCGGACCGCGTGAGGGAGAGGGAAACCTTACGCCGCAACAGAAGAAGACGCCTCGAGCGTCGGGAGTCGCAGAGCGATTCCTGGCCACCGTAAGCGTAAGGCACCTGTGGATGATGGGACGCCTTTCGATAACAACCAGGCTTATACATATATACTGAACAAAGTCAGAGAATCAAAATATTTTTCCAATATATTGGATTGCACACCAGATGTAAGTCACACGAAACAAATTACAGTTGTAATCAAGCATGTCCTTTTCACAATCCTTATTACAGTATAAATATTTTTACCAATGACTTAATTTCAACATTTCCGAACACAGCGATAGCTCTAAGAATATTTTCCTGCCGGTTTCAGTTGCATCAGGCGAAAGAATCTTTTCAAAATAAAAAAATAACATAAACTTATCAACAATGCTTCAGCAGTTTTAAACTTTAGGAAACCAAAATAACTAAGTTACCTAATAAAAAAAAATGCTTTTTTTTGCGTTAAGGTTTCCCCACCATAATGAAAAAATCATGAAATAGCCTTTTTTTAGCAAAACTCAGCATATGTAGTCGTAGGGTGGTTCTTTCCGGAGCGAGGAGGCATGGGAAGCGGTCGCCTCCTTCTGCGAAGCAGTAATGCTAGCGAAGGAGGAAGCGGAACGCGTGCGAGAGAGGGAAACCTCACGCTCCAGCCGCCGAAACAGATGAAGACGCCCCGGGCGTCGGGAAACGCAGGGCGATTCCCAGCCACCGTAGGCGCGGGCCTGCGGATGGCGAGCTATGGGTGGCTCGCCGTCCGGTTGCAACCAGGCCCGAGTCGACGGCGCGTCGTGTTCCACGCGCGCCTCAAAGAGCCGTCAGCAACGCAGACAGGGCTCCATAGGGGTCAGTGCCTGCTAGGCTAGGGTTGCGGAATTTGTTCGAAAGAGTCACTGCGGCCCTGGAACGCAAAGGGCACAAGAAGGATCACGGGTGGGTTTTAGTCAGTAAGAGTCTGACACTCCCTTCCACTCATGATTTCCCATCCAAAAAAAAAAGGGCGGTATAATCGGTATTGCACGCGGGCGATCAAACAGCTAGCAGCGGCCCTGGTTTGAGGCATGAAGATTTCTGCAGGAGAATCAAGGTTAACGACATAGCCCAAAGCATCGCCAAATTTAAGGCAGTGGGTAGGACACATTGCTAGGAATACTCCTGAATGAAATAGAATAAAGATGAAATAGATAGCCGATGGATGCGAGATGAACAGGACCGGCCAACAGCTTCCAGCTGCAGATATGAGTGACGCATGAAAGTGGAATATAATGCTACAATAGAAAAATACGACTTCCGATTTGCCTTAATGACCAAGTTGATGATGAATAGTAAAAGAACGACATGAACTTCCCAGTAATTAGGGACTTCAAATCGGAACTCAAGAAGAAGACGAAAGAGCTTTTATCATCCCTGAAGATGTAGCTTTAAAACAACTTACTTTGGACATAACAATCAAGAACAAGTTGTTAGGTTTCCCATTCACATTTTCTGGTTTTCGGTCCCCTGTTCTCAGCACCTCACTAAGGACCCCGTAGTCTTCAAGCTTGTACAACCTCTGGAGTACACTGACTCGCTGTTCATTGAGCTTGATCAAGGATGAGAGCAGATTTGAGAAGTCATTCCTCGTCATATTGGATTTGAACTTATTTTCACGGAATTCTTCTTCACTCTGTGTGTGTGCCTGTTGAAATTATGAGATTAGAAGTATAGTTTTATTATTTTGTTGTTGTATATGAACAACATCAGTCCTGTATTCACTGAAGGTTAAGGCTGTACAGTATGTACATATATATTTTGCTAGTAGGGATTTTCGTCTGGCTTCAAAAGTTCCTGGAACTTCACCAATTTAATAATGTGACTTTATTTTAACTGGCTTCAAAAAAAGGAGGGGGTCCCGAATATCACTAAATGCTTTTTAGTAACCCGTAAAGTGATATTCCCTTCCAAACTCATAAAAATAATTTCAATATTGCAGCGTAGTTAATTTGCTGCTAATTTGCGATAACGTCGTACCTACATAGTGATCAGCCATTGTAGAAGTCTCTACATTTTATAATACACTATGTGGAATACACTATTGAATCGACGCAGGAGATTATAAATAAGGTATTGAAGAACTTATGCGCAAACACAAGATCAACCTCTTCTGACCGTCATATTACGAATGGACGGCAATTCGCCTCGATCAGAGGGCAGGACCGATAGACAAATTCGTTCGTAACTCCTTCAGCAATTGTGTTTTTGAGATTAGAACACTATCGACGCATTCGTTCAAATCTAATACTAAAACATAGTAAAATGATACATACTTACACCCCAAATGAGCGTGACAAAAACGACATAGCAAGTTATTCTTCGTGTCATTTTCCAAATCGCAATTAAAAACTTTGTTCACTCAACATTTTAGACGTTACTTTTCGACCACAAAGTCGATATAAACGGTTCTCCAACCGTCACGAAATTGATTGGATTGTCGAGACAAACATAAAGTGGTAATTTTAATGAACAAAATAATCAATTATTGGCGATGTTGATGTTTTAGTTAATTTGTATTTATTTCGTAGTGTAATTTTCGCCTACGTAGGTAGTTACGGGATTTTTCTCCGTACTTAGGTGACTGAATAATTATGTAATTGTAGGAATCTACCCATTTATGATTAATTCAAATGCGAGTATGTTATGAGTTATTAAATATCATTAAAACGTAGGATATTAATACTAATTACTAATTAGGTATTCCAATTAGCTGCATAAGTTAGTGATTTTACACAGAGGTCAATTCAAACTAAATAATATCTGTGAAGTTCGCTTTTCTCAGTGTCACAGTTAGCCTTGCTGGTGCAGGGCTCACATGCATTTGCTCCTGCTCAACGACTGCGAAACGTTTGATTCTACCTGTACTTACTAGTTTGCAGGTACATTCATATTATAGTCAAGGGACTACCCAAAACCAAGCGCGCGTATCTGGCTGGTTACGAACATTTTAGAACGTTCATATTAGTTACTTTGCTGCTCGCCTTGGGATTCTTTAGTCTCGAAGCGCTAAGCAAGCCGACTGCCGGTGCATTTTCTACCTTAGGGTACTGAATACATAGTATAACTCTCATAATAGGCCTCTTATGAAGGCTCAAAGTCTCCCAAATGGTGGAGATTTCCTGCTTCATCTAATTAGCACGACAAATTTTAACACTGGCAACAACGCACTTGTAAAAAACTTTTATCTTGAGACGCTACAATTTGCGACGAAAAAAGGTGCAGTTTCGTGTAGGTTAACTTTTGAAAAACTGCAGAAAGAGGTCACTTTTTCATCAAAATTTAAAAAAAAACTTGTTTGATCTTGACCTTGTTTGATCTATCAAAGCTGGCAGTTTGTCTTAGCTAGCTATGGACCTATGTCTCAACATATTGGAGTGTCAAGTCTCCGATCTCTTCGAGAGTGGGTTTGTATGTCAAACCCACCTCCGGTCGTGTATGATATGAGAGACGGACGGGGTGTAATGTCCCTAAAACCAGATGAGTATTGTGATTGTGGACATGACAATACGCATCGTCCATCTTTGTATAATTGGATATTTTACTACATATCAAAATCATAATACCTACTATTTAGTCCGGCCGTTAGATTTTCAAAAAATATTGAACACGAATTTGTTTTTGTCATTTCAAATCGTAAAAAAGGATAAAGTGCATCAACTTTTTGGTGACGTCACTTCGCTGGTAAAAATTAAAGCACGTAGTGACGTCACGCGTGTTTTCACCGCACTCTATCGTCCCCATTTTTTGCTAACGTGAAAAAAGAAAAAATACGTGTCTAATATTTTTTTGTAATCTATCAGACGAAAGTATGTTTGTATGTTATGATTTAACGCCTAATTTGCTGAATCGATCTTAATGAATTTTGTTAGATAATGATATAATTGAAATAATGTTGTATTAGAAAATAACGAGGAAATAGTGAATCTAATAGGTTACTTAAAACGCAATAGACAGATGTGTTGCTGGGGAGTTTGTTGCGCCACTTGTTCTTCCCAGCTAAAACACTAGGAAGTGGTGACGGGTGGGCGTTTTGGGGGACTGTCTGTAAGTAAAATTTGACGTTCAAAAAGTGTTGTCTCTCAGCCTAGTTTGAATAAATGACTTTTGATTTTTGATTTTGGTACCAGTACCTACTTAGGTAGATGGTACCTGATAGTTACAACTATCGATTCATTTCACAAATATAATGTACGTACAACAACAGTAGCTAACGGTTTTTCAAGTTTAAAAACGAAAACATTTTGCTGTGCAGATAATAATAGGTTTTCAATATTAGTTCACACTTTCACAAAATAAACAGAAATCGCCACTTAAAAGAACTTGAAATGACGACACAACGCAATCATATAACTTTTATTTAAAACAATAAAAACTTTACACCTATTGGCAGTAAATAATGTAGCTAAAAATTATTTGTCATCATGTTCAAAATAGTTGCTACAGTTCTCATGACATTCAGTTTTGAAATCTCTCCTAGTATTTTGATTACAGTGAAACTTTTCGCATAGTTTGCTTACTGATTTAAGGCAGGCTCTCACATAGCGCTGTAATAGTATGTCTGTGACAAGCCAGTTTCAATAATTGACTCCACAAATGAACATTATTTCTTTCTTTTAATCTGTTACACATCGCTTTGGCTATCGTTTCATCTTCTGTTCTTCGCAGTTGTGGCATGCCCTGAAAATTTGGGCACGATTATGTAGGTTTCGTAGATTATGAATAGATGTGGATGATTTTTTGATGTATCTTAAGTAAATCATTACGGGTTTCAAAAGAAGATTATTATGAAAACCTACAAACAGCTGATCATGAAGATAAATCAGTTTCGCCACGGGTGTGTAATCTGCAGCAATTTTTCAAGTTTTCAATATTTTTTAAAATTCCGAACATTCGCATGAAACAGAACCCTTACCTATAGGATCAGTTGAGTGTTTGTCTGTCTGTCTGTCACAGGCAATTTGATCCGAATTTTACTGGACCGATTCTGGTGAATATATGTACACATGTGAATCTCTGTGACTCAAACACGGACACGTTGAGTATGGGGGGACAAACTAGGCACTTACAAAAAAAAGTAATTAATTTATAATTAGTTAGTAAATTAAAGCGAAAAATGACAATTCTCTCCATATCTCCGAAACTACTGAGCTTAGAATTTTGAAAAAATAATGCAGGTAAATTTGCCTATTATATATAGGAATAATATAGGTAAATAACTATTATCTGCATTAGCTTTTTTTTCATTAGCTATGCTTATAGCATATGCTACTACTGGACCGATTTCAAAAATTCTTTCACCATTCGAAAGCTACATTCACCCTGAGTAACATAGGCTATTTTTTGTCCCCGTATTCCCACAGGAACGGGAACTACGCGGGTAAAACCACGTGGCGCTGCTAGTCATTAATAATGCAGGAATAGCAGATAGCTCTTCGCCTTACGTAACATCCTTCTTAATCCTACTTACCGCAAAAGCTAATAAAATCCGATTATCCTCTTCATCCATATAGTCAGACTCATCATCATCAGTCTTCCGTTTATTCTTGGTGAGTATATAGTCTTGAAGCCGCGTCATCTTCTTGATTGCCTGTATTCTTTCCTCATTCACCGTGACGATTGTCTTCAAGAGTTTAGCGAATGTTTGTTTGAGTTCAGCATCACTATCTTTTAGAGGTTTCTTTTTTCCTTCTTTGGAAATAACTACCTGTGTGATTTTTTTTTCTTGTTGAAATCTTGTAAAAAATTGTTGGTGTTAAGAGCGGTGGAGATTACGAATCTGCGAACGTAGACCATGTAGCACGCAAATATTGTAATGCAAGACGCCAAAGAGCGACATCTAGTAGTTACTACGTAGTATATATACATACATATATGCACCGATGCCGGGAAACAGTTTAGATTCAAATTCAAATAAACTTTATTCGAAAGCCGTATTATTTTGTTTCGCCACCCGCGCCGGCTAATCGACCATCACTATCAAGACGCTAGTTCCAGTCTAACTGGGTACAGAAGTGTTGGACAAACATAATGGAATTTTTAAAATAATGCGGACCTTAGCATACCTTAGCACACAGGATCAAAACACAATAAACCAGTACTACATTACATAAGAGCATTTCCAAAAAATTGCACCATTATATGAGTTGTTAAAACTTGAGAGCCGTTACAAAACAGCAAGGTATATTGTCAAGCTCTTAGCTGGACAACTGCAAAATATGTTTTCTTGATTGCGTTTTAGTAAAACATATTTTGATTTTGTAGGATTAAGGTGTAGGTATGTATACAACGGCTTAGTCACACTAACGAATTCCATTTGATTGTATGCATTTTCTTAACTCAGCAGGTTTTGGCAGGTATTACTGGCGTTACTTCATTCGCTTATGCTCGATATAAACGGCTGTCTTACGGCCTTTTCTAACAATAGGCTTTAAATTAAGCAACCCTTGTTTTTCTACCACTAAACCACAACATGATTAAAGGCTCCAATGCCATTGATAGAGAGAGGCAATTGACTTATCGAATTCTCAACCTAATCAATGAAATATATAAAACGATCATAACTATGTTTGACACCCTCTTTCCAAATGATTATTGGTTCCATCATTGGCGCCTACGGTGTCCGGGAACCGCCCTGCGACTCCCGACGCCCAGCGCGTCTTCTTTGTTGCGGCGGCCGAGGTATGCCTCACGCGGCCCGCCTTCACAGACGGAGGTGAGTGCTTGCCGTGCTCCTGGCTCCGGATCATGGATTGAGCCAGGGCTGGAAGCGAGAGATCACCACCACCGATCGCCTCGACGAGGACACGGTGGGGAGCACCACCGTGTCCTCGTGCCCAAGCAAGGCAAACCTCCACCGTGTCCTTCGGGCGATCCAATTTGCTCCCCTATTGCCCTGTTGTATATTCGCGAAGATTTTTTTGATTTCACACCGCTGCACTGCCTAGACAGCAGTGACGGATTAAGACTACTTGATGCCCTAAGCAATCCACGCCTGTAGGCCCCCTTTCCGCATATCAACTAGAATCGGTCTTTAAACCTTTACCGCCTAAAAACATTAGTTTTTTTGTAAAATAAGATGATGAGATGTTACGTTACACCTTAGAAGTGGAGTAGGTACGACAACAATAAAAACCAAAGTAAGTATAATATATTTATTTATTGAAACTCGCCTTGCGGCTTTTCCGGGCTTTGAATTCACGCAATCTTTAGACGTAAGAATACTATCTATTAACGTCTAACGTTTTTAACATATCGGACTCTATGTATAATATTTATAAATTATAGAGACTTTCTTGTATTATCTTTGTCCTTTTTTCATTTTGAAATATTTTTAATTTTGAAAAAGAAAGTTCCACTGAGCAATTTTTGAGCGATAAAAATATAAGCAGGGCTGTTTCCACATTAGAGAAAGCTGATTCAATTTTATCATCATGTATACAATTGTGGGTGAGTTTGGTGTAGACTCACGCACAACTGTGCGAGCATAATCACTGGGTCTGGAACTTATTTTTACTTAAGTGACATAATTATGAATGAAACTGTTGAATTTCTGTTATCAATTCGGTGTTAAGGTCTTCTGTATAATGTGTTTACTAGATTTGTACTGTGCTGACTGTATTCTGCAGTTTGATCGGGACACATAATTTTATCGGCATCGGGTATTTTATTCAAGAATGAGAACTTATGTCAACTTAAAACGCGCGGTTTTTCAAATTAGTCTTATAAACTTTTTTTGTGTGGTTTTTGGTGACATGAGAGTGAGGCGTGATGCCCTAAGGACGGATCTTTTTGGGCTTCTTCTGGTGCCCCCCCCCCCAGACGTGATGCCCTAGGCAATTGCTTAATTTGATTAAGGGTTAATGCGTCACTGCTAGACAGTACCTGGAAAAAGGCGGGATTCCCACATTAGACCAGCCAGTCCTCAGTCCTTGAATCCGATTGAACATAAGTATGTGGGAAGCGATGAAAGGCGGGATGATTGAAGATGTCCAGCTCCAGCGTCGATAGGCCTGAAAAGTACTTTAACTGAAGAGTAACAGAAAATTCCATAGGATTCGATTCCATCGCGAAATTCGATAATTGAAATACCGTTTACTGGCAGTCAGTCAGCTAGGGGGTAACACAAAAAACCTATTGCAGTAATCCCCAAAATTTTATTAACCTTTATTAATTTTAAATTATTTCGACGCCATTAGAAAGTTTAAAAAAGTGCCTTTCAAATGATATACAACAATCCATAGAAGACGAAACTGTTAGGGACGTTGCCAGACGCTAGCCGAAGGTGGGCGATGACGTCCGAACATCGCCCCGGGTTGAATGAAGGATTCAAGGAAAAGGACGTGGGCAGAAGTTGGTGTGGGCCCGATCGAGCTGGAGATGAAGGTGCGTCTCGCTCAGCGTCAGCCCGATCACTCGCTCCCAAGAAAGACCTCGATGGCCCGCCCCAATAATAAGGACGAGAGTCCCTACCGATAGCTGCCCTGTCGAGGACGACCATTTTGTTTTTTGCTGGAGCATAGAAACAAATGAAAACGGTTTCAAAATGTTGTTACAGGTAAATGATAAATGATATTTATTTTGTAAGTAGGTTAAACATAACACTTTTACACTCCAATATTTCTTGTCATTTTAAGCTAGATGAAGCCGGAGGCAGCGCCGGCCCGAAGTAAATTTTAGAATGGAGCGAAATCCAATTATGGCGCCTCTCCCGTTTGCTCCCAATAATATATGACCTTACCTATACCAATTTTGAGTGTAAAGTAAGTATGGAACGTAAACGTTTTTTACCATTTAGGCGCCCCCTAGGATTTGGCGCCTGGAGCGACTGCTCCGTTCGCCGTATGGGCGGGCCGGCCCTGGCCGGAGGTAACCGAGTTCACTACAGAATGGAGCAGATTATGCTCCAAAAGACGCAAGTGGTCGTCCCATCAAAAAATGTGATGGTGTAAGGGCAGAAAAATTACAAAAGAGGAGTAACAGAACGACAATTTAAGACAGGTTATATATTTGAGTCAAACACCTACCTACACATTTCCTCATAGGTAAAGAAATTGTAAAAAATCGTTTCGAGAAACGCGCGATGAAGTGATTCCAGTTTATTGTTCGCGAGTGCATACAGACCTCCCTTTCTGTTTGTTTTCTATTCTATTCTATACTAATAAAAACAGGCTTAATTAAAAACGGGTTATAATTTTTTATATACTAATATATTTTTAAATTAAAATACCTCCTTAACTTTTATTACAATATGTACATATTTATTAAATTGACATTGTTTCATATTAAACAAAGATTTCTGTTTCTGTTTTTCAGACATCAGATATAATTAAATACAGTACTGTATACGTATAATGTATGCAGATCACATCTATTCATATTTGTAGGTGCAATAGGTACCTACAATAAAACTGTTTTTTTTCCTCTACTTTAAGAACAACAATAAAATTATAGTCATCGGAACTTCATAAATGTAATTAACTAAATATACCAATTATTAATTGCATTCACTATTATTTGGAAATATCTAGTTGCATTCAGATAAATTTGGAAAATACTAAACAAGAGAAAATCTGTAACAGTAATAATTTTAATTTAATTATTTAGATGTCTCAATGTTCCAAAACTGAAACCCCTGGAGAAGTATGACATTGAAAGAGTTAAATAATTCATCAAACAAGTAACCAATGTTTGCACTGTGTCTAGAATTTAGTCATGTTGCACAAATATCTTAATTATGGACCACCATAAGTACAACTTACTGATTTTGAGTTGTTCAGAATAATTTTGAACATTCCCTTGTGTATAGGGAATGACATGGCATGACAAACTTTTACATTATAAATACTTGGCTTTGACACTTCTGTGTTGCCACCTATAATTCCTGCATGCAGTGGCGTAATTACACCATCGGAGGCCCGGGGCAAATTCTTTTGATGGGGACTTTCCAGATTTATTTTCAAGAGCATTGGTCATTTGATAGTCTTTAATCTGTCGAAGTCATTCCGAGAAATTCCGCCGGATCTTGGAGACCTCATCTTCGGCCGGGGCCCTCTCGGGTGGGAGCCCGTGGCATTTTGTCAGTCCTGCCATCCTGCCATCCTATAGTTACGCCACTGCCTGCATGCTCCCTTTATGTAGATGTCATAGTATCGTAAAATTGCCCAGTCATGCTGTGGCCGAGGTTAGGCTACATTAGGTTTGTGCTGGCCACTTCATAAAGTGACCAACATGAAAAGGATGACCATTTAATGAAATGGTCAATTCAATGATTTAGTAACAACATAGAAATATCTAAATTGTAAAGTATATTATGTGGAGCTCTGCCTATAGTTCTTAGTGTCTAGTATCTTCTTGCCACACATGGCACAGATTCCCTTCTTGTAGGCGCACGCTTGGCAGTAGTGAGACCCCACTTGATGCACCTTTGTTCTGCATATTCTGGAACAGGTAATAGAATATTGTTAAGATCTTCATTTGTATGATCAGAAGAATATTCTTTGACAAACCTGAGACCCTGCAGTCTCATACCAATCCAACGAAGTTAGGCCTGTTATAAGTACCTACCTATATTTTTGTTGAGATTAGGCAACGGCGATCCTTGTTTTGTATTGACTGTTGCAGAACATAATACAAAATGGGTCCTGGGCCTGACCACTGCTTCAATGCACAACTGCTTTTTTTTCTTTTGTATAACTTACAAGTTCCTTATAATTAAACAAAGCACACAAATTAGACCGCTCTGTTTTAGCATGCCATGGCCTGAGAATTTGATCAAAGATCAAGTTGATGTACCTAAAGTTCTGTAAAATGGCTAAGTATTTTTATCATTCTGAATTATTGTGAATCTGAATAAAACAAGTACACAAGAATACACAATTAGTTCATAGGTTACCTAATTGAAAAAAGACTGGTAAAATTTTTAGGAAGCTACTTAGCTGTTTTATTTGGATATGACTTTTTAGTTTTTAATATTATTCAGTACAAAGCATAGTAATAAGTTGATTTGCTGCGCCCTAACAGGGTCATGTACGTATTTAGCGAAGACATATCTGAAGTACACCACCCCTAAGGCTACCCACTGACCCAAATGATAACATAGTGTTCAATAAATAAATAAATATTTACACTCGGTACTTCAATTATTATGGAACCCAAATAACAACAAACACATAAGATTCTTGCCTGCACTCTTGAAACTTGTTAGTATACGGGTTGAATCGTCCTTTTTTCGCGGTAAGTGCTTTATTTTCACCAACTGCCCTTCCTCCAGATTCCACGGTGTTTCTTGCTCCAGTTTTCCAAGGGTCTGGTGTGATAACGCGACCCAGTTTCTTCTCACATTTCTCACAAACCATTGTGGTAGTTTTTGTTTTCACAAAACAAAAATTATAACCTTAAAAGTTTACAGTGACAGAACTGAGCAGAAAGTGCACTGTGCAACACTCGTCGTCTACTTAGTAGTTATGTTAATTGTTCCTGAGGTGCAGTATGTACGTTTTTGAGTATCCAAGAATTACAACTTTCTTTGGGAACTTTGCTAACAAACAATACATACACACAATAAATCACTGCCATACTGCCATATAGTGTCAGTGTCAAACTCAAAAGTTTTATTGTCAAATTTCATTGAGGTAGGAATAAAACTTTTATAGGCCAATGACATATAGGCACAGAAACGTCAATGTCAAGTATATTTTATATTTCACTTATAAATTTCGAATATGCAGCGATAGATGGCATAGTCAACACCGTGCACGTTCCTTTTAGGTGATTATAAATAAAAAATAAATCAAGAAGCGTGAATTTGATCATGATCGCCACTCTTTTTACATTATTCAAATTAAAACGAAAGGAATAGAAATCAATATCATTTTGCTCTTCGAAATAGTTTTCAATCAGCTCGCTGCTCGCCTTAGATGGTGGTGGTTCGGACTCTCTCGAAAATAGAACCGCCTGGCTCTTATCGGGGTCACAGATAATATAATACTACAGTATTATATTATCTGTGACCCCGATAAGAGCCAAGCGGTTCTAATGAAGTGAAAAGTTCGACGGCCTGCCTGCCTGTGCCTGCCTTTGCTGCCGTCACGACGTGACACTGGCAGAATAGCCGAAACCGGCTCAGTTGCCATTAAAACGAAAAAAAAAAAAACTGCTATAGATATGACCAGTGTTGCCAGAAGGTTACTTTTGTAACCTTTTAGGTGATTTTTGAACTGCATTGGTTACTTTTAGATTACTCTAATGAAAAGGTTCGTTTTAGAAGGGTCGTTTTAGAATTTTTCATGTTGGTAAGCTTCGTTAGCAGTAGTAGAACAAAAAACCTTGAATGCATCAATTTTATTATATATATATATATATATAATAAATCAAGAAATGCGGGCAAGTGCTCAAATACTCACCGATGTTTCTGTAAATCAATACAACTAATATTCTATTCTATCAACATATAATACCTTTCCAGTAAAAAAAATATGAAAGGTTATTTTTTATACAAAAAGGTTACATTTTTTTATATTTCAGGTGATTTCTGACATAACCGACTGGCAACACTGGATATGACATTATGAATATGGGGTAGAAAAAATTATTATTATACTCTGTGGGTAGAATAGAAGAATAAATTGAACAAGATATTTTATGCACATTCACAATAGCAGTGAATACGCGCAAACATTTTTACCTTGCCATAGTAAATTGCGAAAATCCACGCTTTTTTTCTTTTTTTTTTAATTGTTTTAGTTTTGATAGTTTAATCGTCATGTCTCAGTTGAGTGATTATTTAAAATACAAAATTATATATTTGCATGAGGAGAATGTTGGTATTAGAGCGATTGCTAGGAAACTTAATATAGCGGTAAGTGTATTCTTTTCTAAGCTTCATTTATAATTATAGTTATTCCTTAATTCGTTAGTTGGCTTAAAAGCCGGTGAATGTAGAATAATTGACAATTAACTGTGTTTCATTATGAGTCTAATTTGGGATCATATAAAGGTCTGGTCAGTGGGTCGTCTTAGGGGCGGAGTGTAGGAGTTGGAGTATACGGTTAGGGGCACTATGAGCAGCAATGAAAACAAAAAAAAATAGTTAAAAAAAATACTTTCGGACTTAGTCAATTTTTCGAAGTTTTCAACTGATTAAGCTTATCCATAGAAACCACTTAGGGTCTGAGAAGCATGGCCCTATGGCTACACTCCAACCAAAGGTCTAATTTGATTTACATAACCTAATTTGATAAACGTTACTAAATTATGCTTATTGTGTTGTTTCAGAGAAATACAGTCAGATTGTGGCTAAGACGTTTTGAAGAGACAGGGCATATTCAAAAAGATCGTCCTGGACCAAAAACTACTATGTATACTCCTGTGTCAGAACGTCATCAAGCAATTGTTAGAAGGCATACTGAACACCCATTTTTGCCTACTCATTCAACTGCAATGCAGTATAATGTTTCTGTTCAGACAGTCAGAAAACATTTGCATGCTGCTGGACTGAAACAATACAAGCCAGCACGTAAAATTCAACTGACTGCTGCACAATGCCAAGCAAGGGTCCGCTTTGCCCAAGAATATCTCAATTTTAATTGGGAAGATAATGTTGTCATATTTACTGATGAGAACTCCTTTAAATCCGATAAGGATGGACGAAGAATTTTATGGCGAAAGAAAGGTGAACGTTATAATGAAAATTGTTTACTGTCCTGTAGAACCAGTGGTAGAATAACTCTGGACTACTGGGGCTGGATGTCTTCAATGGGACCTGGTGAACTGGTAGAAGTTGGTGGCCGCTTAAATAGTGACCAATACATAGAAATATTACGGGACGTAATGTTACCGACTGTGCGTGTAGCTTACCCAAACACGGAAATTTACTTTGTGCAAGATAATTGTGCCATTCACAGAGCTGCTGTAGTGCAAGATTGGTTAGCCAGTCAAGAAGATGTCAATGTTATAAACTGGCCATCTAAAAGTCCTGACCTTATTCCAATAGAGAACTTGTGGGGTCAAATGATTTTAAATTGGGACTCATCTAAGGTGAGAACAAAAGAAAATTTGGCCCAACTTGTGACATCAACGTGGGAATTCATGAGAGGAAGTGATTGTTGTTGGAATATGGTGCGCGGTATGCGGGACCGCTTGCAACAAGTAATTGAAAAAAATGGTGCTCCACTTCACTATTAAAAGCATGAATGACTTAAGTAACCAGTGTTGGTCACAAACAATACTAACGTATGTCAGTGTGTGTTAAATTAACCATTGTTATAATTTCTAACGAAGTATTTCGAATAACTAGTTTTTTGTCAAAACCTTATTTTATAACTAAAATAACAACTCGCAAAACAAATTGATATATAGTAGGTAGAACTTCAACATATAATGCCGTTTTATTTGTTATGATGTTATTGTTATGAAATAGAAATACATGCCTATATTTCTAAATATTATAACATGCTGATTCAGTACATTAAACTCAGTGCAGTTAACAACGTTATTAGTAAAATAATAAGTAGGTTAATATTATCATCTTCGTGTCGTCATCAATATCATTTATGTATATTTTTATTTTTTTTCCTTTTTGGCAACTGAGCCGGTGAAGGCTATTCTGCTAGTGTCTTGTGGTGACGGCCGCGCAGCTGGCGCGAAGAAGTGAGCCGTCGAACTTTACACTTTGTGGTAGATCTATACTGTTAGTAGCTGTAAGGACAATACAATATTTGGTTAGTTAACATATAATACTTTTTTTTTTAATATATAAATATATACAAATATAATTACATGCATGCACGGATTAAGAATATTTATTACACTCGCTACAATTTGATTCCATTATCGTTTAAAAATTTTGATAGGAGTTGGACAAGTTTAGGGGAGAAGTTAATCAATAGGGAATGGAAGTTAATAGGGAGAGGAACTTTAATTTTGGGAAGCATTTGGTACAAGTTGAAGGAGTGGGAATTCAAAGGATATGAGAAAAAGATATGGTCTAAGGTACCATCATCAAGGCCACATTCACATAGGGAACTATCACGGATACGGAGTTTGTAAAGAAATACTGTACTGCAGCAATGGCCGAGCCTCAGTCTACACAAGGACGAAACAGTTCTTTTCGATAGTTTGGGACATTTGAAAAACCAAGGTTTCCGCTGGATGTCAGGCTGAATGCTGGCGTAATAGGCACCTTTTGATTTTATACTTACCTGCCACTCAGCAGACCACGAGATGTGCAGCTTAAGTTTGGAGTCAGAGCGTAAGTCGTAACTGTGAACGGTGTAGTGCTTTCGATCCACAGAATTGGAAGTAGCGAACTTAGCTAGTGAATCAGCGCACTCGTTGCCATCTATACCTACTTGGCTGGGTACCCAAACTATTTCAATGTTTAAACCGTTGTTGAAGCCAGTGAAAAGCAAATTTTGAATTTCTATTATGATTTTGCTATGAGTTTTCGATTTTAACTGATTTTGAACTATTGCCTGGAGACTACTTCGAGAATCTGAAAAAATTACGGAATTTTGAATATTATGGGATATAATGAAGTTAATGGCTTCAAAAATCCCGATGCATTCGCCTGTAAATACGGAAGCTTCTGGAGGACATTGGAACAACAAGGCTATTTTCGAGTTTTGGAAATAAGTAGAAACTCCTGTTCAACCTGTTGCCGATAATTTAGACGCATCAGTATAAAAGTAGTTCCAGCCCTTCCAGTATTTCTCAATAGCCCGGCCGAAGTCGCCCTTTGCATCATGGGATTTTTTGGAGATACCCAATCCCAAAACGACCTTTGGCTTAAAATGGAGCACCTCGTATGCGGAAGAAAAGACAGGAAGAGTAGGGAGTTGACAAACAGGTGAAGGGAGCTGTTTCAACTCTCTGTACCTGTTCATCAATGGAATACATTTGTTATTCCAATAGGAAGAGACATTAAGGGAAAGATAGATTTGATCCAAAATGGGAAGTAAAGGATGGGACGCCAGGGAAAAGACTTTGGACAAGAAACGATCTGCTAAGTATTGTCTACGAAGGTTAAGGGGAGGCTCTGCACATTCTACCTGGAGCGCATTTATGGGAGAGGATTTCATTGCACCAATCACGATTCCAAGACATTTGGCCTGGATAACGTCTAGCCTGCGTAGGGCTTCCTTGTTACATGGCTCAATCAAATGGATACAGTAGTCTAACACGCTCCTGACTATCGCGTTGTAAACTAGTTTTAAGGTGTATGGGTGAGCAGGAGCACCCCACCAGACTCCTGCCAACGCCTTTAGAACCGAGACTGAGCGTTCGCATTTGACCACGGTTTTATCAATATGGTCCACTCCCGACAATTTCGAATCGAGGATCACTCCAAGGAATTTGGCCCTCTCCTCAACTGGGATAGCTTGGCCATCAATACTGATGTCAACCTGGGGGACGACACGCCTGCGGTGTATTCCCGCTCGTCCCCTCGACTTCGTCCCCCGAGGGGGACGAACGGGAATTTACAAAAATAATATTTAATTTGTTCCCGATCGTCCCAATCCTAATTCAAGAAGGGACGAATGGGAATATGTTCTTCGATTAGTGCCATTCGTCCCACTAAAAAGATTTGTGCAGTAATTTACTGACCCTATTTATGTGTTAAAATAATGAGTCAACTTTTCTAATTACTTACATAATGTAAAACGTAAAATCTTGCCACCATACACATAAGCAACTGTGACTACAAAAAATAGTGACTAATACATATTTCAAAAGGAAACAACCTGAATGGTAAAAAGTCTGTTTGTAGTGTTTAATTGTAATATAATACAGACTTTTTTTTATTATAAGCTCTATACACTGATTTTTTAATCATAATTTTTTAGTTATAAGGAGAAATTTATTCTTAATTAAAAAGAATATTAGGTATATATAAAAAACTTTTTACAAAAAATAAAACCGACATCTAAACAAAAAACCAAAAAGTATAAAATAACTTTAATTTCGGAACTCGGTGTTTTTGGTTGCCCATCACAGCGTACAAATTGGTGTAAACTTTACACCAGGGTTTTTCAACCTGTGGGTCGCGACCCCCAGGGGGGTCGCGAAGCCTCTCCAGGGGGGTCGCGAAGCTTTTATAGTGGAGTTGCTAAAGGTTGGGAAAGCTACAGCAGTAAAAAAGAAACAATAACATTTATAAAGATTTATTAAGAAAAATGTTAAATAGAAGACATATGTAGGGTAGGGTGGTAGCCAATGAACCGCGTGTACAGTATGAACCATAGTACCTCCTGGCCATACGAAACGTTGCCGGCTCGCGCAAAAAACATGTCGGGACTAGCTGGCCACGTCGTGAAGTTTGGTCTAGTCGCCGCGCGTTTGTCGCGACATATGCACACATGAGCCGCATCCTTGTGTTTACTCAAGCAAAAACGACGAAAAAAACGTGAGTTTCTTTTTGTAGTTACTTTAATAATCTAACTCTTACTTAACTATGTGTGAATTGTATGTGTAATGTAGGTCTTTAGGCTTGTTTGAGACTATTTTTTGGAATTAATTCGCAACGGTTTTTGTATAAAACATAACTTAACATTTCCTAAGAGGGGATGGGTACGCTGTGAGCCATTTATCCTGGGTAAGCAATGAACCACGGTTCATTGTGTACCACATCTAAGTGCTTTGTGTAATGCTATATAAACAGGTGGGGAGTATCATTCCAGTCAACCTCTAAGTGTTCATGTGAGTAGATATAATTAATTGATCACTATTTGTCTATTTCAGCATGGGACGAAACACGGTAGGAAGGGAAGTTCGTAAAAAAGGGTATCACACCGCGGAAGCTATACAAAGAGGTATAGAAAAACACTTGTCAGGATAAAGCATCCGAAAAGCAGCCAAAGACGAAGATATGTTACAAACAACAGGAACAATCCGTCGTGTAGACTGAAGCCCCATTATTATGCAAGTAACATTTTTACTGACCAACAAGAAGACATCATAAAGGAATATTTATTGGATTGTGCAAATAAATTCTATGGCCTAACCTCGACCACAACAGTGCCACGTCCACATAAAGTGCTGGCAACTAAAAGGACGCAGTGTCTGTAAAGACACAAGTGGAGAGCGCGAAATTTTGACATCCGATTAATCGCATTTACAATACAGCAAGTTGTAATCACAATCAGCCTGGCCAATTGGCCAGGCTGATTGTGATAAAAACATAGGTGATTTTATAAATGCTCATATTAATATTAATAAGCAAGTACAAAATGTTTTTTTTTTCTTGATAGAGTTTATGCGTAACAAAACTTTTTAAAAGTTTATAACTATTGTTAAAAATTAAGTTTTAAGACTAATTGTGCGGTTATTATATAACCCGAGACTTAATAAATATGGAAACTTATAAATGCTGTATTTATTTTTCATTTAACTCAAACAATTACGGGTTTTTATACCACCGTGATTCATTGTGTACCACCTGGTTCATTTAATACCACCCCCCCCGGTTCTTTGTGTACCCTTAGGAGTACGCTATGAACCATTTCCCTTGTTTTAAAAAAACCTGTATAAATTAGGCAACAACAAATATTTTCCATTTTTTTTAACGCAATTTGGCAGCTTATTAAATAACCTATCTTCTGAGATAAAAATATTTTCTTAGACTGTAACAACGTGCGCGCTAGAGCTCTTCAAACTTTTGGTGGTTCAATGGCTACCACTCTACCCTACTTAATTATTTGTATGAACAAAAAATTATAATAACTTCTGAGATCTTCTCCATCATAATCATTTATCTATCAACAAAAAATTTAAATAAACGTATGAGGATCGTTAATGCGAAGGTTGCGCTTGTTTTACATTCACCAATTTTTTCCATCGTGGATCCGTTTTTGGTACACTCAGAATTAACATCGTTTTCCAAATTTAAACGATTGCTCCACCTTTGCCCAGTATTCCTCGATATCTCTTGCAGTGAGAAATAACGACACAGTTCTTCTTTTAACTTTTCCAACACCAGTATCATACCAGGTATAAATTCCTTGATGTTTATCTCAGACCCGACTTCTTCAATGAAAGACTATGTCGCAGAAAAGTTGTTTTGATTCAGAGACGATAACCACAAGTCTATTTTTTTTTACAAAGCCATGAGTTTTGTCTTTGGCAGTGATGACATTTTCATCCCGCCCTTGAAGACTTTTGTTCAATATATTTAAATGCTCAAATAAGTCGGAAAGAGAAGCTAATTTCAAACGGCGATGACGGGGCGGCCAGCATCGAAAACGCATTCGATGTAAAAAAATACTAATTATGTATTTATCGAACCGTAATTCTTAAAATAAGTAAATGTATTGGATTCAACACACAAAAAAAACGGGTAGGGGGGGGTCGCGACATATTTCTTCATACTAAAAGGGCCGTGGTACGAATAAGGTTGAAAACCCCTGCTTTACACCAATTTATACCACGTACGCTGTGATGGGTACGTTTAGCTGGGAGTGAACCACTAAATAGTGAAAAATAAAAAAAAAATACAAAAAATAAAACCGACTTCTAAACAAAAAAGTATAAAATAACTTTAATTTCGGAAGTCGGTGTGTACAACAACAAAAAAGCAACCAAAAACACCGAGTTCCGAAATTAAAGTTATTTTATACTTTTTGGTTTATTGTTTACACTGTAAACAATAAACAAACATGCCATTTCAGCTACCCCGACAGATTTGCTATCATTTATTGAAATTAACAAAAAAACCGCTTGTTCGATTTCCATAAAATTTTCATGGGACCATTTGGGAAGTATAGGGTATACTTCCCAAATGGTCCCATGAAAATTTTCTTTCCAACAAAAAAAGAATTTTTCAAATCGGTTGGCAAGCGACGGAGTTATGCGCGAACAAACATTAAAAAAAAATACAAACATCCGAATTGAGAACCTCCTCCTTTTTTAGAAGTCGGTTAAAAATATTGCGAGTTATCGCAAAGTTGATTCTGTGATTTTTATTCCTTAATAAATGACTGATATTTATTTCAAATTTGTTTTTTTTTACCAATTAAAACCACCAGTCTTATATTATTTGGTGGGGAGCAATAGAACCAAAAAAAAGAATTAATAAATTATTCCCATTCGTCCCCTAAAAAATTTAGAGGGACCATCGGGAAAATAAATAACGAATTCCCGTTCGTCCCCCTCGGGGGACGAAGTCGAGGGGACGAACGGGAATACACCCACGCCTGCGAGTGAAAACAACTGCTGTACTTTTTGGAGCACTTAAAGATAGCCCGTGTTCTAATAGCCATTGGTTTAAAGAGGACAAAGATGTGTTCATAGATTGCGCGGCGCTCTCAATTGATTTATTACAGACCAATAAAGCAATATCGTCAGCATACTGCAGAATTTTACAATCGAAATTTAAGCAAGAAGGAAGATCTGAAACATATATATTATATAAAGGGGGGCTCAGTACAGAACCCTGAGGCAAACCCCTCCAAGCAAACCTTGGTTCAGGGTCCACCCCAGGAATTCGTAAGTTTAAGACTGCGGTCAACAAAAATATTACATATGATCTGGCACAACCTGGCCGGGATTCTCAGCTGTTGCATCTTCTGCCTGAGAACTGGGAGGAGGACAGAGTCATAGGCGGCAGAGATGTCTAAGAAAACGCCTACCACTGACTCATTTCTACTAAGGGCCAGCCGAATCTCTGATGTGAGGGTACCCACACTATCAGATGTACCCAAGCCTTTCCTGAAGCCAAATTGAGTCGTTGGCAGAAGTTTCTTGCTCTCCACAAACCATTCTAAACGATTTTTAATTAGGTGTTCCAAAAGTTTAATTAGTATGGACGATAGAGCAATTGGTCTGTAAGAACTATGATCACTAGGATCTTTATCCGGCTTTAACAAAGGAATAATAACTTGAACTTTCCATTCAGGAGGAACATAACCAGACAGGAAACAATAATTGGCCAAGTCCAGGTAGTACTGATGGGTTTTTTCCCCGGCTTTGACTATGAAGGTGTATGGGAATCCATCCACTCCAGGAGCAGAATCTCTTACATGGGCGAGGACAGATTTAAGTTCTGCTAGAGTAAATGGTCTATCCAGAGGATCGTCTGATTCCAGCTGGGGATTGTATGAGACGCATTCATCTATACCGGGAACATAAGTAGGGGCCAGTTTAGAAAAAAACCGGTGACCTAACTCCTCAGACATTATGCTTCCGGTCGGAGATTTCAAACTATTCCTGTAATATCTCAGTTTACGCCACACTACTGCAGCTGGTGTGGATGGACTCAGTGAACCACAATAGCTCTGCCAACCTTCCCTTTTCTTACGTTTGAGTAACTTCTTGGACCTAGCCAACACATGCTGATAGTTGGTTATGTTCTCCTCGGTCATATCTAGGTTGAACATCATCTCAGCCTCATTCCTGCTTCTAACCGCAGCAGTGCAATCCCTATCCCACCATGGCGGTGATGGAATTTTGCCCGAAGGCGGTTTTTTGGAAGGGAAGCAATCGTCTGCTGTGGTGGATATGGTGTTGGAGAATGACGAAAAGCACTCACGTGCGTTTTCGTCACCGATGGAAGGGAGGGAGGAGACACGTAAATCTAAAGTTTTGGAATAGAGGTCCCAATCAACTGAATTTAACTGATATTTTAACAAGGGCAGAAGGGTTTTATCAGTGATTGTTTTGGAAGGGATTTCAACCATGATGGGATAGTGATCACTCCCATAGGTCATATCCAAGCGGCTCCAATTAAGTAGGCTGGCCATATTGGATGAACAGAATGTCAGGTCCACACAACTGATGTTCTGTCCTGGCGCAGTGCGACGTGTGGCAGAGCCATCATTAATAATACAGAGATTCAGTCCATCCAACATATCCACCATACCTGTACCAAAGTTGTCACAAGTTTCTGAGCCCCACCTATAGTGATGGCCATTAAAATCACCCATAATAAGTAATGGACCCTGTACATTACTTAACAAATTTTTTATTGTATCTAGGTCTTCAATTTGTGGGTGTGCAATATAAAAACTGAAAATATTTATATCCTCAGCCTTCACAGCAACAACATTGATGTAATCACCTACAAAGGGTAGAGGAATTGGGGAGAATGGTACTTTGTTATTGATGAACAAAGCACATCCTCCATATCCATCGGGTCTATCACTGCGAACATCACTGAAACCTGGGATCCTGAAATTGCTTCCAGGACGAAGCCATGTCTCAGCAATGCTGCAGATCGATGGTTTGTATTTATTTATTATATGGTAGTCAGTAGGTCAGGTTTCCTCGGAGCAATACTCCTGACGTTCCACTGGAGAAAAGCCAGGGGGCGGAACATTATGAATATAGTTAACAATCGTGGTCAATTTGTTGGCAACGTGGTCGGGTAGTGACTGTGCAGGGTTAGCTAAAACAGTCATAAGCATATTTGCAATGATGTTTAGGATGTTTTCTGAGGGGGAGAGGGGACTGGGGCTAGGACTGTTTGCACTTTCCCGAGGGTAAGCACAACCATTTTGGGATGGGGAGAAAGAGTAGTCCTGAATAAGGGCTTGGTGTCGGCGACCAGAGCGAGTAATAGCAGGACGATTTGTTAACAAATATATGTAATGTAAATATTTCAAAATAAGTGGCAATAAGACCCCGTCCGCGCTCATGGGCGCAAGTAGTGTTAGGTACGACTAGGTAGCGATTCCGTGTAATATATTTTAGTTTGTAAAGTTTAGTTTTATAATTAGGTATAAAAAAGTCTAAGTTTTTGCTTATTCTAATTAGAAAAGGTATGGTAAGTGTATAAAACAACTCTAATAAGAATCTGATAGCGTTAGGATTTGATATTTTGAAGAAAAATTAAAGTGAAATTTTGTATTGTAAATAATTACGTAACTTGAAAATGACATTTTTTGTTTATGGAGATATCATTGTGAAATTAGTGTCAAATGAAAGATCTTTACTTAAAAACGATATTACAAAAAGAATTAGGTCAATAGGACATATAGTTTTAGAGATATAAGGGAAAATGTATAGTTAAAATCTGACACATCAACTTTTTATAAGTTTTTGTTCTAGAAACTTTTTAATTTGTAAAGTAATGGTTTAATTAATGGTTTTATGTTATAGAATAAGATTTTAGCTTTGTAATAATATATAATATGTAAGGGTTTCATTAAAAACACAGTGAATAAAGGCTCCAAAGGTTTCGGCTTAAAGTAAAAATGACTAGCAAAACGAGTTCAAAAATCACGGTCCTCGCTAAGGTAAGAACGGCCCGTATATAAGTAGGGCCGATTTCCGAACACAGTCATTGTCCGGTTGAGCAGTAACCAGCCTTAGTGTGCTGAACTGCGAATGGTCCATTCAAAAAAAAAAAAAAACCGAACACAGCACATTCCGCTCCCGACGCCCGCCCGCGACGGACGTGCCGCTCCCCGCTGCTCTCCCGTTATCGTGCTCAGTGTCGTGTGTTCGTTCCGTCACGCTCTAGTCGTGACGTCACCTGTGGTCGCCGACTACAACCCCGATCCGAAGCCGCCTTTTTCAAGGCAGTGGACGACTTCTGTTTCTATTTTGGATAATCGTTGAAACGTAGTGCCCCTTCAGGGAAAATCAACAGTTTCGTGGTCCTTGGTGGGATACCTCACGGTGCCAACGAAGCCAAGGGGTGTTGACCCGATACACCGGCCTAAGCCCCCTCAGGGCTAAGTCAAATCGGAAGGGCTTTGGTACGCGGCCTTGGGGGCTTCCCTAGTCGCTGCCATCTGTCTAACCCCGCTCTCTTCCAGCATTCACCCGGTGTGGTTGGGTGTCTCAACCCCTTCACACCGGACCGATCTTCTGACCCTAGGGCCCCACTGCACAATAAGATCGGCAGTGGGTTTACAAGCTAAGGGCACACAAAAATAGGCACTCACCTCCCTGTCTACACCCGACAGGACACACACATCCCCGGGATATCCCACCCGGGGAGTTAGGAAGTAGGAAGCTCGGGGAGTTACGGAAACGTTGCTCCCGGATGCAAGTTAGGAACTAGATCCCCCGACCCCCCCCCACCATGTCGGACGCTGTTTATCTAGCGTTCTTCTGGGACATTGCGCAAAATGACCCCGACTTTGCTGCCAAACATGGCAGCAAGCTCGCTGCTTTGCAGCAACAGACTCCCACGGCCGTAGAGGCAATCGCTGACTTCAGTGATGCCCTCGAAAGCCCTTTGTCCCCGCCGCTTGTTGATAAGCAAGCCACCAAAAACTGGGTACCAAAGCAGGTACCCTCGATCAAAACCCCGTCGGCCGCTATTGTCAACACAAAGACAGCAACGCCGCCACCAAAAGCGTTACCGGGAATTCGGTAACACCCGCCGCCCGAAAATCTATTGTCTCACAGACAATAGACTCAATAAAGCCCCATGCCGCCAGTGACACCCCAGAGGACATGGACACTACAGTGCCATGCTCCGCCACCCCATCAGAGCCCTCTGACTCCTCCGCTGAGACCTCCTCCTCCGAAGACGACTTTCAAGTCGTCACTGGAGGAAAGAGGAAGAAGAAGAGCTCACCTTTTTGGGGGCCTGCTCAGCGGCCCCCAAAAAGGCCGCCCCCGCTCATCCCTCCCCCCCGTCTTCAGCCCCCCAATCCCGCCCCACTTCGCCAGCTGGTAGCTCCCAGCAGGCAAGCCGATCCGCCAGCCCGATGGTCGTCGTGGCTGCTGCCCCCAAACCCCGCCCTCTGCCACCCGTGTTCATCCATGACAAGGCAAAATGGACGGAGGTGTCCTCTGCCTGCAAGGAGAGGCAAATAAACTACACCAATGCCCGAGCTGTCCAGCTGGGCATTAAAGTCTCAGTCCCGACCGCAAAGGACTACAGGGAGTTGCACAAACTCCTCTCAGGCCGGAACATCCCGTTCCATTCCTTCTCCCTTCCCGAGGCCCGTCAGACACGCGTGGTCGTGAAAAACGTCCCGCGGGAGATCCCCACAGAAGAGATACTGAGCGACCCTCAGTCGCAAGGTATCCCTGTAGCGGAGGTGCACCGCATGCACCGCCGAGGTGGGGAATCATACAATATGATTCTGGTCGTCTGTAATCCAACAGACGGGCACCATCCCATCTTCCAGGTCTCAAAGGTCTGCGGCCTCTCCGGCCTAGCAATAGAGAAGCCCCGCAGGAGTGGCATCATTGGCCAATGCCACAATTGCCAACTCTATGGCCACTCCCAACGGAACTGCTTCGGCAAACCCCGTTGTGTCAAGTGCCTGGGTGACCATGGCACCATTGACTGCCCCCGCCCCAAAGACCCGTCCCAATGCGCCGAGCCGCCCAGCTGCGTCCTATGCGGCAAGTCTGGCCACCCGGCCAACTACCGTGGCTGCTCGAAAGCGCCCAAGTCGACCGCCCCCAAGCTAGCCAAGCGCGCAAGCGATCGCCAGCAGAGGGAATGCCCCCAGTTGGTAGAAAAGTCTACCGTGGCCCTAAGCCCACAGCGTCCCAGCCCCTGGAACGCTCTCAATCACCAGGCCCTCTTTCCGGCCTTGAGGCCCAGCGCTCATGCCCCCTCAACCACAGCGGCCCCTAAGGCCGCCCTTACCGCTCAGCCCACCAAGGCCATCCCGGCCCTCTTTGACGTAGCGCTCCCACGCTTCCCCTTGTCAGAGGCAACCCGGGACCCGCCCCTGCTCCTGCCCCAATGCAAGCTCCCACACCCTCCCCTCTCCCTACTCCAGCTGGTGACGTGTCCCAGAACATTATTCTGGTCACGTACCAGGCATTTTATTCTCCACGCGCCCTGGCTATGGCCGCGGCGCTTCAAAACTGCAGAGGCGACCACTCTGCAGTTTTCCGCGAGTACGGTGACGTAGTTCACCACGTCCAAACTTACACTAATCTCACCCATACTGGATAAGTCCAGGGTAACGTGTAGGTTCAAACCGAAAGCCCTCCGGATAGGGCTATTCAATGCCAACGGCCTTAGAAGCCAACGTGATGAGATCGCCTTAATCCTCCGCGACCATCACCTAGACATACTTCTGGTGCAAGAGACCTTCCTGAAGCCACAGCATCGGGACCCTAAAATTGCAAACTATCGTTTGGTTCGCAATGATAGGACCCATTGCCACTTAGGAGGTACTCTTATCTACTATAAAGCGTCCCTATACTGCATCCCCTTGGATCCTCCCTCCCTCGATAAGTTTGAGGTCTCAGTCTGTCGGCTAGGCATGACAGGCCACCAACCCATCACGATCATCTCAGCCTATGTCCCACCCAACGCCTCCGTGGACACTCCCGCTCTAAAAGATGATCTGACCAAACTTCTTGACTTGAGCGACTCCGTCATTCTGGCGGGGGACCTCAACGCCAAACATCCTTCCTGGAACAGTCGCACGACCAACCCGAGAGGCAAGGTCGTGTACGAGCTGTGCAGCGTCCTGAACTTCGATGTCATCGCTCCGATGCATCCCACCCACTACCCGCACGCAACCTCCCACTCCCCCGATGTACTCGACATCGCCCTCCTCAAAAATGTCAACCTTCGGTTACATTCTGTGGAGACGCATGACAAGTTAAACTCGGACCATAGACCCGTGATCCTAGAGCTCGCTCCTAGATCAGGGCCGATGGACCCCACCCAATCCCCTCCCACCAGAATGACCACTGACTGGCATCAGTGTAAGCGAAAAGCTGAAAGTCACCACGTCGCCTCATCTAGACCAAATCCCCGACCTAATCGAGTCTGTCGCAGACACGACAGCCGCGATCAATTCACTCACGGATCACGTGCAATCCGTCCTGAACGAATGTTCTAAGGAGTCTCCGGTGGTGAGCGATCACCACTGGAAACTCCCGGACGAGGTGCGTGAGCTCGTGACTGAAAAGAACGCGGCAGTCCGTGCCTACAGCGCCTTTCCCTGCGAAGCCAACAAGGTTCACATGCGCTACTTACAGCGTAAAGTAAGTAACAGCATCGCTGAACTGCGTGAAAGTCGCTGGGATAAGATGTTGGGCGACCTCGAACCTACCCATCAGGCATTCTGGGAACTTCAGAGGAAACTACGCGCCTCTGAGGTTGCCACGATGCCTCCGCTCACGCGTCCCGACAACACCGTCGCCTTCGACGACGAGGACAAAGCCGAATGCCTGGCCGACAGTCTAGAGTCCCAATGCTCTCCCAGCTCTCAACCAGTAGACAAGGCTCATCTCGATATGGTGAATGCCGAAGTCGAACGTAGAGCTTCCCTCCCACCAGTAGAGGACCCTGATGATCCCCTCCCCCCCGTCACTCCCGATGAGGTGAAGGAGATCATCGGGCGTCTCAAACTCAGGAAAGCCCCGGGCTCCGATGGTATCACCAATAAAGTGGTTCGTCTCTTCCCAGCTACTCTGATCATGTTGATGACCGCCATCTTCAATGGCGCTCTGTCCAACAACATGTTCCCACAGACGTGGAAAGAGGCTACCGTCATCGGTATCCCAAAACCTGGAAAACCCAAGTCCTCCCCGTCCAGCTATCGTCCCATCAGTCTGCTCAAAGTCCTAGGTAAGGTCTACGAGAGGCTTATTCATAAGCGTCTCAAGGACTTCGTCGAAGCTAAGAGCCTCCTCCCCAATGAGCAGTTTGGATTTAGATCAAACCACTCTTGCGTCCAACAGGTCTACCGTATCGTTGAACATATCAGCGCCAAATACCAGCGCGGTCTCGTTACGGGAGCCCTGTTCTTCGATATAGCAAAAGCTTTCGACAAGGTCTGGCACAACGGGCTGATATACAAGCTATACCAGCTCGGTGTACCGGACAGTCTCGTGCTCATCTTACGAGACTATTTGTCGAACCGTACCTTTCAGTACCGAATCGAAGGTGCACTTTCGTCCCTTCACCCCATTCGCGCCGGAGTACCCCAAGGCGGTGTCCTGTCCCCCCTAGTGTTCTCGCTATTTACTAGCGATATTCCCACTAGCACTAAGACACAGCTAGCTCTGTTCGCTGACGACACGGCGATATATTGCTCCGGCAATAGCGAGAAGGCAATAGCCGGCCACCTCCAGAGATCCGCAAACGCACTAGGCGCTTGGTTCCGGAAATGGAGAGTGGAAGTCAACCCAGAGAAGAGTCAGGCGATCTTGTTTTACAAGCCCCAGACTCTTCTCTTCCCCCCCCCCCCCCGTCCCAGTCCGATCACGTCATTTGGCAAGCCGATCCCCTGGGTAGAGCAAGCTAAATATCTAGGTGTGATCCTCGATCGAAAGCTTACTTTCAGAGAGCACATAAAGACGGTGCGCAATCGTGCCGCTTTCGCACTCGGTAGGCTTCATTACATGCTGAACGCACGCAGCAAGCTATCCCTGAAATGCAAACTACGCATTTTCACCACGTGCATACGCCCGATAATGTCATGTAGGTTGCAGGTTATCCAAAACCGGTTTCTCCGAAAGGCTACGGGAGCCCCGTGGTACGTTAGAAATGAGCGTCTCCATGTCGACCTCCGTATCCCCACCATCAAACAGTTCATGAAGCGTTTCATAGAGTCCGCTGAAAAGCACCAGAACCCCCTTATCGTATCGGCAACCCGATACACGCCCTCCCAGATCAGCAAGATCCGCCGACCGTGGCATACCCTTGTCGAGCCCGTTGACCCCATCACCCTTTTTTTTTTTTTTTTTTTGTTGCCGGGGTGGAAAATCCTCATGGATGTCCTTCGCCTGGGGCGGGCGAAGGGGTCTGTCAGACTCTTACTGACTAAAAACCACCCCAGTGTTCCTTCCCACACTTGCACCGGGGATCGTGGGAACTAGTGCGACTTCCACGATCTCCCGGCTAGTGCCGGCCCGCCTCTGCGGGCCACCTCAGCCTGGCGGGGAGAGTGAGGTGTCCTCCCCCTGCCCCGTCAAAAAGGGGGGCGCACGTGGAACACGACGCGCTGCCGCCTCGGGTCCTGCTGGATAGGGGGATGGCGAACAACCCCGAGTTCGCCGTCCCTCCGGACCGCTTATGGGGGCTAGAAGAGGGCGTTGTCCGCTCTCCGCCGACGCCCGGTTCGCCTGCTGCGGATCGGGAGAGAGGTCACTTCCTCCCTCTCCCTCTCCGCAGCCTCCTTCTGCGAAATGACATCTTCACAGAAGGAGATCACCGCTTCCCACGACTCGGCGCTCCCGACCATTGAACGAGCAACGGCCGGCAGCGACAAGTCGATGACCCCATCACCCTGACCCAAGAGAGTAGTAGGGAAACCAGCACTCTTGGGAAAAACAAACACAGACCGCGTTCCGCATACCGGCCTCGCCGACGAGGTCCATCGCGACGCCCCCGTCAAAACGCTCCCTGACTTTTGCCTAACGAGCCAGCCCGCGCTGCTGAGCCATTAGCGGGGGAGATCTGGGCTGTTGAGATGGGCTGGCTACAGGTTTAGTTCTAGACACTTCAGCATATGATCTAGATACTGGAGGGAGTACCTGACTTGCTTCCGCATACGATACGGATTTCTCAGCCATAAGAGCTTTAATGCCCTTTTTCCTCCTAGCTCAGGGCAGGCCTTATCAGTGGCATAGTGGTTGCCAGAGCATGACACACAATGCGCACATTCAATTGGAATTTGGCATCCATCACCCGGGTGGTCTTCACCGCATTTGTAACAACGGGGTTTGGATCTGCAAACTGTTCGTGTATGGCCATAGCGACAACAGTTGTAACATTGTATAGTCGGGTACAGATACTTTTCTACCGGAAGGGCAGAATAAAAGCAGTATACGCGTTTCGGAAGCAGTTGACCATCAAAAGTAAGAATGACAGTTTGGGTAGGCTTCCATTCTGTCACGCCAAGAGAAATCACCTTACGATTCATTCGCCTAGCCTTAATAACGGGGCCACATCCAGCGGGAACATTGATATTAGCAATTATTTCCTCTTCTGACCATTCTATTGGAACATCTCTCACAAGACCAATGCGAGTAACATTGAATTGTGGGACCGTTGCTATATAGTTATTTTGCATTAAAATTGGACTAATCAAAAAACTATTTGCGTCCTGGTGAGATTTGAAGTCTACCAATAATTTATTTCTTCCTACACGTTTTAAGCTGCCTAGGACAACATTACAGAAATTATTTTGTTTTAAAAACATTCCAAACTTAATTGGCTGCAGAACAGTGCCAGAGGTCTGACCATCTTTTAAGGACACGTGGACTACATATGGCGGATTATCTCTTAGTGTGTAAGAATGTCTGCCAATTGTTTTCTTAGCATGTTTAGGGGGATTGATCGGGACAACGGGGGAAGAAGCTGCGGGTCTTTTTCTAGGCGTCGATTCTGAGTCTATTATAGATTCTGGCCAGGGCCGGCCCGCCCATACGGCGAACGGAGCAGTCGCTCCAGGCGCTAAATCCTAGGGGGCGCCTAAATGGTAAAGAAAAATAAAAGATTTTTTTTTTCGTTTGTCTATATGTATAAGAGTAGATGAGACGCGCGCGAATATAGTGCGCGGGAGGCGCGCCGGGGCGCGGAGCACCACATCACCCCACTAACCTCGACCCGCGCTAACCTTGCAATTTAGGGTAGCTGGGCTAGGACTGTTGATATTCCATTGGCGAGGCGGAGACGCGAGCTAGGGAGCTGTTGTTGTTGGCGAGAGAGATGTTGGAGATTCTAAACGGGGATCCGTGGGGGCGTCATTATCGCTCGGTCCGGGGGAAACTCGGACCATGGGCGCCTCCGCTTACGGAGAGTCTCCAACCAGAGCTGCTGGAGGATGTGGTCGCAGCTTTCTTCCCAGCACGAGCGGAGCACATCCGCCGCCGATGGCTTTGCCCACAGCCCGAAGAGAACGCTAGCGTCCCGGAGGTGACACAAGCAGAGCTGAGGGCGGCCGTGATGCGGCTCCGGGCAAAAAACACTGTGCCGAGGCCCGATGGGATTCACGGCTGCGTGTTGGCCCTCGCTCTGAAGGAGTTAAAGCCCCAACTGAGAGGACTCTACTCAGCTTGCCTGGAGCAGCGGGACAGTTTCCCGCTCAGTGGAAATCTGGTCGTCTGGTCCTGCTCAGGAAGGCGGGGCGCCCTGCGGACTCACCGTCCGCGTACCGGCGCATAGTGCTGCTGGACGAGGTGGGAAAGCTGTTTGAGCGTATAGTCTCAGCTCGCCTCGTCTGTGCGGAGAGGGGCCAGACCGCGGAATGCCAGTTCGGATTTCGGCACGGGCGCTCCATTATCACGGCGATATCGCGAGTGAGAGTCCTGGCGGAGGTAGCGGTATCCGGCGGTGTCCTTGGACATATTCAACGCCTTCAACACTATCTGCCCTGGAGTTGTATTCTGGAGGCACTACGCTATCATCGAGTGCCTCCCTACCTCCGCCGCGTCGTTTGGGCTTACTTAGCGGAGAGGAGTGTCACTATCTGGGACGTGATGGTAGACACCGGCGCCCCATATCGTGCGGCGTTCCACGGGGTGGAACATCGGGTACGACTGGGTGCTGAGGGGCGAGCTCCAGCCGGGAGTGGACCTGAAGTGTTACGCTGACGACACGCTGGTCACTGCCCGGGGGAGCTCATACAGGGAGGCAGCGTTGCTGGCGACGCGGCGACGGTTGCTGTCTCAGAAGTGGTGAGCCGCATACGTTGCCTTGGCCTAGAGGTGGCCCTCAGCAAGTCGGAGGCCATGGCTTTTCATGGCCCCCAGCGGGCACCGCCGCCGGGATCACACATCGTGGTCGGGGGGGGGGGGGGGTCCGTATCGCTGTCGTGTCCACCATGAAGTACGTGCTCAACAGCCGATGGGATTTCGCGTCACTGTGGAGCGAGGACGCGCGGGCGCGCGGCTACCAATTGATGCAGCGACACATCAAGCTGCGTCGGCCGCAGCTGCGCGAGGTCCTGGTCGCGGAATGGCGGGACAGGCTATCACGCCCTTCCTCCGGCCTCATCACTGTGAAGCCATCCGGCCAGTGCTCGACCTTTGGCTCGGGAGAAGGCACAGCATACGACATGGATCTCGTATCGCGCGACATAAGTCTTCTCGGGGCATGGCTGCTTCGGGAGGTTCCTGTGTCGCATAGGCAGGGAGCCGGACGCTCGGTGTCACCGAGATTCGTATTTTGGTTTTTGACTTTTTTAATGCCGACTGAAAGTCCGATGTTATATAAAAAAGAATAAATTTCGACCTAGTCGACCGTACTCGGTATTGCGCCTAATTTTCAATTGGTCACGCCAGAGTATGGTTGAGATTCACAATCGGTATAGGTATATATTGTTAGGAGAAATCGGGAGAGGCGCCATAATTGAATCTCGCTCCATTCTAAAATTTACTTCGGGCCGGCGCTGATTCTGGCGCATAGTTCTCAGGAAGGGAAACAGTTAAAACAGGGCTAAAATCAAAGGGATCGGGCGGGTCTGGGGGTTTTTTGTTATCCATGACGGATAGCAAGTAAAATCTTTAAAATAAACAAAAATGTATGTTAAAACCTACCTTATGATACAACACAAACACAAAGAATATTCTCGATTGAAGATAAAACTGTTAAAAATCACTTAAATCGAAAAAATTCGTAAAACAAACACAAGCACGTGAGTAACCTGCACCTCTACCAACAAAAGTCTCATCATTTATGTTTCTTATAATATTTTTTTTTATAAAATAAAATCGTTTTTACCATCATTTTGGTTTTTTATTTCTGTTAGTTGTTTTTTTGTTGTTGCTAAAGTTATAATTTATTATTTATAACTTATAAATAAATGTACAAAACGGAAACGAAAGCGTCAATTACGTTGGTAACGAACTCGCAACCACGATTTGTCAGCTCACTACAGTCACCACTCGACCACTCGAAACATGTTAAACAGAATCGAAATTACGTAATTATATTACATGTTAAAATAATATTCAAGATGATACCTACCTTAACACTGCGTATTAAAGATCATATTCGAATAACTATTTTATTGATCGTAAACGTTGAATTATCTGTTCTAGTTAGGGGGTCAGTTAATTGCTATCACCGACTGTACATGACAATAGTTACTTTTACATGTAAAAAAATCCGATACACTATAATAACATTTTTGACACAGCAAACTTCTGAGTTTTTGTTTAAATAAGTTAATATGACGATTTTTTAGCTCTTTTGGCAATTTATTAAATACAACTGTTGCCATGTGAAAGACACTTTTATACATCAAGGCAGTATTCGCCCTTGGAACGCACAGACGACTTTCGTTCCTTTGGGTCCGATTGGAAGCTACAGATGCTAAAGTAAATAAATGAGGATTTTGTAGTATAGATACAGGTAATGTAGTGTGTCAAATTGAAACCTCCTTTTTTGAAGTTGGTTAAAAATGTGAATGCTCACACTGCCACTTGGCGATTAAAAGAACGTATACTCGTAAAGGTTAATCAGGTATCTAAAATACATAATCATTTATATACATACATATATTCCTCGAAAATATTTTAATTTTTTTAATCAATAAATATGTTTATAAACATAAATTGTATGGCGAGTTTTGTGTTGGCTAAATTAATGATGAACACTTTCTAAGTATGCAACCCTCCCTACTTTTTCACTCGTTTTGAATTTTTTTTTACGTGATTGTTATGGTTACGTTTTCTTTTATCGAGCTCCGAATCTTTTCGATTGCATTTACATCGCAATGGTATGGCGGTAATCTTAACATGCTGTGTCCATTGTTTTTCACACAACAGTTTTTCTATCTCTCTATATGCATACAGCATCTCACATCTTTCGTATACAGGTTTTGGATTTTGTCTTTAACATCATCATCATCAACATCATCAACAGCCTGTTGCAGTCCACTGCTGGACATAGGCCTCTCCAATTGCATGCCACTTAGATCTATTTTCGGCTTCTCGTATCCAGTTTCTGCCAGCCGTCCTGCGCAAATCGTCACTCCACCGTGCCTGAGGACGTCCTACACTACGTTTGCCGAGACGCGGTCTCCTCTCTAGAACTCGTTTACCCCAACGGTTGTCGGTTCTACGACTAATATGGCCAGCCCACTGCCACTTCAGCTTACTAAACTAATCAGATGGGGTATATCGATGACCTTGCTTCTCTGCCGGATCACCTCATTTCTGATGCGATCCCTCAGAGACACACCGAGCATAGCCCTTGTCTTTAACACGTAACACTATTTAAGCATTCTCCACAATTGTCCTCCTGTATGAACAATTACCGATCTGTTTCCTTTGGAGATTGGGTTTAGCACACCGTCAATTTCATCAGTCTGCCTACAGCGTCCAGCTATTTTTGAAGATAATTTGCTCTCCCTGCTGAAATATTATTTCGTTCTAATAGAATTTTTCTGTTCGATTTCATTTAATTTTTTAACGAAATCTAATTTCGAAAGAAAAATCGGCATTTTTCGCTACCTATAACCACTTAACACTAATAAACGCATAGAGCAAACAACTAATGAAGGATATGTCAGCGAATGGCAGGCAGATTGACATTTCAAAAAGGCTTCGTTAGTGTCTCTTGATCGGGCCAAATAAGTTTGTGACAATCGTACACATGTTTGTGTGTTTAGCTTTTCTCATGCACAAAAGGGATACCATATAAAAATAAGTATGGTAGTAAAAGACACGGCTAAAGTATATTCGATTTTATTAACTCTCGCTTGTAACCTACTCGATAATTTCAAGGTTCGTTGAACGAAATCTGAATTCGATACTCACAGTTTAATACTCTCAGAATACAGTTAGGTAAGTAGGTATGTTTTATTTTTTCACAATCTATTATGGTACATTTTCAGGAGAAAAAAATGACACAAAAACATAAGCAAATGTTACGTAACTATTTAATGTATAATATAATTTACTAATAACAAATACAATACATTGTGATTAATCGATTTTCTTTGCTGACCGTAAATTGTAGGTATGTACCATGAATCCCAAAGAAAATTGTGTTTCACTGAGAATTTGTTTACAGAAAACGAAGAAAACAGAGAAAAAAAGAGACGATATGAGAGTGAAAGAGAGATGAGAAGAAATAGCTCCACAAACTTGTGATGCTTTTTCTGAAATCTATGTGTGTAGACCAAGAATAGGTAATTGTGGATTGGATTATCCTAATACAGAAAAATGTAATTTGGCTTTAAACGTCTTTACACACAAAAATATGCCTAGCATATTATTATAAAACATTATATGGTCTGAAGATTATATTTGATCTTTACTATAATATCCTGTATCACATATAAGTATACAATGTGAAGTTTAGACCTATGAGCAGATCATGTTCTGACTATGTGATCGATCTTGTCCGCAAAAGAAGCCATGTTCCCGATAATTTGCTAGAAAAAAAATAAAAATAATTAATTTCGTCTGGATCGTCATCATCATTTTAGCCGAAAGGCATCTAACCCTGGACACAGGTCTCTCGCAATCCTAACAATACAGACCGGTCTTCAGCATCCCGCATTCAGCGGACTCCCACGGCTCTCAATATTATTATGTCATCAGTCAACCTTGTGGGAGGCAGGATACTTATTTAAACTTTTACGATCTTACAACACTTTAATAACTGAATCTCTACCGGTCCAACTGAACCAGGCCTCATATCAATAGATAGGTAATATATATCTGTATGAGGCATATTTGTAATCGATATTTCCTAACAGGAACTTGGGACTTTCAAGTATGGCTATTTAGCAAGGTTGTTCAGATGAAAGGATGGATGAAAGGATGGGTCTTGTACGTTATCAAGCAAACCACATAACCGGTTATTAGAATAAGGTGACATCGCCATACGTACATGAGTCTACTCGCTTCCCAATTCCACAAAATTCTTCCGATTGCTACGAAATATTTAGATTGTCAATGTCTTAAATTATTTTACCTTTATTTTCCCCTTCACGATGTTCCTCCACTTTTTCCACCATTGAAGGACAACAGACTGTGTTGAAGAAGAGAAGTCATCTTCAACTTTCTGATTGCTACTGTCAGAGTTTGGCAGTAACGAATGTGAATGAGAGTTGGAAACAGAGTGCGACTTTAAGCGTGAGTTTTTAGTGTTTTTAAACTTAGGATGAGGTGAGAACAACTTGCTGAAGAATGAACTCCATTGCGACTTGTGCATTGGATTTAATTTGTCCAATCCTAATTGCATGCCTGATCCTATTTGTGAGCCTAAATCTACAGCTGAGCCTTCTTCTTTATCGGAGTCTGTACTTGGATTGTCTGTCAATAATTCAGAGGACAACTGTAGTAATGGACTGAACGACGTATTGGATTCTGAGGAATTTGGTACCGAATTCGAGTTTGAGTCCGAATTATTTTCAAAATTCGCGGATAATTCCTCGTTAACTCTTAAAGAATCTGATTCAGGTTTAAGATGAGGGACCAAAAGCCCCTCAGCCTCACTGTTAGAAAAGTCTAACTTGATGAGTGCGCCAAAGTCTTTTCTGCGAGCTTCATTGGTATCAAGAGGAATTAAGTCTTCTGTCCCTCCACCCGTCAATTCAGAATTTGTATTTTCATTAGCCGTATCTATTCTGCTTTCTAATGGGTAATTTTCTACTGGGTCTGGTGAACCACTTCTTCTATTTTCATCAAGATTTCGAACCTCTAATGGAGCCTCAAAATCTTCAGTTTCGAAAAGAACTTGAACAGTACTATTAGGCAAATGTCTTACAATTTTCATTAACCTTACATTGTCATTGGTCATGTTAATATTATTGATTGTTTTTAGAAAATCATCGTAGGGCATAGTGTTTTTGACTAGGAACTGTGGACGATACACGAGAATTTTTGGATATTTTATAAGATGTGTGAGTTCTACGTACCCTTTGTTAGTGTCTAAAGCAAAAGGTACAGAAAACTCCGGTGTCTGCAGTGACGAATCACGAGCCTTTTTAAGAAAATCTGTAATGCTTTCAATAGTTTTGTGATGTGTTTTGATTTTATCTCCAATTAATTGATCTTCGCTTCTTAATTTTGTTAAATCTGTAAATGGTGTCTCTATAAAACTTGATTCTGTTTCTTGCTCAACGTTTATCAGATTATGATTAGGCGCTTCCGTAAACATATCATCGTAATATGTATCATATTCATCGCTATCTTCAGAGTCTTGATCTTTACTAGATAAAGTCAACTCTTTATTTGATTGCTTATCTCTAGTAGTTTTTATATCATTACGAGAAGTCGGTGGGTTTATTAAACTTGTAAATCCATTCAAATTAGTTACTTTATGAGTTTTGTAAATACCATCATAATCATCATAGAGTGGTGGAGACTGAAAATATTGATTATAGGCCGTAAGATAGTCACTGTTACCACTATGTTTATTCCTGTTAGTTGCTGGCTTTCGTTCATCTGTATCGCGGGTGACTGGAGGCGTTCCAGAATTCATACTTTTAATTTGGTCAAAACTATATTTTCTAACCCGCGCGGAGTTTACATCATCACGCACATAAACATCTTGATCTTTTTCAACTGAAGTATCACGTTTAATGTGTGTTTTTTTATATGATTGATTTCTTTGTCTAGCCGCATCTTTTGTCATCTTTTTATTGGATGAAGTATCTTCTTCAGATTTGAATTTAGAAGCATATAAATAGTAAGGAATATATGAATTTCTATCAAAACTGTCAGACCGCAGAGTATTATCGAGTTGACATTCAAGGAGCCCCATAAATCTTTCCATGACTGGTCGCAAGGAAATTATAAGTTTGCGAGTGGCATACTTTTCACATCCAGTTTTCACCGAGTTAGATTTGAGGGAACTTTTCTTTTGTTTCTTACTGGTGGATTTTGATCGTTTATGAGGTTTTCCGCTATCATTCTGGTTTCTTGATCTATTTACAGGTCGAGATCTTCGCTTTTTACTTGGCTTAAAAACTCTTCTGTTCGTATTAGACGGTCGTTGTCTTGGCACTTTTCCCTTATGATAGTCATTATACAACTCATCTCCAATGTGTATAGTTTGGTATTCTGGTTTAAAATCACTGCTCACTAATTGCGAGTGTATCGTGTGCCCGACATTTAGTCCTTTCTCAGTTTTACCCCATTTTTGTCTTAGGCTCTGTTTCTTGTTCCTAGCAATAAGGTCTTCGTCACTTTGGCATTCAACGTTCTCCAAATAGTTTTTATACAGCAAATTCACTGAACTATCAAGATATTCCTTGTTTATATCTTGGCAGTCTTCACTTTCGACGTCCGTATAATCCGGTATGAGGTATTTTGTTATGATTTTTGTTATTTTTTCTGCACTTACTTCAGTTTCATCTAACAGCTTCTTAATTTTGTGACTAATTTCACTCATTTTGTCTCTAGGCTGTTCGTGTTTTTCTTTGTGTGTTTTTTCGGGTGGTTGTTTTGCGTTTTGATGTTCTAAGTATGCTTGTATCATCATGGCTATGTTATGTAGGGCCCTGTCGCTAGGTTGTTCTGTGACGTTTAATAATTTTGACAGATTAGACCAGAGTATTGCGAGGTTTTCATTGTATGTTTTGCAAGTGTCAGGATCTTGGGTGTAACCTGCTTGTGTGAGTGATCTTCTTTGTCGACCCCTGTAGTCACCTTGTTTTCGCTGAGAAGGAAATGTAGTGGATAAAATACGATACATTATTTTAAAGAGTTTAATTCCTTAATGGTGATGACAGTGACCATGATAAAAAAATTGTAATGTCATAATTATCTTAATAATTTTTATAACTGTCACCAGAATCTCAATGTTCTTTCAACGTTCGCAGGAAGCCGTTGAAAGCTGGCTTGGTTTGTGAATTAAGAACTATCCATTATGATAACCAATTACTTTTATATTACTTACTAGCCCTATTAAAGATGGTTGATGCAAATTATGGATAGTAAGTATTAAAAACAACCTAGTTTTTGTTTTCATAAGCACTTATTGAACAAAGGTTGTTTATGAATTCATATTGCAGTTTTAAATTAATTAAATTATCATTTCGACTTCATCTTTCGTTAAAGTAATAATCGTATTGAAAGAGAAACCTACAATCATTTGTTGGAAGTTCAAGTGAAATTAATATTATATCAGTTAAGTTATTGGCCTATCTCTATAATACCTACACAAAATAGAGAAACAAATCAAATATTTGGGTATATCAATACTTACCGGTCTATTGTTATAAGACAATGTATAATGCGAAGTTCTCAAGAGTTTTCCATTATCCAAATATTTCATAAATTCATCTAATCGTTCATTAGTAGCCGGATTTAATTTATCACCAACGTTACTTCTTAGATAAATTGTGTTGCTGTTGTCTCTATCCTCAGATTCTATGTAATCATGAAGATCATCAAAATTATTTTGATCATTTTCCAATGGATGGCTTGGTCTCAAATGTTTAGCTGATTTTATGTAAAACTTTTTCAAGAAATCATGTAATCTAACATTGTTCTCAGATTCTTTTCGTTTTAGAATAACTTCACCACGTTTACTGTCTATTTGGTTTAAAAGTTTCTTGATATCAAAGTTTTCCGACACGGGTAATGTAGTCCTTATAAAATTTTCGTTGTTGTTGTGTTGTGTTGTTTCTAATTTATTTATCAGTTTACTCAATTCATCTTCACTGGTCGCATAATATTGATCATTAAATCGTATCACATCCTCTCCCAAATCACTACTGCCATAGTTATCTACATATTGTATTGATATAGGATAAACTTCAGGTTTTATGTTCACTTGATTCACTTGGTTTCGTAACATAGTGTTTATATTATGTCCTCCACTTATTCTACTTTTTACCGAACCGATGTTGGGATTAGCCAATGCATTCATGAGTTTTAGGAATTGACTATTATGAGGTTCAGAATAATCGAGATCAGGACTTTTAATTGTGTTTCTGAGATTGTCACCAAGGTTGAAATTGTCAACGTAATTTTGAGGGTTGGATCTTAGTGTCCTTTGTTTTTTCTTACTGTTTGATTTAGTATTTTTCAAAACTTCGTCTATTCTTGCCATCATTTTGGTGTTTCCTGGCAAGAGAGTCTCAGATTCATCCTTCTCTTCTGCACTAAAACCTCGGTTTTTAATACTCGTCAGTAGGTTTTCTAAATCTGTTTTTGCTTCTTCTTCGTAAAATTCTCTTGAGTGCTTGATGGGTTCTTTCGCAGCTGGTTTCTGTCCCTCATGTTTCTGTGAAAATTTGTATTATTTATGTTCATGTTGTATTTTTCCGTTGGTAATTATATTCTATATTTACCTTTATCAAGCAGTTTATTATTGCAATAGGCAGCCGTAAGAAAAACATTGTATAAGATAAATGTTTTATATGGTATGTCATGCTTTTCATAAGTCCACAGCTGGCATAGGGACATCAATTCTGACATGGTGGACTAATAAGTCGAATGCATTCGCAGTTTCGATTCCATTGATCAGGTTGACTTAGCTGCCTATATATAGAAATCCTTTACTTCCTTTGTTATCCCTCGATCACAAATTAACGCTCAGGGATTTGAGAATCGTCTTTACAAGTACTAAGTCTTGACTTACCGCTAAAATCTCAGTTAAAACACAAATTATTAAAATATAAAAGAAGTTATTTCTCATGGTGTACCCCGCTGCCGATTGAAGGCAACGTTTAGACCGTGCTAAATCCAAACAAAACATTAATTAATGTTTACGATAAAATCGAAAATTGATATTTGCTGAAAGGTGTCGCTATTAAATTGTAGTGTTTGGTATTTAAATGGATTTGTGTGTTATCATGATCGACCAAGATATTGATTGTTTTATGATATATTGTAGAAAATATGATTAGTTTGGTGCATTTGAATTTTAAAACGCCTGGTTGTTGCCAGACTGATAAATCTTCATAGCTATACTTACTTCTAGACATCCCTCAATATTTTCAAAAATTGGACGGTAATTGATGATTATGTGAATCGTTTATTCGCATGTCTACCTGTTAATTGAGTATTGTCAAAATTCCATATCATTTAATCGTCCGCGGCTGCCACGTCGGCCCATCTTTTGCAACTGAACGAATATTACCGCCCAGTACTACATTCAAATTAGCATGAAATAGGTACACAACGCTTTACTAAGAAAAACATGGACGGTGTTCAAATAAAACAAGGAAATTATGATCTATAAACATTATATTGAGCAAAAATAATTTAATCTATTTAATGTGTTTTACTCGGTGGGTATGCAATGTTTGGAGCATATTTAGAGACTTGACTTTTCTAGCAACTGACATACTTAGTTTGAAATATTGAAAATACTGGCACAAGGTAGTCCAGGGCAGGCCGATTAATTTTAAAGATTTTGCAACTATCAATCCAAAAGTTCATACCAAATATGGATTTTTGATTTATTTCTAGAAAATATATTCAAAAATGTCATGAATTTATGTCCTTTTAAATGATAATTATTTTTGTTCAAGTTTCGAGGTAATTCTTATTTCTCGATCTAATCTGATCTTCATCGCGTAAACAACCATATACATATATTATAATTTATTCATACTAACTGTGTATTGTATTTTGGTTGTTAGTTGCTTTAATACTTTTCTTCATATGTACCAGAGTTTATCAACTTCAATCTTCAGCACTTTTTGACTAGTTCTTCTATGACCAATTGACGTTTCTTAACCCAGCTTAAATCATTGTTCTATTTAACTATAACATATCTAACATCAAAAGCTTCATTATCTACAATTAAAACTAGTACAAAATACATAAAATAAAAAGCTTTTTTGATAACAAAATATTGCACGAACAAAAACAACTTAAATCTAATAAAATTGCTAACTTTGACTAGACAGTTTATCTTGTGGTTTTTTAATATCTGAAACTTTTTCATTTGGTATCTGCGCGTTCTGGTCACCTTGATAGTCTTTCGCGTATTGAGCAGTATCGTAACTCTGTTCATGCGGGTTTTCACTATCATTTTGCGCAGTTTCAGTCGGTAATTCTTGAGCATATTGAGTGGCATCGTAATTTTGTGCAGTTGGATAGTTTCCATCCTCTGTTGCGTAATTTTCATACTGTTGATCGTATTGCGCAGCGGGATCTGCTGCCTGTTGCGGATACTGCTCATAGTTCTCATACTGCTGCCCAGTGTATGGCTGTTGTTCATAATTTTGGTATTGATCATCACCAGTCACTGCCGGTTGTTCATAATTCTGATCATATTGATATTGGGGGTCAAATTCTTCAGGATGTTCGACTTCCATGGGTTTTTCTGCTTCCTCTTTAACTACCTGTTCTTTTTCCAGTTTAACTGGTTCTTCATGATCTTCAGAATGTTCTGTTTCTTGATAATCTATTTCGATTGGTTTTACATCTTGAGTTATGTTTTCATCTTCTTCGTTTTCTTGCTCGTTTTGTGGTTGGTCAGTTATTCCTGCAGCTTGGTAGCGGTCGTCTCGTTGGGTTGTTGTGATTGGTGGGTTCGGTCTGTGTGTGGTGTTTCCGGGGGACTCAGCTCCGGTATAGTCTCGTCCGCTGTCGGACGGGGGATGTGGTACATTTCTGTCGGTAGTGGTCGGGTGCGGGGGATGTGCTGTAAGGAAGCTTATATTAGTATTATATTATTGGCTTACTCAATAGTTTTATTTACTAAGTACTTTTAATTTTTGCTGTTGTACAGTGAAATACTTAAGTATAGTGCCATGATAGGGAAAACACAGTAAATCATAAATATGCATATTTTATACATTTTCTACATGTTTTTTGTTTAACATGACTCTATCCATGTCAGTTTCATGGGATTATCAGATTTACCAGCTGTTATCCAATTTCTACCATTGCAAACATATTGTGTCGATTGACCTCGACCAGTCATTATTACCTCAAAACATAATCAATGATCGATCACTGAAAGGCCAATCAGTCGACCTATATGAATGTTGTCATCGCTCGACTGCATTAGAGTATTATGTGTCATGTATCCGATACTGCTTATAATACAAGGCGTAACAGAACCGAAGGAAAACTCGAAAAAGCTTTTGTCAGTGAAAAAGGTTTTTTGTACTTTTAACTTTGACTTTGGTAATTTTAACTTTGGTCTGAAATCGCGGATAAAAAAATATGCATGCATAAAAAAGGTACATTTGTTGGCCAGCACATTTAGTTGAGGATGGCTAAACGTGCTGGCCAGCAAATGTACCATTTTTATCAAGGTGTTATGATTGTTCCAATAATTAAAGGTGTTCCTGATAATGAAGCTTTGTTTTCGTTTCCTTTGCTTTACATACCTTCAAAAGTGCTAGGCGTGTTGAGTGGGGTCTGCATAGATCTCGAGAGGCCGTTTACTTGACGCTGGAGAGTTGCCAGTTCTTGCCTGAGCACGCCATTCGTGAGCACACACAGACAAACAAACGTGAGGGATGTAGCGAACACCATGCAGGTTATAATAATTACTTTAGCAATGTTTATTGAGTTAATAGATGACTTTTTGATACTATATTCAATTAAGTATACACTTTTTTTTTACAGAAAGATGTCTAGATATACTAAATTTAAAAATGAATTTACTTCAGTAAAACATTTTTCTAATTCTGTCTAGTCGTATTCCTGTTGGATTAAATTGTATTTGAATTGAAATTGATAATTAATTATAATCTTGCATAACTTCCATTAGCTTTTATAGGTTTATAAAATTAATCTTCTAATCTAAAACTACATTATTCATGCAATCATGCTCATCTAATGTAACAACAACTACGATATCATCATCGCTCCATCAATGTCCATCATCACTTACCTTCGCTGGATCATCATCAGAATCATCAATCCTATCAATGGAAAGATCACTGAGATTCCTCGTTAAACCACCAACATCATCCCTTGAAGAGTCACTTAGGACGCTGTCCCTTCTATATCTATGTCTATAATTAGGGGTCGAAGTATAATAAGTGCGGTCTAAGTCATACGAGGTCCGACTATGCGGATACCCGCTCAAAGGTGTATAGCTTCTCAAAGGTGTGATGGTAGTGCAATACTTCTTATGGGAGCTCCATAAATTTCTAAGCTTTCTCATTAACTCAACGTTCCTGCAAAGCAATTGTGTTCTTTCTGCTCTGAAATGGAAATATGGGAGTGAATATTGTGAGGCTAGATGAGACTATAATTATGAAACTATATGAATTTACGATGAAAGATTCTAGTAATGTGGAATTACAATAGTTAGACTGGAAATCATTTCAGAACTAAAAGAAGAAAAATAAGTTTAGTTAGGTATTAAATAAGAAGAATCACTCCAGAGCTGAATATTAGATTGATTTCAAGCCTAATGAACTAAAACTGGCTGAATGAAATGAATATAAAATAGATTTTAGACAACTATTTATTGCACACACTTATATAATCGTTACCCATTAAAAGTTATTGAAACTTTGTACTGTCTCACAACACCGAGAGATAAACATTAATAACACTGAATAAAATGCTAATAAAGAAATATAACAAGCCAACAAATATCACACTACATTGCACGAACGTTTGCAACAAGAAGAATTAAATATTTAACACTAGCAGTCAACGACAAAAACAGTTATGTAGATAGTACTTTTGAAAACAATATCTAAACTCTAGCATTGATAAAAAAAAATTACTCACTGGTAACGTTCAACTAACAATATTGAATTTAACCACTATTTAGAGGTATTTTACAACTAAGTACAGTTACTATCTTTAACAAAACGGTTTATTTGAACGACTACCAGTGCCTTTCACTCTTTTCTAAGTCTACCTTAACATAAACTACAGCTCAAATTCTACTTGTATACGTAACATTTGCTTTGCTCTATCAATTCCTTTTCTCAGTCACACAGAAAATGCCCTTCATCAGCACTTTATGTAGCTTCCTCATCTTTTTCTGGTTCTTGACTAGTTTCTATCTCTTTCGCTATTTCACTTTCTGTAGGAACAGTATCTGTCACTACTTCCTCTTGTACTTCGGTACTCGCTTGTGGTTCATCTTTAGCTTCCTGTAGATCTTCAGAAAGTTCCACAGTATTCTGATCTGTCACCATTTGTTGTTCTCTATTTAAATCCTGCAGATTTGCTTGTACTGGGGCACTTTCCTCGTCACTGTGACTGTTTTTACCATCTACTTCTTCTGTAGCACTAGTTTTATCTTCAATAATCTCTACAGTCTCATTCAGAACTTGTATATCGCCGTCAGAGACTTCCATACTAAAGCTATTCTTAACACCTCTATTATCATCAGCTTGCACTACTATTTCCTCAACGTGCGCTCCTCGCTTCTTCTTCTCTTTCTTTCTTGGTTTTGGTACTAACTTGACACTTATATCAACTTTAATAGGCTCCTTTTTCTCCCGTAAAAAGGGCTGTTGTATCATAAGCGGCAGGTTGTATATCTTCTCTCCTTTGATGTTCGAGAGATCCTGATTGGTCGTCAACGGGCCAACAACGATTGGCACGAAGTTATTCGACGAATCGGACTCTTTTGCGGAGCGGCGCTTGGAACGGCGAGTCTCTCGGTCTCGCGATCTCGAACGCTCGCGCTGTGTTCTGATTGGTTCGTCTGAATGGCCGCGACTCTGCGCACTGCCTGCCACCAATAAAAACACAGCACGACGTTAAGACAATACTTTTAAATGGGTAACGATATTTCAGCCAGCAATGTTAGGTGAAGTTATAAAGGATAGTGACATAAATCATGCTATTAGATTGTAAATTGTTCGTACTTGTGCCTACGATTTGCGTCGTCGAGCTTGTCTGTGAGCAAACGACATTCGCCGGTGAGTTTCTCCATCAGACTGTTTTGTGAATGTATCATGGACTCCAACCCAGCCACCGTTTTAGCTGCGGAACCAAATGTTCTAGCTTTAACTCTAATACGTAGTCACTACTATGGGAGGTCATTGTAAACAATCTGATGAATAAACTATTGAAAGTTAAGAAAGAATACAAGCCCTTTCATAGCACTATAGACGTACATGCAAGCGCAGAGAATGAAAGGGTAAAGTATGAATGTTTTGAAGGTATTGTTCCAAATTGTTTCAAGTGTGAATAATCTTTCAAAACATCAATAGTTTACCCATGAATGAGCCTATTTCCCAAAGATTTAGAATAGTTTTGAGACCCAACTTTGGAGGAACTACTGAGAGTGTAACATTACGTACCGTGCTTGTTCTCCATCGACTCGAGCATGGTGGACAGCTCCTTCTCTTTCTTATTCTTCTCTGGCGATATCGGAGTTAAGTTCTTCATTGTTTGCTGCGAACAGAACAATTTTATGTTTCGTTTTCATCTATTTTTCTCGGCTTAATGTGTTCTTAGATACATCCAATGTCATTTTCGTTTTGTATTAGTTAACATTTTCAATACTACTAAGAAGATTGTGATTAGCTCAATGTAGGTACCTCTTTCTCCAGATTAGAGATTTGTTCAGAGAGACGTAGATTCTCACGACGTGAATGAACCAGGTCAGCATCAGCTCGGTCCAAGCGTTGACGAAGAGACTGGATCTAGAAGAAAGAAGAAAAAATATTTATAGAAGTAGAAAACTTGAAAGAAATGTGACACAAGAAGCTTAAACACGATTATTTCAAGAAGGCACACAATAACTGCAACTGGGAACTTATCCAGATTGCTAGTAAAACTGTCATCATACTTTAACCGAGAATCGATTCCTGAGGAACCCCACTTTAGGCAGTCGCATTTACGACTTCTATATCATCAATAAAAACTATTTAATAGGCTAGCTGCCTAAAAAAATCTAATTAGTCCGTAAGATAGACTCCCCAAAAATATTGGACACGTATTTTTTATTTTTTCACGTAAACAAAAAACGAAGACGACATAGTGCGTTGAAAACTCGTGTGACGTCACTTCGTGCGACGATTTTTACCACGCCGTGATGTCACAAGCCCCCACTCATGATCTTTGAAGCTTTTTATCTTTGTAAATTTTTAGAGATTTCATAAAACAAAAAATACGTGTCCAATATTTTTCGATAATCTAGCTGACGGACTAAATAGGATCATATTTTTAGTCCTCAGGAAACATCCCTATTACAGAAATATGCTTCTTACTTCAGAGTTAAGTCGGTTGGTCTCATGCTTGGCCTGTCGCTGGTGTCTCTCGATGGCCAGACGAGCGCTCGCCAGCTCTTCTTCCAAGGAGGCCTTCTCTGCGTGGGCTTGGGCCAGGTCTGCTTGGAGAGATGCTGGAAGATCAAAATAATTTAGAGTAGTAGCCAATATAATTGTTCGAATCTTTTGAAATCCAAGAACAATTAACAAAGTAGGAATATCTCTGACATTGATTTTATAAATCCATATTAAATTAATGTGCGATCAGCATCTGCACTGACCTAAGAACCACATTGAATTCCATTTTAAGAGCCTTAGTCTTTAAACCAAGAGTAAACAGGTTTCCACCAGGTGAGATTGTGGTCGAATTTCAGAACTAACCCCAAAATACGATTTAGGAGGTATTAAAGTTTGTATGGAAAAAATCCTTGGGTTTATAAAGTTATAACTTTGCACGAATACTGACCTAAATAAATATGAAATCATGGCAATATTCGTTTTATAAAACTAGCCCTCAATAAAAATACGGCTTAGGGGGTGTTAAAGTTTGTATGGAGGAATCTTAACGCTTTGTCCGATGAAGTTGAAACTCAGCATTGTATTTTTTTTTTATTAAAAAATAAGAATCACGCGGTTTTTTAATCGTAAATGATACCCCAAAAGGGTGGATGACGTTTTTCGGGAAGAAAATTACTGCTTGCTTCAATTTACTATGAAGTTGAAATGAATAGTTTACAATCTGAATAATTGAAGCGAGTAACGATTTTTTCATAATCATCCCCCAGCGGGGTGAAGGGTACAACAGTTGTGCTGATCCTGAGACCAACCACACTAAATGGCTGGCTAATTATTACCAATTAATTTTATGTCCCCCTTAACGAGCATTAACGTTTTTGGAATACCTACTAAATCTCTGCGGACGAAGTCGCGGGCGAAGTGCTAATCAATAATATAAAAAAGCTGTTGTAGTTTTGTGGTCCTAGGAGTCTATGAACATTATATCCGAATCACTGTGATTGTCATGACCATTTATACACATACTATCAAGATATCTCGTAAAGTATACATACACGTTTTATTTTTGAGTTCCATCTTCAGCTCATCGATGGCCGCGTTCTTCATTGACAGCTCTCGTTTGAGCTCGTTCTCTTCACGACGTTGACGCTCCAGGTCCAACTGATTGAAAATTGTTTTTTTTTAGTCATATCTTATTTACTACTTCGTTTTTTAATACTATAATATATGTTGCCAAACCAAGAAAAGACAAAGATTATTTGTCTTTTCTAAATTTAATGAATTTTTTTAAATTACCGTTGTCTTACTGTGCTATACTGTATCGCTGCTCGGTTGCGCTACGCTCCTGTATGGCACGACTAGCTTACCAGTAACTTAGCGACGTTGTCGTACTGTGCAGCCAGGTCGTGCTGCAGCTCGTCAAAGTGCGCGTTGTATCGCTGCTCGGCTGCGCTGCGCTCCTGTATGGCACGACTAGCTTACCTGTAACTTAGCGACGTTGTCGTACTGTGCAGCCAGGTCGTGCTGCAGCTCGTCAAAGTGCGCGTTGTATCGCTGCTCGGCTGCGCTGCGCTCCTGTATGGCACGACTAGCTTACCTGTAACTTAGCGACGTTGTCGTACTGTGCAGCCAGGTCGTGCTGCAGCTCGTCAAAGTGCGCGTTGTATCGCTGCTCGGCTGCGCTGCGCTCCTGTATGGCACGACTAGCTTACCTGTAACTTAGCGACGTTGTCGTACTGTGCAGCCAGGTCGTGCTGCAGCTCGTCAAAGTGCGCGTTGTATCGCTGCTCGGCTGCGCTGCGCTCCTGTATGGCACGACTAGCTTACCTGTAACTTAGCGACGTTGTCGTACTGTGCAGCCAGGTCGTGCTGCAGCTCGTCAAAGTGCGCGTTGTATCGCTGCTCGGCTGCGCTGCGCTCCTGTATGGCACGACTAGCTTACCTGTAACTTAGCGACGTTGTCGTACTGTGCAGCCAGGTCGTGCTGCAGCTCGTCAAAGTGCGCGTTGTATCGCTGCTCGGCTGCGCTGCGCTCCTGTATGGCACGACGAGCGCCCTCCCCGGCCAGCTCGCGAACTTTGTTACGTTCCTTGGCTAAGTCATCCTGTAAATTGCATTCGATTTTAAAACGAAGGTTAAGTTTAACAGCCTTGCTGGAACCTTGTCTTCTTATTCCACATAGGCATGACGTCACACAAAATTCATTTTTGGTTTACATGACAAAAGAAAAATACGTTTTCAATATATAAAAAAAAATGTAGATATCTGTGCGACTGAATAGATTTTTATAAATCTAACCTATTAGATGTGATAAATCAAACTCTATGGTAAGAACAATTGAAAGGGGTGCGAAGCACTATATGTAGGACTAGCTTCTGCCAGCGACTTCGTCCGCGTGCAATAGTTACTTTACCCCCGATTTTGAAACTCTCAGCCCGATCGGTTTAAAATTGACAAAAGATAGACATGCTGTTTCGGGATATTTTTTAGATAATTTTATGTAGAACATTTCCGTAATACATGATTTCTATGTAACTTTAACCATTAAGGCTACACACGCGACGGAAGCTTAAAAAATGGAGTAACTTCTTCCGTTTTCCCAACATTTTCCTTCACTGCTCTGCTCCTATTGATTGTAGCGTGATGAAAAGTATACTATAACCTGCCCAGGAGTATGAAGAATAATTGCACGAAGTTTCGTTAAAATCGGTCGAGTAGTTTTTGTTTCTATAAAGAACATACAGACAGACAGACAGACAGACAGAAAGACAGACAGACAGACAAAAATTTTACTGATTGCATTTTTGGCCCCAGTATCGATCACTAATCACCCCCTGATAGTTATTTTGAAAATATATTCCTTGTACAGAATTGACCTCTCTACAGATTTATTATAAGTATAGATAGATGTAGCTCCTTTAAGCTACCGGTCCAAGTGTAGCATGAACGTAACAGACTATGGTACCACTTTATCGTTTTTGAATCCAAACCTACCTTCATCCGGCGTATCTCAGCCTCCAAGTTGTTCCGTTCCTCCCGGAGCTGTTGTTCCACAGCATCAGATCCTCGCTTATACCGTCCATCATCATCACGCTGCTCCAAACTTAGCTTCAGCTTTGATATCTGAGCTTCCAGGGCAGATTTGTCCCTGTCAGAGGAAACAATTACAACTACACTAGTAACAACACAAAATTTGAATGAATTTGAAAATCTTTAAGTATACAAATATTAATTTGTAATCTTTGAATTATTATTTTTAATGTGTTTTTTTTAACAGTTTGTTGGTGATGACTGAGGTAGGTAAATACTTTCATAACACATATGTATATAAAGATAGTATGTATACCAAAATCGTTACACAAACTTAATTCTATGGCTACAGTAGCGATAGCGGTCTTATCGCTGACAGAGAGAATCGTAGAAATGACATATCTCAAAACTGATGATTTATAGTTGTGTTGAAAAGTTTGCCCTCCGTTTACTGTAAACACGTCATTTCTATGTGAATATCTGCTCTCTCTCTCCCCTCTCTCTCTCTTACTAAAGAGCTTAGAAAAATAACATTTTACAAAAATGCGCTCTGTTTGAGCGCACTTTTTTCAGCACAACTATTTTACTAACTGAAAAATCATCAATTTTGAGATCGGCCTTGTAGTAGTGAAACGATATACTATGGATCATTATAATCAAAATGATGTTGACTGATTCATTGGCAGTGCACAGCCAGGATCAAACTTACCTGATCCGCACTGCCAACAATATGTGCGACAAGACGGTTAATACGTACCTCTGCAAATTGTCGATCTGGCGCTTGAAGCCATCGAGGCAAGTTGAGTCAACGAGCCCAGAGGCCAACTTGCGCTTGTTCTCATTATTCTCCTCCTAGAGAATGTTTAATATACAAAATATATGATGATGAGTCAATAGTGCTCTTAGTTTCAATGGGCTTCCCAGGGATCTTAATGTCGACTTGTTTTGCACCAGTGTGGCGACCTTAAGACGGTTTTTGCCACAATTATTTTTTAAGGACAGTTAATTTATCTACTACATACATACTACTTAACTGGTTATATTAACTTGTATGTACTTTCTTTTGTATCGACTACTCTCCTTACCTATATGTGGAGGCTTGTTATTACAGTCTTTGTGTTATTGGTTGATTAGTCTATAAGCCTTCTTTAAAATAAAATAAATAAATAATATCAAATTGATTAAGATTTTGCTTTAAAAAAAAATGTTTAGAAAGGTCTTCATAATCGGATCCTTACTTATCCTTTTTAAATTTCTTTAGTTGTACCAACATGCAATACTGGTTAGTAACTGATGGCGTTGTAAAGTGCAATTTAAAATTGAATGTTGTTTCCAATTTATAACGTTTATCAAGCTTGTTCTAGTTCTTATTTATTTAAAAAACATACCTGGACTGACAATATAACAAGTCATAAAAACTTAAATAACACCTTACCTGAATCTTCTTAAGATCGATCTTTGCCTGCGCGAGCTGAGCTTCCAACTCAGCGATGCGAGACTCGAACACTATGTTCGGTCCTTCCAGTCTGGTGGAGCGAGACTTCGCAGACTTGCGGGCTTTTAGTGGAGTAGTCTATTGAAAAATAAACGGAAGAATTCTTAGGAGAAGCACTCGTGTAAGTATTATCTAAACAGGAAGCTCTTCAAGGATACAATAGTGAAATGATACCGTCCTCCAGCATTTTCATCATAAGAGAAGCGATACGTTTTGGGTATCCCAAACCTCAAACAGTTTATTGTAATCCGTAACAAATAGACCAAGTAATTACAATACAGGCTACATTTTTATAATGGCGCCTACCTCCGTTTACGTAAAATTCAAGGCGAAACTCAATAGGGAACAACAAGAGTACTGCGGGCGGTCGAAGAGTTAGTCAAAAACGGGCTCATTATACACTTTTGAGTATATTCCGCTTTTCCTCATTATTTCGGATTCGGTCATTTCCACGTCCTCGAAAAAATCACTCTGTGAGTTTGCCCAGGAAAGACCACCATGTTTTTTTGTTGCTGCCAAGTAGTTGGTCGCGGAGGTCATGAACAAAAGTTCTAAAAATAACCAAATCACGAATTTATTATTCATATTGAATAGCCTGCTCCTATTCAATATGAATAATAAATTCGTGATTGTACTCAAATTTACGAGGTCGCTTCGCTCGCTCTCGCATTTAGGTCGAAGTTTGTACGTAAGTTGACAACATTACTTTTATATCTGTATCTTACCTATCCGAGAACATTTCGAGCTTGCTTTTGCATCCAATTAACCGGAGATTAAGGAAACTGACCTAGCTACTTGTATACAATACCCCTAGATGTATTCAGAGTTGGGTTGCTAAACTTTTCAGGCTCGCTGTTTTTACACGACTCCCAATTCTCTCATCTCAATCAATCATCATCATCATCAATCTCAGATGCTATTAATATTGTAATTCCTACCTTGTTATCACTGTCCAGTCTCATAATGACTCCCAACTTCTCTAGCTCGCCTCTCTCTCTGGTCTGCCGTATTGTTGTTCTTCTGTACTTCGCGTAGATGCTAAATATTGTAATTCCTACCTTATTCCTTTCCAGTAGCATGCTATCTTCCAATTCGTCCACCTCATCACTTGCTTCTTCTTCTGTACTTCTTGTAGATGCTACTAGTATTGTAATTCCTACTTTGTTATCACTATCCAGTCCTGTACTGTCTCCCAACTCATCTAACTCACCTCTGTCTGATGTACAGTATTTTTGTTCTTTTGTACTTCTTGTAGATATCACTATTATTATAATGCCTACATTGTTGTCACTATCCAGTACCGTACTGTTTCCCAACTCTTCTAGCTCATCTCTCTCTGATCTGCTGTATTGTTGTTCTTCTGTAATTCGCGTAGATTCTAATCATGTTGTAATTCCTACCTTGTTATTACTATCCAGTCCCGTACTGTCTCCCAACTCCTCTAACTCATCGGTCTCTTATCTGCTGTATTGTGGTTCTTCTGTACTTCGCGTAGATTCTAATCATGTTGTAATTCCTACATTGTTATTACTATACAATCCCATACTGTCTCCCAACTCCTCTAGCTCATTTATCTCTGATCAGCCGTATTGTTGTTCTTCTGTACTTCGCGTACATGCTAAATATTGTAATTCCTACCTTATTATTACTTTCCAGTACCATGCTATCTTCCAACTCGTCCACCACATCACTTGCTTCTTCTTCTGTACTCCTTGTAGATGCTACTATTATTGTAATTCCTACCTTGTTATCTCTGTCCAGTCCCGTACCGTGTCCCAACTCGTCTAGCTCACCTCTGTCTGATCTGCAGTATTTTTGTTCTTTTGTACTTCTTGTAGATGTCACTATTATTATAATTCCTACCTTGTTGTCACTATCCAGTACCGTACTGTTTCCCAACTCTTCTAACTCATCTCTCTCTCTGATCTGCTGTATTGTTGTTCTTCTGTACTTCGCGTAGATGGTATATATATTATAATTCCTACCTTGTTATCACTATCCAGTCCCGTGCTATCGCCAAGTTCATCCAGCTCATCACTCTCGGAGCCGTTGTAGGAATGAAACATTCGGGAGATCAGCTTGTTCTTCTGTGCCTCGTGGAGGTGTTCATTCTCTGATATCACTTCTTTAACTTTGCCGAGCAAGTTGTTTAGTTCATCCTGCGAAAGGGAAGGGTCGAAGAATTAAAGAACATTAAATTGAAAGATTATGAACGATTAATAATGGCATAAACTATGTATGGTCAAACTATTAAACCAAAAAAAAAGACAACCTTATCCTAATAGTTAATCACTGCATGTAAAATATGGTGTAGATAAAGTTGTCAGAGAGAAAGAGCTAATTGCGATAAACCGAGGATAAACCGCCATAATAACAGCGATCCTATCTATGTTGTTTGCACTGCTTGATAGGGTGTGCAGTAATGAGTATTTTTATCGACTTCGATTAGGTACAGGAATTATAGACCTGTAATACTGCACAGCCGTAAATATAGTGACACAGTTTTCGTGAAGTTTTCTGGCCTGTTCTGTCCCACTGCAGGGCAAAGACGTCCCTTACCTTCCTCCATTTCTCCCGGCTTTGTGAAAGTGTAGAACAATCCTCTCGATAGGCTCGATACTTACCCGACAGTACTGGCTCTCTCTCTCCAGCTGTTCGATGTACTCCTCTTGTTTCTGTATGAAGTTGATGACGTCAGGGTTGGTGCCACCGGTCAGGTCACCTGCAGTGGCTGCAGCGGACGTTGGAGCCGGCGCCGCTGTTGGTGACTTGTAATCTGAATATTGAAAAAATTAAATACATTTTAGAATATGGCAGCCAGATCTAGGCGTCTTCTCTCAGGCCTGCAGCCGTGGTAACCTTGGGGAACAATCAGTCGTTGCAGATAACTATAGGCCAGAAAATCTGACACCAGACAGGCCAAGGGGTGTCGTATTAATCAGTTACTAGTGAGATGTGGACTTCCGATTAGCTATCACTCCACGTAAAATACTGATATTGTCTGCATCCGGTTAGACTGGCAATCGACCCCAACACAATTGGGAAAAAGTTAGGCAAATTAAATCGCCAAATCAACCTAGAATGCCACTACGGCTACTGTTTTATTTTAACACTAGTGACCGGCCCCGGCTTTGCACGGGTGCAATGCTGATAATAAATCTCTACTATATTATGCATGTACCTATAATATATCTAATCACTATCTATTAAAAAAAAACTTTTTACAAAAAATAAAACCGACTTCTAAACAAAAAAAAAAACCAAAAACTACAAAATAACTTTAATTTTGGAACTCGGTATTTTTAGTTGCTTCATGTTTTTGAGCACACCGACTTCCGAAATTAAAGTTATTTTGTACCTACTTTTTGGTTTTATTTTTGTTTAGAAGTCGGTTTTATTTTTTGTAAAAAGTTTTATTTTTATTTTTCCCTTTTTAGTGGTTCACTCCCAGCTAAACATACCCATCACAGCGTGTTGGTGTAAACAATAAACAAACATGCGATTTCAGCTATCCCGACAGATTTGCTATCATTTATTGAAATTAACAAAAAAACCGCTTGTTCGATCTCGATAAAATTAGTTATACCCTTTCCAACAAAAAAATAATTTTTCAAATCGGTTGGCAAGCGACGAAGTTATGCGCGAACAAACATTAAAAAAAAAAAACATACAAACATCCGAATTGAGAACCTCCTCCTTTTTTAGAAGTCGGTTAAAAAACCGCATCAAAATCCGTTGCGTAGTTTTAATGATCTAAGCATACATAGGGACAGACAGACAACGGGAACCGACTGTTTTATACTATGTAGTGAAGTAACTGAGCCCCCCTTACCTTATATTGGGTATTTAATCACACTAATAATGGCGATATGTCATTGAATTAATTTTGACGTACCTAATGAGGCACAATCTTACTGAGATACTTTCATAGGTTCGCCGTTGCCGCTTTGTCGACATCGATAAGGACTATGTACCAAAGTATGTAACAACAAATAAATAACATTGAATTTGTTTGTTTGTAATACCTATCAAAGTAACAGCTTCTTCCTAAATGCATATTAAAATAGGCATTATACGATAATTTATCAAAAAAAAAAATCGGTTGTTCGTTTGTCACTTGTCGAAACACTGGCATATATAGCTGATGTTACATAGTCTGCTTTTATTTTAGAAAAATAATTTGGGTTACAAAATTGACAGTCGTGCTGAATTACGAGTTTGACGCGAAAGAGCAACCGCTACTATACACCCCTAGTTTTTAATTAGTACAAATACTTTAAGGGCTTATTAGAAAAGGTCTTGTTATTATTTAAGAAAAGTCTCAAAAAATTATGTTCATAAACAGCAAAGTTATTAGCGTTTTTATTTCCTAAAATTCCACTCAACTTATAAAAATATTGTACAGGCTATTGATTTATCTATATATACTTATAATAAATCTGTAGAGAGGTCAATTCTGTACAAGGAATATATTTTCAAAATAACTATCAGGGGGTGATTAGTGATCGATACTGGTGCCAAAAATGCAATCAGTAAAATTTTTGTCTGTCTGTCTGTCTGTCTGTCTGTCTGTCTGTCTGTCTGTCTGTCTGTCTGTATGTTCTTTATAGAAACAAAAACTACTCGACCGATTTTAATGAAACTTGGTGCAATTATTCTTCATACTCCTGGGCAAGTTATAGTATACTTTTCATCACGCTAAAATCAATAGGAGCAGAGCAGTGAAGGAAAATGTTGGGAAAACGGAAGAAGTTTCTCCATTTTTTAAGCTTCCGTCGCGTGTGTAGCCTTAATGGTTAAAGTTACATAGAAATCATGTATTACGGAAATGTTCTACATAAAATTATCTTAAAAATATCCCGAAACAGCATGTCTATCTTTTGTCAATTTTAAACCGATCGGGCTGAGAGTTTCAAAATCGGGGGTAAAGTAACTATTCCACGCGGACGAAGTCGCTGGCAGAAGCTAGTGAATGAATAAATGACGATTAAAATGGAAAAACACTGTGCGTAGTATTTGTTGATTCTATTATGAATTTACCAGTTATTAAAAACCTCCGTGGACAATTTTAAGTTTTTATTTTTTTACTTTTGACTAAATTTGAAAATGAAAACAATATATCTAGTTTTAATTTCCGCGAATATTAGTGGGTTGCAGGTATGCACCTCCCTCCCGCCCGCTATATTATGCACATGCAAGATTACTGGGCTACACAAATAATAATATGATCAAATAATAATTAAAAACTAGGGGTGTATAAATAAACGTAATATAATTTACCAGTGTGTTTAGTTTGCTGTGGGTGTAGTTGTTCAAGCTGACACAATAACTTACCAGTGTGTGTAGTTTGCTGTGGGTGCAGTTGTTCAAGCTGACACAATAACTTACCAGTGTGTGTAGTGTGCTGGGGGGTGTAGTTGTTCAAGCTGTCCGCATACAGGGTGGTGTATTTAGCAGTGAGGCGCGGCCGAGGCTTGTATTCAGCCAGGGTGTAGGAACTGGTATACTTTTTGTCCACGTCGCCATCTGATTCGTCCAAGTTCTTCACTGATGCTGAGCCACCGTAGCTGCGTACCTACGGTTTTTATTTTGGAATAAGTCAAAGTCAAGGAAAAAAAAGTTTTTTTTTTTGTTTGTTTGAATAAAATTAATCAAACTTGATATTTGGTTTAAAATTGAGGATTTGTTTTATGTTTTGTTTCATAATATTTTCTTGTTTCAAATGATCACAAATTTAAATAATTTCCTTTCAAAATACCTACGTATCTAAACTACTTAATATAGGTCACTTCTAACACTGCTTAGTTATTTTGTATTCAATCAATATTAATTAATTTGTAGATAAACAAGCAGGAATTACATATATGTATTTTCAAAACATCGTGTTTATATTTCGTTCCCTGAATTTAACTTTCCTAACCTAACCTTAAATAATAAAAAATAACCAACTCACACTTGGTGCGTAATTCCCCGACAAGAAGTATCTCAGCTTCGACACCGCCTCTTTGTAAGCCAACTCTGTATAATCGGGGATCCTCTTCAAGCCATACTCGTTCATCTTACTGGGCCGCCTATTCAAATAATTCGTATAATACATAATTAAAATAAAACTAAACAACTACAAACAAAACATTATTAAACTTCGAAATAAAAATTAAAAAATAAACATCAAATTTTTTTGGAACTAGTGTAGCGCATTGCGCTTGGTTGCCGAGTGCTGGGATATTCGAAACCGTATCGATTAAACAAAATCGTTGCTATGGCAACGGTTGTTGTGGTAAACATACGCCTCGCGACTAATGCAGAGGAATTGCAATCGATTTCTCATCGGTATCGAGTAGATTAGATAGGTGGTAGTAGTAGCTCCTCGTCAAATACTCAACTGAATCGGGTTATAGGTGCTGCAAGTCGACCCTACGTAGTCGTCAAAAGCTCGGCAGATTGATTGATCGAGTAGATTAGATAGGTTTAATCGAGTTCTGCTTATTAGTTTGCATCATGGAGTCGTTGGTTTATATGTAGCACGCGATGTGCTCTGAATTTGATTTTCAGTTGAATGAAATTAGCGATGAACTATGATCGTTATATTTAATACTAGATTAGGACGATAGGATCATGCTTGTGTTCAACAGCTTGATCTGATAGTTTCTTGAACTAACAATGGATGTTCCAATTAATCGACGACAGGTACAAATCTGCCAACCTCGTAATATGTATAAACAAAAGAAAAGTGCCCATTTTAAAATAATTAAAGAAATTTATCAGCTGTTTTAGTTTTCATCAACATCGGGGCCGTGAATCGACAGCTGCATCACAGTATTTGAAAATAATATCAGTTTTGATTTAAGTATGTAGGATAAGTCACAAATTCAAAAAGTAGTTTGTTTAAAATAAGCACTGTCCTTTAGTTCGTCATGTGTTATTATTACTACTTCCCAGTATTTGATCCTTAGTAGTCGGTTCGATTCCTGGCTACGAATACAGATTTTTCAAACGTCCAACAAGTCAGTTTTAGTTTTCGGTAGTTTTTTGCCAATCACGCTCACTTTAAAAATTCAAGATATGATATTCGTCGGTAAGTGTAGGCAGTGGCCGCAAACACGTCTGCTGAGCGTAGCAGGGGTTCGAACCCCAGGCCGACAAAGTTTAATTGTTTTTATGATGGTCGCGGTCAGTTATAGGCATACCTGTGATTATTATGTACAGCTATGTAAGTTACCGGGAAGATAAATTTAGTAATAATTACATAGGATGACATATTGACGGTTTAATTGCTAAAAGCGATCTTTGAATGGATCTGGACTGGAACTGGATTCGCGCATATTGCATTAGGGATGTATTTATAATTTAGGTATTTATTATACGCCGAGACGATCGGTGGCAGCGACTTCTCGCGTACGGCCCTGGTTCAATCCATGGTCCGGAGCGAGGAGGCATGGGAAGTGGTCACTTCCTTCTGCAAAGCAGTAATGCTAGCGAAGGAGGAGGCGGACCGTGTGCGGGAGAGGGAAACCTCACGCTCCAGCCGCCGCAACAGAAGAAGACGCCCCGGGCGTCGGGAAACGCAGGGCGATTTCCGGCCACCGTACGGGCGGGCCTGCGGATAGCGAGCTAGCTAGAAAGATTCACCGCAGCACTGGAACGTAAAGGGAGCAGGAAGGATCACGGGTGGGTTTTAGTCCGTAAGAGTCTGACACTCCCTTGCGCTCCGCCCAGAGCGGTAGAAGTCAGAAAAAAAAAGTAATAACTTTTTTTTTCTGACTTCTACCGCTTTTTTCATTGTCCGCTTGAAATTGTATAGGTAATAAATATATTACCTATACAATTTCAAGCGGACAATGTCAATATAAGATTAACACACAGTTAATTCCAGAAAAGTGAAAAGCTTTCGTGAGGTTTGGTGTAGAAGTGAACGAAATGAACAAAATATAAATTATTTTAGTAGCATATATATATTGTCTCTCTCTTAACATAATTTAATGATTAGAGAGTGATAATAAACGGGCAACTGTACTAAAATTAAAAATAATATAAAACAAATCAGAAATGGAAAACTAAAAACATATTGAATTCCAACAATAGTAAATTCCAACAGAAAACTTCGACGCTCTTCTAATTTCTCGATTTTCTTACCTACACCAAATTTACTTTGGCCAAACTTTTAACATATTAGCTACATATTTAGTGGTAATAAAACTCAATACCTACCTAGCGAAGCTAGACTTGAAATATTTTATTAATATGTTCCATTTTATAATACCTATTTAGGCAAAAACTTTTAGAAACACTTTACAGATGACTCATTGAACACAAAAAGGTTTTTATAGGATCTCAAGTACTTGCCGAATTTTAGTGCGCTTCAGCTTCCCGTTCATCTCTTTATCAGAACCCGCACTGGAGCCGCTCTTCACTCGATAGCCCGTCGACTTGGGCTTGCTGACGTAACTTGTCGAACCCATACTATCACTAACACGCCAACTATAGAAACCTATCGCAATTTATATTCAAAGCAATGCGAAATTTATGCCAACGGGAAAGGTATTAAAACTGATATTTTGCAATAGTGGTAAACCGACACGATAAAGAACCTATAAATTCAAATTTCGAATGTGGCTGGCATCGCGGGCCCGCGTTGCCGCCTATAGACAAGGTTGTCGAAAAAGGAATGAGTTTTGGAACAAGAACTTTTGCTCCTTCCTGTGTTTTGTCCCGTTTGCACGCGCGGAATAATGGCTGTGTCTATTTCGTATCGATGGAAAAGTTTTTCTTCAGGATTCATAGGCGAGGAGCTTGCGTGGAAAAATATGCCGTATCGTTTTTGCTCGTGTAATTCCTAGCAAATCGAAACATTATTTGGTAAGGATAGATAACGCATATAAAAAAAACTTTTTACAAAAAAATACAACCGTTTTTTTACAAAAAAAAATAAAAATAGTGCAAAATAACTTTAATTTTGGAACTCGGTGTTTGTGGTTGCTTTTCGTGTTTTGAACACCGACTTCCGAAATTAAAGTTATTTTGCACTTTTTTGATTTTTTTTGTGTAAAGTCGGTTGTATTTTTTTGTAAAAAGTTTTTTATTTTTCACTTTTTAGTGGTACCTACACCCCCTCCCCTCCCCCCACCTAAACGAACCAATCACATTGGTGTAAAAAAAACGTACTGCTCCTTTGCAGAGTAAACTAAGAGGTCATCAATGTATACAAAGTAGATATTTTTTTTAGATTTTTCGAAAACCGCTTGGTCGATTTCGATAAAATTTTCATGGAAACCATGGACCATTTGGAAAGTATACCCTTTCCAACAAAAAAAGAATTTTTCAAATCGGTTGACAAGCGACGGAGTTAAGCGCGAACAAACATTAAAAAAAAATACAAACATCCGAATTGAGAACCTCTTCCTTTTTTAGAAGTCGGTTAAAAAAGAATCGTGTCAAATTCATATAATAATTATGCATTTATGCAATATCTTTAAACTTCTTTTTTCGACAGTTTCATGGATTTTAGTAGTAGCCAAACAAATTATTATACATATACAGTGTGAAATCTTAATGGTTGTTTTCCCGCGGCAGGACGATTACCCATCAGTAGTACTATCGAAACACAAAGTTAAACTAAAAAAATAAATGTTTTTTTTTTCAAATCATTAAAAAAGTGTTCATAAACTCGAAAGAGCGAGAATCAATAGTAGTGCACTAGACATAAAGTAGGTAGATACCTACATGAGACGCACGTACCGCCGCGTACCTACATATCGCGCGATGCACTACTGTTGGTTCAAGTCGCTTTCGAGTTTTGTTTATCACAATTGTTAATATGCCATTTATGGAGTCTAATATTTTTTATATATATAAATCGATTGTATTACCGATACAAACTCATTTCGCTTCGGGAAAACAACCATTAAAATTTCACACTGTATATATGTATTGAGCGCAGTATGACTGAACGATTGAATCAAACCATGGACTCAATAATTCTCAGGCATCCGAAGTGACTTAGTATAGACAAATCCCAATCACATGTAATATAGTTGGGAAGCCCCAACTTAGGAAGAAAAACATCACTTCTATGTTACACCCTCCAAATAAATCATAAATGTGAAAAAGTTTCATTTCGACGAAAAATACCCCACGCCCCCTATCTCCGGAACTACGCGACAGGCAGTGTCTAGCGTGCATCGAAGACAAGCTAATAACTTTTTGGAGGGAAAATACATTCGTGATCACGCGACAAAATGGCTGCCGGACCACAAATCATAGCGTTTACGTTCACTGACTCATTCGCATAATTAGATCCACGTAGTTTCCAACAATGTTTACGGAAATTATTGAAATTATATTTTAATACGGTTTTAATTTCAGGCACGGGCGTAGTAATTGAAAATAGCGCCCAGTGCACGTATCATTATAAAGAGTAGTTCATAATAAAGAGTATTCTATTCTGTTTTATTCTATCACTGTTGCACCCCTTCGTAAATTATCTTAATATAAAACAAAAATACATTGAATATAACCGTCATTACTTAACTACTAAGAGCGAACAAAGCGAGCTCGAAAATATTTGCGTCCTGCTGGATGAACTATCTTCGGTAAGAGCCAGGTCCTAGATTACGCGGGCTCTCTACCCGTACTTACCGCCTGGCTTGCGGCAAGCCTCGCAACCCAGAGTGCCTGTTAAGGCCCAGGCTGGCAAGCGCTATCTCGAAACCTCGAATATATGGCCAGTCCGACTCTATCTTCTCTATCGTTACAGTCGTCAGTGCCATAACACAGTACCTACTACATGTAGAAGAAATCCATGCCTGGACGTTTCCTCTCGCTGAGTGAGTAATCATAGTACGATTACTTGTCGAGATTAAATTAAAATAATTGGCAATTTGGCGCCCCCTATCTATAGACGCCCAGGGCCGTGCCCTACTTGCCCCACCCTAGTTACGCTCCTGATTTCAGGTGATATAATATGTACAAAAGGCTACATTTAACGATGTCTTGGATAAACGGTATTTTTTTTTGGTAGCGTGCTCACTGGTTTCTTTAATTTTACTGCTTTTCAATGTTTTTTTTCTCATTGCTTTTAGTTAATCTTCAGCCAGAAAACTAAATCACATAAATTAAACGTACCTTGGCAGCAGATAATTCCAACACGAAAACTATGATTCTATCAACGAAGTTGCATTCGTGATAATCTTAAACTACGTTACTACGTTCATACCTAAATGATGATTGTATGATGCTGAAAGTGTTTTCGACAACCGTAGGTTCCCTGCCAGGTTTCGCAAGCAGGGCCCCGTAGATACCTTTTTTTCTGTATGGGAAACTATCAAAATAAATTCTTCCGAACCGTGTTCCTCCTAACCCTTTGTGTTCCAAGACCGCAGTGACTCTTTCAAAAAAATGCTGCCCTAGCAGGCATTGATCCTATGGGGGCTATGGGGCCCCGTCTTCTTGCTAACATTTATTTGAGGCGTGGTCAGGCCTAGTTGTTATGGAACGGCGAGCCTATCCGCTATATAGCCTATCCGATCTATCCGCAGGCTCGAACCGTCTCACGATTATTCTTGTAAGAAGTCAAGATGTATAAAAAATGGTAACTGAAAAGACTATCTACCTTACATGGAGAAAGGCAGAGTGTATTATTGCTTACTGTGTTAGAAGAAGTTTTTTTTTCTCTGAATAACTTTTTATCTTGTGAAACTTTCTATTTGATTGTAATTACTAGGTACTTTTATGTATCAATCCAAGTATTGTAAACCTTTCGTATCCAGGCTATCTGTATCCGTTCCAGGTTGCCTAGAAGTCGAGTGTAGTAGAGTAGATCACAGTCCACGAATATGACGGCTTTTTGTATTTTTAATCATGGTGTGAATTGTAGATACTTATATGTACTTACATTTCGACTGATCAGAAGTAGATTCAAAATTATTTAGAAATAGAACCCATATCTCAGCTCACCACGAATATAGCTGATGGTGCCCCCCTCCTCCCATAGGTACCGTGTAAGCCCGTGCCGTTCTCCGAACAACACTCGCGTGTCGATCATCGTTTGTCTTTTATTTTCCAGATTTCCTCACTGCAGTTAGTTCCGAGTCGTTTTGTTGAGGAGTTTTAAGTCGTGCTTGTCTTTTCGTTACGTGGGGTGGATTGTAAGGGTAGTTGAGTTGGTTTAAGTAGGTTCGATGTTTTGTAGGTCAATAGGTGTTAAAAAAACTAAGTAGGTAAGCGAATAAGTCTGTACGTAGTAACCAAAATGTATCGAGACGTGAATCATAATACTAAAATGTTTTCTCTCTTCTTAATTTCATGTTTAGCTAGCTTCTTACAGTGCTTTTGAACTTATGAAAGTTGGAAATTATCCCAAGGGAATGTACCACTGTTTACTGTGTAATATAACCGTTATGACTGAAATGTCCTGTATGAGTATCTTTAATATACTTTGGTGTTTATCTAATTGCCCCTACCTAGGTGCAATATCAGTATACATGTTCTAATTCTTCACTTCGGTCTTGCTTGACAGTCAGCGTGGTCGCTATGAGTTCTGTCCAATCATTGGTGTAGTGGTAGGTAACTCGCCTCTTGCGGAATCTGCCGTGCTATTCTGAAAAGTTTATTTGCGAAATCACTTCTGAATCCGAAATGAAATCATGTGAAACTAAAGAGTTTCCCATGATTTAACTGCGGATTCAGAGATTTCACGGCTGTTCGAAAGAGTCACCGAACGGAAAGTGCATTAGTAGGAAGACGGATGGCTTTTAGTCAGTAAGAGTCTGACACTCCCTTCCGCTCCGCCTAGAGCGGCGGAAATCATTTGATGATTTCTTATACCAACATAAAACTTTTTGTCCCTTGAAATGCTAGACATGTCGTTTAGCATTTTATGGGACAGAAAGTACCTATGCTATAATTTATCAAACATGGTATACGCCAGACTATTATTTAACAGAAACAGATGCAGACAGATCGAGAGGCGAGATTTTTTTTATGTAGGTATGAGAAATCATCAGATGATTTGCCCCGCTCTAGGCGGAGTGGAATTGAGGCGAGATTACATCCTACTTACAACATAAATATCATTTATTATTTGAAAGACGAAGGCGAATATACACTTGACTCTAGTAAAAGTACTGGCCCGCAATGGCAGGGGACAGACATGTATGGAGAAAAGCGACGTGCGGCATAACATAGTGGCGGCCCACTGAAAGCATGCGTTCTTTTACCTATGAATGAGTACCTAGCTAATCAGTAATCCACGAAAAAGCGTGAATTTTATTCAACGTCATTAACTCATTCTTGCACGTGTCTGTGCAAACCTATAAATGATTATCGATTACGTTATGTACTTGAACAACGTCATATCAATCACGCTTATTTTAGTAAAAGTTATCTGAAGTAACGGCACTTGAATTAGGCATGAATGTAATCGGTTTTGGATTTAAACGGTTTCTGGAAACGCACATACATTCTGTCGTAACGTACTTTCAGCGGGTCAGGTAAGACGTCATCTCCACGAGCGAGTGTATCGCCACTCTGTTATCGTCGGGTATGTCCACGAGAAGATTACCTATCTTCCAATAGGGATGTTTCCTGAGTAAAAATATATGATTATGTTTAGTCCGTCAGTTAGAATTATACAAAAATATTGGACACGTATTTTTTCCTTTATCAAATCTATAAAAACTGACGAAGATACAAAGCATCAAAGATCAGGAGTGGGGGCTTGTGACGTTACGGCTCGGTAAAAATTGTAGCGAGTAGTGACGTCACACGAGTTTTCAACGCTCTGTATCGTCTTCACTTTAGGTTTACGTGAAAAAAGAAAAAATACGTGTCCAATATTTTTTGGAAATCTATCTGACGGACTAATTAGATTTTTTTAGTCAACTACCCTATTGCGTAATCTGCGAGTAGGTCGTAGTTCGCTGCGAGTCGTTGATGTTTTGCTCATCACTGTAACTCGTCTTGATAGTTTCACTGCGGATGCTCATAAGAGTTCTTATAATCAGCCTTTCATAAATCATAGCATAATCAGCCTTTTAACGTTCCCACTGCTGGGTCACAGACCTCCTCTCTAGGAGAGGGAATGGGCCGAAATCCACCACGCGGGCCCAGTGCGGGTTGGTAATAGAACTGCAAGGATAATGTAACTAAGATTTTTGTAATAGGTATGTTGAGCTCCGGTATCCGGCTCGAAGAACCAATTTTCGAATTTCTCATTGGGAAGTAAATAAAAGCGGACTGTATCTTAAATTATAGGCTTGGTGTATTGCCGTTCATTAATACAGGCCCGGACAAACATAGATGTAATTATTTGTTTTTAGTGTCGTCCGTCACGGCGGTCTCCGAGAAAGCGGGGGAGAAAAGGGGGGGGGGCAGTTTGTATGGGACAACGTGATTCCTTGGTCCAATATACTTATAACTTGGCATGAATACTGGCTAGTAAATGATAAACATCAACGTTAGAATTAAATGGCAGGACGATTATATCGCTGCGATACACTCCTTAAGTTCTGAAAGTGGTACCCGTGGTTGAGCAATTGACTGCTGCGCTGTGTGTCGTTGGTTCGATTCCCGCACGAATAAAATATTTGTATGGCCTACAAATATTTGTTCTGGGTCTGGCTGTTTGTGTATGTGAGATTGTATGTTTGTAAACGCACCCATGACACAGGAGAATTTCCTAGTGGGGCACCGTTTTATTTAAAAAGAAATATGTATACAAAATAAGTACATCTATAGTCTTGATTGCCTCTAGCTAGGCTTTTTTCCCACGTTAGCGTGTAGGTTATTTCGTTACTTCAAAATATTTTCAAATACTGACTTTTCGTTAGCAGTAAAAAAAACAGCAAATATTATTGAATAATTTTATTAGTAAAAAAATAATACTAAAACAATCTTCTCTACTTTTTGGTGTTAGTAGCTACACAACAAAACTTAATGTCTAGGTACTAAACAAAAAATAAATACTTTTAAGTAGATCGTTATTCAATTGCACGAAAAGAATAATAATTTCCTTTTTATTAAATACTCTAATATCGCAATGGCACTTTTTGAATAAATATAATAGCAAAATAAGCATTTCCACAGATTATATACAACATGTGAAGACTATGCGTAGTGATGTTTTTGCCAAAATATAACTCCATTGTCTATGGCACGAGATATCAAAGCTCAAGGAGGTTTGATAGATTATTTACAATAATGATTAACAATTATCATAGTTATTATAATTCTAAGATTTTAATAATACGACGTTGATTTTTGAGAGCAAAAAGTAAGTAATAGCAATACGGATATTACCAATTGATCGACTACGATTTCATATTGCTATGGCGCACAAACAAAATTCAGCGTCCCATCATATTCAATCTAAGTACCTAACTTCTTAATACTAGATTAAAGTTGACGGTTTTAAAAACTTGGGAGTCCATAATCAGACGGAATCAAAGTTTAAGTCTTTCATGTAGGTTTTGTGACACCTTGTTACATCTAGCCAGATAGGATCTTTTAAAATTATTTGATAATGAGATGCAATTCATAAAATAACATTATTAATAGTTAATTACGTTACAATATTGTTATTCACAAACTAATCGTATTTAAATTTTGAGATGTCACATTTCAAAGATAATAAATTGAACTAACCAATCAGGCACTAGCAAACACCTAAGTGGCCGCTGATTGGCTGTTTTAAGCGAAATATAAATGCAGAAATATCACTCATGTTAGTAAGCTCATTGGAATTTGTTGACAACCTGTTTTACCCAACTGCCTTTAGCGTCTTCCGCAACTTCGGGTTTCAATTCGACATTATTTCTATTAGGAATGTTTTTATCAGTACTGGGGGTGGGTACAGCTTTCTCTTTCACACTTATTTCACTGACGCTTCTCTCAAAAGTCGCTACTTTCGTTGTGATAGACTTTGGTTTGGTTGCCTGTAAAGGTTTTTTTGCGCTTTGATTCGGCTTAACTTGACCTTTCGACATCTGTTCAATCTCCATTCGCCTTTCTAAAACTGATTTCGATGTTTTCGGTTGTTCTAGTAGAGATTTTTTAAAGTCGTGTGCCGTTTTGAGCTTTCTGGTTGCCGAGTCGAGGCTGGCTCTTTCGAAGCTCAGCCTTTTTATTTGTATGTTTCCTTGAGGTTTTGACTTGTCGTCTGAAATGTCTACATCATCTTTCATCGTTTTATCCTCAACTTTTTTCGGAATTTCACTTTTAGTCATTTTGTCGTCACCAGTTTTAGGTTTATCACTCGGAGGAGTTGATTCTGATCTAACAACTACTGGTTTATAGTTGACATTTCTTTTAATAGTTTTCATGTTGACGGATTCTGAAGACGATGATTGTTCGGAACTCCTCGATAACGTTTTTGGGACAGCTTTATTTTGAATGTTCGTTGTAGATGGTATTTGTGTCATTTTGGGTTTCACGGGAACAGGCGGGGCAACTTTTGGCTTTACAACCTTTTCAAATTTTCTGTTGACATGCTCAATGTTCGCTGTTTTGTTAGTTGTGACTACAACGCGAGTATGTATGTTAGATTTTTCGTTGACAGTTGTAGAGATTGTTGTTTTTTGGGATTTGAACGAATTATTGCGTTTAATGCTCTCTACTTTTGTAACAGTCTTGTTTATAACCTTATCTTTACCTACAGTTTCTACTTTTGTTTCTTCTACGTCTTCTTGATCAGAATAAACAGCTGAATCTCTAAACACATCTTCATCAGTCACATGCTCAATCTTTTCAAATGATTTTTCATAGTAATTTTCATCAGAATTCATCTGTACATAATCCAGTGTTTCATCTTTAGCTTCTATAATATTGTGATTCGTATTCACTTTATTTTGCGTTTCTTGATACGCTCCTTCGCTTGAAGACGTAACGAATGATGAATTAGAAAATAAACTATCAGGTCTCACGGCATTTTTATTAATAAGTACATTGACCTTCTTCAGTGGTGACTTATCGCTAACTAGAGTTGTTGGGTCTACATAATCGGACTGAGCTATCCTAGCTCCTAAGTGTTTGCTACCTTGCATATAAATAGGCAACTTGTTCAAGCTTTGGTAGGAACTATTGTTTGATTTCGAAGGCGATCCAATTGAGCTGGTTATACTTGTCACCATACTGACACTTTTTTCGTAACTTGGGCGATTTATTTCTGGTTTTTGGGTGATATTGTCGCAGCTCAGTGACAAAGCATCCAGATTACTCTTCTCATTCTGACTTTCGGACATTGTGCTATGTTCACAAACACTCTTACTAAGTAAGTCGTTGTTTAGCGCGTATACTATAGTTGAAGTAGTAGGACTTGCATCAGTCGAAGTTATAACCACTTTTATGTCACTCTTCACCAAATTATTTTGTATATCTTCAGTTTGTAGAACTTTGCTTATACTTTCAGGTTTATTTTGATTGTCATCAGTATGTTCATCGCCGATGATACTTCTAAATCTTTGTAGAAGATTCTTTGAGTAGCTTCTAGGATTTAAGTTAGGCCTTTTTTCACTTGTTGGGCTTTTCGCATCTGATTTGGCGCTGTCAGGACTACTTTGATCATTAGCATTGATTTCTGTGTCTTCGTTATTTTTATTTGGAGTTTTACTCTTGAAACGACTGAGCACATTCTTGAGCGATAGCATATTAGAAGTTGGTTTGTAAATTTTATGTTCTGGATGAATAACTTCGATATCATTGGATTTGCTATCATCATTTTGCTCTAAAGGCAATACTTCGCAAGACGATGTAGTGGACACGTTCAAGTTAGGTTGAGAAACTGTTAAAAGATTCTCATTTTTATTCTTATCCAGATTTATATCCTGGAACTTGCTTTTGTAACATCTGTCGATTTCTTCTTCTAGTTCCAAAGTTGACTGACTGATGTTTTGTCCGAAATCAGTCTCACTAGTCTTCGAGTTATTGAACTTAAGCATGTCTCCTCCTTCACTCATGTCATCGTAGTTGATCTCACTTTGATCGGAAGCTATTGTGAACGGTCTATCCGTACTCATCACTTTACCATCCCTATTCAAATACGTTTTACTATTACTATTAGGCTTACATTTAAATGTTCCTAGATTCGTTTCTTCCTGATTACTAGTAACGACTTGAAAACTCCTTGGTAAAGAGCCAGATTTTCTGTCTCTAGAAACATTGAAATGTTCTTTTTGCCTACTCAGCCATATTTCGGGAGTGTTGGGACTTTGCTGGTCGGGACTCATCGGTAAGTAATCGCCGGGTAAGTCGTTTGGAACGTCTTTCTTCCGTCTACAAACTTCTATTAAGGAGTCATATACATTTTCAGTGATTATAGGCCCTTTACTTTCCATAGGGACGTAATAATCTGAGTTTCTATCGACTTTTTCAGGTGATCTTACAGGAACATCGTATATGCCTTCAGGGTTTTGTAACTTGTTTAGTTTATCGAAAGACAAGTAAACATAATCGGAATCAGGGCCGACGTGATGAGAAACTTCAGATATGTCCTCATTTTTTGGTGGTGTGGGTACCCTTTTAGGTCTTCCAACATGGGGGTTATGCTGAATCACTTTACTTTTACTATTCAACGAATGTAAACTTTCGTCAACTCTATTATCTATTACGCGTAAAGTTTCATAGATGTGGTCTTCGTCTATTTCTTCAGTCAGTTCTGTTCTAGAACTCGTTGGTGTCGCATCTTCTTCTTTGTCGTCATTTTTATCCGCATCCAAGTTTTCTGAAGTCTGCCGACCGAACTTAGGTTTTAATTTATTCGATTCTAAGTTTTTTGCCAGTAAAACCTGTTCGGGATTCGAATGAGATTTCATTAGTCTCTGATGTCGTCTTTGAGCAGTATTTCTTAGTTGTTGCTTCTTTATTAACTTCTGGAACTCTCTGTTTTGCATTAGTAACTGTGAAATTATTTGTTCTAATGGTTGTTCTACTTCTTCACAGCTTTCTAATACCTCTTCTTTTGTCCCCATTTCTTCTGCTTTATCTTCTGCTTCTGAGCCCTCATTTATCACTTTTTGCTTATTTAAGTACTTTACTTTCTCCAACTCATTCTTTTTGAAAGAATCTGTCTTCTCTATAAGCTTTTTATACGTTTCTTCGTCAATATCTTCATCTTTGCTTATGGTTTCAGGTACGGGGGTTGGTATGTCTTTAGGTTTATCAACATTTAAACTGTCATTCGACTCGGATATATGGAGAATGTTTTCAGTAGACACATCGGTGGAAAAGTCAGCGTAGAACTTTGCAGTTGTATCAGATCCTAGACGCAATCCCTTAGCTCTATTCTTCTTTAATTTAGAAATCTTCTTTGGTATGTTTTTAGTGTTGTACATTCTTATTTCTACGGCAGGTTTTATTGGACCAACGCGTTTTCTACCGTCTACTTCTGGATCAGATATGATAGTGCCATCACTCGCTCTAACTTTCTTCGTGATTTTGTTCGAGCCACAGTTTTTGCATTCAAATTCTATCTTCTCATTGCCTCTTACTTCTTTTTCGTTATCACTGTCCTGAGATTTTTTGTTAATTATTCCGATCATATTTTGTTGTAGGCCCGGTTCAGACTTTCGTCTCCAAGTTCCTATTTTTGATAATTTAGACCTCTGTGGATCATCTTTTGATTTCGATCGTATCAGAGTGTCAGTTTTGGATTTCTCAGTATCACTACACCTAGATCTTCTAGAATGTATCGTACTAGTAGAATCCGTAACAATATTTTCTTTAATTTTAGCGCATTTTAGACAAGTTTTCGGGATTTGTCTAACGTTAGTCAAAGAATTGTTGGTCTCGCTTAGATCTTCTTTGCTTTTATTAGTGTCAGTGTATCCTATAATGTTATCAGAAGAGTGATATCCTCGTGTTTTGGTAAGAGAACTACTGAACTCTTTGCTGAAACTCTCTTGCGATGATTTGAAGTCCGAACACTTACACGCTGAAAGCTTTCTTTCTAGATGTTCAGCGCTACCAGAGTCTATGTAATGCAAGGATCTATCACACTCTGGGCATTTCTCTCCCAGTTCAGTATTATCATCATGTCTACAGCTACACTTGTCTTCTCTCTTAACCTTGGCGAGTTCTGTTTCACAATCAGAACATAAGTCAACATAGCAATTCTCACAAGTATAATCGGTACCTTTTTCAGCCGAAACTTGGGTACAGTCACAATCCTGACTTTCGGCTCTAGAACTAGGGATAGTATATTTTCTGTTGCCTTTCTTCAGTCGTCCTCGGGTGCCGTTTTCGAAAGATTTTCTTCTTTCTCTTTCTAGTTTCCGCTTTTCGAGGTACTCGGGAGCTGAGAGTTGCTTCCTCATGGAGGCTTGCGTTATTAGGTTGTGGGATTTCTCTGCAAGCATGTCATCTGTAATACACGAAAGAATACTTTGAATGATTAAATAGGTATACGTAAAAAGTATTACATAGTCATGAAATCATATTGTCGAGGGTCACAAAGGGTAACATTACGCAAGTTTGGTAGTAAAGAAAAAAATCTGAAATTGAGTATAAGTCAAATAAGGTCATAGACTATGACGGTAAAACGTGATGATGACAATAAAAATCGCTTACCATCGGTTTTGTTCTGTCCCAGTTCCATTACCAGCTGTCTTGCATGTGAGGGTATCACTGCATTATAATTTTCCAAGATTACCTGAAAAATAAAGTTTAAATCAGTAAGGGTAGTAAGAGTCGTTTAGTTTGTGAGTTACGCCAACGTCATTTGCAGTATCGACAGCCTACGGAAAGAAGCGTGTTAAAAAAAAAAGTAGAAGATAGAATCAAGTATTGGAACAGGTCGATATCAGCAATGGATTGCTATAGGGATGCACGACATCTATGTCGTCACACGAATCCGGTATCAAAGTTTCCGAGCGATTTGAACATATATACAACATCCTAAATATCAATCATTGAGCTGTTGCCTACCAGACACAACATCCATCTGTTCGGAGGATCCTCATCATTTTTCAGTAAAGATTTGTGGAACTTTACACCCTATTACGCATAACTCTATATTAGAAATTTAAACATATACATAAATACTTAACATTGACACTTCTGTGCTACCAACTAAAGTTCTGAACAAATATCGTAAAGCCAGCTTCAGAGATAACAGTAAGTCAGCACGTACCCTCTTGAGCAGAAGGGATCACGTGGAACGACAGCGGCGCGCCCGCTATGGACTCGACCAGCATCATGTTGTTGCTACGTACCCTCTTGAGCAGTAAGGTCCACTCGCGCTTGTGGCGCGGCGAGCGCGCCTGCAGCGTGAGCTGTGCGCGCGGCGCGTCCCACGGGATCACGTGGAACGACAGCGGCGCGCCCGCTATGGACTCGACCAGCATCATGTTGTTGCTACGTACCCTCTTGAGCAGTAAGGTCCACTCGCGCTTGTGGCGCGGCGAGCGCGCCTGCAGCGTGAGCTGTGCGCGCGGCGCGTCCCACGGGATCACGTGGAACGACAGCGGCGCGCCCGCTATGGACTCGACCAGCATCATGTTGTTGCTACGTACCCTCTTGAGCAGTAAGGTCCACTCGCGCTTGTGGCGCGGCGAGCGCGCCTGCAGCGTGAGCTGTGCGCGCGGCGCGTCCCACGGGATCACGTGGAACGACAGCGGCGCGCCCGCTATGGACTCGACCAGCATCATGTTGTTGCTACGTACCCTCTTGAGCAGTAAGGTCCACTCGCGCTTGTGGCGCGGCGAGCGCGCCTGCAGCGTGAGCTGTGCGCGCGGCGCGTCCCACGGGATCACGTGGAACGACAGCGGCGCGCCCGCTATGGACTCGACCAGCATCATGTTGTTGCTACGTACCCTCTTGAGCAGTAAGGTCCACTCGCGCTTGTGGCGCGGCGAGCGCGCCTGCAGCGTGAGCTGTGCGCGCGGCGCGTCCCACGGGATCACGTGGAACGACAGCGGCGCGCCCGCTATGGACTCGACCAGCATCATGTTGTTGCTACGTACCCTCTTGAGCAGTAAGGTCCACTCGCGCTTGTGGCGCGGCGAGCGCGCCTGCAGCGTGAGCTGTGCGCGCGGCGCGTCCCACGGGATCACGTGGAACGACAGCGGCGCGCCCGCTATGGACTCGACCAGCATCATGTTGTTGCTACGTACCCTCTTGAGCAGTAAGGTCCACTCGCGCTTGTGGCGCGGCGAGCGCGCCTGCAGCGTGAGCTGTGCGCGCGGCGCGTCCCACGGGATCACGTGGAACGACAGCGGCGCGCCCGCTATGGACTCGACCAGCATCATGTTGTTGCTACGTACCCTCTTGAGCAGTAAGGTCCACTCGCGCTTGTGGCGCGGCGAGCGCGCCTGCAGCGTGAGCTGTGCGCGCGGCGCGTCCCACGGGATCACGTGGAACGACAGCGGCGCGCCCGCTATGGACTCGACCAGCATCATGTTGTTGCTACGTACCCTCTTGAGCAGTAAGGTCCACTCGCGCTTGTGGCGCGGCGAGCGCGCCTGCAGCGTGAGCTGTGCGCGCGGCGCGTCCCACGGGATCACGTGGAACGACAGCGGCGCGCCCGCTATGGACTCGACCAGCATCATGTTGTTGCTACGTACCCTCTTGAGCAGTAAGGTCCACTCGCGCTTGTGGCGCGGCGAGCGCGCCTGCAGCGTGAGCTGTGCGCGCGGCGCGTCCCACGGGATCACGTGGAACGACAGCGGCGCGCCCGCTATGGACTCGACCAGCATCATGTTGTTGCTACGTACCCTCTTGAGCAGTAAGGTCCACTCGCGCTTGTGGCGCGGCGAGCGCGCCTGCAGCGTGAGCTGTGCGCGCGGCGCGTCCCACGGGATCACGTGGAACGACAGCGGCGCGCCCGCTATGGACTCGACCAGCATCATGTTGTTGCTACGTACCCTCTTGAGCAGTAAGGTCCACTCGCGCTTGTGGCGCGGCGAGCGCGCCTGCAGCGTGAGCTGTGCGCGCGGCGCGTCCCACGGGATCACGTGGAACGACAGCGGCGCGCCCGCTATGGACTCGACCAGCATCATGTTGTTGCTACGTACCCTCTTGAGCAGTAAGGTCCACTCGCGCTTGTGGCGCGGCGAGCGCGCCTGCAGCGTGAGCTGTGCGCGCGGCGCGTCCCACGGGATCACGTGGAACGACAGCGGCGCGCCCGCTATGGACTCGACCAGCATCATGTTGTTGCTACGTACCCTCTTGAGCAGTAAGGTCCACTCGCGCTTGTGGCGCGGCGAGCGCGCCTGCAGCGTGAGCTGTGCGCGCGGCGCGTCCCACGGGATCACGTGGAACGACAGCGGCGCGCCCGCTATGGACTCGACCAGCATCATGTTGTTGCTACGTACCCTCTTGAGCAGTAAGGTCCACTCGCGCTTGTGGCGCGGCGAGCGCGCCTGCAGCGTGAGCTGTGCGCGCGGCGCGTCCCACGGGATCACGTGGAACGACAGCGGCGCGCCCGCTATGGACTCGACCAGCATCATGTTGTTGCTACGTACCCTCTTGAGCAGTAAGGTCCACTCGCGCTTGTGGCGCGGCGAGCGCGCCTGCAGCGTGAGCTGTGCGCGCGGCGCGTCCCACGGGATCACGTGGAACGACAGCGGCGCGCCCGCTATGGACTCGACCAGCATCATGTTGTTGCTACGTACCCTCTTGAGCAGTAAGGTCCACTCGCGCTTGTGGCGCGGCGAGCGCGCCTGCAGCGTGAGCTGTGCGCGCGGCGCGTCCCACGGGATCACGTGGAACGACAGCGGCGCGCCCGCTATGGACTCGACCAGCATCATGTTGTTGCTACGTACCCTCTTGAGCAGTAAGGTCCACTCGCGCTTGTGGCGCGGCGAGCGCGCCTGCAGCGTGAGCTGTGCGCGCGGCGCGTCCCACGGGATCACGTGGAACGACAGCGGCGCGCCCGCTATGGACTCGACCAGCATCATGTTGTTGCTACGTACCCTCTTGAGCAGTAAGGTCCACTCGCGCTTGTGGCGCGGCGAGCGCGCCTGCAGCGTGAGCTGTGCGCGCGGCGCGTCCCACGGGATCACGTGGAACGACAGCGGCGCGCCCGCTATGGACTCGACCAGCATCATGTTGTTGCACTGAAACAATTAAGTTTAAGAGCTTATTGAAATAAAAACTACTCAATTTTCACTACTATCCCCCGTTTAAGCTCCTTGTCCAGTGGGTGTATAGCTCCTGTAATACTTTGATTGACTCGGGAATTCAATCTAACAATGGTAAAACAGTTCAAATCTAAACAATAGTCGCAAAATTAAAGAGTCATGAATGTCTTGGTTTAATTCCAAACAGGCCAAGTGTTAGATACAAGCTATTATTTTTTCATTACGAAATTATTTTTCTTCAAAATCAGCCGGTTCGTTTCCTGGCTAGGAATACGATTGTACAAAAATTCCATTGGATTTTAGTTTTCATCAAAATCGGGCTCGAGATTCCTTTCAGTGTTTTTCGCTAATCATCATCACTAACGTTCATTTTAAAGAAATATTAGAAAAAATGAGCTTGGCCTCTAACTGTTAAACTGGATTATTAGGTCCTGACAGGAGCAGGTGTGGTGGAGCACTTGGGGCACTCCGGCACGTGGACCATGTTCCGAGAGAGGCACCGCACATCCGTACACAAGTAATAGGACCTCACCATGATATGCGACTTGTACGCCAGTATGCCGTCTTCTCTGTTCTTTGTGACGAGCAGCATCTTGTCGAAGAGGAAGGCGTGACGCATTGCCTTCGCGCCGAATACTCTGTAAAACAACACATTATTAAATGGGTATAATCTATACCGACAGCGTCCAGCGGTTTCACCCACGTAGTTCCCGTTCTCGTGGGAATACGGGGATAAAATATAGCCTGTGTTACTCGCTGATAATGTGGCTTTAGCCATTGGGGAAAAAAATGTAAAGATCGGGCCAGTTATTCGATACAAAAAAATCCTCTTTATAATATTAGTTTAAGATGGAATATATGAGTATAAAATCCTCTGGATGGGAGCTGCAAAAGATCGGTCGATGTGGACACTTGGGGAAGGTTTAACCAGTAGACTACTTGCAGCTATAACGATGATGATGATGGAACAATATAGTTAATATAACTAACATTAGACGGTTTCGAAGTCAGGGACAGGATAGTCTACACTAAAGAGTATCGTGTTACCCAGAAACTGGATTTATGACATAATAGGTAATCGTTTCATTTAAAATTTAGCTGCATCCGTTGAACCCTAACACAGTTGTTAAAAATCTAGGCAAACTGATTCATTGATACGACTAAAAGTTTTTTTTTTGGCGAAAGCCCCTTTCTTCCTTCTTGTACCATTCCTCCCGACTTTGAACAAGTGTGGACAAATTTTGTCGATGGGCGACAATCTCGTGGTAGTTAAAAAAAAGTAGAAAAAAGCAAGAGAGACTTGCCTAAATGTCCCTTCGGCACACAACTCTCCGTAAGTAGTCAGGTCCGGCCCATTCCACCCGTAGAGCAATGATTGGATCTCCTGGAACAGATATCAATATTTTTACTTCAGATAAAAACTACACTTATAAACAAGATACAAGAAATCATTAATAGCTATACGAATATTGCGGTCTGACTGTATTCCTACATTCATAAAAAAGTTTGTCCAAAGAAATAAATAACACGCGGGTTCGTTCTGGTACGAAATTATCGGCTTGTCATAAATAAATCGTAAATCAAGTGATGCGACTGACCGTAATTCATAATCCATTCAATCATTCATACGTTCAACAGTTAGTGCTTGCTTGCACATTCTTTTTGTAGTATCATTTGCTCCAGATTCAGGATGCAAAGCCTCTTAGGGTAATGACCCACCATCAGAATCCAACTGAGTCCACCTATATACCACCATTGTACAGGAAGCTTTATAATGGTAGAGATATCAAGAAAAAGATATAAGTAAGAGAAGTTTTACTGTTTTACCTGAACCCTGACGGCATGTTCGTGTCGTCGCTTCATGTCGTCGATGTGCTGAGCGATGCCGGTCATCTTCAGAAGTGCATACTCTGTCTCCCGAGACGCACACTGCTTTACTACATTCTGTGAATAATACGTAGCAAGAAATGAGCCTCCTGTCTTAAAAAGATAATAATTAACACAGGTATACAAGGACCGAATATAGTGCCCTGAGAGACACCATCTTATATATATTTATTAGAGTAGTGGCCCGCTCCGGCTTCGCTCAAGTGTATTTTTTTTTTCAAAATTTTCTATCATAAGAATCTTCTGACAATACTACTAACAAACACAACAAAAAAAAGAATTAGCGAAATCGGTCCAGCTGTTCACGCGTGATGCCAAGGGAAATAGTGATTCATATAGATCAAGGACATAGATTATCTTTTATTCTCACTATGGGCTGGCTCACGATTGACCAAGATCCCACCTGATGGTAACATCAGGTGGGATCTTGGTCAATCGTGAGCCGTGACGTCTTTAACTATGATGTCAAGAAGTGACTTAAGTCACTCTTAATTTAAGGACCCCAGGTTATATGATTGTTAAGCTGTCAGGAGCTGCCAACTCGGGTAGGGAACTACACACCTTTACTGTACCCACAATGAAAATATCCCCATGCAACTGTCGAAATGCAGACACTATAGTACTACGACTCGTACATAGACTTTCAAGGACGGTGATTGTACAACAACAGACGAATAAGGTGGTTCGCAATTAAGCTTACAATCACTAAATGACCAAAAGCTCAACTCCAATATAAATTTGCCAACAAAAGACATACATTATAAGTCCTTATATTAATTTGTTAACTGATCATCAAAAGGCCGTCGTTCCTAAACAGGCAAAAGTTCATGTTTCCAAATCCTACATCATTCTGCGCATAGCCAACATATTCCTAATATGAGCATCTTAAGCTAAGTTAACGATTAACAGTTCCAGTAGGTATCGTATGTCTGATATTGCTAAACCTTTGGTATTTTATCATCAAGAAATCTATAAGCTTTAGTACTTATGCAGTTTATCGTTTATAATTATGACATACCATTAAATTCTGTTTTACACAAACAGAATGAATATATTAACCTACCTACCTTTTGCAACAGTAAATCTGTTGCAAAAGGTAGGTAGGTTAATATTATATTGAATGGCATCTTATATTGAATTCAAATATAAGATGCCATACATAAACGTTAAGAGAGAAAAAAGGACCAACAATTAAATAGACGCTGAAGCTTCAAAACAGTAAGCCTCTAAAATCCACAGATTGATAGATTACAAAGCATTGTGCACATGAAATATCTGTATTTGTAACAAGCTGAAGCATAATGAGCCAATAATGTTCTCACTGATGGGAGACAGACCTCCTCCCTTTCAGTGGGAGTGAGCTGTATCTAACCCACCACGGTTTATAATAACCAAACAGTATGCCATATTTGTGACATTGTCAAACCTAGGCGTTGCGCTTATCATAAAAGTTACTATCACAGTCAGCGGGGAATGCTCAAGGAAAACCTAGTGTGATAAGTTGACGATTTCATGAAAAAAAAACGGTATTGATTTTGTTCTTTAGTAATCTTCGCCCAAAAACAGGATAGCATCAAAATCAAGCAAGAAGTAAAAAGTTCCAAACTCACCTGCAACAACAGATGATACTTCAGAATCCGCTGCACCGGCTTCAGCAAATAAGAAGCGAGCGGCAATAGATGGCCCAGCGCTATTTGTCTCTCTCTGAATTCCCGAGCACTGAGAGGTTCCGAGGCTAGAGCAGCCAGCCTCTCCATGGTGCGAGGATAACCCGTACAGTAGGAAGTGTAGACGGCGAAGCCAGTGGTGTTGTTGACGAAACAGCGGGCGATGCATGTCGCGTCTAGTCGGCAGGTGTTTAATTCGCCGCAGAGAGATCTAGAAAGAGAAGTAGTTGATTTAAGTAAAGGAGGAATTTTCTACACTACCAGTATGAAGATGTTAAATTGTTGTTACAGGTTTACTCTCTGAAAGTTCTGATCCAATTGCGGAAGATCTTTCACTGATAGAGAGCTGCAATATTACTGAGTGATCATAGTCTAATTTCTTATCCCGGCAAAATGCTCGTTTGCTCTGGGATAAGATGCGGGAGAAACTGATAGATATCTGGTCAAATGGCATTTAACTATGTCATAGATAGCTGGACAGGATTTGAGGCAGAACCTCTCTTAAATCTGCAAATGCCTTACTCATATTATAATTATGTTATTATTTCACGGCCGAACTGTCCCACTGCTGGGCAAAGGTTCCCCTATTCATCCATCAGTCCCTCCAATCCTTCCATCGTTTCCAGTTCCAATTCTTAAGGAAAGACCTCCAGGTGTAACGTAAAACGAATATAATATATCAGTATCACATACCATACTCCGAGTCACTAAAAAAACATCCGGTAACCCAGTTCACCACTACCCCACGCATGACCTTGTCCAAACAGAAGTAAAGCATCAAAAACAGATGCGTCAACATGCAAAAATACAGTCCTAGGGCAAAGGAAATGGTTACCACGAATCTAAGAAATTCGCATGACGTGTGCCAAAACACAACTGGCATTGTTTTAACATTCAGAGCCCCAGCTAAGCGTGGTGTAACAAAAGGTAGGTACTCAGCAGTTTTGCTACTTTTATTTACACTTCTCAGTCGTTTAAGGCTTTTTCTTAAGAGGGTCTTATCGAAAACTCCTGAGGAAAAACGACGAACTTCTACTTTTAACGACTGTCAAGAGAAAGAAGAATGATATGTCAAGTTAGCGAAAAGATTTAACAACTTTATTCTAAATCGCCAAAAGGCCACAAAAGAGTTCCGACACCCTTTAAATATTTTTGTATAGAATGTCTGTGTATCTCATCATCAAGGTATTTCGAAGGGTAGGTAAGCAATGGCAAATTTTGATAAATGTTCCAAAAAAAAATGCAAAAAGATAAATAAGAACAGTTTGAAAACAGTCTGACACCCCCTTCCACTCTGGGCGGAGCGGAAGAGTATCAGACTCTTACTGACTAAAAACCACACGTGTTCCTCATACATAACATAAATTAATTTAATTATTAATTTGCGTTCCAAGGCTGCGGTGACTCTTGCGAATAAATTCCGAAGCCCTGGCATTTCTCCCGTTCGACTAAAACACTGTTAATACTAATACACTTAATTTTCCTCATCCAATTAATTAAATAACAGGCAGTAAGTAGTAAAGCTGACTGACACCGGTATCATATGAACCAAACCGTGAAACTGTATCTAACATTTGCGGTCGACGCCTGAAGCAAACGATATCTACAATCTACAGACATTCATACAAACTATTGTTGACAAATAGATATATCTACACTAATATTATAAAGAGGAAAACTTTTTTTGTTTGTTTGGTTGTAATGAATAGGCTCAATAACTACTGGACCGATTTTAAAAATTCTTTCACCATTCGAAAGCTAAATTATCCATGAGTAACATAGGCTATATTTTATCCCCATATTCCCACGGGAACGGGAACTACGCGGGTAAAACCGCAGGGTGCTGCTAGTAATATTATAAAGAGGAAAGATTTGTATTTTTGTATGTAACGAATAAACTCAAAAACTACTTGACAATCTTACGGATTGGACAGCCAAAGATCTACAAATGACAACCGGGATCAACGGCTTAACGTGCTTTCCGAGGCACGGAGGAAACTCGGTATGTTAAGATGGTCACCCATCCACATACCAACCTTGGCAAGCGTTGCTTAACCTTGAAAATCGACCTTTGCGGCTGTTATTCTTTAGCCACGAGCTCCTCCACGTAAAATACTGGTAATTCGCTGAATTCGGTTTGTCTAGAAGCCGACCCGAATATAGTTGGAAAAAGACTAGGCACTAGGCAGATGATGATTTTTGAAATATGTACTGATATTTTATTTAAAGAAAGCAGATCGTTTGTAATGTTACTACCAGGAGAAAAAGGTATTGAACTCTTTCTGATTTAAAAATAACTTTTAATAATACAAATTCTGTATAACTAGTTTTAGCCACAAAATTACAATCATACAATTTTTTGTAGGATATAAGTTCTTATTACCAACATTTTTAGTCGTTATTTCAGTAACATTGAGTAGGTAGTGTAGTTGCAGAAGTAGTCGTAATAAATATCTTATCAATCATGTTTCGGAAGTGGCTCAATCATTGTGTATGATATCACTTTACGAATACAAGTGACACTTAACATACTCTGATTGACGGATAACAAAGATAGATAACATTATAATTTTACAATTATGTCATGTTCGAATTGATGATTAAATAAAACTATAAAATAACCTGGTTTTCGATGAGAAAATATTGAAATATGTAGGTCTTAACATACCGAGACTCCTTCGTGCCTCGGAAAGCACGTTAAGCCATTGGTCATGGCTGTCATTTCTATTTTAGATGTTTGGCAGTCGTTACGGATTGTCACAGTACAAGCACAGTACTCCTTGGCAAAACTGGTGTCAGGTTTACACTAGTTTTACCAAGGAGTACCGTGCTACCCAGTTATACGGTTGTGGAGGTCACAGATCAAACGAGCAATCTTTCCTCGCAAAATACTGGTATTTATCTTAATCTGGTTTGACTGGAAGCAGTCACCAATAAAGTTGAGAAACGGCAGGCAGATGATAGTAATAAAACCAGACCAAGAATCCGTATTTTTACCTATTGTAAACTACATAACATCATGGCTGGTTCTGCGAAAGGGCCAGGCAGAGATGTACCGACAGTAGAAACAAACGAGGTCGTCAGTAATTTTGAAGTGGCATGTAATATGTAGCGAGAATATTGCTGACGAACCGGCCACAAATCCAGATTATGGGTTGTTACTAAGATTTTTCTTTTAGTAAAAACACATAACTTCTTTGCCTGGCAGGGACTCGAACACAAAACCTTGGGCTTAGTAGCGCTTGCAACCACTAGACTGACGAGGCATTGGCTTTTCACGTCTATTTTAATTTTAGTGCCGAAATAACCAGTGTCAATTAATGATTTAGGTACCGATTCGTTAAAATATTAGAAAGTATAACGTCCGTGGGCGTTGAAAACATAAATTAACAATCTAACTAATATCTTTTTCCGTAAACTTCAACACCCACACAAGAACAACTATCTACTTTATATCTCTGTTGACCTACATAATACCGAGGTGCCTACAGGCTAGTTTGCATAGATTTTCACTGTCAAACTTTGTTAACAATACGATAACAATGTTCAAAAAGAAACAAATTACCATCGCATGATAAGATATCAATACATCTATAATTTTATAAATAAAGAAGTTTGTTTGTTTGGTTGAACGCGCTAATCTCAGGTTCTCTCAATCTACTGGTTCGAAATGTTCGAATTGAAAAAATGTTTTTGTTAGTGTTCAATTATTGAGGAAGGCCAAAGGCATCAATGCAAATTGTTGTAAAAAACGGTTTTTTTTCTCTCTTTCTCTTATGTAACGCCGACTAAGTTGCGTGGGTCAGCTAATTATCCATGAAACACAAATTAGCACCTGTGTATTTGCCCCCCCTTAACATAAATTAATGATTAAATTAATTTATGTTAAGGGGAACACGTATGGGTTTTAGTCAGTAAGAGTCGGATACTCTTCCGCTCCGCCCAGAGTGGAAGGCCACTCTAACATTTGCGGTCGACGCCTGAAGCTAACGATATCTACAATCTACAGACATTCATACAAACTATTGTTGACAAATAGATATACACTACACTAATATTTTATAGAGGAAAACTTTGTTTGTTTGTTGCTTTCTTTAAATAAAATATCAGTACATATTTCATAAATCATCATCTGCCTAGTGCCTAGACTTTTTCCAACTATATTAGGGTCGGTTTCTAGACAAACCGAATTCAGCGTATTACCAGTATTTTACGTGGAGGAGCTCGCCGCTATAGAATAACAGCCGCACAGGTCGATCTTCAAGGTTAAGCAATGCTTGCCAAGGTTGGTCTGTGGATGAGTGACCATCTTAACATACCGAGTTTCCTCCGTGCCTCGGAAAGCACGTTAAGCCGTTGGTCCCGGTTGTCATTTGTAGATCTTTGGCAGTCGTTACGGATTATCAGAAGCCAGAAAATCTGACTCCAGTCTTGCCAAGAAGTACCGTGTTCCCCAGTTAATGGGTTGTGGAGGTCTGGTAGGCAGCCGCTCAACGTTAAATACTGGTATACTCACTTGGCACAGACTTGGCAAGACTGATGTCAGATTTTCTGACTGCTGACAATCCGTAAAGTCTGCCAAATCTAGAAATTGCAGTGTGGATCAATGGCATTATTTAGCCACGAGCTCCAAAGTTAACCGAAGTAATATAACCACCAACCATAAAACAGTCTGCTAAAGCCATCTTGGTGGAGTTACATCATAGGCTGAGGAATCCGGGTCGGGTGTACATTCACGGCTAATTGACGTTCGACACCTACTGGAAACATACAGGGCAGGTGTTTGGGGCAGGCGCGACGCGGGTGGCGAGAGTTGTCTCGTTTGTTTACGCAGTTAGGTAGATTCTTGCCTTGTTGGATGTTCAAATGCTTGTTTAAAGTTCAAACTTGCGTAAATGCTGTTTTGATTTTTGTGTTTTTGTTACATAATGCATAGTCTCTAGACTGAAGACTTTTAATGATTCTACTTTAGAGAAAAGCTTTACTATTATGGAATACTGGTTTGTATTGTCACAGGTATTAACTGAAATAAAGCTGACAAAATTTAAACGAAGTATCTGGCTAACATACCGCAATAGTGTACAATAGTAAGAAAATGCAACTAAGTAAATACCTACACAAACAACCTACGCCAAATGCATACTTTGACGTTATTCAACGAAAATTACTTTATTTTTATCCTTGACCGCCTCCAGTTAACTTATAACAACGAACACAGCAACTTTTATCGCATAACCAAAACATGTCTACTTATGCACAGCTGTTACACTATGAAACTAGGTCACCAACGTGCCCGCCCCAACCGTCCCCATCCGAATGTTTCCATCCCATTTTATAAGTTATTAGTGGCCCACCGCGAGCTTCATAATCATAATGCACCGTAACGAACGTTCCTGGCACTAAACATTCATTAGTATAGTTACTTCTATTTCTACTTTATGTCTTTTCATTACAAGATTCTTGCTACCTTTATTTTTAACTAGGGTTCGCCTATGGTTTTGCACTCGTTGATAAGGATTTTCGAAAAAAAATTAACATGTAACTAGGTCACAAACGGGCCCGCTCCAATCGTCCCCAACTGAATGTTTTAACCCCGTTTAATTAGTTATTAGTGCTCCACCGCGACCCTCATTATTATAATACGACATAACGAACGTTCCTGGTACTTCGGTTCATTAGTATATTGCTTCTTTTTCTATTATATTATCTATTTCTTTTAATTACGAGGTTCTCGCTCCTTTATTTTTTTATTATAATAATAATATTTTTTTATCTATACTTATATTATAAAGAGGAAAGATTTTTATTTTTGTATGTAACGAATAAACTCAAAAACTACTGGACCGATTTCAAAAATTCTTCCACCATTAGAAAGCTAAATTCACCCTGAGTAGCATAAGCTATATTTTATCCCCATATTCCCATAGGAACGGGAACTACGCGGGTAAAACCGCGGGGCGCTGCTAGTTGTTTATAAGAAGAAAAAGATCATTTATATGACACTGCACCCCACACTAGGATACCCTGTGTGGTGGGGTTCAGTCTTTTTCATCTAAGAAATAGTATACAATATTGATTTTGGACATTTTTTAACAAAAAGTAATAGAAATAAAATAACAAAATTAAAATAAAGAAAATGTTATGTTACTGACGTTGACAGCGCTTATGGCATCATTATTTATATAAACACTTAAGAATATTTTTCCACCAGGAAACGCCGCAGTTTGGATGTGTGTCCGTTTGATGGGCTAGGCTTGTCCCCTTTCATATTCCATGGTCCCTCTGCGCCCCTCTTCGGGAACTACAGTCGTAATGTTATGTTAATTAAAAAAATAATCACAAACCACGATTTACGCAAATTGTATGCTATTGTATTTAACTTGTCATGCTGCTAATTACTATGCTATTGTATTTAGCTTGTCATGCTGCTAATTATCTTTTAATCACTGCGAATCCGCTGTTTTTGAAAAAACGTACTATGGAAGCTCTTTAACTTCATCCAGTACACGTGATTTGGAGAGGCAGTAAGTAACCTATACAATAAGACAAAGTACATCACAACAGCGTCTTCTACCGCGTGGTGTATAAGGTGATTCTATAGATTCTATATATCTACAGATTCTATAGATCATAGAATAGGGTAGTTGACTAAAAAAAACTAATTAGTCCGTCAGATAGAATTCCAAAAAATATTGGATACATATTTTCCTTTTTTACATAAACAAAAAACAAAGACGATACAGTGCGTTGAAAACTCGTGTGACGTCACTACCTGCTACAATTTTTACCACGGCGTGACGTCACAACCCCCACTCCTGATCTTTGATGCTTTATATGTTTGTCAACTTTTATAGATTTGAAAAAGCAAAAAATACGTGTCCAATTTTTTCGAAAAACCAAACGACGCGACGGACTAAATAGAATAATATTGTTTTAATCAGGAAATATCCCTATTCTTCTTATCTCCAGATCCTGCAGATGTCTGCGTCTAGGCCGGGAGAAAGAAAGAGAGGACTTTGCGCTGCTATGCTGCTGGATAGAACCTACTTCAATTAAAAAAGTATCACGTCAGTGCCTTAGGTGTGTAAACGTACAGAAAAACATCGTTATTTTCGCGATTAAAATGTAAGTAGTGTCACCAATGACAGACGAATTTATCTCGCTTATTTATGTAACTGGGCCAGTAGACATCCTGCATGTATGAGCTTATCAACGATATTAATGACATAAACTGATGACCACAGATCGTGAGGCGATACACACTCCTCTCATCCATTAAACTGTTAATCGATGAGTGTCTGATCTTCTTTTATTAGGTCCAACGTAAAAGCTTTCTACAGGTATAGAAATCCGTATTTTTTGCCGACGGCAAATCACATGTTTGTAAGTAACTAAAGAAAGTTGAACACCTTATGTAATGTTTTTTTTTCCATCTAATTACATTTCTTTTTCTCTATAACTTTTATGGTGTACATAATCAAGAGTATTCTATTCTAATCCTAAACATCCCAGCTGGACGCCTCAGACTGAAGTTTCAAGTTCGCACCTCAAAAAGAAAAAACCGGAACAAACTAATATTTTCAGTTGAAGAAATTACTGTGACATCTACATATGTATGGGACATACACTTTTTTAACTGAAATGTTAAGCTTGTCCTTCAGTCCTATCTACTTAAATTTCTGTCAGACTAATAAAGCGTGCTTTCATAGTTTACAAACTTCAGTAGGTAATGCATAGATACTCGACAAAAATCAAGACTATACGAGTTTGTAAGGAGCCCTCGAGGCGGCAGTCAAACTCTCGCTTGTCCGGTTTTTTTTTTGTGAAGACTCTGTCTGTGATATTTCCAACCTTTTCTTCAAATTCCAGGGGCTTGATTCACACAATATGCATGGCAATGTATAAAACAATTGTTAAAGTTGCTGACCATTCGTCTGTGAAATTGCCTATAATAGGGATGTTTCCTGAGTAATAAAAATATGATTCTATTTTTTATTCCGTCAGTTAGATTATCGAAAAATATTGGACACGTAGTCTTTGCTTTATCAAATCTATAAATACCAATCTTTTTTTGGAAATCTATCTGACGGACTAATTAGATTTTTAGTCATCTACCCTATTATACACAAGTTGACTTATTCATCATTTGTTTTTAGGTTCTTGTTACTGTAGCTACTTAGGACTTATTTTCACAAACAATATAAAAAAAATGTTCGAATGTTCGGGAAGAGAATTCTTGATAAGACTTGGGGAGGCCTTTGCTCAGCTATGGGACAGTACCAGCTGATTAAAAAAAAATAACTTCAAAAAAAGAAGAGGTTCTCATTTCGGTAGTATTTTTTTATATCTTATTTTTTTCAATGTTTAAGTATTTGCCTATGCCTATAACTTGTTTATAACGTGTGTTTCTGTCGTAAATACAATAAGTTGGTACTTACTAAATAAAGTTATTTGGGATCGGCGTAGCAACTCGTCTTCCATACATCTCTATTCGCCGTGGTATCAATAGTAACATCCTTTTAGCCATATCATCTTTCACACATTTAAACTCAAAACTTTCCTAACATAAAATAAACTTAAAAATTGGTCATATGGCCTTATCATTGTTAAATAACAGACCGCACTCAATTTAGAGCATAATAGTAATTCAATACTGTATAGAAACTATACTCGTCTACTAAAAGGAGACCACACACAAACTTAGCTGTTAGGGCTGACACATGTGTATGTATGTACATAGATATAAAATACAGGGTGAATTAAAATGGTAGAAAATATGCTTAAAAATATGAATATGATTGCGCTGGGTAGTTAAAAGATTTTCAAGAGTTCAATAGGATTCTCATTATGAGACATTTTACTAAAACCATTAGTTAACGCGTATTCATTTCATCCATTCCATATGTCCTGAAATATTGATAATTTAGTTAATACACATAGTTATTTGGTTGGATACTAGCATAATTATTTATTTAAGATTCATTGTGGCTATTTATATGTAACTATATTGTGTATTTTTTTTTTAATAAAAAAGATGAAGATCCATCCTTGACCAAATTAATCTTACCTTTATTCCAATTAATTTTTGTTTAAAAAAACGAGTATATAAGAGTATATCCATATCCAGCTCTTCAATACTTTATGGCATCCTTCTAATAGAAAGCGATCATCGCACGAATACGCGATCGTCATGATCATATTTTATTCGCACAATTAGAAGAGTTTATATTAGTACGCTTTATAGATCGTAACATTACATCCTGTGGAATCACACATACATACACATAGGTTCATAGTAATTCGTACCTCGGAGGACCACACATGCATAACCTCTTTTGTCCAAGTAACCCTCCCAAAAGTACCCTTGCTATTATTTTAACACCCTCCATATGGGAGGATGTTTAGGGGATCGTCAATGTCATATAAAAAAGTGAAAATAAAAATGTTACGAGTCTACTTGACGCGACGAGTCGTCTGGTCTCTGAAGCATAAAACATGACGGATTTTAGGGAATATTTTTTATCGTAAAACAGAAGACATCTTTGAGTCCTGATTATTTATCTGGTTATTTAATAACAAGGGATTGTATTATCATGCAAAATGCACAGTTCTTGTGGGATAGGCATCAGGACGGAAGTCACGATATAAAGCTAGTTAATTATAAACTCGCAACGCTGACGTAATTTGAATAATTTTACGTCCTCGATTAAGAACAAACAGAAGATCATTTTCCTCCTGTTGAAGCTGATGTTTTTTGTTACAGATCTAACTACTTCTAACGTTATATATCGCAGAGCTCGTGGCTAAATAATTACAGCGGCACCTGTCGTGATCTTAAAGGTTGAGCAACGCTTGCCGAGGTTGGTTTGTTGGTGGGTGACCATTTTATCATAACGTAATTTCTCCGTGTCTCGGAATGGACGTTAAGCTGTTGGTGTCGGCGGTCATTTCCATTTGGCAGAATCCAGCACCACGCACTATGGGTAATCAGAAGGTAGAAAATCTGGCACTAGTCTTACCAAGGGGTATCGGTCGTGGAGGTCAAATCCGGTTAGACTGGAAGCCAATCCCAATAGTAGTTATGGAAAAGGCTTTGATTTGACCGGTTCTAACGCTATCACAGTTTCTGTAAAACGTTTCTCACCATGCTAGGGTAAATTATCAGTAAAATATCCGTGTTATTACTTCCTCAAAGTTGACATTTTAACATTTATAATCGCTTACAACGGTATTAATTATGGAGTCAATTTAGAAAAAACTGCGCACAGATTTTCTGGTTGTTCGGTCGTTGGTTTTCCATCAACAAACGATTATTATAAAATTGTTAATGGCTGGTTTTCCTTGAATTGAGGTTCAAGTTTAGAATTATAATGATATATTATTTATAATTGTTCCTTTGTCGTATGTAAAGAAACAATAACAAAATAAAAAAATATACACTTTTTCCAAAAAAATCCGTCCTGTAGAAACGACCCATGTGACCACGCATTTCTAGAACACCATGTATATTTTTTAAGTTTTAGATGATTACGTTGGCTAGCTACATACAATCATACCTCAGTAACGAAGAGATCGATTTGTTTTATCCACCATGACTTGGGGTCCTTAACAAAAACATCCCCTTTTAGAATTCTCTCGTCGTCGTCTGTCAAAGTTTAGCAATCTCAGCAAGTTTAAAAAGACCAAAAACGTGTTTTATGTTACGGATGTGTTTCGCCTGTCGGTCTGCCTACCCTCTTAGCGTAAAGGGCGTGACGAAGCCCCCTGCTATTACGTTTTAGCTGAAAGCCACTGTAAGGATGAATGAAAGGGGATGTAGTTATGCCATATGTCAAGGATTTATGCAATATTGTCGCTTGAGTATTTTCACAAAATGTACGAATATTGACGGATCCCCTCTATCCTACTTAATTTTAAAACGTGTAAAATTAAATATAAAAGTATTTTCGTACTAACAACTTTGTACATATGTACTTATTGCAAACTTTAATTTCATCGTGTTAAGTTTCCCTAGTAATGATTTTATTCACAATTTGATAAAAGCATTATTAGGTCATAAGTTCTGGGCGCATAACTTACGATGGAAAACCATTTTGTAATAAATAGATAAAGTATATAGGTATAATTAATATGTTATGATACCTAATATTGAAATTGATAGCATGAAATAAAAGGCTATTTAATTTTATATAGGTATAATAAAGTATAGCGTTCCAAGCACCATTTATGTCATTCCTATCATCCAGAAGAGCTGCAAGCCCGTACACGCGCTTGTACATTCTGAAGAAGACGTAGAAGTACCTACGGGCTTAAAATCAGAGTCAGTAAACCTACAACCCTAAAGTACTGATCGAATGATATACATACGTACATATGTACCTACCGTTATCTTCCAAAAACAATTACTCAGAGACCCTGATGCAGAAAAATCAAGAGCGAACAAGAAACTGACCTGTTAAAGTTGTAGATGTCCTCAATATTGTTGAACAACTCGTTCAGCTGTTCATCGGAGAAGGTCCCCTCCCGACGCCAAACGTGAAGATAGCCCTGGAACACAAGAGAACCAGTTAGAGATTCATCATGAAAGGTTTATCAAGACGAAGTAAAAAGTTAAGGAAGATTTACTGCAAAAGTAGGACCATACGACAAGCAAGAACAAGTTATGGTTAGCGGAAAAATTGAAGGAAAGAGGCCTTTTTTTTTTGGATGGGAAATCATCAAATGACTTCTCCCGCTCTGGACGGAGCGGAAGGGAGTGTCAGACTCTTACTGAGTAAAACCCACCCGTGTTCCTGCTTGTGCCCTTTGCGTTCCCGGGCCGCGGTGACTCTTTCGAACAAATTCCGCAACAAGGAAAGAGGCCTACGCTTCTTATTCATCTTTTTATCTTTCCTTCCATCTTCTTCTCTATCTCTATACCATTGGCAGACGTTGTGATGCTAAGATTTCCGACGCACTACAGCAGGCCAACGATCGTCACAAATGGGGGATGATCTTCAAAACGATCTTCAGATCTCGACGTGTATTGAGCAAACTACTGCAGGAGCTTCATTGGTTAAGTCATAAATCCAGTTAGATTATTGTCATCTATTTATGAGAATACCTATTCGGTTGCTAGAGCGCCGTCACTACATAGTATAAAACAAAGTCGCTTCCCGCTGTCTGTCCCTATGTATGCTCAGATCTTTAAAACTACGCAACAATTTTTATACGAGTGATTTAAGAGGAAGGTTTATATGTATAATACATGCACAATATAGTAGAGATTTAGTATCAGCATTGCAGCCGTGCGAAGCCAGAGCGGGTCGCTAGAATATAATAAATAAAAATATGTATTTTCTTGTTTTATCTAAATGGTTGCCTGAATGTGAAACTTTAGTGTCCTAATCGCGTGACGCGTCCTTTTGCTATTTTTGTGTTTTTGTTTGATATCATTAAATTACTTTTATTTACACCTTATATGAGTCTTTTCCCGTTCATGAAGAAAGCCTCTGTCAATAAAAAGCGAGTGGTCGTCAGTTCCACAGATTCCACTGCACACAAGAGTCCCATCAACCGCGGCAAGGAGAACAATGCTTAATTTAGCCGTGCCCCACTTGAGTGCTTGTGGTGGTGCCGTGTGTGGTTAACACCACAATGAGGTACCACGTAGTAAATAAGTATTTGCAGACATATCTACATAAGCCATGAAATTATTTGTATGTATGTGATTTTATTGAAGTACGACGATGATGAGAAAACGAATAAAGCTGAGCAGGGCCTCAAGTCTGCTATTACAATAGTGTCAAAATGGTCTATCATTGATCTCATAATTATCGATTTTTACAAGTTTGGTAATCTACTAGCATAAAAGCGTCATTATGACTTTCCAATGGTCAACCACTGACACTCCATTGAAAGAAATGTTATAGAATGGTAATCTCGTACATAATGACAAATGAATGACAGACGTATGCAGTAATCTACTAAAATTTTGACAGTTCCTTTGATCAGTGATTTACCATTAGAACGTCATTGTGCAGTCATTCTTTTTAATAGCTCGGTTAACAAAAAGTATAACGAGACCACTGACAGGCCAATGATCGACCATTATGAATTTAGCAGATTACGAACTCAGGACACTTGTCAAGTCACGATAATGATGGGCAGACGACTTTGTAGCCGTCGCGGGTAGCATAGGAACGTGAGGATTGGCGAGGAAACAGAGGCCTATCCTCAGTAGCAGGCGACGTCCGGCTGTGAATGATGATGGTGATGTTATTGCTGGACACAAAGGAACACGTGTATTCGTTAGTGCTGTTACGGAACGTTGCCGGCTTTGCTACGGAAATTTGATAGTCAGTTACCATCCACCCACTCATCCATCTTGCTAATCCATTAAGGATCAACAAGATTGCTGTCAACATGTTCAGTTCAAATCAGTACAGAAACCGGAAGCAAAACTACTCTTTCGACTATTATCTAGATAGAGCCCACCATAGAGCAATTCTACACATTCATTACCAATTTTATTCTTTCCACAAATAACCGTAACAATACAGAAATAAAACACCGCCTTCGCACAATATGAAGGATTATAATGTCCTAGTTGATAGTGTAACATGATTCGTTTGCGGCCACAGTGGGCAGGACGATCGTATGTCTTCCGCTCCACTTTCAGAAAGTAAAATTAGAACAAATTTCTAAAGCAAATTAGTGGAATCTGTTATATAAGGCTGGACTACATGGGTTTCACGCTAAATGGTAAGAAAACAAGGTTTTTCAACCTGTTTTGTTCGGATCTCCGATACTATGAAATGCTTAAATATTAACAACGTATTTTTGACAAAACTTTCCATTTTTTACTAGATTTCCTTGATGTAAAGTATTTCCCAAGATCAATTCGTATGATGGAGAAACGGAACCCTTATAGGATCACTTTGTTGCTCGTCTGTCAATCTGTCACGACCGTTTTTCTCTGAACTCAGAACTCAGAACTCAGAACTCTTGGACTTCGCTCTTATTAAAATTAATATCACATACGTATGTATGTAAGTCGATGATATCTTGGAGCTCTAAAACTCAAGCTTCTAGGTCAACGCAATAAAATGATTCGCCTATTTGTGCATCATTTAAATCAAAACCTATGTATCTGTTTGCATAGTTTATAAACTTCAATAGGTAACGTATACTCGAAAGAAAGGCACGATTCCAGTAATAGAAGAGCTACATACGAGTTTGTACGGAACCCTCGGCAAGCAAATCAGACTCGCACATGTCTGGTTTTGTCATTAGGTCTCGCGAATTTCTTTCAGTCTGACCACGTTGATCTGCCCCAGCCCTTACCGCCAGCTATCTCGGCGCGTGCTCCCGCGCACGGCGCTAGAAAGTCCTGATAACACGATAAAGGTATCACGAAGCGCTCGCCTTATTCGGCGCAACAGTTTTGTATATGGTAACAACATTACGTACATACATACATAACATCCTTATCTGATCGCTTTTGCCTTTCAAAAGCACACTCTGACGGTAATTACTTGGGTTTTTTATGTAATTTATGGTTCATTTTGATTTTGTACTACGTAGTTGGTGTATGAGCAGTATCTTCCTTTTATGGAAAAGTATAATTATTTTCACCGATAACACGCCTAGACTGTACAACTTTTTTGCTGTGTTGGTAAAAAGCTCCAACGGTGTGGACTAATACCGCAAGCCATGTTGGAAAAATAAAGAGACGCTTATTATCCTGGAGTCTGACAAGTGACAATACAGACTCATGATTATAAGTAGATAGGGTCACTATTATAAGTTGTACCTACGCTTAGTGAGGACATGAAATTCAGGCAAATAAAAACCTAGAGCGATGCCAAAGACTTTGGAAAGAACTTGTCTCAGTGAAAACATGGGTCATAAAAATATTGTAAAAGTGTTGATAAATAAAGTAATTCAGTTCATGTTGGAACGCACCTTACTGTCGTTAGCACCTCAGGCGGTGGGAGTACGAAAGCTGAGTTCCGCCTACTCTTTCCGAGATTATACTGATGAATTTATGTAATACGGAAATCTTAGAAGAGCAAAGAAACGTTGGGTAGACAGTTTTTAAGAATATATTAGACGTATTATCTCTAAAAGGGGTAAATATTGAGACGACAACTGACTAAGATGTAGGTAACTATGAAGAAAAATGTCTACATGATGCGGCAGCCCCAAATACATTGAAATGAGAGAAAGGGTATAAGCACATACATACACAGACACGTAGCTCGTGCCCAGGGCCCCAATTTGTGGGGCCGAAATTACATAAGATGCCAAACAAAACCTAAGCCAAAAATCTATTTACTGGTACTGTACGGTCCGGTGCTCTCTTGGCCGAATTTTAACTAACCAGGGGCCCCCAACTCAGGAGTGCCCATCGGCCCCCGAATAGCTGAAGGCGGCCCTGATGATTGGTCTCAAATATTCAGGAAACCAGAAACATTATATCAATAAAATTGCCTTTTTGTTTTTCTGGATGAGAAATCATCAAATCACTTCTCCCGCTCTGGGCGGAGCGGAAGAGAGTGTCAGACTCTTACTAACTAAAACCCATCTGTGTTCCTCCTAGTGCCCTTAGCGTTCCAGGGCCGCGATGACTCTTTCGAACAAAATACGCAACCAAAATTACCATCCTACGCCTTATAATGTAAACAAATATAATTATAACAGCAGTTAGATCCCGTCTTGGCAATCCGTTTAGTCTAAATATTCAAATTGTGTGCTCAATCTATATAAATACGAGCCAGCAATCAGATCACTGTAAACAGTCGTGCTATTCGTGGCATAAATGAATTATTTTTATCAGATATGGCTAATGTTTGAGCTGCACATATTCATTCTCAATAATTACAACAATAAAAATAGTGCATTCATCTTGTTTGTATTGCCCATAGAGCTAGGCAGAGGAAAGGACCTACATTGTGCCAGTTACGCTTCAAGTTCTAAGTAATAAGAAGCAAGCCTATTGCCCTGAATCGGGCACGAATACAAACTCCACACTGCTAATAAAGTCTAGTAGATCTCTACTGAGAAGCCGTATTGGTTGCTTGATTCAATCGGCACTTTTTGAATGTCAACATTTAAATAAAATCAGTCCCCCAAAACTGATTTAGCTCGAAAGAAGAACTGTGGCCGTACTACGAAGTGCCAATGCTATCATGATTCAGTGTGAGGAAAAGAGATACTGCTATTCGTCTTGCGTAACTCCATCTCTCTCTGACGCAGGAATCGTGATGGATTTAAGACGTCATGGTAGGGCTGCTGTTCCAACAAACTCCCCTAGCAACACTCGTCTGTTGTGTTAGAAGAACTGGGATTTAAACTCAATTCATCTAAACCACAAATCATTTACAAAATTATGACAACTTAACAAGCAAATCCGTGACCGTGACTGCTCCAAATGATAAGCCACTATTAATTTCATAACATGTCATGATATTATAATGAAATTACGACAATCGTCCACCATAACTTTATACACGTTGAATGACATCTCTATGTTGATTCTCGTGCCTTGTTTGAATAGGCTAGCGGGATTGACAAGTCAATACTACAAGACCAGTTAAGTAGATTAACCGTATTTAAACTTAATGCCGAAAGTAAGATGACAGTAAGTACCTATTTATAAGTTGTTTTTGTGAATTCTTGAACTTCAAATTACGACACGATAAGGTTCATGCCTAAAGTAATATTGCGATTTGAAAATGAAAACAATATATCTAGTTTTAATTTCCGCGAATATTAGTGGGTTGCAGGTATGCACCTCCCTCCCGCCCGCTATATTATGCACATGCAAGATTACTGGGCAAATGCAAGGATTTTAAGCACATGCAGGAAGGCAATGCAAAACCCAACACCATTACCGACACGTGTTTCGCCTCTCCACGAGGCATCCTCAGGGGACGTGTTGACTCGCTGACCGAAAAAAAAAAAAAAAAAAAAATCCTTGCATTTGCCCAGTAATCTTGCATGTGCATAATATAGCGGGCGGGAGGGAGGTGCATACCTGCAACCCACTAATATTCGCGGAAATTAAAACTAGATATATTGTTTTCATTTTCAAATTTAAAATGGATTTCCGCAAAGTAACGCCTGACTCAATCAATTTTAATATTGCGATGTTTGTTATATTGATGATTCTATTGAATATTGAATTGTTATCTATTTGTTTTTCTTCTTTGCGTGTCCTTGGCAAAAATACTTTATTCTTAGTTGAATCCCTTGCCTTCTCCAGTATTTGGCCCATTATCTTGTAACAGGGAATGCTGCGCAAGAGAAGATGAGAAAAGTGGGCCATGGTTTGCAAAAAGCGCACAAACGTTAAAGACCTAAACCGTTCGAGAACGCTCGCGGTAAGATTTATTCAAAAAATGTCTCTTATAACCGTATCCAAGGTCCCTCGATATGGTCATAAGCTACTTTTTTATCTTTCTTTGTGCCAACATTCGCGATCCAGAAATTTAAGCGTGAAAGCGTAACAAACAAACAGACTCATAAATATTGTATTTATAATATTAGTTGTATAGCAATAGGATCGCGTAACTCCAGGAAGTTCATTATCTTCCAAAATGTTTTCTTAACAAACTTACTTCACAGAACTCCACATCTCGCTTACCTATTAAAACACCACATTTCCTAAACATGTGACTAGTCTGTTAGTAAACAAACAGCGGTACGTGGGCGCACTCGACTGTCCAGTGCTCGTGCTACTCGCGCCAGTAGCTCGCCCTCATTGTCATTGTCATGGACAGGCTATGTAGATCGTGGGCAGATACTGTTGTTGTGATATTTAATCATATGTATATCAATTGTTGAAGATATAAAAACTTTCTTTACGATTTCTTACATATTTAATCATATGTATATCAATTGTTGAAGATATAAAAACTTTCTTTACGATTTCTTACATATTTTGTAGCATATTTCACAGCATTATTTAAAAACGTGATACTTAAAATCCGTTGTAGTCATTTTCTAGGCAGCCACATTAATTCCTACGGCTTTTGCGTAAAGAACACCAATGAATTTCAAACAAATGAATTCAGATAGTCTATCCTAATTCTTTTATAGAAAGCTCGGTAAAGCTGTGATCAATCCGAAAATCAAAATAATCGTGGTAGGGTCAATGACCTAAAATCTAACTACAATAAAAATCAAACAACAACACGACACTGAAATGAGAATCTACTTCCTTAACTAAATATTTTGTTAAATCGCTCGACCGCTCGACCCATCTGCTGGCTGCAGTCCAAACGGAGCACAATATAAACAATAGTGGTCTGGTAAGGCCTCGCGTCCACTGTACTATGCCCATAACCCGCGACACCGGTTTGTAGCACATTGTCAATGCCATTGTCACTCATATGCGTAAGCTTAGATACTCACTGCGAGGAATAATTGCGCGGTTGGACACGCGTTCTAAAACGTATGGCGTATTTGGTCAATATATTAGGCCTAACGATTTTTTTAAACAAATATTGTATTTATTTTCTACTAGCAGCGCCCCGCGGTTCGTGTTCTTGTGCGGGGCAAAGATTATTAAAAAAAAAAAAATACACACCTGTCAAGCCAAAACTTAAGGGTTGCGTTTTTACAATATGTTACAGACCATGTTTGTTTAATTTCTGTATTTATTCATCATAAAATTGTGTAAGTACCTACATAATGTATTCAACTACAAGGTATCTGTGAGAAGGTGGAGAAAGTGGTGGTGTACGATTCCAATAAATTAAGTTACATTTCGTTACTGATTAATTATATTTTTACAATTCTCATATGGGTGGGTAAGTATCCATAGTTCAGCCAGCGTCATCAAGTTCCCATATTGATAACGCTCCTCACGCTTTAAAATAAAAAATATCCTAACAAATATTATAAACGCGAATGTGAGTTCGTCTGTTACGCTTTCACGCCAAAACCAAAAGCTACACTAACAGCGGCTTTTTTATCATACCTATTGATATAGGCTCTATTTTATTCCTTTGTTCCCGGGAACAAGAACTACGCGGGTGAAACCGCGAGGGATTATAGATTCTAAGTACGAAGTAGCGGACAAAAGCTAGTGATTAGAATAAAATACCTCAGAGAGCCACGTGAACAGTGGATACTATTCTCGTGGCTCTGAAATATGACGCAAAATGTATATATCAACAGACGCAAGACGCGCAAATAAACATGAAATTTGAATAAATGCGAAACCATCACAATAATTTTCCATTGAAGGAAAACCGCGCCGCCAACGCACCAAGTGCGTAGTCCTATGGGAAAACGAATCACTCTGTGGCGTCGCGGTATTAATAGCGCCTGATTATGATACAGCACGCACTCCAATATGTTAATGACTTCGTTAATATATGTATGTATGTATGAGACATGTCATACTCTTATTAAGCTGCGCAGATTTTCACACGATAACCGTGTGTGGGTGTTTGTCGATGTTTTCGTTTAATGGTGTCGAGGTATTGGGTGTGGAGAAATGGTGACAGTTTGGTTTAAAAAAAAAACTTGGGTTTATAGTGGCATTAGATATAAAACTTATTTAGAAGACTATAGAAAAAAAAATTGCACGGAGGAAACTAATCGTGATACATGTAAAATATGGCCTCAGCGCCATGCCCATGGTTTACGTAATCAGCATTTAGTAAAGAATCTGTAACGGAATCTAAAAGACAGACCAAACATGTAGATCCTGCTTCACCTGCTAGAATGGATCCCGAAGGCATATTTTCCGACAACACGTATGAATTTTCGGGTCATAATTTGGAGGTATCTGATCTACACGTTAACGAAAGTCAATGAAAACGCTGAAATGCCTCTTAAAATAAAATTATTTGAGACTTTTCACATGGCACAATTAAACAATCCAATTTCCAATGGGTCCAGATATGGCGGAGGCGGGGATGTCCGCCAAATGCTGATTTGACGTGTTTTTTTAACAGTTACGCCCAATTTTACCCCCAATAGACCAACTATCAAGCTGTACCTCCTTATTAGTTGATAAGAAAGAGTAGTGCAACATTATATAAGTTCCCGCCGCACCCAAGTAAGATAAGTTATTTTGTAATTAAATTGAAGCTGGTATTATTAAGTTGTTAATCTAGCGGATGCCGGAGCAGATTGCCGCTGAAATTAAACTTTTGCAGACTAATATGTTTATTTGTATGTTTGTAAATTGTAAGGGCGTGTCTACATAAGTGGTACGCTCGTATTGACATAAGATTTATATTATAATTATACTTATTCATATTAATTTATTTTGCATTCCACAATATACAACAGTAAATAAAAGTTGGTAACAAAATGCTTAAAGCTCTATTAATTTAACAACTATATTTTACTGCGCTTTAGAGCACGTTGGCATCCTTGAGTTTGGACTTTTGTATGTCGAAAAGACCAAATCCATGCACCTTAGGGCAAGATGGGGAAAATATCCATTCCATCAGCTTACGCTTCAGGGACTTGGGCAAAGTGCCCTTAAATAGCTCTCAATGGACCAGTAGCTCTTCCAGGCATTTTTCATTCTATTTTATTTTTTGTTTATTTGTATTATTTCTTACTTCGGTTTAAAGAAATTTATTTTTAATAAATTACCGATCACTTACATTAGAAATATGGTTTCCAAAAAGTAAGTACTTAACTCCTTAGTTAAGTATGTACTTACTTTTTGTAAACCATATTTACTTACCCCCACATATAATTATAATTAAAATAACCAACTGACAATTCATTAATAAATTGTCGTTCATTGTAATTATAGTTATATGTGGGTAGTTCTATAATGCATTCAGTAGCAATTATTGAATGCTATCTATATCTATACTAATATTACAAAGAGAAAAGATTTGTATTTCTGTATGTAACCAATAAACTCAAAAACTACTGGACTGATTTCAAAAATTCTTTCACCATTAGAAAGCTACATTCACCCTGTGTAACATATGCTATATTCTATCCCCGTATTCCCACGGGAACGGGAACTACGCGGGTGAAACCGCGGGGCGCTGCTAGTTGTCAATATTTTTCGAATATATGCAGGATAAGTTTTACCTAGAATGATTAAAGGAGCCAACATCTTTAAGTATTTACTTGACTGTGATTAGAGAAGTCTACAGGACAGGATCCACAGGATGCTGGACGCAACGGTCTGGAAGGAACGGTCGATGTGGCGATACTTGGGGGAGGCAATATGTCCAGTAACGAACTTCTGGCTGCTGGGGTTGAAATGACTATGAGGACGATGATGAATCCTTCCTTTTATCTTCAACCGCTATAAAATATCGAGCTTAAATCAGAAAGTTGCGAAGTCTCGCTCAATACCAGAACGTGATAATGGCCCATCAGATAGATTCTAAATATTAATGAAACTTCATAAAGTAGAAAGTCTGTTGTCGTTTCTAATGTAACACCTAAAGTTTCTAGCATTATTAAAATTATTAATGACGTTCTTGTTAGAAAAGATAATACGCCACACACACACTTGAGTTGGGAAAATTTACTGGACATCTTGAACACCATTAATAATCCTATTATTTCAGTCCCACCGTGGGTGGTCTTTGATCTAAGAATATGTCACTTTTGTATTTTCCGTGCACTACTCAGCGTCTAAGGGTTTTCAGTGGGAATTAAACTTTACGTTGAAAAATCGGTCAAATGCAAATCAGGATTGCATATGAAGGGTTCTTTACCTTGTTATTTTTTATCTATCTTTTTTATGATTTGTTTTCTTATAGACAGAAAGACGGGCATAGCTTAATGATTTACCGTTGAACAAGCTAGTCCAACTTGCTAACCAGTCTCCAAATAAACATAAAGCAAAATAAACCAGTCAAATCAAATTATTTAATTAAGAAACAGCGCAAGTAAACAAAATTAATTCAAGTGTCTTAAAATCGTAAAATAACGTCAACACTTGACACTAATACGCAGATGAGACATAAAACTACGCAAATGAGACACAAATCTTGCGAACACCGTTAGTGTGCACACATCTTGTTAAGGGCAGGCCACACTGGGAACGAAGCCAAACGAAGGTAAGTTCTCTCATATAGCTAACAAACTTCTGTTCGCGTTACGAAACGTCGAACTAAACTACAACAGCTATGCGAACTCGCGGACCTGAGCCCAGCGAAGCGGAGAGCCGCCCCTGGCGCGGGGTTGAAGAGACGCGCGCATTCGCATACGAAAGGCGAAAAATATCAGATCTTGTGTTCCTCTTCAAAGTAGCCAACGGAACAACTGGTGTTACCGAGCTGTTACACAAAATAGGGCTGCGGGTGCCGTCTGCGTTCTTACGTAGACCTGATCTATTGCATACCCCAGTGGTAACCACTGCATATAGGCGGAACTCGTACATGCTAAGAGCGACTCGTATGTACAACGCAATCTGCCGGGAAGCTGACATCGACATTTTCAATACTAGTGTTGCTAAGTTGAAGAAAATTTTATCTAACAGCTTCTTCGATCATAAATAATATTTTTTCTGTTTTTCTTTTGTTAAAAGTATATAGTTAGATAGATTATTTTTATTATTGATTAAAGTTTAGAACCTTCTGCTTCATATTACTACATGTGGAAACTTGTAATTGGCCTTATTTTGTCTAAACTTTTTTATTCACTGTATCTGCCTAGCTGTAAGTTTTCCTAAAATAAATAAAATAAAATAAAATAAATTCTATGCGTGTTTTCATATGAACGTAAAATTTTTTTGATTGCCATTTAACCTGTTGCCCCGTTGAATGGCATTGCTAATTTTTACATGCCAGTGTTTTGGGCACTTTTACCATTAAAAAAGATACGAACAAATTTTCGCGAACCCTCATATTTATTGAAACTTGAAGTACATAGTGAATACATGGATAGACATTGCGACAAGCCATTCTCAACCAGTCAACTTACAAGTACCATAATATGTAATTGGGAAACATGTGCTAAGTAATGAAAGCGAACTTAGCTTCGTTTCGCTTCGTCCCCAGTGTGACCTGATCTTTAAATGCAATCGTGTAACAGTACTCGCCCACCTAAACTATTAATAGGGCATTGCGTTTTTATGATTGCGAGGCGGAAATAAAAATGTTTTGATTGCTCTGCCCACGATGGGATACAAGACTATCTACTTGACTATCAATAGATAAGTTGTAGTTTAGTTTTGAACGTCTATGTAGTCAAATTATACTTGCTAGCTATGATAGAACATAGCTGCGCGTGCGCCTGCAGAGTGCGATTCTGCTACAGGCCTGTTATCGGATTCATCATGTATTTTCAGTAAAATAGCACTATAATATTGCTAATTTTACGTGTTGTTAGATTAAATACTAAAATACGACTGCTCAGAAACACACAAATTATGCAGCATAGATTCTAGTTACATTTTACACTTTAAAATCGTAAATTATAGGTGCAGCTGAATATTTAAATTATCACATTAAAATATGCAAGATCTATAAATGATATCACTAAACATGAAACTATCGATAATCTTCTAAACTTCCGGTACGTATAAGCATAATTATGTCTGTTGCACAGCCCTAGGCTAGTGTCACAATATCGGGGAGCAAAGAAGTCACATTCATCATGATCATCACCATTTCACCTGACAGACGTCCAGAGGTGGACATAGACTTCCCCAAGCTTTTACGGGCTCTACGCCTAACCGCAGTCTTTCTCATTAAATCGTCCTAACTTCTAATGAAATAATCCGTACAATTGTACAATTGGAGAAGTTGATGTAAATCTGAACGCAAATTGCAATGACCTATTTGGAAAGCCCTCAACGATGCACCCAGGTAGACACCTTTTTTTTTTTTTTTTTTTTTTCCTGGATGGGAAATCATCAAATGACCCCTCCCGCCCTGGGTGGAGCGGTAGGGAGTGTCAGACTTTTACTGACTAAAACCCACCCGTGATCCTTCTTGTGCCCTATGCGTTCCAGGGCCGCGGTAACTCTTTCGAACAAATTCCGCAACCCTAGCAGGCACCGACCCTATGGGGCCCCGTCCTCGGTGCTGACGGCTCCTTGAGGCGCGCGTGGAACACAACGCGTCGTCGACTCAACCTGGTATCGGACGGCGAGCCACCCACACTCACCGTCCCCAGGCATCAGCCACTGCGCAATAGCACAGCGGCCGACTTGTCTCTGGAGGGGGCCGAAATGGGACCATTACTGGCACTCCATCTCAGCACCCTCCCGAGTGTTAGGAGCCGCAGCACCCGCAGCAGAAGCGGCAGTGGCGGCGACAGAAGCCGCGGCGGCGGCAGAGGCGGCGGTGGCGGCGGACCTCTTGCCCCTGGTCGGGGCGGATGGCGCGCAGGCCCTTCCCCCAGCCCAGTGCTCGGCCGGCTTGCCAACAGCCGCACATGCACTGCAGTGCGGCGTGGCCTCGCAAGAGCCGGCCCGATGACCGGGCTGACCACAGCGGAAACAGAGTCCGCTGCGGTCGACCTCCGAGGGGCACATAGCTCCCGTGTGGACCCAGGTAGACACCTGCAAACACAACTTTCCGAAATGCGCCCCCGTCAGACCATGAGCCCTAAATGCCCATACCTGCTCTTTGGGAGACTTAATTAATGCTAAAGATAGTGCAATTAACTTAGCCATCTACTGCGCCCAAAACAATCTAAGAAATTTAAAAAGATAAGAAGAAGTGTAAATCACATAACTTGAGCAATGTGCAAGCCTAACAAAAGTCGGAGTAGACTGACACGCGTAGTTGAAAAAGCCTGACAATGTCCTGCTCTATCTGGTCGCCTAGCAACTATAGACAGAGCGATAGATCAAATAAATTTTCTCAACCTTCTGTGTCAAGTTCTGAGTGGTATGCTCTTGCTCATCTTAGCTTGCAGCCGTAAGCCACAGCAGTGCATCAAACCCACGTGCCGCGCGGTGCACGCCTTGTTTAAATAACTCGATACTCTACCCACTGGGACACAGTTGAGATGAGATGTAGTGACTTGCTAGATTGTGGGGAAGTAGAAAATTCATCAGTATACCACACATATTATCCGCCTAAGCGTTAACCATCAGCTGAGAATTGAAGATAAATTCTGATATGTTCTGTAGTTGTTTTAGTTTAATAAAGAATAAACTGGTCTACTCTCTCTCTCTGATAACGAGATCGAACCATCGAAACTTAAAAGTAAATCTCTTTATGTAAAAGAGCAAAACTTTTTCTAGGCATCATGGTATAAAATTACATTAAAAAAATAGGTTAATTAATTTCCAAGATTGTGAAAATAAAAAATTTGGTTGAAATATCGGTCCACTTAACGCTGATTTATCAACAGAGAAAGATTAAACGCTGTAAGCTTATGAAATCGCTTCATCTCCTAACTTAGACAGCCACGAAGAAAGCTGCACGCTTATCAATGAATCTGTGTAATCTTTACGATCTCAGATTCGAGTGCACGTGTATATAAATCACTAATTATACACATTGATCGTTTATTAAACCTACGCTTCTTTGCCAGCCGATGTTTGTAAGTGGGAGGGGTTATTTTGACCAATGAAACGTGGAAATTGGTGTTACAAAAAGAAGACATACTTAGCTACGTTATTACCTTATTACTACTCGATTTCTGAGGAAAATATAGTGAAAACTACTAGAATGATGACTTGACAGTCAATCTATACTAATATATAAAGCTGAAGAGTTTGTTCGCCTTTGAAATTCGGATTTGTTTTATTATCATGTACCTAACACTAATACATAAAACATTACCATAAACTACATCAACCACTGGTACTTACTTACAAGGAATAGCCACATATAACGTAATAACGATCGCACTTTAATCTCTGTTACTATCTGTCACTACCTTTATGACATATTGTATGGATATCATACAAGTAGCTAAAGGCTTGTACAGAATGTATATTACTTATTACAATCTAACATTATACAGAGTTATTAGCAAACCAATAACAACCTTTCAGAATGCACTTACGATACTATGAAAGTTTTTCTATGAGGAGTAGTGAAATATCAAAAAATAAATAAAGTACACAATATGAACTCGATAAAAATGTATGAAACAGCTGATTTTATTTTATGTTTTTCTGGTTTGTCCCAAATTTAAACAGGACTTTCTAAAAACTGTCTTTAAAACCATAAACTATTTGAAAACTTTTTTTATGTTCCAAGATTTACTATCTGAACGCTACCTAACATTACATTGTCGTCCATGTATTTTTATAACTGGCGACCCACGCACGGTGCGTTTTATAAATATGCACCGTGGTCCGTGGGCCAGCGTGGTCGTTTAAAAATAGAATATTATAACCAGCCCGTGAGCTTTCATTCATACTGGTTGCTTTTATATTGGCAATAAGAATGTATGGAAATGTATGGGACTTGTTAACTTACGTTTGCCCATTTTGTATTTCTGTTTGATCTCAATATTAAGACGAATGCGTGGATTTCAAAAATCCATTGTTTAGGGTTCCGAAGGTTAAAAAAAATCCCTTATGGGATCACTCGTGTCTGTCTGTCCCTCTGTTTTACATCAAATCAATCTACAAGACCGATTCTGTTGAAATTTGGCACATTTTAATTTCTTTCACCGAAAATTTTAGGTGGACAAATTATAAAGTAAAATAAAAGATTAACAAATTCCAAAATTGAAATTCGTTCGGAACCTTTTGCACGCGAGACCGACTCGCACAACGCCAGTTCTGCTGTGTTTTGTTCTGCTGTCATTCGTGTGAAGTTACTCCTTTTACTATTCAGATAGCGGCCAAAAGAGAAGTATAGAAGAAGAAGTCACGTTGCACAGACCCCAAATAAATTGGGATAAGGGCAGGAGAACTGTGATGATACGAATGAAGGTGTTGTTTTGTAATTCCTTACAAACATTTTACTTAACCAACATGAGAATTTACACCAGTTTAGGTTAGTGATCAAAATGTCCAATACGATTGCACTTCTAAAAGCGAAGTGAAAAACAAATTTTAGTTTTCAGTCTTGCCAGTCACATTTAATTTTGCGTGTGCAATAGATAGCGACGCATTTGGAATCTAAGGGGTTGCTATTATAAAACCGTTATACGGGGAAAATAGGGTTACCATGCGGCGGTGTAAATAAAATATAAGTATAGGAAAACACATCAAAGGATAACTCGTTAGATACTCAAGCCAAAAGGATCTGGAATCAAACAACTGCGAAGACTTGAATGTAAATACATAGGATAACCTCTCATAGGAGTCACTCTATTATTTTTAGATATGTCTCAGCAGTAATATTTAAATTTGACATTTCTAAATTCAAAGTCAAACTACAATCAATTTCAACAAACAGTTATGAACCAAGTCATTTGCCTAGCTGTTAAATTAAACACCGAGATGTCATTTAGGCCGCTGATTAAATGGCGCCGTTCAAATAACTTTCAAAAGTGACGTTGCACATAACCATGCACTCCAATTTATGAAAAAACTAGCAGAAATCTGCTCTATCGTCGATCACACTATCGCTTACCATTAGGTGAGATTATGATATGTAAGGTTTCTAAAAAGCTACTTAAGTGAAGATCTACTTCAAGTGTTAAAAAACCAGGAAAACATTACCATGAAAAATCCATAATTTACTCCATCTACACATAACCATTGCACCATATAAGTCAACCGTCCATTTTCTAACAACATCATAGCAAAAACGAGAGCAAAAATATAAATCGGTCACAATTAATGGGCACCCTATAATCTAACCCCCATATTAGGGTGTCCCGTTAGCAGTGCCACGACACAACCCGCCTCGGGCTAGCCATAATCTTGCCACGCATTTTTATACCTTATCTACATACGATAAAGCCTAAATCACTATACATTAATACCCTTCCCTAAGAGTTATACACCAGAGTAAATTGGACTACCTCGTCCCGTTTAATCTTCATAAAATGGATACTTAAAAGGGCGGTAGGATTAAATAGAAGGGTCTAGAAAATTTGGTGGGTCACACTGACTAAGATCAATTGCTCTGTCAATCTGCCTGTCGCCGGTTTAACTAGGAAACTTGAAGGTCTTTTTACGGTACGGGTTTTATTTTTTCGGTCTGCCTACGGTTAAGGCAAAGCTTTTTAGCATTTAGAATTAAAAAAAAAACTCTTTTCATTACTAGCGATATCGTTGTATTAATAACAGATAAATATTGTCACTTTGACATCCAGACATGTCAATGTCTGTTTGACGTCTATCAGCGTCATTTTGACAGTTGACTCCTTAATTTTATGCAACGAATGAATTTACAGCACGATTAATGAATACCTAGAGAAAAGCTTTAATTGGTCCTTTCTACGCAAAGAAATAGTGAGAAATCGCATTGTAAATCTCCCAATAAAAATTAAAAGAAAATTAATTGCTATTAATTTTCTATTTTTTTTATTAGTGAATTCAATGATTTTACTATATATACTCCATATAGCACATTCAATAACATTGGTGAATTGAACGAATGGATAACTCTAACCGTGAGTAAAGCACGGTTAAATCCGCTGCAGTATAATTGGCTGGGTCGTGTTTGAGAAAGTTAAATGGTTATTTATCTGAAGGTGTAAATAGATTAGAATTAGAGCATAGAGCATCGGCTGTAAAGATTCGAGCACAACAGCGGCGTATTTTAATCAGTCTACCTAGTTTTTTTTTACAAAACTGCTCTAGAAAAAAAAATCAAACTTACCGTAAATAAGCACTAGTTTACAGACGGAGAAGAACAGATAAGATCATCCATATAGCAAACAATAAGTTTTTTTTTTTTGTTTGTCTGTGTTTTTTTTCTATGTTTCTGTGGAGAAGACAGAGGAAAATATAATCAGCCAATAAACCTGCCTAGCTTTTCGCAACTTTGTCGAGGTCAGCTTCCAGTCTAACCAGATACTAATAGTCACTGGCTGTCTTCCCTCCGCAACCCAGTAACTGGTTAACCCCCACACACCATTGCTCTTTGACAAGGCTGGTGCCAGATTTTCTGGCTTCGACCCGCTACCGCCGTCAAAGATCTGCAAATGCCGGGAATAATGGCTTAACGTGTTTTCCAAAGCACGGATGCGTCTGGGTATGTAAGTCGACCTGTGCAGCAAACTTTACTTGGGACACAACAACTTCTAACAAGCGAAATTTGACGATCTTGCTCTCCTACTTCGTGTGTAAAGTAAAGTTTCAAAAGTTGGGAACTTGACTGAACTTTTACTACATGATAACAAGAGTTTGCAAATTACTTTGAAAGCAACGAGCCTCATTAACAAGTGAACCCGTACAAGAGTTTGTAAAAATAAGTTTATAAAAGTACACAACAACACATCATTTCTGATAGAATAAAGGAGATTTCCTTGTTTCTTCTTTTTCTTAAAATATTTTTTTTTTCCACACTAGGAATTTCTCCTGTGTCGTGAGTGCGTTTACAAACATACAATGTCACATACACAAACAGCCAGACCCGGAACAACTATCTGTAGGCCATACAAATATTTGTTCCGTGCGGGAATCGGACCCACGACACGTAGCGCAGCAGCCAATCGCTCAACCACTGCGCCAACCGTGTCGTCTAATGGTAAGCGATGTAAATATCAAGCCTACACGCTTGCCTAGAAATCACCTGATCACTCTTGACTTACAGTCCCCAGGTTGCATCTATCAGGAGACAAAGACTCCGACATGGAATTCCAGTCCAGCTGTACTCACAATGGAAGTATTCCCTAAATCTTCTCTTCAGTTAGGTGTCGTTGTCTTCTTTCTCTCTTAATTAATACCATTATTTGGAGTCGGGTCTCCTCACTTTCCTGCATCAAGTCAGATGATTTTGGGCTGTCTTAAGATCTCTTTTCATGGAGCTCCACAATTTTAAAGGCGAGCGGACTCCCTCTCCCTTTTTTGTCTTGCTTTTTGTCCAGACAACTAGCCTGCCGCTAGTTTCCAACTGAATCATAAGTTGAATTTACGGAAAGAGAGAGAATACTCCGTTATAAGACACAAAGCTTCAAGTGTGCACACACGCCTTAAGAAAGAAAGCGTTTATCCAGTAAATTAGTATAATGCTAAGATAACAGTATAACGGCTCGATAACCACATACAGGTCGCTTCAGTAGACACTAGATATCTTAGTGATTAAACTTTAAATAGAGTGCTTAATCTTCTTGTTTAAATAGCCGTTGAGTTAATTGATTGATTTAGAGATAAACAGAATTGATAAGAGCCAAATAAAGTATGCATAGAATAAGATTTTATAGTAAGCAAGTACTTACTATGAGGATTTTGAGAAGACCTTTAATTATAGGCCCTAAAACTGAGGACTTAGGACGGTGGCACTATAAATAGTTCGACGGTGTTTTCAAAACCTTCTGGTCATCTGTGTGTTCTAGTGAAGTCTGTACGAACAGTTTCATACATGATCCTCGATTGCTGCGTGGAATCAGTCCCGAGGAGACTTTTATCAGAGATAGAGAGAGAATATCACTAAATGGCAACAAGGCAATATTTTACGTGGCTATGTATCCAAGTATACAATTACCTACATAGTTTGCATGTCATAGTGACATTCACCAAAAAAGACTAATTTTGCACAATGGAATGCAAGGTGCTTGCATACTTTTGTGCAAGTTACAGGCAAGAGTATCACGTAAGTAAATATTATAGCCAGGTATCCCCACAGTCGGGTCTGTATCCTAACGTAATCAGCCTTATGGCTATCCTGCCCACAGTTCATCCCATCGCTGTTAAAAACTACTATTTAAATACAACCAATACATACACAACATACAATAACATAGCGAATACAAATGAGGACAAAATCAGAGGTGCACCGCTTACTCTATCCAATAACTTGAAGCCGACATTAATGTAACACAAGTACAAGCAGTGCATAAACAGTAACGTAGGAAGCAGTACATTAAACGGACTTTATTGACAGAATTATGTTCAGGACGTGGCCTTAGGTGAGCCTGGGCTTGTACACTAAGTGTAATAAATCGGGGATCAAACTGTCGCTAATAATGATAGCTAAGCTTGTGTAGGTACAACTGTCAAATCGGCGGGACTGTAATCTACTCGTATGTAGTAGTTTAGTTGGCAAAAACCAAACTTCTAACACAAAACACTAAATTGCAAAATAACTTTAATTTCGGAAGTTGCGGAAATTTTTTTCGTTTTTGACACCAATTTCAAAACCAATATTATAACAAACATAATGGGATCGAATTAGTAACTTCTATTTTCAAGTCTATTATAAATAAGCCTCAATAAAATAATAAGTTAAACAATTTTCCCCCCTTTTCTTTCGCCTTTGACGTGGGTCAGTAAAAGCGAGAACACATTATGCATTCTTAATTCCAAAAATACATACTTAAATTTCACTTTTAGCGCCATTTTTAACCCGTCCAACGTTGGCAACCTGTCCGCTAATTAGCAGTGGCACAGTGACAGCGACAATTTGACACCTGTCACGTTTGACAGCTTCCTGCGGCCATATTGGTTTCGGTACGCGTCGGGCAGAGAAATTGGGCTACACAGCCAATTAATGTTTTTGTTAATTTGGTAATGTTGGTAGATAACGGAGATTGAGTGCGAAATCGGTAACCAAGGATCGAAAGACACTAATTGGGTATTAAAAAGTCTGATAAGGAAGCGGATATGTGTAATTTGTAGAGAAATATTACTATAAAAGTAAATTCCTTAAAGTAATGAGTATGAGAATTTAAGTGTCTTGTAAGTAACTGTAAGAATTTCCAGTTTTACAAACCGTGCAATTATACTATTAATAAAATGAAGAGGTTTAAAGTAAGGGAAGTAAAGTTTGGAGTAAAGGAAGATTAATAACATTAATAGAGACATAACAAATTGTCGTGACCGCGCCACCACCGAGCCTCAAGTCAGAAGCACGCGATACAATTAATGGATTCCTAGAACAAGCCCGCTTTACATTTTAATAAACTAATTTCATTGTTAAATAGGTACTATATTTCTAGCTGTAACTCATAAAGAATTACCTACTTGTTATTCACAAGCAACTATAATTTATAAGCAATTGCCATTTACTTAGAGAACGTGGCCTTTAAGTCTAGAGTTTCTGATAGGCAAGCGTGCTTCACATCATCACCATCAGGTATAATAGAGGTCAAATGCGAATCAATCAACAGTAAAAACAAAACAAAAGCAGACAAAATTTTTCTTAAAGCTAATGCAAAAAAAGATGGCTGAAGACTAAGAAGATAAAACAGAAATAGAAGAATTAGTGACTTCAGGGCACACTTTCACACAAGACACTAATTTGCACACTTTCGAGCGATTTTTGACGCCGTATCTTAGAGTTTACTTAGAAGTTTTTATTTTTATGTGTATATAGTAAATTAGGTACGTAAAAAATAATATGTACAAGTTTAAAAAGAACGAGCATCAAATTAAACCAGTGCGATTGACAGTCCCCTTTTCAATTACAAAACTGATCTAAACGGATTAGTGACACCGGTAGCAGTCGCAATGCAGAGACATGCCCATATTACTAATTCTTAAATCCCATGCGGTATTTATGGATTAACTGAATAAACGAAATCTGTATTGGCTTATGTGCATTTTCCGTGGGATTGCTGCATGTTGACGTTGATTCTTTCATTAATAAATTACATCATACATAAGTGGCAATGCGATTATTATCTTTTTAAATGATATTCCTAATTAAAGATTCAAAATAAGTAAAAAATCCATTTATAAAAACATTATGCTTTTAATCGCGTGGGAAACAGCTGGTATTGTCAAACCGTATATTGAAGGAATTGATTTACATTACACATAGCCAAGACACATGCTTTGACAGAATCACATCATGGATAGACGCTGTGTCAATATTTTGAATTCTTCAAATCATACTAGCAATCACCTAACAAATCAAACACCTAATATAACAGACTGAAACACAGAAATCCTAATTAGAAACACTACCTGCACGTAATCCAGTAAGCGCTGGTATCGAAGTGGGCCACACAGCGCAGGTCACCGGGCTTAGTTACCACCTGACCCGATTGCGAATACTGATAATAGACGCAAAGAACTAACTACTAACTAGTTAGAAAATATATTTAACTACGAATACCATTTAGGCTCAGACGGGCTACAGTCCAACTACGCGCTAGCTGCAGTTTTTGTGCAGCTGACATAACTGAACCGAACTTAAATCGAAACTTCCATCTATAAAGCATGTCGCTCTTGAGATCTTGAGACCTATGAGTCTGTTCTGACTTAGAATATGTTCGAGTCAACTATGGTTATGAAGGACCCCCAAACATCAAAATTCGAGCAATGCGTCGGTATGAATACTAAAAATGAGTTCACTTTAAGATTATGTGCGTTGAGAGTGAGTTTTGACGTGACAGAATAGGCCGCCTAGTAATAAGTTATTTTCTTAATTATATGGGCTTGCTACTGCTGATTATGGTCCTTTTTTATGGATGCGAAATCATCAAATGACTTCTGCTGCTCTGGGTGGAGCGGAAGGGAGTATTAGACTCTTACTAAAACCCATCCGTGTTCCTTTTAATGTCCTTTGCGTTTCAGGGCTGCGATGACTCTATCGAACAAATTCCACAACCCTGGCAGCTGATCATGGTCCTAGGTTCCATCTTCGGGTTTATCGTAGGAATTAAATAAAAAAAAATAGTGCCCGGTAAGTAGATGACAAAAAGCTCTCCCACATAAGTCTCACAATGTCGGAGTACTATAGGCACATTACTGCCTTATCCGTCAGAGAATCCGTGCGTGCACTAATGAAATTCGTGAAAAAGTAATGGGAGGTCTTTGCGCCGCAGTGGTACTACTCAAGCTGCTAATTAAAATAATTACTCTGTTTACACTATGAGCTACCAGATCATAGGGCGTTCGCGAATAGCATCTCTTTAATTATCTATTAATTCACAACTTGACCTAATTCCTAGCGGTCGTTATCTAAGAATAGGACCTCATAAATTTTAGAAGCATCGTTGGAAGTTTTCGTTTATATACAGTGGATAACATGGTTGTAGTCAAAATATTTATAATCTTAATAAATGATGCAGGAGGAAAACGCCTTGAATACGGAACATTGGAATAAATTAACAATGACAAGGAAAAGGAACTGTATCCTAGAATAATCAAGTAACCTCAACTAAAAGAATAAGCTGAAAACAATTTAATAGAAGGAGAGTTCGCACGGTTTTATCTAAGGCCGTGCACAGACTGAGACTAGACTGTCTATTAGACAAACCATCGCTCTGTGAAGACAATGATGGCGCACACAATCGTAAAACTACAATGTCATATGCCAACTTGTCAAAGTTTATTCTACCCGAACACAAACCAAAGCTGTGTTGCCTATCATCATATTTTTGCAATTTTCTTGCGTTACTTGAGGCGCAGTACATTTGTTCTTCCTTATACTTATGACAATGTGCTTCCTTTTCTTTCATGTATCTAATACATTGTAGATTCATCATCATCATCCGGCCCAGGTCGGCGCGACACGTTTTCTTCTTCTGTTTTCTTTCATATCATTCTTCATATCCTCCAGCATCTTCTTTTTGGTCTTACTATCTCTTTCCGGCCATCAATATTTTAACACATAATTTATTTTGGTTCTAGTTTTTCTCTAGCAAACAATTTGACCGTTCCGTAGCCACAAACAAAATCTCTGACCAAACGGGTGTTATCTTACAAAGCTTTACGTAACTGTCCGAACCAGAGGTTAACTAATTTAACTAAAGCAAAATTCTAACTGGAACGCGTCTGATGTTTCAAACGAATAGGAAGTGGCGGCAAAACAAACAGCGGTGAAGTCAGATCTGAATGTGTTATATCTTTAGCGAGATATATTGCTGTTTTTGGAGGAGTAAAATTGTCTATTAAAACTGATGATAAAAAGTGGCAGACTATAATAATTGGCGTAATATAATAAATAATAAAATAATTAGTCTCCGTCTGATACATCGGCAATAAGGACAAAAAGATTAACATAGGCGATTGATTTCTCGGGAAATTAGATTGTAAACCGAGGGCGACAAAACTAAGGACGTATTTTTACTTGCAAAGCGTCGTATGATTCAGGTGAAGAGAGTATGGGTAAGTGTTTTAAATTACTTATTTATATTCAACCACTATAAATTGAGCCTGCAGGTCACGCATCCCATCTCGAAATCTCCACTTAGCAAACAACACCACTTAAGTCCAATTTTTACTTTTATATAATACGAATACACTACGAATTAAATTTTAGTCTGTGAACCAAACAGGCCAGTATTCAACTAGACTAGTCACAGTACCCAATTCAGTTAGTTGCAATAAAGTATTCAAAATTTTCATCATACTGTTTAGCAGTACGATGTTGGTCAAAATTACTTGAGCACTGATGTTTGCGAACACAGAACCTCTTTTATCTGTTCTGTTTGCGAAGCTACAAAATTCTATCACATCGACGAATCTAACTACAGAAGGCCGGAACTCCTCATAAGACCTTCTTGGATGGAACTTCTATTATGACAGTGGACTCACCTCCACAACCTGCCTCAGGTCTTCCACGTACACGTTCTCAGTCTGCACGATCTCCGCACACACTCGCTCCAGCTGAGACAGGCCTGGCAACTCGTTTACCAACTGAGCACCTGGAAACAATGATATTGTGTTAATGTAACTTTTTGAATAATAACAGAAAATTTTCTTTCCATGATCAGTTATTGGTTTCGGCTGAACTTCGCTAGCCAAACAATATAACCTAGCTACAATCTAGGTCAGTCAGCAAAAGGACATATTTTGAAGGTTTCCCAACAAAGAAAAGTTCTAATTCTTATGCCTTTAAAATAGTGGTATTGCGAAAAAGTTTGACTTACGAGGCGTATCTTCCGAATTCCTTTCCTCGGACACACTGGTAGTCATGATCCCCGCGTTATTCATGAAGTTATTGCTACCGGTAGCCGAAGTCATGTCCGCATCACTATGATCATCCAGACTCTCGATAGAAGCCAAGTACGCAGAGTTCACTCCCCCTTTGTTTTGCACACCACTGCTTGAAGTCGAGCTAGAAGATGCGATGGAACTCATCGAAAGAGGCCGAGACACTTCCACCGGGGGATTCAATCTTATAATCTCTTTCTCACAAGTCTTCAAGTTCCCAGTGGAACCTACAGCTTCAGGGTAGGGAACAGTTTTTGACAAAAGTTTCGATGGACTTTCGCTTTTATTCACGAAGTCCTTTCGATGCAAACTGTATGTGCCTTCGTTCAACTTCGGGATCTTCGGCGGCGACTGCACAGGACTTTTTGGTATTGGCTTCATCGGCGAGTTGTCTTTAGATGACAGTTTGATATCGAATTCTCTATCGTTAGAGGTTATAGAGAGCTCGATCGATTGATCGATGTAAGGAAGGGACAAGGATTCAAAGGCAGTTTTATTGTTCACAACCGGAACATCGTAGATAGCTGGCCTGTTGTTCGTTGGGACATCGTAAGTTTGAGCATCATCAATTTTAAATTCAGGTTTAAGAGGCACTGATTTGACAGGAGATTCAATGTCCTCACTTTTGGACTTAGCAAAGCTTTTGATAGCACAAGGCTGGTCGTAAATATCAACCGAGGAAAGTATTTCGACACCAGACTGGGAGATTTTAGAGGTAGCTCCGACTAGGGGAATGTTAGACTTTCTCATTGAAGATCTACCAATATTCACTGTTTTCTTTTGATATTTTAACGTGGTCGTTTCACTTGTTGCACTTGATATCATCCGTTTCACATTAGGCGAGAGATTATCGAACGTCGTCTCTTGCTTCATTTCTTTAAATGTTTTTTGAACTTTACTTAATGTAGAATCACTGAACACTTTACACTTATCCGAATCGTCACTAGCACCGTTGTTATCACTTTTAGTTCGTATTGAATATAATGAGCTTTTGTTGAAGGTTGCTACTGGGAGTTTGACACCTCCTGTGATCATTGTATCTTCTGCAGTCTTAGTAGATATGTCTTGAGTCTCCTCTGTTACTTCATATATCGTGTCTACAGGTGGGTCATTTCTAGCGTCTTTTGCGGTTTCCAATCGATTTGCTTCTGGCCTCAAACTCTTTGCCGGTTCTAGTAAAGAGTCGTATATACCGATCAGCGTGGGCGTCAGATCCGTTGTGCTACCTGTAACAAACGATACGGTATCTTTAGTAATCGTTACTGGTTTTCAAAACGAGAACAAGATTGTAATAAAACATGGGCTTTATGCACCTGATTGTAAGGTGGAAAGTTGTTTATGTTAGGGATAATGTTATTATAAACGCTAACAGACTTAAATGAATTGGAAATCTTGTAAATACTACGAACATAACGTGACATATATGAATACCAATCCATCGATCATAAAACTAAGTGTTTCAATAACTTTTTAATAAAAAATATCCAGCAATGCAATTTATTTTATAGTAAGTGCAATAAAATTTATTAGCATTAATATTTATGAATGGGTGTTTTGTAAGGGTCTTTCGCAAATCGTTTAATATTTTGTGGATGTCATAAAAAAATGAATGTTTATCGAAATGTGTTAATCTTTACTTTACCGGTTTCGGCTACGGCTTGAGTTTCATAAAGCGTTAATTGACGGTTTTTGAGGGATTTGACGGTATTACAGCTACCTGTCTTTAAAGACGTGATAAATTAGCAATAGAGCTTATCATATTTCTTAAACCAATCGACATAAAGACGATAGAAGCTGCGAATACAGAACATTGAGACTCATATTCATAGAATCCTGAGTTTAGTAGGAATTGCGATACCTTGAAGGAGATTGTTCGATAAAAGAAATGATTGTACACTTACAAGGCCAAGACGGATATGTTATGACGTCACTAAATCATAGCATAGTCCATAGTAATAACAACACACAATATAATGATTAACAATATTGAAATTAACAAAGAAAATTAATGCTGCCGGAGTCTGTGTTTCCTGATAGCTCCAACCCATAGAGAATGGTGGTTATATTGTCTTTGCTCCAACCTGAGGCCTTTAAGTCAAGACTTACTACGTTACTTCTAGATAAGCGTTGCGGAATTTGCATCCTTGGAACGCAAAGGATATTAGGAGCATCACGGGTGGATTTTAATAAATAATTGTCTGGCACTCCCTACCGCTCCGCTAAGAGCGGGAGAAGTCATTTGATGATTTCCCATCCAGAAAAAGAGCGGGTTGACCCATTTGCCATCGTTACTACAAATGTTCAACTTAGCACTGAAGGGTAGTTTACTGGGTTGCAGAATTTGTTCGGATTGCGGAATTTGTCCGGTGATGGGCAGCAGCGTCACCGGTGCGAGAAGCTACGCCCTGCGATCGCCAACCCGCCTGCCCAGCGTGGCGATTATGGGCAACTCCTCCAAAAATGCAGTACAACAAAAAGCCACGGCCCCCAGTTCCCGGTGGTCCCGCTATTCCTGGTCATGGTGGCGACCATGGTAACGGCGGGGCGGGGGGTGCCAAGAATCTCCGGGCTACGGGAGGCCACCACAATAACAGATTGACCCTGGCGACGTACAACGGACGCACGCTACGGCTTGACTCGCATCTGGCGCAACTCGAGGTGGAACTTGGGAAAATTAGGTGGCACATACTAGGGTTGAGTGAAGTCCGAAGAAAGGGGGAGGACACCATAACCCTGGAATCGGGTCACCTAATGTACTTCCGAGAGGGAGACCAACAATCCCAAGGCGGCGTTGGGTTTCTGGTAAACAAGTCCCTATCTGACAACGTTGTGGAAATGTCAAGTGTGTCGAACAGGGTAGCGTACCTTATTGTGAAGCTCACCGAGAGGTATAGCCTCAAGGTAGTGCAAGTGTACGCACCGACCTCGACACACTCGGACGACGAAGTGGAGGATATGTTCGATGACATATCGAGAGCCCTCCACTTCACTACAAAGACACAGTACACCGTTGTCATGGGGGACTTTAACGCCAAAGTGGGAGTACAGAATTGCTGCGAATCGGTAGTAGGACACCATGGATTTGGAAGCAGAAATCATAGGGGGCAAATGCTCGTCAACTTCCTCGAGCGGGAGGGGTTGTTCTTGATGAACTCCTTCTTCAAGAAACAACCCCAAAGGAAGTGGACGTGGCAAAGCCCCGACACTATGACCAAAAATGAGATCGACTTCATCATGACGGACAAGAGGCATATATTCAGAGACGTCTCCGTGATCAACAGGTTCAATACCGGTAGCGATCACCGACTTGTCCGAGGCTCTCTGGATATTAACTTCAAGGCCGAACGTGTTCTTCTGATGAAGTCCAGACTCCGACCAACTCTGCTCCAGACCATGGCTGGATCTGAAACGTTCCAGGCAAACCTGGAAAACCGATTCGCTGCCGTGGAAACCACAACAGACGTAAACCAGAACCTCGAAAATGTGACTCGGATCCTCAGGGAAGAAGGTACAAGATTCTGTGATATGCAGCGTAAGGGCAAGAAGTCTAAGCTTTCAGAAGGGACTTTAGGGCTAATGAAGGAACGACGTGAAAACCCACCCGTCACTTCGTCGGCAAAGCGGTTTCTAAACCGAGAGATCAACAAGCACGTACGACGCGACCTCCGGCGCTTCAATGCTCTTTCGGTTGAAAGAGCAATCGAGCAGAACCGGGGGTCAAAGGTGTTCGTACAATCTCTTGGAAGAAGCCACCTGACGAAGTTGACCACAGCAAGTGGAGAAGTCGTCTCTTCGAAGCCAGCAGTCCTTTCGGAAGTGGAGGACTTCTATAGCCGGTTATACGCATCGCATGCATCTCGTCCTGATCCCGAAAATGAGGGTCCTAGAGCCACATTGACACGCCATTTCACCGAAGACCTGCCAGAAGTCAGTACTGGCGAAATCGAGATCGCTCTTGGGCAGCTTAAAAATGGAAAAGCCCCTGGAGAAGACGGCGTTACCACAGAGCTGCTGAAAGCTGGGGGTAACCCCGTACTGAGGGAGCTCCAGAAGCTGTTCAACGCTGTCCTTTTTGAAGGGAGAACTCCAGAGGCGTGGAGTAGAAGTGTGGTCGTCTTGTTCTTCAAAAAAGGAGACAAGACCCTGTTGAAGAACTATCGACCCATATCCCTTCTAAGCCACGTCTATAAGCTGTTCTCAAGAGTGATCACGAACCGTCTTGCGCGAAGACTCGACGAATTCCAACCACCGGAGCAGGCTGGATTTCGGAGCGGATACGGCACCATAGACCACATCCACACAGTGCGGCAGATTATACAGAAGACCGAAGAGTATAATCAGCCCCTGTGTCTAGCATTTGTGGACTATGAAAAGGCCTTTGACTCGGTTGAAATCTGGTCTGTTCTGGAGTCCCTGCAGCGCTGCCAAGTAGACTGGCGATACATCCAAGTGATGAGATGTCTCTACGAGGCCGCCACCATGTCCGTTCAAGTACAGAATCAGCAAACAAGTCCCATACCGTTGCATCGAGGAGTGAGACAAGGGGATGTTATTTCCCCGAAATTGTTCACTAATGCAATGGAGGATATGTTCAAGACGCTGAACTGGAAAGAACGTGGCATTAACATCAATGGCGAGTACATCTCTCACTTGCGATTTGCAGACGACATCGTCATTATGGCAGAAACGCTGCAGGAACTACAACAGATGCTGAATGACCTGGCTGACTCTTCTGTACGCATCGGCCTACGGATGAACTTGGATAAAACCAAGGTCATGTTCAACGAACATGTTCTACCGGAACCGATTGCGATTCACGGTGCCGTTCTCGAAGTTGTTCAAAAATATGTGTACCTCGGGAAGTCATTGCAGTTAGGTAGAAACAATTTTGAGGGCGAGGTGAACAGAAGAATTCAGTTGGGTTGGGCAGCATTTGGGAAGCTACGTCAAGTCTTTACATCGTCGATCCCACAGTGCCTAAAGACGAAAGTCTTCAATCAGTGCGTCCTACCCGTCATGGCATACGGAGCCGAAACGTGGACACTGACGGCTCGTATGGTCCATAAGCTCAAAGTCGCTCAGCGGGCTATGGAAAGGGCTATGCTCGGTGTGTCTCTGAGGGATCGCATCAGAAATGAGGTGATCCGTCAGAGAAGCAAGGTAATTGATATAGCCCACCGGATTAGTAAGCTGAAGTGGCAGTGGGCTGGCCATATTAGTCGTAGAACCGACAACCGTTGGGGTAAACGAGTTCTAGAGTGGAGACCGCGTCTCGGCAAACGTAGTGTAGGACGTCCTCAGGCACGGTGGAGTGACGATTTGCGCAGGACGGCTGGCAGAAACTGGATGCGAGAAGCCGAAAATAGATCTAAGTGGCGTGCAATTGGAGAGGCCTATGTCCAGCAGTGGACTGCAACAGGCTGCTGATGACTGATGATGATGATGCGGAATTTGTTTGAAAGAGTCACCGCGGCCCTGTAACTTAAAGGGCACAAGAAGGATCACGGGTGGGTTGTAGTGAGTAATAGTCTGGCACTCCCTTCCGCTCCGGGAGAAGTCATTTGATGATTTCCCATCCAAAAACAAGGGTAGTTTACTGCGTTTTAATGTATTGCTATTAACTATTACACCCATAGAATACTGTCAATCTAGATAGTGATCAACAGTCACCGGATTATGTAATTTGGTCGAAAGAGTTGCCAACGGAAAGCTTTTAAAGTTATTAAACGCAATCACTCTGTTTGGGTCGATTTCCAAGACACAGCATGACTTTGATTTCATGAGTTTTCGCTTTTTTATTCATGGACCGTTGAACCGTGTCATTGGCTATAGGAAGATGTTTAGTTCAACGCGGGTTAGGTAAGTTTTTATACCTACGTTAAAATTATTTATGCGAAATAAATACGTTACTTATTACAGACAGATGGAATATGTATACACAATTAAGGTATCTTTTTCTTTTTTTAATTTGTCCCGAAAAATATATAAGTAATGATTTCATAAGCAATATCAACATCCTAAATAACTTGGGACAGGAGCAAGAGACGAATGATAAGATAACGCGATAAAATATTGACATGTAAAAAGTGTTATTTGTCCTACCGTAAATATATTTTAGGTAAGTATACTAGAATTTTAAATTACAGTGATACATATTTATACCGACACGCCAGATTGCCGGTTTCCCCATTTCTATTATTTTGTTACGTTTTTACACCTAAACGGCAGAAACAATTAAGATGATTTTGGTATAAATATAGATTGGATCTTGAAGGAAGACAGAATATTTTTTGTCCATGTGTGGAAAACGTCCGATATTTTCGCGGGCAAAGCCACTGGCAAAGCCCAGTGCTACTTGTACATAAACTAGTCCGTTATAGAGGAATATTGTATAATGAGAACACTAGGAACAATTAGTAGCACATGTAAGACGATGTACATAACGAATGCTGACTAGTACCGGTGACGAAAACACTCTGACTCAGCTCTGGGCGCCTAGTACCGTGAGACAAATGTTTAAGGAACAGTTAATACCAGGTTCTTAGAAATTGTGCTATTTTCTTTATCTTCTAATTAGCTTTTTTCTAGTGATTCACCTTGTTTTTGCCGGGTTATACATATATAGGGTTAGCCTATCCACCACGGATAGCCCACTCTGCAGGGGCTATTTTTACACCTAACAAGCAGTCACGAATGTCATGTGAGGAACTGAAATGTGAGGCCGTGGATAACTAACGTGAACAAACGCTCGGACCGGTGAGGTCGCTCCGTGAAGCCTGTAGAGCTCCCAGGAAACTTATGTGCTTCTGGGCGGAGCTAGACTGGCTAAGTTATATGAACACCTACGTACAACGGATCAAATGGGAGTCTAGGAAGATGGATCCCTACTCTACCCTAATCTACTCTAGGGTTAGCCCATCTTGTATAGAGAAAGAACTCATGATATCGGTGCAGTAATTCCGTAGTACTACTTGCCTTATGAACACATAAAAAAAATCACAAACTCTGTTTATCGATTTAATACCATGTTTTTATGCTGATGATCAATGACATTTTTTTTAATTACATACATAAATAGATGGGTAAGTAAAATTGATTAACTAAAAATATGCTAATGTTTTAGGTTCTAACCGACTTTATTTAAAATTTTATTTTTTATAAATCCATTTTATATACCTTTTACAGTATCATTTGTCAATCATTTCATCGATCACCACACACGTAACACATGGATTGACAAAAACAGCTGTACCAACTATACTGACAACCACCAACAAGTGGTATTAGCCACTCTATGCACAGCTGTGCCAGTGAACTTCGCCCTCTGAATGGCTCATTTCCGCCGAGTATTGCTACGATCAAGTGATTCCCTTCCTTGAGATGATACACAGCATCCTGTATTGGTGTTAGGAAAATGATCAAGATGATTGACTGTGTCTATAAAGATGTGGTACATGGTGCTAGTTTAAATGGCGTTACTGAGTTTATTGCTGCAACTGTGTTACAGTGTAATATCTATAAATTGTGCGATGTGGAGGCTTCAGCAAGAAGCACGACAACGACGCAAAAACGCAAAAAACTGTACTGTTGATTTTTAACCGACTTCTAAAAAAGGAGGACGTTCTCAATTCGGATGTTTGTGTTTTTTTTTTTATTGTTTGTTCGCGCATAGCTCCGTCGCTTGCCAACCGATTTGAAAAATTCTTTTTTTGTTGGAAAGGGTATACTTCCCAAATGGTCCCATGAAAATTTTATCGAAATCGAACAAGCGGTTTTTGAAAAATCTAAAAAAATATCTACACTGTCTACATTGACGACCTTTTAGTTTACTCTGCATTGGAGCAGTGCGTTTTTTTACACTAATGTAATTGGTTCGTTTAGGTGGGGGGAGGGTTTAAGTACCACTAAAAAGTGAAAAATAAAAAACTTTTTACAAAAAAATACAACCGACTTTTCCACCAAAAAATCAAAAAAGTACTAAATTACTTTAATTTCGGAAGTCGGTGTTCAAAAAATGAAAAAGGAACCACAAACACCGAGTTCCGAAATTAAAGTTATTTTGTACTTTTTTGATTTTTTGTGGAAAAGTCGGTTGTATTTTTTTGTAAAAAGTTTTTTTTATTATTTACTAGCAGCGCCCCGCGGTTTCACGACCCGCGTAGATCGTTCCCGTGGGAATATGGGGATAAAATATAGCCTATGTCACCCGGGGATAGTGTAGCTTTCAAACAGTGAAAGAATTTTTCAAATCGGTTTAGTAGTTTCGGAGCCTATTCAATACAAACAAACAAATCTTTCCTCTTCATCATAGTAGTATAGTATAGATAGAACGATTTGTATGAAAACGCATTGTTGCGTTGTCGCGTCAGTCTGCGGTTGACTTTATAATAATATCGTGCAAAAAGAAAGTATGGTTACAAGAACCTTCATGCTTAGACACTGATCATACTATAATCATTAAAGAAAGAAAAGAGTCTAATAAAGATATAAATACATTATTTAATCTAAAGGCACGCAAAGCAAGCTTAAATAAAAAAGCCTAAAAGAAACCCGTAAAAAGTAATTCAACACTATTCTTTCTTATCAGATCAATAAAAGAGCATCAAACGAAGTTAATAGATATTTTATTACGGTAAACCTTCGGAGGGCGATAGTACAACCACAAGATAAATAAGTACAGAAGAACAGCTAGAGCATCCTGAGCATCTATACAATGAGCGAAAACAACACAGACAACACAATGACAGAACAACAACATAGACGCGTAGGTACGGCCAGCTCAACAAACAAATGCCGATGCCGCGGGCCGCGGGTGAGCTTGTCTGTTTGTGCATGCGTTCTCGCTCGTTGTATCGAATTGACCTTCTGTACCTATAAGTTATCCTGTGGAGCAAGTACAAAATAACTTGTATTTCTATCTATTATCATGTAAATCAGGTTTTATAGTCCTCTGCGGGAAGTCATTGATGCTCTTTTGTTACCGCTCCATTTTCTTGGTGGTACTTTAGATACATCTACAGAATTGCTTTTTAGTAACTCGTGATGTATGGGTGGGTTGATAAAACGAATTTGTTTCGTTGATTGGTCAATGGGGAGCTTTCACAGTTTGTAGGATAATTTGGTTGTGTTGTCCTTTAATTCTGTAATGTGGTGTAAGTAATTTAGGAAGCACTTGACTTTTGTCAGTTTTGGTTATTTTAGGAATAGTCACGTTTTGGGAGAGTTACTTTCGCATTTATAATAATATCACATTTACAAACATACATATATGTATGCGGTAGTGTTTATGTAGGTTTATAATCGTTTTGAAGACGGATGTGCTAAATTCTTCTCCATAAAATGTCCAACATAATAACGTCGGTATATTTGCTTTTCTCCAATCAACTGAATTTCTTATTAATTTTAAAGTGGCCGTTTGAGTGATAGAAAATTACAAGAAATGTGAGTAAATTTCTAAAGCTAATATTAGCTTTAGAAATTGAACTTCCCACCCACACCCGCAATATCTTCTTTATTTTATCTATGCAGGTTAGATTGTGGACAAACGCCGAGCCTATCAATAATTAAAACATGCGCCTGATATTATTGCATAGTCACTTAAAAACAACGAAGTAAACTAAGTGGACTGTAGACCACACAACGCCTGTTCTCGAAGCAAAATCTCCCATAACGACGATGCTAATTCAAAGAGTAAATATTTTCTCAACCAATCATGTATCCTCACCGCAGTAACATGTATCTTTTTAGTTAAAACTTTAACCGGCTGACTCACCGACACCCACGGAGGTGCAGAATTAAAATTCTATAAAACATTCCATGTCTGACTCATTTTAGAGTTCAGCCAGGACATGCCAAAGTTTTGACAATGAAAAAAATGGTAAAGACTAAAGAATTCTTTGTTAAACTTTGAATGCAAAAAAATCTAAATCAACACTGTCGTAATAAAGTCCTTTTGAAGGAAACTTTCTTCACTCGACTTGACTCAGTCGACATGATAATGGAAAAAACTCGATTCGAAGACGACAATATTTATAAATAACGAGGCAATTTTATTAAGGGAAGCTGAATCAAGATCGAACTGGTGGAGAATGTAAAAGGTTCGGTGCCCAGAGAGCCTCTAGACAAAGTGCCATTCTATTAGCGAATACAATGAACGCACGTGTCATTTTGACAGTGTTCTAATCAATCTGGTACATTTTTGACATTTTGACAATCCTATCCAATCACCACGTTACCGCTGACAGAATATCACATGAAGAGAGCGTCGACGCCGTTCTACAAAGTGATTTTTTTATAACTCGGCCTACCAAATTAATGGCTTCTTACGGTATGTAAATTGTAAACTAATCCAACAGACTATGTTTACTAGTAACTTTACACTGGCTCACAATGCAAGACAATAGCCTAGAAGGTAGGGGCACTAGGAAACTAATGTACAACAATGCTGTATTATCTTACTTTGGTACCACAGTACCTAGAATTGCTGGCTGGGTTTTTAACCGCTAATAACTTAAAGCCTAGATAATAATAATCCATTAGTCACACGATACTTTAGTACAAGTAGTGCTAATTAAAGAAGATCTCAAAATTGATGATAAACCATGATATCCAGCGACTAATACACAAAACAAAATACACATACACACACAAAACACACACATAATTTAAACAAAAGTCCAATATTTGCAATCAAATAAGAGTCTACACACGTACGATTCAATGAGAACTTACCGTTACAGACAATAAGGCCAAGTTTCGGCTGTGACAACCACTAAATCTGCCAGTACTTCTGACTTCTTAAATTAGATAACCTTTACCTTTCTCAAAGTTAAAACAATTACCCACGACATAAAACTGTTCCATTTTATACTACAAAAAGCACATGATATCGAACAAATTAATAATTCTTTGCCAGTATCCAGGCGACAGGCCCACAACACATCGAATCGCCAGCAGTCCGTCACACCACCTTGAACCACTAACCTTTGCTGACCCACTTAAATACTAGCGCCATTGCTCCCTCCAAAACTAATCTGTGAATGACAGTTTCAAAAGTCCCATTGTCCACAGATAATACAAATGTTTTACGTCTGTTAAGCTGTCAATCTTGAATTTTGTATGGAATTTCACCTTGTGTTTTATAACGCGAAACGCCCCTGAACGGGACATTTTAAATGAATTCAATATGAAACAAACTTCGCATGCAGATTGATGATTCTCAAACAGTGTATTTAAAGTTCCAAGCCTCAATGACTTCAATACTACATATTATTATTTTCCTTTTATTTATTTGTACTCTTATTAACTCGTAACTACGGGGGATTTTTTAATTTGCATTTGCATTACACACTTGTTGCTTTCCATATCTTCCCTAATGTTACCGATCAACAGTCTACTTTAAGTCAACATAAAACTATGGACACTAGACAAATCACACGCTGCTCCGTAATAGCTGCGAACATTGACCCTTCAAAACGTAAACTCCAATAAACCACTAAAACCTGTGTGGCCGAACTGTCAGCATAGTTTTCGTCACGTCTCATATATTTAGTGACGACGGTCTAACGAGCCGAGACGGTTCCGACACGGGACGGAATTAACCGAAGCTATGTCCCGAACGCGGAAGGTACGTTCCACTCGGAGAGTGAATTCAGACTATTGGAGAAATAGAAGCGTTTGACAAAAGGACTTAAGATGATAATGTTGGTAGCACGATTGGAAAGGCCATACTTAAAATGATCATACATTTTTAGGTCGAAGGTCGTAAGGATCGAGGAAAAGACGTACAAAAACAACCAACAAATATTTTAGGCAAGTTTTTCAGTCTTCCTTCATCGAGATTCGATGGCAAGGCAAGGCAAGAATCGTTTAGTAGCATAGCAACACAAAAGCAAATGGAAAAAGTTTTGAATTGATGGCTAAGATTTCAGAAGTTTTTGAGACAATGACACCTACAGTTTTCGATCTTCCAGGTAACTTAATGATCCAACAAGAAGCTATTAACGTCCGACATGACCGGAATAGCTCAAAGGAAATCAGATTTTCTCAATATAATCTAATCGTATAAGCTACTGCCTAAACGTTCGACATAGTCCATTAATCTTACAACACCTACATGAAATTGATGATCGAAGACCACACAGCAGAAATTCTAATACTGAAAACTAATAATTCCACTAAAATAGATGAAATATTGCCACTAATTACTAAGTAATTAATCAATACTTCACACGACAGGTAAATCGATTAAACAATCGATAAGATTAAACTTATGGACAACAATTTAGAAAGCCAAACGGAATATTTATCGCGTCAATAAATTAGAAATTTCAAAAGTGCAGGTTCAAAAGCTTTGATCTCCACTTGAGATGGCAGAAGGCACTTGAGCGGAATCTGACTCACAAGAGTCCCAAATAAATGTAAATAAATAATACTATGCGATATGAAGTTGAATATTTATTTTTATTTTATTGTTTGGGTACCATGTTACCCAGTTATTTGGTTGTAGAGGTCTGGTAGGCAGCTGCTCCACGTAAAATACTGGTATTCAGCTGAATCAGGTTTGACCACAATTATATAAAGGCTAGGCAGATGATGATGAAATCGAACATTTGACGTAAGGGAATGAAACAGCACTTGGATTTGGTTGAATGGAATTATTTTAAACTATGAATCATAAAGGCACCTTCGTACTCATACCTACAAGTAGCTATTGAATTATTTTATTTTTCATTTTTCTAGTTAGGTTAAAGGACTATGAATCATATACTTAAGTACGTAAATACCTACCTACATGAGTTACCCATTGAATTCTAGATATTATTACTAGATATTATTTTACATCGTCTTCAACCATTCATTATCTAGCTACTTCGGCGTACGTACCTAAGTGTTGTCACATCAAGTTTATTTCAAAATTAAATTCAAGAGACCCTCGACCAGAACTGCATGTCAATCTAATACATTTTGGAAAGAAAGAAAAAGTATTTATGTCATAGAACTGTCATGCATTTAGAAAATATAAATCGTTATAAAATTATGTATTACAAATTATAATCGCCGATAGAATATCAAATTGTCTGAGCCCTATGGACAATGTTGGGGAAAAATCTGTCAACGTAAAATTCAGGGTTCAATTTTATTCGTAGTACGCAATAAATCCTAGTCATGAAGTACATTATAATACTGTTCTCTCAAACTCGTTCTACAGGGTATGTTGAACAGCAAATGCCTTCTTTTTTATTTTATTCCCGATTAGCTTTTCAAGTATTGCCATAAAAATACCGTAGATGGAAACCGAGGTCTTATGTCCGAGCTGACTATGCGGAGAACCCGATTAGTTGAGTATTCTATTGGCCGGATTGTAGTGTTATTTTGCTAACTGTATTGAGACCTTTAGATTCCAAGATCATCTCAAGAGGCGATTGGACGTAGAACGATTTACAAAGTTCCAAGTCGGACAATTTTTACAGATGTTATTGTGAAGAGGCAGAGTTCTTTGTTTAACTTAATTTTTGTAGGAGAGCAGTGGTGGCCGAGTGGTAACGGCTCCGACTTACGTATCAAAACCAGCCAGGCGCATTACTTTGTGTAAATAATTACACTCTTCAATCAATCATGCTCTCAAAACGGTGAAGTAAAACATCGTGAGGAAACCGGCATGTCCTAGAACCAAAAATTCGAAGACATGTGACATTCACCACCCCGTACTGGGCCTGCGTGGTGGATTACGGCCCATTCCCTCTCCTAGAGAGGAGGCCTGTGTCCCAGCCGGGGGAACTTTAAGAGGCTGATTATGCATATCCGAAAACATACGGAGATTCAAAATGCTCCTAGTCGAAATGTGTCCTACGTGGTTGATGTATCAACCCACAATCGATGAGATTGATTTATCAACACTATGTGTATTAATCAGGCTATATGTATATGCCTTACATATTGTGGGTACTTGGCTTACATCATTATCATTATATTACCTGATGACACTTTCATAAAAAAAAACGAGTTGAATCTCAAACAACAGAACACGAAAATGAATTGGTACAGACTATTATATCTATGGTACAGACTATGTTCCAATTTACTTTTACGGTAAAGTAGAGTACCTCACAGGTATGTATGTACACCAATTCACCTAAACTAGAATCCAGAGCAAGTGGAGAAGTTCCACTACAAAGTATAATACCATTTAAAACTGTTCTCTAAAGTACAAACTTTACGAAGTGTAAATTGTGTTTACCAACTTATCTGAAGTTGGGAGAAAAGAAATAACTTTTAAAATGGCTAAGTTGCAAAACGCCACGGAATCTAGGTAGGTAAAAAAGTTTTGGTAAATTCTAGGTGAAAGCTTTTGTATCTATCACTGACTTTACACAGCAGGATAAAAAATAGAATCAGGAAACATTTGAATGTATTCGGCTTAATTTACAATGGGAAACACTTTGTTTAAAAAAAAACCATAAGCAACATGTCAACTTTTTAACACCTATCTCGTAGAAAGACAGCCAACCCATCAGAAATCCTATCAAAATATTTGTAAATGGTAACCCTAGCCAAACGCAGACGCATCGCAGATCAAAGCACACCTCAATATGAATAGAAACACCGCACTTCCTGCTTCATATACATGCTTTTAATTCAGCCAGGAAATAGACCTTTTTAAGTTGTTTTTTTAAATTTAGATGACGTTTTGAAAGTATGTTCATGCTGGATATGGTATTTTGTTGCAAGGGTGTTTGGTTATGGAAATATAATGATTTTTAAACTATAATTTCCAATAGGCAACACAATGATAATAAATTTAAGGAAAACACAATTAATTTATTATTAAAAAAATCCTTTTTGCCGCTTGTGAACCTCAAATCGACGCGACTCCAAAACATCAAACAACTTTTGATACTTGAGGGCGTGACTGTACCGGAGGACACGGTGGAGTATACGGTGGAGGCCTACCTTGCTTCCGGACCTGATTCAATTCATGGTTCGTAGCGAGGGGGTAAGCGATCACATCCTTCTGCGAAGCAGTAATGCTAGTAAAGGAGGAGGCGGACCGCGTGAGGGTGAGGCAAACCTCATGTCGGACGCCGCCGGATGACGCCCCGGGTGTCGGGAGTTGCAAGGCGATTCCCGGCTACCGTAGGCGCGAGCCGGCCGGACGGTGATCGTTAGTTGGCTCACCATCCAATAACAAAGTAAGAAAATTAATAATTTTAGAATAGAATAGAATAGAATAGAAAAACTTTTATTCAGAACAGACACAGCACAACGGTTACAAACACAAATTACAGGAGAAGAAAAGTACAGAATGCGCCGAGCGTGCCCGAACCGAAAGGGTTACCAGTGTTACCACCTCAGCATTTGCTGGGCGTCAGACACTTTAACGGCTAGTCTCATAAAATTAATGGGTACAAAATTAGTTTATGATAGTTTTACGCAAACTGGCAAGCCTCACCTATTTACAAGACTGGTGTTAGATTTTCTGGCTTCTTCTTCCGTAAAATAAAAAACTTACTCTATCCAGATCGGAGTCTAAACCGTCTGTTTAACTAAACTATATTTAAACTATTTGTTTATCTTCAGATAAACGAAACTATTCCAATTGAATACTCATTTTAGTTGCCGTAATCTTAATGGGTTCAAGTGGACTAAAACAGAACGGAAGACACCCGGGTTTTTGTTTCTAAGAACAAAACAAGATGTTTTAATAATAGATCTCTGAATGAAAATGAAATTGAAGCCACGTACCAATCTTAATCTTTATTTTAATTTAACAACTCATTTAATCAATTCATTTACTTGGTTCAATATGTCTATTACTGTTTTAATACTGCATTTTGTTTTATGTTCATATTCTTGTAACATGCAAAATATTGAATGTACAATCTTTCACTTTATATGCGGACGAGATTTTTGATGCCATTTTGTAGTTAGGAGGATTTTAGTTTATTTTTAGGTTAAGTGTATATATAGTTAGATTTAAAGTAAAATAAATGGTTAACTCCTATCATAAGCTGAAATAAATCAAACCTGGACAGAGACTTGAATATCTCTTTATAAAAATGTATACGTGATATAATTTTATAAAGAAAAAATTGTACCCAACAAATTGGCTTACAGAAATTCTGAACACACTGAGTGGACTGTGGTTGGAGTGACGGCCGCCATGGCCATAGTGTGGAAACCAAATCCTAATATGTAGGTAGATAGATTGTACATAATAAAGCTATGCACACCTGTAAGTGGCAAGGTCACGCTAGTCCTAATTTAAGTCTTTCTCCATGTGTAATGTTTCTATGACTTTGTCGTTGGAATACCAATAAATATAAACTATCAATTCGACATTTTGGGATCGGTGAACATGTCTTCAGTCACTCTCTATCTAAGCACATTATCTTACACACAATCCCCCCCCTTACTCATAAGTAGGGGGGCACACAGGCCCCTTACTCATATAGCCTTCGTTAATATTCGTAGAAACAAACGCTTAAAAGGCGAAGTTATCAAACGGCACGACGATATTGAACAAAGGTGCAAATGTCAAACCATCTTTGTAGCAATAAGCTAACTTTATCAAACATTAGAATAATCTAAACCTTAATCCCGCCGCTTCCTTACCATCAGTAGGTAATATCCATGTAATCGCTGGCATATCATAAATCACAGTACCGAGCAATACTCAAGCATGTTTACTCGACCCGGGTACTGAACTCCCGACCTCTCCGTACCCAACAAGGCACTTAGGTACAATATGCCTCGATTAAAAGTAAGTACATGTCATAATAGCATATCATAAAAGTGAAAGCATACGTTTGCAGGGACAACTTGCGAGGAACAGACAATGAGATGGGTGTGCTCTATGGCATTTAGTTTATGGTGTAATGACAGAGTTGTCGATGGCAAGAAAATGGAGGGAAAGTCTGGAATTAAGTGCTCCTTTGATGTGATATAAAGACATTTAAGTATTTAGTAACACAATGAGATGAAACTTCGACATAGCTTATAATTAAAACAGATCACTTGATAAGTAGAAAATATTACTATTCAGGGAAAATCATAATCTATTCACACGCAAATATCATATTTTCTATTTAAATCATGGGAAAATATCTGTTTTAAGAAGCGATTGAAAAGTAATCTCACTTTTCTAACTGGCCGTAAAAAATCAAGATGGCTGGCGCGGGAGCAAACAGCTGTTGGTTTTCCCGCGTCGCGACGGCGCCTGCGCGCTGCGGCGCCACGCGGCTCCATATGAGGTTACCATAGTGCATACCTACATAGTGTGGTTTACTGGGACAAGACCTATTGTACTCATTGAAGAATTCTTTACGACCCAAGCCCTTCTTTTGCAAGTATGATGAAAGCACTTGATTAATATTTGCATTGGTTTTAGGATTGAGTAGAGCAAGTTCTTCCGAAGAAAGTTTTCCTATAATAACGAGAAAAACTTTACTGGTGAAACAACAGAAGAGTACTGTGATTATCAGAGCAAGGATTAGTAATATTAGGATTCTAGTCTACTTCAGGAACCTTTTCTAACTATTATAATTAGATTTACAAAAATATGGATGATTGAGATCGTCTGTTACTGGATCCATAGTTAAAAGATGCCTCTTACACTGTGCTTATTAAAATCTGTCAGCAGTCGTTTAATTTTTTTGTTTATTCAGTCTAAGAGGACATAGACTTACTCAAAAAGTTTAGTGCTTTAAGCTCCGAGCAAACTTGTCAAACTCATACAGTGTGGTGACCGTTAAGTCTTTTTAGCCAGTTTTAGTCAATATTTCTTTGATATTTATTGCTAACGTCGTTACTGTCAAATAAAACAGTCAGTTAAATCTACGAGAATGTTAGTTTTAGCGAATATGAGTCTCTTATTTCATATTTATTAGTACTAGTGCATGTTTTAAAGTACGATTTGTAAGATATTGCCTGTGCACTTAAATAGGCTTTCCATGTACCTACCAAACTACGAGTTGCTGTGTGACATTTATAGACGAAATTAGTTAGCATAGGAGCTCGTAGCTAAATAACAACAGCCGCATGGGCGATCTTAAGTTAAGCTACGCTTGCCGAGGTCGGTCTATGGATGGGTGACCTTCTTAACATATCGAGAGTCCTCTTAACGTGCTACGCGCACGTTAAGCCGTAGGTACTGGATTAACGTGAAAAAAAAAAAAAAAAAAACAAAAAAAAAGGTACTGGCTGACATTTGTAGATTTTTAGCGGTCGTTATGCATTGTCAGAAGCCAGAAAATCTGAAACCAGACATGCCATAAAGTACCGTGTTACCCAGTTACTGGGTTGTGGAAGTCAGATAGGCTCTCCACGTAATATAATAGGGTAGTTGACTAAAAAAATCTAATTAGTCCGTCAGGTAGATTTCCAAAAAATATTAGACACATATTTTTTTTTTTCACGTAAACAAAAAATGAAGACGATACAGTGCGTTGAAAACACGTGTGACGTCACTACTCGCTACATTTTTTACCGAGCCGTGACGTCACAAGCCTCCACTCTTCCGAGAGCCCCACTCTCATCTTTGATGCTTTGTATCTTCGTCAGTTTTTATAGATTTGATAAAGGAAAAAATACGTGTCCAATATTTTTCTATAATCTAACTGACGGACTAAACATAATCATATATTTTTTACTCAGGAAACATCCCTATTATATTCAACCGAATCCGGTTTGAAAGGGCTAGGTAGATGATGATGAACGAAATAAGTAGCAAAACATTATAACGGTTGATCTTTTATATTTATTTCAACATCAGTTACACCGCAACCACAGACAAACCCCTTTTTATTTTAAGTACTTTCAGTCCATCCAAACGCTGACAGTGGACCACCTTTGTACCCATGCCATTAAGCTTGTGTTTCTATTTTGGTGTACAATAAAGTATATATTTCGTCTATCTATTAATTAACACTATCCACTAATTCGACAATAATCTTATTCCCACAACTTACTACAAGTTATCTAATCGTTTCCAAGCAATAAACATACAGCCTACTTTCGCAAAACCTACGTGGAAGACCGAACTCCTATTTCTATTTATCTTTTTAATCTGTGGCTCGATGAAGCCCGGCAGGAGAAAAACACATGAAGAAACCGCGGCAAAGTCAACTCTCCTAGAATTGCTATAAATAGTTCAAGACACTTTATTTCAAGTATTTTCTTCCGCGTACATACTAGATAGTCCATAGATAGGTAGTAATTGATTAAAGTTAAAAATAACAGATCAAATTGGCGATATTTTCTTTGTAAAATGGGTGCCATTTCCTTTGGTATTTGATTACATGAAGATATAATTATGTAGGCTTCATTAACTATAGAAAAGTGGATAGATACTTATTAAAACTGTATTTATGATTAAGTAGTTAAAACTTCTAACGCTTTCCTCGCGTTATATTTTAGTAGGTGATAGTAATATTTTTAGTACTTTTCCATTTATAAAGTCTTATTTTGTTTTAAAATAAAAATAAACTGTGAAAGTTTGTAAGTTAATCAACGCTTTAACGAAAGAACGGATATGGATGAAAATCAGCATAAACATTCAGATTCATTTATTGTTTGTCACAAGTAAAAATTCAGTTCTTAATTATTTTTTTGTAACAAGCGTCACTAAACATACCCTTAGGGTGTACAATATCACAGGCCTGCGGATGGCGAGCTATGGGTGGCTCACCGTCCAATAGCAACAACGACCATATGGTCGTCGTGTTCCAGGCGCGCCTCAAAGAGCTGTCAGCAAAAAAGACGGGGCCCCATAGAGTCATTGCCTGCTAGAATTGCGGAACTTGTTCGAAAATCAAGTCACCGCGGCCCTGGAACGCAAAGGACACTAGAAGAATCACGGGTGGGTGGGCGGTGGTGGTTTTACTCAGTTAGAGTCTGACACTCCCTTCCGCTACGCCCAGACCAGGAGAAGTCATTTGATGGTTTCCGATCCAGAAAAAATAAATAAAAAAGGGTGTATAATATTTATTTTTACAATGAATGTCAAAAAGAAAATTCGTCATAGTACACAATATAACTGGTGGCTAGGACGTATGCTGAATTTGGATATCGAATAGTTTTCATGCAAGTAAGTACGTTTCTTTGAGATAATTTCTGACATGCTCGCGGATGAAGTCGCTTACAACAGCGTATAGCTTTAGACTTACCTGAAACATTAAAGGCTGGATTCTAAATTAAATATTTAGTGTTAAAAGCATGTCAGACTGTGACACGTTTTAACACCAAAAAAATCATTTTTAATTTAAAGCCAAAGATACGGGCATTCCGGTTAGAGTTTGACAAATAGGTAATCAAGTTCAAATTTTTAATTCAGTAATCAGCGGAGACACTCAAAAATAAAAACTTTAATCAAGTTACAAGAATGTGACAGTTATCGTCATAAAAGTAATGGAAGTCGTTAATAAGGGAGTAAGTACCGTTTAGTGTTCTTTAGTACAACGACGCACGCGACCTTTAATGAAGGCGTAATAAATATCTAAATCTGGACTGGGGCTTTATTCGTTATGTGTGTTAAGTATGTTACACTAGTCGATATTTTTCAAAACAGCGGTTAATTAGTTTAAATTAAATGTATCAGTCTTCTAAGTATCTACAATACAGGTTCAAAGGCATATTAAACCCGTTGATATAAATTTTGCGTTCCCAAGATTGTTATAATCTAAATTTTAATTAATTTCATAAGTAGACTGTACGTAGTTCCGATATTGTTACAATAAGCTCATGATTTTTTATGGTTGTCTTATATTCTGAAATATAATAAACAGGCATTTTTTTACAAAAATATAACATGTTATTGCCTGTTCTGAGAAGTTTTGCCCAACCCACGGAATCTGGGCCAAAACTTAATACATCCTAGCAACATTGAAATATCTAAGCAAGTAATTAAGTACCACACTAATTAGTCATCACATACACCATCTCGTTCTCATAACCTGTTCATACTTCAACTTGTTACATTGTAAGTCCCATAGACCTAGAGAATGAACTGAGCAATACCCTCACAAACTTGTAAACTGTGTAGAAAGGGACAAGGCGATTGTGTCGCTAATAATAATAACTCTCTTTTCTTCATTAGGTACATTTTTTTTCGTACATTTCATAACACAACACATGTTATCATATAAAAGATCATGGGTAGTTTTGTAGCACCAGGCGTACTTTTACAACAAACCTTTAATTGGACTGAACGAAAAGAATATCCTATTACTTCCAGTCTATCCAAAGGTTTTCTTTTCCTTGGTATTGTTAACCTTTAAAAAGACAACTATTGACCGCACATTGCTTTAACCCTGTCTTATTTAATGCCAGTATGCACTTAATCCAGGGTTGCGGAAATGTCCGAAAGATTTACCGAGGAACTCAAAGAGCATCTTAAAGAACACTAGTATTTTAGCCAATAAGAATCTGCCACTCCAGCATTCATTTGATAATCTTCCATCCAATAAAAATTATGGGCTTCATAACTGAACGGACCGATCAATTCATTCTTAAGGTCTATGGTAAGAACGGTGAAAACTGCACTCAAAGTCAAATCGTATGCAAGTTGATGGCAAGTGCGCATGCCCGCGCTATCGGTCAGTGTTACCAGTGCAATAAAATTAATAAATATTCATGCCGCTGTCGGATTTACTGTTAGCTGACGGAGACAAGTTGGCGATGATGACGGCACGAAATGGAATATTTTTAATTACTTAGGTCCGCTTGCGAGAGTTAACTTTTAAATAAAGAAATATACCATACACCATTACCCCGTATTAAATTAACCTAGGGTAAATAACACATAGTTGCGGAATTTGTTCAAGAAACCCCGCGGCCCTGGAACACCAAAGGCATTAGGAGAAACACGGATGGGCCCAGAACGGTTGATGTCATTTGTAATTTGCATCCATTAAAAAGAGTAAAAAATAACGGGTTTGTGCAAGTGGGCCTTAATGCCACCTTATTTGTATATGTCACTCGCTTAGGTTACTCGGGGTTCCAATGAAGTTTTTACTAACTTTAGATATTCAGACATCCATCACACAAACCATTCTCTATGCCATCGGAAAGATAACCTAGTTCATCGATGATACATTTTAATGGACTATAGATATATCTAGATGAATTATATAATTCCAAACTGGTTTCAAATATAAACTCATTCAGGCGAATTTCAAAGTATCTACTTACCAGAATTAAAGAATAAATCCAATATCCAAGAGACATCTACAAAACGTGACCCAGCTACATTTCCGAGTATCAATTCGGTTTGGCGCCATGCGTGGCCCGTTCCCGCCAAAATATTCAGTGACACATGTCAAGTCGTTCAAAATCCACACATTCCGGAAATTCCACTTTTATTGGTTTGAATTTAACGTTTTAATCTGAAAGTGGAATAAATTAACAACTAGCTTTTTTAACCTAGTTAGCTAACAGAAATTTAATGATAGATACCTATGATTTGAAATTAAAAACCTTTGTAATGAGCACTGAAATTAAAGCTGAATCATCAAATTAAAGTGCGAGGCGAAACATTTTTTTTAATGCATAAATTAACCTAAATTTTTCAATCTGTCAATCAAATCTATTCAGTTTTTCAGTGTTAGCATGACCCAATTATCATTTTTAAAAAAAATTGTTGATGGCATTGCCCACTATTTTTGTTTTAATATCCAATCAACATTCGGTTAAAAGTGATCGTTCGTTTTAGCGATCAGCCGTTAATTATTCGTGTGGATTTCACGTCGCCATGCTTATTTGTTGGAGACATAAGCCGCCCACTAAGTAATGTATGAACAGTTATCTGTTACTCTCAAATTAAAAATACCGTTTTTAGTGAATAAAGTAAGATGGTTGTCTCAAATTGGGCGTTACTTTATTACAAGTGGGTAGTTTTTCTGTAGTCTCCAAAATTACCTTGGTTAGAATAATACGTTGTCATCAAAATGAACTACAACTTGCATAATAAGTACCTAATTGGTTATAAAAGCCTCGATTCTTCTATCTAGATTACCTACAGAAGTACAAACTCGAGGTAGATAGTAAATGGATATTTAACTTTGTACCAATACCTATAATGTTTCAAATCAACAAAAATACTACTTCCATTAATATAAATATAACCCTGATTAATGAAGATATGCACTTAATTTTATTTTTAATATCTCAAGCAAAGTGCCGTTTCTTCCACATAAGACAATTTTTAACGGATAATTTGAATAATGTAAAAGCTTGACACCATTTCCGAACGATTTTGACATTTAAAAAACTATTTATTTATCTCTGACATTAGTGTTACGCCGCTTAAACATTTTTATCTAAAATAATTGTTCAATGTTTTTATAATTATGGTTATTCGTAAAGTGTTATGTCGATAAAAAACCTGTTTAATTGCTTATGTCAAATCTCAATTTCTAAACGACGAGAATATCATAGATCGGATAGAACTCCAGTCCAACCTCTTTATAGCCCGAGTTTCAAAGATTTCATAATCAATTTCCTTTACTAGTATCAACGTAATAAACGTAGACCAAAGGAAATCCTACTCAACCAAGACTTATTGCAAAACTAAACACATCAAAAGTATCTAGGGATCAACATATATATTTTTGCAATAACTTTCCTCCTGATTGATATTAATTAAAATTTTCTTTAAGGATTCATCAAATAAAGTGTTTTCGTTTGTCACAGTAACGATAAACCAAGTCACCTTTGCATTAATAAAGAAATTTGCCATTTTCCTAATAAAGGGATTTTTGACATTTGAACCACTAACATTAAAGTTCGAAAAAAAGACTGAAATAACAGTTTTCTTTAAAATTTTATTGGGTAACTTAAACAATTAATAATCCGTGTTTCTACCGCGAACACTAACAACACAAGAACATCGGTTTGGCATACTCAAAATGAGTTCATCCAAATCACGCTGTGGAATGGCCGCCCATGTTCGTTGCAACAACAAAAAAAGGTCTTCTTGCGACTGGATACCCTCCATATTCGGCAGAGCTCTTCGCTTACCTTGGCTGAGCGCCATGGAGGACGGTATCGCTGCACCACACGGAGACAAGACCGATACATTCAAATCTTAACTCGAAGAGCTCCAACAATAACCGCCATGATGTTAGCCGTGAGGCTTCATCACTCTTCAGGGAACTTAATTAGCGACCAAACAGTCAGAAACCGCTTGCATGAAGTGAACCTTCATTCCCGAAGACCGCTACGGGTACCACCTATAGCAATGCACAATCGTAGGATTCGATATCAATGGGCTCTTGAACACAGAAATTGGGCAGAAGAACAATGGCGTTTCGTGTGCTTTTCTGATGAGTCTCGTTTTGGTATGAGACCGGATACAAGACGTATACGACACTGGAGAACCCCTGGACGCCAACAGCGATTAAAATCCTGCCAGGAAGTCCATCCTTATAGTGGTGGAACCATCATAGTATGGGCGGGTATTTGGATCGGCGGAAGAACTGAGTTGATTTGGATCAGAGGCAACCTCAACGCTCAAATTTATGCTGAGACGATTGTATCAGACGTCATCGTTCCTCTACAAGTGCAAATCGGTCCCTTATTTCAGTTAATGCATGATAATGCACGACCGCACACCGCAAGAGTTGTAAGACAGACTCTCGCCGCAGCTAACATCAATGTCCTGCCCTGGCCTGCTCAGTCGCCAGACTTGAACCCGATTGAGCATGCATGGGATATATATGCTACAGAGAAGAGCTCTGCCGAATATGGAGGGTATCCAGTCGCAAGAAGACCTTTTTTTGTTGTTGCAACGAACATGGGCGGCCATTCCACAGCGTGATTTGGATGAACTCATTTTGAGTATGCCAAACCGATGTTCTTGTGTTGTTAGTGTTCGCGGTAGAAACACGGATTATTAATTGTTTAAGTTACCCAATAAAATTTTAAAGAAAACTGTTATTTCAGTCTTTTTTTCGAACTTTAATGTTAGTGGTTCAAATGTCAAAAATCCCTTTATTAGGAAAATGGCAAATTTCTTTATTAATGCAAAGGTGACTTGGTTTATCGTTACTGTGACAAACGAAAACACTTTATTTGATGAATCCTTAAAGAAAATTTTAATTAATATCAATCAGGAGAAAAGTTATTGCAAAAATATATGTTGATCCCTAGATACTTTTGATGTGTTTAGTTCATGTTTACCCGCCAAACAAACATCTGATAACTAGAGATGTGCCACTATCAACTAACCATCAGTCTATCGCTGTCATCGATTACGAGTTCTATTGTGACGCAATCTTTATTTATTTACGCGGCATATTTAAATATAGAAAACGTGTATTTTAAAGGTTACTGTTGTACAACTGAATGATGGATCAACACAAAAACATGCCTTTGTTATCTGTGTAAACATGTCAATCTAAACCAAAAAAAATCGTATTGTTCCATATTCGAATAGACTAAAACAGAATCAAGTTTACATAAAAATAGAATGTTCATCATCAAGGTTTCTTGTTTTAAATTTATTTTTCATCAAAAATGTCAGCATTCTGACAGGTATAATCGTATTTCGCTGACTTTAACTATATAAAAACTTGATTGCATAATCTGCTTTACATCCGATTCTGAGCTCGAGGACAGTATTAAAGTAGCTATAAATATTATTAGGTATACCTTGACAGAGCCTGCATGTCTAGAACTAAACGATTGTTTGGAAACAAATGTGACTCATTGCTATCAACAATTTTACTAGACCTTATCGTACTAACAATAGAGTCTACATTCCCGTCATCAGTTTAGCAGGATGTCAACGTGTACACGATACACAATTCCGAGTTTTAATGTCATCGCACGATAATAATAATTGCTCGTTTTATGATACCACTGACATACTATGTTTTATTACAACGTGCCTACTAGCAGTTTGATTGATACGATGCATTTGATAAATGGCAATATTAACATGATTTTGAATGAGTTCTGCGTACTAAATAAGCTATAGATACTTTATGGCGACTGAGTAATCGATGATACTTATTCGTGTAACAGTCCCCGGTTCTAGACGAATGGGTATTGTCCATTGTTTCTCTATTCAATAGATGTCTAAAAACCGTGTCTAAATTCAAGAATGATATAAGTTATTATATTTTAAGTCGTTTAGGAGAACTTCAATTGGACAATCGACAAAATATTTTTATCAGCCGCATCCTATCTCTATTTTTTTTTTCAACGATAATTACATTTGACAGTTGAATCCAACTTTTTTTCTGCTCCATAGAGGTCAAAGCACTCCAATGATTCCACCTTTTTTCACCAACGACCATAAATTGAAAAACTCTAGGATTACCGTGAGCACATTAAGAAATCCGCTTAGAAACACGGCTAGATTTATCCAGGCCCACCCAGGCAGTTAATATCTGGTTCCCTGAGGGGCCGGTTGCATCAGCCGCGCCGTCAGACAATAGTACACCTCAATAAGGAAGCTAGGCTTTCCTAGTCGTGTCTTATGTAAACTACGGTTACCGTTAACGTCATATAATTATGACGTTTATGACTGTTTTCTTGGCATTTGTTTCATATGGAAATTGTTTTTTTTTTTTTCTTACTGTGATACTTGTTCCTGCTCGCAGCTTCGCTCGCATGACTATCGGAAATGATCCCAAGGGAACATAAAATCATTGGAATCATAACGTAGCCTATGTGTTCTCCCAGACTATAATCTATCTCTGTGCCAAATTTCATCCAGATCCGTTACTTTTTATCCCGGGAGTACGTTCCGTTGGGATAATTTTCTAGAACGACGCGGACGCAGCGGCGCGGCGGGCGGCAGCTAGTTTATAATAAATAATAATAAGTTTTGTCGTAAGTATCTAAAATTTAATGATTCTAGCTATTTTGAATACGTGAATCACTGTTTTTTTCCATGGAGGTAGCAGTGTGTACCTTCTTAAGTTTACTACTACAAGTAAGTACTATGAGTCACCATTCAAACAGGAGCAAGACTCATTAATACTACTTCAATTCCATTGCTCAGTTTGCGAGCAAAACTCATCATCAGACTACTAAGAAATCTTATCAGCGCACGTCAACATAGACCAGAAAAACAAACAACAAGATTTAGTATACACACAACGTAACTTGGCGTCACCATAACAACTAGCAAACACCAAACTTATCTTTGCATGTGGCGAAGAAACTAAACCGACTAATTATTTTAATGGATTTTAACATTTCGTTAGCATTAGTCTTGACAAGCAGCGCCGCTTTGGAATGTCAAGTTAAGTTTGTTATCTTATAAATTCTGTTACCTCGAGTGTGTGGTGCTGTGATGACCTCATGTGGGAAACAAAGTATTAATCGCTATTTACCTTCCATGGAGGTGACGTCATTTAGCGGTTTATAAAGACTTCATAGTCATTTAATGTGAATATTATTTTATGTTTGCTCTTGCGGTTTTAATAATGTCTTGTGCCTATTTACCTGGATTAGTAAAAATCCTCATTATTTCGTTCAATTTAATCAGATTTTTTTTTTGTCTGTGGTTAGGGATTCAAGCTACAAATGAAATAATGTGTGGTAACTAGCCGCCTGTTTGTCGTTAGTTCTTTTTAAATATTAATTGCAGAAATCTAAATGATGCAATTGGTTTTAAATTACAAACATGGGTTTTATTTGACACTTTAATAATATAATAGTGAAAAATTGTTTACACCGCTGATTGGGTGCTTTTATGGCGACAAAGCTTTAAAAAACACAAACAAATAGACAAAAACAGAACCTCCTCCTTTTCGAAGGCTGTTAAAACACAGCAGTGACTGAGGCCATAATAAATTAAATTACAACATAAATGCAGGACAATAACTCTTCAAAATGTTCCTGGAATTGTCAGGAAATTCTTACTTCTGTTTTACCCAACTAATTTAATAAATGAGTCAGTCTATGTTTGTTGGCCAAACATGCCCAAACCTCCGAACGCCATGTCCTCAATTATGGATATTTCCTAGGCTATTTACTTTTATCCTGGAGGTACGTTCCTTTTCACGTGGACGAAGCCGAAGGCAAAAGGCTAGTATTGTAACATTTTTGAGTTTCTTTACTCCTGGGAGCAAAAATCAACAGTGGCAACGAAACTGTTCAACTGTCTTGGATCCCACAAAGCTTTATGAACCAGTAGTGGTATTCTGTAACAATCAGCCCGAGATAACTTGGTTGAAGTGAGCTTTCAATCCCTAGCACCAATTGGAATACCCGCACACTTTATCTAACTTTTCTAGAATGAACCGTCAGAAAAGAAACAGCCTTTTCTTACATCCATACAAGAAATAAATAGGGCTTGTCACCTCCCAGTACTTGAGAATCTCCGTGTTGTTGACGTATAACGGCACTAGATTGGTACCGAGAAGCCGATACCCATAATATATGATACGAAGCTCATCACATTCCCGGGTTTGACTATCTGCATACAAACTAAATCTAGATAGTGGCAAGCAAGCAGTTTTAACCTGCGACTGTAACTGCCTATGCTTAATCTAATTAGGGATATGGCACAAACAGGAACCTAATTTTTTAATCTATGGCTAAGTTATTTTTTAAACGTAGCTTTATGTTTTTGTGTTGTAAGTTTAAAATAAATCTGAAATTACTTTAACTAAACTACAATAATAACTTTTCTAGCAAAAAAGTTAAGATTAAGCTCTAAGAAAGAGGCTTATCAAAATATTTCGTTCAAAGTTGCGCTTGCATTAAATAAAATAAAATAAATAACCATACCTATAAAAATACACACTGGACTGCAGAAAATCCTTTAATTCAATACCAATCACTCACAATAAAAATGAAAACATAAAACGTTCACCATGCAAGCACTATTTCAGAATTAGACTGAACGAATACACGCACATGTCAACACACACGCGGAGTTTAAAAAAAAAATTAAAAGCAAATACGGCGACGTGCGCTACTCGTCCTCTTTAGGTTACAACAGCGACTGAGTCAGTGAATCACGAACAAGGCAAAATAATACCAATTAAACACCACCACTACTATTATTTACGTAATATCATTTAATTTGCATGCGAATTTAGACTCTATTGCGTAGAATTAAGAACATAGAATGACGAATTTAACGGTAGATCGAGTACGACTTCTTAAAATCATGACGTGTTTTTGTGTGACGTGCTAACAAGTTTTATGAATGAAATAATGCCGAGAGTCGACCATTTTCTTTAAGACTTATGGCCGTAAAGTTAGCAGTGGACTATGACCTATTAATGGTACAGCGTTTCACTAAAATGACACTGGGTACAAACCAAGGAGGAGGGAATCTTGGCATACTTGCCGGATTTATAACGGTTTGCCGTACGACATTAAACTTTAAATTAACACATTCATACACCAGTTTAGAATTAAACAGCTACTTACTCTGTTTCCTAGAATTCTAGTGTATTGTATACGGGTAGTAATTAATATTTATTTTAATAGCAGGTCATGGTTAGAATAACAAATAAAAGTATGAAACATTATATTAGTTATATTAGTAAAATCTTAGCCCTATGAATTGTATACATGCCAGGTTTGCGCAAATTTGTTCGAAAGAATCCCCGCGGACCTGGAACGCAAAGGACTGTTGAAGGAACACGGGTGGGTTTTAAGCAGCAAGAGTCTGTTATTCTCCCGCTCCACCCAGAGCGACAGCGAGAAGTCACTAGAGGATTTTACATCCAAAAAAATGGCTCTGAATACAGTTTTACCTTTAGGTATATAAGTAACTTTTCAATGGTAATGGTATTGAACTCAAATTCGCCAAAAATATCACAAAACATCAAATTATGACAACTATTGTGTTAAAAACTGAACAGATATTTTGCAAATATATGTTGTTCTGTTTATAGGCCCAATCTGACCACAGATGGAGTTATTAATATCACAATACCACATGCGGCTCAGAACTCAACCTTGCAGAGACAACGTTATTTAGGTCAAAAATAAGTCAAGACGCTGAAGCAATAAATGATATCAAAGGAGCCTGTATGTGGAACGTGAAATGTTTGTTAAGGAAGAGAGCCATAAAGTAGGACAAGAGAAGCATCCACAAGAGCACTGGCTTAGCCCAGAATCTACATGATGAAACTGACAGGAAAAGAACTAGGACCAAACATTCTTGCACAGATTTATGCATTTTATCAGCTCTTTTGCAACAAAAACTGTGTTTCAAACAGAACCACCGCTAACCCCCACCACACATGTAGCCATGCAGATGACGTCTGTTTTAAAAGTATATCAACGCTCACCCTCAGCTTCTCAATAAAAAGCAGATTGATTTCCAAAAAATATTGGACTCGTATTTAATTCACGAAAATAAAAAAAACGAAGGCGATACAGTGCGTTGAATACTCGTGTAACTTCACTACTCGCTACAATTTTTACCACGACGTGACGTCACAAGCCCTCACTTCTGATCTTTGATGCGTTATATCTTCGTCAATTTTTATATCTATACTAATATTATAAAGCTGAAGAGTTTGTTTGTTTGTTTGTTTGTTTGTTTGTTTGAACGCGCTAATCTCAGGAACTACTGGTTCGAATTGAAAAATTATTTTTGGGTTGAATAGACCATTTATCGAGGAAGGCTTTAGGCTATATATCATCACGCTTAAGCCAATAGGAGCGGAGCAGCGATAAAGAATGTTTTAAAATCGGGGATTCCACGGGGACGAAGTCGCGGGCAGCAGCTAGTATTCGATAAAGTAAAAAATACATGTCCAATATTTTTCGATAATATCACTTACGGACTAAATAGAATCATATTTTATTATTCAGGAAAGTTAATTCTTCGGGCTAAGAAAATAAAAACTTCTGGACTCAACGCCTCTCAAAGTTATGCCACAACACCAGACAGCCTGTTCTTATCATTCAGGACCTAACAGCAAAAAGCTCGTAATTATAATAGCTAATTAAAGCTTCCTACTAGAAACACTAACGACATCCTCGCTTTGTAAGTCAATGTCTAACTGTACCTAAGTGTGAACGACAGAGGACGAGAACGAATAACAAGAGACGATGCTAACTATGCACAAGAATGCTGGGTGCCAGTTGAGGAGTTTGATGGTGGTGATTTCTGAGAAAGCCGTGTTGTGTACTGAGTCATCGGGGAATATCTTTCTACTCGGGCAAAACGTGAAAAAGTCCCTCCTGAAGAAGACGAATAACAAGAGACGACGCTAACTACATATGTTACACAAGAACGCTGGGTGCCGATTGAGGAATCTGATGGTGGTGATTTCCGAGAAAGCCGTGTTGTGTACTGAGTCATCGGGGAATATTTTTGCACTCGGGCAAAACGTGAAATAGTCCCTCCGGAGGAAGACGAATAACAAGAGACGACGCTAACTACATCTACAAGAATGCTGGGTGCCGATTGAGGAATCTGATGGTGGTGGTTTCCGAGAAAGCCGTGTTGTGTACTGAGTCATCGGGGAATATTTTTGTACTCGGGCAAAACGTGAAATAGTCCCTCCGGAGGAAGACGAATAACAAGAGACGACGCTAACTACATCTACAAGAATGCTGGGTGCCGATTGAGGAATCTGATGGTGGTGGTTTCCGAGAAAGCCGTGTTGTGTACTGAGTCATCGGGGAATATTTTTGTACTCGGTCAAAACGTGAAATAGTCCCTCCTGAGGAAGACGAATAAAAAGAGACGACGCTAACTACATCTACAAGAATGCTGGGTGCTGATTGAGGAATCTGATGGTGGTGGTTTCTTGATAGCTGTGCTGTACTGGGTTTTGAGACCTCGGGGCGGACGTCGTAATGCGCGCTGGGTCCCCTACTGACGTCTTTCCGTGGAGACACGTCAAGAATAGCTTCATCGAGGAGAGTCCTCTATGAAAGGGGCCTGTATCCCTGGAGTTGAAGATGTCCATAAGCGGTGGTGACCACGAAGGTACTTATCAGGTGGGCCGGCTCCTTGTTTGCCACTAAGCCATAAAAGGCGTCCTCCAAACCTTACACTTTTAGTTCCTTCCTATTGCGGGTAGTGACTAAAAACTAAGCAGTTTCTTGTTTAGAAAGGACTTTATTCGTTTATTATTAAATGTTACGTTAAATAGTGAAGTCTTATAAAAACTCTAGCTAGCTAATGCCTCAAAATTAAATCATTATATCAAAACGATGCTTATTTTCAACCTTGCTTGTAAAAGTCCATCACGCGTCTCAAATATTACAAAACTAAATCAAGTTTAAAACACTAACTTAAAGACAAATTAATTCTAGTTTCTTTGCACAACAAAATACCTATCTTACATTGATTTAATCACATATTTTAATACAACCTTCACTATTTTAATAATATATTGCCAACAGCCAATTGGGATTGTTGGTGAGGTCACATAGAAGGCCGTTGGAACAAGTCATCAGGCCCACGTTGGATCACCTCCGGCTGATTGATTAAATCAATAGAGGTGCTCATTAATTTTAAAGTTAATTGATGCAACTCGTTACCTCAATTGGGATGATGGACTGATGGTTAAGAAGCCTTGCCATTTGAAAGAAAAACGTAGTGTTGTGCTAACACAACTTCTTTTCGATGGATTTTTTTTTTAGTTGTTTTTCTAGACACAGGACTTCAGTTGTAATAAAAATGTGTTGTATAAATATCAATCGGCAAGGATTCAACTAACGTTGTTTATTACATAATTATTCATTTTCAAAAAAAATCCATGCGTAAAAACAATAACATATTTCTTAACTAAACAAAGAAATAATTATTAAATATCTCATTGGTTTTTTGTAACTTCGTGATTATTTTAAGACTTCCTCAGTTTTTACCATTCGTTAATAATAATGAGTAATGAATGACAGAGTGACTGTTTATAATTTACACAAACGAGTTTAAATATTTTCTCAATTAATTACAAAGATTAACGAAATTCGATCTCCTAACAGTAACAGCCCTATTTAAGAAAAAAAAAACGAATGCACACAACGCACTTACTAAACGCAGTCGACTGAGTGCATTGACCTCTTGTCATATCGCACTGGCAGCCGGCTGTGAACCAGTCGATAAATCGCACAGATTTATCGATACTCGTGTTTTGTAGGCCGATAACTGTAATTCCTTTGCTTGACTTTTATTCTGTACTACACGTTTATGACTGACCTAAACATTCTGAATGATGTACCTACAAGTAATGTCAAGCATGGCTGTTATGGTTGACTTGTAATTATTCTCGAGGACAATCGTGGATCGTAAATTGCCTAACAATAGACACTTTTGTCGTTGTAATTACTTGAGAATCATCTCAAGTAATTACAACTTTGCATGCATGGCATGAAATTTTAATGAGAAAACGTGTTTTGAAAATGTGCATTGTCAGCTTTAGAAAATGAATATTATTTAGTGTGAAGTTTAATACTGATGCATTTTTAAATCTATTTATATCTAAGTTGAATCAAATAACAAACACTCGTTTTAAACAGCAATATTATTTACAAAACAAATAACACAAGTTCGGACCAATTGCAAATCAATGAATGAATCAATGGACGAGAAATCACAACTAATGTCGATGTCTCCAAACTAGACGCCTCCATCACTAAACTCCAGGAGTACATAAAATAAAAGCGAGTCATAATATCCTGCGTCCGCGTCGTTTGCTCACACACGTGTTCTCGATAATCTACTACAATGCCGCCTCATCTGCATTTAGAACACTTTCAGGCTCGAATAATATTCTTTTGAACACTTGACTTATGTATTTAAAGAGTAATTTGTTATCTTAGCAATGTTACAAGGCTACTTTCGAGCGTCTGACTTTTATAACTGTACAAGATTTTGCCCGCGACTTCGCTCGTGTTAATTTAGATTTTCGTAAAAGAAGTGGGTAACCTATTACCGTAGTAGTAGTAGTACAGTACCAAAATTCATCAAAATCGGTTTCTCAAACTCATTTACATTTAAAATATTCAAAGTAGAATGGAAATTAGGATTGAAAAGGCTGAAAATATTGCTCGGTAAGTAATAAATCGATAAAACATGTCATGTATTTCTTTCATGATCTGAAAAAGTACCTACGTAATTTTTGGTCCACAAATATTCAAATAAGCAAGTTTCCTTAAACAAAAGCGTCGTAAACAAAAAACCTCAGACAATTCACTATAAAAACAACAAAATACAGTCGTTGCTGTGCATCTTTTGACCCACTTACCTTTATTACAAGGGCCCGCCCAACACTGACGGGCGAGAATAATATCAGAAACATGGCTTAAACAAGTCGGTCATCAAGATAACAGCTAGGCTCAATGGCCACAGTAACCGTAAAGGAATGCCGACTATTTCAGTCGCGATTAGCTTCTGTATAAACAATGAAACATAAACTATAGATACGTTACTCGCACTCTAAAATGGCAACAAAAATAAAAGCTTATAATGCAGGCAATAGGGATGTTGCCTGAGTAAAAAATATATGATTATGTTTAGGGCCGTCAGTTAGATTATAGAAAAATATTTGACACGTATTTTTTCCTTTATCAAATCTATAAAAACTGACGAAGATAAAAAGCATCAAAGATCAGGAGTGGGAGCGTGTGACGTCACGGCCCGGTAAAAATTGTAGCGAGTAGTGACGTCACACGAGTTTTCAACGCACTGTATCGTCTTCATTTTTTGTTTATGTGAAAAAAAAATACCTCTCCAATATTTTTTGGAAATCTATCTAACGGACTAATCAGATTTTTCTGTTAACTACCCAATTGCCACAAACCTCCCGCGCGAACATATTTACATAATTATGTAGTTACATATACATACGTATGTGTTCGCGCGGGAGGTTTGCGGCAATCTGACTAAAGATTAGTATCGATAGTGCTTGCGCAGTTTTTTAGACCTGTGATGTTAGTACATGATGCGTCTATTTATAGTGCGACACTGTGTATAAGTGTTTCAAATAACATCCATCATTCTTACATTAGACAACGTCCAAATATGAAGGCCGTATCATCGTCTTGTTTTTAGGTCAACCAGTTACACATAAATTATACTACGTCTATAATGTACAGCTTAACCTAGATCGATAATTTTATTCCTGGTACAATGAATAATGCAAGCTTAAGAGTAATTTAATTTTAATAATCACTCAAATTATTTTTGTGTGGTGTGGTGTTAAATTTTAAATTATGTTTTTTTACGAAATATTTTACTTATGTCATATTTCTTACGTTTTTGGCAGTTAAAATATCGATAAAAATACTTACGTGACATGACCCTATCACTATTTTTTATAATCCATAAAGTTCATAAACATACGAGTCCAAATGCGTGCCGTTAAAGTAAACAAAAACATGGTTTTTACTTTCTTCAAAAAGGCGTTGTGTAAGTTAACACTAGTCAAAATATATTAATAGAGTTGCGATAGCCTAACTGAGAAGACGAGATTTGATTTCATAAAATATAAAAAAGTTGTAAGTACCTAGATACTGTCGTATATTACCGAATATCTTGACCACAACAGTAACAAAAACGGTGGGAAAGACCTAAAACTGGACCAAAGAAATTCCTTGGAATCAAATTTTGCCTAGGTCTATTTGTGAAAACATCAATTAATGCACAAAGTACGTCGTTTGTCCGGAAGGATAAGTTCAGTCAATATTTCTTCTGTCTAGTTGTTAAAGGCAGCATCCAATTTCAGCTTGAAATGGGAATCACTGCCTCTAATGGACAAAAGCAATAAAACTTCACTTCCGTTTGATATTTTCTCGTTCGATCCTGCATCTGGACTTTTCATGAACTGTGATGAAAATGAAATGATGGGATTTCATTTTGTGACAGTGCAATGAAAATATTACATTTTGACATACGCTACATCAGAAACAACTGCCAATGCATCAGTCAATCTGTCCACATTCGACTCCGATTTCAAAATAGGAATTCCGATGAAGGATAAAGTTAGATAATGGCCGCCACCGCACGCGTCCCGAATTACGCAGGATCCGTTGGTCGCGACACCGTGTATTTTTGGTAATAACCATTAATTAACATCTTTCGACTGCTGCGTTAAACTGTTTATCCATTTCCGAAGATTTTATTACATCGTACAAATTTATTTTAGCTTGAAACAATAAATTAAGAATGCTAGACCATAAACTAGCCTCAATTTTTTAATTAAATTAGACAACATTCCAACGGCGGACGGTCATAGATTTAGTCGGACGAATGTGATGTTTGTTGCAGTGAGACAAGATTTGGATCATGATCATTAATAAAATTAAGGTGTATATTAATTGATTTACGATCATTAGGATGCACAACACAAAAAAATAAAGTAATGAGCAAGACCCAGTTAAAATTAGGTCTTTTTCTAAAAAGAGTTCCGAGGAAGAAACATAGAGCAATTGTAAGTATTCTATAGAAATTGAAAAAACACTCTGACTCTCCCTTTCCCTCTGAGCTTTTGTACGCTTATTTGCGATCTTTTTAGACATGGGTATCCTGTTTAACGTACAAGATTAGAATCGGTTTATTAATTTTCAAAAATAAGGGCTTGAAATTTGAGACTTGAAAACGTGAGAAATGAACGCTCTTAAGTTTTTTTTTTTTTTTATTCAGCCAAGTATTATACCACGAGACCATAATTTTCTGACGCAGTTATAGGTCCTCACGTATACAGTTGGCACAGAACGAAAGGTGGGCCATGGTCTGCATAGAGTCGCCATCTTTATAAATAGCCTAGACACCTCAGCCACGATATTTACCTCAGCACATAACATCCTCGCATCAAATTATGGATGCTGATTCCTATCTCACGTTTTTACCTCAGGGCGATTTATGAATTACTTTTGCTAACTTTAGAAAGTCTTCGAAGGGCCGCTTAAGGATGAACGTTTTGCTTTAAAACTAAAAAGTAAAAGTTGGGCAACACATCATGTTGAATTAATGAATGAAAATTTTTGGTCAATGCTTCTTCAATCATAGATTTTTTTATTTGGAAAAATCTGGATATTTCAGTATTCCAAACACAGGGCCGATACAATATGGCGATGTGTGTGTAAGCACGAGCCCCATTTAAAATAGAAACTAAAATCATACATATGTACCTTAGCTCAGTTGATTTAATCTCGGACACAATCCATGATTCATAATACTTATAAAAGTAACCAAAACCAGAGCAGCGTACGTCGACTGGCGCCAAAACTGAACGCACCAATTAACGTTGAAAAGCGTTAAACACGGCTCTAATAAGAACGCACTGCTGAAGTATGAACGCACCCGTAGAGTGACGTCATCCATCATCGCTCATGAGTAGATAGTAGCTTTATCCTTTTTTTTAATCGCTAAGGTATAATGGCCATAATGGGATTCCATGCTTAATTCATAAGGACATTCCTAGGTTTACTTAGTAGTTGGCTTAATGTGAAGACTATGTAGTTTAATTAGTACCTAACTAACAAGTTAGTAAATTGTTTAATGTAACTTTACTTACAGACTAGACTATTTTGTACAGTCTAAAAAAAGGTTACTTTTTAACTAAATTACATGCGATTTCAAACTATTGTTGGCTCATCCGTAGTAGGCTGAGAAGATTTTCATTAATCTGGATTCATTATTACCTGCAAACAAAACAAAACAGAATTAGATAAGCAATATTCAACTCTCATTTTTTACAATGAGTGACACTCACGATTGTCTAAATAATTCAAATGACATAATTATGTAATTATTTGTCATTGTGCGCTCCCGAAATATAACAAGGTAAATCAAACTGACTCAACTTTACAATCGTAAATGAGAACCGATCATCATTACCTCTCCGAACCTTGAAATTGGCAAAGTCATCGATAGTTAAACGATGGAGCCATAACACAAAAAAAAACATGTTAAATCAAAAACACTTGAACAATCGTTATCTACCGCTAATATAGGACTGTCTAGAGCCCAACATCTTCAAAACAAGAGAGGTTATCTGTGGTTATCTATGCATAATTAGATTTTCTTCCTTCTCAGCATTCTTGATATTTTTATGCAAATTAACAAGTCGAAGCCAAAGATGCTTTATATGCACATCCTACCTTAGTCCTAACACAGATCAATTTTGTCTTTGTTACCGCACAGTAATTAGCGAGTTATGTTCTCGCTAGATATGCTGTAGAATGTTGTTTTTTATTCCTTTGTCTGCGCAGACCTTCCGTTTTCTTTGTCTTCACATAAAGTGTAATTAAGCTGTCGTTTACCGATTACTTAGGCGTGTTTGTGAAAAAAAAATACTTAACTGAGAGTAAAGCATTAAGCGCCTGCAGACAGATGATAATGCGCCAAAATTTCGACGGAACGTATTAAAAAAAATGTCCACAATTTCTATAAAAATGTTTATTGAAGAGTTGCATTTTGCAAGGACAAAAAACTTTGTATGATAATATGATTAAAATGGTGTAAGAATTACAAGCCTGTATACCTACAGGCTTGTAATTCTTACACCATTTTAATATATTGTGTAACACACAAATGAAAAATTCTTTCCGGAAGCAAAACCGCAATTTTAATCTACTTTCGCGCAACCAATGACTCATTACCGTTGAAAATGGAAGTCGACGTTCTTTTTTAAGATTGATCAATTGGAAGGTCCTGACTGTCCTGAGTAGTGTTGCCAGGTCCGATTTGTTGTAAATCGGTACATGAGGTCAAAAAAATCGGGATTTAGGGTTGCAGATCGGGACAGTAAACAAAAATAACACAAGGGGTTTTAAGTCTATTTAATCTATACTCATATTATAAAGCTGAAGAGTTTGTTTGTTTGTTTGAACGCGCTAATCTCAGGAACTACTGATTCGAATTGAAAAATTATTTTTGGGTTGAATAGACCATTTATCGAGGACGGCATAACATCACGCTGCGAGTAATAGGAGCGAAGAAAAAATGGAAAATGTGGAAAAAACGGGGAAAAATATTCATCTTTGAGGGCTTCCGTTGCGTGCGCTGCGAAAACGGTTCAAGATACCAATAAAATATTTAGGAAAGAATTATTCCTCTTAAAATGATCTAAAAAAATGTCCGCAACAGTATATGTCTATCTTTTAAGATTAACTCACTAGAACCGTTTTTATGGTAATCAAATTTGGTGGAAAGGGATGAAAGTTTGTATTAAACTTTGTCAATTTTAAACCGATCGGGCTGAGAGGTTCAAAACCGGGGTTAAAGTAACGATTCCACGCGGACGAAGTCGCGGACAGAAGCTAGTCTTACATAACAAGTAAACAGTATTGCTAGACTAGTAGAAATTATAAAATAAAATCGTACTTTAAATGTAATTGATGCACTTCACATTTTCTTTTTTTTCATTTTTTGATTAATCGGGACATTTAGCGTCCCGATCAGGTACAAATCGGGACGCGTCCCCAGACCCCTAAAAGACGGGACGTCCCGCGCAAATCGGGACACCTGGCAACACTAGTCCTGAGATGAATATCTTTCGATTTTTCTCTCATTTCAAGATGTTCCTTTAATTTGTGAATTAAATAGGTGTTTGTAATTCCGAAAAACACAGGATCATTATCGTAATGTACCTTACTAAGTGCTAAGTAGGAGTTCGTGACTAAATACTAGAGTAGCTATGGTAATTTAGTAATACCTGCCGAGGTCAGTCTGACAATTTCAGACAGGTAGTTATCTATACTAATATTATAAAGCTGAAGAGTTTGATTGTTTTTTTTTTGTTTAAACGCGCTGATCTCTGGAAATACTGGTTTGAATTGACAAAACACCTTTTAGTGCTGGATAACCATTTATCGAGGAAGGTTATACTTAGACAGTAACTATTTAGTAATCTGTGCTTAGACTAAATATCACGCTCCGACCAATAGGAGCGGAGGATTCTAATGTGCTTCATCTAATGTGCTAAGGAAGAGCTCGTGACTAAATACTAAAAGCTTAACGAGTCCATCTTAAAAATTAAGAAATGAAGTTGGCCTGCGAACGGCGACCCGCGTCCGATAGCAACCAGGCCCGGTCGACGGCGCGTCGTGTTCCACACACGCCTCAAAGAGCTGTCAGCAACGAAGACGGGGCCCCATAGAGTCAGTGCCTGTCAGGGTTGCGGAATTTGTTCGAAAGAGTCACCGCGGCCCTGGAACGCAAAGGGCACTAGAAGGATCACGGGTGGGTTTTAGTCAGTAAGAGTCTGACACTCCCTTCCGCTCCGCCCAGAGCGGGAGAAGTCATTTGATGATTTCCCATACAGTTAGGTTCCCAATCGTTGGTCTAGGGAACATTAGTGACCATCCCCTTAACTTCTGTCAAAGATCAATAAATCAACCAGAAGAATTGAAAAACAATGACGCCACAAGTCTAACAAGCGTCCATGACATGGGGTATCGTGTTACGCAGTTACTGGGTTGTGGTGTGGTAGTAAGGAGTAGGCTTGGCAGATTTATTTTGTGTTAAACAGTTACCTGCTTTTACTTCAGAAAGAACACAGGATCGGTATTGTAATAGGTATATTACAATGTTAGAGCCTTTTTTTTTCTGGATGGGAAATCGTCAAATTACTTCTCCCGCTCTGGGCGGAGCGAGGGAGTGTCAGACTCTTACTGACTAAAATCCACCCGTGATCCTTCTTGTGCCCTTTGCGTTCCAGGGCTGCGGTGACTCTTTCGAACAAATTCCGCAACACAATGTTAGAGCCTGTGTTCTTTACTACACGTACTTATAAATATATTCACAAGACAAGTGCTGTCAAGTTTACATCAAGTGATGCTCTTCCCACGCTTGACTTTTAGCGAGTGACTTCATCGCTACTTTTATGCTAATATATAATTAATCATTTATGTGCTAACTAACGTGGAGTGTTTCTTTATTTTTTGTAAAGATCATCTGCTATGCTTATATTTTACTGGTTGTTCAGACGTTACTTGCATTCAATTATTTGATATTATAATTTGGTATACAATGTCAGTTAAAGTTTTCGTTGTTTTCTTAAAGAACAAGTACCTACAATGCGTATGCATGAATTTAGTCTTGTGTTCTTGTACCCTAACATGGTTGACAATTGTTGCTTAGCTTTGTCATCTGTTACCATCTATTCTTTACATTGTGGAAAGCAAAATGAAATATCAATATGAACTATTTCGAAATTACCCGAACCAACGTGTTACTGCCAGAATAGTCAAAACCCGCTCAGTAAACTATGCCTAACATGCACACATTTGAATAGTTGTCAGTCACAGTTAAAACTGCTTGACAACGCTGTAGAAGTTTATTAGAATTTCTCTCATACTCATGGTTGTCTGGCGCTGAAGCAGTCTTTGCAAAAGAGTGGTAGTCTCTTAATCGTACAATCCAGGAGGATAATGACATTATCTGTTATGATTTGGTAGAGACCACAAACCTATCTTATTAACTTCCCATCTATTTTCCAGATACAACCACAGAAAAACTCGAAACCTCAACGCATAGATTCGGCCGACCACTACTAAACGTGGCTTTTCGCCTTTATTCTCCTTCGTTATCTCCAAAAGCGCCCATAGTGTCAGATCTTAAACCCAGACATGTTACGGTAATCGCTAGAGAATGAAGTTTTAACAAATTCCTAAATAAGCAAGAAGCAACATCACAAAACGCTGCGTCACTTCCGTTACAAATGTCAGCCGCATGCCTCGACCACTGACCTGGATTTGCGAATGATGAACACGTTCTTACGAAAATATTGCAAAAAGTTAAAATGAAGATGAATAGTTTACAAGCTAATTTTTAATGGGTATAATTTTGATATACCTACGTTTTTATGAGCCTTGCCTTGCCTATGCCTTGGGTCAGCCCAAGGCATACGGCATAAGTTCTGTTCGATTCGTAGTTCCAGGTACACAAGTCGACGTTGCGGAATTTGTTCGAAAGAGTCACCGCGGCCCTAGAACGCAAAGGGCACAAGAAGGATCACGGGTGGGTTTTAGTCAGTAAGAGTCTGACACTCCCTTCCGCTCCGCCCAGAGTGGGAGAAGCCATTTGATGATTTCCCATCCAAAAAAATAAATAAAAAAAAGGTACACAAGTCGAGTGGATTCCAATAAGCACTTGATGTTTCAAAAAATTTGACGTCAAAAGCTTTGTTAAAACTATACTATAGCTACATCTTAGCACGGTCGCTGAAGTAGCTGCTGTGTGTAAAGGATATCTCAAACGGCGCAAATATAACAACCTTCTTGGGTGATACATGTAATGTATGTTTGAGCCGTTTCGTCATGGTGAGCCTCGCAACAGTTACGATTGATAGCTCACCTAGGTTTTCACAATGAGGATTTTCAGATTAACCGGCGCGCAGCGGGTTACTGAAGTTGAATATTTGTAGGTATTCTGATATATAGGCCTCAACTTTATATATTTCCGTTCTATGTAAAATCGAGTTTGCCATTTAAATACCAACTTTAACAGCTGTTTCAATTCCGTAATTTCTCAATCAAACGTTTATTTTATTCAGGCTACTCATGTACTCTACGTATAAATTGCCGCCGATTTCCAAACCATTAGCCAACCATAGACATTGTAAACATAACTAGAAACTCTGCTTGTCTATAGCCGCGGCCTACGTTCCGATGTAAGCATTGTGGTTAGGTATCTGAAATTCATGTTACTACCGATTTGACTTGACATCTTGCACAGGACAAGAATCAAAGAGATTAGTGGTTTTGGACAGAATATGCCTGTTCTCGAATTGCAGAGATAGTCAACCAAAATATCGTTAGGTAGATACAACCAAATAGCTGGTCAGTTTCGTGGGCAAGCATTATTTCAAGGAATCATTTTATCAATCAAGTACAGTTCTATAGACTTCGTCAACTATATTCATAACTTCCCACTACCTGGGTCAATCCAATCAATAAATCTGCTTAGCCTTTTCTAAACTATTTTAGTCGGTTCCCAGTATAACCGGACACATCGGAATACCAGTATTTTACATGGAAAGATTGCCTATTTGACCGCCATAACACAAAGGGTTATAGATAAACAAAACCCCTTAGCGAGACTGGTGTCAGATTATCTGGTTTCTGACTATCCCTAATGACTATCAAAGATGGGTAGTACCTAGACTTATCATACATATGTTTAAGGAACAAATTATAGTTAGTGATAAGAGATCCTTTTTGTTCGTAAGTACGCAGTTAAGGGAATTCAGGAACGGATTATTTTGCAGTCATAATGGCTACTAAATATTTACGCACAGATGCAAAATACAATCAACAGTAGCGTTATTATGTACCTACAATACAATTCGAAAGGTTGATCTCCCCTGGGCACTAGTCATCTACCCACAGTTTAACGTAACAGCTGATATAAACTCACTTTCAAACCCCTAACAAGAGTGAAATCAGTTCCCCAGTTCCCAGGTCGTTGAAAAAACCCAGGTCCCAGTGGCCCAGGCAAAGGCATCAGTATTCAGCCAGCGATGTGCAGTCGCATGCAATGGGTTATGAATACTGAGTGATTATATTAATGTGCTACTGGCAATTTAATTAATAAACATTGTTTACTTTTAAATTTTAAATAAACTGTGTTCGATTGAGTGATTTACTGACAGTTGTCTAAGGTACTACGATAGTCAACTGTCAATTGTAAAGGATAAACAACTTGTTTGAATTTTGATACACAACATATTTTATTAGACCTGAAATTTGTACTTAACAAAAAGTGAAAATAAAATTTTCCGTGCGGGTGAATAATTGTTATCACAGTCAGACATGGCGTGACAACCAACGATTGTCGTTGTTTTAATTGTGTTGTTAAACAAACTTTAATTACGGTTAAAATTACAACTTATTATTGTTCTAACATCTGTGATTAATTGGTGCAATAACTACTTACTTAATAAAACTGCTGAAAAAATAACTGTAATTAATGTACTGTGAAAAATAAAACCTCTAAAAACTTTTTACAAAAAAATACAACGTACTTCAAAGTTTTTTTATTTTTCACCGTTTATATTATAATATTGTCAATTTAGCTGTGGGATATAGGTGTGGTATAGGTACCATACCTATATCCCACAGCTAAATTGACAATATTTCTAAAACGAGTGGTTGCGCTATTTGCCGTTGGAGTTACTTTGTGTACCTCCGTAGTTCAAGTCCAGACCAGCTCATGTGATTTTAAGTTTTTGGAGGTCACTAGTTTATCTTTGAAGTTCAATGTAATTATGCCAAAAAAGAAAAATATCGCTGAACAAACATTTAAAAAGAAAACAGTCGAATTGAGAACCTCCTTTTATTGAAGTCGGAGTGACTACTTAAATGACGACTAATAGAGAAGTAAGGAAAAAGAAGGGTTGTGCCGACCCCAAATGAATGATGACGATGAAGTAGTTCAGTATTCTTTGAATAGTCATTTTTATGGATGTAAAGAAACCAATGGCGTTCAAGGATTGAACGAAGTGTATCTGACAGCGACGAGCAGATGATATTGTTGTCAATAGGGTAGGGTCTGATTGAGGCTGGCTGCCACAAGATTATTTGTATTGGCACAAGATAAAAAAGATTTTTGCCACGCAGTATGTTGTTACTGTTGTAGAAGCAATATCACGCTGTTGTAGAGCCACATCATTATCTACACTAATATTATAAAGAGAAAAGATTTGATTGTTTGTTTGCATTAAATAGGCTCCGAAACTACTGAACCGATTTGAAAAAATCTTTCACTATTGGGAAGCTATGCCCGTGTTCCCACAGGAACGGGAACTACGCGGGTGAAACCGCGGCGTGCTGCTAGTCCAAAATAATTATGATAGCTAACGAAGTTTGTGAGAAGAAGAATTCGTAATTTTAGTGCTTGTTCCACCACACGCCACAGAACAAGTGTGTCGGACCATAAACTAAAAGTATACTTTATCAAAATTTCATTAATTTGCCTGTATTGTTTATTTAACAGGCACATCTCAATTAACAAAGTGTATAAGAATAATTTGTCGATTTATATGCTCCACCTGATCCATAAGGACCGACAAACAAGTGTTGTGGTGAATTACATTGTAAGGTTATTATTATACGATCCGCTCGTAATTTTCCATAAGTATTTATTCTTCTTTTTTTCTTAGAACCGACCTTCATTTAATTCTGCCTATTAGAAAAACAAAAGAATATCTACAATAGCGTTTGAATGCTTCCTTCTTTTGTTTTTAAATGTTTTTTTAAGTCAAACAAATGACTGCGTTACACGCGAAGGCATGAAAATCAAAATTCCTTACCTATCCCATGCCTCGTTCGTAAACATTTTTCAGTGGCATACAAAAAAAATGTTGGTAAGCAAAAGTTCTGCGCTTGTTAACTGTAATATCGTAAGTAAATTCACTACGAACGAGTCATGGTAGCAGACAGTGACAAATGGCCCAAACTGGTCGTGAATAGGCAGGGAACACGCCACGCCGCGACGCGAAATGTTCTACTTCTGATTAGGAACAGGGTTGCCAGTTGCAAATAAACAAGTTTAAATCAGCACCCGAAACTAAGGTAACGTCTAAAAACACACAGCAAGCTATAGGATATAACTATCTATAATATGGAACTTCTTTCTGATGCACATATTCAACTGGTGATAAGAAACTCGGAGAAAGAAATAAGTTCCCAGCGCGTAAACTAGGCTTTTCATGAAAATAAGAAAAAAAAAACTGAGTGCAATTCGAGAACAATCCATATCTATGACAGCGTTGAGAAACTTAATACTGGAAATCAGTAGCAATTAAAAATACAACATTGACAGATAGTAGCATAGACAAAATAACAATAGACTAGAGATTTTTGAACCCCCGCACGTTCGTACACAGAATCCTATATAGTGAACAATAAAACATTCGGCATCCAATAGTCTGATCGATTCATAGAACAGTGGTTTTAGATGGGTTTTAGTAAGAAGTAGAAAATTCGTAGAAATTGTAGCTTTGTCGAAGAATGTCTACGACCACAGCACGTAGAACAAGGATTTTATAATAGAACTAATGCCGACTATTGTTTTTTTTTATCTTTTTTGTTTTGTATTATATGTTCTCACGGTTCTTCTATAATAGAACGCATTTTTGAAACTACTATACACATGCTTGTAAATTGTACGAAAGTATGCGAGTAGCTTGCACGTCTTAGTCACATAAACCAATCAGAACCTGTTATAGCCATAGGCATGCAAGATACATGCATTCTTTTGTGCAAATCACAGAAATGTGTATTACGGCCTTAACTTCAATGTACTGCCTCCTTACCCCCGGTGTCTTTGTTAAAGTTTCGAAGCTGATAACTTGTCCTCTTGTCTTGATTTAAGCATGAAAACCCATTAACCTTTTGCATTAAAGCAGGGTTTCATTCTTTTAAACTATCAATTCGGAAACCGGGAGTCAGACTATCTACGCGTTAGTAATAGACTATACAACAAAACGGAGTTATAGTTGCTATATACTCTGTTTGTCCTTAAGCCCCACAAGAAGGGATGTTTTTAAGAATACAGGTATATAAAACGATACTTGTACCTATCATTAAAAAAAAAAAACTTAAACCAGAACCATCAAATATGACAGACTTAGCAACCCTACCCATTTCATAACATGATTATAGTTATTTCACTGCAATTTATTTAATAAAATAATTTTCACACTTAATAATGTAACGGTAAGGTTTCATAGTCATCGTTAAATGTGGTGTTCATAGGTTATTCAGTGGATACAGTTATTTCATCTTGGTTCTAGAATTTATGATACGTGGCTTTGAATATTATTCTAGGAATAATAAGGTTTAAAAGGATAAACTGTCGACATGAAAATACGTAAATTGAAGTAATTTCTTTTCATGTCGACGGTATATTTTGGGTAATATTAGAGTGGCCACTTTCAATGTAACATTAGAAGCATTTTTAAGATCATCTAGGTTGAAGGTCGAAGGACATTTGGGACACTACCGCATAGGAGACATAGTCTCATCAGGAGCACCACACTCGCACAGCGCACTGTATGATAGATGAATCGACAATCTCGCAATTAATACTTCCCCGATTTGAAGTGACTGTCATAGATAAACACGACACAGGGAATCCTAGTATGAGTTTCAGGTATCGACGCATTTGAATAATTTCTTAAACAATAAATTATTATTTCCTTTATTCGTTTAACTGGTATGAATATACATAATTCTCCATGTGAGTGACGTATACCTACACCTACATTATTATGTTGCCATACCTAACAGTTTGCGGTGTCAACCAGTTTTGCAATAACACTCGTAAAGCTTATCATCCATCCAAACAAGATAAGATAATACCTCAGAAAAATAAACTAGTCCTAAGATACTAAAAGCCGTGAAATTACACGTATAAACTTAAAATCTGACACTAGCTGTCAGATCAACATAAAATGGCAGTAAATGCAAATCGCGCGGCACATCAAAGCGGTGTTGCCACTCGTAAAAATTAAGATCCGCAGTGCTGCCAACAGCAAGTATTGTTATTGCCGTCTGGGCGGTCTGTGAATTATGTGAGGGCCTTTTTGATTTATTTCCTTCTGAGATGGTACCGCTTTTGAGAGTGATTTGAAAATTGCGAGGCCAGAATATTCATAAACTAGATGGGAACTAGTTTGTTTTAATTCTGGTTCTCTTTTTTCTTATGCAGTAGCAGTCGTATTTCTTTTTCTTATCTCTGGCACAGTTTAATGTTGGTTCACGACTTCATGTTCAAACACCGGCCGACCGGTAACTTTAGGGGCCAAGACAACTTAAATTAGATTTAAACTAAAGAAAAGTTTAAAAAGTTAAAAGATAATCTACTAACTACTCAGGCGTATTCATTAATTGAACTCTTTCATCTGTTAACGCTTTTACAGATAATAAAAACAGTTAAAGGTAAACGTTTCGATTCATTATTGACAATAGGAATCGATCATTATTATTCTTCATGGCGCAATTACAAAGTAAAACGATACAGTTATGGCGCAGTTAGCTACGGATCTGATTAACTCATAAAAGCTAATGGCTTTGCCTATTTCAGCTCGTCTTTTTGGTCTGCAACTGACCTAGTTGGGCCAATCCTTATAAAACTGGGGCAAAACGTTTTAATGTAAATTCGAATAAGTAGCGGGCACTTACTGTTCAGGGGTGCTGAGACGTCAAAAAAGCGCAAAATCAATATCCGTATCATCGGTATAATTCCGGATAGTGTTTTGTTAGTAACCGAATAGTAAAATAGCCCACATAATTGCATGCCCTAGCTGAGAATCAGCACTTTATGAACGTCAAAATTTACATAAAGACAGATCCCGCTGCACTCCATCCTAGTACTTTAATGGAGCAGAAGAAATGGCACAAAAAACTCAGCGACACATGTCAGTTAAAGTGTATTTACCTTAACCCGAAGAAAAAAGAAAGTTGCTTACTTCGGGCATAGTGAAACATCTCTAACCACCATTTTTTCGATACTGCTACCTACTTGGTCATTTCTGCGGTAGACTCAGAAAGCTCTCGCAAGCGATGGTCTGAACACCCCTGCATTAGCTTATTGTGCGATTCCGAACAAGACTGTACACAAAGAAACAGTCGTCGTGAGGATTGTTCTTCATAATTACGTGGCAGCTTCATGCTTGGCTAACCCTTTGGTTGGTAACTGCTTTACAATCATAGCCAGCCTGTAATCTACAAAAGAGGTGGTTGTCTAGTAGCGGATGTTCTCCGGCTGACCATGAAGAGATAAGCATGGGATACATATAACCGATTTTTCAAAATATTATATATTCGAAAGCCTATCCTGAATCAGATTCTGACTTGGTGACAATGGGTGGTCCCATTGTCACCAAGTCAGAATCTGATGATGGGATCCCAAAGAAATCGAGGACATACCTTAAATGGCTCAAATTTTATAGACACATTCATATATTTTCTCTGAAAGCAGAGAAATGACGTTGTGATTTTCAAAACTATGACGCTTCACAAACGGATTTGCGGATGGCAACATTACTGCTTGTAAACAAAGTCTCACTTAACATTAATAAAACTTATATTTAAATCTCCGCATGCAAATGCAGGACTCCAAAGATAGACCGTACACATAATTATGATGATTAATTTATCATAATCACGGGCGCATTAGTATTTTAATTTACCTGCGCATGAGTTGTTCTTGGTGCGTGGGCACAATTGTTGTTTGTTCTGCAACCTTCTGTACATGCATACGTACAGTAAGTAAACATTCAAGGTTTTAGTTACGTGTTAAAGAAATGGCTGTCTTTTCTGTGTTTAGATTTACTTTTATACGTACACTTAGCACCCCTAGTGATATTACATTACATTTCATAGAACTTCCATTAAAAGTCATGTACCCATTATATATTAATCACACCATGGAAAATGTTAAGTCAAATATTTCCATGGACAAAGCTATCTTGAATAATATTATAAACGACTAAATCGTTGAACCAATATTGATAAATTTTAGTAAATACACTCGCGAGCAATAAACTGGATTCATCGGTGTGAATCCAGTTTATTGCTCGCGAGTGTCGATGGGACCTTTTTTAATGATCGGAAATCATTAAATGACTTCTTCCGCTCTGGGTGGTGCGGACAGCGGAAGGGAGTGTCAGACCCTTATGGTCTAAATCCCATCCGTGTTTCTACTAATGCCCTTTGCGTTCCAGGGACGCGGTTACTCTTTCAAACAAATTCCGGAACCATGGCAGCACTGACTCTAGCAGGCCCCGACTGCTATGCTGACATCTCTTTGAGGCGCGCGTGGAACACAACGCGCCGTCGACCCGGACATGGTTCTTATCAGCTGGCGAGCCACCCAACGCCTATCGTCTGCAGGCCCGCACCTATGGTGGCTGGGAATCGCCCTACGACTCCCAACGCCCGGGACATATTCTGTTGCGGCGTCTGAGGCGTGAGGTTTGCCTTTCCCACACGCAGCCCGCCTCCTCCTTCACTAGCATTCCTGGATGGACCATGGATTGAACCAGGGCCGGAAGCGTTGCAAACAGTGTTGGCACCCGGGAGTATCCTCTCACCGAATCCAAAATAGCTAGACTGTAGGCAGCACGAAACAATAGTGTTCGAAGAGCGGAAGGTGAGAACGCGCGCCGCGTTAGCCACTTCCCAAGGAAGGGTCTTATCGCCACGATAATGTTGTGCCCAATTTTACACAGTCTAACCTCGCAGGTTATGGGCTACTTTTTTTTTGTAAATCTACAATTATATTATCCCGAACGAAACTGTGAGCAAAAGCTAGTATCTAATCTTTATTTCCCAGTTAAATATCATCAATACTAAAATGTTTACCGCTACACAATTTAAGTATCTTGGTTAACTTAAGTGTAAAGGAAATCTAGTGATGTGCGTAAAACGACCGCTTCCTTTCTTAATAAACAAGTGCCTATTAACGTTAAGACAAACGGAATGCCTCTGTACCATTATTAATCATGGTCGTGGTTGATACTGCACCATCTTCTTTAATTGTAAAGTATCGACACTAATAATATCTATATAATATATAAAAGCGTAATACCGAAATCTCAGAATCTATAACACCTAAAAATTTAAAATTTGGCAGGTTCCTTATTTTAAATTTAAAAACTTTTTAAACTTTTTTTTCTATTTTAATTTGGAAACTCCACCCGTAAGGGGGTAATACGGGAGTGGAAATTGTTTTTAGGTACTAAATCTGCGCAGACGAAGTCGAGGGCGAAATTCTAGTTATACATAAATGCGAAATGTGAGTTTATTTGTTACAAAAAAAAAAAAATTGATTGAGTCAGGCGTTACTTTACGGAAATCCATTTTAAATTTGAAAATGATAATAATATATCTAGTTTTAATTTCCCATAAATATTCGCGGAAATTATAACTAGATATATTATTATCATTTTCAAATTTATTTGTTACGTTTTCACACCAGGTACTTCACGGAAAACACACTGGTGAAACCGCGGAGCGCTGCTCGTATTTTTTGAAATGCAAAAGTATCTCTGTCTGTCTGTTTATCTACCTGTCTGTCCGTCGGTTTGTTACCTCTTCACGTCTTTACGGCTGAACGGATTGGGATGAAACGTGACACACGGGTACAAGACTAAATAGAGTAATACTCGTTTTATAAATGCGAAATTTACTCTGTTTGCCTGATCCTGATCTTTCTACGTAATAACGGAAGAATGAATTTAGATAAAACTTGATATACGGATAGACCATGAATAGACTGCCAGAGTAGTTGAAAGAAATATAAAAAGAGGTTAGCAAGAGATGCAGCAAGCCTATATGCGTTAGATCTTACTGACAAAAACCCACCCGTGGTCGTGATCCTCCTAGTACCTTTTGCGCTCCAGGGCCGCGGTGACTCTTATGAACAAATTCCGCAACCCTAGCAGGCACTACATATGTTTTATACAGCGTTCATACGGTTATTTCTCTGTCCTTCTCGATATTTTTGTTCAATTTTGTTGTGTTTCTAAAATTATTATTAACACTCAGTTCTCTTTATTGACTCCTTGTCGAGGTCACCAGATTATTGCAAACACGACGTGATTATGGATTTTTAATTTATCAGTTCACAATATGTCGAGTGATTAAAATCTTACAAGATTTATTACAAACTTAAGATGATTGCAAAAAAATACCGGTGACACCGATCAATGGCTACAAAAGAATCTAAGATTTTATAAACGTGACGGTAAATTCTGTGAAATAATAAAATGGCACAGTCAAATATACACGTAAATGAAGCTGCAGTGAAAACAAACGGTACAAAGCAAATGCTTGCAACTGTCAGTGTGTGACACAGTTACTTAAGTACACAAGACACTCGTGTACAACTAACAAATCTTCTGCAAATACTCTGAACACAGTTATATGTTACAAGTATGTGATATAACAAGTTAGCGGAAGCCTGGTTCCACGTAATTAGGGACAAACTTGACTCGACCGACTCGGTGTTACCTTCTTAGGGATTAGGAAAAATGTCAGTTCACTTCAGCAAGTTTTCTGTGTGGTTCACAGTCCGTCTATTCTGTTCAAATGTCATCGTGACCGCTGTCAATCCACCTGATGCTATGATGGACAGGACACTTCAAGCTCATTCTAACAATATTTTCTCGGTTAGATGATTACAGAATAGCACTGCAGCATAATCTCGGCCAGTCTTTTATACATATAGCCAGTCTATTTACAATTAGGCCAGTAAAAATATAGCATATAAGCATAAGCATAATCAGCCTTTTAATATTCCCACTGCTGGGACACAGGCCTCCTCTCTAGGAGAGGGAATGGGCCATAATCCACCACGCGGGCCCAGTGCGGGTTGGTGAATGTCACATGTCTTTGAATTTTTGGTTCTAGGACATGCCGGTTTCCTCGCGCTGGTTTCCTTCACCGTTTTGAGAGCAATGATGATGAAATTAATTACACAAAGTAATGCGCCCGGCTGGGTTTGAACCCGTTCCCTATAATTCGTAAGTCAGGGCCGTTACCACTCGGCCACCACTGCACCCGTAAAGGTAATTTAAGCGCCCAGCAAAAGTAATTTAAGAAAAAAAAGCGACTTCAAAACTGTAATTTAATCTATAAATAAGTTACTAAAAATGGAGAAATAAAAGTATATTATCTTTAAAAAAAATCTAAAGTAAATATGTCAACAGTTTTTGAGGTGGTTTCACCCGCTTTGTTCCCGTTCCCGTAGGAACACTCACAAAAAGTGTGGCTGTTAAAGAATTTTCAAAATCGGTTCAGTAGATTACCCCCTACAACTTCACAAACTACCTCTTTATAATATAAGTATAGATAACCGTTATCACCGTGTATACCCCGCCTACCACAGTTATGCTGGTATATGTACATACATGAGACATTACACAACATATGTATAAAAATAAAAACAAACATACATACACTTACGAAATTTGGCACACGTGTTTAGATGCTGGTATTGACTAACATATACAGTGTGAAATTTTAATGGTTGTTTTCCCGAAGCGAAATGAGTTTGTATCCGTAATACAATCGATTTATATATATAAAAAATATTAGATTCCATAAATGGCAGATTAACAATTGTGATAAACAAAACTCGAAAGCGACTTGAACCAACAGTAGTGCATCGCGCGATATGTAGGTACGCGGCGGTACGTGCGTCTCATGTAGGTATCTACCTACTTTATGTCTAGTGCACTACTATTTATTCTCGCTCTTTCGAGTTTATGAACACTTTTTTAATGATTTGAAAAAAAAAAAAAACATTTATTTTTTTAGTTTAACTTTGTGTTTCGATAGTACTACTGATGGGTAATCGTCCTGCCGCGGGAAAACAACCATTAAGATTTCACACTGTATAACATACAAAAACTTTGCAATTCTGACAATTTTACATACATACGGGTCGAATCGAGAACTTTCATTTATTGAAGTCGATTAAAAGCTATTGCATCGTCTCCGTCTTGCCAAATCAAAACCGCATTTGAATACAATATAAAACATAGAAAAGAAATGTCAATCAATGAAACGGTATATTTTATTAATTTCCAGAAGAATTTATTTGATTAGAACTATCACTTTTATTTGGTAAAACATCAGGAGTGGCTGCAACATTATTCATTTTCGATGCGGGGACATTTTTATAAAACTCCCCACTATCAACACTGGAATCATAAGTCAATCTGTTCGTCCGAGCCAAAAACATGACATCAGAAATGAGTTTTTGTGCTATAAACTTCTGTTCTTTGGTTATCTCTCTCATTTGTACTTTTAAGTTCGCTGTAAAGGTTGCACAATCATCTTCGGTTTGTGCTATTGTTTGTGGAACTGTGGTTTGAGGTACTGGTATGGATTGAGCGAATATTCTTGAAGGTTGCGGGTCAGGTCTTCTGTCTACTATCTTCGTGCGTTTCTTTGGAGGAGGCGTATATTTCTCTTCGCCGCTTTCATCGGAAAAATCTTCCTCGAGACGTTCCTGTAAATGTTGGTAATAAAATCATCAGAGCATTCATTCTAAACCAAAATGTTATACCTGAAGTAAATAAAAAGCAGATGTAGTTTAGTACAATGACATTCGCATCTAAGTGTCTTTTACCTCTCGAGTTTGTTTCGGTGTTTCTTCTCAGGGTAGGTTGTCAGTTCGAAAGTCTGTCCAAAAATTACGAAAAAAGATTGACGTGTAAAAGTGTAATGTTTAAATTAGGTACTTGCAAAATAAATATCACTAAAGTAATAATCAGAAACTAATAATTGTAACTAATCCGGGTGCAAATCTAGACTAAGGACGCCATTTCTACTGGACCCTAGTAGGTACTTCACCACTATCTGTCAATATTGTCATTGATCGCAATCATATAAGGCCTGTTTACTCTAGGATAGTGACTGGCACGCTGTTACTGTCTTGTTGTTATCAAGCACACGGCTTATCCCTTTAAAAGGCATAACGATTTGTAAATCGGAATAAACTTTCATAGTCTATTGGTAAGCATTTGAGTATTTAATAAATGATTAGTAAGTATTTATATTTAAAAAGCAATTTTAAGGCAATCAAATACTTTATTGTAACGTAATAATCGATTTGTGAACTACAGTAGACATGATGGTAAAAATATTCCCTTTGCCTAAGATTGTGTTATAAAACACCGCATTACCAGTATAGTCAACTCTTAGAAAGTGTATGTAATAAGAGGTCAGCTTATACTGGAGAACGTACAAGCGATCGTTCATTTCAGTCCCCACGCAAGTATCGAACTCGCTACTCCCCCCGAGATACCCCATTTACTTTGCTCGTGTGTAAGTGACGTTAATCGACCTGTGTGTAAAGTTAAACTAACTATATATTATTACAAATACGTACATATATATCAATTATGTTATAAATGTAACCTACAATAATGGAAATGTATTATTTTAATAAATTATAGTGTAGCTTATTTACAGTGTAATGTTTATATTATTCATGAATTTTGAAGAACTTACCACGTGCATCATGGGCTCGGACTCGTCTTCGTTATTATAAGTGGCTCTCGAAATAATCAGATTCCTCTGTTCTTCAGTGTTGATCCCAAGAAACTCTTCTAATTCTCTATAATACCACAGCGTAGGAGTATATATTTCTTCGTCAGTAGCACCAGAATGCATGCTCATTATGACTTTCTTCTCTTCTCTTCTAAACGCCGTTCGAAAACTGTCAATTTTCTTCTTCACCGTATCTAAATTAGCTGTGGTATCGATTTCATGCACCTTTGCAACTAAAACATCGTAAGCTTCTTTCTTCAGATCCCTTCGTACATAGCAAGGGTCCTTAACATCCCATAGACAAGGAAATCCTTTGTACAGCTGGATAAATTCGAACCAGAATTCGCGAGACATTGTGTTTTTTTTTGTTTTGATAAGCGACATTCACACAGCCGCGTAAATCGGGGACCTGAAGCCGACTAGAGACATCACATAACATGTTGGCCAACTCGCGGAGCGGGGGGGGACCTGGCGGCCATGTTGGAAAGGGATCGTCGCGCGTCGGACCGAGTCGGCGCGCGAACACATGTTGGACAAGGACAAAATGTCGGATTGTCGGCTCGCACAGCTGACTCGGATGATGTCGCGGCTTATCTGTCTGACTGACTGTTGCTATTAATAACATTCTGCAATTATAAGTACCCAAATATAAGTTTAGTTACTTTTCAAATTAGGTACCTACTTAACATTAAATGGCTGCTAAATGAAGCATGACGAGTTGTAGGTCGTAATTATTATTTATAGTGTCGGCTAATCGGCTTATTCGATATTTTACAATCTTACGGCGTTCGCAATGTTCTCTGTGACCGATAGGTACGCAATATAGGTAAAGTTTTATGCATAGCCAACATTTTATTTTCTATATTAAAATTTTTACAAACTTCATACTTTTCAATGGCAATAAAACTCTGTTCTACTATATTGATAAAAGCTGACTGAAAGGCGCAGCCAAATTAAACTAAGTACCTACCAAGTTAAGTCTGTTTAAAATAAATGTATTTAACCAAATAACCTAATTAAAAATACGGTTTGAGAAATAACTGTATTTAGGTGCCATTGGTAAGTCATCATGTGCATTTTTATAAAAATACTAAGGTTAAAAAAAATATCAATTTACCTAATTGAAACTAAAACGGTTCTGTCTTAGAGATCTGTCCGTCGGTTCATAACAAGTTCACATTTCGTAAACACGTCTGTCTGATCTAGTTATAGACATCGTGATATGTTTTTATTTTTTTCAAAATACATCGTTTTAAAAGCCTGTTTGTATTAAAAGACGTTGAACTGGTTGGACGAGCCTAAACATCAGGAAAAGATTTCGCTTCGTAATAGTCTACAGACATTTATGAATCAAGATAAAGGGAAATAAACATTGACTGTTGGAAAATCGCAGCCTCATCCAAAAATAAGTTCTCCTAGTAAGAAATTTCCTGAGTTTTTCTCTGTTCAATTCTGCTTAGGCAAGTAACTATACTTAGGTAACAATCAGGCGTTACTTCCTTTACGGAAATCCATGGCAATAATTTTACTTTGGGTCGAGTAAAGATTGAGTTGCTTTATGTATGTATTGATCTTTAAAATACACATCGTGCAGGAATTTCAAAATTTCCCGTTCCGTTCCGTTCTGCATCCAAACCTAGATTTTCACGGTATTGAAATATAATATACCCGCGTTATTCCCGTTCCCGTGGGAACACAGGGATAAAATATAGCCTGTCACCCAGGGATAATGTAGCTTCCCAACAGTGAAAGAAATGTTCAAATCGGTTCAGTAGCTTAAGAGCCTTTCAATGCAAACAAACAAACAATAATCAAATCAAATCGTTATAATATTAGTATAGATTACTACCTACTACGTATAAATTAGTTGTCCGTTCTGTAACAAAACCCGAAAAACGTAAGACACTCCTTCAAGTAAATAACTTGGCCCAGTGACATTCAATTAGGAACCATTAGCAACACCGAACACAAAAAATATTTTAATGAACGCAATTTATTCGCCAGCTCCATGCGACACCTGTTTTTGATACCAACTACTTTAATGCGGCTTTATTAAACTTGTAAGTAATTAGTAGTAATTTTAAAGTAAATTATCTTATGGACAGGGTTTTTAGCGGTGGAGGTGTTACCTAAAATGTAATTTATCAGCAAATTATCTGTGGTCATATTCTACGCGCCGTGTCAGCGTTTAAACGTCATTTGATGATTTCCTCATCATTTTTTTTTTCATTTTTCTTTGATCTATAAAGAAAAGTGGTTACTTGAGACACCGACACCGACTTACATATATTCTAAACAGGGGTGCCTCACAACTCATCTAGAACTATGATTCAACGATTGCTGTAAACTAGGTATTGGTATATCATGGGTATATCTCATCAGTCATCACTAGTGATTCATTTTTTTGTTTTCCAATACCTGTATTCTACCCATAGGAGTGACCGATGTTTAGCTAAGTGGTGTAAGTAACTTTAAATATAAATTAAAGAAGCATCGTTGAAGTCAGAAGTCATGACAAGATGTTGTCCAAATTGTCCAGGCTATATAACGAGGTATACAGGTACAGCTGTGTTTCCTTCTTCCCTTCTGTTATTTGTATTTAATAGCTAGTTAGTCAGCATGTTGGTAATCAGCTGACAGCCAAGGGTGCACTGGATTTACTTTTATCTATCGTCATTCATTAAGACTATTTTAATCTAGAAAAAAATATCAGCTGTAAAAAAGTAAACCAACCCGCACCGGGCCAGTAGCGTGGTGGATTACGGCCCATTCCTTCTCCTAGAGAGGAGGTCTGTGTCCTAGCAGTGGGAACATTAAAAGGTTGATTATGCTTATGCTATATTTGGAATTTAGATACCTACCGACGAATTCAGAAAATTTTGACGTCGTTTAAACGAGGTATTCCATGAAGCACACCCAAATGAAGCACACCCAGACGAAGCACACCTAAAGTATTCCACTTAGCACACCCGTAGGTGGGCTTCAAATAAAAATTTAAAATAATTAATTTCCTATTCCACGAAGCACACCTACGAATATCACTCGCATAGTGCGGGGACTAAGAAATAAAAATGTCGATAGAAGAAAATATTTATTATTTAAAAGACTAACTTAAAATTTCTAACATCATTCAGTTTCATTATAATAATGTGATACAATATTTGACATTTTTGTAATCTTACTATTTAAAATCACAGATTGTTTCATAATTATCTTTCCAAAAAAAATTTTAGTTTTTAACTATTTTTCTATTATTTTCCTTTTTTGTGCTCTTAATAAAATCACAGATTGTTTCATAATTATGCAATAAAAACTTGGACAAATATCAAAAACATTGTAAATATAGTTTTCTATAGAGATCTATGTCGATGTTTTCTTTTTTAAGTTATTCATTTAAATAATAAATATTTTCTTCTATCGACATTTTTATTTCTTAGTCCCCGCACTATGCGTGTGATATTCGTAGGTGTGCTTCGTGGAATAGGAAATTAATTATTTTAAATTTTTATTTGAAGCCCACCTACGGGTGTGCTAAGTGGAATACTTTAGGTGTGCTTCGTCTGGGTGTGCTTCATTAGGGTGTGCTTCATGGAATACCTCCAATCTTCCGCCCTGGACGGAGTGGAAGGGAGTGTCATACTCTCACTGACTAAAACCCACCCGTGTTCCTCCTAATTCCTCTGCGTTCCAGGACCGCGGTGACTCTGGCAGGGTCCCAAGTACCCCCACACACCTGCACTTTGAGAGACTTTAATGAATGCCACTGATGCTGCAATTAACGTAACAACCGACTCGTTAACCATCGACTCAGACAGAAGTTCTAGAAAAATCGGCGTAGAACCTGACATAAATTACGCACTCTTGTTAAGCAGTAACACAGATTACATACAGATATAACGTAGCAGGTGAAAGGCATAATAATAACCGATGATTAAAGTCGACTGATTGAACGCTACCAGTCTAGCATGACACCGGCCGTCAGCGTTAAATTACGTGTTTTATTCTAAATAGCAGTTAGTGCGATGATACGTAGATGTCTTTACTCTTTAGAGAAAATTGTATAGGGATGAGATTGGTATCACCTGACGGAAGCGATTGGCAGTTGGCAAGTCAGTCTAGTAATCTGAATGGCCCCGTTGCACGTTGTGTCAATTAACAGATACCTACTCATTTACAAGCAATTCACATCAACGCACCTCAGTCGCAATCCGTCAAAAAATTATGAAAATATCCATCAATATCTTCTTCTAAATATATAAAACTCAAAAGTGACTGACTGACTGACTGTGCGGACTGAAATTTCAGCCCGATCCGTTCAGTGGTTTGGGCTGTGCGTTGATAGATCACTAATCTATCAACACACAGCCCAAACCACTGAACGGATCGGGCTGAAACTTGGCATTCAGGTAGATGTTATGAGGTAGCCATCCGCTAAGAAAGGATTTTGATTAATTCTCCCCCAAGGGGATAAAATAGGGGATGAAAGTTTGTATGAAACTTAGTCAATTTTAAACCGATCGGGCTGAGAGTTTCAAAATCGGGGGTAAAGTAACTACTTATTCCACGCGGACGAAGTCGCGGGCAGAAGCTAGTATACATATAAAACTCTTGCGTTACTCAGTAATTGCGTGACTGACAGACAACGCAAAGCCGAAACTACTGGTCGTAGAAAGCTGAAATTTAGCATGTACCTACTATGAATGTTCCTTGGGGAGTGTAGGGAGCACTAACTAAAAGAGGGTTTCCCAAGATTCTTACGGGATTCTTACGAAGTCGCAGACAAAAGCTAGTATATAATATATTATAATAAAATGTAGGAAAACAATGCTTTTGCCTTAGTCCTAGCAGATAAACAGTTATTTAACAAAACGCTACAAGACCCAAATCGATATTCACATTTCTCTTGTAACTACTAGATTTAAAAAATGTTCTCATGACTTCAATAATCCACTGCACGACATGTTAGAAAATTTATGTTTTCTTTTTTAATTGCATACCTGTGTAATTAAAGACGATAGCCGGTACATATTTATTCTCTAACCAAGAAATATTTCTAAGAGTTTTAAAACGCTGACTGTCCGCCATTAAACAAGGGAGATAAAACTACATCGTTTTTCAGTCTCTCGTCCACAATTAGTATCTGTCTACTACCCGATAAACGATGCGATAGCAATTAAGACAAAGCCATAGCAATTACGAGACAATGCCATAAACACACGTAATCGGGCTGTTCATCTACTTGCGTCACATGTTTTGTCATTGAACTTGAGTGAAAGTTATACTTTTTAACAACGACCAAGTCCATATATTATGGTCTTCTCGTTATGAAAGAAAGTGCTTACAGAAATGTATGAGACGTTTCCCGATTGCCTTTGCCATAAAGGAAAATAAGTCTACCAATATGGAGTATCGTTACGTCACTATCATCTGTCATTGAACTTGAATTTGGAATGCGTTCAAAATTAAAATGTCGTCGTATCATTTCGGATGACATTCCGAATACGTTCGACTGTGTAACAGATAATGAAGCATGGGCATTGAAATATTTAAATTCGGTGATCAATTATTTAATTCCTGACGTGACTGGTTATTTTAATAAATCGAAATTAAGTTTGAACTGTGTTTCAATATTTATGACTTGTTGTACGAACAGAATACCTCCATTATTATTTTTTCTCTGCGTAAGTACCATTTATTTTCTTATTTCAAGAAGGACTGTAACTACTCATATACCAGTACATCAACAAATGAAGTCGCATGACACTTCCAAAAAACTTAAAGAACCCAAGTCACTTGATTTCAAAATGGAGAATCGAATTTTCAAATATGGAGCGTTCGAAAATGGCGCGAGTTACATCACAGAGTGAAAGTGAGAAGTTCAAAACGAAATTAAGTTGAATTGATGCGTCTAATATGGGCTCATTGTGACTACAAGAGGCGATTAGGCTTTTGTCAGCAGTAATGGCCTGAGACTCTTGAATGATCAGTCGCATGTGATTAAATAAATGTGAAACATCGATACCTACGACTCTTTACATGAGTGACTTGGCTAACATCGGAACACTGTTGTACCTATTTAAAAATACACGACTGTTGACAATAGGTTTTGTAAATACGAGTTTTGTTTAAACTGATTGATAGAAGAGACAATATAGACGAATGAGATCTTCGAGTCGTGAAATGGAAGTTCGGGAGAGATGTTAAGACAAAATAAATTGTACGTTAACGATATTCTCTGTGTGAAGCCACAAACAGATTCGCGTACCTAGCTCTTCTGATATATAGGAACGTAAATTATATGGTATACCTATTATTATAAACTCTGAAACTACCTAGAATAAATTATAAAGTTTTATGCTAGCTGGTTCTAACAGGATTGTGAACAGAAAGTCACAAACCTTTCATAAGTGTGACTGTGGCTCATGCCATAGTGAAACAATTAGCCATACAGTCAGCGTGACAGTGGGGCCTTCCCAAGGTGTGCTAGGCCCTATGGTATACACCTAAATTAAGAATGAAGGTATACCACCTTGTAACATAATAGATGGTAAAAAAAAAACACAACTGTTCCAATACATTTATGTGAACCTACCTCGACAAAATTTAGGGAATAGTTAATTTTGTTTTCCCGATTTTAGGGTTGATTCAAAGTAAAAGTTGTTCATACTGATGAGCATTATGACCCCTTCCCTTGGAACTACGTCTTAAGATTACAAGTCATCCATAAAGTTAACCCAAGCACAATAATAACTCCACAACACACTCTTTTCATAATTTCCATCCCAAACACACGTCTCCAGCGGCTATCAGTCAACCCGTCGTCCATTGTATATCAGTATCGCGACCAGACCTGTTAGACGAGATGCCTCCACGCGGAAACAGGTATGAACTACAGAGCAGCTTCCTCGCAACCTTGAGGCAGAGAAGCTGAGGACAGCGCTCGGCTATAATGTCACCCTCTTCTTTAGCTGGTTTTAAGAACAATGGTCGTTTGAGGCGTTAATTGAGAGTTTTATGATGAGCTCGCGTTTGAACGCAAGGAAAGCGATGATGTGGTAGACGGTGGAGCACGCTTTGGAGTAACCTTTAACTCTTGGCTAAGAGACCGCCAGGTTGTGGCTATCAAGTAACACGGACGTCCGACAAACTCCAGAATTAATCATGAGGATCAAGAAGCGTTTATTCATATAACACACATCTCAAAAGCGCTATCAGTCACCTCGACATCCATTGCACATCAGTATCGCGACCAGTGGCCGTACTACCAAGTGCCAATGCTATCATGATTCAGTGTGAAAAAGGCATAGTCCTATTCGTCTTGTATAACTGTCTCTCTCTCTGACACAGGAATCATGATGGATTTAAGACGTCATAGTAAGGCTGCAGACCTGTTAAACGAGATGCCACCACTCGGGAACAGGTACAGACTACAGAGCAGCTCGCAACTTGTCAACAATGTCACCCCTCCTTCAGCCTGAATGACATGACCAATGAGAGATGGTCATGGGTCACAAGCGACGATGTAGTCGACGATGGAGCACGCTTATCTAGAAGTAACCTATTCTTTCTTAACTAAAAACCCCCAGGTTTTAGCTATCAGAGAACAGAAACAGACTGCAGAATTAATCGTGAGGATTAATTAGTATTTAATTAAATAAATTTATATTAAAAAAAAATTAGATATAAGAAATAAGCTAGACCTAATTTGGTTCTACTGCAAGTTCTGCTTCTAAACCAATTGCTAAGTAGCAAAAGCAATAGGTTGAAACACAGAACTCAATCTTGATTTCTTAGGTTGAGCCCTTTGTACAAAATCCACAATCAAAACAATCGAATTTATTTATTGGAAGTTCTATCCCTACTAACTAGATTAGATCCACATCATAGGGTCCCAACTCCCAAGTCCCCAATCGAATTACATTTCAATCACCAACAACTGAAGGAAGGACGATTGATTGAAAAGATTTAGGGTCCTCAAACAGGATTAAAAAACAAGTAAAAATTATTGTCTTTAACTAGTACTTAACTGTTTCTTTAACCTTGAAAAGGGAAGACGACTTGGAACCTATGATTATACTGTGTTCCGTCTTTATGTGTTTATAATTATAGGATATTGAGAAAAGTGTATTACTTTGCGGAGAGTCTTCCTTGTATGCATGCCTTGTATAGTTTTGCTTTTGAGCAAGAATTTGGCATTGACACCATGTTGTCGAATTATCGACTTGACACAGTGATGTTAATCGATGTTAACTTGTTTCGACATAATGGCTTCATCAGAATTCAGAACATCCAAGATATGAATATTGATAATTATATTTCTCAAGCTAGACGACTATTTTTAAAAACTAACGAACGCATCATGTAGTACCTTCATCATGAAAATACTAATACTCGTTTTATAAATGCGAAAGTAACTCTGTTTGCCTAGTTCTGACCTTTTCACGTATTAACGGCGGAATTAATTTAGATAAAACCTGACACACAGATAGACCATGTACTGGATTAGAAAATAGGATACTTTTTATCCCAAAAGTATGTTCCTTTGGCTTAATTTCCGCCTTTCGAGTCAAGTTGCTAACAGAAGTTAGTGAAAAGACAAAATATCTAGAAAAACTTGTATCGCACAGCATTTTTAATACGAAACCACTAGGTTGAAGACCTAGATCTATTTATAGCCCAAGATGGTGAGCGTGGCCGACTAATCGTGAAATCAACACTTCCTTTCACAATCCCTTTGAGGATTGTGATCATGTATAAAGAAATAAAAAAAGAATTGTAGTGATACTACAATATATTTATTTTTCTTTCGGCGCGTGGTGTTCCATGCGCGCCTCAAAAAGCCGTCAGCAAAGAAGACGGGGCCCCATAGGGTGCCTGCTAGGGTTGCGGATTTTTTTCGAGTCGCCGCGGCCCTGGAACGCAAGGGCACAAGAAGGATCACGGTTGCAGATTTTTTTCGAGTCGCCGCGGCCCTGGAACGCAAGGGCACAAGAAGGATCACGGGTGGGTTTTAGTCAGTAAGAGTCTGACACTCCCTCCCGCTCCGCCCAGAGCGGGAGAAGTCATTTGATGATTTCCCATCCAAAAAAAAAAGGTCGAGTGAGTGTGAAGTGATACGTCGTTCTATCTTGTTTGTATGGATCGACAGCACACGTCGTGTTCACTTCACCTAAGCCTAAACGGTGAGATGTTATAAAGTCGCACCGCAGTTGACGTTGACAAACCGCTACAGAGGTGAAAGCATAGAGTATCAACATTACAATTTTATGTAGGTATTTTTCAGTTTAGTAAAAAACACTTAGTCGACACCGACACAACAGCAACAAAACATCGTCTTCACATATAATGTTAAACTTATAGTTTAACATTAATTTGAACTATTACTAACTGCACTAGTAAAGCTATATAGAAAATATATATAAACGTACAAACGGAGTAAAAAATGGGGAAGGGGGAAGAACATATTATGTTATTTATGAATTAAGACATGTTAAAATAAAGTAAAATAAAATAATCTAACAAAAATCAAGACAAGAACACAGATTTAACAATTTCTGTGAGAAACGCATACTATCATTCTTACGACAAAACCTTAGTTTAACCGTCGAAAAACAATTATAATTTTATCGTGCGACACATGTCATAATGGACTAAGTGAAAAGAAAAAGATCCAACGCAAAAAGGTCCTGGATTTTACAAGGTTTTGACGAATTTCAAACAACATCACTATTACATTTATGAATAAATTTCTTAGCCATTTAGCTGTATGTATTAATAAAAAATCAATACAAACGATTAGTTATAATTCTAGTTAGCTTATTATTGGTTACTTAATAACTCGAATTAAAAATCGAATAATGGCCAACACGATCTCTCGAAGGGAGTCCCTTACGGGAAGGGGTAACTCTTACTGACTAAAGCCTGAACGTGTTCCTTCTAATTCCCTTTGCGTTCTAAGGCCACGATGACTCCCTTTCTCCGCGACCTTAGAACAAATTTCGCAAGCCTGGAGAGGATGCCTAGTTTCTTAAGCATTATTTCTATTCAATTTATGGGTTCTTAATTCAAATTTTCTATAGACAATTTAATCATAATTGGGTAAGGTATGACTTAATAAATTAGGCAACGCGGCTGTTTATCTATCAAAGACCACAGAGCTAGAGACTAACGCGGATGCATGAGCATTTCGCGGTAGTAAGTAGAGTCATTCAAGTAACAGGCTGTGGGCGGACTGGTACAGCCTGTCCTAGAGGGCTGCGGCAAGTGACAGGCAACACAGTAAGCTAAGTTGTTAATAATATTATAGTTTCAAGTGAGTAGTGATCCGCCGGTGTCGGGAGCAGGGTCCAAGCTACCGGTGGTTAGGGCTCCAGAGAAAGGAACCTCCTCACAATACGAACCGTATCGAGGAGTACTGCCTTTTGAATCAGACCTTTTAACCAACCGTGTAACGCCAGCTTAGACAGATGGTCGTCGAAGCTTTTGGCCATTAGGCCATTGGCTGTAACGATAATCGGCACAATGACAGCCGAGTCCACATTCCACATATCGACAACCTCGTGTGCTAAGTCGAGATACTTGATTTGTTTGGGTTTACGACTAACAAGGAGCATATGCTTGGAATCAAGATGTGCAGATGCAACTGCTGCACTCAGGTCCCATCAGATTACCATTCAAATTATTATCATCAACTTCCTGCTCTTGTCCCATGTTACTTGGGACCTTCTTACGTTCTCTCTTGTCAATCGTCACGTTAGCAACCACACCGTTTTCTTTAATTTCATTCTTCATACAATCCTGATCTGACTTTTCGTCCATGTTTTCTTTATGTAGACTTAGTTATGAACTTATAATAAGAACAAATAAACGCTTACATTAAGAAGATTTTTAAGTTGCTATTTCCATGGATATACCATCAAACATCAATGGTCTGTAGGCAATTAGCATGCAGCTGACGAACTGCATGCAAAAACAGCACAACAGACGCATGCAGAGGCTAATGCTCGATTGAGCGATATCTCACCTTTTTAGCAGTCACTAGAATTTTGCACCCCAAGCACGCAAACACATCCACGTAAGAGAAAGGCGAGAAAGCCTTAAATATAGCACCGGCAGGCTAATTTGTCAATCTGTCAATATGCAAAAGAACTTTTTTTTTTTTCTTGGCAAGCGAACCGGTGTTTACCGTTTTATTTTAAATGAAGAAAAAGCGGCACTACTTATGATACCAGGATTCATGTCATTTTATCTGCACAGTGATGATAGTAGTTTGACACGCTATACCTCTTCTTCTTGTGTAATTGTTTAAAAGCTTGCATGCGTGGATACTCAGTCTTAAAAAAATATTTATAATTCTCTTCGATTGCTGAATTGATTCCTCTTATATTGTTGTGTATCAGTATGAAGCGACACCTCTGTTCTAAAAACCTCAAACTGTGTAATGTTTTTGACATTGAGCACGTTGAGATGAGATTGTGACTTAAAGTTTTCAACTGAATTAGCCTTCTGGCTTTTCTCGTCTGTCGTATGTCGTCTATGATACATTTTTCATCGGCACCTACGGGCCCGTTATACCTACTTGTGTCAAAGCATTTCTACACGGCGATTGTGGTGTTCCCAATATAAATCGGTCCCAGTTCTCTATAAATCGCCAATGGAATCAATACGGATTAATGTTGCCAGCACGTTTTCTTACGCACCGAGTTGGCGCCATTATTTATAGAAAAAGGCTGGAAAAGAGGTTGTATAGCTAAAGGAAAGAGGTACTAAGAGATTTATGTTTTACGGAATAAAAATAAGACTACTTTGCCTTTGGGTCGACCTCCAAGTTTGCGGAATAGCACTACTGGTGTCAGATTTTTCTAGCTTATGACTTCTATACGTAACACCTGTCAAAGATGTACAAATGATAGCCGGTACCAACGACTTGACTGTCTTGCTTTCCGATATTGGGTGAAGTCTCAATTTCAATAATATAACTTCGAAGATCAACCCTTTTGACTGTTATTACCTTGCATTTTATGGAAGAATCTGCTGTAAACCATGATTGCGATCGAGTAAAGGCTACTAAACTTGAGCGTACAGTTAACCTTTGGGTTTTTTAGACCTGTAGACGAAGTTTATGGTATATTGGCACTAGCAGTAAAAAGCAGATAACTTTTGTTAACGTACTTTATAACACGGTTATGCTACTGGCTGTAGCCAAGGGCGCGTTAGTATTTTACACTAGTATTTTACATACTCGTAAAGCAACCATATTATCCGTCGTACTATGTTTCATTATTTGTTTGATACTCTATCATGCCAGAATGGCTGAACTGATCTGAATGAGATTAAAATAGAGATAGATTGTAGTCTTTTTTTTTTTTTTTTTTCTGGATGGGAAATCATCAAATGACTTCTCCCGCTCTGGGCGGAGCGGAAGGGAGTGTCAGACTCTTACTGACTAAAACCCACCCGTGATCCTTCTTGTGCCCTTTGCGTTCCAGGGCTGCGGTGACTCTTTCGAACAAATTCCGCAACCCTAGCAGGCACTGACCCTATGGGGCCCAGTCTTCTTTGCTGACGGCTCTTTGAGGCGCGCGTGGAACACGACGCGCCGTCGACTCGGGCCTGGTTGCTATCGGACGGCGAGCCACCCATAGCTCGCCATCCGCAGGCCCGCGCCTACGGTGGCCGGGAATCGCCCTGCGTTTCCCGACGCCCGGGGCGTCTTCTTCTGTTGCGGCGGCTGGAGCGAGGGGCTTCCCTCTCTCGCACGCGCTCCGCCTCCTCCTTCGCTAGCATTACTGCTTCGCAGAAGGAGGCGACCGCTTCAGATAGATTGTAGTCTGGAATAGCACATAGGCATTTTTTATTGCGGTATTATGTTCCCTTGGGATAATTTCCGACATGCAGTGGGCGAAGCTTCTGGCTGAAGCTAGTATTTATCTAGTAAAAATCAAGAAAATCAAAAGTTTCTAATTAATTAATAAACAGTTCACGTCCAGAAATGAACATCCGATTACCTAAGCAATATTCACACCACATACGTGCGTGGGCTCAAACAGAAACCAGTCCAGTTTAATCAGAACCTTGTCGCGACGACGCTAACGCTGATCAATTAGGTCGTTGAACAGATAGTAGAGGAGCTCGTGGCTTAATTATTCTTAGTAGTGCTTTTATTTGGAAGTCGGTTGTGTCTTTTTTTTCAAAGTTCACTTTAAGTAAACATATTGGTCATATCTATTTAGCTGTCTATCTCCGAAGTTCTTCATCTTTGTCGAAAATAATCAAAGACTTGAAAATAATAAATGGAACCATTTTGGAACAATCCTTTCGAACAAAAATAGAATTTTGCAAATCCTTCATTATATGACGGAGTTATGCCTAAACATACAAATATATAAACATTCAAACCGATAACTTCCTCCTTTTTGAAGTCGGTTAAAAAACAGCAAGGAGCGATATTCATAGTTAAGCAACGCTTGCCGAGTTTGGTCTGTAAATGGAGGACCATCTAAACATATAAAAAATGCAACAAATGTGACTTTCTTTCTTTCTTCCGAGCTCGGAAGCCATGTTCAGCCGTTGGTCCCAGCCGTCATTTGTAGATCTTTAGCAGTCATTACGGATTGTCAGAAGCCTCAAATCCCAACGCCAGTCTTGCCAAGAAGTACCGAGTTACCCAGTTACTAGGTTGGGATTAAATAGGCAGCTGCTCCATGTAAAATACCGGTGTTCAGCTGGTTTTACTGGAAGCCGGACCCAACATAGTTGGGTAAAGGCAGGCAGATGAACAGATAGTGTTAATAGGGAGCATGTATTCTGCTTTAGAACGAGCATTTGTTTCGTAATGCATGGAAGCATGTTAAGATGAGCATACAAAGAGGCGGAAGCTTGTTTAACACGGCCTAAGTTTTATAATGATCCTTGTATATACTTTTCGTACACTTCGATTCTGACTTCTGAACAGCTTTTCGCTCCAAAATTCGGCTACTTATTCAACGTTCATCTGTTATGAGATTGTTTATGTTTTGATTGTTTGTTTAACAGTATTAAAGAGTTGTACACGATTAAACAGTTGTCTTCTGTATACTGTAGGGCCTCGTTAATCCGGACTCCCGCTTGTTCGGTGATCGCTGTATTCCGGGCGGGCAATGGGGTTCGCGGTGAAGGCGGGTGTAGGTGCGGGCTTTTGAAATGAATGGCGAAAATTATATACAGAAAAAGAATTACAGACTTTTTCAAGGAGAATCAGGTAATGTTTCAATTTAACCTACTGTTTTTCTTACATGGTTTTAATTTTGAACGTGTAGGTACATTTTTGTCTTTAGGTTGTAATTTAAAAATTGACTAAAGAAATAAGGTTAAACATTATGTTTTATTATCGTTAAATGTGGCATACTATAATCCGGACGCCTCGATAATCCGGAAAGGGTCCTTTTTTTGCCTGTCCGGATAAACGAGGCTCTACTGTAGTATATTTTTTTTTACGGGGTCACTCTCTGTTTAGCACACTAAAGCTGGTTACTGCTTAACTGGACTATCCTGTGGTGGCCTAAAATAAATTTAAGGCCAGGGCTAAAACAAAACTTACAAGCTAAATGACCGCTCGCTAAAAGGGCATCTCACGACCCTCGGCTTAACGGCATCATTTGGGGAGGGCAGCAAGGGACATGCTGGGTCAGGTTGATATTATTTAAGGGATTTAACGCTAATGGCTCAGCGGCGCGGGCTGGCTCGTTAGGCAAAAGTCGGGGAGTCTGAAATAGTACTTAGTTAATCAATGGCCTTTTGTCTAGGGTCAAAGACGAGCTGAATATTCACTTTCCGCGTTTGACCAAGTTATCTCGCCTAATCAGACATGTCGAATGATGGAGAAGAGTCGTTTTCCAAAATCTTTTTCTTTTTGTTGCTTTATTGTATCCTAACTGCTGGGCAAATGCCAAATTCCAAGTTCCATATTCTACGGCAGCAAAAACATTGTTCCGCTGTCTGTTATCTGTCAATCTGCTCAAATTCAAGTCGAAATTATATCTAAACAAAAATCGATGCCAAATTGTTATCAAAATGAAGGAAGCGTAATTAGAGGAGTTTGATAGTTTGCGGCTTCGATGTGAACAATAGGGATGTTGCCTGAGTAAAAAATATATGATTATATTTAGTCCGTCAGTTAGATTATAGAAAAATATTTGACATGTATTTTTTCCTTTATCAAATCTATAAAAATTGACGAAGATAAAAAGCATCAAAGATCAGGAGTGGGAGCGTGTGACGTCACGGCCCGGTAAAAATTGTAGCGAGGAGTGACGTCACACGAGTTTTCAACGCACTGTATCGTCTTCATTTTTTGTTTATGCGAAAAAAGAAAAAATACGAATATTTTTTGGAAATCTATCTGACGGACTAATCAGATTTTTTTAGTCAACTACCCTATTACGTTCCTTAAAAATACAAGATTGACCTCTATGATCACCAACACTTTGCCACATGCTCAGCTGTTGCTGTACGACCCATCACTCTCCCAAAGCCAGTTCGACCAGCCTCGAAATTTCACCAACGACATTTAAACGAAGGTAAAAGTTTATAAAAAGTTAGCAAACTTGTTTATCGATAAACGGCATTGATATAACCAGTACATGATCATATTCGGAGTACATTTTTAATTTGGTTATATAAAAGTAGCTTTGTCCCGCGGTTTCGCTCCCGGTCTTATTGGAATAAGATATATTATGTTTCCTGTGGACAGGAACCATATAGTTTCCGGTATGAAAGTAACTCTTTCACGATATGTTCCTATAGGATGCTTGCTATTGGACTTCTTTTTGTGATTTATTCTTCGTTAGAGCTTTTCTACAAAAAAAATTAAACTTTTAAAAAAACCCCGCATAAAATAATAGAAATAGTATAAACGTAAAACCCTGAAATTATCACAAAAACCTTGAAATGATGACCCTACGTAAGTACGTATACTTTTACAATGTACTTACATTTGTTTTTATACTCTCATTTAATTTCTGTGATTTTGACAAATGTTAAGAACTGTTTAACTATTGAATTATTCTTTCAATTTTAGTAGTAAGTTCTTTTTTTTTTGTTCACTAACTGACTGTACCTTTAGAGTACCTGTAATTTGGGACCAAGCGCAACTTCAATAGTGATATGAGACAAAGGAAGAAGGAATGTGGGTGAAAACTTTTGGACAGTCGAACCCTTTTTATGATGAGCCATTGCTTTACCTCGATCTCGCCTGATGGTAAGCGATGGGTGAGGTCTACTATGGAAAGACCAAGCCTAGAAGACACCAGTTACTCTTTTCTTGAAGCCTTACAGTAATTCTTCATCATCTGCCTAGCCTTTTCCCAACTATATTGGGGTCGGCTCCCAGACAAGCCGGATTCAGCTGAATACCAGTATTTTACGTGGACCGGCTGCCTAGCAGACCTTCACCACCCATTAACTGGTGAACACGGTACTTCACACTTCTTCGTTTAACACAGTAATTCTTAATCTATGGAACTGCACAATACTGTTTGTCAAGTTAATTTGCTACATTTTTATCATTACTTATCCTAGTCTGTCTGCTATCCGTTATCATTGTTATCAGTTTTCTGGTAATTACCTGTGGACAAAAAAAAACAAGCATTAGTGCATTTGGAAATGATACAGTTACGAGTTCTTTTTATAAGAATTCATTACACAATAGAAATGGGAACAAAATCGTATTCGATATTTTTTTGAGGTAGTTCGGTAGATTTTCGGCGAGAAGTGTAGGGTTCCGCACCAATTTAGTCTGCCTAAGTTTTTCTCGTGCTGGGATTGGCTTCCAGTCTAACCGGATGCAAATGAATACTAGTATTTAACTTGGAGCGACTGTTCGTATGACCACCACAACCCAGTTACTGAGACAGATGTCCGGTGTCAGATATTGCGACTTCCAACTTTCCCCAACGACTGACAAAGACTTTCAATAGTAGAATTGAAACTTTCCGCAGTAGTTACAATGTTCAAGCTCGCATTGCCACACTTGCATCAGGAATTTCCGCATAAATCTGACAGTCAACTTCAACTTGTAATAATTTGAATTTGGCCCGGGCCTCCAAATTTTTGTATACGCCACTGCATTCGCATCACGATTGGCTTACTATTTCGTGATTATTTTCTAGCCAAAGTGTGATAAAGTTTATTGCTGTTGCCCGCGACTTCGTCCCCGTGGAATCCCCGATTTTAAAACATTCTTTATCGCTGCTCCGCTCCTATTGGCTTAAGCGGGTGATATATAGCCTAAAGCCTTCCTCGATAAATGGTCTATTCAACCCAAAAAGAATTTTTCAATTCGAACCAGTAGTTCCTGAGATTAGCGCGTTCAAACAAACAAACAAACTCTTCAGCTTTATAATATTAGTATAGATACTAGCAATAAATAAAGCTAATTCAATCAACGAGCCTTATCAGGCCGCTGCCTTCTAATCTATCGTGTCAGTCCTTCAGTCCTACTGTTGAGTTGCCAACACCAATATTTGATCGGCTACTCATTCAATGATGTCACAGTTTAAAAACGCCAATAGGCAAACAATGCTTGTTTTATTGTTTAGGGACAATGTAGGCCAATAATATTAACTAGAACAACAGAACTGACTGATACGAGCTCTTATTTATTAATGACTCAATCTCGTATAATGATGATAAAATAAAGATGGAGATCAGGCATTTTTGAGTGAGTTCCTAGTAATTTAATCAACAAAGAATATGGTACCATAAATTCTCGGTCATCGTTACTAAATCAAGGAATTATGCCAAGAAGATAGACACGCAGTGTGGCTGCGACATACTCTACTAGGAAATTTTAAACTAGGTTTGTATGAAGAAGAATTCTTAGATTACAGGGATACTATAGGAATCCTTAAGAGGTTTGGACGCCCTTAAAAAAGAAGCTAATCAAGTACAAGCTTAAGCTCCCCCATACCATCGTTGGAACTTTTGCATGAACTCTATATACTTTCAATAAACCAAACACCATCCAACACAAGGAGAACAACCAGAGAGACAGTCCAGTTCAACCATTCTTAATCTAGATTTAATCAACCACAAACAATCAAGTTATAAACAGTAGCACTTTTAATTCGACAATTCAATTATCTAAACCCTTTCAGTTCGCGATTGTATTCCGATCGCAGTCGCCATAGTTATTATGTACCACTGTCCTTGACACAAAACATGCTAGCTTGCCTGACATAACGATCGGAGCTTTTATAAAACCAATTTAATTTAATGTTTATAAATAAAAAGGGCTACGACTTGAATCTTAAGTGGAGCAACATGAAGTTTTTTCTTATCAGAAACGGGTTCTATGTCCTTGTTGTTTTATTTATGAAACCAAGTTTACATCTTATTTGTAGTTTAAATCGTCAATGTTAGCATGACTTATTCAATAGTGAAAGTTAAAATCTTATTTGTTGAACCTTCAGTGAAAAATATATCGTGCTTCCCCGGTGCAACACTGTCATTTTTGCAATATTTTGAAAAATTAACTAAATATAACATAAGTGACGCAAAGTAGGTATGTACTTCTGCACTGGATGCAATAATGTCACTGATATATAGAACTTATAGTTTGAACGTAGGGGAGTAAGTGTCGTTACGATTTGTAGGGTGTTATAAGCAACACGAAATATATAAATGCTTCTCAATGCTGAATAAATACATTTTTGCAAAAGTCATAGTGTTGTACCGGAGGTGCCATATCTACATACTTCTTTGTAACTCTTTGATAGTTCAAGCTTGCTCTTTTATCTATATTTACATACAGCAATGTTTGGCGGCACCAGCGCTAATAAGGGTTTTCAGGAAAATTCAACGACACCAGTTGGCTCTAGCGAGAGGTCCTTTGATAACGTAACTTTAAATTATGTCACGTTAGCGTTTTGACAGTTGCCTGGACCTGACGACATTGTCGCTACCACCTGGTGTACGTCATTTTAAAAAATCGTCATCGCCAGGGTTGGCATTCGCTTGGCAAGTTGACCCATCATCTTCCGCAAAACGAAGATATGTGGATTTCCGATAAAAAGGTAGCTTTCATCATCAAAACTCGTTCAAGGATTCTATACTTATTCAGGTTTACTATTGTATTAGAGATCCTAGTTGCCAGCCATCTGGACATCGTCACCATTACGACTAAAGACTCATGCAAACTTGGCGGCATGTTTTGGTCTTACAACTGTTATGCATATCTGCCACGTGTTGTTCCATTGTAGATTCAACACGCGCGTGTGCGTGACTAATATTATAATGTCAGATTTTACGCATCTTCTTAGCTAATAGATACTAGCTACAAGTTACAGTATGGTACTTGCCTCCAATCTTATATTAATGGTTGAACTGGATCAGAGAACTGGATGCTTAAAAGATGAGCTACAGGACATAGGCGTATACAGTTAGACTGTGCTTCCTTGTGATGCCTGTGGTGGGCATCAAATCCCAAAATGGTCTGATGCCCACCCCAAGATCTTTGCGGACTGATTCGAATTCTAGCCGAAAACCTACAGACTTAGTATTTTACCTACATAAAACATAGGCCAGTCATTAAAACATATTAGATCGCAATAAATTGGACGCTCCTATTGTTTTTAGGATGTTTTTAGCAAAAATTACAATGGTGTAGACTGCATGCTGCTAGAAAAACTTCAAGATTTTTCAGATTTTGGCTTATCACTTCTAAACGGTGCATTTTAAGAGAAAAACGTTTAAGGGCGCATATTCCGAACGGCATTTCAAACAAATTTTCAAGTCGTTATTTTCCGAAATGACTGAACCGATTTTAGTGAAACTTCAGACATACAAGCAGGTTACATAGGTCTAAAAAGTTAATTAAACACATTTTCGAAATGTCTTATTTTAAAAAAGATAACTGGAAATTTATGTTTGTATGGAACATTTAAAATGGGTCTAATTTAACTGTAACACTATTTATCGAAAATGTTTTCAATTAACTTTTTAGACCTATGTATTCTGCTTACGTGTGTAAAGTTTCATTAAAATCGGTTTAGTCATTTCGGAAAATAACGACTTGAAAATTTGTATGAAATGCCGTTCGGAATATGCGCCCTTAAAGGACACAAAGTCGGACTGGTCATACATTCGTCAAACCTATTTCCGAGATTAACTGCCAAAATGTGAGGTCGCTCCGCTCGCTCTTGCAATCCACGCTAAGTCCTTGAGTTATTCTGCATTAGTCAAGAAAGTTAATTATATAAAAGTATGGATGGTTTATGGAACATCAACCAATTCGAGCTTGGGGTGTAAAAGTTTCCTGCATCAGTCAAGCAAGTCATTTATTTAGAAATATGGATGTTATATGAAGTAAGTGTAATGAAGCTATCAATTAACGCAGCGTTATTGAGATCGTAGCATAACGGAACACTAAAAACAAATTTACTCCAGGAAAAGTAATAAAAATAAGTTTTATTGTTAGTTATTTGTTTTGTTCATAAATCATATTCTGAGATGTTATATTTTGTGCTCACCGACTGTAACTACATATGTATACTGGGCGTGAAATCTTCAGTTAGGGGCCCCTGAAAAAAACCGTAAATACGCTAAAAGTAAAAAGTTCAAGTTCAGTATGATGTCTGTTAAATGATATTTATTTTGTAAGTAGGTTAATCATAACACTTTCACACGTCCAATATGTCTGATCATTTTAAGCTTGATGAAGCCGGTATTTTCTAGCCGACAATCTTTTTGGCCTACCCTGAGATGAAACACCCAAACAAACTCAGAGGTCAAAGTCTTTTTTAAAGTCCATACAATCCGTTCTGGTCAAATCATATGAGAAACATGTAGGTTAATGTCTGGTGTGGTCTTTTGAGGAAAGAACCACACAGATTTAAGTCCAGACAGTGCAAACATTTGTCAGTTACCGTGTCGCTGAAACTTAGAACTTTAAGGAGCTCAACGAGTTGAAGAACAATACCAAAGTAAGGACATTTGGGTAAGCCGCATAAATGACTCAAACTGCCAGAATAACTGAAATAAGACCCTAATATGGCGATCTACATAGTCCTCACATTCACAATATGATATATGAGAACCATGTAGATCTTTGTCTGAAATGGTCTTTTGAGGAAAGAACCACACAGATTTAAGCGGGCCTGTCCATTCAGTGCAAGCCTTTGTCAGTAGTCGAGTAGCTCAACGACCTGACGAACAATGCCAAAGAAAGGACATTTGGGTAGACTGCAAAAGTACTCAAACTACCAGGCAATGTTGTTGCTAATATCAGCAATATGCTAAGTAATCTTGTATAGGCGCGCCCAAATTATTTCCCTGCGTGCCACCACTGATACACGTGTCATAGGTTCGCCATACTTGGCCTAAGGCATTAAGTCCACATTTGTACACTTACGCAATTTCCCGTGGTTAATCCCAAACATTTTGGACCTTTACGTCTTTATCGTTATCGCTAAGTAATAGAATGTCACCTCGTCTAGGACCTCATCTGCTAAAGATTAACTATCGCCTCGTATAAAACTTCCTTAGTTTGAACATAATACTGCCTAAAATACAAAACACTTGCTCGACTAACGAGCAAAATATTGGTTTTCAAAATGATATTTCCGTAAGTCGGTCGGCTTTTCAGAATCTTTGAAAGACATCTGGAAGCCTTGTGATAAGTATATCAACTTACATAGACAGTAATTCTTACTACAACTAATCGTAATTCGCAATCCTAATTAATATTATAAATGCGAATGTAAGTTTGTTTGCTACGCTTTTACGCCTAAACCACTAAATTTTAAAAATTATTTCTCCAATGGAAAGCTACCTTATCAGCAAGTAACATAGGCTATAATTTTATCCCCGTATTCCCACAGGAACGTTAACTACACGGGTGAAACCGCGAGGCGCTGCAGTATATGACAATATGAGTGCTAACAAATCTACAGTGCCAATGCATTGCGTCTCAAAGAGCACAGATAAATCTCAACTGCCATAGAGAATAGAGAGAATATTTGTCTTGTGAACTAATTTTAGGCGACACAATAACTTCGGGTTACATACGAGCAATGATCGGACAGTGAACCGATTCTCGAAACATTTTGTAATAATTCTTGAAAAACTTTACACTAAGAGTATCTCTTTTTTTTTTATCTATTATTTAATATGGGGTTTTTATCCATATGGATACGCCAACCCCATCGTACCCTGTTCGATCTAATTACACTAAAATATAAAACTAATTTGGGTGAGAAGGAATCATCAATTAGATAGCCTTACTAGACTAGAAGAGTATCTCTGAATAGTGAGATTAAGTTTTGTTTTTTTTATATGGCAACAATGTGAGAATTTTGGAAGAAAGTTACTGCTTCGTTGGTCTAGGGATCACAAGCTCTATAGTTTAGCATCATAGCTCTGCTTTCGATTCCCGGAGCGGGTTGGGTTAGGTTAGGTTTTTCCATTTGGAATTTCTCAGTAGCAGCCCGACTGGATACCACCACCGAGCCTTTCAGGGATTACGAGCATGGTGTAGGGTGATTTTCAAAACTGAACTGCTAAGACACTTCAGTCGTTGCGGTATTGTTTGTAAAAGTTACCGTGGATCTGGAACGCAAACGGAATTTAGAGGAGCACGGGCGGGTTTTAGCCAGTAAGAGTCTGAGACTCCCTCCTGCTCCACCGAGAGCGGGACGAAGTATATTTTGATGATTTCGACCCCAACAAAAAAAACCTACTTTGATCCTTTTTCTATGAGTGGGCCTTAAAACCATCTCAAGCCATACAGGTAAACGTTAAATATACGAGCTGAAAACGACAAAGGAAATGAATCTAGCACTCTAACCAGTTATTTCCTTTACAATAAGCACGATCATACTCTAAAAATACCAACTAACGTAAACCGTATCCATCCATACTAATGTTATAGATGTTAAAGTAACTCTGTTCGTCTATTTGTTACGTTTTTACATCTTAACGGCCGAACGGATTTGGAGGAAACTTGGCACACGGGCAGACCATGTCCTAGTATAGGGTCAATAGGGATCTTTTTATCCCGCGGTGGCACTTTATTTATTTCGGGATAATATTGAATTTCAGGCGGACGCAGCCGATGGCAAAACCTAGTAATATTATGAATGTGAAGCAAGTCTTTTCGTGTCTTTATTACGTTTTTGCGCCTAATAGTGCGAGTAGACTTATTTCACACAGACTTTATTCTAAGTCAGTGCAGTGTATGTATACAATATCACTTTTTATTCAGAGTACATAGTTTGTGCAGACAAAAGTCGGTGTCGAGTGGAAAGTCCATAACTTGCTTCACCAATCGTGAAATATTGTGGCAGACATAGATGGATCTTAGAGCGGATATACCTTTATCCCGGGTATACGTTCCCTTGGTATAATATCCGACCTTCAAGCGGGCGAAGCCGTTAGCAAAAGTTAGTATTCTATTATAACAACGATAATACACATCTCGCGAATAGCAAAGAGGTCGCGAAGTGCCCGTTGGTAGAGAAATAGTGGGTATTTTAATTCATAACACGGGCTTTATGTGAATAATTATTACCATTGTGTACACTTGAGGCCGAAATAAATAAGCCTAGCGTTGTTTGAAGGTTAAAAAGATTTAAATTTTTAGAAAAACTAAGGTTACGTTTCCTGACGGGATCAAGGAATTATGTCATGTAATGTAAATTACTTTGCGTTTGCAGAGTAATTTAGATTACATGTTAAAACTTAACAGACAGATGTGTTGCTAGGAAGTTTGTTGTGCCACTTCTTCCCAACTAAAACACTAAAAAGTGCTGGGGGCGCGCCTTTTGGGGGACTGCGTTTATGACAAACTAGCAGCGCTCCACGGTTCCACCCGCGTTGTTTCCGTTCCCGTGGCAATACGGGGATAAAAGATCCTAGGACACTCCACAATAACGTAGCTTTCTATTGGTGAAATAATTTTGAAAATCGGTTCAGTAGATCCAAAGATTACCCCTTACAACGTTACAAACTCACAAACGTTACCTCTTTATAATATTAGTATAAAGAGGTAATATTAGTATAGATACATATCTCTGACTCTCAGTTCAATTTGAATAAATGCCTTTTGATTGTGATTCAAAAGTTATTAGACGTTTAATCATTACACAACGGTTCTGTTGTGCGATTCTGTAAATATTTAACCGTGTAAACTTTGGTGAGTGGTTTGGTGGTGGTGGTTAAGTGAACATGAATTGAGCAGTCAATCCACACAAAAGATGAAATGATACCTCGTTCACTTCATACTCATCCCACCTAAGTGTACATACACAGCGAAATGTTGACAGAATAGACTTGCATTTCTAAACGACACAGAAAAATTATTTATTAGTAGATAGTAGACAGTTTTACATTACACAAATTAATATCGATCGACGGTCACTTGTCACTTCGCTGAACAACGCCCACACTACACTAAATTAGACAGGTGAATTTAGTGGAAATGTTTAGTGCTATGAGAGTACTAAGTAGGTATGTATATTGACTAGGTATATTTGGTGTTTCACTTTGATTAGTTATTCAGTATTGATCGATGATTTTCAACGTAAGCTAGTGTCGATTCGAAAATTCCTTAGATACTACGGATAGCTGTAGTACGAGTATCTCATGCAGGCTCTACATGTTCTTCCCCTTAATCTAGCATTTCATTTGCGACAACTGAGGATAATTATTTTTAGTGTTTTATTTTATAGTCGTAATTTGTTTTTAATAGTTTGACAATTGTCACATTGACATTTAACACAGCTGAAATGATATTGTGACTTGCATTTAGATCTTTTTATGCACGAGATTCGGCCTTCCGAAGCTTTTCCTTATTGATTGCTACAAACACTGTCATTTAAGAAGCCATTTATTTCTATCAGTACCTTTATCTTTAGTGATCTTTACACCCATTTTCACATTACTGTATCTTTATAACTATAAAACCATTTTAATTTCAAATTAAACTAACTAATATCAACCTCCCGTATCTAAACGTTGATCACTCAATAAAAACGATTATCAATTTACATTCTCTATTAGGTGTACAATTTCTTGTCCTACAGTGTACCGGGAAATAAGAATCGTGGAATATCAAGCGCTGGAAGGTAATAGGTACTGAATAATGTAATATTGTGGGATTGCGTGGTGTGTGGCGAACGTAACGACGTGTTCTGGTGTGCTCTCACGATTACTAGACTAGACGTCCTGGGAATGGTTAAGAAGACTAGTTCTGTTGATGACGTGTGCGTCTGGAACGATACGTCAGTTTTTTGGCTCGCGTGTGACCAATAGTGTACGATTTTGTCTATTCTACACGCTTTTCTTGTAATTGAAACAAACAATAAAAATCAACTTTATACTTTGGAAGTCGGCGTTAGAAAAACGAAAAAGCAACCACAAACACCGAATTAAAGTTATTTTGTACTTTTGTTTTTTTTTTTTGTGTAGAAGTCAGTTGTATTTTTTTGTAAAAAGTTTTTTTTATTTTTCACTTTTTAGTGGTACACCCCCTTCCCCCACCTAAACGTACCATTCACATTGGTGTAAACAATAAACAAACATGCGATTTCAGCAATCCCGAAAAATTTGCTATCATTTATTGAAGAGTTCCGTTTCCTACCATATCTGTTCTTCATCAGATCTTCACCAAACTAGAAAGTGACCACGTTGAAATACTAAGATGCTCTTCCAAACCATCGTACACAATTTTATTATTTTTTCATTTTACAATTTTTACATCGACAAGAGGGAATGAGAACGTCGTCAATGTCAACTAAGCCACGCATTATTAGGGATAACTCAAATACTATTCGTCAGATCCCAATCAATTTAAATGGGCCCACACGACAACCACCAGGTTTCGAATATAAAAAGAATCATCAAAATCGGTACACCCAGTACAGTACAAAGTTATGACTTATGAGGTAACACGCAAAAAAAAAACAAAAACAGTCGCATTGAGAACCTCCTCCTTTTTTGGAAGTCGGTTGAAAATAAACAAACTGGCTGGAAAGCTGGGTTATAGTATTTTGTATATTTTATTGCTTTCGTTTAATCACCATCATCTATTCACGCTTGCCGAGAAGTAGTATACGTATTCACTCTCGACTTGAAAAACACCAAGTTGACTTGAAAAGGTAACAAATAAAGTCATTTTCGCATTTATTCAAATATTAATTAGGATTGCTTATCAACAAAATAGAAGAATCTGCCTCTTTTATTATTGTTAGTATGTACTTATGTTCAAAGCTGCTACCTACGGATGACCTCGATAAATCCCTCACGACCAACCACAAAACCCGACACGATATATACTTCAAATAATGATACTCTAATACAAATTATAGCCCTTGCAATACCGTTTCGACCGAAAATTACATCCCTCAGATCCATACAACCAGCAAATCATCTCTGAATGAAGATATTAAAGCTGTCTTAATCAAGTGTCGGTCTGAGTGGCGAGCGAACGCGTTTGCTGAGGCGGAAGCGGAATATCAAACATAAAAACGCTATTATAGCGCCGCGCCGTCACCGTCCGTCGATGAGATAAAACGGCCTCGTAAAGCGAGATCGTTGTTTGTTTTATCATGAGGAAACACGGTCTTCTAGCCACTACTATCAGAGTAAGCGATTGTCGAAATGCCAAAATGTTTCGACCACAAAACATTTCGGTAACGTGTGTTAATCATTCATTCTGGATGTTTAGATAATAAATTAGATGTATTTGACAAGATTTATTTCGAAACTTTCGAACATTAATTAGAAAGAAATCTTGTCAAAAACATTTCGCAAAAGAAAAGACAAAGTAACAAAAAATGCTTAAAATCTCAAAAAATATCGGCACTGTCGGCTATAAGAAGCAGAGACGTTACTTATTGTGTGTGATGTGAGTGGGACGTAACGTCGCTGTAGTGAATTTGCATTATCAAGGCTAGAAGAATAAGTTCAAAAGCTTGTAACTTCCCCATTTTTAAACAGATTTTTTTTTTCATTTATCTTAGTATTTCAGTAACATGTTTCGAATAAGTAGGTACGACGAGCTCACGTGGAAAAGTTTAATACCCCAACCCAATTATTATCGTTCATAGAATGTCTATATAAATTAAGTCATTTGATGATTTACCGCTCTGGGCGGAGCGGGAGGGAGTGTCAGGACTCTTATTGACCTGGACTCTTATTGATAAAAGCCATCCGTGTGCCTTCAAGATGCCGTTTGCGCTATAGGGCCGCGGTAAAACTTTCGAACAAGTCCGCAACCCTGGCAGGCACTGGCCCTAGCCGGCCTCTCTAATCGCGTTCGCCACCGCACCCGCCCGGTCACCGCTTCACTCTGTACCAGGCCTCATTGTTCGAACCTAGAGGGCGGGGCATTGGATATGTCAGTGAACTTGAACTCGCACAATTAGGGTGGCGCTCCGGCGACAACGCACAATAGGTTCCGCATGGCGCCTCTCTAGATGCGATCGATGAATGCGCGACCGAGACATTGCAGTTTTATATTCATGTTTGTAATGAGGTTTTCTCTACTCCCTATAATATTGATATTTTTTTATTCGTTATGAAATACTGCTAGCCTGTAAGGTACGTTCTACTTTATGGCTGCAAAACTGGACACTAATTTAATGTCAAGTACTTACTTCGAATGAATTTGAATCAGTAGTAATTTTTTTTTTTTTTAACTTGTTATAAACTAGTGCTTGACTGCGATCCCACCTGATGGTAAGCAGCGATGCAATCTCTGATGGTAAGGCGCACTAGTTTATGAGCCTATTCACTCTTGCCTTGAAGACATTCAGATTATAATCGGACGGGAAGACCGCCGCAGGCAAATTGTTCCAATCCTTCGATGTTCGCGGTATAAACGACGAGGCAAAACGCTTAGTCCGGACCGTAGAAGTTTCAACAACGTATGGATGGATACTCGCCGTACGTCGGGTCGTCCGATGGTAAAAAAGGGATGGCGGGATCAAGTTATGCAGTTCCTGCGCACACTCTCCAAAATGCAACCTGTAAAACACCGAAAGGCTGGCTACTTTACGCCTGTGCTCAAGGCTTTGAAGATTGGATTTAACCAAATCCACCCATTTAAGTTTGTATTGACTGCCACTCTACTATTCTTTGAATAACAAAGGCTTCATTCCAAAAATGGAGGGTGTTGACTAATATCATAGAAGTAAAAAACCTTATCATACACATTACGTATAGATTAAGTATTTTGACAAAATCTATTACGAAAATTCTTTCATTGATGGAAACCTACATCTATCCCATGCATAGTTTAGTAGCCTATGCATCAACATCAATGCAAATGCATACTTTTTATTTTAAAAAAATACACGATTCCTGTGAGAAAGGCTACGCGAGCGAAGCCGAGTGAAAAAGTAACTATATATATTAGTGTTATCGTGATTTTAAAATGAGCTTTCTTGTTTTAGAAATATTGTAGGTATATAAGTAGGCGAAAGTACAATAATATGTAATGTTATGGGCAAAGAAAACATAATATTATTTCTATCATAACTCGTGCTAAACTAAGTAAGTCCTCGGTGACGAATGAAACAGGTGTTCATTTTCTTATCACCTTTACTTATAGTTACTGTTTGTATCTTGTAATTACTAACGTAATTGGAACGAGACAGAATTTATAGGATTGAACACGTGACATTTCGGAAGCGCATTTCTATCATTTTCACTGACAGAATGTCACTACGTTTAGAGGCTATAGTTTCATTCATAAGAAAGCTGCTTTCGCCATGCTTGCTATATGAGACTTGTTACATTCCGATTTAGGAGCACTGAAGCGTCAGGGAGGCTTTTTGTGTCCATTATTTTTTTGGTGAAATATAGTGTAACTAGTCAGTTATTCAATATTTCATCATGCTTTAGCCTCTATCTTGATTTATTTGGGTTTAAATCATGTTTAAATATATTTTATTTATTCTAGAAGAACATACATTGTTCACTTAGCAAATAAATATATAATTAAGGTAAGTGTAGTACAGTAGCAATCAGTTATTTTTTCTTTTTAATTGTTTGTTTTAGTTTTTTTGTGCGTCATCTATGGCGGAATAAACGAGTTTTCTTTCTTTCTTTCTAGTTTTATTTTTTTAATGTAGGTAGGTACGATGTTGACATCTGTGGTTGACATCTTATCATGTTGTAACTAGCTTATGTCGTTATCTTATTAGTTTTGTGTTTTTAGTGACGTCCTGCTTTAGTTTAGCTTTGAATATATTGAAAGAAGATGTGCTCCTGATATCTGCCGGTAGATTAATTAGTATGAAGTTGAACTCCCTCATATTTTATATTTTTCCTGCCATATTGCGTCCGCGGGGCGCGCGTCTGTAATTGGTTAGGGTCTCTTTGGCTGTATTTGGATTTTTTCAAGGTGAAGGATAATAGGGATGTTGCCTGAGTAAAAAATATATGATTATGTTTAGTCCCTCAGTTAGATTATAGAAAAATATTGGACACGTATTTTTTCCTTTATCAAATCTATAAAAATTGACGAAGATAAAAAGCATCAAAGAGCAGGAGTGGGAGCGTGTGACGTCACGGCCCGGTAAAAATTGTAGCGAGTAGTGACGTCACACGAGTTTTCAACGCACTGTAGGTATCGTCTTCATTTTTTGTTTATGTGAAAAAAGAAAAAATACGTCTCCAATATTTTTTGGAAATCTATCTGACGGACTAATCAGATTTTTTTAGTTAACTAGGTACCCTATTGTGTTTGTGTGTATGGTTTTGTCAAGAATTTGTTGTCATCGCAGCATGTACTTACTCTTCTTCACCTCCTTTCTAGTCATACATTTTTAGACAGAATCCATTCATCGTTCCTTTCATTTTCCTTAACCCGTAAGGTACCACATTCAATCCACTTCAACAGTTAATATGTATCCCTGGGGCCGTACCACGAAGTGCCAATGCTATCATGATATCTGTGTGAAAAAGGGATAGTGCTATTCGTCTTGTATAACTCCATCTCACTCTGACACAGGAAGCATGATGTATTTAAGACGTCATGCTTAACTAAATAACTTTCTGAAGGTTTCTTTCAGCCACACGTCTAATATTTTGGCCCACACTATCCAACTGACGTTCCTTCCTATCATTTGATTACAATTTAACTAGAACATTGACCCTGGAACTCACAAGTCATTTGTTTCATCATAAATTTTATTAACACCAAGGTTTGGCCCGCGAAACGCCCGTGTTTACCGTTTTAGACCGGGAATAGCCCCTTTTACAACGTACACTCAAATTAAGATACTGGTGTACAGTAGCCAGCGGCTAACACGCACCGTGAAAACTTACATGATTGGTAAAGTGATTACACACTGTCACATGTTAGGAATTGATTTCCATCTTGGAAATCAATTCCTAACATGTGACAGTGTAGATGTCAGTGGATTGACTGCTCACTTCAAGTTTAACAATATTGTTAGTGGGCTGATAATGGCAATTCTTTTATATTACTCTCTTATATTAAATGTACCAAAAGCTGCAAAAGATATTTGCAAACTCAATTTTAATTACTTTTGGAAAGATGGAAAGATGTAGCTACCGGATCCAATCAATCAAAAAGCAAAGAAAAACATGCTTAACTCATAATGTGAGACAATCATACTACCCCTACTATCTAGTCGTCACAAGAAATCGATATGCATCACATATGCGGAGTTTCACTAATACCTATTGATTGTAGGTATATATTTATTTTTGCCTGCACACCAAATAGCTCGTTCGACTCTACTACAGTACTAACTGTCTTCAGGAACCCGGGGGCAAAGACCGGGAATAAATAGACACGGGTTATTATTCCACCTTGTTTGGACATCGCCGTACGATGTGCCGTTCAGTTCAGACGCAGATGTTTCAACTGTTGCTTTGCGTTTCAGGAGTTAATGCCAAGTTAGGGAGCATTGTTTGGGCGGTGATAATCCTATGTAAGAGAGATGAGTTTTGGTACAGAGATAAATTGGACCCTGAAGACTGTTTTAGTCTAGTTTAACGCGAGAGCGAGTTCTCTAAAAAAGAAAGAGAACATCAACAAAAACATCATCATCAACTTCTATTCGCTACGATCATTAATCGAGAAAATAATAGACATTATTATTCTACCATATTACTTATTATAATTGTATGAAAGTGTGGTTTTATTGACAGATTACGACTGAAAGGTGAATATGAGCATTGCTTAAAAATTTGGTGGATTTGGCACACTTGTTTGAACACCTCCGCACGACCTACGAGATGTGCCGTTCAGTTCAGACGCACATCCTTTCAGGAGTTCCTCCCAAGTAAGGGAGCATTGTTTCAATGGTGATGATCCTTAGTAATATTATTAGTAGTATTTGAGTTTGTTTGTTAGGCACGCTTTCACGGCTAAACCGCAGCAAAATAAAAGCTAGTTCTCTAAAAAGTGACAGACATAAAAAAACCCGCGTGGTGGATTTCCCCTCTCCTAGAGAGGAGGCCTGTGTCCCAGCAGTGGATCATTAAAAGGCTGATTATGCTATGTTATTATAAGGTAGTTATTGCCCATTATATGTAGTTGTTCATGTCATTTCCATGTCGACTGATCATTGATGATGGTGGTTTATCGTACGAATTTATCAAAAGATACTGTAATACTGCCCTTAGTTAAAACATTTCGAGTACATTCAGTTGTTGGTTGGCCAAAAATAAAGAAATAAATAACCTTACAAAGCGAACCTTACAAAATGTTATTTCAATCATAAGGACTAAACCCCGGTCTGGCATGAAAATTAAATGTCCCAACTTCCAATAATGGTTCGTTGTGGTGACAATACGGTCTAACAAAGTTCGTTATTTTTCTCAATACCTTATTTCTGACCAAAAAAGAGTCAACACAAGCTTTCATAAATTCATCAAATATTTAATACTCATATTTCTCGTGCCAGCCATAAAAAATGAAATGGTTTTGAGCAAACATACGTCTCGCAATAAAACAAAATCGATCCCCGTTTCCCACGAATGCATGCGGCACAGGATTACTTCATGCCAAGTTATAATCAAACTTATAACCACGTTATAAGTCTTAAAATATGCGCACGCACATACTAGCGTAAATCCGAAACAATGAACGCTTACAACGAAACCTATTTCGAGAGTACCAAACACGTAGACCCCTTGAACTTCAATGCTGCAGTTAACAACAGAATCTTATTAGACTGGCCACTATAATAAGACCTTTTCAAAACTTTACCGAGTCCTGCATAATCTGTGCACGTTTTTTAGTCTGTGGTCTTTAAGCCGCGAGGAATAGAGGTTTATTCTGCAAAAATATGAAACGTCAAATGCAGGGGTATTTTTGTTTGGAACAAATTACGTTCGGTTTCCCCTGAGTAATGCGCTATTCTGTGCGCCTATAACAGAGGGTGTTTAGCAATAAATCAATCCTACCGCACTAAACTAATGTATTTGGCGTACGTTTCATTTTGTCCGACGTGTTTTCATTAGATTTTGAGAGGGTGGGAATGGTCATAATAACCTTTTGTTTCGAGCTATAAAATACATTCATTATAAATTCTGGCATTTGAATACAATAATAAACTATAAACCACCCTGACTTATGCAGTGTTGTTTCTAATGTGTTTACATTGAGTGCTGGTAATCATTATTTCCCATTAAGACCAGACTTGACTAAAAGAGAATAGTGCTACTTTTTATAAGGAACATCTAACTGGCATATTATACCGATTAAGTATTTAATAATAAGGTAGTAAAGAATAGCGAAGCGATATAGATTTACGAGTAAAATGTATGAAGCTATTTATGGTCACAAAAGTTTCCGGGAAAGATTAAACCGCCCCTATCCCTTCCTGAAGGTGTTATAAGACTTGGCTACGGGTAAGCCGATGCTGGCAGCAAAGGGGGATTAAAACGAGGGTCAGGCAAACAGTTCTTAATCATTCAAAGTAATATTATGTTTTTAACAACTAAATAAAAAGCAACGTGAACGACAAGAAAGTCTAACAGTTATCATAATTGTCAGCAATTACTTTTTATCGCCTGTTCTGTCCTTTCCTCGTTCTCTTGACAAAGTTATCAAGCAATGTTGTCAACACATAACATATGTAAGAGTTCCACAAGTTCCATACAATCTTAAGAACGTGTGACTGGAACATTACGGGTCGTGAAGTCGTAACTTCGTAAGTTCGTAACATTATGCTTACAAACTGGCGAGGGTGCTATCGACCCGACCTATCCCAATCTACAGACACGCCCGGCCAAGGGTGTCAGACAAAGGAAATGCGAAACAAAAAAAAACAGGAAGCCACATATGGAGATGGAAATGGAAATTGTTTTGATGTGAGTTTTTCTGTGACAAGTCTTTTTCAGCCACCGGCGGCGGCGGAGCACGGTTGCTAAATATTACATTGTATAGGGATGTTTAGGAAACTGTTTTTTTACCAATCCGTCATAAACGCTAGAGACATTAACAACGGATTGGTCGGAGAAAGCATCACACCGGGAAGAGTGGAAGTCTATGGGGGATACCTTTTCCCAGCTATGGGACAGATAGCATAAAAAAAAAATGTAAAACATTTTTTTAATATAAATAATATATTTTATAATTAAAATTACACACACATTAAAATAATATGTAAATAATTATTTTTAATATTAAAAAAAATGTAACATGTTTAACAATGAATCGGAAAATAGTTTATCATGCTAAGTGATAATGTTTAGACACATTTTGTCTTGACTTTTAACTAACCCATTATTTAAATCGTGTTTCCTTAGTCATTGATAAACTGTGAAACACGTGAAACAGGAAACCAATACGTGTTAATAGAATACTAAGTAGTTCTTTGCCTCATATTTATACCTTATAATATATGAATTATTATAATAAACAGTGCCATTCTAGAAAATATTATGGATATACTAGATTTACCCACGGCTATATCGCATGTAAAAGTAGTTTGTAAACGTCTCCAGGACCCCATCTATCTCTATCCCCGAAATCCATAAAAATCGATTGATCTATTTAAGCTTGAAAGCGTAACAAACAAACTCAATTTTGCATTATTTGTCAGGATTAATAAAGGTCGATGTGTCATAAAAACGTGTTTAAATAAACTCAAAGATGAACGCATCTCAATAAGGCGCGAGTGAGCGAACTAGTTAACAGTAAAGCCAGTTTTACAAAACCATAACGTCTGAACGTTGAACTTTGAAACAAAATGAAAGGAACGCGAAATATTCGCTAAATGGATATCACAATGCAGTTTTAATCAGAAACGTCTCGGTTGTTATAAACGCATGTTTTATTTGTCCCGACGTCGCCGCATAATTCAAATTTATATGAGGCGGCGAGATAATAACTCAAATTAAAAAGGGTTTTGTCGTCAAGTTGGTGCAACGACATCTTTTTCACAGAATTCTTCAAATGCTCTTCGAGTGTCAGAATGCGAGCTCAATTTCTCATATAAATGTACTTATAAAAATCTAGGCAAAGATGGATCGAGCTCAACTCTTCATAAAAAGACTGGCCCGACCATAGATATTATTTCTCGACCATAGATATTATTTCTATGGGGCCGAACTAGCAACGGGCAGCGTTGTGAGGAGAAGGGAGAAAAGAGGGAAAAATAAATTTATTCGGCATACAGATACACACAATATAATACACAAAAAAGGACACTTAATTTTAGGACAGTTACATTGTGTGACCCGCGGCTGCGCCAAATAGGTCCAGTTCAGCAAAATGCCAGACAACTAGGAGCTGCCTGACGCTGGTTTTCAACTGAACCTAACGTTGAAGTGTACGGATGTAAATCAGTTAAGTATGATGTTAAATATACAGGTAAATCTATACTAATATTATAAAGCTGAAGAGTTTGTTTGTTTGTTTGTTTGAACGCGCTAATCTCAGGAACTGCTGGTCCGATTTGAAAAAACCTTTCAGTGTTAGATAGCCCATTTATCGAGGAAGGCTATAGGCTATATTTTATCCCCATATTCCCACGGGAACGGAAACTACGCGGGTAAAACCGCGGCGCGCTGCTAGTATATACATAAATATATGTAGAATTGTAGATATGTAGTGAGCTATAAATAGTAAATTAGGTGTCTTGTGGTACACAGTTTTGTGTAAATAAAAATGAAACAACAAACAAATATTTCATCAAATTAATTGTATAGAAATAAATGTAAACCACTCTAAAACGTACAGCAACACAAAACATAAACCGGGAGAGGGAGATCCCTTTTCCTCACAACACTGCCCGTTGGAACCAGTCTTTGCCCAGCAGTAGGCCAAAATAGGCTAGATAGATATATACAAACGTGCAATATTCATAAAATTTGTTGACAGCAAATTATCTATATTAATATTATAAAGCTGAAGAGTTTGTTTGTTTGTTTGAACGCGCTAATCTCAGGAACTACTGGTTGAATAGACCATTTATCGAGGAAGGCTTTAGGCTATATATCATCACGCTTAAGCCAAAAGGAGCGGAGCAGCGATAAAGAATGTTTTAAAATCGGGGATTCCACGGGGACGAAGTCGCGGACAGCAGCTAGTCTATATCTATCTATACTTATAATAAATCTGTAGAGAGGTCAATTCTGTACAGGGAATATATTTTCAAAATGACTATCAGGGGGTGATTAGTGATCGATACTGGTGCCAAAAATGCAATCAGTAAAATTTTTGTCTGTCTGTCTGTCTGTCTGTATGTTCTTTATAGAAACAAAAACTACTCGACGGATTTTAATGAAACTTGGTGCAATTATTCTTCATACTCCTGGGCAGGTTATAGTATACTTTTCATCACGCTATAATCAATAGGAGCAGAGCAGTGAAGGAAAATATTGGGAAAACGGGAGAAGTTACTCCATTTTTTAAGCTTCCGTCGCGTGTGTAGCCTTAATGGTTAAAGTTACATAGAAATCATGTATACCCCCAAGGGGATTGTCAATTTTAAACCGATCGGGCTGAGAGTTTCAAAATCGGGGGTAAAGTAACTATTCCACGCGGACGAAGTCGCTGGCAGAAGCTAGTTTGTAATAAAATCGTGACTGGGCTTTGACATCGCGCTCGTTGTGTTCGAGGGGAATTTATTTTTCAATTTTGTTTTAGACATTTACGTTTGCGACCGGCAATAAGATTTTAAATATGATTGTCGATAACTTTAATGTTATACGAAGATGTTTCTCAATCATTCTAAACGGTGTTATATTTATATGGATGAAACTTGATAATCATTCTAAAGGCCTTGTTCACTTTTTAGCTAAAGGGGCCAAAGATGAAAAACAAACATTTGATTATAGGTTCTTCTCGCAGAGTTTTCGCGTTATGATTTAGAGTCCCATCCATTTTTGTACCAAAATTCATCACAATCGGTATCGCGATACAGGCGAGGAAACGTAACAAACAAACTCACTTTCACATGTATAATATTAGGTACTTAGTTAGGATTATTTTGTGTTATATTTTAACTTATAAATGTACAAATTCGTCTGTTATCCCATAATAAAGCATTAAAAATTTCAACACCAGATAGAGCGTAAACCAATTCCGGCAACAACCAACAACAAATTTCGCGCTCGCGTGAGGCAGCCCTGTTTCTTATCTTTCCACACCCTAGATAATAAAATGGCGCCCTTATTTCACTGCAGTCCCGTTTCCCTGTCCCGCTCTGTTTCCGTGTTGTCAACAAACCCGCATTGGGAAGATCTTTCCTATTCCCAGCCATCGGGCATCCATTCCGTGAGATAACGACTGGGTCCAGTAAAAACTTTCAACGAGTTAACATGTGTCACAAACCATAGACACGTTTTGTTTTTATTTTATTCTCCTTCGTGGCTGTGTTTATAAGATCCGCTTATTGTTTTAGTCGTGCTTCCTTTATTAATGTAAAATTATGTGAAGATAGGGTTGATACCTTGACATCGGACAGGAAATGACATTTTAAATAATCTCTGACAGGAGCTTTTAAAATGTGAAAGCTAGGATAACAGACTCCCAAAAAATAAAATAAACTACATTAAATTAATCCAACTGAACCTGGCCTTGCGCCAAGGTTAGCGAAATCTTTACTTTCGGCGTTTACTGTAACAATATTAAATTGGCCCCTAAACTGCCCTCCTGTTATCTATGCATAGACCGGGATGCATCTGCGGCGAGGCCATATTACGCTGGTCCCGTTAAAATATAAAACGTATGAGAATCGCCTCCCTGTCTAGACGTACGTCTGAGTTGCCGCGCATGCGCTCTGCAATAAACCATTTGTTTACATTATAATGAAATTTAATGCATAATAACTTGAACAATAAAGATCAAAGTCAACACGTTTGAATGAATTGAATTCTGTGGCCTTAGTGCGATTTTTCTAACGTTCACGTACTTAATTGTTTCAATACAAATCACAAACGTAAACGTTGATTTGTATTGAAACAAAATAAGCGCCGTCTGGTGACAATAACGGAAATCTTTTATTCGCTATACAGTTTGACATAAATGAAAGTCTACGTTAACGCGATCGAGAACGTTACAAACTCGCACAAAGCCTTCAGAGTTGATAATAACGTATTTATAGACTCTACTAAATCAAATTATGATGGCTTGCATTCGTATTCATGTGCATTTTACCGCCTAACGCTAAATGGCGGATTCAATTTAAACAAATGTGTAATAAATACTGAGTTTAAATTGGTATTAGTGTTCAAAATCATTGATGGGGCAATCATTTTGTGAACCGAACAAAGCGAATGTGATGTTAAAATTAATGGTTTTGAGATTAAACCGTTTCGGGCTAAATGACGTCGGCACTGCCCAGTTATTTGCGGATCCAATATGGCGCTTATAAAAGCTATTTTGTATTTTTGACCTAAATCGTCCTAATAACAGTTTTATAAAACGATCAATTTTTTATTAGTCCTTGGATAAAGTTTAAAACATTTAGAGAACAGTAATCACATTTTCGGAGAATAATCCATATGCTTGAAAGTCTATTCCTAGTTGAAGAAGATTATATGTCTTGTTGTGTCTTATAAAATATCACAAACAAACAGACAGACAGACCGACTGAGTGAACCTATAAGGGTTCCGTTTTTCCATATAGAATTTCGGAACCCTAAAATTGTAGAATTGGTCTTTAACTCGAACACATGTCGCAATTAATACAACTGTCAGTGATACGAGTCGGCTTGGCGCGAAATCGTACTAATATGAAGTGTAATAATGAGCTAAGCGTGGCCATCATAATTATTTTAGTAGCAATTTGACGTCATAGCGTGCGAACTGCGAACGAGAAATTATGCCTGTCATCAATTAAAAAACAACAACACTAGACAGTGTTGGGCCACAAAATGCAATGATATAATCACTACTCACTGCATAGTCTGTCTATGTACGCTTCGTCTATGTACGCTTACATCTTTAAAACTAAGAAACGGTTTTGATGCAGTTTTTTTTTTAAATCTCTATCTAACTGCATCAAAATCCGTGATTAAAGAGGAAATTTTAGGAGACGGTGTTATAGGTTGTTTTTTTTTCGTTTTTTGAACACCGACTATTTTATACTTTTTGTGTTTTTTTTTGGTTAGAAGCCGGTTGTATTTGTTTGTAAAAAAAAGATTTTTGTGGGTGGCAAATTATCAAGATATTCTCCCACACTGGGCGGATCGAGAGGTAGTGTCAGGCTCTTAATGACTAAAACAACCATAAAAATCTCAAAGCTTTGGCGTACCTAAATTATCTGTAGAATGTGTTGCATATACACCATCATTCACCGGAAGCCTTAGTACGATTTTCTAAACCTAGTTACTTGATCGCACTAATAAATATTTATTTATTCAGATAACCATTGATCCATTTCATTGTTAGTATACACTTAAAAACTATGTTAATATCTAATAACTAAAAGAGACTTGGTCCTCTGGTTGAGGCTCCACACCAGGGGGCTGTCCACCTTATTGCCTATTGCATTCAGGATGCTGTTACTGCTCCCACGCAATCTGCTCAGCAGTGAGGTTGCCTTATTGCTTAATGAAATTGTTCACTTTATATGTCAATTTGTTAAAAAGACGTTCTTACTACATTTGCACCAGCCGCGCCTATCCAGTTTTAATAAAATTTGACGTTTAAGCTAACGCGAACGATTAAGTTTAAAAACTTGTACTAAGGCCACAGTGGGCACACTGAAATAAATAGACACAAACAACTTGACAACAAATCGCTTACTTAATACCTCTACTCTACTATCACGGCACAATGCGCCAGAAACAACATCATCAAGGCAAATTCAACTTTAAAATCACGGAATACAGTTTAAAATACGGCAGTCAGTTAGTACAGTGGGATCGTTTTTCAGTACAACATCATCAAGATAAATGCAACTTTAATTTTACGTAGTAAAGTTTAAAATACAACAGCTAGTTAGTACAGTAGGATCGTTGTCCAGTGCTGCAGACGACCGATGCGATTTCACAGTCAGTTGAACGTGTAAAATAAAGCTTAGATAACTCGCAACTGTGGCTGAATGCTCGCTCAATATAAAACTTAAGTAAGTTATCAAAATAAAAGAAGTAAAATATTCAATTACGTAATTATGCTGCGAGTGTTGCGATACCATAACTGATTCTCTTTATTTTCATTGGACTTTATTGCAAAGTAATGTAAAATTTATATCTATGTACATACATATAGGTATGATATATGTGTGTTTTACTTTATACATTCATTTTTACATTAAATATACATACATCCTTTATTAAAAATCACTCATCATGTGGACAGTTCCATCAGTTTCAATAAAAAAAATAATATGTATAATAATTGTTATGTTATTTTTTTTCTATACCTAGAGAAAAATAATTTTATTATTAAGAGTGTGTAAAAATATATTAGAATTTTGGAAAACTGAAAACAATCCGGATGTTAAACTCTAACTGAAACTCAATAATTTTTATTATGTTATGGGTCGGTATTAGTTTAATGTTCTTTTCATTATACTCAAACTTTTAGTAAATAAATCAATATCCATAATTAATTACATATCTACTAATAACACAAAGATAAATTAAAAAACGTAACAGCACCTGTTTAACGGCTCAATCGTCATCCGTGTCCAGTGAAGGTTTAATTATCAAAATGATTGCTTGCCTTACATCCTGGCAGGAAAACTTAAAAGTATGTACTGCACAGTAATCTTGCAATTATTACGAAACACTTACACCGGTTCGAAATCGCTGCAATTTATTTTAAACGCGTGTTACAGACTTACAGTTAATGAAAGTGTTACCAGAAGTAATAAATAAATAATATTTCTCTTGAGATATAGGTATCGCTTATTTTATGGGTGTTAACTTCATGGTGTGTCTTAAGTCTCCTCCTAAAAATAGCTATAAGAAATTAATTTTATATTTAATAGTTTTATTTCGCTTCAAACCATAGCCTGTGTTGCTCTATGCTTCAAACAAACAAAGATACTGCCAATTATTGCCAAATTTTTTTTAAATAAATCAATTGATTCGAGCTTCCCCTGTCTTTAAAAATAATTATAATCAATATAATTTAAAAATCATTATCAAAGAAGGCTGTTCATTGTAGAGTGTTGGTTATTTGGTGTGCCACCCTGACCTGACGCATAGGACGCAAAACTTGTACAATGATTTTTCGGTAACTCAGGTCGCGTGAGGGTCGTCATATTGCCCATGCAAATAGGATGCAGAGAGCAATGAAGGGCCAATTTTTGTTTGAACTACATCAGCGACTGAAATAAATTGAATGGGTATTTGGTATTCCTCCGATCAACAATCAATTAAGTTTTAAAGGTGACCCACTTGACTGTCGTCTTAAGCTCATAACCCTTCACTCCCTCATACTGTCGTAACAACTTCGCCACCCAATCTCATTTGCCCATACAGATCATTATCGATTTTGTCACCAGTCACCACCTGACGAAATACAGCCTACCACACAACAGTACAACAATGGATGGTCTATGCTGCAATGAATACTCTGTGATTACCAAACATAGTTCGGCTGTGTGACCTATCATTATCGAAATGCTAGGCTTTGACATGCGGAGAGGTTATTGGAATTCTAAGTAAGTTCTAAGCTTCGTTTCTAACCTTTAAGTCAATACTAACCAACGAAATGAAAGATGTGTTTCATCTTCATATTTATTAGGCTCCTTTATCATGTGCTTGCAGGTGTTTGCTTAATAATAGCCGCATGGGCCGCAACTTCAAGGTTAAGCCACGCTTAACGCGGTCGGTCTGTGGATGGATGAGCATCTTAACATGCCGAGTATTCTCCATGCCGCTAATAGCACGCTAAGCCATTATTCCCGGCTGCCATTGGTAGATTTTTGGCAGTCGCTATGGATTGTCACTTGTCAGAATCCAGGAAATCTGACACCAGTCTTGGCAAGAAGTACCGTGTTACCAAGTTGTGGAGGTCAATTTGACCTCCAATCCTCGCAGTCACTCGTCGTCAAGTACTGGTATTCAGCTGAATCCAGTTTGATTGGAATATAGCTGGGAAAAGGCTAGGCAGATAATAAGTAAAAAGCGTTTTTAGTGGTTCCTTACTAGAGTTACAAGTTTATTACCTACGTCAATTGTTATCGAATGTGTGTGTTTTAGTAATCCAATTTGTAGATTTCGATTGGATTCTTCTAATCCAATATTGTGGTACCTACGTATTTAAATTCAAAGGTTTTTATTAAAGAACCATCTTGTGAGTCATCATTACTTATCGATAGTTTTTGCAACTTCTAAAGCTCTATGGTTAGCACGAACTTTTATTTGATATTACTTTTTTGCGGCAAAGGCCTTTGTAGACCAGTAAAAAAAAGGAAGTAACGTCTACTCGAAACCCGTTCTCAGATTACGTTACAAACTAAACGTAGTTTCTCAGAAGTAGTATAAATAGCACGCAAACGTAACTACACTACTACTGTATTTAAGTTACTTTAAGAGTTAAATCTACTGCAATTGCTAGAGCGTACAGTTTCATTAAACTTCTAAGTGAATAATTGTTTTTCCGTGTCCTTCTCTCAACTTTTTTTTACTAAATGTGTGCACATAAATCTATATTCTATATACTTATAATAAATCTGTAGAGAGGTCAATTCTGTACAAGGAATATATTTTCAAAATAACTATCAGGGGGTGATTAGTGATCGATACTGGTGCCAAAAATGCAATCAGTAAAATTTTTGTCTGTCTGTCTGTCTGTCTGTATGTTCTTTATAGAAACAAAAACTACTCGACCGATTTTAACGAAACTTGGTACAATTATTCTTCATACTCCTGGGCAGGTTATAGTATACTTATCATCACGCTACAATCAATAGGAGCAGAGCAGTGAAGGAAAATGTTGGGAAAACGGGAGAAGTTACTCCATTTTTTAAGCTTCCATCGCGTGTGTAGCCTTAATGGTTAAAGTTACATAGAAATCATGTATTACGGAAATGTTTTACATAAAATTATCTAAAAAATATCCCACTACAGCATATTATGTCTATCTTTTATGGTTGACTCACAATAACACGTGTAACTCCCGATAGCTTAGCAGTAATCTTACGTTTATCGTCGGATTGGTCTGAAATTTGGCATGCAGGTAGATGTTATGACGTAGGCATCCGCTAAGAAAGGATTTTGATTAATTCTACCCCCAAGGGGATAAAATAGGGGATGAACGTTTGTATGAAACTTTGTCAATTTTAAACCGATCGGGCTGAGAGTTTCAAAATCGGGGGTAAAGTAACTATTCCACGCGGAAGAAGTCGCTGGCAGAAGCTAGTTGTTTAATAAATGTATCCGCGTAATCAATCATAGGCTTTCAATCATCCAAAAAAAACCCGGCTTTTATACTCGTCCTGCTACATTAGACGATGTTCGACCAGTCCGGCTTTTGTTCAGTTTTTAATAATGTAGATATCATAAAGATGACGATGTTAGATAGATTATTATTAGGTACTTGAAATTGTCGTTGAGTAATGGACATCTTTACTCTTTTACCCAATCGTCAGAGTAAACCGTGTCTATGTCTACTTATTTAATATATTTATTTTATTATTATTTTAATGTTGAAGTGGCATCCCTAATCGTTCATAAGGCTGCGCGAACGCACCTCTGCTGACGATTAACTTGATACTCCGGTTGCGACACATGGCATAATACACTCGATTTACTACGGCAAATGTAGGGGGCCAACGTTGGTGCGGGCTAAAGTTTGGGACAAATATTGTATGATAGAAGCATTAATTTCATTTAGCATTTAAGAACCTTCTCTTCACCCGTAGGTACGACAAAAAGCTGGTTTCAAGAATGTTTTTTTTTTAACCTGAATGCCGCTGCAGTTGTTACGATTGGCCGAATTTTTGTCGTCCAAAAGCTGGGAATCATTTATTTACTGTCACGTATCGAGTTAGTTTGATGAAAAACGTCGTTTGATACTATTTATCATGTCATCATTACATCAACTTCTCTTGACCTTCCAAAGTTTCCAGTTTTTGTGACCTCTGCTCCATCTTAAGTCACCATCATTTCAGTAATCAGGGTCAAAAGGAAAAACAACTTTATTGAAGCCAACATTGGGCCCAAGGTTCGCACTCAAACCTACTCTGGTATTGCAATCTGAAACTCGGTCGACTGCAGGAAACCGCTGGCGCCAGCGGTCTTAGCCAACGAAATGAAAGATGCGTTTCATCTTCATATTTATTAGGCTCCTTTATCATGTGCTCTCAGGTGTTTGCTTAATTTCAACGCATTTCTCTCCATATTAAATTATTTATGGCTCCTACTGGTTCAAGTTGTGATGGCCTAGGCAAAATGTCCTTGCTCTTTGACTATTTTTTTTCGATTGACTGAGAATTTAACTTCTAGAATTTAAAATGTTTCTTCTAGACGACTGCTCCGTCGTCAACCACATCATCGGTTTCCATCAGGTAATTAGATTGTGGCCTATCAATAATAAGAAAACCGGATAATGCCAATATTTCTCTGATAGGTATTGAAGCTCCCTTGAAGAAGTTTAAGTATTTTGTTCGAATTTATACGTGAATTAAGCACCTGCTTGTTCAAAATAATTTAAGCTCGTTAGGCAATCCTTCCCACTTACAAAATATTAACAATAATATTATAATACCGAAAGTTTACAACCGATTACTCATACAATGTTTATAAACAGAACAAAGTTAGACTTCCATCTCGTAGCGTTCGATCGTTCGCTTTGTGTTACCTCCAGACGGTTGATTAAACAAATTGTATAGGTTTGATAGAGAGCACAGATACGGAATACAGACTCTCCACGTCGTCTAGACTTCAAAGACTTGGCTCCTTCATATTCATGGACTAAGTGCACTCGACAGCGCGTCGATTTCCGCTTAGTGTTTCAAGATGGAAACTTATCATTAATTTTTGTTTATGGTAATGAGTATGCAGATTGAAGAGTTTCCTGGCTGCTTGATTGTCTATTCCCTTTGTTTTTTTTTTCTCCCGCCATTTTACAGCGACGCTTGATACATGTCTTTTTAAGTTTAAGTTTTTTTTAAAGAATTTACTCGAAAATACTCTTTTGAAAGCTTAAACGTTTCGCAATACTTATAAAGTTATTGCCGCAATACTCAGCCACCAAAAGCGGGCACAATAGATTGCACAAGTAAGTGACTAATGATCGCAGACAATGCTTTGGGTTCTAGCTCAATATTTGCAATTTTGCTCAGTATTGATTCATCAACGCGAGTCGCGTGACACTCCTTGGAACCTACAGGCCTACTTGACATTCTTGTAGGAATGTTGCGGGTATTTTAATTGAACATTGTGTGGTTTATATTGTTGTTATTCTATTGTAATAAGACCCAGAAGACACAAGACATGCGGTCGTTCCGGCAAATGATAACTTTGTTCATGAGGTGAAAGAACTATGAGACACAAGGGATAGAAAAGAAACGTAAGGATTCAAAATCCAAGAATTACCAGTTCATAATCGTCATAGTACTTTAGCCGGAAGGGAAGGGGGGTAACTACTATATTTGTTACTAGCAGTGCCCCGCGGTTTTACCCGCGTAGTTCCCGTTCCCGTGGAAATATTGGGATAAAATATAGCCTATATTACTCAGGGTGAATGTAGCTTTCTAGTGGTGAAAGAATTTTTGAAATGGGTCCAGTATTTTTTGTGTTTATTCGTTACATACAAAAATACAAATCTTTCCTCTTTATAATATTAGTATAGATGTCTATGGGAGGACATGTTCACCTCAAATAAATTGAAATAAGGAAAGAGAAAGAGAATAGTCCTCGTAGATTCTTTTCTTTTAACGAACAAACATTTTCAATGCTCTCAAACTACCCTATGAAATGAAATGAAGCGATTATGTTCGTTCGATACACGAATTCAAAACCCGGGAGTAAATTCCCGAATGCTGATTGTAAAACGTGAATTATTCTGTGGCGTCTGGCTTATGTTTTCGCGGTTTCTGCAGAAGCTTTACAAATAAATATTCTCCACTCTTCAATAATATTTACTTTTCATTAAGTAGTAAAATATAGGACGGTGATTACTGATTAGAGTTTTATTTAAAACGTATAATTCCGTCACGTATTTTGTTTTGAAGCGATAGCGAGTTATATGATAGACACATGTTTAAAAATATTGCCTCATTGATGAAATTCGAGGCACCTGGTTGGTTCTTGAGTTTGTTACATTTCCTGTCCTTCAAGAATTCGACTTTCTTTGCTACTGCATAAATCCCACCTAGTAACTTATCTTCATTCCATCCATGAACTTATTGTGTTTTGTGATTTTGTAAATTACTTTATTCACAATTCTGGCCTACAGCGCTCCATTCTTGAATGTTTAGCTGATGAAAACTCATCAGCTAAACACTCAATTCGATGCCACTAAGCTGGTGTCAACGTCAACGGAAAAATGCAACCTCCGTAAGATTGTAATAAATCTTTATAGATTATAACTTCTCGACATATGAAAAATCGTTTTGTTTAGAATTTAAAATAAATCCCATCTTAATTCAATAGTTTCCAATATATCACTGTCTTATTAAGCAAAAATAGTTTACAATTTCACGCGATATTTTACAATTTTGTGGCGTTTGTAATTTTCCGGTAACAGCGACACAACTGGAAACCAATCGGAATAAGTCTTGACAAATTATTTTTTAGTCGTCGAAAACATAGTGCAACATCAGCAATTTTCGTGTCACCATTTAACTGAATATTGCTGATTTCATCGACTGGTACTTCGGATCTCCGGTTATTTTTATACAAGCAATTGTTTCTATTGCGAAACAATAGTGTTTGCAAAATATCAGCACAAACTAGAGGAAGGGCATTTAAAATGACGCGCTTCTGACATAATAACTGAATGTAATAATGATTGAACACAAATAAATTACAATCTACAATAAATAAACATTAGGTAAACTCATTTGTTTATGTACAAAGAAAAAATAACAAAATACAGATGGAAGAGCACAAAAGTGCTGCTGTACAACTGTAGGTAATCAATAAATCTGCCTTTACAATGAGCTTCTAGTCTAAACAGATGCTGATGAGTAGGACCAGTATACATACAGCAACTATCTTGCCAATCTGAAGGAAACACCAAGAACCGAACTCAGCTGTGCGGCTATTTTTATTCAGGCACGAGCTTTTCTAATTAGTCCCAAAATAAATTCAAAATTTCAGCTCATTTAATATCAAACCTTCATTCTAAAAGGCGCCAACTGTCGAATTTCAAATTAATCGAACATCCGGCGCAGCGGCTGCGTTCTGAGGAAGCGCCCGCCATTACTTCAGTAGCACAATGGCGGCACTGATTCTCTCCATCTTGAGAATAATGAATGAGACACAATGAAGTTGATTAATACGTTTTGTTTGAAAGGTGTCTCTTGTGTCTTTGTAGTAAACAGGTAGTGTTATTAAGACTGTTCTTGGTTCAGACGGTTTTTATCAGCCGGGTTTACATTCTTTTGAGATAAACGACTATTATGTTTGCTTACATGTGTTATGTTACTCAATACCTCATTTATGAGCTATAGCTCGTTATTGTAGATATTTTTCCGAGTATAATGGCTACTTTGGAGTATCGTCGCTGATCTGTAGTGCATCTGCGAGGCTAGTGACTCATCGATCCATAGAAATATAAAATACAGTTTATTATATCTATGGTACTATCTAATATCTACTAGATTGCGTGGAGTTGCCGCGTAGTGGTTTATTTTAGATTTAGTAGTGGGTTTGGAGAATTTCATTCATGTTTTGCACTTACATAGTCCAGGTACTATATTAGTGAATTTGAGCGGTTTACTACAATTCTTAGAAAATCTGGGCAGTGCCAAATAAATGATATTTGGCACTTTTTTAAATGGCATTACCTTGGTGCCTTGAAAAGATTGATGAGACTACACTTAGTGTTATCGTATAATAAATATCTGCGAACGCGTTAGTAGACAATCTGCAACCAGTTTATTGAAATTAGAGAGTCTACATGTGTGTAGTTTAGCTTTTTGGAAACTAGATTTATAAATTAAGTTATATTTTGATTTTCTTTTCTTCCAACTGATTAAACGATGCACTTACTTTATTGCATATTTTATTCACCACTTCTAGTTTACTGGAAGAGAAGAACTTTACTTCTAGTTTTCCTCGGTTACTGGAAATAAATATCGACGCGTCACTAATTAAACGTAGATCAAATGATTCGCTGTTGAAAGACTATAACCAATCACAGCAGCTGACGCACGTTCGAAAAATTATGTTTCATATATGTAGGTACAGTACCTACAAATCTGTCTCGAGTCACGCTTCACTATTTGTTGAGCCAGATGAAAAAAAAAATACCTAGTTCAACTGTAACACAAATAATATAGTGACTGAAATAAATAATTACCATTAATGGAATGAGTGTCATAAATTCATAATCCATCACACACTATATTAGTAGCCTAGGCAATTTTACACTATGGTTAGGTAGATATAATAAATCTAATTTTCGATCGGTACCTACTAAGTTAGTTACCTAAAGCCGACAATATAGTCTATACTAATATTATAAAGCTGAAGAGTTTGTTTGTTTGTTTGTTTGTATGTTTGTTTGTTTGTTTGAACGCGCTAATCTCAGGAACTACTGGTTCGAATTGAAAAATTCTTTTTGGGTTGAATAGACCATTTATCTAGGAAGGCTTTAGGCTATATATCATCACGCTTAAGCCAATTGGAGCGGAGCAGCGATAAAGAATGTTTTAAAATCGGGGAGGTAAAGGTTTAGTATCGTTTGGCAGGATTTGCGGGGGGAGAGGGGGAGGGGAGGGGAGAGGGGGGTGACCCTTCCCCCATGGCACCACTCCCGTAAAAAGGCAACGCACCGTTTCCGAGAAAATCGAATTTTAGTAACCTAACCTCAAAACACTTAAAGTGGCTTAAAAAGCGTGTCGGAGCCCCGCTTCGCGGGGCTCAAGGGTTTAAAAAAAAATAACCACGAAGGAGTGGCGGAGTCTGCTCGCTCGCTTCGCTCGCTCACTAGACTCCGCCACTCCTTCTAACCTAACCTGTCCGAGTCGGGGTGCCCCATGTCCCGACCTCGCTTCGGTCGCTCTTGCATCCTAAATTATTCTTGTAACACTAGTAAACTGCCTTTTGCACATACATACAATTTGGTATAAACACATCACATTAATTAAAGTTATTTATTTTATCCAAAATTTATCACTTTGATTAATTCTTCAAAAGGATCACTTTTATTTCTTTCTACCAAGTTTGAAAAAGGTCACAATAATACTTCAAAACAAACAGAGAACATTCACGCAACTCTGGAAGAAACAGAACATAAACGGAATGTTGACATAGACACATGATTGAAATGTCTTTTTTTACGTTCCGTTTTACCGATTTTGCACGATATTTACACCACAGACACTATATTGTGACAGATTTGGTTGTCAAACACCCATTTTAACGTTCCGTTTTCCGCGTATTCAATTTGAGGTTAGTAACTTATTTTGTTAATTTCTCGATAAATATGCGTTACCTTTTAATAAGAGTGTAGCGTTATAATCAGGGACTCCAGCTCTTCCAGATTCAATCGATTTTACACCCCAACTCCTGCCAAACGATACTAGACCCGACCCATCGGGGATTCCACGGGGACGAAGTCGCGGACAGAAGCTAGTATATTAATAAACGAAACTGCGAAAAAAGCTCGTTTGTAAGTTGCCTATATTTATTATTATTACAGAAACCTATTATTATCACGTCTGATATCAATAGCCCAATTAACGAAACACGCGAACCCAAAAAGCTCAAAAGAGTGTTATTAGATGAAAAAATTAAAATACAACATTAATTAATTTGTATCATGGATACAATGTAGAGACAGCAGAATCAGTATATTACAGTACATAATAGTAAACACCTACATATTTTATTTGGATCTTTTGGAAGTCTCGCTCTTGACCTTATTCAGTCATCTGCTTATAATGTTGAATGTACTTTTTTCAAGACTGTTTATCTTTATTATTTTATCATAATAAGTATAATAATACGCCTGGCTACGTTGATCGGTGATCTTTTCGGAGAAACTGAAGGTTTTGTTTGTGCAATTATGGACGAAGTTATCTAGCGGAGGCATTATTAAGACGGACGTGACGGTTGACGTGTATCAAGCATGCCACCGTCCGGGTGAGTCCATCAGACTTGATCAGACATATTATTATCTCTGGTGGTTCTCGTCTGGCTAACGGCGAGTACTTGCTCAGGCACAACCAAGTAGCCAGGATTATCCATCAGCAAATTGCTTTGAAATACAAACTTGTGGATTCTGAGGTACCGTATTTCAAGTATGTAGGTATGTGCCCGACCCAGTTCTCGAAAATGACCATGTAACGTTGTACTGGGATCGGTTAATCATCACTGATAGGACTATTGTAGCCAATAAGCCTGACATAGTAGTGATAAACCGATTAGCGCGCCGCACAATGATATTAATCGATGTAACCATCCCGCATGACGAGAAGTCTAAGAAGGCTCGCCTTGTGAAGGCTAAGAAAGAGAATCAAGTACCTACCTCGACTTAGCCCACGAGGTTGTCGATATGTGGACTAGGCTGTCATTGTGATAACGATGATTGTCGTTACGGCCAATGGCCTGATGGCCAAAAGCTTCGATGACCACCTGTCGAAGCTGGCGTTACGAAGTTGGGTTGGGGAAGTTGGGTTTTTTTAGTTTTATTTTTTTATGCGTCTTTTCTGGCGGAATAAACGAGTTTTCTTTCTTTTTTTTTTTAAAGGGCCTGATACAGAAGGCATTCCTTTCTCTGGAGCCCTAACCACGGGTAGCCTAGACCCTGCTCCCGACACCCATTCCCCATACCCATATAAAATAAAAAATAATAAATTATTTTAACACAATCCAACATAACTATGTTTTCAATGCACAGAATGATTGATCATGTACCGCGTAGCTTGATGCAAGCCCTGCACAGAAAACGCAATCCACACACGCCATAAGTGGAAATGCTAAGCCAAACCAGTCTCTTCCCGCCCCGGGAAATTCACGACCGTGGAGTTTCAAACATTGCAAAAACTTTTTGTTTCTCTTTTTTAAGACTGGTAAGTAGAGCACCGAGTGTTTCTTTGTTCAACTTATTTGGAATACTTACTTATGTGAGACAACGGTATTTCAATGTTTGACTTAACTGATTCGTTATAACTTTACTTACCGAAAAAGTCCTCCCAAGTCATAGAGTGATCAGAATCACCATTCGCACCTTCCATCTTCTAACACTGTTTTAAGCTGCGCTAACACAACATTTTTTAAAAAGAACAACGTGCTAGTAATAAAAACACAAAATCGTTTTATTTTTATATCACCAAACACAACTGGTTACATTTTTTAATTGTTGATAAACAAAAAGACATCGCGTTCAATACTCCGCCGCTGCGGGGCAACGAAACGCACAGCCTCACGCTCGGCGACCGACTCGTGAATGCGTGAAGCCGTGAAACGTGAATGAATCTCCGGACGAAAAGTTTGTTGCGCTGCGTTTCGTCCCTCGCTGTTGCAGTCTAGCTGGCGCACCGTTTCTATGAGGCGCAGCTCGCAGGCCTCGAACATCCATCCCATCACAATATATTTAATATGAATATCGACGTAAGCAATGCAAGCTTCATTAAAGTTTATCTTCGCTTGCTCTACTAATAAGCATAATCTCTGTGGAAGTTCCCCACTCACAATAAAATTATGAAACTGCACTGAGATAAGAAGGCGCAAGAAAGTAGGATAGACTCTTATCGATTGAAAAGATCTAGATAAGTAAGTAGTTAATGTAAATTCCCGTCAACAATCAAATAAATGCGTAGAGCGTCAAAGTTTTATTAGTCTTGACAATAAGAAATTGTGTACGTAAAGAATTGCAAAATTCAGTGGAGTAAGTTTTCCTACGAGCCTGTGTGACTGAAGCTAGGATTTAAAATTAATGCCAGAGAACACAAATATATTTTTCTTATAAATAAAAAATAAAGCACGTGTGGATTTGTATTTTTTTTTATTTTATTAACTTACGCGTTTTCCAGTTGATTACAAAAAACAAAATCTGTGCAGAACCAGAATAATTTATTTTTTTTCCCTTCGCCCTTCTCGGGCAGGCTAAGGTCTTAGACCATACCGCCTCGTCTTCGGTATTTACTAATCTTCTTGTCAATAAGTAAGGCCAAAGCCTCGTCTTCAGTATTCTTCTTTACTAGAACCAGATAAGAACCGGGCATTGATCTCTTCAAATAGAGATAAGGTGCAGATTACTTAGTCGATTATTAAGGTACATTCTGACATAATCTGTCGTTACAGTTAACTTTCACATCTAATTTTAGTATTAATTTGTCAAAAACACCGTTTTCCTAACACTTTGATAAGTTTCTGTTTCTGACATTAATTGCCATCGACATAAAATTGCGATCTATATTTTGTTCGCTTTCTCAAAATATTTAGTATTCAAATTGATTATCTGTTGCCAATTTGTCTGACACCAATTTAATGCATTTTATTTTGAGCAACTAAAATACAAAACGATTTTTTAAACAAAATAATGTTACGTCTGGCGACGATCATAATACGGATAATAATTGGTTTTCTTTAAATAACACTGTGAATAGCGCGGTAAATTTTCCAACTTGCATGCTCAAACTAGGCAAAAAAACAAAAAAAAAATCAATAAAAATAATAACGTGGCAGAAAAACTCACATTGTGTTGACTGGATATAATTTAGGACATAAATATTCCTAAAGAATAAAATAATACCTATAAAATGCGTGTAAGTGAATAGCCAGTTTTAGTATTGCCATTAAAATCGACTAACTTTTTTTTTCTAGAACAAACCATACTCGCTCGTCTCTAATGACACAAACAACATGGCGGAATTTTGATCAGTTGTTATGTTTCCTGCTAGCTAATTAAGTTTTGTAACTGCATTATTGAATTACAAAACACACAAAAGTAAACGGTTTTCAATGCAATTGTGTCATGTAAAAGAAAATTTACCCTAATTGTTTCCTGAATCTTCGTTTATTTGGTTACGAAGCTATGAAAAGGTGAGCACTTGAAGAAGTAAAAATTAACGGATAATTTAATTTTATCGTCACATTGTTGTGCACGTTAGACTTTATTAGATTAGACAACAACATGTCATAACTATGTTTTTATTTTTAGCTGTTCGTTCGCGGTTGGGGTCATTAAAATCATTAATAGCAAAAGAAATCGTTGAACTATTCATATAACTTGTCTGGATGTATTCGCAATGCCTAGACGAGGAACTGAACTAGTGCAGCTGCCGTTGCCACCTAAAAAGAAAACAAAGACTGTTGAGGAGACCCCGAGCTTGGATGTTAGTTTCTGTGATGATGAGGCCTTGCCTCCTGGAATAGTATTCACTGATGTCTTACAAAAGAAATGGCGAATTGGGAAGCCCATTGGTGAGTAAAAGTAGCTGAAAAATTTAACTATCTTCTGAAAGTACTTCGTTCGATTTTTTTTTTAAATTCATATGATTCAGCCGGTATTATTAATTAAATAGCAAATATTGAATGCCAACAAATTGTATTAATTATCGTCTAGCCAGCCTTTTCCTAGCAATGTTTTGGCTTCCTGTCTGACCAGATGCAACATTCACTTTTTGTTTGCACAGACCAGGGGCCTAAGTCTGCTATTTTTATAAATTTGTCATTCCAACACGATTCCATTGCCATTTTGCTAAAAGTTCGTAATCTGCTAAATTCATAATGGCCGATCAATGGTCGGTCAATGGTCTTGTAATACTTTTTGATAACCGAGCTATTAAAAGCAATGACTGCACAATGACGTTATAATGGTAGGTCACTGATTAAAGGAACTGTCAAAATTTTAGTAGACTACCGCATATGTCTGTCATGCATTTGTCATTATGTACGAGATTACCATTCTATGCCATTTCTTTCAATGGAGTGTCAATGGTTGAGCACTGGAAAGTCATAGTGACGCTTTTTTATTAGTAGATTACCAAACTTGTAAAAACGAACCATTATGACATCAATGTTAGACCATTTTGACACTATTGTAATAGCAGACTCAGGGCCCAGCTGTCTGTCTAACAGCCACAACCGAGGTACTTTTGTGCATACCTAGTATTGTTCACAATGGAAGTCTTAAAGGCTCTTTTCTATGACTGATGCAATCTACTAAAATAGCATGTGCTTAGTAAAGAGTGAATTATCAATATTCAAACTATTTACCAATTGAGTCATAGTTCACACATGCATTATATACTCATAAGTGGTTCATCATTTACTTATCTGATGATAGTAATTGTGTTTACAATGTAAAGTTGATATTAAAGTTGAATATTATGATATATGCTGAATGATACTTTCCATTCTATATTATAAAAAAGGGGTTCCATGAGTTTATGTGAAGACAGTATGGTGATTTACATTTATATCATATTAAACATTACACAGTAGCCCATTTTCATGTATTCTTTACTATGGCAGACATAGTCACTTTGAATAAGTGTTGCTATAAAGCATGAACACATTTTGTAATAAGATAGTACTTGAGACAGTAGTCTCAATAAATAAAATTAGTATTCTCTTATAATTAGCTTCTGCCAGTATATGGCACTCCTGAAAGTCGAAAATTATCCCATGTTAACATAATCCAGTATAAAAAGTTGTCTTATTCTAGGTCATGACCTATGTGTCTGTTCAGCTTCATCCAAATCTGTTAATATTTGATAATGTAACAAACATGCAGACAGAGTTACATTTGCAATTTTAATATAGTTCCTTAGAAATTGTGTAAACAACACATTCTTCTAACAATATTGCGGACCTGCATTGTCTTGAACAACTATAATACTATGAAAACTACCAAAACAAATGCTAGTAAGAAATTAGTTTAACATAAGAAAACATACTAGGTACTGAGAATGTATGAAGAACTTTACATCTCTGAGAGAAAACCTGTTTTAAAACCAGATCAACTACTTTTAACTCTTGACTTGTTCATTAACATAGCTTAAATATGTTAGAAACCTACTATATCTGTTGAACCCTTAATTACCTTTTAGTATATTTTGTTTGTATATAAATATTTTCTTCTAATTGTATTTTCTTTACAGCACATTTTATTTTGTAACAAGGGATTAAATCTGTTTTTTTGAAATTGTTGCTCCCAAATAATGTTATTTTCTCAAAATAATATAATGCATGTGAACAAGAGTCATAAAAATATAGTCATATATAGAGAAAAGAAAAAAATTGATAAATTGTGGAAATGTGTTACATTAAAATGACATTCTTGTCATTTTAATGTAACACATTTCCACAATTTATCAATTTTTTTCTTTTCTTTTGATGATTTTATCAATGCAGTAAATAGTAAAAAATATTTAGCATAACTTTTAAGGATTTAATTAATCATACATACATGTTATGTGGAGTGCCAATTTTGCCCTCAATATTAGTGTGTACATTATGCATAATTTAATAGAAAAAATAATTTCATTTCAGGTCGGGGCAGTTTTGGCAGGATCTATTTGGCATCAGATGAAGTTGAAAACAATGTCACTAAATTGAATGCAAGATATGTAGTGAAGATAGAACCTCACACTAACGGACCTTTGTTTGTGGAGATCCACTGTCTCATTAGAACTGCACAGTCCACACACGGTCAGAAAAAAAAACAATATTGTTTATGATTTGTTATAAAATGTATTACATTATCAGAGTTTCAGCCTTTGACTTTAACCTTGGTAACTACCAAGGTTAAAGTCAAAGATAATATTAATAAATTAAATAGTTTAAAACATACATTTAAACAGTTCTTTTGAAATATTGGTGAACTTTATCTGGTTTCTTTCATCAACAGTAAAAGCATGGCGGCTAGAAAACAAGCAAAAACGCATCGGAATGCCTGTCTACATCGCCAGCGGTTCATTCACAGATGAGAACACAGGCACTAAATACCGATTCCTTGTCCTACCGCGCTATGACATTGACTTACAAAAAATCGTCGCTAGAACCAGAGTCCTAGACCTCAAAAATGTTCTGATACTAGCATTACAAATATTAGACGTGTTGGAGTACCTACATAGCCAAGGCTACACACATTCAGATATCAAAAGTTCAAACTTAATGCTAGGTTTTGATGGCTCCAGAATTGGGAAGGTGCCTGTTATAAAACTAACTCCATCATTCCAAAAAGATACTAAGGAGGTGGCAGTTTTATCAGGAAAACATAGGAGGGCTAAGCCTACCAAGTCTAGGACCTCCAACTATTATGATGATGAAGATTTCATCATCAAAGAGCCCAAGAGCTTAGAGGAAACAAATGATAATGACAAGAGACTTGCAAATGTTAAAAAGAAGCTGAGAAAGATTCTCTCTGATAGAGACAGCCGGACTTTGCACAGACATCATGCATTTAACCTCAGACAGATCTCCAACTATGTTAACTATGAAGACATGACCAGCTCCGTATGCTCAGACCAATCTTATCAAAAACTTCTCGACGATTTTGGCGGCAAAAACTTAATTCGTACAACTAAAGAGTTTCAAGAAGATACTAGAAAACGTAATGCAAGGGAAAAGAGAGAGAGTGAGCCTGAAAATATTGATGAAATATATAGAGAAGCTGTGCTATCACAAAGTAATGGACAAATATATCTGTTAGATTATGGTTTGGCATCCAAGTTTTTGGACTCTGATGGCAAACATAAGGATTTTGGTATGGATGCCAGGAAGGCTCATGATGGCACACTGGAATATAGTTCCAGAGACTCTCATATTGGAGCTCATTCCAGAAGATCAGATTTGGAAACTCTTGGGTATAACCTACTGGACTGGTTGACTGGAAGCTTGCCTTGGAAGACCACAGAAATGCTGGCTGAACCTGAACTAGTCCATGCTTTGAAGAAAAATTTCATGAGTGACATCAAATTGCTTCTAAAAACGTGTTTTAAGACTGAATTCTATCCTCAATTCATGGAAAAATTCCTAGAATATGTCACAAGTCTTGACTTTACTGAGAAACCTGATTATGATTATTGTAGAAGTTTATTTAAGAGTGAACTGTTGAAAAATGGCTGTACTACTGATAAAGAAATATCACTAAACTTTATTGAACCACCTATGTCTCCCATGAGTCGCAAACTGTGTTACTCAAAGAGATTCGGAAAGAAGAACACAACACCAAGCTTCCTAGCCAGAAATGGAATAAAGAAAACCTACGAGAGAGAAAATGTTTGTTCTCTTGAAAATGACCTGAAACTGGAACTGTTGAAACAAACATTGAACACATCAAGTGATGGGATGCGCAAGCCCTGCGCGTCTCGGAACTTTTTCATTTCCGACGCCGATTTAGTGGCCCGTCTCAAGAAAACACTTATGCCACACGACATACTTGGCAAAAAACTTTCACCTAAAAACTTGCGATCCAAAAAGAAGATTGTTAAGAAACGTCGGGGAGTCCGAACTCACAGGAACAGCATTGGAAAGTTCGGTAATTTGATGGGGTCAGCGCGCCAGTTTACTTGGGCTGAAATTTTAGCTGGCAACCCAGAAGATATCATTCGCAACAGAGAACGCAACACTGCAGCAGGGAATACAGAGTATGTAGATGATGAAACGTGCAAATATAGGATCAGAAAACTATCAGATGCATCAGAGAATAGTGACTCACATCTACAATCTCCGCTGATGCAAAAAGACTACTTACAAAACATGAATCCTACCTACGCTATGAAAGAAGTTATCGCAGCATTTAAGAGGAAGGTTTCTGGTAAACCGAAGGAAACAGAAGAACCAATTGAAGGTTTAGAAGGGTACACCCCAGCAATGATCAAAGTGTACCGGATTAAAGAGAAAAGAGAGGCGAAAGAAAAGTTAGATGCCTTGAAACAGCAAGCAGCGGCTAAGAAGGAAACTGTTCAGGTCAAACCAAGATGTACTAGGTCCACAAGGTCTAAGAAGCCCCTTGAACCCAGTTCTCGAGTAACAAGGCAGAAAGGTAGCATTGACAGTAATAAGTCTGTAGTAGAATCAGAAGTAGTTCCTAAGTGTACTGGTAGATCAAAGTCTAAGAGTAATAAGAAAGTTTCAACTAAGAAAGACGAGAAGGAATTGGAGGAAAAAGAAGATACAATTATTGTTGAGCCTGTTAAAACTACACCTAAAGAAACTAAAAGTAAGTGGTTTTGAGTATTTTGAAGCTAACTAAAATTTTGAAATTTAAAGTGTTCCATGGCAAAAAATAAATAGGCCTGAAGCAAAGTTAAAACACTTAATGGAACGATGGTTGATGATTAATATTTTTTTGTTTTCTATTTACAGAAACTTCACCAAGAAAGAAAACCCTTTCAGTCGTTAACAATAGGAGGAGGCTGAGAAGTAGTAAGCGCAAGAAATAACAGATTCACTTTTTTATGATCCATTTTTAAATGTCTGGATTGAGAGTATGAGTTTCGCTTTTCAAATCTATAGGTTAAGTTCTAATGTAGGTACCGCCTTCACTTATTTTTTTTATTGTGAAATCTATGATGGATATTATTGTTCAATAATATTGGTTTGTTTTAAATGTATGTATAAGATTGACGGTGTAAACTTGACCCACCATTTTTTTTTTTTTTAATTGAGATAATCTTCATGAATGATTGAGCAAAACTGTGATTTCAATAATTTGTGTGAATTAGACGTACGTAACATATTTGTCGTGATTTAGGTAAGCCTGTTTAGTTGAAAACTTCATAAAAATGGGCTTTATTCGAATATTTTTTGCATTTATAAAATAAATTCGGTTTTCCGAAGTATCAATGTGATACTTTGGCCGTTTTATCATTGTTGGCTTGACGTTCCTTTATGTAATTCCTTATCAATAAAATCCTTTTGTTGTAAAGTTTCTAGTTTTCTTTATAAGTTTTATAACTGGAACCTAACATGAGATTGACCATGTCACTATTTTGTGTAGGTCAAACTGTTTTCAGGCATGAGTTAATTGCGCTTAGCTGAAGTATGTATCTCAGACTAGCTGCTGCCCGCGACTTCGTCCCCGTGAAATCCCCGATTTTAAAACATTCTTTATCGCTGCTCCGCGCCTATTGGCTTAAGCGTGATGATATATAGCCTAAAGCCTTCCTCGATAAATGGTCTATTCAACCCAAAAAGAATTTTTCAATTCGAACCAGTAGTTCCTGAGATTAGCGCGTTCAAACAAACAACCTTCAAACAAACTCTTCAGCTTTATAATATTAGTATAGATATAGCCATTATAGTACAACGATGCTAATGAGATCGTTGACGGCGCTGTCTGTGATTAAAAAAAATACAGATCTGTCAGTAAATTATACTTTTTTGATAAATAAAATTAAACCTACTGAACCCCATAAGCTTGGTGCTATATAAGCTTAATGAAAGATGGCCCAATGATCTTACGATCGTAAGTTGACATCAAGTTAGTTGAAACCTAATAATAGAAAACGTTTTAATAGTTTCTGATCTCGGGGAAAAGCCATGGCATCAATCTTGTATGCTTGATGTTGTAGTAGGCTGTATAGCGTTACTAGAATTTTTGTGGCTAGCAACACAATTGAATTCCAAAATTGACATTGACGGTATGGACTAGTGATGGGTCGTTGACGATTTTTCCGTTAACGAAACGTTAACGTTGATTTGCGTTTGTCAACTGGTTAATCAAATAGTGAAATTCGTCAACGAGTTAACTTGCTACAAATGTCAACTTGCAACGTAAACCGTTCATTCGTTGAAGGGTCCTTAAAACTATCCTTAAGTATTTCTAAAATCAACTCTGCAACACGTTATTAAGAGTTCAAATTGGATGAAATGTCCGTCGCTCGCAACCTATAACGTTATTTTCAACTTTAGTTTTTTAATTTGCTTAGTTAGTTGCGTTTGCGTTAACGATTATTGAACGAGACGCACGAGTTAAATTTATAAACGTCGTTGACGAATTCAACTAGTTGATTCATAAACGGTTAACGTTTAATACGTTGACGGAAATTAACGGTTGATTCAACTAGTTTGTTGATTCAACGCTCATCCCTAGTATGGACTGCGGCTGCCAAGTGCCATGCTAAGTTGACGTGTAGTTGACATTGACAGCTCAGTCGATTACCTGTTGTACAGAACGATGGGATTATTTTATTATTCTAATTAATCAATTGCATAAATTGCCGACTCGTCCACTACAGTGATAGTGACAAGTCATTAGGCCGCCAAAATACTAATTTTGTTTCCGATCAAATTTTTCATGTACATGACATAACCTAAAAGTTCCTAATATTAAAATTCTTATGTAAATTTGTGTTATTTTGAATTAACAATGGAAAGTGAAGCAAAAAATGTGATTCGAGTTGGTTCGAGAAAGAGTGAGGTATGTACTAATTCATTGAATCTTAATGCTTTATAGTTAGTAGTAAACAGTTCTGATACATTACTTGAATGGCACTAAGTATCTACATAACTCTGATAGCGCTGTTTCCAACCAGTTTTCAAAATGCTTGTATTATCATATCGTACCTACGTTTTTTACGTTATTCTTTATTTTCAAGGTCTTAAGTTACTTTTGTTTATATTTATTCTGTTTATCTAATTGACCTCTTTAAACTTTGGTATTATTTTAATTTAACTTTAGTTTAGATGTAAAATTTTGGCCTTTTTTGGATGATAAGAGGAGTCAAATCTTTAGAAAACCAAGCAACTTATTTCTTTAATAATAAAAACCTACACTATGAAAATCAAAGCAGTGACTATCATGAATTCATGACCTTTGATTTTATAGCACTATAACCTACTTTCGTACATTGGTCTAATTAATAACTGATTGAAGTATTCAATCTGAAAGGTACTTTACCCTTCATGAAATAAGTTAGAAATCAGTTTACAAAACGAATCAGTAAAACTTCTATTTTCACAAGAACCAATAAGTGTTGTATCAATTTCCTGCATCATGTTGGAATATTGAATGTTCAATGTAGAAACTTGATGACTTGCAAACTAACATATGTTTACACAGATGTTACTAAAACATTAAAATTGTACTGAAACAGATAAGTGTTCTTGTAACATAATTATGTTGGCATAAAGACATAACATTTTCCTGGAATTTTGCTACCATGGCCTTTCTACTAAACTATTTTTTGGTATCTGAAATAGCCGGGACTAGAAAATATGTATTATCGTATTGATTGAAAATCAAGCAAGTAAGTCACATATTCAAATCAGAACACCAGAAACATTTACTTACTTACTTATGAAACCTTTACAATAATTATTTTAAAAACTTGCTTCAGTCATAAAAAGTGACAAATTTAATCAAAAATGCTGACGATGTCATGTAAATTGTTAAAAAAACAAAAATTGATAGTATTTTTTTTGTTTCAGCTGGCTCTCATACAAACTAACTATGTTATCGACTGTTTAAAGAAATTAAACCCTGAGAAGGAGTTCACTGTCGGTAAGAAACATAAAATACTTATTTACAGGTCAGCATACAACAATATAATTCAAAATCATTGGTACAGACCCATGACTAACTGCCTATGATCAGTTCATTGATCTTTGACCTTTGAGCAGTACTGATTCAACCAATTGGTTGGCTCCTTAACAGGGCTTAGGGATATCCCTTTTCTCAAGCTTCAATTTATGAGCCAAGGTATAGACATTTCGTTGTAGCTTACAAAAGTACTTGCTTGGTACTGCAACTATTTCAGTGTTGATATATTTTTATTAGCTAAAACTACAGTTTATGAGCGTGACTAAAGAGCAGTGCTAATGTCCGCGAATTACGAGGTTCTGTCGGTCGTGAGTTTGAACTCAGCCTGGCGCTTTATTTTGTGTACATTTCTTCATCACTCATTGCTCTCAAAATGGTGAAGGAAAAGTCGTAGGGAATTTTATAATACGATGCCCCGCACTAAGAATTTCTTCTGTTTCGTGGGTGCGTTTTTCAAACATAAAATCTCACATACACAAACAGCTAGATCCCGCAACATCTATCTGTAGGCCATACAAATACTTTTTGCGTACGGGAATCGAAACCGCGACACGCAGCGGCGCAGTCAACCGCTCAACCACTGTGCTAACCATGTCGTCAAATGGGGAAGTCATACGAGCTATTGTCAAAAAAAAATGGAAGAAATTTGACATTCACGCTGGGCCCGCGTGTTGGATTACGGCCCACTCCCTCTCACAGAGAGGAGGCTTGTGTAGTTATGTCCAAGCAGTGGGATCATTATAAGATAATTATTATCAGTATCATCTTCACTAGTTTGTGAAGTGCCCCCGCCGCGTCTGTCTGCTTGTACGTGAATAACCCAAAAAGTACCCGACCGCGACGTCAGAATAGAATCTAAATCATAGTTTTGTACCTATTTTCTAAACATTTCATGACATTGCGATATAAATGTTTAACATAATTATATTGACTAGAAAGAAACGTACATCTTTCTGAGAATTTTAGAGACGACGGTCTCTGATTCAACACTATCTTGATTTCAAATGTACCTACTTATTAAATGTTGATGAAATTATACAGCTCTATGTTTCGACAGTTTCTTAAAAGTTGGAACTATTACCAGGTGAAAATTGCCGAAAATATTAATTTTTGTTCTATGTACTTAACTAAGATCCGCATCAACCTTCCGTCTCATAATAAATAAACTGCAATTACGCATTATTATGTGTAACAATACTCTGTGTTTGCTCTCAATAAAGTGGACCTATGATTTGATAAGCGAGTATTGAAATTATATAAAACTAAATCGAGTGAATGATGAAAACGTGAAGTTTGACAGAGGAGAATGGAAGAAGGAACTGTATTACGCCGTCCGCGCGTCCACAAGTAACTTGGAACAAGGGTTGGAAGATGTTGTGTTTGGATAATGGCCAGCAGCATCCTATATTGAGCAATTTATTGTTCACCAACCCATTTGCAAAGTCCAACGTGTGTAGGCGCTCGACATGGTCGACGAATGATCTGGTGCAGGTTATGGGGATCCGCTGGTTGTAGAAATTCAAAGTCAAAACGTTTATTTCAATTAGGCCATTAAACGGCACTTTTGAACGTCATCATTAAAAGTACAGTCGCCGTATTACGAAGTGCCAATGCTATCATGATTCGTGTGAGGGAAAGAGATAGTGCTATTCGTCTTGTGTAACTCCGTCTCTCTCTGACACAGAAGTCATGATGGATTTAAGACGTCATAATAGGTCGCCAGGACCGATATGTTATCTTACTTATATCTTTATTCTTGAATTTCTTTTGCTCGCGTTACAATAGATTTACGCAAAAAACGTGATTATAACCGTCACCCCACCTCTGTACCAAAATTCATCAAAATCGGCTCAGCGATTTAAGCATGAAAGCGTATCAAACAAAAGAAATTACTTTTGCATTTATAATATTAGGATGGAAAAACCTGTCAATAGTTCAGTCTGCCTTTCGGTTCCAAAAAATGGCTCGTTCATCTAGTTGTCCCTGTGTTTAGCAGTGACATAAAAAACAACATACCTATATATATTAATTTTACAAGATTATAAGAATTGTTTTTATTCCAGTTACCATGACAACGCTAGGAGACCGCATTCTAGACGTATCTCTGCCCAAAATAGGAGAGAAGTCGCTGTTCACAAAGGATTTGGAGGATGCGCTAAGGAATAATACGGTGGACTTCGTAGTACATTCACTGAAGGACTTACCGACCACACTACCTGATGGGCTGGCTATCGGAGCTGTTTTTGAAAGGTTAGATTTCTTTTTCTAATAGTCCATACTAATACTAAACATGAAACGGATATTCGGTTTTAAAATCCAGCCAGATACCTTTAGTTAGGGTTGCCATCATCGAAATTACCGACGCCGGGCAATATCTTTAAATCCCCGGACATTTGAGTGAAATTGATTTTTTTCCCCGGACAGACCCGAAAAAAAGCCTTATAAACAGGATAGGAAAAGGATAAACGTTTATTTTTTTTAATAATCTGTTACAGCGCGTTTGCAATATAAACTAGAGTGCCAGTTATTTTGCTGATTTACGAGTAGATCGTATCCCGCTTACGATTACGAATGAATGATTACATAACTAAGCATTGTTTTAATTTGTTGCTTATCTTCCTAATTTTCAATCAATGGAGGATTCCTAGACACAAAAAATGTCCGAGTAATACCAGGACACCTTTGAAAACCCCGCCCGGACGCTCCCCGGACGCCCTCCAAACTAGGACAAATCCGGGGAAACCCGGACGGATGGCAACCCTACCTTTAGTGAACGAGTATCCGGCCAGATACCATATAAAGTTTAGAAGCACTTTGTATAACAAAGACAATCATCAATTTTTGATTACAGAATAAGGAAATTCAATACTCAAACTGCTAATGACAAATTATGATGATAAATTCCAATTTTTCGGCGTTACGAGGCAACAAGTCTTTCGCTGTATACACTGCTGCAGGGCGCTGAAAGATAAACTCGTGTTAGGTTTGAGTATTGTACAGCATTAGCTGACCACCAAATTGAGACCAATGAGCATTGAATTCAGATAATAATCAGTCTCACGTATACTGAAGTTTATAAACTTTTTATATCAAAATATTTCCAAAAAGGCCATATTTACTTTTTCTTCAGTAAGTGAATCTCTTTAGAGTTTGGATTTATAGCTAGAAACTAATAAAACGACCACAAACTCAACAATGACAGCACGTTTTCCGTTATCTCAAATGATCAATTCAAAAATACAATGAAACGCTAGTTTCACTCATTAAACGAAAGCGCCCGAACACACCCGAGTTCACCGGATCGTTCGTGTAACGAATCGCCAATCGGCTATGTTCGCCCGGATATTCGGCTATTGTTAAAATCTAATTTGAAAACTTAAAAAAAGACAACTTAATTTCGAGCAGTTAAAATGTATACCGAAATAATTAAATTAACTGTACCTATTCGGCAAATTACAATTCTCATGAAATGACTTCTCCTGCTCCTGGATGGAGCGGTAGGGAGTGTCAGATTCTTACTGACTAAAACCCACCCGTGATCCTTCTTGTGCCCTTTGCCCAGTGCCACAGTGACTTTTTCGAACAAATGTGACATGAAATGGATGACTAAGCTAGTAATTTGGCAGTTACTAGTTAATAAATCAGATGCATTTACAACCATGAGCCACTATGCGATTATTTAATTGAATTTTATTATATATATTATACTATATAGTAGATTATAATTTTATTCGTTTAGGTTATCGCACGTATTTTTTTATTTATTACCATGTGTACTAATGTCTATGCAGGTTTCTCTTATCTCATAACAACATGCTGAGTCAGTAAAAAGTTCTATGAATTAATTAATTATGTAATGATATTACTATATTGTTTGAAGTACAATGCGCTCGTTAATACTTAATAAATGGTAATATCATAATTTAGTGAACCTTTTCAATCTTTTTATTAAAAATACATACCTAAATTGTTAAATAAATTGAAAAAAAAAATATTATCTATACTAATATTATAAAGCTTAAGAGTTTGTTTGTTTGTTTGTTTGTTTGTTTGAACGCGCTAATCTCAGGAACTACTGGTCCGATTTGAAAAAATCTTTCAGTGTTAGATAGCCCATTTATCGAGGAAGGCTATAGGCTATATTTTATCCCCATATTCCCACGGGAACGGGAACTACGCGAGTGAAACCGCGAGGCGCTGCTAGTTATGTATATGTATCTTGATAAGCACGCGTTTCACAACTACCTCACCTGATGGTAAGCAATGATGTGATCGATGATGGATGGAGCACGCTTTCCTAGAAGTAACCTATTCACTATTGACTCCCAGTTTGTAGCTATCTGGAAACACAGACTGGCATTCCACTCCTCAGCAGAGAATTCACATTGTTTACCTAGAGTCCGTTTTTGCATCTTTGTTAGATAGGAGGGTCTTTTTTAATGGATGGTAAATCATCAAATGGCTTCTCCCGCTCTGGGCGGAGTGGAAGGGAGGTCAAATTCTTACTGACTAAAACCCACCCGTGATCCTTCTAGAGGCCTTTGCGTTCCTGGGCCGCGGTGACTCTTTCGAACAAATATCGCAACAGATAGGAGGGCCTCGTGACTTAATAATAACAGCCGCACTGATCGATATTCGAGGTTAAGCAAGGCTTACGGACATCAATCTGTGGAAGGATCACCATCCGTTACATACTCCTCTGTGGGGAACACGCGGTTGTTCTCGACTGTCAATATAGACCAGTGGTTCTAAACATTTTGGTCATAAGGAACCATTTGACAAACTGGCTTGCCATGGACCACCAACTTCTTGGAGGAGATAGCAATATCGTTTCTTTATAGCGACTGCATACTCTTCTCTGATTACTTCCTAATCCGGTGGAGCGCTGTTCAAGCCCAAAACCATGCCAATACTGACACAAAATCGATTTCGTTGCTTTTTTTTTAAATTATCAGAAGTGCTGAGAACCCCTGTTCGTATATGTACATAATGTCCATGAAAACAAAGTTAGGTAGTGTGTAGCACTTTTTCGAAAATTATACAAATATTTCCTGTAAAATATGCTTTCAAATATATCTTCCAACGTTAGTATTGCATTGCATTTCAATCACTACTTCTTTTTGAACCCTTGCAGTTTAAAGTTTAATTTATTCAGCCGAGCGAAAATATTGTGTTATAAGCTTGGCTTCGCGGACCACTTCGAATGCTGCCACGGACCACCGTTTAAGAACCACTGCTATAGATCTTTAATAGTCGTTACTGATTATGAGAAGCCGGTAAATCTGACACAGTCTTGCCAAGGGATACCGTGTAACTGGGTCATGGAAGTCGGATAATCAGTCGCTTCCTGTGACATACCCTGTCCCCTTTTGTACTTAGACTGTTAAGTTGGTTATTTTATGTTATGTTGTGTAACTTTCAGAGAAGATCCCAGAGACGCACTGGTACTTAGAGAGGACTTCAAAGACCACACGCTAGCAACGCTACCAGAAGGCTCGGTTATTGGTACGTAACATTACGTTCGTTGTAATACAAATCATAAAATAACTCATTTTGGGGCAGTGTGCCTCTAAAGTGTACCATTTAATCCAGTCAAGCCCGTTCCATGGCTTGATTACAAGAAATATGGCGATGCTCCACCGGTAAATTGGTGGTTATCCCATCCATATACAAAAAATGTTTGAGAAAACTTTTCTTGTGTAGGTACCGTTAAGTAAAAGGTGCACAGGTTAGTTCTACGCGAGCGATCATCGTCAACCACATGATCGCTTTCCATCAGGAGAGATTTTTCAAACGCGAGCCTATCTAATAAAAAACCTAGTAAACTAGCTAGATTTAAAAACTTAATTTTGTGAGCGTGGGTGCTGTTTTTTGAGTCACGAGCCATACGTGAACGTAAGATAAGTTAAATTTTTCAGTTTATTTTGAACTAGCTGTCCGCACAACTTCGTTTGTGTCACATTTTTCATGACTGCTCCGCTCCTATTGGTCTTAGCGTGATGATATATAGCCTATAGCCTGCCTCCATAAATGGGCTATCTAACACTGAAAGATTTTTTCAAATCGGACCAGTAGTTCCTGAGATTAGCGCGTTCAAACAAACAAACAAACTCTTCAGCTTTATAATATTAGTATAGATTAAACTACTCAAAGAAGCACATAATTACGTTTCTTGTGACTTGGCCCCATACTCATCATCTGCCTAGCCTTTTCCCAACTATATTGGGGTTGGCTCCCAGTCAAACCGGATTCAGCTGAATACCAGTATTTTACGTGGAGCGGCTTTGCGTTTCCTGACGCCCGGGCGTCTTCTTCTGTTGCGGCGGCTGGGGCGTGAGGTGTCTCTTTCCCGCATGCGTACTGCCTCCTCCTTCGCTAGAGATCTATCCCTTCGGGTAAAATTATTTACGTAAAAAACTTTTTACAAAAAAAATACAACCGACTTTTACACAAAAAATCAAAAAAGTGCAAAATAACTTTAATTTCGGAACTCTGTGTTGGTGGTTGCTTTTTCGTTTTTTGAACACCGACTTCCGAAATTAAAGTTATTTTGCACTTTTTTGATTTTTTGTGTAAAAGTCGGTTGTATTTTTTTTGTAAAAAGTTTTTTATTTTTCACTTTTTAGTGGTACCTACATCCCCTCCCCTCCCCCCACCTAAACGAACCAATCACATTGGTGTAAAAAACGCACTGCTCCTTTGCAGAGTAAACTAAGAGGTCGTCAATGTAGGTAATATAGATATTTTTTTTAGATTTTTCGAAAACCGCTTGCTCGATTTCGATAAAATTTTCATGGGACCATTTGGGAAGTATACCCTTTCCAACAAAAAAAGAATTTTTCAAATCGATTGACAAACGACGGAGTTATGCGCGAACAAACATAAAAAAAAAAAAAATACAAACATCCGAATTGAGAACCTCCTCCTTTTTTAGAAGTCGGTTAAAAAGGGAGACTGCCTTATATCAGCTGTTATCACTTCAGTCTCCAATGTGGATATGAAGATTGAATTTTTTTTGGCTGATTTAATGTGGGGTTTTAGACTAACAGCTTTACGCTAAGTTTAGTTTTATAGTTTTACGCTAAGTCCCGGCTGTCATTTGTAGATCTTTGGCAGTCGTTATGGATTTTTAGACGCCAGTAAATCTGATTCCAGCCTTGCCAAGTGAAATACTGCTGAATCCGGTTTGACTGAAAGCCGACCCCAAAATAATTGGGATAGGTAGGTAGGTAGGTTATTGTTAGTTAAAGTAAACATAAATTGTTTACTTTAACTATACTGTACCATGAGGGCTGGTACGAGGTTGCGCGGGAAATGAATTCTTGGAAGGACTTGGGGGAGAGTGGGACAGTGCGGGCTATAAAAAAAATACTATACTTTGTAACCATCATATCTCTTCACCGCTCTTGGTTGACTGGTAGAGAATGCATAAGGCGAGTCTGCATTCGTGACTTGGTGATGCGTGAAGGTTTCATAAATAAATAAGGTTGCCACTCAAGTTGCATACCATTCGATTTCATGATAAGCGGTATGGTCTAGAAAACAATGTATTGTGTCAGACTTACCTATTGATAAAGACGCGGTAATTTATAAAACAAAATGTCGTAACTATTCGTAAGTTTATATTGTAACAGCGCCCCGCGGTTTTACCCGCGTAGTTCCAGTTCCTGTGGGAATATGGGAATAAAATATGGCCTATGTTACTCAGGGTCAATGTAGCTTTCTAATGGTGAAAGAATTTTTGAAATCGGTCCAGTAGTTTTTGAGTTTATTCGTTACATACAAAAATACAAATATTTCCTCTTTATAATATTAGTATAGATAAAGTAAGTTCGTATAGCACCTATAGATATGTGTATTTTATGCACTTAAGTTTCTATTGCTACAAAACGTCGATATATTTGAATTAACATTATTTAACAGATACGCACTTACTTGCTGAAGAACAAACAACATTTTCGAAATCTAGGATATTCAATCTATGGCCTATTACACATTACAGACTACTTCTTTGTAGCTCAGCATGGATTGCAATAGAATTTGAACTTTGTCTTGTGCGACACAGAGTTTACTGTTCTCAAAGTTAATATACAGCTGATTGATAATTGAGTTAAATTAATTTATGTACACAATAACTGTTGTAAAACAAACAGTGTCTTCATCCTCTCTCCTACTTAATATTTGCTGTGCCCGACAGGGTCCATAACTGTGACTAATATTTACTTCCCTACCAACTATTGTAACTTATGGTACGCAATAAAGAATTGAGAATTGAATTGAGTTGAAATGTTCAAGTGCGGTACACTTATCTCGTTTTTGCGAATTATAAATTCTATTTCCCTAGGAACATCGTCCCTTCGCCGCACCGCCCAACTCCGCGGCTCTTACCCGCAGCTCAGCGTCGCGGACGTACGCGGTAACCTCAACACGCGCCTGCGCAAGCTGGACACGTCGGGGCAGTACGCCGCGCTGTTGCTGGCCAGCGCTGGCTTACAGCGGATGGGCTGGAAGCAGCGGATATCTAAGGTAGGGTACGGTTTTAGTCAGTAAAAGTCTGACACTCCCTACCGCTCCACCCAGGGCGGGAGGGGTCATTTGATGATTTCCAATCCAAAAAAAAAAAAGGTAGGGTACGAACCTCTGACAGTTAACACGCTTAACTAACGTGCTTTCTGAGGCACGGCCAGTAACCCGTGACTCAGAAAGCACTTTAGTTAAGCGTGTTAACTTCCAAAGGTACCAACTTCCAAACTCTGGACTTCCACAGAAAATTTCCCAATAGAAAAACTCAATAACACCTTTCGCCCAAACTGGGAATGGAATCCAGAGACGCTCAGCAGTTTAAGCACAGATTACTAAATAGTTACTACGTAACAGATACTTCACTTAGTAGAAAATTTCCAATACCTACTGCTATAATAGCCTACTCCGTCGCGTCAGCAACCGCTGCATGCTAAAATGTGCCTAAATACTCAAGCGTACAGTTGTGATTGGGTCGCGCCGCGCAATCCCACAAAAATCGCAGGGCTGCCTCTTCGATGATATTAAATTAACATGACTATTTGTGTCTATTTAAATGAGAACTGTGAATATGTTCTGATTAGTAGTTTAAAATTGTATCGTCTATAAAATATTTTTTTTATATAAATTGATGCTAACTGTGCAATACATCTAAAAGTGTCTAAAACATAATTATAGAGGTGTCGATATTTCCTTAGATTCTGATTCAGTACTGGCACTTGAAGTAGTTGGTGGAGATGGCAGCAGTTTTGTAGGCAAAGCGTCAGGTCGTAATAGGGTAGTTGACTAAAAAAATCTAATTAGTCCGTCAGTTAGATTTCCACAAAATATTGGATACGTATTTTTTCTTTTTTCACGTAAACAAAAAATGAAGCCGATACAGAGCGTTGAAAACTCGTGTGACGTCACTACTCGCTACAATTTTTACCGAGCCGTAACGTCACAAGCCCCCACTCCTGATCTTTGATGCTTTGTATCTTCGTCAGTTTTTATAGATTTGATACAGGAAAAAATACGTGTCCAATATTTTTCTATAATCTAACTGACGGACTAAACATAATCATATATTTTTTACTCAGGAAACATCCCTATTGTCGTTTATGAATAATCACCGACTTATCAAAATGAAGACAACACACATAATGACTTCTTGCCTTGGTGTCTGGCCTTGCTAAATCGGGCCTGACAATCAATTAAACCCATGTTTTACGCCTGAAAAATAATAAAATAGGACAGGTCTTAGGAAGGAGATCGGTACCTAGATAAGACAGACGGACAGACACAGATATGAAGAATTTATAATAGTCCTCAAAAATGTATAATTATGAATAAAAAATCTACCTACCTACTTATAAATACATTGAATGATTATTAACATTTATCAATTTGTTATTAACTATAACATGGGGAAAGCTAAAGAATTCTTTGACAATATCATGAGAAATTACAATAGAGAATAAAAATAACTTTTACAAAAGTAAGTATGACGTTTCTATGCAACAAAAATGTGTAAATCTGTGTCTGAAAGGTAACCTAATGCTTAGTATGTATACCTATTAAAAATGATTTTGAAACGACAAAATTAGTAATATTTTATCACTTACCTGTCTTTATTGACAGGTAAATGGAAAAATGTTAGGTGTTTATATCTTCTTTTACTTGATTTGCACCCATCCCGTACAAACGAATGGAACAATTAAAATTGAAAACTTGCGTGCGCTTCGCTTGCGAAAACCGCACTGAGTTTGGTCCGCAAACGGCCCGAGACCGCTCGGCCGGGTGGTAGGTAATTATAGCGCACAAGTACATGGAGTGACGGAGGCCTGGTTTAAGGCTAAAAAAACTTCGTACTTCAATCATAATACAATGCTATTCGTATACACCACTGTAAAATACGCATTTTCCTTTATAGATTCTACCCTGTGCAGATATGAAGTACGCAGTGGGTCAGGGCGCCCTCGCAGTGGAGTGTCGGGCTGACAACACGAACATATTGAACATACTGGCGCCCTTCAACCACGCGGAGACTTACTGCAGGATCCTGGCGGAGAGGAGCTTCCTCAAGACCTTGGGTAAGTGTCTCACTGCGTGAGGTACTCACTCCGGCCGCCCTGGCTGTGGAGCGTCGCGCGTCGGGCTGATAACACAAACAGGACATTTAGTTGGCAATTGCGAAACTTGATTAGGTACTTTAGAGTGCACATGTCTTCGAATTTTTGGTTCTAGGGCATGCCGGTTTCCTCACGATGTTTTTTCTTCACCGTTTTGAGAGTAATGGTGATTAAATTAATTACACAAAGTAATACGCCTGGCTGGGTCTGAACCCGCGACCTACAATTCGTAAGTCGGGGACGTTACCACTCGGCCACCACTGCTTCTGCGGCTGTAATAGAGTGCACAGTAATTTAAACTAAAACCTGTTGACAGGTGGTGGATGCAGCGCCCCTGTCGGCGTGTCGACGAGTCTGAAGCCCATAGACTCACAGTTCAAGCTCTCAATAACCGGCGCAGTTTGGAGCATGGACGGCCAAACGAAGCTCGACCACACGCTACAGCAAACCTTCGCTCAAATCAAACGCACACAGAAACACAAACTCAGCCCCACTGAGGAAAACGAATGTAAAAAACTCAAAATCGACAAAGGTGAGTCAGAAAACGAAATTTTATCACCAACAGAAGTACTTAAAGACGAAGTTTTAGTAGAAAAATCAAGCATATGTGATGAAAAAGAAGTTGATAGTGACACTCGCATATTTTGTGGACTCACTGTTAATCCTAGTATGCCTATAGATGTTATAATTAAGTGTGATAACTTGGGAAGGGATTTAGCGAATGCTCTGATAGACAAGGGCGCTTTAGAGGTCATGAAAGTAACACAGGACATGATTAGGAGTTCAGTCGAAAAGAAATCATGATTGGTACTTTTTAAGAAATTAGGCTTTTTTTATGAGGTTAGGACAAGGTGACCTTACCAAAGAGGTTAAAATTATTATCCTATTACATTATTTAGCGAAATTCTACAGATTTGATAAGTCTATTGGCCGTTGACACCATTCAGCTGTTTTTAATTGTAATCATTAATACCCTATCGCCTGTGCATAGTTTCGCTAAATAATTTAATTTGATCCTGTATATTTTGAATTACATATGAAAACTGGGAAAATTATGGATTCTTAAGATATTGACTTGTCGGTATTATGACAACACAAACTGCATGTTTGTAAATAAATTGTAAAAAAATAATTGAAAAGAAATCTAGTTTTTTATAATAAATTGTAAATTACAGTTTATTTATTGTAAACTTATGAATGCATGCTTTTACTTAAAAGTATCATGCATTGTATATAGCAAAAAATAAATGTAAATTTTGTTTTTTTTTTTTTATTATTTTGTAACACAACTGACTATTACGAAACGATATTTCATTTGATTTAAATATTTCCTATAACAAATATATTTATTGAATTACTGGTTGAACATGGAGCAGCTACTAAATGGAATGTTAATAAAATAAAATGAAAAAAAAAAACATTCGCTTAAGTCGGTCTAACGGAATACAGCAAAATCGAAAGTAATTTAAATTCAAATAAGGCTAAGCGACACGACTTTTGAACATCAACGTTTACATAAAGACAATGCTCTAAAACGTTTAAGCTGTGTAAAATTGACGTAACAAACTGCCTTACGTCTGTAAAGGTTTAAGAAATCATGTTATTAGGGAGGAATTTACTAGTCCGCCCCTAGATCAGGTAGCCCTGTGTCTGTCCAGGCTATGACCACCGCAGATATACAGACCTTTAAACAACAAAAATGGCAGCGCGGTCAAACGGACAAGTTCGTCTAGTGTAGTGGTCCCCAAGCTTTTGCACGTCCCTTCCAAATTCTAAAATCATTACGCCCCTTGCATATAAGGAAAAACTCAAGTTAGTTGGTGTAATTCAGGGCAAAACGTTGCTACCTCTTGAAGCATCAACTCATTTTCAGAGTCGATGTGCTGCCCTTGTACCTTTCTACGACGCTTAAATAGGTGCCCCACCCGTTGGGAATTCTTGGTCTAGTTGATTCCTCGCCTAGTAATTAACAGACAAGATGTTTAAGGATTTTAGAGTATGTATTTATCTATTTACGAGCTACTCCGTAAAAGCCGATGTAGTAGCGGAATTATACTGACTGTTATGTTTGAAAAGCAACTTATATTAAAACTATAGGGAACGTGCAGAAACTATAGGTGGCAGCACAGAAGCGTCAATGTCAAAGATTCAAAGTAAGTTTCAAATTTGCAACGCTAGATGGCCCAGACTACTTCGTGCACGTTCCCCTAAACGGAAGGTGCAGGAAGCATAGGTGACAGCACAGGTCAAATATTTACATCGTAATAGTTTCAGATTTGCAACACTAGATGGCATAATCTACGCCGTGCACGTTCCCTATAGCCGTTACACATCACAAGCGTTTTTCATGAAACTTTCGAAGTCACTGTCATTGACATAAGTTTTAAATTAAGACGTGCAATCGCGAAATGAAACGACTATATGTGTACATACATAAATCGTGTTCTTTGTGTGTTATACACTGTTGTATATTCCTATTTCCGTTTATTTAGTGGGTACTTATTTATCTGTTACTAAAATACTGCCCAAGGACCTTGTCCAGCATTTATGTTTGTTATAGAAAAATAAAATTTGGTTTTAAAATTTATTTTGTTATATTAAAATTAATTTTGTTGCGTATTAGGATAAGGCTACGAGTGCCTTGAATTAAGACATGTATGTGCATTTTATGTCTTGGCCAGTAAATTAGCTCAACTAAGTTTAGTTTCAAAATTATTTTATAAGTAAGTAGGTAAGTAATTATGCTATTTACGGACAGAGGTACTTACCTGTCCGTAAATAGCATAATTATTAACAATACATTGTTTAATAATTCGGGATAATTTCAATCCATCGCCACCATCCCAAGTATTGAATCTAACATTGTGTACGTTACGTGGTCATTTGTATTAAAAAGGCCCTAAAATAAGTTTGGATCACAAAAGAATTTGAACTTTGTCACGTATGACTTAGGAACATAATTCTAGAGTTTGCCGTTCCAAAATTTGATCGTTACCTATCTCGAATTTTAAATTCAAATACAGAAAATACGGTTTTGCCAATCAATCCTGTGTGCCAGTTTTTTTTTATAAACACTGACTACCTATTTAGTCACATTATCGGCCGGGTACTAGTTACAATTTTTAATTTCCTGGCAGGAAAATCATCACGGGGTTTTTCCTACCGTTAATGAATATTTTTTACTAACACAATCAAAATGCGTACCTACCTACTTAACTCATTCCTAATTTTATGATATTCGTCTCCACTAAATTGGGCGTAATATAAAATCATTTAGAAAACCTTTTGGTCGTTCCTTGTCGGGTTATTATTAGATCATAATTAGATAAATAATTGTGTCTATTTACAAGGTTGCCAATATTTGTCAATAATGTTTCATTTAAGCCTAAAAAGTTATGGCGAGTTCAGTGGCCTTTTTAGTTTTTTAACGTTCTCGAGCACATTAGCGTAAACGGCAATTTGTATCGAAACGGAATAAGTGCCGTCTGGTGACGATTAACGCGTGTACGTTAACGTGATCGAGTACGTTAAAAACCTTGCACTAGGCCTACTGAACAACGCGGTATTCACTATACAAAACGTTACCGACAGTGGACTGGTTATGCGGTAATCCTACTGCTCAATAGTTTCGCAACCCATAGCGGTAGCGAATACCGCGTAGCTCTCAACCGGCCTTTAGACTCTGGCCGAACTGAAGCTAATCCCGCGTTAGATGCGAGACGGGCATTCGCTCGCGCCAATAATTTCAACTTTTACTATTGAAAAGCTCAAACTGGCACGAAACTTCCCAATCGTTAATACAGTCGACGTCCGCGGGCTGCGCCCCAGTGTGGTCAGAGCTTACTAGCCGTAATACATACGAGGGGTGAAAGGCTATTTGGTTTAAGCGACATCTAAGGCGATATTGAGTTATATATATATTCGGAATCAGCGAATTTTTCTCCGTCGAATGATGCAGGATTCATTAAAATCAGAGTACTTTTTTGGCGTTTAAAACAATACTATTTTTGGGTGGTTTCCAAAGTGGCAGTGTATTAAACGACGTGGATTTTGCATTTTTTTTTAACTATGTATTTGAAACATACAATCATATTAAAAACTGAGACATAAACCAGTTACCCTTTCCCAGATAAATAATTCAATAAGAGTTAAAGCGTTTTTCCTGTTTGTAATTTTTATTAAGACGTAATTTGAATCATTTTGACTTCCACCAATTACACGGTGTGATGTCACTTAATCCATTTGTCCGTCACCCAAATACGACATGGAGCGTCGCTTAAGCTCTTTCAGCTGAATCTACTTTCCACGCTGGGTGCTACTTAAACCAAGTAGTTGTTTTGTTTCAGATGTTGTTTAGTGGGAATACGGGGATAACATATACACTATGTTACTCGTGGATAATGTAGCTTTCGAATGGTGAAAGAATTTTAAAATCGGTCCAGTAGTTTTTGAGCCTACACTACTAATTACAAACAAGGTTTTTCTCCTTTAGAATATTAGTAAGCACCTGAGACTTTCGGTGATTGTGATATATCCAGGTTTTTTAACAGCCATATTAGATGTAAAAAATGTAACATCAAACGTTACAATTTCAATGTTATATGTCACATAAGTAAATTATCCTGCCAGTCATTTTAGTCTAAATTGGTAGTTGAGATTAATAGCTTGCTACTATTCATTTTGGGCTACGTTACTTCATACTTTTTGGCTTACTCTGAAAATATACTGCATCGTCGCTTAATTTTTTTTCCCTGTAACCAATTGTAGTTATAAAGTCACTTAAATCTTTTTTCCATACTCTGAAAAATAGGGGCTTAAGGCCGTTCGTATTAAGCGACATTTATCTTTGTAATTAAAGGTCCGTTTTATTTGGTATTAGCATCAACAATTCGATGTTTTTAATTGAATTTCAATCAAGTTTACCCCGTTCAAATTGCTGGAGAAGTTTTTTTGTTGTGATTTTTTTTTCAAAATTTCAAACTTTAAATGGCTCTCCTGTAAAGTTGCGAAAATGTCGCTTAAACCAAGTAGCCTTTCACCCCTCGAATGTATACACAAAGTATCTTGTATGACATTGTGCCATAACAAGTTCTGAGGGCCAATTCTAGTATTTTTTAAGCAACGTTCTCATTCGCATGTCGGTCGCAATCTGTCAAAAATGAATGGAAATTGAGGCTTTTTTGACAGATAGCAACTGAGATGTCATGTGATGAATTGGCACTCTGACCGGTGGATGTCACAACGGCATGCAAGCTACTTGCTTACAACCTTTTAGCTGGTCAGGTGTTATGTGAACAATGTAAGGGGGTTTATATACCTATTGTAAGACTTGTATGGTGTCTATTAAATCGTTGTTGTTTATGTTAATTTTATTTGAATAAACTGGTGAATGACTTGGGATGTTTGTGTTTCATTGGAGAGTTATTTTCCTTAGATCTCTCTCCTGTGGTGGAAGAAGAGGTAGTGCATCTGTGTTTGCGGACACACTTGTGCACTACTAGCTGACCCGCGCGACTTCGTCTGCGTCATATAAGAGAGAGAAGAAAAACTGTTTTTGCAACATTTTTCATTGATGCTCTGCTCTTAATGGTCGTAGCGTGATGTTATATGTAGTCTTATATACCTTAAATTTATATTCGATTTTTTTTTACGTGATGCTGCAGGACTCAGCGCAACGATTAGCATTCTATGAAGTTTCTTACTAACTTGAAATTCTATGTTTTTATTTTGTAAGTCGTATTTTATGAAATAAAGGCTAGATAAAACTCCGGATAACACTATGTCTAATTTTATCTAGATTTCGAATTTAATCAGTGGTTATTGCGTGATGCTCCCACAAACATACAAAAAGATTAACAGACAAAAACTGCATGTTTGTGTTATATGTCTTTTTTCTAACGTTTTTCAGTTATTATTATGCAAAAATACTGAATGTACGTATACAGCCAGTCTAGGATTTTATTATATGTACCTATAGATATACATCTATCCCGCGCCGATGGCTAGTCTCTGTTGAGATTGGCCGCCTTGAACGAAATCGGTCAGGAAGAATATTATACACTAGCAGCGCCCCGCGGTTTCACCCGCGTTGTTCCCGTTCCCGTGGCAATACGGGGATAAAATAGCCTATGTTACTCAGGGTGAATGTAGCTTTCTAATGGTGAAAGAATTTTTGAAATCGGCACAATAGATTTGAGTTTATTCATTACAAAAAAATATAATAGTATACCTGATCTAGCAACAAGATTTGCCAACATAAAATGAGTATGCCACCAATGGGTGCGCAACTCAGCTAAAGATACACAAATATACCCAAGAAATTCTGTCAACATATTAGGTTATTGTTTCAGGAAGAAACCGATTGCTAAGTAGCAGAATACAAAAAAAAAAAAAATACAAAAAAACACAAAAATACAAATCTGTCCTCTTTATAACATTAGTGTAGATTTCAATCCGAATCCGAGAATTTTCGGTCTGACGTTGCCTAATTAGAAGCTCCTAGCTATTCCTAGAAGTAGGTAGGTAGAAGTTGGACCTACTACTTCTAGGAAGAGTTACGCACACTGAATTCGGACGGACAGAGTTCGGTAGGACGGAACTCCGTCCGTAAAGTATTATGAGTCAGGCTCAAACTCCGAACTGAAATTCGTATTCGGGTACAATGCGTAAACACAAAACGGTTAATTTTGGCATGTCACGTTATAATAATAATGTTCGTATTTTCGTAACGTCTCCAATCTATACCCATTCAGCCAGCCCGGAGCATGTGATCGAGCCTATTTATGCCAACAGCGTGGCCAGGAGCTTCTACCACCTCCTCAAATGAAACGCATTACCAAGCGTTGCTTCGACACTGCTGTCAGTCACCGAGACGGCGAAGTAAGTCCTCTCATTGCATCGGCCGGCCGAAACAATCCCTCCCTCATATCCCAAGTCCACCGACTGCTGCACACTCTCGTCCCTCCGGATGACTCCATAACCCTCCTCATAGTAATTCGCAGAGAAACCAGCAAACCTGTGCAAAACGACTTCCGCCCTCGCCGCCGAGGCCCGTAGCGACTTCCCCGTCAATGTCCGCTACTACCAGTGAACGCAAATAAAACATGGACGCATTCCTAACACAGAAAAATGACCCAAAGCACATTGCGCCTCGGTAGGCGGGGCTTACCGATTGCGCTACTCACGAGTTTAGTTACACGGCCTATTCGTTACATGGTAATTTAAACCCAAATACTTGGGAAATAAGGTCAATTTTTAACTGTGCATCGTATTAGCAATAATGTTGTTGTTGTGGTTTGGCGAATCAGTGACGAGGTTTCGATGTGTGAGTTTGTTTGGATTTTTGCCCAGCCCGCGTCGCTGAGCCTTTAATATTAAATTCGCCCTAAGCCGAGGTCCATACAAGGTCCCACAAGGGGTAGGTACGCAATTGTGTTCAGCTATAATGATATTAGGTATTGCGTTTATAATGTTACTTGATACTTACCGGCTGCGCGGAATTGGAAGAACAGAAGTAGAAATAAAACATTTATATTTGTACAATACTTTTATTTCACAATAAAATCTCAATCAAAACTCACAAGCATCCTTAACCAGTTGTGAACACAAAACAAAACCTAAATAACACTAAGAAATACCTACATTATTATTGAACTTGCATTACTCCACCTACTCCTTTGCAAAGTTAACAGATGGCGGATCGTTTTCAAGCACATTTTGTATCACAGCCCAATGCACGTACTTGGAAAATTTAAGGCTTTGCAAGTCGAAAGTCAATTTAAACTAGGATGAAATAATTACAATAACAGGATCTTTGATGGGATCTTTTATAATTAACTTATCTGTCTACTAAGCAGATGCTTGATGTATGTTTCTAACAAGATGAGGCGACGCAATGTGTCACATTCCGAGTTCGCCACATCGGCTACGATTTGTCGGCGAGACTGGTCACATGTCTCACGAACTGTGTACAGTCAGAGAAAAGTTACATTTAACTTGAATGTTGCATTGTTTCATAAACTACTGCTACATTGACGCGAGGCGCTGATTAGTGTAATTAAAATTAATTAATCAAACTTATTACTTTTAATTTCCTAAATTATGCATTAGTTGCGAAAGTATAATTCGATAAGGATGAATGCCTAAATTAAATAAATATTAAATTAAATCAGTAAATGGAAGTCAGTCAGCAGGCGTCAACGTAGCGCTATCTATCGACCAAAGATGGAAACTTCCATGATTAGCGAGATATTGAAAATATATACTATGAAAATATTCTCCTCTCCAACTGCGGTAGACTATGTTTATTCGACGTCTTCTTCCTGCAGCATCTTGCCGCTTGCCTTCATGGATGCTCGGAGCCTCTCGGATACCTCTGGCAACTTTTTCAGGAGCAGGTGGAAGATGGGGGCAGGCATCGTTTGTTGGAGCACCTGGAGTGGGGAAAAAGGGTTTTTAGTTCATAATATTGAAAAAAAATCCCGAGTATTTTATTTAGTTGTATTTAATAATAATTAGGGAAGTAAGCAACCAACCTTTTATTTCACATGGCTTTGATGAGTACTTAACTAAATGTGTTATATAGCAATATCTATCTAGTGTACTGAACAGAAACAAAATAAATAATACACCAACTATCTTGGTAGATTTGGAATTGACTCCAGCATTATATTATGTATAGTATACAGTAGTGTATTGCCGCGGTTTCTTCACCCTGGCTGATCACTCATATAATTACAAAAATGTCATAGATTACTTTTACTTATCATGACCATAGTAATCTATGAGATTTTTCTAATTGTATGAGTAGGTACTTAACAATTATAGTGTACTAGCGTTTGCCAGCGGCTTCGTTTACAAACGTGATAAAAAGTTTACGAATGTCTTATTTCTAGGACATAGTCTACACCCATGTGGAAATAAAAATATACAAACAGAATTATTTTCGCTTTAATAATATCTCATTAATTAATACTTTCGGTGCCCAGCATTTGCTTAGTGCTAGAAGCTGCGTCAAAGTGGAATGAGAGGCCATAGCTACTTACGCTGAGAAGCTGCTGCGTCTGGCCGCAGACGGCGACGGCTTGTCCGAGGTGCTCGACGCCGGCCTCCAAGTCGCCGGCGGCCAGAAGCTCCTCACCGAGCTGAATCTGGAAGACACAAGGCAAAAAACATTATTCTTTGGTCATGGAACACTTTAAAGTGGAGAAGGGCTTAAATAGGTGGTTATATTGTGACGAATTCCAAGCGGGATGTAAAAGAAGAAATTATCCAATGCCGATTATGTCAATTAACTTGTGTGGAGATATTCAAACTGGCAGGAATAATACGTAAGTAAAGTAAGAAACCGCATGCGTCCTTGGTTTCCTAAGTAAAGCAAAATTTTTGTTGCAAATTTTGTTATTGTTCACCATACTCCATGTAAGTTATTTGAGGATATAGCATCCTAAATGAGTGTTGGTTAAATAAGTGTTGCTGGGCATGTGTCCGAGAACACTAATTCAACCCGCACATTGTGGGCCATAATATGTATACCTGCCCTCAGTATCAGATCATTTCAAAGTTAATGCTATTATATTGAGCACTGGTATACATGAAACGAGGCCTATAGGCCTTGTTTCATGTTGCAGTGTAAACAGATAGGGCCTGCGGATGGCGAGCTATGGGTGGCTCGCCGTCCGATAGCAACCAGGCCCGAGTCGACGGCGCGTCGTGTTCCACGCGCGCCTCAAAGAGCCGTCAGCAATGAAGACGGGGCCCCATAGGGTCAGTGCCTGCTAGGGTTGCGGAATTTGTTCGAAAGAGTCACCGCGGCCCTGGAACGCAAAGGGCACAAGAAGGAACACGGGTGGGTTTTAGTCAGTAAGAGTCTGACACTCTCTTCCGCTCCGCCCAGAGCAGGAGAAGTCATTTGATGATTTCCCATCCAAAAAAAAAGGGTCAACAGTCAAAATGGTTTGTGGATTTGTGAAACCAGTTTTATATTTATACTGATAGATCGTACCTGTTGAAGGAAGAACCTCTGCATGGCCTCATGGTCACTCATGTCTGGCAGCGGACCACCCATTGTGCGCGTTCTAGATGCATTCTGTTGGGCTTTCTGTCTGCCTGCAATAACACAATATTATGATTATGTATTTCTTTACATCTTAAATGGTTCCTGGAGCTTGTTGTGTCCCACTGCAGGCCAATTGCCTCCATAATCTCTAATCATTTACCCCTATTCAAAGCTTGTTAAGAATAGGTTATAGACCTGATGTGTAAGCGCTTGCTACACTACTGTTCAAGGCTCTTTTAAATGAATATTTTGTAGTGTACTATCATGTCAAAACATAAGTCATTAGGGGCCGTTCAAGTATTACATACGTAAGCACCAAAGGGGGGTGGGGGGGTCTCTGTTTTGCTTATTTTGGATGACATGGGGGTAGGGGGGTCTAGATGATGATTACGTCATCGTTAGTTATTTACGTTTTTTTCGGGGATTCCCGCAAATAATTCATATGCGTAGGCACTCGCTTTGAGAACTGATTAGGGGAATTACCGCACATTAGGGAAATTACCGTGCGCTATTCACTTGTCTAATAATTAACTCTCGCGTGCTCACAACACTGAGCAGCAATCCAATGTCATCGATAACTTAGAATCATGGATTCAGGTCTCATGGACTGAAGACTGTTAATGTGTACCAAAAATATTCTTTATGTTTGTTATGTTCTTTATTTCTGATTATTAATTTTTGTCCCTTATTCTATGTGTATCAGTTAAATATAATATTTTCATGAATTTTCCTATTTTAAAAATGACAATATAAAAAACATTTATAACTAAAAATGTTTACATAAGCATAGGGGGAGGGGGTAAGTGCTTTGCATACTTTTGATGACAAGGGGGGCGGGGGGGTAAAAAATGGTAAGAAATCTGCTTACGTAATACTTGAACGGCCCCTTATTAGCTGCTTAGGCATGGATGAATTATTATCATGGAGTTTTGGCTGAAAAGTTATCTACTATTGCATCATCTTGTCTCATCAGTAAATTATTACAGTAAACTAGCTTCAGGCTGTGGCTTCAACTGCATATTGTTTGTAAAAGGACACATTATTTGGATAAAATAATAGTTTAAAAACTAAAAAACACACTTTTAGCATGCACTAAAAATTACAAAATAATTGATACATTTAGTTTGAAGACTCAAGAGTTTGCCAAATCTTCATTAGATTGCAGGTAAACATAAACAATTTCAGTTTGTGACGAACTACAAATAATTATCTATGCGAAATGGTTATATGTAGGTAATCATCTTTATTGAATATTTACTATGATTTATTATGAAAGAAAGTGTGGAGCGTTTATGTAATCTTTAATTCTTTACTCTTTTTGGACAAAACTCTTTCAAATTTCTGTAAGTGAATTTGGTGTCTCTATTGTTTACCTCCATATTTCGACTAAACGTTTAATGTATATAAAGAGTTCTTAGTACTGCTGTGATGACAAATACTTAATTGTTGGAAAGCACACTACCGCTAATAAGAAATTTGCACAGTTCCTGTGATATAAACCACAGGAGTGTAGCCATAGGAAAAACTAGTATGTCAATATAAAAACAAGTACTGTGCTCATGCTAGCATCATCAGAATGACAATACAAAAACATAAAAGCAAGAAATTGTTTAAACAGATGTCTACAAAACCAATGTATGTTTTGTATAAATTTATCCATTTTAAAAATGTTGTTGTTCATTGTTCACCTTATTTTTATATATAAGCTTGTATTATGAGAATTTCCATTGTGGCTTTATTTCATCATTTTTGACTGTCTGCAGAATCAGCAGAACAATAATTTTTACTGATGTATAAACCTGTTTGAGGTGAAGTTTGAGATAAGAAGTAATAGAACTCATTGAAACATACATTCTCAATACAATCATATTGATTGAAGCCATTGAGTAATTAGTTTCAACTGTCAACTTTAGCTTTTAATATTGATTACAGAATATGTGATGTTGTCTGAAATGGCTAACGTTTGTTACGGGAGAATATATTTATAGCTGTTACTCTTGAGTGAAAGCAATGTTATAGTTAACTATAGTGGATATATAATACATGTGTGCACATGTCATATTTGTTATAGTTTTAGACCATTGCAAAAGCATGTTTGGCACAGTCTACAAAATCAGTGTAACTAATTCTAATACTATACATACTATATAAAAAGTTATTATTAATTAGTTACACAATTAACGGGCTCACACAGTTTAGTTACCGTTTTCAATGATAGTGTTGAAATGAAATAGTTATCGAAGCGAAAATTGATTGATGCATGCATGATGTTGTAACGATATTCCTTGTGAAATTTTTAGGTTAACAAAAAAACTAAAAATGTTTGGATAGTTAAATTAAAGATATTAAGCATTCATGAGATCGTTTATTCCTATGTTCATGCTTTTTTCATTAAATTAATTTAAAAACTTACGTTCTCTCAACTTCTTTTTGAAAAGAGGATCCTTGCGACGTTGTTGGTCAAAGTACACACAATATCCAAGGAACAAAGTTCCAGCTATTCCAACTGCAATTCCTAAAGTAGCGCGCGTAATCTCCATGCTTATTAATTCACTTGCGTTGTTTTATTCACATAAAATATCAACTCGCTTTTGTTAGAGAATTTTGAGATCCGCCATTTACGAAAAAAAGGATTATTTAACTGGCAGCACTGAATGCTAACTTTTGTGCTCACAGATAAGAAATTCGTATAATTACGTAAATCAATATTGAATATCTAGTCAAAAATCTGTCACAAAATATATATTTTTTTATGTAGCCATCCATTTCAAAACAGTCCTAATTATTTTTCTAATAAAATTGATCCCAAGACACAACAAAAACGTTTTTCAGAAAATAAAAGTTACATAACTAACGTCTAGTGAAAAGGGAACCTTATAGTTTTTGAGTTGCCTCATCAAAATTTGTCATATGTACACATGACTGAAATTCAGTATTTATAAATACTTTCCGTATTCCAATAGGTAAAATATCTATTTATGCCGACGGACCCTTGCAAGAAATTCGCGTGTGCCATCCAGAGATGCCTTGTTGGTGAGTTTTTTCATTATAATTTTATTTATGAATCTCTTCGCCGACAGCCGACAGAAAATCAGTCGCCATCTTTGCTTCAACCTTTCAATCGCCTCCACAGATTTGCGGGCGTTTCATCGCCGTTTTTCAATGTTTTGCTCAAATAAATCCTTACAGTTTTGTTGTAAAGCCACGTAAAAAGTTTCCGATAGCCTGTGTAAGTGATAAGTGTGAAAATGAGCTTTTTCGGGTTCGGACAGACTGCGGATATCGAAATCGTATTTGATGATGCTGACAAACGGAAGGTTGCTGAAGTGAAAACGGATGAAGGCAAAAAGGAGAAGTTATTGCTTTATTACGACGGTGAAACCGTTTCGGGCAGAGTGAACGTGACTCTGAGGAAACCCGGATCGAAACTTGAGCACCAAGGTATCAAGGTCGAACTTATAGGTCAGATTGAATTATTCTACGACAGAGGCAATCATCATGAGTTTATATCATTAGTGAAGGAGCTGGCCCGCCCTGGTGACCTGTTACAGCATACTTCGTATCCATTTGAGTTTGCAAATGTCGAAAAACCTTACGAAGTTTACACGGGCGCAAATGTCAGACTCAGGTATTTCCTCAGGGCTACGATTGTCCGCCGCCTCACAGACGTCGTAAAGGAGGTGGACATCGCTGTTCACACTCTGTGCAGCTACCCAGATGTACTAAACTCGATAAAAATGGAAGTAGGCATTGAAGACTGCCTACACATAGAATTTGAGTACAATAAATCCAAATATCATTTGAAAGATGTAATTGTTGGTAAAATCTATTTCCTACTGGTCCGCATTAAAATCAAACATATGGAAATATCAATAATTAAAAGGGAAACCACAGGTTCTGGGCCTAACACATTTACAGAGAATGAAACAGTTGCAAAATATGAAATAATGGATGGGGCCCCTGTTAGAGGGGAAAGCATTCCTATTAGAGTGTTTTTAGCTGGTTATGACCTAACACCAACAATGAGAGATATAAACAACAAGTTCTCTGTACGATACTACCTGAACCTTGTGCTTATGGACACTGAAGACCGGCGCTACTTCAAACAACAAGAAGTCACACTTTGGCGAAAGAGTGACAAATCTAGACTACCATTACATAATGCACACATCCCTCAAACATTGTCCCATCCAAGTCATCCGATTCCAAGACAACTGAGTGCTTCTAGTGAAGACAACTCCAACAGGGCAATATCTCCATCCAATCCTAATTTGATGCAGAGATCAATCTCTCCATCCATGAATGATGGTGAGAAACACAACGGACCTTCTGAAATGGAGCAAGATCAACCTGATGTGATAACGAACAAACTGTCCAATACACACATTCAAAATAACCAGCTAGAAGAAGAAGAAATTGATGATGATCCTGCCCCTCCTGTAGTGGAAAAACAAATAATACCTGAAAAGCCATTTGAGGCAGAGAAGCCTCAAGTTGCAGAGAAGCCAGTGATTGCTGAGAAGCCTGTTCTAAGCCGACCTGAAAGTGAAGCTAGTCCGAGTCAATAGCTGACATGCACATGCGCGGTCAACTTGACAAGCGCTGAAGATATGAACTGTATGTTTTCATATTTGAAAACTATCATATAAGGGATTGTAGTTCTATTAACTTTTCATGTGGTTTCAACAGACATAGTTTGTGGTCTACAGAGAAAAGTTGGTACAACTGTGTCCTCTACAGAAATTGTTGTAGAATTCAGGATTTTTATTTTAAAATGTTGGAGCTGTATAAATCGAAATTATTGACACAGTGAGTACTCTCAGCATTCAATGGAATATGGGCTCTAATTGTAAGTGTACATTGCTATCATTGCTAAAATAGCTGCTGAAATATCTTCAGATATCTGTTATATTATATGTAAGTTAGTTTCCAAAATAGAACCTTATTGCAGCAGTGTAAAGAATGTTTTAGCACAATATCAATAATTTGGAGTCTCAAAAGGCCTTTGTTTTTGCATATAATCTTGTCATTTTAATTCAAATAGCATGTGCTTGTTTGGGCATTTTAATTACAATGGTATTCTTTTATTTCAAGTGACATTTAAGATAATGAAATAGAATTTCAAACTGAGGTCAAAAATATATGATAAACTTGCACCACTATTTATTTATCTTGATGAAATTGTGCAAAACTTTTATTTTTAATTGTAACATGTGTATAAAAATGTACCATAATTGAAAACAGTACAATGGCTAGGTATTTAATGTCACCACACTTATCAACTGTTTGTTCACTGTTAAAGCAAACTTATCTAAACCTCACATTGAATTGTGTGTAATTTATTTATCTGCAATTGTTTAATACATTCAAAATTTGAAGCTAAAGAGTGATGGTTCATTCAATAGGTATTTTATATATTAACAACAAAAAGTTTTTGTGAGAGAATGAGTTTTGTTATGATAGCACAGATGGTAAAATATGTAAAAATGTAAAATAGAGCCAATAAAATTTATAAAAAGTAAAAGTGCTATACTTATTCTGTTCTTTAGGCTCTCGTTTTTTTTTACTTTGTCATTGTTTTTGCAATGTATACAGCTCACATTGTTTTACGTAAATTGAGTGTATTAGTCAAATTACAAATAAAATTTAATAGATTCGACACTGGTCTGAATGTAGTCAGTGCAGCTTTTTATATCACATACATTGTCATTTATTTCGCCCGATAGACGATTGTTTTCATAGAAAATTATCAAAAGTGTGATTAATTATACATAGTGTGTATATTAAAATTTAAAAGATGTATTTCTAAGATACTTGGGAGTCGAAAATGTAGGTGACGGAACATATAATACGCGAAAACTTTAATTTTATAATAGAAACATTGCTTCATAATATATTCTAGTTAGTTTTGTGGTATGTTTTGAAGATTTTTTAATTGTTGCACGTCAGGATCTGCCATTATTACGAAAATAATTTAATTTTACAATAATTCAAGAGTCTGATTTTGTATTGTATTACTAGCCGATTCTACCATATTTTTAGTTTTGTATCAGTATAATTCATCTGAATTGTAGAATTAAATGCTTATTATAATCATCAGTAGATAATAATTATGCAGTACAGTACTAAATTTAAAGGTAAAAAGCCGTTGAATTATTTAACTCCGCGCGCGGTAACATTGCTGTTTAACAAAGCTCATTATTTTACTAGCCTGTATAAAAACGTGAGAGAGCGTGATTTCTCTAATCTTTTTGTTGAGGAAAATCGAACTTTTATCGTTAAAATATATTTAATCGAGTTAAATATTGATTAACAGTTTTTTTTTAAATCAATTATCGCGCATTGTAGCTTTCCGATGAATCATGGGCCATAACTAAGTAACATATTCTGTTTTTTTAAACATGTATGAGACCGTAATGCAATCCTTCGACCGAAGATGCTCCGTAAAAGTGTGCATGTTAGTCCAAAGCTGTCCCGTAATAAATCTTAATTTGTAAGCTCACACACAAGAGCTGTCGCTCTTTAGAAGTGTAATTGTGTTACAAAAGTGATTTGTTAAAGCAATTTAAGTGTTTGGGCTTCGTTATTTGTACATATCATTGCATTGTTAAACAATGCACGACCATAGATTGTATCCACTTCAATTTATTTCAATTTAAACCGTCAAGAGAGCAGTTAGTACCAATTGTAACTATGTCACCATATTAGGAAACTATCACTGTGAGACATGGATTCCCGCGAACGAAACAATATTGTAATAAACATATAAATAATAATGTTGATACAGCTTCTATAACAATTTGAATCTAATAAGACAACTGTCTGTAAAAAGTATACTAAAACATGTATTGCATATATATAATTAGTTTAAGTTTAAAAAGTTATACAGCCGATGGTCGCCCATTTGAATGCCTTATTATATCAAATGCAAAAACAGATGCAGCTCATTTGTTGAAGGCTCTTTTGTGCTGTCCACGGATAATTTATGTAGATTCTATCCATTATTTTTATGTAAATTAAGTAAAGTTACAAGTTATTGAAAATATTGTGTTATATTATAATTGTTTGGTTTTAGTATCACACTGTATGATAAAGATATCTTGTTTCTATTGAGATTAAGGCGGCATGTCGATTGTAACATTATTGTTAATAAAATATATATGTATAAATTGCTGAAACCGTTTTTTATTACTTGTTGCGTGTTTCTAATTGTGGTTGTTAGAGCCGTAGGTCTAATAACTTGCGATAACAACCCTGGATAGAACATCACTTTTACGTAAATAGTTACATAACAAGTTTTGACATTCAGGTTGCGGAATTTGTTCGAAAGAGTTACCGCGGCCCTAAAGGGCACAAGACGAACACGGGTGGGTTTTAGTCAGTAAGAGTCTGACACTCCCTACCGCTCCACCCAGGGCGAGAGGGGTCATTTGACGATTTCCCATAAAAAAAAAAAGGATATAAAAAATAAAATCAATCTTTGTTCATGTCATGGAACTTCCCTGTTTAGGACAAACAATCAAAGGAAAATAAATACCAAAGTTACGGTACCTGTTAAATTAGGTGATTATGACTGGCAAAATCGTCAATCAACAAGGATATAAAAGGAATTAATTTTTAAATACTGAACAAAAATTATAATTTGTTAGTAAACGAGTGTCATTGGATTCTGGCACACTGTCTACGCAGTGTGCCAGAATTCAATGACACTCGGTCCAGACAGACCAGGATTGAGCGATCCCTGAATTACTATAACTTTTTTTGTGTTTATTCTACAAATTTTTGGATCGGTTCTACAATTTTTCTACAACCTTTATTAAACCCTTATACCAATCGTTTTTCAATTCAAGGGTGACGCCCTCAGTCCTGAAGTTATGTTATGTTTATATCGCGGGCCGATTACCTGTCTACTAAAGCATTAATGCTAATTACTTGTTTACATACACATATTATATGTACATAGAAATTTGAAAATTACTATACCAGTACCTACCTACATTTCCTTTTTCTACATCTAATAATTACCAAAATGGACATAGTTGTTTTCCTCGAAGTAATTTTGCAAAGCAACTGAATTGATGTTATCGTCATCCAATTTTTCTAATCAGCTTGATTCAGCAGGCTTGAAACATGTCAACAAGTTACACTGTTTGTGGCCGCCCCTTTTTTGATAGCGCGTGATAATACCACCATTCTAGTTTCGGAATTAGTAATAGTTACCTATATGACCAGCAGTGGTGGCCGAGTGGTAACGGTCCCGACTTACGAATTGAAGGTCGAGCGTTCAAACCTAGCCAGGCGCATTACTTTGTAGGTATAATTATTTTCATCACCACTGCTCTCAAAACGGTGAAGGAAAATATCGTGAGGATGTGTGGACATGTGACATTCACCAACCCTCACAAGCCCGCGTGGTGGATTACGGCCCATTCCCTCTATTAGAGAGGAGGCCTGTGTTCTAGCAGTGGGAACATTAAAAGGCTGATTATGCTTATTATGACCAATGCTCGCTAGCCATTTGTTTTCTAATTTGGACTTTCTGGTCTGGAATGGAATAGAATGACAAAGGAGTGGTCGAAGTTGTGTATAATGTATCAATATTCCCGAATAGCTCACTCCCAAGCAATCCTCAATAATTCGTCATTGCACAGGGTAGGTCCTTACGTTTGAAAACCTGTCTTTACGCTCATCGTCAGCAAATTGGCTGCAGAAGAGACGATAAACAAGTGATGATCCCCACTTGATCTGACAGTCGTTGGGCCGAAACGTTGACGGCTGGCTCAAGCACCTAAAACAAAGAACCCGAACGCGGTACGCCGTCAGGCTGTGCCCTCTACTAGCTCATATTATGAGCGTATGACGTTCAACAACCTAAAAGATATTCGCTCCCAAGTAATGAGAAAAATATGAAAATATAAAAATTATTCCAAACTATACTATAGCTCTTGAATTTCTTGAAATAAACACCAAGACAGTAGTTATTAGCACTTATTACAATACTACTAAATAGAGTCATATTTTTTGTACCGGAACAAAAAATATGACTCTATTTAGTCCGTCAAGTAATTTATCGAAAAACACGTGTCCAATAGTTTTTGAAAATCTATTCGCCATATCGATTATTATGAATTTATGATTTATTCCAGAAATCCCCACCGGTCAGGATTTCTGAAAAAAAAAAACATTTTTTTCCAGAAATCCGCACTAGCTAAATAAACTCGGTCTAGTGGGGATTTTTGGAAAAATAAGTACCAATCCCCACCAGATGTTATTGTTTCTGAAATCGGGTTTAGCTGGTGGGTGTATATGTTACCAGCTAAACCCGAATACCCGATTTCACCGTGAAAAATAAGGTTAATTGAGCTGACAATACATCCAATCAATGTGGTAATGATGTGAATAACAGTACATTTAAATTCCAGTCCATCTAAACTCTCAGTATTATATTTACGGCTGTAGGCTTTAAAACGAATAACTATAATACACATAGAGAATGTAACATAATACACGAATGATCAAGAGTTATAGATTATCGTCCATGTAAATATGACACTGGCAAATGTTTTAGTCTACACACGCCGAAATATCATTTTACTGACAATATTATTTATCATCAATTATGAAGAGAAGTTCAATCATATATCGCGAATGGGTGTGCCACTGCCGTGTGAGTAGGTCGTTGTTGCATCACGATGACGCATCTTGCTTCACTTGTTTGTGTCAATGATGGAGGTGAGGTTCTAATTAAAGTCATTCTCGCGTCATCTAGCACGTGCAGCCATGTATCGGTCAAGTTGGAACGTGAGGTATATAAAAATAATATATCAATGACCACCTATGATTAAATTAACTAAACTTGGCAGTTTATGTACATAATTCTGTTTAATTTTTTAAATTCATCACCGTGCAACCTTAACACTTTATATCATTAGCCTTATAGTGACAAGACTGAAAATATTTTTATTCCCTTAATATTTGACACATTTAAGTAAACCTAAACGCGATTGTGTACTTTACTTACTTTTAAAAACTCACAGTAGGCTTTCTGGTGAATTAAGCCACACAAAACCATTCAATGTTGCCTACTTGTAACAGAATATTTATACGATATTCCTTAATCATTATACTCATAATTATGATAAATTTTTAGTATGGGACCAACACTGAAAACGTTTGTATAGCCTTGTATCATTATGAGCATCACCTGGCCCGCAAATGATGGTTCTATCTGAAGCCAGCTTCCAGATTGTCCATCGTTATTCATATTCGTGCTTGGGGAACCCCCATGGTTGTACCGTTCAGACTTGACCACTAGAACTAGAAAGTTACCTAACCGATAAACCCTATCCTATCAGCCCAGCCTTTGAGGTGCAAATGTGCAAAAATATCGTACTTCGAGATGCAATAACTCTTATAACCAGTCTTCTGCTTTTCGTGCCCGATGTGTTTGCCATTCTTACCATGTAACCAACGGTTCAAAATCGCAACGCACTATTCCTCGGTAGAGACTATCCTATATGTATTCCTCCATTTTTCTCAATTTTGCTAACCAGTTGTAGGTTATACACACATTTTCTGGAGCGACCGTGACCTGTATACTGCGAGTCAGGGACATTATAAGTACCGACGTATCACTAGATATGTACATAAATATATCTACTTTTATTAGTAGTTAGATTGATTAGTAATGAAAGCAAAAGTTTATCTTAAATAAGTCATTGATAAATTAATTGATTAGTTTCTAGGGTAGGTCGGCATGCCGCTTTCATTTTTATAAAAAATGCGGTTGTTGAGCGTCGCTTTGCCATCAATAATCGTGTGTTACATACACTCTTCTTCATTTCGTGTCGATTGATTCTCAACTATTGGTTAGGAATAGGTAAACCTTCAAGGTTAAGCAACGCTTACGAAATCGGTATGTGGATGTGCGACCATCTTAACAAACCGAGATGGTCCCGCTTTCATTTTGTAGACCTTTGGTTGACGTTACGAAATGATAGAAGCTAGAAAATCTGACTCCAGTTTTTTCGAGATGGACCGTGTTAGGTGTTACCCAGCTAATGGATTGCGGAGGTCTAGCAGGCAGCCGCTCCTCGTAAAATGCTGGTATTCAGCTGAATCCGGTTTGACCTGATCCCAATATATTTGGGAAAGGGCTAGGCTAGGATGATGAAGCCCGCGTTTGATAATGTCACCACATGCAAATCGATGATGTGATTGACGATGGGGTACGCTTGCCTCAACGTAACCTGTCCTATAATCTTACAGTATTCAATAACAGTAGCTCCTATAAAAATCGACTACTATAGAATCCACAACGGATGGGAATGGAATGGGCCAAGTGACATCAGTAGCGCTGGCAAAGTTTCTTTTTAACCGACTTCTAAAAAAGGAGGAGGTTCTCAATTCGGATGTTTGTATTTTTTTTTAATGTTGTTGGAAAGGATATACTTCCCAAATGGTCCCATGAAAATTTTATCGAAATCGAACAAGTGGTTTTTTGTTAATTTCAATAAATGATAGCACATCTGTCGGGATAGCTGAAATCGCATGTTTGTTTATTGTTTTACACCAATTTATACCACGTACGCCGTGGTGGGTATGTTTAGCTGGGAGTGAACCACTAAAAAGTGAAAAATAAAAAGAAAACTTTTTACAAAAAATACAACCGACTTCTAAACAAAAAACCAAAAATTACAAAACAACTTTAATTTTGGAAGTCGGTGTGTTCAAAATCAAAAAAGCAACCAAAAACACCGAGTTCCAAAATTAAAGTTATTTTGTACTTTTTAACCGACTTCTAAAAAAGGAGGAGGTTCTCAATTCGGATGTTTGTATGTTTTTTTTTATTGTTTGTTCGCGCATAACTCCGTCGCTTGTGAACCGATTTGAAAAAATCTTTTTTTGTTGGAAAGAGTATACTTCCCAAATGGTCCCATGAACATTTTATCGAAATCAACCAAGCGGTTTTCGAAAAATCTAAAAAAAATATCTACATTGTCTACATTGACGACCTCTTAGTGTACTCTGCAAAGGAGCAGTGCTTTTTTTTACACCAATGTGATTGGTTCGTTTAGGTGGGGGAGGGGAGGGGGTGTAAGTACCACTAAAAAGTGAAAAATAAAAAACTTTTTAACAAAAAAATACAACCGACTTTTACACAAAAAATCAAAAAAGTGCAAAATAACTTTAATTTCGGAAGTCGGTGTTCAAAAAACGAAAAAGCAACCACAAACACCGATTTCCGAAATTAAAGTTATTTTGCACTTTTTTGATTTTTTGTGTAAAAGTCGGTTGTATTTTTTTGTTAAAAAGTTTTTTTTTGGTTTAGAAGTCGCTTGTATTGTATGTAAAAAGTTTTTTTTTTAATTCATCAGGAATTAACTATCCTCAATGTATCGTGGTACCTATTCACAGTTCAATTCTAAACAAAAATATGTCAGACATACAAGGAGGTTTTACTCGTATGACTGAGCTCAGCGGAATGGCTAGCGGATTGGTGACCGCTGACCCAATCCTCCACTCATGACGTACCTACGGGTTACGACACAATGTTTACCTTGACGTAAATATATTTTTTTTACTGGTCTTGTCACCTAAACAACAGCTTGTCTTGATTGATGTGTACAAGTTTTTACTGTTGCCTACAAAAAACAGGATTGTAACTAGGTAGTCCTTGAATGTTTCCAGAATCGATTGTGGAGTTTTGAAACATGAAATAATATAATTAGGTATTATTTAGGTTGCCTGGAAGAGATCGCGGAATGCGATAAGGCCGCCCATTGTACATGACTGTGTTTTAGTTTGTAGTTTTCTTTTATTTTATTATCCCCGGTGTACCTACAATTAAGTATTTATAATTGTTTCATCCGTTGTACCGTTTCTGTATAAGCTATCGTATCTATTATGAATAGTAAAAAATCAGATATAATTTATCTCGATGAATGGAATTAAACATTACTACCAGTAATCGAACCTCAGCTGACGATGCGACCACGGAAACGAATATTACTATGTTTGCGGTCGCATATGTATGAGATGACCGCCGTATTGCATTTCAAAGACATTAACCACAAAAGCCACAGCTTGATTTTCTGTTCACCTCTAGGCCATAAAACTAATTTATGTAGAACTATTATGTTGCTTGTTTATAGCAATAAAACTATTGCGTTCTAAACCTACCTAATACGTGTCGTTAGCCCGACCACGTGACGCCCCGTCAATGAGCGTGCGAAGTAAGGGGCGTAGTATTTACTTCCGAACTAAATGGACTATGTACCTACATATATATATGTAGCTATAGTGTGTTCTAGAATGGTGGGCGGAACGATTACGTAGGCACTAGGTTTTTTTATTGAGTATTTCTGATTGAGCCCGTTCTCTCATGTCAATTTATCTGCTCTGCATTCCTGCTGTCGTATTTGATATTATTTAGTACACCACTTTTCTTACACTTAATCACCGATTTTAGGGTATCTCATGGTGTATTTTTCGCTTCGGCAGTACGAAAAAGTAGTCTCAGAATTAAAATTGCAACTCAGCAGAAAATGCGTGAATCGGCGAACAGAAACATTTTGAAAATTATTTCAAAAATCGGAACGTCTTCCGTGTGTCGCCACACCGACAGGTCTAATACTTCTCACATAAGCTTAGAGACTCTTGGTGATCCTTCTGATTGGAGAGACCTTCAAATGCTACGCATTCAAGTACGCCGACATTTTCTAAAAGCGTATGCTTTGCTATGCTATGCTATGTAGAAAATGTCGGCGCGATCGACTCTGAAAACACTGTGCTGCCCTGCCATTTAAGTTAAACATTTGTTCTGACTATGTCAATTACCTTAGTTCTTCTGCCGATATTATCTTCATTTAGTTACGTTCAAAACCATTTCCTGACTGTGTTCATGTGACTTGGGGTCGGCGCAAATTAAGATATCAATGTTTGGTTGGTTTTTTTATTATTTTTATTTATTAATTTAATTTTGCGATAACATAGTAAAACATCGTTTTATATTCACCCGCGTAGTTCCCGTTCCCGTGGGTATATGCGAATATAATATAGGTAGCTTATGTTCACCGGAGATGGTGTATCTTCCCAACCAACAGTGAAAGAATTTTTCAAATCGGTCAAGTAGTTCCGGAGCCTATTCAATGCAAAAAAAAAATCAAATTTTTCCTCTTTATAATATTAGTGTAGTAAAGCTCACAAATAATTCAATTCTTCGTTTAATATTCCGAAACTAATTTTCAGTCATTTTTAATCGTGAAACCTTTCGTCTGTAAATTGATTGGTGAACACATGGTAAGCGGAATGCTATCTTCGCATCCGGAATACCTATATCGCATTTTTAATATAAATACAGTAAAGAACTGTAGGTCCTTTATAGTTTTTGAAATAGGTAGCAAATTATTGTATCTGGTCAGGCTTGAGAATTTGCAGATAAGAGCGTGCTAAATTTTACTTTTAGGCCAATGTTTTCCAGCTATAGCACAGTTTGACATAATTATATGAAACTTCAAATGGTTAAATCAGAAAATAGGGCTAGGTATTTAGGTAAACAATTCGACGGAGAGGCTTTGGTAAAATAGGTACCTATATCTATCTGTAACCATTAGTTGGGACATTAGAAGTTATTAGTACGAGTAGGTACGGCACTGACTTCTGTTAGAATCTGTCTGACCATCACTAAAAAACTCTAATTTAGTTTATAACCAGTTGGCGGTCTGGGACCTCAGTGCCCATAGTTCTATAGACGATGATCTCTTCTTCAGCTTCAGATGGCTCTGTCATAAATAGAAACTTATTTCTAAAAAGCCAAGCATGATAACTCTTGAGTTGTTTAATGTTTGTCACAAGTTATCCAACAGATGTCAGATGTGAAGTATTAGATTATCTAGACATGTTGTAGTAATCAGTAATTAAACGTTACTTTTAATGTCCAGACAATAGCAGACTTGAGGCCCAGGACAGTGCAATTAAATGCGACCTAATGCGTTTACTCGGTCTATGTTGACTGACCGTTTTTTTCTGGATGGGAAACCATCAAATGTGTACTCCCACTCTGGGCGGAGCGGAGGGGAGTATCAGCCTCTTACTGACTAAAACCCACCCGTGTTCCTCCTAGTGCCCTTTGTGTTCCAGGACTGCGGTGACTCTTCCCAATAAATTCCGCTAGCACGGTGACTGAACTTAACGCGTTAGGATGCAAACCAATGGATGTGAGCGACATTTGCTGCCAAACTAAATTTATTTTGTCTCTGTTCACAGAAAACGACTTCCAAGAAGTCCGTTGCCACAAAGTATTCGAGGCAATGCGCACGTGCTGCATGAAGTTCAAGCCACCGAATAACTCTCTGGTTTGTGAAGGATACGATCTAGAGCCACGCAAGTACGCGCCGGTCACTGATAGACCGGCTAAGTAAGGTAATCTTAAACCGAAACCTTCATTTAATTTCCAATTCTCACAAGCCTACCTACACACACCACCAGCCACTAAACATAATACATAATTACTATACCTCGATTAAATTAAACACACACATTAATCTTTGACTTCCAGGAGGTATGGACAGTCGTCGTCGGAGCCAACCTTTAGGCAAAAGAAGTTGGTTCTACAGATACCCGAGGACCTTCCAGATCACCTTCACTACTTTGGGGCTCGGAATATTCTTTTCAAAGCCCATTTACGACATTTTCTTCAGACCGCGCGATCCCATCGATTTTACTGAGCCAGATACTACGTTTCCGATTCGCAGGGCTTAAAACAAATTATGGAATCAATCTCTAAAGCTAAAGAAAGGCTAGCAAAGTATCCTGTGATATTTGCCAAGTGTTCTAAGCAGAGTGTTTTGTACGCCCGCTGTGTGCTGCTAAAAGAAGGATCGGTGAAAAAAGACGATTGTGCTAAAGAGTTCGAAGAGTTCAAAGGTTGTTTATATTCTGCTGCGAAAAACTTGAAGACGAGAATTTAAAATGCACGAGTTGCTGCAATTTATAAACTTGCCGCTTCAGTACCACCTTGTCGCTGGTTTCTTCATTAGGCTGTTTTTGATAGCATACGGCGACTTCCACGACAAAACTTACGATGTCCCGTACACAGACGTTGACTATTCCGTGTTCACGGATGCTGCCAGGCATGTCTTACACGGAGACTCGCCATACAAACGACAGACCTATAGATACAGCCCGTTGTTAGCTTACCTTCTGGTCCCTAACATGATTTTGGGCAAAGACTTCGGAAAAATTCTGTTTTCTACATTCGACATCTTTATAACCATCGCTGTTAAAACGTTGGTGGAACATCAGCTAGGGCCCAAGAGCATTGCTACTAATATCCCGATGTACTGCTCCTTCTTGTGGCTCTACAACCCGCTGAGTATCGGTATCTCGACTCGCGGCAACGCAGACTCGGTGTCCTGTTTTACCATCATACTATCCTTACTTTTATTGCAAACCGCTGTAGTCAAGGGACTAAAGAAATATGCTTTGTCTGGATTTCTTCTCGGAATATCGATCCATCTACGATTGTACCCGATAGTCTTTAGCTTCCCGATGTACCTAAGTTTGGGGGTGACTAAAATTCCTCGAAGAATAACCATGAAAGAGGGAATGTTGATATTGTGGCCGAATTTGAAGCAACTTACATTGGCTATGAGCTGTATTGTAACATTATTTTGTCTGACTTACGGAATGTGGGCCCTGTACGGTTACGAATTTCTATACGAGACATACTTGTACCACGCCTCCAGAGTTGATATACGTCACAATTTTTCCGTTCTCTTCTACTATTCGTATTTGAGCATGAATCAGCTTACCTTCGACATAGTGAAGAATATCACTAATCTGTTCAAAGCCGTTATTCTGTTTCTGCTGAGCATAAAGTACGGCGCTGATCCGAGGACGTTGCCGTTTGCTATGTTCTGTCAGACGGTTGTGATAGTCGCGTTCAACAGTGTCATGACGTCACAGTATTTTGTGTGGTTCTTGTCTCTGCTCCCGCTGGTGGCACATTCGTTCAAGATCACCCGACATAAAGCCTTGCTATTAGCCATCATCTGGGTAACCGCACAGGGCGCGTGGTTATTCTACGCATACTTATTAGAGTTTAAAGGCAGAGAGGTGTTCTTCCTAATATGGCTGAAAGGTGTAGTTTTCTTTTGCTCTAATATCTTTGTGTTAGTACAATTTCTAGGGAGTTATACAATTGGATATGGCTTTGGTGTGGGCCAAGTCAATCATTTAAAAACTCAGTAGGTGTTAGTTGAATAAATTATTTGTATCTGTAGATAGTCTTGTAGATGTCATGAAATAATGCAAATGGTGTAAAAATAAAATGATAAACATTGAATTTCTTTAGTTTTATTTCTAACGAGTGAACTAACATCCAAAGACTAAATCATAAAATTACTAAATATTAATAATGACCCATTCTAGAAAACAGAAATTGCATTAACTTGTACATTGTAGCATGAGATTTATTTTCAATCCCGCAATTAAATTTTCATGAACCCCATAACATTCAATTTGTTTCTCATAATTTATTATTATTTATTGGATGACAACTTATAATGAATCAGGATACTATTATTAGTCAAGATGTTTGATAATAGCAATAATAATAATCATAGCAGTCTTTTTTGAGGTCATGTGATTCTAATAAATGCCTTTAGCTAGGAGTAACAGAACACGCTAATGTCGATATAATTATTTGACTAAATTATTGTTTTCAGTGTCGAATGCCTGTTTTCACTAACACACACACAAATATGAATATATTTAGGCCCTAATTTAGGTGTCGCCTATTGTTCATGGATATGGGCATAAAAACCTAACAATAACAGGTAAACCCGTTAAATTTATTGTTTATTCCCAATGAGTGCTTACTACATCCTACCTTTATTTATATCAACTGGAAAACACTTAACTAAATGTCCGATACTGGTAAATTTTGCACAAGATTCATAACAAGTGTCATCCATATTATTTAGCTCTATTTCTTGCCCTCGGACAAGTTGACCTTGGTGAGGTCTTCAGTTTCCCCTTGGGACATGTTGGAGAGCTTCTTGCCGATACGCTCGTGAACGTCGAGGTATTTAGCCACGCAGCGATCTAGGCAGACTGATTCGCCTTTGCCTGGAAATTAGAAATATGCAAGAGTTACTTAAATAAATCAAAGAATCTTGAGAAGTTCTTAAATTAAAAGTTGAAAACGTTCCATATTCCTTCTGATCAGTTTGTCAGAGAGATCAGTCCTTTGAACTTGGAATTACAACTTCATTATCATCATTACAGCCTAAAAACATCCAATGCTGGCCTAGATATTTTGGGGACACTTAGGGGGCCATGTTATGCAACAGCATCAATTCTGTGTGTTTTGCACCCAGCTGATTCCTGTGGCGTTAACCAGGTCATTGGTCCAAATTTTTTTTTGATGTCACTAATATTTATGTTATTGATTATTTATTTGGAGTTTCAATTCATAAGTTTCAGAATGTTGTTTTAGATGTTGCTTTGCAGAATTGTTGGTTTAGATGTTACAGCTGGTTCACATTAGGTCGGACCGACAGTTTACCGTTGACCGACTGTCGGTTGTTGCTGTTCACACTAGACGCTGCCGACCCGAACTAATGTGAACACCACTGATGGTCGGTCGTTTTACTGCCTGGACCATCACAAAGCAGTCAGTCGTGAGTTGACTTTTGTATACGAGGGATGACGAAAAGTTCTGTATTTATTTCGTCCTCGAAATACATATGCAAATATAGATCTGACACGTTTCTCGGCCCGAAAAAACTGTCGTTCCGACCTAATGTGAACCCGCTCTTAGGATCAAAGCAGATAACATTCCATAGCTCCTGTCTACCCCCTTAGAAACAAGTATATGTTTAAATGCATGATTAAGTCTTTAATGATAGCCAAACAGCCACTACTTACTGAATAAACAAAAAAATATGTACCTATTTAACTTATATTCAGAAAAGTAGTACTTTAGCAGTTACAATCAGCAGTATAATTTCTATAAATATGAAAACAATGCAAACAAGGATATACACTTACATAATTCAGTCTCGTGATATTTAACCGGTATGCACTTGCGGTGGCATGCGGTGACTAGTCGGTTGTACATATCCGACATCATCTCAATCTCCAACTCCTGGACAAGCTGCAACTTCGCAGCATCCAGCATTGGCGATGCCATCTTATTCTTTCTTGTTTCTCTTTTACTTTTTTTTTTGTTTAAAATTCTGCAATTTACAATGGATGAACATTTTTATGATGCCATTATGTTTTGTACTGAGCAATTTAAAAAGCTATTTAAGTCATAATAACTGCTTTCAGGAATGTAATATGAAACACCTTAATGCATACTATACTATAAGTGATATTATAATATAGTATGCATTAAGGTATTTGGTATTTTTAGCAGTATATTCCCAAGAATGGAGTTCTGAAAGGGTCTGTTTGTTTGCTAACAGAACTGACAGGATTGGTTGGGATGACTGACATGCTGATGTGTTTTTATTAGCCCAAGTTAGGGGCTTTGCCTAGTAGTAAGTATATGAATCGGCTTGCTTACTCTACACTACACTGAACTGAGTTTCATTACTCACCCTCACAGCTGCCTGTACACGTCTGGATACTCTCCTGAATTGGACTTGCGCATACGTTCCCGCGATCTCATGTTCTCCAAACGACGGGCATTTATCGAGTTCTTCGCCACCACAAACAACGATAAACTAGTCACTGTTACTACTAACCTGCAAGTCACAAAGTCTAAATTTATTTACTATCAATAATATTTAGGAAGCCGTGTCGAGTGATAGGATTTTTCAATAAACAGCTGATTCTCAACAATATCAATTAATGGAATTGGGTTTATTGATTACGACAGGTCATTTGGTTAAAAGTAGCAACAGTCATAAAAAGCAAAAAATTATGTCATTTTAGGGCAATTTACAGGGATTCATGCTGAATAGGTTCAAGATAAATAGTCAAGAATAAAATAAAAGTTAAATGTACAGGGCTCACCACAAATGGACTGTTTAGTTTTAACGGGCAATGTATTGTATATATTGAAGTAATTACCACGAAATTGTAATTTTCCCGAACTTTCCAAGCGGCATAATATATTCTCGTGAAAACTTCAGTGAAATTATTTGAGGTTATAATTTTAGTGTCGCAATCACTCACGTTACGTCATAGGAGGAAGTCACTAGTATCGTGCTTCATATGGCAATACAACACATTAAGGTGCTTTGACACTATATGATGGGTTTGGTTCAACGACCATGGGTCCATGGGTTTTTGTTCTAATGCCAGCTCCACACGATGTAGACGTATCCTCGAAACTAAATAAATGGAATGTGGACAGTGGAAAGAGCGTTTGCTGTATTGAGCTTGTAATTACTTGCTGTAACCAATCGAATGTCAGATGTCGTTAAAAATTAGTTAACCCGTGAACAGGGTTATAGACTCTTATTTTATATCTTTTATCTTATTTTTTGTATCTTTTTAACCTATCCTGTTCTATAATATTTGTTATCTATGTAAAATATTGATTGTATGTGTTACCGGAAAATTGCATACTCGATCCTGTGAGAAACAATCGTTTTGATTAGAATAAATCTCATCCAGTTTACAAATTCACACGTTATTTTACAATCAATTTTCCAATAATGTTTAAAAACGTTCATATAAATAGTTCATGTAAACGAATTATGATGTTGAGTATTTGAGTAGGTTTTCTAAAAATTGTATTATTTCTGAACGAATTCAACGCCGCACCCAACAAAAAAATTGCGAAAAAAAAGAAACGTCACGTCGCGTCGTATCAAGATTGAAGATTCATGTCAATGTTCAAAACAAAACGAAACGTGGTTTTATTGAATTAAAAAGTGATTTAAATCAATAAACATGCCTAAACCTACTAAATTACATTCTAAAGGCAAGTCAAACTCTCTACAGAAACCGTTTAAAGTAGAGAAAGACTCATCGGATGGAGCGGACCCTGAAGAATCTGTACGGCAGTTTCAACTTGAATTGTGTTGGTGTATTCAACAGTTAGAACGGTCTTTGCACGAAAAGAAAGGCAATGAGAAGCAAAGTAAGTTTCATGTAATGGGTACACTTCATTAGCAAAAACTTTAGTGACTAGGTTTCACCAGTTTTAGCGTAAGTAGCACAAGTACTTAAAGCACTAACATACATGCAAGGACGATGATAACTTATAAAAGTGGTGCTTCTATCACCCTTATAGACTGGATTTGTGTAATAATCTTTTAAAATTACTCATTGATTGTCTGTAGCATATGTATTACACAACAATTTCATTTATTATTGTCAGGAATCTGTTTTAACAGTATATTTCTGTTGTTTCAGTGCAAGAAGCATGGAAGGTGTTGACAGTTCTAAAGAACAACAATCAACCTGTTATACGCAAGAGGCAGCTAATGCGCACACATTTTGGTGACTATAGAGCTAAAATGGCTGCTGAAGAGAAGAAATTAGCAAAAAGTAAGGTTAAACTAGTGTCCTAGAAATATTTTGGTGCGAGAAATGCATTACTGACAGTTGTTAACAACTGATTAAATTATGGATGGCTCTTTGTTATAAAATACTAAAATAAGCAATGTTAAGGAACTGTTTAATAATATGTCCATTTTGTAAGTGCAGAGCCCTCAATATTATAGTCAATACTGTTGAAAGATTGTTCAGAAGACAAGAAGTGACTACACATATATAATTCTAAAGGTCACCTGTGAAAACTCCAGTAGAAGAATTAACATTTTTCTGAGTCGGGGACCACTTGTTCACTAGCATAATGTGAAAGCCTTCACTCTTAACCTCTTATAAATTGAGGTGATTTGTTTGCAGTGGCCAGTAAAATCAAGATATCAGATGTTCCTGAAAAACCAAAAGCTACATTCTTGAGAAAATCTGCATTTTTGACCACAGGTGATGAATCTTTTAGATTCAACTTCAGTTTAGCACCAGAACAAGTAGATAGTGGCAATACTGTTAAAGATTGCAACACTAGTGAATCAGTTCAAATAGATAGCAACACTAAAGTTAATCCTGATGTTGCCAACATAGAAAAGGGCAGTGGAGATAGTGCAAAACAATTCAAATTTTCATTTACAAAGTCAGATTTTAAGTTTAATTTTAATGTAGATAATTCTTAGGTTGTACTTATGATACCTTTAAATATGAATTCTGTACAAAATGTAACTGGATTAATATAGGTGTGGTAAGTGCTTTATTATGATTTGAGTTTTATTGTAGAATGGTTGTACCTACCTTTTCAGTATGTATATATGTCACCAGAAAATAGCTAACCAGTTCTATGATGCAATCAATCTCACTCAAAAAAACTACCCATATATGTCACAGAAAATTGAAAACGCCGTTAGATTGTAAAATATCACATGAAATTATGAACTACTTTTTCTTAATAAGATGCAATATATTAGAAACTATTGAATTTTGATGGGATTTATTGTAAATAAAGCGATTTTTTCATAATATATCGGGAAATAATAATCTAATACAGATTTTCAATTTCCAGTGACACAGTTTGTTAAATAGATTCAGTCAATGGCTTGCTATAGAGCACCCTAACATAACAGTTGATTTGCGTGTCTGTTGCATAGCGCACGACTGTGTCTTTGAAGAGTTCGGCCGTAGAGTATTGTTGCCACAGTATTCACCCAGTCAGTCGAGTGCCACTGTGCCGTTAGGGCTAAGACATCCGCGTACTGGAAGCGAAGTGTGTTGATTGATAGGCTAATCCTTTGTGTAGATGTTAAAATGCGTCGGCGCCAACACACTGCCCTGAGGAAGAGTGTTACATGCATATCTATGAAAATGTGTTTTAACGATGTTGTCTAAGTTATGCAGCCCTCTTCAGTCGGCCGCCCAGTATATGTAAGTTGTCTCCAACCAACAGCCTTCATAATTGCATCTGTCCATCTTGCCGGTGATCGTCGCAGTTGACAAAAAAATAAAAATTGGCCTACCCTCCGCTTTATTTGAGCGGCCTTGTTATCAGTTGGTATAAAATTTTGACGACACGGTTGGCGCAGTGGTTGAGCGTTCGGCTGCTGCGCAAATTGTCGCGGGTTCGATCCCCGCACGGAACAAATTTTTGTATGGCCTACGATAATTGTTCCGGGTCTGGGTGTCTTATGTACCTATGTGAGTTTTCATGTTTGTGAACGCACCCACGATACAGGTGTAAATCCTAGTGTGGGGCAACGTTTTTCTTTAAAACATAAAGATAAAATGTTTGGAGGTATGCGGAACAGAGAGTAAAGTCCCGGAAACCTCCGTTGAAAAGGGAGGATCCTCCGGCCTGGTGGGCAACTGCCCGATAGATGATTTCGGGCTGTCGTATATGTTCTAATCGCGCGGAGAACTTTGATTGCGCGATGCAGGGTTAGTTCTTATGTGGCGCCATAGATGTCGCTACATCACTCCCCTCCGGAGATCGGAGATCGATGGTTCTTGATGCATGCCAGGCCAGTGGTAGGTTGGTTCCAGTGGGTCGGAACCGAATGCCGCAGAGTTCTCGGTGAGTCGGAACTGTCTGCGGTGATGCCCCAGTGAGTCGGGGTGGTGCTGTCCCAGTGAGTCGGGATGATGCCCCAGTGAGTCGGGGTGATGATGTCCCAGTGAGTCGGGATCATGCTGCAGGCTCCAGTGAGTCGGAGTAGTGCTGCTGGCTCCAGTGAGTCGGAGCGGTGCTGTGCGACGTAGTGGCTTGACTGCTTGCGTCGACCAGGAGAGGTTCTTCATGGCTCTTCATGTGACTGGCCGAAGGTTCAGTGTACTTCACCAAAGTCGCTGACGAGGCTGAGGGTGATGACCAGGTATGAACCAAGTAGGCATATGCTGGTGGTCAGGATACCCTTTATAGCCGTGGGTGCTGGCTGTATGGCTGCTTGCTGCTCGAAAGCTTGAGAGAAGTGATGATGACGTCACGAAGTAGTAGCTACACGAAGGCTGCGCTGACGTTCTTTGTCGAGGGTCACCAGTTTGGAGGCATGCGGAACAGAGAGTAAAGTCCCGCAAACCTCCGTTGAAAAGGGAGGATCCTCCGGCCAGACGGGTTGTTAGGTCTGGTGGGCAGCTGCCCGATAGGTGATTTCGGGCTGTCGTATATGTTCTAATCGCGCGGAGAACTTTGATTGCGCGATGCAGGATTAGTTCTTATGTGGCGCTATAGATGTCGCTACAAATGTTTGGGCTTTAACCGTATGAAATGAAGCCTGTCACAGTCCACCTAAGAAAACAGGCCTCTCCTAATAATTTGTTTCATCCACTGCACGAAGTCGCTTACTGCTGAGCATGGGAGTATTTTTCTTCTACCAATCCCCATATCTGCTTCAGTTGTGGGATCTCCCAGATAACATTAAAATGTTCAAAATCCTATTGCCCATGTTCCAGAACGCAAACTCCAACTCAACTCTAACTCCAACTCCGTCGTAGCATCAAACTGTAAATAAGTAAGTACTTAAAATTTGTCATAAATTGAAGTTTTCGTGTTGGATAGATAAGCAAGCAAATGCGTAAAAGCGTTTGCTTAGCTGAAACTCATCTCTCGAGGACGGGAACCCCAATTTATAACGTCAATTAGACATGCTTTCATTGACGTTTTCGTGCTCATGTTGGAGTTGGAGTTTACATTTTGGAATATGGGCCTATGCCTGGTGTCTGCATACAATACCGTGCCTGTTTCTAATAAAGTTAAATTCTTTCTTTACCAATTGATAATAATCAATCAATATTATAAAACTCTTCCGTTTCTGATGAGCGAGTAACGGGCAGGCAACGCACAGCAGAAACAACTGGTTTTACAAAGCCTCGGTAACTGAGCGGAGCGCTAAGAGAGCACCTACGGGAACGGGATATGCGCGTACGAAGTCCTGGGCTCCTGGGGCACAGCTAGTACCTACATAATAAAACACGAGAATTGTTTTAAAAAAGAACTGTAACTATTTATTGTTTTTGTCACACAGACTTTGATAGTAACCCTTCGTGTCGAGCTGTCCGTTGTCGTCCCTTATCCACTTGGCACACGCCAAGTCTTTGTAGAAGGTCTCGGAATTCGCGAAGGAGAAACCTACAGGCAACTCCGTGGCGTTCACGGCCCCGCCGCCCCAAGTCGCTACGCCTATCAACTTGTTGCTTATAGTATCAATAATCGCTCCACCTTCAACTCCCAGAAAACGATTACGACATGCTGCTTTTTCATTAAAATAGTCTTTGAAAGGACAGGTGTGGTAGCAAGGCACGCGGTAGCCTTCATGCTTTATATCATCGTTTCGCTGTAGAACTTTGAAACAAATGTCGGGCTCTGCGATGACGTCCAGTTCAAAGAGAGTGAACTGCTCTTCTGGTTTCGCAAACCTGTGTATTTCCTGTTGAATCGAAATTGGGTTTATTAAGGGCATTTCGGAGTACCTACTGTTCTTTTAAGTATCGACCTCCCGGGACTGTCTTGCGTGAGCGGTCTAGCCCTTGAATGCCCAGTGCACTGCAGAAAACAGGTCACTCACAAGTACCGATTAAAAAACTGAGTGTTGGCTTTATAAATAAATTAAAAAAAATACTTTCCCCTAATGCAAGTAAAGATGAATGATTGAAACCAAAGTTTAATACTTAGGTACTTATGTGCCAAAAATAAAAACAACTTTTATCTTTTTAACCGACTTCTAAAAGAGGAGGAGGTTCTCAATTCGGATGTTTGTATGTTTTTCTTTTTTTTTTTTTAAATATTTGTTCGCGCATAACTCCGTCGCTTGCCAACCGATTTGGAAAATTCTTGAATTCATGTGAATAGTTTTTTATTTTTCACTTTTTAGTGGTTCACTCCCAGCTAAACATACCCATCACAGCGTACGTGGTAAAAATTGGTGTAAATAATAAACAAACATGCGATTTCAGCTATCCCGACATATTTGCTATAATTTATTGAAATTAACAAAAAACCGCTTGTTCGATTTCGATAAAATTTTCATGGGACCATTTGGAAAGTATACCCTTTCCAACAAAAAAAGATTTTTTCAAATCGGTTGGCAAGCGACGGAGCTATGCGCGAACAAACATTAAAAAAAAAACATACAAACATCCGAATTGAGAACCTCCTCCTTTTTTAGAAGTCGGTTAAAAATAAAACCGACTTCTAAACAAAAAAACCAAAAAGGGTTCTCTATTGTATTACCTAACTTTTTTATCCATGATTTAAAGAGCCATAACTTTTTTAGTCCTAATCATCATTTGTCCGAATGATCACTTACCCGAACTTAATATCACCTAATATCTCATGCCATAAAATTAAAATCTCTAAATATAATATGTCCTAAACCCGTTTTTCATAAATATTACAATCAATAATATACAAAATATATAAAACCGTTTTCAATAAAAGTTATAGTCCTAAATTCAAATTACAAATTAATAAACAAATCATATTCTTAGAACGTATAACAAAGCAATTGCTATGATCTTCTCTCATTTGTTATAATTAAAAATATTTGATGATGCATTATATTTTTTTATTATATATTACGTAAATAAATATATTACATCTACTTAATAAAGCAGTTGATTGTGAACATTTGTGGTTTTTATAAGCAAGCAAGCATGCAGCATGCAAGGAGTCATGCAGCATGCAAGCAAGCATGCAGCATGCAAGGAGTCATGCAGCATGCAAGCAAGCATGCAGCATGCAAGGTGTCATGCAGCATGCAAGCAAGCATGCAGCATGCAAGGAGCATGCAGCATGCAAGAAGTCATGCAGCATGCAAGCAAGCATGCAGCATGCAAGGAGTCATGCAGCATGCAAGCAAGCATGCAGCATGCAAGGAGTCATGCAGCATGCAAGCAAGCATGCAGCATGCAAGGAGCATGCAGCATGCAAGGAGTCATGCAGCATGCAAGCAAGCATGCAGCATGCAAGGAGCATGCAGCATGCAAGGAGTCATGCAGCATGCAAGCAAGCATGCAGTATGCAAGGAGTCATGCAGCATGCAAGCAAGCATGCAGCATGCAAGGAGTCATGCAGCATGCAAGCAAGTATGCAGCATGCAAGGAGTCATGCAGCATGCAAGCAAGCATGCAGCATGCAAGGAGTCATGCAGCATGCAAGGAGTCATGCAGCATGCAAGCAAGCATGCAGCATGCAAGGAGTTCTGTCACGGCTCCGGCGCTGCGGGGCTCCGGCGGTCCCACGCGAGTTTATCGTCGCAGATGGGTTTAACGCTCACCACCGCAGCTTCGGCTTGCTGGCCGGCTTCGCCGGCCAACCTCAGCCGCGGCGGCGAGTGTTACAACCACCTGCTCCTCAACTCGCGGGCCGCCTCGCCCTTCCGCGCCTACGCGATTTTAAATTACACTCTAGGGGTAGGGCAGACAAGACTACGTGGAGTCGGATTTACAGCGATTCGTTTCTGTCACTAAAACCTATTTATTATAAATGAACATTCCGAATAATACACATTATTCAACACAATACTTAGGATATATGACTTTAGGGCATCTAAAATTAGGAGATTGAATTATTATAGTACTCGATATTATGACAGAATACTTTTAGAACTAAAGATAATTATGCTAACCAAAATTTCGGGGTTTTGAACATTATGGTTATTGTAGTTTAAAGCAAGTGTGTTATGGATAATGATTTTCGGACAAACAATTTTATGAGAAGTAAGGGAGTACCACCAAAAAGTATAAAAAATCTTTAATTTCGGAAGTCGGTGTGTTCAACAACAAAAAAGCAACCAAAAACACCGAGTTCCGAAATTAAAGTTATTTTATACTTTTTGGTTTTTTTTGTTTAGAAGTCGGTTTTATTTTTTGTAAAAAGTTTTTTTAACAATAAAAATTTTAAAAATCCAAACGAGGACCTATTCATTTTTCTTTTAAATTATTACGTCATAAATAATAAAACATTTTTCTTATGTAGGGGCTATTCTCATTTTTTCTTATAAATGGAGGAGGGGTCAGAATAGCAAAAATACACTTAGATAATTTAAGTACCTATGTAATATGAATAGACAGTAACATACTACCACTTCAATTCACTAAGAATAAGAATAGAATAACTAAATAACTATAATAAACTAAATATGCATGCACTTGTCCTGCCAGCTATGTTACCACTGGAATGGTGATAAATGGGAATAAAAATTTCAACGGTTGCCAGTTGGGATATTATATGACACTAATGTTCCCAAATGTCACCACCACTATATTAAATTAGCACTTTGCCCGTGACTTTGTCCATGCGGATTTTCGTACTTTCCTTTACAAATTACAGTACACACTCTCCGATTCCTCTAAAGAGTAGGTAGTTGAAGAGTTCGCTCAAACCACAACATTACTTAGAGCATTTTTATAGGCACCTGTTATAACTTTTAAACAAAACGTCAGATGTTAATCATTGAAAATGTAAATTAGTTGTAGGTAGAGGAAAGTAACCTAATATGAAATACTATTTCGTTTTATGGATATTAAAAAATAACTAATCACAAATCAGAAGTGTTCGATGGTAGATACCTACTCCTAATCAGTCATTTATTTGAAAGTCAGCAATTAGTATTTCCATGTTAACATGTTAATTAACAAAATAATATTTTCTTTTTTCAAAGTAACAAATGAGGAAACAAATATGGAATAGGGTACCAAAAATGGAGTATGGGCATGAGAATCCAAAAATCATGGTTAATAATATGAATCACTTGTTTTTTAAAAACCACAAACTCATCGTCGACACAGAATCATCGAAATTGTTATTTGCCCAGAGCCCACAAATTCAGCACTTAATTTATTTTTATATTCTACTACCCTTAGAAAAAAAATAGTTTTTGACATCCAGCATCATCAAAGTCCACACACAAATAAGGATCACTGTATGTGCCAAGCTGGATGCATCCCTTCTTAAGAGTATTATTATCATCAAAATCCAAACGTGGTCCATATTCAGATTTTCGCACCGGTTCCATCATAAATGTGCTCATATTTTGCGAGCTACAATAGCATCATTTGCTAATGCAGATTTTACTTATAAAAATAAACATAAGCATTATTATTTCTAGTGTCATTGAATACATTGATCATACCATAAAAAACATGGGCTTTTTCCATAACCTTTAAAGTTTCTGGGTGGTGACAAAACAAAACACACCAATCACAAGCGAGGCTTATCTTCGGTCAGTGTACGGTTCTAAAATTAGCAAATGAAATAAAAGATGGCTATGTATTTCGGTTACAAGTACAATTTATGGAGAAATCATGTGATTCCATATTTGGATACTATTCCATATTTGTTTAATTTCCTCTACTTAATGATGATGATGTTGGATTAATATAATGATACCAATACCCGGGTTTTGATTGAATTATTTGAATAAAATAACGTTAATTGTGTAACGTTAACTATAATATGTAGTTAGACATATTGCGGATTTTTTTGTTGGTAATAATGAGTAGGAACTTTATAGTTTTATCAGCGCACGTTCATTTAAGATTCGTGTGTAAAATATTACGCTGAATATACATACTTATATGGTGTTAAAATAGAAAAAAAATGTCGGCTTAAGCGCGTGAAAAAGCCAAATCCAAATGCAGTAATCGTATACCTACGGTTGGAAAGGGCTTCCCAAGAGCAATCGAATGATAACACCATATGACCGAGTGAAGCAGTGCCAGGGATGTAAAACAATGAATGTGGCTGAGCGGATCAACGACAGTGTCGTTGAAACTATGAAAATATTACCCGTTACGTACACATATTCACGTACAACACACGGCCGTGTCCATCACACAGCCACATCCCATTTTATATACAGTGTGAAATTTTAATGGTTGTTTTCCCGAAGCGAAATGAGTCTGTATCGGTAATACAATCGATTTATATATATAATAAATATTAGACTCCATAAATGGCAGATTAACAATTGTGATAAACAAAACTCGAAAGCGACTTGAACCAACAGTAGTGCATCGCGCGATATGTAGGTACGCGGAACGCGACGCGCGTCTCTTGTAGGTATCTACCTACGTTATGTCTAGTGCACTACTATTGATTCTCGCTCTTTCGAGTTTATAAACACTTTTTTAATGATTTGAAAAAAAAAAACATTTTTTTTAGTTTAACTTTGTGTTTCGATAGTACCACTGATGGGTAATCGTCCTGCCGCGGGAAAACAACCATTAAGATTTCACACTGTATATTGTTATAGTGGTGGTGACATTTGCCAAAAGAGCGTCATATGTCGCCATTAGCAACAGTTGCATGTTTTCCAACTGTTGTTAATGGCGTGTCTTCCCATTTCCCATTGTCATCAGTGGTCGGCGGGAAAGATGGAAGTAGACGAAATTTTTTCGGAAGATACTGAGCAAATAAAAATAAGTTTATCATAATTTTAAACTCTATCGTCCCGCTTTCAAAAACCAGAGTTACCTTTTAACTCAGACGTCGCTAACAGGAGGATAAGTAACAACTATTTTATACCTAATAGCCCCGACTTAACAAGTACATACCTATTCAAAAGATAACTCTGGTTTGTACAAGCGAACTTATCCTTACCTTTTTTATAGCATACGCGATGACTCTATAGTTAATTTTCCCGTAGTTTTTATCTATGTTTGCAAACCAGTGAAATAGTCTATCAGTCCTCTTAACAGCGGTGAACAAATTTATGTGAGCCCACTTTACGCCTTTGACCTTCTTAGCGTCGACGACGATAATCCCAATGTCATCAAACATCTGTTTTGTCGGCACTGAAGGCAATACGAAAGCTCGCACCACGAGCCGTAATGACATGTAAAGTAGTGTCGTGTGTTTTATTTTTAAACTGGAAGTAACATTATGAGGTAAGAGCTAAGGGCGCCATGGCGACGTTTGACCCAAGTCCAGCACTAGCCATAGACCATAGTGCTACGTTAACTGTAAGCGTCGATCCAAATATAGAGACGTGAAGTTCGCTAATCGCGGTCACTCGAGGGCTCGGCTAGCCTTCCTTAGGTCAATTCTTCATTAATGTATAGGTAATTCGTGAGGGATTGAGTCCATCGCCACCAACACAAAACTTGAAGTTAAATTAAAAGGTATCGGTAGCAATGAAAGAAGTTTGCTATGTATGATTAAATTCTTCCAAAATTATTAACCTAATAAGTTGTACCTAGCAAAGTCTTTGTTAATCAGTTCAAATTTTCTATAAGGCGTGTGCAGGAACTACATAGGTAGGCAGCACAGAAGCGATATTAAAAAAATCCGAATTTGCAACACCAGATGGCACAGTACGGCGTACGTACACATTCCTTATAGAGAATTTGAATGAAACACACATAGTGCTGTGGATTCAAAATGTACTTACGAATAGATACACGCGGCGGCTGTGATGAAGATGCCGTCTTCAATACAGGAGGCCGTGCACGCGTGAGGTACGTCGCCGGAGCGTGAGTGCACCACGTCCGCTATCCACGGGTACTTTGACGGCGCCACCGGTATAGCGTTCGTGTGATAATTACGTAACGGAGAATAACCTAAAAAGGAGCCGTTTTACGTTAGCACTAGGCCACTAGTTGATGCCCGTGACTTCTGTGTACCTAGATGTAGGCTGCAAAGAACAAAGATTTTCACACAAAGTGCACCTCTAACTCATCCAAAAACCTAGGTATTATTCCAATTTCAGATTTCTAGACTTAGTTTATACCTACTGTGCTTTGATACCCAGATTTGAAGTTGAAGTACCGTGATACCCAATTAATGGGTTGCAGAGGTTTGAGATGAAGCTGACCCCAATATAGTTGGGAAAGGGCTAGGTAGATGATGACCGCAGTTGATAGCAGTCAAACAGAAGGTAAAAGTACCTACATACATAAATAGATATACATATGTGTAAGAGAATATAATGAGTTTATAAAGAACTCACTGTTGAAACACAGGTCTCTCTGAGTGAAGGGCTGGGCAGCAAAGACCACATGTGGGCTGTAATCAACCACACGAGGAAGCATGTCATCGAATTTTCTAGAATTTGTATCCTCAAGATTTTTTGCTTCAATGTTTTGATAGCAGTTGTTATGAAGTAAATTAGGTACAGAAAGAAAAGTAGGTACCTATGTATTTGGATGTGAACCCAGGACCTACCTATGGGATCTCACACGACTCCTTCGACCTGGGCGGAGTGGAAGGGTGACACTCCCTTCCTACTCTTACTGACGGGTCTTAGTCAGTAAGAGTCGAAAGGAAGTGACCCGTGTTCCTGCAAAGACCCTTTGCCTTTCAGGCAGGGGCGTAGCTACCGCCGTATCAGCCGTATCAATTATACGGGGCCCCCAGGCTACTGGGGCCCCGAATATGTGTATGCAAAAATTCCTAAAGCCATAATGTTTTATATGTTATTAACATTTTTTAATATAACTGCTGTGTGCTGTGCAAAAATTTAGTTTAAAAATCACAATACACAGAATTTTAATAATATATAATTCAGATTAGTTAAAAAAAAAAACGACTTCATAATCAGCCTTTTAATGTTCCAACTGCTGGGACACAGGCCTCCTCTCTAGGAGAGGGAATGGGCCGTAATTCACCACGCGGGCCCAGTGGGGGTTGGTGAATGTCACATGTGTTCGAATTTTTCACCGTTTCGAGAGCAGTGGTGATGAAATGAATTACACAAAGTAATGCGCCTGGCTGATTTTGAACCCGCGACTTACTATTCGTAAATCAGAGCCGTTAATTACCACTCGGCCACCACTGCTCTCCCCCCCCCCGATGATGTGTTGAGGGGGGCCCCTCAACAGATCTTGATACAGGGCCCATCTAAGGCAAGCTACGCCACTGCTTTCAGGGCTGCGGTATCTATCTGGAATAATTTCGCAACCCCGGCAATAGAGGATGGAGAGTCTATGGTTGACACTTGATGACAAGTGGTCGCCGATGCTAAAGGTGTTCGTGCGAGTTTCCACGATAATTTGTCAATTGTGAAAACTGGTCAAGTGTGAGTTGGACTTGAGTGCAAAGGGTTCCGAACGAATATTTTTTTAACATAATTCTTCAAAACTATAGACTTCTTATTTTTCCTGTAATCTAAAGGTAAAAATCTGGTACCTATATGGTACCAGGTACCAAATACATTCGGGCTGGTTGGTTTCGGAGATAGTGGGGGCAAGGTTTTGCAATATCCTTTAATAACTTCAGAATATAATATTACAAAATAAAGAAAAATGCATCCAAGTTCGTTATAATGAGCACTTTCAATTGATACATGTACATATGTTACACGGCAGAGCTGAAAACTTTTTCTAAAAAAATTCTAACTTGTCCCCCAAAATGCGACACATTTTCAGAATTTATGTTTGGATTACAAAAGTTCACGTGTTCACCTTTGAACTGAAACGATCCAGTTGATTCCGTAAACATCAAATTATGAGAGACGGACGTACTGACACACTAATGATCCTAAAGAATTCCGTTTTTTCTGTATGAAGGTCGGAACCCTAAAAAAGCGTTTATCCTGTCACCAGACGGCGCGTGTGCTGTTTCAATAGAATTTGACATATACGTTAACGCGATTGAGTATACGTCAAGAAACTCGCACTAAGGCCACGGAGCTCACTGTAATAGGTACCACGGCCATTGCAGATGTAACCGGAAAGATATGACGTACTCCAACACTCTAGTATTTTTCCAGCTATTTCGGGTCTGCTACCTGTCTTATCAGAAGTAGCTGGCTCGCACTGTTGTACATACATGGAGCAACTGCCATCTGAGAGCGTAGTGCGAGTTTTTAAATGATCGAACTAATGTAAGTAAACGTTCACTTACATAAATATGTATAGTAGAGATTTTTTGTAATTTTCACCAGACGGCGCTAATCCAGGTTGAATAAAAATTTTAATTGATGTTTCCTTTAACGCGATCGAGTACTCAAACTGGCAAAAAGGCCACAGTCCTCCACAGCCGAACTGGATGACATGATTGAGAATATCCTTACATCAAAATGCAGGCGTCTCAAAATTCACTGTTGTACGATCTTCACACAAAATTATATTAAGACAAAAAAATCTACTAACAGGCGGCGTCGAGTGTATCGACTTCGTTTTTAGAGGTCCTCAAAGCTGGTGGAATTAAATTTAACGTTTCTAAAATATCTTCACCAGAGTCCAATGTCATCGTTAACTTAATCAAAAACAAATGTAAAACTAACTTGAACATCATATAATTTTTCACTAAATAAAACAGCGCTTTATGCTTTTTTTATTATAGTTTTTATTTCATACATTGTTTATACAATAAAGCAAACCATATCAGTTTGCAGTGCACTTAACAAACGGTATTGAAAACCAGTTAAGGGGCATTACAAGACGAATATTCCGTCTCAAATCTACGACTAAAAAGTCTGTCGTTTGTGTAACTGTCGGCCCTTATGTATATAAGTATTTATAGTACAGTTTAAAAATCCGGAATGCATAACCTCCTTTTTCGTAGTCGGTTTATGCAACGTCCAGGATATAATGGCTGAATAATTTTAAATAGTATTTAGTAGTATACTAGCTGGTAGTCAGGAATGTTAGATAAAACATGATAAATTGAATTCAAATGAACCTTATCAATTTAACACAATAGTCTAACAATAATAATCATTTATTTATGTTTATCAATAATAAGTTTTAATTAAGACTAAACAATATAATCTTATTTTAAGTCAATCGACGTTAGAGCTACGCGTCGGCAATGTGAACTGAGCTTTATGTTTAGCACGAAAGACATAAAATTTAGTGATGACATATTATAGTTACTACATTTTATGATGTAACTTAAGGGGTAAACATAAATGGCAAAAAATACATTGCAAACTCGTCTCGTAAGCGACACGACTGACCGGTGTAACATCATTTCTACCTACAGAGATTGATAGGGGCCATCCAAAATATCGTGACTCGGTACCGGGACAGACTCATATGTTATTGAGGGAAAAAATTACTATAAATAGATTAGAAAACATTTTAAATTTGTATCTAATAAAAGGATGACAATTCAAGCGCAGGCAATAGGCTATTTTACTGAAAAATCTAATTAGTCCGTCAGATAGATTACAAAAACTATTGGACACGTAAATATTGGCACTGTTTACTAATAAGTGACGTCACTAACTCCCGTTCTACACGACTTCTATTCGTTTAATTTGTAATGATTTTTGAAAATATTGAAGACCTTTTTTGATAAAATAATCTAACTGACTGACTAAAAATAATCATATTTCGGAATAAAATAGAGTACTCTTTATTATGTACACAGAAAACGTTGATGAAGAAAGAATAACATAGGGTCACACGATGGGCGCCTTATCGATAAAAGCAAAACAATCATATGTTTTTTTCTTATCTTTATAATTTTCTCATTGTATGTTCATTCAAATAGAAAACGTGCACGATGTAGACCGCGCCATCTAGCGTTGCAAATACGAAACTTTTAAGTTATAAATACTTGTCATACACGCTTCTGTGCTGCTACCTATAATTCCTACATAGGAGCGCCCGGCCCGCTGGAACTTGCCAGACGTAGACAGTGCTATCTAGTGGCGTAAATTTGAAACGTTTACATTTAAAATACCTCCTGCACGCTCCCTATACAAATGAACTCTTTTACCCTTTTTGCTATCTTCTACTAAGTCACAATACAGAACAGCCACTATCCCAGCCTAAACGATCTCATACTTGTCTGGGTGGAAGCTGATCTCCTGGGAATAGTCGACGGGAGAGCCGTCGTCCTCCGCATGCGTCACTTTGGTAGCCTTGAGGAGTGCCAGCGACGTGTCCGAAGTCCACGTCACCGTCAGAGGGAAGAAGTCGTTCGGCACGGCTGGCGTTACGCTACGGGGACATTAAGATTCTGTGATTTGTTACATACAGAAAGAAAAAAAAATGTTAATTCGGGACTCGCACAAAACAAACAAAATAGTACCTAAACAAAAAAAATATCATAAAATTACTAGAAAAATAAACTAACATGATAAATTATGATATTCATTTTACTAATATAAAACAAACTTCAAATCAAAACAAAACAAAATTCAAAACAAAATTCTGCGAGCAGAAATATCGGCCCGCCCAAGGCAATAAACCACACAATACTCACTTGTTTATGTCATGATAAATCAGAAATCTGGCTATCTTTAGTTTCTGGAGAGTTTCTGCAAATTCAGTTCTACCTCTAATGCGTCTATTAAGCTCAACCCAAAGATGTTCTATAGGATTAAGATCTGGGCTTCTGGTTGGCGTTTCCATAACAGGAATTGATATTGAAATTGAATTGATACCACGCGTAGATATTGAAAAACCGTACCCTACATCAGCATGAAACCTTCGCTTTTAAAACCAACGTATGACATAACGTTTCAGCACCTCCTTTTTTAAATGTGTTATCATCAAATGTCTTCTCCCGCTCTGGGCGGAGCGGAAGGGAGTGTAAAACTCTTACTGACTAAAACCCACCTCCTCCCAGTGCTCTTTGCGTTCGGCGACCTATTATGACGTCTTAAATCCATCATGATTTCTGTGTCAGAGAGAGACGGAGTTACACAAGACGTATAGCACTATCTCTTTCCCTCACACGAATCATGATGGCATTGGCACTTCGTAATACGGCCACAGGGCCGCGGTGACTCTTTCAAACAAATTCCTGTACCCTGGCAGGCACTGACCCTAGTGGGCCTCGACTAAGATACCGCTCCTATCCGAAACTTTTGTATCGGGTTCGGTTGTGGATAGATTTGGATCCTGGATATTCGATATTAGCTCCTTAACATCACTGGGAGGCACTACAGAAACGGGGCAATTTCAACAGTATCCTAAAACCATTATTATACTACAACTAGCTTCTGTCCGCGACTTCGTCCGCGTGGAATAGTTACTTTAACCTCGATTTTGAAACTCTTAGCCCGATCGGTTTAAAATTGACAAAGTTTCATACAAACTTTCATCCCTTTTGACCAAATTTAATTACCATAAAAACGGTTTTAGTGAGTTAATCTTAAAAGATAGACATATACTGTCGCGGACATTTTTTTAGATCATTTTAAGAGTAATAATTATTCTTTCCTACATATTTTTTTGGTATCTTGAACCGTTTTCGCAGCGCACGCAACGGAAGCCCTCAAAGATGAATAATTTTCCCCGTTTTTTTCCACATTGTGTTTTTCTCGCAGCGTGATGTTATATAGCCTAAAGAATTTTTCAATTCGAACCAGTAGTTCCTGTGATTAGCGCGTTCAAACAAACAAACAAACAAACTCTTCAGCTTTATAATATTAGTATAGATAGTACTTAAAATGTTGTCTCACGTGAACTCAAGGCTGCCAGACTTGTGCTGCTTGTTGATGATGGGTATGCTCCAGACGAGCGTGCGGCCCTTCTGCGCGTAGCTGCCCTCCCACTGGTGCACCACCAGCGACGTGTTGCCGGACCTGCGGCCACGTGACATACAGGGTTAAGACAGTAAAAAATGTATATTCAAGGAAAATTGGCACATAAAATCTCCTTACATATTTTGACAGAAGTAAATGTGCATTTATTTGCTGACATTAGGTGTCAAAGGGCCTTTGACACCTAATTTGCAATTTTAAAAGGATTACATTGTATCACGAATGCCGTAAACCTTCCGCCGGATAGATAGATATAGAAAGAATATATAAATAAGATATACGTATATACCTATATAATATAACACCATCAACTTCCAAACTCTGGGCTGCTACTGGAAAATTCGTAATATAAAAGACGACGAAAAGACGAACATCATTTTTTTTTTTATGAGTGGTGTCTCGCAGTTCAACTTAAGGTTGTCGACTGCTTAACCGGGCTGGTCTTTGGCGGCCTCAATTTAAATATTAAAGCCTTCAGCCAAGGTTTATAAAAAAACTACAAACTAAGCGACTACACGCTAAGGGTAACCCCCTGTGGGGTATGGACCTCGGCTTAGGGCACCGCTGGCTGTCCAGCCCGTTCCTAGATGCTCCCCCCGAGCAGCTAGGTACGGGCTGGATCGAACAAGTGTTGTAAACTCGGAACTTTAACCAAATAAATACTTGTCATCGACACTTCAGAGCTGCTCTTACACGCTCCCTTTAGTGGAACATTCACAGCGTAGATTTAGCCACCTAGTGTTGTAAATTTGGGACTATTACCACACCAATAATTATAGTCAATAGTCAAAGCATTTATTTCAAATAAACCTTTTACAGGCACTTTTGAATTGTCAAGCAAGAAAGAGGTGAAGCTATCTGCACGTTCCAAAGCGTAGATCTCTATGGAGAAGAACGTGCAAGAAATTCCACGGACACTCTTTAAATCATGTTCTGTATTACATTGACACTGACACCTGAGTGCTGCCACCTATAGTAGCTCAACAGTAACTGGTACAGCACTTACGGCAGCGGTATGTGTATGTTGACGTCGTTGAGCGTCAGATGGTCGTGCTCGAGCTCGTACTCGATGTTCACGTCACAGCCGCCGCCCGCGCCCTCGGACGGCCAGCAGTTCACTGTAAATAGTTCAAACGTTTACAACACGTTCCTCACATAACATCAAAACGAACCTAAGGAACTGACGCCCATATTCTTGATCATTTTATTTCAGTTAAGGAAACTTCCTCCACGCCACTTTTTCGACATAATAACGGGGCTGTAGTAACTTAAACTTAACAAGCTATAACTGTAAATTTGATTGGGATTGGGGCAGTTGCAGGTTGAATCGGGGAAATAACTAAGAATGTGAAAAACTATTTCTTAAAATGAGCATTGACTATACCTCATTCACATAAGATTATACATTGAAATAAATCTTTTTTCCAGTCCGTTCAAACGATTTTGACTTCTATTGCGTGAATGACAGCTGCAGTAAACAGTTGGTATTATAATCACGTTTTGCTTTTAATGCCATCCTTATGCCTACGGAATAGAAGTAAAAATCGATTGAACGGACTTTAACCCGACTGTAAAAAATTGTTTGAATGTCTAATCTTATTGTGAATGGAGTATAAGAATAAAAAAAGAATTAATTCCGAAGAAACAGTTTTGGTTGTCGTTAAGGTAAAGAGTCAGTGGTACCGGACAGCGGCGCCAGTTTGTCGTCGTTGGCGTTGAGGCGCCACTTCAGCACGCCCACGTCGCTGTTCAGAGGGAAGGCGCGTTGGCTCTGCTTTAGACCGATGACGCCGTTCGCTCTAAATGCTTCCTTGTCTACGTTGGGATGGGTCTAGAAGAAATAGGTATTGATATAGAAATAAATAATTTAAAAAAATGGCATATACATAATTGCCTGAAGAGATGAGAACAATTGTAGTACCAATTGTCAAGAATAAGACTGGTGATGTGTCAGATAAAGAAAGCTATCGGCCCATTTCACTGGCCACGATAATGGCCAAGGTGCTTGACAGCTTGCTTAACAACGTTCTCCTGCAGCGCATTAAGCTGAATGATGCCCAATTTGGGTTCAGGAGTGGGCTGTCAACAGAGAGCAATCTTGTGTCTTAAGCAAGCTGTCGGGTACTACACGGAGAGGAAGACGCCGGTGTATGCTCAAGAAAATAGGTGGTTCCTTTCGATGCCAATGTATACATTTTTATAATAAACTTCCTGGCCGCATTCAAGAACTAAGCATAAATAAATTCAAAGTATTTATAAAACGTAAGCTATGCCAGAAAGCTTTTTACACAGTTAAAGACTATCTGGAGGACAAGAAGGCTTGGGATTGAGCTGCTTCAGTTGTGTACATGGCCCAATGTTTTATGTTGTTGTTTTGTTTCTGTGTTTTTCTTTTATATTTTTACACTTTGACATGTTTCAATTTTCGTTTAGTTTACTTTTGACATGAATGTTTACTTTTTAAAGTATTCTTTTTATTTTATTACAATTTCTTATTTTGACATAAATACTTACTTTGTAAAGTATTATATTTTTTAATTTATTTACTATTGTGAATATGAGGACTATATGGGTTAATATTGCTTTTTCCTCTTCAAGTATTTTTTTTCCTTTTTTTTTAGCGTTGTCTGGCTGTTTGAGTTTTTTTGTGGCCTACCCAAATGTCCTTTCATTGGCATTGTTCGTCGAGTCGTTGAGCTCCTTATTGGTTCTAAGTTGAGCTACTCGACTACTGACCAAGGCTTGCAATGAATGGACAGGTCCACTCAAATCTGTGTGGTTCTTTCCTCAAAAGACCACTTCAGACACTGACATGGTCCTCATATAACGTATTGTGAATGTGAGGACCATGTAAATCGCTATGTTAGGGGTTCATTTCTTGTTAGTCTGGCGGTTTGAGTTCTTTATGTGGCCTACCCAAATGTCCTTACTTTAGTATTGATCGTCAAATTGACGAGCTCCTTAAAGTTCTAAGTTTGAGCTACTCGGTAACTGACAAATGCTTGCACTGTCTGGACAGGTCAACTCAAATCTGTGTGGTACTTTCCTCAAAAGACCACTTCAGACACCAACCTACATGGTTCTCATATGATTTGACCAGTACAATTGTATGGACTTTAAAAGAGACCTTGACCTCTGAGTTTGTTTCGGTGTTTCTTCTCAGGGTAGTCAGCTAGGAAACACCGGCCTCATCTAGTTTATACGACCAAAAATATTGACGTGTAAAAGTGTTATTTACAACCTACTTACAAAATAAATATCATTTATCATTTATGCGTGCTTCCTGGACCTGTCCAAGGCCTTTGATAGGGTATTATATGATAAGCTGTGGGCCAAATTGGAAGGTGCAGGTGTGCCGGCTGAAGTCATCTCCGTGTTGCGCCATTGGTACAAATATCAGAGGAATCAGGTGAGATGGGCTGGTGCACTATCTGAAGCATATGGCATGGAGTGTGGCGTGCGGCAAGGGGGAATAACCTCTCCTCTGTTATTCAACCTGTATGTTAATGACCTCATCGGTGGGCTCAGCAGTACTCATGTGGGTTGTTTTATAGATGGAGTAAGCGTAAATAACATCAGTTATGCAGATGATATGGGACTGCTGGACCCGTCGGTGGGGGCGGTGCGTAAACTAAACTAAAACCCATCGTATTGTAGACTAAAATTCTGTGTTACCTGATATTATTTAAGTAAAAGTTGTGAATCTACAATCTGTTTATTTGAAATAAATTATTATTCGTGTATTCACTTTAAAATCTTATTAATTACATTTTTAAATATTTAAATAAAAATAAAAAAACTATTATTATTATTATTATTAAAAAAAAAACTTATATCAATCTGTGAGGCGTACGCGGCGGAACATGGATTGAGGTATAACTCGAACAAGAGCGAAGTGCTCGTTTTCAAGAGTGGAAAGCGCGGTCCAGTGCATGTTCCGCCTATTATGCTTAATGGTTCGGCTTTGCGCGTGGTAACCAGCTTCAAGTATCTGGGGCACATTGTGACAGAAGAGTTACAGGACGACGCAGACATAGATAGGGAGCGCAGGGCATTGGCAGTCAGAGGGAATATGGTTGTACGCAGGTTTGCTCGCTGTTCGAGGGGAGTGAAAATTACCCTTTTCAAGGCGTACTGTCAATCGTTATACTCGAGTAGTCTGTGGGTAAACTTCACTCGCCAAGCTGCTAGTGTTCTGCGTGTCCAATACAACAACGTTTTCAGGATGCTGATGCGGCTGCCTCGCTATTGTAGTGCGTCCGGAATGTTTGCAGAGGCGCGAACGGACGGCTTTCACGCGGTTGTACGAAAGAAAGTGGCCTCGTTGTTGCAGCGCGTGCGAGGCAGTAGCAAAAGTATCCTGCATATGGTTGTATCTCGTGTGGATTGCCCCATACAGAACAAATGGATGCGTATTATGATGGGTTTTGACTAACATGGAGAGTAAGATTTTACTAACACAATTTAATTTTATTTTGTAATAATTTGTAATTTAAATTCTGTAATTTGTAATAATATTTCAAATGTAATTTATTTCTCTAAATATTAACTGTATGGATTGTCTTTTAATCTGAAATAAACTGATTAATAATAATGTAGGAACGAAAAGCGATTTTAAATTTTGATTACAGTGTTGCTGGAATGACAAGTTACCTGCAGTTGTAGCGGTCTGGTGTCCTGGTTGTCTACGTGCACGTGAATGCGCGCGTACTGCTCGTTGCTGATGCGTAGCGTCAGCAGACCTGCCGCGAAATAAACATATCATCTATATCTATATTAATACTATAAAGAAGAAAGATCTTATTGTTTGTTTGTTTGCATTAAATAGGCTCCGAAACTACTGAATCGAATTGAAAAATTCTTTCACTGTTGGCAAGCTACACTATCCTCGGGCGACATAGGCTATATTTTAATTCCGTGTTGCCACGGGAACGGGAACTAAGGGGGTGAAACCGCGGGGCGCCCCTAGTATGACATATATTTTTTTAAAGTGGCGCTAGTGACCGAGTCAGAGACCCAGTCTTGGTATAGTCATGTGAAAAGGAGTAATGAAACAAATGTAACTAAAAAAACTAAACGAAAATCGGTTCATCCGTTTGGGAGCTACGTTACCACAGACAAATACACAGACAGACACGTTAAACTTATAACATCCCTCTCTTTTTGCGCTGGGAGGTTAAAAAGGTAATGAATATCAATGTGGATGGATGGAGAAGGAGAGGGAGGCCAAAGAAAAGATGGATGGACTGTGAGAAGAGTGATATGAAAGAAAAGGGAGTTAGTGATAGCGTGACGGCTGACAGGACAGAATGACAGAATATACGTGTTGCACCGACCCCAAGTAACATGGGATAAGGGCAGGAAGATGATGATGTTATGACATATTTTTCTCACTTAGAGCCACAACACTTACCGCTAAGTTCAAAGTTCTGTACGTCACCATCCCTACCGGCCACCAGTGTCAGACGCTCCTCGAAACGTAAGTGCACACTGAAACAAAGATTTAATTGTTAAGTATAAAGATACCTCATAGCTTAGATAAAATTATTATTTGTTGCGCCAAAACTTCTTCCCAGGTCATATCAGATACTAGCAGCGCCCCGCGGTTTCACCCACAATAACGTAGCTTTTTATTTGTGAAATAATTTTGAATATCGGTTCAGAAGATCCAGAGATTACCCCTTACAATGTCACAAACTCACAAACGTTACATCTTTATAATATTAGTATAGATACAAATGGGGCTGAAATTCTTCAATTTTACTCAAATTTTCTCTAACCAGAATATCCTTCGATCCTCAGTTAAATCATGGCAGGTCCAGGTGGCTGTGCGTACTTGGCTTTTTTTGAGTTCCCTGTCTTCTTTTCTATACAGTGTGAAATTTTAATGGTTGTTTTCCCGAAGCGCAATGAGTTTGTATCGGTAATACAATCGATTTATATATATAAAAAATATTAGACTCCATAAATGGCAGATTAACAATTGTGATAAACAAAACTCGAAAGCGACTTGAACCAACAGTAGTGCATCGCGCGATATGTAGGTACGCGGAACGCGGGGGTGGGCGCGCGGTTGGCCTATACCTACGGCCGCGAGGTCGTTACACTTTACGTATTAATCAGCTGATCACTACTTCTGACTTAATAAAACACAGAACCCAATAAGTTATTCATTTATACTTTTACGGGCTTAGGACCGTCATAAATACTTTTTTGCCTACAACTTACAAATCACTGAGAAATTAATAAAAATCAAGACAGTTATCTTTTAAAAAAGTCTGATTTAGATAATTGAGTACCTATTTAAAGCGTACTTAAAAGATGGAATCAACCTATTTACAATGATTTTGATTACCTAACCTACTTTTAAATGTTTATTTACAAGGTACGAGTTACTTACATTTCTCGGTAGCGGAGTAATTGTTCGAAATGCAAACCACTGCGTTGAATGCACAAACGAGCACGTTTTAACTGATTATCTTTCAGTTTGATTAGTGTCTCTGTCACGTCTCACGATATTGAAAGCGTCCACTATCGCACTTATCAACGCGCCGCTTGTTTGGTGATCCTCACACCGAACTTTAAATTAAAAAAATGTAAGGAAGATTCATTTTTGAAAAGATGTCGATAACGTATTACACTTATGACGTTCGCGGAAGGACTAAGCGCAGAGCGCAATATTTGGGCGGCATCCGCGGCATCTTTTTATGTTGCCGCTTGCCGCGTGCGCGCAGGCTAGTTAATGCCGTATCACCATCCACGAGAGCTTATTTTGCTCTGAACATTTATTATTCACTGTTCCTTTGTGATTTGCCGAAAGCGCGCGGCGGCGCGTGTGTCTCATGTAGGTATCTACCTACGTTATGTCTAGTGCACTACTATTGATTCTCGCTCTTTCGAGTTTATGAGCACTTTTTTAATGATTTGAAAAAAAAAAACATTTTTTTTTTAGTTTAACTTTGTGTTTCGATAGTACTACTGATGGGTAATCGTCCTGCCGCGGGAAAACAACCATTAAGATTGCACACTGTATATAAATATATCAAGGGCTATATGAGGACAGTCAGCAGAGTGGCGATCGCACCTGGAGCCGCAGCGTCGGAAGTTGTCCTGCCACGTACTTGGCGCCCTAGTGTAGGACGTGTGGGGACTGGGCACGCTCTGGGAGACTTACTCGTTGTGGTGGAGCGGCGGGTCGGGGCGCGCGGCGGCGCAGTCGGCGGGCGGCGCGGCGCTGGCGGACACCACGTCGCCCTCGCTACACGAACGACTCCGCGTGTGAGACTTACTCGTTGTGGTGGAGCGGCGGGTCGGGGCGCGCGGCGGCGCAGTCGGCGGGCGGCGCGGCGCTGGCGGACACCACGTCGCCCTCGCTACACGAACGACTCCGCGTGTGAGACTTACTCGTTGTGGTGGAGCGGCGGGTCGGGGCGCGCGGCGGCGCAGTCGGCGGGCGGCGCGGCGCTGGCGGACACCACGTCGCCCTCGCTACACGAACGACTCCGCGTGTGAGACTTACTCGTTGTGGTGGAGCGGCGGGTCGGGGCGCGCGGCGGCGCAGTCGGCGGGCGGCGCGGCGCTGGCGGACACCACGTCGCCCTCGCTACACGAACGACTCCGCGTGTGAGACTTACTCGTTGTGGTGGAGCGGCGGGTCGGGGCGCGCGGCGGCGCAGTCGGCGGGCGGCGCGGCGCTGGCGGACACCACGTCGCCCTCGCTACACGAACGACTCCGCGTGTGAGACTTACTCGTTGTGGTGGAGCGGCGGGTCGGGGCGCGCGGCGGCGCAGTCGGCGGGCGGCGCGGCGCTGGCGGACACCACGTCGCCCTCGCTACACGAACGACTCCGCGTGTGAGACTTACTCGTTGTGGTGGAGCGGCGGGTCGGGGCGCGCGGCGGCGCAGTCGGCGGGCGGCGCGGCGCTGGCGGACACCACGTCGCCCTCGCTACACGAACGACTCCGCGTGTGAGACTTACTCGTTGTGGTGGAGCGGCGGGTCGGGGCGCGCGGCGGCGCAGTCGGCGGGCGGCGCGGCGCTGGCGGACACCACGTCGCCCTCGCTACACGAACGACTCCGCGTGTGAGACTTACTCGTTGTGGTGGAGCGGCGGGTCGGGGCGCGCGGCGGCGCAGTCGGCGGGCGGCGCGGCGCTGGCGGACACCACGTCGCCCTCGCTACGCAGGCGCGACACGAACGATTCCGCGTCCGTGCCGCGCGACCCCAGCTTCATTGCCGAGCGCCCGGCGGGGCGAGCTCTGGCGGAAGGAAGGAACATATTGACACAAATCTCTACAAAACAAATTTGCCGAACATAGCGTTGTGAATACACTTACGGAACGTAGATTTACTGAGCATAGCATTTTCTGAACATAAACTTGTGAACACAGATTTGCTGAACATAAGACTTGTAAACACAGATTTGCTGATCATAAACTTGTGAACACAGATTTGCTGAACATAAGACTTGTAAACACAGATTTGCTGATCATAAACTTGTGAACACAGATTTGCTGAACATAAGACTTATAAACACAAATTTGCTGACCATACACTTTTGAACACAGATTTGCTGAACATAAACTTGTGAACACATATTTGCTGACGATAAACTTGAGAACACAGATTTGCTGAACATAAGACTTGTAAACACAGATTTGCTGATCATAAACTTGTGAACACAGATTTGCTGAACATAAGACTTGTAAACACAGATTTGCTGATCATAAACTTGTGACCACAGATTTGCTGAACATAAGACTTATAAACACAAATTTGCTGACCATACACTTTTGAACACAGATTTGCTGAACATAAACTTGTGAACACAGATTTGCTGACGATAAACTTGAGAACACAGATTTGCTGAACATAAGACTTGTAAACACAAATTTGCTGATCATAAACTTGTAAACACAGATTTGCTGAACATAAGACTTGTAAACACAGATTTGCTGATCATAAACTTGTAAACACAGATTTGCTGAACATTAGACTTGTGAACACAGATTTGCTGAACATAAGGCTTGTAAACACAGATTTGCTGATCATAAACTTGTGAACACAGATTTGCTGAACATAAGACTTGTGAACACTGCTTTGCTGATCATAAACTTGTGAACACAGATTTGCTGACGATAAACATGAGAACACAGATTTGCTGAACATAAGACTTTCAAACACAGATTTGCTGATCACAAACTTGTAAACTTACGTTTCGCGCGCAGGTGTAGTAGGTATCTTTTCAGCAATTGGCTCGGATGGCGCTGAAGACATTGACGAACTGCCGAAACTGCTTCCTATGAATATTAAACGAATATTAGAACACTTGTGACTAGCAGATATATTATAAATGTCTTAAATATGAACGGTTCTACATATACGAAGACAACAATAAAGTTGCAAAAACTAAGGTCTATATTAGAGAACGAGACTCACGAATTAATATTAGAAAGAAAGCAAAACCAAAAACTTTTTATTTAAAAATAGTAACAGAGCCATAAAGTAGAAACAAGTCTTACCAAATGACATCTGACTGCGCGTCGGGACGCCTCGCTTCGCGGCCTCCAGTCTTTCTCGTTGCAACTCCTTTGCACGTTCTCGCATACGGTTCGCCGCTTCGCGCTCTTGCGTCTAAAGAAAACGACAAAATAATTACCTAAAGCTAATGCAAAAAGTGCCTGTAGATACCGTTGTAGCCGGATAAAAAAAAGTTTCAAGAACTGGCTTGCAATAATAATAATAAATATGTACATTTCGAACTAAAGAGAATTTTGACTTAAAAACGTGTCGAATCGCCACAAGTGTTAAGTACTTACTATTCTAATGAATAAAACTCGATTTGGAATTTAACTTCGTACTTATTTACGGCATCTGTCTTATAAGAGCGCTACTACATGACTTGTCATATGAAACAAATCATATTATCCGTATTAAATTCAAAATACTGTTTATAACACAATGGTCCAATATTAGGACTAAGTGCGGAAACCAAAACCCTAATAGATAGAATACTGTTTATTCTTTTGCCAGACACTTTCAAAGTTCTATCGACAAACTTGTCTGCGAGTGACCCGTAGCCAAGGAGGCTATTATCGTCACAATATGTTAAGTTAAATTTGGACAGGTCTTCAGGCTAGAGTTTGAGTTATCCAAAAATCGAAGGTTTGTACTGGAAAAAAAGGCAGTTTCTTGATGTAATACGTACCTGTCTCACAGCTTGGTAGATCTTCTCCTCATGGGAGTCCATCTCGACGAATGAGCGAACCTAATTGAGGAAACAGATTCAGATTAATGTGAGTTCTCATGAAGGTTCAATTGAAACATTTTCTCAAATGGCTTGAACTCAACATGATTGTTAAGGTGCATATCGTCCCTTACTAACGCCTAAGTCGCTTTTGCCAGTTATTTCTCAAAATTTAAATGTGGTAGATAGAACTCTTTATCACTGAACAATAGCCCTGTTCAATAGTCTGCTTTTAATGCGAAAACAAAAGCTTTCTACTAAATGCACATGAACATATAAAAAAAAAATCGTTTTGTCTGGCTGAATCTCCAAAGCAACTCGACCAATTTAGGGGGGACTTTCTCTTGCAGATAGCTGATGTTGAGTAATATAGGCTAAATAGATAGATAGAAAATACTTTATTGTACACCAAAACTATGCTAATTCTATTAAAAAAAAGGATTAAGGTTCTATGCAACATAATTAAAACAGACTGATACTTGGACGAAAAAAGCAATTACCATATATTTAAGATGTCCAACTAACCTGTGCCAAGTTGACACTCTCCCTGTAGCCGAGGGCCACAATCTCATCAAAAGCAAACAGCAAGTTGAAGGCCTGGTTCAGTACCTCTGCCTCTGTCAACTGAGTGCAGTATTCTGGCACCTGTTGGTATCAGAAATGTATTGCATATTAGAAAAAAAAAATAGAGAAAGAGAAATTCAGATAGAGAGCCATCTGGATTTCTCTTTCTCTATTTTTTCATGGTTTATTTTTTTTTCTTTATGACAATTTTTAAAGAATTATTCATTGGATAAACTTTTCACTCAGTAAAAACACTATTTGAGTGGGAGGACTTTGTAGTATTACTACAGGCACTGTGTCAATTCAAATATTCTAAATACAAGAAAAGAGTTAAATTTCTCACATTTTCATCCATTGCATGTTGAGTCATTTGGATTTTTGTATATGTCATAACACAGCAGCTAAGGGCCTTCAAACTGCCCAGATTATTGAAAGAATATGAAGAAATGCAAGTAGTTAGCATAATATATTTTCTGTAATGGGGTTTTAAAAGGCTCATAGCCTGATCTAGGTTTAAGTCAAAATAACTCACCACTCTGCTAAATAGGCGCAATGTCTCCAGATCCTCCAGGATGTTGCTGGCTTTAGTTGTGATGAGTAGCATGTACAGCTTGTCCAAGGGCTGGTACACATATCTAAAATATCATGAGTATTATACTCATTTTGATCTCAATGCAAGGCAAATGTAGCACTAATGTTTTATGGTAGTAGTTTGTTATTCAATTCAACATTATTTTGATTATGAACAACAAAATTGGATACAGGTAATTTTTATCAGAATCTTTACTGATACACACAATTTAACAAAAAATATGTAACATTTTTTTAGTTATTCTATCAAGTCAAAACTCATATCAAACTGCTACAGAGTCAAACACAATAGCAATATTGATAGATATAGCAAGTGATAAAAATTACGAGTTAAATACATGAAAATGAGTTTATTACCTGACAGATTCAGTTTCGACAAATGTATGTTGTCGTCCTCCAGTCATGAGCTTGGGGAAGGCAGCCAGCAATCCTTCGATACGTGCCTTCGTCATCTCCACGAATTGACGTGAAACCAATGCTGGAAATTACGTTATGTTTATGAACACAATTCTGCCTAAACAATTACTTTTAAATGATTAACTATAGTGTAAATATAAAGTTAAGTACCTTTGCCGGATTTCGTACATACTGTTGCCGCTATGAGCACCTGAAATTACATAAAAACACCTAAGAACACTATAAAAATAAGCCGGATGTCTATCACTCATTTTTTCGGAATAACCACTTTATTAAAGCAAAAAAAAACACTGAAGGGTGTGGGTTTCTATTCAGAGGTACTCTTTAATATATTACCATTTTGATTTAGCTTTAAATTCCTCAAATATCATAAAATAATCACAAATTGCAAAACTTGACAGCCAACACACACAGAGGTGACGTGTAGAACTTTTTTTTAAATAATGTTGCCATTTAATTAGGACTTTTAGAAATTATTTCCCATACACGAACGCAAGTATACGGATCATCGGCTAAAAGTCCGTTAAGGTGATTTACTAAATGTTGACGGATTACTGAAAAAAACCTTCATCTAGTCTATGTCTAAAATTAAATGTCAAATTTGTCAGAAGTAAGCAAAGCACATTGGGGTTATTGTTCGTTTTTTACCCAATTTTAACGTTTAACCCGTATCTTTTCACGTAATTAAGATAATTAGTCAAAGTGTTCCATTAAGCCATTAGAACAATGGAGGTTTTTATTTGATTCGGTGTCAAAATTCTATGGAATACGCTTGCATACCACGGAAGCCTAATAACAGTAGTAAGTAGCAAGATTTTAACTATTTTGTATTGGTATTTAGATGTAGTGGTTCAGGTGACATGCTCTCGAGTATGCGTTCGTTGTAAATGAGTGTTACCGTCATTATTTCGCCAATGGTCAAACGTTTCATTTGCATACAATGATATTTTCTTTATGCCTGGTTCATTGATAATCTTTTCATCCAATAATGTTCACAGTTGTCAATATGTGATCATGCCGTCGGCACAGATGGCCAGTCACTGTGATGAATTGCACAGTTTTAATATTTATACTCAAACACAAGTTATGTAGACTAGTTTTTAATGTTTTGGTGTCATGGAAGAGATTTATCTTATTGATAGTGATAATGAGGTATTTATTTTGTCTCTATAATTCTTCTTAGCTCACTAATTACTACTAGAACTTGTTTATTTTTGTAGTAGTTTCATTTGCTGTGTTTATTTAGTTTTTAAAATTAGAATGTTAAAAGAAATTGGCATAATTAAGTAGGCAGAGGTACAGTTTCATAGTTCCTTTAAATGTTAAGGTTTGGTTTCACCGAATGATTCAGGACATTAAATTATGACAAGTTATTAATGATACTGAAGGACTTTATTGACAGTCCACAGTTGAGAAGTATGTGTAGAGATGAAGAGATGTGACGCGTGCCGTACCCGTTCAGAACGGAGGACGGAGGAGAGACCGGACCACGCGGGGGACCGGGACCCGCTCATAGACACAACAACTGTCTCTCAGGACGACGCTTACGATAACCAAAATTTAGTAAGATTAATACCATTTACGTAGTTAGCACTGTTATTATTTATGTGCACCATTCCTATTTCGTGCACTCACTTTGTTGGTTATATGCAATCTTTTTGAATGTGATTTGTCTTTTGTTTACTCCATGTCTTTGTGTCAGCATCATGTTATTACTTATGTATTGACTGTAGAATATAATTGTCAATTATTAATTGGTACGTTGAAGTGGAATGCTATAAAAAAATCCTGGTTTTGTTCATAAAGACTATTGCATACGTGTCTACTTGTAATCTTATATGATACCGAGTACGATTTAGGCCCATATTCCAGAACATAAACTCAACTTCATTGGAGCATCAAACTGATCTGAAAAAAAATTGTGTGTGTAGCACAAAAACTTCAATTTATGACAAGCTTTATTGACAGTTTGATGCTTCAATGGAGTTCTGGTTGAGTTGGAGTTTACTTTTTGGAATATGGGCTTCAGAGCTGGTTTGTAAATTGAGTATTTGGACTTTTGGAGTGAAGACCCCTACTTTAATGTCAATATTTGACAGGTCTTAGGCTAAAGTAGAGTTTGACAAACCTAACTAAGGAATTGGGGTAAGAACAGGTACAGGTACTGTGGATAATTAATTTTCAACTAAAAAAATAATAATAATAAATAATGATGAGAAATGAAAATGATATTAATGATGTAAATATTTAATTTACATCATTCACACAATCATCATCTAAGTGTCACTCAATACTTTCAGACTGAACAAGCAGAAATACTTGTGTCGAAATATTTCACAAAGTTTTTGTTTGTTGCAAGCCAATATCAATTTGAAAAAAGAATTACACTAACACTCACAATAGATAAAATCCTGTGTGCTGTTTCCAATGAAATAAGAAGTCATAAAACTGGCTTGAGTCGAAGACGCGTCTACAGTTCACTGTGCTAACGAAGATTTTAATGTGAATTCCACGTATTCTGTGTCCTAGAAAAAAAAAAACATCGCGTAGTGAAAAAAAGCTGTCGATTTGTTGTGGAACTTGAAAGTGTATTCCTTATCTAGGCCTATCGATTTACCATCTAGACACTCAAAAAATGTAAACAAACCATATTGCTGTCTGTAGCAAAATACCACGCTAATGTGTTTTCTCCGTTTATCAGATAAAAACATAATTTATAGGCCTAGCATGTAATTTATTTTTAGACGAGGCTTAACAAAATTAAATCAGGGTATCAAAATATAAAACACGAAGTTGTACCATTAAAAAAGGGTCGTATCCGGTTGTGCTAATAGGGATTTTCGGATATATAAAAAAGTCACATAATTTGTGAACTGTGAACCCCTCGGGTTGGTTTGGGATACTTCGGGCCCGAGTCTTATGACATTGACCTTATCGAAATGATAAATAAGGTTGGAGTCAAGTTTCAGATTGGAAACCCTTGAGGTCCCGGCTGAACGCAAGAAACCCTAATTTAATATGACCATCAGACCTTTTTTGTAAATAAACTGTCATTTTGATCGTAGCGATTTTAATAAGCTCGAAACATCCATAGTTATCTCGTGAAATTGCGATACAGTTATGCGAACACCGTCATATTATTTGATCTCTCCTACTACTAAGCTCACTATCGTAGAAAGTAAACAAAGAAAAATCACTTTGTCATTAACAGCTACTGATAGCAAGCCATCCAAGATTAAAAGTTTATTGCGGATTTAAAAAAAAACTGATAATGTTGATGCGACCATCGTATTTTTGTCTCTGGTAAATAATAAAAAAGTCAATGTGTCTAATATGGCGGGGATTTGAATATACTGGTCAGGATTTCCCGCCTTTAGAGAGCACAGCACATGGTTCTTTTTAAATGAAGTCGACAAGCAAAGGCAGTCTCTGTGGTGCCTTGAAAGGATGCGGTAGTGTTGATGTATGTGATTGTGCATCATTAAGTGTTACAAAATATGGGATTTCAGTGATAAAAGTTACAAAGGTATTCAGAAAAAAAATGAAGAAAAAAATCAATATAACCGTGACGCCGAAAAAGGTAACATGAAATGACCACATTAAAAATTGCATGCTTTGAAAATGCGCGATAATTAATAATATTGACCGTTCAGTGAAACAAAGGGAAATCACACTTAATATTTAGCGTAAAAACGGTATAAAACACATGAGTCTTAATTATTTAGTCGCAAGCGGTCATGCGAAAACTCGACTAATAAGCCCACTTAAACATGTTTATGAAAATTTTAGCTCACCTTTTGTAATAAGGCTGGGTCTACATAGCACTGATTGTGCGTCTTGACGGTCTTGAAAGTATTGGTTATTTTATCTCTTGAGATGGAATAACCAATACTTTTTATTCGATTAGGCCGTCGCAAGCGCACCTTCCAAACTATTTAATACTTAAATTTTGCACCAACGCCCTTATGAAAATGAACCGAGTGTCTTTTTTATAAAGGCACTAGGTATTCCTCTCTTCGCTTGGCTTATCCCACAAAAACTGTGCATTTTTCTAGAATAAAAAGTGGCCCATGGCATTCGGCAATAATGTAGATTTCTGTAATTGAAAAAATATAATTAGGTAATAATTATATAAACGTATTCAGATCAGTACATCCAGAGTTTACCTCCTACTAAAGCACTGAAAGAAAAACACTGTTAAACTTAACTGCTAAATACAGTTTTAGATGTGGATTTAGAAAATCATGACCAGATATTTCAAATGGTCAAAATTCGTAAAGCAATCTTTCGAAGCAAAATTTCTCAAGGCAATTCGCAAATTGAGTTCTAACTTTGCGAATTTAATTCAATACAGCACTGTCCCTAGAAACTGCCTTTACAAAGAAAATTAACATTCAAGAGCGACACCATTTTCTACGGCAAAAGTAAACGAAATTATGTATCGTGGTTAGCATCAGTCCTTGTGGCTTATAATGTATTCTAGCGTGCATTCAAGCGATATTAAGATTCCTTGTTTTCAAACAAAACCTCGCAACTGTCATATTGGTTCACGTTATCGTTTAGTTGAGTTCCTTATTGTATGTATTTCGCATATTGAAAGCCATAGCTGACAAGATTTAGCAGGCCTTTCAATGATTGTTATTAAAACTGTTGACGAAGTTATTTATTTTGTATTTTTTGTATGGAAAAACATCGAAATGACTGCTCCGGTTCTGGGCGGAATGTCAGACTCTTATGACTGAAACCCACCCGTGTTCTTCCAAATGCTATTTGAGGTTCAGGGTCGTCGTGACACTTTCGAACAATTCCGCATCCTGTGGAATTATCCGTAAGTTGTTGGATTAAGCTTTCTTGAATGAAATGTTTTCCCACAAATACTGAAGAGAAAACATCTCTGAGAAATTCCCTAAGGCGCCATTTATTGTTACAACTGCCACATTTGTGGAAAGTGTGGAAACATGATCATAGTTTTGTAGGTGTTCGCGATCGACTGCACGCGAGAAACATATAATTTGAGCATATGAGTCTTTAAAATAGAAATCATTGCATTAAATCATTAACATGACAGCAAACGGTAACTCGGCTTCACAAGCCGCAGCCACACTCTACTTACAGACTTGCTGCCCCCGCTTTCCAATCTTACTTGCCTTTTACGAATATACACAATCTTTACCCTTTGCGGTTTTAAGCTTGCCAATTGAAACATTCAAAACGATCCTACTATTGATCAAGACACTATCGTCGCTAGTAATTAGGATCTAAAAATTCAAGAACATGACGATAAAGATGGATTTGGCGCCTTCTATGTACTTGACTGCATTTTCAGTTATGATAAAGTGTGAGGCGAGCCTATGAATAGTAATAGTATTGTACTTACTTAGATGTTCCTTACAAAACGTATCGCATTACCCAGTAACTGAGTTTTTGGTGGATATATAGGAAGTGGCTTCATGTACAATAATGGTAGTCAACTGCATCCAATTAGACAGGAAGATAACCTCAACATAGTTCGGAAAAGGTTAGGCAGGATAATAACTTAAGAGTTCTTCCTATTCAGAAGGGTCCAGTTTAGCGGCATTTCGTTTATAATAATACTCCGTATACTTTTAACGGCCGAACACGATTCCTCCAGAAGAATGTCACAGTAAACAGTAATGTTTTTTCCTTGTAATAGTGACTCCGTCAGATATGAACGTAATTCTCGTGTTGAAATGAATCATCAAGGGTTATAGGAAATCTGAACCACTAGTTTTATTTATATACCACGGGACTTCAGAGATATATCTATTTCAAACAACCATAAAAATACAGTCCAAGTGTTATCCATGTGGACTGTATAGCACTCACTGTCACGCCCATCGTTTAAGTATAATCTAGCTTTTTCCGAGTATAAGTAAAAGTTCTTATCTCTGGGTCCTATGCATCAGTCTATTATAATGCAATCCGCGGCTTGTTTTGGACTCTTCCAAGTTAAGCACCAATATTTGCTGGTCCTGCACCTTCCACATTCAAATCTCATTTATATTAGCCCCACTCCCAGCCTGCTGAATCGCATAGATAAGGAAGGCGTATATCAGAAAAAGACAGAATGAGTATTTTCTTCACGTTTGCTTACTACTGGTTTCAGATTTCAGCCTACTAAAAAGCTTTCCGAATATTCTTCAAAATGTTTTTTAGTGACGTCATAGTTAAAAAAATCGACAGTTGGTAAAACAAACTTATTTATTTATTAAAACTTTTTGCACTAGTAAAAAAAAAGTCGACCTTAGGGTAATGCAGAGGCAACGTGGCAGGTAAAACTTAAGAGAAAGAAAAACGGAGAGGGAAAAAATATAAACATGAATACATAATTAATGCCTTGATTATTAAACCAACTTCTTGCGAATGTGCTCAAGTGCTTTCACCTTAAAGGACAACCAACTGGTTACCGTCCTGATGTTCAGAGGGAGCGCACGCTGAAGGAAGATCACCTCTCCTCGTAAAAAACGATTATTGGTAGAGCGAAAATTTGTACTGTGGGCAACGCAAAGAAATTCTTAACATCTATCTGGGCATCCATAGTCTAGTATTTGACCATTAGATTGACTTTGTTTCCGCCCTCTGCTTTCTACAAGTTTCACGCTTTCAACGACCGTCGATCAATTCCCTTTCGCCCTTATAAAATAAATAAAATATCGAATGTTATGTACTAGTAAATGTCAATAACTCGACATTAACCTGTAAAGTGATGTGTCATTAGTATTGTTGCGCGCCACAATCAAGTACGGAAGATAGCGGCATTCGGTACCACTAGCGCCATCTAGTATCGAGTAGCAGAACTAGTGAAGTCAAGGACCTTCGAGATTTTTCTATGCTAGAATACTCGGACCTTGGTCGGTCGCGACCGATATGTACGCGAACTTTCTGGAGTTCTACTCGGCGCCCTATATAAAGCCGGCACATGTGCCGACCGAGTCAGTATTGGATTTGCGATACAAGTGATAACTTCGAGAGCGATCTTCGACTGCGAACTCAAGTGATTAACAGTGCGATTGTGTTTTGTGATTAGTGTATAGTTTAAAGTGTATATTAGTGTTGAGTAAATTAAAGTGTCATCTTTGTTTATTTAATCGGCTGATTTTATTGTAACGAACCCGAAGCTCGTAACAATTGGTGTCAGAAGAGTGGATTTAAAAGATGCCGATTCTACCGAAGGACGACACGGAGGGTATCCGTACCCGTAGTCAACGCCAGCAAGAGACGGACCAAAGGCGTTTTGGAAGTGCAACGCCGCAGGCTACAGAGAGACAGCTGGCGACCTTAGAGGCCGGCCCGTCCACCGCCGCTCCAGCATCATCATCAGCACCAGACTTTGCTGCTCTGATGCTGATGCTTCAGGAGCAGGCCCGCCGCCAGGAGGAACAGGCCCGTCGTCAGGAGGAACAGGCCCGTCGTCAGGAGGAACAGGCCCGCCGGCTGGAAGAACAGCTGCAGCGTGACAAGGAGGAACAGGCCCGCCGCCAGGAGGAACAGGCCCGCCGGCTGGAAGAACAGCTGCAGCGTGACAAGGAGGAACAGGCCCGCCGCCAGGAGGAACAGGCCCGCCGCCAGGAGGAACAGACCCGTCGGTTGGAAGAACAGCTCCAACGTGACAAGGAGGAGCAGGCGCGCCGCCAAGAAGAACAGATGTTCATTATGAAAGATCTGCATGCCACTTTCGGCAAAGAAATTAAGGTTGTAAAGGAAAAGGTGGTTCAGCACGAGAACCGCCTGACGGAAGCTGAAACACGAATCGACCAAATTAATCATCGGGTTGACAACGTGATTGTTGACGTGAGGAAAACGCTGGACAACCTTAAAGTAGGAGATGGAATTGCAACCTCCGTAGCAACTACTCCTTCGCCACGGGGATTCAAAGTGCCGCCGTTCGATGGAACATCTTCCTGGTCGGCCTACAAAATACAATTTGAGGCCGTTATGCAGGCGAACGGGTGGAATAAAAATCAGGCCATGACTGCCCTCACACTAGGTCTGCGGGACCAGGCCTTAACTGTTCTGGAAGCTCTCGGCAAGGAAGTGACTTACGAGCAGCTCCTTGAGGCGTTAGAATCGAGGTATGGCGACGCTCATCTGGAACACGTGTTTCGTGCGCAGCTAAAGGATCGCGTGCAACGCATCGGTGAAAACCTGCAGCAGTGGGCCCTTGAGGTGGAGAAGCTGGTCCGAAAAGCATACCAGTCTGTACCTGCGCTCATTCAAGGGAACCTGGTGCAGGCATTCATTGACGGCATCCGCGACCTTGAGGTCAGAGCTGCTGTGAGGCTCGGTCATCACGGGACGCTCAAGGACGCCTTGGCTCATGCTCTGGAAGTGGAAGCTGTGCGGCAGGATCATCGTTCCCATCGCGTCAGGGAGGTTGCAGCGGCTACTGTTCGCGACCGGTCTAAAGGATACAGCCCTAGATGCTATGGCTGTGGGGAAAGGGGCCACCTACGGTCCAGTTGCCCTAAGCGAACTGTAGATAGAGAAGATAGTGGATCTCCAGAGGGTAGGGCGGTTAACAGTACCGCCCAGCAACTGCAGGGAAACGAGTAAAAGCCAGGACTGCGGGGCGGGTGCTGGCTGATTTTCAGAGAGCCCCAAGGATTTCGATCTCACAAACCCATGACGGGAACAGCCTAATCATCAAGGGCGAGATCAACGGAACGCCATGTAAGCTGACAATAGACACTGGAGCCTCTCGCACGGTTGTCAGTTCCCAACTAGTAAGTCGGTTGCTTGGGGACTCCGCATACAACCGAGACCGCATAAATTTGGTGACGGCCACCGGTCAGCGCATACCCGTCCGCGGAGAGAAAGAGATGGAGTTGAAGCTAGGAAACAGGATCTATCTTCACAATGTCATCGTGGCTGATATAATGGACGATTGCATCCTGGGCCTAGACTTTATGAGGAAGAATTGTTGTGAGATCGACGTTAAGCAAGGAGTTTTGAAATGTGGACAAGAGGAACTTTTCATGGAAGGGGCGTTACCAGGAAAGGTGTACAGCCTAAAGAAGATTGTTCTTCCTCCGAGATCGGAAACGATTGTGCCGGTTAGGCTTCCTCGAAATCCTGGGCAGACTCATCGGTGTGTACTTGTGGAAAGGGTAGACAGTGACCTTCCATGGAAAGTGGCACGTACTTTGGTTAGAGCCACTGATATCTCAAGAGTACCTGTGCTGAACCTTTGTGATAAGGAACAGGTGATAGATAAGGGCACGCTGATTGGTACTTGCGAGGAAGTGGATTGGTTGCGTCGGTGCCAAAATCTATCGACTGGGAACCTCAGCAAGGACGCCCAAACGAAAGTGACCACACTTCTAGACGACTGTCGCGGCGTTCTGTCTCAAAATGAAATGATCAAGGCGAAGAGAATGTTACTGAAGTACGCCAATGTTTTCTCTTCAAACGATGCTGACATCGGGAAGACTGATTTAGTTCAACACAAAATAAACACAGGAGATGAGTTGCCTATCCGTCAGCGGCCAAGGAGATTGCCAGTAGCACGTGAAAAGGAAGTGGAAACCATGATTGAGGGAATGGTGAAGGATGGTGTCATAGAACCTTCATCAAGTCCATGGTGTTCGCCTGTTGTACTGGTAAAAAAGAAGGACGGCACCATGCGGTTTTGTGTTGACTATCGTCGTCTGAATGACGTTACAAAGAAGGACAGCTATCCGTTGCCAAGAATTGATGACACGCTGGACATGCTTACTGGAGTAAAGTGGTTTAGCACGTTGGACCTTAAAAGTGGCTACTGGCAGGTCCAAATTGATCCTAAGGACAAGGAGAAAACTGCGTTCTCGACAGGAAAGGGTCTGTGGCAATTTAAAGTCATGCCGTTTGGTTTGTGCAACGCTCCGGCAACGTTTGAAAGGTTGATGGAACTGGTACTAACCGGGTTAATTGGCGATGCTTGTCTGGTCTACTTGGATGACATCATCATCGTAGGCCGTACGTTTGATGAACATCTGCGAAACCTGGAACGCGTACTCAAGAAGATCCAGAGTGCAAACCTCAAGTTAAGTCCGAAGAAGTGTTCATTCTTCAAACGGCAAGTTAGCTTTTTGGGATATGTAGTGTCGGAAGAAGGTATCCGCACGGATCCAGAGAAAATCGCCGCAGTCAAGGACTGGCCAATTCCAAAAGACAAGACGCAGGTCAGAGCATTTTTGGGTTTGTGCTCCTACTATCGGCGATTTGTCAAGAACTTTGCTGACATAGCGAAACCCCTGCACAAGCTAACCGAGGAGAAGCGACATTTCTGCTGGGATGAGAGTTGCGACATTGCATTCCAGGAGCTCAAGGAACGTCTGTGCGAAACACCTATTTTGGGGTATCCTGATACCGGCAAGGAATTTATAGTTGACACAGACGCAAGTGACATAGGACTTGGCGGTGTATTATCTCAACGGAATGGCGATCAAGAGGTTGTGATAGCGTACTTCAGCAAATCTCTGTCGAAGCCAGAAAGGAATTATTGTGTCACGCGACGGGAATTACTTGCTGTGGTCAAGTCTTTGCAGCATTTTAGCAAATATCTACTGGGCCGGAAATTCCACTTACGGACTGACCATGCTGCATTGAAATGGCTATTACAGTTCAAAAATCCAGAAGGACAAGTTGCGCGATGGATTGAACTACTGCAGGAATACGACTTTGTCGTCGAACATCGCAGCGGTAAATCTCACGGCAATGCAGATGCATTATCAAGAAGACCTTGCCCTGAAGACTGCAAGCATTGTAGTCGGCAAGAGGGTAAAGAAGTCGTACCTGTGAGGATGATCAAGACAGACCTCAGCAACGAGTGGAAGGAAAGCATACAATGTGCACAGCGGGAAGACTCGGACATCAAGCCGATTTTGGAATGGATGAAGGCCAATGCTCCTAAACCAACGTGGAGTGATGTCTCAGCGATGAGTTCGATCACCAAAAGCTATTGGGCCCAATGGGACAGTTTAGTGATTCAGGATGGAGTCCTGTGCCGTAAATGGGAAAATGCTCGGGGAGACAGCTGTCATTTGCAAATGGTTGTCCCTAAAGCTAAAGTACCGGATGTTCTACAGCTGTACCATAATGGTTGTTCAGGAGGCCATATGGGAGTTAAACGGACTCTACTGAAGATACGGGAACGGTTTTACTGGGTCCACTGTCGTGACGATGTTGAGGACTGGTGTCGCAAGTGTACAAGTTGTGCGGCTGTAAAAGGACCTCAGACTCGTAGCAGAGGTGCATTGAAATTGTACAATGTTGGTGCACCATGGGAAAGGATAGCGCTAGACGTCGCGGGACCGTTTCCGGAAAGTGAAAGTGGTAACAAGTATTTCATGGTGGTTATGGATTACTTCACTAAGTGGCCGGAAGTCTTCGCCATTCCAAACCAAGAAGCTTCAACAGTTGCGGATAAACTAGTTCATGAAGTCTTCTGTCGTTTTGGAGTACCCTTGGAGATTCACAGCGATCAAGGAAGGAATTTTGAGTCCCAAATATTCCAGGAAACTTGCCGAGTTATGGGTACTCATAAAACGAGGACAACTTCTTACCATCCACAGTCGGATGGAATGGTGGAACGATTCAATCAGACATTGGAGAGATATCTGGCCAAAGTTGTGGAAAACCGGCAACGAGATTGGGACAAGCACATACAACCGTTTTTGCTGTCATACCGAAGTGCTGTTCACGAAAGCACGTCAGTGACACCAGCTTTCGCAAACTTTGGAAGAGAATTGCGGCTACCTGCAGACCTAATCACCGGAATACCACCTGATGCCCCACGCAGTATAACCGATTATGCGAATGACTTGCGGAACAAAATGAACGACATTCATGAGCACGTCAGACAATCGGGCCAGCAAATGTCCGAAAAAATGAAAACCCGCTATGACCGCAAAATGAACAATAAAGGGTTAGAGGAAGGTTCACTAGTGTGGTTGCACAATCCAGTTCGCAGCAAAGGGAAATCTCCTAAGCTCCAAGCTAAATGGGACGGACCGTACCGGATTGTGACAAAGATCAATGATGTGACCTACCGTATACAGAAAGGTACAAGAAGCGCCCCTAAGATCGTCCATGTTGATCGACTGGCGCGTTATTATGGGGCTGATAATGCTCGGGACGAGCATGTCTTAGGAGGGGGCAGTGTTGCGCGCCACAATCAAGTACGGAAGATAGCGGCATTCGGTACCACTAGCGCCATCTAGTATCGAGTAGCAGAACTAGTGAAGTCAAGGACCTTCGAGATTTTTCTATGCTAGAATACTCGGACCTTGGTCGGTCGCGACCGATATGTACGCGAACTTTCTGGAGTTCTACTCGGCGCCCTATATAAAGCCGGCACATGTGCCGACCGAGTCAGTATTGGATTTGCGATACAAGTGATAACTTCGAGAGCGATCTTCGACTGCGAACTCAAGTGATTAACAGTGCGATTGTGTTTTGTGATTAGTGTATAGTTTAAAGTGTATATTAGTGTTGAGTAAATTAAAGTGTCATCTTTGTTTATTTAATCGGCTGATTTTATTGTAACGAACCCGAAGCTCGTAACAGTATTATACATTATTTGTCTCGTGTATATGTAAACTAATTATAAAACCTATTATGAGAAACAATGAAGGAAGTCTTGAAAAACACTTCGTTATTGTATAAACAGGCTTAACCGCGTAAATCTGCCAAACCAGTATGTTAATAGGCCATTTAACTAAGTCTTCGGTTACTTTTGTTTCCTTTAACAATAGGGAACTTGTAAATATCGCGTTACCACGTTGAACGGGCTCACACTGGTAAATTCGACCGTCCGTTCGTAACTCCGTAGTCCGTTCAAAGGTCAAGAACGAATCATTAGTTACCACTCACTTTCTAAGCCGTACATATGTTGTTTCTCACATTAATTATTTATGTAGTTTCTGATCGATGTGAAAACAAAGGATTTGTTTCTTGAACAGCTGGCGAAGTTTCTGAAGGTCATGAAGATTTATAATCTTATTTCGAGGTAAACTTCTAAAGAGTTGAAAATTTTAAAGCGTCCTGATTGGATAGGTGTTTTGTAACTTACTGTTTCTTCTCTCTTTGTTTTTTTGGAAATTGTAAATTCTAAAGGTTTTTTAAACCGGCTTCTTCGATTCAAAGCACCTCCGTAACAACTTGACAATTTTAGACAACCTGTTGAGTCAATCCAGTTACTCTTGAGACTTGTCAATATAGTTTTCTGGATGTTTGAAGATTTTCACTAATTGAAGGCTCAAAAAAGCAATGTTTTCAAGAAGATGTAATGCAATAAACCCAAGATCCTGAAAGCAATACGGCTAACGACAACTTGACCCTAATACAGCCGAAGCGAGCTTCTTATCTCTGAGTGCGAGTTAGGAGACAACTGTAGGAAGCGGCACACTTTACGTGCTTCATAAGGTATGGCAAGCAAGCACGCCATATATGCATGCAATGCAGTTATCTCTTGCCGAAGAATTGATATCCGAATCGTATTGTGGCGGTGTGGACAAAGAAAATTGGATTGAAAAATTTAAGGAAATGTCTTTCCTAGTTTTGTCCACAGTGGGAAGGACTGGTGGTTCAGTTGTAAAAAATAAGTGTCGGATTGGTTACCTTCGCCCTGCGTTCACTCTGGGTGCAAGATAGCAATATCAGTAAATCGGGAGGCTCTGTTTTCGAATTCATGTGTTGTTCTTCTTCAGAAGTAGGAATAAACCTGACTGTCACCTTACTGGTTACTACCATGTTTCAAACATTTTTGAATACAAAAGTAACTATAGGTGACGTTTATCTTGAAAAAAAAAAACTATTTTCGCCAGCAAGGTGCATAGTGGCTGGATCGACATCCGATAGTGCGTTAGACGTACAAGTGTCTTCATATTTGGAGGCTCATAATGCACCGCAACCTGAAAGCGTTTTTAGGTTAGTCGATATCAGGAAATGGTTAAAGCTAAACCGTTCTGCAATCACAGCCGTAACAATTGTGATACGTATGGCGCTGTTATCAGCGCTTGCTCGCACCGTTTCAACTTTATCGCAACTTTAATTGTGGCTTTTGATATGAGCGCTCCGATTGTTTCTCTGCGGATGCGGAGAGTATGTTATCGCAAAGTAATCGATAGTGACGGTTTAGCTCGAAGAATCATTATTCACGCTGTGGCTATTGGTGGGTCATGATGACTGCCCGATAGCCTTGGGATCTGCCTGAATGATAAGGGTAGTAGCGTTAAGTTTAGTTTTCTGAAAGAAAAGTTGTATAGTCCCATGAGAATTTATTTCAGGAATGTTGAAAAACCTATATAAACTAATAAGTACATAGAACATTAGCTAACGACTGAGATACCAACTTCAAACTGTAATTCCTTAAGTTACTATACTAGCATATTTGCTTCAGGTCAACCAGGACTTGTTAAACGAACTATCACCGCTTGAATAAGAAATTATTCAATTTGCATATGAGGTGTTGATCCAACGAGGAGACCAAACAATTATGGCCATTAGTGTTTTCTCCTTTTTGGCGAGATCTGCGTCTAGCTGAATAATAGTTTAAGTTTCATATTTTTATAATGAGAGAAAATTTAAGCACCACCAAAAATGTTCAGAATAAGGTCTAAGGCAGCACGGCTCAATAAATTTTCCAGACAAAGTTTGAAGAAGTTACTTCGTAATTTGACTAGGGATGTAATGGATTTTCGCCGAAGCGAATAATGGGTTATTGTAAGTTAGTAGTAAATGAAAATCTGATTCTTTATTGGCAGTATTGAGTTCATTAGTCGACCGTAAACGTGTTCTAGATGAATTTCTCTTGGAGATAGTTTTAGGCTTCCTGCGTGCAGGTTTGCTATGGTCACTGGATTGCATGCATATACTCTATATTATATATATGTTATTATTACATATTCGTAGACCATCCAAGTTACTATTACTGTATTGGATTATACACCCTATGCATAAAATTCAAGTCTTTAAATTCTTCTTTTGGAGTCAATCGTTACATTTTTAGGTTTTTTGCCTGAATAGGCATTTGGGGGAGTACACATTGAGTGTGGTCAACGCAATCTTAAGAGTTTCAAGATTCAAGTTCCGAGATTTGTAATAGCACCTGATTTTACGTTTTCCGAATCCTCCTATCTGAGTGTCTTTGTGAGCTACCTTACCTCCAAGTCGGCTTATCTACACAATAAATTGCCATTTAAAATCAAGATTTTCGGAATGTAGATCCAACTTACCAGACTAGTTTTGAGATGAATTATAAAGTTGTAAAGGCAAAGGTTAGGTTCTAGGTCACGGAGCTAGAAAGTAGGAACCTAAGCACAATGCTAATGGAAGCTTTATCTAAATATTAACCTCGTGGCACACTAATAAAACGACTTGTTAGCAGGAGAAAGGCATATTTTACATTTCTTTATTAGTTGAGCTGTTTGGCCTAAATACGGGCCGATAAATACTGAACTAAGGCAGGCTCTTACTGTTGGTATAAGGAAGTTTCTTGACCGATAAACTTTCTTTAATTTTCATAATTAATCACAAAATTTGTATAAAATATTGAATAGTTTTTGCTTAATTGTTTGCTGTAATCTTTCATATAAAGCAGTGTAGTTCATTTCACCATCTTTTGCTGGGTCTTGCAAGGCTTCATGTTTTCCACCATACCATGCCATTCCGTGTTTACTTGTTAATTAAGAAATCACCTGGTAATCGGTTACCATGACCTACCCACTCTACCCAGTCCTATTTCAGTTTGGCGATCTTCTATATGTCGAAGCCACCTAGCTTAGTCAGACAGTTAATTAGCTGCCTTTGAACGGCGCTGTTTAGTCAGCGTTCTAAATGATATCCTGGCATTTAATTGAACAGCTACGCGGATGACTTAATTTAATATCGTTTAATGACTTGCCTTGCGATGTAGCGGACCGTAGGGCACAGGGAGCTTAGGGCACCCCGACATGGATAGGTTAGGTTCGAATGATGCCATTTGAGAACTAGAATGAGCGAGAGCGAGCGAAGCGACCGAACTGGTATGCGAATACCCTGCAGAAAAAATAGGAGCTTTGCACAGCATTTCTCGGAATGATATCGAGAGATAATATATACCTAGACTATCAAATTTTGAGGCGTAGAAAAGTATTCCAAATGTTCAGTTTACAGTTTATCAAGAATTTACAATCTCTCAAGATATTTTATTATCTTAAGGATTTTGCAATTATCCGGTGACATATACATAATATACTGCTCTATTTCTTTCTCTTTATGACTTTGACTCGCAAAATTACCTTACACCGATCGAAAAGAAAATGTATTAAAAATCACTGCAATATCTATGCATGTTGTCAGCTGTGCTATATTCCCCATAGCTTGTCATAGGCTGAGCACGGCCCCAGAGGTCGTGAGCTCCAATTAATAAACAGACGGGCTCAGAGTAGGGGCACATGTGCATCTGTAGTTACGAGAAACTCTCCATCCGTCGCGTCAATGGCGTCGCTTGTTCCAATTTCGATTGTGTCGTTAAATTCGGCGCGAATGACCGCTTCAAATTAGATTTCATGAAAGGAGTCTTTATTCTTGGGTATAAATAAATGTGTTTGTTTCCTGCCTTGTGGGTTATGTCGCCGAAGTCATGTGGGTATGTACGTATCGTTTGGTTTTGTTTTAAGAACGTTTGCTTACTTTTTTACTTGTCCAGATGTTATTCTTTCTATTTCCACTACTAGAGTATCTAAGGCCCATCTTTTGTATTGTATGCGACAATAAATTACCTGTCACCATGAAGTGGCAGTTTTTACCAATCGCTGTAGTATTTAGTACGATATTCTATTAGGTATAATAAATGAACGGAGAAAGTGGCACGATAACACTAATACTTTGCGATTTATTGACTGTTTACATCAGTGAAAACAAAAGAAAATAACCGATAAGCACCTATAAAACAGTAGCCACATAAAACTGCCATGTTGATAACATTTGAACATTAATTAGTTTAAATATAGGTACCCCTGAATAATTATAACGTGGATAAAGTACTAACACGCGTGTTTAGAAATTTACAAAACCCGAGAATGTGGTAACGAATTTTGTAAAGTTTAAGTTTTACAGGCGGGTTGTTCTTCTACTGAAAGCGTTCTTCTTCATAATAGCATTATTTTTTCAAAACTTTTTTTTTCGGTGTACGTATCTTTCTGAATTTACCTACACATTTCCAGTTCAAGTTTTTCTCTGTTTTCAGTGGAACGAAATAATTTGTAGCTCAGCGTGAGCTTCAATTCAATTATCTTTAATTACAAGTAAAAAAAGCCGTAGTTACTGAAAATAACGAAATATATCCTTAAATAAGAAAATGTTTGTGTGGCTTTATGATTGGATTCAACCAAGTAAACGTCTACGAATTAAATAGTAATGTAAATATAATCAATCTAATAGTAACAAAAATTTAGCTTTCGATGTTATAGCAAAGGGAATTCAAGTATTAGGTATAGCATGGCGCAAATGAATTCATGCATGTGAATTACAGGAAAAATACAGCACTTTTTCGAGTTGCCGGTAACAGCACGTCAAAGGCGGCTCGTCAAAGGCAATGTCGAGGCCGCCTCTTGCCACAAAGGCTGAATGCGTCGCTAACTGCTGTCGTGAAAAACTGACGCTTACCTAGTTCACGCGATTTAACAAATGTTACACCTTTTATTTGAGAAGTGCTAGCGTATTACAAACGTTGCTTATACGACTGCACATATTGGATGTGGGGTTGGAAATACGCAGAGTATCTCAAATTATTCGAAATCCACAACCCTGTAAAACTGCTTATTTATGGATCTTGAATATGGACAATCTCTTTAGTATGTATTACATAATATTATGAATGAATAATTTCAACATGTAACCGTTATTTTGTAACTATTTATTGATTTAAAAGAGTGTCCATAGAGTTTCTCGCACGTTCTTCTCCTTAGAGATCCTTCTCTTTAGAATGAGCTTTATGTAACTAATCGACCTCGAAAATTCAAAAGCCTAATTAAATGGTTTATTTGAAATAAAAGCTTTCTCTCTCTAGAGTGTCAGTTTAACTTGCTAGATCCGCAGATACCACTAACAAAAATGTCTTCCCATTCGAATCCTCTGGGATTTGGAAGCGTTACTTATATTTGCCTCTGTTCACCTCTGATCACACATCAAAATTGAGTCTAAATCCAAACACCATTTGTTCGTTAAGTAACATTGCATTGTGGACATCTACTGCCATAAAAGATAAAGCTACAGCAAATAAATTGAACGTGTACGTCCCTATACTTACTCCCCATTACGCTCTAGTGTTATAATGACTAGTGTAACAGCAGTAGCAAGAATGTATTCACGCGATCTAACGAACATTACAACTAATTAAAGTTTTTGTAACAGTTCTGTTGTTGATGGAGTATATCGCTTTGGTTCAACTCACAGTAGTTTTGGATGGGCAATCATCAAAATGGTTCTTCCCGCTCTGGGCGGAGCGGAAGGACTGTTAGGTTTCACTGACTAAAACCCACCCGTGTTCTTCCAAATGCAGTTTTGCGTTTCAGGGCTGCGAAAAATCTTTTGATTTCGTACAGTTCCGCAACAACTTGTTACACTTACTATCAAGTTTGCCAATTACCTCATATCAATTACTCACAGTAATACATCCATTTTATCGGCTAGTGACAGTTTACACCAACCATATCTTATCTTTTACAATCCGCTGTTTGTCGACACTGGTCTACACCGGCCTAATCTGCAGTACGTTCAAATTCTATTGACAATTTAATTAGTCTGACTTGTTTTGCGTTACATTCGGTATCTATGATGTATTGCTGATAAACGATACAGCTGTTTTCTTCAGTGTATAGAATTTGAGTAAATTCCTGAGACTAGAGCCCTGAGCCCTTTAGCCCCCACCCCCCTGGATCCGCCAGTGAGTGAAAGAATGTTTGTAATAGGATCAGTCGGTACATTAACTGTCTAATATATCCTACAAACAAATTTTACCTCTTTATATACTAGCGACCAGCCTCGGCTTCACACGGGTGAAAATTATACATAATACTTCCTCGTTTATCAAAACTCTCATGAGAAAACCGTATCATTTGTTGCGGGGTTTAGAAGTCGCAAGCGGAGAAACAAAAAGAGGCAGACAGCGTTTTTTTTTTTTAATATTACGTGTATTTAGATAAACTTGCGAAAGATTGTCAGTATTGGTTTTCATAATCGCGCATTTTTATAAGCATGAATGACTTCCGCGGTTTCCCGCATTTAGGAATAAGGAAAAGGTTTTATATTACAGATAAAATTCAAAGAAACTGCTTTGAACAAACATCAATCGTTTAGTTCCACGCATCTTAATAATTGTAAGATTTGGGTTAACGATTTCGAGACCGTAAAATTTGTCGGGATGCAGATTTACCATCGCGCTGTTTCTAGGTCAGCAGCTCAGCACTAACAGGAGGTTTTCGTTATCCGACTGCTGAGGGGTGGTTATTTTTTCGAGTATGAAAGTTATATGTGTATTTAGTTAGTGACATCAAATCTGCGATTGAATTAAAAACAACGGCATAACTGCATCGGATTGCTTGAAAAGTGACTTATTTGGATTGGATCTTTGTAGTTGTTTTTTGCTGTGGGGTTTAAAACTTTGACTTGTATCAAACAAGTCATAATTTTAATTTATTTTGTGAGCACAGATCCTGCTGGGTAAAGACCTCTCCCTGAATTCTTGCAGATGGCGTTTTTATGAGCCATACCAAAGGAAGGTTACCTCACTTTGTTTTTTACGGATGAGTAATCATCAAATGACTTCTTCCGCTCTGGGTGGAGCAGAAAGAAATGTCAGACTCTTCTATACTAATATTATAAAGAGGAAAGATTTGTATTTTTGTATGTAACGAATAAACTCAAAAACTACTGGACCGATTTAAAAAATTCTTTTACTTTCAGAAAGCTACATTCACCCCCCCCCCCCGCTTTATCCCCGTATCCCCACGGGAACGGGAACTATGCGAGCTGCTAATACTGAATAAAACCAATCCGTGTTTCACCTAATGCCCTTTTCGTTCCAGGGCCACAGTGGCTTTTTCGAGCTAATTCCGAAACGTAATAACCTCATAAGGTCGTTATTAATTTGTCTGAAAGTAAAGTGCGGTGCAAAAAATACAACTTCTTGTTAACTAGACCTTTTCACTTCGACTTTCTTGCAAATGATTCTGCTGTGTGCCCATGATCCGTAATCTTTTTATCTTATAGTTCTGAAGGTTCTGTTTCGAGCTATAATACAAAATGGTGGTTAAAAATAGAGTGTTGGTTATTCCCAGAAATAACTTCTTGTATAATTATCAAATTGATACCAAAGCATCAGAATTGTGTTATCTGCAATTGAATTAAGAAGTGTGTTTAATGGACATGTATTATCCTAATCCGTTCTAGTTGAGTGGAGACATCATTCATTTACACTTTGCTTAACCTAGTAATCGGATTACGAAATCTCGTGACTCGACAAAGACGGATTAAATCGCACGAATGATAAGAGGGTAGTTAAGTTATACTGAATTTATTAGCTTTGAACTAGTATTTTTTTTAAGTTGAAGCCATGATCTTAAGTTATTTGAAGAATAATTCCAATCTTCCCTTCATACTATCATGGGCTTAGGGCCTGTTAATAATAACCGTCCCCTGACTGCAATGAAAAGAGGATTTTCAGTTTAAATCACTATCTTGTGTTTAATTTTTTAGTTCACTTTTTGACATAGCAGGCGCTGTTTTTCAGTTCTTTTTTATTTCATACTTTTTAGAGATCATTTAAAATGGTCTCTAGCCTATGTTCTATGCTAAAAACGATATCGCGTCACATTAATATCGGTTAAGCCGTTTAGAAGTTATGGTGGAATGAAGAAACTTGCAAACATACATGAACCCTGAAAACATAACACTCCTTTTTTTGGGCAGTTGTGTAAAAATAGTAAAACAGGACCGCGGAGCAGTAGTTCCAAGGACCCTAATGAAAGGAATTTTTAGCGTAGCGAGGTAGCGATATATGCCTCACCCGATAGTAACACTAAAATAGCAATTTGAACGTTCTGGGTAAATGACCCATGTTTGAAGTGCTGCACCTGAATACATATGAAACCTAGAGAGCTGTGGTCACCTTCAAGTCGTAGCAATTTTGTCTACTTTAAAAGTGTACTGATTGAATTACTCCGTGGAATGCACCGTTTAGGAGAATTAAACCAAAATCTTAAAAAATGACCGAAAATTGAGAAGTAGTGGCAGTACACTACTAGCATCTATCTCAACAACATCCTAAAAAGTAGGACAGTGCAAAATTAATTTTAACGCGTTGTTATCTGTCTACGGTGACTGGCCTAACGGATAACTTTCAAACATCGAATTTATAAATACTATGAAGCTAATTCAATAATTTTTTGAAAGATAATTTCTAATTAGCAAATTCATAAGATTATTAAGGTTAGGGACTTACTTTAAAGATAATGCTCGCTACGATCTAATTGGCTGAAGTTAGCTCTCTCCAGACATTAGTAGGTTTCTATTGGACTACCGATATCGCACGGTCAACGGCTGATCGTTCTATTATTATCAACCGTGTGACCTGTGTCTTAGAGTTCAACTTGTGTTTAGCAAGATGATTTCATTTACCGTTCGCAAAGCATCGATATATGAGTGAAGTATTATGATAGAGAACACGATTTTTAGGTATTACTGATAAAATTTTTGTAATTTTGAATGTGTCCCAAAATTCTTTTTGGCCCACTTCTGGGCAAAGGTCATACGCCTTTTTCGAGCAATGTCACGCCAGCGTTTCCTAGGCCTCCCTCAGCGACGACGACCGTCCTTTGGATCCCACTGCTTAACGACTCTGGCACTTCTGTCCTGATCCATGCTAAACATGTTTCTTCCGACTAATATCAAAGCAGAATAAGGCAAGGATACTAAAAATCTAGAAGCTTGAAAAAAAGGACACACAACTTGAAGATAACTGCTTCAAAATTCTCGGGAAATCGAAAAAAATAATGCTGTACAAAGCTCAGTTTATGCTCTGTTTGAAATGGGCCTTGCAATTTATACCTACGTTCATATGTCGACCGAAACTAACGTTATCGCTACTTAAGCAGTGTTACGTATGGTCACGGATTTGTTAAAATAAAGAAAGAATTTCCGCTATATATAAGTACGAGTAGATTCGTCAAACTACGTATAGAAACGCTAGTAACTGCTTTTTTTTGCTATTAATCGCAAAATCGAATGCAACACATTTATTGCGACTAAACCGTTTACATAGGTCGTAGGAAAGAAGAGGACGACTGTCGCGGTCAAACTTGCCCAGATCGCACATGATAGAGAGCTTTGGAAGGAGAAAGCGGAGGCCTTTGCCCAGCAGTGGGTCATTTGAATTACTATCGAAGAGTCGGTCGGTTTGTCAGGAGTTGAAGAAAAGAAGCTTTTTCGGAAGTGCATATGGCACGTTTCGAGAGTAGCAAAAGTTTCTTTGAAGAAAGAACTGCAAACCCGTTGTGAGATTTCTTGTTTTTTCTATACATTATAAAAAATTTATTAAAAATAATTATAAGGGTTAATGATAAGCCCTGACAAATGAGAAATCGTCAGTTTTAACTTACGGTGCCCATTCACGAACATACCGCTCGGATACACCATTGAGCACAACAACTAAAAACAACAAAAATGTACTTGCTTTTCTTTCTCTGTTTACCTTTACTTGATAAATCCCCAATTATTCTAGATTAACCCCAACTATGGGTCTTGTTCCTGGTAGTAGTTGTAATACAACCAGACGTGTTAAAAAAAGAGATATTGCAATAAGGTTAGCTAATACATTCCTTTGTCAAATTCTTGTCGACTATGGGTCCAAAAAGTTTGTAACAAGGTATGTATGTTGTCGTATCGCGGTAGCTGGCAGCTTTACTTCACGAACAACAATTTACTGCTATAGCGTTACTTGACAAATGAAAAAAAAAACAGTACGTCAGCTAAATATTGTTGATAGTTACTTATAGGTACAAACCAGTTTTACCTAACCAGTTTATTATAGCAATGACTACCAAAGCTGGTCCAAACACCACTATACTTTTTGACATGCCTCTGAAACATGTTTGTTTCACTCCGTACTCATCAAATTTGTGACAAACTTCTAATGCATCATCGGTTTTGATGATCAAAATGAGCGGCTTCATTTGTGCAGTGTTAGTCCAAAGCACACATATGTTGCTTTCCGTTGCAGACCGCGTGGTAAGAAGCGTAGATTGAACGTAGGTAGTTATACAAAACTCAGTGCGGCCTCATTTTGACCAGGCTTTGGGTCGCTATGAGGCCCCGGGGACGCCTTTACTGAGAAGGGTTGTGAGGAAGCTGCTTGTTACAGGAGAGGGTTGACGCCATTCATTAGTGCTAATGGAAAAATCTCACGGTGAAGGTGAAGTAAACTACCAACCCCTAAAGGGTTTAAGGAGCCAGGCTGTCATTCCACCTAAGTTTACAAGTCACTATGAATTGTAAAAGAATTGCATTGCAGTTTACTTCACGCTCACCTTCATTTTCACGGTGAGATGTTTGTAGAAAAGATAGGGAGCTAAAACTGAAGTCGTTACACGTTACCAGGCCCATCCCACATCGCGCAGCTTCTTCAGGAACTGTTTCAGTGAAGTGGTCCACTACGCTCTAGGATATTTTCCTTAAATAATCTATTTGGTTCGTCAGCAAAATTACCAAAAGAAATGCATTGAAGTAAAAAATAAAATAAGACTACAGTGCGATGAAATTTCACGTGACTACGCGTTGGTATACTAACAAGAACTGACGATACCATCTCCCACTTTTGTACTTGGATGCGCTTTATCTTATAAATTTGTTTTATAAAAACGTGTTCCAATATTTGTGAAAATCTTAACAGACGGGCCAAGTAGAAATATAATAAATATATTTTTCTATCCAGGAAAATACCCTATTCTACCCAACTTGGGTATTCAGAAATCTTTTCTTCTGATGCACTCTAACACGTTTCCTTACGCTCTCGCAGACGTGCGGCATCTGTGCGATGTTCCCGTCGTGCATGTCGCTGCTGTCGCGGCGGGGCGAGCAGCGCGCGCCGCGCCCGGGCCAGTCGGCCGTCGTGCTCAACGTGTACGACATGTACTGGACCAACTGGTGAGTGACGCGTTCACAGGGTATCTAACATCTGTGCGATGTTCCCGTCGTGCATGTCGCTGTTGTCGCGGCGGGGCGAGCAGCGCGCGCCGCGCCCCGGCCAGTCGGCCGTCGTGCTCAACGTGTACGACATGTACTGGACCAACTGGTGAGTGACGCGTTCACAGGGTATCTAACATCTGTGCGATGTTCCCGTCGTGCATGTCGCTGTTGTCGGGGCGGGGCGAGCAGCGCGCGCCGCGCCCCGGCCAGTCGGCCGTCGTGCTCAACGTGTACGACATGTACTGGACCAACTGGTGAGTGACGCGTTCACAGGGTATCTAACATCTGTGCGATGTTCCCGTCGTGCATGTCGCTGTTGTCGGGGCGGGGCGAGCAGCGCGCGCCGCGCCCCGGCCAGTCGGCCGTCGTGCTCAACGTGTACGACATGTACTGGACCAACTGGTGAGTGACGCGTTCACAGGGTATCTAACATCTGTGCGATGTTCCCGTCGTGCATGTCGCTGTTGTCGGGGCGGGGCGAGCAGCGCGCGCCGCGCCCCGGCCAGTCGGCCGTCGTGCTCAACGTGTACGACATGTACTGGACCAACTGGTGAGTGACGCGTTCACAGGGTATCTAACATCTGTGCGATGTTCCCGTCGTGCATGTCGCTGTTGTCGCGGCGGGGCGAGCAGCGCGCGCCGCGCCCGGGCCAGTCGGCCGTCGTGCTCAACGTGTACGACATGTACTGGACCAACTGGTGAGTGACGCGTTCACAGGGTATCTAACATCTGTGCGATGTTCCCGTCGTGCATGTCGCTGTTGTCGCGGCGGGGCGAGCAGCGCGCGCCGCGCCCGGGCCAGTCGGCCGTCGTGCTCAACGTGTACGACATGTACTGGACCAACTGGTGAGTGACGCGTTCACAGGGTATCTAACATCTGTGCGATGTTCCCGTCGTGCATGTCGCTGTTGTCGCGGCGGGGCGAGCAGCGCGCGCCGCGCCCGGGCCAGTCGGCCGTCGTGCTCAACGTGTACGACATGTACTGGACCAACTGGTGAGTGACGCGTTCACAGGGTATCTAACATCTGTGCGATGTTCCCGTCGTGCATGTTGTTGTTGTCGCAGCGGGGCGTGTTGCGCATCTTCACGCAGGTTATAAATGTCCGAGTTCCTTCCTACCTTGGTGTATCAACAGCAAGCAGTGCCAAAGAATGCCCGACCTCCCATTAATATGAAAATGCAGCTAAAGCGATCTATGTGCTGCCGTGAACAATGTCGAGGAAGTGGCAAACTTGCCTTTTCCTGATTTATTGTCGTGTGCCTGCCAGCGACACGGAATTATTTGGAAATAAAATAAAAGTAAAATGATGTCAATTTGTTCAGGTACACGGCGGGCGCAGGTGTCGGTGTGTTCCACAGCGGGGTACAGGTGCACGCCTCGGAGTGGGCGTACGGGGGACATCCGTACGCCTTCACCGGCGTGTTCGAGATCACGCCGCGCGACGAGCGGGAGCTAGGCGAACAGTTTCGATTCAGGTACATATTGTACTAGACAGGTACACTCTTTGTGGTACAAGTGCATGCCTTGACAGTGGGCATACTTGAAAATAAAATATTCGCGAGCAAATATCTACCTTACTTTCTTCTCTCCTATAGTGATATTTCTAAATTATTTAGCATGCAATCTGGTTATTGGTTAATAATATCTGGTTAATAATAATATAAAAACTCATCGGCTTTTAAAATTCTGCCGAAACCAGGGTCCGCAAGATCTTCCAAAACACATGCCTTTTTTATCAGTTCGTGAGCTGCCCCTCCTGCAAAAGAGAGATATTTTCAGAGAAAGAGATGTTTTCTTTAGTAAAACTATTACATACATAGACTCGCGCCTTTTATCCATAAACATGAAATACGATTTAATACTATAATAAATCTATAAAATGTTGATTTTTATTTTGCAGACAAAGTGTGCACATAGGTTATACGGACTTCAGCGAAGAAGAAGTGAGACGACTGGTAGCAGAGCTAGGCAAGCAGTTCCGCGGTGACAGGTATGTGTTCCACCAATATACCACATGCAGGTAACGGGCCTTATTCATAAAAGCCTCGGAGCTATTTATACCCCATTCACAATAAGATTAGACATTGAAATAAATCTTTTTTACAGTCAGTTCAACAGATTTTGACTTCTATTGTGCTGGTGGCATGACACATGGCAGCTGCAGTAAACAGTTGGTATTATAATCACGTTTTTGCTTTTAATGCCATCTTTATGCCTGCGGAATAGAAGTAAAAATCGGCTGAACGGACTGTAAACAATTTTGTTTAAATGTCTAATCTTATTGTGAATGGAGTATAGCAACTGATAAGCAGGTTCTTAGAAACAGGGTTGTGGACTAAAAATATCTGATTAGTAGTTAGAAATATTGAACACGTATTTTTTATTTTTACACGTAAACAAAAAATGAAGACGATACAGTGCGTTGAAAACTCGTGTGACGTCATTACTCGCTTCAATTTTTACCTAGCCGTGACGTCACACGCTCCCACTCCTGATCTTTGATGCTTTTTATCTTCGACAGTTTTTATCGATTTGATAAAGGAAAAAATACGTGTAGTAATTTTTCTATAATCTAACTGACGGACTTAACATAATCATATATTTTTTACTCAGGTAACATCCCTATTCTTACAATACGTTCTTACTTAGAATAGAGCATAAAGTTGCTAAATATTTTTAGATTTTCAGAAATAAAGGTGAACATTTTGTTGGCAACTAATGCTAGGATGTTCAAAATTTGTTGCAATAGAGCAAATGTTTCTAAATGCATTTGAGCTTCTAAACATAAGCCAAGCAAATTTTTCCTCGGTCGTATTATTAACATTTGACTTTAAAAGTCAAACGACAATGACATTTGACGTTAAAAGTCAAATGACAATGACATTTGACTTATAAGTCAAACATAACACATTTTCGACCGTAACAACATTCAAATATTCATAGGCAAGGTGGTTCACCTAAAACGAATTAACTAAATACCTCAATGATTACACCCATTACCTAAATTATTACAAAACCATTAGTTTTTACTGTCAAAGTGCCACACAACTATACACATATCTCTGATATACAAACAAATTGATATCAGCATTGTGAACAGCTGTTAAGACCAGTTCAGACTTGCGTTGCGGAATTTTTTGCAAGAGTTCTTTGAGCAGTTATTATAAAAAAAAAATCTATGTACATATAGGCTTATTACATGGTCATAAATTACTCAAGCATTTATGTGTTTTGTTCGAAAAACTAACCCCAGCAAAGGGCATTAGAGAAACACGTGTGGGTTTTAATCAGTTAGTCTGACATTCTCTCCAACTTCGCCCAGAGCAGGAAAAGTCATTTGGTGATATCCCATCCAAAATAAGACCCGTTCAGACCTACGCGGTATTCGCTAATAAGAACGGTATCGAAAAGTTTTGCTCGGTATCCTGTTATACGGAGTTTCGAGGTTAGAGTGTTACTGGCAAACCAGTATCACCATACCGCTCAAATAGGCAGTATTTCCTCGCTTATTTTATGATACAAATAATAACTAGGCCTTGATCCAGAAAGCAGTTCAGCAGTATTTTATGTTTTTTTTATATAAAAGGAGAAAAACCTAAGAGAAGAAATGATTAAGAAACAGATTCCGCCGCGAAAAGTTTCCGCGCATTGCGGAACAGTTTCCGCCATAGTGAAGGGGCAGTGGGAAATAAATCCCTATGTAATAGCGAATACACAGAAAATAGTTTCGCTCTCCATAGCGCGGTAACGAAATACCGCGTGTGTTTGATCAGCCCTTTTGATTTGGCAAATTGAATTTTATCACAGAGTGTGACACTACTTCTATTCTATAAATTGTATAAATAGAGGCGCTGCCAGTCTTAGTCTATTTCCCCGCTTACTTATTCTGAACCACGAGTCGCCTGACACATTTATAAAACAATAAAAGTGTCTCGAGTGTCTGATTCCGATAACCTTTGGTACTCTGACGATAACAAACACATCGAGTTTTAGAAAGAGACTCCCACAGGTCTTCTTCTTATCGTATCGACGGAGACAATGTAGTCCTTTAAAGGATGTTTCAGAATAGTGATGTTACTGAATAAAAAAATATGATTCTATTCAGTTCGTCAGTTAGATTTTATCGAAAAATTTTAGACACGTATTTGACGAAGATAAAAAGCATCAAAGATCAGGAGTGGGGGCTTCTGACGTCACGTCTTGATAAAAAATGCAGCGAGTAGTCACGCCACGCGAGTATTCAACACACTATATCATCTTCGTTTTTTATTTACGTGAAAAAAGATAATATACGTGTCCAATATTTTTTTTCGAAATCTATCTGACGGACTAATTAGATATTTTTAGTCAACCTAAAGTTGTTAGATGATAAAGATCATCCCAATTTAAAGTTTGTTATTAACTAATCATATATTATGTATGTGGTTTTAGAGTGGTATGCGGAACAGTGGTTAAAGTCCCGCATAACCCGATTAAAAAGAGAGGATCCTTTAGCGGGGCGGGTGTTGTGTCTAGTGGATAATTCCGGTCCGATGGTTGTTGTCGGGCGGCAGCGTAGAGAACTAAGATAGTCCGTCCGATGTTGTGTTTGTGTGACGTTTTGCCCTCTTGTAGTTCGTATGTGGCTCTATAGAGACCTACAGTCTAAGGACGTTGTGGATGCAGATTTATCACATCCGCGATCGCATGATGCGCATTTTAGGATATTTTTTAAGAAACTACATAAATGGTTGGAGACATTTTTAGTATTTTTATTGAATACTAGCAGTGTCCCGCGGTCTCACCCGCGTAATTCCCGTGGGAATACGGGGATAAAATATAGCGTATGTTACTCAGGGCGAATGTAGCTTTCTAATGGTGAAAGAATTTTTGAAATCCGTCCAGTAGTTTTTGAGTTTATCCGTTACATACAAAAATACAAATCTTTCCTCATTATAATATTAGTATAGATTTAGTTATTAAATCTAAATATTGGAGCATTCTATTGAGTAAAAAGTAATGTTGCCCCGCCTATTTTCTTTCTTGTCTTGACCTGTGCTACGTCTGCAATCATTGTTGCGGATACGGATGCAGATGTCCAAATCGATGCAGAAGCTCCGCAATCGCGAATGCGGATACGAATATTCGCAACATCCCTGTTTCAGTCTGCTAATTATCACTACATAGTATAAAGCAAAGTCGCTTTCTCTGTCCCTATATCCCTATGTATGAATAAATCTTTAAAACTACGCAGCGGATTTTGATGCGGTTTTTTTAATAGATAGAGTGATTGAAAAGGAAGGTTTATATGTATAATACATGCATATTATAGTAGAGGAAACATTAGTATCTACATTGCACCCGTGCGAAGCCGGGGCGGGTCGCTAGTTGTCTAATAATGCGTGATGTGTATGTACTCTCTGTTCCAGGTATCACCTCATGAACAACAACTGCAATCACTTCACCTCAGCTTTCTGTTTGGTGAGTCATTCACTTATCTATTTTATTTTTATTCCGTCCTAGCTTCTGTCTGCCGCATCACCCGCTTGAATGTTGAATATTATCCCAAGAGGACATATGTATGTATGTACATATGTTACCTAGATCAAAAGTATCCTATGTCCTATCCAGGACATGGTCTACTCGTGTGCCAAATTTCATCGAAATCTCTTAAGCAGCCATTAAGACGAAAAGGTGACAGACAAGAGTTACTTTCACATTTATAAGACATATATTAGTAAGGAAAGCGAAGATTTTTCCATATCAAGAGATTTAGATTTTTTAACTGAAGAATAGGTTTAGGCTAATTAAAATATTTTCTTTACAATATCTATCAAATCGCCATTTGAAAAGTCGCCCCTTAGTCATTTTAATATAAATTATTAAAAACATTAATATGTTAAAAAATAGTAGTCCCCCGGTGTCGGGAGTCAGGTCTAAGCTATCCGTGGTTAGGGCTCCGGAGACAGAAACCTACTCACAATACGGGCCTTATGGAGACTCCTTAGTAGGCAGCACAGAAGTGTCTTCTGTGTCAAGTCCTTGATCCAACTGCCCAACGAGAGCCTCCTCAGGTGTTGGATGAGGCTCTTGGCTAATATTGCCTAGAGTGGCTACCAAAATGTCTGCTATTTCCACATTCCACATGTCGACAACATTTATATTTGCTAATATCAGCCCGTAGACATCTAACGGCTTAGTAAAGGCCTCCATACCTACCTGACTGGGCATGATGTTCTGTACTTCTAGCTGCGACTTCGTGCTTGTGGAAGACAGAGTCGGGCATGATGTTCTGTACTTCTAACTGCGACTACGTGCTTGTAGAAGACAGATTCTATGCCACATAACTGAAACATATCTTGCAATCGGATCATTTATTTATTCCAAGCTTCCTCGTACAAACAAACAATTTTAGCTCTTACAATATAAGTTTAGTCATATTATGATTACATCATATGTAAAAATGGGTATTGTAAAAATGTTTAAAACGAAATTAAAATTGCAATAAATACTAAGTTGTGTAGAAAATACAGACAACACAAAACAGAAAAATGAAATACAGACGCGGAGTTTTATTAATGACGTTTGGTTTATTTATTTATTTTCTAAAAGGAAAATATGTACAATAGGTACAAAATTGATCAGACATCTGATTAATCGCGATATAGCCTGGCGGTTGGTCACCATCATTTATTAAGCCTAGTTTATGGCACATGTTGACCCTTGTTTAATTTTGTTCAGGTTTTTACAGTGGCGTATACATATAAGGACACTAGCTGCTGCCCGCGACTTCGTCCCCGTGGAATCCCCGATTTTAAAACATTCTTTATCGCTGCTCCGCTCCTATTGGCTTAAGCGTGATGATATATAGCCTAAAGCCTTCCTCGATAAATGGTCTATTCAACCCAAAATGAATTTTTCAATTCGAACCAGTAGTTCCTGAGATTAGCGCGTTCAAACAAACAAACAAACAAACAAACTCTTCAGCTTTATAATATTAGTATAGATTAATAATATTCTGGGTTTCATATAATAATGATAATTTACAAATGTAATATTGTTGAGTCTCTGCACGGGTCGGAAATATTTGTAATTGCAAAGAGTTATTGAAAATAAATAAATAGAGATTTGGCATCGCACGGCGTAAAGGATTTACCATCCTTATTTTTCGGCTTTCTTATTTCTCTAAAACGTATCCACAACAAAGCTGCTGTCTGTTTTTCCGCTTTCTTCTAATGGAGATAGAACTGGAGTTACTGGAGATAGAAAAACAAATGAAACAACAGAAAACCTATATAATTTTTCTGTTGTTTCATTTGTTTTTCTATCTCCAGTATGTGATAGATCGGTTATTGGGTTCAGCCGTAAGCCACGTAATGGAATTTTGATATGGGTTTCACTAATAGAAAGAGCTAAAAACGAGGAAGATTTTAGTGTGTATACTTTTTGTATTTAGTACAAAATGGCTGAAATATGACAGTGTTATATTGATTGCACCCGTGCGAAGCGGGACGGATAAAAGCTAGTCATCATAAAAGTAGTTTCCTAAACTTATCCTTGCATATTTTGTCAATGCTGTTACATCAAAATCGGTCAAGGAGACAGCCAAGCTTGTTTGTTACAAACCAACCAAATTTAATTTATTACAGTTGACGAAGCCGACAAGGCGACAATTTATTTAACATTAAATTATAATAAATACCTTCCGTTAAGCATGCATGCAATTTTAGCATTAGCATACTAATCTTTTTGATTTACTGTCTCAATGTTTAGTGGGTTATCAAAGGTTACGTGGCGAAGCTATTCTAATAAGTATACCTATTTATTTTATTTATTTAATCGGCTTTGTGTTATGGTGTTACTTGGACAATTTTCAGACAAAACTAAACTTGAATCTCAACACCTGCTGAAAAAGAAGTTTAGTTTGCTAACAGCTCCCTATAAGTTCAGGTTTATTAGAAGAACTCACAACTTATTAAAATACGGTACGCTTGTATTTCAGAATTGTTTTTAATATTCTCAGCGCTACAACAATCTAATATTATTAATGCGAAAGTATGTCTTTCTCCCTTTTACGCCGTAACGGCTGAATGGATTCTAATAAACTCTGAAGACAGATGAATCATGATCAGGTCATATTATGTTCCACTGGGCAATACAACACTTCTCACATTGGCGACACCACGGGCAGAAGCCGGTAGTCTTAAATGCGATCTTCAAACATAGTATCGCTGAATATTAACACTAATGGCTTTCTCATTTGCCATATTAAAATAAAAGTAAACTGCCAATAAACCTCTTGTCAAAATACCCATCACTCTAACAATATCAAATCATAATCAATATCAAAATTCGAATCAATCACTGAATATACATATATTTTAGGGATTGATACGAATTTTGAATCACTAAAATATATTCAGTTATTGATTCACATTCAGATGAGTGGACACGTTTAAAACAAACAAGTTATGCTTTACGGAACTGACGAGCTATAATTATTAGAAGTCAATTATGTGGAACACAATAGCACAATTAGCGATTACGTTGTATTATCAGCTCTGGGTCGAATGTAGCGACGCTCGCGCAACCACGCGTCTCAGACACGCAAGTCAAATATTCCTAATTTACGATAGATTTGCGAAACTTCAGGGTCATTTATTTAGGGGACCCCTATGACCCCCTTGTCACGGAAAGCACGATACAATTGTGTCCTGCTTTCAATGTTGATCTTTGGCTCTTTGGATTTTCTGTAGTCAGAAGTGCGGCAGCAATTGTGTTTCACTTCTGATTTATTGACATACTTAACACAAATATTTGAGTGGTTTTTATAGGGCGACAACTTGAGCCACCCATTGTGTACATACATTTGCTCAGCGATGTTTAGCTATACAGCTGATGTGACTCTTCCAATCCTTTTGAATCTGGTAGAATTTTCATAAATTATGCCGTCAACATGAAGACGTCTCTTTTTCAACAGCCATTGATAAACTACTTCAGGGAAAAGAACGCCACTTTCTGCTAAATAGCGTTAAAATCAGTCTCATAAACCAATAAAAAATATTTATATCCATTGCGTGCATTTTAGATTTACCATAATTTACAGTTTTTGATTTCTCATCTTCTATTTTATGATTTTCGATAACTCGAAAACAACCCAATTTTAACTCCAGAAAAAATCGTTGCAAATTAGCTCTAGTATAAAAAAAACCATTTCAAGGAACGCATACAATTACGAGTAGCAGTCACCCTTGTATATTGAACCACAATTATGATATCAAAGGTCGTTCGAGATTTAAAATAGACGCCGTATCACTTACTATTCCTCGATAACAAAACTACACAGGGTGGCGGGATGTCGGAAACAAAGCTTATCTCAATACTTCTTGTCGCTTGGCTTTCTGTTCAACGGGAACAGGAAGGGAATGCAGATTAGAAAGCAATCGAATGGAATAAATATTTATAAGTATATTATTAAAGTATGAAATGGCCGATTTGTACTGAAAATCTAAATTGTTTATTTTTTAATTTTTAACAAATGTATTTAATCAAAATAGTTACCATTATTATCTATACATTGCTGCCATCTAATAGTAAGATCATTAATTTATGCCTTTGCGATAGAACTCTGAGGATCTAGACTGCACAAACTGTGTGAAAGCATTTTGTACTGCCTCCTGGGAAGAAAACTTCTTGTCACGTAGATAATTGTCCAAATCACGAAAAAAATGGTAGTCCGTTGAAGCAAGGTCTGGCGAATACGGAGGATGACGAATGGTTTCTAACTGCAGTTCCTGAAGGGTCAAAACGGTTTCTCGTGCTGTATGAGGTCTCGCGTTGTCATGGAGCAATAATGGTGGCTGTTTTACTGCTAGTTTTGCCAACATTGTTCGGAGTTCGGCACAATAGACATCTGCCGTTATTGCTTGACCTGATCGGAGAAAACTATAGTGAATAACACCATGCTGAGACCACCAAACAGTTACCATTACCTTTTTATTGGTAAGTTTTGCTTTAGGACACTGTTGTGGTGTTTGACCTGGGGTCAGCCATTGCATTTTTCTTTTACGGTTATCATAAAGAATCCACTTTTCATCACATGTCACAATTCGATCCGATATTCCTTTATTTCTGTACCGATTCAACAAGGCAACACAAGTTTCAACACGCGTTTCTTTCTGCAGATCAGTCAAATCATGAGGCACCCATTTTTCTTATTTTTTATTTTATTGATTTAACGCAAATGAGTCAATATTGTGGGTAAGGTAACGTTAAACCATACCGTTAATTCCTGGGTAGTTTGACTAGGATCGGCTTCCACCATCTCTCTTAATTCACCTGTGTGGGCGGTCTTCCTCGTGGCTCGTTCTTCAAGTCGAAGTTTCCATCACGAAAGCGTTTAAACCAAAATCGCACGGTGCGTTCATTAGCAGACCCCTCTCCAAACGCAACATTGATATTGCGGGCTGTTTCTGCCGCGTTACTTCCGCGTCGGAACTCGTATTCAAAAATCACTCGAATTTTTGCAGTATCCATCTTTCTTGTATAAGTTGAATAACAAAAACAATTGAAAGTCGATATTCAAATGTTGCACATTTTTTAAAAGAAGAACGTCATAGAAACCATGTAAAAAAAGTTTCTTTCGAAAACCTCAAACCACGAAGATTCTATGTCAATTCAAAAAACCTATTACAATAAAACGGCAATTTCATACTTTAACCCCTATTATATTTATTTTATGCCTAACAAACACAGCAAGCTTTTTAGCAGATAATACGAATATATTGTCGATTAGTCGATGAGCTTATTTTTTCTCAGGATCTATAGATTTAGAGTAAAGATAGGGCTGTCCGAACGTTTGCTTGACCACAAAAACGCCTTTTTTAATTTCTTGCGCACATGTCATGTATGTTGACAAAGATGGCCGCTCACATAGTGAGTTCGCTTTAGTTTAGATTTAGACGGACCAATATGTAGCGTCAAAAAACCTTGCGGTCTACCCTGTCCTTAGGTTATAAGTAAATCATAATAGTAAGAAATATTATAAATGTAGAAGTGAATTTGTTACGCTCGCACGCCTAAAAGCGAAAAACTAGTAGGTATTTAATATATAAAGTTTATTATTAAAATCCAACCGGACACACGAAAACAAGTTAATATGAAGCTTGTACAAAAACATTACTTGCTGAGAAGACCAGGAAATGAATTAAAAAAAATTATGATGTGGAATTTTTAGTTTTTTTTTTAATGTAATTCATGTGTTGTGTATCGTTGCAGGCGCTATGCGAGAACGACATCCCGGCGTGGGTGAACCGGCTGGCGTACGTGAGCTCGTGCGTGCCCTTCCTGCAGCGGTGTCTGCCCAAGTGAGTCCCAATGTATCTTGTGTCGTTGTTCTTTTCTTTTTTATTTCTACATCTTTTATTTATTTTCTATTCTTTGTTCTCTTATACATTCAATTTCGTTCGGCAAACATTGTGTCGTCAGGCCGACAGAGGGCCTTTCGGTTTGCCGTACAAATGATCGCGTTGATCGCGCCCACAATTTGTTTAACAAAGCAGAGTATTTTTAACTCGGCGTATATACAGAATATTTGTTATTTTACCTTGTGTAGTTTAAGGGTTTGTGCATGAAGGCTGTAGTGTGTTACCATTACACCGGAGAAGCGAACATCGTAACTCTTAACAACCATTCAATTACTGATGACTAACGTAACTAACAGTATTCTTACGGCTACTGTGCTTTAGAGAGTGGCTGACGCCGGCGGCGCTGCAGCACTCCCTGGCGGCGCACTCGCGCTCCTCCTCGCCGCAAACGCCGCAATAGCTAAGTGAGTACACGCCAACATATCGTTTATCCTGTGACGTTTATCTGTCTAAATCTGTTAGTATTTTAATACTTCATGTACACAAATGTACGGAGGCGGACTTAATGCCTTAGGCGTTCTCTGCCTCAACCTTTGAACACCACCAAACTACCACCATTGAATTTGTAATTCGAGATAATTAGGTATTTTCCTATATACAGAAATTATAATTCTATTTAGTCCGTCCGTTACATTTAAAAAAATATTGGACAAGTATTTTTGCCCTTTCCAATCAATAAGAAAATTGATAAAGAGAAAGCGCATCCAGTGTGTAATTATGGGGACTGGTTACGTCACGCATGTAAATATTTAGCCGTCTTCGAAAAAAGTCTCTTTATTCGATCTACCGGTGGTCCGATACGCTGATTGGTAAGCATTGATAAGTATGGATCATTTGCTAAAACCGCGTCAGTAATATTATAACCAGCCCTTTGGCCCACAAAATTTTAACTGTGTAGGTTGCAGCAACATTTATTATAAGAGCCCCCCCAATCCCTAGTGTGTGACCATCTGATTAATTCAGTTTTTTTTTGTCCCCAGAATGTGTACTGCACTGTTGCAGATAATCAGTCAGAAGTGTTGTGCGAACTAATACATACTAGAGATAACGTTAGCTAGTACTTGTTTGGCGCATTGTCGATCGTTACTAGAGAGGCGGAGCCGCGGGATGCCGTTAAAAAAAAAACAAATAGGTCGATTTAGTCTATGGTATGTTCAAAAATCGACTACAAACACGAAATAGTGAATTAAAAACGACTTCGACGCGACTCCGGCCTTTATATTATATTAATCTAACTATAATTCTACTCTCGCGTTTATAAAAACTGAGTTATGTCTCTGAACTGAAAGAGTGAGAGAGACGACACTATTTCACTCAGTTTTTATTGACGAAAAAAAGCGTCTTTGCAGTAGTGTTGTCCCCATTTGAAGGGTTCCTATTTTAATATGGAACTTATATTTAACGAATATTTAAAACGTTAAACTTAACTTTGTGATGGAATTGATCGTTGACATAATTTCATGGCTGATAAATTATTTCTTCGTTGATAAGTATCTCTAAATTAATTCTATTACTTTTTAAATTAGCATGAGTGACAAAAGACAAAATATATTCAATTACGTAGCGTATTTGTTAAGATTTAAAGTAGATTTTTAATTAATTTACAAATTCAAACGTCGTCACGTAGATTATATTAATTTATATTCATTACGATTTCAGGAATCTTGCGTAAGTTTATATAATGTGTACTTTATCATTTCGAGGCAACTCCTAAGTATAAGAATATCGGGTTTCTATATAAATACAAAAAAAAACTCCATTTTGTCTTTGTAAATGAGAAAATATGGCGGATGCATGTGTGTGTGTGAGTAAATATATGTATGTACGTAGATCATTGTAGTCCGTCCGGCTGATGTTGAAACAGGCGTGATTCTTAATAAATAAGCGCGTTTTCTATACTTCGTTATGTCGTGCGCGCGCCAGAGGGAATTTTGTGTGCTAAGTGTGAGGACCGCGTTCTCTCAACGGATTTGTCATAATTGGTCAGACACAGAGGATATCGATCTTGTGAGCCCAACTATTGGCCCTATTTTTTTTAATTCTCGTGTGACATTTAAATGGAATAATCGAATTTCGTGTTCCAAAATGTTTCAGTGTTATAAATTTTGGAACCACGCCTGGAGGTGCTGTTCATAAATGTAAAAAATAATAATGCACAAAATTTGTTATTTATATACAAAAAAGTTACAGGATAGCACTTCGATCAATAATAGGGATAGCAGCTAAAAAATCTGAAAATCTTACGTTACGCCAGTATAGTATTTCCTGCATTTCTTTTTTATTTGAATAACTTAGGCGAGGGGTTGATAACCTATAAAATAACAAGTCCGGCAAGATCAATACCCTCTATATTTAGCCCATTCTTATGCAACCGTTGGCAGAATATAGTCCTCACAATTTCCACACGCAACTTCCTCTGACGCCTCACCTAGTATACTCGTTACAAAGGGCAGTTTGGTAGTATCTACAACTATTATCCGACCGAGTGACTACGTAGACTCTTGGGTGTTGTCAAGTTATTCGCGGTTATTTCGCTGAGATGGCAGGCGGGGGCGGGAGTGCATTTAACCCAATGGTCGAACAATCTCAGTCGGTTTAGTTGAACGAAACTAAGGGTCAATTTTGCTAATGAAGACACGATCGGGGATGTATTCGTGAGGTAAAGAGAAGTACCTTGTCACCCAGTTACTGGGTTGCGGACGTGTGATAGGCAGTCGCACCACTAAAAATAATGGTAGTCAGCATTCCGGTTAAGACGGAAGCCGACTCCAATATAATTGGGAAAAGGTTAGGTAGATAACGTGAAAAAGAGACTGAGCGATATATGCATAATTGCACCATTTCTTTTCTAACTCCGGACATGACAAATAAAAAGCCGCGTTCGAGACAGGTCAGTGTCAAGTGTCCGTTTGAGCAGTAACCAGCCTTAGTGTGCAGAACTGCGAGTGGTCCATTCAAAAAAAAGTAAAAACAGGTCAGTGTGACTGTTCTTCTTGAACTCTGTTTAGAATATCGCGTTCAGTTTCATTAATGATATTCGGTCCGAGACATACATACACAAATCTTAATTTAAAATGTTTTTTAATAAACATGGGTTTTGATCCGGTTTCGAAAAATTTCGTTTCAGAAAACATAATATCAAACTGCCTTTTGTAAAGCTAAAAGTTGGGGAGAGTAAAATAATATTTCTTGTTAATGTTTTAATAAATAGTTTAGAACGTGTGTTTATGGTCATATTAATTTATATATGTATATCTATTAAACGTATGTTTAAAAATGTGTCAGAGTTGCTCCACATTGAACGTCATCAGACCGAAGTAGATGTAGCGAAACGTCGCCCTGCCAAACAAGTTTCAACTTTGCGGCGCTCGGAATTAAGTATAAAATTGATATTTCATTGGCAGTGGAAACTCGACGCTAATTTGTGCTCGGTATACAAATAAATAGATTTTGGCGTAATGTGTGGAAGGGCCTTTCAATTCTATGTATACTTTATATTTGTATCGATACAAGCGTACAGTCGTCCGTGAGTGAGTTATCTTCGATATGATTGTGTTGCCTTATCTGATTAATACACGGATTATATTTATAGCTGGTATTATTTTACTAACATAGAGGTGATCTGATGGAAATAAAAGAAAAATTAACCTTCCACACTAAATAAATCGACTTCCAAAGTCGTAAATAACAGTTGCGTTCTTATTACAGTAAAATCATCCTAGAGGAGTCGTCCAAATAGAAAGCAATCATTACGAGGATACGCGATCGATGCTGATCATTTGTTCTGTAAAACCGGAAGGCGCCCTCTGTCGCTCCCTTTGCGTTCGTGTTTGCCGAACATATGAACGCGCAGCAAATAGAGCAGTGGTGGCCGAGTGGTAACGGCCCCGACTTACGAATTGTAGGTCGCGGGTTCTAACCCAGCCAGGCGCATTACTTTGTGTAATTAATTTCATCACCACTGCTCTCAAAACGGTGAAGGAAAACATCGTGAGGAAACCGGCATGTCCTAGAACCAAAAATTCGAAGACATGTGACATGCACCAACCCGCACTGGGCCCGCGTGGTGGATTACGGCCCATTCCCTCTCCTAGAGAGGAGGCCTGTGTCCCAGCAGTGGGAACGTTAAAAGGCTGATTATGATGAACGCGTATTCGCGTGATGATCGCCTTCCAAGGACGATGTTTGAAAGAATACCTAACTAAAAACCAGTGTATTTATGTCAAATCTAAATATATATCTCCTCAACAGTTAAACGCATACTCTAGTGACGTCGTCAGGATAATACTAAAGTGCACTTAGACATTGTGCATTTACTGGGTTACTTAGACATAATGGTATATATGTTACTTCTAAGAGTTCCGTGTCAGGATCGCGGCTTTGGGTAATATCACACGAGCGTAACCAGTAAAAAAGCGGGGGTAAAAACACGAAACTAAAAATCACCTAGAATTTGTTGGGGAACAAAGGAAGGCAGGAAGGAAAGGATATTATATCGCGGCCAGACAACAATGTTGCCTCAAACTATTTTTAACCTATTTTAAAATAGATTGCCGCGTAAATTGCACTTAAATGCAACGTCATGTCGGTGACTCATTTTGTGTGGAGTAAATTACGCTCGTGCGACATCACCATCAAATAAAAAACTTGTCATTCGAGAGAGTTCCACAAATATTTCATAGCAATAAAAAAATAAAAGAGATACAAGATAAATAGAAAGAGAAGACAAATAGTTGATGCGATTAGTTATTTAATGTTAAGAAGGCAGTACGTTGACTAACTAGATTGTTGTAATTATAATCGAGGTCCTAATTAACCTTAGATAATGAATGATTAACTCGTAGTAGGTATATTTATTGCATTATTAATTTAAAATCGTTCAGATGTTCCGTTAACTTTCAAGGAAGGCAGTAAAATGCAATTTAGCTTATTAAGAACTGTTATTTGGCTATTTTCTTTTTTCGGGATTGATAAATAAGTATACTTCCTAGATGTTGAGTCCAATAGTACCCGATTCTAAAGTTACATTAGTGATCATTCCTCCCGAACCGGCGAAAGATTAGGAATTAAATGATAATTATATTTAAGCATAGCTGAGATCCTGATTCACAAAAGTGCCATTGAATGATAAAATAAATGAAAATTAGGTAAAAAATAATTTATTAACTAAAATTGTGTTATTTTTCGCGGCCATATTCATAAACAAGGTTTGTTAGTAATGGTTAGGGTATTTGGCTTGAAACGATATGCAAGCGACACTTGATTATTGTAATATAACCGTATTATCAGCCTTTGTACTTGACAATGCGCCAACGAATAACGTATTTCAAATAGGAATACTTATGCACGATTATATTAAGTTTTCTCAATGCCTTTTATATTTTGTGTTCTGTAAATAATCTGTAACTGTTTAAAATGAAGTGTGCTAAATTAATCATGTTAAATAAATTTTACAATCGTTTTGTAAAACATTAATTACATATTTCCATTTATAATATTTTGTTCGGAATTAGAAAAACACCCTTTCCCGATTTGTTCTATAAAATATCTATATTTAGTTTTGCTTAATAAATGAAGTAAGTCGCCATGGTAAAAAGCTCTGGTTCGGGTAATACGCCTATATTCTGAGTATTATTCCTTTTTCCATAGCAACACTAAATAAAATAAAAAAATAATTTAGGTTCCATAAATCGCGCCATAGCAATATTTTTGCTTGGGTTACCTATGAATGTAAATCGTGCATCGTATTCAATTTGACATACGCGTATATCGTGTGTAAGTATCGAACTATAATGTGCCACGTCTCACCTCAGTGTTTCAAATTATGACATTTTTACAAGTTACAACTAGTTATGTTTTGTGGAGCCGCGGCGGCGCGCTGGCGACTGCGGACTCGCTTCTATAGAGTTTGTACGAGTAGCTGCTGGTAGCCAGCCTTATGGGTTGTATTTGTTTATGTATGCTTAGATTTATATCTTTGAAGATTTGACTCTGACCAAATAGGAGTGTAAAGCAGAGGATTCTCTTATGACATTGTATATTACTCTTTAAAATCAGTAGCATAAAGTTCAATGTTGTACGACTTTGTCAGTTGTGGTTGTAGGAGAATTCCTAGTAGGTATGTACTGGTTTACTCTTTCAAGACACTTATAATGTGGTTTGTTATGCAGCATCATGAAAAAATCTCTATGCCTCTGTTGAGCCTAGTCGCAAATTCTGACTTATTTGTGATCTTTGCTCTAATATTATTTTTTTTTATAAAAACTTCTTCACGAATGTTTCTCTAGATTAGCACCTCATTAGTGTTACGGTACTTTATGACTTAGTTCACAAGGAGTTCCTAAGACTCATGACAATTTGTAAAGACAACGTTTTATGCTGTGTCGATAGCGCGCCACTGCGGCACAAAATACTGTAGATTTTGGAAATATAAATATAATATGCAAATAAAGAGTTAAAACTGTTAAATAAAACTATAAAATATTACTGTTTAAGGTAGATAATATATTAACTGTACTTGCATGGGAAATAAATAATGAATAGTTGAATACAAATATGTTAATAATCACATTTTCAGTTACTTACATAAAATAAAAATGCGATGAAAATATTAAAGCACATGAAATTTTATGACAAAGCAATAAATTATAAAAGTGATATTTCTTAGTCGCCTTGAAATAACGTAAAATAATTTAAAAAAAAAAGATAAAAAATAAGATATATAACTCTCAAAAGAAAAACTAAATAATAACTGCCATGTAATCGAATCATAATTGAACCAAAGATTCTCCCACACTAATTACTTCATCATCCAAGTGTCACTGTATCAATTTAACTTCAAAGTGAGATATTTTCTTAGTGTTCAAATATCTTAGTTTTGGAGTTGTTTTATATATCATGTAATATGTTAACAAGTTTTCAGTTTAGCGGCTTGATTCCAACATTCCCTTTTGATAACCTGTCTCTCATTCAAGTGTTTCCATGATTTAATTAAATTATCTATAATATATAAAGGTAAAGAGTTTGTTTGTTTGTAACTGCTGGTCCATTTATCGAGGAAGGCTATAGGCTGTATATCATCACGTTAAGACGCGCGGGCCAGTAGTACATAATATAAACTTGGTAAATAAACTATGATGTAGGTACGGTTGTTTCAAAGTTTTGATAATTTCGATAACGGATGTAAGTTAACTCATGATACACACGCGAGCTTGTTAGTTATTTACCAAAGTTTATTCTAGTTCTCTTTACTTAGTGTTTGCATTTATTTTTAACTAATCTCTTTGCGTGTGCTTGTGCGTATCTTATTTGTAAATTAAGGCCATATTTTTAGCAAATATAAATATTTTATGTAACGCGTTTATACCTTATGAACCTCGAAAAGGTATACTTTTGAAATGTTTGTACAATTTATTTCTAGTTATGAGAATATGTAGTTGTGAGTTGAATTTCAAATTGATGTTAGTCTTGCGTGTGCGATAAAGAAGTCTCTATTTTTATTATGATGTGGTAACTAAATGAGAATGTAACGAACTAATCTAGATGTTAAATAATATAACACTGTTACATACAAGTAAATCAATGTATATTCTATTCGGTGAGTCGGAAACGTGTTGTGCATATTTTCCGCTCATTGAATGGCGATATTTAACGGTTTTTCACAATGTTGTCAAATTAAAGTTTGACAATAGTATAATTTTTGAATGAATAAACTGTGTAAAAAGTTTGCAAACTTACGTTTAATTTGAAACACCCCAAACCATAACGCTGGTGCGTGCGGCGTTTGCTTTTGCACAGCCCGTAGTCGCCGGCTCGCCGCCAACGCATGCGTATGTTGCCTTCAAATATGGATCAACATTGAGAGTGGATGTCAATGTAACGCCAAGACTCTTACGGCCGAAACCAATAACCGATCTATCAGATACTGGAGATAGAAAAACAAATGAAACAACAGAAAAATTATGTAGGTTTTCTGTTGTTTCATTTGTTTTTCTATCTCCAGTATGTGATAGATTGGTTATTGGGTTCGGCCGTTAGATGATCAGTTAACAGCAGGGTTACACTTCGAGATAGTGGATGGGTCGTCTTCCTTTTTTTTTCCGAGTAGATACGTGAATGACTTATAATACCCCCCCTCCTCGTCAATACAGCTGACGATTATTATTATTTTTTAATGTGATTGAAACAATAATATATCACCTTATTGGTCGGTAGAAAATTCATCGGAACAGATTTTTTCCAACCAACCACCAACCAACCAACCAACTGGCGCTCACTTTACTTATTTCTGAACATTCGACAACTGATTGAAATAAAATTCATTCGGTATAAAATTCCTAGAAAAATTGCAACACTACCTTCCCGGACTATACATATACGGATTTCATAACCAGAATTTTCATATTTAGTTCTCTGGATTGGCGCGCAATTCGAAATTCAAATACACATTTTTTTTTAACCTTGCCCCACGATAGGATGTACTCCTGTATCGTGGGTGCGTTCACAAACATGAATACTCACATATACAAGACACCCAGACCTGGAACAATTATTTGTAGGCCACACAAACAATTGTTCCGTGCGGGGATCGAACCAGCGACACGTAGCGCAGCAGCCGAACGCTCAACCACTGCGCCAACCGTGTCGTCATTATTCGAAAGCCGTGTTATTTTAATTTCAAATTCATATTTAGTGGCTTTTTTTAATTTTTTGTATTGGTAAGTGTTGATTTAATACTTAGAAGCAGTTCAAACATGGTTGATTACCTATTCATAAATTTATTCAAAGAGAATCTCATTTTTTGTTAAATTTAATTACTTTTTCAAAGATGTCATTAATACATGGTGTTTGTGAAAGAAATATAGTACTTAATAAAATGAATACCTATAGAGCCTCACAAATTAATCATGGACCTTATGAAGTCCGTGGAAAGGAGCATGTAGCTTGTGCTTGTTTCTGGTGTTAAACTTGTGGATGTCGCTGGTTTTACAGTATAAATGTATATTTTGCCTAATATATAGGCCCGCAGGCCTAACACTACGTCAAATCGGATACATAAAAAATATAGATAAGTGGATGCCACACGAACTAAGTGACCAATAGCGAGACTTACGCGTCGAAGTATGCATAGAACCACTGAATCGGCATAGAAACGAGGGAATTCTAAATCGAATCGTTACCTGCAATGAAAAGTGCAACCTGTACTACAACCGTAGCGTTCGTCTCCGTGTGGATCCGGGTACATCACCTAATCAGTGCGCTAAAAACAGCTTACCTACCTACTCATAAGATGATGGTGACCGTCAGGTGGACCAGTGCCGGACTTGTACCTACATCACAGCTTGTTGCGGAATGATACAACAGTGACGGCAGATGTCTATTGCCAAGAATTGCAAATAATGATAGTGAAGCTTAACAACCAAGCGTGGTCAATCACTCTTCCCCATTGCTTTTCAACGACCACGCGCGAGCTCACACTTCACAACAGACCATCGCTAACCGACTAGTTACAGCTGGAAGCTCTCGCCGTACTCATCGGACCTTGCCGCAACCGATTTCTACTTTTTGATTTAAGTGATAAAAACTAAAAAATTGAATTATTCTAAAATATTCATACTTTCCAATTTTGTAGGTAAATACCTAATATTTTTGGTATGACTGTACTTTTCACATTTTCTCGTTTTGGGACGGAGGAAGCTTTGCGAAATAGGTAGTTTTGCTAGCAGGACGTTTTGATACGACGGTAGGGACACAGCTTCAAGCTCTCAAGCAGTCTCTCGTGGATACTGGGCCTGTGAACTCACTCAGCAACAAGTACATTTGATGCTGCTGTGATTGTTAAAAAACATCCGCAGCAATTACCATAGGCTTGCCGCTGTGTGATGTATAAAGGAAGTGCAAAGCAGTTTCTCTACAATTTACAACTTCCCAAAAAGGAGCTTTTTTTTTCAGTATGTATGTTTGTGAGTTTCTTTATTCCACTAAATCTTCGTAAACGCCTTACCGATTTCGATTTACATCTATAGATCGATATTGCTTCGAGATGTAAAGAAGACTGGGATGTAAAATTAACAACAACAGAAATCTTATTGAATACATTTTATTACTAAATCATTATCAGTAGTGACATTGGAACCACACTCCTAATTAAAACATTTGTACACAAAGCTATTAGCTTATCATTCACATTCACTTCATTCACTCACAAGTCAGTTACTCAGTGTACCTTAGTCATTAAAAAACTCACAATTTACTTACTAACCCCCCAATGTATATTTATTTCATACCTAAAATAAACAGCTAAATTAAAGGTTACCTCCATACCTAATTGGTAGTTGTATAAACTCCCAAATCATTTGGGTATTATTAATATCGCGGAGTTATTCGGAAAAGACTTGCACAACGGCAAAACTTATTTTGTAGACATCGCAGTGGTAAATATTAACAAAAGTTGTCTTTGACTCGTAACTAAATATTAAAAAAAAAACGTAAAACATTTCCTGTTTTAAAAGCATTGTTTGTATTATCAATATTATTTCACTTGATCTATAAGTGACTATTTTTTCTACCGTTTTCATAAACATAAACTGCTTGTATATTTATCTGAAATAACTCTGATATCAAGTCGTTGCACTAGTTACAATCCTGCGAACTTCTAAAACTATGAGATGTTTCGTACCTAAAATATCTTTTCAAGATATTGTCAACACTCATCGTGATAGTCAAAAACTACAATTTAAAAAAAAAAAACAAAATTGCCAGACATTCTAATTTAGACTTTACTGTAGTTTCCGACTAAACATTCAAAAATATATTAAAAATTGTATAACCGTGATAATAATCTTAGTACCTACATGTTTCAATGAGTCAATTCATTACAAAATTCTTTTGTCAAGACGATTGCACAAAATAAAACAACACAGTGCAAAACACCTACATATTGAATAACAATATTAATGTATAGGACTTTCATTTACCATATTGAGTGTTTTCACAACTATGCAAAGAAGAATTAATGCAAAACAAACGCGTAATCACCTTTTTTGTTGCTGTGAAGATTCACGTGATCAAAAGAAATATTGCACCGATCGTAAAATTAAAATATTTGTTGCACAACAAATCAGGAAAACCTAAATCGGAGAGTAGAAATAAAAACATCGAAAATGATACGATGGAAACAAATTGTGAAGGAAAATATTTTTATCTTTTTGCCATTGGTGCAATACTTCCCCATCTTTCTTATTTTGGTAATATCTAAATACTGTAGGAAAAATATGTATCACTATATGTTTCGTCCACATAATACATATAAAAAACACCAACACTAACCGACCACGACTTACAGTAGGATTATTCGAAAGTTATTTAATTTACCTTTGCAATGTCGAAATGCTCATTACTCAACGACTACTTTATAACCATTTGCAAGACACTTACAACAACCTTAATAACTTTAACGGCGGGCCTAGTAAACACGGTCATACTATCCGATTTTTTGTATCACCATCCATTTCTTTTTTCCAAGCAATTATGTATCAATCCGACGCGATTTATGCAAAAGCAACGAAAGAAAAACAAAATAGCTGTTCGCTACATTTTGTCGAGTAACGCGAAAAAATTACTTATCAGTTATTTTCTTTTTCTTTATAAAATGAAGTTGTATACGTATACAGCTTCATTTTTTAGGGATTTCTAAAAACCGTCTTTTTACATGTTTTTTGACCGTGTCTAACGCGAGACTTGGCGATAGACTTTTAGTCGGTCGATAGTTTGATGATTATCGTTCCCGAGAGTATTTTAGACGCGCTGCGCAATTTATTATACACCATAAGCGGGTCTAAAATACTCTCCATATAGTATTAACGACTGTCGGATCGATCAACTATCAGCCGAGTAACAAGACTAATGCTTGGTGCTTATTTCAAGGAAGAAAAGAAATAGAAAAGTTTAGCTAAGAAATACTATCTTCATACCGAATTTTAGATATTCCCCTAATGTTGAGCTCAATTATACGATACACAACTTACACAAACACAATGCATCAAAGTAATAGTGCTCCAGCGCTAAGCGTATAATTCTCGTAATTTTTATTTTATTTATTGCTGTTTAAATCAAATTTATATTTTACATTGTTGAATTTTGTACAAAAATAAAATTATCTCGATGTTGAAACTAAGCATAAGGAGTATGAAAGAATCTTAGCAAGCTATGCAGCTTCTACCTACCTATGTTCTAGTTATCCTGCTGTATAAAACTAGGAGTTTTTATGTATTAAATCATAATTTCATACTCGTTCTGTAAGAACGCCGCACTCAGCCTAACTCTAGACTACACAAAAAGTGTCGTTTTAAAGCTCTTCTTCAGAGGTGCAACACATACTCCGACGACATCAAATTCCGTTACACAATATTTTATTTACTAACATGCATTATGACGAACAAAGCGAGATACACAGTGTTTCTAAACGTCCATATCGTATATCGTGATGGTTAAAGAATGTACCTTATTGTAATAGACCAGTGGGTCCCAAAGTACATTTGGGAGATACTTTAATAGACTATACGGTTAGCAGTATTCTGTCGCAATTTCACAAGCAGACTAATGTTTCGCACTGTCACACTGTCGCCATAGAAGTTGACTGTCATATGCTACTTAGAAAGTGCACGGGAAGTATTGGCCCGTGGCGAAGACGAAGTTCGCTTGAAGTTTGTAGAAAGTGAAGCCGAGTCAAGTCTGTAAAGCTTAACGTTTAGGAGTCGTCGGATGATTCGTCTCTCTCGTACGTAGTGTAGCCGGCGGAGCGCGGCTGGCGCGGCGCGTACAGCGGGGAGGGCTGCACGGAGTCGGCGGTGTGCGTGGTGTGTGTGGTGTGTGTCGCGTGTGTGGTGCGTGCGGCGCGTGTGGAGCGCGGTGGGTCTGACCCGTGGGGTAAAGATCACTTCTTCTCGCTGCCCGTCACCGCGTTGCCCGCGCTGTTCGCGTTTTGGTTGCCGTAGTTCTGTAAGTTTTATGTTTACAATATTAGATTACGCCTGTAAACAGTGCATAAAATAAACAACTACGGAATGTGTGGAAAATGATAATGGCTCGCTTTCCTTCAGGTGAGATCATGGTCTAATGCGAGTCTATAAAGAATAAAAAAAATAACTGCTCCGGTCTAATTATGTCAAAATAAAGCAAAGAATGAAATACGTACGAAAAGCTGAAATATTAGAAGTTCTTTTATAAAAATTACCCTTAGGTTAACTAAAATTAAGGCAAAACATGGACGATTAATAAACATGTACATATGTTCCTAATATAAACCTTAATTTACAACTAAAGGTAGTGTGAGTGCGACGGCGAAACATGTACATATATTTACCGCTATTTCTTTTTTAAATAATGCTTACTGAACTAACCTGATAGTATTGCGCCCACGCCTGTGCGTCGGCTGCGTTGCCAGTCTGGTTACCTTGTTGATACTGTAATAAAGACACACCATCACATACCAGCAATAAAACACAATTTGCACACTTATTTGGTGCTGGCTTCCAGTTGACTGTTCCAACACAGTACCAGGTTTCAGGGCCTACCTTCTCAACCCAGTTACTGATGAACACTACTTCTTGGTAGATGAAGAACGAAGGAACGAAAAATAGTTTGTTTAAGACACTCAAGACAAGAAGATTGTAATTTTCGGACGTCTGAGTACGTACGTTCTACCTCGACAAGCGTTCCTAACCTTCAAAGTCGACCCATGTGTCTGTTATTACTAAGTCACGTGATTTTCTTTATCTACGAATAAAATCACAATTTATTAGATATTCAGGTGTCACGTTAGACAAACGTAGTCCGCGGACTGGAAGAAGTGTGAAGTCCGTGACCCTTCGCCGGCGATATGGACAGACGACATTGATGTCATCGCGGGTACAACCTGGGTGAGGCTAGCACAGGAACATGGGACTCTGAACAAGAGAACAGAGGCTCATGCTCTACTATGACGAAAGTCAAGTTCCGGATAGTGATAGAACACGTTAGTCACCCCGGGCCAGCCCGCCTGCTGCTGCTGCTGCTGCCACTGCTGCCACTGGTACCACTGCTGCGCGGTGTAGTTGGCGGGCCACTGCTGCGCCTGGGCGGCGGCGCCCTTGGCCACCGCGGCGCCGGCCTGCGCGCCCGGGGCGCCGCCCGCGCCGCCGGCCGCCCCCGCGCCTTGTTGTTGCTGCTGCTGCTGCTGGTTGCCCCAATTGCCCCAGTTACCCCAATTGCCCCAACCTGTAAGGGTGACCAGGAATGTCAGGGACCTAAAACTTCTTGAAACTTCACTTAGGTTGAAAATATTTGTCACTTTGTCAAAAAACGACCTACATGTTAGGCGGCTTCAATCTTAGTTAGTGATAAACTTATCACATTAATTTTGTGAGCGTCTCGAAAAACTGACCAGGTTAAAGTTGCTCAAATGTAAGGCAGTACTAAAAAAAATCTTATAATTTTACAAACGTATACTGGTCCATCATCATCATCTTCCTGCCCTTATCCCATGTTACTTGGGGTCGGCGCAACATGTTTTTTTCTTCCATTCTGTCCTGTCAGCCGTCACGCTATCACTAACTCCTTTTTCTTTCATATCACTCCTCACACAATCCATCCATCGTTTCTTTGGCCTACCTCTCCCTTTCCATCCATCCACATTCATATTCATAACCCTTTTAGTTACATGTGTTTCATCCCTCCTTTTTACATGACCATACCAAGACAAGCGGTTCCCTTTCAACTTTTCCGTCACTGGCGCCACTTTTAAACTGCCTCTAATGTACTCATTTCTCACTTTGTCCATCCTCGTTACTCCACACATCCATCTCAACATTCTCATCTCCGCCACATGTAATCTATTTTCATCAATCTTTTTCACAGCCCAACATTCTGATCCATACAGTACGACAGGTCTTATCACGGACTTGTAGATTTTTCCCTTTAACTTGAGAGGCATCCGTGGATCGCAAGTCGTTCCAGTGACCTGTCGCCATTTCATCCACCCTGAGTTGATCCGATGCGTTACGTCTCGGTCTACATCACCATCACCCTGGACAAGCGAACCAAGGTACCGAAAGTCGGAGCAGATCGGGATAGGCGTTCCGGCAAGAACTATAGGCATAGGACTGGAGAGACCGCCGAAATTGCAGAACAGGTATTCCGTTTTGGTTCTGCTTAAGTCCATGTAGAAGGAAAAATAAAAACTACTAAATACTGGTTATCATATGTTCAAATCTATCTAAACCCATTAAAACAAATAACCTGGTTTTATCACAACATTTTTCGAAGCCACAACATACCTTGGTTTTGGTTCCAGTTGCCCCAGCCTCCCCATCCGCCGGCCCATTGGTTCCAACCCTGTTGGTTCTGCTGGTTTTGGTTTTGATTCTGTCCATCCTATGTGCAATAACAGTTTAGTTCAAAAATGATTTCGATAAGGTTTTGAACGTTTAGCTTTAGATCGAGATGAAATACGTATGGCGTGCGAATGTGCCATAATACTAGGTGTCCTTAATTGCTATTTTTATAAAAAAAATCCGATTCTGAAATATTGTAGTGCGCAAACACAGTTACATTTCCTCTTCCATCACTATCATATTCTGATGGGTCGGCAACCGGAATGCCGACACGATCGGAGAAAGATCTAACGCAGAATCGACGGCTTAAATTGTTTTCTGAGGCACAGGGGTTTCACACTACCAACTTCCAAACTGGGCTGTCACAGAGAAATTCGTAATGGAAAAACCCGTGAACTCTTTCTTCCCGCGCTGAGAATCGAACTCAGGGCTTCAGCAAAAAAAAAAAAAAAAACAAAAAAAAAAAAATAAGGCTTCAGCTCGGCAGTTGTAGTCAGTACACAAGAGCAGGAAGCAGGTGTACGCTGCGTACCTTGGGGTTGCCCTGCGGCGCGCGGTGCGGGTTGGCGCCGCGCGGGGCGCCAGCTCCGCGGTGCGCCAGCTGCCCGCCGCGCTGTAGTCAGTACACGAGAGCAGGAAGCAGGTGTACGCTGCGTACCTTGGGGTTGCCCTGCGGCGCGCGGTGCGGGTTGGCGCCGCGCGGGGCGCCAGCTCCGCGGTGCGCCAGCTGCCCGCCGCGCTGTAGTCAGTACACGAGAGCAGGAAGCAGGTGTACGCTGCGTACCTTGGGGTTGCCCTGCGGCGCGCGGTGCGGGTTGGCGCCGCGCGGGGCGCCAGCTCCGCGGTGCGCCAGCTGCCCGCCGCGCTGTAGTCAGTACACGAGAGCAGGAAGCAGGTGTACGCTGCGTACCTTGGGGTTGCCCTGCGGCGCGCGGTGCGGGTTGGCGCCGCGCGGGGCGCCAGCTCCGCGGTGCGCCAGCTGCCCGCCGCGCTGTAGTCAGTACACGAGAGCAGGAAGCAGGTGTACGCTGCGTACCTTGGGGTTGCCCTGCGGCGCGCGGTGCGGGTTGGCGCCGCGCGGGGCGCCAGCTCCGCGGTGCGCCAGCTGCCCGCCGCGCTGTAGTCAGTACACGAGAGCAGGAAGCAGGTGTACGCTGCGTACCTTGGGGTTGCCCTGCGGCGCGCGGTGCGGGTTGGCGCCGCGCGGGGCGCCAGCTCCGCGGTGCGCCAGCTGCCCGCCGCGCTGTAGTCAGTACACGAGAGCAGGAAGCAGGTGTACGCTGCGTACCTTGGGGTTGCCCTGCGGCGCGCGGTGCGGGTTGGCGCCGCGCGGGGCGCCAGCTCCGCGGTGCGCCAGCTGCCCGCCGCGCTGTAGTCAGTACACGAGAGTAGGAAGCAGGTGTACGCTGCGTACCTTGGGGTTGCCCTGCGGCGCGCGGTGCGGGTTGGCGCCGCGCGGGGCGCCAGCTCCGCGGTGCGCCAGCTGCCCGCCGCGCTGTAGTCAGTACACGAGAGTAGGAAGCAGGTGTACGCTGCGTACCTTGGGGTTGCCCTGCGGCGCGCGGTGCGGGTTGGCGCCGCGCGGGGCGCCAGCTCCGCGGTGCGCCAGCTGCCCGCCGCGCTGTAGTCAGTACACGAGAGTAGGAAGCAGGTGTACGCTGCGTACCTTGGGGTTGCCCTGCGGTGCGCGGTGCGGGTTGGCGCCGCGCGGGGCGCCAGCTCCGCGGTGCGCCAGCTGCCCGCCGCGCTGTAGTCAGTACACGAGAGTAGGAAGCAGGTGTACGCTGCGTACCTTGGGGTTGCCCTGCGGTGCGCGGTGCGGGTTGGCGCCGCGCGGGGCGCCAGCTCCGCGGTGCGCCAGCTGCCCGCCGCGCTGTAGTCAGTACACGAGAGCAGGAAGCAGGTGTACGCTGCGTACCTTGGGGTTGCCCTGCGGCGCGCGGTGCGGGTTGGCGCCGCGCGGGGCGCCAGCTCCGCGGTGCGCCAGCTGCCCGCCGCGCTGTAGTCAGTACACGAGAGCAGGAAGCAGGTGTACGCTGCGTACCTTGGGGTTGCCCTGCGGCGCGCGGTGCGGGTTGGCGCCGCGCGGGGCGCCAGCTCCGCGGTGCGCCAGCTGCCCGCCGCGCTGTAGTCAGTACACGAGAGTAGGAAGCAGGTGTACGCTGCGTACCTTGGGGTTGCCCTGCGGTGCGCGGTGCGGGTTGGCGCCGCGCGGGGCGCCAGCTCCGCGGTGCGCCAGCTGCCCGCCGCGCTGCCACGAGCCCGCGCCGCCCTGCCCGCCAGGCCCGCCCGCGCCGCCGCCGCCGCCTGCACCAAAAGCTAATTAGTCCCACTCCCACGGATACATAAAAAAAAGACAAAAAAAAAAGAAAAATAAAAAGACAAAAAAAAAAACACGAAGTTTAATACTATAAGACGAGCTTCTATGAGGGAAAACGGTCGCAGGTTCTCAACGAGACCATGTCACCTCGTGGAGTACACAAGTGACGGCGGCGTAACCAGTCCCAGCCGGTTGCCAAAAGAAGCTACGCCCAAGCTGCCAGTGCTTCCCTGGACGCCCCAATAACCTGCGACCGGAGGGGAATTATCAGTAAGGGAGTGTTGGACCAGGTCTTAGAGCAGCTGCTATACAAAAGAAGATTATCAGTGAGACCTGCTCCCCTTTGCAGGACATACCAGGGCCGACCTTTAACGCAACGCAAAGCCGCTATTCGCCGGTAGAGTCCTCAAGCTATCGTGCGGTAACGACCACGCTCTACCCTGACTTAAGCAGACAATCTCCAATTGAACTCTCCCATGTAACACCTCGCTTGTCAGTAACAGCCATTCGGAGATTCAGAAACGGGTACACTGCGGCATTGCTATCCCGATGACCAGGGAGTATACGAGGACTCAACTTCATTGGCTGAGGCCTGTGCTACCAGTAGCCCTGGGTCGATATGAAGAAGTGAGCACGCCGAGAAGCAGAGGGAATGCTGGTTTGTGGTGCTGTGTATTCTCGAGGACCAAGTTTCGACCCTGTTAAGCACCGAGCGTCGAATTTCAATAGGTTTGAGATCTGTATACGTGAAGTTCCAGGGTCCAAATGAAAAGTTCATAGTCGTCCTTCGCTGGACACAGGGGAGACCATTTCCCCGCCAAACAACCCGAAGCTGGACGACGTAATATTGAACCGGAACGGGACGAGGAGGGTCTCGCCTGTGATGGCGTCCTTTTCGTTGACCTGTAAAGTCGTGCAGGCAAACTACCACAAACCTCCACCACCTCCAAGCACGGGGCGGAACAGGTACTTAACGACTGGATTACTAAAAAGTTAGGCAAATGGGGGGTTCGCCTTGAGGAAGAGCAGCAGTTGGTCTTCATAGCTCGAAGCTGCCTGGAGAGAGGACCGCTCTCGCGTTGAGGCGCTACGCCGGGGCGATTGTTTCGGGAGGTAAGACCGCGGCTTTGAAGATATTTGGATTTATTTTTTATTACAGCCCACAGTGCGCCGGGGCGGATGTTTCGGGAGGTACCTGTTTCGGATACGGCGAGAGACACGTCCGGGTGTCAACAACAACTATGTGGATTGCCCGGAGGACACGAGGGAGTGCCCCGCTGAGCTGCGGATCTTCTACAATGGATCAAAAACAGGTACTGGCACGGGTGCGGGAATCTTCACAGAGGATCTCAATGTAGGAGTCACTGACAGCCCGCTTTGCAGAGCCTGCATGGAGGAGGATGAGACAGCAGCACATAAGCTGGCTGGTAGTCGCGAATTATAGGGCAAATAAACCCAAGTACTCTCAGTGAGATAGTTAATAACACTAATGCGTTGCTGGCCTTCCTCAGGGAGCTGGCGTGGATCGAATGACACATTTGTTCTGCCTGCACGCAAAATACGCGCTTGGTGGTGGAGTTGCGGAAACCAGCACGATTTACATACATATAGCTAGAAGACGATACAGTGCGCTTGAACTTGTATGACGTCACATTTGAGTACACTTTTACCTAAACGTGACCCACTACTAATTTTTATCTTCGTCAATTTTTATTAATTTGATATGCAAAAATACGTGCCCAATATTTTTCGATGATCTAACAGACATTTTTTGGAATTTAAATTCACTTGCTACGACGACTTTCAGAGATTACTTTTTACAAACATAGAAACAAACGAGTTCATAATATTATTATTAAATGTAGACTGTATTTTATCAGAAACTGTAAGGAAACAAGAATGAAATAAGGTAGCCACACGAGTGAGGCTTCCGCGTCTTCACCGGGACGTGCGGAAGCAGTGGCAAGTAAAATGTAGTGTGGTAGGGTACCGGGCTGGTGGTGCCACTTGTCGACGCGGTCGTTGGGGCGGTTGTTGTGGCGCTCCCGCGCGAAGCGCTCGGCGCCCGGCCCGCCGCCGCGCTCGCCGCCCGGCCCGCCGCCGCGCGCGCCGCGCTCGCCGCGCCCGCCGCGCCCGCCGCGCCCGCCGCCCATACGGAACTCGTTGCTGGGGAAACACGACCATGCTTACTTAATCCATCAAAAAACAAGCTAAACTGTTGCTTTATTGAACAGAGAGGTCTAACAGTGATATTATCTAAAGAGCTAATGACCGACGATGTTGTTGGGCAACCGTTTGTGTGGAAAGTACAAGAATATGCCGAAATCAGTAGTGTTTCTCACCAACAAGTCTTCACTGTGCACATTTTGCTGTATCATGTTTTACAATAATATTCAACTGATATTAAACTTGGAACCATGATAAATCAGAAAAGAACAGCAAAAGAGCAATCAAATAATAAGTTTTACTCGTTACCATTTCAAGGCAGATTCCTAAATATAAAATGTTCATCTTAGCTTCACAAATGGCCGTATTTGTGAAAATATTTTTTTTTTTTTACTAAATTAAAATTAATTAGTAAAGACACTATACTCTTGTGTAATCAAAAAAGTTTTTCGACTGGAATTATCTGTTGAATTTTTATTTTTCTAATTACTTGTCAATGGAATACACAGTATTTTCAAATAATGTTTGGCCCAGTACTTAATAACGGTAACACTATTTGCTGAAGATCATAAAGGACCTCACGTGTCTGTTTGTATGGCGCAAGACGAAACGTGGCGCCTCTCCGCACTCCTCGGAGAGGCGCCACCACAAATATGTTTTATTCAGAATGAGCAAAGCAAGCGAAGAATGAATGCGCCCTCACTCATATCGTCCGGGCTGGTTGCCGGGCGCGCCGGGCTGCGGCGGGCCGGCCTGCCAGGGCCGCTCGAAGCGCCCGGCCTGCGGCGGCGCGCTGGGCCGCGAGTCGCGCGGGCCCCAGCGACTGCCGCCGCGCCCGCCCGCCCCGCCCCAGCGCGTGCCGCCGCCCGACCCTCCGCCGCCTCCCCAGCGGTCCTCTGTCGACAACGAAACCATTCAGCACACTCCTGACCCACTTCATTACCTAATCAACTGGCTCAGAAGTCGCAATAAACAACAAAACTTATACTCATACCATGTAGACATGGACAGATTAATTGATGTATCCTACACCACGACACACCCAGATACGTGCTATGAATCTAGCTCATTTTATCATTCCGATAAGTGATCAGTTAGAATTGATTAGCGACAATCATAATCGCACGTCTGTAATCCCCAAAAATTAGTTAGGTAGAGACATCCTCACTTTCAACCCCAGTTTTGTGTTCCCATGATAAAAAATGTGCATTTTCATATTATTTGTATAGTTTTTCTATTGAGCAACCTTAGCAATGACTGCTGGACATAAACCTCTCCCTAACTAGCCTATTCATCACTGGCTTCCACTAAAACTGCTTCCGTCACGCACATAAAAAGCAGCATTATGCTGAGCGATGGCGGCTTTGCCGACCACAATTTTTCCCCGTCTGATTCTATTAGCTTTATTTATGTACCAGCTTTACCTCGCGACTTTGTACGCATGGTACTTAGAATCTTGTATTCTGAAGTGGTAAAATATAGCCTATATGTATTTTAAATTAAACATCTCTGTAGATGTCTAACTTGAGAGCGGTGAAAACTTTGTCAAAACCACAGACAGTACACACACACAGACAGACAAACTAAAAACTGTTATTTAGGTTTGTGTTGGTCTGTGAGCACAGTATGCGTGGCTCACCTCGGTCGCCCCTACTGAAGTCCCTGTTCCGGCGGTCGTCGCGGGCGTGCCGCTTGTCGTTGGAGCGGTGTCGCTTGGTGGGCGGCGCGTCGCGCGTGGCGGAGCGCTCGCGCTTGTCCTTGTCGCGCACGACGCCGGCCGCCTTGGCCTCGCGGTGGTAGCCCTCCACCACCGCGCGGGCCTCCTCGGCGCCCAGCTCGGGGAACAGCACGTCGTCTAGCCACGAGCACTTCTCGGGCAGCGTGAAGTTGGCTAGAGAGCAGAGAGGCGTGTGAGAGCAGGTATGGACGGCTGCTGCGGGGGCGCGCCTAGTCTAGAGTCGTCTAGTGCTGGGTAACCAACCTTTCATGTCCACGATAGCCCCGTCGGGCACCTCCTTGCCGTCGGCCTCCTGGCGCCGCTTGTGGCGGTCGCGGTACGTCTCGTCGTCGGTCACGATCACGACCGCGATCCGCCGGTACCCGTCGAATTCCCTCAACTTGCGCCTCTGGGCCGACGGGTATACGTTCGTCTGTTTTTACCCAATGCGATATCGAAACCGCGGTCGCGAATTACGTCGATGGCCGTCGTCGAGTCCCGCGAAGATTATGATGTGGAGCAAAACATTCTCATTATAGACAATGACGATATCCAGCGGTGACTTTGTACTTGTGTGTTAATGTTTTGTGGCAGTTCGACACCTAGAACAAGCTCAATAGAGATCCCATCGCGGTTATTTCAGTGGGCCGTTTGGCAAGTCACCGCTCACCGCTCCCGCGTCCGCTACTTACCTGCGGCTACTACACAATACATATAGCTCGCTCGCGCGCGGAAGCGGTGTCGTGATACATAGCCTTAACTACTCTTATATATAGGACGTACCTTATGAAGATGCGTAGATATATAGATGGCATACGAAGCTAGATAGACGCTATATAACATGGCATACATATACATATAGTTTCCGTGAAGATAGTGATTGATATCGATATACAAATGAAAGGGACTCGGCCAAACAGTAGCGGGGGTAACAGTCGTTCGATCTCGATTGTTCCTGAATTAAGTGTGGCTGCCAAAATTGAATGTTATAGATACAAAATTGGAGTGTTGCTCACCTGATCCAGTATAAAATTCCTTTTGCGTCCCTTGGCGATTTCCAACAACTTAAGCACGCATTTAGCGCACTTGGACACCATAGCGTCCCAGCGTCCGTCGTAGCTGGCGCGGAAGGGCTTACAGTCCACCTGTGTCGACGTACACATCATACAATACTACTCCTACACGCGCGCGGACTTAGCCTAGCTTACTCTAAGGAATAATGTCATGTGATACCAGGGACTCTCCTTGGTGACTCGGACTCGGTATACGTACGTCCTCTTCAGTCGGCGATCCACTGGTATCATATTAACTACACTGCTAGTTGCTGACCGCTAAAGGTCGATTTAACATTGTTTTGTTATAATGTTTTTGGTTTATAAATGTTGCTCATATTGCACCCTGTTGAAAATACAGACGAACATTAGTTTAGCAATGTTTACAGTTGGAGCTGAAGTCGGGTTTTTGTGCTCATACCTCTAGCTGCAAGGGAAACATATTAGTTTGTGTACAGTGTTGTGTTTCAAAAGGAAATGTTTTGATTTATGTTTTGATTTCATTTAAATTTTTTTAACCCGAATACTTTGAGGTGTTGCGATGATTTAAATGCGATTCATTCGTCTCTATCATACTTCTAACTTTACATTCAGGCTGGCATACTTTGGGCGATGTTTTTCGGCATGAAATTAATAAGTATTTGCTAAAAGGCTACGCGCGCATGATTGTATGTTGGGCTAAGAATATTATTTATTGTAATGAACTTTCCGATATTTACTTTTTGTTTTCAACAATTTTCTCTTGCGAATGACACTTACCAGTCAGTAGAGGCAGCTATTCCAAATTTCTTCACATTTGATACAATCCCAAGAGATTATAAAATAGTATGGCCTTAGAATACTTCATATCCTTGTCCGCCTATCATGCGCACTTAACCTAACAGAAGTTTAGCGCTAAGCAAATAAAAAAGTGGTGTAATGAACATTTCTGAGAGAAAAACATCGCAACAACTCAAAGGGAACTTCAAAAATTGTACGATTTGCCGAAATATAAACAAAACTATGTTTTGTGTTTACTGTGTGACCAAATGCTGTGTCATAGTCAGTATGGTTCGATTGATTGCAAACTCCGAATAACATAAATAAAAGTATTTTCTAAAATCTTACGGGAGAATAAATCAGAATTTAAAAACATTCCTTTCTGACTAACATCGTAACTGAAACGGTTTTTTCAGTTACTTGCGACCTTTTGCTTGATGATTGAAAAATGTGCTCTGAAGAGCTGTGCTTAGAATAGATAATGTCTGAAGAAGAATCTAATATATATGGTGAGTTTACATCACTTTTGCAAGCTATCAAACCACTTTATTTAGAGCTGGTATCAGAAGAATTAATATGATAGATTGACATATTTACTGTTAAAAAGTTTTCGAACCTTACGAACCGAGCTTTAAGGTATGAATTATTTGACTATTCAAAAAAGTCCTTATTCTAAAAGTAGGCTTTTCAACAGTCAAAAAGCACCATAAGACAATAGAAGACAGCATGAGAGTGGGTGTGGGTGGTGCGTGTGCAGTGTGCGCGGGGCGGCACGCGGCGTACCTTCATGCGGTCGAACAGCGCGCCCGTGGACACGATGTTGTAGCGGCGCGCGGGGTGCGCCGCCGCGTGCGCGCGCGCCCAGTGCGTCTTGCCGCAGCCCGGCATGCCCACCATGAGGATCACCTGCGCACAACGACCTACTGTATTTATTTGTTCAACACTTCAACCATTTACGATTTTTGTACCTTAAATTCAAAGACCGTACAGCCCCTAGAAGCCGCATAACAGGCGATTGACGTTTGTAAAACATTCGACTTACGGCCGAAACCAATAATCGATCTATCACATACTGGAGATAGAAAAACAAATGAAACAACAGAAAAATGATATAGGTTTTCTGTTGTTTCATTTGTTTTTCTATCTCCAGTATGTGATAGATCGGTTATTGGGTTCGGCCGTTAGTAGTTCGGCACTTACTGACTTCCCATTAGTTTCGAGCACATCTGTGACCCGTAAAACCTCCGCGATAGTTAATAAAAATTGAGAAAAATAATAGGATAGTTGACTAAAAAATCCAATTAGTCCGTCAGATAGATAATCACAGAAAAAATTGCGAAATTTTGCTTTAAATTTTATGTTTCTAAGTGCAATAAATATGTACCTACTTATATAAATAATGTTTATATTAGGAAGGAACATTTTCATTTGCGTAAAGTAATTCATATTTACTTACTTAAGTGCATTCAAGAAAATATCGATTATTTAACCCTGTCCCATCCCTAGTAAGATGACTTGACCTCAGATGGATCAATCGGAGCGCAGTACCCTTTCCTTATACCTCAATAAGTGCGTAGAATTGGTTGGAATTTGAATGTATTATTCGAATGCATTATGGTTATCGGCGTGATGACTTTTTCTTAAACTAAGTCAACATATTCATGCTATTTATTTGTTATGCATGGGCAGCATGGGTGTGTGTAATAAATGCAAGAATCGATAACTTTCCGATTTAGTCACTCTCTAGTGTATATGTAAAACAAATTGCTTTTGCATGGCACAACGATAGCGACCGTTGTTTTTGTGTAAATTGTACGGTGTACGGTAAATACACGCTGTGCGTTGTAGGATTAAGTTTATAATTGTTGTGTAGTACAGTCCAATTTAAGAAATTCCGGTGTGCGACTGCGTATCTATTGCTTTTACTGAACTGCATGCGTAGTAGTTGCTGTGTGGTAGGGCAAAGCAGGAGACACAGGTTTCCGATACATTTTGGGCTACGGGGCATATCTCCTTATTTACTACTAGCTGTCCGCACAACTTCGTTTGTGTCACATTTTTCATGACTGCTCCGCTCCTATTGGTCTTAGCGTGATGATATATGATATAGCCTATAGCCTTCCTCGATAAATGGGCTATCTAACACTGAAAGATTTTTTCAAATCGGACCAGTAGTTCCTGAGATTAGCGCGTTCAAACAAACAAACTCTTCAGCTTTATAATATTAAGTATAGATATGTATGAGGCCGGACTTTATTCTATTGTGTTACTGTCGAATGAAAAAGTATGTGTCGTGGCTCACCTCGCAGTCGGCTGTGGAGGCGGGGCGCTGCGGGCCGCGCACGAGGGCGGCGTGGCGCAGCAGCACGAAGCCCTCCGCCAGCGCCGCCTCCGCGCCCTCCAGCTCCTCCTCCACCGTGTAGCTGCGCCCGACACACACCATACACTATACTTCATCTTACTGTGTCACATGGACTCGGGACATTCAGGAATCATGGTGCCATATTTTTACCTCATTGTACAATATGAGGTATCAATAACCATAAAAAGTACGACACATAAATTAGCCTAGTAAACTGGACAGTCACTACAAGGTATTCGTGATGAAAATTTACGAACCAAGTTTAAGTACAGGATATGCTACTATGATTCTGTTGCATAAAAAAGCATTAGGATCAAGATGAGTGGTCGTAATAGGTAGATTTTATGTACTTGTATCACGAACTGTCATAGAAATCATAATATGGATAAGCCTTTTTATCGGGATTTCATTAGTGTTTACGATATTTAATAAATATTTTTAAATGTATGGATTTTTAAACCACTAAATACTCGTATAAAAAAAAAAATCTTTTTTAAAAAGCTAATAAAACATTTTATTAATATGGCGGGAATAACTATAACTCTACATTTACGAAATGCACGCGGGAGTAGCCACGTGAAATAGCGAGTGTTGATATGTCATCATCCTACATATTCTACATGTTCTTAACAATTTTAATATTCCGGAAAACTTTAAGATTCCAGAATCTCAGAGGCATGGTCCATATTAAAATCTACGTTTCAGGTTATTGACCCCAAATCAATCTACCTATTCCGACCACTGATCATGATGCTGATAATTTTCGTGAAATGGATAAGGAAGATGTTTTCTTGTGACGTCATAATATACTACAATCGTTTTTTTTTAATGACAAGTCACTTGATTCTATCTTGAGCTGATGAATTTGAAATGTAATTCTGCTTGCGATCTCACATATCATAAAACATACGAGAGTAAATACAGAATATTGATATACCTGTTCAGAAAGCTCATACCACACGAATGATATGACTATTCAAATTCTTTACAGGATAATTTTTCTGTTCTTTTTTCCTGATTTAAAGTGGACAAACATACAGAACATTACAATGGAAGACTATGTGACAGTTTTAGTATTTGTAATCATAGTCCGTCATCCTTTCTTATTAACAAAATTCACTTTGAGATTGTACCCGAGAGTTCTTAAGAGAAGTTCAAGTCATTCATAGTGCGTCTTTCAGAATTCTAGGCGTGTTAGTAAAGATAAAAAGAATACCACTTATTTGAAGACAGTCCTAAATCCTACATAAAAACAGAAAAACGTGTCGTGGCTACGCCAAAATGGTTGGCCAGATTCTCATGTCGTCTAACGCTGGTCTTTCCACGAGACGAATGACGGAGCGATTCCTGTTTCGGTTTACTTTTTTGACCTTGCCAATTTTATAGGGAACGTGCACGGCGTAAACAATGCCATCTAGTGTTACAAAACTGAAACTTTTACACTGTAAATATTTGACCTGTGCTGCCACCTGCACTTCCTGCACCCTCCGTTTAGAGAAACGTGCACGAAGTAGACTGTGCCATCTAGTGTTGCAAATTTGAAACTTATAAGTAAAATATACTTGACATTGACGCGTCTGTGCTGGCACCTATAGTTTCTACACGTTCCCTATAAGGAACATGCCCTTCGCAAACCGTGCCATCTAGTATTGCAAGTTCGGAACTTTTGCCATGTAAATACTCGACTCCTCCGCTTCTGTGCTGCCACCAACGTGTGGGGTGTAGACTGCCATCTAGTGTTGTACATTCTCAACTTTTACAATGGAATTTCTGCACATAATATGCCACCTGTACTTTCTGAATTATAATATTATAAATAAGTATTATGTAGTGGTGAAGACTTACCGGATGACAAATTTGATTCTTTTGTCCAGTACATGTCCTTGAAGGACCTGTGCTTCAGTAACCTCGGCAAGTTCGCCTTCTGTAGGAAAAAAATAACAAATACTTTATTAGCTTACGACAGAAAATTACGGCAAAAATGTGGTCGTCGTGTCGGCCGATAAGTAATGTGACTTATAAACAAGCAAGTCACGTATAGTTACCGGCACGTAGGTTGGCAAAGATTTTCGTGGGGGAAGTTCGCACCCGCACAATTTCACATACGCGAACTTCCCCCACTACGAAAATCTTTGCCAACCATAGTTTGAAGTTTTTATAATACTAGCAGCGCCCCGCGGTGGTAGCCGCGTAGCTCCCGTTCCCGTGGGAATATGGGGATAAAATATAGCCTATGTTGCTCAGGGTGAATGTAGCTTTCTAATGGTGAAAGAATTTTTGAAATAAACTAAAAAAAAAGTAGTTTTTGAGTTTATTCGTTACATACAAAAACACAAATCTTTCCTCCCTTTATAATATTAGTAACTAGCTGACCCAACTTCGTCTGCATCATCAAATAAGAGAGAAAAAAAAACAAAGCCGTTTTTACTACATTTTTCATTGATGCTCCCCTCCTATTGGGTTTAGCATGATATTATATACATACAAAAACGGTATATGCGATTACCAAGTCGCAGGCAAAAGCTAGTATTACGTAAAATACGAGAGTAGATACGGAATATTTCTATACCTGCTCAGATAACTTGTACCCCATAAGCGAGATATGTACGTCCAAATACTTACAGGATACAGGATGACGATCGTTCGGCGTATAGCATGTCCAGAAGTAAAGGTTGAAATGTTTATGATGCACAATACTGACCTGGAACAGGTTCTTCCTTCATCTCGGCGTCTGCAGGCTTATCGCTGGGCTCAGCGTCCATAGGCTCGGGCTTGGCTTCAGCTGCTTCTTCAGCCGCCTTTTCTTCCGGTTTGTCACCATTCTCCTGTAAGATATGACAAGTTTAAGGATGATTATCGATAAGATAACGCAATCAACTCATTAGACCCCACATTCAAACTAGTACTACGGTTTTGTGGGGCAAAGTTTATAAATGTTTGAACACTACAAATAAATAAATAAAAAAAAAACACAACAAGTCTCATTCATTGCTACTGAGCAATTCCTGAATAGAATACCTCAATAACAATTCGCCCGACCTAGGATCAAACCCAGAAACTCATGCTCAATAGCTAAAATTAAAATTTTCGTAATGTTATTCCGCTTGCGATCTCATATTTTATATGAAATACAAGAGTAAATACGGAATGTTGATATACCTGCTCAAACAACTCATGCCACATGACTTTGTGACCTGAGGAGATAATTTATTTACAGGATGAAAACTAAAACGTCATAACATGTTTGTGCGACACTTTTGCTGCACATAGTACGTAAAAAATCGCTTTTCGCGATAAAAAACTACATTTTTTTTTAAGATAAGAGAAGAAAAACTTGGTGGACACATTAATCTGCATCCAGTGTTGCTAGAAACATGATGCCAGCGAGAAAAATTAATAATAGGTTACTGCGACTACTCTTGTGTTACATTCTCGATAGCTTGCATCGAAAACTATAACAATCCTCTTGTAAAATATTCATATTTGTTATAGTAAATAAGAAGAGACAGATGAAGACTGAGGAATGGAGCCAAGCGACAAGTCTCAAATGCAAGGCAAACACCAGTGTTGCTCATTGCGGCCTATGGTTTAGATAGCAGCAAGAGACTGACGACAAGTCAGATTAAAAATCTTATAGTAAAAAAATAACTCACCTTAGGCTCATCCGTCTTTTCAGCGTTCTCCTCAACTGGCTCGGCTTCCTTCTCTGCTTCTTTTTCTTTGTCTTTCTCTCCTTCTGGTTCGGGTTCCTCTTCGCCTCTCTCTTTTCTCTCGGCGGCCTCTCTCTCTTTCCTTACACGGTCTTGCTTTTCGCGTTCCTGAAGATAATAATAGATTATAAATTAAATAGTAAAGAGAGAGGAAAATAATTATGTTAGACTTTTGCACAGCAAGGGAAAAACCAAGCCATTGAGTTTGTTAACTCAATGTTGTACTTGTTATAAGACATGACTAATTCAATGTTCACCTGTTTCCAGCTAGCCTGCAGTGAATGATAGCAATGACATGACTTGGTGCTCCATAAGTAATCAATGTCCTTCGCCATGCTAAGGATTCCCGTGGTATTCCGAAGCTGGGCCGAGATATACTCAAGACTACTAATTATGAGGGAAACCACGAAAGTGAGAGCTACAGATAAAAAGTTAAAATTATTTGCAACGCCTGTTGAGCGCCAGTCTAAAATACCTCTGTAAATTTAAGTTTACCTTTTCTGTCGTAGTTCCTTCTACCGTCACTTGCGATATGTCTTAGCGACTTTTTTCCCGTAGCCGTTTAACTCAGCCTCACCTCTGTTATCTAAACACAATAATCTAATTTTCTACCTACCTCTTTCCTTCTCTTTTGCCGTTCTTCTCTCTCATTCTTCTCCCTCTCCTTGCGCTCCTGTTCCTTCTTAGCGGCCTCTTCCTTCTTCCGTTGTAACTCTGCCTCGATGGCGCGTTTCTCTTCTAGAACTTGTTCAACTGGAATCTCGACGCGTTTGCGAACTGTCTTCGTTTTTGTTAACATGTTGTATCTGTTAAAAGGATAGTCAATGAAAAAAAATGAAGGGTCAACTGCACCCAAGGGTCTACTGAAGTGTCGGCGTCGTGTTACGTTGCGTGGTGCTGTGTACAATACTCACTGTATTGTCCGTTTGTCGTAATAATATTATAGTTCACTCAATACGTAATAATATTATAGTAAAGTCAATAATCTCAGGATTATAAAATGGATTCTGACACAAGAGTAATGTATATCGCTTTGTCAAGTATGGAAATAAATGCAATATGTGATCACCATTCAAAGCGCCATATTCCATTTGTCATCTTAAACAAGAAGCACATTAGACAAGAATCTTAGAACAAAAGTATCACGAAAATTCATTTGAGATACTCGAGATACTCTCAAAAATTCTTCAGAAAGAGAGATTCTCTCAAAAATTCTTCAAAAAAGAACTACATAATATCCAATAATTTTCCAATTAGAATATTAATAATTTCTACTGCTACCCTCAAATTAAATTTTTTTACACAACCATACACAAAAAATGTATTTCCGCTTGAGAGCTCATGCATTACAGAATGCACAAGAATAAATTACGGAATCAAATGTTCCTGCTATAATAGAAACCGCACGGAGCACAGGGCACTGTGGGTTGATCCCGGCAGGAATATTGCAAATACTTTCTTGAAAGTGGGGTTCGAACCCGTCGCCGCCGCGCGGGAAGCGGGAGCTCCACCCCCACGACACCGCGGACTTTAAAATATAGGCGAAATTAACCTCCTCTTCACGTGTAGGCAAAAATAGATTAGTCGAATCGACAAGTCTAGATCGCGCGTTCGGTTCTTAAATTAACTTTGTCTAGATTGGTAACGTTACAAATATGACGTGTGTTGTGCACTAAAATTGCTCGTACGATCTTTGTTTTTTTCGTGACATAGATTAATTCAATTGTAAAGTCACTTTTAATTATTTATTATAATAGGAGACTGCTTGCAATGATACGGAAGGTACATAATGGCGGCTGTTTTTACATCAATATGTCTTTCGTGAATCTTGTAAGGAACCCTTAACTATGTTCTAATTTTGTGTATTCTGGAATGCTTACAAGCACAAAAACATTTTACGTGTAGGATTGTATAAAATAATTCGATTTGATCGTAGAAGTAGAAAACTATTAATATTCCGATTAGGAAACATTCGATATGTAGTTTGTTCTGTTAATTGTAGAAGTATCCACTTGGTTATTTCTTCAATTGAATTTTGGAGTTACTTTTCCATAATCTGTGACTGTAACGAAATACTATGAAAAACCTTGAGGAAACAATCACAGCGATAAATCGATAAATCAAAGGCACAACAAACATAGGGTGGGTATGTTTGTTGTGCCTTTGCGATTTATTGCTTATGTTGACGTGATCCGGAAAATTTGCACGAATTTGAGCCCGTCTAATAACGGGTCTCTATTATTCATTTTTTCAATAAAACTTACCTGTCATATCCGAAGTTAACTTTGTAGCAAATGTTCTTGGTAAGCAGATGCGGGAACAGCGGTTTGCCGTTGAGAGTTTCTTTGTCGAACTCGTAAGCCGTGCCAAGCTCAGCGCCATTCAACGTGTACGAGATCTTGCAAGGGTTTGACTCCAGATCCTGTTGGAGAGAGTACAAGGTAAGGTGTGGCCGCTTTACTGAAGAGGCAGTTGAAAAAACTTGGTATCGAGCAAGCCAAGAAAAATAATATTGGTAAATTTTGTAGTTTCCATATCCATGCTACTTTTCCTATGGCAAACGACCCATCAAATTGTTCTTCATTAACTCAACATAAAATAACATGTACATGGTAAAATAAGTAGCTAAGACGAATCTATAAACTCTCTAAAGTTTTGGCAGTCATGCACTTAGCAAGATATTCGAGGAATGGGAAGAAGACATTGATGAATGTTGGTGTAGATTTTTTTATTTGAACTAGTGGAAAATGGGCGGACTTTATGTAACAAGACATTCACTAGTTTCACTACTAGTCTTAGTAACCTTTGGTTTTTTTTTTGGCCATTACAATGGTTATAAAGGACATCTTTAGTTTCAAGATAACCCTGAGGGTACAGCTATAACCACGAAGTACTATCATTGAGTGCCACAGGATATTTTTATCTCGAAAATGCATTTTCTGTGGGATAGGCCAGGGGAGCGATTAACAGGACAAGCATGAATTGAGTATACAAACCAGGTAACAGCCAACAACGTCTTTCTCTTCGAGTTGTTTCCCGTATTCTTTGAACTCGCTGTTGTTGACTGCGCGACCAGTGCTCTCGAAGCCCCAGCTTAGTTCACCCTCGCCTGAAAACATTGCAAATTAAAAGTTCTGGGACAATATCCTTAAAGTTTGTGAAGATGTATAGAGGTATGAGGTACAGAGAGTAAAAGCTGCAATCAAAAGGGAGGATCCTCCGAACAGAAGGTCGTTTTCCGGTGGGTAACTGCCCAATAGTTGATATTCGGACTGTTGTACATTGTCTAATCGCACGAAAACTCTGATCCCGCCATGCAGGATTTTAGTTCGTCACTGGCAGACGGCGTAGCGGTTCTTTTTGTCGATATACAAAGAACAATGCCCACATATTAGAACAACCTTGGCCTACAGTGAACACTGATAAATAGTTTATGGAATTATAGTTTAAGTTATTATGAACACCTTCTAGTACATACCAGTTAAGAAAATAAGTCGCCATTTGGAAATAAAACAGTTTTTTCACAGTCACAAACTCATTCTACACACTTTTAACCACTTTCGAATGGAAAGTATATCATTTGAACACAATAATTAATAATTTCAACGTTATTAACTCATTTTAACCTAAATGAATAATAGGAATCTTCTTTAAGTGTAAACTGCTATAGTTCCCTTTATACTTGTTTGACACTTTGACAGGCTGGGAGCAAGCTTGAGTGGGTAGTTTAATGTCAAATCTATCATTTGTCAAAGGCTAATATGGCCATATTTAAAAAGAGATATCAATTAGTTGCATCTGATTTTGGTCTTTATCAATTTAATTTATATCTAACTACGGCAAAGCCAAACAGTGATTTTATCATTATAAAGTATAGTATCTCTGGTCTGAGGTATTTATGAACATAATTGGTCTAAAAGTCGAGTGGGTTTCATTAAAAAAAACTAAAATGGCTGCCAGTTTTCTCAGATTAAAAAACTGAAACCTGACTAACGTTTAGTTTTTCCGTAATCGATTAGATTTATTAAATAATATATGAATTTAAATTAAATTGACCATAAAATGGCAACCCCAAACGTCACGTGAAAATAAAAGTTGCATAATAATAAGTAAGATGACTTATTTATTTGTTATGATCACGGCGTCTTAGTTTGAGATAAAGCTTTGATGGATAATTCCTATTTAAAATACTTATATTTTTGTGTTATCTTTCTAAACGTGTCTGAGGTGGGCCATATCTGGGCATCCTTCTTTGCTTCATCGGCTTTTTGTTTGTTACTCTTTCCCACAAAAACTGCTAAACAGTTTCACTTTACAGTAATATAGCTTATACCTACATCATAATAAAACATAGGCAAAATTAATAACAATTACTGTGGCATGTTAAGCTTTTCATCCCAGCTACCACTTTTAAATTTAGGATAGCCATTATGGATTGTTAGAACCAATGAAATCTGAGTCCAGTCTTGATAAGAGGTATCATGATACTTAATTACTGGATTGTGAAGTTCATATTAGGCAGTTGCTCCATGTGACATACTTGTCGGTAGCATCAGGTTAGACTGGAAGCCGACCCCAACATCGTTGGGAAAAGGATAGAAGTTGTTTTTTTTAATGCAATACAAACTTACCTAAATGCAAAGTGGAGTCATCAGTGGACCATCCTATTCGTAGTCCGGAGCCAACAGAATCCTTCTCCAACAATTCAGTGCTTGTAACAGTCGTGCCGACGCGCACCTATAATGACAATACAAAATAAATCTCCATTATCTTTCCAACTCCACTAATCTAGGCAAAAAAGTCACCGCAATAAATAATCGATTAAAGGTGTATGATAATTTCGGTTTTATAAACGGGAAAAGATACAGCCCAGAGACAGCCGGACAGTGTAGGCTTAGCCATACTTATTGGCACAAATCTGGTACTTATATTTCTAACGGTGTGCGTTTCGCAGAACGAAACGCATTGTTCTTGTATGGGTTTGAACTAAAGAAGTAATATTCTGTTAGAGTTTGGGCACGCGAAGTCGATTGTCAAAACGTTAAAATTGTATGGGATTGACAAACACTGTCCCTTATATTTTAATGTTAACCTTTCGAAAATCGCATTCACTACTGCCATCCTATGGCACTCTGTATAGAGCTTCTGGACATTATTGTGTTATTGTGCACGATGGCTAAGATAAAAAATAATCTCTCACTACCTCATAACACACTCTGCCGGCATTAACACCATGGCTGGCCCTCGTACCAGCCCACGCGTGGGCAAAGGCTCCTTCAGTGAGCGGCACGACGCTATTCAACTCCGGTACCTCCAAATACTGGTTCAGGTCGCTGTCATCTGATGGAAAAAATTCACAATATTAGACCAGTGGGTATGTGGATGGCTGGGGAGAAGGACGCAGGCAAAATAAATTGTGGATTTATTGTATTACAAATAATCTGGCAAATTAAGTGAACCATGTGAAGGTACATAGTGAAAGGAGAAAACGTATTGCGCTATTAACAATTTACAAGTCTTACAAGGAACTAGTGCAGCAAAGATGATTATGATGATTGATGGCAAACTGGAATTTGAAGAACTTATTTATGTGGTTTTTGGTCGACTAGGGGCGTGACTACTTAAATTATATTTGCGGTCGGCCCGTGTTGTGGGACCATTCATTTAGTCAGAAGCCCAAAAGTCTGACACACAATCTTACTAAGTGTTATATATACCCACTAAAAGTAACTTGCTTGGGGACTCATAGAGATCCGATACCGATAGGCACTCTCTAGGAAAAATACTGGTATTCAGCTGCACTCGGCTAAACTGTTATGTTAAACATAGTCGAAATGAGAACTTCCTCCTTTTTTTGAAGTCGGTTAAAAAGGCAGAGGATCATCATGTATTATTTTTCAGTAACATACTCACACCAAGAGAGGGTAATTTTGCTGTCGTCAATCTCGGGCTCTGCAACTTTCACTTCAGACGATTCTATCTTCTCCTTATTGCTTTGGACATCCTGTTGAAAAAAAAAACGAATCACTATGAGTGATACGAATGACCAGCAGTATTAAAAAATGTTCGGCGTTATACAGCGTTGTTTTATCAGACGTATACAAGTTTGACAGTCTTTTTCTAAAATTCGATATAATAGTTATATTAATCGCCTATTTTTATCAATTTCGCCCTTTTACCAGATATTAATAACAATGAAAGTTTCTTCTGTACAGTAAAATAGCAGGCACACCATGCGCATTTTTATTATAAAACCATGCACCAATTTTATACAAGACTAAACATATTTACATTTTACATTAGGGTTACTGGATTAGTAACATTACATGCATTTTTAAAGATCAACAACTTTCTACTTGGGGGACCTACGGTTTCGATGAGCATTTGTCCATTTCAAAATTTCAATGATAACCAACATTTGAATTACATTTTTTTTACACTTATTAAACGCATGATTGCCTCGCAGTGAATTTACAGTATACACGTGATCGCCTGCTTGCTTTCGAATGCTTATACTGTGGAGAATTGCCACCTTTAACTTGTTGGACTTATGAACTTATAACTTCCAACCTTAGGACTTTCAAATTAGAGTCCATTTTTCTCTAGAGATTTTTTCTAATAGTAAATACGAAGGCCAGACGTGCGACATACCTCAGGCAGCGAAAGCACTTCGTTAGTGACTTCGACAGCCCTGTAGAAGTTACTCCAGCGAGCCTTCTTTTCGCGCTTGCGCTTCAAACGGTTCAGCTTGACCGGATCCTGTTTCAATTAGATAAATCTTCCATTATTTACTGTGGGTGTTCCTGTTTAAGGTTTCATCACGTTTGTGTTTGGGTTTGTGCTAGTAGCTTCTAACTCAAACGAAAATCGTTAAGATTGATCCCCTGCTATAATCTGCGTTTGAGGTAGAACCAAGTCGGGCGATGCCGAAATAACAATAGAGATGAAAATTTGTTCCGCGAAAATGTTATTCAAAATAATTTCCCAAAAATGTATGTTATCGAAAACAAAATGAAGAAGAGCAAACTGGAAATTCTAGAAAGGCTGGCCGCATTACTAAGTGAAAGTTAAGAAATTATTTATTCTACTTTTGTAATCTATACTTATAATAAATCTGTAGAGAGGTCAATTCTGTACAAGGAATATATTTTCAAAATAACTATCAGGGGGTGATTAGTGATCGATACTGGTGCCAAAAATGCAATCAGTAAAATTTTTGTCTGTCTGTCTGTCTGTATGTTCTTTATAGAAACAAAAACTACTCGACCGATTTTAACGAAACTTGGTGCAATTATTCTTCATACTCCTGGGCAGGTTATAGTATACTTTTCATCACGCTACAATCAATAGGAGCAGAGCAGCGAAGGAAAATGTGGGGAAAACGGGATCACATAGTGATCTATCAATGCACAGCCCAAACCACTGAACGGATCGAGCTGAAATTTGGCATGCAGGTAGATGTTATGACGTAGACATCCGCTAAGAAAGGATTTTGATTAATTCTACCCCCAAGGGGATAAAATAATGAACGTTTAAGATGAACGTTTGTATGAACCTTTGTCAATTTTAAACCGATCGGGCTGAGAGTTTCAAAATCGGGGGTAAAGTAACTATTCCACGCGGACGAAGTCGCTGGCAGAAGCTAGTGACAAATAAAACTCGAAAGCAAAACAAGGTAAGTAGACCGACGATAACGTAGGTCGGTCCTTCCTTGAGCAAGACATGACAAATGCAAGATATAGTGGGGCTTTATATTCGTGGAATTCTACTTAGTGCCTCACGTACCTCCACTTCAGATATCGGTGTTATTTTCGTAACACGAACATAATTATGCTAGTTGGTTGTGTATGAGATATCCTACTAATATTATAAACGCGAAAGTTTATAAGTATGGATGGATGGATGTTTGTTACTCTTTCACGCAAAAACTACTGAACGTATTTGGATGAAATTTGGCACACAGATGGATTATAACCAGGATTAACATATAATTTTTACCCCGATATTCACACGGGATCGAGACTTATGCGGGTGAAACTACGGGGCGCTGCTAGTTTCAGAGTTTAGTCATATAGAATGTTGTGTCTCTAGAACGTTATGTATGTTAATTTGCTTAAAGCCTCTGTTATCTTTAAAACGAACAATATTATAATATAATATTAATCGACTGACTTGACACATCGACGCATAGCCGAAAATACTGTGTCTAGGAACATGGAATTTTGCAAAAGGCTACCTTTTATGCTGTAGGTGAGCAGTTATAAGGGAATGTCGGAAATTCTAACTCTAAGGGGGTGAAAAGGGGGAAAATTGCTTATACTAAATCTGCGCGAATACCTATGTTATTCCTCGTACAGAAGTCAGTCAAAATATATTTTACACTTTTTACCCCTAACATCATACGTTGAACATAAGTTAAAATGATAAAAGGTTAGTAAAGAAACAGGTAAAAAACATAAACCTTCCTCTGCGCAGTCGGTTAAAAAATAACCAAATGTCATGCAAGCTTCAAAAGCATATTTCAAAACCTAAGGTGACGTAAAAATAAAAAAAATGAAACCCTCCCCTCAAACTTAATCGGTCTAATCGCGGTTATAATGTCAAAAGCTGCAAGTTAGTGAAGCAATACGATTTATGATTCAGATCCTACTGTTTATCCTGACACCCAAAATAAGGCACACTATATAAAGTTCTACATACATTGCTTACATCCTCCATGCGCTTAGCGTCTTCCTCAACCTGCTTGCGTTCTCTCTCCAGTCGCTCTTGTTCACGAATACGGAGGCGATCATTCAATTGATCCCATTCTTCTTCTTCAGTCATATGGCGCTGACGCTGAATGGAAGGTTGGTAGAAATAAATTTCCGGAATTTCTTGCATAAAATTAACTGTACTAGTGATGGGCATTTAATTTTTCTTTTGTGCGTCGTTTCATCATTGCTATTGCGGCCATTTCAGATCACATACATACGTTAACTCACACTTTCTCAACAAGGGAATAGGCGGAAACTATAGACTGCTACCTTTCTGTAATACTTATTAAGATTATACTCTATTTTTTGTACACTATGGGCAAACCTTTGTCCAACAGTGGGATCGAATATATTGGAAGCAAATTATATAAAAGCAAAACTTTTGGCCTATGTTTATTGGCATCTCAATAGACATTGCACGAAATGGTATGTATGTTTTTGTATTAATGTTATTGGAATTGTACTGAAATTATATATATGAACTAAGCACACTTAGAAATAATCAAATAATATATACAAAATTAACTTTACAGAAAAACTATACACATATAATTATATGCCTACTAAATCTACAAAGGCTCTTTGGAACAGGTACATTCAGCGACTTGTCAGCCATCAATAACTATACTCATACTCTCTACTTCCTGAATCAACATCAGTAATGATAATATTGTAGTTATTAATATAAAGAGGTGACATTATTATATGTATAGGGGCGATATTATTGCACCCTGCACTGTTAATAATTATAGTAATGGAAAATTATTGCAATAATATATTCACTTGGGATAGTTACCGACTATCACGCGGGCGAACAACTGGCAGAAGCTAGACTCTAAAATCGCATGAATATATTTAAGTAGTACTCACCTCATCCTTTTTTATATCTTTTTTATCTTCCTTTTCACCCCTATCATGGTCCATCCTATCGTCCACGTCATATTTCTTCTCAGGTTTGGCCTCCTCTTCTGTGTTCGGGTTTTCTTGAACATCCATTGGTTCTACAACAGAATTACATTTTTATTTTAGTGAAATATTTATGGTTAAGCTACTATAAGGATCTATTTTAAAATATGCTTACCAATATCACTTTTGACTGGCAATTGATTCCTGAAAATAAATAAAAGTTTGTTAGGAAATATATTAATGAACTGATAAAAGCCGCAGAAATTGGTTGTGAGAAAAAGGACCATTTGTTGAGAGAAAACTTAAGTTTGAGTAAGAGCACCTTTGTACATGAACTTTATTATCACTTTAAGTTGTTCTGGGGTATGGAGTAAGATTGTACCAATTGTGTTGGCAACACTTAACTCTAGAGGTCTAGTCTGTCTCGTTGTATATTTACTGAAGTTACATTCATCACATGATCACAAATACTGACTCACTTCACTGTCATCAGCAATTTTATCAGAAAAACATATCAGGTACAGGAAAAATGTAATTGAAATAAAAGGTCAGTAATAATGGTGTTCAGTATGGAAAATAATTTGTAATTAGTTTAAAAGTAAAATAATCGTGTTGCATCACTTATATGCAATAGTAGTATATGTATTTATTTACGGTTTTTGAGTTTTGTTTTATATTTATCATAACCCTTAAAAATGCTTTGCAATATAATTGGTTTGCAATTTAGGTTATTACATTCAGGGCAATACTGACTACAATACATACTTACTAGCCCTAGCTAGCGATTTCGTATCAATCGGCTCAAAATGGGTTTTATTATATAGGCTAAGTTACATTTTAAGATATAAGCTATCTTCTTCCCATGAAAGTCCTCCCAAATCGGTCTCGTCATTTCAGAGATAAGTCGGAACAGACAACCAAACATTTTAGAATTTGGTTGTCGGGCAGGATAAGTACAGTGTAAACATTCAAGTAAAAAGCTGTTATTTTGAATTAACAGACAGAATAATAAATAGAATTTAGATTGAAGAATTGATAAGCTGTCAGTTATTGTCTGGCAATGGAACCACCTTTATTATTTATTTCCCACTGCTGTGCATAGGTTGGTTTTTTAGCCAGTCACACCCTTGATAGAAACATTGTTATGTACCATCAGATAAACTAACAACACACAAAGCATTCAAAATTATTCCACCAAACAATCTAGCATCTAAAAACATAGTTAATGAGGTATCACTTAGACTGTTTGCACAAAATACTGTTGTTGACATGGGAATATATTTCAACTTACTTGACGCCTTCAGCTGGCTCTGGTACCGGCGCAGGAACTGGTGCTGGAGGCGCCACTGGTTCAGGCGCCGCAACTGGTTGCGGGGCAGCAACCGGCTGTGGGGCAGGCACAGGCTTTGGGGCAGCAACCGGTTCTGGAGCTGCAACTGGTTCAGGTGCTGCAACTGGTTCAGGCGCTGCTACTGGTTCGGGGGCAGCTACCGGTTTTGGAATCACTTTCTCTGGAGAAGGAACTGCTTCAGGTTCCAGGGATTTGACTGGTTCAGGCGCTTTAACAGGCTCTGGTGCCGGAGAAGGGGCAGCCTTTGTAGCTGGTGGGGGTGTGTCATTGTCAGAGTCTTCCTGGCTTGGAGAGTATGCCCCGTCGCCTGGCTTAGGTTCCTCAGGTATCGGTACTGGCGGTTCTTCACGTAGGGGCTGCAAAGAAATATATTTTTGAGGATATTAAAGAAAGATACTATTAGAGAAAAATACCATTGACTGGTAAATTGTACACAATTTTAATCAAGTTAGCCAAACTATGCTTTAACAAACAAATCCACAAGTCTCCCATTTTGATTGTTCGGTTTGGACATGACTGGTATTAAGTACAGTGTTTAAAATTTGTAAATGATGTTGTTATCTTACTGGTATTTTAGCCGGCGTAGCAGCAAGTCGCGACGATGAAGACCGCCGCGTTGTCCGAGCGGCGGGGGCAGGACGCTTCGGAGTCGCCGGCTCCTCAGCGTCTTCCGTTGACGTGTCCAGGATCGACGTGTCGGGTATTGCTGTGGATAAATATGGGGAAAGTTTACAAGTGAGGACAAAAATGAGAAACCTATACCAATATTAAAAACGAGAAACTATACCAATATTAAAAACGAGAAACTATAACAATATTAAAAACGAGAAACTTACCAATATTAAAAATGAGAAACTATACCGATATTAAACATTCATGAGAAACTATACCAATACAACAAGATTTCAGACATTTACTGGGCGAAGTCAAGCAGAAGCTAGAAAGTTAATAAATGAGGACAAATGACAGTTAGGGTCCCATAGGAAGGATCTTTTTTATAAAAGAAACAAAAAATGCTCCAACTGCATTAAAATAATTATAGAGTAGGGCCTGGTTTATGCGGAGAGGCAAAAACAAGACCGTTTCCGGGTTATTCATTCCGAGGCATTTGGACTATAGTATGCCACATTGAATGATAATAAAATATGTAGGTATATGTTTAACTTTCGTTTTTTTAGTCAATTATTAAATTAAAGATAAAAATGTACAAAATTAAAACCATTTAAGAAAAACAGTAAGTTAAATTTTATTTTAACTTACTGTTTTTCTTAAATGGTTTTAATTTAAAACATTACATGTTTCTTGAAAAAGTATGTAATTCTCTTCTGTTTATAATTTTCGACATTCATTTCAAAAGCCCGCATCTACACCCGCCTTTAGCGCAAACCCCATTGCCCGCCCGGATTACAGTGATCACTGAACAAGCAGCAGTCCGGATTAATGAGGCCCTACTGTGTATCAATTTCAAACATCAACATCACATAAGCATAAATCATTTCCTGGTAATCAGCTAGCACAGGATGAGGAGGTTTGCACAAGCAAAGAGGTGCCTATTCCCGCTTAGCATATAGTAAAGTCAAGCAGTGTATGACAATGGACTAATGTTAAAAGGCCAGGGCTGTATCTTGGCATTTTAGAACCATCATTGTTTAGTGGAATAGGCAGATTGAAAAATAAAATATTGTAGAATAGGCAGTGGGCTGTATGGGTAAAAATGCTGTAATCTGTTGGAATATTTTTTTAGAGTGAGGGTAGAAATTAAATTCTGAACATAAAAGACAATATGCCTCTGCTCCCTTTGAAAATAGAACAATCAATGCTTCAAGACATAATTATACAAATCCAGTGCATGCAATAATTAAGCAGCAATAATGGTGGCTTTTAAATATTTTTATATGAAAGGCAAGAATACATGAATTTGAATACAACCATTGTTAATTATCGTGAATATATTCAAACAATGACTAAACTTAAGTGCGACATAAGTTTTGAATAATTGATTGACGATTTGCAAATGCCAAAACTAGAAAACTACCCTTTAGTTCTAGTTAAATCAGCATCTATGGATTTTAAAGCACTGACTTATAAATGCTAAAAGAGTTTTTGTTCCCAATAATATTATTATGACCTTTTCATGTAATGTTGCAGTCAAATAAATAAAGAGCTTAATAAGACCAAAATCATCCACAGGCAAAGTCATAGACACCCTAGTGTCTCCAGTATCCTACTGTGGCCAGGGCCTGTGATACATGATATTTATTTTGTAAGTAGGTTAAACATAACACTTTTACACATCCAATATTTCTTGGTATAAGCTAGATGAGGCCAGTGTTCCTAGCCGATTAACCGATAGATATAAGACAGCCATGTATGCATATTTAGTTTATTGACTTACAAAATAATAAGGAACTCTTAGGGTTACAGCTATTGCATACAAGTAGTCAAGTTTAATTAAACTTTTTAAAAGTTTATTAGATAACAAGAAATGGTAGGCAATATCAAAATGACTGTTGACATGGCTAGAGATACACAATTGTGGGCAATAAACTGGAATCACTTCATTGCACATTGCACAAATATATTTTTACAATTTCTATGCAATAAACTATAGACTGTGGTATAATTTGTTAACAAAAAAATTCATATGCTGCAATGATATCAAAAATATTTGATTATCATATTGAAAGAGGTTGAAATTGAAAGCTGACAAAATTACCTTTGTGTAGTAGAAATTTAATGTTTTGTGCATGTGAATAGAACTAAGCAATTATTTATTTACATAGTATCCATTTATTCCCACAACTGAACTGAAGAAATATTTTCTTTCACACTTATTTTTTTCTCAGTTCAATTTCCTTTTAATGAAAACATTTCATAACAGCATGAAAATTAAATTTATCGAAATGTAAATATGAATTTTATGTTCCTTAGAATTTGCCACTTTTAACAGGAAAAAAGCCACACAAACACAATTTGCCATTTCAAACTTTTATGTAGGTGGTTGGTGATAACATTAAATTATTATTGTTATCAACTTGAGAACATGGTTGAATGTACTGACCTAGTCAATAATGAAATTTGCTACTACACTACTATTCATTAATTTCTTGAAAGTGATAAGGCAAATATACAAAGTAATTTACCAATTTTGGTGACTCTTTTACACCATCGGAAAACCCTAAAACTATAGATTAATAACTACTACTAAGATAAATATCAATTTGATAAGAGCATCCTTAACCTTGGAATGTAGATAATTATGGCAATACTTAACAGTTAGTAACATAATTTTACTACTTCTAAGTATTCCCATAATCATCTAATCAATTATAGGCTTAATTATAAATTATAATCTTGTTGTATCCATATCTGCGGTGAGCATTGAATTAAACTTTGAGGTTCGAGTGACACTTCAAACAAAATCAATGTTTTTGTTGAGATTGTTGATAACACATTTTTTTAGGTTCTCTTTTGTTATCAAAATAAATGTCTAATAATAACAGAAAATTCTAACTTCTTATGACCTTACTTTTATTGCTTTAACACCAAAATGTGACATCATGGTTATAAAATAGCAAACAACATAAAAAATTGAAGGTGTTAGCCAAAAATTTCCCCCCAAAACCAAACAAGTAGCCAATAATCCTACAGTATTTTTTCGTAAGTTATGACGTCATGTGATAATTGTGAAACCAAGCGTAGTAAACTGATCAAACAGTTTTACTCGCCAAAAATGTACACGTGCCTGTGCGATTATTATTGATTTTAACGAAGATAGAAACAAGAAAATTTATATAAAACTGTTCCTATATGTGTGATAATCACATAATGAGCATGTTTTACCTTTTCCAGATTTTGTTTCTAGCGCTTTCTTCAATCTTTCAACTAAAGCCGGCTTGTTCCCTTTGGTGTCCAAACCGAGGGCGCCAAGCTCAGATCTTAGATCCACAACTTTCATCTTTGCGGGATCCATCATTCAATTTTAATGTTTAATGCTGTTCACAAATCACTATATTCAAATTCACACACAGTTATTACGCAAATTAAGTGTAATCAAACATTACTCGCGAAAATTTACAATGTGAAAGCGCCAAGCCAAAACCAAGATGGCCGCGCAACAACACGTAACGGATCCGGACGGATGCGGGAAGTTAAGGTTGGGTAAAACTGTTTTGTCTATGTCTATACCGTATTTTAATCGACTAAATGAAGTCTGGTTTAAGGCAAGGCATAAATATTTTTTTTTTTTGTGGAAAATGCGGGAATTTTAAATGGCGGTTCGTTTTGTTGCCTGGATACAAATCTAATTGTTATTATGTTAATTACATAAGTAAACTGCTTCACACGTAATTTCCGATATTTTTGAGAATCTCATAAATTTAAGTGAAAAATGACTACAGCAAAAAAAGAATTTGATAAAAGTATTATTGTTATTCTTGTAGAAATCTAAGAAGTAAAGTTTTAATTATTCACTCAATAACTTTCGTTAAACTTTCCAGTTTTCCCTAATAATGAACTGGAAAAGAGGATTATGGACGCATTTGAAGTGTTCGACCACTCTGCAAAACAAGTAGTTGATGTCAGAGAAATTGGGACTATACTGCGATCTTTAGGTATGAACCAAGTATCAGAAATATTTACGTGATTACGTTTCTTGTCTAGATATACAATTATAGATCTATGTATGACTAAGAGATTCTTTACTCTGCCGACAGCAAAAAAAACTTATATTCTTCTTTTTCTATCCCTATTTATTCTAATATAGATTTCCTGTATAAAAGCAAGATATCAATAACTAAAATTATAAAGCCTCAGCGCTCGTCTTCTCGCTTTGTTATCAATCAATAGGTAGGTACTTGTAATCTTAACATTTAAATCACAGGATGTTGTCCCACCGAAGCTGAGGTGCAGGAGGTGATCTTAGCGACGGAAAATAAAGAAGCGACGGGCAATGTACCGCTTGCTTACTTTCTACCCTACTTGTGCAAGGCTATGGTGGAACACAGGTTTCATATTTTAAGATTATTTATACCAATTTGCTTGCAGTAGTTGCACGAATTGAACGAGAAAAAATTAAGTGGGCGGACCATTCATACTAAAAATAGGAGCTGATCAGCTGACCAAGATTCATCTGCAAATATCCAATTTATTCAAACCGTAACGTTTGCAGAGTTCTGTTACCTGAAAAAAAAAACAGCGTGGCCACCATAAGTAGAAATATTTATGGAGGCTAACGTTTTTTTTTCAGGGAACGATATTATCAATACAGAATCCCAAGCAGTGGAATATAGATTCTCCATTTCTCCGTCACTCGTAAATCCTCAATACCCCAGCACTTCTCTGACGCCACGGTTTCCTCTCGATTTCCGAAGTTACAGTTGATGGGCATAGCACGGCGGGCTTGTTTCACATAAAGATGAATTTTATACCACACCTAGTAATTAAGCGACTTCTCAAAGTGCACAAATTCTTGGACCAGTGAAGTTGCTGCGCAAAGCCTGTGAAGCCCCAGGAAGCTTTTAGGTGGAACTAGGCTGGCTTTGTTAGTCATGGCACCCAGCTTCCTAGCGCTCGCGCAAGCGTGTGTCTCTGTCTAGCAATGTTTAAAATCATAAATTTATCCAAAACTTTGTGCAGGTTTGTAGTTTGTGGCAAGTGCCAAGCGTGTGGCTCGAGCGGAAAACGGAGTCACAATTAACTCTTCTAGGACATAGGCATTGAGATTCAGTCGGTATTTTCGCGTAGATTCTACCCGGCGAGCGCGGAGGTGTTGTTGGCAGCGTTCCGTTACTTCGACGAGGAGGGACGAGGCTATATCACCAAGGAACGGTTCACTCAGCTTATGCTCGAAGAGGGGGAGCCTTTTACCCAGGTCAGTAGTAGTACACAATTAGTTGAGGTCAACACGAGAAACTTGGTTAATTCAAAGCGAATATAGTTGATAAAACGAAATATGTTAGATGCCAGAAAAAATGCATTAGCCTATTACATTGAACTTTTCTAAAATACCCGAAAAATGAATTGTGGATAGTAATAGGTACCTACTGTCGATTCAAGGCAACTCTAAGTATTTACTAGCACTTCACGACTGTCTGCGCAGATTTAGTACAAACAATTTCCACCCCGTGTTAAATCGTGTCCCTTAGGGATAGAGTTTCGTTAAATCTTTTCAATTTCGCTTTTATATATATGTGGTGGTCATATAATAAGAACGACCATTTAAATACAAGCTTTTTTCAAACTTAGGAGAATTACACTTTTTGCATGTATTTTTGTATTTCTCTCGGTATCGCAAAATATTTCCAAATTGTCGTAGCACAGTTATAACATTCATAACATCATTAATTACTTTTGAGAAGGATTAAAAGTAGATAATTACATTGTTTTTTTTGTGTACTACTACGAATAATTATTTATTATGACCACCACTGTATAGAGATTTCCGTTTTTTACATTCAGAATGCTAATAAAAATAGGTGGGCTGACCACTATTGCAAACTTATTTGGCGCTTACTTCCGTATACAGCTTCGTTTCAACTGATGTCCTTCCAAAAAGTTCCAAATTTCTTGCATACTACTCTCCGCTACACGTTTGTCAGGAGGAGTTCGACGAGATGATGCAGACGGCGCTGGACCCCGTCACCGACACTATCACCTACGAGTACTACATCAACCAGCTCATGGTGCGTATCCTAGTTTTCATTTATTTGTTTAAGCTCAATCGATTTGGTTCTAAAGTAAAAAACGAAGAGGATAAAGCATTTTTCCGAATATTTATAACTTTTATTTTATTTGGCCGGCTCTTTTATATTTAGTCCAAAATAATTAGCCTCTCGCAGTTCAACGTAAGAGCTTGTCGACTACCTACCTAATCGGACTTGCCTGTGGCGGCCCTAGTATAAATATTAAAGCCTCCAGCAAGGACTTCTAAAATAAACAAACTAAGCGAATACACACTTAGGGTACCCCTGTGGGGTACGGACGTCGGCATAGGACGATGGATTGAACAGGAATGAATACTCCTGTCCGTCGCTGAGTTCCTGTAGTCTTAAATTCGTCCCTAAATAATTGTCGACGAAGATAATTTTGGCGACGCGGACAGACTCGAACAAGGGACGGGGCGGACATTGACGGGGAAGTCGAGACTGGCCTCGGCGGCGAGGGCGGAAGTCGTGGTTTGCGGAGTGCTGGTCTCTCTACGACTCTCCTGGAGGAGGCTTGTGTAATCATCCGGAGTGACAAGGGTGTGCCGCGGTCGGCGGACTTTAGATATGCGGGAAGGATTGTATCGGGGGGCCGATACGATGAGAGGGTTTCGGTGGTTGACAGCAGTGTCGAAGCATCGCTTAGTAATGCATTAGATGAATGGCTGAATAATGGGCAATTTTAGGCCTGCATGTAGATTCTCATTGCGGACTTAGGTGACTCGGTGATTTTGAGTAAGAAACGGTTTTGGAGAGTCTGCACCCTATGGAGGGCAAAAGGCTTTGCGTGTTCAAAGACAGATTATTTGCAACGTGAGTGACAACATGCTGCGTGCGGTCAGAAGTAAGTGAATGTAACCTTCCTAGAGCGAAGGAGGCGCGCGATCGGGCCTGCCTTATATGGTCAGCAAAGGTGAGATGGCTGCACAGGATTACTCCCAGGTATTTGGCTCGCTGCACCCAAGCGATAGGCCTGCCATCAGTGGCGGCCTTAGGGGGTGGCGAGCAGGGCAACCACCCGGGGCGTCGCGCAACCCGAGTTCAAAATATATATCTTACATTTTATAAAACATTTTAGATGTTTGTAATAATAAATTACTTAGATTTAATGTGAATAAGAAGAGAGAGAAGTGACACAATATGGGCTTTCTGCTTTGTAATTTTTTCATATCAAAACTTCTTACAAAAAAATAAGTTGAAATCGCTTCATCCGCTTGTGAGCTACGGAGCCACAGACAGACACGTCAAACTTAACACCCCTCTTTTTACGTCGGAGGTTAATAAAAAGACATGTTTACACATAATTATTTATTGGAAATTGGTAACGGGTGATAATGAATAATGATATAACACAATTCTGGAATGAAAATAAGAATCCTTACGTTCCATTCTTCTTCTTCAAAACTAATGTATGTAATTTTAAAAAAATCACCAGCTAAATTGGATGTACATAATATTATTATGTTAAAACTACTTCTCACAGTGGTATTCTTGTGACTTTTATTAAAACTAGACTACACTAAAAGTAGAATTAAATTAATTCCTATATTTTTTTTTAAATGGAATCTGAGCCTGATACTCACGTTGCCATGAACAATGACCAAAATAACATGAATGTCATAAGATATATTATCCCATTTTAAGTAAGATAAAAGGACGAGACAAAAATAGCAAATTCTTGGTAAAAAAAGGCTCAAAATAAAATTCGTCATCAATGTTATGAAAATATTTGTATCTGCCTTACAGAACTGTCGCTATACTAATCTGTTTGCAAAGATATCTTGTATGTGTAATCTCTTGACATACAAGTAAAGTCCTAAATGCTACTTACTGTTTAGAACATTCAACTTCGACCTAGTTCTGTGAAGCTAGCCTGCTTGCACGTCGAGTACGAATAGTACTTGGCGTTACATTAGCAAGCCTTGCGGACATTCGCGACGGAGTAGATCTACCACTCCCATTGCTCTTCAATTCACCCACTCTATCATCATGTTCTTCGGTCTTAGTGGCTGTTTTTTCTGAAAGGTTCTGAGTCTCTTCTACATTTGATTCTTGTGAATTTTCCTCAATGTTGGAGTCAATTACTTCCGGCTTTTCCGTCTCATTATTAGCCGCTTCTGAATTTTGTGTATCAACATCTTCAGAAACCTCTTCTCCTTGCTCTTCTACATTTGATTCTTGTGAATTTTCCTCAGTGTTGGAGTCAATTACTTCCGGCTTTTCCGTCTCATTATCAACTTTTCCATCTTGTGTTTCTGTCTCTTTAGCCGCTTCTGAATTTTGTGTATCAACATCTTCAGAAAACTCTTCTCCTTGATTTTCTTCAGTCATATTTTCATCGGTATTTTCTTCATTCTTAGTTTTTGTTTCCTCACCATTTTCTTTATTAGCTGTTTCTTCCTCCTCTGACTTCCTTATAGCTGATAGTAGTTCTGTTATCTGGCCATCTAACTCGGGGGAAATAATGTCACTATCCTTCTGATCCCCTATTTTGACTTCGGTCTGAATTACGTCATCAGCAAAAGAAGTGTCATTGTTTTCTCCATTTGATTCTCGAGGTCCCTGGTTTGAGCAGATTCTCACGCTGATCGTATTGCGTCCTGAGAAGTAACAAGCGCAAATATATTGTTTGCAAGTATTACACACATCATGATAAAAAGGCGCGAATTTTTTGTATGTATGTAAAAACCAGAGATGTTTACAAACTTTTAAATTGACAACGTGTAAAAAAAGATCATTGGACTGGTGCTATTTACAGGATGGAAACTTTAAGTGGGACAGTAAGGGGAAGTACCAAGGAATAAAAAATGGTAATAAAAAATTATGGAGTCTCCTAAGACCATTTTCATGTAGCTGCAATGGATAAGGTACGTCCCCTTACTGCCCCACTGAATGTTTCCACCGTGTACATTATTGAACTTAAGATTAACTTTTAATCTAACCAATAACCGTTCCGTCGGCGCCAACCATGACATCAAAATCAGTTTTTTCAGCGAACCCAACAAACAGCAGGTTATAAATTGTCCTATGTTTCTTGATAGACTGTGGGTTGAACTGACTCAGGAATGCTTGCATCACCTTCCTCTTTGGAAGTGATGGCCGACCCATGATCTGAAAGGCAAGTTTCTTATGTCAATAAGACATGTGTGTTCATGATATTTAAATAATTTTATAAAGAAGATGCGGAGGCATAATGCTGAAGAATCAGTTGCCCACGTCAGCCTAGAATGCTAGGAAGTGTCTTCTTAAGGTTGATCCATACAAATCAGGGCCTAAAATAAACAAGTAAATACTCATGACTCTGTTAGGCAATGGGGTATTGCCAAAATACAACAATAGGGGTTTTAGTGCGTACAATGAAGTCCACATACTACTACTGCTAGGTATGCTGGAAGAAATTCCCAAAAAAACCTACTAATAAGCTTCTAGAAATAGCCGGTTCTTACCTTGACGTAATAAGGCAAATTGTACATCTGACGCTGATCATTTGGAGTCTTTGGTGTAGGAGGGGCATTGGTAGCATCTCCCTGACCCTGTTCCGGCCCCTTAGTACCGTAGATATTAGCCGCCTTCTCATTGGCCTTCATGGTTATAGCTGCTTTCGTAGTTTGATAGGTCACGTCGTGACTTAAAAGCTTCACAATGTACTGAAAAGAAAGATTACCGTTTTAAAGGTGTCTCTGTGTCTATCTTAGTGTTTAGTGTTTGTTGCGTATTCGTAAAAAGCATAAAGGAAAATAAAAATCCTATAAACAAACTGGAATATTTTCTAGGTGGTGAAAAACTCATTTTCGATCATCAAATTTCAAATTCCCTTTTACTGGGTTAAAATTAATTGATGATGTACTTACTGGTACATATCTTTTAATAAGTTTAGGTATGACCCTCTTTACATCATACACTTTTATGGTAGAGTTCAAAAAGTCTCTGTACTCTTGGGTGAATTCTTTGTTTTTATTATGCTCTTCTTTATTCTTTACAAGGTCAAGCTCTATATTCTTCTGAAGGACAATCTCTTTATTATTCTGAAGTTCACTATCTTTATTCTTTTCAGTGTCAATATCTTTGTTTACACTGTCAATCTCTTTGTTTTCAGTATCAATCTCTTTATTCTCTGTGTCAATCTCTTTATTCTCAGTGTCAATCTCTTTATTCTCAGTGTCAATCTCTTTCTTCTCAGTGTCAATATCTTTATTTTCAAGGCTGTCTTTATTATTTTCAAGGGCACTCTCTTTGTTATTTTGAGCATCAATCTCTTTATCCTTTAGGCCAGTCTCTTTATTTTCAAGGTTAACATCCTTATTTTTTTCAAGGTCAGTATGTTCTTCAGTTTGTTCAACATTTTCTGGAACATTGCTGCCATATAGTTCTTCAAGCTAAAATATACGTTTTTATTACTATCATGTATGGACAACATAATTCTACTATGCCAATAATATTTCTAGTAAAACTTACTTTGGAAAACATTTCATTCAGTTTTGTCTCAAGAAGAGTAGTCATATTGACTTTGAAGAATTCATTTGGAGCTTCTGAAAGCGAAATAATATTTTGAAATTCAAGTGATACTATTTCCAAAAAAAGTAAATTACTTTGTTTGTTCTACATCAGTACCTATGTATAAGGTTCCAGTCAGGTACATAATATAAACACATAAATAATATTGAAATATCCAAGAAATATAAAAAAAACTGCTATAGAAATTCTGTCTATTCTTCTCCTAAAGTAGGCTGATCAGATGCAACCAACAGATTGTGCTTTAAAAAGCGTAATCTGTTGATGTAATTTGATAAAATGTTCACTATGTATATAAAATGTTGGGCTTGGTTTATATAATGAAATAATGAATCAATAGCTACCTGACTTTATAAATTTAGTTTTGAGGTTTTCGTTGGGTGCTGAGATGCCGCCGGCTTCTAGAGCGATGTTCAGTACATCGGCATCAGTCTCTTCAGGGAACTCCTCACGATAAATAGCGAGGACATCAGCCAGGCTGCCGACTACCTTGCCTAACATGACGGTTCGGATGCGCTCCCGCACAGCCTGTTTCATAACACGCTGTAGCTGGATTGAGCGCAACACAGAAGCGTGTTGAGGCTGGCCAGCAATCAGTGCCCGTATGTTTTTCATGATCGCACCCAGCGCCAGTTCCAAGCGTCCGCTGACCTGCAGCGAGGGCTCGCGGTCGGGCAGCAGCATGCGCGACACTTCCGCGTCCGTCGACGCGCTCGCAGCTGCCACCAAAGTTTTACGTTCACTGACAGGTTGAGACGCCAGTTTATTGGGTGCCTGTGACGCCTTCGGCTTTGATACTTTAGACGGGGCGAAGTCTTTTTTAGCTGGCTTTGGTGGAGCTTTCTGGTTTGCGATCCTTTGGCCAATAGATTGCTTTGGTACCTTTACTTCCATAAGAGGTGCAGGCGCTCTAGGAGAGAACTTTGAACCTTGACTAAAACCTTGGCTTTGGTGAGGTTTTTGAGCCCGAAAATTCCCAGACCCAGAATTACCCAACCCATGTTGGTTAAATTGGGGCGGATTTTTCTTTTTTTGAGGAGTTCTTTTAGGAGCACTATTATATTGCCATTGGTTTTCAGCTTGGCGTTTTCTACCAAACTGCGTTCGATGTTTGGGTCCAGTTTCGTACAAGTGGGCAAAATCGCGATTGGAACCATGCTGAACTGGTTCATCATATCGCATTTGATCATAGGAATGTCTCTGAAATTCAATTACAAAAAGGTGATGATTTATGTCATAACAATATGCTGAAAATGTTATCATTTGTGGACCATTCAATCTGGTTACCTGATGTTTTAAGTTAAGGGACTAGTTGATTTTTAGTTCAATCATCAATTTAACAGATGAATGGATTTTCACTTCAGCATATTTGGTGATGAACTGGTCTAATGATATACATTAGATTGATGTTCACTATAATGTACTTAGACAACATGTGCTAAATTCCAATTTCTAGAAACAGTCACAAAGTAAAGAGTTGACCACGGCAAGTTTTGGCTTCTTAAATTCCATATACCTACAGACACATACATTGGCATGCTGAAAGCCTATAAATCAAAATGTTGTGATTCCAGGCACCACATACACATTCTTTGGGCTTTCTCAACACAATGATAAATAATTATTGTGTCATGGGCGAATTTAAAAAACGACTTAGCTGTTGATAGTTTCTTTCCTCAGCAATTATTTTCAGATTTGGAATCTACCACACAAGTAAAAAAGAAAAATAGTTGAAATAATGTTTGTCATTACCATAAAGTAAGTAATTGTCCTACTGGCCTATGGATCAGATTCAGAACATAGGTGACTAACATACAAATAATATTTGTTTAACACTATGAATTACAATGACATTGGATCAAGAAAAGGCCTATGTAGAGTTGACACTATCTTAAGCAATTAAACTTTAACAGGGTAGGAACTTTGTTGGGTAAAATATGCAAGTTTAATACTAAAGTTAGTATCAAACTATATTTTTCAACAAACTGAACAAGCTATTCAGGTCAATAACTGTCCTCTACCTTCTGATTAACAATGCAATCCCGTGAGTGCATAGGCAATCAGGAGAAGGATAAATGTTCCTTAGTGTATGTTACTGTTTAGGTTAAATCTTTGATAAAACTTTACAATTGAAAGCATTTTGTATGCTATTTTGCAAAGAATATTTGTAACAGCCTAAGAATGCTATAAAATCAGGAAGAAAGAATCATGTGCCTGCAAGAAACAGTAATGGTTATAAATTAACTATGTTGTATCATACCGACGTCTGGAACTGCTGCTCCATGACAAGCAACTGTTGTTGCTGCTCGATCATTTCACGTTTGCGCTTCAAAAGTTCCAACTCCAAATCGATATCCTGTGGAATAAATGATAGTCTAATGTTTTCCAATGTGTTGTTTATTTTACAGACATAGAGTAGGAATTTGTTTTGGAAGTGCGAAATTTAATATTTGTGCCAGCAATGTGTTGAAGAAGAAATTTAAAAATTTGTCCACATCACTGTCAACAGGAAAAGTGCCCAGGACACTGACCGCATTGCCACGTTCATTGGCAATACTGATTCGTTGACCAAAAATAGGCCAGCCCTCTGATCACGTAAAGAGCCGACTAACTGAATGCTGATTTCACTAAAATCAAACTACAAAAATACATAATACCCATTATACCCAATAAAGATGTTGTATTTCCTGTTTGAGATTTTCAGCACTCACTAGAGCCACCCGCCCCAGCACAACCCGCCAAGCTCAAAGCCGAATCATGCAAATTTTATTGTTAAGAGGATATGGGTTCACTTTTATAATAGGAAATTCGTGTCACAGTCAATCATGAGTCGGCTCAGGTTTACAATTTGCTGAATCTTATTCTTTAAATGTTATAGGTTGAGATAGATCGTTCTGAAAATACTGGTATTCAGCTGAATCTGATTTGACTGGGTACCGACCCCAATATAGTTGGGAAAAAGTAAGCAGTTGATGATTTTGTGAAAATCGTTCGATACGTAGAACTTTTAGATCATTGCATGATCAGAAGTTCATCTTTTAAAAAATTATGGTGAATTAATGACACGCTAGCGATTTTCGAATTCAATCAACCAGACAACGGATCAATGAACGACGAATTTTACATCAAGAGGTTCTTGTAAAAATGCATTGTTATTCACGACGTCAAATCAACATTATAAGAGTAATATACGCTTTAGGCGTTTTTTCAATGCAATTTGAATCAATAAAAGGTGATATAGTGAATCGCATACCTGTAAATGCCCAGTCAACAGAGGTCCTCCACCACCGGAATTATTGTTACCTCGGCGGCCCATGTTGCGACGCATGTCGTTATTTACTTCACAATTCTAACTTCAACGTAGCACGGAATATTCCGTATGAAAATACGATACAATTTTATGAATTAGGTTAACAAGCTAATCGCCGCATCCACCATTGAAGAAAGAAAAGAAATTAAGACAAGACAACCAGTGTTGCCAGTCGGTCATGTCAGAAATCACCTGAAATACAAAAAAATGTTACCTTTTTGTATAAAAAATAACCTTTCATATTTTTTACTGGAAAGGTATTATAAGTTGGTAGAATAGAATATTAGTTGTATTGATTTACAGAAACATCGGTGAGGATTTGAGCACTTGCCCGCATTTCTTAATTTATTCATATTGATCCTATATGTTTATAATAAAATTGATGCATCAAAGGTTTTTGTTCTACTACTGTACTGCTAACGAAGCTTACCAACATGAAAAATTCTAAAACGAGCGTTCCGTTTTAAGTAAAAAATTAAAAGTTAATTCTACAAATCCCGAAAAATCACCTAAAAGTAACCTTTTCATTAGCGTAAGCAAAAAGTAACCAATGCAGTTCAAAAATCACTTATAAGGTTACAAAAGTAACCTTCTGGCAACACTGAAGACAACTGGAAAGTCAATGTTGCCATCTATTCAACCAAAAAGCTTTTTTTTTCCCTTCGCCCTTCTCGGGTAGGCTAAGGGGTTACCATACCGCCTCGTCTTTGGTATTTACTAATCTTCTTGTCAATAAGTAAGGCCAAAGCCTCGTCTTCAGTATAACAACCAAAAAGCTACTCTGATGCATTGAAATAGACTTTTATAGGTCAATGCTCTGATGTGAACATTTTTGTTTACTATTTCGAAATTGATTAAACACACAATAATACACATTCAGTGATACTATTGTAACGCAATCATGAATTTATGGCTAAAGTAGGTATTGATATTTGGGTTCATTTCCACATAACAGGCCTTTTTATTATATTTGTTTATTCATTCGTTTGTTTACATAATGAAATAGTGTTGTACCGTTGCCGACTTGCGGTAATACGAAACTAGTTCCTCCGCTGGAACGATATCGGTATATTCTGTGATGGTAACATAAATAATCCTGCGTCTTATTCGGTCCGAGTAACCTAGCTAGGTCCGGCCTGTGATTCACACTTCACACCAAAATCAAAATATTTTACGTAAATCTGATCTGAAGAAAACATTGAAAAAGCTAATTATCTCTAAAAGAGTAATCATGGAGTTTCTTGCCGGCACTTCTCCATAGGAAACAGTAATTGGAACCGTGCACCTAGCTTATAATGTTTTATGTTTGTTTTAGTTACTTACATATTAGCATCTCTAACCAAAATGATTTAAAAATACTTTATTTTTTATAGGTTTCCTAAAAATGAAGGCTTACAGAAAAAATGGTTAGAGGCTAAGGGTCGTAGGGTGATGTTAAATAGCCCATAGCCATCCTGGCTACCAAAAGCAAAAATAATTTTAATGCCTTTTTTTGCGCGGTACCCTAATTATTCCTCTAAAATAAAAGTAGCCTCAGTTACTCCTTGTAACATAAATCTGCCTGTAAAAATCCCGTCAATATTTGTACAGCTATTTCAGAGATTAGCCGGGACAAACACTTCAATTTCATTTATTTGTATAGATAGCAGAAGGTAAGATAACCTACTCATCTTTTTCTGTTACTATTACAACGGATTTTAATTAAGTACATAATATTAGGTATGATCCAAACGTGATAAATTAGTGGAACTCATAACTAGTATCGATACTCGTTGTAGTAACACCTTGATTTTCTCAACCCTAGCAATGGCAGCCATTTTATGAGTTGTAGGTATGCACCCTTTTTTCGTAGGTATTTCCAGTCCATACTTTTATAGGTCAATGGTCCATATACCTAGTTCGTATAGCTTATACCACAGATAATATAATACTCTTATACGAAAGTCGCTAAATATAAACTTAGTGTAAATGCTAAAAAAATTCGGTGTGAAACTGATTTGAGTCATCTGTGTTATTAAAACCTTTGAACACATCATTTACACGCCAAAGTATTATTTTTATCGGCATTTTTACAAAACTCCCAATTTTAAGTGAAAACATCTATTCTGGCAACTTTATGTATTTAGGTATGAGTTATGGCACAAATTAATGGATGTAAAAAAATATATTTATTTAATTTACTATTATTACGTACAAGCGATAAAAATATAAAAACTATAAGACCGAGTATAAATAAACAAAAAGCGTTTGGTTTACACAAATAACCTAACATAACAAATACATAGATTCAATCCACAGAACACAATAAACATTCAATCAGTAAAGATAGAGCTGGCAACAGTGGCAACGCTTATTTAGACGCGTTTACCGTGGATGAAACACTAGCGCCACTTCTTCAAACTACGATGTGGTCGTCGCGACGTAACCTTGTAAGAGCGGCTGGTATTAAACAGGAAACAGGTATTAAAAAAATAATTTGTTTTGAAGTAATGTTTATTACCAGTAAGTAATAAGAATCACAATAAGTACAATGTTATTTTGTGTATGATTAAATATTTTTGATGATTGCACGCCAATATTTTGTCATCTTTTTAAATTGTTCCAAATTTATGGTATGATTTCATTCGTTTCAATAATTAAATATGGACAGGAGCTTACATTTTGAAAGTATATATTGAAATAGTCTAGCAGGCAAGTAGGTCCTTTAGTATATTAATCAGAGACTCATTTTTTTTCTTTAATCTCCTATTTCGTGTTTGAAGAGCTTTAATTTTCTTATTGTTAGCTGAATTAAGCAACATCAGTTTTTTCAAGTTTCGTTTAAGGTCAACTTCGCGGGTTGTATCTTTATATATAGTATGTACGTCGCTGGTATCCACATTTTTTAAATCATCCACATCCTTTGAATGTCGAGCTGCGTCTGTAGTAATATTGGATGATTCTAGATATTTCACTTCAGTAAACAATTCTTCAACCTGTTAAAAAGATTATTTTTCACAATATATATGTTTGCTGCTACAACAACAAACAACAAAATAAAACTACTACTATCTGCACAAAACTATTTCGTGCATTAGTTACTTGTTAGCTTTGATTGTGTTACATATTATTAAGTCTATACATGCATTTTCAATATCTCAATATGTAGAAAATTTTAGGTCAAGGTGTAAAATATGCGAAACATGTAAAACTACTAGATTCTGATTAAAAATGACACTTACTTTAATACTTGGTATTGCTGTTTTTCTTAACCATATTCTAGTGCCGCCAGGGTTATAAAAATCGTCCGCATTAAAGTGCGCGGAACAAATTCGTGTGTTTGGCTCTGCTTTAAAATAAGGCTCACCACGTTCGTTTCTTATCACACGACTCCATTCTTCACGTCGCACGGGATCAATGGGAAACCTGCAATTTTTTTTTTGCACATTCATGTGTTTCTTCACAGTATGCCAATTTAATAAAATAGTACCTATAATTATATAAAAACAAAAAAATATAAGTAATGTAACACAAGTGCATGCTAAATTGTGCAAAATTCCGGCTACAAACAGAAAAAAAAAGAAGTGGTTTTTTTATTTGAAGCTGTTTTTTAATATTATGCCTGTGGTGTCAAATAACTCCGCATATACGAGAAACACACGCCACTTCAAAGTAACGTCGCTGATGGTGTCTCGTTTCGTCTTTCCCAAATTAGGGATCAAAATTGTTTGTGATGTAAACCAATAATTCAAAATACACAGTCTTGACTTACCGGTGAAATCTAATACCATTACTATTTTTGTTAACTTTTTTCTGTAATCTGTTTCTCTTATTGTCGGTATTCACGCAACTCTTGACCACACACCGCATTTATAATGATGGCTCGTAAACACGACTGCTACCGAAGATTGCCGACCGAAGAAAAAGAACGCCGACAGGCGAGCGACGGCGCCAATTTGTGGCGTCAGAAAGATGCGCCGGTGTGCTGAAAATTGGCTTTCACAGAATTGAGGATTAAAATTTGCGAGTGCACGAATAATTTGCCGAATTATATACAGAATTAAATCTGTACAAAAACAAAAGCTTTATTTTTACGAAACCTTTGCATAAAGCTGTTGCGGTTGGGAAAACCGTAGGTAACCTTACAGGTAGTTATAGTACCTACTAATTATTATTTGTTTTTTTGTCGTACCTACTCGACATTAAGGGCTTATTACATTATGGGTGATTTTCAGAAAAAATGACCCTGTGACGAACAGGAAATATAATTTTGGGATTACATGAAATTGTTCATTACTCTTGTATTAAAGAGCATATTATTAACTAGCTGAATATGCAATTAAAATTATACCATAAATATAAGAAATATGCAAGTTTTTGTGTCAGCATATGATGCAAAGTATTCCTGTACGTCACAAAATGTAGTCAATCAGAAATAAAACAACTATGTATTGAAACAAAATCAACTCATATTGTCATAAAGATATGCTTAAAATCTTTCCAAAAATAACAAAAAGATAGCACAATTCTATCCAATTAATTAATAATCAGAGAAATAGTTTCATGTTCGTCACTTCCCGGCCACATCGCACTAGAAAAGTTTTCATTACTGATGATACGTGTTGCAAATTCAAAATCAATCAAAGTAAGGATTTATTGACAATAACAAAAATACCTATAATGATAAAATATATACTTTATAATGAAAAATAGATATTTTAAAACCATTTTTGTATCATTCAAAGTATGGGACATTGACTATTGCGAAAATTGCGTGACGAATAGGAATAACTTGAGCAGGGTCCACACTGCCGGTATAAATACACAATTACAAAGAATAAAGCGTTAACTTAATACTATTAATGAAATCTTTTAAATTAATTAAACCATTTTTTACACATAAAAGTAATAAAAGATACAAAATAAACAATTTGAGATCACATAACTTATATCACGAGAACCAACTCAGTTATTGGTGGTTATTTTAATTTTTTACTTACACCTGCACAATTATCACAATTACTTTGAAATCATAGGAACTTTTTGAAATCATTATCAACAAAAATATAACATTTCATATTCATGTGTACGAATATTCACGTGCGTGTTTCGCACATATATTTACTGTTATGGGAGGTGTTCGTCTCAGGGTTGTTATTGAAAGATGAACGCGTAGGTTTGAATACAAAGTATATTCCACACACACACAATTACTGGAATAAATAACAATTCGTGGGGTCGTAATGACCAAATAACTAAGTTATACTTCGTGTAATGTAACAATTGTCAGCTAGGGCTCCCGGCGCGGCCTTGAGAGGCGCGTACTATCTCAGCGAGGGCGGGCGGCGGACTGCCGAGCGTTACAGGTTGCGCGCGAGCGCTGATTTATTGGCGGCGCGAGCGAGATAGAATTATAGCGCAGAAAGAGACACATAATCGTGCAATCGTGCCGGTATTCGACCGCGGGAGGATCGCGGAGGTCTAGATGATTTGCGGTTTGCTATATACTCCCCCTCCAGTTCTGGAGAACGTCCTCGCTCCTGGACTGGTACTTGAGTAGCCTTAGCGGGACGACCCCGGTGTCTCTTAGGGACGACTGGTTTAGGTACAGAGTCTTGGTTACCTTGGTAACGGGTAAGGTCTTGGGTGTGATACTTTCCAATGACGACATCCGGCTGTTCGGTACTTGCAACTGTATAAGTAGTAGGGCTAACCTTTGCTACAATCAAATATGGACCGTCGCGACGGGGGAAGAATTTAAAAGTGAGGTCCTTGGAACCTTTACTCAACAGGTGAGACTTTAGCAAAACCAGATCTCCTACTTTAAAGGTTTCGGCTGGTCGGCGCGACGAATCGGAATACTGCTTTGTCTTGTCCTGTTGGATCTCTACTCGTTCTCGAACAGCTGATAGGGAGTTAAGAAAGTTCTTGAGATAAGGAGTTATTTGTGGGACGAAGTTCTCCTTATCTAAAACTGCACGAAGGTCATGAAGAACCTCTGTGGGCGACCGCATTTCTCTGCCGAAGGATAAAAAAGCTGGTGACTGGCCTGTTGTGCGGCACTTGGCGCTATTCAGGGCGAAACGAATCACCGGCAGCTTTTTAGGCCATGAGGTATGGTCGTCTTCCACGAGATGTGCAAGCATAGCTTTAAGATCGCGGTTTTTCCGCTCAGCAGGATTAGCTTCTGCATGATACAGTGGGATGAAATTTTGTTTAATGTCGAGTACGGCCATACATTGGCGCATTACTGAAGAAATAAACTGGACCCCATTATCCGAAATGATACGGCGCGGTAGGCCGAATCGCATGAAATATTCCTCAATAAGGACATGAGCACAGGCTTCAGCTGTGGCTTCTTTAAGGTGAATGCTACGGGTTGTTCATGGCCATTTTCCCGTTAGATGGCGCTGAAGTCGACATTTTCAGTTTTATTTAGTTTTGAGTGTAATTGGAACAATATTATGTCACAGAAATAACACCGCGCAAATCGGAGAATCCACTTTACCGAAATTAATCAAATTAAAGCCTCAAAACATTTGATTCGCCCTATTTCATACAAATCTGATTATAGTATCGTTTACACACACATAGACATGAGCGACTACTTTAAAGTCAAAAGCATTTAGCAAAATTAACCACTAGATGGCGTGAAATGAAAAGTTATTAGGCTGTACTTACGTGGAAATTAGAATTGTCTGGGGGGTAAGTTTATTCTATCGCCACCCGTTACAATTATATGTATTATGAAATACAAGGAATTATGATTATATAATAAAAGGTGGTATTTCTGGTGTAATCTATTTATTATTTTAGGAATTAAATGAATGTCAAGAATTCAATAGATAGTTTTATTATATTACCTTATACATTATTTAAAAAAACATATGTACCAACTAACAAAGATTACAAGTATTTATAGTGACAATGTATGTCTTGCTTGAAACGTAACTGTTTACTAAAAACAATCTTTATCAAAATAGGTATTTAGTCCCAATGCAAGTTTGAAGTAATTCAAGGTATATTTATTTACAACAATCACACACTAGTACAAGACAAACGAAAGACATTATAAATCATAACAAGACAACAAATTATAATGAGAGATTACAACCAAGAAGGTGGAAAATGTTTGATAATATCGAAGCATCCATAATCACATATAACTAACAAATGGTTATACATATCTGCTAAAGTATTGTTGTGATTGTAAAGGAAATAAAAAAAGCAAGAGTTCTTTTTTGTTTTTCAGAAACCTGAAAAAAAGGGTCAATGTATTGATCACATTACGAACATTACGATGAGCACACCACTTCAGGTTTCTGGTAACCAAAAAATTTGATTTCAAACATTGATAATATAGATTCTAAACAAACTACTATAAAGTACAACTAAAACAAAAATCATTTGATGTGTTGTTTTCACTCTTCCTGATGTTCTTGATTTTCTTGTCCGTAAACCGCTGCTACACAGCTGCTATGAAAGAAAATTACTATAATTAGTATATTTTGTGTGTAACTTTTGATGTGGATATTGAAAAACAATTTCCCACAAGCAAAAATGGAAATTATGAAGTAAATAGACAAGTAATAATTTAGTGTACCTTTCATATCAATACATTTCGATTTTTTTTGAACTTGTCTCAAAATTATTTCTGGCAGAATACAGTATTTAAAAAAAGCCTAATAGCTTTGGCATCATATTGCTGATAAATTCATTATCTCGATAAACTTCTATAACAGTCAAAGGTTCATTGACTGACAAGGGGAGGGCACGGTGTGGGAAATTCACTTCGGGACGAGACTGTGTGGTAGTTGTTTCCCATAAGGGTATGCAAACCCTAAAGGATTGTTTCAGAATGGCCAGTAGTTTCGAAGAAATAAGCCTTTGAAACTCTACGTGTAACTGTAACTCATATAGTTGTTTATTTTTATCACTCGTACGAGCGGCGAAATAGCCTAGTCGGTAGTGTCTCCGACTCCTACGCGGACGCTACGGGTTCGATTCCTGCATTGAATTATCTTTTTGTTTTTAATTACTTATTTATTTCTTTTTAATTAAATTAACCATTTCAATAATTCAATGAATTCAATCGTGAAAAACATTGTTAAGTATTAAATTAATTTTAATTTACATTAACTATTATACTTTCTAAATTATAAAGCAGCTAATAATTATGGTATTCATATGAATAACATAAAATATTATTTGTGTTAATTATTTATATAATATATAATTGAAAAATTTGTTAAATAATTAATGATAGATGTAAATGTGGTTATTATTTATGAATACCATAATTATTAGCTGCTTTATAATTTAGAAAGTATAATAGTTAATGTAAATTAATTTAATACTTAACAATGTTTTTCTTGATTGAATTCATTTAATTATTGAAATAGTTAATTAAAAAAGAAATAAATAAGTAATTAAAATACAAGATCCAATGCGGGAATCGAACCCGGAGCGTCCGCATAGAAGTCGGAGGTATTACTGACTAGGCTATTTAGCCGTTTGTATTACTGATGTAAATAAACAAGTATATTAGTTACACGTAGAATTTCAAAGGCTTATTTCTTCGACACTACTGGCCATTCCGAAATAATCCTTTAGGTTTTGCATACCCTTATGGGAAACTACTACCACACGCAGTCTCGTCCCGAAGTGAATTTCCCACACCGTGCCCTCCCCTTGTGAAATAAAACATATGAAGTAACATTTATCCATGTTACTGACACGCATTTGTCCTTGAACCTGAAATAGATTTAATATTGTAGTAAGAGTAAATAACATGCTAAAATAAATTATAAAGTGGACATGCAATAGAATTATTAACTTACTTGATAGTAATAATGATGCTTTTTATTCATAACTAGAACATTATTATCCAATGTGAGAGCAAAGTTTTTCTTTTCTAGTGCATCTGCCTCTAGGCTTTGGTTTTTCCTCGCCAATGATGGAAAACACTTGATCTCTATTATGGCTCTCTCAATTTCAATTACACCTATAACAAATTTACGTGATTATAACTAGTGCTAAATTTTTTTTCCATATTTATCAAATGTATAGGTAAGATCTAATTTATACACATAATTATGATACATGAATATTGATAAAGAAAGACTTACCATCTGGACTGCCAGCTAAAGATCCAAATTCTTCAGCAATAAAAAGACCTGAAGGCCTTACAGTTTTATTATACTGTTGCATAAATATGCTTTTTGCCACATTTTCATTTGCTGTCCATATAACATGTCTTTTGTACAAATATTTTTTTTTTATAGAATATCCTTGACAAAATTGTGACATGGTGTTGTACTCCGGCGTTTGCATACCTGTAAAAGATAAAATATTTTTTAAAAGATGCTTTGTCTGCATAGGTGTTCTAAAAAACACAGAAATTACACATGCACATTTCTGATTACATTACCTTTTCAAATTAACTAGCATTCAGACGGTCACTCCTATGAGTAGTATATAAATCATTTTCATGCTGCGCTACAGTAGACATTTCAATGAAAGCTATGTCTTCTGGTGACTTTTGGAATTCAGCTAACCGTTCTTCACACAATATTCTCAATTGTGTTTCATCAATATCAATTGGATCACTTGCTTCAGGTCCATAGTTCTTGTCTGGTTTGGATTTTTCTCTTGGAACAAACAATCGTTTGCGTGTTGACGACTGTTGTCGTGTCACTAACTCGATTTACTGATTCCGTAATCCAACAAAAACGAATGTTAAAATTTTATAATCATTGTAACAAAATGCTATCATTGCAATCACATGATGTATCTATTTTTATTACCGTATTCGGAACAGCATCGGGGTACAAGAAAGTTTTCTTCCTTTCTTTTTTAAAAGATTACAGTCGAAGTGTTGACTGCAAATTCTGGAACTCATTTTTGGAACCCAATTAGGCCTATTGGTAGCAGCTATCCACATGTTTCTTATTTCAGGTTTATTTGGAAATCTGCAAGTATAATAAGATACTTTTACTATCTTACATTTTTGTAGTATAGTTTATGTATTATATAACAGTATGAGAGTAGCTATGTAGTTGTAGTGTGTTTTACTAATATCGTATAGATCAAAGCCTGAATATACTACCCACATGAAAGGGTAAATTCCCCGTTGAAAAGTGGCCAATACTGAACTTTTAGATAAGAAAATAAAAATATTGGCCAAATCATAATTTTAGGACATTTTTCTCATTATACAGATTAGTTATTATATTACTGCAACTATTTGATCATAAATAGAAGAACAAAAAGTGATCGAAATCGAAAAAACATCGAATACTTACGAGTGAAAGGATAATCCGTCAATCTTCATCAAAGTATTACTTTTATAGTTTATTACACTACATCTTACCAATATGCACTGTTGCACAAACTTAATATGTCAAATTGAGCACGAAAAGATACGTATTCTGTTGTTATTTGGACGTAATTGTTAAAAATCAATTAGATTAGATATATAGATGCAAATCGACAACAGTCACAAACGTCAAACTTGTGCACACAATGATGTGCTCAGCCGACACGCGAATTGCTACTCCGTCTCTTTTCTTTGCTAGTGACGATAATATGTTTGTCTTTGTCTTTTGCGAATGCAAAGGAAGATAATATATCCAGCAATCTATAGGAATACTCTGTCTACGAACCATATAGGTACATGAAACGCGATTGCAGTAAACTAATGTTTGTTTGTTTGTTTGTTCGTTGTCCGTCGATAACTATTTGTATTACTAATGTGAAAAAGTAATATGACAGGAAATACAATATATTTATATATATAGCGACTTAAAAATTAAGTTTACAAATGATACTTACATAATAATATTATTTAGTACTTAGGTACTTATGTACTTATAAAATTTTGTATACTTGATATTATTATAACTTTACAATATCGATCGGTGATTTCTATCTATTATGAGAAGATATTAGTTTGTAGGTAATTGTTTGTAATAGCCAGCAAAACTCACGGGCCGACTTGCTAACACCACCGAAAGACTACTTTTATTTTAAAATAAACTTGCGTGTAAGCAACCTATACTACAATACCTTGCAATAATGATATGAAATTGTAATGAAATACATACAAGAAAATAATATTAGTTCAAATCAATGAAAATGCATACAATTTAAAATATACAAGCAATTCCGCGCGTAAAGCCTATCACCGCACTAGCTAGCTTGGTTTCAAAATGTATTTTTTATTTCAAGTCAATCGAATCATCACATTGCGAAGTTTGGCAACGGATTTTCTTAGAAATTCCGACGTTACATCTAAGGTCAAAGGGTCAAGTAATAAGAACGGCAACCTCGCGCGACGCGTCTTACGTACATAGGTATGATGAATAAAACACCTACTAACAATAATCATAAAATAGGTAATACTAACAATTTTTTTATAACAACAATATTTTATGTTTTTGTTTATGATAGTTAGTTTTATGTTATTATAATGTTTTTTTTTAAATGAAATCCATTATTATAAATTGAGTAATGATTTTTGAAATTTATATTACCGGTTGCACGCCATCTAGCGTCAAATTATTATAACATCGCAATCATGGCGGTATGTTTTGGTTGTCAAAACGCACTCACACTAGTAAACGAAATGTCAAATTTTGCCCGGTTTTTAAAACTGTTTTTCTCAATATATAGTGCAAATTATTTACCAAAAAGTCTAATGCGCACCTATTTCATTGTAGAAAAGTGATAAAATGATTCGTTTTGAGAAAAAAGTGTCTATGTACGGAGTAGAATGTATGCATTAAATGTATGAACAGGCCAGCGAAACAATCACCTTAAGAGCATAAAGCTCGGTCCATCGGGTAGCTGTGTCTTCAACCAGTAGAATCCAACGCTCCCCCTGGTCTCCTTCCGGTAGTGGGCCGAATAAATCAATAGCCAACACCTCGTTACGCTGGTTCATAACTGGTGTCTGGAGTAGACCTGGTGGCTTAGTGTTACTTGCCTTGTAACGTTGGCAGTGGATGCAGGACTTGACATAATCAGTGATTATTCTCCGCATCCCTGTAAAATAATACAGCTGGGCTACTTTTTGGTACGTTCTGTCAATACCTGGGTGACAGGCTGTTGGAGAGTCGTGTAGCTCTCGAATAATATCTGCAACTTGTGCAGCGGGAATGACTAGCTGGGGAGATTCGCTATCGGAATCGGGATTATAGCGGTATAGGACGCCTTGATTGGTAAGATAACCCCTCTCTAGCCATCTCTGGGCAGCGACATCGTCTGATCCCTCGAGCTCTTTCAATATCTTCTCGACTTCAGGGTCGGTCATCTGCTCTTGGCGGACCTGACTGGGCGTTTTCGTGGGCAGATCACAGATCACTGAGCAAACACCGCAGCTGTCGCGTGTGTCGCTAGAACAAACCGGTCTACTGAGCGTGTCTGCCACCACGTTCGCCTTCCCTGGTGTGTATTGGAACTGGATATCAAAAGATTGGAGCTTTAAAGCCCAGCGGACTAATCTGCCTGCTGGTGACTTAAGGGACAGCAACCAACGAAGAGGTTGGTGATCACTGCCGATAACAACTGGTTGGCCATCTAGGTATGGCCTGAATCGCTCTACCGCCCATACTACAGCGAGTGCTTCTCTCTCCGTTGTGGAGTAGTTGCGCTCAGCTGTATTGAGGAGTCGGCTGGCATATTCTATGGGCCTTTCCTGATTGCCGTCGCCCTGTAATAAAACTGCGCCTAAGGCGTAGTTACTTGCGTCGGTACGCAGAATGAAGGGACGACTGAAATCGGCTTGTACCAGTATGGGAGCTGTGGTCAGAAGGCGCTTCAGCTCATTAAACGCTTGGGTCTGGTCAGGGCCCCAAGTCCATTCTTGACTCTTTCTGGTCAAGCGTGTCAAAGGTTCAGCAACTTTGGAGAAATTCGGAATGAATTTTTCTGAACCAAGAGCAGGTCTGCAGAAAGGTTCTCAGGTGTTTTAAGTTCCCTGGTTCCTTCATCTCGAGAACTGCACTCACCTTCCCTGGGTCGGTGGAAACACCATCTTGTGTTATAACGTGGCCGAGATATTTTACGCTTTCCCTGGCGAAAACGCACTTCTCCCGATTGACATGGAGTTTAAATTGGGCCAAACGATTAAAAACTGCTTCGAGGTCTTGCAGATGCTGCTGATAACCTTGAGAAATGATGAGAAGGTCATCTAAATAAGCTAGTAAAGTTACCTCTTGAAGAGCAGTGCAGGATCGTAAACGGTCGATGAGTCGCTGAAAGGTAGCGGGCGCGTTTCGGAGACCGAAGGGCATCCTTTTGAAGCGATATGTACCTAAAGGGCAAACAAAAGCTGTTTTGTCTCTGTCGGCTTCCCTGACCTTGACTTGCCAATATGAGGATCGAAGGTCAAGCGTGCTCATGTAGCAGTCCCGTTTAGTGCTCTGAAGTAACTCATCGATGCGTGGCATCGGGTATGTGTCGGCCTTGGTGACTGCGTTCAAGCGTCTGTAGTCGACGCAGAAGCGGATACCACCGTTGGACTTCGGCACCATAAGCGCAGGGGAACACCAAGCCGATTCACACTCTTCTATTATGTCGTCCTCTAACATCTTACCTATTTCAGCTTTCATCAGCTGCTTCTTTGAAGGATTCAGGCGGTAAGGAGGTACTGCGATTGGCGGGTGGTCACCAGTTTCAATACGGTGCTCCGCATAAGGAGTTGGGCCTCCCCCTGCTCTGAAGACGTCGGCGTGCCTGGTGAGGATGTCAGCAAGCGCTTGCCGCTCAGCTGGTTTAAGATGAGTACCTTCATCATCCCTAAGAACATCCGTAGAGGCGCAGGACACGGCGCGAGAGGTAGGTTCAAAGGACAACTTAAACTGTACCGGGCTATTGTTACTAAAGTACCAGATTTCTTTATGGAAATCGATAACTACTCCGGCGGCAGTAATAAAATCTATACCTAATAATGTCTCATTATTGGTAGAGTCAGGAAAAATTAAGAATGGAATAGTGATAATTGTCGTCTCTAAGCACACCTCTAAGGTGGTGGTAAGTACATCCATAGTACGGACAAAACCGTCGGCAAGCCTAACTTCGCGTGTGGAAGGGCTGAGGGGATGTCCTTGACGTAGAAGGAGAGTATACAGCGTAAAACCTGCGATACAATGCTTGGCTGCTGTGTCTATCAGCGCGGTTCCGTTAAAACCTAAAATTTTAATATTAAAAATCGGACGTAAATCGCGGCCAATAGAGGGAACCGGTCCCGGAAAATGGTTACCGTTCGATGATGCATCTCCACTACAGACAGTACAATCATCACATAAAAGTACAGGCACATTCTCATTTTTCATAAAAGTAGGTAATAAACAATTTGATAAGCAATACACATTTTTAAAATTTTCTGAGTTGTGACGACGATCGGTTTGTTTACCCGAACATTTTTGCGAAATGGAATAAGAATTAGGCACATTTGAATTGGTTACAGATTGACATGAAAAGTTATTAACTTTGTCGTTTACTTCCAGTCGCGGGCAAAAATGTTCGGTGTCCATTACCATACGGTTAACATTACGACACTTTTTACAACAACATTCAACCGATGAAATTTTTGAACAAGATAAAACATTGTAACAATCACAACATGAATTAGAAGAAAGGTTGACATGATTATTATTATTTTTAGAGTCTATAGAGGAGTTTTTCGATGAAAAACACTGATATGACTTTCGATTGCGATTACGACAACGGTTACGCGGTTTACGAACTTCACGCGATCGAACAGAATAAAATGCTTGATTTTTATCAACACTAACACTTGCATCGCTTTTAACACTTTTATCGTGAACTTCCGCAGAGTTAGTAAGGGATTGCGACTCACCTTGTTTTTGCAACAACTTACGACACTGGTCCTTGGTGTGACCTTGCTTCTTACAGTAGGCACAGGTAGGTCGCTGTCTTGCAGTAGTGCTGGCGTCAACAATCGGCGGAGAAGGCGCAGGAGGCGCGGGCGTCGCGCAATGCTGGCGCTGCGCATCGGGGGCGGCGGCGGGGGCGCCACGGCCACGGCGCGACTGCGTGCGTGCATCGTGTTGTGGTGGTTGCGTGTTTGTAAACGGAATAAAAGAGCGCGTACTCGGTTGGGTACGGGGCTCACTGGTCGGCGGAGTCGTACGTTTCTGGTCAAAAGCATCTTCTACGTTGCGTGCGAGACGTAGAAGTTCTGGAAAGCTACTGCAATCTTCTCTCCTCAATCTTTTCCTTATTCTGGAGTGGAGGAGGCCATAGGTCATATCTATTTGAGCTGACTCTGCGATGTCACCTTTGGGCAACCTGGCCAAGAGAGCGCGAATGCGCGCCACGAACATGTCGGTATTTTCATCTTGTTGTGGCGTAGAAAAAATCTCTCGATAAATACGATGTGGTGGCCGGCGGTCGCCGTATGCGCTGATTAGGTTTTCTTTAGCTTGGCGCCACGATGACACTGAATCTTTAATTCCTTGCCACCAAGTACCTGCTTGATCCTTGAATAGGTACGCTAATCCTCGCAGAATGTTCGAGTCCGTCACTTGAGCACAATCGCTATAAGCATCAACAGCGTCTATAAATGCTTCCACCGATTCATTCGGTTGGCCGGAAAATGTGGCTTTACAGCGTGCTAAGGTACCCTGCCCTGGGAGGAGCAATGATTCAGGAGTCGAAGAATTCGCGCGTGAAACCGAGAGAAGTAGCTCCCTGAAGGCTTCAGTTTGAGTTAGTGAGCGTTGCAGAGTAGCTATAATAGACGCTACGTGTTCGCCAGAAAACGTAGCAGCTTCGGGGCGCGGCGAAGAAAAAGCATCGCCGCCATCTTGTTGGGCGGGCGACGCGGGCGGCGTATTTGGTCGCGAGGGGTCAGAAAATGCCTCGGGTGCATCATCCCTGCGAGTTAAACTAGCCGTTCTACTCCTGGTCACTGGCATGATCACTGATTTTACCACAAAGAGTCACTATTACACGAGAAAAACGTTGGGTGCCATATATGGGAGGTGTTCGTCTCAGGGTTGTTATTGAAAGATGAACGCGTAGGTTTGAATACAAAGTATATTCCACACACACACAATTACTGGAATAAATAACAATTCGTGGGGTCGTAATGACCAAATAACTAAGTTATACTTCGTGTAATGTAACAATTGTCAGCTAGGGCTCCCGGCGCGGCCTTGAGAGGCGCGTACTATCTCAGCGAGGGCGGGCGGCGGACTGCCGAGCGTTACAGGTTGCGCGCGAGCGCTGATTTATTGGCGGCGCGAGCGAGATAGAATTATAGCGCAGAAAGAGACACATAATCGTGCAATCGTGCCGGTATTCGACCGCGGGAGGATCGCGGAGGTCTAGATGATTTGCGGTTTGCTATACTGTACATTATTTGAAATTTTCGTTGGTTTCATCGCCAAAGTAAAATACTGCAGTTTCATACTATTGTTGACTTTTCGCCGACATCCAAAACTCTTCTTAGTAATATTGAAATGTGTAACAGACCAGGGTTACTTAGCTTTATTTATGTAACATTGATTTAAATCAAAATATTTAAGGATTTTGTCAACATCCCAGTAGACGACCATGGCAGCTAGCAGAGTAATTGATACATTCGAGTAGCCGTGCTAAATGCGAACTTCAACAAACAAGGTCTTATGTTTAGTCCGTCAGTTAGATTATAGAAAAATATTGGACACGTATTTTTTCCTTTATCAAATCTATAAAAACTGACGAAGATAAAAAGCATCAAAGATCAGGAGTGGGGGCTTGTGACGTTACGGCTCGGTAAAAATTGTAGCGAGTAGTGACGTCACACGAGTTTTCAACGCTCTGTATCGGCTTCATTTTTTGTTTACGTGAAAAAAGAAAAAATACGTGTCCAATATTTTTTGGAAATCTATCTGACGGACTAATTAGAATTTTTTAGTCAACTACCCTATTACCAAAATTATTACTTAGGTACAACCAACAACTAAAAATGTTTTCTTTACAAAAGCTTTTAACAAAATTAGTTAACACGTAAATATCTGATCTATTGCATCAAAATTATATTAAAATTTCAAAACATTTTATTGCACGCTAAGCTTTACAATTCAGTAGATCAGCAGTGCAATTTTGTTTTATAATTAGTGTTCAAAATTGTCATTAGGTAGTGTTCTTTAATTGCAGTCAATTTTTGGTTATTAATCGGTTGTTTTTACTGTCTCGGACCTGAAGCTCGTAACAATACAAAGGCTTACTGGTCACAAAAACAAATTGGCTGTGACAGACGGACATACAGACAGACACACGAGGGATCCTATAAGGGTTCTGTTTTTACAGATGTTCGGAACCCTAACAAAACAATTACTACTCTGTACGTTTTTATTAAATGAAGCTGCAGCACAGAAACAAACGACACTCCTAGTCCTGAGTCCTTCCATTCCATACCCATCCTATCCCGATTCCCCTCCTCCAGGTGGCGCAAAACGATGTATACGCCGTGGCAGACAAAGTAGAAGCCGAAAGGAAAAAAGTACTGGCCGCACAACCGAAAAGAAGACGCGCCTCCTCATTGTTGCGTGTGGCTGCTGCCACTAGCGCCAACGCTATGGCCACGCAATAACTGTGCAGATGGAACAGTAAACTTTAAAGATCGTCTTAAGACCCGAATGAATTAGTACCTGTTTACGATGTGATTTTGTGTGTGAAATTATGGTTAGTACGAGTACTTGTACCGTAGAATCTCCGATAGATACCTATACTTACTACCTATTGGAAACGAAGGCTATCTCAATTTGTAGCTCTGATCTGAAAAGTGCTGATTTGTTTGCAGTAGGTCTAATCGGTAATTTGTTTGAAGTAGGTTACGTACTTTCATTGTCATTTTGATTTCACGAAGTCTGATAATGTTATCTTGGTAACTATGACAATAATTAGAAGAATATTGATTTGTAACTGACAAATCAGGCTATTTTATTTTTTACCCCTGAAACTATCGTGCTGCTGGGAAGGCCTCCCCGCAAATCCTTTAAAGAATCTCTACCTCGTCCCAACCCTCGCAGTAAGCATCCAGGTACTTTCGCCATTTCATGCTGGGCCGGGCTTGGCGGCTTCGATCTTCTTCAGGCACCATTTGCGGAGAATTTCGCCCAACTACGATCACATTGCCGACATTGTCCACCCAATCCCATCTGAGTCAAGAAGGCTCTCAAATGATATTCTTATATCTTAATCGTTTTTAACGAAATCTTATTACATTTCAGGTGGAAGACGAAGTCGTGGACAATCAAGAACAACCGAAATAAATCTCAGTTTATCTTCACTGACAATCCAGAATACTCAAGTATATACTCAAAGAAAGCAAAAATAAAAGCATCAGTAATTTAATATCTACGTTTTATTCCAGTATTACATAATAACAAAATTGTGAAGATAACATAAAGAACAATATTTTTCCCCAACCTTTCTACATATAAACTAATCATGTTTTTAAATATTCTTACTATCTTGGAACTATAAATCATATGTTTTATGAAGTATCCTTACTTTATTCATCTATTTAACTCATTCTTACACCTGGTTTCTGAATTGAGGATTAGAACGTCAGGACGTGCCAAACTCTATTGCCAAAGCTTGACAGGATTTCACGAAGTAAATTTGAAGAGTTCTCAACTTCAAATCCTTAATTTAGAGAAACCGAGGGTCAAAGGCCTATTCTTCATCAGATCCACTACATTCATCTAATACGATACCTTCAGACATTAAAGCGAGGATGTCGTGATCATCGAGTTCGTCAAAATCATCAACCTTACTGGTTTTATCAGTGGCTTTTGCTGGTGATGAAGCGGGTTTCTTTCCACTGTCATTAGTTTTGGAAGCAACTTGGGGTTTCTTAACTTCTTTAATCTCAGCTGCAGTTTTATTTGCTACTGCAGTTTTATTTACGGCTGCAGCTTTAGGAGATTCCTTAACATCCGCTGTAGGCTTAGTGACAGTCTTATTTTGAGCTGCAGGCTTACTGATAGCCTTTTCAGGCGTAGGTTTGCTTGCCGCAGGTTTTTCAGCGGCAGGTTTAACTGGAGTCTTATTGACAGTATCGTTCACTGCTGGCTTGTTGGCGGTAGCCTTGTTTTCGACAGTTGTCTTATTAGGTGTAGTCTTAATTTCTGTTGCTGGTTTGACTGCAGCTTTGTTAACTTCTGGTTTACTTACAGCAGCAGGTGCAGGCTTATTAACAGCAGTCTTATTATCGACTGCTTTGTTTACAACTTTGTCTTTAGTCGTATTCGTTTTAGCATCCTCCTTAGGTTTAGTAGTAACAGTAGTATTTTCAGTTTTAGCTAAAACTTTCTCGGGTTTAATAACAGTGTCAGGTTTTTCTTCCTTTTCAGTTGTATCTGCAGTCTCATCGCTGACTTTCCAATCTAAATCGGAGAAACTTATGACGAGATTCGGAGGGCATTTTGTAAAATTGTAGATTGGCATTACCGACACTTTTATATCACCTGTAATTAGGAAAACAATGTCAATACTGAGTTTTAGATTATTTTTAATTATCTTTATAACTTAATCTGCATTCGCTTATAGTGTTGATGGCTGAATGGATGACGATTGTATTGAAACTGTCATCCGAAGAAGCTTATCCAGCGTATACATCCAACGAATACCCAAATTAGATGCTAATGCGTCGTCCTACACAAAGCGATCATCACACAAATATGCAACAGATTCCTTTCTCCCCCGACAGACGCCTCACGGGTTTGCCGAAAATATGGTCGCGATGATCTTATTCTATTAGAACGACGACGCCTAAGCAAAATATTCCAGGATAAATATTCTAAAATAAATGTAATTTTTACGTACCACATCTAACATCAGATTCGCTGCAAATCTTGTCAAAATCGTTGATAGTTTTGACTTGAGCTGCGAACATATTGACTGTCTTCTCAATACGCTTGAACGCAGTGAAGTTATATTTCTTGAGGAACTCGCCTAGATGTACCTTCTCCGGTTTACCCGAGAATTGGACCTAGAAATACAAGTTTCCTTTAAAAACAATTTAGTCTTCATTAAAAAAACAATACAACATCGGAAAAGTGAAAACACCGGTTATTAAGTGTCACTAGCGATTGCAAACTCTCGATGAATTGTAAACACGAACAACATTTCTTCAATAGCAATATGCGCCGACATTTGATATATTATAATCTCTCAGTGTCCAGCTAGTGACCAAAAGTGCAGTTTTTTTAATCTATCCGATTGCTGCCTGTTTTTTTAAATTGTGAACATGCTCTTGACTGGTCGCCGGTCGGTGTTGGTGGCTGCACACCAAAAATAAGGAGCTTATGCACCCAGCTCATTTGTTAACACCAACCAATCAGGAACTGACAACTGAAGCATTGCACTGTGTCCTTAGTGTGAGTTTTTTAACGTTCTCGGTCGCGTTACCGTAAACCTCAATTAGTACGAAAACGGACTAAGCGCCGTCTGGTGACAGTAACCAAAAACCTTTTTTTTTCCTGCAATTTGACAAAAGCGAACGTTTACGTTAACGCGATCGAGTACGCTCGTAAATTGATGGCCACTTCATGACCGTTCACAATTTCCCATCATGACACGGATAGGCTATAAAGTACCGAAATTGTAACAATACAGTGATAAAGCAATGAATAGGTAACATAGTACTCGTAAAATAAACACATTGCAGGACTTAATAAAAACGTTATCCTACCTTAACATAGAGTGGATTGTGTACATTCAACAGCCTCTTTGTGATATTCAAGCCCAATACCTGCAACAAAACATTGTTATAATGAATAAGGGAAGATTATTTTTTTGCTAAGAATGTATTAGCTGAAAACAAATTGTGCGGAAAAGAGGAATGGGCTTCCCCCAGTGCCTTGCAGTAGGAACATACAGGCAAACTAGATATGATTATATTATAAATAGAAATTTAGTAGTAATAATTTATTTTAATCAAAGGTCAAAAGGGAAATCATCTTTGTACACGAACTTTTCTTCACTGTAAATAATGTAAGTAGTTACAGTGTAGTTACAAAGAATTAAGAATTTATTTATAGAAACTTTATGCACTCATATAAAACACTGTACATACAAAGGCGGACTTAATGCCTCAAGCATTTACTACCCGTCCATTTTAGGATGCTGCAGAAACAACATGGCAGGTGTAATAATTTATTCCACAAAATATTTGTTCACAAAAAGTCTACAAATATATTCTGAAGTATACAGTATGTTAAATAACAGAGGGCGTTTCCTTAAATTCGTTAATCTATATCATTAATAGATTGAAATAAAAATATCGGAATAGAAAAATAAGCAAAAAACAATCTGAATTAAAAAAAAAATTGACAATAAATTCGAAAAATCCTGTTCAAAAGCAAAATAGTAGCGCGCAGCGGCAAGTACGCGTGTACAGTGTTTCTTTAACGTATCAATTTAAAAAATTTAGTGAATATTTTAATATTAAAAAATAAAAACATTTTGTTTTCGAATGGTAATATGTGGTAATATGGGGTTAAAGCATGAAATGGCCGATTTGTACTGAAAATCTAAATTGTTTATTTTTTAATTTTTAACAAATGTATTTAATCAAAATAGTTACCATTATTATCTATACATTGCTGCCATCTAATAGGAAGATCATTTATGCCTTTGCGATAGAACTCTGAGGATCTAGACTGCACAAACTGTGTGAAAGCATTTTGTACTGCCTCCTGGGAAGAAAACTTCTTGTCACGTAGATAATTGTCCAAATCACGAAAAAAATGGTAGTTCGTTGGAGCAAGGTCTGGCGAATACGGAGGATGACGAATGGTTTCTAACTGCAGTTCCTGAAGGGTCAAAACGGTTTCCCGTGCTGTATGAGGTCTCGCGTTGTCATGGAGCAATAATGGTGAGTTTTGCTAACATTGTTCGGAGTTCGGCACAATAGACATCTGCCTGCATCTGCTTGACCAGATTGGAGAAAACTATAGTGAATAACACCATGCTGAGACCACCAAACATGGCAGTTACCATTACCTTTTTATTGGTAAGTTTTGCTTTAGGACACTGTTGTGGCGTTTGACCTGGGGTCAGCCATTGCATTTTTCTTTTACGGTTATCATAAAGAATCCACTTTTCAACACATGTCACAATTCGATCCAATATTCCTTTATTTCTGTACCGATTCAACAAGACAACACAAGTTTCAACACGCGTTTCTTTCTGCAGATCAGTCAAATCATGAGGCACCCATTTTTCGTATTTTTTTTATTTGATTGATTTGACGCAAATGAGTCACTATTGTGGGTAAGGTAACGTTAATCCATGCCGTTAATTCCTGGGTAGTTTGACTAGGATCGGCTTCCACCATCTCTCTTAATTCATCGTTATCCACCTGTGTGGGCGGTCTTCCTCGTGGCTCGTTCTTCAAGTCGAAGTTTCCATCACGAAAGCGTTTAAACCAAAATCGCACGGTGCGTTCATTAGCAGACCCCTCTCCAAATGCAACATTGATATTGCGGGCTGTTTCTGCCGCGTTACTTCCGCGTCGGAACTCGTATTCAAAAATCACTCGATTTTTTGCAGTATCCATCTTTCTTGTGTAAGTTGAATAACAAAAACAATTGAAAGTCGATATTCAAATGTTTCACATTTTTAAAAGAAGAACATCATAGAAAATATGTGGAAAAAGTTTCTTTCGAAAACCTCAAACCACGAAGATTCTATGTCAATGTCAAAAAAAAACCTATTACAATAAAACGGCAATTTCATACTTTAACCCCTATTATTTTTTTTATCAGATATTGGATGCTATACTATTGCGGATTAACGGGAACGCTCTCTGTTAGTTAACATACTGTATTATGGATATTGCTGTGTAGTTGCGCTGCGAAATAAACTGGAATCGAGCGATAGAGTGATTTGACATTGCCATAAAGGCAATCAACAAGTTACATCATAATCGGTACTCTTTGCTACTGCACCAATAATGTTTATGAGACTGCTTTGTCAAGATTTCAAGGGAGGCGTTGAATAGTGTTGGTAATGAAAGGGATCATGTGAGAGGGAAAAACACATTAAGAGTAGGTTGCCATTTTCTGAGAACACATCTTTTACCATGTAGAGGCAAAGCATCAAGTGGCAGGCGGCCCACTTTGTGCTAAGAGATGTCACCGCCGCCTATGGAGAATTTCAATACTCGGGGGTACCACAGATGCCTTGTGTGCCCTCTTTATAATCTTGTTTTGTTAGTTAGTATGCTTAGGTCAAATCTTGCACTTGAATTTTAAAACGTTTACCCTCAAACGATTGAGCTGAAATTTTGAATACATGGTTAGCTAAGTGGCATCATTCTAAAACCATAAGGTATGGAATAGATCCAAGATGACCATGATACGGATTTCAAATGAAAGGGTTTTGCGGAGAAATGAGTTTTTTTTTAAGTACACTCACTGTCTTGACCATAATATTATAACAATTCTGCCTCGGAAATCACGTTAAGCCGTTGATCCCGACTGTCATTTGTAGATATTTAGCAGTCGGTATGGATTGCCAGAAGCCAGAAAATCTAACTCAATCTTGCGAAGAAGTACCGTGTGACGCTACACGTAAAGTACTGGAATTTAACTGAATCCAATTTGACTGGAAGTCGACCCCAATGTAATTGGGAAAAGGCTAGGCAGATGATAAACTACACTAGATGACTCAATGGTACAATACATACATTTCTCAGGAAATCGCCAGCTTGATTTCTTAGTTTGTCAACTACGTGAGCTTCAGCTTCGTCCGACGGATTGTTCGGAAGTTCATTCCACACCTATAACATTAATAAAATACAAGTTTTTACTCAAATACTTTGTCGGTTTCTGATTTGGAGTTAAACATGACTAAAATTCAACTTATGCAACTTAAATTTGAAAATGAACATAATATATCTAGTTTTAGTTTATATTCGCGGAAATTAAAACTAGATATATTATTTTCATTTTCAAATTTAAAATGGATTTCCGCAAAGTAACGCCTGACTCAATCAATTTTATTAAGCAACTTAAATAACTTTATAATATTTTTGCGAGAAGTGCGGGACCTTTGCTGCGCTGCTTGGACTTATGTACCTTGATCATAATATCCCGTAGTTCAGTCTCGACCATCTTAGTCATGCGCGCGTTGAGTTCGTAGTGACCGCCCTTTAGCGGCGGCTCCACCGGGGCAGGCGGCGGAGCGGGTTTCTTAACTTCTTCTTGTTTCTTTGGTTCCGCTGTTTGAGGGTAGTTAGGTTTTATTTATCTATTTCAAGGATAATTTATTTTCAAGACATAACTTATATTATATTGTAGGAGAGACATAAAATAAACAAAAAATGTTAAACAGAAAATATTGCTATTCGAAAGAAAGGTGAAAGAAAAAGTATTAAATTAGGACTCGCACAAAACAAAAAAAGCTTATTATTAATTTTAAACTGTACGAGGCCAAAAAAGGTCTAAAAAAAAGATATTCATCATATTCGATTCTCTTAGGTGGTCTAATTAAAACACTAAAGGATATCAAAAGGAACACGTTGTATATCGCCTCGTAACATAATTTTAATATGTATAGGCCTGAAAGTGTAACGAACAAACAGTAACGGTTTTTTTAGACGACACTGTCCTTGTAACTACCTACACATAGTTGTTTCGTGTCTGGCTGTTTGTGTGTGTGAGATTGTATGTTTGTAAAGGCACCCACAACACAGGAGAAATACCTAATGGCGTAACATTAAAAAAATATATTATATCGAAATACTGGACTATGCGCAATAAGAAAAACATAAGCTTGAATTTATACATACGTTTGCTAGAAGAACCCGATGAATTTTCTTGTACTCCAGGAGTTTTAACGGGCGCTTAAAAAAGAAGCATAATATGAATTACTAGATCAGTAAATTAAGACCAAATCAAGGATAAGGTTCTGGTTTTACCAGACTCATGCGAAAGTAAAGCAATTATCTGTACTTTGGCAGAAAGTAAGAAAAAAGCAGAAAATAAATAAATTTAGCACAAACTTAAAGGCCCTATATGTATTACAACATTTCTATAGGCCAAACAAAAAAAAAAACACCCGGTTTTAAATCGTCAAAAAGGGTGTGCCTAGCGACTGTGTCATTGAGGATCACTGATCAATAAAATAAATATTTAAGGGTAATAGTATTCCATACAATAAACGTGTTTTATTACCGTTTTTTATATAATTGTACGGAACCCTTCGTGCGCAAGTCTTACTCGCACTTGGCCGTTTTTTTAAACAAAGTTCGCATTCGCATCTCAGTCGAAATCTATCTAAATGTATGAAAAGTAGAGGTGTTTTGACAGATTGCGACTGAGATGCTATTAATTTAGTTATGCACTTACCTTTATCGACTTTAGCCTCCTTTGGGCTGGTTTTAGTCGACTCGGGAATGAGCGGTTCTGCCCTTCTCTTAAGCGATTGTGGAGGTCTCTGCTTCTTTGGTTGTAGAACAGGCTTTTTCTCTGTAACAGACGAAGTGACCATTGCAGGAAAATGATAAAAACCGAATTAGTTTAGAGGAACGGTAACAACTAACAACTTCTGTCTTAACATTAATAAAGACATATAAAGCATTTCAAGATTTGTTGTTTTGATATAATTGAAAAATTTCTGAAGAAATACGAAAATACCAAGCGCAGAATACGAAAAGACCATTTAAGAAACATGACAAAAAAATGAAGCTGGTGCCGAAACGAAACTTGAAGTACCTATGAAGGTAGTCAGCCATCCCAAACTCATTGCTTGTTGGCTAAATGATTAACATGTATTTGTAGTCCGATACGAGACATGCAGAAGCAAGATCGTATAGGTAGGTACATACATCAAACTCAAGATTAAATACTGTTTACAAAAAATACACTTAGAAATCTGGATGCAGGAAGAAAAACCAAGAAATAGGTTTCTATATAAATGACAAGTCTGAAAAAAAAATGTTGCCTCGAACGCTCCACTTTAGAACCACCAGGATTTATCTGTGAAAGGAATATCGTGACATATTTGTGATAATTTACTAACACATAGTGTTTGAAAAACTCACCAAGTAGAAAACCTCCATTTTCGAGATCGGTAAGTCAAAGCATTAGCTCGCCAAATCAGTATGAAAAGCTATGACTTTTACACAGTGAAAGAACATTTTACTCGTAGATTGGACAGAAAGGATGATGTCAAAATAGTACCTCGGTCTAAATCTTGAGTGAGTTTCGTTTGCAGCGTCTCTAACGGCCGAAACCAATAACCGATCTATCACATACTGGAGATAGAAAAACAAATGAAACAACAGAAAAATTATATAGGTTTTCTGTTGTTTCATTTGTTTTTATATCTCATGTATGTGATAGATCGGTTATTGGGTTCGGCCGTAAATGTCATTGATTTTATTCTACAATTTTGAGATACTGGCTTCAAAGCCAGTCCGATAAGGCCACTGGCCTACACGTCATCTTAGAAACATCATAGAATCACAGAACAATTTTAAAAGCATGATGTGCAACACAAACATCCTTATACATTCCTTGGGAATCCATGACTGTCCAGACAGAATCGCAATTTGCATTGCAGAAGTATCCTCCATACTTTTTACGACAAAATGCTAAGATATTGTTAAAACAAGAGACAGCAAAATGCTAAAAAATAATCAAATACGTACTGCGTTCTTCACATATTTTATATAGTTTCGTTAGGTAAATCCTAAGAGTACTTAAGTTGTCATAGTGACAGTCTGAAAAATAACAAAAAGTTGTCTAACCTTGATTAGTGTCGCAGATGTTTTAACCGAGATTTGGTGCAGTCGCCGATTCACCAGTCCGCTTCGCTACACTGGATAACGGTCTTTTTACAATATCTTGAGACTCAGCAGTTGGAAAATTACAAACTTATCACCTTGATGCAGTTGGTTCGCTGTCAAGCCAGTCTCACGAGCTTTGCGAAGAGGGAAGAACGATGATAACACTGCCTTCCTATGTGTCAATAGCGTTTAGATGTGTGGCAAAACTTACCTGCATCCAAATCAGTTTTCTTTAGGACCATCAAACACCAGCTTTATGCGCCACGTAAGCTATCACGAAGTACATGCAACATTTGTCGTGTAGTACAGGGTCTACAACCACCCAACAGGGCCTTTTAGCTCTAAGCCTTTTGTGAACATCTTGTGAAACGTAAATAAAAGAATATGAATGTTGCAGATATTACAGAAGCAACTACAGACATACAGTAATATCTAATATAATCCTGCATCATAGATGTGGGTTTCGCTTTCAGTTTGTTTCGTAGGCCGGTCTTAAGCAAGTGCTGAAATGTATGTAAATGCAAATTTGTTTAGAGCCTTACCGTTACATGTCCGAGTACTATCTTCGGAACCCTGCAGCATTCTGAAATTTCGGGCCATCTCCTCGCTGCTGGCTGATTCTCCATATTGATTCAATTCAAAATTTTAAAGCGTTGTTGATGGGACAACTCTATAAAAAGAACCAATATTATGAAAAAATATTTTTTATTGGTAAGTCAACAAAAAAAACAAGAAATAATTATTGTTTTGAAATTTTTGAACTTTCAAGCAAACCAGAAATTCAGATGGTAATACTATATTTAAAAAAATGACACTTACCTCTTTTTGTCCAACAGCGGCGGTGAAACTCAAGAGGGTAATGATTTTTAATTCTTTACCTTCGGTTCTGAAGAATTCTGAGACCCGCAGCATATTTAACTCCAGTTAAAAAAGCAGAGCTGCGAACATTGGCATAATTATTCAGGTTTTTTTAGTTTCATAACTCCGTAGCTTTATTGGAAGTAATTCCAGTCAAAATCCATTTACACCTAAACGTAGAAAAGACGTGCAGCGATCAAATGCTTGATAAAATCAAAGACTAAAAGAAACATGAATTTCGAAGTGTATATTGTTTATTCAAACAGCAATGTCTACACTTTGACAGATACCTCTAGTGGTTCTAATTAAATAAAAACTTAATTATAGCATTGAAATCAAAAAGTACAAACAAAATATATCCTTATTGAAAACTTAATCTAAGCAAATAATGTCGTCACTAGAATGAGAGTCCAAATCCATGTTAGCGATGTCATAACTATCCATCATTTCATCCTTACATTTATCTATCAGCTCCTCCAGCTGAGAATAAGAGTAATCCGACTGGAAGTACGCAGTGTGAGACACGTTCACCAGATCCACGTAGTCTAACTGATACTTCATCTTAGACAAAGTCTCCAATGACTCCAGATCGACGTCTACCTGAAACCTAACCTTGTTTTTCCTATCAGGAGAAATCTTGATAGGTTTCCATATACCGAAATTGATTCCCTTCACACCTTGGTTACTTTGCTTCAATCTCTCCGCCACGATCGCAGGTTTCAGCTGATACTCGTTAGGCACGACGACATACATTCTGAAGAACCGAGTGTTCTCGTCTTCAGCGCCCAACACAACGATAGCCTGACGGTTAACTTTACCTAAATGTTGACTCAACAGCCATTTTTTCGTTTCCGGGTTTTGTGGGATTAGTCCAAAACAGTTAGGAGGGAAAAATCCGTACCTCACAAAATCCGTTCGAGACGTACCATCCTGCTGGTGATATCGGAAAAGATGATAAATGAGCACTTCTTTAATTTTACGTGCCTGCACAAGGGAGAGAGTTTTGCAACCTTTGAGAGTTATTTTAATGAGCGCAGGATCGTAAGCGAGTGAAGGCATCGGAGAGTTCTGTATAGCCTCCGAGATGACTGAGAGGTCCACGGTGGTGGGCTCCTTGAGCCCGGCATCGAACGCGTCCTTATCGATAGCGAGCGCTTTCAGAAACACGTTCACTTTCTGCAGTTCGTAGCTCAGCATCAGCTTGTGTTTCTCGAGGGCGCGCGCGGACGACGGCGGCATGTCAACGTAGAGTCGGGTTCCTTTCTGCGTGACGATCTTTTTGACGAACTTCCACCTGGTGATGTTGACGCCCTCGAGGCGCTTGTTCTGCAGCTTGAGCTTGTCGAGAGGCTCGATGTTGCGGCTGCGCGAGTGGCCGGGCAGCCACACGGCGGCGCGCTCGTACCACAGCTCCTCCTTAGTGTACACGATGACATGGAATTCTGTGAACCCGCTGAAGTCTAAGTTGACAAGCCAGTCTCGAGTGCTGGCATCCTTGGTGATCAGCTCGTAGCGGTGCGAGTTCTGCAAACCTTTGAGAGTGAAGTCGGGCGTCCAGCCGTGCTCCAGTTCGGTCTCCCGTAACATTTGTGAGATGAGGAAGTCTTTCAAAGAGTCGGCCTGCCTATTTGTAATTTGTTCGAAATCGTCCTTGCACAAGTACACTTTGTAGCCGTCTTCTTGTGCTTCCTGCTGGGAAGGTTCTTGTGGCTGGAACTGCTCCGGTATTAAAACAGGATTTTGCGGTAGAGTTTCGTAGGGGTGAATGTATGGTGCCGGCACCATCATAGGAACCATGCCGGGGTTCAGAGGCGGCGGGAGAACAGGCGGGTGCCCAAAAATCGGCAGTGTGACCAATTCTGGTGGTACTATATTCATGCTCCATCCTGTAAATTTTCAAACATTGATAGCATAGGGTACAACTATGTATGTGTAAGACTAAGTAAAGATCGAAACCTCGAATGAAGAAAATAAACACAAATACAACACAGAGTACACAAACTTACTAGATTCGCTTAATTTGGGGCGCGGAGCGTGTTCTGAAAAGAAGAAGGGTTATGTGAAGAATTAGTTTACGGTCCAAGTTTTATTAGATGAAAATATCATTACGGGTAGGTTCCTACCTGGCACTATGTGGGGGCTCTTAGAACGACGCGTCTTGGCGGGAACCTCCGACATTTCTGTGAAAATATTAGCCACGTTAAATATTACCTAGCCAACTTTTAATTTCAATTTAATTTTTGAAAATTTACATTGGGCTTTTAATTTTTAACGTTTTTTTTTTCTTTTGAGATCTATTTTATTTTTATCATTAACAGATATAATTTCGGAATTTTACATAATATTTAGATTGGAAATAAATTATATTAATAAATCAGATGTTACTAAGCCACAAGACACAAGGGATTTTGTAAAATATATGTAGTTAAACAATGGGCGATCAGAAACCGGACCAAAATATCAACTATGTCGTAAAACAAATTCCCTACCAAAACTAAAACATAATCAGACAGACACGAGTTATTAACGTACCTGGAGCCTGTCTCTTAATAACTCTGAACGGACTGGGCAGCGAAGCCGTAACTTCCTGCAATATTTTCTCCTCTTGCTTAAGGTCATACTTCGCCTGGTACTTGATGATAATCTCTATGAACGACACATCACTATCGCCGAACATGTCGAAAACGATTCTAGCGATTGCCAGCTTTAACTCTTCGAGAACTCGGTTCCTCTGCTCGCCTTGGAGTTGTTTGTAATGCTCGTGTCTATCGAGGATTTTGTTGGATATTTCTTCGATAGCTTTGTCGCGTTTGATTCTGATGGAAGGGTCGATGATGCGTTTGAGTCTTGTGTCTTCGACGCGTTCTTCCTGTTTTTCCTTTGGGTAGTCTTCTCGGCGGTATTCGCGGTGCGGGGCATCGTCCCGGGGTCGGTCGTCTCGGGATCGGTCTTCCCGCGGCCTCTCCTCACGTTCCCTTGCTCGCAGTTCTTCCTCGCGGAACCTATGTCGCTCTTCGTACCGTTGCGGTCTCTCATCACGTTCCCTCTCGCTATGATGACTCCTACTGCCTTCCTGCTCCAAATAATCATCCCGCCTTTTAGAGCGCATTTCTTCCGCTTTCTTCTGTATAGCTCTCTTGTAGTCTTCGAAATCTTTATCGATGGCCGAGTTAACGAGTTCTTTCCTACTGTCGTGGCGGGGGGATGGCTCCCTTCTGCGGTGGTATTCGTCTGGCTGAAGACGCTCTTCATGATCGCGCGCAATGCGAACCGGATCGTATTCTTCTCTATGTGGATGAGGTTTGCGTTCTACTGAAGATTCTCGCCGACGGTAGTTATCACGGCGGTCCGCATCGTATTCCTCACGGTGTGTGAATTTGGGTTCTCTATGGACGGGGTGCGGTACTGGATCCCGCACTAGTAATTCTTTAACCGGCCGGATTTTTTCTTCGATGAACGGTCTCCGTTCAGGAATTTCAGGACGTCTCCCTTCATGAATATCTGGCCGTCTGCTACGCGGCTCATCATCTATGGCTCTCGGCTCCCATACAGGGACATGTTTGGGTTTCTCAGCTTCTCTTTCGGGAAAGTTTGGGCGAGTTCGAGGGTACTCGGCGTCGCGTATGATCTGACCAGGCCAGGAAGGCGGTGGCGGTGCGTCGCGTATCTCGGGGCTGCGACGTTTCTCGAGCGCCCACGAACGGCGCGGCGAGTGCGACGAGCGAGGGGAAGGGGAGTGCCTCTTGTAGCGGTCTCGTAAAGGAGATCTATCACGACGAACCGGCGAGCGGGACTTCCTTTGCGGTGTTATAGTACGTTTAGCGTCGACTGTAGCTTCGTCCTGTTTCTTCATGGGGCCAGCAGGATCTTCCCTCTCTCTCTGCCATGGTGAGATTTTCGGCTCAGGTTGCCTCATCCCCTGCTTGGAATATTGTACGGTCTCGCGGTTGTTGGGCCGGTAACCACCTGAGTACATAGCTTGATTTGATGCCTGGAAATTGAAATTAAGTTTGCAAACACGTGGTTGAAATATAAATGAGTAAATGAACTAAAATAGATAGAAATAAATATCAACACGGGATAATGAACTCTAGTAACACTTCCTTGCTTATAAACTGCAGACGAAAGTCCTATTTTTTTAATATTCGTCCATTATTTTTCCAGCTTGTTTTGGTCATACCTTTGTGCTTACAATATTTTGATACAAAAATAAAAGTTGTTGATGTGGGCAATTCAGACTGGTTATCTGTTCCACTTTATTTGAACATTTTTGATCACCTTGTTGTCAATATTAACATCTAGGTTTGCCAATACGGCAAAACAACATGCACAATTCTTTCGCAGTTTTTAATTAGGAAATAATAATTTACATAAAAATTGTAACTGCGACTTAAAAGTTTCTGTTCGACCGAAAAGTTGTGTAGGTTTTTCGTTTTGATAATTCTTGCTTCTGTTGATATCTTTACCATCATACATTATTCATATCAGAATCTGCATCACGTGGATTCAAAATGTTCCATTGATTGAACGAATTGATCTTCATGCATTAGACGATTTTTCATTTGGTATCTTGTTGGTCTATCACATGGTATAATAAACATTTTCCGTTGTGATATCTTTGCTTTTACGTGAAAATAATTATTCCAGAATTCCTTGAGATGTTGAAGCAGTTAACTTCCAAATCATTAATTCGTTTCTAGGATTTTTCGCTAGCCTTATGTTCAGAGCTTTACCAAAAGCAATGTTGTGAACTCTTTTCAATGTGGTAATTCGGGAGCCTTCTTCTTCAATTATTTACGCTTTGATGATGATAAAATAATACTACACATAATTTTACAGCGCTTCAGCCACTTCAGCTTGTCGATTTGCCATTTTCCTTTTTCAATGACTTTCCAAAAATATCACACAAGCTATTTCTGGTCAGTCTATGCTTTTCCGATTCTCCGGTACACAAGACGCAACAAATTAAAACGTTGCTTAAGACGTTCTTTCTGTTAAGTTTCTGGAAATCTCTTTACTAGCTGTTGAATACTTGGATGCAACAATCCTCCATTTCTGCCGTTGTACTTTCTTTAGGAGTAAGCATCATTTACAGAGTTCGGTGCAGGAGTAGTTGATGATCCAGAGTATACAAAGTCACCTCCGTGCCTCTTAATCTCAATAGATTAAGAGGCACGGAGGTGACTTTGTATACTCTTACAAATGACAGCCGGCTCAATAGCCGGCTGTCATTTGTAAATCTTTGACAGAAGTTACAGAACTTCTTCACTCGGAAGCCAGAAAATCTAACTCCGGTTGATCCAAGGCGAAGTGCGTTCCCAGTTCAAATGGGCAGTCGCTGCATGTAAAATACTGCTACTCAGCTTCATCCGGATAAACGGTGAGCCCACCTCATACAACATAGTGGGAACAGGCCAGGCCGATTGATTAATGTTTCTCCTTGAATAAGATTCAATTTCTTATTTTTCCAATTTTACGTTGCAGTGGGATGGGGTTGGTACTCCCTTTCTTCTCATAAAATTGTTTGTCCGAAAATCATTATCCATAACACGTTTGCTATAAACTGCAGTAACCATAATGTTCAAAACCCCGATTTTGTTAAGCATAATTATCTTTAGTTCTAAAAGTATTCTGTCAAAATACCGAGTACTATAATAATTGAATCTCCTAATTTTACATGCCCTAAAGTCATATGTCCTAAGTATTGTGTTGAATAATGTGTATTATTCCGAATGTTCATTTATAATAAATATTTTAGTCCTAAAACATTTGCTAAAAAATTAGGTTTTAGTGACAGAAACGAATCGCTGTAAATCCGAATCCACGCAGTCTTGTCTGCCCTACCCCTAGAGTGTAATTTAAATCGCGCAGGCGCGGAGGGCCGAAGCGGCCCGCGAGTTGAGGAGCAGGTGGTTGTCATTTTTGTTTTAGTTTTAAGCTTTATTTTTAAATTATTTGGTGTGCGTCATGCTTGGCGCAAATAAACAGTTTTTCTTTCTTCTTTCTAACACTCGCCGCCGCGGCTGAGGCGATGCTGCGGTGGAGAGCGTTAAACCCATCTGCGACGATAAACTCGCGTGGGACCGCCGGAGCCCCGCAGCGCCGGAGCCGTGACAGAAACCATGCCTGCTGCATGTTGCATGCTTGCTTGCATGCTGCGTGCTTGCTTGCATGCTGCATGCTTGCTTTCTTACAAAAACCATATGTTCACAATCAACTGCTTTATTGAGTACATGTATAATATATTTATTTACGTATAATAAAAAATTTAAATGCATCATCAGATATTTTTAATTATAACAAATGAGAGAAGCTCATAGTAATTGCTTTGTTATACGATCTAAGAATATTATTATTATAAATAAACATTATGTAATTTGAATTTAGGACTTATAACTTTTATTGAAAACGGTTTTATATATTTTGTATATTATTGATTTTAATATTTATGACAAACGGATTTAGGACATATTATATTTAGGGATTTCAATTTTATGACATGAGATATTAGGTGATATTAAGTTCGGGTAAGTTATCATTCGGACAAATGATGATTAGGACAAAAAAGTTATGGCTCTTTAAATTATGGATAAAAAAGTTAGGTGACACAATAGAGAACCGATGGGGGTTACACGGTTTGAAAGAAAATTTTATCTAATTTGTAGAGTTTATTTTACTGGTTGCCCTAGAAGATTTTCTGTTTATATTCTTAAATTTCAGTTTATATTTATCAAATTATGTGTACGGATCAAGTAGAATAAAAAAATCATCATCGTCTTCTACTTATTTAAGGTTATGGCTAGGCGTGTATCATATGTCAGCGGTTCTTGTTCAGATTTTCGATCGCTGGAGTGGTATTTAATGGAGCTCCTGGCTAAATAATAACAGCTGCAAGGGTCGATCTTCAACGTTAAACAACGTCTGCCGGGGTCGGCCTGGGACGGGTGTCCATCTTAACATACCGACACTCCTTCGTGCTTCGGAAAGCACGCTAAGCCGTTAGTCCTGGCTGTACTTCGTAGATCTATGGCAGTCATTACGCACAGTCCGAAAACCAGGGAATCTGACAGCAGTCTCATCAACTGGGTAACAGAAGTACCATGTTACCCAGTTCCCGGGTTGTGGAGGTCAGATACGCTCCACATAAAATACTGGTGAATCCGGTTTGACTGGTAGCCGACCCCAATGTTACTTGGACTTTGTCTAAGTATATTGGGCTAGGCAGATGATGACTTTGTATTATACTTTTCAAACAAACAAGTGTTGAGTGTTTTGTTTTGATAGTCATTTTCACGAAGGTTCATGTCAATTATGAAACTTGCTGGAACGAAACAGATTTGTTATCAAGTGCTCACACTGAGCGCTTTTGTTGATTTTGACACATCTGACCCAGAAGCAGGGTAATACTTTTGGAAGATATACATAGTTAATTGAAGTCTTCTGTCGCGAGAATCTATAGGACTGGTCGTTGCGATGCGTCTGGGAGTTCATTGGCAGCATTGGACATCTTTCGGCTACATGACCACTGGTAGAATGTTCTCTCGTTTCCTGATGTGTCCAAACTTTCTTCTAATAGTCTGTTTTTGTAATATTTCGTCAACGTTGCTATTATCTTGACGACTTTCGAAAAATTCGGCACTAATTCGACAGGTCTTTGTTTAAGGAATCTCTTCTAGATTTAGTTTGGTCCTGGGTTACGGTATATCACTTCGTTTTTACAACCCGTATGAAATTCATGTTCTTTTTTTAATCACTAATATTTCGTAACATAAAACCCTTTCCAAAAACAGCTAAATTAAAATAAAAAAAACACAGCCAAAACAATAAAATACGCTTTTTACTCGACTACCCCAGAAGAGTTTTACTGGATAAATTGTAACACTTATACTCTCAAAATATATACATTAAAATCACTTATCATTTAGTACGTTAAACATATTGTGTGTGTGTGTGTGTGTGTGTGTGTGTGTGTTGGGGTACCATAGACCCATCCCAAACAATGCCAGTGTGGAGGATATGCCCATCTACTTTCCTGTGGCCGTATTACGAAGTGCCAATGCTATCATGATTCGTGTGAGGGAAGGAGATAGTGCTATTCGTCTTGTGTAACTCCGTCTCTCTTTGACACAGAAATCATGATGGATTTAAGACGTCATAATAGGGCTGCTGAACGTGAATGTAGCTAAAAACAGATCAGTCCAAGTCGCTACATACTCGCCTGCCACGGTTTGAGAAGTCGAGTCATCGATACAAAAACTAGAAGAAGTGTGTGTGTGTTATAATTTTAATGGACAATGCTGGGCCCGTTGGTCTAATGGTTAGCGGCCCTGACTGCTAAGCCGGAGGTCGTGGGTTCGATTCCCACCCAGGACAAACTTTGTGTGATGAGCATGATTGTTTGTTCTGTGTCTGGGTGTGATTTATCTATAATATGTATGTATTTATAAATTATATAAGTATGTATATCAGTTGTCTGGTTACCATAACACAAGCTCTGCTTAGCTTGGGATCAGATAGCCGTGTGTAAGTTGTCCCAAGATATTAAAAAAAAAAAAAGGAAAATCTGCACATTTAGGCATCATTATGATTCGAGACACCAAAAAATGTATTTGTTATAATGTGCAGGAGGTACCTATAAGACGGTACTTACATGGACAGTGGGTTCGTATGCGGGACGGACTTGCTTGAACTTGTCTTGCCCGTGCTTGCTCAGTTTCTCGGGATGATGGCGTTCCGGGGAGTACCTACTTGAAAATTTTATAGAACAGAAAACGTTTATTAGACACTAAATTACACCAATAAAGACAAAGTATACCTTTAAAAGAAATAATATACGTACCTACTATTATTTCTTATACTTTGTCTTCAGAATACGGTAGTTGACTAAAAAAAAGTAATTAGTTCAACTTTCCAATAGGACACGTATTTTTTTCTTTTTTCACGTAAACAAAGAACATAATATATTTTTTAAATATTTTTTTAAGCGTACATATTACAATCAATGTGAAGTCCTGACTCCAGAGCTAGGTATGTAATACCTGTATTTCAGGAGTCAGGGCTTAAACGAATAAGATATAGTGGGTTGAAAACTCGTGTGACGTCACATTGCGGTATTCTTTTTACCACGACGTGATGTCACAAGTTCGCACTCTTGATCTTTTTATCTTCGTCAATTTTTATGGATAAAGATAAAGCAAAAAATACGTGTCTATATTTTTCGATAATCTAACTGACCGACTTAATAGAATCATATTTTTTACTCAGGAAGCTAATTTATTGCGCCGAGCATACCCATACCGAAAGGGTTACCATCTCATCATTTGCTGGGCGTTTGACACCCAGCGCTAGTCTCAGTAGGCACCCCGCAGCATTTTTTTTGTATGTATATTTTTATAATTCTTATGCTAAGATTAATTGGTATAGCCCACAATAAAATAAAAAAAAGCGATACCTACATCTAAGACAAGTTAACACAGATGGCTAATTGTCACCGAGGTACTTTTAAAGATTGATAAGATTTCCCACATTGCATTATAAAAATAAATACAGATGAATACAGCACCTCCGCCTTTTTAAGTCGGTTAAAAATATCTTGCAGAACATCATTTGAATAATTTGAAACCAAGGCAATAGTTTCGAACATAATAGCTAAGTGACTGAACTGAAATAACTGAAAAAATGTTTATAGCTTCTTATGATTCACCTGTAGTCTATATAGTAACGTTAAAATTGTTTTATACATACTAATAATTTTTGGCCGAACACGGAATACTTTCAATCTAATCTAATCTAAATTAGCCCTGTGTTTCAGTCTCACTTTTCCACTCACGGCAGACCGAGGCGAAGGAGGAGACAGGAACTTGACTCTTACCAGAAAGACTGGCTCGCAATGACGATTTTCATTCCTATTTTCTTAATTAGGCATTTAAAATCAATCATCTATTCATCCAAGAAAACAAACCTGGGCATCCTCTGCAGTTCATCCCTTGTTCCGGGCGACGGTCGTCGCGTCGGAGACACCAGCCGCCTCACTGGAGAGAGTCGCTTGTGGGGCGAGTCGCGCCGCGCCGGCTGCTGCGGCGCCGGCAGCAACGTGGCGCTGTGGTGGCCGGGGATACGGCGGTCTGATGCCAATAACAATGCTTTCATTGTGGGTTCATTCAAGGAGTCAAATTCCCTTTCGGAGTCTGTGGTTCCTAATAGCTACAACCTTTGGGCTCTATAAGTCAACATTGAACGGTTTCTTCTAGGCAAACTTGCTCCATCGTCGACTAAGTTCGGTTTCAACCATGTTTGATTGAAGATGGTCAAACGAAAGCCTATCAAAAATATAATTTTAAAAATTGATACTTTTGTTGGGGAAAAGCAAGATCGATATGTAAACAACATATCGAAGCAGCAAGTATAATGTAACCAGGAATTCCGTGGAGTTTCTTGTATGTATCTCCGCTATGGAACACGAAAATAGATTCATGTTTTTAACTGACCAACCTCGACAATTCAATAGTTAACTCAAAACTTACCGGGAGAAGTTCTTTTTCCGGGTGGCGAAAACTTCCTCGTATGCGGCGAAATCCTTCTAACAGACGGAGAAAACTTCCTCCCTGATGGAGAAATACGCCTTCCCGACGGAGAAACCCGCCTTCCTGACGGAGAAACACGCCTTCCTGACGGAGAAACACGCCTTCCTGATGGAGAAACATGCCTTCCTGACGGAGAAACACGCCTTCCTGACGGAGAAACACGCCTTCCTGATGGAGAAACATGCCTTCCTGACGGAGAAACACGCCTTCCTGACGGAGACACGCGCCTACCGGGTGGAGAAACACGCCTCCCAGGCGGAGAAACACGCCTCCCGGGCGGAGAAACACGCCTCCCGGACGGAGAAACACGCCTCCCGGACGGAGAAACACGCCTCCCGGATGGAGAAACACGCCTCCCGGGCGGAGAAACACGCCTCCCGGGCGGAGAAACACGCCTCCCGGGCGGAGAAACACGCCTGCTAAGCGGCGAAACCCGTCTTACGGGTTCTGGTGATACTTGTCTCTCGCTAGGAGATGGTCTGGGCGAGAAGCCCCGTCTCTTCTCGTATTCTTTGTAAGTTCTCTCTTGAGGCTCAGTTCTTATTGGTTGGCCCTTAGGGTTTCTAGCGTCTGGTTGTATATATTTTCTGTCGTCGTATTGTTTATCGTAAGCTTGTGTTGAGGCTTTTGATGATTGGGCCTGAAAGAGAAAGCTGGATTAGAAATAATTAATTATTTTAAAACGTACGGTACCCAGGTAATATTAATTCATTTGTGCGCCCACAACTCGTCTTTATATGTAGCGACGACTCGGATGCGAGTGCATGTAGGTGAATAAATCGCCAGCTGGCTGTAGTGTACGGTGTCGGGCCACATTTATTTATTTACAACCTGTTCTATTCCACTGAAGGGCCACCCTTTCTTCCTCCCAATTTTGGAATGCTTGAATCAATTCTGTTGGTAGGCGTAGAGCTCGCCCCGTTATCTTCGTCTGGGTTTGCGATGGTATCATCTTTAGAACTTGAATTATATTTGTTACCTGTGACTGCCACGGAGATTGTGCGCTGGAGGAGTACTGCGACTGATGCCCGCCCGCTCCTGAGTGACCGCCAGGGTTGGTGATATTGTACGGCGTCGGACCTTGGAAGTTGTCTTTCATTATGGTATGCTGAAAAGTCATTTATTTGTCAGGAAATTTGTAATCATTTTTAGCACAAATAACAACATCTATATTAATTTATTGGGTTGTGGAGGTCTGGTAGGCAGCCGCTTCACGTAAAATACTGGTATTCAGCTGAATCCGGTTTGACTGGGAGCCGACCCCAATGTAGTTGGGAAAAGGCTAGGCAGATGAAGAACAGCATCTATATTAATTTGTTTCTTTGAACGCGCTAATCTTTGGAACTACCAGCCGGATTTGGAAAATCAAAGTATATGTTTATCATAGCCACAGTCATGAGGAAGGCTATAAACTATACGGGAACGGGAAAAAACGCAATATGCGCGTACGAAGTCACGGGAAAAAGCTAGTGTACTAATAAAATATTTCTTTAATTTAAAAAAAGAGACATTGAAACTATGTTTCTAATCTCTATATCGACGGCCAAGACCTAAATGCCAAGACCTCTCAAATCAGAATCTGAAAAGTTTACAGAAGTAATTAAAAAGCACAATATTTTTGTTAGAGTGCAGATATCTACAAAATAAATATTTTGAAGTTTGTTAAATGTTATTTTCCAATGGCTTGAGATATGTTATCAGAAAATTGCTAAAAAGAGCAGTTTGACTAAAAATGAGTTAGGTCTTGGCCGTTAGACTAACAAGAAAATCGAATAAAATCATTTTAAATAAATTCAACGAGTGTTGATTTTACACTTGCCGGTTTGTCCTGTTGGTAAGATTGGGTCGCTGAGTAGCGGCCGTGGATCGGGGGATGTGTGACGCTGGTGTCAACTATCTCAATGCTCCTGAGAGCGGTCTGGCGCGTATCTGCTTGGGCCACCTGTGAAGGTTTACCGTTTTTACTAAATACGTCGACTAAACACTTAGTATATTAAAGAAAAAAGTGCTTATTGCTTAAATGACGAATGACAATCGAGCGATATATTTAACTAGCGACTTGGTTCCATCCAGGTTATAAACTATCATTTATGTTTTTTTTTTTCAAATCCATTCAGCAGCATTTTCTTCCTTACAAATATTTTTAATATTATAAGTAGGATCGGATGTTTCTTCAGTAAGCGTGCGAAACTTAAGAGTGCATTTATGCAGGTCTTTTAAGGAAATTGAATTTTGTCAAACTGAACAAACTTGTTTTCCACAACGCGAGGATAATTAACACTACCTCGCGGCAAGGCTTTTTGATTACCTCTCGGAAATAGATCAAATTCATAAATGACTTTGGACATATCTCAAAACCGTGTGTTTTTTTTTATATGTACAATAGTGGTGCATGGGACTGGCGACCTTCGGGTTAAGGTGATGCGTTTCGGCTAGGGTTCTCCTGAAACGCTATCATGAATTAGGCGTTCTATTTATTTAGCTTAACTCGTAAGGTACCCGGTAGTCCAGGGTCAAGATACAGGTTTTTAAGTGGGCGTGGGAACTCTTCGACAGAAATACCCAATAAAAATTTTAGCCCGACCCGGAATTTGCACCAGGGACCTCATGATCCGTGATGTATAAGCCAGCTACGACATAGATGAGTTGAAATATATTCCTTTGCAAAATCAGCCTTTTAATGTTCTCACTGCTGGGTCACAGGCCTCCTCTCTAGGAGAGGGAATGGGCCATAATCCACCACGCGCGCCCAGTGCGGGTTGGTGAATGTCACTTCTTCGAATTGTTGGTTCTAGGACACGCCGGTTTCCTAACGATGTTTTCCGTCACCGTTTTGAGAGCAGTGATAATGAAATTAATTACAAAAAGTAGTACGCCTGGCTGGGTTTGAACCCGCGACATACAATTCTTAAGTCGGAGCCGTTACTACTCGACCACCACTGCTCAGCCATTGCTTTTGAAGATTTCCTACCCAAAGCACGGAGTGTCACACAACCAACTTCCTAACTCCAGGCAGTAACTGAGAACTTGTCGGCAAAAAACTCAATCAATTTTAAGCCGGACCCGGGATTTGAACCTGGTAGTACCTCATGATCCCTGCCGCATAAGCCAGCTACTAGACCAGTGAGTCAGCGGAAGTTTTTTCCTTTGCAAAACTCATCCATTATTTTTGAACAGGTGTTACTAAAGCACGGGGTGTCACACAACAAACTTCCTAACTCCAGGTGGAAACTGAGAACTCTTTGGCAAAAAAAAAACAATCAGTTTTAAGCCGGACCCGGGATTTGAACCTGGTAGTACCTTATGATCAGTGCCGCATAAGCCAGCTACTAAACCAAAGAGCTGGCGGAAGTTTGTCCAAAACTCATCCATTGCTTTTCAACTGGTGAGATTGAGGTCGAAACATTTCCAACAACAAAAATATGGGGAAGTAGCTACAAGTATGCCCGCAGCTTCGGTCGTCCGCCTGTCTTTACTAAGTCTTATGTTCAAGAAGTTCCACACGAAACAGACTTCCATAAACCTCTATAGTATTTTGTGTGTGCAGAAAAATGTCCTTGTGATAGTTCTTTTTTATTCAGAGTTCAAAGTCTGTGCAGACACAAGTCTGTATCGTGTGGACCCACTAGTAGGCTGGAAACCGTAACAGACAGAGTGCCTATCGCATGTATTGTATAGTCTGGATAAGTTATTAAAACCAACGCACCTTTTAAATTAACGTCGGTGTTTCTTCGTATGATGGGAGATTTCAAAGATTAGATCATTCTTCTGCTCTTGATATTGGTGTATTAGAGGAAATCAATGGGATAGGATCTGATTCACAAGGTAAGGTACAGATTCTACTTTAGTTATAACATAGTTGTCCGGATTTATGAGATAGAGTAGGTATAACTTAATTTTTTTTTACACTTATAGCATAAACATTATTTAAATTACGGCATAACTTATACTTATTTTAATAGATTATCGAAAGGTTAGGCTAGTTAAGAGGGAGCTCCGCCTTTGGGTTTCTTCCAGAATGTTTTCCCTTTATTAGGGTTTTCTAAAAGGTACTCCTTCATACGCTCTTTGTTTCTTTTAGCTTTACTAGGACTCAGTTTTTTAGGAGCATTTCCTTGTGGAGGATCAGGGCCGCTATCAGTTTTCGCCGGCCCACTCGTCTTCTTTTTGGTGTGCTTACCACCACCACCGAAATGTTTCGGCTGGGTGCCCCCTCGGAAATGACTTCGTTCATTACCCCCTCCAAAATGACTCCGTTCATTCCCCCCACCGAATTTTTTAGGGTAATTGCCACCTCTAAAATGTTTCGACTGATTACCACCCCCAAAATATTTTGGCTGGGAAAAACCTTGCGGCGGATCATACATTTCTGCGGAATAAGATGCAGATGGATAGAAACCCATTGGTCCCATGGGCCCCATACCCATTGGATCTATAGGTCCCATGCCCATTGGTCCCATAGGCACCATTCCTGTTGGTCCCATAGGCCCCATATCCATTGGTCCGATAGGTCCCATGCCCATTGGTCCCATAGGTCCCATACCCATTGGTCCCATAGGTCCCATACCCATTGGTCCTATAGGCCCCATGCCTGGCGGACCCATAGGGCCCATTGAACCCATACCAATTTGATTCATGGGCGCCACACCCCCATGCACCCTGGGCGGCATACCCATTTGTCCCTTGGGCCCTTTACCTTTTTGCCCTATGGGTGGGTTAGGCGGCATACCCATTTTCCCCTTGCCATTACCCATTTGCCTCATAGGCGGCATCATACCCTGCCCAGGGGGCGCCTTTGTAGTTTTTGATTTGAGCCTAATTTTTATTTTTTTTAATCCAAGATAAACAAAGTTGTTTCTTTCGGCAAGCTTATCAACTGACAACTTATCGATACTGAAGGTTACGGTCTGGCCGGCTGGATGATCAGGTTTCTTGCTAGTTATCCACCAGTCCGAGAAGTCAATTCCTTGATTTTGAGATTTCAGCATACTAAGAATGTCCTCATCATCTAGATCGGGATCTGCGACGTACGCAATTCCGATCACAGGTTTAGGTAATTCGCTCAGGTTGATGATTTTAATGATTGCCCCCTCCCACAGGTGAAGATCTGGCAAGTGATTTTCAAGCCATTCTAACGTTTGGATATTCGCACAACTAAGCATAAGGCATCCAGATCGGGCTGAGTAACCTACAAAGCTAGGGCCATTTCCATCCTTTTCTGCGTCGACAAGGTCTAGGATTTTATCCTCAAGCTTTTCAATTTGCTCTTGAGACATAAGTCCGTTCTCATCAAGAATGCGAATACGTATAGGAAGACCAGAGGGTTTCTCTGGGGGCGGAGCACCCGGAAGGCCAACCCCTTTTAGCCTTTCTACCTTTATAGCTCTCGCCTGTCTTTCTGGGCTCATTTTTCGTAGAGCAACCTCTCGCTTCTTCCTTTTCTTTTCTGCTTTAGCAGCAGGATACTCCGGGATGCGATTATGACGGGTTTCACATAACTCCCTAGCTTCCATAAAGGTTTTCCCTTGCTTTAACCAAAAAAAGAGCCGCCTTCTTTTCGCGCCTGTTAATTTACTGATATCTCTCAATCTCGCTTGTTCTCTTTTTTTAGCTTTTTTACTTTTCTTGGTTTCGGAGGGATCTAACGTATTGCTAGTTTCACCGGGGCCCTGTTTATCTAGGTTGTCTAAGACATCTTGAGAAGTTTCATCAAGGTCATCTACCGAAGAAGGACCAGGGGCATCTTCGTCGGGATGAGGTGATTTAGGATCTTTTGACTCTGGTTCTGCTTTTCTGACCCAGCGGTAGCGGGAATTTGCCTACCAACAACGGATAAACAATGTTATGAAATTGTCACGAGCTTTAAAGGCGATGTGTTTCTAATTTTGATTTATAACGAAAAGCACCACCTTTTATCAACTAACATTTTAAAATTAACGCACACATCATGCTTGCCCATTCAGTTTTAAGACAGTTCCAGTTTTTGATGACACGAGTATAAATTGAATAATTACATAAATTAACTTGTCTAGTAAATGTATAGGAAATATTATTTTTGATTCAAATATAATGCGCTAGCGAACACAAAAATGTCTCATTTTAGTCTATCGGAGTCCATGATTCCCGATGTTTCTAATAATACAGGAATATTTTTTATTCAGTGTACAAACATTGACAAATTGAACTTAAAAGAGTTTTAATAAACACTTTTTTTTTTTTTCATTTTAGTACAAAAAAGTAGCGTTAACGAGAGATGTTTACTTTGAAACTGATTTTATGGTTGCGAAACGCCCTTAACTACCTTCCTATCAGGCATGCGCTCGTGCATAGGTGGGTTACGATGTACTGATTTCTGATCCAATTTTCCCTTCGTACTTTCATGGAGCATCTAAGTGCAATAAACATTAAACTAAACATTAAGATGAATTAAATTATGGCACTTTTAAAAAAAAAAAAACGTTGTTTCCTACTTAATGCATCAGGTACTTTGCAATGGCATTGAGGCCGTGATCAAGCCTCCTTTGAGTGCCTGCTAAAATGATCCTTTCATTAGGGATCGCGGTGTTACGGATCTCATAGATTCGAGGAAATTCTGCGAGCTGTTCGTAAATTTTCAGCACTGTGCGTGCGATGACCAAGTGTCGGGCGCCACCCTGCCGCCCGCGGTTCTTAGTCTGACATTCTCACCGAGGTGTGCGCCAGCTGGCTTGTTATTATGAAGAACATATAGTGTCCATATTATTTAGCCGAATAAAAAAATAAAAAAATGTTTTAAAAAATAATGGAAATGTGTTCTATTACTGATATAAACCTACCAATTTTTTGTGTGCACTGCTTTAAGAATAATCCTGTATAATACCCAAAAAAAATAATTAATACAACTATTTGTTAAATTGCATTGTTACAGATTGATAAGTGTCTTTGGACTAGGGTTTTTATGTTGGGTTTCGCTAGAGCGTGTTGATTAATTTAGTGTAAAATGGAAAATTCTGGTAAAATATTTACGCGGAGCAACAGAATTAAACCGGATCTCCGCGGCCCAGTTACTGGGGAGAAACCGTAAACCCTAAGGTTATTGCGGTCGTCAGACTTTCGGATTTCTGACATTCCGTGATAAATGTCATATTTTTCAATAACATGACAGCCGGTATTACGGCATCACATGCCATGGGGCATGGAGGGGTATTTGAAAGTAGCTGACACGCGCATCCAAGCCTTGACCCCTCAAAGGGTGGCTTGACCCCTCAAATAGACTGGCGTGTGTACAATAGTACAATATAATAACATGCAGTAAACGCAAATATAGACGACGGTGTTGAACTTTTGATTTGTTTAAAAGGAAACATTTAATAAACGCAGCACTTCTAACCTATCATAAAATAACATTATTTCAAAGTATCCAATACAAAAGCCCATACGAGGGAAACTCGTAGCACAGATTGTGTGTATTTTCTCTCGTTGCATGGAGCAGAATTTCTTACTTCTGTATGTTCCTATTTCGAACAAGAATTGTGATATTTTAACTGCCTGATTTTTATCACCATCCAAATTTAAAAAAAAAAGAAAATCTAATTACAAATGAAATAAAATTAGCCGTACCCTGCATATTGTAGAGCTATCAAACAAAATTCCATCTGATATTTTTGATTTTGGTCTTTAAATGAAATGTACGACGACGATCTAACGAATGGCCAATACTTGGATGACAATAAAAATACAGCATTTGAAGTTTTATTTTAAAATAAATAAACTTATTCCTATAATTCATGTCAATATGAGGAGTACTTACCACTTCAGGTACATTTTTAGATGTGTACCCATAGTCCTGCTCTGCAGATATGGCCTGGTTGAAGGGAGGACGTGGGTGACTTTGGTGTGGCTGTAAACAACGAATCTAATGAATCAATTTGAATAAACGTTTGAAAATCGAATAAAAATTTGACGAAGACTATCAAAAAAAAAAATGTTTGAGTCAGGCGTTACTTTGCGGAAATCCATTTTAAATTTGAAAATGAAAATAATATATCTAGTTTTAATTTCCGCGAATATTTATGGGTTGCACAATGGTTGGTTGTATAATTTTGCACTGTTGAATGACCAGACGAATTTAGTTTCTTCCCCTTTACTGCGAATATTTGTGGGTAGTTGTACACAAATAACCAACGGTGGTAGTGTATAAAAAGGGGGCCTTGTACTAAATTCTCAGTCGCAACTCAACGGTCGGCGAGTCAACACGTCCCCTGAGTATGCCTCGTGGAGAGGCGAAACACGTGTCAGGGAGGTGCATACCTGCAACCCATAAATATTCGCGGAAATTAAAACTAGATATATTATTTTCATTTTCAAATTTGAAACCTATCAAAGCTTACTATTGGACTGACTACTCAGAGATGTGAAAAATAAGCCTGAAATTTTGACAGTCAAGTTATTATTTTCATGAGAGCTAGCTTCATGGCAATTGTCCCTCCTTTAGCCTAACCTGTTGAAGGAACCATTTAAAACATAACATTATTTGACACTCAAGTTCATTGTTCCAAGATAAAAGTAGTGACATAATCATGAATCTCAGTTTTATTTTTAATTTTGGCTAGTTAGTTTACGCTTCTCACAAGTGCAATTTAGAAGTTGTAATGCTATCATGAAATCAATTCTTCTTCTTTTCGAGGGTTAATTCCTTAGATTTTTTGGGCCCAGACGTCAAGTGCAGTGTCTGTGGCATTAATTAAATCCCACAAAGTACAGGTGCATGGAGAGCGAGAAAACCACTGCAACTGCTTTTTTTATAAAGCGATTAAATTGTTCCTAGTATAAAAAAAAATGTCTACATATTTTATTTTAAAAATTATGTTAGTTCGAAATATAGCCTTGCGGAGTTTTTTGTGGATATTGATGAGTATTATAAACATGTAGTGCAATGTATTATCAAAAATTTCTACAGTGCATGCTGAAGACTTTTACAGGCAATTTTTGATACCTTGGGCAACAATCGTCCTTATATTTCTACCGATTATGTCGTCCGTATATAGTATTATTTGAGTTTACCGCGAGCAACCAAGACAGACGCAACAGTGTACTTTGTTTTATAATATGTAGCTTCTCTCCCCGACTTTTGCCTAACGAGTCAGCCCGCACCACTGAGCTATTAGCGTTAAATTACCTAACTAATAATAACCAGACCCAGCGTGTCCACCCACAATGACCCCGTTAAGCAGAGGCGTGTATCCCACAGGGGATGCCCTTAGCCATTCATTGCCACCACAGTATTGTCCGGTTGAGCAGTAACCAGCCTTAGCGTGCTGAACTGCGAGTGGTTATGTAAAAAAAAAACAATGGAAAAATAGCAAAAACTCTTTTTATATAACAATAGCTTCTGCCCACGATTTTGTCCGCATGGAGTAATTACTAACCCCCGATCTTGAAACATTCGCGTGTGATTAGCCTATAGCCTTCCTCGATTAATAGGCTATTGTCTACGTAACGTCACACGGTGGGCTGAAAATCGGCTTTCATAGACTTAGGGATTTCAATTTGCAAGTGCTTGTTTTTATGTCGGATATCGCTTCTATTAGTCATTACTATGTACAAAAATGACACCCGGGTTAATTCTGCCCAAAAACGAAGGAAATATAATTTTTTTACGAAAAATTTGTATGAAGCTAGTATGAAAAATCGAATTATCTCCTAAACGGCATGTTTAACCGTAATATCCTTGGAGGTGGTCATAGTGCTAATTATTTATGATTTTTTGGTTGGCGATCGGACAAAAATTTAATGCCGTTTTTTTTAAAAAAATCGTCAAAATATTTTTATTTGTTTTTACGTATGAAACGATTCCTTTTGGTGTTTATGTTGAAGAACACGGACTTTTAACTACACATAACATAAAATAGCATCACTCCTATATTTTCGAAGGAGTTGGCAGAGGTTTATAGTACACCCACACGTAGACAACTATGTTTGAGCTAGATAATTATCAACACAAAATGAGTTTTAAAACTTTTCATACAACCAAATGACCAATTGTTTACTCTTCTAATGAGTCCAAAAAGAAGTAATTAAGTAACTACACTGATTAGGTCTTCTAATGAGTCTTAATAGGTGATTTAATGATTTTCAATATCTCACGACAATGCCAACTATGGATTACATTCAACATTTCCTGATAAGTAAGCTAATTTGTTAATTAGCAGTGCTATGAGTTCTAAGAATAGTTAGTGACAATTATAGATTTTCATTAGCTAATGTGGAGATAACTAATGAGGGTAGTTAAATAATTATTGGCGTTTTGCAATAAAAGGGCTAAAGTTTTGTTTTATAATTTAATTTGTTCACAACTGTGTAACTGCTAACACTAAATCAGCGACTATAAAATCTTAGAATGGAAAGTTTAATCACCAATTTAGACTTGTTTGTTCTTCTACGAAGTGAGAGTACTTCATTTGATCATGAAGTATTGTTCAGTGCAGTTGTATCCCGCATAGGCGATTGCTTGTCTGACGAAGATCGTGTTGTTCTCAAAGAATTTTGTCGGAGATTTACGCGAGCCGCTTTACAAAGGTGGCAGAAATCCAACCGATTCCTTGATAATTTCAGGAGAAAGTACGAGAATTGGTTGGGAGCAAATATTGATTGGCCGAGTTTTGTGCAAACTTTAGTTAATCAAGAACCAAGTGTTGATAAGGCACCAAGAGCGCCCTCAGTCTCTCCAGAACCGTCGACATCAACGTCCATTGGAACAATGACGAAAAGATCCCGTAAACCATTCGAAGATCTGGGAAGTAAACAAAAAAAGAGAAGATCTGATGAACACACAGGCGAAGATTCCAGTGAATTGGCATATGCAGCTGCAGCACGTTTAAAAGAAGAAGGGCATGGAGATATCGCCTCTGTCATCGAATACATGATGAAAAATCCTGAAGTAGCCGCTAAATTAAATGAAACGCTTAAGAAACCAGCGAAAACAATCATATTTACGCCAGAAAAGGCACTTGGATTGCTTCTTTCGCTAAAACTCTCTAAGTGGCAATATATTACGTTGCGTGAGGCTGCCATTCGGGAAGGTGCTAAGGATATTTATCCATCTTACTATAAAGTGCAACAAACTAAGCTTGATTGCTACCCTCCGAAGCAATCAGTGACAGTTACTGATTCATCGGCTAGGATTACACTTCAAGCTTTACTTGATATCACGGTTACAAGAATCCTTCAAAGCCTTTCTAACGAAGAGCATAACAAGCAGTTGAAGCTGATATCCAAGTGGGGATTTGATGGTGCTTCTAACCAAAGCCGATACAAGCAGAAAATTGAGGGTGAGGAAGATGACTCGAGCATTTTCATGACCTCCTTGGTGCCACTAAAACTCATAGATGGAGACAACATTTTATGGACGAACCCAAAACCATGCTCAGTTTTGTATTGTCGTCCAGTTCAGTTTACTTTTGTAAAGGAGAGTGAAGCAGTTGTCCTTGAGCTGAAAAAACAAATTGATGAAGAAATTGAGGCCCTTATCCCCACAGAGTGCAATAATAATAAGGTGACTCATCAACTAATGATGATGATGATCGACGCTAAAGTCTGCACTTACCTTTCTGAAGCTAGATCAAATGCATCGTGCTACCTGTGCTTAGCAAAGCCTACAGAAATGAACCGCTTAGATGCTGTAACATCAAAAATTGTGTGTTCGGACCTGTATGAGTTTGGCTTGTCATCCCTACACGCCCGTATAAATTGTATGGAATGTCTGTTACACATTGCATACAGGCTCGACTTCAAACGGTGGGCAGCGAGAAGTGATGAGCACAAAGAAATGCTACAGACAAGGAAGAAAATAATTCAAAATAATTTCAAAGATGAGCTCAATCTGTTGATTGATATAGTAAAACAAGGCTCGGGAACCACCAATGACGGGAATACTGCAAGAAAATTCTTTGAGTTTCCTAATAAAACCGCAGCTATAACCGGTTTGGATGAAGACCTCATCAAAAGATTTGCTGTAATTTTACAAGCAATTACATCTGGAGAGCAGGTCGATATAATAAAATTTAGAGATTATGCTCGCAAAACAGCAGAAAAGTACGTATTATTATACGACTGGTACTACATGTCGTCAACCGTTCATAAGTTATTAATCCATGGGGCTGACATAATCGAGAAAAATAATATTGTGCCGATTGGGACTCTCTCGGAAGAAGCCTCAGAGTCTCGAAACAAAGATTTTAGGAGGTTTCGAGAACATCATTCGCGGAAAAGAAGCAGGCAGGATTCTAATCAAGACATTTTAAATATGCTTGTTGTTTCTTCGGATCCTTTGCTAAGTGCACAAAGGCCTAAGTTAGATGCCAAGAAAAAGCAGAGCTTTTTTGCTGAAACTCTCGACTTAATTCAATTTCAGGAAACTGAGTTCGAGTTTTTGGATATATCCAATCTGGATGCTGACTCAGAATTGGAGTCTGACAACGAGAGTGATAAGGAAAATTTGTAAAAAAAATATATATGTACATATTTGTAAATTTGTATTTGAGTGTGTTTGGGTTTTTTTGTAATATTTAATGATATTTTTTATTTATTTTACTTTATTTTACAAATGCGTAGTGTTAATTCCTTAAATTAAATTATTTTGTATATAATATAACTTTATATGTTACTTTAATAATAATTTGATAATCTTTTTTTATTTAAATAATATAAATGTGTCAAAAACAGCAGTTTTTTTATTTCATTTTTCTTGATTCGTGTGTTCTTAATATTTGGGTTAATAACATATCGAACTTTTTAACTTGGACACTAAAAGGGATCGTTTTACATGTAAAAATAAATAAAAATATTTTGACGATTTTTTTAAAAAAAACGGCATTAAATTTTTCGTCCGATCGCCAACCAAAAAATCATAAATAATTAGCACTATGACCACCTCCAAGGATATTACGGTTAAACATGCCGTTTAGGAGATAATTCGATTTTTCATACTAGCTTCATACAAATTTTTCGTAAAAAAATTATATTTCCTTCGTTTTTGGGCAGAATTAACTCGGGTGTCATTTTTGTACATAGTAATGACTAATAGAAGCGATATCCGACATAAAAACAAGCACTTGCAAATTGGAATCCCTAAGTCTATGAAAGCCGATTTTCAGCCCACCGTGCGTCACTAGATCGGGCTGCCACTGTTGGACGACTCAGAGAGGGAGTGCTTACCAAAATCTCACACGCGCGCCGCCACTGTGGCATTCTTTGTATCGCTCTATAAACCCTCACATGCATTATTGTAAAAAACCTAAAATTATTGATTATAGCACACCTAAAAGCTATTGAAGAAGTATTTTTATTTATCACCAAAACAGCTATATAAAACAATATAGTTCCTCAGATTAGCGCATTCAAGCAAACAAACAAACAAACTCTTCAGCTTTATATATTAGTACCCATATAAATGATTAGAATTCATTTTGATACATTTTTTTCTTAAATTACCTGTTGTCCATAAGATGGATTAACATTTGCTTGTGGAGAACTAAAGCCAAAAGTATTCTGCGGCACTTGGGTCCCCATTGGTGTATTCCATTGATTTGCGTTGTTGCCACCACCAGAAACCCAAGGCGAAGGTCTATTATCCATAGAACCTTGGGGCCCACCATGGCTGTGGGGCCCTACTTGAGGTCTGGGTCCATGCGACCCAACAGTTGCATGAGATCCCACAGATCCATGAATTCCCCCATGGCTCAGAGGTGCTTGGTTGTTATAATCATTGGGAGCTTGACCCATGTAGTCATTTCTGGGTGCATTTGGGTAATCATTCCTGGTTTGGTAACTAGGTCTTGAGTCAAAGCTGCTTTCCTGTGGTGGTTGGCTTGACTGAAAAAATAAAATATGGTAAACAAACTAATCCTTTCTATTTGTATTGATGGTATACTACTTTTCTGAATAACAGTTTTCAAATAATTACAAGTACTGGTGCTATATAATTTTTCCTATGCTATCCATATTTAAATTGAGAAAATTTCTATTTGTTATGTTTATGCTACCCCCTACAGTGCTACAGTTATAGCAATAAAAGCATTACAATACAATGACAATGAATTTGGAAGTCTATAATCTCTCGAAATCATTTTAGAGATAGAGATACTGAGATAGACTATCAAATGATGTGTAAAAAAGTGTTCCAAATCTTCAGTTGACAATTAAAGTTTACAATCTCTCTGAGATATTTTATAATATTATAATGTTTTCCATCTTCTTGTGACATATTTACAGAATGCTTCAGAGGGGGAGGTTATCCAAAGGTAGGGGATCTATATATCCATAATTAGAGTTGATGTTGCCAGAATACTGTTGCGCGCCAGAATTAAGTTAGGATGATGGCGGCATTCGGTACCACTAGCGCCATCTAGTATCGAGTAGCAGAACTAGTGAAGTCAAGGACCTTCGAGATTTATCTATGCTAGAATTCTCGGACCTTAGTCGGTCGCGACCGATATGTACGCGAACTTTCTGGAGTTCTACTCGGCGCCCTATATAAAGCCGGCACATGTGCCGACCGGGTCAGTATTGGATTTGCGATACAAGTGATAACTTCGAGAGCGATCTTCGACTGCGAACTCAAGTGATTAATAGTGCGATTGTGTTTTGTGATTAGTGAGTTTATAGTGTAATTAGTGTGGTGTAAATTAAAGTGTCATCTTTGTTTATTGAATCGGCTGATTTTAATTGTAACGAACCCGAAGCTCGTAACAATTGGTGTCAGAAGAGTGGATTTAAAAGATGCCGATTCTACCGAAGGACGACACTGAGGGTATCCGTACCCGTAGTCAACGCCAGCAAGAGACGGACCAGAGGCGTTTTGGAGGTGCAACGCCGCAGACGACGGAGAGACAGTTGCCAACCATGGAGGCCGGCTTGTCCGCAGTAGCTCCAGCATCATCATCAGCACCAGACTTTGCTGCTCTGATGATGATGCTGCAGGAGCAGACTCGCCGCCAGGAGGAACAGGCCCGTCGCCAGGAAGAGCAGGCCCGTCGTTTAGAAGAGCAGCTGCAGCGTGACAAGGAGGAGCAGGCCCGCCGTCAGGAGGAACAGGCCCGTCGTCAGGAGGAACAGGCTCGTCGGTTGGAAGAACAGCTGCAGCGTGACAAGGAGGAACAGGCCCGCCGCCAGGAGGAACAGACCCGTCGGTTGGAAGAACAGCTCCAACGTGACAAGGAGGAGCAGGCGCGCCGCCAAGAAGAACAGATGTTCCTCATGAAGGATCTGCATGCCACTTTCGGCAAAGAAATTAAGGTTGTAAAGGAAAAGGTGGTTCAGCACGAGAATCGCCTGACGGAAGCTGAATCACGAATCGACCAAATTAATCATCGGGTTGACAACGTGATAGTTGACGTGAGGAAAACGCTGGACAACCTTAAAATAGGAGATGGAATCGCAACCTCTGTAGCTACTACACCTTCTCTACGTGGATTCAAAGTGCCGCCGTTCGATGGAACATCTTCCTGGTCGGCATACAAAAAGCAATTTGACGCTGTTATGAAGGCGAACGGGTGGAGTAAGGACCAGGCCATGACTGCTCTCACCCTAGGCCTCCGCGACCAGGCCCTCACTATCCTGGAAGCCCTCGGTAACGAGGTGACTTACGAGCAGCTGATTGAGGCACTGGAAGCAAGGTATGGCGACGCTCATCTGGAACACGTGTTTCGGGCGCAGCTAAAGGATCGCGTGCAACGCAGCGGTGAAAACCTGCAGCAGTGGGCCCTTGAGGTGGAGAAGCTTGTTAGAAAAGCATACCAGTCTGTACCTGCGCTCATTCAAGGGAACCTGGTGCAGGCATTCATTGACGGCATCCGCGACCTTGAAGTTAGAGCTGCCGTGAGGCTCGGGCACCACGAGAAACTTAAGGACGCGTTGGCCCATGCACTAGAGGTGGAAGCTGTGCGGCAAGATCATCGTTCCCATCGCCTCAGGGAGGTTGCAGCGGCTACTGTTCGCGACCGGTCTAAAGGATACAGCCCTAGATGCTATGGCTGTGGGGAAAGGGGCCACCTACGGTCCAGTTGCCCTAAGCGAACTGTAGATAGGGAAGATAGTCGATCTCCAGAGGGTAGGGCGGTTAACAGCACCGCCCAGCAACTGCAGGGAAACGAGTAAAAGCCAGGGCTGCGGGGCGGGTGCTGGCTGATATTCAGAGAGCCCCAAGGATTTCGATCTCACAAACCCATGACGGGAACAGCCTAATCATCAAGGGCGAGGTCAACGGAACGCCATGTAAGCTGACAATAGACACTGGAGCCTCACGCACGGTTGTCAGTTCCCAACTAGTAAGTCGGTTCCTTGGGGACTCCGCATACAACCGAGACCGCATAAATTTGGTGACAGCCACCGGTCAGCGCATACCCGTCCGCGGAGAGAAAGAGATGGAGTTGAAGCTAGGAAACAGGATCTATCTTCATAATGTTATCGTGGCTGATATAATGGACGATTGCATCCTGGGCCTAGACTTTATGAGGAAGAATTGTTGTGAGATCGACGTTAAGCAAGGAGTTTTGAAATGTGGACAAGAGGAACTTTTCATGGAAGGGGCATTACCAGGAAATGTGTACAGCCTCAAGAAGATTGTTCTTCCGCCGAGATCCGAAACGATTGTGCCGGTTAGTCTTCCTCGGAATTCTGGGCAGACTCATCGTTGTGTGCTTGTGGAAAGGGTAGACAATGACCTTCCTTGGAAAGTGGCCCGAACTTTGGTTAGAGCCACTGACATTTCGGGGGTACGTGTGCTGAACGTTTGTGATAAGGAACAGATGATAGAAAAAGGCACGCTGATTGGTACTTGCGAGGAAGTGGATTGGTTGCGTCGGTGCCAAAATCTATCGACTGGGAACCTCAGCAAGGACGCCCAGACGAAAGTGACCACACTTTTAGATGACTGTCGCAGCGTTCTGTCTCAAAACGAAATGGTCAAGGCGAAGAGAATGTTACTGAAGTATGCCAATGTTTTCTCTTCAAATGATGCTGACATCGGGAAGACTGATTTAGTTCAACACAAGATAAACACAGGAGAAGAGTTGCCTATCCGTCAACGACCAAGGAGATTGCCGGTAGCGCGTGAAAAGGAAGTGGAAAGCATGATTGAGGGAATGGTTAAGGATGGTGTCATAGAACCTTCATCAAGTCCATGGTGTTCACCTGTAGTGCTGGTAAGAAAGAAGGACGGCACCATGCGGTTTTGTGTTGACTATCGTCGTCTGAACGACGTTACGAAGAAGGACAGCTATCCGTTGCCAAGAATCGATGACACGCTGGACATGCTTACTGGAGTAAAGTGGTTTAGCACGCTGGACCTAAAAAGTGGCTACTGGCAGGTTCAAATTGATCCTAAGGACAAGGAGAAAACGGCATTCTCGACAGGAAAGGGTCTGTGGCAATTTAAGGTTATGCCATTTGGACTGTGCAACGCTCCGGCAACGTTTGAAAGGTTGATGGAACTAGTACTAACGGGGTTAATTGGCGATGCTTGTCTGGTCTATTTAGATGACATCATCATCGTAGGCCGTACGTTTGATGAACATCTGCAAAACCTGGATCGCGTGCTCATGAAGATCCAGAGTGCAAACCTCAAGTTAAGTCCAAAGAAGTGTTCATTTTTCAAACGGCAAGTTAGCTTTTTGGGATATGTAGTGTCGGAAGAAGGTATCCGCACTGATCCAGGGAAAATCGCCGCTGTCAAGGACTGGCCAATTCCAAAAGACAAGACACAAGTCAGAGCATTTTTGGGTTTGTGCTCCTATTATCGGCGATTTGTTAAGAACTTTGCAGATATAGCCAAACCCCTGCACAAGCTAACTGAGGAGAAGCGACAATTCTGCTGGGACGAGAGTTGCGACATTGCATTCCAGGAACTCAAGGAACGTCTGTGTAAAACACCTATTTTGGGGTATCCTGATACGGGCAAGGAATTTATAGTTGACACAGATGCCAGCGATATAGGACTTGGCGGTGTGTTATCTCAACGGAATGGCGATCAAGAGGTTGTGATAGCGTACTTCAGCAAGTCTCTGTCAAAACCGGAAAGGAATTATTGTGTCACGAGACGGGAATTACTTGCTGTGGTCAAGTCATTGCAGCATTTTAGCAAATATCTGCTGGGAAGGAAATTCCACTTAAGAACTGACCATGCTGCGCTGAAATGGCTATTGCAATTCAAAAATCCAGAAGGACAAGTTGCGAGATGGATTGAACTACTTCAAGAATACGACTTTGTGATTGAACATCGCAGCGGGAAATCTCATGGCAACGCAGATGCATTATCAAGAAGACCTTGCCCTGAAGACTGCAAGCATTGTACTCGGCAAGAGGGTAAAGAAGTCGTACCTGTGAGGATGATCAAGACAGATCTTAGTAACGAGTGGAAGGAAAACTTAGAACGTGCACAGCAGGATGATTTGGACATTAAGCCGATCCTGGAGTGGATGAAGGCCAGTGCTCCGAAGCCTACGTGGAGTGATGTCTCAGCGATGAGTTCAATCACAAAAAGCTATTGGGCCCAATGGGACAGCTTAGTGATTCAGGATGGAGTCCTGTGCCGTAAATGGGAAAATGCTCGGGGAGACAACTGTCATTTGCAAATGGTTGTCCCTAAAGCTAAAGTACCGGATGTTCTACAGCTGTACCATAATGGTTGTTCGGGAGGCCATATGGGAGTTAAACGAACTCTACTGAAGATACGGGAACGGTTTTACTGGGTCCACTGTCGTGACGATGTTGAGGACTGGTGTCGCAAGTGTACAAGTTGTGCGGCTGTTAAAGGACCTCAGACTCGTAGCAGAGGTGCATTGAAATTGTACAATGTTGGTGCACCATGGGAAAGGATAGCGCTAGACGTTGCGGGACCGTTTCCGGAAAGTGAAAGTGGTAACAAGTATTTCATGGTGGTTATGGATTATTTCACTAAGTGGCCCGAAGTCTTCGCCATTCCAAACCAAGAAGCTTCAACAGTTGCGGATAAACTAGTTCATGAAGTCTTCTGTCGTTTTGGAGTACCCTTGGAGATTCACAGCGATCAAGGAAGGAATTTTGAGTCCCAAATATTCCAGGAAACTTGCCGAGTTATGGGTACTCATAAAACTAGAACAACTTCTTACCACCCACAATCGGATGGAATGGTAGAACGATTTAATCAGACATTGGAGAGATATCTGGCCAAAGTTGTGGAAAACCGGCAACGAGATTGGGACAAACACATACAACCGTTTTTGCTGTCATACCGAAGTGCTGTTCATGAAAGCACGTCAGTGACACCAGCTTTCGCAAACTTTGGGAGAGAATTGCGGCTACCTGCAGATCTGATCACCGGAATACCTCCTGATGCCCCACGCAGTATAACCGATTATGCGAATGACTTGCGGAACAAAATGAACGACATTCATGAGCATGTCAGACAATCGGGCCAGCAAATGTCTGAAAAGATGAAAACCCGCTATGACCGCAAAATGAACAATAAAGGGTTCGAGGAAGGTTCACTAGTGTGGTTGCACAATCCAGTTCGCAGCAAAGGGAAATCTCCTAAGCTTCAAGCTAAATGGGACGGACCGTACCGGATTGTGACGAAGATCAATGACGTGACCTACCGTATACAGAAAGGTACAAGAAGCGCTCCTAAGATCGTCCATGTTGATCGACTGGCGCGTTATTATGGCGCTGATAATGCTCGGGACGAGCATGTCTTAGGAGGGGGCAGTGTTGCGCGCCAGAATTAAGTTAGGATGATGGCGGCATTCGGTACCACTAGCGCCATCTAGTATCGAGTAGCAGAACTAGTGAAGTCAAGGACCTTCGAGATTTATCTATGCTAGAATTCTCGGACCTTAGTCGGTCGCGACCGATATGTACGCGAACTTTCTGGAGTTCTACTCGGCGCCCTATATAAAGCCGGCACATGTGCCGACCGGGTCAGTATTGGATTTGCGATACAAGTGATAACTTCGAGAGCGATCTTCGACTGCGAACTCAAGTGATTAATAGTGCGATTGTGTTTTGTGATTAGTGAGTTTATAGTGTAATTAGTGTGGTGTAAATTAAAGTGTCATCTTTGTTTATTGAATCGGCTGATTTTAATTGTAACGAACCCGAAGCTCGTAACAATACTGTTATTGGGACGTATGTTGGATGTTACAAATACATTGGATGTGACAGTTTAAGTAGTTAAGATGTTATGATGTCTCAAATACATTGGACGCAACAGTTAATTCACTAGCTCTTATTGCCAAGTCTCATGTAATAGGAAGCCAGGCTATGCAGACCCAATAATATACATATGCTCATTTTCCAATGGGTGTAGGCAGAAACTATACAAACAGAACCTGCTCTGAACCTTATACACTTCTTTTTTCTGTTTATGTTCATACAGTTGGAAGTATTATGTAGTTATTTCTTACTAAATTATATTGAACTTGGACCCCTAACTTCATCTCAAGAAAGAGGGTATTGTCTCATAGGATCAAATATTGTGTATAGAATTTCATTCAAATTCGTTCAACATTCGATACGCGATTGTTTAACATGATAGGATTTTCATTCATAGGACTGTAATACAAGATCTTACTAGATGCATTGACTTCTTTGATAAATGTATTGAGAATTTAAGAAAACAAAAACCCACTATATGGTATAACTTTTTTTGGAAAATTTTCTAAGTGTTTGCCCCTTACCGTACTCAAGGTGAAAAGTGAGGAGAAATTTTCTAAGTCCCAAAAATTTTTTTTTAATTATTTTTTTTTTGTTTTCTGCACGGCTCATGGTGCCTATAAGCGTATGGTACCAATTTGAAAAAAAAAAAAAAATCGAAAAATTTTCTAAGTCCCGCGCCATAGCGCCCCTAAGGCTACACTCCAACCCACTATATCCAAATAAATTTAATTACATCGACCATTAATTTTTCAATAACATTCCACAATGTTGTCAGAGAGCGATGGAGATCAATAGTTAAAACTTATTTTTCCAAAAACACAGAAAGTATGATGAAGCGCAACATACAAGAATAAAAATGTACTTACAGCCGCTTTTCCTATAGGCACCGCTTTCAAAAGAAAGTTTCCAGGCATTCGGTAGCCGTCGAGACATTTAATTACTTTGAATCCCTCGGTATTATCGGCCAGACCGATCCTAACTTTCTTCGTGCCATCGGTGTCATTTATCAGATGATCAAGGATAAAGTCATTAATATTACATTCCTGTTTTAATAACATTTTCACATCTTGAAATTTTGTCTGTAACAAAACATTAAACATATCAAATTAAGTAAAACGTCCAGAAAATAACCTTTATAAATAACAAAAAGAAAACTAACTTTAGGAGGAAATCCATGAATTGTTATCATCATCTTGACAGGGTTTTTAAATAATGACTTGGTCAGAATCCAAAGCGTATTCTGGGATAAAATATTTAGGTAACAATTTCAATGAACATTGCAAATATTTGACAATAACACAGCAGCGAAGCACAAGTGAACGTTCGCCATGGACGCCATGATACCAAACCAAGCCCTACAAAATTTATGGTAAAAAACATAGATAACAAATCGATCATATATACAAACTTTTTTTTTAATCGACTAAAATGCTTTTTTTAAATTCTAACCATAGCTTAATTATTGTCAACGTCAAACATGACAGACAAAACGGTCGGCCGGTTTTACACTTTGCAGATGTATGCTCTATGCTCAATGCTGCCATTGCTTTCCTTCATGCGTTTACGTTGAGTTACCGTCTTTCCTGTTTATAATAAAAATTAAAAGGTTGCATCAGTATCGTTAGTCGTCCCATTGTGGGACAAACAGTTTATGTTTACCGGATAAAATAGCTGCTGAACGATGTTACTGACTATATTTAATTTACCCGCGCAGGTAAGTAATCTTACCCAACATCGATCGAATTGTAGCCATACAATAAAGACTATCAATAATTATTTTCTGAACAGACGCGGTACACCGACGTAAAGAGCCTGATTCACTCGAAATGCGGCTTCAAGGACGTGATATTGGATAATTTGACATCGGATAGTAACAATACCAAGAAGGTGACTGTGGGTTTGGCTGAAGAGGAAGACGCCGCTATCCTGATGCGGAAGATCAATGGCTTGTTCGTGGACGGACAGCAGCTGTATGTTACAACTATTAAAAAAAAGGTTAGGAATTCACTCCATATTCAGACTAAGTTACAAAGAGACCTCAAAATAAACAAAAAATAATATAGCATATAATATGTATATGTAATTCGGGCTAGTTTTCGCATATCCACGACTAAGCGCGTATTTTGCGAGCAGGTGGGACAAATGTGTCATGAGATCCACCCCAAGGAAGGCCTTAGACAGAGGGTAAGTACCTGCATTTCTGAAGAACTTAGCTATGTAATCCGCAACTACTGGGCAGTATAGCAGATATGCTGCCCTCTCATCCTACTTGCAGGCTCTGCAAAGCGGGCTGTCAGTGACTCTATGTCATAGAAGAGTTTATTAAAACACAGGTGGCTAGTTGTAACTTGTTTAGTCTGTCTTGGGCTTGTTTCGTGAAACAACCACCAATAGAGGGATGTGCCCCTTTGGCCTACCTACACTCACAGCCTATAGGTAGTGATCTTTGTGTCCGGTTGTGTTTCCTTATTAGGGATTCGCCATGTTCCTTGATTCATTGATAGTTATTTTGTTGTATCTCTCCAAGATCAGCCGAGAATCATGTGGCCCATGGTCATGCTGTCGGAAAATATGCATAGAGTGGTCCTTAAATTCCCTGTTTAGGATGGCTAAACTAGCCAGGGAAATGCCCATGCACTCAGATTTAAGCACTGTGTAATGGGCCATTACACACATGAGAAGGTTGAGATCCTCTGAGAAGATTTCCGCACCCTTGCCCGTACCTGTTTTTGATCCATCGGGGAAGATCCGTAACTCAGCGGGACAGCCTCTCGCAGCAGTGATCCTTGTGCAATTGGATTTTGTATATGTAGAGTCTGCTCTTCAGTTGACAGATTCTTGCCATGCAATGGTAATGTTTTTAAAAAGCCATCTCGTAGTTTCCTTTCGCACAGTCTTTCCTAATATAGTGTTATATCTGTTAGTTGTCAAGGAAAGCAAATGCCAATTTTAGGGTCCCACTGTCCCAGGTACATAATCATCCAGTGCTGGCTACGGCTGCGGAATTTGTTCGAAAGAGTCACCACGTCCCTGAAACGAAAAGGGCTTTAAGAGGAACACAGGTTTTAGTACGTCTGATACTCATTATATAGTAGAAGTCATTTGATGATTTCCCATCCATAAAAAAGGTACATAATCATGCACCTGCAAAATACGTGCATAGCCGTGGACTTGCGGTCAAAATTACACACATACATTAATTGGATTGAATGAAAATGTGAAAGATACTAAAAACAATAATTTTATTGCACCAACAGGCACCATCCACAGTGTTGGATATAGGTGTTAACCAGCCACAGTCATTATTACAGCAACCAATGCTCCAACAACCATATTACCAACAAAGTAATCAACCTAATTATGAGCAAGGTTATGCACAGCTGCAGCAAAGTAGAGCCCAGGGAATGCTTGTCCCGTCCATGGTTACTGGTGCGGTGTATGGTGCTGTACAGGTAAGTCATTAATTTAATTTTTAATTTATTTATTTATTTCGAGCAACAAGACTCATTAAGATTTTAGAGAAAATTTATCCAACTTAACTGTGTTCTGACCTGTATTTTTATTTTCCTTTAAGCGTAAAAACCGTAAACACTACTTGTAAAAGCATGTCATTTTTAGTTTGGTCTTCGTCATAGTTATTATGATTTCACTTAATCAGAAACATTGTTATAAAATATCATATTTAGTCGTTTATTATCTTAGCATATTTCATATTAGTTTTATATACAGGGTTATTTGTAAAACACCAATAACCTCTTAAGGGGTCATTGTACTCATCATATACCTAATTTAACAACTTTTATTATGGGACCAAACTTGAAATCGCGAATAAAAAATCAGCTGTCCCCTACATTTTGATGAGTTATACGAACATAATGTAGGGAACAGATTTTTTCGAATTTCGAAAGTTTTCTTATCAATACTATAATTTAGTCACTTCTGTCTGTTGGACCAATACATACAAGACGCAAAATATAAATGGTGGTTACATTTCAGTTTTCTTATCGGGCTTTAAATCAACAAAATATGGACACTATCAATAGGGATATTTCCTGAGTAAAAAAAAAAATGATTCTATTTAGTCCTTCAGTTTGATTATCGGAAAATATTGGACACGTATTTTTTGCTTTTTCAAATCTATAAAAGTTGACGAAGATATAAAGCATCAAAGATCAGGAGCGGGGGCTTGTATCGTCACGCCGTGGTTAAAATTGTAGCACATAGTGACGTCCATAGACTACTATTTATATACTAGAGATAGACTGGCAACTTAATTATTTCTTAGGCAGCGCCATCTAGTTACCAGGACATACACTATTCAGCTGTCAATATACCTACCTACGTAGTAGAACCTATGTATAGCGAATAAATTCAACCAAGTAGAACAATGTAGAATGGTTGAAAATTCTGTTGCAGTAAAACATCCTATAAATTCAAATCTAAATTTTGAATTTGTTAGGTTTACTTTTACTACAACAGAATATTCAACCATTCTACATTATTCTACTCGGTAAAGCTAATTCATTATTATAATAAACATGTTGTTTCGGGGATAATAAAACAAATACTAATTTTGGAGGTTCATAATTATTGCGTAAAACAAAAAATTACATTCATTATAAAAACTAAACATTCACTTCAGTACCTTGGCACACAACACTTGTTTCGAGACATTGTTATTTAAACACAAAACACTTAACTAATATGGTTCAAACTCCAATTTACGGAGGGCCTAAGCAGTTCGGTTCGATAATCACGGAGGAAGAGGAACACAGGGGGCTCAACTCGACGGGATTTAAAAAGAACAACACTATGCAAATCTTCCAAGACTTTTTAGTAAACACGGAGTAGCGAACTAAACTCCCGTAATTTACACTCAAAATCGGGAAACGAAGGAAATTATTACAAAAACATGCGCAACCGCAGAAATTTTTGTAATGACAAGAAGTGTGTCAACATTGCCCTGTAGCCTGTAATGAATTCTACTAATGGTATATTTTTAACCGACTTCTAAAAAAGGAGGAGGTTCTCAATTCGGATGTTTGTATGTTTTTTTTTTTTTTATTGTTTATTCGCGCATAACTCCGTCGCTTGTCAACCGATTTGAAAAAATTTTTGTTGGAAAGGGTATACTTCCCAAATGGTCCCATGAAAATTTTATCGAAATCAACCAAGCGGTTTTCGAAAAATCAACAAAAATCTAAAAAAAATATCTACATTGCCTACATTGACGACCTCTTAGTTTACTCTGCAAAGGAGCAGTACGTTTTTTTTACACCAATCTGATTGGTTCGTTTAGGTGGGGGAGGGGAGGGGGTGTAGGTACCACTAAAAAGTGAAAAATAAAAAAAACTTTTTACAAAAAATAAAACCGACTTCTAAACAAAAAAACCAAAAAGTATAAAATAACTTTAATTTCGGAAGTCGGTGTGTTCAACAACAAAAAAGCAACCAAAAACACCGAGTTCCGAAATTAAAGTTATTTTATACTTTTTGGTTTTTTGTTTAGAAGTCGGTTTTATTTTTTGTAAAAAGTTTTTTTTTTATCAATATTAACAAAGTATTAATAAAATACAACGATTAATGAACTTTCAAAAATGCAAAAAAAAAACAATAAATATATTAACTAACTCACAATAGATCAAAATCAAAAATTATGCGCTTCCCCTTTTACTAACATATACTACCAATTGCTTTATGGATATACGCTGGCAACACTGTCCATTTTTAATTTATGTCCTCGTAGAGAGATGGCGCTGAATATCCAAAAATTAAAATGTATAGCAGTTGCCACCCTGTGGTGACGTCACACGAGTTTTCAACGCACTGTATCGTCTTCGTTTTTTGTTTATGTGAAAAAAAGAAAAAATACTATAATATTGTTCATCACACTGTCGCGTCTTAGCTTTCCCGCGCAAGCTCCATGTAGAAAGTAGCAACTATCGGTTACTACTTTTTTATGAGATGGTGCGAGTGAATTTTTGAAAATTTACGAGCAGCTCGTAGAATGTATTTAATGGGGAACATACCTTGAATGCGAGCCCATGGGATACATAACCCCGCGGTCCTCAATGTAAGGACCATCAGGGGCGTGCAGTGGTTCTAGACTTCTAAGGGTAGGCCAGACATAATGCCCAAAAAAAAGCTCACCACATTCTACTGGGTTGAAATCACGATACGGAACGATGAGAAACATATAATTTTAAAAACTCACCAAATTCAAATCACGATATTCTGACGATACAAACTACTCTTTCTAGAAGTATTGAACAAAATGCACAGAAAACAAAATAATTTGTGTGTACACACACACATAGCCAGTTATATGTTTCATAACTCTGAGGATTGAAATGACGAGTACGAGATGAATTATTTTTGAGTTAATTCTCGTAACTCGGGTATACATCTACCTTTAGAAACAACTTGAATCTTATCATTATACGAAAGCTGTGAAAACTTACTGTTTTTAATCTCTAACAAACACATTGTCAGCACAAACTTCACAATTTAGGACCATTTTTAAGTATGTAAACAAATAACTAAACTTTAATATTTACACTACTTTATGACTCAAAACGAATTACTTATAAATCAATGCACTATGATTTATAACACTCAACAACAAAATATTCGAACGACTACTGCTTGTCACATGAAACAATATCAACAATATGGCTTCTCTTTTTCTTGCAAAAATATCATTTAAAAAGACAATCAATACACTTCCAAAAAAAATTGCTACATGGTCCTATCGTAATCTTTAAGAATGACATGTAATGACATTTTGCCGGGTTATACATCATAACCCGCCAAAATTGACAATTCTATGTCAACAGAGTTGCCAATTTTATTTTTCTAATTCCCTTTAAACCAAATTCTCAAATTATGTTTGGAAAATTTGGGGAGAAAAGTTAAATTCTTTTAACTTTTTTAACGGTTTTTAATTATATTCAGAGGGTTATTAATTACAATTTAACATTTATTTTGTACATTTTATACTTTTGATAATACTAACCAGTTTTTTTAAACTATATCTATAAGTTATTAAGGAAATTATTATTCTCAAATTGGCAACCCTGTTAAGCGATTTCCATTCATAAAATTTTACTACTTGTCCTTGAATTGTGTGGTGAACCAATCAGGACCCATGTAGTGGGCTCCAGCGTGCCTAGAAACGCCCATAATTTATACATGTGTGTGTAAATTATGGGCGTACATACACAAGAACATTTGCACACATGCAAAAATTTATCAATTGAAATAAGGCTCTCCGTATTGTGGCCTATGTGAACCGTTTCGTAGGAACAGCGTAGTTTGAAATACGTCACACGCACGGGCGAGAAGTTGCTATACGCATTATACTAGGCGTTATGAGTTATTAAATATTTTTGTTTTATTTTATTGCATAGTTACAATAAATACATTTGTTTTATTTATCCGTTGCTATGGTAGGGTAGGCTTAGCCTAATTGCCTATATGGAGCGCACGCCCCTGAGGACCATTTTAGCAGCCGCTCAAAGGCCTGCTTGATTACGGCCTCAATGCAGAAGTAATGGTAAATTTAATTTTACTGTTTCTTAGAAGTGCCATAATTGAAGTGATCATTAAGCTTTATTTTCTACATTTTGATGGTCATAAGCGTATGAAATTATGGAGACGAAATTGAAATTACTTTTCAAATAACACCAAAACACGGTCGAATGTTAAAAAAGTAGTTTGAACCTGATTCACAATCGTTGTTTTGTTTTTTCGTCCTGGAAAGATATTAGAGCCACTCATGGTCATGTGTAAATCCTTTTCAGAATCCCTATTAAATGCGTAAAACTTGTGATAAAGGGTCACTTTTCGGTAGAGTATTTTTTTCCAGGGGTATGAAGTAAATAAGTTAAGATTTGAGATTTTTTTTTCGCAAAGCTTATCAACCAATAAACAACCATAAATAGTATGTCAAATTCAAGGACTCATCAGTACCAATCTAGTGAAAATTGTAAAAAAGATACAGGATGTAGATTTTTTCGTATTTTAATGCGAGTTTGTAATAAAAGTTAATTTTCTCATAAAAACACATAATCTATATCTATACTTATAATAAATCTGTAGAGAGGTCAATTCTGTACAAGGAATATATTTTCAAAATAACTATCAGGGGGTGATTAGTGATCGATACTGGTGCCAAAAATGCAATCAGTAAAATTTTTGTCTGTCTGTCTGTCTGTCTGTCTGTCTGTCTGTCTGTCTGTCTGTCTGTCTGTATGTTCTTTATAGAAACAAAAACTACTCGACCGATTTTAACGAAACTTGGTGCAATTATTCTTCATACTCCTGGGCAGGTTATAGTATACTTTTCATCACGCTACAATCAATAGGAGCAGAGCAGTGAAGGAAAATTTTGGGAAAACGGAAGAAGTCATCTACATAAAATTATCTAAAAAACATCCCGAAACAGCATGTCTATCTTTTGTCAATTTTAAACCGATCGGGCTGAGAGTTTCAAAATCGGGGGTAAAGTAACTATTCCACGCGGACGAAGTCGCTGGCAGAAGCTAGTCTATACTAATATTATAAAGCTGAAGAGTTTGTTTGTTTGGTTGTTTGTTTGTTTGTTTGTTTGTTTGAACGCGCTAATCTCAGGAACTACTGGTTCGAATTGAAAAATTCTTTTTGGGTTGAATAGACTATTTATCGAGGAAGGCTTTAGGCTATATATCATCACGCTTAAGCCAATAGGAGCGTAGCAGCGATAAATAATGTTTTAAAATCGGGGATTCCACGGGGACGAAGTCGCGGGCAGCAGCTAGTTAATTATAAATTTGCAATGGTTGACTTTAAAGACCTCCCGTAGAACTATTTTTTGCAGCTCAAGACCCAATCTAACCCCTAGTTATGTTTGATCCACGACTTTTTGGCCATCCTGTATAATATATAAAAAATAAAAACAGGCCGTAACCAGCGTGTTTAAGTTACTATCTTGCTGCCAAATATTACCGAAACTGTTTGTTGAACAAGCAGTTCAAATTTACTGCCCTTACTAGCAGTATGACAACCATTTCTCATCTTTATAAAATTTTTGCCAATATTACAGAATACCCTAGTAGTGTGTATTTATTTTTCATACAAAAAGTACATTTTAAGGTGACGATGGCAGAAAACTTTTCAGTGTTATCCAATTTTTTTATTATCATTAATTTTCTCCACGTTAACATTTGTAGCATCCTAGAGTAGATTTTTTTACTGGGATGATCTAAAGATTATATACTAAAGCTGAGCATTCTGACTATCGGGGGTTGGTTTCCGCACTTACGGCCAAAACCCAATAACCGATCTATCACATACTGGAGATAGAAAAACAAATGAAACAACAGAAAAATCAAGAAAAATTATATAGTTTTTCTGTTGTTTCATTTGTTTTTCTATCTCCAGTATGTGATAGATCGGTTATTGGGTTCGGCCGTTAGTCTTTACGAGTATGCTGGACCATTGCACGTGTGCCATGGCGGTCATCATCCCGTCAGAAGTAGATTAGGCTTAACATTATATTTTTGAAGACCTAAGAGAATTCGGTGTTCCTATTTCGGTGACGCCTGTGCCGTAAAGGAGCACGTTTCATCCTCCTCTATATATGCTCTGCACAGAGCACTGTCCGTTACAGCTATCGAGTAGAAATGTTTGTTCAGTGATTAATGCCTGGTGATAAGCAGTGTATTAAAAAATAAAATATAAGTGTCGTGTGAAAAGTTCAGTATGTTTAAAAAAAGGAGCCATTGCGACTTGCCAACTGTGTATCGACACAGTTATGCGCATGGACACTGCGCATTAACTTAAAAAGTAATTATAAGTAAGTTTCCTGTAAAAATAAAAACCCCTCCCCTGTTCTACCTTGCTCGATGCAGCCCGTCCCTAGCTGTCCTCCCCTGGCTACGCTCTAAGCTGAGGTCCGCTCCCCACAGGGGGTGCCCTTAGCTTGTAGTCACTTAGTTTGCAAGTTTATAATAAGCCCTGGTTGGAGGCTTTAATTTTATATTAAGGCTGCCACAGGCAATTCTGGCAAGGAGACGTCAGCCTCCTAGGATGACCAGCGAGAGGCTACTTCTAAAAAAAACCTGTTCTTCCCAAATGGGAATTCACCAGGATATTTACCGCCCATCTCTAGTTGCCGCTGCCAACTTGGTAAGGTAAATTCTACAGATTGGTAATTCACTAAGGACACAAAATTCTGCACGAGTTTCAAGTTAAACCTGAAGCAATTCAAAAAATAGGAAAAAACACCGTTTATTTCTGTTTTCTTTCAAAATAAGAGATGATGAGTTTAATTTTCCCCTTTTTATGGAAAACAGCAATTTTCTTTTTATGTGTCAACAAGCTCTGCAGTAAAAGGCTGATTATGTTATGTTAAGCTCTGCGGTAAAGGGCTGTTATACTTGGTCCTTGTCTACTAAAATGAAGGGAATATGGGCACAATTTCGTGCCTTAAAATCAGCCGAGCCGTTGCTATTCTGCACATGGATCGTGTCTCCACACATCCACATCTGCGCCGTAACGTGATACAAACTCAAAACGACCCAGAACTGTTCAACAGTTAGTTTCGAAAATGGCCTACCATCTTTACGACCCTGAAACTTTTCGTAGTATTTCAGAGCCCTCTTCTTGCTATATCTTCAAAGTTATTCAATCCCTTTTCATGCAGTACTGGCAAAAGACCAAGTGTAATAGACCCTTATACACTTCTCGCAAATCAGGTGCTTTTACCTGATTTTCAAAGTAAACATTTCAAGAAGTCTACATTTTGTAACTGTCACCAACATTTTTCCACAGAATGCGTCCGCCAGCTATGGCTATCCACAACAAATGCAGCACTATCAGTCCACTCCGCAGCAGCTGTTGGCTCAGTCCATGCTCGGCTACGACCAGGGCGCGCCGCTTGGGTTCAGCAAGCAGACCAACAACCCCAGCGTCTGGTCAAACAAGAACGATTGGAATCTTGCTGGCAATGCGTCTGCTGGGAACCAAGTTGCCCAACAGGTGAAGAGCGGCTCAAGATGGGAGAATACTGGCGACAGTAGTAGTCGTCAGCGCCGAGACGGGCTCGCGCGCGACTCCGGGCGAGACCAACCGTCGCGCTTCGGACAGGATGCAAGTCCGAGCGACGCCGGCCGCAATGCCCCGCGACGTGACATGGGCCGGGACGCAGTCTCGCGCGATCGCGGCCGGGACGGACCTCGCGACCAAGGCCGCGATCGTGGATGGGACGCATCCCGCGATCAAGGGCGTGATCGTGGATGGAACGCACCACGCGATCAAGGGCGCGATCGCGGGTTTGACGCACCTCGCGACCAAGAGCGTGTTCGCGTGTGGGATGCAGCGCGCGACCAAGGTCGCGATCGTGATCAAGGGCGCGATCGCAACCAAGGGCGTGACCGCGGCAGAGACGCACCGGTGCAGGCGCGCGGCCGCGATCCGCCAGCGCGCAACGCATCGTTACGCGAGCCTCCGGGCCGCAACGTGCCTCCCCGCGAGCACGGCCGAGACAACAAAAGACCCGAACCATCTCGCGCGCCTACCAAGCGACAGCTATCTCCGTCTCCCTCGATATACGGCGCACGTGCTATGAATTCGGCTTCGCACATGAGAACATTTTCTCAGCAGCAGCGAGATGGCCCCAAAGATTACCAACCTAACCAACCTTGGAGCAAAGCACAGCCGAAACAGAAGAAGGCTGACACTAATTATGTTCCTCCTAGTAAACGGCCGAAACAAGGCGGGGCTGCGAAGCAGCCAGATAAACCGCAAGCGAATGTAGCAGCTACTACTAACCAGGCACAACCGAGCTCAAAGAAGAAGAAGCTAGACACCCCGGAACGGATGCAAATCCGTACCGGCACCTGGCGTGCTCAGATTGCGTCTCTCGTTGCTAAAGAACTTATGAACAATCCGAAACACACCAACAGTGATATCCCAGCAGAACAGCTTCTAACTTGGCTCAAGCGTGGTATACGTTCTCGCCTAGAAACTCTTTTCGGCAACGATTTAGAAATTCGTATGCCCGAAATGTTGCAGATTTACAAAGAAAAGTTTGATCCTAACAATGACACGGCGTTTTTCAACCAAGTTAAAGAGGACGTAAAAGCTAGCGGAGACTCAGGTAACTTTAGTATAGTTTTGTGTATTTTTGAAGCATATTATTGGACTGCATGTTAGTTTTCCGTGGTCCGATGCAACTTTGGGCATATTTTCTCGCATTGTTGCTAGAAAATATGCCGTATATGTAAAGAAATTACAGAAAACTTGTTTTTCTTCTTATGCAAAATACTGTATGAGATTGTTAATCTCGTAAGAACTTTGCTCGACACTACATAGTTACATAAAATTAAGTAAGCATTATGTACTTACATACTTAGGGAGAGTCCAAGTGTGATACCGGAATCCCAAGCCACGCGTAACCCTTATATTCATGGAGTCCTAGCCATACCTTCCAAAGTTAGATCTTTGTTAATAAGATCAAGCTGTAGTAATGTAACTGGGCATAAGAAGGCACATTGAAACAGCTTTAGAATCAATGTCGCAGTACCAAGACGTGTACTAAGTCGCTATTTTCTAAAACTCGATGTGCTTATGCCCTTTGTATCGTCATCTCATCCGATATCTGTTTTTGTAGGAGAACCAATACACTTTGTAATCCTTATGTAGCAAAGACACCATGCAAGTCTTGCTGAAGGTGAACGAATCCAATCATGATTACCTAAAATGAATCAGGAACATTTCTACTTTGCGTTTGAGATGGCAAAGCAACTGCGATCTCTCTAGTACTGCAAATCTAATAAGCTAGATTCAAGGTAACATGACTTCATACGTAACAGATTCTAGAAAATTGATGAAATGGCCAGAATTAAAAAAACCACCGAATTATCGTCATTCTGTCAGCTACGAGCCAGAATCTTTCTCTTAAGCGATGTGACTCGGAAAGTCGGCAACAACTCCCGACCCGACTATAGAAGACCTCATATAGACTTCAACTCTTGATGTGGGACACATGGTGCAGTCCTACCAAGAGCCTGCACCTTACGTGGAACACGAACCCAATATGGGCTCTGGTGTTATGCAGACTGTCGGGACTGTTAACGTGTATTAAGTCATCACCTCTTTTGTCAGAGTCACGGCAATTTTGTTTTTTTGTTTAATGGCGAATAAAATTGTCTCCTGCTTCATATATTCGGTGTGACGTGACCATCATTATTCAGGATGATTATATTCTGAACCTAAAAGTGTCTTTGTGAACCTATTCTTGATGAAAAGACACGATGCTTGCCTTGTACCTTCGGGCAGTAGTTGTATTTCAAGACTTGTGTTAGGTTCACGACACACTGTGTCAGTGTCACTCACACCACTGCCATATACAATAAAGAGACAAGTATAGTAACCGCATAGTTGCTGTCTCTTCCTACAGAGTAGTTAATTTTGTGACGGTATTTCTCGGTCTATTGTTCCATCTGCCAAATAAGTCTACATTGACAACCTTTCTTTAGAATGACATCGATTGTAATTTACACGTTATTTCCGATTACACGGGATCATCGATGTGAAAACGATGCAAGACTGTCCACAAAAACTCAAGATCATCTCAAGTTTAAGGCGTCCTTGATTTCTTTCTGTTGCTAATTTGCTATAAAGCTTCTTAAGACAGAGACAGAATGAGGCTTCAGGGCGACTTAAAATAGAGAGGAGAAATGGGAAGTTATTTAAGGATCGACTAAGGGGGGTGGGTTTCTGAATTGAGTTTTTGAGTTAAGGACGTGTTAAAGCACACTTTAATGCCCCGTCTTGACTAGTTTTCGTGAGTAACGTAGAGTTTGAGATATTACTTTAAAAGCTTAATTCAGTAATGAATTGCTTGAGTCCTGCTTCTAAGTTAGACCCATGTCTAACTTAGATTGAATGAAAACAGAGGCCAAGAATCATCAAACCAAAAATACGATTGACTCAATTGTGTTCATGAACTTGCTCGGATTTTTTAGATGGTGAATCATCAAAAAACTTCCCGCTCTGAGCGGAGCGGAAGGGAGTGTTAAGACTCTCACCGACTACAACTTACCTTCTTTCCTGTTTCTCAAAATTCCGCATGAAAACAGGCGAAGCTTGTAGACCCGGTTTTCCGATCGAAATGATCGAAAAATGAATGTTTCAAACGCGTGTTAGCTGCTGTCGTTAGTTAAATGAGTTTTAAACAGCCAATCGCGTCACTTGAATTGCGCTTACTTGTTGAATTTGTGAAGCTTCGATGATTACAAAATTAGTACATAATACCGAAGTCAGAAAGGAGTGTCATTTGGACACACTTGCACTGGATTTATATTATTAAAGGAATTCTAGATGTCTATCATCAAATCCATTGTTTACTTGATGATATTAAGCTGAAGTTATATTTGATATAAGTCCGAAATTGCCAACCGGTCTTGAGAACCCTCCTTAAAAAGCGTAGCTTTGCCCAGTTGTGAGCTACCACAGCTGGGCAAAGCTTCGCTTTTTAAGCATTGACAATGACTACGCTTTTAGCCAGTCATTCTATTCCTAAGCACTGCAACTCCAGGGCCCCAAGTCTGCTATTTTTATAAATTTGTCATTCCAACACGATCCCATTGTCATTTTGATAAAAGTTCGTAATCTGCTAATTCATAATGGTCGATCATTGGTCGGTCAATGGTCTCGTAATACTTTTTGATAACCGAGCTATTAAAAGAAATGACTGCAAAACGACGTTCTGATGGTAGGTCACTGACCAAAGGAACTCTCAAAATTTTAGCAGATTACCGCATACGTCTGTCATTCATTTGTCATTATGTAAGAGATTACCATTCTTTCAATGGACTGGTTGACCATTGGAAAGTCATAATGACGCTGTTATATTAGTAGATTATGATACTTGTCAAAATTGACCATTATGAGATCAATGATAGACCATTCTGACACTATTGTAATAGCAGACTTGGGGCCCTGAACAGTGTGGCAGAGTAACGCACTTACTCAACTATAATCTTTTTGACTTGTATATGGTTGCTCAAAAACGCTCTCAACCTTTCTTGTTGGTTAATGAAGTATATCGGTTATTAGAAATACTTCGGTTTTGCAGGGCGTCGCCCAGAGCCCCGAAACGTTTCGGTGGTTACTGCTAGAAACGCCATTGTCAAAACTTTTCATACAAACCTTGAGTGTCAGTGTGTCGCCGTTTACTCATAGAACCGACGGCCCTTGATAATTCCGACTAATTCGAGTTAACGTTTTCAAATATGGGCCATATTTGAAAACGTTAACTTGAATTCCAACTACAACATGAGCATGAAAACGGCAGTAAAAACTTGTCTATTTGACGTTTACTCTGGAATAGCATATACTGCTTTTATCCCCGGAGTATATTCCATCAGGAAAATTTCAGAGAGACACTTATGTCCATATTAACGCATTCGTGGTGTATTACTATCAAAAATCTAATATCACGAACTTATTTTGCAGCGCCTCCACCTATTACTAACAACGTGCCAGTTGGAAATAACCCACCTGCACCGCAGGCTAAAAAGGTATCAGCAGTGCCGGTATCTGAAAATCCCGAAACGATTCCTTCATATCCACAAGGAGGTATGTTGAAAACTTTTGCTTAGTTTTAACTGGTAGTTTACAAAAATAGGTTGTCATTATGTTTTATGATTATTTTACAAATTAATATTTACGAATTGGTAATACTTATATTTAGTTTATGGGAGGAGCTCGTGGTACTTAAATAACGAAAACGAACCACTACTTTTTAAGAAAATCACTGACTTACAGAACCGGGTCGAATATAAAAGCGGCTTTTATTGAAATCGGTTTAAAATGATACTTGTTCTACAGTTTAAGCATGCCTACGTAGCTGCGCTGTATTATTCTAATAGAGATAAAGTATATGTTGGTGCAGGTGAAATTATAGAGGTATGCGTTACAGAGATTAAAGTCCCGCATAACTCTGAAAAGGGAGGATCCTACGACCGCGGTGGGAACTACTCGATATTAAATAGAATATATGGTATATAGAATAAATGATTTTATCATTTATTTTCCCACCATATAAATGATATTCGGGCTGATGTATATGTTCAAATCGCACGGTAAACTCTAATACCGCGATGCAGGATTTTTAGTTCGTCATTGGCGGGATAGATGGCGTAGCGGTTCTTCATGTTGCCGTAAAAATTTGCTTCGTTAGTATATTCTTGGAAATCTTCCAAAATCGGAAAATCTTTGCAACATTGTGAAGAGAAAGATGTTGCCAGATTTTGAAATATTATAGGTCAAATTTCTGTATATAGTCACGAAAAATCTTAGCTCCCACTGTTTTTGTAAATAATAATATAAGTTGTTGTATCTAGTGAATGCTTCGAAGAATTCGTTCATAATTCGCCTGGGCCAATGTCACATACCAGACGGCTCAGGCGTGCTAACGAGAATTCATCGTTTCTATATTGCATTGCATCCATCTAAAAAACCTGTGTTTAACGTAAAAGTATACGCTCCAACATAGTTTGACATTATACGCCACCAATGTTGCGAGGATGGACAAAGTCAGTTATGTGAATTCAAGATCTCGTTACTTAAGAACAGAACATGGAGTATTGAAAAAAGATCGAGAGAAATCGATACAGTAATGCAACGCTACATTTCCCTTATCCTGAAAATATACTGCTAACAATGTTAGCAGACTAAAAAAAAAAGAATTAGCTTTGTGTCTTATTCCAAAAACACGCGGTGAAAAACACAAAAGTTAAGGTCATGTCAAATTCTCGAGTAATGGGATGGGAGACGCAAATGTGGACGCCAAAGTTAACTACGACCTTATAAACTTGCAGACTAAATTTCACAGGATGATTGATTGGTGTTTTCGCACTTCCCTTGCCAGTTGAGAGGCCAGTTAAAACTTACACTTAACAGAACTTAACAGAAGCCTCAAAAAGTCTGTGCTTGAAATTAACGCGTGAAGGTTTCATTAAAGCAAAATTTAGTCTCGTGAACTTTTGATGTTAAAGAATATTTGTGTCTAAAATACCACAAAACGGAAAAAAAGAATCCTTTATACTTATTATAATTTTATTACGAAATTAAATTTACTAATTCTTCCCAATCGCTGGTGTTTTTATAAATAAGCCATGTTTTAAAAGCATAAAAACACTTATTCTGCATTTAAGTATGAATTACCGATATAAATACATGTGTATTTAGATGTGGGAAAGTTTCTGTGCCGCTGAGAGTAGTTGTATACTTATTTATGAGCAAAAGAACTATTATTAACTAATTATAATATTTTGTCTATTTCAGATAAGAGGGCCAGTAAAGGTGAGTAATGCATAATATAATATATATGTATTTACCGCCTACTTACGTACGATTTTCATACATTTGCTGCAGCGCTGGTGCGCATTTTGCAGCGTCAAAGGAAATTGAAAGGATTAATTCAGTCAAATACTCTAGTGCTCTAATTTCCACATGATCTTCGGCGCGGCTCGCTTTGAAATTCGTACTTTATAATGAACTTACATACTTAAAAGGTAATATATTTAAAAGTTTGATATTAATAGTAATGTTTAAATTATTATTGTACAGTTGTGAAGAAGGCCAATGCCGCTTTATTCCAAGATGAAGACGCGGTGCTCTCACAGATGGACGCAGCCATGCGGCAAGCGCTGGTTGATGAAATTGATGCTATGGGCCCAGTGGTATGGTTTGGAATGTTTATTTGATTGTAGTATTATATTGCCCGTGGCTTCGCACGCGTGTAATTGAGTCTTAACTATTTTGCACGAAACCCTAATCAAAATCGGTCCCGTCGTTTTTTTTAAGATTAGCTGGAACATACTTTCAAATGCATTTAGTAAACGTTGTTATTTTGATATTAAAACAGACACTTCAATTTGATTTATTTGAATAAACTAAGATTTATCTACTGATACCTGCTTCATTTTCTAACCTGGTTTGTCTGATGAGCTCCAAATGACGATTTCGGAAAGGATATTAAATTAGAACTGAGACTACAATAGGGATGTTGCCTGAGTAAAAAATATATAATTGTTTAGTCCGTCAGTTAGATTATAGAAAAATATTGGACACGTACCTATTTTCTCCTTTATCAAATCTATAAAAACTGACAAAGATAAAAAAGCATCAAAGATCAGGAGTAGGAGCGTGTGACGTCACGGCCCGGTAAAAATTGTAGCGAGTAGTGACGTCACACGAGTTTTCAACGCACTGTATCGTCTTAATTTTTTTGTTTATGTGAAAAAAGAAAAAAATACGTCTCCAATATTTTTTGGAAATCTATCAGACGGACTAATCAGATTTTTTTAGTTAACTACCCTATTCTGTTTATTTCGGTTTCATCTCAGGGTTAGCAAGGGAATAACGACCGGTATCATCTCGTTAAAATTATCAAGAAATATTATCGTTTAAAAGTGTTTTGTATATTTTTAACCAACTTAGCGATCGAATATAATTTATTAGTAGATGCTGAATTGTTGGGCGTTATCTGTTTTTATTTTTTTAACTTTGCCTTTCAATAGCTCTGGTAACACATCATTGAAATAATCACAATTCTTATCTGAAGACCTGTTTTGACTGTATTGTTTCCTTAATAATCCTAATTCTTTTAAACATTAAATTCTAGGTGGCCAGCGAATACGATGAAGTTGAAATCGACGCGCAGTTCAAAAACACCAGTGAGCGATCCAAGGCTCATGTTGTTGAAGATTTTAAGAAGGTATAAAACTGTACTAGATAACTTTTGATAACTTCTATAAATATTCTAAGGCCCGCTTGAATAAACTACTTAGTTATCATCCAACTCGGAGTTAAAACATATATCTGATTAGTGCAAGGGGGCAGTACTAAGTTGTAGCTAAATCTGAACATTCAGTAGCCCTACCATGACGTCTTAAATCCATCATGCTTTCTGTGTCAGAGAGAGACGGAGTTATACAAGACGAATAGCACTATCTCTTTTTAACACAGATATCATGATAGCATTAACACTTCGTGGTACGGCCCCAGAAGTGCTTAATGGTCGAATTATTTGACTTTGACGTAAATAAGAATACTGAAAATATGTTGTTTTTACTATGGGAACAAAAGTTGTTCAGTACATTTTGTCAAGTTACGCGCACATAAATGTATGGGGCAGGCGTTTTTATTTTTTGATTATTCTGTAACACACTGTATTGATGTCCCATTCCATGTTATAATCAATTATCTAAGACTCCTGGACGTACCGTTATGGCTGGTACGAGATAGCGCAGAAAATGTACTCCTGGAGTGGAGGGACTTGAGGTACGATGCCTTTGCCCGGCAGTGGGTCACTGTAGCCAAAAAAAAACACTAGTAAAATCTCAGTCAAAATTAAGATCTTTGGAAAGCTATAGCGGGAACCTACACCAATAGGGTAGTTGACTAACGGCCGAACGGCGTGATGAACGATCAATAATTACCTATACGAAATGGTTATAAGTAGGTAACCATCTTTATTGAATACTAGCTGCTGCCCGCGACTTCGTCCCCGTGGAATCCCCGATTTTAAAACACTCTTTATCGCTGCTCTGCTCCTATTGGCTTAAGCGTGATGATATATAGCCTAAAGCCTTCCTCGATAAATGGTCTATTCAACCCAAAAAGATTTTTTCAATTCGAACCAGTAGTTCCTGAGATTAGCGCGTTCAAACAAACAAACAAACTCTTCAGCTTTATAATATTAGTATAGATTTGCTATGATTTTTTTTGTGTGTGTTTACCTCATATCTTTGTACTGGGTGACCCGATGATGGTTCTTTTTGTATTCGAAAGCTGGTGCTTGTCGTGTGGTCCCATTTAAATTTGATTGAGATCTAGCGACTAGTATTTCGTTTATCCCTAATAATGCGTGGCTCTCGTTCTATCTTGTCGATGTAAAATGAAAAAATAAAATTGTATACGATGGTTTGGAAGAGCTAGTTTGGTGAAGATCTGATGGAGAACAGAACAGAGATAGGAAACGGAACTCTTCAATAAATGATCGCAAATCTTTCGGGATTGCTGAAATCGCATGTTTGTTTATTGTTTACACCAGTTTATACAGTGTAAGCTGTGATGGGTATGTTTTAGGTGGCCCCCCACCCCACCCAGGGGGGTGAACCGCTTAAAAGTAAAAAAAAAAAAAACTACAACAAAATACAACTGGGTGTTTTTGATTGCTCCGTCGTTTTTTGAACACCGACTTCTGAAATTAAAGTCATTTTATACTTTTTGTTTTTTTTTTTTGTTTTTTTGTTTAGAAGTCGCTTGTATTTTTTATTCCTCGGGAAACATCCCTATTATTCACCAATTTTATCTGTTACAGATGATGAAAGTGAACCTGGCGAAGCGTATGCTCAACATTGGCCCCATAATGCTTCGTATCTTCACCGAGCCTAAAGTCATATCCAGGGGTAAACTGGCACCTATACTCGCCAAATATGGCATCACTAGCCTCAGGAAGTCTCAGAAGAAGAAACAATCCGCTTACTATGCTACCTGTGAGACCTATAAAGTTCATGACAAGCTCTGTAGTATGAAACCTATTACTGTTGGTAAGATATCTTTTTTATATATATCTTCTTCAGAATGACTTTTAAAATGTCAGGGGCGCTACACAGTTAAACGGCAAAGTCAGGCGGAAAAATCAGGTATACATCTTAAATGAATGAATGTTTTGGAAAAGGCTGCTTGGCCATGCCAGTCGGATTTTGGTGATCAATATTAGTGCAGTAGTGCAAAGAATGTGGGACGCAGACAACCTGTTTTTATTTAATGCACTACTCGATTGGCACTAGCCGAATAAATACTACATTTGTGTAGTCATTAATTCGGGTCGGCGTTATACTTCAGCAAATATAACAATACAACTACTACTATTACAATCCGAAGATATAATATAAAAGTATAGAAGTGTAGCGCCACTTCTATACTTTTATATTATATACGAAAGAGTGAAATGGTTCGTTATTCAATCACGTCAGAACGGCTGAAAGTATCTTGAAATTAACCACAGAGGTAAATTATAGTCTGGAATAACACATATGATACATTTGTCATGGGAGTATGTTCACTTGGGATAATCTTCAAAATTGGCAGCTAGTATACTTTTACAAGTATAAAATCAAACAAAACTAAAACTGGAAAAACAATGGTAAAATTGACAAAATTGCATTGGTAAAATTGGTAAAACTGGATGTCAGCATTTACATACATGCTGACATCCAGTTTTACCAAGGGGATTGTGTTACCCAGTAACTGGGCTGTGGAGGTCAGTTAGGCAGTTTATCTGTTTAATACTAAACCTACAACTAAAAAAACTAAATGGAAACTGCTTAAATAGCAGTTTAAACTTATTTTGCTGAATCTGGTTTTAATGGATGGCGATGACATATTATTATAGCACCTCCACCGGTGCAACGCTGTCGCTTATACTCTACAAATCGTAACGACAGTTACTCCCTCACGTTCAAACTATAAGTACTATGTCAATGGCATTATTGCATCAAGTGCAGAAATACTTTACGTCACTTATGTTCTAGGGAACGTGCACGGCGTAGACTGTGCCATTTAGCGTTGGAAATTTGAAACTTATAAGTAAAATATACTCGACATTGACGCGTCTGTGCTGCCACCTATAGTTTCTGCACGTTCCCTATATTAATTCAAAATATTGCAAACGTGTCAGTGTAGCATCGGAGATGCGATATAATCTCTGAAAAATAACGGTTTTACTTCAAGTTATTCTTTTTTTTTTTTCAAAATCTTGATTTAAAAAATTCTAATATTACATTTTCAATTTCAGAGGAGTCAGTAGTAATTATAAAGCCCTTCCAAATGACTGGTAAAGCTGAGAGGCCGAAGCGTGGTAAAAATGTGGCGGATGAAGATGACGATATAGAAGACGGTAATATTTCGGATGAATTTGAAGATGACACTGGTGGTAACAATTTGAATGCTGATAATGACCAAGGTAACAACCAAGACCAGTATGAAGACTCAGGTGTAAATGTTAACCCGGAAACTAATGAACCAGAGGAATACCAACCAACAAATTTCGCCGACGATGAAGATACTAATGGAAACATAAAAATGGAACCAAATGACGTTCAAGAAAACATTGATAACGACAACGCTAAAGATGTACAGCTATCAGAAAGTCTAGCTGTTAAATCTGAAACTGGAACAGAAAGCGTTAGCAAATCTGAAAAAGATGAAAACACGAAACAAACTGATGGACAAGGAGAAGTCAATGAAACACCTACCGATGAAAACCTAGATTTTACGGCCGATGTTGACATCAATGCAGGTAAACAATACAAAGGCAAAGGTGTCTCCAAAATCGATGTACAAACCGACCAACGTGCAGAAAAAGAACTATGCGAAGTGAATGCTGAAGACTTGGAAGATTTCAAAGGAAATAATATTGATGAGATCGACATGGCTGATCTAAACGACGATGATTTGGAAGATTGGTGATCGGGTCATTCGAAGCTAGATAATGACCTGTAGAGGGGTTTTATTCTAGCTTCAAATCTATAAATAAAATTAAGTCGCTAGCTGCCTCTATGTGTTGCTCCTGACGACCGCATAACCTCTAGACGCCTAATACTTGATCTAATGCACTCAACCAATTCTGCCAACTTATTGAGGTATGAGGAAACCCCTTACTTCGCTCTGGTTAATCCAACCAAGGCCACGTCATCTCACTAGCGACAGGGTTAAAGCAAACTCGGAAAGTATCGATATTTTATTTTAATGGACTTAATTTGATATAAAAATTCACCTTCTTAATATAAATATGTATTATTTTAATAAGTAGGGTCATAATTATTGCTCATAGAAACAAGCAATTTAAAACAAAATTTGGAAATTCCTTCGGTGATTATTTTAAAGAAAATAATTTTTCGGAAGTTATTCATTCATAGAGGATGTAAAAATACCCTTAAGCCGAAATTCTGTACCTCAAACTAAGTCTAAATCCCATTTACATACGATTACACCAATACAACATTTAATAGATTTTTGTGAAAATGTAATATTTCACTAGTTTTTAGTGGGGACTCTCGCCTGGTTGCAGTTATCTATTTATCTTTTGAATCAGGATCATGTGGGTACCTAAAACCAGTAGAATAATTTCACAATTAATTCAATTTCTCTATTTAATTAGTAATTAAAATGATCTTTTGTATAAATAAATAGTTCCTAGGTTTTTTGCTTTATCGATAACATGGTGATCATACGATTTGGTACATCACTAATATTTTTACTTATTTCGTTACCTCAACGAAAAAATAACTATGAAGAAAGAGACGCAAACATGAAATACATAAACGCGCGCTCGTCAGATGGACCATCTGACCAGTATAAGATGAACTCCCATAAATTGTATCAGTGACTGTAATTACATTATGGAAATATTAACTTACCGATGATATGTTATCCATCCTATCTGAACTTCGTATGGATTTCGTTACCACACCAAAATATTGTACCCAGGGCCATAATACATACTTACTATTTATATTTTTATTACCTAAAGCGCACGTTTACGGGTCACAGCAGTGGTCAAGACCAATGCGGAGTCTGCGTGTGCCGAACTACATTAGCCCTATAAGTCTAATGTGTTACAGACATTGGTCGCCTGTTTATGCGGTGTCTAGAGGCTGTATGGTCGATGGTTGCTCTGCTTTTTTCTAAGCCACGCAATGGATTTTAATACGGTGTTCCCTAATAGAAAGAGCTCTAAACGAGGGGTTTTGTCTATCATTGTAGCAGTGTGAAGCCGCGTGTTGCTAGTAATATACGAACTATTTTATGTTTGGCGCAAAGACCGATTGACAGAAATGACTCTGTAGATGTTGTTTTGGTCTATTATTTTGCAATGTATACTGAATGTTTTAGATTGTAGGAATCCGATAATGTCATTATCATATAATTCGAAGTAGAGAACTCGTCTAAATCTTTTTAATAGCGTGAAAAGTGAACAAAATTTAGCAAACAACCAGATTTTGACAAATTCTTACAAATTTTAACCATCAATTCAGAGCCTGGGGGTTCGTCAACAAAACAGAGTGTATATTTGAATTCAGAAATCGAAATAATTCACAAATTCTGGTGCAATAAACTCTATATGATACATGACATGGTTAATTCCATTGCAGACCAACCTTTTTATGATCTTTTTAATACAGATGGTAATTTAAGATCGTTATAAATAATAAAAAAATTCGAATCATAGTAAAAAGGTTATTTATGAATATAATTATCAGTATTTTAACGCACTTAATGTTCTTTTATATGTGACATTATGTGTAAAATGCCAATGGGGAGTGTTACTGCAATGTATACGTAGCACTAGCGCAAACCATAAACAGTTTTTTGGCAAGTCGTTCAAAGTGGGATGGTCGTTCAAAGTGGGGGGATGCAATAATTTATAGTTAAAGTAGAGAATATTTTTTTTATAATGCATCAGTGTTGCTTATTTGCATGTAAGAATCAAGGGAAGCATTCATTTCCGAAAAATTAAATTGTACGAAAACTATGTAAAGTCATTAAAATGGCTGGTAAGTCAGTGCTAGCATTTATAATTCTATTGTTTTCATTTAGTGGAGTAAATAAACATTTAAGTTTATTATCGCTTTCAGTGTAACTACAATAGTTATTGTTGTCGTCGCATAGTTTAAGCCTGAATAGGTTCCCTTTCCACCAAATCCTTATTTTTTTCCTTTAAACTCGTACCACGTTCTGGATGCAGTGTTTTTGGATCATCCACTTTTAAATGACCATAGAATAACATAATATTACAGTACTGGTTTATTACACATGAAAAACTATTGTATTTTAAACACGTTTTCACAGATTCTTTGTAATAAATAATGGTTCTTTGTAATATCATGATGCATCATGACGTTTGTTTACTGTTTGTGCTAGTGGCACCGCCTACGCAAAGCTTTGCGTATTTTTCCCTATTATAAGTTGACCTCATTGTTTTTTCACTTTTATGTAATATGTATGTAAGTACCTATTTCTAGATATCATGTTAGCATAATATCTAGAAATATTCATAAAACAACCATTGAATCTAGCTTGAATTGTCAATGGCTGCTATACTTTGTAATAGTGGGTCCACAGTACAATATGATACAGACGTCTGTACAAGCTAAAACTGAATAAAAAAAAATCTTTCATATCAAAAGCTTGCATTCCTTGGTTGATCTGACAAAATTCTATAGAAGTTTATGTGTGTCTATCGTGTGGACCCCACCGTAATAGCATAGACTAATAAGAATTTGATAGCATTAAGTTAATTGTAAAGGGGTGAATTCAGCGTCGAAAATAAGTCTTTTATATAAATAAAATACTAGTACATGGGAAATATTGTTTAAATTGTTGTTGCTTTTTTGGTCAATTTAAATTAATTTTGTTAATGACCATGCAGGTACTGTGCATTGTCAATTTGTCACAATGTTTTGGATGCAAAAAAATTGTTTAGCTTTCTTTTTTGGTGGTATAGTTGGATGTCATACTAAAAATTAAGCATCATAATTCTAATTTACTTACTCTTTTATTCAAGATAATATTGTTTTTGGCATATTTTCAGTTATAAGTCACAATCGAAATTATGTCAAAAACGATGTTATATTTAATTCAAATTTATTTTTGCGATCCTTAACATTTATGCAACATGTCAACCTATTAAAAAACATCTTCTGCTGTCTCACAAAACTACCACCACTATGGGCGTACCCAGCTACTGGCCTAGAGGGGGGCAAGTAAGATTTTTTTTACATAAGACATCTACATTAAGCATTAGGTATAATGTAGGTTAAACAGCCAATGATCCTGCTTTATAGGTAGTTAGTAAAGTTAGTAAAAAATTGTAATCTTCGTCCGCCATCTTCACCGCGATGTCGGCTGGCCACCGTAGCACTTGCTCATTGCGCAGTTTCTATGGCAATAGCACCGTGTCTGGGTTTTGCCAGTGTCTACTGCGCGGTTTATTCAAAAATTAGCACATAAGGCCCCATTTACACTTTGATATTAATCATTAGGAGAGTTCCACAGAGTTAACAACAACATAACATACGAACTAACACTACGTTTAGTATTCACTTTAAAATTTAATCAATATTTCATGATGGCCAAGTTTGAATGAAGTCGCTTTTTACCGGCTATTTTTATTCTATGAAATTGTGTTTATGACGCTGGTAGGTATGTGTGCGTGTAAATGGTAATAGTGTACGCACAGAATACGCAACAATACCACAGTATTACAATATTTCCTACAGTAAGTAGCCTTTGATGTCGCGCGATGCCGCCGCCAGTGTAGGTACTTACGCTGCCACATGCAAATATGGAAGGGTTGTCACCAAATGGGAAATAAAACAATTGTGATTATTACTATTATGATGTAATCATTTATTCATATTTACATTCAAAATAATTGTGATTATTAAATCTAATATAATCATTTATTAAAAATGTAAACCACATACGTACCTACATGTTATTTATTAAGGATGTTTCCTGAGTATAAAAATATCTGATTATGTTTAGTCCGTCAGTAAGATTAAAGAAAAATATTGTTCACGTATTTTTTCCTTTATTAAATCTATAAAAACTGATGAAGATAAAAAGCATCAAAGATCAGGAATGGGAGCGTGTGACGTCACGGCTAGGTATAAATTGTAACGAGTAGTGACGTCACACGAGTTTTCAACGCACTGTATCATCGTTTTTTTGTTTATATGAAAAAAGAAAAAAATACGCGTGTATCATATTTTTTGGAAATCTATCCGACGGACTTATCAGATTTTTTAGTCAAGTACCCTATTGTTCAACTGAACTGTTTTACTTTTTAATTTTGGTCTTTAACATGCTTCTATCCATTAACTGCCTAACGCGCCTGGAAAGTAAGTAGGTACTTATAAATTCAATAAACAAACACATACCTTTACAATTATAATTATCAGACATAAAAATATAAGGAAAAGTAGCCAAAATTGTGTGCACAAGTCAGTTATGTCTTAGCGGCGGCGGCGGGGCGTCTGGAATATTAGACTAAGTCCTTCTAGGATTTCGATGTCGATTTACATCCATATACAGAACAGTTCGTTTATGCGCACCATTATATGTAGAATATGTAAGTATAATAAAATTATTACACAAAAAACGTGCCCGCGTCTGCCCTTCGCGCTCGGTACCGCAAACTAAGCATGTTTGCGGTACGCGGCCCGTGCCGCCTGACACCCCGCGAGGTCCCCTCTCCTCTCCGTTGCTCTGCGCAAGTACATTCCTCGCCCTACTGTAGGAAATATTGTTATACTGTGACAATACGGTGAGTTTCATGGCAGCGATGTTCGAAATAAATTCGGTATTTTCGATTTCCTTTTCACCTTTTTGAGAAAAAGGGTGTTTTTACCTTTTGTTACTAAGTTATCCTTATCAATCATATCAGTGTCGATTACTAATTTATTTTGTGATATCATTTCGTCTGGTGCGAGTCCCCAAGTGAACGCATTTTTTTATTTATTCCTAATATTACGTTACTTATCATAATTAATCAATTAAAAGTAAGTATAAAAATTGTGTTTGAAGTGAAATTAGGTCTTTTACTTTGATAATTTTTTAACAGATTGTTGACATAACATTGTGGAAGACCGCATTATACTCGAAAACAATCGATATCTAGTCAGTCAATAAACTGTATTCGAAATACAGTGGCGTATACAAATGGCGTTATCATAGAATTTATGGTGATACTAATTGTGACTCAAAGACTGTCAACACAAAAGCTTCAGTGCCTTTTTTTTCTGGATGGGAAATCATCAAATGACTTCTCCCGCTCTGGGCGGAGCGAAAGGGAGTGTCAGACTCTTACTGACTAAAACCCACCCGTGATCCTTCTTGTGCCCTTTGCGTTCCAGGGCTGCGGTGACTCTTTCGAACAAATTCGGCAACCCTACCAGGCACTGACCCTATGGGGCCCCGTCTACATTGCTGACAGCTCTTTGACGACGCGCCGTCCACTCGGGCCTGGTTGTTATCGCACGGCGAGCCACCCATAGCTCGCCATCCGCAGGCCCGCGCCTACGGTGGCCGGGAATCGCCCTGCGTTTCCCGACGCCCGGGGCGTCTTCTGTTGCGGCGGCTGGGGCGTGAGGTTTCCCTCTCACGCACGCGCTCCGCCTCCTCCTTCGCTAGCATTACTGCTTCGCAGAAGGAGGCGACCGCTTCCCATGCCTCCTCGCTCCGGACCATGGCTTGAACCAGGGCCGGACGCGAGAGGTCACCGCTGCCGATCGCCTCGACGAGGACACGGCGGTGCTCCGCCCAAGCAGGGCAGACCTCCACCGTATGCTCCACCGTGTCCTCCGGGCGATCCACACAGTGATGACACCCGGACGTGTCCTCCCGCTGGATCCGACACAGGTACCTCCCGAAACAGCCGTGTCCGGTGAGCACCTGCGTCAGGCGGAAGGTGAGGACGCCGCGCCGTGGCATCTCTCCAGCCACTCCTCAAAGAGGGGACTTACCGCCGCAATGATGGCGTGCCCAAAGCTTCAGTGTCTACGAATACAAATTAAGGAGGTTACTGCCGGGCAAGTGTTTTTTTTTGTATTTAAAAAGTAGCATTAGTACCTAATTCCATCCTAGTTTTTTTCTTGCCCGTGCTACCCGTTTAACAGTTATAAAAAAAAAATCTATACCCTGAACTTAAGTACTCGATAAGAGTTTCAATATCGATTGCAATCCCTAATCGACTACGTTTGCGAAAGCCTAAGTACATAGTAAGTTAATAATTTAGTTTTATAATTATTTATCGTTGCATTTTCGGATTCCATACAAAAAGGTACATAGGTAGATTTTCTTTCATCGTTTTATGGGATCCTGTGGCGCCGTCGACTCGGGCCTACTTAGCTGTCAATTAATAAATTCTAGTAATCGTATTCAAAATTCTAAAGATGACCTACAAAATATGTAAAAAAAAAAATATGGTACCGACCTCTTCGAGTGAGAGTCCGCCTCGGAATCGACCGGATTGAACGGGCTATAACAAGATAGTTTTGATCTTGTTATTCCTATGTTGGTTGATCGTGTGACGATCACGCGTAACAAATAGACAAGCGTACATGTAGTATTGAATTCCAGCCGGGGCGGCGGGGGTCCTAGCACAAAGAAACCGTCTAGTGAGTTCCACGCTTTACCTGTGAAAACTTTATTATACGGCATTTAAACACTCGGACAAACAGGTAATCTGTCTGATATAGGTATGTAGTTAAAAAATAAGAAGTAAGAACTTTACCAGTAATCATTGCTTAAATAAATGGTAACATCACCAATATTGGTGAATCACTAATTTGATGACTCAACATTGCATGACTAAAAAATCTAAAATCAAGTCACAAATAAGTTTTTTTGGACAGGAAATTATGCTACAGCTGAGTTATTAGTTCTAAATTATTTCATAAAAGATAGAAACACTTTACTATAGCATTTTGTGCTAGCTAATTTTACAAGTAAATAGATGGGTGTTTATGTAAGTATTTAAAATTCTTCTTCTGGTAACACTAAAGTTACATGTTTTGTTTGTTGTCTTTGTCTTCACTTGACTTATAATAGTTTTTATCTTGTGGTGTCATTGTGTTAGCTAAAATTATGCGAGAACTACTCAAACTAAGTGTCCTGTTTAAAGTTTCCTTTGACTTTGGATCATAATACATTTCTGTGAAAACATAACCAAAAGTATTCAGATAAAGAAGAGGTCAACATACGGTGTGAGCTTCAACTTCAACCTTTGTCGATTCGGGTACAGTCAGCAGTAAAAACTTCAACATGTCCAAAATAGCAACTTACGTTTTCTTCGACCTTGAAACGACAGGATTACCCCATCAAGAGAGAAATCAAACCAAGATCACAGAGCTCAGTTTCGTAGCAGCTTTAAGAAGTGATATAAAAGTTGCTCCATTTGGCGCCGTTCCTTATATTAGTAAGCTGACCTTACTTTTCAATCCGCAGAGAAAGATACATCCGGTGGCGGCAAAAATGACCGGCTTATCAAACGAGTCGTTGAAGAATGCACCCATTTTCAAAGACAATATTGGAACAATTATTTCTTTTTTGTCAGACTTACCTAAGCCAATTTGCCTAGTTGCTCATAATGGGGACAGATTTGACTATAGAATTCTCTTGGCTGAATTCTTAGATGTCAATGTTTCATTGCCACAAGACTTACTATGTGTTGACTCTTTGACCGGTTTTCAACATATCATTAAGAATAGTTTAGCAAACATGTCAATTATAAGAAAAGACGATTCATTAGCAAAAAGCTCAATCAGGGATGACTCATTGTTAGAGGAAGATTCGCTAGCAAAAGATAATAATTCATTGATAAGTGAAGATTCACTTGTAAGCGAGGACTGGCCCGACCTAGAGGTTAGCACTGAAGACTGGAAGGAAATTGATTCATTGTGCTCCTCATTCTCTGACATGCCACTGGATGCATCCAAATCAAGCAGACATTCTAATGAATCACCAAGAAATGTGGAAAAGAAGGATACTGAGAAAATAAACTATACATTAGCGAGTCTTTATAATAGAATTATGAAAAAAGAAGTATATAATGCCCATAGAGCGGAGGATGATTGTTTAATGCTTTTAGAGTGTGTAGTTGCAACCAAAGAGTTCCTTTCATGGGCTGAAAGATCATGCAAAAGCATTCATGATATTGTGCCATTAGACCGTAACAAATATTTTAAGAATAACTTTACAACATCTTCTCCTTAATCATAGTTAAGGAGAAGATGTTGTAAAGTTACTCTAGCTAACTTTAAATCATGTGATTTAGATATTTTTATACACAATTTAGATTATTTTTGTTAGTAGTAGGTACTATAATTAAGATCACGAAACATTTTATTTTTTATATTGATTATTTTGTTGAAAAAGAATTTTATTTATGACTTTGTGTTAATTAACATACTTTTAAGTAGAAATCATGTTATCGTTGCATAAGCTGATTTTTTTTATTTTTGTATTTATACTGATTATTATGCTGCTAAAGTATTTATTTTTGTAATCAAAATACAGATGTTGCAATTTCAACTTTATTGTTTCAATATCTGCCAAATATTATGGTGGTTGCTGTGCTATTAGCAATCACTGTTTGTGTAGTTGGGTACGAACATGCAAAACGTGTTATAGTTATACCACCAAGTACCAAGACCAGCCAGCCAGCGCCAAGTGCCTGAGTACCTATAGGTAGGTACTCAGTTTGGGTCTGATCTGTTTAGCAGACTGATGACTGTCTAAAATAGTCAGTGGAGTGGACTACACAAGATGCGCGGATTGTGGACCTACACATTTGAACACGTATTCACTCCAGCTGAACTATGGGTTAAAGAACTGCCATCTAGCTGGACACTAATAATAAAAAAAAACACCTCAACCTTGAATAGAGATTTAAACTCAGGTATGATACGTTGCAGGAACAGTCTCATTAGACCAAAAGACCAAACACCTCCACAGGCAATTTCCTGTCGAGCTCACCTTGAACAACTCGACATGTCGCTCGCATGACGAGGCCGCCTTGCCTTTTGGCCCGAGGCCAAAAGGATCTGGCTCGCCGCTAGCGGGGGTGCAGGACAATGCATTCAAAGAAAGAAAACCGTTCCCGGAAGGCAGCCAGATCCTGCGGTACCAGGTCAGCACCTGGTTCTCCGCCGGCTATAATGCTTACTATTGCGTCTGTATTTTGCATAATATTTTTTTCCTCTTAAAGGGTGCGGTCCCTATCTCCATCGCCCCTTCACGGAGCCCCCCTCTCACCCTCTGCTTGCTCACTGACCTCACAACCACGTCTGATGATCAGACGCGTACCAGAGAGCAGCAAGCAAGGTCCCTTCCTGTGAAATGCACGACGTCCGCAAACCCGAACACTGCTCAAGTCACCATATACCCTTCGCGTGTCCCTCTTGGTCTGGTCTCTCACTTGAACCTTTCCGGCATGAGGAATTTTACCGGTAGAGCTCCAAGATCCCAAGATCACAAACCCCACCATGATGGCAACGGGACACCTGCAGTAGGGTTCAATGCGCACCTTGGACACACTTTCGATTGAATAATTGTTCAATTGTTTTGGCAACAAGAGATCGTTCCTTAAAGTCGGGGAATCCCAGTGAGTCCCGTGACCCCATCCCGCTTACATCGCACCCATTGTATCGGTCGGATTGCGTTGCATTGCGATAAAATTATTTATGCGATAAAATACTATAACGGTGGTGCGCGGCGGTACCCTATTGCCTCGGCGCCTGTGTGCGCCGCACACTTCACACATAGGGGTGGTGCGGTCCTGCTTTAGAGTGATAGAGTAAGATAAATCGAGCAACGGGACTGCAAGGCGGTAACATTAGGCAGTGTTTATTACTGTCTTTGCCCATAATGTGATCTGTGGCAGTGGTCTGACCATTGGTCTGACGGAATTCTATATCTGTGGGTCTGACCAATGGGTCAGGGCCATTGACCTATAAAAGCCCCATGAAAGAAAAAAGTTGTCTATGATGATTGTGTTATGTGCATGGACTTACTAAACAAACGACCGATAACTCAAAAAAATAATAGTTACAAAAATAAACACTATTTCAACGCACTAAGGTATTAAATTATTTGACACCTTACACAGAGGCAATCCGAGAGGGATAGTAATAACGGAGGCCGTTTGTCTCGTTCTTACATCTTGCTAGCATAAAAAATGTTTATAATTAAAGTTTTTGGCCGGTTAAAAATTCAATTGAAACACTTGTATTTTGAACTTATTTTAACAATTGTAAGTCAACAAATAACAGTCCATGGTTATGTGTATATTAGTGATGGGTCGTTGACGGTTTTTTCGTTAACGCAACATTAACGTTGATTTGCGTTTGTCAACTGGTTAATCAATTAGTTAAATTCGTCAACGAGTAAACTTACTACAAATGTTAACTTGCAACGTAAACCGTTCATTCGTTGAACGGTCCTTAAAACTATCCTTAAGTATTTCTAAAATCAACTCTGCAACACGATATTTAGAGTTCAAATTGGATGAAATGTCCGTCGCTCGCAATCTATAACATTATTTTCAACTTTAGTTTTTTAATGTGCTTATTTAGTTGCGTATGCGAATATGAATTCAACTAGTTAATTCATAAACGTTGACGATTATTGAACGAAACGCATGAGTTAAATTTATAAACGTCATCGACGAATTCAACTAGTTGATTCATAAACGGTTAACGTTTGATACTATGACGGAGATTAACGGTTGATTCAACGCTCAACCCTAGTGTATATTTCTATACTCCATGGTTAAAATAAAGTGCAAATTCCAACCAAAGTACTGCAAAGCTGCAAGTGAAGAAGTGCAAATCAGTGCAACACTTAGGTGCAACAAATAAAGACTTGACCTAAAGGTCCTTGTTACCAGGTCAATAAATTAAAAAAAAAAAAAAATACTCCATGGTTATGTGTCAAACATAGTATATTTGATTTTGTTTTCAGGTTAGCGTTGTGAATTTTCAATAAATAAATCAATTAAAATACCTACTATAACTAAAGCACAATGTCTGTAATAGCCATCAAAGGGGTGCCATCGAAGGTAATAAGAACATGAGTTCTGAGTTACTTATAAAGTTTGGTTACACTATAACTGAAACTCATCTATAATTTATTCTTTCCTTTTACATTTTACAGTGGTCGTTGATGAACACCGTAAAGATTCTGGCTAAAGCAATAAGCGGCAATTTCGAAGCATTAAACTTCGAGCCTGTAAAGGCTAAAGCGAAATCGAAGATCTGTTACTTGCGTCTATCGGAAAAGTTGGACCCGGTCCGTGTCGTGGAGAAAATCAATAGCACAATGTTTCCAAAGCAATTTCGACCGTTTGCGTTTATCCCAGACCATGTACCGGACGTAAGTACTGTATTGATTGAGATACTAAAATTATCAATAAAAAAAAATGTTTGTGTTCACACCTCTGTTGAAAAAAGATTGTAACCTAAACTTAAAAACACGTATGACTGCAACATCTTATCAATAAGATTTTATTGATTTGTTGTAGTCAGTTCATAGGTTTTTTAGTGTTTGATATTTAATTGCCATAAGTGCCTCTTATTTTATCAAAACACTTACTAATTGAAAGCTTTTGACCCAAAAGTGGTATGTTAGCTGTAAATCTGTACATTTTTATGATTTTAGATTCCGCTGGCTGCCAAGCCTAAGAGGTTGCCGTTTAAGATGCGGAGAGCCCTTAAATTACCTGAAGAAAATGCTCCTGAACAGGTAACTTATGTTTAATAGTACTTCATTTAATAAAACCTTATACTAATTTGTTACAAAGTTTGAGAAAAAGTTATACCCTAATGGCAAAGTAATCAAGTTTTTGGTAATTATTTTGATATTGGTAAATATCCATAGGTACTATTCAGTCAGAAGAATATCATAAATCTCTTTATATAGGTTGGTACTTAGTTGACACAACTAAATTGTCACATTTAGTGGAACATAGACCTGGAAAGCTTAATTCTCTTGCAGGCTGTTTAAATGATGCAATTGTAGTCTTTTAGTCTTCTCATGTAAGATGAGCTATGAAAAGCATCTTACATACTAACTATAAACTATCTCTTTCCTGTTGCTCTTACAGCAACCTTATATATTCTTGAGATAAGAAATAGCCTATAGTACTGAGACACTTTAGCTTTCTATTACTGGTAAAATTTTGGTAATACAATCCGTACGTTCATGGATTACCTAATACAAACAAAAAGAAAACGATTATACCCATATATAAAACAAGTAGTGCTCGCCATTTCTCTTGCATAGTTCCAATTCTAATCTACTTGCTGATGATGTAGCTTTCCATCAGTGAAAAAATGCTTAAAATTGGTTCAGTATTTTCGGAGCACATTCAGTACAAACAAACAAAAAAATCTTTCCTCGCTATATTAGTATAGATAAGAACAAAAATTAAGATGTAGATGAACATGTGGCGTGCAGTGGTTCGAGTCAGGGTAGGCCAGAGAAAATGTCCAAATACGTAAATTTAAAAAAATAACCACATTATTCAGGGTTGATTTTTAATGAAATGATTTTTTTTAAATTGCCTATTTAAAAGAAAAAACCAAAAAAAAGAGACCAAATTTCAACCCTGAATAATGTGGTGTTTTTTTTGGACATTATTTCAACCACTGCACGCCACTGTGAACATGATAATCTTGTCAGTTAATTAAACAACTGAAAGGATTGGAACATGTAATATTTATTTTCATCTATTATACTAACAGACTAGAAGGAAGGAGGAGGGGAAGTTATCCCCCAGTAGTGGGACACAAATAAGCTAGTAAAAAAAAAAACTATTATAGTATGCAAGTGAAATAAAAAGAAAGGGCACCAACATAACTAATCTAGCCTTCCCTTGGCTTCTTTTTTCTCAGCTATCTTGGGGTCAGCTTTCAGCCTTACCAGATGTAGCAGGAAGTGCAGGGCCCCAAGTCTGCTATTTTTATAAAGTTGTCATTCCAACACGATCCCATTGTCATTTTGATAAAAGTTCGTAATCTGCTAGATTCATAATGGTCAATCATTGGTCTGTCAATGGTCTCGTAATACTTTTTGATAACCGAGCTATTAAAAGTAATGACTGCAGAATGATGTTCTAACGGTAGGTCACTGATCAAAGGAACTGTCAAAATTTTAGCAGATTACTGCATACGTCTGTCATTTATTTGTCATTATGTACGAGATTACCATTCTATGCCATTCCTTTCAATGGAGTGTCAGTGGTTGACCATTGGAAAGTCATAATGACACTATTATGTTAGTAGATTACCAAACTTGTCAAAATCGACCATTATGAGATCAATGATATGATAAGCCATTTTGACACTATTGTAATAGCAGACTTGAGGCCCTGCAGTTCAAACAAATGTCTATCCTACTTCCACAACTCCAGTAACTGAGTATTGCAATACTTCTCGTGTAGTAATCTAATAGCTATCAGATTTTGTGACTCCTGTAACAACTCCCTGAGTAAAAAAATTGATGTCATAAACATATTTAATGTTTTTTATAGGTAGTAGTGTTAACAAATGCTGAGATATTGGCTGAGCTGCAATCAAAGTACCCGGGCCTGTACAACCTCAGCAAGAAGACTAACCACAAACTCCTGGAAGAATTAGCGAGGGTAAATATTCTTAATTAGATGGATAGACAGACAACCGAGTGATCCTATAAGGGTTAATAAATTTCCAAGGATAAAGGCTTGCCACTTTGGAAAAATCAGCCTTGTATGTGACGCGAATATCCATAGAACAACTTATGTGTGACTCAAACTAGAACTACTTCAATTTTATTCTATTACGGTTTCCATATACAGGCAAAATGTGAAGGATTTTAATCTAGGATTTCTCAGTACCAGCCCAGAGTCTGGATCTATGCCCAAATGAAGGCCTCGCATCTATTACATAAACATGACTGACAAAATATGTGTATATGGGTTATTTCACTAAATTTCGTCCGTGCGTCACTACGGGATGCAAACTAAAAACCAGTGCTGGGAGTCTGACACCCAGCAAACATTACGATGGTAACCCTTTCGGTGTGGGCACGCTCAGCGCAATTGTATCATTATTTTCTGTTAATTCTGTTATTATGTTTGTTGCTGTTGCGTAGAGTCAGTATCGAATGAATGATTTCTAGTCTATTCTATATTCTCTGTCTAACCCATGAAAGAATAAGCACGATGTGACATAAAAAAATTATCGTTAGAAAATCCTCGAGCGCCTAAAGGCAATAGCGGAGCAGAACACCGAGGCGACGGAGTCGTGCTTTAAGCTGAGCCAGTGGTACCGGCGCACGCACCCGCACTTCGGGGACTTCCAGCTGGTGCTGAGCACGCTGCACGCGCTGGAGGACGCGGCCGGCACGCCCAGGACGCAGCTGGAGGAGAAGGAGCTGGCTGCCTTGCCGCCGAACCCTTGTAGTGAGTACCTAGCAATAAGCTGAGCCAGTGGTACCGGCGCACGCACCCGCACTTCGGGGACTTCCAGCTGGTGCTGAGCACGCTGCACGCGCTGGAGGACGCGGCCGGCACGCCCAGGACGCAGCTGGAGGAGAAGGAGCTGGCTGCCTTGCCGCCGAACCCTTGTAGTGAGTACCTAGCAATAAGCTGAGCCAGTGGTACCGGCGCACGCACCCGCACTTCGGGGACTTCCAGCTGGTGCTGAGCACGCTGCACGCGCTGGAGGACGCGGCCGGCACGCCCAGGACGCAGCTGGAGGAGAAGGAGCTGGCTGCCTTGCCGCCGAACCCTTGTAGTGAGTACCTAGCAATAAGCTGAGCCAGTGGTACCGGCGCACGCACCCGCACTTCGGGGACTTCCAGCTGGTGCTGAGCACGCTGCACGCGCTGGAGGACGCGGCCGGCACGCCCAGGACGCAGCTGGAGGAGAAGGAGCTGGCTGCCTTGCCGCCGAACCCTTGTAGTGAGTACCTAGCAGTAAGCTGAACCAGTGGTATCGCCGTACCTGCAGGCAAAAATCACTCGCCACGCGCATCCTCGCGCATCCTCGCGCGGCGAGCGACTGGTGCAGCGACACATCGAGCTGCGTGGGTCGTAGCAGCGCCAGGTGGTGGTGGTGGAATGGCGGGACAAGCTTTGACGCTCTTCCGCCAGCCTCGTCATAATCGAGGCCATCCAGCCATTGCTCGACCTTTGGCTCGCGAGAAGGCTAGGCTCCCTGTCGTTTCGTACAACGCAGGTCCTCTCGGGGCACGGCTGCTTATGGAGGTTCCTGTGTCGCATAGGCAGGGAGCCGGACACGGCACGGTATACATTGGCAGAGTGTGCCGCTTACGAGCAGCCGCGCCGTGCCGTCATCTCTGTGGTAGGCAGTGTCATCTCGCTGTCGGCCGTAGTCCGATCTATGGTCGGCGGCGAGGAGTCCTGGGACGCTGTGCTCTCCTTCTGCGAAACAGTTATCGCGCAGAAGGAGGCTGCGGAAAGCAAAAGGGAGATCTCGACCTCTCTTCCAGCTCGCTACTCACGTATCGGGCGTACGCTGCCTTTTTCCGGCCTTATCTGGGTCCAGGGGCGGTGGACTTGGGGATGTCCATCGCCCCCCATTCATACGGACCTTACAGACTCTTTGATGTCGCGGGTGGAGTCAAATACCTCGTTCCCCCCGCTGACTGAACGATCAATGACGATTTCCCCCCGTAATTAAAATAAAGTGGTACGTCGTATGTAGGTATTGTTGAGGTTAGGGCGAGGTACCATCGGTTCGGGCCGCTACATCTCTCTAGTACTCCTAACGATGAAACTCTTCGTAGTGCGAAGTTTCCCGGAGCGGGTTCCACGGACGGTGGAACCCAGAGAAATGAAGTTTATAATTGTACAAATTCATCATCCGCTTAGCCTTTTCTCAGCTTAATTGGGTTTGGCTTTCAGTCAAGACAGATTCAGCTTAATACCAGTATTTTACGTTGAGCGACTGCTTATCTGACCTTTCCAACTCAGTAACTGGGTAACACGGTACTTCTTGGCAAGACTGGTAGCAGATTTTTTGACTTCTGACAATGCGTAACGACGACAAAAGATCTGAAAATAACAGCCAAGACTAACGGCTTAGCGTGCTTTCGTAGGCACGAAAGAGTCTCGGTATGTTAATTATGGTATTCACAGCTTGGAATATTGATTCGCGGCTGGTATTATTTAGCCAAGAGCTTCTCCATTAAACATCTAAACATACTCGTATTACAAAAGGTCGATTACGGGCCAGTAAACATAACCCCAAAGGTGGAGTCGGCGATAATTGTTGAGACTCTTAAGCAAACAGCTTTTGGGCACTATCCCCTAGACGCAGCTAACACCTCAACGCTCCAGCGCGGGTCCCAGTAGATCCGGCTATGGCGAAAACCGCAGCGAAGACCATAACCAAGTCTCTGTCGAAGCTGCGTTTTTGCCTTAGTGTGGGAAGGTATAGGTCTTTACCTACACCAAACCATCCCAGACTAAAGCGAAAACGGTGACGCAATAACGCTCAAGTCACTATCCGCGAGGCAGCCGTCACCGATCAAACGGGGAAGGTTACCAGTGAGGACTTTTGCGAGTGTCATGCATGTGCCCAAACGAAAAGGCAAAGGCAAGGGTAAAAACACAGTAGAACCATTGCTCTTGCACAGACTCTTCCAGTTATGGCGAGAGGCTGACGCGTAAGGAGCGGCGTTATGAACGCCTCAGGCGACGGCGACGGCCCGTCAACCCGATCAACCAAAGTAAGCTCAGTTTTTCCTGAGGTGATACCATTAATTTGATAAAACCTATCCAGCCACCTACAAAGCATGTCAAAGAAATAGATAAACATATGTACATTTTCTCGAAACACATTACTCGCCTTCAGAGGTTCCTTTGCAGTTTCATGGCAATATATTTATCCTTTTTTTTTTTGGATGGGAAATCATCAAATGACACTCTCTCAAGAGTTTCAGGCTCTTACTGGCTAAAACCCACCCGTGTTCCTTCTTGTGCCCTTTGCGTTCCAGGGCCGCGGTGACTCTTTCGATCAAATTCCGCAACCACCACTTGGTTGCAGTGGTTATAGTTAGGGTAGGCCAGAGAAAATGTCCAAAAAAAAAAAACGCGCCACATTATTCAGGGTTGAAATGTGGTGTTATTTTTTTGTTTTTGTTTTTTAATAGGCTATTAAAAAAAAACATTTCATTAAAAATCGACCCTGAATAATGTGGTTATTTTTTAAAATTTATTTGGAAATTTTCTCTGGCCTACCCTAACTCGAACAACTGCACGTCACTGCCGCAACCCAATATATTTATCCTGTATTTGTTGTTTCAGTGATCGACACCTTGCCGTTGAACAAGGTTCAGGCCGCTTGTAACAAGTACACCGATAAAATTGTCGCGAAGGTAACATTTATTCGTTCATTTTTTTTTTCTATCTTGGGCGCAGCGGTGACCCACGGATACTTGTCTGTGTTGTTATTTTTTTATTTTAATTCGTGTCAGTGCTTACTAACACAATCGTAAGTTTTACTAACAGTTTTTGAGTTATAGTCACTAGAATAAAACGAAAATTCTATTCTATTGTATTAACAATAATAATAAAACATTTTTTTAAAGAAATATTTAAAAATGTGAATTAGTCAGTAAGTATAAATGAATAAAGTGAATAATAATGATTTAGTTATGATGCAAGTAAATACATAACATTTTATATTATTATGTTGTTCCAGTACAACACTGTCACATTTCCAATTGATATTTTGAATAGGTAATGAACCAAAGAAAAACAGACCTGATTTTTTTCTGCACTTATAGTACGAATAGTTTTCATGTGATGGCGTTGGCGTTGTTAGTGGGATGTGTCATAAAAACACCAAATCTCACAGAACCTACTATTGATACCGGTATAGAGTGCCATCTCAGGGAATTTTTATGCCAACCTGTCACGCGTAGCGCCATCTGAATTTCTTGTTCCGTACTAACCATACTATATATACCTACCAGGTGCACTATACTTCAATTTGACTGGCCTGTTGGTCTAGTGGTTAGTGGCCCTGACTGCTAAGCCAGAGGTCGTGGGTTCGATTCCCACCCAGGACAAACTTTGTGTGATGAGCATGATTGTTTGTTCTGTGTCTGGGTGTGATTTATCTATAATATGTATGTATTTATAAATTATATAAGTATGTATATCAGTTGTCTGGTTACCATAACACAAGCTCTGCTTAGCTTGGGATCAGATAGCCGTGTGTGAGTTGTCCCAAGATATTAAAAAAAAAAAAAAAAGATATTAAAAAATTTCAATTTTGTTTATTTATATTTTCCATAGTTATGAATTTACTTAATCATTTTAATAAATCTGAAGCCATGGAAAATGCACACAATTCTGTAAAATAGTTTGTAAAGGTTATTTTCTAATTAAACAAGCTTGTTTATAGTCAATACAGAGATTTATTTGTCTGTTACTAAGTTTATATTGTTCACATTTGCAATAATAACTACTCGGGCACATTTTTCACATCAAAAACGTCGACAAACCTATTTAAAATAATTAACATGTTTATTATTGCTGCAAGTGCAAAACAAACTGTGCAGAAACAGTTTTTTCTTTTGACAATTTCGAATTTTGACATTTATGATTTTTTATCGTAATCGATTAAGAAATGATAAACCATTAAAAAAGTCAACTCGTAATTCAAGTCTTTAAAATTAAACTAAAATAATGCAAATGAATTAGAAATTAAAAACTGCAATTTTCAACAACTATATAGTCTAAGTTGTTAGTAGTGACATCTAGTATATGTAAATTATTTGCCTTTATTGGGGAACAAGATTAATAGATGGCGTAACTTGAAGGTAACTTACCCCCCCCCCCCCCTGCCAAATCTTTTAATGCTTTCTCCTGACATAGTGCGTTCTTGCATAAGCGACAGTTGCGCACTGGACATATTAAAAATGCCATGCACTGCAAATAATCATATTACGCTTGTGAATACAAGTTTTTAGCTGACCGAATTTTAATGTAAATATAAATCTTTATCGTAGATATCTACTCATGTGAAAGGCTTGAAGTCTGACGTGGCGGCGACGGACACAGAGGACGAGATTGTAAGGAAGAAGGTCAGGGAAGAACTGAAGAAGATGCAACCCTTCTTACCATTGGTAGGATTCCTTTTTTCTTTATGTTTGGGAAATGATCAAATGACTCCGCCATTGAGCTCCGCTCATTCCGCTCTGCCCAGATGGGCAGAGCGGAATGTAGTATCAGACTCTTGCTGACTAAAACTCACCCGTGCTCCTACAAATGCCCTTTGGGTTCAGAGCCGCGGTGACCCATTCCCATACAAAAAATATTGGACACGTATTTTTTCTTTTATCACGTAAACAAAAAAATAAGACGATACAATGCGTTGAATACACGCATGACTTCACTGCGTGCTATTTTTACCAGAGATGTGACGTCACAAGCCCCCTCTTGAAGTTTGATGCGCTTTATCTTTTTTTTTTTTTACGATTTGCAATGACAAAAAATACTTGTCCAATGTTTTTTAAAAATCAAACGGACAGATGAATAGAATTATGTTTTTTAAAATGTGTAGTAAAATACCCAACGCCGTAACACTGGCATTAGTATGACTCCTGCTATATTTCTACAAGGTGTGAAATCAATACGCATAGCTTTTTGCCAATTATGTTGTGGCCAGCTTCCAGTCCAACCGTAGCTGCAGCTGAGTACCCGTAGTTTACATGGAGCGACTGCCTATCTGACTCCACAACCCAGTAACTGATTTTTTGCCATGTTTCCTGATTGCCATGTTGAATAGTAATCCTGATTTTTTTGACCGAAATATATAGTTGGGTTTTACCTGAATTCGTTAGTCAGTTATGATTTTCGTGTCTGTGTCTTTTTGGAACATGTTAATGCATTAACATGGGTTATAAACTCGATATTATCGTTTTCCATTTACAGATTGTGAGGCAAGTGATAAACAAACACTTCGTTCCACAAAAGACCAGCGGAAATTATCAAAGAGTCCGGGTGAGTTAATACTATGCTGTTTAAATAATTAAATTAAAAATTTGAAACTTATTGAGGATGGACGAATGGATGTTTATTAGGTACTCTTCTGTTATTTGATTAATTTTATTATACGCTTGTATGTTTGCTTGTTGACATTATATCTGCAAATATTTTATGGTGAGTCATCCAGGTTTACAAATTATAATAACGCCTGCATTTAGCTGAAAGGTTAAATATAGATCTGATTTTTTTATGTATATTTTAAGACCCCTACAGCTTTTTGCCAATTATGCTTTCGTCATCATATCAGACTGGAACCCACTGCTGTTTTATTCTTCCAAGCTTTTCCCGGTTCCATGCGCCCTGCAATGCCCTGCATCCAAGTATTTCTCACGAATTTAGTGATATTGTCGACCAGAAGGTTGCAGTTGGTTCCTACAACACCTAAGTCTAGTTCCATTTTCAAAAACACAAAACAACATCTCATTCGGCCAACACAATACCATAATTGGTTTGTTTTCGTAAGCAATATTTTGAGCAATTATTATTGCTTGGCAACATTAGGTATGGGTCAATCTGCAGTAACTTCAATAAAATGTGACAATTTTTTCCGCAATATTGTTTTTAAGTGCGCCATATGTTCCGTACTGCTTTCTGTGTTTTGTTTGTGTACTCGTGTATGAAAGTATTGACTAGTTGACCGAATTGACCCTGACAGACTGGCTTTTACTTTGGACAGAAGATAACATTGCCATACAAAATGGCAATCAAGTCTTGTGGACACACTACCACTCGACAGCGATGCAGAGGGTTTTTTTGACGCCCATAATTTAAGATTGTCTGTATTCAGTTAGCTAAGAAAAAGTGAATGTTTTATTTTTCTGTAATAAATAAGGTTTTTCTTTACACAGATATACGGCGAACCATTCCTCCCCGGTAAGGACACAATGGTTCCGTTCATGCGTCGCTACCAGCCAGTGCGGGTCGTTCGCTCCGAGCGTATGTTCAACTGCCTGCGGTTCAACATATCCCCGACACATTACGCCTCGCTCATGGCTATGGACGGCACGGTGCTAAGTAAGTTTAATTCTTAGCTCGAATTTACTCCTGCGAGAAACTCGCATGCAAGTTGATTGAATTATACTGTGGGGCACGATTGAGCGTCTGATTACATCATACCTCATGTGGGCTATCAAGGTATAATTTTCCTAATGAAACTTGCATACGAGCAGAAAGCAAAAAGAAAGTGTACTTAATATCAACATTCTCCCCGCAGACGGCGCAAAACTTATCATTCGCTCATCAGACCTGCCGCAGTACAAAGTGCCACAGGCGGCGCTGGGGGGTAACGCTAGTGGAGAAGCACAAGGAGACGAGGAGATGGACATGGACGCGGAAGACTGGAACGATGAATTATAGAAGAGAAAAGAAGAAACAACTTTTATGCATTTACTTCAGTCCGAGTGCAAACATAAAATAAAATAAAAGTTACTGTAAAAACTATAAACACCAGGCCGAGAGCGCTGCGCCAAAAAAGTTCATTTCAGCAATATTGTCATACACTTCTATAGAATTTTGTCTGTGCAACTAAGCAACGCAGACAACTAATATTGGTGTTATAGATTTTATTTATTCAGAGTTTCAAAGTCAGTCAAGTCACAACAAAAGAGACACAAGTCTGTATTGTGTGGACCTGCTAATAATAACGCTGGTCTTGTAATGAAGCTTGAGTGAGGAGTGACAGAGAAATAATAACATAAATAAAGAACATTGGTCGCCTCGGTATCGCTCGCACATGAACCACACGGGAATCCTACAGGAACCGTAAATTTCCGGGATAAAAGTAGTTCATTCAGTGAAGGAATTTTTGGAATTCGGTTTTTGCCAAGTGACAGAGATTATCTCTTAAAAATTTCCAGCAATAGTTTATTCAACAACACTCGACTGCTATCTTCTCAGAATTAATTATAATAGGTGTGATGTTAGTATTTACCTAATTTAAGTTACTAAAACTTTATATTTTGTTTTGTATTGTAGAATGTCGACGTGAAGTCTATGATCATTTTAATAATAAAATGAATATCAAAAAAGTTTTGTTTTTATTAAAAAAAAAAACTATAGTCGCAGTATTCCACCTTCGTTGTTCACTTGTAAAATTCCTATAAAATGCCGTTATAACCTGACGTTTGTTAGAAATTATCCCCTTTTGTTTGTTAGATATTAGATAATAACCAGTGTCTTGAATAAGTAGTAGGAGCTTAATTCCCAAGGCGACGTACAAAGTCATCATCATCGTAAGTAATAATCGAAAACAAATATGGATTATAATTATATAACAGTTACAAATATCAACATGACCCACAACTGCAAAAAAGCCTGGTATACTATTCGAAGACTAACTGGGAGCCACCAGAACCCGTAAACCAAGGTCACATCACAGCTAACCAAATTACCAACACATTCATAGGCGGGCGACCAAGATGCTTCCAATTATGATAAGTAGTTAACAAGTTACTAGGCAACAGATCAGCATACATACAAGCCAGTCAAAATCATTACCATCCTTTTTGCTTTGCCATAGTCTGGTAAAAATGAGATGAGCTTTCCAACACAGCTAAATGGAGTAAGAAGCATAGCGTGTAATTTGCGCTTTGTATTCGATAAACAGTTTGATCAACTTGTATGTCTGTTACAGGAAAGAAAGACTGTTTGCTGAGGTGAATGTCAGGATAATAAAATCAAACAATACATTTATGAATAAATGTTTTTATTTCAGATCTTGTAAAAACAAAAAATATGTCAAAATAAATAAATGTATTGCGATTATAAAAATGCATTTTCAATGCAACGACGGAAGTGCAATAAATTGTAATATAATATATATATATTAATTTTCACGTAAAAAGCTTTAGGTAGCAAATCGCACAGAACTAAACACGGACGTCTTGACCATAGATGATCCATAGACAAAACGCTCTAGCACATTGGAATGGACAATCGGTGGATAAAGAAATACTGTTTAAATTAAAACTATTTTGCAATATATGAATTGACTATTCATAACATTTAGCACAAAACAGTGAGCGAAATACAAAAATATGTTTTTTTTTTAGTTACTTTAGTCAATTACACAGATTTAATACCCGTATAGAGTGAAAATTAAGTCACCATAAGTTAATCCTTAATTAATAAAAAATATTTTGTGACTTAGACGTATGAATCTCACATACACTTACTTGCAAAAAATTTTACTCACTATAAATTTTAAATAATATCTTATTTTTTATGCATCCCAGTGTAACAATTCTTATAAAATGACGGCAACATTTAGTAGGATTTTTCAATGTACATTTTGCGTAAATAAGCCTTAGCTACATAACAATAAGGCATGTTTAGGCTTGACGTTTATGAGTAGACTGTGCGATTCAGCCATTCTTCGAGGGAGAATGTGGCGTATTCACCGCCCGATGACCTCCCCTTGAACGTATCTGTAAAACAAATTGTTTACATTAGTGTTTGTGTCAGTTTTAGCGCGAAAGTTAACAGTTAGTAAGCGTTTTAGTGCAGTGGGACATTTTACATGGTATTTTTTGGAAAATGGTTTATTTACTATGGATCTGAAAACAGCAAAAATATTAGATACTTGTAAAATGTCCAGAAGAAGTGGAGGGGTTACTGTTTGCGAATAGTTTCGTGTTTCGTAAAATATTCAAAATAAGTTAATTTTGTAAATTAAAAAATGGATACATACATGTTCTACAGTACTATCGCAAACAATAATAACATGGTCGAAGGCTGTGTAAGAAACATTTGATTGAATTCCAAATTTCAGTTACTTGAGAAACGGTTGTGCTTTTGGTCAAAAAGTTTATGAAGACGACATACCGGATTGAGCGTATGGTCATTTTAAAGGTTTTTTTTTTAACTATTTTATTATATAAAGACTTGAAGAAAATTTATTTAGTTTAAGTATATAAATATTTTAATACTGAAAAATCAAGCAGATTTTTATGTCTTTGACATTTTACTTTTTTTTTTGTTATTGTGCTTTTTGCATTCAGTGTCATTGCAGAGTTCGTTTTTATACCTCTTCAAATTTTATTTAGGCAAGCATTCTCCACTGTCGACCACAGCATTGCTATACACCAGGTAAGATTGTGGCAAAAGTGGTGCATAAGCATAATCAGCCTTTTAACGTTCTCACTGCTGGGACACAGGCCTCCTCTCTAGGAGAGGGAATGGGCCGTAATCCAGCACGCGGGCCCAGTGCGGGTTGGTGAATGTCACATGTCTTCGAATTTTTGGTTCTAGGACATGCCGGTTTCCTCACGATGTTTTCCTTCACTGTTTTGAGAGCAACATTTTCAATCAGATATGCAAGGAGTATGATTTTGATCCATTCACAATTAGTGTGAATTCAGCCAAAAGGTGCTTAAGCCTTTTTTAAGTAGCGGTAGTTTATATGTATTATTTATTTATTTCAGTTTAATATTATTTTATCATAAAGTTGCAAACCAAGTATTTGTATTGCCTCTTACTGTGGTCGTTATGTTTGTGCTCACACCACACGTGAGGATTTGTAATTGGCTTTTTGGTGACTATGTTTCCATTTTTGTCTGTTTTTGTTAGCTGTAAGTCCTCCATGTACATAAATAAATATCCATAGATAAATAATCTTAACTTTTTGACCATTACAAGTTCGCGAAAAAGCTCAAGTTTCTGGCACAGCCCATGGTACAGTGAGACAGCGGTACAGTGACAATTCCTGTGAGGATCATTACGTGGTCGAGACGTGTCGGCGCCGTTCACTTGTTCCATTGCAGCTCGCGCTCCAGATTCTCAAGGGGCTCGTTGTTCGCTGTCATATAACTTTTGTTATAGTAAACATACATACAAATTCGGTAGACCACTTATTTCTGATGATAACTGTACAATTGATACCTACTAGACCTACCTATTATAAAAACCTTAGAAAAGACTCATTGTACTTACCATGAACAACTTTTAATATGGCACCGATCGCGAAAATAAAGTCAAATGTACTTAACGGATTTTTTTTTCGCGATTTCAGGGTTGACCCCATAGTAAAAGTTGTCCGTAAAGATGTTAAATGGCATCTTTTCAGGTTTTGCGTTTATACTGATATACGTTAAAGTATAAAATAGTAATAGCAGACGAACACACACACACACACACACACACACATGAACTACTTCCAAATTACTCGGCAATTGTACTAAAGATGCTACCTCTCTAATAAAATTGAGAAATAAGTATATTTAATATGCAGAAATTCTAATATCACAAAATGTGCATGCAGTCATCATTCATCACGAAATAGATTATAAAATGAAATACCTACTTCAAATCGATTTTTAAATAATTGTAAATCACTACATTTCGAATATTATAATTTCAACCTCCTAATCTATTTGTCTACGTCAACAAATACAAAAGTAAATACTAATCATTTGTCTACGTCATTTATCCAACTCTCCCGATGCAGGTCAGCCGGAAGAAATAATTTTCAGAATAAGCAGCGCCTCTCTGCTCTTCATTTAAGTTTGTAATATTGTATTTGTATTGTCAGTAATAAATTAGATAAAAATGCTCAGTTTTCCTTTACTAACCTAATATTCCCAACTGTTATATTATTAAGACTGACTATACATAAATCCAAGTTCCCATTGTCTAGCTACTCCATTTTCACTATACACTAGCTACATTAAGAACATACAAAAACGAATATTTATTTACGTTATATAGTTATGTATTGTAGATAAACTCACCGATCATGGTCTTAAGTCGCACCGAACACATAATGAAGTCGTCGAACTGAATGTAGCCGTCTGAGGAGCCGTATCTGTGGAAACAAATCAAATGTCATTTAGAAAATGTGGTAATATCTGTATCAGCTTGTTAAAAATATACAATGATCATTTAGAAAATGATTGTGGTAATATCTGTATCAGCTTTTATTTTTTATTATCATTTATTTTTCAGATAACAAAGATCCATTGGGTCAGTAACAATAGTCTTAGCCTATGTTAGTACTTAACCAAAAACATCGAAAATGTACAGGTGACAAGTGACCTCACCAACGGGCTGTCATGTCTCCCGGCTATAGCGCGTAGAATGCTGTTGGGGCTACCACGGAGTCTGTTTATACAGGATCAGTACAAATAATAGGAAAATTTGACGTACAGCACGATATAAAATTCGGTCAGAATAGAACTAGTCTATACTAATATTATAAAGAGGAAAGATTTGATTGTTGTTTTGTATTGAATAGGCTTCAAAACTACTGAACGAATTTGAAAAATACTTTCGCTGTTGGGAAGCTACACTATCCCCGGTTGACATAGGCTATATTTTATCCCCGTGTCCCCACGGGAACGGGAACAACGCGGGTGGAACTGCTGGGCGCCCCTCCGTGTAATATATGTACCTGTGGGCGAGCACGTTGAGCACGTGCGCGTTGACCGTGTAGCCGGCCGAGTGCAGCGCGTTGCGCAGGTGCTGCGCCGGGATGGCGCCGCGCCCCTCCGTGTAATATATGTACCTGTGGGCGAGCACGTTGAGCACGTGCGCGTTGACCGTGTAGCCGGCCGAGTGCAGCGCGTCGCGCAGGTGCTGCGCCCCTCCGTGTAATATATGTACCTGTGGGCGAGCACGTTGAGCACGTGCGCGTTGACCGTGTAGCCGGCCGAGTGCAGCGCGTTGCGCAGGTGCTGCGCCCCTCCGTGTAATATATGTACCTGTGGGCGAGCACGTTGAGCACGTGCGCGTTGACCGTGTAGCCGGCCGAGTGCAGCGCGTCGCGCAGGTGCTGCGCCCCTCCGTGTAATATATGTACCTGTGGGCGAGCACGTTGAGCACGTGCGCGTTGACCGTGTAGCCGGCCGAGTGCAGCGCGTCGCGCAGGTGCTGCGCCCCTCCGTGTAATATATGTACCTGTGGGCGAGCACGTTGAGCACGTGCGCGTTGACCGTGTAGCCGGCCGAGTGCAGCGCGTTGCGCAGGTGCTGCGCCGGGATGGCGCCGCGCCCCTCCGTGTAATATATGTACCTGTGGGCGAGCACGTTGAGCACGTGCGCGTTGACCGTGTAGCCGGCCGAGTGCAGCGCGTCGCGCAGGTGCTGCGCCCCTCCGTGTAATATATGTACCTGTGGGCGAGCACGTTGAGCACGTGCGCGTTGACCGTGTAGCCGGCCGAGTGCAGCGCGTTGCGCAGGTGCTGCGCCCCTCCGTGTAATATATGTACCTGTGGGCGAGCACGTTGAGCACGTGCGCGTTGACCGTGTAGCCGGCCGAGTGCAGCGCGTCGCGCAGGTGCTGCGCCCCTCCGTGTAATATATGTACCTGTGGGCGAGCACGTTGAGCACGTGCGCGTTGACCGTGTAGCCGGCCGAGTGCAGCGCGTTGCGCAGGTGCTGCGCCGGGATGGCGCCGCGCCCCTCCGTGTCGTACAGCCGGAACACGGCCTGCGGGGGACGCTTGTTATCACTTGGCTGAATCATCATCATCGTGTTTGCATGGTGTTTAAATAATAATTAGAATAGAAAAAAGTATTACAAAACTGTTGGAAATTTTATACATATCTTTTGAAGGAGACACCTTCATAAGATGTTGATCAGGTTTCATTCTTTTATTTGTAAAAAGTTTAGCCCGTGTCGGGCTGAGTACAGGTTTCTACGTGCATGATTGTCATAATAGAGTAACTTTGTAATGTATTAGTCTGCACGCAAAATAGTCGTGGCGTTGCGGAACGAAGCCCGATTTACATATTATACATATAATCATATGTGTATACTGTATAATCGCCCAAAAATTGGACTTGGGCAAGTGCAAGGCAACGGTCAGTCACTAGTACTCAGTTGCATCTGAGACTGGAAATTGGCTAAAAAAATTGTGGGACTAAGTAAAACTAGACTACACGCTACATTGTAATTTGTACGTAAAATTGTTTTAGTATGTCTCCTCATTTTTGTTCCTACATTGCATACTTCTGTGTTACAAATAAATATGTTTTCTTTCTTCTTTAACTGGCTTCTGCCCGCGACTTCGTCCGCGTGGAATAGTTACTTTCCCCCGATTTTGAAACTCTCAGTCCGATCGGTTTAAAATTGACAAATTTTCATCCCCTATTTTATCCCCTTGGGGGTAGAATTAATCAAAATCCTTTCTTAGTGGATGCCTACGTCATAATATCTACCTGCATGCCAAATTTCAGCCCGATCCATTCAGTGCTTTGGGCTGTGCGTTGTTAGATCACTATGTCAGTCTTTTGAGACTTTTGAGTTATAATATTTAGATATGGCTTTTTCCTATGTATGTATCGACTCACCCTCCAGTTCCTCAGGTCGATCCAAAGAGTCTTGAACTCCTCAAAGCCGAGTCCTCCCGAGCCGTCCTTGTCCAGCATGGCGATCATACTCCTGCACACGTCCTTCGAGAAGCCCTGGCCTTTGAGTTCTGTAACGTTTTGGAGATGTTAGTTAAGGAACAGACAGTAGAGAACAGCTGTGACAGATGTGGTACTGGGTTATGAGTTATGGAAATAATGATGCCCAGATATGGCCCTACCCTACCATGTAACTCGAACCACTGCTCGCCACTGAGCAGTTTACACTTAAAGAAGATTGCTATTATTCATAAGGTTATTAAAATGAGTAAATAACTTTGAAATTAATCATTATTGTGTTCAAATTATATACTATCCATTAAAAACTGGTTGAAAGTGTGTACAATGAGTTTGTGATTGTTAAACAATAAATGTTTTGAAAAAATAAAAACTCATTTATTTCCAAATGGCGACTTATTTTCTTAACTGGTATGTACTAGAAGGTGTTCATAGCAACTTAAACTATAATGCCATAAACTATTTATCAGCGTTCACTGTAGGCCACGGTTATTCTAATATGTGGGCATCGTTCTTTGAACACTGCAAATTTGAGAATTTCTGGACCATAGTCCAGAAATTCACAAATTTGCTTATGGTTAAGCGGCAAAGATACCTCTACAAACGAGATAAAGACCTTTTGTCACACAAATCTTACATCGCAGTATTAAAGTTTTCCGTACGATTTGAACATATCCAACAGCCCAAATAACAACCATCGGGCAGTTAGTTGCCCACCAGGCACAAAATCCGTCTAGTCAGAGGATCCTCTTCTTTAACCGAACTACAAAAAAGGAGGACCTTCTCAAGTCGACTGTATTTTTTGTGTTAAATCGGTATTCAAAACACAAAAAAACAACCAAAAACACCGACTTCCGAAATTAAAGTGATTTTTTACTTTTTGTGTTTAGGAGACGGTTATATACAAAGTTTTGTAAAAAGGTTTTTTACTTTTCAATAGTTTGCGTGACTTTACACCCTGTTCCACATTGCACTCATTTACGACCTAGTAGGGGACAAGGTTGTAAATTAGTGCAATGTATGAAGTGTCATCATACAAAGCGATCGTCACGCATTCGACGCGATCAGCTAACCAGGATGCGATGTCGCGCCAACAGAGGGCGCTGTCCGGTTTATCTTTGGATTATGACGCCGCTTAAAGATGTTGAATCAACTGTGTTTTTTGTTTTGAGTGGGACATTAAATGCAACTGCCCTTGAAGAAGTTGGTTCAAAGGGTGAGTGAATACTGGTACTTTATTCTAATGCAAATGGATTTAGTAAAAAAAACTTCTATATTGATGCTGTTCATAACTACTGATTGACAGGTTTTATTAAATTGTTTTTTATGTAAATTAATTTTACGGGAACATTTTATGGAATAGTATATATAAACGATCGATGGTAGATGGAATTTGGAAAGTTAGGTCAGTGTTTTTATAAATATGTAAGTAGGTTGAAAATAAATCTATATTCTATACTAATATTATAAAGCTGAAGAGTTTGTTTGTTTGTTTGAACGCGCTACTCTCAGGAACTAATGGTCCGATTTGAAAAAATCTTTCAGTGTTAGATAGCCCATTTATCGAGGAAGGCTATATATCATCACGCTAAGACCAATAGAAGCGGAGCAGTCATGAAAAATGTGACACAAACGAAGTTGTGCGGACAGTTAGTTGTAAATAAATCTTTATAAGAAAAACTTTTGTTCCATAACATATAAATTCAGTACCACATCTTAAAATAAAAACTTAATAATACTTTTATGGAAATGGAGGTGACTTAACTACCTACAATGACATTAAAATAAATTAACTAAAACAATACATTTAAAATGCCCATTTTCGTTGACTTCCAATGTAACAATAACATGCGTTCAAGCGAAAAAACGTACAAATTTCCAAAAAAAATACTTTTTTGAAAATTCCTACATTTTTTATATGTTAGTGGCGTTAAGCGGGACATAATGCAAAATATTGCTTATAGATCCATAGACAAGAAAATATTCAGCATTATGTGACATAGACAATTGACAGAACAAAAAATAAAAAAAATTAAATTACATCCGTGGTAACCTGAAAAATAAAAATTATAAAAAATAAACAAAAGGGGAATGTATATTTACATGAAAATAATAACAAAAACAGACATTTTAAATTGTGCCCTCCATTTCTATAAAACGTGATATTATTTTTAAAGTAAAGCGGAGCATGCATTGTTGTCGCTGGCAACCTGAAAGAAACCTTAAAGACATTAGTAAATTGTTTCTTGTAGGAATATTTGTAAGACCTACTTGCGTAAATTAGAGTAATATTTTCATTTGTGAGTCAGTTTCTAACATGAGGTTAAATCCTTACTTATATATTTCACTACAACACAATTTATCACAGGTTACCTATAAAATAAATTTAATCATTATAATTAATTTTATTTACTATACACTGCTTTTAGTTAAAGAATCCATCTTTGAAAATTTTCAAACGCGTCCCAAATTGTAATTCCCATGTATTCTTTTTAGCCAGATTCGTAGTAATCTGGTTTGGCGTTTTTGCTTTGCTCCCTTTGAGTTAAGCGCAAACCCACTACAGTCAGACTATTATGTAAAAATCTCAGTGTGGCTTTGGTGAAATTAGCTTCAAGTGAACTATTTTGCATTTTTTTATTTGCCAACTCACTTTATGTTTATTACAACAAAGTTGTCAGCGGGAAATTTGAAAGAGAGCATTTCAGGAGCAGTACTGTGACGTTACAAGGCTGATAAGATTCCGTTGTGAAAAATTTATTCGTTCTGCCTTGGTCCGTCCACACATAGAACCAAGATGGCTTTAGCATGTCATAATAGGGCCTTTGAAGAGCATGCAGCATTTTTTATTATTAATAAAAAAAATAAGAGGTTATGATCCTAATACAACCCTGATAAGAACAGTTTTTTTTTTAAATATTCTAGAAACTCCTTGTGAAACCTTTCAGGCTGAATTACAGTGGTGACACTGGATCGATATTTATTTTTCGATTCAGTACAGCATCTGGTATCTAGTTCTGGATTTGAAAAGCTTATTATGGCATATTATGTCCCATGCAGGAGCACTGGAATTTCATATCAGTGTAAATCAGCTTTTAAGAGCGCTTAATTGGTGTTTCAAGATACATATTTTCAAGTACCTCATTTTTAATCTATAAAAAAGAATAAATTAGTATCTCATTCCCTCTAAATTGATTTTCGATAAACTTCTTAACTAGCTCTAAAGACCTAGTTATCTTGCATATTCATACAAAGTCTAATTAAAATTGGATTGAATTATCGCAAAAATATGTTTCTTTATTGCGATCTTAATGTTCTCAGTATTTAGCAATTAATGGTAATAATTTTGTAATCGGTCCTAGAGTTATTTTATGTCGAGTACATAGACTGGACCACCTTTTAAAGATGCCTAAAATGCTACGGTGTATAACAATTTGCAATTTTGTAATAAACGCTCTTAACTCCCGCATGCACGAGTCCATACCTGTGTGCGGCTGCGGCTGCGTCAGATGGACGGACTCCTGGTTGTTCTGCGCCTGCACCTGCTGCAGGTCGATGCCCACCTCCTTGCAGATGGGCGTGCACAGCGCGCACAGCAGCTGCTCCAGACAGCTGGGCTCGCTGCCGCCCGGGGGGCCGCCGCCCAGGGGGCCGCCGCCCGGGGGCGCCGGCTGCAGGCCGCCCCCTCCGTCGTAGGCGGCGCCGTGGCGCATGGCTAGCTCTGTTGGTAGGGTGATATGTGGCCTATTCATGTCTATGTATTTTTATAGATGGGTACATGGTTTTATATTTGAGGTTATCCATATAGTCCTTAATGATACTGAAACGTCGAATTACCTTGCCCTGGGTATAAATTTGGGCTCTAACTCGTTAACCAATAGGAAAACATGACATTCGGTTTACTCAGTTCCTAAAAGATTTAAGTAACTGACATATGTTCATTAGTTAAGCTAAATGATACGTTTTCAATTGAGAATATAACTGTCAGCGCGCAATAAACAGCAAAATGCGATGACACTATAAATGAAAACGACTATATGGATAAACTCATAATATGAAATGACTGCATTTGATCGATAAATTAAAACAATTTACATTTTACTAGATAGTTTCATAAAATTTTACAAAAATATTCCCTAGACTCTATTTTATTTCCCTTTGACGACTGCATAAAGTATTATCTGATATAATTATTTACATACAATATATGCAAAAAAAATAAAAAAAAAAACAATCTTTTGCACTCAATCTATATACATAAAAAGCTTCAGTAAATTAAGAGTATACACTATACATACATGAAATGAAATAAAACATTGGCAAAATAATAAAATACTAACATCAATTTTAGAAAGTTTAAACTACGAAACTTAAAAAAGAAAACTAAAAATATTCGTTATGTGAATACTTACATATACTATACCTTGGCACGGTAAGCGTAACGAAACGAAAGCTGCGTTTAACTCGACACAAAGCGTTATCACATTGAGAAGCTCAAAAATGGGCATTTTAGAACAGTATATGATAAAACTACAGATAAATAATTGTATTCGGCTTATTCTGGAGTCAATTTATATTTCATCACACATTCAAAATATTTTTTTTTTTATATGAAAGTTTAGTTTTACAACATTTTCGTTTAAAATATTATTATTATGTATGTAAATGCGATGAGATTTGAATTGACTTTAATATAGAGTTAATATAATCAAGGTAAAAATAATGTTTAGGCAGATTATTTCTATTAGAAAAATCCTTGATTATAAACAACACATTTCAATATTTTTTTAAAGTTAGGTCTCCCTGAATAAATTAGGTTCAGTCGAAGCATATTTTGATGGTATTTATTATTTAGATTGGATTAACACATTTGATATTTTAGTATATTCGAAGTGAGCTGTGTTAATCAAACAAAATTAATATAATATTTGTAATCGGTCGTATCAGTCCCAGTCGTATTACTTTAATGGTGAATAGGCCAAATATTTTGTCTTGCTAAAATTATCTACACAGCATTTTCAATATTAACTTTTTTTTTCAAACTCTATTAAGATTTTTCTTGGGTTGCAAACTACTAAGTATACAACTGTTTCAGAAAATTTCTTATTGTTAAAAACGTCGTCAAAATAATATGACAGATTTTAGAAAATTTGGTATTTTGCATTAACTTTCTTTAAAGGATCATTCTTGTGTCTGTCTGTTTTTAAGCGACTGCAAAAATAAGCAGGAGGTTCTCAATTCTACTGTTTTTGTTTACAGTAACTTTCCATCAATACCGAGGGACATTCTTGAGCGTATTTTTTTGTTTTGTTAACAGAAAAAAAATACGTAAGCCATTGTACTTGGTCTTAGGAGAACAGTGGTGGCCGAGTGAGAGCAGTGGTGGCCGAGTGAGAGCAGTGGTGGCCGAGTGGTGACGGCCCCGACTTACGAATTGTAGGTCACGGGTTCAAACCCAGCCAGGCGCATTACTTTGTGTAATTAATTTCATCACCACTGCTCTCAAAACGGTGAAGGAAAACATCGTGAGGAAACCGGCATGTCCCAGAACCAAAAAATTCGAAGACATGTGACATTCACCGACCCGCACTGGGCCCGCGTGGTGGATTACGGCCCATTCCCTCTTCTAGAGAGGAGGCCTGTGTCCCAGCAGTGGGAACATCAAAAGGCTGATTATGATTGTCCTTGGTCTAGGAAGGGCTGCTAATATGTATATGTGTTTGTGTAGGTAGTAAAGCCAGTGGTGAAGGCTACGTACCCTCCCTCATGGCGTAGTCGAGGATCTCCTTGAGCTCCTGCCAGTCCACCTCGCCGTCGGCGCCCGCCAGCCGGTTGAAGAACTCGCGCACCGGGTCCGCGGGCTCTGGGTCAGGAGCTATCTGCTTCACCTGCGGACGGCGGCTCGGCTTATACAACGTGCTACAGTCTAAACTTAACGCCTAAAAGGGTTCAATCATAATAACGAACAACGTTTACTAAGCGACCAGCCCCGAAAACGTGAAAAAAAAAAAACAGCTGTTCAGTACATTTTGTGGAGTTATGCGCAGAAATGTATGGGGCAATCGATTCTTTTTGTCGCGATTTCGGTGCTGGGTGAATGATGAGTACAATGACCCTTTTCAGGAATTGTGCTTATTCTGTTGCACGTTGTATGTCAATGAACTATGAGAGTTATACAGGGTGAGTTTGCAAGTCTGTGTATGGATGGCCAAATTCGAAACTGACCAAAGAGTCTCGGGCCCAATTTTGATGAAAATTTAAACTTTGTCATTGGATGTCTGAAAACGTAAATCGTGAAACTTTCATATGTTGTGAGAAAATAATACAGTATGGATGGTTTTTTACCAAAATCAATGGGTTCGATTCCTGGTTAGGAACATTGATTTTTCAGAAATCCAATTATAGTTTTAATTTTTATGAGTATAGGGCCCGAGACTCCTTTGAATAGTTATCATAGGGTTTTGTCAATCCACGCCCACTTAGAAAAACTTCAATCTGCATATCTAAAATATTTTTTTATATTACTCAAACCAGTTTTTAACATCAATTTTTATGAGTAAATTGATACTTATCGGAACGGGGGAAATCAAGATATATGTATGCGCGTACGAAGTCGCGGACAAAAGCTAGTGGAAAAATAAGTAAGTTGAATTTTGCAAACATACGACATGTGAAGTGCTAGTATAAAATCTTACTCACCCGATCATCTACATCACCCATACCGATATCTTCATCATTTTCTCTGTAAAACGAACACGAGTTAATGTATTATCAAGAGGAAAGTTTTTGTTTGTACCTAGTAAGCTCAAAAACTACTGAACCGATCTTAATCATTTTTCACCAATCGAAAGCTACATTATCCGCGAGTAACATAGGTTATATTTTCGTAAAATTGAAGAGGAAAAGAGATATTTTTCACTAACTATGGAAAACATCTTTCTTTCCACACATTTTTGACCTTAACTATCTCACTTTCTAGACTAATCGCCAGATAACTTTAATCTGAAAAATAAATACAATATGGCAGCTATTGTATATAGAAAATATATGAAACACGATAAGGAATAAACAATAGTAATCTTATTCTGGATAATCTTATTCCATCGTCGACTTTGTCTCTGTCACTTGTGACCTACACTAGAGTCAAGAGCAAATCCATCTCAGGATAAAAAAAAAACAGTTAATTATCTTATCTCCATCACTCATAATGTCTGACAGTTCATTCTTAATATGAAAGAAAGCTTCTCTTTTTCTTAATATGAATATAGATTATGAAACAAGGAAAGAAAACTCGTTCATTCCACCATAGATATAGAATATACATATTACTCATAACTAGGGTCACCAACTTTTTTTCGTAAAAATAACTTATTAATTACTTTGACAGGAAAAAAAAAAGTATTGGTAAGAAAAAAAAAAGTATTTTTCAGCATATTTTTAGCACAGTACATTTTTTTATAACTTAATTTTTTTCAAAACGTATAATTTAGACATTTTTTTTTAAACATAGCATATTAGGAAGCTCAGTTCGTTCAGTACCTTATTAATTGATAAATAATCAATTTTACGTTCCGTTATCTTGCAGGTTTTGATAAAAAGTTTATCATTATCTATATGCCTGTTTCGTTTTACTCATCACATTACAGATAAGAAATAAAGTATTTTCCCATACTTTATGTTTATGCAAAAGTATAAAGTATATTTATCAAAAACTAGCAGCGCCCAGCGGTTTCACCCGCGTAGTTCCCGTTCCCGTGGGAATACGGGGATAAAATATAGCCTATGTCACCCGGAGATAGTGTAGCTTCCAAACAGTGAAAGAATTTTTCAAATCGGTTCAGTAGTTTCGGAGCCTATTCAATACAAACAAACAAACAAATCTTTCCTCTTTATAATAGTAGTGTAGATAAAGTAGGATACGTTTTTATAAAGTATGGTTGGCAACCACACTCATAACATAAGACTAAGGGAAGGTTCATATCTGACGGAACATGCGTCGCGTATTATCGGTCGCGTAACGCCAGAACAGACAAATGTTTAGAAAGACAATTGACCGTTCACACTCGACGCAATAACGTATCATCGGTTGAGTGTGAACGCTCGAGTGTTTTTCTATACATTTGTCTGTTCTGGCGTTACGCGACCGATAATACGCGACGCATGTTCCGTCAGATATGAACCTTCCCTAAGACTCATATACAAATTTACGGTATGACTCATATACATATTTACGGTAAGACTCATATACATATTTATAGTAGCATATAGTTTATGATAAAGTCCGCTGTACTCACGTCATATTGTTGCTCTTCTCGGAGAACACTCGCAGTAAGAACTCTCCCTCTTCGTCGGGCTCGAACGTGGACGGCACGATGACGTAGCTACCTGGCTCCAGCTTGAACCTGCAACACGAACACACGTTGCACACTGCGCCCAACTGCTGTACATCCACGAACCACGCTGACTTGACAAGTTCCGACCTGCTCCCATAAGCATGAGGAGCTCGACATCGTGCGTGTTACTCACACAGACAGCCAGCCTGCTTCTGCTTATAGGGAGCGTGCAGAAACTATAGGTGGAAGCACAGTCGCCTCAATGTCAACTATATTTTCAACTATGACTTCCAAAAAAGGAGGAGGTTCTCAATTCGACTGTATTTTTTTTGTGTGTGTTACCTCATAACTTTGTACTGGGTGTACCGATTTTGATGATTCTTTTAATATTCGAAAGCGGGCGCTTGTCGTGTAGTCCCATTTAAGTACGTTTAAATAGGGGAGGAGGGGGGTGTACCACTAAAGTGAAAAATATAAAACACTTTTTGCAAAAACATACAACCGCTCACGTTCCCCTAAACGGAGGGTGCAGGAAGTATAGGTGGCAGCACAGGTCAAATATTTACAACGTAAAGTTTTATTTGCAACACTAGATGGCATAGTCTACGCCGTGCACGTTCCGTATAGTGCTTACTGTATGTAGACGTTATCTGAATGGACCAGTACCGATAAGTGCTGGTAGATCAGGACCTTAGGACTTTAAATATCCATAGTGGTAGCCTGGTCCAGCTTCAGACAGCCGGATCAAATCTGTCAGATGGCGGGAACCTACATAGTTTTATACTATGTAGGTTCGTCCCTCTGTGCGCTTAGATGATTTAAACTACGCAACGGTTTTGATGCACTATATTATAGTGAAAACTGCATTAACATCCGTTTGGTAATTTCTTACTGAAGTTTTATAGGACTTAACACAATGTGATTAAAATTATAAGTAGTTTAGAAATGTCGATGTTTTGACATGGGACCAAAAAGCGTTTTTGGGGCACACTTCAGTAAATATTACCTGTGATAATCCGGGGCTATACCTATATATACACGGACGCTTAATATTAGCACGTACTAAAGGGCCATTTTAAATTGCAAATCGTAAAAATATAACCAAATTATTTTGCACAAAGAAAAAATTTATGAGTTATTTTTATACCGGTAGGTATAATAAATAACACATTTAGTAGCCCTCAAAAATGTAATTATATCACAAAATATGCGAGACTTGTGGGTCCACTCTGGGTCCACACGACACCGACTTTTGTCTGAGCAGATTTTGAACTCTAAACAAAAAATATCATGACACATATTGGTGATTTTTAAAAAAAATTAAAGCCTGCGTGGACGGTGCATAAGAGAAAATCCAAAGATCTTTTGCAGTACCCAAGATAAGAGACCCCAGAGACAAGAGAGTTCCTTGCAAATTGGCCGTAAGGTCGATCGACCGGCATGGCGGCACTACTGACCAGTGCATGCGGAAGCCACACGTTTCTTAATAGTACAGTAAGACGCACCTAGCGCTGACTTCTCTCAAGTTGATGAAGGCCTGGCTGCGGCCCACGGAGGCGTTGTACTTGAAGAAGTTGACGTCGAGCGGCTTGGGCACGTGGCCGTAGTCCGGCAGCCGGTACACCGCGAAGCCGATGGTCAGGCACTCCAGCCCCTGGTGGCGCTGCGAGCGCCGGTTCTTCTGCATCAGGGCCACTATGATCTGCGAACGGGACACACGGCGTTAAGCCTAATTTGGACTAGGCTAGTCATTTAGTAAAGTAGCGAGTAATTTAGTGGCTAAATGTGTCATCATCATCATCAACGGCCTGTTGCAGTCCACTGCTGGACATAGGCCTCTCCAATTGCACGCCACTTAGATCTATTTTTGGCTTCTCGCATCCAGTTTCTGCCAGCCGTCCTGCGCAAATCGTTATCGATATAGCCCACCGGATTAGTAAGCTGAAGTGGCAGTGGGCTGGCCATATTAGTCGTAGGCTAAATGTGTGCGAACCACAAAATATTAGTCGAGTAGTTTAGTGAATGATTTAGTCGAGTCAATCCATTCTACTCTATTTTTATCGGGCGAGTAGTGCCCCCACCACGCGTCCGTGCTATCTGGTTCACCGGCTAAACAAGTCCGAACCTGTTTATTAGTCGAGTTCATTAGTGGCCGCAAAAATGTCGTTTCGCTGGAGCGAAGAAACAACTTTAAGATTTGTTTCCAAATATGTACAACATGAATGCTTGTGGAATATTAAGTCCCCGCATTATAAAAACAAACAAATGAAACAATCTGCATACTTGGATTTAGAAAATACCCAAATACCCGGATTTGGTTTTTGACTCTATTGCGTTGCAGCCCGTTCATCTTGAAAAACACCACTCACTTGTGTACTGTACTGTGGCCGTACTACGAAGTGCCAATGCTATCATGATTCGTGTGAGGGAAAGAGATAGTGCTATTCGTCTTGTGTAACTCCGTCTCTCTCTGACACAGAAATCATGATGGATTTAAGACGTCATAATAGGTCGCATGGACCGTAATGCGAACGATTTCTGTGTATTAGCGAATAGTTTAGCAACTAAATTACAATCTACTAAATTACTAAAGTAGTCTGAACTAGGCTTTAGCGTGGATCGACTCCGTATCATATTCGCGGTGTTTGCCATAACATCGTGTAGTTACGAGCGCGACTTTTGTTACTTGGGGTCGGCCTGATACCAAGCGATAGTATCTGACCGAACTTTCCGTTTCAGTTACGGTTTTGATCTTGTTCCGGCAAATAATCGGGTTTCGCCTTACATCGGCCTCCGGGATTCGGGAAGGAGATTTCGCGCTGTGAGCGATGAAGTGTAATTAGCAACATTTATCACACAGTCGTGTGTTGTGTAATAACTTGTTTGTTGAGTAATTTTGTTTTGCACTTTTTATTTTATGTCATTATGCATGTTAAAAATCCCTAGAAAGCATGGCAAATAATGGAATTTTCTGTTTCGGTTTAAGAGCGCATACGCCAAACGGCATTTCATACAAATTTTCAATTCGTTATTTTCCGAAATGACTGAAGCGAATTGAATGAAACTTCACACATATAAGCAGGATACTTGGGTCCAAAAAAGTTAGTTGAATACATTTTCTATAAACAGTGTTACAGTTAAATTAGACCCCTTTTTGAATTATCTATACAAACATAAATTTCCATTAAAATCGGTTCCATCAAAAGTCGAAACTCACGTTCTCATAAAGTTACAGTTAACGTAAAGCTTTATTAACGGTTTACAGCCGACATTACGTGCGCTACTCGCGCCTTATAGCCGCTGTCACAATAGGGATGTTTCCTGAGTAAAAAATATATGATTATGTTTAGTCCGTCAGTTAGATTATAGAAAAATATTGGACTAGTATTTTTTCCTTTATCAAATCTATAAAAACTGACGAAGATACAAAGCATCAAAGATCAGGAGTGGGGGCTTGTGACGTTACGGCTCGTTAAAAATTGTAGCGAGTAGTGACGTCACACGAGTTTTCAACGCTCTATATCGCCTTCATTTTTTGTTTACGTGAAAAAAGAAAAAATACGTGTCCAATATTTTTTGGAAATCTATCTGACGGACTAATTAGATTTTTTTAGTCAACTACCCTATTTGCTAGCGCGTTTCGAATCGCGGAGTTTTCAGAGCCGCCATAAAGATTGAATTGAACTGTAGTTATGTTCAAGAATGAAATTCGAACTGATCGTTTTGGATTCAGCTCTACTTGTTAAGCATGCGCTTCTTGTTCTGGACGAATAATCTGATGAAAAACGTCTAGGATAATCTTTTGTTCTATCGCAGTACGCGTCAGCGGTGAAGAGGATAGCGATTAAGATTCTATTACATTATCCTATAATAAATAGTTCTAATTAATTTAAAAAAAAGAACATAACTATAGAATAGAATAGAATAGAAAAACTTTTATTCAGGACAAACACAGCACAACGGTTACAAACACAAATTAAGGAGAAGAAAAGTACAGAATGCGCCGAGCGTGTCCGAACCGAAAGGGTTACCACCTCAGCGTTTGCTGGGCGTCAGACACCCAGCGCTGGTTTTCAGTTGGCACCCCGCACTTACTACTTATTGTACAAACGAATGCCGAAAAACGACAGCATAGATCGTTTAACCTATTTTGTTTCTATTAATCTTAAAAGTATATACTTTGTACTAAGTGGTAATATCGATATAATAATAGGGTAGTTGACTAAAATAATCTAATTAGTCCGTCGGATAGATTTCCAAAAAATATTGGACACGTATTTTTTCTTTTTTCACGTAAACAAAAAATGAAGACGATACAGTGCGTTGAAAACTCGTGTGACGTCACTACTCGCTACAATTTTTACCGAGCCGTGACGTCACAAGCCCCCACTCCTGATCTTTGATGCTTTGTATCTTCGTCAGTTTTTATAGATTTGATACAGGAAAAAATACGTGTCCAATATTTTTCTATAATCTAACTGACGGACTAAACATAATTATATATTTTTTTACTCAGGCAACATCCCTATTCGGTGTGAGTACTCACGGTACACTTGCTCTCGTCGTCCCCTTCGTCCACATCCGTGAGGGTGACGGTGTACTGCGGGTTCTTCCAGAACGTCTCCAGGTAGTTTCTGCATCCACCCGCCGTTACACCTGACACGGAATAAATCACTGTTTATTTATATAATTCACAAAAAACACTATTTTGGAATGCTCGACTAAGGTCTTATTCATACTATAATATATATAAAGCTGGAGAGTTTGTTTGTTTGAACGCGCTAATCTCAGGAACTGCTGATCCGATTTGAGAAATTATTTCAGTGGTAGATAGCCCATTTATCAGGAAGGCTATATATCATCCCGCTACAACCAATAGGAGCGCAGCATTAATGAAAAATGAGACGCAGACGAAGGTGCGCGGGTCAGCTAGTTTTAAGATAAGAATTCTAAGTTGAGCTATACATTAGTCGACAAAATATGTTTATATTATCTGTATTTACAAATTTGGATGGATCTACTCAAATCTGTGTTCTGTTTTCCTGAACCACGGTGTATGTACAATTAAGTATATAATAAATAAATAAATAAAATATATGCAACCGGACATATCCATAGGCGGTGAAACAGACCTTCGCAATGAGTAGCATCATAATCATCAGCCTAGCCTTTTCCCAACTATATTGGGTTCGGCTCAGCAGGATTCAGCTCTGAACGTTACGTGAAATGGATGCCTTCCAGAGCTCCACAACCTATCAAACCATGTAACACGGTACTTCTTGGCAAGACTGGAGTCAGATTTTCTGGCCACTGACATTCCGTAACGACTGCTAATGATCTACAAATGACAGCCGGTACGGAGGTAACTCGGTATTTATCAAGTCTTGATCTGGTAAGTGATTCGGCCTAGCATAGCCTATACATGAAATTAAAATAATAAATATACTATATCTATGTACATATAAATTTCGTATAAAAAATCTTAAAGTGGAATAAATCAAACAAGTGTAACGATTTTCCATTATCAACCCCCGACAGGGTTACCAGGATTATGGAATATTGTCATTATTGAGTTGTAAATCTAGCAGTTGGCTCTACGTAACCTTAGAAACGAGTAAAGTGAGAAGTTCTTAAAGGTCAGTATGTCTTTATAAAGAAGTGCTAGTCATCTGCCTAGCCTTTTCCCAACTTTATTGGGGTCGGCTTCCAGTCATACCGGATTCAGCTGAATACCAGTATTTTACGTGAAGCGGCTGCCTACCAGACCCCATAACCCAATAACTGGGGAATACGGTACTTCTTGGCAAGACTGGTGTCAGATTTTCTGGCTTCTGACTATCCGTAACGACTGCCAAAGATCTTACAAATGACAGCCGGGACCAACGGCTTAGCGTGCTTTCCGAGGCACGGAGGAAACTCGGTATGTTAATATGGTCACCCATCCACAGACCAACCTAGGCAAGCGTTGCTTAACCTTGAAGATCGACCTGTGCGGCTATTATTATTTAGCCACGAGCTCCTCCTCAAAGAAGTGCTAGTATGTCTATATAAAGAACTAGCACTTTGCCCGCGACTTCGTCTGCACAGATTTAGTACAAACAATTTCCACCCCTGTGTTACCCCCTTAGGGAGTTTCGTAAAATCTGTTCTTAGCGGATGTCTTACCTATAAGGAACCAACCTACTAAATTTTAAGTTTGTAGGTGTTATAGTTTCTGAGGTTTCGTGATTAATAAGTAAGTGGTATTTCGCTTTTATATATATAGATTTAATGAATAGTTTACCTCTGACCCACTCTCCCTCGAAGACCGACATCTCCCATTTCTTGGTGCATCCTTCAGGACATTCGTCCGGGTCCAGCGAGTCGGGGTTCAAGTTGCAGATCTCCACTCTGTACACAATAGTAAACACTTAAATATTATTACTAGCTGCTGCCCGCGACTTCGTCCCCGTGGAATCCCCGATTTTAAAACATTCTTTATCGCTGCACCGCTCCTATTGGCTTAAGCGTGATGATATATAGCCTAAAGCCTTCCTCGACAAATGGTCTATTCAACCCAAAAAGAATTTTTCAATTCGAACCAGTAGTTCCTGAGATTAGCGCGTTCAAACAAACAAACAAACTCTTCAGCTTTATAATATTAGTATAGATTAACCTCCTAATTAATTGACGACACGGTTGGCGCAGTGGTTGAGCGTTCGGCTGCTGCGCTACGTGTCGCGGTTTCGATCCCCGCACGGAACAAATGTTTGTATGGCCTACAGCTAGTTGTTCCGGGTCTGGGTGTCTTGTGTATGTGAGTTTACGTTTGTGAACGCACCCACGATACAGGAGTAAATCCTAGTGTGGGGCAACGTATTTAAAAAAAATAATAATTAAATAATGTTGATCATGTAAGAGTGAACATTATCCTTTGAGTTGTCTTGCCAGCTGTGAATGAAGCGAAACATATTTTTTACAGCTAGGCAGACACAATATTTTCGTTAATCTATACTAATATTATAAAGCTGAAGAGTTTGTTTGTTTGTTTGTTTGAACGCGCTAATCTCAGGAACTACTGGTTCGAATTGAAAAATTCTTTTTGGGTTGAATAGACCATTTATCGAGGAAGGCTTTAGGCTATATAACATCACGCTTAAGCCAATAGGAGCGGAGCAGCGATAAAGAATGTTTTAAAATCGGGGATTCCACGGGGACGAAGTCGCGGGCAGCAGCTAGTTACAACAATATGGCCAGTTACTAGTTCCCAGAAAAAGTAATGTGACATACCTTGAGAAATGGTTGACAAAGTCCTTGAAGGACATCCAGAATTCACCGTCGTCGTCGAACGTGAGCCCCATCTCCTCCTTCTCGGACTGAGGGATGAATCGCCACTCGGGGGATCTGGAAACAGATGAAAACATTACATATAACATATTGTGACTGTGAGGACTATGTAGATCGCCATATTAGGGTCTTATTTCAGTAAGTCTGGCAGTTTGAGTCATGCGGCCTACCCAAATAATGTCTTTACTTTAGTATTGTTCGTCAAACCGTTGAGCTCCTTAAAGTTTTAAGTTTGAGCTACATGTTAAATTTGTAGTTGAGGTTGGTTGTCCTCACACCAGGCCCCCCAAGTCTGCTATTTTTATAAATTTGTCATTTCAACACGATTCCATTGTCATTTTGCTAAAAGTTCGTAATCTGCTGAATTCATAATGGTCGATCAATGGTCTCGTAATACTTTTGATAACTGACCTATTAAAAGCAATGACTGCACAACGACGTTCTAATGGTAGGTCACTGATCAAAGGAACTGTCAAAATGTTAGCAGATTACCATATATATACGTCTGTCATTATGTACTAGATTACCATTCTTTCAATGGAGTTTCAGTGGTTGACCATTGGAAAGTCAAAATGACGCTTTTATATTAGTAAATCCCAGACCAAACTTGTCAAAATCAAAAATTATGAAATCAATGACAAACCATTCTGATACTACTGTAATAGCGGACTTGAGGCCCATGTCTGCATATATAGTGGAGTATCACAAGGTTTTTGGTTATAAAATGGCGTTTGTAAACAGCGCACGCACTTGTCGCTCCAGGGCCCGTTCCACTCGGCCTCGTTGCCCCAGGGGTTGCGCAGGCGCAGCAGCGGGATCTTGCCGGCGCGCCCCGGCGTCTCGATGTCCACGTACTTCACCTTCGTCACCGAGTACGCGTGCCCGCGGATCAGGCCCGCCGGCGTCTCCGCCTCTAGGATGTTCGGGTCGGGCTGGAGACGAAATACAATTATTATTATTCAAATAATTAGATACACGTCATAAAGTCATAACTTTGTGACGACATTCTTTTTAAGTCTCCACGAGTTTACAGCTTCGTATGCACCTTCAGTTTGTCTATACACCTTAACGCCAATGGAGTTTAACACTACTACTTCTCCAAAAGCAATGCCTGCCGTGGTCGCTACATGAATGGTCACGCCCCTTTTGAACGCGATACCCCACGCCAAGACCGGTGCCAAATTCTCTGGCTTTTAAAAACTGTAACGACGATCAAAAATCTATAAATGACAGTCGGAACCAACAGCGGACTCTCGGTATTTAATAAATAGCCACTCATCTAATAACAGAACTCAGCCGGCGTTCCTGGCCTTGAAGATTTTAGCCAACTAGTACGGCTACTCGTATTACTAGATCCTTGGCAATACATATTACAGTACAGTAGTAGTAGGGACGAAGGGGAAATAACAGGTGATCCACGAAAATCGACCTTAAAAGCATACTGGTATAAAGGAGTTAACCTCATACGCATAGATATAATAAACAAGGAGATATGCCCTGTAGCCGAAAATGTATCGGAACCTGTGTCTCCTGTTTTGCCCTACCACCCGGCAACTACTACGAATGCAGTTCAGTAAAAGCAATAGATACGCAGTCGCGCACACACCCGCATTTCTGAAATCGGACTGTACTACACAATCAATTATAAACCTTATCCTACTAAACACAGCGTGTATTTACCGTACACCGTACAACTTACTCACACAAAAACAACGGTGGGTATCGTTGTGCTGTGCAAAAGCAATTTATTTTACATATACGCTAGTGATTGACTAAATCGTAAGTTATCGATTCTGCATTTATTACACACACCATGCTGCCCATGTATAACAAATAAATAGCATGAAATTATTGACTAATTTTAAGCAAAGGTCACTAATATATTATCTTAAACATGCCGATTACTATAATGCATTCGAAACTTTATCGAAAGTAAAATACAATTACCATATAAAGTAAGGAAGTAGCACGAGAATAAGGCATAAATACGATAATTCAAAGCCAAAAACACTTGAACGATTATTTACCAAAAATTTAATGAAATCTAAGAAAGTTTGGTACACTTTTGTAATATTTCATTCAACAATCGACATTGTTGTGGACAGTGTATCTGCACAATTACATCACTGACTCGCGGCAAGAAGCAGCGGCCGTACTATGCGATACATCGGCTTGCTAAAGTATCGTTTTGTGATTTTTACATTGCTCATCCAGTCCCTTAGCGACAAACTTAGGTAGTGGTTAAGGAGCAGTGTATTCATTGTAATATGTTATTGTCGCTGTGACATTTGAAAACAAAAATAACATAGTATAAGCAAGAAATATTTTACGATTTGTTGTTTTTCATGATTTTAAAGACAAATATAGTAAAATACTTGTACTTTGATATGGTAAGTGATTCCATAATTAACAAAGTTTTGGTTTATGCTTCGGTTTTTACAAGAAAACACTGAACAACACGGCATTCTTATATCTTATCACGCTCACGGTCGTAAGCGCACTAGTTCGCGGATTCGACCATTGCGTAAGACATGCTCGCCCAGACCATGTCGCGAGGACGCCGACACGCCCCCTTGCCACTTCTCCTGTATTTTATATTTCTATGCTCATACGCCTTCAGCAGGATGGTGAAGAAGTTGTACATAAGTCTTCCATGGCCCCGCATGTTGAACCTTATTGCTATGATAACAAAGGCTAGCTCACCTCGATGCTGCAGCCGCTGAGCGAGTTCCTCTCGTACGCCTTCAGCAGGATGGTGAAGAAGTTGGGCGGCAGCTCGGCGATGTCGTACATTTCCGTGACGCCGCCGGTGAAGTCTTCCATGGCTTCGCATGTTGATCCGCCCTTCAGAGCTTCGTAGGAGCCATGCAGTCTGGAAAATAAGGGTAGTCCGTAATCAAAATCAAAAGCCATTTATTCAAACTAGGCTGAGAGCCAGCACTTTTTGAACGTCAAATCTATACTAATCTACTTATACTAATATTATAAAGCTGAAGAGTTTGTTTGTTTGAAAGCGCTAATCTCAGGAACTACTGGTTCGAATTGAAAAAATATTTTTGGGTTGAATAGACCATTTATCGAGGAAGGCTTTAGGCTATATATCATCACGCTTAAGCCAATAGGAGCGGAGCAGCGATAAAGAATGTTTTAAAATCGGGGATTCCACGGGGACGAAGTCGCGGGCAGCAGCTAGTTAATAATAACTCACTTGGCATACGCCTTCTCCAGTAAAGCGCTCCAGAACTCGTTGTTCTCGGAGGAGTGCAGGAACACCAGCTTCCCTCGATAGGTGGGCAGGCGGTCGTCTATCACCACGTCCACCCAGCGCCCGTACTGCCAGAAACTGGAACAGAAAACATGCATAATAAGCATAATCAGCCTTTTAACGTTCCCACTGCTGGGACACAGGCCTCCTCTCTAGGAGAGGGAATGGGCCGTAATCCACCACGCGGGCCCAGTGCGGGTTGGTGAATGTCACATGTCTTCGAATTTTTGGTTATAGGACATGCCGGTTTCCTCACGATGTTTTCCTTCACCGTTTTGAGAGCAGTGGTGATGAAATTAATTACACAAAGTAATGCGCCTGGCTGGGTTAGAACCCCCGACCTACAATTCATAGGTCGGGGCCGTTACCACTCGGCCACCACTGCAGAACAAAACATCTGGGAACTGTTAGAATATCCCACATTTATATGCACGTCCAGAACGAAGATGCCATTCTGGGCTGATTTTAAATTTAATTTTTATGTGTGGAATTAAATACACATAAGCAGGTTGTCAGTTTTTTCATCACTACATAGTATAAAACAAAGTTGCTTCCCGCTGTCTGTCCCTATGTATGCTTAGATCCAGGGCTTGGAACCGGTTTAAAAATAACCGGTTATTACATGTTATAATCGGTTTTTACGTTTATTTCGTTCCGAGTCGAAACGTAAAAAGAGCTTTATTATGAACCTTTATTAACCGGTTTATTCCGCAAGAGACGATCGACACGCGGCGTCTGTTTTTGGCGGCGTGGGGGAGGGGGTAGTGCAGCGCTGTCATCACAGCGATCACGCGTCACTACCTACGCCAAATAGACACGCACCGACTTGCTTGCGCGCCAGAAAATTACATTGAATACGTCACAAGTCGTCGTCGTCGTAAATATTCGATTTAAGGAAAGCGATAGCGACTTTTATAAAAAAAAAAAAAATATTTCAGACAAAAAAGTCCATAGACAAGACAAGGTTGTTAGTAAGAAATTTTGCTTATAACTAATGTTAGTCATTAAAAGTAACAGAAGAAGAAATACACACTGTCTACCCCTGAACAGTAGGCTCATCGGTCTCGCAACACATGGAGTTCAGTGAACCTACTGAGCAGAACAGTATCGGTTCTCTCGCCAATCGTTCTGAGGACGCTATTCGGGCTCCCCCGTACTCGTCGCACCACCGACGCAACTTTTTTACGCATAATTGCATAGAAATCATCTACGCTGGCGTAGTAAACATGCCGGATGCACTGCAATACCGAGGGAGCCGGAATAGTGCCCTGAACACATTATTATACTGGACGCGCAAGGCATTGTAGGTTTTCTGTGTAGTAGTATTATGGTACAGCTGTAGAACAACCGGTACTTTAGCTTTAGGGACAACCATTTGCAAATGACAACTGTCTCCTCGAGCATTTTCCCATTTAGGCACAGGACTCCATCCTGAATCACTAAGCTGTCCCATTGGGCCCAATAGCTTTTTGTGGCGGAACTTATCGCTGAGACATCGCTCCACGTGGGCTTCGGAGCACTGGCTTTCATCCACTCCAGAATCGGCTTGATGTCCGAATCTTCCCGTTGTGCAAATTGTAAGCTTTCTTTCCACTCGTTGCTGAGGTCTGTCTTGAGCATTCTCACTGGTACGACTTCTTTACCCTCTTGCCTAGTACAATGTTTGCAGTCTTCAGGGCAAGGTCTTCTTGATAATGTATCTGCGTTGCCATGAGATTTGCCGCTGCGATGTTCAATCACAAAGTCGTATTCCTGAAGTAGTTCAATCCATCTCGCAACTTATCCTTCTGGATTTTTGAACTGTAATAGCCATTTCAGTGCAGCATGGTTAGTTCGTAAGTGGAATTTCCGCCCCAACAGATATTTGCTGAAATGCTGTAATGACTTGACCACAGCAAGCAATTCCCGTCTCGTGACACAATAATTCCTTTCCGGTTTTGACAGTGACTTGCTGAAGTACGCTATCACAACCTCTTGATCGCCATTCCGTTGAGATAACACACCGCCAAGTCCTATATCGCTTGCATCTGTGTCAACTATAAATTCCTTGCCCGTATCGATTACCCCAAAATAGGTGTTTTACACAAACGTTCCTTGAGTTCCTGGAATGCAATGTCGCAACTCTCATCCCAGCAAAATTGTCGCTTCTCCTCAGTTAGCTTGTGCAAGGGTTTGGCTATATCTGCAAAGTTCTTGACAAATCGTCGATAATAGGAGCACTAACCCAAAAATGCTCTGACCTGCGTCTTATCTTTAGGAATTGGCCAATCCTTGACAGCGGCGATTTTCCCTGGATCAGTGCGGATACCTTCTTCCGACACTACATATCCCAAAAGCTAACTTGCCGTTTGAAGAATGAACACTTCTTCGGACTTAACTTGAGGTTTGCACTCTGGATCTTCTTGAGCACGCATTCCAGGTTTTGCAGATGTTCATCAAACGGACGGCCTACGATGATGATGTCATCCAAGTAGACCAGACAAGCATCGCCAATTAACCCGGTTAGTACTAGTTCCATCAACCTTTCAAACGTTGCCGGAGCGTTGCACAAACCAAACGGCATGACTTTAAATTGCCACAGACCCTTTCCTGTCGAGAACGCAGTTTTCTCCTTGTCCTTAGGATCAATTTGGACCTGCCAGTAGCCACTTTTTAGGTCCAGCGTGCTAAACCACTTTACTCCAGTAAGCATATCCAGCGTGTCATCAATTCTTGGCAACGGATAGCCTTCTTTGTAACGTCGTTCAGACGACGATAGTCAACACAAAACTGCATGGTGCCATCCTTCTTTCTTACCAGTACAACAGGTGAACACCATGGACTTGATGAAGGTTCTATGACACCATCCCTAACCTTTCCCTCAATCATGGTTTCCACTTCCTTTTCACGTGCTACCGGCAATCTCCTTGGCCGCTGACGGATAGGCAATTCATCTCCTGTATTTATTTTGTGTTGAACTAAATCAGTCTTCCCGATGTCAGCATCGTTTGAAGAGAAAACATTGGCGTACCTCAGTAACATTCTCTTAGCCTTGACCATTTCATTTTGAGACAGAACGCTGCGACAGTCATCTAAAAGTGTGGTCACTTTCGTTTGGGCGTCCTTGCTGAGGTTCCCAGTCGATAGATTTTGGCACCGACGCAACCAATCCACTTCCTCGCAAGTATCAATCAGCGTGCCTTTTTCATCATCTGTTCCTTATCACAAACGTTCAGCACACGTACCCCTGAAATGTCAGTGGCTCTAACCAAAGTTCGTGCCACTTTCCAAGGAAGGTCATTGTCTACCCTTTCCACAAGCACAGCACGCTGAGTCTGCCCAGAATTCCGAGGAAGACTTACCGGCACAATCGTTTCGGATCTTGGCGGAAGAACAATCTTATTTAGGCTGTACACATTTCCTGGTAATGCCCCTTCCATGAAAAGTTCCTCTTGTCCACATTTCAAAACTCCTTGCTTAACGTCGGTCTCACAACGATTCTTCCTCATAAAGTCTAGGCCCAGGATGCAATCATCCATTATATCAGCCACGATTACGTTGTGAAGATAGATCATGTTTCCTAGCTTCAACTCCATCTCTTTCTCTCCGCGGACAGGTATGCGCTGACCGGTGGCTGTCACCAAATTTATGCGGTCTCGGTTGTATGCGGAGTCCCCAAGGAACCGACTTACTAGTTGGGAACTGACAACCGTGCGAGAGGCTCCAGTGTCTATTGTCAGCTTACATGGCGTTCATGTACATGGGTACATGGTTTGTGAGATCGAAATCCTTGGGGCTCTCTGAACATCAGCCAGCACCCGCCCCGCAGTCCTGGCTTTTACTCGTTTCTCTGCAGTTGCTGGGTGGTGCTGTTAACCGCCCTACCCTCTGGAGATCGACTATCTTCCCTATCTGCAGTTCCCTTAGGGCAACTGGACCGTAGGTGGCCCCTTTCCCCACAGCCATAGCATCTTAGGGCTGTATCCTTTAGACCGGTCGCGAACAGTAGCCGCTACAACCTCCCTTGACGCGATGGGAACGATTATCCTGCCGCACAGCTTCCACCTCCAGTGCATGTGCCAAGGCGTCTTTAAGCTTCTCGTGGTGCCCGAGCCTCACGGCAGTTCTAACTTCAAGGTCGCGGATACCGTCAATGAAAGCCTGCACCAGGTTCCCTTGAATGAGCGCAGGTACAGACTGGTATGCTTTTCTAACAAGCTTCTCCGCTTCAAGGGCCCACTGCTGCAGGTTTTCACTGCTGCGTTGCACGCGATCCTTTAGCTGCGCACGAAACACGTGTTCCAGATGAGCGTCGCCATACCTAGCTTCCAACGCCTCAACCAGCTGCTCGTAAGTCACCTCGTTACCGAGAGCTTCCAGGATAGTGAGGGCCTGGTCGCGGAGGCCTAAGGTGAGAGCAGTCATGGCCTGGTCCTTACTCCACCCGTTCGCCTTCATAACAGCGTCAAATTGCATTTTGTATGCCGACCAGGAAGATGTTCCATCGAACGGCGGCACTTTGAATCCACGTAGAGGTGTAGTAGCTACAGAGGTTGCAATTCCATCTCCTACTTTAAGGTTGTCCAGCGTTTTCCTTACGTCAACAATCACGTTTTCAACCCGATGATTAATTTGGTCGATTCGTGTTTCAGCTTCCGTCAGACGGTTCTCGTGCTGAACCATCTTATCTTTAACAACCTTTATTTCTTTGCCGAAAGTGGCATGAAGATCTTTCATGAGGAACATCTGTTCTTCTTGGCGGCGCGCCTGCTCCTCCTTGTCACGTTGGAGCTGTTCTTCCAACCGACGGGCCTGTTCCTCCTGGCGGCGGGCTTGCTCTTCCTGGCGGCGAGTCTGCTCCTGCAGCATCATCATCAGAGCAGCAAAGTCTGGTGCTGATGATGATGCTGGAGCTATTGCGGACGAGCCGGCCTCCAAGGTCGGCAACTGTCTCTCCGTAGTCTGCGGCGTTGCACCTCCAAAACGCCTCTGGTCCGTCTCTTGCTGGCGTTGATTACGGGTACGGAATACGGATACCCTCAGTGTCGTCCTTCGGTAAAATCGGCATCTTTTAAATCCACTCTTCTGACACCAATTGTTACGAGCTTCGGGTTCGTTACAATAAAATCAGCCGATTAAATAACCAAAAAAATAACACTTTATTAACACAACACTAATTACACTATAAACTCACTTATTACAAAACACAATCGCACTATTAATCACTTGAGTTCGCAGTCGAAGATCGCTCTCGAAGTTATCACTTGTATCGCAAATCCAATACCCGGCCCTTATATAGGACGCCGAGTAGTTCCAGAAAGTTCGCGTACATATGGGTCGCGACCGACTAAGGTCCGAGAATCCTAGAATGTTCTATCTAGCATAGAAAAATCTCGAAGGCTCGTGGCCCCACTAGCTCCGCTACTCGATACTAGATGGCACTAGTAGTACCGAATGCAACTATCTTCGTTGTTTAATCCTGGCGCGCAACAGTATGGTTTTATGTTACTCACGTAATTCTTTATTCCTATTACTATAACACTGCTCCCTTTTTGGGAAAAGCGGTTGACTGTCGGGTAGCCACGTAAATGAATTAGTAAAATAATATGACCAAAGTAGGTAGGTACTTACTGTTCCTACCTATTTCTGCAGCGAACAGTGATGCTTGTATTGCTGTATGACAGATGGTACGGTATGAAGTGCGTTTGTCGGTAAATTATTATTATTATTTATTATTACCTATAATTATTTATGTAGATTCGTACGGCCGTTTCCAATGTGTGTTTGTTTACGACTGAATCGTTCTTATACTTCTGAAGGTAGGCGACAAAAACCGTTCAAAACCGGTTAATTCAACAAAACCTATTTAAGAACTTTTTTTGCTTAAAACCGTTTAATTGGGGTTAAGGGTAGAACAAAACCGAAAGCATAAGTTCCCTATGTACTAAGGCGTTAACCGGTTCGAAAATTTTTCGGGTTTCCAAGCCTTGCTTAGATCTTTAAAACTACGCAACGGATTTTGATGCGGTTTTATTTAATACATAGAGTGATTCAAGAGGAAGGTTTATATGTATACTACATGCATAATATAGCAGAGATTTAATATCAACATTGCACCCGTGCGAAGCCGGGGCGTTCGCTAGTAAAAAATAAATCAAACCGCCTTATTGGGTGGACATCCTACCCATGAGCACAAAACGTTTTGGGGACACATTAATTGTGGGTACAGCTAAGGAGTGGAATTCCCTGCCAGAGTGTGTTTCCTGATAGCTATTTATTTATCTAAATATGATCTATCAACGCACAGCCCAAACCACTGAACGGATCGGGCTGAAATTTGGCATGCAGGTAGATGTTATGACGTAGGCATACGCTAAGAAAAGATTTTTGAAGATTCGCCCCCTAGGGGGTGAAATAGGGGATGAAAGTTTGTATGAAACTTTGTCAATTTTTAACCCATCGGGCTGAGCGTTTCAAAATCGGGGGTAAAGTAACTATTCCACGCGGACGAAGTCGCGGGCAGAAGCTAGTTTATCATATGCTTTATTGTACACCAAAAGAAACACAAAAAGTAGACTTAAAACTAAAACACATACAATGGGCGGTCTTATCGCTACATCCTGGCGATAGCTACAGCCTTGGAGTCTTTGAGTCAAGAGTGAATAGGTTACTTCTAGACAAGCGTGCTTCATCTTCGACCACTTCATCACTTACCATCAGGTGACATAGTGGTCAAATGTGTGCCTATCAATAGTACAAAATATTCTTCTGGTAAAATTAAGTTATCTGACTATCACAAATCAGCTCTCGCAAAAAAAGTACATTCAAAATTCATTTTAACTTTAGTACGGCCGAACTTTTTAACCGACTTCTAAAAAAGGAGGAGGTTCTCAATTCGGATGTTTGTATGTTTTTTTTATTTTTATTGTTTGTTCGCGCATAACTCCGTCGCTTGCCAACTGATTTGAAAAATTATTTTTTTGTTGGAAAGGGTATACTTCCCAAATGGTCCCATGAAAATTTTATCGAAATCGAACAAGCGGTTTTTGAAAAATCAACAAAAATCTAAAAAAATATCTATATTGTCTACATTGACGACCTTTTACTTTACTCCGCATTGGAGCAGTGCGTTTTTTTACACTAATGTAATTGGTTCGTTTAGGTGGGGGGAGGGGACGGTTTAGGTATCACTAAAAAAGAAAAATAAAAAACTTTTTACAAAAAATACAACCGACTTTTCCACAAAAAATAAAAAAAGTACAAAATAACTTTAATTTCGGAAATCGGTGTTCAAAACATGAAAAAGGAACCACAAACACCGAGTTCCGAAATTAAAGTTATTTTACTTTTTTGATTTTTTGTGGAAAAGTCGGTTGTATTTTTTTGTAAAAAGTTTTTTTTAAGCACCCAGACAGAGAGAAAGTAATTTTAAAAGAATAAGGAATAAAGAGCAGATTTTTCTGTAGTCAGATAACTTTAATTAATAAAAACGATGGTTTGTCATCTTTTGAAGCGACACATTAATTCAATAACAGTTATTTTTATGATTCAATTAAGGTTTATATGATAGCCAAAAATCTTAATTTGATTTAATCCAAATCATTGTGATTAGTATTTTTAAGCTTGTGAAAGTAACTTTAAATGACAATTTATAAAGAGAGATTTGCTAGTATTTATGTTATCTTACCGGAAATGGAAGACACCTGCATAATCCTCATCGAAGCTCTGGTCATCTGGCACTACTTGGAAGAACAATCTGAAATAGGAATAAAGTACTTTTATAGATTTTCACCATCTATCAATACCTAAGCACTAAAGGGGACGGGGGTCTTTGATTAGCTTATTTTTGATGACGTGGGTTATATGGGTAATTCGGGAGGTGATTAGATTAGCAATATTTATTTATTTAAATTTCCAGATTATCCGGAAAATTTGGTCGATTTTGATTAGAAAATATATGGCTACCCGGCGCGGCGGCGCCGTCTTATCCATTGGGCTATTATAGCCCTAATAGCGAACCATTACAAGTTAATTTCTCTATAGTCTATAAATTCCTTATTTCTAGACTTGCTAACTGCTGTTTGAAAGAAAGAAAGAAAAACTGTTTATTTGCGCCAAGCATGACGCACACCAAAGAATTTAAAATGTTTACGTAAGCATGGAGATAAGAGCTTTGAGAGGGGTAGGGGGCAGTTTAAAATTACAACAAATCTGCTTTATATACTTGAATAGCCCCTTACATGTTGTTACATACTTTTATGATCAGCCAATACAATATGAAAAGAGGACTATGTCTCTATTACACAAATCCTGATAAGCGTGCAAGGATAGCATAATATATCTAGGAAAAATATTATTATCAATTTCAAACAGGCATGCATCATTGTCCTGGTTCAACATGTAGAATAGGAGTGGCTATGTACAAACTTTGTATTATTAGGACTGTTTATGTCGTGTGTACAGCCGAAGGTTTTAGATAACCCATCTAACATAATGTGTTACAAAGTTTTATCAACGATATGACTGCCCAGAACTGGAACAACACTGGCCAGCAAAAAAAAAGCTTTTGGAGCACATTAATCAAATTTTTGTGTACACAGATAAAACATGGGTGGAACAATTACAGGGTAATGGGTATCTGTGTCGTGCCACAGTAGGTGGCATATAAATATTATTTTAAATTACAAATTTTAATATAACACATTTTTTTATATTATGAAAAAATATGCGAAGACAACCCAATTATTTATATGTGGTTGATTCGTCTCAACTTCGCCGACAGAATCATAAACTAGCTAACTAATATGTTACAAGACGGAGAAGCCTATTTTGGTGACCAAATGACATAGACTAAACTATAGTGTTATGTGATGACCAGAACACACACACACAGGTTTTATATACCTAGCTCAGGAAAGTCGCTAATTATACATAATTAGCATAATTCGTTTTCATTTTTCAATTTAGTATCTATCAAATAACTATTATTTGTTGGATACTAGCATAATAATTTATTTAAGATTGCTTGTGGCTATTTATATGTAACTATACTTTGTAAAAGATTTTAATAAAGATTTTTTTAATTATCTACTATATAAAAATAAGTCGGGTTTTCCTTCCTGACGCTATAACTCCAGAACGCACGAACCGATTTTCACGGTTTTGCATTCGTTGGAAAGGTCTCGGGCTCCGTGAGGTTTATAGCAAAGAAAATTCAGGAAAAATGTCAACAGAAAAGCGGGAAAATCTTTTTTCATTTTTTTAATATATGGCAAAACAACGTTTGCTGGGTCAGCTAGTAGTTTCATAAATATAATTCCGAGTACATATATTTAGTACGGGCATATATTATTTTGTTATTTTTATAACATATCTGAGGAACTCACTTTCTGTGCAGCGTAAGATTGGCGACGGCGGCCAGCAGCCAACAGTCGCCCAGCTCGCCCTGCTGAACGTCGAAGCGACTGTAGCCCTCCACGAACAGTTGCGGGTCGTCGCATATTTCCTGAAGAAATAATAAATAAACAAGAGATTAGGATTGATCAGCTGTTATAAATCTAATAGAATATCCTAACTATACTTTAACTTTTAATTGCGAAAGCGAGTTTGTTACGCTTTCAGTCCTAAATCGCTGAAATGATTTTAATAAATTTTGAAATAGACAGCTGGGTGGCTATAGGCAGTGAACGCAAATAAAACATGGAAGCATTACTTCAAGGGATCTAAGCGCGAATCGTGACCCAAAAATCCAAACAAACTCACACATCGAAACCTCGTCGCCGATTCGCCGAACCACACCAACAACATTATTGCTAATACCATGCACAGTTAAAAATTGACCTTATTTCCCAAGTATTTGGGTTTAAATTACCACGTAACGAATAGGCCGTGTAACTAAACACGTGAGCGGCGCAATGGGTAAGCCCCGCCTACCGCGGCGCAATGTGCTTTGGGTCATTTTTTTGAGTTAAGAATGCTTCCATGTTTTATTTGCGTTCACTGGCTATACCTTAACATGATCGAAGCTGCGGGCAAGTTTTAGAGGTAATATCTGGAAGTACTTGATCCAAAAATGATTTGATGACAAATATAACTTCATTGATAGAAAGCTCCAAAGCTTCGCGAGCGAACTCGGAAGAAAACTGTCAGAAAATATTGGTAGATTTTCGAAAAACAAAGGCTTCAAAGTTAACATACAAGTGGGTAAGTATAATTTAATTCCAAGATATCTTGTGACTTTACGACCGACAGATGACAGTTACAACATGACTATACCTAATAGGAAGGCACATTTTACGGCTTTTTAATTAACAATGACTATAAAACATAATTGTTTTTACAACAACATACAACATAGTTTCAACGTTACAATAGAACTTACAAAATGTCATATTAACCCGTAAAAAATTGGCAAGAATGATCTTACTGCGCTCAATCATTTCTGATGAGAAATCGATATATTTTTCAAGAAAATACTGGTGGTGTAAAGTAACCTTTGCCGCATCCAGTTTATAAACTAATCGGATGCCGCGTTGCTCCCAACTGTTGAAAAGGCGTGTGGCTGACATGATAATAGTAAGGATTAAAAAAGCTTTTAAAAAAGGTTATGTATCTACCTCCAACCGATATAGATCTCTTCAAATTATGACACCTGATTCATTATGACTGTGACCTTAAAGGTTTACGACACGTGTGTGCGACAGGCTAGTTTTATTCATGCCTGATTTCATTCTTTACTTTTACTGGGAGCAGACTCCAATATAGTTGGGACAAGGCTAGGCAGACGATGACTCACCTTAGAGCCTAACCAAATGAGACCTGCAGCCCTATTATGACGTCTTAAATCCATCATGATTCCTGTGTCAGGGAGAGACGGAGTTACACAAGACGAATAGCACTATCTCTTTCCCTCACACGAATCATGATAGCATTGGCACTTCGTAATACGGCCACTGATCTCTTTGAACGCCTCCTCCTCTTTTCTACTTCGCCGGGCCGAACAATGGAGTAGTAGCAACTAAAGGTTAAGTACTCACCCCAGGCCTGAGCCAAGTGATGGGTCTATCGAGCCTCTCCTTGTAGTAGAGACTCCGGTCTATCGCTGGGAATTCCGGGTCCTCGAACAGCCTACCCTCGGCCACGCAGCGAGACCTGATGTCTTTGAAGTCTTGGTACGTCGCCGGGCCGAATGATGAGGGGCGGGTCTCGCCTAACTGTAAAAAAGTTATTTATTACTTTTCAATATAATACTAATATTTATAAATAACCCTGCAAAGTTAACATTGGCGCAAAAGTGTGGGGACGAGCGGCCGAACCCAATAACCGATCTATCACATACTGGAGATAGAAAAACAAATGAAACAACAGAAAAACTATATAATTTTTCTTGATTTTTCTGTTGTTTCATTTGTTTTTCTATCTCCAGTATGTGATAGATCGGTTATTGGGTTTGGCCGTTAGTGATGAACGATAAATAGTTACCTATGCGAAATAGTTTTAAGTAATCATCTTTATTGAATATTTACTATGATTTATTATGAAAGAAAGCGTGGAACGTTTATGTAATCTTTACTCTTTTTGGACAAAACTGAGCGTTTTGTCCAAAAAGAGTAAAGATTACATAACAAATGGTGTAAGTCTTCAAAAACTCCTCAATACAAAATATTAATGTTAACGATAGCTACTAAGCAACGTGGGTCGCACTTTATAATGCAAAATATTACAATAATAACGCTTTTGATAGGAGTGTGTGTACGGCAATAGTGCAGAGTGTGGGCATCGACCTCTTGCTAGCCAGTTCGACGCCCACAACTCAAAACTAAACAATCGATCATGTTCTGTCAGACGCCAGTATCTCTGATTTTTTCGGAAATAATGAAATAGCTATTGATTTTGCGATATATAGAATTTTAAGTTCTTCTTTAACAGAACCTAACAGAATAATATAACATAGTTAAGATATCTAAGTAAAACCCGGTTCACATCATAGTGTCGCCTTGTGACGCAGTTGAATATCTCCTTCCTTCCTATCCTTGCTCAATATCGCCATAGAATCACACCAAAACTTGGGTTGAGAAACCAGTAATGAGCATTGGCTGAATGCAATACCTTGGATATTAATGATGACATAGATGACGTTTTTAAAGTACACGCTTGTAAATAACTAGGGAATTTTAATAGAAAGAAAGAAAGTAAAATGTTTATTTGGGACTCGCACAAAACAAACATAATAGTAAGCTAAAAATAAAATAAAACTAGAAAAATAAATTAACAAAAGCTGAAGATTTCAGTTATACCTTAATGTAATTGTGCGAAGCCAAAAAGGTTCCTATCTCAGCATATGCTGCGATATTTAAAATATCACAGCGCTGGTATTCTGATAGGTTCTGTACATTTTACCTTTTTATGATTGAAACGAACGGTTATTTTCAAAGAGGTCAAAGTATTTTCAAACCCCTATTGAATCTATACTAATATTATAAAGAGGAAAGATTTTTATTTTTGTATGTAACGAATAAACTCAAAAACTACTGGACCGATTCCAAAAAAATAGGGTATATTTTATCCCCGTATTCCCACGGGAACGAGAAATACGCGGGTGAAACCGCTGGGCGCTGCTAGTTTTAGATATTTTCAATGTGTTCGTACTCGTATACTTCCCATAATGCGTCACGTACGATTTGAATCTATATGAAAAACAATGAGAATAGGCTGTTAGACGTAGCATACGAGAATATCATAATAGGAACTTTCTGGTAATTTTGGCAAGCTTTGGTGTACTACACACTTAAGAGTTTTTATAGGCTTACGTTTATGCATACTATCGCCTGATAGAGACATGATGTGTTGGAAAACAGAGTACGCTTGCCAGACCCACAAAGTAAAGCGAACAGCTTATGTGAAGCATGATGCGAATCCATATCATGACTATTATGCTATTTTTAGTTGCTAAGTAAGGATTCAATCAGTTATTGAATAGCATTCGATCGATGCACTTAACTTCTTAAAAACGAGTGTGTATTGATTTTATTAAGAGCTACTTCAAAATGTTTGTCTTAATTAGTTTAAACGATGTATTTTTGAAGTGAAAATCCTTTAGCGGCGTTGTGCACTTTTTTGGGATGGGTAAAAAATGTTAAACTCGCGTCAGGACACAAGACATGACCTGATCGAAAATTGCAAAGAATGGCGCGAAAAATCACTAGAGATCTAACTTAACGAAATTTTTAATGTAAAATTACTGTAATAATTCTGAAGTATTAATTTTTTTATGTAATATCAACGTCATGTTTGTGTTCGATAGCGCAATAAATGAATTACATATTTTACCACATGAATGATAATACTTTTATTCTGGTAAATAAAGCAATGCGTATGAAATTATTCCAAAATATTCAGAAATGTTAATGTTCAAGTTTTCACTTCTGCCGGCACTCCCGAAGTGCAACCCGTTGTTTTTTTTATCGTACATTAGTATCGATAAAAGATTTAAAGGACATCTATAACATAAAAAACTGTGGTATATTATTTTTGGTCAATATTTCGGTTTACTTTGAGATAAGTCTAGGAGGTTTACGTAGTATAGCAGAAAAATAGCAGTAACTATATGTAAATAGCTCAATAAATAACAAACATTGATATATTATTCTGCAAGAAGAGCTATCCTCTTTAGCTTTTTGGCAACATTAAATAAGTTTTCACGACGGCGACGCTAAGTCGAAAACGAGGTCTGACCTTTTTGGCAAGACTCCCATTTACTGAAGGTTTTAGGGAGAGAAAAATAATATCAAATAAATCTAAGCACTAAAATAAGACCAAAGTTAGAAGAAATTATCCCAAGAAAGCTGCCTAAAATGATTCCGAATATCAAATAATCCAAAGGGATCACAACGTATCGTTGATTCAGATGTCAACGGATTATTGCAAACATCGTAAGATTGTAATAAATCTTGGTTGAATTACTTGAAACATTTATTGTGAAAAGGAAATCACTACATAGTAATAAAACAAAGTCACTTCCAACTGTCTGTCCCTATGTATGCTTAAATCTTTAAAACTACGCAACGAATTTTGATGCGGTTTTTTTAAGAGATAGAGTGATCGAATAGGATGGTTTATACATAAGAGTATGTATAATAAATGCATAATATAGTAGAGATTTAATATCAGCATTGCAGCCGTGCGAAGTCGGGACGGGTCGCTAGTTTTAAATATAATAAACCCTTTCCAAATTCACGAATACGATATAATGCGTGTTAATTGAGAGTTTACAAATACACACGATACAAAATTAAGGTAATACAGACAGTATGAAAATACAGATAACGAACCCAAAACAGTTGTTCACCAGTAGGCATAAACATTTGGCTTCCTCTATAGCTAGGAGGCATCCTCAGTCTGTACTCCTTGTGATGGTCTACAGTCGAGAGCCTCTTCATTGGGGTGCTTTCCCTACTAGCTTTCATAACATTACTTAAAGTCACTTTAGGAGATCCAATCACCTCCTTCGCGAAAATCATACTCCTGTTAGACACAGCATTGCTGTGTTCAACTAAGTCAACCTTTTTGGAATTCATTTCTGGTTCGTCTACGTTAGCCGTCGCAACAGGTTCCACAACTTTGGTCGCCCAAAATGGTTTGTAACTACTGTTTCTGCGGACGTTAGATTGTTGGTAGGCGTAATCGGAAACTTTGGCTTTCTTAAAATCTTCGAATAGTCTTTTGAAGAAACTACTTTCTTTGGTTCTCTCTCCATTTTGCTCGGATTTTGTATGTTTCTTCTCAGAGCTTTTCTTGTTTCCGAAAATCCTTCCTGATTTAGGAGATACAATGGAAACTGATTTTTTTCTCCAAGCTTCCGCTGCGTTGGAAACAGTAGCGGTTGCATAAAATGTCTTGAGATATCCAACCTCTTCTTTACTTAGTTTCACAAAGGTGTCTTCAGTGATTTCAGTAGCCATTTTCGAACGCTTGTGTGCTCATGCGTCGGATTTTGGGAAGTAACTGATTTTTATGCAGCGATTTATTTAAATTGATGTTATTTTGTTAACTAGGTTTCCAGTGTTTCTAGTGCAAGGCTGATTGATTTAGAATGATAATTAGACTAGTAGGTACCAAGTAATGCTTTGTTGTTCGTTTTTTAATGAAACTAATGAGGATTGTGTGATGTAGCGATGAGAATTTTCCTATAACTATAGTTCTGTATAGGTATTTTGCTATATTTATATTTTAATCATTGCCATAACAGAAATGAGGCAAGCGCTTATTTTAAAATATTTTCCCTTTGTTTTTATTTTTCCTTTTGTTATGAGGAATAAGGTAAATAAAATAATATTAGCTTTTGCAACAACAACAATACTCAACGTTAAAAGTAAAATTTCGTTACATATGAAATATGCTTCAAATGTTATTTTCTTCACAAGCACAAGACAAAAATCAAGTTCTTAAAGTAAGTAATAAATCAGTTTACAACTTTAGAGTTATCGCGTCCTTGATAAAAATAACTATCGATTTTGCTGACAACTGTAAATTATACATCATCTATTATTCACACTACAGTTTCTTCAATAATATACGCTACAGAACAACAAAGCAAAACCAAATGAGACGAACTTTAAGTCCTGTAATAGTTAAAAGAACTTTTTTGATAAACTTTTTCGTTTCAGCAGTAAAACTTTATACAGATTTATATTAAAACAGAAGACAAACATAACACACATCAAATCACAAAAAAAAAACATTCACTGCACTATTAAAATAAGGGCAATTTAAACTAAATATCCCGTGACCACTTCATAGCAGTAATACTGAAAATATTGACTGCCGGCTACGGACTGATAACACCGTATGTTAAACGCGGTGGTATAAGGACAAACTCGTATGTGTGTGTGGCGGAAACCCATAGAGAATAATTGTATAATGGTAGAAGCTATGGACTAGTGATGTACTGGAAGCGAAGCTATACATCGGAAAATTATCGTGGGGAGCTTTCTCTCTGATAAGCTTTTATGAGCTTTTCATTATTTTACAAGCAGGAGAGAGACCTAGGAAACTGGATGGCGTAAAGATTTAGAGGCGTTAACGAGAGATTAGCTGGAAAAGACAAAGCAACGGAAGGGTTTTAGGAAGACGTACATATCAAAGGAACAAAACGGAAGCAAAAAAAAATATATATTATTATAAGTACCTATGTATCACTGTATATTGTCTTTGTCTAACGGTGACATTATGCACTGATAAAGATAGATTACAATGCCATTTAGTTGAAATCGAACCAATACTAACAATTCAGTTCTATTGTACCGCTATTATATAATTTACTTGTCTGACCATTAACACAATATAAACATACGGGATAGTGTATAAAGCATTTTATTTACTTATCTACTCGAAAAATTAAGTATCAACAACTTGTAAAGATACCTAATCAGCATGTATAACACTACAATAATTAGGATGTTGCACACTAAAAGCTAAACCATGCTATTTACAGCATTTCTAATTAAGCTAGCTAAGAAGCTAACATAGTTCCCTGAGGGACACCACGTCATAGTATAGGTGTGGTGTATGGCAGACCTTTTTTATCAACCCATCGAATCTACGGTGACATAAAAAGATAATTACTGTTCTGTTTTGTAGTTTGGACAAAGCCTTTTAACCTAATAAGCTGTAACAGGTATGGTGAATAGTATCGATGGCTTAACTAAGTTCACTAGTTTAGTTATCTGACTGCTGTTGTACGCCGTAGTGTTGGCACACCACCTGAGCAATCAATTCAAATGATTTGTGGAAACGGAAAAGGTTAGTCACTTTTTATTTAAGTTTTTTATAAGCTTGTTACTAATAGGGAACTTTTATCGGAAGTTATTGTGGTGTTTTGTCACTGCGATAAATTTACGAACACATGCACTATCGATAAGATACGTATTTCGCAAATTCAAGGTAATAGATTACTTAATAAGCTTGTATCATCCTTCATCATTTCTTGAACAGTTGCAAATGACACATATGGTAACAGTTTGATAATCGCACATCTGAGAAGCAGATAATGATCTTCTTACTGTTCTATTTACTTGACAACGAACAATGGAAATTGATGATTTGATGCAACCAAGCTGACAAATCAATATTCAACGCAATGCAACACGTACATTTACTACTGAAATCAATTTTCATCTCAGTAGTAAATCTGCTTAAGACACGTGTAGTCGTGTATGTCATTAAAATTGATCTTAACGTTTCATAATGAGATATTATGTATGCCAATACCCATAGGTGTTAGATAATGAAGTGCTTATGACGATAAGGTTTATTACATACACTAGCAGCGCTCCGCGGTTTCACCCGCGTAGCTCCCCGTGGGAATACGGGGATAAAATATTCCCCATTCAATATTTTAGAGAAGCACGCGAAGCGTGGCTGTTTCATGGTTTAATCAAGTTTATCTAGTCCTGAACTCTGCAGTGCTATTCAGGGGCGTGCGCTCCATATAGGCAATTAGGCTAAGCCTACCCTACCATAGCAACGGATAAATAAAACAAATGTATTTATTGTAACTATGCAATAAAATAAAACAAAAATATTTAATAACTCATAACGCCTAGTATAATGCTTATAGCAACTTCTCGCCCGTGCGTGTGACGTATTTCAAACTACGCTGTTCCTACGAAACGGTTCACATAGGCCACAATACGGAGAGCCTTCTTTCAATTGATAAATTTATGCATGTGTGCAAATGTTCTTGTGTATGTACGCCCAAAATTTACACACACATGTATAAATTATGGGCGTTTCTAGGCTCGCTGGAGCCCACTACACGGGTCCTGATTGGTTCACCACACAATTCAAGGACAAGTAGTAAAATTTTATGAATGGAAATCGCTTAACAGGGTTGCCAATTTGAGAATAATAATTTCCTTAATAACTTATAGATATAGTTTAAAAAAACTGGTTAGTATTATCAAAAGTATAAAATGTACAAAATAAATGTTAAATTGTAATTAATAACCCTCTAAATATAATTAAAAACCGCAAGAATTTAACTTTTCTCCCCAAATTTTCCAAACTTAATTTGAGAATTTGGTTTAAAGGGAATTAGAAAAATAAAAGTGGCAACTCTGTTGACATAGAATTGTCAATTTTGGCGGGTTATGATGTATAACCCGGCAAAATGTCATTACATGTCATTCTTAAAGATTACGATAGGACCATGTAGCAATTTTTTTTGGAAGTGTATTGATTGTCTTTTTAAATGATATTTTTGCAAGAAAAAGAGAAGCCATATTGTTGATATTGTTTCATGTGACAAGCAATAGTCGTTCGAATATTTTGTTGTTGAGTGTTATAAATCTTATTGTATTGATTTATAAGTAATTCGTTTTGAGTCATAAAGTAGTGTAAATATTAAAGTTTAGTTATTTGTTTACATACTTAAAAATGGTCCAAAATTGTGAAGTTTGTGCTGACAATGTGTTTGTTAGAGATTAAAAACAGTAAGTTTTCACAGCTATCGTATAATGATAAGATTCAAGTTGTTTCTAAAGGTAGATGTATACCCGAGTTACGAGAATTAACTCAAAAATAATTCATCTCGTACTCGTCATTTCAATCCTCAGAGTTATGAAACATATAACTGGCTATGTGTGTACACACAAATTATTTTGTTTTCTGTGCATTTTGTTCAATACTTCTAGAAAGAGTAGTTTGTATGGTCAGAATATCGTGATTTGAATTTGGTGAGTTTTTAAAATTATATGTTTCTCATCGTTCCGTATCGTGATTTCAACCCAGTAGAATGTGGTGAGCTTTTTTTTTGGACATTATGTCTGGCCTACCCTTACTCTAGAACCACTGCACGCCCCTGGTGCTATTCAATCTCAAGTAAGAGGTGTCGTATTTAATTGAATAATAACGCTCTATTTACCATCAAATAATTATTCTTTAGACTAAAAAAAATGAAGCAAAAATCCATACTTAAAATTCTGTACAATTTATACTGGCAATTACATGATATCATCGCGACGATATTCAAAACAGAGCATTAAATAATTTAGTGTGATCAATACGGGGGCGAAAAAGGTCAAGCGTCTAGACTAGGGTGCTCCCCTATGTCTGGATACTGTCTCTAGAGATTTTGGAAGCTTACTACAGCATTACTCATCTCAAGTGTCGTGGGCTTCTTTGAATGTGTGTGAGTAATAGCAAATATCAGAATCAAAACTGAAAGGTCACGCCCGACTGCGCCCACTGCTCTGTCTCTCTCTCGGCTAATCTTTCTCTTTGCTTGATAAAGGCTACCTTAGATTTAAATATCCACGTATATTACAAAAGAGGGTATTCATTTCTCAAAATGAATAATATTGTCCAATGTTCCAATACAATTATCTCCTGAAATAAAATCTGATCAGGGAATATGAACTTAAACTTGTATCTTAATGGTCTTCTCGTGTTTTTGTTAATACAATAAAAAGCTCCTTGTTGGAAGATTATTGACGTAATAATATCCACTGCTGTAAAAGCCTTTCAATGTCTTGTAACCTTAACTAGCTGTAACATTGTTACTTATTTTCAATCAGTCTTCCGTTGGGCTTCATTTAATTTATATTGTGTTAGATAATATATGTATCGATTCAAATGGTAGTCAGTCAATGTGGATGACCAATGATTAAATCGGGGGAAACATATTGAGAACCTAATTTTAGCTGTTGAATATATGGGTAGATATGATCATGAACAAGTGATTTAATTTATCCTCCTTCATTCCTCTTCGTCTTATACCAGACCTCTTTCACGAAACGTTGAATTATTTACGCCATTTTAGGATACGAAGACCACGCACTAGTTAAAGATATTAACTAGTGCGTGGATTACTAGCGGAATATAGCAATGGCGTTTTGTTTATCATTTACGGGTACAACTCCAAAAGGGTCCTAAATTTTATAAAGATCAAAAGATATTCCTCAAATTAACTGAATACACCAGAGCGTCTTGCTAGTTCAAATAATGTTTATATCTCGTCTACGATGAGCCTAGTATCGTATGTATTGATTGGAAGCTTGCCAACGAACTAACTAACCACTATACATGCATGTAAATCGTCATCAAAATTCTCAGCAGCCGCTGAAATATGATGAAAATTATGATTTTTACATCGCGTTGTTTGTAAACGGGGATACGTGCTGTGATTAGTATGAGTAGGTAATTCTATAATTCATACTACGTGTAAATGCTGCTTTTATTTTTTGTAAAATCTTGCGATTACTCATTTCTTTATCTCGTGTTTACTCTTTGTGTGCACTCTTTTTGAGAGTCATCTCATTTTTTATTTGGTGATTTTATTGTATGACGTCTGCTTACCGTTTTGGACCAATGATTCGACGTTTTCCTGCCTCTGGCAGAGGTCATTGTTTTATGTGTCTCTTTGATTTTGTTTTACTGTATCTGTTAGTTAGATATCGCTTACCTGCAGCCTAACCAATATTATAAAAGCCAGTTATTTTATTTGTATGGTTGTTACGCTTTTACGCCTAAACCGCTGAACCCCGAAACTATTTTTATGAATTTTGGTAGAGAATAGAAATTTGGAGACGGTTACAGGATACATTAACGCCAGCGATGCTGCGGGCAAAATCCAGTAATCTACATACATTCACACTTTGGAAAAACATCGCTTAATAGTCTGCATGTTTTGAGCATTACGAAATTAACAACAAAACATTTCATCGTTCAAGTCCCATTACAAATCATTTAAAATAATACTTCCCCATAAAAATAAATAATAAGTGCCATATGGCAGATTGTAAAAGCTGTGATAATTTTGGCACACGTAATTACCGTCCGTTGTACCCTTTTTTTCTAGATGGGAAATCATCAAACGACTTCTCCCGCTCTGGACGGAGCGGAAGGGAGTGTCAGACTCTTACTGACTAAAACCCACCCGTGTGCCCTTTGCGTTCAGCCGTTCGGCCGCGGTGACTCTTTCGAACAAATTCCGCAACGTCCGTTGTACCCTGCGCTCTACATGTGACTGATAAAGTTAACTATATCTTAAAGTAACAGTTTCTTCCTGAAAGCGTTTTCATTTGCTTCTATAGTGAGCAGTAACGCGCAGTTGGCAGTAGTTGTGATTGGTATATGTTTATCGAGACAGACATATTTCGTGTATGTTACGAATGATTGATGGAAGTTGCTGTGGACACTAAGAGTGGCACGATCAATCGCGAAGATGTATGCTCTACTATCAAATAGTAATGACGTTGATTTTGGATACGAGGCCGAAGTTTAGGCAACCAAGGTTCTACAGTGGGAAAGTATCCCACAGAAAGATATAAAAAGTGCCATATGGCAGATTGTAAAAACCGTGATAATTTTGGCACACGTAATTACCGTCCGTTTTACCCGGCGCTGTATATATGACTGATACAGTTAAGCACACGTTAAAGTAACAGTTGCTTCCTGAAATCGTCTTCATTTTCTACCAACAGCGGCGGTTTTCGCTGTTCAAGTGTTAGCAGTAACGCGTGGTTGACAGTACTTGTGATTGGTATATATTGGGAGTCATTGGGACAGACACATTTCGTGTTATGTTACGAATGATTGATGGAAGTTGCTGTGGACACTACGAGCGCTAGCGATTAGTGAGTGACGCACAATGGTTCATGGCACGATCAATGGCGAAGATATATATTATTATGCTCTACTGTCGAAGAATAATTATACTGTCAAAGATTGATTTTGGATACGGGACAGAAGTTTAAGCAACCAAGGTTCTAGGTAGATATGAATTTGACTGCAATGATGATGATGTTTGTTACTCTTTCTGTTTTAACGGATTTAGATGAAATTTGGCCCACAGATGGTGTATAACCAGGATTAACATACAGGATAATTTTACCCCGATATTCCAACGGGATCAAAACTTATGCGGGTAAAATCGCGGGGCGCTGCTAGTTATCTATAAAAACGGGAAAAAAACATTACTGTTTTATGGGAGCCCCCTTAAATATTTATTGTATTCTGTTATTTAGTATTTTTTGCTATACCGGCAACAAATTTCAACTGTCTAACTACAACGGTTCATGAGATACAGCCTGGTGGCAGACGGACAGACAGACGGACGGACTGACAGCGGAGTCTTAGTAATAGAGTCCCGTCCTTTTGGGTACTGAACCCTAAAAAGGTCTTTTAGGGTTCCGATCGCAATTCGCGATCTCTTCCAGGCAACCTGGAATAGATATTTTATTCTGGACTCAAGAGTCACGCTATCATTTACACCATTTTCGTTCATATTCACAAAACATTATACGTACGTACTGAGGACAGTGAAAACATAATAATTTAATATGACCTCACACAGATAAACTACCTTCTATAAACTAAATTCTAAAACAATATAATAGGAAATTTATAGATAATACATACATGAGCACATTGAGCACATTTCAGAAAAATTGTAGAGCATTTTTTACATTGCATTAGCTTGTATTGTTCGAATTCATCTTTTTCCATAGCAATATACCAGTCCTCACCGAAAATAAACATTGTGGACTGTATGAACTGAATACTACGGTCTAGCACCCACAACGTCCAAACATATTGTGAATTAATGAGACGCAGTGGTACACTTCTGGTACGTGCACATTAAGCCACTTTAGTCGCTGGCAAAGTCGCTGGTAAAAAGGCTACAGATTCGGCAGCAATTATATGCACAAAACGTATTTGGAATACAGTTGGGCCTCGTTTATCCGGAGAGGCAAAAACAAGACCCTTTCCGGATTATCGAGACGTCCGGATTATAGTATGCCATATTTAATGGTAACAAAACATAATGTTTAACCTTAGTTTCTTTAGTCAATTTTTAAATTAAAACCTAAAGAAAAAAATGTACATGTTCAAAATTAAAACCATGTAAGAAAAACAGCAAGTTAAAATGAAATATTAATTATTTTTTCTTGAAAAAGTGTGTAATATTCTTCTGTTTATAATTTTCGCAATTCATTTCAAAAGCCCGCACTTACACGGGAAGCCCATTGCTCGGCCGGATTACAGCGATCACCGAACAATCGGGAATCCGGATTAACGAGGCCCTACTGTACTTTCAAATCAAATCAACTTTATTCGTAAATGTAGGTTCAATACAAAAGGATGTCATTTTAAACTGGTCAGTTCGCTACATTTTACTCGAGAGCATACAAATAATAATAATATTGGTGATGTCGAAAACAACAGACACACATTTAAAATAAAATAGGCAATTCAATTACTTACATGACATATTAACAATACATAATTACACAATTAAAATGTCAAAATAATATAATCTAAAATGTAAAATTCTATAGTCTAAATGTCAGTTGTGTCCTCCATACACTCAGTTGTGGAGTAGTAACATTTATGAATTAAAAATTGTTTCAGTTTCTTTTTAAACATGTTATTATTAAGATTCTTTATCTGACGTGGAATTTTATTGAAAATAACTGGAGCCATTCGGTAAATACTTTTACGTAGGAGGGCTGTTTTACTGCGATCAACATAAATGCAGTTCGATTCCCTTTTTCTTAAGCGTGGATCGGCGGGGGCTTTTATTTTGAAAAGCTGTGGGTTCGTCTTAACAAACATTGCCACCTCAAAAATGTACAGTGATGGCAATGTTAGAAGCTTCAAGCTTCTCGTGTTCCTGATAGCTACAACATGGGGGTCTACAAACTTGAGTGAAGAGTGAAAGATTACTTCTAGGAAAGCGTGCTCCATGATCTACCACTTTATCTGTTTCAGTCAGGTGGGATTGAGGTCAAACGCGAGCCCATCATTAATAAAAAATACTCACTTATAGGACCTGGGAATCGCTCAGCAGTCATGTTTGCGAACGATGGTTTTGGGTTTTTTCAATTACAATTTGTTTCGAAGCTTGCGGTGAACCTGTGCTTCGAAAAGCACATGAAAACGTTGGTCCTTTTTTTTTTTTGGATGGGAAATGATCAAATGACTTCTCCCGCTTTGGGCGGAGCGGAAGAGAGTGTTAGACTCTTACTGACTAAAACCCACCCGTGTTCCTTCTTGTGCCCTTTGCGTTCCAGGGCCGCGGTGACTCTTTCGAACAAATTCCGCAACCCTAGAACACGTTGGTCCTACACCAGATCTTTTTCTAATCGTAACGGATTGCCATCCCATCGGATTATGAAACTAACAGAAGGGAGAGTGCACCGTATTGGCGCACAAACTTTTGCACTATTATTTCCAGCATCGATGGCTTGTTTCTGTTGAGATTAGCCACATCTATCAGGAGGATAGAAATAACACTGATTTCTCCTATACACGAATCCCACGGTCTACGAATGTTGCTGGGTCGTTCGTCTTTTTTTGCGACAATGAATTGGTGTTTCTCAGTTTTTCGAGTTTTTCAAGTGATAATATTTTGATTCCAGTGTTAGATATTTCTTTTCGTATGCATATAGTTTTCATTTGGATCATTGAATCTTTGTTTTCATGCTCATAATGTTGTTTATTTTATATATTTTATATTAACACACGCAAAAAAAAATGGTTACAGAAAGATAAAGATTACTTAGTATTAAAAGGTATAAAGCGATGAGGATGTAAATTCAAACAATAAAAACATAATAATTCATACTCTAATGTAACACACAATGAGGTGAGAGACTGACCATTGTCGCAAAAAAAGAAGAACGACCCTGCTGTAATTTGGTTGTGCTGAATCGTCAGCGATTCGGCAGCGATACATGTTGCAGAGTGTGGACATGGCGTTAGAATCGATTGATAGTTCCAAGAAACTAACGTTTAACTCTATTGATTGCTAGTATTTGCATTTAATACGACATATCTACAATGTTGACATTGAACCGCATCTGATTTCTAATTGTAGAGCTATTTATGAATGACTGTGTTCAAGCGTGTACACATTTTTATTCAATGACGATAAGAGCATATCATTGATGATTTCAATTGATAGTGATGTATTTATTTCAAGGTCAGACCCGTATTGATTTACTCAACCGCACTTAATAAAGCCTAACAGTAGATTTAATAGAGCCTTTTATATAATGTCTTGCTTGGTTTGCCCAAATATCCTTGACTGCAGCGCCCCCTGTTGGGTTGTCACCGTAACACCTATCTAAGAACATGCATCAATCAAATCCGAACCCATCACTGAAAACCGCATGAAAATCGGACTAGTAGTACTGGAGATAAATGGGAACATTGGTTTGCAGAAACAAACATCCTCTCACCCCAAACGCATACACTGTCTCCGTTCCGTCGTGGGTAAAAAAAGCGTCATTATGAGTTTCTGGTCAACCACTGACACTCCATTGAAAGAAATGGCATAGAATGGTAATAACAACAACACACAACAACATAATGACAAATGAATGAAAGACGTATGCAGTAATCTGCTAAAATACTAATGAATAATTTGGTGGTATATCAGTAATAGCACACATTTCCATTATTTATTCATTTTTTTTGCTTTGCTTGCTTTAAATCAGTAAAATATGGACACGATCTATATAAATTTAATTTGTCAAAGATTATGCACTTAATAAAAATAATCCCGTATTCACCATTCATCACTATCTCGTGTTTCTTCGCTCCACAAACGTCTACTATATATTTTCAAATGCTTCAGAAAAATCAAACCTTGCAGTTGGAGAGCATGGGGTACCATATGTGACTGTTCCTAAATTACTGGAGGCTAATAAAACTCTCGTTTTTCCTAAGTTATCTTTCCGCTATATTTGAAATATATGTATAATGCTAAAAGGCTATCTTATTTCTGGATCAACAGGATTAATTGACATCTCCGTTTTATTATAAAACAAAATGAAGTAAATATTATTTACTTCATTTTGTTTAATTTCTTCAAAGATTCATATTCGTTCATAATCGTAAGTGAGTCAATATACTCCAATATACATGACATAACGATAAGACTTATCTTTTATCAAGTTCAACGTCCCTTATCTAGCTTGTAAACAATGACATTATGTTTTGTATACATCATAATCAGCCTTTTTTAACGTTCCCACTGCTGGGACACAGGCCTCCTCTCTAGGAGAGGGAATGGGCCGTAATCCACCACGCGGGCCCAGTGCGGGTTGTATACATAATAGCTATGAAGATTTAATCAGTAATCAGAATTTGCCAAATTATAATATAAGAAGCGCCCCGCGGTTTCACCCGCGTACTTCCCGTTCCTGTGGGAATATTGGGATAAACAGTCACCCGGGGATAGCGTAGCTTCCCAACAGTGAAAGAATTTTTAAATAGGTTCAGTAGTTTCGGAGCCTATTCAATGCAAACAAACAATCAAATCTTTCTTCTTTATAATATTAGAATAGATGAACTTTTGCTATTGATTGCAGTTTTCTTTAGTCGTTAGCTGGTTTTTCTTAAGGGATTTAGTAGTTTCTACGAGTAGCGGCACTGGTTACTAAATAAATGGTAGCTGCACATTAGATTTTATCATTCAGATGACTCATACCATTTCCCAAGTTAACATGTATGTAGGTAACATTTCGCGGTCTTCAATTACTATTGTATTGATTGATACATTTTGTTTTATGAAATGCCTATGTTAAAGTCACAGTCCAATACACAAAATTGTTATTTGACCTACCTAAAATTACATAATTTCATCGATCGGAATATAGAAAAGTCAATATACAATTTCGATCAATGCGGGCTTTTAAACGATAAAGAATGGGAGAGGTTAGTAATTTACGATGTAGACTACGTAGATTTCTTCATCAAAGTTTGGCATTCAGTCAATATTTATTTATTTCTGAGCTTCTTAGCAATGAGTAATTATGAAATAACGGGCCAACAACCTATAATTTGCGTAGGTACTCCTGCTTTGAAATCATTATTTATCGACGCGACGTTCCTTGAATAGTTATCTTTAACATTTTTAAAGACTCTGTCTGATCATTATTTTTGTAACGACAAATACTTCAAAGTCTTCTTTCAGTTTTTTTAATGAATTCGACGGTTTGTCAACGCGACTTTTATATTCAGAATCAATGGCAAGTAGGTAATTCATTACGCACTTAATTTTACCATGACTTTAATGTAGTAGAATCCGGAATTGTTTGATTGGCTTTGAGTTATTTGGCTTGTACAAAAATGTGTACTCGACAAATTATTCACTATTCAGAATTCCATTGTGAAACATTTAAATTGCTATAGTTTTTGGCAAAGGTTCACGTTCTCGAAATTGTCACGATACATTAGATTTGTGTGTTTTTATCTTATTGTTTCCGTATCTTCCTTCTTCTACGCAATTCTCCTGGCTTCCATGACCTAATCTGCATCACATTCTAAAAATTGCTGTAACTGAATCCAACTGAGTCAAGATGCACTAGATAACAAGCTATCTAGGTACATGTAACGGATAAAATGATAAGGCGGGGCTCTAAATTGGACGATTGCAAGTCTAGAAAGGTCACGAGAGAATTAACTAGTTGACTTCATTCATGCGGTATAATACAGCTGACAAGATAAAGACATGGACTAAAGTAATAAAATATGATGAATGAAAAAAAGAGAGGTCAACTGCATTTTATACTATAATTTTCAGGTATTCAAATCATAGACGGCAATTTGATTTTGTAACCGTGTCAAATCAATAGTTCCAGAATACGAGAAGTAGCAGCCCAGTCTTTAAGATTTACAGTGATGATGAACACTATAATATTATTACAGTACTAACATGGTTATACATCATAGTTGAACAACAATTCCACTGCATTCATTAGCTCTAGTATTAATATTGTATTATTTGGAATGGGCTTCTTCCGTTCCTTTCTAGTTTATGGGTGCCACATCCTGTCAGATTTAAAATAGATTTCGCGGCCTATTTTTGGCATCGGCGCCCCTCACTTGAGTCACCGTTTGTAGCGCACCCACAGTTAATAAACGAACAGCAAGATTCCAGTTAACGCTCTATTGTAATATTTGTAGATTTCCTTCCGTCAAATTCTTGGCATCTAGTCGTAGAGTATGTAATTGTTCAGTTTTACGTGTTTCTCATAGGTTTTCCTGTTGGTTTGGTCTCACTCTCATGTCCATCTCTATGAACTCGTTTCATACTACCTGTATAGCTATTGTTTCGATTTCAAATAGTCTATGGCCAAAGATGCAAGTCATTGTTCAAAAACTACTATTAGGTTTCTGATGACTTTTCCAAGTCCTTCTCTATCTACACTAAAAACCAATAAACTGGAATCACTTCATTCCGCATTGCACAATTAATGTTTTACAATTTTTATGCAATGAACTATGGATTGTATTAAGATTGATATATTTTCTTTTAAATCTTTATTTTAAGGGACTTTTGAACTCAGTTCATGTCAGCCCCATCATAAACTTATCTTGAATTATTAACAAAAACCATGGGATCTCATTTAAACGATAATGTTGATAGCTTTCAACCTCTTTTTTCAATATCAATCCATTTTAAAACAAAACCTAGTTTAACCTTGTTTGGTAGTCCTGAAACCCTATAAAAAGTGGGCGATTTTGAAAATTGGCCATCAGTCCATAGTTCATTGCAGAAATTGTAAAAAATGTTTTGAACAATGCACGATGAAATGATTCCAGTTTATTGCTCGCGAGTGTATGTTCTCCCCGACCAATATCTAAGATTAGTTTAATAGCCGTGAGACACAGGATGCAATGTCAACAAATTGGTCTTCACAGTGTGGTACTATCAGATAGCCAGCGGTTTTTCATGACTCTCATCTACAATACAATCAGTATTGAGAGGATTCATAGTGACACAGTTGAAGTTGGAAAGAGTTTAATAAACGAGACTAGAATGGCCGGTATCGACAATTCAGTGTAAATTAACTCTAAATTGCTGAAATTGGTACTTTATACTCATTGTATGGTTGAAGAATCTAACCCAAGTAGGTTTTTGACCTATTGTTATTACTTCTAGTTCGATGAATAATTTCCGTAATTAATGATTTGTAATACAAGCTGCGCTGTGTGGTTATGCTAATATTAAATTAGTGATGGAATTACTGAGTCAACAACTAAATAAATCTAGACTTCCAAAGCTTGTGAAAACAAAGGTTTTTAAATTTAATTAACGACGACGAGAAAATTTTCAAAATTTTGAAAATGTAAAATTTACACTTTTCTTCAATTAGCTATATTCCACAAACTAGTTAAAGCAAAGGTATAGATTTAGGTAGCTTTTTGTCCTACGAACGACCGGCGGCGACCCGACCAGGCAAAGCGAATGTCTCTGGCATGCACTATTCAAACACTCATTACTATTTAGTTGGCACCGAAGTATTTCCAGTGACGTGTCTAACAAAACAATCACCGCTATCTGGTAATTTACATAATAATCTTAAGAATTCTTTGAAAACAGTATTGCTGTACCAAAAAACTGAGCAATCATGGACCTTGGGGAAATTGTGAATAATGAAGACGGTGATTGATGCTCGTTCTTTCTCGAAATGAGAGGATCTGACGTGCAGTGAAAATGATCAAGACAAAATGTACCTTGGTTGTTTGCGCGCATGCGGAGATTTCAATGCTATGATTCGAATTAATGCATCTATCAAATGCACTACAAAAGGTGGTGAAAAAAGCCGGCATCACCTAGAACCAAAATTTCGAAGACATCTGATACTGACAACCAACCATATGACCACTCGAACACATAGATAGTTGGCCCGCGTATCGTATTTTAGCGCACTCACAAAACGGTGGCTTGTGTCGCTGCAGCAGTGGAAATATTAAAGGGTAATTGGTGATGCCTTAAATTCGGAAAGGAATTGAATCACGAAGCTGGACAACTTGAGTCGGGAATTATCTATGGGAATACTAGACGTCGTTCATTTACACTTGATCAATAATAGGCCGAATTTCATCAGCATTCGGGTAAAAAAGTGTATTTCCGCCCTAACATGTAGCATTGTGTGCTTATTTATGCCTTTACAAAAGTTTCCATACAATTCTAAACATATTATTCAAGCATGTTACATACTGATTAATTAAAATATCACCATTTAAGGTCTTATGAGACACATCGTTAGCATAGCACCACTCGAGCGCTATTTACTTGGTAACCCGATCATCAATAATGGTCTTATTATGACGAACGTATCGTGTCAATCGTGTGCACTTATGTAAGTATGTGAGTACACGCAATGATGGTTTCGTAGTAACAAGGGAGGTCTGGGAACAGTGAGTATGTTGGTTTGATGTTATGGGAAGCCCGAAGTGGATATTGAATTTCGTATTCCAAATTCCTAACCATTCGTTGAAGCGAAAGCCATCAGAAAAGATGTTAAGTACGATGATCTTATGGTGATCGATGGCTGTCTGTATTATCACATCATCAGGTAACCGAATCGCTGAGAGAATTGGAGGTTTCCTTATGTCAGTATGTCAGTAGTTCTGTCGAAACAGACCCAGTTCTGACCTCGTAGAATCTGACGCGTCGTTTAAAGCAATTTTGTCCAGTAGAGTAAGTTTTAAACGATTAACTATGAAGATAAACGCATGGCTACTCGATAGTAGCCATTTTGTACATGACGGTTCATGAACAAAATATATTTTGTCAGTGATGCGAATTAGCGCCGGAAACAAAACAAGTTACCTCACTAGGTTTGAATACGTGATTCACACACAACAGGTTTACGTCTGCAACTAATAAAAATCTACTTGTATCGTTAATAAAACTCGAGAAAACGTCGCTCTCGCGCTCGTGTGGTGGCAAAAATGTTAAAGATCCTAAAGGGGTATGCAAAGATGGCAGGAACAGTAGCACTTGGCATTCTGAATCAAGTTTGTGCCAAAAGAAATGTTGGCCCAATGTGTTGTTGGCAGTACAAATGTTTGATTGTTGGTCCTATATCATTCATTGTTCAATCAAGAATTGTCATTTAGGTCCTTATTTGTAACAAAATATGTATTGGATATTTTTTCTGTGTGTTATTGTTAATGAAATTGGTAGGTATGTTTTATAACTCTCCTGTTGAAGGTACTTTTGGCCAAAACTTGAAGAGCTTAAGCTTCTAGGCAGTTCTAAGAATGGAAGAAGAAATTATTATTGATCTGTAGACAGACTACATAATAGTAAGTACATAGTATGGATCACTTTGCTAATTTGGTTCCAACCAAATTTGGAACTTGGTACCTTTTTTTATAAGAAATGCTTTGTTTTGTAAGTCAATAAACTGCGTAGGCGGATGACTAAAACTTTTTTATAAAGTCTCACACTAAAATAATATGGGTAAAGACAATTTGGCAGTACCTTGGGAGTCGTTGTGAGTAATGAATTTAGATTAAGTGATAGCCTTGTTAGGACATAGACAGTTTTAATATTAAGATTTTATTTTTAAAGATGTCTCTTTCTCTTGTGACCTAGACTAGAGTCAAGAGAAAACCCATCCCAAAAAAATGGGAGAACAATTCTTATTATTTAACTTGATCCAATTTTACTGAAGTCATCTCGGTTGTTAAAAAAATCTTTTTTTCTTATTTTGCAGCAGAACTACAAATAAAAGTAAGCCTTCTTTGCTTTTTACCGATTTTACTTGGAAAAATAAATAAATCAAAGGCAAATAATGACACCTACCACTTTATAATTCTTAATGCTCGGCAAAAACCTCTTCTGTTCAACCTCCTTCTTTTGGAAAACTTCATTGATGATGTTGCCTATGGCCTGGGCACCATATTGCATCAACGCCTGACCTCCTTGGTTGAGAAGCTGCTTTCCCGCGCCCGACAGCATGGCGCCAAAGTCCACGCCGCCATTTTGACCCGCCATGGTGGCAAGGTCTCACACACTCACTAACTACTCTCTTTTTTTTGTTTTTATCACTTTGCTAGGACATTTTGAAGATGACTGTGTGCAAATTTCACAGAGATTATTTTACTGTGCTGTTTATTCAAATACTTATCAAAATATCTAATATGTGCAACTCAGAGTTGGGTAAAAAATGACTATTAGATTAAATTTACAATCTCCATTCAACTGTTATATTTAAGCACCCATGCCTACATATTAAATGAGGCACATGTTACAAAGGAACCATGTTGATAAAGAATAATACATTAGAAAAAAAAAACATAACATACTGATTAGACATTAACCAAAACTAAAACATCTGCAGTGTATATAATTAGAATACATAACTGCAGAATTTCATAGTAAATTACTATTTCTTTTTCCTCTTCATACGCCTGAGTTACTGAACAAATGCTAATTAATTAATGATAAAAAATACTAATTTTATATTTAAAAATCGCCACTATCGTTGAACCAAATGTGACATTGGCTTAATGCACAAACTGAGCAATGCCAAAAAAAAAACAGTGTCATAAACAAACTTTCACAGACCTCAAAATCATTTTCAGAAATTAAAATAAAATTATGGCCATCAACACAGCCCATTCAACCTAGTGTGAGCACAATACTAAGTAGGAAATGCATGGAGGCCACCATAGACATGATTACAATGTTTTATAGTGATGTCATCTGTATAGGCGTGCTAATTAAACTCCCTACCTCATAGATTTTTTCTCATAGTGGTAATTTGAGCATGCAAGTAGAATTTATATGAAAGATGTTGAATATTCTGAATAAGTATGAATTATCTGTTTGTTTTGTCATTTAAGGTGTAGTACAACCCTAATTTGTTGAAAATGAATAAACATATATCGTCGGCTTGCTGTAAGAGAGACAATACAAAACTTTGAGAAATCATCTTATTACCTACATACTTATTTATTATCATCATTTATTTATCAAATAACAAAGATCCTTATGATTCCATTAGATGCCTTATAAAATCATAATTGTGGTAGTTTTAAAACATGCAATTTAAAGTTATTAAATTATTTCTCAAAGTTTTGTGTAGTCACTTAATGAGTTCTTGCAGTAAGCCGATGATATATCTCATTATGGTCAAAGACAAAGTCCACAAATTACACACACAATCACATGATCATCATTAGGACTAAAACGGTTTGAACCAAAGATGTACTTTATTTTATAATATTATGAGATTAGTTACCCAATTTTAAACAATCAAGAAGTTTATAGAGAATAAATTAAAACTTTTAAGTAGGTGTTCTTAATTTAAAAATTGATTTATGCTAATTTGCATTTATTATTCTGGTATTTTGCAAACTGGTTATCACAATATGTAACATTTATTAGACTGGATACATACTACAGCAAGAATAATAATATGTAAAGCGTTTTTTCTAGACTAGACATCTAGCATCCTGTTTATTACTCAGCATGGTCCTTTCCTCTAAAACCCAGTAATTATCAAGAATAATACAACCTCTATGCAGTTACCGCTTTGACAACGTATAAGGACCACATTCACAGACAAACCGGTAGCAAAAATACTACGGTATCTGGACCTGAAGCAAACATAATGTAGGTCAATAGTGCACTTTCGAAGTTATGATAAAAATCTACTTTTCATCGTTACACGACATTTTTCGGCACTTTTAGAGCAAGACAAATACGTGTTGTTACATCAAAATAGGTGAGGTCATCAAAAAGCCGAAGTTCCCTGAAAAATCGTAAGAATCTACGAAGGAATGTTCCATACACCAGATCCTATCAAATATCACTCAAACAAATGCTCTAGTATACACTTTATCAACTAAAGAATAAACACACAGCACAGTAAAATATCCCCTACATATTGCACATGGATCCGACACCATTTACTATTAAAATATGAATAAAATTAAGTTTTAAAATCAGAGAACAACCGTACCCAAAACTGTCTCACGGAAACTGACAGATATACAACCGACTAAATAAAGATGCTTTTTACTACGCAGGAGATGCAATTCAGTCGCAACCTTTTGAACTTGGTCGTATAACCGGCATGATTATTGCCAGCGCTGAGACTGACGTCACCCGATAAAATTAAGAGGATTGATTTTCTGTTCAGCTATTTTTTGTTTACATGTTTGGGATTCCGTTTATCGTAAATAAATATTTGAAAGCTTCAATTTTAGGTACTTCTGGAAAATATCGAGTAAGAAAATCAATTATTTTTTTCGTAACACAGGTTACAGTGACCTTGCGAGGTTGTCGAGGAAAATAGTGTCCATCCAATTAGAAAACTTTTAATGAAAACAGTACCCTCCTTTCGATTGAGCATTAATTTTTTTTAGTATAATATTACAAGGTAATGAAAATATTTGTCATTTAATCTACATTTACAAAGCAACAGTAAAAACATTAGTCGTTGAACGTAGGTACATGACATATTTGCATTTTTCGCATGCCAGGGCAGGATTAAGGAAACAAAATAATAGTGTAATATCACTTTTTAAATAGACGTTCAATATTTAACATTACTCATTAATTTAGTGCAAATTAATTTTAAAGTAACGTCACCTTTTTAACGTTTTTGTTGAAAGGAGCGTTAGGTCTGCAGTATTTTCAGCAAGACTTTATACAATTTTTTTTTTATTATTTATCTGCTCGTCGACGATGGAGCAATCCTGCCTATATTAGATAAGCTTAAGCTTGAATAAGGTAGTCACCAGGCGTTTCGTAGTAGGTAGTAGTAGTAGTAGGTAGGTAACTACGTTATTATAATCCAATAAAATCACTCTGATGTTGCGTAGAACTTGAATAACTATTATAATCTCTCCCCAGGGTTGCTCTTAAGTCTCTAGCGTTCGGTAAGCGTTGGTTTTTGTTTAACCTTAGACAAGCATCGAGTATATTGTAATAGATGTACCTACCTATTGTTGTAGGTAATAAAACATGGTACATAAATATTAAACATTTTCAGACCTCGTTATTGATATTCATTAGTTTGTTTATTGTTAGGTTAGTTTTCCATATAGAAATAATAAATAATTATGAGCTGAAGAATAACAACGATGTAATTGGGGCCTGTTTGCAAACAATAGGTAGGTACGTAATGTAGGTACTTTAATACAATTTTTTTTCTGGATGGGAAATCATCAAATTACTTCTTCCGCTTCGGGCGGAGCGGAAGGGAGTGTCAGACTCTTACTGACTAAAACCCACCCGTGATCCTTCTAGCGTCCTTTGCGTTCTAGAGCCACGGCACACTGTAATAACTACGATTCTGTAAACCTCTCACGGTGTAAGCTTGGATTAAGTGAACATGAAGTCAGCTGTGAATCCGTACAAACAAGATGGAATGACAGTTGATGCTCACTTCACATTTTACATGGCGAGATCTTGATAGAATATATAAAAGGTCGCTTGAATCACCATACCACGCATGTAAGAGCGAACGCTTTATACGCAATTTCTGCAAAGTGATAACAATTTCTTGTATAAACATATGGTCCAGTTAGGGGAAATATGCATAATACATTAGTAACTGTTAGTATCTAGAACATTGGCTAGGTCAAGTGGTGCAAAACGTTGTTATTTATTACTGTGACTGTCATATCAGATCAACCTCTGTCGGTTTGAGACCGCAAAATAAGGCTGATATGTACGTGTAAAAGTCGGACGCTCAGTGAGATGATTTATAGAATACTGACGATTCCTAATTTGAGAATCCATAATATTATAAATGTGAAACTAACTCTGACTGTCTGTTAAAAAACAGCTGACAGTCATATTTACTAATCTCATTCGGTAAGACGTGAACAAGTTGTTACTTAACACACGAATAGACAATGTCCTGGAGTAGTACATAGGATACCTTTTATGCCTGGACGGATTATGTTCTCCTGGTTTAAAATTTGCCTACATGGGCGCAGCAGCTGTTAGAACAAAAGCTGATAAAACTCCTTATATTTGCAATTCACTCTCCGGCACCAAAATACTGCAGTATAAGATATACTGCAGTATTTTGGTGCCGGAGAGTTGGTTGGTGAACTGTAGAGTTACCTCTAGTGGCGGCGCCTGCTCTGTTTGTCTACTGTGCATACGAGCGTAAAGGTTATCTCATGGGAGCCTATTATCTTGATTACCTAACCAAGAATGTTCTCTGTTACGATTATACGTGTCACTGTAGTGTGTGTTGTTTGTGTGTGAGTGTGTGTACTGGTAGCTCGAAATGGAAGTACTGTCCGTATTTTGCCTTGACAGATCTGGCTGTTACCGTTTATGGCAGGAAATTATTGTCGAATATTACCAAAACGGGTTCCACTGCAGCGTTAAATTATGATTTTATATTTTATTTACTGACTACTACTGGTCTTAAGGTGAACTAAATTTATAACTTACTTAAATATATATTATACTAGCTGCTGCCCGCGACTTCGTCCCCGTGGAATCCCCGATTTTAAAACATTCTTTATCGCTGCTCCACTCCTATTGGCTTAAGCGTGATGATATATAGCCTAAAGCCTTCCTCGATAAATGGTCTATTCAACCCAAAAATATTTTTTCAATTCGAACCAGTAGTTCCTGAGATTAGCGCGTTCAAACAAACAAACAAACAAACTCTTCAGCTTTATAATATTAGTATAGATTAGCACTGTAATCTCGAATTACCAGTACTCTTTATCCAGCTCGACTAAAAGCCGGCTCATATTTATAATATATGTAGTTGAAGAAAAGGCTAGACAGAGTTAATGTTCCAGAATGAAACTAATAAAGATTCAGACTTTGATTCAAATCGACAAGCTCAGCCTAGTTTCACAAGACCTTCCCAATTTCCCTTAGACATAAACAGAAAATTTTGGCACCAAACCAGCTTCTCCATAGAACCAACCGGCACAAGGTCGCAATAGCCACTGTTCAGTACTGTGTCCAGCCATTAAACAATCGCTGACGCGTGCGTCTATAGAGGAGACAATCAATAAAGACTAGTACAGGATGCTGTAACCACAAAAAGGCCGAAAATTGTCCAACAGCCTTGAACCGCGATGACGGAATTGAAGTAGGTAAACGGATAATTAATTGTAATGTTAAGTCCGAGAGCGCGAGTCCGGTTTGGAAATCATGTGGGTGGATGATGTATTTTTGGAGTGTATTACTATTAACTTGTATTATGACATAGTGATGGCAGGTAGGTAATAAAAGCGTACAAGGGATTAAGGTTTGTGTTCAACATGTGTGTGAGTGTTCGTCTTGTACAACTCAAGAAGATTATTCAGTCTAAGAGTTAATTGCTTTTTTCGCTGTAGAAGTGAAAAATGTTCAGTAGGTTTAGATTTCCAACGAACTGTTCGCCTCTTTCGGATACGATCTGAATAACTATTGATCCTGGATTTCAGTCTTATCTAGCTATCATTACTTTGGCTGGTAGGTGAATCTAAAGTCTAAGCATCGAGCCAGTTTCTTGGAACGCGCGCGAAGACAATAATCGGAGACGAACATTTACGAAGAAGATCTACATAGAGACTTATACATACCGACTAACAATTTTCAAATCTTTATACAACAACGTGAAATGTGGAAGTTTGTAGAAGAAAATTGTAGAAGGATTTTCAATTTCTCAGTATATTCGTTGGCTAGTCCAAAACAAACAAAGCTAAAAGCATTTCGACGAGCGCTTAAGTATCTCGGGATCTTGGATGAAATTAGTGAATTTAAATAAGAATTTATAGGTGCGAGAATAGTTTGTAAATACTCCTGTTGAGTAAGTGGCCTGAGATTCTTTTTATTTTGAAATGGATTTGCTCTTGACTCCAGTTTAGGTCACAGGTGACAGAGACAAAGTCGACGATGCTATGAGCTTACCTTATGTTGAGATTTTTATGGCGTTGAATATATTAGGTACAGGTTTGGAAAAATCTCAATATACCTGGACGTCCTCATCAATTCAGCTTTTCAGTATAATCAAAAACTGTGACACTAACTTGCTTGACCGGACAAAAAACTTGTTCGATAACTAAGTACCTGCACAATCGAAAAACCACGTATTTCCCACGTTTACACCTCTGCGGTGTTACGCGAATCAAGACTAGACAAGAGTTAAAAATAAATTCCCTTTTTATTTTACTTCGTTACATTCTTACCGACTGACGTCAGGAGCCCTACGCACTGGAACGAAAGATTTTTATTAAAAGGGCAGCGTGATACCTGAAAAGAGATCATTGTACTCATCATTATGAACAACTTTTACTTGTGGAGCAACCTCGAAATGTTATTTCTGTGACACGTTGTGTACCTTTTTTTTTTTTGGATGGGAAATCATCAAATGACCCCTCCCGCCCTGGGTGGAGCAGTAGGGAGTGTCAGACTTTTACTGACTACACTACAACAAATTCCGCAACCCTAGCAGGCACCGAACCTATGGGGCCCCGTCCTCGATGCTGACGGCATCAGTAATGACAGAGTTTTATATACATATGTAGATATTATAATGATTGGTTTTGATAAAAATAGTGGTGTATAGTGGTGTGTTTTGATTTGTGGAGCAACCTCGAAATGTTATTTCTGTGACACGTTGTGTACCTGCTATCTCCTCCAATAAAAGACCAAACAGATGGACCAAAGAATCAATTTCAACCCAACAAGGTTGATCGTTACGGAATAAGTTGTTGCATTAAGTTCGCCTAAATACTGGTTTTGTATCTTCCAAAATATCTTTCGAAGGGTCACATGGCTGTTGCGGATTATGTTATGTGCGGAATATGTTAACGTAAAGGGCACTAGTAACGTAGGATCACGGGTGGGTTTTAGTCAGTAAGAGTCTGACACTCCCTTCCGCTTCTCCCAGAGTGAGATAAGTCATTTGATGATTTCCGATCTAGAAAAAAAAGGGTCACATGGCTAAAATTGCTGTACACTAACTCAATCTTACGTAAATGCCAAATTCGACCAAATCTACGTGAAGGTGACGTTACAATAAATATTTCAACCAGAAATTACTTATTGCTTGTGCTATTTACGAAATGATGTGGTTGTCCTACCATAATATTATGTCATGCGTCCCTGACATAAAAACGTGTGATAAGTTGATTACAAGCTGCTATAAACAACTTTAAGTTCACTTGTTTTATTTTGATACAAAACTTGTTTTAAGAGTGCACAAGGACTTGTTTCGTTATATATTGCTTATAGATTTATCGGCTGCAGTCAGTGTATCTTGCACTGAGAATCCGCAAGTTAGTAGCCCTGAATATTTCAACGATAATAGAATACTTGTCGTACCTATAAGAAACAATTGTGATATCTACAAGTAAGCGTATTGTTTTACTTCAATTAATAAACTATAATATAAAGCTTTTAACATGAGAAACAGATATTAAGGAAGTCTACATAAATATAATAAACAGAATGAATAAATATATATTTTATTCGATCAGTTTGTTGACTGTTGAACTCGAGCGAAAGAGACTAACTAACTGACCTTCGTGGCTGTTACGTGATACAAAGTGTGAGAAAACATGAATATTAAGAACTGTATGATAAATTGCATTCATGTATTATAATATAAACAATGTCTGGTCATGCTTACAAACGACCTAGACCGACAGATGGCGATGGAATGATAAGGAGTGATATTTTCGTTAGTGGAATTAACTCACGACTAAACGTAACTATTATCAAAATAAGCAAGTATAAAATGCTCTATCATAGTATTTGGCTTAGGTAAGTTTCAGCTTGGTAATTGAATGTCAGGAAATGCTTGAAAAATAAATGGTTAATTTCCAACCAGACACACAAATACGTACCTACGAACCAAGTTAATAAAAAGTTTGTTAGGAGAAGATTTTTAGCGTGGGTTCTGTAATTAATTGTAAAGAAAACTTTTTTAAATATTCATGCTAAGTAGTAAACTAGAATTTCCAAATGAAATTACCCCTTAAAATAATCTGTATCACCAAAAAATAAGAGTAAGAAGATGACTAAACAGGCGTGGGATAGATGAAAAAGAATTCAACGATGGCGCTTAATTTTGTCTTGTCTACGTCACAAAATGATTCAGTTTTTAATGTTCAACAAACCCGTGTTAGTCAGAGTATCTGAGTAAACTTTAATGAAAGTTTAATGAACGTTTGCGCATGATATCGCAATGATCTTAGGACCGACGATAATGAGTAATTAGAGTCATTATTTGTTCCTGTTGGCAATCAAGAAACAATCAACGATTTGTAATGTTTGGTAGAAAAGAAGAGTGTACCCACTGGACCTTTTTAGTGCAGCCGTGAGACACTCACTAAGTTTTTGTCATATTTATATCTTTGTTTGTTTGTTATTTCCATGTACCGTGTGTGTTTCAGGTATGTGCTAAATAAATTTTATTCTTTCTTTCTTTCTTTTTCATTGAGAAGAAGAGTAGGTAATTGAATTTCTACCGGAGTTTATTAAATTTACCTACGGACAAATGCCAGTATTGTGCACTCCTCTATAATTATATTGTAGATATCAAAACTTTCATGTCAAATCTCAGACTTCTTCATACGTGCGAAATACTTAAAAAGGTCATTTTTGTACCTCGAGGTACAAAATTGTCTCTTCACACGTATTAACATAAATCATAATTAATAGAGATGATACTTACATCAGTAACTTCAACTGTATGCTTGGAAATAAAAAAATAACATGATCATTTTATTGCTAACATGTAGTTGCTTATTCGTAAAGATTGAAACATAAGATTGCATTACATTGCATTTTTTAATACCTATAGACCGGATTGTAAAGCCAGTTTCGTTGCAATGACCCCTTAAAGGACGACTACGAAATGGCCAGATGTTTTAATACCCACCATTTATGGACAACAACCAAAAATCGTGCAATTATGGCTGTTTCAAAGTAAATTAAATCATAAATGAACCCATTGAGTGATATTTTAAGGTGTTTTTACACCTGCCAAAAGTTATAAAACCGTGTGGATGAAAGTCCTTTATTTAGTAAATTTGTCAGAAGTCATTGAAACGAGAAAGCTCGCGTGTCCAGAGTAATTTACTATTTGACAGATCCTCAAGTAGTCAAGGTTTCGTTGAAGGTCTTATTCAACACGTCCTGCTTTGGTTAGTCCAAGGTAATGTCTTGAACTCAGACTAACTTTAAATACAACAAGGCGCTGCATAATTTACATTAATTTAACCTAGTGAATTGTTGCTATTTTCTTTAAAAGATTAATACTTATTCTAATTTGCCAGCAAGATTTTTTTAAATCTGTAAGACAGTTTGTTCTCGACCATAATATGAATTTGTTATTTTCGTGTTTCTTTTACGGCTAATGACCTGAAGGCAAGCTTCATAATGTGGTCGAAATCAACACGCGTATAATGTTCAAACAAAATGATTTTATATGAGAAACTGTTGACATGAAAAAGTTAAGCTCTTGCCAAGAGGAAACCTATAAACATTTGAGAGATTTTGTCTTTAAACAACGCTTCGTCATTTCCTTGTTCCTATACATAGAACTCTCCTGTGTTGGACGTAATTTATAGTAAGCTATCTAAAACACATGGTCTTAACAGCATCGTAAAGATTATATTGACGCCAAGAGCGATAAAATAAGCTGAAAGTACTCACCACAGCGTTCACATTCACAGATGCACAAACTTCTTCTATCACTTCTTCGACGGCACCGCTTTCGTACTCCTCAGCTGGTAAGGCGGGATACAGCCTCATGCTCGTACTAAACATGGTGTCATCTTCCGTTGGCAGTTTTGGGTACAGACTCCCACTTCCATTCTCAAGCAAAGGTTCCGTTCCTTCTCCACGCTCTCCTCTAAGGAAGCCTTTAACGGCAGTTGCAGCGTTCGCAGTACGATGCCAGCCCCAGCCGTTGGCTTTAAAGTTCTTCGGGTAGTAATTCATCATGGTTTACACTTCACTGCACTACACAGTAGTCTAAACTTTTCTCACTGAACGTTCGGGGTTAATGCTCCGAAAATATCCGCGTCTTCACCTCTCAGTGGATCGGCGGCGAATGAAGTAGTTTCGTGCTTTTGTTTATATGTTAAATCTGTAACAAAGGAAGAATCCCGTTAATAATGTAAGTATTGTAAGTGAATCATGATTTTCTTTAGTTTTAGGGTAGTTTGTGATTTCGGGAAACACGAATTGGTTTGCTGGGATGGGGAAAACCAAAGCGAAGGAAAAATAATCCGCAAGTTGACCTTTAAAAGATAAGTTATTTAATTAATTACTAATAAAGAAAAAGAAAAGAATAGTCGTCTATTTTAATTATTTCAAAATGTTTTCCTCTATATATGTACCTACTTTTGTTTTGTTTTATTGAACTGGTTTTTCAGACGTCTAACAGTCAAATGATCAAAAAATTCTCATTAAACCAGACATTAAAAAAAAACTTGGATTGTTTAGTAATTTTGCCTAAAACCGCGAATCAGAAGCGATCAACCTTGCGATGTTATATATGTAATTCGTGAACGTTTGATTGACGTCAGAGTAATTGAAGTTTTATAAATGTTCTGGAGATATGAAAAAAAAAATCGATCTGGCTTACAAAGACGTCTTGAATGAACTTTTCTAACCTTAGAGTTAGTGGGAAGCTAGCTAGCTCTTTGTGTGTTGTTTATTTTTGAGGAAAATAAATAATCGATTTCAGTGCATTAAAGATGCTGTAAATCTCTCTTTGTTTACCTTCTATAAAATAGAAAACAAGTGTGAGAGCTGACCTTTTTATTTATCAGAAACATTAGTTTAGATGAGATGATTCTTTTTATATTCGAAAGCTGGTGCTTGTCGTGCCATTTACATTTGATTGAGATCTGACGACTAATATTTGAGTTATCCCTAATAATGCGTGATTTACTTTACATTGACGACGTTCTCATTCCCTCTTGTCAATGTAAAATGAAAAAATAAAATTGTGTACGATGGTTTGGAAGAGCATCTTAGTATTTCAACGTGGTTTATTTCTAGAGTGGTGAAGATCTGATGAAGAACAGAGATGATAGGAAACGTAACTCTTCAATAAAGCATGTCTTACGGGATTGCTGAAATTGCATTGCAAGTGATTGCTACGGTTAGATGGGGGAGAGGGGAGGGGGTGTACCACTAAAAAGTGAAATAGGTGTTCAAAAAACGCAACCACAAACACCGAGTTTCGAAATTAAAGTTATTTTATGTTTTTCGGTTTTTTTTGTGTAGAAACGATTTCCCCGCTGTATTTCTACAAATTCATTTTAGTGCTCACATATTATGATACAAGGAAGTCTTGTGCAAAAACTCATGTTCCAAGTCTCATTAGTTTCGGCTGTGCGTTGATATTATGTCAGTCAGTGTGATACTCTAACTAGTAGGTATTGATAAATTGACTAGAGACTATATAAAATCAACATGCAATAGGTACCTACTATTTTAATAGTTGCTGGGGACTTTGTATTGGCTAACCTTGACTGCAATTTAATCGTGACTAAATTTCCTCTCAAACCACAGGCGAGTTGTAGACTTGTAGAGTACGCATTATGCATTGTAGATGTGCCATCATTCTAAATCATTCAATGACTTCTCCCGCTCTGGGCCGAGCGGGAGTGTCATACCCTAATTGACTCAAACCCACCCGCTGGGTCGCAAAGGGCAATATGGAAGCCCCCTTAAATATTTATTTTATTTTTTAGTATTTGTTGTTATAGCGGCAACAGAAATACATTATCTGTGAAATTTTCAACTAACTATCACGGTTTATGAGATACATCTTGATGACAGAAACATAGACAGACGGACGGACGGACAGCCGTGTCTTAGTAGTGTAATATATAATTACCTTTTGGCCGTACCCAAAAGGTAAAACCGGAACCCTAAAAAAGCAAAAAATGTCAAGAATAATCATAATCATCCCAGAAAAGCTAATTTAATTATAAGAAATTTCATTTAATATATTTTTATGATAACATAAAATGATGTATTTTTAAATTTTGTTTTTTGTATTGATCACTAAGTTCGGCCCTGCATTTCCGGCAGTTGAGTAATGCGGAAATAGAAATGGACACATTTTCGATTTTGTCTTTTTTAAGTCAAAATAATGTATACCTACATAATATAATAAAATGGTAGACTAGCTGTGTCTGCACTTTGAATATGTTTGCATTAATATAACTGAGACACGTCAGAAAAAATACATAAAAAACAAAACAGCAATTTATGTTTCTTAAGATTTTTTACTTTTTCGGCTTCTTGTTCATGAAACAACCGATGAATCTTAATTTCGTACTAAAATGAAAGTACGAAGTTTCTTAGTTTGAATAAAAGTACACCCAATCATTCGAAATAGTCTGTTTTGTTGATCAATATTGGTTCGAGGTAACAGGAGATACACTCGAACATGCATAATTTTTACTCAATTTACTCGAGCCACAAACTGTAGCAGTTGTTATTTAATAGGGATCCACACTGAATGTAAGTTTATTTACCCCTTATGTGAAACAGCCAGTAATTTATTTGAAAATATATACCTATTTTTAAATGAACTGTAAGACAAACTTGTACAGTTACAAGCCCGTGCGAACTGCTTACATAAACAATTTATTTCTGGATGTAGTGTTGTGTAAATCTGCTCATTAGTTCAACTACAGTTTTAACAAAGTTTGAGCGGTAAAAACTAATTAATATGTAAGGGCAGGGTGTCGGTGTTCCCTTCTGCTGTATGATAAATCTAGGTACAGCGGCAGATACAGGATTTTCGTTTGGAGGGGGTAGGATCCCACTGACGATGACGCGTGACGGTAGGTTTTAGCAAAATAAGCAACACCATAAAAGCACAAACTAAAATTAGAACGCATAACAAGTTTTTATGAAAGATACAATATAATTTTTTACCAAAAAAAAAACAGCCTTTTGGAATATCTAGAAAGCATCATCTGCCTAGCCTTTTCCCAACTATATTGGGGTCGGCTTCCAGTCATACCGGATTCAGCTGAATACCAGTATTTAACGTGGAGCGGCTGCCTACCAGACCTCCACAACCCATTTACTGGGGAACACGGTACCTACTGGTTGGCAAGGCTGGTATCAGATTTTCTGGTTTCTGACAATCTATAACGACTGCCAAAGATCTATAAATGACAGTCGAGATCAAAGGCTTAGCGTGCTTTCCGAGGCACGGAGGAAACTCGGTACCTATGTTAAGATGGTCACCCATCCACAGACCAACCTTGGCAAGCGTTGCTTAACCTTGAAGATCGACCTGTGACCTTTACCCACGAGCTCCTCTAGTCTAGTCAATGTCTAGAAAGCATAATAAAGATTAATATTAATAACATTCAGTAATATTACAAATGGGAATGGGAAACTAACTAACGCTGTACGAGGAATTTTGGAATAGAGATAGATTAAGTTTCTTGCTCGTTCTTCTCTCTCTCTCTCACGTTCTCACTCAACATAAGAGTCGATTTTTGCGAATGGACGATTGCAGTTATTCGAATTTACTTTTTTTTTTTACTTTGACTTGGACCCTGGACACGTAAACGTGAGTGAAACTGCGGGCAAAAAGAAAGTTTGTAAGTAGGTATGGATGGATGGATGTTTGCTACTCTTTCACGCAAAAACTACTGAACGGATTTGGATGAAATTTGGCAAACAGATAGTTTATAATCAGGATTAACATACAGGATTTTTACCCCGATATTCCCACGGGATCGAAACTTATGCGGGTGAAACCGCGGGCGCTGCTAGTCTATAATAAAGCTCATAATGTCATAACTCTCGTTGGTAAAGTTTTTTTCAGCTAATCTCATAAAGGGCCGCACTTGCACAAAATACATTTCCGAAAACTTGACTTGACGACACGGTTGGCGCAGTGGTTGAACGATTGGCTGCTGCGCTCCGTGTCGTGGGTTCGATTCCCGCACGGGACAAATATTTGTATGGCCTACAGATAGTTGTTCCGGGTCTGGTTGTTTGTGTATGTGAAATTGTATGTTTGTAAACGCACCCACGACACAGGAGAAATTCCTAGTGTAGGGCACCGTTTTTTTTAAAACAAAAAAAAAAGAAAGCAAAAAAAAAATGTGTTCAAAAGGGCTCTCCCTTTTGGCAGGCCTTTGCCGCGCAGTGGGAATGGGAACATATAGGTCGGTTCGACTTTCTGCTAGATTTATTGCTCACTATTACGACTGGCGATGGCGCGGACCTGCGTATTCAGATTCAGCTTGGATAATCTATACTTACAAAATCGCTTGCCCTAACTGAAATCCAAAAATCTGGAAGGAATATAAAATGTAGGTTTATAATATGAAAAATGGATTGGAAATTTCAACTTGTGTAAGTATGTAGAATTTTTCTTTGGATTTTGAAACGGTTTTTCATTTATAGAAAGAGCGATAAAAGAGAAAGGTTTGAGTATATTTGCACCCGTGCAAAGCCGGGGCAGGTCGCTAGTTATGGAGTTTTCTTTGCGATAAAAATAAACACGGATCATTAAATTCTGCTCTGGCAAACCACTAAATTAAAATGTAAGGAGATATACACGTTCTGAAAACGTTGGTTTCTTGGAGCTGAAAGTCATCGCGGAATACTCAGAAGAGTCAGAAGGTAAAGTAAAATGCTGCAGTACCGGTATCTTTTTTTAATACTTAGTATTTTCTTCGTTTTTTTCTGGGGTAATAAATGAGAAAGTTTATTTGTCTGTTTGGTAAACCTTTACAGCAGGACAGTTTAGATTAAAACATAGGTTCATAGGTTCTTCCCTTGGACAGAAAGAAGGTACCTACAAGACTACAACTACAGATGCAAAGTTTTGAGAAATTTGGTAAAAGAAAGAAAGAAAGAATAAAATTTATTTAGTGCAGAAAACACACACGGTAGTTACAAAGAATGAGAAAATTTAAAAAAAAAATAGTACATGTGCTGGTAGACTACTGTGTGTGTCACGGCAGCACTAAAAAGGTCCATTTCAGCGTTATGCCAGACAGACTGATGCTGCCTGGCGCTGGTTTTCAAATGGACCCAGGGACGAGTTGTGGAACATTTGAAAAACTATGTAGGTACAGTCAGGTTATGTTTATGATCCATCTGAAGTGGATTTAGGACATAGGATTTTTCATCCTGGTAGTACCTAGGTATGTTAAACCTAAAAACCCGCGAAAATCGCGGTAAAAATAAATAATTCAATTAAGTACATCACAGATTAGACACTGAGATTTTAAGTCGTGTGACCTACAAACTATTTTAATGAAAAATAAACAAAACAATAATTGTAATTAAGGTGCACGAGGACAGAAATAGGTGTGTCTACGAATTACAAAGAGACCGAAATTAGGCCGCACCCTTCACGCAAACATGGCGTCATCCGACCTTCTTGCTCTGTGCCCTAGGGAGCGTTCGCTTTAATTACTGGGATTAAAACCATAGAGTATATAGTCTATAGTTTATGGCTGTTTAGGGAACGTTTGCATTTGTGTACTAGCTAATAAAATGGCTTTGTTCAATTAAACGACGACAGTACTTATAAACAGTCATAATCGTAGTCATTTTAGCCTATCAGCTGGTCGTCTTTTGATTAATGCTGAAATAACTAGGTTTTTTTAATGGATGGGAAATCATCAAATGACTTCATCCGCTCCGGGCAGAGCGGAGGGGAATGTCTCTTACTGACTAAAACCCATCTGTGTTGTGAGTAAGAGTCCTTTTGCGTTCCAGGACAACGGTGACTCTTTCGAACAAATTGCGCAATCCTGGCAATATAATTAGATATAACGTTGAATGTTTTAATTATGATATCATTTTGTTTTTTTCAGATTTGGACTGCGGTAGAATCATAATCAAAATGTCGACTTTGGGCAGTTTGGACCCAGACATATTATAGAAAAGAACATGGTGGGAATACACCTCTAAGCTCATTCTTTCCTGTCTTTTGAGGAAATACAGAATTGTTCTTCTACACAGACACCCATAATTTCCTAGTTAGAATAAAGACATTCAAACAATGTGTCTCTTGTTAGATTGTCGATGGTAGTCTACGTTGGGTTGGCCCAGAACTTAGCTATTCAGACTGCTATTCCGAAAAGCTTAACCAAATTTTTGTAGAACTCATGTTAGCCTTTTTGGTTGAACAGTTAATTCCAGTTAGTAGACAAAATATGAAGTGTCGCTAAATTTCCCAGTGGGGATTACCCCAGTAGGTAGCTATTGGCACGGCACGCAAGTTATTTAATTTAGGTTTATATGCTACAAAAAGAGTAATGCCATAAAATCTGCCAGGTCATCGGGATATCAGAAAATCGTGGCAGTTGATATCAACTCTCATGATTTCATGATATCCTGATACAAACAAACAACATTTTAATCCTCAACTAAACCGTTGAATACGTTATCTCTATGGAACACGACTACCTGTTGCATCCAGTTGATGCCATGCGATTGACCTTGCAAATGCTACGTTTTCAAATCGCATTACGAGTTTAACAGCATTTAAGTATTATAATCTTAACTTCACAGATGCTTCGAGGAGGTCGTGGATAAACGATACCAGCAGCGTGGGTCACGGCGGTCTGTGAATGGGTGACAATCTTAACAAGAACAGTCGAAGAACGTAGGTCTTAACATACCGGGACATCTCCGTGTCTCGCAAAGTAAATTAAGCTGTAAGTCCCGGCTGTCATTTGTATATTTTCGGCAGTCATTACCGATTTTCAAAGTCCAGAAAATCTGACACCAGTCTTTGTCAAGAGGTACCGTGTTACAATCCTGGTAGTAAGCAGTCCAGTTGGACTGGAAGCCGCCCCAATAGTTTTGGGAAAAGATTAGGCTGTTGATCATTTAAGTATTATCATCTTAAACTCACAGATGCGTCGTACATTGTAAAGTCTTTACGTCATCTTTCTGATTCATAAATGACGTATCTTGGATATTAGTCGTAGGATTTCTCGATTATCAATGCTCATTGGCATACAGTGACCCATGACTTTAGCGTTTACTACTTCTTTTGTATGCACGAATGGCATTGTAGATGCCAATGATTCAACAGGTGTTTGGTATCAGTCACTGTGTGGAAGCTATTTAATACTGATCTGAGGATAAATTTATGTAGAGCTTCCACATAATTGTATCCTCAGAGCAGAACCTTCTTTGCTAAAAGGGTTTCAAGGTCCACGAAAATGGACTAGCTGCGTACAGGCCTACTTAATATAATTGTTGTGTCAGACGCATTATCACTGGGATTTCTCTGTGGCAACTACAATATTAGATCTAAAGATAAACCAGTTCTAAAGAGGAAGAAGAATTATGTTATAGTCTTCATTTAAGAACACTCATCACAAAAACACAATGACCTATCTCAGTAAGATTTCAATAAAAAAGATATTTACCTAAAAAAAAAAAAAAAAAAAATTGATTGAGTCAGGCGTTACTTTGCGGAAATCCATTTTAAATTTGAAAATGAAAACAATATATCTAGTTTTAATTTCCGCGAATATTAGTGGGTTGCAGGTATGCACCTCCCTCCCGTCCGCTGACCGTCGCAACTCAACGGTCAGCGAGTCAACACGTCCCCTGAGGATGCCTCGTGGAGAGGCGAAACACGTGTCGGTAATGGTGTTGGGTTTTGCATTGCCTTCCTGCATGTGCTTAAAATCCTTGCATTTGCCCAGTAATCTTGCATGTGCATAATATAGCGGGCGGGAGGGAGGTGCATACCTGCAACCCACTAATATTCGCGGAAATTAAAACTAGATATATTGTTTTCATTTTCAGATATTTACCTGTACTAGTACCAGGTAACGCCACATTCATAATATGCTAAAAGGAAAATATTTATCAACTAGCTGCTGCCCGCGACTTCGTCCCCGTGGAATCCCCGATTTTAAAACATTCTTTATCGCTGCTCCGCTCCTATTGGCTTAAGCGTGATGATATATAGCCTAAAGCCTTCCTCGATAAATGGTCTATTCAACCCAAAAAGAATTTTTCAATTCGAACCAGTAGTTCCTGAGGTTAGCGCGTTCAAACAAACAAACAAACTCTTCAGCTTTATAATATTAGTATAGATTAAATCATTACATGGGTAGGTCGTTTGGCCGCTAAGGTCGACGACTTGGTGAGGGTTTCAGAAATCTTTGGAATGCGGAAATCATAGAATCTTGTAACTTAGAGGAGTCTCTTTTCTAACACTGGACGTCTGCTGGCTCAGATACAAATGATGAAGAAGCAAGAAAAGTTTAGGATGTGCCTACATTAAATTAACAGATCCTAGGGTGATGCTGATTTGTGACAGTGGCTTACAGAAATAACCATTACAGATTATTCAGAACAATAATATCCATGATCTACCAATGCACAGAATTCTTACAGTAGTTTTCCTGTTCGGGTAGGTTCTATGAGTAAACGCCTAAATAGGTAGGTAGGTACTTATTATAAAAAGGTGATTACAGAAAAAAATAGGTTTTTTGTTCAGTATTTCCTCGTATTGACAAGGTGTTCCTTAAAGCAATACACAGCACGGTCATTTTTATATATATCAAAAATGACTGTGCCGTGTGTCTCTCTATATAAGGGGATATCAAAAATGACTCCTTGATGTCCCTGTGGCCGTACTACGAAGTGCCAATGCTATCATGATTCAGTGTGAGGGAAAGAGATAGTGCTATTCGTCTTGTGTAACTCCGTCTCTCTCTGGCACAGGAATCATGATGGATTTAAGACGTCATGGTAGGGCTGCTGGTGTCCTTGTAGCTAGGTATATGTAGTTTTGAAACGTTTTTTTTGCTACTCAGGCATCATTTATTGTAGTCGGATATTGCTGAAGAATATACATAAGTTCGAAATCGCCAATCCGAAAATGCCTCCCCATTTGAAGTGGCCTTTGCTCTACAGATACATAATACACTATTCTCTGTTTCTTGGCCTCTCGGCGACACTGCCCGATTTCTGGCTCTCAATGCGTAACTGCCTTCTGAGGCTTCTGTTTTTGAGCATTTCGGGGCCTGTACGACCCGCCCAATCTCACTTTAGTGTACAGCAGTCTGTATTTCTCAAATCAGCAGCCATTCCCGTAATGATAAATGAAATTATATTTATTTTGTAAGTAACATAACACTTTAACACGTCCAATATTTATTGTCATTTTAAGCTAGATGAAGCCGGTGTTTCCTAGACTTATACCTATACTTTACGTTTAGTCTAAAAATGCTGGACTAATGCCTTAGAGACGTTTGCGGGAGATTGATTGCAGAAGTCGAAACACCGGGAAGATTGCAAGTCGGTGGGAGAGAAATTTGCCCATATTGGGTTGGGACAACGTAGGTTGATCTTTAGTGGGTTCAGCCGGTTTATTCTATTAACACCTCACCGTGTACACTGAGGAGGAGTGAGCCTGAGCATGTAGCGAACTCATGAACTGTCATCAAATCTTTATTGTATGGATTACCAGCACACTTCACCAAATTCTACATTGCACTGCAGATATAATTAGAACTACGTTCCTTTTCTACTCATATCTATAGGAAATCTACTGACTTCATTTGTTTATTCAAATGTGTGCCGATGAAGCCATATGCAACGTACTGTACATACCAACATTAGATAGATACTTATTTATAAACATATTCAATTCACGTGTGCAAACATGATCTCAGTTGTCTATTTATCTACAGTAGTAACTGACCTGAAGTTATTTTTGACTGTGTTTATTTTAATTTTCCCATTTCCGACAGAAAAATGTTATTCAAGGATTACCGTTATTGTAAGTCTGTGAGTTCTACATAATATAATCCATCATTTACCGAATAAAAAGATCTGCTGATCTGTTGATTTGGGTTAGATTTCTAGATTGTACTCGTCGACATTGTTTTTTTTTTTTTTAGAAAATAAGTTTCAGTAGGTAGTGATAAGATTCACTGAACCTGTTAGGTACCTACCTAGTAGTTTGGGAAGTTAAAGGATATCCAATAGGTATTTGGCAAAGGTAGAGGGGCCGTCTCCGGGGAAAACTAGCTCAGGTAAGTACATATTAGGTGGATTATGTGGAATAGAGTTTGATCGTTAATAGTTTAATCGATTTGATTATAGAATAGGTAGGTACCTATGTAGTTACTTAGTTAGATACAACCAAAAATAACATTCAGGGCTTCTACGAAGTTCTACGACAGCCAGATGCTGATCCAGGATTGTCGTTAGGCCCCTCGGAGGTCGACCGCAGCGGACTCTGTTTCCGCTGTGGTCAGCCCGGTCATAAGGCCGGCTCGTGCGAGGCCACGCCGCACTGCGTTGCATGTGCGGCTGTTGGCAAGCCGGCCGAGCACTGGGCTGGGGGAAGGGCCTGCGCGCCATCCGCCCCGACAGGGGCAAGAGGTCCGCCGCCGCCGCCGCCGCCTCTGCCGCCGCCGCCGCCGCCTCTGCCGCCGCCGCGGCTTCCGTCGCCGCCACTGCCGCTTCTGCTGCGGGTGCTGCGACTCCCAACACTCGGGAGGGTGCTGAAATGGAGTGCCAGTAATGGTCCCATTTCGGCCTCCTCCAGAGACAAGTCGGCCGCTGTGCTATTGCGCAGTGGCTGATGCCTGGGGACGGTGAGCGTGGGTGGCTCGCCGTCCGATACCAGGTTGAGTTGACGACGCGTTGTGTTCCACGCGCGCCTCAAGGAGCCGTCAGCACCGAGGACGGGGCCCCATAGGGTCGGTGCCTGCTAGGGTTGCGGAATTTGTTCGAAAGAGTTACCGCGGCCCTGGAACGCATAGGGCACAAGAAGGATCACGGGTGGGTTTTAGTCAGTAAAAGTCTGACACTCCCTACCGCTCCACCCAGGGCGGGATGGGTCATTTGATGATTTCCCATCCAAAAAAAAAAAGGCTTGTCGTTAGGGGGGGCTTGCTTAAACCCCATCATACCCCACTCAGGGTATGTTTTAGAGAGAATAAACGCTATAAATTCACATCCTATTATTTTATTTAGCTTAACGCATAGCAAGCCTCTTTGATTACTTTTCGTAAAATCATCAATGACTTCGTTACGTTGTAGACTAGGTACCAAAGATTAAGATATGGCATTCTTTTGATTTGAGCCCCTTAACCCTCCCCTCTGGATCCGCCAATGACGACAGCTATTTGTTATTAGGTATCCGATATTAAATACCTACCCAATTTAGTGCATTAAAAAGCGATAAGAGCATAATGTGCTAGATACGTCAGTTTAAACAAGATAAAAATACAGGTTGGTCAATCATACAATGCCAAACAAATTTTTAGCGAGTCAAAAAAGGACTTTTATAAAACTTTAAAAAGACTTGTTTACTTTTTAATTTACCAAACTATAGTTTGGATCCTTTTTTGTTTAGGTACTTCTTTAGAGTGAGTGAGAGGTAGTTCCTAGATTTTAATTAACTCCTATTTGTAACAAAAAATAAGGAATAATAAGTCAGCGGATCTGTGACTAATTTCGTTTGTTGTCGTTACGTGCAATATGCAAGCCGTTCTCTTGTTAATTTCAGGGGCACATAAGTAAACCAAAAACAGATGTGATAAATATCTGACAGAACACTCCACTTGATCTTAACTTATTGCAACTCTTTTATCTCAAACTTGTTGGCCGTAAAGTAATTTTTAACAGAACATCTAAAAAAAGTTCGTCAAATAAGTGAAAATTTTGCAAAATACACTTACCACTTCTCTCTCCGGACACTAGTGAACGATTTCCTTGAATGAATCAGATTTCGGACCGAATGATCTGTGAACTTCAAGGTTCATTCATGAGTACGATTATTTGGGCGTTCGGAAATTTTCGTTTCACTTTCAATCAAAAATAGTTGCTTATTTGGTAAAAAGGACAAAATAATAAATTGCTCGTTATTTATCGGATGATTTCGCAATAAGAGAGCTATATCGAGAAAGAAAAAGAGTTTTACAAATGCATTTGGTTGGTATAAAACGTTTCTGAACGATGCAAACTTTGTAAAAGTGTCAAACTAGAGTAAAAAGGTGGACGCACGTGTTTTTATTATTGTTGAGAAATTGTTTAAAATCAAAATGAAAGTGTTATCAGAGGAAAGGACGCGAATTTTATTCGAAAAGCTAACTAAATAGTGAGTACTTCTGTTAATCTTTGTTCATCTCATTCACAAATTAAAATTATCATTTGGGTTTTTCAAGTACCAACGTGTGCTGACAGCAGTTTATTTCAGATAAACACTATAATAACATGTTATTCAATCAATATTACTAAAAAACCTACTTCTTAACACAAAATACTATGCACTCTGTAGTATATTGTGATTAGAAGGAGTTTTTAATGATTTATCACGCTTTGTGAACATCAACTAAACCCAACAACCTCTTAACAATACCAAACTTTACTATTTCAGCATTGGAGTGAACGTCAAACTCCTAATTGACAGACCAGACGGTACATACTGCTTCAGAGAGAAGAAAGACAGAGTATACTACATATCCGAGCGTCTCCTCCACTTAGCACAAACTGTGAAGCCTGATAACTTAATAGCAGCAGGAACATGCTTCGGAAAGTTCACAAAGACTAATAAATTTAGGTTGCATATAACTGCGTTGACTTATATAGCTCCGTATGCACCATACAAAATATGGGTTAAACCGTCAGCAGAACAACAGTTCTTATATGGACATCATATTATTAAGAGTGGTAAGAATTTAGTTTGAGGCTAATTTTAAGATAGCAGATAAAAGACATGGTCTTTTTTGAACTCTTAAACAAACAATTTCATTTGTGTTTTCTAAAGAAATTAATTTTCACCATACAATGAAATATTGTATAATTTTGTTGCGTAAAATGTTTTTATAGGTGAAAATAAAGCGAAAGAGTTATTCACATGTTTTTATTGTTATAAATCTATTAATAACCGATTGGAGGTTAACTTTGATATCCTGTTCAATTCTACATTATAGAGTTTTTTCTTCGTATCAAGAATAATGTTTAAAGAGTTACCTTGTATTTGGTGTGTCCATCTGAAATTTTTCAGTAACAGTGGAGTCTGGATTTGCGCCTCATTGATGGCAACAATCTTGCATCCTTACGTATGAAGACGTATCATGGGTACATCTATGTCTAAACCTTCTATGTTACTTATTCCATCTCTGAATTTCCAGGTCTCGGCCGCATTACAGAAAACACACCAAAACACCATGGAGTCGTGGTACACACAATGTCTGACATCCCCATAGGATTCGGAGTAGCTTCACGGACAACCGCAGAATGTAGGCATGCAGACCCTCTAGCTACTATTGTGTTCCACCAGGCTGATGTCGGAGAGTACATACGGTCTGAGGATACGTTGACATAGTCGTTAATAAATAGGTTTTATGAATATTTGTGTTTTATTCTCGACTAGAAAATACTTGTGTTAGGAATATTATTGTACTGTAATAGATAAAATACTAAGGAAAAGACTACTAAAATAGCTATAGCTAAGTATGATGATGGTGATAATTACATATATTCAAAGAGTGAAAATAAATCCATATTTTGAGCAAGCCTATAGTAAAAATGATGATAGTAATAATATTTTATGTTGACTGGCTAAACTTGGATTTCTCTAAAATATTTTTTTATTTCCAGTTAAATTGCATTGCCATTAGTGTAGCTCTGGCAATCCCTAAAGTTAATAAAAGCATTGTAATTCGGAAACTTCTGAGGCTATGCACGCCATCTAGTTACGGCTTCGAAAAACCAAACGGCAAGTCTTCACGGGTAACATTTTGCGAACCTAGTTTCTAATTACATAGCTAGATGGCGTTGTTTTAAATACTTTTCAAATATATAGTCAACAGTTTTCTGGCTCTTTTATTTTATTGATGTGCCTATTTACGGGAAGAGGTCTTTGATTAATGGTAAACAATCACAGCTAGTTTCATTAGAAGGGATATAGGAGATCACGAGCCAGGCTAATAATGAAGAAATAAAATGAATGGCTCTTTTATAGTAGGGAGCCCACGATGCTAAATGGGGATTTACTCGAGCGTCGTAGAGACCTATTGGGTTGCAAAGCTTAGGTGATAAGAAGAAAAAAATGTTATATGATAATACCTTTTCATCGGTGGGGGAAGCAGCTATAGATTTTTTAAATATGTAAAAAAAAACTGTTGCATGGACATCCTCGAGCGCGTCAGATATTGATAGCATCAATGCCCTACGTATTTTTAATAATGTACGTATGTTAATCTGATCGTTTGCATGATGAGGGTGGTTGTATGTAAGGGTTGAAAATGAAAAAAAAAAAAAAATAATCGAGCGCGTCAGATTTTCTAAGGGAGTGTTAAGTGCACTAAAAAAAAGCTCTCATTCACTAATCTGACGATTTCGATGGGACGCAAACTCGCGGCCATTTTCATAATGTGCAAAAAAAAATCGCCATTTTGAAATACTCAAGCGCGTCAGATTAAGATATATATGGTTCATCTTTATGTTCTAAACGTACTATCTCATAATCTGACGATTATCTAGAGGGATTCGCGTGATCTGACAAAAAAATGTAGAAAAACGGTTCACCCTAAAGGCCATCCCTGCAACTTCTCGCTAATTCCATTGCTTAAAATTGTACTTATGACATTTTTGAGCTCAAAATACAATTTATGTGATATTTTGAGCTCGCTGAGTTCAAAGAAATAATATTTCTATGCATTTGAGCTCTCCCAGCTCGAAAGTCTGATAGAAGTTTCATAGAACACTAATTTTTGGAATTTTCAAACCGTTTCTTTTGAATGGATCAAGCAATTTTCACCCGTTGGCGGCATTCGACGCAGTTTTATCATCCTCATAAGTAATTTTCTAGTTTTAATTGATCGAACCAAAAATTTCGGAGTAATCCCGAAAAAACACTTTTTCGGGTTTCTTTCGTTCACGATATCTCTCGAACGAATCAATCGATTTGGACCAGCATGGTGGCGATCGACGTGGTTTTTCAAGCTCAAGAGCTTTTAGTTTGTTGATCGATAAAGCCGTTTAAAAATTATTCCAAAAAAAACCTTTTAAATTTTATTTTCTTTGAGATTTTTCAATATTTCTTCAAATCTATCACTCCAAATCGGTACAAATTCACAAGAAATCTAATTTTGAGGGAACTCTTTAGAACGCCGTTTAGTAGATTCCGATCGGTTTATTTGTTCAAAAGTTATAAGCGAGTCACATAGTCACACACATACATACAGACATAGTGACAACATCGCGGGGGTAGTCAGGGAAGCTTCCTATGACCTTAAAACGTCGAGATCTGATGAAAACTAGATTTTTGCAAAACGGGGTGAAAACAATAACTTCCCCATTTTTGAAAATCTTCGATTTTCTTAGCGGGAAGTTAATTTTTTTAATTTTTTTTTTAACATCATTGATCTTAATTAATTGAAAAGCTCAGGAAGAGAAAGAGTGAGAGAGGAATAGAAACGTGGAGAAGGAAATGTAGGCATCACGCAGCGGCACGCATTTAACTTTATCTACGAATTTTTGTTATTTCGGCTTGCGGAAATCGTCAGATATACGTAGTATTTTTCATTATTCTTGAATTATTTCCTTCAAAATAAAAAAAAATTTAGCTACGCTCGAGAATGTCGAGATGACGTTTTTTTTTACAACTTGTCTGCCCTCCCCTTTCTGTACGTCACTCTCAAATTGTCAGATTAGTGGAATATACACTTTTTAGGATGTAATTAACTCACCCTACCTTAATCTGACGCGCTCGAGAATTTCTGATGGTCAATTTTTTTTTACTAATCTGATCCTGTATCCTTCACGGTTCCCTATCCATTAGCATAAAATTTTAAGACCTAATATAACTTAGCATAATGTTGTTTGGCATAATTATTTTTTCGCATAATATAATTACGCATAACAGCTCATGCATAATTTTTTTAAGCATTATGTCTGTAACCATAATAATGATTAGGCATAATATTTTAAAGCATAACCTTATTAAGCATAAAGTTCTAAAGCATAACTTTTTTAAGCATAAAGTTCTAAAGCATAACTTTTTTAAGCATAATATCCTAAATAAAATATTAATATATTATAACGTATTGAACAATTTTGTGAGTATTTTTTCGCTGTAGGAAGCAAGCATTGCAAGCATACAGCATGCAAGCAAGCATGCAGCATGTAAGCAAGCATGCAGCATGCAAGCAAGCATGCAAGCAAGCATGCAAGCAAGCAAACAAGCATGCAACATGCAAGCAAGCATGCAAGCAAGCAAGCAAGCAGCATGCAGCAGGCAGGGTTTCTGTGACGGCTCCGGCGCTGCGGCCCTCCGGCGGCCCCACGCGTGCTAATCGTCGCAGACGGCTTTCGCTCACCACCGCAGCTTCGGCTTGTTGGCCGGCTTCGCCGGCCAGCCTCAGCCGCGGCGGATCGCTCGCAGCCGCCTGCTCCTCAGCCCGCGGGCCGCCTCGTCCCTACGCGCCTACGCGATTTTAAATAACACTCTAGGGGTAGGACAAACAAGACTACGTGAAGTCGGTTTTGCAGCAATTCGGTTCTGTGACTAACTTTTGTTGCACAGCATATTAATTTTTTAACCAACAATATAATTTGATTGTTACAGGTACTATAGCTAATTGGTTTGCTCAGAATATTATGCTAATAGCCATTAGGCCTACTAACGTTATGCTAAAAGTCTTTAGGCCTACTAACGTTATGCGAATCGAATTTATGCCAAAACAAATTAGTCTTTAACATGATTATGCCAACATAAAATGTATGCCTAAAAAAATTATGCCAAAGTATTATTATGCCAAAACAAATTGTGCCAAAATCGTTATGCCGAAGTATATTAGGACAAAAAACATTATGCGAAAAGAAGGGATCCCATCCTTCACGGGCGGCCTTATATATGGGCCTCATGTTTGGTGGAGGTACTTAACCGGGTACAAGGTATCCCCCTGTATATTAATCTGCCGCGCTTTAGAAAATCCCGAAATCCCCCCTTGGGCTCCCCTACTATTATGGATCATGGATTTGTGGATTACACTCTCATAATATATATTTTATCCTTGTGTGAAGATAGGTACGTAATTATTTACATTTGGAACAAAAACCATCACTTGTTGCGTTGTAACCACATGAAATAAAAAGCTTAGGCCTCAAAGCGGAGAATCAAAATCATTCTTCAATAGTCTTCAATCAGTTTGATCCAGTTGGTGCATCACATCAGAATGTCTGAATAAATGTATTATTTAAACAAACATTTTCTTCGCAGCTAACCCTTACATTTGATTAATCATGGGGGTGCATTTAAAACTAGCCCGCCATCTCTTCGCCATATTGGATTTAGAAATATGACACTTAGGATAAGGTACTTACCGAAGCAGTAATGCTAGCGAAGGAGGAGGCGGAACGCGTGCGAGAGAGGGAAACCTCACGCCCCAGCCGCCGCAACAGAAGAAGACGCCCCGGGCGTCGGGAAACGCAGGGCGATTCCCGGCCACCGCCGTAGGCGCGGGCCTGCGGATGGCGAGCTATGGGTGGCTCGCCGTCCGATAGCAACCAGGCCCGAGTCGACGGCGCGTAGTGTTCCACGCGCGTCTCAAAGAGCCGTCAGCAACGAAGCCGGGGCCCCATAGGGTCAGTGCCTGCTAGGGTTGCGGAATTTGTTCGAAAGAGTCACCACGGCCCTGGAACGCAAAGGGCACAAGAAGGATCACGGGTGGGTTTTATTCAGTAAGAGTCTGACGCTCCCTTCCGCTCCGTTCAGAGCGGGAGAAGTCATTTGATGATTTCCCATCCAAAAAAAAAAGGTAGGTACTAACTAAGCACAAGTTAAAACAACCTACGTAGAAAATTGAAGTTCCTATTACAAATGCTGCTTATGTTTCTCGTGGCAAGGGTGCGTCATGTGTCACTCTATAGATACCGGAACCTCTCTACCAGATTGGACGAAAGTCCATGAGTAGACAATCTACAGAGACCAAAGCTTTATAAAATTATTTTTGTTACAGCCAATCTCTTCGGTGCTAAAGTCACGCTTCGACGATAACCATAGTAAATGATATTGCCCGAACAATTTATGTTTTACCTGTACTTATCCGTACCTATTATAAAAATAATCTTAAATAGTGTTTCACAAAATTATTGTTATTAACTGTTATTGTATATCCTCCTTATTTCTATTATAGTTTTTAAATTGTTCACTGTAATTTTTCATTATTGTTTTTTCATCATTTCAAATGCGTTAAGTGTAGTGCATGTAGTGCTCTTCTTTAAGTGATGAGGCACTTAAACTTAATTCTGGAATGCTTTCTTGTATTGTAATAGTGTACTCATTGTTGAAGTGCCAAATAAAATAAATAAATAAATGCCATTCTTAAGTGCCAGTAGGCAGGTCGCCCGCAGGAAGCCTCAGTTGCCATGGCGACATAGGCAATTGGATTGGAGGAAGCTTCTAACAAAAGGATTTTAGTAAACGGCCTAGTCTCTGTTGTTAACTTACTCTGTGTCCTAAGGCCGTCAGCCTGTTACATTCAGCAGCTTGCGGGATTAGCTTACCGAGCCGTCAACCGCTCAAGCATAGGAAAGAGGATATGGGCCAAGGCTGCCCAACTTATTTTAAAGGTGGGCCATCATTTTGATTCCGAGTTAGCCGGGCCGTCGCGTCGGGTGAATAAAACATACATAGTGTTATGTTAATACGAATAGAATATGTAGATACATAGATGAATACATAGATGAATAGTTGTTTAACGAAATGTTAAGGCACTATGTGTACGAGCGACTTGTGACGATTTTATATACCTGCGATTTCAATTTATAAGAACTCCTTGAATGTCTCCACGGCGTCAGGGACATGCTGCGCGGCCGTTGCGAAACGCCGACGAAGATGAAGTACCTCTGCCTCTGCTCCCAATGACCCTGGAGTGCCAAGGGCATTTGGAGGAACACAGATGGGTTATAGTCAGTCTGACACTCCCTTACGTAGCGCGCTCGCCGCGAGACACAAACTTTTACAGCGCAATCGTGTCAAAACTTTTTTAATAAAACAAACGAATTTCTTGCGGTCATGCGGCGATCCATCTTCAGATGATACGCTGACGGAGGTGGCGCGTTAGTCAATGAGACTTAAGAGATTTTCGTGCTAACAATTTATCAACAGGCTGACTACTAAAGTATGAGTCCATAAAGACCAGGACAATTCAAACCTGAAAACCGTTCCTCTCAAAAGACTATCGCCTGCCACTGACCTCTGTTAAATGGGTAAACCCAAATACGATAGGGGCCACCTTATGAACCGCAGGCCTGAGGTTTGGCAGCCTTGTTATAGGCCTTCGCTTTCAGCCATTAAGTCATGCTCACTGGGCGATGATAGCAGTAACTACGGCTACAATTATGTTGTGAGGACTGAGGGAACTGAGGCAGAGAATTAATTAGTAGGCTCCTATATACATAGTAATGATGTGTTGTATGTGGTTTCATGTGGAGTGTCCGCGTTTGTCACGGTTTAGCCTTGTAGTTGATTGGGCGAGTTTCTCGTTTGTGGAGATGGAGTATTATTTCTATTAGAATATCTATGGATTTCACAAATATTGTTAACGGATTTTTGAATCCAGTGCGCATTTTATATCAAAATCAAAAATCAAAAGTCATTTATTCAAACTAGGCTGAGAGACAGCACTTTTTGAACGTCAAATTTTACATAAAGACAGTCCCCCAAAACGCCCACCCGTCACCACTTCCTAGTGTTTTAGCTGGGAAGAAGAAGTGGCGCAAAAAACTCCCCAGCAACACATCTGTAAGAAGTTAAATTTATACAATAGTATGCAAAGTCATTAACACATGACAATGGTAGAAAAACATAATAATTATCCATCATGGAAATCATAAATCAATTCACTATAAAACATTGTAAAGAGTAGATTAAGTCATTAAAGTAAAAACAGATTGACCTACATAGTCATCAAAAATAAAAAACAATATTATATGAACTCGTATAACCCGTCATAACCTAACTTACATAATTATAGAGAAAGAACATGATAAAATTAAATAAGACATTGTCTTCGTATATATTTCTATTGGTACATGGGCTATCCATAGCCCATTTACCAATAGAACCGGAGCATCAATTGAAAAAAGTTGCAAAAACGGTTTTTCTTTTAGTCTTCTGTGACGCAGACGAAGTCGTACTCGTCTGCTAGTGTATTAATAAATAGAAAATTGTGGCGGATTTAAATTAAACTGTCCCTTAAATTCCCTCTAGTTATTCAGCTACCCAGCCAATTTAATACCTTTAAATATCTAAAATCTTATTTAAAGCCTTTTAGAAGGTCCTTTTGTAATAAATAGGGTGGTACAATAAATAGGCCTGTAATTGTGTGGAGTTGAAAGGTGGCCCTTTTTGTTCCGAGGGTCGCTTGTCCCTTGTAACTTTGTTACGGGAACATAGGATGTCGAGTTATAGAGATAGGTACCTATTCTTGAGTAGATTTTACCGATACGGCAATGTTACATTTGCGTACTGAGTTTTCCGAAGTCGTATATGAATCTGTAGATGAATTTGAAATTGGAAACAATATATCTAGTTTTAATTTCCGCGAATATAAATTAAAACTAGATATATTGTTTCCAATTTCAAATTTAAAATGGATTTCCGCAAAGTAACGCCTGACTCAATTTTTTTTTTTCTGTAGATGAATCTTAAATAGTATTACAAAGAGGTGAAATAAATTGTGTTTTGGTAATAAATACATGCATAATAGGGTAGTTCTATGACTAAAAAAATGTAATTAGTCCGTCAGATAGATTTCCAAAAAATATTGGACACGTATTTTTTCTTTTCTCACGTAAACAAAAATGAAGACGATACAGTGCGTTGAAAACTCGTGTGAGGACACATTTCTGTACACTTTAACCACAACGTGACTTCACAAACCTCCCACTCCTGATCTTTCATGCTTTTTATCTACGTTAAATTTTATTGGTTTGATAAAGCAAAATATACGAGTCCAGAATGTTTTGGTAATCTAATTGACAGACTAAATATACCTAATCATATTCTTTTACACATGAATCATCCTTGTGATGTATATATGTATATTATATTATGGTGTTATAGGCACTAACCTAATTACAAAATATATCTCACTGATAAAAAGCAACATAAGCTGTGGATGTCAATTACTACTGTTGTTTCGATTAGAGAGGTGGCCGAGTGGTAACGGCCCCGACTTACGAATTGTAGGTCACGGGTTCAAACCCAGCCAGGCGCATTACTTTGTGTAATTCATTTCATCACCACTGCTCTCAAAACGGTGAAGGAAAACATCGTGAGGAAACCAGAGTATGTCCTAGAACCAAAAATTCGAAGACAATGTGACATTCACCAACCCGCACTGGGCCCGCGTGGTGGATTACGGCCCATTCCCTCTCCTAGAGAGGAGGCCTGTGTTCAGCAGTGGGAACGTTAAAAGGCTGATTATGCTATTATGCTATACTGTTATTTCTGAAATGCATGGTTCTTAAACAATAGGCTACGGGAGCGAGGTTGAGGGGAAACCTATATAGTTATTTGTAATAATTATTGAGGGCTGGAACGATCAATTCCTTAGATATTTCTTTATTGTAATGACTAAATCTTCTCGAAATTGTGGCCACATTGCCATTGTAAAGTAGTACCTACTAAGTTTTTTGGAAATAAATTATTATGACATTATTTATGTTTTGACATTTTTTATGACTTCATGACATACCTACATGATGGCCTACCTTTTTTTTGTTCTGGATCATATGACTTCTCCCGCTCTGGGCGGAGCGGAAGGGAGTGTCAGTCTCTTACTGACTAAAACTCACCCGTGATCCTTCTTGTGCCCTTTGCGTTCCAGGGCCGCGGCAGACTCTTGCGAACAAAATCCGCATCCTTGCCAGAATGTTGTCCTACCTGGAGGTAAATAAAAACTGTCTAAAGAAAGAAAGAAAAAGGTCGGTGCTCAGCAATATTAATGACGAGTACACAACGTGTAACAGAATAAATGCAATAAGTAACTGAAAAGGGGTACTTTTACTATAGAACCAACACACAACGGCCTCATCAGGCTTAAAATGATCAAAAACTATTCTATATGTAAATATTTTATGTTTAATCTACTCACAAAATAAATATAACGTATCAGAAATGGACACAAAAAAAACGGCTGCTCGATACATACCTGACAAATAAAACAAAACACAACAAAATATAGTGTACAGCTGTTTAATTTTCCCGCGATTTCGTGGTTGGTCCCATAGTAAAAGTTGTTCATAATGATGAGTACAATGACCCCTTTTAAAGGTATTGCGTTTATTTTGTTATACATTGTATTGTAATAGGTGTAGGTCGCTACATAATATAAAGAAAAAACTGTTTATTCCGTTAGAATCAACACGTTTTATACACTACTTCAAAATTATTGTTAACTTAAATTATGTTACAACAACAATTTCATCAATCATTCATCATCATCAACAGCCCGTTGCAGTCCACTGCTGGACATAGGCCTCTCCAATTGCACGCCACTTAGATCTATTTTCGGCTTCTCACATCCAGTTTCTGCCAGCCGTCCTGCGCAAATCGTCACTCCACCGTGCCTGAGGACGTCCTAATACACTACGTTTGCCGAGACGCGGTCTCCACTCTAGAACTCGTTTACCCCAACAGTTGTCGGTTCTACGACTAATATGGCCAGCCCACTGCCACTTCAGCTTACTAATCCGGTGGGCTATATCGATGACCTTGCTTCTCTGACGGATCACCTCATTTCTGATGCGATCCCTTTGAGACCTCAATTTACTAACATTTTTTTTTGCCTCAAATGAAATTAAGATTTATTATTCTCTGCTGCTCGTAGTAATAACATCTGCATATGGTAGAAGTAAGTTTAGCCCCGGATGAAAAAACTCTTTCAATAAGTACTCTACGGCTACTAATCGAATTCAAATTGCAAACACGTACTCAAAGAGTTCTTAATATAGAAAAATATCGTACCGGCGACGTCGCAAGGGCCTGCGAATGGCACGTGCCAAAAAAAGAAACGATTGTTACATCGATTTGCCAACCGATTACTGGAAGCGAGTGAGGGTTCCCGATAGTCGTATTAAGTTTCGTTGTGAACCCGGGACGTGATACGACTGTTTAATGTTTGGAGGTCAATCTTATACAGCCGTGTAGGTTTGTTTTTCCTTTGATTCAGAAAACGATGTTGACGATGGTGCGATTAGATAACGATGTTTTTGATGTGTAACATATTTCCTCTGGCTTTTTGATTTGACATTGAACAATGAGCGCGCGCGGTGGTAGAGTTGGGCGCCAAATGGGACCAACCACTATGGTCTGAAAAAAAAAAACTGTTTAGATAAAGAATTGCATTATTTCAAGTGTAATATAAATCGAATACATTTTTCATTTCGAATTATTCTTCGTTACGAAAAATCAGTTCAAGTAATACCTAACTCAATTTTTTTCAGGACATACATAGTTAAGTATCATTAGATACTTAAGTTGTTTATTTCTAAGGTAAGATGTAAGATGTTGCACATCATATGCGACTGCTATAACGCTCGCTCGTTTTTTTTCTAGCATTTCTTAGCTGGTTTCGGATTCAACTCGTTTGAAAATGGCGCCAATAGGGAATGTGCAAAAACTATAGGTAGCAGCACAGACGCGTCAATGTCAAATATATTTTACTTATAAGTTTCAAATTTGCAACGCTAGATGGCACAGTCTACTTCGTGCGCGTTCCCCTAATCGGACGGTGCAGGAAGTATAGGTGGCAGCACAAATTTTCAAATATTTACAACGTAAAAGTTTCAGATTTGCAACACTAGATGGCATAGTCCGTAGACTATGCCATCTAGTGTTGCAAATCTGAAACCGTGCACGTTCCGTATAATAGTAATATGACCAAATTATAATAGGGTATCCTTAACCTATTGAACGCCAGTGTCATATACATGGTGTGGGGGGTGCGCTGATGCGTTTATGTTTTGGCGTTCAAAAGGTTAACCCATCGAAAACACAATAACAGTGAAACGTGCGTAGTTTTCATTGTGTTTTTTTTTTAGACGTTGCTCCACACTAGGAATTTCTCCTGTGTCGTGGTTGCTTTCACAAACATACAATCTCACATACACAAACAGCCAGATCCGGAACAACTATCTGTAGGCCATACAGATATTTGTTCCGTGTGGAAATCGAACTCACGGCACGAAGCGCACCAGCCAATCGATCAACCACTGCGCCAAAAGAGTCCTCTTTTCTTCAAGCATGTACAACTTGAACTTTCTTGGATAAGCCAATGTTAAATACAATCTTTCAGGTCATATCGACATGAAAAGCAAAAAGTCATCCACTTTCTTACTTTTATAGGTTGTTGAATTTAATCACGTATAAATTTTGAAGGTCCATTTCCTACTTAATTCAAAGTTTAAATTTGATGTGGTGACAGATTTATATATCGGAGGTCTCTTCTTATTTTGACAAATAAATTGTGGATTTTCAATAGGGTAGTTAACTAAAAAAATCTGATTAGTCCGTAAGATAGATTTCCAAAAAATATTGGAGATGTATTTTTTCTTTTTTCACATAAACAAAAAATGAAGACGATACAGTGCGTTGAAAACTCGTGTGACGTCACTACCTGCTACAATTTTTACCGGGCCGTGACGTCACACGCTTCCACTCCTAATCTTTGATGCTTTTTATCTTCGTCAGTTTTTATAGAATTGATAAAGGAAAAAATACTGGTCTAATATTTTTCTATAATCTAACTGACGGACTAATTAGAATCATATTTTTTTAATCAGGAAACATCCCTATTTTATGTTTAAAGAAGATTACTAAAACCAGGCATCTTAACAGTCTAAGCAGCTTCAGTTAAACAACTATTCATAATCTAAAATAATGTGTGCAAGACAAAGCCAATTTTGAATGAGTGGATTACTTAATTAGAAAGTGCCTTCCAGTCGGGCACAATTATCATGAAGACAAGGGATATTATTCCAAGTATTTTCTATGTCAGGGTACTATTTTGTGCAGTCATTTTGTATCACGTTGTACTTAACTACAATACATTTACATAACAGAGTTCCATTAGATTCGGTTTGTCCTGTGTCCGCCATTATAAGCACTATCATGAAAGTTGGATGCTACAGCCTACGAACTACGAGCTACGCCGTAGCTGGTCAGTGGCTACGCTTGCTACGAGATTTGTTACCGAGTCATTTGTATGCGTATTGTTTTAATTTGTAGTACTGTGTTGGTGTTCGTTGTTGATGAGAGAAAATGTTACTGATCTTAGTATTTTTATCATGATTTGTATTAAATCTTGGAATTAGTTGTACATTGCAAACTTTAAACTTAGCGAAGTTATGTTTTAATGTATTAGTAACGCTTCATCTTTTGCACGGGAGCAATCTACTGATATTGCAACATAATATTTAAGTTATCTTATAGTATATAAATATAATATTAATTTGCTTTACATACATATCTTCTGGAAGAAATAAATTATAATCAGAACTATAAAAAAAATTGCAACTTTTATTGGTAGTGACGGAAGGTGCAAAATCAATGTTTCAAAAAAGTTTCGCAGTTGAAATCAAACCTCCGTAACATCTCTAAACTGATCATCGTTTGTAATGTCGTTATTTTACTGCTTTAACTAGCTACTGCCAGCGGCTCCACACACATTTAAAAGTGTCCTATGTTTTATCTAGGACATGGTCTACCCGTCTGGTAAGTTTAATCCAAATTCGTTCAGCCGTTAAGAAGTGAAGCGGTAAAACAGATAGTTTCACATTCACGTATTGATTTGAAATTAATCACATGCTCTACGGAAATGACAAAAAGGACTCATTTAAAAAAAGTACCGACGAAATCAATAAGGTTTGTTTTATTACTAGAGAACCCTAAAACTAAGTGGGTGCAATACACCCACGCAGCATCTATTTCTCTAGAAGATAATTTTCTTCAGTTATGGGCTTCCTTTTAGGCAGAATAAAGTGGTTTTGTAAGAATTATTCAAGAGCTAGTCGACGACTGTTTTTAAGCTATTGCATAGCTTCTATCGCGGGCCTTGAGCGTGGAGACCGAATCCAGAAATTCCGTATCGAAAATAACCTAACACCGCTACGCCGTTCGTTTAGGCCCCGCCTTCTCGTATCAGTGCTACGCGGAGCTACGAAATTGTGTACAACTCTCTACGCTCCGCATATCACCGCCGGTTAGTTTACGTTTGATCGACTATGAGTTCGTAAGTGCTCGCAGTCGGTCGACGTTCGCGTTTTTGGCCCTTTAAGGGTTAATACCACAGTTTCGTGGTTCTTGGGGGGAACCTTACGGTGCCAACGAATCCAAGTGGTGTGGACCCGACACACAGCTGGGCCCATTCAGACTTCCCTCGCCGCACTCAAAAGCTTAACCCCGTTCTCTTCCAGGTTGTATCTGGTGCCGATTGGGTGTGTCTACCTCATAGGCACCAGCTCGGTTGCAAGACCCATAGGGCCCCGCTGCACATTAAGATTGGCAGCGGGCTTACAAGCTTAGGGCTCACCGTAGGCACTCACCTCCCTGCAACACCCAGCAGGCTTGCTCCGAAATCGGACGAATACGTAAGCAGCTGTTTGTGACAAACGTATATAGGTGTATAGGTATAGACTATCATCTATATACAACAGTGAATAGCTGTAAGCGTAGAATATATAATTGCATAAGTTGATAAAAAATGCTATGCAATAGCTTTTTATTCTTTATTTCACTTTGCTTGAAATTGGTTGGTTTGGTTGGGTGGTGAAAAGTATGAATCTTCAGCGGCAGACTCATTTTACAAAGTTATGAAATTTGTTGTTTCACTTTTTCGAGAATCGTTCCTCGATCTATTTTATGACATCTAGATTAAAACGTAAGTCTCCTCCCGGACAAGTTTTATTTTTTATTGGCTGGGCAATCATCAAATGACTCCTTCCGCTCTAGGCTGAGCCGGAAGGCGTGTCAAACTCTTACTGACTAAACCCTTTGCGTTCCAGGGCCGCGGTGACTTTTCGAACAAATTCCCACATATCGCCGGCGTCAGTGCAGGATCTTGTAAACGCAGAAACTTTTTTCACAGGCAAACAATTAAAATATTTATTGTAAATCAAAATCAAGAAGTACCAACTTTTTTACAATTTTACCTGAATAATTTTAGACATAATTGTCAATTTTAGTTGGAAATTAAATGTTTAAGTTTTAAATAGGTCTGTTGTAATAAAAAAAACGTTGCATTTACAAGGTCCTGTACTGAAGCTATATAACTAACCAACGATATATAACTTAAATAGAAACATTTCCATTCCAACTACCCACTTATTCCCTAAAAACTGTCCCTGTATCTCTAAATAGAACATTACTGTGCTAAAAAAATACACAGACAATCAATTTGACCTCTTTCTTGAATTCCCGCGGGTATTTGAGAGGGGAAACTCTTTTTTCCAACCTTTTCGTGCTCCACTTGGTATTGCTATATTCGGCGTTACTCTTGGGATTATTGCTTGTCAAATGTGAAGGTGAAGAGTTCGTGACTATATAATAAAAAGCAGTACGGATCGACCTTTAAGTTTAAGCAACGCTTGAAGAGGTCGGGCTGTGGATGGGTGACCATCTTAATAAAGAGACTCTTCGTGTCTCGGGACACCCGAGAGCTGTTGGTCCCGGCTGTCAGTTTTAGATCTTTGATTGTCGGTACAGGTAGTCAAAAGCCAGAGGTACTGTAGTTAACCGATTTAATACTTAAAGAAAAGCCCCGCAATAAAATAGTAAATGTTCACATTTCCTAACAGACAACAGTTTAAATGCTTTAAGGAATCTGATGGCCTAAAACTAATCAATTTTTCAACACATTACATAACTGGCTCCAACCCGACTGCCACTTACACCATTATTTGTTACTAGCAGCGCGCCGCGGTTTCACCCGCGTTGTTCTCGTTCCCGTGGCAATACGGGGATAAAATATAGTCTATGACACTCCACAATAACGTAGCTTTCTATTGGTGAAATAATTTTGAAAATCGGTTCAGTAGAATAGAGTCTTTATAATATTAAGTAACTATAGATAACATTATGTATAGCATCAATATGTATTATTTTGAATAAAAGTTCAAGCCAACTCTAGATTTGCACGATCCTTTTGAAAGTAGAGAGCCTTTTCCTTTCCAAACATAAAGGTTTGTATGCCATGCAACCACATACATACGGCACAGTACAAATTGAAACTGCCTCCTAAGTAAAGAAACTACGTCGTATCCTTTGATGTGCTAATGTGACCTGAACCAATATTTATATTATACTTTGTAAAGCCGCCGCCATTTTGTGACAAAGCACAAAAGATTTACCCACATAGAATAATATCAGTCACCTACAAATTGTTCGGTAAATAATTCTATTGAAAAGAGTTTGTGAAGATTCAGATTTTTCGGTTCTGAATTTGAAATATAATTTTGTAAATCTACTTTGTCAAGGACTTCATTTTATATTTTTAATATGAGTATTATATTATTCTAACTATGTATGTTACCGTACGATTGCAAAATGAAATAAAAAAACCGACTTTGATATAAAAACCACTGGAAAGTACAATTTTATTTTCCTGCTTTTCTCCGAAACGGCTTAAAAAGTAATGACAGGACTTTCACTCACAGCTGATGTTTTAAGGAGTAACTTAGGATTTTATATTAGTAATCTGTGTATGTTGTTTTACGAGTTTGTCGCGGATGTAGTCGAGGACAACAGAAAATATAAATAAAACTCCAGGTTTGTTTTAATTCAGCCTATGCTATATCCCAGTTCTTGGAAAATACTTACCCTAAATTTCCCTTCCAGATCCCAAATTCAAGTTATTACTGTATGAAATACATATTGAAAACAGGTCCTAAGTCATCATCTGCCTAGCCTTTTCCAACTATATTGGGGTCGGCTTCCAGACAAGCCGGATTCAGCTGAATACCAGTATTTCACGTGGAGCGGCTGCCTACCAGAACTTCACAACCCATTAACTGGGGAACATGGTACTTTTTGGCAAGACTGGTGTCAGAGTTTCTGGCTTTTGACAATCCGTAACGATTGCCAAAGATCTCCAAATGACAGCCGGGACCGACGGCTTAACGTGCTTTCCGAGGCACGGAGAAATCTCGTTATGTTAAGATGGTCACCCATCCACAGACCAATCTCGGCAAGCGTTGCTTAACCTCAAAAATCGACCCGTGCGGCTGTTATAATTTAGTACTTCTTAACAAAAGATCCACATGTACGTACTCGTATGTGACAACTTAGTTCGCCTGCTTGGCAAAATACCAGCTGTTCATGAAACATAACATTTCTGTATGTTTCATGAAACACTCATATTTCATGAAATACTTCCTCCAACAAGGTTGCATTTAAAACATGCGGTATGTTTTAATTTAACGGTCTTACTTTACTAGAATAGAACTGTATAATATTTGCATAAGTAGCTGAGATGGAATTTATGTTTTAATTTTATTCTAGAATACTTGGGTCGTGTGTAGGTAACTCAAGTTCGTACCGCGTGTGTTGGTAAGGCTTGAGTTTATAAGTAGAACTGTGTGATATACAATTTAACCCACTAATATTCGCGGAAATTAAAACTAGATATATTGTTTTTCAATTTCAAATAAAAATGGATTTCCGCAAAGTAACGCCTGACTCAATCAATTTTAATTTTAAATGATTTGATTAATGAAATTTAAAGAATGATATGTTTTTAGCCTATGTTGTCCCACAGAATTTCCCATATTTTTTCAGCTACAGAAAGCAGTGGTGGCCGAGTAACGGCCCTGACTTACGAATTGTAGGTCGCGGGTTCAAACCCACTGCTTTCAAAACAGTGAAGGAAAACATCGTAAGGAAACCGGCATGTCCTAGAACCAAAAATTCGAAGACACGTGACATTCATCAACCCGCACTGGGCCCGCGTGCTGGATTACGGTCCTCTGCTAGAGAGGAGGCCTGTGTCCCAGCAGTGGGAACATTAAAAGGCTGATTATGCTTGGTCAGCTGTCCTCTCTGGAAAGTTCTTCAGTAATGTATCCAAATCACCACGCTAGAATTTTTGGGCATGTCTCAGTAAGCATGCTGCTTTGTCAAAATAGGAACAAGTAGCCACGGAGTTGATCTAATCAAAATGATCAGGGATTTGGCATCTAAACGTTACGGAATATAAACAAACAATTTATAGGTAGGTAGGTGTATGAAATGCAAAATGGTTACTGTACCGATATTCCCCTGCCTGCATTGTTTCGATCCCAGGTGGCCATTGTTAGAATAACGAAGCATGACAAACTTCTAAAGTATTTTATTTTGTGTTGTCCGATGTCCCTAAACTGTTTTGACCCGAAATTCATGTTATTTTGAACCCGAAATCGAAGTAAGTACTAACTGTTAATGACTTATGTATACCGAAAGCACATAATGTAAACAAAAAATAATCAAAAGGGGCTTGCATATGTCCCTGACACCAAATACATAGTTGCTGAATATATTTAGGCAGCGCCCCGCGGTTTCACCTGCATACTTCCCGTTCCCGTGGGGACACGGAGATATAATATAGCCTATGTCACCCGGGGATAGTGTAGCTTCCCAACAATGAAAGAATTTTTCAGATCAGTTCAGTAGTGTCGGAGTCTATTCAATACAAACAAAAGTTCAAATCTTTCCTCTTATATTATATAATATTAGTATAGATGACCCAGGCAGTTCTTGTTTTTCTTCAGTTTGGCATATTTTTTTACATTTACGTGGATGATGTCGCTGGCTATATCTTGTTTTGGCTGATGTTTATAACGATTCGAATAAAAAAATACACAATGAACTCTTTACATCCAGACCGACTACCTTTACGAATTTTATTTCAGATTCACGAGTGAAAAGTAAGTCTTCACAGATTTATTTTCTATAGAATTTTTATCGAACAATTTGTAGACGACTAATATGTGTGTATATATTTTGTGCTTTGTCACAAAATGAGGGAGGTCTTACAAACTATCTATTCTTAATCTAAATCTAAATATATATAATTCAAAAGTGACTGACTGACATAGTGATCTATCAACGCACAGCCCAAACCACTGAACGGATCGGGCTGAAGTTTGGCATGCAGGTAGATGTTATGACGTAGGCATCCTAAGAAAGGATTTTGATTAATTCTACCCCCAAGAGGATAAAATAGGGGATGAAAGTTTGTATGAAACTTTGTCAATTTTACACCGTTTGGGCTGAGAGTTTCAAAATCGGGGGTAAAGTAACTATTCCACGCGGACGAAGTCGCGAGCAGAAGCTAGTAATATAATAAATCTGAAGAGTTTGTTTGTTTGAATGCGCAAATATGGAACTCGAACTGGAACATTAGTAAGGAAGGCTATAGGCTTTACGAGAAAGGATAAAAACGGTATAAGCGCGCTCGAAGTCACGAGTAAAAGCTAGTATATAAATATTGATTCGTCTGATCCGTGTCGTGAAAGTGTTTACAATCTTACGCTATTTATTTTTCGGTGTTTGCAATAATCCGGTGACGAATAGACGAATAATGTTGTAATATATGTATATTTATATCTATTGCTTCCCAGATAACAAAGATCCATTGGGTTAGTAACAATAATCTTAGCCTATGTTAGTATTTAACCAATAACACAGACAATGTACAGGTGACAAGTGACCTCACCAACGGGCTGCCATGTCTCCCGGCTATAGCGCGTAACGTATGTATTTTTTTTAAGTGGAAACTTTGAAAATGAAAACAAAATATCTAGTTTTAATTTCCGCGAATATTAGTGGGTTGCAGGTATGCACCTCCCTCCCGCCCGCTATATTATGCACATGCAAGATTACTAGGCAAATGCAAGGATTTTAAGCACATGCAGGAAGGCAATGCAAAACCCAACACCATTACCGACACGTGTTTCGCCTCTCCACGAGGCATCCTCAGGGGAGGTGTTGAGGGGGTGTTGACTCGCTGACCGTTGAGTCGCAACTCAACGGTCAGAGAGTGGAAAAAAAAATGGATAAAATAAAATGGATTTCCGCAAAGTAACGCCTGACTCAATCAATTTTTTTTTTTTTTTTTTTTTTTTTTTTTAAGTGGAAACTTCTTTAGCGACTTTGTGCACATTTTTCGGATGGGTAAAAAATGTTAAACTCGCATCAGGACACGTGACCTGATCGAAAATTTGTAAGACGGAGGGAGAGTTGCGCGAAAAATCACTACAGATCTAACTTTTTAATGTAAAATTATTGTAATAGTTCTGAAGTGTTCTTTTTTTTATGTAATATAATAATTTGTCATTCCAAAATATTCAAAAATGCACGTTAATGTTCAAGTTTTCATTTCTGCCGGCCCGGAGTGCAACCCGTTGTTTTTTTTTTTTATAATAAATCGTTCCACCGTAGTTCCTTAGGAATGAAGTAGGTTGTTATAGTAAATAGGTGGTTCCCGTAGGAATAAGGCAGTGGTCGAGTTAGGGTAGGCCAGAGAAAATGTCAAAATAAATTTAAAAAAATAACCACATTATTCAGGGTTGATTTATAATGAAATGAGTTTTTTTAAAATAGCCTATTAAAAAAAAAACAAAAAAACCACATTTCAACCCTGAATAATGTGGTGTGTTTTTTTTTGGACATTTTCTCTGGCCTACCCTAACTCGAACCACTGCACGCCACTGGAATAAGGCTATAAAAATATAATCTACCTTACTTGCAGATAATGTATCTATCTCTATCAGTGGCGAAGCGTGGTCATAAGCCGATTCCCACCGGCTTCCCTTCAGAAGTTTGGAACACAACTACTCTATCGTAATTGAAAAATCGCACAATCATTATTATTAAAAGTAGAGAAAAATCACAAAACGCATACACAGATGAATATTCAATTCCGACAAAATTTGCTCTTCAACAACATTATTTAACTCGCAGGCGCTATCGGCTTATTGACAGTTCAATTCATAAGGCAAAATAGTCGTCATGACGTCACGTGTCCAGCCCGCGATCACCGCAATTATATGCCGCGAAGTAAGCCGGTACCCGCCGAGTTACTATAGAGACAGTAATACAAAATGCGTGCGCGTGAGCGAGATAGAGGATTATCCTTATTGTATTTCGTGCATTCGTTCGTTCGGACATCGTTCAATTTTGATTGACATTTGACATTGGCGTAATTGCATTTTGACCATTGCAATTTGCATAGTATTATTTATTTGATGTTGAATATTTATTGTAATAGTTTCACCTATTAGAATCTATTTCTTGGTGCAAAAAAGTGATTGGTTGTGTAGTGAAAGTAATTTACGCTGACCGTGTACTTTGTAGTAGTTTGTAGGTTTTTGCGGTAAGTCTATATTTATTGAAATTAGTAACTAAGAATAAGTAGATTTGCAAAGTACATAATTAGTAGAATCAATGAGATGGCGGCATTAAATAGGGTTAGATTGTTGTTTGACAGATTATTTACTCTCTGAGGAAACATGCTTTTCAAGGTTATGTTTTGAAAATAAAAAAACATGTAATTCAGTTAGGCCGTGCTCGTCCAGATATGATTATAAATTACAAAAGACGTGATGGTTTTTTTCAAACATTTTAGTGTTTCACTTTATTATAAATATCAATGGTTAACGGGCTTTGAAATTGCTGGCCATGACTACTATTCTCAGATGGGAATAGTTTATCGAATAAAGGGGGTTACACCGACTACCGACATTAATAATCTAACGAATTCATCTAGGAAACATGTTCAGACCGAAAAGCATATAATATACGTAGTTGTTTAGCATTACATGAGTTTGGGACTAGTAGTAGTAAGTTTGAATTATTTTTCGAAAATTCGCAAGACGCCCATAACAGAAAAAAGTTAATCGTAATAGGGAATTGCCGCGCCCGGCCTGGAAGTAAGCATATAATAACGTTTTTTTTTTTTGCTACGGCTTACCTTTCTCAACATATCACCCTTCGCCACTGATCTCTATCTATCTATAGGTGAAAAAAAAAATCGGTCCAGTAGTTTCGGACCTTATCCGGTACAAATAAACAAAAAAATATTTCCTTTTAATAATATTAGTATAATAATAAATTATTATTATACACGGTTATTTGTAAAACACCAACAACCTGAGGTCATTTTACTCATCATTATGAACTACTTTTACTATGAGACCATCTGAAATCGCGAAAAAAAAATCAGCCGTTCCTTACATTTATGTTCGCATAACTAATCAAAATGTGCAACAGCTGATTTTTTTTTACGATTTCAGGTTTGGTCCCATAGAAAAAGTTGTTCATAATGATGAGTACAATGACCCCTTAAGGGGTTGTTGGTGTTTTACAAATAACCCTGTATATTTCAAAAACTTTCAACTGCTTTCAGTTCGAGTGGAAGTCGACCAAAACATAGTAGGAAAAAGACAGGCAGAGTAATGTACCGAAGCATGTTTCAGCGATGGAACTGAAAACTTTAAATCGAGCGAATACGCTCTTTTCAGGACGCCATTTTTAATTACAGCCTGTGTTAAATGGCAGAACAGTGCGCTTTTAAATTAAGGCTTTCATTTATTTTTTGGTGATTCAAGAGAACACGTAGAGGTTATCTAGGAAACACGTACATCGTTCTCATTTTGATGCCCTCATTTCATAAAACAACGATCAGTAAATTACTTAAATGTCGCTCTTTGAGTGAGCCTTAGTGTTTACTTGGGGTCGGCTCATTTATTTCAATAATATATAGGTATTTTTTCCGCAAGGAGTGTTACGCCCGTGGTTTTGTTGATTACTATGATTTTTTTACCCGATTTTGTAGTTGTATCTTAGTCTGATTGCTATGGAATAGACAGTTTTAATTTAATAAGATGTGAGCGAGACAGAACTAGTTAATACTGTCTGTCTCCCTCTAGCATAATAAAATATTTGAAAATGGCGGTTTTTCTGTGTCCTGTAACAGACGAATTCTGACTGGAGCAGTGGTGGCCGAGTGGTAACGGCCCCGACTTACGGATTGTTGGTCGCGGGTTCAAACCCAGCCAGGCGCATTACTTTGTGTAATTAATTTCTTCACCACTGCTCTCAAAACGGTGAAGGAAAACATCGTGAGGAAACCGGCATGTCCTAGAACCAACAATTCGAAGACATGTGACATTCACCAACCCGCACTGGGCCCGCGTGGTGGATTACGGCCCATTCCCTCTCCTAGAGAGGAGGCCTGTGTCCCAGCAGTGGGAACGTTAAAAGGCTGATTATGCTATATGCTTATGCTAATTCATATTTTCGTTCATTTTTAAAAATAAGTTTTAAGTAAATAGTATTATAGTAAATAAATAAGTAAGCCCGGAAGTCTGGATTTAAGTCAAGTCGAATCTAGTTAACTGTAACTGGATTCGATTTGACTGGCATCGAAAGTTGACCAAAATCTATACTAATATATAAAGCTGATGAGTTTGTTTGCTTGAACGTTCTAATCTCAGGAACTGCTGGTCCGATTTGAAACATTCTTTCAGTTTATAGTATACATATAGCCTATAGCCTTCCTCGATAAATGGGCTATCTGACACATTTCTCCGCTCCTATCTGGCGTGTTGACGCCAAATAGGAGAGGAGCAATGCAGCACCAATGAAGAATGTTTCAAAATCGGGGGGTTAGTAACTATTCCACTTGGACGAAGTCGCGGGCAGAAGCTAGTGTAATATAAAATAAAACGGAAGTATTATTCGTTTTAACTGCACTTTATTTTAGTCCCATTTGTAAAAAGCAACTTCTCTTTTAAAACTTACACGATTGTCGATTCATTGCACTTGCCAAGGTATCGAGATAAACTTTGATAGCCCTGGGCCAGTTAAGTGCTTCGCTCACTGTTAAGTATGTTCGTATTGGCCCCGGGGCGGACTTTGTGTCTGTCCGATTCACAGAGATGTGCGAACGTTAAGTTTATTTTATTGGTTTGACTTTTAAGTTCTTTTACACAATGTGTGAAACGGGCTTTATTGGTTATTCTAAACAATATTAAAAGTATATTCAATACCGCCTTTTGCTTCCCTTTTGCTTAACGATTTTTAAGTATTTCTGCCAATATAGACTGTTTTACCAAAAAATCGGTATGTTCGAGACCACTGGGCGGGTCAATGAATTGAGGGTTTGGCGTAAGAACATGTCAAGCCTTAATTAAAATCCACAGTTTGCCAGCTTTGTAGACTAGAGTTTGGATTAAACTTTACTTAATATACTTAATTCATTAATCGGGGAAAAGTTTAAAATTCCATTGCAACCCTACTTTGCCTTTTTGAGACGAATACACGATGCAAATTTGAGTTCGACTCAGTGAATTAAAAATATCTCAACACAATTCAGGTATTAAGTCGGTACGGATTTTTGTGTTAAATCAAATATGAAGAAAGAAATGTGTCCATCAAACCATATAATGCCATTTCACATGACCCGACCGATATTAATCCTTCATAGTTTTCGATTTTGCGCCGACTCACACACAGACAATGGACGGAGCGATAGATTTTCAAAATTGACAAGTCGGTAAAAAGAGACGAAACGACTGTGCGACCTGTCCCTGCCTCTTTTACATTCTTTTTCTGTATGTGAGTGGGTAGAGTTTTGCCAAGTTACTGGGTTGTGGAGTTTAGATAGGTGAATTAATAAAATTGATTTAGTCAGGCGTTACTTTGCGGAAATCCATTTTTAATTAAAAAATTAAAATAATATATCTAGTTTTATTTTATTTTTTTTATAGCGGGCGGGAGGGAGGTGCATACCTGCAACCCACACATATTCGCGGAAATTAAAACTAGATATATTATTTTCATTTTTTAATTAGGTGGATTAAGTTGGACTAGAAGCTGACCGCAACACTGTTCGAATAAAACTAGGTAGATCGATTGATACCTGCATACGCAATTCGTTTTTCCTGTATTAAAGTCAGGCGGGTTTTCTACTGGCTTTTTCTTTTTAATTGTTGTCGTTCGGAAAATGCTGATTTTACATCTGAAAATAAAATCTTGATCCTATATGTCGACTGTGACGTGGCCTAAACCGAATTCTAGAAAAAAACGACCAAAGGCCGCACGTTGTGTCTATCTCTCTCAAACATTAATACCCGTATTTTCCTTACTACGTACCAGAGAACCCTCAGTCCATTCTCTATATTTATGAACGAACTCCGTCACATTGAGACCACATGTGCCGTGTGTAACAGCCCTTACACGGGTCTAGCATAATCAAGCCATTAAATACAGATTTAGGACTAATACTTTGAAAAATGTACGGTTGGATTGAGCGTTGAAATTGACGCACTCTTTTAAGCTAGGATCATTGTTAGAAATTCCAAACTTTTTCGGAATACGTATCGTTTTTTCCACAAACATAGGTTATATCTTATCAATACATGTGTATGACAAATTGTTTGAAATGTGCCTGAAGGTTTCGTATAGGCCTTTGTAATGTAACTTGGGTTTTCTGGTGATATTAAAGCTATCAAGAAAAACCACGAGAAAGTCTGCTTTTAAAATTCTTTTAACCTCCTTTTCATGTATCAACCGATATCCCCGATCACTGAATTAAGGATTCAAACTTGTGTATTTGTCAAACTGTACTTTGGCTTGCAAAACTGTAAAAAATTGTTATTATAAGTATAGTTGGATTCCACATGAGAGACAATTATCGAGTATTATATAATTTATAAGCAATATTCGCTAAATGCAGGAAAACAGCGACTGAGATACTATATCTCAAACGAAAACTGTTTTCCTACATTTTTCTGCTGCGTTGCTTAAAAATTCAGTAGAATTGGCCCTCTGGCCTCAAATTAATGAGGAAAGGAAAAAAAATCGGAAACGATTCATTCGGGTTTGCTGGACAAATGAACGCAACGATTGTACATCCGGAAGATGAACGCTTTCTGAAAATATTGAAATGCTAAAAAGATATTTTTTTTTATTTATCTTATAAACAAAAGAATACAGGATATCTAAGTTGGATAGCAACCAAAAAACCACTAAGGTTTAAACTTGTACTATCATCAACCTTCTCAATATACGGTATTTTCGATAACAATTGATAAAATCTTTAGGTTTTTAAATAAGTAAACAACATTCTTAAATAATACTTAAGTTTACATTTGATATTGTTATGTGTAATTATTTTTTTGTGAGGGTAGGCTATTAATAAGACTCGGTAGATTTTCTTAGTTAATTATATTTAATACCAAAATAATGATGATGACTATATTTAGGGCCCTTTTACTCTAGCGTTTTTCAGCGTATGCGTTCGATGAACGTATGCGTAGCGCAGACGCCGCGTCGCGTTGCCGCGATTTTTCCTTTGCAGTTTTGAACGCAGCGCTAGCGCGGCGCAAACGTCATGAAATTTCGTTGTCGTTTTAGTATTATCATTAACAAAATCAAATCCGACGAGGAAACTCTGTTGATGACTTTGATTTAAAAAAAAAATTGTGCGAGATCGAGAATATAATATTAGGATATGATAGAATACATTATGCAGTGTGCGTTCAAGCGAAAGTGCTTTTACAAAAAAGCATTTAAAAATTATTCAAAAAATTTTTTTAAAGCACTTCAAAATTATTCAAAATATTTTTGTTCTTACCTTTATTTGAAGTATTGTTGCAAAAAATACAGAGTGCTGTACAATATCAGGATACATAAACTTCTTCTCATGCTCTTCTTTTTTAAGTCCGGTCGTTGTACACATTCAGGGAAATGTCCCACATCACTGGATGTTCTCGTATGGCGTGAAAATATTTCGATGTCAAAAGTACTTTGTGTTATATTTTAACCAACACTATACACTTAAAAAACTCTTAACCAAAAGATGGCGTCGAAAAATGCCTCCGCTTTGCTGACCACTGGTAATGTATCCAAAACGCTGGCAGCATTGCCACGCTATATGGCAATGCTTATCCTTGTTTAACGTTGTGTTATTTCAGGCACTTGTGTTCAAACGTTAGTGTAAAGGGGCTCTTAATACCAAAATAATGATGAAATAAATGTTTAGAGATAGAAATCTAAATAATGCTTTACATTACAACCAAAATATTCCTCAGGCGGGTACCGCAACACGTTAATAAAACGGAATTTGTACCGCACAGTTGTCGAAAATATATCGATGTATTTCGATATGTTACATAATTATAGTTGGGAAAAAGATAGGCAGATGATAATTATATTTCGATATTTTTGATAATAAACTTGGTTCTTTGATAGACAGACCTCTTCAATGACCAGCCATTTTATTTAAGGCATCCAGTGACCAGGGCCTCAAGTCTGCTCTTTTTTATAACTTCGTCATTCCAGCACGATCCCATTGCAATTTTCACAAACACACAATGGTCGATCATTGGTCGGTCAATAGTCTAGTAATACTTTTGGATAACCGAGCCATTAAAAGCAATGACTGCGCAATGACGTTCTAATACTAAACTGTCAACATTTTAGCAGATTACCGCATACGTCTGTCATTAATTTGTCATTGACAGATACAGAATATTTATTTGTAAAACATTACCTATGTTTGTTGTATCTGTATATTTTTTACATAAAGGTGTTAGGCGTTTTGAAGGCGTACAAATAGTAACTAAAATGTAATTTTTAAAAATTGAAATACAAAATAACAAACAATAAAACAAAACCAAAAATAATTAAGTAAAAATATTAAAGAATGATCATTTATAAAATCTGGAACGAAAATGATATTTTGTTGCCATGAACTTGTAAGGGTTTTTTCTTATTATGTTATTTTGTGCCACTAAGTGGGAAGCAAGCTTAGAAACGAACAACACAAAATTATTATTATTGATTAAATGGATATCGAATAATGCTGCTGTTTATTTTTATAATCTTCTGAGCAAGGTCTAGCCGATGAAAGTAAATGTAAATGAATAAAATAAAATTACGACCCATTTTTTATTCATGAACCATGCCTATCTATTTCTTATTTTAAAAATGTTCATTAGACTATGTTAACCGGGATAATGATATGCTTCTAATAATGCCACTTACATCGAAATCGTTTTAGATTTTTAGAAGTTAAATGGAATAAAGAAATATATGTACATACATACATCCCTGAAAATATAAAACTCCTTTTTTTAGGCAGACGTGTTAAAAAGGCCAAAAAGTCTATTATAAAAAATACTAATTCATTAAAAAAATACCTATCGGTGAAATAATCGATAGTTTTTGCAACGTTGGACATCCCTAATGTGCCGTATTTTGTAAATGTAATGTAACTGAGGCTTGTTAGGGCCGTTCCGATGTAACCAGCGAGTTCATATTTATTGCAACATTATGGTATTGAGTTTACACAGTCCGTTTTATGTTGGCATGGACAATAATTTTTGTTTGATGTGACAATTAAAACGATATCTACTAAAAGTAATGAACCGGCTGCTAATCCGAGTCCGCTGCAATAAATATGGCTGACGGAGTTTTAGTAAATGTTTTATAGAATTAATTCATCCTTTTCCAAAATAAAAAAAAAAGTGTTGGAAACTAAATATAGTTCTTGTTTTTTGCATTAGAAAATTAAACAACAATCTTTTTTTTGCGGCGTGTGTCGGAATTATACCGTTTTGTGTGTATGTATGTGTGATAATCTCATTTTATAGCTCGATTTCTCATAAAATAAAAGAAGTCTTGTGACAGTAAATATATTGTTATACTAAAATTATAAAGACGAAATACTTTTTTGTTTTTATTTGTACAGAATAAGCTCCAAAACTACGGTATCGTTTTTAACCATTTTTTGTGTAGTAATACCTACATCATGTTGGAAATAATTCTTCTACTAATCCATTTATAAATGAATTTAAACAAAAAATCATCAAATTTACCACCCGTGGCTCTATACCATAAATCAAATAAAAAGACTATAATATATATGAAAAGATTTTACAATAATATCGCTTTATTATTTTGTACTTCCTGTTATAGCGCCTCATAAAGAAATACTTATGCCAAAAGTTCAAAAGGATTTTCTGGTAACTCCATAAGAATTTAACACTTTGAAAACCAGTTACAATATTACAAAATTCTTGAAATTGCAAAAGTTACTGTTAATGCTAAACTGATTACCGTTATTTCGACGTATTTCGGTGAAATTATTTGTAAATGTCAGAGGTTGTACCTTATAGCCAGCCTACTAATTCCATGATCAAAGGTTACTTTGTGAGAATGTTTCAGGGTTCAGGGGTCTAACAAATTTGTCTTCCTCTAAAGAAATTGCTCTCAATCGCCCTGGTAACCGAGTGTTGGGTAACAGTACCCTATAGGCAAACTGTAGGTATTGAGAGATCAGCCTGTTCCGAGTAGGGAGCGTGGGTGGGCTGTGGATGGCCATTAAGCTGGCGTGGATACCAGACAGTGGATATCAGACATCCTAATTCTTCCAGAGCGTACCGATTTTTTTTTAATAAGCACCTACCCATTTTATAAAGGCATGGAGTATATATGAGTGTACCTATATTGTGGGATTTTCAGATTCTAGTTTGAAGCCATTTATCGTCGTCTGCTGGGGAGAAAAAAAAGGGGATATGGATGTATTCATTTGTGGATAATATCGCGTTTTTAGGTACTTTTGAAGCGGTTATTCAGCTATGCTAAAAAGTTTTTTATTGCAATATGGTTTTAAGGTTCATTTCATTTCAACTATAAGAATAGTTGGTCGCTGTGTGAACGCAAGACAATGACGTTGCATACTGTTGTATAAATTCAAGTTCTTAAAACACAACAGACAGATGTGTTGCTGGGGAGTTTCTTGCGCCACTTCGACTTCCTAACTAAAACACTAGGAAGTGGTGACGGATGGGCGTTTTGGGGGACTGTCTTTATGTAAAATTTGACATTAAAAAAGTGCTGGCTCACAGCTTAGTTTTAATAAATGACTTTTGACTGATTGATTAAGGTGGGATCCGGATCAGTGGTGGCCGATTGGTAACGGCCCTGACTTACGAATTGTAGGTTGCGGGTTCAAACCCAGCCAGGCGCATTACTTTGTGTAATTAATTTCATCACCACTGGTCTCAAAACGGTGAAGGAAAACATCGTGAGGAAACCGGCTCCTGTCCTAGAACCAAAAATTCAAAGGCATGTTACTTTCACCAACCCGCACTGGGCCTGCGTGGTGGATTACGGCCCATTCCTTCTCCCAGATAAGAGGCCTGTGTCCCAGCAGAAGGATCATTGAAAGGCTGATTATGATTGATTGTATTTTTATGAGGGCAAGATTTGAAGTTCCGCAGCAGTGTGTAGATATTATTTCCAGCCTTCATCTCTTTACAGTATTCCGCGGATTTCACAGCCTCAACTCTAGGCGAACTTATAACTAACTGTTGCAAAGTTAGTTGATGAACTGGTTGAGTTGTGGCTCTTGTTCCATGATAGACTGCGATGGATGACAAGATACTGTCATACCGACGCCATCTTGGTTAAAAGGAGTGATGGCGGGAAAAACAAAACACGGCATTCTATGTTTCTCTTATTAACAATGCCTTGAGGCACCCGATTTCTGAATTAATAAAGGAAGAAAGTAAAATAATATAAGATTCGCGCAAGACCAACTGTAAAATATATTAAAAACATACAATGATATTAGTTAATTTAAGCTAATAACTTGAATATTATCTTTCCGAGGCCAAAAAGGTTCCTGTCTCAGCGTATCGTATATATGCGATATTTAAAGAATAAATATCACAGCGATGGTATTCTGATTATGCAACTGAATTAAGCAATTAAAGTTGTGTGTTTGTCAAATTCACGCATCCAGAGAAGCTTTGAGTTGACATCAGCATGTTCGTTTTTATAATGTTAGTGCATGAAGTTTAAATAAATATAACTCTGTTTTTTAGAACATAAACGGTGATTAAAATATATAATATGAATTACTAAAAACAAAAACATATAGGAAGATATACTCGTAATATGAAGAACTAAAAATAAAAACAAATACATATACTGAAAAAAAAAAAAACTATGTTTTATCTCATAATTTCAGCACACTTCTATAATCCTAGTTTTTCATTTACCCGATTTAGTAACCCTTAATCAAATTTACAGGGTGGATTTTTAAAGTGCTCTTGAAAGCCATATTCTAAACTGTGAGGAAATGCGAAAAACACTCAAAGGAGTGTCGAGCCTGATTTTGATGAAAACTAAAAGTTCATCATTGTATTTTTGAAAAGTAGGCATTTCTCGCCACGAATCGAAACCGATTTTGAAAAAAAAAAACACACACCTAGTATTATTATACCTTTCGAAAGTGTTGCTATTATACTTAGGATCAAATTCTGGCATGTCATAACATATGACAAGCTAAGGGAAAGTGCTCGTTTTGAACAAAACCCACCTAAAACATTTGAGGTAAATTAGTTGCCAAGACTCACAATAATTTTTCGCTTTCGGTGTTAAAAAGTTATTAATTCAATCTCGATTTGAGCTAAGGCCCAAACCTCAAGAAATTTTTATAAACCCTATATCTCGGTAAAAAGTATGGCTAAAGGATTAGTAAATCATTTAAAATGTTTCTTTATAAATAAAACTTATTATTTTATTTAAAGTCCATTTTAATTTATCAAGGTAAGTTTTGTAATCAGATGATTAACAACTTTTTGTTGGAAACTGCATTATAAAATGGATAATAACCTCTTCTGTTTATTTCACATTCATAAAGAAAACGAGAAACTTTAACGGTAACTGAAATTATCTTCATTTGAGTGAGTACAATTTAAATGCTACGAGTGTAGTTCTGGCTACGGCGTAGCTTTGTAGCAGCGTAGCTTCGTAGCGGCGTAGCTCGAAGCGGCGCAGCAAGTTTTTCGTAATGATACTTAAGTGGTTGCTTTTCAAGTATTTTCTGTTTGTTGCGGGTAACCTTACTCTTACTTACTTAAGCTCTGAATAGCTGTGATTCCTTGGATGGGGTAGTGAAGAGACTTTAAATAAATTGATATTCGATAAGTCGTAGCAATTGTTGAAGCGTCACGCGGTTAATAGGGTAGTTGACTAAAAAAATCTAATTAGTCCATCGGATAAATTTCCAAAAAATATTGGACACGTATTTTTTCTTTTTTCACGTATACAAAAAATGAAGACGATACAGTGCGTTGAAAACTCGTGTGACGTCACTACTCGCTACAATTTTTAGCGAGCCGAAACGTCACAAGCCCCTACTACTGATCTTTGATGCTTTGTATCTTCGTTAGTTTTTATAGATTTGATCAAGGAAAAAATACGTGTCCAATATTTTTCTATAATCTAACTGACGGACTAAACATAATCATATATTTTTTACTCAGGAAACATCCCTATTGTGAACATTATGGCATTTCCAATAGAGTGTCACTTTTTATAGAACCCAAGGTCAGGTGGGTAGGTGGTTGTTCAGGTGTTGCTGGACAGCATCAACATATAACGTCACTAACAAAACTTCCATGATGGATCCGAAAACATCCTGCGCCCGCAACCAGTCGTAAAGAATGTTAAAGTTTATAAATAGCTCCGTCTAACTTGTGACGTGAATGCAGGTCAGTTGCACACCGAGGGGCTGCATAATTAATGTAGACTCGTCCCGTCAGTGTGCACCCAGGCTGGCTTGTTCCTTAGTTTGTTGCAGTGCAGGGTACTCTTGTGCCTTTATTGCAAAGGAAAATGCAGTGTTTGGGAGAGATTTGTAGTAAGTAAGTGTTTGTGTGATGTGAACAGCGTTGCAAAGTCCTCAACTCAAATATATTTAATTTCGGAACTCGGTGTTTTTGGTTGTTTCTTCGTTTTTTGAACACCGACTTCCGATGTTAAATTTATTTTATCCTGTTTTTGTTCATAAGTCGGTTGTTTTTTTTTTTTGTAAATAATTTTTCACCTTTAATACACCCCCCTTTTTATTTTTTTTGGATTGAAAATCATCAAATGACCCCTACCGCTCTGGGTGGAGCGGTAGGGAGTGTCAGACTTTTACTGACTAAAACCCACCCGTGATCCTTCTTGTGCCCTTTGCGTTCCAGGGCCGCGGTTACTCTTTCGAACAAATTCCGCAACTAGTACACCCCCCTAAACGTACCAATCACATTGGTGTAAACAATAATCAAACACGCGATTTCAGCAATCCCGAAAGATTTGCTATCATTTCCGTTTTCTATATCTGTTCATCATCAGATCTTCACCAAACTAGTAAGGGACCACTTTGAAATACTAAGATGCTCTTCCAAATCATCGTATACAAATTTATTTTTTCATTTTACATCGACAACAGTGAATGAGAACATCATCAATGTAGTCGAAGCCACACATTATTAGGGATAACTCAAATACTAGTCTTTAGACCTCAATCAAATGAAAAGGGGCCACACGACAAGCACCAGCTTTCGAATACAAAAAAAATCAACAAAATCGGGACACCCAGTACAAAGTTATGAGGTATACACAAAAAAAAATAACAGTCGAATTGAGAACCTCCCCCTTTTTTGGAGGCCGGTTAAAAATAACTTATATTATTTTGGACATAATAAAGTGAATGTACAAAGGCGAGCTTAACTCAAAGTTGAGTTTTCTCCCAGCAAACCTTGAGTGATAGCGAGGATCCAGTGCACAAGTTTTCAAGCCAAGATCGTTCAATCTCAATCTATACTAATATTATAAAGCTGAAGAGTTTGTTTGTTTGGTTGTTTGTTTGTTTGTTTGAACGCGCTAATCTCAGGAACTACTGGTTCGAATTGAGAAAATCTTTTTGGGTTGAATAGACCATTTATCGAGGAAGGCTTTAGGCTATATATCATTACGCTTAAGCCAATAGGAGCGGAGCAGCGATAAAGAATGTTTTAAAATCGGGGATTCCACGGGGACGAAGTCGCGGGCAGCAGCTAGTATTTAATAGTTATTGCAACTGTCTCCAGGTGAATAAAGTCTAGTAAATATCATTTAACGAAAACGGGTTCCCTCTATCTGGCAGAATCTTGTTGCTCCGAATTTTACTTGGCATAACACACTTGGCATAATCTTTTTTAAACGAATATTTTTAAGGCATAAAAAATATTTAGTATAATGTTTCGCCGAGTGTTTATATGCCCGAATTTACAATGGCATACTATTAAGAGGGCAGATTTTTATTTGGCATAATTACCTTTAGCATAGTTAACATTTCGCATATTTTCGTTTAGCATAATGTTTACTTGGAACAACGATCATTTTGTATAATTTCACTTGGCATACTATGAAGATGGCAGAATTTCATCTGGGATGAATCTATTTAACCATTTCCATAAAAAAGCATTTATCTAATCTTAGGTATATTAAAACTTAAACATTGTCTTAACAGTAAACGCTTTTTACTACAAATTTACTGACAGAAACGAATCGCTGCAAAACCGACTCCACGTAGTCTTGTTTGCCCTACCCCTAGAGTGTAATTTAAAACCGCGAAGGCGCGGAGGGGCGAGGCGGCCCGCGAGTTGAGGAGCAGGTGGTTGTAACACTCGCCGCCGCGGCTGAGGCTGGCCGGCGAAGCCGGGCAGCAAGCCGAAGCTGCGGTGGTGAACGTTAAACCCATCTGCGACGATAAACTCGCGTGGGACCGCCGGAGCCCCGCAGCGCCGTAGCCTTGACAGAAACCATGCATGCTGCATGTTGCTTGCTTGCTTACATGCTTGCTTGCATGCTGCATGCTTGCTTGCATGCTGCATGCTTGCTTGCATGCTGCATGCTTGCTTGCATGCTGCATGCTTGCTTGCATGCTGCATGCTTGCTTGCATGCTGCATGCTTGCTTGCACACATTTTATTATTCTGGTAAGAAATTTAAATTTGAAAATTATTGTAACTATGATTTTTTTCTAATACACAGATGTCTTTCAATTTACGGATGTCAAATGTATGCCAAAAGATGATTCTAACTGTTAACTTTCTGAAATATGACAGTTCTGCCTTTTAATGACTACCGATATGAAATGTATGCCAAAAGACGATTCTGACTGTGAACTTTCTGCGATATGATGGTTCTACTTTTTAATTATTATGGATATGAAATTTATGCCTAAAGTTGATTCTGACTTACGAAATTATGACTTTTTAATGTATGATAAATGAGGGTATACCAAACAATTTTCTGCGAAGTGAAGATTATGCTATCCGTTGTTATGCAAAAAAATATTATGACATTAAAAGTTCTGCTATAAAGGGTAGACCCAACGAAAACTAGTTGCAAGCTTGATAAAGTAATATTTAAGGCTTCCGGCAGTTGCTCGGCGCGCTAATTAATTTGCAATTTTAGATTGAAAGTAGTATAAAAGCACGTGTTGATGCATTTTTTAAAGCAAGTTCCGTATACAATAAAGGACAATAACTATACTTGGCTTGTTTTAGTATCACAAACCATCTTTATTCACATATGTATACATAAGTGGAAATAAGATTTTTTTAAATATATTGTTCGCGACCTTTTTTGTTTCCTACTAAACTTGCAGCTGAATTATATATTTTTTGTTCTTATGTATTGCTTAACTCAAGATTGATTTCACCAATGTGGTAACGTTTTGATGCTGCAGACATCTTACCCTGCGTCCTCAGAGTGTGGTTTAAAACTTTTATGTTTTAATGAGTTTGGAATAATTGTAAAATAAAATACAAAAAGTAAAATAAAATACATATAAAAATGACCCGTCTGCAAAAAAGTCAACTAATAAAGACCCATCTGCAAACTATAACCTCAAAACTTTATGCAGCAATTTAATTTTGTCTTTCAGATCATATAGTATTATAGTCGCATCAGAACCTGTTTTTAGTTTATTTCAATTTTGTGTCCTATACTCAATCTTTATTTATGTATAACGCCTTAAACTATCATTACAGGGTTTACCCAAATGCGACAGCTAGGAATTTAAACTGAACCTAAACCATACACTTGCAAACAAATTAGAAAATATTAAACTAACAATATTATTAAAATATGACATCATTTAAAAACACAAAAACATAGCATAACCTAAACAAAGTTCACAAATAAAGTTAAAATTGGATATTATTTCGTCTGTAACTTATTATATAAAGTAATAACCTTGCGATTTCACCAAAACAACATGTAAACACATCAATCTGAGTTTAGAGATCGTTGATGGTACGAATAGCTCTGGTAAGAGGTACCTTGGCAAGTAGGTTAGTTAGTTCTGGCTGTAGGTACCAGTAGCAGTCAGCAACATAGACGGGGCCCCATAGGGTCAGTGCTTGCTAGGGTTGCGGAATTGGTTCGAAAGAGTCACCGCGGCCCTGGAACGCAAAGGGCACAAGAAGGATCACGGGTGGGTTTTAGTTAGACTAGAGTCTGACACTCCCTTCCGCTCCGCCCAGAGCGGGAGTAATTATTTGATGATTTCCCATCCAGAACAAAAAAAATAGTACCAGTAGCAGTGGCGGGCTGCGACTCATCGATCGATCGATCATAAGATCAAATAAATAATAGTTTAATTAATAATAGTTAGTTAGTTTCTATGCCTCGTTACTCATAATTCCATAACTAAGTACCACAACGCTATAGAATAGAGCATAGATACAACTAAATAAACAGCTCAGAGGCGCAACTAGAACTGATTAAAAGTGTGGAATGAAGTTGGCCACACTGCGCGATATAAATTAGTTTTGTTTAGTTAGCGCGCTTGTTTGTACCTTGAAACGAGTTAATGTGTGGCGACCGGTTTTTATCGATAAAATATCCATATAAGCGAATCTAATATTATAAAGCAAAGCAATGCAAGCATGCAATATTATTAAACAAAATTTTATTTATATTGCTACAAGAAACAAACTTTAAATCTTACTATATACATAAAAAAATCCTCCTTACTAGAAGTGAATCCAAAAGACTGGCAGCATTGCCACGTTGTATGGCAATGCTTATTCTCTATCCGAGGTAAAAGCCAGCCCTTGGGTCACGCGAAGTGTGAACTAAACGTTTAGCAAGTCAAAAGACTGGCAGCATTGCCACGTTGTATGGCAATGCTTATTCTCTATCCGAGGTAAAAGCCAGCCCTTGGGTCACGCGAAGTGTCAACTAAACGTTTAGCAAGTCAAAAGACTGGCAGGATTGCCACGTTGTATGGCAATGCTTATTCTCTATCCGAGGTAAAAGCCAGCCCTTGGGTCACGCGAAGTGTGAACTAAACGTTTAGCAAGCCAAAAGACTGGCAGCATTGCCACGTTGTATGGCAATGCTTATTCTCTATCCGAGGTAAAAGCCAGCCCTTGGGTCACGCGAAGTGTCAACTAAACGTTTAGCAAGCCAAAAGACTGGCAGCATTGCCACGTTGTATGGCAATGCTTATTCTCTATCCGAGGTAGAAGCCAGCCCTTGGGTCACGCGAAGTGTCAACTAAACGTTTAGCAAGCCAAAAGACTGGCAGCATTGCCACGTTGTATGGCAATGCTTATTCTCTATCCGAGGTAAAAGCCAGCCCTTGGGTCACGCGAAGTGTCAACTAAACGTTTAGCAAGCCAAAAGACTGGCAGCATTGCTACGTTGTATGGCAATGCTTATTCTCTATCCGAGGTAAAAGCCAGCCCTTGGGTCACGCGAAGTGTCAACTAAACGTTTAGCAAGTCAAAAGACTGGCAGCATTGCCACGTTGTATGGCAATGCTTATTCTCTATCCGAGGTAAAAGCCAGCCCTTGGGTCACGCGAAGTGTCAACTAAACGTTTAGCAAGTCAAAAGACTGGCAGCATTGCCACGTTGTATGGCAGTGCTTATTCTCTATCCGAGGCAAAAGCCAGCCCTTGGGTCACGCGAAGTGTGAACTAAACGTTTAGCAATTTCTTCAAATAACGCATGAGCACTCGGACCCCACGGTCCAAGAGTTTCAACCCCAAACGTCTCGACCTTAAACGGGAACTCTTTCCTCCAGACGCGGATCATCGAGGAGTAGCCCACGTACCCTGTTTTACTTATTTTAATTTTAACCGTTAATTCCGTAGTGATTTTTGTATCTAAAATTTTCATTTAAATGAATGAATGAAATGATATTTAGTTTGTAAGTAGGTTAAACATAGCACTTTTACACGTCCAATATTTCTTGTCATTTTAAGCTAGATGAAGCCGGCCATGGTTTAAAACTTAGCTTGACGTCATAACGTATATATTTTTGTTACCTGATGGCTTAATTTAAGTCCGTAGCAACTATTTTAAAGTCAAGCACGTTCTTTTGGCGTACATAAAAAAAAACCAACATATTTCAACCTCTATGTTCTCTTCCATGTTTTTACCTTTGCAATTACCATTTTTTGTAATTACGTCCACCTTCGTCTTTCTATACATAAAAATCAAGTGCTTTTTGTACTATTTTTATATTGGCTGTCTAGTTTTCGGTATTTATGAGTCATGGAATAAATTGTACGTTTTTAGTAAGTCGAAGAGCTTTTTATTTGGCTGCACTACTCAAGTAACACTCATGCTATGTCAACTACTCTGCTCGGTATAACATTATTAGACATGATCTCCATTTTCTCTGAAGTGTTATAATGAGTCTAAAAAGGTAAGTCGGTTAAGTTGACTGTGGTTCGGATTTAAATCTGAGAAAGGTTTGCTTCGTTGGCAAAGGGATAAGTGGAAGGTTAATAAAAGGATATTTTTGGGCTAAATTGAAGGTCGGTGAAAAGATACAAAGATTATTTTTATAATGTCCTTCAAAAAAGGTTAGAAGAAGGATTGAGGTTCTCTTGAGAGTTTTTGACCCAAATTCCCGAGTACTCTCTTCTGAAGTATCAGGATCTAAAGGTTGGCTAAAAGTGGCCAATCTAATAAATAACCAAACTAACAAAGGAGTTAATTTTTGCAAAAAAGCTTTCCCTTGGTAAGACTGACAAGTGGTACCTATCATTTTCCCAGTTACTGGGTAGTAGATGTCAGACAGGCAGTCGCTCCATTTACTATTTATTTTAATTAAATACTGATTCTCCTACATGGGTCGATATTCGAGGTTAAGCAACGCTTGCCGAGATTGGTCTGTGGATGGGTGACCATCATAACATAACGAGACTTCTCCGTGCCTCGGAAAGCACGTTAAGCCGTTGGTCCCGGCTGTCATTTGGAGGTCTTTGGCAGTCGTTACGGATTGTCAGAAGCCAGAAAATCCTGCTGCTCATTCTCTTAGAGGATAGAGAGGAATGGTATCTTCAAGGATATGGATAAAACATTTTCATTACAATCTGCTACCAATTCCTATTTATGACACACTTTAAACAGTAGCCTAACAAATCTTTAATAAAACAAATAGAACAACGTGAAACATTAAATAATAATTTAATAAAAAAAATCAACCTTTATTTCATGGATGGGTAAACATCTTATGTCTTCTTCCACTCTGGACGAAGCGGAAGGAAGTGTCAGACTCTTACTGACTAAAACCATCCGTGTTTCTTCTAATGCCATTTACGTTCCAGGGCCGCGGTGACTCTTTCGAATAAATTCCCCTGTTTAAATAAGTAGCACTGTATGTGCGTTAGTCAAGTTTGTACACGTAAACTGCTGATCGGATTTTTATGATACTTGGCAGATAGTAAGACTGTGGATTATCATTTATTAGAATGCAAAACTATATGTCATTCATAACAAAGTTTAAATAAATAGAACTGTACTTACTTAGTAATATGCAAGTAAAAAATCCTAATAATTCCGTAGGAAATGACTACAAGACTCAATGCATTTATAACTTTGTAATCTTATAGAACTTTATAGTATGTTAACGAGATGGGTAACTACGGAACCGTTCAATGTGCGTGGCCTGACACGCACTTGGCCGGTTGTCACATAATGGTTAGTTAAAAATTAACTTGAAACGAAATATACAGCTACAAATTCGATACTTGAGTATTTGTAATTCAAACTATTTCAAATAACAAATTCAGTTATAGAACTCGTAAGTGAGTCGTCTTCTTATAACACAAATAACACACACACAACTCACACATAAATCACACATAAATTGCCACGTGGGTAAAACCATGGCCAGAAGCTAGTTCCCTCATCAAATTAAATCCACACTATGTCTGTATGGGGGATACCCCAATAACTATAATTTCCCATCGGTTTATGGTCTTACGTACTGGTGTCGTCATGTGACCAAGCCCTGTTGTTTTTTGTGTGGTAGAATTAATTAATTAGACGTCAGGATGTGTGAGTGACAGGAGTGTATCTTAATGGAGTGCTATGGCGCAACAAGTGATTGATTTAACGTATTAGCTCCTTACCTTTGATAGATAAAATGAACTAGTACTTCGCCCACTTTTTCGTCTGCGCTGGTATTTTCCCCTTTTCACCCCCTTAAAGGTTTAATTTCCAAAAAGCCCTTCTCATTTCTTCGTAACGTACATCATAAAAGGAAGCGTTGAGTAACATTTTATGTTTCTAGTCCCAGTGGTTTCGGCTGTGAGTTGATATAACAGTCAGTCAGATTCCCTTTTGTATAAAGACTAGCTTTTGGCCGTTCCAGTAGGAATTTCAGGAACTCCTCTCTCTCTCTCTTACACTCCCCAAAAACTTACTTTCCAATTTTTAACTTTCTATAACCAGTAGTTTCGGCTGTGCGTTATCTGTTCGTCACTTAGTAACTGAAGAGTTTTATATGTCGTGGATTGTTGGCGCTATGGTACAACTCACATGAAATGCTATTTTTCAATAAAAAAGTTAAAGCATTTTCATATAAATGCGATAAAACTAAAATTTTGATAGTTCGGTCCCAACATTAATCCACCTTCGCTGAAGTCGGCAGTCATCTTTCCACATATGAGCATTCCATTCCTTCGTCCTCTGTGGCGCGGTAATACACGACATCGATTAGACGTTCCGATAAGCGCGTAGTGGTCTCTGTGAGATATTTGATGAGCTAGTCGCTTGTAATTAGAGACTATTACTCGTTTAAATGGTAATAGGCCGCTGTTATTCTTATTGAAGTACCTATTTGGCCGACTTTTATACTGTGTGGGAAAATTTACAATTAGTACTTGTAATTGTCACGATTGTTAGGGTTACGAACCTCTGTACGAAAAAACAGAACTCTTATAGGATCATTCGTTTGTCTGTATGTCACAGTCGATTTTCTCCGAATCTATTGGTAAAATTTGGTACACATATGATTTTCTGTGACCAAAACACGTGCGCGAAGCGAAAATAAATACATTTTGAAAATGATGAACCTTTGGGGGTTCAATAAGATTTATTTTTTTAAGTGTTTCAAACCGTGCCGTGAGACATATTCGTATACAGGAATATTTATTAAGCAGTGGACAAAAAACATGGTTCCACACCAATAGAACACATTTCCACGATTTGTTCCAACCATTTTTTTATCCGGCTTTAAATCAGCGAAGTATGGACACTATCTTACTAATATGTTGATGTTTATTACTCTTTCACGCAAAAACTACTGAATGGATCTTGATGAAATTTGGCACAGATATAAATCATAGTCTGGAATTACACATAGGGTACTTTTTATCCTGGGATTATCTTCCCTTGGGATAATTTCCGACATTTACGCGGGCGAAGCCGCGGGCAGCAGCTAGTTTGACATAATAACGATGGGCGCGTGTGCAAGTAACTCGCAGAATTTATGCAATGGAGAGCATACATCGAATGCGAGCCTATGTGATCCTGACGGCGGCCAGAACTTTGTCGGAGGGCCGAAGGCTCTTGGTGGGATGGGTGTCTGCGCGGGTAAAACTGCTGGAACCCAGACCTCTGAGGTGCTACCGCTGCCATGTGGGTAACCACACGGGAGCTATGTGCCCCTCGGAGGTCGACCGCGTGACCTCGGAGTGGACTCTGTTTCCGCTGTGGTCAGCCCGGTCACAAGGCCGGCTCGTGCGAGGCCACGCCGCACTGCGTTGCATGTGCGGCTGTTGGCAAGCCGGCCGAGCACTGGGCTGGGGGAAGGGCCTGCGCGCCACCCGCCCCGACCAGGGGCAAGAGGTCCGCCGCCGCCGCCGCCTCTGCCGCCGCCCCGGCTTCCGTCGCCGCCACTGCCGCTTCTGCTGCGGGTGCTGCGACTCCCAACACTCGGGAGGGTGCTGAGATGGAGTGCCAGTAATGGTCCCATTTCGGCCCCCTCCAGAGACAAGTCGGCCGCTGTGCTATCGCGCAGTGGCTGATGCCTGGGGACGGTGAGCGTGGGTGGCTCGCCGGCCGATACCAGGTTGAGTCGACGACGCGTTGTGTTCCACGCGCGCCGCAAGGAGCCGTCAGCACCGAGGACGGGGCCCCATAGGGTCGGTGCCTGCTAGGGTTGCGGAATTTGTTCGAAAGAGTTACCGCGGCCCTGGAACGCATAGGGCACAAGTAGGATCACGGGTGGGTTTTAGTCAGTAAAAGTCTGACACTCCCTACCGCTCCACCCAGGGCGGGAGGGGTCATTTGATGATTTCCCATCCAGGAAAAAAAAAAAAAGCCTATGTGATCCGCAACCCAAAAGCTGCTTAATCACGGCCTCAATGTAGAAGTATCTAGGCATAATGTCTTAAGAAAGTATTGACTATACTGTATTGAAAACTAGATATATTGTTTTCATTTTCAAATATATTAATTTTATTATCTATACTAATATTATAAAGAGGAAATATTTGTATTTTTATATTTTTGTATGTAACGTTAAACTCAAAAACTACTGGACCGATTTCAAAAATTCTTTCACTATTATAAAGCTACATGCACCTTGAGTAACATAGTTTAGGCTATATTTTATCCCCGTATTCCCACGGGAACGGGAACTACGCGGGTGAAACCGCGGTGCGCTGCTAATGTTTTATAAAGTCCCATAATTTAAAGGATCATTATACTTTATTTTCTGTATTTTGATTATCTGCCTATCAAAGTATGAAGGGAAAATTTAAATTATTACTCTTCAAAGAACTTCAGAGCACGGCCGGAAAAAGCCTAGTTCGAAACTGATAAAATCAGGGATCAGTACACCTCAACCCACGCTGAGAACGACGGCGATAAACCATAAAATCTGTTTCAAAGTAAACATCTTTCTTTAACGATAACTTATTTTTTGGTACATATCAAAATAAAAGAAATACATTTTTAATGAAACTCGTTTAAGTTTAGAATAGATCTAAGTGGCGTGCAATTGGAGAGGCCTATGTCCAGCAGTGGACTGCAACAGGCTGTTGATGATGATGATGAAGTTTAACCTGTCAAACTGTGATGGTTTGGAAGAGCATCTTAGTATTTCGAGGTGGTCCCTTTCTAGTTTGGTGAAGATCTGATGAAGAATTTCAGAGATATTTAATATCTCGAAACCACTCAATAAAAAACTTTTTAACCGACTTCTAAAAAAGGAGGAGGTTCTCAATTCGGATGTTTGTATTTTTTTTTTTTTTTTATGTTTGTTCGCGCATAACTCCGTCGCTTTTCAACCGATTTGACAAAATTCTTTTTTTGTTCGAAAGGGTATACTTCCCAAATGGTCCCATGAAAATTTTATCGAAATCGACCAAGCGGTTTTCGAAAAATCTAAAAAAATATCTAATTTACTTACATTGACGACCTCTTAGTTTACTCTGCAAAGGAGCAGTACGTTTTTTTTACACCAATGTGATTGGTTCGTTTAGGTGGGGGAGGGGAGGGGGTTTAGGTACCACTAAAAAGTGAAAAATAAAAAACTTTTTACAAAAAAAATACAACCGACTTTTCCACAAAAAATCAAAAAAGTACAAAATAACTTTGATTTCGGAAGTCGGTGTTCAAAAAATGAAAAAGGAACCACAAACACCGAGTTCCGAAATCAAAGTTATTTTGTACTTTTTTGATTTTTTGTGGAAAAGTCGGTTGTATTTTTTTTGTAAAAAGTTTTTTTACAAAGAAATACAACCGACTTCTAAACAAAAAAACACAAAAAAGTATAAAATAACTTTAATTTCGTAACTCGGTGTTTTTGATTGTTTCTTCGTTTTTTTGAACACCGACTTCTGAAATTAAAGTTAATCTCAGGAACTGCTGATGCGAATTGAAAAAATATTTTAGTTTTAGATTTTAACGAGACCTATTTACCGAGGAAAGCTTTAGGCGAATTAACGTCAAGCTATGACCAAAAGGAGCGGAGCATCAATGAAAAAACGGAGTTTATTTATTTATTTATTTAATACTTTACGCACACAAATGTACAGAGGCGGACTTAATGCCTTAGGCATTTTCCTCACCTTTGGGTGATGGAGAGAATAACTGTGGTAGGTGCAGTACGAAAGAGAAAAAATAAATAAAAAGTAACGCGATTAATATTAAATTACTACAAAGATCTATTATAAACTATACATATAATACAATGCTATAATATATACTCAAATTAATAAAAAAAAAAACTTTTTACAAAAAATAAAACCGACTTCTAAACAAAAAAAACCAAAAAGTATAAAATAACTTTAATTTCGGAACTCGGTGTTTTTGGTTGCTTTTTTGTTGTTGAACACACCGACTTCCGAAATTAAAGTTATTTTATACTTTTTGGTTTTTTTTTGTTTAGAAGTCGGTTTTATTTTTTGTAAAAAGTTTTTTTTTATTTTTCACTTTTTAGTGGTACCTACACCCCCTCCCCTCCCCCACCTAAACGATCACTACCAATCACATTGGTGTAAAAAAAACGTACTGCTCCTTCGCAGAGTAAACTAAGAGGTCATCAATGTAGAAAATGTACATATTTTTTTTAGATTTTTGTTGATTTTTCGAAAACCGCTTGGTTGATTTCGATAAAATTTTCATGGGACCATTTGGGAAGTATACCCTTTCCAACAAAAAAAATATAATAAAAAAAAAACATACAAACATCCGAATTGAGAACCTCCTCCTTTTTTAGAAGTCGGTTAAAAAACGGAGTTGATTTTCTTCTTCTTATGTGACGCAAACGAAGACAGGCGGGTCAGCTAGTCGGATTATATTTCCTTGAAGCCTTTCATAAAAAAGGCAACATCGCATAATCTCTGCCTAGAGATGTAGTTTTAAATCTCAGAGTCTTACGGAAATGCTGAATGTGAATGAATATGAATTAGAATTTACGTAGAGTTCAGATTAAACGCTTTTAATACCACTGGAATTGCTTTTTGTGCTATTTTATTCGTAACTAAAATCGCCTTTTGAAATCAGCTAAGCAGAAGGAATTGGGTCCGATTCTCGGGTCAGGACCCCAAGTCTGCTATTTTTATAAATTCGTCATTCCAACACGATCCTATTGTCATTTTGCTAAAAGTTCGTAATCTGCTAAATTGATAATGGTCGCTCATTGGTTGGTCAACGGTTTCGTAATACTTTTTGATAACCTAGCTATTAAAAGCAATTACTGCACAATGATGTCACTGTTACTGATCGAAAGAACTGTCAAAATTTTAGCAGATTACCGCATTCATTTGTCATTATGTACGAGATTACCATTCTATGCCATTTCTTACAATATAGTGTCAGTGGTTGTCCATTGGAAAGTCATAGTGACGCTTTTTTAGTAGTATATTACCAAACTTGTATAAATAAACCATTATGAAATCAATGATGGACCATTTTGACACTATTGTGATAGCAGACTTGAGGCCTTGGAAAAGTGTTGTTCATTGTGTTTGATCTTCAGGAACTTCGCGGTAGCAATCCATAGCTTGAATTTAAAGTTTCTCCCCTTTTAAATGAAACTGAAACATAGGGGCTAACTCTTTTGGCGGATTAACCATCCGGATATTTAAATAAATATTTGTTTTTCTTTGCCAAGGAGCTCGTGGCTAAATTATAACAGCCGCACGGGTCGATCTTCGAGGTAAAGCAACGCTTGCCGAGTTTGGTCTGTGGATGGGTGACCATCTTATCATAACGAGACTTCTCCGTGCCTCGGAAAACACATTAAGCCATTAGTCCCGGCTGTCATTCGGAGGCCTTCGGCAGTCGTTACGGATTGTCAGAAGCCAGAAAATCTGAGACCAGTCTTGCCAAGAAGTACCGTGTTCCCCAGTTAATGGGTTGTGGAGGTCTGTTTGGTAGCCGCTTCATGTAAAATACTGGTATTCAGCTGAATCCAGCTTAATTGGGACCCGACCCCAATATAGTTGGGAAAAAGACTAGGCAGATGATGATTTGTTTTACATTGCCATTATTCATTAATTTTTGACATTGATTGGAATTCGTTCAGTGGCTCCGGGAACCGTAACATGCAGATATACGATAAATAAGTCGCGTAGAAAGTTTAAGTTGATTTGAGAGAGACAAAAGAAGCGTTCGATGGAAAGGTAATTTTGTTCAATCATTTTATTTGAATTTTGTTTAGAATTTTACGAGATATATTATATTTTTGAACTATCGTAACGGTAAAGGTGCTTATCGTTTGGCAGGATTTGGGGGGGGGGGGGAGGGGGGGGGAGGGGAGGGGAGAGAGAGTGACCCTTCCCCTATGGCACCACTCCCGTAAAAAGGTAACGCATCGTTTCCGAGAAAATCGAATTTTAGTAACCTGACCTCAAAACACTTAAAGTGGTTTAAAAAACTCAAGGGTTTAAATAAAAATAACCACGACCTAACCTGTCCGAGTCGGGGTGCCCCATGTCCCGACCTCGCTTCGGTCGCTCTTGCATCCTAAATTCTCTTTGTAACACTAGTAAACTGCCTTTTGCACATACATACAATTTGGTATAAACACATCACATTAATTAAAGTTATTTATTTTATCCAAAATTTATCACTTTCATTAATTCCTCAAAAGGATCACTTTTATTTCTTTCTACCAAGTTTGAAAAGAGTCACAATAATACTTCAAAACAAACAGAGAACATTCACGCAACTCGGGAAGAAACGGAACATAAACGGAATGTTGACATAGACACATGATTGAAATGTCTTTTTTTACGTTCCGTTTTACCGATTTTGCACGATATTTACACCACAGACACTATATTGTGACAGATTTGGTTGTCAAACACCCATTTTAACGTTCCGTTTTCCGCTTATTCAATTTGAGGTTAGTAACTTATTTTGTTAATTTCTCGATAAATATGCGTTACCTTTTAATAAGAGTGGTAGCGTTATAATCAGGGACTCCAGCTCTTCCAGATTCAGTCGATTTTACATCCCAACTCCTGCCAAACGATACTAGACCCGACCCTTTAAAAGTACGAAACGGATTTTAAAAGTACGATGCGGTTTTTTATTAGATAGAGTCATTCAAGAGGATGGTTTATATGTATAATACATGCATAATATAGTAAAGATTTAGTATTAGCATTGCACCCTACCCGTACGAAGCCGGGGCGGATATTTTTTTTGTATTTTTACCAATACAAAAAAAATATTGAAAGGCGATTTTCAAGGGTGAAACATCGATTAACTGGATCGATTCAATACTGCATATCGATTTAAAAAATCGATTTTTTGGGACTGGGGGGAGAGTCTTTGGGGGAAAATCTATTCTTTGATTAATCGATCTCAGATCGCCATCCCTACGTTCTCATAGAAACAACATTACCGAAAAAGATTCTCATATTTTTCGGTAATTGCTTCAGCGTGAGTTGTGTTCCCGAGCGCAATAACTGTTCAATAAATTGACCATGTAAGACCTTTTTAAGGCTAATATTTAATCACTTAAGTTGTTGAATATGAATAGTGTCTTCTCAGTTATTTGAATCCAATTCTCTGCCGTATAATTAGATAGCCGCAATCACTTTATTCAATCATGGCTATTCGGCTATAAAAATAAATGACTATGAGCAACGGAGCCTGTAAGTCGAGACAGGCTGAGAAATAATCTATTTATCTTTATCTGTTATGGTAAATGTTGAGTAAAACCCTTCGCTGTAACTGTGGCCATAGGCGACCTTAAGTCGAGCACAATCACGGGAAAAACGGGATTGAAAGGGAGGTACTCACGGGTCTTCTTCACAAACGACAGTTTTCTCTCCAATACAGTCCGCGGACGTCCCTCGTTTGTCACTTAACACTTCACTGAATTGTTGAAAGTCTTCATAGGTGGGTTTTGGTTAGAACATTGTTCATTTATAATTTATAGCCGGCAGAGGATCGCACGCGCCATTTTTTCGTTGAGTTCTCGAGTGTGTTAAAGGATTGAAATGAATGCGAAAGGAAGGAAATGAATGAATGGAATGGTTTTGAATGAGGAAGTTGTGTGATTGTGTAACGCACATTGTCATTGTCTAAGGTTTTTTATATTTTTTATTTATTTGTTTTGATACTTTAACGTTATCTATACACATACAAATAAATCAAATTGAAATGTCTGTTTGTAATATCATCATAACAGATTTTTACTAAACGCATCTGAAAGTGCTTATTTAAAAAAAAACAATTTTAAATGGCTAGTCTCTGAAACTGATCTGACCGATTGACGGAACTTTCACTGATAGATCATCATCAACAACATCATCAACAACAGCCTGTTGCAGTCCACTGCTGGACATAGGCCTCTACAATTGCACGCCACTTAGATCTATTTTCGGCTGATAGATAGCTGATGTTATAATAAAGAGGTAACTTAGGCTTCATTTTATAAAAATGATTAGGAAACACAGAAATATCCATGAAAATACTTATCAAGCGGTCGAAGCCGCGTGTAGAAGCTAGTTACTAATATAATTCCAATAAGACATCGCGGTAATGAAGCGAAAGTGATCTCATTACGGATGGCTTGTCACGTTCCGATGTAATTGTCACGCCTTTCGCGGATGAAGGAGTCAATTTATGCTTGTTAGCTAGCTAATTGTTACTTGTATTTTGGTAAAAAAGTGACTTAGGATTAGGGTTAATTGAATACCATAAAAACCTACATGAATGAATACTAATTTGACAGCTGCAGGGATCGATCTTGTTGAGGAATATGTGCAAAAGAATCATCAAAAAACTGGTGAGTGCTTCACAGCCTGGATCATCGACGCAAGGTCGCCTGCTTGTCAGTCTTCTACAGATTGTACTTCTAGACCAGGGTCGATAATTTTTAAAACCAAAAAAAAATAATAGTAGGATAAAACCCATTACAAAAGGAGGAGAATATTATAAAAATGAAAGGAAAAATAATTTACGGGCGATCTGAGGTCGGGAAGGGGATGGGGGTGAGTTTGTAAGGGTAAAAACGGTTTATCTCGATTTCCGGCAAAAATAAAAGTCCTATGGAAAAAAGTAAAATGGCAAAGTTGTATGTAATAAAAAGATCTAAAACTTTTGTATTTACACTTTTTTCATATAACCTCAAAATTTATGAGAAAAATTCAAAAAACCAAGTTTTTGGTTTTTTGTTTTTATCTTTTACAAAAAATTTTTTTGTCACGAAAGAACATTGGCCAAATTTCTATAGGAGCTGGACTAGACTTTTATTTTTCATGTCCCGAAATAAACTATACTTAGATTGGTTTGTTTTTATGTTGTAAACACCATCCCGTTTCAAAATCTTGTCTAAATAGCCACGATTTTTCATAATAACATCAACTATCCTTTTGAGGTTAGAATCAACAACTACCTTTAACAGACTGCGGCCTAGCCTAAAAGTGTAGTTAGCGATAAGCGCGGCGGGTAATTAGCGATCTCGTTTCGATTTATTTCGATTTCAATCACAGAATTAGCCAAAAAATAGGACATCAATCTCAAAATGAGCGACCTGTCAAGCCAACTCGTGGAGTCTGCTCTGCTTCGATGACAGATTTTGTGACCGATAATTCAATAAAAACTACAACTACATTGCATCCAACTTGCATGACGTGTATTTGACGCGTTTTTTTGTGGGTTTTGTTGTTTTAGCTCACTCGTGAAGAATTTAAGTTTTTTTTTTGTGGTTGAGACTTAGTCGCCAGTTTTCAATGCTCAAGTTGCATACGTATGTGGTTGCAGGAGTACATGAAGTGTAATGGTAGGATTTAGGAGTACTGTAAAATAAATAGGCTTGACAAAAATATTTTTTATTCAATATCCTCTCTTACAACAACTACAGCAAACAAGGTATCAATCAATGGCGTAGGTCGATGACCACAGATGTAACTTGTCGATGACGGTCCGTTGTACGTAATTGTACAAAACGCTTATACTCACTTTAACCCACATAACTATTATTCAGGACAAGGATCCAATACATAATAAATCGGCATAGTATTTGGTTTGATGCCTATATTCTCATTGAATTGAATTCCTGTTAATAACTATTAATAAACGTGATATAATTATAGTCTTTAAATACCAAGTCATTTAATACGCGAAATGAATCGTCATTAGGTGCGTTCTGAAACTAATATTTTAAATAATTTAGAACAAGTTACAAAAACAAAATAAATGGATATCTTTTTACTGTGGCTTCTTATAGAGATATGTATTGTGTTTTCTAAGACCTTATAAAATAAGGCAATTTTTCATATATATGGCATTTGGTGACGCCATCTTTTCATCATCTGGTACGTTTTGGCCATCCTTCTTTGGTGAAAACTTACCTTTTCATGTCCCAAATACGCTGTAATTTATTTGACTAGAAATATTTATTTTTTCGCCTTATTTTGAATTAATATCGAAAAAGCACCCTAATTTTCAATCAAAAATTCACCCGTCAAAATAACAGCTTTATTCAAAAAGTTGGTATGCTTTCTGTTCGTTGAAATCTCTACTTTCCGATGGTGAAAAAAAATATATATATGTTACTATAGTAAATCTTCTCAGAAAATGCAAAAAATCGAAAAAGCTCGAATCGATTTTTTTTTAAATTATTATATACAATTTTGAGCTATTTATTAAAATTTACACTTTAATTACTCAAAAAACGTAAGATTATACGTCACATTGATAAAAAAAAAAACTGCAAATCAAAATATACTACTATAATTGAAGGAAAAACTCAGCGTGCACGTGTATTTTTATAAACGATGTTGTATACTGTACTGTATTTCGAATACTGGCTAGGCTAACGGTTGTTACAGCTGCTACGAAATAGTAGGTATGTATGTAGTAAGACCCAGACCCGCCTAGCCCCTTCCCCACTTTTCTATGAAATACCTTTTGATGGGCTAAAATTTTTCGTAGGTCATTCAGGTATATAAGTTATCTTAAAATAGTTATAAATAGGCATCTACGCATATAATTTAAAGAATATTCTACAACTTTCTCTAAATATTGTAGATGTCTTATTAAATATTAATTTTATTAACTTATTTCTTGGTTAATTATAGTAGTATATTTTGATTTGCAGTTTTTTTTTATCAATGTGACATGTAATCTTACGTTTTTCGAGTAATTAAAGTGTAAATTTTAATAAATAGCTCAAAATGGTATATAATAATTAAAAAAAAAACGATTCGAGTTTTTTCGATTTTTTGCATTTTCTGAGAAGATTTACTATAGTAAAATATATATTTTTTTTCACCATCGGAAAGTAGAGATTTCAACGAACAGAAAGCATACCAACTTTTTGAAAAAAGCTGATATTTTAACGGGTGAATTTTTGATTGAAAATTAGGGTGCTTTTTCGATATTAATTCAAAATAAGGCGAAAAAATAAATATTTCTAATCAAATAAATTACAGCGTATTTGGGACATAAAAAGGTAAGTTTTCACCAAATTTCGTGACAAAAAAATTTTTTGTAAAAGATAAAAATAAAAAACCAAAAACTTGGTTTTTTGAATTTTTCTCATAAATTTTGAGGTTATATGAAAAAAGTGTAAATACAAAAGTTTTAGATCTTTTTATTACCTACAACTTTGCCATTTGACTTTTTTCCATAGGACTTTTAGTTTTGCCGGAAATCGAAATAAACCGTTTTTTACCCTTAAAAACTCACCCCCATCCTCTTCCCGACCTCAGATCGCCCGTAAATTATTTTTCCTTTCATTTTTATAATATTCTCCACCTTTTCTAATGGGTTTTGTCCTACTATTATTTTATTTCAATTTTTATTATTTTTAAAGGCTTCTACCCTGGTCTATTCGGTGAGTGTGCCCATGAACTCGACGACCTCATCCCACCGGCCCCCTTCTAATATAGGACATCTAGACGCACTGTAAGTTACCATCCCTACCTTGTTGCTATTCCATGAATTCGCACTAAGCGTTTCCAATAGTCTTTTATAATGCGCACAGCAAAGGAGTGGAACTCTCTGCCTGCTTCTGTATTTCCAAACACATTCAACCCTGATCTCTTCAAAGTTAGAGTGAACAGGCTTCTTCTGGGTAAGCTCATACCGTCTCTGTCACCTGCGACCTAGACTAGAGTCAAGAGCATATCCATCTTACAATAACAAAAAAAAAAAAAAAAAACCGTGGCCCTAGAACTCAAAGGGCATTAGAAGGAACACGGATGGGTTTTAGTCCCTAAGAGTCTGACACTCCCTCCCGATTTACTGAATTATCAGATATTTCCTAAGAATTTTACTCAGTCTGTTACCGGCTTTATAACTAGTTTTTTTTATAATTTATTTTGTCGCACTGCTTCCACGTCTTAATTCTTCAATAAATCTTCCAGAGTAATCTCGAACATAATACTTAATGGCATAGCAACAGGCATACAACATTATCTTACGACAAAACTCAAGGCCAACCTATCCCCAAAAAGAGAGAAAGGCCACCCAACAATTTTATTATCTAGAACACAATTTTATGAGTCCCCATTGAATTATAGCCTGACTTAGAAGATCTAGACCCCGTACACCCCTCCCCTAAGGGACAATAACACGGGGTATTGAATTAGAAGCAATCATGTGCCGCACCTTTTTTCATCAGTGTACTCGTAAATGAGAGTTTTATTGGTACTCAATAACAGAGTTGTAAAGTACGTGTGGGTGAAGGTTATGGGGGAGTTAGTTATAGGGTTGTCGTCTATGAGTAATCTCGCTTGATGGAAAGCGATGCGAAGCGATGGACCCGCCCCGGATCTACGATTTTTTCGAACCGGGGCAAGACCTTGATAATGGCGCCCCTTCCTTCAGTGTTTTATTTTATTTTATTTGGGAAAATAAACGGTTACGGTACGGTTTCGGTTCTATGCCATAACATTCTTGTTATGGCACAGAACTTAAAACTAAAATGGCTAAGTGAGTAAGTTTGAGAAAAACTGTTAAAACTGCTAATGAGTAGCATTTTTGTGACCATTTGTTAAAATAATAATCCTTTAATAAATTTAAAAATGTTATTATCTAACTAGCAGCGCCCCGCGGGGTTTCATTCGCGTTGTTCCCGTTCCCGTGGCAATACGGGGATAAAATATAGCCTATGTTACTCCGAGTGAATGTAGCTTTCTAATGGTGAAATAATTTTTGAAATCGGCAATCTTTGTTTAATGTGTGACCCGCGGCTGCGCCAAATAGGTCCAGTTCAGCAAAATGCCAGACAACTAGGAGCTGCCTGACGCTGGTTTTCAACTGAACCTAACGTTGAAGTGTACGGATGTAAATCAGTTTGTAAGGTGTTAAATATACAGGTAAATAGATACATAATAGTTACATACGTAACATGTAAATGTGTAGTGAACGATAAGTAATGTGATATTTTATATATAAAATTCTCGTGTCACAATGTTAGTAACCATACTCCTCCGAAACGGCTTGACCGATTTTTATGAAATTTTATTTGCATATTAAGTAGGTCTGAGAACCGGGGGGAGAAACGTTTGCTGGGTCAGCTAGTAATAGATAATAATGTGATAAATATATCTGATTTAGTATGTATGAACTGTGTGTGTATGTGTTATAGTTTAGTATATCAATCTAAATATATATAACTCAAAAGGGACTGACTGACTGACATAGTGATCTATCAACGCACAGCCCAAACCACTGAACGGATCGGGCTGAAATTTGGCATGCAGGTAGATATTATGACGTAGGCATACGCTAAGAAAGGATTTTTGAAAATTCGTCCCCTAAGGGGGTGAGAAAGGGGTTAACATTTTGTATGGAACTCCACGCGAACGAAGTCGCGGGCATAAGCTAGTATGTACATATGTTTCATTTAGGGTGGGTCTATCTTCAAGGCTTGCTGAGGTCGGTACATGAATGGGTTACCATCCATTACATGCCAACTTTTCATGCCTGGGAAATCACCGAAAGCTGTCTAAATAACAGTCGGTACGGGTATTGACCTCCAAAGTATATTGTATAACACAGTTGTGTAACACAGTAAGTTGTGGTTGTGGAGGGCAGGGACTTTAATGATTGATGTTGGCAAAAAAAGGGGTATCGTGATACCCAGTTACTGGGTTGTGTCTAAAGTACATATGTATATTGTGTAACACAGTTGTAGTTGTGGAGGGCAGGGACTTCGATGGTTAATTTTGTCAAGACAAGGGGTATCGTGTTACCCAGATACTGGGTTGTGGAGGGCAGATAGGCAGTCGCTCCATGTGAAGAACTGAGCTGTATCCGGTTACACTGTGACCTCAATTTAGTTGGGTCAAGGCTAGGCAGATTCACCGCTTACTCTTTAGCCAAAAAGTTTTACTAGTGTGCGTTTATATTATTTTCTAAATGTTTTTTTTCCATTCAAGGTAATAAATTACTGGAATTTATGTCTGGATCATTATCTCTCCATGAAACTAAGACTCGTTGGAAGGAAACGGAAATATCGTTCGTGACTGATAAGCTAGCCATGTATTAACTTGAACTTTATTATTATTTAACTAGCTTGTGCCCGCTTAGTATATTAGTTTATAAGAGTGTTGAAAAATTTTTAAACATTAGGTTCATCACACAATGTTTGCTTTTGCCGAAACATGTTACTTAGGCCGCTGCGCGCTGGTGTAAGTTCGGAGTTTCATTTCAATGAGAGGTTTGATTATCTGGTATTCCTATTACGTGGCCGTACTACAAAGTGTTAATGCCATCATGATTCCATCGTAACAAAGGGATAGTGCTGTCAATACCGTAAAGCTTCGTCTCTCTCTCGCATCGGAATAATGTTTGTTTTAACTATCACAGTAGGGCCCCTGACGTTTTGGTGGTTGCGGAATTTGTTCGAAAGAGTCACCGCGGCCCTGGAACGCAAAGGGCACAAGAAGGATCACGGGTGGGTTTTAGTCAGTAAAAGTGTGACACTCTCTACCGCTCCACCCAGGGCTGGAGGGGTCATTTGATGATTTCCCATACAAAAAAGGGCCCCTGACGTATGAAAGGCCTTTTGTGTGTCTGATGAATATATCTATATATTTTGGACATTTGGAGTGACTAACAGCCTATTTTATTTACAGTATATAGTCTAAATAATTAAAAAGGACTGTCCAACTCAAGAACCAAACTCACTCTCTCAATTACAGCAGCACCACTGGCAACCCTTTCACTCACCAATGCGGTCTATGTATTCAAATAAAACCAACTAATCACGTTCTGGACAATACAGCGTCCAGCAAACGCTTTGCACATCGTATACAAAGCGCTGCAGCGCAGTCGGGTGCGAGCTGCTCTGTAATTTAGGCGCTAAAATAATTGAAGTACGGTTGGCCAAGTTCCTGGGTGGGTCCATGTTTTCGTGATTTTAATTTACTGTGCTGTGGTTGTTAGAGATGGGTTGGGTTCTAAGTCTATGATATTTTGTTAGTTGGAAAATTGAAAGTTGGTTCTATTACCTGAATGCATGACTTCTTTTGGAATTCAAGTGACATTAAAACAGACAACTTTTTGACAGGAAAGCGCTGTTTTTGAACAATGAGCGAAAATGAACTGAAGGATCTTGTAGCTTAATATTAACAGCTGCACGAAACGATTTTCGAAGTTAAGTGATTTACTTTAAAAGCAAATGGGGGTAGCTTGCAACTTTTATTTCTAAACCGGCTCTCTAACATTCACACCAAACCTGGGGCCCAAGTCTGCTATTTTTATAAATTCGTCATTCCATCACGATCCCATTGTCATTTTGTTAAAAGTTCGTAATCTACTAAATTCATAATGGTCGATCATTGGTCGGTCAATGGTCTCGTAATACTTTTTGATAACGAGCTATTCAAAGCAATGACTGCACAATGACGTTCTAATGGTAAGGCACTGATCAAAGGAAGTGTCAAAATTTTAGCAGATTACTGCATAAGTCTGTCATTCATTTGACATTATGTACGAGATTACCATTCTATGCCATTTCGTTCAATGGAGTGTCAGTGTCACTATGGGGTCGTACCTATTGGAATGACAAATTTACAAAAATAGCGGATTTGGGCCCCTGATGTATGTATGTCTTTTAATTCTACTAAAATAGCAATCTAAAACTCTCATTCATTCTAATTTAATATACTCGAAGTTAAAGCAAGGATCATCTCGTTAAACTACGGTTAAGCCTAGTTATACTATCAACCTTTTCAGTTATTAGTTCGTCCAGTTTGGATTAAGTTAAATATCAATTTAAAGGTCGCAGACTGCGCGCCATTAGGATCAAATAGGGATAAAGGGTCGCGGACAGTGCTATAAATAGAAATGTGTTTGACTGGTGGTTTTATTTTTGGATACTTACTCGAAGCTATCCAATATCTATTACTTAGTTCAATATGTTTGTTTTTTATTTATTCAAACCTAAAACTAGACTGTATTCGGCTGTACGCAAATGTCATTCAATCATTTGAGTCTTATTACTAAATCAGAAGAATCTGAGAATCATCATATCATTGATTTCCTCATAAGTTATGATCTGTACTGACATTATAAGCTGAAGAGTTTTTTTTGTTTTGTGGAATGCGCTTATCTAAGGAACTACTATAATTGTAAAATTCTTTTAGTGTTGGATAGCGCACAAATGTACAATCACTGAATTTATGATAATCCAATCTTTTAAAATCTAATTGATAACGTTAGCAGTGTAATTTAATTCAAATTGATTGGGCGATTATTTATATATTTAATCATTGCTAATGATTTATTATATATTTTGAGAAACATGTGTATGTGTAAGTGATTGTTTACACGGGAATATTTGTAAATGTTGTCATACAATACTTCTTGTAAACAAGTCTTTGATGTGCCTATGTTAAATAAATAAATCACGCTATGACCAATAGGAGCGGAGCATCAATGAATTTTTTTTATTTCTCTCCCCTATGTGACGAACTAGCTTTGTTTTTCTCTTAGTTAAAACTGCCATCTTCTGAATCTGCGCCATTCTAAGTTTAACTGGTAGAAATTCCTCAAGGCATAAAGTCGGACTTTGTTTAGTGATTTGCTTCTTGCGAGGACCGCAAGTGATTGTGCGTTTCGAGGTCCGTACCTCGAAAGCACGCTAAGCCTTTGATCCCGGCTGTCTTTTGTAGATATTAAGCAGTCGTTACGGATTGTCAAAAGCCAGGTAATCTGACAACAGTCTTATCAAGTACGTAGTGCCGCGTTACCCAGTTATTGGTTTGTGGAGGTCTAGTAGGCGGTCGTGCCACGTAAAATACTGGTATCCAGTTGAGTCCGGTTGGACTGGCCCCAATATAGTTGGGACAAGGCTAGGCTGTTTATAGTGTGTATGTATTAAGCCGATATGAGTCGGGCTGGTGTCCGCACCTCCACATCATCACGTATTTTGCGTAAGAGTGTCAAAGCCAGTGCGAGACATATTTGTCCCACACAAATATGTCTCGCAATGGCTTTGACACTTTCTTTCGCTCCGCTTAGAGTGGGAGAAGAAATTTGATGATTTCCCATCCAGAAAAAAATAAAAGGTGTCAATGGTTTCTTGCGAGGTCAGCTAGTGCGGCTGCTGATTGTGCGATTCTGGGTTTGATTCCTAGATTGGGCAAAAAGTGCTATTGCATAGGGATCTCTCAGTAGGATCTGGAGTAAGTGATCAACCACATCGCGGCTGCCTGTTCTGTATGGCAGATGTTACTTGTTTTTTTAGGTTAAGTAAATGAAACAAAGGAAATTATACAATTTATTTATTATTTTATAATATGCGCCTAACATAATGTTCAATTCGCCATGGTCCGAATCAATTTACAAAAATGGTTACTTTTTAAATTAGGGCCTATGACTCGCTGTAAAGATCAAGATTAGGACTTGTCTAGCAACACCTTAGCTTCAAAACTGTGGCGCCACTGTGGCGCAACTATTTTATATGTTTGTTTAATCTCTTGTCCTTAAGTTAAACTCTACTTTGTCCTAATCTCAAATATTTCTACCATTAAACAAAGAAGCGTTACAAACACTGATATATAACGTAGTCACAACATAAACATTTAGTACCATTTGACTTTATATAAATACTTACACATTTTTACACATTTATCTACTTTTTAATATTTAATATATATTTTTTTATAAATTTACAAATACCTCATGAATCGTTTTTGCTTTATCCTAAAATTATACAATAGTAAAAGCACACTGAGAACTAAGTAATTGTTACGAACTGTTTGTATAATATTTACAAAATATTGATACTTTCTCGAAATGGGGGCTCACCATTTAAAGGCCATGTGATCAGCTAATCAACGTATAAAATATATTTAAATTTACCAAAATTAATTAATTTTTTTTTTTGATCAGGTAACCTCACAGCCGCGAAAAAGTACCCAGAAATTATATATTTATACAATAAGCAAAATATAAATGCAAATTATACACCACTATACTACATTTTTATAACACATTTCTATTTTTGTATAAACCCTACAATTCGTCGGTTTTATACATTTTTTTTTAAATACATTTAGTAGTCGACTTTTAAACATTTTATACACTTATTGTTACGTTTAAACTCTTGTGCTTTAAATTTAAATGTGTATATAAACTAAACGAGAAAAATAACATTATACAATTTTTAAGAAGGTAAATCGTTCGAAATTTGACAAGTCAGAAAAAAAAAACAAGTGCTCATAATTGATATGTCCCTAAAGTACATCCATAGACAAAAAAATAAACTTCAAAACCTTAAAATACTCATAAGAATATTTACAAAACTCCAATTTAGAGCACAGTTTCATTCGTGCAAGTCCTAGGTCCATTTACGAGGGAGTATCGACTAGATCCGCCATTTTTCCTACTAGTGACCGCTCCCCTAATGAAAAGCTCTTTGAAAGTCTCCCTAAATTGTCTCGACATGCCACAGTAGATAGCAAAATTGATGGGATAGGAGACTAAGATGAAGAAATTAGTTATTAGAATCAGAATGTTAGCTATATAGTAGTCTAGAATCTCGACTATGGTACTAGAAATAATGTGTAAGATGGTGACAACAGCCACAGGAATTTCGACTAAAAGGAAGACGGTTACGACCACAATAAGCATCAGAGTTGTACAGTTTGAATCCCGAAGTTTTCTGCACTCGGATTTCCTGTTTTCCTTGAAGAGTCTTTGCCTGTTGATCTGGGCAGTCCTCATGGCTCTGAAGAGGAGTACGTTGAGGACCACCAGCGAGGTGCAGGGGATCAGGTGTACGAAGAGAACTCTAAAACCGTAGTACGTTATGAAATACGCGTCCAGAGATATCGCTTGCACCCACGGAGCCATTTCGATCTGGAAAGTGAAAAAATACGAGTTAGTTTATGTAGTCTTATTCAATAACAATTAACAATGTTTCTGAATCGTTTCCAAAATAAACCAAAAAAATATAAAGTAAAAGCAATGTTCGATTAAAACCATCGATCAATTAAATGAGTACAGAATTCATATAATAATAATTGCGTTAAAAACAACAAAATAATCATCAAACAAAGAACAATGTTAGGTAAATAATTTTTCCATAGACACAGACACAGCTTAGACCAAAGCTTAGATATAAACTCTTCGGAAAATGCAATCCGTTTTCAGGCCTGCGGACGGTTAGCGACGGGTGGCTCGCCGACCGATGAGGACCAGCTCAGGGTCGACATCCTGTTGTTCCATGAGCGCCCCTTAAAAAAGCTAGCAAAGTTGAAGAGGCACGCTAAACCACGCGTTCTAGTGGGGCTCGTCAACTATGCTACGGACTAGTTGCAGAATTGTTCGAAAGAAATAAAGCAGCCCTGGAACGCAAAGGGCGTATGAAGGAACATTGGTGGATTTTGGTCAGTGAGAGTCTGACACTCCCTCCCACTTCGCCGAGAGCGACAGAAGTCATTTAATGATTACTCATCCCAAAAAAGCAAGACTTTGTCTTTAGAAAAGACATCATCATTCACCGCTAACGATTTTTTCCTTTTGGTATTCAATGACGTACAAATGTTAAAAAAAAAACAATTCTTTGGTCTGTGTTTTTGATGACACGGTTGGCGCAGTGGTTGAGCGTTCGGCTGCTGCGCTACGTGTCGCGGGTTCGATTCCCGCACGGAACAAATGTTTGTATAGCCTATAGATAGTTGTTCCGGGTCTGGGTGTCTTGTGTATGTGAATTTACATGTTTGTGAACGTACCCTCGATACAGGAGTAAATCCTAGTGTGGGGCAAAGATTTTATCTAAAAAAAAAAAAAATTGAGTAATAGAAGTGTCTGACATTCTGACTTGACATTTTGATTTATAATGAATTGTCTGTGCGTTGACATTTATCAGAATCAGAAAGAAGCTTTGGAATTGGTACGTTGATTGATTTATCTAAATCGAATTCAGTCAGCGTATAAAATCAGTCGGGCGAAGTATATTATAAATAAATTTGAGTATCACCAATTATTCTGGTCTGTAGTGTAAATGATATTTATTTTGCAAATTGGTTATAACTTTCACTCATCATTTTTAATAAATGAGGCCGGAGTTTCCAGAGGTCAAAGTCTCGTTTAAAGTCTTTTCTACAACGTAAACAGTTATGTAATATTCAAATCATATACGTTTGGCCATCCCATCTTTCTAACTCGTTGTGTTGTGCTGGTGCTACAGCTGCGGCTGCTGAGAACCTCAAACGGCGGAAATATAATAACCTAGTCGGCAATTATATGTTTTAGCCGTTTGGGGTTGAAACTCTTGGACCGTGGGGCGCGAATGCTCATACGTTATTTAAAGAACTTGCTAAACGTTTAGTTGACACTTTGCCTGACCCAAGGGCTAGCTTTTACTTCGGACAGAGGATAAGTATTGCCATACAATGTAGCAATGCCGCTAGTCTATTGGGTTCATTCCCAGTCGATAGCGATGCGGACGAGTTTTTTTATGCCATTTTGTAGTTAAGAGGATTTTAGTTTATTTTTAGGTTAATTGTATATATAGTAAGATTCGAAAGTAAAATAACTATTGCATTTAAAAGTGAATCATTTGAGAACCATATACATACGTTCATATCTGAGATGTTCTTTTGAGGCCCACCTGTCCCAAACAGTGCAAGCGTTTGACAGTTATTGCGAAATGGAACTGGAAATAGCTGTGTATTTCTGAAATTCCAACGGTGTCTCGTTGTGGATCCGCGGTGATTGACTTTAAAACAATTGAGTTCGCTTTCGAATTGTGTATGCTCACTTGAGTGAAGTGAGCGGTGATCTTTAAAAAATGTACGCTCTTTGGCAGTGAAAATTCTACAGTGTAAAAGCTAATTTCCCCCAACATTAGGCATATTATTTGTTAGCATTTTTTCGCAATGATTCACAATCTAGGCGCTCCTTATAAAAAGGGAAGACAGTTGATGGACGTATCTGCCTTTATCCTCAATCACTTGCTCTAAACGTGTTTGGAATATGTTTTATTGTTTAGTATGGAGGTCTGTGACCCCTTTTTTTTTTTTGGATGGGAAATCATCAAATGACTTCTCCCACTCTGGGCGGAGCGGAATGGAGTGTCAGACTCTTACTGACTAAAACCCACCCGTGTTCCTGCTTGTGCCCTTTGCGTTCCAGGGCCGCGGTGACTCTTTCGAAAAAATTCCGCAACCCTAGCAGGCACTGACCCTATGGGGCCCCGTCTTCTTTGCTGACGTTCTTTGAGGCGCGTGTGGAACACGACGCGCCGTCGACTCGGGCCTGGTTGCTATCGGACGGCGAGCCACCCATAGCTCGCCATCCGCAGGCCCGCGCCTACGGTGGAGGTCTGTGACCCCTTCAAGTAGAATTTAATTTATTAAATTGAAGAAGGAGATATTTAAAGCAAAATATTTGGAAAACTGTCCTGGTATTCAATAAAAAATCTATATATGGCGTAATAGCTACTGAGTCATGGTTCCTACTTAAAATTTCGTTCACCATCTTATCGTTAAAATATTCTTTTTCACACAAACTTTAATCTGAGTAAATCCATACTATAATACTATACTATTTAACTGTCTGTCTGTTTCATTTTCACGATTAAAATAATAATGTTGACCAAGATTACACTTCGGTGAAGGACATAGTATAATAATTTTTGGACTTGTACGCGAGCGATACGCAGATATTAGTCCGATATCATGAGAGAACTTAATCGGTTTACAAAGGTCCAGAAATTCTTATTATGAAAATACCTTAGAGATTTACAGCACATGCTATAAATATATACAACATACAGTTGCCTATGCTTTGAAATTTTGGACACAATGTTTTATTTGTATGGGTTTTTTTTTAAAAAAAAGAGAAGCCTATGTTCAACTGGGCAAAGCCAGGCTGTGGAGAGCAGCCCAGAATCAGGGTCTGAGCCCTTTCTGAGCCTTTACTGGCAATATTCATGCCTACTAAAACCTTCAAAGTGGTGAAATATGGGTGTACCTCTGTCTACCTTTCACTGGATCACTTGTAAATAATAAATATGGTATTGTTGCGCGCCACAATTAAGCAAGGAAAACAGAGGCATTCGGTACCACTAGCGCCATCTAGTATCGAGTAGCAGAACTAGTAAAGGCAAGAACCTTCGAGACTTTTTGATGCTAGAACATTCTAGAATTCTTGAACCATAGTCAGTCGCGACCGATATGTACGCGAACTTTCTGGAACTTTCTACAATGGAAGGTTCTGGAACTACCCGGCGCCCTATATAAGGCTGGCAATCGGCTGATTTTATTGTAACGAACCCGAAGCTCGTAACAGTATGTGTTTCTGTAGGTACTTTAACTAAAATTAAGAAATAAAATTCGTTCTCAACGGTGTCAGCTGGTCATGTGCCCAAGAGACTGGCGGCATTTTCTGGTCGGCGTCGTATCGAAGTGATTTGACTCTGGCCAAAGTAAAAGCCAGCCCTTAGGTCAGGGAAATTAGTTTGAAAACGCTGTGAGCACAAGGACCAACGGCCCGAAGTTCTCCCTAAACGATTCGAAAATCGAAAATATGGTTGACCTTGACGAACTGAAGGGACACTTACGCTGCAGACTTCCTCGAAGTGTCCCCGCCAGACGGTGATCTGCGGCACATACCGGCGGTCGAAGAACCTGGGCAGCTGATGCAGGAAGGCTGCCACGCCTATGTAGATCAAGCACTTCATCACGTTGGGCATGGTACACCTGGAGAACAAGAACAGAATGAGTAGGTACAGTGGCCGTACTAAGAAGTGCCAATGCTATCATTATTCGTGTGAGGGAAAGGGATAGTGCTATTCGTCTTGTGTAACTCCGTCTCTCTCTGACACAGGAATCTCATGATGGATTTAAGACGTCATAATAGGGCTGCTGGTCTTCAAATTCAACTGGCGTTGACATGGCATGGGTTCTCTGGGTTTATTGAACCTGCCCGAGGCTTCGCCGGCGTGAATAGTGGAAATTATGCCAAGGGATTACTACCGGGACAAAAAGCCAAGTGCTATTCAAAACTATAATCTATTACTGTGCCATCTTTCATCCAGATCCGTTCAGCCGTTCCGGCGTGAATGAGTAACAAATATACATCCATCCAAACCATCGTTGCATCTATAACTGAAGTAAGATGTTGTGTAGAACACTCATTGCAACAATGGCAGCTTGAGCTGTTATGATATTGGTTTTAGTTTCCATAATAAAGAAGACCTGAATGATGAAGAAAACCTTATTTGTTTGTTCTATGACATTTCTGGATCGATTTTGGCTGTCACTGCAAAGCTGTATCGCTTCAGCAGTTGGATTTCGCTGTTGACATTGTCAGCATACGCTTTATCTCCCGATAGCCAGAATCCTTCGAAATCACCCTACGATTGTTGACTATGCTTGTTGTGTCTCACCATCTGATGTGTCTGCCCTGACTACCGTGCTACAATGTTATAATTTAAGAGCGTGTACGCCGTATGGCATTTCATACAAATTTTCAAGTCACTATTTTGCGAAATGCCTGAACCGACATTAATGAAACTTCGCACATATAAGCAGGATACATAGTTCTAAAAAGTTAGTTAAAAACATTTTCGAAATGTCTTATTTAAAAAAGATAACTGGGAATTTATGTTTGTATGGAAAATTTAAAATGGGTCTAATTTCACTGTAACACAATTTATCGAAAATGTTTTCAACTAACTTTTTAGACCTATGTGTCCTGCTTATATGTGTGAAGTTTCATTAAAATCTGTAAAGTAATTTCGGGAAATAACGACTTGAAAATCTATATGAAATGCCGTTTGGTGTATACGCTCTTAAACGTTTCTGCAAAACAAAAGCTCGCTTCCCACGGACTTTCGCGAAGTAAAGAAAAAACATTCTTAATTCGTTTTTTTTGTTTACTGAAAACACAATATTATTATTTGCGATAAAGCAAATGACAAACAATAACTGTAACCCATAATTAGATCGTTATGTGTGACTTCATTTGAACAATGGCTAAATCGATGCCACTCTTATTTCACCTAACTAGAGTTTTGCGGCTAACGAAACATTGGTTTTCATTAAATTTAGTTGGTGTAACTCACTTTAAATTTTACAGTAAATTACCCGTAAAAGTTAGACTTAATCGGTCTAGACATAATTAAATTCAGATGGGCATTAAAATCTGAATCACCTCGCCAGATGTGGTTTGTACTTCGAGCATAAAACTAATGATTCTTTACGACATTATTGAAGATTTTGTATCTGCTGGAAAAAATAATTATTTTGCCAATAGGGTAGTTAACTAAAAAAAATCTAATTAGTCCGTCGGATAGATTTCTAAAAACTATTGGACTCTTATTTTTTCTTTTTTCACGTAAACAAAAATTAAGACGATACAGTGTGTTGAAAACTCGTGTGACGTCACTACTCACTACAATTTTTACCGAGCTGTGACGTCACAAGCCCCCCTCTCCTGATCTTGGATGCTTTGTATCTTTGTCAGTTTTTATAGATTAGATAAAGGAAAAAATACGTGTCCAATATTTTTCTATAATCTAACTGACGGACTAAACATAATCATATATTTTTTACTCAGGAAACATCCCTATTATAAGGCAGTATTTTATGCACTATCAATCTACCTTTGCGGTTTCACATCTACGAGTATTTCAAGAGTAACCGGATACAGCTGACCACCAGTATTTTATGTGGAGCGACTGCCTATCCGACCTCCATAACCCAGTAACTGGGTAACACGATGTCCTTTACAAGACAGGTGTCAGATTTCCTGGCTTCTGACAATCTCTTACGACTGTCAAAGATCTATAAATTACTGCCGGAACCAACGGCGTTCCGAGGTGGAATCTGTTGATGTTGAGATAATCGATCATCCACAGACCAAACACGGCAAGTTTCATTTAACCTTGGAACCTACGCAGCTTTAGATAATTAATTTTTAGTCACTAGTTTCTCAAATTGGCAGACACACAAATCGTTAATTCAAAGTCTGAGATAGCGCACTCTCAGAATGAAACCGGCTTAACTCAAAATTCCTGTTACTTATACTTATTTTGCTATAAACTGAACGTAAAAAACATATTCTTTGATGAAAAAGATATCGACATATACATACATATAGACAGAAGACAGCTTATACATAGGTTTCTTTATTCCACCATAACTTCTTAACGGCTTAACCAATATCAATGTATGTGGTGTCGTTAGAAACGTTGAGTTATTCCGGGTAACATAGGCTAATGGAAATTTAAAAAAATAAATAGGGGAAAGAAAAACAAAATATTTTGTTTTCATGAAAATTAGTCTACATATGTATAGGTACTGTCAACGTCTAAAGCTTGCAAAAACGGTATGAAATAAAAACAAATAATTAAAAAAAATAACGCCTGCCATGTCAAAAATAAACTAAAAAAATAAAAACAAGACAGATAATAATCTTTTCTTTGCAGTCGAGGGTACGGTTCCTTTGAATAGTTCTTTACAGGTCCCCCGACTGCAATGAAAAGATTATTATCTATTTTGTTTTTAATCTATTTTGTTCACTTTTTGACATGGTAGGCGTGTTTTTCAATTTTTTTAGTTATACTAGAAAGATCCCTATTGCAATAAGCTCAACTCCCATTAAAAGGATCTTATACTATAATTCGTTTGATGACGGTATACTACCACCTCTGGCAACCGTTCCTGGAAATACCAGCGTGAAAATTGCTAGTTTTAATTATAGTTGGTTCGTAGAAAGTGGAGGTCAGTCGTTACCCGTGAGACTCGTTGCAGGCTCGCGGCAACTATAAAGGCAGCTACGGTGCAATTAAATTGTACGTTGCATACAATGCAGGCAATAATAACCGTCTTGTATTGTCAACTTATGCTTCGATTGGTACTATTTATAAAGCAATAATAGGAACTAGGTTTTTGTTCCTGTTATTGCATTTCGATACCAGGGCTGTACCACGAAGTGCCAATGCTATCTAGATTTAGTGTGAAAAAGGGATAGTGTTATTCGTCTAGTATAACTCCGTCTCTCTCTGACGCAGGAAGCATGATGGATTTAAGACTTCATGGTAGGGCTGCTGGTTGTAAGCTGTCTGACGATGGATATAGAAATTATTTATTTGCTAATAAGGATTATTTGACAAGTTTGAAATTAAGTGTTATAAATTTTGCTATTATTGTTTAGTTTATTACACGACTGCCCAAAAAAGGAGTGTAATGTTTTCAGGGTTCATGTTTGTAAGTATGTATTTATGTACATACATATGTATGTATGTTTGGGAGTTTATTCCGCCATAACAACTATACGGCTTAACCGATATCAATGTATGAGGTATTGTAAGAAGCGTCAAGTTATCCTGGGTAACGTAGGCTAGTGAACATTTAAACAAATAAAAAGGGGAGCTATGCTTCATAAAGAAAAACGATTGAAAATTAGACTTAGTATACTCTCTTCGTCTAAAGCTTGCTTAGTATGTAACAAAAAGGGTATGATATAAAACAATTAATTAAAAAAAAACGCCTGCCATGTCAAAAAGTGAACTGGGACGATTCCTTGTAGTGCTTGTAGTGAAAAACACTTGACCGTTCACACTCAACCGATGATACGTTAGTGCGTCGAGTGTGAAGGGTCAAGTGTTTTTCTATACATTTGTCTGTTCTGGCGTTACGCGACCAATAATACGCGACGCATGTTCCGTCAGATATGAACCTTCCCTAAAGGTCTGCCGACTACAATGAAAGATTATATTATCGATCTTGTTTTAATTTTTTAGTTCACTTTTTGACATGGCAGGCGTGTTTCTTTTTTATCAAATACAGAACGAATCCCTGTAATATGACCTCGCACATACTGATCCTGACACAGATTTATATCTCCGTCTGTTTTCCAACTATGTTGAAGTCGGCTTTCAGTCTAACCGAATCATCGAAAACATGTTGCACAACACTACTGTCACTCAGTGTGTCCCCTCACTGGACCACGGTACGGAACTTGAGACCGCAAACACTAGGTGAGTTGTTAATTTGTTTGAGAACTCGAGACTCGGTTTGTGGTCAGCTCGATGGCGCAGTGGATTGTGGCTACAGGTAATATACTCCTGTTTCAGTTCATTAATGAAGTGCTGTGCACACTATTGAAATCGAATTGACTAAACACAAGGTACTTCGCTTAAAAGGATTTTTTTTCTTTGTTGGTAAGATTGACAATGCGTTAGGCAAGAAATACTCTTTCTTATACACCATACAAAAATAATGTATTAGGAATATTCCTTTGTTAAGCCCTTCTATATTAGAAGGGCGTAACAATGGGCTGTCTTGTAGCTAAATGCGATCTTTTACAGACAACTTTGGAGTTATGATATCGGTATTTGAAATATTGTTTATTAAGTTATTCAGTTTTCTTCGAATAAATTATGTGTGTTGTGTGGGTTGTTGTTATTGTGTGTTGTTGATTTGTTGTGTTGTTATTGTTATTTTATTAGTTTTTTTTTGTAATCTGTTTATGACAACCTGTTTTAAGGAAATAAATAAATTAAATTGATTTACATATCGTATGGCTGATTGGGCTGATCCACCACGTACAATTAAAGTTTCCACTGAATTATTTGCTACCTAATCCTCAATCGATTAATCTATGTATATTAGATTCATCCATTATTGACTGACAGACAACGCACAGTCTGAACTACTCGTCGTAGAAAGCTGAAATAGGGGGTGGGGGTGGAGTGTTTAGGGGTGCTCCCCAACCCACCCCAAGGAACCTACATGCTAAGAGGATTTCCCCAAACTCCTACGAAGGAAAAAACGAAAGATGCGCGTACGAAATCGCAGGCAAAACCTAGTAAGTATTAATACTAAAAATATGATGAGGAGCTCGTGGCTAAATTACAACAGCCGTACGGGTCGATCTGCAAGGTTAAGCAACATTTGCGGAGGTTGGTCTGTGGATGAGTGATCTTCTCAACATACTGAGATTCCTCCGTGCCTCGGAAAGCACGTTAAGCCGTTTATCCCAATAGTTACTTGTACATCTTTGGGAATCGTTACGGATTGTCACAAGTCAGAAAACTTGATACCGGTCTTGCCTAGAAGTACCGTGTTACCCAGTTACTGGATTTTGGAGGTTAAATAGTTAGTCGCTCCACATAAAATACTAGTATTCAGTTGAATTCAGTTTGATTGGAAGCCGACCCCAATATAGATGCGAAATGGTTAGGCAGATGATGAGTACAATGCCAGAAAAATATGATGTAGGTAAATAGAATATAACCTAAGCTTAATCCCAGTTACAGCGGACCCAAAAATCTTACGTTTAAAATAGAAATGAAATATATTTTCCTCGCTTTTATGGTTTCTTCGTCATTATTAAGTCAGAGTAACACAATAATCCACTTATATAAATATAATACAAAAAGATACTCTTCGGAAAGTTCAGTTAAGGGTCAGGGAGCCACGACTTGAGTCTGACATTTATCAGATTGTCATCGAGTATGGAGTGGGCGGCCTAATGTAATTGAAAAGGAATAAATTGTACGAATACGCTCAATCAGGTTTCAATACTGTGACTAATTGGCTTCAAAGCAATTTACTAACTTTAAATGCTGACAAAACAAAATATATTCACTTCTCCATGCGCAAACCTCAATTTAACATAGCTAATCCTCAGCTGTTTGCTCATAAATGTGAACTCTACCCAATCAGTATATGTGATTGCCCTTGTATCCTCCAAACATCCAACATTAAATATCTCGGAGTAATAATAGACGAAACACTCTCTTTTAAACCACATATTGAAATTCTGGTTAAAAGAGTGCGCAAGTTAATCTATGTTTTTAAGAAACTGCGAGCTATTGCGGATTCAAAACTAACGAAAATATAACGAATAACTGAAATATTTGTATGACAAGTAAAAGTCTTCAGTTTCTTTTTGGGGTGGATTTCTTTGTGTTATTTAACAACACAAAGGACTGGTTAACTTTCAATCAATTTTTTCCAACCTATGTTAAGGTACCAGTATTATACATAGAGCGACTGCCTAGCTGACCCCCAGAAACCAAGAAGTTTTGCCAAGGGGTAGCTTAGTACCCCTGGGCAAAACTGTTGTCAGAGATTTTGGATTCTTACTAACATTCAGAAGGTATAATGCATCCGCAACAGAAGTTAACGCCCCGGGCGTCGGGAAACGCAGGGCGATTCCCGGCTATCGTAGGCGCGGGCCTACGGACGGCGAGCTATCCGATAGCAAGGCCCGGGCCGATGGCGCGTCGTGTTCCACGCGCGCCTCAAAGAGAACAAAGAAAAGTTAGCAAAGAAGACGGAGCCCCATTAGGTTATTGCCTGTTAGGTTTGCGGAATTTGTTCGAAAGAGTTACTGCGGCCCTGGAACGCAAAGGGCACTAGGAGGAACACGGGTCGTTTTTAGTCAGCAAGAGTCTGACACTCCTTTCCGATCCGCCCAGAGCAGAAGAAGTCATTTGATATTTCCCCATCCAGAAAAAAGGGTGTTTTTTTTATAATTCCTTCAACGGGTATTTTTTATATTGTCGCAATGTATTTTCCCTTTTTTATTTAATTCGAATATAATTTATTTAAACGCCTTTTGATGAACTGCTGTTTTGCAACCCACACCGTTTCATCAGAAATATTAGAAATAATTTTGTGAAACTTAGCGTGAGCGTATGAGAATCAGCCCACATTCCAGCCACCTACCCTTAGGGGTTTGAACTCTGAAAGAGGTTGTTCTTAAAAGGTCTCATTTTAATACTCACTTTTGTTTATTGATTTCGGTGAGTTTTCGAGTAGTCAATAATTGAGATAGCGTGGGCTTTGTATAGTACAGTCAAGTCGTTTATTTCATCGACAGTTTATTTATTATTATTTTTGGAAAACTTACAGCTAGGCAGATACAATAGTTTTGTTCATAACAACAATATGGCCAGTTAAAAGTTTTCATGATTAGTGTAGATACAATAATTAAATAAACAAAAATAATTAAAGTAAAAGGCAGCGGTGAAGTACAAATTAAGATTAAAATATTAGTATGACGAAAACATTAAAATAAAAAATAATAGAAATTGACTTAATGTAACGGTTATAGGTTGTCAAAGAAGTGATTGCTAAAAGTCTTTTTCAATTTAGACAAGCGTGTATTAAAAAAGTTTTCAATTTTCTTTATTTTCAAGTTAGGGCAAATAATACGAACCTTTTAGAGCAAGCAGGGCATCAAAACTATCATTAAACCACTACACAATAAAAATCCAAATAAGTTTACGCCAATGTTTGTTAAAATCAAGCTTAAAGACTTTTATAGAGCCATTTTATGAAATACTAAATGAACCGGTGAACTTTTTTTTCACCTAAATCTTGTTTTGATTGCTCTTTTTACTAAGGGTTTTTTTTCGTTTTTCGAAAAAAAAAATAATAATAACCAAACCTGGTTGTATTTAAGCAGATATTGCACGAAAAAAAAAACAATTCGGTCCAGATTTATATTTATGCAGAAGGTAGATAATTCAAATCTGTTTTGTTTGTGTCATAGTTTAAATCTAATTGTGTATGTGAGATTGTTTGTTTGTAAACGCACCCACGACAAAGGAGAATTTCCTAGTGTGGGGCAACGTTATTATATAAAAAAAAAAACAAAAAGGATCCTGTTCCTTCAGGTGTTTTTTTTTTTTTTTTGAAAAGACCATTCGCTGTTCAGCACATTAAGGCTGGTTACTGCTTAACCGGGCAATCCTGTGGTGGCCTTATATTCTAAGGCCCCCAGCCAGGGCTTAAAACTACTTAAAAACTAAATGACCGCTCGCTATTCCTTCAGGAGTTTCAGAAAATTCTCTTTTAGTGCTCCCCTAACCACCCCAAGGAACATGCCAAATTTCAGCTTTCTACGAACATGAGTTTCGGCTGTGCGTTTTCTGTCAGTAGCGCAAAATTATATATTTATTTGATTATGGTTTTATGTTCATAAACTTACAAACTAATTAGCATTTGTAAGCTTCAAGCTAATCTCCGTATTATTCAACCGTTTAAAAAAATCCTCCACTTACAGAGAGTTACACTAATAGAGCAGGTTACCGGGAGCGAAGCCGCAGAGTAAGCACTAAAGCAGATTCTATCATCGATAGGAAATCATCAAACGCCTTTCCTTCTCCGCAGTGTCAGACTCTTACTGACTAAAGCCTACTCGTTTTCCTTCAAAATCCGTTTGCGTTCCAGTGGCCGTACTACGAAGTGCCAATGCTATCATGATTCAGTGTGAGGGAAAAGGATAGTGCTATTTGTCTTGTGTGTAACTCCGTCTCTCTCTGACACAGAAATCATAATGGATTTAAGACGTCATGGTAGGGCTGCTGGGCCGCGGTGACTCTTCCGATCAATTCCGCAGGTACTGGCTTTTGCAGCTAAGATGTTACCTACAACGTGCTCATCCTTGACAGTAGATTTTAAGACATCGAATTTATTTTGACTGTGAGTGTACTTCCTACGCGTTTGTATGTTGATCTTAATGTCGAAAGTCATATTTCGGAATTTTACGTCAACAATCTCACCAGTTTTGTTGTGAAAAAATTCTGGCACTGTTAGTAATCAAAGATCTCTGCTGGGGCGGTTTTAGCAATGTGTGGGAGTTTTTAACAGATGGTTATACTAACGCCTACATCACTTAGGTAGGCGCAATAAGCACAATTCACGGATTTTCTAAGGCTTTAACTTTATTTAAGAAATGTTAAAGATTATGATGTGTTGGCAGAAAAGTCGTTCCGTTTCTTTCTAAAGCGTAGTGAATGGTGTAAACTCAGTTCATTCTGTAAGTCTATGAAAAATAAAGACAGAAAACAGAGAGGAAAAAACTACGTTTTTTTGACACAAACTCGATGCTCAACAACTCTGTGACACACATCTAGGACACAGAGAGACGAACAAAACAAAAATAAACAAGTAAAAAAAAATGTTACGGTTAACTTATAACAGTTGAAACAAATTCAATGTTTTGTCTTGTACTTTTTTTTTTCTTTTTATTATTTCAATATTTGTAAATATGTGAGTACCATGGGCATGAGATATTTAGAAGTTTACCTCTGCTGGTAATACTTTGTTCTATAACTAGTATACTTGGTGCATCGTCCTCACATATAATGAAGTATTTATTGTATTACCAAATATTGTAAAACATTGTTTTGAAAAGAGTAACTATGGAGTTTCTTGTCCGTTCTTCTCCATAAGAATCTACCTTTGCGAATGGACGCTAGAGTCACTTAATTTATGATATTTTTTATTGATGACGTTCAAAAGTGCCGTTAATGGCCTAATTGAAATAAACGTTTTGAGTTTGAGTTTATGACTGGATACACTAGCTTCTGCTCGCGACTTAGTCCGCGTGGAATAGTTAGGAACATCCCGATTTTGAAATGTTCTTCATTGGTGCTCCGCTACTATTGGCTTTATCGTGATGATATATAACCTATAACCTTCATCGATAAATGGCTAAATGGGCTATCTATCACTGAAAGTATTTTTCAAATCGAACCAGTAGTACCTAAGATTAGCGCGATCAAGCAAACAAACAATCTTTTCAGCTTTATATAATCTATACTAATATTATAAAGCTGAAGAGTTTGTTTGTTTGAACGCGCTAATCTCAGGAACTACTGGTCCGATTTGAAAAAATCTCTCAGTGTTAGATAGCCCATTTATCGAGGAAGGCTATAGGCTATATATCATCACGGTAATACCAATAGGAGCGGAGCAGTCATGAAAAATGTGACACAAACGAAGTTGTGCGGACAGCTAGTATAGTATAGATATACTTTATTGTTCAATGTGTCACAAGCACAGAAAAATCTTTTATAAAAACAAGTGTATAATGGGCGGTCTTATCACACAGTGCAATTTCTTCCAGACAACCTAACCCACCCCCTACTCTTATAAAATTTCCTCACAACCCAAAAAATATTTATTACAACCCACTAGTAACGTGGCATGTTCCAATTTTCGGGCAATAATCATAAACTGGTAAACAGGATGGAACGCCACTCAGTCGTGATATTTTATTTGACCATACTTTATGGGCTATAAACTATTGCGACTCGGCAACCCGCCTCGGATTTACGTCAATTCTTTATTGCAATTTTAATGAGTTTATTAGAGCAAATATTGACTGTTCGGTCTCTTCCATAATTCGGAATTAGTCGAAGTTTGTTTTATTTTGCAGCCAACTTGTCTTGGCAAAATCTGGTTTGACCTAACTACACACATCAAAAGTTTTTACGAAAAATGTTATTCCTTAAGCCAATTTACTTCAAGAAACTTTGTACGAATACTGACCTAAGTGAACTATGAAGGTTGTTTCAAGTCAAAGTCAAAACGTTCATTTCAATTAGGCCATTAAACGGCACTTTTGAACGTCATCATTAGAATTTATCATAATTAAGTGACTCTAGTAGTCTAGCTATCAGAATTCGTTTTTCAGAACTACCCTTGAAAGACGATGTAGGGGGCGTCAAAGTTTGTATGGAAGAACTCCTAAGGATTATAAATTTGAAACTTGGCAAGAAAACTGTCCTTAGAATACGACTACTCAGTTAATAATAACTAATCGCATGATAATTTGGTCAAAACTACCCCCAAAAGGCGAATTAGGGGATGTTAAAAGTTGTAAGGAATTGATGTTATTGAAACTTAGCACTAATTGCTTTGATTATAAACTTATAAAGGGGTGATGAAGTTCTTAGAAGTGGATTTTACTGCTTACTACAATTAACTCGAAATTGATGCAATAAATAGCAATAACGGAAACGTAGCATACGATTTTATTTTTATCAACCCCCAACGGGTTAATGGACGCAAAAGCAGTGCTGATCTTGTGCTCTCAGCGGCAAAAATCGCTGAGTAATTAAATGAAAATCGTTGTGATTAATTTTCCAAATCTACCCTTTAAAGGGGTAGAGGGGGCGTTGACGTTCATGAAGTACTTACTTAATCCGCGCGGACAAAGTTGCGGGCGAAGCGCTAGTAATATTTATTTATGCGAAACCGAGTTTGTTTGTTTTTAAGCCAAAACCGTTTCAGCTATTTAGACGTGAAAACGTCTAAATAGCTGAAACGGTTTTGGCGATTGTTTTGTATACTTAGAGATAGATGGGATCCTAGACCTGGCTACTTTTTTGCGAAAATCTACATAAACACGAGTGAAGCTGCAGACAAAACTAGTATGATAATTATTTATTCAAAAGCCTTACACAAACTTAGGGAAATCTCAATGAGCAAATACATTGTTAAGGCGTTTACGTTACAATTCTTAAGTACAAACAGGGTGTTTTTTTTATAAGTGGACGAAAAATACTGGTAATAGTCTCGGGCCCGATCTGAATAAAAACTGTGTTATAATGTTTTGGAATTGTACAGAGGGCCTATTCCTCAAAAGCCCAGCATCTTCTTAAGGTTTCTTACTAAATCCAAAAAGAAAGCCCTTTTAATCTGGCAAACGCAGAACTTTCCTCTTTCTAGAAAGAGTAAAAAGTAAGTAGGCACACAAAACATATCCTAACCACACATTTGACTCCTGAAAAGTCCTATTTTCCGGCCGACAACGTACCTAAGACTTTCACAAAAGCCGTGTGCTTCGGTCTCACCTGACAGATCCAAAAGGGCGACTTTTGAATACTTTTCCTTCATCACACGTTCTGTGACACCTCAACCCTTATCAAATGAATAAGTGATTATAAATATATTTTGGTCTCCGATGCAGATATTTTTCGGGAAATTAGTAAGGAGTATATGGGACTTGTAGACTTAGAACGCTGTGTGAGGGTTGTGAACTTAGGTAAATTACTTTTTTTTTATTGTCAGGCTCGCGTCTGATTGTATCTCATCTGATGGTAAGCGATGATATGGCGGATTCGCTCTTATTAGATAATAGCACCGCCCCGCGATTTCACCCGCGTAGTCCCGTTCCCGTGGTAATATGGGGATGAAATATAGCCTATTACTCAGGGTGAATGTAGCTTTCTAATGGTGAAAGAATTTTTCGAATCGGTTCAGTAGTTTCGGAGCCTATTCAATACAAAAAAACAAACAAATCTTTCCTCTTTATATAATTAGTATAGATCGATAAAAAAAAATAACTTTATTTGATTCTAGGTGGCAACATTGTCTATGACCTTGGTCTATAATGTTTTTGATTGATTGTTGCTTCGTGTTCTTGCAAACGAATAAATAAGTTTTTCTACTGTTTACAAAGAATCAGAAACCCATATTCCAATTGCTCTTGACTATTAAAGGTTAAATACCGTCAGGTTTTAGCTACAAGGAAACACAGTCCCCGGCAGCGAATTACACTCCTTAGCTGTACTTACAATGAAATTATTCACAAAACGTTTTGTGCGTATGGGTGAGATGTCCACCATAAGCATGATCATAAAAGGTACTAGTAATAGGCAGTATCGCTCTGCATTCCAATTACATTGCTCAAAATTTCACAAAATTGAAGTAGGACTGGGCTGGCCACGTAAGCCGTGCCGTAAGTTGTGGGCCAAAATACCCACCATGTGGGGCCAGAAAACTGAAAAAGCTGGAGGATATGGGGAGAGTAATTTGCCTAGCTGTGGAAAAATACAACCGACTTTTACACAAAAAAATCAAAAAAGTGCAAAATAACTTTAATTTCGGAACTCGGTGTTTGTGGTTGCTTTTTCGTTTTTTGAACACCGACTTCCGAAATTAAAGTTATTTTGCACTATTTTGATTTTTTGTGTAAAAGTCGGTTGTATTTTTTTGTAAAAAGTTTTTTATTTTTCACTTTTTAGTGGTACCTACACCCCCTCCCCTCCCCCACCTAAACGAACCAATCACATTGGTGTAAAAAAAAACGTACAGCTCCTTTGCAGAGTAAACTAAGAGGTCGTCAAAGTAGACAAAGTACATATTTTTTTTAGATTTTTCGAAAACCGCTTGGTTGATTTCGATAAAATTTTCATGGGACCATTTGGAAAGTATACCCTTTCCAATAAAAAAAGAATTTTTCAAATCGGTTGACAAGCGACGGAGTTATGCGCGAACAAACATAAAAAAAAAAATACAAACATCCGAATTGAGAACCTCCTCCTTTTTTAGAAGTCGGTTAAAAATTGAAGCTTACAATAAATCTGTCTAATCTCATCTCATCGAGTCGATGAAACGACTACTCGTACATGTAATATTACTATACACTTGGCGAGACTGGTGTCAGTTTTTATTCGAATTGAAAAAAGGAGGAGATTCTCAATTCAAATGTCGTTTTGTTTGTTCAGCGATATTTTCGCCAATTGTCAACTGGTTTGGATGAATCTTTTTTTGTTTGAAAGTATCTCAGGGACTGGTCTCTTTTCAACTAGTGAAGATTTGAGGAAGAACTTCGGAAATAGGGAACGGTACGCTTCAAGTTAATAACATAAAACCACGCCAATATGTTGTGAAAGGGAAGGTGTACAAGTCAATCATGTGTTTGACGTTATCTATTCAGACATATTTTTTTTTTGTTTATGAAACGGTCTTGATGATTCTTTTTGGTTTAGATAAATATATTGAATTTGCATTGTACGTTGTAACTTCAAAAAAATATAAACTAGTGACCCTACTTTAAATCAATAAAACTGTGTGTATATATTAAACTATTTATAGTAATGTTGCATCGATGACAACCCATTCATATCCAGGCAAACTGTACATTCCAGGTTGCCAAAGACATCGCGGAATGCTATAAGGCCGCCTGTTGTACATGTGTTTTATTATGTAGTTTTCTTTTGTTTTGTTATTCTCGGTGTACAATACGGAACGTGCACGGCGTAGACTATGCCATCTAGTGTTGCAAATCTGAAACATTTACGTTGTAATTATTTGACCTGTGCTGCCACCTATACTTCCTGCACCCTTCGTTTAAGAGAACGTACACGAAGTACACTGTGCCATCTAGCGTTGCAAATTTTAAACTTATAAGTAAAATATACTTGACATTGCTAACACCTATAGTTTCTGCACGTTCCCTATTAAATAGGAATCTTGGTAAATTAAGACAGTTGCCCATCTATAGATCGACCTCGGGAAGAGTTGCTTAACCTTGACGAAAGATCCGTGAGGCTCTTGTTATTAAACCAAAAGCTTCTGTGATGTCAGCTACAGCAACAGTTATTATGATACCCCGCGGATTAAATGAAAAAACGTGCCCATAATTGAATCTTATTCTTGTCATCGATCGTAAAAGATTGCACGAAAATATAATTTGACGTGGCCAGCAAGAGGATGAATTATTCTATAAAGAGAACGCCTTAAAAGCTATTTTAATGAAGTTTGGGCGGTACTGAATCCAATAACTCGGTGTTGCTATAGTTTAGGGGATAGCTCTAAAATGATATTGTATTTTTTAAAATTTTCATAGCGTTTTTGTGCACTGATGAAAGTGTTGAATAAAGAGCTAAACTTGTGTGTACTAATTATATCTTACTTTAGGCCATTATAAATCCGAAAGTTAGGATAGATTGAAACACACCCATGTTTGTTGCTCAATCACAGCTGAACAAATGTAAATAAAATTTGGCACAGATATAGATTGTATTCTAAAATATACACCCCTAGTTTTTAATTAGTACAAATACTTTAAGGGCTTATTAGAAAAGGTCTTGTTATTATTTAAGAAAAGTCTCAAAAAATTATGTTCATAAACAGCAAAGTTATTAGCGTTTTTTATATCCTAAAATGCCACTCAACTTATAAAAATATTGTACAGGCTATTGATTTATGAATGAATAAATGACGATTAAAATGGAAAAACACTGCGCGTAGTATTTTCTAGTAGCAATTGTTAGGAATGTTGATTCTATTATGAATTTACCATTTATTAAAAAACTCCGTGAACAATTTTAGGTTTTTATTTTTTTACTTTTGACTACACAAATATGATCAGTAACGGATACGGACAGACCCTGTTTTTTTTTGAACTAATTAAAAACTAGGGGTGTATAAATACTAGCTACTGCCCGCGACTTCGTCCCCGTGGAATCCCCGATTTTAAAACATTCTTTATCGCTCCTCCTCTCCCCTCCTCCGCTCCTATTGGCTTAAGCGTGATGATATATAGCCTAAAGCCTTCCTCGATAAATGGTCTATTCAACCCAAAAAGATTTTTTCAATTCGAACCAGAAGTTCCTGAGATTAGCGCGTTCAAACAAACAAACTCTTCAGCTTTATATTATTAAGTATAGATATATCCCTTGGGATAATTTCCAACATTTACGTTGGCGAAGCCGGTGGCAGAAGCCAGTATATAAAGCGCTTTGTGTCTTAGACTTAGACTCCCTTCTGCTCCTCCCAGAGGAAAGAAGTCATTTCATGATTTCCCACACATAAAAAAAAACCTAAACTTGTTCCGCTTCGATATTATCGCTGAGTATGAATGTGTATAAATTCTAATGACATACAAATGCTTTTAAAAAAGAACCTACTAAATACATGATCACTCATGTAAATCATGAAAATACTTTGTAACTCTTATTGAGACATTATTTTCCTTTGATTGCTCCATGTTATTTTTATTTCCCTAGAGTACACAAACTTGTGTTACAAATAACGTGTACAGCTCACAGCAGGAATACGGCAACAAAATGGCGGCAAACGACGGCAAAATGACGGCAAACGCCGGCAAAATGGCGGCAAACGACCTCAACAAGGAGGCACCTTCATGAACACACTCAATTAACTTTAAATTACTAATATTCGTCTTTGTACACACTGACAGGAAATTAATAACAATTTTCTTGTTGTTAGTATAGATAAGTCTTGTTTTATTGGAAGGTTATGTATACTATCTTAAAATATTCGTTTAATTTGATTGGAGATGAAATTCTAGAGAATTATTTTAATTTTAAATGGTTAAGCTTTTTTTAAGACTTTTTCTTCATCTCAGACTTTGAAAAAAGGTTGTTATTGACTGAAATAAAGATTAACGATTTATTTTAATTTCATTTAAAATTTAGCGCGAAACAATTATTATCAAACGGATCATCTGAAGCCAAGCTATGTGAGAGATATGCAACTCTGCCCACTGGAATATTGACTCGATAAATTTAGTACAAAATAATACAGAACATAACTTTTTAAATATTATCAGCTAATCATAATCGGTCTTTTGATCCTAAACAAAAAAAAAAACAATAATACAGACATCTATACATATAAATAAAATAGGAGCGTTTGTTTGTAATATTGAAATAACCGCTTTTTACTACATGCATTATATTAATACATACGGTACATCGACAAAATAACATTTTTTACAATTTTTGACTGTCTGTCTCTTTCGAAAAAAATAGGCAAGCCTAGCAAGTTAGTAGCGCTATAAGAACATGAAAAAGAAGAAAAACACACGTTGCAGGTAGTAGCCAATTAGCTTTGTACATGAATGAAATAAGAGTTGTTTGGAAATGCTTACAAAACATTAAAAACAAACGGTAATTAGTCCGGAACAATAATGTAGCTCAGACTTCAAGCAACTGTTTTATCTTATATTTTTGAAAGCTGCAATACAATGATTAGGTCTCGCCTTGATAAAACTTGTAGCAGGGATGATACTCAGATTTCCCAGATCAGAAACTTATGTGTTTTATCATAAAAATATTCACATTCGCATTCCGTGGCTTTGTTACCCTCGGTACTCGGTCACCGGTCGATGGTTCGTATCCGGCTCGAAGGACCAAAAAATGTTAGGGTTTTCTCGTTAATGATGGACACTTCAGATGTTGTTACACCAAAGCACTGTTAAGAGTTCGTTGTCGAGTGGAAACTGTTACAGTTGTTGCCTGTCACGAATATACATAATTTATCTTCTTTTTCTGTATTGCCTAATCCTCAGAGAGAGCAGTGGTGGCCAGTGGTAACGGCCCCGACTTACGAATTGTAGGTTGTGGGTTCAAACCCAGCCAGGCTCCTCGTTACTTTGTGAAATTTCTTTCATTACCATTGCTCTCAAAACGGTGAAGGAAAACATCGTGAGGAAACCGGCATGTCCTAGAACCAAAAATTCGAAGACATGTGACATTCATCCACCCGCACTGAGTCCACGTGGTGGATTATGGCCCATTCCCTCTCCTAGAAAGGAGGCCTGTGTCCTAGCAGTGGGAACGTCAAAAGGCTTGCTTGCTTGCTATGCTTATGCTTATGCTATACCCCTGGGGTCGAGAATATTCTCATCATTAGTTTTGCAAAACGAGACTTCATAACAAAAATTGACTAGATTAAAACCACCAGCTTCATCTGACTTACTTCTATAGTAAATTCAGTTTAAAAACAACAGTTTTCCAATGAATCCCTAGACAGAAGAATGAATGAAGCAGAGAACGAGTGCATATTTGCGCTGCTACGTTTTTAAATTCGTCAGGAAACTGAAAAGTTTAATCTGTACACCTCTAGAGGATTGTCGTTGATTTTATTTGCTGAAACTGTCTGTTTGTTTTTCAGATTTTTTTATCTGAGGTCGTATTGTTATGGCAGGTTTATGGACGAAGTGAAGATTTGAATTTGGACGCGAGTATCACAGGTCAAAATCGGTTGCCATGGCAATGCAAAACGCTGTCATAAGAAAAACGGACGTATCGACACATGTCGGGTATCATTGATAGCCCTTTTAAAATGAAATAGAGATTTCTAAAAAAGTTTTTTTATGATATGTGCTTCCGAACTCTTAAAAAATCTGCCCATTTTTTAAACTATGAAGTTGAAAATTCTAAAAAATATGAGCAAATAGAACTTCACAGACACTTCCAACGAAAATTGGTGTGAACATCACAGCTTATATATTTTTAGAGATATGAGGTTTTAACAGTGAACTACGGAACTCTTCACTATGCGTGGCCCGACAAGCACTTGGCCAGTTTTTTCTGCAAAGAGGAGGCCTTTATCCAGCAGTGGGTGTCTACTGGTTGACATGATCATGATGATTGGGATGATTGATTGGGAGTTTGGGACCTGCAATTATTTTGGTCTTAGTGGTTTTGGTTACTTGTAAATATTGATTGAGCTTGACATTCATTTGTTATGTTTCAGTTCAATCGCTCAGTTTTTATGTATTTGCTTTTTGTTTACTCAAACCCTCGTTTTCCAAATCATCGCTAACCTCGTTTTAGCAATTAACTGAGTTACAAGATCAAAAAGTCTTTAGGAAATTAAAATTAATTTTGTAACTCATAACTCACTTTCACACAACTCTTGGTTTGAGATTGAATCCTTGGGATATTTCCTGAAGTGATTTATCGTCGGTGGTCTCATAGATTAATGCACAAAGTATAGTTTTATGACAATGAATAATGGCAAATGAATCGTTGTTAGGTGAGAGAGATAATGATTTTAATTTGAAACCATTAGTTTTTAGCCTTTCCTGGTAGCTGCAACATGGGGGTTTTAAGTCAACAGTAAACAGGTCACTTCTATATCATCTTCTGCTCTGCTTGGGCGGAGTAACGCCGTGTTCTCGTCGAGGCAATCGGCGGCGGCAACCTCTCACGTCCGGTCCTGGTTCAATCCATGGACCGGAGCGAGGAGGCAAGGGAAGCGGTCACATCCTTCTGCGAAGCAGTAATGCTAGCGAAGGAGGAGGCGGACCGCATGCGTGAGAGGGAAACCTCACGCTCCGTCAAGAAGACGCCCCCGGCGCGGCGTCGGGAAACGCAGGGCGATTCCCGGGCACCGTAGGCGTGGGCCTGCGGGCGACGAGCTATGGGTGGCTTGTCGTCTGATAGCAACCAGGTGAACCAGGCCAGGCAGGCAAGGTAATGACTTCTAAAGTTCTAAAAATTACAGTCGGGACCAAAGGTTTAACATGCTTTCGGAGACGCGAGGAATCTCGGTATGTTAAGATAGTCACCCATCCCCATGGATGGGTGACTATTACGTTTGCTGAGGTGGGTCTATACCCACCTCAGAAAACGTAACCCTGACCTCGGTTCAGCTTTTATTATTTAGCTACGAAGTTCCTCAAACGGCCATTCAAATATGAACTTTAAGAATCGCATAGAAAACCTTACAATTGACTTTAAGCGTAGCACATAGTAACTTAGTTTTACCTTGGTCTAAGAAAACATTTGCCTCGCCTAGCAATCACATGCATACTGTATGAAGAAGACAAGATTGAACGGTGAGAGGAGCTCCTGGAAGATTCAAAACAGCCGCAAGGGTCGATGTTTAAGGTTAAGCAACGCTTGCTCAGGTCAGTTCGTAGATGGGTGACCATTTTAACATACCGACATGCCTCCTTGCCTCTGATAGCATTCCTTTTTCTTCGACAGTCGTCATGGGTCAAAAAATGTTAAACTAGTCTTGACAAAGGAATCACAATATTTTTTTCAGCATTTGCGCGTGGCTCAACCCACAGGTACCATTTCTATACTAATCTACGATAGTGTAGCTTTATATTAGACTAGCTGACCCGCGCTACTTCGTTAGTGTTACATTTTTCATAACTGCTCCGCTCCTATTGGTCTTAGCATGATGATATATAGCCTATAGGCTTCCTCGATAAATGGGTTATCTAACACAGACATAATTTTTCAAATCAGAACAGTAGTTCCTGCTTTTTTAAGTATAGATAGATCACTTCCACAAAACTGTAAACAGTCAATTTTACTTCCATAATTCTCAATTGTACACCAAATATAATTTAATTTACACAATACATAACAAAGTTTATGTACTAAGGCTTGTTTTATTCAAAAATAAATATAGAAGTGCTATTTCTAGAACAGAAATAAGGCTCAAACATCTATAAAATCGAAAATGTCAAAACTAGGCCCAATAATATTCTAGACTTTGACCTGAATCTGTAGCTGGCATCAATACAAATTGTTATTAAATTGAAAGCCTCCGAAAGTGCTATAGGTATGAACGATCAAACGGTGTACATATGTATACGGGCAACTACAATTGAAATATGGGCAACTCCTGGCAACATTTGTGTCGCCTATGGCCCTTTCTCTTTATTGACGGAAAATAATTGAAAATAAAGAGTAAACGAGAAAAAAAAATAGATGTGGCGACGCTTGGAGCAGACCTATGTGCAAGTATGTTAACTTATGAAGGAATCATGAAATCATGTAAGTATGAATATACAGGGTGAAATTGAATAGATGCGACATATTTAAATATACAATAATACGTGTTGTCAAGAAAATTTAGCACATACCAAATGTAAAATTAATGAACTTTTATCACCGCTATGAATGGCAACGTTTAATAACGCGAGTACTCCACAACGATCATTGAGCACTGCGATTAGTTGGACGAGATTTTTTGATACTTTAATTTTTCTTATTTATTTTGCATATTAATTATTTTTCTGGAATACCGATAATTCGTACTTAAATAAAGATATTAACATCGATGGATCATTTTAAAACGCCAACCACGTAACTTTTTTTAACGATTTAGATTGTAGAAAAAACAGTTTATAATTACTATGTTACTGTAACTGAAGCTCCCATTTCATTTTGTCGCATCTATTCAAAGTCATCCTGTATTACAAAGCTTGCTTTGTTAGTTAACGAGTGCAATACTCTTATTTTAATTCTTTTGGTGAGCATGGAAATCAAAGACTATAGATACATTGACGTTCTATCAGCGACGACGATTGTTTTAAAGTGAACTTGTAGCGGCTATGTGTCACTTCGACAGCACACATAATATCAATTTTGGACATTTTGATAATCGATATCGCTTATAGAATATCACTTTCTATAGGACCTCAGCAAAATCATTAAGTACCGCAGCATATTTTATTTAAAACTCGATCGTTACAGTGGCCACATATAAATCGCCCGTGTAAACCGTCAAAATACAGATTCTCTCAGAGTTATATTAAATACATTTCATAAAGCAGAATTCATTTTTAAACGGACAGTACTAGACAGATGGTTTCAGGCGAAGTGCGAATAAATGAAATTATTTTCAGGCGACCCAGTTCTCTTTTCGGGGAGAATACCGACGTGAAACAACTCTTGTTTTTATAACTACTGCTTCGGAATATCGTTCGGTATTCGGATCTGTGAATGCCGAAAAACATTTTTGAAACAATGTCGAAAATTGGTCGCAAGCTTTATAGAGAAAAATCGTGATTATATTTATCGGGCCGGTGTTCTGCAAAGTTTGTAAGTGCAAGTGCATTATATTAGACATAATAAACTGCATGTACAAAGACGAGAGCTTAACTTAAAGTTGAGTTTTCTTCCAGCAAACCTTTGAGTGATAGAGGGTAGGATCAAGTGCATACATTTTACATATAATACTAATAATTATTCATAGCGAAAGGAAATGCTCTTTATGTTTACTCTTGAAGATATCAGGACAAGGGCTGTCGCGTAGGGAATGTGAGAGAGTGTCAGAGACGCATGCAGTTTTTTTTTGTTTTTTGCGAGACCCAAATAAACCTTTTTTCTTTTTTTTTCTTTCTTTCTTTATTATAATCATGACCGTTACAGATTAACCCAGCTTTCCAAATATGTAAAAGTAGAAACACAACATAAACACAAGTCGATGGTTACTGTGAACTCGTAAAACGTTCGTTTAGTTCGGTTTGGCAGAAAAATGCCGTAAAAACAACATAAAACTATTTATAGTTAATTTACTGTTCGTGTTTATGTTACCTACTGGGCAGGTAGATCGGTTTGTATGTTTGTATGTCAGGGTTTATTACATTTGAAGTTGTGAATATTAGAAAAAAAAAGAAGAAAATTCGTTAGTACGCAAAAAAAAACAAAAAAAAAAAACAACTGATAATGCCGAAATCGTGATAAAAACCAGACGTTCAGTACATTTTGTCGAGTTCTACACACGGAGCAGTCGATTTTGTTTTTTCGCGATTTCAGTGTTGGTCCCATAATAATCGAAGTTTATAATGATGAGTACAATGACCCCTTTTAAGGTATTGCGTGTATTCTGTTACGCGTTGTGTACGTCCCTGCTCAAAGGCCCTATAAATCAAACATCAAACTATTCCCAGTAAAAAGCTCTTCAAAGCACCCGTTCATTACACTTCCTTTCCTTAGATCCTCTGCCATTTTATGATATTGCGCCCTCTTCTATCACAGAACAATGCCGCCTCGTAAGGACCTCGTGTGGCACTCGACCTCGCTTTGTTTCGGCCAAGTCACTGGAGAACGTATTATGACGCCTCCGTCCGTAAATACGTACACACTATGGCTTAACAAGTTGTACAGGCTAGTATAGGTTGATCTCACATTTTAGGGAAAATTGGTTCGATGAAAGGTCAGTTTATACTGGACTTTAACACTAAAATAACTCGGGTACTCGAATGGAAGAGCGTTCAGATGTGAAATTTAATTAAAACTAAAACAGTACATAGTTGATTATGGGTAGAGGGCACCCTGAAACCAGTTCGGTACACAACCGGTCGACCTTTTTGGGTTTCTGTAATGAACACCAATGAAATATATGTACGCCCAATAGGGTAGTTGACTAAAAAATTCTAATTAGTCCGTCAGATAGATTTCAAAAAATATTGGACACGTATTTTTTCTTTTTTCACATAGACAAAAAACGAAGACGATACAACGCGTTAAAAACTCGTGTGACGTCACTACTCGCTACAATTTTTACCGGGCCGTGACGTCACAAGCCCCCACTCCTGAACGTTGATGCTTTGTATCTTCGTCAGTTTTTATAGATTTGATAAAGGAAAAATACGTGTCCAATATTTTTCTATAATCTAACTGACGGACTAAACGTAATCATATATTTTTTACTCAGGAAACATCCCTATTGTACAAAAAATCGTAGGAAACCCATTACAATTTCAATAAGTATAAAAAACTAGGTAGAAGTCAGCTACAATTATTATTTTCTAAAATATAGGCTAAGTCAAGGTTAACGGGCTTTTTACTTAAAGAAAATCGTATTCTTCAGCAGTAATTAAATTTTTTAGACAAAAGTTTCATCCCCTGTTTAATGAGACTAAAAACTTATCTAGCAAAAAATTTACTCGCTATTTACACCTACAATGGTATATATCCACCTGTCTAGCGATGATGATATTCTGTCAGAATATCTACCTCGACCAGCGAACATTCCCTAAATTCCGTTTGATACTAATTACTAAGTAGACATGAATGTGTTCGACACACATTTTGTAGGGATGGGAAGGACTGCAGGTTCGGCCGACGACAAAATACGCCGAATTTTTTCGGCAAGTCGAATTCCAATTAAATAAACACTGAATTGAGGATAGTCCTGCTGCTAGGGTTGCGGAATTTGTTCGAAAGAGTTACCGCGGCCCTGGAACGCAAAGGGCACAAGAGGAACACGGGTGGGTTTTAGTCAGTAAGAGTCTGACACTCCCTACCGCTCCACCCAGGGCGGGAGGGGTCATTTGATGATTTCCCATCCAAAAAAAAAGGATAGTCCTGCTAAAACGATTAATGTTCGAGTCTATACGTTTGGATGTTTGTAAATCAATCACCAACGGTTGAATGGGTTGTCAAATATTGAAACAGGAAAATCTAATTTCCTGCGTTTTTCCGTTTTGTTTTATTGGCAATTCACCCGGGCGAAATCACGCGTAATAGCTTACGTAACCAGGAAGTTCTTCTTCTAAAGCCATTATAATCTTTGACGTGACACGGTCTTGAAAACAACCGCTTTAAAATATAAGCACGACATTGTATTAGCAATAGCGATTATTAAAAAATGCAAGTTGTATGGAATTGACATGCTTTACCAAGTGTCACGTGTTCATCTAAGCTTTTTGGCATTTCGACAATTGCTATTACGAATATAATGTTGTTTTATTCTGGTTTTATATGTTTTTGATTACTAGTATTGCGATTTTCAACGTACAAGCAAGTAACAAACAAGTTCCACCTCGAATCATCACACTTAGGTATAGCTAGTTATTTATTGACATTCGTCGACATCATGATGACTGACAGATTCAAACTAAATTGGCATCTCAGTATATAATTAGTACAATCAACAATATAAAGAAAGGCTTACTCCTCAAATACATGCACGTATTCATTAATTGGCTTGGATCCTATCGTATGGTATTTCCACCTGGGGTGGCTCATATAAAACAAATATTATAAATGTTGAAAGAGCTCAACGACTTCTGCTAAAGGTTGCTCTTTTTAAACCACGTTTATTTCCAACAACAACTCTCTATAACGAAGCAAGTGTATTGACAGTCAGACAGCTTTATATACTACTGACAATTATAAAAAAACATTCCTCTATAGATTCATTCTTCAATTTCAGAGCAAGTAGGCTATATAATAAAATAAACAAAGTTTTAGATATTATTAATTTGCCTAGGGTACAATGTAAAAAGAACCTTACGCAGTGGGTTTTAGGACTTGATTATGAAGATACTGAAAAACTGCTTACAATTATATCTTAGTCAAAGCGTTTCGTGAAAATATCCCCTTCACACACATTAGTACGTCTTTATAAGTGCATACACACACTAAACACACACACACACACATACACACACACACACACTACAGACACACACACACTAACAACCACACACTCGCACTCTTATTTGTTTTTTACTTTATTGTTTTAGTACCTTCTCTTGTTGTTTTAGTTCAAAATTCTTGTCCTATATTCTACAATTTATGATAATCCCAATCTCGGCGAGGGGGGCCAGGAGTCCATAGCACAGGGTATCCTAGTTTGGATTCCTGACTCCCACAAACCTTTGTACCAATCATTGTAACGCCTCTATATTTTAAGTTGTACTTTGTGGGAGAAATAAATCTTATTATTATTATTATTATTAATTGGCAGATAGCCTCGCAGATAACATCGTCCACTCACTTGAATGACGTTGTTATCTGTAATAGGCTCATCATTTACAATCTATAAGGAGTCGTTTTCTAAAGTTAATTTCGATGAAACTTCCACTACACGTAATTCATTTTTATCAAATAGAATGTAACTGATACGGGACAGTCGAGCTCGCCAATTTTATACGTATATAAGCAGATGAGCAACATTACAGAATAGGAACATCCAAAGCGTCTTACTACTACTTAGTGCTATTTTAAAATTAAAAATATTATTTGAAATAAAAAGAAAAATAGAAAATAAAAACTCATTTTAAAATAAAGGAATAATAGTTATTATTTAAACAACAGTGAATAAAAATATTAGAATGTATTTATCTATCATACATCTTCTCAAAAACACCTAACCTTACCTATTTAGGTACCTTCACCTCTCTGACATTGTGTCTACTTATTCGTGTTTCTACAATATTAGATCTCCAATAGGTGAAAGTATTTCAAGAGCTCGTTGAAGTGGTAATATGTAAGCCGAGAAGCTAAAACGCGCCGAAAATATTCCACCAAGCCGAGAGTTAATCCCATCCCTAGCCAAACAGATTTCACAAATATATTACGTGTTACAATTTGGTACATACCTAAATGCTTTGACGCGTTCAAAGAGAAGCTTATATGTTATGATAGCAAATGATTTTCGGGTGACTGACATGCAGAGATTACTTGACTATGCTTTGCTTCGTTAATAAATAGGTAGTTAGATTTTAACAGATGGTAAAACATGAGTATTTGATATCAGGAAGCCTCAAGTCGAGACATCAATAATGTATTCAAATTCGTAAAGGATTTAGCAGAGAGCGTTCAAGGTTTGGCATTTAGGAATGGTACGAATACGTTTACTTGGCGAATTTTGCGCGCTATTTTGATATGGAATCAAAAATATGTTTCCGTTCGTACTTCCGGATAAAAAACGGAACCCTAAAATTACTATAGATTTATTGTTCTACCATAATTTATATACATGTACGATTTTTACTTAAAGAATTATCACAGGTCACAGGTAATTTGCTCCTTCTTTGATCAAATACGGATGCGTAAGTAAATAAATATTAAAAAAAAAATAAAGGTCCCGCCTTTCTTAATTTAAACGTTGCAGGAAAAGTTTTAAAATTACATGTGGTAAAAACATATGATTCGTCCAGAAACTTTTCCGCGCGTATTTGCCTCGCACTCATTTTGTTCGTGATGAATTCTCAGAAACAGCTTGTGGATTGGACATGGGTTGGTTTGCTGAAGTGTGGATATACTATAGATTGCAGGTACATACACCCACTCTTCGTCAATAGATTAAAAACTCGAGCGAACTGTTTTGCAGTTTGTGTATGTATCTGCGCAGCTTTTCACCTAATTATGCTGGGGTCAGTCTGGCCACCATAACCCAGTAAGTTACACCGGTAACACCGGCAGCCTTTGGCAAATGACAGCCGAGACCATATAGTATCTGTACTTTAAATACTGCAGATACTATCATATTGTACTATTAAACACTTACGTTTTAGGTATTTTATGCCTTTTATCTATTGTAACATCTCATTATGTTCGCAGTTTGACTTTTAGATTATCTTCAGTTACATATACTGAAATTAATGAAGTGCTTGTATTAGTAGTGGAATTCGTTATTGAATGCTTTAAGCGCTGATTCTAAACGATTTCACTGAATATAAAATCACCTTTTTAATATTTTTAATATTTATTTTCTTGTTGTGACATTTTATGTCAGAGTTGTCAAACTGTAATATTTTTCTTTATGTAATTGCTCTATAGCTTTACTAAAAAGGTTTAACTGTTTGTAAATACTAAAATTCACTTTATATTTGTGTTTAATAGATTAATATAAGATGTTAAGCTATATTCTGTTTTCCTTCTGTATAGCTATGTTATATACTGTATTTCTAAAATTCTTATGAACGCTCTCACTTAGATTATTTGTAAACGGAATACTGGCTATAAACCTCACTGGCATTCTAACTGAATTGAATTTTGAATTGTTCCGGAAGAAAACATACGTTTTGAATTATGAATTATAGAACGTGAGTCTTGGCTATATAAAGGGCTGAGGAGCCAGGATTCGGCAGTGTGACGACAGGGTTCAACTGAGAACCATCTACCAGTATTACGCCGGAGTTCCATGGTGAACCATCTCCGAGGATAACGACGGGGTTCAACTGAGAACCGTCTACGAAGTTCTCTCCGCGGGAGCGCTGGAGCCCGCGTGCGGGCCTTACTGAGGGGCCTCGCGCTGTGCGGCAACCGAGGTTGCGAGCCGGCGCTGCACCAGCATCGGCTTCGGACCTACTGCCTGGCTTCTCTGGCAAGAGCCCAGAGGCCTAACCAAGTAACTTTTTAACAGTGTTTTGACCATTACTGAGAGCGTTAGATAGGTGGTGGTTAGGTGAACGTGTGTCAGTAGTAAGTGTAGTTCTAAGACATTTTTATAATAATATAATTGTACGTCATATTTCCTCTTTTATTTAACTGTGAGGGAAAAACGTTACAACCAACGGCTTACCGTGCTTTCCGAGGCACGGAGTTTCGGGATGTTATGGATAGCACCCATCCCATCCGCGGACCGACCTCGGCAAGCGTCTTACCCTTGAAGATCGACTTATGTGGCTGTTATTATTTACCCAATGAACTTCTTCTTTTGTGTTTAGTATTTCTGTTTCATCATCTTCCTGCCTTATCCCATGTTACTTGGGGTCGGCGCAACATGTTTTTTTCTTCCATTCTGTCCTGTCAGCCGTCACGCTATCGCTAACTCTTTTTTCTTTCATATAACTCCTCACACAATCCATCCATCGTTTCTTTGGCCTACCTCTCCCTTTCCATCCATCCACATTCATACTCATAACCCTTTTAGTTACATGTGTTTCATCCTTCCTTTTTACATGACCATATCAAGACAAGCGGTTCCCTTTCAACTTTTCCGTCACTGGTGCCACTTTTATACTGTATTTGGTATTTCTGTGTAAATCTATAAAAATATCACCATTTTCATCGTAGGATATCATTTCAATTCGTTGAACCTGATTTAGATGGGCTAGCTATCCGAATAATGTCGTTGTTTGTGCACGGCTCAGTTATATTCCGCGTCAGTAAGTCTGGGAGTTCCGCGTCAGTAAGTGTTCGGGCAGGATTGTCGGGTGTGTCACGCCCTTCGAGACGGATTATGAGGACACTTGAATGACAATGAGTCATTTATTAAAACGTATTTCGACAACTTTTCCTATGACTTCTGGATAAAAGGTTTTTAGAGGTCTTTTGACGGTATAAAACTTGGCAACATGTCTAAGATCAATAAAAAATCTTCTTCATTTACGAGCTGCTGCCCAAAGTTACGCTTCTGTGTGGAACAGGGCCAGAGTTAAGCAGATGCTCGCCTATATATCTCACGTAGTATATCGAAGAGTTTGTTTGAACGCGCTAATCTCTGGAATTACAACTCGGTTCCGTAAGTTCCCGTATAAAAATAGCCATCCAAAACAACTTGAAAAAAAAAACCAAGTCTCGCAACTCAGTTCTTCTACCGCAAAAAGTTGTGAGATCCAGATTGAATAATTGCTTATTTATTTATTTAACCGGCGCCCGCGCACGCCGCTCGGGATCGAGGCCGCGCCGCTTTTCCGCAGAGAACATAACTTGAAAAAAAAAAACAAGTCTCGTAACTCAGTTCTTCTACCGCAAAAAGTTGTGAGATCCAGATTGAATAAATGTTTATTTATTTAAACTTTATGTACAATAGTGTTACATGGGCGGACTTAACAAGGCATTCTCTACCAGTCAACCTTTGGGTTAAAAAGACAACACTGTGGTAGGTCTGGTATCTGACTTGATATGAACCAAGACGGATAATTTATTCAGGCCCTACTTAAGGGACCTTCTGTCTTAAGTTATTACGTAATTAGCTAACCAAACAACGTCTAATTGTGACCATATCAATATTATAACTCTTTTATGTTTTAAATAAATAGATTGATATATAATTCGAAAAAGATGCGCCTCCCTTTTTTTTTTTTTTTTTTTTTTTTGATGGGAAATCATCAAATGACTTCTCCCGCTCTGGGCGGAGCGGAAGGGAGTGTCAGACTCTTACTGACTAAAACCCACCCGTGTTCCTGCTTGTGCCCTTTGCGTTCCAGGGCCGCGGTGACTCTTTCGAACAAATTCCGCAACCCTAGCAGGCACTGACCCTATGGGGCCCCGTCTTCTTTGCTGACAGCTCTTTGAGGCGCGCGTGGAACACGACGCGCCGTCGACTCGGGCCTGGTTGCTATCGGACGACGAGCCACCCATAGCTCGCCATCCGCAGGCCCGCGCCTACGGTGGCCGGGAATCGCCCTGCGTTTCCCGACGCCCGGGGCGTCTTCTCCTGTTGCGGCGGCTGGCGAGAGGGGCTTCCCTCTCTCGCACGCGCTCCGCCTCCTCCTTCGCTAGCATTACTGCTTCGCAGAAGGAGGCGGCCGCCTCCCATGCCTCCTCGCTCCCGACCATGGCTTGAACCAGGGCCGGACGCGAGAGGTCGCCGCCGCCGATCGCCTCGATGAGGACACGGCGGTGCTCCGCCCAGGCAGGGCAGACCTCCACCGTGTGCTCCACCGTGTCCTCCGGGCGATCCACACAGTGATGACACCCGGACGTGTCCTCCCGCTGGATCCGACACAGGTACCTCCCGAAACAGCCGTGTCCGGTGAGCACCTGTGTCAGGCGGAAGGTGAGGACGCCGTGGCGTCTCTCTAACCAGTCCTCAAAGAGGGGACTTATCGCCACAATAGCGGCGTGCCCAGCACTGGGTTGCAGCAGTCGCTGCCTCCATACCTCCGTGAGATCCCGCCGGAGCTCCGTCCGCTGCGCAGCAATCTGCCGCGGCAGCAGAGTTTCGCCCCGGCGTAGCGCCTCCACGCGCAACGCGTAGACGTGCGCGAGGGCTCTCGCCTCTAGATCCCACGGCAGCAATCCGGCAAGGAGGTTCGCCGCCTCGCCGGAGACCGTGCGGTATCCCCGGATCAGCCGGATGGCCATGACCCTCTGGGCCGAGACCAGGTGGCGCGCTGGCAGTCGCCTCAGCGACAGCGCCCACACCGGGGCCCCGTAAAGGGCCATGGACCGCACGATCCCCGCGTACAGCCTCCGGCAGGAGGCGTTTGGTCCCCCTAGGTTGGGCAAGAGCCGCTTGAGGGCAGCCCCGTCCCGCCCCAGTTTGGGAGCCAAACGGCGGAAATGCTCCGCGAAGTTCCACCGGCTGTCGAGGACGAGACCCAAGTAGCTCATCGTCGACCCGACGCCGATGCAAACCCCTCCCACCGTTATCTGGGATCCCGATGGTGGCCGGTTCCGAGGGCCGTGAAAACACATGGCCTCGGACTTGTGTAGGGCCACCTCGAGACCCAGTTGCCGGATCCTCCCGACGACTGCTGCGACCCCGCGTGTCATCAGGTCGACCGCCGCCTGGTGCGACCCCCCCTGCGCCAGAACCAGCGTGTCGTCAGCGTAGCAAACAACACTGACGCCGCAAGGGAGGTCGCCGCGTAGCACCCAGTCGTAACCGACGTTCCACAGGAGCGGCCCCAGAACCGAACCCTGTGGAACGCCGCACGACATCTCTCGCCGATTCCACTCTCCCCGGTGACCGGGGTAGATGACGGCTCTATCCGTCAGGTAGTCCTCGACCACGCGACAGAGGTAGGTTGGCACTCGGTGATACCGGAGTGCCTCCCCGATGCAACTCCAAGGCAGGGTGTTGAACGCGTTGGCGATGTCAAGAGACACCGCCACCACCACCCCGCCCCGGGAAATCGCCTCCCCCGTCGTGAGGGCTCTCACGCGCATGATGGCGTCCACCGTCGAGCGCCCCGCGCGGAAACCAAACTGGTTCTCCGCCAGATCCGGCCCAACTCTCACCAAGTGCTTGACGAGGCGGTTTGCAACAACTCTTTCAAAGAGCTTGCCCACCTCGTCGAGCAGCACGATGGGCCGGTATGCGGACGGAGAGTCCGCAGGGCGCCCTGGCTTCGCGATGAGGACCAGTTTCCCCGTCTTCCAGCGACGTGGGAACTGGCCCCTCTCCAAGCATGCGCTTAGGAGCCCACGTAGTCGAGGCCCGAGAGCCTCCGAGGCCAGGACCCAGGCTTTCCCAGGTAAGCCATCGGGTCCTGGGGCGGTATTTTTGGCCTTCAGCCTGTTAACCGCCGCTCTCAGGTCTACCTCGGTCACCTCCGGAGTATCGTCGTCGTTGCCGTCGTCGGTGTGGTCCGCATCGGGCACCACGGGTAGCGGAGCCATAGGCGGGGGAGCATGGTCCCCTCGCATAGGGAACAGAGCGCTCACCACGTCCTCCACCAGCTGGGGCCGGAGACTCTGCGTCAACGGGGGGGCCCAGGTGCGGAGTTTGTTCCGCACCATTTTGTAGGGTCTTCCCCACGGGTCCCCGTCCAGAGACTCCAGCAGCTCTTTGCGAGCCAGATCCCTGGCCCGCAAGATCCCCGCTTGGAGGGCGGTCTTCGCCGCTCTGTACTCCTCGTACAGCTCCGCCTCCCTGGCCTGCGCATCCGGAGGGCGGATGCGGAGCCGGCGATGCCTGGTGTACGGGTGACGCGCAGCAACGCACGCTTCTCGAAGCGACGTCAGCTCGCGCGACCACCAGTACACCTGACGGCGGGCGCGTCTTGGCTGGACCCGGGGCATTGCCACGTCGCATATTTCCGACATGGTCTCCCGGAACCGCTCCGCCTCGTCGTTGATGTCAGCAGGCCTGTCCGGTGGTGACACCCAGGCCTGCACGATCGAGGCTTCCAGGAGAAGCTCCCGGTCCAGCTGCTTCAGCGCCCACCGCGGACCACTCGGGGTCTGTCGGACCGGCGCGCTTGAGGTCTGGGCGGAGACGTCGAACCGGATATACCGGTGATCGGAGTAGGTCTCCACCTCCTCCACAACGCGCCAGTCGACGACACGCGGTGACAGAGCGGGGCTGGCGAACGAAATGTCCACCACGGAGTCACCCCGCATCCGCACACACGTGGGGACAGAACCCCGATTTAGGACGACCAGGCCTGTCTCCAGAGCCCAGTCCTCCACCATCCTACCCCGCACGTTGGTATAACGGGAACCCCAAGCCAAGTTCTTGGCATTGAAGTCCCCGAGAACAAGCACGGGGAGGGGACGATACCCGACGACGACGATACGTAGCTCCCTAAGGGAGTTGTGGAACTCGGCGAGAGTTCGGTTTGGGGAGAAGTAGACTCCCACTACTACAATCTCCCCGAACCGTGCTGCTACGCACCCCTGTCCTCTCCTAACACACTCGAGGGACGGGGTACCGGCGGCGGCCGACGAAATAAGTGCCACTGAGCCGTCCAGGTCCTTCACCCAGTCATCCCTGGGCTGGACGTAGTACGGCTCAGCGACCACAGCGACATTTATCAACCACTGCGCCATGCTCTGGAGCAACAGGTCCTGAGCGGCGGCGCAGTGGTTGATGTTCGCCTGGAGGAGGCGTAATGGAGCCGTTATTGGCATTCCATTTCGGCCTCCTCCCGGGAACCCTTAGTGGGCTCCGGTGTAGCAGCCACCGCTGTTGCGGCGGCTACATCAGCGGCGGTGGCAGCGGCGGCGACGGATGCGGCGGCTGGCACGGAGACGGCGGGTGAGGGCCTCTTACCCCCGGCTTTTGTGGGTGGAGGGCAGGCTTTGCCCCCAGCCCAGTGCTCGGCTGGCTTGCCAGCTGCCGCACATGCAGTGCAGTGCGGCGCGGCGTTGCAGGAGCCAGCCTTGTGACCGGGCTGGCCGCAGCGGAAGCAAAGCCCGCTGCGGTCAACCTCCGAGGTGCAACACGCCCCCGTGTGGTTCCCCACTTGGCAGCGGAAACACCTCAGAGGCCTGGGCTCCAACAGCTTCACTTGCGCCGACACCCAGCCCACCAGCAGTCTGCGACCCTCGGTGATCTTCTTGACCGCCGTCACGGGGCAGCTCACCACAACGGTGCGCATGCCCGTGTAGTCAGGACGTATGGTGCCTGCCTTGACTTGCTCGGCAGAGCACCCTCCCGTCCTGACCACGGCGGCCACGACCTCCTCCTCCGTGACGGAGTCGTCCAGGCCCAAGATGCGCATATCAGCGCATTTGGTGGGCCTGGACACTCGGGCATCCTCCGCGTTCAGGGACGCCCTGAGCCTCTCGGCCAGAGCGTCTGCGGTTGGGCCGCTGGCTTCCCCGGGGATCTCCAGCATACGGGCACCAGTCATGGTTACCCTCAGCCGGAGGCCCCCGACGATGCCGAGCTCCCGGAGGTCTACCGTCTCCTTTGCCTTGGCGAGCACGTCACCGTACGACACGCCCCTCTTGACCGCGTCTGGCTGTAGCGTTAATACTACAGCTGCGGTCTTTGGGGCGCGGAGCATCGCGGCGACGCGTCGCTCCTTTTGCCGCCGTTTTCGCGCCCGTTTCTTGGCCGCCCTGGCTGCTTTGCCCGCCTTCTTCTTCTCCCCGACCACTTGCCAACCGGCTTCGGTAGAGGAGTTGGAAGGCGGGTCGGAAGATGAGGGCTGCACTGCCGGCACTGGAGCCTGCGCCGCCTGTGCAGCCACTCCGCCCTTCTTTTGCTTGGCCGACCCCGGTTTACCCGTTGCCGGCTTTGCAGATGCCGACTTCGCCGGCCGGGCCCCTGCGTTGGCCTGGCCGGACGAACCCGGCTTGGCAGCCACGGCGGCCGCGTATGACGCCGCCTTCTTGCCCTTTTGATCCGCTGCTAGCGGGGGGCGCAAAACGATGCCCTCCAGGACGGAAAACCGTTCCCGGAAGGCGGCCAGCTCCTGTCGCACCAGGTCCAACACCTGATTCTCAGGCGCCGGACCCGGCGCAGGCAAGGGCCGGCTTTGCCCCTGCTTTTGCCCCCCTGGAGGCTGTAGCGGCCCCCGAGAACTGGCTCCTTGGAGACTGGCCAGGTCCGCTCGGAGCCTCTCATTCTCCTTATGGAGAAGCTCCGTGGTGGCCGCCAAGCGGGCGACCTCCTTCCGCAGTTTGGACGTTTCGTCCGTCGCAGGCCTGCGGAAGGTGGCCTCCGCTGCCTCCAGGATAGAGGCCGCCGCCTCGCTTATGGCCCTGTTCTTGGACGCTATCGTCCTCTTCAGGGTCACAGCGCGGACAACGGCCTCAACGGCCTCCGCGAACCCGGCCTTTCGGTCCCGTCGTCCAGCGTTGGGGGCACCAGCGGCTTCGGACTCGCCACCCGAAGACCCCGAGAGAGGTCTGGGATCACTCATCCCGGGGTGCCGCCCCTCCTCGGCGAGCTTCGCCGTTCGCCGAGCCTCCTGGGCGGCGAGCCGTCGTCCCTTGCCTCCCCGACCTTTACCTCTCTTACTGGTGGGGACCTTGCGAGCTGAGGCCAGCTCTCCCTCGGAGGACGACCCCTGATCATCCTCCGGTCTCGGACGCTTCCGGAAGAACTTGCTGTTCTCCGTAGCCCCCGCAACCTCCCCACCAGTATTCCCCTCGCTCATCGCAGCGGATGCGGAGTCAGAATCTGAATCCGCACCCTTCCCGCGCTCGAGCGACGGCTTCTTCCAGAGTTTGGAAGGTAGTGCGCCCTGCACCAGCATCTCCTCCATGGGCTTGGAGCCGGAGGGTCCATGGTCATTATTTTTATCTGCAGAAATCGTAGTCAAGTTGTCAAGCGTGTGGTCGTCGTGTTTGTCCGAAGGGACAGATGGAAGGCGTTTGTTGCCCACCCCAGAATACGGAGGGCAGCCCGCCGAAGCGGGGTGGGATTCCCCGACTGCTGAGCAGTCGGGACCCACCTGGGGACTTATTTCGCAAAGGCCTAGATCCATGGTTTCCTTTTAAAGGGTGCGGTCCCTATTCTCTCCGCCCCATCTCAGGGCCCCCTCTCCTCCCCTCACCTCACTGCTCGCTCGCTGCTCCCACAGTCACGTCTGATGATCAGACGCGTACCAGAGAGCAGCGAGCAAGCCTGAATCGCACACCGTCCGCAGACCCAAACACTGCTCAGGTCTCCGAACGGTGTGCCCCTCGTGTGTCTCTCTTTGTCTGATCCCTCACTTGCGACCTTCCGGCATGAGTGGCTCTACCGGGAAAGCTCGCAAGATCATTGGGACGCGCAAGCCCCACCACGACGGCAACGTGGAGACACATTCGGTGGGGAAGATGCGCCTCCCTACTCACTCGCATTCGTGGTAGCACCAACAGTATACTACGTGTTTTTGTAGATAGGGGGATTCTCCCATGCTGCAAAGGTGGGTGCGGCTTCATATGATATTGTAGTGTTTTTTTTTTTAAATATATTGTTACGAACATATACATATGTATATGGACCTATACCCCATTCATAATAAGATTAGACATTGAAATAAACATTTTTATAGTCCGTTCAACCGATTTTGATGCATGACAACTGGCAGCTGCAGTAAACAGTTGGTATTATAATCACGTTCTTGCTTTTAATACCACCCTTATGCCTACGGAATAGAAGTATAAATCGGTTGAACGGACTGTAAACAGTTTTGTTTAAATGTCTAATCTTATTGTGAATGGAGTATAGTCTGAATTAAATGTTTAATATTATTAAATAATATATTACAAATTCAGGCTTCTAGTTTTAACCACAACGAAGTTATAGGGAGTCGAAATTGGCCTGAACTGTTTCGAGAAAAGGATGGTACGGCCATGCTACATTTTTACTCGACTTGGCTTCTACTGCCCCAGATATACGCGAACGTGGAAATAAGGGATACGCGCGTACAAAGCTGTGGGCAAAAGCTAGTCTTAGTTATAACACTCACCAAGTCCTAGCTACCGGCGCGTGGCACACGTAGATGTACCGCTGCACTGCCAGCGCCAGGGTTAGCCAGATGCTCGCCGTGTGGAACATAGCTGGTATCACCTAGGGACAAGACAAGAAGGTAAGTTCAAAAATGTCCATTACATCGACAGGATGACACTGGCGTACGGCAAGTTCAAAAGTGTCCATTACATCGACAGATGACACGGCGTACTGGGCCATTCTAGTATGTGTGTATCACTTTTTTTTTAATTTTTTTCACTCGTAACAATTATTATTATTTTTTATTTATTTAAATATTAGCAGCGCCTAGCGGATTACTCGCGTAGTTCCCGTTTCCGAGGGAATACGGGGATAAAATGTGGTTTTTATTTGGAAGTCGGTTGTATCTTTTAGATAAAGTCATTAATAGTTCATCTGTTGCATTCATTACAATGTAGATACCTGTTTTCTTACCCTGGCTGTCGGAAAAAAAGAATATTCTAAAGAAGGGTCGGGAGCACCGAAATCTTTTAGAGTTTTTTTTTTTGTTTTACGGAGCCAGACCTACTGAAGAGTCATCAAAAGCACCTCAATAACTTTGCCAAGTAATAAAATCACCATTTGGCAAACATGTGGTATCATGAAGTCAGCAATCGTTTTTGAGGGAACCTTTACTATGATAATTAAGTTGCTAAGCTAGGTCTGTCGTATTCACCTCCATTTGCGAAGCGGTAATGCTAGCGAAAGAGGAGGCAGAACGCGTGCGAGAGAGGGAAACCTCACACCTCAGCCAACGCAACAGAAGAAGACGCCCGTGGTCGTCTGGATTCGCAGGGCTATTCCCAGCCACCGTAGGCGCGGGCCTGCAGATGGCGAGCTATGGGTGGCTCGCCATCTGATAGCAACTAGGCCCGGGTCGATGACGCGGCGTGTTCCACAAGCGCCTTAAAGGGATGTCAGCAAAAAAGACGGGGCTTCATAGGGTCAGTGCCTGCTAGAGTTGCGAAATTTGTTCGAAAGAGTGACCGCGGCCCTGGAACGTAAAGAGCACTAGGAGGAACACGAGTGGGTTTTAGTCAGTAAGAGTCTGACACTCCCTTCCGCTCCACTCAGAGCAGGAGAAGTTATTTGATGATCCCCCATCCAGAATAAAAAAAGGCCTGCCGTATTAGAATGACAAGTATTTAAAACGTATTCTGCACCTCTTAACAAAATCTGAGATTCTAGAATTCGACTTAATACACTACTGAATATGCTTTAATACCTCGTGTAACTTAAGATACTAACTTACTTTCAGAGCTTCCAAGCCAAAGGAAAGTTTACGACCCATTTCGGACTTAAACATTTTAGGTGTCATCAAAAAGTTTGGGCTGATTCATTCAACACAGTTACATTGTTTGATAGTGTTTTGATTTGCTTTAATTTCTCGTTTTATACCTCAGTAAAATTTCGGAAACAGTTTAGCTTAGTAACTGTCCAACAAAATCAAATTCATTTCTATTCATGAAAATACTAACTGATATTATTACTGGGAAAGTGAGTTTGTTTGTTACGCTTACAGGGCTCATCCGCCGAACCGATTTTTATAATTACTAATACAGAGACGCAAAAAAAAAAAAAAAAAAAAAAAAAAAAAAAAAAAAAAATTATTTTTTTAATAAAATAAATTTTTAGAAATACAATTGAATAACGAAGTTGTGAGTATTTTAAAATCTGAAACAGAGGCAGTACTAATTGCGTTTGACGTCACTCGGAATTCACGCCATTGTGAATTTTCGCTATCCGGAACAAACAACTTTTTGTGTGACAAATATGAACTCAACCAAAAGCGTATAACTTACTTATTTTTACACCGATTTCATAAATGTTTTCACAAATCATAGTATTTTATTAACATTTTTCAAAAAAGTTTAGTATACTGGTATTTAGTATCTATACTTCTATACTAATATTATAAAGCTGAAGAGTTTGTTTGAACGCGCTAATCTCAGGAACTACTGGTTCGAATTGAAAAATTCTTTTTGGGTTGAATAGACCATTTATCGAGGAAGGCTTTAGGCTATATATCATCACGCTTAAGTCAATAGGAGCGGAGCAGCGATAAAGAATGTTTTTAAATCGGGGATTCCACGGGGACGAAGTCGCGGGCAGCAGCTAGTACTAGTATAAAACTGGTTGTGCTTGATAAATCTAACATTACATATAAGAAAAATCTGTTAAACAATATATGGATTAGTCATGGTCTGAAATAAAGATATTTTATTTAATTAATTTATTTCACCAATAAACCACCCAAGTTCCATTGCAGACTCATAATTTAAAAAAGCCTAAGTTCATTCATGTAGATTTTTTATGGTTGTTATAGTATAGGAGGGCGAACCTAGGGTATTTCAGTCCCAAGGTCTAAAAAATCCATACAGAAAAACTCACTATGTAAATTCAGTAGTTTTGTAAATCAGGAACCTCAAGATACGTCCATTACGTCACAGGTACTAGGCACTTATTTCCGTGTGTCACGCCGGAGTTCCCGTAGGAAATTGTGCATTTGACGCGAGTAGCATTACTTTCGTGAGACTCGGTTGAAGAGCAGACTTATTTTGCGGTGTACTGAATTTGTGTGGCCCTTGCTGCGGCATTTTATTGGTTCTGATTTATGTGGGTGTGTTCATTTTCTGGACGGCAGGGAAATACTGTTTTACTTTTGGCTAGTCGTTTAATAAGGGTGCTGCTTCAGATTATCGGTTTTAACCATAGATATTATATATCTATGAATTTAACTCTTGGTCAATCTTATGTACAATATCGTAATTAATTTATGTATCATAATATTTTTTTTTTTGGAAAAGATAATATTATGTCCAATTTGTGTTAAATAGCGAGACAAATGTGCAACCGTTTTAATTAAATTTGAATTATCAAAACAAAATAAAACCTATCCAAGAGGGGACGTCTTAGTTCTTGAGCTTACTGGGGTCAGTCAATAATGCTAATACTATTTGAGTTTGGAGGATGATGAAAAGAAAATCAAAACCTATCCGAGGCGAGGAGCACAAATTTTGTAGATTTTATTTGTAAGTTTGATGTAAGAACATTCTTGAAAAATCAACCTGCAGCACAAATGGAACACCGTACCAACCCGGAAAATTTATTTTTTTATTTATTGAGGAGGGAGGGTTCATTTGAGGGGTGACACCACATTATCCGCCTCGGGTGTCACCCTTGCTAGCTACGCCACTGCTTCAAACTACCAATAATAAACCAAGACACTTCAAACAATTAGAATTCCCTACCCAAACTATATGAGAGACACATTGCATAATTAATATTCAAATGTGGGATCTCAGCCTACAGCTTCAAGCCAGATTAAGCCTTATCTGTGAGGCATTCAGCTGGGCTAAGCATGAGCACAAATATGATGCCTATAGAGCCTATAATACCCTGTCAACCTATATTGGAATCCTCAGTGGCTCAGATGATAATATATTGTGTGAGGTATATTATATAAGGGGTTCTGATATTATCTTGATGCACAGGGAAATTGGTACAATAAGTACGTTAGTGGGTGGAGGAAAATGTTGTTAACGATTTTATCGATGCTTCAGGAAAAAAAGAATTTTTAAATCGGTTGGCAAGCGACGGAGTTATGCGCGAACAAACATTTAAAAAAATACAAACATCCGAATTGAGAACCTCCTCCTTTTTTAGAAGTCGGTTAATTAAGTCAAAGTCAAAACGTTTATTTTAATTAGGCCATTAAACGGCACTTTTGAACTTGATCATGTAAATTTATCATAAACTAGCTGCTGCCCGCGACTTCGTCCCCGTGGAATCCCCGATTTTAAAATATTCTGTATCGCTGCTCCGCTCCTATTGGCTTAAGCGTGATGATATATAGCCTAAAGCCTTCCTCGATAAATGGTCTATTCAACCCAAAAAGAATTTTTCAATTCGAACCAGTAGTTCCTGAGATTAGCGCGTTGAAACAAACAAACAAACAAACAACCAAACAAACAAACTCTTCAGCTTTATAATATTACTAGCTGCTGCCCGCGACTTCGTCCCCGTGGAATCCCCGATTTTAAAACATTATTTATCGCTGCTCCGCTCCTATTGGTCTTAGCGTGATGATATATAGCCTATAGCCTTCCTCGATAAATGGGCTATCTAACACTGAAAGATTTTTTCAAATCGGACCAGTAGTTCCTGAGATTAGCGCGTTCAAACAAACAACCAAACAAACAAACAAACAAACTCTTCAGCTTTATAATATTAGTATAGATAGTATAGATAAGTGACTGTAGCGTCCATTCGCAAAGGTAGATTCTTATGGAGAAGAACGGACAAGAAACTCCATTGTTACTTTTTCAAATAAATGTTTTACAACATTTGGTATACAAAAAATACTTCATATATTTGAGGACGATGCACCAAGTATACTAGTTATAGAACCAAGTATTACCAGCAGAGGTTAACTTCTAAATAAGCTCATGGTATTAACATATTTACAAATATTGAACCAGTAGGCGAGAAGAAAAAAATTACAATCCATAAAAAAAATGCTTTCATAAATTTAATCCATACATAAATCAACCAGTTTGATTTTATCTACACCCTTGATTGCCCTATGGAGCAAGACCAGCATGTCTCCAAGCATTCTTATCCTGAATGTAATCTTCAACAGATTATACAGGGGATTAGGGGTGAACTTGTTCGTTAAAATTTCTTTGTTTTTAATTTTTGATATACCACATAGATTGTTGGCTGTCTGGTAGTCAGCACCCAGAACTTTCGACAGCCATCTGTCAACCAATTTGTATATAATGGCCATATTTACTAATATTTAACTTGATCCGCGCAACTTAGTATGCGTCACATAAAAAGAGAAAAACCCTCGTTTTGCAAAAAAATAGCCTTCCATAATAAATGGGCTATCAAACGCTTAAATATTTTTTCAATCCGAACCAGTAGTTCCTGAGATTATGACGTTTAACCAAAAGGAAACAAAACAACTTTTCAGCTTTCTTTCCAAAAAAAAAAAAATCTTTTAAGTTCGAATATTCCATTAACGATCTGCAAATAGAAAAGTGAGTAAACTTTACACGTAACTTTAGTTACTGGCACCTACTTAGCTACTCTACTGGTAAATAGGCCGTCGGACTAAGCTAACAGGTACTCGTACATACATATATTCGAAGTCCATAACAAAAAAATCCCGCACATTTTGCTACTCAGAAAATAAGTGATGTCTGGGAGCTCTGGGCTCTTGCTCTGTTATTATATAAATACAAATAACACATAAAAAAAAAGAAAACTGCTTTTCACACTTGGAAATTTGAACGAAGTCGAAATTCAAAAACAAATGAGTTCGCTTTCGAATTGTTCGCAGTGACCATTACAGAATACGAGTATGTTTAATACAGTTTAATCAGCCATAGTTGGTAGTCCAAAACTAATGAAACAATACAACATTTCTGCTATCTATACTTCTGTACTAATATTATAAAGACGAAAGATTTGTATTTTTGTATGTAACGAATAAACTCAAAAACTGGACGATTTAAAAAATTCTTTCACCATTAGAAAGCTACATTCACCCAAAGTAACATAAGCTATATTTTATCTCCGTATTCCTACGGGAACGGGAACTACGCGGGTGAAACCGTAGGGCGCTGCTAGTATGGTATATAGTACTTGATTATTATTCGCCTTTGTTTTTGAAACAACCTACAAGAGGAGCTCGTGGATAAATTATAGCCGCACGGGTCGATCGACTTCAAGGTTAAGCAACGCTTGCTGAGGTCAGTTGATGGATGGGTGACCATCATAACATACCGAGAGCCCTTGGAAAGCACCTTAAGCCGTTGTCATTTGAAGATCTTTGACAGTCGTTACGGATTGTCAGAAGCCAGAAATTCAGACACCAGTCTTGCCAAAAAAGTGCCGTCTTACCCAGTTAAATGGATTGTGGAGGTATGGTAGGCAGCCGTTTCACGTAAAATACTGGTATTCAGCTGAATTTGGTTTATGTAAGATATTTTATTGTATATGTGCCCTGTTTTTTAAATAAACAATATTATTATTATGTGATAGAAATCCCCGAGCTCTCCAGAATGAATAAGAATAAAACGATACACCTATAACTAGTAATTTAAGGGTGTTATATTTATTTTACCTCACAAACTAGTTACTCATTAATACGATACCCCTTACTAGTTTGTGGAGCACACGACTTGTGCCAGATCCAAAGATACAGAAAAATAAAGAAAAAAGTGATCATTAAAATTAAAACATTAAACTAACTTTAAAAGTAAACAAATTCCGTCTTTCATCTCACTTCTGAAAAATTAATATTAAATCTATGTTCTTGTCTAGGAGGCAGAGGATCTGAGCTTTACGTGTTTTCCGATGCAACGGTGTCTCATATTCGGAAATCCTGACGTTTACTGAATTTCCCGATGGAAAACCTTAGTACGACCCGTACCCGTACCCGTATCTTTCTAGTACGACTAATTTTGTACGCCATAAATGGCAAAACATGTAACGACCTCATTTTAATTTTAAGACCTGTATACTGTAATCATGTTTTACAAAATAAATATCTTATCTTATCTTATCTAACACTTTATGCCCGATCCGGGAAGCAAATTTAAGATCCTAACAGCAGCGCTTGCAACCACCGACAAGGGTCACAGTGTTTAATATCTACAATTCTACTCACCCCGTCTGGAAATACAGGCGTCATGTTGTTTTGCTTTGACACAGTTTGAGATTTAAAAATAAAATTGAAACGAAGATTCAAACTTCGATACTTTAAAAACTTTCAGATCTGGAATCAATCCAACGAATCCACTTAGTGCAAAGAAATATAAAGAATTTCTATAACTTTGCAACAAACTGTCTTCTTTGCTTCAAACAATTTCAGATCTCTCGTCTCTTTGGCAACACAATTTTTGAATTCTCAAACACTAGTCGACCGATTATACAAAAGTTACAAACTTATTTTTGTAGTTAACAAAAAAAATTGTCGAACAATTTTGTTGGAGAAATGCCTTTTGAAACTGCAAGGTAACTTTGTTTGCGCTGAGTCCGCAAGTTGCTAGAGGATTTCTGTGTGAGAAAATATCGGATTTTCAAGTGCCGAACGCTCAAACGGTATTGGAACTAAGCTATGGCTGAGTTCTGTTCACATTGTATCAATTTTGGTGACATTTTAGCCGACTGCAGTTGTAAGGAAGGGTTTTCAACCTCGGCTATGCTTGTTGTCTGGGTTTTGGAGGTCATATAGGCAGTTAGATTTTTATTTGTTCTACAACTAAGTTATGGCACTTTTAAAAACAAAATCTTAATATTTACAAAATACAACTAAACAAGATATAATGTAGAAAATATATGTGTAAGCAGAGTAAAAAGGAGTAAAGACTCATGGGGTATCGAAAAATTCGTCCACATCGCTGTCAACGGGAAAAGTGCCCAGAACACTGGCTGCATTGCCACGTTGAATGGCAATGCTGATTCGTTGACCAAAGAAAAGGCCAGCCCTCTGGTCACTTCAAGAGTCGACTAACTGCTTGCTGATTTCACGGAAAAGTCGATGAGCACTCGGACCCCACGGCCCTAGTGTTTCAACCCCAAACGGCTGAAATACATAATTCCTAATAAGGTTGTTGTATTTGTGCCGTTTGAGATTTTTTGTAGCCGCCGCAGCCGCCCCGCCGTGCTAAGAAGATGGGATGGCGTAAGGGTATCGACACATGTTGCATCCCACACCAAAGGCCTACCCACCTTCCAAGGCATTATGGTCATCCCATCTGGCCTCTTTCCATCGTCTCGCGCCAAGCGGTATAGGCAGTTAATTGCAAACTATTGGAATTCAGCTCTAAGCCAAGAGCAGGGAAGTAGGGAAAATACTAGTCAGCTGATGAAGACTTCGGATGACCTCGTGATGTACTAAGTCAACTAAATATCGCTATTTGTAAAATCTGATCCGCATTTGTTTCCCCTTTTAAATAATAATACAGGTAGACGTAGGCGTGAGAAGTAAAAATTTTGGGTGCAATCAATCCCCGCAAAAACAGCATTTCTAAGTGTAATATGTATTGCTCCAACAATTAACAATAAAATTCCTAATTCCATAAAGATAATGCATGTTAATAAAAATTTTACTTAGTAAGAGTTATTATGATGTTGCGGAGTTTTTAAACGAACAATTTTGAATCTTGACTAATATTTCATTCAATTTTATTATTCTATTTCTATTTATTTTTCTATATTGACTGTAATTAAATTTTGACTATTTTATGTATTGACCATTATTTATTTGACTGAATTATTAATGTATTTTTTTATAATTTTGTACGCCAGTTACGCAAACCATGTTGAACTGTATTGAATTTACCTCCATCTTAACATATACATGTTTATACAAATAAATGATCTTATCTTAACTTTCCAAATCAAATGTACATACGAGTTCAAACTACAAACTAAACTAATCTCGACATTTCTTAAAAACTTACCCAATTTTCTATCTGAGTAACTGCACTTTACTGATAGAGTTGTATACACATCGAAGTAGTATAGTTGACTCAATAAATGAACGACTGAACAAAGGAATTCGAGTGTGAAACTACCCGGAGCATTCCGAACCTTCCTTTGTGAAGTATTAGTCAGCATTCCAGAATTTTCGTTTTAGGGTTCTGTGGTAAAATTAAAAAAGACAAGATTTCTGAGGTGATAAACGTAAAAAAACCGAATCGAGAACTTATTTGTTTTTGGTGGTTAAAAAGAGAAAACCTTGAAGTAAAATAGCTTAATTTGCAGATTATGAATCATATTTTTATTTCCATTAAAAAATCTCTTTTAATAAGTGAAATAGTAGTTACATATTTTCTTATTTGCTCGGCTATTTGTTAGTATAAAAAGCATTTTTCATGCTAGCTTTAGCTAACCTTTTACTCCTAAGTTTGCAAAGTAAAAAAATCATAATTAAATGTATCTGATGGAGTTTCATAATTATGAAACAATGCTTCCAACTAGTAAGTACAATTTTAAGTCATTCAAAAACCTTTAAAAAAGACTTTTGCGATCGCACATAAAATCAAAATAAGTACCCAACTTTGAAAATGTTTTTTTTTTCCATCCCTGCCCAGGTACGGAACTCTTGGGCGAGTCAGACTCTTCTTTGCCTTTGGTATTTTTTTTAGCAGTACATTTTACAGGAACCTGTTTTGTGGAGCTGAAGCATTTGGCTGTGCTAGTAGGTTAGTCTGTGGTATACGGATTTGTTAAAAGAATGTGCGGTGAAAATGTAACAGGGCTTTAGCTTTGTAATTTCTCTGCGGGCAGTACTTTGTTAAAATTTCTGCGTGTTTTGGCTCGAGGGGTCGATTAAGCTAGTTACTTACTAGGCAAAATCTACAAAATGTTTGTTGAAAATTTTAGTTTCAAATTAAATTGTAAGTAGGTTCATTTTCTACCTTAAATTTCTAAGTTTAAACGGGAACGAATGATTGTTTACATACCGAACATATTAACGAAACTCTTTCTATGACCTCAAATTTCATTGAATACTGTGGAAACTGACAGCTTCAATATTTACAAAAAATGTAACACTTACCAAAATAGGAAAAGATTTGCTGTATTGTCCAAATATCTGCATGGTTTAAAGTTCTACATATGAAACGGAGAAAAAAATAATTCAAAGAATGTTTTTAGAAAAATACAACCGTCTTCCAAATAAAGACACTAGAAAGTAGTAAAACGTAATAATTGCCTCTACAATTTGAGGGTTGTTCTCGATTTCCCCGGGATCCCAACATCAGATCCAGACTTATTGTCAGTGGGACTGAATTGGAAGTATATGCTACCGAAAAATATGAACATTTTTCAAATCGGTCCACACATTGGCGGAGAAACCAGTTAAAAAAGAACTTAAAAGCTGAAAATTATAGATTTTATTAGTGCAATTCTAAGCGCCTTAAGCTAGTTTAAAGCCTCAACAAAAGGCAAAAAATCAACCAAAGGACAATAGAGGGGGCTAATCTCGAAGTTTTCTTGCGTGAAGATATCCACAGGAGAACAGTTCGAAGAATCGCCAAACTAAAGTGGCAGAGGTCAGGGCCCCAAGTCTGCTATTTTTATAAATTTGTCATTCCAACACGATGCCATTGTCATTTTCCTAAAAGTTCGTAATCTGCTAAATTCATAGTGGTCGATCATTGGTCGGTCAATGGTCTCGTAATACTTTTTGATAACCGAGCTATTAAAAGCAATGACTGCACACGACGTTCTAATGATAGGTCACTGATCAAAGGAACTGTCAAAATTTTAGCAGATTACCGTATACGTCTGTCATTAATTTGTCATTATGTACGAGATTACCATTCTATGAAATTTCTTTCAATGGAGTGTCAGTGGTTGACCATTGGAAAGTAATAATGACGCTTTTATATTAGTAGATTACCAAACTTGTCAAAATCGACCATTATGAGATCAATGATAGAGCATTCTGACGCTACTGTAATAGCAGGCTTGAGGCCCAGAACTCATTGCTCATAGAACAGATGGTCGATGGACCTGAAAGGTTCTGGAGCCATTCCAGAACCTTTCAACTGAACTGGTGAAGGCCGAGGGAGTCTGATGGATGAGAGACACACATGATTAGTTGAAGTGGTGATATCTATGTCCATGAACGTGTGTTAATGGAAGTTTTTCGGTTGTTTTGATGATGATAGATTCCAGCCGAAGGATAAAGAACATTGTTAATTAATTATTTCCGTAAAACACACTTTTTCCATTAACAAGAACTAACAAATAAAACTTGTTATTCTACCGACCACCATTGTTCAATCAATGGATGGAAACAAAAGCACATCACAATAAAAGAAAGCTCTTGATCCGAAAAAAAAAACACAAAAGGGGGTGCCCATCAGATTGGTAAATGAATAAATATCCATTGAAAAAAAAAATCATGTTGTGGAAATCTTATATTTGTATCTTACTTCCTAATTAATCACATATGTAGGTACATATATTACTAATCTGTACTAATATTATAAAGAGGAAAGATGAGTTGATTGTTTGTTTGTATTGAATAGACTCCAAAACTACTGAACCGATTTGAAAAAATCTTTCAGTGTTGGGAAGCTACACTATCCCCGGGTGACATAGGCTATATTTTATCCCCATATTCTCACGGGAACGGTAACTATGCGGGTGAAAACACGGGGCGTTGCTAATTTTTATATAACATAACGCGTAATTCAAAGCCACGCCTAAGTTAAACAAAACATCAACAAGACATACATACATTTACATACCCTAACATCTCAGTGTTGTGATCTCAGATCACTACACATCACTCAGCTTACTACATAAAAATGGCGATTTGTCTCGCCCTTATAGTCGATACACTGGCAGAATGAGATATTGTGTTTGAGAATTATTGAGATTGAGTTTTCAGTTTGTTTCGTAAAGGCTCCCATAGACTGGCGCGAAGTAGTTCTGCGACAGCTCTTTGGCTACATAAAACAATTTTGCGAATATGGTATGCGAAAAGCAATTTTTTCTAATGTGTGTCGTATTCTTGCGTGACGCGTGACTGCTGTCTGCAAGGCTCTCGCAGATGATATTTTATGCCCGTATTCCCACGGGAACAAGACCTACCCGGGTGGAACCGCAGGGCGCTGCTAGTATTTTTATAAACTAATTTATTCCCACGACTACATATACATAATATGTGGAATTTCGTACAGGACAAAAATTATTTATGAAAACTTATATAAGTAAAGGTATTTTTCTATACAAGGTATTCTTTGTAAAAAAAAGAAGAATAATATGTATTAATCCGGGTTCTAAACTATGTGTGTGCCAAATTTAATACAAATCTATTCAAGAGTTTTTGTGTGAAAGAATAACAAACATCCATCTACACAAAATTTCACTATCTTTTTTCTCTTACTTCCTCTTTCTTCGACCTAACCATTTCATATGTTTGAGAATCAGGCGGTTAGAATAAATAGTACCTAGACATTATGGCTGCGTACCCAGTCCGGATATTAAATGTTAGCAAAAGATTGTATCGATAAATTATGTAAGTTATCGATATACATGTTAACAGTTATGTTTGTACATATCTAGCTAAACTGGTATATTCATACATTCGAATAAATTTGAAAAGAAGGATCGGTAAAAGTATTATCCCATCAAAAACATACATGTGAAAATGGGAGTCAAGTTCAATTTTTATAATATGCGTGACTGTCGAGTTAAGTGACAAAAGAATTGAAATATAAATATGTAGGTGCCAAGTTCTGTAGATATTCCTGAAATAAGATAAATGAAGGCTCAAGATTCGAATTTCATGTACATATGAGTTCTGAAGGGGTCAAAAGTGGCCCGAAATGATTCGTACTATATTATTATTAGGAGAGTTTGTTGAACCAATTCTAGGAACACATATGTAAAATTTGACGTTCAAAAAGTGCTGGCTCTCAGCCTAGTTTGACTTTTGATTTTGATTGTGACACATGACTGCTGCGTCGCCCGTTCCATTTTATTGAACTGGGCTGGACACGCTGCCGCATGTTTAGAATGGATTTAGAAATTTCTCAATAGCAGGAATTTGGAAGTCGGCGGTGCAATATCTCCATGCCTTTGGAAAGCATGTTAAGCCGTTGGTTCTGCGCTAATTATTGCGAACCGGTCGTGTCGGATTGCCATCACATTGTAAATTCTGATAGTTCATTCCCGTGGGATGATTTTCGACTTTCACGCGAAAGAAACCACAGGCAAAAACTATCATTGTGACTGTGGACAACCTCCTTTGCAAATAACTCCTATTAGCCGTACAGTTTGTTTGTTTAGACAATAGGTTTGTTAAGAGAAAAAGTAAAAATGAGTAAAGAATCACTAAACTTGAAATTTAAAAACATTGTACACGATTGCAAGCAAAACTAAATACATATAAATAAATATATAAGTTGGACGACACGGTTGGCGCAGTGAACGGCGCACGGAACAAATGTTTGTATGGCCTACAGATAATTGTTCCGGGTCTGGGTGTCTTGTGCATGTGAGTTTACATGTTTGTGAACGCACCCACGAAACAGGAGTAAATCCTAGTATGGGGCAACGTTTTATTAAAAAAAAAAATAAGATATAAGCAGTAGGTATGTACATAAGGTGGATCACTATTATGTAAAAGAGCGCCTTTCGCCATCAAATGTATAAGTTTGGCGAGTTTTACGAGTAGTTTAAGTAACTTCAGTAAATAAAAAAGTTAATTTAAAAAGAAAAAAAAAACATTTTAAAACTGTTAAAATATGTCAATTAAATACATTCTTTTAGCCTGGAAAAAATCTAGCAAAACCTCATATACTACGATTATAGAGACACGCTAACGAACATTTGCAAATGCCCACCAGAGCATCTGGATTGCCAATACCCGGATAAGAGTTACCCTCATTGTACCAACACAATGCTATCATTCAAACCGAAACACAATGTGAACGGAAGAATATTGATACCCGTATTGATTGATATCCGGGTACCAGGAATAACCGGGTAGCCGGGAAAGTTATTTTAGAACTTATTATGACAGAGATCGTGTGTAATGATTGTGTTTGGATGAGTGAATTTTAATAAAGCTGGGTTTTGATAATTATAGGATAATGAAAATAACTGTTACTGGAGAGGCAGATATATTCCAAACTAATATTATAAAAGCTAATGTGAGTTTGTTTGTTTGTTACGTTTTCAAGCGTAACTACACGATTTTAAATATTCTTTCACCAATGGAAACATGGGTGTGCCCAGGGGGGGGTCAGGGGAGGACAGCTCCACTAATCAAAGCGTAAACGGGGCCTTACATAAGGATTTACTTAATAATTATAATAAAAGGACTGGTTTTTGATCTCTCTGGTTCCAATCCCTAATGCTGAGGTTGATGAACTTAGTTCAATTTTGGTAAAATGATTTTCCATCAGGAATTTCTCAGAAGCGGCTTGGTATTTGGAATTATGACCGGATGACGGTGATATGTACATAAGTTTGTCGCTGTTACAATGGACTCAATACGTCTCAAAGCACACCTCTCTAGAAATTAAGGATTATTATTTTATCTCATAATTAAAATTTTACACTGAGGGCATTATTTCAAAGTGTCGATATAATTTTTTAACAAAAAAATGCATAATAGGGCTGTTTGACATATTTTCTGTAAAAAAGCTGGAACTTTTTCTGACTATTTAAAAATCAGCCATAAGCATTGTATTTTTTTATTTTGTTTAAAAATCTCAATTTCTTTAATTGGCTTACGGATAAAATATTTTCTAAATAAATTGGTTTATCAAATTGTCACAGGTACAAAATACCAGGAAGCAGTAATAAAAAAAAGTCATTTGCAAGTCCATTTGGTAGTGGCAATATTGACTTTGGCTTAATTCACGCGGAACGAAGGCTGGAGGAAGGGATCGCAAACATTTTTTATAAAACCCATCGACACGAATCAACAGTTCATAGAGATGTGAACTGCCTTGCATTTTATCGATGAAATTGAAAAAAGAATTGGCTTTTACTCGTTCTCGTCTTGATGGTAAAGATAACTTTATTTACTTACTATCTGCCGCCCGCGTGAATATCTAAAATTATCCCTAGGGTAGTTATACATACTTCCATGCTAAAAAATCACATGTGTTATTCCAGACGATAATCTACGAGTACCTGTGTCAAAAAAAGTGCCAAATTTAATCATTCAAATTCGTTCTGCCATTCCGACAAGAAAAATTGCTGATACTACATTTTTAAAAGTCAGAATATACTCTAATTTCTATGAACTATCTATTGAATTTTTAATTCTACGTATTGAACATTCCCAGAAAAATGTTAGCACTTGATTTAATGTCAAATAATTTATTTTAACAAAGATGGTAAGATAAGTCATCGTCCTCACATATAATCAATTGGTTTATGTATACAAAATATTGTAAAACATAATACATATTTGAAAAGAGTAACTATGGAGTTTCTTGTCCGTTCTTCTCCATAAGAATCTACATTTTGCGAATGGACAACTAGAGTCACTATAATATTTTTATTTTCAAATGTTTTGACGTTCAAAAGTGCCGTTTAATGGTCTAGTTTAAATATATGAATTGACTTTGACTTTGAATTGACTTTGAAGTATAGATTGATATAAAATTTATTGGAAGTTAAGATTAACTAAAATATCACACTGTGATCATTATCGACATAAATATGTACCTACTAAACAATATCGACAGTGTCCCAACACTAGCAGGTTTCAGTATAATCGGCGGAGGCCATCGTTTGTACTGCATATTGAATATCAGCCTCGCACTATTTGCTGACACCCGTGGGTTCTGATAGAATTTGTAGTAATGCGTTGCCATTGTGAGCTCTTTTCGTGTTAGTACTTGCGAGGATATGGAATATTTTGTTAGGAATATCATATTTAAATATTATATGACTTAATATCGGCTCTGTATTATTGCTAAGGACAGGTAAAAGTTGTGTTTACAAAATCTTCGCTTTGCCAGTTAGGCTACGAGTCCACTGTAATGGAAGAAAATGTTACTGTCAATAAAGGGGAATGAATCGAAAATCAAGACCAAAATCAACTGAAAAATTCCATTGTCGAATTGAGGCTTTGCACATTTTAAGGTAGATACTTTTTATACCACATTACTACTATTATCGAAATAATACTTAACTGTACCAATCATCGTCAGTGTCCCAACACTAGCGGTGTCAGTATAATCGGCGGAGGCCATTCGAAGGCCGTTTGTAGAAAGAAAAAAAGAAATTTATTTATTTGCCAGAATATAGTTACTTAAATAATAATATGGTAATTTTAGTCTCACTATATTCGACTTATCAGTTGTGCAAATAATTTTAGTACGCAATAAATTCAATGTGATTTGTCATACAAATTATATAATTATCATAAAATATAGTGTTATTTCGTGAATGTAAATTAAGCATTACTTATCAGCTTTTGTTATGTTCCCACTGCTGGGACTCAGGCCTCCTCTCTAGGGGAGGGAATGGGCGCTTTACTTTGTGTAGTTAATTTCATCACCACTGCTCTCCAAACGGTAAAGGAAAACATCGTGAGGTAACCGGTATGTCCTAGAACCAAAAAATCGAAGACATGTGACATTCACCAACCCGCACCGGGCCCGCGTGGGGGATTACGGCCCATTCCCTCTCCTAGAGAGGAGGCCTGTGTCCCAGCAGTCGGAACATTAAAAGACTGATTATGATGATTATATGTAAGGCAAGATTAGGATGGTATGCTACCTTTTATAATAAGTTAATCACGTATAGGTAGATAAATAAGCGCATACCTCATGTCACGTTATTATCCCAAATACCGGGTGATCGAGCGTGACACGATCACGCTGATCACGCTGTTGGGCGACGCCTATCACGGTACAGTGCACGTTGCAATATCGGCCGTGACCACAGAACACGGAGACGTCTCGGTGGCCGGTGTTGCATTGGTAAGAGGCGTTTCGTCAAGATTTTAACCTTAAATAACATTTTTCTGCCTGCTGCGTTATAGTTTCAAATTCGTACGTATTAGAGTGTAAGAGGGACTTTATTTCGTGTCCATCGATTTCCAATACATTTTACCCAACCAGAATTCAACACCCTGTACAGTTCTATCAATGGCCTCGTTTAATTCCTGGTTGTACACGACGGGCAATAAAGGAGGTGACGCATATCTTGTGAAGGGACACTGCGTTTGGGATGGGTCGGGGCTGTCCCATTTGGCCAGATTTTCTCAACAGTCACCCTGTTTAAGCTGTCAGTTAAGAGATTTCCAGTTTCATCACTGTAGTTCAATACAAGCTGACTGACTGAGTGACACAATTTGAGCTCAACGCAACGAATATAATTATTTCTACCATCCCTGTCCTGGGCGCTGTATCCGCGTTCGAACGAACAACGAACTGTTGCGAAAGTGGAAATGAAGTGTGAAAATGGATTAAGTGTTATTTTATTTAATGCTTTTAAATTGTTGCTCTTCCTGGGTCCATTAGATAAATATACGTTGAATTATTTTTTGAACAATAACTTCAAATATCAGTTTTATCTCAGACATAAGCTAAAAACATATACAGTGAAATCCGTTTATTATGACGCCGCCTATATTGACCAACCGCTTAATATGAAGCAAAACAGAGATACATTTATTTTTCATATTAAATTTATTAAAAAAAAGGTACGGATATAATGACTTCGTTTATTGACATGTCGCTTATTATGACCTATTTTCAGAAATTATGTTTGGTTGTGATGATTCCTGATTCCATGTTTCTGACTTTGTTTTGATTGATCTACGACTATCAACATATTTTTTTTGTGTGTTTCTCCTTATTACACGAAATACCTAACATAGATGGGAATTTGTTTAATTCCTAAGATTACGCTTTTTATGACGTCCGCTTAGTATGAAGTGTTTTTCACTTCCCTTCGATGTCATTATAAGCGGATTCAACTGTATGAAAACTGGTTAGTTCTGGAAATATTACATACATACGGGTCGAATTGATATCGACTCGTATATCGACCTGTACCTCCTTTTTTGAAGTCGGTTAAAAATCAACAGTATTCCTAAATTTTCCATTGTTAACAAACGTGGATACAACAAAATATTTATATCCAAACATCCCAAAATATCTGGTAATGTTCTGAATGGGCCCGAAATGTCGAATGATTCCGAAATATCTCGAATGGTTCCGAAATGTCCCGTAATGTCTTATTTGCTTTCTCTTTAATTACTCAAGATTACTCAGGATATAATTTACTTAAGAACCTTTCAGTGAAATGGATTATTATCTGTTACTCAATATTTTAAAGGAAATGAAGGATTTTAGCAGGGTTTATTTATAAGTAATTTTGATGTATAAGATCGAAATTTCTAAAATCTTATATATAAATTTCGCGTCACGATGTATGCATCGAGGTTAACCCCGATAAGAGTCAGGCGGTTATATTCTCAAGTCCGAGGCTTAAACACCGTCCCCCCGTCTCATTAACATGTATGGCAAGTCGATCCCTTGGGAGCAGCGAGCCAAATACTTGGACAACCACCTCACCTTCGCTGAGCACATAAGGCAGGCCCGATCACGCGTCGCCATCGCTCTAGGTAGGCTTCACTTCCTCTTGACCGCCAGCAGCAAATTGTCACTCAGGTGCAAATTGCGGCTCTTCACCGCGGTCATCCGCCCCATCATGACGTACGCTTACGCTGTCTTTGCACACGCAAAGCCTCGTCATCTCCACAGGATGCTCCAAAACCGATTCCTCCAAAAAATCATGGGTGCCGCCTTCTATGTCCGCAATGAGGCTCTACATGTAGACCTCAAAATTGACAACCATACAGCAGTTCATGAAACGCATTACCAAGCATTTCTTCAAAACTGCTGTCAATCACTGAAACTCCCTTGTCGTATCGGCCGCCCTACAATCCCTCCTGCATATTTAAAGTCCGCCAATTGCGGCATACCCATGTTACTTCAGATGCCTCCACAACCCCCGTACAGGACAGTCTTAGAGAGACCAGCGCTCTGCGCAAACCACCACCGCCTTCCTTCCACCCTCGCTGCAGAGGCCTGTCGCGATTTCCCCGTCTCTAGATCGAGCCAGCCCATGCCGCTGAGCCTGTAGTTTTAAATACGCCCCTAAATAATTATCCTTGTTCGATCCAGTCTGTACCTAGCTGCTCCCCCCCAGCGACTACTCTTTATAAAGGTAGCAGATCACTCCGAGAAACTACAACAACGAGTATTCTTAGATTATTTTTACAGATTGAAAGATTTTTTTGTATTCGTCTACGAAAATCTAAAAAGCTCTATTACTTCGATCTGTTTTTTCTGGATGGGATATCATAAAGTGACTCTTTCTGCTCTGGGTGGAACGAAAAGGAGTGTCAGACTCTTACTAACCAAACCCACCCGTGATCCTTCTAGTGCCCTTTGTGTTTCAGGTCCGCGGTGACTCTTTCAGACAAATTCCGCAAACCCTAGCACGCACTGACCCTATGTTACTTCAACCTTGACGATGTATATTCATGATCAATTTATAACCGTTTGCAGTTGTGGTAATGTAGCCTTTACCACTTAATTAAAGTTTTCCCCACACTTATAAGGTGCTATTTATATAACATGCTTGTTATAGCATGCTGCACGCGACTAAGAACTAGGTCTTATTGAAGCTAAACATAGACCTTAATAAGTGCAATTTATACGTGTCGTGTGTAGGTTTCGTTTTTCTTTGAAGTTTATTTTATTTATGTAGAATAATATGGTGTACAGGGTGCGTGACTTGTTGCGGAATTTATCCGGAAGAGTCACCGCGGCCCTGGAACGCAAAGGGCACAAGAAGGATCACGGGTGGGTTTTAGTCAGTAAGAGTCTGACACTCCTCGAGAAGTCATTTGACGATTTCCCATCCAAAAAAAGGGGTGCGTGACTTTTGATTTAACGCATTATTTTTGACACAACAATTTTAACTTTTCATTATAATGAAGCCACAGCCATTTAATATATGTATTTCGGCAAGAACGCATCACGTCACCAGATTTCAGTGTTGGTTCCATAATAATAAAACTGCGCAGCAGGTAATTATTTATATTATTTTCTATGTAAGCCGTTATTCTGTAAAAGTCCCAACCAAGCTTTTTTTCTTGCTCTTCCCAGCCTTTTCCCACTTGAGGTGGGGATTTATTTCAATTAGGCCATTAAACAGCACTTTTGAACGTCATCATTAACAGCTAACATAATGAAGTGACTCTAGCGTCCATTCGCAAAGGTAGATTCTTATGGAGAAGAACGGACGAAACTAAGTTTTATCATGAGTGCCTAGGTCCAGTAGTAACGTGATTAGGAGCTATCCATAAATTATGAATAAGAGATTAGAAATCTAGAAGATTTTTTACACATTTGTATCGTACTATAGAATCATCTTGATTATTTGTTAATTTTAAATTACTTTAGATCTTCTCGCCTGAAACACAGGATTTCCTAGTTCAGGCTCGTAATACTTAGAATTAAGATATATATTTAAGACTGTATGTAATTTATCCTGTTAAATTGGTAATAATAAATCTATACTAATATTATAAAGCTGAAGAGTTTGTTTGTTTGGTTGTTTGTTTGTTTGTTTGTTTGTTTGTTTGTTTGTTTGAACGCGCTAATCTCAGGAACTACTGGTTCGAATTGAAAAATTCTTTTTGGGTTGAATAGACCATTTATCGAGGAAGGCTTTAGGCTATATATCATCACGCTTAAGCCAATAGGAGCGGAGCAGCGATAAAGAATGTTTTAAAATCGGGGATTCCACGGGGACGAAGTCGCGGGCAGCAGCTAGTAAATAAATAAATTACGTCACACATTAAGGCGGTGGGAGGGGGTTGAAGTCACATTTCAAAATTTCAAAGAAAAACATGAAATTCGTGTGACGTAATTTATGGATGACCTCTAATTTAGGTTATTTCAACTATTTCTGAGGATACACAGCTCAAGCGAGTGTATGACGTCACGTAGGCTCTCCAAATAAGGCTTTCAAAGAGCTCCACGCGAGTGTGGGTGTGGGAGCGAGACAAAGCATGGAATGTGCCCACAATTTGCGAGTATTATTACTTTTATATTTTTGTCACAAAACTTCTGCTTGGTTTAGTGACATGATCATCATCATCACATCATCATTTTAAGTTATTCTTATTTAATTTTAACCTTGTCTTTATTAACATAATTTAAGAGCTGCTAACACTATCGTTTAGGTTTTAGTGCAATATCCAGTAATGTGTGTACGTACATTATGTAGCAATTAAATACTTTTTCGTTCTTTTTTTTTTTTCTTAGCTCACTACAAGCTTTTCATCACTCGGGTTTCTCCAGTTGTTTTTTTTTTCACAGAAAAACAGCTACTCCATGTCCTTTCAAAGTTGTACAACTCTCTGCAGTAAACCTTTTTTTATTAACACTATACGACAGGAGTACTTTCAGCCCCTTGCGATCTTGCCAAAAAATTTAATGCCACCCTGTAGATAGTGTGTAGTTTTCATCACATGCCGTATGGTGTAGAATTATAAGTTACGAATGTGAAATTATGCGGGAAATGTGTGTTTCAAGCTTTGAAACTGATGCAGACAATATGAGGTCATAGCCCGGGAACATTACGTTCGGTAACACAATATGAAGTTTTTTTTTTCATTTTTTACCTACTTCATGGCTTTTAGGTTGGTGGTTTAGTTTTTCCTTTTAGCGTAAAAGTTTCTGTTAGGTATTGTTATTTCTTGCAGTAGATAGATATCGTTTTAGGTTATTTTGTTTGTGGATATTTACTTTTATTTGTTTTCAGTCGAGAATTTACGAAGACCTGTTACTTAGGATGTACTTGTACATACATAGATATCACCATTACCATTTAAAAGCACTATGCTTCTGTATAAAGACCTAGAAAGATACATTAATTCACATAGCTGGAAACAAAAGTTATGCCAATTTAAAAAGCCAAACATACCTCATTCATATAATTCCAAGCTTGGCACGCTCTGACGGGGCTGAGCGGCTTGTAATGGTTGCCGAAAGTGTACATATAGAACAACCACGGCGCGGGGAACAGCATCGTGAACATGTCGCAGAGTGCCATCGCCATCAGGACCACGTTGGTCGGGGTCCGCATGTGACGTCTCGAGAGGACCACCACAATCAGTGTGTTGGCTACCGTCGTGGTTGCGAGGAGGAACGGCGCGATGTAACTGTGGGAGGAAATGGGTAACGTTATGGTAAGCACGCGAAGACACAAACTAAATCATAGTTGGGACCATCTCTTTAACGATGGCGATATCAGTTTGGCTTAACTAACTTTTTTTAAGCTATTGCATAGCTTCTATCGTGGGCCTTGAGCGTGGCAACCGAATCCAGAAATTCCGTAACGAAAATAACCTAATACCGCTACGTCATTCGATTAGGCCCCGCCTTTTTAAAATGGTCGCTCGCCGTCACCGAGCCGACCCGAACGTCTGCGTTCGGAAACAATCGGTGGGATAAAGTTATGTGAAACGTATGTGATTTACATTAGTAGAGTAACCCAGGTGAACGAATCGAGACCATAATTATCACAATGACGCAGAGTACTAAATATATAATTGCATAAGTTGATAAAAAATGCTATGCAATAGCTTTACCGCGGCAGTCCCCGAGTGCCACATGTATTTTTTTTCAGTAATTTCTTTTATTGCAAAGAGGTGTTGCTAGTTTGAAAATTGAAGCGAAGGAATATGTACCTTTGAAAATAAGGTCATACACTTAACCAAAACTATCTGTGGGCCTATATAATAAACCTTTAAAAATGTTGTATTTAATTACTTAATAATATACACAAAAATACTATGTTTATGTTTTTTTTTTTTAATTATTTGATAATTGATTGTTAAAATTATACCAGCAACCCTAAACCTCGCATTACGCGACAGGAAAATAAAAATAATTTGATAGTAAATTCTAAAATCAAAAATTAAAAATACCCTCTTTAAAAATAATTATGACAGTTTTTTATAAAAAGGATTTTGAAGTAAAATTCTAAATTCATTTAATTGGGATGAAACTGGATCTGTTCTCATTTTATTGAAGCTTTTCTTCAACATTAGAGTTTAGTAAATCTTTTGAAGACGGTACTATTTTAAATTAGTGCTACTCAGTCTTTAACTGTTTTTCTTGTTACTTACTAAGCTGCACATAATATGTAACATACTAGAAAGATTCATAACAGTCGCTAAGGGCAGGCGCAAACGATGCGAAGAGCGGCCTAGCAGGCAGGGAAAACCGATCTTTCTTCGTGAAAACCATGGATGAGCTGGCTTTAAAATGTGTAATAAGAGCCCTTAATTTTGAAAGAATTATTATTCATGCCTATAAAAAACACCCATGCCACACACCACCACACCACATACCTACCCACCCACACACCACACCACCACACACACACCCCACACCACCACCCACCCACACACACACACCACCACACATGCCACACATACACACACACACACAAACACACACAACACACATGCCACATGCCTATAAGTTGGGGTAAAATAATTAAAAACAGTTATCAAAAATGTACTCACCCATACATAGGCTCAGCATAATTGATCGGGAACTCACAAGTCACATTCAAATAGAAATGAGAATGATTCGATTGACAGAAGTCGTCAGCAGTGAAATTCGAATATCCAGGGTATCCAGTCTGGTTGTTGTCATAATAATTGAAATTTATCTTCGAGATGTCCAAATCCGTGCTGTCCCCATCTACGATTTGTTTAGTCGAGTTGAAATCTCCGAAGTAGTCGACCCAATCTTTGTCCGCCATCTTGCTTTTTTTTTGGCGCGCTATCTCGTTGACTTTGACATATTGGTTGTTACGTCATTTTGTGCGTATCTGTGGGCAAATTGAAAAAGCATATTATTATTTGTGGTAGTGGTAACAATTGACTTAGAATTATATATTTTTTAAGAAGTCCTTTGAAAAGAACCACGGAAGCCTTTCCTGCACATGAAAAAGCATTGCAGATTTATGGTTTCAAATAATAGTGTAATTGTGTCACATTTCAGTTTTTTTTTAGGTAAAAAATCAAACGCGAAAACGCGTTGTCACATTGTCACGTCGCGCCTGTCTGCGAGAGCTTCAAGCTCAATCTGCCCCTGTCATATCTTAAACTAGAAATATATTTAGAAAACTTTTTATCTACCTTAGTTTTTGATTTGTATGGGTTTGTAAGTAATTTTTCTTAACGCATTACAGAACCACCAATGGACCTTAAAATTAACTCAAGACATAATCTTGTCAACATTTCCAAAAAGCATAATAACTAAAATGTTTTCAATTAAGCTTATGTTGTGTTTATTAAAAGACTTACTTAAATATCAGAACTTCCCAACAGCATTTAGGTATTTTGAAACGCTATCGATAATTAATTTGCTGACCGCAAATCGTGTACGTAATTCTTATTTTCAGGCATAATGATTCAAACGGTCCAGTAATTAATATATAATTAATTTTACCAGGTATCGGTTACCAATTAAGGGTTGCTTAATTATTATTATTACGTTCTAAATTAACTTTGATATTTATAGTAGTAGTATTAATTTATTTAAAATTGAAATATCGTAAATGCGCCTTGTCAGTGTTTATCCGAAATTGGGATATGTAGGTAATTTTGATCTGTTAATATATTTCTTTAATATTAATCTATGGTTAATCACTACATAGTATAAAACAAAGTCACTGTGTCTCTGTTCCTTCCTATATCCCTATGTATGCTTAAATCTTTAAAACTCCGCAACGGAATTTCATGCGGTTTTTTTTAAATAGATGAGTGAGTGAGAGGAAGGTTTATATGTATGTATAATACATGCATATTATAGTAGAGGAAACATTAGTATCTACATTGCACCCGTGCGAAGCCGGGGTGGGCCGCTAGTAGGTATATATAAGTTGCTAGTTAACATTTTAAAGTTATTTTCTTATTTTAAGGGCATTTAATTGTTTTGTTTGTTTGTTTTGTTTTTTTTTTTTTAACTTTGCCCCACACTAGGAATTTCTCCTGTATCGTGGATGCGTTTACTAACATATAAATTCACGTACACAAACAGCCAGAATCGGAACAACTATCTGTAGGCCATACAAATATTTGTTCCGTGCGGGAATCGAACCCGCGGCACGCAGCGCAGCAGCCAATCGTGCAACCACTGCACCAACCGTGTCGTCGAATTTAATTATTGAATTACTTTTATCAAATTCAGAAACCTAAGAAATAGATCCCAAAGCGATTTAGCAATGTACTCGTATCTACCATATTTTGTCCCACTGCTGAGCAAAAGCTTCCCGCTTCCGTTCCCACAAAATTATGTCTTTTGCTAGTGCGGTCCAGCCAGTTATTTATTTATAGCTTATTATTTTCCGAGTGACTAATAACTTAAAAGTCGACTAAATGTTTGCAACAAATAAAATAACTTGCCAGCGATTAAATATTTTCGGGACTATTGTATTATGTAAGGTTCAAACTTAAGGGTTTTATAAAAACTAAAAACTAGCAGCTGCGTTTAGGTAGCAAATAAACTATACCAGTCAATTGAAATATTAGGCGAGGAGCTATATATGACTTGGCGACTAATAATGTTAGTAGGGTGGCAAAGATAATATATTACCAACTATTTCGTGCCGTCTAAAAACCCACTTTCAGGATTCGCTTTGCGGGCAGCTCTAAATGTTAAACGAGTACAATAAAAAGGAATAAGAGTTAATTGTTAATATTTTTTTATCATAATTTCATGAAAACGGCGGAAGGTGCAATGGTTGGATTCGAGTGTAGTGCGGGGTGGCGGGGTGCACTGCCTGGCTGACCCAGCAAACGTTGTTTTGCCATATAAAATAAAAACAATATTTAGGGGTATGAATGAAGTTCTATCTATACTTATAATAAATCTGTAGAGAGGTCAATTCTGTACAAGGAATATATTTTCAAAATAACTATCAGGGGGTGATTAGTGATCGATACTGGTGCCAAAAATGCAATCAGTAAAATTTTTGTCTGTCTGTCTGTCTGTCTGTCTGTCTGTCTGTCTGTCTGTCTGTCTGTCTGTCTGTCTGTCTGTCTGTCTGTCTGTCTGTCTGTCTGTCTGTCTGTCTGTCTGTCTGTCTGTCTGTCTGTCTGTCTGTCTGTCTGTCTGTCTGTCTGTCTGTCTGTCTGTCTGTCTGTCTGTCTGTCTGTCTGTCTGTCTGTCTGTCTGTCTGTCTGTCTGTCTGTCTGTCTGTCTGTCTGTCTGTCTGTCTGTCTGTCTGTCTGTCTGTCTGTCTGTCTGTCTGTCTGTCTGTCTGTCTGTCTGTCTGTCTGTCTGTCTGTCTGTCTGTCTGTCTGTCTGTCTGTCTGTCTGTCTGTCTGTCTGTCTGTCTGTCTGTCTGTCTGTCTGTCTGTCTGTCTGTCTGTATGTCTGTCTGTCTGTCTGTCTGTCTGTCTGTCTGTCTGTCTGTCTGTCTGTCTGTCTGTCTGTCTGTCTGTCTGTCTGTCTGTCTGTCTGTCTGTCTGTCTGTCTGTCTGTCTGTCTGTCTGTCTGTTCTTTATAGAAACAAAAACTACTCGACCGATTTTAACGAAACTTGGTGCAATTATTCTTCATACTCCTGGGCAGGTTATAGTATACTTTTCATCACGCTACAATCAATAGGAGCAGAGCAGTGAAGGAAAATGTTGGGAAAACGGAAGAAGTTACTCCATTTTTTAAGCTTCCGTCGCGTGTGTAGCCTTAAAGGTTAAAGTTACATAGAAATCATGTATTACGGAAATGTTCTACATAAAATTATCTAAAAAATATCCCGAAACAGCATGTCTATCTTTTGTCAATTTTAAACCGATCGGGCTGAGAGTTTCAAAATCGGGGGTAAAGTAACTATTCCACGCGGACGAAGTCGCTGGCAGAAGCTAGTATAACATAAAAGAAGGGGCAGGTGAAATGTGGCTTTCTATTGGTGAAATAATTTTTAAAATAGAAAACTTAAAGCTATAAATACTTCTTAGCTGTATCCCGCGGTTTCACCTGCCTGCGCCATTTATTCTTTTTGGCTCAGTGTTCTTTCTTTCGTCTCCTAAAGGTGATAGCTTGATTTTAAATAATTATGGTTCTGATATCCTGGTACTTTGTAAGTGTTCACTCACAATTCCAGCCCCAGAAATGCTTCGAAATGTTTATGGTCTGCTGGTACACGTGAATCCTTACTTACAAATGTTTGACAGGTAAGAAACAAAGAAACATTTAGGGAAAATGATTCATCTTTCATAATTATGTATTCGTTGAGTTTTCATTGTTTTTAAGATAATTTTGAAAAATAATAGCCGCAAAATATTTTTTCTTCGTGTCATTTTAGAGTTTATTTAAAGCTAAAGTCACACAATATATGTATAATATAAGCTAGTTTATATTTATTCTTCATACAAACATAAATAGAATCTGATTTGTATTATTTATGAATGCCCGTTTTCTATTTTATTTTCATCATTAAGTTTTCGCTTAGATATTAATTCAGTTCCCAAAAGAAAAACTTGATGCTAGTTTAAATTAAAATGGAGCTTATAACTGATATCTTAATATGCTACCTTTTACTTATTACGATACTCCTTATTAGCTGCCAACCCATTATATATGGTACCCACTCTATTTCTTTTTAAAACCTATATTCATTTTACTTAGTTGCTGCATTAAATACATGCCTTTATTTATTAAGTTCAGTTACTCTTTGCACTAACAGTTATTACCAACACGTGCAGAGAGTCAGTAATTACAAATAAATAATTTATAATTATTAAATTAATATCAGAATATTACTAAAGTCCAACTGAATTAAAAAACCGAGTGAAATAACATGAATAGCATAACAATTAATATTAAACAAAAAAAAAGTTAATTGTGTAATAAGTTAGTTGCGTCGTGTTATCTTCACCCAAGGCAATATTATTTCACAATTTATTAGAAAGGGTATAAATCAAGTTAATCTGAGACAAATTTAGGTTGTAATACCTTTATCGCTGAGCCACAGCTACATTAAATCTTGTACTAACTTTACTGACGAGAAGTACTATATTTCAAAGGATTATGATATAGTAAAAAAAAATATATATATTTCATTATTAGACTTTGTGCATATAGTTGGGCATATTTGTTAGGGCTTAGGGTAGAAGTACCGTTTGTGGCCACTGTACCGTTTATGGCCATTTATTGTTCAAATAAACGATAGAAATGAATTTATAATTATAAATCATTAGAAACTCAATTTGTTTTAATATAAATTTTTTAAAACTCAACGAAAATATGGTTATAATATTATATTTTTTTATAAATTAATTCAAATGTTCACTGGCCAAAAACGGTGCTAAGTTGGGCAAAAACGGTACTTCTACTATATTTGGTTCTTCGATTAAATTATTTATTTATTTAAAGGCTTTGGAAGACTTACAGCTAAATACAATGGTGATATACAACAGGTTGATAATCTGACAGCCAATTATAGAACTAAGACTAATGTTTAAAGTACATAGTTGTCTATAAGAAAAGGGTAACCATAACACAGTTATTTGCAATCTTAAGGTGTTGAAAATACAAAAAAAAACAGCAATTACTACCAAACTTTTCTCGAGTTACCTATTTTATTTCTTATGCAAATAATATTGTGTAACAATGGGCGTTTTTTACAGATGACATCTATTTTTACGTTTTCACTCCTAAATCGCTGAACCAATCATGGTAAATTTTGGCACAGGGAAGATTGTCCTTAAACTATTTTATCCCAGGAGTACGTTCCCTTCGAATTAGTATAGGCTAATATTAGAAAGACCAGTAGAATTTTTTAAAAGTATGAGCAATAATATACGATACTTATTCCTATTTAAATATATATTTTCTTTACCCTTGGAAATCTATAAATATTTTCAGACTGACATAGACAAAACGAAATTCTGGCAGGAGCTGTTTCTGTATAAGATAATTTATCAATCTATACTAATATTATAAAGCTGAAGAGTTTGTTTGTTTGAACGCGCTAATCTCAGGAACTACTGGTTCGAATTGAAAAATTCTTTTTGGGTTGAATAGACCATTTATCGAGGAAGGCTTTAGGCTATATATCATCACGCTTAAGCCAATAGGAGCGGAGCAGCGATAAAGAATGTTTTGAAATCGGGGATTCCACAGGGACGAAGTCGCGGGCGGCAGCTAGTCACAAATAAATTCCATGTCGCTTTTATGTTACGAGTAGCCTCACCTAAAACCATATTATAATAGCTACAAATGAGAATAAATCAAGCTTCATACATAATTCATGGAATTATATTTTACATCCCTGGTTGGTGAACATGGAGTAAACAGGCTAATACAGGTAATTTTAGATGATTAGGCGCTATAATGCATGCTATTATAATAAAATTATCATGTTTGTGAGCATGCTTATCTATTACACTTTTTTATTTATTTATTCCCTTACACCCAATATTTTTTCAGGATGGCCCCAATAAAATAGTACTTCCAAAAAACAACAAAAAAGAAATGGAATGGCAACTTACGGCTAATAATTACAAATCTAAATTTAATCAAATCCTTAAAATCTTAATCTAAAGACGGACTAAACAAATATAATCAATATCTAATAATTAAAATAAAAAAATCCTGTTGCATGTATTCAGGAAACACATATTATTATGCATACAGCGCAAAAGCTCGTAGCGAAATAATAATAGCTGATGTTTGTTTTCTAGATAAATCGGTTTGTAGATGCCATTCATTCAGCAGTACGCCACATACCTTTTTTTTTTGTTTTTTTGACGTGGACCACTGGGCACAAGGCTGGTTACTGCTTAACCGGAACCGTCCTGCGGTGGCCTCAAGTGAATTTAAGGCCCCCAGCCAGGGCTAAAAACTAAGCTTACAAGCTAAACGACCGCTCGCTAAGGGCATCCCCTGTGGGACACGGGCCTCGGCTTAATGCGGTCGGTTGGGGAGGGCAGCAAGGGACAGGCTGGGTCAGGTTGATATTATTTGGGGGATTTAACGCTAATGGCTCAGCGGCGCGGGCTGGCTCTTTAGGCAAAAGTCGGGGAGGGTTGTGACAGGGGCGTCGCGATGGGCCTCGTCGGTGAGGCCGGTATACGGAACGCGGTCTGTTTTTGTTCAGTCTAAGAGTACTAGTTTCCTTACTGGTTTCCTGAGTCTGTGTGATGGTGTCGTCGGCCTCAAGCACCACGTACCGAACACCCATTTTGCTTCGGAAGACATGTTAGGCCGTCGTGTTACCCAGTAACTGGGTTGTGCACTTGAAATAGGTAGTCGCTCCATATAAAAACCGGTTCCTTTACTGGTACTTTGAATCCGATTATACTGAGAGTCAACATAAAAGAACGGCTTCATATAGCTTAAAAAAACAAAAATATTGGACTTATAAAAGTGTTATGTTTAACCTACTTACTTACAAAATAAATATCATTTATCAAGAAAAGGCTAGGCAGATAGAAATTGACTTGACTCTAGTCTGAGTTACAAGTGACAGAGACAAAGTCGGCGATGGAATGAGCTTACCTATAAGAAGCCTGTTCACTCTGACTTTGAAGAGATTAGGGTTGAATTGAAATGATTAATGAACTTGAATGACAATTTCATGTTTCATCATATTATTATTATCTGACTACCTCGTTAATATGTACAAATGAGTATGAAATCCTGGGATTTATTTCCAAAGTCATTTGAGTCATCTTTACTAATAGATACTAGCTGACCCAGCAAACGTTGTTTTGTCATATAAAATAAAAAGGGGGGGGGGGTTCCCTAAATGATGATTAGAGGCGTGAAAAATAGCTAGTAGCCGATTCTCAGACCTACTAAATATGTATAAAAAATTTCATAAAAATCGGTCAAGCCGTTTCGGAGGAGTATGGTATAAAATTATAAAGAGGAAAGATTTGTTACTTTTGTATGTAACGAATAAACTCAAAAACCTACCTATTGGACCGATTTCAAAATTTTTTTCACCATTAGAAAGCCACATTCACCCTGAGTAACATAGGCTATATTTTATTCCCGTAATCCCACGGGAACGGGAACTACGTGGGTGAAACCGCGGCGTAGGAAATATAATATAACAAACCATTGACGAAGTACAGATCCATACAATATAAAATACAATCACACAAAAATGATGCTATAGAAATAAACCTAGCATACTTCAAATTAAATCGGAATATAATCCATTACTTAGTAGGGTACTTTTGTACCTGAAACAGGACGCGATAGGGTTCATAAATTAATTTTCCCAAAAGGGTTGGACACCATTTATCGAGGGACATAAAACAGTAGATTGATGGACGATAATAATTTCTAAGGCTATATTTTACGGCTCAACACGTTTTAGTAATTCGTGATGAAAATGAAAACAAAAAAACCTTTTTAAAAAACTAGCTTTTATTTGAATGAGCTAAAACGAAAAAAAAAATCATTTTAAAACTTTACTATCTACTCATAAAGTCATTACATAATTTGTTTATCTAGACAAGTCAATTTTCACAAAGATATCACGCATTGTCATCCAAATTGAACTTGTATACAAAATTTCAGCTCAATTGATTGAAGATATCTGCTTCAAAATTGAGGTGCAAGATTTCACCCGAACAAACCAGCAAGTTAAATAAAAGCTTGTAAAATAAACTCAGTTGCAAAAATGTAGTTAAAATGATGAAAGATAGAATAGAAATACTCTTTATTGTACACCATAAAATTTTAAATTACATTCAGATCTTAAAGGTAAAAGTTTGTAACAATGGAGCCATATCGCTAAAAGTGATCTTTTACAGAAAATATAACCTCGATTACCTTGTTCTTGGAAAGATTATGTATAAGTACCTAATCTTTATAAAACCTCATATTATTATTTCATTTCGCTAGTTTTGTTTAAGTCCCATCAAACCGGGAGCGAGTATATTGCTAGCAACCTGACACAAATTGAATTTTGGGCTGCTTCAGTATCAGCTCAAGTTTACATTTATATGACTCTAGCAACACCCCGCGGTTTCACCTGCGTAGTTTCTGTTCTCTTGGGAATATGGGGATAAAATATGGCCTACGTCACCCGGAGATAGTGTAGCTTCCCAACAGTGAAAGAATTTTCAAAATCTGTTTAGTAGTTTCGGAACCTGGAAAGAGGAAAGATTTGTTTGTTTGTTTGCATTGAATATGCAAACAAACAAACAATTCTTTCCTCTTTATAATATTAGTATAGACTTACGGCTCGTCCCGACTTCGCACGGGTGGACATTTATTTATTAAATAAAGCCTATGTTATTCAGGGATAATGTACCATCCTAATGGTGAAAGAATTTTTGAAATAGGTCCAGTAGTTTTTAAGTTTATTTGTTACAAACATACATACAAGTCTCTCCTCTTAAGTGAATAAGACCATGTCAAACTTGAAGATCCTTAGCATATAAATGACGTATTATATAGGTATCTATATATAGACGGGTCATATACCAACATAACGGCTCCAAAAAACCTTTTTTTTGTGGAAGCCCCCTATAGAAAAAGGGTTTTCTCTCGCAGTTCAGCACACTAAAGCTGCTTTACCGGACTATCTGCTCTGTGTGCGGCAATTTATAGTTTATATTATATCTATGAGACATGCTTAGTTCCAATTTGGGACCTGGGATCATGACACATTAATGTCTGTTGTTTTTGGGATCTCAAACCAACCACCTGCCTCACAGTACCTTACAAAGTTCCGTGGATGACACTAAAGCTGCATTACTGTTATCAGTATTACAAAGGTAGATAACATTGTATCTGTTTATGACCACTTCAGACCATAAACCTGACAGATGGCTGGCTTATCTCTTGTCTTAAATGACAGAGAGCCACCTGTTAGTACCTTGTTGCCTGCAGTAATTAGCAAGTTCTCATTTAAACAGTAAAGAGGTTACATTGTTAGTTTGTTTCGGAATTAATCTCTGGAAATACTGTCCGGATTACGAGAATTCCTGCACTAAAAGAAGACTGAAAGGTGCCACATGTTATCCTTTTATTTACCACCTGGCAAAAAGCAAGGTTTCTGAAAGCAATGGGAGAAGCCGCCGCGCGAAAAATCTATTTATACGTACGTTGACTATTTTTTATGTTCCAGTTTGAGAGGCATGAGACATTATTTCAGCTGAAGTGATAACTGATATTTATTTTAAAAGTAGGTTGTAATTAACACTTTTAGGTACTCGTCAATCTTTTTTGGTCCTTATAAACTAGATGAGGCTGGTATTTCCTAGCTGACTACCCTAAGAAAAAACACCGAAACAAACTCAGAGGTCTTTTGAAGTCAATTCATATGAGAATAATATAGGTTTGATGTCTGAAGTAGTCTTTTGAGGAAAGTAGTACACAGATTTGAGTGGGCCTGTCTAGACAGTGCAAGCATTTGTCTGTTATCATGTAGCTCAAACTTAGAACTTTAAGGAGCTCAACGATTTGACAAACAATACTAAAGTAAGGACATTTCGGTAGGTAGCATACAGAACTCAAACCGCCAGACTAACATGGAATGAACTCCTTACATAGCGATCTATTAAGTGAAAGTGGATGTTTTTTTGCTTCGCTGGTCTTTCTGATTAATGTCGTTGTGTAATCCAAATCAGTTGAATTGTTTCTCCAGCACCTATCAAATAGGCAATTTTTCCTTGGTCAAGTGCGTGTCAGACCACGCACAGTAAAGGGTTCCGTAGTTCACTGTTAAAACCTCATATCTCTAAAAATACATATAAGCTGTGATGTTCAAACCAATTTTCGTTGGAAGTGTCTGTAAATTTCTATTTTCTCATTATTATTTTTTTGGATTTTCAACTCCATAGTTTAAAAGTTAGAGGGGGGGGGGAACATATTTTTTACGAATTTGGAAGCACATACATATCTCAAAAACTATTGCTTTAAATAAAAAACACGATTATATTTGTTGGAATTTATTTTTTCATCCCTCAGCTACATGTATGAATTGCCACCCCTAAAATTATGTTTTTCCAAAATATTACAACATTATTGAATAACGGAATATGTAGGTTGCACCTATCTACCAATTTTCCGTTATGTAGCTTTAATAGTCTCCGAGTAAAACGGCTGTGACATACGAACGGACAGACAAACAGACAGACATGACGAATCCATAAGGGTTCCGTTTTTTGCCATTTGGCTAAGGAACCCTAAAATTATGATTCTATTTAGTCCGTCGTCGGTTAGGTATTCGAAAAATATTTTATATAAATATTACGTATTTTTTGTTTTTTTGCTTTTTCAAATCTATAAAAATTGACGAAGATATAAAGCATCAAAGATCAGGAGTGGGGACTTGTGACATCACGCCGTGGTAATAACTGTAGCACGTAGTGACGTCACACGGGTTTTCAACGCACTGTATCGTCTTTGTTTTTTATTTATGTGAAAAAAAAAGAAAAAATACTTTTCCAATATTTTTTGGAAATCTATCTGACGGACTAGTTAGATGTTTTAGTCAACTAACCTATTGAGTTCATTGTCTTGATGCTTTTGACCTAAATAGAATCTTCACGTCACACCTATCTGGGCTGTCTGTGGGACCCTTTAATATCCCACATGGTTTAAAACGGCTACTTCCCGTTATGTCACATTCCCGATCGGACAACATGTCAAAAGTTGTAAAAACAACTGAACGCTAGTGGCGTTTGGTCAAGATTTTGATCTTCATACATTCATTCCCGATTCGTCAACATTTGAAAATGCCTATAGTCTTTCCCTTTTGGTCAACCTTTTGTTTGGAAAGTACAATCAGGAGCAAAAAGAAATGCCTCCGTCCATGTTCTATCTACTTACTGGCTTCCGCCCGCGGCTTCGCTCGCGTCAATAGTGTTTTGATAATCACTTTCAGTTTCCTCTAGATCAGTATTGAATTCGTGATACTAGCATATTGTTATCCCGGTGAGCTCTATGTATTTTGTTAATAAATTAGCTTCTATCTGCGACTTCGTCTGCGTGAACTTTAGAATAGTCTTGTGTAGTTCGCGAACGACCTAGTTCGGAAGACCGCTCTTTCGTACGAACTACGCGAACTAGGTCGCAGAGAGACCGCTCCTTAGTTCACTAGTTCCGACGCGGCGCGCGGAGCGCGGATTTGTTGTGAGCGAGAGCGGGCACTGACTGAACTATCGTTCGTTCATTTTCGCTCTTTAGCTCAGTCAGTCAGCGGTGCGTGCGTGGCGAATGTTTTGCTATGGTAAATACAACAATAACCGATAACAGGTAACTACTTAATATACTGAAATAGTAAGTAATTTACTACTGCAAGCTGATTGATGAACATTATAATAATAAACAAAACAGCGCGACGAAGCGAACGCCGAACGACTGATCTATTTAACCGGAATTTGTGAAAGGAGCGGACGAACTAAAAGAACGACCTAGTTCGCCAAAGACCGGCGAACTAAATTGATCGCTCCCGGTCGCGAACTAAAATGCGCAAGACTACTTTAGAACTGGCTTCAGGAAGGCATAACATTATGAAAGTTAATCTTATGGTTTCGCAATTTAGTAATTTCGGGTATTTGAGGCTGAGTCATTTCTTCTTTTTGGCTTATTCTTTCTGGCTATTTTGCTTTTTCCTCGACTCCTAAGGGTCATAGATTGATGTTAAAAGTGTATCCCAGCCCGAAGAAAAAAACAAGTAAAGTATCCTGGTAGTTTTTAACACTCGTACTTCTAGCCCCGGCTATATATCTTCATGATTCTGGTATCCTGGTAGTTTGTGAGTCTTTGCCGCATAGAATTCCAGCCCCGAAAATACTTCGACATTTTTCTAAACTCCTGGTAGTTGTATTGTAAATCTTGACTACTTAGATTTTTTGCACTTCCGCAGTTGATTCAATCTCAGTAAGGTTAGGAACTATCGGTTTTCAAAGTTAAATAGATGAAAGCTGCACATGGCAATCAAACCTATTGCCATGGTACATACCTATGCATGTAACGTATATAATTTAGGAATTTACATATGCTAAGAAAGCAATATACCACCCACTTCTGGGAAAGTCGGGTAATAAAAAGAGCGTAAAAAAGAACTTGGTAACTTTTGTAGTTGACTGTACCGTACAAAGAACTAGTTTAAAAAAAGGGTGACAAAACGAGAATGGATGTATGAAAATCAAAATCTTGACCAAGCGCCACTAGCGTTCAGTTGTTTTTAAAACTTTTGACATGTTGTCCAATCGGGATGTTGTCACATTCCCGATCGGACAACATGTCAAAAGTTGTAAAAACAACTGAACGCTAGTGGCGTTTGGTCAAGATTTTGATCTTCATACATTCATTCCCGATTCGTCAACATTTGAAAATGCCTATAGTCTTTCCCTTTTGGTCAACCTTTTGTTTGGAAAGTACAATCAGGAGCAAAAAGAAATGCCTCCGTCCATGTTCTATCTACTTACTGGCTTCCGCCCGCGGCTTCGCTCGCGTCAATAGTGTTTTGATAATCACTTTCAGTTTCCTCTAGATCAGTATTGAATTCGTGATACTAGCATATTGTTATCCCGGTGAGCTCTATGTATTTTGTTAATAAATTAGCTTCTATCTGCGACTTCGTCTGCGTGAACTTTAGAATAGTCTTGTGTAGTTCGCGAACGACCTAGTTCGGAAGACCGCTCTTTCGTACGAACTACGCGAACTAGGTCGCAGAGAGACCGCTCCTTAGTTCACTAGTTCCGACGCGGCGCGCGGAGCGCGGATTTGTTGTGAGCGAGAGCGGGCACTGACTGAACTATCGTTCGTTCATTTTCGCTCTTTAGCTCAGTCAGTCAGCGGTGCGTGCGTGGCGAATGTTTTGCTATGGTAAATACAACAATAACCGATAACAGGTAACTACTTAATATACTGAAATAGTAAGTAATTTACTACTGCAAGCTGATTGATGAACATTATAATAATAAACAAAACAGCGCGACGAAGCGAACGCCGAACGACTGATCTATTTAACCGGAATTTGTGAAAGGAGCGGACGAACTAAAAGAACGACCTAGTTCGCCAAAGACCGGCGAACTAAATTGATCGCTCCCGGTCGCGAACTAAAATGCGCAAGACTACTTTAGAACTGGCTTCAGGAAGGCATAACATTATGAAAGTTAATCTTATGGTTTCGCAATTTAGTAATTTCGGGTATTTGAGGCTGAGTCATTTCTTCTTTTTGGCTTATTCTTTCTGGCTATTTTGCTTTTTCCTCGACTCCTAAGGGTCATAGATTGATGTTAAAAGTGTATCCCAGCCCGAAGAAAAAAACAAGTAAAGTATCCTGGTAGTTTTTAACACTCGTACTTCTAGCCCCGGCTATATATCTTCATGATTCTGGTATCCTGGTAGTTTGTGAGTCTTTGCCGCATAGAATTCCAGCCCCGAAAATACTTCGACATTTTTCTAAACTCCTGGTAGTTGTATTGTAAATCTTGACTACTTAGATTTTTTGCACTTCCGCAGTTGATTCAATCTCAGTAAGGTTAGGAACTATCGGTTTTCAAAGTTAAATAGATGAAAGCTGCACATGGCAATCAAACCTATTGCCATGGTACATACCTATGCATGTAACGTATATAATTTAGGAATTTACATATGCTAAGAAAGCAATATACCACCCACTTCTGGGAAAGTCGGGTAATAAAAAGAGCGTAAAAAAGAACTTGGTAACTTTTGTAGTTGACTGTACCGTACAAAGAACTAGTTTAAAAAAAGGGTGACAAAACGAGAATGGATGTATGAAAATCAAAATCTTGACCAAGCGCCACTAGCGTTCAGTTGTTTTTAAAACTTTTGACATGTTGTCCAATCGGGAATGTGACATAACGGGAAGTAGCCTTTAAAACCTAACGTTATAACATTAACATTGTTACAACGAATTATTTAGAAGCGGCATTTTATAATTAAACTTTGAGTTGACAAGAGTAATGAGATCTTCTAAAAGTAATAACTCAGGGAATGTGAAGTTCCCCACCGAATGTGTCTCCACGTTGTCGTCGTGGTGGGGCTTGAGCGTCTCAATGATCTTGCGAGCTTTCCCGGTAGAGCCACTCATGCCGGAAGGTCGCAAGTGAGGGATCAGACCAAGAGAGACACACACGCGAGGAATCCCGCTCGCTGCCTTCTGGTACGCGTCTGCTCATCAGACGTGGCTGTGAAGGCAGTGAGCGGGTGGGAGGAGAGACCCTGTGATGGAGAAAGGGCGGAGGAGTAAGGGACCGCACCCTTTAAAAGGAAAATATGGATAAAGGTTTTTGGGAAATGAGTCCCCAGGTGGGTCCCGACTGCTCAGCGGTCGGGGAATCCCACCCCGCTTCGGCGGGCTGCCCTCCGTACTCTGGGGTGGGCAACAAACACCTTCCACTTGCCAGTGGCAACAGGAGCCGAGGAGGCTCAGAATCGTCGTCATCCGGATCCGCTTCCTATAAGGAGCTGATGGCGCACGAATTTGAAGAGGAGGGTTCGCCTGAGCGCCGGGGTGGTGCGGAGTCGGATTTCGGCTCCGCGCCAGACCTAGTAACGGTCAGCTCGGCGGGCTCTGAAGACGGAGGAAGGGGGGCCGCGGTGGAGGGCATCAAGCTCGTCCGCAAGCGGCCCAGGCGGGAGGACGACAAGAAGTCGTCCTCCGAGGGCGAGTTCGCCTCCGCCCGCAAGATCCCCACCACCAGGCGGGGCAGGGGCAGTGAGGCTGGGAGGGGGCTGGCTCGACCCTCTACCCGGGAGTCGGGGCGTCGGGCCGAGAGGTTGGTGGAGGAGGGGCGTCGCCCTGGAGGGAGCGGTCGTGGGGCTCCCTCTACTCTTCCGCCTCCTCTCGACTCTGACGATTCGGTGTCCCCGGGAGAGGAACCTCCCGCCGCCGAGGAGCAGAGGGCTCGTTTTGAGGAGGTAGTGGAGGCCGCGATCCGCGCTGTGGCCTTCAAGAGGAAACAATCCTCGAAGCGGGAGGCCATAAGCGCGGCCAAAGCCTCCATTCTGGCGGCAGCGGCGGCCAACGGCGGGACAAGAGAGGCAAAGGAGGCGTCTGAGCTGCGGGCGGAGGTCGCCCGCCTCGCGGTTCTTACGGAGCGGTTCGTTCGGGAGAATGAGTCGCTCCGGAGGGACCTGGCAGGGATGGCCAGAGCGGCCTCCGAGGAGCCGCGAGGGGGGCTGAGTCCGGCAGCGCCGGAGGGGGGCCAAGTGCTGAGCCAGGTGCGGGACCTGGTGCGGCAGGAGCTGGCTCCCTTCCGGAAGCAGTTCTCCGCTTTGGAGGACATGGTCCGGCGCTCCCCAACGGCGGCGACACAGAGGCCCCCGGGCCAGCAGCAGAAGGCGGCTTCGTACGCAGCCGCCGTGGCTGCCAGCCCGGGAACGTCCGGCCAGACGGCGAAGGCCAAAAGAGGAGCCGCGCCAGCGCCTGTGACGCCGGCGCCTGCGACGCCGGCGACGACCAAGTCGGCCCCGGCGAAGAGGGGCAGGAGGAAGGCTGGGGGGGGAGCGGCTGAGGCTGCTGCGCCAGTGGCGCCGCGGCCGCCCCCACCCCCACCCTCGGACCCTCCTGCGGCCGAGGCCGAGTGGCAGGTTGCCGGAGAGAAGCGGCGACAAAAGAAGGCGGCCAAGAACAAGGCCAAGAAGCAGCGGCGGAAGGCCAACGCCATCGCGGCGAGGCTTCGCGCCCCGAAATCCGCGGCTATAGTGATCACACTGCAGCCGGAAGCGGAACAGAGGGGCGTGACGTATCTCGCCGTACTGAAGCGGGCGAAGGAGGCGGTGAGCCTCCAAGAGCTGGGCATTAGCGGGGGCATCGGGGTCAGGAGGACCTTAACCGGTGCCCGCAAGCTTGAGCTCGCCGGAGCGGAGAGTGGCCCGTTCGCGGACGCCCTGGCCGAAAGGCTGAGGGCGGTCTTACCCGCGGACGAGGTCCGGGTGTCCAGGCCGACTAAGCGCATCGACATGCGCATAGTGGGCCTGGATGACTCCGTGACGGAGGAGGAGGTTGTGGCCGCCGTCGCCAGGACTGGGGGTGCTCTGCCGAGCTTGTCAAGACGGGCACCATCCGTCCTGATAACACGGGCATGCAAACCCTTGTGGTGAGCTGCCCCGTGGCGGCGGCCAGAACTCTGTCGGAGGGACGAAGGCTCTTGGGGGGTGGGTGTCTGCGCGGGTAAAACTGCTGGAACCCAGGCCTCTGAGGTGCTACCGCTGCCATGTGGGCAACCACACGGGAGCTATGTGCCCCTCGGAGGTGGACCGCAGCGGACTTTGTTTCCGCTGTGGTCAGCCCGGTCATCGGGCCGGCTCGTGCGAGGCCACGCCGCACTGCAGTGCATGTGCGGCTGTTGGCAAGCCGGCCGAGCACTGGGCTGGGGGAAGGGCCTGCGCGCCATCCGCCCCGACCAGGGGCAAGAGGTCCGCCGCCGCCGCCGCCTCTGCCGCCGCCGCGGCTTCCGTCGCCGCCACTGCCGCCTCTGCTGCGGGTGCTGCGACTCCTAGTACTCGGGAGGGGGCTGAAATGGAGTGCCAGTAATGGTCCCATCGCAGCCTCCTCCAGAGACAAGTCGGCCACTGTGCTATTGCGCAGTGGCTGATGCCTGGGGACGGTGAGCGTGGGTGGCTCGCCGTCCGATACCCAGGTTGAGTCGACGACGCGTTGTGTTCCACGCGCGCCTCAAGGAGCCGTCAGCACCGAGGACGGGGCCCCATAGGGTCGGTGCCTGCTAGGGTTGCGGAATTTGTTCGAAAGAGTTACCGCGGCCCTGGAACGCATAGGGCACAAGAAGGATCACGGGTGGGTTTTAGTCAGTAAAAGTCTGACACTCCCTACCGCTCCACCCAGGGCGGGAGGGGTCATTTGATGATTTCCCATCCAAAAAAAAAAAAAAAAAGGGAATGTGAAGTTGTAAACTTAGTTAATTTTAGTCGAGAGTTATAACAGAAGGACACATGTGTGTGAATTGTTTCGTGTAAAAAGACGTCGGTACATTTAGCTAATGTGGAGTTTTGTTGATCTATCACTGACTGACATATCAACATATAGCCCAGTTATTGGAAGTAGTCTTTTTTATGATGCGCAGGTCTGCGGATGGCCAACTATGGGTGGCTTGCCGTCCCATAACAACCAGGCCCGGGTCGACGGCGCGTCGTGTTTCACGCTCGCCTCAAAGAGATGTCAGCAAAGTAGAAAGGGCCTCATAGGGTCAGTGCCTGCTAGAGTTGCGAAATTTATTCGAAAGAGTCACCGCAGCCTTGGAACACAAAGGGCACTAGGAGGAACACGGGTGGGTTTTAGTCAGTAAGAGTCTGACACTCCCTTCCGCTCCGCCCAGAGCGGGAGAAGTTATTGGATGATTTCCCATTTAGACAAAAAAAGGCTTTCTTTTGATGATGAAGGTGAGCACTGCGAAGTGATTTAATCTTTAAGGTGGTGACGAGGGGGAAATTGTTTGTATAACATCCACAAAGAGGAAGTGGCGGCTTAAAAAAAATTACAAACAGGGACAAAAAAGTGGAGACTGCCTTACGACCACAATTTTTTACGGAATATTTACATCATTCAAACGAAGACAAGGAGAGATTACCTTAACTTTTGAAAGCAATAAAAATGGTGCACAGTTTAAAAAAAAAAACAGAAACAGGAAATTAATTCCATACTTTTCCAAAACCCAGGACATCAGTGTCGAAAAAATATGTTGTCGTAATGCGTCTCCACTTTGTCTCTGTTCTTTTTCGAACTTGAGGCATTTTAGTTCACCTTTTTCCGATCACTGCTGATCATAATTATAATGGTCAGGCGAACGTTTAGTATCCTAACTAACACACAGATTCAATTCTGCTAAGCTAGCAAACCCTCTGTATATAATATTCTACACTATACAGGACAAGTTCTGCAAACATTGTGTACTCGATGTAAAAATTAACCAATCCACTAACCGAAACTTCAATAACAGTTCACAAAAAGAGTTTCCATTGCAAAGAGAAACGAATTTAGTTATTAAGGCACAGCTGAAAAAAGCAATATGCTTTAGAACCTTGAACTCAATAAAGGTTGCGAGTTAGTTTACTCTGTACTCCAGCCACTGGTTTAAGGGGAAGCTCGTAGTTTTACATTTTTAATATCGGGTAAGGTTGGCGCACCATGTTTTAGTTCATTTCATAGGAGAATGGACTGAGCTTTATCTATCCAGGGAGGAATTTAGATGAATAATATTTTCCACAGGGAAGTTCGAAATCTTAAAAACATTGAGTCCATTTTCGGATTGTGTTCGCTCATAACAGAGAATTTCAAAATGAGATTCACGGAGTTTAGGCGTAAAAAAAACCCCACCTTTCCGAGGTATAATCCACTTGCGCCTCCAAGAGATGTCAGCATAGAAGACGGGACCCTGTAGGCCCGGGGGGCAGTGTTGTGACACTTTTTGGAAAGAGTCACCGCGTCCATGGAACGCAAAGGGCGTTCCACGTACGACGTAGAAGGAATACGGATGGGTTCCAGTCAGTAATAGTCTGACACTCCCTTCCGCTCCGCCCAGAGCGAAAGAAGTCATTTGACGATTTCCCATGCTTAAAAAAATGGTGGAACATTCTTAAACTCGTCGTACAAATATATCTGCATACAGACTGTTTCAATCATTACCTTACCTGAAACATGCTTTGCCGCTGGCGGATAAATACATAGAAGTAAAATATTTTAAAGTGTATGCTTTGTCATTTATTTCACGCTTGCAGTTTTCTCCGCACGATGGTGACACCAATGTGAGGAGTTCTTCGACGCCTAAGACTTCTTAGTTAGGTTTAGTATAAAGAAAGAAAGAAAGATAAACTGTTTATTTGCGCCAAGCATGACGCACACCTAAAGTATAACTAGTAAGTTATACTTTTATGTACTTTCCGTTTTTTTTTTATTGGAAACATCACCTTTATCATCACTTCTTCTCTTTTTTTCTTGGCAGAGCGGGACAATTTATTTAATGGTACTCTAAATTACTAAAACCGGCCCATTTTAATCCAAATACCCTTCTCCTTCCAGAGCCGCTGTCATTCTTTAGGATAATTCTGCAATTCTGGCAGAACTTTTATGATACTTGTTTAAGTACCTATGTATATTGCTCTTTAAAATTTATTAAATATGCATATATTTATGCATTTTTGAATTTTTAATCTTTTTGGATTCATCATCTGCCTAGCCTTTTCCCAACTATATCGGGGTCGGCTTCCAATACCGGATTCAGCTGAATACCAGTATTTTACGTGGAGCGGCTGCCTACCAGACCTCCATAACCCAATAACTGGGGAACACGGTACTTCTTGGCAAGACTGGTGTCAGATTTTCTGACAATCCGTAACGACTGCCAAATATCTACAAATGACAGCCGGGACCAACGGCTTAACGTGCTTTCCGAGGCACGGAGGAAACTCGGTATGTTAAGATGGTCACCCATCCACAGACCAACCTTGGCAAGCGTTGCTTAACCTTGAAGATCGATCTGTGCGGCTGTTGTTCGTTAGCCACGAGCTCCTCATGGATTAATAAAGAAAAATTTATTGCTCATGCCAACCCTAGCTTAAGCTTTGACTGGAGACTCCTGGAGGCGAATATTCGAAGAATTAATTAATTATGTCTTAAAAGCCCTGAATATTTAATACACAGTGGGTTTACCTGAGAATTTTGCGTCAAAAGAACAAAGTTAAAGTAATGGAGAAAATTTAGATTAGAATTCTTAGCTGTATACTAAGGTTTATCGGTTACCTACACATAGTTCAACTCTTTACCTAGGTATTTTAATTTAATGTATTAATACTTCAACATCTCATTTTATGTACCTACAATCTATGCAAATAAAATTTTACTTTACTTTACTTACCGTAAACGTATAAAAAGAAATCATATTTATTTACTCTTTCCTTTCTTTCCTGTATATTTTTACTGAGGCAAAAGCATACACTAATCCAGTCTGGCATGCTCTGCCCGCGCCTACTCCTACTTATATTCCCGAGAAAAAAAAGAACTATTCATAATGCTTTAATTTAATAAGTATTCGTAGAATATGAAATGTTTTACTTTATTTCTGTTGTATTTTTCAATAAAATCCAGTAATTTGGAGACCCCAATAATCCGGCAACCTCTGGGTTTTAATAATGCCGGATTAGTACGACTCTATTGTACTAATTTCTGCAAGCGATTTCGAGCTCATGAAGTTGGAAACTATCCAAAGGGGAAGTACTCTTGGGTTAAAGTAAAAAAATCAGCGGAACAATGAACTATCATTGATGAGCTGAGTACAGGTCTACCTAGTTTCAGAATCAGGGGTTGAATTTTAGGGTGGAACACTTTACTCTTGTATCCATTTTAAATAATAATTATAAAATAAATGCGTCATTTCAGCCAATTGCCATCCACTGCTGAGCGTAAGCCATCCGCTCCCAGCCACCTTTTTAACCACGACGTAAAAAGAGGGGTGTTATAAGTTTGACGTGTCTGTCCGTTTGTCTGTTTATCTGTCTGTCTGCTTGTCTGTATTATTTTTTGATTTTCAAAGGGAACCTAGGTTTTTGTGTCGGGGTTTTTTCATCATCAATCCATTGTGCCGCAGGGCGTCCCACACTACGTTTGCTCATACGCGGTCTCTATTTTAACATCTGTTTGCTCCATCGACCGTCTCTCTGCTGCAGACATGGCGAGCCCACATCCACTTCAGCATGCTGATTTTACGCGTACTGTCGGTAACTTTAGTTCTCTTGCGACTGACTGAATGGCATTGCCTTCTCCATTGCATGCTGAACAATCTTGAATTTGTGGACCAGGCCATTACGGGTTGGACGCACTGGTTATGGACGCTGGTCTTATGGCTTGTGGCATTGACGATTCAATCGGATCGCAGCTTCCCGAATGCCACCCAGCTCAAGCGTATTCTTCTGGTCGCCTCCTTCTCAAAGTTGTACCGCCTGAGTTGTTTAATTTGGCTTAGATATATGTATTCTTGCACAACCTCGAGGGTAGCGCCATTTACGATAACAGGTCACCCATGTCAATTTCGGAAAGCTCGTCTGTGAGATTGCGTGTGGGCTTGGCCCGTAGATTCTCCTTGCTGTGGCCCTGAAATGGACATGTTTTTTGAGCGTATCTCTGGCTTTGAGGTATTGGTGGTGCCGGGTGGTGACGTTCTGAGTTTCGTCAGATGACGAACAGGAGGTATGGCTTTGTTCCGTGCTATGGCTTGCTCAATACAAATAATGTGTACGTGTGAAAATTTATAAACGAAGCAAGAATTACACTGCCAGAAATAAAATAATCGGCTTACGTTTCCATATTGGCATTGGCGAAGTATTCGTAATAGGATTTTGTTACATGGACAAATATAATATATATAAATATTAATATATGTATATACAACGTATTACAGACTAAATGCAATACCTCATAAGGTTTCATTGTACTCATAATTATTATATCGATAGTGTTCATAGTGATGAGTACAATGACCCTTTAAGAGGTATTTCTTTAATTCTATTACATATTGTATCTTTGGAAAATAGTTCGTTCCTACTAGTTTTTACCTGCGACTGAGCTCGGTAGCCTTGTCTATAAGTAACTTTTTATTTTTGTATTTTTCTATTAAGTTCTTTTTCTTTATTACTTCTTAGTAGCACTAGAGTTGTTGTCCGTTTAATCTTACCCTTAACAGAAGCAATGTTTTATGTGAAGAACTCTTTTAAGTTAGCTTCTAACGTTATGTGATTGAACTTCATTTCTACCACATTTTCCTTGCAGCTCCATTTTTAGTTAAAAAGATTACCGGCAATGTGGGTTACCCTTACACTTAGTGTTACTGATAACCCCTCGGACTACAAAAGGTGTTTCAGAAATCACACATATCTTGAAAAGGGCTCATTGTATTCATAATTATATTTTTCAATACTCAGTGTATTTATTTGTATTCCACAATGTGAACTTAAGAGGGAGGTCCATATAAAATATACATTATTTTTGATCATTGTGGACCCTGTCGGGCACAGCAAAATAGGATAGAGGGGGATGGCTATTATTATTTAAAAAAAATGTAAATGTTCTTTTGGTTACCTACATAGGTACCAAAAATAAAAGTGGGGAATATGTCTGTGAATCCTGTACAAACGTTACACAATACTAACATTTACAGCAGCGCGAGTTCTTAGAACCCATGGAAAATAATAAGTTTTTTCTAGAGAACATTTCTCTACATCTATCCGAGAAATATAACAGTTTTCGAGAATTCCTACAAATGTAAGGCAATTATTGTAACTCGTGTCACTTGCAACCACAGTAAATGGAATAAACAGTAGAACAATTGCGAACAAAACCACGAATTTCCATACTAACGCGTTACGCGTCTTTTGACCGAGCTTGCCTTGCTTTTCAACTTCTTGTTATTTACATGGAGCGAATACCTATCTGATCTACTGTAACGACTGTCAAAGATCTTCAAACGATCGCCAGGACTCGCGGATTAATATATGTACTTTCCGAGCACGTATTTAGTGTGAGTCTCAGTTGTATATGTAATGGAAGATCATAATATACGCACTGGTCATGGCAAGTTTTGCTCAGAACGACGTCCTAACGGACTTTGACAAACCAGTAACTATGAACCACGATCTTCCTTAGCATGATTGGTTGACATACTGCTTTATATTTCTACTGTGCCTTGACCTCGGTAACATTTCATCTGCCAGGATCATTATAATTAAGCTCAGTATATTAGATAATTGAAGCCCATTTCGGCACGGAGCGGCGAAAAAGTAATGTTCTTGGTTTAGAATTAATTAAGTACAATGTTGAACAAATGTTTTTATTAGGAACGAGTGTGCTTTTAGTAGATATGAATCTAACAATGAGGGCTGGAATAAATAAAGCTTATCACAAGTTGGGGGAATACATTGAAGTAAACAGACTTGGTTCAATGCTGATCCGCTCCACAACCAGTGAGTGTGGTGCGTGTTTATATCTCGTCGAGTATACACTATAGAGGTATCCGGTACAGTAGTGCTATTCTGTAAATGGTAAATCACTTCGAAAGCCATCTCGCGCAAATGATCTCGAAAGTCACACTCACTTCGCTTCTCATCTCGCCTGTACAAGTTTCGGTATTCACATGTCAAGATCAAGGCCAAGTGAAGTGAAGTGAGACTCTATGGAAGTGAGTTCCTTGAACCTAGGTGAATTCAGCGTCACTACCCTACTATCATAGCGGAATAGCTCTATGGTAGTAGGGTAGTGACGCTGAATTGTGTCATGTTATGATTTAAAGTTTTTAGTAGAGTTTTTGCGAGTAATTCCTGGTTGTATTTTCCTGTATCTCTTTTGGTTTGTAGGTTATCGTTATTCGGTGAGAGTTCTATAATGTTGTGTAGCCAACCGCAACATTAGTCTCGTGGTTGCTAGCGCGACAGCCGAGCGTGGGATCCTGAGATCAAAACCACTGTTGTCGGGAAATGTGAGATTGTATCCAATATTTTCGTTGGCAATTCTGAGTTTGGATTCGTTCTAAATAAGAACATCTTTGAATGACTATGCTTAACCCTGTTTAATAAGCAGTACACCAACAATCTTGCTGATTGTCTAATATGTACGTTAGACTTTAAAACAAGAAAGAATAAAAAGTAAATTTATTTGTGTATATTTGTTTGTATGTTTAATTTGATTTATATGTATGAATAGATAATAATAATAAGTTTTATTTAAGTAAGTATAGTCTATTTTATTTTATCGACCTATAAAATATTATATTATTGGAGTAGCTAGTAGCTAAATTATAACAGCCGCACAGGTCAATCTCTAAGGTTATGCAACACTTGCCAAGACAAACTTTGTCTCAGGCTGCAATAAATAAGTGAATTTCAGAGCTTTGTCAGAAAGACTAATGTTGGCTGACGCAGAAAACGACAACACACGAAAAGTATAAAACGATAACAATTATTAAATTGCCCGAACAGAAATCAAATCCACGATCACATCGTACAAGCTAATAACTCCTCCAATAGACCTTTAGCCCCTCTTGATATAATAATTCTGCAATATAAATAAGATACCATCAACAAAAACATTGAAACAATGTTAATTAATAACATAATTAATTAATTCCGCCATTGTGTTTACGTTGTTTTCATTCTTACGTACAGCTGCTTAAATTGACTTTGTTTTTGAGGGGTTCATTAAAAATGCCGGGGTGTATTAATTTGCCTGCGTTAAAGCCGAAATTATATAAATTCTCTATTGTAAGACATCATCTACCGGGACGTTACCGCAGAGAAAACGTGACAAAGAGCGTATTTTCAAAAGTTATCATCATGGATAGTAATAGCGTCTAAGAGAAAATTGTGTTTTGATTATTAGTAATTATATGAAAAATACTGAATTAAAATTATAAAACTCATTTAAAGATGAATCTAAGAAAACAGATTATGTTAATTACTACTTAGTTAATAGAAATTAAATAATATATGTTTGCTTAATGTAAGATATGTTTAACAAAAGATGATTTTTACACAAAAATCTGAAGGTTCGATTTTATTTTATAACATAATTTCAAAGATGCGGGATCCCGCGTGATCCCGCGCGTGATTGAGTAATCCTACATATCAATCCCGCGGGATTGCAATCCCTAATCCCAGGTCAAGCAACAATGTTAAAAATCGTAACCCGGAGTTTGAAGTTGGTGGTGTGACCCCCCTCCCCGTAATCCTCGGAAAGCAAGTAAAGCCGTTTTCCCCAAAAACCTCTCCCCGGTCCTGCCCCAAATTTCTCCCCGTCGTCCGGTCGTATCAGATTATTGTCCCATAGGAATATGAAATGGAATTGATGGTATGTTTATGGGATCAGACACAACTTGTGTTATTCTTGTGTTGTGTTGTTAGTTCTTGTGTTGTTGTTGTTGTTGGTTTCTTGTGTGTTGTTGTGTTTCTTGTGTTATTGTGTTGTTGTTGTTTGTGTTCTTGTGTTCTCTTGTGTTATTTGTGTCTTGTGTTATGTATGCACGTATAGTCTATAGTAATCTAGATTATTTATTTATCCTTCTTTTTTATAATTCAACTAAACTCAAACAAGCATAAAGAAAAGCAACTTGAAAGTATTCTAATTACTTTTTTGCACTAATTGCTCAGTGCTGGAGCATTTAATCTGCAGTCTACAAAGTTTAAGCTAAAGGCTATTTATTAGCTTTTTTTTCTGACACAGCTTAAGATTTTACTTAGTTGGAACTTAGACAGCTTACTTAGTATAGAATGGACGGTGTAATATGGCGGAAGCGAAGACTTTTTGTTTTGGTTTACTTTTAAAAGACGACATTAAAGACGTTAGCAGATAGGTGCGCCGTGACAATGCATTGTTAAGTCGCACTTTTTGTGGGAGCCTCATTACCTAGGACAATCGGGAAATACAAAAAGCATGCGCAAGTTGAGTACAACTCGGTTTCAAGGAAGGGCAGTGTTATCAGATATTCTTTCTATTAGAATTCTCAGAAATGTGGATTTGGGTTTGCATCGTGATTTTCCCACTAAATAATCACTTGCATTTTACGCGGAAACGTATTTAAAACATCGTTTTATAACTGTCGACTTCAAGAGATAACGAGGGAGGAGAGCGATGATTAAAATTAATTAAGCGCTAAATGTATTTTGTGATTTGTCTTTTATACGAGCTTCAGCGTTACAGACAAAATCAAAACCAAGTATCTAAACGGTAGCAGTACCTTAGTGCCATCCTCATTTCGACTATTCAAATGTTACCCTAAACTAAATCTTTATACCATTAACATTACCTATAAGATAAAAGATTTGAATTTTAATTTGTATGTTTGTTACGAATAAACTCAAAAACTACTAGATCGATGCTACATTATCCTTGGTGATGCTACATAGGCTATACTTAATTATTCAAATTTATAAATGCACAAACACGGGTGGACCCGTGTCCACCCGGTTTCATGGATGGACATTATCGGGACGGACCGCTAGTCTATACCTACTTATATTATAAAGAGGAAAGATTTGTGTTTTTGTGTGTGTATGTTTGTAATGAATAAACTCAAGAATTCAAAAATTCATTCACTATTAGAAAGCTACATTCACCTTGAGTAACAAAGGCTATATTTTATCCGGTTGCGGAATTTGTTCGAAAGAGTTACCGCGGCCCTGGAACGCAAAGGGCACATGGAGGAGCACGGGTGGGTTTTAATCAGTAAAAGTCTGACACTCCCTACCGCTCCACCCAGGGCGGGAGGGGTCATTTGGTGATTTCCCATCCAAAGAAAAAAAGGCTATATTTTATCCCCATATTCCCACGGGAACGGGAACTATGCGGGGTAAAACCGCAGGGCGCTGCTTGTTTTTAATATAAAAGGAAGCACAGTTTAACAAATGTACTTTAATTACCTACTAACTTAATCTCTGCCCCAGAGCACGGTCAAACTTTTTGTGAGAACTTGAACAAATGTCAGGGATCCTTACGAAGTTTGCAAAGGGATAGTTTTTTTTTAATGAAAATGTGTTAAGTTTGAATGCAATGAAAGTAAGTTGAGTGCAAAAACTACTGTGTATCTTGTTATGATTGAATATTTCTGGGTAAGTAAGTGTAGAAAATGAACACGCGAAATTAAATCTTACCTAACCCACACATTTTAGAAGGAGAATAGTTTTTTTAAAGGGTAATTTTATAAAGAAAAAAGTTGTAAACTAATTGTAAAATAAGATTATTATTTCAGATTGAAACCAAATTTTTAACAGCCATACTTATAAACATTGTAATATTTTTCCTTATAATCATATCACGGGAATGTTGAATCGTTTAATCATTGTAAGTTTCCACATTTAAATTAAAAATTAAACAGAGATAGTGTAGCCAAAGTAATACAAAAATATTCCAAACAACAAAATCATTTTTATTCATAAAATCAAAATACACTTGTTGTAATTATTTACTTCAACTAAATTAAAAAGATAGCATTCACTGTTGTAACAACACAGTCTTCTTGCAAAATATCTGAATGCCCAGTTACTGGGTGTCACAGACACTCTAGGTATGTGTCGCACTGGTTTCTGACTTTCAATGAGAAAGGTTTGCAGATTGATTTATTTAAAATTCAGTTAATCTTATTTTTTAATTAACGAGTTACTGGGACGAGACGGGCACATAGGACAAAAGCACGTTGAAAGCAGCGAACAGCATTGCTTCAAGAACGTCATCTTTAACTTCCTTCATCTTTATAAAATCAGCCATGATTTGGACGTCTTCTGGATTGACTGTTAGAAAAACACGATTTTCTGATTGCGCCATGTTATTCACCACTTTAAGTAATTTCTTAACCACTGTCTTGAGTTGGTTGGTCTCTTCTTTCAGCTTCTTCTCGTATTCCTTCCAGTTCTTCACAGATATAAGGTCGTACCAGTATAAGTACTCCTTCTCCCAATAGTCCTTTTTATTTCTGAGCTCCCGAATAGAATCAGGGATATATCGTAGTTGAAACTCTTCCAGTTCATCATCTGGTATTTCCGCTTTGAGTAGGTCTCTGAATTCTTGACTGTCTTCTTCCTCATTTTCGCATGTCACAATATTCGCCAATTCTTTTGGTGGAGCCGCAGACACTTCAGATTGGGGACGATGCTTTGTAACTAAACTATTAACTGTCATCCATAATTCCTTGAAATTTTCATCTACATTTAGATTGGACATACCGGCTACTAAAGACTCCATGATCGTCAAAAATGCTTAGTTAACTTTGCTGCACAGCAAAACGTCTTCAACACTTTGAAAGTTGAAAGGAGACTGAATTAAATAACTAGAAATGCCATTATTTTATGCTCCACGTGTGGCCCCATGACGAAAAAAAGGATGGAGATATAGAAATTGTATAGCTTGATCTCTTTTTCGCACTGAGACAATGACCTTGGCCGTTTAAAAGGGTCCAGGTAGACAGCCGGTTTTGCACATTATATAAGCTTTTAGTCTTGGTATTGGAGATTAAGCTTACTGCAACATTAACCTATTGTTATGTAACATGGTTGACGTGCATTTTATTGCCTAATACCTAAAAAACAATAGTGTTTAAATCGTCGGTAAGTAGGTAGGTGTTGTAAATAGTAGTAATTTTGAATATTGTTTTGCGGCTTTTGGCTTAGTATAACGAAGACAAAGCAGATAAAAAAAAATCGTAAAAACTTCAGAGATCACCGCAAAAAAAAGCAAAACGTGTTTTTTAAATAATAATCATCGCGGATTCACGAGACACCGTTCGAATTTCGATATGTTATGTTAGTTTAGTGTTGCCATCCTGGCGCTGATTGTTTTTAATATAAAGAAAAAAGAAAGAAAGAAAGAAAAACTGTTTATTTGCGCCAAGCATGACGCACACCAAATAATTTAAAAATAAAGCTTATAACTAAAACAAAAATAATCGTTAAAAGTTAGGAAGGTATGTGTCACATTTGCGCAAAACGGCTGTCGCTCAGCATAATGCTAGGACTCTTGTACGAGACAGAAAGGGAAGCACAGTTTAACAAACGTACTTATCTCTGCCCCAGAGATAAGTACGTTTCGAGACGGTAATTTTTTTTTTGTGAGAACTTGAATCAATGTCAGGTATACTTACGAAGTTTGCAAAGGGGTAGTTTTAAATGAAAATGTGTTAAGTTTGAATGAAATGAAGATAAGCTGAGGGCAAAAACTACTGTGTATCTCGAAACACAGTAGTTTTTGCAAGTAAATATAGAAATTGAATCTTACGTAACCCACACATTTACAAAAGGCGAATTTATGGAAACTTTTTAAAGGGTAATTTAACAAAGAAACAGTTGTAATTAATTGTAAAATAAGATTATTATTTCAGATCGAAACCAAGTTTTTAACAGCCATACTTATAAACCTTGTAATATTTTTCATTATAATCATATCCTGGAAATGATGAATCGTTTAACTGTCATTAGTTCACATATTTAAATTACAAATCAAACAGAGATAGTAGCCAAAGTAATACAAAAATATCCCAAACAACAAAATCATTTTTATTTATAAAAACAAAATACACTTGTTATACCTAATTATTTACTTCAACTGAATTAAAATGATAGATTTCACTGTTGTAACAACACAGTCTTCTTGCAAAATAATTGAATGCCAAGTTATACCCAGTTACTGGGTGTCACAGACACTCTACATATGCGTCGCAATGGTTTCCAGCTGCATCCGCTCACACTGGAAGACGACCCCACTATTACTGAGAAAGGTTTGCAGATTGATTTATTTAAAATTCAGTTAATCTTATTTCTTAATTAACGAGTTACTGGGACGAGACGGGCACATGGGACAAAGCACGTTGAAAGCAGCGAACAGCATTGCTTCAAGAACGTCATCTTTAAATTCCTTCATCGTTATAAAATCAGCCATGATTTGGACGTCTTCTGGATTGACTGATAGAAAAACACGATTTTCTGATTGCACCATGTTATTCACCACTTTAAGTAATTTCTTAACCACTGTCTTGAGTTTGTTGGTCTCATCTTTCAGCTTCTTCTCGTATTCCTTCCAGTTCTTCTCAGATATAAGGTCGTACCAGTATAAGTACTCCTTCTCCCAATAGTCCTTTTTATTTCTGAGCTCTCGAATAGAATCAGGGATATATCGTAGTTGAAACTCTTCCAGTTCATCTTCTGGTATTTCCGCTTTGAGTTGGTCTGGTTCTTGATCGTCTTCTTCCTCATTTTCGCATGTCACAATATTCGCCAATTCTTTTGGTGGAGCCGCAGACACTTCAGATTGGGGACGATGCTTTGTAACTAAACTATTAACTTTCATCCATAATTCCTTGAAATTTTCATCTACATTTAGATTGGACATATCGGCTACTAAAGACTCCATGATCGTCAAAAATTCTTAATTAACTTTGCTGCACGACAAAACGTCTTCAACACTTTGAAAGTTTTTTTTTTTTTTTTTGAATGGACTACTCGCAGTTCAGCACATTGAGGCTGGTTACTGCTCAACCGGGCAATCCCGTGGTTGCCTTAGATTCTAAGGCCCCCAGCCGGGGCTTAAAACTACTTAAAAACTAAATGGCCGCTCGCTAAGGGCATCCCCTGTGGGACACGGGCCTCGGCTTAGCGGGGTCATTGAGGGGGGGCAGCAAGGGACAGGCTGGGTCTGATTGATATTATTTAGGGGATTTAACGCTAATGGCTCAGCAGCGCGGGCTGGCTCGTTAGGCAAAAGTCGGGGAGGGTTTTGACGGGGGCGTCGCGATGGACCTCGTCGGCGAGGTCGGAATACGGAACGCGTTCTGGGTTTGTTTTTCCTAAGAGTGCTGGTTTCCCTACTACTCTCTTGGGTCAGGGTGATGGGGTCATCGGGCTCGACAAGGGTATGCCGCGGTCGGCGGATCTTGCTGATCTGGGAGGGCGTGTATCGGGTGGCCGATACGATAAGGGGGTTTTGGTGCTTTTCAGCGGACTCTATGAAACGCTTGGAAATACGTTTCATGAATTGTTTGATGGTGGGGATACGGAGGTCGACATGGAGACGCTCATTTCTAACGTACCACGGGGCTCCCGTAGCCTTTCGGAGAAACCGGTTTTGGATAACCTGCAACCTATGGATCTGGCGGGGCTTAGCGTGTGCGAAGGCTACGCACGCATAAGTCATTATCGGGCGTATGCACGTGGTGTAAATGCGTAGTTTGCATTTCAGAGATAGCTTGCTGCGTGCGTTCAGCATGTAATGAAGCCTACTGAAAGCGAATGCGGCACGATTACGCACCGTCTTAATGTGCTCTCTGAAGGTAAGCTTTCCATCGAGGATCACGCCTAGATATTTAGCTTTCTCAACCCAGGAGATCGGCTTGCCAAATAACGTGATAGGACTGGGACTTTGAAAGTTGAAAGGAGACTGAATTAAATAACTAGGAATGCCATTATTTTATGCTCCACGTGTGGCCCCATGTAGAAAAAAAGGATGGAGATATAGGAATTGTATAGCTCAGTCTCTTTTTCGCACTGAGACAATGACCTTGGCCGTTTAAAAGGGTCCAGGTAGACAACCGGTTTTGCACATAATATACGCTTTTAGTCTTGGTATTGGAGATTAAGCTTACTGCAACATTAACCTATTGTTATGTAATATGGTAGACGTGCGTTTTACTGCCTAATACCTAGAAAAACAATAGTTTTTAAGTCGTCGGTAAGTAGGTAGGTGTTGTAAATAGTAGTAATTTTGAAAATTGTTTTGCGGCTTTTGGCTTAGTATAACGAAGACAAAGCAGATTAAAAAAAAATCGTACAAACTTCAGAGATCACCGCAAAAAAAAGCAAAACGTGTTTTTTAAATAATAATTATCGTGGATTCACGAGACACCGTTCGAATTTCGATATGTTATGTTAGTTTAGTGTTGCCATCCTGGCGCTGCTTGTTTTTAATATAAAGGGAAGCACAGTTTAACAAAGTAACGTACTTATCTCTGCCCCAGAAATAAGTACGTTTTGAGACGGTAAAATTTTTTGTGAGAACTTGCATCAATGTCAGGGATACTTACGAAGTTTGCAAAGGGATAGTTTTAAATGAAAATGTGTTAAGTTTGAAGGAAATGAAGATAAGCTGAGGGCAAAAACTACTGTCTAACATTTACAAAAGGCGAATTTATGGAAACTTTTTAAAGGATAATTTAACAAAGAAACATATGTAATTAATTGTAAAATAAGATTATTATTTCAGATCGAAACCAAGTTTTTAACAGCCATACTTATAAACCTTGTAATATTTTTCCTTATAATCATATCCTGGAAATGTTGAATCGTTTAAGTGTCATAAGTTCACACATTTAAATTACAAATCAAACAGAGACAGTAATACAAAAATATCCCAAACAACAAAATCATTTTTATTTATAAAAACAAAATACACTAAATTGTTATAATTATTTACTTCAACTGAATTAAAAAGATAGATTTCACGGTTGTAACAACACAGACTACTTGCAAAATAATTGAATGCCAAGTTATACCCAGTTACTGGGTGTCACAGACACTCTACATATGCGTCGCAATGGTTTCCAGCTGCATCCGATTACACTGGAAGACGACCCCACTATTACTGAGAAAGGTTTGCAGATTGATTTATTTAAAATTCAGTAAATCTTATTTCTTAATTACCGAGTTACTGGGACGAGACGGGCACATGGGACAAAGCACGTTGAAAGCAGCGAACAGCATTGCTTCAAGAATGTCATCTTTAACTTCCTTCATCTTTATAAAATCAGCCATGATTTGGACGTCTTCTGGATTGATTGATAGAATTTCACGATTTTCTGATTGCGCCATGTTATTCACCAGTTTTAGTAATTTCTTAACCATTGTCTTGAGTTTTTTGGTCTCTTCTATCAGCTTCTTCTCGTATTCCTTCCAGTTCTTCTCAGATATGAGGTCGTACCAGTATAAGTACTCCTTCTCCCAATAGTCCTTTTTGTTTCTGAGCTCCCGAATAAAATTTGGGATATATCGTAGTTGTAATTCTTCCAGTTCAGCTTCTGGTATTTCCTCTTTGATTAGGTCTTTCAATTCTTGAACGTCTTCTTCCACATTTTCGCTTGTCACAACATTCGCCAATTCTTTTGGTGGAGCCGCAGACACTTCAGATTCGAGGCGAAGCGTTGTAACAAATATATTAAGTTTAATCCATAATTGCATGCAATCTATATCTACATTTAGATTGGATATTTCGGCAAATAAAGACTCCATGATCGTCAAAAAGTCTTAGTTAACTTTGATGCACGGCAAAACGGCTTCAACACTTTGAAAGTTGAAAAGAGACTGAATGAAACAACTAGGAATGCTTTTCTTTTATGCTCCACATGTGGCCCCATAACGAAAAAAGGAAAGAGATATAGTAATTGTATAGCTCGGTCTCTTTTTCGCACTGAGACAATGACCTTGGCCGTTTAAAAGGGTCCAGGTAGACAACCGGTTTTGCACATTATATAAGCTTTTAGTCTTGGTATTGGAGATTAAGTTTACTGCAACATTAACCTATTGTAGTATAATATGGAAGTTGTGCTTTTTTTGCTGAATACTTAGAAAAACAATAGTGTTTAAGTCTTCGTTAAGTAGGTAGGTGTTGTAAATAGTAGTCATTTTGTAACTTGTTTTGCGGCTTTTGGCTTAGAACTCGCGTAACGCGTATGAAGACAAAGCAGGAAAAAAAATCCCGTTCCCTACAAACTTCAGAGATCACCGCAAAAACAAAAAAACAAAACGTGTTTTCAAAATATATCATCGCGGATTCATGAGACACCGTTCGAATTTCGATATGTTATGTTACTTTCCAGCGTAGGTGAGAGATGGAACACAGGGATGGTTTTAGTCAGTAAGAGTTTACCGCTCCGCCCGCCCCAGGGTGGAGGACATCCATGAGGATTTCCCCCTGTAAAAAAAGGGTTGCCATCCATCTGGGTTTCTAGATTCCGGATTTAGTTTGGAGGGTGTCCGGGAGGTATCGCGATAACGAACAAATCAAACAAAACTAATTTAAAACTTCTTTCAGAATCGTGCGGAATACGATTAACTCGTAAATCCGGCGTTGTAAAATAACCGAAGCTTTAGTTTATATTGAAACCAAGCTTTTTTATTATTTTAAAGTCCTGTTTTATGGTCTGTCTAGGGAAAACTTCAATTTCTCCCAAATGTCCGAGGTTTTTAAGATTTCGTCCGACGGCGTTGGCAATTTCGCTAATTATACTTTTCTCAGTAAACGATGGGACGTGTTATGTTTATCCTTGCCTTGAAACAGGATTGCATAGTAATATTTCGATCGAACAAATCGTCGGCTCGATCGACTAAAATAACTACCTGTATGGTTTGATTTTCAAGGTCAAGTACCTACTTTATGCTTGCCAATGTCGGGTCCCGATCGAGTCCCGGCTGACATGTGTAGTGACTGTGGTCTTCACTCAACGGCTAACGGCAGGCAAGCCAGATTAATTTCACACAGCAAACGAAGAAGCAATTAAAAAAACCTTTTTTTCTGGATGGGAAATCATCAAATGACTTCTCCCGCTCTGGGCGGAGCGGAAGGGAGTGTCAGATTTATACTGACTAAAACCCACCCGTGATCCTTCTTGTGCCCTTTGCGTTCCAGGGCTGCGGTGACTCTTTCGAACAAATTCCGCAACCCTAGCAGGCACTATGGGGCCCCGTCTACGTTGCTGACGGCTCTTTGAGGCGCGCGTGGAACACGACGCGCCGTCGACTTGGGCCTGAAATTAAAAACACCTACTACCGAAATTAAAGTTAATAGTATGTAAATATATATACCATCACTGGATTCCAGCTCGGAATTAAAATATTGGAACAAAAGCTATATTACTACATAGTATAGAACAAAGTCACTTACCGCTGTCTGTCTGTCTCTATATGCTTAGATCTTTAAAATTACGCAACGGATTTTGATACGGTTATTTTATAGATAGAGTGATACAAGACAAAGGTTATTATGTATAATACATGCATGGGGCGGGTCGCTAGTTAAATGATAATGATAAATTACATTTATTTTGTAAATAACACTTTTACACGTCAAACTTAACTCTTGCGAATTGTTGGTCGCGGGTTCAAACCCGGCAAGGCGCATTACTTTGTATAATTAATTTCTTCACCACTGCTCTCAAAAAACTGTGAAGGAAAACATCGTGAGGAAACCGGCATGTCCTAGAAACATAAATTCGAATACATGTGACATTCACCAACCCGCACATGGCCGGCCTGGTAGATTACGGCCCATTCCCTCTCCTAGAGTGGAGGCCTGTGTCCCAGCAGTGGGAACGTTAAAAGGCTGATTATGACGTCAAACTTGTTTGGTCGTTATAAACTAGATGAGGCCAGTGTTTCCTAGCCGATTACCGTGAGAAGAAACACTGAAACAAATTCAGAGGTCAAAGTCTATTTTGAAGTCCATATAATTGTGCTGGTCAAATCATATGAGAACCATGTCGGTTGATGTCTGAAGTACGAAATGTCTGAAGGATAGTACCACACAGATTTGAGTGGACCTGGCCAAACGGTGCAAGCATTTGTCAGTTATCGTGTAGCTCAAACTTAGAACTTTAAGGAGCTCAACGATTTGACGCACAATTCAATAAAGTAAGGACTAAATAAGTTACTTATAAGTATTAAGGGTCGAGTTTATAACCACAAGCTGGTTGGTATGGCCCAGCTAGCCTGGAATATAGTATTTTCAGATTTCTTGTACTAACAACGTTCCGTAAAAATATATTCCCATTTATGAACCTAGTTAAATTAATAAAAAAAAATCAAATTATTGTAATTTCAAAACTAACATTTAAATTACTTCCCTTCTCTTCTTTCACACAATTTGAAAGTTTAAAATGACTCAACTAAATTGCCTAACCAAATTTGATACCACTTTACACTTCATTCTAAGCCTTATTTGATTTCAATTTAAACAATTTATTCTAGACTCAGTACGAACCGCTTTCAACAGTACCCTGTAGAATTTGCGATGAAATTTGAAAACCGTGAATTTAATTTTAAAATAATTTTTTGAGCGTTTTTGTGTTCGGTTTTTAAGCAAAACAAAAAAAACTTTTTACAAAAAAATACAACCGACTTTTCCACAAAAAATCAAAAAAGTACAAAATAACTTTAATTTCGGAACTCGGTGTTTGTGGTTCCTTTTTCATTTTTTGAACACCGACTTCCGAAATTAAAGTTATTTTGTACTTTTTTGATTTTTTGTGGAAAAGTCGGTTGTATTTTTTTTGTAAAAAGTTTTTTATTTTTCACTTTTTAGTGGTACCTAAACCCCCTCCCCTCCCCCCACCTAAACGAACCAATTACATTAGTGTAAAAAAAACGCACTGCTCCAATGCAGAGTAAACTAAAAGGTCGTCAATGAAGACAATGTAGATATTTGTAGATTTAGATTTTTGTTGATTTTTCAAAAACCGCTTGTTCGATTTCGATAAAATTTTCATGGGACCATTTGGAAAGTATACCCTTTCCAACAAAAAAGAATTTTTCAAATCGGTTGGCAAGCGACGGAGTTATGCGCGAACAAACAATAAAAAAAAAACATACAAACATCCGAATTGAGAACCTCCTCCTTTTTTAGAAGTCGGTTAAAAATGAAATAATAATAATAATAATAAAACTTTATTTCAGACTACAGTAGTCCATAGTTTTGTTAGTATTTTTGTGTTAGTAACAATGTGTCGTAGGTATTAGATTAGTATGGTTAGTATCTTAATAACAATAAAATTAAAATTAACTCCCAAGCTGAGTGAGGCACGCCGATCCTGGGGAATGTCTACTTGACTGCATGCAGTCGTATCCACCGCCCCAAGATCGGAGAGTCCCACCTATCAGCCAACGCCCTCAGAATGGTGTTGGGGCTGGCGCGAACACGGCGTAGCAGAGATGCGCATCTCTTGCGCATGATTGCCGAAAAACTATCAACGTTCGCGTCCGCAAACATGCCGGACGCGCTGCAAAATCGCGGCAGCCCCATCAACACCCGGAACGTGTTATTATACTGTATGCGCAGACCACTGTATGCCCTTTGCGTAAAGTTCACCCACAAGCTGCACGTGTAAAAGGACTGGCAGTAGGCTTTAAAAAGCGTCACCTTACCCTGAGCCGTACAACGTGCAAACCTGTGGGCCAACATCCCACATCGAACAGCCAGCGACCTGCGCTCCCGTTCTACATCAACATTATCCTTTAAGTCATCTGAGACCCAGTGACCCAGATATTTAAAATTAGCAACTCTTTTCAGAGGTCTGCCACCCAGCATAACTGGTGGAATTGTGCTGTAACCTTTACTGCCTGCTTTAAAAATCATAAGTTCACTCTTTGATGCATTATATCTGAGTCCATGGGTCTCAGCGTACGACTCACACACTTTAATCAGTTTCCGTATTGCTCTGATTGAAATGAGTTGATATTTTTATTTCTTACTTTGTTTAGCATCATATCAAAGCGACCTTAATTCAATGTTTCGGAATCACTCTTTGACTTAAGAGAAATCCACCATATTAGTAGTACCAACTACTTATTTTATTGATTTTCTAGGTATTTGGCAATAAAATAAACCAACACGTAATAAGGTAACAATAGGTTATTATCACCCTAAGTTTAATCTCCAGTAGTCAAATCATTAATCTATTTTATGAATCAGTTTTTCTACCTGAGTCCTGTGTCAACTGTTATGTAAAGTATTGTTCATTAGCGAGAAATGGACGGAGCTATACAGAATGTACAGTGCCATCTCTTTCTCGCCACACGGCCCCTCGCAGCGCTTAAAAACAAGATATTTTTCGTTATTTTATGCAGTCTTCTGTTACGCTTGAAAGTGTTCACGTCGATTTGCGATACAGCACAACTAATTTAGTTTCTGATTTATTTCAAGAATATATTTAAACGACCATGGAGTGTCTGACAAGTGTATCTGGGGGGCATAACGACGAACAGATCGAGAAATTTTTTAGAAGAACACTCACGAAGAAAATATCAAAAGATGTCCTCGAGCAACTTCAACTCAGATACATCCCTGATTACATTCGGGAGCTCAGGAACAAAAACGATTACTGGGAAGAAGAGCATAAACACTTCCAGGACGACATGTCTTTGAAGAACTGGAATTCATTCCACAAACAATTCACAGACGAGGTCAGGAAACATAAGACAATCTTGAAGAATTTAGATGTTATGCGAAATGTGTTTGTGTGTTCGGAAGACTTCAACTATTTCTCGGAGTCGATTGATCCGGAACGTGTCCAAGCTATGGTCGATCATCTGAAGGAGAATCAGACTGATCACGAGATATTTTATCGGCTGACGGCAGCTACTCCCGGTCAGCCCAAAGACTTAGACAATTTATTTTATGTGACATACGCAATTTGGGCGTTGTATGGAGAATTCAAAGTGCGGCCACCAGGTTCCACAGCCGTGCAAGTTAAGGAAGAGAATTCAAAATAAATTTTAGGTAGTACTTCGAAACATTGTTTCGTGATATTGCGTGTTTGTTATTCTTTTCAGGTTGTTATGTATGTTATTGTTAGTTAATAAATAATTTCGAGATATTTTTTTTTTTTTGCATTATTTTGATAACACTTTCCCAGTAAGACTTGAAATTGTTTTTATTTATAATTTCTTGATTATCACAAGTCATAACTGAGCAAAATTAATTACACCAGTTTTGAAAATATATGAAAAAACGATTTTAATAAAAAAATGTAAATCCTTTTTTACATTTTTGACAAGCTTTTGTATGTAGATTTCGACGAATAAAGGCAACATGCGTAACTCTCGGTAAATTATTAACTGAACATTGTAAAAAAATTTTAAACATTCATCATCATAATCAATATCATACATAAAGCTGAAGAGTTTGTTAGTTTGCTTGTACGCGCTAATCTCAGGAACTGCTAGTAACATTTGAAAAAATATTTCACTGTTAGATAGCCCATTTATCGAAGAAGGCTATGTGCTATACCATATGGAGCGGAGCTGTCAACAAAAATGTGACACAAACAATTGCGCGGGTCAGTTAGTAGTCTATAATCTCTCGAAGTCATTCCGAGTAATGGGGATGTTGCCCGAGTAAAAATATATGATTATGTTTAGTTCGTCAGTTAGATTATAGAAAAATATTGGACACGTATTTTTTCCTTTATCAAATCTATAAAAACTGATGAAGATAAAAAGCATCAAAGATCAGGAGTGGGAGCGTGTGACGTCACGGCTCGGTAAAAATTGTAGCGAGTAGTGACGTCACACGAGTTTTTTACGCACTGTATCGTCTTCATTTTTTGTTTATGTGAGAAAAGAAAAAATACGTGTCCAATATTTTTTGGAAATCTATCAGACGGACTAATCAGATTTTTTTAGTCAACTACCTTATTGTGAACCGACATAAAGTGACGACATGTTGGCGACCTATCAGTGTACAGTCTACAATTTATAGAATTTCCTTATATGGTCCAGTAGCGGAATATAGGGTACAGGAAGCTTAGGGCAACCGACACGGACAGGTTAGGTTTGAATGGCATGATTGGAGCTAGAGTGAGCGAACGAACTGAACTACCGTCATGCCATTCATGTTAGTTTTGTTTATCCTGCAGACAAAAATGAAAAAGTTGAAATTATTAACATTAAGGTTCGTTACTTGCACAACTTCTTGGAGTGACGTCGAGAGATTATAGACTAAAAAATTTCGATGCGTAAAAAAAGTATTCAAATGTTCAGTTAACAATTTATAGAAAGTCTACCCTTAAACGCCTGGGGCCGTATTATGACCTCTTAAAACCATCATGTTTTCGGTGTGAAAAAGAGACGGAGCTATACAGGACGAATAGCACTATCCTTTTCTCACACAGAAAACATGATGGTTTTAAGAGGTCATAATACGGCCCCTGGTCATTTTAATATTACTAGCCTCACAGGAAAATTGTTGGAAAGGTATGTTATTATACGCTGTCTATTATGTTCTTTAGCATTACAACATCTACTTATTTCTGTATTATTTTACTACTCTGTCCCACAGCTTCGCAATGAATAAGCCGTAGTCCATTCAGGTACTATTATCAGAGCCTCTGCCTAAAATAAGTCAGTTTGTCTGTTTCTTTACCTATTTGGAATTCAACTGTAACTGCTTTGCATACTAGACCAATAATAATTACAAGCTATACTTGTGTACTAGCTTCATAACCTCAATCTGATGTTGCTTTTTTTTAAATAAAAATAATAATAAATATAAATTAGTTAGCTGTTAGAATTTTTAATTGGAAAGCTGGATAAATTCACAAAGCGCAAAAAAATGCGTACATAATTAAAATCTTTTTAAATATTCATGCAGCTTTAACACTTTACTTTATTCGGTACCGAGATGAAATGTTTTATTTCATGTTATTTAAAGCTTTCTCCTGCTTTAATAGCTCGTCTCTAGGGCCCCATCTACCTCTATATTAAAATTCATCAGAATTGGTAAGCGAGAGAGCGTAACAAACAAACTTGATTTTGAATTTATAGTGTTTACTTATCTGCCAACTTGTTGTTTAACGAAATATTCATAGTACGTGCCACGGACATGGCGAATGTGATGACTCCTCATTTGAAAATTATCCAAATCCTTTAAGTTATTTTTGGTTGCAAGGCCTTTCTTCAACTTTTATGATCAATAAAAATAATATAAGCCCTCAATACAGCTATGATACATATATAAAATCACTCTTTTTTCCCACATAATCCTACTAATATTAGAAACGCGAAAGTTTGTAAGTATGGATGGATGGATATTTGTTACTCTTTCACGCAAAAACTACTTAACGGATTTGGATGAAATTTGGCACACAAATGGTTTATCACCAGGATTTTGACCCCAATATACCCAGGCGATCGAAACTTATACGAGTGAAACGGCGGGGCGCTGCTAGTCTTCTAATATAAAAAACTCTCGAGCCACAATATTTGTTACCAAAGTCCTCCGAAACGGTTTGACCGATATTTATGTTTTTTTTTTGTATACCTATGTATTTGATTAGTCCGAGACTAGGTTATAGGCTGTTTTTTATACTCTTCGATGATAAGGGTGTAGCTCTCCAGAAACAATTCACATGGCAATACAACGTTTGCCAGATTAGCTGATCTGGCAAACGTTGTATTGCCATGTGAATTGTTTTATTATTAGACATAAACATTTCAGTATTTATAATTAGACATAAACATTTGCGCCGGAGCTGGTTTATATTCATAGGTATAATCTCCTTTATTTGAAATGAACAAAAATAAAACAAAAACTGTCGCCTCCTACTCGTTTTTCTGAAGCCGGTTAAAAATAATCAAGATTTAATGTAATTTTTTTATGAGGCACAAGTCCTTGAGATTGCATCAAAACTTTATTTATTAACTATATTTTCGGAACATTACTTAGCACCTTAAGCTCTTCTGCTAATTCGGAGCTTATTTAGGTACTATTGTTTACCTTTACGAGGAATTTACTATGGCTATTTGTAAGACTAAAAACTTACCGACTACTTATCGATTTTCTAAGAATTCGGTATAAAACTGAACCAATAGATAATTAGGTAATAATAAGTTATTGACACCCTAAACTTATTATCCAGGAGCGATATCTTAAATCTATTTAACAACCAGTTTATCTACCTGAGGCCCGCGTCAACTGTCAATGACATTGTTCTTGAGTCAGAAATGGACGGAGCTATACAGAATGTATAGTGCCATCTCTTTCTCGCCACACGGCCCCGCGCAGCGCTTAAAAACAAGATATTTTTTGTTGTTTTATCCACTCAGTCTGCTGTTATGCTTGAAAGTGTTCACGTCGATTTGCGATACAGCATATCTTATTTAGTTTCTGACTTGCTTCAAGAACATATTTTAACGACCATGGAGTGTCCTACAAGTGTCTCTGGGGGGCATAACGACGAACAGATCGAGAATTTTTTTAGAAGTACACTCACGAAGAAAATAACAAAAGATGTCATCGAAAAAATGCAACTCAGATACATCCCTGATTACATTCGGGAGCTCAGAAATAAAAATGAATATTGGGCAGCAGAGTATAAACACTACCAGGACGACATGTCTTTGAAGAAATGGAGGTCATTCCACAAACAATTCACAGACGAGGTTCAGAAACACAAGACAATCTTGAAGAATTTAGACGTTATGCGAAATGTGTTTGTGTGTTCGGAAGACTACAACTATTTTTCGGAGTCGATTGATCCGGAACGTGTTCAAGCTATGGTCGATCATCTGAAGGAGAATCAGACTGATCACGAGATATTTTATCGGCTGACGGCAGATACTCCCGGTCAGCCCAAAGACTTAGACAATTTATTTTATGTGACATACGCAATTTGGGCGTTGTATGGAGAGTTCAAAGTGCGGCCACCAGGTTCCACGGCCGTGCAAGTTAAGGAAGAGAATTCAAAATAAGTTATAGTACTTCGAATCATTATTTGGTGATATTGCGTGTTTGTGATTTAAGTTGTTATGTATGTTTTTGTTATTACAAATAAATCATTTCATGATATTTTTTTGAATTATTTTGATTACACTTTCCCAGTAAGACTTGAAAATATTTTTATTTATTGTTGCTGACTAACAACTTTTGTATGCACCAGTATTGCATTTCTTGATTATCAAAAGTCATAACTGAGCAAAATTAAATACATCAGTTTTGAAAACCCTCATTATGTCAAATGATTTTAATACAAAATGTAATACCTTTATTACATATTTGTTTAGCTGTTGTATGTAGATTTCAACGAATAAATGCAACATGCATAAGATTATAAAATATCTTGAGGGATTGTAAACTCTCGGTAAATTATCAACTAAACATTTGTAAAATTTTTACGAATTCAAAACTGAAGAGTTTGTTTTTTGCTTGGTCACGCTAATCTCAGAAACCACTGATCCGATTTAAAAAAAACTTTCAGTGTTATATAGCCCACTTATCGAGAAAGCCTATACCTATAAGCTTAAATAACATATCTTTACGCTGAAACCAACAGGAGCGAAACAGTCATCAAAAATGTGACACATAAAAAGTTTTGCCTGTCAACTAATCTATATCTATACTAATATTATAAAGCTGAAGAGTTTGTTTGTTTGAACGCGCTAATGTCAGGAACTACTAGTTCGAATTGAAAAATTAGTTTTGGGTTGAATAGACAATTTATCGAGGAAGGCTTTAGGCTAAATATCATCACGCTTAAGCCAATAGAAGCGGAGCAGCGATAAAGAATGTTTTAAAATCGGGGATTCCACGGGGACGAAGTCGTGGGCAGCAGCTAGTAGTCTATAATCTCTCGAAGTCATTCCGAGAAATTGTGAACCGACATAAAGTGTCGACATATTGGCGACCAATCAGTGTACGCTCTTCAATTTATCGGGTTTCCTCAGTGAACGCAAATAGAACTTGGAAGCATTCCTAACTCAAAACAATGACCCAAAGCACATTGCGCCGCGGTACAAATATTTGGGAAATAAGGTCAGTTTTTAACCGTGCATCGTATTTGCAATAATGTTGTTGGTGTGGTTCGGCGAATCAGCGACGAGGTTTCGATGTGTGAGTTTGTTTGGATTTTTGGGTCACGATTCGCGCTTAGATCCCTTGAAGTCATAGAGAATGTAACCACTAGAGAGCGTATAGACTGATTTCTTCTAAGCACACGACTCACTACTGCGGGCCGGGGGACGAGGAAGAATGCGCGGCTGCAATTGGTCAGTTCAAGGTCAAGTTGCGTAGGTATGCCTATCGTTAGGGTTGCACTACTTCATTAGGGGAAAATAATCGATATCGATAAAATGGATTTTAACATTATCAAAAATACTCAATTCGAATCATAGAAACAATATTTAATCAAAATTAATTAATTACAAAAATAAACAGACGTATCCTGTTATTATTGATTTTTAAAATGAATTATTTTGGTAGGTATATGTTTTTTGAATCAAAGTTTTAGGGTCCTTGTTCTTTGTAAAAAAGAAAAACGAGCGTCTACATATTTCCGAATTATGCATCTTGCTTATTATACATTATATATAATTATATTATTAAATTATATCCAATCAGAGATTTTAAAACCGATTTAAAAATAATAAAATAACCGATCGGTCCCGGTCGGGGACAGAGGGAAACAAATAAATCCCGAAACTTGCATAAAAAATACTGACGAACTGAAAACTCCTCCTTTTTTAAATCGGTTAAAAGTAGACAGGTATTTTATCACAGTATGTGAATAGAATAAAAACACATACTTTTTTCGATATCGACTTTCAGCTAGCTATTATTGACACCACTATTTTTCTCGATAAAAATACAAAGAGAAAAAAAGGGATAGAAGCATTAGGATTGTCTAATGAAAGAACGAGACGTTTCCAAAAGACATCAACGCGGAACTCAACAGTGTACTCGTTCAACCCAAACACCATTTTAAATAGACCCCCGCGGTGACTCATAATCTGATTAAATCAAACATAATTTTCGTTCGCTTTACTTATCGATGAAAAGTTATGGCATCCTTTTTGTCTCTAGATGTCTTGGCATGCTTCCCGCACCATTTCACCGCGCATGAAGGCATTTGCATACGATAAAATTGCATAAAAAGTTATCAAAATTTGAATTAATCTAGCGTGCACACAGGTCTGACACTTGGTCACAACTAAAATGGTTACTCTTGCCGTAGCCTATTTATAGGCGACAAAATACTAATCATTTTCGAGCGTCAGGGCACTGTATGCGCAGTCAAGTGGTTATATTGTCTTTGCTTGAAGTAATGCTTCCATGTTTGATTTGCGTTCACTGGGTTTCCTTGCCGTGCGATGTAGCGGAACGCAGTGCACAGGGAGTTCTGCTGTAAGTCCTAATCTCCGTGTGCCCTATGTTCCGCTACTTGGCTAGTTAAGGAAATTCGATAAATTGTTTGTGTCACAATTTTGATGACTGCTCCGCTCCTATTGATTTTACCGTGATGATATATAGCACATAGCCTTCTTCGATAAATGGGCTATCTAACACTGAAATAATTTTTCAAATGTTACTAGTAGTTCCTGAGATTAGCCCGTACAAGCAAACTAACAAACTCTTCAGCTTTATGTATGATTACGTTATGAATGTCAAAATTTTTTAGAAATGTTCCGTTGACAATTAACCGAGAGTTTACTAATTCTCAAGAATTTTTATAATCTTACGCTTGTTGAATTTATTCGTCGAAATCGACATACAAAAGCTTGACAAAATGTAAAAATGGATTTACATTTTTTATTAAAATCGTTTTTCATATATGAGGGTTTTCAAAACTGATGTATTTAATTTAGCTCAGTTATGACTTTTGATAATCAAGAAATATAAATAAAAATAATTTCAAGTCTTACTGGGAAAGTGTTATCAAAATAATGCAAAAAAAATATCTCGAAATTATTTATTAATTAATTAACAAAACCAAACATAACAACCTGAATAAGAATCACAAACACGCAATATCACCAAAAAATGTTTCAAAATACTATAATTTATTTTGAATCTCTTCCTTAACTGGCACGGCTGTGGAACCTGGTGGCCGCACTTTGAATTCTCCATACAACGCCCAAATTGCATATGTCACATAAAATAAATTGTCTAAGTCTTTGGGCTGACCGGGAGTAGCTGCCGTCAGCCGATAAAATATCTCGTGATCAGTCTGATTCTCCTTCAGATGATCGACCATAGCTTGGACACGTTCCGGATCAATCGACTGCGAGAAATAGTTGTAGTCTTCCGAACACACAAACACATTTCGCATAACATCTAAATTCTTCAAGATTGTCTTATGTTTCCTGACCTCGTCTGTGAATTGTTTGTGGAATGAATTCCAGTTCTTCAGAGACATGTCATCCTGGAAGTGTTTATGCTCTTCTTCCCAGTAATCGTTTTTGTTCCTGAGCTCTCGAATGTAATCAGGGATGTATCTGAGTTGAAGTTGCTCGAGGACATCTTTTGATATTTTCTTCGTGAGTGTTCTTCTAAAAAATTTCTCGATCTGTTCGTCGTTATGCCCCCCAGAGACACTTGTAAGACACTCCATGGTCGTTAAAATATATGCTTGACGTACTTCAGCAACTAAATTAGTTGTACTGTATCGCAAATCGACGTGAACACTTTCAAGCGTAACAGAAGACTGCATAAAATAACGAAAAATATCTTGTTTTTAAGCGCTGCGAGGGGCCGTATGGCGAGAAAGAGATGGCACTATACATTCTGTATAGCTCCGTCCATTTCTGACTCAAGAACAATGTAAATGACAGTTGAAGCGGGCCTCAGGTAGAAAAACTGGTTGTTAAATAGATTTAAGATATCGCTCCGGGATAATAAGTTTAGGGTGTCAATAACTTATTATTACCTAATTAGATATTGGTTTAGTTTTATGCCGAATTCTTAGAAAATCGATAGTAGTAAACAGTCGGTATGTAAATTCTTAGTCTTACAAATAGCTATAGTAAATTCCTCGTATAGGTAAACAATAGTAAATAAGCTATGAATTAGTAGAAGAGCTTAAGGCGCTAGGTAATTTTCCAAAAATCCCATATATAGAGTTTTGATGGAATCTTCTTCAAGAACTTTGCCTCGTAAAACATTTTATATTTATTGTTTTGGTTATATAATAAATCGCAACAATTGAATAGATAACATGCCAAGCTATGTCAAACGCGGGTATGATAGCAGGATTTTAACCGTGGTAATGTACCTGCTTAGTTAAATACTTAATCTTTATTTCCTCAATTGTACCTATTAAATTTAGCTTATATTAAATTAGCTTCTGTCCGCGACTTCGTCCGCGTGGAATAGTTAATTTGACCCCGATTTTGAAACTCTCAGCCCGATCGGTTTAAAATTGACAAAGTTTAATACAAACTTTCATCCCTTTCGACGAAATTTGATTACCATAAAAACGGTTCTAGTGAGTTAATCTTAAAAGATAGACATATACTGCCGCGGACATTTTTAAGATCATTTTAAGAGGAATAATTCTTTCCTACTTATTTTTTTGGTATCTTGAACCCTTTTCGCAGCGCACGCAACGGAAGCCCTCAAAGATGAATAACTTTCCCCGTTTTTTCCACATTTTCCATTTTTTCTTCGCTCCTATTACTCGCAGCGTGGTGTTATATAGCGTAAAGCCTTCCTCGATAAATGGTCTATTCAACCCAAAAAGAATTTTTCAATTCGAACCAGTAGTTCCTGTGATTAGCGCGTTCATACAAACAAACAAACAAACTCTTCAGCTTTATAATATTAGTATAGATTTAATTTCTAGGGGCCTAGATATCGATATTATACTTGTACTTACAAAGACAAAAATCTACTACGATTGGATCTAGTTCGCAAAATACTTGTGTTTTGTGAACCGATAATGTTTTTTTATCGATTAAATTTTTTGCTTGTAGGCAGACTGTGATAGGAAGACTGTGTGTGTGTTTGTAGGTAGAATATAATGTTTCATTCGATGATTTTGATATCGTTTCGTGATCATTCTTGTCCAGTATTAATCGGACGAAGGATGTAATAATCTTCATCTGATAATTAATCAAGTAGTTTCCACCTATCTTTACGACCTTTCTCAGACTTAATAGTTTTGATACGCCACACTGAAAGACTTGCAGAATTGGCACTTTTTTGGACGTTGCTTGTTACCAATTGAAATATTTTTCTCATCAATCAAACAATTGTAGATCACGTAACGAACAAATCTGTAACATGTTGGATAATGCTCTATTTTCTCTTGCTCTACACAGTTATAGGTTTACGTATGTTGTAAAATTTATATTGAAAGAACTGAACACCAATTCGTTATTTAATTTTCAAGATGAGACACTTTCAGACGAAGGCTCTTCAATGTTATCCTTTGCTAAAACTTCTGTACTCTTACAGCTGGCAATAACATGGAGATGACGAGCCCTCTACATGAACAACAGCAGCACAATCAAAGTGAAGAATTGATAAATAAGTAGTCAGTGGTCCGTCAGGTCCTAATTTTTACTTGCATATATATCTACTAGCAGCGCCCGCGGTTTCACCCGCGTAGTTCCCGATTCCATGGGAATACGGGGATAAAATATAGCCTGTGTTACTCAAAGTGAATTTAGCTTTCGAATGTTGAAAGAATTTTTAAAATCGGTCAAGTAGTTTTTGAGCCTATTCATTACAACCAAACAAACAAACAAACAAAGTTTTCCTCTTTATAATATTAGTGTAGAAGTGTGGATGAACAAAGTCCCAGTCAATGATTATTCTGTAGTCCAAATTGGCTTACCAGAAAAATAACCAGATAGATAAAAATCTTTGAGGTTAAATCGACTATACCCGAAACGTCCTCTGCAAGCATCGCTCGAAAACAAATAGTTAAAAACACTAAAGGTGGATTAACTGCACTAGAAATATATACTGCAAGCAACACTCAAGAAAGTGCCAAATCTACAAATTCTATCATCAACGGATGCTCTCAATCCGGTGATAAAAAAATATAAGAAAATACAACCGACTTTCAAATAAACACACTACAAAGTATAAAATACAGAACTTTAATTTCGGAAGCGAGTGTTTAAGTTGTTCCTTAATTTTTTGACACATCCGAAATTATACTTTGTAGTGTTTTATTTGGAAATACTTTTTTTTTGGAAAATGGCGGTGGACAATAAAATTGACTTTATTCCCATAATGAGAGGTTGCGATAGTTATCGTTAAAGAGTTACTTTACAATTAGCCTTTTAATTTTCCCTCTGCTGGGACACAGGCATCCTCTCTAGGAGAGGGCATGGGCCGTAATCCACCACGCGGGCCCAGTACGGTTTGGTAAATGTCACATGTCTTCGAAGTTTTGGTTCTAGGACATGCCGGTTTACTCACGATATTTTCCTTCACCGTTTTGAGTAATTCACCAGCGTATAGTTATGTAAATATCTAATTTGCTTTGGGATTGCAAAAACCTGACAACATCTCACTTTACTCGAATTTATTGATTTTTTAGTTGAGGAGGTCACTAGTTTATCTTTGAGGTTAGTTTTCAATGCAAATTGAATATTTCGTAAAACAACAAGATGTCAGATAAAGCGAAGTCGTAGTTTTTCAACCGACTTCTGTGCCCTATGTTCCGCTACTTGGCCAGGTAAGGAAATTCGATAAATTATTGAATGTACACTGATTGGTCGCCAACTTGTCGTCACTTCATGTCGGTGCACGATTTCTCGGAATGACTTCGAGAGATTATAGACTGTTAGCTGACCCGCGCAACTTTGTTTGAGTCATATTTATGATAACTGCTCCGCTCCTATTGATTTTAGCGTGATAATATATAGTACATAGCCCTCTCCGATAAATGGGCTATCTAGCAGTGAAATATTTTATCAAATGTTTACTAGCAGTTCCTGAGATGAGCGCGTTCGAGCAAACTAATGAACTCTTCAGCTTTACGTCTGATACCGATTAAATTTTGATTCGTAAAAAAATATTCCAAATGTTTAGTTGATAATTTACCGAGAGATTACTATATCTCAAGATATTTTATAATCTTAAGCATGTTGCATTTATTCGTCGGAATCTACATTCAAAAGCTTGACATAAATGTAGAAAAGATTTACTGTTTTTGTGAAACAGTTGATGTTGATTAGTAGTGACACTGTTTTTCTTAAAATCGTTTTTCATATATAAGGGTTTTCGAGACAGAGGTATTAATTTTGCTCAGTTATGATTATGACTTTTGATAGTCAAGAAATATAAATAAAAATAATTTCAAGTCAGGAAGACTTGAAATTATTTAATTAATATAATGCAAATAAAGGGAAAGTGTTAAGTATCAAAATAATGCAAAAAATATCTCGAAATTATTTATTCATTAATTAACAAAAACATACATAACAACCTGAATAAGAATCACAAACACGCAATATCACCAAATAATGTTTCGAAGAACTATAAATTATTTAGAATTCTCTTCCTTAACTTGCACGGCTGTGGAACCTGGTGGCCGCACTTTGAATTCTCCATACAACGCCCAAATTGCGTATGTCACATAAAATAAATTGTCTAAGTCTTTGGGCTGACCGGGAGTAGCTGCCGTCAGCCGATAAAATATCTCGTGATCAGTCTGATTCTCCTTCAGATGATCGACCATAGCTTGGACACGTTCCGGATCAATCGACTGCGAGAAATAGTTGTAGTCTTCCGAACACACAAACACATTTCGCATAACATCTAAATTCTTCAAGATTGTCTTATGTTTCCTGACCTCGTCTGTGAATTGTTTGTGGAATGACCTCCATTTCTTCAAAGACATGTCGTCCTGGTAGTGTTTATACTCTGCTGCCCAGTATTCATTTTTATTTCTGAGCTCCCGAATGTAATCAGGGACGTATCTGAGTTCAATTTTTTCGAGGACATCTTTTGATATACTCTTCAAGAGTGTACTTCTAAAAAATTTCTCGATCTGTTCGTCGTTATGTCCCCCAGAGACATTTGTAAGACACTCCATGGTCGTTAAAATATGAGCTTGACGTACTTCAGCAACTAAATTAGTTGTGCTGTATCGCAAATCGACGTGAACACTTTCAAGCGTAACAGAAGACTGCTTAAAATAACGAAAAATATCTTGTTTTTAAGCGCTGCGAGGGGCCGTGTGGCGAGAAAGAGATGGCACTATACATTCTGTATAGCTCCGTCCATTTCTGACTAAAGAACAATGTCATTGACAGTTGACGCGGGCCTCAGGTAGAAAAACTGGTTGTTAAATAGATTTAAGATATCGCTCCTGGATAATAAGTTTAGGGTGTGAATAACTTATTGTTACCTAATTAGGGATTCGTTCAGTTTTATGCCGAATTCTTAGAAAATCTATAGTAGTAAGTAGTCGGTATGTAAGTTGTTAGTCTTACAAATAGCCATAGTAAATTTCTCGTATAAGTAAACAATAGTAAATAAGCTCTGATTTAGCAGAAGAGCTTAAGGCATTAGGTAATGTTCCGAAAATCCCATTTAAAGGGTTTTGGTGGAATGTCCTTCAAGGACTGTGACTCGTAAAACATTTACATTAAGTCCATACCGAACACCACATAAATGTGCAATAACGGTCATTGACCCACCTACATTTATTGACAACCTTAATTCTTAAAACAGAAATAATGAATTAATGCTAAATTGAATCGATATCCATCATGATCCTTTATATTTACTAGTAATGGAAAACGATTCATTTTTTTTGTCCATGTACCTACAAAGAGATGTCAATGAAAGGGCAATGACCTTTATTGCACATTTATCTGGCGTTCGATATAGTTTGTTTTTGACCGACTTTAGAAAAACGAGACGGTTCTCAAATTTTAATTTTGTTTCTTTCATTTCTTCATCTTTCTTTTATTTCAAATAAATGAGATGGTTCCTGGTTCATGAATTTAACCAAGTTCTGGCGGGACGTTTATATGTAATGCTAGCTGACGTGGCAAACATTATATTGCCATATGAATTAATTCTGGAGTATTAAAAATAGCCTTTGATCTATTCTAAGACCAACCTCACAAAAAATCATAAAAATCGGTCAAGTCGTTTTGGAAGAATTCAATTACAAACACTGACTCGAGATTTTATTAAATCCATGTTTTATGCAAATAAAATATTGATATTCTTGAGAAGATCATCGGAGATTCCCATCGTGACTTAACTTGTATTCGGTTTGGTCCAAATAACTTTTCATGTTATGCACTGCACACTTTTCCTTTTTTTCTGGATGATATTGCATCAAATGACTTCCGCCGCTCTGGTGCGGAAGGGAGTGTCAGACTCTTATAGACTAAAACCCACCCGTGATCCTTCTAGTGCTCTTTGCGTTCCAGGGCCGCGGTGACTCTTTCTAACAAATTCCGCAACCGTAGTGCACTGCGCACCTGAATCAGATTTTAATTCTTTTATAATTGAATTAATGAATTGTCATGTAACTAACAAGTTTTTAATTTAATGTCTTTTATTTGAAAGTCATTGATATTCATTCATATAATAATTCAGTAGGTAAAAAAATTATAATGATATTTTTTATGAATTTTATTTTTACTTCTTGGATTTTCTTTTAATGCTGATCACTTTAGGGGCCTTTATGTCAATTCCACAGTATTCTACAATGTTGTAAATGTCTATACCTAATACCACTACAATGGGATAATATTGCACTACACTTAATCTCCAATACTCAGTTTATAAGCTTATAATAATGTGCATAGCCAATTGTCTACCTGAGCCTTCAAAACGGCTCACGTCATTGTCTTATTTTTAAAAAGAGACTAAGCTATACAAGATCTATGGTGTTCTGCTTTTTCCGAAACAGGCCCATCCTACGGCTTAAACGAATGACATTCCTTGTTTTGACCAAAGTACTCTTTAATAGCATAAGCATAGCATAATCAGCCTTTTAATGTTCCCACTGCTGGGACACAGTCCTCCTTTCTAGGAGAAGGAATGGGCCGTAATCCACCACGCGGGCCCAGTGCGGGTTGGTAAATGTCACATGATTTTTTGGTTCGAGGACATGCCGGTTTCTTCACGATGTTTTCCTTCACCAGTTTGAGAGCAGTGGTGAAGAAATTAATTAAGAATGTGCCCGCGACCTACAATTCGTAAGTCGGGGCCGTTACTACTCGGCCACCACTACTCCTACTTTTTAATGAATAAAATTAATTATTACTCACTGACAAGGAGCATTGATACTATTTCGACAATAGGGTAGTGGACTAAAAAAATCTGATTAGTTTGTCTGATAGATTTCCAAAAATATTGGACACGTATTTTTTCTATTTTCACATAAACAGAAAATGAAGACGATACCTGTGACGATACAGTGCGTAAAACACTTGTGTGACGTCACTAACGCTACAATTTTTACCGGGCCGTGACGTCACACGCTCCCACTCCTGATCTTTGATGCTTTTTATCTTCGTCAGTTTTTATAGATTTGATAAAGGAAAAAATACGTGTCCAATATTTTTCTATAATTTAACTGACGGACTAAAGATAATCATATATATTTTACTCAGGCAACATCCCTATTCTTTCACTGCTAGATAGCAACAGTGTTGATGAGTGTCATCGGCTACGTTTTATCTTTGCAAAACGATCAGGGCCTCAAGTCTGCCATTACAATAGTGTCAGAATAGTCTATTATTGATTTCATAATGGTTGATTTTGACAAGTTTGGTATACTAATATAAAAGCGTCATTATGACATTCCAATGGTTAACCACTGACACTCCATTGAATGGTAAACTCGTACATAATGACAAATGAATGACAGACGTATGCGGTAATCTGCTAAAATTTTGACAGTTCCTTTGATCAGTGACCTACCATTAGAACGTCGTTGTGCAGTCATTTCTCTTAATAATACGGTTATCAAAAAGTGTTACAAGACCTTTGACCGACCAATGATCGACCATTACGAATTTAACAGATTACGATTTTTTAGCTAAATGGCAATGGGATCGTGTTGGAATGAAAAATTTATAATAAAAAGCAGACTTGGGGTCCAGTTCCTAATGAACGCGTTATGCGCGGGAAAAGGCTAGTTAAAAAAAATGGGAAGCACTTCTTAGTTATTTTTATAATTTGGTAACCATATTCCACAGCTGCTTAAGGTTTACCCTTAATCCTATCGAGCACTGTTCCTTCCGGGCCACCGCCCAAAATGAGTAAATTTGTCTATTTCTTTACCTACATACTTAGAATCCAACTGTAACTGCTTTTATTACTATACCAATTACTTGAAGCTTAACTTGTGTTCTAACTTCGTTAACTCTGTCTGGTGTTACTCAAAAAGATAATAACAAAGAATTAAAACAATCATTATTATTAATTAGGTAACAGCTACCTTATTAATTAAGAAACATTAGGGTAGCTGTGTAAATCCACTTAAAGCAAAAAGGTGCGTAAATAAATAGAAACCTGCTTAAATATTTATATTACGCTTTTAACACGTTTTTTTTTTGCGATTCCCGGCCACAGTAGGCGCGGGCCTGCGGATGGCGAGCTATGGGTGGCTCGTCGTCCGAAAACAACCAGGGCCTCAAGTCTGCTATTACAATAGTGTCAGAATGGTCTATCATTGATCTCATAATGGTCGATTATGACAAGTTTGCTAATCTACTAATATAAAAGATTCAATTCAAGTCAATCGTTGACACTCCATTGAAACAAATGGCATAGAATGGTAAGCTCGTACATAATGACAAATGAATGACAGATGTATGCGGTAATCTACAACAATTTTGACAGTTCCTTTGATCAGTGATCTACCATTAGAACGTCATTGCTTTTAATAGCTCGGTTATCAAAAAGTATTACGAGACCATTGACCGACACATGATCGACCATTATGAATTTAGCAGATTACGAACTTTTAGCAAAATGACAATGTGGTCGTGTGTGGGACCCGGGCCCAGTGTGAACTTTGACTTTCCATAGACGTAGACGACTTAAAATTGCACTTTCTTTAATTTTTTGATCACTAACTTACTACTTTATCATTATCCTCTTCCTGCCTTTATCCCATGTTACTTGGGGTCGGCGCAACACGTTTGACTATTAAATACATACTGAAATAAAACATAAAAAAGACTCTTAAGTAACTAAAAAAGAAATAGTCAAAAGATGGCGGTAAAGTGACCCAAAAGGCTCGCATTCGCTTATTCTTTTTCTAAGGTAAAAACCGGCCATGAATCCATAATGATAGTATTATAAACGCGAAAGTTTGTAAGTATGGAGTATGGATGGATGGATGTTACTCTTTCAAGCATAACTACTGAACGGATTTGGGTGAAATTTGGCACACAGATGGTTTATAACCAGGATTAATATAATCTTAAGAAAATTTTTACCCCAATATTCCCATTGGATCGAAACGTATGCAGGTGAAACCTCGAGGCGCTGCTAGTTAATAATATACTCACAAAATATCACGTAGTTTAGCCGTCTTATCTCGCGCCATCTCACTTAGGTAGTGCTTACATTAAATTACTCGTGGGGCTCAATTCCCAACCGGTGTCGATTCGGAAGCAAACCTGATTCCCGCCGCGTGAAACTTAAGTCATAAGGGTCGATCATAAATAACGTTATGTCTATCTGAAAGTTATATTATGATGTAATGGTTGTAATTAAAGTATGATCTTAAGTTAAAGTCTCAATCGGTAATGTAATGTTTTCTCAATTAGAGTTTTTTTTTCGATCGTGTATCAACGAAAAGAATACTTAGAAATGAATAAAACTAGTTATTTTTAATACTTTTTATTAGTTCACTGAAAATCGGAATTTATCATGTCTGTAAAGGACAAGTTTAAAATTACGGTAGCATCTAATTTAAAAAAATATACTATTACAATTTTAACTGGTAAATTTTCGCAAATAAAGAATTCTATATATTATGTGTTGTATTACCGTTAATTTTGACACTGTGACGTTTATCTCTGGTGTTTTGCTTGCAATTATTTGCAGAGTCAAATAAAATTTTCTTTACATTTCTCACAAAATAATTCACGCCGGCAGAATTACCTCCATAACTAAAAAACTAAGACATTAGAACTGCTTATGATTATGCAACACTTACTCTGCTTAATGGGTTCAGCAATTACAATTAGTGCAGCACTGGTTGCTGTTCAACACAACTATTTTAAAAGTGAAATTAAATAAAGGCGAATGGCAGGCTTTTATGGGAACTTCGTACAGCTAATAAATTTTCGTGTTTTGGGATACTTTTTGTTTTAATTGGTAACTACTATGATAGGCAAGCCCTTTTCAACTTTTTAGATTTTTAGAACTTGGGATATAAAAGTTATAAGCAGTTTTATTTTTAAGGTTATGTGGGTACTAGGGTACTAGTGTTACAAATAAGTACTCATAAACATTGTTTTGGTGATAAAATAAATGTTCTAGATTACTTGACGCTATCTTTGTAGTGTTTTACTTACCATTAAATAGGTATGTATATTGAGTCTAGTAATCGTATCTGCTCAGTGAGATGCATTAGGAGATACCTACATAATATGTTCAGTAGCGGACTGCAACAGTTTGATAATGATGAAGTTCTGATGGGTGTCGAGTGTTGGTAAATAAAACAATACTTTGTTTTTGGAAGTATGTAGGTACATTTATTATATTGTACTTGACTAGCGAACGTCGCAATTAACACATTGCAAACTCGTCATTTTAATTAAAGCACTTATACACACACACCACAGCTTAAAGCGTCCTTTCGAAAAACTACTATCAAGAGATAGAGAACGGAGGAGCAGATGTTCAACTCAACGTAAAAACAGCCTGATAATTCGCTAAATGGCTCAGATGCAGTCACAAACCATAATCCAAAACAACAGCAAAGAACTGAACTGAAATTGACAACAACAAAAAAAAACAGATTTTCTTTACCTGTCAATAATTAATTGCCATATGAACAAAACATTATTGATGACAAAATCATATCTTTCATTAAATCGTGAACTATTATGATCTTATACAACAAGAATGCACTCTCAGATATATTATATTTGTTCAATTATATTAAATGCTATTTCTATTTCTAAATAATTAATTATCGTTTCGATATTTGTGTTATTTTACATATGGCAACCTAATAAGTACGTTTAGTTTACCTTTTTTTACGTTTATTTGTTCAAATCTTTTTATAGATATTATTCATGAATCCCAAGTTCTTAAAATGCTGCACCTACACGAAATAAAATGGCTTAATTTCCTTAATAAGTGGTACAAATTCTATAACAGAACAACAAAAAAAGTTTGTTGTACGAAATCTGCCGTTCACCTTTCCTGAATTAATACTTTGTTTCTTATTTCTTACTGACGTTTCATTAAGCATCGTCATCATTTTTCATTATTATTACTATATTACAGCTAGCCTGAAATGTCCCACTGCTGGGCAAAGGCCTCCCTCCACTCCTTCCACTTTTCCCGATCCTGCCAATTTCCAAAAAAGACATCCAAAACGTCCCGCCATCTCCTTCGTGGTCTGCCGCGGCCCCGTCTCGCTATTTCAGGGCACAAATTTTGTGGTCACAATGGCACCATAGGTCAAAATGGGGAGAACACATATGCCCATGAGCTTCCACTTGAGTAACATGGGCAAAGTGCCCTTAAATAGTTCCTTCATGGACCTGTAGCATATCTTCGTAAGTAGTATCATCTTTCATGCATCAACAAAATGGATTTGATAGCCAAAGGTTTAAGTGCTTTCACCTTTTACCAGAACCAGCGTTTAGATATGATTCACGGGTTTTCAAAGAAACTTATTTCGAAATAGTTCTTAACTAACTTTTTCGAAACCTAGGTATTTATGTCGTTGGGCTCGCCACAATTCTTTTCTTCTTCTTTCCTTTCTTTAAAAAAAAAAACGTTGCCCCACACTAGGATTTACTCCTGTATCGTGGGTGCGTTCACAAACATGAAAACTCACATACACAAGACACCCAGACAAGGAACAATTATCAGTAGGTCATACAAACATTTGTGACGATAAATCCCCTCTTGAGGAGTGTTTTGAGAGGAACCATGGCATCCTCAGCTTCCACCTGATGTATGAAGTCACCGGGAACGGATGTATCGGGAGCTACCTGTTTTGGATTCAGCGGGAGGACACCGCCGTCCGATAGCAAAAAAAAGGATTTATAGTTTCCTTTATTTCCAATAATAAGGACTTGCTTCAAAGCTTGGTGATGTATCAGTCAGACTCCAGGTTGCTTTACAAACAACTCTTATGTTTCCGTTTTGATTTGAGGATGAATTCTTTGAGTTTTGAAACATTTTCACTTTTGATATAGCATCCAAATACTCGTGTTAATTTACCTAATTGAAAGTAATGAAGGAACACAATCAAACTAGATTGTTATTTTAATACAAATATTCAAATGACTTGCCTTAACACTTTCACACAATTTGAAAGTTTATAATTGCTCAACTAAAATTGAGTAACCCAAATTATACACCACTTAACGCTTCACTCTGGGCCTTATTTGATTTTAATTTAAGCAATTTATCCTAGACTAAGTACGAAACCTTAAACCGTACCCTTTAGACTTGAAATGAAACTTGAAAACTTAGCGCCATAACTAGAATTTTAAAATAATCGAAGTATAGTTGCATTTTTGGTCTATTTTAAGACGATGCACGAAATTGCGATTTTCCACTCCATTTTGCAACGAAACAAAAATAAATGAAAAACTTTTTATTCATTGTTTTGATGTTGTTTTGCTACCTTAGTTCAATGAGACGAGTTTATAAAAATATTCTTGATATAACAAAATAAAGTAACTTATTAGAGAATTTACGTTGACTATTTAAAACACCTAGGCCCACCTGCGCTGTTCAGATAAGCACTGTGCCTAAAGTCCAGGGTTAACTTAACAAATTTGCAGAATGTTCTTGAACTAAATACAAAAACGTAGTCATCCCTGACTAAAACTGTATTTTAAGTGATTCCACTAGGCTCTTAAAAACAGGTAATATAACAATTTGTAAAAAAGACCCTGGTTTACACCGTTATCCCAGTTAAGCAGATCAGCGCAAGTGGGCCTTATCAACTTACATAAATGGAATATTTAGTACCTACTATTTAAAAACAATACCTAAACAGCGGGCGTACCATGAGGTGTGAAACATGAGTCTTCCGAGCGAGAAAGAGGGATAAGTTATACACCCAATATAGCTCCATCCCTTTTTCTCGCTCGGAAGACTCACATTTTAAGACGTCATGGTACGCCCGCAGGTAACAATAGGTAATTCGCAGCCTAACTTTATTCAAATATTAAATCTATTCAACAACCACTTTGTCTATCTGAGGTCCGCGTCAACTGTCAAAGTTCTTTAACCAGAAATGGACGTGTATAGTGCCAATCCTTTCTCGCCATATGGACCCTTACAACGTTTAAAAACAAGACATTTCTTATTATTTTATGTCTTCCAGTCCCTTGCTGCCCTCCCTCAATGACCCCGCTAAGCCGAGGCCCGTGTCCCACAGGAGATGCCCAAAGCGAGCGGTCATTTAGCTTGTAAGCTTAGTTTTAAGCCCTTAAATTCATTTTTGGCCGCCACAGGAGAGTCCGGTTAAGCAGTAACCAGCCTTAGACAGATGAAATGCGAGTAGTCACTTACGAATTGTAGGTCACGGGTTCAAAACGGTGAAGGAAAACATCGTGAGAAAACCGGCATGTCCTAGAACCAAAAATTCGAAGACATGTGATATTCACCAACCCGCACTGGGCCCGCGTGGTGAATTGCGGCCCATTCCCTCTCCTAGAGAGGAGGCCTGTGTCCCAGCAGTTAGTTATTTTGAGATCGTAAATAGTTTTGTAATTTGTTTTTACACTTTCTTTTTAGGACTTGTAACTTATATTTGCTAACTATACGGCTTTTGTACACTATGTATTTCATTTCACGATTATCAAAAGTCATGATATATCATGACTTTTGATTAAAAATGAAGCATAGCATTATTTTCCTGAGTAATAATAATAAAACTCAAGACAATAATGCTATGCTTCATTTTTAGTAATCGTGATCCAACAAAAACATTTTTTTTTTTATGAAAATGTAATTACATTTTTGTACTGCAAATTGTTGAAAAATCCCTAAAATGGGATGGGACCATTAAATCATTGTTAGTTTTGGCTTTAGGGAAAAATTAATAACTGTTGATAAAGTATATTTTAACCATTTTATTTTCGTTATTAATTATGTATTTGTAGCTAAATTACTAGCGTAAAATAAATACAGTCAAAGTAGTTATCGTGTTGGGCCATCTTTTTATCCTTGAGTTGCAACAAAAAATTTTAAATTATTTTTTCGGGATGAAAATATATTATGCGTAGTTACGCATAATACCAGTTGGTAATATTGATTAATTAACTCAATATTTCGATATCGTACTTTTTAGTAAACAAACACTTTGAACTACTTTATCATATAGCAATTATTTAAGTTAGAAAATACATTTCAGCAACATATAAAAACGATTAATTCTGCTACTTCTGAAACAGTTTTACAAACACACACACATCACAACACATTTGGTTGATTGTTCTTAACAAAAGTAGTTCAATGTTTTTATAATTAAAGTTAACCCATGTTTCTAACGGCTTCTTAAAACAAATCTGTGTCCGTCACAGCTGTTTGCAAACTTATTCAAATTTATAAAGCTTCCATCTTGTAAAGGAACCGTAAAAAAATGTAACTAAGTTTATAAGGAAGGAAACAATTTGTTTACAAATTTTTGCACAAGTTAAATTCTTGTTCCAAACAATATTTTTAGATTTTTAATTAAACATTTTATTACTTGTTTCTGTGTGAGTCAATAATAGAGAAACTTTTACATTAAAGCTCACTCAAATTAGCGCCCTTGATTTAAAGCAACCACATTTGTTTTCAACCGACTTCCAAAAAGGAGGAGGTTTTCAAGTCGACGACTGTATTTTTTTTTGTTCGTAAACCTCATAACTGCACTGAGTCCGGATTTTTGTGATTCCTTTTTTATTTTTTTTTATTTAAAATTTATATTTATTTTATATTTGAAAGAGCTTGCCATTTGAGTGAGATCTGACGATTAGTATTTGAATTATCCCTAATAATGTGTGGCTTCGAATACGTTGATGATGTTCTCATTCTGTCATTGTCGATGTAAAATGAAAAATAAAGAAAAAATTGTATTCGGTTTGGAAGAGCATCTTAGTATTTCGAGGTGGTCCCTTTCTAGTTGGCTGAAGATCGGACGAAGAACCGAGATAGGAAACGGAACTCATCAATGAATGTTAGCAAATCTTCCAGGATTGCTAAAATCGTGTGTCTGCTTCTTGTTTACACGAGTTTATAAGGACCAAAAACATTGACATCCGAAATTAAAGTTATTTTAGTACTGTTTGTGATTTTTTGTTTTGGTTGTATTTTTTTGTAAAAAGTTTTTTTTTAATTTAAATCATCGTGTGTTTTCTGCATGACTTGATTTCCAAGGAGGTATCTTCTAATCTGGTTACGATACCTAATTATTTTACCGAAACAAAGTTTACAGTATCGCTCACACTTTTATCTTGGTCTTGATCTACGTTAAGTAAAATTATAGGTTACGGCCCATGGGAGCTGAAACCGGCGGTAAAACTAGTTTCATCACTACATAGAATAAAACAAAGTCGCTTCCCGCTGTCTGTCTGTCCCTATGTATGCTTAGATATTTAAAACTACGCAACGCAATTTGATGCGGTTTTTTTTTGTAATTGATAGAGTGATTCAAGAGGAAGGTTTATATGTATAATACTTGCATGTTATGGTAGAGAATAACACTGCACCCGTACAAAGTCGGGGCCGGTCGCTAGTTTAAAAATATAGAGTTCCAGGAGAACTGCTACTCTTATTATTTAAAAGGTTTCCCCCAGATGCTTCTAAGGCCCACGTTTTCGTGTTAAGTTCGAGGTGTGTAGGAGTGTAGGTACGTTTCGAAAGGCTTAGGCTTTCGTGTTATTTACCTGTGTCACCTCAATAAAATAATAATTTACTTTTGGTAGGCGAACGCGATCTTATTAATAACTAGCTGTCCGCACAACTTCGTTTGTGTCACATTTTTCATGACTGCTCCGCTCCTATTGGTCTTAGCGTGATGATATATAGCCTTCCTCGATAAATGGGCTATCTAACACTTAAAGATTTTTTGAAATCGGACCAGTAGTTCCTGAGATTAGCGCGTTCAAACAAACAATCAAACAAACTCTTCAGCTTTATAATATTAGTATAGATTAATAATATTAATAATAAAGAGCATAAGGGTAGTTACCTTTAAGCTGCTACCTATTATCTTGTCATAATCTCTTCGAAACATTTTATGACCCAATAAAACTTTGCCCGTACTTCAAGATCAGTAGCGGTTGCGGACACAATCTCATTAGCTTTCTAACTCTTTTGCAAAAAAATAATAAACCTGTTGAAAAAAAAATCCTTTACAGTAAGTGCCACTTCTAGAGCAGTGGTGACCGAGTGGTAATGGCCCCGACTTACGAATTATAGGCGCATTACTTTGTGTAATTAATTTCATCACCACTGCTCTCAAAACGGTGAAGAAACCAGCTTGTCAAAGAACCAACAATTAGAAGACATGTGACATTCACCAACTCGCACTGGGCCCGCGTGGTGGATTACGGGACATTCCCTCTCCTAGAGAGGAGGCCTGCGTCCCAGCAGTGGGAACGTTAAAAGGCTGATTATGCTTATGCTAAGTGCCATTTTGGAAATACTCTCTGCTTTTTTTTAAAACGATATTTTATCCATTCTGTGTATCGACAACCACAAAATATATGTATTACAAAACACCACTTATGTACGTCTCGAACGCCAACTGATTGGCCTTCCACAAATTTAATTACCTACTGAGGTATTTTTAAACCGTTGCCCTATTTAATAAACATAAATTTAATCTACTTAAAAACGAATTGGGAAACATGGAAATGGGTTGAAAAATTGAGTTTCAAAATTAAATTACATTTCAAAAGTGAATTTCGGCTTCCAGTTTTGTACTGTTTTTTTTTTTTCGATTTTCAGCAAAAGAAAGTGGCATACAGGAGTTTATGCTTTATGGTAAGAATCGGGGCGAGCGGGGTTGGGCAGTTGGCAATAATGCTCTATAAGTAATCTATACTAATATTATAAACACGAAAGAACGGCTGAACGAATCTGGATGAAATATTGTCTGAAATAACACATAGGATTAATCCCGTATTTTATCCCGGGAGCATTATTCAAAAGATATTATTGATCAAATGTCATATTCAGAACTATACCTACATCTCAGCGTTTAGATTGGATAAATAACTGATGTTGACAACTTAATTTAGGAATATTAAGTTGACAAGCTTTTTTCATGGTAACATTTCATAATATCTTCTTCCGAAAATGCCTAGCATTTTTTTTTTCATCCCCGACTTTTGCCTAACGAGCCAGCCCGCGCCGCTGAGCCATTAGCGTTAAATCTCCAAAATAATATCAACCTGACCCAGCCTGTCCCTTGCTGCCCTCCCTCAATGACCCCGGTAAGCCGAGGCCCGTGTCCCACAGGGGATGCCCTTAGCGAGCGGTAATTTAGTTTTTAAGTAGTTTAAAGCCCTGGCTGGGGGCCTTAAATTCATTTGAGGCCACCACAGGATTGATCTGTTAAGCAGTAACCAGCCTTAGTGTGCTGAACTGCGAGTGGTCCTAGCATTTTGCCTTTACGCTTCACACCGTTGAAGAACCCTACATTTTTAGCTTGAGATAAATATTATAAAGACCCTATAGCTTGCTGACGTGTGGGTTAGGTACTAAGGCCATAACATTTTCAGGCTAATATTAAAATTAAGGCTCAAGTATGTTTGGTCGACTATTAAAATGACCAGATGAGGCAGTGTTTTATTATTATGGCTGAGTATTTTTGTAAGTAGATGTTTCGACGTTGGTGTAGCCATTTTGTTTTCAATTATTTATACATGTTTATTTGTGCTTTTCGGTACCTAGAGTCCATTTTCACTCGCAGTACTATCATTATGAAGGAGGAATTTAATGGAATGTAATGTTTATATAGTTGTTATTTTTTGTTTTATTTTATGTATGTTTATTTTATTTCCAAACAGTCCTGTGTTTTGCATTTATTTTAATTTTAATGCTGGTAAAATGTTTTGTTACTTTGTTCTAATACCGCTACCAAATCTGTTGTTTACTTAGTAATATATTTTTTCATGATTTTCATGTAGTTTTACTAGTTTTTAATTCTTGTACGTGTGGTGTAACGGTTAGTGTAAGTTGTTCATTAATAAATACATGTTTATTTGAATGAGAAAGTAAATACTGTACATTAACGAATACATCTTTTCACATCTTTTGTGATGAAAGTATACTGACCGTTTGACTGCGATTGGCTATTGAGATATTTTTGTATTACATAGAATCAATTTATTTATTTCAATTACACCATTAAAAGTTATTTTTGAACGTCAAATATTTGGTTAAAAAAATAAATAACGCAGTGAATGACTAGGTTCATTCGAAATAGTAGATTATCTTTGATAAGAAAGACCAGAAACTACATAGTCAATAATATAATAAAATTCAGCTTAAGATGTGTGTCAAATATCAATATTTTCTAATCTAACGTTCTGAGGCAATAATAATAACAAAGTTTATAAAATCAATAAGATTTTATAAACATATACCTACTAATATTATAAAGAGGAAAGATTTGTATTTTTGTATGTAACGAATAAACTCGAAAACGACTGGACCGATTTCAAAAATTCTTTCACCATTAAAAGCTACATTAACCTTGAGTAACATACTTTATACATACATATTTTATCCCCATATTCCCATGGGAACGGGAACTACGCGGGTAAAACCGCGGGGCGCTGCCAGTTTCAAAATAAAATGGTACCGTATTACTTAAATTACATCATTATTTTATATAAAGAATTTATAATTTATGTCTATTGTCTTATATAAACAGGCAACGAACGACAACCCGCTTAACTTAAACAATTTTCTCACATCTCAAAACCACACATTCACCTTTAGAATTTCTAAACAAAATAACTTCGCCCAGGAAATTGTATCAGTAACGATGTCAAAAAGGCACCAAGAGATGGTAACAGGGTTAACCCTTTACCCCTCAAAGAGTCGGTAAACACATAACAGGGGTAATTTCGTTACCTTAGCCGTGCACGGGTTGATATTTATAGAATATGGAAAATAATTCGGTTCAGTTTTAAAGCGATTATTTTGTATGCAAAATATTAATTTGGTTTAAATGTGTTATAGATGACTGGGGTGTTTATTTTGTTGCGTTTTTGGATGATATTGTTTGTAAACGTTTTGGGAATTCTTTCGTTGTGGAATTGGAATTCCCTGCCGGTATCTGTGTTTCCTGAAAACTGTAGATTGGAGATCTTTGTCTTGGGATTTGGAGATTTTTAAGTCAAGAGTGAACAGGTAACTTCTAGACAAGCGTGCTTAGATGGTAGTCAAACGAGGGCCTATCAGTAAAAACAATAATAATTAAAATGATGGTTGTATTAATTTTAGTGTAGAGTATCTTATGTATGTATGAACATCTTATCTTCATATGTCGTTATTGTATAACCGTAAGGTGTACTATTTTTTTTTTGGGAATAGACTAGACCAGCAACGTTTTTTCAAGGGTCTACATAGAGATCAGAGATCATGAGAGATGAGATCAGACATCAGGTCACACATACAGAAGCAGTGTTTAAAATATGATAACACCTTACAAATTCATTATGTAATCGTATGGCCGTAGCATTATCTAAAGCTCATCTTATTTTCTAAAAAACATAGTAATATCTACCAAAATAAATATAAGTTCGCCAACCATTCTACGAAACGTCACTAGCAGGCTACGAAAAACCCGTTGATAAAATGAAAAGGCAATATTTCCTATTCTATTGTGTCAACGGGTTTTGCAACAAAAGCCAGCACAGACGAAACCACGGGAAAGACAGATCCGGTGGCCCAGATTTTAATTAACTCGCGTTTTCGTAATATTTCGCGAATGGCTATTTTCGTAACACTAATTAGTTGGTTTTTTCAGGAAAATAGTTACAATGTGGACGTGAAAATAGTTTTTTGGAATTTGTGGGATGATTGCAAAAATTACATACATATTTTAATAGAAATAACAGTCGTTACAGTTGTAATAGTCTCTACTAGTTACATAATAAAAAAAAAGTTTGTTTGTACCGGTTAATATCTTGAAATATGTAGATGTGTAATGATTCACGCTACACTATTATATCAGTGCCATATATATTACTTTTTATAACGGAAACATTCACGATTTCTGCGAGGTGGGGCTCGGAACGAAGCCGCGTAAGCTAGTGTTATACAAGGTGTAATAAAAAAAAAATCTAAAAAGGGGTCATAATATTCATCATTATGAAACATTCATGAAGAAATTGCTATAAAATTAACCGCCATATTAATGTTTGTATAACTCAATAAAATGTACTGAAAAACTGAATTTTGTTCGTATATATGTTGATCGCATAGTAAAAATTGTTCATATTGACGATCTATATAATATATTCCTAAAACAATTGTCAATCCATCAAAAAGATGGATGGATTGTGTGAGGAGTGATATGAAAGAAAAGGGAGTTAGTGATAGCGTGACGGCTGACAGGACAGAATGGATGAAAAAAAACGCGTTGCGCCGACCACAAGTAACATGGGATAAGGGCAGGAAGATGATGATGATGATAATCTACATAATATAACAATTCCTAAAACAATTGTTGTAAAATTACCAAAATTGATGCTAACTAAAGACGTGCTGAACAGTAAAAATGTCATCGAGTCATGTTCTTAGAAAAGTAACAACTGTAGCAACTACAGTCTGTTTTATTAGATAAAAAGCAAATACGTAGGTACTTACTTTATATTAAAAGTTAAAAGAGAATAACTTATCATTTGTTTCAGGAGCAAAGGAAGGTCAAGTATTGCTTAGTTATTTCTTTAGAGTATTGCTTAGTTATTCTGTAGTGTATCTTTTAAACAATAATATAAAATAATATACATACATATATAACCCTTTCATATCAAGCTCTCTCAGTAATAAATGTTAAGTAGGAGCGGCGGATCCTGGATTGGGCGGCTTGACCCTATAGAGCATAGGCTTTCGCAAAGTAGCAATACTATACAAGAAATAATTTTATTTAGATTAACGTATAACAAGTCTTCTTGGATTTCTTTACGAGAAATTATCAAAGGCTTTGTTGGTATGTAGTCTAGCAAAGATATCTTGGTTTTTGTTTTTAGCCTTGATTTGCCAATTTTAAGTAGTGAAATTAGACTATGGAGGCTTGGAACAAAGAGGCATGCCTCTAGTGATGGCCATCATCAATATTTCCGAATATTTGCAATTGCCCACTTTGCAGTTCAGTACTTAGTAGTTTTTTCCTGGATAAGGTTATAAGTTTCTTTCTATCACTTTCAACCAAAGGTATTTTGGCAATCGTTGAATGTGCATAGCATGTCACTTGGTATAGGCCTTACAAGGCCTATACAAGTTCTTAAGTTCTATGCACACTATAAAGTTGCGGAATTTGTTCGAAAGAGTTAGAGAGAGAGTATTTGGAGGAACAAGAGTGGGTTTTAGTCAGTAAGATTCTGATATTCCCTTTCGCCTCTACTACTGTATTGCGTGTATTTTCTCTAATGGTAGGGCCATTACAGAAAATACATACACACAGCACAAACAGACACAAAGGGTATAATTATGTTTTATTAATCCATCCTGGACACGCTCGATAAAATATTTTAAAAGCTGTAGTATTTACTAGTATATCATTTACAATTTACTAGTGTATCAGAATTTTCCTTTAATGTAAATCATCGTGAGTTAATAAATATCCAAAGTTAATACGCATTTAATTTCTGTCCGTACACACTTCAGTAAGAACAATATATGCACTAACACAAAATACCTATTTAAACGAATAGTACTCAATAATTTTTTTCATCAATAGAAACAAAATTAGGTCCTTCTTACAATACCGAAAACGTAAAAAAGGTATCATCCACATACATAAACTTTTCAAAAACCTTAACCTATAAGAGATGTTTTTACAAAAAAGATCAACTCACTAAAGTAGAAAATCATCCAAAACACATTGTTTTTTTTTTCAACCTTAAATGAACACAGGGATGCTTTTCTAAAAAGATTAAATCACGAAAAGTGGATATGAATGAGCTAGAAAATCATCTAGGTATATACACCAAATTCCAATATCTTTGATTTGTGAAAAAGGCACGCAACGGGTAATGAGATGTGTTTCCAAAAAAGATCGACTCAAAAAGCGTAGACACGAATCTGGAAAACGTGGACACGAAGATTGCCTTAAAAGATTTAACCCCGAATCGAAGATATGAATAAACATCATTATACACAAAAACAAATTTAATATCCTTGATATGTGAAAAAGGCACGCAACGGATCATGAGATGTGTTTCCAAAAACGACTGGTTCATAAAACTTATATACTAGTAAGCTAAGAGATTATCCCCATAAACAAAACTTTCAACCATTTTGATCTGAAAAAAGGCTACAGCCGAATCCACTTCAAGATTACCTCCAAAAGGTCAGAATCGTTACGGGACAATCCTCTTAGTGTCTTTCATCTTCTGAATATCCAAGTAAGTAACCCCAAAAAATATTTTGAAGTACAAAAATAAAGTATAAAAGTTGGGAAAAACATTCATGAATCATTTCTGAAGTGATTTTAATGAGTTTATAGATGTCACAAAGAATTTTATTATGATATCTTATCTTTTTGTTCGGTTCTAATCGTAGAGAATGTTGAATAAGATTTTTCGAGTGAATGTGTGCTGCGTAGAACTCAAGAAATTGAAAAGCGATTTTGCACAGAAAAAACTTTAAAAATCATTATCATCATTCATTTATCATTTAGTGTAGGACACTACTTGTGCCGATACTCTTGCACCACCCCATCTTCCTAGCTCGTCTTGCTATGCTGGTGCTGCTGCTGCTGCTGCTGCTGGGAATGTCAAACGACGGAAATACAATAACCTATATACAATAGCAAGCATTTGTATTTTCTAGCCGTTTGGAGTTGACAAATCTTGGACCGTGGAGTCCGAATGCTCTTAAGAACTTGCTAAACGTTTAGTTGTCCCTTCGCGTGACCCGTGGGCTTTTACCTCGAAGGTATTGTCATACAACGTGGAAAAACTACAGTGTGTTTGGTCTATAGTTACATAATACAACATAATATTTTTATTGAACCGAAATTTTTTACTTCGAAGTTAAAAGCTTTTAATCTTTTGAAGACAGAAAAAATGTTCCCGCGTTTTTTGAAAAATAACTTTCCAAGTAAACGAAGATTGTGATAAATTAAATGACTTGATTTGTTAATGAGCTGACATTTTAAATTTAGATAAAATAAAGTTATAAATGTGACCGTTTTGGTATTCTGATTTTCGATATGTTGTAAAGTTATTCCAGTCAATTTTTTTTTTCAAACAGTAAGTAATATATACTTATTCTGGCAACACATAACTTTCGCAAAGCCTTTAAAATTATTCGCATCCTTCATAGTTGTTGTCAAGACAACGGTTGCTATAGCCACAGACAGCAAAGGAAAATGAAGGTTTATATTCCACGAAATTGTTTCGAACAGATATTTTGGATGGGTCCTTCAAAGGTCAGAAACTAAAAGACATACCTTACTGCCTTATGAATAACTTCAATGGATTGAAGAGAATTCGGCAGAACTATCTTCGAAGTGGAGCAGTGGTTAGCTACATTGCCGACTGGTAACGGCCCCGACTTATATCGTCGGTCGCGAGTTCAAACCCAGCCAGGTGCTATACTTTGTGTAATTAATTTCATCACCACTGCTCTCAAAACGGTGAAGGAAAACATCGTGAGGAAACCGGCATGTCCTAGAACCAACGATTCGAAGACAAGTGACATTCACCAACCCGCACTGGGCCCGCGTGGTGGATTACAGCCCATCTCCTCTCCTAGAGAGGAGGCCTGTGTCCTAGCAGTGGGAACATTAAAGTTGCTGATTATGCTATATGTTCAAAGTTCTAAGAGGAGACGATTTTTGAGTTCTAGGAAGATTTGTAGAATCTCTGGCTAATATTATCCGATATTTTGATTACTAACCCGAGGAGATAAGGCGATTGAACTAGATCATTTACAGAAATAGGAGATGCTAGGTTGGCTATCATTTCGAGAAAGAATTGTGGTGACTTAATTTGCATATATTTAGACGCAGAAATGCTATACTACGGTTCCTAGAAAAAAATAATCGATCCATTACAAATGAAACACGAACCAAGTGATAAAAAATATTTTGCACCAGCTAAATTATAATCACAGCCAAAGTGCGTTCGAGGATTTATCATTTTAATTTTTCGACAAATTTATGTTGAAAAAGTGCATTTCAACGTGACGAAAATTTTACTTGCAGTTTCGAAAAAGAAAATTAAGTTTAATTTAATCTTGTTGTAATTTTTTTGAGCAATATATCTGAAAAGCCTAACAAAGGAAAATATCTCAACAACAAAAAAAATAAAGAACGATTCAATATTAAAAATATCAAGACAAACGATATAAATATATTAAGTTTTCAAGACTAAGACGGTTTTTAATAAAATTCTGTTCCTCAGGAACAGAAAAATGTCTTTAAAAATGAATAAATTATGGAGCATAAACAGATAAAAATATCTTAGCAAAAGATAGATCACAAGCGGTATTTTTGTTCAGTTTAGCCGAGACTTAATGCCATTAAATCTTTATGAAGTAAGTTATTCGAGATAGACTTAAGAGATTGATTACAGTGGTTTAAAATTTTCCATTCGATGTTGTACTAGATTTATATTAAGCGATAGGCCCTCGGTTACAAATATCACACAATAAGGATATGCTATGAGAGAGCAGTGGTGACCGAGTGGTAACGGCCCCGGCTTACGAATTGTAAGTTGCGGGTTAAAACCAGCCAGGCGCATTACTTTGTGTAATTAACTCTATCACCACTGCTCTCAAAACGGTGAAGGAAAACAATGTGAGGAAACCGGCATATCCTAGAACCAACAATTTGAAGACATGTGACATTCACCATCCCGCACTGGGCCCGCTTGGTGGATTACGGCCCATTCCCCCACCTAGAGAGGAAGCCTGTGCCCCAGCTGTGGGAACAATAAAAGCTGATTATGCTTATGCTAAGGATATCCTTAGCATAAGCATAATCAGCTTTTATTGTTTGCTTTTGTTGTTTGATTTATAGTAAGCATATGCTTACTATAAATCTTTATGTTTTTGTTTCCTTATTATGAGACATTTAAATATCAATGAGTTACTCTCCATCTATATCAACGAGAACTAATTTTGTCTCGGTTTAACTATTTCACTTCTAAATGGCGAAAAGATGCTAGTCTATCCTACTCGTAAATCATCTAGAGCAAGTGCTTTGCAATTACATTATATAATTTCTTTTTTGCAAAATATAGACGGGCGACAATGCTAGTCTGCTGTACTATCTCAATCCACAATGACTAATCCTTTTACGACAGTATGTACGTAAAGGTAAGTAAAACGATATTCTCATAAAACTACTTTTTACGTCCATTATAGAGTTTATGCTGATATAAAATTCCAGGAAGGGATTATTCCTTCCCGGAATTTCATATCCAAGTTTAATAGTTACTAGTGTATTATACACTGACGTTCTAACCAGATTTTTTGGTTGTTGTTTATATTAATATTATTATACCTGTCTGTAACAATATATACTTTTTTTCTTTTAAGGTGCTACAGAAAGGCGCCATCCACATACAATTTTCCATGTAAACGCGTTGTCACACTGTTGCGTCGTGCCTATCTGTGGGAGCCTTTAAACTTCTTAATTAGTTTATAGCTCAGCGTTATCACTTCCTGGAATACTGGCTTGTCGACGGAATTAGGTTCAATATTGTACCTTTGAAAGACGTCCATCGTGTTACCAGGTGGCTAGCTTGAGATATAGACGGATACCAAAGGTTAATTAGGTTAGATTCTCAGAATCAGCTTGTATCAGTCAGGCCCCTTAATTAGTTTTGCAAGCTTAGTTGTAGTCTTGAGATAAGGCCTTTTTAGCCGACTTCAAAAAGGAGGAGGTTATCAATTCGGCAGGTATGTTTTTTTCTTCTATGCATGTAAAGCGATTACGCCGAGATTTCTGATCCGATTTACGTGGTTGTTTTTTATTCGATGAAGAATAGTTGCTATTTGGTCTTATTCGTTTTTATTTCAGTTTCGTCGAGTAGTTTTTATTTTATGAGCATTTTTGTTAATTTCAATAAAAAATAGAAAATCTGTCGGGATAGCTGAAATCGCATGTTTGTTTATTGTTTACACCAATTTATACCAAGTAAAAAAAGCAACCAAAAACACCGAGCTCCAAAATTAAAGTTATTTTGTAACTTTTAGTTTTTTTTTTAGTTTAGAAGTCGGTTGTATTTTTTTGTAAAAAGTTTTTCGATTTGCGAAACGAGTGACGTGTAAACATACGAAAAATCTCATAAACATAAATCATTGTTCCGTTGAGAATTAAAAGCATAGGATGGAAAAAAATAACTGTTGATAGGCTTGATGATGATGATTGATTTCTTTCTTTCTTACTTTCTTTCTTTCTCTTTCTTTCTTCCGTTCCGGGTGGAGTGGAAATGAGTGTCACACTCTTACTGACTAAAACCCACCCGTGTTCCTCGTAGTGCCCGTTGCGTTCCAGGGCCGCGGTGACTCTTTCGAACAAATTCCGCAATCCTGGTAGGCACAGACCCTAGTGGGCGCCGTCATCTATGCTGGCCACTCTTTGAGGCGCGCATGGAATACAACGGTGGACAGAAAAAAAATACGGCCGATTTTACGGTCGGAAAACATCGACAGTCTTTTTTTTAATAGAGCCGCATTTGTTGAAATAGCTACATATTTTTATAGTGTTCGTTTTTAATCACTTAATTTATTGGTTGTTTGTTCTTTACGAGTCGTCATTGATTGATGATTCATTGGGGAATTCGCTGTTCTTTTTACCATCATATTATCCATTTCTTTCATAACCCTCCTACTGCTAGGTTTCACAATAAATTAATTAACGCATACGAGTACGATCATTCCTCTCATGTTCATCTCTGATGTATGTATCATGACCCCGGACTCTGAATGAACGCAGTATTATATATATCTTCATGTAATATCCGACTATCATAGTTAGTAATAATGTTAGCTTTACTTTGCAGGTGCGAAGGAGTCTCGGAATATTAAGTTGATCATCCAAGAACCAACCTCGGCAAGCGTTATATATCCTTGAAGCCCGCCCCATGCGGCTGTTCTATTTAGCCACGATCTTCTAAATGTGAAGCTGGCTTAGTTTGCCTAGACTATGTTGGGGCTACTAGTCTGACCGGTTGAAGCTGAATACTATTATTTTACAAGAGACGACTAATTTTATCAGACTTCAATAACCCAGAAACTTTGTATATACATACATACTATACTAATTTACTGGGTATATACTATACTCACGAATTGTAGGTCGGGGGTTCAAACCCAGCCCGGCGCATTACTTTGTGTGATTAATTTCATCACCACTGCTCTCACAACGGTGAAGGAAAACATCGTGAGGAAACCGGCATGTCCTAGAACCAAAAATTTGAAGACATGTGACATTCACCAACCCGCACTGAACCCGCGTGGTGGATTACGGCCCATTTCCTATCTTAGAGAGGAGGCCTGTGTCCCAGCAGTGGGAACGTTAAAAGTCTGATTATGATTATGATACTATACTAAGTTTCTGAGTATATATTATAACAAGTTTCTGGGTACATATTATACCAAGTTTCTGGGTACATATTATACCAAGTTACTGGGTATATACTATAATAATAATAATAATAATTTATTGAAATAATAGGTTTACAAAAAGTGTACATATGGTTCAGTAATAGGAATTAATCTAGGCCTAGAATAGTGTTACAATAATTTGGATAAAAACGATAGTATGACAAAAATATAAAATTACAGTTGCAAAACAAAAAATAGAATTCTGTAGGTAATGTGGTGCGTTGCCCGATCTAGGTTTATTCAAACCTGTGTTTCAGGCCATCTCACTACGATAATACTTTTCGGATAGGTCAGTTATTGATATAAATTAACATACATATATTTTCCAATATCCAAGCAGGAACAATATTTTGCGTTACCTTATTATAAATTAGACTTATGGTATATACATATTTATATTTAAAACAAAAATGATTATAAAAGCTAGGTAAATATAGTTACGTCAGCTATTTTATTTCAGCACCTCTAGTAGATTTTCCGTGTCCGAGTAATTTAGTTTCGCTAAATAATCGGATAATATAATACCACACTTATTATAACTTACATTATATATGTTCAGCAATTTGTTAAATTTATTATATAAGTAGGGTCCAAGAAATAAATAATATCTTTTAGTAAAAGCATGCACTATACCACGGTATTGGGGATATATTATACCAAGTTACTGAGTATATATTATACCAAGTTACTGGGTATCTACTATACTAAGTTGTAGTATTGTACGCCAAAAGTATGTAGCTAACAAATTATAGCTGATAGAATAAAACATCGTCTAAAAATAAAGTCTCCTAAAAGTACAAATCCCCCAAGAATATCTAGCAAATTTTCTGTTCCTTTCCCCTTAAAATAATTCCTCCTTCTAAAACAGCGGCGTCGTACATTTATTCATGACATGCTCATGTTGATGTGTTTCTTCGTCGCCTCTAAATGTATGGATGTGGGTAATACGTCAGTCTTCGTGTTATCTTTCGTTTCAGTTCACGTGTTTGGGTGAGCTGGGAAGAAATTATGTTGTTTATTTTATTTGGTTTAGTGAGGTTAAGGTTCTGTTGTAACTGTTTTGTTTTGCTTGCTTGGTTTTAGTGTACAATCCTCACTGATATGACAGACGCGGAAGTTTGTGAGGATAGATGGAGACAGAGTAACAAACATGCAGGGTGAATCTATAAGACATTAGTATCAGGTACGATGGGATTGTCATCGCCATTTTTATGTACAAAAATCCTTTAAAATGAATAAAGAAAAAAAAATACTGAGTGGATCTATGTATATCTATCCCGGCAAAACTAACTTACGGTCATATATAGCTTACAATTATGTGCATCAGAATAATACATAAGCCATAATATATATTAGGGGATTATTATTTTACAACTTGTAGTTGTGAACTCTGCTAATTTCTCTTACCTAGCGTGTCTATGGTAAGCAGTTTAATCATTACCTAAGTGTTCTGAATCTTTGAAAGCCCACATAGTGTTAGTAAACTTCTGCTCTACTTTTCAATGTCCCTTGTATCAACGGATTCGGATTCTTTAAAGCCAATATTCCAAGTCCGTTTGCAGGATCTCAGCTCGAAAAAACCTCGATTGATTTCAATAAATTACAGATCATATTTGATGATTTTAGGTGGAGTCGATGCATCATTACTTTTTAGAGCTTCTAACGGACCACGGTCTGTTCACGTCTCGAGTATGAGCCTACTATGTGAAACGTATGCATAACGTTTATTTATTGTACAAACAAAAAAAAAGACAAAAAAGAAAAAAAAAAGAGTATTCATTAAAAAATTTCGTGATTTCGGGATTGATCCCATAGTAAAAGTGTTCATTATGATGAGATCCCTTTCAAGGTGCTGCGTTTATTTTGTTACACGTTGCAATGACAACTGCATAATCTATTATCACTCAGCACCCATCCCATTTCTTTCACTCCTTTTCCTTATAAGACAAGACGAGCGTCTCCGCGGCATTCAAGTTTACCACCCGTTTGAACTTATAAATAGTAACTCCACAGCTGGTCTAACAGCGCAGCACGCTCGGATAATCGTATTTAAAAAAAAAACTTTTTATATATATAATTAAAGTTATTTTAAACTTTTTTGTTTAGAAGTCGGTTGTTTTTTTTTGGTAAAAAGATTTTTTTTTATTTTTCACTTTTTAGTAGTACGCCCCCCCACCTAAGTAGTACCTACCCTTACAAGTATCACGTTAGCCCTACATACTACTACCTAGTTTCCATCGACCAATTGCAGTACTGTCTCCCAACTCCTAACCGTTAAGGAGTTCTGTAGCTTCATCATCAGCACAGCAGCATCAGATGTTGACACTCTGAAGCATGTATACCTGAGTAAGACACTCACGTAACAAAAGCACCATACGATCATACAATTTTCGGTGGTTGCTCTCGATTTCTCCTGGATCCCATCATCAGATCCTGACCTGGTTAAAATGGGACCACCTCAGAAGTAAACTTAGTAGTTTACTTCTGAGGTGGTCACAATACTACTACAACTAACTACTACTACTACTACAATAACAAAACAATTAAATCCATCTATAATTGACGGAAATATCGGTGAACATACATAAAAAAATATTATACATACAGACGAATTGAGAACCTCCTCCTGTTTTTGAAGTCGGTTAAAAAGTGACAAAAGTAATTATAACATTTAATGTCATACAAGGTTTCTGACCACGTCAGAGGTACACTTAGAAAGGTACGAATAGTCGTTTTTAGCTCGTAAGTCTGGCACTGCCCCGACCGTTTCGCATCGCGAGGCAGTCGAGGTGTCCATGAGGATTTTCGACTCCTGCCCAATAAACACGCTCGGATTACCGGTGACTCATAAAAATATGGCGTTAATCGTGGATTACAGCGTCCATACCAATGAGGAACGCTGAAATGTTGATAACTTTGCATGACGGTATTTAATGATCCGTTAACCTCTTATCTCTTATCGTCAAAATTAAAACATATTTATTGATAATACAGGTAATTTTTTTTACATTGGTGGTGTTGTCTATACTAATATTATAAAGAGCAAAGATTTGTATTTTTGTATGTAACGAATAAACTTAAAAACTACTAGACTGATTTCAAAAAATCTTTCACCATAAGAAAGCTACATTCACGCTGAGTAATATAAGCTATATTTTATCCCCGTATTCCCACGGGAACGGGAACTACGCGGGTGAAACCGCGGTGCGCTGCTAGTTTATTATAAAGTAGTGTTTCGCTATGCCGTCTTGCTGGGCAAACAGATCTTGTTTTTACAAACAGGTGTAAGTATGTATGTAGGTATATTTAAATGTCATGTGACATGGTTTGTCCGTTTTATAGTTTTTTTTTTTCTATTTAGTTTTTAATTCATATTATAACGAGTTGTAAGATTGTGCATCTGTTCTGACAGAGTAAAGATTTCTTTTTCCTTTTGAATATACATATTTAAATATATAGATAGATTGTTGATTTTAAAAATGCAATTCTTGGTTTTGATATACTTGCTTGCAAAGGATTAGATACAATTGGACGATGATAAACTTCTATTGGTTTGTTATTGGAGGTACATATATATCAAGCTGTAGGTATGTATATTGCATCATCATTGGAGCAGAAAGACGTCCACTGCTGAGAATCAGGACACAGCTCAAGCTACGCTACATCAACAGTTCAGAATGTCCTAAACCTTACTTTATTAAAACAATACTACCTACGGACCAAGGCATCATCCCATCTGCCCCTCATTCCATTGGACCCTTCCTAATAATTTATATACTTAGAGTGTTTCCATAACGATTACTTGCATCTGGCGACCGTATAGCTCCTGCACGAAATGGGACGGAGCCTTTTTATGAAATTCTGGTCTTATATTTGGGTTTATGGGGAATGTGACCTTACTTTGGAATATCAGCTTTTTTATGGGAAATCAACAAATGACTTCTTCCACTTTGGGCGGAGCAAAAGGGGTGTCAGATTCTTACTGACTATTACCCATCCGTGTTCCTCCTAATGCCCTTTGCGTTCCAGGACTGCGGTGACTCTTTCGAACAAATTCCGTAACTGGAATATCCTGGAACGGTGTTATTGGAGAACTAAATGAGAAATAAAATAGCGCTGATTGTTACCAATATCAATTTTATATGTGTACCAGTTGCTATCTCTTATTCTCAGTTGTAACAAGAGAGAGATAAAAATAAGAGCTGTCAAATGAGGTTGAACTTAGTACTTATACTTTGTTTTCCCTCCATTTCGAGAGTAGTTAGTAGTTTTATTGTACTTATAACTAACTTAAAAGTATCCTATTACAGTTGAAAGCCTATGGAGAAGACTTTCCCAGCTGTGGGAAGATATGATAAGTAAAAAACATTTTTTTACTTTTTGAAGTACGGGACCCTAAAATATGTTTCCTGATAGGAAAAATTAATTGTGGTAACTTTCCTACTAATAGTTTCATCTATTTAAGTATCAGTTAAGCCACAGTAATCGTTTTGTCGTCAAAGTTCTTACTGCTTTGTACAATGCCGACATAATTACTTCGTTTAAGCAAGCGTAAACATAGCACACTACCTAGTTTGTCTATTGACGAAGGCTGAAATTAGTTTATTTATTTATGTACACACAATATCATCATCTTCCTGCCCTTATCCCATGTTACTTGGGGTCGGCGCAACACGTTTTTTTCTTCCGTTCTGTCCTGTCAGCCGTCACGCTATCACTAACTCCCTTTTCTTTCATATCACTCCTCACACAATCCATCCATCGTTTCTTTGGCCTACCTCTCCCTTTCCATCCATCCACATTTATATTCATAACCTTTTTAGTTACATGTGTTTCATCCCTCCTTTTCACATGACCATACCAAGACAAGCGGTTCTCTTTTAACTTTTCCATCACTGGCGCCACTTTTAAACTAATCTAATGTACTCATTTCTCACTTTATCCATCCTCGTTACTCCACACATCCATCTCAACATTCATGTACACACAATATACTTAAGAAAAAAAGAAAATTTTGTACCGAGTAAAAAGCAGAAAGGTACTGATTCGTACCTTGATGAGGATTTTTCTAATCGGCAACATATTCTTATTTTTATTAAAGTAAATACAACAATATTGTATAGATGATACATATAATCAACTAGACTATTTAAAAAAAAATAGTATGTACAAACGTGCATAAAAACGGTCATCAAAAAGTCGTTCTAATGGCTGTCAATGGGAAAAGGGCCCTGAACACAGGCTGCGTTACTTTATTGTATAGCAATCATAATTCTATAATGTAAGAAAAAGCCAAAATTTTAGTCACGTGAAGAATCAACTAGCCAATTACTGATGACTCACTGTTTTACTAATTTCTTACAATTTCTAATCACTACATAGTATAAAACAAAGTCGCTTCCCGCTGTCTGTCCCTATGTATGCTTAGATCTTTAAAACTACGCAACGGATTTTGATGCGATTTTTTTTAATACATAGAGTGATTCAAGAGAAAGGTTTATATGTATACTACATTCATAATATAGCAGAGCCGGGGCAGGTCGCTAGTGTGATATATAATAAAAAAGGGATTTTTAGGTAATTTTATTATTTACTAGCTTCTGCCAGCGACTTCGTCCGCGTGGAATAGTTACTTTACCCCTGATTTTGAAAATCTCAGCCCGATCGGTTTAAAATTGACAAAGTTTCATACAAACGTTCATCCCCTATTTTATCCCCTTGGGGGTAGAATTAATCAAAATCCTTTCTTAGCGGATGCCTACGTCATAACATCTACCTGCATGCCAAATTTCAGCCCGATCCGTTCAGTGATTGGGCTGTGCAAAGCTTAAAAAATGGAGTAACTTCTCCCGTTTTCCCAACATTTTCCTTCACTGCTCTGCTCCTATTGATTGTAGCGTGATGAAAAGTACCTATACTATAACCTGCCCAGGAGTATGAAGAATAATTGCACCAAGTTTCGTTAAAATCGGTCGAGTAGTTTTTGTTTCTATAAAGAACATACAGACAGACAGACAGACAGACAAAAATTCTACTGATTGCATTTTTGTCACCAGTATCGATCACTAATCACCCCCTGATAGTTATTTTGAAAATATATTCCCTGTACAGAATTGACCTCTCTACAGATTTATTATAAGTATAGATAGATTTATTTACTTATTTCGAGCAACAAGCCACATAGGTGTTAGTAACAACAACAAAAAATAGACAAAGGTAATGTTAGACATACTTACCTACATAGGATACGTAGGTAAGTATGCTCTTAAAAGTAACAAAATATGTTTTCAAAACATAAGCCGACATTTTTTCCTTTAGTACATTAAACATAACGTCGCAAGGAAGCCTTGTCATCCAGCTTGAATAATTAAAGTACCAGGTTCACAGAAAACAAAGGAGGCTCGGAAACGCAACCCTGAGCCTGACAACTGAGGAATAATAAAAGAATACCTTTGCCTTAACAAAACAATATGGCGTATGGAGGCAAGGTCTGTCAGCCGGGAACAGAAGTTATGTGAAATCCAAAGGGGAACTAGGGAGTCATGTAATTTTGAATTGTAAAATGACCGCTTTTTATTTTATTCACCAGCCCTGTGTGGCTGTGTAGTGAGAGAAAAAGCCTAAATTTTTCCCAGTACTGGGAAAGTACTGGGGAAAAATTGGCTGATTGATTAATATTACACCCAATCACACAGAAAAGAAGTTTTTATCCAGTACCTTTTTTTTTTTGGATGAGAAATCATCAAATGACTTCTCCCGCTCTGGGCGGAGCGAAAGGGAGTGTCAGACTCTTACTGACTAAAACCCACCCGTGATCCTTCTTATGCCCTTTGCGTTCCAGAGCCACGGTGACCCTATGGGGCCCCGTGCGCCCCGGGCGTTGGGAATCGCCCTGCGTTTCCCGACGCCCGGGGTGTCTTCTTCTGTTGCGGTGGCTGAAAAGCCTGATTGATTAGACATTCCTCCTCAAAAAAAGTTTTTTCTAGCACTGGAAAAACATATACTAATGATGCTATACAGTGAGACTGAGAGTAATTGTAATAAATAAGTGACAAATATATCCCTTATTTATTACAATTACTCTCAGTTTAAGCAAACCCGTGCCAACTGAATTAAGTACCTCCTCCTTTTTTTGAAGTCGGTTCAAAATGCAGTTTTGATTTAAGATTGTCTCAAACGGAGTCCAAGTTAACTATTGTAAAACTTGGCAATAACAAAACGATTAAATGTCTTGGAACACCAAGAATTTGTAGTGAATTGCTTGGATTTTAAGAAAATTTTAGTCATTGTTGAAGATATCAAGTCTGTTATATCACATGTTAACTTATGATATATCAACCTTTAGTCTTGCATGAGATAGACGGAGGAAGTTTAGATAGAGATATCAAACTAGTTTCTATACTTTTCGGAATTAAAAGTTTTAATCTCGTGCAAAATTGTATTGTCTGTCTTTCGGCTCTTCCTTGTTTAATTATTTTACTAACTTTCACCCGCAGCTTTGTTCACGCTTATATAGATTTTCACAAAAGATAAACCTATAATCGTCACTATGGTTCCATGTATTTCTGAGTCAAATTTCGTCAAATCCGGTTCAACAATTGGGGGCCCCAAGTCTGCTATTTTTATAAATTTGTTATTCCAACACGAACCCATTGTCATTTTTCTAAAAGTTCGTAACCTGCTAAATTCATAATGGTCGATCATTGGTCGGTCAATGGTCTTGTAATACTTTTTGATAACTGAGCTATTAAAAGCAATGGCTGCACAATGGCGTTCTAATGGTAGGTCATTGATCAAAGGAACTGTCAAAATTTTAGCAGATTACCGCATGCATCTACCAAACTACTAGATTACCAAACATGTCAAAATCAACCATTATGAAATCAATGATAGACCATTCTGACACTATTGTATAGACTTGAGGCCCAGCTGTGGCAGCGCGGCAACGTAACAAAGTGACACATTTAGTCACATTAGTAAGGATAGTTAGAATAAGCAGAGATTAGCAAGAGCCTTTCGTTTAAGTAGAGTACATCGAGATTAACGCCATTGCTGACTCACTTATGTTCAAATTCATGAAAATTATGCCCAAATTAACGTCACAAATTCATTGCTGCAATTAGTGGAGCAATAATATTGTCAACAGGCAATCTTGACAATTTGTCGCATTAAATCGACCTTAGGTTTTGTTCTGAAAACTGTAAGTTGTTTAACTTTATACATTGAAAGGTATGATTAATCATATGCCCGCTAGCTGGTGCGTCAGTTAACGTTACGGGTGGCGTAGTGGTTGAGCAATTGACTGCTGCGCTGCGTGTCAGGGGTTCGATCCCCGCAAGGAACAAACATTTGTATGGACTACGGATAGTTGTTCCTGGCCTGGCTGTTTGGGTTTCTGAGTTTGTATGTTTAAAATTAATTTTAAGACTTCGCTCTGGACACTATCCATCAGCGAAATTTGCATTCCTTATGAAAAAAACTGATTCACCGAATTGCAGAGAATGTAATCAGATTGAGGACGTGCAGCATTTGCTGATGGATTGTGTCTTGAGAATTAGACTTAAATAGGCTTAACGTAGGATTAATACAATCAATTTTATCCCAACCAACTTCAGAAGGTGCCAAAAAGTTAAATCATTTAATAACAGTCCTTCACCGGTTATTTACCCCAAGTGTTTAACTATTAAGTGTTACTGTATAAGGCATAATGTAACAATAGTAAAAGGTACGATGGAGTTGACATATCCGTGTTGATAAAAACCCCAAAAAAATCAAGAGAAAAAAAAAAGTACCCACGATACAGGAGATATTCATAGTGAGGGGCAATGTTTTCTTTTTTAAAGACAAAGCAGTATTACGCCATCACGAGTGATCACGAGTTTCACGCTTCACCTCTTTCCACGCCAATCTGATACTAGTCGCTTCTGCCAACACAGTACGTCGCCAGGTTTGACGGGACGGCCATGCTTACTTTTCTCTTGAGAATGCCAGTTCATGGCCAGTATGAGAATCCGATCAGTTCGAGAGGTTTAGTACTCCATAATACTCGATAAATTTTAAGTAAGATTCTCTCAGATCGTCAAAATATATTAAGATTTTATTTACAAAGGCAACGCGAAACGAAAACGTGAATCTTTAACTAACCATTTTCGCGGAACCCCGTTAACAAGTATCGCTATGTTTTTTAATGTTAATTATGTATTAAAGGCAGTTTGAAACTCGGCCTTTTTCATTTAATAAAATCTTTGTGACATTATTTTCTTGTGTGAAAGGGTAACTAACGTATTTTGGGTAACATGTTTTTCTTTTAAAAATCTAAATCAAACCTCATACTACTAGTACTTACAGTATTTTTATCCTTTACAATATGATATCTTATTTATTTACAACAAGCTTAAAATTCTCAACTAACTACCACAACATGTAAACTTAAATATAGAACCTCTTAAGTAACTAAAACTAAAAATAATCTTATTTAAGATCATGTTTAACCCCCGATGCAAAAACGACGGGATGTTATAAGTTTGACGTGTTTAGTTTTAGCCAGTTGCGTCAGAAAATTCCTCCGTATCGCAGGCCTCTGGTAATGCGGCTAAAAGACTGGCAGCTGTGCCACGTTGTATAAAAAAAAATTTCCTATTCATGTTCTACAACTCGACTCTACCGCAAATCATTATAGAGCCAATTCTACAATTTTTTAAGCAATGTACGTCCTTATTCGCATCTCAGTAGCAATTTGACAACAAAGCCACAATTGTCAAAGATTTTTGACAGATCGCGACTGGCATGCGAATTTTGAAAATGAGTAGAATTGGCAATCCAATGGGAAGCTTTTTATTTATTGGCATTAAATGATAAATGATTTATTTTTGTAAGTAGGTTGTAAAAAACACTTTTACACGTCAATCTTTTTTTTTGGCCGTTATAAAACTAGATGAGGCCGGTGTTTCCTAGCTGACTACCCTGAGAAGAAACACCGAAACAAACTCAGAGGTCAAGGTCTCTTTTGAAGTCCATACAATTGTACTGGTCAAATCATATGAGAACCATGTAGGTTGGTGTCTGAAGTGGTCTTTTGAGGAAAGTACCACACAGATTTGAGTGGACCTGTCCAAACAGTGCAAGCATTTGTCAGTTATCGTGTAGCTCAAACTTAGAATTTTAAGGAGCTCAACGATTTGACGAACAATACCAAAGTAAGGACATTTGGGTAGGCCACCTAAAGAACTCAAACCGCCAGACTAACATGAATGAACCCCTGACGTAGCGATCTAAATGATCCCCATATTCACAATACGTTATATGAGGACCATGCAGATCAGTGTCTGAAGTGGTCTTTTTAAGAAGGAACCACACAGTTTTGAGTGGACCTGTCCAGTCAGTGCAAGCCTTGGTCAGAGTCGATTAGCTCAACTTAAAATCAATAAGGAGCTCAACAACTCGACGAACAATGCCAATAAAAGGACATTTGGGTAGGCCACAAAAATACTCAAACAGCCAGACAACGTTAAAAAAAATACTTGAAGAGGAAAAAGCTAATAATAACCCACATAGTCCTCACATTCACAATAGGGAATAAAATTAAAATTTAAAAATATAATACTTTACAAAGTAAGTATTCATGTCAAAATGAGATATTGATATAAAATAAAAAAAAAATATGATACTTTACAAAGTAAGTATTCATGTCAAAATAAGAAATTGTAATAAAATAAAAAGAATAGGTACTTTAAAAAGTAAACATTCATGTCAAAAGTAAATGAAAATGTCAAACTGTATAAATATAAACAAAAGCGCACAAAAGAGAACAAAACAAAAACATTAAAACATTGGGCCGTGTACAAAACTGAAGCAGCTCAATCCCAAGCCTTCTTGTCCTCAAGATAATCTTTAACTGTATAAAAAGCTTTCTGGCATAGCTTACGTTTTATAAATGATTTGAATTTATTTCTGCTTAGTTCTTGAATAGGGCTAGGAAGTTTATTATAAAAATGTATACATTGACATCGAAACGAACCACCTATTTTTATGAGCCTGGTTTTAGGAACGACATAATTGTGTTTGTTCCTAGTATTTATGCTATGGATATCACTGTATTTTTTAAACAGATTAATATTTTTATGTGCATACAAGAGGTTTTCGTAGATATACTGGGAAGGCACAGTCATAATATTAATCTCTTTAAATTTGTCTCTGAGGGACTGTCTGGGACTTAATTTATAAATTGCACGAATAGCCCTTTTTTGTAAGACAAATATTGTCTGAATATCGGCGGCATTTCCCCACAGCAGAATGCCATATGACATCACACTATGAAAGTAGCTAAAGTAAACTAAACGGGCTGTCTCTAAATCAGTTAAGCCACGAATTTTCCTAACAGCATATGCTGCAGAACTGAGCTTTTTTGACAGTTTGTCTATATGGGGGCCCCACTGCAGCTTCGCATCTAAAGCAATGCCTAAGAACACTGTGCCTAAGAACATTTCATCGGGTCTCTCGTTGTTTTATTCCGTTGCCATGGCGACTGTGTAATACCCATTGATAAGACTGGTATGGTGAAAAATTCGATGGCCGCTGACTACTGTGACGACTGTCAAAGATCTTTAAATGACAGCCGGAATTGACAGCTTAACGTTATTTTCGAGGAACATTATTATGAGTCACGATCATGTCACGGAATAACCATCCAGCGATCGACCTTGGCAAGCGTTATGTAACATTGAAGATGCATCCGTGAAGAAAAAATCATTCGTTATTAAACGCTAAAGTTTCTGTTAGTGCTCGATTTATAACGAGAAAAACGTACGTATCCTGAGAGAAAGACTACGGGACCAAAGCCTAACAGTCCATGAATTTTCAGTGGGAATATTACTAAGAATTCAGATGTTACCTAATGGTATTATAAACATTTACAAGGGCATTGAAACGAATATGGAAATATTCCGCCATTTTCGCAGAATCCCGTTATGTTTTATGACGTGCGATATCAAATGCGTAATCTCATGTATTTTGTACTGCTATGATGTTTTTGAAAAGGTCATGAAAGCAGAGTTGACGCTGTTTTTATGTGTCGCCTTGTGAGAAAAGGCTAATGGTTTTATGAGTTTTGCGTAAAATGCTGGTTTTTGTCCTCGAATTTCGTTTTTAGGTGTGACTAAGTACCCCACCGAATGTGTCTCCACGTTGTCGTCGTGGTGGGGCTTGAGCGTCTCAATGATCTTGCGAGCTTTCCCGGTAGAGCCACTCATGCCGGAAGGTCGCAAGTGAGGGATCAGACCAAGAGAGACACACACACGCTTGCTCGCTGCTCTCTGGTACGCGTCTGACCATCAGACGTGACTGTGGGAGCAGCGAGCAGGCGGAGAGGTGAGGTGAGGAGAGGGCCCTGAGAAGGGGCGGAGCGAACAGGGACCGCACCCTTAAAAGGCACAAAATGAAAAAAGGCATTTGTAAAATGAGTCCCCAGGTGGGTCCCGACTGCTCAGCGGTCGGGGAATCCCACCCCGCTTCGGCGGGCTACCCTCCGTACTCTGGGGTGGGCACCAAACGCCTTCCGCTTGCCAGTGGCAACACGAGCCGAGGAGGCTCCCAATCGTCGTCATCCGAGTCCGCTTCCTTTAAGGAGCTGATGGCGTACGGTTGTGTAGAGGAGGGTTCGCCTGAGCGCCGGGGTGGTGCGGAGTCGGATTCCGGCTCCGCGCCAGACCTAGTAACGGTCAGCTCGGCGGGCTCTGGAGAGGAAGGAGGGGGGGCTGCTGCGGAGAACTTGAAGTTCTTCCGCAAGCGGCCGCGACGGGAGGAAGACGGGGAGTCGACCTCCGAGGGCGAGTTTGCCTCCGCCCGCAAGATCCCCACCGCTAGGCGGGGCAGGGGCTGTGAGGCGGGGAGGGGGCTGGCTCCCTCTACCCGGGAGGTGGAGAGTCGGGCCGGGAAGTTGGTGGAGGAGGGGCGTCGCCCTGGAGGGAGCGGTCGTAGGGCTCCCTCTACTCTTCCGCCTGCTCTCGACTCCGATGACTCGGTGTCCCCGGGAGAGGTACCTCCCACTGTCGAGGAGAAGAGGGCCAAGCTGGAGGAGGTCGTGGAGGCCGCGATCCGCGCTGTGGCCTTCAAGAGGAAGCAGTCCTCTAAGCGGGAGGCCATTAGCGCGGCCAAGGCCTCCATTATGGCGGCGGCGGCGGCCAACGTCGGTGGGTCCGGAGAGGCGACAGAGCTGCGGGCGGAAGTCGCCCGCCTCGCGGCCGTAACGGAGAGACTCATAGCGGAGAATGAGTCGCTCCGGAGGGACCTGGCTGACATGGCCAGAGCGGCCTCTGAGGGGCCGCAGGGGGGGCTGAGTCCGGCGGCGCTGGAGGGGAGCCAAGTGCTGAGCCAGGTGCGGAGCCTGGTGCGGCAGGAGCTGGCTCCCTTCCAGAAGCAGTTCTCCGTTTTGGAGGACATGGTCCGGCGTCCCCCGTTAGCGGCGGCACAGAGGCCCCCGGGACAGCAGAAGGCGGCTTCGTACGCAGCCGCGGTGGCTGCTGGCCCGGGAGCGTCCGGCCAGGCGAAGGCCAAGGCGGGAGCCACGCCAGCGCCTGTGGCGCCAGCGCCTGCGACGCCGGCGACGACCAAGTCGGCCCCGGCGAAGAGGGGAAGGAGGAAGGCTGGAGGGGGAGCGGCTAAAGCTGCTGCGTCAGTGGCGCCGCAGCCGCCCCCACCCCCAACCTCGGACCCTCCTGCAACCGGGGCCGGGTGGCAGGTTGCTGGAGAAAAGCGGCAGGCCAAAAAGGCGGCCAGGAGCAAGGCCAAGAGGCAGCGGCGGAAGGCCAACGCCATCGCGGCGGCGCCCCGAAGTCCGCGGCTGTGGTTTTAACACTGCAGCCGGAAGCGGAACAGAGGGGTGTGACGTACCTCGCCCTGATGAAGCGGGCGAAGGAGGCGGTGAACCTCCGGGAGCTGGGCATCACTGGGGGCCTCGGGATCAGGAGAACCCTGACCGGTGCCCGGAAGCTCGAGCTCGCCGGAGCGGAGAGTGGCCCGTTCGCGGACGCCCTGGCCGAAAGGCTGAAGGAGGTCCTCCCCGCGGACGAGGTTCGGGTGTCCGGGCCGACTAAGTGCATTGACATGCGCATAGTGGGCCTGGACGACTCCGTGACGGAGGAGGAGGTTGTGGCCGCCGTCGCCAGGACTGGGGGGTGCTCTGCCGAGCTCGTCAAGGCGGGCACCCTCCGGCCTGACAACACGGGCATGCAAACCCTTGTGGTGAGCTGCCCCGTGACGGCGGCCAGAACAGTGTCGGAGGGTCGAAGGCTCTTGGTGGGGTGGGTTTCTGCGCGGGTAAAACTGCTGGAACCCAGACCTCTGAGGTGCTACCGCTGCCATGTGGGCAACCACACGGGAGCTATGTGCCCCTCGGAGGTGGACCGCAGTGGACTTTGTTTCCGCTGTGGTCAGCCCGGTCATCGGGCCGGCTCGTGCGAGGCCACGCCGCACTGCAGTGCATGTGCGGCTGTTGGCAAGCCGGCCGAGCACTGGGCTGGGGGAAGGGCCTGCGCGCCATCCGCCCCGACCAAGGGCAAGAGGTCCGCCGCCGCCGCCGCCTCTGCCGCCGCCGCGGCTTCCGTCGCCGCTTCTGCCGCTTCTGCTGTGGGTGCTGCGACTCCCGGTACTCGGGAGGGGGCTGAAATGGAGTGCCAGTAATGGTCCCATTTCGGCCTCCTCCAGAGACAAGTCGGCCGCTGTGCTATTGCGCAGTGGCTGATGCCTGTGGACGGTGAGCGTGGGTGGCTCGCCGTCCGATACCAGGCTGAGTCGACGACGCGTTGTGCTTCACGCGCGCCTCAAGGAGCCGTCAGCACCAGAGACGGGGCCCCATAGGGTCGGTGCCTGCTAGGGTTGCGGAATTTGTTCGAGAGAGTTGCCGCGGCCCTGGAACGCAAAGGGCACATGGAGGAGCACGGGTGGGTTTTAGTCAGTAAAAGTCTGACACTCCCTACCGCTCCACCCAGGGCGGGAGGGGTCATTTGATGATTTCCCATCCAAAAAAAAAAAAAAAAAGGTGTGACTAAGTAGATTGCTGTTGATATTAATTTATTTAGTCTTAGTATAAAGAAAGTATTGAGGTAGGGTAAGGAATATCAGGTTGCGGAATTTGTTCGAAAGAGTTACTGCGGCCCTGGAACGCATAGGGCACAAGAAGGATCACGGGTGGGTTTTAGTCAGTAAAAGTCTGACACTCCCTACCGCTCCACCCAGGGCGGGATCATTTGATGATTTCCCATCCAGAAAAAAAAAAAAAAGGGTAAGGAATATCAAGGGATAAGAGGTTACTGAAGAAGGAAGAACGGTCGTATAAGGCACAGGAGAAAAAAATGTGATTTAAGTCGCCGACGCCTGTGCCCATAAGCAGATGGTATATGTCAGGTCATCAATATACATTATAGACAATAAAATCTATAATGTATATTGATGGTCATCAATATACATTATAGTTTTTATTGTCTTCGGGATTTCGACTCTCATTGATAGAATAGAATAGAATACTCTTTATTATGTACACCATTTAAGTTACAGAAAATATAGATGAAGAAAACATTACATAGGGTGACACAATGGGCGGCCTTATCGCTAAAAGCGATCTTTTCAAGACAACCTTGATTTGAAAATGAAAACAATATATCTAGTTTTAATTTCCGCGAATATTAGTGGGTTGCAGGTATGCACCTCCCTCCCGCCCGCTATATTATGCACATGCAAGATTACAAGGCAAATGCAAGGATTTTAAGCACATGCAGGAAGGCAAAGCAAAACCCAACACCATTACCGACACGTGTTTCGCCTCTCCACGAGGCATCCTCAGGGGACGTGTTGACTCGAACTAGATATATTGTCCCTTAAAACTAGATATATTGTTTTCATTTTCAAGTTTGGAATGGATTTCCGCAAAGTAAAGCCTGACTCAATCAATTTTACAACCTTGAGTTGTTAGTTATAGTGCAAATATACTATGAATACATTACTCGTGTATTAACGGACAACACAATTAGATAATTTACAAATCTTCTTCTTCTTTTCAAGTCTATGCTTAACTTCTTAGATTTTTTGGGCCCAGAAGGCATTAATTAAATACCAAAGCATAGGTGCACGGGCACTTGAGGCACTCTATAAAAATATTTTATTTAAAATAATTTAATATCATGTTAAACAATCTACAAAGTAACAAGTTAAATATTTTATCAGTAATCTGTAGCCAGATTTAACTCCAAAGAAATCTAAGGTAAATTTTATAATTATTGTGAATTTTTAAGTGCAGCCTAAAAACTTTATTTTAAGCCAAAAATAATGTATTTCTAAAATCCTGTGAATTTAAAGCCTTTTAGAAATTTTATGAAACACATTAAAAGTATTGGGAATTGAATAAAAACTTTTGATAAAATCGGATTCGATCGAGTTTGTGGATAATCTGAGTTCATAAATTAATTTGCGGGGCAGCCATCTTTTTGGGCGCGGCCGAGTTTTCGTTGAACATAGATTTATTTTGCTGGATAACGCTGTAATATTTTAATGAGTAGGAGAAAAATTGTTCATGTTAGCAAGCTTTTAAAATAATCAGCCTGTAATGTTCCCACATCTGGAACACAGGCACTCTGAGTGTTAAAACAAATTGTTTAAACATATGTATTGTTTTTCCTCCCACTTAACATAATCTCACTTTTTACTTCGTCGGAGCTACACGATAACTGACAAATGCTTGCAATATCTGAACAGGTCAACTCAAATCTGTGAGGTACTTTCCTCAAAAACTCAAAAGAGACTGATTTCTGGTTTTGTTTCAATGTTTCTCTTCAAATCAATCATCTAGGTAATACCGGAATCATTTAATGTACCAAAAAATACAAATAAAAGTGTTATTTTCCTAATCAACCTCAAGTTATTTAGGAAACTATTTTTTTTCTGCAATCAACTAAGTCATAATCAGATGTTTTAGCATTTTGCTGATGAATATATTTTTTGAATAACAAATTCATCTCTTTAACCATTTAAATCTTTAACACAAACCACTTATCGTTTCTCTGGCTTCCTCTATCACCCCACTCTAAAACTTAAAACGCTTAATCTATATAAAAACTAAATCTAAAACCAGTAACTAAGTAAACTTTTTCACTACATAAACATAATATCAGTCTACGCATCAACCCGCCCTATAAATCTCGCCTTACTAATTTAGTACCCGGTAGCTTTTCTAATTTCGTTTTTTTACCGATTTCACTCGTTTTACGATCGTACTGACAGACGGACGGTAAATATTTTATTTTGAATTCTTTTGGGGAACCACATAAATTATGTTAACTGGTTCAAAATGTTCATTTACAGTGGAATTTTTCTACTATCTGGTTTTTTAGATTGTGTGAGCGTAATGGGAATTGGTTTTCCCGGGATTTTTTATTTAGATTTCAACGGAAATGGTCCATTAAGTAGTTGAGTATTGGTAATAAAATTGAAAGTTGCAGTTGATTGGCTGAGTGGTTTTAGGAAATTTGTTTTTCAGTGTTGCAGGCAGTAATTGGATGTTGGAATATTTTTTTTTTATTTTGACGTGAAATTGGAAATTAAAAGTCGAGATCAAAATAAAGGAAATCTTTGAACACTTACTTATTAGCTGTGAGTTGCTTTTGCTCCCGTTCCTGTAACAAAATAGAAAATGTTTTTATAATAATATTTAAAAGAGATATTTTACATGAATCACCATCACAGCTTCGAAGTCTTTATATTGGTCGCCAGTCCGTCGCGACGTTTTTTCATAATTTCATCGAGAAATATTCCATATCCCTTTGATCTTATTTGTGTGTTATTTCTGTGTTAACATTCATTTTTATCGTGGGATCATTTTCTTTTCTTTAGTCACTAATGAAACGCATAAATTCTTTTGTTGAAAACTAATAAATATACCCATATATCCTACCCATTGACTAAACTGTACTTTTCTATTAGATGTGCAGTCAATGGGAAGGATAAAAATCAAAGTCAGTTGATCTCGTCTTTATGTACTCATGAAATAGCCTATCACTTGCTCAATTTATTTAAAACTAAACTTTACCGCGTCTTCACTCCCGAGATATATCACACTAAGCTTTTATTGGGGAAAAACGCAGCAAATAACTCTCAAGAGCTACATTAATGTAGTTTGGCTTGTTAGAAATATTTTTATAACCAGAAACATTTAGACAATACCTACCCTCTTTAGATAAATATAATATTATAGGTGGGGGAGGGAAGATTGTTTATAAGTAAGAAAAACCACCCAACCAACCAGAAGCAACTAACCCAATCAAACAACCAACCTTAATTATTATTCGTTTCCAAATAGCGACAAGGCGCAAACCAAAAATAAAATATGAACGAACAAAACTAGAACAGCGATGTTAATGTGGATTAAAAAAAAAGAAGAAGCTATACTTAAACACTCCATTTACACAATAAACAAACGCAAGAAAAAACAACACAAAGTTAAAATCTAAATGAAACAGCTTTTAAAGTTTTCATTCAGTTTTCGAGGAAATGCAAAAATACTTGCTTGGTGAATCATATTTTCTTACTGAGAAACCGTGGGTTACTCCGACAAACAAAGCTTTTCTTTTGAAAGCTTTACGCTTTAATAAAATATATCTCTAGCTTGATAAAACTGTCTCCCTATTTAACGACACCCGTTGCTTTTGAGATAAGTTAAGAATGCTACAGATAATATTCTGTTTGCGTTATAAATAACAACTGACAGTTCTGATTTTAACTTTAGTGATGGGTTTGCTCTTGACTCTAGTCTAAGTTAAAGTCGATGGAATGAGCTTACCCCGAAAAAGACAGTTTACTATAAATTAAAAGAAATTAGGGTTGAATGTGTTCGGAAACAGACGCTTACGCAAAATGGCCCTTATTACATTGACAAAATTCGGTACATTTTAAGAGTAATTGGAATCCATACTGATAGAACAAATGTCAAAGTACCTCTGTCTGTTAAACATTTCTCGTAACTTTTTTTTAATGCGAAATCATCAAATGACTTCTCCCGCTCTGGGCGGAGCGGAAGGGAGTGTCAGACTCTTACTGACTAAAACCCATCCGTGATCCTTCTTGTGCACTTTGCGTTCCAGGGCCGCGGTGACTCTTTCAAACACATTCCGCAACCCCCATTTCTCGTAACTTACTGTACAAAATTAAAATGAGTTTACCATGATAAAAGCCATTATATGGTCAACGAATGAACGAACTTTGAACATTCGAGATACTGGTTCCATTCTTTTTCCACACTATTGGGCAGTAAACTTTTTTTTATATCACGCGTAGCTAATGAGAATGCAGTAAAATTTAATCCCCATTGCCTCCGAATGCCTCCGATGGTTGCGAAAAGTTTTAATGAATGAGCCGTTTTGTTTGTTTTTTTTTAGCGTTTTTGTTCTGTAATGAACCTACTGTTAAGTTTGGATTAATTCAGTGGAGCTGAAAATGGATAGTACTTATGGTAGAGTTTTGAGTAGTGGAATACTTAAATTAAATTTAAATTTTTGGCACAAATCATTTTGAATTGAATTTTAAATTTTGACATTTAATTTTGCATTAAATCTCGACATTGTATTGTCTAATGCAACTAATTTTCTACGCCATAAATGGTAAAACATGTAGCTACCTCATTTTAAGTTTAAGACTTGTACTGTACTCATGTTTCCAATTTCCAGAAGAGCAGTATCAGAATCTTTTTTCATCTTATTGAGCAGTCATTGCTTTTAATAGATCGGTTATCAAAAAGTATTACGAGATCATTGACTTCCAATGATTGACCATTATGAATAGGTATAGCAGATTACGAACTTTTAGCAAAATGACAATGGGATCGTATTGGAATGAGAAATTTATAAAAGTAACAGACTTGGGGCCCAGACCTCGGTAATCTATACGTAACTGCATTCCTTGAAAGATATTATTTTCGAGCGATTGGTAACTTTCGCCGTCCGATAAAGACAAAGCTGACGGCGCACAGTGGGCCCATATTGAAAATTAGTGGACTTAGGCAACAAAGTTCCAATATCGATGCGATTTTTTTTTATGTGACGTTTTATGATATTCCTGACAACTTTTACTCTTATAATTTTTTTTCTAAAGTTGATAGTTTGTCTGAAAAAAAAAAATTAGATTTTTTTGTATGGAGAGAATCACGTTTAATTTTTTTTCTTCAATTGTACAAATATGCTGGGTGTGTGGCGTGAGTATATGATAGTTAGGGTCATTATCGATCCATGAAAAATAAAATCAGCGCCGGCCATCCGCGGCGGCGCGAGTAATCATTCGGTAAAAATATATATAAGTGTATGAAATTTTTTGCCAATCAAAATAATTTCTAAGTATATTTTGTGTCTCATATGGCTGTTTTCACCTTCTTTTTAGTTAAATATATGGTTTTAATAGCACATAGATACTTACAACTAGTAATTCTGGTAGAGATTTAGTTATTATTGCATGTTATCGGTAGCACCTGCATTGTGATTAATGACTCATTTGTTTGTGCGCTCGGCTAAGCGCATAACAAACGAGTCACCGAAAAATGCTTGTCTCTGAATGGCTATTATTTTTTTAACTACCTGCACGTTATCTATTGTTGAATAAATGTCGTAATAATTTTCAGGTTATACTAATTTCGTTAATGATAGGTGAAATAATTTAAATTTGTACGGGCAAGTCGTTGATAATTAACTACATTATCAAGCGTATGGTATAAGTTATCGTTGGTATGATAAATATGAAACTTTGAAGTAATTGTAGCCATGAAAAGGGCTATTTTTCATATTCCTAGCCCTGATAGACTATTGTGGGAATAATATAAAGCCAGATCACATCATTTCTTGTTCCAGAAGTGTGGGACCGGCAAATTTTCGGACTCTGCTATGAGGCATTTTTCTTCCTCTATAATCTCACTGTCACAGGGAGGCTCAGTAGTCTGTAACAACTGAATTGCTTCAGGCAACAATTCATTATGAATCTGTTTCGTTATTTTAGGCCTTATGTAGGATATGTGGGGATCAGAGCTTATTAGAAGTCATGCCCGTTTTCCGAGTGAGCCTCTCCCTGACGTTTCTGAAGTCCTTATTATGAGCTTCCCAAGCTTCTTTTCTATTTGACTCGGTTGCATTTTGAAATTAAAATATATTATATTTTAATTTCAAAACGCAACCGAGTCAAATAATACATCAAAGTATATTTATTTTTTACTTACCGATTGGCAAAAGGAGGAGCTCGTGGCTAAATTATAACAGCCGCACGGATCGATCTTCTAGGTTAAGCAACGCTTGCTGAGGTTGGTCTGTGGATGGGTGACCATCTTAACATAACGAGACTTCTCCGTGCCTCGGAAAGCACGTTAAGCCGTTGGTCCCGGCTGTCATTTGGAGATCTTTGGCAGTCGTTACGGATTGTCAGAAGCCAGAAAATCTGACACCAGTCTTGCCAAGAAGTACCGTGTTCCCCAGTTAATGGGTTGTGTAGGTCTGGTAGGCAGCCGCTTCACGTAAAATACTGGTATTCAGCTGAATCCGGCTTGACTGGGAGCCGACCCCAATGTAGTTGGGAAAAGGCTAGGTAGATGATGATGATGACTGACCGATTGGCAAAACCCCAAAATGTTACAGATGTCTACACCGTGCAGACATCTGTAACCTTGGCATTAGAATTTTATATACACTAACTGGCATGTAGTAGCACGAATAGTGTTGCACGTACACATCAGCTGTTTATCTACAGTACCTTATTCGTTTTAGGTACCTTTTCTGACGAAGCTTGGGAAGCTCATAATAAGGACTTCAGAAACGTCAGGGAGAGGCACACTCGGAAAACGGGCATGACTTCTAATAAGCTCTGATCCCCACATATCCTACATAAGGCCTAAAATAACGAAACAGATTCATAATGAGTTGTTGCCTGAAGCAATTCAGTTGTTACAGACTACTGAGCCTCCCTGTGACAGTGAGATTATAGAGGAAGAAAAATGCCTCATAGCAGAGTCCGAAAATTTGCCGGTCCCACACTTCTGGAACAAGAAATGATGTGATCTGGCTTTATATTATTCCCACAATAGTCTATCAGGGCTAGGAATGTGAAAAATAGCCCTTTTCATGGCTACAATTACTTCAAAGTTTCATATTTATCATGCCAACGATAACTTATACCATACGCTTGATAATGTAGTTAATTATCAACGACTTGCCCGTACAAATTTAAATTATTTCACCTATCATTAACGAAATTAGTATAACCTGAAAATTATTACGACATTTATTCAACAATAGATAACGTGCAGGTAGTTAAAAAAATAATAGCCATTCAGAGACAAGCATTTTTCGGTGACTCGTTTGTTATGCGCTTGTTACGTGCGCTGCCTACACCAAATCGGCTGAATAGCGATATGATAGCCATCTACGTACAATAGATGTTTCCACGCAAAATTGCAACACAGGGAGTCTGCTGACCCAACGCCTCGTGTCGTCGCCGGCCACCTACTTCCAATCTGCTGATGCTGCATGCGCGTTTCGCAATCGTTCAGAATTGTATTTTTGGAGATAAATAATTTAGACACTTCGGTACTAGCATCGTCCAAGTCTAGACTTAAGATTTAATATTGTAATTTTAAAGTAATTAAACTCTCCTTTAAATTAATTTCGGTTTTCTTTAATTCCTCCGCCTGTCGGCTTCATAATTGGCGCAGTCGGTAGGATATTCGAGGCAGCGTGCGGCGCGGTATAGATTTCCACAAATAGTTAATCTGCTGACCCCGATAGTTGCTGTCGGTATTTCCAAGTACCTCGTCGAATATCCGAACTTAAGAAGACGCAGCTGAGGACGTATCCAGGCATCGATACAACGAGAAAACCATGCATATGATACTACTGGCGACAATCGTTCACACGACACTGGCTCTCGAGATAAAACTTGAAAGCCTAGACGAAGGACCCGGACTCTTACCTTTCAACCTTGGACAGGCAAGACTCATAACACATTATCATTCCTTTCTACAATATATAGACTTAACCGATATCGAACATAGACTTAACTCTGTAACTAATCAACTAGACTATTTCCAGACCAAACTAGATAATCAAACCTTTGTTTTGTATGAACTCCAAATTAACCATTTATCTAATAAGTTGGATAAGATAAGATCCCAGCTAACATTAGAACCAGGTCGCAGCAAAAGAGGCCTCATAGACGGTCTGGGATCAGTTATAAAAAATGTAACTGGTAACTTAGATCAATCGGATGCCCAAAACTACAATAATGCCATTACACTTCTAGAAAATAATGATGACAAGATATTATCGGAGTTAAACGAACATGTAAGTCTTAATAAAGTCTGGATGACCAGATACAGTGAGATACTTACAAAAATTGTTAGCAATCAAGAGATGATCAATAGTACCTTAAGATTACTTTTAGACGAGAAAGCTGCAGCTAAAAATGATCTTATAAGATACGCAAAGTTTGCTCAATTGTTAACTATAATTAGCGATAATACAGATGATTTATTTCTAGAGATAACTAGGATAGAAGATACCCTAGCTTTTATACGTGCATCAAGCACTCATCATAGTTCTTTAAGCATAGATACTTTAGGTAATATGACCAAACGATTAAGATCTATATACGGGTCAGATCAATTGCTAGAGGCTGATCTAAGAGAATACTATACAGTTATAAAACCTGGTTATTATTATATAGGAAAAAGAATAGTTATCATATTTAAAGTCCCAATAATCTCCCCCGATAAATTCGAATTATATAGGTTAGCAATAGTTCCCAATAAATATATGTACACCTTTATCCCTCCTTACCCTTTCATTGCAACAAACGGGAAAGTTTTCAAGTACATAGAGGCTGAATGCCCGAAGTTTAACCAGTTTCATCTCTGCGAAGAGGAAGTCAACCATCAACCTACGAGAGGACACCCAGATTGCATCCAAGGGCTCATTCTCAACCAATCTCTACAGAAGTCATGCCTGCCCACTAAACTTACGCTGAGCAAAGAAGCCATGGAGCAATTGGACGACAGACAATATACACTTACCTTTCCACAACCAACCCGAACCGAGCTACAATGCGAACGTCAAGAATTCATCTCTCTACACGGAAGTTATCTCGCCACCATTCCGCAAAAATGCTTATTACGCACTGAGCAGTTTACTATTATCAACACGAATGACCACATCAAAGGACAACCTCTGAAAACTACCGAAATACCTATGAACCTGAACATTAACAACGAATCTATCCCACAACTAAAGCTAAATTCACTACACCTGAAAAGTCTACATGAAATCGAAGATAAAATATTAATGCAGCAACCAGTCCAAATCAATCACGCAAACCTGGCACAATCAATTTACCACACGACTATCCCACTATATGTCGTAATATTCGGTGCAACTGTACTGATAATTATTCTAACCATACGCCGTTATAATGTTTGCACAAAGCACAGAAAGCCACAATCATCAGAAGAAAGCGCTGAAAATCATCAATATGAAGTAACAGAATCTCCTACAACCAAGAAAAATGTACCAGCCACATTTTCGCTGAAACTGCTCAAATAGTTGCTGATCTGAGGGGGGAGGTGTTACGTGCGCTGCCTACACCAAATCGGCTGAATAGCGATATGATAGCCATCTACGTACAATAGATGTTTCCACGCAAAATTGCAACACAGGGAGTCTGCTGACCCAACGCCTCGTGTCGTCGCCGGCCACCTACTTCCAATCTGCTGATGCTGCATGCGCGTTTCGCAATCGTTCAGAATTGTATTTTTGGAGATAAATAATTTAGACACTTCGGTACTAGCATCGTCCAAGTCTAGACTTAAGATTTAATATTGTAATTTTAAAGTAATTAAACTCTCCTTTAAATTAATTTCGGTTTTCTTTAATTCCTCCGCCTGTCGGCTTCATAATTCGCTTAGCCGAGCGCACAAACAAATGAGTCATTAATCACAATGCAGGTGCTACCGATAACATGCAATAATAACTAAATCTCTACCAGAATTACTATTGTAAGTATCTATGTGCTATTAAAACTATATATTTAACTAAAAAGAAGGTGAAAACAGCCATATGAGACACAAAATATACTTAGAAATTATTTTGATTGGCAAAAAATTTCATACAAATATATATATTTTTACCGAATGATTACTCGCGCCGCCGCGGATGGCCGGCGCTGATTTTATTTTTCATGGATCGATAATGACCCTAACTATCATATACTCACGCCACACACCCAGCATATTTGTACAATTGAAGAAAAAAAATTAAACGTGATTCTCTCCATACAAAAGAATCTAATTTATTTTTTTTCAGACAAACTATCAACTTTAGAAAAAAAATTATAAGAGTAAAAGTTGTCAGGAATATTATAACACGTCATATAAAAAAAAATCGCGTCGATATTGGAACTTTGTTGCCTAAGTCCACTAATTTTCAATATGGGTCCACTGTGCGGCGCGTTGTGCTCCACGCGTACTTCAAAGAGATGCCAGGGGCCGTATTATGACCTCTTAAAACCATCATGTTTTCGGTGTGAAAAAGAGACGGAGCTATACAGGACGAATAGCACTATCCTTTTCTCACACAGAAAACATGATGGTTTTAAGAGGTCATAATACGGCCCCTGTATAATGAACGGGGCCTGCCATGGTTGTGAAATTGTTCAAAAACGTTACGGACCCAGGAACGCAAAAGGCATTTGGAGGGACACGTTTGGGTTTTAGCCAGTAAGAGTCTTATACTCCGTTTCGCTTTGCTCGGAGCGAGAGGAGTTATTTAATGATCTTTCACCATACAAAATGGTAATTATTATTTAGCCATGAACGTTAAACTAATAACATTATTTAACTTTATCTTCGGCCAAGAAAATAACAATGTTTTACAAATATTTCTCGGCAGCAGAAAGTATCGTATGTATTAAGTACGGATCCCTAATGGATATCATCGACCATGCATTTTTTAGTTTTATAACGGACGAACAGAAATTGTATTTGTGATATAGGTACGCCCAGCCACGAGCCGCCGACACAGAGAAATTCAATTATCAATAACTTATTTTTGGTAATTTAAAACAAACGCGATATATTCGGTCGTTGGCACTATATATGCACTTTTTCGTTTTTTAAATCATATTAGTCTACGTTATCATCGGCTAAACTGAATCGTATTTGTTGCCAGTAATAATAATTCTCATCGCGCCCAGTGACAGATCACTGGTCCGAATTGCGAAATTCCCGGGACGCTGGAAAATGTAGTTTCGTTACCTTTCGTCATCAATAATAAATTTAGAGACAACGGAAAACGGACGAGATGGGAAGTTATGATTATTTGATTGGTTGTGCTATACGGGTATCGAATAAAACGAACCTGTACGATAAGAAGCATTACCTCTTTTCACAATGGGGTGAAAATGGTATGGTTTAATATTTTACAAATTTAAATATTGAACTGTTTCTCTACCATTTTCTGAATGGTAAATCATCAAATGATTAAAATATTGAACTGTTTCTTTACCATTTTCTGGATGGTAAATGATCAAATGATTAAAATATTGAACTGTTTTTCTACCATTTTCTGGATGGTAAATCATTGAATGATTTAAATATTGAACTGTTTCTCTACCATTTTCTAGATGGTAAATCATCAAATGATTTAAATATTGAACTGTTTCTCTACCATTTTGTGGATGGTAAATCATCAAATGATTTTTTCACAGCTTCAAAGGACTGTAGACCTTAGTATATGGTTTTAATTTCAACTTGATAGACGACAGACGATCAACAAAGTGATTCTTTAACAGTTCCTTTTTACCTTTGAGGTACGGAACCGTAAAAAAATAAATCCTAGACACACAAAAATAACAGCAAAACTCTCATCATCTGCCTAGCCCAACCCAATTATGCCGACCCCAACCCCAATTAAGACCCCAATTAAGTTGGGAAAAGGCTAGCCTTTTCCCAACTTAATTGGGGTCGGCTCCCAGTCATACCGGATTCAGCTGAATACCAGTATTTAACGTGGAGCTGCTGCCTACCAGACCTCCACAACCCAATAACTGGGGAACATGTTACTTCTTGGCAGATTTTCTGGCTTCTGACAATCCGTACCGACTGCTAAAGATCTACAATTGACAGCCGGGACCAACGGTTTAACGTGCTTTCCGAGGCACGGAGGAAACTCGGTATGTTAAGATGGTCCCATCCACAGACCAACCTTGGCAACTAATAGCAAAACTCTATATTTTTCAAATACACATACAATAAGTTGGCAATACTCATATTATCTGTGTCACAATAATATATTAACCTTCATAAAAGTGAGTTCTCGGGAATCTTTTTAATAATAAATCGGAGTATGCTTCAGAATTCCATGATCGGTATTCAAAATGGCGCTCTCCAACATACACCAATAAAATGAACGTAAAGTCAGTCAGTAGGCATCAATACCAGAATGAATATGATTGAAATTAGTAAGGAAAATTATTAAAGCACCTTTCCTATCTGTTATTTATTTAAGGGGTTAAAGTTTTGCTGTATCCGACAGAGTCTATAATTGTTTCAATTTAATAATACGTACCAACTATGTATATGTGTAAATTATCGTCGAAATTTAAGATTTGATCACCACGCAATATTCGAAAAAGGTTTTCTGAAGATGTAAGGTAACTTGCAACTTTGAGAAAAGACCTATATCTAATATTATGAATCTGTCTGTTAGTTTGCCAATCAATCATAAACCAGGAAACTTTGACCAGAGAGAAAATGTCAAAACACGTGTGTTTGTCGAATTGCTAAAATATAATGGACTGATTACGTGACATTTGGACAGCGTTTGTCAATCCCATAAATTTTGACAATTGCCTTCGTCACGCTGCGGCCTACAGAATGTCGCATGTATGTATAGGTCTTCAGGATATAGACATAAACGGCATGTCGTGTCCGGCGTGAGCGGCTCTGGAACGCAAAGTGCATTAGGAGGAACACGGGTGGGTTGTAGTCAGTAAGAGTCAGACACTCCTTTCCGCTCCGCGCAGAGCGTAAGAAGTCATTTGATGATTTTCCATCCAGAAAAAAAAAACATAAAGAGATAAAGTATGTACGACTCATTCCTGTACCAAGTTCATTTGGTACTTAAAAAAAAATTACGCTTGCGTAGCATAAAGCAGAATCTAGAATTTCATAATACCTACTATGATTTTGTGAAACATTACAATGAATGTCAAAACTTTAGGAGATAATCGCTTGTACATCATCTGTACCTATATATGTCGCTATTGAGCTATTTGATTGCATAGTATGCATAATAATATGTATGTAGGAATCTAAATATCTCAACTGCGCCTTTGTTATGGATGGGAAGTAATAAAATGACTTCTCTCGCTCTGGGCGGAGCGGAAAGGAGTGTCAGATTCTTACTGACTAAAACCCATCCGTGATCCTCCTAGTGCCCTTTGCGTTCCAGGGCTGCGGTGACTCTTTCGAAGAAATTCCGCAACATCATAATTGTACCTACCTTTATGTTTACGAATATTCTAATAAATTGAAGTACGTGCTTAGTTACTCGTTATAGAGTGAAAAGATTAATCTCTTTGAAGCTGGTTATAACTTTATTAATGTTTAGATGAGGTTTCTTTTGAGAGTGCCAAACCGTCTTTTCGCGTTCGGCATACTTAAGTTATAAATATAAGATTGTTATTACAAAACCATAATGAAATGGCGTATATTTGGGCTCTATGTTTATTTTTGTACATTTTGTTTTCTATTTATAAAAAGTATGTTTTAAAACAGTATTCAATAACTACTTACAAACATGATTTACAGTAAAACTAAAAGAGATGGCATTCATTAAATTAATGGTGATATTTATTAATAATTAATAATATATTATAAAAAGGGAAATAAAGTTGTTAGTTTTACGTGTTTTTCACTGATATAATAATGTATTATAGTTGAGTGCCCGAAGACTACTTATATATTTTTATAAATTGCATAGCATTTGTACCGTTTTGTCCTAAAATTTAAAAAAATAAATTATTGAATTGAAGATTTATTTTGATTCCTAATTCCTATTGGATAACAAATGAATGCGACGATCACGTATTCACGCGATGATCGTATGTCTTAAGGTGACGTCATACAGATGCAACGTCATGATGAAAATGTAAAAAGTCAATAGCCAAGCGTGGTCATGATTAACCTTTACTTCCAATGAGAGTGAATATACTGATTTGGTCATCGAACGCCTTCTACTGAAAAAAAAACAAAATATAACTTATTTTATGCAGACATTTGCAAGCATAAAAGCAAAACAGAATCGTGTCCAATACATTACGCCAGCATATTTTACCAGTGTTCAGTAAAAAACTTCATCACTTAGCAAGATTCCCCCACACAGCCAAGTGAACTTAAGGCAAAGTCACATGCGAGAGGTCTAATAAAAAAAATATGCGTTGACGGTATCGTTGAGTCATCTATACATATAAATAAAATAGGAGTGTCTGTTTGCAATATTGAAATAAAAAATAAATTACTTTTATAAAATTACTTGGTTTTAGTTTTTTATATTACGCTTTGGACCGATTCGGATAGTTGGCGATTCGGTTAATCGGCGTTCTACTGTACATTCAACATTTTTCTTTTTATCTTCTTCTTTTCTTATAATGATAACCGATAATATTGACATAATATTTTAGTGATAAAAGACTACACACTACAGTACACACACGCACACACACACTACACACACTAAACACACACACACACACTCACACACACTATAGTAGTCTACTAGACTACTTTATGAGATAAAACACACCCTACAAAATGAGTCACGAACGTTGCGCTGGCGCCGCGCCGCACCCGCACCGCGGTATACAGTATTTGCGGTGCCGCACCGGCCGTGTTAATTCTTAGACCCGTCGTGTGGCTTCACCCTTACGCCCAAAATCGTTAACGTTCATCTAAAATTCTGAACATTGTTGCCAAATGGTCTCGATTTTGTCACGGTGACTTAAAGTTTGTCACGTGTGACGCAGCTGTTTTCTTGGCAATGTGTTTCGGGTAACAGGGGTTTAAGTACCTAGGCAGGAGTTTTGAAGTTAGGTAGCGAAATTGGTGAAATGATGACATAGTGAACAAATAATCTGCTTGAGCAGGAGAAGACTATAATTATTCTTTAATCGAGAGATCTGGTTGCTCGTTTTATTCAGAAAGCTAGGTAAAATATTGCAGTGTCAAAGGCTTTCGTTTTACAGTTTTAAAACAGTTTAGTAATTTTATTGCGAGCATGCTCACTCTGAGACATGATATGAAAAAAAAAACTTTTTACAAAAAATAAAACCGACTTCTAAACAAAAAAAAAAACAAAAAGTATAAAATAACTTTAATTTCGGAACTCGGTGTTTTTGGTTGCTTTTTTGTTGTTGAACACACCGACTTCCGAAATTAAAGTTATTCTATACTTTTTGTTTTTTTTTGTTTAGAAGTCGGTTTTATTTTTTGTAAAAAGTTTTTTTTATTTTTCACTTTTTAGTGGTACCAACACCCCCTCCCCTCCCCCACCTAAACGAACCAATCACATTGGTGTAAAAAAAAAACGTACTGCTCCTTTGCAGAGTAAACTAAGAGGTCGTCAATGTAGACAATGTAGATATTTTTTTTTAGATTTTTGTTGATTTTTCGGAAACCGCTTGGTTGATTTCGATAAAATTCACGGGACCATTTGGGAAGTATACCCTTTCCAACAAAAAAAGAATTTTTCAAATCGGTGACAAGCAACTGAGTTAAGCGCGAACAAATAATAAAAAATAAAAAAAACATACAAACATCCGAATTGAGAACCTCCTCCTTTTTTAGAAGTCGGTTAAAAATGTATTAGGCAATACTCAGATCTATAACTTAAAAAAAAAGTGTTTAAAAAAAGTGAAAATGAGAACATCATCAGTGAAGTCGAAGCCACGCATTATTTAGAGATAGGTAACTCAAATACTAGTCGTCAGATCTCATTTATGCTAGTTATGAGGTAACACACGAAAAAAAAATACAGTCGATTTGGAAACCTCCTCCTTTTTTTTTAAGGCGTTTAAAAACTATAACCTTCTTTGATTATATACGTAAGTAGGGTGACTGGTAATTGAGTGCGTGTGCGTTCGCGTTGTAATAGAGCTAATATGAAACTTAATGCAATTCAAATTGGATTCAAATTAGGTTGTTTTCTATTTATCGACTTAGAACCAAGAAAGCCCAATTCAACGAATGCACTCAATTTTCTGGGGAAGTAAAACGTACCTACAATTTATTTATGAAAATTTTAATGACATAAGAATGATAAATCTGCTTCAATAATTTCTGTCATACCCATTCAAGTAGGTTTTAACTCAACCAAAGTAATTATTAACCGCTCATTCACCGTTTACAAATGCCTCGAGGGACAGTTTATAGTTATTATTATTTATTTTATTCCGCCAAAGGGATTAATGGTGTCATTTCATGTATGTGAAATAAAATGTACATAGTTGTATGTATCTGCATCATGTGTGTTGTATGTATCTGCATAAAGTTCTGCATTCGAACGCAAAATACGGTTTTTGTATATTGAGCTGACAGATAAATGAGGCTAGCCTGATTACCGAGAGATTTATTTAGTAGTTTCATCATTTAGCTGTTCTTTTAAAAGTGTTTGAGATTACTTTTCAATACGACAGAGGCAGCTGTTTATTTTTTAAAAGTTTATTTATGAACTAGCTGCTGCCCGCGACTTCGTCCCCGTGGAATCCCTGATTTTAAAACATTCTTTATCGCTGCTCCGCTCCTATTGGCTTAAGCGTAATGATATATAGTCTAAAGCCTTCCTCGATAAATGGTCTATTCAACCCAAAAAAAATTCAATTCGAACCAGTAGTTCCTGAGATTAGCGCGTTCAAACAAACAAACAAACTCTTCGGCTTTATAATATTAGTATAGATAGTGTACCGGACGGACGTAAGCGACTGGAACGGGGTGTTTAGGGTAGATCTATCGTAAACCGTTATTCTTTCTTGTTTTCTTCGCTTGGTGTTTTTGGAATAGATTAGGATTAGGGGATATTTGCTTACAAGGAACAAATGAATAAAGACGCAGAAATGATTTGCTAACACTGCAGTTATATCTATACTTTTTTGTTATTTATGATGCTAAAGTCGATATGGCTTATTGTTTTGTGTTTTTAATTTATCTACTTTCTACTTAGTTTGTGTTCTACCTGTAGGTATTTTATTTTGACAACCGACCATAATACTCCCACTGCGCCCGCGCGTTCCATCATTTGTCTATGATATCGACAAATGATACTGGAGCACTGGGCCATTGAGTTAGTCGATATTATTCATTATTTTGTTGTATGTGTGTATTTTTTACTTTTAATTTATTTCATAATTATGTTGTTATGAACATTAGTTGATACTTATTATTTTATTGGTATTTATTTGTTTCTTTTTAATTAATAAGTATGTATCCTGTGAGTGTATCCGTGGCATCACAGGCCCTATCAGAACACCAGCGCTGTGGTATTTATCAATTGATTAAATATCGCAGCATATGCTGAGATAGGGACCTTTTTTGGCCTCGCACAGTTTAAATTTAATATTAAGCTTTTAATTATGTTTTTTTTTTTTAATTTTAATTTTATCTGTTTTGCGCGAGTCCTAAATAAACATTTTTCTTTCTTTCTTTTCTTTCTTTTTCTTTATAATCTATACTAATATTATAAAGCTGAAGAGTTTGTTTGTTTGTTTGTTTGTTTGTTTGTTTGAACGCGCTAATCTCAGGAACTACTGGTTCGAATTGAAAAATTCTTTTTGGGTTGAATAGACCATTTATCGAGGAAGGCTTTAGGCTATATATCATCACGCTTAAGCCAATAGGAGCGGAGCAGCGATAAAGAATGTTTTAAAATCGGGGATTCCACGGGGACGAAGTCGCGGGCAGCAGCTAGTAATATTATAAAGCTGAAGAGTTTGTTTATTTGTTTGTATGTATGTTTGTTTGTTTGTTTGAACGCGCTAATCTCAGGAACTACTGGTTCGAATTGAAAAATTCTTTTTGGGTTGAATAGACCATTTATCGAGGAAGGCTTTAGGCTATATATCATCACGCTTAAGCCAATAGGAGCGGAGCAGCGATAAATAATGTTTTAAAATCGGGGATTCCACGGGGACGAAGTTGCGGGCAGCAGCTAGTTCAGTTATAAATTCTAATTGTTTCTTGCCTTTCTTTTTTAAAATTTATTTCCATCGTAAACTGATTACTATCGTTTAGTTTAACAAAAATGAGGCATTATTTTAACCATCATAAAACTATGTTCAATTTGACCTTTAACAGTTTTTTGACAATAATAGATAATTTTTAGTCAGGATAGGGGTTGATGAACCTCCTAGTAAAGCTGGTGCAATTCTCCGTATCTTCGGGAGATAATCAACCCTGTCCACTGAGGGCTTAGTTCAACGGAACTACTAAATTTATCTATGAATCTGAACTTATTTACTATTTGGGGTTGCTTTCTCGAAAATCTGAGCCTAAAGGCTGCCATACTATATACTTCAGGGTAGGTGTATCATCCTCTATCCGGATACATAAATCTAAAACCTACCTCTTATGGACATGTAAATCTGGATAAACCTCAGTGCTTTTGTTATGGATAGGAAATCATCAAAAGACTTTTCCTGCTCTGGACGGAGCGGAAGGGGATATCAGACTCTCTTACTGACTAAAACCCACCCGTGTTCCTCCTAGTGCCCTTTCCGCTCCAGGGCTACGGTAACTCCCCACCGAATGTGTCTCCACGTTGTCGTCGTGGTGGGGCTTGAGCGTCCCAATGATCTTGCAAGCTTTCCCGGTAGAGCCACTCATGCCGGAAGGTCGCAAGTGAGGGATCAGACCAAGAGAGACACACGCTTGCTCGCTGCTCTCTGGTACGCGTCTGATCATCAGACGTGACTGTGAGAGCAGCGAGCAGGTGGAGAGGTGAGGTTAGGAGAGAGGGCCCTGAGAAGGGGCGGAGCGAAAAGGGACCACACCCTTAAAAGGAAAACCATGAAAAAAGACGCTTGCAAAATGAGTCCCCAGGTGGGTCCCGACTGCTCAGCGGTCGGGGAATCCCACCCCGCTTCGGCGGGCTGCCCTCCGTACTCTGGGGTGGGCACCAAACGTCTTCCGCTTGCCAGTGGCAACAAGAGCCGAGGAGGCTCCAATTCGTCGTCGTCATCCGGATCCGCCTCCTTTAAGGAGCTGATGGCGCACGAATTCGCAGAGGAGGGTTCGCCTGAGCGCCGGGGTGGCGTGGAGTTGGATTCCGACTCCGCGCTAGACCTAGTAACGGTCAGCTCGGCGGGCTCGGGAGATGAAAGAGGGGGGGCTGCTGCGGAAAACGTAAAGTTCTTCCGCAAGCGGCCCAGACGGGAGGATGACAGCGGGTCGTCCTCCGAGGGCGAATTTGCCTCCGCCCGCAAAATCCCCACCGCTAGGCGGGGCAGGGGCTGTGAGGCAGGGAGGGGGCTGGCACCCTCTACCCGGGAGGTGGAGCGTCGGGCCGAGAGGTTGGTGGAGGAGGGGCGTCGCCCTGGAGGGAGCGGTCGCAGGGCTCCCTCTACTCGTCCGCCTCCTCTCGACTCTGACGACTTGGAGTCCCCGGGAGAGGTACCTCCCGCTGTTGAGGACCAGAGGGCCCAGTTTGCGGAGGTCGTGGAGGCCGCGATCCGCGCTGTGGCCTTCAAGAGGAAGCAGTCCTCGAAGCGGGAGGCCATCAGTGCGGCCAAAGCCTCCATACTGGCGGCAGCGGCGGCCAACGCTGGCGGGACTGCCTCAGACGAGGCGTCGGAGTTGCGGGCGGAGGTCGCCCGCCTCGCGGTTCTTACGGAGCGACTCGTTCAGGAGAATGAGTCGCTCCGGAGGGACCTGGCGGGGATGGCCAGAGCGGCCTCCGTGGAGCCGCGAGGGGGACTGAGTCCGGCAGCGCCGGAGGGGGGCCAAGTGCTGAGCCAGGTGCGGGACCTGGTACGGCAGGAGCTGGCTCCCTTCCGGAGGCAGTTCTCCATGCTGGAGGACATGGTCCGGCGTCCCCCAACAGCGGCAACAGCGGCGACTCAGAGGGCCCCGGGCCAGCAGCAGAAGGCGGCTTCGTACGCGGCCGCCGCGGCTGCCAGCCCGGGAACGTCCGGCAAGGCGAAGGCAAAGGCCAAGGGCGGAGCAGCGCCAGCGCCTGTGGCGCCGGCGGCTGCGACGCCGGCGACGACCAAGTCGGCCCCGGCGAAAAGGGGTGGGAGGAAGGCTCGGGGAGGAGCGGCTAAGGCTGCGGCGCCAGTGGTGCCACAGCCGCCCCCACCCCCACCCTCGGACCCTTCTGCGGCCGGGGCCGAGTGGCAGGTTGCTGGCCAGAAGCGGAGGGCCAAAGAGGCGGCCAGGAGGAAGGCGAGGAAGCAGCGGCGTAAGGCCAACGCTATTGCGGCGAGGCTTCGCGCCCCGAAATCCGCGGCTGTAGTGCTCACACTGCAGCCGGAAGCGGAACAGAGGGGCGTGACGTATCTCGCCGTATTGAAGCGGGCGAAGGAGGCGGTGAGCCTCCAAGAGCTGGGCATCAGCGGGGGCATCGGGGTCAGGAGGACCCTAACCGGTGCCCGCAAGCTCGAGCTCGCCGGAGCGGAGAGTGGCCCGTTCGCGGACGCCTTGGCCGAAAAGCTGAGGCCGGTCTTACCCGCGGACGAGGTCCGGGTGTCCAGGCCGACTAAGCGCATCGACATGCGCATAGTGGGCCTGGATGACTCCGTTACGGAGGAGGAAGTTGTGGCCGCCGTCGCCAGGACTGGGGGGTGCTCTGCCGAGCTCGTCAAGGCGGGCACCCTCCGGCCTGACAACACGGGCATGCAAACCCTTGTGGTGAGCTGCCCCGTGACGGCGGCCAGAACTGTGTCGGAGGGCCGAAGGCTCTTGGTGGGATGGGTGTCTGCGCGGGTAAAACTGCTGGAACCCAGGCCTCTGAGGTGCTACCGCTGCCATGTGGGCAACCACACGGGAGCTATGTGCCCCTCGGAGGTGGACCGCAGCGGTCTTTGTTTCCGCTGTGGTCAGCCCGGTCATCGGGCCGGCTCATGTGAGGCCACGCCGCACTGCAGTGCATGTGCGGCTGCTGGCAAGCCGGCCGAGCACTGGGCTGGGGGAAGGGCCTGCGCGCCATCCGCCCCGACCAAGGGCAAGAGGTCTGCCGCCGCCGCCGCCTCTGCCGCCGCCGCGGCTTCCGTCGCCGCTTCTGCCGCTTCTGCTGCGGGTGCTGCGACTCCCAACGCTCGGGAGGGTGCTGAGATGGAGTGCCAGTAATGGTCCCATCTCGGCCTCCTCCAGAGACAAGTCGGCCGCTGTGCTATTGCGCAGTGGCTGATGCCTGGGGACGGTGAGCGTGGGTGGCTCGCCGTCCGACACCAGGTTGAGTCGACGACGCGTTGTGTTCCACGCGCGCCGAAGGAGCCGTCAGCACCAAGGACGGGACCCCATAGGGTCGGTGCCTGCTAGGGTTGCGGAATTTGTTCGAAAGAGTTACCGCGGCCCTGGAACGCATAGGGCACAAGAAGGATCACGGGTGGGTTTTAGTCAGTAAAAGTCTGACACTCCCTACCGCCCCACCCAGGGCGGGAGGGGTCATTTGATGATTTCCCATCCAGAAAAAAAAAAAAAAAAAAAAAAAGGGCTACGGTAACTATTTCGAATAAATTCCGCAACAGACCTCATCGCTATGCTTTCAGAACGAAAAGAGATTATCTATAATCTGAAAACGCTGGTCTAGTTGTAACCTATTCACTCTGACCTGCCCCCAGTTCCGACCTATCAGGAATCACAGAATCTGGCAGTAAATTCCACTCCATAGCTTTTTTTTTCTGCAGTTGCAATATGACAATGAAGTGTTTGAGAGAACGTTTTCTGTATACAGTTAAATTATTACTCCTTCAATCATACTTATGTGCTTGCTATGTATCAAGCACATAAGTATGACTGAATTTCACTAAGTATGAAAGTTCATACTTAGTGAAATTCAGTGTATGTAGTTGTAGGCGCCGGGTTCAGTTCGCCCGAAACCGCCTTCCACTATATACGCGCTCGCAATCTAACCTTGTAACAGTATCATACAGTAAAGACTTATCCAGAATTCACAGTCTATCATTTCTCTCCGCACACACTACCCCCGAACACCCCAAAATAGTGTTAGTTATTTTTCGTCATGAGTGTACATTTTCACGCTCTATGGGCACGCTCACAACGAAAATGTGCTCGAAATTAGTCAATTTCCTGTCATGATTACGGTACGGAAAACTATGGAACCATTATGCTTGGCCCGGCTCGAACTTGGCCGGTTTTATTATTAACGTATGTAAATGGTTTTCCGTATCAAGTTTTACGCTTGCAAAGAACTTAATTTATTTTTAGAAAGTAAGTTTAGTTGCAAGATTTTCTTCAGTACTTTTCGAAGGGAGGAAGGAATTATTTATGCCTTAACTTTGAGCATGAATTAATTCACGCATTTTTAACTTTAAGCAAGTACATATTTTATGTATTTTTAATGTTGCATGATTAAAAAGAGATTACTAATAATAATCCTGCGAATGCGTAGCCTTCACAGCGTGAAAGTTCTGCGAGCATTCGCTGCCACTTCAGTTTGGCGATCCTTAAGGCTTTAAATCTTCTGATGAAGCCCATTATTACACAAATACTAATTTGTTTGTAGTCTCCTATTCGTTATATATTCGCTATAGTTTATTCAAATCTTTTTCTCGTCTTTTTAATACTTTTATCTGCCTATCTATACTAATATTATAAAGAGGAAAGATTTGTATCTTTGTATGTAATGAATAAACTCAAAAACTACTGCACCAATTTCAAAAATTCTTTCACCATTAGAAAGCTACATTCACCTTGAGTAACATAGGCTATATTTTATCCCCGTATTTCTACGGGAACGGGAACTATGCGTGTGAAACCGCGGGGCGCTGCTAGTTAGCTATAATTCACGTTATGTCATAGAAGAAAATATTCCCTATCTCGCTCTATCTTTTTAGTCAAACGATGACTCGACTCCTTGGCTATTGCCTTTATACATTCCCGTCACGTTCAACCATTACTTTTTACGTATATATGTTGAAGATTGCATTGGAACATAAATATTTGAACTTGCTGACTCTTCGACTACAAAGTGAGTAACACAGGTAGTAACCCAGTTTTTATATTAGTTCCAAACTTTATGTTTGGTAATTCAATAAATGTTTCACCTGATCGTTTCATTTTCTCTTGGGAACGGTAACGTAACTGAAACTTCGTGTTATTTTGAAACGTAAGTGAAACCCTTTTACAGGATGAAATTGTGCAAGTTTTATCATGTTTTTATTATACAACTGACCCAGTAACAGGGTAAATTCAAGCTTTTATTGAAACTGTTGAATTTTGTCAATAGACTTGGTAAAGAATCTCGATGCTTCTATTTTAGTCAAAGTCATAGATATACATACATTTATTCAATATTTCTTCCACTTTTCTGTGTCCTTTGCTAGATCTGGCCCTTCTGTTGGGTGAGGAATCCAGTGGCGTGCAGTGGTTCGAGTTAGGGTGGTAAGCCAGAAAATAATGTCCAAAAACAAAACACACCACATTATTCAGGGTTGAAATTTGGTGTCTTTTTTTGTTTATTTTTAATAGGCAATTAAAAAAAAAAACTCATTTCATTAAAAATCAACCCTAAATAATGTGGTTATTTTTTAAAATTTATTTGGACATTTTCTCTGGTCTACCCTAACTCGAACCACTGCACGCCACTGGAGGAATCTAACTTATATCTACTTCTGGGCAATAACTTCATTGTGTAGAAGAACTACAAACGATTGGCCCACTGCTGAGCAAAGGTCCCAACTCTCCCAATTAGAGCCACGTCTATCTTTTGCAATCTTTGTTTTTGTTCTGTATGTGAAATCATCAAATGACTTATCTCGCTCCGGACAAGGGAGTGTCAGACTCTTACTGACTAAACCCACCCGTGTTCCTCCTAGTGCCCTTCGCGTTTCAATATCAACAATATCTCGAACAACAATAAATGTATAAATCGGGTACTGTATATTTCACCTCTTTGATCAGGAAGTTTAGAAACTTTACGGCACATCTTTACTTAAATTATAAAGCTGAAGAGTTTGTTTGTTTGGTTGAACGACCTAATGTCAGGAACTAATCGAACGAATTGAAAAAAAACTTTTAGTTTTGGATAGCCTATTTATCGAGAAACGCTATAATAGGCTAGATAACACAACCATATGATTAACAATAGTGGAGCATCAATGAAAAAATGAAAAATGTTACAAAAAACGGGCTCTTATTTCTCTCTTATATGTGATCCAGGCGAAGTTGTGTGGAACAACTTGTCTGTACTAATACTATAAAGAGGAAAGATTATTTATATTATAGGTTTGATTTTTAAAGAAAAGAAAAAAACGTTGCCCCATACTAGGATTTACTCCTGTATCGTGGGTGTATTCACAAACATTAAAACTCACATACACAAAACACCCAGACCCGGAACAATTGTCCGTAGACCATATAAACATTTGTTCCGTGCGGGGATCGAACCCGCGACTCGTAGTGCAGCAGCCGAACGCTCAACCGCTGCGCCAACCGTGTCGTTTGAAAAGGACCCTAGTGTAAAATTTATACTTTAATATCCCAAGATACCAAAATAAAAAGTCCCGTTAAAACAAGATAGGTCCATCAAAATTCACAGTCTCTATTGCTAGGTAATAGAAACTCGAGCACATCAATTCTCTAAGGCTTGAGGAATGGCCTGAAACTCCCTTAGAATATAAAACGGTTTAATTTGTTGTGTTAAGAAGAATAACTTCACTTCGCTTGGATAGTTCCTTTTCGGGTCGGGGTTTTAAATTGGGGGTAATCTCGCGATTAGAGACTGTGCCTTTATCCTCTAAATTATGGACAACCGTGATTTTTAAGCTTTGATTAACATTATACGGTTTCTGTTTTGGGACTACTAAGTGAGAAAACTGGACAAGAACAAGATGCTAGTCAGATTGGTGCACCAAGGGTTCCGATCGAAAGGGAAACGTCACGGTCCAGCCGCAACAAAAGACGCTCCGGGCATCGGGAAACGCAGGGCGATTCCCGGCCACCGTAGGCGCGGGCCTGCGGACGGCGCGCTATGGGTGGCTTGTCGTGCTGTGGATAGCAAGCGAGTCGACGGCGCGCGGCGCGTCGTGTTCCACGCGCGCCTCAAAGAGCTGTCAGCAACGAAGACGGGGCCCCATAGGGTCAGTGCCTGCTAGGGTTGCGGAATTTGCTCGAAAGAGCCACCGCCGCCCTGGAACGTAAAGGGCATAAGAAGGATCACGGGTGGGTTTTAATCAGTCTGACACTCCCTTCCTCTCCGCCCAGAGCGGGAGAAATCATTTGATGATTTCCCATCCAGAAAAAAAACGCAGTCCGCCTCCTCCTTCGAATTACTGCTTCGCAGAAAGAGGTGACTGCCTCCCAAGCCTCCTTGCTCCGGACCATAGATTGACCCAGGGCCGGAAGCGTAAGGTCACCGCCGAAAAAATCTGCTTCTTTGCTCTGGAGCGTGCGGGAAAGCTCTACCTCCATTCTGAAGACTATAGCAAGAAGGTATAAGTCTCCTTTATTACGATACTAGCTGCTGCCCGCGACTTCGTCCCCGTGGAATCCCCGATTTTAAAACATTCCTTATCGCTGCTCCGCTCCTATTGGCTTAAGCATGATGATATATAGCCTAAAGCCTTCCTCGATAAATGGTCTATTCAACCCAAAAAGATTTTTTCAATTCGAACCAATATTTCCTGAGATTAGCGCGTTCAAACAAACAAACAAACTCTTCAGCTTTATAATATTAGTATAGATGTATATCAAACTACTGCCTTGTTTCCAAATAGATAATAAGTTTACTAACATAGGTATAAGTTATCTTCTTTTTTCATGAATTTACTAACCCATATGGAAGTTGCTGCAGTCTTGTTAAATTTAAAACCAAAATCTCGATTTCAAGCTCGGAAAAGAAATAACACTCAAAATAAAACTATACCACACTTAAAACTAAAACGTTTTAAATCAACCAGCAATATATAAAACTAGACAAAAACTACCCGCCATTGAAACAGTATTCTATAGTCTAAGGCGCGACGTTCCATTTCACGCGAGGGAATTTGAAGTTGGAAGCCAGATAGTGGAGTGTTGCGATCCTTTATACGTAACTTTGTGGCGTATAGTTTCACACGTAGGTAAATGTTATCTGGCAACACAGTTTTACAGTTTGTAGACTTGTATGAATATTTTAAGAGAACTTGATGCTTTGAACGTATTCTATGTGAGCTTTTAAAGTTGTGTTTTGGAACGGTTCTAAGAAAATGCACGATGTTTTTGTTGGAGTTCCGTGATGTGTTGCCTGCCGGGTAAAGTTTTGTATGTAGATAATGTTACCAACAGCTTTATGTTTACGTGTTCGTTGAGAAATCTTCGATAAGATTTTAAATAATATAGCATAAGCATAATCAGCCTTTTAATGGTGTATCCATAGCATAATTATCTACATTGCACATCAAAGATTGAATAGAATAGAATGGAAAAAATTAGGGAATGGGCCGTAATCCACAACGCGGCCCTAGTGCGGGTTGGTGAATGTCACGTCTTCGAATTTTTGATTCTAGGACATGCCGGTTTCCGCACGATGTTTTCGTTCCCGTTTTGAGAGAAGTGGTAATGAAATAAATTAAACAACGTAATGCGCTTGGCTGGGTTTGAACCCGGGAACTACAATTCGTAAGTCGGGGCCGTTTCTACTCGGCCACCACTGCAATATAACTGTTATAAAGTTGCAGTTTTAGCATATCGGACGATAATCGTCAAACTAAGATCACAATATTTGAAGTCCCACGAAGGGAACTGCAGAAATTGTGCAATTGAGTTCATATTTTGCTCACCATGACTTACAGTGCTGAGACATGGAAGCTCACACAAGAGGCTGATACCTTGAGACTTGCACAGACAGTTACTAATGTTTCTTTCTTGAAATACGACTGATACAACGACTTCCAAACGTCAAGACCCGAAGAATTAAATTACGGTGAATTTGCTTGCAGCTCTTTTAAAATCTCCATACTTTGTCCCTAATCTCTTCAAAGTTCGTTGACCTTGGCTTACGAATTGTAAGGTCGCCGGTTCAAACCCAGCCAGGCGCATTACTTTGTGTAATTTATTTAATCACCACTGCTCTCAAAACGGTAAAGGAAAACATCGTGAGGAAACCGGCATGTCCTAGAACCAAAAAATCGAAGACATGTGACATTCACCAACCCGCACTGGGCCCGCGTGGTGGATTACGGCCCATTCCCTCTCCTAGAGAGGAGGCCTGTGTCTGTGTCCCAATAGTAGGAACGTTAAAAGGCTGATTATGCTCTTCAAAGTTAGAGTGAGCATGCAGGCAGAACAGACAGGTAAATTCATTTCATCGTCGACTTTGTCTCTGTCATCTCTGACCTAGACTAGAGTTAAGAGCAAACCCATCTCAAATAAAAAAAAATGTCTGTTTGTTACATACTCACTTATAAATGAATGAAATTCAACAATCGGTAAAGTGACGAACAAGTTACCTGACCATTCTCCTCATATAGTACCTCAGAATATGAGATTAAGGACTGTCCACAACTGTGTTCACGATGCTATGTCACAACTAAAATGCTGGTAGAAGCTATTAGAAAAAAAACTTTTTATAAAAAATACAAGCAACTTCTAAACAAAAAAAAAAAAAAAAAAAAGTACAAAATAACTTTAATTTCGGAACTCGGTGTTTTTGGTTGCTTTTTTGGTTTTTGAACACACCGACTTCCGAAATTAAAGTTATTTTGTACTTTTTGATTTTTTTTTTTTTTTTTAGAAGTCGGTTGTATTTTTTGTAAAAAGATTTTTTATTTTTCACTTTTTAGTGGTTCACTTCCAGCTGAACATACCCATCACAGTGGTATAAATTGGTGTAAACAATAAACAAACATGCGATTTCAGCTATCCCGACAGATTTGCTATCATTTATTGAAATTAACAAAAAACCGCTTGTTCGATTTCGATAAAATTTTCATGGGACCAATTGGGAAGTATTCCCTTGACCTAGACCGTTCCCTTTCCAACAAACAAAGAATTTTTCAAATCGGTTGGCAAGCGACGGAGTTATGCGCGAACAAACATAAAAAAATACAAACATCCGAATTGAGAACCTCCTCCTTTTGTAGAAGTCGGTTAAAAAAACGGAAAGGGAACGGTCAGTCTATATCTCTACGTCTATGCTATTTACTTATACAGTCTTGAGTGTTCAGTAATGAACAGTACTACAACTGCTTAGAGTGTCCCCTCTTTACCTGAAGAAAGATTCAATGCTGTGGCTCTCTTTCAATAGCTAGTGCGTATTTATGTTACCTCAATCCTGCGTTTGAGTGCCGCAAAGAGTTTCGTTTTAAAGTGAAGTGCACATGAATGTAGCACTTGGATTTAATGTGTGTTCAGTGTACACGCGGCTTTTAAACGAGCAAATTGTGAGCTTAAAGTTTGTCAAGATGGAATTTTCTGGTTTCTGCTTAGCTGTTTGTAGGGGTGTTATATAAATAGAATTGGGTATAGTGTATATAAAGTATATAAAAGTATATAAAGTGCATTTAAGTGCAAGAGTCGGGCCTGGTGACGTCACGTCGTTGGTAAAAATTACCACACGTAGTGGCGTCAAGCGCATTTTCCACGCACTGTATCGTATTAATTTTTTGTTTACTTAAAAATAAAACGTGTTTAATATTTTTTAGAAATCTACCTATGAGATGGACTAATTAGATTTTTGCATTCTTATTCGGCTTATGCATCGAAACAAAATACAGGCTGTTCCAGAAGTGCATGGTCCTATTTAAGGCTGATATTGGGTAGTTTATATAGGTACCTACTTAAAGAAAAAAACAAAAACAATCAGAGCTCACAAACTGCATCTGACTGCTTTAAAAGTAATTTGTTTGGAACTTTCTAGTCAGTCTTTGCAGTCGAATATTTTGAAAAAAGCCACTTTTTTGTTTTGCAATTTTTTCCTTTATATCTATCAGCTACCCCACAGGACACTTAAATATGAATGACCACGCATTTCTAGGTTTCTCTAAAAGAGACCATAGGAGTTTTCTCAAGAACAGGTGCATCATAATCGCACTTTATAAAAATATCCTCTAATTTCACTAATGTGTGACTAGTTTTGACATTGATTGTCGCCGAGATGAAATAGCGAATATAAGTTCATTCTCAGTTTTGGGTTCAGACACTGCGCTATCTGTGACCTTTTCTACGATTCAAAGACTTACTGAGAAGTCTTCGTGACATGCTGAATTGATCCGTCAACAGGCTTCAGACACGAAGCCTGGGTTTCGAGTCACTACGTTCACGTAGTAGAATCTATACTAATATTATAAAGCTGAAGAGTTCGCGTGTTTGTTTGTTTGTTTGTTTGTTTGTTTGTTTGAACGCGCTAATCTCAGGAACTACTGGTTCGAATTGAAAAATTATTACTTCCTCGATAAATGGTCTATTTGGGTTGAATAGACCATTTATCGAGGAAGGCTTTAGGCTATATATCATCACGCTTAAGCCAATAGGAGCGGAGCAGCGATAAAGAATGTTTTAAAATCGGGGATTCCACGGGGACGAAGTCGCGGGCAGCAGCTAGTATTTAATAAATGCAATAAGGCTTCGATATACTTGACTATCTACCTAGGAAACCTATTTAAACCGATATACAATTTAACCGGCTTGCTACTTATGGTTTCCGTATCCAAAGGGTAACCAACGGACTCCTATCAGGTGCTAAGCCTCTTTTGTCCCTCCGTCGGTCTACCAGCAAGTTCTATTTTACACAAGGAGGTTAATTTAGAGCTAGGTCCACCGAACTACTTTTTGGATTCTAGACCAAACACTGAGATGGTAACCCATCGCAATTTTACTGAATAGAATAGATTAGAATTTTATTTTGCAAATATGGGTAATACATAATAGTTCTTAAGATTACATTTAGCCCAGCCACATTTTACCAATCGTTGCAATGTCATATTTTTGTTTTCTTTTTTTACTGTGTACTTACTTTAGTTTTTGCCCGTGAATTCGTACGCGCGTATGCCGTTTTTACCCGTCCTCGTAGGATTTTCGGGAAATCCTCTCATAGTGTTCTCTTAGAAAGAACCTACATGCCAAATGAATGAGTTTCGCCTGTGCACAGTCTGTTGGTCACTTTCAGTAACGAAAAAGTTTTATATTATCACTGGAAAATGGCAAACTCTGTAAGGTTGTAAAATATCCTTAGAGATTGTAAACTCTCGATACATTGTCAGCTGTGTATCCTACTAATATTATAAACGTGAAAGTTTGTAAGTATGGATGGATGGATGGATGTTTGTTACTTTTTCACGCAAAAACTACTGAACAGATTTAGATGAAATCTTACTTATTTTGTTATTATCTAGTGATACCTATTGATGGGAGCAGTGGTGGCCGAGTGGTAACGGCCCGACTTACGAATTGTAGATCGCGGGTTCAAACCCAGCCAGGCGTATTACTTTGTGTAATTAATTTCATCACCACTGCTCTCAAAACGGTGAAGGAAAACACCGAGAGGAAACCGGCATGTCCTAGAACCAAAACTTCGAAGACACGTGACATTCACCAACTCACACTGGGCCCGCGTGGTGGATTACGGCCCATTCAAAAACCCCTCAGTTACCGTTAATAATATCTAGTGATGTAAAATCTCCAGTTTTTTAGTCTAAAAGTATGTATGTAGTACTTATTTCTAAAAATAAATCTGAACGTACTACGAACACGGTTTTAATGAAGCAATGCCGTAACTTTGGGTATCATGTTTGGATATTTTCCACTCCGGAAAATTAAAACTTCGAAGCCGAGAACAGAATAATCAATATTGTTATTTATTTTTGATTTTTAGGCTATCGGAAAAAAACTACTGTAAACAGTAAATAATGAGTGTTGTTGACAGACAAACTGTTCTAACTTCTATGCGTTAGCATAGGTCATCTATCAACAACAGTCATCTTCCGAAATGAAAACATTTTAATGCAGTTTTTCTTTATAAAAATATATTTGGTTTCTAAAGAGTTTTTTTTACATATAGTAGTAAGTTTAATATGCATACTGGCAACCGGCGCAGCTTTTTTACATGACCATTCATACGGATTCGAAAACTGTCAAAAACCCCACTAATTTCCATCCATTTTACCGATTTTTTTTCCATTGATTGTCGCTGAAATGGTAATTCGACTTGATTTCAAACTTTTTTGTTATCGTGTACGAGAATTAACGTTCAGATGTATGAACGTTAACAAAGCAAACGAGCATGTAACGATGGTAATAGATGCTTCTGGTAGGTAGGTATAGAACGTTGCCACGGTTACCGGAATTTGTTCAAAAGAGCGGCCCTGGACAGCAAAGGACATTAGGAGTAACACGGATGGGTTTTAGTCAGTAGGATCTGACTCTCCCTTCCACCCCACCTAGAGCGGAAGAAGCCTTTTGATGATTTCATAATAATAAAAAAAATATAGAACGTTGGTGGCAAATTGAACTGTCAAAACTTCCCGAATCTATGGTCAATTTTGTTAACTCTATGGCAATCAATTTTTTTTTGTAAATGCACTGTTGTGATACGCTTGATAGCGTGTCATGGACATACGGACTTGCGCTAACAAAAACATGTGAAGCGCGTTTATTGAACGTAAACTGTGCGTATTTTGTGTAGCTCGCATAGTGGACGTAAAAAAGTGAATTGAGTTTTGTTTCAAACGTAGCCTAACTTAGTTGGGGAGTTCTTTATATATCAGTTTAAGAACTCCCTTAATAAATAAAATAAATACTAAGGGAGATATAAGAATCTGACATTTCATTCCGCTCCGCCCAGAGCAGGAGAAGTCATTATTTTAATGATTTCCTCTCTAGAAAGAACGAAAATGGGAATGTTAGATTTGAACCCATCCGTGTTCCTTTCAAATTCTTCTTGCTATCCAAAGTTGCGATGAATCTTTAGAACAAATTTTGCGACCCGGGCAGAGGGCCGTGATACAGTCGAGGCATAGGCCCAATAGCTTAGTGGCAACTGTAGCCGGCAGGGTGGATGGCCTAATGGTGTCTCACTGGATGGCGGTACACAGACCGTCTTTCAGGTATATAAAGTAGGCTTATTGTGTATCTTTTTGTTTTGTTGTTGTTAGTGTTTTAATTACTATGGATCTCTGGTCTGATACCAAGTTGTTATATATTATAGCAAATTTAATGGTTTGTTGAAAAACAGTGATTTTTCGCTTTCTATACAAAATTTAAAATTCGTTCACTGTTTCTCTCTTTTTCGAAAAAGTTATTTATTTATAGCAAAATGTTAACACCGTTACAAGGTTGTCTTAAGCAAATGAATGCATTACCCTGTTAGGGCGCAGTAAAATAACTTAAAACTAAAGCAAAGCGTAGAGGTATACAATATTAACAATGATGTCATTGTTCCATGAATTCATTCATTAAATTATATTTGGACCTATTGGACTAACTTGTAAATAAAGTTTCAGTAATCTAGTAGTTCAAGTAAACGGTGTCAATTTGTCGGGCTTAAACGTAAAAATGGGCGTTCCCCGGGTTCGATTTTGGGTCCACCACCACCTTTGAGATAATTATCTTAGTAACAAAAATATGTTTAATGTGACTTCTTAAACCAACTCACAAAAATAATAAAACAGCATGTAGACCGGTACCTACTTTTTATTATTACCAGTATTTTTCCCATCCCAGTTCCAACGATTGGATTTAGTTTCTGATTTGAAAACTTTGATGATATATTCAAATTCAATTTTAATTCAGTTTCCCTTCCCATGAATTTAAATTATGTTTTCGAAAATTTTATGTTTCTTTTTTTGTAAAAAAATAAATAACATTAAAATTATTAAATGGGATTAGCTTTTAATTTATTTTTATTTGGCTTTATTTTTTCCTTAAAGTATTTGCTTTGAAATCTCCAATGATTGCATTAATGGTGGTATTCAAACTTTTTCAATCAGAATAGTTCATATTAGTGAACAATTTTAAAATTGAAATCATACAAAAAGTTATTTGCTAACCACTCACTCCGTAATTGAAGATTGATTGATTTTCAAAATATTTTTAGAAAATTCTAAAAAGTTACATTCTAAATTAAATTGTTCTACATGCTTACTGGTTCAGTTAACAATTTCAATTTGATGCAAACACCAAAATTGAAAGTCAAATTTCTGTAAATAATAAATGCATGACCGAACACAGATTAAAAATAGCCGCATCCTAAAAGCTGTTTTAGGTAGACCTTGTTATACAATTATTTTACCATCGATCATATTTGTTATTTGATTAACAACCTTTTTTCTACATGTTTTGATTTCTTTTTTTAATGCAGATCTTTAAATGAGTTACTACTAGCTCTAACGATGTTTTTATTAATTTGACAGTCTGTAAACGGGGGTTTTAAGAGCGTTTCCTCCACCAAGCTTCTTTAATTTTCATAGCAGCGCCCCGCGATTTAACCAGAGTTGTCCCCGTTCCTGTGGAAATGCGGGCATAAAATATAGCCTATGTTACTCGGGGTGAATGTTGCTTTCCAATGGTGAAATAATTTTTGAAATCGGCATAGTAGTTTTTGAGTTTATTCATTACAAACATACATACACACAAAAATACAAATCATTCCTCTTTTTAATATTAGTGTAGATTAAATTCCAAGAATAAGAACACAACAAGAAACTTGCAAGTATGCATCAAACGCCGTGAGATCTAATATATTAGTTTTCACGGCGTTAGTATCTTCTGTCTTACTGTCTGCACGGTTAAAAAAAAAAACAAAGCCTAACCTAGCCCTAATCTCCCTGTGCCCTATGTTCCGCTATTTAGGTAGGCCAGAAATTCCGATAAATTGTAGAACCGTACACGGATAGATCGCCAACATGTCATAAGTTTATGACAGTTCACAATTTCTCTGAATTACTTGGATAGATTATTGACTATCAAATTTTGATGCTTAAAAAATATTCCGAGAGTTTACAAAACTTCAAGATATTTTGTAATCTTACGCATTTTACACCTTTCCGGTGATAATTCACTCAATTGGGATAATTTTTACTTATTGGTGGGCAAAGCCGCTTGCTGATAAATAAATCTTTTAAATTTTAAAATGGCAGATATATCTCTCGAGCGAAATCTGAAACTGAAATACCATTCGCATTAACATACAGGGATATTAAAGTTACTCCAAGCTACTTAGACCAGGCTCTATTGCAATAAGGCTCTAAGTTAAGTACCGAACTTGAGCACCAAAACTTGGGCATCCAGCGCATAAGCGGTTAAGCTTGAACGCTGCTAACTAGTTACCCGGGCAAAGTGTAAATGGGTTTTCTGGTCAAGAAACGGGGGTCAAAGCTGGGTGTTTTAAGTTTGAAGTTAATCTTGGCCAGTGTATTTAACTTCAATACATAACAGTGTGCGTAACTTCAATAAGGTAACGTAATTCTGAGCAGTGATAAGTGGTAATATATTTATTCTATTACTAGCAGTGCCCCGCGGTTTCACCCGCTTAGTTCCCGTTCCCGTGGGAATACGGGGATAAAATATAGCCTATGTTACTCAGGGTGAATGTAGCTTTCTAATGGTGAAAGAATTTTTGAAATCGATTGAGTAGTTTTTGAGTTTATTCGTTACATACAAAAATACAAATCTTTCCTCTTTATAATATTAGTATAGATAGATAGATAATAAACAATTAATATAAACCATTAAACTAAACTTACTACAAACAAAATTCACAAGTCAACGATGTTAGCTGGTAATATGTCCTATAGACTGACGGCATTGCCACGTTGAATGGCAATGCTTAGCCTCTGGCCAAAGTAAAAGTCAGCTCTTTGGTTACAGGAATAATCTATCTGCCGTTTCGATATTTCTTTGAAAAGACTGTGAAGACAAGGGCTATAATGAGTTGTACTTTTTTACTAATTTCCACCATTCATGGGTACGTACTTACCAAACGTATGTACATAAAATCCCGCCTATTTCCATATAAGGTTAGGCAGGAAATATTGAATGCTACCAGTGCAGCATGCGGCACTTAAATTAAAATATCAAACCGCTATTTCTAAGGATCGGTGATTTTTCAAGAGAAAATCCGTACATTTTGACATTGAATTAAACTTAAATTATTATGCAGAATAGAATTGACCATTAAGTTCAATGGTTTTCTGAATGGGAAAATACCTTTGCCCTGCAGTAGGATGCTGCAGGAAATTACATGCTGATACCAAAATAATCATCAATTTTGCAGTGTTGTTTGCGATGCTATGCTTACGAAGAACAGGTAATTATACCAGTTCCTGCGTAATTTGAACAGGACGAATATTCCTGACCACAAATGGGTTAATTATTTTCGTAGCGATTTTTGCTAAAGATTTCGCGGTTATAATTTTCACGTGAAAAACAGCGGATCACCGAAGTCGTAATCAGCTGTTTATTATAGTTCGTTTATAGCTGTTTTATATAAAAATTGTTATTATAAAATTTTTGTCGCATCTCCTTTAATTATTACCGCTGTAATACACTTTATTGCACACCAGAAAAATACTCTACGGGCAAAATTTTAACAATATATAATAATAGGTTGTAGCAATGGTTAGTCTATTTTAACTTAAAATCTTCGAATTTGTAAAATTAACTCTGCTCTTATTTGATAAATGATATTTATTTTGTAAGTAGGTTAAATATAACACTTTTACACGTCAAATATATCTGGTAATTTTGAGCTAGATGAAGCCGCTTCAACGAGAAAATTACTATTTTAAATTATTATTTTTTACGCATTTCTCTAGTAACACAATATTAACAAAAAACTTGCAAAACCAGAGAGTTTAGTCGAGTCATAACGTTGTAATATCGATGCGGGGCGCGCAAACTCTTTAGTATAATCTGTAGTCATTAGCGAATGCTCCGAATTAGGGTTGCCGACGACGTGAAAACAAAAATTATTCAATTTTCACATTTGATCAGACTGAAATTATTTCAAAACGATTTCTTTGACTTGTAGGGATTGTTGTTAAGTAAGCTTAAATGTTGTTTCGGAAAGCTTAAATGTTTGTGAAAGATGGTGCTATTAAGGTCTATTATTAATTCATTAAAAACTTTTTTGTTTACCTTTTGGTTTATTTAGCTAGGTACTTATTTTTTGTACCCTTGAACGAAGCGCTGTTTTGTGGGAAAAAATACTACTGCGCAATACCGATTACTGCGCGAAGTAGCTTAATTTTACTAACAACCAGCTAAAATAACAGACTACAAAACTAGACTCCCATTTAAACCTCCTCTTGCTTTGTGCAAGAAAATTAAAAGCTGGCAACCCTGTGTTTTGGCGCCAAAACGAATGCCAACAGCAATTTCCCGCGCTAACTGTATAATGCGACGGCGAATTGGCTTCTTCTGGCATTGCTGGCTTCTTGCAGCATAGGGATGTCACCTCTAATTGGTGGGCATGCCATTCGTGGCGAACCATCAAAGAACTTAGTGATTGAATACACAAAAAATAAATAACAATCAATTTGCGTAGCATTTTGACAACTATGTTGGGGGGACTTTCTACCGACACAGCATGGTTGCTGTATAACACAGTACTTCTTGGCAAGAATGGTGCTAGCTTTCCTGGCTATCCGTAACAACTGCCAAAGATCTTGAAAGGACAGTCGGAAGCAACGGCTTAGCGTGTTTTCCGAGACACGGAGAAGTCTGGTAATATTAAGATGGTCACCCATCCGACGTCGGCAAGCGTTGCTTAATCTTGACGATCGACCCATGCGGTTGGTTTTATTTCCTAGCTACCAGAAACTATATAGCTAGTTTTATTTCCGCTCCCAGACAAACAAATTAGTAATTTTGTTGCGTGTTGCCACTGGAACGTGTGTCGTTGTTTCACCACCCCTGCTTGTAAGGCACCCTCACGCAATGTTGATGCTTTTAGCATAGGAATTAACTACTTTTACAAGTTAAGTACAATCTAAAATCGTCTGTTTCGTTAAATAGAAGTTGTTTTAGTAACCTTTGTGGTAGAGGGCTACCACAGTTTGGACTTTTTATTTTTAAATGTTCGAATTTCGAATTATTTTGTTCTTTTTTTTTACTGTTGAGCAGTGCTTGGTAATTTCAAGTGCGTCTTATAGTATTCGAGTAAACGTTTTAATTTGGAACCAAAACAAAAGAACGTTACATGGGTACCAAGATTCCATTTCCGTTGCCGGTTCCATTTTTATGAGGGTTTTCCGAAAAAAAAAAGAAGTCAAAAGTGTACACCAATAAGGCAAGAGGTTGGACGTTAACATGAAGTTTACGTTATTATAAATAATTTCGGAAAACATAAGCGCTTTCCTCGTTCACTTCGTTTAGGTCTCCGTTTTTCTGGTAGGTATTAATTTGTTCTAATTATGGATGGGAAATCATCAAATTACTTCTTCTGCTCTAGGCTGAGCGGAAGGGAGTGTCAGACTCTTACTGACTATAACCCAGCCGTGTTCCTAATGGCCTTCGCGTTCCAAAGCCACGATGTCACTTTCGAACAAATTCCGCAACCCTAGCGTCTAAGCTTCCCGGCGGGCGTGTATCATTTAGAAAATATACGTAAGCTCTGTCTATAGGAAGTACGAGTACTTGGTTGCAGTTCATTTAAAATTTTTGCTTCTACACACAAAAATTCTGCAAATATGAAATAAACAAGTGCACTTCATCATTACTCTCAAACACAAATTGACTAACACAACTTTGCAGAATACACCCAATTTGTCGCTCAACGCTAGTATAGTGACAATTTATCAATACCCGTGCTAGGGTTGTACCATACTAATTGCGCCGTACGATAAAAAGGGCAAAACGTAACTCGTTGATTAGCTTAGTAACAGTATCGACTCAATGAACTCAATCAACTCGGAACTATTTGGACGGGCCAAAATGGCGGGCTAAATTGAACTAGTGATTAGATTAGTCGGTAAGTGAATTTATCTATGAATTTTTTATGAGATACTTTTGTCTGTAAATGTAGTTGTTGGGCGATTGTTTTTGATAGTGTTAGATAAAAAAAGGAGGAGCTTCTCAATTCAATTTTTTTTTGTGTTTGTTACCTAATAAATTTTTACTGGGTGTACCGATTTTGATGATTCTTTTTATATTCGAAAGCTTGTGCTTGTCATGACGTTTTATTTAACGAGAAATCTGACGACTAGTTTTTTATCCCCAATAAAGCTTCGCTTCGACTACGTTGATGATGTTCTAATTAACACTTATCGATCTAAAATGAAAAAAGATACTGTAAACGATGGTTTGGAACAGCATCATAGTATTGCGAGGTGGTGCTTGTCTAGGTGGGTGAGATCTGATGAAGAACTTCAGAGATAGGAAACTGAACTCTTCAGTAATGATAGAAAATCTTCCGGTACTGTTGAAATAGCATGTCTGTTAATTGTTTATAGTTTACACCGGTATATAACACGTACACTCAGTGACGGTTTTTTTTTTAAAAATAATAAGATTGATACATCATCATCAAATTAATATTTATAAAATAGTTCCGTGATGTTTATTGTCCTGATATTTATGTATTGTTTGTTATTCTTGTAGTGTATTGTTTTGTTTTTTTTTTATTGTTTGCACGGAGCTCGTGGCTAAACTCTAACAGCCGCACGGGTCGATCTTCAAGGTTAAGCAACGCTTGCCAAGGTTGGTTTGTGGATGGGTGACCATCTTAACATACCGAGTTTCCTCCGTGCCTTGGAAAGCACGTTCAGCCGTTGGTCCCGACTGTCATTTGTAGATCTTTGGTAGTCGTTACGGATTGTCGGAAGTCAGCAAATCTGACACCGTGTTACCCAGTTAATGGGTTGTGGAGGTCTGGTAGGCAGCCGGTCCACGTAAAATACTGGTATTCAGCTGAATCCGGTTTGACTGGAAACTGACCCCAATATAGTTGGGAAAAGGCTAGGCATATGATGATGATTGTTTTATGTTTCCCTATAGTTTTTGTACACGGCGTCTTTGTCTCCATTTCTTCGTCTTTGCCTCGAAGGTATGCTGGAAGATCGAATACGTTCGAAGAGATTTTTACAAATCAGCATCACAACTTTTGTTAGGGATTAATTTTTATCTATTTGCAATATGTGTGTATATCAATTGTAAAATTATTTAAGCCGCGCATTATCATAAGATATTAATTGGATATTAATTATAAATAGAGCATTATCGGTTATTATAGTTTCATTAAACCTCCCTCGAATTAAGTGCAAACAAGCTTATTCGCGGTTGAACTAAATATAAATTGGATTAGAAGAGAAAATCAATCCACCAACCCACCAACAAACTTTATACATATAAAGTTTGTTGGTAGATTGATTTTCATTGAGTTAAGGATACGTTAAACAGGTGCGACGCGGCAGTGCTTTATTCTTTTTTGACACAAAAGATTTTTTTTTTAAATTATATACGTATAAAAATCAATCAGTCGAGCCTTTACTCGCGATTTTACTCGTGCGTGTTTGCTTCAGAGAAATCCATCTGGACTTACCAAATTCCAACGCTCAAGAATTCGCAGTAAACCACTGTACCTACGTAATTTACGTTCAATCCCATATGTACATTATTACTATTAAATAATTAAGAAACAATTTAAGCATGTTACAACAAAGTTTTAACATCAAATCAACTAGCTTTAAACGTCTTAGGAATGAAGACAACTTATCTAAAACTCAAACAGAGAACGGCGAACAAATTGTCAATATAAATAATTATTTCGTTGGCAACACAATCATAAGTTTGTAAATGTTTGTTAATGGAGTGTTTAACATGAAGATTAAATAGTCTCTAATTTGAATTGCTTTAGGAAGTAACTAGACTGAGAAACTTGGTATCCACTAAGAAAAATATCTTTGACGAAAATAACTCAAAATTTGAAAATGAAAACAATATATCTAGTTTTAATTTCCGCGAATATTAGTGGGTCGCAGCTCAACGGTCAGCGAGTCAACACGTCCCCTGAGGATGCCTCGTGGAGAGGCGAAACACGTGTCGGTAATGGTGTTGGGTTTTGCTTTGCCTTCCTGCATGTGCTTAAAATCCTTGCATTTGCCTTGTAATCTTGCATGTGCATAATAAAGCGGGCGGGAGGGAGGTGCATACCTGCAACCCACTAATATTCGCGGAAATTAAAACTAGATATATTGTTTTCATTTTCAAATTTAAAATGGATTTCCGCAAAGTAACGCCTGACTCAATCAATTTTTTTTTTTTTTTTTTTTGAAAATAACTCAATTTATGCATTATCTTTTGTAACGGTACGCCAAACTCCAATCACCCATATCTACCTACCTACTAATATAAAAAAAAATACTTTACATTCGGGTTCTTTTCATTTAATTTTAGACTTTAACGTGGACGAATCAGATGACCGAAGCTAGTGTTTTATAAAAGACGGCATACCTATAAGCTCATCATTATAACAAAGCTCATTCCGTGTTGGCCTTGACAAAGACACTGTTTTCTGGCAATAACAAACCAAATCAAATCAAATCAAATCAAATCAAATCAAATCAAATCAAATCAAATCAAATCAAATCATTTATTTCTTTGCAAACATGGGTATAGTACACAGGTCAGGAACAATAAGTTACAAATAACGTTTTAGTTTTCTATAAAATTTTGCTAATGTTTGTCTGTCTGACTGTTTTAACACCCGACGCAAAAAAAGGGTGTTATAAGTTTGACGTGGATATCTGTCTGTGTGTGGGTCTGTCTGTGGCATTGTAGCTCTCAAACGGATGGACCGATTTCGATACGGTTTTTTTTTTCATTAAAAAGCTGTTTCAGTTAGATACTCCGCCGCGACTTTAAATCACTACAAACAATCTGGTATATTTCGGAATGTTAAGTCTCTTCAGAAAATACAATGCTTAGAAACGGCTTGTTAAATACTTTTCAATGCACATTTCAATAGAATAGAATAGAATACTCTTTATTATGTACACCATTTAAGTTACAGAAAATACCTTTGTTTATTTGGATTCTAACGACTGTTAAAGAACAATTATTTTTTAAAATTGATTGAGTCAGGCGTTACTTTGCGGAAATCCATTTTAACTTTAAAACAAAACATTTTAAAACAAAACATTTTAAATTAAAACTAGATATCTTGTTTTCATTTTCAAAATTATTTTTTACTTTTTAATTGTCATCATCAATCATCATCAACAGCCTGTTGCGGTATGGTTGTCGGTTCTATGACTTATATGGCCTGACATACTTTTTAATCGTTGTTCCTTAAACTATAAGTATTATTTGCGTATGGGGGTTTTTAAATTTTAAATTGAATTTTGTGCTATTCATCGGTATACAAGTCATCTGTTTTGTATTTTACGTAATAATTTCACCAAAATCCCAGCCAATGTAATGGTTCTGACATAAGACTGACGTTTGACATTATTTGACAGTCGCTTTTGCAAATAGCGCCGACATGAAGTTTCAAGGAGTACTGGAGCTATAAGTTTGATTGTTGTGGTTCCTTTTGTTTTAGTTTCCCATTTAGCTTTGATTTGATTATGTCAAACTGTCAGTTTGTTTTAGTAACAAATCAAATGTTAAGAAAATAAAACAATATTTTGACCAGTAAATAGGTACTTTACTTACTTAACTACTCACCCACATTCCATGGACTTAAAAAAACCAGACTGGCCAAAAGGTAAGAGTTGTATTAAAAAAAATCTACCACTCCTGAGATTTAAAGTCAGTAAAAGTGCTAAAAAAAAGGAAACAGTAAAAAAGAGCAGCGCCAAACTTGTGCTGTTGACAACCAGCTTGTTGGAAACTGCAGAAGTTCAATTTACCCACAAATATATGATCGGTCGCTGGTTAAAAATAGTAGGTAGGTACCTTAATAAATTACCATTAGAAAAACTTGAAACAAAAAAAAAATGATTTCCAAATTGAAATAAACGATCTCAAATAACGAAAAAACCAGATAAGAAACATCGACTTTGTAGTATTTTAGTTTTAATTTTTTTATTTGTATTCCAAAAAAGTGAGATAGTTCAATAGTAAAATACCAAAAGATACATAATACCAATATAGTTAGGTAAACAAAATCATATTTATAAATATATATCTAACCAGTTCCCTAGTTTAAATACAGATAAGCAGATTTTTAAATCCTTTTTTTCTTTCTTTCTTTTATTGTATCCAAACAAGCGATGTTGTCAACCTTCATACGAAAATAACCTTTATACACAACTAGCATCGCCCCGTAGTTTCACCCGCGTAGTTCCCGTCCCCGTGTAAATATGGGGATATAATATAGCCTAAATGTTCACCGGAGATAGTGTAGCTTCATAACAGTGAAAGAATTTTTCAAATCGGTCAAGTAGTTTTGGAGCCTAGCAAACAAAAAAACAATCAAATCTTTCCTCTATAAAATATTAGTGTAGATATATCTTGCAACGACACAGTAAATTTATCCAAAAACCGTTACAAAATTCACGCCTTTCGCTTTTTAATAACAGCAGGGACATCAATTAAGTGTATTTTTCAGCTCAGTTTCCGTATTAATTAGGGTCAGCTTGTTTGAGCGATCGTCCGCGACGCAACGGATGGATGACTGGCTCGACACCTGATCGCTTTTGTGCTGTTGATGTCACGTTCTGGGAAAGTTATTGGTTTCAATTTGAAGGCGGAAATACATACATGTAACAATTTATTTATTTACTTGGGCGGACTTAATGCAACACAGCATTCTCTACCAGTCAACCTTTGGGTTAAAAAGACTACACTGTGGTAGGTGTACAACAAATACACAATGTATATAATACTAATAAAATGCATACAAACTTTTACACGTCATATATTTTTGGTCATTTTAAGCTGGATAAATGCGGTGTTTCCTAGCCGACTACTCTGAGAAGGAACACCGAAACAAACTCAGAGGTCAAAGTCTCTTTCCATACAATACGTACTGGTAAAATCATATGAGAACCATGTAGATTAATGTCTGAGGTGGCCTTTTGAGGAAAGTGCTACACAAATCATGAGGAACAACGGGATAAACGGGATGGGCGCGTACGTAGCCGTGGATAAAAGTAATACATAATTAAATAATACGAGTATAAAAAAAAAAGCTATAAGCTTTTTATTTCAGGGTTTGAAACCCTGTAATAAGATACCCAATTTTTAAGAAGTTTCCGCGTGGGATCACGCAGAAAGTGTGCGGTGCGCTCGGGGAACTCGATGTTAAGCCACGCCTTTCAAATTGTCAGTAATTAATTACTGACATAATATCAGCCGTAAGATATCCACTGCTGGGTATAGGCCTCCTCCAAATGTCTCCCACAACAACACCTCCTGTGCGTCGAGACGGATGGATGCGAGCATCCATAGGCCAATCGCGACCTTCACCAAGTTATCGGTTCACATTATGGGAGGCCTTCCAACGCTTCGTCTTCTGGTACGCGGTCGCTACTCCAATTTCGGCTCCATCAATCATCTGTTCTGCGAGCAATGTACCTAGCTCACTGCAGTAGTAGTGAGCTAGGGACTGAATTGAAGTATCAATTTGGCGGGCTTTCAGGTTATATCGGTAACCTTGCTTCTCTTGCGGATATCATCATTCCTGATTCGTTCACGCAAGGAAACTGCGAGCATTGCCCTCTATATTGCCAGTTATTGACATACGCTCTTAATTGCTTCTGCCTTGTCTTTTTCCGGCCGGCTTCCATCGAACCAGAGCTGTGTATCCGTAATTTACATGGAGCGACTCTCTATCTTACGTCAAGCAAACCGGTGATTTATTACCAATTTATTAGGTATATATAAAGGAATAAAAAAGGAAAAAAAACCATTATAATTATAAATCAGTGCCCTCCAAAAACGATAAATTACGAAAATGTTTGATACAGTAAAGCCTCATTAATACCAACTTTATTGTACGAGATAATTAATTAGAACCAGCTTTCTTATTAATCGGAGAAAACATTCATTTATGATAAACGAGGGTTGTGCCACCATAATTTAATACGCACAGAAGGTCGGCCACATACAACGAGCGAGAACGCAGTTGGTTGTCGGTTGCTCTACCGGACTTCCCTGTAGCGACTTTAATATTAATGTTAAAGCAATTGTTTTAATTGCTTTTTTGTTTTTATAGTTTTCTTTTTTTTCTTTGCATTGTCCTCACATATAGAAGCAACCAAGGATGCAACCAATGTTATGTAATACAGAATATGATTTAAAAGAGTGTCCGTGGAGTTTCTTGCACGTTCCTCTCCATAGAGATCTACGCTTTGGAACGTGCAGATAGCTTCACCTCTTTCGACATGACCATTCAAAAGTGCCTGTAAAGGGTTTAATTCAAATAAATGCTTTGAATTTGAATTTGAAAGCCTCCAGCTAGGGCTTGCTACAAGCTCAGGGCAATCGCTTTGGGGTACTTTGGCTTAGGGCGTCGTTAGGGGGCAGACAGCAAGAGACGGGCTGGATCGAAGAAGCGTGTTTGAGATCGCCGCACGTACGCGTACCACTTTTACCTAAGAGTGACTTTAGAAGTCACTTCACTTCTGAATTTATTTTTATTGTCAGTTTTCATTGATTTGATGAAGCAAAAAAGGCGTGCCCAATATTTTTGATTATCTTACTGGCACACAATATATATATTTTTTTATTCAAGAGACTTCCTCACTGTCGTGGAAGTGGAGTAAACCTTGATTCAGTCGCATGCTTGTAATGGAAGCTTTGACTATTTTGAGCTCTAGTAGCGACCACCGAGGTGTCAAAATCAAAACCAATAGTCATCTATTCAAATTAAGCTGATTGCCAGCAGTTTTTGAACGTCAACAACGTTTCCATAAAAGCAGTTCCCCAAAATGCCCGCCCGATTTTCTAAAGTAAGCTGGGATGAAGAAATGTCTCAGTGTTCACTGCTCAGGGGAGCAGACCTTCTGTTATTATGTAATTGTGGTTTCATTTCGGAACACAAATAAAAGAGGTTGATTTTAATTAAGTCAATTATATTAAGGGAACTTCGCTTTTCCATCTGTTGCTATGGCAACGGGAGGGGTTATGAACATTTCTAGAAATAACGGTAGGTGGCTTTTCGCTCCACGTGATTTTTATTTTTAGATTTTTCCTGATTTTGGAATTTCCATTTACATTTTAGATTATTCTATGATGGCTTTGAAAATAAATGTCTAAGTAAATGTGTATTTTGGTTTTCAACATAAAATCTTTTTCCGTCGATAAATAAAATTGGGAGTCAGTCACTCATTATTTATTTTTAGGTAATCAAATTTTCTCGTACTTATCAAGGCAAAAAATAAGTCTTTGCAAAATGACTAGTTTTCTTCTAAAGTCGATTAGTGTCCGTAAACTTGGTGTTCCTTTGAATATAAATAAGACAGTTTAGATAATCTTACTGCCGTCGACTTTTTTTGTTTCATGCGAATTTTGTTTTGGTTTATGTTTTGCCCTTATTAAAATAGTTGAACCCCAAAAGAGGTCACCTTGGGAGATATGCTTAGACTTTTTTGGTGATGTTCTTCCGAAAAGACAGGTGCATAGTATATTAGTATATATATTATCATAACCGGCGTGCTGTTTGCTCAGATGTATTTACTTATTATTATTTATTGAAACCTCATAATAAGAACAGGAGAAACATTTATAGAAAAGTGTACAATGGGCGGCCTTATCGCAGAAGGACTCTTACAGACAACCTTTGGATGGACTGAACGAAAGGAGATAGATTTGGGGTTGTCAGTGTACAATCGTTATAAATAATACTAATTAGTCATTATAATATGAAATACATAAATGAAATATTATAAATATATACCTAAGTACTAATAAATATCAAATAGGTATATAGTTGAGAAAATAGCGGAAAATTTAGAGTGAAAGGTAATGAAAAGTAAGGCCTCATCTAGTTTATAACGACCAAAAAGGATTGACGTGTAAAAGTGTTATTTACAACCTACTTACAAAATAAATATTATTTATAATTTAATGCTCCTTCACCATTTTTTTTGACGTCGGAAAGTAAACGAAGCAAACGGATATAAGGATCATAGCAGATGACGTTCAGTTTTATCTGTCTAAAAAGGTGTGAATTTATTTATTCACTAACAGCGCCCCGCAGTTTCACCCGCGTTGTTCCCGTTTCCGTGGCAATACGGGGATAAAATATAGCTTATGACACTCCACAATAACGTAGCTTTCTATTGGTGAAATACTTTTGAAAATCGGTTCAGTAGATCCAGAGATTACCCCTTACAACTCCACAAACTCATAACCTCACAAACGTTACCTCTTTATAATATTATTATAGATGTAATTTAAGTAGTATCGACTAATATGTACTTTTAAGTAACATATTCCACAGTTAATTTTTTCATTTATGTACGTCTCTGACAAATTTTTCTTCAAATACTTTGGCCACATGTAAATATATGTTTTGACTAAAACTTAGCTAACTGAAATAAGAATCCATAAAAGTTCATCTCAGCGTTACCTGGTATTTATTAAGATGCCACAATGGTCTGCCCCCTGTAAATTGTTGGCTAAAGTTTTTGAGTTAAAGAGTTGAAGTTTTTGCTTCTAATGAACTCCTTTGATCCCTAAAACTTATTTCATTGCCCAAAAACTTTTGACTATCGTGACTACCATAGTAACTGTTTAAAGCAAGTAATTTGCTAGCGTGCTCTACAACACAGCCTTGAAAAACTTACATGGCTGAAGTATAAGCATAATCAGCTTTTTAATGTTCCCACTGCTGGGACACAGGCCTCTTGTCTAGGAGAGGGAATGGGTCGTAATCCACCACGCGGCCCCCGTGCGGGTTGGTGAATGTCACATGTTTTCGAATTTTTTGGTTCTAGGACATTTTACTCACGATGTTTTCTTTCCCCGTTTTGAGAGCAGTGGTGATAAAATTAATTACACAAAGTAATGCGCCTGGCTGGGTTTGAACCCGCGACCTACAATTCGTAAGTCGGGGCCGTTACCACTCGGCCACCACTGCTCATGGCTGAAAACGTTTCTCAAAACTCTAAAATGGAACACCTGGTACTACTGACACGAGCTGCCGAAATGAGAAACACAAGAAAGGTGAGGTCTATGCTCAACGGTGGGCAAAATCGGGCTGTGAATAATGTTGATGGTGATGTCGAAATTATGCGTAGTCAATCCTACTAATCGTACTTCCTACTTATATTATATAACAAACTAGGTTTTATCCGCGGCTTCACAAGCGTGAAAAAAAAACATTAAAACCCATGAACACTTTTCATGGGTTTTAATGTTTTTTTTTTAACTAAAATAAAAATAGCCCTAGTTACTCCTTATAACATTATCTGTCTATCAGTGAAAGTCTCATCTAAATTAGTCTAGCCGATTCGGAGATTTGTCGGAACAAACAGAAAGAAAAAAAATGTGATCTAGTTTTAATTTATAAGTCTTGTATGCATTTAATAAAAAACTTTCATTTTGATTTAAAAAACAGACATTTAAATTCTATTTATTATGTATGTAGGTACTCGTAAAATGGATGTAAAGTTTTGTTAGGATATTGAACATATTTAAATGAGATTCAGCTCACATGTAGGAGCAGTTTATTTCCTGGATGAAAACAAAATACTTTTTATTCCAGGAGTACGTTCCCTTGGAATTATTTCCTGCTTTCAGAAGTTAGTCTCATATATTTAACCTTTCGCCAATCTTTATCGCTGGTATAATGTCACTTTATCTCCAGCCCTTGTCTTCTTCATACTCAAAGGCCCAATCCAATTTCAAACACCTAAAGCAGTTTGAGTTTTATGAACTTATCTTTCTGATCACGTTGTTAACTCTGTTTCTTTGTAACTAGATTACGAACTAATTCTCTCTTGTAATAATTAGTTTACGAGATTATTATCGAGATGGCTGTTTTGCTCTTTGGAGTTTCAGTAAAATGTGCTGAAAAGCCGAAGTGGATGTGCCGAGATTTTTCACAACTACAAATCATCATCATCATCAACAGCCTGTTGCAGTCCACTGCTGGACATAGGCCTCTCCAATTGCACGCCACTTAGATCTATTTTCGGCTTCTCGCATCCAGTTTCTGCCAGCCGTCCTGCGCAAATCGTCGCTCCACCGTGCCTGAGGACCGTTTGCCGAGATGCGAGACGTTTGCAAACTACAAATGTTGGGGTCAATTTAAAATAAATTAGGTATTTGTCAAATTCGCTTTGAAGAGATACCGGGTTACCCAGTTGTTGGGTTATGGAGGTCTGGTAGGCAGCCGCTCTATATAAAATGCTGGTACTCACCTGAATCCAGTTTGACTGGAAGCTGACCCCAATATATGGTGAAATTCATTTACTATGACGCCGCTTATAGTGACCAACTACCTAATATGAAGTAAACAGAGCGAATTTTGATTTCCATATTAAATTCTTTAAAATAAGGTACGGACATAATGACTCCTTTACTGTCTAGAAAATAAATGTCACTTATGCTTAATTTTTTATGACCGTTTTCAGAAATTTTGTATGGTTACAGTGAGTTACGTGATTCCTATTTTTGTTTCTAACTCGTTATGTTTTGATTGATCTCTTCACTTACCTTCGATGTCATTCAACTGCAGTTAGGAAAAGGTAGATAGATGATTTGTAAAACTGGCTTTGATAAATCTTTAGCCAGAAAACTGAAACGGTGGCTTGAAGGAAGGGCTTGAGATGTTCTTAATGTCAAATACCCAATTCAAAAAGCCGCCTCTAAGGCTGAGGCTACATTAGGCCGCGACGCGACCTGCGCGATTAAAACGAGTAAATGAATGCTCACGTATATGGCTACACCGTACATCAAATATTACTAGCGATCTTTGATTTCTTTATGCGATAGGAACAACATTACTGTAATCACGCATCATCGGCTACATCAACATATCAGCGAAATTGTAGCGAATTTATTAGAAAATTTCTCACTTGCACGACTAGTTCAATAGTGCTACTAATTATGCGTGTGGCTACATTATGTGTATAGTAAACCGCGATGGATGACTTGATCGCATTTTAAGAAAAAGACTGATTCAAATTGAGTCTTTGTTATGATAGCGGCTACATTACAACTGTACGTTTTATAGTGTAGCCATATGAATCGCTCTTGCTATTTCGTTGTGGAGCATGTGTACTGTAGCCACGTCATCGCCGAATTTACGCCGGAATTGCGCTTGTAATGTAGCCATACCATGTTTTTCTCGTTTCGCTTTTCCAGTCGCATCGCAAATCGCTGCCTACTGTAGCCTCAGCCTAAGACATTCCATTTGCGACGTGACTGATGTGCGGGGCCAATTTTTTACCCACGACGGAACGGAGACAGTGGTATGCGTTTGGGGTGAGAGGATGTTTTTTGTTTGTTTGTTTGTGCAAACCAATGTTCCCATTTATTTCCAGTACTACTAGTCCGATTTTCATGCGGTTTTCTGTGATGGGTTCGAATTTGATTGGTGCATGTTCTTAGATAGGGGTTACGGTGACAACTCAACAGGGGGCGCTGCAGTCAAGGATATTTGGGCAAACCAATGTTGCCATTTATCTTCAAAACTACTATTCCAATTTGGATGCAATTTTCAGTGATGGTTAAGGTTTGATTGGTGGATGTTCTTAGATATGTGCTACGGTGACAACTCACGAGGGAGCGCTGTATATCTATATGCAGTACAATGTTCTCTAAAAAGTTTATGTTTCTCTCTAAAAAGTTTGAAATATCAGGCAAAATTGAAAAGTTTGAAAAAAGCTCACGACGACGGTAAAAACATTATTGAAAAATAATTAAGTAATTAATAAAAAACCCCAACTTACAGAATTAATGTAAGCCAAGAATATCCGTCGATGGCTGCCATCATTATCTGCAAAACTACATAGCTCATTTAATGGCAGCAATTCTGTAAGTCGGGAGTTTTTGTGTAACTATTCGGCAACTTGACCATTCTAATTTCCAGCATGTATTAATTTTGGGAATTTCCTTTCTATCCCGAATTACTGACTATACTTCCACTATTCAATTATTTCATGACCATTCAAAACTCAGCCTATATTACTCCAATAGAACACCACTCCAACTAAAACGGTTTTATTTAAATTTTCCCATTGAGGACGCCACCCGCTGCGTAGTATTGTAATTGTGAAAGTACGCCACAGCTTTTTAGTACGCCGCGCCGCGTACAAAATATTTAACACGTAAGTAATGAAGCTAGTTTGTCAAGTACTCACTTCATGTTTATTCAACATGGCTACTAAAACGACACGTGTTTGTAACTCAATAATGGGCCTTTTTCACACACAGTTACATTTAGGCATGTGTAAGAATTTTTACGCCATTTTTACTGAGTCGTTGAGCGGTGACAGGTTATATTAGCGTCATTACTCGTATTAACTGACGTATAACGTAAAGTGTTACCAACCAAAAATATTTTTGTTGGGCATTGCGTTAAACATTCTTTAAATAAGGTTTTGTGTGGTTTTTTGTTGAAGTTTTTTTTTCGTCTTTAATTTTATCTGTTATGTATTTAATACGTTTAAGATTTCAAGCAGGGTGAGTGTAGAATTTATGTTTCACGGGATAATTGCAAAATCTGTAAGATTGCAATAAATCTTCATAAAATTATGATATCTTGATATATTATGAACGTTTTGAATATAATAATTCCCATCAAAATTCGATAGTTGAAAAGTTGACTGGTAGAGAATGTTTTGCTGCATTAAGTCGGCCCATGTACCACTATTGTAGGTACATAAAGTTAGAGTAAATCAATAGTTTTCAGTCTAAATGATATAATAAGTTTACAATCTTATGCGGTATCGTTTGCAATTATCCTGTAACATAATTATGCATTACGATGTCTCAAACCACAGCGATATTTAAAACTTTTACTTGAAGTGAAAAATAGGCATAATAAATCATAAAACTGTTTTAATAAAAATTATGGCTAAATTATATACACGTATGGCGACTTTTGGGGAAAGCCAGTGTCAGCAGTTGGAAGTCTTTTGTCTGTAAAAGAGATAACGAATTCAAAATTATAATTTTAAAGTATCATACAGTATGAAAGATATGTTCATTTTACCATTAATTTTCATGGAACGTTGTCTATGTTTGAATAATAATTAGGATGCTATTCGAGGTACCTATCAGTAAACATGGTTGTATTCAGAATAATTTGTACAAACAACCAATAACCTACATTTACGAATAAAGTTGATTTGATTTGATTTGATAATTATTTGGTGGTTTGTTGTTACATTCCAATTTATTCATAGTTACGAATCCTAATTTTGAACTAGCAATATTGCTGTTACTTTGAAGCTCGTTGCTAAATAATAATAGCCGCATGGGTCATACTTGGAGGTAAAGTATCATTTTCCGAGGTTGATCGGTGGATGGGTGATTAGCTATTTCATACCTAGAATCTTCCAAATATCAGAAATCACGTAAGTCTGGTCACGGCTGGCGTTTGTAGATCTTTGTCAGTTGTTACTGGCTAGACGAAGCCAGAAAATCTGACACCGGTATCGCCAAGGGGGATTTTGTTACCAGGCCGGTTAGACTAGGCTAGAAATTACGAAATCGATCATAACATAATTGGGAAAAGGCTAGGCAGTTCCATTGATTACCCATGTCAGGCAAGAGGTATGCGTATTGCATCCAGCGGATTCCCACCCAATGCCTTGACTAGATCATCAGCTTTATCCTATGGGACTGGTTGATACTCTTTGCGAGATCTATGCCCGTGCAGTGTGCAGTAGTGGGCGGCTTTCGGCTGAAATGAGGATGTAATTCATTCGCTATGTGATTCTAATCCGTGACCAGTGGAGTATGAATAAATATTACATAACTTTGTTGAAATAATAGGGTAGTTAACTAAAAAAATCTAATCCGTCCGTCGGATAGATTTCACAAAAAAAATTGGACACGTATTTTTTCTTTTTTCACGTAAACGAATGAAATGAAGACGATACAGTGCGTTAAAAACTCGTGTGACGTCACTACTTGCTACACTTTTTACCGAGCCGTGACGCCACAAGCCCCCACTCCTGATCTTTGATGCTTTGTATCTTCGTCAGTTTTTATAGATTTGATAAAGCAAAAAATACGTGACAATATTTTTATGTAATGTAACTGAATGACGGACTAAACATAATCATAGGTATATTTTTTACTCAGGAAACATCCCTATTTCCGTTATGACGCTGAAACAATTCATAGTTTCTTGACCCGTTGCAGGGCAATAACAACGACCATTATTTTCTTTTATACCAATTCAATCATTTGTTCCTTTTTTATGTAAAACCACTTTTATAACTTGTATCATTCCCCGAAAATATCCATTTTATGTTCTCCGATTTGAGGAAACTTCTCCTTTTATGTATAATTTTATGTCAACCATTTACATATTTATTACTATTTATTTAACTGTAGGTTTTCTTTTTTATGATAATATGCCTTTTTGTGAAACATAACTTTCTCGAATACCTATTACGTTTGTAAGTAGAGTTATAAATTAAGTCTTGCATTTTAACATTTCATGTTGAAATAGCTCTTGGCGTTATTGTATAGCAATTTATCAGCTACTGCTCAAAACTTTTGAAATTATAGAGAATGTTTTATCCTATCTTACTATTTTTTTTAAATATCAAATTGAATGTTTGTATGTTTTTGAATTTAGATTGACATGTGACATTCACCAACCCGCACTGGGCCCGCGTGGTGGATTACGGCTCCTAGAGAGGAGGCCATGTGTCCCAGCAGTGGGAACGTTAAAAGGCTGATTATGGTTATGGAATTTAGATTAGATCAAACATATTTTTGCAATTAGTATGACTATTTATACATAATGTAATGGATTAAACTCAAAGCTTAAAAAAATTCTTATATTAATTACGAAAAAAATTTAGCAAGGTACCGCGAAAACAAAAATCAGCCATCCCGTACATTTAGAATAGAATAGAATAGAATACTCTTTATTATGTACACCATTTAAGTTACAGAAAATATAGATGAAGAAAACATTACATAGGGTGACACAATGGGCGGCCTTATCGCTAAAAGCGATCTTTTCAAGACAACCTTTGGATGGATTTTAAAGAGAAAAGGAAATACAGTACTGTAGGTAGTCTTAGGTGTACTAATCATATATACAATAAATACATAATAAATAAATATATACAATTATTAAATAAAATAAAATTATGAAACATAAAGCATTGAATCCAAATAAAATCGATTAAAGAGAGAGGTAATGATTATTGACCATTGTTTTAAAAAGGGACAAAGATTGAGCACGCCTTACCGATACGGGCAAGGCATTCCATAATCGCACCGCTTGAACCGTAAAAGACTTGTCGTAAAAACTGGTGGAATGTATCGGCATCTCTAGTCTCAAGTTTTTTTGACACGAAAAGAAGATGATAAATATCGTTGCTTGACTCACACTCAACCACCCGGTTGAGTGTGAGTCAAGCAACTGGCTAAATATAATCTAAGAATTATAATCTAAAAAAAATAATAATGTGTGTTGCAAAAAATCGAACCTAGATTACTTTTTAACCGAGTTCGGCTGTATTTTTTGTAAAAAAAGTTTTTCTCAACTGCTGTGTACTTTACCATTGAAACAAAAACAGTTGTTTCTTATTTTCTTTTGCACAAAACAAATGAAACATTCAATTTGTCAAAGAATTTGATTAGAGACATTGTTTACATTTGAATTGTAAATTACAAACGATTTTGTCAACTTTTTCCCAGGCCTGGGAAATAAATGGTAATGTTTCCCATTGTAAGAAATGAGCTTGGAATGTTTTAAAAAAGAAAAATGTCCTCGTGAATAATATCAGTAATGCTTTGGAGTAATGGCGGGGGATTTATAAACGATATATTTTGCTTTTAGCCTAAATAAAATATGAAAACCTAAGTAAGGTATATTTCTGTTGTTGGATGAGAGGAAAGAATAATTTGCAGGTGTTTATCAAACGTTATCTTTACTGTAAATGTAGTTTTATGTGACCGAGGAAAAAACTACTCTGCAGCACACCTATACACGATAGATATTACTGAAAGCCCTCTATACAGAGCATGCATGGAGGAGGAGGAAACGTCACACGTGCTTCTTGAGTGCACAGGTGTAGTCGAAATACGGTGGCAAACAACAGGAACATCGAATTCACTTCCAGAAATTCTGAACACACTGAGTAGACTGATCTGCTTCTGGAGGGAGGTCGGCTGGTAGGAGTGACGGCCGCCATGGCTCACGCACAATGGTCCAACACTAGGACTAAGTGCGGAAACCAAAACCCAAATATAATAGAATAGAGTTCTATTGTTAGGTTAAGATAAGTTCGTGGCTACTTCGAGATAAAACAAAGCTTTCTGAGGTCGGTCCCTGGATTGGTGACCATCCATAACATACCGAGACTCTTTCTTCACTCGGCACGTCAAGCAGCTTTGGCGGAAAAGAACTACAGAACAGCCCTATAGATTCTTTTTAACGACCAAACCGGGTTTGCTCACAGTAGATAAAATGAGAGTAAAAATTATAAACATGAATACAAAAAACACTATTACGATCACATAAATAATTTAGTTTAATATAAGATTTATTTTACAACTGCGAACACAGCAATAAAAGTAAAGCAGCCTGTATACTTAGATTAGAACCAGTTTTTCTAATGAGCGGCCCGTTAGCGCGCATTTGAGCCAAAACGTTACATGCAAATTATTCGTGTACGTACATTTTCATAAACTAATAGATGTTTGTAACCTAACAACTTTGTGTAAAATGTATTCAATCACTTATAAGTTTATTAGTCTGTCATCAAGCAGTATTCTTTTTAGCGAATGTGAGTACCAATACAAACCAATCCTGGTTTAATGGTACAACACCAAAATAAAAACTGTAAAAAGAAACTGTATTAAGGAACAAATAAAAAAAAAAAACAAAGATATAATTCCAGACAAATTTTTTATCAAAAAAATAAAAATAAAAACTATATTTTTATGAACCATTTTCTATAAGCAATACATCACATTTTAAACCCAGGTTCAAAGTCCGTATTTCCAAAGGATAGTGGTGTCGAGTGGGTCGTGGAGTCGTGGCAAATGGCTCAGTGCTTGATAGCACCTAGTGTGTCTAGACAGGTTTATAGTGACACTTAAAACTGTCCAGCATATAAATTGTGTTGTCAGTTTGTTTGAGAAATTGGGAGGTCGTGTGAACGGTATCTTGTCTTGAAGTGTTGTGGAAATTTGAAAAGTTTTTAAAAGAGATAATTTAAAGAAATGGTCCTGGTTTTATAAAGAAAAATTGGTTTACAATTTTTAGCTATATTTAACAATCTTACGGCAGGCGTTTGAAACTTTCCGGTGAGATATCTATACTAATGTATAAAGATGAAGAGTTTGTTTGTTTGCTTGAACGCGTTAATCTCAGGAACTACTGGTCCGATTTGAAAATCTAATCTTGTCGCCAAGTCCTGTGTCGGCCATTCTACAGTTTTCACTGACTATCAGCATCATCATTTCAGTCGAAAGACGTTCACTGCTGGACATACTCCTCCAATCGTGGCCACATCGAACGGTCATGCGTATTGCATCCAGCAGATTCCCACAGTACTCATCAGATCATCGTTCCGATTTCAACGATGATCTGATGACATGATGTCACAATGATCTGATGTTAGAAGGCGTTCTAAAGATGCATCTTGTCTCGTGGTCTGTTTTACGAACTACATGCCCTATACCTCCACCATAAGCATAAGCATAATCAGCCTTTTAATGTTCCCACTGCTGGGACACAGGCCTCCTCTCTAGGAGAGGAAATGGGCCGTAATCCACCACGCGGGCCCAGCGCGGGTTGTTGGATGTCACATGTCTTCGAATTTTTGGTTCTAGGGCATGTCAGTTTCCTCACGATATTTTCCTTCTCCGTTTTTGAAAGCAGTGGTGATGAAATTAATTACACAAAGTAATGTGCCTGGCTAGGTTTGAAACCGCGACCTACAAATCGTAAGTCGGGGCCCTCACTAACTCGGCCACCACTGTTCTCCCCTTCGTCCACCGTCTAGTTCCTGTTTCATATTATGTAGGTAACATTACATTCTACCCTCTCGATTGATACTCGTACATTGCCAAAATCAAAAACCACAGATCGTGAAGGGTCCTGGACTTAGGCTGGATTAAATTAAACACCTATTAAACCTTCCAAACTCTCCAATACAAAATACATAAGAACAGAAGGTTGGCTCCGTACAAAACGCGAAGACTCATGACACGCTTCACGTACAGCGAGTACAAGCGCACTCACGACCGGCATTCCTTCGAGATCGCTGACCCTAATTGGCTATTTTACTGAAAAAATCTAATAGGTCGGTCAGATAGGTTACCCAAAAATATACCAAAAATATTTACCAAAAATATTGGATTACTAGCTGCTGCCCGCGACTTCGTCCCCGTGGAATCCCCGATTTTAAAACATTCTTTATCGCTGCTCCGCTCCTATTGGCTTAAGCGTGATGATATATAGCCTAAAGCCTTCCTCGATAAATGGTCTATTCAACCCAAAAAGATTTTTTCAATTCGAACTAGTATTTCCTGAGATTAGCGCGTTCAAACAAACAAACTCTTCAGCTTTATAATATTAGTATAGATTATTATTATAGCTAGCCTGAAATGTCCCACTGCTGGGCAAAGGCCTCCCTCCACTCCTTCCACTTTTCCCGATCCTGTGCCACATCCTGCCAATTCCCAAGGAAGACATCCAAGTCGTCCAGCCATCTCCTTCGTGGTCTGACACGGCCCCGTCTCGCGATTTCAGGGCGCAAATATTGGATACGTATTTTTTATTTTTACACGTAAACAAAAAATGAAAACGATGGAGTTTTTTGAAAACTCGCATGAATTCACCAGCGTACTAGCGGCGTGACGTCACCAGCTCCCGCTCTTGAAATTTGGTGCGCTTAATCTTACGATTTGAAATAAGAACAAATCTGTGTCCAATATAATTTGAAAATCCAACGGACGGACTAAATAGAATTATCATTTTTATAAGTAGTAAAATACCCAATTGTGAGAATCATTGTTTGTATAATTAAAAAGGCGTGTTTTTTTATATTTCTTTTATTAACAATTTACCCCTGAAACAGGCAACGACACCATTATATCGGCAATAGGAAATACTCGCAATAGCCCATCTCAGTCCATTTATTTAAGATCTTAGATAGACCGTAGATATAATGACTGAAGGGACTGAGGTGCGACCTGCTTTGTGTACACCACTAGTACATTTAAGCCGGCCTTAACTAGGAGTAAAACAGACTGATTCGACATCAGAAGTAATGTTCATCCCTGACATAGCTTGGCCTTTTAGTCATTTTTTATTTTAATTTTCAATTAACTTCATCTATACTTATTTACTAATATTATATAGAGGAAAGATTTGTATATTTGTATGTAACGAATAAACTCAAAAACTACTGGACCGATTTCAAAATTTCTTTCACCATTAGACAGCTACATTCACCCTGAGTAACACAGGATTTTATCCTCGTATTCCCACGGGAACGGGAACCACGCGGATGAAACCGTGGGGCGCTGCTAGTTATTCATAATTATTGGACATCATTTCTGACAGAATAAACAATTTTTCTTCCTGATTCCGCTCGTTGTACTCGTATGAAGCTGATCTTCTGTTCTCATTCGTTTGTGATTAGCCTGTGGTTGTGGACTCACCATAGTACATACTTCATTGGGATCCAAATTTAATCCCAGCGCTTTTCGATCCGTTGGGATCACGTCGCACGTAATTAGGTCAGCAGATTTAACGTTTTGAAGTATTTTCTGGTTTACGTGTTGAAAATTTGTTGAAAAGTATTTGGAGAAAGTTAAAATTACGTAAATATAAAAAATTAAACTATTACTACAAATCACAGTTTTACTTTAACATTAATTTAAAATACACAACACTTAATTCGATTCTCGGTACTTTTTAAAGATGGATACTAATTTAAAATCTAAGTATAGATTGCCACCCGAGAGCAAAGTTTCATTCTGTCGTACAAACGTAAAGTTGTAACAAACAAACTGACCGACTTACTTGCGCATTTATTTTATAAAGCACTTAATTTACTTACTACTATTACACTTTATTTAAATATAGCTTATATAATGTAGAATTCTAACGGTGAAAGATTTTTTGAAATCGGTCCCGCAGTTTTTAAGTTTGGTCGTTACAACATATTATTATAACAATACAAATATTTCCTCTTTATAATAGTAGCGTGGATGGTTATGGAAATATGGAAGAGATGGCAAAATGGATTACATTAATTTGTCTTTTTCTTTTTAGAGCAAAAGCCTCACTGTCAGTCTTATTACATCAAAACAAAGTAATTAACCCAACTTTTCACAGCAGCACAAAATAATGTAAAATAAAATGAGAGCGAAGTACAGTAGGCAACAGAAGTTTGAGCAAACAAATTCAAACGTCAGTAACAGTGTAGACAAAACTTTTGGGGGCCATTGTACAGCATTTCATTGTATTACATAATAACTATAAAGCAGTGCAACTAGACATTATGTAAAGAAGACTTTATATTATAAATTAAAATCGACCCGCTCCGACTTCACATGAGCAATATTTGATGTTGTGCGTCCAGAAATCGTTTTTTGGACACTTGGCCAAACATACATACATAACATAATCAGCCTTTTAACGTTCCCACTGCTGGGACACAGGCCTCCTCTCTAGGAGAGGGAATGGGCCGTAATCCACCACGCGGGCCCAGTGCGGGTTGGTGAATTTAATTGTAATTGTAATTATAAGGTTGTGTCCCAGAGGACACGCTGGAGCATACGGTGGAGGTCTGCCCTGCTTGGGCGGAGCAATGCTATGTCCTTGTCAAGGCGATCACCGGCACTTTGTGACTTCTCGTTTCCCGCCGTAGTTCAATCCATGGTCCGAAGCGAGGACGATGGGAAGCGGTCACCTCCTTCTGCGAAGCAGTAATGCGAAGGAGGAGGCAGACCGCGTGAGGAAGATGGGAACCTCACGCCCCAGCCAGCGCAACAAAAAAAGGTGCCCCGGGCGTCGTGGGAGTCGCAGAGCGATTCCGGCTTATAGATGACACGCCGTCCTGTAACAACTAGGCCCGGGTCGACGGCCACGCGCGCCTTAAAAATATATCAGCCTAGATAACGGGTCCCATAGGGTCAATGCCTGCTAAGGTTGCGGAATTTGTTCGAAAATTCAGACACTCCCTTCCGCTCCACCTAGAGCGGAAGTCATTTGACGATTACCCATCTATAAAAATAAAGGTACAAGGATATTTCCACTGTGGTCGTTTCATTACATTGTGCAACATTCGATCGATTGGTTCATCCTAATAGAGCGTCATGAAGACTGCATAATTTCCCCAAGAGGTAGCCATAGGCATAGGCCATAGGTACAGTACCTACCTACACACTATTCCAATATCTGCCTTAAAGAAATTATTCCACGTAAAAAAAGAAATAGGCACTTTGTAGATGCACTTATTCCACGTTAGCAGTAATTTTGATGTATTTTAGTTTTGTCAATCTGTCACAGATTTACATTATGTTTCATACGATTTGGAATAATCGCTGATGCGACATCGACTCAGTTGCTAAAGAGGAAAAATATACCCTGTTTCAATTTTTAATGTTCTTACTTAATATTAAGCTTTTAACAATTTTTTTTTGTTGTTGTTTGTTTTGTGCGAGTCCTAAATAAACATTTTTTATTTCTTTCTTTTCTTTTACGCAATTGCAAAATTGAAACACATAAATCTAAATGAAAAAAGTAAAGTTATCCAGACTCCACACAATGGTGGTTTCTCATTAGTTAAAATTCAAATCTGTCTGTAAATATTAAAATATGCTTCAACAAAGCAATCTATCAGTCAGGTGTAATACACCCGAGGTAGTTATGTCATGTTCCGTATTAACTTTGTCACCGTTTGAATGTGGTACTCTTGCCAATATTGTCAGAATATGGCCGGCATTTTGCCAAATGGCTGCAATTTGGCACAAATGCATGTTTTATAACTGCCGTAAACTGGTTTAGATTAAGTTATTTATGTTAGTACTTGGTTTGAAAGTGTTTTTGATTGATTACATATTTATTAATTGAGCGACACGGTCACAGACAACTGATTGCATTGATAGTCTTACATTTTTGCCTAAAAAGACAATCTCATACGCTCGTCTGCACGGTTTTATGTGATATGGATAGTACAATATGTGGACATAACTTTGGTTAAAAAGGACTGTGATTTCTGAGTATTTTTTAGTGGTTATACAGGCTTATTATCACTTTTTTTTTTTTTGGAAGGCTTATTATCACCTTGTTTCGTTCGTATATGCTGTTAGTGTGAGTGTATGTGCTATTCATCAATCAGATTAAAGTTAAACTTGGGTTTTATATTTAATTTATGAAACGTATGGTAGTGAAGGAAGGAATCCATTGGATGCAAGATCCACAAGACCGGTCAATGTGGAGACACTTGGGAGAGGCCTATTTCCAGCTGTGGACGGCTTTTGGCTGAAATTATAATGATAACTAGCAGCCCACCGCGATCTTACCCGCGTAGTTCCGTCTATGTTACTCAGGGTGAATGTAGCTTTCTAATGGTGAAAAAAAAATTTAAATCGGTCCAGTAGTTTTTGAGTTTATTCGTTACATACAAAAATACAAATATTTCCTCTTTATAATATTAGTATAGATTACTTAACAATATTTCAAATGGTGCAGTAATCATATTAATGTTGATAATTGTTTCCTAAATAAAATTGGTAAGTGGGTGTTGAGGACATTGCATTTTTACTGAAACCGAGTTGAGTTCTAGGAAAGAGGAATTACATTAGGATTTACTTGAAAGTGCATTGCAAAATGTCAGTAACTGGGAGTCTAGAATAAAAAATTTAATTAGGTTAGTATGCACTTTTTAAAACAGTGGAAAACCCTACACTTTTCCATTAAGTTCCAGGAATTACTGTTTTTAATCCCAGATTTCTACGAATGCAAAATGTGTGAAATATTTTGTTGCCTTTTTTCCAAGTTTTACGCTTTTGCGAGTTCAGTTAGTATAAAAAATATATCTCTACTAGCAGCGCCCCGCGGTTTCTCTCGCGTAGTTCCCGTTCTCGTGGGAATGCGGGGATAAAATATAACCTATGTTACTCTGGGTGAATGTTTGTCAGCTTTCTAGTGGTGACAGAATTTTTTAAATCGGTTGAGTAGTTTTCGCGTGAAAGCGTAACAAACAAACTTACATTCACATTTATATATTAGTAGGGATAGTCATCTCGTGTAATAAGGGATGCAATTTTGTTGGAGTTGATTTACTGTACCAGTTTGTTAGAACTGATGTCGCATTAAGTAAATGTTAAAGCTTTGGCACGCTAATAGAGCCGAGGGAGATAATGCTAAAGAAAGCAGTCCCAATTTGTTTTCATTATGACGCTTTTCTTCATTGTTGAAGCTGTTTATTTTTTTCAGGGGCCATAATTTATTTTTTGAGTTAACACAGCTGTGAACGAAAAGTCCATTAGATAAGTATACTCCCAGAAATTCGTGATAAAAAGTGTCAATACGACAATAATACGAAACGAATTTGATGAATTTTGGTACAGATCATCACGATAAAATAGCCCACGACTGTTGAATATAATCGGCGGATATAATCGGCGCATCGTTGCAAAATTCGATATTCCGAATTTTGTATTAGAAAACTTTACCTATACATAGAATTTTACTGTACGATAAAATAAATACATTTATCCAACTCAGCTGTTCACAAAACAGACTTCGAATCTGCGGCCCTGTCAGTTAGCAGTGAAGCTGAAACACTAATTGGCTAGCTTGCAAATCCACAAATACAATAATCACGTTATTCAATCATGCCGGTGTTCTGTTTAACTGGTAGGTATTTGTTTTATTGTTCACTAGCGGCCGCCCCGGCTTCGCACGGTAAGACATTAATTTATTTTAATATAACCTATGTTACTCAGGGTAAATGTAGCATTCTAATGGTGGAAGATTTTTTTAATTCGGTCCAGTAGTTTTTGAGTTTATTCGTCACAAACATGCAAAAGTACAAATCATTACTTTTTATAAAGCGTAGTGCTCTCTAGACTAGTGATAATCTCCTTCTTCTCCTTATTGATAGTCTTCTGTTCACTACAATGTCACTTGACAAAAAGCGATGACGGGATCGACTATGGACGACGCGCGACGTTTGCCTGAATGCCACTCTTGACTTTATAACCACAGAGTTGTTTCTATCAGAAAACACAGACTCAGGGAATTCCACACCATAAGGTGGGTCCACATTTGTGACATGGCTTCGTGACTGTGACCGCAACGCGTGTCGGCACTGTTGATATGCACGGTTCTGTCACGCGAACAAAATTTGCGATATACAATATCGGTGTGAATGACCCCGGACTTCCAAAGTATTGGTATTCACAGTTAAATATATATATAAATAAGATAAGAAAGTATATTATAAAGTAAAAAAGAAAAAAAGAAAGAAAATAAATAAAAAAAGAAAAAATAAGAAAAAAGTATATTTATAAGTATATTATTATATTTTGATTTGTTACTTCAGTTTAAGGCTTCATATTCTCTTCTTCTCTTGTTCTTACACACTTGTCTACATTTCTTTTTCGTTTATCCTTTCGCAGGTCTGCTGGAAGAAATTTAGTTTGAAATAAGCAGTTCCTTTGTACAAAAATTGTATTGTTTTCTCTATATTATTGTATGTGTGTAAATAAATAATAAAATAAATGAAATATGTACGATTCATGACACGAGATTGTGTGAACTGTGCATTTTTATATCACAAATAAATGTTACATGTCATGAGTTGATCCGATTAAAGGCGGCATTTTCAAAATATGTCCGTGTGACCTTGTATATCCGTTTTTATCACGTGTACTTGTCACAGCTTCGGTCTCAGTTACGATAGCTAAGTGTTTGTTGCTGGCTAGTGCTATAGGCATGGTATTTTGTTACAACTGCCGTCTACATTTGCTATACAGCCGAGTGGCACTGTCACAAGTAGCGTATGCTCATCAACATTATCGTCGCAAGCCCCGTGACTATTGGCACGCAGTTCGGTCCGGCGAAATGTCACAAGTGTGGACCCACCTTTAGCTGTACGTTTCATGTGTATGGGTGGGATGTTCAACAATCTCTACCTATACAACATTAATAGATAGGCAGAATAAACTTTAGTACTTCTTTGAAGGTACTGTAGCGTCAGGTAGGAAGCCACTTTCCATCAGCCTATCACCTTTTTTTTTTTTTTTGGATGGGAAATCGTCAAATGACTTCTCCCGCTCTGGGCGGAGCGGAAGGGAGTGTCAGACTCTTACTGACTAAAACCCACCCGTGTTCCTTCTTGTGCCCTTTTTGCGTTCCAGGGCCGCGGTGACTCTTTCGAACAAATTCCGCAACCCTAGCAGGCAGACCCTATGGGGCCCCGTCTTCATTGCTGACGGCTCTTTGAGGCGCGCGTGGAACACGACGCGCCGTCGACTCCTATCACCCTGATTGGAAAACTCCTTTAAAAACAGAATAACCCCACTATTTTATCATTTTTCTCTCACAATCTCGTTGAGTGTTCGATTTGCAAATATATTGGATCTGGCGACCAATAGTAGGTTAGGAATTGACAGCTAACTGACACTTCGATCCAATCATATGCCAGTTCGTGTTTGTTCGAGCAACTCTTAAGAATGAAGGGTTTCTCACAATTATTATGTTCTGAGTTCTGAGCGTTTGACGTTTTGGTATCTGATCTCGTGACTTGAATAAAGTTTTATAGTAAACGTGTTTCTGACAGCGGGTTCGCCCGCTTGAATGTCGGAAGTAATATCGACAGATCGTACCCTCGAGATAAAACGTTTCTGTAGGGTAAAATCTTTCTCTAAGTATCGAAATTACAAATTGATTCAGCGGCTTAGTCGAGGAGAAAATAAATGTATTAAGATTAACAGACACAATTAATTGCACATCTATGAATATTTAGGTATTTTCATCCCAACTAAATATGTATTATATATACGAAAGCGAGTTTGTTTGTCTATTACGCTTTAAGCCTAAATCGCTGAACCTATTTTGATGAATTTTGCCACAGAGATAGATGGGACCGTGGATATAGTTATACAAAAGGTAAGTAGTATATACAGTCAGATTCAGGTTATTTACCAGGCAATTAGAGGATCTTCATTCATCTAATTTCAGTAGGTTGATGTATGCTCAAATTAAGCAGGCTATGCATGATTACAATAATTGACGCCTGATTCACGGAAGCTTGCTTAATAATTACCTATTGCCTGCAAGCGAACACATTAAGTTTGGTTTCGGCAACTATATTAATATCTAGTATAGTATCATTATGTGTGTTTTCGTATAGGTCTTCGAAAAAACAGACCAAGTATATTCGTCTGTTTTTCATGGTAGCAAGGTACTTATTAAGATACTCAACACATTAAAAAACACCCCCGGGATAAAAGAAGTATTCCAGACTATACAGGGTTAAAAAAAATCAGCTGTTCCTTACATTTACGTTCGTATTTAACTCATCAAAATGTAAGGAACAGATGATTTTCTTTTTCGCGACTTCAGGTTTGGTCCCGTAGTAAAAGTTGTTCATAATGATGAGTACAATGACCTCTTAAGAGGTTGTTGGTGTATCTAGGTCAGAAATATCGGTTCAAATTAGCCTAGACTAAAAGCTTATTTCAGTCGCTGACATTTTTAACTTTTTAACGGACTTGAAAAAACCCTTTGGTTTCTTTTTCTTTCATCGAAAGTGCTGATAAGATTTTGTCTTTTCTAAATGATAAGCAAACTGGGCAATATAAAATAAACCGAATTGAACTTACCTATCTAAAAACACTTCACAACGGAACTGAATACGTCCATCAAAAACTTTTAAAGGCCCAAAAACTAAACGAATTTATGTCACTAGAAAGCCTGACTTCTTAAGTCAGTCCAATCATTCATACAAAAACTTAGTCCAACTTTATCATTCCTACTTGACTCCTCAAACTGTCAAGACCACCTGACGTTTATACACGAATCGATTCTCGCTTACCGAAATCGATTCTCTATTTCGATTTAGATGTTGAAAAAGTTTTGACAGCAGCGTCTGTCAAAAAGTTTGGTCAACGTAGTTTGGCACGCGTAAGCATAGAGCACAGAAAGCCACGCCGGCTGTAACTAAAAATAAATCTATACTTATATTATAAGGAGGTAACGTTTGTGAGTTTGTGAGGTTGTGAGTTTGTGACGTTGTAAGGGGTAATCTCTGGATTTAACCGATTTTCAAAATTGTTTCACCAATAGAAAGCTACGTTATTGTGGAGTGTCATAGGCTATATTTTATCCCTGAATTGCCACGGGAACGGGAACAACGCGGGTAAAACCGCGGGGCGCTGCTAGTTACTAATATAATATTGGTACTACTAGGTTTTGCCCACAGCTTCACTCAGGTGAATAGGGATGTTTCCTGAGTAAAAAATATATGATTATGTTTAGTCCGTCAGTTAGATTATAGAAAAATATTGGACACTTATTTTTTCCTTTATCAAATCTATAAAAACTGACGAAGATACAACGCATACAGATTTTCCCATAAGTCCCCTCATGGAATGAAGGAGTGATTGGAGAGGCGCCATGGCGTCCTCACCTTCCGCCTGACGCTAGTTACTCACCGGACACGGATGTTTCTTGAGATACCTCTATAGGATTCGGCGGGAGGACACTCCCGGGTGTGTGTGGATCTGTCTGTCTGCCCTGTTGGCTGGAGCACCGCCGTGTCCTTGTCGAGGCTATCAGCAGCGGCGACCTCTCACTTCCAGCCCTGGTTCAATCCATGGTTCGGAGTGAGGGGGCATAGGAAGCAATGACCACCTCCTACGAATCAGTAATAAGGAGAAGGCGGACCGTGCAAGAGAGAGAGCAAAACCTCACGTACCAGCCGCCGCTACAGAAGAAGACGCCCCTGGCGCCGGGAGTCGCTGAGAGATTCCCGGCCACTGTAGCCTGCAGACGACGAGCGTCGAGTGGTTCCTCGTCCGAGAAAAACCAAGCCCGCGACGACGGTGCTTTGTATTCCACCAAAAAGATGTCACCATAGAAGACGGGGCCCACCAGGGTCAGTGCCTGCTAGGGTTGCGGAATTCGTTTGAAAGATTCACCGTGGCCCAGGAACGCTAAGGGCTTCCGCTCTGGGCGGAAGACGGCGAGTTATGGGTGGCTCGCCGTCCGGTAGCAACCAGGTCTCGGGTCGACGGCGCGTCGTGTTCCACGCGCACCTCAAAGAGCTGTCAGCAAAGAACACGAAGACCCATAGGGCCAGTGCTTGCTAGGGTTGCGGAATTCGTTTGAAAGATTCATCGTCGCCCTGGAACGCAAAGGGCTTCCGCTCTGGGCGGAAGAAGTCATTTGTAAAAGCGACTCGCGTTTGACTACAATCATGGAATGCGATGATGTGGTTAACGATGTGACGGTGCTCCTTAAAGTTTTAAGTTTGAGCTACACGGTATCTGACAAATGCTTGCACTATCTGGACAGTTCCACTCAAATCTGTGTGGCACTTTCCTCAAAAGGCTCCCTCAGACATTAACCTACATGGTTCTCATATGATTTGACCAGTACGGATTGTATGGTACTTTAAAAGAGACTTTGACCTCTGAGTTTGTTTCGGTGTTTCTTCTCAGGGTAGTCAGCTAGGAAACACCGGCTTCATCTAGCTTAAAATGACAAGAAATATTGGACGTGTAAAAGTGTTATGTTTAACCTACTTACAAAAATAAATATCATTTATCATTCATCATAAAGCTGCCTAGAAGTAACCACTTCACTCTTGACCTGAAGACTCCCAGTTTGTAGCTAACATGAAGACAACAGCAGCACTCACTCGTTTGATGTATGCAAAATCAATATTCCCAAAACATCTTGGGGCAATTACGGCTGGGATGCGCGTCATGTACCGATGCCACGCACTGAAACGCTAGATTTGTATGGACACTTTTGAAAATTCCATCCCTATGATTGGTCGTCGATGCTTCTCTTTAGTCTATGGTAAGGAGGTAGCGAGTAAGATAAATTGGTATTGCGTGCTGCCGAAGGTGAATTATGGCTGTTCAGTAATATTAATGTTGTTTGAAAGAAATAGAGTGGGTGACGGTTTGAATGGGAAGTTTTCAGGCTTTTGGGCTTTTCAACACAAAACTAACTTGAAGTACTTAGAGTAGGTACATAATTGAAATTGAAGTAATTGATTCTGAGGTATTTTAACAACTAAAAGGAGAGGTGAGGAGGGCTGAGGTGATTTAACACTGAGGTGTTAAATCAACTAAAAGAAAGAAAGAAGGTTGTCAACACTAGCTACAAGAAATATATGTAGCTAGTGTATGTGTTGAGTTTTAGTTTAGCGAATCCTAAAATTATCTTCTTCAAACTGAGGCTTTTTAATTTTTACAAGCGTTTACTTTTTATCCTCTAACACAGTGGTTCTTAACCTTTTGATTATAACGGACCATATCACAAAATTTCTGGCTTGCCATGGACCACCAACTTCTTGGAGGAAGTAGGATTTTTTTAGCGTCAGTATACTCTTTATTGATCACTTCTGAATCCAGTACAGTACCGATTTCGTAGCTTTATTTAAGTAATCAGAAGTGCCGAGAGCTCCTGTCTGCATAGATGTCGATGAAAACAAAGTTAGGTAGTGTGTAGCACTTTTTCGAAACATACAAAAATATTTCCTATAAAATCTTGTGTTTAATTAATTTCCTTTCTTAAACACATCTTACAAACTAGTATTGTATTGCATTTTTTCAATCACTACTTCTTTTTGGACCCTTGCTGAAAATGTTGTATTATAAGGTTAAGCTTCGCGGACCACTTCGAGTGCTGCCAGGGACCACCAGTGGTCCGCGGACCACCGGTTAAGAACCACTGCTCTAACACAATTAAAATTAATCATTCCATGAAATTCCTAACCCACTTAATGTAGCGAAGAATTTTCTATTCTTCAATTGCTACCGTTCACGAGAGCGTTTTGATCTTTTGACTAAAATACCTGTACTTTGCAAGGGTTGAACTTCAATGTTCGCCAACTTTGTTATTAGTTTTTAAGAATTCCAATCATTTGAACAAACGTTGGCTTGTTTTGTTTCTGATGTTATATGATCAGATTTTTGAAGGAACTTTTGTTTCTTTGCCATAACGGCAAAGGTGAAAGTCGAAAACTTTTCACGATAAAATTACAATACGAAAAAAACGATTTAAGTCAAAATTTAATCAATGTTTCAGTTGTCTTCAAATTAAACAATTCATTTAAGACCAATATCAAATGGTATATAAAAAATCGTCCTCCATCTTTGGCGGTGAAACATATTGGAATCAAAATTAGGTATGTCACTTACTCGTAAGTAACAGAAAATACTGTTAAATAATAAAATATCGCTGCAAAAATATTTTTGAAATTTCCTTTTCAATTCTTCAAAGAGCTGCTCTTTAAGTGCTTTTAAGGAGAATTAAGAGATTTTGAAGTGCTATCGTAATTTGTTACTTTTAAAACTAAATATTAGGTTTGCATTAACTAAATATTATGATTTTATATAAAAGATAATATAAAAGACTTACTAGAGTTATTACTAGAGTAATAACTCTAGTAAGTCTTTTATATTATTTAGATGGAGCGACTGCTTACCTGACCCTCGTAACCTGGTAACCGAGTAATATGATAGAAACCCTTTTCCGAAATAGGTGTAATATCCCTACTTCTCCCCTATGTCAAAGCTGGAAAAAAAAGACGCGCAACAAGCTTCATATCTACTTACATCCGTCATTTCTGTATTCATCCCCTTCCTACTTTCAAGTTATAATCAACTTTTACAAAACCAAGTTTGACAACATAAAACAAATAATGACATTTATAAATATTGTCGTCTCTCAAAATAATTGGAAGAAAACGATCAAAAAGGTTTTCTCATCACCAAAACTCATTCTACGAGGAAAATTAAGATTTCCCATTTCCTCTTAATTTCGCGCCGTATGGAAACCGATTCCTAAGACAGTGTAAGTACGTGTATACAGGGTGTTTTTTTAACTCGGACAGTTAAGTGAATTCTGGTGAGATAGGCAGTTAATCTATGTAGAATACTAGCAGCTGTTTCACCCGCGCAGTTCCCGTTCCCATGGGAATGCGGGGATAAAGTATAGTATATGTTATTCGCTTATAATATAGCTTTCCATTGGTTCTATTTACTTGGAAATTTGTATGACCAATGTAAAAGTGGTCTAATTGAAGCAGATTTAACGATTTTTTCTTAATCAACCAACGGGATAAACACGGCATAAGCCCTTCAGACCCATTGTCAGTTGTGCTTATCCCAAGATCATCAGCGAAAATGGCTGGTTAATTAATTATTATGATTAACGTTCAAAACTATTTAAGTTAATTACTTCTAGCGGGGCGTTGAAGGTTTTTGAATACCTACTAAATCCGCGCAAATGAAGTCGTGAGCAAAGTGCAAGTATCCAATCTAATGTTTTTTTTTTAAATAAAATACATATGTTTTAACCTGGAGAACAAACACCCGATTTTTAATACAGGCTGTGATAAAAAAAACTCCCTGTATAAAGTGAGGCAAAAAAGCCATTTTGTCTCAAGATTGGCTATTTCCTTCACAAGATGTCATATGTGATCAATACGTAGGTAATTCGTAATCAAGTTTATTTTCAAAAGACTCCATTTTGGATAATAATGACGTAAGGAACTCATTTAAGCGCCTTTCCTTCTCATGGTGTCATATAAAAACTTTCAAGTCCTTATTTAAGGAAAAGAATTACATACCTGATTTTAATGAAAATTGGTACGCATTCAACAAACTAGAGGAGAGCAGTGGTGGCCAAGTGGTAACGGCTCCGACTTACGAATTGTAGGCCACGGGTTCTAACCCAGCCAGGCGCATTTTTTTGTGTAGTTAATTTCATCACCACTGCTCTCAAAACGGTGAAGGAAAACATCGTGAGGAAACCGGCATGTCCTAGAACCAAAAATTCGAAGACATGTGACATTCGCCAACCTGCACTGGGCCCGCGTGGTGGATTACGGCCCATTCCCTTTCCTAGAGAGGAGGCCTGTGTCCCAGCAGTGGGTACGTTAAAATAGGCTGATTATGTTATGTTATGCTTTACACAAAAAACTATAGGTCTAAATTATTAGTTAAGAATATTTTCGAAAAAGACTTCACATTTGAAGAAGGTGAAATTTTAAGTCGTCTATTAGAAAGTTAAAATTCCCTCTGGACCAGTGGTCGTCACATTTTATTGATCGAGGTCCACATAAGACAAGGTGAGGTATCACTGCCATCAAATTACTTACTACTTACTATATACCTAAAGTATTATATTATGTATTTTATTTCAATTTAATATTGTGAATACGAGGACTATATGGGTTATTATTTTCTTTTTTTTCTTCGAGTATTTTTTAATATCATTAAAAAATACTCGAAGAGAGAAAAGAAAATAAATATAATCTGGCAGTTTGAGTACTTTTGTGGTCTACCCGAATGACCTTTCATTGGCATTGTTCGTCGAGTCGTTGAGCTCCTTATTGGTTATATTTTGAGCTACACGATAACTGGCAAATGCTTGCACTGTCTGGACCGCTCCACTGTGTGGTACTTTCTCAAAAAACCACCTCAGACATCAAGCTACATGCTTCTCATATGATTTGCCCAGTACAATTGTATGGACTTTGAAAGAGACTTTGATCTGTTTGTTTCAGTGTGATTCAGTGTTTTTTCTCGCGGTAGTCAGCTAGGAAACACCGGCCTCATTCATTGACATATTTTTATGAGCTGTGAAAATACGGTTGCTTTATAGATTGTGTATGTCAATACAAACTGTATGTGCATTCATGTAACAGCTATCTATAAAGTCGTATCTATTAAAATAATTGCCTACTAAAATTGTTTACTAATGTCATAGGCAGTTTGACGATTGACTAGGTAAAGTTGACGATATCTGTTCATTCATTTCCAAGAATAAGGTCTTGAAAGTTTGTAAGAAACACAGTCAGGAGTTAATGACATTTTTTTTGTATGATAAATCATCAACTGACTCCCACCGCTCTGCGCGGAGTGGGAGGGGAGTGTCAGACTCTTACTGGCTAAATCCCATCCGTGTTTAAAATGCCTTTTGTGTTCCAGGTCCGCGGTAACTCTTTCAAACAATTCCGCAACACTGCAGGAGGAGAAAACGGTCACAATGTTAGTTAGTAGGTTAGTGGGTAAGGCGTTAAATGACGATGTTGGTTTGATCGCCACTTGATAACATTGCAATTTTATTGTTATTTTATGCATTAGCTATGTGAAGATTAACTTTAATTGTCTATTTTCGTGCGAAAGATCCCAGTTGATCTGTTTTCGACTTTATGTCCGTAGTTATAAGGTTAAAATTGGACGCCTCGGAACTTCTCAGGGACCTGTAGGTACAAAAAAAGCTAGTCTTTATCTTCCTAGCGGCGGTGCATTCAAAATTTGCCTCAAAATACAAATTTCGCCTCAAATTTTTATCTTTTATAGAAGTTTTTTGAAGTGAATTTCACAGCACGTTAAACTGTGTGAAGAAAAGATTTGGAACATAGACTTTTAATACCGAAAAATGCCAGTTTCTGTGGGCTAAGTCATAATCATGAAGCCGCGTGAACGAAAAATTGTTCCTCTGTGTTCATGAGAATAATAGAAACTTTATCATCATCCTAACAATACTGTATTTTACTGAAATAATGTTTTTGACATGTATGTATTTTTTTCTGTCGCCACAGAAACAAAAAATCCAGTGCGTTCAAATTGCGCGTGAGTTTCCGCGTTGGAACACTTTTTACCAACAAGTGAAGTCAAGCTCTCACTTCTGAGCTTTGATGCGCTTTATCTTTTGTTTCCTTTTAATTGATTTGAAAAAGCTAAATATGTACGTGTTCAAATTAATTACTATACTGACACTATTGCTAAGTGTCATCGACTTTTGATTCTAAAAAAAACCAAAAAGTACAAAATAACTTTAGAATAGAATACTCTCTATTATGTACACCATATAAGTTATAGAAAACATAGTTGAAAAAATCATTACATAGGGTGACACAATGGGTGGCCTTATCGCTAAAAGCGATCTTTTTAAGACAACCTTACGATTGATTTTAAAGAGACAAGGAAATAAAGTACTGTAGGTAGTCTTAGGTGGTGGTGGTGGTGTTTTTGGTTGTTTTTTCGTATAAAAAAACATATAATTTCAGCAATCCCGAAAGATTTGTTAAATTTATTGAAGAGTTCCATTTCCTATCATCTCTGTTCTTCATCAGATCTTCACCAAACAAGAAAGGGACCACGTTGACACATTTTACATCAACAAGGAATGAGAACATCATCAATTTAGACTAAGCCACGCATTATTAGGGATAACTCAAATACTAGCAGTCAAATCTCAATCAAAAATGGGACCACACGACAAGCACCATCTCCTTCTTTGAAATCCTTTTTTGGAAGTCGGTTAAACAAATTCCAGTTTCTATGACATAGGATATGGGAAAAACCGCGCGCAAAAACCAAAAAAATTACTGACTTCATCATAATCCAAACAATACATGATACGAAAAAAAAACATGGGAACTGTAATACCATCAGAAACACAGGTCACCAGCAAACACACAATACCGCTTTTAAGAAAATGGCAAACAAGGTATCTATGTATACATATACATTACAGAGATTGCAAGCGTAGTTCAAATGTAAACCGTGTCCATACTATGAAAAATGTATTGTATACATGCAAAAAAAAAAAATTGTTGTTGTTGTTGTTGTTTGTTGTTGTTGTTGTTGTAAAAATTGTTTGGGCTTTAAAATTGAGATATTTATTATTGTGCCTGCATTTAATTTAGTAAAACTATGGAATATATTTCAGCTTCACATCACGGAAGCGGACAGTTTTACCTTTGATAATCATAAATCATAATCAGCCTTTTAATGTTACCCACTGCTGGGACATAGGCCTCCTCTCTAGGAGAGAATGGGCTGTAATCCACCACGCGGGCCCAGTGCGGGTTGGTGAATGTCACATGTCTTCGAATTTTTGGTATCTACTAGGACATGCCGGTTTCCTCCCGGTATTTTCCTTCAAAGTTTTGATAGCAGTGGCGATTAAGTTAATTACACAATGTATTGCGCCTGGCTAGGTTTGATCCCGCGACCTACAAATTCGTAAGTCGGGGCCGTTACCACTCGGCCACCGTTGCTTATCACCTTTTGAACATATAAGTCGGTTTAAATCGTCTTCACATAGGTAATTTAAATATGTCAGTATACTACTGAAACTACTTCTGAAATTACCATTTTATTAAATGGGCCAGTTACCTTTTTCATGGGATATCATCAAATGACTTCTCCCGCTCTGGAGCGACTCTTACTGACTAAAACCCACCCGTGATCCTTCTTGTGCCCTTTGCGCTCCAGGCCGCAGTGCCTCTTTCGAAAAAATCCCGCAACCCTAGCAGGCACTGACCCCCTAAGGGGCCCGTCTTCTTTGCATGGGCCAGTTACCTTTAGTTTAACTTGGGATTATATAATATTAAAATAATCTTTAGTTTTAAACGATGTTGTTCCTTATTCCAAATAACGATTTTGAGTATTTCCATATTTTGGTTTGTTTTTATTTTTCAACTCAACAAAAAAAAAAAGTGTGTTGTCAAGATATATTAGACTGAAGAAACATCATGAATGTATGTTAATATAGACACATTACAATCTTTACATTTATGTTTGTCTACCTAACTTTCTTACCAGCAAGCTTTTCCTGAAAATATTGCTCGCTGTCTTGTCGGACATAGACCTGTAGCAGCCGTTACGGTGACCAGAGAAAACTGACACTCTTGACAGTGACAGCTAAGAGGAAGCAGCTAAGAGGAAACTGTCACCCTTCGAGGATTTCACGGCGAGCAATGCAAAACACAGTTCAGCAGCTCTACTATGACGTCTTAAATCCATCATGATTCCTGTGTCAGAGAGAGACGGAGTTACAAAAGACAAATAGCATCAGTGGCGTACAGTGGTTCGAGTTAGGGTAGGCCAGAGAAAATGTCTAAATAAATTTTAAAAAATAACCACATTATTCAGAGTTGATTTTTAATGAAATGAGTTTTTTTTTTTTAAATAGCCTACTTAAAAAAAAACACCACATTTCAACCCTGAATAAAGTAGTGTTTTTTTTTGGACATTTTCTATGGCTTACCCTAAACACGAACCACTGCACGCCACTGAATAGCATTATCCTTTTCCCTCACACTGAATCATGATAGCATTGGCACTTCGTAGTACGGCCACAGTTTGTACACAGAGGATTTTTGAAAAGGAAAATATTTTAACGTAATAACCGGGTATGAAGACAAATATTAACGTTAATCCATTTATTCCTTCAAACATAAATATATAAAATGTATTTTTAAATATTTTAATCCACATTAAAAGATATAAAAAATAGTAGCCCATCGGAATCGTGAACAGAGAACAGCTACTGAAGGTCAGGATACCAGAGGAAGGAACCTCCTAAGTCCTAACTATACGAGCCGTATGCAGAAGTAGCGAATTCTGAATCAAGCCCTTGATCTAGTCGCCTAACGAGAGCATCCTGAGGTGTTGGTCGTAGCTTGCGGCTATCTAAATATCAAAAGTGACTGACTGATTGACATAGTGATCTATCAACGCACAGCCCAAACCACTGAACGGATCGGGCTGAAATTTGGCATGCAGGTAGATGTTATGATGTAGGCATCCGCTATGAAAGGATTTTGATTAATTCTACCCCCAAGGGGATAAAATAGGAGATAAAAGTTTGTATGAAACTTTGTCAATTTTAAACCGATCGGGCTGAAAGGTTCAAAATCGGGGGTAAAGTAACTATTCCACGCGGACGAAGTCGCAGGCAGAAGCTAGTTAAACTATAAAGCTGACACGACTATTGGTGCAATGATTGCTGAATCCATAACCCACATGTCGACAACCTCACAAGCTAAGTCATACTTGATTTTCTTATCAGTATCGGCTTTCATTCTCGTTAATTAGTTATTAGTGAAACAAATGACAATAGACCTCCTCATTTCATTTATTTCAATTGGATATCTCGACACGTTATAAGTATAGAGGTTTGTCAAACTGACGGAGAAACAGATAACGTAGCGATCCTATAAAGCTTCCGTTTTTTCGAGTTAAGGAACCTTAAAAGTTCTGGGTACTAAAATCAACACAGATGATATACTAAAAATTATTCACCAGCCTAAGGGCCTAGTAAAAATAATAAAATAGGAAGCTCAAAAATCACGGACGGGAGCAAAATTCACGCTGTTCCTTTTCTTTGCATAAAATATGGTCCAAAGAAATTTTGTCTTTTCTCCCAAAAGAGAAAACGAAACGCCTTTGAATAAAAAAGAAGTAAAAAAAAACAACAAACAGATACGTTGGATCATGAATATTAAGAATTCCATTATTTTAATTAAAAAGAATTTCCTTTTGGGCTTATAAATATTTCTCTGTGCCATATTTGGGCGAGAAAATAATGAATTCATGTTTTTGGAATAAGGCAGTTGTTTTTGTAATTCATTTTATTTTGTTAGGAATTTCACTTTTAGGCGTTGTCCTAATTAAAAGTATTCGCGCAACGATCGTATTTCAGAACTCATATTTGCATTATTTTATTTTAATTCTAGTTTTAGTCAAACATCGCGGATATTAAAAATAAATAGTGTTGAGTAGTGTTATTCCGGGGAGTACAGATGTAGGTAATAGAAGGATATAAAGGTCTTCTAAATCTATATTAATATTGTAAAGAGGAAAGGTTTGATTGTTTGTTTGCATTGAATAGGCTCCGAAACTACTGAACAAATTTTGTAACTTTCAACGTTGGGAAGCTACATATAGCATCCCCGGGTGACTTAAGCTATATTTTATCCCCGTGTTCCCACGGGAATGCGAAATACGCGGGGTAAATCACGGGATACTGTTAGTATTATATAAAAGCGAAAAGTACTCACTTACACATAACGAAATGTCGAAAACCGCTTGACGTATAAAGATGAAATTTGGCATGGATGTAGTTTATAGTTAGTAGAGGTTCACTAACAAAATGATATTAGGAAATTTCCCGCAAAGGGGTGAAATAGGGGGTGGAATTTTTTATGAAATATTTTATTCCTTGGGCTTATATACTTGAAATTTGGTACTAATTATAGCCTAAGTAAATTAGCAAAGGTTGTAATTGTTAGTTTTTGGCACTACCCCAAAATGCGGTTTATTTTAAATTTGTCACTCGTAATATTTGTACTTAGATTAGAAGATAATATTAGAACTAAGATAAAACATTCCGCCTAAATCGCGGTGCATGGTTGTTTGGGGGTGGGTAGGTAACGAACCCGACTTACGAATAGTAAGTAACGGGTTCAAACCCAGCCAGGCTTAGGTTACTTTGTGTAATTTATTTCATCACCACTGTTCTCAAAACGGTGAAGTGAGAAAACCAGCATGTCCTAGAACCAAAAATTCGAAGACATGTGACATTCACCAAACCGCACTGGGCCCGCGTGGTGGATTACGGCCCATTCCCTCTCCTAGAGAGGAGGCCTTTTTTTTTTTGGATGGGAAATCATCAAATGACTTCTCCCGCTCTGGGCGGAGCGGAAGGGAGTGTCAGACTCTTACTGACTAAAACCCACCCGTGTTCCTGCTTGTGCCCTTTGCGTTCCAGGGCCGCGGTGACTCTTTCGAACAAATTCCGCAACCCTAGCAGGCACTGACCCTATGGGGCCCCGTCTTCTTTGCTGACGGCTCTTTGAGGCGCGCGTGGAACACGACGCGCCGTCGACTCGGGCCTGGTTGCTATCGGACGGCGAGCCACCCATAGCTCGCCATCCGCAGGCCCGCGCCTACGGCGGCCGGGAATCGCCCCGCGTTTCCCGACGCCCGAGGCGTCTTCTCCTGTTGCGGCGGCTGGAGCGAGGAGCTTCCCTCTCTCGCACGCGCTCCGCCTCCTCCTTCGCTAGCATTACTGCTTCGCAGAAGGAGGCGACGGCCTCCCATGCCTCCTCACTCCCGACCATGGCTTGAACCAGGGCCGGACGCGAGAGGTCGCCGCCGCCGATCGCCTCGACGAGGACACGGCGGAGCTCCGCCCAGGCAGGGCAGACCTCCACCGTGTGCTCCACCGTGTCCTCCGTGCGATCCACACAGTGATGACACCCGGACGTGTCCTCCCGCTGGATCCGACACAGGTACCTCCCGAAACAGCCGTGTCCGGTGAGCACCTGCGTCAGGCGGAAGGTGAGGACGCCGTGGCGTCTCTCTAACCACTCCTCAAAGAGGGGACATATCGCCGCAATGGCGGCGTGCCCATAGAGAGGAGGCCTGAGACCCGACAGTGTGAACATTAAAAGATTGATTATTATGCAGGGTTACTTTGCCAAAATGATGCCCATATACTTCATATAATTTTCTTCTCTCTAACAAGCTAAAACGAATCCGATGTTTTATTCAATTTTATTTAATAATAGGTATGTAAGTCTCGATAAACCAGATAGTCCAGAATCCCGCTGTCTTATCCATGTTAATTTATACATTTAAGGTCATTGGCCTGCAACAGTTCTATCTACCACGATCATTGTTTATAAGTTATACCCAGAAAAACTATGAACAAAAAAGAAATTTCAAAAAAAAGTTTAGTCTATCTATACTTTTATTATTAAAACTTTGTCCCTACTTGTTCTGATCGGATCACTATATAAATATAAAGATCTTTCGATTGATTTACTTATTCAACAGCAAACTTAAAATGTGCTCTGTTTTGTCTATGGTGTGACCCGTGGTAGTCGTGTATTTTCTTGTAAGTTTGTTTATTTTATTTTTTGTGCATCATCTATGGCGGAATAATCAAGTTTTCAAAACTTGTTTGATTGTTCGTTAGAGTTCTTATAACTTGAGAAAAGTTTTTTTCTGAGAATTTTACATGAGTATATAAAAGTCAACTAAAGCGGAGATGGAAAGGACATATTATGGCAAGAGAGAAGACGGAAAAATGGACAAGACAAATAACAGAATGGTACCCGCTAGACTACAAAAGGAACAGAGAAGACAAACTAAGAGATGGGAAGATGATATCAGGAAAATAGCGGGTCCAACATGGACTCGACCGGCAAGGCACAGAATTGAATGACGATCTTTAAAGGTGGCCTTTTTTGAAAGACAAGTTGAGAAGTCCTTTGCCGAATTAAAATTAAACAATTCACATGAATAAAATAGTATAACTGTTTATATAGTATATTAGTTAGTAAATGTTGATAGTATTAATGGGTTTTTAGGCATACTCACAAGACTTTTGTTATTTAAACTAACATCAACAATAACTTTTTTTTGGCTTTTTATTTTATTCTTATTTATTTATATAAAAGTCCTCGTAAGAAAACCAGGAGAACAGCAAAATACAAATAGTTTGCCGAAATGAGTATGTAATATTTCTGTTTTTTTTTTTTTAGATCCTTTTGAAATCACAGGTACACATGACAAATTTAATAATGTACGATCCATTTTCCAACCTTTTCCATTACAAAAGGTAAACCGATTGTTATATGTTTTTATTAGAAGTGACGGAACCCTCCCGAGGGGTCGCCTACGTAATTCCCATCGCCTGCTTTTGTTTTTTATTTTTCCTCGTGATGTTTTAGGTCGTACAATCGCGCGATCGTCAACTGTTTAAAATCTAATCAATATTGAAATGAAATGTCTTATTTTTACATAAATAGGGTCTTCTGATGGTATAATTTGACAGATAGATTAACTTGATAGAGGATGAAGGACTGGTAGCCAGGGAATTCATCATCAACAGCCTGTTGCAGTCCACAGCTGGACATAGGCCTCTCCAATTGCACGCTACTTAGATCTATTTTCGGCTTCTCGCATCCAGTTTCTGCCAGCCGTCCTACGCAAATCGTCACTCCACCGTGCCTGAGGACGTCCTACACTACGTTTGCCGAGACGCGGTCTCCACTCTAGAACTCGTTTACCCCAACGGTTGTCAGTTCTACGACTAATATGGCCAGCCCACTGCCACTTCAGCTTACTAATCCGGTGAGCTATATCGATGACCTTGCTTCTCTGACGGATCACCTCATTTCTGATGCGATCCCTCAGAGACACACCGAAACAGCCAGAAAAATAGTAAATAAATAAAATGCAATCGAGAAGGCACAGAGCTTGTAATTTAGGTCTCCATTTTAGAAGTTGAAGTCTGATGGTTACCGCTTGGTGTCTTAGATTTGGACCTTCTATGGGAAATCTCCACATACAGAAGCCATATTACTCACTTTGAAGTCATAAAATTATTACTTGCAAAGCTTGCAAGTCAGCAGATAAACCCTTAATTCAAAACTGACCCATTCTTTATTCCACAGGCTGACCGTATCGCATAAAAATAACCTCAGAACGGTACCACTGGCCCATAAAACCGTTGCGTCCACTGTCGTAGCAATAAAAATAGTTCTGACGACCACAAAGTGTGGATACAGAGTCGTAAAAATAAGATTTTTTAGAAGACACACTTCCTGTATGCTTGAAGAAAATGTTTAATGTGTTGCGCTATTCCAGCGCTTCTTTTCTCGTAAAAAGTTACAATTAGTAATATTTCTAATCAATGGTTTGGAACTATAGTAATGTGCACATTGGGCGCAATTGTAGCAAAAGTAATCACAAATTGCAATTTTCACAGACGCTCAAACTCAAACTCAAAGCATTTATTTCAATTAAACCCTTTACAGGCACTTTTGAATTGTCAAGTCGAAAGAGGTGAAGCTATCTGCACGTTCCAAAGCGTAGATCTCCATGGAGAAGAACGTGCAAGAAACTCCACGGACACTCTTTTAAATCATGTTCTGTATCACAAAACCTTGGTTTCATCCTTGTTGCTTCTATATGTGAGAACAATGCAAAGAAAAAAAAAAAAACGAAAACTCTAAAACAATTTAAAGTAAGAGGTGGCCAGTCTCAACCGACGGTGCCCGTTCACCAACATGACGCCACTCAAAAACCGATCATAAAAATATTATATTTAACGCTCATTTTTGGTCGGTCTACTCCAAGCAACACCTCAGAGAGCTGTTACATACTATACAGAGGACATAAATAACTTATGTCCTGCTTTTCGGTGATGTAATTCCAAAGTAGACTTTGCAGATTGACTTACTACGATCGGATACACACACGACCCATTAAAGAAACAATGTGTGGAACTAACACCCAACGCCATCGTTGAAAAAATCGTAAATTTACAATATAATTTTGTAGTACTTTGCACCTTTATATTAAAATGGCTTCCCAACATGGATTTTTTGAAAAGCAAAATTTTGCATTTGCAGCATTTGTAAATACGCCTCAATTATCCAACGCTGATAAAAATACTTTTTCCTATTATTAGATGTATTATATACGATACATTTTCTCTTGAATGTCACATGTGGCTCAAGGTTCCACGTGCGGCTGTATTAAGCCTTGATTACCTCAGAAATATGACTTTGTCACAAAAAAAAAAACATAATTTCTCTACACGAGCAGAATAAAAAGACTCGTTCCAATCCCACATGCTAGCTAATAACCAGTTTCAACAGACAAAAGCGCAGTCAGCGCTTTGCAGCGCAGCCGATTAAAAATGTCGTATTTTGCTCGAAAGCCTTAATTGAGGCCAGTTGGACTCGAGCCAAGCCGTGGAAGGTCACAGCGCTGTCGAATTTGTTGTATTAGCTTGAAGCGGGTTATATTTTTGAGTCTCTGTTACATTTCTGGATGAATTTATACTTAAATCAGTTTTGTCAGAGGCTTCGCTCGTAACAATATAGATTGTTGCAAAAAAAGTAGCCTGAAACCGTTTTCAGCGTTTTTTCTTCCGCTCTGGGGGGAGGGGAAGGGAGTGTCAGATTCTTACTGAATAAAATCCACCCGTGATCCTCCTAATGCCCTTTGCATTCTAGGGCCGCGGTGACTCTTTCGGTACGCTACAGTTGTTCAGTAAAATATGTACCTTTTAAATTATTAGTGTATATTTATTTCCTTTGAAACTAAAACAAGTCAGTTTTTTTTAATACGCGGTATACGACCATACAATACATTTAAGTTCTGGTGGTAAGATCTCTTGGGATAAGTTACGTCCACTTTGGCGTGGATGAATATAGGACGAATTTATCAATCTGTCACGCCTTTTCCCAATCGTTTGGGATCGAGAATTGAATCAATTATTTTAAAAGAGTGACTCACAAACTACTTCTTCTATATTTTACATATACATATATTACACTGCGTGGCATTAGTATTTTCCCCACGCACAATATCTTCATAAACTACCTATAGCGTACTATTCTTTTCTCTCGGCTTCGCTTGTGATGATAAAGATTTAGCAAATAAAAAGTAACGTATAGCCGTGAAATTAATCAAAAACCTTACAGCAGTTTAAGCGTGCAAGCGTAACAAAATCAATTTTGCTTTTATAACAGCTACTAGTCTGTTGTCGCGACTTCGTGCGCGCATATTCCGTTTTAAGATAAAATAATTTTCCAAATCCGACTGGTAAGTACCTAGTACCAGAGATTATCGCGTTCAAACAAACACTCATCAGCTTTACTATAATTATTTCAGTATAGATAGATTAAGTTAGGATAATTTTGTCCCTTTTTTGAATCGTCAGTGGTTATTATTTGATTCGCAATATAAAAAATAAACATACTAATAGAACGAAAAGCAATTCTGCTTTTCGTTCTATTAGTATGTTTTTGTTTTTTTTTTTTGACAATATTTTCTTGACCATCGATTGTAAAACCATATACATATATTTATTAATTAAACATACATTTAAATTATATTTTTAAACGTTTCAATAAACAATATATAAAGTAAAATAATTAAATAGCAGACCACCTGTATCAGTAACACGGTCCAAGAGAAAGGAACCTCCTAACTATGCGAGCTGTTTCCATAAAACCGCTTCCTGAGCTGCATAACGAGAGCCTCCTTTTTTTTTTTTTTTTTTTTGGATGGGAAATCATCAAATGACTTCTCCCGCTCTGGGCGGAGCGGAAGGGAGTGTCAGACTCTTACTGACTAAAACCCACCCGTGATCCTTCTTGTGCCCTTTGCGTTCCAGGGCTGCGGTGACTCTTTCGAACAAAATCCGCAACCCTAGCAGGCACTGACCCTATGGGGCCCCGTCTACGTTGCTGACGGCTTTTTGAGGCGCGCGTGGAACACGACGCGCCGTCGACTCGGGCCTGGTTGCTATCGGACGGCGAGCCACCCATAGCTCGCCATCCGCAGGCCCGCGCCTACGGTGGCCGGGAATCGCCCTGCGTTTCCCGACGCCCGGGGCGTCTTCTTCTGTTGCGGCGGCTGGGGCGTGAGGTTTCCCTCTCACGCACGCGTTCCGCCTCCTCCTTTGCTAGCATTACTGGTTCGCAGAAGGAGGCGACCGCTTCCCATGCCTCCTCGCTGACACGACTATCGGTACAATGATTGCCGAATCCACAGCCCACATGTCGAAAACCTCGTAAGCCAAGTCAAGATATTAAATTTGCTTATTTTTCTCGACTTTCATGAGAGTAAAACCTTGTCATTATTATTTAATATTTGCTGACCCGGCAAACGTCGTTTTACCACATAAAATAAAAAAATAAAAATTAGGGGTGGACCACCCTTAACATTTAGGGGTATGAAAAATAGATGTTGGCCGATTCTCAGACCTACTAAATATGCATATAAAATTTTATAAAAATCGGTCAAGCCGTTTCGGAGGAGTATGGTAACTAACATTGTGACACGAGAATTTTCTATTTAAGATTATGTTTTATTGAACCAAACAGCAGCTATTTGTCCAACGCGATGAAACTAATAAGCTCGATATTTATTAATAAACAAGCCAGACGAGAGGCGTCGCTCAGATTGGATGAAACCAAACGACTGGCTATTGACATGTTTATGGAGCGACTATTGACATTAACCGGTCACACTTGATGGAAAACTTTGCTGGTATTGCTGTTGTTAGGCCCTTTTTTATCTGGGATTGCATTATGAAAAAAAAGTTATGCTTTTACCTACTTACTATTTCTAAAAGCGAGAGAAAAAGAAAGAGAACCCGTTCATTCCACCAAAACACAGATTTTTTAAGAAAATTAAGTAATTTTCTCAAAAAACTTTGTGCGACATTTTATACATATATATATTCCTTTTTAGATACTTGATAAGTATCAATCTGTATCAAGTAACTAGGCAGTGGGCTGGATATTTGTTACTGTCTCATTGCAAAAACTACTGAATAGATTTTTCTGCCGGTCCTGCTCCACAGCCTCAACCACTTGGGTAAACAAGTTAGGATTTTTTATTTGGAAGAGATGCTCGCCCTTTTTTGTCTCATTTATTTATTCTTTCTTTTTTTTATAATATTATTTTGGGAATAAATAATTTCTCTTTCTTTTACTTGTATTTGCTTGGTCATTGTGAACCATAGTTTTGTATAATGCAGAAGCAGTTTATTTTCAAATATTTTAAATGTGAGTACCATGGAGCCATTTACAGGTAATAGTTTACTTTGTGACTTGAACTAAAATGGCAGTTGAAAGCATGTCATGCTCGCTCAAATGTCTCGCTGATGGTGGCGCGTGTGTCGGATCATTCGGTTCCCTTCAAAATGGTTGAGCTAAATGGTGCCGATACACGCGTCATGTTCGTGAACGGGCGCCGTCGGTTGAGACTGGTCACCTCTTAACTGCCACTGACTTGTTTTAATCTTTATAATTTGAATTTTTTTATAGTTTCCTTTTTTTTCTTTGCATTGTCCTCACACATAGAAGCACCAAGGATGTAACCAAAGTTATGTAATACAGAAAATGATTTAAAAGAGTGTCCGTGGAGTTTCTTGCACGTTCTTCTCCATAGCGATCTACGCTTTGGAACGTGCAGATAGCTTCACCTCTTTCGACTAATAACTAATACTTTCGATAGAAAAGCAATTAGAATAAATGAAAACAAAAAATCTCCTTCAGATTCATCTAAAGCGAAGTGAAATCCCATTTCCAAGAAATTGCTCTAGCCGAGTTTTTTGCGTGACCGTCACAAAGCTATCCGGAACAGTCTCAAAATGGCGGAATTCGGAATGCTATGCACACGTAGCGTTAGTGAGGAGCTCTTGACTAAATTATAAAAGCCACACGGGTTGACCTTCAAGGTTAAGCAACGCTTGCCGAGGTTGGTCTGTGGATGGGTGACCATCTTAACATAACGAGACTTCTCGTGCCTCGAAAAGCACGTTAAGCCAGCGAGCCAAGCGTTGGTCCCAGCTTTCATTTGGAGATCTTTGGCAGTCGTTACGGATAGTCAGAAGCCAGAAAATCTGACACCAGTTCTTTCCAAGAAGTACCGTGTTCCCTAGTTAATGGGTTGTGGAGGTATGGTAGGCAGCCGCTTCACGTAAAATACTGGTATTCAGCTGAGTCCAGCTTAACTGGGAGCCAACCCCAAAATAGTTGGGAAAAGGCTAGGCAGATGATGCACACATAGCGTTAGATTGATGACTAGAGTTTTCGGAAAAACTATATTGCGGACTGCATCTTCGGATGTGGATGTGGAACGGAGTCACAAACTATGCTGCTCCTTCTATATGGCCCCTGAACAAGCAGCTAAAGTGGCCTATGCGTTGCCAATGTGCCGTGAAAGTGGTTATTTTTTGGAACGCTCAAAGTTCGTGCCAGCGACACGAAGAATAACTCTTGCAAGTAAACCTTTTTGACTGATTTAAAAACTAATTTTAGTGCAGTGTCTAGATTCTTATTAATAGCAACTGTACGTCGTACGGGTTAATCTACAAGGCAGCAATGTTTATTGAGATTATTCCGTCAAAGAGTGACCATTACATATAAAGACCCTACGTTTTTCAAAAAATTATAATATTTGACTGTCGTAACGGGGAGTCAATAGCCCGAAATTTTGTTGCTCAGTATTGTCTTAGGCATCGCGTGTTACTCAGATACTTTTTCTTTTAGGATGAGAAATCATCAAATGACTGATTTCGCTCTGGGCGGTGTCTGACACTCCCTTTCTTCTTTTTTTTACTGACTATAACCCATCTGTGTTCTTCCCTATATATATGTGCAATATAAATATATACATGACTGTTTAACCTGAAGGTTTTAACAATTATTTTACTAAATCTTCCGTTTATTGTTTGTTTCGTTTATCACTCCTTCCACACGCACGTGGACAAAGCTCGGCGGATTGAGTTTATTGCAACAAATACACCTTTTATTTTTTGTTAGTCTATATTTTTGACCACTGCTGGGAAGCCTACCCTTTCTTTTTCCAAATATCTCTGGCCAAGTTTTCCCGGCAAACATGATGAAATCATTATACCACCTTCACCGCGGTCGACCTCGACGATTACCGTGTCCTGCCTCAGGCGTCCAGTGAGTAATGCTCTTCGCCCATATCTCCTGGTGCATTCATGTAAATTGGCCAGTCCACCCCCACTTTACCTTGCAAAAAATTTACAAAAAACGAGGATTTTATTCAGCCATTTTATTGCTCACACAAACCATTACAGCGAGCAGAACCGTTAATACCAAAACTCGTTACAAAATTCGAAGCGCCCATTTCTTTTATTCTTTGCATCACATTTCATCTGTAAAATGGCATGAAATTCTGTGTTTATTGGTACAGAAAGGGAAGTGCAGAAATACCATACCATGAAATCGATCTACCTCCAGAAGGTTGATTTCATACAAAGAGTGAAATCACATGAGTAGATAAACGGAACAGAGATAAAGCTTCGAACAACCGCGCGAATCGGTTGCACTTCTACAAGTACGCGGGGCATGTGTGCGTGTCCACTGGCCGCTTGTCGCGTACACAGCGAAACTGGAAAAAACCAGTTTACGCTGGCACAGCCAGAGGACAATCTAAGGGTCAGCGCGACGCACTTTGTTTGTTTTGTTAGTTGCAAGTTTGAATATTTTAATGTAAAAACGTGGTATTTAATTATTAATAATGGTTGTTTATTGTACTGTTTGCACAATAATACTAGAAAAAATAAAAATATATCATACTTTAACTTTCTCTAACTTTCATAATAGGTAAGTATAAATTTGACTATTATTTTTTCAAGTATCTTATTGTATGATCATTTTTGATAAGAAGAGAGTAGTACTACACGGTGTGTTTTACCTTTTTATTGTTATTACAAGCTTTTATTAAACATTTGTAGGTATGTGAGTGGGTTGGTATGTAGTAGGTAGGTAGGAATTATGTATGTTAATTTTGATAGTTTAGAACGATTTTTATCATGAACTGATGTTGCAGCCAGAATTGTCTCCTTACGAGGGAACTCTTTAACGGTTAGTAGCATGTTATATTATTTACCACACCATTAAAAGAAACAATAAATTATTCAAAAACTTAAAATTATAAAAAGAAAAACATTCGAGTAATATAAAGTATTCTATCATACTGAATAATAAAACTATTTAACAAAATGTTTTGTTTAATTTGTCATAACCCATTGTGACAACCCTACCAAAATAGGTAACAATTTTGCACGTTCTTAGGAAGCTTGGTCTCTGTTCCGTTTCTTTACTCATGTGGTGAAATGGCGCATGCACACAGACGCATACCACAGAAATTTTAATAATAAGGCCAATCAACTGATAATAATGGCAAAAGCGTAGTATATAAGTAGGTGCGTAGTATATAAGTAGGTGGAACACAATTTTTATTTGAAGACACGGTTGGCGCAGTGGTTGAGCATTCGGCTGCTGCGCTACGTGTCGCGGGTTCGATCCCCGCAAGGAAAAAAAATTGTATGGCCTACAGATAATTGCTCCGGGTCTGGGTGTCTTGTGTATGTGAGTATTCATGTTTGTGAACGCACCCACGATACAGGAGTACATCCTAGTGAGGGGCAACGTTTAAAAAAAAAGAAAAGAAAAAAAAGTAAGAATTCTTACGGGCCTAATCATGTTAATAATAATCATCTATAGGAACATACGTTGCTGAAAATGCAGCTTCGTGCGGCACTGCACATGCACGAGGGATACCTTATTATTAAGATTTCTGTGACGCATATGTACGCCGAGAGCAGTGGTGGTCGAGTGAGAGCAGTGGTGGCCGAGTGGTAACGGCTCCGACTTACGAATTGTAGGTCGCGGGTTCAAACCTAGCCAGGCGCATTACTTTGTGTAAATAATTTCTTCACCACTGCTCTCAAAACGGTGAAGGAAAACATCGTGAGGAAACCGGCATGTCCTAGAACCAAAAATTCGAAGACATGTGACATTCACCAACCCGCACTGGGCCCGCGTGGTGGATTACGGCCCATTCCCTCTCCTGGAGAGGAGGCCTGTGTCCCAGCAGTGGGAACGTTAAAAGGCTGATTATTATACGTACGGCTGTATCAAACAAGTACCGGTCGTGAGCCCGCTTGCACTCGTTGTACGTGAAGCGTATCTGTAGGCGCTTGCGTTTTCAATCGTTGAATGGATCTTACCTTCTGTACTTATCTGTTTTCTAGTTTAACAGGAAGAACCGCACTTTCTCGCATCGGTGGAGGCCACGAAATAAATACGTTGCCATGAGATATTGCTCTTTTATCGCAGAAAGTTATACTGGATAAGGGGCATGACTCATTGACGCGGAGCGATGACGCGGTTTAATGTGAAGTGGAGCGGTAATGTTTGTAAGCCTGCGGGCGTACCATGAGGTGTTAAAACGTGAGTCTTCCGAGCGAGTAAGAGGGATAGAGTTATACACCCTATATAGCTCCATCCCTTTTTCTCGCTCGGAAGACTCACGTTTTTAGACGTCATGGTAAGCCCGCTGCACTGTCAAAGCGCCCGGTAGTGGCATAGCTAAGATTCAAGTATTTATAAGACGTTTTTGACATTCCTTTTGACTCGATAAGCTGTGATTTATAATCATTAAAAACACACATAATATGTTATGTACACATATGTATATATGTTTATTTCAGACCATGGCTAGTCCATATATTGCTAATGTAATAGTAACACTAGTGTATTAGTAGTAGTTAGTGTGTTGTAGTAGTAACAGATATTTCTTATATGCTATGTTAGTATTATTAGCTCTTTATTTATTTATATTATATTAAAGGTATGAAAAAAAAATACATTCAATTTCAAACATAAAAGCGACTACAGTACAACCCAAAATCCAACGAACACGCTGGCCTTAGCCCGCCCCAATTTGTACTACCCCTTAAAAAGTTCTACTTTTATAAGTACACAAAACTACTCGACACATTAAAAGTATGACCAACAACCAAGTTTAATATACCAAAGCCAAACGAATTACGACACTTTTAATGTTCTTTTAGTTATTTTATCTCTGTGGCATGAAGAATCACTTTCGTATGGAATGGGAATTTTCCCAATATCTTGTATTTTCCCATTTGACACGCCAGTCACGTCGTGCTGCATCCACAGCACGTACGAAGCTTCTGATTTTTATTACAACGCTTATTATGTGGACTTGAGATGTGCTGATCAAAGGAAAAATATGATTTACGTGATAAAATACGACAGTTTTTTATTTAACTTTTTACGTATGTGTAGTCATATAGTCAGTGTGGACAGAAAATCAGTCTTGCCAAAAAGTACCGTGTTCCCCAGTTATTGGATTGTGGAGATCTGGTAGGCAGCCGCTCTCCGTTAAATATTGGTATTCAGCTGAATCCGGTATGACTGGAAGCCGAACTCAATATAGTTGGGAAAAGGCTAGGCAGATGATGATATAGCCAGTGTGGTTTCTCGGGCAAATAATAATATACAATACATATCTATACTATTATTATAAAGAGGAAATATTTGATTGTTTGTTTGTATTGAATAGGATCGGAAAATACGGAACCGATTTGAGAAATTCTTTCACTGTTGGGAAGCTACACTATCCCTGGGTGACATAGGCTATATTATCCCCAAATTCCCATGGGAACTGGAACTACGCGGGTGAAACCACGGGGAGCTGCTAGTACCCGATATAATAAAAGCAGGTTAAATTACTGCCTTCCCGACTTTTTCCCAATCATTTAAAAATCGACTTTCAGTTTAACCGGATAAAATTCAATACCCGTATTTTGAATAAAGTCACCACTCCGTTAAAAATACGAGTATTTAGCAGCTTATCTGATGTGATTTTCGAGGCAAAGCAGGATTTGGGGGTTCCAGAAGCAAAAAAATGCTTATATACTTAAGTGCATGCAAATATTTCTCATATATTTAAACTTTTAAACCACGCATTTTTCTTCCTTTAAAAAATCTGTTAGGGAGCAGTGGTGGCCGAATGGTAACGGCCCCGACTTACGAATTGTAGGTCGTGGGTTTAAACCCAGCCAGGTGCAATACTTTCAACACCACTGCTCTCAAAACGGTGAAGGAAAACATGAGGAAACCGGCATGTCCTAGAACCAAAAATACGAAGACATGATTGTGACATTCACCAAAACGCACTGGGCCCGCGTGGTGGATTACGGCCCATTTCCTCTCCTACCGAGGAAGCCTGAGGCCCACCAGTGGGTACTTAAGGGCCTATACTACCTCAAATAGCTTAGCATGATCCTCCGTCATGCCGAAAATACGGCAGCATTAATTTTGAAATAAATATATGATAAAGTTGAGGATTAATGCTAAGTACTATGTTTGCCGAAAACACGATTCCATAAAATTTTCTCGATAGAAAAAAAATCCAAAGTTACCTCCAAACCGAACAATAAACCGCTGTTATTAAAAAGATACTTCAAATTAGATCATGAAACTTTGTATACTAACTGAACTAACTATAAAGCAGGTCTTATGTTTTTTAGTTTTTTTAAATTATCATTATTTTCACCGTAAAAAGAAATTACCTAAATTATCTGCGTCTTGAAGTTTGTTCCCTACCGCCCGACACCCCCGCTCAGTCTCGCTTCGGCTTTCGAACGGGAGGGTTGTGTCGCATGCGCTCAGAACACACATTACGCAACAGGACGGCGTAAAATTAAAATATTGAAGTAGAAGAAGACGTAAAATTAAAATATTGAAATGGGAAATAACCGTAATAAAAAAAAACTTTTTACAAAAAATAAAACCGACTTCTAAACAAAAAAAAAAAAACCAAAAAGTACAAAATAACTTTAATTTCGGAACTCGGTGTTTTTGGTTGCTTCATGTTTTTGAACACACCGACTTCCGAAATTAAAGTTATTTTGTACTTTTTGGTTTTTTTTTTGTTTAGAATTCGGTTTTATTTTTTGTAAAAAGTTTTTTTATTTTTCCCTTTTTAGTGGTTCACTCCCAGCTAAACATACCCATCACAGCGTACGTGGTATAAATTGGTGTAAACAATAAACAAACATGCGATTTCAGCTATCCCGACAGATTTGCTATCATTTATTGAAATTAACAAAAAACCGCTTGTTCGATTTCGATAAAATTTTCATGGGACCATTTGGGAAGTATACCCTTTCCAACAAAAAAAGAATTTTTCAAATCGGTTGGCAAGCGACGGAGTTATGCGCGAACAAACATTAAAAAAAAAACATACAAACATCCGAATTGAGAACCTCCTCCTTTTTTAGAAGTCGGTTAAAAAAGAAGAAGCGAGTGGGTTGGCGTAAAGAAACAGGCAAAAATATGATAAACGTAATGAAGTATCTACCGACCTATCTACTTACAGTATTAGTGATTATAAACATGTAGGGTTGGAAGCATAGATATATTATATTTCTATGGTTGGAAGCATACGACACGTTTGGTGCAGTGGCGAAGCCGAAACACCTCATAGCGCAGGAGCCAACTGCTGCGCTACGAGGTGTTTCTATATCTGCAGATTTGTGTTTGCACCGTCCACGATTCAGTAGAAATCCAGTGTGGGGAAACTTTTATAAAAATTGTTGAATGGATCTTACCTTCTGTACTTATCTGTTTTCTAGTTTAACAGGAAGAACCGCACTTTCTCGCATCGGTGGAGGCCACGAAATAAATACGTTGCCATGAGATATTGCTCTTTTATCGCAGAAAGTTATACTGGATAAGGGGCATGACTCATTGACGCGGAGCGATGACGCGGTTTAATGTGAAGTGGAGCGGTAATGTTTGTAAGCCTGCGGGCGTACCATGAGGTGTTAAAACGTGAGTCTTCCGAGCGAGTAAGAGGGATAGAGTTATACACCCTATATAGCTCCATCCCTTTTTCTCGCTCGGAAGACTCACGTTTTTAGACGTCATGGTAAGCCCGCTGCACTGTCAAAGCGCCCGGTAGTGGCATAGCTAAGATTCAAGTATTTATAAGACGTTTTTGACATTCCTTTTGACTCGATAAGCTGTGATTTATAATCATTAAAAACACACATAATATGTTATGTACACATATGTATATATGTTTATTTCAGACCATGGCTAGTCCATATATTGCTAATGTAATAGTAACACTAGTGTATTAGTAGTAGTTAGTGTGTTGTAGTAGTAACAGATATTTCTTATATGCTATGTTAGTATTATTAGCTCTTTATTTATTTATATTATATTAAAGGTATGAAAAAAAAATACATTCAATTTCAAACATAAAAGCGACTACAGTACAACCCAAAATCCAACGAACACGCTGGCCTTAGCCCGCCCCAATTTGTACTACCCCTTAAAAAGTTCTACTTTTATAAGTACACAAAACTACTCGACACATTAAAAGTATGACCAACAACCAAGTTTCATATACCAAAGCCAAACGAATTACGACACTTTTAATGTTCTTTTAGTTATTTTATCTCTGTGGCATGAAGAATCACTTTCGTATGGAATGGGAATTTTCCCAATATCTTGTATTTTCCCATTTGACACGCCAGTCACGTCGTGCTGCATCCACAGCACGTACGAAGCTTCTGATTTTTATTACAACGCTTATTATGTGGACTTGAGATGTGCTGATCAAAGGAAAAATATGATTTACGTGATAAAATACGACAGTTTTTTATTTAACTTTTTACGTATGTGTAGTCATATAGTCAGTGTGGACAGAAAATCAGTCTTGCCAAAAAGTACCGTGTTCCCCAGTTATTGGATTGTGGAGATCTGGTAGGCAGCCGCTCTCCGTTAAATATTGGTATTCAGCTGAATCCGGTATGACTGGAAGCCGAACTCAATATAGTTGGGAAAAGGCTAGGCAGATGATGATATAGCCAGTGTGGTTTCTCGGGCAAATAATAATATACAATACATATCTATACTATTATTATAAAGAGGAAATATTTGATTGTTTGTTTGTATTGAATAGGATCGGAAAATACGGAACCGATTTGAGAAATTCTTTCACTGTTGGGAAGCTACACTATCCCTGGGTGACATAGGCTATATTATCCCCAAATTCCCATGGGAACTGGAACTACGCGGGTGAAACCACGGGGAGCTGCTAGTACCCGATATAATAAAAGCAGGTTAAATTACTGCCTTCCCGACTTTTTCCCAATCATTTAAAAATCGACTTTCAGTTTAACCGGATAAAATTCAATACCCGTATTTTGAATAAAGTCACCACTCCGTTAAAAATACGAGTATTTAGCAGCTTATCTGATGTGATTTTCGAGGCAAAGCAGGATTTGGGGGTTCCAGAAGCAAAAAAATGCTTATATACTTAAGTGCATGCAAATATTTCTCATATATTTAAACTTTTAAACCACGCATTTTTCTTCCTTTAAAAAATCTGTTAGGGAGCAGTGGTGGCCGAATGGTAACGGCCCCGACTTACGAATTGTAGGTCGTGGGTTTAAACCCAGCCAGGTGCAATACTTTCAACACCACTGCTCTCAAAACGGTGAAGGAAAACATGAGGAAACCGGCATGTCCTAGAACCAAAAATACGAAGACATGATTGTGACATTCACCAAAACGCACTGGGCCCGCGTGGTGGATTACGGCCCATTTCCTCTCCTACCGAGGAAGCCTGAGGCCCAGCAGTGGGTACTTAAGGGCCTATACTACCTCAAATAGCTTAGCATGATCCTCCGTCATGCCGAAAATACGGCAGCATTAATTTTGAAATAAATATATGATAAAGTTGAGGATTAATGCTAAGTACTATGTTTGCCGAAAACACGATTCCATAAAATTTTCTCGATAGAAAAAAAATCCAAAGTTACCTCCAAACCGAACAATAAACCGCTGTTATTAAAAAGATACTTCAAATTAGATCATGAAACTTTGTATACTAACTGAACTAACTATAAAGCAGGTCTTATGTTTTTTAGTTTTTTTAAATTATCATTATTTTCACCGTAAAAAGAAATTACCTAAATTATCTGCGTCTTGAAGTTTGTTCCCTACCGCCCGACACCCCCGCTCAGTCTCGCTTCGGCTTTCGAACGGGAGGGTTGTGTCGCATGCGCTCAGAACACACATTACGCAACAGGACGGCGTAAAATTAAAATATTGAAGTAGAAGAAGACGTAAAATTAAAATATTGAAATGGGAAATAACCGTAATAAAAAAAAACTTTTTACAAAAAATAAAACCGACTTCTAAACAAAAAAAAACCAAAAAGTACAAAATAACTTTAATTTCGGAACTCGGTGTTTTTGGTTGCTTCATGTTTTTGAACACACCGACTTCCGAAATTAAAGTTATTTTGTACTTTTTGGTTTTTTTTTTGTTTAGAATTCGGTTTTATTTTTTGTAAAAAGTTTTTTTATTTTTCCCTTTTTAGTGGTTCACTCCCAGCTAAACATACCCATCACAGCGTACGTGGTATAAATTGGTGTAAACAATAAACAAACATGCGATTTCAGCTATCCCGACAGATTTGCTATCATTTATTGAAATTAACAAAAAACCGCTTGTTCGATTTCGATAAAATTTTCATGGGACCATTTGGGAAGTATACCCTTTCCAACAAAAAAAGAATTTTTCAAATCGGTTGGCAAGCGACGGAGTTATGCGCGAACAAACATTAAAAAAAAAACATACAAACATCCGAATTGAGAACCTCCTCCTTTTTTAGAAGTCGGTTAAAAAAGAAGAAGCGAGTGGGTTGGCGTAAAGAAACAGGCAAAAATATGATAAACGTAATGAAGTATCTACCGACCTATCTACTTACAGTATTAGTGATTATAAACATGTAGGGTTGGAAGCATAGATATATTATATTTCTATGGTTGGAAGCATACGACACGTTTGGTGCAGTGGCGAAGCCGAAACACCTCATAGCGCAGGAGCCAACTGCTGCGCTACGAGGTGTTTCTATATCTGCAGATTTGTGTTTGCACCGTCCACGATTCAGTAGAAATCCAGTGTGGGGAAACTTTTATAAAAAATGAAAAAAGTTACCTAAATAGGTTCGTTTTTTTTATACAACAAAAACAGCAGCCAAGCGCTTAGAAAGTAATAAAAAAAAGTATTTTCAGTAAGTGCCTAGTTACCTACCAACCTATCTAAATAACTACAATAAACAAAACTGTAACTTATCCGACTGTAGTGCTACCTACCACTTAGGTACATAAAAAATACAAACATCCGAATTGAGAACCTCCTCCTTTTTTAGAAGTTATGAACCTTCTGACATACCTTGGTATAGCTAAATAATTATCAGGCTCAATAATTATTAGGTAATGTATATTTCCAGAAGAAAGACAATGGAGAGAATAGTCCGGTAAATTCGTGAGTAATATTCTACCTACCTAAACATGTAACTGATCTGTGATTAGTAAATAAGTAAGTACACTCGGCTACACAATTACCTAACTACACATTATGACAGATCTCGCATTGTAAAGGAATTCCGTACAATGAGAGGTCAGCTTATACTTACTTGAAAAGTATAACTTGATATGTACCCATGCGTACCTGCACCAAATTGGTATTTCCATAATAAACGTAGGTAGTTATCATGCTATTTATGCTTTTATGGACGATTTCGGCTTCTTTTGTATATTTTTAGGGTTCCATATAAATAAAATAAAAAATGAAAAGTCTAGGTACCTAGGTATTATTAACTTGCCACGTGTGATTGTTACAGGACCCACATACTTTCGAAAGATGTAGAAATCAATTCAGACGAAAAAAATCTTCAAATATTACAAAACATATTATTGTAAGTATCATACGTGTTTGATCATCACGAAATTAGGTAGCTGTTTCCCCATGGCACTACCGCTTGGTACTAACGAGTAGGTACTATCACGAAATTGGCGAGTTCACGATACAATGTTTCATAATGTTGAACTTTTTAGGGTTCCGTATTTTTTATTCATGTTGACAAAATTATGCTTCCTGGTGCACTTTTATAATGAGTGTTGCGTTTTCTTGCAGACCACAATTACTACCTGAGGACATAAGTTGTTCACAGAATATACATAATGACGAAAGAATATTGGATGCGTAAGCTTTTTTGAAGCTATAGATAAGAAAAACATGTTTTTTTGGAGGAAAACTAAAAACGGACTTGTCATAAATAAAAAACATCCTTGGTATATACAAGTGCAGGGGCAATTACATATCACTGGTACGCGAAAATGTATTTTCGGAGTATGGTCTGGATGCGACAAAGATATCAAAGTTGAAGTTATATTGAGAGATGACCAATATTGGGATATAAGGGGCGAACTACCATCCTTCGCCCCAAGCCAACCTCACCTGCACGTGGTGCATCCTGCTGAATGACGAACGAGGCTCTGGCGACCGACCGATGGCGGTATATCCATCAAATAGGCGTAGCTAAATGTAACAGGCCGGTGATGGGCAGCAGCGTCACCGGTGCGAGAAGCTACGCCCTGCGATCGCCAACCCGAGCGTGGCGATTATGGGCAAATACATCCAAATGCAGAAGAACAAAAAGCCACGGCCCCCAATTCCCGGTGGTCTCGCTATTCCTGGTCATGGTGGCGACCACGGTAACGGCGGGGCGGGGGGTGCCAAGAATCTCCGGGCTACGGGAGGCCACCACAATGATAAACTGACCCTGGCGACGTACAACGGACGCACGCTACGGCTTGACTCGCATCTGGCGCAACTCGAGGTGTAACTTGGAAAAATTAGGTGGCACATACTAGGGTTAAGTGAAGTCCGAAGAAAGGGGGAGGACACCATAACCCTGGACGATTCCAGGGTTATGGTGTCCTCCCCCTTTCTTCGGACTTCACTTAACCCCGATGACCCCGATGACCCGATGGTCACCTAATGTACTTCCGAGAGGGAGACCAGCAATCTCAAGGCGGCGTTGGGTTTCTGGTAAACAAGTCCCTATCTGACAACGTTGTGGAAATGTCAAGTGTGTCGAACAGGGTAGCGTACCTTATTGTGAAGCTCACCGAGAGGTATAGCCTCAAGGTAGTGCAAGTGTACGCACCGACCTCGACACACTCGGACGACGAAGTGGAGGACATGTCGAGAGCCCTCCACTTCACTACAAAGACACAGTACACCGTTGTCATGGGGGACTTTAACGCCAAAGTGGGAGTACAGAATTGCTGCGAATCGGTAGTAGGACACCATGGATTTGGAAGCAGAAATCATAGGGGGCAAATGCTCGTCAACTTCCTCGAACGGGAGGGGTTGTTCTTGATGAACTCCTTCTTCAAGAAACAGCCCCAAAGGAAGTGGACATGGCAAAGCCCCGACACTATGACCAAAAATGAGATTGACTTCATCATGACGGACAAGAGGCATATATTCAGAGACGTCTCCGTGATCAACAGGTTCAATACCGGTAGCGATCACCGACTTGTCCGAGGCTCTCTGAATATTAATTTCAAGGCCGAACGTGTCCGTCTGATGAAGTCCAGACTACGACCAACTCAGCTCCAAACCATGGCTGGATCTGAAACGTTCCAGGCAAACCTGGAAAACCGATTCGCTGCCGTGGAAACCACAACAGAACTAAACCAGAACCTCGAAAATGTGACTCGGATCCTCAGGGAAGAAGGTACAAGATTCTGTGATATACAGCGTAAGGGCAAGAAGTCTAAGCATTCAGAAGGGACTTTAGGGCTAATGAAGGAATGACGTGAATACCCACCCGTCACTTCGTCGGCAAAGCGGTTTCTAAACCGAGAGATCAACAAGCACGTACGACGCGACCTCCGGCGCTTCAATGCTCTTTCGGTTGAAAGAGCAGTCGAGCAGAACCGGGGGTCAAAGGTGTTCGTACAATCTCTTGGAAGAAGCCACCTGACGAAGTTGACCACAGCAAGTGGAGAAGTCGTTTCTTCGAAGCCAGCAGTCCTTTCGGAAGTGGAGGACTTCTATAGCCGGTTACACGCATCGCATGCATCTCGTCCTGATCCCGAAAATGAGGGTCCTAGAGCCACATTGACACGCCATTTCACCGAAGACCTGCCAGAAGTCAGTACTGGCGAAATCGAGATCGCTATTGGGCGCTTAAAATGGAAAAGCCCCCGGAGAAGACGGCGTTACCACAGAGCTGCTGAAAGCTGGAGGTAACCCCGTACTGAGGGACCTCCAGAAGCTGTTCAACGCTGTGGGTGGCATTTTTGAAGGGAGAACTCCAGAGGCGTGGAGTAGAAGTGTGGTCGTCTTGTTCTTCAAAAAAGGAGAGAAGACCCTGTTGAAGAACTATCGACCCATATCCCTTCTAAGTCACGTCTATAAGCTGTTCTCAAGAGTGATCACGAACCGTCTTGCGCGAAGACTTGACGAATTCCAACCACCGAAGCAGGCTGGGTTTCGGAGTGGATACGGCACCATAGACCACATCCACGCAGTGCGGCAGATTATACAGAAGACCGAAGAGTATAATCAGCCCCTGTGTCTAGCTTTTGTGGACTATGAAAAGGCCTTTGACTCGGTTCAAATTTGGTCTGTTCTGGAGTCCCTGCAGCGCTGCCAAGTAGACTGGCGATACATCCAAGTGATGAGATGTCTCAACGAAGCCGCCACCATATCCGTTCAAGTACAGAATCAGCAAACAAATCCCATATCGTTGCATCGAGGAGTGAGACAAGGGGATGTTATTTCCCCGAAATTGTTCACTAATGCAATGGAGGATATGTTCAAGACGCTGAACTGGAAAGAACGTGGCATTAACATCAATGGCATCTCTCACTTGCGATTTGCAGACGATATCGTCATCATGGCAGAGACGCTGCAGGACTTACAAGAGATGCTGAATGACCTAGCTGACTCTTCTGTACGCATTGGCCTACGGATGAACTTGGATAAAACCAAGGTCATGTTCAACGAACATGTTCTACCGGAACCGATTGCAATTCACGGTGCCGTTCTCGAAGTTGTTCAAAAATATGTGTACCTCGGGCAGTCATTGCAGTTAGGTAGAAACGACTTTGAAGGCGAGGTGAACAGAAAAATTCAGTTGGGTTGGGCAGCATTTGGGAAGCTACGTCGAGTCTTTACATCGTCGATCCCACAGTGCCTAAAGACGAAAGTCTTCAATCAGTGCGTCCTACCCGTCATGGCATACGGAGCCGAAACGTGGACACTGACGGCTCGTATGGTCCATAAGCTCAAAGTCGCCGGGCTATGGAAAGGGCTACGCTCGATGTGTCTCTGAGGGATCGCATCAGAAATGAGGTGATCCGTCAGAGAAGCAAGGTAATTGATATAGCCCACCGGATTAGTAAGCTGAAGTGCCAGTGGGCTGGTCATATTAGTCGTAGAACCGACAACCGTTGGGGTAAACGAGTTCTAGAGTGGAGACCGCGTCTCGGCAAACGTAGTGTAGGACGTCTTCAGGCACGGTGGAGTGACGATTTGCGCAGGATGGCTGGCAGAAACTGGATGCGAGAAGCCGAAAACAGATCTAAGTGGCGTGCAATTGGAGAGGCCTATGTCCAGCAGTGGACTGCAACAAGATGTTGATGACCAATATTGGGAAGAAATGGGAGCGAAATTAGAACATTTTTATAAAACATGCATGTTGCCTGAGCTATGCGATCCCAGAAATGTTCGAAATATGTCAATTAGAGATTTAAGTGAATCAAAATAAATATTGTGTAATTTGGACGATGTATATTTTTTTTTCGAAAAACTTATGTTATACTACCTACCCACCCTACCTACCTATCCTACCCACCTACTTAACTCCCTACCTACCTATCCTACCTACCTGCATACTTACCTCCCTACCTACCTATCCTACTTATCTTATAATTATACAAACCTTGTCCTGAGAATCACGAACACAACAACGAATTATCCAATTTGGTGTAGTCCTTCGGAAGTTATGCGCGTAGGTACATACATTTCGGCGATTCATTTTTATATACATACATGTATATATAATAACTAAGTAAGCGAAAACTATATTTTACTACTAAGCCACTGTAAGTACCAACAGAACCCTCAGTGCAATGGTCACTCGCACTTGACTAGTTTTTGTAGCAGTAGAATTTATATGCAGTAGTTGGCAAAATTTCTTATGGGTATGTATATGTAGGTACATACTTGTATAGACCTACTACGCAAACGGCAGTCAAATTATATCTCAAACTTACCACCAAGCCAATGGGCGGAACCCTCAGCGCAAAGTTGGCTCGCACTTCACTAGTAATTTGTAGCAGTAGGTAAAATAGTGCGGACGGCTACACATCAAGCTAACTTACTTTCCAGTATAAGCTGAGCTCACATTGTTATAGGCTTTCCTTATAATGAGAGGTCAGCTTATACTGGAAAATAAAGGTCGATGAGTAGCTTTTAGTAGGTACTAATTTAAATGTTCATTGAAATTAAAATTGTGATATTTATGTTCACATATTATACAAGTTAATATTAAATTATTATTATTGATACTTTTATTAGTACTCGTCCGATAATAGTGTAGTTTAACAAAATCGCTTCGACCTCTTGTGCCCGCGTGACCGCGAGAAGTGGTGTGCGAGCGAGATAAAGAGTGCGGTGGCGCGGGGAAGTGGGGGCGAAACTAGAATTTGAGCTGAGGTTATATAGGCTCTTAAAAAGGCTGATTATGCTTTTATGTAAAAAATTTGGACTAATTCGCCCGTTTAGCTGTCTGTGTCTAATCTGTTGCAATCATGATATAGTCACACAGCCCACACGCACTGAAGCTGTTCATAGTTATTACACACTTCAGTGAAGAGATATCACATTTATAATCTGCAGTGAACTCATGCGGGTTTATGCTAGTAATGTTCAATTGACTGCTCCGCCTCAGGCTTGAACACCACTAGTGAGCGTGGTCATGATTTTGATTCGCAAAAAAGGGTGAGGATTTTGTCTCTAGCGTTGTAGAACTAGCTTCATATTTTTCACGGGCCAACCTTAACGAAAAAACCGGCCAAGTGCGTGTCGGACCACGCAGTGAAGGGTTCCGTAGTTCACTGTTAAAATCTCATATCTCTAAAAGTATACAAGCTGTGATGTTCAAGCTAATTTTCGTTGGAAGTGTCTGTGAAGTTGTATTTGCTCAATTTTTGCTAGAATTTTCAACTTCATAGTTTAAAAGTTATAGGGGGAGGACACAATTTTTTACGAATTTGGAAGCATATATCTCGAAAACTGTTGGCTTAATTTCTTTTTTAGAAACCTCTATTTCATTTTGAAAGAGCTATCCACATGTTTATGTTTTTTGTAATTTATTTTTTCATCCCACAGTTACATGTATGGAGTGCCCCCCAAAAATTCTTATTTTTTCATAATATTGAATAGCGATTCACAGGTTGCACCTACCTACCAATTTTCATTTATGTTGCCTTAACAGTCTCCGAGTAAAACGGCTGTCACATACGGACGGACAGACAGACAGACATGATGAATCCATAAGGGTTCCGTTTTTTGCCATTCGGGTACGGAACCCTAAAAAGTGCCTGTTAATAGTCTACTTGAAATAAATGATTCTGATGTATTCTTACTGAACTTTGAATAGCTAGAGCTGTCTTAATAGCGATTTCTCGTTGGTATTTGAGCCTAATATCAGATGTTCCCATTTATTATTGTCATGTTACTTTCCATAGCAACGCGTTTCCTAATTAAGTTAACCAAAACAACGCGTAACGATGGCAATACTAATTAAATTTTACCAATCAAAATAATGGAATTACGCTGGCTTTCAGCTGGCAATACCGTAGAATTCAAACAATATTTTACCGAATCAATTAATATAATATGACTGAATATTCGATACCGTTTTGGAAATAGTATTCTCTGTAGCGCTATATTTGTTATTTATTGTTATAACGAGTAGGTACCAATTCAGTTTTACAAATTGGTTTGTTCGATTGTACTTTTTTGTAACTAGATTTTCCCGCAGGAACCATGCAGTTTTCTGGAAAAAAAGTAGTCTTTGATACTCATTCATAGTATAGTCTATAGTAATATTATAAAGTAAGGAAAGATTTGTATTATTGTATGTAACGAATAAACTCAAAAACTACTGGACCGATTTCAAAAATTCTTTCACCACTAGAAAGCTACATTCACCCTGAGTAACATAGGCTATATTTTATCCCCGTATTCCCACGGAAACGGGAACTCGGGTGAAACCGCGGGGCGCTGTTAGTTTTTTAGATAAAAGAACTTCCTTAATTGTGTCAGTATACATATATAATTAACTAGCACTTCGCCCGCAACTTCGTCTGCGCATTTTAGTACTAGCTGTCCGCACAACTTCGTTTGTGTCACATTTTTCATGACTGCTCCGCTCTTATTGGTCTTAGCGGGATGATATAGCCTTCCTCGATAAATGGGCTATCTAACACTGAAAGATTTTTTCAAATCGGAGCAGTAGTTCCTGAGATTAGCGCGTTCAAACAAACAAACTCTTCAGCTTTATAATATTAAGTATAGATTTGAAGAACTTTTACTTGAAATGTCAACTAAAAGTTTAGCAAAAAAGCCAGCTCTTGGTTCATGCGACGTGTCGCATATTGCATTTTGTTAGACTTATCATTATCATATCAAAATCAAAAGTCATTTATTCAAATTAGGCTGAGAGCCAGCACCTTTTTGCACGAAGTAAGTGAAAAAAGAAAATTGGAAATCCATCTGATGGACTAATTGGAGTTTTTTAGTCAATTACGCTTTTAAAGACCCTCAGGTTGTAGCTTTCAGTCGTCATGGAATTCCATCCATTTCAAACTTTTTTTGCTTATGAGTTGGATGTCCACTATGTACCGTGTTCCATCCTAATAAAACATATACATATTCCAATGGTATAATATTCGGCTTTAGGCGGGCAGACCCACCGCAATAGCTGGTATCTACTACAATAATAAGTTAATCAATTTGAGAGTAGAAGGATATTGGAAATTCGCTCATTTTAGTCAATGGCTTTCATCAAGCTTCTAACGATTATGTATTTTCTGGCATACTGGGATATTATTAAATTAAAACCATTTTTCATGATAATCCCAAATTTTATGCTAAATTATTCTTTATCGAGTCTGGGTCGAACGAATTAAAATATCTTCTTTGTAAGACCGATATAATTATATAGGTATTATCTCTATCTGCATTAAGTACATAGACTTTTTCATCAGTAAAAAATCTTTATAAATTAGTCTTTTGCTTTTTGTATTATTGTGAAATATGTTATATAAAGCAGAAGTGTTTATTTGTTTGCTTGAACGCGGTAATCTCAGGAACTACTAGTCCGATTTGAAAAACTATTTCAGTGTAAGATAACCCATTCATCGAGGAAGGCTAAAGGCTATATCATCACTCTAAGACCAATAGGAGCGGAGCACCAATGAAGAATGTTTGATAACTATTCTACGCGGACAAAGTCGCGGTCTGGGGCTAGTCTATACTAATATTGTAAAGAGGTAACGTTTGTGAGTTTGTGACGTTGTAAGGGGTAATCTCTGGATATATATAAAAAATCTCGTGTCACGATGTATGTTCGGCAAAAACTCCGAAACTTCTGGACCGATCATAAAAATATCAAAGGAAAGGTACATTATCAGCGAGTAAGATAGACATTTTATCCACGTACTGGGACGAGAACTACGCGGGTTAACCCGCAATGCACTGCTAGTACTATATCTATACTAATATTATAAAGCTGAAGAGTTTGTTTGTTTGTTTGTTTGTTTGAACGCGCTAAGCTCAGGAACTACTGGTTCGAATTGAAAAATTCTTTTTGGGTTGAATAGACCATTTATCGAGGAAGGCTTTAGGCTATATATCATTACGCTTAAGCCAATAGGAGCGAAGCAGCGATAAATAATGTTTTAAAATCGGGGATTCCACGGGGACGAAGTCGCGGACAGCAGCTAGTATAAAATACAACAAAATGGGAATCCTAAAAACCTCAGTAAATGCCAATGTCTAAATTCGAAACTAGCCCTCTTCAACACATAAAACAAGTTTATAGCAAATAAACAGGAGTGCTCAACGTTTTAATATCAGGTGAAGGTATTCAGTAGCAGAGTGGACTTTCCCAGTAATGGTTGAAGTTGCCTCGTTAAATCTCCACTGTAGCAAGGGTTAAGATTTATCGTCTCGGTAAGTGTTTACTTTTGCTACACTATTAACGTTGTAAATGGAAATGCATAGTTCGTTGGTAACTCATTCATCTTGTCTTGTATTCAGAAGGATAAACGAGAGATGTGGTTAAAGGATTGGGTAGGTTAGGCTGACTAGCTAGTGACTGAAGGCTAGTGTTGCTGTTTACTGCACGGCGGTAACGAGGGAAATGTATTTGTCAGCCCATGTATGTGTGCCTGCTTGGGTCACGGTACTTGTTCGAAAGAGTCAACGCGGCCCTGGAACGCAAAGGTCTCTTGGAGGAACACGGGTGGGTTTTGGTTACTAAGAGTCTGACACTCCATTCTGCTCCGCCCAGAGCGGGAAACGTCATTTGATGATTTTTACTACATTACATTACATTGATTTTTATTTTTGGTTTGTTTTGTGCGAGACCCAAATAAACATTTTTCTTTCTTTCTTTCTTTCTTTGATGATTTCTCATCCAGAAAAAAAGGCCGTGTATGTATGTTTGTTCCTTAGGGCGCCTCTAGAGATCAAACGTGTGGACCGAGTTTTTGGTCACTAGTTCTTCTTTTGAACCACCCTGTTGCCTTATCTAAGCTTATTTACTTACCCTAGAAATTATTTATCTATTTAAATACTAAGACAAATCAACGATGAACCATTAATATTCTGCGAAGCACAACTACTAAACAACAGTAAGTACTAAATTATCTGTGAGCCTTCAACCGTACCGTCGAACAGTAGCTCGGTTTGAGGCTCGTTCAGAGTGGCTAGCGCGAGCGGGCGAAGTAGCGAGCGCGATTACAGGGCTTAGATAAAGTGATATTGACTCGGCAAGTGCTATTGTAAAAGTCCAAAACTTAAGGATTAACCATGTGACAGTTCTAGATCTCTGAAACTAAAAAGTGATTCAAGAAAAAAGAATCATCAAAATCGGAACAAAGTTCTAAGGTAACAGACACAAAAAAAATGCAGTCGATTTCAGAATCTCTCTTTTTTGGAAGTCGGTTAAAAATTAAAGATCTTGTCAAGTCAAGGGGCAATCGCCTAATGGTCTTGCCATTAGATACAGTCTAACATAAAAGACATATATTTTCATTTTTCAATATAAACAAGGATAATTTAGGAAGTCTTTAGCCATTTTTATTGTCCTGTTTTTGTCGCACAACGCGATGATTTTTTCTAAGAACAATTTATTGTGAGCATTATTCAGGATTCTATAAGCGTTTTCGTTTCCTTCACAAATGCCTTGCGTACTTATTAGGGTCAGGTCACACAAATACCATACGCCGAGCGTTTTTACCCGACTGCTTGAGAGGGAAAGTTAAAAAAAAAAAAAACCGTCCGTTCCGTATCCGTTAAAATACCGATACGAAAGATTATACGAAGCGATAAAAAGCGGTACGAAATGTACACATTTGAGTGAGATAGTTAAATTACAGAGATTAGAGAGAGAGGAGCTCGTGGCTAAATTATAACAGCCGCACGGGTCAATCTTCTTGGTTAAGCAACACTTGTCGAGGTTGGTCTGTGGATGGGTGACCACCTTAACATAACGAGACTTCTCCGTACCTCGGAAAGCACGTTAAGCCGTTGGTCCCGGCTGTCATTTGGAGATCTTTGGCAGTCGTTACGGATTGCCAGAAGCCAGAAAATCTGACACCAGTCTTGCCAAGAAGTACCGTGTTCCCCAGTTAATGGGTTGTGGAGGTCTGGTAGGTAGCCGCTTCACGTAAAATACTGGTATTCAGCTGAATCCGGCTTGACTGGGAGCCGACCCCAATGTAGTTGGGAAAAGGCTAGGCAGATGATTATGCGGCGGATATGATAGTATTGCCATTGTAAAAGATGTTTGAAACGACGCGTGGGATTGCGTCTCGGTGTGTCCCGATCCTTAATATGTAGGTAAAAGGGGACAAGTCGTCCATTTTATGATATCTTTTTAGTGGTAGAAAATTACATTGTTTGAGTGCGTCGTTAACCAGAATTGTTATAAGTAGTAGAAGCTTCTTTATTAGGATTGTGATCATTAATAATATCTAGTAAGTGTGGTAATTGTAACTGGAATTATGTCGCCTTTGGCTTGTTTATTGTGCAGTATTTGAACGTCCCTAATAGATTGGAGGAAATAAAGGCATTCGCAATAAATAATAAAAAAAAATGCAAGGAGAGCAGTGGTGGCTGAGTGGTAACGGCCCCGACTTACGAATTGTAGGTCGCGGGTTGAAACCACACACAACAGCCAGGCGCATTACTTTGAGATTTCTTCACCACTGATCTCAAAAACATCGTGAAGAAAAACATCTCGGTGAAGAAAACGTGAGGAAACGTGTCTTAGAACCAAAAATTGGAAGACATGTGACATTCACCAACCCAGACCAAACAGAGTTGGTGGTTGTTTGGGGGTGGGTAACGAACCCGACTTACGAATAGTAAGTAACGGGTTCAAACCCAGCCAGGCGCATTACTTTGTATAATTTATTTCATCACCACTGCAGTTCTCAAAACGGTGAAGGAAAACATCGTGAGGAAACGGGCATTTCCTAGAACCAAAAATTCGAAGACATGTGTGACATACACCAACCCGCACTGGGCTCGCGTGGTGGATTACGGCCCATTCCCTCTCCTATAGAGGAGGCCTGTGTCCCAGCAGTGGGAACGTTAAAAGGCTGATTATGCTTATGCTAAAGGCATTTGCGATTATGCGTTTTCATCAATTGGTCTGTTTTACTGAAAAAAAAAGTCATTGCTCAACCTATTCTTCCCACAAAATATTGCATACGTATTTCTTTTGTTATCAAAGAAAAATGATGGCAATAGATTGCGTTAAAATCTTGCGTGATACACGTACAGTTTTATGAACTAGGACAATTTGAATGAAAAGGCAAAATACATGTAACTACATTATACTTCACAGGATATGTGCACATAATTTCCCGCTTTTTATGCCCTAAACCTTCCAGTATCACAACATGGCTAGTGACAAAGCGGTCAAAGGAGCCAACCAACTCGAAAAGAAGAAATGCCAAGTATACAATGAGCATGCTTTCGTTTCACTCTGTGTGTGTTTTCGTCTTATGGATTGCCAATCATCAAGTGACTTCTTCCGTTCTGGGCGGAACGGAAGGGAGTATCAGACTTCTACTGACTAAATTACATCCATGCTCCTCCTAGAGCCTTTTGCGTTCCAGGGCCGCAGTGACTCATTCGAACAAATTCAGCAACCCTAGAAGGCATTGAACCTATGGGGCCTCTTCTTTCCTCTTAGAGGCGCGCGTGAAACACGACGCGCCATCGACCTGGGTCTGGTTGCTATCAGGCACACGCTTACGGTGGCCGGGAATCGCCCTGTGTTTCCCGACGCCAGGGGCTTCTTCTTCTGTTGCGGCGGCTGGGGCGTGAGGTTTGATTTCCCTCACGTGGTCTGCCTCCTCCCTCGCCAGCATTACTGCTTCGCAGAAGGAGGTGACCACTTCACATGCCTCCTCGCTCCGGAACGAGGACACGGCGTTGCTCCGCCGAAGCAGGGCAGACCTCCACCGTATCGTCCACCTCCAGGACAATGAAAATACTTGAAAAAACTACATAAATGGAAATTTCGTTTTTTAAATCCAACTCAACGTTAAAACCAGCGCAACCTTTCAAAATGCCCAAAGCCCTATGCAGTTCCATTCAAGAGCCACCTTTTGTTTCAATAGCGATTGAATCTACCAATCGCCTACATAAAACCCTCATTATTCAACTTTCAATAGGCTTCAGAACGACTTCAATAGATGCGATAGTATGTTCATTGAATTTGGAATCAGTCCCAATGCATTTAGTCTCTTTTGAATTAGAGACAACTAGTACACCTAAGACTACCTACAGTACTGTATTTCCTTTTTCTCTTTCAAATCCATCCAAAGGTTGTCTTGAAAAGATCGCTTTTAGCCATAAGGCCGCCCATTGTGTCACCCTATGTAATGTTTTCTTTGTATATATTTTCTGTAACTTGTATGGTGTACATAATAAAGAGTATTCTATTCTATTCTAGTTCTTGCCCGCGATTTCGTACGCGCACAACCCGTTTTTCTTCTGTTCCTGTAAAAAAAAAAAACTGGGATATCCGCTGTAAGTGCTCCCCTTTTTTTCTGGATGGGAAATCATCAAATGACTTCTCCCGCTCTGGGAGGAGCGGAAGGGAGTGTCAGACTCTTACTGACTAAAACCCACCCGTGATCCTTCTTGTGCCCTTTGCGTTCCAGGACCGCGGTGACTCTTTCGAACAAATTCCGTAATCCTAGCAGGCACTGACCCTATGGGGCCCCGTCTTCGATGCTGACGGCATCAGTAATGACAGAGTTTTATATATGTACATAATTATGTAGATATATTGATTGGTTTTGATGAAAATAGTGGTGTATTTCAATTGAGTGAGTTTGATAGCTGTAGAATAGATCAGGGGATACCTACTTAATAAGTATTTTACTAATTACTTACAAGTCATCATTGGCTTTGTTATAAAATTCTTATTTGAAATTCATACTCAGGCCTTAGTAGAGTGGCCTTACTTATCTTTGGGCGATTTTTTAGTTAGCTGAACCAATGGTTAAATCTGTGATAAAAAAATCGATTAAATAAGTTTTTCGATTGATTATTACTTATTTCTTAATAATTATTTATTTGACCATCCGGTCAAGCAGTCGAATATTGGTAAACAATATTCGGCTGCTTGACAGGATGGTCAAATAAAAACGCAAATTAATGAAATTTTTCGCGCTTAGCTAATTATGAAGTTATTACAATTTCTCGCGTATACGTGTTCTTATGCAGTGAAAATCACGTCTAACTTGAAAAAAAAAATAACTTTTTGCGAACATGCAAAATGCTTTCTTAGATAATGCAACAATAGGCGTAAATGTAAAAAACCTTGAATTATTGCGCATTTATTTATTTTATTTTTATTCAGGTAAACCAACAATTGTTACAACAGTACATAAGCAGGTTGTTATTTATAATAGGATACAATTGCGGGTGCAACAATTAATTAAGAGTTAATACCGCAGGCCAAAAAACAGTCGCGGGCCTGCGGATGGCGAACTGTGTGGCTCGCCGTGCGATAGCAACCAGGCCCGAGTCGACAGCGCGTCGTGTTCCACACGCGCCTCAAAGAGCCATCAGCAACGAAGACGGGGCCCCATAGGGTCAGTACCTGCTAGGGTTGCGGAATTTGTTCGAAAGAGTCACCGCGGCTCCGGAACGCAAAGGGCACAAGAAGGATCACGGGTGGGTTTTATTCAGTAAGAGTCTGACACTCCCTTCCGCTCCACCCAGAGCAGGAGAAGTCATTTGGTGATTTCCCATCCAAAACAAGTCAAAAAACAGTGGTAAACCATTAATTATTACATTACAAGAGATTCGTATTCGAATAAAAAGTGTGATCTTTAAATCTTTAAATATTTTACCAACCGTAAAAGGCATTTTCAAGACACCGAAATCCTCAAGACAATGTTACCTAGGTACTAAAACAAAAGACCAAAAACTTTTACAACTACAGTTGAAACAGCACTTACGCCTATAACAACAATACTTCTTTGTTTAAGAAGAATTTTTGTTCAAAACAACTAGAGAATACTAATCGGTACGCCGTGTTGGGAAAATGGGCTTAGAGAGTTGCAGTCACAGAGCAAAGAAACATCTCGACGGCCACTGATAGACACGAAATTACCATACATAAAAAGTAATCTACGAGTGTCACCATACAATTGCAGCGGAGGAGTAGAAATAACATAATTACACCATATCAAACAAGAGATAGGACGGAGAGTCCTTTGGTGCATTGGTTGAGGCTTTGGACATCTCTGGTAAGCATAGACGTCAAGCACCACAGAATGAAATTAACATCGATATTCGATGTTATTTATGTAAATCCGTTATGAAACTTCTTCTTCCTTAAAATTTTCAAAATAATTGTGGAATTTTTGTGGTTGTATTTTGAAAATATGTATAATATTCTTTTACATTACTTCCTGCAGAGTATACATATACATTTCTGATTTTATTATTTATTTTAACGTAAGACTCGTTTTAGATCACAAACTCATTTTATTGTGATAAAACCGATGATATGGTCGAAGATGCATCTTCGATAAGTTTTATTTTTAAAATTATAACCACAATAACTAAAATAAACAAATAAACTAAGGTTACAACAAACCAAAGTTTGGCATCCGAAATTCGTCCTTAATGGCAATTTGCCTAAGAAACTGGTGGCATTGCCACGTAAAATAGCAATCTTTAGCCGCTATGCAGTGCTTATCTTGATAAGTATGTAAGATCGGCGTTTCTAGTCCAATTCCAAGCTCTCTGGCCGCAGTATTAGCTTTACAAAGACTAAATCGACTGAAGTTCTGATTAGATCGTTGAGAGTCCTTCTCTAAGCCGATTAGTATGAAAAGTACACAGTTTTCTCGACTGGGAATTTGTTTCTCGTTTAGTGCGGTCGCGTCTTTTTGGACCTCTTTTAGTCTGTAATAATAGGTCGCTTGTAAGAGGCTTAAGAAACTTGGAGTTTGAAGCGTCTGTAATTCCTATTATGTGACATTTATGATAATTTTCAGTTTCTACAAGTTTAAATTAAATTATGCCTTCTTTTTTTTGTAAGAAAAGTTTGAAGTTACATAATATTCAGCCGTGTTTACCACATAAATAACATAATACCAGCCTCTAATTCATGGCTCAGTTCATCATTCAATCATTGAGGATAATTAAGCTTCAATTATTGAGCAAAAATTATACCAATCCGGAATAAACTAGATACCAAAAAAAAAACAGCAGCTTATCAAATGGGAATTATTTCCCATTCGCTACGAAAACTTCCCAATCGAAACCCGGTGAACTGAACAAGTTAAGTTCACAATAGCATTACACGTCGGATATCGTAAAACTGAAGCGTTGGAGCTCGGCTAATAAATTTTGTGGCTAGTTTAGATTCTGTGGGGTTGACGAACGACCGTCGTAGTTACTGAGGTCAAGAAACTACGAAGATAGTAAAGAAAGACGAATCGTTGCGAGTAAGTTCATTGTGTAAAGACTCCGTGATCTAGTGGTCAAGAGCACTACCGCAGAGCTTGGGTTATTCTTTCTGGTGTTGATAAGCTCATTTCTTATTACAAGATGCTTTAAAATAACTGATTAAACGTGGGTACTTGTGCCTAACCCTTATATGGTATTCGTGCACAGAGTAATTAAAATAAACTAAAGATATAAATTACTTATTATGTAAATAAAACGTGGTCGCTCACATTGAGGCGCAATGAGAAAGCTTTAAATCACCCAAAGAGAAATGAACCGGAATACTTTTGCAAATGGAAAGCCAGAGTTACAATATTATTTTATTTTTAAACTGCCTTTTAATGGTATATTAAAAGGCACTTTTGAACATTAATGTTGAAATAAATGAATTGACTTTGACTATGCAAGCAGTTTCCTTGAGTGATTGTTATAAAAAAAAAATGTTTATTTGGGTCTCGCACAAAACAAACAAAAAAAAAAATACATGTGGCACTCGGGGTCTGCCGCGGTAAAGCTATTGCATAGCATTTTTTATCAACTTATGCAATTATATATTTAGTACTCTGCGTCATTGTGATATGGTCTCGATTCGTTCACCTGGGTTACTTTGCTAATGTAAATCACATACGTTTCACTTAACTTTGTCCCACCGATTGTTTCCGAACGCAGAAGTTCGGGTCGGCTCGGTGACGGCGACATAATAGCTCAGTAACGAAGCGACCATTTTAAAAAGGCGGGGCCTAATCGAATGACGTAGCGGTATTAGGTTATTTTCGTTACGGAATTTCTGGTTTCGGTTGCCACGCTCAAGGCCCGCGATAGAAGCTATGCAATAGCTTAATAAAATAAAACTACTAGAAAAATAAATTAACAAATGCTGTAGATAGAATTATAGAATTTTCTATCAATTTGTACCTAAATGTAAGTGTGCGAGGCCAAAAAGGTTCCTATCTCAGCATATGCAGCGATATTTAAAAAAAGAAAATATCACAGCGCTGCTATTCTGATAGGTCCTGTACAGATTACTTTTATACAAATTATGCCACGGATACACTAACGGAACACATACTAAAGTGAAATATATATAAATACATAAAGAAAATAATAGTTTAACATGATTGTAATGTTAACATGTACTGTTGATGTAGTTGGATCTGGATTGGCGACCGTGGACCGAAAAACGCAGCGTAGGAACTTCTAAAAAGACGATGATTTCAGCAAATATCATTTGAAATCTTCTTGGTAATAATCAAGTATATCAAACAAGGTAAAGGTTAAGTACATACTATGGATTTTGTTCGCGACGATGCGTCTTAGCTACATAGTATAGGTAGTTATAGGTAGCTATAGTAGTACATAGAATGTTGCAAATAAATAAAACCGCGACTACATAGTATAGGTAGTTATAGGTAGTTAGTTAGTACATAGAATGCTGTAACAAATAAAGCTGCATAGTATAGATAGTTATAGGTAGCTATAGTTGATACATAGTTTGTTATTGAAATAAAACACATTCGTTACAGTTGTTTGCTCTCAAGAGGCAGTATATAAGCCCTTGGAGCCTTTATTTCTTCCAAATAGATAGAATATAGTTAGGTAGGGTATCCTATCCCTTACACATAACAGTAAACACATGGTAACCCTGGTAATCGAAGGTATATGAAGGTAATCAAGGTATATAAAGGTATATCGGTGGTATATAAGGTAATCGAGGTATATACACACACAGACAGACATACATAGGTAAATAGAAAGGGCTTGGTAATTTGAGACTTGAAATATTAGGTCAAAGGTAGTCGCATAGCTAAAAGCGACACTGACCAATCACAGAGCAGGAGGGTACTGGTACGTGATTGGTCAACAGTTTTTGATAAATAGCCCTGGTGAAGGTATGCACAAAATAAAACACTTTGCATCTACCCTCTTCCTTTCCCGAAAAAACAAGTCTAGATTCTGGACTTCTAAATGTCTGAAATAGAACCGCCTTGAAAAATCCTTTCAGGGGATATATAGATGTCTATAGTGTATGCAGGCATAAAGCCGTAATTTAGGTTTAAATAAAACTGTTTATTTTTATCCCCCTGAAACATATACGCTTATAGAGTTGCAACCCCTTGAGTGACAGGGTTGAAACATATGTAGTTTTGTAGAGGGTTGTCGTATCTATAGAGATACATATAGCTGTATAGCCCTCCTAGCATAGTTTTACGGTAAATTCACCCCAAGTAGGTAATAGCTTCGCGCCTACTATAGTTTTGTATAGTTTTCGGCATCCCACCCCTACATGGAGGGGGATGAAGGGGTGAATTCGTCTCCGCTGTATGGAGCCTACCGAGGGCTATCCATGAAGGTACGACAACCCCTACTCACATAGACCTAAGCCTAGATATAGCCTAAAATCTAGAATTAGCATAGTGAAAATTTAAGTTAATAAACTTCATCACACACGGTGATTTTTTGGGTGTCGATACGGTATAGTTGCGCCGTACAATAGTAACATTGAAAATTTATAGAATTTGTAGTCATTGTCAAGATAATTTGGATTTATACCTAAATGTAGAATCATATAGTCGCGAATTTCACCCTTCAAATCGCTAAGTGCATAGTGAACAAGTTAAATAGTGTTTTATTGTGACTTTATTGGTAAGCCCTCTATACCTACCCCTATATACTGTGTCAATAACAGCAAGTATAGCAAGTATTCAGCTAAGGGTTGCATCCTCATGGCCCGTAGCTTATAGACGGAGCGTCAACGCGTCTGGATCATTTATACCTAGGTGGGTTGTCACCATACAGTCCACTTTCGAAGAATAGGATAACCTACCCTGGCCACCCTACAGTCCAGTCGATCACGTCCGCCCCGTACATATTCTGGTCCATCGGAGCCGGATATTTTGAAGATAGCCTGATCTAGCTATTTGGAAGTTGGATTTATAGAACCACGCAGCTACCCTGAAGGCGCAACCCCTATTGTGAAGTCGCACCCCCTTGAAGAAAAAACTACCCTTCAACATTTCAAGACACGAAGGGTGTCCCTAGAAGCTAAATAGAAGTCGGACCTTGAAGAAATCATCCCTTCAAGAAAACTACCCCTAGGCAGATTGATAGTGAAGCAACAACATAGAAGAAATTTAATCAAGCTGAACTTAGAAAATTTCGAACGACTTCACACTTTGAAAATTTTGAGGGGTTCCGACACTTAGAATATTTTTGAAGATTTTGAACTTGGAAAATTTTTTGAAGAATTTTGAACTTAGAAAATTTTCAACAATCCGGGACTTGGAAAATTTTTTGAAGATTTTTGAACTTGGAAAATTTTCAACAACCTGACACTTAGAAAAGTTTTGATCAAGCGGGACATAGAATATTTTTGAAGAATCTTGGACTTAGAGAATTTCGATCGACTTCACACATAGAAGATTTTGAACAGTCTGGGACTTAGAAAAGTTTCAGTCAATCCGAACTTAGAATATTTTTTGAAGATTGGGGACTTTGAAGAATTTTGAAAATTTTTTGAAAATTTTTTTTTTGGAAACTTGGATTGAAGTTTCACCTGAGGCTTACCAGTGGACTACCGAATAGTTTTGAAGATTCATTGAAGACTTCAACAATGCCGATCACGAGGTCGCATGGCAAATCATCCGAGGCGTGGACAGTTCCGATACAGGATCCAGCCGAGAGGGTTCCTGCTATCCATCATCAGGTGCCGCCGCGTTCGCCTTCATCGTCTGGGACGGCGCGATCGATGCAGCAGCGCAGTGAAGACGTGTCTCCGCCTGCTGCCGCTGAACGGATAGAACAGATAGAAGCTTCAGCAATAGAACGAGTACCTGCACCATTGCCGACAACAGTACAGAAACAGATGCCATCGACCTCAAGGAAGGGAACCCGCTTTGAGACGACTTCAGATAGTACAATGAAGCCGTCAAATAGAAGAGATAGCCGAGTCTTGCCAATGACTACCCGGGGTGACGCCCGTATAGAACATAGACGTCCGCCGTCGACCATTGACAGGTCACCGCGGTCATATAGAAAATTACAGAAGGCTCGCGAAGACTTATTGAAGATTAAGTTGGAGCTTGCCCAGTTAGCACTTCAGAGAGCCGAACAAGAGTCGGACGAAGAATATTTGGACGATAGAAACTCAAATGAAGAGTACGTGCGTTCCTGGCTGGAAGAGGCGCCTGAACCTGTTCCTGATCAGAGAGAGACCAACGCCGCCGAGGGGGACATCCGTGATAGTCGACAGCAACCGCCCCCCCCTGTGGACTTCGAACCAATAGTGGACTCTCGTCGAACGCACATAGATCCAGATAGTGCTAAACAGATAGAGCCACCACCTATGAAGAAAATAGAAGACGATAGGAGCGAGGATAATTTACGTCCATTCGTTACGGACCTTACGGCTGCTATAGCATCTTTAGTTGACAAGAAAACAGAACAGCAGTCACAGAATTCCTCCTCGGCGTCGAAGGTCATTATGACTTTACCGAACTTCAGTGGTGCGCATACAGAATGGTTGTCATTTCGAGCCATTTATGAAACAACTCGAAAATATTTCAACGATGTCGAGAATACAGCAAGACTTAGAAGAAGCCTGCATGGACGCGCTTTAGAAACAGTTAGTTCAGAACTCATCGGCCATGCAAGACCAGATGACATCATGAGGGAACTCGAGCTGCAATTCGGCCGACCAGATTCGATAGCACAGGCCGAAACAGATAGATTGCGAGGACTGACACGATGCAGTGAAAATCCAAAGGATATTTGCTCATTCGCAAGCCACGTGAGGTGCGCTATAGTAACGCTGCGAGCATTGAAGAAGGATCATTACCTGATCAACGCCGAGCTCATGCGAACCTTGACAGAGAAGCTACCGAACTCGATACGTGTACAGTGGTACCGTATATATACAGAAAAGTACCAGTCCTTGCCAGACTTGTCGCTGTTTAGCGAATTCATTACCGAACAAGCTCGATACTGCAGCGCTTTCGCTCCTGCTGAAAACATCAAGACAGAGGGCTCATCCAACCGACGCACACCGCAGCAGAGGACTCACACAACAACAGAGAAGTCAGCAAGCAAGTGCCGACTGTGTGAGAAGGATGGCCATATAGAACGCGATTGCTCGAAGTTCAAGAATAGTAATAGTAACAAGAGATGGGAAATTGCGAAGAATCTAAACCTGTGCTTCCGTTGCCTGAAGCCAAGAAGAGAGCGGCATAAATGCAACGCGAAGAAGTGTGACGTCAAGGGGTGTACAGCCACGCACAGTCGGCTACTTCATTACGACAAGAAGCCTGCTGCGGTGGCAGCCGAAAAGCCCAGACAGACCGAAGTCAAAAAGGAGCCCAAGGAGACAGTCGCCAGCTCAAGATCATCGTCGAATCACGCCTATTTGAAGATCATCCCGGTCCGGGTCATTGGACCGGCGGGAGAGGCATCTACGTTCGCCCTACTCGACGATGGATCGACCGTATCGTTGATCGATGAAGACATCGCCGACCAAGTCGGAGCCGAGGGCAAGATCGACCCACTGAAGATTGGTGCGATCGGTGACACCATGATCGACACTCCTTGTTCGAAAAGAGTCACAGTGACACTCGCGAGTCAGCATAGAAATAGGGTGCCGTTCAGAGCGCGCACCATACCGAAGCTTAATCTCGCGTCACAGACAGTCCGTGAAGAAGATGTCACACATTGCAAACATCTCATCGACTTGAAAGAGCAGCTAGTCTATGATGTTGGCGCGCCCAAGATTTTGATTGGCCAAGACAACTGGCACCTTCTCCTTGCCAGTGAAGTCAGAAGAGGCCCCAGGCACCAGCCAATAGCGTCACTTACAACGCTTGGATGGACGCTACATGGCGCGCACACTAGAATACTCGGTCAGCAGGTGCATTACGTCAGCGCATGCAGAGAAGATAGAGAAAATAGAGACGACAGACTGAACGAGCAACTTCGTGAATTTTTCGCACTCGAGTCCCTAATAGTTAATCCTCGGCGTCCAGATTCTGATCCAGAGAAGCAGGCTGAAGACATCTTGAAGAGACATACCAAACAGTTGACAGATGGGCATATAGAAACAGCTATGTTATGGAAAAATAACAATTTTGAAATGCCCGATAGTTATGGGACAGCACACAAGCGGCTGATCTCTATAGAAAAGAAGCTCGACAAAGATCCGAGTCTTCGAAATAAATATATAGAACAGATGGACTCGCTCCTTTCAAAAGGGTACGCAGAAAAAGCGCCCAAACAGACCACGCCAGGAAGAACCTGGTATCTGCCTCATTTCGACGTCTTCAATCCCATGAAGCCGGAGAAGTTTCGAATAGTACACGACGCCGCAGCTAAATCGAATGGATTGTCGCTGAACGACTTCCTACTTACAGGACCGGACCTGTTACAGTCGCTGCCCGGCGTCATGATGAGGTTTCGTAGACATCCGATAGCCATTTCAGGTGACATTACCGAAATGTTCATGCAGGTCAAAGTACGACCTGAAGATAGAGACGCCCTCCGATATTTGTGGAGAGGCAATAGAAGAGAAGGAGCCCCCGACGAGTATCGAATGACGTCAATCATATTCGGCGCGGCAAGCTCACCGTGCACGGCCATATTCGCGAAGAATTGGAACGCGAACCGGCACATAGAACAGCATCCAGAAGCAGTAGAAGCAATAGTGAAGAACCATTATATGGACGATTATCTGGATAGCTATAGAACAGTTGAAGAAGCGACACACATAGCAACAGCGGTGAAGAAGATACACCAACAGGCTCGTTTCGAAATTAAGAAATGGGTATCGAATGACATCGACGTCATACAAAATATAGAACCGTCGCTTATAGAGACAGAAGTCGTCGACATCGGCGACCATACAGAAAAAATTCTTGGCCTAATATGGAGACCAAGAGCAGATACGCTGGGTTTCAATCTGAGCCTAGCCCGATTACCGAGTGGCGTATTACAGAAGGAGGTGCCCACAAAGAGAGAGGCGCTGAAAATAGTGATGTCACTATACGACCCACTCGGCCTAGCCTCACCCGTAACGATTCGCGCCAAACAGATACTCCAAGAAGCATGGAGAAGAGGAGTCGACTGGGACCAGCCGTTCGACACAGACTTGGCCACAGCATGGAGAAGTTGGGTTCAACATCTACAGAATCTTGCACAAGTCACAGTACCAAGATGTTACCCAGGATATAGCGACGCCATAGAAACGCAAGTCCACGTTTTCACGGACGCGAGCGAGACTTCGTACGCCGCAGCGGTGTACTGGCGTATCTCTACAGAAGATGGCAAGACTCACGTGAGCCTCGTCATGGCCAAGGCAAAGGTGGCGCCACTCAAGCTCCAATCGATACCCCGACTCGAGCTGCAGGCCGCGGTGATGGGGACCCGCGTCGCTGCAGCTGTCATCCGAGAACACGGAGTCAAGCCGGCCTCCGTGACGTACTGGTCAGACAGCAAAACCGTGCTGACCTGGATCAGAAAAGGAGCTCGAGTTTACAAACCGTTCGTCGCGCACCGCATAGCTGCCATAGAAGAGCATAGTAGAGTCGAAGACTGGCGATGGGTGCCCACTAAGAAAAATATAGCAGACGCAGCCACTCGTGACGTACCACAGCACTTTGATTCGAGACACGAGTGGTTTTGTGGCCCCAGCTTCCTGTATGAAGAGTCGACAACATGGCCAATAGAGAAGCCTCCACTAGAGGAACAGACGGGTGAGGAGCGAACCTTAGTCGCTATAGAAAATATAGATAGAAGACTCTCAGAAGTCATACCCGATCCAGCAAGATTTTCAAAATGGGAACGACTGTTGAGAGCGACGGCGACAGTACTACGCTTCGTCGCCAAATGTCGGCCGCCCAAAGAAAATACGTTCTATAAAAGAACGAGGAAAAATATAGAAGCGGATCCGGATTGGAGGAAACGTACAAAGACGGCAGTGCCCCCTCCTACAGCATCAGTGACGTCCCCAGTTACGTCAAAATATAGTCAAATAATAGAAGCCGAATACCTCCAACAAGCGGAGAGGTTACTCGTGCAAGCTGTACAGCAACAGACGTTTTCCCGCGAGTTAACAAGTTTACGTGAAAACGAAGAAATAGATAAGGACAGCGCCCTATGACCGTTGCAAATAGAATTGAAGGATGACGTCATACGCCTCAGAAGTCGTATAGATAAAATCGACAAAATAACAGAAGACGTCAAGCGCCCACCCATATTACATGGCGACCATCGTATAACTCAGCTCTACATAGACTGGACACACCGCAGCTTACAACACAGTGGAACCGAGATGACCATCAATGAAGTCCGACAGCATTACTGGGTCGTCAGAATGAGACCCACAACGAAGATGGTAGTGACACGTTGTTTACCGTGTCGCATTAGGAAGGCGTGCGCACCAGTACCAGCTACAGGCGACCACCCCAGAACGCGTCTAGCTCACCATCAGAGGCCGTTCACATTCACTGGACTCGACTATTTCGGTCCGCTATCCGTTACAGTCGGTCGCCAGCATCAGAAGAGGTACGTGGCTCTATTTACGTGCCTGACCACCAGAGCGGTACACCTGGAAATCGCCGCAAGCCTCAGCGCAGACTCCGCGATACTAGCACTGCGCCGCTTCGCTGCACGCAGAGGATGTCCAACAGAAATACATTCAGACAACGGCACCAACATGCACGGTGCCGACAAAGAGCTCCGAGACGCCTTCGAAGAAGAGGCAAGTCGCCGAGGCATAGTATGGCGCTTCATCACTCCGTCAGCGCCTTTTATGGGTGGCGCATGGGAGCGCCTAGTCCGATGTGTGAAGACAGCATTACAGACTATACTTCACGAAAAACACCCACATGAAGAGGTGTTACACACACTGTTGTGTGAGGCCGAATATACGGTCAACAGTCGACCACTAACCCATGTTTCAGTTCACAGTGACGATGACGAGTCCATCACGCCGAACCACTTCCTCCTGGGTGGTTCAGCCCGGCTGCCGACGCCTGGCGTGTTCACAGAGCACGACATCGACAGCAAGCGCCACTGGCGGCGCTCACAAGCACTCGCCGACCAGTTCTGGCGCCGCTGGGTACGTGAGTACCTACCCGAGCTCCAACACCGGCGGGAGCCTCATAGCCGTGGCCCTAATCTGCAGGTGGGTGATCCCGTACTCATCGCAGACGGCCAGCTGCCTCGCAACACGTGGCCGCGAGGCCGCATAATCGCAGTTTTCCCGGGCGCTGATGGAGAGGTCCGGACAGCTGAGGTGCGCACATCCGGCGGCACCTTAAAGCGTCCAGTGAAGAAACTTGTCCCACTACCAAAGTAAGACAACAGCAGGCGATGCTGCTCCCACAGCTCGCCAACCAACAGATAGATGGGTGACGCTGCCAACACGCGCAGCTCGCCCCCCGTGCGGGCATATCCGGCCCGCTACCAACTTACTTTCAGCGGACAGAGAGAGAGTGATGCTGCCCACCGGCGCAGCTCACCTCCTGCGGACATGTTCGGTTCGCATTCGGCTCGCGTTAGGCGAGCAATAGCCGGCGATGCTGCTCTCACAGCTCGCCAACCAGATGGATGGGTGATGCTTCACAGCTCGCCCCCCGCGGACACATTCGGTCCGCAATCGGCTCGCATTTTGCGGGCAATAGACGGCGACGCTGCTCCCACAGCTCGCCAACATAGCGGGTGACGCTGCCCACAGGTGCAGCTCGCCCCCCCGCGGACATATTCGGTCCGCAACCGGCTCGCATTCAGCGAGCAATAGCCGGCGATGCTGCTCTCACAGCTCGCCAACCAATAGACGGGTGATGCTTCACAGCTCGCCCCCCGCGGACATATTCGGTCCGCATTCGGCTCGCATCCAGCGGGCAATAGCCGGCGATGCTGCTCTCACAGCTCGCCAACAAATAGATGGGCGACGCTGCCCGCAAGGCGCAGCTCACCCCACCGCGGACATATTCGGTCCGCATTCGGCTCGCATCAAGCGAGCAGTAGCAGGCGATGCTGCTCACACAGCTCGCCAACCGATAGCTGGGCGACGCTGCCCGCAAGGCGCAGCTCGCCCCACTGCGGGCGTATCCGGCCCGCCGCCGCCTTGCTTTGTGCAGGCGACACAGCAGGCGATGCTGCTCACACAGCTCGCCAACCGATAGCTGGGCGACGCTGCCCGCAAGGCGCAGCTCGCCCCACTGCGGGCATATCCGGCCCGCCGCCGCCTTGCTTTGTGCAGGCGACACAGCAGGCGATGCTGCTCTCACAGCTCGCCAACCGATAGATGGGTGACGCTGCCCGCAAGGCGCAGCTCACCCCACCGCGGACATATTCGGTCCGCATTCGGCTCGCGTCAAGCGGGCAATAGTAGGCGATGCTGCTCTCACAGCTCGCCAACAGATAGATGGGTGACGCTTCACAGCTCGCCCCCCCGCGGACACATTCGGTCCGCAACCGGCTCGCATCTAGCGGGCAATAGCCGGCGATGCTGCTCTCACAGCTCGCCAACCGATAGATGGGCGACGCTGCCCGCAAGGCGCAGCTCGCCCCACTGCGGGCATATCCGGCCCGCCGCCGCCTTGCCTTGTGCAGGCGACACAGCAGGCGATGCTGCTCACACAGCTCGCCAACAGATAGACGAGTGATGCTGCCCACCGGCGCAGCTCACCTCCCGCGGACATATTCGGTCCGCATTCGGCTCGCATCAAGCGAGCAGTAGCCGGCGATGCTCTCACATCTCGCCAACCATAGATGGGCGACGCTGCCCGCAAGGCGCAGCTCGCCCCACCGCGGACATATTCGGTCCGCATTCGGCTCGCATCAAGCGAGCAGTAGCCAGCGATGCTCCCACAGCTCGCCAACATAGCGAGTGATGCTGCCCACTGGCGCAGCTCACCCCCGCGGACATATTCGGTCCGCATTCGGCTCGCATCAAGCGAGCAGTAGCGGGCGATGCTGCTCACGCAGCTCGCCAACATAGCGGGCGATGCTGCCCACGGGCGCAGCCAGCCCCCATTGCGGACATATTCGGCCCGCCACCGCCTTGCTTTGAGCAGGCGATACAGCAGGCAATGCTGCCTACACAGCTTGCCACCGCAGCAAGCGACGCTGCGCGCACTCGCAGCTCGCACAGACAGCGGGCCATCCGGCCCACAGCTCGCACATTTGCGAGAGCCTACGCAACAGCCTTGCGACTGCAGGCGACCCACAGCAGGGAAGCGGCAGACCGGCGACTGCACAGCTGCATCGAGCACCGGCATCGAGCACCGGCGCCGCGCAGCGGGCGACGTGGCTACAGGCGTCGCTCACCGGGTTTCTGCAGCGCCGCGACGTCATCGCACCGAGTCATCGCTGCACTGCACGGCGGGAGAGATGTTCGCGACGATGCGTCTTAGCTACATAGTATAGGTAGTTATAGGTAGCTATAGTAGTACATAGAATGTTGCAAATAAATAAAACCGCGACTACATAGTATAGGTAGTTATAGGTAGTTAGTACATAGAATGCTGTAACAAATAAAGCTGCATAGTATAGATAGTTATAGGTAGCTATAGTTGATACATAGTTTGTTATTGAAATAAAACACATTCGTTACAGTTGTTTGCTCTCAAGAGGCAGTATATAAGCCCTTGGAGCCTTTATTTCTTCCAAATAGATAGAATATAGTTAGGTAGGGTATCCTATCCCTTACACATAACAGTAAACACATGGTAACCCTGGTAATCGAAGGTATATGAAGGTAATCAAGGTATATAAAGGTATATCGGTGGTATATAAGGTAATCGAGGTATATACACACACAGACAGACATACATAGGTAAATAGAAAGGGCTTGGTAATTTGAGACTTGAAATATTAGGTCAAAGGTAGTCGCATAGCTAAAAGCGACACTGACCAATCACAGAGCAGGAGGGTACTGGTACGTGATTGGTCAACAGTTTTTGATAAATAGCCCTGGTGAAGGTATGCACAAAATAAAACACTTTGCATCTACCCTCTTCCTTTCCCGAAAAAACAAGTCTAGATTCTGGACTTCTAAATATCTGAAATAGAACCGCCTTGAAAAATCCTTTCAGGGGATATATAGATGTCTATAGTGTATGCAGGCATAAAGCCGTAATTTAGGTTTAAATAAAACTGTTTATTTTTATCCCCCTGAAACATATACGCTTATAGAGTTGCAACCCCTTGAGTGACAGGGTTGAAACATATGTAGTTTTGTAGAGGGTTGTCGTAGGTATCTATAGAGATACATATAGCTGTATAGCCCTCCTAGCATAGTTTTACGGTAAATTCACCCCAAGTAGGTAATAGCTTCGCGCCTACTATAGTTTTGTATAGTTTTCGGCATCCCACCCCTACATGGAGGGGGATGAAGGGGTGAATTCGTCTCCGCTGTATGGAGCCTACCGAGGGCTATCCATGAAGGTACGACAACCCCTACTCACATAGACCTAAGCCTAGATATAGCCTAAAATCTAGAATTAGCATAGTGAAAATTTAAGTTAATAAACTTCATCACACACGGTGATTTTTTGGGTGTCGATACGGTATAGTTGCGCCGTACAATAGTAACATTGAAAATTTATAGAATTTGTAGTCATTGTCAAGATAATTTGGATTTATACCTAAATGTAGAATCATATAGTCGCGAATTTCACCCTTCAAATCGCTAAGTGCATAGTGAACAAGTTAAATAGTGTTTTATTGTGACTTTATTGGTAAGCCCTCTATACCTACCCCTATATACTGTGTCAATAACAGCAAGTATAGCAAGTATTCAGCTAAGGGTTGCATCCTCATGGCCCGTAGCTTATAGACGGAGCGTCAACGCGTCTGGATCATTTATACCTAGGTGGGTTGTCACCATACAGTCCACTTTCGAAGAATAGGATAACCTACCCTGGCCACCCTACAGTCCAGTCGATCACGTCCGCCCCGTACAGATTTAAAAATCCTTTAGTCTAGTACAAAATAGAACAAAGCTTTTCAACTGGGTTTTATTTCAAGCAGTTAAAGTATATGATGATATTGATAACGTTTGTAAATCCGAAGCTAATTGAGTAACAGGAAACTTTCAGCTTTTTAAAATAAAAATGGTAGTATTATTTTATTTTTTGATAGTTCAAAAGTGTTTAAGCGATTTTGTTTTATATTTAGTTTCAAATAAATAAATAGTGAAAAGGTACGGTAGTTATCCTGGGAATTGTAGTTCTTATTATTAGTATTAAAATAATTGAATCAGTAAAAAGTAAAGCAATCAAACGAAAACTAGTTCGGTATATATAAAAGACTTAAAAATAATTAACTAATTTAAGCAATAAGTAGGAACAGACAACCGTTGGGGTAAACGAGTTCTAGAGTGGAGACCGCGTCTCGGCAAACGTAGTGTAGGACGTCCTCAGGCACGGAGGAGCGACGATTTGCGCAGGACGGCTGGCAGAAACTGGATGCGAGAAGCCGAAAATAGATCTAAGTGGCGTGCTATTGGAGAGGCCTATGTCCAGCAGTGGACTGCAACAGGCTATTGATGGTGATTATTGCGTCTTGAATTTGAAGGTTTTTTTTTAGTACGAAAATTGGTCTACTAGTTCAGTGGAATTCGACAAAATAACTAAGAACAAAGAGCGCTATTGCTCAGGGCCTCAGGGCCTCAAGTCTGCTATTACAATAGTGTCAGAATGCTCTATCATTGATTTCATAATGGTTGATTTTGACAAGTTTGGTAATCTACTAATATAAAAGCGTCATTATCACTTTCCAATGGTCAACCACTGAAACTCCATTGACAGAAATGACACAGAATGGTAATCTCGTACACAAATGAATGACAGATGTATGCGGTAATCTACTGAAATTTTGACAGTTCCTTTGATCAGTGACCTATCATTAGGACATCGTTGTGTTGTTTACGAGACAATAGGCTTGTTTCCACTAAGAATAATTCGGATGGCTTTGAGTTTCTAATGATTAAACCATGATAATAAGTAAACAAAAAAACAACTTTTCTATTAATATAACAAAGGATTAAAAATATTTTTGCAAAATAAAATCGACAAAATTAGGCGTTTAATCACGTGACATTAAACACCAATCAGAGAAGAGCACGGAAGCGTGACGTCACACCTCGCGAAACGCTATGTTGTTGCTATCATTTTCGTATAAAGTGAACAGGTTATTTCGCGAGCTTTCAGCAATTGTTTTTAAATTAATACAGTTCGTTTTAAAAAACGGATAAACTTGGGGTACTACTTTCCTTTGGCTCATTCAAACACTCTGCGATTATTGACATCCTTCGTTTTTTCAACTATGGTAGTTCCTTATAGCTGCATTGAATTATTACATTTTATAAAACGAAAATAATATTTTCACTTCAGTAGCTCAAACATGATTGTAGGTTTTGCTGCCTGAATTAGTGAGCAAAATTGATTTTGCTCACTGAATAACTTTTAAATTATTTTATTTTCAGAAAGCCGCGAATATCTCATTCAGCCTTGGGTTAATCATACCTACAATTCGAAACATTTACACTCTATCTCTTTCCCGCCATTAGAAAGAGAGAGAGACAAAGACCAGGCCTTACGAAGTTCCGATTTTTAATTCGACCTCAGAGACAAACACGTTCGGAATTTCGTTACTAACTAAAGAATTTTTGCAAAAAGATAATTATGTCTTTTAATGTAATTTATTGAATTTTTTACTTATTGTTGTATTTAAACGAAATTAAGTATTTACTGCAAATAAAACTGATATTTAACCTCTACATATTTATTTCTAGTTTCAGTAGGTAATGTTACATAATATATTTTGAATAATAAAATATCATGGGTGCAATTTCCGAATACACCTCAATTTAAATAAAAGAGCTCCAGAATCAAACGTGGCTGGCGTAGAGTTGAAAAGTTAAAAAATATTAAAATAATCGTAAAATATGAGTGAAACTAGCTACGAGAACAGTATTTTAACACCGGAAGAGTAAAAACAACAAGTTATTAATATACCTACTATTCCTGTTTATTATTTTAACTCGTAAAGTGTTCTCGCTGCTGAAGTAAAAAGTTATGTGCGTTACACTAGAGTATAGTTTTTTGCATCTCGTGCCTTGGAATCCCTCGCCACACTCAGGATTGAAAATCAGCACTCGCAGCAAAAACAAATAAATATTTAACTCAAATAAATCATAAAACCCTATTCAAGTCATAAAATTTTATAGGTTTTGTGTGGTATATTATGGTAGATTTTGCAAAATTCATTTCTTTTACTATACATTTATAAATAGATACATCGAGTTGTGTATAATACTTAAATAATAATGAAATAAATTGTGGAATCAGTTGATAAAGTAAGAGAATCTTTCCACTTTGCCATTTTTAACCACTTTCTTAGTATTTGTTTATTGTTTGGAACATATCGCTGGCCCCGGGCAATAAAGCGGTAATATCAAAAATCGAATTTTACAGGAGAAATAAAAGAAGCTAATTTGTTTATAGTGCAGCGTACAGTGATCCAAAACAGGCGTTCAAAATGTCAAATGAAAGCTAATTTTTTTACCAATATAACCTTTTAAAAATATTTGTCATAGTATAAATATTTAATGAAATAATTGAAAAAATGTATAATACAAATTATAGACGATCCTCTTTCAATTGTAACATCATTAATGTCTTTATAAACACATCGACCACTGAGATTCAAGAATGTAAGAAAATAATACGACGTAATTTCTACTTTAAATCTCGAGTGTACTAGACGATTACCACCTTCTTCAGGGAAATTTTATAGCCAAATCTTAGATGTATCATTCACTAATCGCCATTTTAGAATCTTATCAATAAAACATATTTTTATGTAACCATTGTAACAGACCGATCTAATATTTTGATTTATTTTTATTTTTAACCATTTTAGACAGTATTTTACAAAATTAATATGTTACTACTACCTTATTTTTGTTTCATTAAATTTTAAATGAATACTTTCGTCTGTGAACCCCGACTGAATCGGTCTGACGCCATAGTTTAACTACAATATTTTGTCTACTTTGCTAACAGTAGAAGGTTTCATATTTTGTACTTTTTATAAAAAAAAACCTTACAAATCACAAAAAAAAAAATTAAGAAACAATCACACAAAACCCCTTAAAAAAGAAAAAATACTAAGTTACCATAATTTTTATTAATTAATAAACTTTGGAAACAAACACAAAAACCACTTACATATCAACTTCTTCTCCTCATTTGAAAAAACTCCTAGAAATCTTGATTCCTTCTTACAGTCACAGTATAATCATGGGTGACTTAATACTTGCCTCCTCAAAAAGGCCTTTCAATTCTTCCACTAAGTGTCAAGAAGTGAAGAAGTAGAGTTTTGAAAATGGTGAGCCATTTTCAAAACTCTACTTCTTCACTTCTTGACTTGATTCTTGTTTTGATCACATCGCTAACCATGGTCAATGCTCAGCTGAAGCCTTTTCCTACCATTAGGTACCTAATTTTCCTTTCATATAAATTTCGGCCACAAAAGCTTAAATTTTTATGCAACGTAATTTTGGTGAGATTTACATTGACAGTCTTTGCGATGATGTGAGAAATATAGATTGGTCTCCCCTGTTTGCATCCACGTCAGTCGACGAGTAAGTAAAATTTTCACAAATAGTGCAGCTATTATGACCTTCACGCACCTGTTTGAGCGGTAAAAGCATTTGCCGGCGCCGTGGCTGAAAGATGACATTAAAAAGTTGATGATCAAGAAGCTTACGGCAAAGTCGAAATTTAAACGTCTGCACTTTACATCAGTGCAGACGTTTAAATTTCGACTTTATAGGGACAAATAAGCCGCAATCCTCAATCGCTGTAATACAGTATGTAGGAATGCAAAGCGCCAACACATTCAAAACTCTGTCCAAAATGGGGACCCATCCAAAGTTTGGAATTTTCTAAGATCATGGGGGGTTGGTAAAACACAACAAGAGTCAATATAATGAATTGTATACGGCATACAATCGATTACCTCGAATACAGTAGGAAGTGACTGTATCAGTCGCAAAATATTACTGTCTGTGCTGGACTTAATCCTTCCCGTCATTTGCCACATTCTCAACTTTTCTGTATCTACCGGTGTCTTTTCTAGTTCGTAGAAAGACGCTCAAATTATTCCATGACCAAAAAGTCCAACCCCACATCCTTCTCTGAATTCCGTCCAATATCCGTGTTACCATTCCTATCCAAAGTCCTAGAACAGTTAATCCACAATCAAATTAGTCTTTTACTATCCAAAAATATTCTCCTCAACCCCTTTCAGTCCAGTTTTCGTCCTGGTCACAGCACTAATACAGCGCTTCTGAATGTTACTGAAGATACTAGGTCAGCCATGGAAAGCGGTAATTTAACGGTCTTGGCATTACTTGATTTCAACAACGCTTTTTTTTCGATGTTTTTCTTAGCATCCTATGTATCTCTATCGGTGATTGACTGGTTTCGTAGTTACCTGTTTGGTCGCCGGCAACGTATATGCATCGGAGATACATCATCTTCGTGGTAGTACTTCTGCCAGGGTACCACAGAGTGGCATTTTATTCCCTTTACTTTTCGTAATATTACAATAAATTTCCGGGAAGAAAGGCGTAATAGCTTGTACAGAATAAAATCACTTATGATTAGTTCGTATTAAATGTTTACGGTTTTTTGTGTAATGTTTCTTAGAGTAATGCAATAGTACATAATTTAGTCATAAGAGAATTTTCCATTCAATAAAGCTGTTATTGTCATTTATTCCATTGAAATATTGTATTAAAAATATGAAAAAAATTAGAGTGATAGACTGATACTCAGAGAAGCCAAAAATCAAATAACATTAAAAAGGGCGTAACCGGTGTTTACCGCTTTATTGCCCGGGGCCAGCGATATATGAATAATTTGTTTTGCGTTTTTACCGTTGTACTTTTACATGGGGGCACTATACAGTATTTATAATACGAGGAATTCATTATTTATTAAAAAACACAGCTGACTGTTATATACAAACACGACTGTTTCCCGAGGTGTGACGTCATTAAAGACGCCATGACAGTCTTGGCCTTTTTCGCGATCAATTTCGAATTCATTTCAAAAGTCTCAAAATACTAATGTAAAAGACCTATTTTTCTTAAAATAATATATTTTTGGGGTGAAATAGATGCTAAGCTATAGTTTTAAACTAATTTCCAAATTTTGTCAACTAGCCTATTGACCGACCAATGATCGACTATTATGATTTAGCAGATTACAAACTTTTAGCAAAATGACAGTGGGATCGTGTTGGAATGACTTTATAAAAATAGCAGACTTGGGGCCCTGTATAGTTGCCACATCTCCGCCACCTTACATACTTCAGTGTCCGTCACTATCTCAGGTTCGTTTGTACTTGTCCCCGGGTATTAATCAAGTTGCGACGCTCTCGAGGACATGACTCGTGTACTCGTGTGGGGGCGCTTTGGGAAAAACGCGGGACAGTCTTATGCACTGTTAATAACTAAGCTAAAGTTAAAAAAAAAATAACAAACTTAAACAGATAATATACAAAAATAAACACAATGAACATTATTACATATAAAGATTAAATCGGCTCACCCAAACAGGTTTTAAATATCGACAAAGACATAAAGAAAAGAGAATAAAACTTAGCACAAACGTCTGATGAACAAATCATAAACTTCGAACAAAACGTTTAGAACACAGTTTTGTTTTAATTCAAAAGCAATACTTAAGAATACTTTTTAGATAGTCTTTTTCGCATTTTTTTTAACTTTTATAACTTCTCACAACAAACATTTTAAAATAACAAAGCTGGCCCCCCCTTATCAATTTCTGTCAGTTAACAAGACAGTTAAACAAAGCTCAGCTTCGGATATTAACCTCTCAACAGAACAAGTATGCTTTGCCCAAAGTTTGTTAATCATAATATTTGAACTCTTGAACGGTTCAACGTAGTAGTTTGAACCGTGGAGTTACTTGGAACTGTCAGTATCTGCCAAGGTCTTATCGAGTTGGTGTAAGTATTAATTAAGTAAAAGGTCATTTCGAACCTCTCACAAGTAAACCAAAATATTTCGAAAACGAACTCATTTGTTTTGAATGAAAATCTTGGTGCGGCGTTTCTTTTCGTATGAAAGCCATGGGCGAAGACCGAAACAAATGGAAAGCGAGCGTCTGAAAAGTCAGACTAGTGGGACACGACCCTCAGCAATGAGGAACACGACACAAGGAAGAGGACGAGAATTATAGAAAAAAGTGTAGGAGATGAAGCCGTTTTGCTGAGAGCGAGATTGACGAAAGAAATACCTAGACGCTAAAATCTCACAAACGCACTCATGTGCGCAAAGTTTCATCCAAATCCGTTAGCCTTACATACTTTTCATTCCAGGAATATGTTCCTTAGATATAATTTAGCCAGCCTTACATACTTTTCGTTCCAGGAATTTATTCCTTAAGTATAATTTTCGACTATCACGCGAGCTAAGCCGGTGGCAAAGCTAGTATATTCAGTTAACGTAGTAACCGACTTCTGACATTAAGAAGATAACTTTAGGTTGAAAATCGGTTACTTCGTTTTGTGTAGATAGGTCCTTTTTTATGACGGCAGAATGGAAGAAACTTGTCATCTAGATAAAGGAGAAAATTGTTTTTCTTTTTTTGAAAAAATCATTTTAAAAGGAAACACTTTTTGTAAGTTTTAGATAGGCCAGAAACAATGGTCATTAGATTCATTTAGTCTGATAATTACGAAAATCCCGTTCCGAAACTGTCAAACAGAGAAATAATTTCCCAATATAAACATTCTCACTATCGTCCTTCACACCAAACTCGGCCAGATAGCGCTCATTGTGTAATTAACTGTATATCACAGATAATTTCTATAAAACAAAGGCAGCAGCCAACTGGTGCCGGAAATGTTAACAATCGAGGAATGTTGTTTGTCTGTGCTTATAGTATCTGTTGTTTGCAATCTGCCTAGTCAAGCTATTTCCCAATATGTTGAAGTCGGTTTTCAGTCTAATTGGATGGAGTGTTTCTAATTGGATGCAGTTGAGTACCAGTATTTTACATGGAAATACTGCCTATTTAACCTCTACAACCGAGTAATTGGGTAGCACGGTACTTCTTGGCAAGGACGACTGGCGGCAGGTTTTCTGAATTCTGACAATTCGTAACGACTGCAAATGATCTACAAATGACAGTCGGGACCAACGACCTAACATGCTTTCCGAGGCACAGAAGAAACTCGATATGTTAAGATGGTTTCCCTTCCACAGATCAACTTCAGCAATCATTACTTAATCTTGAAGACTGGTCTATGCGGCTTTACTGGTGTCAGAGAATCGCTTCTGATTTCAGTAGTGACTGGCAAAGATCTACAAATAGGACCAATGGTTGGACGGATCATGGAGTGTTAAGATGGTCAAATGAAAGTTTAACACGGCTTAACGTGCTTTCGAAGCATAGCAGAGTTTTGGTATGTAATGGAGGTCATCTATCCACGGGCTGCACCAGCGCATGTTCCTTAACCTTGAAATATCGCTTTTATGGTGTACATAATAAAACGGGTTTTATTCTATTCTATTCCTTAAGAGACCGCCCAGAGTAGCTGTTATTACTCAGCCACCTCCAGTATATTCTGTCCTCTAATAGGAATTAATTCATGATCATTTACTTTTATCGTTGGTACGACTGTTTTATCGCTATTTAGGAACTTAATTTGGGCAACGGCATGATTCTAATAGGCTCTTAGTGAGAGACAGTTTGGGTAATTCTTTGCCTTGAAAAACTGAACTTTTAGTTACAATACAGTAACACTTTCGTTGCCCAGAACTCAGTAGGTATAGGGAACGTGGAGAACCTATAGGTGGCAGCACAGACGCGGTGAAATATATTTTACTTATAAGTTTTCAAATTTACAACGCTACATGGCACAGTCTACTCCGTGCACGTTCCCCTAAACGGAGGGTGCAGGAAGTATAGGTGGCAGCACAGGCCAAATATTTACAACGTAAAAGTTTCAGATTTGCAACACTAAATGGCATAGTTTACGCCGTGCACGTTCCCTATATTTATTAATTTATTATTAGGCCTCTTTATAATATTAGTATAGAAAAACTAATATTATATAGAGGAAAGATTTGTATTTTTATATTTTTGTATGTAACGAATAAACTCAAAAACTACTAGACCGATTTCAAAAATTCTTCCACCATTAGAAAGCTACATTCACCCTGTGTTACATAGGCTATATTTTATCTCCATATTCCCACGGGAACGGGCACTGCGCGGGTGAAACCGCAAGGCGCTGCTCGTCAACAACAAGTACGCTTATACATTATAATTGGTACAATACTAACTTACGTTTAAGCGCCTCATCACTTACAGAAGAGCACAGCATGCACTACATTATGCGCAGTTAATTAACTAACTGATTGTTTAAATACATACATGGTTTGGAAATAAGAAAGTATACATTGTTTAAATAGTAATAGTAATGAGTACATTAAGGTAAGTTAATAGTAATAATAAATATCATTTGAAATTAAATATCAGTATCAGATGAATTGAAATATTAATAATATATGGGTCAAACAATGGTCCTTATACCTAGCGATGATTTGGATGCGAGTTGTTTAAAAGTACCATCCAAATAAACTGTTTTACAACTTTGTCCTAAAAAAGAACTACGTACTTATTGTCACCCCACACAGTAACTGACGAAGCAACGGCTTCTTTTATGACGTCTATCGGGATATAGTGAAATTGTCGATGACCTACATCAGTATAATCAAATGTTGTATCGAGGTCACTAGTGTGGTCACAGTAAAAACCCCTTAAAGAAAGAAAAAAGAAGAGAAGAAAGTACAAGACAACTCGTGTGTTATCCCCGAAGGGATACAGTGGTGGTTTAGTATACCCATACTTTGGCGGCATAAGCATAAGCATAATCAGCCTTTTAACGTTCCCACTGCTGGGACACAGGCCTCCTCTCTAGGAGAGGGAATGGGCCGTAATCCACTACGCGGGCCCAGTGCGGGTTGGTTGGTAATTTGGCGGGCATGTTTTAAAAGGCACACTAGTAGGGGAAAAGCCATATAAAGTAGAAGGCATCTATTCAGTAGTGAGTGAAACAAGACTAAAAAGGCGGTTAGTTAACTAGCATGAACCGGACACATTTCCAGACTCTCAAGATGATCTTAAAAACACCCGATGAAAAAAACCCAACTAGACTGCGTGACCTGAAAATCAAACAAGCTAAACAATCTTTATTGCAACCGACACACAGATCAAGACCTTATACAAAGATCATAGGATCCATTTTGAACAGACGTATTAATAATCGGCACCCATACAGGATCATTCATGAATGTGTCTGTCCCTTTGTCACAGCCAATTTTCTTTTGTTAGAATCCGTTCTATTCTCACCACGCTTGGTGGAAAATGATGGATGGAGAAACTAAAACAAACATTTTGATCGGCATAATAAAATGACAAACCTCTTCTACCGCGTGGTCACAGTAATGGTATGTGAATGATAAGGGACTAGGGATGATTGAAGTCGCTGAAGTGGAAACTTGAATTGGATAAGGAGTTCCGTGGATTAGGAGTTTGAAGAGCTGAGTTGATGAGTTGGATAAAAAAAGATGAGGTTGTAACTAGTGATGGCCGGGATCGGGGATCATTCCGAATTTTTTTGGTATAAGTATTGTGAAATATTTTGTTTAAAATGTTTGTTGTAAATGTTAACAACTAGATGGCGTACCCGTCGGTGCCCGCCTGTGTGACACGTCAGGGTTGCCAGCTTAAGGTTTTTCCCTCAAATTTAGGGTATTAAAAAGAGGGATTTTTATCGAAAAATATACGCGCTGGGATAATCTAACCTTTATTGTTGAACTACCGACTGAACGTATCCTAATGCAATTCCTCGTTAATTAGAATACTTGCTTGCATAATGTTTTCCAAATATGTGATTTCAAAAAGCTACGAGTAGAACCAGAAGAAAACAAACTATTATGTAAATTACGTATTAAATAAAGAATTAAAAAAAAATACTATACAACCTAAATGATTGCATGAATGTTGGAAATTATCCCAAGGGAAGTTAATCCCGGGATGAAAAGTATCCTATGTGTTATTCTCTCTGTGCCAAATTTCATCAAGATCCATTTAGTCGTTTTTGCGTGAAAGAGTAACAAACTTCCATCCATACTTACAAACTTTCGCGTTTATGATATTAGTAAGATAAGATTATTTTATTTTCAAATCCAATCATCTTCAAGTTCCATATAAATGTGACGGTTTTAGAAGTTTTTGACCCAAGCTTTAGAGGTAAATATTTTTAGGAGTTTGTAAGACTGACTCAAACACAGAATATTTGAAGCTTTGTGTGTGTGCAAGTATTAGAGATTTTTTATGAACGAACACTTTCGTGTCAAAAGAAGTATTTGATGTTTTTTTTAAATACCTTCTTATATATATTTTTTTTGCTGGATATGTATCATATACATACATATATACATAATGTCATCTAAAAAGTCAATACTCCGTATGGTTTTAGTAAATCTTTATCCTACCTGTAAGTATGGATGGATGGATGTTTGTCACTCTTTCACGCAAAAATTACTGAACGGATTTGCATAAAATTTAGTACATAGATGGTTTATTACCAGGATTAACATAAAGAATAATTTTTGCCCCGATATTCCTACGGCATCGAAACTTATGCGGGTGAAACCGCGGGGCGCTGCTGGTAATTTCTCTTTATATTATGAAATATCGTCTCAACGAATCCCAGCCAAATTCAATAGTTTCCAATATATCCGTGTCGTATTAAGATTTTGTTTTTATAATTTACAATATTACGGCATTTGCTTTTTTCCAGTGATACCTATAATCTCTTTAAAGTAGAATTTAAAGTTTAAAATAAATGTTTATTTCAATTACAATGGATATCTAGATACATTTATTTTTGGAGATCTCCTTTGATTGTATTGGGAGTCTCCGCACTTCCACTTATTATTAATTCAAAACACAAACAATAACAACAAACGTCAACATCAAACGTTTCGATGAGAAGAACGCAATTTTAGGTATTAGGGGGTCGTATGTGTACTTAACTACTTTGCGGAAGGAATACACACACGAAGGTACCTACTTACAAACCATCAAATATTTCTTTTGATGCGAACGTGATTCATTACATAAACTGGTAAAAATAGACAATACTTCTCGTAGCGTTGTGTGTGTGAGGGAATTATTCCTCTATACTCTACTCAATACTTCTCGCACACATACAAAGCTTGAAATATTGTAGTCAGTGCGCTAGGTACGCTGTCGTTGTGTAGTTCTACTTTTATCCGCCAGATGTCGTTTATACCAATAACTGACACCGTTTAAATTTTGTACCCTGCATTCTTTTTGCCGAAGTATTACTTTGAATGTTACCGAATTATTGGGAATATTTTTATTATTTTAGTTGTAAAGAAAATGGTAACTACTGCTAGATTCCAAGTCTCTTGGACGGAAATTCCTTCACTCCACTCGACCCCGTCACCATGACAGCGGAAAAAGATCAAATCAAAAGAGTCGAGGCAATGAATAACAATAAGCAACAAGCTATTACTCACAATTACGCTGAGCAAAGGTCGAGATGAGTATGTGATTAGGAAATTACTTAAGATAAGTATGTTTAACTTAATTGAAATGTGCTGCTATAAAAACAGTTTTGACTACCCCTGTGCGTAATACAGGTGTCATAATAAGTTTACGTTAAGCAATAAAATAATTATGATAGTTAAATAAAAGAGAGCTGGTTCAAAAAAAAAATGATGAGTACTAAGAAAAATAAAAACATAACACGCGAGCGAAGTCTCGCCACCACATCTATACAAATAAATAAAATTAAAGTAGTTATCTGTTTGTAATCTAGGAATCTAGGAAGTCGGATTTGACAGCAGGATACAAGATTGCATTGCTAGTAAGTATGAAAGAGACATGAAGTAAATTTTTTTCGCACTCGTGGTAAAGCGTTCTTCTCATCTGTTAAATCCAACTTCTTAGATTGTCGCGAATATAAATTAATATGCCAGACAAAACCATTTTTTTTCTTTTTAAGAACGTTATCCCACACTAGGATTTACTCCTGTATCATGGGTGCGTTCACAAACATGAAAACTCACATGTACACAAGACACCCAGACCCGGAACTATTATGTAGGCCATACAAACATTTTGTTCCGTTTTGCACGGGCATCAAACGCGCGACACGTAGCGCACCAGCCGAACGCTTAACCACTGCGCCAACCGTGTCGTTAAAAGTTTGTAAGACGGGCTGACTGTTTATTTTTTTATTTTTTATTTTCTTTATTTATCTTATTTGATTTTTTTTTGTTCTTCTTGTTTGATCTGGCTTATCTCCGAAATGGCTGGACCGATTTTGGCGGGACTTTCGCTGGCATATGCTGATTTTATAAGAAGTAACTTATTTTAGAAAAAGCGGTTTTCGGAAAAAAAATTAAACCCATGAATAAACCATTCACGCAGGCAAATCCGCGGGCAGAAGTTAGTCTCACGTAAAAATATCGTAAAACATTTTAAATCTTCAGAGAAACGAAATCCTTCCCAGACAAAGTACTAACCTGCACTATCTTTTTAAAACCAAAGAGATCGTCAACCTTTTTATGAAACCCTTCATCCGTTTATGACGAGAAGCAAAAGCTAACGTTTAACTTTTTAATACGTCTACCTTGTCTGTGTATTGTCTATTCCCAGGACATTGACCTTACCTTTCAGACAGGATTGACTTTAATTACCTGAAATAAAACAGAATAGGATTAGTTTAGTCTGAGATTCGATATTTTGCTTTTGGAATGAAAATAACAAAAGATATTTTGGGTTATAAAAGACGAAATTATCATAAGTGCATTAAATTATTCAAGACAATAATACATTGCAATGCGGCAGACCGATTTCTATGGAAATTCGGAAGAGCCATTGGTTAAAAACCAAAAGATCAGCATTTTTAGTTTCGTCGTGTTTTAGTCGTGATTTCAAAATGAACTGCAGCCCTACCATGAAGTCTTAAATCCATTGTGTGAGGGACAGGGATAGTGCTATTCGCCTTGTGTAACTCCGTCTCTCTCTGACACAGGAATCATGATGGATTTAAGACGTCATAGTAGGGCAGCTGTGGACTGTTATTTAATGATTATGATTGAAACTAGCCACACCTCGTGGCTTTATCGAACCCACACGACCGTGTAGGTAGGTACAATATTTGGGATAAAAATTTAGGTAACTAGTTTAAAGAAAAACTTTAAAACGTCACGGAAGCAATAATGTTATGAAGATGGATTAATAAAAACGTTTAAAAAAAACAAGCTCATTTAATATTGCTCTTTCTGTTTCTTTAATACTCGACGACAAGTTTGGCGCAGTTATTGAGCGTTCGGCTGCTGCTCCACGTGTCGCGGGTTCGATTCCCGCACGGGACAAATGTTTGTATGGCCTACAGATAGTTGTTCCGGGTCTGGGTGTCTTGTGTATGTGAGTTTACATGTTTGTGAATGCACCCACGATACAAGAGTACATCCTAGTGTGAGACAACTTTTTTTTAACTTTATAAAAACTATACCAGGTATCACGGTTAATTAAAACCGATTAGAATAGAATAGAATAATCTTTATTATATACATACACCATATAAGTAACAGAAAATATAGATGATGGAATCATAACAAAGGGTGAAATAATTTCCAAGAATGAGGCCTTGCGACTTAAGTTTCTATGAAATACCACGAAATTATTCAGAAAGTTTAAACGTACTGTCTAATACGGTTTCTAAAACTATAGGTTATTAACTAAACAAATATTTTACTTAATTAAAACTTGGTCGGTAACACAGATAACTATTAAGTAACACCACTATTGTTTTCACAAAGCAATACCCAATTGTAAGATATTGTACTGTTTCTGGCGAGAAAGGGGCTCGATTACATGAGAAATTGCCGACATTAATATACTAGCGACACGCCCCGGCTTCGCACGGGTGCAATGCTGATACTAAATCTCTACTACATTACATCTCTATTACATTATGCATGTAAATATTATATAAACCTTCCCCCTGAACCACTTTATCTATTAAAAACACAGCATCAAAACCGTTGCGTAGTTTTAAAGATCTAAGCATACATAGGGACAGACAGACAGCGGTCAGCAACTTTGTTTTATCCTAGGTCGAGATTTTAAAGAATTCTACAGGTATTATCTTGTATCCTCTTCATTTGTATCAGGAATGGTGGGTATTGATACCCGCGAGCTAAGACGTAAATGTGCACTATTTCTGCATTACTTTTTGCTGCTTAACGGCAAAATTGATTGACTAAAACCCACCCGTGATCCTTCTTGTATCCATACGTTCCAGAGCCGCGGTGACTCTTTCAAACAAATTCCGCCACCCTAGCAGGCACTGACCCTATGGGGTCCCGTCTTCTGTGCTGACAGCTCTTAGAGGCGTGCGTGGAACACGACGTGCTGTCGAAATTGATAACCGTGCAGCTTTGTCGTGCTGTGGACTATACGCGCCGACTCAATTCATGCGACTCCGCTCGCGCCCTCTGCTGGCGGCTCCTACAGTCCGGACTCGTACAACACAATACGCGGCAACAAACCAGGCGGTGGCATTGCTCAACTCTCTGACTGCTCAGCTTCCGGATGTAGGCATACTCCACACAAATGTGAGTGTATTTCTAAAATAATGTAAATATTATTTTGGCGTGTGTATTTAATAAGTATTTAAATTCGTGCCCAAGTTCAACTCGCACTTGACCGGTTTTGTTTTTGGTTAATAGTGCGAAACTGTTCAAGCACGAATCAGATATATATTTTATTAAACAGTCCTTTGGAAGAGGGATTACTTTCCTTCACACTGTACACTTATAATCTGTGAGCAACAACGATACCCAAAATAATACGATTTAGATTAACTAGAGCGAAAAACGTACCTATAAAACCCGCTGATCCGTACCAAAACGGGGTCAAGTACTAGCCAAATAAACTTTGATAGTACAGAGCACGGAAACGATTTCGCGGATACTGCTAGAGACTGAATTATTAAGAGCGTATACGCCGAACGGCATTTCATACAAATTTTCAAGTCGTTATTTTCCAAAATGACTCAACCGATTTTAATGAAATTTTACACACATAAGCAAGATACATGGGTCTAAAAAGATAGTTGAAAACATTTTCGATAAATAGTGTTACAGTTAAATTAGACGCATTTTAAATTTTCCATACAAACATAAATTTTCAGTTATCTTTTTACAAGTGTCATTTCGAAAATCTTTTTATCCTGCTTATATGTATGAAGTTTCATGAAAATCGGTTCATTCATTTCGCAAAATAGTGACTTGAAAATTTGTATGAAATGTCATACGGCGTACACGCTCTTAACATTTTCTATGCAGTGTTACAGGACGCCTTAGAAGAAGTGACAATCGATCAACCATGACGATTATAGAAATGTACCTATGGGATTAATTTACGCAACGGAAACAACATGTGTTCGACATTTCGACAACAGGATAGTTGACAAAAAAAAAATCAAATTAGTCCGACACATAGATTACCAAAAATAATTGGACACGTATTTTTTCTTTTTTTCCCGTAATGTAATAATGAAAACGATACAGTGCGTTGAAAACTCGTGTTACGTCACTTCGTGCTACAATTTTTACTATGACGTGACGTCACTCTTCATTCACTCACTTTTGATCTTTGTTCCTTGTTATATTCGTTAATCTTTACAGATTTGATAAAGCAAAAAATACGTGTCCAAGATTTTATAAGGGACGAACTACATAGAATCATAATATTTTTTTTTTCGCAAAAAACATCACTATTGCTTTTACCCATAGAATTCGTCGACGCTTTCAAAGAAGTTTTGGAGCCTATTTAATACAAACAAACAATCAAATCTTTCCTCTTTATAATATTTACTAGCTGCTGCCCGCGACTTCGTCCCCGTGGAATCCCCGATTTTAAAACATTCTTTATCGCTGCTCCACTCCTATTGGCTTAAGCGTGATGATATATAGCCTAAAGCCTTCCTCGATAAATGGTCTATTCAACTCAAAAAGAATTTTTCAATTCGAACCAGTAGTTCCTGAGATTAGCGCGTTCAAACAAACAAACAAACAAACTCTTCAGCTTTATAATATTAGTATAGATTAGTATAGATTTTAAGCCTTTTGCCCACGCCTTCTCTTCCATGACCTATCTCACAGGATTAGGAGCCCAAGTATTTTTCTAGGATCAAATGTAGCCTATAAAATTCATTGACAGTGTACGTAGTGTTCTTTATAATAGAAAAACAAAAATAGTTATAGGATCAGTGGTCGTACTACGAAGCTATCATGATTCAGTGTGAGGGAAAGGGATAGTGTTATTCGTCTTGTGTAACTCCGTCTCTCTCTTCCATGGGAATCATGATGATTTAAGACGTCATGGTAGGGCTGCAGTACAGTCAAAGATTTCCTTTCCCAAACACAATTATTAAAAAAAAACAATTTTATTAGTTTGAAGTATAAGGTTACATCAGATTGCGTCTTTAGTCATAGCTGTTTTTTTAATGATGGGAAATCATCAATTGTCTTCTTGAGTATTAGACTCCATTCTGCCACTTTGGGCGAAGCGGAAGGTTAGACTCTTACTTACTAAAACCCATCCGTGTTCCTCCAAATGCCCTTTACGTTCCAGAGCCGCGGTGACTCTGTTGAACAAATTCCACAACAGCTGTGACTACACACTAGTGACAGCTGTACTGGCGATTCCTTGTTCTATGGCATTAGACAGTAAAACATTAATATGATTTGAACTCTCTTTTATTTATCCAGTTCTGAACTTCTGTAGTTGGAACTTCTTGGAACAAACAGCTGAAACGAAATGATTGGATGTATATTGCTTTTGAAATATTAAATTTATGTATATTCTTCTGTCATATAGTTTGAAGAGTCTATAATAACTTTAGCTATGAAATGATTGGATGTATATTGCTTTTGAAATATTAAATTTATGTATATTCTTCTGTCATATAGTTTGAAGAGTCTATAATAACTTTAGCTATCTAAAATAGAAAAAAAAAAATACTGTTAACGACAGGCAAGCCACGCCAGTGGATGGAGGAACCATCAAATGGCTGTGACAGACGAACAAAACAACGGACTCACGAGTGGGGATCCGGTTTTATACACGGTCGGAACCCTAAAATAGATATTTATTTCAAATATCACTAGCTTTTGCCCGCGACTTCGTACGCGAATGTCCCTTTTTTCTCGTTACTGTAGGAATTTGGGTAGTCCTTTCTAAGTGCTCCCCAGTACTCCCCTCCCAATACTCCAAGGAAGCTACATGCCAAATGTCAGCTTTCTACGATCAGTAGTTTCGGCTGTGCGTTGTCAGTCAGTCACTAACGGAAGAGTTTTATATATATATATAATTTTATACTTCTAGAAAACTATTACAAACGAGCATCAGCTGTATTTAGGCAGATATACATATCATCATCTGCCTAGCGTTTTCCCAACTATATTTGGGTCAGCTTCCAGTCAAACCGAATTCAGCTGTATTTTACGTGGAGTGGCTACCTACCAGATCTCCACAACCCATTACCTGGGTAATACGGTACTTCTTGGCAAGACTGGAGTCAGATTTTCTGGTTTCTGACAATCCGTAACGACTGTCAAAGATCTACAAATGACAGCCGGGAGCAACGGCTCCATGCTTCCGTGCCTTGGAAAGCACGTTACTTTCCGAGGCACGGAGAAAACTCGGTACCTATGTTAAGATGGTCACCCATCCACAGACCAACCTTGGTAAGCGTTGCTTAACCATGAAGATCGACCCAGATATACATAATATGTGCTACAATATTATTTTAGATGCTTATGAACTGATTCGTTACTATTAAAGGAACTACTCTCAATTCAATTAATACACGAACACTAACATTACGTCACAATGAAAACAAATAAAGGTACTTTACACATAGCCCTGTAAATGACGGTTCCCCAGGGTCTAATGTACCCTAAATAGGTTGACCCTTATCTGTGACGTCACTCAAGTTACGTATGAATACTACTGAACGTTACAGGCCAGTGAATTTGAATGTTATGAGCAGTAATGTAACTAAATTGGTGAAGTAATTGTTACCTTTTCAAGTACAGTCAAGTCGTTTATTGTATTATGGCGTTGTCAGTTTAAAAAAATATTTTCTGAGAAAGGATTCTAACTAATAGTATCAACGCGAAAGTAACCCTGCCAGCTATCTGTTTTTTTGTTACTTTTTCGCGTCTTAACGGCTGCACGGATTTTGGTGAAATATAGCAAACTTTTAAACGTTGTCCTGGAATAAGACATAGGATTATTTTCATTTCGGGAGGTGAGATAATTTTTGACATAACGCAGGCGAAACCATTGCTAGAAGCTAGTTCATATTAAACGCGGCACTGAATAGCCTACTGCATTGAAGACTATACATATATCTGTACTGATATTATAAAGCTGAAGAGTGTATGTTCATTTGGTTGAACGTGATAAACTCAGGAACTACTGGTTCGAATTGAAAAAATAAAAAATATATAGATTAGATATTGAGGAAGACTATTTAAAATCAAGCTACGACCAATAGGAGCGGAGCATCAATGAAAAATGTTGCAAAATCAGTTTTACTTTTCTCTCTTTTGTGACGCTGACGAAGTTGGGCGGGTCAGTAATAAATAATTACTTGTCAACAAAGGCCAAAATAGCACTTTCACCTAGTCTATTTGACATTAAACTCAAACCGTCTAAATATACCTACAGGCCATTTAGTGAAATATATCAATCTCTTTTTAGTACTTGACCAACTCCCTTTCTGCGCAACGATGCCGAACAAAAACAGACCCTATGATGACAAGCCTCTTTTACCGTGACTGTACAGGAAGGGCTCGCAAGTAGGTCAACTACGGTACACACGTCGCAGTCAATTCATAGATGGGTCATCATTAAGTCTATTGTATCCTTCAGAATTCGGTATCTTCAGTCATATAATTACAACTGCTATAATTAAGGATCCTCATCTCAAATCGTTACAATAAATTTTAACTTGTGTATAGTTAAGATTATCTATATTGTGCAGGTAGTTATTAGGATATGGAGGCCCTAGACGCGGGCCTGCGGGTGGTTCGCCGTCCGATAGCAATCAGGCCCGGGTCGACAGCGCGTCGTGCTCCACGCGCGCCTCAAGAGCTGTCAGCAACGAAGACGGGGCCCCATAGACTCAGCCTGCTAAGGTTGTTGAATTTGTTCGAAAAAATCACCGCGGCCCTGGAACACAAAGGGCACTAGGAGGAACACAGGTGGGTTTTAGTCAGTAAGAGACACTCCCTTCCGCTCTGTTCAGAGCGGGAGAAGTCATTTGATAATTTAACATCCAGAAAAAAAAGGCTGTGTTCTCTTGTCACTGTCACTGGTGCCTAAGAAACATGATGTCGACCTGGGCCTGGTTGTAATAGGATGGCGAGCCACACATAGCTCGCCATCCGCAGGCCCGAGACAACACCCGGAGCGAGGAGGCATTGGAAGCGGTCGCCTCCTTCTGCGAAGCAGTAATGCTTGCGAAGGAGGAGGCATAACGCGTGCGAGAGAGGGAAACCTCACGCCCCAGCCGCAACAACAGAAGAAGACGCCCCGGGCGTCAGGAAACGCAGAGCGATTCCCGGCCACCGTAGGCGCGGGCCTGCGGATGGCGAGCTATGGGTGGCTCGCCGTCCGATAGCAACCAGGCCCGAGTCGACGGTGCATAGTGTTCCACGCGTGCCTCAAAGAACCGTCAGCAACGAAGACGGGGCCCCATAGGGTCAGTGCCTGCTAGGGTTGCGGAATTTGTTGGAAAGAGTTACCGCGGCCCTGGAACGAACACAAGAAGGATCACGGGTGGGTTTTAGTCAGTAAGAGTCTGACACTCCCTTCCGCTCCGCCCAGAGCGGGAGAAGACATTTGATGATTTCCCATCCAATAAAAGGCCCAAGACAACACAACCTGAGGGGGTCTTTCAGTTCGGAGGTGGACCGCAGCGGTCTTTGTTTCCGCTGTGGTCAGCCCGGTCATCGGGCCGGCTCGTGCGAGGCCACGCCGCACTGCAGTGCATGTGCGGCTGCTGGCAAGCCGGCCGAGCACTGGGCTGGGGGAAGGGCCTGCGCGCCATCCGCCCCGACCAAGGGCAAGAGGTCCGCCGCCGCCGCCGCCTCTGCCGACGCCGCGGCTTCCGTCGCCGCTTCTGCCGCTTCTGCTGTGGGTGCTGCGACTCCCGGTACTCGGGAGGGTGCTGAGATGGAGTGCCAGTAATGGTCCCATTTCGGCCTCCTCCAGAGACAAGTCGGCCGCTGTGCTATTGCGCAGTGGCTGATGCCTGGGGAACCGTCCCCAGGCATCAGCCACTGCGCAATGCAGCCTGGTATCGGACGGCGAGCCACCCACGCTCACCGTCCCCAGGCTGAACCGACGACGCGTTGTGTTACACGCGCGCCGCAAGGAGCCGTCAGCACCGAGGACGGGACCCCATAGGGTCGGTGCCTGCTAGGGTTGCGGAATTTGTTCGAAAGAGTTACCGCGGCCCTGGAACGCATAGGGCACAAGAAGGATCACGGGTGGGTTTTAGTCAGTAAAAGTCTGACACTCCCTACCGCTCCACCCAGGGCGGGAGGGGTCATTTGATGATTCAAAGTCAAACGCGAGCCTATCAGCGTCATGATTGGCAAGTCACCTTTACCTTTTCCCAAAAAGAAATGAGTTATTTTACCTTCGACGTTTTCGTCAAAACAGACTTTCTCCCCTTTTCTAATTCAACATAGATACACGAAATAATACCATTCCTAATAGCCTTAGCCATAATTTCGAACAACTTTAGCTGAAGTTTGGCACAGTTGCCGGTAAAGTGAGTTGTACAACTAAGGCGATCCATCTCGCTCTGCCACAGTGTGTAATTAGCCTAATGCAAACAGTTTGATGTCGGCATAAAAGTTAGTATTTTTCGTGGAAACTCGAATTCGAATGGTAGGTAGTGAAAACGGTTAATATAGACACACAATTGTTTCTGTATTTTCTTGGAAGTTTTGAAGAGTTTGTAAGTAGTATCCGTAACAATCCAGCCTTCCTACTATTTTGCGAACTAGTTGCATTTTAACCGACTGCCAAAAAGGAGGAGGTTCTCAATTCGACTATATTTTATTTTGTGTGTTACCTCATAACTTTGTACTGGGTCTCGATTTTGATAATTCTTTTCATATTCAAAAGCTGGTGCTTGTCATGTGGTCCCATTTAAATTTGAATGAGATCTGACGACTAGTATTTGACTTATCCCTAATAATGTGTGACTTCGACTACGTTGATGATATTCTCTTTCTGTCATTGTCGATGTAAAATGAAAACCTGTAGGTATACGATGGTTTGGAAGAGCATTTTAGTATTTCGAGTTAGTCCCTTTCTAGTTTGCTGTAGATCTGATGAAGAACCGAGATAGAAAACGGAACTATTAAATAAATGATAGCAAATCTTCCGAGATAGCTGAAATCGCGTGTCTGTTTATTTTTTACACCAGTTTATAACACGGACGTGTGATGGGTACGTTTAGATGTGGGGTGTCACCACTAAAAAGTGTAAAATGAAAAAACCAAAAACACCGAACGTCAGTATAAAAAATTCTAGCCCTTATAAGACTCACTTGTGTGTTCGTGAATCCGTATCTTACTGCTAGTTTGTTTTGAATCTTCTAGACCGATTCAGAAGGGGAAACTATGTATAGATACATGTATGAACTTCTGAGACACAACACGGAAGAATATATCTCAACGGATAATTGTAAAATGCGTAAGGTTATAAAATAATAATATTTTAAAAGAATGCCTAAGAGACTATCAAATTTTGATGCGTAAATTTTGATGTTCAGTTGACAATTTATGGAATGTTTATAATCTCTCTAGACATTTTATAATCTTACGAAGTTCGCTATTTTCCGGTTACATATAATGTTTTCATAATGCGATCACTATTAGGGGACAAGTTAGCTAAACCGTTTTTAAAAACGATGGGCATATCGAATGAAAGAACTTACTACGTAGTCCCAAATTTTGAAATAAACAGTTAAAACAATGTCTAAAAAAATACCGCTCTGCTCTTCATACTTACTTTTGTGTGAACAAGTCTTAACTATAGAACAATAAATAATTATCTTTGTTACTTACGAAAATATAATACCAACCTATCCAATTAAACTTTATGAAACGGACGTCTTTGCGTAATAGATATTTGTTAATCTTAGTTTGCCTCTCTCTAATTAAACTTTCAATATCTGAGACCAGTCTCAATTGCGCTATACTAACAATTGATAAGTTTATCAAACGTATAGACGCTTACACATTGTCTTTAATAAAGATAATAAGCGGGAATGTTATCGCGAAAATTCATCTCATTTTGCCTTTGATTGCTCATAGGAGTAGCGATAACGTAACAGTGCGTTTAGACTGAGTTAAAAATAAAAATTTGGAATTTATAAAAGTTTTCTGACACCGATACTGTCTATAGTGCCCCTAGCCAAGTTACAACCGTTTCGTGTCGAATTCTGTTCTCCAATAGGTGACGCCTCGGTATGAAAACGATAAGATGGTAGCCATGTTGACGCGCCTGAGTCGGCCGTTCGTTCTACAATGTCTTTAGAAAAATGACCTAGTCTTTAGTCTATGGCGAGCGTTCCTACAAACGTCAAACAGGTTAAAATTCAAACTTCGTTTAAATGTTTTAACTATTAACTTTAAACATTTTAACAAAGGGTCTAGCCTTGAACATTGTGGAAACGATAACAATTCATTTTATCATTTTGAATGATGTGAACTTAGCTACAAATATTCTATTCGTTTGTTCTAACCATGAGACTTAATGTTGAGATGATTTCATTCCCATACATTTTATTCGTTTTCAACTAGTTAACGCTGGCAGATTATCAACTTGGCTAGGGGGCCAGGTAACAGAATAAACGCTATACATTTCAGCAGATTTTTTTTCGCGATTTTTTATTTGGTCCGCAGTAAAATGAGTATAACAATCCCTTAGGAGATATTGCGTTTGTTTTTTTACACGTTGAGTATTGGTTTTGACAACCAGTCAAAACGAACTGAGGTAAGTACCAGTATTTTACATAGAGCGGCTGCTAACCTGACTTCCAACCTGGTAACTTAGTAACAACGCTACTTCTCGGCAAGACTAGTGTCAGATTTTCTGGTTTCTCACAATCGGTAACGAATGCCAAAGATCTACAAATATACAACTTAACGTGCTTTCCGAGACACGAAGAAATCTCGGTATGTTAAGAAGGTCACCGATGTAAAGACCAACCAATCCTTGCGTTGTATACTAATCGAATTTTAAAATGATCTTCAAACAAATCTCATTACTTATAATTCAATTTATTATATTCAGTTCCTTTGCTTGAACTTGGCTTGACACGCTGCCGCGTGTCTAGATACCTTACATAATTATAGTAAAATTAATATAGTTTTCGCAACGTATATTGGGATTTGAAGTGGGGGAAGTTTGTTCACGCACAATTTCATACATTTTGACATGCGTGAACTTCCCCCACTACGAAAATCTTTAGCTGAATTATGTCGAGGTAAACAAAAAAAAAATAAGGATAAAACAAACAATGACGCAGGTATCCGGGGCAGGTTGGGCACTGCTGGGCAAGACTCCCTCCCTCGTTTCCACACACTTCTGTCTTTTCCTAAAGGCCTAGCTAGGCTAGCCTTCTACCATGATGACTAGACCTTGTCCTTTACTACCACTTAACTCCTACAGAAAAGTCTGTCCTTCGGCTGGAGTTAAGTTCATTTTTGCTCTACCGCAAAGTCACTCAACATTAAACAGGACCCAATTAACGATGGTAAATTCCTTTGTATACTCTCAAAAAAGTTACCTAAATTATATCGGTTTTCAGTGGAATATTTATGACCCATTTACCACACGGCCATAAAATACATAAAAATAAAAGATATCTAGTCACTAAATCATCACCGATCGATAAACCTATCATCGATCAATTTACTATCTGTAATCTAAAAGCATAGTGTAGAAAATATACCGATTACTGTTTCGCAAAATGCCATTTAGACAATCATGTTGTGTGAGGTGTAAATACTCTGTTGTAAGTACATAATATACTCGTAACGTATTTATACTGGACTAGCAGTGCCCTGCGGTTTCACCCGCGTAGTTCCCGTTCCCGTGGGAATACGGGGATAAAATATAGCTATGTTAGCTCAGGGTGAAAGTAGCTTTCTAATGATGATATATTTTTTTAAATCGGTTCAGCAGTTTTTGTGTTTATTCGTTACATACAAACATACAAATCTTTCCTGTTTATAATATTAGTATAGATAGACTTTTGAGTCGGTAAGGGCTGGTATTTTAGCATTTTTCGTTGACAGTACATTATTTCCAAAACTGTGAATGCAGTTCAGAATAGCGCAATATGTTATGTATAATCATAACGGTTAAGGTTATATCCCATGACGGGTATAACCTATAATGTCCCATCTCAAAAATCCAGCCTGTATATCTAGTTTTGAGTATCAACTGCATAGACTTTACCCAAACATATTAGGGTCGGCTTACAGTCAAACCGGTTTCAGCTGAATATTAGTATTATATGTAAATGTAATGCTACCTCCACAACCAAGTAACTGAGTAACAAGGTAGGTACTTCTTGACGAGACTCGTGTCACGTACAAAGTCGCGGGCAAAAGCTAGTCATTCATACAATCATCGAATCACATCAAAAATTCAAAGACATGGGACATTCACCAACCCGCACTGGGCCCACGTATTACGGCCCGTTCCCTCTCCTAGAGAGTAGGCCTGTGCCCAGCAGTGGGAACATTAAAAGGCTGATTATGCTTATGTATACAATCATCCCCATTTATTTGGACACGGCACAACACGTGTTCTTCTTCCCTTCCTCTATTAGTCGTGACCTCAGTACTCCTCTTTCTAGCCATGTCATTTTTCATACAATCGTCCAAGCATCATTTCTTTGGAACCTAGAAATATTTATTGGTTAATCATGCAATGAAGATTATTATCATCCATTTTCTTGACACAAAATTACAAGAATAGCCGAAGCCACAGCTAAATGAATAGTCGGATAAGCTGATTGGGAGGCTAACTACCCAAAACGTGGTTGAGCGAAAGTCTTGTTAGTTGTTCTGTGACTATGCTGTAATAATCATAAAACTCTAGAAATAATGACCACAAAATTTGACTTGAGCTATTTTTGAAACTCTCAGTTCATAGATCCAGCATTTCCTTGGACTTTCCCGCCAGAATTCTTCCAAAATCGTAGCTTATCCCACCTCCCTACACCCAAATCATTTCTTCACCTCCTTAATTTCTCCCCCATCCCGCCAACCACCCTGTGTACGTGTACAACCACCGCTGACAAACGGTCGATCGATTCATTATTGCTGTACACCACTAGATATCTTCGGCAAAGTAACTAGAGACAATGAAAACACGGCAAATTGAAGACTAACATTTACTTTAGCAACTTAGATAGACGGGAACGTGATTTTGGTGCCAAGTAATAGGCTGAAGCAGGGAGAGTTTCCTTTAGAGCATGAAAATTTATAGAAGACCAGCCATGTGCTGACGATGAAATTGTAAACTCCCCTTTTAGTGTGGATGTTCCTGTGTTCCTTACCTGCACTAAAAAAGTCTTTTTTGTGCTTGTAGCTGTATTAAATTAATTAATGTACTACAAAATCAAACACAATGCAAATTGTAATATGAATATATAAATAAAAAATAAAATAAAGTCTCAAAACTTAACGCTGTGCGCAATTTTCCAGGAAATTACTCAAATTTTTTTTGTTTCTCCATTAGACTTTTTTTTAAAGAACTTACTAGTTCTATAGACTGATCAACTTCGTATCGAGTGACTTGGTTTTTAGAAACTGGTTTTTAGAGAAACTCTTGAAATCTATACTAAAATGCAAATGTATTTAAAACTTTAGGGTTGCCAATTTTCACCGCGCTCTTATTATATTGTACGCTTCATTGTGTACCCACAAACTGTAACATTTTGGATTTTGGTTGGTGCAGTTTTGAAATGAAAATCGTTACCACAGTCTGGATTCCTGATCTGCTAGGGTTGCGAAATTTGTTCGAAAGAGTCACGCCGCCCTGGAACGCAAAGAGCATTTAGAGGAACACTGATGAGTTATAGTCAGTAAGAGTCTGAAACGCCCTTCCTCTCCACCCAGAGCGGAAGAAGTCATTTGATGATTACCCATCCTTAAAAAAAGTTTGTTTACTTATAAATATTTTAAAACATTTTCAGTATCAACCATTACAAAAATAAATGATGAACCCGAATCTATTATTTTTTTATCCCATCTCCAGATCTCTTGACTTGTACCACACGAAAGGGTACGTTCGAGTACTAGATAAGTACGCCCAAGTCAAATGAAGAGTGTGAACAACTAATTATATTCTGTCTCCTTCTACTAGTACTTGTGGGAGTATGCTCTACTTTAAGTGTAAGGCGGTAATTAAGATGCTCACTTTGAATTTTCAGTTTTCTAAGTGGATTATTATATTCAGAGTTTAGGCCAAAGCTGCCCAACTAAGGACCCGCGGGTAAACAAGTGGGCGAAAACACGTTATGGCTTACTCGCCGTCCGCGTCAGCAGGAATATAATTTTTTAAACCACAGCTTTTGTAGTCTTCAGCGTTGTTCAAAAAATTGGGTTGAAACTAAGCTTGTGTGGTCTAAATTGCCCTTTGTATGAGTGTCTGTGAAAATGTATTTTCAATTCACTCATAAAACTTATTTAAACTCAGGTCGTGAAAATAAATACCGAACTTCACTCACAGCTAGCGTTGAAAAAATTTCGTTCCAATTCCTTAGCTTTTTCTATATTTTATTCGAAAGTTTCAAGAAAATTAGCCAGTTAGGTATTATGTACATACCTAATTATATTTCATAATTTTTTTTCAATAAAACCTAAAAAACGCAGGCTCTCCGAAATATGACGACTTGTAACAGGAAACTTGCAATGCTTTTTTTATATACATAGAGTACATACATACTTTATTTTACTCCTATGCTTTAACACTTGCCATAATAATACGTACCGACTCATAAAATGGAGGGTACAACGAAAAAATATCTTTAAATGTTTTCATTTTTTTGTTTTGTATTTCACATATTAAAAATCGGATGGCGCACTGGTTGACCGATTGGCTGTTGTGCTACGTGTTGTGGGTTCGATTCCCGCACGGAACAAATATTTGTATGGCCTACAGATAGTTGTTCCGGGTCTGGCTGTTTGTGTATGTGAGATTGTATGTTTGTAAACGCACCCATGACACAGGAGCAATTCCTAGTGTGGGGCAACTTTAAAAAAAAAAAATCTTTCAATATAAGAAAAATAACAGAATTTCATGCAAATAATAATTTGTTATTTTCAGCATTTTCAACGCTATTTACAGCGAACCGTATTATTAAAATTGACTTTGATTTCGGATTTTCTTCAAATACCTACTGATAACATCGCAAACACAATAATAATGATCATAATCGGCTTACAGTTGGCAAAGATATCGCTGAGCAAATATATGTATGAACAAAAAAACATACAGTCGAATTGAAAGCCTCTTCTTATATCAATTAAAAACCTCTTTAATAGTCTGTTTTACCTTAAGCTTTTTTAACCGGTAGGTTTTACTATCTCACTTGTGGCTGTTCAGATTTATTTACTAACTAGCAGCGCGCCGCGGTTTCACCCGCGTAGTTCCCGTTCCGATGGGATACGGGGATAAAATATATTATTCCTAGGTTACTCAGGGTGAATGTAGCTATCTAATGATGAAAGAATTTTTGAAATCGGTCCAGTAGTTTTTGAGTTTATTTATTACATACAAAAATATAAAAATACAAATCTTTCCGCTTTATAAAATTAGTATAGAAAAACGGGCCTCCGGCTGAAATGTAGTCAATATTTTAAGACCACCTTTGAAATAAGTAGGGCTGCCTTAGTTCAGTTTGTCTGACTTAATTTATAATGTTGTTAGCTTAAGACTCATTACTGTTCCTCGCTATCTTTTTTTTACAACAGCATTTCAAAGAATGACGATTATTTAACAGTTTATATCAGCAAAAAAGTAAGCTCATTAAAAGTGTCTTAATGAGCTCTCTTAAATTCGCCGGGCGATTTAAGGCAACAACAAAACTTGCTGACAAGATTATTTTTAACAAGGCTTTGGTGTTTGTAATTTGCGCTGACATAAAAAAAATGTTAAAAATAACTGTTAGCCATGATGTAGGTTTGGTGAAAGGATGACTGGAAAATTGGAAACAAAGCCAGAAATAACTATTTTCTTAGTGTTCAAACGTGGAAGTTTTGTGTATGAAAAATTAAATAATTCATATTAACGATGGAAGAAGCCATATTTAAACGAAACTGGAATTGCCGACAGTCTATCGACGAATTCTAGTTTTTCCCTGTTCAACACTATATCACAATCAATACTTTTGACATTTGGTAAAGCAAATCTTATGCACGTCGTTTTCTTCCCATTTAAAACCAAATTATTAGCAGTGAACCAATTTTGGACCTGCAAAAAGGCCTTTACGATGTCAAGATTATTACTACGTCTGCCAATGCTAGGTTAATAGGTTTTCAAGCTTAATAAATTTGGAGTTTTTGAACCGACTACTTCTCATTTATCCGGATTCAGATACCAGCGTAAACTCAACATCCCATACACGATTCGTTAGAATTTCTACAAAATCCCCACTGAAGTCTAATACATTATACCTTTTTCATCGTAATTCTCAAAAGAAAACACACATACAGGTTGTGTTTTGTTTTCTCGAGAAAAAATATTAACATAACAAGAAAAGTACATAATTATCTTGTAAAGGATTTATTGGCATTTGAGCACAATAACGACGTGGACAGAAAATACCTACCTTATTATTTTCAGAGCTTTTATACGAAAGAGAAAAAAAATATTCATATTTATGTAAATAAAAACAAACATAATTCCATGAGTAGACTTCATGTTTAGATGAAAACCAATCATTAATAATATTTTATGTAAACTTGCCACAAAGTAACGCCTACTAATGGTTTTCTATCTATCTATACTTATAATAAATCTGTAGAGAGGTCAATTCTGTACAAGGAATACATTTTCAAAATAACTATCAGGGGGTGATTAGTGATCGATACTGGTGCCAAAAATGCAATCAGTAAAATTTTTGTCTGTCTGTCTGTCTTTCTGTCTGTCTGTCTGTCTGTCTGTCTGTATGTTCTTTATAGAAACAAAAACTACTCGACCGATTTTAACGAAACTTGGTGCAATTATTCTTCATACTCCTGGGCAGGTTATAGTATACTTTTCATCACGCTACAATTAATAGGAGCAGAGCAGTGAAGGAAAATGTTGGGAAAACGGAAGAAGTCCATTTTTTAAGCTTCCGTCGCGTGTGTAGCCTTAATGGTTAAAGTTACATAGAAATCATGTATTACGGAAATGTTCTACATAAAATTATCTAAAAAATATCCCGAAACAGCATGTCTATCTTTTGACAATTTTAAACCGATCGGGCTGAGAGTTTCAAAATCGGGGGTAAAGTAACTATTCCACGCGGACTAAGTCGCTGGCAGAAGCTAGTCTAGAATATCTCAGAAGCATTTAGGTTGGTTTTGACTTGTCCTCAGTGGATAGGAATGACTCGCTCCCTATAACATGACATGACAATATATGCATATCTTAAACACATATATTTTATACTAGCAGCGCCCCGCGGTTTCACCCACGTAGTTCCCGTTCGCGTGGGAATACGGAAATAAATATAGCCTATGTTACTCAGGGCGAATGTAGCTTTCTAATGGTGAAAGATATTTTTGAAATCGGTCCAGTAGTTTTTGAGTTTATTCGTTACATACAAAAATACAAACCTTTCCTCTTTGTAATATTAGTATATAATAAACTAGCAGTGGCCCGCGGTTTCACCCGTATAGTCCCCGTTCCCATGGGAATATGGGGATAAAATATAGCCTATGTCACCCGGGGATAGTGTAGCTTCCAAACAGTGAAAGAATTTTTCAAATCGGTTCAGTAGTTTCGGAGCCTATTCAATACAAACAAAGAAACAAACAAACAAATCTTGCCTCTTTATAATATTAGTATAGATAAATTATCTTAACACGCCAAAGTTTCTAAATAAAAGTAGAAGTAGTATTTAGCCTGTCACACAAAGTTTCCTTCATGCCTCGGAAAGCTCATTAAGCCGTTGGTCCCAACTGTCATTTGTAGATCTTTGGCAGTCGTTATGGATTGTCAGACGTCAGTAAATCTGACTCCGGTCTTGCCAAGAACTACCGTATTACCCAGTTAATGGATTGTGGGTGTTTGGTAGGTAGCCGCTCCATGTAAAATACTGGTATTCAGCTAATTCCGGTTAGACTGGGATCCGAACCAATATAGTTTGGAAAAGGCTAGGCAGATGATGATTTGATCTGTCCATTTCTTACTTTCAAGTACAAATCGCTGAACGGATTTTGATGGATTCTGGCATACCAATAGACTATCAATTATTATGAACTAGACAGGGACGTAGGATTCTGTTCATCTCAGTAGTAAAATCCTTGGGGATAGTACAATGAACATTACGGAAGAGAAGGTACAGAGAGAAACTAGTATTTATAACTTTTATTAAGTTAAAATAAAGTTCATTTTACCTAGTGTCTCACTGCACCTATAAATTATGACTGACTTGAAAAATTAATCTTATAAGTTTAATAACTACAGGATGGCACTAAGTTGCAGAATTTGTTCGAAAGAGTTACCGCGGCCCTGGAACGCAATGGGCATTTAGAGGAACATGGGTGGGTTTTAGTCAGTAAGAGTCTGACACTCCTTTTCGCTTCACCCAGAGCGGGAGGAGTCATTAGATGATATTCCAATAAAAAAGTATGGCACTAAAAATATTCGAATGTTAGGTATTGACAGAAATAGTGAGTTATTCTGATAACCTAACAACACAAAACGCAAACGTTTGAAATGATCATGTAACTAAATAATTATAGGTACTCGTATATTTCCTGAAAATGTTTAAAAGACAAAACTTTTGAAGTAATTTACTTTATTCTGTAATCCGCTTCAGGCGAGGCCAATTTATTAGTATATCTTCATGCAACATTTTTTACTGTATTTTCTATTGTTCTTTTAAAACTGTTTTCCATCTTCTCTGTTGTTTTCAGATATAAAATGGCCTTAAGGATTTTCTTTTTACATTTTTATGTACATAATATCATTTCTCAGAAAGATATTTTTTTCTCCTTGAACCTTAAAGGCAAAATTAAGATCTTGTTAATTGTGGCTGTTTGTGTTTTGACTCCGCTTTTAATTGTACAAAATAAATTACAAGAATTGTTCAAAACAAATGTAACAAAACAGCTAACTTATATTTCAAATGCGAATGTAAGTTTGTTTGTGACGTTTCAAAGTTTAAACCACTAAATTAATTTTAAAAATTCATTCACTAAGGAAAAGCTACATAATAAGCGAGTAACATAGGCTATATCTGTGGGCTATATTTTATCCCCGTATTCCCACGGTGAAACGCGGGACGCTGCAGTAAGATAATATTTTTTAAACCATCGAATACGAAAATAATTATGAACACAATGACCCCTCAAATGATTTTAAGTATACTTTGTTAAAATGATTACATACTACTACGAAACTTCACTACGATACTGAGTTTTCACAGAAACAACAAATAACACAAACACAACGCAAAATCTATTGTTGCGCACCCATCGATATTGTTCAACTATTCTATTTACACATCCGAGCAGAATTAGGGAAACAATTGATTTGTTAGTTCAATCGCCTTTGTAGCGTTTAGCCTTCGTACTAAATATAACGGACTGAGTCTGTTTGGTCAATGAATAATATATTTATACACGACAGTGCACTAAATTGATTTAGAGCTAATATTGTGGGACTTGGATCGAAATACACGTGATGAAATAGAAAATTAGCATGGAATTCATTTGATTGTAATGGAGTGTTACTATCGCATAGTAAAACATACGTGAAGTAAGCCGTCCCAAGAGGAAACTGTGGAGCGTACGGTGGAGGTCTGCCCTACTTGGGCGGAGCAACGCCGTGTCCTTGTCAAGGTGATGGGTGGCAGCGACTTTTTGCTTCCAGCCCTGGTGCAATCCATGCCGTCACCTTCTTCTACGATGTAGTAATACTAGCAAAGGAGTAGGTGGACCGCGTGAGGGAGAGACAAAGTTTACGTCACAGCTGCCGCAACAGAACAAGACGCCCCGTTCATCGGGAGTAACAAGGCAATTCCCGGCCAAAGAGTCACCGTTGCCCTGGAACGTAAAGGGCACTAGGAGGAACACGGATGGGTTTTACTCAGTAAGAGTCTAACACTTCCTTCTGCTCCACCTAAAGAGAAAAAAGTAATTTGATGATTTCCAATTCATAAAAAAGCCATCATTTACCAGCGACAATGCATAGATTTGCAGGTCATTTCATCCTCACCTACATTTTCGTTGTGAAATGTTTACAGAACTGAACTGTTGTCTTTTTACCTTGATTGTATGGATTGATAACTCCCTTCTTGTTCACTTTATACAAGTTGATCCTTAAGAATACGAGTACAAATTCGATGCACACGATGGAAAATAAATTTAGATGCACGGCAGTGCACTAAATTGATTTGGCACTAACATTGTGAACCTAGTGGAAAATAGATCAAAGGCAGGTGGTGAAATAGAGTATTAGCATGGAGTGGATTCGATTTGACAGAGTCAGCCATTTTGGTTTGTTACAGTACACAAGTTTGATAAAGGTGCCGATGGCTTTCTTTTAATCAGCGGTTTAAGTGGATTGGAGACATTTTCTTCTAAAAAAGGCTATATTGTAAATGTTACATGGACACTTTTAAAATGCCAGAAGCTAGTGCGCGGCTCCTCAGGTCTGTGGAAAAGAACTGACAAAAACTCCACGGCTACTCCTTATTATTATTATTACAGCTAGACTGAAATGTCCCACTACTCAAAATAAAAGATTTATTATCAGATAAATATGGTTACAAAAGTTTTTACTAATGGCGGTATAATAGTAGCTTAAAATCATTTTATAATGTCATGCATTCTAGAATATTTACAATAATTATACCAGTATAGCTTTAAACTGGAAGAATTCTATAATATTATAGAAAGGATGTTGGAGGCTAGGCAAATGCTTCCCTCCACTTCTTCCATTGTTCCCGATCCTGGTGCCACATCCTGGAAATTCCCAAGGAAGACATCCAAGTCGTCCCGCCATCTCCTTCGTGATTTGCCGCGGCCCCGTCTCGTGATTTCAGGGTACCTAACAATTCTGTGTTTTATAGGCCCACCGCTCGAAACACATACGGCAGACATGTCCAGCCCAGTCTCGTTTAAGCTGGCCTTCTGAGCTACATCAACGATCTGTTTTTTTGAGCGCAATATATGTATATAACGGAACATCGGGGGTTTGGGCTATTGCATCTGACTACAGTGCTGATTCGTATCCTAATCATCTATAGTGGGCGTTGAACTTCAGGAAACGTTGAAATAAATACACTGTAACTGTGCTTGTGCACTATTTTAATTAAACAGACTCTTATATTACTTAAGCAAGTAAGGACTGCAGCAATAATTAGCGATTTAGCGCCAATGGGTTTGCGAGTGATCACAACGTGCAGCGGCTGTCAAAGAATTGAATCAATTGACACGACGTTCGCCCGCCATGACAGACGCAACTCGATTCGGTGTTACCTGCTTTTAATTTAAATTACCACTAAGTCGAAATCGAACCGATAAATCGTTAAAATCGTGGAATTGTTCTGTGATTTTAACGATTTATCGACTAAAAAAATATATATATAAAAAAAACATAACTCAATAACTGATTTTCATTATCTATGTTACGTGTATATATATATATACACACACATATATATATATATATATATATATTTTCATAGTGTATAAAATACAAAGTAGGTATATAAAAACAAACCTATGAGTTTACTGAGTAAAGAAAGATCATTCTTCAACAGAAGAACTCGAACAACTGAACTACTAGGGCATAAGGAGGATAATGTATGGAATTTTGAATAATAATTAAATTCCATACATTATCCTCCTTATGCCCTTTGCATTCTAGGGTCGCGGTGACTCTTTCAAACAAATTCCACAACACATATATACATACACTATCAGCAAATAACATAGGCTGTATTTTATACTCGTATTCCCACGCGAACGGGGACTACGCGGGTGAAACCGCGGTCGAAAATCAAAAGACAAACAAAACAATCTTAAAGTTAAGATTGTTTTGTATATGTCTGAAACTACTAAATCGATTTAAACCATTTTTTCATCAATGGAAGGTTACATTATCAGCGAGTAATATAGGCTGTTTTTAAATCTTTATTCCCACGGGAACGCGGTACTAAGCGGATGAAACCGCGGGGCGCTACTAGTCTATACTCTAATATTGTTATGTTTATTTTTTTGGTTTATGCCGAATAAGCTCCGAAACAACTAGATCGATTTCGAACATTTTTTCACGAGTTGAAAGCTACAGTATCAGCAAGCAACATAAGCTATATTTTAAACCCGTATTAACACGGGATCCTGCTAATATTACAGATAGATGGAATATACTTTATTGTACACCAGTAACAACTTTTTTACACAAACTTCATTCTATAGGAATAATGTTGGATGTATGTTATAAAATTACCTCCTTGCATAACACTACCCACAGCGACTATTCAATAAATACACCTCCACATCCTTTTATAATATCTTTCAACATCATAAAGTCATAACTCTTCGGATCTCCCAAGGTACTATAGGTTTTCCCGACATCAAACTAGTCTTTCATAGCTATAAATCCCTGTTACCTTAATGTCGAAGTAACTTTTATGGTCGCGTAGATAGATGGTATCTTTGCATACTTTTACGATATTGCGCTGTTATTGGGTTGTTACTCGTACACGGGTTTGTCTTCGTCTTTTTAAGTTTTATGGCAGCATAAGCTCTTTTTGAACTGATTACCTTTGTCAGTGATTTTGAACGAAATCGGTTTAGTAGTTCAGTTGTTCGAGTTCTTCTGTTGAAGAATGATCTTTCTTTACTCAGTAAACTCATAGGTTTGTTTTTATATACCTACTTTGTATTTTATACACTATGAAAATATATATATATGTGTGTGTGTATATATATATATACACGTAACATAGATAATGAAAATCAGTTAATTTCGGAGTTATGTTTTTTTATATATATATTTTTTTAGTCGATAAATCGTTAAAATCACAGAACAATTCCACGATTTTAACGATTTATCGGTTCGATTTCGACTTAGTGGTAATTTAAATTAAAAGCAGGTAACACCGAATCGAGTTGCGTCTGTCATGGCGGGCGAACGTCGTGTCAATTGATTCAATTCTTTGACAGCCGCTGCACGTTGTGATCACTCGCAAACCCATTGGCGCTAAATCGCTAATTATTGCTGCAGTCCTTACTTGCTTAAGTAATATAAGAGTCTGTTTAATTAAAATAGTGCACAAGCACAGTTACAGTGTATTTATTTCAACGTTTCCTGAAGTTCAACGCCCACTATAGATGATTAGGATACGAATCAGCACTGTAGTCAGATGCAATAGCCCAAACCCCCGATGTTCCGTTATATACATATATTGCGCTCAAAAAAACAGATCGTTGATGTAGCTCAGAAGGCCAGCTTAAACGAGACTGGGCTGGACATGTCTGCCGTATGTGTTTCGAGCGGTGGGCCTATAAAACACAGAATTGTTAGGTACCCTTTTTTTTTTTTTTTTTCTGGCTGGGAAATCATCAAATGACCCCTCCCGCCCTGGGTGGAGCGGTAGGGAGTATCAGACTTTTACTGACTAAAACCCACCCGTGATCCTTCTTGTGCCCTATGCGTTCCAGGGCCGCGGTAACTCTTTCGAACAAATTCCGCAACCCTAGCAGGCACCGACCCTATGGGGCCCCGTCCTCGGTGCTGACGGCTCCTTGAGGCGCGCGTGGAACACAACGCGTCGTCGACTCAACCTGGTATCGGACGGCGAGCCACCCACGCTCAAAACTCGTTTTTGCAATATTTTATGCTCGATCTTATCTGACGCAGACAAAATTGCGTGGGTCAGCTACCTAGTTTATTATAAATTGCAACTTTTTCCTAATAAGATTTAGTTGATTTTATTTATCCAATGGTTGTAAGAGTAATTGCTGAGCGTAGATTTATGGCTTCGCTTACAAGTTTGGCCAAAGTTATAGAGTTGTCTCGTCTGGCACTTTGGTCAGTAACAGATGTCTTGAATAATGTGAAAATCATTTGAAAAATTAAAAAAGTTTTTTCACATAAAGTTATCATCCGCTGATATTGCATGAGAGGTACAATTAAATCGCAAATTGATATAGGTTATGATTGATGGTTATGTATTATGACATGGCCCGTGTTCCTTTATTTTATGGATAGGAAATCAGCAAATGATTTCTTCCACTCTGACGGAGCGGAAGAGTGTCTGTAATAATTCTGTATGGAAAAAGTCTGACACTCTTCCGCTCCGTCAGAGTGGAAGAAATCATTTGCTGTCTGCGTCAGATAAGATCGAGCATAAAATATTGCAAAAACGAGTTTTTTCCTCTCTCTTATGTGATCTTATATAGCTTATAGCCTTCCTCGATAAATGGGCTATCCAACACTTAATAATATTTCAATTTGAATAAATAATATAGTACACAATCGTAGTATAATTGTACAGCGTTCTTCGTGTTCATTATAATGATGCGTTCAGGATATTGATGGGGTTGCGCCGCTTCTGCAGTGCGTCAGGGATGTTTGCTGAAGCTCGAGTTGACTGTTTTTATACTACGACTAGCAGCGCGCCGCGGTTTTACCCGCGTAGTTTCCGTTCCCGTAGGAATATGGGGATAAAATATAGCCTTTAGCCTTCCTCGATAAATGGGCTATCTAACACTGAAAGATTTTTTCAAATCGGACCAGTAGTTCCTGAGATTAGCGCGTTCAAACAAACAAACAAACAAACTCTTCAGCTTTATAATATTACTAGCTGCTGCCCGCGACTTCGTCCCCGTGGAATCCCCGATTTTAAAACATTCTTTATCGCTGCTCCGCTCCTATTGGCTTAAGCGTGATGATATATAGCCTAAAGCCTTCCTCGATAAATGGTCTATTCAATACAAAAAGAATTTTTCAATTCGAACCAGTAGTTCCTGAGATTAGCGCGTTCAAACAAACAAACAAACAAACAAACAAACAAACAAACAACCAAACAAACAAACTCTTCAGCTTTATAATATTAGTATAGATAGTATAGATGAGAAAACGATGCGCTTCCCTGGTGCGTCGTGTGCGGGCCAGCCCCAACCTTATTCTGCGCTGTGTGGCGAGCAGACTCGATTGCATGTATGTGACTCGCTGCTGCAAGCTGTCCACCTCGGTGGTAGGCGTGTGGTAGCGACTCATATACATATTATATTCATTGTTTTGGTTAAGTTGTTATAATAAGAACACTAACATAGGGATAAGAAATAATTGTTACTAACACAGTTGAGTCATGTTACTTGAAATAAAGATTATTATTATTATATACTAGTTGACCCGGCAAACGTTGATTTTCCACATAAAAAAAAATGGGGTGGACCACCTTTACCATTTAGGGGGATGAAAAATAAATGTTGTCCGATTCGCCACCCTAGCCGATATGCACGCTAAGATTCACGGAAATCGGTCGAGCCATTTCGGAGGAGTTCAACCACAAACACCGTGACACGAGAATTTTATACATAACTAGCTTCTGCCAGCGACTTCGTCCGCGTGGAATAGTTAGTTTACGCCCGATTTTGAAACTCTCAGCCCGATCGGTTTAAAATTGACAAAGTTTCATACAAACGTTCACAGCCCTGGCTGGGGGCCTTAAATTCATTTGAGGCCACCACAGGATTGTCCGGTTAAGCAGTAACCAGCCTTAGTGTGCTGAACTGCGAGTGGTCCATTCCAAAAAAAAAAAAAAAAAACGTTCATCCCCTATTTTATCCCCTTGGGGGAAGAATTAATCAAAATCCTTTCTTAGCGGATGCCTACGTCATAACATCTACCTGCATGCCAAATTTCAGCCCGATCAGTTCAGTGGTTTGGGCTGTGCATTGATAGATCACTATGTGTGTGTGAAATATGTACAACAAAAAAAGAAATGAAAGTAAAGCTGAAATGCCTGTGCAAAATTATATTATAATAACCTATACTTACTTCACTTAAAAACAAATACCTATAACTACGTATAACTAATTAAAAAAATAACTACTAATTAATAAAAATATCTACGCTTTTACCTACTTAATACTAAAAAAACAGAACATAAATTAGCCAAAACTAACCTATTGGTATCTAAAAATCTATGCTCCTACTTCTACTACTACCATCTAAAAAGAAATTAAATTGAAACTATTAATAATTTGTAATTTGAACGAATATTTAAACACTACCAAAATAACTAATAAGTATCTATTTTATAAAATAACAACAAAATAAATTCAAATAAATTATTTAAAGACTAAAAGTCGCGCTGATAAGCACGGTTTGTTAATACCTATCAATAATTCTTTTTTTATTGAATAGGTAATAATGTTATTTTTTTTTAATTAGTGATGAGTGAGAGTATTATAAATGTAAGAGTAAACAAATATAATCAGCAAGCTCCGAACTGCTAAGCTATCGGGAGTTACACGTGCTATTGTGAGTCAACCATAAAAGATAGACATATGCTGTTGTGGGATATTTTTTAGATAATTTTATGTAGAACATTTCCGTCATACATGATTTCTATGTAACTTTAACCATTAAGGCTACACACGCGACGGAAGCTTAAAAAATGGAGTAACTTATCCCGTTTTCCCAACATTTCCCTTCACTGCTCTGCTCCTATTGATTGTAGCGTGATGAAAAGTATACTATAACCTGCCCAGGAGTATGAAGAATAATTGCACCAAGTTTCGTTAAAATCCGTCGAGTAGTTTTTGTTTCTATAAAGAACATACAGACAGACAGACAGACAGACAGACAGACAAAAATTTTACTGCTTGCATTTTTGGCACCAGTATCGATCACTAATCACCCCCTGATAGTTATTTTGAAAATATATTCCATGTACAGAATTGACCTCTCTACAGATTTATTATAAGTATAGATAGAAGATTGAACAATCCTAACTACAAACTAATAATAGCTCGTTTAAAGATAGAACAATGCCCATTGCCCAGTCCCAAATCTCTATGCAAACCTGACAGATTTCAAATCAAGATACATGTTCGAAACTATCTCGAGTACTCGCCTAAAATACTAAGCCAACAAACAGAACGTCTATCTTGTCAAAACACTCCGTCTAAGCATTCATAACAGATCCTACTAGAGGTGGGCCGACTGTGGACGACTAGACACCGATTATAAATGGGCTCGGGTAGTCGGCTTTTCCAAATAGTCGGCGAGTAGTCAGGCTATCACTATTGTTAAGTTTGACGAACAACTATAGGTTGATTATTTATTTATTATATACTTAATTGTACACCGGGGATATAACAAAATAAAAGAAAACTACAAACTAAAACACGTGTATATGTATAATGGGCGGCCTTATCGCATTCCGCAATCTCTTCCAGGTAACGTAGAATGGACAGTAATTGCCTCGACATAAATGGAGTTGTCATCGGTGCAACATTACTACATATAATTTAGTATATACACAGATAAATAAATAATCTTAACAATCTATACTTATAATAAATCTGTAGAGAGGTCAATTCTGTACAAGGAATATATTTTCATCTATCTATACCTACTTATAATAAATCTGTAGAGAGGTCAATTCTGTACAAGGAATATATTTTCAAAATAACTATCAGGGGGTGATTAGTGATCGATACTGGTATCAAAAATGCAATCAGTAAAATTTTTGTCTGTCTGTCTGTCTTTCTGTCTGTCTGTCTGTCTGTCAGTCTGTATGTTCTTTATAGAAACAAAAACTACTCGACCGATTTTAACGAAACTTGGTGCAATTATTCTTCATACTCCTGGGCAGGTTATAGTATACTTTTCATCACGCTACAATCAATAGGAGCAGAGCAGTGAAGGAAAATGTTGGGAAAACGGAAGAAGTTACTCCATTTTTTAAGCTTCCGTCGCGTGTGTAGCCTTAATGGTTAAAGTTACATAGAAATCATGTATTACGGAAATGTTCTACATAAAATTATCTACAAAATATCCCGAAACAGCATGTCTATCTTTTGTCAATTTTAAACCGATCGGGCTGAGAGTTTCAAAATCGGGGGTAAAGTAACTATTCCACGCGGACGAAGTCGCTGGCAGAAGCTAGTAGATACTATGTGCATATGTGTGTGCTTGTACGCACTGTACTTGTAATATTTATTTCACTCATAAAACAAGACACTTACAACTGTTGATTTATTTCTTTCTTTTTCTGCACTCGTGTAGTTTCTATAGGTTACATTGCACTGTCGCACACACATAAAACGTTTTTGAATACTTTTGCGCGTACCTACAGCGCAGAATTGGAATTCCTTGTAGAATTTCGTATTTTCTGATGGCTACATCCTGCGGGTCTATAAATCAAGAACAAATAGCTTACTTCTGTACAGGCGTAACTCCACATATCTGCTCTCATATTCGACCACTTCGCCTATGAATATCAATAAAAAAGCTCGTTAAGTGGTTTCTTTTGCCGGCTATAAATGTAGCCGGGTAGTCTGCTTTCACGCCTATTGAGTCCATCACTAGTTTTAAGTCTAGGCTGTCCGAATTACCCGGCTACTATGTAGATTTGACAAGCGACTGTCAGTAATAACCGTTGCTATCGTCGAGAATTCCTCTTGTCTAGGGTTTTATTGAAATTTGGGCTAGGGTTGCTACAAATGTGTTACTTAAAGTATTAATAATTTTGTGTCCAATGCCCGATATTGACTTTTCGTATAAAGAAGGATTGATCGTCAATTCATCATGATTGTATATATACTTTTCTATCAAATCAAATCCGTTTCGTATTTAACTTTTGCTCATAAAATGGATGAGGCTGGTACACGAACGTGAGTGTTGGCACAAAAAAAGTGAGACTAAAATAAAACGCATTATATATCTATAAATAACTAGCAGTGCCCCGCGTAGTTCCCGTTCCCGTGGGAATATGGGGATAAAATATAAGCCTATGTTACTCAGGGTAAATCAGGGTAAAGCTCTCTAACGGTGAAAGAATTTTTGAAATCAGCACAGCAGTTTTTGAGTTTATTCATTACACACACAAAAAAATACCAATCTTTCTTCTGAATAATATTAGTATAGATTATGTATTTAGAAAGTTTTAATGTCAACTGGCCACAGGTCTTTTAATAAACAGCTTTATATCTTAAGAGTCACTGCAGTTTCAGTTTCGCAGAGCCTGCATGGAGGGGGATGAAACGGCAGCACATCTGCTTCTAAGCTGCACCGTAGTCGCCGATTACAGGCATAAGTGCTTCGGAAACCGAGGTACCGTCTGTGGAATAGTAACACGAAGGCGTTGCTGGCCTTCCTTGGGGAGCTGGGGTGGATTGAATGACACATTTGTCCCACCTGCACGCAAAATACGCGCTTAGTCGTGGAGTTGCGGAAACCAGCCCGATTTACTAATTACGTCAGAATGCCGGACTGAAGCCGTTTCCACTGTTTATATACAGCGTGTTCCAGAAGTGAGTGGTCATATTAATAAGGGTGATATTCGGTAACACAAAAAATAAAATACTGATTTTCAAAAAATCTGACTGCAAATTTCAATTACAAAGTTACAACGAAAAAAAAAAAACACTTTTGAAGCAGTTTGCTGCAGTTACTGCCATTCAATCTGAACTGATTGAACTAAAACTGTAACAAACTGCTTGAAAATGCATTTATTTGAAACTTTTCAGTCGGTTTTTATGGTCGTTTTATTTTTCAAAAGGCAGGTTTTTTTTTGTATTGCTGTTTTTCTCCAATGTTTGTCAACTACGCAACAAGCCTGCTTCAACTTGCAACAAGCTGTAAGGTAATAATTTTGCAATAAACAATAAGTACTTCTCCCTAACATGGCAATCTTTGTAACTACCAATATTTTCTAGAAGCCTCTTGCAGAGTGACAACACCTTCGCAAAATTCAGACAATAATATCCTCTACACAAATACACCCACATTATCACCACAGGCTCAGTTATTCCCATAAATAACTGGGCAATTTTCATATCTCCCATCCAATAACGCGCCAGAACCCATAACTGTTATTACGAGCAAGTCATAAGCATGTAAGTACCATAGAGCACCATGGGGATATAATATGTGTCCCGCTGTTTATGGGATCATTTTCGTAACGCCCTATGAGCGATGTGGCTGCTAGCTGCTAGATCTAGCTGTAAACAAAATTGCTTATGGTTTGAAGAATAGGGTAGTAGATTGATTAGTAGTCCGTCACATAGATTTCCAAAAAATATTGGACATGTATTTATTCTTTTATTTTTATTTATTTTATTTTATTACGGAAAACAAACAATTGTACATTTTGTCTTAAATCTAGGTATACAATAAAGTAGGTTAATGTACAATCAACAACGTTTCCACATATTAATAAAAATTTTACTCTATCTATTTTAATTTCAAATAAAAAAAACGAAGACGATACAGTGCGTTGAATACTCGTGTGACGTTACTACGTGCTACAATTTTAACCACGGCGTGACGTCACAAGCCCCCACTCTTTATCTTTGATGCTTTTTACCGTCGTAAATTTTTATACATTTGTTAAAGCAAAACAAAAAATAGATGTCCAATATTTTTCGATAATCTAACTGACGGACTAATTAGAATCATATTTTTTACTCAAGAAACATCCCTATTGCTAGGATCTCGAACTTCTAGGTTAAGCAACTCTTGCCGAAGTCGGTTTCTGGATAGGTGAACAGCTTACATACCGAGACTTCTCCGTACCTTGGAAAGCACGTTAAGCCGTTGGTTCCAGCTGTCGTTTGTAGAACTTTGGTATTTGTTAGGGATCAACAGAAGGCAGCAAATCTGACACCAGTCTTGCCAAGAAATACTGTGGTACTGAGAGGTCTAGTAGGCAGTCGCTCCACATTAAGTACAAGTATTCAGCTGAATCCGGTTTGAATGGATGATGAGCTGTAAAAAGGCTAGACAGATAGTTCATCTGAAGGAAACTTCCTCCACTCTAATCAACTCAGTTGCCATGACAACGAAAATTCCTGGATTAATGTCAATAATAATAATCTGTGACACTATCAATTTTATTGAGTCGAGTTTTGCAAATTATGAGTCAATTCCTCTACTCGATCTTATTTATCATTAAATTATAAGTTAAATAAAGGTGAATAGTTAAGGTAATACCGGTGCAAAAAATAAAAATAAGTAAATAACTGGCACGTTTTCAAAATAATTTACGAGCAATAAAAATTCAAGTGAGCGCACACGTAAATTATGTTTTCAAAATATATTGTTCCTAGATTCTGGCGACGGCTTCACTCGCGTGAAAATTATAATTATTATTATCCCAGGGAAACATATTCAGGATAAAAAAGTACTCAAAATATTACACACACAATTCTAGGTCTTATTTCAGAACATGACCTACCCGTGTTTCCAGATCAGATTAAGACATGAACAATTAACAAACACGGAAACAGGATTACAACGGAAGATGGGATTGACACATGCTATCGCTATTATTTATTGACATATACATACATATGTATATTGTAAAAACAATATACATATGTATGTAAAACAATATACATATACATACATATGTATATTGTAAAAACAATATACATAATGTATGTATATGTCATCGGAAAATTGCAATCGCCGCGAGATTATAAAATATCGCGTCTAATTGTAAACATTTTTTTTTTTAATAGAGACATGATCTATGGGATACCATTACAGGATGAGATTTATTCTAATCAAAAGGATTTATACAATATATAATATATAATTATTTTTTATTGTGGTGTGTATATACAGTATTGAATAATTATTTGTTAATACTTTTTTTTGCAAGTACAATAACTTCTAATTTTAAATAAGATTATTCTAAATGTGCATGTTATAAAAAGCAGTTTTGTGCATGTGGTGTTAACCATTATCAATTATTGCACTTGTAAATGTTACCCTAGTCATTACGTTAGAAAATTATATGTGTAAACAATATTTGGTTAACCTAAATAAATAAATAAATAATAATAAATATTTATAGCAATCTTGCGTAGCCTGCAATTTTCCAGTGACACATGTATATTTAAAATATGTAGGTACTTCAATTTATAATATGCGGACAATTGACCCCTAAAATATAACCAGAGTTTTCTTTACTTTGCTTCCAGTCTATTAAATATTTAAACACAGAATATCTTGCTACTGTAAATCATCCACACAAAAAGTTTCTTTTAATATATGAAAATTATTCCCAATGTTCCCCAAGCGAGTGGCTACACTACTCAAAGGACTACCTATTAGTCATATTCTGACGTATATCTAACCCTTTATTTAATTGTTTAGTAGCTCTGTTGTTTTAATAATATAATAGCCTAGTTTTGCCTTTGAATTGGAGTACGTAATATGTTAGGCAACGCTTGTTGGTCCGTGGATAAGTGTTCTCATCCATGACATAATGTTACCCCATGTTGCAATTTTTTATTTTTTTTTATTGAGAAATCGATTTGTCCTTGACTCTAGCCTTGGTCAAAGGTGACAGAGACAAAGTCGACAATGGAACGAGTTTACCCAGAAGAAGCTTTTTTACTCTAACTTTGAAGAGATTAGGGTTGAATGCGTTCGGAAACACAGACGCAGGCAGAGAGTTTCGGATTCCCTAGGGTTGCGGATTCCCTAGGGTTGTGGAATTTGTTCGAAAGAGTCACCGCGGCCCTGGAACGCAAAGGGCACAAGCAGGAACACGGGTGGGTTTTAGTCAGTAAGAGTCACTCCCTTCCGCTCCGCCCAGAGCGGGAGAAGTCATTTGATGATTTCCAATCCAAAAAAAAAAAGGCAGAGAGTTCCACTCCTTTGCTGTGTCTCGGGAAGAACGAAAGCTATTGGTCCCGGCTGTCATTAATGTTAGCGCTGTGTTCTTCTTATTTCTTACGTTGGAAATAATACTCTTTGATTTAGTATATGGAGTGTATATTTTTGTTCAAAATGGCTGATGGATGGCTGTGAGACCGCTGCTGGCGCGTGCGACGTGCGTGGAATCGCTGTTGCGCACGGGCAACGACTGGTTCAACGACTGGTTTGCGTGGTGGGGTGTACCATTAATATACTGTATAATCTATGGTGGGGTGGTCTGGCCGCGCGGCGCAGGGGCTCGGGCTTGCATGGCACCGTGAAGTTCCGCCTGCTTGGAGCCCACGACAGAAGAAAGTCCCGCGGGCGTCCGGTGATAATGCCCCGGGGCCGTAACATGATATACATATATTTATTTTTAGATTGTTAAACGTTCTCAGAAGAACAGTCTGGTATCAGGTTGCCCAAGAACTGGGTTCTGTACTTCAGTTAGACTCATGCCGATTAAAACTAGGTTGCGTCTAAAGGTTTTTAGACGCAACCTGGGGTCTAGAATTGTCCCCGATTGATGGGCTCGACCCTTTTATATGGGACTTAAACTTAACTGGCGAAATGAAACCTACTATAATTACATCTCTGCTCCGTGAGGTGAACCTTCTGGAAATACAGGCATAATGTTATGTTGTATCTTTTTCCTTTTATAAACAGAACCAAAATTCTCAATTCAACTCCCTCTTTGTAAAACCGTTTCAGTTATTTATGTTTATTCAATATCCCACACTTCATTTAGTTTGCCATTAATCAAACTCCAGCGTAAACGTCCTGTATCATAAATAAAAAAATGTCAGCCATGTTTCAGTCAAGTTAGAAAATGGAACGCCTAAAAATATCCATTCTGCCGAAAATTTTAAAAATACATGGCGGCGGCATTTTATCTAGTGGCCGACAAAATGGACAGTGTATACTTTTAAAATGTAGTTTGCTTTTTCATGGCCTACAGTGTATTCTACTTTAGTGTTGTAACCTCGTATTTACCTCCGCAATAGGAAATATGCATGTCGTTTTTAATTGCAAATTTATAAAATACTAATTATCTTTTGATACTAAATTATAAAAGGATTTTTAAAAGAGTCTTCATTAGGGACGAAGTATAATGCTTTGATGTCGGTTATTAGAAAGAAAACTCCGATGTGGCTCCCAACGTATTGACGTAGGAAGCCAAATCAAAGTTTTCCATCGGAGCCGAACCATGACGACCTTGCGGGCTTCATGGCTTTTCGCCGTTTTTTGGGGTTTTCGCGAAAGGGACAATATAAATTTGCATAATATATTTTTATATGTCGATAGCAGGACCTCATGTCTAAATAATAACAGCCACATCGGTCGATCCTCAAGGTTAAGCAACGATTTCCAAGTTTAGTCTTTAGATGGGTGACCGTCTTAACATATCGAAATTCCTCCATGGCTCGTAAACCATGATAAGTTCGTTCCAGCTGTCATTTGTAAATTTTTGGCGGTCATTACGGATAGTGAGAAGCCAGAAAATCTGTCACCAGTCTTGCCAAGTTAGTTGTTTAACAGTTACTGGGTTGAAGGTCAGATAAGCAGCAGCTCCACGTAAAGTACTGGTATTTAGGTTTGACTGGTTGCTGACACCAATATAGATGGAAAAGGAAAAGGCAGGCTGATGATGAGATGTTTTCGATAGGTTTTCAATCGAGTTTTATTCTATTTTCATGGATAGTATTATCTTAGTATAGCGGGGTTGTAACGGGGGTCTAATGAAGCAAAGTGGCAGAGATATAACAGCAACTGTCATGTTACTGCTGTCGCCATATTCAGTAACAAGGCGACTACTAGTTAGTGGAACTGATACATTTTGTGACTCACTAAGAAACCGCTGTGAAGGTGACAAAACCGTAAAACTGCTTTTTATTAAAAAGACATACATAAATTTCCTTTTCCAAAATTTGATTACCGATAATAGATTTCTTGTTTGAAAAATAAAAATTTACTAAGACTCTCGTGTGTCAATCTAAGGCAACTAAAATACATTTCTTAACATCAGAGCAAAGAAAGATGTCACTAAAGCGGTCACTCTGAATCCCCTTTTATTTTTGGTTGAGAAATCTTCGAATGACTGACTCCTTTTACTCCGGGTGGTGCGGAAAGGAGTGGGTGGAAGGGTGAATTTTACTCCGTCTTTTTGTATGTCTAGCTTTTTTTTTATTTTTACTTTGAATAGACCATTTCCTGTTCCAGTTGCGATAAGATAGCTTCCGTTATATCCCAACTCTAAACTCTATACTTTACACTGTAGTGAAAGCTTTTTGGCCCCCAGTGTAACGTCATAAATCTCGGTTCTGTAGCTAATGCGCGATCCGAACATAGTTCACGTTGCGATTTTCAGAGTTCCGCGAGAACGTAAGGAAAACATTCGTCATGCAACTCTTCCTTTTCTACATTGTGTTGGGCATGGCTTACAGAATACTTGTGGCTGAATTTCAGGATTTAACTTGGAATATAATATTGTAGTCCCACTTTTGGAACTAAGAGAGCGAATTTTATTGTGGTTGAGTGTATTTTTGGAGTAAAAGTTTTGAGATTGTGTTGGGACCTCGATTTTGTTTTATAACAGTTTCCTGAAGATCACGTGCGAATGAAGGGGCCTTCACAAAGGGACTAAAAATAGGGTGAAATCGTTCAAACGTGAAAATCAAAATTCGTAAACTAGTTTGTAAAAATACGGTCGCGGAATTTGTTCGAAAGAGTCACCGCGGTACTGGAACGTAAAGGGCACTAGAAGGAAAACGGGTTGATTTTAGTTAGTTAGATTCTGACACTCCCTTCCGCTCCAACCAGAGCGGGAGAAGTCATTTGATGATTTCCCATCCAGAAAAAAAGGTGTTTATTAAATATTTTCAAAACTTTAGTTAAAAATACCTATTGACGGCTCAATTGCATTAAAGGCTTGATCTGGACGAGGAATTCCCTGTCAGCGTCAGTGTTTCCTAGTAGCTATACAATAAGGGTCTTTGTGCCAAAATATAATAGATTTCCTCATTTTAGGTAAGCGTGCTCTGTTGTCAACGATATTATTGCTTACCATCGGGTGATACAGTGGTCAAACATGAGCCTTTCAATAATTACCTAAAAGAGCGCTTAATTACTTTGAAAATAGTTATTGCTAATAGAATGTTACTTTATGTATTTACAACAGCGGATTTATGCTTTAGGCATTCTGTACCAATCCAAAAACCAAGGGTGGTGGAGCGATAATATGGCAGATGTATAACGATGTGTATAAAACAGTACTTGTCTAGAACCCTTGAATAAACCGTTTCCAAAAAAGTGAAAATAATTAAAAACACTGAAAAATCTAACTGGAGGAGTCGGGTGTAAAGCATTTTATTAGTGACTCGTGGTTTCACCAGCGTGATTCCCGTTCCCGTGGGAATACGGGGATAAAATATAGCCTATGTCACCCGGGGATAGTGTAGCTTCCCAACAGAGAAAGATTTTTTTTTCAAATCGGTTCAGTAGTTTCGGAGCCTACTCAATACAAACAAATAATCAAATCTTCCTTCCTCTTTATTAATTTATTTGAACTTTATGTACAATAGTGGTACATGGGTGGACTTAATGCAACAAGTCATTCTCTACCAGTCAACCTATGGATTAAAAAAAAGACACTGTAGTAGGTGTATAACAACCAAATTTTTTTTTTTTAATAGAAATTACAAATAATATACATACATATAATACTTATAAAATACATATATGCTATAATAGTATAGATTAGGTAGGTAGTAATGGAAAACTTGTTGCTGAGGTAGTAAAAATTGTGTTTCCTTACTTGTCAGATCCAATACTAGCTTCTGAAGGTAGATATAATTTAGCTTTATTTTTATCGTTCTTCAATTCTTCTTTTTACCGAATTAAAAAGTTTATTGTAATTCTAATTTTTAATAAGTCTAAGTTTTTCATAGATTTTGTTTAATCGGTCGTTAGGAAATTTAATTATACTGGTTTTTAATTAAGGAAAATCAGAAATTATACTCGTGGTTTTCATTATTTCAATAATGAAAACCACGAGTATAATTTCTGATTTTCTGATTTCAGTATAATTAAATTTCCTAACGACCGATTAAACAAAATCTATGAAAAACTTAGACTTATTAAAAATTAGAATTACAATAAACTTTTTAATTCGGTAAAAAGAAGAATTGAAGAACGATAAAAATAAAGCTTAATTATATCTACCTTCAGAAGCTAGTATTGGATCTGACAAGTAAGGAAACACAATTTTTACTACCTCAGCAACAAGTTTTCCATTACTACCTACCTAATCTATACTATTATAGCATATATGTATTTTATAAGTATTATATGTATGTATATTATTTGTAATTTCTATTAAAAAAAAAAAATTTGGTTGTTATACACCTACTACAGTGTCTTTTTTTTAATCCATAGGTTGACTGGTAGAGAATGACTTTTTGCATTAAGTCCACCCATGTACCACTATTGTACATAAAGTTCAAATAAATTAATAAAGAGGAAGGAAGATTTGATTATTTGTTTGTATTGAGTAGGCTCCGAAACTACTGAACCGATTTGAAAAAAAAATCTTTCTCTGTTGGGAAGCTACACTATCCCCGGGTGAAATAGGCTATATTTTATCCCCGTATTCCCACGGGAACGGGAATTACGCTGGTGAAACCACGAGTCACTAATAAAATGCTTTACACCCGACTCCTCCAGTTCGATTTTTCAGTGTTTTTAATTATTTTCACTTTTTTGGAAACGGTTTATTCAAGGGTTCTAGACAAGTACTGTTTTATACACATCGTTATAAATCTGCCACATTATCGCTCCACCACCCTTGGTTTTTGGATTGGTAGAGAATGCCTAAAGCATAAATCCGCTGTTGTAAATACATAAAGTAACATTCTATTAGCAATAACTATTTTCAAAGTAATTAAGCGCTCTTTTAGGTAATTATTGAAAGGCTCATGTTTGACCACTGTATCACCCGATGGTAAGCAATAATGTCGTTGACAACAGAGCACGCTTACCTAAAATGAGGAAATCTATTATATTTTGGCACAAAGACCCTTATTGTATAGCTACTAGGAAACACTGACGCTGACAGGGAATTCCTCGTCCAGATCAAGCCTTTAATGCAATTGAGCCGTCAATAGGTATTTTTAACTAAAGTTTTGAAAATATTTAATAAACACCTTTTTTTCTGGATGGGAAATCATCAAATGACTTCTCCCGCTCTGGTTGGAGCGGAAGGGAGTGTCAGAATCTAACTAACTAAAATCAACCCGTTTTCCTTCTAGTGCCCTTTACGTTCCAGCACCGCGGTGACTCTTTCGAACAAATTCCGCGACCGTATTTTTACACCCTAGTTTACGAATTTTGATTTTCACGTTTGAACGATTTCACCCTATTTTTAGTCCCTTTGTGAAGGCCCCTTCATTCGCACGTGATCTTCAGGAAACTGTTATAAAACAAAATCGAGGTCCCAACACAACCTCAAAACTTTTACTCCAAAAATACACTCAACCACAATAAAATTCGCTCTCTTAGTTCCAAAAGTGGGACTACAATATTATATTCCAAGTTAAATCCTGAAATTCAGCCACAAGTATTCTGTAAGCCATGCCCAACACAATGTAGAAAAGGAAGAGTTGCATGACGAATGTTTTCCTTACGTTCTCGCGGAACTCTGAAAATCGCAACGTGAACTATGTTCGGATCGCGCATTAGCTACAGAACCGAGATTTATGACGTTACACTGGGGGCCAAAAAGCTTTCACTACAGTGTAAAGTATAGAGTTTAGAGTTGGGATATAACGGAAGCTATCTTATCGCAACTGGAACAGGAAATGGTCTATTCAAAGTAAAAATAAAAAAAAAGCTAGACATACAAAAAGACGGAGTAAAATTCACCCTTCCACCCACTCCTTTCCGCACCACCCGGAGTAAAAGGAGTCAGTCATTCGAAGATTTCTCAACCAAAAATAAAAGGGGATTCAGAGTGACCGCTTTAGTGACATCTTTCTTTGCTCTGATGTTAAGAAATGTATTTTAGTTGCCTTAGATTGACACACGAGAGTCTTAGTAAATTTTTATTTTTCAAACAAGAAATCTATTATCGGTAATCAAATTTTGGAAAAGGAAATTTATGTATGTCTTTTTAATAAAAAGCAGTTTTACGGTTTTGTCACCTTCACAGCGGTTTCTTAGTGAGTCACAAAATGTATCAGTTCCACTAACTAGTAGTCGCCTTGTTACTGAATATGGCGACAGCAGTAACATGACAGTTGCTGTTATATCTCTGCCACTTTGCTTCATTAGACCCCCGTTACAACCCCGCTATACTAAGATAATACTATCCATGAAAATAGAATAAAACTCGATTGAAAACCTATCGAAAACATCTCATCATCAGCCTGCCTTTTCCTTTTCCATCTATATTGGTGTCAGCAACCAGTCAAACCTAAATACCAGTACTTTACGTGGAGCGGCTGCTTATCTGACCTTCAACCCAGTAACTGTTAAACAACTAACTTGGCAAGACTGGTGACAGATTTTCTGGCTTCTCACTATCCGTAATGACCGCCAAAAATTTACAAATGACAGCTGGAACGAACTTATCATGGTTTACGAGCCATGGAGGAATTTCGATATGTTAAGACGGTCACCCATCTAAAGACTAAACTTGGAAATCGTTGCTTAACCTTGAGGATCGACCGATGTGGCTGTTATTATTTAGACATGAGGTCCTGCTATCGACATATAAAAATATATTATGCGAATTTATATTGTCCCTTTCGCGAAAACCCCAAAAAACGGCGAAAAGCCATGAAGCCCGCAAGGTCGTTATGGCTCAGCTCCGATGGAAAACTTTGATGTGGCTTCCTACATCAATTCGTTGGAAGCCACATCTGAATTTTCTTTCTAATAACCGACATCAAAGCATTATACTTCGTCCCTAATGAGGATTCTTTTAAAAACCCTTTTATAATTGAGTATCAAAAGCTAATTAGTATTTTATAAATTTGCAATTAAAAACGACATGCATATTTCCTATTGCGGAGGTAAATACGAGGTTACAACACTAAAGTAGAATACACTGTAGGCCATGAAAAAGCAAACTACATTTTAAAAGTATACACTGTCCATTTTGTCAGCCACTAGATAAAATGCCGCCGCCATGTATTTTTAAAATTTTCGGCAGAATGGATATTTTTAGGCGTTCTATTTTCTAACTTGACTGAAACATGGCTGACATTTTTTTATTTATGATACAGGACGTTTACGCTGGAGTTTGATTAATGGCAAACTAAATGAAGTGTGGGATATTGAATATACATAAATATAGATAGTATAGATTAGGTAGGTAGTAATGGAAAACTTGTTGCTGAGGTAGTAAAAATTGTGTTTCCTTACTTGTCAGATCCAATACTAGCTTCTGAAGGTAGATATAATTAAGCTTTATTTTTATCGTTCTTCAATTCTTCTTTTTACCGAATTAAAAAGTTTATTGTAATTCTAATTTTTAATAAGTCTAAGTTTTTCATAGATTTTGTTTAATCGGTCGTTAGGAAATTTAATTATACTGGTTTTTAATTAAGGAAAATCAGAAATTATACTCGTGGTTTTCATTATTTCAATAATGAAAACCACGAGTATAATTTAAATGCCTTGCCTGAAAAAAACAAATTTTCTGAATTAAGAGCGAACTGAATTAAGAGTGACCCTTATATCTTACTAATCCATAAATTAATAAAAGCATCAAGCTTTCAGTCAGGTAAACAATTACCAGTTGCCATATGTATGTAGAGCATCAGTTGAAAATGGCTCGATGGATAACCGAACCCTCAGGAGCCAGGTTCCAAAAAAAACTGCTTTATTTAAAATACACTGTACAAAAATCACCACTGCGAAGCCAGAGGCAGTCGTTTGTTCAGAATAAATGCGAAAGTGTGTTTTCGCTTAGCTCTGTTTTTATTAAATAACGCTAATTCATTTGAAAATGCAAATAATATAAAACATAGGCGCTCCGAGCAAAAGCTTTTTACTGAAATATTAATTGTATTCTAAACAAAACCGTAATGGTATATTATACCACTAGCTTCTGTCCGCGACTTCGTCCGCGTGGAATAGTTACTTTAACCCCGATTTTGAAACTCTCAGCCCGATCGGTTTAAAATTGATAAAGTTTAGTACAAACTTTCATCCCTTTCGACCAAATTTGATTACCATAAAAACGGTTCTAGTGAGTTAATCTTAAAAGATAGACATATACTGTCGCGGACATTAATCTATAGTATCTTGAACCGTTTTCGCAGCGCACGCAACGGAAGCCCTCAAAGATGAATAATTTTCCCCGTTTTTTCCACATTTTCCATTTTTTCTTCGCTCCTGTTACTCGCAGCGTGATGTTATATAGCCTAAAGCCTTCCTCGATAAATGGTCTATTCAACCCAAAAAGAATTTTTCAATTCGAACCAGTACTTCCTGAGATTAGCGCGTTCAAACAAACAAACAAACTCTTCAGCTTTATAATATTAGTATAGATTAATTTTAATTTACAGAAACTAATTATTTAACGTTCAAACATAGATACAATAATTATTTCCCGAAATGACGCGTACATAATTATGTATCTCCGTATCTCCAATTTAGCGTACTTAATGCCTATTGATTGAAATGAGGCAGAAATAATTGACTTGTGTTTGTTAAATGAGGTGCAAAATATGAATGTTTGCTGTAATTGTATCATTTGAAATGAACGATTAATTAGATATCTGTTTATTAATAGATATAAAAATGGATAAGGTTTTCAATTCGACAGTTTTTTTTTTTTTTCAAATATATTTGTACCCTGCGACTTTGCTCCTATCCTACAGGAATCGTACTTTAATTGAAATCCCAGGAAAAATCCGAAATAGCAATGTTTTGTAGCACTCGGAATAATGTGACTCTCTATCAGTTTCTTAAATCAGTGACCGATCATCAGATGTGATGAGTTTAGATGACGAAAAATCTACATTTATAATTAATAACCGGTGCCTTAACAGTCCTAATAGATATTAATTCAGTGGACTTTATTTATTTTATGTATATTAACGTCCAAGTCTCAGATACGGGTGACTTTAAGACACACTTGTTCATTGATAAAATCACGCTTGAGTACAAAATCACTTAAAACTAAAACTCAAGCTATGGTCATGTTTTTCTTGAACGACAGCAGAAGGCTAAAACAAAAGCCAACAGAACCCAAAAATCATTACCCGTCACGCTTGACCATTCCTTTTTCAAACACATTGTCAAAACGGACAGCTAAGGGATTTGCCGGCCGTTGAATAAGGACCAAACTGTTACTTCGAAAAGGACCTATGGAGGGTAGTTTCGTTTTATACTATGTCATATAAAGTGGGTTTTTGAAAGAGGTTATTTATCTTGAGTAATATTGTGTGTGTGTGGGAATCGAATGTGTGTGCTATATTATGATTTTTTTGTAGTTTTTATGTTGCTATGAGAAGTCTCTATATGGATTTCGTTTTTATTTTATTGATGGCACTCTGTTTAACAAAATGAAACATATTCCGTCAAAACTAACGTTTGTAAAGGATCAGGTCTTAAGCAAGAAATCTAAGTAGGAAAGTATACAGACTCACCAAGCCACAGTAAAACCATTACTGTATTTTTATAGGGCTTATGAAAATCTACTCCAAATCGCTGGTAATGTAGGTACCCAAAAGGCTGGCAGCATTGCCACGCTGTATGGCAATGCTAATACTTTGTCAAAGGTAAAAGCCAGCCCTTGGGTCATATTTTCATAATCTAAATAATTTGTAAGAAACTTCCTACATTCACTCGCCGACCAAATCAGTGACAGCTGCCAAGCGCGATACTTCGCTGTGATTGCAGTGTCTCAACAGATCCACTCAAATCTTTGTGGTACTTTCCTCAAAACACCACCTCAGACATAAACTTACATGGTTCTCACATCGACGGTTGAAATTTCAAATCTCGTAAGACGCAGATAGTTTCACTATTGGATTTTCAGCGCTCTGTTCAGTGTCGACTGTCGAAATTCCAATAGAGCATCGTATGCCACTTACGACATTTGAAATTTCAACCGTCGATATGATTTAACAATGGTATGAACTTCAAAGAGATGTTGACCTCTGGGTTTGTTTCGGAATTTTTTCTCAGGGTAGTCAGCTAGGAAACACCGGCCACATGTAGTTTAAAACGACCAAAAAAGATTTTCGTTTATAAGTGTTATTTACAACCTGCTTACTAAATAAATATCAGCTATGTGTATCACACCTAACAGAATTCATAAACTCATGTTTCTCTTCTTAACAAACCAAACAGTTCGAAAATCCCGGGCCCAAACTACACTACGTAGACGCGTTCAAAGTTCCCGGAGTTCTGGGAACTATATAATCCCGGATGGATAACATCCCTATGGATTTCATGTAAAGCATAGAATTTATAGACTTAGCAACGTTTGAAAGATTTACACATGAAACTATAATGCTTGGGATTTAAATTATGATATGGATATTCAGGGTTCAATCTCTCATCACATCTGAAAACTATTATATATTCTGATGGATTGTTCACAGTACAGAGAGCCACTAGTATAATTTTGATGTTGGACTTCCATATTGTAAGACCTTCCTATACCCCTTTAATGAAACTGACAGTTTTAGCTTGTTTTTTTTTTATTATTAAAATTATATCTAGTGCCCCCCTCTCGAGAGCACTAGGTATAATTTTAACTCAACTCTACTCCACTCAACTCAATAGCCAGTACAACGGAAGTAATCATGGCTACTGAATCGACTGGAGTGGAGATTTTTTCTTCAAAATAACCTAAAATATGTACGTAACGTTTGTGACGACTCAGCTACGTACACAACCGCATGTGTTAAAAATAACCGAGTAGCCTTTAGAAACAAAAAAAATCCAGATATTTTTCAACAAAGCATTAAAAATTGCGCCGGAACATAAAGCATACATGCCACAAGATAAACAAGCACAGAAGGTCGACTCCATACAATGCGAAACGAGCGTGAACGCACCGAAACGCTTCACGTACAGCGAGTACGACGCACGTATGCACCAATTGGTGCGTGTGCCTGTTTTTTACAACATGGACCGAGAGAAGCTCGTGGGCATAGGACAAGCAATGTTTACTGTGGTCGGTCCATGGATGTGGCAATTACGAGACGCCGTGCCTCGAAAAGCACGTTAAATCACTCTGGTCCTGGCTGTCATTTGTACATCTCTGACAGTCGCTATGTTAGTTGGAAGCCACAAAATCTGACAACCAGTCTTACTAAGTGGTACCATGTTACCGAGTAAGTGGATCCTGAAGGTCAGATAGGCAGTCGCTCCATTTAAAGACTGGTACTCAGTACTGGTGTTCAGTTAGACTGGAAGGTGTTTATTTTTAATTGATAGGTTAGCGTTTGAAATCAATCTCACCTATTGGTAAGCGACGATGTGGTCGATGTTGGGGCAGGTTTGTCTAGAAGTTACCTGTTCAATCTACTTAAAGACCCTCAGCTTGTAGTTAAGCAAAGGCTCTGGCAGGGAATCCCTATCCTTAGTAAGTGCAATGAAAGTATTCCCAAAGCGTTTTGTGCGTGTGGACGCGAGATCATGTCCTCATATAATATAGTGATTCACTGAAAAAATCGAATTAGTCCGTCAGATAGATTTCCAAATATATTGGATACGTGTTTCTTCTTTTTTCACGTAAACAAAGACGATAGCGTTCGTTGAAAATTCGCATGACGTCACTACGTGCTAGAATTTTTATTAGCGATGTGACGCTCTGAACACTTTTGAACTTTGATGCGCTTTATCTTTATATACAATAAATACGTGTCGAATAATTTTAGATAATCGAATGGATGGAGTAAATAGAATTCTGCTTTTTATATCTTGGTAAATAACCAATTGGAAAAAGGTGAGGCAGATTGATTGATTGCATAGAACTGGCCTTCTGAACTTACATATCTGTTATGTATACTGAACTCATCACGTGCTTGTTATAAAAGTCAGATTAGATTCATGAACTAGTCTGTTTATTGGCTGAATAAAATTCTGTTGATGCTCTAAGTTTATAGTTTTTTAACCGACTGAGGATGAAAGAGAACATGTTTGATGGTTTCACTCTTAAACAGGTCGTTAAAGAACTGTAGGAGTTACTAGGTGAGGAAAGAAAACATTAATGTGAGTGTAAGGTTTCATTAAATATAACTGAAACTATACGGTTTAAAATTCATTATAGATATCGACCTACACTCTAAAATTCTTGGCGAAAATACTTATTAAAATAAAATCGGGAGAAAAAGCGGATTGCACTGGCCACACCTATTATTTTTGGATGGGATATCATCGAATGACTTCTCCCGCTCTGGGCGGAGAGGAAGGGAGTGTCAGACTCTTACTGACTAAAACCCACCCGTGATCCTTCTTGTGCCCTTTGCGTCCCAGGGCCGCGGTGACTCTTTCGAACAAATTACAGTACATGGCATGCTAGCTACAGAAGTAGAGAAAAAAAAAAAAAAAAAAAAACAAATTGATTGAGTCAGGCGTTACTTTGCGGAAATCCATTTTAATTTTGAAAATGAAAATAATATATCTAGTTTTAATTTCCGCGAATATTAGTGGGTTGCAGGTATGCACCTCCCTCCCGCCCGCTTTATTATGCACATGCAAGATTACAAGGCAAATGCAAGGATTTTAAGCACATGCAGGAAGGTAAAGCAAAACCCAACACCATTACCGACACGTGTTTCGCCTCTCCACGAGGCATCCTCAGGGGACGTGTTGACTCGCTGACCGTTGAGTTGCGACTGAGAATTTAGTTTTTTTTTTTGTTTTTGAATGGACTACTCGCAGTTCAGCACATTAAGGCTGTTTACTGCTCAACCGGGCAATCCCGTGGTTGCCTTAGATTCTAAGGCCCCCAGCCGGGGCTTAAAACTACTTAAAAACTAAATGGCCGCTCGCTAAGGGCATCCCCTGTGGGACACGGGCCTCGGCTTAGCGGGGTCATTGAGGGGGGGCAGCAAGGGACAGGCTGGGTCTGATTGAAGAGAATTTAGTACAAGGCACCCCCCTTTTATACACTGCCACCGTTGGTTATTTGTGTACAACTACCCACAAACATTCGCAGTAAAGGGGAAGAAACCAAATTCGTCTGGTCATTCAACAGTGCAAAATTATTATTATTACTATGTTTAAAAATCTCTAATTGTTCCAAAACACACAGCCGGAAACCCTTATCACAAATATGTAGTATATTAAAACTGTTGTTGTCGCGCAAAGAATGGCCGGTATCAATTAGATGTTTCGCGAAATTCGATTTGTCCGAATGGCCATTTCTATACGCGGCAACATGTTCCCCATACCTTATGTCAAAGTTACGGCCCGTCTGACCCACATACACCCCGTTGCATTCATCACAGACCAGCCTATACACCCCAGACTTTTTACTATTTTCTAAAATATCTTTTCCGTTACAAACACGGCGTATATTCTGGTCCGTTCTGAACGCTACATAAACGTTGTTTTTTCTAAGTAAATTACTAATCCTATCTGAAATGGGGCCCATATAGGTCAGACTGGCCACATATCTATTAATATTAGTACGCGGACATGCATATAATAGTGAACGAACCCTTTCTTTCTGCTTTTTACTAATTAAACTGTCTACCATTGACTTTGAGTAACCGTTAGAAATTGCGATCTGGTAAATAATATTAAGTTCTTTTACATAATTTTCTGCTGAAAGGGGGAGGGCAAATAATCTATGAATATAGCTGCGGAAGGCGGCTAATTTATGTTGAAGAGGGTGACAAGAAGAGGCTGGTATTGTCGTGTCAGTGTGTATCGGCTTTCGATAAATTTGGAAATCCAAGTTACTATTGTGTTTTGTGTGCCTAAGGCATTAAGTCCGCCTCTGTACATTTGTGTGCGTAAAGTATAAATAAATAAATAAATAGTCAAACCCAAAAAGTTAAGGGAGTTCTGGAACTCTAATTCTAATTTAAATTTAATCTTTGGGTGAGTTTTATTTAGTTTTTTTACAAAAAGGTCTATTTGTCGAACGCTACCATTCCAGCAGATAACTATGTCATCTACATATCTATAATAAAACAGAATATTAGGTTCGTTCACTATATGTTTGACCGTATTAGCCAGAATGATTTAATATTAACAAAGGCTGATAAGGGAAATTCTGTCGTCATTTTGGAAAAATCTGCCTATACTCAAAAAGTTAACGACATCATCCTGGGGGAGGATTTTGAACGTCTTGGTGCGGATCCTACAAGGAGGTTTGCCCTCGAGATAAAGGATGCCATTAAAAACACGTCATACATATCAAAAGACCAATTAAAAAACCTTGTTCCTATGAATCCGAGGGCTCTTTTGTTGTATGGTCTACCCAAGACCCATAAAGATAACATGCCTGTACGTCCAGTTGTTTCTTACATTGGTGCCCCAGCGTACAATTTAGCTAAACGTCTCAACACTTTGTTGAGAAGTAGATCTTCTTTTAATCCCAAATATAGTTTAAAGAACAGTTTAGATTTAATTGAAAAACTAAAAAATATCCAAATTCCTTCCAATGCAAAGTTGTTATCCTTAGACGTTGACAGCTTATTCACGAATGTTCCAATCGATGATTGTTTACGTATTCTGGGTATCCAATTTGAGAAGCAACGGTTACATCCTGGGGAAATTGCGGATTTACTTAACCTCACTAGTATTTGCATGAGACAAAATTATTTTAGATTTAATAACCAATATTATATTCAAAAGGAAGGGTTGGCTATGGGGTCGCCTTTAAGTCCACTAATGGCGGAGGTTTTTATGGATAACTTTGAATGTAAACATATAGTGAACGAACCTAATATTCTGTTTTATTATAGATATGTAGATGATATAGTTATCTGCTGGAATGGTACCGTTCGACAAATAGACCTTTTTGTAAAAAAACTAAATAAAACTCACCCAAAGATTAAATTTAAATTAGAATTAGAGTTCCAGAACTCCCTTAACTTTTTGGGTTTGACTATCACAAAACACAATAGTAACTTGGATTTCCAAATTTATCGAAAGCCGACACACACTGACACGACAATACCAGCCTCTTCTTGTCACCCTCTTCAACATAAATTAGCCGCCTTCCGCAGCTATATTCATAGATTATTTGCCCTCCCCCTTTCAGCAGAAAATTATGTAAAAGAACTTAATATTATTTACCAGATCGCAATTTCTAACGGTTACTCAAAGTCAATGGTAGACAGTTTAATTAGTAAAAAGCAGAAAGAAAGGGTTCGTTCACTATTATATGCATGTCCGCGTACTAATATTAATAGATATGTGGCCAGTCTGACCTATATGGGCCCCATTTCAGATAGGATTAGTAATTTACTTAGAAAAAACAACGTTTATGTAGCGTTCAGAACGGACCAGAATATACGCCGTGTTTGTAACGGAAAAGATGTTTTAGAAAATAGTAAAAAGTCTGGGGTGTATAGGCTGGTCTGTGATGAATGCAACGGGGTGTATGTGGGTCAGACGGGCCGTAACTTTGACATAAGGTATGGGGAACATGTTGCCGCGTATAGAAATGGCCATTCGGACAAATCGAATTTCGCGAAACATCTAATTGATACCGGCCATTCTTTGCGCGACAACAACAATTTTAATATACTACATATTTGTGATAAGGGTTTCCGGCTGTGTGTTTTGGAACAATTAGAGATTTTTAAACATAGTGTATGCTATTTCTAGCAATAATTGGATTCAGGGTGACTTCTTGTTTATTTCAATAAAAATGCGGAGATATCAAAATTGATCTATTCTTGAACAATGCGTAAAGTGAAGTAAGGTAAAATGGTAGTTAAAACTTAAAACTAAAAGTTGACATGGAACATTTGATTGGTAACAAAAAACAACGCGATTGGCTGTTCATGACGTGATAGGTGGTCATCATTGGCTGATGAAGATGACGTGGTTAAAGGTGCGTTCATATGCTCGAACACATAGTAATAATAATAATTTTGCACTGTTGAATGACCAGACGAATTTGGTTTCTTCCCCTTTACTGCGAATGTTTGTGGGTAGTTGTACACAAATAACCAACGGTGGCAGTGCATAAAAGGGGGGTGCCTTGTACTAAATTCTCAGTCGCAACTCAACGGTCAGCGAGTCAACACGTCCCCTGAGGATGCCTCGTGGAGAGGCGAAACACGTGTCGGTAATGGTGTTGGGTTTTGCTTTACCTTCCTGCATGTGCTTAAAATCCTTGCATTTGCCTTGTAATTTTGCATGTGCATAATAAAGCGGGCGGGAGGGAGGTGCATACCTGCAACCCACTAATATTCGCGGAAATTAAAACTAGATATATTATTTTCATTTTCAAAATTAGTAGAGAAAGAGTACATGAGTAGAGAGTAGAGTAGTTTATTTGATTAGTTCAATGGATATTGAAATACTAATACTTCATTTGAAATCGAATTATTGCGATGAATTATTTTCACTGGCCACACCTGTAATGACAGTTCAGCGAATCGGCAGAGATCGGGGCACTTTTCGGTTCCACGAAATAAGTTGTGGGAAAATCAAATAAGTATTGAAGACTTGCTGTGGTTGTTTCTAAGCTATCCTTTCAACTCGTTAACCTTTGAAATGCCTGTGGGCCAAATTATTGTGCAAAACTCAAGGACTGCTTCGTAGGTCACTATTGCGATTAATGAAGGATTTACATACATCCTTAATTATATTAATTTCCACCACTCGACTTAACGTCGACTCAGCTGCCTAAATGCTAATCGAACTGTATTTTATTTTCTGATATTATTATCGTCCTCGCCTTGAAAAGTTTTTCCGTTGTTATGACGATTGAGTCGAGTAGAGTAGAGGAAGTTTCCTTTGGGTTTTAGAATACGGATGTTAGATTTGATGATAAGTCTGGGAGAAGAGTTTTTTCTGTAACAACTCGATAGCCTCGATTGGTGCTCGAGTTTGCCAGCTTTAAATAAGACAAAAAAAAATATATGATTAATGAAAAGTTCTACTTGGGTATTCACTTGTAACAAAACATACAAACAAAAACTTTAGTAAATCCTCATCAAAAACTGTATTCTTCATGACGATTCAAACAACAATAACACAATTGCTTGGCTCGGTAAAAAGTTCGCAGCTTTACTGTTGTTCGGTAGAATGCTCGCTAGAATGCTTGTTAAAACGGTCCTGTTTATTTTAAACAAAATGATTGAATATTATAGCAAATGGCGTTCTGTAGTTTCTGCTAGTACAAATGCGAGAATTTATGTAAGTAGGTACAAGTTAGCTTCTTGCGGTAAATATACTTACCGACTTAATTTGTACGTGTAAGTAATTCTGAAATTTATCATCTACCTAGCCCACCTATATTGGGGTCGGCCTCCAGTCAAACTGGATTTAATTGAGTACCAGTATTTTACGTAGAGGGGCTGCCTACCAGACCTCTTCTACCCACACCACAACTGGGTAACACGGTTTTCTTGGTAAGACTGGAGTCAGATTTTCTGGCTTCTGACAATCCGTAACAACTGCCAAAGATGTACAAATAACAACCGGGAGCAGAGGCAAATAAGAACATGCTTACAGAAACACGATGGAATCTCGGTATGTTAAGACGGTCACCCATCCACAGACCGACCTCGGCAAGCATTACTTAACCTTGAAGATCGACCAGTGCTGCTGTGATTGTTTAGCCTCGAGCTCTGAATATGTAATTCTGAAGTTAAATAGCATAAAATGCTGTCTGGGAATATCCATATACAAGTACAACTTTTCATAGTTATAAATCCTCTTCAAAATATTAGTACCTACCATACATAATTTTGCCCAAATTCACAATTTCTTTTTTCAATATCCTATTTCCCCATGTCCTCATTTTCATAACGTTGACTCGACAAAATGGAATATGTTGTAAAAACTGCTGAGACGATCGACCAGTTCTTGCAGACCTCTTATCTCACCCGCCATAGAAAACTAAAGCATTACTGTGTGTATGATAAGGTTTCAAGTTTTCCTGGTCACCAAAATTCCAAGATTCGCGTTTATTTTTCCAAAGCTCTAGTAATAGTTTTTGAAAGTCCTACAGCCGCGAAATTACTTGCAAAAGTTTTTTAATAATCTGGCTACATAGTTTTCGATTAAAAGTTTTTCTCTTATTAAACAGTTAGGTAACTGATTTGTAGTCGACAAAATCCCTGTGTTATTAGAACAAGCTACTTTTTGAAGGTGTTAAATCTTCTTGTGACCAAAAACATTTGAATGAACACTTTTTAGGGCCCGTCAGACAAACTTGATGCAACAATGCGACAGCTATTTTTTTTCTTTTTTCTGAATGCAGAGTCATCTACTGACTTATCCAACTCTGAGCGGAGTGGAAGGGAGTGTCAGACTCTTACTGACTAAAACCTACCCGTGTTCCTCTTAGTGCCCTTTGCGCTCCAGGGCTGCGGTGACTCTTGCTTAAAATTCCGAAATACAATGCGAAAACTCTTGTTGACAAACGCATTGTTGCATCGTTGTCGTATTATTGCTTTGCAGCTGTCGTACAACTAATTTCTTGTAGGACGTCTCAGTCCTATGTATCCATTTTCATTGGCATTTTAGTGCCTCAATCACCATATATGTATACTACATTTACAAATACATATGTATATATGCCCTTTACTATTCGACAAATATTTACACTTGCTCAAAAATCAAGGAAGTAAACAAAAAAATCCCCACCTAATTGTCATTGGAAAAAAATAAAGCAAGAAAACCCCGAAGCAGTTCTTTTTGTTGTCTTTTTCCGACTCAACAAAAAAACGTTAAAACTGAAACACTGCCTGTACATTTGTCTCTTGCTAACAATGATTAATTAATCCCGTTTTACTACTGTTTACGTCTCCATAATAAAAACCGAGCACAAAAGTTTTACTTCAAAGACTTTCTTTGGCTGGTTTACCACCCAAGGGAAAACTGGATTCTTGCATATCTTTTTTGAAAATAGGCCAGATTAGTCAGTTAGTTACATTATCGAAAAATATTTGATATGTAGGTACTTTTTGCTTTTAAGTCTATACAAATTGACGATGGAAAGCATCAAAGATCAGGAATGGGGCTTGTGACGTCACATCGTGTTAAAAATTGTAACGAGTAGTGACGTCACACGAATATTCAACGTACTGTATCGTCTTCGTTTTAAAAAATACGTGTCCAATATTTAGACTAATAAGATTTTTTTATTCAACTACCCTGTTTATGATCAATGGCCGTTACACGTACCACCAAAACCAACCTAAAGTTTGCAAGTTGCTGGTGTGACACCCCTCTTTTTTTTCTGGATGAGAAATCATCAAATGACTTCTTCCGCTCTGGGAGGAGCCAAAGGGAGTGTCAGACTCTTAAAGACTAAAACACACCCGTGTTCCTCCTCGCTCTTTGCGTTTCAGGGCTGCGGTGACTCTTTCGAACGCAGGCACTGGCCCTAGTGGGCCTGGTCTTCTTTGCTGACATCTCTATGAGGCGCGCGTTAAACATGACGCACCGTCGGCCCGGGCCTGGTTGTTATCGGACGACGAGCCACCCACACCCATACCTCGCCATCCGCAGACCCATGCCTACGGTGGCCTGGAATCACTGGTGTGAGACTCCTGGGCTTTGGAAAGCATGTGAAGCCGTTGATTCTGGGCTTGATCTCTCTCCCGTCACGTCAGATTTCTTTTCCATGACTATGAAAGTATAGGACCAGAGTGTGCTCCTATGTTTTGTTTGCGCTCATATTTAAGAACTATAATAAATATCTACAGCTTACTCGGCTTATTTCCGATAAAATAGGTCACGGACATCGAAAATCCATTATGATTCTCAGAAAGATGACTTTACTAGTATTCAGGCTTCAATCATGGTCTTGTACAAATAACCGGCAGGGGTTATAAGTTATAGTTATATAATAAGGACATATGTTTGGTGTAAAATCCACCTCAATTCTGGTACATCCCAGATAACACCTGACCGATGTCATCAACATAGAATAGAATAGAATACTCTTTATTATGTACACCATATAAGTTACAGAAAATATAGATGAAGAAAACATTAGGTACAAAGGGTGACACAATGGGCGGCCTTATCGCTTAAAGCGATCTTTTCAAGACAACCTTTGGATGGATTTTAAAGTGAAAAGGAAATACAGTACTGTAGGTAGTCTTAGGTGTAATAATAGGGGTGTTTCCTGAGTAAAAAATATATGATTATGTTTAGTCCGTCAGTTAGATTATAGAAAAATATTGGACACGTATTTTTTCCTTTATCAAATCTATAAAAACTGACAAAGATACAAAGCATCAAAGATCAGGAGTGGGGGCTTGTGACGTTACGGCTCGCTAAAAATTGTAGCGAGTAGTGACGTCACACGAGTTTTCAACGCTCTGTATCGGCTTCATTTTTTGTTTACGTGAAAAAAGAAAAAATACGTGTCCAATATTTTTTGGAAATCTATCTGACGGACTAATTAGATTTTTTTAGTCAACTACCCTATTATATATACAATAAATAAATATATAAATAATTGAATAAAATAAAATTATGAAACATAAAGCATAGATCCGAATAAAATCTATTAAAGAGAGAGGTAGTGATTTTTGAGCATATCTATCTGCATTACATAATATGAGAACGAACTTGACGGGATTACCTCATAGAATTCATAACCTATCATATACCGATTCCTATTTCAAGCAGCCATCCGTCATTCTGATTTACGTATTCCAGTGCGTAGAACGTACGTCATAATATTATTCGTGCGTTCATAAAACGGCTCGTAATAAAATGCCTATAAAATATGGATAGGCCATAAAGTCATTTTATGGTGCCTTAATAGGCTTATATTGAATCGTCGTGATAATATTAATATGGTTAATGATACTTAAGGGTTTTTTGAAGGGCGTTGGTGATAGAGTAGCTTATTTTGTATGCAAATTGAAGCAAGTTTTTCACAATATATGCATTGAGTGAGAAATCAGTTTTTTTATATGTTTAAGGGTCCACCCAAATGTACGTGGTTGATGAACCGATGAACTGGTGAAGGTCACGGGAAGCCGATGGATGCGAGACGCACAGGACCGGTTGTTGTTAGGGTCGGCCTATGTCCAACAGTGGACATCTTTCAGCTGATATAGTGATGATGATGACTTAAAGAGTTCTGAGACTTCCAGAACCCATTAACCGGGTAGCACGGTACTTCTTGGCAATACTGGTATGGATCAGCTTTTCTGGTTTCTAACAACCGTAAAAAGATCCAACTGCCAAGGTTTATTTATCTATAATACATGCATAATATAGTAGAGACTTTGTATCAGCAATTTCATCAAAATCTTCAAAATACATAAAACTTATAATTTCAATCATAAATCAAACGTAGTTTACCTCAAAACTAACTTCAGAAACTTCCTTTAAAATAGGAGTTCGGCTTTTGAAATATTTGATCTGACTAGATTCAATATTTCAAAAGCCAAACTCCGAACCTGTCTCTCAATTGACATACGAACGGTATCTCGTTTCAGACATCAGGCGCATCTGCATCAAATTGATGGATTGTGGTTACGTGTGATATGTATATTTTAGACATAATTATACTATGTTATACACATGTTTGGATTCATCTATTTTAGTACCTGCAGCCCTACCATTACGTCTTAAATCCATCATGATTCCTGTGTCAGAGAGAGACGGAGTTACACAAGACGAATAGCACTATCCTTTTCCTTTACACTGAATCATGATAGCATTTCGTAGTACGGCCACTGATTTTGAAACCTAAATGTACGTGTGTGTGTATTTGCGAGTTCGGTTTTAGAAAGATAGAAGAAATAGTGTTTATTTGCGCTTAGCATGACGCATACAAAAAAAATACAAAACGTTTGCAAGGCAGGGAGATATGCGTCACAGTTGGCCATCACTCAGCATAGTGCTGGGACACATGCACCAACGAGACCGAGCCACAACGCTGGTTTTCGTTAAGAGCGTGTACGCCGAATGGCATTTCATACAAATTTTCAAGTCGTTATTTTCCGAAATGACTAAACCGATTTTAATAAGTGTCAAAAAGTTGGTTGAAAACATTTTCGATAAATAGTGTTACAGTTAAATTAGACCCATTTTAAATTTTCCATACAAATATAAATATCCAGTTATCTTTTTTTAACTAACTTTTTAGACCTCTGTATCCTGCTTATATGTGTGAAGTTTCATTAAAATCGGTTCAGTCATTTCGCAAAACAGTGACTTCCAAATTTGTATGAACGGCGTACACGCTCTTAACTGTCAGTTGAACGTTAAAATTCGACGTAGGTGTTATATTCTTTAAGCGCCACTCTACTCGATCTGCGAAACCTTTTTCCTAACTATATTAGGGTCGACTTCCAGTCTCACTGCATGTGGCTGACTGCCATTATTTTACATTCCTGTACCCAGTAACTGGTATGGTATGACTGGTGTCTGACTTTCCGGTTGCTGGCTGACTTTAAGGATTATCATTCGATGTTTAAATGATAGTCAGGACCTACGTTTGAACGTGCTTCCCGAGGCACGAAGGAGCCTCGGCATGAAAACATAACACAGGTATTACTATATGCTCACCGGACATGGCTGTTTCGGGAGGCACCTGTTTCTGATTCAGCGGGAGGACACGGTGAGCATAATTACGGTAGAGGTCTGCCCTGCTTGAGCGGAGTAACGACTTGTCCTCGTCGAGGCTAGTCTTTCATAATAGCTAGTTAGCTATTATGGAAGAGTTTTGACTTACAAAAAGTGATTAAAAATTTGATAGTTGGTCTAAGATAAATAATAGATTTTACGTAACAAACCCGCAATCCGCTCAATCTCACAAGTGAAAAATCTATTTCCCTACTTCTACATCACCGAACTTAAAGATCAGCTTACAATAAGATCTTCGACCTCCCAATTCTCAAACAAAATTTAATGTATTCCGAGGCCAGACATCGCTGAATTCTCTCTCGAAAAAAAAAACGCAAACACATTAAAACCCTGATCTTTTAAGAAGTTACTAGAGCATAAAAATCGTGAATTCTACGAGATCTTGCAATAATTTGTCAGCAATCACTGGAGCCCTTGTCAAAGTTGATAGGGGCTATGAAAAGGCCTGAGAATTGAGGCCATGTGTTGTTCGTAGTGATATCTGTTGGCCTCATTTTACATTTTGCTCTTTTGTGTACTCAGGTGTAATGTTAGGTCTGAATCAAAAGTTGTTTGGTACGTAATATTTTAGTATCGTTTTGGTTATTGTTGTAATAAAATAAAGAACGCAGTTCTATAAGCGAAAGTCGTTTTATTTTAAGAACATCTTGAGCACACCAGTACAGTTTTTATATGAAGAAGAATGACAGAGTTACCAACACCAAAAAATTAAATTAAGGTGAAATTACATTGTCATATTCTCAATAGTTATTGATACTGGCTTCAGTTACCGATTTCGCCCACGTTTAATTCGAAATTCTTCCAAGAATACGTGTAGTTTCGGGAAAAGTATCTTATGTATAAGTTCTAAGCGAGTGCCAAGCTTCATCCGAATCCTTTCCACCGTTAATAAGTGACGAAATGATTTTGAATGTATGATATTAGTATTGATGAAACAACGATCTGTGATGTTAAAAACTGGCTTACATTGTAAATCCTTTACGTTAGGCTCTTAAAATGCGTTTTATAAGAACGATAAAAAATATACAGGAAAAGACTTGTGTAAAAAATATAATTATCATCGCCCATCATGTCGGTTCTTGTAATTTTTCGTGGAAAACTTTTCAACAGAAGTTTTTTTATCTCATTTCTGCGATTCGGCAGTAATTCTACTTTTATGAAGTTCGTAATTGTGGGCGGGAATCTTTTAACGATATTCCTTCCTGTTATTTTCTGCATCGGATTTTTAATGGATATTGTTGGAATTCTTTACGAAAAAGATCCATATTAAATTAAGATTCGATTGCATGTAGGCTTCTGGGAACTATCCGCAAGATAATGTTTACCTTCCTACTTTAATTACGAGTAGTTCTTCTCGTTTTCGTTTTTAATCTAAATATATATAACTCAAAAGTGACTGACTGACTGACATAGTGATCTATCAACGCACAGCCCAAACCACTGAACGGATCGGGCTGAAATTTGGCATGCAGGTAGATGTTATGACGTAGGCATCCGCTAAGAAAGGATTTTGATTAATTCTATCCCCAAGGGGATAAAATAGGGGATGAAAGTTTGTATGAAACTTTGTCAATTTTAAACAAATCGGGCTGAGAGTTTCAAAATCGGGGGTAAAGTAACTATTCCACGTGGACGAAGTCGCGGGCAGAAGCTAGTTACAAATAAAAGCAAAAAAGCTGCTATTTTAGATAACCCCTATATATTGGCTCAATTCTGGGTAAATGTGTACCCCATAGCCTCCGCTCTTTTCGTTGTGTTCACCAATCCGTCATGAACGTTTCTATCTCGTCACGTCAGTTTTTCCTATCCTCGGTAACGACGTTCGTCCTCTAATAAATAATAATAATTTCTAATGTATTATTGCCGTATTAGATATCAGTATATATATGTTTGCCATGCCTATGTACTCATGCCTTTTTTTTTGGATGGGTAGTCATGAAATGACTTCTCCCGCTCTGGGCGAAGCGGAAGGGAATGTCAGACTCTTACAGACTAAAACCGATCCTTTGGGTTGTAGGGCCGCGGTGACTCTTTCGAATAAATTCCGCAACCCTAGATTAATACCCATGCCTTACCTTTATGTGTGCTAAAAATTCCATAATAAGGACAGTTTTAGATTTTTGTCGTCCTCAAATATGTTTTTTATTTATTGTATACCAAATATTGTAAAACATTTTTATTTAAAAAGAGTAACTATGGAGTTTCTTGTCCATTCTTCTCCATAAGAATCTATCTTTGTGAACGGGCGGTAGAGTTACTTTATTATTTTAACTTTAAATGATGACGTTCAGAAGTGCCATTTAATGGCCTAATTTCAATAAACATTTTGACTTTAACTTTGGAGCGCCTATTTAGGACCAAAAGTATAAAATATCCTTTATTACATTTCCATAACGCCTTCATATAGGTACTTATTAAAAAATAAAGCCCAATGTCATCAAAGCTTCGCAAATATAGGTTAAATTATTCCCATCCACAAGCGACTAGGTTTGAATATTAATCCCCTGTTAAAAGTCTATTGTAATCGTGCCGATACTTGTCAGACGAGGGCCTCGTTAGACAAATGTACTACAAAATGGATACAGAAGTCCGACTCCATACAACGAGCAAACAGAGACGCACGCACACATAGACGCGTAAGTGCGGCGATCTCAAACAAATGCCGGTGACGAGTGCAATATTGCAATCACTGTACGTCCAGCGTGTCTATTTGTGCGTACGTTCTCGCTCGCTGTATGGAGTCGATCTTCTGTATCTATCTGTGTTGTGGCTGGAGTCTGGATCAGGGGATTAGAAGATTGTTGACACATTTTCAGCTCGAGGGGATAAGACGGCTTTGATCGGACAGGCAGTAGTGTTGGGTCTATGGTTTTTGAAAAAATGGTTACTTTTTTTGTCTTCTTCAGTGAGTTGCCGCTTCCATGCCTGCTCAAGCCTACTGATTGAATCTTCCTATACATATATCTTACTTTAGGTCCAGGCTTCACGAAAATGACATTTAATTTACTATAATAACCTCGTTGGTAGTTATATTTTCGAGCCGTTTGGGGTTGAAACTCTCGGGTCGTGGGGTCCGAGTGCTCATAACTTGTTTAAAGATTTGTCAAGACTTCGCGTGACCCAAGAGCTGCCTTTTATTTTGGGCAAAGGGGTCATACATTTATAAGCGAATAACTTGACAGAATGTACCTACTGAACCATAGTATAAAGAGGGGAAGTAGGTTATCTCCGGCCTAATTCGCGATATAATTGCCTACTGTCTTAGGGTTGTCACTTTAACACATCTCTGTATAGCTAATTCAGTGATCATTAGTCAATAAAGTTCAACAATGGTTTGATTTTACAACTGTAAGTACTTACCCACTTAGTTACTATACCTACAATACTGAGAAATCGGCATAACTAAACGTAAACTAAGCAATAGCGGCAAATCAATTGATAGATCAAAAGTACCTACCTAATATATTCTAGTAGGAAATTAGGCCTACCTACCTACTTTCTCTGTGTGATAGAAAACTAATAAAAATAAGTAAGTAGGTATCTCATCATCAAGTAAAAATTATATGCTAGAATAAGTGACTAGCTTACCTTTCCTGTTCATTAGGTAATCTGAACAGAGATAATTCTGGAATCGATGAATTATTGAGACACCCAAACACACAGCAATACGTTCTCCTGCGACTGTCAGACATTTTTTATTTATTTAGCGGTGACGCGCGAACCTCGTGCAGTGTTAGCCCCGACTGGCGCACTGAGAAATGGGTCGAGACTTGTTAAAGTGTGCGTGCGTCGCATGTGCGACGCATAGATACTATGGCGCACACATACAAGCCGCGCGGTGCGTTTGTATGAAGATTACCTACTTCCCCTGTTTATACTATGACTGAACAGTAGATTTTATTTGAAATTTCGGCGTTGGCCCCGTCGTCTTTATTTCCTCTTTTTCATGTCCCACAGTAAAAGCTGCCGTTACACCATTCGAACCTAATTTATCCGTGTCGGGGAACCCTAAGTTTCCTGTGCCCTATGTTCTGCTACTTGGCTAGGCCAGAACATCCAATAAATTGTTGAACCGTACTCTAACAGGCCGCCAGTATATCGTCAGTTTATGTCAGGTTCACAATTTCTCGGAATTACTTCGAGAGATTATTGACTATCAAATCCTGATGCGTAAAAAATATCCCAAATGCTCAATTGACAATTTATCGAGAGTTTACAATCTCTCAAGATATTTTACAATCTTACGCATTTTACAATTATCCGGTGATATACATATATAGTTTTACTTACTAACATAAGGTTAAATTCAATAAAAAATATATGAACAACTGCTGTGTCTGAAATAAAAAAAATACTAATATCATAAATGCGAATGTTTGGATGGATGGATGTATGAATGGATATTTATGAAATTTGCCACAGAGGTAGATTATAGTCTTGAATAACACATGGAATACTTTTGCCTCGAGACGCGGGCGGCAGATATTCATTCATAAATAAAGGCCACACAATGCCATAAAAATCTTTTATGTAAGTAGGTAATCTGTTTGTCCAGGTGTGAATCCAATTTAATCCAGACCACAAAAGACCTTATCTATGTAGATGTGTCCATCAATAGAACTGGTCACGAATGAAATCATATTTTATGAAATCCAATACTAAAATCCGGTGACGCTGAAAGATAAAAATATTTCATAATCCATTGTACATAGAGCCGCTGATTTAAATAAGTGACTTATGTTTTTGAAGGGACGAAGTGTCAGGGTAAACTGGTCGGTAAGACGTCAAACACATGTGGCAAAAAAATATTGTGAGTAAATCGCTTTTTCAATGTTTGTTGTGACTCAGTTTATTATGTTTGAAACTTAGTGAAAAGTTAATATCTCTTGATCTTTAACTCTCCACATCTATATAGGGTTTTTACTTTAAAAATCTAATTAGTCCGTCTGATAGATAAAAAAAAATATTGGATACGTATTTTTTCTTTTTCACGTCAACAAAAAATGAAGACGATACTGTGCGTTAAAAACACGCGTGACGTCATATTTACAAGCGAAGTGACGTCACCAGCCCCCTCTCTTGAACTTGGATGCGCTATGTATATCTTTATAACTTTTTAACGATTTGAAATGACAAAAAATATGTTCAATATTTTTTGAAAATCCAACAAACGGACCAAATAGAATTATGATTTTGATATGTAGTAAAATGACCAATTTTGTTACATATTTTGTAAAGCAACAGCTTTCATTTCTAGAGTAAATTGAATAGAGGGTCAATTCCGCAATTTTTTTAAACATTGTCCGAATTTACCTACAATTTTTCAAAAATACCTCTATTTTCATCAACATTTTCTGCGACGGAGCTTCGAATAATAACGTTGCTTTGAAATAGTCGAGTCGAATCGATGCTCAGATTCAGTTTAGGCAAATGAGAAGGTATTGTAAATCTTACATTGGATGCCAGAGTTCATCGAAAACACTCTTTCCCGCGGTTGTAATACTTCACAGTGTTACCATGTGTTTTTGTACAACGAAAGCTAATAAAAACTTATTATTATGATTATATTATTACTAGCTTCTGTCCGCGACTTCGTCCCTGTGGAATCCCCGATTTTAAAACATTATTTATCGCTGCTCCGCTCCTTTTGGCTTAAGCGTGATGATATATAGCCTATAGCCTTCCTCGATAAATGGTCTATTCAACCCAAAAAGATTTATTCAATTCGAACCAGTAGTTCCTGAGATTAGCGCGTTCAAACAAACAAACAAACAAACTCTTCAGCTTTATAATATTAGTATAGATAAATGTGGGATTGACATGCACTTGTAATTCCATTGCGGTCTTGTCCCATCCCATATAATTTTGAACTTTTTATAATCAAAGTTCTTTTTAAACTCAAATAAAAAATCTATTGTTGATAGAATATCACTTTTGTCTTCTAGAGTTATATGCATTACTGCATATAACTCTAGAAGATACTCTATACTCTATGCAAACTAAGGATTGGCTGACCTCGGATAGTAGGTAATCATTGCCATACAACGTGGCAAATGCCGCCAGTCTTTTGAGATCATTTCCAGTCTATAGTGACGCGGACGAGTTTTGTGATGCCATATAAATAGATTAGTATTGAAATATAAAATGTACACGTTTCTAGTTATAGAAAGGTTTTTAAACTATATGTAGGTATAATATTTTTAACAAAACAAGTACACAATCCAGTGAACGCAAATAAAACATGGAAGCATTACTTCAAGGGATCTAAGCGCGAATCGTGACCCAAAAATCTAAACAAACTCACACATCGAAACCTCGTCGCGGATTCGCCGAACCACACCAACAACATTATTGCTAATACGGTGCACAGTTAAAAATTAACCTTATTTCCTACGTATTTGGGTTTAAATTACCATGTAACGAATAGGCCGTGTAACTAAACACGTGAGCGGCGCAATCGGTAAACCCCGCCTACCGCGGCGCAATGTGCTTTGGGTCATTTTTTTGAGTTAGGAATGCTTGCACGTTTTATTTGCGTTTATTGACACAATCAGCCTATGACGTATCATGGACGTATCTGTCAGTCACTCAGGAACACGAACTAAAACTCTCTATTATGTCAAATGAATTAGGATAAGCGCCGTAATCATTTCGCCGTCCCCAGAAAATAAAATATTAACTGCCTTTACCTTTGTATTAGTGTTTTGTCACTTTTGGGACCTGTGAGTAGTAACACGTATGTGGCTTAATTTTTTCGTGTTTTACCACGTTACACAATTTTACAAAAGTGTATTTTTATTTACTATTCTAAAATGTTTAAAAGAAGTGTTAAGATAATATTAACTAAATGTATACCTTTATTTCCGGATGGGAAATCATTATTTTACTTCTCCGTAAGTAAAGTGTGCAATATTTGATTCCGTTCAAGCTATACGGAGAATAAAATGATAATCGACATTATACATTTTACGCGATGATTTATTTTGACTAGCTTCTTATTTTTTAAATAATATTTCTATACTATACGAAAATATAAAAAAATACAAGAGCAATCAACGAAAACTTGCCTTTGTATTTTTCCTGAAAAGTTGCGGTTTTGTAATTTTATTCTCCTGGGACGGCGATTTGGTGTCGGCGCAGCATAACTACTTCTTCCAAACTCCTCAATTTGTCATCATGTCACTTGTCAAACCCTTTCTAGCCAAATCATCTATCACACAGTCCATTCACGCTGGTTTTGTCTTCTCCTATTCTTAGTCATCCAAATTCAAACTAAAAAAAAGTAAAAAAAAACAAAAATGTTCTATATTTAAATTTCAATAAATTGCATTTTTATTATTTCCTTCCAAGATATTCCTTTTTCAAAGGCTGCACGTGTATTTACACGAGCAAAGACCGAAGCGACAAAGCAAAACAAAACTTTTTCATTTCCGGCCAGTTCTAAAAATAAAATGGCGTCGTGTGACTTTCTCGAGCTTCTAAGAAACAATTACATAAATTGCCGTGGAGCCACACCCAGAGTTTATTTGATGAAGGGAATGGTTGGCCCTTTGTAATGTTTTATGTGTAATGTTGTAATGTTTATAAGAATCTCTTGTACGCACACAAAATTAATCTTTTTTAAACACATCAATGATATGTTCCACTCATTGGCAATTTGCGCTTTTTCAAAGCTGCATTTGTACTACTTTTGCCGTCGGATAGGGATGTTTCCTGAGTAAAAAATATATGATTATGTTTAGTCCGTCAGTTAGATTATAGAAAAATATTGGACACGTACCTATTTTTTCCTCTAACAAATCTATAAAAACAGACGAAGATACAAAGCATCAAAGATCAGGAGTGGGGGCTTATGACGTCACGGCTCAGTAAAAATTGTAGCGAGTAGTGACGTCATACGAGTTTTCAACGCACTGTATCATCTTTGTTTTTTGTTTACGTGAAAAAATAAAAAAATACGTCTCCAATATTTTTTGGAAATCTATATGACGGACTAATTAGAGATTTTTAGTTAACTACCTTATTGTCCCAATAGTGTTAAAATATCGTCTTCGTAATATCGTAAATAATGTCTGTAGCGTTCGAAAGGTTGTTTTTTCTGTTCAAAAAACCCTCTCGCACAATAATCAACCAAATCTATCCTAAAAACGGTCCAAACATCACTTACTACATATTATAAACCAAAGCCAAATAAGGATATCTTATTGAATGTGTTGGTGAATATTGTATTTTCATAGAATTTTCACCAATAAGGTTTCATACAGGTTTTGTGTAATTTGGCTGAAATATCTGAACGTTATTGAAGTGGAGTTTATTATATACTTTGCTATCCGTACAAAGTCAAGGCATTTTGTTATTGAAATATAAAAAATATCTACAGGTAAATAAAATTGTGATCGCATACTTTGGTAAAATATATGGAATAGGTAGCTGTTTTTTCGCGAAACAATTTACGTTTCTGAACGGTGGCCGATATACTAAAATTCATTCGAAATTTACTCATTTTTTATGGGATCTGAAGATACTTAGTGATCATTTTGGCATTCAAAGAGTGAAGCTTAGATTAGTCTTGTGAGACAGACCATAAGGTTTCTAATGGTTTATTCAATAACCAGTCTGTAGATATTACCATTACTAGCTGACCCACGTAGCTTCGTTTGTGTCACATTTTTCATGACTGCTCCGCTCCTATTGGTTGTAGCGTGATGATATATACCTATAACCTCCCTCGATAAATCTAAATATATATAACTCAAAAGGGTCTGACTGACTGGCATAGTGATCTATCGACGCACAGCCCAAACCACTGAACGGATCAGGCTGAAATTTGGCATGCAGGTAGATATTATGTCGTAGGCATACGCTAAGAAAGGATTTTTGAAAATTCGTCCCCTAAGGAGGTAAAAAAGGGGTTAACATTTTGTATGGAACTCCACGCGAGCGAAGTCGCGGGCATAAGCTAGTAGGCTATATAACACAGAAAGAGTTTTTCAAATCGGACCAGTAGATCCTGAGATTAGCGCGTTCAAGCAAGTAAACAAACAAACACTTCAGCTTTATGTATTAGTATATAGATAACACATTTATCTGTTATGCCAGACAGAAATAATCGAAAATTTTCAAACTAAATTCAAAATATCATCGCGTTATTCAGCCTTAACAAGGGGAATCCCGTTACCCAGTAACTGGGTTGTTGATTTTATTAATTGGTCAGAGGCAAGGCAGATGAAAATTAGTTCATTTTGTTCAAAAGCTAAAACACACAAACGACTGTTATTTCTTTATCTATCTCAAGTTTTACCACTTTCATCATAAAATTCCTAATCAAATACTAACTTAAAACAATAGACGAAAACCTTAAAAAAGAAAGATTTTTATTTAAAAAGCACCTTTTACCCCCTAAGGGACAAAGGGTAATTTATTCGGCGTTACTTCAATATTTTTATGAAATTTATTTTACCTTGTCGGGTAATAATTTTGCGGACTATTTTATGGCCTTTGCGCCTAGTGGCCTGGGCCAAGGGCGAGTTATTGCGAAGTAAGTGACAAGTTTATTTTCTTTATTAAATCTTTTATAATGCAAAGTTTTTATAGCTGTTGTAGATTAAAACGTTAAATATCTTTGGAGCTAAGTTAGTGACACAAAATTTATAGCAAAATGAATGTGGCAAAATGTGAAACACACGGTAGTGGCTGTGATTGGTTGGATTAATTTTCTACAGCCAATCACTTGTCTGTGCGTGACACACTGCCACATCGATAAATTACTTTCCGAAAATACCGTTTGTAAGTAAATACATTAAAATTGGTAAACCTTCGAATATCCGTTTTCGATAGGCACAGGATGTTCTTTTACACAAAAAAGTTTTTTTCTTTTAGGATTTAGCGTGGTAATGCTGCCAGCCTTTTAGGTACATTACCTTATTTAGTGGCCAGCGATGCGGACGAATTTTCCGGCGCCATCTTTTGACTACTTTTATTTTTAGTTAGTTAAATGTTTTTTTTATTTAAGTGTTTATATGGTAATAGTTGGTGATAATTATCTTCTATCTTCTATATCTATACTTATAATAAATCTGTAGAGAGGTCAATTCTGTACAGTGAATATATTTTCAAAATAACTATCAAGGGGTGATTAGTGATCGATACTGGTGCCAAAAATACAATCAGTAAAATTTTTGTCTGTCTGTCTGTCTGTATGTTCTTTATAGAAACAAAAACTACTCGACCGATTTTAACGAAACTTGGTGCCATTATTCTTCATACTCCTGGGCAGGTTATAGTATACTTTTCATCACGCTACAATCAATAGGAGCAGAGCAGTGAAGGGAAATGTTGGGAAAACGGGAGAAGTTACTCCATTTTTTAAGCTTCCGTCGCGTGTGTAACCTTAATGGTTAAAGTTACATAGAAATCATGTAATACGGAAATGTTTTACATAAAATTATCTAAAAAATATCCCGGAACAGCATATGTCTATCTTTTATGGTTGACGGGATGAGGGGATAAAATAGGGGATGAACGTTTGTATGAAACTTTGTCAATTTTAAACCGATCGGGCTGAGAGTTTCAAAATCGGGGGTAAAGTAACTATTCCACGTGGACGAAGTCGCTGGCAGAAGCTAGTATGAAATAAGATTTTTAATTAATCAACTGTCAGATTGCGAAGCAGCATGTTAGATCATCAGTAGTACAGACGACTCAGCTATACCTGTCACATTTACACGAATATACGAAGACTAAGGACATCGTAGAGTACTTACGGGTGAAATCCAACTGGAACTTGAGGGTGGAGAAATTCCAACCTCGCCGATGAGCTCCATCACGACGCCCCCGTCAAAACCCCCCCGACTTTTGCCTAACGAACCAGCCCGCGCCGCTGAGCCATAAGCGTTAAATCCCCAAAATAATATCAACCTGACCCAGCCTGAACCCTTGCTCCCCTCCCTCAATGACCCCGCTAAGCCGAGGTCCGTGTCCCACAGGGGATGCCCTTAGCGAGCGGTCATTTAGTTTTTAAGTAGTTTTAAGCCCTGGCTCCCGCCTTAAATTCATTTGAGGCCACCACAGGAACAATCGGTTAAGCAGTAACCAGCCTTAGTGTGCTGAACAGCGAGTGGTCCAAAAATAAAATGGACCTTGAGGGTGGAGAAGTTGGAGGCGCGACATCACACCAATTTCAAGTTGTTCGTTGTGCGCGTTCCAACAATTCACTTCGTATTCTTCCTCAAGGAAAAGTTTTGGCTGAAAGGTGCTGTATCATATAAATGGTGAACAAGACTTTAAAATAGCGAAAAATTACTCTGAACTCATATTAGATATAAGGAAAACTCTTAGTGAAATAACTCATACGAATATTATTATCTGTCTACCCACATATAAATACAATATGCACGCAAATATGTATAACTGGCGAGTTATGAACTTTAACTACTCTTTATGTCAAGATATCTGGACACACAAATATGCTCATGTATTAGATTCAAATGCACATGTCGACTACGATTATAATACATTCTTCAGGCAGTCCGGCCAACTAAATAATTTTGGGTTCCATTCAATTTTTGTTAATCTTCTAGCTTTAATTAATGACATTCAATGCATCAACATAAATAATAATAAGACTGTAAACACTCACCTGATAAAATTAACGTCTCACAATCCCACACACGTGTTAGAAACAGAAAAGCAGTTTTTTCGTCACTAAAAGCCTTTACGTGATGCATCAAAACATAGCGGGGCTTTTAAATAAAGTCGATGCTCTAAATGTTTGCTTACACGAATTGTCAGAAAAAAATATAAGTGTTGATGCGCTGTGTGTAACCGAGCATTTCATAATGTCAGGGTACGAAAGCCATTTAAATGTCCCCAATTACTCGCTAGCATCAGTTTTCTGTAGGAAAGAAAGCAAAAGAGGCGGGGCTTGTATTTTGATTAGAAACGGGCATCAATGGAAAGAAGTTCCACAGATAGCTGGGGCATCTATACCTGGTGTAGTTGAATGTTGCGGTGTGGAGCTCATACAATATAATATGATTATTTTATGTGTCTACAGAGTACCAAAGCGAAATAATCTGAATGTATTCTTTGAAACGATAGAAAAAATATGTAAAAACGTCAGTAAAAAAAGGTATGATAATATTATAATAGCAGGAGATTTCAACATTGATTTAATGAAAAAAAACAGGGTTGTGTTGGATTTCGAATGTCTGTTACTAAATTTCAATCTTAAGTTAGCCTTAAAGCAACCAACAAGAATTCAGAGCCAAACATGCATTGACAATTTCGCACATAATTTTACAGTCAAATGTAAAACGGACATTATGGAATTTGCGCTGTCAGACCACACAGCGCAAATAATAAAATGCCCGGTAAAAAAAACGTGTGTGCTAAAATACTGGCGCAGAAAACGACGGGACTTTAGCGTAGAAAATATGGTGAAATTTAGGGACTGTTTAGAAAATTTGAATTTTTCGGAAATGTATGAAACAGAAGATCCAAATGTCGCTTTTGACATATTTATTGACAACTTTAAACTTTTTTATGACCTTTGTTTTCCATTTAAAATGACTACAGTAAATGTAACTAAAAAACCAAAATGGATCTCACAGGGCATTAAATTATGTAGCAAAAAGAAACGCCAATTACTCTGGCGTTACAGACTAAAACCAAATATCACAAATAAAAACATTTTTAAGAATTACACAAAAAGGTTTAAAAAAGTTATGCAATTGACTCGATATGCTCAAAACAATTACTCAATTAAAACAGCAACAAATAAATCTAAAATGACATGGAACATAATAAATAAATCGAAACCGTGTTTACCTAAACAATCTATTAGCAACATAATTGTCGATGACAAAATAATAAATGACCCTTTAGAAATAGCCAACGCATTTAACAATTTTTTCGTAGATAAAATTCAAGCAATTCAGGGGGCAGGAAGCAAAGTAACAACGAATATTATGAAACGGAAAGACTCGATTTTTGTAGCACCCAGTGTACCTGTAGACATATTAAATATAATTAAATCTTTAAAGGCCTCAAATAGTACGGGTTATGATGGTATTTCTACAATGGTTGTAAAGTATGTTTCTGAAACCATTTGTACCCACTTAAGCCACCTTATTAATCTGTGCATTAGCTCAGGAGTATATCCGGATGCCCTAAAAGTTTCTAGAATCAAACCATTATTTAAAAAAAACAATAAGGAGCAAATGGCTAACTATAGGCCAATTGCCTTAATTCCGATAATGTCCAAAATTTTTGAAAAATACTTATATAAAATATTGTACTCATACCTCGAAAAGAAAAAGATCTTTAGTAAAGAACAAAAAGGGTTTAGACAAAATATGTCAACCAATATGGCCATTTATGACTTTTTACATACAGTTATGACGAATATGGATAGGAGAATCCCGGTGTGCGCTATATACTGCGACATGACGCAAGCGTTTGACTACGTTGACCATAACATCTTGATTCAGAAATTAGAAGCTTACGGCATAAGGGGAAACATACTAAACCTTATTCATTCATACCTAACTAATAGAAAACAATACACGGAAATTGAAAGAATTAATGTTAAGACAAAAAAAGAGGAAATTTATGTATCAAACGAACGCACACCTACATACGGTGTTCCTCAAGGCAGCGTACTCGGATCTTTACTATTCATAATATACATCAATGACCTGCCTAGTGCTATTGACCACCCCATGACTCTCTTTGCCGACGACAGCACTATGACTATAGCATGTAAAAATAAAAATATATATGAAAGGGACATAAATGAATCTTTGACATCGATAATATCGTGGTTAAACAGGAATAACCTGAAAATAAATCTAGACAAGACAATTATTATGCATTTTTGGCAACGCGCGCGGGCTATACATGATATAAACGCAATTTACAAGGACACTGTACTTAATAAAGTCGACACCACAAAATTTCTGGGAATTATGATTGACTCTAAATTGAATTGGAAAGCACACATCGAATACCTAAGTAAACGGTTGAGTTCCTCTGCGTACGCCTTGTATAAACTGGCTCCAGAACTAAACACAGATGCCTTAGTAACATCTTACCATGGTCTAGTGGCATCCTTATTGCGCTACGGTATTATATTTTGGGGGAATTCCACAGACAAAACAATAGCGTTTAAGGCCCAAAAGAGATGCATTCGTGCCATGTTCAACTTGAAGTCGACAGACAGCTGTATGCCATTATTCAAAAAATACAAATTATTAACTTTACCATCTTTGTACATTTTTGAAATTGCGGTATTTGTTAGGGTAAACCATAGTCTGTTTCCACGACTAGATGACACCTTCCCACGTAACAGGCGTGATAATAACCAACTGTGTTCGCATACATCAAAGACTGCATTAATGGGAAAAAGCGTTTTCTGTATGGCTCCTAAAATTTATAATAAAATACCACAGGCATATAAAGCACTGCCAGTTAACTTGTTTAAAAAAAAGATTCGAGATTTATTAACGGACAAGTGTTATTATAATATAAATGATTTTATGAATGATAAATTTTATTAATCTTTAAATAGCATGACATTTTATTATAAATATATTACTGACTTATGAATGTTTATGACTGACTATTATGTACCTGAATTGTGACATTTAGTAATTTAAGTTTTAATTTTGTAATTCTTATTTTGAGTTTTGTAAATTATATAAATTTGTACGCCTTACGGGTGAAACATGTACGTACGAAATATTGAATATTGTGACATCCTGCATGCTTGCATGTATACGCATGTTTTGACAAATAAACTATCTTTATCTCTTTATCTTTATCTTTATCGGCGTTTCCACGGCCGGCTATGCGACGCTCGCAGCGTAACACGACGCCTTGTAACTTGCATGTGCAGTATTTTTTTTTATAAAATATGTATTAGTTTATAATTAATGTTTTATACTTACATATGTATTGTAAAACGTACAACAATGGCCCTTTTTTTTTTTTTTTGGATGGGAAATCATCGAATGACCCCTCCCGCCCTGGGTGGAGCGGTAGGGAGTGTCAGACTTTTACTGACTAAAACCCACCCGTGCAGGAGCACGGGTGGGTGCCGCGGCCCTGGAATGCAAAGGGCACATGGAGGACCATGTGCCCTTTGCATTCCAGGGCCGCGGTAACTCTTTCGAACAAATTCCGCAACCCTAGCAGGCACCGACCCTATGGGGCTCCTTCCCTGGTGCTGACGGCTCCTTGAGGCGCGCGTGAAGCACAACGCGTCGTCGACTCAGCCTGGTATCGGACGGCGAGCCACCCACGCTCACCGTCCACAGGCATCAGCCACTGCGCAATAGCACAGCGGTCGATTTGCCTCTGGAGGGGGCCGAAATGGGACCATTACTGGCACTCCATCTAAGCACCCTCCCGAGTGTTGGGAGTCGCAGCACCCGCAGCAGAAGCGGCAGTGGCGGCGACGGAAGCCGCGGCGGCGGCAGACGCGGCGGCAGAGGCGGCGGCGGCGGCGGACCTCTTGCCCTTGGTCGGGGCGGATGGCGCGCAGGCCCTTCCCCCAGCCCAGTGCTCGGCCGGCTTGCCAGCAGCCGCACATGCACTGCAGTGCGGCGTGGCCTCGCACGAGCCGGCCCGATGACCGGACTGACCACAGCGGAAACAAAGTCCGCTGCGGTCCACCTCCGAGGGGCACATAGCTCCCGTGTGGTTGCCCACATGGCAGCGGTAGCACCTCAGAGGCCTGGGTTCCAGCAGTTTTACCCGCGCAGACACCCACCCCACCAAGAGCCTTCGTCCCTCCGACAGAGTTCTGGCCGCCGCCACGGGGCAGCTCACCACAAGGTTTTGCATGCCCGTGTTATCAGGACGGATGGTGCCCGCCTTGACAAGCTCGGCAGAGCACCCTCCAGTCCTGGCGACGGCGGCCACAACCTCCTCCTCCGTCACGGAGTCATCCAGGCCCACTATGCGCATGTCAATGCACCTAGTTGGCCTGGACACTCGGACCTCGTCCGCGGGGAGGACCGCCTTCAGCCTTTCGGCCAGGGCGTCCGCGAACGGACCGCTCTCCGCTCCGGCGAGCTCGAGCTTCCGGGCACCGGTCAGGGTCCTCCTAGTTGCCGGTAATAATTAATGAGCCGTTCAGTATGTCTTGCACAATATTAATTCCTAAACAGAATCGATGATGATCAGAATTTAATTAGAAGAAGATGTTTCTGCTGACAAACTAATATACTCGTATAGTTGAAACTATGTCTATTTCATAGCTAAAAATCAGAACATATTACAAAAATTAGTATTAGAGAGTTTCAACTATCAACTTTATATTCCATGATGACTATCTAAGCGTGTGATATGCAGATTAAAATCTAGAAAAACTGTAATCTATTCAAGAATTTTTCCAATAATCTGTTCGCCATCTTCCATTTTGCATAGCACTTGGCGTGACGTGATCTAAATGAACTTCCCAACCAATAATGAAGTTTAATTTAAAATTTAATCAAGGAACGTACTGGCTGTTTACATTGGATTTTAAAAATAGAATTTCTAGTTTGATGTCTGTTTGACGGTTGGGCAATATGGTGGACTATTCTCGGCAAGTTCGACGGTTTTTCGATGCTGGAATTTGTAAGATGAGTATTTTGAGAGATTATTTCTCAAAATACTCATCTTACGCAGCTCGTTCCAATAATTTATTTTGTCTTTTATGATAACAGATGTAACTGGTACGAGTTGGTAGTCAGCGAAGTAAAACGAGGAGATGACTTCAAAACACTTAATATTATCAAAGGCACGGATATATCTATACCTATGTAATAATTTTAAAACGCATACGAGCACATTCGCTCGCGATGCGTGCGCGGAACGGAACCATAGACCGAACTGTTCGCGGGTGTTCGGAGAGGGGCTAGCTGCCCGACCCATACATTTGTACTTGATGGTTATCCTATGGTTAGAAATTATGAGCGCATCGCTAACAACAGATATTTCGTAAACTTTTTTTTACACAATGCGAAAACGAATTCTTTTGTTTTTAAAATAAATCATCGCGGATTCACAACGAGATACCGTTCGAATTTAGAAATAACGTTTACGTAACAAGGCTGAAATAATCGTTATTTTTGTTCACAAATTCGGAACATAATCGCTGCACTTAATTATCATATACACATTTATTTAATTATTGACAGCAACCCTATGGCTGAAAGAGTTAAGGCCGCTGTGATGCAAAATCAGAGGTAAAATAACTGCGAATGAATTGTATCGGGTTTCGTCGGACGCATGAAATTCCATGTTTCTGTGGTAGCAGTAATACTAGATCTTTGTCGAATTTATGGGCCATTCAATATCATGGCATACTGCATAGGGGAATTCTGTTTCAGTGGTATCCATATTATAGTAAGGCGTTATGTAGATACAATATAACAGATGTGGAGATTAAAAGTTATGCTTTCGTGTACCTATTCAAGTATCTCTTTTCCGGGGTTTCGATCTTGAGGCCTGTTCCACAAGATCGTGTGTTTTGGGTGCCTCAGTCACTCAGCTATAGTTAAAAGTGAAATATTTTTGGAATTGGGCCAGTAGTTAGGTCAGTATTAGTTGGGTAGTAGTTTTTGGTAGTGGGTGGGTTGGGAGTATAAACTCCTACTAAAAAATCATTTGGGAAGTAAGGTAAAAGCACCTATTACGGAGGTATTTCGCGACATTTGAAAGTAAGAAACAAAAATAAGAATTTGTAAGTATTTTTAAAGGTGCCAAACAACTTTATCGTCAAAAGTGGAACTTACATTTTGTATTACTGTTGAGTCTATGTTTCTTTTCATGATATTTCTTATTTAAAAAAAATATTCAAATAGTCGGGTCGATTTTCCCTAATACGGAGGTATGATTTTGGTCAGAGCCTAATACTGCGGTAGACGGCTCCTAATACGGAGGGTCTGAAATTATATTCATTGAAGTTTCGTACAAATAATATTTATCTATACTTATCTATACTTAATATTATAAAGCTGAAGAGTTTGTTTGTTTGAACGCGCTAATCTCAGGAACTACTGGTTCTAATTGAAAAATTATTTTTGGGTTGAATAGACCATTTATCGAGGAAGGCTTTAGGCTATATATCATCACGCTTAAGCCAATAGGAGCGGAGCAGCGATAAAGAATGTTTTAAAATCGGGGATTCCACGGGGACGAAGTCGTGGACAGCAGCTAGTTAAATAATATAAATGTGTTAGTAAATTGTAAGTTTTTCATTCATTGACCATTGATTTGATTACATTGATTCATTTTTAATGAAATTACAAATATAGCATAACCGTGCATTCACACACGTTTTGAAAAGAGTTTTGGGTTATTAAAATAAGGTTGTTTTTTTTTAATGTTCAGTAAAATGAAAAAAAATGAGCGAAGCGAAATCGGTCTGTATAGAAAGATCTTTCTATACAGATAGACTTCGCTGCGCTCATTTTTTTTTTACTATTGTATTTTAACATGAGAATCCGCTAGGATTCTCTCCTATTAAAATACGATGTTAATGTGGATGTTATGATCTATGAATAGGGCCGTAATAGGAGATCATATAACCTAATACAGAGTTACCTGGAAATAACTACCACCGTAATAGGAAAACTACTCGTGTTTTTAATAATCCTTATTCTGACCTATCAAAATTTCGATAAACAAAGAGTGTAAATGCTTAATCAAACGATAACAGTTTTTTGGCTCAGATGTGTAAAACTCAAGTCAACAGTTATACAAAATAAATGATTTGTGATAAATTAAAATACACCTTTCTATTTTTACCCCTTCTAAGAAACCAACATTTTGTACTCAACAGTTTTCCTATTTAACAAGATTTCTAATTAAGAACACATACCGCAGAATATGGTTTCTAATTTATGACATTAATAATTATTTTAACTAAACTTAGAACTAATTCAATAAGTTAATAAATTGAAAGTTATAAACAATTAAACATGCCCAGTATTTTTCCTATTTCGGAGTTATACCACCGTATTAGGATTAATCTATAAAATTCGTATCGTATTACGGCGGTATTTTATTTTTTATTTTTTGGGTAAAAAATGAGTTACAAATATGAAACAAGCTATTTAAATAGTGTAATAATAGGAAAATGCTATAAATAATACATAAACAAAATTGAACGGCTTATTAATACGAAAAACTTAGTTTATAAATATTAGTATACTTACTTTTGTTTTTCCGCGTTTGTATGGAAACGCCTCTCACTTCGATGCCGTTACACTTACTGATTGATTTTGTTGTATTGTCTGTGTGCTATACTTGCAAACGTCAGTTAAGTCAAAAAAGTAATAAATTTGGAATAAATAGTTTACGTTTTGGTGTACTTAAACTAAATAAAACAGGAATAAAACTCGAAAATAGAAATACCACCGTAATAGGAAGCGATTTTGACTACCGCCGTATTAGGAGCTTTTACCTTATTTGTTATATAAGTATTTTCATTCAAGTTTTTAAAAAAAGGAGGTCGCTTTTACCTTTGTTAGATACCTCAGAACTCCGTAATTTATAATCGTTTTCAAAAAATCTTGTTTTATTAGAAAGGATTTACTGAAATCTAGACTTTGTTCCTTTCAAACGAATCTGTTTATACTTTGCAGACGTTTAAATTTATGTCTTTGTGTCTGGCTGAAAATCACTAAAATTTCGATAACAATTTGCCAAAGAAAAAAAAAATACCATGCTGACGTCAGTCACCGACAAATCGGTTACCGATAAATTGTATCTTCGTAAAAAACATATATCGCCAATCTCAATCCTCTAAGCCCATGGGAAGAATGAGAATGAATGATGGTAAAGGGAATGTAACCAATTTCTCGCAGGACACATGGGAAATAAAATACGGTGAGTAATAATTGGGCAATCCCAATCAATTTTACTTTGATAAGGGTGAAACAAATTCAATTTGTTATTAGGTAGGTGTAACTCAATATGTGCATTTATGTTGAAAAATGCGATTTTGAGGAAAGGGAGTGGTGGCCGAGTGGTAACGGCCCCGACTTACGAATTGTAAGTCGCGGGTTCAAACCCAGCCACTGCTCTCAAAACGGTGAAGGAAAACATCGTGAGGAAACCGCCATGTCCTAGAACCAAAAATTCAAAGACATGTGACATTTACCGACCCGCACTGGGCCCGCGTGGTCTATTACGGCCCATTCCATCTCCTAGAGAGGAGGCCTGTGTGCCTGCAGTGGGGACGGTAAAAGGCTTATGAGTGGAATATTTAAGTGGGTTAATATTTTTGTCCGGATGTGGATTTGAATTGGCAGCATTGTAAAGGTGGGTACTGACGGGGCGTTATATAACATGTTACAAAGCCAGCATTCGTGCAGTCAGTACGTGGAAACGAGCACGATCACGCGCATGTTACACGGATGATGTATCGGAACATGCTCGCTGCGAATGGCACATTACGGCTCGTAACAGCGGTTAATACCTACATAGCTTAAATATATTTTTTAAAATGTCGAAAAAATAACTGCAGCTATTCGTAGATAATTTTCTGTTCGCTATTTGAAAAATCTTTGCAGGATATGCCCCACCTACTTTCCTTTCCTCTACTACACGTAGCTTCCAGGTCCTGAACGTGGGAAAACTAGATAAAGCCGTACATTTGTTTTCAACTCCTCGCCCGCATAACCCACGCAATACTTATGGCCTTTTCTAAAAAAGACATCCATATTATGGAGGTTATTTTAATTTAAATCTTAATGCTTAAAGCTTTCACATTCAAATGCTGTGAATGCAATCCTTTGCTATGTAGATAATGTACATTTCGTAAGGGTGTCTAAAGAGCTATGGCTGAAAGGCATAAAATGTACATTTTATATTATTTAGAGTCTAGTTAGAACTCTTTGAAATGTAAATAGTGAATACTAAAATTTAACGTTGATTAAAATTTATAAATGAATTTTTGTATACATGTAATGCAAATTCAGATCTAATGAAAAATGGTCATTTTGGTAGCTATTCTTCAAAAATAATTTCAGGGGCTATTTTGAGGGTACTGTATTTATAAAAGTCGAAAAGTTTATGAAGAAATGGTGTCGTGTCGCTCGGGACATTCTATCGAAGCTTTATGCAATTAAAAAGTTTAGCTAGCTTAATGATACTGGCCATAGATTTGGTTTGAAAAAGTGTACGTCAATATGGCCTTATTTATACAAAATCATTTGGGTAGGTTAAACACTGATTAACAGATTCCTAATAAGGATTATTTATAAGTTCTTTGAATAAGGAATCGGCTTATCACTGCTTAAACTAATCATACTATGGTTATAGTTTTTTTTTTCTACAAATGAGACCGACTGTGTTATTCACGAGGTTTAGGGGATCAAAGATTTTTTTATAATTATTTATTTTATTTTTTTCTCTCTCTGTGTCATGTATGACTTTGCATACTATTAAATTCAAGTTCTTAAAACGCAACAGATACATGTGTTGCTAAACACTAGGAAGTGGTGACGGTTTTGGGGGACTGCCTTAATGTAAAATTAGACGTTCAAAAAGTGCTGGCTCAGTTTGAATCTGTCAGCCGCGCGCGTCAGTTTGAATAAATGACTTGATTTTAGAATCTCTTAGTTAAAGTCCATTCTGTAAATTGTCGAAACACCAAAATATAAAGGATTGACCACGTGACAGTTCGATAGCTTTTGTTAAATCCATACATTTTTGACTTTTTTGATAATGGCCTTTGCCATTTACCGCTGTCACAATGACAGTCGAGAGACTCTAATGATATTTCGGTAGCGCATGTCAGTCTGAAATATTTTTGACTATTTATTTACTAAATTCCCATTTTTTATCTTTGTTTTTTTATTTGCATATTTTATAATTTATAACGTCATTTTTGCGTCTGTTTGGGAGGAATAAACTATGATTCTTTTTTTGACTTTACAGCAGTGGATGTTGTTAATAGAACATTTCCAGTACGTCTGATGTAGCTTTAATTTCTCTTTCCTAAAACCTGATAAACTAAAAATAATATCGGAGGTTTGTTTTTATTTTAAATATTTTGCCAATAGTTTGACCTCTAAACGTGTTATGTGCCTTTGAGTTTCTTTTGTTCTTAGATATGTATAAGAAGTGACTTCTAATTGTATGATGAAAAATATAGAATAAAAAGATCCCACAAAGGACGCATCACAAAAGATACCAAAGAAGACTCCCTCGAATCTTTTCAAAGAAACTACATCACTAATCCCTAACTTTAATAACAAGAAACTCTTCCATGAAAAGGGGAGAAATGTAATAAGCGAACATTTCTCGTATGTAATTAAGTTATTAAGTGGAATATGGCAGCTTGTGGACGATAAGACTATTTTGTGGTCTCTCGCTATTAAGAAAAATTCTGTACGAGGGAGGGAAAGGAAAAGAAGATTGTTTTTGGATTTTCCGTACGACTGCATGAAAAAACGGAACCTTCTTAGAATCACTCTGCCTATCCACCTATCACTGTATATTTGTTTCTAATTTACTAGACGAATTCAGTTAAATTTTGACGTCGATACGAAACTAAAAGACTGAACAGTGGTTGCCGAGTCGTAACGGCCCCGACTTACTATTAGTATATCGCATTGTATTGTATTATATCTATTTGTAGCTCGCGGGTTTAAACCCAGACAAACGCATTACTTTAGTGTAATCAATTTTATCACCACTGATCTCGAACCGGTGAAGGAAAACATCGTGAGGAAACCGGCATGTCCTAGAACCATAACTTCGAAGACATGTGACATTCATCAACCCGCACTGGGCCCGCGTGGTGGATTACGGCCCATTCCCTCTCCTAGACAGGAGGCCTGTGTCCTCGCAGTGGGAACATTAAAAGGCTGATTGTATGCTTATGTTTAAAATACTGATTATGAGGGTCTAATTTATTTTTTCATAGTAAAAAAATATGAGTTTTTAGTTATATATACAACATGATTTCCTACCCTTATCCAATGTTACTTGGTTAAATTAAGTTTTTGTCTTCCATTCTGTTCTGTCAGCCGTCACGCTATCATTAACTCCTCACCACCTGCCGATGCCACTTAATTAATTTTGTTGTAATTGCTACAAACTAGTTTTTAGTTCACGAGTAATTCAAGTGATATTAGTAGCTTGGAAATTAGTAGAATCGGTACTCAAGACAGTGTAACAAATTAATGAACTTATCTTTGAAAATTCCATGTTATTTTTCAAAAATAACAAAGAAATATCGGTGTTTATTATTGTTCCACTTACATATATTACTACCATCTTTTTAAAACAACGCTTAGAAAAATACATTCCCATCTCAAATGAGGGTAGTTCTGAAATATTACTTTTATGTCTTTCTGTAGCTAATTGTCTTATCAACTTACTAGCTTCTGCCCGCGACTTCGTCCGCGTGGAATAGTTACTTTACCCCCGATTTTGAAACTCTCAGCCTGATCGGTTTAAAATTGGCAAAGTTTCATAAAAACTTTCATCCCCTATTTATCCTTATCCTCTTAGCGGATGCCTACGTCATAACATCTACCTGCATGCCAAATTTCAGCCCGATCAGTACAGTGGTTTGGGCTGTGCGTTGATAGATCACTATGTCAGTCAGTCACTTTTGAGTTATATATCTTTAGATTACACGATTTATGGATCAGGCTAGATAAGCGTTTTGTGTGTAATCCAGAAGTGAATCCAGTCAATAGAACATGTTTCAGTAACATCTGGATTAGAATGGGTTTAGTTTCTGACGGGTTGGGCACGGGGAATTCGAATAGTACAGCCACATATCCCCCCGTCCTATTGCGCATAACCAGACGTAAATCCAAGTACTGGTCTAGTACTGAGGAACTTCAGATGGAAAAATAACACTTCTAATACCGGCAGTAGCTTCCGTACACTAAAACGTCGTGGCATACTTAAAACCAGCACAAAAATACAATTTAAAAGCATATTTAACTCCTCAAATGTAAAGGCATATATTTTCACAATTTTACACTACGTAACTCCGATACACGACATGTCAGTATTACTAAATCTAGACAGACGACTCTTTACGACGTATATTTGTGTACCACTTCATTTGGGATCGGCTAGAGTTCGAAATACAGGCAGCAATTTTGTTGTTTTTGGCAGGTACGGGTCTACTTTTCTGTCTCAAGAGGAGCTCGTGGCTAAAGAATAACAACCACGCAGATCATTCTTCCCAAGGTTGGTTTGTGGATGGGTAACCATCTTAACATACCGAGTTACCTCCGTGCCTCGGAAAACACGTTAAGCCGTTGGTCCCATTTGTAGATCCTTGGCAGTCGTTACGGATTGTCAGAAGCCAGAAAATCTGACACCAGTCTTGCCAAGAAGTACAGTGTTGCCCAGTTATTGGGTTGAGGAGGTCTGCTAGCCGCTCCACGTTAAAAACTGGTATTCAGCTGAATCCGGTATGACTGGAAGCCGACCCCAATATAGTTGGGAAAAGGCTAGGCAGATGATGAGGTCTACTTATCTTTCTGAATGAGTTTCACTGTTTCATTGACTTTGAGTGTGTGAAAGATCATGTTTCATGAATCGAATTATAGTCGTGACATAATCAACATTGCGATGTGGTTTACGAAGGTTAAAAAAAGAAGGAATATTCTATAACGCGGTTTGTCTTAACCTTGGTCTACCGATTAGCAACGAGGTTATTTGCTTATTGGTACACGTCAATCGATCGGGTATTTAGCAGAGAGATGAGCGTCTTGTAAACAATGTAGAGGCAGCACAAAAAATCGGAGAAATCTATACTAATATTATAAAGAGGTAACGTTTGTGAGTTTGTGACATTGTAAGGGGTAGTCACTGGATCTAATGAACCAATTTTCAAAATTATTTCACCAATAGAAAGCTACGTTATTGTGGAGTGTCATAAGCTATTTTATCTCCGTATTGCCACGGGAACAGGAATAACGCGGGTGAAACCGCGGGGCGCTGCTTTAAAGCATTACACAAATGTAAGGTTTCAAAAATCTTATTATTATTCAAAATTGTACACAAAAAAACACGCAAATCCAAAAATAAAAGAACAGTTTATATGCAAAGGCGCGAAAATCCAGAATTGGATTTTCTAACAGCAAACCTCACTGCGATAGAAAATTTAAAATGAGTGAGAACGTAAATGCACTTGACAACCAAACCAAAAAGTATGCCATAATATTATTGAAACGATAGTTTTCAATCATTGCAAAAGTGCACTCTTTTTACTCGTTAAATAATCAACAAAAAATATTTAATTACTGCTATAGCTCTGTGTAGTATGTAAGACTCAAGTATAATATTAAGGATCACTGCATACTAACGATTGTTCGCATTTATGATCAGTAATATACGAGATACCAATGGAGGCACTTGTTTTACTCATCTTACCGGACTGACAACCTTACATGGCGACCCTGCCATCTGAGACGAGTGCCGAGTTCGGTGACGTGACTAAATTATAGAGAATATTATTGGACTATATTATGAAACATTATTGGACTATGATATAAAAGTGTAAAAAAGTGATTTTCTTCAATTTTTAAAAGTGGACATATACATTTTAATAAAAAAAATAAGTCAAAATCAAATTAATCCGTCAAGTAGTCAGAGACAGGTATTTTCTTGAGAAAGTAACGTCATTTCTACCAAGTTTAAACACTTGAATAAAGCGTAAGGAAACTTTTCTGGTGTTAACTCAAACTACGTCATCACACAAAAGTAGCTGAGTACATACGTGAAGAAACGATTAAGTAATTTGTTTTAAATTTTACTTTATTTAACTAGATTTTTCTAGCAGTTTTGCTCGCATCATGCTTAAACATTGGGAGGTATTGAGTGTCATACTTCTTCCTACAAGAAGACTGACAAATAATTTTCTAGAAAGGTCTACTTTAATTTGTGTAGTATTTTCCCAAAAAAAAAAACATCTAAGACATTAATCTACAAGGTTCTTGTATTTTGACTGGACCATTAATTTATTTAATTCTATTTACTTGAAAAAGTGAGTTTGTTATCTAAATTTGTTTCAGTGTATCTTTTCGGGGTAGTCAACGAGAAATTAGCAGCTAAATCTAGTTTAATTTGTCAAAAATATTGACGTGAAAAAGAGTCATAATTATATTCATCAGTTAAAAAATAAAACATGCCCCATAAGATCTATTACAAAAAACCTCTATGACCACAAATAAAAAATAATGAGTATATTAAAAACATTTTATCGATAAATCACCCATGATCATTAATTTTTATGCTAACGCTACTCCACTTTTATTAATAAACCATTCGCCAGATCATACTCATTTCTCAAGGTTCGATTCCAGAGTCATGTCAAAACTATTTTTATATATTTAGACATTGAACTAATATTTAGAAGATCCAGTTATAACACTTATTGACTGCAAAAAATACACAGTAGAGGATTATTAAAATGGCGCGCGAACGCCGTAAAATGAAGTTTATTTTAGAATGTTGATTTTGTAAACGTTTTCTTGCATGTTTTTCTGAGATAAACTCGTAATAATTTCAGAATGTTGCTTCTTCATTGCAAGGAGAAGGTTTCAATCGGAAAGAAAATTGGTCTTCGCGTTCTTTTACTACTTGGAAGTTTGTATTTTTGGGGTCTTCAACATTAAGAATTGCTTGCCGAGGTCGGTTTGTGGATCCCCAATTCCCCACCCACTCCTCGATACCACGAAAATCTTCTCAAACCATTGAATGTTTGCAAATCTCTGATCAGTCGTCACGGGCAGTGAAAAAATCTGACACCAATACTGCCAATTTGTACATCGTGGAGAACAGATACTTAACCATGTACTCTTCTTGAACAAATTTGCCCTTAATTTTCCCCGAAAACAGGCGCACGCACACATAGGCGTCTTTTTTATGAATGGGAAATTGTCCAATGACTTCTTCCGCTCCGAGCAGAGCGAAAGGGAATGTCAGACTCCTACTGATTAAAAGCCATCCGGGTTCCTCCTAATGCCCACCGCGTTCCAAGGCCTCGGTGACTCTTGAACAAATAGCGCAACGACACATAGAAGCTTACGTCTGGCAGTTTGAGTAATTCTTGCGGCCTACCCAAATGTCCTTACTTTGGTATTGTTCGTCAAATCGTTGAGCTCCTTGAAGTTCTAAGTTTGAGCTACACGGTATCTGACAAATGCTTGCACTGTCTGGACAGGTCCACTCAAATCTGTGTGACACTTTCCTCAAAAGGCTACCTCAGACATTAACCTACATGGTTCTCATATGACTTGACCAGTACGGATTGTATGGGCTTTAAAAGAGACTTTGACCTCTGAGTTTGTTTCGGTGTTTCCTCTCAGGGTAGTCGGCTTAAAATGACCAGAAATATTTGACGTGTAAAACTGTTATGTTTAACCTACCTACAAAATAAATATCATTTATCATTTACGCGCGGCAATTTGATACTACCTTTTTGTGCAAAATTACTTTATGAACCTTATCCATACCTTGTCAAACATTTTCAAGTTAATCCTGTCAACCTAAAATTTTCATTCCACAAACATAAAATCCTCTACTGTTTGATCCTCATTGTTATGGGCTATCCAATATTATTACACTATAAAATGCAGCTTTTCAACTTTTCGTAAACACACGGGGAGAGTTGGGACGTGCACGTCTGTTAGTTAATGACGTTTTCGCATTAAAATAACCTTCAAGAGTGGAACTGGAAACTTAATTGTGTTTTCTAATTATTCGTTCATTATCTCAGGCAACAGACATCTACTCCTGGACAAAGGCCATCCCCAAGTTTCGCCACACCAAAAGGTCCTGTGCGTTTTCCATCTAGCGGCTTCCCATGACCTTCACCAGGTCATCGGTCAACTTTGGAGGTCTACTATCGCTGCATCTCGTGGTACACGGTCGACATCCGTTCAGCGAGTAATGTGGCCCTGTTTGGGCATTTGGTTAGACGCTTGTTAATGATGGAATTAGATCATTATTATTATCTAATTGATATATCCTAATACCCTTTGCATTCCAGGGCCACGGTGAATCTTTCGAAGAAGTTTTACAACCCTGGCAGACCATTGTCTGCCAGGGTTGTAGATCTCGGAGGGCCCCGCTAAGGTCATTACCTTAGCGGGGCCCTCCGAGTCTTTACAGGACCTACATTGTGGCGGTCGATTTCCAGTCACGTCTAATGTATCCGAATACCAATATTTTACATGAAGTGACAATTGGTCTGAACTCTACTACCCAGCTACTACGTAACACATTATTTCTTGGAAAGGACCGTTACCATCAACTCATATTTTTAAGCGGGTCCGCTCCGCCTACGCAAACCGTATATTTCTAAATCCTCTCGTAATTTTGACGACTCCTTCATAAACCAGTTATTATCCCTCTAAAACTCTGTCAATATAGTTAAAATGTAGTTAAAACGTTACGGATAACGGATACGTTCGTTATAGCTATTAAAAATAACAGCTTTTTATGTAGTTACGACTTGTTTTTGAGAAAGACTGTTATTTTGGACGAACCTGACACTTTATGGGTTGTTGAAACGTTTAAGCGTCGGAGTTTTTTTATGTTGCTTGTCGATAGAATTACTGCTATATCTTTTGGTTTAGTCAACGTTTGGCTAAAATCTTAGCTGGTGCAGTAGCTTAAGAGTAGGCAGAGGCAATTTTGGGATAACCCTAGCAATCTGTTTCCAAGTAGGTATTGCTCTCCTGAAAACCAGAATCAATAGCGGCGATTTCTAGAAAAAGCCGAGTAAATAAAGATCGACGAGTCGTCGAAAAACTTGAATCCCGCAACGAATTTATTCAAAAAAGAACAGCGGAGGAGCTGACATATTAAAATAATCTCCACTACCCTCCATATCCTGCTTTACAGAAGCATAATAACGTAACTACCTACCTTTTTTTCTGGATGGGAAATCATCAAATGATGTCTTCTACTCTGGGCGGAACGGAGACTCTTACTGACCGAAACCCACCCGTATTCCTCTTAGTGCCCTTTTCGTTTCAGGGCCGCGGTGACTCTTTCGAACATATTCCGCAACCAGTAACAACCAACACCCACTTTTTACAGTCACCCATATTTGTAATGAACCGAGCACAACTGGAAGCGTTATTCATGTTATATTCAGCAGTATTCTGTAACGACCCACAATCGACTTTAACTCGATCGAGTTTGCAGAATTGCTACGGACCATATAAAAGTCTGCTTCTATGCAGATTGCATGCGGTACATGTATACGGAATTAATAATAAAAGTAGTATGAAATAGTACTGCAGCCTAGAGTGTTGTACACAAACATCCAGGCATATTACTTATTATTATGTTCCGTCTAGACACACTGCACACACAGCACTTTTTGAACGTCAACTTTTACATTAAAACAGTCCCCCAACCTAACCTACCTGTCACCAGAAACAGAGTCTGACACTAGTCCTCCCAGGAACTGCCGTGTTACTCAGTTACTGGGTTGTGGAGGCCAGATATGCAGTCGTTCCACGTAAAAAAACCTGGTATTAAGCTGAATCCGGTTTGACTGGAAGCCAACCCCAATACAGTTGGAAACAGGATATATAGATGACGATATATGTAGTTGTCCTACAGTCGTAGTGAAACCAAGGGCAACAAGCATTTTCGCGAGCATTGCAGACAGCAGTCACGCGAGAATACAACAGGCCTTTTAGCAAAAATGCTTTACGCATACTATATTTGTAGGAAATTTTCTACATAATATATGCAAAGGAGCTATCACACAATTACGTCGCGCCAGTCTACGGGAGCTTTTTTAAATAGTCTAAAAACTCAATCTCAGTAATTCTCAAACAAAATATCTAATTCTGCCAGTATATCGACTATAAGTCGAGATAAATCGCCATCTTTATGTAGTGAGGGTGATATGTAGTGCTCTGAGGTCATAATATTGAGGTGTTAAGATATGGGTATGTCTTTTGATTCGTCTTCCGATAACAACCAGGCCCTGATCGATGGCGCGTCGTGTTCCACGCGCGCCTCAAAGAGATTTCAGCAAAGAAGACGGGGCCCCATAGGGTCAGCGCCTGCTAGGGTTGCGGAATTTGTTCGAAAGAGTCACCGCGGCCCTGGAACGCAAATAGCACAAGAAGGATCACGGGTGGGTTTTATTCAGTTAGACTCTGACACTCCCTTCCGCTCCGTCTAGAGTAGGAGAAGTCACTTGATAATTTCCCATCCAAAAAAAGGCTTGCCAAGAAGTACCGTGTGACCCAGTTTATGGGTTGTGGAGTGTGAGTGTGAGACAGAGCACACACACGGTGGTGACAAGAACAGATTATAACCTACTACTCACTTTACTAAATATCAAAACATACATATATCACAATATGTAGAGGGATGGAAGGTATATACAGATACAGAGTAAAACAGTGGATTTGAAAAAGTTTTAGAAAATTCTTAGCTTTATATTTGGTTCTCTCTGCAACTCATACGTGTGTGGCAGTTACTATCTAATGATTAAATGTTTATGCCTGAGTAACGATTCAAATATTTTACACAACTTTTGTATGTAAAAACTTGATCTCTGATAACATTTTTAGCGTAGCAAAAAAATCATCCCTACTACATATTATATCCGAAATAAACAGCTCCTTTTTTAAATACCTTCGTAAGTTATGTTTTTTAATGTTAATTGGACGCGTAAAACAAAACGAGCTTTAGAGATTAAACGCTTTGTACGAAGATAAACAAAATAATACTTATCAAGTACTGGTAATGCTTTAATCTGACACAAAATGAACAAATACTTGTAACTTAGTTAACATTACTTAGATCTGATTTCAAGTCCCTTTGATATTTAAAGGTCAGACATTTTGTTGAACTTTTAGATTTGTAAGTACCTAATAGATAAAAGATGTGTAGTTTGCAATAGAAGTAAGCTTTGTTTTATGTGTTCGAATGTTATTGCTAGGGAAGTTGTTGCATTGTAAAGTTGTTAGGATATTTTGGATCTTGTCAGAGCTGCGGAATTTTTTCGAACGAATTACCGCGGCCCTGGAACGCAAATGGTATTAGGAGGAACATGGATGGGGTTTAGTCAGTAAGAATCTGATAGTCTCTTTCGCTCCGCCCAGAGCTGAAGAAGTCATTTGATGATTTCCTAAGTACATAAAAAAATAAGTTATGGATTCTCACTTATACTAGAGACTGATAATATACCAAAAAAAAATGTTTTACTTGAGTTAACATTTTGTAGAATGTACTTTTAAAAGCTACTAAATTATTTAAATTATATTAATTTGTAATTTTTTTTTAAATTCTCTAACGACGTTCAAACAGACAGTCCCGATCCAAGTTTGAGTCAAATCGTTTTGATAGAAATCATTTTATCTGAAATACAGTTCTCGAAAATGTATGAAAACTCATTATCACCTTATCGTGTCGCCTTTGGCTGTGAATAATCTTTATATACCAGCACTTTCTAGTTAGAAAAATAAGGTTAAGCAACGCTTGCCAAGGTCGGTCCGTATATGGGTGACCTTCTTAACATATCCAGACTCCTCTGTGCCTCAGAAATAACGTCATTTGTAGATCTTTGGCAGTCGTTACGGATTGTCAGAAGTTAGAAAAATCTGACTCTAGTCTTGCCAAGAAGTACCTAACGTGTGACCCAGTTTATTGGTTGTGGAGGTCTGGAGCCACTTCACATAAAATACTGGTATTCAGCTAAATCCGGTTTAACTGTAAGGCGACATGAAGATAGTCGGGGAAAGACTAGGCAGATGATGTAAGACAAAACAAAGTTTTGAGGGTAGTCGAAACATAATGTAAGTAGAATGAAGTTCCTTTGATACTTAGCCGCAAGACTTCAATATTAGTTGGGGATTAATATTACTAGATACTAGGTTTCATAGACATTCAGTGTCCTGTGGGCATGAGATATTTTCCAAGGCCAGCTGACCTAAAAATGAATGAGAGATTATCTATACTAATATTATAAAGAGGTATGTAAAGCTTGTGAGGTTGTGAGTTTGTGAAGTTGTAAGGGGTAATCTCTGGATCTACTGAACCGATTTTCAAAATTATTTCACCAATAGAAAGCTACGTTACTGTGGAGTGTCATAGGCTATAATTTGTCTCCGTTTTGCCATGGGAACGGGAACAATGCGGGTTAAACTGCGGCGCGGTGCTAGTAGAGATTATAAATCGATGGACTGTTTTTGTTATTTATATATGTAATTGTTTTTTTTTTGTAGTTGGTGAATAGTATTACATATAAATCATGTCTTACTCCAATCTTTCTACATTTTCTTCTGTCTCCTGTCTTTTTCACACACGTTTTTCCTTCTCAATTGTTCTGCAAAAACGGAAGGCGACCTGTATCGGCGCGCAATACGTTCTGGTTAGCCGAAAAAACAATCGCGTCGGTCGTATATGTTCGCAAGATGATCGGTTTTAATTAGGACGGCGCCATAAAGATGCGTACAAATTCCACAAATTCATGCATAATATTGTAAATGGGGAACAGAGTTCTAATTCTACAAAATCTTCAGCAATGTCGCAATTTGACAAAAAATTATGAACACTGAAGCTTTTTTGACAGATTGCGAAAGTCAAATTTGCTTGAAAATTATTAGCATTAGCCCTCAGGTACTAACTGAACATATACCATTTTGCTTAGAAACGAGAAGTACAAATAACCTTTACATAACAAAAATGAAGTAAAACGTAACAAGTAATCTTGATTAATTTTACTGTTACATAACTTTTTCTAAATTTGTAACATTGTAAGAACCAGTTTGATTGATTTGTTATTAATGAAGAAGGTAATTTTATATTTATATAATGTTTGAAGAGCTTAATGAGTAGGAATATTCAAACCTTAAGTTATGAAACAGCTATCAGAGTTGTTTTATTTTACTTGACTACCAATGGAGGGTAATTATAGACAGAATAGTTATAGTGTGCGCGCAAGCAGAAATTTCAATAACATATTCAAGGACTATGATTTTGATGTAGCCGAAAATAGATTTAAGTGGCGTGCAATTGGAAAGGCCTATGTCCAGCAGTGGACTACAACAGGCCGTTGATGATGATGATGATGATTTTGATCCATCCAAAATTGTGTGAATTCGGCCTGTAGGTGCTTAAGCCTTAATTTTTCCAAGTAGCGGGCTGTTATATTAGGTTGGCAACACATAAACCCGCCATCTCAAATTAGAAGTCTTTACTATTTTAATTATTAAACAGAATTATTTCGAAGTTAGTGATAGCGTGACGGCTGACAGGACAGAATGGAAGACAAAAACATGTTGCGCCGACCACAAGTAACATAGGATAAGGGCAGGAAGATGATGATGATGATTTGGAATGCTAAGTTATGAAGATGATTTTCCATTACAGTGTGAGAGCAGTGAAGCTGGTCTGCCAGGCAAAACGAAATTAATCTGGGATCTGCTGTTATAAGTTTTGTTAATGACTCTACGTTTACTGTAGGATGCCGTCTTGGATCGGAATCAGAAAGATCGAAATTTCCGTTTTTGAAACTTTTGAGCCCATGCTTAGCGGTATCAAATGAGAGTACACCTTCACTCATTGTAGCACATACATTCGAAGTTGCCTGGGTCGCTTTGTGACCTAAACGAAATTCATGAAGTAAGAACAGTCGTAGTTCCATACGAGAAATTTCCATTATTTGCGTAATCTGTACTGATTGAAGAGCAGTCATTAAATGATTGAGATGGCCAACTCACGCTCTATTTATATACTGTACTACGTTATTCCAGAAGTTTCCGTAACAACCTGGAATTTATGGAAATAATGTGGCGGGTTTATAAGTTGCCAACCCTATTAATCTGTTTTAATATTATTTCCTCATATAATTGTAAACTAATAGGGTAGTTGACTAAAAAAATCTAATTAGTCCGTCGGATAGATTTCCAAAAAATATTGGACACGTATTTTTTCTTTTTTCACGTAAACAAAAAATGAAGACGATACAGTGCGTTGAAAACTCGTATGACGTCACTACTCGCTACAATTTTTAGCGAGCCGTGACGTCACAAGCTCCCACTCCTGATCTTTGATGCTTTGTATCTTCGTTAGTTTTTATAGATTTGATAAAGGAAAAAATACGTGTCCAATATTTTTCTATAATCTAACTGCCGGACTAAACAAAATCATATATTTTTTACTCAGGAAACATGCCTATTGTAAGTATTTGTGTGGTTTCTTACTTTAGTTACAGCGATGTGTTTTTTTTTTGTTTTTTTATGCTCCCAGCACACATTATTATCATATGGTTATTATCATGTTTGTAATTTGTTTTTGTATGTTTTTAATAGCTGTAAGATCTTCAAGTACCAAAAATGAAATAGAAAAAAAAAATACATCAAGGGACACTCTAATAGATTACTCAATTAAATAACATTGATTCTCTTTAGGTGGTAAATCTGGGCAAAAACCGGAAGCAAACATTGAGTATCTACTTAAAGTACTTACTTAATTTACTTATTATTTTGTCAAACTTCTTTAGCTCGAAAACCTGTCAAAGGTAGGTATTAAAGTGAGGTTTGACGAGTTCTTATCTTCAAACTTTCAATTTATCGTCCTTTCATAACGTAATTATGTCACTCTGATTAAAATATTATAAAATAAAATGTTAGATATGAAGAATACCTATAAGGGTCCATCCATAAACTAGGTCACACGGTAAGGGGGAGGGAGGGGGTCGACGAAGTGTGACATTGTGGGACAAATTTCGTGAACTCACACTTCAAAATCTATTTTAATGTAAGTGTTAAGTAAAACACGAACAAATACACGAATAAACTTGTAAAATATGTGATGTCACACTAGGGAGGGGGTCTCACAAATGTGACCAGATGTGACAAGTAGAAATAATTAAATTCGTGTGAAGTAATTTATGGATGGCCCCTAATTGCTACAAAACGATATTCTAAAATATTAATCGCTTTGATTAGATGAACACTAAAAAATATTTCACGACAGTTAAATCTGTAACCTTTAAAATACAGCATCGTTTTCAAGTTAAAAGGAAATTTCAAACCAAACGTTCCTAAAAATTCCGTGAAAACAGCAACATTTTATTTCCCCGAACTGTTTCTACGCTCTGCAAGATTTACCAACATTTATAAGTATTTGTGGGACGTAAAATTACATTTTATGGTATCGTTTTGTGGTTTTGGCGCCGTTCCAGCTTACCTGTAAGAGCTTAGAGGCCATTTTGCCTTGTACTGGTATGTGACATAATGGTACATAATATAACATGATTTATTATATGGTACGACCAATATTGCACGGTAGTTTGATATTTGGAGTCATTGATTTAGTGTTTTTCGGTTTTATGTTGTGGGTGGTGTAAGGCGATCACGTTATAGAAGTACTGTTACTGTACAGTTCACTATTTGTTTTCAAAGTAAATAAGATAAACTTGACAGTGCGAAGAATGATGTAACAAGAAATTCATAATATTATGTTTGTCTTCATCGGACAAAATAAGGAATTATCATAATTATTATTCGTTTCAAAACACTTTAAAATAAGTTTTATCTATTTTTTTACGTTAAAAGTACTGATCTCAATTTTCATAGATAAAATTAAGTTAATAAATTTTAAAATATTTGATTAATTATGAAGTATATTTCAAAATAATTTTATATTTTTTAACACATTAAGAAATGCAAATAATGATTAATGATTTATTTATTTATTTACCGTTTCATTTGTGTGGATTTAAGTGCACAAAAACCAATACCCTAGGCATCTTTGGGAGTCCGCCATCTTAGATTCAAAATGATGCCACTTTGCTAATCGTGGACTATTCATCCAAACAAAACGTGCATGAAAAAATAATTGGGATTTAAGTAATAAGAAACAAAAGAATATTGCTGACCTGTAACTAAAAAATAACAAAGCCACTAAAACTATCAAGTAATCTTTTTAAAATGACGACATTGTTCATACAACATTCAACTGCATGCTGTAGGTACAAGTCCGTCAAGTTCTGGAATCTCTATTTGAAAATACAACTTGAATTTCATTCCAAGTTTTGGCAAACAGCCTGAAGTGAAATTGTGCTCATAAATCACTGAGAATTCGTTGCATTGACACCTGGCTTTAGCCAGTTTCAGAAATTGCTTCTTTTTGCGTAACTTTAGTGCTGCAAAGTTTCAAGTAAAGATGGTAGACATATTGTTATTAAACTCTTTTTTTGCATGGGAAATCACTAAACGACTTCTTACTTCTCTGGGCGGAGCGGAAGGGAGTGTCAGACTCTTAGTGACTAAAACCTACCCGTGTTCCTCCTAGTGCTTTTTGCGTTCCAGGGCCGTGGCCGAACAAATTCCGCAACCTTAGCAGGCACTGACCCTATGGGGCCCCTTCTTGGGGACCCTATGGGGGAACACGACGCGTCGTATCAATTTAAACCTAAAGTAACATTTTAAAGAGGAAAATTTGTTTGTTTGTATAAGGTAATCTCTAGAAATACTCTAACGCTTATTCTTTATCACTGCTCCGCTTCTATTGGTTTAAGCGTGATGATATGTAGCCTAAAGCCTTCCCCGATAAATGGTCTATTCAACCCAAAAAGAATTTTTTCAATTCGAACCAGTAGTTCCTGAGATTAGCGCGTTCAAACAAACAAACAAACTCTTCAGCTTATAATATTAGTATATTAGTATAGATATACAGCTTCAGCTCAACAAAATAAAAACAAAACTGTAAACTTTTTTTTATGGAAAAAGAATGATGCAGAAGAAAGTTTACTTTTCACACCTTTCACGGCTAAACCGCCGAGCCGATTTTCATCAATTTTGGCACTGAGATACGCCCGTGGAGACGGTTATTAAAGGCTTCTTAAACGCAAGCAAAATCGCTGACAAAAGCTAGGAGTAGGTATTTCAACTTCAAGTAAAACAATTTACAAACTTTAATGATCCGATTCTCCAAACCACATACTTCGTTCTAACCACAAACATAATTAAATCGAAACAGATGAGTCTACACTTAAATAAACACTAATTTGCAACTGAATAGCCTGGATTTAGTTTAGTCAGTGGTTTTAGTATGCTCTTGAATAAGTCAGACGGACCGGTGTGAATTATCTGGGACATAGCCGTGCTCGGTACTGTCTAGAGCTACAACCAACACTGTTAGTGGGAACTTAAGTGGTTTACAGAGTGAAAAGTGTTTTTAAACATGTACGACATTTAGTGTGTTTAACCGACTTCTATAAAAAAGGATGAGGTTCCCAATTCGGATGTTTGTATTTAGATGATTTGAAAAATTATTTTTTTTGTTGGAAAGGGTATACTTTCCAAATGGTCCCATGAAAATTTTATCGAAATCGAACAAGCGGTTTTTTGTTAATTTCAATAAATGATAGCAAATCTGTCGGGATAGCTGAAATCGCATGTTAGTTTATTGTTTACACCAATTTATACCACGTACGCTGTGATGGGTATGTTTAGCTAGGAGTGAACCACTAAAAAGTGAAAAATAAAAAAAACTTTTTACAAAAAATACAACCAACTTCTAAACAAAAAAAAAACCAAAAAGTACAAAATAACTTTAATTTCGGAAGTCGGTGTGTTCAAAAACAAAAAAGCAACCAAAAACACCTTTTTTGTAAAAAGTTTTTTATATGTATACTCGAGTGTGTATTAATTTATATTAAGTTTCACCGTCATGACTGGTAAATAGTGTATGCGCTGCCTGACCCTTTAAAAAACGACTGTAGTCAGCTAGGAAACACCGGCCTCATCTAGTTTATAACGACCAAAAATATTGACGTGTAAAAGTGTTATTTACAACCTACTTACAAAATAAATATCATTTATCATTTATCATTTGTCGCCAATATATAAGCAGAGGTGTAATTGCGGTACATCCATTTGAAGTCCCGAGTACCTGATGAGGGTTTTATTGGATTGTAGAATGTCTCAGTACTGCTTGGAGACTAGATTTGTCATTTCCGCGTAGGTAATAAATACTATTTATATTTTATAAGCTACGCGATAGCATCTAGGCTACGACGTAGCCCAAGGATCTACGCCGTAGTACACGTGCTACGCCGTAGAACGCAGACGTAATAATATTATGTACCATTTTTATAACCGGACTAGCTGCTGCCCGCGGCTTCGCCTGCGTGGTTATAGGAAATTATCCCAAGGGAACATAATCCCGGGATAAACAATTATCTATATCTGTGCTAAATTTCATCAATATCCATTCAGTAGTTTTTGCGTGAAAGAGTAACAACTTGCAAAATTTTTGCGTTTATAAGATCGTGTTTTACCACGGTATAAGGTATCCTTACACTATTATATTATACAGAAACAGACCAAAGAAACCATACATGGACAGTATGGAGGCAATGATATTATAATACCTGTATTTATGTTAGTGTGGTAATATTTTTCATGAAAAAAATTGCCTCCATTTTTGGGCAGTTGGGTGAAAAGTGTTGTTAATCAATTTATAAACCCTAGTGAACTAACCACCGATATAAAAATTCCATATCCTCGGTCATAGTTAATCCGTGTACCCAGTTTCACCAAAATCCATCTAGCCTTTTACACGAATAAACGTAACAGACTGAAAAGCGGTCAATCTATTGCATTTATAGTAATTTAATATGGATTATTTTAAGAATTTTGCTGATAATATAAACTAAGTTAACAGATATAATTGATCGAGTCAGGCGTTACTTTGCGGAAATTTGAAAATGAAAGTAATATACTACTAGACATATTATACAACTAGCTGCTGCCCGCGACTTCGTCCCCGTGGAATCCCCGATTTTAAAACATTCTTTATCACTGCTCCGCTCCTATTGGCTTAAGCGTGATGATATATAGCCTAAAGCCTTCCTCGATAAATGGTCTATTCAACCCAAAAAGAATTTTTCAATTCGAACCAGTAGTTCCTGAGATTAGCGCGTTCAAACAAACAAACAAACAAACACTTCAGCTTTATAATATTATAGTATAGACTAGATATATTATTTTCATTTTCTAAGTTAACAGATGTCAAGTTTGGAGTTTCACGGCACTAGTTCTGTAATGTATACCCGCTTTATGTCAAGTTCTCACAAAGGCTTGCCTTAATGTTATTTGAAACTCTGCCAAGATTTCTACGAAATCTGATTTCAATAATAATACCTACCACGAAGACAGACGTCTTGAATTTTGAAATATATTTTTGAGACAGATATTTTCACCTTGTTATATTTTTCATAAATATTAATTTAACGAAACTATAAATAAATGGCTATTAATTTTGTTAATATTAATTAGTTGAACTTGTGTTTTTGACTTTGATATGATTATGAAACTTATAATTAATATAAATTTCTTAGAAATATTATTGGACTAGAATTCTAGATGGCTTTATAATAATTATATTATTTATACCAAAAGGCTTACTGAGAAAAACATTTGTATAATTTCTTTAATCCATTTATTAATTCAAGTGTCCCAAATTAAAATAATTTGGTACTTCAAGAAAATATTTTACCGTTGAAATGTTGCTGAGACAATTGATTTAAAGAATAAAATGATAAGGTAATTATTTATGTCAACAGTTTTAAGATAAATATTTAAGTTATAAATCTTATTTGTATAGCAGTTCTATAAAAAAAAACGCTCTTGAAAAATGTTTTCAGAAAAAAAACTAACCTTTACGTGTCATGCGCAAAAGGTAAAAAAAGAAATAAAATAAAAAACAAGTATTTCAACTTACTGCTATGTTTTTAAAGTAAATCATCGGACGCGGTGGAAAAGATTTTTAAAACAACCAAAGAGTACAAATGTAATTTTCTTATCTAATCATAGAGTGTCATCATAAAACTGCGTTGTTTGTGGTTATTAAAAAGTCAGACGAAAACAAAAGTTTTATTGCTATAGAAAGAAATACAAACAAAAGAAAAAGTAACAGGTTATATTTTTCTACTGTTGAAAAGTGTACTAAAATTCGTAAAATACTGGACAGATTATCGCGTAAACTTTTACATTAAAGTTGTTTGTTGGAATAATGGCGAGAGTGAAAAAACTTAAGTATTTTTCGTACAAGACATTTAATCGGTCTCAGGTTGGCTATTTGGAGGCAATTTCGATGAGATTTTCCAAATCATCTGCCTAGCCTTTTCCCAACTATATTGGGGTTGGCTCCCAGTCAAGCCGGATTCAGCTGAATACCAGTGTTTTACGTGAACCGTTTGCCTACCAGACCTCCACAACCCATTGACTGGGGAACACGGTACATCTTGGCAAGACTTGTGTCAGATTTGCCGGCTTCTGACAAACCTTAACGACTGCCAAAAAACTCCAAATGACAGCCGAGACCAATGACTTAACGAGCTTTCTGAGGCACGGAGGAATCTTGTTAGGTTAAGATGGTCACCCATCCACAAACCAACCTCGGCAAGCGTTGCTTAACTTCAAGATCGACCCGTGCGGATGTTATAATTTAGCCACGAGCTGATCCTCGTGAGATTTTCCAATTATTATTATTATTTTTCCTTCTTCTTAATAAAACACACACATCAAATAGCACATTTGGATTTTGTGTCTTGGGTGCATTTGCAAACATAAAAACTCACACACGTAAACAGCCAGACGCAGAACAACTATATGTTGGCCATACAAATATTTGCTCCGTGTAGGAATCAACCACGAGACACGCGACGCAGAAGTCAATCACTCAACCACTGCGCCAAGTATGTCGTCATAATTGCTATAAGTTAAGTCCGCCTTTGTACCACTATTGTACATAAAGTTTTAATAAATAAATTGTATGGCAGACTTGTCTGTTTTTATTATAATGGTATGTCTGTACCAAATAAATCGTTAGAAATAAATGGACACGAGTCCCAAATAAACATCTTCCTTTCTTTTTTTCTTAACTAACATTTGCGTAAAAACGAAAGGTACACTTTTAAAATTTAATGAAATGGCGTCTAGACTAAATGTCACAGCAAAAGGAAGATGTGTTGTTTGGATATAAATATCTAAGTTAACTGTACAGTCAACTGAGTTAAGACGAAGCTTAGTTTCTGTTAAACATCGACTCATCTACTAGAAGTATATTAATAAATTATTCTTAGCTCAGCAGCAGATTGAGAAGGCACTAATCAAAAAGCCAAACCTAACCCTATAACAATGCATTAAGATCTATATTTCTTCAAACCTCTTGTAATATTTTACGAAGAACGTGAAACTTTGTTTTTAGGTTGCGAAGTTGTTAAAAGTGTTTAATAATATATTATGTTTATATACAAAAGGACCATGTGTTTGTTTTTGCAAACTTTATGGGGGTAGGTATATTTTGTTTGAGTTAGTAGGGTAGTTGGATATAAGGGTTAAAATGCCATATTGTTTCGTTGATAATAATATTTATACGGGTATTATTATGAGTCTGAATTAATATGCAATGCAGGATACTGATAAGAACACATTACTTTTTTATGGATGTAAGAAAAAGTCGTGAGGTACTTTGTAAACCATATTGCATAAAGTAATATTGTCATAGAAAATCACATGTGATGTCTGATATTGTCACGAAGTTATTCCTTATACATCTGCATCTGAGTTTTTTTTTCTGGATGGGAAATCATCAAATGACTTCTCCCGCTCTGGGTGAAGCGGAAGGAAGTGTCAAACACTTACTGACTAAAACCTACCCGTGATCCTTCTCTCCTTCCTTTTATTTGTGTCTACATTGTGTGTATCTGTATGTGCCAAATGTATTTTCTTTCTTTCTTTCTTTCTTTCTTACCCTTTGCGTTCCAGGGCCGCGGTGAATCTTTCGAACAAATTCCGAAACCCTAGCAAGCACTGACCCTATGGGACCCCGTCTTCTTTGCTTACAGCTCTTTGAGGCGCGCGTGGAACACGACGCGCCGTCGACCCGGGCCTGGTTGTTATCGGACGGCGAGTGACCTTATAGCTCGTCGTCCGCAGGCAGGCGCCTACGGTAGCCGGGAATCGCCCTACGTTTCCCGAAGCTCGGGGCCTCTTCTTAATTTTTTAAATTAGGAGCTGTTAATCCATACAAACAAGATCAAGATGGAAAGACGGTTCACTTCACGCACACTCCACATAAGTTTACAAACCGTGTAAACTATCTAACTAAGGTGTTATCAGACTAGACCGGCTGGAAGTACGACATAGTGCCCGTCAAGACGAGCACGTTCTTTTGATTTGCTTTTAAAGTATTTAAAATGTGTATAGGCCCAGGTTAAAGTTAAGCAAGCGGATTGTATTAGGTATAAGTTTATTCGGCGGTTTTACAATATTAGCAAACTAAGTAAGTATCAAAGATAGGTATGTCCGAGCGCTGTCGTGTCGGATGGTGCAATGGCGAGTGCCGACGCCGCGCCGCCCGCTGCCCGCGCGGGAGTCGCGGTATGGTTTTGATGTACAGTGTGTGAACAAAATGTTTTTTATTTATTTAATTGAATTATGTCTCCAACATAAATGTTAGATTATTTTTTGTTTCTTACCTTGTTTGCTTGACTTTATTTAATAGACGTTGAATGAATCTGAAACAAGAGAATAAATCGTTAGTAGTTCCATATAAAATAAAATATTAATTAGGTACATCTATGTATACACATATATCGACTACGGTCGGAGCGAACAGTTTCAGTGAATTCAACTTCCACGAGGACATCAAAAACCTTTTTAATTTCATACCTCAATGTCATCATCTAATTGTCAAGTCAAAAGTCCCTTTTAACAAGCTGTCACATTAGTGACAACTTACCACGGACAAAGGGTAAAGGGAGATCGTATACTCTTTACGCTCTACTTACTAATTCAGCCAAAAAATCTTTTTCAATTACTAGTATTCGAAAATCACACACAAATCTATACTAATATTATAAAGCTGAAGAGTTTGTTTGTTTGTTTGAACGCGCTAATCTCAGGAACTACTGGTTCGAATTGAAAAATTCTTTTTGGGTTAAATAGACCATTTATCGAGGAAGGCTTTAGGCTATATATCATCACGCTTAAGCCAATAGGAGCGGAGCAGCGATAAAGAATGTTTTAAAATCGGGGATTCCACGGGGACGAAGTCGCGGGCAGCAGCTAGTCTATACTAATATTAGGTATAAAGCTGAAGAGTTTGTTTGTTTGTTTGAACGCGCTAATCTCAGGAACTACTGGTCCGATTTGAAAAAATCTTTCAGTGTTAGATAGTCCATTTATCGAGGAAGGCTATAGGTTATATATCATCACGCTAAGACCAATATGAGCGGAGCAGTCATGAAAAATGTGACACAAACGAAGTTGTGCGGACAGCTAGTAAAAAATAAAAAACAAAACTACTTGACATTATAAACAACGTAACACGACATTCCAAACTGAAAGAATGCAATAATAAGAAAAGTACCATCACGCAAAACATTCCTTCAGCATCCATTGCAGAGTCACAGACTCACACAATTTACTCCAGTCAGCAACACAAGTTTTTTGCGCGACTGTCCAAACAAATTAGCATAGCCTTCCAAGGATTAAGTACCAGTGTCAGTAACCTGCAGTATTTTTCCGCTTAATCGTATTAGACGCTCGAATGCTTTGCGTATAAGTGAGCGCTGGATGCAGCGTTTTGCTTGTTTTTGAGACACAATGTAGAAAAAGGTAGTTAAGGAAAGTAGTTGACTGAATAGTTTGATTTGGTCTAAAGTAATGTAGCTGTAATTGAGCGATTATTATTGAAAAGTTGTACTTAAATGTTAGTTCAGTTTCTTTAGGCATTTTTGTCTACAGTGTCCAGAATGCTCGGGACAGGTCTAGGAAACACGTTTAAACTGATCTTTTATACGGCTCAGTCTGCTTGAGGCACAGATTTACTAATTTCCGTGGATAGACCAGCCCAAAAGTCAAACTGACTGTCATGAAGTTCTATATGTTTTGCTATGTGGCCGTCAAGCAGAATGTCCATTACTTTCGCTATAGCCGTGGCTAAGGAGATAGGCGTATAGTTCAACCTGTCAGAGACATCGTCGTTCTTATGATATACAATGGGGACAATAATAGTGACCATGAGATTGTCTGGCAAGTAGGAGTGGCTTACACACAGATTAACAACAAAACAACACAAAACCAAGAACCAATCATCAATAACTAAGAACGTGCAAGAACTAAGATGGCAGCACAGAAGTGTCATTGTCAAGTGCCTATGTATATTTTTCTTAAAAGTTACAAATATGCAACGCTAGATGGCACAGTCTGCTTTGTACACATTCCCAATAAAAATAAATAGAGCATGCAGGAACGGTGGCAGCACAGAAACGTCAATGTCAATCATTTTTAACTTTAAAGTTTTGAAAATGGAACACTAGATAGCATTAGTCAACGCCATGCATGTTCCATATAAAGGTCAGACATGCAATCGCTCCAAGTGGTAAATGGTAGTTGACTGGAAGTTACCTCAACCTTTTAGAAAATGGCTAGGCAAATTCTTGAATGCAATGTACGGACTGTGATTGAAAAAAAAAAGTATTATGTATTTACTTCCTCATTGGTCTAGCGTTTACCGCGACTGCGGTCGTCGTTCCAATCAGCAAGTCGGGCGAACGCAAAAACCCAATAGTGGTTTGTTCATTACTAAAAACTCTCAGTTGCAAGCGGGAGTCTGAATTTGTGCCCGAAGGCAATAAGAAAAGCGTAATTACTGGCGAAATGTATGAAAAAAAAGAAAACGTGTTGTGTACTCACAATGTAGGAACAAATATACGAAACTCAATACTTAACATTATGTGTACAGATTTGCTGTATGCCGCTTTAACTGGGAACTTATACAATTTTTACTGACCCCGGGATTGACTGCAGGATCCTAAGTTTAGCAGTCGTCGAGTTGTCATTTATTTACTTTATTAAAGTAACAAGCATAAGCATGTAGGGTTCACCCCTACCACATAAGTTTATTTATATTTATTATAAACTCACACGACAACATAACTAAACACAAACATAAACACAAACACATTACTATTATCATGTATGTTTATTGGTAACACTACTCAAACCATTCACGGCATTTATAATGTTTACATTATGACGTCGGATGGTGTCGGCGATCTGCTCATACACACCCGAGCATAGCGGTGTGATAGCGTGACGTCAGACACGCGTCGGCCGGTCGTGGAGGGCCGCGCGTGGACGACATTCACTTTAGAGGTCAGTCGGTCAAGGACTGCGCCGCTACTCGCCTGCGCCCGCGCATTGTTTACCAAATTTATTTTCTAACGATTACTTTGTGATTAGACATTGTTTTATGTGAGCTCATGACTCTTAAGTGTTGTGTCTATTGTGTGTGTTCTACTGTCCGTATCTACTCCTTCTGTGAACGTTTATTAAACCGTAAGTGTGAACATTGACTTTTTATTCGTCCACCGTCCACTTACTTCGCGCATCAACTATACCCGCTTACTAAACTGGTGACCCCGAACGAACACATAAAATAACAATGAGTGACAGTGAATCCGAACACACCGCGTCGTCGCAGCCGGACGACCACGTTGCACACCGTGCGCGCAAGGCCAAGCGCCTGTCGGGTCCAAAGGTCGAGCCGGCCGAAGTGTACCGCGTCGCTTTGCGCCTACCGCCGTTCTGGCCCGAGGAGCCCGATATCTGGTTTGCGCAGATTGAGGCGCAGTTCGAGAATGCTGGGGTGACGAATGACGTCACAAAATACAATTACGTCGTCGGACACCTCGACCCCCAGTATTCCAAGGAGGTGAAGGACGTCATCATGTCCCCTCCCACCGTCAACCGCTACGAGAAGCTGAAGACGGAGTTGGTGCGAAGGCTGTCGGCATCCCAGGAGCGGAAGGTCAAGCAGCTGCTGATGCACGAGGAGCTGGGTGACCGGAAGCCGTCGCAGTTCCTCCGCCACCTGCAGGGGTTGGCAGGACCCACCGTTCCCGAGGACTTCGTGCGCACCATCTGGTGCAGCCGACTCCCCACCAGCATCCAGCCCCTCCTGGCATCGCAGCCCAACAGCACCCTGGAAGCGCTAGCCGAACTGGCTGACCGCGTCCAGGACATCGTCGCACCGGCCAGCCACGTCGCAGCAACTTCGGCAGCAGGACCCTCCATCAGCGAGATGGCAGCCGAGATCGCAGAGCTGAAGCGTGCCATGAAGGACCTGACGCTGCAGCTGCGTGACAGCCGTTCGCGCGACCGCTCCCACAGCCGTGGTCGAGACGCACGACGGCACTCACGCCACCGCTCCACAACCCGGTCAGACTCCAGCTACAGGCAGCATCCTGTGTGCTGGTACCACGCGATGCACGGCGAGAAGGCGAAGCGATGCGTCAAGCCCTGCGACTACCGGCAGGGAAACGCCGCGGGCAGTCGGTGATGGCGACAGACGATTGCCCTCGCTCCTCTGGTCGTCTATTTGTGACGGATCGGAGCACCAAGACGCAGTTTCTGGTCGACACCGGAAGCGACCTCTGCGTCTACCCCCGCCGTCTACTCAGTGAACGTCGTGCGTGCTCAAACTATGAACTTGTGGCCGCGAATGGCACGCCCATTAAAACATTTGGTTTTGTGCATTTAAATTTAAATTTAGGACTCCGTAGAGACTTTAAGTGGCGTTTTGTGGTTGCTGATGTAACCAAGCCGATAATCGGCGTAGATTTTTTATGTTTTTACTCGCTAGTCGTTGACTGTCGTAATCAACGACTAGTCGATAGTAGTACAAATATTTCCACCGTAGCCTCGAATCACTCAGACTCATCTTTATTTTCTGTAAAAATTTCTTCTGGTGATTCGAGGTACCACAAAATCTTGGACGAGTTTCCCGACATCACCCGACCCGCCGGCACACTACGCACTACACCACATAACACCGTACACCACATTCGCACGACTCCAGGACCGCCAGTCTCATCACCTTTTCGGCGACTAGCGCCAGACAAATTAAAAATTGCCCAGCAAGAGTTCCAGCTGATGCTGGCCAATGGAACTGCTAGGCCATCAGAGAGTCCATGGGCATCTCCACTACACCTCGCTCCCAAAAAGGACAACGGTTGGCGACCTTGTGGTGATTACCGGATGCTCAACGCCCGGACCGTCCCCGACAGGTACCCGATTAGGCACATCCACGACTTTGCCCACAGCATCTCTGGCTGCAAGGTCTTCAGCACCATAGACCTAGTGAAGGCCTATAATCAGATACCTGTCAGTCCGGACGACATTCCGAAGACGGCGATCACCACACCGTTCGGCCTGTACGAATTTCCGTACATGACGTTTGGTCTGCGTAACGCAGGCCAAACATTTCAACGTTTTGTGGACGAAATGACCAGAGGTTTGGACTTTTGCTACTGTTACTTGGACGATTTTTTAATATTCTCAAGGTCACAGGCAGAGCACGAGGAACACCTCCGCATTATCTTCGGCAGGATGAAGGACTTCGGCATGCTGGTTAATACGTCCAAGTGTGTATTCGGTGTCCCGGAGGTAACCTTCCTAGGCTACCACATCTCCGAGAAGGGCACCAAACCGCTTGACTCCAAGGTCGAGGCGATCAACACCTTCCCGCCGCCCAAGGACGTCCGTCAGTTGCGCCGATTCCTGGGTATGATTAATTTTTACAGGAGATTTATACCCCACGCAGCTCAGATCCAGGCGCCACTTCACAACCTTCTGATCGGCAACGTAAAGGGCTCGCAGCCTATATGTCTTGCGGAGAATACTTTGCAAGCATTTGAGGACTGCAAGGCAAGCTTAGCTAATGCTGCTCTATTAGCTCACCCCGATTGCAATGCCAATCTCGCGTTGGTTACTGACGCGTCGGATACAGCAATCGGCGCGGTGTTACAGCAGCTTAGCGATGATGGCTGGCAGCCATTAGCTTTCTTCTCTAGGAAGCTCAGCCCTTCGCAAACGAAGTATTCTCCCTATGACAGGGAACTGCTGGCCATTTACGAGGCCATCAAATACTTCCGCCACATGCTGGAGGCCCGACACTTCGTTGTCTACACGGACCACAAGCCGATCAGTTTCGCATTCCACGAGAGGAAGAAAAACTGCTCGCCCAGGCAATTCCGGTACCTAGATTTCATTGCCCAGTTCACCACCGACATAAGGCACATATCCGGCAAGGACAATGTCGTAGCCGACCCCTTATCTCGCGTGGATGCGCTACATGTACCGGTCAGCTACGAGACTCTCGCGGAAGCGCAAACTTCGGACCCAGAGCTGTCCAAGCTGCTCCAGGAAGGCTCATCGCTGGTCTTGGAGAAGGTGCAGGTTGCAGGGGAGCGTACTTCTGTGTACTGTGACGTCAGTACAACGCCACCCAGACCATTTGTGCCTGTGATGCTACGCAAGCAAGTCTTCGACAGCTTGCACTCCCTCAGCCACCCAGGTGTCTCAGCGTCTGCCAAATTGGTCGCAGAGCGCTTCGTTTGGCCAGGCATCAGGAAGGACTGTAGGGAGTGGGCACGAGCTTGTCTCGAGTGCCAGCGGGCCAAAGTGAGCCGACACGTTTCTGCGCCATTAGGGTCGTATCACCTCCCACGTGCAAGGTTCACCACTGTCCACATCGATCTTGTGGGCCCGCTTCCAATTTCGCAAGGCTTCAGGTACTGTCTGACGGCAGTCGACCGTTTTACTAGGTGGCCAGAGGTCGTACCTATTGTCGACATAACTGCCGAGACAGTAGCTAAAGCGCTGCTTTCCGGATGGATTGCCCGGTTTGGCTGTCCCACCGACATTATCACGGACAGGGGTCGACAGTTCGAGTCGGCCCTGTTCGAGCAACTGTCCAAATTGGCTGGTTTTCAGCACAAGCGGACAACGGCATACCATCCGGCATGTAACGGCATGGTGGAGCGTTTTCACCGGCAACTCAAGGCGTCCATTACGTGCCATGCTAACGACAAGTGGACAGAATCATTGCCGTGGGTATTGCTTGGTATACGGAGCGCATTCAAAAAGGATGTCCAAGCGTCGTCAGCCGAACTTGTTTACGGCGAATCGCTAAGGCTCCCAGGTGAATTTTTCGCACCTAGTGACGAAGGAACGACCGACGTCACAGACTTCACTGCGCGCATACGCAAGTTCGCCCAAAACCTGCAACCAACACCAGCATCCCGTCACAGCAAGACCAGCATTTTCGTTTTTAAGGATCTGCAGACCACTGATCACGTGTTCCTTCGTGAAGACGCATTACGTGGCTCGCTACAACCAGCGTACACAGGTCCTCACAAAGTACTGCAACGGGGAGACAAAGTCTTCCGAATTTTATTTAAGGGCAGAGAGGTCACGGTCTCAATTGACCGCCTAAAGCCAGCCTACACTTTGGCAGACAAAGCTGACCCAGAAGAAGTCACTCCACCTAGCAGTAGCAAAGAGTATACCACTCGCTCTGGTCGTCATGTCAGGTTCCCTGACTTTTATCGCCCTTGACGGTCTCTGGAGGGGGGTGATGTAGGGTTCACCCCTACCACATAAGTTTATTTATATTTATTATAAACTCACACGACAACATAACTAAACACAAACATAAACACAAACACATTACTATTATCATGTATGTTTATTGGTAACACTACTCAAACCATTCACGGCATTTATAATGTTTACATTATGACGTCGGATGGTGTCGGCGATCTGCTCATACACACCCGAGCATAGCGGTGTGATAGCGTGACGTCAGACACGCGTCGGCCGGTCGTGGAGGGCCGCGCGTGGACGACATTCACTTTAGAGGTCAGTCGGTCAAGGACTGCGCCGCTACTCGCCTGCGCCCGCGCATTGTTTACCAAATTTATTTTCTAACGATTACTTTGTGATTAGACATTGTTTTATGTGAGCTCATGACTCTTAAGTGTTGTGTCTATTGTGTGTGTTCTACTGTCCGTATCTACTCCTTCTGTGAACGTTTATTAAACCGTAAGTGTGAACATTGACTTTTTATTCGTCCACCGTCCACTTACTTCGCGCATCAACTATACCCGCTTACTAAAAGCATAAATCAGCCTTTTAATGTTCCCGCTACTGGGACTCGGCCTCCTCTCTAGGAGAGGGAATGGGCCGTAATCCACACACACATGTCACATGTCTTCGAATTTTTGGTTCTAGGACATGCCGGTTTCCTCACGACCTTTTCCTTCACAGTGAAATTAAATACACAAAGTAATGCACCTGGCAGGGTTAGAACCCGCGAACTACAATTCGTAAGTCGGGGCCGTTACCACTCGGCCACCACTGCTAAAAGTAACAAAACCGTCACTAAATGAATTACCATTAGTAAAATTTTACTCCGACCTATCAAAAATACCAAAGACCATCTCAAAAAAGATACTAAAAAAATATATCATTTTCCAACAGACTGTTATTTTTTACTCTGCGGTCTTTCCTTTCAAAACAACAAAGGTTATGAAATTGTCACTCTTTCGACGTTCGACCTCCATGTTATATTTATAACACCCCTGGGCAATTGAATAAAGTAATTTTGATCGCCAGTATTCATCAAGTTCGATTTACGAAATGTTGTTTTTAATTTTGGCGGCCATGTTTTTTTTTGGCGGTTGATTCTTAATGGCGTCGGTTTTTAAAAACACATTAAGGGTGAGGATGTCAAGAGGATGTTTTGAAATATGATTTATGTTTAAAGGAGTATGGGGTTTTCATTCGTTTTAATAATATATAGTCTGAGGTTTTATGGGTAGGTAATGTATTTGTATCATGTGTGGTTTAGATTAGGGTATAGTCGCTTTTGTCAATGGCACGTGAGATTTTTTGGCTTAATCTGACAAGAATAATGAAATTGATCTGCTGTCTCTGTGCTATGTTTGTATGTTTTGTTGAGTTGTGCTGTGTTCTGTGCTGTGTCTGCTTCAACCCTAAATACAAATAAGCAATTACGCCTGTATTCTCCAAAGGGTTAGGCAGAGGTGCACCCAGAGTTCACTAGTTATTTCATTAAGCCCAAGTAATTGCGGGCAAGCCTCATGCCACAAACTACGAAATACTACTACTAGACTACGAAACACTTTCTTTTTCCGAATAATGTATGAAAAAGAACCTTCCTCAGGTTCCATGTTTTTCAGTGGTTCGAGTTAGAGTAGGCCAGAAAAAATGTCCAAAAAAAAAACGCACCACATTATTCAGGTTGAAATGTGGTGTTTTTTTTAAATAGGCTATTTTAAAAAAACTCATTTTATTAAAAATCAACCCTGAATAATGTGGTTATTTTTTAAAATTTATTTGGACATTTTCTCTGGCCTACCCTAACTCGAACCACTGCACGCCACTGATGTTTTTAAAGAACGAAATAAAAAACCTCGTTTCCTTACAAGTTTTTGACATTTATTATCGCTAATACGATAATGCATCTAGGATTTGAACGCTTCTGAAAAGTACGAGCATTGGGCTTGATGCTATTGCATATCTCGTCAAAGATATCGTAAAAAGTATTATTGTAGTGAGATGGCCTGCAACACAGGTTTAAATAAACCTAGATCGGGCAACACACCACATTACCTACAGAATTATTTATTTATTTATTTAAAACTCTTATACTATCTTTACAGGTTTAGAAACCTAATGCGATAGCCGAGACTACTTATAATATTAACTATTTTAAATAACACTTATTACCTACTAATAATTACATAATACACTAACACAAAATTAACTTACAGCAATTAGTTTAAGGTAATGAAATACAGTGAACAATTTACAAAAAAAGAAAAGAAAAACAATAAAAGAAACAATAAACATAAAACAAACAATAAATATAAAATTACACTAATTGTTGCTTTCGTAACATATTATATACAAACTTATTTTTGCAAGTTCACTAAAGTAACACGAAAAAATGTCCAACCTATTCTGAATTTCGTTAACAGTACGAATTGCTCGCGTGAGAGGTGCTTTGGCCAGCAGATTGGTTCTGGCAGTTGGCACCGCCAGCAGTGGCGGGCACCTCCGCCTCCACACGTAACGGTCTGGGACAGAAAACCGTAAGTACTGAAGCACTCCCGGATTGTGCTCCTTGCCCCGGAGTACTTCAATTAAATAGACGACAAGAGTGAACTGTCGTCGTACCCTCAATTCATTGTACCCGATTGTTTTGCAACTGTAATCTTAAAGATATTTTTGTCATACCATAGTTTTTGTACAAATTATTATAACATTATTATAGGCCTAGATTAATATACTACTGAACCATATGTACACTTTTAGTTAACTTATTATTTCAATAAAATTTTATTATTTATCAGAGATGTTTCGACCCACAGAACAGATAAACTTTTATCTGTTCTGTGTTTCGACCCAACAATTTTCGGGTCACCAAGAAAGGACCACTATATTTCAATCCAAATGCAACCACAAATATTCTCCACCCAAGCCGTCGGTCAAGGGGTCCTAAAGACATAAAACCACATAGTTTCAGAATCAATTTGAGCGTAACTTTGATCAATCCGTGTCAAGTCAACCGATAGTTTGTCTCCGAACTTAGTTTATTGCATACCCTGAGGTTTCGTTAATTTAATATTGACAAAGTTTTAGTGGAATTCCACTTACAAAGGGGAGGCCTGTGTTCCAGCAATGGGATCATTATAGGTTGAACTTATGATATAATATTCCTCCTGACCGATATCGACCATGGTGACCTATCTGAACGAGGCTAGCCATCGCCACGGGATATTTAATACTGTACAAATGTGTCCTTCTCGTAAATTGACTTCGATGACTTTCATAATCCGATGGGAAGGCAATCTCACACGATCGGAGTGAGATATGGCTTAGGATCAACGGTTTCTCATGGTTTCTGCGGAAAGGGCATATCACACCACTAAATTCCAAAGTCTGAGCTGTAACACAGAAATTCCTAATGAAAAAACCCAACGATACTTTAGCTCTAGCCGGGAATTGAAACCAGGATTCTTAGCTCAGAAGTCACGCTTGCAATCGCTAGACCAACGGAGCAGTTAAACTCACAGATAAATGGTGCGTTTTCGAATAAAAGTTTATTGTTACTCCCCCGACATAAATGACAACATTTTGTTCCTATTTGAAAGTAATGAAGTTTCAAATTACTGGGAACAAAAGTCGAACACAAATTAATATACCAAACTTTACTATATTATTATTACATGCAAACTTCAATATTAACGAGCTGCCTGTTGGTTTGCTATCGGTTCTATTTTGGTTTTTGTGCACCGAAACAGCACAGTCATACCGCCAAGCCCTTTACATCATCGAAATACATGACGTGCGGCGATGCACCACTGGCATATAACGGACATCTCACTCATACGCACAAAACGTTTCGGGAATACATTTTCTTGTGCGCAAAACTATGGAGTGAAATTTCCTGCCAAAACAAGTCCTAATAGTTACAACTTGGAGGTCTTTAAGCCAAGAGCGAATAGATTATCAATCCGCACTGGGCCCGCGTGGTGGATTACGGCCCGTTCGCTCTCCTAGAGAGGAGACCTGTGTCCCAGCAGTGGGAATATTAAAAGGCTGATTATGCTTATGAATAGGTCGTTGATCGCATCATGTCTTACAGTCAAGTTAGATAGAAGAAGTATTCAAACGCGCATATCTGATATACAGTATGTTAAATAATAGAGGGCGTTCCCTTAAACTCGTTAATCTATATAATTAATAGATTAAAATACAAATATCAGCATAGAAAAGTACACATAAAATAATCCGAATTAAAAAAAAAATGACAATAACATCCTCTTTAAAATCAAAATAGTAGCGCAGAATAGTACTCGTAGTAGCAATGCCCAAACCGGCAAGTACACGTGTGCAGAGTATTTCTTTAACGTATCAATTTAACATTTTTAGTGAATTTAGTATATTAAAAAAAAACTTTTTTTTTTCGAATGGTAATATTTTTTTAATCATATATGTATGCTATACTATTGCGGGTTAACGGGAACGCCCTCTGTTAGTTAACATACTGTATACTAATATTATAAAGAGGAAAGATTTGATTGTTTGTTTGTATAGAATAGGCTCCGAAACCACTTTTTAAACATGGTAATAAATAAATAATAATAAATAAATCTTTATTCAAAATTCATATCGGTATAACAGAATAATAAATCTTTGATAATAATGTAAATGGAACAATGTTAGATACTACTAGCCTGTACTAGGAGGGTCCTGTATCACAGGCGACAAGCGTTCAATCAATATAATAAGAATCTTCTAAGAATATTTAACAGTATTTAATTTATATCATAATAGTAACTGAGTTATATTAAATTGTTTATTTAACCTAATTTCCTTAATTAAACAGACGTCACATATAATTAACAATAAAGATCATAAATAGTTAATTCATAGCTAAGCTTAATTTACGTCCAATTGTTTCTAACACTTAATTCATTACTCATACACAATGTGAACTCTTAGCGTCATCAGAAATTTTAACTCGGTTAAAGTCTTTAAAGATTTCTTCTCTACCTCACAGAACTGCCCTTTTTGACAAGAGTTTTTTTAGTATATCAACAAGAATATATAATAAACTACCTATAACAATTTTGAAGACAATAGATTTAAAAGATTTTAAGAAAAAATTGCTAGTATTTTTATTATATAAGGCTTACTATACAATGACAGAATATTGAAACGATAACATTAGATAATTTAGATAATAAAGTAGGATAGAGTTAAGTAATTATAATTTAAGATTAATGTTTTACGTAGATTAAACCTAATATTTGTACGCTGTACTAGCAGGATATAGTGATACATTTGTGATTAAGCACCATCTTTGTTAACCTATGACCACAAATAAAAGACTTTGACGTTGTCAATGTTGCAGAATCTGTCCAAAGCAACTCGAGTATCTTTTGTATTTTATTTTTGCGCTAGGCGGGTAATTCACTAAGACATCAACAAATTAGAGAAAAAATGATGTACTACTAATTTAATTCGTAACATTATCGTCTATCCTACAATATTAAATGAACAACACACTAAAGTTCCCTCGAGACACTTTTACCCCTTACTCACAGCTCACTTATGGACGCTAAGGATGCACCTATAAACGGCGACTTTAAAAGTCCACGAAGCCGTATGAAGTCGCGACTTCGCTTTTTGAAGTGTGCACGTTTGTTGGAACGAAGTTATTGCTTAACGGACCGTGTTTTTAGGACATGATTCTGTGCTATTCAGTTATGGATCTGTTTGGAGGTTTTAAAATATATGGGAGAAAAGATTTCCGTTACAATAAGTTTGTATCATTTCGATGTAGGTAGTTCGTTTACTACCATGTGGATTAATATTTTTTTCTTTTGAAGTGTTTTTAAAAGATTTCTGTAGATTGACTTGTGTTAGAGTGTAGTAACTGTAACTACCAGGACCCCAAGTCTGCTATTTTTATAAATTTGTTCGAAAAATGCCAACCAAAGAAAGAACATTTGGCTGAGCCGCAACTGTTTGAAGCCTACCCAAACGACCAGCAAATCTGCTATTACAATAGTGTCATAATGGTCTATCATTGATATCACAATGGTTGATTTTTACAAGTTTTGTAATCTACTAATATAAAAGCGTCACGATGACTTTCCACTGGTCAACCACTGACACTCCATTGAAAGAAATGGCATAGAATGGTAATCTCGTACAAAATGACAAATGAATGACATACGGATGCGGTAATCTGCTAAAATTTTGACAGTTCCTTTGATCAGTGACCTACCATTAGAACGTCATTGTGCACTCATTAGTTTTAATAGCTCGGTTATTCAAAAGTATTACGAGACCATTGACTGACCAATGATCGACCACAGTGAATTAAGTAGATTACGAACTTTTAGCAAAATGACAATGTGGTTTCGACTTCGACGAATTTCACAAAGACGAAGCAACGGGCGACAGCTAGTACACACATAAAACATCCTCCAACTTAATACTATGTATGTAGGTCACTCGTCTTATAACGTCTGTATATTTCTCGCATTGCGCTAATAAGATGAAATTTGTACGTCTGCAGGGTTTTATTAAAATAAGTAAACGACGGAATTGACCCGGTGTCCGCGTTGCTACTTAGGGCTGCCTTACAAGTGTTCTGGGAAATATTCTACGACGTTTTCCTGGAAACTAGGAGCCAAGAATAATGGAAAGCTGGCTAATGTTTAGTAAGCTTTACTAACGACTTCGAAAATGACTGTAAACTATTCTTATTAACTTGTGAATCTTTTGAAAATGAATAAAAAAATCAAATTCTCTGCTGGAGTATTGTGACAGCTATGTAGCCTCAGCCGTCGGAACGGAAAAATACGCGGCGAGATTCACAGGGCTATTCCCGGCCACCATAGGCGCGGGTCTGCAGATGGCGAGCTATGGGCGGCTCGCCGTTCAATAACAACCAGGCCCGGCTCAACGGCGCATCGTGTTCCAGGAGCGCTTCAAAGAGATGTCAGGAGATGCTGGAACGTAAAGGGCACTAGGAGCAACACGGATAGGTTTTAGTCAGTAAGAGTCTGACACTCCCTTCCGCTCCGCCCAGCGCGGTAGAAGTCATTTGATGATTTATCCAGAATTTTTATTTTTATGGATGATTTCCCATCCATAAAAAAGGCTAGCTTGCAACAGATAAGATAGTGGCCAAACGGGTGTCTATTATAAAAGAATCATCATCTTAGGGCAACGGCAGCAAGCTATCGTTAACTCCCTTTTCATAATAATAAATATATTTTTCTCTCACTGAGGATTAACAGGTAAAGAGCAAAAAGGACGTTCTACTCGGTCCAATACAAAAATAAAACAAAATTTATCATTGAAGCAAAAGTCGTACAGGAAAACGTAAAGAAAATAAGAAGTAATGACTGGGAAACAAAGATAAGAGAGCTATTCCTCATGTTTAGCATTATCAACTGCTATCGCGGCCAAGGGTCGAGGGATAAAACGGAATAACAATCGCAGAAAAGAAAAGGATATTGTAACTTAAAACTAATAATAAATATATGTATATCATTGTTTTGCTCAAAATATAAGTTCAAATTATGTCTCGTTGTGTAATCACAATTTTGTGAAATAATGCCTGGTTTGAAAATGACTTCAGACTTTGAAATATTTCATATAAATATTAAGAGTTTGAAAAATCTCGAATTTAAATTATATGAATTAAAGTTAAGCATTTATGGTATTCTCTAAACGCCTCTTCGAAATTCGAGCGGTGTCTCATTGTGAATTCGAACTGAATTATATTAAAAAAAGGTTATTTTCGAATCGTGTGCGATCACTTGAGTGAGGTGAACAAAGAACTTTAATCGACAGCATTTATCTTATGGGTTACCGTGAAGCATTATTTGGGATCGAACTTTATTGAAGTCGAAAAATACTGGACACGAATTTTTTCTTTATAAAATCTATAAAAATCGACGAAGATAAAAAACATCAAAGTTCAGAAGTGGGGGCTTGTGACGTCACGTCGTGGTAAAATTTATAGTGAGTAGTGACGTCACACGAGTATTCAACTGACTGTATCGTCTTTGGTTTTTTGATTATGTGATAAAAGAAAAAATACGTGTCCAATATTTTTTGGAAATTTATGCGACGGTCTAAGTAGATTTTTTAGTCAACTACCCTATTGAGTGTGGTTTTGACTTAGTCGATCCAGCGCATTGGTGAATTGCCGCACGCTTTTTTGTTTTTTCAACTTGTCCCTGCACTACAAGTTCCAACACTACTTTAAATTTCGAACGGCAATTTTTAACCGGCCTTTATTTTTTCTGCCTTCTTTCCTGTTTTTTTTTTTTCATAAAATAAAATACCGCCAGCCCTACCGCAACAGAAGTTAATTGGCTGTCCCCGGGGCAATAGATTGCTTTAATTTTACTTAGTCGGGTAAACATCTCGGCGTCACGATGGGTGCCCGGCAGAGTGAGAGGTGCTGTCACTGCTCATAATTCTTTCTAGCTGGTTTTAGAGGCTTTGTGGAAATATGCTGAATTATTTATAAAAAAAAGAGAGCAGTGGTGGCCGAATGGTAACGGCCCCGACTTTCGAATCGTAAGTCGTGGGTTCAAACCCTGCCAGGCGCATTACTTTGAGTAATTAATTTCATCACCACTGCTCTCAAAACGGTGAAGGAAAACATCGTGAGGAAACCGGCATGTCCTACAACCAAAAAATCGACGACATGTTTCATTCACCAACCCGCACTGGGCCCGCGTGGTGGATTTCGGCCCTTTCCCTCTCCTAAAGAGGAGGTCTGTGTCCCAGCAGTGGGAACATTAAAAAGGCTGATTATGCCATGCTATTATTTATAACAATAAAATATTTTTTGTTTCTTCGTTGTTGATCTGGTAAAGGAAGAGGAAACGAAGAAACTTTACAAGAGGAATTATTATACTAACTTTTTAAGCAACACATCTCGTTCGCTATCTGTCGGAAAGTAGAGAAATTAAAGAGGTTTTTGACAGATTCATAATTCGTAGAATTGTAAGGCCCTCTAATACCATACACATTGACTTTATTGTACATAGTTAATTGAAGTGTTGACACGACAATAAAGACACAGAAGATATAATAGGAAACGTCGTATTAAACTTTATGTTCCACTCAACTTTATGGCAACACCAGCTTGCTACGCTGTCACCCGGCTACGCCGCTACGATGCTACGAGCTACGCTGCTACGGAGCTACGAGCTGCGGAGCTACTAACTACCCGAGTATTGACCAACTTTTGCTGTATTTGGAAATGGAGATTTGATTGAAAATGGAATTTATTAGTCGTTTCCTAGTATTAAGGAAAATAACGCTTATATCTTAATTCCACTTGAAGGAACTCGCCTCGTTTCAGTCGACATCAAAACGGTAAAATTCCTTGATTAATGTCAATAAATAAAAAGCTGTTACTGTTAATTTGATTCCTTCGTATGAATGTAAGAAATTTTATGGATGGTTAAGAAGTCATTTAATCACTTCTGCTCTTGGCGGACCGAAAAGGAATGTCTTTTCGTTCCAGGGCCGCGGTGAATCTTTCGAACAAATTCCGCAACCTTAGCAGGCACAGACCCTATGGGGCTCCGTCGTCCTTGCTGACAGCTCTTTGAGGCGTTTGTGAGACACGATGCGCCTTCGACCCAGGGCTGGTTGCTATCGGATGACAAGCCACCCATCGATCACCGTCCGCATGCCTGTATCCAGACACCTAACTAATATTTTCTTATTGGAAGCACCAATCTTGCCAAGAGTTGTCGTGTTATCAAATAAGTAGATTGTTGAGATCAGTAGGTAGTCGCTCCGTATTAAATACTACTATTGATCTGGATCTGTTGCTGGATGGATGCTGGATCCTGCTGGACTGGAAGAAACATCCCAGCATAGTTGGTTAAAAGCCTACTTGGTACTAGGTACTTTGTGTAATTAACTTCATCACCACTGCTCTCATAACGGTGAAGGAAAACATCGTGAGGAAACCGGCATGTCCTAGAACCAAAAATTCGAAGACATGTGACATTCACTCTCTCCTACAGAGGATGCGTGTGTCCCAGCAGAGGGAACATTAAAAGGTTCCCGTGGGAATAACGGGATAAAATGTATTATATCTTACTCACTGAATGTAGGTTCCTTTTGGTGAAAAATAAATTAAAATCGTTTCAGTAGTTACAGAGCTTATTTGGAACGGATAAATAAACAAAAATATCTTTCCTCCTTATGATATTAGTTTAGATTATAGCGGGAGCGACAAACGAAAGTGCCGTTCCGAGTGACAACTTGTTTAATTTCATATACCCACGGATAATATTTATCAATATACCAATATACCCTACACCTCCCCCTTTGCTAGTGCATAACACTATGAAATAAAAGAAATTATATCTTCATAGAAAAATATTACAAAAACATAATTTTAAGCTATACATAACATTCCCTAGCCGAAATTCAAATTATTACGACGAAGGAAAAACTGTACCTAATTTCAGAGTATCCCTTAATCTGCAAGATATTTTTAAGGGTTCATAATTTCTTATTTACGGTAGGTAGGTAGGTACGGTCAGCGACGTAAGTCAATAAACCACTGCTACTTTTAAATATGATCAGTAACTAAATTGAGATAAAATTGTTCGATATGTAATTTGTAGCCGAACACGGCGAAGAAAAAAGGAAGGTTATGATTTTTGTTTTTATAGAAGATAATAACAGAAGCGTTAACATTTTTTGAATTTCGACTGGACTGTGTTCCAGTTTAAACTAAATATTTTGCTAAAAATACAGATCATGAAAATCAATGTGTTAATCGGTTTTTGTTGCCGTCTGTACCTACTTGAGTAGGTAAACCATTCGTCATTATTTTACATGATGCTCTTGGTCTCATAAATAGTAATTTAGCAACATTAAAAACTCATTAGTACTGTAGGTATCTTTTAACGGTCAAATAAGGGTCGGAAAATAACACATTACACACACAAATACTGTAACAGCAGGTTTCCAACAAACCTGCTAATTCATTCGAAAGAGTCGACTCGGCCCTGAAACGTAAAGAGAACGCAGGAAAGGGGGCGCGCGGATGGGTTTTAGTCAGTAAGAGTCTGACACTCCCTTCCACTCCGCCCAGAGCGAAAAGTCATTTGATGATTTTCCATCTATGAAAAACAAATGTTTCTTACTATAATATTTCTTGCTATAACCTACATTTTTTACGTAGTTTAGTTTGGGACTAAAAGTAGCCTTTGCCACCAATGTCAGTAAAATGTTCTATCAGTAAAAGACTTAGCTTTAAAGTATCAGACCTTGCAGAGAGTGCCTAAACAAGTCATTTTACCTGGATTGGCTCCCGTTTGGCCACTATCTCACCTGATGGTGGAAAAGTTTTAAGATCGTAATGCCAGAAATGTTGCCAGTAATTACTGTGTCAAAATCAAGTAACCAATTAGCAAATCAAATACAAATAACATAATAAGGTCATCAATCACAAAGAGTTACGCCAATACATTCGAACGGGTAACTTTGTCACATCCAATCAAGCATTCGATTCGGCCGCCATTGAATGAGTGAATGAATGATACCGTTCGTCGCTTGTCGTTCACTCGCCCGCTCCGCGCTCGCAGAACAATTCAAGGCGCATAATGGAGCGTTCCATATTTGATTAGCGAGCGATGAACGATATTGAATGAGGAATGAGTTCAAGCATTCAGATTTTATTGTTGCGTGAAAGAATTTTAAAATCGTAATTGGAATATTGGAAGTTTTACTGAATTCATATTTTTTTTCTATTTTACTGGAGAAACTCGAGGTAGAAGTCAGGACTTATTGGACTTTTAAAATGGAAGAATAAAGTGCAAAATCGTGGTGTAATATAAAGCAAAGATAACATCAGCTAGCCGCTTTGTTAAGCTAGTGTTTGTTGGAACGCACTAATCTCAGGAACTAATTGCTCGATTTGAAAAATTATTTCAATATTGGATAGCCCATTTATCACCAATGAAGAATGTTTAATAACTATTCCACGCGGATGAAGTCTCGAGCAGAGGCTAGTATTATAATAAAGAGGTTATTTTTATTAACTTTCTTTACCCGTATGTTTGTAAAAGGTTATCCTATGATGAAAATTCTTTCCCTGATAGAAATTTGAAATGTCATAAGCTGCTTTTTATACGACTACCCAAAAAAAGAGTGTTTCGTTTTCAGCGTTCATTTACATATCTATGTAAGTATGTATGTATGTTTGTGAGTTTCTTTAAAACACCATAACTTTTAAACGGCTTAACCGACATCAATGGTTCACAAATAAAAACGAAAATATTTTGTTTTCATGAAAATTATACTACGTATACTGTCGTATAAAGCTTGGAATGTCCATAGCAAAAAAAAAAAAAACAAAATAGATAGGAAAAGTGAACAAAAAAATTAAAAACAAGATATTGATTTTATTGTTGAATGGGTATAAAGTAGGTACTGAAAATCAATCTTTTCATTGCAGTCGAGGGACGCTTCCTTTGAATAGTTCTTTACTTGTCTCCGACTGTTTTACGATAGTATGATGCAATTGGTGGCATAATATCAGTGATTGAACTAAATGATTTCCATCAACTCCAACAGACTGCTTCATAAGTTACATGTTTTGATTTTTTATTGTTTATCTAGGCCAAGGAAACGAATAGCACTTACTCGTGCATAATATTTTGGTGAAATAATTTTATCAGTCGTGCAAAAATAGGTACATACCCCCGAGTGAACCCGAGGGAAATCTTTGTTGAAAACAAGTAAGAACCCATAAATGAAACTATAATATAATGTACGATATGCCTGTGACATATAAATATATATATATAAATATATATATCGAAGCGCAATTATCGCATAACACATTATTACATAAAGGCGTTCCACATTGTAAAACTCCGCTATAATGTAATGCCGCTACCTCACGTTTGGCTGGATTTAAATTCGGCTGAAATAAAGTACGCCACATTGAATGAGCACTTCTTGTTCGTCAGATCGGCTTAGCAACGTCCAGCTCACATACAAACGAGCGCACCATGGATACGCCGTTTGTAAAGTTTCTGCATTACAACGGCGTTTATCAATCTGGCTGTGCCTTTATGTAATACCATGTATATGATTTGGCTTCGACATATATATGTATGTACAGTCAACTGACAGGGTCCCCAAATTAGTATATCAAGAGGCTACATTCCTAACTTAATTCAATATAATATCGAGGATCCCCTTACATATATCGCATACAAATTATATTTTCATTTTCCTACAATGAAGGGTCAATACTCAGTCCCCGAATCAAGTGGTTTCCTTCGAGCGACCCTCTCGAATAGTTTCCGAACCCTTTATGACCCTCCTATGATTTTGTGATCTTATCCTTCTTGATCTGTGTGACCTTAATTTTCTTTGAGAGATTAGTTAGCTCACATAGATGGATGTAAATATGTATATTGTATTGTTCACCAAAATGGAGGACAATATGAAATACTAGCAGCGCCCCGCGGTTTCATCCGCGTAGTTCCCGTTCCCGTGAGAATACGGGGATAAAATATAGCCTATGTTACTCAGGGTGAATGTAGCTTTCTAATGGTGAAAGAATTTTTTTGAAATCGGTCCAGTAGTTTTTGAGTTTATTCGTTACATACAAAAATACAAATCTTTCCTCTTTATAATATTAGTATAGATTATTATATTAATATAGATTTATTTTCTTTTATCATATAAAAGGGTAGTCGGTAAATATATCGTCGTATTTGACAAGGTTGTCTTTATTGGTTTGATGAATCAAAAATTACGTGTCCAATATTTTTTGATAATGTATCGGATGATTTTATTCTTTAACCCAAAATCATACGTATTGTTAGTTTAACAATAATGCAATTTCAATGCTAGCTTACTATTATTTCTTCTATAAGCGAGCATATGCCATTAAAAATCGAAATTATTTGTTTTTAAATAAATCATCCCGGATTCGCAACGAATTCACGGAAATTCTTTTGAAATTCAGAGTTCGATCTCGGCCTCAGAAAATAAAGGCTCTCACAAACAGATGCATACTTAATAATTCTACGCCATCAAACGCGTTGTAATACTGGACAATAATTACAGCCATGGAACAAAATAAAAAGCTACGTTGCATGGTTAATACATTGTCGCGTTAAGTCCTGTCTGCGGAGGTCTTAACAACTAAAAGAGTTAACGATAACAGGCTCATGACATTAATATAAATGAGATTTAAACACACAACCTTAATATAACCTTCCCATTTCCCTATTATCACTTTTAAGTACCAACTCGCCCATTTTCATAAACTGACACGGAAAACAAAAAGTACTACTCTGCCATCTTCATTCAAAGGTTAAATGGCGAAGGTCAAAGAAATTAACCCTTATCAACTTATAATTAAAAATGTCATTTTATCACTTAACGCACTTTTAGTACCAATGCGCGAAAGGTTCACTCACCCAATTAGGAAAGGTTTTGAGTTGTCTGATATCATTAGAACTTGTAAATTAATTTATTTCATTATAAGCTTTTAAATCATTAAAATGCTGAATAGAATGGGCTATAATTTTGTTGTTTTGTCTTGTGAAATTAAATTCATTAACTTTCCTTTGCAGGCGGTACTAGAGTCGGGTAACAAAGGTAGGTATGCTACATTATAATAATAATTGAATCCGTTTAGGCCACAGAATGATTTCAGAAACAAATAACTTTTGTGAGGTGTATGGAAGAAGTTTATGTATTTATTTAAACTTGATGTACAATAGTGGTACATGGGCGGACTTAACGCAGTAAGGCATTGCAGAAGTTGCGGAATTTATTCACCCTGGAACGCAACGGGCACTAGAAGGATCACGGGTGGGTTTTAGTTAGTAAAAATCTGACACTCCACATCGTTTGATGAATTCCGAAAAAGAAAAAAAGGTGTATGGTAGAAGGAGATGGTCCTTGATTCGCCGACTAGACATTAATTTAAAAAAACAGCGATAATAATTTTCAAAATTTCGATAATGTATACAAAAGCCTCCCTAGCCAAGTTGATAATCTGCAATCGTTAACGCTAGTCGAAAACGAATCAAATGTATGGGAAAATAATTATCTCAACGTTAAGTCTCGTGGTTAGAACGAACGAATAGAAAATTTGTAGCCAATTTCACATCGTTCAAAATGATAGAATGAATTGTTATCATTTCTACAATGTTCAACGCTATATCCTTTGTTAAACTTAATGGTTAAAGCATTTAAGCAGAGTTTAAATTTTAACCTGTTTGACGTTTGTAGGAACGCTCGCCATAGACTTAAGAATAGGTCGTTTTTGTAAAGACATTGTAGAACAAGCGGTCGACTCAGGTGCGTCTACATGGCTACCAACTTACCGTTTTCTACAGTTGCTGACACCGAGGCGTTACCGATTGGAGAACGGAATTCGACACGAAACGGTTGAAACTTGGCAAGGGGGGCAGAGACACTAGACATAGTGTCGTTCTATCAGGAAATGCAATTATTGAAATGTCAAAATTTGAAATTGATCACGTGACATTTCGTCAGCGTCTGTCAAACCCATACATTTTTGACGTTTGAGAATCGCCTTCACCACACTTCCATCGACAGAATCACACTTGATAAATGATTTATTTTTTTGTAAGTAGGTTTAAAACACTTTTACACGTCAATCTTTTTTGGCCATTATAAAAACTAGATGAGGCCGGTGTTTCCTAGCTGACTACCCTTTTTTTTTTTTGGATGGGAAATTTTCAAATGACCCCTCCCGCCCTGGGTGGAGCGGTAGGGAGTGTCAGACTCTTACTGACTAAAACCCACCCGTGTTCCTCTTGTGCCCTTTGCGTTCCAGGGCCGCGGTAACTCTTTCGAACAAATTCCGCAACTAGCTGACTACCCTGAGAAGAAACACCGAAACAAACTCAGAGGTCTTGTGCCGAGCCTCAGGTCAATCCCAAACAAAGCGTTTCGACAATCACTATAGCCGATATAATGTCACTTTATCTAGAGCACAATAACAAGAAAGAAGTGACAAACAATTTAATACTAGGTAGTGATTTTCCTTACTGAACGCCATTGTGACCAAAACGGGGAAAACTGAAAATCAATCTTTTCATTGCACTCGGGAGACGGTTCCTTTGAATAGTTCTTTACAGGTCCCTCGACTTCGACGAAAAGATTGATTTTCAGTCTTCCTCTTTTGGTCACCATCTTGTTTTTAATTTTTTAGTTCACATTTTCACATGGCAGGAGTGTTTTTTTTTATATTTGTTTTCATTTTATTTCTCTGAACTAATCAAGCTTTAGACGATAACAGTAAACGTAGTCTATTTTTTGTTAAAACAATATACTTATATTTTTTCATTTTTCTTTATGAACCACGGCTCCCTTTTTTTTAATGTTCACCAGCCTATATAGGTTACCCGGCTTAACTCAACGCTTCTATTGATATCGGTTAAGCCCTTTAGATGTCATGGTGGAATAAAGAAACTCACAAATATACATGAACCCTGAAAACATAACACTCCTTTTTTGTCCAGTCGCTAAAAGATGATGAATTCCTATTAATTCTTAAAAGTATATCATTACACAATTTTTGTAATATAAGTTTACAAAAAGCTTCGAACTAAGTATCCTGGTTAGGGTCCAGCGGCATAAATTACATATCAAATTTAATTTAGAAGTCCAAAAAAAAATTTATAAGCATAATACAATCGTTACGAATTATTGAGATATCGTCTGCGACATTTGTATTTTAATCTCAAATACGGAACTTTGAACTTATAGTAAAATTGAAACGGTTTAACGTTATGATTTGGGTCAGGAACACAATTCAATGCCTATCTGGATGCGACCTATAAACTATTGCAATTGTAAAAGTCAAAGGTTAACGCTTAATATCGGGTCGAAAAACTGCCAGCTGGCTGATCATAAAGAAAATAAAATAAAATTGTTGCTGGCTGAAAATATTCCGTAGTGGTATAATGTATGTTTTTTTAACAGTGGCCATTTATTGTATTTTTTTCCTGTTGCATTATTTATGAACTTAATAGTGTTATTACATGCCAGACTTTCTACCGAATACCTACTTATGTTTCTTTTGGCATGCCATGTAACCTAAAAATCTCGATCGATTTTTACCATTGAGGCATCATTAGAGCCGTCATAACTGCCAAAGTTACATATTATGCTATTTGAATTTTGGCAAAGAAACAAAATTGTGACACCTTTTCAACCTTTCAAAACAAAATATGTTTGACTGTGCATATGTACCTATTTCTTGTTTATGTATTATATAATCACTGATTTCTCCGCTCACTGTGGACCGATTTTCATTTTCTTTTTTTTTTAAAGCCTATAATCCTTTTTTTTGGATGGGGTATCGTCAAATACTTCTTTCACTCTGGGCGGAGCGGAAGGGAGTGTCAGACTCTTACTGACTAAAACCCACCCGTGATCCTTCGTGTGTCCTTTGCGTTCCAGGGCCGCGGTGACTCTTTCGAAAAAATCCGCAACTAATTTACACCCCTACACACCATTCTCATCTCCACTATACGAAGACAAACATGTCCCACACAACAAAACATATTCGTACAAACTAAAGCAATAACGTTGTATTCGCTAACCGCTAATCGTGCCACTAAGTCCTGAGGTTTACGCTAAGTTACTACGTTTAAGTTAATATTAACCCTTTATTTGCTGTTCCAAGTAATCGTAGCATAGTAGCGAAATTTTGAGATTAATAATTCGGTGTGTATAGAGGTTTTAGTTGGTTTATGGTGGGAAATACCTTTGGTTTGATGTCGGTATAAAGGTACTAAATAACCTATGTGCATAGTTCGATCTTTCGTACCGAGAGAAGCACAATCAACCTTTTAATGTTCCAACTGCTGGGACACAGGCCTCCTCTATAGGAGAGGGAATGGGCCGTAATCCACCACGCGGGCCCAGTGCGGGTTGGTGAATGTCACATGTCTTCGAATTTTAGGTTCTAGGACATGCCGGTTACCTCACGATGTTTTCCTTCACTGTTTGCGAGCAGTGGTGATGGAATTAATTACACAATGTAATGCACCTGGCTGGGTTTGAACTTGCGACCTACAATTCGTAAGTCGGGGCCGTTACCACTCGGCCACCACTGCTATGCTTATGTGTATGCAATTCTTTCGGAGACAATTTTTTTTTGGGCCCAATGCGTATGGTGCATAGTAAAAATGTAACTATTATATTATTGCTAACAGGCGATTTTTTTTTGTAAAATTTAACCAAGGTCATGAAATTATAATTAAAAGGTGAAAAGTTGATACATTTTGCGGTTAAATGTATCCTGTTCTGGTCGTCATTGCAAACAATGCGTGTAATTTATCATTATTTGTAACGTTCATGTGAAAAAAATGTACTACTGCAATGCGTTATATTAACAGTAATTAATTATTGGCGTTAGAAAAATAAAAATATAGGTATTCATTGAACATATGAACCTCATTTTAATTATTTTTAAGAGGTAAAAATAATTTAGTAATAAGTAGTTTATTATTATATACATACCGTGGAATGGCATGAAGTAACATAGACAAAACCTCTATTTGTCATCTGTGCATCTGTCAATTTGTTTTGTCAAAACAGAATTCAGATTATCGGTTTCTTCCCCTGATAAACAGCTTACAAGACCTGACCTGGTTAGAATGATGAAAAAATTATTTTAAGAGACGACTTTGAAATGTTATTATGGCTTTTAAGTATTTTTGACAAGCCCTCTGATTTATGTTATTTTGACATTCACATTTTTGTCGTATTTCTCATTATTCCGCTTAGACTATGTCTAACTAACTATAGGTACCATTGTAATATAAAGGTTATAAGGAATAAATCTTTGAATAATAAATAACAAATCAATCTAATTAAAAATCTAATAATAAATAAATAATAATAATAATGACAATTCTTATCTAACTAATTAAATCAATATTGATAATTCCAATTAATTATTAAATTCGACCAAAATTATGATTGTACTATATTATGGATTTTATTAATTATATTTTTAATCTCATAAAAATTTAGAATCAAAATGCACAATTTATAAAAAAAAAACAGATTTATTATTAACTGCCTCTAAATTTTCAATGTAAATAATTTAGTTTAAATATTGTCACTGCATTGTAACTATTTGTATTATGGATAGCAAGAAATAAAAGGCTTTTTTATTTTTTTTATTTTTTTATTTTTATTTTAAAGGAATAAATCAATGTATGTCTCATTACTATACACCATAATATGTGGAGGGCCTATTCCATGAACAAAAAAGAACTGTCTCCTTTCGCGTGACATCATGTCTACGTAGAAGTGGAAGAACAAGCCCCCAGCCCTGAAATTTGTTACGTCGTCCATGTATTTTTTTTTTTGTTTCTTTTTTTAAAATTTTGTGTCGAAATCGAACTAACGGAATCAATCAAATCTTTTTTTTTATACATCTCACATCTGTTCACGGTTTTTTTTTAAAGATGGCTGACCCCCTTACGGAATTCTGTTATGAAATCTTGAGAGCAAACCCATCTCAAATAAAATAAAGATTGCTTATTTGTGGTATTATGATAATATGAAAACAGTAGATATAATTTCTGTAATCTGATGAAACAGATCTGATTAAAAGAACCCAAAATCCAATTAATATCGCTAACCAAATAAACACATTGTATACGCACACAAAAATACTTATTTATCCCAAAGAAAAGCAGGAAAATAAGGAAAATCCCAAACAAACTGAAATCCAAAGCCCAGCAATAACACCAACGACACGAAACAGCAGTCAGTTTCAGCCTAATTATATCGAACCCTTGTTCAATTATAAGTATACCTCTCAATATGAGGGTAGGTAGAAAAAAAACACGCCAAGTACAAGTCAGACTGGCCCGCAAAGGGTTCCGAACATAGTTATGTTTTTAAACACAATACTTTAAAATCATATATATTGATCTACATGAATAAAAAGTTCAAAATTTTCAAAATTCTTTCAAAATTTCAGACGCACTTATTTTTAAAAACATGGAAAGTAAGAAGTGAAAAATTTTTGTTTATGACTCGCACAAGACGAACAAAAAATAAATAAATAACAGAATTAAAAAACTAACAATGTGAATTTTAAATTATGTGAGGCCAAAATAGATCTCTATCACTCAGCTTATGGTGCGATATTAAAAAATATACCGCAGCACAGGTGTTCTGATTGGGCATGTGTTGCCTCAGATACACTCACGAAACACATGAATATGAAATTATATAAATACAAATAAAGTAATGATTATAAAATTAAATGAAAGGTGAATGGTCTATTTTGTTTTTTTTTTAACGTAAATTACCTACTTACTCACTTTTTTTAAATATGAACAAACTACTCTTACTAAATATGCACACACCTGACCCTGCGACGGTTGATTTTTTCATTTACGAACGACGTTTAAAACCCAAAAAAATCGAAACGTATCTGTCTGGTGGGTGTGGGTTCAATTTAGGGTTACATTTTTGTCACGATAAAACGGTTTGAGTGTGATATATAGCCTGGAATAGACGATGTTATCTAAAAACCGATTTAAGAATATACTTCGCACTTATTTTGGACACACTTTTATTGACTTGGCGAGGGTTTAGATGAAGACAAACTGTTTTTGAGTTGGCAGTCGATTCGATATTCCTTGAACATACATACATAAGAGTGAAACCATTCAATTTATTATGTGTAAATCACATACTTTGAAATAGTATCAGACCTAGAATTAAAAGATATAATTTTTAGGCAAGTTAAAAAGAATTAACATAAAAAGAACAAACAATTAGAATTTACAAAAAAAGTTGTTAATCATATTATTCGCGCAAAAATAAATTAGTATCATTACATTATTAAAGTATTAATCAAATCACTTCAAAGGTCCTGATTTTCTATACATCCTGTTCAATTCCACTGCTGTACAAAGGACCTGCCCATATCCTTCCCGGTGTTCTTTTTCCGAGCTACCTCGAATTGAACCTTGCAGTAGGCGTCAAAGCCACCATCCCTCCTTAGGTACCCACTTCGCGGGTTGCGAAATTTGTTCAAAAGAGTCACCGCGGCCCTGGAACGCAAAGAGCACAAGAAGGATCACGGGTGGGTTTTAGTCAGTAAGAGTCTGACACTCCCTTCCGCTCCGCCCAGAGCGGGAGAAGTTATATGATGATTTCCCACCCAAAAAAAAAGGTACCCACTTCGCGATGACCTAGCGGTCTCAAGCTCTGCATGCAACTAACGTGACCCATCTAATCCCATTTTAGCCTGGCAGCCTTTATAAATCCTAATAAAGTTAATTAAAAATACAATCTCAGCTTTACACAGCTTTATAAATTAACACGGACATTTAAAGCACGTACGCACGTACCACAGATCATTGACTGACGTCGGTGGCGGCAGCCTTTTTTAAGGATGGGAAATCATCGATTGACTTCTTATCGAATCCGTGTTTGTTCAAATGCCCTTTACGTTCCGGGGCAGCAGTGACTCTTTCGAACAAATTCCACAACTCTAGCAGATACGGCATCGTTTTTTTTTTTTTGGATGGGAAATCATCGAATTAAAAAAAAATACATGTGGCACTCGGGGACTGCCGCGGTAAAGCTATTGCATAAATGATAAATGATAAATGATAAATGATAAATGATATTTATTTTGTAAGTAGGTTAAACATAACACTTTTACACGTCAAATATTTCTGGTCATTTTAAGCTAGATGAAGCCGGTGTTTCCTAGCCGACTACCCTGAGAAGAAACACCGAAACAAACTCAGAGGTCAAAGTCTCTTTTAAAGTCCATACAATCCGTACTGGTCAAGTCATATGAGAACCATGTAGGTTAATGTCTGAGGTAGCCTTTTGAGGAAAGTGCTACACAGATTTGAGTGGACCTGTCCAGACAGTGCAAGCATTTGTCAGATACCGTTTAGCTCAAACTTAGAACTTCAAGGAGCTCAACGATTAGACGAACAATACCAAAGTAATAACAATACCATAGCATTTTTTATAAACTTATGCAATTATATATTTAGTACTCTGCGTCATTGTGATATGGTCTCGATTCATTCACCTGGGTTACTGTCCTACTAATGTAATTCACATACGTTTCACTTAACTTTGTCCCACCGATTGTTTCCGAACGCAGACGTTCGGGTCGGCTCGGTGACGGCGAGCGACCATTTTAAAAAGGCGGGGCCTAATCGAATGACGTAGCGGTGTTAGGTTATTTTCGTTACGGAATTTCTGGATTCGGTTGCCACGCTCAAGGCCCGCGATAGAAGCTATGCAATAGCTTAAAAAGGCGAGGCCTAATCGAATGACGTAGCGGTGTTAGGTTATTTTCGTTACGGAATTTCTGGATTCGGTTGCCACGCTCAAGGCCCGCGATAGAAGCTATGCAATAGCTTAAAAAGGCGGGGCCTAATCGAATGACGTAGCGGTGTTAGGTTATTTTCGTTACGGAATTTCTGGATTCGGTTGCCACGCTCAAGGCCCGCGATAGAAGCTATGCAATAGCTTAAAAAGGCGGGGCCTAATCGAATGACGTAGCGGTGTTAGGTTATTTTCGTTACGGAATTTCTGGATTCGGTTGCCACGCTCAAGGCCCGCGATAGAAGCTATGCAATAGCTTAAAAAGGCGGGGCCTAATCGAATGACGTAGCGGTGTTAGGTTATTTTCGTTACGGAATTTCTGGATTCGGTTGCCACGCTCAAGGCCCGCGATAGAAGCTATGCAATAGCTTAAAAAGGCGGGGCCTAATCGAATGACGTAGCGGTGTTAGGTTATTTTCGTTACGGAATTTCTGGATTCGGTTGCCACGCTCAAGGCCCGCGATAGAAGCTATGCAATAGCTTAAAAAGGCGGGGCCTAATCGAATGACGTAGCGGTGTTAGGTTATTTTCGTTACGGAATTTCTGGATTCGGTTGCCACGCTCAAGGCCCGCGATAGAAGCTATGCAATAGCTTAAAAAGGCGGGGCCTAATCGAATGACGTAGCGGTGTTAGGTTATTTTCGTTACGGAATTTCTGGATTCGGTTGCCACGCTCAAGGCCCGCGATAGAAGCTATGCAATAGCTTAAAAAAGCGGGGCCTAATCGAATGACGTAGCGGTGTTAGGTTATTTTCGTTACGGAATTTCTGGATTCGGTTGCCACGCTCAAGGCCCGCGATAGAAGCTATGCAATAGCTTAAAAAGGCGGGGCCTAATCGAATGACGTAGCGGTGTTAGGTTATTTTCGTTACGGAATTTCTGGATTCGGTTGCCACGCTCAAGGCCCGCGATAGAAGCTATGCAATAGCTTAAAAAGGCGGGGCCTAATCGAATGACGTAGCGGTGTTAGGTTATTTTCGTTACGGAATTTCTGGATTCGGTTGCCACGCTCAAGGCCCGCGATAGAAGCTATGCAATAGGTTAACTTCTTGTGTCAGACTTCATCTTCAGTGTCAGACTTTTACTGATTAAAACCCACCCGTGATCTTTCTTTTGCCCATCGCGTTCCAGGGCCGCGGTGACTCTTTCGAACAAATTCTTCAACCTTAAGATACAGCATCCTCATTACCTACTTTTCATACAACGAGCGTCTCAGTGAGTGTCTCTGTGTACTCATAAAAATTAACGGCCCATGAAAATTCTGACTATGAAAATCACAATCGACAATTATGAATGCTAAACGCAATTGGGTGTTTCATTAGAGGGTCAATTCTACTGAAATGAGATGTAAATGGGAACTTTGCTTAATATTTATTACACTATCAGTCCCTATATTTCAAAAAAGCCTCAATTTCCATACATTCTTGACAGATTGAACCATTCTTAAAATATGGTAGAATTAGCACTTGGGTATAAACTACAAAAATGTATATGAATTTGAAAAATCGGTGTACAAATGAAGTAGTAACACTGGCTTGAAACCATTCTTCTATCCTTGTCAAAAGATGTGGTTTGTTCTGGATGGCGCGATATCAGAATGTCGTAACTCTCGTGTTAAACCCAAATCACTACACAATCAGGGAATTTGGCCATCTATTTCCAAATACAAAAGTTTTTTTTTTTTTACTTTAAACAGTTGGACCACAATCTTTACGCTTAATAAGAATTTACTTTTTTTCTTTTTAATAATATTTACAATGCATATATTATAAGAGAGGATGGCTGTAGACGGCGTGGAGTTCCATGCTCTGTGGCAACCACATTCGCTAATAAAAATAAAATGCCAGGAATCACAGGCCATAAAACACAGGCAAGGAAATTACACAGCAATTAAATGGACACTCAAGAGGCCATGAGAAAATAAAGGTAGTGCTTGACAATCGTAGGGAGAAACCAAACCCTGACCAAGGCTGTATAATAAAATGTTTCCTGGCTTTTGAAGAAATTAGTTGTGTTGTCTGGGCACATAATTGGCGATGGCTTATCAAAACATTTTGCCTTATCGAAGCGAAACTTAAAGTTTGTAAATCGTTTCATTCGTAAATTAAGTAAGTCCATAACTCACAACAGCGAAATATTAGCGTTCCAGACTACATACATTTCGTAGCATGAACATACTTGGTATGTAAATAATCAATACCGACAGACCGACACAGTAAATAATCCTCTCGAATTTTGGCCACGATGACCAATCTTAACGGTGATTAGCCTTGTACGCAGGATATGTTACAGTGGTCTTGTGTGTGCGCAAATACAAGTGTAATCTCTGTTCCTTAACCTTCATGGTCCAATATGATAACAATCCGACACAATCGCGGAGATCATTCGCATAGACTTCTGAAGCACGGCGTATCACACCGCTGAATTCTAAACTCCGTGCTCTTGCTAAGTAATTCCTTAAGTCTTTATTTAAATCAACTGACGGAAATTAATACCTTTTATCAGAAAGCCATGAAAAGTCATTTTTAAACCATAGTACTTAATCAAAACGACACCAACATTAATAAATACGTATCTTAAACTTACCGACAATCCCATTTCATTTGCAATCTTAATTAGAATTCAAAATTGAGGAGTCCCAACTCTTCAGGCTGCGTTGGTTTAAAAGTGGTTTAACTTAAATTAAATCCCAATCTAAATCATTATTCGGCCACCAAGTACACTTGTCTTAAGTTGAAATCTCCTTAACTAATGATTTGCGTGTTTTGAAGTTTAAACTGAATCAAAGTTTGCTACACAAAATAGGTGCAGAAGGTCATATATCATTTGCCATCCTTTTTTGTTTGTTTTCGTGAGCAAACCTCTTACTACCAATTTTTACCTTACTGAAACCACGCCACTTATCATCAACAGTAGAAGAGGCCCCATGACTCTTTAGATTAACCTGGAACCCTCTCTGTACAACGCCTGTTAGGGCATATCCCTCGGGACACTGTCAAGTGGTCTCCCTGAGCATAACTGTGCACAGCAGCACGTGACCACAATTGCCACCCTCCTTCTTGGGATCTCTCGGCGGTTCAAAGACCCAAGTCTGGTCACCCGTTTATTCCGGTCGACTGCCAGGATCAGCGGATGCAGCCCGTATTCAAATGGAACATCTAGCTATCTAAACAACAAAACACGGTTTCTGGGTAACACCAGCTCATGGGTAGACTTGTTGCCACCGAGAATTTGTCACTTCCACAAGTACTGTTTGACATCTTTGTATAACAGCCGCGACTCGGGAGTGTAATGGACCTTCAATCAACTAATGCGGCTGTTACCACTTACTCATAAACCTGTCTTTGTTGAAAATAGGTGCACGCACACATAGACGCTGCACTCACTGTACGTGAAGCGTTTCTATGTGTACGTGAAGCGTTTCTATGTGTGCGTGCGTTCTCGCTCGTTGTAAAGAACTGACCTTCTGCAGCATTCAATTTGTAGTTAACACGTAGGATATTGTGTGGCCTCGATTCAGGCCTATATCTCTCCTTGAGATTATTATCAAGAGGGTATTGAGTTCAATGCCCTTGCTAGGGATGTCTAAAAGTAGGTTTGGCTATTATGTGATGTTATAAATGTAAGGTATGTATTTAGTGATCTCAATCGAGGTTCTCAACTTTCCTAAATCTTTTTAGATCATTATCGATAGTTTATTTCTTGGAAATGGTTAAAAGCCTTAATAAACTGATAAACAAATTCGTCATTCTAATTTGAGTAGCAGAAACTCAAATGTTAATTGTCAGATCAAATGATGAATAAGTTCTATTCCGTAGAGATTTTTTCATCTCATTACTTTTTTGCTTTCTAAGTTACAAAATATGTATTTTTTTTTTCAAAATGTTTTATATACCTTAGCTTACACGAGCTTCTGCCCGCGACTTCGTCTGCGTGAAACTCAGAAATGGTTCCAGAGGAAAATTAAAAATAGTCGTATCTACTAATATTATAAAATAACGTGAAAGTTACGATGCTTCCATGTACTGTACTGTACAATACCCCACAGTTTCTCGGAAATGCATCTTCATGATTTTGGTTTCCGGGAAATTAGTTTATTAAATTGTTTCAATAAATAAACTTTAAATCTAACTATATACAGTTAACCTAAGAATAAACTAAAATCCTCCAAACTACAAAATGGCATCCTCGTCCGCATCGCTATCAACTGAAAGTGAACCCAAAAGACTGGCGATATTGCCACGTTTTACACGTGTACATTCATAGATAGGAAACACGAAGGAAATATGTTAATTTAGAGCCGAAACAGCAGTAATCAATTATGGTGATGGCCGAATGCACGTTAATTTGGAACAATCTTTCCGAAACGTCATTGGAATTTTGAATTTTTTTCTTCGATAAAGTTGGGAAAGGAATTCTCCAAGATTGTTGATCCAAGAAGGCGAAGACAGCTTTTGTTCATAATTTTCTGGTATCCTGGTAGTTAGTGAATTTTAATCGCTCACAATTCCAGCTTCGGAAATACTTTAACAAGTTTCTGGTCTCCTGGTACTTGTGAAATTTTACCGCTCAGCCAACAGCGGCTTTGAATTTTCACTTCCTCCAGTCTCCGCTAAGCCATGTCATTTATCGAAATTAAAAGTAGTATATGTTATGAACAATCTGTGTGCAAGTTTTCAAACCCGTTCAGCCGCACAGAAAGTTGCAGATTTATTATATGTATAGATTAATAAACTATGTACAAAATCATATAGTACAAAAATAATTATTAAAGCTTTCATAATAATTATTTTAAATCTATATGCATATAATACAATTAATAAAAAGATATTAAGATGTTGAAAAATATATATACATATATACAATGGGGTGTCTTCATTAGAACAACAATAGCGAAAACAGTATTTTAGAATTTTTGTCTCTCTTTCTGTCGACAAACATGATGTACTCGCATCAACCAAAAACTACTGCATGGATTTTCCACGCAGTTTCCACCACTCTACTGCTAGATGCCTAACTTAAAATATAGGATACATTTTACTACGTAGAAATACTAGACTCTAAGTTAAGCTAGGCAGGAATAAATACATGGAACGGTACTGAAATGACATATAGCTACAAACCTTAAATATAAGTACACTATCAAGTTCAAGTATAAATCTGGAGTACCTAATTTGTCTGCCAGCCAAAATACTCGTACAATATGGTAGTATCAGCTAGCTATCCGTAATCCTTTAAGTGTGTACTGGGATAAAATAAGTAAAACTTCTATGTATGAATTTAAATATTTATACTGAAACTACTATTTTTATTATTATAAGAAATACCGTTACGGCTTGCATTCGAGGTTATCTACGAGTTACTCGTAAATTTTCACCACTTAATAAATATACTCGCACCATCTCGTAAAACTCGCGGTCACTAAACATGCTTTTCGCGGTAAAGGCGAAACACGACAGCTGCGCGTGCAATAATCAACTGTTGAGCGCTTCCCTGCCGTCCGCGGCTCTGACACCGCCGTGTATGTACGACAGCCGGCTTGTTATTAGTTGCTATAAAACTATAAAATCGGGCTTTAGTCTGGCTAAGAGATATCTTGTTACCCAGCTACTAGGATGCGGAGGTCACATAGTTATTAATTCAATGTTAAGAGCGTGTACGCCGTATGGCATTTCATACAAATTTTCAAGTCACTATTTTGCGAAATGACTGAACCGATTTTAATGAAGCTTCAAACATATAAGCAGGATACATAGGTCTAAAAAGTTATTTAAAACATTTTCGAAATGTCTTATTTAAAAAAAGATAGCTGGAAATTTATGTTTGTATCGAAACTTTAAAATGGGTCTAATTTAACTGTAACACTATTTATCGAAAAAAAAATCAACTAACTTTTTATACCTATGTATCTCGCTTATAGGTATGTGTGAAGTTTCATTAAAATCAGTTCAGTCATTTCGGAAAATAACGACTTGAAAATTTGTATGAAATGCCATACGGCGTACACGCTCTTAAAAGCTCGGTATTCAGCTACATCAAATGTGTTCATCAAAATGTGTACCTGTTCATGTCCAGATCTCATTAGAGACACCTTGTAACTTAATGTTATAGTGTTTTTAACCGACTTCTAAAAAAGGAGGAGGTTCTCAATTCGGATGTTTGTATTTTTTTTTTTTATGTTTGTTCGCGCATAACTCCGTCGCTTGTCAACCGATTTGAAAAATTCTTTTTTTGTTGGAAAGGGTATACTTCCCAAATGGTCCCATCAATTTTTTTTTTATCAAAATCGTCCAAGTGGTTTTCGAAAAATCTAAAAAAAATATCTACATTATCTACATTGACGACCTCTTAGTTTACTCTGCAAAGGAGCAGTACGTTTTTTTACACCAATGTGATTGGTTCGTTTAGGTGGGGGGAGGGGAGGGAATGTAGGTACCACTAAAAAGTAAAAAATAAAAAACTTTTTACAAAAAAATACAACCGACTTTTACACTAAAAATAAAAAAAAGTGCAAAATAACTTTAATTTCGGAAGTCGGTGTTCAAAAAACGAAAAAGCAACCACAAACACCGAGTTCCGAAATTAAAGTTATTTTCCACTTTTTTATTTTTAGTGTAAAAGTCGGTTGTATTTTTTTGTAAAAAGTTTTTTTAATATATAGATAGTTATTTCCCTTACAATTCGACATTGACTTTACCGTATAAACCATATCTTATTAATACCAAAAAGGAGTTTTAGGTCACCTCAATGCGGCCCTGGAATGCAATGTGCACTAGTAGTAACACGGATGTGTTTTAGTCAGTAAGAGTCTGACACTCCCTTCCGCTCCGCAAAAGCGAAAGGAGTCATTTGATAATTTCCCGTCCATACAAAAAAAAAATGTCACCATAGAGCCAAGCACGTCGGTTCGTGTCACGCCTTTTTTATCATTTTGCGGCAGGCCTTTACTCATTCAAATATATCAAACAATTTACTGATACATGAACTTAGAATTAGGACGAATAGATTTGCGTACAACTAATTATTATAATTGCTTATTAGATTTGAACTGATGTCCTAATTATCTCAGATTGGACAAACTGGCTTAGTGTTTAGAAATTAATTCTGTAAATTGATACTGATTTTCCGTTTGACACATCATGACATTCCGACATTGCGTTCCATATCTTACTACCATAAACACATATATTATTCATTTTAACTTGTTTACATCACACACATTCATTTGATTGTATAAATAACCCTGACATTACTAACAAATATATACACTATACAAAATAGGAAAATCGAGGAGCTCGTGGTTAAATTATGACAGCCGCACGGGTTGATCTTCTAGGTAAAGCAACGCTTGCCGAGGTTGGTCTGTGGACGGGTGACCATCTTAACATAACGAGACTTCTCCGTGCCTTGGAAAGCACGTTAAGCCGTTGGTCCCGGCTGTCATTTGCAGATCTTTGGCAGTCGTTACGGATTGTCAGAAGCCAGAAAATCTGACACCAGTCTTGCCAAGAAGTACCGTGTTCCCCAGTTAGTGGGTTGTGGAGGTCTGGTAGGCAGCTGCTTCACGTAAAATACTAGTATTCAGCTGAATCCGGCTTGACTGGGAGCCGACCCCAATGTAGTTGGGAAAAGGCTAGGCAGATGATGATGATGACAAAATAGGAAAATAATGTTTGAACAGAGTGTTCGATATTTGTGGTCTGTGACCACAAGGAACGCATATAGTCTGTATGAAAAACGGAACTTTTCGGAAATCTTCACTCTACCAATAATCGTCTTTTACGATGTCCCTCACACCGTTCCGGGTTCATCGACTTCTCTTTCTTTGTCCAGACGATCTTCCTTTGCAATGGGCTCCATCTGAACATCAGGACGGCAACCAGCCGGTTGTCCTTTAAAGTGAAGGCGCGTGCGCAAATTCGCTAGAAGTTTGTAGAGGTACTCCCTTTCTTCACATAAAATTGTTTGTCCGAAAATCATTATCCATAACACGTTTGCTATAAACTGCAGTAACCATAATGTTCAAAACCCCGAAATTTTGTTCAGCATAATTATCTTTAGTTCTAAAAGTATTCTGTCATAATATCGAGTACCATAATAATTGAATCTCCTAATTTTACATGCCCTAAAGTCATATGTCCTAAGTATTGTGTTGAATAATGTTTATTATTCCGAATGTTCATTTATAATAAATATTTTAGTCCTAAAACATTTGCTAAAAATAGGTTTTAGTGACAGAAACGAATCGCTGTAAATCCGACTCCACGCAATCTTGTCTGCCCTACCCCTAGAGTGTAATTTAAAATCGCGTAGGCGCGGAGGGGCGAGGTGGCCCGCGAGTTGAGGAGCAGGTTGTAACACTCGCCGCCGCGGCTGAGGCTGCGAGCCGAAGCTGCGGTGGAGAGCGTTAAACCCATCTGCGACGATAAACTCGCGTGGGACCGCCGGAGCCCCGCAGCGCCGGAGCCGTGACAGAAACCATGCCTGCTGCATGTTGCATGCTTGCTTGCATGCTGCATGCTTGATGGCATGCTGCATGCTTGCTTGCATGCTGCATGCTTGCTTGCATGCTTGTTTGCATGCTGCGTGCTTGCTTGCATGCTGTATGCTTGCTTGCATGCTGTATGCTTGCTTGCATGCTGCATGCTTGCTTGCTTGCATGCTGCATGCTTGCTTGCTTGCATGCTTGCTTGCTTACAAAAACCACATGTTCACAATCAACTGCTTTATTGAGTACATGTATAATATATTTATTTACGAACAATAAAATATTATAGAATAGAATAGAATACTCTTTATTATGTACACCATATAAGTTACAGAAAATATAGATGAAGATTATAATGCATGATCAGATATTTTTAATTATAACAAATGAGAGAAGCTCATAGCAATTGCTTTGTTATAAGATCTAAGAATATTATTATTATAAATAAACATTAAGTAACTTGAATTTAGGAATTATAACTTTTATTGAAAACGATTTTATAAATTATGTATATTATTGATTGTAATATTTATGACAAACGGATTTAGGACATATTATATTTAGGGATTTCAATTTTATGGCATCAGATATTAGGTGATATTAAGTTCGGGTAAGTTATCATTCGGACAAATGATGATTAGGACAAAAAAAGTTATGGCTCTTTAAATTATGCATAAAAAAGTTAGGTGACACAATAGAGAACCGTTTGTAGAATCATCACAGCGTTAATTCGTTGGATTCGTTTTTCTCAACGCTTTTGTTAATTTTATTTGTATGTATGTATCTATTTATTTATGATTGTACTTTTCGCCTCTCCGTTTGTGTATCTTTTAAGTTGCACCTGCCACGTTGTCTCTGCACTACCCTAAGGTCGACTGGTAGAAAATGTCTATCTTTGTACAGTTTTCTTTTTTTTAGTAGTACATAAAGTTTTAATAAATAATAAAGAAATAAAAACTATTAAAGGAACACTCGTGTTTTCGTCTGTCATCTACATGTAAAAAGATATTATTTGGTCGGAACTCTGGGCGCGCGAGTCTGAACGGCATTAGATCAGATTTGTTCTGCTAATTTTATAAAGGTATTTAAAATCCATTGCATATTATTTTGTTATGATTTTAGAGAGGAAAGTACTTTTGAAGAAAACAGGACCAACATTATAGTTTCATTAACCAAAAATTATCTCTAGGTGTACCTACACATAACTTGCGTACGTGTGAGACCAGATAACAGGGCGAGTTTCACTGTGTTGGACCAAGTGGTAGTTTTACTTACACACGTTCAACAACTTGCACTAAGGCCTGTACTGTAGAAACTTCAACAAAGCAAATGAAGTAGGTATGTTAGTATCGTAACAATTTATCTACGAGCCTGTTACACTCCTAATGGAGATAGCCTTGTGGGAATAAAATATATGTGTATGGGATATATGTCAGATTTACATATCTATACTAATCTATACTAATATTATAAAGCTGAAGAGTTTGTTTGTTTGGTTGTTTGTTTGTTTGTTTGTTTGTTTGTTTGTTTGTTTGAACGCGCTAATCTCAGGAACTACTGGTTCGAATTGAAAAATTCTTTTTGGGTTGAATAGACCATTTATCGAGGAAGGCTTTAGGCTATATATCATCACGCTTAAGCCAATAGGAGCGGAGCAGCGATAAAGAATGTTTTAAAATCGGGGATTCCACGGGGACGAAGTCGCGGGCAGCAGCTAGTCTATACTAATATTATAACGCTGAAGAGTTTGTTTGTTTGTTTGAACGCCCTAATCTCAGGAACTACTGGTTCGAATTGAAAAATTATTTTTGGGTTGAATAGACCATTTATCTAGGAAGGCTTTAAGCTATATAACATCACGCTGCGAGTAAAAGGAGCGAAGAAAAAATGGAAAATGTGGAAAAAACGGGGAAAGTTATTCATCTTTGAGGGCTTCCATTGCGTGCGCTGCGAAAACGGTTCAAGATACCAAAAAAATATGTGGGAAAGAATTATTCCTCTTAAAATGATCTAAAAAAATGTCCGCGACAGTACATAATATATGTCTATCTTTTAAGATTAACTCCCTAGAACCGTTTTTATGGTAATCAAATTTGGTCGAAAGGGATGAAAGTTTGTATTAAACTTTGTCAATTTTAAACTGATCGGGCTGAGAGTTTCAAAATCGGGGTTAAAGTAACTATTCCACGCGGACGAAGTCGCGGACAGAAGCTAGTTAATTTATAAAATTATTCCGTTACTAAGCGAATTAGTAATTATAAAACCCAAAAGGAAGAATATAAATATTTGGTTGTAGAGGAATGCCGGATGAATAGTAAAAGCTTATAATATGTTGCTTCCTGTGTTCAAAAGCTCTCCTAGTTCAATATGCAGTAATCCTATTTTCAATAATATATATGCAAAAGGGACGTTCTCGGTGCACACAAAACCGATATAATTGACAAACAAATATTTGTGTAAAGCTACTGTAACCCAATTAGGCTTGTTTGTCGCCGTACTACGAAGTACCCAGCTATAAAGGTGAGGCCAGGCCTCGGCCTAGACAAACCACAAACACAGAATAAATAACAACAGAAACACAGAATGCCGTGTATGTGTCGCAGGTATTTCAAAAGAAATGTACGAAATGGACCTACAACACAAAACAAACCAACTGCATTGTTCAAAAGAAAATATCAAAAATAAATACACTTATTTGCTTGAGTTTTCAAGCGAGGTTAATTAAATTCTTTACGTATATCGAGTCTGATCGCTGTTTAAATTAATTATTTACTCATTCACCACATTCTCATAGTTCTCAAAAACAAGATAATGAAATGAACAATGGATTCAATGACGGGATTTGACTACAGGTTTAAAATTTAATTAGTAGTGTTTGAGCACCGAGGGAAGGTATTTATTTACATATGTATTATGAAATGTTTGAATCGTATCTATTGTAAACGAGGATAGTTTGATTACAATCCATCTGAAGTTTGTGTTTCTAATTTATGTATTACAATTTGACTTTGCCCACGTGCAGGTCGAAAACTGTCCCATTTGAACATACTGCCACGATAAAACATCCTGTAACAATATCAAGGTGACGATTTATGTTTCCTTTTTTTTATCCAAACCTGTTCAGTCGTATAAACTTGATTAGTAGTCAAACATATCTTCAGACTTCCATTACACAATCATAGTATACCTACTGTTCTAATTACAACAATATTAGTAAGATGTTAGAACCCATTTTTTCAATTATGTAGAAAAAAAAGTCAAGCCGTCTGGTACCAGTCTTGCCAAGAAGTACCATGTTTCCCAGTTAATGGGTTGTGGAGGTCTGGTAGGCTGCCCACCAGACCTCCTCTCGCTTCACGTAAAATACTGGTATTCAGCTGAATCCGGCTTGACTTGGAACCGACCCCAATATAGTTGGGAAAAAGCTAGGCAGGTGATGATATACTTTCTTTCTTTCCTAGAAATAACACAGAAACAACTTAAGTCTAAAAGCATTTTAAGGCACTAGGGTAATATCAAGTTAAAAAAAGTCAAGTTTTGCCAAACTTTTATAATTCAGGCCACAAACTCTACCAATTTAAAATCTTTTCCCGAAACATTTCACAAGTGTAAATAATTAATTTCCACGTCTGTAACAAATAATTTGTTGCTAAATTCCGACAAGGAAACCTTATTACATTTGTATATCACGTGTTTCATTTCTCACTGAAATATAAGACCTCCATCCAGTTCACAACCACAGACCTCTGAAAAGCCTCAGCGGTCACTGCTAGAATCGGCATTGTTGAACTTTCCATACCAAACCAAATGTGCCAGTGATTGTCAACTGTTTACTCACAGAAATGGTCCGTGAAAATAGGGTATTTGACTGGATTCTTAAACATTTCTTATTACCAAATAGAGAAAAAACAAGTTGCGACGACGTGTGTCTTGTACGTACTAAAAATTGATGAATATCTATCAGTGACGTTACTTGCATGTCACGCCACAGTGAATTCTCGCCATGTAGTGTACAAATAATATGTTTCGCGACAAGGATAAAATGATTATTCAAAAAACGTGTAATTTCTCTGTTATTGAGTGACTACCCATGTTATAGAAACTAAAAAATAAGTTCATATATTAATAGATATTTTAGAGTGTTAAAATACCCTATTTAGAGAATTAAAGTTGTATTCGCAATGGCATCTCTAGTCATTGCCAGCTCTGTGGTCCATACTCTATAGTACAACTCACAGGAAGCCTCCATTTCGATCCAATGGAGGCATTAAATTTAATTTTGTTCGAATGTAGGCCAATTCGAGATATTTTTGCTTACTTCGTTGTTACGCTCAGTATTTTTTAAGCATAAACGCCAATAAAATTACCATATTTTTCAAGTCACATTGGCTGGAGGAGAAATCAAAGCAGTAGGTTTTCTTTGTATTCCAAGCGAGCTACGCGTTTGCACATTCAGTTTTCAAGAAATTTCAAGATAAAAGTCGTGTTTTTCATTATATTTCTCCAATGAAACCTACCATAAGGGCTTATTTTTAACCGACTTCCAATAAAGGAGGAGTTTATAAAGTCGACAGTATGGTTTGAGTGTGTGTGTGTGCGTGTGTGTGTTACCTCATAACTGTTTGTATAGGTAACTGCAAAAAGTGCTACGTAAATTTTTAGCACGAAGCTTAGCTTAGTTATAAAACATTTTTCACACCTCGTTTTCCAGATAAGAGATTTAATCATTCCAGTAGTTTATTTTATACTAGCAGTGCCCCGCGGTTTCACCCGCGTTATTCCCGTTTCCGTAGCAAAACAGGGATAAAATATATCCTATGTTACTCAGGGTGAATGTGGCTTTCTAATGGTGAAAGAATTTTTGAAATCGGCACAGTACCTAATTTTCGAGTTTATTCATTACAAACATACAGACAAAAATACAAATCTTTCCTCTTTATAATATTAGTGTAGATTTTATGTTTTTTGGTATATTATTCTATAGTAACTAGCTGCAACATCTCAATAGTAACTTTACTAAGAAGTTTCCAAGGTGTCTTGATAATGTTTGCCATGCATAATACTATCCTTTATTGATAAAATCTTATATCTAAATATATATAACTCAAAAGGGACTGACTGACTGACATAGTGATCTATCAACGCACAGCCCAAACCACTGAACGGTTCGGGCTGAAATTTGGCATGCAGGTAGATATTATGACGTAGGCATACGCTAAGAAAGGATTTTTGAAAATTCGTCCCCTAAGGGGGTGAAAAGGGGGTTAACATTTTGTATGGAACTCCACACGAACGAAGTCGCGGGCATGCGCTAGTTTCCTTATTAGAAAGAAAAATATCTCCAAAAATCATACCTTGCCTAATTCCAATACAAAAATATAAATTGACGCCTCAATATCGATATGAATGTCTTCCGTTTCCTAGAAACAAATTGGATCCAATTTCAATATCTGATCACGTAGAGTTGTCGTTACACTTGATAAATTGAGCCTTTGTTAAGGAGTACGCGGTACAAGATCAACTGTCTCCTTTACTTTTAATAATATTGAGGTTTATTACAATCGAGATAAAGTAGATTTTGACAATAGATCTGTATTTGGTAAACTTCAAAAGAAGTGGCAAAAAATATATAAGAAAAAAAAATGTGACAGATTAATTTGTTTATAGGGTTGTCCCCGCCATCGTGTGTACCCCACACAATAGGGTAGTTAACTAAAAAAATCTGATTAGTCCGTCAGATACATTTCCAAAAAATATAGGACGCGTGTTTTTTCTTTTTTCACGAAAACTAAAAATGAAGACGATATAGTGCGTTGAAAACTCGTGGGACGTCACTACTCGCTACAATTTTTACCTAGCCGTGATGTCACAAGCCCCCACTCCTGATCTTTGATGCTATGTATCTTCGTCAGTTTTTATAGATTTGATAAAGGAAAAAATTCGTGTCCAATATTTTTCTATAATCTAACTGACGGACTAAACATAATCATATATGTTTTACTCAGGAAACACCTCTATTATAAAACCGTACCGCGTGCGAAGACGCGTGCGGCACACCACTATCTGCGGGGGAGCGATGGGCGCGGGGACATCGACGGCGTCGGCGACCGCTGTTATATTTTTTCGCTGCAATCAAGGAATGTACGCGTTTCAAAAAACCTCTTGCTACATTAAACGTTGATACAAAGAAGAAGATTTGCAATTCATCCTCTTCAGGGTTATATCGCAATCACAAAATATGAAAGTTTTCCATGTGAACACAATTATTATTTATTCATCCATTTTGAACACCATCCATTGTAAAAAGTTACATAAAAATACATTGAATAAAATACCTACAAGAGTTCTCATGACCAAACAAGTCTGATATTTCCATCCAACACAGGCAAAAATAATTATTAGTTTCGACCCACAAAGGTCCCTATGCTATTTTCAGGGCAAAAGAATACACATAAGTAATTTCGTGCTAACACAGTAATTATAAAAATATAATAATCACACAATTTCCCCGAAACAAAAATACACGATCTTATAAATCCTCCATAATCAGGGAACACGAGTAAGAGCAAAAATATTTTGTTAATCAAATTAATTCAGGATCCTCCTAATACCGGGTTTAGTGATCAGGGCGTCAAAATGTTCATCTTTATCACTTAAGTTACAATGTTTGTGCAAAAACTTTGAGAAATGCTTGCCATTTAACGGGTAAAAGTTTTGAATATTGCTTATTATGAAAGAGGGGGACCGTTTTGTCTTTAATTGTGAGAGCTAGATCTGAGTTAAGTGATGGAACATTTAGATAATAATTTATCAAAGAAAGAATATGTTTTTCTTGTACTCATTAATTACCTTTGCTTTCTTAAAGGAAGCACTCACATACACTGAAATTAAGTTATGATCAAAAGCAAAGATTAATTTTTCAGACACTAAGCTTTTAATTTAGATACTTTTATTTATCTTGTTCTGTAATCACATTATGGAAATATAACAAAAAATTATAGATTAACATAACTTTAAAGACCTAATTATTATTGTAGTATTTTACTCATTAATAGGTCTGCCTCCAAAAGTATAATCGGAGCATAAGTATCCTTCCCTAATTTAGTATTACGTTTAGTTTATGCTTTTGCTAAATCAGACACAAAGAACTTCGTACCAAAATATATTTTAAGACCGACAACCTATTGAAGAGCCAAAACACAAATCAACATATACAGCTACGCACGACTATCGTAGCTCAATATATCACAGAAGCACACATGTGCTGATGCGACAGGGCTAGGCACGTGTCTCAGTGTATCTCAAACTTTTCGGGACCTAGGGGAGGCGCGTACAGTGAAATATGATTGTTCACCACAGTAACTAGCACAGTGTACGGAAAGACTGCTTACCCAACTTCGCCATCCAGTGCTTCAAGATTGTTGTCAGAATTTCTCGTTGCTACCACCTGTAACGACTGTCAGATCTACAAATGACTTGAAACAACCATACAATACAAGACTCTCGACTTTTCCGAAGCACGGAAAAGTCTCTCTTTGGACCCCTGGATGAATTTCTTATCACTGAAATTCAAAACACGTCTACGCAATGAAGCGCCAAAGCAGAAATCAACACAAACAGATGCGTACGACAGTTGTAGCGCAATATATCACAGCGGCACACCTGTGCTGATGTGACAGAGCTAAGCACGTGTCTCAGCACTTCTCAAAGTTTAGGAGACCTCCCGGGGTCGCATACGGTGAAATGTGATTGTTCTTCTGAAGTTGTTGTTATTGGCATGTACAAGATTGGTTTTTGTTTGAATCGATTAAAGAGAGCAGTTGCCTTTTTTCAGCAATATAGACACTTATTGGCAGGTAAAAGAGGAGTAGTAAATACATGATTGAATGGTTTTAAAATAATGACCTCTTTCTTTGAAATGAAAGCAACATGTAGTTGCTGCCTTTGCTCTGTTAGTTTGAACACCACATCCTAGTTTTTTATGATCAATACAAACAAGTTTACCACACCACTGTCCATTGTTTTATTAAATTTGCTGCCAGTAGAAGCCCAGTTGTCCGTAGCAATACATTTATTTACTACACTAGTAGTGCCCCGTGGTTTCACCTGCGTAGTTCCCGTTCCCGTGGGAATACGGGGATAAAAATAGCCTATGTCATCCGGGATAGTGTAGCTTCCCAATAATGAAAGAAATTTCATGTCGTTTCAGTAGTTTCGGAGCCTATTCAATACAAACAAACAATCAAATATTTACTCTTTATAATATTAGTATAGATAATTATGTATTTTTGTAAGTTTGTTAAGTAATTCGTAAATATTTTTAATACGTTCCATGAATCGTATGTTATTAAATTGTCATAAGTAATTAAGTAAGAGTTACTTATAGTATTAAATTATATTCATCAAAGTGTTATCTTCATAATTTGATTGAACGATTACGTTTTCGTGATCACAAAACACAAAATACTCTCCACTGCATTCGATCTTGTATTCAAACGATTTGATACAATTTGAAAAACTGCTTTTTTCCAAGCAATGATGTAATCATTTTCAAAACTGCAATAAAAACAGGCATTTATAATGCATACAAGTTTGAATAAAGAAGCATTTAATTTTATTTATTTATTTCGAAAAAAAAGAATAAATATTGATGACGAGACATTTTGTTAAAAAAAAAAGAAAGACAATCGGTGGCCATCTTTTTATATTGTCTTTTTCTTACCTACTGAAGTTCGAAAAAGTAATAAAAATCTGCAAAAAAGAATTACGTTTTGTGTGCTTTCCACATATTCAGCAGATGGCGCAAGCAATTTAAAATGTACTGAATTAATTTTATTTGACTTACAATTAAAGAAATATGTGTTCAATTTAAGTTTCGTTTTATATTAATAGCAAGTTATTACTTTTCTACTGATTGAATGAAGAGTGAACAAAACAATAAAAAAAAAATGTAATATTTGAATTTCATATCATCTTAAACTAATACCATTGCACATGGTAAGCTGTGAAAGGAGGCTATTTATGACAAGTTCGTGCTCAAACGAAAGTACTAAATAAAATTAAATCTAATTATATATTTGATCAAATCCTAAACCTTTCAATATCATTGCGGAAAAGAGTCTGTTTGCCTATCAGAATTCTTCAAACCAAGTTTGACGAATTCTAATTCGATACCGCGAACAAAAGTAAGTGTAGATATAATTACTATGAGATCGTGAAATGTTTATTACATGAAAAAATTTAATCACGCTAAACAATGGATAAGCATGGCTTTGGAACTTGGCACTGCTACCAGCCTTTTAGGCACATTACCAGAGGCGAGCAAGCAGTACGGTGGAATTTTCCGACGCCATATCTTAGATAATTAATTAAGAGATTTGATTTACTGTGTTCCCCAGTTAATGGGTTGTGGAGGTCTGGTAGGCAGCCGCTTCACGTAAAATACTGGTATTCAGCTGAATCCGGCTTGACTGGGAGCCGACCCCAATATAGTTGGGAAAAGGCTGGGCAGATGATGAAGAGATTTGATTTTGTATTTGAGTATATGCATGTATATGTCTAAACTAAATAATTAGTTTAAAATTTCACTTAATATTTTCTTACCCATGTGGGTTTTTTTGAAACGATTGAATTTGGGTGGTATTTATTGTACACAAATGATATTTTTATAATTCATCAGGAAATTATAATCTAATAAAGATTTATAGATAGATATACTCTTACGGAGTTTGCAATTTTCCGGTCCCATATATACGAATTAATTGATTTATCGAAAATTATATTACTTATACGTATTAATGAAATCAAAAATAGAAATTAAAGAAATGGTTCATACAACAAAAAAAGCTGAGGTACACTAAAAAACATTCAATAAAAATAATTATGAAGTTAGATTTTGGCATAAAATAATTAAATTATACCTACTTACCAAAGTCAGAGTCAAAACTTTTATTTCAATAAGGCCATTAAACAACACTCTTGAACATTCTCCTACACATAAAGAAAGATGGCCATCGAAATAACTCTACGGATAACCGTATACTCGTATTAGAAATATTGCTTTTTATTAATAGAATATTATGAGAATATCATCATTTATTTCTTCTCATAACCAAACAAAATAATAATTGGCTATCATACGCCTATTCGCCCTAAGGAATTTAGTTAGTGTACTATTGTGTTATTACATCATTACTAAATATAAGTTATTTAGTTTGCCAAAGTGATTCCTTAATCAAATCACTCAATATTTCAGTAAATATTTTATTATTGAGACAAAAGTTATATTAAAATGTACGTATAAAATAATGTACTGGACACAAAAATCTTCCTGAATATTTTTAGGGATCCGTATGATCGAATAAAAAAAAGTGCGAATCAGACATTCACATGAAGGATTCCGTACTATCGTACAACATTTAATAAAAAATGTTCTTTTCAAAAAATGCTTTTGTAAAAAATATTTTGAATATTTGTTGTTACAGCGGCTACAGAAGTACAAACTCTGCGAAATTTTCAACTGTCTAGCTATTTCGGTTCATGAGATATACGTAGGTATAGCACGCTGACATGACGGGTGGACAGATGGACAACAGAGGCTTAATAATCGAGTCCCGTTGGCTTTTGGGTAAGGATCCCTAAAAACGGAATCCTCACTCGTAAGTCTGTCAGTCCGTAGGAACCCTTTGCCCGCAAAATCGACTCGAACTTCACTCGCTTATTTTATGCATTTTCTTTATTAAAAATGTTTTATTAAAAAAGCGACAATGTTTTAAAATACCTATACAAGATTTCAAGCCACTACAAATCCTACTAATATTATAAACGCGAAAGTTTGTAAGCATTGATGGATGTTTGTTACTCTTTCACGCAAAAACTACTGAACGGATTTGTATGAAATTTGGCACATATATGGTTTATAACCAGGATTAACAAATAGGATATTTTTTACCTCGATATTCCTACGGGATCGAAACCTATGCGAGTGAAACCGTAGCGCTGCTTAAATAATATTATTTATTTACCGTTTGATTTTCCGTCAAGAATTTCGAGTGCATAATAATCTTTATTAAAAACTTTTACACAATATAATTACAGATTAATAGCCACAAGTAATCTTAAATAAAATAATTATGGTAGTATCCAACAAATAACTATGTGTTTAACTAAATTATCAATATTTCAGGATTTATGGTAAATTTATTTTAAACCTACAATTATGTATAATTAGCGACTTTCCTGAGCTAGGTTTATAAAACCTGTGTTTCAGGTCATCACTTAACAAGACTAATCATTTATGGTGCATGAATACAAAAATTAAAGAATAACAACTTACGAATTAAACCTTACAATTTATACTAGAACTTCCAATAGCTTCTCTGTGTCTGTGTAATAGGGTATTTTACTGTAAAAATCTAATTAGTCCGTCTGATAGATTTACAAAAATTATTGGACACGTATTTTTTCTTTTTTCACGTAAACAAAAAATGACGACGATACAGTGCGTTGAAAACTCAAGTGACGTCACTACGTTGCTACAATTTTTACCAGCGACGTGACGTCACGTGAGTTTTCAACGCACTGTATCGTCTTCATTTTTTGTTTACGTGAAAAAAGAAAAAATACGTGTCCAATATTTTTTGTAAATCTATCATATCAGACGGACTAATTAGATTTTTACAGTAAAATACCCTATTGAGTCTGAATAGATACTCTGATATCAATTTTCTTAGTTTTATAGAGCTAGTCTATACTAATATTATAAAGAGGAAAGATTTGTATTTTTATATGTAACGAATAAACTTAAAAACTACTGGACCGATTTCAAAAATTCTTTCACCATTAGAATCTACTTTCACCCTAAGTAACATAGGCTATATTTTATCCCCATATTCCTACGAGAATGGAAACTACGCTGGTAAAACCGCGGGGCGCTACTAGTATTATATGTTCACAGATTGCTTATGTAGCTTGAACAATTTATTCTTAATTAAATAATCGTGCTCTGGCATTGACCATCGCAACACAAGGATAGTTATCAATTGATGCATAACATTTGTACACAGTATATGTACATACGACTGTATGTACCTACATTTGTACATACAGTTATACGTACCTCAAAATCTCCTACATATTTGCAATACCTACCAGTAATGTTGCGAATCTAGAGAATTTCATATCAAGGGATAAGATATATTTTGGACTATCTTCTGCCCGCGACTTCGTCCACGTGGAATAGTTACTTTACCCCCGATTTTGTAACTCTCAGCCCGATCGGTTTAAAATTGACAAAGTTTCATACAAACTTTCATCCCCTATTTCACCTCCTAGGGGGCGAATTTTCAAAAATCCTTTCTTAGTGAATGCCTACGTCATAACATCTACCTGCATGCCAAATTTCAGCCCGATCCGTTCAGTGGTTTGGGCTGTGCGTTGATAGATCACTATGTCAGTCAGTCACTTGAGTTATATATATTTAGATGAAACATCACGCCTGTTACCTTTTAGAGAAATGCAAAAATAAACACATCAAAAGTATCTAGGGATCAACATATATTTTTGCAATAACTTTTCTCCTGATTGATATTAATTAAAATTTTCTTTAAGGATTCATCAAATAAAGTGTTTTCGTTTGTCACAGTAACGATAAACCAAGTCACCTTTGCATTAATAAAGAAATTTGCCATTTTCCTAATAAAGGGATTTTTGACATTTGAACCACTAACATTAAAGTTCGAAAAAAAGACTGAAATAACAGTTTTCTTTAAAATTTTATTGGGTAACTTAAACAATTAATAATCCGTGTTTCTACCGCGAACACTAACAACACAAGAACATCGGTTTGGCATACTCAAAATGAGTTCATCCAAATCACGCTGTGGAATGGCCGCCCATGTTCGTTGCAACAACAAAAAAAGGTCTTCTTGCGACTGGATACCCTCCATATTCGGCAGAGCTCTTCGCTTACCTTGGCTGAGCGCCATGGAGGACGGTATCGCTGCACCACACGGAGACAAGACCGATACATTCAAATCTTAACTCGAAGAGCTCCAACAATAACCGCCATGATGTTAGCCGTGAGGCTTCATCACTCTTCAGGGAACTTAATTAGCGACCAAACAGTCAGAAACCGCTTGCATGAAGTGAACCTTCATTCCCGAAGACCGCTACGGGTACCTATAGCAATGCACAATCGTAGGATTCGATATCAATGGGCTCTTGAACACAGAAATTGGGCAGAAGAACAATGGCGTTTCGTGTGCTTTTCTGATGAGTCTCGTTTTGGTATGAGACCGGATACAAGACGTATACGACACTGGAGAACCCCTGGACGCCAACAGCGATTAAAATCCTGCCAGGAAGTCCATCCTTATAGTGGTGGAACCATCATAGTATGGGCGGGTATTTGGATCGGCGGAAGAACTGAGTTGATTTGGATCAGAGGCAACCTCAACGCTCAAATTTATGCTGAGACGATTGTATCAGACGTCATCGTTCCTCTACAAGTGCAAATCGGTCCCTTATTTCAGTTAATGCATGATAATGCACGACCGCACACCGCAAGAGTTGTAAGACAGACTCTCGCCGCAGCTAACATCAATGTCCTGCCCTGGCCTGCTCAGTCGCCAGACTTGAACCCGATTGAGCATGCATGGGATATGCTACAGAGAAGAGCTCTGCCGAATATGGAGGGTATCCAGTCGCAAGAAGACCTTTTTTTGTTGTTGCAACGAACATGGGCGGCCATTCCACAGCGTGATTTGGATGAACTCATTTTGAGTATGCCAAACCGATGTTCTTGTGTTGTTAGTGTTCGCGGTAGAAACACGGATTATTAATTGTTTAAGTTACCCAATAAAATTTTAAAGAAAACTGTTATTTCAGTCTTTTTTTCGAACTTTAATGTTAGTGGTTCAAATGTCAAAAATCCCTTTATTAGGAAAATGGCAAATTTCTTTATTAATGCAAAGGTGACTTGGTTTATCGTTACTGTGACAAACGAAAACACTTTATTTGATGAATCCTTAAAGAAAATTTTAATTAATATCAATCAGGAGAAAAGTTATTGCAAAAATATATGTTGATCCCTAGATACTTTTGATGTGTTTATTTAGCCCGTTGTGACGCCCACTTGTCTCAGAGGTAAGCACAGATGGTTTAATAAAACATTAGTTTGGTGTTTTGAAATAGTAAACGGGTGTACTTTCGAGTAAGTAAGAGTGACAGCTGTCCAGTGAGTGACACTTCTGCTTGGGTGCCTCCGCTTCTCTTATCTATATACTAACTTCTCCCCGCGACTTCGTCCGCGTGGAATAGTTACCAACCCCCATGATTCTTTGTGATATTGTTTCGTTGGTGGGATAAGTGTTGGAAGGCGCCCGACGTGACGGCACAGTGGTGGGTGGCATGCGCGTGAGCTGCGCGCGGTTCTGGACAGTATTTGGACATTGTAACATCAGCTACCTGACAATAAAAGTCCCGTCAAAATCTGTCCAGCCATTTCAGAGATTAACCGGAACAAACAGACAGACAGACAAAAATTGTAAAAAATGTTATTTTGGTGTATGTAGTAAAAAGCGGTTATTTCAATATTACAAACAGACACTCCAATTTTATTTACATATAAATATGTATAGATGTGTAGACTATCTTTTACCGCATCCATTATTTGATGCAGATGCAGAAAAGCATCTACTTCTGGTTTTATTACCCAAGCATCGTAATTCCAAGGCTACGTTGGTATAATATTAAGTGAAGTAATTTAATATACACCGTTTTATTACAGTGCACCGTGCGAGATGCAGTAGATATGATTAACATTATTTAAATTTTCTAATATTTATCAATTATTTAAATGAGGAGCTCGTGGCTAAATTATAACAGCCGCACGGGTCGACCTTAAAGGTAAAGCAACGCTTGCCGAGGTTTGTCTGTGGATGGGTGACCATCTTAACATAATGAGACTTCTCCTTGCCTTGGAAAGCACGTTAAGCCGTTGGTTCCGGCTCAGATCACACATAGCCATGAGCTCCTCTCCATAATTTTATATCAATTACATTGATACGAGTAATGTAAGTATTTGATTGATTTTATCAGTGGATAAAATCAGTTCTGGTTGCCTGGAAGAGATCCGGAATCAGAACGCAGATCCGAATGCGATAAGGCCGCCCATTGTACACATGTTTTAGTATACTGTGTTTTTTTTTATTCTCGGTGTACCATGTAGAATATAATAAATAAATAAAATGCAATTTTCCTGCCCACATTTGCACATATTTCAAAGTATTGCATAAAAGCTTTCATTTTCCCATATTTCACAAAAGGTGACCATTATTGTGTCCATTCAACGACCCATTACGTATGTACTTTTGCATGTTTTTAAATTACTTGACGTAACATATCGCCTTTGTTTCGCAAAGAGGGTTGGCAGAAGTGAATGATACTTGTAAATTGCAACAGTTTTGCAAGATTTTTATCAATTGAAGAACCAAATTTTGGTTTCGGACAAGTCCGCTATACTTTTTCCCAATAACTTCCACTGCGATTCTGGCGGTCAGAAATCAGAGAAGATCATATTATGTGTACCAACATCAAGACAATTCGAACACTAATGATTTGAAGAAAATTGGGGACAGACAGACCGACACATAGATAACCCAGCGATCCTACAAAGGTTCCGTTTCGGAATCCTAAAAAGTTGAGACTGTGTCATACACTAGCTGTCCGCACAACTTCGTTTGTGTCACATTTTTCATGACTGCTCCGCTCCTTTTGGTCTTAGCGTGATGATATATAGCCTATAGCCGTCCTCGATAAATGGGCTATCTGACACTGAAAGATTTTATCAAATCGGACCAGTAGTTCCTGAGATTAGCGCGTTCAAACAAACAAACAAACTCTTCAGCTTTATAATATTAGTATAGATACGAGTCTATCAATAAGAATTGAGCAAGAAAAATGTTGAAAAGAGGCTTATCAGATAATAACTGCATCAACAAAACCTAAACAAATCACCCTACTTTACAACCAACTCGTTCTAGAGGCTACAGACCTTTCAAATTCAGAGTACAATGAACTATCCTGAAGAGATTATTATAATTAGGATTCATTCATTAATGAAGGGAACATTAATTTATTCGTGTAACAATGTTTTATGTTTATAATCTGGTCCTTTTCTGGTCCTTTGGGAATTAAGTTTCATGAATGACTGATTCTGAATGTATAAAGGTATTACTCGACTGTTTTCAGTTGAGAATTCAGTGGATACCTACTGATGCTGTATTTTAAACCAAAATTGTAACGACTACTATTTATTATTTCAATTCAGAATTTGTAATTAACTCTATATCATACAGTGTAAAGTTAAAATTTCGTTGCAACACATGTTTTTTTTTTGCTTTTAATACAAATGATTAAGTAGTTGGTGGACACTTGATTTTTATCTCTGTGGCGTCCACGGGGTGCACCCCGGCGCGGCTTTTGGTCGATGCTGCAGCCACTGTATTTTCATATTATATATAGGTATATTCATTTCAAAAACGTAATTATGTAAATTACTTTTTATTATTAATAGACTCAACCACAGAAATCTGAATAATTCTGTGGACTCAACGTAAGGCAGGTCACTCAAACCGCAACATTTTTCTTACTTAGGGCATTTTATAGCTATCGTAACTTTTAAACGAGAGGTCTGATATGAATAATTTAAAGTGTAATTCACATATACATAAATATATGTGTAAACTTTATTATCTAACTATTTAAATAGATAAGGATTTATATCATGATACCAAAATCACCAACAATTCCATTCCAACTGGATGGCATTTAATCATTTGAACGAAAACCGGTCATTGTGACTTAACCATAACAGTTAGACCCCCGGACTATTTTTAAAATCATGTAATACATTATTTTTATGTATCATGAATAGTTTTCACGGCATATGACAAAAAATGTTTTTTTTAGGGTTTACATTAGTGCAAGTTTCGTAGAGATCCCTATTTTTCTAGAAAATAAAATATAGTCTATGTTTTAAGTTAATAATGTAGCTTTCTAATGACGTAAGAATGTTAAAAATCAGTTTAGTAGTTATTGAGCCAAATCAAACACAAACAAACAAAAAAATAAAACCATTATTTTTATTATATATATTGTTTCCATAATTCAAGTAGAAAGTATAAATCCAAGTGATTTAGTTATATTCGTTTCATCCATATTTATCTTCTCGCAACAAAATCATCCAGACACGCCAATACGCAAACATTTAAACACCAATGTTTATTGGCAATCACGCTGGACGGGACCTTGTCGCCGACAATGACCAATGGATCGTATTAAATGGGATTCTGACTGCAAATAAACGTCACAAGGATTAACACACTGCACTCTGCAACTAGGAAATATGGTTCAAGGATATTTAATTTATGCATTTAATTGTGAACTTGATTTTACACCACAACTACTGTAGTATTATATTATCTGTGCCACAACATAAGCACGGGACGAGCGGTCTTATTGCACAGGGGAACTTTACAAACGACCTTGGATACACTACATGTTTTTGCCCGTGGTTTCGCTTGCGTTTAGGTATATAAATTCTTTATATTTAAATTTCTAATCATTCTATATATGTAACCCGTAAATTGGCTCAAGAGTCTCATCTATCTCGATCAAAATTCATTCAAAACGAATCTGCGATAACGGTGTGAAAGCGTAACAAACTGTACATTTATTACTGACTAGCAGCGCCCCGCGGTTTCACCCGCGAAGTCCCGTTCCCGTGGGAATATAATATAGCCTAAGTTACTATATTTTATCCCCATATTCCCACGGGAACGGGAACGGGAACTATGCGTGTAAAACCGCGGCGCGCAGCTAGTTCCTAAATAAAATGCTGCGTAAAATGTTATGTTTACTGCTCAATAGTTTTTGGTTGATATTTTTATTTTTATATTATATATAATTAAATAACCACTCACTCACTGATTGACATAATTGTTCTCCCACTTGCCGTGCTAGGAGGGGAAAACTTTTTATGGGGTTGTATAGAAGGTGTCGGGGTGAGTATGGGAAAAATCTGAAACTACCCCTTTTCAACCCCCTTCTTTCAACCCCCTTGCTTATCTCAGAAACCTGACGTCGAAGAGAAAAATGGTTTTCGGGGTTGTATAGAGGGTGTCTGGGTGAGTATAAAACGAAAAAAAAAATACCCCTTTTCAACCCCCTTTTTACAACCCCTTTGCGTATCTCAGAAATCTGACATTTTAGAGAAAAATGGTTTTCGGGGTTGTATAGAGGGTGTCTGGATGAGTATATGACGAATAAAAAATTCAACCCTCTTCAACCCTTTTCAACCCCCTTCTTTCAACCCCTTGGCATATCTCAGAAACCTGACATTGTAGAGAAAAATGGTTTTCGGGGTTGTATAGAGGGTATCTGGGTGAGTATATGGCCAATAAAAAATCAACCCTTTTCAACCCCCTTCTTTCAACCCCTTTGCGTATCTCAGAAATCTGACATAGTAGAGAAAAATAGTTTTCGAGGTTGTATAAAGGGTATTTATATGAATATATGGCCAATAAAAATTCAACCCTTTTCAACCCCTTTGTTGTTAGTCAAAAAATACTAAAAAGACACCGCGAGTTGCTCGCAACTCGCGCCCCCAAGCGAAATACTAGTCTAAATATATATAACTCAAAAGGGACTGATTGACTGACATAGTGATCTATCAACGCACAGCCCAAACCACTGAACGGATCGGGCTGAAATTTGGCATGCAGGTAGATATTATGACGTAGGCATCCGCTAAGAAAGGATTTTTGAAAATTCGTCGCCTAAGGGGGTGAAAAAGGGGTTAACATTTTGTATAGAACTCCACGCGAACGAAGTCGCGGACATAAGCTAGTGATATCATAAATATCAGTCTTACTGCAGGTGATATGTAGCATGGACATGTATTAAAGCTTTTAACGTTATCAGGATATTTAGGTCAGTAATGAATACAAACTTAATTCAAAACTGCTATGAATGGGAATTTAATCAGCAGCAGCAATAACTAAATTATAATGTGCTAGCTTCTACTCGGTATTATTGCATCGGGTTGAAGTTGAAGCCGACCCCGATAAAGTTGGGAAAAGTCTAGACAGATCGATTCACAGGAACGTATTAGGTAAGGGGATAAAAATGTGTTATTGGTCCTAAATATATGTATATATTAGCTTTTGCCTATTTTGAATAGTTACTTTACCCCCGATTTTGAAACTCTCAGCCCGATCGGTTTTAAATTGACAAAGTTTCATACAAACTTTCATCCCCTATTTTAAATTAATCAAAATCCTCTCTTAGCGGATACCTACGTCATAACATCTACCTGCATGCCAAATTTTAGCCCAATCCATTCAGTGGTTTGGGCTGTGCGTTGATAGATCACTATGTCAGTCAGTCGGTCACTTTTGAGTTATATATATTTAGATAACTATAATATAACATTGCACTATAAATATAACATTTCTCTTTCTTTCTTTCTATCTAGATCATAGTCTACCAGTGTTCATCATCATTATATCAGGCGAAAGACTGCTGGATACAGGTCCCGTCACGCGTGTCGCTACAACAACCGGTCCTCTGCGTCTCATCCATCGACTACCCGTGATCCCCACCAGGTCATCGCTCCACTATATGAGAGACCTTCCAACGTTGCATCTACCGGTACGCGGTCCTCTCACTCCTCCAGAACTTTTCGGCCATCCATGCAGTAAAAAGTAAGATTAGGATTTTCCGTTTGAAGTCGACAGATTGTGATGATGACGAGGATTCACTATCTCTCAATGCCTTTAGTCATTTGTTTTGCAATCGGCTCTCTGATTTTATATTTTGCAAATATAAATAATTGCATCGACTGGTAAATTTAAAAGTAAAGTTCTACCAAGTTATTAGATTATTGTTTCATTTTGTTAAAAAGAATTAGGTGAGTACCGCATGCCCCATGGTAAAACTAATAAGTATAAAATTACGATACAAGTTCCTACTACTTATTATAAATATAAAATAAACATTTACAAAAGAGAAACATTTTTTACTTACACTTTAGTAAGAAAACATAAATTTCGAAATGGGTTAAAACATTTAGTTCGGATCAGTGGCTTTAGCATAAAAAAGCGAACGAAAACTCCAACAGACATACTACACAAATGGATTAGTTATGTCATATGGATAACCATCGTATTTGCCAATGCAAACAAAAACGAACTTCAAAATCCAAAAAAAGGGGGTGTTTCTGAAACTGACCTACCTACACAAAAAAGCTATGTGTCATTCAATACTCAATCAAAAAGAAATGTCTTTTCATTCTTCATATACACGAGACGTAACAGGAACTTATTTCTCGAGATGAAACGAATATCTTCAACTGGGATCTACTTGTATGTCCATATTTCCCTTAAGGCCTGAACACATTTGATCGGTTTAGGATAATGAGTCGATGACATACATTATGTGAAAAGATCTTTGACAGCTATTTTTAACCCCCAACGAAAAAAGAGGGGTGTTATAAGTTTGATGTATCTGTTTGTCTGTCTGTCTGTGGCTCCGTAGCTCGAGAACGGATGTAGCATTTAGTTTTTTTTTGTATGAAAGGTGAGTTACGGGCGAGTGTATTTTGGGGGGTGAAAGCGGGGAAGAATAACTGAATTTCTGAAAATATACTCGAGTGGGGTCTCAAATGAAAGCGCACTGGAAGATAATATTGATGATGACTTTATCGAGAGTGTTCTTATAAGTATTTACCTATAAAAAGAGGTAAATACTTATAAGACGGAACTCTATAACGCGTATAAATTTGAGAGTTTCAACCTGGAAACCAGAGCAACCCCAATACAACCACACTTTGTCATTACAGTAGACCCGCATTTATGCCACAATCTCAATGTACACGTCTGTATAAGATGTCAAATAATTTCAGCTGTTTGGATAAAAAGGCATAATAAAACTCGTCGAGAGGCTACAGTAATCCACATAAAAGTCTCGCTAACAATGTAGGCAAGCCTTACATAGTGGGCGCACCGAAAAAATGGAACATTTGAGAGTCGCGGATATACTGCGCGGAACGTAGGACCGAAAAATAAATGGACACAATGACGAGGGCCGTAGGACCAAAAAAATAAATGGAGACTATGACGAGAGTGAATGTAGCCATCGAAGAGGGTTATTGACTTGTGGGTTATTTCGGATATAGTATTAAACATACCACGTATGTACATATATTCAGGTACATTAGTAAAGGTTTCCTCCAACTGTGGCGCGTACTAGTAGTAGTTTGTATGTACAGTCGGTGATAGCAATTAGCTGACCCCCCTAAAAATTACTCGATTTTACACCCTATGCTCATAACATTAAAAGTTATTCAATATGTTTGAGTTTATCTGACTAACACTACTCGTTGAACTGAAACAATAAATAATTTTGATACGCAAACTTGAGCTTTAAGAGGTTGGTATTAGGTCATTTATTTATAACTGTTCACCTATTTTAATAAGTGGGTAGTTAGACGTCAATATGCGTATTCAACCAAAACTGCTATAGATATGACATTAGGAATATGGGGTAGAAGAATAAATTGAACAAGATATTCTATGCACAAATAGCAGTGAATACGCGCGAACATTTTTACCTTGCCTTACTAAATTGTAAAAATCCACGCTTTTTTCCTTTTTATTGATTGTTATCAGTTTTGATAGTTTAATAATCGTCATGTCCAAGTTGAGTTGAGTGATTATTTAAAATACAAAATAATCTATTTGCATGAGGAGAATGTTGGTATTAAAGCGATTGCTACGAAACTTAATATAGCGGTAAGGGTATTCTTTTTTATGCTTCATTTATAATTATAGTTATTCCTTAATTCGTTAGTTGGCTTAAAAGCCGGTGAATGTAGAATAATAGACAATTAACTATGTTTCATTATGAGTCTAATTTGAGGTCATTTATAGGTCTAATTTGATTTATATTATCTAAATTGATAAACGTAATTTGCAAACTTAATCGATAAAATAAAATTATGTTTACCTATTCGTTACTAAAATTATGCTTATTGTGTTGTTTCAGAGAAATACAGTCAGATTGTGGCTAAAACGTTTGACGTGTGGTTTTAATATTAAAAAAGATCGTCCTGGACCAAAACTATTCATGAGAGGAAGTGATTGTTGTTGAATATGGTGCGCGGTATGCGGGACCGCTTGCAACAATTAATAGAAAAAAATGGTGCTCCACTTCGCTATTAAAAGCATAATTATAAATGACTTGAGTAACCAGTGTTGGTCACAAACAATACTAACGTAAGGCAGTGTGTGTGTTAAATTACGTGTGTTAAAACTATTGTTATAATTTCTAACGAAGTATTTCGAATACCTAGTTTTTTGTCAAAACCTTATGACTAAAATAACTACCTACTCACAAAACAAATTGATATATTATAGTAGGTAGAACTTCAACGTATAATGCTGTTTTATTTAGTTAAATGATATATTATTTAATGTGGTGATGTTATTGTTATGAAATAGAAATACATACCTATATTTCTAAATATTATAACATGCTGATTCACTGCATTAAACTCAGTGCAGTTAACAACGTTATTAGTAAGTAGGTAAATATTATCATCTTCGTGTCGTCATCAATATCATTTATGTTATTCTTATAATATTTTTTTTTATAAAATATAATCGTTTTTACCATCATTTTGGTTTTTTATTTCTGTTCGTTTTTTTTTTGTTGCTAAAGTTATAATTTATTATTTATAACTTCAAATAAATTTACAAAACAGAAACAAACGCGTCAATCACGCTGGTTACGAACTCACAGCCTCGCTTTATCAGCTCACTACAGTCACCACTAGACCACTCGAAACATATTTAACGTGACCGAAATTACGCATTATATTACAAGTTAAAATAATATTCAAGATCATACCTACCTTAACACTGCGTATTAAAGATCAAATTCGAATAACTATTTTATTGATCGTAGACGTTGAACCAGTTGTCTTACCGCTAACGAGCAAAAGGTTCAAATTCGTTTAAATTTTAGGGGGTCAGTTAATTGCTATCACCGACTGTACATATGCATGATTATTCATGCAAAAACTACTGATTGAATCTTGATGAAATTTGGCACAGAGGTAAATTATAGTCTGGAGTAATAATAGGATACTATCTAAAATATATTATACTATATATATATATATATATATAGTATAATATATTTTATATATATATATATATATATATATATATATATATATATATATATACGTATAATCATCCCAAGGGTATTTAATATAGCGATTAGTTAATATAGTGAACGATTGATATAATTTTAAAATAACTAATTTTTATAAGCATATTTAACATACATTAAATATAACATCGTATGACATACCTCTCAAAAGATATAGAACTTATTTGGTCTAGTATGAAAGATAGGTCGACGGGGCTCCTATTTCTAGGTGGTTTAAAAAAAAATAACCACGAAGGCTAAGGCGGGAGTTCCGCTTCACTTCGCTCCCGCCTTACGGCCGAACCCAATAATCGATCTATCACATACTGGAGATAGAAAAACAAATGAAACAACAGAAATCCTACATAATTTTTCTGTTGTTTCATTTGTTTTTCTATCTCCAGTATGTGATAGATCGGTTATTGGGTTCGGCCGTTAGCGTTCTAACCTAACCTACCCGAGTAGGCGTGTTAGCCAAAATGACGTTTTTTATATATATTAAACGTTAGAACTAATGATTTTCGATTACATAAACGTTGTATCAAACAACGTTATACTAATTAAGTTTTAGAATAAATGTTATCTGTAAAGAAATTATATCAACCGTTGGTACATCTCACGTTTATTATATCTTATGAACGTTAATAAAATGAAATTAGACCAAATGAGTTTATACGTTATGAGATGCACCCGTTCACTAGATAAACATAATAATATTATAACTCGTTTAAGCAAGCGATTATGGTTAAAATATCGCAAAAGATTGCGGGTTCTAAGTGATATTAATGTTTTTTTGCTATACACAGGTATTTTCCAGAAAACCAAAACGAAAAATTATCACTGCATTGCAGAAAATCATCGTTGAAAATCAGATCTTTCGTACATGCCTCATAGTCTAAAATCGCGCACACTTCATAAGCAGGCAACTCAATAAATCAATATTCTTGTCTGCCCTCTAATTATGTAAATAGGCCGCTGTATCTTTTATTATATTTCAGTATAATTTTATGCAAATTTTGTGTGCCCTTTTTTCTGGATGGCATAATCAGTCTTTTAACGTTCCCACTGCTGGGACACAGGCCTCCTCTCTAGAAGAGGGAATGGGCCGTAATCCACCACGCGGCCCAGTGCGGGTTGGTGAATTTCCCATGTCTTCGATTTTTTGGTTCTAGGACGTGTCGGTTTCCTCACGATGTTTTCCTTCACCGTTTTGAGAGCAGGGGTGATAAAATTAATTACACAAAGTAATGGCTGGGATGCGGCTGGGTTTGAACCCGCGACCTACAACTCATAAGTCGGGTCCGTTACCACTCGGCCACCACTGCTCCGCTCTTTCTGGATGGGAAATCATCAAATGACTTCTCCCGCTCCGAGCGGAGCAGAAGAGAGTGTCAGACTCTTACTGACTAAAGTCCTCCCGTGATCCTTCTAGTGCCCTTTGCGTTCCAGGGCCGCGGTGACTCTTTCGAACAAATTCCGCAACCCTAGAAGGCACTGATCCTATTGGGAGATTTTATGTGCCTTAGTCTTTCAAATTCAATCAGGGTACAGTGAAGAAAAATAATCTGATACAAAAACTCATGGACTATTTAATTTTATTTAATAAAATCATTTTTAATTAGTTAATTAGCAACTGAATATCCCAAAAAAGTCAACGTGCCGGAAGCAAACAAGAGGCATTACTAAGTGAAGAACAACTCTCTCTTATTTTTTCGAGAAAGAACTTTTTTATACTGTGTATCTTGCGTAGGTACTCATATAAAGTTTCATCAAAATCAGTTTCTTCACTACAAGGACTTGCGAATCTGTATAAGATACCGTAAGGAAAGATCTTCAGGTGAGTTTAATGTGATTGGAATTCTAAGAAAAGAATTTCAAGAAAATCGATTACGTTTCTTCAACATCGCAACGGGCAGTTTCTCCTTTCAAAATGAGCAAAACAATTTTCAAAGTGGGTCCATTTCAAATGAAATTTTCTAAGTTGAATCCATCAGCGCTGCTCGAAGCTACTTGTAAGAGCTCTTTTAAAAACTTATCGCGATCTGATTCCACCATAATGTGAACTCCTAAGCGAGTTGAAAAGATCTTGTGTGCCAGAAGTGACCATGTATATAAACTACTTTTTAACCGACTTCAAAAAATGAGGTTCTATGTTCCTCTGTATATTTTTATTTAATGTATGTTTACCGATTTCTCCCGAGGCTTAGGCCTAGAGCAGTGGTGGCCGAGTGGTAACGGCCCCGACTTACGAATTGTAGGTCACGGGTTCAAACCCAGCCAGGCGCATTACTTTGTGTAGTTTATTTCATCGCCACTGCTCTCAACGGTGAAGGAAAACATCGTGAGGAAACCGGCATGTCCTAGAACCAAAACCTCCAAGACATGTGACATTCAACAACCCGCACTGGGCCCGCGTGGTGGATTACGGCCCATTCCCTCTTTGTGCACCGATGTCTCCGCCAACTATGGCTCGATTTCAAACATTTTTCTTGTAATCGGTAGGATACTTCCAATTTGGTCCCATTTTCACAAACTTGGGATCTGATGATGGAATCCCTGGAAAATCGAGGGCAGCCCTCAAAATTTATAGGCACTTATTACGTTTTGCACATACATATTTTCTTAAGCTGTTCAATTGTTTGCATCAGTCTGAAGGATCTACTGCAATAATGATGAAAGTCCATTTTTGTAAAATCTAAGTAAGCACGTCATTCAGCCACTGGATATCTGTAGTTGGTATTCTCGTTAACAAACTTAGCAATATTATTTAAAATCCCGATATTTTAGACAATGCACACTTAAATTAGATAAAAGGTACCCGGTACTCAATAAAGTCCTGGTTTTTAAAAATAACTTAAATCATATTTTTACTTAGTTCTTAAATAAAGCTCGAGTAAAGAAACAATATAATATCTATACTAATATTATAAAGCTGATGAGTTTGTTTGTTTGTTTGTTTGAACGCGCTAATCTCAGGAACTTCTGGTTTGATTTGAAAATTTCTTTTTGGGTTGAATAGACCATTTATCGAGGAAGGCTTTAGGCTATATATCATCACGCTTAAGCCAATAGGAGCGGAGCAGCGATAAAGAATGTTTCAAAATCGGGGATTCCACGGGGACGAAGTCGCGGGCAGCAGCTAGTTAATAATAAAAATGTGCTGTAACAAATAATGTGTTATGTTCATACCTTTAAACACGACTTTCTTGTTCCCATTAATTATACATTTGAAACGCAATTATCTCAAAACGTGGTAACAAGGACATTTATCGTTATTGCAGTGGACCCTTCGACTGATAATCATCGTCTCATATGCATGAGCTGATGATGGAAGGTACAACTCCTCAACGGTTAGGAGTTGAAAAATAAATTATTTCTAAAGTAAAATAAACGTAGTATATGTATCGATAGTTGTATTCTTTCACGCTATGAGAATCACCAGATAATAGATCCCATTAACGTATAGGAGTTAGATGGAAAAATGGAGGTGGTCAAATCTCTATTGTCTATTATTGCATTGAGTTTACTCGTTCGAACTCGTTTGAACGAAACGAATAATTCGTTTCATTTAAACTGTTTCATATATGTATACAGTGTTGACGCAGCTCGTAGTTTATTCTGTTTTACTCATTAAAAGTGTATATTTTTTAATTAAGAAAGTTAAACGAACGTCCAAATAAAGCCACTACAAAGTATAAAATAACTTTAATTTCGGGGGTTGGTTTCAAAAAACGAAAATATAACCAGGAACTGGTGTTTCTGGTTATTCTTTCGTTTTTTGAAACCTCGGAAGTTAGTACTTCCGAAGTTAAAGTTATTTTGTAGTGTATTTTATTTGGAAGTTTGTTTCATTAAGTTTTTTATACCTTAACTTATACCTAACCTAATTATAGGTAAATTAGGTAATATAGAAAAGAACGAAGGCTAGAAATATCTACCCCAAAGGACTCGTGCTTGAAAACTCAACTGCTTAGTTTGTGGTCGTAATTTGAGCGAATAGTGCTATAGGTTTTTTTTATTAGAAATAGCAGTGCCCCGCGGTTTTACCCGCGCAGTTCCCGTTCCCGTGAGAATATGGGGATAAAATATAACCTATGCTACTCAGGGTTAATGAAGCTTTCTAATGGTGAAAGAATTTTTGAAATCGGTCCGGTTTTTGAGTTTATTCGTTACATACAAAAATATAAATCTTTCCTCTTTATAATATTAGTATAGATTGAGCTGGTGCTCAATCTATACTACCAGACTTAAGTTAGAAATTCGGTAGTGTGAAATCCCGTGCCTTGGAAATATGTAAACGTACGTAATTCATATAATAGTCGATCATTGGTCGGTCAATGGTCTCGTAATACTTTTTGATAACCGAGCTATTAAAAGCAATGACTGCATAATGGTAGGTCATTGATCAAAGGAACTGTCAAAATTACCGTATACGTCTGTCATTAATTTGTCATTATGTACGAGATTACCATTCTATGCCATTTCTTTCAATGGAGGGTCAGTGGTTGACCATTGGAAAGTTATAATGACGCTCTTATATTAGTAGAGTACCAAACTTGTCAAAATCACCAATTATGAAATCAATAATAGAGCATTCTGACACTATTGTAATAGCAGATTTGAGACCCAGGTTTTAATAGTAGCGTCGGGAAACGCAGGGCGATTTCCAGCTACCGTAGGCGCAGGCCTGCGGATGGCGAGCTATGGGTGGCTCGCCGTCCGATAGCAACCAGGCCTAAGTCGACGGCGCGTCGTCTTGCACGCGCGCCTCAAAGATCCGTCAGCAAAGAAGACGGGGCCTCATAGGGTCAGTGCCTGTTAGGGTTGCGGAATTTGTTCGAAAGAGTCACCGCGGCCCTGGAACGCAAAGGGCATAAAAAGGATCACGGGTGGGTTTTAGTCAGTAAGAGTCTGACACTCTGTTCCGCTCCGCTCAGAGCGGGAGAAGTCATTCGATGATTTCACATACAAAAAAAAAGTTTTTAATAGTACCTTATAGTACAGCACATACAAAGCTATGCAAATAAGATTATAACACACACAGGATCAAAGCAGACTGTTTCCTTCCAGCCCAGACATAGTACGTACAGTCAATTCGTACCCTAATACTGCTTATTTCATATCGCTAACCCACAGCATACTGCTGAGAGCCTAAACTGTCGTTAGAGACAAATCTTGAGGATTTGCAAGCCCTCTTCAGTCGGGCTTCGATGCAAAGCCACGCTTTATTTAATGTTACAAACTGAACTGAGAGGCAATTTCCGTATTTTACAGAACCTTTTCGGTGAAGGAAAACATCGTGAGGAAACCGGCATGTCCTAGAACCAAAAATTCGAAGACATGTGACATTCACCAACCCGCACTAGGCCGCGTGGTGGATTACGGCCCATTCCCTCTCCTAGAGAGGAGGCCTGTGTCCCAGCAGTGGTAACGTTAAAAGGCTGATTATGCTTATGCTTATAAGGAACCTTTTCATTCTAAACTTAGTCAGAATCTTTGAAAAACGGCTCTAACTTTCGTTTTTTTTTTTTATTGATTGTCGACAATAATTCAAACCTTTTTTAAAACCAAGAATTGGCCTTCAATAAGTTTAATATGATGTTTATTTTGATATGTAGTTAATATTTATGGTGATATTTGACGCCTTGTCAGTGTTTGACAAAATGTAGTCGTTTTTTTATAAAGGAATAAGATATATGTATTCCATAGGAAAATCTATTTTAGTTTTTACACGACTGCCCAAAAAAAAGAGTGTTATGTTTTTTGAAAGAGGGTTCATGTATATATGTACATATATATGTATATTTATGAGTTTGTAGTGAATCGGTTTAATTTTCAGTGCGTTAATTCCGTCTACCAATTGCACAAAAAATGGGCTTGACTGGTTACGTGCAATCACGTGGTAAATTCGAAACATATGGACTTATCGATAATCCCTGAAAAATGTCACTATATCTAATTAGAGATTTATGAATGTATATTTATAAAAATTGATTTTATTCATTGTTTTTTCATTAGCCTTGCGTGTAGTTGAGGCATTTAATAACACGCATGGCAATTCTAATTAATATTTAAATTAATAATTTTACGTCTACAATATAATTTATTCGTAAGTACCAACAACCTACAAATAACCTTTAACAGTAATTATGTATGTAGTTTTCAATTATTCATATTAAAGGGTTTCATTGTAAAAAACAAACTTAATGCTAGGTATTATTTTTGGCCTGAGCTTTTGACCCCTAGACTAAAAAGGCATGTTTATGTAAAATAACATAGCATCACCACTTAATTCCCCAAAGGCATAGACAGACGTATTTATATTTAATTACTATGTAACAAAAAATACAAATCCACTTACCTAATGACTGCCACCATCTGGTTATTTTTATTTCAAAACTAATATAGCCAACTTGAAGCGTAGACCTTATTAAATTTGTCAAAATCTACCCAGCTTTTTAGGCTACAGGGCGAGCCAAAGACAAACAAACAAAAATATTCTCGAAAAACATTACGCTCGTTCTGGGGCACTCAAAAGAAACAACGTTGCATCATCACCGACACTTTTAACCGACTTCAAAAAAGGAAGGAAAATGCTCTTAAATAATCTTTAGTTTCACGAAAATATCACCACGTAAACAGTCTCACCACGTTTGAAATACTACCCACTAAAAACAAAATACTAGTACTGATAGTGATAGTCGTGTTACTCAAACGCGATATTTTCCGTGTACTCAAGTTTCTTTGAACGTGTGATATAAAATGGTAAACGGACTCTTATCGAGTTTTTAACATTTTCTGACGAAATAATTTTGAAAAGAAAAATGAGAAAAATCATTAATTTTCATGGTCGTTTCAGTTGTACCTAGAAAACGTCGCATTTTCAGTTTGGCACATTTTATAATTACTAGAGAGCAGTGGTGGCCGAGTGGTAACGGCCCTGAATTATGAATTGTAGGTCGCGGGTTCAATCCCAGCCAGGCGCGTTACTTTGTGTAATTCATTTCATCATCACTGCTCTCAAAACGGTGAAGGAAAACATCGTGAGGACACCGGCATGTCCTAGAACCAAAACTTCGAAGACATGTGACATTCACCAACCCGCACTGGTCCCGCGTGGTGGATTACGGCCCATTCCCTTTCCTGAAGAGGATGTCTGTGTCCCAGCAGTGGGAACATTAAAAGGCTGATTATGCTATGCTTATGCTATGCTATATTTTATAAGCTAACATTTAAAACGTGTTGCTCAGCTGAGAATAACTCTAAAATGAAAATGATTTACGCCAAAAACAGAGTTGCTCAGTTTGTAAATAATTTAGAGTTAAAACCGAGTTCTACAGAATCGTTAATTTTAACATTATTGTGAGAGGAATATACTAAAGTTATGTGGTCTAGTTTTCTCATCTCACCGTATTTGCTCACGTAGACGGCTATATTGTTTTAATTCGTGCCTAGTAAGTGATATTTTAGGTAAAATTATGTATATCTCATCGAGTGTAATGGAGATCGTGGCTAAATAAAAACAGCCGCACGTTTTGATCTTAAAGGCTAAGCAACGCTTGTTGAGGTCAGTCTGTGGATGGGTGAATATATGGAGACTCTTTTATGCCTTAGAAAGCGACTATACAATGAAACTAACAAACAATGCTCCATTCTTCCACAACTCTACAAAAATGTAAAAGAACGGCGTAAGACTGGTTATAGATGATAAGTTATGATGAAACAGAAATCTCCTTATCATTTCTCTAATACACGACCAACACATTAATTCTTGTCAGTGCACCAAACACGCACAATCTCACAAAGTTACAACTCCTCATTCGCCACACTCGCACACACCAACGACCTATTTTTAAATTATCACTTGTCTCACTTCTAACCTTGTGATGTAAAAACTAGCGTAAGAATCCTGGTACCCATTAGAGAAGTTAAATGTTTTCTTGGATATCAGAATTCAATACAAATACTATTGACACGATTGTTATTCTCTAATATGTCTTTGTTCTTATTGCATTATGGCGGTTTGTGAGGGAAATTATATGAAAACCGTAATATAAATGAAAAAGAAAAGATTTTTATTGTTTGTTTGTACTGAATAAGCTACGAAAGTACTGGATCGATTTTAACAATGTTTACACCAATGGGAAGTTTCATTTGCAGCGAGTAACAAAGACTAAATTTTATTCCCGTATTTCCACAGGAACAAGAACTTTTTAGTAAAAAAATATAATTTGCTAGCCAAAAACTAACTTTAGAAAAAAATTGCATATGATTATCTGGTCGCTAATTATCACTAACAATTAATTTTGTAAACAATAAAAAAAAATATAATAACAATGAAATCTATACTTATAATAAATCTGTAGAGAGGTCAATTCTGTACAAGGAATATATTTTCAAAATAACTATCAGGGGGTGATTAGTGATCGATACTGGTGCCAAAAATGCAATCAGTAAAATTTTTGTCTGTCTGTCTGTCTGTCTGTCTGTCTGTCTGTCTGTCTGTATGTTCTTTATAGAAACAAAAACTACTCGACCGATTTTAACGAAACTTCGTGCAATTATTCTTCATACTCCTGGGCAGGTTATAGTATACTTTTCATCACGCTACAATCAATAGGAGCAGAGCAGTGAAGGAAAATGTTGGGAAAACGGGAGAAGTTACTCCATTTTTTAAGCTTCCGTCGCGTGTGTAGCCTTAATGGTTAAAGTTACATAGAAATCATGTATTACGGAAATGTTCTACATAAAATTATCTAAAAAATATCCCGGAACAGCATATGTCTATCTTTTGTCAATTTTAAACCGATCGGGCTGAGAGTTTCAAAATCGGGGGTAAAGTAACTATTCCACGCGGACGAAGTCGCTGGCAGAAGCTAGTGTACAAATAAAATTGCCTAGACATACAAAATAATATGCACCAAAGAAGGCATGTAAGTTTAAGACTGGAAATCTGGGTGGTCTATAATATAAATTGTTTGCAAGCGCTGTTATTGAGCAATAGATTCTGGGTTCAAATTCCGGGAAGGGAAAAGTGTTTTTGTCACGTAGGATTTGCATCGCGGGGTCATATGTATACAGTATATTTCTACCCGATTATGAAAATAGGCTCGTTTCCTTATACATATCACTTAAACATAAAAGGCGAAATCAATATGTATTTGAAAGTCTTCCGTTACTAAGTGACTTACGTAGAAAGCTGAAATTTGCCATGTAGGTTCCTTGGAGAGCGTAGGGGTGCATTAACAAAGGATTTCGGGGGGTTAACAAAGTTGCAGAATTTGTTCGAAAGAGTCACCGCGGCCCTGGAACGCAAAGGGCACAAGAAGGATCACGGGTGGGTTTTAGTCAGTAAGAGTCTGACACTCCCTCCCGCTCCACCCAGAGCGGGAGAAGACATTTGATTTCCCATACAAAAAAAGGGTTCATGTATGTATGTATGTGAGTTTGTAGTGAATCGGTTTAATTTTCTATGCGTTAATGCTGCTCGTTGAATTCTACCCATTCCAATAAAAAAGTAGGCTTGCCTAGTTAAGTGCAACCATTTGGTGATTTTATATATAAAAAAAAAAATAAGGGGCTAACAGAGGGTTTCCCAAAATTCTTATGGGAACGAAAAAAATCCAGCGTATACGCATACGAAGTCGCGGCAGTCTGGGCGCACCGGAATTATATTCTAATTAAAATTATATTTAAAATTAAAATTATATCTATACTTTAATATTATAAAGCTGAAGAGTTTGTTTGTTTGAACGCGCTAATCTCAGGAACTACTGGTTCGAATAGAAAAATTCTTTTTGGGTTGAATAGACCATTTATCGAGGAAGGCTTTAGGCTATATATCATCACGCTTAAGCCAATAGGAGCGGAGCAGCGATAAAGAATGTTTTAAAATCGGGAATTCCACGGGGACGAAGTCGCGGGCAGCAGCTAGTTCTAATATATACTGATCATGCCAAAAGCTAAAAAAATATGGATTAGTATCCGCCTCCTTTTCATGTTATATTTATTTAGAACAGAAATCAATGAGGCCATTTCTAAACGGAATCCTTAAAAAATTACACCATTCACAATTCGCTATTAATATCTTCCAAAATATAAATTATTCCAATCACAAAATGGCGTCGATTTCTCAAGGAAAGCTCTGTAAATCACGTTCCAAGCCTGCCAATACATTAATTTCGTTATCCACTGCTACACCGGTGCCTTTGAATGGAATTATCATATTTAACAAAGGAGGGCTGCTATTGATTGATAGGTACCGTCGGCTTATGAAAAGATTTGCCATACTTAGTACTCTGATATCTCTCTTAAACGATTTTAAATGAACTTACGTAGGAAAGGCTCACTTGCACAAACCAGAATTATCTTTAACTCACCATTTCAGAAATGGTGCATATTTATAGATATAGACTTATGGACTTTCTCAGACATCGCTACATTTACCGGTTCAGCGCTTCTTGCACCGTTGTGCTTCTTTTACTTGTATCTTTTGGGGCGGTCACCACTGATGTTTCTGGCTTTCAAAAGTTGCAGTGGTTCAGGTGGCGATCTTGTTTGTGTACGTGGTCACCAATCCAAAACCTTCCCACCCTGCCAATTACAAAGTAAGACACAAGGGGATTTTTCCAAAAAATAAAATAACCTAAAATACAGACTCAGATTCATAGAAAATGGCCTTCCATACAAATGGTAGGTACGTAGGACCAATAAACTGAATTATGATAATATTCCTTTTGATAAAATAAACACAAGGACCAGTAATTTTGAAAGGATAGATTATAATTGAATGAAGGGAAAGGTTCTGTGGGTTTTGAGGTTCCGTTGTATTATACAAAGGCCTTCCTTAGACTTCCGAAACCTGGTGAGGGCCGCAAGAGTCTATCTGGATGCGAAGATAACAGGATTAGTCAGTGTGACGAAGCGCGGCATCGATATCGGGGTCTTTCAGCTTAAATCATTTCTTAGTTTAATTTTTGACATGGCAGGCGTTTTTTTATTATTTGTTATTTTTTTGCTATGTACCTACTAAGCAAGCTTTAGACGATGACAGTATACGTAGTATAATTTTCATAAAAAGAAAATATTTTCGTTTTTATTTACGAAACATGGCTACCCCTTTGTATTTTTTAAATGGTCACTAAACCATGTTACCCGAAATAACTCGACGCTTCTAACGATACCACAAACATACATTCATAAATATGAACCCTGCAGAAATAACACTTCTTTTTAGGGCAGCTGTGTAAAAACCATCTTAAATTGGCTGCTTAGTGTTATGGAGTAGAAAATTATTAAAATATATAATGTCTCACAGTGGATTATTTCTACAATAATGCCACACATATAAATTGTGGTCGACATATGACCTCCCACCTAAGTACCAAAGGAACAGGAATCTTACTTACCGAAATTCATCAGATTATGTAACAAAACTCTCGGAAAATTCCTCACATAAAGTAAGGAATTTTGGAGTAATTTTCGTTTTCGGTATCCACAAAAACAGGTGCTCAATGAACCGAAAAGGAGTCGATATATTATCAGCGGAATTAGCATATTTTATCCACATTAAGGTGGGAAGAAAGCCCAGGTGTCTCTTGCCAATTGGATAGCCGATTGCGAGTAGCTTTACATTTTTAAAATGGCGGTTTTACAAGCCATAATATTATGTTACTTTACTAAAAATGGAGATTGGGTTTCTTGAAAGATGTAAGTCAATGATGATTGAATTAGTGTTTTTTATGGTACGGTGTACAGATGAAAAAAATAAACCTTATAGGATCAGTATGTTTGTAGTTCACAAACAACGTGCACTGAATCTACTGACCGACCGTTTGAGAAATTTGACCGACAAATTTGAAACAAGCGCCGTAATTTTGTAAGCGTGAGCCTTCGTAGCACTTTGAAGTCTATGTCGAAAATAATCCCATAGAAACACAGAATGGTATATAAATTATCCTGTGTGTCAGCGCATCACATATGCGCACGATTGCCTGCGGGGCATGCGCGTGGTGTCGGGGTATCGAACCCGCTACAGGCCGGTCGCTGCGCGCCCGCCACACCACTCAGCTCACAGACGCGCTCCGCTACGGGCATTTCTTTTTTGTGTTTGATGTTTGAAACCTCGTTTTAAACTTACTATATTATATTAAAATATAGTCAAGTTTATAAGAATCGCATTTAGATGTTTCTAGGAAACTCAAAGCGCGGTACTTAAATTACGCTGTTTGTTACTGCCAGAAGCATAGGTCGCTGTTGTGTTTAATCGCGAAGACTGGATTTTAATTAATTATTCGCGATGTCACCAGCAAGCTACTTCCTTGTGCACGTTTAAATGTGTAGAAATCTAGCAAGATTTCTACACATAGAACTTTACTAATCTTATCTAACCAACGGAACAGTTTTATTAAGCATCAGCTGTTCTTCCATCTGTCTATCAGCGGGCGGTATCTCATGGACATGTTAAAAAAGTTAGTCCAAATCAAATAACAATTATATGAAACTAGCTTCTGCCCACGACTTCGTCCGCGTGGAATAGTTACTTTACCCCCGATTTTGAAACTCTCAGCCCGATCGGTTTAAAACGGGAACTACACGGGTGAAACCGCAGGGTGCTGTTAGTTCTAGATAAAATCTAACCTCGCATTTGGTCTGCCAACAAAAACAAATAGGTATTTGTATTTCCTTACCTTTATTTTGACAATCCTCTGTTCCACCAACGAGCCAGCATTACTTGAAACAAAAAAAAAGTCAGTAAGTTATAAGTCTATACTAATATTATAAAGAGGAAAGACGCGTAATTTAACGACACGGTTGGCGCAGTGGTTGAGCGTTCGGCTGCCGCGCTATGCGTCACAGATTCGATTCCCGCACGGAACAAATGTTTGTATGGCCTACAGATAGTTGTTCCGGGTCTGGGTGTCTTGTGTATGTGAGTTTACATGTTTGTGTACGCACCCACGATACAGCCTAACACTAATACTACTACTTTTACTGCTTCTTTTACTGCTATAGTTAAAAATCCCTTTTATATACATAATAATATCAATCAAATATTATTATGCAAATTTATGATAATCGAATCTTTTGAAATGTTATTGATAATGTTAATAGTGTGCTTTAATTTTAATTTATAGTCTTAAAATCATGTATTCTCAATCTAAGACATTCAATTATTTTAATTTTGGTTTGGACATATATTTATAAATTATTTTATTTTTCTTTTTGTTCAATGTGTATTATTTGTTAAATTTTACTACAATTATTAATTATTAATTAGACCTACTTTGAGAGTGATGTGCATGCCTGTAAGTGACTTGTTTACTCAGGATTCTCTTGTAAATGTTTTCATAAAATAATGTTCTGTAAACAAGTCGTTGGTGTGCCTATGTTAAATAAATAAATAAATACAGGAGTAAATCCCAGTGTGGGGCAGTGATTTATAATTTTAGAAAATGTGCTGTACTCTGAGCTGACTACATTTTTTTTATATAATAAATAGTTGCCTTGAATAGACTCCGAAACTGGTGAAACAATTTGAAAAATTCTTTCAGTTTTCACTGTTGGGATGCTACACTATCCCCGAATGACATATACTATATTTTATTCCCATATTTCTTTATTTCTTTGCATGGGTATTTCGCATGAATGGTTTGACATCATTCGTATGATTTTGTTGTAAATTAATATAAAAGTTTGTAAAATTGTTTGTAAGCATACATATATCCTGCTAGGGTCACCGTAGCTCTGGAACGTAATGGGCACTAGCAGGAATACGGGTGGGTTTTAGTCAGTAAAAGTCTGACACTCCCTTCCGCTCCGCCCAGAGCTGGAGAAGTCATTTAATGATTTCCCATACAGGAAAAAATAAAAAGTACGAACATATATACATATATTTATGTCTGTAAAATGTAATCTCAGAATGAATTACTTGGGGCTCAATGGTCACACACACAAGTGATAAAAACTTTAGAAAAAAAGAAAAACGACAAGTACATACATACGTAAAGAGCGAACTAAGCCCTCCCATAGCAATACCTTAAGGTCCACCTTACTGACTGCATTACCTGAGCTCTGACAGGGTATATAAAGCCAAATTCGGTCTGTCGAACCCACAGAAATCTTAATAATAAGGCAAAAGATTTCTGTGGTCGAATCATATGAGCATACGCTAAGTGATAATATCTTGAGGTCACTGTTTTCGAAATTGACAAGAAGGACCGCACATACATACTGATCTGATTAAGACAATCCTTCGACTGCCTTAATGCAACTGTACCTAACTCATCAGCAAAACCACACGATTAACTACATATTATGTAGTTCTTTATTAAATATTGTTGAAATTATAAGAATTATTACTAAACATAACATCATTTTGAATTGACAGACTCGAATGAAATCAGTCATTAAAAGAATTGAAAAAATTACCTTAAAAGACGTATAAAATATGGAACGCAATTGAGAAGCACTTTCTACGAAAACGCTCAAAGGACCAAAATCTCATCTAAGTTGGCTTCCGCTAATATCGTACAGAAGTCTTTTGAAGTCGGTTTAAAATGTTCTTGAAGTCCATTAACGTATCACTTCGTAGACGTTCTGTTTTGGAATTGCCTTTTAATGGCAATCTCGTCTAGTTTTATTTTTTTATGTTCACGTCTCATAAATGTGTGAAGTTCTTAACTTGGTTCTGTAGCAGCTTCACCAGTGTCAACCCTGAAAATAATCCCAGAGGAACATACTGTGTTCTATTTCAGACTATAATCTATCTCTGTGGAAAATTTCATCCAGATCCGTTCAGCCGTTCCAGCGTGATTGCGTAACAAACATACATCCATATTACTTTTTCATTTTTAATAGTAGAAAGGTATATTTCTGAGAAGAGAAAATACAATAACGAATACAGATTAGAATAAAATTAAGTTTATTTTAAGCTAAGGACGACTCAAGTTCCCTTCGAGTGCAAGAATTAATGAATCATTAAGAAAAAATATAATTACATTACGTCTGTACGCTCGGAAATACTGAGAAATGCTTGATTGAGAAACACAATAATATTGTTTTATATTAGATGGAAAATCAGACTTTTACATACTAAAACCCACCTGTGAACCTTTAAATGCCCTTTGCGTTCCAGGACCACTGACCCTGGCGGGTTTGTCAAGTATGCTGACATCTTTTTGAGGCGCGCTTGGAAAACATCACACCGTCGAGCTGGGTCTGGTCCTTACAATAATACTGTTTGTTACCATCAAATGACTTCGACCGCTCTGGACGCGCGAGAGGGAGTGTCGGACTCTTACTGACTAAAGCCCATCCGTGTTCCTCCTAATGTCTTTTGCGTTCCATGGCCACGGTAACTCTTTCGAATAAATTCTGATGAAACTAATATTTCAGACTTAACATATCCAACGAGATATGAATTCCCGTAGCGTCATCAGCCATTATGCTTTCATCCTGACATTGCAACCATTTTTTAGACATATGAAGCAGTGGATATGAAATTCCTATCAATTATGAAAGAATACTCGTATATATGACTTTGTGAGTTACTCAATCAGAGTATGGGTTTCTTTTATCAGAGCTTTAATTGATTTAAGATTTAAATTGGTATATAAAATATGATTATATCAGATTCATTAATTTTATTTGGTGACTCGTTCTTAAGACCCAAAAAATAACTGTTATTATATTTTTTGTAAATCTTATGAATGGCATATCACACAGAAAATTCGAGTCAAAGGACCTCAATATACATACGCAATTCTATTCCAGAAGCTTATGTGCGTACATGTCATTCAAACAAATCATTCGTTCACTCACTCCCCGTTCATTTCTAAGACATGCATTTAACTCAGTAATTCGCAATTCCTGCGCTGTTCTACATGACATGGTATGTTTTGGGAATGAATGGAATTTCTCGCGAATTTAGAGTTGAGTTGTACGAAGTTGAGTGCTTGAAGTCGTTGTTTAGAGCTGAATTTAAGCTTGAGTTAGATGAAATTACAGTTTTATATGGTTATGAAGAAAGAAGGGTAGGAACGGGAGAATAAATCTAAAATCAATGTTTATAAAAGTGAAGGGTAACCCACTTATACATTCATTTCCTTACTGATTAATCGTGAAATCTCCAATACTAGTAAATCTATTAAGATGAAATTTGGCACAGAGATAGATTAAGACTGCGAGATGTCAGTTAAGCAAGGATTTTACGAAACTTCCCCCGTAAGAGGGTGAAGTAGAGGTGGAAATTGTTTGTATTAAATCTGCGCAGATGAAGTCATGGGCTAAGCGCTAGTAATAAATGATAATGATAAATGATTTATTTTTGTAAGTAGGTTGTAAAAACACTTTACCACGTCAATCTTTTTTTTTTTTGGCCGTTATAAAACTAGATGAGGCCGGTGTTTCCTAGCTGACTATAATAACAATGAGGCAAAATGAATTTGTAAGAGGATTTCCTTAGTATCATTCGAATACAATAATAGGGTAGTTAACTAAAAAAATCTTATTAGTCCGTCAGATAGAATATTGGAGAAGTATTTTTTCTTTGAAAAATGAAGACGATACAGTGCGTTGAAAACTCGTGTGACGTCACTACTCGCTACAATTTTTACCAGGACGTGACGTCACACGCTGCCACTCCTGATCTTTGATGCTTTTTATCTTTGTCAGTTTTTATAGATTTGATAAAGGAAAAAATACATACGTGTCCAATATTTTTCTATAATCTAACTGACGGACTTAACATAATCATATATTTTTTACTCAGGCAACATCCCTATTGTATTGAAAACAGCTGCACTATCTCTGAGTGTCATAAGCTTTTAACCCTGGAAAATGCATGGACCAGACCACGAAAACAAGACCGCGAGAAAAAGTCAGTGTTAAATACAAAGTCACTTCGCTTAAGGTGGTGACATTTCTCGTGTATAGATAAAAGATTACGTCTTGATAGACACTAAGAATGAGATTGATAAATAACTTGGCATATGATTCAACTAAATTCCCGTTTCTCTTTCATCTGAAGTTTAACACTTGTGTGATGAGAAATAATGCTTAGTCAAAGGACAAGATAAATAATATCTAATATGTTCGTGTGAGTACTACTTACAACGAAGTGCAAAGTTCGACGGCCTGTCTCGTTACATTGGCGTTATATCCGGAACTGGCTCAGTTGCCAAAATAAACATTTTTCTTTCTTTCTTTCTTTCTTTGTAGTTGCCATAAAAAAGGGAACGTCAGGAACTCCTGTTTTATAACAAGTAACCGCAAAGTCGTGACGCAGCGCATTGCCCAAGGCGACGCCTGAATAATCAACTTTTCACTCTGAAAATCTGTCTGGTTTTAAAACTAGGCCGTTGTTCAATTACGACATTTTATCCAGTTACATCTGTATCTGGAATTGCTTTGGCTACCAACTTCAATGGCCGCCTGAGAAGATATTATTATACATTTATTGACTATTTATTGAATTTGATGTATCTGACGTTTTTCTTTTATATTATGTTTGTTCCTGTATCGAATTTAAAATTTGTATGTCATAATTATGACAAAACATAGCGCACCCGCTATTAACGAAAACACCTAAGTTTGACAAATAAATTGATTGATCGATTGATTGAAGTCTCTCGAACTATATTTACGCAAGGTAATGTTATTTATAAAATTGTCCATCCTAATAAAATCGATGAAAACCAAAACAGTCAAAAAATTACTCGTACAAAGGAATCCGAAAAATATAATAATGATCGACTCGAGGAAATCCTGACTACAAAACTCCTAAGTTTTTACTCAACTAAAATAGTTATGGAGAAAAACGAAATAGGTAACTGAAATCTGGAATAACCTTCCTTATGTTTTAAATACAGGAAAAGTGTACTGAACTAATGGTTTTATTTTCATTTTTGGAAAAAAAATACTGGTCATTGAAAAATAACCCCGTAAACCTACTAGCATAATACCTTAATCAGCCTTTTAATGTTCCCACTGCTGGGACACAGGCCTCCTCTCTAGGAGAGGGAATAGGCCGTAATCCTACATGCGGGCCCAGTGCGAGTTTGCGAATATCACGTCTTTGATTTTTTGGTTCTAGGATATGCCCGGTTTCCTCACGATGTTTTCCTTCACCGTTTTGAGAGCAGTAGTGATGAAATTAATTACACTAAGTAATGCGCCTGGCTGGGTTTGAACCCGCGACCTGCAATTGGTAAGTCGAGACCGTTACCACTCGGCCACCACTGCTCTCCTAACCTGTAACTGCCTGTAACCTACTAAGTTATCCCAAAAATTAAACAGACTCACTTGCTGTAGCCGCCATGTTGGCAGTAAGTACTTATGTATGTATGTACGAGTACGTATGCAAGTAGGCGGCTGTGTCGCCGAGTGTAATTGTGCGTCTAATCGTAGGTATGGGGGACACGCTCGCGCTAACAGCTGGGCTCAACTGTGCTGTTCGGGGTTAGGGCTGGTAAAGTTGAGGAAAACAGATAAAAAGGTAAAGGTTTCTGTCCTGAATATTCTTTTGACAGAAACCTATGGCTTTCCTGCTGAGCACGATGTCATTTATTTATTTATTTTATTTTAAAGAAGGCTTACATACTAATCAACCAATAACACAAAGACTGTAATATTAACAAATAGCAAGTAACAAGCCTCCACATATAGGTAAGGAAAATAGTCGATACAAAAGAAAGTACATACAAGTTATTATAACCAGTGAAGAGAGCAGTAGATAAATTAACTGTCCTTAAAAAATGAGGTATTCCATGAAGCACACCCAAATGAAGCACACCCAGACGAAGCACACCTAAAGTATTCCACTTAGCACACCCGTAGGTGGGCTTCAAATAAAAATTTAAAATAATTAATTTCCTATTCCACGAAGCACACCTACGAATATCACTTGCATAGTGCGGGGACTAAGAAATAAAAATGTCGATAGAAGAAAATATTTATTATTTAAAAAACTAACTTAAATTTCTAACATCATTCAGTTTCATTATAATAATTGATACAATATTTGACATTTTTGTAATCTTACTATTTAAAATCACAGATTGTTTCATAATTATGCAATAAAAACTTGGACAAATATCAAAAACATTGTAAATATAGTTTTCTATAGAGATCTATGTTGATGTTTTCTTATAGCTACTACTTAACTAATAATAAAAATAACTCTAGTAATAATAAGTAATAAGAAAACTTCAACATAGATCTCTATGGAAAACTATATTTACAATGTTTTTGATATTTGTCCAAGTTTTTATTGCAATTATGAAACAATCTGTGATTTTTTATGTTAAAGTAGAGTATTTTTATTATTCACTAAACAGGTAGCTATAAGAAAACTTCAACATAGATCTCTATGGAAAACTATATTTACAATGTTTTTGATATTTGTCCAAGTTTTTATTGCATAATTATGAAACAATCTGTGATTTTATTAAGAGCACAAAAAAGGAAAATAATAGAAAAATAGTTAAAAACTAAAAATTTTTTTGGAAAGATAATTATGAAACAATCTGTGATTTTAAATAGTAAGATTACAAAAATGTCAAATATTGTATCACATTATTATAATGAAACTGCATGATGTTAGAAATTTAAGTTAGTCTTTTAAATAATAAATATTTTCTTCTATCGACATTTTTATTTCTTAGTCCCCGCACTATGCGAGTGATATTCGTAGGTGTGCTTCGTGGAATAGGAAATTAATTATTTTAAATTTTTATTTGAAGCCCACCTACGGGTGTGCTAAGTGGAATACTTTAGGTGTGCTTCGTCTGGGTGTGCTTCATTTGGGTGTGCTTCATGGAATACCTCTAAAAAATAATTGTGCCAAAAGCCGTCTTAAGGAGAAGAGAAATGGAGCTTGAGCTGGAATATTTAGACAAATAAGGACGAATACAAATATCAGCAAAACAATGAATGAAACGAAACTATAAACAAAATTGATATCAGGCATTAACGTTAAGCCGTTGGTCCCGGCTGTCATTTGTAAATCTTTGGCAGTCGTTACGGATTGTCAGAAGCCAGAAAATCTGACACCAGTCTTACCAAGAAATACCGTGTACCCCAGTTATTGGGTTGTGGAGGTCTGGTAGGCACCGCTCCACGTTAAATACTGGTATTCGGCTGAAACTAGTATGACTGGAAGCCGACCCCAATGTAATTGGGAAAAGGCTAGGCAGATGATGATCAGTCATTAACAAAGAGGCGAAGATCGCGTTCTGCCAAACATGGCCGCAGTTTATAGTAGTTTGGCAGTTTATAAAAGGAATCTTAGTAGATTCATCATAAGTTAGCTGAGGTATGGCGTAGGTAGTGGATTCGGGAATGAGCACTGGTACAAGGCTACATTTTGTCGGAAAGTATTTATGCAAGTGGGTGGCTCTGTCCCCTTGTGCAATTGTGCGTCTAATCGCGTGTCCCCCATACCTATGTATATGGGGGACACGCTCTCGATAACAGCTGGGTTCAACTGTGTTGTATTCTCATAGGGTTGGCAGAATGAAGATAAGTGTAATTTTTTTTAAACGTTGCCCCACACTAGGATGTAGTCCTGTTTCGTGGGTGCGTTCACAAACATGAATACTTATATATACAAGACACCCAGACCCGGAAAAATTATATGTAGGCGCTGTTATAAGTTACCAACATAGCAAGGAAATGGTTAGGCAGATAGCTGTCTTTAATCAGCATATTAATATTACAAAAAATAAAAAGCAAAACGAAAGAAGAATAACAGTTGCACGGGTCATCATCAAGGTTAAGTAACGCTTGCCAGGGTTGGCCTGTGGATGGGTGACCATCTTAACATACCGAAATTCCTCCATGCCTCGGAAAGTACGACAACCCGTTGGTTGTTTGGTGTTATTTGTAGATCTTTAGCAGTCGTTACGTTTTGTCAGAAGCCAGTAAATTTGACTCCAGTCTAGCCAAGAAGTACTGTGTTACCCAGTTAATGGGTTGTGGAGATCTGGTAGCCGCTCCACGTTAAATAATATTATTCAGCTGTACTGACAGGAAGCCGACCCCAATATAGTTGGAGAAAGACTAGGTAGATGATGATCTAAGCGTAAAATATAAAATAATAGGTCAAAGAAGTTGTAATTACGTTTTCTTTGAGGAAAATCTCAAAATATAGGTCAGGCTATCGTATTACGTTGATTTACCCGCCATTTTAATGGCATACTTATATTACTTTATCGGAAAAATGGCAAGGCCAGATGGCTAACTTGTGAAGATTTAGAGCTTGCTTCAAATTTTATGTCATACTTACGCTTGCAGTGAAACTAGTATGTCACAGCTCTAACTGTGCAAGAATTCGTTCTGAAAAGTTCGACTGTCATTTATATAACAATATCGTTCACCGACTTGTTCACTCACTCATTGACTCATCAATTGATTTCATCATCATAATTCATTCATTGACTCACCAACTACACAATAGTCGATTGTTGATCCTTGCTAATCTTGGCTTCGAGCTTGAGGTCGGGCAAAAGTAGTATTGGATTTATCCACTAGTAATTTCTCTATTACACCTTTTTTGTCTGGATGGCAAATTATCAAATGACTTGTCACGCTCTGGGTGGAGCGGAAGTGATTATCAGACTCTTACGGACTTAAACCCACCCGTGTTCGAAAGATTCACCGCGGCCCTGGAAAGCAAAGGGCACAGGAAGGATCACGAGTGGGTTTTAGTTAGTAAGAGTCTAACACTCCCTTCCGCTTCACCCAGAGCAGGAGAAGACATTCGATGATTTCCCATCCAGAAAAAAAAAACGGGTTACTCTTTGTTGTGATTGGCCGCAATGGCGGAAACTGGTGTTTGCTGACTCTAGCTCCTGGTTTATGAGGTAAAAACAAATACAGGCGGTGGCAAAGCGTTCTAAGCTTTGGCACTTTGCATAATAAATGTGTGATTTAACAACACATTCTAACCATCCCTGTTTTAAGTGACTAAATACAGGGGGAGTAAACATCTTTCAACCTTTCCTATTTACCAAGCTTTTACTTAAAATAAATTACTCGTTTCAGATTCCGTTTGATAACCCTAACAGAACTTCATAATGAAGCTTTACGGAAAGAAAGCTAATTGTTCGGAAAGAATTGAACGTTTATTTTTGAAGTAAGAAAGGATCACAGTGATTTACGTTCATATTTTAAAAATGGCTCGGAAAAACGGAATATTATTTGAAAAGGACTCGGAAAAATTGAAAATGAAAAGGCTTTTTAATAGGTGTTTCTAGTTAACTCTTGTTTTATTTTTATCATGCGATTTCAAAACCCTTTCTTAATATTTAATTTCAACAAAACAACAGTTAAATAAAATTATGAGGCTGGCATAATCGCTTTGCCACTAAAGCCTTTTTCCATATCTATACTAATGTAATAAAGCGGACAAGTTTGTTTGTTTGAACGCGCTAATTTATTTACCAGTCGACTTTGGAAAATTATTTTTGTATGCCTTATTCTTATTTTATGGACATAGGCTAAAGATTCACGTGTACCAGCAGACCATAAACAAGTCGAAGCATTTCTGGGGCAGGAATTGTGAGTGAGGACTCACAAAGTACCAGGATACCAGAACCAAAATAATTTAACATTAAAATCCATAGGAGACGAAAGAAAGAACACTGAGCCAGAAAGAATAAATGGTGTAGGCACCGCGGGATACAGCTAAGAAGTATTTTGACTTTAAGAATTATATTTTTAAAATTATTTCATGAATATGAAGCTACATTATCAGTGAGTAATATAGGATATATTTTATCTCCGTATTCTCCCACGGGAGTGGGAACAACGCAGGTGAAACTGCGGGGTTCGGGTTGCTATTAATGCTGACGAAAATGCACAGAATGTAGGTAGAACAAGTATTCTCCCAAGTCCGCGACACTTGCATAAATACGCTCAGGATGCTATTATATGTCGTATGGACGTCATTATGGCACACCAGATTTATTTTTAACGTTCACATGGACAGAAATTTGACAAAAATTATTTTTTAGCCCATCCAGTGATCGCCACAACATTACCGCAAGGGTGTTCAAAAGTTGCGGAATTTGTTCGAAAGAGTCACCGCGGCCCTGGAACGCAAAGGGCACAAGAAGGATCACGGGTGGGTTTTAGTCAGTAAAGAGTCTGACACTCCCTTCCGCTCTGCCGAGAGCGGGAGAAGTCATTATGATGATTTCCCATCCAAACAAAAAAAAGTGTATTCAAAAGAAAGTTAAAATCACTTATGGATTTCATTGTTAAGCATCGTGTGTTCGTCTAAACGCGCTGTATATGTATTCAGTCAAATGGCAAAAACGCGGATTGCTACATGTATACATCCTCATTTGGTTGGTCGAGAGAATGAGACCGATTAAAATCGACGAAGTGATATCTGCGGAAATTTCCGGTAATGATGAAGATCCATTGTTACTTGAGATTGTTACATAAAATATGATTCATGGTCCTTGTGGAATATTAAATCCAAATTTTCCGTGGATGAAAAAAGGTACTGGATGGAAAATGTTCAAAATGCTTTCCAAGACAATTAGTAGCAGAAACTATTAGTAGAAACGATGGTTATCCACTTTATCGCCGGCGATCCACTGATGGCAACAGTAGCAGGTGATTTTCCCCTAACACTATCAGTAATACTACGATCAACGCCAGCCGACGAACTTAACGCATTAGTCATCCATTTTATGAAAAGAAATTAAAACGCTCAAATTAAATATAAACATACCGGTCGAATTGCAAAACGACCAATCTGGAGAAGTGTTTTATCCAAACATTGGTCGATATTGGTAATGGCAAAATATCTGTTGTCTCATTGTCTGGATACATCTACATTTATTGCCAATATTTGTCACTTTACTGAAACAAAGACCAAACTCATCGAGAAGGTTCTCCCAAAGATAACCTTCTCATGAGTTTGATCTTTGTTTCATTCGCTCAAACTTACAAAAATCGTGTATAGTTGAGCGAAAGATTTATATTGGTTGCAAAAAACGTTGATGTCAACGAAATGAATTTACAGATTCAAAATTAGATAGCTGGCGAATTAACCACATACAAATCTATTGATTCCGTTACTAACCAAGATGATGTTGTTAAATATCTGACGGAATTCTTAAATGCGCTGGAATTGACCGGACTACCATCTCATTATCTGCAACTAAAAATCAGATCTGCAATAATTATGTTGCGGAATATGAACCACTCACTTCTTTGTAATGGCTCCCAACTTGCGGTGAAGAAATTAATGAACAACGTCATCAAAGCTACAATTTTGAAAGGGAAGTAAAAAGGCGAAGACGTTTTGATTTCACGGATTCCTTTGATTCCGAATGACATGCCATTCGACTTTAAACGGATACAATTTTCAAAGCGGCTAGCATTCGCAATGTCAATAAATAAATCTCAAGGGCAGTTGCTAAGTGTTTGTGGCATTAATCTTGAAAATCCATGTTTTTCACTTGGCCAGTTATATGTCAATATCTTGTTTATTATATATATATATGGTCAATATTCATAGATAAGACAGGACAACGACTGTCGAGTCCGCTATAAGTATATTGTTGTTTTTCTTGTTTTTTTTTATGTGTGTACATATGTACATAATAAAATAAATAAATAATAATAAGTTGATATATGCGATATATTTTTAAAACGCTGATTTTATATTTGCACAAACAAAAGAATAAAATTGCCCGAGATTTTTGGTTGTTTTAAATATAAATATTATAATTCTCTTTGTTGACTAACATTTGAGCTTTATTACTTTCTGGCAGACTGACGTTTCGGAACATTTAGTCGAGTTTTGAAAACATACAAGAGATGGGGCAGTTTTTTTTTTCGCAATTATGTAATGTTTGTAAAAAGTAGATCTCTGAAAGTGCTTATTCTAGTAAGAAAAATAATTTCACTGAAATACGCACGATTCCTGTAAGAGGGCGACCACGGCGCGGTAAAAATACCTATAGTTTTATTATATTTCGTACCGATATAAAAGAAGCACTATCAAAACGATTGAAATAACTTTTTGCTGTATCCTAAATACATACGTTGGAATATTTTCTTTTTCTGCTAAGAAATCTTTTTTTTTGCACTTGACAGGTCCTTTTTATGGATTGGAAATCATTAAATGACTTATTCAGAGAGTGTCAAACTCTTACTGACTAAAGCCCATCCGTGTTCCTCATAATACCCTTTGCGTTCCAAAGCCGCGGTGACTCATACGAACAAATTTCGCAACCCTGGACGTGGCAACTCGGACGTGACACTCAGATATAAGTAATGAAAAGAAAGAAAAAGAAAGAAAGAAAAAAAGTTTATTCCCCCATACACACACAGAGGTACAAATAAACAAACAAAAATAATAAATATAAAACAATTGGTAAAAAATAAATAATAAAAAAAGAAGTTAAAAAATTACATGTCAGACCCATTCATGAAAGCCAAACATGTTCAGCCCAGACACCGATCAGCAAGACTCCGATTCAGCCTCCATAATGAAAAACCCTCAGTCTGAATCCGCCAACTAACATCCAAATCGAGCACTCATATTCGATAATTTTTTTTTTATGAAATCGCCACATCATTCAATAACTGATTATAAACAACACTGATTGACTGGGTTAAATTTTGGTGCAATATCATCATTCACATGCAATTATATGTGTGCATAAAGGATGAAATAATACTTTGTGCAAACAAGTGCTCAAAGGCGGTACTGAAGGCGTAAGTAAATAAATAAGTAGACATTTTCTATCATTCAATCTTAATTATTTGTTCTTTGAGTTGTTGGATTTTTACTCCGGACGCTTGATCATGCATATCTTTCTACATCGTTCTGACATAATTATGTTTGTATAGTTTCCACACGAATGATGTAACCATATACATAATTGAAAAAATATTTGTTTAAAAGAGTTTTCGTGAAGTTTAATGCACGTTCTTCTCCAAAGAGATCTACGCTTTGGAACGTGCTTCATCTATTTAGACTGACGGACCTTGACAATAGGGATGTTTCCTGTATACAAGAAACATGATTCTAATTAGTCCGTCAGTTAAATTATCGAAAAATATTGGACACGTATTTTTCGCTTTAGCTAATATATAAAAAACGACGAAGATAAGAAGCATCAAAGATCAGGAGTGGGGGCTTATGACGTCACGCCGTGGTTAATTTTGTAGCACGTAGTGACGTCACATTAGTATTCAACGCACTGTATTGTCTTTGTTTTTTATTTACGTGAAAAAAGAAAAAATACGTGTCCAATATTTTCTGAAAATCTACCTGACGGACTTATTAGATTATGTTAATCAACTACTCTATTCGAAATTGCTAGTAAATGGTTTGATTAAAATAAATGCATGAGTTTGAATTTTGTGTAACGTAGAAACATAAATATCTGCTTATTTTTAATGATCCTTAACCGCAAGAGACTGGATTTTTGTAATTAAGAGGACTAGATATAATAATGATGATATTGGCAAGTCAATTTGCCTAGACATATCCCAACTACGCACCAAGTAGCTGGTTAATACAATAGTTATTGGCAAGAGTGTTGTTAGATTTTCTTGCTTAAGGCTATACCCCGACCAAAGTGCCAAAACATTTCGATAGTGCGTATTTCTTCGCTATTCAGAGACTATTAACTCATTAGTTATGAGAAATAATCTACACGTAAAAGCACATTATTAATTTTCGATACCTTAGCATCATATTCCATGTTCTAATTTGTTTTTATGTCATAAATAAATTTAAAATCTACTTTTAAAAAATGACTAAAATTGTTGATTTTATGCATCTGTTGCTAAAATGCAACACTCTAATTATTTGAGGATTACACTAATGGATAGATATTTTAAAAATCTAAATTATACACGTTTTATTTCATTTCAAAAGATCGCTTATCTTTTTTAATTAAAATAATTCCAAAAATTGCGTGAATTCTATGATAAAAGGGCGTGCGGGCGGCAAAGAGAGAACGAATGCTCAAGGTTATTTGGTCAGGGAAACGCCTTAAAAGTAGGTACTCATCTTATCTACTAAACTCGAACCAAGCAAGTCGAATCAATTCATTCTTGTCCACATCATAAAATAGATAACTAACAACAGACATCCCTTACACCCTAAATCTTCACCGAACTCCATCGGAAGACGTCCGTAGGATATTGTAAGATGACGTCACAAAATGGCCTCCCAGGAAATTGATATTTACGAGACTACGACACGGCTATGGTAAATATGTCGTCGTGACAGCGATATGGGGAGTGTCACATTGCCTAAATTAATGCTCGATTTAGCGAATAGGTTTTCATATTTGATTACTTGTTCGGTGGATGTATGGGATATGTTTTGAAAGGATATTTGTATGAGGTTGTTTTAATGATAAAGTGTAATGATGTTTTTTTGTAAGTAGTAGTGTATTTTACAATGGCGTTCGCGATTTATTGATGACATATCTATACTTACTAATACATAAAGCTGTTTATTAGTAGTAGAGTAGAGAGAGTAGAGTTTGTTTATTTGCTTGCCCGCGCTAACCTCAGGAACTACTGGTCCGATTTGTAAAATCCTTTTTGTGTTAGATAGCCCATTTATCAAGGGTAGCTTATAGCCTGTATGTTATCAGGCTAAGACCAATAGGAGCGGAGCAGTCATGAAAAATTTGACACAAACGAAGTTGCGTGGGTGGGTGCGTTGGATGGTTTTTTTAAGTGAGCGTGGATGGAAGTCTACTTACTTTCGGATTAAGCCATCCTCGCCCACATGAGCACTATACACCCTGTATAGACGAATTTAATGTCAAAAGTCATTAACCAGATACATAAACATATCCCATTAAACATTTATACAGACAGATCTACGTAACCAAGTTAATTAACCGGAAAAAATGGAAAAGTAATATTTCTGCGTCGTTACTCCTAAATAATAAAACTGTGCACGATTCCGAGTTAAATCATAAAATGTTTTTGTTGCTTCACATTTTTATGGGCTCCTGTCGTTTCCATGGCTTTTTCGGGGGAATTGAATAGGTATATTTATTTGAGTTATTTTTTAAGACTTGTGATTCTGTTTTGTTTAGTTTATTTTTCGGTCATTGGCTGAAAGGGCATCACCTTGATGTGATTTACGCGTGACTACTACGTTATTGCAGAGGAGGTTTTTTTTTTCAGCGTATATTTCGTAAACAAAACAAGATCATTAACTAAATTAAAATAGCGACTGTTCTATTGTGCCTTTATAGACAGAGAACTCCTAGTTATCTGGCATTTTGCTGAACTGGATCTATTTGGCGCAGCCGAAGCTCACACAATGTTATTGTTTTAAAATTAAGTTTCCTTTTAATTTGTATCTACATTGTGTGTATGTATGTGCCAGATAAACTTGTGATCTTTCTTTCAAAAAACAGTTTCAACAGGTTAACTTAGTATATTAAGTAGGGTACTAATATTCTTTCCTACTCATATTTTATTAGCTTCCCATCCAGACGTCGCACGGTGATACATTTCTACAAATGATTTACTTAAATATTCCTCGTTTATCGCCCTTTCTATTAGTAGAAACGGTATCAAAATCTTCGTGGTTTAGAAAAAGATAGCGGAAAAAGAGATGGTGGCTGTCATTTGTAGCAGCATATATAGCAGTTGTTACGGATTGTCAGAAACCAGAAAATCTGACTCCAAATTAGCCAAGAAGTACCGTGTTACCCAGTTAATGGGTTGTGGAAGTCCAGTAGGCAGCTGCTCCACGTAAAATACTGGTATTTAACTGAATCCGATTTTACCAGGAGCGGACCCCAACATATAGGTGGGAAAATCCTAGGCTGATGATGTTTCAAAACTTGCGAGATTTAGAAACAGTTCGCCGAGACACAGAATGAGGTCGACAGCGAGTTTTTGTTATACCATTCGGAGTTACTATTTGTTTTAACTTTATGCACTAGTAAAACCGTTGTAGGCAACAAGAGTAGACTTAATGCCTTAGGCATTTTCTATCAGTCGAGCTGAAGTTAGAGCGGGAACAACATGGCAGGTCCAACTTAAAGGAAAAATAAAATACAATTAAAAATGCCTCTATAGTCCGTCTCTGAGATCCAGTTTTTGATTTTCAAATGGGTGAATACGTTGGCATAAGCAGTCAAGATAATATTATATCGTTTATTATGGAACACTTTATCTTATAACGTTTATAATATGATACCTATAACTAAACCATCCATTCATACGGCAGAATGTAAGGACTAGGGCTGTTATCAAACCTCTTATCCGCGAAGTATGCGGATCTTCCGCAAGAAATTGCGCCTTTGTACCGGATCTCCGCGAGGCTTTTCAGACTTGTATCGGAGGTTTGATCAAGAAAATCAGTGGAGTTATACCTGTTTCAAAGTTTTAAGCTTACCTGGTTCAGTAAATAGTACGAGAGAATTTCTTTGTAAAGACGGTTATTTTATGAACTAATTTAAAGCCATCTAGAAGTCACAAAATCGCAAAATTAATTTTTGTTTTATTTATTTAGCGTCCCTCTCTTCCTTCCGGAAGTGGGCACAACTTTGTGAAATATGTTCATGAGCAGTCGTGGTCAATTACTAGTGTTGTTGTTTGATTCTGTAAGATAAAAAGTCTAGTGTATTTATTAACAATATCTATTCAATAATATTAGAAAAATTATTAGTAGAAATAAAAAAAATGTATATCTTGATTTCTACTTTTACTTACTTACTTGAATGACTACGTTGAACTCAGCATCCACCATCATGGGACTCTAGAAAATCTTGAAATTATTAGAATAAATTGACGACGTGACATTTCGGTATTGCATGTCAATCCAAATTCAAATTACACTTTTTCAGGCAAAGCGTTAGACCTCCGCATCCGCAAAGATGGTCCCCATAAAATCCCTAGCAAGTACAGCTTCGAACATAAAACATCAAATAAAAGTCACGATAAAGTACGTATCTTCCAATTTAACTTGAAAGAATGAGTAAGCTGAGATTGTCGTCATATTTGCCAAAATTCCCTGAAGTATATCAGATTTAAATATTAGATTTAATGTTTCCTTCAGGAACGGATCCCTTAATCGACTTTTAATATTGTAAGATAAGTTTTTGTTATATATATTTTGTTTTAAGCAATGACTTGTAAAAGAGATTTTATCAATTTGACCCTTATGTATCTAATATTTTCATAATTGCACAGTTGTTGTGCAAGACTTACCAGCTTTTCAACTTGTGTGTCAGTTTATAAGTGTTCATACGTATGTATGTTTGTTTGTTTGTTCGTTCATATCCCAAAAACGGAATATTATATTTTTAGTATTACTAGGATTGGTCCAAGAAAAAAAAGTTAGGGAACAGTGCAAGTTTATTACAATAGAAAATAAGCATAGTGTGATTTTTTGTGTCTCTAACTTGTGATGTACCTTTTTGAGCAAATAAATTATTATTATTATTATATTATTATTATTATTATAGTTTCATTTAAATCGGTTCCGTAGTTTTAGATATAGAGAGTAAAATGTGCTAATCAGTTACTAGGATCGCGTCGTTGACTGACAACGTAATTCTAAAACATATCATTATTGACTGACCCCAAACCAAATAGTTGGCACATTTACTTTAGATATTTTATAAATAATACAACTATTATTTCTTACTATTTAGTTATTTATTCTATAACTTACAATTTTGGTTTCGGTATAATATTTTTTGAAATCCTTGTTAACACTTATCACCGCGCCTGTATACTCTGAAGGGTGAGGCAGAGGTGTACATACCTACACTAGTTCTACATTTTGTCAGTTTTGTTAGAATAGAATAGAATTTTATTTTTCAAATATGGGTAATACATATGTCGTGGATTGATGGCGCTAGGGTGCGACGGACAGCGCCATCTAACATTTAGTTTTGGATTAATAATATCGTCACCGGAAACGCAAGCGGCATCCCACCGCTTGGACACGATCGTCGGTAGAGGGGATGCAGCGAGGACTGGAGGGAAGACTGAGTGGTGCGCCAGTCTACCTCGGACAGCCTTAGCATACGCTCGGTACCAACGCACGTGTTTGTTTACTTGTAAAAGTCGTTATAAAAATAAAATTATTCTGATTCAAATTATCTTTTGTTCGAGTACCCAAGTCAGTGCCCACATCTACTAAAACTATGTCGGATCGTGATGAAGACCCGATGTTTCGCATCTCGGCCACCCATGATGCGACATCAGAAGTGGGATCCACTCGAGCTGAAGAGACTCAAGAAATTTTGCAGAACGAGGCCATGACGTCACGGTGTGACGAGAATTTACTTCGTACGCTGCTGGCTGCTCAAAACCAGAATATGATGTCTCTGATTGAAGCCATCAAGGGCCCGGCAGGTACCAAGCATATTTCTTTGCCTGAATTTGACCCGGATAAGCCGGATGTAGACGCACGTGCCTGGTGTACTACAGCGGATCTGTGCCTATCGGAAGTACCGCTTCAAGGAAGTACTCTGATCATCACCTTGAGCAAGGCTCTGAAAGGCAGTGCTTCACGTTGGCTGGCGCAAGTATCGTTTGCGGGTATGACGTGGTGTGACTTCAAGAACTTGTTTTTGTCCCGTTACGATTGCTTGGACTCACCAGCCGCCACTCTTGTCAAAATGATGAATAGCAAGCCCAAGGAAGATGAATGCTATGCTGCGTACGCTGCCCGGTTGTTGTCTACCCTCACATCACGCTGGCAAAACATGAGTGCTGAGCAGATAGCCATATCCACTGTGCTTGCTCATATGGCACAATTTGATGGGCGTATACAGAGATTGGCGTTTACTACCGATGTGAGCAACAGAAACAAGCTTCAGTGTGAACTTCAAGCGTTTTCGTTTTTGAAAAGGAAATCTTCGATGGGTAACTCAACCAACGCTGCTCCCGATTTCAAGAGATCGAAGTTTCAGCCGTCGGCGCTGAAATGTCACAACTGTGGTAAAATAGGTCACCGTGCCTCTGATTGCCGTTCCAGAAGTGAAGTGAAAGGCAAGGCAACCAATGCTGCCACTTCAGCGTCAAGTTCTTCAGGACCTAAGCAGCGGCCGGACATCATCTGTTTCCGATGCGGCAACGCCGGACATTTTGCTACGAAATGTCCACGTAGCAGCAGTGGAGGCGCTGGCGCGGTTGGAGGCCCCAGTAGTTCCGGGGCAGCATCTGCAGCAGCGGCGAGCAACGAGAGGCGGGTTGAAGTTTGCTATGTTAGCAATCCCAGCGGTACGCTGATGAACACTGGTGAGTCATATCCATTTTATTATGATTCTGGTGCCGAATGCTCTCTCATCAAAGATTGTGTTGCGTCAAAGCTTAGTGGCAAGCGTGTAAATAACATTGTAAATTTGACTGGTATCGGCCATGGTAGTGTGCAAAGTACTTTACAAATTTTATCTGAGGTTATGATTAACGATTTACGATTAGAGATATTATTTCATGTTGTACCGAATAGTTGCCTTAAAAATGATATTTTAATTGGTCGTGAGATTTTGGATCAGGGACTTAACGTTAGTATGACGTCCGATAGTATTGTTTTGTGTCGTGATAAGGTTGTCAGGTTATGTGACGTTTCAAATAAGCTTGGAAATAATTTTAAATCTCAAATTAATTTCGACAAAGTTGATACAGATATTCCGCTAGAATTTCGTTCTCAATTAGTTAATCTTTTGTCAGAATATTCTTCTTCGTTTTCTAGTGGTGTTTCTAGATCCCGGGTAACAACAGGACAGTTGCAAATTAGGCTTGTAGATCCTAGCCGTACAGTTAATCGACGTCCTTATAGGCTTAGTGCTAGTGAACGCGAAGTTGTTACTGCTAAAGTTCGTGAATTAGAGGAAGCAGGTATTATAAGGCCGAGTTGTTCACCTTTTTCTAGCCCAGTTTTGCTTGTTAAGAAGAAGGATGGTTCAGATCGCATGTGTGTTGACTACAGGGAGCTGAACGAAAACACTGTGTCGGATAGGTTTCCACTGCCATTGATAGAAGATCTTGTATCTAGGTTAGGTGGTGCTAAATGGTTCACGTGCCTTGATATGTTATCAGGCTACCATCAAATTCCAGTTCATCCTGAATCAATAGAGCGTACTGCATTTGTTACACCTGATGGGCAGTGGGAATATTTGACAATGCCGTTTGGTTTAAAAAATGCGAGCTCAGTTTATCAGCGTGCAGTGATGAAAGCCTTAGGGGACCTTGCTCATAGCTATGCTGTAACGTACGTCGACGATATTTTAATAATAGGATCATGTGTAGAGGAGAGTTTAGTTCGTCTTCGCACTGTACTCGATAAATTGACAAAAGCTGGTTTTTCCCTGAATTTTATTAAGTGTTCATTTCTTAAACGACGGGTTGAATACTTAGGCTTTGTTATTGAGGATGGCCAAATCAGACCGAACCCAAATAAAATAGCAGCTTTGTCTAGGCTTCCCCCACCTAAAACCATCACTCAGCTGAGACAGTTCATAGGATTGGCCACGTATTTTAGACAATTTGTGCCACAGTTCTCAAAAACGATGGCTCCTCTATTTCGTTTAACTAGTGGCAAGAATAGGGCCATTAGTTGGGAACCTAGTCATGAGGCCATTCGTCAAAAAATAATTTCCTACTTAACCAGTGAGCCAGTTCTAACGATATTCGACCCTGCGCATCCAATTGAGTTACATACCGATGCCAGTGCTGAAGGATATGGTGCCATTTTTATTCAAAAGATTAGTGGGAAACAACATGTAGTTGCTTACTATAGTCGTCGTACGTCTCCAGCTGAATCGAAGTTTCATTCATTCGAATTGGAAACGTTAGCAGTTTTCAATGCCATAAAGCATTTTCGACACTATTTATTAGGTCGGAAGTTTACCGTTGTGACAGACTGTAGTTCTGTTAAAGCCTCGAAAAATAAAACCGACTTGTCTCCACGAGTTCATCGTTGGTGGGCCTACATGCAATCATTTGATTTTGATATTGTTTATCGTGAAGGCAGTAGGATGAGCCATGTGGACTTTCTTTCTAGAAATCCTCTTCCAACACCAAAAGTTTTCACACGTGTAGAGCAAAAGCGTGTCGATTTAGCAGAGCTTTCTAGTAACTGGTTGCAAGCTGAACAGGAAAAGGACGAAGAGATCAGTAAGATTGTGTCTGATCTTCGTAATGAAGTTTTTCCTGAGGAAACTCGCAAAACTTACGAAATTCGTAAAAATATCCTATACCGGAAAATTCAGCGCAACGGTCATACTCGTTGTCTGCCTATTGTACCAAGATCTCTTAGGTGGTCAGTGATAAATAACATCCATGAGTCTGTCATGCATTTGGGATGGGAGAAAACTCTCGAAAAGATTTACGAACACTATTGGTTTGAAGGTATGTCAAAATATGTGAGAAAATTTGTAGACAATTGTATCACTTGCAAAATAGCGAAGCCCCACTCTGGTAAAGTTCAAGCAGAACTTCACCCAATTCCCAAGTTCAATATTCCATGGCACACAGTTCACATTGACGCTTCTGGTAAACTGTCTGGTAAGAATGACATCAAGGAGTACGTGTTCGTCATCATAGATGCTTTTACCAAATTTGTGTTGCTCCGTCATTCGCTTAACATCGACACTAACAGCAGTATTTGTGCTATTAAGTTCTGTATAGCGTTGTTTGGTACGCCAAAACGTGTAATAGCTGATCAAGGTCGTTGTTTTGCAAGCAAAGAATTCTCCAATTTCTGTACCTCTAACAACATAGAGTTGCACTTGATAGCTACTGGAGGCAGTCGTGCAAACGGTCAGGTCGAAAGGGTAATGAGTACCCTCAAGAGTATGTTGACAGCTGTAGAGACTAGTCCTGACCGCTCTTGGCAGGACGCATTAGGAGAGGTTCAGTTGGCTATGAACTCTACTATTAATAGGGTGACTAAATCTACCCCTCTCGAGTTGATGATAGGACGGGTAGCACGGCCGCTTGGTTTAGTGACCGCTGATGATGATGTGACAGAGGTTAATTTAGATGAGATTAGAGAGCAAGCGACACAGAATATTGTGAAAAATGCAAATTATGATAAAAATCGATTTGATCAAAATAAGGCTCAGGTGTCTAGGTTGGCTATTAATGATTATGTTTTGATTGAAAATGAGGAAAGGAATCAAACAAAATTGGATCCTAAATTCAAAGGCCCATTGAAGATTATTGATGTGTTAGACGGGGATAGATACCTACTAAAGGCACTTGACTCTAAGCGAACATACAAATACCCCCATGATCGTGTGAGGAAAATCCCCGATCACCAAGTTCCTCGAGAATTGGATGTCATAGTTGATGACAGTGATAGCGAAACCAAATCTGATTGAGAATGGCTTGTATACTCATACTCGGAACTGTAGACCGCACCTCATAAGTGACATGTGGCGATGGGTCTAAGGAATCGTTGGTGCGATTTCAGTCTGTGTTTGGACCGCACCTCATGAGTAACATGTGGCGATGGGTCTGTAAGGAATCGTTGGTGCGATTTCTGTCTGTGTTGGTGCACAGATTGTAGGGAAAGTTAATGAGTTGAGTATGCATTGCTTATGAATTATGGTAAAGAAAACAGAATTGTTGGAATTACCTTGTTTAGTCTTTTTAACTTGGTGGTTGGATCTTTTCTAATGATTGTTATTGTGCAGGGAGCACTGTGTACGTAAGCTTAATTACGAGGCATTATTTTTGTAATTATGAAAGTTGATTATTGTACTTAGATTTAGATGAAATAAAGTACCTACTAATGAGAATCGGACAACTTTGTTTTTATTGGCAGGACAGCCGAGCTAATTTACTCTCTGAGCATATTTTATCCACAGGTACTACACCCGAGGACGGGTGCTAGTCAGGGATGGCCGTGTCGTGGATTGATGGCGCTAGGGTGCGACGGACAGCGCCATCTAACATTTAGTTTTGGATTAATAATATCGTCACCGGAAACGCAAGCGGCATCCCACCGCTTGGACACGATCGTCGGTAGAGGGGATGCAGCGAGGACTGGAGGGAAGACTGAGTGGTGCGCCAGTCTACCTCGGACAGCCTTAGCATACGCTCGGTACCAACGCACGTGTTTGTTTACTTGTAAAAGTCGTTATAAAAATAAAATTATTCTGATTCAAATTATCTTTTGTTCGAGTACCCAAGTCAGTGCCCACATCTACTAAAACTATGTCGGATCGTGATGAAGACCCGATGTTTCGCATCTCGGCCACCCATGATGCGACACATATAAGTTCTTAAGATTGCACGGCATGCAAACATTTAATATTATTTATATCACTATTATTACACTTATTTAGATCAATTTATAAATTACTATAAAAAAAAATCTTAAATCATAAGCTATTAAAAATATATGTATGTATTTAAAGGAAAATATACATAGTATCGTACGATGTGATACCATTATCATTACAATTAACATGTCATTACCATTACAAATATCATTATTATTACAATTCCAAAATCAAAATGTCAGTAATCTAAATGTCAAAGATCAAAAAGTCAAACATCTAAAATGTCATACAACAACATTTCAAAAATCAAGATGTGACTAATTAACAAATATTTTTCTCCGATAGGAACTCAGTTACACTGTAGTACGTTTTATCTACCAAAAATTTCCACAATCCGCAACTCTTAGGAGCGCATAAGCCGAACGGCATTTCATACAAATTTTGTAGTCGTTAAAATAATGACGAAATTTGTATGACTAAACTGATTTTAATGAAATAACTAAACCGATTTCAATGAAACTATACTCTTTGATTTTGATTGACTTTGATTTGCTGGATCAGGTAGGTTGTAATACACGAGTTTCCCTAATATTTCCGTAGCTGAATTAAAAACTGCAAAAAAAAAAACAAATGTCAAACGAAGGAAAAATACACAGTAAAAGTAACAACAGCAAACAAAAAAACAATTTCCATAAAATAGATAAAAATTAAACCATGCCCGTTATGTATCCAAATACCAACATGAGTAAATTTTCACCCTCATTTACCTTAAACATTACCAACATTCAAGTAGGCACTTAGAAACACCATTTCGTAAAAGTGGTCCTATATACATATCTCATGAAGAATGGTCCTCTTCAGTAAAACACTCTTTTTTCACGATGTTCTTATTTTTCTTAAATCCCGAACATAATGACGTTTTCTTGAATTACTTTTGTTTTCATGCCAAAACTTGGTCGAAGAAAAAACAAAAGAATCGTTGTATATTACTGTAATATCAGTCTTAAATTAATGTCATAAAGTTTGAAGTCCCTTGCGGTGTTGTGAATGGATCTGTTGGCTGAGTTCATCATGAGTTCTGTTGTAACTAATAAAGCTTAGCATCCCGAGTGAAAACTCAAGATTTATATGAAAAATTAACGAATTCTCGACCGTGAAGTGGTTTGTTTAGGTTTTAAATGCAGTAAAGTATTTAAAAAAGGGTACCTCTGACTTTCTTGAAAAAAAGGGGAAAGAAAGCCCGAGGGTCATCAACGAGCAAGCTCCAATACTGCTTAACCGGTTTAAAGGATGGGTAATCATCAAATGACTTTTTCCGCTCTTGGCGGAGCGCAAGAAAGTGTAACTCTTACTGACTAAAACCCACCCGTGTTCCTCCTAGTGCCCTTTGCGTTCCAGGGTCGCGGCGACTCTCTCAAACAAATTCCGCAACCCTAGCCGTTACTGCTTATATTAGGCCTCAAAACCACCAAAGTTCATGGAGCATGGAGGTAGGATATTACTGAAAGCAGGAGAAGGGAATTTTTGATCTATACTTTGTTTAGCAATCTCCTTTCACTGTTGAACTAAATTGGGAAATGAGTTCAATAAAGGCTTTACATTTGAATCTAACTAAGGAGGACGAAAAAGTTTCTTCGATATGCCTTCTGCGTTAACATAAGTACCTAGTACATAGCGGAACTGTTCCGCTAGAAGCCATGTTCCGCCAGACCATGGCTTTTATTAACAAAACTTTAGGCAGAAGTTAACCTTACATCAAAAGACTTGCCTTAGGAATTTTCTTACAGTCTAACCTTTTTTTTTTGGATGAGAAATCATCAAATGACTTCTCCCGCTCTGGGCGGAGCGGGAGGGAGTGTCGGACTCTTACTGACTAATTGTAAAACCCACCCGTGATCCTTCTTGTGCCCTTTGCGTTCCAGAGCCACGGTGACTCTTTCGAACAAAATCTTCTAAAATTTATTTATAGCACTAACAAAAAATATAACGTTACTCATTTCTATGACCTTGGTCACTACCAGACGCATAGGCCCAGAAAAAACTGCCTCTAACTACTCCCGTCCAAACTATATCTGTTTAATGTTTTTCTTTAACTCTAACATAAATAGTTCAAAACAAACGTTCAGTTTTGTAAACAGTTGACCGGTCTTACATCACGTTGATTCGGAATAGATCATAGCCAACTAGATTTCCTGTCTCTACAAGCAATTCCCAGCTGTAACTCGTTTTAGCAAAGCCTGGAATTGGATGAAGGTATTGGATGCCGTAATTTATTCTGTGTTCAGCTGCACAATTTATGTGGCTCTTGATCTGCTGGCGTATTGTCGAGTTAAGCTGTGTTTACGGATGCTGGATTTGCTTTTGAAAACTGAACTGTCGTTTATTTCATGTCACTTTTGTTGGTGTCTTGATTTTCTTTGAAGAGAGTATTTTTTTTTTTTGGATGGTTAATCATCAAATGATTTTTCCCGCTCTGGGCGGAGCGGAAGAGAGTGTCAGACTCTTACTGACTAAAACCCACCCGTGTTCCTTCTTGTGCCCTTTGCGTTTCAGGGCCGCGGCTACACTTTCGAACAAATTCCGCAACCCTAGCAGGCACTGACCCTATGGGGCCCCGTCTTCTTTGCTGACGGCTCTTTGAGGCGCGCGTGGAACACGACACGCCGTCAACTCGGGCCTGGTTGCTATCGGACGGCGAGCGGAGAGAGTATTGGAAACAAGGATTTGCTGGTACCTTGGTTTCATACGGTTTTTGTAGGAGGTCGTATCTTGGTAATAGCCACATGGGTTGATCGCCAAAGATGCGGTCCATGAATCCATTACATAGGGAAATTCCTCCATGCCTCGGAAAGCACGTTAAGCCGTTGGTCACTGCTGCCATTTGGAGAATTTTGACAGTGTTTCGGAAGTCAGAACCCAGAAAATCTGTAGGCCAGTCTTGCCAAGAGGTGTCAAGTAAGCAAGTTACAGGGTTGTGGAGGTCAGAGATTACTACTGCATTCGGTGGACCTTAAAGCCGACCCGAATATAGTTGGGACAAGGCAGAATGATTGGCATGTATAATATCGCATAGACGATTCAAACTTCAGCCTTCATAAAACCATTTCGGAACTCAAAAAGTAGTTTGAATAATTATGCCTAAGTACATTTTCCCGTTTCAAAACACCACACATATTGGCAAACATTTTAAAAGCAATAAAAATAAAAGTTGAACGACATTTCCTTATACAAACACGAACATTTATGTACGGCTTCTAAAAGTTTTCAACTTCATTTTCAGTTACAAACGTAGTCCTACCCACAGAAACATTTAAAATTACTGAGAAAATGAAAATTGCTATTTGTAGGGTTATTTTTAAAAATCTTTGACATTTCCGCCGAGCGAAATTTTAAAAGTTTTTGTGAGGATTTGTTCCAGAAGTACCTACGCCCTAAACGGTTTTATGGAATCAAATCCAGCCGATTCTTTCAACCGTTACCAAAAGACTTAATCTAGCCAAAGTAACATTCCAGCAGTACCAAGGATTTGTACGGTAGAAACAGAAGGTGCCCCCTCCGTATCGGCGTCACGAGGCGCCCAAATTATTTAATATATTTAACACTTACGCAAATAAATGTCTGTACATTGTATGCAGGCGGACCTAACTAATGCCACAGGAATTCCACACACACACGCACATTCTGAAAGGAAGTTCGATGTAGAAAGAGTCGCTACAAGAAGACCTAGAACCAACTGGAGGCAGTGGACATCGCTACCCTGAAATGGTGTTTGTGTTGTATTCGTTACGCATACAAAGAGCTATAAAAATAATATCGACGGTTAAAAGGAAGTAGGGCATAAGCGACATTTTGGTCAAAAATGAGTTATATATGCCATCCTACGTAAAATTTTCCGCTCTTTCGAATGCGCTTACTCTCATGGCTCTACGATGACTTTTTTGGCGTTTATGCCCTTGCAAAAAAAATCGTTTTCATAGTATTCGTTTTCGTAACCGACGAAAATTCAAGTAATTTTTGCTACAAAGGTGCTTGTGCCCCTACAAAAATGATTTATTTTGTGTTTGTTGTCGTTAATGCTTTTTTACTTCATAAGGGTGTCGAGCTTTCGGTTGTTTATGCCTTTTAAGCTTTTCCCTCACAAAGTACAAACGTTGTTTATAGCCTACTTCCATTTCGTAATTTAACATAGCTATGGCGCTTGTACCCTATATACGAAATTCATTTTCATATTACTCTGTCAGTTATACCCTATTACCATTCAGTACTTTATGGAAGCTATGCAGGTTATGCTCTATTACCTAAATTTATTTTAATATCACACTGTTGGTTATACCTTACTTCCGCGTACAATATAAATACAGTTTTGTCGATAATATCTTATTACTTAAATTAAATTAAATATCATGGTGTCGATTATAACCACATTATAACCTACTTCCACGTTCTACAATCATACTTATACGTCACTTATACTACAATACCCAATAAGCTTTTTATTATTTACTATTATGTTTGTTACCTTTTTAAATGTTAATATTACGGATACATACCAAGTGTTCGTAATTAATTCTTAAGTTCCCTACCTGCTAGCTGCAGTATTAGCTACCTACCCATCATCATCATCATCATCAACAGCCTGTTGCAGTCCACTGCTGGACATAGGCCTCTCCAATTGCACGCCACTTAGATCTAAACACATCAAAAGTATCTAGGGATCAACATATATTTTTGCAATAACTTTCCTCCTGATTGATATTAATTAAAATTTTCTTTAAGGATTCATCAAATAAAGTGTTTTCGTTTGTCACAGTAACGATAAACCAAGTCACCTTTGCATTAATAAAGAAATTTGCCATTTTCCTAATAAAGGGATTTTTGACATTTGAACCACTAACATTAAAGTTCGAAAAAAAGACTGAAATAACAGTTTTCTTTAAAATTTTATTGGGTAACTTAAACAATTAATAATCCGTGTTTCTACCGCGAACACTAACAACACAAGAACATCGGTTTGGCATACTCAAAATGAGTTCATCCAAATCACGCTGTGGAATGGCCGCCCATGTTCGTTGCAACAACAAAAAAAGGTCTTCTTGCGACTGGATACCCTCCATATTCGGCAGAGCTCTTCTCTGTAGCATATCCCATGCATGCTCAATCGGGTTCAAGTCTGGCGACTGAGCAGGCCAGGGCAGGACATTGATGTTAGCTGCGGCGAGAGTCTGTCTTACAACTCTTGCGGTGTGCGGTCGTGCATTATCATGCATTAACTGAAATAAGGGACCGATTTGCACTTGTAGAGGAACGATGACGTCTGATACAATCGTCTCAGCATAAATTTGAGCGTTGAGGTTGCCTCTGATCCAAATCAACTCAGTTCTTCCGCCGATCCAAATACCCGCCCATACTATGATGGTTCCACCACTATAAGGATGGACTTCCTGGCAGGATTTTAATCGCTGTTGGCGTCCAGGGGTTCTCCAGTGTCGTATACGTCTTGTATCCGGTCTCATACCAAAACGAGACTCATCAGAAAAGCACACGAAACGCCATTGTTCTTCTGCCCAATTTCTGTGTTCAAGAGCCCATTGATATCGAATCCTACGATTGTGCATTGCTATAGGTGGTACCCGTAGCGGTCTTCGGGAATGAAGGTTCACTTCATGCAAGCGGTTTCTGACTGTTTGGTCGCTAATTAAGTTCCCTGAAGAGTGATGAAGCCTCACGGCTAACATCATGGCGGTTATTGTTGGAGCTCTTCGAGTTAAGATTTGAATGTATCGGTCTTGTCTCCGTGTGGTGCAGCGATACCGTCCTCCATGGCGCTCAGCCAAGGTAAGCGAAGAGCTCTGCCGAATATGGAGGGTATCCAGTCGCAAGAAGACCTTTTTTTGTTGTTGTAACGAACATGGGCGGCCATTCCACAGCGTGATTTGGATGAACTCATTTTGAGTATGCCAAACCGATGTTCTTGTGTTGTTAGTGTTCGCGGTAGAAACACGGATTATTAATTGTTTAAGTTACCCAATAAAATTTTAAAGAAAACTGTTATTTCAGTCTTTTTTTCGAACTTTAATGTTAGTGGTTCAAATGTCAAAAATCCCTTTATTAGGAAAATGGCAAATTTCTTTATTAATGCAAAGGTGACTTGGTTTATCGTTACTGTGACAAACGAAAACACTTTATTTGATGAATCCTTAAAGAAAATTTTAATTAATATCAATCAGGAGAAAAGTTATTGCAAAAATATATGTTGATCCCTAGATACTTTTGATGTGTTTATTTTCGGCTTCTCGCATCCAGTTTCTACCAGCCGTCCTGCGCAAATCATCACTCCACCGTGCGTCTCGGCAAACGTAGTGTAGAACGTCCTACATTACGTTTGCCGAAACGCGGTCTCCACTCTAGAACTCGTTTACCCCAACGGTTGTCGGTTAATATGGCCAGCCCACTGCCACTTCAGCTTACTAATCCGGTATGCTATATCGATGACCTTGCTTCTCTGACGGATCACCTCATTTCTGATGCGATCCCTCAGAGACACACCGAGCATAGCCCTTTCCATAGCCCACTGAGCGACTTTAATTTTATGTCTGCCCGAGGTACACATATTTTTGAACAACTTCAAGAATTGCACCGTGAATCGCAATCGGTTCCGGTAGAACATTTTCGTTGAACATGACCTTGGTTTTATCCAAAGTCAAAGTCAAAACGTTTACTGCGAACTAAGTGTACAATGTTGATGTTACAGAAAAGTCAGCCAGTTGTAGGTCCTGCAGCGTTTCTGCCATGATGACAATATCATCTACAAATCGCAAGTAAGAGATGTATTCGCCATTGATGTTAATGCTACGTTCGTTCCAGTTCAGCGTCTTGAACATATCCTCCATTGCATTAGTGAACAATTTCGGGGAAATAACATCCCCTTGTCTCACTCCTCGATGCAACGGTATGGGACTTGTTTGCGGATTCTGTACTTGAACGGACATGGTGGCGGCCTCGTAGAGACATCTCATCACTTGGATGTATCGCCAGTCTACTTGGCAGCGCTGCAGGGACTTCAGAACAAGGCCTTTTCATGATTCACAAATGCTAGACACAGGGGCTGATTATACTCTTCGGTCTTCTGTATAATCTGCCGCACTGTGTGGATGTGGTCTATGCGGCCGTATCCGCTCCGAAACCCAGCCTGTTCTGGTAGTTGGAATTCGTCGAGCTTTCGCGCAAGACGGTTCATAATCACTCTTGAAAACAGCTTATAGACGTGGCTTTGAAGGGATATGGGTCGATAGTTCTTCAATAGGGTCTTGTCTCCCTTTTTGAAGAACGGAGTAGAAGTGTGGTTATCTTAACCACACTTCTACTCCACGCCTCTGAAATTCTCCCTTCAAACAGGACAGCGTTAAACAGCTTCTGGAGCTCCCTCAGTACGGGTTTACCTCCAGCTTTCAGCAGCTCTGTGGTAACGCCGTCTTCTCCAGGGGCTTTTCCATTTTTAAGCTGCCCAAGAGCGATCTCGATTTCGCCAATACTGACTTATATATTTATTAAAACTTTACGCACTAGTAAAAAAAAACTGTACAAAGCGGACATAATGCCATAGGACTTCTGGCAGGTCTTCGGTTAAATGGCGTGTCAAGGTGGCTCTAGAACCCTCATTTTTGGGATCAGGACGAGATGCATGCGATGCGTATAACCGATGCGTATAACCGGCTATAGAAGTCCTCCACTTCTGAAAAGACTACTGGCTTCAAAGAAACAACTTCTCCACTTGCTGTGGTCAACTTCATCAGGTGGCTTCTTCCAAGAGACTGTACGAACACCTTTGACCCCCGATTCTGCTCGATTGCTCTTTCAACCGAAAGAGAATTGAAGCCCCGGAGGTCCTGTCGTACGTGCTTGTTGATCTCTCTGTTTAGAAATCGCTTTGCCGAGGAAGTGACGGGTGGGCTTTCACGTCATTCCTTCATTAGCCCTAAAGTCCCTTCTGAAAGCTTGGACTTCTTGCCCTTACGCTGCGTATCACAGAATCTCGTACCCTTTTCCCTGAGGATCCGAGTCACATTTTAGAGGTTCTGGTTTACGTCTGTTGTGGTTTCCACGGCAGCGAATCGGTTTTACAGGTTTGCCTGGAACGTTTCAGATCATGCCATGGTTTGGAGCAAAGTTGGTCGGAGTCTGGACTTCATCAGACGGATACGTTCGGCCTTGAAGTTAATATTCAGAGAGCCTCGGACAAGTCGGTGATCGCTACAGGTATTGAATCTATTGATCACGGAGACGTCTCTGAATATATGCCTCTTGCCATTCATGATGAACAAACATGAGATCGACATCTCATGTTTGGTCATAGTGTCGGGGCTTTGCCACGTCCACTTCCTTTGGGTCTGTTTCTTGAAGGAGTTCATTAAGAACAACCCCTCCCGTTCGAGGAAGTTGACGAGGATTTGCCCCCTATGATTTCTGCTTCCAAATCCATGGTATCCTATTACCTATTCGCAGCAATACTGTACTCCCACTTTGGCATTAAAGTCAACATGACAACGATGTACTATGTCTTTGTAGTGAAGTGGAGGGCTCTCGATATGTCATCGAACATAATATTTTCCACTTCGTCGTCCGAGTGTGTCGAGGTCGGTGCGTACACTACCTTGAGGCTATACCTCTCGGTGAGCTTCACAATAAGGTACGCTACCCTGTTCGACACACTTGACATTTCCACAAAGTTGTTAGATAGGGACTTGTTTACCAGAAACCCAACGCCGCCTTGGGATTGTTGGTCTCCCTCTCTCCTGGATGTGCTTGGGGGAGGACACCATAAGGTGTCCTCCCCCCTTCTTCGGACTTCACTCAACCCTAGTGTTTGCTACCTAATTTTACCAAGTTGTTTGCGTCAGATGCGAGTCAAGCCGTAGCGTGCGTCGCCAGGGTTAGTTTCAGTTTATGGTGATGGTGGCCTCCTGTAGCCCGGAGATTCTTGGCACCCCCCGTCCCGCCGTTACCGTGGTCGCCACCATGACCAGGAATAGCGGGACCGCCGGGAACTGGAGGCCGTGGCTTTTTGTTGTTCTGCATTGGAGGTATTTGCCCATAATCGCCACGCTGGGCAGGCGGGTTGGCTACCTAACCACTCCTTTTTAAGTAGCTTTGATTTTTCCTTATTGAAAACATAAAAAATGTCTTTTTTTATTTAAAAAAATCCTACTATCCGCTTGTTAGTAAATAGGTAAGTAGGTGACATGAAAATGACTATAATGACGAACTATCATCTTTGAAATCAATTCTATTTAGTGTAAATTAGAATCACTTGAACGGTTAGGGTATACTGAAACAGGCCCCTAAGACTAAGGATCCTTAGTCTTTTTGTATGAAAATGGACTCCCTAATACTTTTAAAATACTTCACCCTATTTTACGAGTTAGGGACAAAATTACAGTGTAGTGTAATACCCGTTTTAGCTCTTATCCTGATGAAGGATCGTGTTGGTTGCGCTACTTCATTATTTTTGGGGTGTCTTTTCATCCATATTTCCATAAACTCACGCAATGCCAAATGTTGATTATCCTTCTTTTCCTTTGCTTTCAAGCGACATTGTGCGTCACTAATGTCTTATATCCTGGTATTGTTTTGAAAGCCGACTGTTTCTTGTGCTCTATTAGCTTCTATACTACCACTGTGAAAAGTACCTTATCCTTCTTTTCCTATAACACTTATTGAACTGTCTAGTCTCTTATACCCTTTTACCTTGCTGTGTGAGAAATCAGTATGTCGCTTAGGCTTCTTATCCTTTAATATTTTACTTTGTCATTTGTATCTTATGCCATATTTCCTCATTGGAAAATTAAAAGCTATTGTTATAAGCGACAAAAACCACTTTAAATAGCGTCAAATCATTAAAACTAAAAATACCGGTAAATGCTCCATTTTTTCTGATTTTATAACTGTTTTAATTTTCACGATATTTTAATAAATGACAAAATTACGTCAGTTTTTCTAAAATTTAAAACTTTGAACGGCTCTCCTGAACATTTCATTTTTTGTCGCTTATACCCTATTTCCTTTTAACCGTCGATATATAGTTCTAATTATTCTTTGACAGCAAAAACCATGCTAGCGCATTATTATTTTTACTAAAATGTCGGCCATTTTCAGTCCCATATTTTTATAAATATTCAAACAAAACGCACGTAACTGGAGAACTGTTAGCTTTGCGTTAAATAAATAGGTTGTAGAGATACGGAATTTGTTACGAAAATATAAAAACGAAACCAAATATTGCTTTAAGTAATAAAAAATGTAGGTCGAAGTATGGCTAGAGTAGGTACTAAATCTACACTAATATATACTAAATGCGAATAAACTCTTACTAATAAAACTTGACACACCGATAGAACACGTCTTGGATTGGGACTTTTTATCCCGGAAATGTGCTTCTTGGCGATCATTTTAGTCTTTCTAACTTGCTGTCAGAAGCAAGTATCCATAAAGTCAGAAAATAACATGTGAAAACTTTACCCTCCGTTTCATTCATCAGAATTCACCACAGGATATAAAAACAATATTTACCTATTGTGTTTAGATTTTAAGCATCAAGTTTTATGTGTAAAATGTGATTGAGGTCACCGTGACAAATGGAGGGTTTTTGAAGGGAAATTTCAAAAGTGTGTTGTCAGATCATTTTCCATCAAATTGGGTCACAGAGGACAATTGACCTTTGCTGCCCGAACACCCTTTTAACGTCTAAGGCTCGGTTGTAATAAACCACTCGGTATCGGTAATTTCCATTTTACTCACAAAATATAAAAATCCTGAAGTCTATAAAATCCAGCTGTTATGTACATTGACGAAAAGTACAGGAAGCTTTGACCTTGGACTATAGACAAAATGATTTTGTAGCAGCTGTCTCATCATCTGCCTAGCCTTTTCCCAACTAGGTACATACATATATTGGGGTCGGCTTCCAGTCATACCGGATTCAGCTGAATATCAGTATTTAACGTGGAGTGGCTGCCTACCAGACCTCCACAACTCATGAACTGGATAAAATGTTACTTCTTGGCATGATTGGAGTCAGATTTACTGGCTTCTGACAATCCGTAACGACTGCTAAAGATCTACAAAAGACAGCCGGGACCAAAGGCTTTTCAAGGCATGGAGGAAACTTGGTATGTTAAGATGGTCACCCACCCACAGACCAACCTAATTGGCAAGCATTGCTTAACCTAGAAGATCGACCCGTGCGGCTGTTATTCTTTAGCCACGAGCTCCTCAATTTTGTAACAGCTATCTAAATTGACATAATTATAAGGTCACTTCGATATATTTTTATAACATTGCCTTAAGGTTCCCTGTCTATATGGAAGGCACTGTTGCAAACACAACCTGGCAAAATGGGTTTTCATAGACCGTCGGATACTGAGTGCGGTACTCCTGTTCAGAACATGAGCCAAACATGAGTGTCTCAAGTGCATATGCTTTGGGAGATTTAATGAATGGATGCTGCAATTAACGTAGCCACCTACTGGGCAAGAATAATCTAAAGAGTTAACCATCGACTCAATCATCATCCTAGCCTTTTCCCAACTATACTGGGGTCCGCTTCCAGTCATACCGGATTCAGCTGAATACCAGTAATTAACGTGGAGCGGCTGCTTACCAGACCTCCACAACCCATTAACTGGGGAACACGGTACTTCTTGGCAAGACTGGTGTCAGATTTTCTGGCTTCTTACAATCCGTAACGACTGCCAAAGATCTACAAATGACAGCCGGGACCAACGGCTTAACGTGCTTTCCGAAGCACGGAGGAAACTCGGTATGTTAAGCTGGTCAACCATCCACAGACCAACCTTGGCAAGCGTTGCTTAACCTTGAAGATCGATCTGCGCGGCTGTTATTCTTTAGCCACGAGCTCTTCTCTCAGTTAACCATTGACCCCAAAAGAAGAAAAAGGTTCCTTGACACAACCACAATGTCATGTAATGTGCAGCTGACCATGGACTGCGTAGAAATGCTACAACACTGGTTAGGTTAGACCCATCACCTCAGTACCTCCGGAAATTGTCCTTATTACGGTAAAATACGGGTTATATTTAAAGTTTTCAAGAGACTAAACAAAGTACCATTCTATCAGAAAATGTAACTATCGAAATGCCAATACATAAGTGATCGACCTGATATCACGCGACATTTGGACAGCGTTAGTCCATCCAATACAATAGGGTAGTTGCCTAAAAAAATCTAATTAGTACGTAAGATAGACTTCCCAAAAAAATTTTTTCACGAAAACAAAAAACGAAGACGATATAGTGCGTTGAAAACTCGTGTGTCACTCCGTGCGATGATTTTTAGAACGCCCTGATGTCACAAGCCCCCACTCATCTTTGAAGCTTTTATCTTCGTCAATTTTTAGAGATTTCATAAAGCAAAAAATACGGGTCCAATATTTTTATTCCTCAGGTAACAACTCTATTATGACTTTTTGACAACCTCCTTCGCCACACTACTGCTAACAGAATGTCACTTGTCGGCAGCCTAAGGTTGCAGTCCTCCTATGAAGTCTCTCTGCTGGACTTATAGCTACTTTTTACACGACTGCCCAAAAAAAGGAGTGTTATGTTTTCAGGGTTCATGTATGTAGGTATGTATGTTTGTGAGTTTCTTTATTCCGCCATAACTTGTTAACGGCTTAACAGATATCAATATATGCGGTATCGTTAGAAGCGTTGAGTTATTCCAGGTATTAAAGGCATGAAATTTTGAAAAAATAAATTATAATCAAATGAAATATAAAAAAAATCTTTTTTTTATATTTCATGAAAGTTAAACTACATAATATACTGTCATCGTCTAAAACTTGCAAAAAATGTGTGAAGAACTATTCAAAGGAATCGTCCCTCGACTGCAATTCAAAGATTATTATCTATCTTCTTTTTAATATTTTAGTTCATTTTTGACATGGCAGGCGTGTTTTTTAATTTCCTAATTGTTTTTTTTAACGTTTGAACACCACAGCCACGCTCTATACAACGCATCATTTCCAAGGCGACGTCTTAATGAAACTGTAGGTAGCTTTACAGAAACAACAAGAGCGGGTATTTATTGCTCGCTCGGATTTATAGCCCGAAGGAATATGGGAACAATGCTTCCCTTTTATGTCTCCAACATTTCTTGTGTATAAAATAAAACAGAAGTGCTTTAATGATATGGAATAACTTGATACCTTTTCTAAACTTGTTTTTGACAAAACAGCTTTACAATAGGTATCGTTTACTCGTCACGGTGTTTCGTTATTCTTGGAAATTAATTAACCGATTCTAATGAGACATTGTATGCATACGTAAAATACTTGGGTTTAAAGGGCAAGAACGTTTTCGTAAAAACGTTTAGACAAAAAGAGAGACTAATGTTTAGTATTAAATACTTGTTGATGAATAAATGACTATGACTACTATGACTTCGACTAATAGGAAATGAAAAATCACTCTCTTTCCCAACTACTTAAAATATTGACACCGATCCACAAATTGTTTTCAGTTATAAGTTGATTTATTTACTATGTATACAGATGTAGTTACTGATCTTTTATAGTTAATCTAACTCATAGTGATCCATTCTTGATAATTATAAAAATCAATGGTTGAAAAATTTGTAAATATGTGAGTTAGTATGTCCCTCACTAGCAAATTTAATCATTTTCTACTGTCATTACTTTATTATACCTGTTAGTAGTATAGTACTTAGTTTCATTTGGGTGCATCGTCCTCACATATAATCAATTGGTTAATGTATACAAAATATTGTAATATTGAAGAGAGTAACTATGGAGTTTCTTGTCCATTCTTCTCTATAAGAATCTACATTTTGCGAATGGACAACTAGAGTCACTAAAATATTTTTATTTTCAAACTGTTTTGACGTTCAAAAGTGCCTTTTAATGGTCTAGTTGAAATAAATGAATTGACTTTGACTTTCAATTTGTATCATCATGTTTAAATTTCATTTAAAATCGTATTTCGTGTCTCAACATAACACCCCAATAAATAAATTATTGTTTATAAACAGCCAGATCCAGTACTTGTAGTGAGCGTAGATTTATAGCCGCTGGTAATACACGAACTGTGTTTCTCTCTTATATAGTCTCCTGCTATGTACCGTCGCATAACTTTTATGTATTTTTAGTTTACTAGGTTGGCTGATGCGTGCATTTTTCTTGATAGCAGGAATATGATATCTGGCGCCCCGGGCATTGACATTTGCAAGGCGATTTCGGGCCAACGTAGACGCGGGTCTGCGGATGGCGAGATAGCTCGCTGTCCGATAGCAAGCAGGCCCGTGGCGCGGCACGCGCGCCTCAAAGAAATGTCAGCAAAGAAGACGGGGCCCCATATGGTCAGTGCCTGATAGGTTTGCGGATTTATTTCAAAAGAGTCACCACGGCCCTGTAACGCAAAGGGCATCAGGAAGAACACACATGGGTTTTAGTCAGTAAGAGTCTGATACTCCGTTCAAAGTGGAAGAACTCATTTGATGTATCCCCATTCTTAAAAAACGACAGTTAGATATTTGAATAGTCAACGCAACAAATAATCAACTATTTTTTTTTTATTCTACAGAAAACTATTTTGTTTTGTTAATGCACATGCACTAACAAAACAAAGAGTTTTTGCCAAGGAGTGGGATTCCCAACCGGAGTCTATAATTCCCAATTGCTACTACCCAGAGTATTTATAAGCGAATGAGCTACTTCTAGGCAAGAAGTGTCTACTTACTTCGTTGTCTACCACATCATCCTTCTTAACAGGTAAGATAGTGGTCAAACGCGAGCGTATCAATGTAATCTATACTTCTGTACTACGAACATAAATGCGTGGATGTTTGGATGGATAGATGGAGGGATATTTGTTACTCAATTACGTCAGATCGATTGAACAGAGAACCGTTTTGAGAGCAGTGGTGGCCAAGTGGTAACGAACGGCCCCGACTTACAAATTGTAGGTTGCGGGTTCTAACCCAGGCAGGCGCATTACTTTGTGTAATTAATTTCATCACCACTGCTCTCAAATCGGTGAAGGAGAACATCGTAAGGAAACCGGCATTCACCAACCCGCACTGGGCCCGCGTGGTGAATTACGGCCCATTCCCTCTCCTAGAGAGGAGGCCTGTGTCTCAGCAGTGGGAACGTTAGAAGGCTGATTATGCTTATGCTATGATTGAGCAGATCTTGATAAAATTTGGCACAGAGGTAGATTAGAGTTTGGAATAACATAAATACTTTTAATCCATAATTTTCGACATTCACGTGCACCGCATAATAATGTTAATTACTATTCTGTAACCTAAATCCATGTTCATGATACGGACGCAGATTTTTTTCATTCTTCTAAATATTGCAAGTAGCTAGCAGCTTGGTAAGATTCTAAGGTAAGTTTGACTTTTCAGAAAATCTGCCTAACTGTGACCCCAACTGTCTTAAAAGTAGACTTTCACTGTTACTGGATGCACTAAGTACGAGTATTTAACATGAAGTTACTGCAAAATATTGCTCAAAGTAAAATGGTCTTGATTCTAGTTTTGCCCAGCTAGTGTCAATAGCGACCCTTAACAAACAGATGAGTAATCAGGAAATAACTATACACCACCTCTAGTGAAATTTTCCACTGGCCTAGAGTTCAATATTATAAGCCAATAGATTATCTCGTGCCGGAAAAACCAGACATTTTTTGTATTACCAAACTTGGTTATGATAAAAGGAAAATCCATTCTACAAGCAACTCTGAAATTGAATAGACACCCCTTTTAAAAAGATTCAACAAAGTCGGCACGTGCAAGCCAAAATGTTATAATTTAGGTTTGAATTCTGACATCTCAATTTGAGCTTATCGCAGTTTTTTAATTAAGCAAATTCTGTATTAAAAGTGTTAATTAATCATCCCTCTATACAAACAAAATTAACTCGCAAAAGTCTGAAAACGATTTTTAATTTAATACAGAGTTTTCCAGAAGTGCGAGGCCATATTTAAGAGTAATTTAGAAAGTAGTATAGCTGGTACACATTACGGAAATAACAGCAATGCCACAAAAATGAGTTTTTTTTTTTAACTGTGAAAAGGAAAACTCACGGCTAATCATCATCTGCTTAGCCTTTTCCCAACTATATTGGGGTCGGCTCCCAGTCTAGCCCGATTCAGCTGAATACCAGTATTTAACGTGGAGCGGCTGCCTACCAGACCTCCACAACCCATTAACTGGGTAACACGGTACTTCTTGGCAAGGCTGGAGTCAGATTTTCTGGCTTCTGACAATCCGTAACGACTGCCATAGATCTACAAATAAACGAGGAAAGTTTGAGTTACTTCATTTGTGGAAATATATCACCGTGCGACGCCTGGATGGGAAACTAGTAAAATATGAGTAGGAACTAAGTAGGATAGAATATTAGTAGCCAACTTAACTGGCTTCTGACAATCCGTAACGACTGCCAAAGATCTTCAAACGGCAGCCGGGACCAACGACTTAACGCACTTTCCGAGGCACGGAGGAATCTCGGTATGTTAAGATCACCCATCCACAGACCAACCTTGGCAAGCGTTGCTTAACCTTGAAGATCGATCCGTGCAGCTGTTATTCTTTAGCCACGAGCTAAAACGAGGAAAACTCTCAGCTACACATACAATATTGTCTAACTTCACCATTCCGTAAAACCCCAAGTGTTTCACAAAAACGCTTACCTTCTGTTTTGATCCCACACCACAGGTTAATAGAGTCACGCACGCAACTTCAAACAACAGAATTGGCTCAATTTAGCCCAGGATTACAGGGTTACAGGGCTACAGGGACGCCGGTCGATTTGACCGCAAACAAACTGTTCCCGGAAACTTTTGAAAGACTTTTTGTTCAAGTCATGCTTAGGACCGGGGGACTTGTTTTGTTGAGATTTCACGCTAAATATAGGTATATATTTTTTAAATGTTTTGTTTTGTTTTCAATAGCGCTTGCTTTTATGCAGATTTCTTTTTTTTTTTTTTTTGGGAGATTGGTTTAGACTTCTCTGAATGTTTTTGAAGTGTTCTTTTCTACACTTATATTATAAAGAGGAAAACTTTGTTTGTTTGGTTGTAACGAATAGGCTCAAAAACTACTGGACCGATTTTTAAAAATTCTTTCACCATTCGAAAACTAAATTATCCACTAGTAATATAGGCTATATTTTATTCCCATATTCCCACGGGAACGGGAACTACGCGGGTAAAACCGCAGGGTGCTGCTAGTTATTGATAAATAAATTAACTTCTACGCTTCTTCTATGTTACTTTACTACTGCATTATTAAGAATAAAATATCATTACTTGCTTCACACCACACACTTACACTGCACTTTTACTTGTTCACTACTTGCTTTGCCATGTAATTACAGCCAAACAGGTGGACCTTCCAGGTCAAGCAACGCTTTATCGTGGTCGGCCTGTAGATGGCTGACCATTCAATACTTACTGTAACACCAAGGGACTCTAGCCTACTGTGTTACCTATAATTCTGTTACTTATAATTCTGCTGAATAAAACATGAGATTGGATTATGGTTAATACTTATTTATGGCGTGTGCCTTCCAAGAATTATCATAAATCACTTCTATATAAAACTAAACAACATATTTTTCTTATTCGTATTTCAAGAGTATACTTTATTCTTTAGCCTGACACTTCTAAAGTTCTATCGACAAACTTGTCTGTCTGTGAGTCGCAGCCAAGGAGGCTACATCGTCACACTACCGAGGCTCTTCCGTGCCTCGAAAAGCATGTTCAGCTGTTGGTCCCGGCTTTCATTTGTTGATCTTTAACAGTCTCTACGGATTGTCCGAAGCTAGAAAATCTGACTCCAAACTTGCCGGTTGTGGTCTGGTAAGCAGCCGCTTCATAAAAAATACTGTTGTTCTGCTGAAGCCGGTTTGACTGGAAGTTGACCCCAATAAAGTTACGAAAAGGCTAGGCAGAAAATGTAGAGCGCCATCTGGTAGGTACGATCCTTTGACGCTTTTATTAAACAGTAGTTGCACGAAAACTGCCTATACACCAAGAAGCTTCTTCAAAAGTACGCAACCTGCCTTCAAACGCCAGTTTTAAGTGTCGTAATTAAATGAAGAGCACTCTCGATGACTGACGCTAATTAAGTTACCCTGCTTACCCTCCAAAGAGATTATAAGCACTCTATATTATATCTACTTGAACCTTATGACCTTAACTTGCGACTTAAATATTTAGATGAGTAACCGATTGAACAATTAACCGTTTCAACATTCAACAAATCAACAACGATTGACGACATGGTTGGCGCAGTGGTTGAGCGTTCGGCTGCAGCGCAACATGTCGCGGGTTCGATCCCCGCACGGAACAAATGTTTGTATGACCTATAGATAATTGTTCCGGGTCTAGGTGTCGTCTATGTGATCTTTCATGTTTGTGAACGCACCCACGATACAGGAGTAAATCCTAGTGTGGGGCAATGTTTTAAAAAAAAAAAGGTGAAATCTAAAGCTGATATTCAGTTTCCAGAAAGCCATATTTTGACACTAAAATTGGTTAATGAACTGTTGAACACGTGTCAACTGCTGTTATGCTTGCATGATTTATTTATTTATTTATCTATACTAATATTATAGAGAAAAAAATTGTATTTTTGTATGTAATGAATAAAGTCAAAAACTACTGGACCGATTTCAAAAATTCTTTCGCCATTATAAAGCTACATTTACCCTGAGTAACATGGGCTATATTTTATTCCCATATTCTCACGGAAACGGGAACTACGCGGGTAAAACCGCGGCGCTGCTAGTTATAATATATTTAGTACTAGCAGTACCCCGCGGTTTCACCCGTGGTTTCCCCTTCGGAACACGGGATAAATATAGCCTATGTCACCCGGTTATATTGTAGCTTCTCAAGAGTGAAAGAATTTTTCAAATCGGTTCAGTAGTTTCGGATCCTATTCAATGTAAACAAACAAACAAATATTTCCTCTTTATTTAGTATAGACAGCAAATTAGCCATTTATACCAAATTAATGAAACCTTTCACTCGGTCCTCTCATAGAACCGCAAATATTCTAATAAATCGTCTTCCATTCAATAGCAAACAAGTCCATCCAGGGTTGGTCTCCAAGAGCGCGTTGAGCGTACTTAGCATCCGTGGTTATGATGTTTGAGAATTATCAACTGTCGATTAGATCATTAGAAGAGTTCCTTTCTAACCGACTTCCAAAAAGGAGGAGGTTCTCAATTCGGTTGTTTGTATTTTTTATATATGTTCGGGCATAACTCCGTCAAATATAGACGGTTTTGCAAAATTATTTTTTTATTCCAAAGGGGTTTATTCCAAAATGGTCCCATTTAAATTTCGTATGCTTAGATCTGATGATGGGTTTCGGAGACAGACAACGGAACTCTTCAATAAATGGTAGCAAATCTTTCGGGATTGCTGAAATCGCAAGTTTGTTTATTGTTTAAACCAATATGATTGGTACGTTTAGGTTAGGGGGGGGGGGGTACCACTAAAAAGTGAATGAAAATAACTTTGATTTCGACTTCCGAACTAAAGTTATTTTTTACTTTTTGATTTTTTTTGTGTAGAAGTCGGTTGTATTTTTTTCATCAAAAAGATTCTTTTCATTACATTTTTTCCCGGACAACAGGAGCGGAGCATCAATGAAAAATATTTCAAAACGGTTTTTTTCTCTCTCATGTAACCTTAACATCAAGAAGGCAGAGTCTAAATTTTCCTTTAAGTGTAAATTCCGTAAATACTACTTAATTGCCTATAATTCGGTCTTCGTCATAATTATTATAAGTTCTCTTATACAAAAAGAATATATAATAAAACATCATATTAATAATAAGTTTATTATTTTAGCATATATGTATGTATTTTATTAGTATTATATATATTTTATTTATTTGTTGTACACCAACAACAGGGTTGTCTTTTAAACCCAAAGGTTGACTGGTAGAGAATGCCTTGTTGCATTAAGTCCGCCCATGTACCACTATTGTACATAAAGTTTAAATAAATAAAAACTATGTGACGCAGACGGAGCTACGCGGGTAACCTAGTCTCCTCATAAGGTAAATAGCTTTTAGGTTAATTTACCAAGAGACACATACAATATTTTCAATTTTATTGTTACGACACGATTCGATATTCGTTTGAGAAAAATAAAGACTACAAAACCAAAAGATGCTGGAGTAAGTATAAAAGTCTGGGTACTCGTACTATTCTTCGAAAATAAATATATCTTCGAGAACGTAACATTAACTTCATAACGATTTCTATATTTCTACCCAATTAGCGAGTGAAAGCCTGAACAAGCAACATGTTTATCTTCAATATCGACTATATACAGGGTGTTCTAGAAATATATTTAAGGGTGGTGGTCTGTGTTGCGGAATTTGTTCGAAAGAGTTACCGCGGCCCTGGAACGCAAAGGGCACAAGAAGGATCACGGGTGGGTTTTAGTCAGTAAAAGTCTGACACTCCCTACCGCTCCACCCAGGGTGGGAGGGGTCATTTGATGATTTCCCATCCAAAAAAAAAGGTGGTAGTCTGTATCTATACTACTATATAAAGAGGAAAGATTTTTTTTGTTTATTTTGTACCGAATAAGCTCCGAAACTACATGACCGGTTTTAACCATTTCACCATTGGTGCATTTAACATATACAGGAACCACGCGGTTGTAACCGCGGGGCGCTGCTAGTATTTTTTATAAAGAGGAAAGTTTTGTATTTTTCTATGTTTGTAACAAATAAATGCAAAAACTACTGGACCGGTTTCAAAAATTATTTCACCATTAAAATGCTACATTTTCCCTGACGGCTGCATAAAACTACCCTTGCGAAAATAAAATTTCGGAAGTCGGTGTTCAAAAAACGAAAAAGCAACCACCAACACCGAGTTCCGAAATTAAAGTTATTTTGCACTTTTTTTATTTTTTGTGTAAAAGTCGGTTGTATTTTTTTGTAAAAAGTTGTTTTATATTTCTTAAGAACTTCGTGGTTGGGATTATTGAAAAAAAGGCATTTTTTTAATATTTATTCTTTATTCTAAAGTAAATAAACTACAGAAGACAACGATAAGCAGTAGCATATTGTTGTGTTCACTCTTAAATATTACTACGCACTTCTGGAGCACCCTGTATATCTCACTTAACATTGAAACAGTATCATTCGAAGTAAAGCTACGAGTAACTAGTATATTTGTGTAAATATTGTATTAATATTAGTTTGTGTGAAATACACAGCAATCAAAATGTAGTATGCTATACTGAGTTCGAAAGACAACAGCGGTAACTTTATCCAAGTTTGTATTGAGAAATATACATTTTATAAAATACTAGCGACCCGCCCCGGCTTCGCACTGCTGTAAAAAGTACAGGGGCCGTATTATGACATCTTAAAACCATCATGTTTTCTGTGTGAGAAAAGGATAGTGCTATTCGTCCTGTATAGCTCCGTCTCTTTTTCACACCGAAAACATGATGGTTTTAAGAGGTCATAATACGGCCCCTGGATAAGAAATGGTTATTGTAGGTTATCCCTAAGAGATAGACATATAACATCGCTGACTTTTTTGTAGACCTTTTTAAAGCCATTGAATAGGCTACGAAACTACTTGAGCAAACAAACAATCAAATCTTTCCTCTTTATAATATTAGTGTAGACTTGTGTAGATTCATAGATAAATTATTTCTAGAAGGCATCTTAACAAGAAACATGATTTTTTCGAGTTACTCAAACACCGAAATTAAAGTCCTTTCTCACTGAAATTACTGTTGATTTAATCTTAAAGTTCCTAAATCCACTGGCTGCCGTAGTTCCAAGCTGAAACATCTTGTAGCCGAAACGTCGAAGTTGGTGCGTTCGGGCGGAACGAACCAATCGACGTTGATATGACGAAGAGGAACATTGACATATGACGTTTAATTTAAGATGGGGGGTTGTTCTATTTTTTTAGAGTTAGTTGTGCTCTTAGTTGTTTTGGGGCTCCGTATGTGAATAGGGTATTTTACTGTAAAAATCTAATTAGTCCGTCTGATAGATTTACAAAAAATATTGGACACGTATTTTTCACGTCACGTCGCTGGTAAAAATTGTAGCAACGTAGTGACGTCACGTGAGATTTCAACGCACTGTATCGTCTTCATTTTTTGTTTACGTGAAAAAAGAAAAAATACGTGTCCAATATTTTTTTGTAAATCTATCAGACGGACTAATTAGATTTTTACAGTAAAATACCCTATTGTTTAGTGACGGAACCTTTTTACTACTCTTGCGTTGTGTGTAAGCGAACTGTGTCTCTCAGATGATCAGTAATGTGTAGATTGTTGAAATATTATATTCCCAGCGAATTATGCCGCTAAAACAAAAATAAATTAAATTAGGGTCCCTCGTAGAAAATGTGTTTTATTTTTTTCAGTTTATAGTCGAGTGCGAGTCGACTCCCATATGACAGTTTATTTTTTATTTTTCAGATTGTGGGGATGAAAGTTTGTTTTTTCAGTTTATCGATTAACAGCCGTCTTTCTTAATATTTATATGATGTTTTTTATTAATTGATATATAAAAAAAATCGAAACCCATACCTACCGTTATTTTTTTTTCTATTAATTTCAAGTTACAATTTTAAACGTAAAATCTTACGAAAAGTATAGTGGATAAAAATATACGTAGTCGTCGGTATTTTTCGTTTAGAGCTAGTCGAACCTTTACGCATCAAAACAGAAATGGCTCAAATAAACTCGTCATTGTCAAATAGGAACCTGTATCGGAAATTGTCCGATTTCCTGATGACATTAGTATTTGAAATACTTCAATCGCAACACGTATTCGTTATAAATGAAAATTTCGTATGAAAACCAGTTTTCATACGAAAAATACATACCTACCTAAAACGGATATTTTGTAATGTTCACAGCTTACCTCACTCAAGTGAGCGCACACATTCGAAAATCGAACACATTTGTGTATACAATAGTAAATCGTCGCAGATTCACAATATCGTTCGAATTTCAAAGTAATAATTGCTTATTTGTTTCTTTATTGACAAAAGACGTCTTTTTGCATTGTATTAAAATCTCATTGCCAACTTCTTATGTAAAATACACCTAGTACATTTTCCTGCAAAACCATCAATAGTATTATTCGCGTGTTTTCGTTTAATATAACAGAATACTAAACACCACATAATTATCATCAACTGAGCATTTAATTAAAGAGTGCGGAGGGGAATGAAAAACAGACCTTTTTCATAACGTTTTCAGTTCGGGGAGGAGCCGGACTAATAAAAAATAATTAACAGCTCCATAACTAAGTACTTCACAGCTTTTAAAGAAAATCGGACGTGACAAAACGTAACGGCTATCCATCATGAAAGGGACCCAATGTTGGCTTCAAGCTTTGGTCCCAATGTTGGCTCCAAACGTTTTTCTCTATGCTGGCTCCAGACGTTGGTCCCGATGTTGCCACAAACGTAGCTCGTATCAATATAAATAGGCTCAGTGCTATTTTGTCAATCCACAAGTTTGAAGAGTTGCATTGGATATGCGTAAATTGTATTGAAAGGAAACTTCTGGAATGGCTTCTTTTGGCTGGATTCCAGATGTGTCTACTTTTCTAGGTGTGTCTACGTTTTTATCCCACTCTTCTGTCGCAGGTCTGCTGGAAGATATTTCTATTGGAAAGCAGTACCTTTGTGCTCTTGATTTTGTACAAATTTTCTTTTTTTTTTAAAGTATCTTCTGTGTACATAAATAAATAAATAAGCATCTTTTGTGCTAAGACGTATAAAACTGAATAATATATGTTTAATAAAACTCATTTAAGTAGGTATTTATTTCTTTTATTATTTATGTACACACAATCAATAATTCAATCAATCAATAACCAAAAAAAATTTTTTTTTTCAATCTAAGTATAATTTTTCAAAGTTTGTTTAAATATACCTGTATAAAGACAAGAAAAAAATGTAGTCTTTTCAAATTTTACAGATATATATAAGAGATATAAGATTCTCAGGTATTTGCGTTCGATAACCTCAGAGGTCATAAAATTTCCGTAAACAAAGAACAAATAAATGTGAAATCTTTACACCCTGTATATTTTACGAGTTTTATACAGATAAACTTTAGCACACGTATAAAATACGATTCCTGTGTTTATTGTAAGATTTATTATGGCGATAAGTTGTGGCCAAAATGCCGCTTATAGGAAATGGAGGAATGTATGTATATTATATAATGTGGTACCTATGGGAAAAAGAACATTCATATTTTTTTTCTTTTAGTGAATGATAATCAGCCTGTAGGCCATTTGTAAATTCCTGCTATTAATATCACAGTCAGAACTTGAGAGTCTAGGGAGTCTAAAGTAAACTGTCTTTAAGCCTATAGTGTTATTCCGTAACAATCTCACCTAGACAACTTAGGTGAAGTGAACTAACAACTAATCAGTCTACTGGAATGACTTCACTTAGCTCACTTCACTTACCTTCAACTCAACACTGTCAATAAAAAAACGTGAGTTGTTTTTTTTTTATTGACAGTTCACTTCCAATGTCAACAGAAAGAACTGCCAACCCTAACTGAGTTGGTAAAGGCTATGCAGTTAATGATGCATAAGCAAAAAGCATAATCAGCCTTTTAATGTTCCCACTGCTGGTACATAAGCCTCCTCTTTAGGAGAGGGAATGGGCCGTAATCCACCACGCGGGCCCAGTGCGGGTTGGTGAATGTCACATGTCTTCGAATTTTTTGGTTCTAGGACATGCCGGTTTCCTCACGATGTTTTCCTTCACCGTTTTGAGTTAATCATGAAATATAAGAAACCAAATACTAAAACTGACTTCTGATAAGAAACATGATCACGTGCTACAATAGCGAGAACAGTAATCTAATTATAATAATGCATAATCACTATTAATGTATTATTGATCGCATAATTATGTTATTAATAGACAAACATATGCCATGTGTTTGTCTGTTCATAATTGATGAGGAAGTCTACTGTGTGCTTTGATATTGACCTCAAGGTATAATAACATTAATTAGGTTTCAGTTAATGTATATAATTTTATTGACACAGTTAAAGTTTATATGAAGAAGGAGTGCAGAAAGTTAATATTTTTTTTTAAATGATGCTTATAAATTAAATTGTATTGTGGTAATGAATTTTAGTTTAAGTTTTTAATTTATATGAACACCAGTTTTGTGCCAGTAAATACTATTATACGTTTCACTTAATACAATGAGTTATTCAGCTAAAATATAGTCAACTAAGAACACCAAAAAGTACTTTACGCCACCAACTACCTTTAACAAGGTGCTTCATCTACTTAACGTCTCATATTGGCTGTTTAGGGATCCTCAAATACTTGTTCAGAGCCGTAAAGACATTACGGAACACATTAGTGGTCACCAAATCGCAGAACTTTGAAGATAAGAAGTATTTAAAACAAAGCTTAGACACTATAGCTGTTTATAAGGATATTTTTATCCATGTTAACCTTTGTGGCATGTTGTAATTTGTTATTGGTACATACTGAATATAGTAGGGAAAAAATTCGGAGGAAATATCTGGAAGAGAATGTCCCAGGAACTTGGTTCAAGAAAAGAGTAGCCGTATATGTTCAGCATATCAAGCAGTGGGTAATGAAGATGTATTAGTTGGTTCCTTAAATAGTTAAGATGGCTGTCCGGACCTTTTTTCAAAAAGTTTGTGGTTAAATAATGGGCAGCCTTTTTTTGGATGGGAAATCATCAAATGACTTCTCCCGCTCTGTTCAGAGCAGAAGGGAGTGTCAGACACTTACTGACTAAAATCCACCCGTGATCCTTCTTGTGCCGTTTGCGTTCCAGGGCCGCGGTGACTCTTTCGAACAAATTCCGCAACCAAATAATGGGCAGCCTAACGAGTCCTTAAAATAAAGCATTGCTTGCTAAAGTATGTCATGGATTCTTCTGCTATAAACCTCACCATTGGTAACCACGCTCTAAGCTTTTGTTACACGCGCGTCCCAAAGAGATTTCAGCATAGGTGATAGGGCCCGGTGGGGCCATTGCTTGCTAGAATTCCTGTTTTTTTTTTGGACTACTCACACACGACTATCTGATCCCAAGCTAAGCAGAGCTTGTGTTATGGTAACCAGACAACTGATATACATATTCATACTTATATAATTTATAAATACATACATATTATAGATAAATCACACCCAGACACAGAACAAATAATCATATGCTCATCACACAAAGTTTGTACTGGGTGGGAATCGAACCCACGACCTCCGGCTTAGCAGTCAGAGCCGCTAACCACTAGACCAACAGGCCCGTCGAATTATTCCAGAAATCATGTTAAGCCTTTGTTACACGCGCGCCCCAAAGAGATTTCAGCATAGTTCACAGGGCTCGTTGGGGCCAGTGCCTGCCAGGGTTGCAGTATGGCTCGAAAGAGTTACCACGGCTCTGGAATGCAAACGGTATTTGAAGGAACACGGGTAGATTTTAGTCAGTATGAGTTTGACATAACCTTCCGCTCCGTTCAGAGCGAGAGAAGTCTTTTTTCCCGGCTGTCATTCGAAGTCGACATGTGAGAATGACTAAAAATCTAAGAACGATTTACCAAAGGAAATCGTGTTACCCGGTAACTGGATTGTTTTTCTATCTACACTAATATTATAAAGAGGAAAGATTTGATTTTTTGTTTGTTTGCATTGAATAGGCTCCGAAACTACTTGACCGATTTTAAAAATTCTTTCACTGTTGGGAAGCTACAGTATCTATGGTGAACATAGGCTATATTATATCCCCATATTCCCACGGGAACGGGAACTACGCGAGTGAAACCGCGGGGCGATGCTAGTGTAAAATACTTATATTCAGCTGCATTCGGTTTCATTGGCAGACGACCCCAATAATATAGGGAAAAGTCTTGTTAGATGGTGTTGTGTCAAGGAAGTTCAACAACAAAACATTATTTTAATGTTGCACTGAAATCAATATGAATTTCTAGTTAATTACGTCGTGGTTTTTCTATCATCTGCTTCGCCTCTGAGGCGATATTTCATAACAAAACTACTTAATAACATTTCCTAGAATTTAAGTTATTAGTATTTCTCGGATAAAGCTACAGGATTTTAATTTAATATTATGTTTTCCTTGAACATTTGAAACGTGGTGCATCAAAAGTCGCGAAAGCAAATAGATCGACGCTTTCGAAATGTGGGTTTAGCGAAGACGTATACCATGGACTGCCATGAGAACGAATGAGTCCATTCTGGTAAAACTCAATATTACAAAACGGCTTTCTGCAATATGCCAAGAACGTTGATATCCAGAAAAAAAAAAAAAAAAAACGTGCCCTTAGCCTTTTTAGGCATATTATACGTTCTTCCAAGCATAACCTGGAAAGGCTCATGATATTGGGCCGGGTCGAAGGAAACCGCGCTCATGGTAGAACACCGGCAGGATGGTCCGATGCCATAAAGAAGGCAGTTGGTGGCAGCATGTACAGAGCGGTCCACGCTTCAGAGGACCGCATGGCTTGGAAACGCGTCGTATGTGGTCGCGATCCTCAGCAGTGAGGGAACGACGAAGTCAAAGTCAAAGTCAAAACATTTCAATTAGGTCATTAACGGCACTTTTGAACGTCATCAATAAAAATTATCATAATTAAGTGACTCTAGCGTCCATTCGCAAAGGTAGATTCTTATGGAGAAAAACGGACAAGAAACTTGATAGTTACTCTTTTCAAATCAATGTTTTACAATATTTGGTAATACAAAAAATACTTCATATATGTGAGGACGATGCACCAAGTATACTAGTTATAGAACAAAGTATTACCAGCAGAGGTAAACTTCTAAATATCTCATGCTCATGGTACTCACATATTTACAAATATTGAAATAATAAAAAGAAAAAAAAGTACAAGACACAAAAAAATGCATTCTTAAATTTAATCCACACATAAATCAACCAGTTTGATTTTGTCTACACCCTTGATTGCCCTGTGGAGCAAGACCAGCATGAACGAACGAACGAAGAAGAGGTGAACATTTATATTTTCATTCATCCTTAATGCGATACTCTCAGCACGGTTTTATCTTGTGGTAATTTTTATATTTTCTTCTATTTTCATGATTTTATGATTCGATTTATTTGACGTCCATACGTCCGACTATCAATTTTTATCCCCACACTTATATTATTTTCTTATAGCATATTGTATTTTTTGTATGTACCCGGTATTAATAGCTCTTTCGGTAAATGCACCAAATTGAATAGGTGATAAGATTCGCTATAAACATTAAAAGATAATTATATGACTAATAAATAGGTATAACGAAAACTGTGAAGGTACAACTATTGCAAAAAAGAAATAAGTAGATAATATATTCTAAACGTACGTTTCTAAACGTATCACATACTTCTAACTAAATAACCACCAACTAAATAAGTTACATAGATACTAAACCACAACATATTAGTGGTCTCCTCCAAATAGTTTTCTTTGAAGACAACATTCTTTGAGTAAATTTATGTAGAGTATACATTTTTCATCAGTTAAGCTTTCGGCTTAAAGCGAAAAATCGCTTTGAAGCGCTTCGCTTTCGGAGCAGAAAACTAGCGAAGTATATTACTTATTCCATAGACTTGGAACTAAGCTTAAAATATTCTAAATCTAGACTTTTCCGACCTGTTGCTTGAACTCTTGAAAACTGAGTGTTTGTGCTTGGGTTAATTTACATTTTTCAGTACAAGACTATTTTCATATTTTGTAGGCGAGCGTTTGTAGTTACTTTAAGTCGTACATTATGGTAGACACCAGATAAGTGTTCAAAAATGGTCATTGACTCACGTAGATTTATTGACATTTTTAATATCAAAAACAGAAATAAAGTCATATCCTGAATAGACTTCTATCTTTATCCTTTTGGTTCTCTAATAATGAAAACCTTTCATAATTTATTAGCCGGGTATCTACGAAGTTATATTAAGGAAAGGTCAATGTATTTTATTGCAAATTGATCTGGCGTCTACTATAGTTAAAAACATTTCCATCTTCCTGGAATCAGTGACAGTGGGGTAACAAATTATATACATAAATGGTTTATTTATAAAGAGTTATGTTCTAATTAGAAAAAAATATGTGAATTGTTTGTTACATACCTATATTCGTTTCACAAAGTACACTCCGTGTAAACAGACTCTTCCACTGTTCCGCCATTCATTGTTTATTCCTATTTCAAAAAATATGCCAGTAATACTACAGAAAAAAACACAAATCCCAAAATCTCCCCCAGAATGGGAGCGACTCGAAAAAAAATGTTTTACAGTTATATTATACTCGAAACATTTTCTAGGAAAAATTGTTTTCGCCCTATCACGTAGCACCAATCTACAGGAGCCTTAGAACTTAGGTACTTACCAAATGCTGCACACATAAGTCTTACAACTTGCGTCGTTTCCCAAATGTTTGGTGTCGTGAACACATCAAGGTTTCAAAACGTTCTTTTTTGTATCACTGGCAGTTTAAATTTCGGTGGCCACACAACATGAAGTGGCAACTTCCACACAGCAATATTGGTAGCAGCACATAGGTCAATTCAGTTGTTGTTTTTGGGCTCAGAGGGCAGAATAAGAGGTGGAGCATATAATTCTAAACTTAAATTTGTTTAATTATGTCTGCTGGAAGAAATTTCTTTTGAAATAAGCAGTTCCTTTGTACTAAAACTGTAATGTTATCTCTTACTTTTTTTCTGTGTACTTTAATAATAAAATAAATAAAATATATCACAGCGTTAATTCGTTAGATTCGTTTTTCTCAATGGCTTTGTTATTTTTATTTGTATGTATGTATTTATGATTGTATTTTCCCTCTATGTTTGTGTTTCTTTTAAGTTGCACCTGCCATGTTGTCTGCACTACCCTAAGGTCGACTGGTAGAAAATGCCTATGCGAACAAAGGCGGACTTAATGTCCGCCTTTGTACAGTTTTTGTTAGTGCATAAAGTTTTGATAAAAAATACATGTGGCACTCGGGAACTGCCGCGGTAAAGCTATGGCAAAGCATTTTTTATCAACTTATGCAATTATATATTTAGTACTCTGCGTCATTGTGATATGGTCTCGATTCGTTCACCTGGCTTACTGTACTAATGTAAATCACATACGTTTCACTTAACTTTGTCCCACCGATTGTTTCCGAACGCAGACGTTCGGGTCGGCTCGGTGACGGCGACATAATAGCTCAGTAACGAAGCGACCATTTTAAAAAGGCGGGGCCTTATCGAATGACATAGCGGTGTTAGGTTATTTTCGTTACGGAATTTCTGGATTCGGTTGCCACGCTCAAGGCCCGCGATAGAAGCTATGCAATAGCTTAATATACGTAAATAAATAAATATGTTCCCCCACTTCCTCCTACTTCCACTAACCTGCATGGATTCTGAAGTCTTCTTTGTTGAACGAGATCTGGATTTGGTCTAACCAGCGTAATGACTCTTCAACGTGATATGCCCTTGAGTTTAGCAGATGACTGTACCACCTTTAGTAGATTGTCACCAGGTTTACGGGGGATATGGCAATACATATAAAAGATCTTCTTCATCTTGCGAAGAAACACATTCGATAATCTTGGCCTTTTTAAATTTGAAGCTTCTGAAGTACCTATGTAATTGTTTATTTTGTATCCCGTCCACGAGACATAATGTCCCTAGACATATAATATACTTGTATGAAAGGCTACTTTCCCTAATTAGTTTTGGGAACATCCTCATACATTTAGACCCCATTTCTCGTAGACTCAGAACAACAAACTCTACTTTAAAATTCATTTAGTAAAATCCATGAAATAACATTCCAAGTGAAAACATTTTACCTGCGGAAAGTCCTAAACTCGAATTAAAATTTAAGTGGCCTAAAACAGCAGAATACGTAATCATCATCGGCCTAGCCTTTTCCCAATTAAATAGGGTCTAGCTTCCAGCGAAACCGGATTAAGCTGAATATCTGTCTTTTACGTGGAGTGACCGCCTATTGAGCCTCGACAACCCAGTAACTGGCTAACACGGCATTTTTTGCAAGACTGCTGTTAGATTTTATGGCTTCTGACAATCCGTAACGACTGTTAAAGGACTACGCATGACAGATCGAACGAATTAACGTGCTTTCCGAGGCATGGAGGAATCTCGGTATGTTGAGATAGTCACCCATCCACATATCGACCTCGGCAAGCATTGCTTAACCTCAAAGATCGAACCGCTTGGCTATTATATTTAGTCACGACTTATTAGCGAACAAAGCAGTAGAAGCAATAATGTTATGTAAATAAATTTACCCCAAAACCTTCGTTAGATAATGATCATAGTTTTGCCAGTTTGTTTCAAATATTCACAGTCCGATTGACATACATAGGTAAATACTGAATTTAGGAATTTCAATCCGTTAAATTACCTCTGGGCATGCCACGGGCTCTCTAATTTGAAATGCTTTTGAATAACATGTATCGCGATGTCTAAATTTTGGTTGAATAGTGGTTCAATATTGAGCCTGAATTGCTGTGATTACGGTTTGGATTGGATTTATTATAGATAATTAAAATTACCATATTTGGAATATCGAAGAAGTACCGTGTTCCCCAGTTATTGGGTTGTGGAGGTCTGGTAGGCAGCCGCTTCATGTTAAATACTGGTATTCAGCTGAATCCGGTATGACTGGAAGCCGACCCTAATATAGTTGGGAAAAGGCTAGGCAGATGATGATTTGAAAGGTCGCAGTTTTTGTTTTTTCATTTGTTTCCAGGAATAAAAGCGTAATGTCATGTTATTTTTCCTAAAAAACCTGTACCTATATAAGTTTCGTGAAAACAAAAAATTTTTGTGCAAAATTCAATATTGAATACTTTCTATCTAACGTAGGTAAAGGCTCAATGTATTGAACAAAAGTCTAGCCCAAAACTAAACCATGTATATAGCCCATCCGAATATATTGGCACATTTCAGGAAATACGTCATGTACCCGATTGATAGATCGGCAATGTTCGGATATCCTTTTTACGATGAAACAAAAAAGGTTACGTGAAAATAGGTGGAAATCGGGGCTTTATTCAGTTTATTGTCGTGTTTAGTTTTTTTGGGTGTCGTGAAATAGGGGATAGCAAAATTGCTGTCGAAATTCAAATGGATTGTATTTTTTCTCTCAGGTAAATAACTTGGGTTCAATTTATATAATACAGAGGATGGAATAAAAAGCCGTGCAAATACGAGTATTTGGTACCAAATGTTCGATTTATATGTCTTTGTGCTATATCTTTCTTTTATATATTATTCTTTGAATATACTCTGCGAATGTAAATAGTGTAATAATATCGATGCTAATATTATAAAGAGGAAATATTTTTTGTTTATACCAAATAAGCTCCGAATTTACTGAACCAACATTTTTTTTTTCAGCGATGTAAAACTAAAGTATCAGAGAGTAACATAAGCTATATTCCATCCCCGTATTCTCACGGGAACTGGAACTACGCAGGTGAAATCGCGGGACGCTACTAGTAAGAAATAAAGACTGAATCATTGGTTCTTTTTGTAAAATATCTGATAAGGCTAGTGCCGAGTTTCTGTTATAATAATGTATGAATTCCGAAAATGTAATCAATACATTCAAAATTTCCGAAAAGCCACTCTCAATTCAAAATACCAAAATAATTTACCCACTAATACGTAACATACACGGTATATTTTTCTTCAACAAAATAAAATACCTTTCTCTCCTTCATTCCGCATATTACTTTTACATCCCGTCACGCGTAAAAGTAACACACACAACAGGTTTTTTTTATATATTGATAGGAAAAAAAAATAGAAAAAAGTATATCATAGAGATCACGGAATGTATAGCTGATAACTTCACTCGTAAGATCGATGCGTGTCTATGGTTTTTATGAAGAAAAATATTAAGGAAAAAAATATTGTAACCTACAGAGATGTGTGTGAGGGATATAGATTTCTGCGATGTCAGCATGTGGGAAAATAATATTCTTTGGAAACTAAGCTGTATATTATATGCGGTAGATATGTTGGTAAAGAGAATGAATAGAAAACTCTGTTGGGGTACCACATCGGGTGGTCATACAAATATAATAAAATAGAACAATTTTACAAATAAACTTTAAAAGAGAATATCGTATATAAGACTCTTTTAACATCTGACCTCAAAAAACCTGTTAAACAAAGTTTTGGACCTTAATAATATTAATTATAAATATATGATACTTTATCTTCAAATTGCTGAAAAAAAAATCGGTCCAGAATCATATTATGGTACTCACACTCAGGGTGAATGTAGTTTTCTTATGGTGAAAGAATTTTTGAAATCGGCACGGTAGTTTTTTTCAGTTCAGGAAAGTTTGTTTGTTTGTTTTTTGTTTGTTTTTTTCAGTAATGTAAAGTTAAAGTTTCAGAGAGTGGCATAGGCTATATTTTATCCCCGTATTCCCACGGGAACGGGAACTACGCGGGTGAAACCGCGGGGTGCTGTTCGTATTTATAAAAGAGCGGCACCTGAGGCAAAGATGCATAATAAAGTACCGGTAAAGGAAAAACGCAAGTATTAAATTAATGAAATTTAAATCTCGAAAGTTGATTAGGTATAAAATTAATTTCATAACTCTGTCTGTCACTGTTGATATCTGACAGTTATGCAAATGTTGCCAAGAAAGTAAACTAACTATAGATCATTTCTAGAAATGTTTGCATATTCTCAAGTATTTTTTCGAAATGTTTTTTATATTTATAATCACTCAAGTGCGTGTTACATGATCGTGTTTTATCGTGTTAGACGAAATAAATAAAACTCAATATTAATCACGATTGTAATCTAACCTCTAAAGTGGCTAGACTTAATAGTAGCTATTATACAACTTGTTTTATAACGAACAAGATTCATAAACATAAATTAAGTAATTGGAGAAAATCACAAAAATATTATGAACGATATTGAGTAACAGCTGCATGTCCCAGCTAATTAAAAAATATTTTTGCCAGATTACAACTTCATCGTTGCTGTTGAATTATTAGTTATTATTACAGGAAAAAAATGAAAACTTCTTTCACCATTCGATTGCTACATTTTCCCTGAGTAACAAAAGCTATATTAAAATAAATAAATGTTCACCACCAATTTTTCTAAATTAAATGAAGAAATGCTACACGAAATTTTAATCTAGAAACACAGACGCGCGTAGCTTGAAATATTATATTTAATAATTATATAATTGTTCTATGAGTAACATCATTCTTATCCTGTATAAAAACAGCTGAAATAAATTGATCTATAATATTTCTTTTTTTAAGACGCCGTACCATATTTAAGCAGAAGAACCTTGCGCACAAGTCTACATAAGACAAACTAAAATGCCAATAAAATATCTACTATCTCAGCCAACCAATTAACCTTTCAAAGCAAATCAATAATATTAAATTAATCATAAACAGATATCTAGTCAGACACTCCCAAAATAGCAATTTTACAATTTAATTTAGTAAAACGTCATCTACAAAGCTGGTTTCTAACAGACTAATATTAATCAATTAGTGTTGACAGCACAAGCTAAGGTCAAGTAAGTAAGTTAACTGGGGAACACGGTACTTCTTGGCAAGACTGGTGTCAGATTTTCTGGCTTCTGACAATCATCATCATCTGCCTAGCCTTATCTCAACTTTATTGGGGTCGACTCCCAGTCAAACCGGATTCAGCTGAATACCAGTATTTTACGTGAAGCGGCTGCCTAGCAGACCTCCACAACCCATTAACTGGGGACCACGGTACTTCTTGGCAAGACTGGTGTCAGATTTTCTGACAATCCGTAACGACTGCCAAAGATCTCCAAATGACAGCCGGGACCAACGGCTTAACGTGCTTTCCGAGGCACGGAGAAGTCTCGTTATGTTAAGATGGTCACCCATCCACAGACCAACATCGGTAAGCGTTGCTTAACCTAGAAGATCGACCCGTGCGGCTGTTATAATTTAGCCAAGAGCTCCTCTGAAATCTCCTCTCCTCTCAAATTTGTAAATTTGTTGTATTACAAATTTCAAATATGATCATTATTTTCCTTGTCCTGATATAAATTTGCTTGGGGTTGTCGTTGAGTCTATAGAAAAGAATAGAATACCTAAAGATAGATGAAGAAAAAGTTACAATGTACATGATACTGCCAGGGCTGCAGAATTTGTTCACCGCAGCTCTGGAACGCAAAAAGTATTAGGAGGATCACGAGTGGGTTTTAGTCTGTAAGAGTCTGACACTCCCTTCCGCTCCGCCCAGAGCCGAAGAAGACACTTGACGATTTACTAACCTTAAAAAGGATGACACAATGGGTGGCCTTATCGTTTTAGCGATGTTTTAAACACAATCTTTGAATAATTGAATTACAATGATATACCAAAAGTAAAAATATAAAATCACAAATTCTTCAATTTATATGAAACTTCCATTACTGCTGACTAAAGTCACTGACAGACAACGCACAGTCGAAACTGCTTACTGCTACTAGTAGTAATTTGGCATTAAGAGACGATTTCCCGAAATTCTTACGGGAACGGGTAAACACGGAATATACGCGTACGAAGTCGTGGACATAAGTTAATAACAAATCCAATGCAAGTTGAGAACTTAAGTAAAGACGTTCTTTTCTTTTCTTTTCTTTTCTTTTCTTTTCTTTTCTTTTCTTTTCTTTTCTTTTCTTTTCTTTTCTTTTCTCTTCTTTACTTTTCTTTTCTTTACTCTTCTTTTCTTTTCTTTCTTTCGTCATCTCAATAGGCACCCAGTTTCTAGCCATGAGTATTGTGAAGCAATGTTGCCAATGTTCTCTGTCATTCCTACCTTTAAAAAATAATGTTTTGGTTTGGTTAACGATACTCCAATCGATGAGTTGGTTAAAAAAAAACTCGCAGCCGGTTTGCTGGATGGGTACCCTAATTTTTTGACAATTTGTATGGCTTTGGGTCAACAAAATGCACATACTGACCAAATTTGAAGACATTATCTCCAACCGTTAGGCTGTAAAACCTGTGTGAAAGCCAACGGACAGACAGACAAATGATTCTTTTATTTTTATCTACATTATATGTATCTGTATGTGCCATATAAATTTATTTTCTTCTTTCTTTTCTTCCGCTCTGGGCAGAGTGAAAGTGAGTGTCAAAATCTTACTGACTAAGACCCATTCGTGTTGCTCCTTATGCCCTTTACGTTCCAGGACCGCGGTGAATCTTTCGGACAAATTACGCAACCCATGCAGGATCAGAGACTCGTTAACCTTCTGTTAATATTGTATGCTGTAACAATTAAGTGAAAATCGTTCGCGACCAGCCGGTGACATCGTAATTCAAATTCGAACTAAATCTGTCTTGTTGTAATCGGTGCAGCTACAACAGTAAAAATAATGTAGTTTTCGACTTAAAATGTTTAGATTTTTAACCGACTTCCAAAAAAGGAGGAGGTTTTCAATTCGTTTGTATTTATTGGGTGTACTGATTTTGATGCTTCTTTTATATTCGAGAGCTGGTACTTGTCGTGGTTGATTGAGATGTGACGACTAGTATTTGAGTTATCTCTAATAATGCGTGGCTCAGTTTACATTGACGACGTTCTCATTCCCTGTTGTCGATGTAAAAAAAGGTTGTTTTTACAGAATATTTTAGTTGAAAATTCAAACTTTATTTTTAAACGTAGTATCCTCGTTTTCCCACGGGAACGGGACCTGCGCAAGTGATACCGCGAGGTGCTGTTATTATTAAATAAACTCCTAAGTAGGTTTTAATACGAGGCACATTTGACGCAGTCATCATCTGTCTAGCATCTGTCTAATATGAGGCCTTATTTTAAAATCTATACTCACGAAGTTTTTTTTTATATTTTTATTGTCAGATGGATATGCTTTTGACTCTAGTCTAGGTCGCAGGTGACAGAGACAAAGTCGACGATGGAATGAGCTGACCCAGAAGTCCCGTTAGAATTAAACGTTCACTTGATACAACTAATCTGCATAGTTTTTTTCCCAATAACATTGGGGTCAGCGTCCAGTTGAATCCCAGAATTTGACATGGAAAGACTGCCTATTTCCTGTCTAACTCCTCTAAGTTTCACTTGATCGAACTGTAGGAAATCCAGGAATTACCCGTCCTGCTTTTACCAAGAAAATCATCGAAATAGACGTAGAATTACTGGGAAAAATTGATATAGGTAACTAACATAAAACCGAAGGAAAATAGAAACACTATTTTGCTCTTTATATAATAACAATAACATTGCCAGTATTGATTATTTATGCGTTAAATAAATTGACAAATATTATATTCTTCTTTTGCAAAAATAAATGTATGCTCCAGTGAATTTGCTACTCACTTAGATTTCTTGAGGGTTTGAAAACATCTTGGTATTTTTAGCTAAAAAATTGAATCAATTTACTTAGCTCAATTCACTTAGCTCGTCCTAAAAAAGAGTAACAAACTTGGGATTACCAGACAATAAGACACATATAAAAACATACATTTAAAAACAATTTTAGATGTTGATTACATCAGGCGCACGCATAGTGATTGCTGATCAATAGGATTCACATAATTGGTGCCTGGGGACGAACGGCGCCGTTGAAGCCTGTCAAGGATTTTACGAGAAATGTGCTATGTCGGTTACCAACCAATAATAATAATAAAACATTTATTTCAGAATCAAGTTCCATAATTTGTTAGTACCAGTAAAAAATGCCTTATATCTAGTGTTAGTAACTAAACTAATCTAACGGGTAATTATATAAATTTTAAACTAAGTACACCTAGAGACTAGACTAGCTAGAGACTTTCCCATCCCAATCTACTTCACTGCGTGAAGTCGTACCCAGTTCTAGAATCGGAGAGTCCCAGCGGTCTGCCAACGTCCAAAGGAAAGTGTTGGGGCTGACGCAAAACCGATATAACCAATACCCCAACCAATGCTCCTGCGAAAATCTTTATTTCTAATTCTATTACGAACATGCAAGGTGCAGAGCTGGCAGAAACTGGAAGCGAGAAGTCGAAAATAGGTCTAAGTGGCATGAAATAGGAGAGGCCTATGTCCAGCTATGGACTACAATAGGCTGTTGATGATGATGATCATAAAGGTTCTTGCTGGATAGGCCACAGACGAGAGCACTAGACTCACTAGAACCAACTAGTCTTCAATAATGTTGCTATAATTATTCTCGTAACATCTATTACCGCATTATTATATTCTGGGAACAGCAATAACCCTAAATACGTAGCTAATTTAGTCGAAAACAGGATAATAATCCTTAAACTCACTCCATTACCACGTCCAACGCTCAGTGCAGTGTATTGTTACTAATTGATCGCTTCAACGTTATCCAATATTCAATACAATTTGATCATATTTGCGGTATAATGATCCTACCTTTAATTGATTTGAAGGTTCAATCAAGGTAGCAGTATCAGTAGGAGGTTTATCTACTTCAACTATACTGATTTTTGTTTTGGAACAAGTGCTGCACTAATCCTATCAACTGCAGCTCTTGAAAACCAGAGCCAACAGTGGTGACCACCAGGCAAAACGCGAGTCAGCGAAGGTCGAAAGGTCCCGGAGAAACGATTTAATTGTTTGGATCCCGCAAGCAAATTAATCAGAAAAGAAAACGGAGTCTTTAAGTCTAAGTGAACAGGTTACTTCTAGGAAAGCGTGCTTAATCTTCGTCCACATCATCGCTTACCATCAGGTGAGATAGTGGTCAAATGCGTGCCTAACAAAAGTAAAAATAAAAAGTAGGAAAATTTTATTTTCCACGACTATCACGTTCTCTTGCGATGACTTGGCTTGCAGTTAAGATGATATGGATATTTTTTACTCAGTTTATACTGTCCCACATCTGGTCAAAGTGAGGCTTTGGCCCAGCCTTAAGACAGTATAGTCTAAATCATCGTTCCAAGTATTTTTTTTCCAAGCCAGAGGTCGGCGATGCATCTAGGTCTTTTCGTCACATCCTTGTGGTCCTATGACCTTGTGAAGGTCGTGGGAATACACTGAATGCAAAACGCCCAGGAGTGGTCGAGATGGTGACACTTGGGCGATGATATGTCCTGCAGTAGCGTATTTCGGCTGCCACAATGTGGAAAGCTACTTCTTTTGAACAAGCCCTTTCGTAACACTGGTATGGGCGTAATCACGTGGTCTCTACATGGCGCTGGTCCAGCACAAAGTGTAGAGACCGCGTGCGCCGACTGCCGACGTGAACCCGTTCTGATAAGCGTGCGCTGGTAGATCGTCGCCGGTAGTCAGCTTTGTACCTGAATATGGTATTTTAACCGACTTCAAAAAAAGGAGGAGGTTCTCAATTCGCCTGTATTTATAATATTTTTTTATGTATGTTCACCGATATTTCCGTCAATAAATTATAGACGGATTTCAAAAAAAAAAAAAAATTGCTGGATAGAATTCACTTCTGAGGTGTAAAATAACTTTAATTTCGGAAGTCGGTGTTCAAAAAACGAAGAAACAATCAAAAACACCGAGTTTCGAAATTAATGTTATTTTATAATTTTTTGTTTAGCAGTCGGTAGTTTTTTTTTTTTTTTTTGTAAAAAGTTTGGTTGAATTTCTCTTAATTCAGCGTACTTCTTGGCAAAAGTATCTTCAAATGAATTCTTCTGATTCCTAACTTAAGTAACTCTTCTCTATATTGTAGCCGCTTTGGACAATACACCGTTATCTTTTTAAAAATATTTCCTTATTAATCCTAAAGACACTATAACCTTGATTAACGGCGACACAACGTCACAATATTGTCTGAAACATTGTTAGCAATAAAGTGTGGCACGTTACTGCGATAAATAAATCATACGTTCGAACTGGAAGCTTACTTCTTACCTCTGAGAAAGGAAATTATTGGAAACGTGCTTAGTATGTGATACATAGGGTTTCTGAAGTAAGTATTTTGAATTTGGAACGCGTCAAATCCTATTTTGATGCTAAATGATAAATTATATTTAAGTAGGTTAAACCAGTGAACGCAAATAAAACATAGAAGCATTACTTCAAGGGATCTAAGCGCGAATCGTGACCCAAAAATCCAAACAAACTCACACATCGAAACCTCGTCGCTGATTCGCCGAACCATACCAACAACATTATTGCTAATACGATGCACAGTTAAAAATTGACCTTATTTCCCAAGTATTTGAGTTTAAATTACCATGTAACGAATAGGCCGTATAACTAAACACGTGAGCGGCGCAATCGGTAAGCCCCGTCTACCGCGGCGCAATGTGCTTTGGGTCATTTTTTTTGAGTTAGGAATGCTTCCATGTTTTATTTGCGTTCACTGGGTTAAACATAAAACTTTTAAATGTCAAATATTTCTGGTCATTTTAAGCTAGATGAAGCCGGTGTTTCCTAGCCGACTACCCTGTAAAGAAACTCCGAAACAAACTCAGAGGTCAAAATCTCTTTTAAAGTCCATACAATCCGTACTGCTCAAACCTTATGAGAACCATGTAGGTTAATGTCTGAGGTGTCCTTTTGAGGAAAGTGCCACATAGATTTGATGCTAAATTGAGCCAGGTTTTCAGCCTTTAAGAAATAACCAATATTCCAGAGTCCTCAGCGTTACTTATTTTCTCAGTAACAAAATTTAAGATATTACAATAAGAATAATAATATAATTAATTTCCCAGATAGTAAAGATCCATTGGGTTAGTAACAATAGTCTTAACCTATGTTAGTATTTAACCAATAACACCGACAATGTACAGGTGACAAGTGACCTCACTAACACGGGCTGTCATGTCTCCCGGCTATAGCGCGTAGAATGCTGTTGGGGCTACCACGGAGTCTATGTCGTCATTAGATATTTAGTGTGTTAGGTACACACTACCTACCTACACTTTTTGTTTTTGTTTCGACTTTGTGTAACTATAGTATTAAGTAAGTAATATCCAATAAGTGCTTGGATGAAAGCTGTACCCGCGAGAACACTGTCGGCAAACGGTTCAGCAGTTTGGCAGAAGATAAGTGTATTTGTTTCTCTGTAACTTTTCATAAATAAATAAATAAAATAAAATAAAAAATTTAGCAGCGAGGCCGCTTTCTTTCACCGAACAGCATTAAAGCAGTCGGTACGTGCCTCAGTGAACATAGATGTCGCGCTACAGAACCATGGCAGACGCAACAGCACCCTTTTTTTTTTTTTTTTTTTTTTCTGGATGGGAAATCATCAAATGACCCCTCCCGCCCTGGGTGGAGCGGTAGGGAGTGTCAGACTTTTACTGACTAAAACCCACCCGTGATCCTTCTTGTGCCCTATGCGTTCCAGGGCCGCGGTAACTCTTTCGAACAAATTCCGCAACCCTAGCAGGCACCGACCCTATGGGGCCCCGTCCTCGGTGCTGACGGCTCCTTGTGACGCGCGTGGAACACAACGCGTCGTCGACTCAACCTGGTATCGGACGGCGAGCCACCCACGCTCACCGTCCCCAGGCGTCAGCCACTGCGCGATAGCACAGCGGCCGACTTGTCTCTGGAGGGGGCCGAAATGGGACCATTACTGGCACTCCATCTCAGCACCCTCACGCAACAGCACCCTAAATGCGTTGTTATACTGGATCCGCAGAGCATTGTAGGCCTTTTGGGTGCTGAACCACAGGCTTCCCGAGTACAATGACATACAATATGCTATCAGCGTTATTATCATGTACTTAGTTACATAAGATTCAAGATTCAAGATTCAAAGCATTTATTTCAATTAAACCCTTTACAGGCACTTTTGAATTGTCAAGTCGAAAGAGGTGAAGCTATCTGCACGTTCCAAAGCGTAGATCTCTATGGAGAAGAACGTGCAAGAAACTCCACGGACACTCTTTTAAATCATGTTCTGTATTACATAACCTTGGTTACATCCTTGGTCGCTTCTATATGTGAGGACAATGCAAAGAAAAAAAAATAGAAAACTATAAAAACAATTCAAAGTATAAAGATTAAAACAAGTCAGTGGCAGTTAAGAGGTGACCAGTCTCAACCGACGGCGCCCGTTCACGAACATGACGCGTGTATTGGCACCATTTAGCTCAACCATTTTGAAGGGAACCGAATGATCCAACACACACGCCACCATCAGCGAAACATTTGAGCGAGCATGACATGCTCTCAACTGCCAATTTAGTTCAAGTCACAAGGTAAACTATAACCTATAACATGTAATGGCTAAGGATTGTGTTTTATAGAGTACTAGCAGCGCCCCGTGGTTCCACCCGCGTAGTTCCCGTTCCCGTGAGAATACGGGAATAAAATATAGCCTATGTTACTCAGGGTGAATGTAGCTTTCTAATGGTGAAAGAATTTTTGAAATCGGTCCAGTAGTTTTTGAGTTTATTCGTTACATACAAAATATACATAATACAAATCTTTCCTCTTTTTTGCGATGCTGTGGTCGGCTACCAGTTCAATCGAATGCAGCTGAAATACCATTATGTAACAGCCTATTTGACCTTCACAACAACCCAGTTGCTGGGTCACACGATATGCTTTGTAAATCAAGGCAGCCAAAGGCATGTAAGGGTCTCACCATGTGATTGTTAGTCATAAACGAAGAAACTTGGAAAAGCATACCTGAATAAAAGGTGTGGCAGGGCTCCAGGGCCCCCAGTCTGCTATTTTTATAAATTTAATATTCCAACACGATCCCATTGTCATTTTGCTAAAAGTTCGTAATCTGCTAAATTCATAATGGTCTATCATTGGTCGGTCAATGGTCTTGTAATACTTTTTGATAACCGAGCTATTAAAAGCATTGACTGCATAAAGACGTTCTAAGAGCAGGTCACTGATCAAAGGAAGTGTAAAATTTTTAGTAGATTACTGCATACGTCTGTCATTAATTTGTCATTATGAACAAGATTACCATTCTATGCTATTTTTTTCAATGGAATTTCAGTGGTTGACCGTTGGAAAGTCACAGTGACGCTTTTAAATTAGTAGATTACCGAACTTTTAAAAATAACCATTATGAAATCAATGACAGCCTAGACTATTCTGACACTATTGTAATTGTAGACTTGGGGCCCTGCTATGATAAGTCATCTATTTTGCATCAAGTATTGACTATGTCAGAACTTTACTTTATCTAAGCTAATCGAACTGCATACGTCGTAAGTTATCACTAGAATCTGTTTCAAAGGCCAAGTTTCCGTTTCAGAAATGCAATCGAAATCGAATTGCAAACAGTTCTAACGCTACATAATCGTCTATTAATGCGAATATGATTCCTAATACCACTATAGTAGCGCATTTAATAGGTTGGGATACTAAGAAATGTTCGATATTTATGTGAATGACTTCCAAAGAAATCCATATAGTACCTACAAAGCTTTGCACTGCAAAGAAATTACTGGGTAACAGTCATAGTTTTCTAAGTACAGCCACACAAATATGAACAACAAAAAAGAAGTGACATCTCTCACAAATCCTACATGACGTTATTAAAGTTCTCCGTGAAATCTGAAAACATACAGCCAAACAACATGGTTGTTGTTTGGCTGTATGTTTCTTAAACCCTAAAATTTTTTTTTTTCCATAATATCACAACACTGTTAAATAGCGGTTCACAGGTTGCACCTACCTACCAATTTTCATTTATGTAGCTTTAATAGTCTTCGAGTAAAACGGCTGTCACATACAGACAGACGGACATGACAAAATATATAAGGGTTCCGTTTTTGCCATTTTGCTACGGTACCCTAAAAACCCTAAAACAAGAAAGTACTTACATGCAATCCGATTGCACTTACATACATAAATACAAAAAAAAAACTGTAGCGGGACCCATTCAAGAAATGTAGGCTTATTATTTATTTATAGGAATTGAGAGCACATACCATTATTACAATTCAGATTGCTATAATATACTGACTAGACGGCAGACTTTCTAGAATTGATATTTGTTCGAAAGAGTCACCGTGGCCCTGGAACGCAAATTAATGGAACACGAGGAGGAACACGGGTGGGTTTTAGACAGTAAGAGTCTGACACTCCCTTCCGCTCCGCCCAGAGCGGGAGAAGTCATTGGATGATTTCCCATCCAAAAAAAAGGGATGAAAAAATTTATTCCAACAAACATACTTATTATAATCGTGTGGGGTATCGTTGGATAGCTCTTTCAAAATGAAATGGATGTTTCTATAAAAGCATATCTATATATAAAACATATCTCAAAAACCTTTGCCTTGAATAACAAATTCAAGGCAAAGGTTTTTGAGATATGTGTTTCCAAATTCGTTAAAAATGTGCCCCGCATAACTCTAACTAAAAAAAAAATTGAGCATATAGCACTTCACAGACACTTCCAATGAAAATTGTTATTTTTTTCATTGCCAAATTACACAGAAACGAAGTCGGGTTTTTTTTTAATAACCGTTTTCATAGACAACTTTACACTGACTTTATGAGTGTCAATGAAATCATCTTATAACGGCTTTATACTTAATACTACGCAATAATGGTATAATCTATGAGCAAAACCTAACATATTCCGAGATTTACGTCCGATTTACCATCCTACCAAGATTTGGGTCGCCGATAACTTTTGTAGGTAACGTAAAACGCTTGGATAATGATCGCGACTGCTTTACCGACAATCACATAAAACTGTTTTAGGGTTGTGAGGTCATTGAAGACGCCAGGGTTATAGCATTGTTCGAAAGAGTTACCGCGGGCCTGAAACATAGAGGACATTTGAATGAGTACTGGTGGGTTTTAGTCAGCAAGAGACATTTGTTGATTTCCCATAAAAAAACGGTAATTGGATTACAGACACTATAGTCACAGAATGCGCGATTAGCGATTTTGTGACTCAACATCAATGTTGAATCGAGGTTTGGCAACAATTTTGTCGCGATGATAAAGTCGCGTTATTGCGCTACATTGTGACATTAAAGATTATTTGTTTGTTATGATAAATCCCTGAAAATTTCAATATACCCTACCACTGGCATTGGAAAACTGTTTGAAGTCCCTGAGGTGCTAGACAAAGTGAAATTCTATTAGCAAATGAGTTTTTCGAAATCTATAGAAACGCGCATATGAGTTTGTAACTCTTTCACACTTCAACCACTAAGCCGATTTTAAAAAATCTTTCACCAATCGAAAGTTACATTAACGGGAACTAGGCGGGTAAAACCGTGGGCGCTGCTAGTAATATTATAAAGTTGAAGTGTTTGTTTGGTAGGTTGAACGCGCTAATGCTTTGAATTGAATTATTGTTTTGGTTTTGGATAATAGGACCGGATTATAAGACCTAATGGGACCGGAGCATCAATGGAAAATATTGCAAAAGCGGAGATTTATTATCTCTCTTATGTGACACAGACGAAGTTGCGCGCGTCAGTTAGAGCCAAAGAACAAGGAATTGATCACGAATCTTTTCGTCAGCGTTTGTCTCAATCCCATGATGACTTTTTGACACACTTTCACCAAGTTACCTCTGACAGAATACCACTTATCAAGAGCGATGTGATGTCTCTAAAGCGATGTTCATCATTTTCCAAGCCTTCCCCAACTACATGTTGGAGTTGGTTTTCTGTGTTACATTATGTTGTGCAAAGTTATGAACGCCTCCTCCCATTGTGTGGCAAATAAAATGAAACAATAGAAGTTCGAGATTCTCTCCTCCTATTGTGTGGCAAATAAAATGAAAGAAAAGAACAAAATGTGTTGTTCCAACCCCGAAAAATATGAAACATGAAGATGATTTTGGTCACATGATGATAAGTTGATGATGATTAGCGTTCTATTGTTGCTTGGGGATCGTGACGGTCTTGTAGAATTACTGGTGTTTAGCTGCATCTGGTCTGTGTGGAATCCGACCTCAATATAGTTGGAAAAAGGCCACACAATCCATCCATCTATCCAATATTTTATTCATAACTCTTACAATCTATACTAATATATAAACTTGGAAAGTTTGTTTGTTTGCTTGAACGCGCTAATCTCACGAACTACTGGTCTGACTTGGAGTTTTTTTTTTTGTGTTACATAGCCCATTTATCGAGGAAGGCTATAGGCTATAAATCATCACGCTAAGACCAATAGGAGCGGAGCAGTAATGAAAAATGTAACACAAACGAAATTGCTAGGGTCAGTTAGTGTGTTATATCCCCCAAATTAGGGCGATGCCAAAACCATTGTTTCCTGTAGCCCTTAATTCTGTCGTCATATGGCGTGACGGAACACGAGTATATCTATACTTATAATAAATCTGTAGAGAGGTCAATTCTGTACAAGGAATATATTTTCAAAATAACTATCAGGGGGTGATTAGTGATCGATACTGGTGCCAAAAATGCAATCAGTAAAATTTTTGTCTGTCTGTCTGTCTGTCTGTCTGTCTGTCTGTCTGTCTGTATGTTCTTTATAGAAACAAAAACTACTCGACCGATTTTAACGAAACTTGGTGCAATTATTCTTCATACTCCTGGGCAGGTTATAGTATACTTTTCATCACGCTACAATCAATAGGAGCAGAGCAGTGAAGGAAAATGTTGGGAAAACGGGAGAAGTTACTCCAGCCTTAATGGTTAAAGTTACATAGAAATCATGTATTACGGAAATGTTCTACATAAAATTATCTAAAAAATATCCCGAAACAGCATGTCTATCTTTTGTCAATTTTAAACCGATCGGGCTGAGAGTTTCAAAATCGGGGGTAAAGTAACTATTCCACGCGGACGAAGTCGCTGGCAGAAGCTAGTTGCTAATAAAAGTTGAGTCGATGTGAAGCAAAAGTTTTGTTTTTATTGGCTAAAGTTACCGGCAGTGGTGTGTTACTTTTTCTTCTTTAACTTTGGTGTTAGTTATGTATTCTGATCGTTAGTTAATCTGACGTTAACTTAATTATAGTTTATATTCAATGATGGAATTGATTATTTATCCAAAACTAGTCTTGCCAAAGGGTATCATAGCATATCATAAACATAATCACCCTGTTTAATGTTCCCACTGTTGGGACATAGACCTCCTGTCTAGGAGAAGGAATGGGCGGTAATCCACCACGCGGGCCAGTGCGGGTTGGTGAATGTCACATGCCCTCGAATTTTTGTTTCTAGGATATGCCGGTTTCCTCACGATGCTTTCCTTCCTCGTTTTGAGAGCAGTGGTGATGAAATGAATTACACAAAGTAATACGCCTGGCTGGGTTTGAACCCGCTACCTACAATTCGTAAGTCGGGGCCGTAACCACTCGACCACCACTGCTCCTGTCAATGTAGCAGACTGTACAGTATGTTAACTAACAGAGGGTGTTCCCGTTAACCCGCAATAGTATAGCATCTATATATGATAAAAAAAAATATTACCATTCGAAAAAAAAATGTTTTTATTTTTTTCAATATTAAAGTATTCACTAAAAATGTTAAATTGAAACGTTAAAGAACCACTGTGTACACGCGTACTTGCCGGTTTGGGCATTGCTACTACGAGTAGGAACTATTCCGCGCTACTATTTTAATTTTAAACAGGTTTTTTAGAATTGATTGTCAATTATTTTTTTTAATTCGGATTATTTTATGCTTATTTTTCTATTCTGATATTTTTATTTGAATCTATTAATGATATAGATAAACGAATTTAAGGGAACGCCCTCTGTTATTTAACATACTGTATTTATACGAATTTGCCTCTGTCTACTCCTTCGAGGAAATCAAGCATTTTAAATTGTGTTAATACTTTCCAGCCAATGTGCACCAAACAATAAGCTATTGTATGATTTCCTGTTAAAAACCCCATTCTTCTGAAAAAGCTGAACAAAAACACAACTTTAATTAACATCTTGGTTCCTGGACAATGCTTTCGTATTTATTGTCTTGTAGATAACGACGCCATTTTGTATTCTCGAGCCTTTTGTTTTTTTGTGAAGTGAAGTTATTTTGGTATAGAATTGTAGCTTATGACCGATATTATTATGATAACTACTATTGCTATACCTAACTACGAACAAACATATGTGTTACGTCCAAGATGAAAATCCCTCAATGAGCGAAATAACACTCACACCGCGTTTTGACTTCTGTCAAAGAGCCACAACGCGAATTCAAGATTCAAGATTCAAAGCATTTATTTCAATTAAACCCTTTACAGGCACTTTTGAATTGTCAAGTCGAAAGAGGTGAAGCTATCTGCACGTTCCAAAGCGTAGATCTCTATGGAGAAGAACGTGTAAGAAACTCCACGGACACTCTTTTAAATTATGTTCTGTATTAATTTTTTTTTTTTTGTTCTGTATTCAATTTCGCACGGAACCAATATTTGTATGGCCTACAGATAGATGTTCCGAGTCTGGGTGTTTGTGTATGTGACATTGTATGTTTGTAAATGCACCCACGACACAGGAGGCTATACACATCCCTATCATCCAAAAACGTGCCCAGAAGACTGGCAGCATTGCCACGTTGAATGGTAACACTAATATTACTTTTATCTATTGATACTTTTCTCAATTTTAGATTTGACATTTTATATTCTCCTGTTTGTGCAATTTTTGACATGAATGTTTACTTTATGAAGTATTCTTTTATTATTGTGACATGAATATTTACTTGTTAAAGTAATATTTTTTATTTTTTTTATTTATTATGTTTGACATGTATACTTACTTTGTAAAGTATTATATTTTTACTTAATTTATTTTTGTGAATATGAGGACTATATGGGTATTATTTTCTATTTCTTTCCTTTTTTAAAGTATATATAACGACGTCTGGCAGTTTAAGTACTTTTGTGGCCTACCCAAATGTCCCTTCTTTGGTATTGTTCGTCGGGTCGTTGAGCTCCTTATTGTTTCCTAAGTTGAGCTACTCGACTACTGACAAAAGCTTGCACTGAATGGACAGGCCCACTTAAATCTGTGTGGTTCTTTCTTCAAAAGACCATTTCAGACACTGATCTGCATGGTTCTCATATAACATATTGTGAAAGTGAGGACTATGTAGATCGCCATATTAGGGTTTTATTTCAGTTTGTCTGGCAGTTTGAGTAATTATTGCGGCCTACCCAAATGTCCTTACTTTGGTATTGTTCGTCAAATCGTTGAGCTCCTTGAAGTTCTAAGTTCGAGCTACACGGTATCTGACAAATGCTTGCACTGTCTGGACAGGTCCACTCAAATCTGTGTGGCACTTTCTTCAAAAGGCTACCTCAGACATTAACCTACATGGTTCTCATATGACTTGACCAGTACGGATTGTATGGACTTTAAAAGAGACTTTGACCTCTGAGTTTGTTTCGGTGTTTCTTCTCAGGGTAGTCGGCTAGGAAACACCGGCTTCATCTAGCTTAAAATGACCAAAAATATTTGACGTGTAAAAGTGTTATGTTTAACCTACTTACAAAATAAATATCATTTATCATTTATCATTTAACAAACGTTTCAAAGTTGGAGGTGTGACAATCCAGTGCCTTTGATGCAAGTAAAGCTACTGTCACCGGTCCTATGCCTTTTTCTCTTCAGACGTGTCGAACTTTCGTTTCATCGTTCAATGAGAATAAAGGAACACAGATGCACAAACATACTCTTCTTCTGCCTAGCCTTTTCCCAACTTTATTGGGGTCGGCTTCCAGACAAGCCGGATTCAGCTGAATACCAGTATTTTACGTAGAGCGGCTGCCTACCAGACCTCCACAACCCATTAGCTAGGGAACACGGTACTTATTGCCTAGACTGGAGTCTGATTTTCTGGCTTCTGACAATCCGTAATGACTGCCAAAAATCTCCAAATGACAGCCGGGACCAACGGCTTAACGTGCTTTCCGAGGCACGGAGAAGTTTCGTTATTTTAAGATGGTCACCCATCCACAGACCAACCTCGGCAAGCGTTGCTTAACCTCGAAGATCGTCCCGTGCGGCTGTTATAGTTCAGCCACGAGATGCACAAACATACATGTACGAGATATTATTGTGAACAATATGGACTATAATGTAATATCTTCTACATATTGGCTAGTTCCGTGACCAAAATAAAGTCGGGTACTTATTGTAAACAGTCACTTGTACCCCATTATAATATTACTTTAGATTGAAAATGGGGCACAACGTTATTCAAATATTCTTTAAATGTGATTCAGAATATTTTTAGTACGAGAACCCTCAATATAAACAGAGTTATAAATAAAAAAAAATAAAAATCGTTTATTTGCAAAACAGGTTATGGTAGTTACAAAATGTGATTGAAGCCTCCTTTTAAGCAAGATATGCCTGTGTTAGGAGACTTCGCTCTTCCACAACAAGACGTACATAATAATATTCCATAAATGCAAATATAACTTAATCTAATTTAATCTAGAATAGGTTTGTAATTTAATAGTGTTAATGTTGTCATAATAGCTGGTTAGTAATTTTGCTAAGTTTGAAAACAGTATACATACCTACGTGCGAACAGTACCAAGTTTATGTGTGTGTGTTAATGTACGTGTTGAAGAAGTGTCTCAGTATCGCAATAAGATAGGTTTTTAATCCATTCCCTTAACATTTTTTTGGAGTCATAATTGGGTTTTGAGTAGATGTACACGAGTTTATTTATTTTATTATATAGCTGAGCAAACCGTTTACTAAATTGTGTACTCGCAGACACGGTCCTTGTTTGAGGGACCTTTACTATAGTGTCTTTCCTTCTTTTTGATGGTATGCTGGCATCAAAAACAGTGGACTTGTGTTTTTTTAAAACAATTTGTAGGATGTAAAGTTTCCGGACCGATAGCAAGTTGCTAGTTTTATATAAATCTTCAGTTGGATATCTCCTTTTTTTGAAGTACATGCACTTGATTAGAGCGCGTTGCGCTCGCTCCAACTCTAAAAACTTAGTTTTCGATGCACCACCCCATATAGGTATACAATATAATAGCACTGACTGTACCAAAGCAACATATATATCATTAAGAAGATTTTTACATTGACCTAAATTACTACAGACATTTTTGGGAACTACATGTCTGAGAGTGCTGAACATCCAGCTAAACTTTCGGACTCTATTCGCAATCCGATCAAGATGAGGGTGCCAAGAGAGTCTCTGGTCAATTACAACACCCAAGTATTTCAGATATGGCACTTTATTTATAGTTGAACAGTTACAATTTGTGTGTTTGTCACATGTATGCACTTTTACATTAAAATCCTCACTGGGTTGTGTTCTGTTGCAGACACTGAAGCATATGTAATTTGTTTTTGAGATGTTCAGTGTAAGCAGGTTCTTGCCGAGCCACCTAGCTATTTTTGACAATATAGTTGTACTTATCTGGTACTTAGTATACAAAGTTGTACTAATAGAACTACCATAACCGGTCAACATGTTATTATTATCTACAGAAATGTAGATTTTATCGAGCCCAAGCAGTAATAGAAACACATTAAATTCTAATACATTGGGTTTCGTATTCATTCCATAACGGTCTGCAAACTGCCTTGGCACAATTGTTAACTACAAAATTGTCTAATGGTCTGGCATTTTTATAGTATTGATAATTTTATCTCGTTAATTATGTGAGCCAAAGGCTGGCAAAGCAAGAGGAGCAAGAGGACAAAAGTATGAATTGCTCGTTTAAATTTATGTCACAATTAATCGTCGCACAAGGCGGTCCGAAGTGTGGGGGTATAAGAATAAGAATAAGAATAAGAATAAGAAGTTTTTATTTGTATAGAATGTAGGTATTACAATAAGATGTTCACAAAAGTTCAAGAGTCCTTGTACATTCTGCCTTTCGGCATACAAACATTTATGGGTAGACACCGGTACATACATATGACATTGCAGGTTATAAGCGCAGAAATAAACGAAAATATGTTCCTATATACTATCACAAATCATCATTCAAAAAATCGGATATAGAATAGTAACATTTTTGTAACAATAAGTCAGTTAGTCGTTTTTTGAATATTCTAAATGGTTGTTCTTTTATAACTTCAGGTAACTTATTGTATATCTTTGGCGCCATACACATAACGCTTTTCTTTAACAGTGTGGTGTTATAGCTACCTGTGTGCAATAAATTTTGATACTGAGATCTCATACAATTTGTCCTCTTTCGTATCTCACATAACGATGGAAACAGATGCGGGTTGCTTTTTACAAAAATGGCTATTTCTAGAATGTATAGACATGGGAAGGTTAGTAATTTATGTAATTTGAAAATAGGAACACAGCTGTCCGTAACATGTAAATTAAAAATTGACCTAACGCATCGTTTTTGGCTTTTTGTTCTTCTGCATTTGGAGGTATTTGCCCATAATCGCCACGCTGGGCAGGCGGGTTGGCGATCGCAGGGGGGCGTAGCTTCTCGCACCGGTGACGCTGCTGCCCATCACCGGCCTGTTACATTTAGCTACGCCTATTTGATGGATATACCGCCATCGGTCGGTCGCCAGAGCCTCGTTCGTCATTCAGCAGGATGCACCACGTGCAGGTGAGGTTGGCTTGGGGCGAAGGATGGTAGTTCGCCCCTTACATCCCCTCCTCCTCCTCAGGCACGGTGGAGTGACGATTTGCGCAGGACGGCTGGCAGAAACTGGATGCGAGAAGCCGAAAATAGATCTAAGTGGCGTGCAATTGGAGAGGCCTATGTCCAGCAGTGGACTGCAACAGGCTGTTGATGATGATGATCGTTTTTGGGCTTTGAAAATGTTTTCTCTTTCACTACTATTACCCCAGAATATGATGCCAAACCTCAACGTTGAAATAACGAGGCCATGGTAAGCAACAAGGACTGTATTGGTATTGACTTTTTTAGATAGTGGTGGCGCTGTGGGCTTATTTAGCTCTTAAAGTGGACTGTATTTAATGATCAAACAATAGACAACACGCTTGGCGGGAGGAGACGTACGGGCTGCAAGGATTATAGGGAAAATGGATGCACAAACCTCTAACCAAAGCCACGTGTTTGTAGACACCGGCGCCGATGTAATTCTGCTTCCAAATTGCCGTTATCAGTCTCCACAAATCATCACACTGAACACAAACACTATTAGGTTGTAGGAAATGCGGCCGATACAAAGTTTTCGATTGGGTTTGTTCACAGCGCGGTCAGACACCAAACATGTCGCACGCTTAATAATAAACCGGAATATGTCAAAAATTAAGGATTTTCACTTTTTTTAATAAAACGAACTAACTCCGACCGAAGAATCTATAGGTGCAATTCCGCATGCGAAAGACATCAAATTGGCCTATTGTTAGATCACCCCTCTCTTTTCTATAAAAGCGCGCGACAATGCATTTCATGCGATAGAGAATCATTCAGTGATGTGGCGACCGTGATGTGAGATAGGTGTCGTTGTAGTAGTAGTAAGGTGAAATAATTCGGTTTATATTCAAATGCAGTTGACACTATTCTACTTTATTTTTATTCTAAACTAGCATGTCTCGTTTTACTTCACTTTAGTTGAAAACAGTGTTCTAATACAGCATGTACTATTTAGACTTATTGCAGTTTATCAATAATTTACAATTGTATAGATAAGAAACATTGCGTATTAGTGCGTTTTAGTATAAAATTATTACTTTTATTCGAGAAGCAATTCGTTTTATATCACTTTATTACCAAAACTATCGGTAGATTTAAATAATATTTGTGTTTATTTCGGTTTACGTTTTAAATGATCCTAAAGTCTAAAAGTGCTGTAACATTTACTGCAGTTTATCACAAAAAGTACTTTCAATTTATTTTAAATACCCATTAATAATAAGTACTCAATTTCTAGTTCCATATTTTTAATCCTGAAGATTACGTCTGCAAATAGGAAGCAGCGGTGCCTAAAACTTCTTATGATAAGTAATAATGCTGGATGTACTAATACGGATCTTATGATGAGTAATAATACTGGATGTACTGATATGGATAATTGCAAGCCAGTCGAAAAAAAAGTAAGCGAATAACGTCGCGTTTACGTAGTTACAAGAACAGTACCCCGATTGTAAATTTGCAAGTGAGTAAACGTAACTATCGCGTTTGCGTTAACATTTTTATCCTAACACTTATACCCTCAGTATTATGATCTACCAGTCAAATTTTAACGCAAAAGAAATATTTATGTTTACTCTCTTGCAAACTTCACTCGGAGTACAGTATCGATAGTACATTTTCATGTAATATTCTCTGATTGAATCGAAGATTTTACCTTTTTATATAATGTTGTATATTATTTATTTTTGAGTTTGCTCAATGAAACAGACGATAATGTCCAGCATTGCAAACACCATCATCACCATACAGAAAGTCCCGGTCATCGTCGAGCAGTTCTTTAAGTTCTTCTTTAGACTCATCTTCCTTGGACTCAACATCTTCAGGCTAATCTTCCCCAAGCTCTGATGATAATTCTCGTATACCCAAAAAGTCGTCTCCGTTATTGTATAATTATGACGAACATGACAGTAATGAAATCATTGAAGATATTGCTATCGTCTTATTAAAAAAAAAGACATCGTATGTAGCAACGTGCATTGTCGTGACGACATCGCATGTAGTGACGAAAACTACAGAAAAGATAATGTGCAAAATAAGCAAAGGAATATGAAATCGGTCACAACAATAAACATGCAGGCAGCATATGCGCAAAAACAGGAGATAAGCGATAGTGAGAAGAAGGACTTGAAAGAGTTAATCGCAAAGGGACTGATTCCATTATATTATGCCAGTTTTTACAACTCAAATCCTTAATTTTTTATACGAATCTTTTTCGTAGTATGTTTATATATGTATATGTTACCGGACAAATCCAATTTCAGGACAAACTTGTTTTACCTAGGCTAAACTAGTTATTACTATGCGCTTCCAGGACAAACTAGTTTTAACTGGGCTAAACTAGTTCTTCTTATACGTGACAGGATTAACTCGTATAGCCTAGTCCAAACAAGTTTATCCTAAGCCCGGTAGGATAAACCAGTTTAGGCTAGGCCTGATGCTGATACAAATACGTATAGTCCACGATAAACTGGTATAGCTTTGTCTAAACATAATAGTACCTATATACCTAGATATTAAAAATAAATTGTATAAAAAATCCATAATTGGAAAACTTATCACTTCTATTAAAACGGTAATGTTTGTTCGTTAAAACTAATGGATAATTGGCAATACAAAAAATCATACTATAACAAATAATAAGTGCATCTCACAAAACCTGGGCCTGATCGAACTGAATATTTCGTAGCTAAAAATCAAGGAATCAATATCGTTAAGGACTGCATCAACAATATTTCACAGCCTTTATTTATATCTGCTACCTCTAAAAAGTTTGATAGCAAATGTCGTATTCTGATCTGAAAAAAATAATACTTAAAAACATATAGATATATATACTTTATGATATCATTAATACCCCAGAAATATATATAAATAATTAAGCAAGAAAAAATAAACCCTGCAATATAGTTTCTAAAGCTACGTTAGAAATGTTTGGTGCAACTTTGTAAAAATCTTCGTCATTTTTCTGAAGAATAACCCCAATGATGTTTTTGAGATCACCTATGCCTTTGCCAACATCTGGTATAGTCACATTATCTTCAATATTGGGAGGTGGATGAGACTTGTCAGAATTAGCTTTCATTTCCTTAGCCTGATTCACATGATTTTCTGCTGCAGTTTTTCTAGCTTTTTGAATGTCATTTTCAGATGAAGAAACTTTTTCTTAGTTTCTAACTTCGGCAGCGTTATCATCACTGTCTTCCGTCAGGGTAACATTGCAATAATGTTCTTCTGCCTTCCTTAAATCATTGTCCTGAATATCATTTATGATTTTTTGCGGCAAAGAGGAAGTTGAAAGTCCTACTTTGGGTTCTGGAAGTGTGCGTATTTATATCAGGATCAACTAGTTTGGCCTAGTCCAAACTGGTTTATACTACCGGGCTTAGGATGAACTTGTTTGGACTAGGCTATACTAATTAATCCTGTCGCGTATAGGAAGAACTAGTTTAGCCTAGGCAAAACTAGTTTGTCCTGAAATCAAGTTTGGCCGGGAACATATATAAATATATATATATATATATATTTGAGTAGTCACAACTTACGAGACTGGTTAAGACTAATAGGTAAAACCTACTTTGTTCTATTGATTCTAATTATATTAATGTTGGTAGATGTAAAAGTGCAAGTAGTTATAGGTATAAGAAGATTTTATTTTTTAACCGACTTCTAAAAAAGGAGGAGGTTTTCAATTCGGATGTTTGTATTTTTTTTTTAATGTTTGTTCGCGCATAACTCCGTCGCTTGCCAACCGATTTGAAAAATTCTTTTTTTGTTGGAAAGGGTATACTTCCCAAATGGTCCCATAAAAAAAATATCGAAATCGAACAAGCGGTTTTTTTGTTAATTTCAATAAATGATAGCAAATCTGTCGGGATAGCTGAAATCGCATGTTTGTTTATTGTTTACACCAATTTATACCACGTGCGCTGTGATGGGTATGTTTAGCTAGGAGTGAACCACTAAAAAGTGAAAAATAAAAAATCTTTTTACAAAAAATAAAACCGACTTCTAAACAAAAAAACCAAACAGTATAAAATAACTTTAATTTCGGAAGTCGGTGTGTTCAACAACAAAAAAGCAACCAAAAGCACCGAGTTCCGAAATTAAAGTTATTTTATACTGTTTGGTTTTTTTGTTTAGAAGTCGGTTTTATTTTTTGTAAAAAGATTTTTTTTGTATTATGTTTGATACGTTACTTACGCATTTTGTGATGGCTATGAAACTTTCATAAACATTCTGTGATCGTCAAAAAATACGTTAATTACTAAGTACAAATGATTATAAGTTCTTATTTAGACTGATTATTATAACTACTATTGTTATTAGGTTCAGGAAGCAGTTACGATAAAACTTAAAATATAAACTTTTGTTTTACATTAACAAATATAACGGTGTTTTGCAAAACATTTCTATATTTTAATTTCAGTTTTACTTTTAAAGAGTAATAAGTATTATACATCAAAATAGATTATATTATTTATTAATACTAAAATGAATTACTAAATATTAGTTTGCAAAAATTTTGAAAATTGTTCATTAAATTTTATACTAAACTGACATAAGTCGAGGCTTTAGAAAATAAACTTTATTTATTCGTTTGGTATAAATAATATAATTAAACTATTATGTCAGTTATATGCGCTATACATCTCTCTAAAGTATAAGACCAAGAAAATAAAAATAAGACCATAAACACGTGAAAACCGTCAAAATGTTTTCAACGATGTAGAGACTCAAACTTTGACCGCGATTTCCCAAAAAAGTGAATTTTTGTCTTATTCCGGTTTATTATCAAGCGTGCGATGTGTGCACGCGAAAAATGTCAAATCAGAACTAATTGTCGAAAAAACGTCCCGGCGTCGCATACGCTCGCAGGGCTGTGCGGGGGTGGGAGGGGAGTAGGAAGGCGTGTTTCCGTACAAATATGAATGTTAGCGCAACCAGATAGGTTGTATAACATATAGGCGTAAGTACTTAACTTTTTACAAATATATTCAGCCTGAGGTTTCCATGTTAATTGATTGTCAATTAATATTCCCAAAAATTTAGCTACCTTAACATTTTCAATCTTATGACCATCATAATTGACGTTTAACGGCCGAACCCAATAACCGATCTATCACATACTGGAGATAGAAAAACAAATGAAACAACAGAAAAATCAAGAAAAATTATATAGTTTTTCTGTTGTTTCATTTGTTTTTCTATCTCCAGTATGTGATAGATCGGTTATTGGGTTCGGCCGTTAGTCTTTGGGATTAATTCGTTGGTAAAAATGCATGATATTAGTTTTTTGTATATTTATTTTTAAATTATTGTAATCAAGCCAGTTTACTATAGATTTAAGAGTGTTGTTAATATCATTTTCATAGTTTTCTTTACTTGTGCATTTAACTAGTGCTGTACTGTCGTCAGCAAACAATATGATTGGATGGTCTATTTGAAGTGGAAGGTCGTTGATATAAATTAAGAATAAAGGCGGACCGAGAACGCTTCCTTGAGGGACGCCATATTTAATGTTTCTATAAGAAGATCTGAATTTTATTTCACGTTTTGTATTCAAACAAATATCATTAATTTCAGTATATTGCATACGACCAGTAAGATAGGATTTAATTAAATTTAATGCATTTCCTCGAATTCCGTAAGCTTGAAGTTTGTTTATAAGTGTCTCATGATCTACGTAGTCAAAGGCCTTTGTCATATCCGTGAAAATGGCGCAAACTGGTGTTTTATTATCTACGTTCACCATTATAGTTTTTAATAAATCGAATATAGCCATATTGATGTTTTTATCTTTACGGAAACCTTTTTGTTCGTCACAAAGTAGGTTAAATTTTGTCAAAAAATTGTAAATTTGTTCATATATAATTTTTTCTATTACTTTAGAGAACACAGGAATAAGAGCAATGGGTCTGTAATTTGACATATTTTCTTTATTATTTTTTTTATGAAGAGGTTTTACAATTACTGTTTTGAGACTCTTAGGAAATACCCCGGAAGATATACTTGCATTAATAATATGACTTAAAGGACCAGAAATCACATTAGAAACGAATTTTATGACTTTAGTGGAAATGCCGTCGTAACCAAAGCTCTTTTTATTTTTCAATGATCTTATTACCCTTGATACGTCTTGCGGTACAACTGGGGACATGAAAAACGAATTTGGATTATGATCTATGTTCTTTACACGATGAGATGCAGATTTCGGTGAATCCGAGACTTGATCGACGAAAAAATCATTAAATAATTCAGCTATATCTTTAGGGTTAGTTATTATGACACCATGATTATTTATCTTAGAGATGGGTTCATTAATATTATTATTGTTGTTTATTATATGCCAGGCTGTCTTTGATTTGTTTTTCGAGTTTAAAAGTAAGTGGTTGTTTTGAGATTTTTGAGTTAATTTGACGATTTTTTTAAATTTTCTGGAATAATTACGAAATTTTTGTTTATTTTCCTCTGTGGGTTTTATTCGTTGCTGCCACAGTAGGAAGCGCTGTCTTTTACTGCATACACGAATACCCCGTGATATCCATTTAATTGATTTTCCAAATTTAACAGTTGTGTATTTTATGGGGAAGCACAGATTGTATAGTAAAAGAAACAAATCCAAGAACATATCATATGCTAAGTTTGGATCCTCGCTATTATATACCTCTGAAAAATTATTGATTTTTTTAATTCATTTAATTGATTTTCCAAATTTAACAGTTGTGTATTTTATGGGGAAGCACAGATTGTATAGTAAAAGAAACAAATCCAAGAACATATCATATGCTAAGTTTGGATCCTCGCTATTATATACCTCTGAAAAAGTTAATGATAGCAGATGGTTTTTAAATTTGAGTAGATTTTCACCCGAAATATCTCGTGTACTTTTACGCCAAGATTGTATCTGAAATGATTTACTAACTTTGATTTTTAGAATTTGCGCTGTGTGATCAGACAATGCTAAGTCTATTACTTCCCATTTACATTTTTTTCTGTAATTGTGAGCAAAATTATCTAGACAAGTGTTACTGTTAAGCCTAGTGGGAACATTTATTTCTAATTTAAGGTTATAGCTCAGGAGAAAACATTCAAGTTCCAATGTAAATCTGTTTCTCAACATTGTATTTATGTTAAAATCACCACACAATACTATTTTAGAGCCATTTTTAGTACATATAATTTTTAAAATACTGTCTAAATTTTCATAAAATTTGCTTAGGTTACACATTTTAGGAGGTCTATATATACATAGAACGATGACATTTTGTTTAACAAGTTTTATGGCACAACATTCAATTATACCTGTTACAGAGTATCTCATTATGTCTGGTAGTTCCTTGTATTCAAGCCCTTGTTTTATCAATATGCACGCTCCTCCGCGCTTTATGTTATTTCTAGAGTAACATGCTGCTAATTTATAATTTGGAATGCGTAACAGTTTCTCTTGTCCAGACATTATAAAATGCTCTGTTATACATAAGACATCAATGTTCATTTGTTTGGATAGTAATTCTTGAATGTGAACTGTTAATATATCTGATTTATTTAAAAGACCAGCAATATTTTGGTGCATGATATAAATGTGATCAGACACGAAAAAAATCAGAGTTTGTGTTTACAATGGGGTCATTATTAAGGTTGAATTCTGATTCGATATACATACAAGATTCTTCTCGGACAGTGGTAGTTAGCATTAGTATATTACTCATTATATTTCTCATTCCATGATTATTAAGTCTTCCAGTATATTTTGAGAACATAGTGGCATCATAGGATAAATTAAGATTAGAGTCTAGTAGCGTAGCATAGTTGTATGTGTGAATGTCCAAATAAAGTAGATTACTAAACATCTCAATACGGGAATTAAACATTATGGAAGATGTAAAGAATTTAAATGTTGGTAAACAAATAATTATATTTGTGTGTTGAATTTTTCGTAAAGATGATCTTATCTCTAAAATTAAGTTTAAATAGTTCATAGATTTTTGAAAATCCTCTTCTCCGATCATTATGACACAAAAGTCATTTTTTGTAAAATCCACTAATTTAGTATGTAAATCACTAAAAAGCTGCATAATCCCGCTGTTTGGAAATAGATAGTGACATATCTGTGAGTTGTTAAAAGTTTCTTCAGCAATAGGTAAGATCTTATTCGTTTTGTTAGCACTGACAATGCATAATTTATTTATTTTATTTATTTTTAAGGATTGGCTGCTTTCAGTTGTGTCAGGTATCCCTACATCACTATGAGGCGACGATGTGATTTTTCCTTTGTTTACTTCTTTTGGTGGGTGAATTTCTTTTAAGACTGACTTTATTTTCTTTTTAGACTTGTTACGTGGGGTCGCGATTTTAAGACTTTTGCAAGGACTGTCAGTTTCCATAGTTAACTCGCTTGATGCTTTTTTTAGAATTTCATGTTTGGACATTATATCATTTAAAGCCTTTTTAAGTTCACTATTTTCGATAGATAAATTATTGATTTCTTCATGTGCAGAGTTCAGTTGCAAAGTCAGTTGTTCAATTTGTTGTTTATATTCTTGGACTTGAATGATGTTTTCATCTACCGATGTGTTTGGTAAGCTACTTGTGGTGCCATCTAGGTTTGAATGGTTCATACTATTATCAGACGACATTGCTGTTTCAGATAGTGTGCGTGTTTTTCTAAACGTTATGTATGGTATGGGGGGCCTTCTGCGAAAAAGTAATGCTAGCAAAGGAGGAGGTGAAATACGTGAGGGAGAGTCAAACCTCACGTCCCAGCTGTCGCAACAGAAGGAGAATTCCCAGGCGTCGGGAGTTGCAGAGCGATTTTTGGGCACCGTAGACGCGGACCTGTGGATAGCGAGCTATGCGCGGCTCGCCGTCCGATAACAACCAGGCCCGGGTTGACGGCGTGTCATGTTCCACGCGCGCCTCAAAGAGAGGTCAGCAACGAAGACGGGGCCCCATAGGGTCAGTGCCTGCTAGGGTTGTGGAATTTGTTCGAAGAGCCACCGCGGCCCTGGAACGTAAAGGGCACAAGAAGGATCACGGGTGGGTTTTAGTCAGTAAGAGTTTGACACTCCCTTCCACTCCACCTGGGGTGTGTCCAGCAGTGAATTTCTTACCGCTGAAATGTTACACAGCTGATATAATAATATCAGGTAACGGGTCTATCTTCATAGTTAAGCAATGCCACCCTCGAAAGTACTGTAACAAAAGTACATGACTGCTATTTCTATCGTTAAGGAATTTTTGTATAAGTTAAAAAATAATAATAGCGTGCATGACATAACTGAAATACACGCAAATTTTTCTTTCTTTCATGCTGTGTTATTAGAACTTGTTATTATAAAAAATATTGAAGATCTTTCAGAGTCATGACAAGGGCTCATAATCCAGAAAGACAGAAAATCAGTCTTATCGAGGGGTATCACATTATCAGGACTGGGTTATGGAGATTAGATAGGCAATTGGATATGGTAGGAAAACCAGTGGTGTAAAAAGAATGGAACATAATCAAACGACTTCTTCAGTTCTGGGTGGAGTGGAGGAACTCTTACTGACTAAAACTCATCCGTGTTCTTCTAAATGCCCTTTGCATTCCATGGACGCGGAGACACTTTCGAACAAATTCCGCAACCCTGGGACTGGGCACTAGCCCTAACGGGCTCCGTCTTCTATGCTGATATATATTTGAGGCGTGCGTGGAACACAACGCGCTGTCCACCTGAGACTCGTTGTTATCGGACGGCGACTATAGTAGCCAGGAATCGCTTTGCAACTCCTTCTGTTGCGGTGGTTGGGACGTGAGATTTGCCTCTGCCTCACGTGGTCCGCCTCCTCCTTCCCTAGCATTACTGATTCGCAAAAGGAGGTGACTGCTTCCCATGCCTCCTCACTTCGGACCATGGATTGAGCCCGGGATTTAATCATTGCTACGGGAGCTGGAAAAGTTTTTGTTAAAGCGATCAAAACCCTTGTAAGTTAAGTTCTTAATGTTAAATGAGAGTAATTATGACAAGACTAGTAAGTACTTGAGCAATACCGAGAAATTATCTTTTTAGAATGGAAAACTTTAACAATCTAACTTCGTTACAAGTTTAGTACGTAGTCGAGTTAGTTTTTTTGCTACATCAAGAGAGGTTTATTCCTCAGTAATCCGCGGTAGTAAGATGATTAAAACATTATGGAAAGTTATATTAGTTCGTCAACTATGATATCTAGTTTAATTAGATTAGAATCTGGAGTAAATGAAGGTAAACATATTGTGAGGAAGAAGGTTTATTTTGTGAAGCAGAACACCGTATTACTTACTAGCATTTTATTGGGATTTTTCAGTTACAGCACATATTTTTATCCCAGAAAATCGCAAGGTTCTTGTAAGATAAGCCGCTCGTACCTACACAATAACAGCCACAAGGGTCAATCTTGCCAGGTTTGTGGAATTTACTCGAAAGATTCACCGCGGCTCTGGAACGCAAAGGACATTAGGAGGTACACGGATGGTTTTAGTCAGTAAGATTCTGACACTCCCTACCGCTTCGCCCAGAGTGGAAGACGTAATTGATTTTATACTTTTCCATCCTTATGAAAAGGGTCAATCTTCGAGGACAAGCAACGCTTGCCGAGTTTGCTCCTGTACTAAACTGTGTTTCTGTTATTTCTAGACTAGCGTTTACTAACGGCTTCACCGCAAGGAAGTCGAAATTATTCCAAAGGAAAGTTTAAACAGGACAGGATTAAACGTCTAAACTTACATCTCACTTTTTACATGCTAATTCCCAATATGTCTAAGGAATCATGTGTTAATTCCCTTCATAGGCTAAGGCGCAATTTTTGAATACCAAAACAAATACAAAAATTTTCTTCTTAATTTTAAATATGAGGAATTTATCACGTGACATTTCGACAGCGTTTGTCAATCACGTATATTTTTGACAGTTTTGACAATCGACTTCGCCACTACCGCTAACAGAACTTTTTTTTATCTAAGGCCTCTTGATACGTCCTTCAAACGCTTCCCACCTATCCGATTATAGGACACAATGGGAGGATCTCATCTTGACCTCAGGGAGTCGCAATAACTAAGGTTCGGCTTAGGAGACGTAATGCGATTTGGGGATGTAAGGGCGAGGTGGCGTTGTAAGATGAGAAATAAATACAAGCCTTTAAAAGTTGGGGAAGGCACAAGTATATAGTAGAATACAACAGAAATATTATTATATATAATTATTGTACACTATCATCATCTGCCGAGCCTTTTCCCTAGTATATGGGGGTCGGCTCCCAGTCAAAGCGTAGCAGAAAGTCTCGTCATGTTAAGATGGTCACCCATCCACAGACCAACTTCGGCAAGCATTGCTTAACCTTGAAGACCGATCCGTGCGGCTGTTATAATTTAGCCACGAGCTCCTCTTTTTGTAACTTTAATAAATTAAAACAGACGCTAAGAATGAAGGTTGGGTTTGTATTCAGTCTTGTTTAAATTCATGGAAGAATCTAAGGTTAGTTATTGCCTTTCATTCTATACTATAAATAATTATCTCTTTTTTATTTCTGTAACCTCTTCACATTTTAATAGCTGAAATAATTTCAATGAAAGCCCTAGCCAAATTCATCTCGGATATTCCCCGCTTAGCTGACGATAGAACAGCAGCTAAACACGCGGTGATGGAAAGTATTTGTCGATATAATATCGTTTCCAGGCCGTTGGGTGCCTGTTGCATAAATATGCAACAAATGTCGACCGGGAGCAACTCTTTGGTAGATGTGAAAAAGAACATTGTATGAAGATATATCATTTTCTGGGATTAAAAAATAGAGTTGAAGTTTGTATGCATTTGCATTTGCTGTTTTAGAACAATTTAATTTTTAGTCGAGTCTATTTAGACTCGACTAAAAATTTAATTGTTCTAAAATAGCCCTACCAATAGATCGACAAAATGGTGTATGTAAAGATAGATACCGGGCTTGCGAATGGTGAGCTATGGGTGGCTCGCTGTCCGATAGCAACCAGGCCCGGGTAAACCGCGACGGCGTGTCGTGTTACACGCACGCCTCAAAAAGCTGTAAGCAAAAAAGACGGGGCCCATAAGGCCAGTGCCTGCTAGGGTTGCGGAATTTGTTCGAAAAAGTCACCGCGGCCCTGGAACGCAAAGGGCACTTGGAGGAAAAAGGGTGGATTTTAGTCAGTAAGAGTCTGACACTCCCTTCCGCTCCGCCCAGAGCAGGCGAAGTCATTTGATGATTACCCATCCAGAAAAAATGGTGTCCTGGGGGACCACATCTATTTACCAAACAGGAAGTTATGCTTATTATCTATACTAATATTATAAAGCTGAAGAGTTTGTTTGTTTGTTTGAACGCGCTAATCTCAGGAACTACTGGTTCGAATTGAAAAATTCTTTTTGAGTTGAATAGACCATTTATCGAGGAAGGCTTTAGGCTATATATCATCACGCTTAAGCCAATAGGAGCGGAGCAGCGATAAAGAATGTTTTAAAATCGGGGATTCCACGGGGACGAAGTCGCGGGCAGCAGCTAGTTATAGTATATTAGTCAATTACATCGCAAAAGAGATGCCGTGAAATCATTGTTGCCTCAAAATTAAAAGACACAGGAAAAATCGCCCTTCAAATCAGAATTTTACCAACTACTTTTGGTCGGATCCAGACAGGCCAAATGCAGCTGAGTATCAAAACTTCACTTTGAACGACTGCCTATCTAACCTCTTCATCCCACTTACTGAGAAGGAGCAAGAAAAACTCCCCGAGAGTGGAGATAAGTACACACAATCAGTCCTTCGGGTTTACTACTACACTTACTCTGATACTACCCTACATACTCTCGCATCTCTATCCTCTCATTTATCCCATTCAGCACTACCTGCACGTACGAAGATATGTGTTTCGGTCGCATTCGGCAATTTTCGCCAATGTTCGGGTACAGAATAGAGCCTACTGACAGAAGGTCAGCTCCATGCAACGAGCGGAAATTGAATGGCTAAAAAAAAATATTTATCATCAAATCTTGCAGTCTGCTTTTATTCAGTATAACCGATCAAACAATTCTAAATATAATTAAAAATACTGAAGTAACGCCAAATAAGTTTCTGGACGTTACTTTGGATCAAAATATGAACTGAAGAACTCATGTCGACACTGCCTTTTTTTTGGATGGGAAATCATCAAATGACTTCTACCGCTCTGGGCGGAGTGGAAGGGTGTGCCAGACTCTTACTGACTAAAATCCACCCGTGATCCTTCTTGTGCCCTTTGCGTTCCAGGGCCGCGGTGAAACCTAGCAGGCACTGACCCTATGGGGCCCCGTCTTCGTTGCTGACAGCTCTTTGAGGCGCGCGTGAGACACGACGCGCCGTCGACTTGGGCCTGGTTGCTATCGGACGGCGAGCCGCCCATAGCTCGCCATCCGCAGACCCGCGCCTACGGTGGCCGGAAATCGTTTCAAAACTAATAAATAAGTTTGAATACGTGCTAAAAAATTAAAAATATCACAAACGTCCAAATGGCAATAACATCATATCATTCATATGTGAATTCGTATCATGTAATGGATTGATTATATGGGACATTAAAACCGATCAAAATAGATCACTTGTTGCAGAAAAAAAGGTCTTTGGTCAAAATACGATCCGACGATTCTTGTCAGCCAGTATTCCAGAAACTAAGTTTGTTAGCGCAACCTTCTCTTTATATTTATGAGATATGTATGGTCGTGTGGAAGCATGAGGAATTATTTACAAAAGCAGACAATGTACATCGTCGAAACCGACGCGACCCTCACAGGCTTGTAAGGAATTTCATTCCAAGGCTAGCTAAATAAAGTAAAAGCTGTTTGTTTATGTGTGTTTCACTTCTATGTGTGGTTGCTATTATTTATTGAAATTAACAAAAATGCTCATAAAATAATAACTACTCGACGAAACTGAACTTAATTCTTATGGGATGAAATTGCAACTATTTTTCATCGAATAAAAAAACAACCACGTAAATCGGATCAGAAATCTCGGCGTAATCGCTGTACTCATACATAAATAAAAAATCCCTATCTCAAAAACTACTGTACCGATTTTGATGAAACTTGGAGTATACCCTAAGTTGAACAATATCTAGTACAACGAAAAAAGCATTTCTTAAATCAGACCTATAGTTCCGGAGATATGCGAACACAAACATAAAAACATACACTTTTGAAATTTGGCACATTTGTTCAGACGCTGATATAGACTAAAAATATAAGAAAACTGGGCAGTTCTGGAAATATTATATGTATGTATATAATATTTCCAGAACTGCCCAGTTTTCGTCGGTCGAATTGATAACCTCCTTTTTTTAAGTCGGTTAAAAAAAGAAGAAAGAATTCAATTGCACGCCTATAATGTTACGCAAAACATGTATGCTTTGTATTTATTTATTGTACCAGTTTCCATCATACGTGTTTTAAGCAAAAATATATTATTTTATTATATTCTAAACAATTGCACGCACATATAGACAAGTAAGTGCTGTTATCTCAAACAAATTCCTCGCGATCGGGATTTGTATTTTTTTTTTACCTTGCATGCCTTTATGTCAGATTAAATTTTGTCCGACCAGCATTGGGCAACCTCTATCATTGGCCATGTCTAAATCCTGGAAGATACAGGTTTTGGCGCACGACAGGCAACTAAGGAGGTGACATTTGTCCTGTGAGGAGGACCCACACATGCGTTTGGGATGGGTGGAGAATGTCCCATTTCATTTGGCCAGATTTTTTTTTTTTTTACAAGTCAACCTGGCTTCGTACTTCCCGTCCTCCGTCCATTGCAGTTCACGTCTTGGGGTAGATTAGGGGGCATTCGTTAGAACGCTAGTAGGTACTAGTAGGTACCCCACGTCAGGCGTGCCTATTGCGTGCGTTCGTTCTTGCTCGTTGTATAGGTTGTACTTCTGCTCCTTTCTGCTTTGTGGCTAGGGTCACGTACAATTGTGTTCTCATTGTTAGGGCAAGTAGAAGTGTGGTATTCAGACTGTTTTGTTAGCGGATGGGAACTCGATAGTTGACGGAGGTTGTTAGAATAATGTTTTAAGTAAGAAAAAGTGTTGTGATTTTTAGACGACTGCCCAAGAAAAGGAGTGTTATGTTTTCAGGGTTAATGTATGTTTGTGAGTTTCTTTATTCTACCATAGCTTCTCAACGGCTTAACTGATATCAATTTTTGCGATATCGTTAGAAGCGCTGTGTTATCCCGGGTAACATAGGATATTGAAAATTCGAAATAATAAAAAGGGGGAGCCATGGTGCATAAATAAAAACGAAAATATTTTGTTTTATATACTATACTTACGTATATTATCATCGTCTCAAGCTTGCTTAGTAGGTACATAACAAAAAAGGTTTGAAATAAAAAACAAATATTAAAAAACGCGCCTGTCATGTCAAACAATGAACCAAAAAATTAAAAAAACAAGCTAGATAATAATCTTTTCATTGCAGTCGGGAGACGGTTCCTTTGAATAGTTCTTTACAGCAATGCTATTCTGTAAGAACTCACTCCAGTGCTCACTTCTGATTCTGCGATGAAAACTGTATTTGGTATTCTGTAACTTGATGAAAACTACGCTAGCGCCAATAAATGAGAACATAAGTGAAGCGAACTACTTTTAAGTGGATAGTTATTTAACTTGACAGTCAGAATACCAACTACTTTTCACTTCAGGTGAGTTACAAAGTGTAATCGAAAATGAGATATGAATCGTATTCGCACGTGAGTTCTTACAGAATAGCACTGCTGGTCTCCCGACTGCAATGAAAAGATTATTATCTACCTTGTTTTATTTTTATTTTTGAAGTACGTCTAGCATGTCCTCCGTGGTCACACGGCTGGACGCCTGCACTATGGACCGACTCAATTTAAGCTGTAACACAAAGCTTCTATAGTCCAATATTCCCGTTCAGTGAGCACAGCTGTATAACATAGCAACATGCCCGTATTCCTGAAATGAACAGAGGAAACCGGCCGGCGCGTATCGGTTATATGAAACTGCACTTGTCGCTAACGCATTGGTAGGTGGCGCTAGACGCTATGATGTTGCTCGCACTTGGAATCTTGGGAGTGCCGGTAAGTAAGCAAGTAATTTTTTTTTCTTTTCTTTTTCAGATATAAATTTGGAAGGAAATAAGGAAGGTTATCCCAAGCCTGTTCACCACTAAAAGGAAGTTCAAAATTCAACATTTTGATGTTTCAAGCATTGTTTAAAAAAAAAAGCTCTCAGTAATGGGTACAAATGAAAACAACTAAAGATATATTTATTTCCATTGTTCGATCTGCTATCTAATTAATAATCAATTAATTGAGGATCATTAAGCAAATGCGAAGTTTTTGCTCTAATTTGTTATATATTAATTACTAGTTTTACTTTTGCTCTTGTTCAAATATATTTTCGCAAGAAAATAATATAAAGCCGTCTCCAGAATCTCATCTAGTATCTCTGTACCAGAATTCATCAAAATCGGTTCAGCTATTTAAGTGTGTAACGTAACAAAGACACAAATTTACTTTCTCACTAGCAATATTAGTTAGGATTACGATAAGAGTTCCATAATTTTACTATCCTTGGATGAAAAAACCGCACCAATGTTTATAAAAATAGCATTTATTTCATTCTGTTTTTTTTTTTAGTATTTGTTGTTATAGCGGCAACAAAAATATATCATCTGTGAAAAGTTCAACTATCTATCAAGGTTAATGAGATACGGTGACAGACGGACAGAGAGGCAGACGAACGGACAGTGGAGTCTTAGTAACAGGGTCCCGTTTTACCTTTTGGGTACGGACCCCTAAAAAGAGGCCTTTTCGATAGAAACTTTGTTCATTTTATGAAATAACTTTATAAACTCACTACCAATATTGTAACGTAATTTATTTAACAACACAACTTTCTCGAGAATGTGTGAGAATGTAATGAAAGGATGTACGTGGAAATTGAGTTATTTAAACTCAATTTTCACCTTCTAGTATGCGTTCAATGGAGTTGAAAATTGATGCGATAACATGGTGCCCTAGGTCTTAGGTAAAATTGAAAAGTTGTTAGAAAAAAGCGCTCGAGGCTTAATAATAATCCGCACACGCATCCGCACTTCGATCTTCGAGGTTAAGCAGCACTTGCCAGGAATGATACGTGGATGGGTGTCGAGAGATTCCTCGGTGCTTTGGAAAACTTTGAACACGTTATGACCGTTACTCCCGCCCATCATTTGTAAATCTTTGACAGCCATTACAGAATGTCAGATATCAGATAATCAGAAACCAGAATTTCCAAAGGTTATCGTGTTACACAGTAACTGGGTCGTGGAGGTCAGATAGGCAGTCACTTCATGTAAAGAAATGGTACGCATAATCAGCCTTTTAATGTTCCCACTCCTGGGACACAGGCCTCCTCTCTAGGCGAGTAAAATGGGCCGTAATCCACCACGCGGGCCCAGTGCGGGTTGGTGGATGTCACATGTCTTTGAATTTTTGGTTCTGGGACACGCCGGTTTCCTCAAGATGTTTTCCTTCACCGTTTTGAGAGCAGTGGTGATGATATTAATTACACAAAGTATTGCGCCTGGCTGGGTTTGAAACCGCGACCCAAAATTCTTAAGTAAGCCGTTACCACTCGGCCACCACTGCTCTATGGTAACTAGTAATGGTACGCAGCTGCAGCATACTAAACTGAGAGTCGACACCAACATGGTTGGGAAAAGGCTAGGCAACCAGATTTTAAATTGAGCATTCATATCCAAAACCTGATCGACACGATTGGCGCAGTGGTTGAGCGTTCGGCTGCTGCGCTACGTGTCGCGGGTTCGATCCCCGCACGGAACAATTGTTTGTATGGCCTACAGATAATTGTTCCGGGTCTGGGTGTCTTGTATATTTGTGAGTATTCATGTTTGTGAACACACCCACGATACAGGAGTACATCCTAGTGTGGGGCAACGTTTTTTAAAAAAAGAAGAAGAAGAATAAACTAAAAGATACCTCTTACTTCTTGAAATAAGTGTCCTTCCGTCCTTTTTATAGTCTGTGTCAACATAACTAGATGAACGCTTATTACTGCAAATAACGGTGAGGTGATAAGCGTTCATCTGGTTTTACAAATACGGTGTCGTACGCCTCCGGGGCTCTTAACAAATGACAATTGTACAACGCCACACCTGGTCGGAGAATACCCACAAGACATGAGTCCAGAAGGTCTGTTTAATACAAATAAAAAAAACTGACGGACCCATTATTGCTGACAGATTACAAGACGTTCAGTGCTGGACGTCATCACTGAACATCAACATTCATTTAACATCTGACATCAACCGGACCTCTGTTTCTTACAACTTAGCGAATTTACAAGTCATTTATAAATCCAATAAAAATTGCTGGATTCTATAAAAATCCAAAATGGGAGAATAGAGGAATAGATAAAAAAATACATAGGTATTACTTCCAAGAAAAGTAAGGATGCAAACAGGAGGATTGTACTATATTATTATTATATCACTAGCGACCCGCCCCGGCTTCGCACGGGTGCAATGTAGATACTAATGTTTCCTCTACTATAACATGCATGTATTATACATATAAACCTTCCTTAAGAATCAGTCTATCTATTAAAAACCACATCAAAATCCGCTGCGTAGTTTTAAAGATCTAAGCATACATAGGGACAGACGGCGGATAGCGACTTCGTTTTATACTATATAGTGATTAGATTAAAAAAAAATTAAAAGCATCGGTAAGCAATCCTAGCTGATCCCAGCTTATTACCGAACATTGTATTTTACTTTATAAATTCATTCAGGATTCAAGATGGGTAAAGAAAATGTTTGAATCATGTTAACCCAAATCTGGCTAATCTTTTCACCAAAACATGGGCATTTTTTCATATCGTACCGACATAACGACGCATAAAAATGTCATTTATCAAAAACAAAATAAAAACACCGGAACTTCTGTCCTTCCATTTTAATGTGACACACATGAGTCCCACACGTGACCCAATTAAGGCGACCATACAGACTTTTTAGTGGTTTTAAAGGAGAACGTGCTTAGTCAAAACGAGTAGTGTAATGTTAGCTCGAATAACACGGCGAGTATTTAAATGTGTAGGTATCATGTTTGTTTTAGAGCACTTTTTTGGTAATTTGTTTATTTTACTGAATTAATAAAGCAAATATGATTTTGGGTTCGTTTTTATTTTTTGTGATAAAATAAATACGAGTCTCAAATAGTATGTATCTTGCGTAAAAAAATGTGAAAATCCGTATGTTTCGATTAAATTGTTACTTGTAATTTAATAGAAACGGTTCAATTAAAGTCGCAAAGTCATCTTTGCATACAGAGGAAAAAATGTAGGGAAATTAGATGTATTATTGACATATTACGTTTGTTTCTCCAAATTAAAAGAAAAAGGAGCCTCTAGGGTGGAAAGGTGCTGGAGGCAGCAAGAAGCACACTTCTTGCTGCGGCCTGACCTTTCGTCTTCCGATCCTGCCCTTTCGCACACCCCAGCCCAGCCCACCGCAGCACCCCAACGCTATGGCTGTAAAAGTTACGCTGCGTCCGGGAACCGTAGAAAGAGGCGTCACCTACGCGGCAGTACTAGCAGAGGCGAGAGCTAAGTCCAAGTTGTCTGAACTTGGCATACCGCCCATCCGCTGCTCCATAAATAAAACACAAAAATTCGCCAGCAGACCTCAAACGGCTGAATGCATTTGGATCAAACTTGAACTGTTACAAAAAAATACCTTTTGACATATTAGAATTAAATGAAAATAAATTTTAAACCTATGTTAAAAGCACGCTTTGTAAACAAGCATACTACAAGCTAGATGATTATATTCAAGATAAGAATGCTTGGAAACGTGCTGGTCCTGCTCCATAGGACAATATTGGGTGTAGTAGACAAAGCCAAACTTGTCGGTCTGTATGTGTGATCTATCTGCTATGTATACAGGTGTAGTTACTGATCTTTTATAGTTAATTTAACACACACTGATTCATTGTTGGTAATTCTATAAAACAAGGATTAAAAAAATTGTAAATATGTGAGTACTATGTCCCTGACTAGCAAATTTATTAATTTTACTAGTCAGGGATTTAATTTAGTTGTTTCTTTGTTGTACCTGGTAATAGTATAGTACTTAGTTTTATTCGGGTGCATCGTCCTCACATATAACCAATTGGCTAATGTATACAAAATATTGTAAAACTTATACATATTTGAAAAGAGTAACTATGGAGTTTCTTGTCCGTTCTTCTCCATAAGAGTCTACTTTTTGCGAATGGACAACTAGAGTCACTATAATATTTTTATTTTCAAATGTTTTGACGTTCAAAAGTGCCGTTAATGGTCTAGTTGAAATAAATGAATTGACTTTGACTTTGAACACACAGGTAATTTGTGTCCTCTGCTAGTATTCTGGAATTTATTCGAGAGAGCCACCGCGGCCCTGGAACGCAACGGCTCTAGGAGGAACATGGGTGGGTTTAGTCAGTAAGAGTCTGACACTCCCTTCCGCTCTGCCCAGAGCGGACGAAGTCAGTTGATAATTTCCCATCCAGAAAAAAAGTAATCTGTGTTCTGGCTAAAGACATATACACTTTGTATCCAGTTAGTACGTTCCCGTAGGATAATTTGCGACTTTCCCGCAGAGCAAGCCGCTAACAAATCTAGTGCTTCTAATTAAATGCTTCTTAGACTTTTGTATTTATTTATAAAATACTCGCAGCGCCCTGCGTTTTCACTCGCGTAGTTCCCGTTCCCGTGGGAATGCGGATAAAATATCGCGTAACAAACAAAATCACATTCGCATTTATATAATATTAAGTTAGGATTTAGAATAAGTTAAGTATATATGATTTGGAAATCTATTAAGCTTCTATTTATTTTAGTGTTTATTTCTTATGTTATGAAAATTAGCTTTTTTATTATTATTACTTAATAGATAAGGAAATAGCACAGTTCTGGACTGCCCGTTGCAGTTTATTTTAAAATATTTATTGAATGAGTTTTATAAATATAAATTTTAATATTTAGTTGAAAGTAGAGAGGCATACATACATACCAAGAACTAATCCATAATAAATTTTAAATTTTCCCAAGGAAAGATAAAATATATTATGTTTATCTTTCCTTTAGTAACCTTTTATAGGGTTTTTTATTGGCGTCTGAATATTGCATTGGAAAAATAATTCTGACTCAGCAATCAAATAACCTCACACGTCGAATTTCGTCACATTCTGAGTTTCTGACCCAGCATCGTTAAACGTGACATTTATATTACAATATATAAATACGTGACAAAATGATCACGACGTTTCCAAAAATCACTAAAGGTGGGGTTACACCAAACGACGTAATGTACATACATATATGTAAATTCTATCCCTCAACCAAATATTGTTTTGGTTTAATAATTACCGCATTTTCGTAACAATATTGTGGTAGGGTTGCAATCTTAAAATATACAGTTCAGTAGCAGTGTTTTACGTGAAGAGTGCCTTTTCGTCAAAGTCAGTCAGTCATTTCATTTATTTCAACTAGGTCATTAAAAGGCACTTTTGAACGTCTAAACAGAAAAAAAAAATATTATAGTGACTCTAGTTATCCATTCGCAAAAATTACAATGCATTCAAATAACACTAAGTGCTATACTACTAATAGGTACAACGACGTTATAACAGCAGAGGTAAAATTAATATAATACTCACATATTTACAAATTTTGCAACCATTGATTTATATAATTAACAACAATGGATCAGCGTGTGTTCAATTAAATATAAAAGATCAGTACACTTACTACACTTACTTGTATACATAGTAAATAAATCTACACATACAGACAAACAAGTTTGGCTTTGTCTACTACACCCAATATTGTCCTATGGAGCATGTTTCCAAGCATTCTTGTTTTGAATATTTTCATCTAGTTTGTAGTATGCTCGTTTAAAAAGTGTGTCTTTTAACGTAGGTTTAAAATTTCCTGTCATTTAAATATAATATGTTAAAAGGTATTTTGTTGTAACATTTAACACAGTACCCCATGAACGATGTTCGTACTTTGGCTAATCTATAAAATGATTGATTCATTCGCGCACCTCAAAGAGCTTTCAGCAACGAAGACGGGGCCCCATAGGGTCAGTGTCTGCTAGGGTTGCGGAATTTGTTCAAAAGTGTCACCGCGGCCCTGGAACGCAAAGGGCACAAAAAGGATCACGGGTGGGTTTTAGTCAGTAAGAGTCTGACACCCTCTTCCGCTCCGCCCAGAGCGGGAGAAGTCATTGATGATTTACCATAAAAAAGTGGTAACCCACAGCGAGGCTGCTGTCAGAATATCTATCTCTTTCATTCGTAGTCTGACTTTCTAGTCAGACGTCACGGGTGGCAGTTGTAGTTCTGTAAAACTGACAACCGAGACAAACAACTCAACGTGTTTTGTGTGTGAGTCACGCTATGTAGGTAAGGAATGAACATTTTGACGGCGTGGTTGGCGCAGTGACTGAGCGATTGACTGCTGCGTTACGTGTCGCAGGTTCGGTTCCCGCACCCACGATACAGGAGAAATTCCTAGTAGGTATGTGGCAACATTTTTTGAACGTATTTTTTATTAGGTTTCCATCTGCAGACAGACCTCGGCAAGTGCTTGATCCATCACAAAAATATTCGACATCTGTCAAAAATAAAGTCAATTTGTATAGGTCCGAGACTCAAGAAAAAAAACCTTTCTCATCGTTTGGTGTGAACCTCCCTTAAAATGAATCATTTGTAACTGTTCGTCTCGTGATGCTCTTATATGGAGCCCCTTGACACGACACTCTTTTGTTTTGTCAGTAATTAGCGCCTCTAAAATGTCTGCTGTTTTCTATTGTTTGAGGTTTAATTATGACGAGAATTGAATGGTGTTTTGTACGTTCTTTATATGTGTATTGTGCTAGTTAACAGCTTGTTATTGGCTCAATACTAGAAAAAAATATCAATTTGTATCGAATTAGAAGTCTGTAAAAATCTTCCCGAGACAGCTGACGTAAATGTGAAGCGAGCATGGAACGCCCAATCCATTCAATGAAGGTATAATGACTCTCGGAAAACTCTCTTCAAACTCACTCCATTTAAGTTTGTCCTGAGAGGTTTACATAGTATACACGCTGAAATCCTGGCTTGTACAGGTAGTGGCTACGAAAATATCAAAAGTTTTATAAAAAGCGGGAGGACAAATAAACAAATTATTGAATTAATAGAAGATAATTAATAGAAGATAATTAATAGAAGATAATTAATAGAAGATAATTAATAGAAGATAATTAATAGAAGATAATTAATAGAAGATAATTAATAGAAGATAATTAATAGAAGATAATTAATAGAAGATAATTAATAGAAGATAATTAATAGAAGATAATTAATAGAAGATAATTAATAGAAGATAATTAATAGAATTAATAGAAGATTATTAATGAATAGAAGCTAATTATTGACCTTTTTTTCTGGATGGGAAATCATCAAATGACTTCTCCCGCTCTGGGCGGAGTGGAAGGGAGGGTCAGACTCTTACTGACCAAAACCCACCCGTGTTCCTCCTAGTGCCCTTTGCGTTTAGGTGACTCTTTCGAACAAATTTCGCAACCCTAGAAGGCACTGACCCTATGGGGCCCCGCATTGGCGTGCAGTGGTTCGAGTTAGGGTAGGCCAGACAAAATGTCCAAATAAATTTTAAAAAATAACCACATTATTCAGGGTTGATTTTTAATGAAACGAGTTTTTTTTTAAATAGCATATTTAAAAAAAAAGAACACCGCATTTCAACCATGAATAATGTGGTGTTTTTTCTCTGGCCTACCCTAACTCGAAACACTGCACGCCACTGAGGCCCCGTCTTCTTTGCTGACAGCTCTTTGAGGCGCGCGTGGAACACGACGCGCCGTCGACCCGGGCCTGGTTGCTATCGGACGGCGAGCCACCCATAGCTCGCCATCCACAGGTACGTACCTTACGTTAGACATAAACAACATTTTTTTTTCGTTTCTAGCCCTAATTCAATTAATATAAAAAAGTAACGCAACCATTGGAAACGAACCGATTGATTGAATGCGTACCTAATCAAACAATTTAATAAACTTCTAATAAAGTACCTAAGTCTAGTACCAAAGGATTATAGGAGTATCGAGAATTAGCGAGAAAAGGACAAAGAATTTATAATCGTAAACCCATTTTTTTGGTTAATCTACTTTAGAGAAAGGTTTAATTAAAAAAATATCTGTTGCTATAAAAGGTTTTACTTATGTATCATTAAAAAAAGCAGAATTTTGATAAGCTTCTAATAAAGTGGTAAGTCTAGTACCTAAAGGTCCTTTACTAATCTTTTTATTAATTTCGTCCGATCACAAAATCCCGAAGGATTATCGGAGTATCGAGAAAACGACATAAAAATTATAATCGTACCCCTTTTTTTGGTTAATCTACTTTAGAAAAAGGTTTAATTAAAGAATCTGTTACTATAAAATGTGTTATGTATTATTCTACAAAAAAAAAACTGAGCAGAAAATTAAAAAGCTTGAAAATCTGACAACAGCTAAAGCAAGGGGTATCTTGTTATCCAGTTGTGGATTTCGTTCGAAAGAGTCACCGCGGCTCTGGAACGCAAAGGGCACTAGGAGGAACACGGATGGGTTTTAGTCAGTAAGAGTCTGACACTCCCTTCCGCTCCGACCAAACCGGTAAAAGTCAGTTGATGTTTTTCCATATAAAAAAAATATCACGTTTACCAGTTACTAAGTTGAAGAGGTAAAATGGCCAGTCACTCCATGTAAGAAACTGGTGTTCAGCAATAAGCACTTAATCGGGAAGCCGACCTCAATATAGTTAACAAACGGCCAGGCAGTTAAGAATTCTGAATCGGTTCGAAAATTAAATTTAAAAACAAAGATGACGCGGTTTTGAACCTACAGAAAACTGTTCTAAAAAAAAAATATTCAAACTAGGCTATGAATTAGCACAATTATAGCGTCAAAAGTTATATAAAAAATAGTCTAATATTATCCAAAATAACATAGATAAAGATAAATTTATTGGCATTAAAATGTTCAAATTTAAATATTGAATATAAATCACTACATAAAACACATTTTTTCTCGCTGTCCGTGTTCCTATGTATGCTTAGATATTTAAAACTACGCAACGATGATATTTTGATGCATTTTTTTTAAATAGAGTAATCCTAGAGGAAGGTAAGTACACGCGCATAGTATAGTACAGTAAAACTTGGTTAAGTGGGATCTGGATAAGTGAGAAACCTCCATAGCTGGAACTCATGCTTAGGTCCGACACTTTAGCACTGAATTATCTCTTTTAGTGGGACAACACAAACCTCTATATCTGGGATTGGTTCTTTCCATTTTATTGACATAATTACCTCTATTATTGAAACAGTGAGTATATTTTACCTATTTTACTGAGACTACATTTTAGGGATTAGTTCTTTCGATTTTATTCGTCACAAGCACCTCTATAACTGAGACAGCGAGTTTAATTTACCTCTTTTATTGGGACTATATTTTGTGTACCCACATTATGTGGATGGAACTCTCCGTAAATGAGACAGATATCTATTTATACCTGGATATCTGAGACACTGGGTAAGTGGAACACCTCTTTAAGTGAGACAAATTTGCAGGTCCCTTAAGGTCCCAGTTATCCAAGTTTTACTGTATTTATTTAGTATCAGCATTGCACCCGTGCGGAGCCGGGGCGGGTCGCTACTTAAAAATACTTAACATTACACAGACAGTCTGCCAAAAAGTTCGCCCGTCACCACTTCCAAGTGTAGTAGCTGAGAAGACGAAGTAGCGCTACAAACTTCCCAGCAACAAGTCAAACTGTTATCTAATTAGGAGTAAGAATGACAGCACTCAATATAATGAACAACTTTTACAACTAAATTATTCTTGAAATCGCAAACAATACTTTTTGTCGAGGAACGCGCCTTCATTTACTGAAAGGGCGTTTAATAATCAGCTATTCTGCTTCAGAACAATTTTTATCTTTGTTTGATGAATATTTTTAACACCTGAAATATTGCCAAAGAATTGAAAATTATATTGTACAAGTATTCTAGTTTACCAGAGCACAGGCATCGTTTATAACCTGTACATATATCTATACATACTCTGATATACACTTCACCCCACGATACCGCTTTTATTATGAAATGTATATAAGTACATATGTATATCACATCTAAATAAATCAACTAATGTACCCTTCATTATTTCTTCTGACCCAATTATCAAGCCGTCTTTCATCAATACCAAAGCGAATCTTTTCATAAAACTGTCAATAGCTTGTCAAGATTTCTTGGGCCTTTGTGACCGCTGCAGACCACAGAGTCATCACTAGCGGCCACTGCTGTAGACGCAACTGTCAAAACTTTAGATACGAGACCAAGTGTGTCAGTAAGTACCTACCACAGATAAAACAAGATCTCAGAGCCCACAGATGTTACTTATTTTCTCAGTAAGAAAATGGCTTGACTCGTTTTCTAATTTAAGGGTACTAAAGGTAGGTAGGAGAAATAATATTAGTCACACTTCTGAGTGCTGATTTTTATGTAGGTAGTTTTATAGAATATTCTTAAATCTATACTAATATTATAAAGAGGAAAGATTGTTTCGTTTATTTGTACCAAATAAGCTCCGAAAATACCAGACCGATTTTAACCATTTTTTCCCCAATGGAAAACTACACTATCAGCGAGTAACATTGGCTATATTTTATTTCCGTATTCCGACGGGAATGGGAACTACTTGGGTGAAACCACTGGGTGCTGCTAGTTATAAATAAACAGAACGAGAATCCCTTAGTTAAATACTTACTTTTTGTAAACCATATTTCTCGTTTTGTCATGACGTCACGAAATTCTTTTAACATTGTCTTTTCTAACCGCTTCAAGCTTCTATGGAGACCTCTTATGACGTCTCAAGCAGCTGAAGAATGTAATTTAAAAATTATGAAGGGAAATTGTAAAGGTGTTTTATTGTGGGGATTTAAATGATTATGGCGGATTGAAATTGGTACAGAAGTGGAATGGATTTTGCAGTTAATTGGTCCAAAGGTTGGCCGGTATATGACAATACATACTGCGCGTCGTCTTACACTTACGTAGATACCTTAATTTATTTATTATTTGTTTATTATTTATTTATTATTTATTTATTTATTTATTATACACCTTGTAATTTATGTTACTTATGAAAACATTTTGATGGTTTTGCGGGTCAAAGTTGAGAACTTGAGACAATAATCGCTAAGGATAGAGAACGGCAAGCAATCTACAAAATCGTTTCCGATACTGACGTAATAAAACTCAGGGCCCGGATATCAACTTACTATGTGTAGGTTCAATTTTCTTTTTTTGGCAGGATATTAACTTGCGACCCGGTGCAGAAAGTCATAGCTCTAGGCACTGCGCCAACGAAGTCGTCTGTCCAATATTGATCAAGAAAAAACTTTTATGTTTCAATTCATCGAATACCTATTTGGCTGTTACTGAAAACTCTTGTTCAATTTGTTCGAAAGAGTCACCGCGGCCCTGGGACGTAAAGGGCACAAGAAGGATCACGGGTGGGTTTTAGTCAGTAGGAGTCTGAAACTCCCTTCCGCTCCGCCCAGAGCGGGAGAAGTCATTTGATATTTTCCCACCCAGAAAAAAAAAGGTTAACATTTCAAGTCCCTGAAATTTAGCAGATACAAAGTAGTTGTAAAAGGGTTACTGTAACAGCTTCCTATAAATTGAAAGTTTTTATTTTAAGTACCTATTCAAATATCCTATTGCGTATCACACTACATATAAGTTTCAATTCACAACAGAAATAAGTCCTTAATCCACTACTATATAGTATGTTAAAATAACAACATAACAAACAGTATTAAATCGACAAAGCTAAAGATACCACGGGCGCGGCGCCGCCTGCTTTGCCTACCCATTGAAAAAGAATACTCTCTACATTTAGTAACCTAGTTTTACCAAACTCCCAACTTTTAGCAACAAACTTACCATTCAAACTAGGTACCAACATAGCAACCGCAACGTTTGACACCCAAGGGGCTTAAGCAAATAACTTACAACCCCTTTAAAGTTAAATAGGTACCCCCAATAGAATTAAAACTCGCATGGAGGTTGAAAAATAAATATTTGTTGGTTCATGGGATGTTAAGTGACTTCATTTTGAAAGGATGTGTGGATTGTGTTTTTAATTAACGTCCGTATTCGTTTATACGAGGTTTGGCTAAATGGCTAATGTGTAGACTAACGGCCAAACCCAATAACCGATCTATCACATACTGGAGATAGAAAAACAAATGAAACAACAGAAAAATGAAGAAAAATTATATAGGTTTTCTGTTGTTTCATTTGTTTTTCTATCTCCAGTATGTGATAGATCGGTTATTGGGTTCGGCCGTTAATGGTTTCGTGGTAAAGCTGCAGCTGTTCAGGTAAGTGGATGGAATCTATATTAATATTATAAAGCTGAAGAGTTTGTTTGTTTGTTTGTTTGAACGCGCTAATCTCAGGAACTACTGGTTCGAATTGAAAAATCTTTTTGGGTTGAATAGACCATTTATCTAGGAAGGCTTTAGGCTATATATCTTCACGCTTAAGCCAATAGGAGCAGAGCAGCGATAAAGAATGTTTTAAAATCGGGGATTCCACGGGGACGAAGTCGCGGGCAGCAGCTAGTATAGAAATAACTAGCTTGTAAAAGGCGAAAATCCCGGGATGAAAAGTAGACTGTCTTTTTGTCATCTCTTCACGTCTTAGCGGCTAAACGGATGAACATTGGCACACGGAAGACAGTCCTGGATAGATAAATGATATTTATTTTGTAAGTAGGTTATGATATGATACTTTACACGTCCAATTTTTTTTTTGGTCGTATTATGCACGAAGAGGCCGGTGTTTTCTAGCTGACTAACCTGAGAAGAAACACCGAAACAAACTCAGAGGTCAAAGTCTCTTTTAAAGTCCATACCATCCGTACTGGTCAAATCATATGAGAACCATGTAGGTTAATGTCTGAGGTGGCCTTTTGAGAAAAGTGCCACACAGATTTAAGTAAACCTGCCCAGACTGTGCAAGCATATGTACATATTTCAGTTATCGTGTAGCTCAAACTTAAAACTTTAAGGAGCTCAACGACGAACAATACCAAAGTAAAGACATTTGGGTAGGCCATATATAACTCAAACTGCCAGGCTAACTGAAATCATCACACAGAACCAAGAGAGTAGTAGGGAAACCAGCACTCTTAGGAAAAAATAAACTCCGCGTAAGACCGCGTTCCGTATACCGACCTCGCAGACGAGGTCCATCGCGACGCCCCCGTCAAAACCCTTCCCGACTTTTGCCTAACGAGCCAGCCCGCGCTGCTGAGCCATTCGCGTTAAATCCCCTAAATAATATCAATCTGACCCAGCCTGTCCCTTGCTGCCCCCCCTCAATGACCCCGCTAAGCCGAGGCCCGTGTCTAGCGAGCGGTCATTTAGTTTTAAGCCCTGGCTGGGGGCCTTAAATTTTTAAGACCACCACAGGATTGTCCGGTTGAGCAGTAACCAGCCTTGGTGTGCTGAACTGCGAGTGGTCCTTTCAAAAAAAAAAAAGGTAACTGAAATGACACCCTAAAATGGCGATCTACATGGTCCTAACATTCACAATACGTTACATGAGAACCATGCAGATCTGTGTCTGAAATGGTCTATTGTGGAAAGAACCACACAGATTTAATTGGGCCTGTCAATTCATTGCAAGCCTATGTCAGATCATAGGATACCTTTTTATTTCGGCGGTATTGTTCCCTTGGGATTCTTTTCGGATTTCATGCGATTGAAGCCGTTGTTATAGGTAAGTGTTTTATAAGATACTAGCTGACCCGGCAAACGTCGTTTTGCCACATAAAATAAAATAGAAAATAGTTAGGGTGATGAAAAATAGATGTTATCCGATTCGCCACCCTAGCCGATATGCACGATTCACGAAAATCGGTTGAGCCGTTTCGGAGTTCAACCTCACAAGAATTTAATATAGATATTAGCTGACCCGGCAATCGTCGTTTTGCCACATAACACAAAAAAAAATTAGGGGTGGACCACCCCTAACATTTAGGAGGATGAAAAATAGATGTTGCCCGATTCGCCACCCTAGCCGATATGCATGCTAAGATTTACGAAAATCGGTCGAGCCGTTTCGGAGTTCAAACACAAACACCGTGACACGAGAATTAATACGAGATAAGTTTTTGTTTTAATAAATATTTGGTGTATTTCTCACTCCCTCTTTTCTTAAAAGAGGCTTGTGTGCCAACACTGGGAATATTCACTGTTGATTATGCTAATTCTAAAATAATATCACCACTCCGCAAAATGGCTTCAGTAATTAAAGCTTTGCATTCAAATAGAAACCCATATTGAACACAAACAATCAGTTACGTGATTGAATACCAAACAAAATAGCTGTTTTCTTACCATTAACCTACTTTGCAGAGGGTGATGCATGTTTGCGTATTATAATTAGTTTGTTTACTAATTAGTACAGGCTATGTACGGTACTTGGTTACGAGTTAAGACGTTGAACTAGATATTTTTTTTTAGTACGATACGATTTTAGACAGTAAGGCACCTCCTTCATTTTGACCCTTTTAGGGTTCCGTAGCGAAAGGGTAAAACGGGACCCTAATACTAAGACTCCGTCTGTCTGTCTGTCCGTCTGTTACCACGCTGTATCTCAAGATAATGTATTTCTATTGCTACAAATAGCAAAAAATACTATACCATACAAAAAACGTGATTTAGTCAGTAAGAGTCCGCCATTCCTTTCCGCTCCGCCCAGAACGGGAGTAGTCATTTGATGATTTCCCATCCAGAAAAAAAAGGGAGTCCCATACAACAAACTTGATTTTTTTTGCAGTTTTTATAGATAATGATACGGAACCCTTGTGCGCGAGTCGTCCGATTCGCACTTGGTCGGTTTTTTTTTGACATCGATTGTCACACAATTTTAATATCGTTTTTTTATCTCCTTAACAATTCTGTGGAAAAGGTTACAAGCTAGAAATTTATGTTTTCGAAAAATGATATTATAAATTTTACATCTAGCTACGGAACCGTAAAAAGTATGTTTTAAATTAATTAAAATTATCGTTAGTGCTCACCTTATCTGCTTGTGACAAAATGATGGCAACCTGAAAAAAAAAAACAGTGCACATTAATCTCTGAAACTATTCATAATAATACGTCGCACCCATAGAAATATAAAATATCTATGGTCGCACCTTTATTAGAACAATGACGTAACTTGTAGTTTAATTTGAACTGAATGAAAAATAGTAATTCCGTCCGTTACATTTTCAAAAATATTGGACACGTATTTCTTTTTTTAAATCGATAATCTATACTAATATTATAAAGCTGAAGAGTTTGTTTGTTTGTTTGTTTGAACGCGCTAATTTCAGGAACTACTGGTTCGAATTGAAAAATTATTTTTGGGTCGAATAGACCATTTATCGAGGAAAGCTTTAGGCTATATATCATCACGCTTAAGCCAATAGGAGCGGAGCAGCGATAAAGAATGTTTTAAAATCGGGGATTCTACGGGGACGAAGTCGCGGGCAGCAGCTAGTACAATATATAACTTGCAAACAATTTTAAAAATTATATTAGTTTTTCCATTCTCTAGCAATAATTAGGTATGGTTTGTTTACAGTGATCTGGTGATTATGATATGCGAATCCGATTCTTAGTTTTTTAGGTAAGTTAAAACTAATAAAAACACGACCATAATTATGGCGTTTACAATCGCTAAACGCGAGAATCCAACCCCCCTAGCCAAGTTGATAATCTGCAATCGTTAACGCTAGTCGAAAACGAATCAAATGTATGAGAATGAAATCGTCTCAACGTTAAGTCACGTGGTTAGAGCAAACGAATAGAAAATTCGTAGCCAAGTTCACATCGTTCAAAATGATAGAATGAATTGTTATCGTTTCTACAATGCTCAACGCTACATCCTTTGTTAAAATGTTTAAACTTAATGTTTAAAGCATTTAAACAAGAGTTAAAATTTTAACATGTTTGGCGTTTGTATCAATCGCTAGGGACAGAATAGGTCGTTTTTCTAATGACATTGTAGAACGAGCGGCGACTCAGGCGCGTCAACATGACTACCAACATTTCGTGTCGAATTCCGTTCTCCAATCGGTAACGCCTCGGTATCGGCAACTGTAGAAAACGATAAGTTGGTAGCCATGTTGACGCGCCTGAGCCGGCCGCTCGTTCTACAATGTCTTTAGAAAAACGAGTTATTCTTTAGTCTATGGTTAGCGTTCCTACAAACGTCAAACAGTTTAAAATTAAACTCTGTTTAAATGCTTTAACCATTAAGCTTAAAACATTTTAACAAAGGATGTAGCGTTGCACATTGTAGAAACGATAACAATTCATTATTAACAATTCATTCTATCATTTTGAACGATGTGAACTTGGCTATGAATGTTCTATTCGTTCGTTCTAACCACGTGACTTAACTTTCGACGTTTAGTTTTCGACTGGCGTTAACGATTGCACATTATCAACTTGTCTTACTGGTAGCAGATAACATTGAACCATAACATTGAACCATAGCATTGTAACGACCCTAGTACAATATCAGGAGACTGAATGGTATTGTAGAGCACTCAACTGTTAAGGCTTGGATATACGGTACCAGACCGTGGAAACTGAATTGGAAATGCTGAACAAACTATGCCTAAATAAATATCGGTATCTGTTCGCTTAAGTTCTGTTGCTAGGATTTTGTATAAGACAAGTTTAAGTGTTTACTAGGACTCACGTAGTGTTTATAGTCTCGTTATTTCATGTAAACTTGCAAAAATCCTCATTCCTGGTAATTAATGAAACTGGATAGGTACGCATCCGCAATAGACCTAGTTCTAAAAGTTAGTTAAGAAGTTTTTAGAAACAATATTTTGGGTACTTAAAATTGCTCTCTATTTCCTTCAAGCAAAGATTTTAGAGGAAAAAGAGAGTCCTTTGGTTTTTATAGTCTCCGATTTTGATGAAAACTAAAACAGTTTAATTACATTTCGTAAAAATTAACCATGTATAATTTAACGCATGTAAATAATATAGTTTTAATCATAGAATAATACCAACTTGAACAGCAGAAGTTATTCAAAACTCAGTTCTGTTCTGTCTTTGACTCGGCGAATAACTTAGTCGTACCTTGATTCAACTTCTCCAAGAGATTGTTAGTTTCAAGCTTAGTGTAATTAAGTAGACAAGTCCCATTATTTTGTGAATGTAGTTCTTTGAAGACAAATAATAATGTTAATAAATGTTAAAAGAAAAGTGTGCTTGTTAAGAAAGTTTTGGAAGTCAGTGACTTGAAATGTCTTTGAAAAATGGAAGTCACCTAAGTTTTTTGCTCTACAGACGAAATCATAATTAGAAAAAGAAATCATGTTTATTTGAGACTTGCATAGGATAGTTAACAAAATTAAAAACATAATAATTAATACTGACAATTTAGTATTAAAGACAAAATACACAAGTAGACTTGTGCGTTAAACAAATAAGTTGTTGTTAAGCTATCTAAACACAAAATGTCTGAAGTGCATAAGCTCAGCAAAATTGATTTATTTGTGCAGTTTCACGATCGATCCCTTAGTAAAAGTTGTTCATAATTATGAGTGCAATGATACCTTCATAGATATTTTGGATACCTTTTACGGATTTTGTGTTCATACTCTTACACCCTATAAACACTACTTCGATCAATACGAAAAACTTCCTTACTCTTAGAACTTTGACAGAAAGGAATTTAATTTTCTAATTGTTTCGACCAACCAGTCTTTGTTAGCAAGACGTTTGTATTTCAAACAAACGTAAAGTTTAAATAAAGTAAATCCCCAAAGAAATAATTAAACACAGATCGTTGACGTGGCTCAGAAGGCTGCCCAACTTAAATGGGACTGGGCTGGACATGTCTGCCGTATGTCCATCGGGCGGTGGGCCTATAAAACAAAAAATTGGTGTGTCTTCCTTGGGAATAGGCAGGATGTGGCACAGGATCGGGAAAAATGGAAGGGATGGAGGGAGGTCTTTGCCAAGCAGTGAGACATTTCAGGATAATAATTTATTGCTTTAACTCTAACCTAACCTGTCTCTTTCAAAACAGGCTGTACCGTTCTCTAAAGTTAATAATGTCAACCACTTTATATATTACTAGCAGCACCCCGCGGTTTTACCCGCGTAGTTCCCGTTCCGATGGGAATATGGGGATTAAATATAGCCCATGTCACCCGGGGATAGCGTAGCTTCCAAACAGTGAAAGAATTTTTCAAATCGGTTCAGTAGTTTCGGAGCCTATTCAATACAAACAAACAATCAAATCTTTCCTGTTTATAATAGTAGTATAGATGTTTTATAAATAACTAGCTGCTGCCCGCGACTTCGTCCCCGTGGAATCCCCGATTTTAAAACATTCTTGATCGCTGCTCCGCTCCTATTGGCTTAAGCGTGATGATATATAGCCTAAAGCCTTCCTCGATAAATGGTCTATTCAACCCAAAAAGAATTTTTCAATTCGAACCAGTAGTTCCTGAGATTAGCGCGTTCAAACAAACAAACAAACAACCAAACAAACAAACTCTTCAGCTTTATAATATTAGTATAGATTATGTAAAGCGGCTGACATAAATAACGATTTCTTGTAGTAAAATAAATGTATATTTAACATACTGTTATTCAAGCCTTAATGTCTGTGTATATCAGATTTGTGATTATATCTTACTACGAAGCTGGAGAATTTCTCCTTGTGGGTCAAGGTTGTGAAAAAACAACAGAGTCTTTTGTCAACAAAGAAATTGTGTCCCAAATCCCTCAATGAGTATTTTCTTGTTACTCCAACACATTGTATTAACATTTTCATTGTGTCACGCTAAAATCGTTCTTATAGTAATACGTAAACATGAATTAGATCCGATTCTTTTGTCTCGTTCAATCAAGATATTGACCTGTCAAAATATCCGGTGTTAGGGTGCTTTTAAGCAGAGATGTGCAAGGTAGCTATGCCGTGATGGAGAGTAGCGTCACTGTTGAATTGTGTAACTTAAGCTGTATACTGCTAGTGTAGGAGGATGCGTAGTGAAGCTGCGACATAGTGTGTAGCTGAGGGGTGCGAGGATGCGAAGCGGATTCTTCACATGTGCACGGATAGAATGTGTGCGTCGCTTATACGTCGTTAGGAACCAAAGACAATTCTCTATGTTTGGAACCCTCGTTCACATCTCTCGCTTATTGTATTTCTACAAACTATTAACCCTTCCCGTCTCCACCAGAGTAGCAGAACATTCGGCATGATTTTTCACAAATATTCAACAATTGTTATATTTTAGCAAATTTACAACGATTATACAGCAAAACCGTATGAAAATCCGTTCGGTAGTTATTAATTAAATTATTATCTTAATTGTTCATACCTAATTCTTAACGCGATAGGCGTTAAGAAAGATGCGGTAGGAAAACTAATGATCTGTACATGATTGGTGGATTTCTTCCTAGCTACTTTTTTTTCTCTTTTTTTTATAGATGGGAAATTATAAAATGACTTTTTCCGCTCTGCGCGGAGCAGAAAGGAGTATCAGACTCTTACTATCTAAAACCCATCCGTGTTCCTCCTAATGCCCTTTGCGTTCCAGAGCCGCGGTGACTCCTTCGAACAAATTCCACAACCCTGGTGGGGAAACACCCTAACCGTAATGTTTGCTTATTGATACAAATGATGTTTAGAGATGTATGTTTAGACTGGTGTGTTAATTGGTATTAGTTCAGAGTGATCGATCTTGGTTAGGGGTGAATTAAAAGTCTTAAAATAGAACGGTTCTTATGGACGCACCTTGGGCTGTCAAAGACGCTCAACATGTGCATATGGTTGGGTTCATATTTTTTTACCACTCAGACAAAATTTGGAAAAACGTTCCAAGCTTAGGGCACCACCTAAAAAAGCGGGTGTCCACAGAAAATCCGTTGATATGCCTTTGAAAAATGACCTAAAACAGTATGTTTTTTTTGCATCTATTCCGAAAAAGGATTACTACTAAATCGATCCAATATTCCAGTAGTGAAGTTCCAGTATTGATTTTAAATATCATACTATATTATACTAGTGACAATGACAATTTACAACACTATACAGTCTTAACTTGAAGAGTTAAAAGTAAACCTCCGGAATACGGATCACATTTGTTTCACTCATAAAAAGCTACCTACTTTAAAAATTGTCAACTGCCAGAAAAAGTCGAGGGTAGAAGTAATTTTCAGTATTTTTTAGCGACAAAACTAAAAATCATAAATCGTTTCTCATACTCAATACGATCCCCTAATTACACTAACTCATCATCATCTGCCCAGCCTTTTCCCAGCTATATTGGGGTCGGCTTCCAGTCATACCGGATTCAGCTGAATACCAGTATTTAACGTGGAGCGGCTGCCTACCAGACCTCCACAACCCAATAACTGGGGAACAAGGTACTTCTTGGCAACACAGATTGTCAAGAAGATTGTCAATTGACAGAAGGTGTCAGATTTTCTGGCTTCTGACAATCCGTAACGACTGCCAAAGATCTACAAATAACTGCCGGGACCAACGGCTTAACGTGCTTTCCGAGGCACGGAGGAAACTCGGTATGTTAAGATGGTCACCCATCCACAGACCAACCTTGGCAAGCGTTGCTTAACCTTGAAGATCGAACTGTGCGGCTGTTATTCTGTAGCCACAAGCTCCTCCCCTAATTACGCTAACTATAACTCAAAAAGGTAAACTCAAATCTACTTTGAGTTTACGATACAAACTGGATCGCTGGAAACTGGATCATGTGGTCTATTTACACCACCCTAATGAAGCAAGTAACAATCTGTTGATTCTACCTTAAAAGGGTCTTCATTACCGTACGTTTTTCAGACCATTTATGTGAGGTAACTCAATAGAACCACTTATGGGATCAAGTAACAGGTACCTCGGTAACTTAGAGTATTAAGAACGGTTGTAGAGCGCCTTTTACTTTGAGTGCAGTTGTTACTTAAGCGCTGACTGGACTATAAGATTTATAAATCGTGTAGCATTATGGAAGGTAAGGTTTTTATTGCTGTAATATCTGCTGCATAATATCTGCTGTAATATACTGGAGTAGGTAAGTAAGGTATTTTTGATATATTTTTTTATTTAATAGACTACTTCAAAGGTTTGTAGTCTATTTATTTTTATTTATTTATTAGGGACAAAAAAGAGTTACAAATTTAGGAGATACAATAAGGTTCTTAAGGATAAACACATAGCCCACACTATTGTCCACAGATTAATCAAATAAGTGAAACACGGAAGCTGATTTTAATGAATGAATGTACCTACGTTATTTGAATTAAGTGCTAATTTTTTTTTTTTATGTTAAATTAAGCGTATATAGCGGGAGTTTTATTTATTTGGATCTTCAACAAAGATTACCCAGTTATAACATCAGTTACAGTGATAGAAGTGGTTACTTTCGTGTGCTCCTTCAGTTATAAGAGACCACAATTTTAATATTTTTATTAGAATAAGTGAAAATGTCTATGTCCATGAAGTGTGCGTCATAACTTTCCATTAGGTGTTAAAGAGTTACGTTACATTATTATAGGTAGCTGCTATAAAAATTATAATCACCTTATACATTCTCACTGTTACGACTCAGGCCACCTGTCTGTTGCAGAATAAGTTACTCTGGCAGAATAGGGCCATACAGTTCAATACCTACTTATATTCATGACAAATCACTTCATCGTATCAAACAAAGTCGCTTCCTGCTGTCTGTCTATCCCTATGTATGCTTAGATCTCTTAAACTACGCAAAGGATTTTTATGCGGTTTTTTTTTTAATAGATAGAGTGATGAGTGGAGAAAATATTAGTATCTACATTGCACCCGTACGAAGCCGGGTCGTATAGCTAGTTAACTATATCTCTCATTACTCAACAAACAGATTCTGCCGTTTTATCTACGACGAGCAAGGCCGCTCTGTTTCACCCGCGTAGTTCCGTCCCCGTGGAAATACGGGGATAAAAATATAGAATATATTACTCGTTGATAACGTAACTTTCAATTGGTGAAAAAATGGTTAATATCGGTTCAATAGTTTCGGACCTTATTCGGTACAAATAAACAAACATACAAATCTTTCCTCTTTATAATACAAGTAAGGATTCAATATTTCAGTGGGCTTGAGTGCCACTAATACTCGTTTTCAAATACAGTATGTGAAAAACAAAATAAATTCCTAAATTCAACAATGCAGTTGGATATTCAACGCTCGGCTTATTGCCAATAGTTTGAATTCCTTCGATGAAATATTTACACATTGCACAAGAAAACATGTCCTCGTTTACAACTACCACAGCTTGTTTTATTTATACTCGCAAGTTCGCTTTAGGCAGTAAGTTATTTTGGAGCAAGATGCAATTTAGATAGTGTCCATCTAGTAACCTCTTAAGATACGTAGCCGCGTGTTACTAAAAGGAATGGCTTTCTATTACTGAAATAAACCTTCGGTAAATCAAACATCTCGTTTGTTTGAAAGTAGGTGGATTGTTAAAATGAATGTGAAGGAGTGTCAGACAGACTCTTATTGACTAAAAACCTATCCGTGTTCCTCCAAATGCCCTTTGCGTTCCAGGGGCGTAAATCTTTCGAACAATCCGCAACCCTGGCAGGCAGTGGCCCTAAGAGGCCCTCTCAATTATGGCTGACATCTCTTTGAGCCATCTCAAAGAGATGTCAGCCATAATTGTCGCCCATGCGAGGAACACAAAGTACAGACTACTCGAGTCTGGTCCTTATTGACGGCGAGCTAGCAAACCATACCATTATCTAAAGGCCCAAAAAAAATCGTTAGAACCTCTAATATTATAAATAGTACATTATGATACAAGTGAGCTAAGTTGCTCATTATACACGAGGCTGTGGGTTGCAGCCCGAGCAGTAGGCGAGTGTCTAGTGAGCAAGTTGCTCACTAAACACTCGCATAAAACGCACTAGCATAAATCGTTTTAACACACAGCAACAAATGCGATACAAACAAAATATTAAAACTATGGGAAATGGCGCGCAAATTGCACGCGCCAGATGTAAGAAAATTGATTACATATTTATAGCCATACAGCCTACTTCAAAATTATAAATTTAGTGATAAAATGCAAATAATTTATCACAAATTACTGTAATATTTTATAAATAATTTGATAATAATAAATGGTTTTTCATCTTAGTTAGAAACAGACAATTATTTATTACGAAAATGTAAATGGATTTTCTATTCTATTATGCACTTGTATGTAATGTTATTATGCACGCGGTTTATGGAACTAAGAATGATATAATAAGGCTCATTTTACGAGCAAGTGTGTTGAAAATGTACTAACCGTACAGCCACTGCCAAAAGTGCCGGTTACGTTATTAACTAAACGTAGACCACTTCAATATGTAAACTAGATAAGCCGCATTTTATCAGCAAGTGCGCTCGCGTACGAAAGTGTTTTTGTTTTAGATTAAGGTAATGTGAGGGAAAAAATGCTGTGAAAGTATGTTTTCCTTGTTTGATATTTGCTATCTGATCTTCGGTAAATTGTGTACCTAACGAATTTGTATTGTCGTCGAGCCTTTTCTTTTCGATATTTGACTACTTATTCCATTTTACTTTTTCAAAACCTGTGCTAAGTTGTGTATTTTTCAAATAGTCCATTATTTTGGTCTCTACATAGTGTATTTAATTTTTTTTGGATACACACTTTATTATATAACTCATAACCAGCATAGGAAGAATATTAATAAAAACAAGTGTACAGTTAATAAGCATGGCATGGTCAATAACTTGCAATCTATTCATTATTATTTATCAATTCTTATCGACATGCTCACGTGTGACCCGTCTTACCTGATAGAAAGCGACGTTGGAGCATGGTTAGGTTAAGGTAAGGTAAGGTTAACTTCAAGGTATTATATAAGGCTATTATAAAACTCAAACTCTGACAGGGAATTACACACCTTAGTTGTACACACAATGAAAATATTCCCAAAATTTATTGTGCTTATTATCTTATAGTGAACATGGTAAATAGAATAAGAAAAGTTCCTTTAAAAAATAGACACGTACATAGGTACGTGTCTCTATTTTTTAAAGCAACTTTTTCTATCAATAGTGATTATGTGCTTGCCAGTACTGGTTGTCAGCCACTGCTTTAGTATACATTACACCGTTATCGTGTGCTATGGACCGCTAAAACTAACAACAGCTGTTTTTCGCCGAAATACTGATTTGTTTCACATCACAGCCTGACATTACTGAAGGCGAAAGATTTATACCACCGGTTTTGATACCTTTTTTTATGCATGAGAAAACATCGAACGATTTCTTTTGCGTTTGGCGTAGCAGGAGGGAGTGTCAGATTTTGACTGACTAAAAACCACGCGTGATCCTTTTAGTGCCCGTTGACACCGGGACGTGACCTCCCGCTGAATCCGAAACAGGTACCTCCCAAAACAGCCGTGTCCGGTGAGCAACTGCGTCAGGCGGAAGGTGAGGACGCCGTGACGTCTCTCCAACCACTCCTCAAAAAGGGGACTTATCGCCGCAATGGTGGCGTGCCCAAATTTCACTTTTACCTGACGCCAAAAATTGACGAGTTTGTGCGCGAGACATTAAAAATGTCGTGTTTCTTGCATGGCAAAAACATATAAGCATACGTTTAAATGTAATATTAAAAATTTAAATAGTACAGAAAGCTGTACTATTTCAAAAACAAAAATAGGTAAGTTAAGTAGTTATCTAGTTCTTACGAAAATTTATGTTCATAAAGGTCAGCTAACTGATATGAGGCTGAGACTGGGAGTGATGACTGATATTCATCACACATACACAATGACCCACAGAAAGATATCTTAAAAGCCTTAATAAGATTGCTAATGCCCTTAGTACCTTTGTATGAGTATATATACCCTTTCTAAAAAGGTAACATGAACCCAGCTTAGAGACTCCCTCAGTAGGCTTAACTTAAACACAGCGCTAATTGGCATGTATAACAAGTTTGAAGACGTAGTTTCAAGATTATTGTTAGGCATTCATGGGCGCCTGGTAAGTAGTCCTGATACGTGAATTATGGAACAAAATGTATATTATAGTGGGGATAAGTTTGAAAATGAAAATAATATATCTAGTTTTAATTTCCGCGAATATTAGTGGGTTGCAGGTATGCACCTCCCTCCCGCCCGCTATATTATGCACATGCAAGATGAAGATTACAAGGCAAATGCCGTGAGTTGCCGCAACTCAACGGTCAGCGAGTCAACACGTCCCCTGAGGATGCCTCGTGGAGAGGCGAAACACGTGTCGGTATTGGTGTTGGGTTTTGCATTGCCTTCCTGCATGTGCATATTATCCTTGCTTTTGCCTTGTAATCTTGCATGTGCATAATATAGCGGGCGGGAGGGAGGTGCATACCTGCAACCCACTAATATTCGCGGAAATTAAAACTAGATATATTATTTTCATTTTCAAACTTAAAATGGATTTCCGCAAAGTAACGCCTGACTCAATCAATTTTATGGTGGGGATAGGCAACCTCTCATCAGCAGGTAACACTGCTTCATCTTTAATAATTGCCATTACATAAAGACGTCAATGTCAAATTGTTTCAACTGGTGATGATGACTGATGGCCTGGTAACGGCCTCACTTTACGAATTGTAAGTCGCGGGTTCAAACCCAGCCAAGCGCATTACTATGTGTAATTAATTTCATCACCACTGCTCTTAAAACGGTGAAGGAAAACATAGTGAGGAAACTGGCATGTCCTAGAACCAAAAATTCGAAGACATGTGACATTCACCAACCCGCACTGAGCCCGCGTGGTGGGTTACGGTCCATTACAGCTAGAGAGGAGGCCTGTGCCCCAGCAGTGGGAACATTAAAAGGCTGATTATGCTAAGAAAGAGAAGCAAAAACTCAATTTACCTACATGTCCGGGATTTTTAAAGTTTTTATCCGGAATCGTGAAACAGAACACAGAAGCGTCGATGTCAAGTATTTATAGTGCAAAAGTTTCAAATTTACGACGCCAAATGGTACTACGGTCGACGCCGTGTACAACTGCACGTTCTGTACACCAAACGCTTAAAACTTGTGAACTCAAAAGTGTAACTAGGTATCAGTATTACTAGTCCCACGTCTTACATTTTTTTCATATGACTGCATAACAAGAATCCAGGTTGTAAGTGGTGGTTGCGGAATTTGTTCGAAAGAGTCACCGCGGCCCTGGAACGCAAAGGGCACAAGCAGGAACACGGTTGGGTTTAAGTCAGTAAGAGTCTGAAACTCCCTTCCGCTCCGCCCAGAGCGGGGGAAGACATTTGATGATTTCCCATCCAAAAAAAAATAAGGTTCTAAGTGGTCATCGCTAGCTTATTAAGTCTATTACTCTAGAGGCATCGCAGGAACCCTGCCATCTCAGAAACAAGGCGATATAGTCTCAAATGCCTGCAATTACACCGGCACCTAAGCCCATCAACCCAAAACAGGCACGCTGCTTGGCGGCAGAAATATTTAATTTTTAGGGTTCCGTAAGTCCGAAATAAAAAACAATACTCCTGTAGTAACATTAATGTACTTGTCTGTCCGTCTGTAACAGCCAATTTGCTCCTTATCTACTTGAGCGATAAAGTTTACAAAAAAGGTGCTAATCCGTCTCACAATCGCTATCGCTCATAAAATGTCACTTTTCTACTAAACCAGGCGGTCTGTTTTGCATCGTGAAAACATAGTTTAAAAGGAGATTGAGCTTAGTGATCTATCATTCATTCATTCATATCACTTCACCCACCAACCCGAAGAGCATACATTGTTTAAAGCCCCGACATTTTCGCAGAAAACTAAAATTTCAACAGAAAAAATGATCAAGAGATTGTTAATGACAGAACAGTCATTAGCGGTAAATACTGGTCGTCATTTTAGAAGTTGATCGACACGATAAAAATGAAGAACAGAACGTTTTTATGATTTTTATTACTACCAAGGCATATAAAAATATGGTGACCTTAATACAGTTACTGTATTCGTTTTGTATGCCGAGCACCGTAGGTGTTTGGCAGCTTGATTGATGATGTTTCAAACTAGTCTAGGTGTTATGCTTGCGACGTTCCAAAACAAAATGAGAAGGAAAAATATTTTACGTACGGAAAATTCTTTATAAGATGTGCTTAGCTCTCAGTTCTTTTTATTTTTTCTCAATACCCAGTACCCAGGCTTACATAGTACCGAAAGAGTCATCGCGGCCTTGGCTGGAACGCAAATGGCACAAGAAGGATCACGGGTGGGGTTTAGTCAATAAGAGTCTGACACTCCCATCCGCTCCGCCCAGAGCGGGAGAAGTCATTTGATGATTTCCCATCTAGAAAAAAAAGGCTCAGATAGTACCGTGTTCCCCAGTTAATGGGTTGTGCAGGTCTGGTAGGCAGCCGCTTCACGTAAAATACTGGTATTCAGCTGAATCCGGCTTGACTGGGAGCCGACCCCAATATAGTTGGGAAAAAAGCTAGGCAGGTGATGATGACCCAGGCTGACTGATGACGTAAAAGTCAAAAATAACAAGATGAAAATTGAATTTTCGTAAGCAATACTTTTTCAATTGCTACAACTTTTTCAGTCATCCAGAGATTGTCAGATATAGAACTCGGATTGTGGTAGTTTGACAGAAAACGAGCATAATCGAAATGGCCCACAGAATAGGGAAATTTCCTGATTCAAAAAATATGATTCTAATTAGTCCGTCAGTTAGATTATAGAAAAATATTGGACACTTATTTTTTCCTTTATCAAATCTATAAAAACTGACGAATATAAAAAGCATCAAAGATCAGGAGTGGGAGCGTGTGACGTCACTGCCCGGTAAAAATTGTAGCGGGTAGTGACGTCACACGAGTTTTCAACGCACTGTATCGTCTTCATTTTTTGTTTATGTGGAAAAGAAAAAAATACGTCTCCAATATTTTTTGGAAATCTATCTGACGGATTAATTAGATTTTTTTAGTTAACTACCCTAGATATTTGAAAATGAAAACAATATATCTAGTTTTAATTTCCGCGAATATTAGTGGGTTGCAGGTATGCACCTCCCTCCCGCCCGCTATATTATGCACATGCAAGATTACTGGGCAAATGCAAGGATTTTAAGCACATGCAGGAAGGCAATGCAAAACCCAACACCATTACCGACACGTGTTTCGCCTCTCCACGAGGCATTCTCAGGGGACGTGTTGACTCGCTGACCGTTGAGTTGCGCGTCGCAACTCAACGGTATTTGCCCAGTAATCTTGCATGTGCATAATATAGCGGGCGGGAGGGAGGTGCATACCTGCAACCCACTAATATTCGCGGAAATTAAAACTAGATATATTGTTTTCATTTTCAAATTTAAAATGGATTTCCGCAAAGTAACGCCTGACTCAATCAATTTTACCCTAGATATTAATAAGCAATGTTTTCCAATATCTTAGTTTTTGCCAATTATGTTGGCTTCGGCTTCCAATATAACCAGACGAAGTTGAATGGAGCCGATACACGCATCATGTTCGTGAACGGGCGCCGTCAGTTAGGAATAGGGTAGTTGACTAAAAAAATCTAATTAGTCCGTCAGATAGATTTCCAAAAAATATTGGCCACGTATTTTTTCTTTTTTCACGTAAACAAAAAATTAAGCCGATACAGAGCGTTGAAAACTCGTGTGACGTCACTACTCGCTACAATTTTTACCGAGCCGTAACGTCACAAGCCCCCACTCCTGATCCTTGATGCTTTGTATCTTCGTCAGTTTTTATAGATTTGATCAAGGAAAAAATACGTGTCCAATATTTTTCTATAATCTAACTGACGGACTAAATATAATCATATATTTTTTACTCAGGAAACACCCCTATAGTCACCCCTTAACTGCCACTGACTTGTTTAAATCTTCATATTTTGAATTGTTTTATCGTTTCCTTTTTTTTCTTTGCATTGTCCTCACACATATAGAAGCAACAAAGATAATGCAACTAATATTTTGTTATACAGAACATGATTTAAAAGAATGTCCGTGGAGTTTCTTGCACGTTCTTCTCCATAGTGTCATCTACGCTTTCGAACGTGCAAATAGCTTCAAAAGTGCCTGTAAATGATTTATTTGAAATAAATGCTTCGAATCTTGTATCTCGAAGCTGAATACTTGACTACCAATTAAAAAGTGAGCAACAACGTATCCTGTTCATTCTGTCCTTACTTTGTTGCCAACCGTACTCAAACCCCGAAAAGTTTCAAACAAGTCATAACATGTTTTAATTAGTGAAAAATGCCACAAAGCGAGGTAAGGACTTACCTCTTTTCGTATGTACTTACATTTCCTGTGTTTGGACTGTAACAAGGTTTCACAACCATATAGACCCTTAAGTGCCTTTTGACAAATAACTATTCGTATATGGTAAACTCGTTTGGTCGTGGTTGTAAAGCGAGTTGAATTCTGAAAATCGATTTATTATTATTAATTTGATGAATATAATAAGACATTATCTAAGGTCTGGCTAGTGGTTAAATAACTAATATTTCATATATAATTAACCTGTGTTCACGCCGTGTGTCCCATCCCTATCGCGGACGCCGGCCGGCAGCCATGACAGCGCGCGAGCAGGTCGCGCCGCTAACGCCCCGCCACTCCGCCATCAAGCGCACTCGCGATCGGACGCAAAATAATTTAGTGTTCTCAATAAACTCTTTGTAAAGTACCAGTCTCTTTGAATTTAATATCTCAACTCAAACAATTTGGCGACCGTGACACGACTATTTCTGTGCGGGAAGCGCAGAAGAAGAGAAAATAACGAAGAAAGTCGACGGAAGTACGGACCAGTCGAGGTTAGAAGTGGAATCCAGGGCCTGGCAGCAAGCTACATCAGTAATAAGGTGTGCCCGTTCCTTAATCCTACCTACCAGACATCCCCGATTCCAACAACTATTCTTTTGTTTGTGTGAGCACTGTTTTATTGCTAAGAATTTCGGTTGCACGTGTCTAGCTCAACTGGGTGGAGTCACTGTTACAGCTAGGTACCTACCTAATGTGTACCCGAACGATTACATAGGCTGTTACCCCATTACCTAATGCATCACTCATTTAATCGTTTATTTCCTTTCTATTTCATTGCCATTTTGCATAATTATCCCGCCTAAAAGGGACATACCTACTTTTGAGTCTCTGGTCAATTTTCTCCGAAACCCTGCACGCTGCTAGCTTCTGCACCGCATTACAGCGCATGTTTATCACAATTTCAGCTCAAGCGCCTACCTAGGACACCTAGGTATAGGTACATACATAGTGCGCATCGGGACACGAGGCGAGCGACGCCTGTACCGGACGAACTCCCTCCCCGCGCGCACCTACCTTCTCCCCCGTGCCACGTGCCGATTCTACGGCGCACCGGGACCTCAACAAGTGGACTACAAATTGTGCTGACGCTGATTTGCAGCTGCTGCATGTAATGGTCGCGAGGTTTGCGTGGAGATCAGGTATTTAATTAACGGTTTTACTATTTGGTGGGCTTATGCCAGTGTACTTCTAATCTGCATTATGTCTGACACGGAGTTAAAGGATTTGAGACGTCAAAGAGGATCGATAAAAGGAAGGCTAACAAATTTCAAAAAGTATCTAGGTGAATTTAAATGTGAAGATCCGTCTATATCTAAACAGCAATTCTTGGAATTAAAATTAAGATTATGTAAAATTGAATCGTTGTTTAGTGACTATGATGAAGTTCAAAATAAAATAGAGATGTTGGATTCCACTGAGGAACTAGACTCGGATAGGGATTCAACAGAAAATATCTTTTATAGTCAAATAAGTTTAGCACAAGAATTAATTTTAAAGTCTAACAATGCTCAAGATAATTTCGAAAGTGTCCATTCACAATATGGTGAGAAAAACATAAACAATATTAAATTACCTACAATAAAATTACCTAATTTTGATGGGAATTTCAATAAATGGCTTGAGTTCCATGACACATTCAGTTCGTTAATTCACAATAATCCAGATTTAAATGAGATAAACAAATTCCAATACCTTAAGCTTTCATTAACCGGTCAAGCAGCATCGGTGATAGAATCATTAGAAATTTCCACATGTAACTATGCTGTAGCATGGAAATTGATTTGTGATCGATACAATAATACAAGACAATTAGTGCACAACCATTTAGTTTCACTTATGAATATACCAACTATAAAGAAATCTGAAACTTCACTAAGAGCATTAGTTGATCATATATCAAAGCACATGCGAGCATTGACTAGTCTAAATGAAAAAACTGAGAATTGGGATACTTTAATTATTTTTCTATTCAGCCAAAAATTGGATTTAGTAACCTCCACCAAATGGGAGGAGTATAGAAATAGTTTACCAGATAAACCTACACTAGATAATTTTTATGAGTTTTTACGAAATAATGCTGATGTATTGGAAATGGTCAATGCAAGCCACAGTGACAAACACCCTAACAATGAAAAGCCACACAAGTCAAAGGAGAAAGCATCTCATTCAGAATGGTCTCATAAGACGTTTGTTGCTGCGGCATGCCAAGACAATCCAAGTAAATCTAAATCTAGATCCTGTCTAATATGTGGTAAGGAACATTTAATTTACTATTGTGAAAAATTCAATAGTATGTCTATAGATGAAAGAAATGCAGAAGTTTCGAAACATAAGCTCTGTACAAATTGTCTGCGGAGTGGGCATTTTGTTCATCAATGTCCAGCCACTCCATGTAGATTTTGTAAAAGGAAACACAATTCATTATTACATAAAATTAATGTGTCTAGTTCTAATAATGTAGAAAGAAAGGATAATTCTAATCCTACCACTAGTGTATGCAATCCAATTGCACTATCAACCTGTATAGAAAACCAGGTACTTCTATCAACAGCTATTGTTATATTAAGTAGCAATAAGCAGAGCCATGAGATCCGATGCCTATTGGACTGCGGTAGCCAGTCATCATTCATATCGGAATCTCTAAAATCTAAACTATGTATTGATAGCCATTCTATTAACACTGTATCGGTAACTGGCATCAATAACATGACATGTGCAGCTCTAGAATGCTGTAACATAACTATTAAATCTCGTACTAATTCATATTCTAAGGAAATCAGAGCATTTGTTATACCACAGATAACAAGTAGCTTACCTAATTCCAAAGTTGATGTATCAACACTAAACCTGCCCAAAAATATCACACTCGCAGATCCTACTTTCTATGACCCTTCGCAAATAGATCTGTTGTTGGGAGCTGATGTTTTTTGGGATGTAATTTGTCCTACTAATCAGATCAAATTGGGAAATTCTAATCAACCTGTACTACAAAACTCTCAATTTGGGTGGTTGGTAGTGGGGCCCATCATGTGTCCTAACTATGTACCAAGTCAAGAAATTCACTGTAATTTCAGTCAAGCCATACGACAACAACTGAAGCAATTCTGGGAGCTGGAGGAGCTGCCGGAGACCTCGAAGCTAACCGTGGAGGAACGTGCCTGTGAGGACCACTACGTGCAACACACACGCCGCCTTAAGGATGGTAGATTTTGTGTCACATTGCCTTTGCGAGATAAACCAGAACTATTAGGCAATTCTCATGCTCGAGCTAAGCATTGTTTGTATTCACTAGAGAAGAGATTCAAAAGGCAACCTGACATAAAGGAACAGTATCTAAGCTTTATTAACGAATATGCTAGCCTAGGTCATTTATCTGTAGTGGAGCAACCTGACCCGGTGAATCTATTGCCACATCATCCAATCCTAAGATCACAGAGCGAAACGACAAAATGTCGAGTAGTATTTAACGCTTCCTCGAAAACCAAATCAGGTCTCTCTTTAAATGATTTGCTTATGGTAGGGCCAACGGTTCAGGATGATATTTTCTCAATATTGATCAGATTTCGGCAACATACGTATGTAGTTACTGGCGATATTGAGAAAATGTATCGTCAAATCCTAGTAGAAGAATCTCAGAGATACTTGCAAGTAATTTTGTGGCGTGACAACGAGGAGGAGCCTATGAAATACTTACAGCTTAACACTGTAACCTATGGTACTTCATCGGCCCCTTTTCTAAGTACGCGATGTTTAATCCAGCTGAGTCAGGAATGCGATGACCTGTTGATCAGAGAAATAATGTCACATGATTTCTATGTAGATGATCTAATTACTGGTTGTAATGACGAGTCCACACTTACAGAAATATATCAACAGATCATTGCAAAATTAGAATCAGCTTGTTTCAATCTGCGAAAAGTTAAAAGTAATTCCAGTAAATTTATAAATTCTATTTCAAGTGCAAGTAACTCTGAGCAAGAAAACTTTAAGATTATCTCGTCGCCAGGCCATGCTCTCGGAATAGAATGGAATCCAAACACTGATAAAATTTTAATGGTATCCTCTAAACTATATGACTGTAACAATGATACTCCTTTTACTAAGCGTTCCATTCTGTCCCTTACTTCTAGTTTATTCGACCCTTTGGGTTTACTAAGTTGTTGCACTATTGTATGTAAAATACTTCTACAAATGCTATGGTCTCTAAAATTATCATGGGATGATGAGATACCTCCTAACATTAATAAAATATGGAGAAATTTTATTGATAATGTGGATCACTTACAAACTATAGATATACCGAGAAATGTTTGTTGTGCTAATCCTGTAACCATAGAGTTACACTCATTTTCTGATGCCAGTATGAAGGCTTATGCTGGATGTGTATATGTGAGGTCAACTGATGCTCTAGGCAACTGCACAGTACGTCTGTTGTCCGCTAGAGCTAAGGTGGCGCCACTGAAAACTACAACCATACCCAGATTAGAACTATGTGGTGCTCTTCTAGTTGCTCGCTTATGCAATAAAGTTTGTAAATCACTACGTTGTGATATTTCTAAGAAAACATATTGGTCAGACTCTAAAATAGTATTGGGTTGGTTGTGCACGCCTTCTCATAAACTGCAAACTTTTGTTGCAAACCGTGTTGTATCTATTAATGAACTGTGTAATGACAGCAAATGGCTGTATGTCCCTACATCACAGAACCCAGCTGACATAGCCTCTCGTGGTGTTTTTCCAAATGAAGTGAAGTTGTTGTCATTATGGTGGCAGGGACCTACATTTATTCACGACGGGGATGACTATTGGCCAAGTCAAGTAGGTAGCTATGCTACACTGCCTGAAATACGAGTAAATGCTGCAGGTGTCAATGAGACACAATCTTCTAATTGTGTAATTGATATAAAGAACTATTCTAGTTTCCCTAAGTTAAGACGCATTGTTGCATATCTATTTCGTTTTTATAATAATATTAAGAATACTAAGAATCAAAATAAGCAGATGTTAACTGTAGAAGAATTAGAATATGCAGAGACTAAGTTAGTATGTATAGCGCAACAAGAAAGTTTTCCAAATTTTGAAAAGCAATGTAAAGTAGCTCCCCTTATTAGTTTAAGTCCATTTATTGATGGTGATGGGTTAATGAAAGTTGGGGGGAGACTACAAAACTCTCAATTTGAATATAATAAGAAGCACCCCACTATCATTGATTCTAATCATCACTTAGCATATTTATTGTTCAACTACTATCATATTTTACACATGCATGCAGGACCACAACTCCTCCTCTCACTAATTCGCGAAAAGTATTGGCCTATCAGAGGGAGAGCTTTAGCTCGAAAGGTTTTTAGAAAGTGCCTTTTATGCACTCGTATGAGAGGAGCAGTTGCCAAACAAATAATGGGTAACTTACCCTCTCCGAGGTTGACTCCAGGCTATCCATTTGAAGTGACAGGTACTGATTTCGCTGGGCCATTTGTATATAGCGATAGGAAAGGTCGCGGTGCTAAACTAGTCAAATGTTACTTTTGTGTATTTGTATGTTTCAAGACTAAAGCTGTACACTTGGAGTTAGTGAGTGGTCTGAGCACAGAAGCTTTTATTCTAGCTTTACGTCGTTTTATAAGTCGAAGGGGCAAACCCCGTGAAATATGGTGCGATAACGGCACGAACTTTGTCGGTGCCAGTCGCGAGTTGGGCACATTTTTGAAAGCTAACTCTAACTCTGTGTCAGAGCCTTTTGCAGAAGAAGGCATAAAATTTAGATTTCTACCTGCATATTCCCCAAACTTTGGAGGTCTGCATGAGGCAGCTGTAAAGTCTGCTAAGTACCATTTGAAAAGGGCCTTGGGTGAATCCCATTTTAATTTTGAAGAGCTTACAACTCTGCTCACACAAATAGAAGCAATACTGAACTCACGGCCCCTTTCCCCGCTCTCTACCATCCCTCACGATCTGTCCCCTCTTACTCCAGGGCACTTCCTTATCGGAAGATCAATGACTTCGCTGCCAGCGCCCGATCTACTGGAAGTCAAGAGCAGCAGCCTACAGCGGTACGCCAAGATCGAGCAAGCCAGGCAGCATTTCTGGCGTCGATGGAGCCACGAGTACGTCTGCGAGCTACAGCAGCGCACCAAGTGGCAGAAGCGCCACCCTAACCTGTCACCTGGTCAGCTAGTTCTAATCAAGCAGGAGACTACCCCACCATTGAATTGGCCTCTGGGAAGGATCGAAGCCGTTTTCCCAGGCTCCGATGGCGCTTGTCGAGTCGCCGACATCAGAACTGCCAAAGGCATCGTGCGCAGAGCCGTGAATCGGATATGCCCACTATTTGAAGATGAATCTTGAAACGGGAGGTTTCAAGGCGCGGGAGGATGTTCACGCCGTGTGTCCCATCCCTATCGCGGACGCCGGCCGGCAGCCATGACAGCGCGCGAGCAGGTCGCGCCGCTAACGCCCCGCCACTCCGCCATCAAGCGCACTCGCGATCGGACGCAAAATAATTTAGTGTTCTCAATAAACTCTTTGTAAAGTACCAGTCTCTTTGAATTTAATATCTCAACTCAAACAATTTTTACCGAGCCGTAACGTCACAAGCCCCCACTCCTGATCCTTGATGCTTTGTATCTTCGTCAGTTTTTATAGATTTGATCAAGGAAAAAATACGTGTCCAATATTTTTCTATAATCTAACTGACGGACTAAATATAATCATATATTTTTTACTCAGGAAACACCCCTATAGTCACCCCTTAACTGCCACTGACTTGTTTAAATCTTCATATTTTGAATTGTTTTATCGTTTCCTTTTTTTTCTTTGCATTGTCCTCACACATATAGAAGCAACAAAGATAATGCAACTAATATTTTGTTATACAGAACATGATTTAAAAGAATGTCCGTGGAGTTTCTTGCACGTTCTTCTCCATAGTGTCATCTACGCTTTCGAACGTGCAAATAGCTTCAAAAGTGCCTGTAAATGATTTATTTGAAATAAATGCTTCGAATCTTGTATCTCGAAGCTGAATACTTGACTACCAATTAAAAAGTGAGCAACAACGTATCCTGTTCATTCTGTCCTTACTTTGTTGCCAACCGTACTCAAACCCCGAAAAGTTTCAAACAAGTCATAACATGTTTTAATTAGTGAAAAATGCCACAAAGCGAGGTAAGGACTTACCTCTTTTCGTATGTACTTACATTTCCTGTGTTTGGACTGTAACAAGGTTTCACAACCATATAGACCCTTAAGTGCCTTTTGACAAATAACTATTCGTATATGGTAAACTCGTTTGGTCGTGGTTGTAAAGCGAGTTGAATTCTGAAAATCGATTTATTATTATTAATTTGATGAATATAATAAGACATTATCTAAGGTCTGGCTAGTGGTTAAATAACTAATATTTCATATATAATTAACCTGTATAAGCAACTTACGCGGGGTTGATAAGGTAATTCAGACTGATGCGAGCGGGCTACATTTTGGAGTTTCTAAATTCATCTAAAATGTATACATTAGGCGGTTACTCTCAGCCCGGGTTGCGGAATTTATTTGAAAGAGTTTCCCTGGATCACAAAGAGTATTGGAGGAACACGGATGGGTTTCAGTCAGTAAGAGTCAGACACTCCCTTCCGCGCGTCCAGAGCGGAAGAAGTCATTTGATGATTTCCGATCCACAAAAAAGGTAGGAGGTAATACAGTACCTATTTGGAAGGACCATCATCTGTATAGTCTCTTTCCAAACATATTAGGATCGGCGTGTTTGCTGGTTAATTTATTGATCCATTGTTACAAAAACAAAATGACAAAAAGTATACTTGTAAATTAACCGTTCAGTAACAAAGTTATAAGTTACTAGCAGCGCCCCACGGTTTCACCCGCTAACTCAACGAGGACTACGTTACCGTGGAAATAAGGGGATAAAATACGCCAATTTTACCCACTGATAATGTAGCTTTGTATTGGCATTTTTGATATTAAATAAAAATTTAATGTGCATTTATTCCATTAATTATTATTGGAATAGCTAATTAATGAAAACGGATTTTCCCAATCCGTTTTCTATTTAATAAAGGAAATTGTAAATCGGTTACTGATAGACAACCGACTTATATACGGCTTGAACGATTTTTTTTTCAGAGCGATGTACGCAAAATTTAAAAAAAAGGTCTTGCTCTCTTTGTACACTGTATTGTAGAAAGTTGTCAGTAAAGTCGGGAGGTTTATGGACGATAGTTTAACGTGACAACGTCATAACAAAACATTAATGAAATGATTGTGCCTCTCGCTCGCTCGTGCAGCGCTCTCGTTCTGATCGTAACGTTACAAAGAGCGCAACGTTACACTGAGTCATCCTTTTTCATGCTTGCAGCCGGCGTTCATCAATTAACATAAAAAAAAATGCGTGCGAAATAAGACGGGCCAATAGTCAATTTTAATTGCATCACAAATACTTAACTTGGAAATATCGATTTTTCTTTGAGGAAGAGAGCCTTGATATTAAAATGTGTATACCAACTAAAACCTCAAGAAATCTATGCTAAATCGGATGTTAAAATACAGGCCGTTACTTAACCACGCCTTTCCTAACGACCTAATGACTTGGATAGTTTGCTTAGCGATTCCATCCATCTACATATGTATATGTTGGCAAAACATTCAACAAGTAATGGCCCATCAAAGCTAAGTCACTCATTATTACTAAAGATGATTAATCGCCACTGATTTCCTTTCAAAATACGAAATCTTTTAGGTGAAAAGGTCAAGACAATCCATCATGTGGTAGCCTCATCAGGAATAAACATCAAGACAGGGGTCAAGTGTGTGTTGAACTTATAATGTGCGAGGTTCTCTAGAGCATTCATTCGAGAGAGTTTCAAACAAACTTACAAGTCCTTATTTTTGTAAGTGGATGAACCAATCTAAATATATATAACTCAAAAGTGACTGACTGACTGACATAGTGATCTATCAACGCACAGCTCAAACCACTGAACGGATCGGGCTGAAATTTGGCATGCAGGTAGATGTTATGACATAGGCATCCGCTAAGAAAGGATTTTGATTAATTCTACCCCCAAGGGGATAAAATAGGGAAAGAAAGTTTGTATGAAACTTTGTCAATTTTAAACCGATCGGTCTGAGAGTTTCAAAATCGGGGGTAAAGTACCTATTCCACGCCGACGAAGTCGCGGGCATAGTCTAGTTTTATTCAAACTTTATGAGCATACGCAAGATACATTTTTTCATGAATGGTTAATCATCAAATGATTTTTCTCGCTGTGGACGGAGCAGAAGGAAGTGTCGGTCTCTTACTGGCTAAAACCCACCTGTGTTCCTCTAAATGCCCTTTGCGTTCCAAGGCCGCGCGCCGCGGTGACACTTTCGAACAAATTCTACAATCCTAGCGGACAGTACGCAAGAAAAATATCGAAAAAGAGTTCACAGGAAAAGAGAGTGATTTTTTACTTTCTATAGAGTACCTGAAAAGGCTTCATGAAAAAAAAATCCAGGTGAAAAACGTTTTATTTTTTTCTTTTTTTTTAATATACACATACATAGATGTATGTATTATAATTAATTATGTAGATGTATGTATTATACGTTATTTTTTATATTGTATTAATTATGACACACTTTTTTTGTGCTGCCTTGCTGGGCATACGCAATTGTGTATGCAAACAGGTGTAGTATGAAACAGGTTAAATTAAAGCTAGTTAAAACAATTACTACACAGCTTTGGTGGAAAAATTCACAAATGTTTACGGCACCGCTACATTCTCGCTCTGCTTAAGAACCTCTTACATCTTTGATAGAAATGCACCCTTACAATAATAGATTGGCAAACAGGTCGATAGTGCGGTTTGAAAGTAGTTACGGCCACTTAAAGATGGCGATAGATTGAAGATATGCCCGATGGGTTGGGTTTAAATAACACTGTTATTCTTGTTGACAATATCACGATTGGACAGTACTTAACTGTTTATATTTTTACACGACTGCCCAAAAAAAGGAGTGTTGTGTTTTCAGGGTTCATTTAAGTATGTATGTTTGTGAGTTTATTTATTCCACCATAACTTCTGAACGGCTCAACTGATATCGATGTATGTGGTATCGTTAGAAGCGTCGAGTTTTTCCGGGTAACATAGACTAGTGAAAATTCGAAAAATGAAAAGGGGGCAGCCATGGTTCATAAATAAAAGCTAAAATATTTTATTTTATCAAAATTCCGACTACGTATCATACATATATTATATCATGGTCTCAAGCTTGCTTAGTACACAGCATTACATGCTGGGGGGACGGTTCCTTTAAATAGTTCTTTACAGGGTCCCCAAATGCAATAAAAAGATTATTATCCACCATGTTTTTAATTTTCTAGTTCACTATTTGACATAGAAAACGTGTTTTTAATTTTTTGATTTATTTGTTTTTACATTGAAATTTCTCAAAACCTAAAGAGGAGACAAGAATCAGCAAAAATAAATGGTAATCACGCATAATGAATTCAAGGACAGAAGTAACTATAACTTCAAAAAGTCGTACTGTTTTTTTTTTTAATTATAATTATTTTTTGTTAAAAATATAGTATATTATTATTTTTTACTAAAATAAACATAATTATGATTCAATATCAAAGTCAAAATTTATTTGCAGATAATATGGTTACAAAAGTTCTAGTTCTACAGTAGCAGTATTATTTTTTATCAAAATAAATGTATATCTTTTTTCGTTCATGTAGATTTTATGATAATAGTCAGATACCTTAATATTATTGAGGCTTCCGATGACAGTACAAGAAGGTGTAAAACCGATATTGACTATAATTCAACAAACCTGTTCTGTGGAATATACATACATACATATGTCACCGGAAAATTGCAAACGCCGTAAAATTGTAAAATTTCGCGTCAAATTGTAAACTAGTTTTTCTTAATAAGACACGGATATATTGGAAACTATTGAATTTAGATGGGATATATTGTACATCAAATGTTTTTTTTTTTTTTCAAATAGGTATAAATATCGAGAAATTATGACCTGATAAAGATGTATTACAATCTTACGCAATCTACAATTTTCCGGTGACATACATATCCTTTGATAAATTTCTATGAAAAATGGGTCGCGAGACGTCTTAATTTATAATAACATCGTCCGGTTTTCCTATCCGTTAACAGAACCCTAATAACTAATCTAATGGGGATTTAGTTGGGCAGTGGCATTAATTACTAGTGGTGTGGTATACGGATAAGAATAAGCCTCCCCTTTCTTAGAAGGGTCGTACGTAGACGACTTAAGGATTATTTCATTGATGAAACACTAAAATTATTAGATTAGTCTGTAGTGAGGATATTTTTATAGGCAAAATAGAAAGGGGAAAATATACTATGCGATAAGAAGGGATCCCATATTTGCATCCGGAAGAAAGCCCGAATATACATAGTTGGGAAACAGCTTGAGAAATTTTCATGAAATCCCTACTTGAATGGAGGAAGTTTCTCATCATTTTGACATTTTCCTATAGGTATTGTTTTTCAATCTCTCTGTAATTTGACCCTATAATTGGGCAAGGAACGACCAAATTTCTGCTACCGAATTTCTTCAAGGTCTTTGGCCACTCATGTCGAGTCTGTCTACAGTTGGAACTGTTTAATATACCAAGATCTACAGACGTGCAATTGAACGGCGCCATTCGCAATTTACAATTCCACTTTACAATTTCAAACCTACTAAGTACCTATTGTGGTGAAATCACTATTATTTGTAAATTGTGGACACATTCCCGAAACTCACAAATAACAAACATCCTTGTATTCCCACATAATTTAGGTCGGAATACACTCACATTTTGAACTTTGGTATTATACACGAAGATACCTAAAGCCAACTGCCCACTGGAGTGGAGAGGAAAAGAGAGGAGCTGCGCTGTGCCAATATTAATCAATGTAATTAAAATCACAACCCTCCCATTCTGCTACGGCGCAGTCGGGAATATGATGACCCATACTTTTAACAGACAAATAAAAACAATGATCAAAACATTATTGTGAATCACAGATACCCCTACCAATGATGATGATACTTGCTCAACACCATAGCATAATCAGCCTTATGTTCCCACTGCTGGGACACAGGTTTCTTCTCTAGGAGAGGGAATGGGCCGTAATCTACCACGCGGGCCCAGTGCGGTTTGGTGAATGTCACATGTCTTCGAATTTTTGGTTCTAGGACATGCCGGTTTCCTCACGATGTTTGAATGCATCGTTTTGAGGGCCGTGGTGATGAAGTTAATTACATAAAGTAATGCGGCTGGCTGGGTTTGAACAAGCGACGTACAATTCGTAAGTTGGGGCTGTTACCACTCGGCCACCACTGCTCTCAGCCCAACACCAAATAAGGCACAAATACTCTGATACAAAATTCAATCGCAGTGCTATTTGTTATAAAATCGTGTGTGGTTCACAGAGCCTTCAATTTACATACCAGTCTTAAGATGCTTTTCCATTAAATATATGCGAGGTGGCTATGCGTTGCGAGGATGTGCGGCGCTGTGGAAATGTGTATTTATTTTTTTCATAATTTTATTTAATTATTGTGTATATTTATTTATTATGTATTTATTGTACATATAATTAGTACACCTAAGACTACCTATAGTACTGTATTTCCTTTTCTCTTTAAAATCCATCCAAAGGTTGTCTTGAAAATATCGCTTTTAGCGATAAGGCCGCCCATTGTGTCACCCTATGCAATGTTTTCTTTGTCTATATTTTCTGTAACTTATATGGTGTACATAATAAAGAGTATTCTATTCTATTTATTTCTACCAAAGCTGTGCGAGGTGGTTGCGCGGTGCAAGGTTTTGATACCATATATAGCTGAGCGAGGATGTGTAGCGGACTCTTTTCAGTAACACGTACACTCACACATTCGTACCGTGATCCCCAGTTAATGGGTTGTGGAGGTCTGGTAGGCAGCCGCTTCACGTAAAATACTGGTATTCAGCTGAATCCGGCTTGACTGGAAGCCGACCCCAATGGAGTTGGGAAAAGGCTAGGCAGATGATGTACGCATTCCTCAGTCGCATCTTTTGCACACATCTCTCGTTTTGACACGACTGCCCAAAAAAAGGGGTGTTATGTTGTCAGGGCTCATGTGTGTATGTACTCGTAAGTACCTATGTATGTTTGTGAGTTTCTTTATTCTACCATAACTTCTAAACGGCTTAACCGATATCAATGTATGTGGTATCGTTAGAAGCGTTGAGTTATTTCGAGGAGCACAGACTAGAAAAAATATTTTAAAAAAATGTTTTCATGATTTTTATTTTTGATACAAATTATTGATGGAAAACCATAGTAAGCTGGTTGCACGTTCCGTACCTAGATCTCTATGGAGAAGAACGTGCAAGAAACTCCAGGAACACTTTCTAGTTTCAAGATTCAAAGCAAATATATTAATATTTGCTTTGAATCTTGAAACTAGAAAGTAGAGACATATAATATTTCAAATAAACCATTTACAGGCTTTTAAATTGTCAACGACGGTCAGTCAAAATATGAATCTATTTGCATGTTCAAAAGCATAGATCATTATGGATAATAACGTGCAAGAAAATCCGCGGGCACTCTTTAAATCATGTTCTGTATTATGAAAACCTTGGTTACACTATCCTTGTTGCTTCTATATGTGAAGAAAATGTACAGAAAAAAAGGAAAATGTAAAACAATTCAAAATATAAAGATTTTTATGTAAAAAAAAAGATTAAAACAACGACTGACAGCTTTGGTCTGACAGTCAAGAGAGTGCCGGCGCGGGCGCGGCGTCCGGCGTGTTTCGGCACCATTCAGCTCAACCATAGAAGTTTATTATATCTATGAGCTCAACCATTTTGAAGGGAACTGAATGACCCAACACACGCGCCGCCATCAGCGAGACATTTGAGAGAGTATGACATGCTTTTAACTGCCATTTTAGTTCGAGTCAAAAAGTAAACAATAACTTATCACATATGTAAATGGCTCCATGGTACTCACATATAACATTTGAAAAAAAAAAATCTTCTACATTACACAAAACTTTGGTTTAGAATAACAAAGTAAATTGAATATCAACGCCTAACTAACTCGCACATTACCTGTATAAAATCACCCGTACATAATTTACAATTCTATTTACCCATGATGACTCACAAACCCATATATTTATCAAGCTTAATTGACATGTGGTAAAGGTCGTCCATGCCTTCAAGTTACTCGAGTATTTGTCCATAAAAGTGATCGTAAAGTGCATGCAATATGTTCCATGCGTTAGATGACGTCAGAGTTAGGGTTCGGTTTGATTACGGCGCGAAGAGGGTGCGGCCAATGTGTGTTGGTAATAAAGTGTTGTGTTATTTTCTTAGTACGGTTACGTTACGTTAGGTACGGTTATTCTGCTGATGATATCTGGGTTTTTCATGCTATTTGGAACTGATGGCGTTTTAAACCAAGTGAGTAACGCGCGTGTTATATCTTTTAAATTTCACATTTCTTTAGAAGAGTGGAAAGAGACAATTCAAAATAAGAAGGAGGTTCTCAATTCGAATGTGTTCTTTTTTTAATTTTTGTGCATGTATTATGCCAGTACTTTTTGCCGAGTGTACGGATTTTGATGAGTGTTTTTATATTTGAAAGCTGGTGCTTGTCATGTGATTCAATTTAACTGTTTTGTATATTTGGGTGAGATCTGACTACTAGTATTTCAGTTATCCCTATTAATATATATTTAATTGGCTTCGAATACATAGATGATGTTCTCATTTTCAGTTGTCGCTGAAAAAGTAACAAAAAAAAACTTTATACGATAGTTTGGAAGAGCATCGTAGTATTTCGAGGTGGTACTACGAAGGTACACAAAGTAACTCCTTGACGTTAAAAAGTGCAACCACTCATTATGTCAATAATTTCAATTTAGTTGTGGGGCATACCACTAAAAAGTGAATAATAAAAAAACTAAAATGTTAAAGAAAAAAATATTACTATTTCGGAAGTCGATGTCAAAAAACGAAGAAACAACCAAAAATACTAAGCCCAAGTCCGCCTTTGTACAGTTTTTTTTACTAGTGCATAAAGTTTTAATAAATAAATAAATAAAATAAGTTTTAAGTGACGGAGAAATCTCGACGTTTTCTGTGTTAAGATGTTTGTAATAAGGGGCCATCCATAAACAACAAACGACAAGGATGGGGTCAAAAATCATGAAATTCGTGTGACGTAATTTACGGACGGCCCCTAAGTAGACTGTGGCAATTTTTTAAATAAAACACCCTTAAAACAACACATCTTGAAAGGTTTCTACCAGTTAATTATCGACGCGTCCCAAAATAAATGCAAGCCAAGTACATTAGCTGTTAATTTATTCATTCAACCAATCACTTCATCCTCAGGCACCCACTTTGTACGCTTTCAAGTCCAACAGTCACTTGAACATGCGGCTAACGTATAATCATAATCAGCCTTTTATCGTTCCCACTGCTGGGACACAGGCCTCCTCTCTAGGAGAGGGAATGGGCCGTAATCCACCACGCGTGCCCAGTGCGGGTTGGCGAATGTCACATGTCTTGAATTTTTGGTTCTAGGACATGCCGGTTCCCTCACGATGTTTTCCTTCACTGTTTTGATTACAGTGGTAATGAAATTAATTACACAAAGTAATGCGCCTGGCTGGGTTTGAACCCGCGACCAACAGTTCGTAAGTCGGGGCCGTTACCACTTGGCCACCACTGCTCGCGGCTAGGCTAACGTAACAATCCCATTTTCATTTTAAACGGCAAAGGTAATGTGACAAAAAACTCCTCCGTGCCTTGGTATGCACGTTAAGTCGTTAGTGCCGGCTGTCATTTGGAGATCGTTGGCAGTCGTTACGGATTGTCAGAAGCCAGAAAATCTGACTTGACTGAGTCTTGCCAAGAAGTACCGTGGTCCCCAGTTAATGGGTTGTGGAGGTCTGGTAGGCAGCCGCTTCACGAAAAATACTGGTATTCAGCTGAATCAGGTTTGGCTGGGAGCCGACTCCAATGGTGTTGAAAAAAGGCTAGGCAGATGATGATGATGAATGTGACAAAAAAACCTCAATAGAAACGCTTGTTTCAACTGTATTCACATACATTTTCTAGGATTAACGATCTAGAATCTGGTATTTCTATACTAAATATTCTATAATAATAATAAAGAGGAAAGATTTGTATTTTTATATTTGGTATGTAACGAATAAACTCAAAAACTACTGGACTGATTTCAAAAATTCTTTCACCATTAGAAAGTTATATTCACCCTGAGTAACATAGGATATATTTTATATCCATATTCCCACGGGAACGGGAACTACGCGGATAAAACCGCGGGGCGCTGCTAGTTTGTTATAATTTTGTCAGGTATCGCCTCAAATCAATAAAATATGCCCCGTGTTATTAATGCTTTCCAAAAATCAACTATATCTGGCCCACCGGCTTAAGCTGCCAATAGTGTTACAAAATACAACACAAAGATCGCATTAAAAGCTTCCAGAATTCTTCTAGTCAAAGCAAAAACGAATAATTCATTTGATTGTTTTAAAACCATCATTCTGCTTTCTGAACCGTCAACGGCTTTAACGAAGCTTTAATCTTTTTCTTTTCTCTTTTGAAACACTCAATCTTTTATCTCGAATGCCTGTTTATATATATTTACAACAAAAAAACTTTCTTTTTCAATTAACTTAATTGTCTAAGACAGAGTTAACTTCGTTAGAAATTAATCAATTATAAAAAAAATGTGCTGCTCAATGTATTTCAAAAGACAAAATTTCAAAAAAAAAAATATTTTCCAACATGGCGCCAAGAATCAGCAAACAAGTCCCATACCGTTGCATCGAGGAGTGAGACAAGGGGATGTTATTTCCCCGAAATTGTTCACTAATGCAATGGAGGATATGTTCAAGACGCTGAACTGGAAAGAACGTGGCATTAACATCAATGGCGAGTACATCTCTCACTTGCGATTTGCAGACGACATCGTCATTATGGCAGAAACGCTGCAGGACCTACAACAGATGCTGAATGACCTGGCTGACTCTTCTGTACGCATCGGCCTACGGATGAACTTGGATAAAACCAAGGTCATGTTCAACGAACATGTTCTACCGGAACCGATTGCGATTCACGGTGCCGTTCTCGAAGTTGTTCAAAAATATGTGTACCTCGGGCAGTCATTGCAGTTAGGTAGAAACAATTTTGAGGGCGAGGTGAACAGAAGAATTCAGTTGGGTTGGGCAGCATTTGGGAAGCTACGTCGAGTCTTTACATCGTCGATCCCACAGTGCCTAAAGACGAAAGTCTTCAATCAGTGCGTCCTACCCGTCATGGCATACGGAGCCGAAACGTGGACACTGACGGCTCGTATGGTCCATAAGCTCAAAGTCGCTCAGCGGGCTATGGAAAGGGCTATGCTCGGTGTGTCTCTGAGGGATCGCATCAGAAATGAGGTGATCCGTCAGAGAAGCAAGGTAATTGATATAGCCCACCGGATTAGTAAGCTGAAGTGGCAGTGGGCTGGCCATATTAGTCGTAGAACCGACAACCGTTGGGGTAAACGAGTTCTAGAGTGGAGACCGCGTCTCGGCAAACGTAGTGTAGGACGTCCTCAGGCACGGTGGAGTGACGATTTGCGCAGGACGGCTGGCAGAAACTGGATGCGAGAAGCCGAAAATAGATCTAAGTGGCGTGCAATTGGAGAGGCCTATGTCCAGCAGTGGACTGCAACAGGCTGCTGATGATGATGATGATGAACATGGCGCCTAACGATCTTAAAGATGTAATCTTATCTGCAACTTTAAAATAATAATAGAATTCTGAGGGAAGTAATTAAAAACTCAAAGGAGGAGATTAAATTACGTAGTCAAGCGGAACAACTAAGAACATTGTTGCTTTTTTTCTTTAGCATCGGCACAACCTACCTATATCTAGGTATGAGAAAAACTAGCTCAACTCTGGTAAAAATATTTATGCCAACAAGCGCGGAGCTGACTCTCCACTCTTTTGGGAACGTTAGAAGTGTATTTGGAGTCATGGATGGAGGCTATTTATTGGTAAATAATAAAATTTAAATGAAACCACACGACAAGCACCAGCTCTCGAATATAAAAAGTTATGAGGTAACACACATAAAAAAATATACAGTCGACTTGAGAACCTCCTCCTTTTTTGGAAGTCGAAGTTTAAAAATTAATTAATTCGATTTTAAATAAAGAAAATATTATGCCAAGGGGTTGTATTGCACTTACCGGGTTATAAATGTTCCATGTTAAGTGGTACTCACATATTTGGGGAAGTCATCATCTGCCTAACCGTTTCCCAACTATATTGGGGTCGGCTTCCAGTCAAAACGAATTCAACTGAATACTAAATAAAATATAATAATATTTTATGTGGAACAGCTTTCTATCTTCTGACAATACGTAACGACTGCCAAAGATCTACAAATGACAGCCGGGACTAACAGCTTTAAGTACTTGCCGAGGCACGGAGGAAACTCAGTATGTTAAGATGGTCACCCATCCAAAGACCAACCTTGGCAAGAGTTAGCTTACCTTGTAGATTTATTTTATTTTGTTTTATTTGTTTGAAAAAAAAAAACAGTTATACATTACAGCATTGATTCATAGTTTCAGTGCAGTCGAAAAAACGCATAACCCACACTATTGTCCACGAAGTGACATCGGAGTATGATAATGATAACGAGCGCATGTTAAATGAGTAAAAAAAATAAATTAGAAGAAAAACACTATACCACTATATCGACGAATCGAAGGAAGCGGATAACAATAGCACCTTATGGTCAACTTGCAAGAAATAGGGATGTTGCCTGAGTAAAAAATATATGATTATGTTTAGTCCCTCAGTTAGATTATAGAAAAATATTTGACACGTATTTATTCCTTTATCAAATCTATAAAAACTGACGAAGATAAAAAACATCAAATATCAGGGAGCGTGTGACGTCACGGCCCGGTAAAAATTGTAGCGAGTAGTGACGTCACACGAGTTTTCAACGTCTATCGTATCGTCTTCATTTTTTGTTCATGTGAAAAAAGAAAAGATACGCGTCCAATATTTTTTGGAAATCTATCTGACGGACTAATCAGATTTTTTAGTTAACTACCCTATTGTGTGACCATTTCTTTAATTTTGATTGCGTAAGCTAAGTTGTAAGTTATAGGTTTCTAAAAGTCGGCGTAGAGGGGCCGTCAGCAACGAAGACGGGGCCCCATAGGGTCAGTGCCTGCTAGGGTTGCGGAATTTGTTCCAAAGAGTCACCACGCACAAGAAGGACCACAGGTGGGTTTTAGTAAGTAAGAGTCTGATACTCCCTTCCGCTCCGCCCAGAGCGGGAGAAATCATTTGAAAAAAGAGGAGCCCTAGAGGGACCCCAGCCTTCATTCTGCATTGTGCAGTGTAGAAAAATCGAGATGCGCGACCCGTGCAGCCGTTTGTGTTTAATCACGAGCGCCTCATGTTTGGGAAAGTGTAAGGTAAATTAATTGATTGATGTAGATAAGACTTGCGGGGCGATACGAACTTCGGTCTTTTGTTTGCTAAACTTTCGGCCGAGCCCGAAAATATTGACCTGCGCTAGATTCCCTGGTCGCCAGCAGGTTTATTTGCTAGAAATTTCTCAGTAGCACAACGGAATCAGGAATTGTGCAATACCGGAATGGATTCCGTTGGGAAATAAAGGCTTGTCGCCATCTATAGCGTCATTCAAGCAAAGACTTCTAGAACTGGAGTAAAATATTCTTACAATTTTCTACATTCAGCCATTTTCTGTTGGGAAAAAGAACAACGAAATCAATTGCGTTTGAATCTCTGAGAAAATATTTGATTTCATCTGGCTCTTTTCAAAATATTAGATGAACATTTATTTACTGCAAAGGCACCTATAACGAAATATGTATTTTATTTATTTTCAAAGATATGGTCAAGCGACAACTGCGGTCTCATTCTATAATTTGTTTGTCTGACTAACTGAACTACGCGGGTAAAACCGCGGGGTGCTGCTAGTCATAAAAACAAAAATTCAACTTAAACTAAAAATTAATATAAACTCTGAAAAATGCAAGTGTAATATGAATTTGGTCCTCAAAAACTATAATAAACAATTTGACCACTAAAGAAAAACAATGAAATCGAGGAAATAGTCAGAAGTTCATCAGGATTCAGTGAAACTTGCTGATTCTATTTTTTACGCCACGTCCCTCAAAATCCATATCAGTTTGTCCGTCTAACAAGACAACGGTTACCCGCTCGCCGAGTCTCAACGCAAACCGGAGCAAGTTTTTGTCGTTCGTACCCACACACTCCCATTGGAAACATAACGTTCAATCGCACGTTGATTTTGTAGATTTTGTAGCTCTGTGAATGGAAATTTGTGAGAATTTCGCTTAACAGGAAGGGTTGGAATAGGTTCCTTTTAAAGTGGACGGAAATGGTCGTGTTAGAGAGTTAATAAGACAACTGAATCATATCCTTTTTCACTGAAAAGGCGGTAGGCGACTTTTTATTGGACATTGTATTTGTATTGCTGTTTTTGCCACCAACATTAATTTACATGTTAGTATAGAATACTACTAGTTTTGATTTGATTCGGTCAAAGTTAATGTAACACTATCATACTAAATTCAAAGTTTCTAAAATCATAAAATGGGACGTTGCTGCTTTTGCTTTTATATGACTAAAGACGTATTTGAAACGGAACGGTTTATTGTTAAAAATGCCTCTTCCAAAAACAAGGTGTGATTTTCAAGGAATCATAAAACGGCTTTTTATAGCTCAATCATGGAATGTCTTATGAAATCCTAATCCTAAACTAATATTATAAATTCGAAAATAAGTTTATTTGTTTCACGCCAAAATCGCTGAATGGATGTTGATGAATTCCGTTACCAAGATAGATGTGACGGTTACTTTTTGTGAACATAAAACTTGAACGCAAGCGAAGCAGCGAGTAAAAGCTAGTTACAGATAATTATGCTTTGCAAAAGACACAAACATATTTTCATACATGATAAACCTAGTTTTCAATTCCAGTTTATATCCAAGGAAGGGAAACCTACTAAGTTAGTTACGACGAGTTACTAGGCGCGCTCTACAGACATTTATACTCAAATGCTCGAAACAATTTAATTGAGACGACGCGACGCATGTGTCACGATGTAAGTTCCTTACAGGTGCGTAACGACCATGTCTTATCACATCTCAAGTTTATGTACTTTGCTCCCCTGCGATAATTAAATCAGAACTTCGCACTCTCAACTCTACTCTAATGTTAATTTGGATGAAATTTGGGCCAAAGCCCTGTGGTGGGTGAAACGACATGCAAATTGAGGTCGGTGTGGGCAAAAGGCGGGCAAAGCAGTCATTTTAGGACTCGAAGAGACTGCTTTGTGCCCATTACAGGGGTTGGTAACGTTCTGGTTACTCAGCCCCATAAAATGAAATCTTGCGAAATGTGGTCCTTCGGAACGGATTTGTTTTCCCAAAATTCGTCCATCGAGCCGGATTTTAAGGCGCTGCTGAAAATATTTGTGTCAGAATCTCAGTTTTTATTGTCTTTCCGATGTTTTTATGGTAGTTTTGTAACTGTTGCTACCTCGATCTGGTTTGTGAATACAATGAAGCTACGAATGAATGAAAGTTTAGAATGGAAGGAAAATTTAATCAGCCAGCTCTGGCGGAGTGAGATATTACTTTTTAGCTGCATACAACTTACATACAAAGTAAGGTTAGTAAAAAAAGTTCTTGAAATACAGTGTCGAGTTTTAATATGCAAACGCTGTATCTGCAACAGATGCATTTTAAGATTGCAACTCTGTAGGAAATATATTGATCTTATAAAATAGGTTGGCTAGATAATATAGTTCTCCCAACTTTTGCCAGTAATGTGAAAGTCACATGTATTTCGCGGCTAATTTATTTTTTTATTCCCATCAATCGGACACCTACATATCTCTACCTGCGGGCTATTCATGAGAAATCCCAGCTGAAAAAACCCTTTGTCCAAGAGAATTAAACATAGTACCTCATACTCGGTAGTAGCGCTTACAACCACTAGGCAAAATAGGCAGACGAGGCAGAGTATTTTTTTAATAGATTGAAGAGTTAAGGCGTTTCCCTGACCAAATAACCTTGAGCGTTCGTTCCCTCTTTGCCACCGTATCCTGCGCGCGATCTTTAATCATAGAATTCACACAATTTTTGGTATTATTTTGATTAAACAAGATAAGCGATCTTTTGAAATGAAATAAAACATGTATAATATAGATTTTTAAATTATCTATCCATTAGTGTTATCCTCAAATGATTAGAGCGTTGCATTTAGCAACAGATGCATAAAATCAACAATTTTAGTCATTTTTTAAAAGTAGATTTTAAATTTATATAGAACACATAAAAACAAATTAGAACGTGGAATATGATAAGACATCGAACATTAATAATGTGCTTTTACATGTAGATTATTTCTCATAAGTAATGAGTTAAGTCTCTGAATAGCGAAGAAAAACGCACTATCGCAAGGTTTTGGTCGGGGTATCGCCTTAATGACGATTTTGTGATAAAACGCACATACGGATCGCAACTGTGCAAAAGAGGACGGAACCCTAGTTATGAATATACCTAATAGATCTCTGGGCTGCTGCTACGAGAAACTAGATAGAAACCTGCACCATTTGAACCGGAAAACAACCACTACTTGGTAGCAGAAAATGCCTGTCGGTGGTACTTTCCAAGACGAAATCTTTCAAGAAACCTCTTTGTTCAACTAGAATCATTATTATTAATACTTTTTAATTTGAAATTTACAACAAACTGCTACAATATCATAGAAAACATATCACAACATTGTAGCCTATTACGCTATTCGCTGTAAAACGGTAGAATACGTATTAGCTAGAATCTCATTCCTTGAAGAAAGTCTCCTCAAACTGAATTTATCAAAATAACCTATTACTTTTTTTTTACTAAACTAAATCTTTCCCTTTCTAAGATTAAACCCGATCCCCCTGCACCCCTTTTATAATCGCACCCCCGTATGTCAAGGGCTGCGCAAACTGACACAGTTTCGGAGAAAATTCGCGTTAGAGCGGAACGTCTAACGTGTGATTAGGGTTGGGATGAGTGCGAATCGAGGGTATCGATGTCGAATTTATTAGTTAGCTGTGAAAGTTACAAAATATTCACTTTTTACTGACTGAAATGATAATACCCTGTGTATTATAATTTTCAATACAGTAATGTAGTGATTACTTAAACGGCTTATTCCAATTTGCAATAAAACTATGCGACAGCTAAACTCAGACATGCAAACTTAATCACAAAAATTTAGGTGACAAAGAATCACTGAAAAAGTATCCTCGTTTTCAGAGACTCTCCGTGACACCTAACTCCGGAACGCAAAGGGCACTGGAAGGGTCGCGGGTGGGTTTTAGTCATTAAGATTCTGAAACTCCCTTTCGCTTCGTCCAGACCGGGAGAAGTCATTTATATTATATTACATATTGATGATTTCCCATCCAGAAATTTCTCTCTATCTTTGCTTTAATTTTATTGTAATATCTGTTGAGGCAGTTAAAAAAGACTGCCTACCGTTTAAAACAAAATTTCTTCTATCTCTCTAGGTATTTTTTTATGAGATACAGTCCGCTAACGTAGACAGACGACGACTTTTGATACGGAATTCTAACAAAAGCAAAAACTTCCAAAAGCCACACGAAAATAAAGACGCGAAACCGCCACATCCCTTCATGTAATCCTTTATGTAAAAGTTATTATAAGCCCGACAGACTGACAGTGACAAGCAACGCAAGATAATCTTACATACAGGTAGTTTTCCTCGAAATTCGAGGCAAAGGTAAGTAGGCCGAAAAGCAGTTGTTATAACATGGATGGTTTTTTTTGCGTGTGTATTTTTTATGAAATGTCTTTTTGCGTGACTGCTTTGTTGGTATATTTGGTATGACTTGTGAATTACATAGTGGTCTTGGAGATTCGTATACTTCAAATTTTATAGAAATTAAATAAGCGCCATCTCGTGACAATATAAGAATAAGAATAAGAATAAAGTTTATTTGTTCATTGTTACATTAATAACCTTACAACTAAAACATAATTAAATTATCAATAACTATATATTAGTATCTTGTGGACGGTGGGCCCCAAACTAGGTAGAACCTGTATCTTGGGGTCCTGAGTTGTAATTCCATTAAAAATATAAGTAACAATAATTGCGTAGACATGTCTTGAGTCGGATAATTAATCAAAATAAAAGTAAACATATCTTTTTCTATAAATTTACATTATTGAACGTTTACATTAACGTCAATTTGGATTGATACCGCATAAGTGCCGTGTGGAGTCGATAAAGAGAAAATTATTTTGTTTCTATAAAAATGGTAAAGTGTATCTGTACATAGCATACATATCTCTGGTTCTCTCAGGTTCAGGCCGGCAAACCAGTTAACTGGATAGATTATGAATTCTGATAATTCCTTGTTACTTTGGTCGATCTGAAAATCTGAAGAACTCATGAGAATGTTCAACAGTGCTTAATAATTGGCAGTTAGTTGAATTTGTGCCCGTTATGTCCGGTTATATGTGGATACTGTTACATACTTGTAATATAACCGTAAATAAAGGCATTGAACTAACCTAAGAGGGATATAATGGCATGAACGTATGTGTTTGTAGAATCTAAGGTACCTTCCAAAGTCGCACTCGATTTTTAAAACTACCATTACCTTGTATATGTAGGTACCAATATATATTTTATCAGCTTAAATTACCGTTTCGAATATTCAAACAAACACCACTCACTATTCATACAAAATTCAACGAATAATTTTCACCATATTTTTATGATTCAATTTGACCCATATAACTGGTGCACTCTGTCTATCAACACGTTTGATGAACGACCCAAAACCGCATTTTGTTCAACGCACGAATAAAAATAATGGAGTTATACAGGCTGATATTTTAATTTATTGCAAAGTACTTTTCATTTGTTGAATGATTGTAAGTGAATTAAAAATTCAGGTAGAAGGTTAAACAAGTACTTTCCTACTATAAATTGACGGATCTAGTAATTATACGATTCTTAACACGACTGTATAAAAGGATTTTCTCTTAAGACTATATATCTTTGAAAACACTTAATAACGATTTTAATGTAATTATAACAACACAAAAATAATTATAATAATAAATATAATAATTGGTCACTAAAATAAATAATAGCGCAAATAGCACCTGTTACGTAAAAAAGGGACGAATATACAAGGCACCAATACTAAAAACGCGAAAAAAAATGAAATGCATTTTTATTTCGATTTTTAGAGCATAACTGGGCACTGTACAGACTAACTGAACAATTTTTACTAAAAACAAACATCTGCTGTTTGCATATATTCTTAGTAAAAATTGTTATAATAATTATGAGTTTTTACCAAAGCCCGAAGAAATTTACCATAAGTCCTGAAATATTGATAATTAAGTTATACACGTAGTTATTTGTTGGATACTACCATAATTATTTATTTAAAATTACTTGTGATACTTACTTTAAATTTGCGTAAAAAGATTTTAATAATATAAAAGAAGTTATTTCTGTTACAACTTGTAGAAATGTCAGCTGGCCGCAGTACCTATATGGATGAACTCCATTCCAACTAAAAAATAAAAGGTTAAAGTCAATATTACAATATAAATAACAATAACGTCAACCATATTTATAACGTTACTAGCTGCTGCCCACGACTTCGTCCCCGTGGAATCCCTGATTTCAAAACATTCTTTATCGCTGCCCCGCTCCTATTGGCTTAAGCGTGATGATATATAGCCTAAAGCCTTCCTCGATAAATGGTCTATTCAACCCAAAAAGAATTTTTCAATTCGAACCAGTAGTTCCTGAGATGAGCGCGTTCAAACTACAAACAAACAAACAAAATCTTCCGCTTTATAATATTAGTAAAGATTTTAAATTATTCCTAGGAACGGCTGCAGAATGTCAAAGAAAATGTAACAGAAAACAAATCAATTCTCTGCAACGAGAACAGTAGGTACGACGTTTGTCTTTTGAAGACGAATGAATATCGGAAGTATTGAAATATTTTGCATACATAACATCTTTATCATTATCTTATTCATGAGAGATGTTCTTCTGAAAAAAAAAACTATTATATTTGGTGTCAAAGTTCGTGTATGTATGAATTATTTTTGACCGCATTTTGTAGAAATTTCAAACATTTTATTTTAAATTGAAAACAGACAAATTAATTAAAGCCTTTGTTTGAGATTTATATTAAATACTAATACTAAAAATAAACAAAATAACAATAGGCTAGTTTACTAAAAAAAATTAATTAGTCCGTCGGATAAATTTCCAAAAAATATTGGACACGTATTTTTTCTTTTCTCACGTAAACAAAAAATGAAGACAATACAGTGCGTTGAAAACTCGTGTGACGTCACTACTCGCTACAATTTTTAGCGAGCCGTGACGTCACAAGCTGATCTTTGATGCTTTGTATCTTCGTCAGTTTTTATAGATTTGATAAAGGAAAAAATACGTGTCCAATATTTTTCTATAATCTAACTGACGGACTAAACACAATCATATATTTTTTACTCAGGAAACATCCCTATTGTATGGAAAACTATCCTAGTGAAAGTTGGCTAAAAAAAAATCGAATAAGTCCGTCATATAGATTTCCAAAAAATATTGGACACGTATTTTTTTCTTATTTTCTCGGTCAAAAATAGTTGGAGAACACCGTGTGGTTTGATTCAGTACGAGTCTGACAGACTCCTGTGCCCGCCAAGGTGGAGGGCATCCATGAGGATGTCCAAACTATAGGAAAACGCATGACCCAAGGGGTGGCCTTTACTTCGGACAGCGGATAAGCATGCCATTCAACGTGGCAATGCCGTCTTTTGGGCTTACTATTATTTTTTTATGTCATATTGTAGTTAGGAGGATTTTAGTTTACTTTTTAACCGATTTCAAAAAAAGGAGGTTTCTCAATTTGGCCATGTATATTTTTTTTTTATATTTTAAGTGTTGTATAGTTAAATGAGTATTGAAATATAATATGTTTAATGGTTTTGCTAAAAATAAAGAAGAAACAGAAGATATTAAATGTTCTGATTCGTTTCAAAATACCTTTTTTGTTTTGTTTTACATTCCGGCCAGTTTTATCTGCTACAAAAGTAATTGGATGTCCTATAGACAATCTTGTGTAGGCGAATGCAGTAAGCTTCACAGAAAGTGCAATCCTTTTGACCAGATAACTTATTTCAACAGAACCCTCTTCAAAAGGCTCAGACTTTAGAGTGTAGCTCAGTATAAACTGGTCGTCAGTTCCTAGAATTCATTCGGTATAAAGCATCTGTCATCATGTGATATAAGAGATACCTTTCACTGGTATTGTAATGTTCTTGTTTATACTTTATTCCGTAAGAGTATAAATTAATGAGGATTTTCTGATATGACCAGCATCAGGGCCCCAATTCTGAGGCAGGCCGACAAAAAGTATTACGAGACCATTGAAAGACCAATGATCGACCATTATGAATTTAGCAGATTACGAACTTTAAGCAAAATGACAATGGGATCGTGTTGGAAAGACAAATTTATAAAATAGCAGACTTGGGGCCCTAGCCTCTAAAGGACACACTGTACCTACGTTTATTTTGCTATCCTATGCGACAACAACAATAAATTATTCTCATCTTAGCACCACTAACTTGGCTAGAACAGTATAAGTTTGTATAGTCCGGTAAAGTTAACGCCGATCCAATGCTAAAAGTTTGCTAAGTTTCAGATTTCTAGGTCAAACGGGCTCAATGTATACTCATCAAGCCCATGCCCATGCCAATATTGGGCTGGGTGCGACCATAGAGAATGAGAAAACAGTGGGCACGCAACAAGAAAGGGTATAAGTTCTTTACCTTAGAATTTCACGTCTTCATTTTGGGAAAGTCATTCATATAGAAGCAGTATGCAAGACGCTTGTGACAATTTATTGATTTAAAAAAAAATGTCCATGGAGTTCTTCTCCATAAATATACGCTTTGGTAAGTGCAAAAGCTTCACAACTTGGACTGACCGACCCTTTTTGGATGGGAAATCATCAAATGACTTCTCCCGTTCTGGGTGGAGCGGAAGGGAGTGTCAGACTCTTACTGACTAAAACCCACCCGTGTTCCTTCTTGTGCCCTTTACGTTCCAGGGCCGCGGTGACTCTTTCGAAAAAATCCGCAACCCTAGCAGGCACTGGACTGACCGACCTTGACAGTTAAAAAATGCCTGTAGTTAGTTTAATTGAAATACATGGTTTGAGTATGAGATTTTTTTTTACTATTACTGGGTGACCAAAAAGCTCAAGCAGGCATAGGGCATAGACGCGTCGTTGCGGAATTGGTTCGAAAGAGGCACTGGATGTAAGCAGGAGAAGATGATTGATGGTTTCCCATCCAGAAAAAAAGGGTGGTGTAGAGATCCAGTAATATGATCTTCAGTTAATATCTTGTATAGCTACCTATCATTTCTTTCATAATTGCCCGTTCCTACTTACCATATTTCGTAAACTTTTCAAGAAAGGGGACCTCATTAACGAAGCTTGTTTATATTTAGCGATAAAAACGAGTACCTAAGAGATGAGTTTCTTTACAAAATGGGAGATCGAGACCCAGATATAGGTCAACCCTAAGGATATCTATGCCTGTCGTTATGGTGATTTTTACTTTTTTTTTTGAAATTCTAAATTCTCTTTAGTTTTGAGGAGTTAAAATGGTAACATGGAGTTTTAGATTATGCTGGTATCATCCATAAAATATTGTCAGTAAATTTAAATGTTACTCTGTACTTAATTACCTTCCTATTTACTACCTACCAGATAGATAAAATGCTAAGAAATTTCATTGAATTATCTCGGTAATAAGTTTACCGGAAGTTATCATAAGATGGTATTTTCTTGAGATATTTAAAACATCAAAGTTACATTTTCAGTCTCGTATGTACTTACCTTCCTCATTAATATTATTAATCCTAAATCTTAATGAAGGGCGTTCCTTTCCTCATTATTAACCATAATTAAATACACCTGATGTCATGATGACATCCTACCTATGTATATACATAATATATATTTATTGAATACTAGCAGCGCCTCGCGGTTTCACCCGCGTAGTTCCCGTTCCCGTGGGAATATGGGGATAAAATATAGCCTATAGCCTTCCTCGATAAATGGGCTATCTAACACTGAAAGATTTTTTCAAATCGGACCAGTAGTTCCTGAGATTAGCGCGTTCAAACAAACAAACAAACTCTTCAGCTTTATAATATTAGTATAGATTATGGGCTCCAAAATTCCGGTATATTTAAGATTGACAACGCAATATTTCAATAACAAATGTCAAATCACAGTTTACTTATTTATTTAAACTTTATATACAATAGTGGTACACGGGCGGACTTAATGCAACAAGGCATTCTCTACCAGTCAACCTTTGGGTTAAAAAGAAAACACTGTGTTAGGTGTACAACAAATAAATAAAATACAAAATATTTTTTTTTTTTCATATATTTATTGGTATGTGATTACACACAGTACTCTTCCTCCGAAACCCTTTTTATGGGAAATCAGACGAGCATCAGACATGACAAGCACCAGCTTTCGTATATAAAAAAGAATCATTAAAATCGGTACAGTAAAAATTTATGAGGAGAGAGATTACACACACAAAAAAAAATACAGTCGACTTTAGAACCTTCTCCTTTTTGAAGGTCGGTTAAAAAGTCAACACCTATCGTTACCTTCTAAGCATGGATGACCAAAGTTTTATCGCTCGCTTGATAAAATTGTTTTAATTAATTAACTCAGCCGTATCTATGGATCCATCGTACTTTTCCAACTAACAGTGTTATGAGAAAAGTTCTCACTAAGCAGACTCACATCAGATAGCTTATATGAGATTAATAATTTATGTAGGAGAGCGAAGTGGTATCTTTCGGGTTTGATTATCGTTAGGAATGTTTTTACCCGGCTGTCTCAGAAAGAGGGTTCTGTACTTGTAGATTTGCAAACGAGCTAGCAGCCTATCGGTTTTTTTTCAATAAAAAAAGAATACCTACCTATACTCCATTCACAATAAGATTACACATTTAAACAAAACTGTTTACAGTCCGTTCAACCAATTTTTACTTCTATTCTGTAGGCATAAGGATCACATTAAAAGCAAAATCGTGATTACAATGCCAACTGTTTACTGCAGCTGTCATGTATCATGCCACCAACGCAATAGAAGTCAAAATCGGTTGAACGGACTGTAAAAAAAATTTATTTAAATGTCTAATCTTATTGTGAACGGGGTATAGGAAAATGTTTAAATTTTGATTATTATTAGGAGAGCTAAATTCAAATATACGATTGAAGAGTAAAAATCCGAGCTAGGATATTTTGCGAGGATCAAAGCTAATTCAAAGCCACGGTAGGCGCATTGGTTGAGCGATTGCCTGCTGCGCTGCGTCTCGCGGGTTTGATACCCGCACGGAATATTTGTATGGCCAACAGATAGTTGTTCCGGGTCTGTCTGTTTGAGTATGTGACTTTTGATGTTTGTAAATGCAACCACGATACAGGAGAAATTCTTAGTAAGGGGAAAAGGTTATTAAAAGAAAATAAAAAGAATTGACTGGCTCATATTACCATTTGAAGAACAAAACAGATTCGTCGCAGGTACATACATGGACTAAATATAAACTCATAGATAAGGATACGTACATTTTTTAATCATTTCATTGCAATCGGGGGACGGTTCCTTTGAATAGTTTTTTACAAGTCCCCCGACTGCAATGAAAAATTCTATCTTGTTTTAAAATTTTTAGTTCATTTTTGACATGGCTGGAGTGTTTTTTTAATTTTAATTTCATTGCTTTTTTGCAAGCTTTAGACCGGCAATGTTACCAGGGATAACTCAACGCTTTTAAGGATACCACATGCATTGATATCGGTTAAGCTGTTAAGAAGTTATGGTGGAATAAAGAAACTCACAAACATACACACTTAACATACGTACACGAACCCTGAAAACATAATACTCCTTTTTTGGGCAGTCGTGTAAAAAGATTCGTCACAGGTACCTACAGTTTTAGTCAGTAAGAGTCTGACACTCCCTTCCGATCTGCCCAGAGCGAGCGAAGTCATTTGATGATTTCCGATCCAAAAAAAGGTACCTACATGGACTAAACATCAACCAATAGACAAGGCTAAGTACATTTTGCCACTCTGGGTGGCTCTGTACAATTTTTCTTCCTCGTATCCAGTAAAATACTCGTTCTAAATCCCACCGTAGTGCGATTAGTGTGGCACGCTTACACCATACACACACGAATTCACGCTGTCACCATTGATTTAGTGCCGAGTATCTCGGACTGTTGTCTGCGATCTGGTTCCTAAAGTGTCCGGACCACAGAGCAAAGAAAGTCGCAGAGGCAACTGTTGGAAACACGAATTGCACTAATCCATACTAATTTCAAACTTATCCGTCTTTCTGATTGTAAAATTTTCAGGCCTAAAAAGCTGTAATAATTTTGATTTACAGATAGTTTTGACCTTAGGGGATCTTTGGTGATCTATTATGCCAGGTGTCCGTCCCTTTGTAAAACTTTTCGACTTACACAAGGGAGGTACCGCTAGTTGGTGGCTAAAAAGAAGATTTCTTCTAGGTTTCTTGGTCTTTATTTAGGCACTAAGAAATACAATACAATTTCCATTCAAATATCCAATAGGCTAGTTAACTAAAATAATCTGATTAGTCCGTCAGATAGATTTCCAAAAAATATTGGACACGTTTTTTTTCTTTTTTCACATAAACAAAAAAATGAAGACGATACAGTGCGTTGAAAACTCGTGTAACGTCACTACTCGCTACAATTTTTATCGGGCCGTGACGTCACACGCTCCCACTCCTGATCTTTGATGCTTTTTATTTTCGTCAGTTTTTATAGATTTGATAAAGGAAAAAATACGTGTCTCAAAACCTAACTGACGGACTAAACATAATCATATATTTTTTACTCAGGCAACATCCCTATTGACACGATGCGCCAATATGTATGAATAATGGTTTGTATGAAAAGTTTCACCGTGCCGTATCTAGCAGTGACCGCCGCCCGCCGCCGTGGCGCGTCTGTGCTCTGTGGTTCGAACGAACTAAAGCAGGACATGTTTTCCTTTTCACGCTTGAAAGAAAAGGTTCGTATGTTTTAAATTAACTATGAAAGGAGGAAAAAGATTGGTATTTTTTTAACACTGTCACAAAAAAAAGAAAAACAACGGACTGTGTTTCCTGGTAACTACAACTTGGGAGACTTAAGTCCAGATCGAATAAGTTACTTTTAAGCAAGCATGCTCCATCGTCTCCCACATCATCGCTTTCTATCTCGTAAGATTATGGGCAAACGCGACCAAACAGTTTTTAAACAAAATAAATTAAAAAAAATATAGCCAAATCGAGAATCTACTCCTTTTTACACCACTGGCCAAAAAAAAGGAGTGAAAAAGGATGTTATGTTTTCAGGGTATGTTATGTGCTCATGTATGTATGTATGTTTGTGATTTTCTTTAATCCACCATAGCTTCTACACGGCTTAACCGATATTGATGTATGTGGTATCGGTAGCAGCGTTGTGTTATCCCGGGTAACGCAGGCTAGATTAAAGGGGGAGCGCCAAGGTTCGTAAATAATAACTGAAATATTTTGTTTTAATGAAAATTAGACTACGTATAATTTCATCGTCTAAAGTTTAAAGATATCAAATAAAAAACAAACAATTAAAAAGAATAAAAAAACATGCCTGCCATGTCAAAAAGTGAACTAAAAAATTTAAAACAAGATAGATAATAAATCTTTTCATTGCAGTCGGGGGAGGTTCCATTGAACAGTTTTTTACAGGTCCCCTGACTTCACTATAAAGTTCACTTTTTGACATGGTAGGTGTGTTTTTTAAAGATAAAGATAAAGATTTTATTGCTTAACTGTGTACATTAAGGTCTTATTAATAAACATTACATTAATTGTTTTTATGTCTTTTAAAAAGAACACACTTTGTTTAAACTTGATTGAGGGTTTTCAGGAATTTATTCACTCTTGACTTAAAGACTCCCATGTTGTAGCCATCAGGATACTCATATTTCAGCAGGGAATTTCAGTCTTCAGCTGTACGCTCAATTAAAGTATTCCTAATACGTTTTGTGCATTTGCGTGATCCACGAAGTACCGATAGCGCATTGCCATACGTCTTATGGTCGGATGATGGAACGAGCTTGACGGAAAAAAAAACTATATCCATCCATCATTCAGATAGCTCACTGCGAATACTGTTCACATAGTCAAAAAACACTTATAATTACTTATTTGCAACTTTACCAAATTCCCTTGAAATCACGATGATAATTATTATGTGTTTAGAACTAACAAATAACATCATTAAAGTCCTTTTACTGACAAATCCATCCTCTTAATTTAGATTAGAGCCCACTCATCGAAAGGGCGAGTCGCTCAAACTAATTAGCGCTGAAACTAATTAGAACATTACCTATTGCTCCTGTCAATCGTTTGAAGTGGGTAGACCGAACTATCTATATAAATAATAGGGGTTAAAGTATGAAATTGCCGTTTTATTGTAATAGGTTTTTTGAATTGACAAAGAATCTTCGTGGTTTGAAATTTTCGAAAGAAACTTTTTTCACATGGTTTCTATGATATTCTTCTTTTAAAAAATGTGAAACATTTGAATATCGACTTTCAATTGTTTTTGTTATCCAACTTATACAAGAAAGATGCATACTGCAAAAATTCGAGTGATTTTTGAATACGATTTCCTACGCGGAAGTAACGCGGCAGAAACAGCCCGCAATATCAATTTTGCGTTTGGAGAGGGGTCTGCTAATGAACGCACCATGCGATTTTGGTTTAAACGCTTTCGTGATGGAAACTTCGTAAAGACCGCCCACACAGGTGAATAACGATGAATTAAGAGAGATGGTGGAAGCCGATCCTAGTCAAACTACCCAGGAATTAACGGCATGGTTTAACGTTACCTTACCCACAATATTGACTCATTTGCGTCAAATCAATAAAATAAAAAAATACGAAAAATGGGTGCCTCATGATTTGACTGATCTACAGAAAGCCTTGTTGAATCGGTATATTGGATCGAATTGTGACATGTGATGAAAAGATTCTTTATGATAACCGTAAAAGAAAAATGCAATGGCTGACCCCAGGTCAAACGCCACAACAGTGTCCTAAAGCAAAACTTAGCAATAAAAAGGTAATTGTAACTGTTTGGTGGTCTCAGCATGGTGTTATTCACTATAGTTTTCTCCGATCTGGTCAAGCAATAACGGCAGATGTCTATTGTGCCGTACTCCGAACAATGTTGGCAAAACTAGCAGTAAAACAGCCCTGACTCATGAATCGATCTTCACCATTATTGCTCCATGACAACGCGAGACCTCATACAGCACGGGAAACCATTTTGAACCTTCAGGAACTGCAGTTAGAAACCATTCGTCATCCTCCGTATTCGCCAGACCTTGCTCCAACGGACTACCATTTTTTCGTGATTTGGACAATTATCTACGTGACAAGAAGTTTTCTTCCCAGGAGGCAGTGAAAAACGCTTTCACACAGTTTGTGCAGTCTAGATCCTTAGAGTTCTATCGCAAAGGCATAGATGATCTTCCTATTAGATGGCAGCAATGTATAGATAATTATGGTAACTATTTTGATTAAATACATTTGTTAAAAATAAACAATTTAGATTTTCAGTACAAATCGGCCATTTCATACTTTAACCCCTAATATATATGTCTAATGTGATTTTGTATCATAATACAAATTTTTCCCAGTCATTGAGTGGCAGTCAATGACGCATCATTTATTTATTATTTTATCCTACCTACTAGCAGTACACCGCGGTTTCACCTGCATAGTTCCCGTTCCCGTGGGAATATGGGGATAAAATATAGCCTATGTCACCAGGGGATAAAGCAGCTTCCCAACAGTGAAAGAATTTTTCAAATCGGTTCAGTGGTTTCGGGGCCTATTCAATACAAACAAAAAACTAAATCTTTTCTCCTTATTTATTACTAGCTGACCCGGCAAACGTCGTTTTGCCACATAAAATAAAATAAAAAATTAGGGGTCCACCCTTAACATGTAATGGGATGAAAATTAGAAGCGGTCCGATTCCGATTTAGGTTCACGATACCAAACAAATAGGTAGGACTATTTGTGCAAAAATCAACTCTTAACTCCTCACTGCACCGTACAAAAAAAACGCGAATTATGAACCGATTTTTATTTAAAGTTTGTGTGAAAAGCGCGACGAGTTAACTCTTTTAAACAGTTGAGCACATTTTTCCCAGTTGGGCGATCAAAAATGTAGGTATTGCTTCTTTGATATGGTAGGTATCAATCAAAGAAACTATAGGTACATTTTTGATCGCCCAACTGGAAAGTGGTCACGAAACCATTTAGTGATCAGAAAATCACGATTTAACGCGTTTTAAGTGATTTTAATGTTTACTTTATTTACCAGGCTCATTCTTTACGAGTCAAACCATCGTAGAAGAATTATTTGATAAAAGAAGAAGCGTTTGGAATCGTAGACCTTTTTTGCACGCCTAGTCAGCCTTAATAAACAATGAAAAACACCTAATTCTGTAAATTCACTGCTCACCTCACTCAAATGAGCGCATACATTTCGAAAGCGAAATCATTTGCTTTTAAATCGTGAATTCACAACGACACACCGTTCGAGTTTGAAAGTGATGTTTTGAGATTTTTGGGAATAACAAATACAGGGCAGAAAATCAGTTGATAGGTACCTATTCTATTTTTTTAATAGAAAAGGAGTTCTCTTATATTTTTTTAACAATGCGACCATTTTTTTCTTTTTCCGCGTCGCTGTTTGTCAATAACGCACCCTGGATTTCAGTGACTTTGCATTCAATCTTTTATTCGAATCACAAGATCGTTTTCAATTTTCATTACGTGCCTTTTTCGCATAAACATCCCTACTTATTCGAAGTTTTGTTCGACGCTATTCATAATCCACTTCACTCTAATCTAAAAATTAAAATAAAATTGTAATGAGTTATTCTCAGATTGCAAAAACCAGGACCAAATCGGGTCAATTTATTATATAGAATCTTAATATATAATAAAATTAAAAAAAAATAAAAAATAAATACGATAATAAGAAAAACGAGAAATACGAAAGAGTTACGCACGTTTTTCTTACTAATAAGACGTTTATACCAACAAGATCAGTATTTTACAAACGTTACAAAAACAAGATAATTTATATAAAGGGATGAGCTCACATGCTGCTTCATGTTATCCCGAATAATGATCTAGAAGACATTATTCGAAGTCACATGTTACTCCCATGTGTTACAAATTGGGAGCTTCCCTAAGGGCGTTTCGTAATTTGGTCTATATTGCTCTTTTATTCAATAAATCGGTGAACAGGTTTCCATAGGTGTCGAGTGATGGATGGATGGTTGATATTGGTTTATGAAGAGGCTATTTATCCCTCTTAAAAGGGAGGAGCACGTGTCTTAAAATATCAGACTTAACATTTTTTTTTTCACTTTTGGCGCCGTCATTAATTAAAACACAATGAAAAAAAAAAACAAATCATTTGAGTAATTGTACAACTCACCTTATTTTGAATCCAAACACACAGCAACTCCAAAACCACAATCAAGAAAAAAGGAGCAATAAATTTAAAAAAATAACGTTGGAATAAACAATATAAATGGTATCACACACGATTAACCCTCAGTTCGTTCGAGTAAAAAGTTATTCGAAAAAAAAACAACCAAGACAACACGCTGTTAAATAAATTATAAAACACACACGACAATTTTATATCAAACACTAAATTAGAAACAGCACATATTTTTTACAGGAGTCGTAATTCACGGTCACGCGCGCGGGAGAGACACAACCGTCCACGGCCTGCGACGGGGACTGACTGGCTCAAAGCTGTTTCTGAGCCTACTGAAACTGTTGATTCCCCCTCGTCCCCCGCCGTTCCGCTGTGACGTCGTGTCGGAAAAATTTCACTGCACATCAGGACAAAATTGATAGCCGAGTATCCTTGCGAGCTTCCCTCCTTTTTTTGTTTGAATGTTGGTACAGCAATAAATTGGCGTTTGTCGCGTGAGCTATAAGATGTGCGATTTTTCGCTGGTGTCTTTTTTAGTGAAATGTACTTATTTGGTGTTGTTTATTTATTGTTTTTAGCTCTGTTAAAGTTGTACGACAGGCGTAGGTGACGTTCTGTTGTTTCTTTATGGAAAAAAATGCGCTGGTTTGTATAAGGTGGTAATTTAGTGTGTTTGATTATTTCGGGATAGGTTTTCTGATCTGATATCTTACTTCTTAATTATGTATATAATATCACTACATAGTATAAAACAAAGTCGCTTCCCGCTGTCTGTCCCTATGTATGCTTAGATCTTTAAAACTACGCAACGGATTTTGATGCAATAATAGATCGAGTGATTCATGAGCAAGGTTTATATGTGTAGAACATGCATAATATAGTAGAGATTTAGTATCAGCATTGCAACCGTGTAAAGCCGGGGCGAGTAGCCAGTACTATTATAAATGCAAAAGTTTTGATGGATAAATGTTTTTTACTCAATTATGCCAAAACTTCTGAACGAATTGGGATGAAATTTAACAAAGAGGTAGATTATAGTTTGGAAAAGTACATAGGCTTAGACTTTTTTTTATACCGGGTGTATGTTCCCTGGATAATTTCCGACATTGACGGGCACGAAGCTGCTGGTAGAAGCTAGTTATAGATAACAGCCACTGTTGGAAACATTAAATTGTCTATTGCATTTTTTGTCATAATGATATAAAAAATTGTATACATACTGTCTATGGTCCCTTCACAATAAACCTACAAAGACGAAGCACATGCTTTTATTTCGAAGACACTCAAAATTGCTCCAACACGACGAAAAACCAGCAAAAACCCTCACCAAGCCTTTTACAGCAAACTTGTGCGTTCTAAAGTAGAATGAAACGCTGACAGCTACCTGCCAACCAAGGTAGTTCGTTGCTAGCGCTTAATTCTGGGAAAACTTCATAAGGTTCGTTTGCCATCTATCTTCTAAATATATATAACTCAAAAGTGACTGACTGACTGATATAGTGATCTATCAACGCACAGCCCAAACCACTGAACGGATCGGGCTGAAATTTGGCATGCAGGTAGATATTATGACGTAGGTATCCGCTAAGAGAGGATTTCGATTAATTCTACCCCCAAAGGGATAAAATAGGGGATGAAAGTTTGTATGAAACTTTGTCAATTTTAAACCGATCGGGCTGAGAGTTTCAAAATCGGGGGTAAAGTAACTATTCCACGCGGACGAAGTCGTGGGCAGAAGCTAGTAGTTAATTAAACCACATTGTTACCAAAAAAGTTTAGGTATATAAAAGTTAAAGTAGGTATTATACACATGGAATCATCAAAAACATATTCATGGTCATCGAAAACTATCATAATTTAACCAAATTTATCCATACTCATATAATAAAAGTAACTCTGCCACTTCATTCATCTATTTGTTACATCTTCATGTCTTAACGGTTGATAAGATTTGGATGAAAATGGGCACACGAAATTATTGTAATTCAAGGCATGGTGAACCCATGCCTTCGATTATGATAATTTTTATTGTTAGTGCAAGTAAGAATTTGGAATAATTTTCGAAGTTCGTGCGGGCAAAGGCATTGGTAGAAGCTACTCGTAAGTAATATATGAAATAAGTATCATGTTTTGAACACTTTCAAGTTATACTCAAATTACCAAACAACTATCATAATATATGCGGGGGGTTTTAACAAACACAGATTATCTAAGTTTCGAATGTCTTGAAATAAACTAGGGCTGGTCGTGTCCAAGCTTACGAGTATTGTAGGAGCTGGTGGGCATAATAATTTAATCATAGTAGAATATGCTATTATATTGTCTTTTCTGTGTTAGACAATATAATTAACATATCATTCAATTTTGTGAAAGACAGAGCTCTAAAAATGGTTTAGTTGATTAGTTAAATGGATCTTTGACCACATATTCATATATAGGTTGGACAAGCTCTTTCAGTCTTGTGTTCTAGACGATTCCCAACTATAAGCTAACTAACCTTCTGTGACCTAAACACGAAATTCGAAAATGGTGTCACTTTGTGGAGGAAAAATAAAAAACAGATTTTCCATATTCATCGTGTGACATATCAAATCAGAGGTTACATCGTAAGAGTCTCAAAACTTGGTAAAAGAGTTTCAATTCGAGGCATTCCGCTGAATGCGAGATGCACTTGAGGGAGATTTAAGTCCAGCAGTGGAAAATTTTCGACTGAAATGTTAGGTACCTATCTAAGGACTTTAAATGATAGCAGTGCAATGGTAGCAGTGTTGTGTGCTTCTTGTGTTTATTTGTATTGTTTTATTGAATGTGAATATGGATCTTGTATGGTCTGCAATAAAGATTTATTATTATAAAACTGAATATATATGTATTTAAGTCTTCAGTAGGCAACAATGCTGATGAATGTGCGCGAGTATCGTCGCTGGAGACCGGTAGCGAAGTGTCGTGGGTTCGTGGCCCAAGGCCCCACGTCGCGTGCGCCCGCGCCTTCACCGCCTCCCGCCGCTGCCCGACGTCAGCCGAAGGTAGTCGAAGACTCCCGAGCAGAAATGATGATGAAGAAAAAAATAAAGAAATGGTCTAATTGCTATGTATCTTTTTTATTAATAATAATTCGTCTTGTCCTTCCTAAATTAGATGGGTACTACTTTCTCGCCTCCTGTAACAGGATTAAACGAAGCTGATAAAATGTTTGAGTACTAGGTACCTACAGCTCTGCTACTCTTTCTAGTCTAAAAGCGTCACAATGTTATGTTAGGGAATTTAACTCAGAGACTACCTAACTAAAAGTCTTTTGTTAGGTAAGCCGATTAAAGGTAGCCCTTAGTCCCGACTAAAACTCTCCGAATTTTCGTACACTTAAATGTTTTCGTACCTGAAACATCGTACTACCTAGGATATTGGAGTTTAAGTATTTTTGTTTCTATTCGTGGTCAAATAATAAGAGCCGTATCCGGGTCCGGTACAAACAGTGGTGGCCGAGTGGTAATGGCCACAACTTACGAATTGAAGGTCGCGGGTTCAAACCAAGCCAGGCGCATTACTTTGTGTAATTTATTTCATCACCACTGCTATCAAAACGGTGAAGGAAAACATCGTAACGAAACCGGCATCTCCTAGAACCAAAAATTCGAAGACATGTGACATTCACAGACCCGCACGGGGCCACGTGGCGGATTACATCCCATTCCCTCTCCTAGAGAGGAGGCCTGAGGCCCAGCAGTGGGTCGATCTTTAAAACCCGGCCGGGCCTGGTTTCTATCGGGCAGCGAGCCAACCATATAGCTCACCGTCCGCAGGCCCGCGTCTACGGTGGCCGGAAAACGTCCTGGGCATCTTCTTCTATTGCGGCGGCTGGAGCGTGAGGTTTCCCTCTCCCGCACGCAGTCTGCCTCCTCCATTGCTAGCATTACTGCTTCGCAGAAGGAGGTGACCGGTGATCCACACAGTTTTGACACCCGGACGTATCCTACCGCTGTATCTGAAACAGGTACCTATTCCCGAAACAGTCGTGACCGGTGAGCACCTGTGTCAGGCGGAAGATGAGGACGCCGTGGCGTCTCTCCAACCACTCCTCAAAGAGAGGACTTATCGTCGCAATGGTGGCGTGCCCAGCGCTGGGTTGCAACCGTTGCTGTCTTCATACCTCCGTGAGATCCTGCCGGAGCTCCGTCCGCTGCGCAGCAATTTGCCGCGGCAGTTTCACCCCGGCGTAGCGCCTCCACACGTAACGCGTAAACGTGCGCGAGGACTCTCGCCTCCAGATCCCACGGCAGCAATCCGACAAGGAGGCTCGCTGCCTCGCCGGAGACCGTGCGGTATCCCCGGATACATTTGACATATTGCGACTGAAATTCTAATGCGACAGTTGCTTTATAATTAGTAGAATTTATTGGCCCGCTAATGAATTGTCGTCTGTCGATTTTTCTTTTTTTTTCTCTCAAATATTTCTGACTTTTGACAATCTTTTTCAGTAACGGAATGTAGCTTTGTATGTCGTCTCTTATCAAGTGACCTAGACGACTATAATATTTGTTTTTCAAACGGATATCTCAACACCATAAAATGAACTTGTTAATTCTGTTTGTATGTCTTAAGTCGATTCAAAGACATTTGTTTGTTTTAGTTATTAATCTGTCACATCGTGTGTTACAATGTCAAAGAGATTTAAAGAAACTGGCATTCTTTAAGCCATAACGATGGTACAAAGTCCAAAATACTGGCCTGTCTACTTATATAGGTACCTACTTCTGTACTACAGAAATATTTTGTTTGTTTGTACCGAGTAAACTTCGATCGATTAAAGCCTCCTGAAAACTCCTGGACCTTTTTAGCCAATTTTTGCACCATTAGGAACATTAACAACGCATTATAACGATCAGCGAGTAACATTGGCTATATTTTATCCCCATATTCCCGCGGGAACGGGAACTACGTGGGCGAAACCGCGGGTTTCTGCTACTTAGAGCAGAGCAACAAATTTTGCAACCCTTAGAGATTAGTACCAGCGATTTTTCTTCAATATATTATTAATTTTGCCTACATATTACAGTTACCTACCCGTATTTTTTCGATGTTTCATAACAGCAATGGAGAATGGAGAAAAGTCGTCCCAAAGTACTTGAACTTCCTGATATATCAAAAACTAGCTGACACGCGCGACTTCCCCTACGTCACGTGTTTGGAACATTATTCATTGATACTCCGCTCCTATTGGTCGTAGCATAACCTTCCTCGATAAATGGGCTATCCAACAATAAAATATTTTTTCAATTCGAACCATTCGTTCTGAGATTAACCTTGCCTTCAAACAAACAAACTCTTCAAATTGATAATATTACTTATATAATATAATTTTTAATTATATATAATATAAAATGATAATAATGATTTTTTAACCCTGTAATGAAAGTTTAAGGTGTTATAGTTACGCGAAAACATTGACAGCCCGAAGTAGAATTTTTTTAACAGGTTTAATTCGTCAATCGCGATATACATGTAGATGCCATTACAATTTACTTCTAGAAAGGGCTTTTATTATGTTTCGCCTTCTTAAAGACCTACTTCCACCCGTGGTTTCTCTTCTAATGCATCCATTTACGCAGTTATGAGCCCCCCAGGAGAGATAAGCGGGCGAATAATAAAGATCAGATGACAAGACAAGCAATATCTCTGAGAGCGGTGACGTCATTAAACAGAATACACTTCATTATGACTGATCTGATTCGTGTAAACAGATCCTCTGTCATGGATTACGTAAGCAATGTCGTGTTTCTTGGAAAAATGATAGAAAATTATCATTGTCTAAATGAAAATCTTTATCTAGTCTTCACACCAAACTCAGAACTCAAACTTAAAGCATTAATTTCGACTAAACTATATACAGGCACTTTTGAATTGTCAGGTTGCGGTCGGTAGTTAAATTCATAATAGAGCTGGACCAAATAATTCATCGGAAAAGACAAGGTCATCGGTCAAGTGGGAATCGGACTCTCACACGAAAAGTTCAGCACCATAAAAAAAAATATAGTTTAAAAAACAACTGAAGAACACGCTTTAATAGCAATCGAACTAAAAAGTAGAAAATATTTTTTAAATCTAAGAGAGTTTGTGTTACTGCAATATATAATCCAACAATCTATTATCATAATTAATTTAGAACAAGATTAATATAAATAAGTATTAAGATATTAACAAAAAATCAAATAAAGTAAAAAAGCGGGGCGTGCTTGATTATATTTTTATAATAATTCTGATATGAAAACATTAACTAATAAAATGATCGTCAAATTCGATATCAGGCATGTTGGATTTATGTCACAGTAGCACACACATACTCTACTTTTTAGTTCGATTGTAGCTTTTTAAATTATTTTTTCTTTATCGTGATGATCCTAGACTGGACTTTAATATAAAGTTATAAGATTATTGTAATGTCATCGGCTCTTGATTCCTGTGCAAATTTTCGAGTTAATCAGACTCCTAGAAGTAGGTGAAAATGAAGTTAAAAGATTCCGTTACATACAAACATACAAGTCAAGCTAATAAAAGCGTGTTAAAAACACTTTTCTTGTATGGGAACCACCTTTATATTTAATTAATTTTTTTATTTGTTGTTATAGCAGCAATAGAAATACACATTCTGTGAAATATTCAACTATCAACCTAATACGGTTTTTGAGATACAGCCCGCTGACAGACACACGGACGATCTGACGGCGGAAGCTTAGATTCGGTTCACTCGGGGGGGGGGGGGGGGGGGGGGTTCAGGTGGGACTCTCCACTGCTGCGCCACTGAATGCGCTTGCACACTGCCTTGTGTGTGTGTGAGGAGTGGACAGTTTCCTCCTTTGTCAAATTTAATGTTCTGTACTTTTTGTGTTGTTTGTTACTTTTTCATGTGTTGTATTTTTGTCTTGTATGTGTTGTGATGAGTAATTGTTAATGTATATTTTCAATATATGTTTTGTAAGTGTACCTATGGACAGAAAGTCTGAAATAAATGATTATTATTATTATTATCGGGTACGGAACCTTAAAAAGGCAAAAAAAGTGAACATAGACACCCATTCGCGAGCGTTCAAGGAAGTGTAACTTAACCTCGAATTTCGACTGGTGCGACTTGTATTTATAAGCCACAAGGTCCTTATCCTTAGCAAGAATTTTATTTCAGTCTCCATCCATGGAGAACAGTGGTGGCCGAGTGGTTACGGCCCCGACTTAAGAATTGTAGGTCGCGGGTTCAAACCCAGCCAGGCGCATTACTTTGTGTAATTAATTTCATCACTACTGCTCTCAAAACGGTGAAGGAAAACATCATGAGTAAACCGAAATGTCTTAGAACCAAAAATTCGAAGACGTGACATTCACCAACCCGCACTGGGCCCGCGTGGTGGATTACGGCCCATTCCCTCTCCTAGAGAGGCCTGTGTCCCAGCAGTGGGAACATTAAAGTGCTGATTTTATGCTTATGATTATGCTCCATCTGTCAAGCAACTTCTTATCTACTCTCTTCAACAAGTAATTACAACAGATATTCTCGTCCACATAGTTTTCTCAACAAAACAGAAACAATCCCCATCTATTTCCCATCTGTGAAAATGATCGATGAGATTTTAGTAAGAGAACAAATGCCAATGATTTATTTGACATTTTTTTTTTCACGAAAGGCTACAAAGTGTGGAAATAAATTCATATGATATACGCGTTTAGGTTTCGTTCCATACTCCTTGCGGATGATTTAGTGTACTTTTAGTTTAGCGACGACATTGTACTCACTAGGGCTGCTAGACGTAATATGTCTATAAATTACATTTAGCGTTTTCTCGAGAATTTGTTGTAACATGACATGATTTCATACTAATATTCTGTAAGGGTTTGAACAGATGTTTCAGTCCAATTTATTAAGGGATGATTGAGCCATTTGATAATGTCTTTTTAACCGAATTCAAAAAAGGAAGAGGTTCTCAATTCAATTGTTTTTTTTTGTATGTATGTGTATCTTAACTTTTTACTGGATGTATCGATTTTGATGATTCTGTTTATATTCAAAAGCTGGTACTTGTCATGTAGATTTGTTGAAGATCTGATGAAGAAGTTCGGAATTAGTTTCCAAACAAAAAATATTGCTGGGCAAACATAAAAAAACAGTCGAATCCTCGACCCTAGTCGAATACCTCCTCCTTTTTTAAAGGCGTTTTAACCGATTTCAAAAAAGGAGGAGGATTCGAAATCTTTCTTCCTACCGTTGCTTTAACTCATGGTTCAATCCGTATTATAAACTTACCAACTGCAGACTAAAATTTTCGGAAATGGAAGTATAATTGTTGTTTGTTGTTGTATTGTTGTTGTTGTTGTTGTATTGTTATTGTTGTTTGTGCACCTAGAATTCATTTTCTCTCTCAGGCACTTCTCGCTCGAAGTCCTTACGTTTTGACATCCTTACTAAACCGAATACGGAGTAGAAGTCTTGATATTGTGTGGCAAGTTGTGAAGGAAATGAAGTGTTCTGGGACTTTCAGTCTGATGTTATAATGTACTGCCTCTTCATACAAATACATGCTGCAACTTTGCGGTGGAAACTGAGAATAGGTTTACGTGGCATAAGTTCTGTCGGTGGATAGTTTTGGAGTGGATTCTATTATTCAGTAGTTCTACTACCACTAAATTCATATAAAAGGCTGATTAAAGGCCTTTTAATGATCCCACTGCTGAGACTCAGGCCTCCTCTCTAGGAAAGAGAATGGGCCGTAATCCACCACGCGGGCCCAGTGCGGGTTGGTGAATGTCACATGTCTTCGAATTTTTGTTTCTAGGACATGCCGTTTCCTCACGATGTTTTCCTTCACCGTTTTGAGAGCAGTGGTGATGAAATTATGAATTACACAAAGTAGTGCGCCTGGCTGGGTTTGAACCCGCGACCTACAATTCATAAGTCGGGGCCGTTACCTCTCGGCTACCACTGCTCCGTATTATTTATTAAACAGTTAATAAGACACACATAGTAAACACTAAACAGACCTTTTTCGGACGTTTAATTTTTTGCCAATCATATTTAGTAATGTTTGTGTGTGTTGTTTGTTTGTTTTGTATGTCGTTTTGTAGCAATTAAATACATTTTGTTTTCTTCTTCTTTTTTGTGGCAAATATTTTCTAAATACAAACGATGGGATCCAATATGAACTTCGAGGGGTAATCTATCAGACGGACTAATTAGATTTTTTCAATAATCTGTCTGTCAAAATGCCGATATGCCTTTTGACCGATACACGGGCCTCTGAATATCTCGACTCACCTTTTAATAAAATGTCCGATTACGAGTACATATTTTATTCGATTCCGGTTACTGAACGAATAAACAACCTTGCAAAAATTAAACGACAGAATCATTTTCTGGTTTATTTTATTTTACACGAGTTTATTTATTCAACCTATAACGAGTCTAGAGGGGATCGTGGCTAGATGATTACAGGCACTCGGGTCAATTTTCGGGTTTGGGCAACGCGGCAAATTTGAAGACATGTGACATTCACCAACCCGCACTGGGCCCGCGTGGTGGATTACGGCCCATTCCCTCTCCTAGAGAGGAGGCCTGTGTCCCAGAGTGGGAACATTAAAACGCTAATTATGCTTATGCAACGCGGCTGGCCTTCCGATAACAACGAGACCTGGGTTAAAGTTGCGTTTTATTCCACGCACGCCTCAAAAAGACGTCAGCATAAAAGGCAGGACTCGCTAAAGCCAGAGTTTCGAATTTTGTTCGAATGAGTCACCGTGGCCCTGGAACGCAAAGGGCATTTGGAGGAATATGGTTTTAGTCAGTAAGAGTATGACTCTCCCTTCCACTCTACTCAGGGCGGAAGAAGTCATTTGATGATTTCAGATGAAAGGAACAAAAGTTTGGGCAGTTCTTGTAGAGGTCACTCTATGAATGGAATCCATATCGAGACACCTCCACATCACGAAGAGCACGTCTAGCTGTAGTCCCGACTGTCATTAGTAGATCTTTTACAGTCGTAACAGTTAGTCAGAATCCTGAATTTCTGACAGCCAGTTTAATAAGAATGCATCGTGTGTGTGTGTGTCGTTTGTGCAGATCAGATAAGCAGTCGCGCTATATAAAAAGGTACTACTTAAGTAAGGTGCATTCAATTAGATAAGAAGCTGACCCCAACATACATTAGGTATACATAGTTGAGGAAAACCTCGAGCGAGGAGCTCATAGCTTAAGAATAACAGCCACACAGGTGGATGGTTGACCATCTTAATATACCGAGTTTCCTCCGTGCCTCGGAAAGCACGTTAAGCCGTTGTTCCCGGCTCTCATTTGTAGATCTTTGGCAGTCGTTACGGATTATCAGAAGCCAGAAAATCTGACACCAGTCTTGCCAAGAAGTACCTTGTTCCCCAGTTGTTGGGTTGTGGAGGTCTGGTACTCAGCCACTCCACGTTAAATACTGGTATTCAGCTGAATCCGGTATGACTGGAAGCCGACCCCGATATAGTTCGGACCCGTGCGGCTGTTATAATTTAGTCAAGAGCTCCTGGTGCAATGCTGACACAAAATCTCTAGTATGTTATGCGTGTATTATACATATAAACCTTCCTCTTCAATCACTATATATTTACTTTATTATAAACTACGTAATTATATTGATATAATTATTTATATATATCATATCATTATAGATCGATAGACCGAATGACAAACAGATAAAATGTCAGTGTGTCTGTCTGCCCGTCTGTCACAGTCACTTTTCCAGTCCTTTTTACCGAAACTAATCAACCGATAATGTTGAAACTTAGTACAGAAATAAATTTAAAAATCACCTACTTTTTCTTCTGGGTAACAACTACCCAGAAGAAAAATTCGGCGATTTTTAAATAACGTGCTAAAAAGTTATGATTCGTGCGGAACGCTTTGCGCACGAGTGGACTCGCACTTGTGCTAATTTTCTAACATGAAATCGTACATAAAATCAAATAGCTTAACAGAAACCGGTACAAAACCCAAGTGTCCACTATAATAAAGCTGCTGGCTGAGATAAAGGGTCGACTGTTACAAGTATCTTGACGTGACTAGGATTACTTCGTAATACGCGAGTTCCGTCACTTGTATTGTTCGGGATTTGTCGCGCAGATGAGGTGACGAATTGAACAATACATTGTTGTTTTTGTTTCTTATATTTGTTTTACTGGGGAAGGAAAGACCCAAATCCATAATGATGTTATGTGTGTGAAAGTAACCATGCCTGACTTGGTGTGGTGGGGAGACGATTGTCTCATCTGATGCGAAGTGATGATTTGTTCGGCGATGGAACACGCTTGCTTTAAGTAACCTATTTACTCTTGACTTTAAGACTCCCAGATTATAGCTATCAGGCGACCTATTATGACGTCTTAAATCCATCTTGATTTCTGTGTCAGAGACAGATGGAGTTGCACAAGACGAATAGCACTATCTCTTTCCCTCACACGAATCATGATAGCATTGGCACTTCGTAATACGGCCACAGGAAAGGCAGATTCCGGCCGGGTGGTATTTCGAATTGTCCACCCGCATAAAAAAGGTAGAAAGAACAAAATCAGGAGTATAAGAAGGACAAACAGTAAGCGATTATTAGAAGAACGCGGATTCGTACCATGTGAAGAGCATAGTTAATGAAAGTGAGATTCAGGATAAGAAGGAGAGGAGCAACCAGGCCCGAGTCGACGGCGCGTCGTGTTCCACGCGCGCCTCAAAGAGCCGTCAGCATCGAAGACGGGTCCCCATAAGGTCAGTGCCTGCTAGGGTTGCGGAATTTGTTCGAATAAGTCACTGCCGCCCTGGAACGTAAAGGGCACAGGAAGGATCACGGGTGGGTTTTAGTCAGTAAGAGTCTAACACTCCCTTCCGCTCCGCCCAGAGCGGGAGAAGTCATTTGATGATTTCCCATCCAAAAAAAGATAAGAAGGAGAAAAGTGGGAGAGAAGAGTAGAGAGATAGCCGACAAGATGGCGTATCAGCATCAATTAGAGTTTGAAGTCAACGCTCAAATACCCGGATTCAGTTATTTAAGGAGCATAATTATCAAACTTATCTGGCAAGGCCGCGTTCAGGTCAAAGTTACACACGTCAACAGATTCGATAACGGGGAAAATTATGTATTGTTGATTACTCCTTATCAACACGAGTAGGTGATGAACATGATATATTCGTACTTGTGCAATAATATTTTCAAAAACATCAATCCGTTGTACATAGCAGAAAATATTCAAGCTATCCTTCATAAAGCTTGTTTTGGTCAGCTTGTAGCAAACTAGGAACTGTGCTTTGCATTGTTGGATCCAGAGAAAGTAAGTTGCACAATCAAGCCATACGTATATATGTTTTCTAACCTGAGATAAAGAAGCCATTGGGGAATTTACGAAAAGTAATCCAAGAAACTTGCTATGTGTCAAACAAAATAAAATGTTATATTTTTTTTGTGTTTAATATTGTAGTGTTTTTAAAGTATTCATAATGGTTGATTTTTACAAGTTTGGTAATCTACACTAATATTATAAACAGGAAAGAAAAAATTTGAAAATGAAAATTATATATCTAGTTTTAATTTCCGCGAATATGTGTGGGTTGCAGGTACATATGCACCTCCCTCCCGCCCGCTATATTATGCACATGCAAGATTACAAGGCAAAAGCACGGATAATATGCACATGCAGGAAGGCAAAGCAAAACCCAATACCAATAATGACACGTGTTTCGCCTCTCCACGAGGCATCCTCAGGGGACGTGTTGACTCGCCGACCGATGAGTTGCAACTCAACGGTCGGCGAGTCAACACGTCCGTAAAACGTACGTAAAACGTAAAACTAGATAGGTACATAATTTTCATTTTCAAATTAAAAATGGATTTCCGCAAAGTAACGCCTGACTCAATCAATTTTTTTTAACCAGGAAAGATTTGATTGTTTGTTTGCTTGCATTGAATAGGCTCCGAAACTACTTGACCGATTTGAAAAATTCTTTCCCTGTTGGGGAGCTACACTATCTCCGGTGAACATAGACTATATTATATCCCCATATTCCCACGGGAACGGGAACTACGTGGGTGAAACCGCGGGGCGATGCTACTCGTAGTTGAATATATTCAAATCGACCGATCATTAAACTTTCGATTACTCGAAATCAACACAATTTTACCCCACGTTTGCGGGAAAAAAAAAGTTTTAAATTGGCGCTCCTACAAACCATTTCAAGGAACGCACTTCATTTTGTTTGGAAATTATACATATGTGTGGAGGTATCAGAAAAATACCGAATATATTACCCGTAGAATAAATTCAATGAAAATCCTTTGTAGCACTGTCGCGTCGCGCCTGTCTGTGGGAGCCTTAATCTTTCTTAATAAGAGTATTATCTCCTTCTTAAAATCTTTACTCTTTATAATATTAGTATAGATAAGAGAGAGAGAGAGAAAAAAACCGTTTTTATAACATTTTTTTCAACAGTTGATGCTCCAGTCCTATTGGTCGTAGCGTGATGTTATAATTATAAAGCCTATGGCCTTTCAATAATGTGCAAATTTTTGCTCGAAAAAGCTCGATGTGACTGTAAGAAAATCAATTGCCATCAGAATCGAAAAAATAATTACCAACAAACTTAAAACCAAACCCGGAGTTAGATTATATACCTTTATTTTGAAGCCACGGTTCGATATAATAAAATAAATCAAAATGGTTCGATATAATAAAATAGTTCGTTATATCGTTTACCCAGTTAATGGGTTGTAAAGGTCTGGTAGGCAATCGCTCCACGTAAAATACTGGTGTATAGCTGAATCCAGTTTCACGGGAAGTCAACCCGAATAGTTGGAAAAAGCTAGGCAGATGTTGGTTTAAGTACCGTTCAAAGATAATCCTTTATTTCCACGCCCCGAAAGTTTTATCAAATAAAGTTTTTAATCAATTAAGCTTAACATGGCTGTCTTTATTAAAAGCTACAAGACAGTTGTTTAATCAATTAGTCGCGAAGGGATTAAGGCTTGCCCTAATCCCACTCGTTATTTTAAAGAGAATTGGGTTATTTTGGCTAACCCTTTTTATGATATTAGCAGTGGCGCGTTTATCGAAACCCTTCCAGAATCCAGAACCCAAGCATTTCTGGACTTACTGGCATTAATTCACAGTTACCTTAGACTATTCCGCAATTCAGTATAGGGTAGTAAACTAAAAAAATCTAATTAGTTCGTCACATAGATTTCCAAAAAATATTGGACTAGTATTTTTTTTCTTTTTTCACGCAAAAAATAAAAACGACGAAGATACTGTGAGTTAAACACTCGTGTGTGGAAACTACGTGCTATATTTTTTACCACGACGTAACCACATCTGATCTTTGATGCTTTTTATTTTCATAATCTATACTAATATTATATAGTTGAAGAGTTTGTTTGTTTGTTTGTTTGAACGCGCTAATCTCAGGAACTACTGGTTCGAATTGAAAAATTCCTTTTGGATTGAATAGACCATTTATCGAGGAAGGCTTTAGGCTATATATCATCACGCTTAAGCCAATAGGAGCGGAGCAGCGATAAAGAATGTTTTAAAATCGGGGATTCCACGGGAACGAAGTCGCGGGCAGCAGCTAGTCTATACTAATATTATAAAGCTGAAGAGTTTGTTTGTTTGTTTGAACGCGCTAATCTCAGGAAGTACTGGTCCGATTTGAAAAAATCTTTCAGTGTTAGATAGCCCACTTATCGAGGAAGGCTATAGGCTATATATCATCACGCTAAGACCAATAGGAGCGGAGCAGTCATCAAAAATGTGACACAAACGAAGTTGTGCGGACAGCTAGTTATTTATACATTTAGTGTTACCCAAAAGCAAGACCAATACAAGACTTACCTCAGTCTTGGTCGTGGTCTTACGACAATACATCTGGTCTTGGTCTCAGTATTGCGCTCTCATTCTTGGTATTGGTCTTGCAGCAAAAGTCTTGCAAGTCTTGCAAATAGCTATTAGCCTATTGCTATTTATTAAACACGTACGTTTAGATCTTAGAACAACGTAACAGAGTAGGTAAATGTTAAGCTTAAATTGACATAGGCATAGTGAACCACCGAATTAATTAAATTAGCTTGGCAATAATCAAACGAAAATGCCGCAATTTAGTACCTAAGCGTAATTACTAACTTTGGGTTTTCTTTTACCTACCTAGTGTTGAACTTCTTCAAGGTCAACAAACGAACAAACTCTTCAGCTTTATATATTAGTATATAGGATTTGACAAGCAAACATTTACGACTTTTGACAATTTTTCCACCTGCTTACCCAGCCTGTGATTTGAGTAAGCAAAAGTCTTCACAAGCCACAAAAGAAAATACACATTATGCACTCCTGAAGGAATTTTTCACTTTTGCAAAGCACAAGTCCAGTCCTGCATAGAGTATTGCAGTCACCTTTGAGATGGATCAGCTAAATACAAACTTGCCGCACTTGACTCGATGGAACGCGTAGCTAAGTGGCTTTATTGGCGACGAAAACTGGCCAAGCTTCACAGTCTGACTCATCGCCGCAAGGTCACCTGCTTGTCGGTTTTCTAAAGATTTAATCTATACTTAATATTATAAAGCTGAAGAGTTTGTTTGTTTGTTTGTTTGTTTGTTTGTTTGAACGCGCTAATCTCAGGAACTACTGGTCCGATTTGAAAAAATCTTTCAGTGTTAGATAGCCCATTTATCGAGGAAGGCTATAGGCTATATATCATCACGCTAAGACCAATAGGAGCGGAGCAGCGATAAAGAATGTTTTAAAATCGGGGTTTCCACGGGGACGAAGTCGCGGGCAGCAGCTAGTGGTAAATATAGGTAATAAGGTAAATAAGGTAAATTTTAGGTACACACATTAAATATCGGTCAACAGGACCTTATCAAAAACACATAAGTGTCTTGAAATACCACGATCATTACCCCCGTCGGGTCTTGCTTCTACTACACATAGTTTAACACAATAGGCTTATTAATCTATACTAATATTATAAAGCTGAAGAGTTTGTTTGTTTGTTTGTTTGAACGCGCTAATCTCAGGAACTACTGGTTCGAATTGAAAAATTCTTTTTGGGTTGGATAGACCATTTATCGAGGAAGGCTTTAGGCTATATATCATCACGCTTAAGCCAATAGGAGCGGAGCAGTGATAAAGAATGTTTTAAAATCGGGGATTCCACGGGGACGAAGTCGCGGGCAGCAGCTAGTCTATACTAATATTATAAAGCTGAAGAGTTTGTTTGTTTGTTTGAACGCGCTAATCTCAGGAACTACTGGTTCGAATTGAAAAATTCTTTTTGGGTTGAATAGACCATTTATCGAGGAAGGCTTTAGGCTATAAAACATCACGATGCGAGTAATAGGAGCGAAGAAAAAATGGAAAATGTGGAAAAAACGGGGAAAATTATTCATCTTTGAGGGCTTCCGTTGCGTGCGCTGCGAAAACGGTTCAAGATACCAATGATCTAAAAAATGTCCGCGACAGTATATGTCTATCTTTTAAGATTAACTCACTAGAACCGTTTTTATGGTAATCAAATTTGATCGAAAAGGATGAAAGTTTGTATTAAACTTTGTCAATTTTAAACCGATCGGGCTGAGAGTTTCAAAATCGGGGTTAAAGTAACTATTCCACGCAGACGAAGTCGCGGACAGAAGCTAGTACACAATATGTAGGGGCGGTATAGAACAGCCCTGCCCCAGACCACTGTCTTACTGTGTAGACACGGACTCCCTTGTATTCGGAGGATTGTACTTCGGAGAGTGTGCCCATGAACTCCACAACCTCGTCCCACCGGCCCCCTTCTCCCATCGGACATCTAAACGCACTGCAAGTTACCATCTCAGTCGTGGCCAAGTGGTAACGGCTCCGTCTTGCGAATTGTAGGTCGCGGGTTCAAACCCAGCCAGGCGCATTACTTTGTGTAATTAATTCATCACCACTGCTCTCAAAACGGTGAAGGAAAACATCGTGAGGAAACCGGCATGTCCTAGAACCAAAAATTCGAAGACATGTGACATTCACCAACCCGCACTGGGCCCGTGTGGTGGATTACGGCCCTTTCCCTCTCGTGGAGAGGAGGCCTGTGTCCCAGCAGTGGAAAAGTTAAAAGGCTGATTACCATCTCTACCTTGCTGCTACTCCACTCCGCGTTTACAATCGTCTTTTATAACGCGCACAGCAAAGGAACTAATCTCTCTGCCTGCATCTGTCTTTTCAAACACATTCAACCCTAATTAATTCAAAGATAACAGGCTCCTTCCGGGTAAGCTCATTCTATCGTCGACTTTGTCTCTGACGCCTCTGACCTTCAAAGACTAGAGGCAAAAGCAAAAAAAAAAAAGCCTACGCATCCAATAACTCAAGTTGCCACATTATAATATCATAGAATTAAAGTAGGTAACATATAATCGTAGCAAAAGCAGTTCACCAATTCAACCACTTTTCTTTTACAATAGATTAGCTTTCTTAAAAATTTATTCACATACATATATCAGCCCACTTTGACACCCAAGATTTACTTAAGCAAATAATGTCGCTAGGTTCACAAAAGCCAATCTTACCGAACAAAAAATTGACTTGTGCCGTCAAAACCAAAACCTCTTTTGACAACAATACTGAAAGCGATTCGTCTCGAAACAAGTAGTAGAAAAACTCTTTGATATGAACAGTTTGTGAGAAAAGAAAAGTTTGTTTCGCAAGTATTGTAAAGGTGGGGGCTTACTTGAGCGTTCACTTGTTTCTGAAAAACCTTTATTGAAGGTGGTTTAGTGTCAGCTCAACCTCCGAATTCCCACTTAAGCATTTACGGCCTTACGTATAAAATCTTTTTAATGACAAATTATTCTTTAAACACTAATAAGCAGATTTTATATTAAAAAAAAAATAACAAAGAATCTGGTAATTAGTATCTAAGAATATGGTTTAAATGTTTTCATAAATAGGCCAGTTGAAGTTGAGTATTTCTCAAACTCAAACTCTAATTAATCCTGAAAATTCCACATTGAATTAGTGTTTGACACTTTACTATCGCAAAATATTCAATTTCAAAATCGTAAAACATTATTAATACTTATTACTACCTTTCCTCCCAACTGTGATAGTTATATTTATTATATGTATATAATTTCAGTACTATTTACTGTATATATATAAATAAATATATATATATTTGTATATTATTATATTTTGATTTGTTACTTCAGTTTAAGGCTTCATATTCTCTTCTTCTCTTGTTCTTACACACTATTGTCTACATTTCTTTTTCGTTTATCGTTTTGCAGGTCTGCTGGAAGAAATTACGTTTGAAATAAGCAGTTCCTTTGTACAAAAATTGTAATGTTATCTCTTACTTATTGTAGGTATGTGTGTACATAAATAATAAAATAAATTAATTAAATTTGTCTATTCGATGAATTGTTGACTTAGCACTACCGTAAAGCCAAAATTATTGAAATTGATGACATCATCAATTTCAATAATTTTAATATTAAATAATAGTTGGGGCTTTAATATTAAATAATTAATTAAATAGTTGGGGCTTCTAATTAAGTGATGGACAATTCCATCACTTAATTAGAAGCCCCAACTATATCTGGCAACGGCATGGAAATCATCAAGATCGTTCAGAAGTGAAGATTTTTTTCAGTTTCATAAATGATCATTCATCTTCTTTTGTTTATAATTTTATTTTGTTTGATTATTCTTTGGTATAGCTGCTTTTTAGATAGATGCTCCATGAAAATTTGAACTGTCTACCTATTACGCTTCATGAGATACAACCTCCTGATAGTCTGATAGATAGCCATTGGGGACTTATTATAAGGATACCGTTGCTATAAAATAAAATAGTTCTAAAAAATATTATACGAACTAGTATTATTCAAGGAGCTCATGTCTAAATAAAAATAGACACCCGGGACGATTTTCGAGGCTAAGCACCACTAACCGAGGTCGGTTTGTGGATGGGTGACCATCTTAATATATCGACATTCCTCCGTGCCTTGGAAAGTACGCTAAGCCGTTGGCCCCGGATCTTTGGCCGTAGTTATGGATTGTCAGAAGCGAAAAAATCTGACACCAGTCTAGCCAAGAAGCACCGTGTTACCCAGTTAATGGGTTGTGGAGGTCTTTTAGCAGCCGCTCCACGTAAAATACTGGTACCTACTCGGCTGAATACGGTTTGGATGGGAACCGACCCCGATATAGTTAGGAAAAGGCTAGGCACATGATACGCACTCGCATTATTAGATAAAACTACTCTAGTCTGTACTCACCCTAAAGAAACTCGCATTTGTATGTATCATTCGCATATTTTGAAAACTTTTTCCCTTCTTTTCGATATAACTGAACGCTTTTATTATGCAAGTTGTTCTAGTTTGTTCTTTTCATATAAATCTATGAAAAAATACGGAATAGGTGCTCTGTTGAACGTGACATCAGTAACTTAGAAACTTCTACCTACGTATACATTCAGGAGTAGGGTTGCGGAACTTGTTCATAAGAGCCGCGGCTCTGAAACGTAAAGGGCACTAGGATAACACGGGTGGGTTTTATTCAGTAAGAGTCAGACACTCCAAAGACTTATTATTAAGAAAATATTTATAATGCATACTAGTTTCTGCTAGCTTCTCCTGCGTGGTAGTCAAAATTATCCCACAGGAACATAGGATAAAAAATGTCCTATGTCCTAATTCAGGACATGACCTATCCGTGTACCAAAATTCATTCATTCAAAGCTGTTCTGCCATTAAGACGTGAAGAGAGCAAACATACAGTTACTTTTATAGTATGGATATGTTACCGTTCAAATTACAAACACCGGCAGATTGTAAAATATCGCCAGAAATTGTAAACTATTTTTTTTTAATAAGGCATGGATATGTATATTGGACACGATTGAACTCATATGGGATTAATTTTACACGGATATTTTTTGCATAGTATATCGAGAAATGGTACCTAATCTAATAAAGATTTATTACAATCTTACAAATTCTGCAATTTTCCGGTGGCAAATTAATATATTAGTTGAATTACTATTTCCAAATAATATTTGATTCTGGTCGATTTATCTTAACAAAATATCTTTGTTAATACTTATAATAGCCGCTAAGCATTACCAAAAATACAGCAGTACGATATTTTTAGTTGTTACTATATTTTTTGAACACCGACTTCCGAAATTAAAGTTATTTTATACTTTTCTTGTTTACAAGTCGGTTTTTTTTATTTTTCATTTTTAGTGGGGGTTCCCACTGAAAGTACCACCTTGAAATACTAAGATACTCTTTCAAGCCATCATATAAAAAATATTTTTTTCATTTTAAGTCGACAAGTGTGAATGATTTACGCATTATTAGGGATAACACAAATACTAGTCGTCAGATCTCAATCAAACTTAATTGAGACCACACGACAAGCACCAGCTTTCAAATCGTGACACCCAGTACAAAGTTATGAGGTAACACACAAAAAAAATGCAGTCGACTTGAGAACCTCCTCCTTTTTGGAAGTCGGTTAAAAAAGACTTGGTGAACGGTGTCTCGTTGTGAATCCGCGATGATTGACTTTAAAGCAAATTAGTTTGCTTTCGAATTGTGGGTGCTCGTTTGAGCGAGGTGAGTGGTTAAGTTTACAACTTCGAATAATTGAAGATCTTGTTTATACTTAAAATACGATAACCAATAAAACGCAAATTTTCCATAAAATTTCGTATTTTTTTTTATAAAGTTTCTTGTCTACTTCCAAGAATAGAATAGAATAGAATAGAATACTCTTTATTATGTACACCATTTAAGTTACAGAAAATATGGATGAAGAAAACATTACATAGGGTGACACAATGGGCGGCCTTATCGCTAAAAGCGATCTTTTCGAGACAACCTTTGGATGGATTTTAAAGAGAAAAGGAAAATAGTACTGTAGGTAGTCTTAGGTGTACTAATTGTATATACAATAAATACAATACAAGATGCAAAGCTTTATGTTGAATAAGGAATTGATTAAACGTAAAGGAATTCCCCTGAGCCTTTCCAAACCATTTTGCGTCTTACAATTTAGTTCTAAATTCATAATCTATGTAAACAGAATCCTGAACAGTATAAACTCTTCAGAATAAAGTTACGCTGAAAAGTGATAACATTTATTTTGAGTAGGTAGATATTGGGTACAATTTATGGGAAAGTATTGTACGGTAAAACTAAATATTATTTAGCCACTATTGGAATTATATTTATAAAAAAAACTTTTTCAAAATACTTCACCAAACATGGAAAAATTGAGATTTGATTTTGTTGTGAAACCTACAGCAGATGAAAAATATAAAGTCGTAACGTGTAAACGCCCCCGTTCGTGAGAACAACCGCGTAGCTATTAATTGAGTGCTGCACTGTGACGGGATAGTTAACGTATAGTATATGGTATAGTTAGGTATTTTTGTCCCAACTGTCATTTGAACACCTTTGACGGCCGTCACAGGTCATCCGAAGCCAGAAAATGTGACACCAGTCTTACTAAGGGGTATCGTAATACCCCAGTGGCCGTATTACGAAGTGCCAATGCTATCATGATTCGTGTGAGGGAAAGAGATAGTGCTATTCGTCTTGTGTAACTCCGTCTCTCTCTGACACAGAAATCATGATGGATTTAAGACGTCATAATAGGGCTGCTGTACTGGACTGAGAAGGTCAGATAAGTAGGTACTCGTTTTATGTAAAACACAGATAAGCTCCTCACGCCCCAGCCACCGCAACAGAAGAAGAAGCCACGGGCGTCGGGAAACGCAGGGCGATTCCCAGCCACCGTAGGCGCGGGCCTGCGGATGGCGAGCTATGGGTGGCTCGCCGTCCGATAGCTACCAGGCCCGAGTCGACGGCGCGTCGTGTTCCACGCGCGCCTCAAAGAGCCGTCAGCAACGTAGACGGGGCCCCATAGAGTCAGTGCCTGCTAGGGTTGCGGAATTTGTTCGAAAGAGTCACCGCGGCCCTGGAACGCAAAGGGCACAAGAAGAACCACGGGTGGGTTTTAGTCAGTAAGAGTCTGGCACTCTCTTCCGCTCCGCCCAGAGCGGGAGAAGTCATTTGATGATTTCCCATTCAGAAAAAAAAAAGGTCAGCTCCTCATCGGGAAAACCCTAAATAAGAATCATTTGCCTAGCCTTTTTCCAAGTATATTGGTGTTGGCTTTCAGTAAAACCGGATCCAGCTGAATACCAGTACTTTACGTGGAGCAGCTGCCTACCAAACCTCCACAACCCATTAACTGTGTAACACAGTACTTCTTGGCAAGACTGGTGACAGATTTTCTGGCTTCTGACAATCCTTAACAACTCCCAAAGATCTACAAATGTCAGCCGAGACCAACGGCTAAATGTTCTTTCAGAGTCACGGAGGTAACTCGGTATGTTAAGATGGTCACCCATCCACAGATCAACCTTAGCAAGCGTAGCTTAATCTTAGAGATCGATCCGTGCGACAGCTATTATTTATTAACCCACGAACTCCTCCCGCTCTAAATAGATTATCCTTAATAAATATATATCCCAGTTGTGTGCATAAAGCTTTTAAAAGTCGCAACGTGTAAACGCTCCCTAGTGTAACAGTTTAATTTCCTTGCGGCAAGGTTGTTGTCAATCGCTCGCATCACAGGCGACATCTCGCGAGAACAACCACCTAACTACTTATTGTGGGGCTGTGCTGTGACGGGGTGGTTAATATGCAGGTGACATTTTGGGTTCCTTTATCGAATTTGAACGGTTCGTTGCCATTGTCAACCATAAAATGGCATGATACTTCCTAGTAAGTATTATGTTATATTTTTATTTATAACGGTACTTATATAGTAGATCTTTCCATAAAGCAGTTCCTTTGTACTCATAATAAAATTATAATGTTATTTATTAGTGATTTTCGGTGTGCACATAAACAATAAAACATTTTGGGGAGAGTGACGGCTGTATTTTTGCACGCCGCAATTAAGGCAAGGGAGAGGGCGGCATACCACTAGCGCCATCTAGTATCGAGTAGCAGAACTAGTAGTGTTAAGAACCTTCGTAACTTTTCTGTGCTAGAACGTTCTAGAATACTCGAAACCTAGTCAATCGCGACCGATATGTTCGCGAACTTTCTAGATCTTTCTACAATGGAAGGTTCTAGAATTAACTGACGCCCTATATGCCTGCATAATATATACCGACCAAGTCTATAGAATTGGATTTGAAAAAAAAAATGGTAAAATTTAATCCGCTGTTTTTACTATCACGAATCCCAAGCTCGTAACAATATTATACATATTTAACTTGATAGAATAAATGTAATTCTATTTAGTTCATTCGTTAGGTTAAATAAAAATGGAAAAGTATTTTTTGCCATTCCAAACTGATACAAAATTATAATATCAACAAGCACATCAACGCTCAATAGCGAGTGACGTCAGGTCGCGTCGCTTGTAAACATTGTACTATCGTAGTGACGTCACGTGAGTTTTATTCAATATTAAATCCATCTGACGGACTGATTAGATTTTTTCAATACAATAAATCATGACGGGCTCACAAAGCTCGCGGCCTCAGAAAACGTAGGTGGCCAAACACTAGAGCATAAGTGTAAATACGAGTAAGTAGCGATCTTTGATTTTACGTACATATATATTATCGTAGCGCCAAGAGCGTGTCGGACCACGCATAGCGAAGGGTTCCGTAATTCACTGTTAAAATCTCATATCTCTAAAAGTATAAAAGTCTGTCTGTGAAGTTCTATTTTCTCAATATTTTTTAGATATCTCAAAAACTTAAATAAAAAGTATTTTTCAGAAACGTCCATTTCATTTTGAAAAATCTATCTAATGATACCCCACACGATTATGTTTGTTGGAATTTATTTTTTCATCCCTCAGTTATACGTATGGAGTGCCACACCTAAAATTATTTTTTTTCCATAATATATTTACAGCATTATTGAATAGACAATTTGCACCACAGGTTGCACCTAACTACCAATTTTCATTTAAGTAGCTTTTTATAGTCTCCGAGTAAAACGGCTATGACATACGGATGGACAGACAGACATGACGAATCCGTAAGGGTTCCGTTTTTTGCCATTTGGATACGGAACCCTAAAAAGAGTGAGTTCCAAAAAGGTCCTGTTGGTCTCGGAAACTAAACCTTAATAGGTAGGTACTTATTTATTATTTATTTATTTATGCACACACATGATACTTCAAAAAAGACAATTTTGTTGTTGTTGTTGTTGTTTTGTGTGTATTTTGTTTGTTTTTTCTGTCTTCAATACTCTACAAACCGGATCACGCTGCTTGGCAACAGGAACAGGTATGTAAGAAGTACTTTCCAGTTTAAGCTCTTTTGCAAAGAGCTTAAAACTTTTACAAACTTGAACTCTCTTTATAATCTCTTGTTTAAAGCTCCATGTGCGGCAGTACAAAGTGTGTTACAAGTACTTATGTTACAATGCAAGTACAGTTAAATACCGTACAGAATAATACCGTAAAAAACACTTTGCGTATATTTACCGAAAGGATTACTATCTGAGCGTGATAACCCAGATACTCAGCGCATCCATTTTTCCACATCACAGCCAATAAACTCAAATACAAAGCATTTATTTCAATTAAACCCTTTACAGGCACTTTTGAATTGTCAATTTGAAAGAGGTGAAGCTATCTGCACGTTCCAAAGCGTAGATCTCTATGGAGAAGAACATGCAAGAAACTCCACGGACACTCTTTTAAATCATGTTCTGTATTACATAACTTTTGTTACATCCTTTGGTGCTTCTATATGTGAGGACAATGCAAAGAAAAAAAAGGAAACTATAAAATAATTCAAATAATAAAGGTTAAAACAAGTCAGTGGCAGTTAAGAGGTGACCAGTCTCAACCGACGGCGCCCGTTCACGAACATGACGCGTGTATCGGCACCATTTAGCTCAACCATTTTGAAGGGAACCGAATAATCCAACACACACGCCACCATCAGCGAAACATTTGAGCGAGCATGACATGCTCTCAACTGCCATTTTAGTTCAAGTTACAAAGTAAACTATAAGGTATCACATGTAAATGGCTCCATGGTACTCACATTTACAATATTTGATAAATGATAAATCTTACTAATATTATAAACGCGAAACAAAACGAAAAAAACTACTGAATGGTTCTTGTTGTTTGGCACAGATATATAATAAATAACGCATATCATGATACTTTTTATCCCGGGATTATGTTCCCTTGGGATAATTTCCGATATTCACGCGGGTGAAACCGCGGGCTACAGCTAGTGATATTTATTTTGTAAGTAGGTTAAACATAACACGTCCAATATTTTCGGTCATTTTAGATGAAGCCGGTCATAAATTTGTATTATGTTGTAAGATAAGACAGTATTGTATCGAGGAAACCGCAGGAGTGTCGCCATATTTCGAGAACTTTTTACTTATTAAGATTACTTTGAATGACAAGTCCAGTGGTCAGTGGCGGGCGGTGCGACGTTTTGTCTCCGACAATCATTAGCGGCTTTGGAAAAACGTATTCAATATTTAGTACCACAAGTTAACGCAGCAGACACACAACATTCTTAATTCTTTATTATACACAAAAACAACTTACATACAAGGCATAACAAAGAGCATGTACAAAGGCGAGCTTAACTCAAAGTTGAGTTTTCTTCAAGCAAACCTTTGTGTTGTGAGTAATAGAGAGAGATAAATATAGAGGGTAGGATCCAGTGTACTAAATAATATAGATCAATACATTAACACATATAAGTACATATATACTAATATTATATCACTGTGAAAGGAAATGCTCTTTAATTTTACACTATTTTATTGTAGTTTTAAGCTGTGTATGCTTACCAAACAGTGCTTATCAAACAAGTTTGTTCAACTGTACTTAAAACTCCACTTCGCACTGAGCGCAATAGTATTGCAGTTTTCTTGCGTTTAATATCGTGGTTTTACCAAGTGGCACATATGTAATATGCCTTTCTGTTATAGCATGTAAGGATCAGGTGATACTGTTTTATGTAGTTTGAAGCTGAGTTTGACTACCAAACAGTTTCTCCGATTGTACTTAAAGTTCCACCAAGCATGCACCAGCATAATATAATTGCAGTTTTGTAGCGTTTAATGAATCGTGGTAATGTGTTTTGGTCCTTGCTCTATTAATATAGGTATAAAGGTCAGCTTATACTAAGACGCGATCGGTCAAATCGCACACTTTTAAGATGGCAATCTATACTATTATAATACATTTCACACCGTAATGTTGCGATATTTCGGCAATTTTTGGTAGTATTTTTTGTGGTATGTTTATTTAGTTTTAATTACTTTCTATTCTAGTCCGGTCGACGTCATCCAGACCGAAATTTCGGCCGGAAACGGCTGTTCCGAAATTAATATTTAGCTTTTAATTATTTATTTTTTTGTCGTTTGTTTTGTGCGAGTCCTAAATAAATATTTTTCTTTATTTTTTTCTTTGTTCCTGAAAACCAGCGCGGTGGCTCTGTCTCGAACACGAGTCCCTGCGTTATGTTGAGCGATGATCACTGCGTGTTTATTCTTTTTTATTGTTATTCGTCATGCTATTGCGTATTTATAGAGTACTAGCTTCTGCCCGCGACTTCGTCCGCGTGGAATAGTTACTAACCCCCCGATTCTTTGTGATATTGATTCGTTGGTGAGAGAAGTGGTGGGAGGCGCCCGACGTGACGACACAGTGGTGGCATGCGCGTGAGCTGCGCGCGGTACTGGACAGTACTTGGACATTGCAACATTACTTTATTATTCTAAAATAAATGATTTTAAAAGCGGTTCTTTCAATATTACAAACAGACGCTCCAATTTTATTTATATGTATAGATGTATAAACTGCAATTAAAATTTTTTTCAAGCAAGAGCTCGCTAAGAACGTGTTACACCTCTTAGTTACACGTATCGCCACATATCAACACTAGTGCTATTCTGTTACAGCTGGCTGTATAGTCCCTTTACTTAAGTTCTCATGAAGAGTTTTTATATACACGTATAAACATTGCAGCCTCGTATTGTGTGAGGTGACCCTTAGCTTAAGCTCTAACTATTGTATCGATAATCTTTATTTTAGCATGCAAATGTCTTTTCTGCCGCCGTATCGGCATGAGGGGTACTTATAGAAGTAGCCGATAATAATCGTTAAAGTAAGAGCTACTTAACAAGATGGTAAGTGGGCTTGGCTGGATGGTAGTCGGCTAGGAAACACCGGCTTCATCTAGCTTAAAATGACCAGAAATATTTGACGTGTAAAAGTGTTATGTTTAACCTACTTACAAAATAAATATCATTTATCATTTAACATAAATTGCTGTATTTTTTATCAAACCTCATTCAACGTGTCTGTTCAGACATCTTCAGGGAAAATTCATCCCATCGTATAATACCTCATCCATCGCTTTTCATCAAATGAAATTGAGGTCAAGCGCTGGTTCACCAGAGGGTAAACAATCAATTGTCATAGCGACGACATTACAACTTAATAAATGAAATGTTCTTCCATCAGTCTTTATTCAGTGACTTGGTTAACCCACTTGAGAAAATATGGCATATATCTCTGACATACTGTAAGTAAGTAAGTACATGCACGAGTAAGTGTAATTTCACGAATACCTCACCAAACCAAATCAATTTTGATACCATGAAATAGACAGACAGCGAAATAAATCCATTGAATTGAACATGCCATAGTGATGACAACCTAGAACATGGCTAAATTTTTAAAATTAGTTGCCTTACTTTTATTAGCAACATACAATTTCAGCTTCACGTTTAGCCAATTTCATTTAGAGCCAGCATCGAGATATAAAGCAAGGAGATCAGGGTCGGGGCACGTTCAACGGAAGGCTTCAGATCTAACAGATTTGTATACGAGTAAGTTTGAGACTCGGATGGATGGCCATCCAGCCATGAAAGGTACTGGATACAAGGTGCCTCATCAATGGCAAGCAGCAGTGGAAACGCATTCAAAAAGAACGAAAGCACAACGAAGGCAAAAGGAGGAAGAGATTATGCCGGAGCAAAGAAGGAAGGCAGACAGGAAAGACCGGAAAAAGAAAGAAGAGTCAGAAGTGGTTGAGGTAGGTACAAGCCAAATTCCGGACCCGAGGTGGCGGTGCGTGGTGTTCCCGTGCGCCCCTCTTTGACGTCGCGGGGGGAGTCAAACACCTTACTCCCTCCGCAGACACGAGGTGGCCCGCAGAGGCGGGCTGGCGCCAGCCGGGGATTACGGATGTCGCATACGCTCCCGCGATCCCCGTTGTAGGTGAGAGATGGAACACCGGGGTGGTTTTAGTCAGTAAGAGTCTGACAGACCCCTCCGCCCGCCCCAGGGTGGAGGACATCGGGCCTGCGGATGCCGAGCTATGGGTGGCTCGCCGTCCGATAGCAACCAGGCCCGAGTCGACGGCGCGTCGTGTTCCACGCGCGCCTCAAAGAGCCGTCAGCAATGAAGACGGGGCCCCATAGGGTCAGTGCCTGCTAGGGTTGCGGAATTTGTTCGAAAGAGTCACCGCGGCCCTGGAACGCAAAGGGCACAAGAAGGAACACGGGTGGGTTTTAGTCAGTAAGAGTCTGACACTCCCTTCCGCTCCGCCCAGAGCGGGAGAAGTCATTTGATGATTTCCCATCCAAGAAAAAAAAAAGGGTGGAGGACATCCATGAGGATTTCCCCCCGTAAAAAAAGGTACAAGCCAAATAATTAGTTAAAATCTTTACCGACGGTCAGATGCAGCACATCACCCTTAATGCGCACTTCTGAAACACCCTACATAATAATATTACGGACTAGCAGTGCCCCGCGGTTTTACCTGCGTAGTTCCCGTTCACGTGGGAATATGGGAATAATATATAGCCTATGTTACTCAGGGTGAATGTAGCTTTCTAATGGTGAAAGAATTTTTGAAATCGGTCCAGTAGTTTTTGAGTTTATTCGTTACATACAAAAATACAAATCTTTCCTCTTTATAATATTAGTATAGATAACTTTTACAACTTTAAATTTTAATATGCTAGCTAGAGTTGACATTGATCGTACTACTTGTGAGTCTTATTAAAATATAAGTTTACTCTCTTGACTGTCTCTTCTGCTTTTAGGTCGAAGACGAAGTGCAACCTTGCAATTAAGTCTCAGTGATGGTCACGTTTGAAATCTTCAAATGACTATTTCCGTTCATAACGGAGCGGAAGGGACGGGGGAAATGTCAGACTCTTACTCACTAGAACCCATCAGTGTTCCTTCACATTACCATTAAGTTCCAGGGTCACGGTGATTCAAATATATACCACGAAATAACTAATCCTTATAGGGAACGTGCAGAAACTATAGGTGGCAACACAGACGCGTCAATGTCAAGTATATTTTACTTATAAGTTTCAAATTTGCAACGCTAGATGGCACAGTCTACTTCGTGCACGTTCCCTTAAACGGAGGGTGCAGGAAGTATAGGTGGCAGCACAGGCCAAATATTTGTAACAACGTAAAAGTTTCAGATTTGCAACACTAGATGGCATAGTCTACGCCGTGCACGTTCTCTATAATAAAAGCTATTTCCTCCTCTCGATTCAATTAAATTGACTGTTAGTTGGTTTCTATTTGGCATTATCCGAGCGTATGTTTCCGTTGTCATGGCGACTAGAGTAAAGAAAATTTTCCTTTAAAAATAGACCTAAAATATTGGTTTCTAATAAAAAGTCTTTTTTATTATTTTAGGATAACTATCCGGCATCAATTCAAGCAGCTGAAGTTAAAAAATCTAATCTGAGAAAAGGCCACCATTCTCGCCAGTCAAAAAAAAAACAGGAGAAGAGTTATGACGAAAAGAAAAAGGAAGCCAGACCCAAACAAATGTGTAACAAAAAGGTAAATTATATACCTAACATATAAGAACTTTTTCCACAAACTATTTTCAGCTCACTGGCATCCCTTTTTCTTTTTCTGGAAGAGAAATCAATAAGAGAGTGGAAGGGATTGTAAGACTCTTACTGACCGGTTGCAAAGATATGTAATGTCACGATGGACTAATTACGAAAAAAAAAATACTTCTGTAAGTTTGAGACAAAAGTGGTGACAGTCAGAGAATGGCTGAGCAATGAAGCTTAACGAGACCCAGAGAAGATGTGTGGTAAAAGCTGGTGGAAAAGATTTGTCGTAAAAGCTGGTGGAATGTGTCGGTATCTTTAGTCTCAAGTCAATCAATCAATCTGCCTTGCCGCTACCCAAATATGTTGGCAATGGCTTTCAGCCTAATAGGATGCAGTTGAGTACCAGCAGCCCTACCATGACGTCTTAAATCCATCATGATGTGTGTGAGGGAAAGAGATAGTGCTATTCGTTTTGTGTAACTCCGTCTCTCTCTGACACAGGAATCATGATGGATTTAAGACGTCATGGTAGGTCAGCTGTACTTCTCAGAAGGACGTGGGGCTATGCCCCACAGAAGAGAGGTCCGCCAGGGGCTGGCGGACCGAGACCTGCCGGGGTTGCGGTGCATGCTTTTGCGAATCCCGCGACCCCGGCCTACGGTCAAGTGACGGAACACCGTGGTGGTTTTAGCCGGTAAGAGTCCGGCACACCCCCCCGTCTTCCCTAGACGGGGGATAGTCCATGAGGATTTCCCACGATAAAAAAAAAGGTCAGCTGTACTTTACATAGAGCGATTGCCTGTCAGGCTTCCACAATCCAGAAACTCTTTGACACGATATCCTTTGGAAAACCTGATGTCATATTTCTAACTATTCGTAACGACTGTCGAAAATTTTAAAATGTCTTCTGGTTTAAAGTTCCGAAGCTGTGTTTCACTCTTAGTAGCAGTGGTTGCCCAGCAGTACCGGCAACGACTCACCGCTAACTTGCTCCCTAAACGGTGAAGGAATATATTGTACCAAACGTTAATTCCGGATGCCTTTCTTATCATACACGTCTTTCTACATCGTTCTCACATGTATATATTACATTTCAACAATGAACAATGTATCCACGTAACAAATTATTGATTTACTAGCAGAGATATCCTTTTGACAATAAAAAAAAGCAGCTAATATAATGTCTTTTTTCAGTGTTTCACGCCTAATTGCGATGTTGAGGTAAGGTAGTAACCAACTATCCAACTTCCTTTCTTTTTTTTATTTTTAATATCCAACGCGACATGACTATTGTACACGAAAAAGGTAGCCTTGTTGCAGAAACTTATTATTCATTTGAGCAGTGGTGGCCAAGTGGTAACGGCCCCAATTTACGGTCGCGGGTTCAAACCCAGACAGGCGCATTACTTTGTGTAATTAATTTCATCACCACTGATCTCAAAACGGTGAAGGAAACCATCGTGAGGAAACCGGCATGTCCAAGAACCAAAAATTCGAAGACATGTGACATACACCAACCCGCACTGGTCCCGCGTGGTGGATTACGGCCCATTCCCTCTCCTAGAGAGGAGGCCTGTGTCACAGCAGTGGGAACATTGAAAGGCTGATTATGTATGCATGTTATATTTGATGTTTTAGTGTATAGGAGAGCAAGCATCAGCAGCGGTAAGTTGAAGTTCATATCGTACTTTCTTATCATCATCATTTAAGATTTCTGTGATCATCATCATCTTTTCAGCCAAAAGACTACTTCGGACATAAGACTCGCTGGCTTTACGTCTTTTTATCAAGCGCTTTGGGCGCCCCTATTTGCACTTATATACACGTTCATTTTTTTTTAGTATTTTGTAACAAAATTATAAAAGCTGTATTATTTTAATTTACAGTGAAATTATTCAAAACATTTGATTACTAAACTAACAACAAACTTAAACATAGCATCAGAAAATTCGTCCTCAACGCTGTCAGCTGGTAATGTGCCCAAGAGACTGGCGGCATTGCCACGTTGAATGGCAATGCTTAGGGCTGGTACACCTAAACAGCATACGACGCGGCAACGTGTTACGACGCGGCTGTTTCACGATGTGTCGCTTGCTCGTCGTAGATTCCGACGATAAGACGTCACATCATGAAACGATGCCGCGATGTCGTATCGTGTTTATGTATACGAACCCTTAGGCCAAAGTAAAATGTAGCTCGTGGGTCGTGTCAATCAGCCATTTCAAAAATTCTTTGAAAAAGCAGTGAGCACTAGAGCTCCACAGGTCTAGGGTTTCAACCCCAAACGGCTCGAAAATGTAGTTAAAAATAAGATTACTATATTTACGCCGCTTCGGGATTTCCAGCCTCAGTAGCAACGCCGGCATTACCTGCCTGCCTACATTTAACATATTGACGTGACAACGTCTAATAAATCGATGAACGCCGGCTGCACGCACGAAAAAAGATGACTCATTGTAACGTTACGCTTACTGTAAAGTTACGATCGGAGCGAGAACGCTGCACGAGCAAGCGAGAGGCACGATTATTTCATCAATGTTTTGTTATGACGTTGTCATGTTAAACTATCATCTGTAAGCCGACCTTACAGACAAGACAACCAAATTTTTAATTGAATCTATTTCCAGTGCAGCGCACCAAGATGTAAAGCGTTGGTATGTAAATTCTCCATAGATTTATCGTACGAGTAGATGTTATCACCATCATCTTCCAATCAGCAAGCAAAGTAATCGTCACTACGCCACTGGCGATTGATATTTCTTCGTGCTCGATCATTTACTTGGTTTTCCTTCTCTCTTTATTTATGACGTTCTCTAGATAGCTTAAATGCTAATTGATTATTGGCACCTTTGTAACAGTTTGATAATGTTACAGACTCGGGGTGAAGATTCAGCGGCGTTGGTATGTTATCATCATTTATCATCTTCGAGCTTCCGATCTACCCGTACGCATTAGTATCCAGCCTATCTGACCACCAGAGGATATCATTAGTGATAATTATTAGCTTTATATACTAATACTAACACTTCGCCCGTTTCCACCTCCGTTTTACCCCCTTTTTTTTTTTTTTGGATGGGAAATCATCAAATGACTTCTCCCGCTCTGGGCGGAGCGGAAGGGAGTGTCAGACTCTTACTGACTAAAACCCACCCGTGTTCCTGCTTGTGCCCTTTGCGTTCCAGGGCCGCGGTGACTCTTTCGAACAAATTCCGCAACCCTAGCAGGCACTGACCCTATGGGGCCCCGTCTTCTTTGCTGACGGCTCTTTGAGGCGCGCGTGGAACACGACGCGCCGTCGACTCGGGCCTGGTTGCTATCGGACGGCGAGCCACACATAGCTCGCCATCCGCAGGCCCGCGCCTACGGTGGCCGGGAATCGCCCTGCGTTTCCCGACGCCCGGGGCGTCTTCTCCTGTTGCGGCGGCTGGAGCGAGGGGCTTCCCTCTCTCGCACGCGCTCCGCCTCCTCCTTCACTAGCATTACTGCTTCGCAGAAGGAGGCGACCGCTTCCCATGCCTCCTCGCTCCGGACCATGGCTTGAACCAGGGCCGGCCGCGAGAGGTCGCCGCCGCCGATCGCCTCCACGAGGACACGGCGTTGCTCCGCCCAAGCAGGGCAGGCCTCCACCGTATGCTCCACCGTGTCCTCCGGGCGATCCACACAGTGATGACACCCGGACGTGTCCTCCCGCTGGATCCGACACAGGTACCTCCCGAAACAGCCGTGTCCGGTGAGCACCTGCGTCAGGCGGAAGGTGAGGACGCCGTGGCGTCTCTCCAGCCACTCCTCAAAGAGGGGACTTACCGCCGCAATGGCGGCGTGCCCAGCGCTGGGTTGCAGCAGTCGCTGTCTCCACACCTCCGTGAGATCCCGCCGGAGCTCCGTCCGCTGCGCAGCAATTTGCCGCGGCAGCAGAGTTTCACCCCGGCTTAGCGCCTCCACGCGCAACGCGTAGACGTGCGCGAGGGCTCTCGCCTCTAGATCCCACGGCAGCAATCCGGCAAGGAGGTTCGCCGCCTTCCGTTTTACCCCCTTAGGTTTGGAGTTTCGTGAAATCCGTTATTAGCGGATGTCTATAAGGAACCTACCTGCGAAATTTTAAGCTTGTAGGTGTTATAGTTTATGAGATTTCGTGATTAATCAGTGAGTGGTATTTCGCTTTTATGTATAACTAGCAGCGCCCCGCGGTTTTACCCACGTTGTTCCCGTTCCCGTGGCAATACAGCGATAAAATATAGCCTTGATACTCCACAATAACGTAGCTTTTTATTGGTGAAATAATTTTGAAAATCGGTTTAGTAGATCCAGAGATTACCCCTTACAACGTCACAAACTCACAAACTCACAAACGTTACCTCTTTATAATATTAGTATAGATAAATAATAAATAGGAAATATTTTTTTGTTTGCTTGTACCGAATAAGTTCCGAAACTGCTCGACCGTTTAAAACCTTTTTTTCACCAATCGAAAGTTACATTATCAGCAAATAACATCGGCTATGTTTTATCCCTGTATTCACACGGGAACGGAAACTACGCAGGTGAAACAGCAAGACGCTGCCAGTAATATAGAAAATTCACTAAAAATATTTCTTTTTACAGTGTTCAGGAGATTCATGTCACTCACTGGTGAGTGAATGTCAGACCTTTCTTATTTTTATTTTGTTTCACATTGCACTACAAAATAAAACAAAAAATCGTAATGGTAAACTGGATTCGAGAAGCCGAAAATAGATCTAAGTGGCGTGCAATTGGAGAGGCCTATGTCCAGCAGTGGACTGCAACAGACTGTTGATGATGATTGATGATGAATGGTAACATGCATGAGTGAAACATGAATGAGTCTTTATAAGGGAAAAACACTAAACAATTTGTGACGGTAATTTTACGCTATCATAATAATGTAAGGTTAGTTGTAAATAGGGGTTTCTGTTTTTTAATTGCAGGTTTCTCCTCTAATAAAAGATTTACACTGTCGTTCAAAGAAACTGCATGAGTACGGGTCATTTTTTTCATGCATTTTACAGTCGCAGTTTATTGTCGACGAGATTCATTTTAATTAGTTGCAATATCTGTAAGCATGTGAGGAACGTTGGTACCTAATTAGTAAATTAATTAATTCGCATCTTCTGGTATTCATTTGTACCTATTAGAAGTGTAGGGTTATTTTAGGATGCATAGTAATATAATATAAATATTGTTACAAAGAGACGTACGTAAGCGCCCCGTTATTTGTTTTAAAAGGTACTTCTAGCGTTAGATGTTATGTAGGACTACTAGCGTATACTTTGTTAAAATATACCTAATAAGGATTTTGATTTCTATTCTTTTTATTTGGACTAGAGGGAGGAATTGTTATGTATGTGTGCAATGCGCGCCCCTCCCCGTGGCATCGATTGTAACGTCGCGCGTAACTCACAATGAAACAGTGCGTTACTAGCTAGCTTGCGTTTCAGTTGGTACTCCTTCCCCGCACCCGCATACTTAACACAGACGATAGGGCTTAAAAGTCTATATGACACTATATATATTTTTTGCCCGTTCGTCTCCTCAAAAATGTACCTTAGCGAATGGACAACTAGACTTACGATAATATTTTTACAACGGTTTCCTGTAATTAATGTTGACTACTGTCAAAGCAACGTTCAAAAGCGCCTTTTAATGGTCAAATTGAAGTATATAATTCGACTCTTTTTTAATGGTCAAATTGAAGTCTAAAATTTGACTTTTTTTTATAACTGAAGTATGTACTAAGTACCGAAAATAATGATTTAATTTTAAAGTTATGTGTTTTTGTGGGTAATAAAGAACAAAGAAACATGTCATACAATACACTCATAAGTCAACAATAGGGAAGCTCGTTGTTTGATTTTGATGCAGTTTCTTTAAATGACAGAGTACACATTTTAGATCTCGTCATTATCTTTTAATGATAGTGTGTGTGTGTGTGTGTCTAGCATTATTTATAACGATTTTACACTGACAGCCCTAAATCTGAGATAGATTTAGGGCTGTCAGTGTAAAATCTTTCGTTCAGTCCATCCAAAGTTTGTCTGTAAGAAAATACCTTGTGCGATAAGACCGCCCAATGTACACTTGTTTTTATAAATGTTTTTCCTGTTTTTATTACAAGATGTACAATAAAGTGTATAATAATATAAACAGTCTTCGTTTTTAACCGACTTCTAAAAAAGGAGGAGGTTCTCAATTCGGATGTTTGTATTTTTTTTTTATGTTTGTTCGCGCATAACTCCGTCGTTTGTCAACCGATTTGAAAAATTATTAATATTTTTTGTTGGAAAGGGTATAACTTCCCAAATGGTCCCATCAAAATTTTATCGAAATCGACCAAGCGGTTTTCGAAAAATCTAAAAAAAATATCTACATAATCTACATTGACAACCTCTTAGTTTACTCTGCAAAGGAGCAGTACGTTTTTTTTACACCAATGTAATTGGTTCGTTTAGGTGGGGTGAGGGGAGAGGATGAAGGTACCACTAAAAAGTGAAAAATAAAAAAACTTTTTACAAAAAAATACAACCGACTTTTACACAAAAAATCAAAAAAGTGCAAAATAACTTTAATTTCGGAAGTCGGTGTTCAAAAAAAGGGAAAAGCAACCACAAACACCGAGTTCCGAAATTAAAGTTTTTTTTGCACTTTTTTGATTTTTTGTGTAAAAGTCGGTTGTATTTTTTTGTAAAAAGTTTTTCAAACACCCATTTTTGGGTTACGCTGTCATCATAACAGCCTAAAAAATAGAGCCCAAAACTATCTTAAAAGTAGCTATAATACCAGCTCATAACCATTGGCAAATGTGATCTGACCTAATTATCAAATTAATTAGCACATCAACTGGTATTACAATAAAACATTGCTCGCAGATTGACACACGTGTTCTGGTAATTGGCTTCAACCGCACAGGTTGAACATCGGTAGGGTGTATCGGTTTTAGACAGACACCGGATATTTTTGAGATTTAAAGGCATTTGAGGAAGAATATTGGATTTATTGGAATTTTTCTTTTTATAATAAACGTTGCCCCACACTAGGAATTTCTCCTGTTGTGGGTGCGTTTATAAACATACAATCTCACATTCACAAACAGCCAGACCCGGAACAATAATCTGTAGGCCATTCATTTGTTCCGTGCGGGAATCGAACCCACGACACGTAGCGCACACTTTTTGTGGCAAGTAAACTTTGTCCTTGAATCTGAGATGGAATAGACACCTGAGTCGAAGGCCAGATACTGTAATGACTAATGGCCACGTGAATCAAATGTCGTTTATCAATACACTTACTCGAAATAAATAAATAAAATACCATGAATCAATTACATAGTTAATTTGGACTTGGGGTCCAAATTACCGAAACAAATCAAAATCGTTATGTATAGCTCTAAAACATCCCATTTGAAGGAACGCACTCATTTTACTAAACAACCTGAAAATAATCTACTATTAAAAGAGTAAAAATGTTATGTTTTTGTGTTTATAACACAAATGCCCAAGTACTAATACTTACTTAATTTTGCGCGTCTTTTCTGATATTAAAAACCACTGACTTCTGACTTACAGCAATTGGAAAGGTCTCGGACTCGGAAAAAATAATAAAAAGGATGCTTATGTGAAATTAACAGCATTTTGAACCTAAAAATAGGGGCAATAAGAGCTCGTTTTCGGGTAAGTGTGTTAAAAAAACACTTTGCAATGACAAAACTTACATCATTACACCAAAAGAGCCTAAGCCCAGCATAATGTCAGGTATCAACACTGTCTTTTTATTACCACCTATCGCTAAAAATTTAGCTGCAACTGTTGGGTGTCATACGGTCAAAACTGCTGTACTAACAGCATACGAGCGCTACCATTGACGTCATCATTGCTTGCTTACCATCAAGTGAGACAGTATTCAATCGTGAGCCAATCATAAAACTGTCAAAACAAAAGACAATCCCTCAAACTCGGCCGGCGTACGTCACCTAGCCATAACTGGTTTACACCGGTCGGATCCAGTTAGATGTAGTTATAACACGTCAGATGCGCTAATGCAATTGACTACGTTACAGCTATTGTCAAGCTGGAGTTTATCCGCACTGTTTTGTAGAAGCAAATGGAGTAATGCAATAATACTTTATGTATTACTTTGTTGTGGAAATATGGGATATAAACAGAGAATACATACAAAGAAATATGTCTATGAATACATTCTATATAGTCCTCCTGACGTGGTGATCAATGTCAATTGATTCTATCCACGAGATACAATAGCAGTGTGTGCACAAAACAGATGCAATCTTGGACCCGAACCCATAGTTCCTCCCTTTCACCCAGCTGCGCACATGGATACAAGAACATACCAACACACAGGCAGAGCTATGGTGGTCCTCGGCACCAGGCTGCAAACAGTCCAAGCAGTTGATGCTAACCCTGGACAGGAAACTGACCAGGTGCTTATTGCGCTTGGATAGAGGCAGCTTACGAATGGTGGCGGGGACCATCACCGGGCACTGCTTATTGAACAAACACTTACACACGATAGGTATCACGGACAGTCCTCTATGCAGAGCGTGCATGGAGGAGGAGGAAACGGTATCGCATGTGCTCCTTGAGTGCACAGGTGTACCCGAAATATGGAGGCAAACAATAGGGACCCCGAATTCACTTTCAGAAATCCTGAACACATTGAGTGGACTGATCTGCTTCTGGAGGGAGGTTGGCTGGTTGGAGTGACGGCCGCCATGGCTCACGCACAATGGTTCAATACTAGGACTAAGTGCGGAAACCAAACCCAGATAGATACATAGAACAGATGCAATCTGACAAGGAGAGAATAACGCACAAGGCCAATTTCTTAACGTCCTTTTCAAGATACACCGCTTGCTTTTGTCTGGCATGGATATTGAACCCAGACCTCAGTCTCGATAGTTTCATCCTTTTGATTACCCAACACCTATTGCAAACTGAGCAGTCACTGTATCGTATTCGTTTTTTATTTAAGTGAAAAAGAAAAAAATACGTGTCGTGTGTAAATATTTTTTGCTGACGGACTAATTAGATATTTTTAGTCAACAACCCTATCGTGGACTGTTTAGGCGCCTTCTAATATTATTATATTTATAATCTCGCGAGATTGATTTATTAACTTATGTTGATTGCAATGGTCCGTTGACAAATATTGGATCTATTTGAAAGGATATCATAATTATTTCAATACGTTAGAACGAAATTCGTTGCACAAACTTATTGCTTTTATTGTTTTCAGTGCTTCAAGGAGGAATGTATTTCAGGGGTAATGTGTATAAAAAGTGTCTTTAATGAAGTTTTGTAGTATTTATTAGAGAAAAATTACTTGCAGTTAATTTGTTTTTTTTTATGACAGTGCGAAGGAACCGGTTGCCAAGTAAAAGTAAGTTTATCTCAAATTATTTTGGGCTGGCGTACACAAATTGCCGCGTCTTCGGTATGGACGACAGGAAAAATATGTTTTAAGGCGATACCCCGACCAAAACCTTGCGATAGTGTGGTTTTCTTCGCTATTCAGAGACTATTAACTCATTAGTTATAAGAAATAATCTACATGTAAAAGCACATTATTAATGTACGATTTCTTATCATCACATTCCACGTTCTAATTTATTTTTATGTGTTATAAATAAATATAAAAACTACTTTTAAAAAATGACTAACATTGTTGATTTAATGCATCTGTTGCTAAATGCAACCCTCTAATCATTGAGGATGACACTAATGGATAGATAATTTAACAATCTGTATTATACACGTTTTATTTCGTCTTTTTTAATCGAAATAATTCCAAAAATTGTGTGAATTCTACGATAAAAGGGCGTGCGCCGGCTGCAGGCGGCAAAGTGGGAACGAATGCTTAAGGTTATTTGGTCAGGGAAACGCCTTAAGATCGTGCACCCCGTATGGCATTTCATACAAATTTTCAAGTCACTATTTTGCGAAATGACTTAACTTATTTTAATGAAACTTCATACATATAAGCAGGATACATAGACCTTAAAAGTTAGTTAAAATATATTCTTAATGTCTTATTTTAAAAAAGATAACTGGAAATTTATGTTTGTATGGAACATTTTAAATGGGTCTAATTTAACTCTTACACTATTGATCGAAAATGTTTTCAACTAACTTTTTAGAACTATGTATTCTGATTATGTGTGTAAAGTTTCATTAAAATCAGTTCAGGCATTTCGCAAAATAGTGACTTGAAAATTTGTATGAAATGCCATACGGCTTACACGCTCTTAAGATACGAAATATGTTTATTTCGCATTAGTGCCACAATCTTTTTTCACCGACCGTTCAAATATTACGTAAGCAGATTTTTTGACATTTTTGGCCTCCCCTCCCCCTCGTCAGCAAAAGTAAGCAAGGCCCTTACCCCCCCCCCCCCACCCCATGCTTACGTAAACATAGGTATTTATAAGTATTATTGAATCTGTTCTGGTTTCCTTATTGGTCCATAAAGCAGCAGTTAATAAGTCTAAAAATAAGGAATATTGTATAGTCAGAAATTAAGTTCGGTATTAGGGCGTTGATAGCCCAGTGGGTAAGTCCTCGCCGTATTGGAAAATCTGAAAAATTAAATAAATCAATATTGCTGACGTAATCACATCCTGGATCCCCCCATCCCCCATGTCATAAAAATAAGCAAATCAAGAACGCCCCGCCCCCCTTTAGTGCTTACGTAATACTTGGCCCCTATGGATCGTAGTGTATTCCGCCACGGCTGCAATGTCATAGTTTGCCCACTTGCAACAAATTGTACCTACTAAAAAACATGATCACTTTTGTGTATTTCAGTGCCACGGCAAGAAGTGCCACGCAGTAGTAAGTACCTAAAAGACAAAATTGAAAATTTTGAAAAAACCCACGACGGTAAAAACATAGGTTATTGAAAAAGAATTAAGAAAAACCCCCTCGACTATAACCCATCCGTGTTCTTTCAGATGGCCTTTGCATTTCAGGAACACGGTACCTAAATGTTTAGAACATTTCGCCAACCCTGGTTCTTGGAAGCTGCATACTAAACTATTTGTAACTAAACGCTCTTGAATAGATCATTTCTAGAAATAACTGCCATGGCAAATAATTATATGTTTAGGGTTTCTTTTTGCAATTTATTTTAATTTTGTCTAACAGGCGGAAGGCTCGGCAGCCGGATCTGTGGTGAGCTTATTAAAATATTTGTTACTAAAGAAGGGCTTATTCCTAGTCGTAACCTAAGTTTGTAAGTATGGATGTTTGTTACTCTTTCACGCAAAAACTACTGAATGGATCTTGATGAAATTTGGCACAGATATAGATCATAGTCTGGAATCACACATAGGATACTTTTTATCCCGAGATTATGTTCCCTTGGGATAATTTCCGACATTCACGCGGGTGAAGCCGCGGGCAGCAGCTAGTAACTTATATTATAAAAAAGTATTATATCAACGTGACCGTTTCGGTTACGGTGGCAAATCTCAAAGGTGATTTAGTTAAACACTAACGGCACCCCGCAGTTTCATCCGCGTAGTTTCAGTTCCCATTGAAATACAAGGATAAAATATGTAAAATGTGTATAAATGGTTAAAATCGGTCCAAATCATCAAATGACTTAATCCACTCTGGGCGGAATAGAAGGATGTATCAGACTCTTACTGATTAAAACCCACTCATGTTCCTCCTAAAACCCTTTGCGTTCCAGGACCGCGGCGACTCTTTCGAACAAAATCAGCAAATGTCAACCCAACATAGGTCTAACCCTAGCCATTGCTAAGGTTAGACCTAGGTTGGGTTTACTGGGATTGGGATTACTGTACGGCCATATTGTGGCTCATTTTCTATACAAAGAGGCCTGTATAATAAATATATCGTAGATGTAAAAGTAAAAACCATTCTTTTAGATTTTATCGTCATTTTTTTTTTTCAAATTTTAGTGCGAAAAAGAAGAGTGCATGGCTTATGTAAGTCTATTCGTCTTTTGATTCTTAAAGTATATCTACTAAAAACTGACACACTGCACTAAACTATCCGAAAATGTCACGCCACTAAAGATAACATTCTGGTTATTAAATACCAGTGATCGAAGTACGTCGAGCTATTTCGGGCGGGTTGTGATTGTTCGGTGACAAAATGTCAATTGCTGACTCCGTAAATTTGCATTTTTTTTTAATTATAATTTATCATCATATTTTAACACCAGGGAACCCCGTTCCTAATTAATTAAACACGGATTGGAATTTAACTTCGTACTTATTTACGGCATCTGCCTTATAAAAGTGTTACCAAATGACCTTTTTTTTAATTTTTAAAACAAAAAACATATCTTTGAAACTTAACTTTTAGTAATAGGTAACCAAAAGTTATTTTAATTTTCAAATAAAATTTTATTCTGTATTAAAGTATTTGAAATTCGAAAGTTTCCTATTTGTTTAATTTGGGACTTAAAATAAAAATGTATACAATAAAGTTATTTCGATTTTACTTTACCTAACATAAAATAGATATGTGAGATATTTTAAGTATGTACCACCGCAACTTGTTTCACATACCTACATATATTTGGGAATTTTGATAATATAATAATTTGCATGCGGTCAAATCTAGTTTTATCTAAGTTCAGATATTATCCGTGACATAAGCCTGCCATAATACCTGCAAAAATATTTTCCAAACTTAACAAGAATATATTGAAACCCAAATAATCTCGGGATCTCAGGCATGTCCATTGTATGTAAACATGTCACAAATAACAAAAATAGCTCTGCCTACTCCGCCATTGGACAAAATACTTGGCATATTATAGAGTAAAGGGCTCATTTTTATTTATTTTTTTCTTGTGCGACCTACTAACCGTACTAAACATTCACTGATAAATTCTTCAAAAATCTAATAATAGGGGTTTAGTTTTCACCTAAGAGTACTTTTTTGAAATTTCGCATAGCTCTGGATATAGCCATCCACTCCCTCTTGAAAATTACACCCTTTATTGCCAATGTTTACAAAACTATATACTTACATAATTGCTTACAGTATTAAGACAGTCTATTAAATCTTTAGGACTGTCTAATAGTACATTATTATGATACAAGTGAGCTAAGTTGCTCATTATACACGAGGCTGTGGGCGTAGTGGTGAGGGCGAGTGTCTAGTGAGCAAGTTGCTCACTGAGTTTGATACGCACTTTTTCAACACACTTGTGAGGAAAAAACAAACATGCATTGCGTAAATCATTTTGACACACAGCAACAAATGCGATACAAACAAAATATGAAAATTATGGGAAATGGCGCGAAAACTTTTTTTTTTACGAGCGCCAAATGTCAAGTGATTGATTACATACAGCCTGAGAAAATGGATTTTCAGAGACATAAAACCTCTTTGTAGTTACAAAAAAAATAAATAAGTAAAGTGCTAATTTAACTTTGTAGAGATAATTCTATAATGGACTGGTGTGTAATATTATTATGCTCGTGTGTGTTACATAAGGACCTAAAAACGATGTAATAAGGCTCACTTTACGAGCAAGTGTGCTGAAAACATATTTTCAAGATTACAACGGTGTCTCATTGTGAATCCGCGATGATTGACTTTAAAAACAAATGGTTTCGCTTTCGGATTGTGCGCTCCTTTGATTGACGTTAGCAGTTACTTTTAGAAGGCGACACGGTTGGCGCAGTGGTTGAGCGTTCGGCTGCTGCGCTGCGTGTCGCGGGTTCGATCCCCGCACGGAACAAATGTTTGTATGGCCTAAGGATAATTGTTCCGGGTCTGGGTGTCTTGTGTGTGTGAGGTTTCATGTTTGTGAACGCACCCACGATACAGGAGAAATTCCTAGTGTGGGGTAACGTTTTTATTATAAAAAAAAAAAAAAAGAATAACACTATTGTCAGGCCTCCGTCACTCCATGTACTTGCGCGCTATAATTACCTACCACCCGGCCGAGCGGTCTCGGGCCGTTTGCGGACCAAACTCAGTGCGGTTTTCGCAAGCGAAGCGCACGCAAGTTTTCAATTTTAATTGTTACATTCGTTTGTACGGGTACCTACGATGCCGTCTAGTGCCTCATGTGCAGTAGATGGGTGCAAATCAAGTAAAAGAAGATATAAACACCTAACATTTTTCCATTTACCTGTCAATAAAGACAGGTACCTAAGTGATAAAATATTACTAATTTTGTCGTTTCAAATATATTTTTAATAGATATACTAAGCATTAGCACAGTAGAAATATGGAACAGTACAGAAACTACGAACAAACGGTCGAAACGGCACACTCACACAGACGCGCACATCTACGAGGCGCCTAAGGGACTTTCGCGGTGCGCTCAGTGGCGGGTGCCGTGTTCATAGATAATACCTACGCTATTATAATGGCTATAGATGGACCGCTCAGGTTTTCGTTTTGCAAAAACTGTGTACCCAAGCACAGATTTTTAATACTAGTATTAAATCCTTATACCGAAGACTAATTGTAATTTATATTGGATTATAATTTATATAACATATGGAATAAATTAATCCTTATGAGTATGAAAAAATAAATGACCATAATTTTACGACAACATTATATTCTAGTCAAAGGAAATTTAGCCTTCGAAACATACACATAGAAACGTACTTACTTCACAAAATAAGTAACAATAATTTTTCAACATACAGAAATCCTTCATCAAAATATTAGGGCAGATATTAGGTATAATTGAAATGGAATAAAATGGCATAGAAATGATAAACAATATTCAGTTTGTATTTTTTTTTACAATGGCATTAGGTATTTACATTTTGACCAAAGAAGAAAGTCGCATGGAATAACATGCATTAACGCATTTTCGCGTGACTATTTCTCCCAGTCAACTCCTACCGCAAGCCGTGTTAAAGAACTTCGTTCCAATAAAACACTTACTGCAAACATTAAAAGTGACAACCCTGACTCTCTACTGGAGCGTAGGTAATTATTTCAACAAATGGGCTTAGTTTCCATACTGTTCCATATTTTTACTGTGGCATTAGGTTGCCTTTCAGACACAGATTCACACATTTTTGTTACATAGAAACGTCATACTTACTTTAAACACTATTTTAACAACGTTTAAAAAGTTATTTTTATTAGAATAAAAGGGTAGTTTCCCATGATATTGTCAAAGAATTATTTAGCTTTCTCCATGTTATAGTTAATAATAAATTGATAAATGTTAATAATCATTCAATGTATTTATAAGTAGGTGTTTTTTATTCATAATTATACATTTTTGAGGACTATTATAAATTCTTCATATCTGTGTCTGTCCGTCTGTCTTATTTAGGTACCGATCCCCTTCCTAAGACCTGTCCTATTTTATTATTTTTCAGGCGTAAAACATGGGTTGAAATGATTGCCAGGCCCGATTTAGCAAGGCCCGACACCAAGTCAAGAAGTCATTATGTGTGTTGTCTTCATTTTGATAAGTCGTTGATTATTCATAAACCACAATTACGACCGGCTTTGATTACAAAACTGCTGCCATCTCCACCAACTACTTCAAGTGCCAGTACTGAATCAGAATCTAAGGAAATATCGACACCTCTTTAATTATGTTTTAGATATATTGCACAGTTAGCATCAATTTATTATAAAAAAATATTTTATAGACGATACAATTTTAAACGACTAGTCAGAACATATTCACAGTTCTCACTTAAATAGACACAAATATTCATGTTAATTTAATTTCATCGAAGAGGCAGCCCTGCGATTTTTGTGGGATTGCGCGGCGCGAACCAAACACAACTGTACGCTTGAGTATTTAGGTACATTTTAGCATGCAGCGGTTGCCGACGCGACGGAGTAGGCTATTATAGCAGTAGGTATTGGAAATGTTGTACTGAGTGAAGTATCTGTTACGTAGTAACTATTTAGTAATCTGTGCTATTGTGTCAGTCGTTGACTTAGCCTTTTACTGTTTCATGAAACTTTTTTAATACTTACACTTTTTTTACAGGGAAATGGAAATAGAACTCAAATAAAGGTATTTTTTATTAAAAACCTACATAATTATAATATGTATTTCTTTTTTTTAGTGAAAAATTCTTTAACCGCGATGGGTACTTTTTAGTAGGGGAAAATCTTACGGGTTCATGTCACCGACTTGCTCATGACTCATGCGTATAAGTGACATCGAATGGCTTTCAATTTCACTTATTATTATAATTATTATTAAATTCGTATATACTGTGCATTGTTGAAATAGTGTTTTTGTTTGATTATTAAATATTTTAATTCGAACATTATGAAATTTCAATTTTTAATACTAAAAGTTCCAAGTTGTCACACTTAGGCAGTCCCTATAACTGCCATTTTTTTTTTGTATAGAAATCGAACGGTCTGGGCCCCAAGTCTGCTATTTTTATAAATTTGTCATTCCAACACGATCCCATTGTCATTTTGCTAAAAGTTTGTAATCTGCTAAATTCATAATGGTCGATCATTGGTCGGTCAATGGTCTCGTAATACTTTTTGATAACCGAACTATTAAAAGAAATGACTACACAACGACGTTCTAATGGTAGGTCATTGAATCCATTGAATTAAATGGCTAAGAATGCTAATCTCGTACATAAAAACAAATTAATAACAGACAAATGCGGTAATGTGCTAAAATTTTGATAGTTCCTTTGATCAGTGACCTACCATTAGAACGTCATTGTGCGGTCATTGCTTTTAATAGCTCGATTATCAACAAGTACAACGAGACCATTAACCGACCAATGGTCAATCATTATGAATTTAACAGATTACGAACTTTTAGCAAAATGACAATGGGATCGTGTTGGAATGACAAATTTATAAAATTAGCAGAATTGGTACCCTGGCTGCGTCTTAATTTAATTTGAGGCCACCACAGGATTGTCCGGTTAAGCAGTAACCAGCCTTAGTGTGCTGAACTGCGAGTGGTCCATTCCAAAAAAATTAAAAAAAAATTAAAATAACCCTGGTTGCGTTGGGATCGGCTTCCAATCTAACGGAATGCAGTTGAGTACCAGTATTTGGAGTTAGCACGTAGAGTTGATGACAAAATAAAAACTGAGGTGATAATAATTTATTTATGCGCGATTTTCAATTACAGTGTGAAGGAGAATCATGTCAAGCCCAGGTGATCATCTAAACGTACTAATTTAATTCTGTTCAAACTTCATAGTCTTCCACTCGACCCGGTGTGTTGTTCTCTCCGACTAATCCATCATGAATGTCTCCATATCGTCACGCCAACGTTTCCTAGTCCTTCCACGACGGCGACGCCAGTCCTCTGGGTCCCACTGCGTGACGACTCTGGTCCATCCGTCCTGATCCATCCTACATAATATGTGACCCACAGTGGCGTGCAGTAGTTCGAGTTAGGTTAGGCCAGAGAAAATGTCCAAAAAAAAAACAACACATTATTCAGGGTTGAAATGTGGTGTTTTTTTTTATTAGGCTATTTAAAAAAAACTCATTTCATTAAAAATCAACCCTGAATAATGTGGTTATTTTTTAAAATTTATTTGGACATTTTCTCTGGCCTACCCTAACTCGAACCACTGCACGCCACTGGTGACCCACCTAATTCCAATTCCCAGAATCGTAATAATTATTTTTATTTTATTTCATGCATTTACTTTCTCTACTGGTGTATTTTTTGTTTCGTTGTGGATCTTGCCGACGGGGCTCATTCTAGTAAACGCTCCTTTATACATATTGGCCTAGCACTGTACTGTCTCCTGTTTAAAGAGTAAATTATGTTTTCCTTCCGACTGTTTAATCTATACTAATATGTAAATGTGAATGTAAGTTTATTTGTTACGCTTTCACGCGAAAACTACTCAACCGATCATCATGAAACTTTGTACACATATTCTTGGAGGTATTAGAAGTAACACAGGATACTTTTTATCCCGGGATTATGTTCCCTTGGCATAATTTCCGACATTCACGCGGCCGAAGCTGCGGGCAGCAGCTAGTTTCTGAATAATTTTGTTGCGATATTTTAGTCCGCGACTCGTTGAGCTTTTAGCTCGGTGCTTTTCTAGTGGCCGCCATTATTATTTGAGCGTCTTTGAGTTGCAGTAGTTCATGATGATGAAGAACTCATTCATATATAATCAGCCTTTTAATGTTCCCACTGCTGGGACACAGGCCTCCTCTCTAGGAGAGGGAATGGGCCGTCATCTACCCCGCGGGCCCAGTGCGGGTTGGTGAATGTCACATATCTTTGAAATTTTTGGTTCTAGGACATGCCGGTTTTCTCACGATGTTTTCCTTCACCGTTTTGAGAGCAGTGGTGATGAAGTTAATTACACAAAGTAATGCGCCTGTATGGGTTTGAACTCGCGACCTATAATTCGTAAGTCGGGGCCGTTACCACTCGGCCACCACTACTCTGTCCTGATCCATCCTACATAATATATTATGTGATCCACCTAATTCCAATTCCCAGAATCGTAGTAATTAGGGTAATTTTATTTCATGCATTTACTTTCTCTATTGGTGTATTTTTTGTTTCGTTGTTATTCTTGCCAACGGGGCTAATTATAGTAAACGCTCCTTTATACATATTGGCCTAGCACTGTACAGTCTCCTGTTTAAAGAGTAAATTATATTTTGCTTCTGACTGTTTAATCTATAACTATACTTACTAATATATAAACGTGAATGTAAGTTTGTTTGTTACGCTTTCACGTGAAAACTACTCAACCGATCATCATGAAACTTTGTACACATATTCTTGGAGGTATTAGAAGTAACACAGGTTACTTTTTATCCCGGGATTATGTTCCCTTGGGATAATTTCCGACATTCACGCGGGCGAAGCTGCGAGCAGCAGCTAGTTTTTGAATAATTTTTTTGTTGCGATATTTTAGTCCGCGACTCGTTGAGCTTCATTAGCTCGGTGCTTTTCTAGTGGCCGCCATTATTATTTGAGCGTCTTTGAGTTGCAGTAGTTCATGATGATGAAGAACTCATTCATATATAATCAGCCTTTTAACGTTCCACTGCTGGGACACAGGCCTCCTCTCTAGGAGAGGGAATGGGCCGTAATCCACCACGCGGGCCCAGTGCGGGTTGGTGAACGTCACATGTCTTCGAACTTTTGGTTCTAGGACACGCCGGTTTCCTCACGATGTTTTCCTTCACCGTTTTGAGAGCAGTGGTGTAGAAATGAATTACACAAAGTAATGCGCCTGGCTGGGTTTGAACTCGCGACCTACGATTCGTAAGTCGGGGCCGTTACCACTCGGCCACCACTGCTCTCTCATATAATAACAAAATATTGACCGTTCTCTATGATTTTGCACTTTCAGTGTATAGGAGAAAAATGTACTGCCGAAGTAAGTCCCATCTTTACTCAGTTGTTAAGGTTCCCAAGTGGTGAAACTGCTTATTTATTTAATTTTCTGTCTTATTTTTTATTCGTTGTTTTTTTTTCAGTGTATAGGAAAAAATTGTGTGTCTGGGGTGAGTATCTTTGATTATGATAGGAGAAAATGAAAAAAAAAAGTTACGAGCTAGAAAATTGTTTACAACAAAGAAAAAAAACGTTTGCCTGTAAAGTCGGTTTACGGACGATAGTTTAACCTGACAACGTCATAACAAAACTGTGATGATATGATCGTGCCTCTCGCTTGCTCGTGCAGCGCTCTCGCTCCGATCGTAATGTTACAGTGAGAGTAACGTTACAATGAGTCATCATTTTTCGTGCGTGCAGCCGGCGTTCATCGATTTATTAGACGTTGTCACATTAAAAATAAGAATCGTGTAAAAATTACCATAAATTAAGCTGAAAGCTGAAACGGGGTTTAATTTATCGAGACACGTGAATAAACTTGAAAGAATATTGAAGCGATAAGTTTTTTCAGTCAGTTATAAAATTTCATTATTTTTTACAGTGCTCTGGAAAAGGTTGCACAGCTACGGTAATACTTTATTTAATATATTTTTATTTATTTTTTGAACACTTCTTACTAAGACCTTTTTTAGCTTCGCTTTCGTAGCGAACAGAAAAACTGCATTTTTTCAATAAAACAAACATCAATAGTGTAATTTCAAGTGAATAAACGTATCTTACAAACAAAAAATATATCAAACTTATTGAGACCATAAAATTTGCGAAACGCGCCTAATATTTTTGAAAATTTAATACTTTTCCATGTTTCGATGCTTTAAAAAAATTGTTATTAAACTTCATGTTAAATATTTCAGTGTGAGGGAAAATACTGTCAACATTTAGAAAATATTGGTGAGGTGGCGGTGGACTTGGGCAATGTGAGCTACTTTCTATATTATTATTTTCTTGAGTAGCAATAAGTTTGCCAGCACAGAGTAAAAAAACGTCTCTATGGCAACTTTACTACACAAACCAAGCGTGCCAGCGCACTGCGGGCGTACCATGACGTCTTAAAACGTGAGTCTTCCGAGCTAGAAAAAGGGATGGAGCTATATAGGGTGTATAACTCTATCCCTCTTTCTCGCTCGGAAGACTCACGTTTTAACATCTCATGGTACGCCCGCTGATCATAGAAACTGGCAACCAGTCTGCCTAGACTTTTCCCAACTAAGTTTGACTGGGCTTCCGGCAGTAAGATTCTGTAAACATCTCACCGTGTCAGCTTAGGTGAAGTGAACGTGAAGTGACATGGAATGATAGTAGAGCAATGCAATTCTGTAATAATATCACCGTGTAAATTTCGGTGAAGTGAGTTGTTTTTAGGGATTGACAGCTCATTTCATGTTTACTTCACCTTTTACTTAACACGGTGAGGTGACTACAGAATCACACTGCAGTTCATAATCACTCCTCTAAGTTGAAACGGTTAATTGCAGATATAATTGCGGTTAATTGTATATATATATATATATATTTACAGTAAAACTTGGTTAAGTGGGACCTGGATAAGTGAGAAACCTCCATAGCTGGAACTCATGCTTAGGTCCCGACACTTTAGCAGTGAATTACCTCTGTTAGTGGGACAATACAAACCTCTATATCTGGGATTGGTTCTTTCCATTTTATACTCATAATTACCTCTATTATTGAAACAGTCAGTATATTTTACCTATTTTACTGAGACTATATTTTAGGGATTAGTTCTTTCGATTTTATTCGTCACAAGCACCTCTATAATTGAGACAGCGAGTGTAATTTACCTCTTATAATGGGACTATATTTTGTGTACCTACATTATGTGGATGGAACTCTCCGTAAATGAAACAGATATCTATTTATACCTGGATATCTGAGACACTGGGTAATTGGAACACCTCTTTAAGTGAGACAAATTTGCAGGTCCCAGTTATCCAAGTTTTACTGTATATATAAAATGGCTGGCTTATCATAGATCGTATGTACTAAGTCAGGTTACAAATTAGTTGCGGAATTTGTTCGAAAGAGTCACCGCGGCCCTGGAACGCAAAGGGCTCGAGAAGGATCACCGGTGGGTTTTAGTCAGTAAGAGTCTGACACTCCCTTCCGCTCCGCACAGAATGGGAGAAGTCATTTAATGATTTCCCATCCAAAAAAAAGGTTACAAATTAGTTATTCATTTTTCAAGAAGTTCCTGATATCCAATTTAGCTTAGTAACTTCGAAAAAATGTAACTGTATTATACCATTGTATAAACTCAAGTTCTCCAAATTTAACAGACAGTTGCATTACTGGGGAGTTTGTTGCGCCACATCTTCTTCACCAATAGAAAGTGGTGAAGGGCGAAGTGATTTGGGCAACAAATTTTTGAGATTCAAAATGTGCTAATTTTCATACTAGTTTTAATAAATGACTTGATTTTGATATAGCGTTGTGAACCAGGGCTTCAAGTCTGCTATTACAGTAGCGTCAGAATGGTCTATCACTGATTTCATAATGGTTGATTTTTACAAGTTTGGTAATCTACTAATAAAAAAGCGTCACTATAACTTTCCAGTGGTAAACCACTGACACTCCATTGAAAGAAATGGCATAGAATGATAATCTCGTACATAATGACAAATGCTAAAATTTTGACAGTTCCTTTGATCAGTGACCTATCATTAGAACATCATTGCACAGTCTTTGCTTTTATATTAATAGCACGGTCGTCAAAAAGTATTAGGAGACCATTGACCGACCAATGTTCGACCATTATAAATTAAGCAGATTACGAACTTTTAGCAAAATGACAATGGGATCGTGTTGGAATGACAAATTTATAAAAATAGCAGACTTGGGGCCCAGGTCTGATAATGACACCATCATGTTTGGGCTCATTCGATCTTATTAACAAGTGATATTAATTTTATAGCATATTTGTAATTTTTCGATATTTTTTTTTATTAATTTTATTTTTCAAAGTCACAGTCAAAACGTTTATTTCAATTAGGCCATTAACGGCACTTTTGAATGTCATCAATAAAAGTTATGATAAATTAAGTGACTCTAGCATCCATTCGCAAAGGTAGATTCTTATGGAGAAGAACGGACAAGAAACTCCATAGTTACTCTTTTCAAATAAATGTTTTACAATATTTGGTAATACAAAAAATACTTCATATATGTGAGGACGATGCATTTTGACTAAAATATTTAATAAAAATAATTTCTTTCCAGCGAAATTCAGATGAGATATCAATGGCTAACACAGACAATGCTGCGTCTGAAGACGATGGTTACTACGGCAATAAAAATTTAATTGATTATAAAAATCCCGGTACCGGCGACTCAAAAGAGGCTAACAAAGATATTACCACTCCTGAAGGTATGGGAAAAAATGGAAAAGAGGAAAATTATGGGGATGGTAAAGTGAGGCTTGAGTACTCAATAGATGTTCGGCTGACTCCCGCCTTGGTCTGGTATATAAGGGACAAAATAAGCAACTTAAAAAAAATGGCCGGCTACGTGCAGTACTTGCGAATACCTGCTATGGGACTTTTAAATTAAATGTTATTCTTTATTATTTTCTTTTTATGATGCCTTTTCCCTGAGGAGCTCGTGGCTAAATTATAACAGCCGCACGGGTCGATCTTCTAGGTTAAGCAACGCTTGCCGAGGTTGGTCTGTGGATGGGTGACCATCTTAAAATAACGAGACTTCTCCGTGCCTCGGAAAGCACGTTAAGCCGTTGGTCCCGGCTGTCATTTGGAGATCTCTGGCAGTCGTTACGGATTGTCAGAAGCCAGGGAATCTGACACCAGTCTTGTCAAGATGTACCGTGTTCCCAAGTTAATGGGTTGCGGAGGTCTGGTAGGCAGCCGCTTTACATAAAATACTGGTATTCAGCTGAATCCGGCTTGACTGGGAGCCGACCCCAATGTAGTTGGGAAAAGGCTAGGCAGATGATGATGATACCTTTTCCCAGAACTACGTTTCCGTAGTATATCCCAAAAAGATTGTGTGTTGTGTGTTCACGGGACAAAAAAAAACTATCATCAGGGTTCCGTAGCTCAAAAAGCCTTAAGCGGAAACCTTATAGGATCACTTTGCTGTCCGTGCATCCGTCTGTCTGTCTGTCAAGAACCTTATCTCAGGAAAAGAGGAGGTATCGAGTTGAATTAAAACCATATACTACGTACACTATGATCGTCTCGAACTTGCTTAGTACTGCTGTAAAAAACTATTCAAAGGAACCGTACCCCGACTGCAATGTACATACCTAAAGATTTATTATCTATCTTGTTTTTAATTGTTATTTCACTTTTTGTCATGGGAGGCGTGTTTCCAAATTTTAAAATATAAAACTATGACCTCTGGACAAAACTGGTTGCTGGACCTATCATACTTTCTAAGACACAGGCGTATCAATTTCACGGCCAACTTCAAACTCATTCTTCAATAAATAATGGTTCTATAAAAACTAAATTGAAATCGCTTCATCCGTTCGCGAGCTACGGAGCCACAGGCAGACAGACAAACAGACACATCAAACTTCTAACACCCCTCTTTTTGCGTCGGGGGTTATAAAGTAAAGGTCAACATAACAAAGTAAAACTACTTGAACCCTTTTTAACATTTTTCGAAACATCAAAAGCTAAAAACCTGCAATTGTTCCAGAATTTGACGTACTCAGAGAATCTCTCTGAAATTTTAGGTTAAGAGCTAGATATTAATACTAATTGTTTTGGCTTTTTGTTGTATTAAAACATGCCTTTATCATTGTTCGAAAGAGTTACCGCGGCCCTGGAACGGACACAAGAAGGATCACGGGTGGGTTTTAGTCAGTAAGAGTCTGACACTCCCTTCCGCTCCGCCCAGAGCGGGAGGTGTCATTTGATGATTTACCATACAAAAAAAAGCCTTCTGTCTGGAAAGAGCACACTACAAGCAATAAAAAACCTTTTACTTTTATTTATTTTATTGACAAAATACAGTCGTCTTTACATTGAGACTTTACAGGTATCTACACTTTTACACTAATATTATATAGAGAAAAGATTTATTTCGTATTTTTGTGTGTGTATGTTTGTAATGAATTAACTCAAAAACGAGGTACTGTGCCAATTTCAAAAATTCTTTCACACGGTTAGGGAATAATTTCACACGAATTGCTTTATTTATCAGAATAAAAGTACTAACATTCATGTGGTCATACGATATTCATTTATTGCGCTATCGAACACAAACATGACAAATTATATTACATTAAAAAAATGGAATGGTTAAGAAATAATTTCACACGAATTGCTTTATATACCTATCAGAATAAAAGTATTATCATTCATGTTATAAAATACGATATTCATTTATTGCGCTATCAAACACAAACATGACAAATTATATAACATAAAAAAATTAACACTTCAGAACTATTACAATAATTTAACATTAAAATGTTCGTTAACTTAGATCTCCCTCCGTCTTACGAATTTTCGATAAGGTCATGTGTACTGACGCGAGTTTAACATTTTTACCCATCCCAAAAAAGTGTACAAAGCCACTAAAGAAGTTTTTTTTTTTCACTTCAAAAAAATAACAGAATAATTCCTTAAACATTGACAGAATATAATTAGGTTTTTTTTATAAAATATTCTATGTAATTATTCCTTTTAATGACAGATCTTTCTCTGTCACTAAAAGAACTTCTGGGAGAAAACTCAACTTTGAATTAATCTTTCTTTTCTACATTAATTGTATTTAATAACTGTGTACCATGGAATGTTAATAAAAAAAGAGGTTAAAATTAATCCTTAACCGTAATATTCATCATCTCCACCGCCATAGTCACCAGTTTGACCAAAGTCGTTGCCAGCGTGTCCATAGTCACCACCGGTCTGCCTATAGTCAGGACTTTGGCGCTGAATGGGCCGCTGGACGTCTGTGCCTTCATACCTCTGTCCATACTGAGGGTACACTTCGTCCCAAGTGGCGTTACTGTTGTGTGTGCGGCCTCCGTTCTCGGAAAATGAGCAGGATAGTAGGGAACACTGCAAGCATAAAAAAGTTATAAAACCTTTTTGGGATCGTTCTAAATAGTTACCGTGGCCCTCGAACGCAAAAAGCACTAGGATAAATACGGGTGGGTTTAGTCAGTAAGAGTCTGACACTTCCTTTATTTGATGATTTCTTAAACACAAAAAAGCAATGCGATTGCAATCAAAACCCTAAAAAGTTAAGAATAACATTTAGAATTTGGTAGTGGCACACCAATGCACGCCATAGATAAATTGTATATTTATGTTTTGTTTGTAGTGGCTGGTTCAGACAGTGGGACTGGTTTAGTTATTTGTAAGTTTTTTTTAATTTTCATTTTCGCTCGCGTCAAAAACGAGCATGTATAAACGCTTTTTCTTTCTTTCTTTCTAATTTAGAATTGAATAACATTTATTTACATAAAAACACGGTATAAAAGATGGTACAAAGATTGATTACAGAGCGTACATGTTTCTGCTTAACATTATAAGCGTGCAAATTTTTGTGCATACAATTCATCAATGTTTTTTGTCAAAAAACTCTAAAACTATTAGTGGACAGCCAATCATACAATTTGCTTTTAAATAATCTGTCAAGTATAGAGAATTTTTAGATAACTCGGTATCCTATTAAATATTTCTACACACATAGACAAACAGCTTTTATTATATTTTGTTGTGTTTGAAAGTTGGTCATCATATGCCTCGCTTTTCCCCAAATATACAGAAGTTGGCTCCCAGTCAAACCGAATTCATCTGAGTACCAGTATGTCACGTGGAGCAACTGACTACCAGATCTCTACAACCACAGAACAGTCTGTGTCCACAACCCATTAGCTGGGTAACACAGTACTTCTTGGCAAGACTGGTGTTAGATTCCCTGGCTTCTGACAATCAGTAACGACTGCCAGATCTACAAATGACAGCCGGGACCAACGGGCCTGCGTGCTTTCCGAAGCACGGAGGAATCTTGGTATGTTGAGATGTACTCAGACCCATCCACAGATCGACCTCGGCAAGCGTTGCTTAACCTTGAAGATGTGGCTGTGTGTGTGTGGGCTGTTATCGTTTAGCCACGAGCTCCTTATACAAAAACCACAAAGTGTTCAATCAAATAAATTTCACGTGGTACGAAGGTCTCAAGTTCACTTAGTACCTAAGTAAGTCAAAGGAAGGAAAATCAAAGTATATCAATGTATTTCCTAAGCTATTTCCTTGCGGATGTGAGTGAGATAAAACAAAGTATCGAATCATATTTGATCAATATGCTGCGATGCAATATTGTCACTGCTCTCTTACGATAGAAAATATATATTGTGTATTGGTCGTTTTCTTGACAAACAATATTCTTATTTGATTTGAAAATTGCTTTCGTAGAAATAGGAACGAAATGGAAACTTTGGCAAACATAATATTAATTTTGAACTCAAATGTTTTTCTTTGAAAATAGAAAGTAATCTTTTATTACTAATATTTATATAAAGCTGTAGCGTTTTTTGCTTGCTTGAACGCGCTAATCTTAGGAACTACTGGTTCGATTTGAAAAAATCCTTCAGTGTTAGAGAGCCCATTTTATCGAAAAAGGCTATATACCATCACGCTAAGGCTAAGACCAATAGGAACGGAGCAGGCATGAAAAATGTGACAAACATGAATTTGCGCGGGCCAACTAGTAAAGACATATGTACATATATATATGTATGTAGGTACTTATGTCAATGGAAAATGGCAAACTTCGTAAGATTATAAATTATCTTGAGAGATTTTAAACTCTCGATAAATTACCAACTGAACATGTGGAACACTTTTTACGCATCAACATTTTACAGTCTATAATCTGATCTCGATGTCAGTCTGAGAAATTGTAGAATAGCATGTAACGAAACGTTATGTTGTTATTATTTTATCCGTGATTCTAGGCCGTTACTGGGTTTTCCCATCTAAAATTTTCCAGACCACCAATTTTATTTATTTGGAATTTTATTCTATAACTTCTCATGCTCAGCAGTAACATTTTCAAACACAATTCACAATACAATTTATTTCAATAGGTCAATATACGAAGAAATAAGATCATTTTATCGTGTTAGTACAACCATCGAATTTTACAAATGCGAAGCTTCTAATTACCAGTTTACAATAATACTTACTGATGCGCTGCAATGCTTGCCGTAACACTGAAAATTAAGCCTTAAATTAATATAAACAAATCTTCAATACTGCCCTTTCAAAGAAAAGATAAAAGGAAGGTAGGGTAAAAATAATTATCAACCTAAAATGCTGGGAGCGTTATAGGTTGACTCCTGGAACACTAGTCTCGTCTCTGAGAGAAGAAGTGGACTATCCAATCAATCCACCACGCGGACCCAGTGCGAATGGGTGGATATCACAAACATGTCTTCAGATTTTTGGTTCTAGTACATGCCAGTTTTATGAAGTCAAAATCTGAAGAACTAGAAGCGACTATCAAGGCGGAGGGGTATCAGGCTAAACAAAATTGTCAAACGACTTTGAAATTTGTAACTATAACTGTCGTAGCATAATCAGCCTTTTAATGTTCCCACTGCTGGGACACACACCTCCTCTCTAGGAGAGGGAATGGGCCGTACTCATAGAAATATAAATACATACGTCCACCACGTGGGCCCAGTGCGGGTTGGTGAATGTCACATGTCTTCGAATTTTTGGTTCTAGGACATGCCGGTTTCCTCACGATGTTTTCCTTCACCGTTTTGAAAGCAGTGGTAATGAAATAAATTACACAAAGTAATGCTACAATTCGCAAGTCGGGACCGTTACCACTCGGCCACCACTGCGCCTGATGTTAATCGATGATGTTTTCGACGAAGAAACACGCTTGTCTAGAAATAACCTATTTATTCTTGTTTTAAAAACCTCCTGATTAAAGCTATCACGAAATACAGACACATATGTAACGATGGCGCATCTCTAAAAGAGCAACTCATAATAACACCCGCTCTTTGAAACGAAGCGTGAGAAGGTAGGCTTCAATTTATCAAGGCGCTTTACCCCGACCAGCCAGTGCAACATACCAATTCCCACCAAGTCTCTTGACCCAAATAGAGTCTAATTTCAAATAAACAATGCCAGTATAGAAAACACGCGGCTCAGGCGCCATTATAGTTCGGTTTTCCAAACAAAATAAACGCTAAAACAATTGAATCCACATTACCTTGGCCTCGCAGTTCAAGCCCTCGCACTGCAATCCAATAAGAATGACCAACATGTAGTGTATGTACAATACATTTCCACTCTTAATGTACAATACACTTCAACATACAATGCAATACACACAGTGGATTCTGCGGCATGCATGGATTTATATTTGGTGTTTCTTTGTGGCCAGTTTCGATGTAAAAATACTGGCTGTTTTTTTTTTACCGTTTTGAAAAGTATTTGCTGTGAGTTCTAAATTTCTGTAAAGATGACAGTGTCTTGTAATCGTTGCAATTCTGGACAATGGCTAGCATTGTTGTCATCATCATTATATCAGACGAAAGTCATCCACTGCTGGACATAGGCATGCCCAAGTGTCGCCATATTGACCGATTTTGTGCTTCTCACATCCAACGGACTTGCATGACCCTCACCAAAGTATTGTACACCTTATTAACATTTTTTTTAAGTTCAGATAATTTGTTGAGGTCAAGAATGTGATACTTTGTTGTCTTTAAATTGATCAATCAAATCGACAATTTGTCGTCAAAATGAGATTTTTAAAAATATTAAAAACATGTTTTATTCTGTATCAGGACGAAGAAAAACTAATTAATTTAATAGGTACAACAGAAGCATTTCTCAGTCACAAAGAGTTTTGTACCGCAATCTTTTAAAACTCTCCAGTAAGTAAACAATGTCGGGAAACATAAGAAATTGAAAAAGATATACCTTGGCAGTACACTGTTCGCCGATGCACTGAAATTAAAAGCAAACCTTGAAGTTTACCGACTTATTACTTGGCTTTATTACATTGAATAATAATGTAGATTGCTCAAATTGTATTAAGGCAGCACCGAGCAAGAGGAGTTTTATCGATTTACCCAGAAAATTTTATAAAAATTAAAAAAATATGTTGCGGCATCTATATTCCATATACTAACCAAAGACCTGACGTCATACAAATCTTAAGTATCAAAGTTTTCCGTGCGATTTGAACATAACATGGATCTCCATACATAACATAACATAATCAGCCTATTAACGTTCCCACCGCTGGGACACAGGCCTCCTCTCTAGGAGAGGGAATGGGCCGTAATCCACCACGCGGCCCCAGTGCGGGTTGGTGAATGTCACATGTCTTCGAACTTTTGGTTCTAGGACATGCCGGTTTCCTCACGATGTTTTCCTTCACCGTTTTGAGAGCAGTGGTGATGAAGTTAATTACACAAAGTAATGCGCCTGGCTGGGTTTGAACCCACGACTTACAATTCGTAAGTTGGGGCCGTTACCACTCGGCCACCACTGCTCCTATCCCATATTAGGTGATCTCCATATTAGGGTTTAATTTTAGTTAGTCTGGCAGTTTGAGTTATTTATGCGGTCTACCCAAATCTCCTAACTTTGGCATTGTTCATCAAATCTTTGAGCTCCAAGTTCTATGTTTGAGCTACACGGTAACTGACAAATTATGACATGGTTGGCGCAGTGATTGAGCGATTGGCTGCTACGCTGCGTATCGCGGGTTCGATTCCCTACCTATAGTTGTTCCGGGCTGTTTGTGTATGTGAGATTGTTTGCTTGTCTTGTCGGTCCTAGTGTGGGGCCTAGTTTAAAAAAATAATTATGCGATGTTTTCACAGACATCAAAATGGGAAGTGGCAGAGCATACACAACACTCGTCTGGTAAGAGAAATTTGCTGAACTTTACACCCTGTTCCTTATACCTCTATAAACAATTAAGTTCTTCAGTAAAATATGATTCATAATAGATATTCATTTCAATTGGACTTAAACTAACAATATTACGCATTCCTCACGCCACCCATCTGCGCCATAGCAGCAATCAATATTGTGTGCTAATTTTCATGATCTTTATTGTTTGCATAATAAATAAACCAGATTATAAGGTTCACATTCCCATGAACCACATGTGGTCTTCGCTGTTTGATAAACTATTGTGCTATATGGACAGTAGTCTGTTAATGTTATTGCAAATTAAACTGCAACAGCAACTGGATCTCTTGTAAAAATAAATAATGTATCGGTCTTCCTCGGCCTTATCCCTTTGGCGATACTCCGCAATTAGCTTGGAAAGTTTGGATGGATGGATGTTTGTTACTCAATCACGGATTTGGATGATTTTTTTTTCTCTCTTGCTACTACCTACTGCTACTAACAGAGCTAATTTTACATAAAACATACCATAGCGTTACATCCAGGTCCCTTGCACTGTAAATGACAAAGAAAATAATAAAAGTGAATGATATTTCGGTTCTACTTATTTCGTATAAAAAAATCCGTTCTATTTTCAAAGGCTCAAATGACGTAACGTCTACTTCATCTAACAAGACTACATAATTTTCATTTAATGTAACGTTCAGTATACCTACATATGTATATAATATAACAACATACATACATATGTTTCTCACTTCACTTTCTTTGCCGTTTATTACATTTTAATTAGCAAAAAGTTCTTTTGATCGAATTATGATCGCTCAACAAAGGGGGACCGCGCCAGCTCGGGAACTTAGGGCACCCCCACACGGATGGGTTAAGTTCGAATGGGATAACAGGAGCTGGAGAATGAGCGAGCGAACTTAGCTCCAGTGATTACCTTCATGTTAGTTTCCTTTAATAATATAATCCTTTAATAAACGATCTGATCTGAGGGTAGATCAGATCATTAGACCTCGTATTAAAATGCGATCTTATTCAAGATGGCAACTTGGCCATAAGTACGCGAGACGCATTTACTAATTCCGTGCGTGTCATATTGAAATCTTATAGAAGTGCAATATGAACATTATACATTTGCATAATTAGTTATATAAAATGGAATTATATCTCGTGGATGGCTACCATAAGTAATTATAATAATAGATGATTATAACAAATGAAGAAGAAGTTTCCTTCTCTGTCTCTTTACACACTGTGTCTACATTTCTTATCCCACTCTTCTGTCGCAGGTCTGCTGGAAGAAATTTCTATTGAAATAAGCAGTACCTTTGTGCTCTCGTTTTTGTACAAAGTTGTCTTTTTTAAATATCATGTGTGTACATAAATAAATAAATAAATGGAAATAATATCAAACGAAATTATATCTTTCGTTGTTTTATTAAAAATTGTTGGAGGGACCATTGATATATTTAAATAAAATAACAAACAAACAAAAAAACACAAACCAACCACTCACCAAGGCACTGCAGCTTACTCCTACACACTGTGAAAAAAAAAGGTGATAAACTATGAATATATTATCATTATCTATCTAGCCCGTCCCACTATATTAGGGTCGACTTCCAAGATTCAACAAGGTCAAACTGGATTCAGTTGAATACCAGTATTACTAAAAATACTTTTTATTTTAATTCATCGAGCGAATGGCTGCCTGACCAGTAAATGGGTTACCCAGTTTTTGGGTTGTGGCAGTTAAGAGACTCTAGAAAAGTGACATACAGTCAACATTTACATGAATACGAAATGTCACATGATCTTTCTTGTATGTTGATATGACGACACTCGCCATTGTAATAGGGAACGTGCACGGCGTAGACTATGCCATCTAGTGTTGTAAATCTGAAACGTTTACGTTGTAAATATTTGACCTGTGCTGCCACCTATACTTCCTGCACCCTCTGTTTAGAAGAACGTGCACGAAGTAGACTGTGCCACTGCAAATTTGAAACTTATAAGTAAAATATACTGGACATTGACGCGCCTGTGCTACCACCTATAGTTTCTGTACGTTCCCTATAGAATCACGCAATGCTATAGATTCACACATTGTCAAGTGCCTACTTTATAAAAAAGTTCACATACCCCGGAAGCACAAGAATCGCCTTTACACTGAAATGGAAAAAAAAATTGAACTGTCAAAATCACAAATTTGTTGAAAAGTTGAAAAATGTTTGTATAACAGAAAAAAGAGTGAATGATAGCGTGTCAGTTGACAGGCGAGAATGCAAGAAGAAAACGTGCTGCGCTGACTCGAAGTAATATGAAACGAGAGCAGGAGCATAAGCATAAAGCATAATCAGCCTTTTAATGTTCCCACTACTGGGACACAGGCCTCGTCTCTAGGAGAGGGAATGGGACGTAGTCCACCACGCGGGCCCAGTGCGGGTTAGTGAATGTCACATGTCTTCGAACTTTTGGTTCTAGGACATGCCGGTTTCCTCACGATGTTTTCCTTCACCGTTTTGAGAGCAGTGGTGATGAAATTAATTAAAAGTAATGCGCCTGGCTGAATGATGAATAGGAATTCTTACCGTGCAGTCGCAGCCAGCTTTGTGGCACTGAAATAAAACACAAAAACATTATTTTATAGTCATCATCATCTATAAACACGTCTACTGCTGGACTGATGCGTTGCCACATCCTGTGTGTTAGACAACGCAGCAATGCTTATACATCTCGCTTGGTTACAAAACATATTCAGAATCACCGCGGCTCTGGAATGCAAAGGGCATTAGAAGGAACACGGATACGTTTTAGTCATTAACAGTCTGCCCCTTGCCAAGTTGATAATTTGCAATCGTTAACGCTAGTCGAAAACGAATCAAATGTATGGGAATTAAATCATCTCAACGTTAAGTCACGTGATTAGAGCAAATGCATAGAAAATTCGTAGCCAAGTTCACATCGTTCAAAATGATAGAATGAATTGTAATCGTTTCTGCAATATTCAACGCTACATCCTTTGTTAAAATGTTTAAACTTAATGGTTTAAATGTTAACCTGTTTGACGTTTGTAGGACCGTACGCCATATTATAGACTAAAGAATACATAGGTCGTTTTTCTAAAGACACTGTAGAACGAGCGGCCGACTCAGGCGCGTCAACATGGCTACCAACTTATCGTTTTCTACAGTTGCTGACACCGAGGCGTTACCGATTGGAGAACAGAATTCGACACGAAACGGTTGTAACTTGGCTAGGGGGGGTTAGTTAAAGAACAGCCCCCCGTTCTTTTTCCACTCCGCTCAAAGTGGAAGATATCACTTGGTGATGGGACCTCCTTAGAAAAATGCATCTCGCTTGCTTCAGATTCTCAAATCGTACTCCAGGTCATCGACCCACTATTGTGAGCGAGCACGTTTGAGTTCCATAATATCAATCACTAGACTAATCACGCAAGGACAAAGACTTTTATCTTAAAGTATTTTTTTTTTCGGCACGACTACTGACACGACACGACTGAAACGTATACCGTTGGTTATGTTAAATTGTGATTCATCCATAAAAATATAAATAAAAGTGTGTATTTAAACTTACTCTTGACTGACACGCTTCATTTGCACACTGAAAAACAAAAGTAGCCATTAAACTCACTAAAGAATAAAACAACACCAAAATAATATATTTTCCAATTATAAGTAACAGCTTTAAATAAGGATGCGTCACGCGTCACCATACTTCACACACCACTCTCACAAGGTTGACATAGCGCTCCAAACCTAACAATTTAATTACAAATAGTCTATTACCTAACTAAGCAGCGCGGTATTTTTTTTTAATTATTAATACATACTTTGGTACTTTAAGATAGAGTTTTTTTTTATTGTTTTTTACTTTTTATAGGTACATACTTATAAGAACACTCTCGATAAAGTCATGATCAATATTTTCTTTGAGTGCGCTTTCATTTGAGACCTCACTCGAGTATATTTGCAGACATTCAATTATTCTTCCCCGCTTTCACCCCGCACAACTTTTAAACGGCTCAACCGATTTTCATCTCACTCACCTTTCACACAAAAAGAAAACTAAATTGAAATCGCTTCATCCATTCTCGAGCTACGGAGCCACAGACAGACAGACAAATAGACACGTTAAACTAATAACACCCTCTTTTTTCGTCGGGTGTTAAAACACGTTACAAAGTTGGTCCTGTCTGTCATAATTTGTTAGATCATTGTCAGTCGTTTTGAATTATAGAAGCTAGAAAATGTGACACCTTCGCCGATTATTTTACTTAAACAAATTAAAATATTTCGCATCTTTTTGAACATTTCTTTAACTTTTTGATTATTAAATGTCACGAACAACAATACGCGTTTCGAACTAATAAATTACCGAACTAATGAGCAATCGCTGTCAGGTTTTTCGTAAAAAGAATTTTCGCACAAACGTTACATCGCACCAATAAAGCATATATCGATGGAATAAAACATCGTACAACTGAACTATCGACACACCGTGTTCAATTTAATAAAAATCGAAACATCAACTTTCGAAATCAAGTAGGGAACCCGGTCAAATCACATGAAAGAAAGAAAGAAAGAATAAAATTTATTTAGTGCAGAAAACACACACGGTACAAAGAATGCAAAAAATTAAAAAAAAATAGTACATGTGCTGGTAGACTACTGTGTGTGTCACGGCAGCACTAAAAAGGTCCATTTCAGCGTTATGCCAGACAGACTGACGCTGCCTGGCGCTGGTTTTCAAAATATGGACCCAGGGACGAGTTGTGGAACATTTGAAATTAAATATATATATAAATAGGAATTAAACTTAAGATAAAAAAATACTCGGGATATAATATTATTATGTGTTAACAAAATATTATAACAGTATCTATTTAATACTTTACCTCCACTTCATAGTTATACTTGGCTCCTAGCACCGTCTCGTAGGCCAGCCATTCCTTGTCAGTAGTATAGTTCAGGTTCATTGACCTCATCACCACCTTGATGGCATACTCTTCAAAATGAGGTCTGTTTGTAACTTTGATGATAGAGCCGTCGTAGTTCTCTGTCTGTGGGAGTTAAAGGAAAATTAACTTTAGTTGTAGAACATTGTTGCGGAATTTGTTCGAAAGAGTTACCGCGGCCCTGGAACGCAAAGGGCACAAGAGGAACACGGGTGGGTTTTAGTCAGTAAGAGTCTGACACTCCCTACCGCTCCACCCAGGGGGGGGGGGTCATTTGATGATTTCCCATCCAAAAAAAAAAAAAGTTGTAGAACATTAGAGTTCAGCATCTTATTTATGTAAATTCGTTGTCATAGACCAAACCAAAGAGGTTTATTTTATTGTGAAAAATATACTTCTTCTTTGAAATTGTGTATTTTATTATTATTATTTTTTTTTACAAACAGAAGCAAGTAGAAAATTGTTTCCAGGGTTTGGTAATTGAAGTTTCTTGCACATTCTTTTGCATACAGATCTCCGTTTTGTAACGTACAACTAACTTCTACCTTCATGACAATTCAAAAGTGACTGTGAATGGTTTACTAGTAGAAATAAATGTTTTGTTTCAGTTTTTTTTTTAAACTTACTGTCCACCCCAATCTGGCCATACTCTCATCCACAATCGGTACGTATAGTTCTCCCTGTAAAAATAAAAAATATCACTTCTGTATTCCCCAAGGCTCAGGATGCCTGACCTTCCTTGGACCTTCCTACATTATACCCACTATTTCGCCATTTTATTTAAGCCCACATGTCAAGCTGCTGCAGCAGTTGGGAAACTAAACTAATAACACATTGACCGACTCAGGAATTGGACTTTATGGAAGGAATCGGACTTTTGAGGAAGGAATCGGACTTTTAAGGAAGGAATCGGACTTTTCAAGATAGGAATCGGACTTAGGATTATGCTCAGCAGGCATTTCTGCAGCAGTTTCCATGCATTGCATTAATTCTGCAAAATAATCATTGTTTGTGTCTTACCTCTATGACATATTGTTGATTCGAATGAGTTTTTTTGTCCTGGATGAAAAAATAATAACATCTATAAGTGCAGTACATGCATGCATCATGCAGAAATATCCTAGCTTCCACATTGACAGATTTTGATGTGCTATGCTTCACTGCTTCGTTCATGTTTCATCACACACACTTTGACACGATCGGTGGTTTCAGTAGTACCAGTACATGACTTATAGAGAAATTAATATAATTTTAGTGTGATTTAGCTATATTCAAGTAATTATGGAAAGAAAATTTGAGTTGGAAAAGCAAAGGAAAGGAATACTTTACCGTAACTCGAGCTAGGCCATCTTTTGTGTCTGGCTGTAAATAGAAATTAATTATTGACTTTTCTCGAGCAAACTGTCAATGAGGGTCGGTTTATTGATAGGTTTTGAGTCACGTGCCAAACCGTACTTTTCTGCTAACTCTATCTATATGGATACTTCTCTTTATGATTAAAGCAAAAATAAAATAAAAAAGTACTCAAATTCAAATTCTTAATTTAGAAATTGCGATGGTAAAAGTTTCTGATCAAAGGGATCGTGGCCATAACGTGTGTTCGCGCCACATGTTCTGAAGGTAGTGCTTATTTTTAAGTCAAAATATCCTTTTTTCTGGATGGGAAGTCATCAAATGACTTCTCCCGTTCTGGGCGGAGCGGAAGGGAGTGTCAGACTCTTGCTGACTAAAATCCACCCGTGATCCTTTAGCCCTTTGCATTCCAGGGCAGCGGTGACTCTTTCGAACAAATTCCGCAACCCTAGCAGGCACTGACCCTATGAGGCCCCGTCTTCTTTGCTGACAGCTCTTTGAGGCGCGCGTGGAACACGATGCGCCGTCGACACGGGCCTGGGCCCTGAGTCTGCTATTACAATAGTGTCAAAATGGTCTAACATTGATCTCATAATGGTCCATTTTTACAAGTTTGGTAATCTACTAATAAAAAAGCGTCACTATGACTTTCCAGTGGTCAACCACTGACACTCCATTGAAAGAAATGGCATAGAATGGTAATCTCGTACATAATAACAAATGAATGACGGACGTATGCGGTAGTCTGCTAAAATTTTGACAGTTCCTTTAATCAGTGACCTACCATTAGAACGTCATTGTGCAGTCATTACTTTTAATAGCTCGGTTATCAAAAAGTATTACGAGACCATTGACCGATCAGTGATCGACCATTATGAATTTAGCAGATTACGAACTTTTAGCAAAATGACAATGGAATCGTGTTGGAATGACAAATTTATAAAAATAGCAGACTTAGGCCCCTGGTTGCTATCAGACGGTGAGCCACCCATAGCTCGCTCAAAATACCCTCAGTTGTATTTTGTAAAAACTATGTACTTAGCTAGCTCTTTCCCACTGCACTGAATGCACTGTTTACCGCTGACAAAGTGTGTGGCAAACCTTTAGTGAGACAAAGGTTAGACACGCATCATCAGAATCACCGCTGGTGGAAATCAACCACCTGACCTTCCACATTCCTGGATTTCACGCTCGCTACGCGATCCTACTCCCTACCACTTGCCTGCGATCGACTCTCGTCGGCGACGAATTCTGGTGATCTCCTCAGATTGTTATATCGAATCACGTGGTTAACCGCTATAAGACTTAACTGTCCCTAGTGAACTACTGCGTCTAGACTGGGAGCTGAGGAGAAGTGCTGCCGAACAAGATAAAATGAGCTCGAGGAAGCCACCTCTAAAGGTTAATCGTTAAGTCCAGTGCAGTCTCTTTAGGATTCCCAACCATCCTATTCTAGTTTTGTACCTACAGATTGTTCTCTGTGCAGTGAGGATCACTGCCGGTCCTTCAATCAACTCCTAACCAGCCATCAACCTACTACAGAATACAAAACAGATGTCGGCTCATATTGTGTGCTATAATGTTCTATTAATTTTGCTTGACTGCGGCGCTGACAAACTGTGGATGGGTTTTTTTTACATAAAATAACAGTTTACATGACCTCACCGAATTTAGTTTAACCCAACGTATAGGCGCATTGAAATCATCCTGAAACAAAATAATAAGCTCATAAAAACAAAGCACTGCCTGAAATCGCGGAATTATATGGAGTTATTTACTGGTGAAACTTACAAATTGTGGCAAATTCTTCAACCTCTCTTGAAGAGAAGGCAGCTGTAAAAGATCACAGATGAATCAATTCAGTCGATGTGACACACGCTTATATTTTGACGCCTTTATAATTGAAAACATCTCTCGTAAAAAAATGATAATTGGAAAACTGAATTTTTAGGTTAGATCCAGTACAAAAAATAAAAACAAAGTAACGGAAAAAACAAGTGATTTTCGAGTATGTGAAGTATATTGTTAAAATTTATTTTATTATTATTATTATGAACTTTGCCCGCGACTTCGTGCGCGCTGATTAAGGAATTACCGCTAAGAACTTCAACACCCTCTGATCCCTATCCGATAGGGATACGGCGACGACGGGGATATGTGTGAAGTTTCATTAAAATTGGTTCAGTCATTTCGGAAAATTACGAATAAATTTATATGAAATGCCATTAGGCGTATACGCTCTTAATATATGTAACTATTTACATGTAGAGCAGGTGTATAAATCTCGCCTCAGCGACTTAACAAATTGGGATAAAATGTAAAATGATTTATCCCAGGAGTACATCTCTAGGGATAACTTATTTTCGACGTTCATGCAAGTAAATCCGCTGGAAAGGTAGCTTAATATAATCAGCATTTTAATGTTCCCACTGCTGGGACTCTGGCCTCCTCTCTAGGAGAGGGAATGGGCCGTAATCCACCACGCGGGCCCAGTGCGGGTTGGTGAATGTCACATGTCTTCGAATTTTTGGTTCTAGGATATGCCGTTTTCCTCACGGTGATTTCCGTCACCGTTTTGAGAGTAATGGTGATGAAATTAATTACACAGAGTAATACGCCTGGCTAGACTTGAACCCGCAACCTACAATTCGTAAGTCGGGGCCGTTACCACTCAGTCACCACTGCTCTTAACAAAATAATAAAGCTAGCTTGATAAAAAATACATTAACTTACATGCTCTGTTGTAGATCCCTGTAAAAAAAAAAATTGTAACACGTTCGTAAGCTTTCAGTAGTGTTATCACAGCGCCAATGTTTTTAACCGAGTTCCAAAAAAGGTGGAGGTTTTCAAGACAACCGTATTTTTTTTGTAACTTATTACTGGGTGTACCGATTTTGATAATTCTTTTTATATTCGAAAGCTGATGCTTATCATACAGACAACTTGAGAACCCCCTCCTGTTTTTGGAAGTTAGTTAAAAATACTACTAATTTAATTTCGGAAGAACAAGACACACCGACTTGTTGAATTGAAATTATTTTATACTATTTGGGTTTTTTTTTTTTTGTTTAGAAGTCGCTAGAATGTTTTTGTAAAAAATTTTTTCAATTACCTATATAGCTAATTGTTTAAGTATTTCGTAATAATGTCAACGGAAAATTGCAGCCTTCGTAAGATTGTAATAAATCTTTATTCGATTATATAATTTCTCGATATACGATAGAAAAATTTAAGTACTGGCATATCGCCCGCGACTTCGTCTGCGTTGATTTACGTACTTTCCTTTACAAACTAAAACACACTCCCTCCGATTCCTTCAAAAGGTAGGTACTCGGGCAGTTCTCTCAAACCGCAATATTTTCCTAGCTTAGAGCATTTTTATACCCGTTATAATGAAACTTTTAAACGAAAGGTCCGATTTTAATACTATAAAGTATAATTTTACATGTACATAACCATTTAATCTATTCACTACTTCATTCCATCCGGGTTTTGATTAAATAACTTGAACAAAAAAACGGTAATTGCGTCTTAACCATAATAAGTATATATTGTGGGCTTTTATAGGTAGTCAAAAACATTCTCAGCGCACGCCAAATAATCAGTTTTATAAACAACATTTTGATACCTTGGACACAGTAAAAATATGGAACAGTATGGAAACTAAGCCCATTTGTTGAAATAATTACCTACGCTCCAGCGTTAGGGTTGTCACTTTTAATGTTTGTAATAAGTGTTTTATTGGAACGAAGTTCTTTAACACGGCTTGCGGTAGGAGTTGACTGGGAGAAATAGTCACGCGAAAATGCGGTAGTGCATGTTATTCCATGCGACTTTCTTCTTTGGTTTTGAAACTTTGGCTATGAAACACCGGCTTCATCTATCTTAAAATGACCAGAAATATGTTTTTTATACGATAATGCTGCAAAATGTCACACTTATAAATTAGACAAATTACAAAACCTGGCCTTAAGAATAATTGGCGGCTTCATTAAAACGACTCCGATACATGTCATGGAGAGTGAGTTAAGCATTCCTCCTTTACACATAAGAAGACAGTATCTTTCTCTTAAATTTTGTTTGAAATTACAATCCCGGACTAGTGATGTGTCAACTGTTTTGATTTCACAACTGAGTAACATGACTGATAATAGATACTGGAGGGGGAAGAGGTTACCTCTTCTTGTTACTTCACTAAGCTTGGTGGAGGCTGAGGAAATTTCTTCTTCGTATCCAGTCTTAATGTTCACTATAGAAACTTGGGTGTCCAACATAGATATTGAGGATATTGTGAGATGTGATTTAAAAAGCATTACTGTTCCAAAGTCTCATTATGACATTTATTCCTTGAAGTATAATACCCTTAATGAATTATCTGAACGATACTCTGGCTGGCGTATCATATACACAGATGGGTCCAAAACATCAGATGGAGTCGGGGCAGCATATTGTGATATAGCCAACAAATGTCATAAAATGTATAAAATGAACAATCATATTTCCATAATGACAGCCGAACTATTTGCGATTTCTGAAGCTTTGAAATATGTAATGGAAATAAACTCTAATAAAGTGGTCATATGTACAGATAGTAAGAGTGCTTTACAGCATATCTCTAAATGTGTTCGTAACGGTTCAAATGGTCTAGCTATAGCATACACGATTTTAAAGCAAATAAAATATTTTAATCATATAGGTTATAATGTAGTAATCCAGTGGGTGCCGTCTCATGTAGGACTTGTGGGTAATGAGGAGGCTGACAGATTGGCCAAAAAAGCCATTGATTTAGGCACCAACTCATGGGGTTTTTTACCAAGTTATTCGGAAATTTTAACTAAATTTAGGAAAATGAATCGTTTATCTTGGAAGGAGTATTTTAATGAAAGATCAAAATCGAAAGGAATCTGGTATAAAAGTATACAGTGTGAGCCTCCTCATGTACCTTGGTTTTCTGAATCAAAATTGAGTCGCTGTCAAATTGTAGCTGCGCATCGTTTGCGGTCAGGACATATTCCATTAAACCACTTTGCTTATCTTATGCGAAAAGCAGACTCCCCTAACTGTGAGATTTGTAATAAGAAAGAGGACGTACATCATGTGTTGGTGGAATGTGTCCGATACAAAAACAAAAGAATCGCTCTACTGAACTCATTAAAAGTATCAACGATGGATGTTGGCATGTTTCATGGTATTTTAGCCAAACCTAATTGTGAAGCAGCAAAATTATTGTTCTCCTTTATAGAAGTTAAGAAATTAGACTAAGTTTTTTTTTTTTTATGTTTCATAAATTGTAGCAGCACGATGGGATTGACATCGTCACATAAGTGTACAAAAATCCCTTAAATAAATAAAGATTAAAAAAAAAAAAAAAAAAAAATGACCAGAAATATTGGACATGTAAAAGCGTTATGTTTAACCTACTTACACAATTAGTTACATTGACGACATAGTTGGCGCAGTGGTTGAGCGTTCGGCTGCTGCGCACCATGTCGCGGGTTCGATCCCCTCACGGAACAAATGTTTGTTTGGCCTACAGATAATTGTTCCGGGTCTGAGTCTCTTGTGTAAGTGAGGTTTCATGTTTGTGAACGCACCCACGATACAGGAGTAAATACTAGTGCGGGAAAACATTTAAAAAAATATCATCTATACTAACATTATAAAGCTGAAGAGTTTGTTTGTTTTTTTGTTTGTTTGTTTGTTTGTTTGTTTGAACGCGCTAATCTCAGGAACTACTGGTTCGAATTGAAAAATTCTTTTTGGGTTTAATAGACCATTTATCGAGGAAGGCTTTAGGCTATATATCATCACGCTTAAGCCAATAGGAGCGGAGCAGCGATAAAGAATGTTTTAAAATCGGGGATTCCACGGGGACGAAGTCGCGGGCAGCAGCTAGTTTATCATATTTTTATTATCAAATGACTTCCTCCGCTCTCACCCGTGTTAAAAAATCCGCAACGCTGCCCCGAGTTGTATTTAGCCTTTTCCCAAGTATATTGGAGTCATCTTTCAATCTGACGAGACGTAAATGACTACCAGTATTTTACATGGAGCGACTGCCTGTCTGAATCTCAAAACCCAGTGACAGGGTAACATGACAATGAAAAAGGAACACGAAGAACACGAATTGAAACAGAATGCAAATGATTTCAGATTTTTTGGTTTTTGTCTGCCAACGACTGTCAAACGGTATACAAATGACAACCGGGACTAACGGCCTAACATTATTTCCAAGGCACGGAAATAAATTACCAAAATATGGAAATACCTACATATTTAATTACACAACCAAGCAACCGAACCAAAGTTACTTACGTTAATCTGTTAAAGCTTAATTAACGAATAAATTAATTAATTTAGTAATCCGACAACAATTATTGCGAATGTTATTTCAGTTATAGTGACAGCTACCAAGAGTTCCACTCACTTTAAACTCGATTTTTTCATTTTTTACGACACGGTTGGCGCAGCAGTTGAGTGAGTAGCTGCTGTGCTGCGTATAGCGGTTTCGATTCCCATAATCAACCTTTCAACGTTCCCACTGCTGGGACACAGGCCTCCTCTCTAGGAGAGGGAATGGGCCGTAATGCACCACGCGGGCCCAGTGCGGGTTGGTGAATGTCACATGTCTTCGAATTCTTGGTTCTAGGACATTCCGGTTTCCTCACGATATTTTCCTTGATCGTTTTGAGTGGTGATGAAATTATTACAGAAAGTGTGTGTTATGTACACATTGTTTTTTTTTTAGATCCATTTAATTTCACTTATACGCGTGAACATGTCAGTGACGCGAACTCATAAGATTTTCGCCTACCAAGAAGTGACCAACGCGACTAAAGAAGTTTTCACTTCAAAAATATTATAATGTGGCAGTAAATCTTGACCGCAAACTACTAAAACGTTACAAACATGTGACTTTTCAAGCAGTCTGGTGCAGTTGGGGGCGCCATGTCTGGCAATAATATATGTCACCAAAAATGATTATGTACATGTAAGCAATGTTACACATCTCTGAATTAATCTCCACGTTACAAAGATCGAGAACTCGAAAAGAAATTCTACTTCTCGAGTTCCATAAGTAAATTTCACTCACATTTTGTGGATTCCTGACTTTATCCAATCGGTCTTGAAACTGTAAATTATAAACAAACGATTAATTTCAGAGAATAAGTCAAGTTAATCAATAATACTGCTCTGGTTCTTCAAACTCAACGGAACGGAAGATAAGAGACAGACCGACTGTTTAGTTAAGAATTTTGGATTAGGTACGAATATATCTCGCGTTGATTATAGCATAGCACAGCATAATCAGCCTTTTAACGTTTCCACTGCTGAGACACAGGCCTCCTCTCTAGGAGAGGGAATGGGCGGTAATCCACCACGCGTGCCCAGTGTGGGTTGGTGAATGTCACATGTCTTCGAATTTTTGGTTCTAGGACATGCCGATTTCCTCAAGATGTTTTCCTTCACTGTTTTGAGAGCAGTGGTGATGAAATTAATTACACAAAGTAATGCGACTGGCTGGGTTTAAACCTGCGACCAACAATTCATAAGTCGGGGCCGTTACCACTCGGCCACCACTGCGCGTTGATTATGACGGTATCTTCGATATTTTCCGTAATCAGGAGGCTTGGGACCTTTGACAAAGAAGTACGAAAGGCTGTACTCGCAGTTTTACTAAGAGAAATGGGTGTCCCTCACCCCCTCCCTCCCCCTTCTCGCCCCCTCCCCCCATGTATGTCCCTGTATGCACTATGAAAAACGCACCCAAGCACGTGGGCATTTGCTGCACCACTATGAATATGTATGTGCACAAATATGGGTTTGGATGGTCACAGTGCATCGGTTCCCTGAAGCTGTTTTTGGTAGGTATATGGGCTGCCAGACCACTGAGATAAAAAAAAACTAGGTAGGGAGCAAATTTTTTGGATCGGGAATCATCATCACATAACTGCTCCCGCTCTGGGTGTAGCTGAAGGTAGTGTCAGACTCTTACTAGATAAAATCCGCCCGTGATCCTCCAAATGTACTTTGCGTTCTAGGGCCGCGGTAACTCTTTCGGACAATAGGGTATTTTACTGTAAAAATCTAATTAGTCCGTCTGATAGATTTACAAAAAATATTGGACACGTATTTTTTCTTTTTTCACGTAAACAAAAAATGAAGACGATACAGTGCGTTGAAAACTCACGTGACGTCACTACGTTGCTACAATTTTTACCAGCGACGTGACGTCACGTGAGTTTTCAACGCACTGTATCGTCTTCATTTTTTGTTTACGTGAAAAAAGAAAAAATACGTGTCCAATATTTTTTGTAAATCTATCAGACGGACTAATTAGATTTTTACAGTAAAATACCCTATTCCGCAACCCTGGCAGGTACTAGCCCTAGGCCCCATCCGTTATGCTGACATCTCTTTGAGGCGCACAAGGAACGCAATGCCCTTATCGGACCTAGCTTGTGACCTACACACAATAAATATGCCACAAAAAAGGTACCCCATCGTAAGGTCCATAGCGGTGGATTTCTATAGTTTCTGCTTTGGCGTGAGTACATAAGTACATTATGTTATGCTTACCTCAATCTTCCTTTGCGCTATTTTCATTAATTGATACCCAGTTGGCTGTAATATAATAAAAACATATTAAACCGAAGGCCTAGTGTCAGATTTTATCTCTATTCTTACACGATCTTGTTAAAGTAATTTTTTTACTTTAAAATGCTTTTTATTTGGAAGTCGGATAGTCTCTTTGTACCTATATAATATACAGCCCGCGCGATAGATCCGCAGCGATAACTTTTCTGCGGTTTAGCATTATAAATAAAATACACTTAAACTTATAATGAAAAGTAAACAATGTTTCAACGAAGTCCCACTGCTCAGGGTACCCATTTCGGCATTTCTGTCTGCAGGGTTTAAAGGAACCTAACATAACTGAAAGTATGGGCGCTAAGTTCGCTTGCTTTGCTCGTTCACTCTAGCTCCCGCCACGCCATTCGATCCTTTTTATAACGGGGGAAATCCTCATGGATGTCCTCTACCCTAGGGCGGGTGGGTCTGCCAGACTCTTACTGACTAAATCCACGCCAGTGTTCCATCTCTCACCTACGCCAGGGATCGCGGGAACGTATGCGACATCCGTAATCTCCGGCGGCCTATGTTTTCGAGCTGGTTAATTATAAAAAATTACATACCTACTAGATTAAAATATACTCAACGAACATTTAGTTGTCATTAAATAAAAATGATGTAAAATATTATTAGATTTACGCGTAAGCATTTGAGCGTACAACGCTCAAATGCTTACGCCTAGGAAAGTAGACTTTTAATTTTGGTAGTTAAAGTATTAATCAATATTATTCTATCAAGATCAAATTGGGCAACTCTGGTTTAGGTACTTACTAAATTATTACTCTGTGGAGAACCGCCTCTGTCACCCCCACCAGGGCCATCATAATCCGGAGGACCTCGCGGTTTGTTCATGCTTCCATCTGGATCTGACGGGTACCCAGATATTGCGGGGGGACCTTTCGGTCTTTCTTTGAATTTTAGGAGACCATCATCCACATCCGGAGGAGGCCTTTCTCCCATTCCTGCCGAAGATCCTTTCTTAATGTAGCCTGGAGGAGGCCTTCCACGCATCCCTGGAGATGGTCCATCATCCATGTAGTCCGAGTGTGGCCCTCCTCCTATTCCTGGAGGTGGTCCTCCACCCATGTATCCCGGGGGAGGTCCTCCTCCCATTCCTGGAGGTGGTCCTCCACCCATGTAACTCGGGGGAGGCCCTCCTCCCATTCCTGGAGGTGGTCCTCCACCCATGTATCCCGGGGGAGGTCCTCCTCCCATTCCTGGAGGTGGTCCTCCACCCATGTATCCCGGGGGAGGACCTCCTCCCATTCCTGGAGGCGGTCCTCCACCCATATATCCCGGGGGCGGTCCTCCTCCCATTCCTGAAGGTGGTCGTCCACCCATGTATCCCGGGGGAGGCCCTCCTCCCATTCCTGGAGGAGGGCCACCCTCCATGTAGTTCGGTGGTGGTCCTCTTCCCATTCTTGGAGATGGCCCGCCCTCCATGTAATCCGGGGAAGGCTCTCCTCCCATACCTGGAGATGGCCCGCCCTCCATGTAATCCGTAGGAGGCCCGCCTCCCATTCCTGGAGATGGACCTCCACCCATGTATCCTGGGGGTAACCCTCCCATTCCTGGTGAGTGACCTCCCTGCATATATCCCGGAGGAGGACCTCTTCCCATTCCTGTGGGACGTCCTCCTTGTTGGTATCCCGGAGGAGGCTCCTCTCCTCGCTTAGCCAGTATCTCGTGCATCCGAAGAGTATTTTTAGCAATGTCGTCGTAATCCGGTGGGCCTATATTATCATCCATTGATGCGAGTCCTCCATCTTTTCTGTGAGTTGAACTCCGTGAGACCGATGCAGGAGGCTTTGAGGATCTCCTCCCGTCAACATTACTCTGAAAAAAAAAACCGAACATGTGATTACAATAACTAAAAACTGACTACGAACACGCGTACAAAGGGTTCCGAATGAATCCCATTTTCGTAAAATTTTACTATAAGACTGCACCATCAAGGAATAGTAATCTTTTATCTAATTTTTGAATGACATTAATTTTGTATCATTTTTTGGCTTAACAACCACAGAATACAAGGATATAACACACATAGGTACATCAAATAAACTTATAGACTAGTGTACCAATTCCTTACAGGTAAGCATTTCATGAAATTACGAGTATATTGATGCCGAGGGCCTGTTTAAAACTAGATGAGTTCTGAATTACTCGAACATAATTATGACTTATACGACACTATTAAAATTTGAATTAAATGAATATGCAAGCCTTAACAGTTAAATAATAAGTTTGAATGTATATATAATGCATCTAAGCCTACTGAGTCAGAGTGGACATAGACAAGATCACTGCAGTTATTAAATACTTTACATAAGCGGGGCGTGGGAGAATTAGCACCGAGGACTATTATGCGAAGAAGGACGTAAAGTTTCTGGGGTGTTTGGAGGGCTTTTCGTGGGCAGGCGGATTTTGATCCTGCTCAATAATTGAGGAGAGTCAATTTTATATCGCAAAATCTATACTAATATTATAAAGCTGAAGAGTTCGTTTGTTTGTTTGTTTGAACGCGCTAATCTCAGGAACTACTGGTTCGAATTGAAAAATTATTTTTGGGTTGAATAGACCATTTATCGAGGAAGGTTTTAGGCTATATATCATCACGCTTAAACCAATAGGAGCGGAGCAGCGATAAAGAATGTTTTAAAATCGGGGATTCCACGGGGACGAAGTCGCGGACAGGAGCTAGTTTTAAATATAAATAATAAATCCAGTAAATCTCTCCCCTTCTGCAGGGCTTTTTGAAATGCAAGAGATTGTATCTTTTTAGCTATCCCGTAAGAGTATGCTAAAATCCACAGAAACTATTTTTGAATCCATTCCAAGCTTAGTGTGTGTGGCATAATGAGGTCTCAGTGCTGCAATATTGTAACAAGCTACGGACCAAACGGTTATAAAGCAGAATTTTAATTTGATTGCAACAAAAGCAGGTAGCATTTTTATAAAATACTAAAGCAATAATTTGATTTTCTTTACTACATTTTCGATACAAGGTACAAATTTCATATATATATATACTTAAGTCCCTTATCTGTTCCACTTTCTGCATTAAGCTACGGCTAATGTAGCAATCAGTGCATTGTAATTTATTTTTTCTGGTGAATTTCACGTGGTAACACTTGTTGTAACATGTCAATATCTCTCTGTAGCTACTCAACATCAAAGGCTGATTCAACTATGTACTACTCTGCAAAATTTTAAATCGTCAGCATATATGTAACATTCAAAAAATGTCAACTCATTAGCAAGATCATTACCAAATAAGTTAAACAAAGCTTTTTTTACGCTGGGAAATCCGTTGCGTCCTAAGACTCCTCGCTACCGACCATAAATCGCACTACGGCCGGCAGCGAGAGGTCACTGCTTATCCCAGAGATGAGGACACAACGCAGTGCCTCCAAAGCGACACACTACCAACGTATGCCACGCCGTCGCCGTGTCCTTCCGACAGTCGGCGCAATAACACCAGGCGTTCGGTCGTCTTGTCGCTCTGCCTATGCGACACATGAACTTCCCGAAGCAGTCAAATGCCCCGAGAGGAACTTTTTTTTTTCTGGATGGGAAATCATCAAATGTCTTCTCCCGCTCTGGGCGGAGCGGAAGGGAGTGTCAGACTCTTACTGACTAAAACCCACCCGTGATCCTCTAATCTTGTGCCCTTTGCATTCCAGGGCCGCGGTGACTCTTGCGAACAAATTCCGCAACCCTAGCAGGCACTGACCCTATGGGGCCCCGTCTTCTTTGCTGACGGCTCTTTGAGGCGCGCGTGGAACACGACGCGCCGTCGACTCGGGCCTGGTTGCTATCGGACGGCGAGCCACCCATAGCTCACCATCCGCAGGCCCGCGCCTACGGTGGCTGGGAATCGCCCTGCGTTTCCCGACGCCCGGGGCGTCTTCTTCTGTTGCGGCGGCTGGGGCGTGAGGTTTCCTTCTGACGCACGCGTTCCGCCTCCTCCTTCGCTAGCATTACTGCTTCGCAGAAGGAGGCGACCGCTTCCCATGCCTCCTCGCTCCGGACCATGGCTTGCCCCGAGAGGACCTGCGTTGCACAAAACGACAGGGAGCCAAAGGATGACAACAGGCCGGCCAAAGGTTTTTTTTTTGTCGGGGTGGAAATCCTCGTGCATATCATCCGTCCTGGAGCGGAAGGAGGTGTCTGTCAGACCCATACTGACTAAAACTACTGCGTATTCCCTCGCACGCTTGCACTGGGGGAGTGAGGTGTTTGACTACCACCGCGAGGTCCTTGAGGGGAGCGGGTGGAACAATACACGCCACCACCTCGAGTAAGTTAAGTTAAACAAAGCTGGGATCCCTGTGGTACGCCACATGTAAGCTTGTATAACTTGATTGGTAGCCATTGATACCATTGATAGATACGTATAAGATATAATGTAAACCAATTGAGGAGAGAACCAGTTATAATGACTTCGAAACCATTTATTTAAAATTATGAAAATAAATTGGAAGATCCTCACAATAAGCGTGTATTCATTTAAATGTCACACGCTTAAGATTGCAAAAAAAAATATTTCTTTTTTTTTTCGCAAAGTATTCGTAAACTCGTATATATGTATACATATGTTCACACCTACCTCGTATATATACAACGTGTTGTTTTGCATCCTCGTCGAGGTTGTCATAAAAGACATAAATAATCAATTGAAAGTACGGTACCGGTCAATAACTAATAAGCGCAGCTTTTTTTGTCATTGAAATTTAACAGTATTTCAGAATTCATCCCTTAATTCAATATAAATAAAACAGAATCATCCGACTACGCACACAGCGACAATGCAGCTGTGTGCGTGAGTGTCGAGGTCTTACCTACGAAATGCTAGCGCATGCGTGTGCGACCGACCGTGCGATGACCTACGGCGACCAGAACCAATTTTACCTAATTTTATTTTTAAAATCACCTACATTATTGTCATAAATTTTGCTTGATAATTATCTCATTTTTCGCATCAATGGAATATGGAAATCTTACTAATGAATGACAGTAAATAGTAATACCTACTAGTGCGCCAAAGAAAAGTTCAATGACCTGTTATCAGATGATTAATAAAATGAAAGTTTTGCTTTATTGCTATCCGTCAGCTTAAAGTTTTCGTAATGATTTTGTTTTTATTTGTGGATTAAATTGGTTGATTTGAAATTTTCCTTCTTACTTAACGGGCCTAGGACCGGCGGTATTATTGCCGGTCCTAAGCCCGTTAAGTACACCTTAGTTGGTACCGTATACCGATCTACTAAGTCAAAAAATGTTTTCTACGTTTGATGGAAATGGAAAGATGTGCTAGTTAAGTGTAAGTAGGTATGTGGTGATACTTTCGACTCTTAGGTATTATTGATTCACTTAAAAATCAGAAATCAACTTATTTATAGTAATAAAATTGATTAAGCTAACAACGTGTTTACAAAATGAACAAATAAATAAATTACCCGGAGGTATTATTCAGTTTCGAACACCACACTCTTGGCACAGTCGAGCACAATATACCTGGCTGGTTTTCCTTCATCCTACGTAAAACTAACACATTCGTTTTTAAAAAGTCGAAAGCACTAATGATCCTTGCACGTAATTTTGTTACACTTGTCACTGACGTCTAAACTGACTTTTTAACGTCTCCTCACAAATAAAAGTTAAGAGGCCACAAGTCCTCCGCGACCGATCCAGTAGTCAAGAAACCTTTCTCGCTTCAGTAGGTGCCACACTGTGGTGGGACACTCCAAAGCATCGACCAACCTCCCGCGTGCTTGCCCGTGGTTCTCGCTGGAAGTATTCCAGGATGTCGTCCTGTATGGCGACAGGCAGGCCTACGCTGTCGCGAGTTTGAGCATTGACGAGGAACGTCAAACTGCCGATGATCCCGCAGTCTCTGCATAGCAGCCAGCATGTTGTGTGTTGGTTCTGGGGCCGCGGGGAGGGGGCGCGGGGTGCCGGGGTTGGGGAGGGATTGATTACCTACAAATTTATTGAATGATCGCTGCGTATGCGTTGCGTGTGTATTGTTTGCGTTTGTTTGTGTGTGAAAGCGCGGTTATAGGACTAGTTACAGACGGGCCGCGGCTGGTTCACACTTACGGATTTCCGTAAATAAGAAAAAATAATTTAAAAAAAAGAGAGAGAGTGTCAAGGGACACCCGGACGGAACGAATTTCTTGTCTTGTCTTGTCTTGAAAAATCATATTTACGCATCTGAATGATGATTTAAAGTTTTAGGTAATTGATCAGTCTCACTACATTCATCTGATCTGTACAATTTTATTTTGTAATTTCTTTCTCTCACGATATTCTCTACATCTTGGTGCATTTGTCTTTTTCCTTGATGTTATAGTTTGTACCTAAGTAGTCGATGCTTTAGTATTAAAAAAAAATTGTACATGTACATACACACATATATATATCAAACATAACTGCTTAACACACCCATCCAAATCGTGACCTCACTAACAGCTGCATAACTCCACCCATACTTTTCGCAACCTTGCCAACAGTTGCTTAACACACCCATCCAAATCCTGACCTCACTAACAGCTGCTTAACTCCACCCATCCTTTTTGCAATCTTGCCAACAGTTGCTTAATACACCCATCCAAATCTTGATCTCACTAACAGCCGCTTAACTCCACCCATCCTTTTCGCAACCTTGCCAACATTTTTTTAACACACTCATCCAAATCGTGACCTCACTATTAGCTGCTTAACCCTACCCATCCAAACCGCGACCTCATTCACAGCTGCTTAACCCGTCTGATCCAAATCGCAACCTCAATAACAGCTACTTAAACCCACCCATCCAAATCGCGACCTCACCAATAGTTGCTTAACACACCCATCCAAGTCACTAACAGTTGCTTAACCCCTCCCATCCAAATCGTGACCTCACTAACAGCTGCTTAACCCTACCCATCCAAACCACGACCTCACTATAAGTTGCTTAACTCCATTCATCCTTTTCGCAACCTTGCCCACAGTTGCTTAACACACCCATCCAAATCGTGACCTCACTAACAGCTGCTTAACTCCACCCATCCTTTTCGCAACCTTGCCAACAATTGCTTAACACACCCATGCAAATCGTGACCTCACTAACAGCTGCTTAAGCCCTTCCATCCAAATCGTGACACAAAAATACAAACATCCGAATTGAGAACCTCCTCCATTTTTAGAAGTCGGTTAAAAAGTGTCGTTACAACTTTTCGTATGATTTTTTTCCGTCTAGCCCCCTTTCATAACGTGCGATAAGGAACTTCGTTCCAAAAATACCTACCCATTTTATTGTTGATTTGAGTCGGGAATCATTAGCATTATTACGTCCTTGAATTTGACTAGAATGCAAAACAACATCTTGTAAAACAGAAAACAAATTTCATCGGAATAAATTCCTGTAGATTTGAAGTAAAATGGCTGACAGACGAACAGCCAGACAGAAAATCGAGTGATTTATAGGAGTTCCGTTTTTTACGGATGTTCATAACCCTAAAAACTAGCAAAATTACGGGGACTATATTGTTTTGTATGTATTTTGGAGGAGCTCGTGGCTAAATTATAACAGCCGCACGGGTCGATCTTCTAGGTTAAGCAACGCTTGCCGAGGTCAACGCCAATCGAGGCCAACGGAGGCCGGGTCTGTGGATGGGTGACCATCTTAACATAACGAGACTTCTCCGTGCCTCGGAAAGCACGTTAAGCCGTTGGTCCCGGCTGTCATTTGGAGATCTTTGGCAGTCGTTACGGATTGTCAGAAGCCAGAAAACACTGAACTCTGGCACCAGTCTTGCCAAGAAGTACCGTGTTCTCCAGTTAATGGGTTGTGGAGGTCTGGTAGGCAGCCGCTTCACGTAAAATACCGACCCGATAGCCGACCCCAATGTAGTTGGGAAAAAGGCTAGGCAGATAATGATATTGTTTTGTATGTATAGACTAGAGGAATATAATTACGTCGTCAAGTGATCGTCGTCTCCTTCCCCATCTTGTTCTCCAACCACTTTTTTTTTGTTTTTTTGGTTTCTGACGCTTGCTCTTCCAACTTCTATATCTTTTTTTAACCAATCTTCCGAATTTTCCACCTGTTTGATAGAAACGTCCTGCTATTCCTCGAATTTTTCCAATTCTCTCCCAGTATGAAGGAAACCCTGCCCTAATTCTGGCTGGTAAGCCATGAAATACATAATTATCTGGTAATTCGCCACCAGTTATAGCAGGAGCTCGACCTGCCGTCCATCCTAATGGAATTTTTCCTGCAATCGTAGATATTTTTCGTCCTGCATCGTAAAATCCCGGTGGCAGTGCTCCTTCTATCATTGACGCTACTTTCCCACGATTTAGCCACCCAGATGGTAGCATGCCTCTTATTAAACCAATGGGAGCCCCCGTATTTTGTCCTTCTGGCATCCCATGTACTATTTCTGCATTCCGTGATGCGTCGTAAGAGGGCTTTCCAAACATTTTAGGTAAAATACCTTTTGCTGGGAGACGTCCCTTGATGTAAGTCCCGACTATCTCTCCTAATGTTTTATCATGATTTTCATAGAGTTTGACTGCAGCCCACTTAGCCCCTTTATAAAGTTTTTTGCCCCATTTTTTCAATTTTTTCTTATAATTTTTATTTTTTTTCTTTTTTTTAGTTTTCATTTTTTTTAAACCTTTTCTTAGCATTTCGTCCGGAGATGACGGAGGAGTACCCTCCATGCCAGATTTTACTCCTCCCAGCATGGACGTTGGACTGATATTCTTATTTTCTACAGCCAAACCTGGCTTAGACGCTGCTTGAGTATCCGGTGTAGGTGACCCCTGTACTGATAAAAGATTGTTCCGAATAACATCTTTCGTCTTTGGGTTACCTCCTCCATCTAAGGTGCTCTGAAAAAAACAAGGATGACGAGGTTTATTTCTTATCCTTTTCCCGGAAGTGAGGAGTACCTACTTCCCATGCCAGGTGAGATCCTTCCTGCATGGACGCGGTCCGCTCACCATGTTTCCTGCAGCCAAACCTGGCTGAGACGCTGCTCGGATAACCGGTCTAGGTGACCCCGCTACTGATTGAGTATCTTTCGGTTTTGGGTTATCTGCACCGTCAACGGCGCTCTGAAAAACGAAGATGATGAGGTAAACGAGAAGAGATCTCATATTATGAAGTTGGCAACCAACCGATTAACCTTCAAAGTTAAGGTTCGCGAGCACATTTGTAAGAAGTTGGCAGTAGTATCGTCACAGAATTAAGTTTTTTTTTTTTTACTCATTATCTGTTTGCATCAACAGTAGTATTTTTATGTAGGTATAAGTATAAGTAAGGTAAGGTATAAGTTTATTAATTTGAGTATATATTATAGCATTGTATTGTATGTATAGTTTATATATTATCTTTGTAGTAATTTAATATTAATCGCGTTTTTGTTTATTATTTTTTTCTCTTTCGTACTGCACCTACCACACTTATTCTCTGCATCACCCTAAGGTTGACTGGTAGAAAATGCCTAAGGCATTAAGTCCGCCTCTGTACATTTGTGTGCGTAAAGTATTAAATAAATAAATAAGTAAAAAAAGTAGTAAAATCCATCTCCATCACTATCTAGGGGCTAACATTTTTTTTTTATTATAGAATTTTTTAGGTAGAAAAAATATATTAGCAACCAGATAGAGAGATTTTCTGTTAATACTCTTCCTATCCTATCCTACAATCTGGGATATAAATCACTAGCGTCGTAGCTGGGTTAATTTTGTACCTTCTCCTTTCTCAGCTTCTTTTCTGGAAGTGAGCTATCACGTCCGGTGGAGTTCTTCGCTCGCCAGGTGCTAATTCTTCCAGTGTGGCTCGTATTTCCTTCAAGTAAACCTGGCTGAAGCGCTGCTTTGGTCTCTGGTTTACGTGACCCCTCTACCGGTGGAAGAGTTTTCTTAATAACATCGTTTGGCTTTGGATTATGTCTTCCGTCAACGGTATTCTGAAAAACAAAGAAAAATGTTTATTTGGGTCTCGCACAAAACAAACAAAAAATATAAAATAAAATAAAACTAGTAGACAAATAAATAAATAAATAAATAATAAATATCTTGGGACAACTCACACACGGCTATCTGATCCCAAGCTAAGCAGAGCTTGTGTTATGGTAACCAGACAACTGATATACATACTTATATAATTTATAAATACATACATATTATAGATAAATCACACCCAGACACAGAACAAACAATCATGCTCATCACACAAAGTTTGTCCTGGGTGGGAATCGAACCCACGACCTCCGGCTTAGCAGTCAGGGCCACTAACCACTAGACCAACAGGCCCGTCGAAATAGGTTAACAAATGCTGTAGACGAAGAGGTACATCATAGATTCATACCAATTTAACTATCTAAACTTAACCAGTATCGTTTTCAAATTGATGAAACAAACATAACTTATACAAATTTAAAAGGAATTTTTCATTACGACATGCTTAAAAATCTGTTTTAAGGTAGAGATTTTTTTTCTAAAACTGTAAATCCTTAAGATTTTGCTGAACATACATATACTGTGTTGTTTTGGTAGGTATTGACCCAAGCTATCACCCCCTGCAGTATGTCGTGCTGTTTACTGGACATCCTGTAGTTAGTGCGTTCATCGTACCTCCAAAATTATATAGACAAAGATACTAATTTTTTTTAATGAGCATGCAGTAGATACGAAATGTAGTTTATACTAAAAGGTATTGTATTTCAAATAATGGTCTGCTGCCGTTTAGAGTAAAGAAATAATTTCAAAAACCTAACCTCATTTGGGGTAACTCATCAGACAAGAATTACGTTCTCATCGCACAAAAAAAAATACATACGAGCTACGAGTGTGTGTTATTTACACTCAAGGAACAGTTGTAAGCCATATGTTAAATCCTTGTTGCTTTTAACATTTCCATCACTATACATCTTTGAGGTGGCAGTGTTTGTTAAGACAAATCCACAGCTTTTCAAAATAAGAGTCCCCGCCGATCCACGGTTAAGAAAAAGGGAATCGAACTGCCTTTAGATCGCAGTAAAATAGCCCTTCTACGTAAAAGTATTTTTTACCGAATGGCTCCAGTTATCTCTACTTGTATTATAAAGAGGAAAGATTTGAATGTTTGTTTCTATTGAATAGGCTTCGAATATACTGAACCGATTTGAAAAAATATTTTACTGTTGGGAAGCTACACTATCCCCGGGTGGCATAGGCTATGTTTTATCCCCATATTACTATGGGAACGGGAACTATGCGGATGAAACAGCGGGGCACTAGTAGTCTATACTTCTATACTAATATTATAAAGAGGAAAGATTTGTATTTTTGTACTTTTGTATGTGACGAATTAACTCAAAAACTACTGAACCTATTTCAAAAATTTTATCACCATTAGAAAGCTACATACACCGTGAGTTACGTAAGCATATTATTTTATATTTTATCCCCATATTCCCACGGCAAAGGGAACTAAGCGTACGGTAAAACCGCGGGGCGCTGCAAGTTTTCAATAAAATTCCACGTCAGTTAAAGAATCTTAGTATGTTTAAAAAGAAACTGAAACAATAGGGATGTTTCCTGAGTAAAAAATATATGATTATGTTTAGTCCGTCAGTTAGATTATGGGTTCCCTCTATCTGGCAGAATCTTGTTGCTCCGAATTTTACTTGGCATAACACACTTGGCATAATCTTTTATAAACGAATATTTGTAAGGCATAAAAAATGTTTAGTATAACTATTGTTTGACCGAATGTTTATATGTCCGAATTTACAATGGCATACTATTAAGATGGCAGAATTTTATTTGGCATAATTACCTTTAGCATAGTTAAAATTTCGCATAATTTCGTTTAGCACAATGTTTACTTGAAATAACGATCATTTTGTATAATTTCACTTGGCATACTATGAAGATGGCAGAATTTCATTTGGGATGAATCTATTTAACCACTTCCATAAAAAAGCATTTATCTAATCTTAGGTATATTAAAATTTAAACATTGTCTTAACAGTAAACTCTTTTTACTACAAATTTACTGACAGAAACGAATCGCTGCAAAACCGACTCCACGCAGTCTTGCCAGCCCTACCCCTAGAGTGTAATTTAAAACCGCGAAGGCGCGGAGGTGCGAGGCGGCCCGCGAGTTGAGGAGCAGGTGGTTGTAACACTCGCCTCCGCGGCTGAGGCTGGCCGGCGAAGCCGGGCAGCAAGCCGAAACTGCGGTGGTGAGCGTTAAACCCATCTGCGACGATAAACTCGCGTGGGACCGCCGGAGCCCCGCAGCGCCGTAGCCGTGACAGAAACCATGCATGCTGCATGTTGCTTGCTTGCTTACATGCTGCATGCATGCTGCATGTTGCTTGCTTGCTTACATGCTGCATGCTTGCTTGCGTGCTGCATGCTTGCTTGCATGCTGCATGCTTGCTTGCATGCTGCATGCTTGCTTGCATGCTGCCTGCTTGCTTGCATGCTGCATGTTTGATTGTACAAATTTTATTATTCTGGTAAGAAATGCAAAATTATTGTAACTATGAATTTTCTGTAATATAACAGATGTGTCTTTCAATTTATGATTGTCAAATGTATGCCAAAAGATGATTCTAACTATTAACTTTCTGAAATATGACAGTTCTGCCTTTTAATGAGTACCGATATGAAATGTATGCCAAAAGACGATTCTGACTGTGAACTTTCTGCGATACGATGGTTCTACTTTTTAATTATTATGGATATGAAATTTATGCCTAAAGATGATTCTGATTTATAAAATTATGACTTTTTAATGTATGATAAATGAGGGTATACCAAACAATTTTCTGCGAAGTGAAGATTATGCCATCCGTTGTTATGCAAAATAATATTATGACATTAAAAGTTCTGCTATAAAGGGTAGACCCTTAGATTATAGAAAAATATTGGACACGTATTTTTTCCTTTATCAAATCTATAAAAACTGACGAAAATATAAAGCATCAAAGATCAGGAGTGGGGGCTTGTGACCTCACGGCTCGGTAAAATTGTAGAGAGTAGTGACGACACACGAGTTTTCAACGCACTGTATCGTCTTCATATTTTGTTTCCGTGAATAAAGAAAAAATACTTGTCCAATATTTTTTTGGAAATCTATCCGACAGACTAATTACATTTTTTTAGTAAACTACCCTATTGAACTGAGTTTATGGAGAACACAACTACATTTCTGTTATTATTCTCTTTACTCAATGTAAATTCATATAAATACCATTTTTAAATATTAAAATTCAAAGATATAAAAATAGTAGCCCCATCGGAACAGGGTTCAAGCTACCGGAGGTCAAGGCTACAAAGAAAGGAAAGCGAGCCGTGTCCAGAAGTAAAGTTTTCTGAACTTAGTCCTTGATCTAGCTTTTTTCTCGGCTTTCACGAGGTTCTCGTCTTGCGGAACGGTTATGTCTACAATCATTGCACGCCTCTCGATTCATATGATAATATATGATAAAAATGTTTCGACCATTAATTTTATACTTTACTTATTGTACTTAACTGGAACACTATCAAATATTTGTAACATAATATTTATGATTGAAAGTCCTGCAATTCGCAAGGCTCCAAATGACAATTTTGAATTTTTGAGAAAATTGATTTAAGTTTTCAAAGTCCCGTTTGTCAATTAAACTTTGGTACAGAGCAACGGTTGCACTCAAACTGTAACAAATTTTGTCGATTAAATATTATTTACGAATTATTTTTTTACGTAGAGTTCACCGTTCAGAAGTTATAAACCCAAATTTGATAATGACTGAAAATTTTCAAGTTTTTTTCGAGCACCACGAAGTTAACCCAACAAAATCCGCAAAACCAGGACAGTTCATTTAATGCGACCTATAAGATGTTTTAAATGAACACAAAAAAAAAATATATAAAAAACTATCTATAAGTGAAATAAACAAATCATTAGCATGCTAGCTGTCGCCCATGACATTCGATCAGTACTTTCTTCCATTACAAATAATAGCCTGTGTTAATCTGATGTCAAACGCTATATTACTATAAAGTGTCAACAAAAACATGTTCGTAGTTTCTTGTCTAGACAAGAATCACGTAATCAATCCCTTATAGTTTGGGCATTTCAACAATCGCTATCGCTAATACAATGACACTTTGTCTGGCGTTTCTAGTCTCTTATTTCCCTAAATTTTTACATTTAGTCGACGAGATTTACGACTTCAATCCTCCATCTTTTCAAGAACGATAGTAAATTGTCTTTTAAATCGGTCAGGATTTAGTAAATAAGAGACTTTTAAATAAGGGTTTGAATAAGGTTATTATATAAGGTAAGGATAAATTCTGCAGCTGCGATACGGAGACAAAGCTAGGCTAGCAAAGTCAGAAGCTTTTTTTTCATGTGTGTGAATTAGAGATACAATAGGGATGTTTTCTGAGTAAAAAATATATGATTATGTTTAGTCCGTCAGTTAGATTATAGAAAAATATTGGACACGTATTTTTTCCTTTATCAAATCTATAAAAACTGACGAAGATACAAAGCATCAAAGATCAGGAGTGGGAGCGTGTGACGTCACGGCCCGGTAAAAATTGTAGCGAGTAGTGACGTCACACGAGTTTTTTACGCACTGTATCGTCTTAATTTTTTGTTTATGTGAAAAAATAAAAAATACGTGTCTAATATTTTTTGGATATCTATCAGACGGACTAATCAGATTTTTTTAGTCAACTACCCTATTACATACGTTGTTTAATGATCGTCGATATCCTCCGTTCCTGTATCCCGCCAATGAGGGTGGTCCTCCCCACATTTTTCCTGAGGGCAGTCCGCCTCCCTGTACGTATCCAGGGGGTAGTCCTCCTCCAAGGGGTTGTCCTGGCTGCGCGTTTCCTGGAGGAAATCCTCCTCCCATTCCTGGGAATCGTCCTCCCTGCTTGTATGCTGGGCGACTCATTCCTAATCCTCGTCCCATTCCTGGAGGTCCTCCTTGCCTCTGCATGTGTTGTGAGGGAGGAGGAGGGGCACCTCCCATACCAGGTGGTAGTGCACCCTCAGAAAAACCCGGGCCCCTCGACATGCCAACCGATCGTGACTGGTATCCTTTTACGGCATTTGGTCCAACTGAGCCGTGACCCATTCGAACAGCATTCTGAAAATAATCTGGATCATCCCCTAGGCCGCCCGAATAATCATTCATTGATGGAAACTCCTGACCCTGTCTAAGTGCAGGGTTAAACAAAAGTTTGGGATGCTGAGCCTTTGAAGAGAGATGACCTCCACCTCTCTGTTGATTCATCCCAAAATTTCCAACGGCAGATGCAGGTTTGACAAGGTTAACGTAACTTGGGCGGTAACCATTTGGGTATTCGCCTTCAGAGCCCGGCCCAGGAATTTTACCGTCCCTTGGTCCGCTTGGTATTTGGTCATCAGACATATGCGGGTCGAAAGTAATGGAGGACAGGGCAGGCTTTGGAGTTAATGATCTTATTAAGTCAATAGGTGTTTCAGGTTCTGCGGTGTTTTCTTCAAGATGTGTGCCAGGTAGGAGGTAGTGGTCGTCCAATTGCCTTGCCATTGAATTTGGTGTTCGAGTTGGCCGATTCATTAGTTCGTACTCTATTACTCCTCTTTTGCCATGCACGCCTTTTTTACCCTAAAAAAAAAAGTTTGGAATTGCAACTGAATCAAAGCTAAATAATTATATTAATTACTAAAATTCATTAAATGAGCTACTGGACTGGCAGATAGTTAATCTAAGCTCGATTTAAATACTAAACTGCGCGACAAAAACAATACTGAGTGGGCGAAAATAACACTGAGTGATCCAAATAGCGGAACATATGGCACCAGGAGCTTCCGTTATCCTGACACGGATAGATTAGGTTCAAATAAAAGTATTTGGACCTGGCAATTCATGTTAGGTTCCTTTAACCCTACAGCTATAAATAGTCGTCGAGAACGTTAAAATTGATTGTTGTTTTTACGAAAAAATCCGAAAATTTTAAGAATGATTATACTGATCGTTTTGAATAATTCGTACCTCAAATTAGTATTTTTATGTCAACGTTTTTAATATTTGTGTTCGCACTCTGTCTTTTGCTCACTTATTATTTCTCTCACTAGCTCACTAAGTACAGCATAATCAATATTTTTAACGATCTTTTGTAGAATTTATAAATTCGATCGTTGAAATACTAGTCACTTAACATTCCATTCTCTACAAACCCCAACACACTGTCATAAATTCGCGCACTGCACTTTACTTACTACTTACTTACTTTTTGTAAAAAAACTTTAATTACCTGGTCTAGTGACCGTCTGTGCTCGGCTGGATCTGGCGATCTGCTTGAGCCTGGTGGTGGTTTTGAGTCTGGTGATTTACTTGGACCTGGTGGTCCTGTTGTGGCTGTTTTACCACTTGTGGTTGGTATTCCACTTGTATCTGGTGGTCCGCTTGGATCTAGTTGATCGCTTAGATTTGGTGGTTTACTTGGATCTGGTAGCTTGCTTGGATCTGGTGGCTCGTTTGGATCTGATAGCTCGCTTGGATCTAATGTACCGCTTGTGGTTAGCGTATCACTTGAGTCAGGTTGGTCACTTGGATCTGGTGGTTCGCCTGAGACTGGCGATTCATTCGTGGTTGGTGTCCCGCTTAAGCCTTTTGGCCCGCTTGGACTTGGTGGTCCGCTTGATTGTGGTGGTCCTTCTGGGCCTGATTTTTTACCTGGACTTGGTGGTTCACCTTTGCGTAGTGGCCCACTGGGGCTTTGTGGCCTGTCTGTCAATGGTGGTCCGCCTGTATCTCTTGGCCCACTTGAATCATGACCCATACCTGGGCGCCAATCACCACCAGGACTTAGTAGCCCACCACGTACTGGGTTCATTGTTGGATTCCAATCTTTAGCTTGACCTGGTAATCCACGGAGTTCAGGGCTAATTTCTGGGTCCCACTCTCCAATTTGACCTGATGGTTTTACGGGGCCTGGACCCATTCTTGGGCCCCAACTTACACCACGACCTGGTAATGTGCCGGGCCCAGGACCCATTCCTGGGTTCCAATCCGGACCCATACCTGGTCCTGGTCCCCCACTTGGGTCTCCACCAGGGCCTGGTGGTCCAGCAGAACCGTGTCCAATTCCAGGCCCAGGACCCATTCCTGACCCAGGGCCAGGCCCCATTCCTGGCCTAGACCCCATTCCTGGCCCAGAACCCATTCCTGGCCCAGGACCCATTCCTAGCCCAGGCTCCATTACAGGCCTTTGACCCATTCCTGGTCCAGGCTCCATTACAGGCCTTTGACCCATTCCTGGCCCTGGACCCATTCCAGGCCCAGATCCCATTCCTGGTCCAGGTCTCATTCCTGGACCATGTCCCATCCCATACATAGGACCCATGCTAGGCCCAGGTCCCATTTCTGACCCAGGACCCATTCCAGGCCCAGGGCCCATCCCATACATAGAGCCCATGCCAGGCCCAGGGCCCATACCTGGCCTAGGACCCATGCCTGGCCCAGGACCCATTCCTGGCCTAGGACCCATTCCTGGCCCAGGGCCCATTCCTGACCCAGGATCCATACCTGGCCCAGGACCCATTCCTGGCCTAGGACCCATTCCTGGCCCAGGACCCATTCCTGGCCTAGGACCCATTCCTGGCCCAGGACCCATTCCTGGCCCAGGACCCATTCCTGGCCCAGTATACATACCTGGCCCAGGACCCATTCCTGGCCCAAGTCCCATTCCTGGCCCAGGACCCATACCAGGTCCGTAACCCATTCCAGGCCCATAGCCCATTCCAGGACCACGACCCTTTCCAGGGCCACGACCCTTTCCACGCCCACGACCCTTTCCAGGCCTCATTCCCTTATTCCCACCAGGCATCCAACCACCAGCTGGACCCGGTGGTCCAACTGGGCCGTAGCCATCGTTTAAGTTCTGATGACCGACGCCCTTTGCCCCTTGACCCAAATTTTGTGGCATAGCTCCGCCTGGGTTAATACCCGGGCCCCCACCAGGCCTCGGGCCACCTCCAGGCTTCTGGCCGCCAGCTTCCTCATTGGCCCACGGAAACGGTTCATCTGGTCCGCCGGTTTCGGCAGGTTCCTCCATGTTGCCAATCCCCGCCACTGGTCCAGGTCCCTTTCCCCAAGGTACCTGCAGAACAGAACAGCATCACATAAAACACTGCACCCAAATCGCCAATTTGTATTGCATACATAAATAGATAAGTTGGAGTTTTGCCAACCCTATTAGTTTGGTACAAATCGCCTTAAATTGTTACGTCTTTGTTCTCAATAAAATAAAAGCTTGTAAAAATGGTGTCATTCTTTCATATTCTATCCAGTATTTTTTTTTCGAGTTCTGCAAGCATAAAATGTATGTGAGGCATTTGATCTTAAAGGTTTCGAACATCTGTTTGGACAAATGGCACTCTTTCAGGATCATGCTTAATACAAAGACCCCTTTTGGGAAAAGCGTCTGTTAGGTTTTTATCCAAACACAACGGAACAGAAAATCTATATATAATATATATATGTTTATACTTTGTGTTGATTTTCTGTTCTGCGTCATATATATACATATATATATGTAGCTTTCAGCAAACTTACCGCCGGATCACTTTCAACAGGTTGAGGCTGCTACAGTAAAATAATAAAATAAGCATAAAATAAAACAAAAATATCAAAAAGTATTCAATACAACAATAAAACTATTTTGTATGGCACGATACACCAGGTTACTAATTAAACTGCCTAGCGTTTTCCCAACTATATTGAGATCAGCTTCACATCTCACCAAATTCAGCTCCCCCATGCAGAATACCAGTATTTTAATTGGATCGACTGCCTATCTGAACTCCCAACCCTATAACTGGGTAAGACTGGTGTAATTTTTTCAAACCGTCAAAACTTGATTGCCAAACTTCATAACTAGTAAATAAAAAGTTCCCGATCACATCTCTCTCTCGCGATCTTTCATCTCATTTTCTGGCGTCTGGTGGTCAAAAACTCTACTGCTAGCAAGAATTCTTGGCTTGGAAGTTTTTATTCGAAAAATACGGTAGTTAGGTACACTTCTACTCAAGCCCTCGGGAAACGTGAATGAATGTTAATGTAGTCCACGATAAATCGCTAAAGTGAAACTTTTAATTCCGGCAGTGAAATGATTCTGATGATTATATGAGAAATTATTCATTTAATACCTGTTCATTGTCAGCCCCATCCCAATATGGTGACAACTGAAAATCAGAGATTTATGATTATGATTATAAAAAAATATAACTATGATTTTGAGACGTCATTCGCAATTCAAATTTAGAAGGAGGTGAAGAGACAAGCATTTGCTCCTTAAGAATTGGAAAGGATGGAGAACGACTTTGATGGGTACCTAATAATACGTTATTTTAGAGAAAAAAAAGTTTGCTAACAAATTTTATAAATAACTAGCAGCGCCCCGCGGTTTCACCCGTGTAGTTCCCGTTCCCGTGGGTATACGGGGATAAAATATATTTATACTATATGTTACTCAGGGTGAATGTAGCTTTCTAATCGTGAAAGAATTTTTGAAATCGGTTCAGTAGTTTTTGGGTTTATTCGTTACATACAAAAATATAAAAATGTCAAAAATCCAGGTAGTATATTCAAACATCACTCCCCAGCTGCCGCAACGTGACTTGCCGTCTGAATGATAAGGACCAGGCCCGGGTCGACGGCGCGTTGTGTACCACGCGCGACGCAAAGAAATGTCGGCATACTGGACGGGGTCCGCTAGGGCCAGTGGCCTTGGAACGCTAAGGGTACTTGGGGGAACATGGTTGTTTGGGAGACTGACACTCCCTTTCGCTCCGCCCAGAGTGGGACGAGTCATTTGATGATTGCCCATAAAAAATAGTCTCTTATGTAGTTCTAAAGTTCAATGTGCACTATATGTCAGAAAGAAGTAGAAGTATTCAAAGACAAGTAAATAAGAACTTACTCCAGAGCTTGGGTTCAACGGCTTCGACTGAAGCTCTGAATGCTGTGGAAAAAAAAAACTTTATCTTGTCCCTCATCAAAGAGGTTTGAATGTAACTCACAAAATTTCCTTTCATTAAAACAAAACTAATTTGATTATTATATAAAATTGGTACGGTATAAGATAATATTATATTATTATATTAAAAGCTGAAAATTGCTGAACAATTTTTTTTGTTATTCTAATTGATTGAGAACGAAAACTCTTACTTGGGGTGATTTCTGCTTCTGTGAAAATAAAGTATTTTAGTATCCTCATATAAAAAACAACAGCCTTAGATATAGATACTTAAGACACGACCAAGATAAGCATTTTCCATGTGACATAAATAGTCCACGGTCCACGTACATCTCTCATCAATCAATCAGGTTTAGTCTAAGAATGACTGATTCGCGAAATGACTACATGGTCTATAATTGACCAATTCTTGAAATGTACAATTCTTTAAATGACTGATTCTACAAATGACTGATTCTATAAAAGACCGATTCTTTTAAAGACCAATTCTATAAATGACCGATTCTTCAAATGACTGATTTTTCAATTCTATGAATGTGTGTGAATATCGTAAATAAAATGCTATGTAAGGGTTTGCAAATCATATATTTCAACTAGTTTAAAAAAATAACTTGTATAATGCCACGTACTACATTTTGTAGCGCAAAAGTAAACATTTATTCGGTTTCTTTTAAAAAAATCAACAGTTATCAAAAAGTCATGAAAACAAATATCAAAAACCAAGTCTCTTTTACTTTATACAAAAGCTGAAGCAAGAAGCCAAACACTGTGATATAAGGTTAAGGGATACTCTTTTCCAGGTTTCACGAAAAAATCGCCGAAACCGTTATATTTTATTTAATAAAAAGTACAAAAAAGTATTAAAAAAAATTTAAAATGGAGAAACATCAGGGCCCTGAGTCTGCTATTACAATAGTCTCAGAATGGTCTAACATTGATCTCATAATGGTTCATTTTTACAAGTTTGGTAATCTACTAATAAAATAGCGTCACTATGACTTTCCAGTGGTCAACCACTGACACTCCATTGAAAGAAATGGCATAGAATGGTAATCTCGTACATAATGACAAATGAATTACAGACGTATGCGGTAGTCTGCTAAAATTTTGACAGTTCCTTTAATCAGTGACCTACCATTAGAACGTCATTGTGCAGTCATTGCTTTTAATAGCTCGGTTATCAAAAAGTATTACGAGACCATTGACCGACCAGTGATCGACCATTATGAATTTAGCAGATTACGAACTTTTAGCAAAATGACAATGGAATCGTGTTGGAATGACAAATTTATAAAAATAGCAGACTTAGGCCCCAGTAGTCTTTTAAAAAAAAAATGATTTATATTCAACTACATATTCCTAAGTGATTTATTTCTTATTTTTTATAATTGTTGATTTTTTGATAATTGATTTTAAGACTTTTTGATAACTGTTGATTTTTTTTAAATAAAAAGAATAAATGTTTACTTTTGGGCATTATACAAGTTATTTTTTGAAACTAATTGAAATATATGATTTGCAAACCCTTACATAGCATTTAATTTACGATATTCACACACATTCATAGAATTGAAAAATCAGTCATTTGAAGAATCGGTCATTTATAGAATTGGTCTTTAAAAGAATCGGTCTTTTATAGAATCAGTCATTTGTAGAATCAGTCATTTAAAGAATTGTACATTTCAAGAATTGGTCAATTATAGACCATGTAGTCATTTCGCGAATCAGTCATTCTTAGACTAAACCATCAATCATGACAGAAATTAAGTTTAGAATTGGGTATATTCCTGAAAAGGTCTAATAATTCCGTCAGATACATTTTAAACAAATAATGGAGCCGTATTTTTTTTTCTTTTTTCACGTATCAAAGTATGAAGACGAAACAGTGCTTTGAAAATTCGCGTGACGCCACATTTTTTACATGTTTTACTAAAACGTGACGTCATCACCACTCTTGATATTTGATTCGCTTTATCTTTACCAATTTTTATCGATTTAAAATGTCAAAAAACACGTGTCTAATATTTTTTGAAAATCTTACGGACAAATTATTTGTTAAAATATTTTTTTTTTCATGTAAGAAAACATTCAATTTACACATACACTATCTTTAAAAGGCGCCAATGTCGCAACTATCGAATTTCAATAGTTACAAAAAGCCCATTAATAACGCCTCAAGTCTCATTCCGTCAGCGGTAGCGTGGCGAAGGCGATTGTGAAAACGTCAAAAAAATATGAGATGACATAAGCTGTCAAAATGTCACGTGATCAATCCCTTATATTTTGTCATTTCGACAGTCGCATACGCTGATAGAATGTCATTTTGTCTACAACCTCTTAACTGTTAAAAACTTACTTCTTTTTTCTCATAGGGCCTCTCTAAAAGATGTCTGGAATAAGCCTAAAAACATACATTTTTAATTGTTTATTTTTTTAGTCTTTGACGACACAAGCATTTCAAAATTACGAACGCTAAACGTCAAACGTAATACACTTGTCAGTTTGACTTTACACGAGTTTTATCGTGCGGTTGTGCTTGCATTAGTAACATCAATTTAAGCTTGGCATTTCTTTATTGTTGTTACTATATAAATATATGTACTTACTGCCCACATATGTGCATCGTCTTGCCACTGAAAAAAAAATAGATTAAAAACAAATAATATGTAACATTACACTGGTTTGCAAATGGTAACTTTTTTCCTATAACTTGCAGAAAATTAATAGGCATGTATCGTTTCAATAAACTAAAAGTGTTCGTTAAGTTCGTTAAAACCCTAATCATAGAATAAACACACCCTGTTTTCAATTTTCCTAAAACCCTTATTTGGCCTAATACGAATATTTTTTAACAAAAAAATACGTCCATTTGTTCCGAATATCTTGCGTAGTGCTATACCAACAAATATAATTAAGTTTACTGCTGCCCGCGGCTTCACCCGCGTGAATGTTGGAAATTATCCCAAGGGAACATAATCCCGGGATAAAAAGTATCCTATGTGTTATTCCAGACTATGATCTATATCTGTGCCAAATTTCATCAAGATCGACTTAGTAGTTTTTGCGTGAAAGACACAAACAAACATCCATATTTACAAACTTTGGCGTTTATAATATTAGTAAGACTTTTACAACGGGACCAACACTGAAATCGCTAAAATCGACTGTCCCATACATTTTTATGTGCATTACTCGACATATTATAATAATAAAAAGCAATTAAAGTATAAAACTTACATTTTTCATAACAGTGCCTTTATATTTTTTCTAAAAAAGAAATGTTTGCGTATGAATTATTTGCCAATTTATTATATATATATACAGTGTGAAATCTTAATGGTTGTTTTCCCGCGGCAGGACGATTACCCATCAGTAGTACTATCGAAACACAAAGTTAAACTAAAAAAATAAATGTTTTTTTTTTCAAATCATTAAAAAAAGTGTTCATAAACTCGAAAGAGCGAGAATCAATAGTAGTGCACTAGACATAAAGTAGGTAGATACCGCCGCGTACCTACATATCGCGCGACGCACTACTGTTGGTTCAAGTCGCTTTCGAGTTTTGTTTATCACAATTGTTAATCTGCCATTTATGGAGTCTAATATTTTTTATATATATAAATCGATTGTATTACCGATACAAACTCATTTCGCTTCGGGAAAACAACCATTAAAATTTCACACTGTATATATATATATTTCGTTTACATTATTTACCTTTGCTGCAGCCATTAATTCATTAAACTCAGGCCACTGAAAAAGAGTTAGGTCAATTACATAATAAACAGCCTTTTCCCCGACTTCTAAATTAAGAATTTACAGTCAAAATACTGTAATTCCAAAATTTTACGGGTCCGTAGAAATTTCTTAGCTTAATTTAGTTCTTCGCTCCAATTCAGAAACTGGTTAAGACACAACTGTTTAGCGAAAAATGATTAATTATTTATCTATTAATATTGCATTCTAAACATAAAGACTTTTACAAAATGAAAGAAAAAAACCAATGAAAGTTACCTTGCCCGTCAAAGTCAATCTGGCAGGCTAAAACAAAAACAAAATTCTATCATGTATACTGAGGGCCAATTCTACAAATGTTTAAGCATCGTTCACACGCACACATCTCAGTCGCATTCGGTCAAAATAACTTCATTTTTTTTTCATACTTTTTGACAGATTGCGACTGATGCTTAAAAATTGACAGAATTGATACCCGCCCGTTATGTCATGTCCTCGTGAAAAGTTATTTGAAGTGAGCATAAAGTAAGCTGTCGTTTGTGAAGTAATTAATTTTTAATTTCGGAAGTCGGTGTACAAAAAATGAAGAAATATCCAAACACCTGAGCGAGTTAAAGTTATTTTATACTTTTGGTGTTTTTTGTTTTTTTTTTTTTGTTTAGAAGTGGGTTTGTATTTTTTTTTTTTTTGTAATATGCGCTTTACAATTTTTACTTAAGGGCGCATATTCCGAACGGCATTTCATACAAATTTTCAAGTCGTTATTTTCCGAAATGACTAAACCGATTTTAATGAAACTTTACACACGTAAGCAGAATACATAGGTCTAAAAAGTTAATTGAAAACATTTTCGATAAATAGTGTTACAGTTAAATTAGACCCATTTTAAATGTTCCATACAAACATAAATTTCCAGTTATCTTTTTTAAAATAAGACATTTCGAAAATGTGTTTAACTAACTTTTTAGACCTATGTAACCTGCTTATATGTCTGAAGTTTCACTAAAATCGGTTCAGTCATTTCGGAAAATAACGACTTGAAAATTTGTATGAAATGCCGTTCGGAATATGCGCCCTTAATTAGTTATTTTTTAGCTTATTGTAATTTTATTTTTTATGTACTTTAAAATTTAAAAAAGCCGCAAACATAATCAGAAATATTCACGATAAATATAAATTTCAAAAAGGCCCAGGGCCAACTGAGAAAAATCCCGCCCAGGGCCACACAACGGTTAAAGTCGTACCTGGGTAAAGTAAACTGAAGTCAAAGTCAAAGTCATGACAATGATTAAATTAACTTACCAACTGATCTAAATGATAATTATCATCACCACCAAAGGGTAGACCGTCCGGTTTGGGGAAAATCGAGTCTTTGTCTTGAGCATCCTGAAAAAATTAAAAAAACTCCTGTAATTTTTATTATTTATTTATTTATTTCCTATATTACAATTATCTTTACAGGTTAAATAAATAAATTTTTATGAGCACACTGTGCAAAGCTGTATACTGGGTGTATTTTCATTATTTGACAATATTTTAGGCTAAACTACACACTCGTAAGTTTGTCATTTATACATATGCAGGTCTGCTCTAGTCTGTGGTTGTGTTTTTTTTTCTTTCTTTTACATTGTGGACAAACCGAATAAGGACGTGTTGGATCATTCGGTTCCCTTCAAAATGTGCCGATACACGCGTCATGTTCGTGAACGGGCGCCGTCGGTTGAGACTGGTCACCTCTTAACTGCCACTGATTTGTTTTAATCTTTATACTTTGAATTGTTTTATGGTTTCCTTTTTTTTTCTTCGCATTGTCCTGACATATAGAAGCACCAAAGGATGTAACAAAAGTAATGTAATACAGAACATGATGAACATGATTTAAAAGAGTGTCCGTGAAGTTTCTTGCACGTTCTTCTCCATAGAGATCTACGCTTTTACCGCTTTTTATTTTTTTTTATAGCTTCACCTCTTTCGACTTGACAATTCAAAAGTGCCTGTAAAGGGTTTAATTGAAATAAATGCTTTGAGTTTGAGTTGGGTGTTACAAAAATGTATATGATGTAGGCTTCAGGCTGAGTGGACTGATCTGCATCTGGAGGGAGGTTGGCTGGTTGGAGTGACGGCCTCCATGGCTCACGTGCAATGGGCCAACATCGACACTAAGTGCGGAAACCAAACACCAGAAATAGAAATAGGCTTCAGGGCGAACTTTTCTCCAGAGACAAGTCGGCCGCTGTGCTATTGCGCAGTGGCTGATGCCTGTAGACGGTGAGCGTGGGTGGCTCGCCGTCCGATACCAGGCTGAGTCGACGACGCGTTGTGTTCCACGCGCGCCTAAAGGAGCTGTCAGCACCAGGGACGGGGCCCCATAGGGTCGGTGCCTGCTAGGGTTGCGGTATTTGTTCGAAAGAGTTACCGCAGCCTTGGAACGCAAAGGGCACAAGAAGGAGCACGGGTGGGTTTTAGTCAGTAAAAGTCTGACACTCCCTACCGCCCCGCCCAGGGCGGGAGGGGTCATTTGATGATACCCCATCCAAAAAAAAAAGAAGGGTGGCCTTTTCAGTCTACCTGGATGCACCTGAATAACCAGTATTTTATGTGTACATAGACCGACTGCATATCTGATATCCGCTAACCAGTTACTGCATAACGCTACTTTACCCTGACTTACAATAGTATGAATAGTTTACCATTTGCTCGATTATATTCTGGTCGCCGGCATCTCCTCTGCCCTATAATGAAACATATATTTGAAATAACTAGTAGTAACTAAGGAGCAGTGGTGGCCGAGTGGTAACGGCCCCGACTTACGAGTTGTAGGTTGCGAGTTCAAACCCAGCCAGGCTCATTACTTTGTATGATTAATTTCATCACCACTGCTCTAAAAACGGTGAATGAAAACATCGTGAGGAAACCGGCATGTCCTAGAACCAAAAATTCTTAGACATGTGCCATTGCACTTGGCCCGCGTGATGGATTACGGCCTATTGCCTCTCCCAGAGAGGAGGCCTGTGTACCAGCAGTGGGAACATTAAAAGGCTGATTATGCTAAAGAAACTAAAAAGTCAAAATCACACATAATATGCAATGATTTGTCTCAGTAATGATTACCGCAGCCACGGTTGCTAGACAGTGTCGTAGATAGCATGGGTGTCACCCAGTGTGAATATGAAGATCCGAGCAATCAAGTTTAAGATCTATTTCATCTTAACTCATTTTGAATGAGACTTCCTCCACTCCATAAACTCAGACGTCATGACAACAGAAAAATAAAGTGAAATGAATGGATTTTTCGATCACTACGTATGTTAAATATTATTCTAAAGTTTTATTGATGGTTTATTTCACTAACTATTTAATTATAGATAAGGGTGAGTGAATATGAAAATGAATAACAAGTTAATGTTTCCTTACAATTGTTTTGAAATCTAAATTTTGATTCTGAAATAAAAAAGAAAATCTAATCATTATTAATAACTAGCTGCTGTCCGCGACTTCGTCCCCGTGGAATCCCCGATTTTAAAACATTATTTATCGCTGCTCCGCTCCTATTGGCTTAAGTGTGATGATATATAGCCTAAAGCCTTCCTCGGTAAATGGTCTATTCAACCCAAAAAGTATTTTTCAATTCGAACCAGTAGTTCCTGAGATTAGCGCGTTCAAACAAACAAACAAACAAACTCTTCAGCTTTATAATATTAGTGTAGATTTAAATCTAAGATTGGCGTTGACCCTGCAAAATTTGTTATTACTGGTAAGTGAAAGGCCTATGTTTTTATGCAGATCGGTCGATAACAATATATCGTCGACGTGGGGCCATGTTAACATATCTTGTACTCATCTTGTTTTTTTAAAGCTATCCTGTAGTTTGATGCAGTTTCTTTGTACCTACATCAGAAATGTTTTTTGGAACTCGCACAAGACAAACAAAAAAGTAAAATAACTAATAGATAGTGTACTTATTATGTATTAACAGTTTACGTACAATCGTGTAAAATGGTCGAGGTTTTTCATGCTGAAATTAAAAAAAAAAACAATGAAAATTTTTAAAGTATTGAAGTACATGACTTCAAACATGAGATACTTTTCCAAATACTTTGAAATAAGAAACCGGAACCTTGCCATTAACAGAACTTTCGAAAAGGATACCTAGGTTATATCACCGGAAAATTGAAAACGTCGTAAGATTGCAAAATACCGCGTGAAATTGTAAACTGATTTTTTAATGTGATACGAATATATTGGGAACTATTGAATTTGAATAGTATTTATTTAGTTTTTATAGTTTAGGCAAAAACTAATTAGATAGTATCAAGCTAATAGAAAATAGGTATATATAAATGTACAAGCGGGGTAAAATAGGGTGAAGGGGGAAGAACTCATAGGGCATCAAAAAATTCGTCCACATCGCTGTCAACGGGAAAAGTGCCCAGGATACTTACTGCATTGCCACGTTTAATGGAAATGCTGTTTCGTTAACCAAAGAAATGGCCAGCCCTCTGTTCACATGAAGAGTCGACTAACTGCTTGCTGATTTCACGAAAAACTCGATGAGAACTCGAACCCCATGGCCCTAGTGTTTCAACCCCAAACGGCTCAAATACATAATTTCCAATAAGGTTGTTTGCGCCGTTTGAAATTTTCTGTACCTGTCGCAGCCGCCCCAGCACAACCCGCCGTGCTAAGAAGATCGGATAGAGCAAGGTTGTCGACACATGTTGCATCCCACACCAAAGGAAGAAGAAAAAGTACGTGTAAAATATTATAATATTCGTGGAACCCAGTTTTCTGTGACAGTATTATTTTTATTTAGTTTATCCTACTGCTGAGCAATAGCCTCCCCTAAATCCTGACAGGTAGTATTTTCCCGAGATATAAAAACCACGTTAAATAAATATGGTTTTGTGATATTAATTATATAAACTGGATATAAACAAGACTTACTAATCGATTTAAACTAGCTGAGGGTTTAGAAGACGAAGCGTAGAAAGGCCTTAAAACATGAAGCTTTAAAGGCAGAAATCCGTAGGCTGAAAGGTTTTGGAGTGGCCACCGAGTATAGGAACACACAGCATTGGCAGACCACCCACAAGGTGGATCGATGACATGGTGAAGGCCGAGAAAATCAGATGGCCGCGAGACGCACAGGACCGGTCAATGTGTCGCCACATTGACCGGTCCTGTGCGTCTCGCGACGAATCTAGGGGAAGGCCAGCTATTATACCAGAAGGCCAGAAATTATGATAGTGAGGCCAATGGGCCAGTTCAATTAGGGAACCACTTACTATAGGCAATCCGTTGGGAGGCTTCTCTGCAGCGTACATCTCAGGAACCTTAGGATTGTAGCCGTTCGGATCTTCACGGTGGCGCTGAAATAAAGTAATTATTAAATAAATAAAAAACACGAGTTATTTTAGACTTCCTCGCATAGCAACAACGCGGCTTAATTAATTTATACAATTTATTGCAAGCAACTTTTTTTGAGGATGGGAATCATCAAACTTTCCCCTCCACAACAAAGGGACGTCTTGCTCGTATGAAAACTCGCGTGACGTCACTACAATGCTACAATTTTTACCAGCGTAGTGACGTCACCAGCCCCCGCTCTTGACTTTAATGCGCTTTATCTTTATGTTTTTTTTACGATTTGAAATGACAGAAAATACGTGTAAAATATTTTTTGAAAATCCAACGGACGGATGATTTTATTAGTAGTAAAATAACCTAATCTCTTTCGAACGATTCCGAAAACCTGGTTGAATTTTGAACTAAGTATGTATGTTTGGTTTAGCGAAGGGACAATGGATTGTCCCTTCGCTAAACCAAACATACACTTACTGCACTTTTGTCACTGCGACCCAACCCTCGTTTACTACTTTCTATTAATTTGAAATACTTTAATATTCTTACCCATTTTTTTTCTTTAGGCTTCGGTTTGTGTTTGTAATTTTTAAATCCATAACTCTGAAACAGCCGACAACATGTTTTCCTGTATTAACGAACTTCACGAAAACATAGAAGATTCTCATGGAGAATGATTTTTTATTCAATTCTCTAACAAACTTATATGTGCCTTTTTGTACCATGACTTTTCCACGTCAATAGTAATCAATACTAGCACCGCCCCGCGGTTTCACCCGCATGAGTTTCGATCCCGTGCGAATATCAGAGTAAAAATTATCCTATATGTTAATCCTGGTTATAAACCACCTGTGTGCCAAATTTCATCCAAATCCGTTCAGTAGTTCTTGCGTGAAAGAGTAACAAACATCCATCCATACTTACAAACTAGTAGGACTTAAAACAATACAAAAAAAATATCTTTTCAATATTTTTGTTATTATTTTGTCGGCGTGATTTAATTTGTATACCCACACCAATCAATTAATCCAACATTCTAATTCTAAGCATATCTAATCTAAACCACGAGACAGACAGACGAACATGGCGAAACTATAAAAGTTCCCTGTTAACTACGGAACCCTAAAAACGTCTATAATGCCAAAGTCATGAAACATAAAGACATAAAATACACATATGGGTAAAGACTTGTCATCCGCTGACAAAAAAAAAACACATTACCTCAGGATCATCATCATAAAAAAACTCTGGTAATTTACCAGTAGGTACAACCAGGGTGCAGAGATTAGCAAATATATACACTAAAAGAAACCATCTTGTTTCTCCCATGTCGCGAACCGACTGAATTAAAAACCCATAATGTCTCACCGGAACTGATTTTAGGTAAATTGGATGATAAATGAAGAATAGATTAAAACTGATGATTGATTCTGAGTTACATAGTTAGGTGTTCTAGGCACTGTATTGATTCTGAATAGTACCTATATACCCCTAGAAACATTTTTTTTTTATTACCAATTTTACAGGACAAATTACATATAGTCTTAAATATATATCTTAATTCTAAGTATTGCGAGCCTGAACTAGGAAATCCTGTGTTTCAGGCGAGAAGATCTAAAATAATTTAAAATGAACAAATAATCAAAAGGTTTCTATAGAATAATACAAATGTGTAAAAAATCTGTGATATAATATTAAAAAACTTTATTAAGGAAGTTTATTCATTAAGGAGCACCACACTAATCGTAAATTGTCCCCCTTCCAAAATTAAGCGGAAACTTGCAAAACTTAAAGTAACGAAATTACAGTAATTTTATCGATATCAATTATCGACCTTTTGGTCGCCGTAACATGTATGAGAAATTTGCGCGTGAGTGAGTGTACGTCAAATGCACCGTTTACGTTAGTGTGACAACCAAATCCAAAAAACATTATTCCATCTCCTAGAGAGGAGGCCTGTGTCCCAGCCGTGGACATTAAAATGCCGATTATGCTTAAGCTATTATAATTTGATTTATATGTCTGTATGTCAGTTTATCTAACCCGTAAACGAATAAATATGATTTACTGCCGGTAAAATGTAGATTTCAAACGGATTAACATGCTTTCACATTTACAGCAAATTAATAATGATATACTAACACGATTAAAATTTGCTGTCCCTTTGCTAACTGCGTTGCTGTTTCCCAATTCAATTGGAGACCCATTGGTAACACCTGGAGCCCAAGTCTGCTATTACAATAGTGTCAGAATGGTCTATCATTGGTTTCATAATTGTTGATTTTGACAATTTTGGCAATCTACTAATATAAAAGCGTCATTACTACTTTCCAATGGTCAATAACTGACACTCCATTGAAAGAAATGGCATAGAATGGTAATCTCGTACATAATGACAAGTGAATGACAAACGTATGCGGTAATTTGCTAAAATTTTGACAGTTCCTTTGATCAGTGACCTACCATTAGAATGACGTTGTGCAGTCATTTCTTTTAATAGCTCGGTTATCAAAAAGTATTACGAGATCATTGACCGACCAATTATCGATCATTATGAATTTAGCAGATACTAAAACTAATACGAATACTGGTATTCAGTTGCATCCGGTATAACTTTGAAAATGAAAGCAAAATATCTAGTTTTAATTTCCGCGAATATTAGTGTGTTGCAGGTATGCACCTCCCTCCCGCCCGCTATATTATGCACATGCAAGATTACTAGGCAAATGCAAGGATATTATGCACATGCAGGAAGGCAATGCAAAACCCAACACCATTACCGACACGTGTTTCGCCTCTCCACGAGGCATCCTCAGGGGACGTGTTGACTCGCTGACCGTTGAGTTGCGAAAATGGATTTCCGCAAAGTAACGCCTGACTCAATCAATTTTGCATCCGGTATGACTGGCAGCCGACCCCAATCTAGTTGGGAAAAGACTAGGCAGATGATGATGAACTTAGTAGATTACGAACTTTAGCAAAATGACAATGGGATCGTGTTGGAATGACAAATTTATAAAAATAGCATACTTGGGGCCCTGGTTTAAGATTATCTTGCCAAACTATCCTGACGACGTATGCAACAACCGACCAATATCAACAAATGGCATTCGCGCTTTCCAAGGAACGAAGAAGCCTCGGTATGTGATGTTCACCCATCCATTGACCGCCCTTTTTTTTTTTTTTTTTTTTTTTTGCGCTGGGAAAAAATGCTTTACGCATACCTCCCGCTCGGGGGAGCGGGGGGCTATGTGGGACTCCCCGGGCTAAGCCCGGTATACCCACTAAAACGACCCAGCGGCATTCCCGCATCGTCTTAGTGGAGGGGGACTGGGAGACCGGCGCAGCCTTTGCGTCCAGTCCTCCTCCGACGAACACCCACCCAACCCATCACGCCCTCCCCGTAGGGAGAGGGCCGGGAATGACGGACGAAGGCGGTGACGAGTGCAATGCGGGCGGAGACACCCCCGTGCCGGTCGCCCGCGTGTCACCACCAGGAGGAGGGAGAAAACGACCTCTTCTCCGACCTCTCCTTCGTCTTCGGAGCGGCGCAGCGAGAGGGTCTTCCTCACGCGCGCGCTCCGCCGCCTCCTTTTGCGAGATGACATCCTCGCAGAAGGAGGCGACCGCTGCCCAGGACTCCTCGCTCTCCAGCATAGATTTGACCACGCCGGGGAGCGACAGGTCCTGTCCGATCTCCGCAATGAGACTACGGCGCCGCTCGGACCAAGCTGGGCACACCTCGAGAGTGTGCTGCGCATTGTCTTCCGCGGCGCCGCAGTCGTGGCACGCCGCAGTCTCCTCCCTCCCGATCCGGTGCAGGTACGAGCCAAAACAGCCGTGTCCTGACAGCACCTGCACCAGACGGAAGGAGAGGAAACCGTGTCGCCTCTCAAGCCAGTCCTGCAGGACCGGACCGAGCGCGTCCAGGGTACGGCGGCCAAAGGTGGCGGCGGCGAGGTCCTGCGTCCAATGGACCACAATGGCGTCCCTCGCCTCCCTCCGCACGGCCTCCCTCTCTTCCGCGACGGGGCGCTCCCCGAGCGCTTTCCGGCGCGCCGTCCATTCGTACACTCTGGCGAGCACCCACGCCTCCAACTCCCAAGGAGGGGTGCTGGCCAGAGCGCACGCCGCCGAAAAGCCTACCGAGCGGTAGGCCCTCGCAACCCGCAGTGCGATGGCCCTTTGAGGCCTGCGGATCGCCGTCGCGTTCTCCCTTCTGTGCAGGGACTCCTCCCATATGGGGGCGCCGTATAGGGCCATGCTCCGCAAGATGCCAGCATACAGGCGCCGGCATAGCGCACCAGGCCCCCCCAGGTTCGGGAGGAGCCATGACAGGGCGTCCGCGGCTTTCAGCAGGCGCGTCGACAGCCCGCTGAAATGTGGGCCGAAGCGCCACCTGCTGTCAAGTACCAGACCCAGATACTTCATCTGAGTCTGTACGTCCACCCTGGTGCCCTCCACAACGATGTGGGCGTCCGGAGGGCAGCGCTGCCGAGGCCCGTGGAAGAACACAGCCTCGGTCTTGTTCAGCGCCACTCTCAACCCCAGGCGGCGAATCCTCCCTGCGACCAAGGACCCGCCAGCCGAAGCCAGACAGGCCGCCTCCCTGAAGTTCCTGCCCTGGGCAGTGAGGAGAGTGTCATCCGCGTAGCAGATGACACTCGTGCCCTGGAGCAGGGCTCCCCGCAGGAGCCAGTCGAACCCGATGTTCCACAAAGGAGGGCCTAGCACCGACCCCTGTGGAACACCGGACTCTGCGCCGTACCGCCTCAGAGTGGCCGATTTGTCTACAAGGAGGACCTCGCGGTCCTCCAAGTAGTCGGCTAGCAGGTCCCTCAAGTATTGGGGCACTCCATGATACCGGAGCGCCTCCAATATCGTCGAGTGGGGAATGGAGTTGAAGGCGTTGGCTATGTCGAATGACACCGCCAGCACTCCATCCCCCGCCTCAGACGCCCCCCTCACCTGACCCTTGAGTAGGGCCAGCGCGTCGATGGTCGACCGACCCTGTCGGAAACCGAACTGGGCGTCCGACAGGTCCGGGCCGACCCTCCGCAGGTGGCTGTTCAGCCGACTGGCGATGATCCCCTCGAACAATTTGCCGACCTCATCGAGCAGAACGATAGGCCGGTATGCCGAGGGGGAATCGACCGGACGTCCCTCCTTGCGAAGTAGGCATAGCTGCCCCTCCTTCCAGGGCTTCGGGAACCTGCCAGCGGTAAGGCACGCGCTGAAAAGGTCCCGAAACCTGTCCTCCATTTGAGCGGCAGCTATGGCTACCACCCGTGCTGGGACGCCGTCCGGTCCAGGGGCCGTCTTCTTTGCGCGGAGGCTGAGTAACCCCGCGCTAAACTCCTCCGCCGTCACCGGAGGGACCTCCTCGTCCTGTGACGCCTCCCTCTGTGGAGGATCCATCGTTGGTGGGGTAAATTCAGTCCTGCGTGGAAACAAGGACCGAACCACCCCATCCAGCAGGGCCGGCTCGAGGGTCTCGGTCAGCGGGGGACCGTGGGGGCGCAACTTGTTCCGCGCCGCCTTGTACGGTCTCCCATAGGGATCCCGGTCGAGACTCTCCAGCATCTCGGCGTTCGCCGCGTCCCTGGCAGCGCACATAGCCGACCCGAGGGTCGCCTGCGCCTCTCTGTAAGAGGCGTACAGGAGGTCCTCGGCTGCCAGATCACGTGCGCTGCGTCGTCGGCTCCGCGTGTAGGCCCTCCTGGCCGCCACGCAGTTGGCACGGAGCCCCGCCAACTCCTCCGTCCACCAATAGACGGCACGACGGGGAGGGGGACGGCGAGACCGAGGCATGCTGGAGTTGCACACTTCGGTCAGGGATCCCCTGAGCTGCACGGCTGCGACGTCAACGTCCAGGACCTCAACAGGGGGCGACAGCCAGTCCTGCAAGAAGGCCGCCTCCTTGGCTGCCTCCCGGTCCAAGCGAGTGAGAGCCCACCGAGGGAAGGGAGACCTGCCAGAGCGGGCCATCTCCCCCCGGGAGCTCGAACTCGAGGTGGAGATGTCGAACCGCACATATCTGTGGTCCGACATGGTCTCCACCGTCTCCACCCGCCAGTTCACGATGCGTGCGGCTAGCAAGGGGGTGGCAAACGACACGTCAACCACCGAACCTCCGCGTTGCCGCACACACGTGTGGACCGACCCCCTGTTGAGGAGGGTCACACCGCAAGACGCTGACCAAAACTCGACGGCGCGGCCCCGGACGTTGCAGGAGGCAGCCGGGTTGCCCCAGGCCTCCGACTTGGCGTTGAGGTCGCCCAGCACCACGACCTGGCGTGGCGCCGCCCTCCCGACGACGGCAGTGAGGATTTCGAGAAAATTCTCAAAGTCTGCGAGAGGGCGGTTCGGGGAGAAATAGACCCCCACAAGGGCTAAATCTCCCCACGCGGCGGCCACGTATCCCTGACCCTTCTCTAAAAGCGAGAGGGGAGGGGAGTCCGTGGAAGACCGCGACACCACTGCCACCAAGCCGTCTCGATCGCCTACCCAATTGGCAGGGACCGAGTAAGGCTCAGCGACAACCACTAAGTCCACCAACCACTCGGCCATGGTCTGCATCAGCAGATCCTGGGCAGCCCGGCAGTGGTTGGCGTTCGCCTGGAGGATGCGTTGCTCGACTCTATCCATCAATAGTCATCGCACCCCCCTCCTCCGCAGCCGTGCTAGCGGCAGGCCCGACTGGCGCCTGCGCTTTGCCCTTCTTGGCGGGGGGATTGCACATCCTCCCCTTCATCATGTGGTCTGCCGGGCGGCCGCTGGCGGCACACACTAGGCAGTGTGGCTTGGCGGCAGTGCAGGACACGGCTTTGTGGCCGACCTTGCCGCAGCGGTAGCAACTGTCCGTCCTGTCGACCTGGGACGGACAGAGGGCTCGGGTGTGGCCGATACCGAAGCACCTGTAGCAGCGCAGAGGCTGGTCTGCAAGTGCTCGGACTGCACCCGAGCTGAAGCCTACGCAGAGCCGTCCCTTGTCGAGGACGGCTTTAGCAGCGGCGACTGGGCACTCGAGCCGAATAGTGCCCATGCCACCGCGGCCAGGTCTTATATCCCTGGCTTGCACCGCTGCGACGCTACAGCCACCAATGGATGCGACCGCGGCCACCACCTCCTCTTTAGTGACCGAGTCGTCAAGGTCGGCCACCTCCACCGCCGCCAGCTTTACTGGTCGGGCCACCTTGGCCACATCCGCGACGGCCTCCTGCAGCTTGGCTGCGAAGAGGTCGGCGCTGGCACTGCCCTCCGCACCCGGGAACTCGAATATCCGAGCCCCGGTTTGGGTCCGCCGGCATTGACCGCCCTCAGCAACTGCTCCTTAACCTCTATCAACCCGCAGCTACTTAATCACGAGCTCTTCATACCAATGTTAAACCAAAATACGAGAACTGGAGAAGAAAAATTAAGCTAAGCTAGGAAATACAAGCTAAACGCAAGAAGTGTTAAACAAGGAAGCACTTTTCCTTGTTTAACTCTTGCATTCTTTTTAGCACGTATTTCCTACCTTTATAAAAAAAAACCTGGCAAACAGCGAGGTGGACTCGTCCGAGGGTCCCGTACTTTCGTAGCAATCAAATTTCTCCTTTTTCAAAGTTAACTTCTATTTTTATGCGATTGCAAAACTGTTTGTTCATATACGGTTATCACTTCAAAACTATGATCGTTAGAGAAATTATTTTATTTTATCTGTATTTTTATACTACCCTCCTACAGCCAGATCTATTTCAAACTAGTTACCAGTGAAAGCTCCGTTAAAATCGGTCAACAAACAGGCGAACTCGCACTACAGGGGTGTTTTTACCATTTTGGTACGGACCTCTAAAAATGGGTCACTCTTAAATCTCTTTAACAGTCGATCAGAAAGGAAATTAGGGTAAATCCCTGAATGAAGTCCATTCTACTCGATGGCTATGGAAAGAGTTGAAAAAATAGAACATGACCGAACGCTGACGGTAATGGAGGAAATGGGGGCAAAATGCGCCTCAATTAGTACACTGAACGGATGAATACAGAAATACTAGTCTGCATCTATCGTTTGTGAAGTGCGAGCATCCCGTAACTGACCTCACACTTCACAAAATATAGAGCGGTCAATTGAGAGTGACGCGTGGAACACGACTGGCCGTCGCCTGGTTGTTATCAGTCTGCAAGCCACCCACAGCCCGCCATCCACAAGCCCGCCCCTAGGGTGGCTGGGAATCGCCCTGCGTTTCCCAACCCACGGGGCATCTTCTTCCGTTGCGAAGGCTGTGGCGTGAGGTTTCCCTCTCCCGCACAGTTTCTGCCTCCACCTTCGCTAGCATTACAGTTTCGCAGAAGGTGACCGCTTCCTGTGCCTCGTCGCTCCGGACCATGTATTGAACCAGGGCCGGAAGCGGAAGGTCACCGCCGCCGAGCGCCTCGACGAGGACACGGCATTGCTCCGCCCAAGCAGCGTAGACCTACACCGTATGCTGCAGCTCTCCAACCACTCCGCAAAGACCTCGACTTATCGCCACAATGGTGGCGTGCCCAATCTTTTTCCTTCCTGCACTGAATGTACTGTTTGCTGCTGAGCTTTGTTTGAACCACGTAATAAGATTCGCCGTGGAAAACAACAGCCTGATCTTCTTCCAGAATCCAGGATTTAATGCCCGCTGCGTGTTCCATTTTGTGGTCTCCTCTGATCGCCATGCCGCTAACCGCTATAAGACTTCACTGTATCTAGTGAACTACTGCGTCAAGGCTGGGAGCTGAGGAGAAGTGCTGCCCAACAAGAGTGAACGAGCTCGAGAAACTTACCTCTGAGGTTCATCGTATAATAAGTTCAGTGCAGCCGCTTTAGCCTTCTCAATAGTCCTATCCTAGGTACAGATCAGTCTCTGTGCAGTGCCGTTCACTGTTGATTCAATCAGCTCCTAACCAGCCAGTCTACATGCAAAGCCTGTAGATTTCGAAATTTTCCAACTTATTTGAAAGTGGGTACTAAAACACTTACTTTAGTTAAAATGTATCCAATCACTGTTGGCCTACTGCGTCATTTTTTCTAGCAGATTTCACCTTTAAAACGATGACAAACGACAAATTAGCCTGCCAGTTACAATTTCAGTGTCGTTGTTTTGAAGTGGAGACTCTTTCAGAATATCTAACTACAGGAAAAATTGGCTGAAGCCTTTTGAACATGCAACATAATTATCATAAAGGAAAAAAGTCTATAGTTACTCATACTGTTCTATGTTTACTAATATTATAAATGCGAAAATAGGTTTATTTTTACTCCTAAATCACTGAAAAACATTTTTTGATGAAAGACGGAGATATTTTTTGACGAAAATACTAACCTTCGCACGCGCAGCTCACCCAGAGCGAGAGAAGTCATTTGATAATTCTTACCCACAAAAAAAAAAGTTTGTCGCTTTAAGCCGAAATACAGGTTCTTCCTAGTTCTGGTCCAGATGCTTAATCTTTTGTACATACATAATATTGTTCATAGCATTTATTTTGTGAACTAAGTATAATAAGTACCTACTTCTTGTAAAAGAAGATAAGGCTAGGCAGATTTGGTACTGATCCGATACAGAAAATCTTTTTACTTATTAAAAGCTACGATATGAGAAAAAGGAATGAAAATCCATTTATTTGACGACAGTCCGAGTACACAAACAAAATAAAGTAAAAAAGTGATAGTAAAAACAACATAAAGCAGTGCGTGCCTTACTGCTGCGTCAAAAAGGTTCATTTCAGCAATGTTGCCAGACTTAATATTGTCTAACGCTGGTCTAACAATGAATCTTGAGTGATGAGCAACGGAGCAATCGGTTTCAAACATAATAACGAACATTGGTGAATAAGTATGTAAATGATAAATGATACCCTGAGAAGAAACACCGAAACAAACTCAGAGGTCAAGGTATCTTTTGAAGTCCATACAATTGTACTGCCAAACCCAGAAGCCCATGAAAAGAATAGGAAGTTAAAAAATGAAATGGCTCAGTTATACAGTCAATACACTGATGCCATAGAAGACCGGGATAGGCTCCAGCTTGTTGTGGACGGATGTAACACTTCCTTCAGTGACTGGGCCACCATTGGTATTTATAAAAGTAGAGAACGGCTTTATGAGCTGTACGAAGAAAGAACTTATATTAATACTGTAGAGTTTAATTTATATGTTAAGAATTATACTAAACTATTTAAAAAGGTTTGTTATATAGCCAAGTCTAGGTACTTGAGTGCAAAAATTAAAAATAGTAGTAATGTGATAAAAATGACTTGGGATATTATTAATAGCGAAACGGGAAGGTCTTGCAATCGAAGTAGTGATTATAGCCTTGCTATTAATGACAATATAATTAAATTAGATTCGCAAGTCGCCGCGGCTTTTGAAGATTTCTTTGCAGAGATTCCCGTATCGACAACTAAGTTTCTAGATTCATCACCTAGGGCTGCAGAAGCATTACTTAAAGAAAACGTTCCAGTTTGTGATGCCGAATTCAAATTCCAACATGTCACTTCTAATGATATCGTAAAAACGTTTAACTCATTGAATGTTAAAAAGACTGCCGATCTATGGGGTAATTCTGTCGACCTTGCTAAGTCCATTATACACATTGTAGCCTCTACTTTAGCTGTTATTTTTAATAATTGTATAGACCGTGGTGAGTTTCCTGATCTAATGAAATATAGTAAAATAATTCCGTTATTTAAATCGGGGAGTACATCAGACCCTTCCAATTATAGACCAATATCTGTGCTACCTACTTTTAGTAAAATTTTTGAGAAACTTATTTTAAATCAAATGCAAAGTTATTTTAATAAACATAAATTTTTACATAACAAACAGTTTGGTTTTACGAGGGGTCGTTCAACAACCGATGCCGGTGTTGAACTTCTAGGACACATTTACAATGCATGGGAGGACAAATGCGATGCTTTGGGCATTTTTTGCGATTTGTCCAAGGCGTTCGATTGCGTTCTCCATGAGACGTTAATCAGGAAATTGCACTATTACGGAATCCGGGACGCCTCTCTGGATCTTCTTACTTCATACTTGAGTGGTAGGATTCAGAGAGTTGATGTCAATGGTAAAAGGTCTCCTGGATCGGTAGTCAGGATGGGGGTCCCCCAAGGCTCAATTTTAGGTCCCTTCCTGTTTCTGATATATATTAATGACTTGCCGTACCTCATAAAAGATAAATATGATATAGTGTTGTTTGCAGACGACACGTCGCTTTTGTTCAAACTAAAACGTCAGCAGATGGTTACTGACAATATAAATAGTGCCCTTGCGACTGTAGTTAACTGGTTTAATGTTAATAATCTTCTACTTAACGAGAAGAAGACGAAATGCATAAAGTTTACTTTACCTCATGTAAGACAAGTGAATACTGTTCTAACAATAAAGGGTGAAGAGTTGAAACCCGAAGATACCACAGTGTTCTTAGGCATCACTTTGGATGCGAAGCTTCAGTGGGGCCCCCATATAGATAAACTGTCAAAAAAACTCAGTTCTGCAGCATTTGCCGTAAGGAAAATTCGTGGCTTAACTGATTTAGAAACGGCCCGTTTAGTGTACTTTAGTTACTTTCATAGCGTGATGTCATATGGAATTCTGTTGTGGGGAAATGCCGCCGATATGCAGACAATATTTGTTTTACAAAAAAGGGCTATTCGTGCGATTTATAAATTAAATCCCAGACACTCACTCAGAGAAAAATTTAAAGAGATTAATATAATGACTGTGCCCTCTCAGTATATCTATGAGAATCTCTTGTACGCACATAAAAATATTAATCTGTTTAAAAAATACAGTGATATCCATAGCATAAATACTAGGAACAAACACAATTTTGTTGTTCCTAAAACCAGGCTCAAGAAAATAGGTGGTTCCTTTCGATGCCAATGTATACATTTTTATAATAAACTTCCTGGCCGCATTCAAGAACTCAGCATAAATAAATTCAAAGTATTTATAAAACGTAAGCTATGCCAGAAAGCTTTTTACACAGTTAAAGACTATCTGGAGGACAAGAAGGCTTGGGATTGAGCTGCTTCAGTTGTGTACATGGCCCAATGTTTTATGTTGTTGTTTTGTTTCTGTGTTTTTCTTTTATATTTTTACACTTTGACATGTTTTAATTTTCGTTTAGTTTACTTTTGACATGAATGTTTACTTTTTAAAGTATTCTTTTTATTTTATTACAATTTCTTATTTTGACATGAATGCTTACTTTGTAAAGTATTATATTTTTTAATTTATTTACTATTGTGAATATGAGGACTATATGGGTTATTATTGCTTTTTCCTCTTCAACTATTTTTTTTTCCTTTTTTTTTTAGCGTTGTCTGGCTGTTAGAGTTTTTTTGTGGCCTACCCAAATGTCCTTTCATTGGCATTGTTCGTCGAGTCGTTGAGCTCCTTATTGGTTCTAAGTTGAGCTACTCGACTACTGACCAAGGCTTGCAATGAATGGACAGGTCCACTCAAATCTGCGTGGTACTTTCCTCAAAAGACCACTTCAGACACTGACATGGTCCTCATATAACGTATTGTGAATGTGAGGACCATGTAGATCGCTATGTTAGGGGTTCATTTCTTGTTAGTCTGGCGGTTTGAGTTCTTTATGTGGCCTACCCAAATGTCCTTACTTTAGTATTGATCGTCAAATCGACGAGCTCCTTAAAGTTCTAAGTTTGAGCTACTCGGTAACTGACAAATGCTTGCACTGTCTGGACAGGTCAACTCAAATCTGTGTGGTACTTTCCTCAAAAGACCACTTCAGACACCAACCTACATGGTTCTCATATGATTTGACCAGTACAATTGTATGGACTTTAAAAGAGACCTTGACCTCTGAGTTTGTTTCGGTGTTTCTTCTCAGGGTAGTCAGCTAGGAAACACCGGCCTCATCTAGTTTATAAAGACCAAAAATATTGACGTGTAAAAGTGTTATTTACAACCTACTTACAAAATAAATATCATTTATCATTTATCATTTATCATTTACTGGTCATCATATGAGAACCATGTGGGTTGGTGTCTGAAGTGGTCTTTTGAGGAAAGTACCACACAGATTTGAGTGAACCTGTCCACTCAAATCTGTGTGGTACTTTGTGTAATATGGGCATAGAGAATATTGTCATCAGTGACTGCCATAGATTACTTTTTATCCGAAAAAGCACGGTTCCTTTGGGGGCATCAACGCAGATTAAAACTAGCGGAACATAAAGTTACGGAAATATATCAAGTCGGGGGCCTTTTATTATACTTAAAAGCCTTTCTTAGCTACAGTAGGACCTCGATTATCCGGACTAATTGTTGTCGGTAGGCATCCGGATAATTGAAAGTCCGGATATCCCAATATATGAAGAAAAACGGGCTTTTTGCATATGTACATATGTAGTCTGTACCATACATATGTAATGTTAGGTGTTTATTTAAAACAACAAATACATATGAGCGAAAATAAACGTTTATTAAGAAATTGTACATAATGTACGTATAATTTGCTTACAATAATTATGTATGTATTTGGTAATTTGCATTAGGTAATCATGAAATAAAATAATTAGTTTAATTTGGTTTAAAATATTTGGTAATTGTCGTTTGACGTAAGCCACTTCTTCTCTTCGTATGTGGCGTGGCGTTATGCAAGTTTTGACATGTTAATGTTAGAATAAACTCGTCGCGATTGGCAGTGCGGATAATCGCGAATTCGGATAACCGAGGTCCGGATAATCGGGGTCCTACTGTACTTTTAATTTTGTCGTAGAGGCACTAAACTTTTTACGACTCAGCTGCAAACTTTTCATTATGAAGCAAACTGGGTAGTTTTACGTTTCTTGTAAAGACCTTATTTAATCTTCCTTATTTTCGTCAACTTTTTTAAACACACGGTTATAGTCCCAAACATGGTTAATTTGTTCGATAATATACAAGCTTCAAAAGAAATAGAGCTATTATTGAGTAAAAAAATAGAAAAAAAAACAGATAAAATAAAGTCCCGCCATTTTTGACATTGACGTTTCTATCTGTCAATTCCCACATGACGCAATCTCGGATCCTTATTTTTATCAGAACTTTTAAAGGCATGTGTTGGCCACAGCACACACATAGCATTTTATCACACCTAAGTTTCTTTCTTACCGAAACATTTTCTGCAAAATCTTTTTTCCCAGCAGTTATTTTCAAGAAAAGCCTGTACATTAGATAAACTAAATTTCCCGCTACGCAAGCGTGTTTAAACGTTTTCCTATCAGCGATTCGCACGCATTAAATGATATTTATCTAGCCATTACGACGCCATATTGTGTCCTGTTACACGAACCCGTTTTAGGCCGTCGATATTGAATTTCCTTCGTGTTACAGAGGTTTATTCCGATTTATGCTGTTGTGCTTGTGACTATGTCGAAGTTTCTACAAGTTTATTTGTTTGGGAGAATAATTTGATATGGTAATTGACTTTCGAATATTTTGAGACTCAATTCGTAAATAAGAAAATAGCGCTAAATCTTAACGTTCCCACTGCTGGGACACAACACAGGCACACACAGGCCTCCTCTCTAGGAGAGGGAATGGGCCGTAATCCACCACGCCGGCCCAATGCGGGTTGGTTTGGGAACGTTAAAAGGCTGATTATGCTTATGCTTATGCTAAATCTTAGGCACCTCAACCAATCTAAACTAGTACTCATTCTTCATATACTCATCTTTTTGCTTTCATGGTTACGAGGTATAACAGCAGCTTCTACGCACTTTGACTACAAAGTTTGATGCGATATCAACCTCATTTCTTGGTATTAACTTTCAATTTTTAAAAGATACCATAGACCATGGGATTGATAAGTATATACATATGATATACATCTAAAGACAACATTGTAACAGTCACTCTCTAAACATCATTTTAAATTCGAAAACAATTTCGTAATAAATCTCCGAATATTTACTTCTAAAAACAAATCAGTTCGCTTTCGAATTGTGTGCACTCACTTGAGTGACGTCCCAACTCGCATTCCAAGTGCACTGCAGCACCCGATAGGTACCTACTGGCTCCACAACCCAATGTCTGGATAAAATCAATAGTAGATACGAGACCCGTTCTCTGACAATCCAGACTGGGGTGGCTAACGACCCGTAATTAGTATCGGAGGTATTCGTTTGGCTATCGAGAGGACGATTTAACGTGCTCTCTGCGATACGGACCGACCAACTTCTAAATCCCAAATAGCTTCGCTATCTTTTAGTGAAATAAGTTGGTTTATCTTAGCTTCTTTCCGCGACTTCCCTCGCGTTATTAAAGATTTTTGCTAAAACAGAGTAATCTATTACCGTCTCCAAGGGTCCCATGTATCAGACTGTAGGTGCCAAAAGTCATCAAAATCGGTTCAGCAATTTAGTTGTGAAAGTGTAAAAAACATTGCTGAGCCATGTAGGGGCAGCCGTGAAGCACACACTGTTTTCTTTTTGTGCTTTATTGTATTTGAGTTTCTTTCTTTTCTTTTTTTTTCTTTTAAACTTACTTTCGTATTTTACAATATTAGATACATAAAATAAGGATAAGACATTGCATTGCTCCCAAACAAACAATTTGTCTGCCACCCACACCGTCATTTATCACGCTGGCCAGACACGTCATTTTGATGTGTCACGTCAATTTGCCAGATTCAAAGCATGACGCCATGTCATAGAGGAAAATAGAAGGTTTACTAAGGTTTACTAATCCCAATATATAGGGAAAGGCTAGGCAGATGATGATCTCTATCTTCCTCTCAAATAGCTTTGTCTGTCTCTCTGTTATCTTTACACGTCTTAACGCCTGAACGGGTTTGGATGAAAATTAGCACACACGAAAACCATAACCTAGAATAGGATAATTTTCAACCTGGAAGTATGTTCCGGTGGATATAATTTCTGACAGTCCCACAGGCGCTGATAGAAGCTTGTTCTTTTTTAAATTTAGGTATTACACCTGCCATGTTAGGTGAGATGTAATTACTGGCGATTTTTCCAGAGTCCTGCCAGAGTATTTCCTTCCCGATAACTACAACCTGAGAGCCTTTAAGTCAAGAGTGAATAGTTTACTTCTGGGAAAGCGTGCTTCATCTTCGACCACATAACGCTTATCATCAGGTGAGATAGTGGTCAAATGCGTGCCTATCAATAGTAAGAAATTTAAAATATGTTCACGTCAAAACCTAATAACACATTACTCGACTTGGGAATCGAAATCCAGAAATCAGTCTCATTATGAACGCTTGCGAACACTATACCAAAGAGGCATAATGAGCCTTTTAAAGCTCCCACTGCTGGGACACAGGCCTCCTCTCTAGGAGAGGGAATGGGCTATGCCAAAGAGGCAGTATGTTATAATAATAATTAATGAAGAACTTGGTTACCATTTGATTTGGGGCCAATCATTGTTTACGTAAAAATAGTTAAAAAAACCGTTTTGACCTTCTGTCTTTTCTGGTTCTACCAACATTTCATATTTTGTGTTGACATCGACACTATATTATTCATCGTTGCGATGTCCAAATTTCGAAGTCAATTTCATAAACCAATATATACTTTTTTTGTTGAAAATAGTTGTTTTGTCTGAGACAAAGGATTTGGTTTGGAATATTCTGATGGGTACTCGAACACGCATAATATATCTACTTGAGAAGTATGTGGCTGGGTTATAACAGCCGTACAGGGCCCTAAGTCTGCTATTTTTATAAATTAGTCATTCCAACACGATCCCACTATCATTTTGCTAAAAGTTCGTAATCTGCTAAATTCATAATGGTCGATCATTGGTCGGTCAATGGTCTCGTGATACTTTTTGATAACCGAGCTATTAAAAGAAATGACTGCACAACAACGTTCTAATGGTAGGTCACTGATCAAAGAAACTGTCAAAGTTTTAGCAGATTACCGCATAGGTACGTCTGTCATTCATTTGTCATTATGTAAGAGATTACCATTCTATGTTATTTCTATTAATGGAGTGTCAGTGGTTGACCATTGGAAAGTCATAGTGACGCTTTTGTATTAGTAGATTACCAAACTTGAAAAATCAACCATTATGAAGTCAATGATAGAACATTCTGAGACTATTGTAATAGCAGACTTGAGGCCCTGGTCGATCTTTGAGGTAAAGCAACGCGGGAGAAGTCATATGATGATTTCCAATGCAGAAAAAAAAATAAAAAAAAAAACAGCCGCACAGGTCGATGATCGAGGTAAAAGCAACGCTTACGGAGATCTATCCGTGGATGTACGATTACCCACTAAATACCGAGCTCCCTCCGTGCCTCAGAATGCACACTAAACCGTAGGCACCAGCTTTCATTTACTTATAGATCTTTGACAATCGTCACGGTTACTCAGAACCTAGTAGAGCTGACTACAGTCCTATCTGCGGCCTACCATATCATGAGGTGTTAAAACGTGAGTCTTTCGAGCGAGAAAGAGGGATTGGAAAGAGGGAGTTATACACCCTATATAGCACCAACCCTTTTTCTCGCTCGGAAGACTCACGTTTTAAGACGTCATGGTACGCCCGCTGCTCCATTATTGTAACCATTGTTGAGGTCGGATGTCAAATTCTAGTACTCAGCTACATGCGGTTCGAATGGATGCTGAACCCAAATTAGTTAGGAAAAGCCAAATTGACATATCTACATAAATACATTCTTGACCGAAAAATTTGATACTTTAATAATATCACAAGATCTAGATAGAGCACATAAGCATAGCATAATCAGCCTTTTAATGTTCCCACTGCTGGGATACAGGCCTCCTCTCTAGGAGAGAGAATGAGCCGTAATCCACCACGTGGGCCCAATACGGGTTGGTGAATGTCACATGTCTTCGAATTTTTGGTTCTAGGACATGCCGGTTTCCTCACCATGTTTCCTTCACCGTTTTTAGAGCAGTGGCGAAGAAAGCGCCTGGCTGGGTTCGAACCCGCTTCATCGTCGGGTCCTTTACCACTCGGCCACCACTGCTCGCAGATTATCTAGAGCACAAAAAACGATTAATATAAAAATATATTAATGCCCTGACAACTAATTAAAATCTTAAAATAATTTACGGCTAGTCCGTTTTGCATGCATTTGCATTTAATGAGCTGGCAAGTGGCCACGGAGGTTTAATATGAATAATTTAAGAATAAAACGTAGACTGAGCTTTTCTCAGTGGGCTTAAAGACACGACATTTTCTAATTAGACTTTTTTCCAAGCGTTTTTAGAGAAATGGAGAACTTAGATTTGCACTATTTCGATTAATTTGTTTCATAGTTTGTGTAATTAATTTCATCGCCATTGCTCTCAAAACGGTGAAGGAAAACATCGTGAGGAAACCGGCATGTCCTAGAACCAAAAATTCGAAGACATGTGACATTCACCAACCCGCACTGGGCCCGCGTGCTGGATTACGGCCCATTCCCTTTCCTAGAGAGGAGGCCTGTGTCCCAGCAGTGGGAACGTTATAAGGCTGATCATACTAACAAAAGTATACATCATTTTTAATGCCATTTAGGGACGGTGTGAATGTTTGGATAAATGCTTACATTCAATTAAGTACACTTCTGATATTGATAAGAGAGATGTAGAAAGTATCTTCGAAATCTGATAGTAGTTTGTAACAGTTTCTCCTTCAGTTGCAGCATGAAGTTGAGTCGCTAAGTCTTTTATACGCAAAAGTCAACAAGTGTATGATAAGAGTGCAAATTGTATGGGAAACATACGGTTCAGAATTTTGGCGCGGCTGCGTTGCTTATCCTATCAAAATCAAACGGCCAATTCTTGTACTTAATAACGTTCTTATAATCAATATCACCTCAGCAGAAATTATTGCCAAAAACTTTTAAAAATGTAAGGACATTATAGGACTTTAATACAACACTAAGAAGAAGAAGATGGCAGTAAATTCCATTCCTTTGTAATCCTTTTTAAAACGTTTTGTGGGTAGAATGTCCGCCATGTACCGGCTACTTACGTATCGCCGCACATCTTGTAGTACCATATTGAAACAGGCTAGGCGGAATTGTAACCGATATAAAACCGACGGGTAAGCAACTCGGCGTCTCTGTTCAAGACTTTGTAGCTTCGGCTCATTGCCGACCTTATTGGTTATTGGCAACTTTGTCTGCGTCATATAAAAGAGCGAAAAAACCCCACTTTTGCAACATTTTTTATTGATGTTCCTCCCCTATTGGTCGCCTTCCTCGATAAATGGGCTATCCAACACTAAAAGATTTTTTCAATTCGAACTCGCAATTCTTCAGATTCGCCCGTTCAAACAACCAAATCAACAAACTCTAAAGCTTTATAATATTACTAGCTGGCTCCCGCAACTTCGTTTGCGTCACACAAGAGAGACAGAAAAAATAACCCTGTTTTTACACGACTGCCAAAAAAAGGAGTGTTATGTTTTCGGGGTTCCATATCTGTGTATGTACTCGTATGTATGCATGTTTGTGAGTTTCTTTATTCCACCATAACTTCTAAACAGCTGAACCGATATCAATGTGTGGGGTATCGTTATGGGCTATCTAACACTGAAATATTGTTAGTGGAAATAAATAGTTCCTGAGATTAGCACGTGCAAGCAAACAGACAAACATTTTTTCTACTTCTACTAATATTCAGTGTCAAATGGTTTCCATTAGACATGTGAAGAAAACATAACGTCACATCCCTAGTACTGTCAAAAAGCGCACGTTCAAACCTCGCTCCCGTATATTCCCAATCACGTGTAGAACAAGTTAGCACGCGTGCCCTGCGCACTGCGCACCGGATTATCACGAGAACAGCAGCTCAGTCGATCCTTGTCTCACTAACTAAAGCTTGCAAGTGTCTTTGCAACTGAAAGATTAAGTGCACGATCAATGAAGAAGCCCTGAGGGATATCATAATTCGAAGCACCCTAAAGGATATTTTCCTAACAAAAACTATTTGGTCCGTCACATAAACTACAAAATAAAGGTATAAGATCTAACGATATGAAACTACTTGTAATTAACTTAATTAACATTTTTGCCTATGTGCATGTTTATTCCGGCTAACCGCCGAAACGGCTGGACGAATATCGATGATATCTGGCAGATAGCAGATGTCATAAGGAGTAACTAAGGTACTTTATTTAAAAAAAGGTACCGTGAGAAAATAGCAGCTATCCCCATTCGTCTGCAAACTATTCTTGTATCGCAACAAAAAGAGTGGAACATCTCATTTGCAATATTATAAACACCTACAAACTAAGCAGTAGATAATATTAAAACTCAGGATCTTCGTCATTGTACAGCTTTCAATGCATTTAAATAGACTTATTTATTCCAGCTGCCATGTTTATTCAACTTTTCTACTTATTTCAGTTATTAGGACTCTGTCTGGTATAAAATGTCGGCTTTGTTGTTAAATCTTTTCCTTTTCTTTTCAGTTTGTTTGAAAGATTTAATTCGATTTCTGAGTAATTAATTATGTACACACATAAGTAATTACTCAGAAATCGGACAAGAATTAATTGCATTGCATGATGGGCTAAATACTTCTAAATCAATAGAAGTATTTAGCAATTAATTCATGCCCTTATGCGCATAGCCTTTTCAAAGAAATTTCGAAACGGCTTGTTGACACTTTTCATGACTGAAGAGCTGGCTTTTATTATACTGGCCAAAGGCTAAGCATTGCCATTCAACGTGGCAATGACGCGTTCCCTTTATCTGGCAGAATCTGGATGCTCGTAATTTATAGGAAAACCATCTGCGACAATAAGCTCGCGTGGGACCGCCGGACCCCACAGCACCGGAGCCACGACAGAAACCATGGCTGCTGCACGTTGCTTGTTTGCTGGCATGCTGCACGCTTGCTTGCATGCTGCACGCTTGCTTGCATGCTGCACGCTTGTTGCATGCATCTCATACTTGCTTGCATCAATGGTAAGAAATACAAAATTATTCTATTATGAATTATATAATAACTGTGAATATTTTGTAAGTGTATCAAGATGTTTTTTTTTTCTATTTATTATGGATATGAAAAGTATGCCAAAATACAATTCTGACTGCGAGCTTTCCGCGATATGATGGTTCCACTTGCTAATTATTATGGATACGAAATTAATATGCGAAGTGAAGACTATGCTATCCGTTGTTATGCAAAATAATATTATGATATAAAAAAATCTACTACAAGACAGACAGACAGACCTGGTAATGACGCCTGTCTATTGGGCACATTACCAGCTAACGCGTTGGGGCCGAATCCGCCGAATCTATTGATGATATACTTTAGTTTGTTGTTGGTTTAGTTTATTAAAATATATTGAATAGTTTAGGTATTTCAAATTGCATCATATATATTGTTCGTAATTTCTTTCCCAAAAAAAAATTATGTATTTTGGATTTTATTTATTTGTTGTTTACCTACCACAGTGTTGTCTTTTTAACCAAAGGTTGACTGGTAGAGAATGCCTTGTTGCATTAAGTCCACCCATGTACCACTATTGTACATAAAGTTTAAATAAATTATACCTTATTCACCAACATCATCATAATTTTTCGAACGACTGCTGGACATTGCGGCTTCCTCCAAGTATCGCAACCAGCGGATTTTCTCGGCCTTCACAAAGTTATCGATCCACCTTGGAAGTGACTTGCCAATGCTGTGTGTTCCTATCCAATGTGGCTACTCCTAAACCTTTCGGTCAGCAACCATCTAGCTCTGTGTGGATGTGTGGACTCTGAAGCAAGACATCAATATTTATCTATACTAATATTATAAAGCTGAAGAGTTTGTTTGTTTGAACGCGCTAATCTCAGGAACTCCTGGTTCGAATTGAAAAATTCTTTTTGGGTTGAATAGACCATTTATCGAGGAAAGCTTTAGGCTATATATCATCACGCTTAAGCCAATAGGAGCGGAGCAGCGATAAAGAATGTTTTGAAATCGGGGATTCCACGGGGACGAAGTCGCGGGCAGCAGCTAGTGTTAAATATTTATTGCACACTACTTAAGCGTACCAATATGTATTACTCTTAATCCATCCATTTGATCGGCTCTATGCTAATCTGAACAAGATAGGTACCTACCTACTTCAAACTTTATGATGCCGAAATCCCTTATTTTCTAGTCAAGAATCAGAATCTCAAAACGAAGAACGTTAAAATACAATTCCTTTTACTAAAAAGAAACACATTAAAGCAAAGGCCTCGACAACGTTCGCCTTTCACTACCACAGACGAACGAAACGTTTTCAAAATGGCGCCTTTGTGCGTTTCCCGCGCTTTGTAACGTCACAATTTTACAGAAACTGTCTTTTAATCGCAGAAGCGTCCTTTGCAAGTTTGAAATGCGAATAAGTAAACCGAATTTTCGTTTCAAAATGTTTTAATGATGAATTTCTTGAATTATTTCTAATACCTCATGATTTAGACTCTTATTATAATTTGGCACAATTACAATGTACATAATAAAAGTGTTCCATGATGATGAGTACAATGACCCCTTAACAACTCACATCTTCATCAGGGGTAGGTTTGTTCCACTTAAAATTGAAAAATAAAAAACTTTTTACAAAGTATTCTTAAAAACTTTTTTATTTTTCACACAAATATAACTCTACTCTACTCGGTGTTTTTGGATGATTCTTCGTTTTTGGAACACCAACTTCCGAAATTAAAGTTATTTTATACATTTTGTGCTTAGAAATCGGTTCTATTTTTTGTAAAAAGTTTTAGTAGTAGAAAAAGAATCATCAAAATCGCACACAAAAAAGAATACAGTCGACTTGAGAACCTCCTCCTTTTTTAGAAGTCGGTTAAACAAAAAAATAAATAATAAATCTCCTCATCGCCACTACTGGGTTACCCAGTAGAGGCGAGAGAGATACGTTAAAAAATGTGCCTAGATAAGTACAAACACCAACGAATACTCAGTTGTCCCTATGAGCTGCTTCCTTTCTACCTACTTAAAGCTCCTTCGCACACCTTTATAAAGATGCTTTAGACTTAGGTCGCAGCAAGCGAAGCCGGTATTGTGCCTGCGACGGTTCCTTACACAGCATAATCAGCCATTTATTGTTCCTACTGCTGGGACATAAGCTTCCTCTCTAGGAGAGGGAATGGGCCGTAATCCACCACGCGGGCCCAATGTCACATGTCTTTGAATTTTTGGATCTAGGACATGCCGGTTTCCTCACTATGTTTTCCGTCACCGTTTTGAGAACTCTGGTGTTGAAATTAATTACACAAAGTAATGCGCCTGGCTGGGTTTGAACCTGCGACCTACAATTCGTAAGTCGGGGCTGTTACCACTCGGCCACCACTCTTGCTCTTACACAGCGATTTGCTTGAAATAAATAACAAGATTAGGTACAGTTACAGTTTAAAGGAAAGCTTGTTGCAAGCTTTCCATTTTTCTGGTTAATTTAGATAACAGTTAGGTAGACATAAATGATATAATTATAGGTGCCTAGTTTACACAAAATATCTGGAATAACTTCAGTGTAAAACGGTAAAACAGGTTTTCCGTGTAAAAATGCAATCGGTAGGGTAAGAGGCACATAGATGGGTTTTAGTCAGTAAGAGTCTGAAACTCCTTTCACCAGAGCGGTATTATAAGATTTGATCTCACGCTAAAAGTGGAAAATATAAAAAAGTATAGTTCCGTAAAAAAAAAAAATATTTTCAGTCAATTAAAAATATGCAGCGTCATCTGTTATTAATATCAAGAGCTAATAAGAACGCGCCATCTGTTTTCGAACTTACGAAACTCAGATTTTCACTACGAGTCTACGACTACGTTAATACCAATAAAACAAAATAGAGGACGCTTGAACCAAATTTCATTATAAACTCTGAAAGTTATTATCTTATTGTTAGAGTTAACAGGAAATCAGATTAAGTAAAAGGGCTAATCAATGCCACAATAGTTTTATTATAACGTATATTATTTACATATCAACTAGAGCTACTTATTTATATACAAATTGGGAATAAAGACGAAATCACAGCATTGTACTGAACATTAGAGACACAACAAATAAAAAACTTAATTATTCTGTTTTTAACAAAAACTTAATAACCAGTATATTTTCAATAATAACAAAATAACAATAGGATTGCAATTACCTATTTCTTTTAAAGATTACACTAGTTTACAAGAAAAAAAACGCAGAGATGAGATACATGTGCCTAAATAGAATTTTTTATGCTGGTTACGAATCTGTGACTTAAAAAAATGTAGCACGTCTAGTTTCAAAAATATTTAATAAAATTGAAATTTACAAAAATACTTCACTTCTATAGAAAATTGTCGACAAAAAAATTAAAAGTGACTTATTTTCGCCTTTTTTTTGTAATCAGACTGCTCAGTTTCCCTTATAATTGACCAGCAATAGTCTGCCAACATGTTTTGGTCCCAGTATCCTTGGTATCTTTCTTCAAACATTTTCAGATCCTGGTGAAAACGTTCACCATGTTCATCACTAAATTGCCCTAGGTTTTCAGGGAAGAAATCTAGGTGCGAGTGAAGAAAATGTATTTTTAAAGACATGTTTACTCCCATTTTTTGGTAATTCTGTAATAATTCAGCAACAATACTTTCGTAGTTAACACTTTTCTTATTTCCGAGGAATTTCTGAACCACTGTTTTAAAAGATATCCAGGCAGCATTTTCAATTTGAGTCAAATGTGACGAAAATGTATCGTCCTTTAACAATTTTCGTATTTGAGGGCCTATGAAGATGCCTTCCTTCAATTTTGCTTCAGAAAGAGCAGGAAAAATAGCTTTTAAGTATGTAAAAGCAGGACCATTCTTGTCAAGGGCTTTAATGAAATTTTTTATCAAACCTAGTTTGATGTGGAGGGGTGGCAAAATAACATTATTCGGATTAATTAACGGATTGTATTTTATATTCTTGGTACCTGGCAAATATTCGTATCTTTTAGGCCATTCCTTCACAACATAATGTTGATCCTTTGCTCTCGAGTCCCAAAGACACAAAAAGCAACAATGCTTAGTGTAACCGCTTTGCATACCTAAGAGTAAGCCTACCACTTTTAAATCGCCACATACTTTCCAGTTATGCTCATGATACTTTATAAGTTTGATTAACGTTGACATCGTTTCGTAAGATTCCTTTGTATTTACAGCGTGGCCAATAGGAATAGACGGTTTGAGATTTCCGTTATGTAGAAGCACAGCTTTCAAACTTGCTTTGGATGAATCAATAAATAAACGCCATTCGTTGGAATCATAGACCTGTTCCATACACACGAATAAGCCATTAATGTCCGAACAGTACACAAATTCATCATGCCGCTGAAAATATTTTGAGAAACGTTCACTTCTGCTGCGATAAATACTGACTCTAGTCTCAGATGCTAACAAATTCCATTGCTGTAATCGTGAACCTAATAACTCTGCTTTGCTCTTTGACAGTTGTAGGTCTCGTACAAGGTCATTCAACCTTGACTGTGTTATAAGTTGTGGTTCCTTGTTGTCAGTCTCGTCTTCATCAGAACTGATCTCCTCTTTGGTGTTTTCAATCTGCAAGTCACTCTGACTTATTAGCCTGCTTTCTTCAGTTACACCAGAAGATGAGCCTGGTGGTGATGGGAATGGAATGCCATCAGTGTGTAAAATAGGCATTGTCACAGAAGAAACTTCAGGATATCGAACCTTACTTTTGTTTTTGCGGTTGAAACCAAATGATTTTGTTAAACAAAAATAGCAATCTGTATGGTGATTTGTTGGCATTCTCCACATCATTGGTACTCCAAACTGCAAATATTTATTTTTGCCTGCTTCCCAGTTGGTTAAAATGCTTTGACAGCTCACACAAACTACATGAGGGACCCATGATTTGTCCAGGTTTCCAATCGAAAAACCAAAATAATGAAAATAAGCTCTTTTCACTGAGTCCGTGATGTTTCTTCTGTCTTTTGACAACACAATCTTGCCACAAATGTAACAAAAATGGTCTGGATTAGTTTTACAAACCCTCGATGACATTTTAGAACACAAAATTATTATTAAGACACTTTTTAACAAATTATTTCACTTTTTACACAATCCAACTTATGCGCGGGTAGTCGTAAAATGTTTTAATGTTTAACTAAAAAGTTTGACGTGATAGAAATTTATGAATACTAAATTTATTTATGTAGGGTAGTAATGTATCAAAAACAATTAATGTAATCTTTGCGTTCGACAAAAAGTTTTTTTTTGTAAACTAGTGTTATTTACAAAATTGAAATAGTATTTTTTCTAAGTAGTGCATTAAGTGCCATTTTTGCCAGCAAAGTTTATCCATAGCCAAGTCTTGTTTGAAAATAGGTTACAAAGCTTAGCTTTCTTTTTTATTGATTTTCTTGTTTATCTTCACTAAACTGTGATGAAATCCATGTCAATGCCCATTTTAAATTCGTCAGCATGTACTTTAAAGCTTTAGTCCAATGCTCTTCCGAATTAAACTGTATTTTAATTGAATAGGCATGTGGCGGCGAAGCAGTATCTTCAATCTTTCCTTTATCTATTCGGTAGGGCAGGCAGAAACCTGTATTACCCTTTTCAACTTGCTCCTTAAATTGCTGAAGACAATCCAAGAAAGCTACCATTGCGGCATCAAACTTTGTATCCCAGAGAAAACGGAACCCACCTGAACCGTAAAGTGGTAAGACTTTTTGGTCCTCCAGTACTTCAATGTATGAATGGTTTCCGTATGGCACGAGACGGTAGCGCTGGAAGTTAAAACTTATTTTTCTTGCTAACGAAGCTAAAAGAAGGACCGTTTGACCCCAAGCTGCATTGATTTCAGACCAGTCAACTGGCGCTGATGGTAGCCGACCAAGCCTGAAGTTATTGATGATACCAAATTGACCAGAATCAGAAATATGGAAAGTAGCCTTAAATACATTAGTCTTCTTTAATTTTTCTAACTGTGACTGAGTATATGCAAGTTGACATTCATAAAACTTCATTTGATCTTCGATTGTCATCAAGTCTTTCCGATATCTTGTATACTCCCTCCAATAAACATCTTGTTCCTTCTCCAATCTCTCCTTTTCCCTTTCTTGAACTTCAATCTCCTCTTTCATGGCCCTTTCTTCTTTTTGCAACGCAGACAATTCTTGTAACAACCTACTTTGTTCTTGTTTCCAATCTTCTAACTCCTTTTCAAGGCCTTCCAAGTTCAAATCTTCTTTGTCATCCTCTAGCTTTTTTAAATAGTCATTGTAATCTTTCCATTCAGCCTCTGTCTGTCTCAACTGATTATCCATAAGCTCTAATAATGTATCTGTACACTCATCGCAAAGAGGATGATCAACATCTGAATTATTTGATAATAAATCAAATAATGTAGCTTTGACGTGCAATTGGTGACCTAATGAGGTTGTTTCCCAGCCATCAGAGATAACCATGAAACCATTTGCGCCGTTACCTGATTCTGACATGCGGAACGGAGGAACGTAGTGTTCTAAACTTGTGGACTGCATATCCAGGTCGACCTCATTGTTGCGACGAATCTGGAGGGTCAGATCAGCGATGGTATGCTCACCCAGATTGTGCAGTGACTCGTCAAGCTTCAGAGGCTGTAAACATCGCTGACACGAGAAGTTAACGAAAGATTTTGTTTCGCTCATTGTAACTCCCCTTCCCTGTTACGTCATTGATGAAATGTAGACTCAAATAACTTTAGTTCTAGCACTAAAACGTGGGATAAATCGTTATTAATAACTGTTCAAAGGTTTTGTTGCTCTTTTAACTTAAATTTAAGTAAATAAAAATGAAAACAAAGAACTTCGATCTCACGATTTGATTTATTTTGCAATTATGAATTTGGCGTTTGAAGGGATGTGCACGAATAGTGACTAGTTGAGAGATGATTAAAATCGACTATTTCTAAGAAACATAGGTTAAAGGAAATTTTAATATTTATGTACTGTTTAAATATTGAAAAAGCAATTGCTATAAAATTAAAAGATGTACTTACTGTAATAATTTTATTCTGGACGCACACGCAAATTATTCTTTGGTTTAATTTCTTGTGCAGCGTGTGTACACTATGTTTATTTAGATAGCATTCTACATTATAAAAAAAAACTTTAGAATCAACACTATGATATCAGTCCATAGATTACCTATAATAAGTGTAATTATTAATATCCGTCATCAATCTATCTATCATGGTTGTCATGCCATGCCAGAGTCATCGAAACGGAAATTCCGAGATGTTTACATCAAAAAACCCAAAGTCCCTCGCGCTTTGTTCTTAGCGGCTCTTGCTATGTGGGAAGCGATACCATTCACCTGGCCTCATGTCTATCAAATTTATGCAACATGTTGTCAAGCACAATCAATAAAATAGCTGTGATTTACAAACGCATCTTCGGAAAAACAACCACACTATTCGACTTACTAATTACTGATGATCACACCAGACTGAAAGGTTGTACAAAGCTGCGAAATAGCCCAGAAGAGATAGTAACCCATAAAACTTTGAACCCATTAAACTGATGTTCTGATTTCGGTTTTTCCTTTTCCTATCAAATGAAGGTTAGTCGGAATAAAACTCTAAAAGAACCGTTAGATACGAGCTGTCTACCAAAGTTCTTGCCTGCAACATTTACTTGGGTTTATTTGACTAGAAAGAAAAAGAGTTTATTAACAATTAGGTACCTACCTACCTAGTTACTCCATAGTTGACTAATCAGCTACTTCAGCAGACAGTATTTATGTATGTTTCCACACGATATTTTCTTGGACAGTTTTGAGAGCAGTGGTGCTGAAATAAATTACACAAAATAAGTCTGAACCGGTGTGAATTCGAACCACTAGATCCATTTCTACATATTATTATATCTATTTAACTGACTAATTATTTCGATTTTCCAGGAAATCACCCTGTTGACACCGTACATTATACAAAATATCTTTGATGATGATTGATTGTGTAACGTTAATTTGAAAAAAATAATGTTATTTCTAAAACTATGTACCTACCTACCCACCTAAACGCAGGTCAAAATCTGAAGGTGTTCATGTTGAAAAAAGCAACCCCGTCATTTACCCGTTATTTACCCACTTATTTTGAACGCACAGAGTTGACAGAGTTGCAAATGCCAGGTCAAAATATAAAAAAACTTACATGTGTAGAGAAAGGAAATAGCAAACGGCAACGAAAATCAAAGTTGCAATGCAGGAGCGCCTTTGCATAGTATAAACAGGGGTAGTAGTTTATCTTCATACAAACGCACCGCGCGCGGCTTGTATGTGTGCGCCATAGTATCTATGCGTCGACGCACGCACACTTTAACAAGTCTCGACCCGTTTCTCAGTGCGCCAGTCGGGGCTAACACTGCACGAGGTTCGCGCGTCACCGCTAAATAAATAAAAAATGTCTGACAGTCGCAGGAGAACGTATTGCTGTGTGTTTGGGTGTCTCAATAATTCATCGATTCCAGAATTATCTCTGTTCAGATTACCTAATGAACAGGAAAACTTATTCTAGCATATAATTTTTACTTGATGATGAGATACCTACTTACTTATTTTTATTAGTTTTCTATCACACAGAGAAAGTAGGTAGGTGACCTAATTTCCTACTAGAATATTAGGTAGGTACTTTTGATCTATCAATTAATTTGCCGCTATTGCTTTGTTTACGTTCAGTTATGCCGATTTCTCAGTATTGTAGGTATTCGATATGATATTCGTTAGGATATCCTATTTATTTATTTTTAATTTAATTTAATTTATTTATTTATTTTGTTCTAAAACATACAAACATTTACATTACATGGATGATACGAGTATACAGACTACGATACACTTAATTCTATATTCAGATATAAGACATCTGTGTCTGAACTAGATATAAAATATCTGTATTTCAGACATCAGCGCTCTTCCCTTATTTAGGTGACATTTGGAAATAAATTTAGGTAGACCTTTATACACTGTTATAAAATATTATTTGAGTAAAATTTACATATTTAGGAGAAAAATTTTAATTAGTTGTAGTGATGTCCTCCGGTGTGTCGAGTGTAAATGAGTGGATGTTTGTGCAACTTCTAGCGGTTCGAGTATAGTTTTGGACGTGCCTCCCCACACAGATATACAATACTGCAGTATAGATTGACCTAGTGCTAGATAAACTTGCTTAATTAATTTAGGATCAGCAGATTTTTTTAAGTTTTTGAAAACGAATATTAGTTTTCTTACCCTAGAAGCAACCATGTCTACATGTGCTCGAAAAGATAAGTTATTATCTATAATTATTCCCAAATATTTTACCTTGTCTGCTTGGATTAGGTCAGGGCAAGAACAAGTTAGGTTATTACAGCAGTTGTGTGCTATTATGGAGAGAGATAAAGGACGGGGATTGCGGTTTCGCATAGAGAAGGTGAGATATTGAGTTTTTCCTGCATTAAGAGTAAGGATATTCTTCTGCAGCCAGTGGCTTACTATGTTAAATCCATGCTGCGCGTTCTTGAACACATCCTCCCAAGAATCAGCAGAAAACAGAAGCACCGTATCATCTGCATACGATATTATTTTACCTCCAGCAAGATTTAGCTCACAGAGTTCATTTAAATAGACAAGAAAGAGACTAGGACCCAAAATGCTTCCTTGAGGGACACCAAAAGAGACAGGAAGGTCACTGCTAATAAATTCATTTATTTTTACACATTGTGTACGGTTAGAAAGGTATTCTTTAAATATTTTGTGTTGGACTCCTCTAACCCCTATTCGTTCCAGTTTCTCTAAGAGCAATGGGATAGAGACCGTGTCAAAGGCTTTAGCCAAATCCAGAAATATGCCCACAGTCTTTTTGCGCGCATCCAAATTGCCTACCACATAATCAACAAGCTCGTGAGCCGCATCACTTGTTGACTTGCCAGCTCGGAAGCCAAATTGACTATTAGAAAGTAGGTTATTTTTTTCTAGATAACTTGTGAGTCTTTTATTGAGGATGCGTTCTAGGAGCTTGGACACAGAGGGCAAAATAGAAATGGGTCTATAGTTGGTGACATGGTTTTTATCTCCAGATTTATATATCGGGTTGACCACTGACTTCTTCAAGACTGTGGGGAAGACACCTTGTGATAGACATCTATCAGGGGCGTGCAGTGGTTCTAGAGTAAGGGTAGGCCAGACATAATGTCCAAAAAAAAAGCTCACCACATTCTACTGGGTTGAAATCACGATACGGAACGATGAGAAACATATAATTTTAAAAACTCACCAAATTCAAATCACGATATTCTGACGATACAAACTACTCTTTCTAGAAGTATTGAACAAAATGCACAGAAAACAAAATAATTTGTGCGTACACACATAGCCAGTTATATGTTTCATAACTCTGAGGATTGAAATGACGAGTACGAGATGAATTATTTTTGAGTTAATTCTCGTAACTCGGGTATACATCTACCTTTAGAAACAACTTGAATCTTATCATTATACGATAGCTGTGAAAACTTACCTTTTTTTAATCTCTAACAAACACATTGTCAGCACAAACTTCACAATTTAGGACCATTTTTAAGTATGTAAACAAATAACTAAACTTTAATATTTACACTACTTTATGACTCAAAACGAATTACTTATAAATCAATGCACTACGATTTATAACACTCAACAACAAAATATTCGAACGACTATTGCTTGTCACATGAAACAATATCAACAATATGGCTTCTCTTTTTCTTGCAAAAATATCATTTAAAAAGACAATCAATACACTTCCAAAAAAAAATGCTACATGGTCCTATCGTAATCTTTAAGAATGACATGTAATGACATTTTGCCGGGTTATCAGGGGCGTGCGCTCCATATAGGCAATTAGGCTAAGCCTACCCTACCATAGCAACGGATAAATAAAACAAATGTATTTATTGTAACTATGCAATAAAACAAAAATATTTAATAACTCATAACGCCTAGTATAATGCTTATAGCAACTTCTCGCCCCGCGCCCGTGCGTGTGACGTATTTCAAACTACGCTGTTCCTACGAAACGGTTCACATAGGCCACAATACGGAGTGCCTTATTTCAATTGATAAATTTATGCATGTGTGCAAATGTTCTTGTGTATGTACGCTCATAATTTACACACACATGTATAAATTATGGGCGTTTTCTAGGCTCGCTGGAGCCCACTACACGGGTCCTGATTGGTTCACCACACAATTCAAGGACAAGTAGTAAAATTTTATGAATGGAAATCGCTTAACAGGGTTGCCAATTTGAGAATAATAATTTCCTTAATAACTTATAGATATAGTTTAAAAAAACTGGTTAGTATTATCAAAAGTATAAAATGTACAAAATAAATGTTAAGTTGTAATTAATAACCCTCTAAATATAATTAAAAACCGCAAGAATTTAACTTTTCTCCCCAAATTTTCCAAACTTAATTTGAGAATTTGGTTTAAAGGGAATTAGAAAAATAAAATTGGCAACTCTGTTGACATTGACATTGACAATTGTCAATTTTGGCGGGTTATGATGTATAACCCGGCAAAATGTCATTACATGTCATTCTTAAAGATTACGATAGGACCATGTAGCATTTTTTTTTGGAAGTGTATTGATTGTCTTTTTAAATGATATTTTTGCAAGAAAAAGAGAAGCCATATTGTTGATATTGTTTCATGTGACAAGCAATAGTCGTTCGAATATTTTGTTGTTGAGTGTTATAAATCGTAGTGCATTGATTTATAAGTAATTCGTTTTGAGTCATAAAGTAGTGTAAATATTAAAGTTTAGTTATTTGTTTACATACTTAAAAATGGTCCTAAATTGTGAAGTTTGTGCTGACAATGTGTTTGTTAGAGATTAAAAAAAGGTAAGTTTTCACAGCTATCGTATAATGATAAGATTCAAGTTGTTTCTAAAGGTAGATGTATACCCGAGTTACGAGAATTAACTCAAAAATAATTCATCTCGTACTCGTCATTTCAATCCTCAGAGTTATGAAACATATAACTGGCTATGTGTGTACGCACAAATTATTTTGTTTTCTGTGCATTTTGTTCAATACTTCTAGAAAGAGTAGTTTGTATCGTCAGAATATCGTGATTTGAATTTGGTGAGTTTTTAAAATTATATGTTTCTCATCGTTCCGTATCGTGATTTCAACCCAGTAGAATGTGGTGAGCTTTTTTTTTGGACATTATGTCTGGCCTACCCTTACTCTAGAACCACTGCACGCCCCTGCGGGTTATACATCATAACCCGCCAAAATTGACAATTGTCAATGTCAATGTCAACAGAGTTGCCAATTTTATTTTTCTAATTCCCTTTAAACCAAATTCTCAAATTAAGTTTGGAAAATTTGGGGAGAAAAGTTAAATTCTTGCGGTTTTTAATTATATTTAGAGGGTTATTAATTACAACTTAACATTTATTTTGTACATTTTATACTTTTGATAATACTAACCAGTTTTTTTAAACTATATCTATAAGTTATTAAGGAAATTATTATTCTCAAATTGGCAACCCTGTTAAGCGATTTCCATTCATAAAATTTTACTACTTGTCCTTGAATTGTGTGGTGAACCAATCAGGACCCGTGTAGTGGGCTCCAGCGAGCCTAGAAAACGCCCATAATTTATACATGTGTGTGTAAATTATGAGCGTACATACACAAGAACATTTGCACACATGCATAAATTTATCAATTGAAATAAGGCACTCCGTATTGTGGCCTATGTGAACCGTTTCGTAGGAACAGCGTAGTTTGAAATACGTCACACGCACGGGCGCGGGGCGAGAAGTTGCTATAAGCATTATACTAGGCGTTATGAGTTATTAAATATTTTTGTTTTATTGCATAGTTACAATAAATACATTTGTTTTATTTATCCGTTGCTATGGTAGGGTAGGCTTAGCCTAATTGCCTATATGGAGCGCACGCCCCTGACATCTATTAAAAATATGTGTTAAAAGGCGCACAAATAATTGTCTATTGTTTTTAAGGAGGCTATTTGGTATAGAGTCCCAACCAACGGAACTGTAGTTTTTTAGACCCATGATTAAACTCTCTACCTCTGCCTCGTCTGTGTCCAATAAAACTAAAGATTTTAAACAGGGGGTAGCGTTTTCGGTTTCAAACTGATAGTGCTCCGGATTTCCACAGTTCGTAGTACTACCAGCCAATTCTTTGCCTATACTGACAAAGAATTCGTTGACTTTTCCTACCGACTCTCTTGCATTGGATTCATCAATTAATTCTGCCGCGCTATTTTTAGTCTTTTTAGTGTTGGTAATAGTTTTGATTGCATCCCATATTTTTTTGTTATTTTTGCCAGCAGTTTTTATTAGGTTCTTTTCATACAGTGTTTTAACTTTCTGTAATAGACGGTTGCAGAAATTTCGGTACCTAGTGTAGATAATTTTAAGCATGTTGTTTTCAGGTGACTTTCTTAGCCGTTTATGTAATTTATCCCGATGTCTTATGCAACGTATCAGTCCCAGGGTTATCCATGGCTTAATAATTTTATTACGTTTCGATAATTTTAGGACGATAGTGTTAGCTGCAATTTCACGCTGAATAGTTGTAACGAAAAATTCCATAGCAATATTTGCTTCAGATATGTTGTAGATTGGTTGCCAATTAATTTGAGATAAATTTGAATTTAATTGTTCAACATTTACTTTGTTGATGGAAATGTGGGAAAATGTTCGGGCTTGTTTACGATGAAGACAAAGTAAAACTGCCTGGTGATCAGTGATTGTTGAATGCAAAACAGCAGTGAGCGCTGGAAATTGTGCTTTAAGCATCACGTGATCAAGGCACGTTTTGGCGTTTCTCGTGGGTATGGTATGGGCAGGTAGGACACCATGGAAAGCGCAAAGATTTAAGTACTCTAGGGATTTAAGTCCTCGGTCTTCAGGGCAGATGTTTATGTTAATATCTCCAATTACTGAGATATTTTTGAAGTTACTGAGACTTGTTAAGATATTGTTGAGTGATGAAAGAAAACCGTCTGTGTTCCGGTTTGCTGGGGATCTATAAATTGCCACTATTGCAATTTCGGTACCTATTTTGAGGACGAGGCAATTACAGTCTTGGCATGGTGGTTCCTCGCAAATAGCATGGAGACTTATTTTATGGAAAATTGTAACTCCATCATTTTGGTTTGATAAAATATTTGAAGAGAAACGGTTATATCCATCCAGATTCGGTAATACAGGGTTACAAGATAACCAGCACTCTGTCAGAATAATGATGTCACAGTCGAAGCCCAATCTGGACAAAAATACCGTAAATGCATCAAAATTTCGAGACAAACTGCGAATATTTTGGGTAACAAGAGTTAAACAGTCATTCGGGCAAGGAATCAAACTTTTACAATCTTCAACATGGCACATAACTGACTTTGACACAGATATTTCATCAATTTCCATAGAAATATCAACCATTTTTGACAATACGAGTAGGCAGAGGATCTTTTAAATGGAACATAATATATTTGTAGAAAAGGAATTTGACAACGTTATTTAGTAGGCGCTTAAGACAAATTACAGCGTTATTGCTATAAGTTTTCAAACAGGATGTAATTATATGCAATTTATGAATTATAGGCCTTAAAGTAGGATTATGTATAAAAGTTATAATAGTACGTGTTTTATAGATTAGGCTATGTTTGAAGTAGCTTAAGCTAAGTATTAGTGTAGAGTGTTTGAGAGTGAAATTAACTACAGTATACGTATAATAAAAAGTATTTTCTAAGTAATTAACATGCAATAATAAAAAACCTTGGTATAATAAAAGAGGACATAAAGATTGAGATGAATCAGGGAGAATATAATAACAAAGGGATAGTCATACTGTGTCCTTCTGTTCCACCTTGAGCTTAGTGAGGTCCTGCTCTTCGTTAATACGGATGTGCGGCATACCCTCCTTTTTCGTAGATAAATTTTTCCGTAGGAAGTCCAGCAGTAGGTGTATTTATATGTAGTAGCAAAATCACGGGACAAGAAATATAGTCGCCTACCCTTAGGTGTTAAACAGTCTGATATAAAGATCGGTTTTGGGGGGTTATCAAGGTCGACTAAGCGAGTATTTAACTTCTCGATCTTCTCTGTCAGTGTTAGGTTTTTTACGCTGTTGAGGACACTTTCTTTTATGAGAGCCGAGTTGAATTCCACGACTATCGGCTTCAGTACGTTCGGCTTCGCAAATGGACGGTAAATGTCTTTAATGTCCGAGATTTGTAATTGATGATTGAGAACATTTCCGATTTTTTTCACAACATTACATAGATCAACTTTCGACTCGTTTCGTAATTTTGGAATGTTTCTCAATTCTATCTTAGTCGAGCAGGACTGTTTTTCAAGGTTTTCTATTTTATTTTCCAAGGAGTTAATATAAGCCAAGTGTTCCTTTCGTTCCGACTTGAGGCTTTCTAATTCTTTAAGTATAACGTCGTAGTTGGATGATAATGCCTGCATTGACGTAGTGATACTATTATTCTGGATTTTTATTTCAGCTAATGACGATTCTAAACTTTGTAATTTTAAATTATGTTCTACAGAGAACTTCGCGAAAGAATCGCGTACCTCTTGCATAAAATTACAAAGCTCGTTTTCTTGTTGTTTACGTTTCATCGTACGCCTCATATTTATGTTACCCTGGTCATTAACAATTTGTATATCCGACACACTTCCTTCAACACTCTCAGAGTCCGTCTCCGAGGGTATTTGTTGTTTCGGTGGGGTACGTTTGAGCGGCATTATTGTATCGCCGATTTAAGCAAGCACCAGGATCGCAACGCGGGGTAAGATGTCGATGAGCCGTGCGAGATAGTGACAGTGAAATACCAGGAGCACCGGTACGTACCTCCCAGCTGTGGTAGTGATGCGGAGCTGTTGCGCGTGCGCTGCTGAGTGGCTAGTCTTCGTCACACCCCAGGGGGCGGGCTGCTGGAACTAGTGGGCGGCGTAGTGTAGGTGGAGCTGGGGCGATACGTCACTTCGTTGATAGACTACGACGTTTGGGCGACTTTAGATCTCCTCGTGAGTGATGAACTCCTATTTTTTAACTCGATTTAAATTGCCGAAAATTTTATTTAGAAATTGAATTAATTAATACAACGGGTCTCCTTAAAAGCGTCTGAGCTCCTCAGAGGTCCAGGGGGGAGAGGAGGATAGTAACTAAGTAGGTAAGTACTTGCAGTTGTAAAATCAAACCATTGTTGAACTTTATTGACTAATGATCACTGAATTAGTTATACAGAGATGTGTTAAAGTGACAACCCTAAGACAGTAGGCAATTATATCGCGAATTAGGCCGGAGATAACCTACTTCCCTGTTTATACTATGGCCTCTGCGTTTATCTTTATCTCTTGTACTCGATAGATGGCGCTGTATTCAAACATGTGTGTACGTGCTGAATAAAAATATCCATGTAAGGATAAAAGTCCCTAAAAAATAAAGATAAAAAATATATCAAAGATCCTAGTTTCGGACTTGTTTCTACATAAATATTATATATAGGCGGGTGATGCAGCGCTGGCAAGAGCACAACCTCTACGCCACCGCTAGCTAGCTGAACCACAGCTAGCTAAACTAAGCAAATTCTCTGACTGACAACCTTATCATGACAATTATTATTTAACAACTGACACTTGAGCAAAAATTATTAATGAAAGACATGGCGCTAGAGCCGTAGTTATCTATATAAATTCTTAGCTACTTATCGTTTAACAATCTTACGACGAAATGCTTTTAAAATTGAGTACCTACCTAACTACCTAAGCATTTGGAATTAGATAAAAACGCCTAAAGCAGGGCCATGAAAAGCCTTTTCTGCGCCCTGTGCGAACTTCTATAACTGCGGCCTATTTAAGTGGACCCTTCGCCTGTTGTACGCACTTATTCACTAGTGCAAATGCGTTGCCCACCCTGATGCTTTCATATTTAATTTTTGGGCCACTTTGGTACCCGCCCGCCGCTTAGTTTATTCTCCGTCATAGAGTATAGCAATATATGGACTCCGTCCGACCGACCGATCGAGTAGCCAGCCGACGCTTGATTCCGATAAACACTAAATACAAATACGCTCGTGCGCTGCCAAAAAATGGGTGCTATTTTGTCTAATTGAACAGTCGTGACACGTGAGACGTTTTTGATGATACTGACATGTAGGTACGCATGTGTTGGAATCGAGCAGTAGGGGCGCAGCGGGAACTTATCAGGAGAAAACGAAAAAATAACAGTCCTGCTTATTCTGGCCATTCTTGCGCCCCCCAGAGTCTACGCCCTATGCCTGGGCACCGGTGGCACCGCCCTATTTACGGCACTGGCCTAAAGTACTAAATCAAAGCCTACCTTTATTCTAAAGTTTAATAGATTTCCAGCCTAAAGCAGTAGGTACAGTTTGAGGTACCTAGGTATACTAAAATTTTACTTTACTTTAGTTTGGTACGTAGCATATTGGAGTACCTACTGTAGTGTGGTGTGGCGACCACACTATGCTACTCATAGTTTGCGTATAGAACGCGTTCAAAAACGTTTTGCTTGGCACCTAGCTTTCTCTGTAGGTATAGCTAAAAAAACGCCTTCTTACAAAGACAGATTAAAAATCTTCAAAATTCATTCTTTAGAAGAACGAAGGCGTTTAAACGACGCAATATTTGCCTGCAAAATTATTAAAGGAAATATCGACTCACCGCCGCTACTCGCACTCATTAACTATCGTGTTCCTTCGAGAAATCCTCGAAAACCCATAACTCCACTACGTCCTCCAAAGAGAAGAACGGTGTTAGGGTCTAACTCACCATGTGCTAGGTTCTGTAGGGATGCCTCGTGGAGAGGCGAAACACGTGTCGGTACCTAATGGTGTTGGGTTATGCATTGCCTTCCTGCATGTGCTTAAAATCCTTGCATTTGCCTAGTAATCTTGCATGTGCATAATATAGCGGGCGGGAGGGAGGTGCATACCTGCAACCCACTAATATTCGCGGAAATTAAAACTAGATATTTTGTTTTCATTTTCAAATTTGAAATGGATTTCCGCAAAGTAACGCCTGACTCAATCAATTCTGTAGGGTTTTAAATGGTTGTAGCGATATAATTGATCTGCACTTCGATTCTCTTATTATGCAAAAGTCAAAAATATTGAATATCTTGCCAGAGCTATTGTAATTGTTTTGTATTCTTTCTTAGCTTTAAGTTGGCTTGTAAAAATGATAATGTTTTAACTAGCTTACAATTAGTTTAATTTTGTTTTGATTATTATTATTTTTAAGCTCCAAAGTGTAAACAACTGTTGGTGAACCTAATAAATAAATAAATACCTACAGCATTTCGAATGCTTAATACCTATAGGTATTAGGTAAGTATATATGTAGTCGGATACTTAGTACCTACCTGTAGTGTACCTATAGGTATTTACCTAATTCAAAAATCGAGGGGTAATTCAAAGTAGGTAAGTAGGTACCTACCATAATATTTTTTTGTCACAACAAATAAAACAATATTAAATTCTTATAGAACTTTAATTCGCATCCGGACTAGAATACAATGGTTCGAAACATAAACAGCACCTTACAATTACGAACATATTAAACAATTCACTATTTTGAGCACAAATTGCCTTGAATATTACGGGCCCAACAACAATATTGACAAACAAAAATTGAAAATACACCTTACTGATGGGTGACTTTCTACATGGAGCGACTGCGTATCTGACAATAACCCAGTAACTGGGTTAACACGATACCCCAGCAAGACTGATGTTACATTTTCGCGCTCCTGACTGGCCGAAACGACAGTCAAAAATCGAAATATGACTGCCAGATCAAACAGCTCTTTCCGAGGCACGGAGTCTCGGGATGGTCACCCATCCGCAGTTCGACCCCGCTAAGCGTTCCTTAACCTTGAAGTTCGATACGGCTCGGCTTTGTAACTTGCAATATACCTATTTATACTAAATCAAGTTTTAACCATTTAAACTTATTACTAAATCAATTGAACTAAAATTAAGTGCATGGCATTTAGGAACTATTAAGTTTTTCATGATAACTAACTGACAAAATAGGCATAGCCTAAGTATTAAGTAGAGAATTAATAAAACCTCGTGCTCATATGAAATAAAATTAAATATGAAAAGTTGGCTGGGCAAAAGACAATTCGACGACAAAAAATCTTAAAATATCGCAGGACTAATCTACAAAAAAAAAACGGTTTTTGTTGCAACAAAAAAACGTTTAACAAATTATGTTAAGAACATGTTAAGTATCATAGAGCTGAAATTATAATTATTTAGACACGCAATTTTCCTGTAAAATAATTTTGAAGTGGCGCTTTGAGGCGCAAAATAAAATTTTCAGGTGGTTCTAGTACAGGTGCATTATCAATTTAAAGGATTTCTTGTGTAATGGCACGTCAGGATACTCAACTATCCTATTATATTAAACCATGCCAAAATAAAGCTCACATTTTGTAAACCGAAATTAGTTTTTTTTTTTGTGTTTCAAAAATGCCTTCACCATATTTGAATGTAAAGAAACTTGTCAGAATCATTTGTTTACTTTTTCCACATTACACTTATACATGAAAGAAAAGAGAATTATAAGAAGAAAAAACGTACCTAGTAAACTGAAAAAAAGCTACAAAAAAAATCTGAACTAACAAGGTAAAATGAAAATAATATTCCTCGTAGTAGTTGTAACACAAAAAGTAAACGTGAACAAAACAAAATAAATATTATTTTGTAATAAGGGTCTGTAGGTAATTCAAAATTAGCAATCACATTCTTTGTTGCAAAATATCTTCATTTTGTAATAAGGGTCTGTAGGTACTTAATTCAAAATTAGTAATCACATTCTTTGTTGCAAAATATCTTCATTTTGTAATAAGGGTCTGTAGGTAATTCAAAATTAGCAATCACATTCTTTGTTGCAAAATATCTTCATTTTGTAATAAGGGTCTGTAGGTACTTAATTCAAAATTAGCAATCACATTCTTTGTTGCAAAATATCTTCATTTCAAGTTGGCACCCAGTAGGGATACCCATCAAAGAAAAGCTTAATGAATGTAGGTACCTAGATAAACTTTAATTACAAGAATCTACATAATTTTCCAATTAAAATTAATTCTTACCAAATCGTTCATATTATACTGATCAATATGAACGATTTTCATTTTAATCAGTAGACATAACTAATCAAATAATATTTTCCCAAAGCATCCGATAAATAATTGGTGTACCTTTATCTATTTTAGGAATAGCATAAATGAAATAGGTACCTACTGTGTTTCTTCTGTTTCTAATAGGTTACATTTGAGCACTGTCTTACCTAAAGACTTCCAAAGACAAGAGCAACACGCCATTGCAACAACGCGTTTTCAATTCAAAATCATCAAATCTTTATCCGCTGAAAAAATTCTATCACACAGGCTGATTGAGCACAAGATATGGCATCATATTTTCCTGCTTAGTGTAATATTTATTACATAAATCTCTAAATTAAAATAAAAACTATTTACAATATAATAGGTGCTTCAAAACAACAAATCACTTAATTTAAATAACACTTTTTCTCAGTCAATAATTTCTATACACTTTTTTTTTACTTCACTGGTATCATTAAACTATTTTTGTGCTATGGCAACATTCACGGTGCCCCGCCATGTAGATAGTGCGTTGGGTCTTGAAGTTGGTGGTAGTATGCGTTTGGGAGAAGTGCCTGTGCCAAACCTCCTTGAGGACCCGCATATTGGGCAGGCACTAGCATTTCACTGGAACAAAAAATAAATCATGTTACGTACATGGGACATAGGTTGCTTCTAAGCGAGCGTGCTCTGTCATCTTACTATCAGGTGATATATAGTGATCAAACGTATCAATTTTAAATAAGCATTGTTTGTTTCCTGAAATAAACAGTTGGCAGACGAAAGTCACACTATAAGGATTTTTAGCATTTTGCTATGAAAACCCAAAAAGGAAAATATGATTTTGAAATTAAGAAATTAAATTACGTAGGCGGTTCAAATATAAACAGGAATTTATATTCACATTCCAGTCAGACATACACAAAAAATATAGTTTATGGTACATATTACTCATGCATGAAAGTTATACAATGCTAAAAAAAATCTATACAAATATTCTGACAATCTTCAGCGGGTCCAACAATATTTTCAAATGTTAGCGGAACAGTTTGTGCAAGCCAATGGTTGCGGAGCAGGACCAGCATTTAGCCATTAAGAGCCATGGATAAGACGTGAAAAGGTAACAAACAGTCATACAAGGAGAAACTACAGCTATTTTCGCATCTCGACTCGACAACTAGTGCATTGTTAGGTGCACCGCACTATTACTTTATTGTCTATGACAGTTGTCACTTCCTCTTTGGTCTTACCGTGCCGAGCTGCGCACATGTATCGTGTTAAAGACAATAAATATTAATTGCAAGCCTGTGACGGAGTCTTATTTACAGTCAAGACCTGCACGCCAGCCCTGGCTGCAATACCTGGACATAAACCAGAACCTAATATGCATCACTACATAGTATAAAATAAAGTCGCTTCCCGCTGTCTGTCCCTATGTATGCTTAGATCTTTAAAACTACGCAACGGATTTTGATGCGGTTTTTTTAATACATAGAGTGATTCAAGAGGAAGGTTTATATGTATACTAGATGCATAATATAACAGAGATTTAATATCAACATTGCACCCGTGCGAAGCCGGGGCGGGTCGCTAGTAGATAATAATCACTCTTCCACCCTTAAGCATCCCGTAAAACGATTGTTTCTGGTAAATCTTTCATACCGTCATTTATGACCGTCCAAAGACTATAGACCACATGTTAATTTTTTTACAACTCTGACCTTTGTTCCGTCCAATTGATTAATGACCCATAATGAGGGTTTATGACAATGCACATACACCCTTGCGAGAAAAAAAATGTTTTAAATGTTAGAAAAGTTTTTGTTAAAGCTTCGCCGGTCAAGATTCGAACATGTGGTGAATTGGCTACTGTAATAATTTAAACGTGGAAGTGACAATACCATTTTTTTTTCTTTTTTTGATTATTATACCCATGTTATACCTATCATCAATGATGTAACTATAAAGGTAGTCTATGAACATAGACTAAAAATCACAGCTTTAAAAACAGTGCAACCACTATTGGCACAAATCCATAACCTGGTACTCGTGGTTCCGTACTACGTATGCGCATGCGGGGTTTATATAGGGTCATGGTAGTTATCTTCCTTTTATGTTACCACTAGCTGTACGGCGCAACTGCGTCACTTAAAGCGCTTATTACACTATCCAATTTTTAGGAAATCTAAATCGGATACAATTAAGGAATTCGAACTAAATCGGCCTCTAACTTCAATTACACTATCCTGTTTCCTAAATTGGCTTCCTAAAAATTTGATAGTGTTAGTGTAATAAGCGCTTAAGAGAGACAACACGGAACCCGTAGATATTTGCAAAATGTTTCATTGATGCTGCGCTCCTATTGGTCGTAGCGTGACATTATACCTATAGCCTATTGCCTTCCTCGATAAATGGGCTATCCAACACTAAAATAATGTCTGAATTCGAACCTTTCTTCCTGTTCCTGGCATTAGCGTATTCAACCAAACACACTCTCCAGCTTTATAATATTAGTATAGATTTTATAGTGTGGGTACCGCAACTATAGTATTGTATATACAGGGTTATTTGTAAAACACCAACAACCTCTTAAGAGGTCATTGAACTCATCATTATGAACAACTTTTACTATGGGACCAGACCTGAAATTGCGAAAAAGAAAGTCAGCTGTCACCTACACTCTGATGAGTTAGATATACGAACATAAATTTATGGAACAGCTGATTTTTTTTCGCGAGTCCAGGTTTGTATAAAAGTTGTTCAGAATGATGAGTACAATGATGACCTCTTCTTCTTAAGAGGTTGTTGGTGTTTTACAAATAACCCTGTATAAATTCTATCATTGCCTATAACTACGTTATTCCACGTTGCCCGAGGCCATAGACGTGATCGATATATTTGAGACCTGGGTTCGGATCCCAAGCAAAAGTGTTGTCTATTAGATCTCTTCGGGCGTGACCAAAGACAACTCTATGGGCGTGACGGATGGCCGTTCCATCGAACTTTGAAATTGAGGGACGAGAGAGAGAGTAGGTAGGTCTCATATTATGTAGATCGCTACTCTGTGTTTATGCACACACTTGTACCCCATAATATCTCCGTTGAAATGGACCACCATGATCGATATTTGGTCACAAAGAAAACTAACCATAGAAATATAAAATACAGTACTTACTTAAAGGTACGTAATTATTTTACGTTTGTAAAAAAAAACACTTCGTTATTATATCTATGAGACTAACGCACTTCTATACCAATTCAACAAACCATGACGCTAAACGTAGGCGTAAGTGAAAAGACCAAATCAATATTTATCTATGGAAATGAATCTATGGAGGAAGCGCTAGGCATAGAATTTTAGAACTTAATACCCGACCAGTGGCGTAACTATACCACGGGGCCCGTGGCAGTCTTGATGAGGAGTTCCCGGTTTTATTTTCAAGAGCTTAAGTTTATTCGTGCCACCGGAAAATGACAACCTCCGTAACATTATTATCTTAACAGAGTGTAAACTCTCTATAAATTATTGTCAATTGAACATTTGGATCACTTTTTTACGCATCAATATTTAAAATTGATTGAGTCAGGCGTTACTTTGCGGAAATCCATTTTAACTTTGAAAATGAAAACAAAATATCTAGTTTTAATTTCCGCGAATATTAGTGGGTTGCAGGTATGCACCTCCCTCCCGCCCGCTATATTATGCACATGCAAGATTACTAGGCAAATGCAAGGATTTTAAGCACATGCAGGAAGGCAATGCAAAACCCAACACCATTACCGACACGTGTTTCGCCTCTCCACGAGGCATCCTCAGGGGACGTGTTGACTCGCTGACCGTTGAGTTGCGACTGAGCATTTAGTACAAGGCACCCCCCTTTTATACACTGCCACCGTTGGTTATTTGTGTACAACTACCCACAAACATTCGCAGTAAAGGGGAAGAAATGGCCATTCGGACAAATCGAATTTCGCGAAACATTTAATTGATACCGGCCATTCTTTGCGCGACAACAATAGTTTTAATATACTACATATTTGTGATAAGGGTTTCCGGCTGTGTGTTTTGGAACAATTAGAGATTTTTAAACATAGTAATAATAATAATTTTGCACTGTTGAATGACCAGACGAATTGGGTTTCTTCCCCTTTACTGCGAATGTTTGTGGGTAGTTGTACACAAATAACCAACGGTGGCAGTGTATAAAAGGGGGGTGCCTTGTACTAAATGCTCAGTGCCCCGTGGTTCGTTAGAAACGATCGACTCCATGTCGACCTCCGCATTCCAACTATTAAACAATTCATGAAGCGCCTTAACAAGCGTTTCATTGAGTCCGCCGAATCCCATCAGAACCCTCTCATTGTATCGGCCGCCCGGTACACTCCCTCCAAGATTAGTAGGATTCGCCGTCCACGGCACTCCCTAGTCGAACCCGACGACCCCATCACCTTACTTCAAGAGAGTAATAGGGAAACCAGTACGATTAGAAAAAACAAAAACAGACCGCGTTCCGTATTCCGGCCTCGCCGACGAGGCCCATCGCGACGCCCCAGTAACATCCCTCCCCGACTTTTGCCTAACGAGCCAGCCCGCGCCGCTGAGCCATCAGCGTTAAATCCCCTAAATAATAATAATTGACCCAGCCTGTCCCTTGCTGCCCCTCTCAATGACCCCGTTAAGCCGAGGCCCGTATCCCACAGGGGATGCCCTTAGCGAAGCGGTCATTTAGCTTTTAGTAGTTTTTAGCCCTGGCTGGGGGCCTTAAATTCATCTGAGGCCACCACAGGATTGTCCGGTTGAGCAGTAACCAGCCTTAGTGTGCTGAACTGCGAGTGGTCCATTCCAAAAAAAAAAAAAAAAAAAAAAAAAAAAAAAAAAAAAAAAAAAAAAAACTAAATGCTCAGTCGCAACTCAACGGTCAGCGAGTCAACACGTCCCCTGAGGATGCCTCGTGGAGAGGCGAAACACGTGTCGGTAATGGTGTTGGGTTTTGCATTGCCTTCCTGCATGTGCTTAAAATCCTTGCATTTGCCTAGTAATCTTGCATGTGCATAATATAGCGGGCGGGAGGGAGGTGCATACCTGCAACCCACTGTTACGAGCTTCGGGTTCGTTACAATAAAATCAGCCGATTAAACAACCAAAAATGACACTTTAATTTACACCACACTAATTACACTATAAACTCACTAATCACAAAACACAATCGCACTATTAATCACTTGGGTTCGCAGTCGAAGATCGCTCTCGAAGTTATCACTTGTATCGCAATTCCAATACTGACTCTGTCGGCACATGTGCCGGCCTTATATAGGGCGCCGAGTAGAACTCCAGAAAGTTCGCGTACATATCGGTCGCGACCGACTAAGGTCCGAGTATTCTAGCATAGAAAAATCTCGAAGGTCCTTGACTTCAATAGTTCTGCTACTCGATACTAGATGGCGCTAGTGGTACCGAATGCCGCTATCATCCTAACTTAATTCTGGCGCGCAACACTGCCCCCTCCTAAGACATGCTCGTCCCGAGCATTATCAGCGCCATAATAACGCGCCAGTCGATCAACATGAACTATCTTAGGAGCGCTTCTTGTACCTTTCGGTATACGGTAGGTTACGTCATTGATCTTCGTCACAATCCGGTACGGTCCGTCCCATTTAGCTTGAAGCTTAGGAGATTTCCCTTTGCTGCGAACTGGATTATGCAACCACACTAGTGAACCTTCCTCGAACCCTTTATTGTTCATTTTGCGGTCATAGCGGGTTTTCATCTTTTCAGACATTTGCTGGCCCGATTGTCTGACGTGCTCATGAATGTCGTTCATTTTGTTCCGCAAGTCATTCGCATAATCGGTTATACTGCGTGGGGCATCAGGTGGTATTCCGGTGATCAGGTCTGCAGGTAGCCGCAATTCTCTTCCAAAGTTTGCGAAAGCTGGTGTCACTGACGTGCTTTCATGAACAGCACTTCGGTATGACAGCAAAAACGGTTGTATGTGCTTGTCCCAATCTCGTTGCCGGTTTTCCACAACTTTGGCCAGATATCTCTCCAATGTCTGATTAAATCGTTCCACCATTCCATCCGATTGTGGGTGGTAAGAAGTTGTCCTCGTTTTATGAGTACCCATAACTCGGCAAGTTTCCTGGAATATTTGGGACTCAAAATTCCTTCCTTGATCGCTGTGAATCTCCAAGGGTACTCCAAAACGACAGAAGACTTCATGAACCAGTTTATCCGCGACTGTTGAAGCTTCTTGGTTTGGAATGGCGAAGACTTCCGGCCACTTAGTGAAGTAATCCATAACAACCATGAAATACTTGTTACCACTTTCACTTTCCGGAAACGGTCCCGCAACGTCTAGCGCTATCCTTTCCCATGGTGCACCAACATTGTACAATTTCAATGCACCTCTGCTACGAGTCTGAGGTCCTTTTACAGCCGCACAACTTGTACACTTGCGACACCAGTCCTCAACATCGTCACGACAGTGGACCCAGTAAAACCGTTCCCGTATCTTCAGTAGAGTCCGTTTAACTCCCATATGGCCTCCTGAACAACCATTATGGTACAGCTGTAGAACATCCGGTACTTTAGCTTTAGGGACAACCATTTGCAAATGACAGCTGTCTCCCCGAGCATTTTCCCATTTACGGCACAGGACTCCATCCTGAATCACTAAGCTGTCCCATTGGGCCCAATAGCTTTTTGTGATTGAACTCATCGCTGAGACATCACTCCACGTAGGCTTCGGAGCACTGGCCTTCATCCACTCCAGAATCGGCTTAATGTCCAAATCATCCTGCTGTGCACGTTCTAAGTTTTCCTTCCACTCGTTACTAAGATCTGTCTTGATCATCCTCACAGGTACGACTACTTTACTCTCTTGCCGAGTACAATGCTTGCAGTCTTCAGGGCAAGGTCTTCTTGATAATGCATCTGCGTTGCCATGACATTTCCCGCTGCGATGTTCAATCACAAAGTCGTATTCCTGAAGTAGTTCAATCCATCTCGCAACTTGCCCTTCTGGATTTTTGAATTGCAATAGCCATTTCAGCGCAGCATGGTCAGTTCGTAAGTGGAATTTCCTCCCCAGCAGATATTTGCTAAAATGCTGCAATGACTTGACCACAGCAAGTAATTCCCGTCGCGTGACACAATAATTCCTTTCTGGCTTCGACAGAGATTTGCTGAAGTACGCTATCACAACCTCTTGATCGCCATTCCGTTGAGATAACACACCACCAAGTCCTATGTCGCTTGCATCTGTGTCAACTATAAATTCCTTGCCGGTATCAGGATACCCCAAAATAGGTGTTTTGCACAGACGTTCCTTGAGCTCCTGGAATGCAATGTCGCAACTCTCATCCCAACAGAAATGTCGCTTCTCTTCGGTTAGCTTGTGCAGGGGTTTGGCTATGTCTGCAAAGTTCTTGACAAATCGCCGATAGTAGGAGCACAAACCCAAAAATGCTCTGACCTGCGTCTTGTCTTTTGGAATTGGCCAGTCCTTGACTGCGGCGATTTTCTCTGGATCCGTGCGGATACCTTCTTCCGACACTACATATCCCAAAAAGCTAACTTGCCGTTTGAAGAATGAACACTTCTTTGGACTTAACTTGAGGTTTGCACTCTGGATCTTCATGAGCACGCGTTCCAGGTTTTGCAGATGTTCATCAAACGTACGGCCTACGATGATGATGTCATCTAAGTAGACCAGACAAGCATCGCCAATTAACCCGGTTAGTACCAGTTCCATCAACCTTTCAAACGTTGCCGGAGCGTTACACAATCCAAACGGCATGACTTTAAATTGCCATAGACCCTTTCCTGTCGAGAATGCGGTTTTCTCCTTGTCCTTAGGATCAATTTGAACCTGCCAGTAGCCACTTTTTAGGTCCAGCGTGCTAAACCACTTTACTCCAGTAAGCATGTCCAACGTGTCATCAATTCTTGGCAAAGGATAGCTGTCCTTCTTCGTAACGTCGTTCAGACGACGATAGTCAACACAAAACCGCATGCTGCCGTCCTTCTTTCTTACCAGCACAACAGGTGAACACCATGGACTCGATGAAGGTTCTATGACACCATCCTTAACCATTCCCTCAATCATGGTTTCCACTTCCTTTTCACGTGCTACTGGCAATCTCCTTGGCCGCTGACGGATAGGCAACTCATCTCCTGTGTTTATTTTGTGTTGAACTAAATCAGTCTTCCCGATGTCGGCATCATTTAAAGAGAAAATATTGGCATACTTCAGTAACATTCTCTTCGCCTTGACCATTTCATTTTGAGACAGAACGCTGCGACAGTCGTCCAAAAGTGTGGTCACTTTCGTTTGTGCATCCTTGCTAAGGTTCCCAGTCGATAAATATTGGCTTCGACGTAACCAATCCACTTCCTCACATGTACCAATCAGCGTGCCCTTATCTATCATCTGTTCCTTATCACAAAGGTTCAGCACAGGTACTCTTGAGATGTCAGTGGCTCTAACCAAAGTACGTGCCACTTTCCATGGAAGGTCACTGTCTACCCTTTCCACAAGTACACACCGATGAGTCTGCCCAGGATTTCGAGGAAGCCTAACAGGCACAATCGTTTCCGATCTCGGAGGAAGAACAATCTTCTTTAGGCTGTACACCTTTCCTGGTAACGCCCCTTCCATGAAAAGTTCCTCTTGTCCACATTTCAAAACTCCTTGCTTAACGTCGATCTCACAACAATTCTTCCTCATAAAGTCTAGGCCCAGGATGCAATCGTCCATTATATCAGCCACGATGACATTGTGAAGATAGATCCTGTTTCCTAGCTTCAACTCCATCTCTTTCTCTCCGCGGACGGGTATGCGCTGACCGGTGGCCGTCACCAAATTTATGCGGTCTCGGTTGTATGCGGAGTCCCCAAGGAACCGACTTACTAGTTGGGAACTGACAACCGTGCGAGAGGCTCCAGTGTCTATTGTCAGCTTACATGGCGTTCCGTTGATCTCGCCCTTGATGATTAGGCTGTTCCCGTCATGGGTTTGTGAGATCGAAATCCTTGGGGCTCTTTGAACATCAGCCAGCGCCCGCCCCGCAGTCCTGGCTTTTACTCGTTTCCCTGCAGTTGCTGGGCGGTGCTGTTAACCGCCCTACCCTCTGGAGATCGACTATCTTCTCTATTTACAGTTCGCTTAGGGCAACTGGACCGTAGGTGGCCCCTTTCCCCACAGCCATAGCATCTAGGGCTGTATCCTTTAGACCGGTCGCGAACAGTAGCCGCTGCAACCTCCCTGACGCGATGGGAACGATGATCCTGCCGCACAGCTTCCACTTCCAGAGCATGAGCTAAGGCGTCCTTGAGCGTCCCGTGATGACCGAGCCTCACAGCAGCTCTGACCTCAAGGTCGCGGATGCCGTCAATGAATGCCTGCACCAGGTTCCCTTGAATGAGCGCAGGTACAGACTGGTATGCTTTTCGGACCAGCTTCTCCACCTCAAGGGCCCACTGCTGCAGGTTTTCACCGCTGCGTTGCACGCGATCCTTTAGCTGCGCACGAAACACGTGTTCCAGATGAGCGTCGCCATACCTAGATTCCAACGCCTCAAGGAGCTGCTCGTAAGTCACCTCGTTACCGAGGGCTTCCAGGATAGTGAGGGCCTGGTCGCGGAGGCCTAGGGTGAGAGCAGTCATGGCCTGGTCCTTACTCCACCCGTTCGCCTTCATAACAGCCTCAAATTGCATTTTGTATGCCGACCAGGAAGACGTTCCATCGAACGGCGGCACTTTGAATCCACGTAGAGAAGGTGTAGTAGCTGAGGCTGCAATTCCATCTCCAACTTTAAGGTTGTCCAGCGTTTTCCTCACGTCAACAATCACGTTGTCAACCCGATGATTAATTTGGTCGATTCGTGTTTCAGCTTCCGTCAGGCGGTTCTCGTGCTGAACCACCTTTTCCTTTACAACCTTAATTTCTTTGCCGAAAGTGGCATGCAGATCCTTCATGAGGAACATCTGTTCTTCTTGGCGGCGCGCCTGCTCCTCCTTGTCACGTTGGAGCTGTTCTTCCAACCGACGGGTCTGTTCCTCCTGGCGGCGGGCCTGTTCCTCCTTGTCACGCTGCAGCTGCTCTTCCAAACGACGGGCCTGTTCCTCCTGGCGGCGGGCCTGTTCCTCCTGGCGGCGGGCCTGTTCCTCCTGGCGGCGGGCCTGCTCCTCCTTGTCACGCTGCAGCTGCTCTTCTAAACGACGGGCCTGTTCCTCCTGGCGGCGAGTCTGCTCCTGCAGCATCAGCATCAGAGCAGCAAAGTCTGGTGCTGATGATGATGCTGGAGCGGCGGTGGACGGGCCGGCCTCTAAGGTCGCCAGCTGTCTCTCCGTAGTCTGCGGCGTTGCACCTCCAAAACGCCTCTGGTCCGTCTCTTGCTGGCGTTGACTACGGGTACGGATACCCTCAGTGTCGTCCTTCGGTAGAATCGGCATCTTTTAAATCCACTCTTCTGACACCAATTGTTACGAGCTTCGGGTTCGTTACAATAAAATCAGCCGATTAAACAACCAAAAATGACACTTTAATTTACACCACACTAATTACACTATAAACTCACTAATCACAAAACACAATCGCACTATTAATCACTTGGGTTCGCAGTCGAAGATCGCTCTCGAAGTTATCACTTGTATCGCAATTCCAATACTGACTCGGTCGGCACATGTGCCGGCCTTATATAGGGCGCCGAGTAGAACTCCAGAAAGTTCGCGTACATATCGGTCGCGACCGACTAAGGTCCGAGTATTCTAGCATAGAAAAATCTCGAAGGTCCTTGACTTCAATAGTTCTGCTACTCGATACTAGATGGCGCTAGTGGTACCGAATGCCGCTATCATCCTAACTTAATTCTGGCGCGCAACACCACTAATATTCGCGGAAATTAAAACTAGATATTTTGTTTTCATTTTCAAAGCATCAATATTTGATAGTCTATGACCTCCGAAGTCATTCCTAGAAATTCCGAGGGATTTTCGAGACGCTCATCTTCGGCCGGGGCCCTCTCGGGTCGGGGGCCCGTGGCATTTTGCCACCTCTGCCACCCTATAGTTACGCCACTGTTTCGAACCCTAACACCGCTCACTCACGGGTCCCTAAACGTTCAAACCAGACGTGCCTACTTCCCAACAGTCCAACACACGCTCGAGCTAATAAACGTTAAGTAAATAAACTTTAACAATTTATTGTTTCGACTCAGAGCCCCATTGTTTGGTGACGCGTCAACGTTTTTTCGTCTGAAGGTTACCGTGGCACTCGTGGGTACAGTCACGATCATTTAATATGTTCACATTTATACTACACTAGCTTCTGTTCGCGACTTCGTCCCCGTGGAATCCCCGATTTTAAAACATTCTTTATCGCTGCTCCGCTCCTATTGGCTTAAGCGTGATGATATATAGCCTAAAGCCTTCCTCGATAAATGGTCTATTCAACCCAAAAAGAATTTTTCAATTCGAACCAGTAGTTCCTGAGATTAGCGCGTTCAAACAAAAAAACTCTTCAGCTTTATAATATTAGTATAGATTACCTACTTAATGAGAACGCTACAACAATTACGAGAACCTTTTCGACACACATAACACAACAACACAACACATACGCACACAACACAACACATAACATTTTTTTCTGCTTGACTGTACCAATACTTATGTGTACTACTTATTGTTAGAAATGATTATGTATTGTATACAGATTGACTGAAGCCAATAAGTGTCGGTGTATTTTGATTTCTGAGCTTTAAAACGATATCCTGTAAGTGTTTGTAGACTTCAATTCTTGGAATAAGATGTCAAATTGCCGGAAAGCATGCGTCAGATAGCGTTTTTTTTATCGAATATAATAATAAACTAACTATTGCCCGCGGATTCGCTCGCTTTAAAGTAGCCTAGAATCTCCAGTGTCTCTCGCCATAAGGTAAGCCGTCGGTTTGAGAATTTTGAACTCGACAAAGACGAAAAGCCAAAAAACCGGTGCGGCTATTTTTATTAAGCCGAGCTGCTTAAAACTCCTGCTATGTAATCCGAATAAAACCTAAGATTAAAGCCGGGTGCATACGTGCGGTTTCCTGATTAGGTTTTTAGATTAATCAGGAAACCGCACGTCTGCAGGAATTCCGCGAGACGTTCGTTTTTTCGTACGTAAAATATACAAACGTGTACCCTAGCTGCGGGCGTACCATGACGTCTTAAAACGTGAGTCTTCCGAGCGAGAAAAAGGGATGGAGCTATATAGGGTGTATAACTCTATCCCTCTTTCTCGCTCGGAAGACTCACGTTTTAACACCTCATGGTACGCCCGCTGAACATTAAAAGATAGAAACTCACGGTCTGTTTGGTTGTTGCGGCGTGCGGTCCCTCTGCCTTCTGTTCTTGAACCAGTTGGAGACCTGCGTGAGGGTTAGGCCGGTCTTCAACGCGAGGGCTCGCTTCTCATCAGGAGTGGGGTACCTGTGGGAGCAAGTTTTGTTTATCAACCTGTTATGAATAGGGATGTTTCCTGAGGAATAAAAATATGATCCTATTTAATCCGTCAGTTAGATTATCGAAAAATATTGGACACGTATTTTTTGCTCTAAGAAATCTCTAAAAATTCAAGATCATGAGTGGGGGCTTGTGACATCATGGCGTGGTAAAAATCGTCGCACGAAGTGACGTCACACGAGTTTTCAACGCACTATATCGTCTTCGTTTTTTGTTTACGTGAAAAAATAAAAAATACGTGTCCAATATTTTTGGGAAGTCTATCTTACGGACTAATTAGATTTTTTTAGGCAACTACCCTATTGCAAATGGGCGTCGTACCTAGAAGCTTTCCTTCTTCAGAAACTTAATGCACTCAAACTTAAATCTCTCAATTTCAATTTATTTTCAGTTCATTTGATAGATAAGCAAATTAGAAACTTACTTACTCTATGGTCATAAAGTAGTTTTTATTTTGAAGAATTACATAATCATATGCCTAGCCTTTTTCTAACTATATTGGGGTCGGCCTCCTATCAGACCTCTCCAGTCCCCAACCCGTTAACTGGATATCACGGTACATACCTACTTATTGGCAAGACTTGAGTCAGATTTTCTGACTTCTGACATTCACTAACGACAGTCAACGACAAAAAAAAACGCAGCATGTTAAAATGGTCACCCATCAACTGACCGATCTTGGCACGCGTTGCTTAACCTTGGAGATTGACCAATGCTGCTGTTATTATTTTGCCACAAAGCCCTCTTAATTACATTTTTTTTTGAAGAAATAAACCAGTTTTGCGCCCTGCGGGCGTACCATAACGTCTTAAAACGTGAGCCTTCCGAGGGATGGGGCTATATAGGGTTTATCCCTCTTTCTCGCTCGGAAGACTCACGTTTTAACACCTCATGGTACGCCCGCTGCTAGTAATTAGTTGGCAAAATTCAAAACTTCAAGCTCTGTTTAAAAATTGAGGCAATAAGCCATTTAGTATTGGTTTTTTAATCTTTCCAGTCAGCTTCGGATTTAAAAGAAACATTATAAAGATACCTATCCTAGAACCAACTATTCGAGGACATGTGGCATCCACCACTCCCTCCCAGAGAAAAGGCCTGTGTCCCAAAAGTAAAAGCTAAGCCTTTGGCCCTCTGATCCGCTTCAGCAACAATGATGAGTTCTAACCTTTTTTGGATAGGATCATATCATCATAATAATATGACTTAATCCGCTCTGGGTGGAGCGAGGGGGTGTGACTTAGACTAAAACCCACCCGTGTTCCTTCATATGCTCCTTGCGTTCCGGGATTGCGGCAATTATTTCGAACAACTCGGCAATACAGACACAAAAGTCCTTACCATTTAAAAAAAAGTAAGGTAAATAATCAAATAACTTCTTCCGCTCTGGGCGAAGCGCGAGGGAGTGGCAGACTCTTACTGACCGATAGGCATGGGCAAAAAATATCGATATTTTTCCAAACAATTATCGATATATATCGTCGATATTTTTAATCACGATAAATATCGATATTCGATTTTCATTGTAGAGTCTCGAATTCGTTTTAATTTCGATATGTTTTTTACGCAATTTTGGTTTTGTGTTTTTAATGTTATTAGATACTCCTTGCATGCTCCGCAAAAATGCCACCACAATCTTTATGAAATGCAATATAGCAGTAAGACTATTGGTAGCGTGCACGCAAAATAATAATACTATTAAACCACCAGTGTGAGACTAACATGACCCTGAAGTTGACAGACAATTAATAATTTTCGATTTTTTATTTCAATATACCTATGTATTAAATTATTTACGAAGTTTGAATGCTTTGGGAATATGTATGAATAATCATGCGAAACCTAGAGATGTATCGATATTTTTCACTCGATAATTATCGATACTATTGAAAAATATCTATATATTTTTTTCACTTGCCCATCCCTACTGACCGAAACCCATCCACATCCATGTTTCTCTAAATGCCTTTTGCGTTCCAGGGCCGCAGTGACTCTTTCGAAAAAAATCCGCAACAAGTTCTAACCCTACGAGTATTAGACAGAATTATATACACTACAACTAGTGATCTTACCTATTTCTATAGTAGCAGTCTTTCAAAGCATTCCTGCTCTTTTCCTTGAAGCAGTACACCGTCTCCTCTCCGTCCCATATCGTCTTCGGTAGAGGGTACTTTTTTCTTAACCTGTATTTGTCTACTGCACCTAAAAGTAAAACATTTTTTAATTAATCAGATGTTTTTCAGGAATAAAATTATTTTACTAATACTTTTAACCCTCGAAAATAACCAACAAAAAAAGTTTTTTACAAGTTAAAAAGACATGTATTTAATTTATACGCTCTATCTACAGGTACATTGTCTAATTTTTTAATATCAAAAAGTAAAACAATTTACGTAAGTAACTAGAGATAGACACAAAAGGACCAAGTGTACAACCTTGCAGAATTCAAGCACACTATTTTTACTTCTAATAATATAGGTAACCGCAGAAGTAAATTTTGAACGAAATACGTTTCATACCGTTTGTCAAGGGAGTCACAAGACGCATCGAATCAGAACACGAGAATTTGAACCACTGGTGAGGCTTATATTAATTATTGAAAAACAATCAATTTCAATGTTGTAAAGAAAGTTACAGCAACAGAGCGTAACTCAGTTTTAATGCTATAGCAAAAGCGTATTACACAGTTCTATAACTTAAACAACGATTGTCCTTCAAAGTCCATCCTTCACAAGTGAATCGATAAGTTGCATACAGTATAATTTGCTATTTAATAATACTTATTACATTCTTACCCAAAGCCCTTCCCCTAACTTTCTCAGCCTCCTTATAGTGCGCTTTGAACCATAGATTCTGTAAAGCAGTGTGGTGTCTTGGCGGGAACGAATGCGCCTCTAGTATTGCGTAGAGTTCCTGGTACACTCCTCTGTGGTAAGCTACCAGAGCTCGTGCCCTAAGGAGAGAAAGATAATAGTCAAGAAAAGGCTGTGTTGAACGATGGACGATGTACACAATTTAAAAAAGAGAGACTGTTCCAAAAAATATTCCGGTTATGGTTAGAATTTTCTAAATCAAATGCGAAGTGTATCAAAGCAAAACGTCCATTAATCATCGGAAATTCTTGCGAATAAAATTGTTCAGTTACGAATAAATTTGAAAAATAAATGATTTTTTATTTGTAGTTAGTCTATGTCGTTAATCGCCACTGCTAGGCGTCCCCCATGTTTTCTCAGCTTAATTTATTTCTTGTCTTCTCCGGCCAAGAAACCTCTGGCTAGCCTTTTACCTATACTGGGATCGGCTTTCAGTTAAATCGGATTCAGCGGAATACCAGTATTTTATGTGGTGTAGCTGGCGTAGCTGCCTACCAGACCTCATAACCCATGGGTTACACAGTACTGCTTGGCAATACTGGAGTCAGATTTTCTGGCTTCTGATAACCCTTTAGGACTGCAAGAGATCTACAAATGACAGCCGAGACTAACGGCTTAATATCCTTCCCAATGCACGGAGGAATTTCGGTATGGTAAGATGATCACTCCTCCACAGACTGACCTAGGCAAGCGTTACTTAATCCTGAAGATAGACGCAGGAAGTTGCACGCTGTTATTATTTGGGATGAGCCCAAAAATTAACGTATGAAATTGAAAAAAACTGTTGCTTTCGCGTTTGGTTGAATTCCATGTGATAAGACTTCATAAATCTTTAAGTACCACCTTCTTTAGCACCTTAAACAACATAATAATAACTTACCTCAATATCGTTTCATGTCCTCTCAAGAGCTCACTTGGCGGCAAACTCCACAGGAAAGCGGCTAACTTCTCAATATCACCCTTCTGTTGCAACGCCTCACAAACACACTGCACTTGTTCAGAATTAAAATTCAGACACCTCCTTAAATTACTGTTCTCATTCTCCGCAAAATACGTTTGAGGAACTCTCTCTCTTTCACTATTCACATTTACAGTATCAAAAATCTGTTGATTCAACTTCATTTCTGACAAGTTAGGATTATTCTCATTTTGAACGCAACTTTTTAAATCTTGCACTTCGTTAAAGTAGCCTGAACGCATTCGTTCTTCGCCTTCGATTTGAGAAAAAATGGTGTCATTAGTTGGCGGCAATTTCAGTTCGAAATTCAAATACTTTTTGTTTCTTGGCGGGGAAAGGTAATTTTCGAACACCATTTTATTGCTTTCCTGTAAGTAAACATCTTTTGGACTTTTCTCTTCGTTTCTTGATTTTTGTTTGCAAGAGAAGTATTGTTTCTCGTTCAATTCTGCTTGGTAGAAGTTTCCGTTTTGATTGTCGTATGGAAACGGCGGTAGAGATGTTTCGGACTCGCTCGTCAAGTCGCTCGACGGACTGAGGCGGTCGGAACACGATTCCATGTTTGTGGATTTCATCACAGAAGCTTCTTTTGTTGCTTCTGTGCTATAGAAATCTGAAACAAGGTTGTTATAAAATTTTAATTGTTTAAAATCACGCCTGTATTCCGCGCAGGACTAAGCAAAGGAGTATGTATTTTACATCCATATTTCGCTAGCTAGGATCCGAACCTCTGGATGTAGGAACCCTCGGAGGATCATTTGGCTGTTTGTCCATCTGTCACAGCCGACTTTCTCCGAATCTACTCAACCGATTCAGTTGAAATTTGGCACACGTACAACCTTGTGTGACCCAAACACAAATACGTTAGGTACTATAAAAAAATCGAAAATGAGGGTCAAATCAAAGGGTATTGCAAAATGATTCGAATATTTCAAACCATTCTGTATCTTTATCTTATTACTAGCAGCGTGCCGCGATTTCACCCGCGTTTTTCCCGTTCCCGTGGCAATACGGGGATAAAATACAACCTATGGCGATAACGCAGCTTTCTATTGGTAAAATAATTTTGAAAATTGGTTCAGTAGATCCAGAGACTACCCCTTACAATGTCACAAATTCACAACCTCACAAACGTTACCTCTTTATAATATTAGTATAGATTTTCACACTGTTCATTGAAAGATGTGGCTGCAAGCAGTATGTCTGACTCTTACTGACTAAAACACGGGTGGGTTTTAGTCAGTAAGAGTCTGACACTCCCTTCCGCTCCACCCAGAGCGGGTGAAGTCATCTCGGTATGCAGGACTTAGCTGGTCAACCAGTAGGTCCCGGATCGACATCAGCAAGCATTGCTTAACCTCGATGCGTTCGGATCGACCCGTTCGGCTGTTATTGTTTACCTTTATACTTCCTACATAGACAGTTTTTAAGTCATCATGTTTGTATTTTTTCTTTTAAATAAAACAAACATTAAGTCAACCTTTAATTCAAACTATGCGACGGATATTGTATTTCCGTGACAATTAACAATTATTTATAAGATTTTTCGTTGGTGTCGGGTAAAAATACGAAGTTATGTTTTCATAACATGACATCGGGCGGACGTGAACTGATAACAAAATGGCTTCGATGAACTGGGCGACTTTCCTAGTAGCTATGAAGAAAATACAAGATTTTCTCACTGTTGCTTGTCAACTAGATTAACGCTATAAATAGCCTCCTTTTGTGAATTATGAATTTGAAGTTGAATATTAGTCTAAGGCTACTTTAGTCTGAAAACCTGTGACAAGGCGTTCAAGTAGGGTTAGAAACGTTCTTATAGCAAAACTAGCAGCGCACTGCGGTTTCACCCGCTTAGTTCATGTTTCCGTGGAAATATGGCGATAAAATACATATAGCCTATGTCACCGGGGGATAGTATAGCTTCCCAAAAGTGAAAGATTTTTTACAAAAATACAAATAATTCCCCTTTATAATATTAGTATTGTAAATTAAGCATTTTGAATTAAAATTTGGGCTAGTCAGATAAAAATATAAGCATTTCATTAGATTAGGCATTGATTAGCAAATTATAAATTTTTAATTTTTCCAAAGAGAATTTGCATTATGATAATTAGTACATATTTAAAATAATCATTAGGTATTAATCTAAAAAGAAGAATTCGGCCGGTGCTCGATTTGGATGTTAGTTGGCAGAGTCAGACTGCGGATTTTCAATAGGGAGGCTGAATCGGAGTCTTGCTGATCGGTGTCTGGGTTGAACATGTTTGGCTTTCATGAATGGGTCTGACATGTAATTGTTTAACTTCTTTTCTTTATAATTTATTTTTTACCAATTGTTTTACATTTTTTATTTTTGTTTGTTTATTTGTACCTCTGTGTGTCTATGGGGGGAATAAACTATTTTTCTTTTCTAATCTTTTTTATTTCATAGGTTGGTTTGTAAAGAGGTTTCAGTTAACATACTCAACTATGTGCTACAACGGTGATTGTTGATGCTCGTTTTTGCGAATTGACGTTCATAATTAAAGCTTAACAATTTGGAGGTATTGTGTGAAGAATATTATGAAAGATGAGAATGATAGCGTGACGATTGATAGAGGGGAATGGAGAAGAAAAGGAGCAGGGCCGCGGTGACTCTTACAAACAAATTCCGTAACCCTAGCACGCAATGACCCTAGTGGGCCCCGTCTTCGTTGCTGACGGCTCTTTGAGGCGCGCGTGGAACACAACGCGCCTTCGACCCGGGCCTGGTTGCTATCGGACGGCGAGCCACCCATTGCTCGCCATCCGCAGGCCCGCGCCTACGATGACCGGGAATTGCCCTACAACTCCCGACGCCCGGGGCGTCTTCTTCTGTTGCGACGGCTTGGGCGTGAGGTTTGCCTTTCCCTCACACGGTCCGCCTCCTCTTTCGCTAACATAAATGCTTCGTTAAAGGAGGTGACCGGACCATGGATTGAAACAGGGCCAGGTGCGAAAGGTAGCCACCGCAAAATTGACTGGTAGAAAATGCCTAAGGCATTAAGTCCGCCTCTGTACATTTGTGTGCGTAAAGTATTAAATAAATAAATATATCTACGAGGTGTATATCGACCCAGCTTTAAAATAGAATACAATCTTTATTATGTACACCATATAAGTTACGGAAAATATAGATGACACAAATACTAGATTCTAGTTACTTAATTATGTACAAATATTGTATGAAAGTTAGCAATTAAAATACCTACCAGAAAAATACGATTTTGAGAAAGAACAATCATGTCATCGAAAAACAAGCCCGTGTTGACAAAACATTAACACGACCGCGCGTGTTTTCCGCCGGGTTCTGTCAGCTGGTATCATTAGAATATTAGGAGATGTTCTGTCTATAAACTGCAGTGCCACAGAATGGGCAGTTTGATCAAAATGTACTACTAATAAACTTAAAGGGGCAGTCCCTACGGGGTACGAGGCTTAGGGTCGCTGGGGATGGTCAGCATAGGATCTTCCGTACCAAACTTTGATTATATATTTAGGTATTTGACCTCGGTGGCGAGGACGTCGAAATAGACTATCAACTGTAGGGTTCCCAACTTTTCGTACAAGAAAAATAAAAATAAAGTATTTTGGAAAAGTGAACAGTATTTCATTTTTTTTTTATTTTATAAGCACAATTTTTGGAGCCTCTAAAAATTATTAATTTGAGTTAATATTAAAATACGCAAGGAGATATTTTTTTTTTTTTGTAAATCAGTAAAATCTATAGTTATTTCGATTCTATTATGGCAAACGAATACCAGCAGTCATAAAAACAGTCTTTTGTATACTTTTTTTTTATAGAACAATAAAATGTATTAACGATAATTAAGTAGGTACTAAAAACTGTAAAACCATGTTCAGCTGGCTCTGTGTAATGACTTAGCTGCTTTGGGTGGTTGTATTGATTTTGCTTTCAGTCTATCTCATTGGGAATTCTAAGCCATTTTTTCCGTATACTGATCGTAAGAAAAGGCAAAATTGAAAATTTTGAAAGAACCCACGACGGTAAGATCATAATTGAAAAAGAATTAAATAATTAATAAAAAAAAAAAGAGCAGTGGTGGCCGAGTGGTAACAGCCCTGATTTACTGATTTACGAATTGTAAGTCGGTGGTTCAAACCCAGCCAGACGCATTACTTTGTGTAATTAACTTCATTACCACTGCTCTCAAAACGGTGAAGGAAAACATCGTGAGGAAACCGGCATGTCCTAGAACCAAAAATTCGAAGGCATGTGACATTCACCAACCCGCACTGAGCCCGCGTGGTGGATTACGGCCCATTCCCTCTCCTAGAGAGGAAGCCTGTGTCCCAGCATTGGGAACATTAAAAAAAGGCTGATTATGATTATGAATTAATAAAAAACCCCGACTTACAGAATTAATATAACCCAAGAATATCCGTCAGGGCTGCCATTAAATGAGCTAGTTTTGCAGATAGAGATGGCAGCCCCCGACGGAACATGCAACAATTAAGTCCGAACCCATCACTGAAAACCGCATGAAAATCGGACTAGTAGTACTGGAGATAAATGGGAACATTGGTTTGCAGAAACAAACAAACATCCTCTCACCCCAAACGCATACACCGTCTCCGTTCGGTCGTGAACTCGTGAGTAAATATTATGGTTCGTCTGACCAAGGCTCTATAGGTAGTCTATTTATATCCTTTTGTAAGACACTTTTCTACATCAATTGACTCAGTCGCCATGACAACAGAAAAGAATCCTCGATTAATGTCAATAAATAACAAGCTGTAACTGGCAATAGGGTATTTTACTGTAAAAATCTAATTAATCCGTCTGATAGATTTATAAAAAAAAAACTTTTTACAAAAAAATACAACCGACTTTTCCACAAAAAATCAAAAAAGTACAAAATAACTTTAATTTCGGAACTCGGTGTTTGTGGTTCCTTTTTCATTTTTTGAACACCGACATCCGAAATTAAAGTTATTTTGTACTTTTTTGATTTTTTGTGGAAAAGTCGGTTGTATTTTTTTGTAAAAAGTTTTTTATTTTTCACTTTTTAGTAGTACCTAAACCCCCTCCCCTCCCCCCACCTAAACGAACCAATCACATTAGTGTAAAAAAAAAACGCACTGCTCCAATGCAGAGTAAACTAAAAGGTCGTCAATGTAGACAATGTAGTTATTTTTTTAGATTTTTGTTGATTTTTCAAAAACCGCTTGTTCGATTTCGATAAAAATTTTATGGGACCATTTGGGAAGTATACCCTTTCCAACAAAAAAGAATTTTTCAAATCGGTTGGCAAGCGACGGAGTTATGCGCGAACAAACAATAAAAATAAAAAAAAAACACAAACATCTGAATTTAGAACCTCCTCCTTTTTTAGAAGTCGGTTAAAAATATTGGACATGTATTTTTTCACCTAAACAAAAAATGAAGACGACACAGTGCGTTAAAAACTCACGTGACGTCACGTCGCTGGTAAAAATTGTAGCAACGTAGTGACGTCACGTGAGTTTTCAACGCATTGTATCATCTTCATTTTTTGTTTAGGTACGTGCAAAAATAAAAAATACGTGTCCAATATTTTTTGTAAACCTATCAGACGGACTAATTAGATTTTTACAGTAAAATACCCTATTTGGTGGAGTGGGGTGAACGAAATTACTTAATATAAAATGGTAACCTACCCCCAATTTTACTAACACTAACAAATTCTCAAAAAACGCTTTAAAGTGGAGTTCTCAATTGATGATAGAAAAGGCAACCTGTCTTCAAAGCCAAGTTATCGTTTGATGAGCTTAAAAGATAAAGTTGGGTTTGACAAGGACCGTCTTGTTTCTTTTCGTCTCGTTCTCACATAATGTAAACAAAGATTTGATTAAATCTTGAGATTAATAATCATTTAACGGAAAATTTTAAAAATAAAAACCCTATAGAGTGGTTTCTTTTTTTTTTATTTGAATCTAGCTGACCCGCTCTACTTCGTCTGCGTGACATTAGTGAGAGACTAAAAATAACCCTGTTTTTGCAACATTTTCATTGATGCTCCGCTTCTGTTGGTCTAAATAGCCTATAGCCTCCGTCCTCCGTCGATTAGTGAGCTATCGAACACTAATAGTAGATTATTAACCAAGGGAATAAAGCAGTGTCTTCTGTCGCGGGTGACGATTTAAATCGCGAGCGTAACGAAGGACTCGAGGTTTACTCCCGAGCATTTATTAAAAATAATGACAATTAAAAGTAAAATTTAACTTTAGAACATTAACTTATTTATTAAAATAAATTTAAATAAACTTATCGTTTATGTATTTGAAGAAAAAAAAAATGCGGCAAATTCCTAGACTAATATTTTTTTGTCAGAAAAGCAAAGGCATCAAGCTTATACGGCCTCGTCGGGTTTCGTAATTTTATTTAATAATCATAACTGCATAATAAATGCGTATTCCTTTTTCAAAAAGATGTGTAATGCTTTATATACAAACTCAATGGTGTAAACACAGATATAGTTCAGTATAAATTTCGGTAAGTAGGTAGGTATTCCAAATTTAAATCACATTCTCCCCCTAGAGGATGAATGAAATTCAGTACAATTTTCTTTCCCTGTTTTTAACAGATTAAAATGACTATATTGTTATGTTCGCTTTTTGAGGCATAGAATGTCACTTTTTTGAGCAAGTGGTATGAAAAAGATTTTTTCAATTCGAAACAGTAGTTCCTGAGATTAGCCCGATTCTTTATTCAAAATCTACCTCGTTATTGGTACTCTTTTCAAAAATTGTTCTTATTGGCGCATTTTCAAGGTAAGGTAGCTTACATAGCATGATTTTGAAGTAATTAGCGGAAGGGAGTGTCGGACTCTTTCTGACTAAAACCCACCCGTGATCCTTGTGCCCGCCGCGTTCAGAGCCGCGGTGACTCTTTCGAACAAATTCCGCAACCCTGGCAGTAGGTAGGTACATGGCATATAAGCTACATAAGTACATAATTATGTATTACCTCATTTTATTTGATGAGTTGATTGGATATTGAAATACCTACTAATGCTTCATTTGAAATCAAATTATTGCGATGGATTATTTTTATGTGATAGGAAAGGTTCTTCATTATTTAATTAATTAACTTGCAAATAAAACTGTCTATGGAAATAGAACCCATCTAGTTTCTTTTATACTAAATTCAAAAACGCACAAATATCGCACACTAGGTATAGATAACAAAACTAACTCATCTAACCGAAGAATTAAGAAAGACTTACGGTACCTACTCATCATCATCTGCCTACCCTTTTCCCAACTATATTGGCGTCGGCTCCCAGTCAAGTCGGATTCAGCTGAATACCAGTATTTTACGTGAAGCGGCTGTCTACCACTCCTACCAGACCTCCACAACTCATTAACTGGGGAACACGGTACTTCTTGGCAAGACTGGTGTCAGATTTTCTGGCTTCTGACAATCTGTAACGACTGCCAAAGATCTCCAAATGACAGCCGGGACCAACGGCTTAACGTGCTTTCCGAGGAACGGAGAAGTCTCGTTATGTAAGATGGTCACCCATCCACAGACCAACCTCGGCAAGCGTTGCTTAACCTAAAAGATCCACCCGTGCGGCTGTTATAATTCAGCCACTAGCTCCTTAGGTACCTACCGTACCTACTATTCTCTTCATTAATAATTATGAAATAATTATATCAAAACCACTGATAGATTCCTACGCAATTTCAAATTTAAAAAAAAATAACCTCACCTTAGCACAGTCTATGCACAATAATTAAAATCACTGTCACTCTTCACAAAAAATATTATCGTATTTATAATTAATAATGTCTTTTTCATAAAGATAGCAACACCCTCACCAAACGAAGACGCGGGCTCGAATAACAAAAGCTAGCTCGCATTTCAAAGCCCCAGACAAAGACAGCCAATGTGCGACCAGGACGGCAGATGGGGCGGAGCGTCGCCGGGTGTTCGAAGTTTGAATTTTCTTTTTGATCTTTTTCATTTTTAACGTTTGACCTCTAAAAAGGCGGGATTTTACGACTGGTGGGTCCGTGTGGTTTGCAAAATGGCGGTCAAAGGTTTTGAAGGACTAGTGTGTTTTTAGGTCTGGGGCATTGATTGTTGCTACTTTTTTTTTTTCATAACAAGAATGGCAACTGGACACGGAAATTTCGTTGTTTTGTTGTAGTTTTTAATAATATATTTGAAAGGAACATCAAAACAGCTCAGGGGTGGGGAAGACCAGCCGCTGTGACGTACAATGTTAATTATAGTGTATACCTACTGTTTATTCCGTGCATGCAAATACTGTTTTTCGCCCTGGACCCCTAAGTTATGCTTAAGTACAATAAGACAATCCACATACAAACATCACATTGCTTATGTGGATAAAAAGACCAAAACACCTCTAACTTTGCAATTAGGAATTGCAAGTAGGATTGCCAGGTTTTAAAACCGAAATGCCGGACAAACCAGCCAGTTTGGCCGGACATTTGGACAAAAAGACAAGCATTTTACAGTCTTAGTATAACCTAACAAAACTTTTTATCATTTAGCATAAATAAAATCTTAAATCCTAATGACACAACAATAAAATTGAGTGAGCCAGTCTTCATTCTTATTAATAATTCAATATTCATTTCAATCATTGCAATAGTATTAGTACGTACTACGTAAGAAGCGATACAAGGTGAGCGAAAAAATGCTCAAATTTAAAAAGCCTATCTTAAAATTAATATCGGAACAGGCCGGCCGCCATTTTATTTGACCGGACACTCAACCACGGCTTTATCCGCTAAGTGCAAGTATCAACTTAAATGGTTTATTTGAAGTAAAGGCTTTGCTAGTTAGAGTCTATCATCTGTTGCTGCAGAAGTGTATAAAAAAAATATCTGCATTACAAAACAGTCTTACAGTGTTAATTGAAAAAAGGCGATACCGCGTAATACAGTCAATGTGCAGTATTGTCATTTTCCTTGGTGTCAAGTGACTTACGATGGTTCTACCTGGAATCCAGCCGTGGGAACACAACACCTAATGTAGGTACTGCGAACGAGCGGTGGTATGTTCACGACTTACTGCATGTGTGGTAGGCAGAGCTTGGCAACGGCTTTAGGGCCAGCGTATCAGATCTTTGGTAGCGTGGTAGTGATTATTTTCTTTGGTTTAATGTTTTCTTGTTTCTAGAGTTGTGGTTGCATTACTCGCGTTTGATATCTGAAAATAAAGGATTCTAGATGCGCTGTACTTTTACGAGGCATTGTGTATCTAGCTTTCCTGCAAATCAACCAATGTAAATGAACAAAAGCTGAAATGAAAGGACTTATTCAAACGAAACCTCATAACTAACTCAGAGCCGGAGATGTAGAGAAACATAATACATAACATAATCAGCCTTTTAATGTCCCCACTGCTGGGAAACAATTAGCCTCCTCTCTAGGAGAGGGAATGGGCCGTAATCCACCACGCGGGCCCTGTGCGGGTTGGTGAATGTCATATGTCTTCGAATTTTTGGTTCTAAGACATGGCGGTTTCCTCACGATGTTTTCCTTCACCGTTTTGAGAGCAGCGGTGATGAAATTAATTACACAAAGTAATGCGCGCCTGGCTGGGTTTGAACCCGATGTGTAGAGAAAGAAAGCTATGAAAACATAAGAAATTTACTAGAGGATGTCGCGCTAGAGTATGACACAACATGAGAACGATGAAAGTTAGATGATTTGCAATGCTTGATGAGAAATCTATGGATCAAAACCTTTCATGGAAAAACATACTATACAGGGTTAATTGTAAAACACCAATAACTTTTTAAGAGGTCATTATACTCATCATTATGAACAACTTTTACTATGGGACCCAACCTGAAATCGCGGAAAAAAATCAGCTGTTCTACATTTATGTTCGTATATCTAATCAAAGTGTAGGGAACAGCTGATTTTTTTATCGCGATTTCAGGTTTGTTCCCATAGTAAAAGTTGTTCATAATGATGAGTACAATGACCCCTTGAGGGGTTGTTAGTGCTTTACAAATAACCCTGTATATTTATAAGTGGATTTCAGAAGTGGAAATCATGTTTTTTCCTACTCCTCCGCTGTCATTTTACGAGTATGATTGTTGATCGTTACGGGAACCAATACAGTTCAGTATTTTCTCTGGGATTCTTTGAACTTCACTGACTTGGCGTATTACTGTGCTAGCCACTGTTGATTCTGCGTTTTAGGAGTTGTAGTGGCTGGGAACGTGTGACGGGTGAAGAAACAGGCCGACGGCTGGTATCAGACCTTGAAGGACATTTCGCATAAGAGTATTAACTGACTTCAAAAAGGAGGAGGTTCTCAATTCGGCAAGTATGTTTTTTTTTTCCATGTATGTACAGCGATTACGCCGAGATTTCTGATCCGATTTACGTGGTTGTTTTTTTATTCGATGAAGAATAGTTGCCATTTGGTCCCATAAGAATTTAGTTCAGTTTCTTAAAGTAGTTTTTATTTTATGAGCATTTTTGTTAATTTCAATAAATAATAGCAAATTTTTCGGGATTACTGAAATCGCATGTTTGTTTATTATTTACACCAATGTGATTGGTACGTTTTCGTTTCGTCTAACGTTACGTCGGGGGGTATAACTTCAATTTCGGAGGTCGGTGTTCAAAAAATGAAAAAGCAACCAAAAATACCGAGTTCCGAAATTAGAATTGTGCAGAAGTCGGTTGTATTTTTGTGTAGAAGTCGGTTGTGTTTTTTTGTAAAAAAGTTTTTAAAAAAATATTATTGTAAGAACCTCCAGTGGCGGATGTATCTACATAATATAACTTTGTTGGTAGTTATATTTTCGAGCCATTTGGGGTTGAAACTCTCGGGTCGTGGGGTCCGAGTGCTCATAACTTATTTAAAGATTTGTCAAGACGTTTAGTTGGCACTTCGCGTGACCCAAGGGCTGGCTTTTACCTTGGACAATGGATATTTTAGTGTATTTATTGCCAAAATGGTAAAACTCTTAGAATCCAAGTGTCATTGTTACGTATAACTATTAATTTGTAATAGGTTTTTTAAATGGTAAATATCTTAATTTTTGAAATCCACTGGAGATTTTTTAACCCCACAATCGAATAAGTATTGAACGTCTCTCTTTAGTAAAACGACTTTAGAAGAATTCTCATAAGTGTAACTGACTAGGCACTTGTAGAGTATTTATGATAAAATATTTACATCATGATGAATCTAAATAAAATATTTGAACTTTGAGGGCATCCAGAACTCCAGAATTACGATCACTGTTGTTGGAAAATTCGGTCCTTATCTACGTCAAATTTTACTTACTTAGATACTTATATTTTTTCACCTCAAGTTTGAAATTTAAAAAAAACATAGTTTAAAATATAGTTATTAATTAACAACTCTCGATTAATTGTGAACTCAAACTGATCATTTAATAACATACACAATGGTACAAATCAAAATCATAATTAAGTGTGTATAACTGTATTCATCTCTCAAGATGAAATATTGATTGTATGTATTCTAAAAATATTGAACGTTTTTGTTAATTTATATGTAATATCGATTTTAAATTCTTATATTGTTAAATACGTAGTGTAAGTACATGTGCTTATGGGTAGTTTTTTAGTTACCATAACCGAACTGTAAGACCTACTGTATTACCAAAAATCACACACATAAATACTTTGACTTTGAAGATAGGTATTTTGTAATCTTACGGACACAGGAATACTGAGACAGAGGTTCTCATAGTTATTTATATTTCTATGGAGGTTCTCAAAGATTGCATAGAGGGTCTGTGTAAACCTTCAGCATTCTAGACTGCAGGCATTAATATTAGTCTGGACGTTGATAAGTTAATCAGGATTTATATTAATTGATACAGTCATACAGACAACTCTTAAATACTATTTTGATGTGCTTATAATCCCATCGATGCTATTTGCGCAATTATTGCTTTGCGTTAGCACGACACCTTAGTTTCCTACGTATCTCATTTTTAACTATAAAAGTCGATAAAGACTTTTTGTACGAAAGGTCATCAAATTTAACCTTTCCAAGGCAGGATGTATGAATACTAGGTGAAATATGAACTGAGACCTGAATAACCAGATTATTGATAATTTTTATAATAAATAGAAGCATGTACTTACATTTTATATTTAAAATAATAATGTAACTACATATTACACTTAAAATAAAAATAAATAAAAAACTAGAAAATGGCATCAAAGAATTCATCCGCATCGCTATCGACTGGAAGTGAGCCCAAAAGACTGGTAGCATTACCACGTTGTATGGCAACGCTTATCCTCTGTCCGAGGTAAAAGCCCTTGGGTCACGCAAGTGACAACTGTCAACTAAACGTTATTAATTAGGTGCAGTTTCACACAACATTGTTCCCAACAAAATCAAAACACGACAGTAACTCATAACAAAAGTACATCTTGCGACGACATAAGGAATTGCTAAAACCGCATTTAAACGTAATAAGGTTACCCACAACAAGCGATCATTCACACGAGGTTTCCTTATTTTTGCTAAGTAATAACTACGCCATTGATAAACGTAAATTTAGTGAAATAAGCACTAAGTTTGAACTTGACTGTTGTGAAACACATATTTTGTGCTGTGTCAGTACCTACTATTCCCACGATATTCTGCGATGTTGTGTTTGCTGTTTGGAATGTGGGATTTTGTTATTTTAGAGACATGACTGGTTGCCTCTTTGTGAAATTGACTCTTGAAGTCATCTGCTTATATAAAAGAAGCCCCAGGAACTATGTTGCTATGTTCCACCATAAAGTTTGTTAGTCGTTAGTTTGTTACGAAAGTGTGGAGTCAGAAAATCAGACACCAACCAGCTTTGCCAAAGGGTACCGTATTACCCAGTTACTGGGTTAAAGTGGTTAGATAGGCACTATCTCCTCGTGAAATACTGGTACTCAGCTGCATCCAGTAAGACTGGATCTGACCCCACTAAGTTCAGCAAAGGCTAGATAGATTGATTGAAGGAATTTACTGGTAAAATAACTGGTATTGAGTAAAACATGTCTTGTGAGCCCTTTTTTTTCTGGATGGGAAATCATCAAATGACTTCTCCCGCTCTGGGCGGAGCGGAAGGGAGTGTCAGACTCTTACTGACTAAAACCCACCCGTGATCCTTCTTGTGCCCTTTGCGTTCCAGGGCTGCGGTGACTCTTTCGAACAAATTCCGCAACCCTAGCAGGCACTGACCCTATGGGGCCCCGTCTTCTTTGCTGACGGCTCTTTGAGGCGCGCGTGGAACACGACGCGCCGTCGACTCGGGCCTGGTTGCTATCGGACGGCGAGCCACCCATAGCTCGCCATCCGCAGGCCCCCGCCTACGGTGGCCGGGAATCGCCCTGCGTTTCCCGACGCCCGGGGCGTCTTCTTTTGTTGCGGCGGCTGGAGCGAGGGGCTTCCCTCTCTCGCACGCGCTCCGCATCCTCCTTCGCTAGCATTACTGCTTCGCAGAAGGAGGCGACCGCTTCCCATGCCTCCTCGCTCCGGACCATGGCCCGAACCACGGCCGGACGCGAGAGGTCGCCGCCGCCGATCGCCTCGACGAGGACACGGCGGTGCTCCGCCCAAGCAGGGCAGACCTCCACCGTATGCTCCACCGTGTCCTCCGGACGATCCACACAGTGATGACACCCGGACGTGTCCTCCCGCTGGATCCGACACAGGTACCTCCCGAAACAGCCGTGTCCGGTGAGCAACTGCTTCAGGCGGAAGGTGAGAACGCCGTGACGTCTCTCCAGCCACGCCTCAAAGAGGGGACTTATCGCCACAATAGTGGCGTGCCCAGTCTTGTGAGCCCTGGCAGTGGGCCTTAAATTCATTAGAGGTCACCACAGGAAGGTCCGGTTTAGCTGTAACTTACCTTAGAGTGCTAAACTGTGAGTGGCCCCGTCAAGAAAAAAAAAAGCATGTGATCCGCATGCCCATCGAGCAGTTGACTCGTGAACACACAAATGTGGCGATTCGAGGCCGCTGTAGACGGCAGCGAAGGAGATGGCGGGACGACATGGATGTCTTCCTAAGATATTGATGCGATGTAGAGAGCCTTTTTTTCGGTATGGTAAATCATGAAATGAACTCTCCCGCTCTGGGCGGAGCAAAATGGAGTGTCAGACTCTTACTGACTTCAACCGACCCCTCCTTCTAGTGTCCTTTGCGTTCCAGGGCCGCGGTGACTCTTTCGAACAAATTCCGCAACCCTAGCAGGCACTGACCCTATGGGGCCCCGTCTGCTTCGCTGATACCTCTTGGAGGCGCGCGTGGGACACGACGCGCCGGTGCCGTCGACCCGGGCCTGGTTGCCGCCGGACGGCGATTCACCCGTGGCATGCAGACATGGCATATGGCATGGCATGACGCGGAGAGGTAGATTATTAACAAATAGGATACATTTTATCCCGGGAGTATGTTCCCTTGGGATAATTTTCGACATACACGCGGGCGGCTGCTTGTTTGTCATAAAATTGAAGATTTTGTGCTCGAGAGATGAGCAAGCAAATGTGCAAACGTGCGTACTGAACTAAAACTCATCTCTTAACGTTTCCGTGCTCATGTGGGAGTGAGAATTCCGAGTTGAGTTGCGAGTTTAAATTTTGGAATGCATATAGGCCTTAAATATTGTTATAATTACAATTTCAGTTCCATAAGCGTGCGAATCAAAGAACGATTGTAGATATTTTAGGTATCTACTCTAAACTTCCCTAAAGGACGGTCTCTTATTTCTGTGAGTGCTGTGACATTTCTTTTTACTTGTACCAACTTCTATACCGTGTCCTTATACAAATAAATGTTATTCTATTATTCTAAAAAATAGAGTTTCTGCCCAGATTTTACAAATAACAGGTCATCTGTCCCCTTGGTTATAATAAAGTAAATTTCCATTGATTTAGTTTAGGTTTAGAACATTTAATGAAAAGCTATTTTGTTTACGAGCGTGCTATGCAATTTAGGTATGTATGGAAAAAAACCATAAATTATTTAGTAAGAAAGAAGTGCGATAATGTTTCTTTTTCTACGTATAAGTAGGTATCTAAAGTAGTTGTAATACGTAGGTAGTCGAATTTCAAGTATGAACTAAGTTATAAATAGTGTCACACCACGAAGTAAATACCTACTAATTTGTTATTTAGGTATAGGTACATATATACGTAGGTATGTACAGTTTACTTACTTGAAATATTTGGTTTACTGTTTCACAATAAACAATACTTTTTATAAAAATAACTGTGATTCCAATAGCCGACCTGTTAGGGTTGCGGAATTTGTTCGAAAGAGTCACCGCGGCCCTGGAACGCTAAGGGCACTAGGAGGAACACGGGTACGTGGGTATTAGTCAGTAAAAAGATCCGAAACAGTGGTAGAGGTTCGAGACACATTGGCTCTCCCAATTGTTTTGTGTACTTACATTAGCAAAATAAAACGAAATAGGTACTCCCCGGGTTTGATGAAATTTTCAAATCCGTCACCGTTGCGTTGAATTGACAGCAGTAGTGCTATTCTATAAGAACTCACGTGCGAATACGATTCATATCTCATTTTCGATTACACTTCGTAACTCACCTGAAGTGAAAAGTATTTGATATTCTGACTGTCAAGTTCGCTTCACCTATGTTCTCACTTAGTGGCGCTAGTGTAGTTTTCATCAAGTTACAGAATACCAAATACAGTTTTCACCGCACTGGAGTGAGTTCTTACAGAATAGCATTGCTGGTCTATGTTTGCATTGTTTTTCGAAGTTATCGGGGCACGAAACACTGTACAATTTCTAGTTGATCCACTCCTTACTTTATTAACCTAGAGAACGTTTTTTTGACGACTGGCTACCAGTGTTGCCGGCTACCAGTGTTGTGGCGACATTTGGGGGGCACATCAGCCGGCCTAGACCACCAGGGTCTTGCATCCACAGGATTCCCGCGGATTCTGATGAGGCCCATTATTTGCTACTTAACACGTTTCAATTCCATCACTGACAACATCTTGAAACATTGTGCGACATAGTTGGCGCAGGTTGAGCGATTGGCTGCTGCGTACGTGTCGTGGGTTCGATTCCCGCACGGAACAAATATTTGTATGGCCTACAGACAGTTGTGCCGGGTCTGACTGTTTGTGTATGTGAGATTTCAATGTTTGTTAACGCATTCACGACACAGCGCACAGGAGAATTTCCTAGTGTGGGGCAACGTTCAGCTGAATCCGGTATAGGTAACTGGGAGCCGACCCCAATATGTGTATGCGTATATATGAACCATGCAAAAGTATGAAGGTATCGCATCGTCATTTTTCATTACTTACATCTTCTTAAATATATATAACTCAAAAGTGACTGACTGACATAGTGATCTATCAACGCACAGCCCCAACCACTGAACGGATCGGGCTGAAATTTGGCATGCAGGTAGATGTTATGACGTAGGCATCCGCTAAGAAGGGGATAAAACAGGGGATGAAAGTTTGTATGAAACTTTGTCAATTTTAAACCGATCGGGCTGAGAGTTTCAAAATCGGGGGTAAAGTAACTATTCCACGCGGACGAAGTCGCGGGCAGAAGCTAGTTAGGTATATAAATTGTGCGTGTAGCTAAGAAGTGGAAAGTAACTCCCTGCTGGAGTCTGTTTGCTGATAAATCTTTAAGTCGAGTGCGCACTGGTTACTTCTAGACAAGCGTGTGCCATCATTGACCCATTTTTTTTCTGGATGGGAAATTATCAAATGACCCCTCCCGCTCTGGGCGGAGCGGTAGGGTGTGTCAGACTTTTACTGACTAAAACCCACCCGTGATCCTTCTTGTGCCCTTTGCGTTCCAGGGCCGCGGTGACTCTTTCGAACAAATTCCGCAGCTCGAACAAATTCCGGAGCGCCATCGTTGACCCTACGGTCACGATTATACCTCCTACCTACGTATAATCGTGACCATCATGTGATATAGTGATAAAAAGCAAGCTTTATCTATACTAATATTATTAAGAGGAAAGATTTTATTGTTTGTTTGTTTTAAACCGAGTAAGCTCCGAAATGACTGAACCGATTGTAACCATCTTTTCACTAATGGAAAGCTAAATCAGGGTATATTTTTTTCAGATTTTAGCCAGTTCGATTCCCGGGTGTGGGAGAAGACAATATTCGAAAATCTTTGAATGCAGTTTGCTTTCTATTCAAAAATAAAGGTATGTTTCCTTTGAGTAAAATTTTCTATCTGAAGCACTAAGAGTACTTTCCCTCCAGATGGCATTACAAAATTCCACCCTGTATATGAGAAAAACAGTTAATAATGTAACTATGTAAGTAAGTTTTTAAGGTATGGGGGCGTATCAGAATATGTAACTAACACTAATTTGAGAAATTTTTAGTAGGCTAGACACCTACATTATGTTTGAGCAAATTCAGCCCTGGAATAGTTTTAGGGTCTTAATACTATGTACATACCACGACATCCTTAGAATACCAAACTGTGAATGTGAAAAAAAACTTTTTACAAAAAAATACAACCGACTTCCACAAAAAATCAAAAAAGTACAAAATAACTTTAATTCGGAACTCGGTGTTTGTGGTTCCTTTTTCGTTTTTTGAACACCGACTTCCGAATTAAAGTTATTTTGTACTTTTTTGATTTTTTGTGGAAGTCGGTTGTATTTTTTTGTAAAAAGTTTTTTTATTTTTCACTTTTTAGTGGTACCTACACCCCCTCCCCTTCCCCACCTAAACGAACCAATTACATTGGTGTAAAAAAATGCACTGCTCCAATGCAGAGTAAACTAAAAGGTCGTCAATGTAGACAATGTAGATATTTTTTTTTAGATTTTTGTTGATTTTTCAAAAACCGCTTGTTCGATTTCAATAAAATTTTCATGGGACCATTTGGGAAGTATACCCTTTCCAAAAAAGAAAGAATTTTTCAAATCGGTTGGCAAGCGACGGAGTTATGCGCGAACAAACATAAAAAAAAAAAAAATACAAACATCCGAATTGAGAACCTCCTCCTTTTTTAGAAGTCGGTTAAAAACCAAATTGCTATCAAATGCTGCCACGTGCACAATACCAAAAGCACTTGTATCCTTATTTGTTTAATAAAAGCACAAACAAAAAAGGTCAAATGACTTCATGAAACCTACTTGCTTATCTAAGATTACAATTAGTTTACAGTAACGAATACTATGTTTACAATAACATCGTATCAAGCACGGCGCGGTGCCTTTTACCCGCCAAATTAGCTGTCACTCTGGGCGGTCTTTTTAGGTTAGGATTGGCGCCATTAGAAATAAGTATGCAATTGTTGTGTCGATTTATTTGTTATTGTTTGTTAAGAGTGTTAAAAATGTCGACTTAACAGTTTTAATAGGTAGTTACTTTTCTTATTGCGTTTATTTTACTAGCATCACTCATAGTCGTGTACTCTGTAGCTTTTTTTTTCTGAATGGGAAATTATCAAATCAAATGACTTCTCCCGCTTTCGGCGGAGTGGAAGGGAGTGTCAGACTATTACTGACTAAAACTCACCCGTGTTCCTCCCTTTGCGTTCCAGAGCCGCGGTGACTCTTTCGAACAAAATCCGCAACCATAGCAGGCACTGACCCTTTGAGGCCCCGTCTTCTTTGCTTAGTGCGAGTTTTTTAACGTACACTACCTACTCGATCGCTTTAGTGTAAACTTCAATAGCATAGAAATTATCTCTATGGTCAATAGGGCATTAACTGAAAAAATCTTATAAAACAGTCTGATAAATTACAAAAAAACATTGGAAACGTAAACTAAAAATGAAGACGCACATACAGTGCGTTGAAAATACGGGTGACGTCACTACGAGGTTCAATTTTTACCAACGTAGTGACGTCACGAGCCCCCTCTCGAACTTTGATGCGCTTTATCTTTATATAATGTACGGAGTAAATAGAATTATGATTTTGATTTAAAGTAAAATACCCAATTTGTATTGAAACTGAATAAAGGCTGCCTGGATACAATAACGCATAACCTTTTTTCCTTACACTTTGACATAAGCGAACGTTTCCGTTAACGCGATTGAGTGTGTTAAAAACTCGCACTAAGCCCTCTGATTTCGGTTAGACTGGAAGTCGATTCCAACATAGTCGGGAAACGCAGGTAGATTAATCCATTCACATAAAGGTGTAGACATTCAGGAAAAGTAACAATGTGTTCCGAATGATTCTTAATTCTTTATTATTGTATATTATATATGTATATATTATAGCTAGTCTGAAATGTCCCACTGCTGGGCAAAGGCCTCCCTCCACTCCTTCCACTTTTCCTGATCCTGTGCCACATCCTGCCAATTCCCAAGGAAGACATCCAAGTCATCCCGCCATCTCCCTCGTGGTCTGCCGCGGCCCCGTCTCGCGATTTCAGGACACCAGTTTTGAGTTATAAGGGCCCACCGCTCGATGGACATACGGCAGACATGTCCAGCCCAGTCCCATTTAAGCTGGGCAGCCTTCTGAGCCACGTCAACGATCTGTGGTATTCTTTATGTGAAAACTTACATTAAAAACAACATAGATCTTTTGGATACACTTAAAATAAAGTTCAGGTACAAAGGCGAGGTTAACACGAAGTTAAGTTTTCTCCCAGACAACCTTTGATTGATGTTTTTACCATTTTTAGTTTTAATATTTAGTTCCCATTACATCACAAGTGTAAGGGTATTGAGTAGTGGCGAACAATCCAAAGAAATATGTTGAAATGCAAACCCCTTAAATTATAATTTAGACTCAAACAGAAGCTGTCATTTTTCCTGATTGTAAAGCAGAAATAACTTCATGTTTTCGGTCCTACTGATATTGCGCAACAACTGATTCGATTGGTAGATAGAAATCATTAAAAGAAACATAAAAATGTCTCGGAAACCTATTTAGGTTTCCGAGACATTTTTATGTTTCTTTTTAGCTTTAAATGAAGCTAATTAGTTCTAGAGCCACCTTATTGAATTGAACGCATTCTATTTTCATTCACCCTGTTTAGAAAAACTAGGCAAATTCAGCTTGAATGAGAAGTTGAATAGTTAATATGTGGCTGCAATTATTCAGGTTATTATACTGCCTGCGTATTCTTAAAACAGAACTTAAATAGTATAAAACAAAGTCGATTTCTCTGTCCCTATATCCCTATGTATGCTTAAATCTTTAAAACTACGCAACGGATTTTGATGCGGTTTTTTTAATAGATAGAGTGATTGAAGAGGAAGGTTTATATGTATAATACATGCATATTATATTAGAGGAAACATTAGCGGGTCGCTAGTCAGAAATACTTATACTAATTTGTTTAGCGTGGTACAAAAGGGAGAATATATTTAATCCAGCCAAGTTTTTTGATAACAAGCTATCTTCTACTTCATATTTTAAAAGAATATTCTATAGCGATAGCAAATTAAAACTAAATCTATAATTAAAATTCATTATCCAAACATTCTGTACAAGCACCCCAGCGAAATCCCTAAATCACTCGAAATTCACTTAATAAGGGTTGTTATCTGACACCAAACGACGGCGTTCCACCCCCGTTTGAGATCCACCAATCAGGGCTCAGTATACTCACCCCCACGTAAATATCGACCAATGGGACTGAAGTATTATATCAGGTGCGTTTAGGTGTTGAGTTACTATAACGGATGCTTAAAAAAGTGATTTCGGGATTAATGCCGGTATGAAAACGTGTTTTTTGGGTGCATTGAAAATGTGAGTCTTGCTTTTTAACGACGATGCTTGTGAACTGTATTTTTTGTTCCATCCTGATCATTCCTTACTAGATATTTACTTTTTCTCCTGCTTCAAGTAGGTTTCATGCTTTAAGGTAGAGATCGTCAAGTGGGAAACACTCAAAAGCCAGAAAATGTGACACCTGACTGACATCAGTGACAGTTTTAACTAGTAGGAAAGACTACAATACTATGGGAGCGTTCAAGTATTACGTAACGCAATTTTTGAAGACTTTTGACCCCCCTCCTCCCCTTGTAACACACCGTAACGTTTTTCTGTACACCCTCTCCCCCTCTCTAAATGTTACGTAACACTCAAGTGACCATTTTTTACCCTAAAGTCGCAAAAAGTTACCTATGTTATTATCTTTGGTATAGTTTTAATCGACTTATAAAAAAAACTTTTTACAAAAAAATACAACCGACTTTTACACAAAAAATCAAAAAAGTGCAAAATAACTTTAATTTCGGAACTCGGTGTTTGTGGTTGCTTTTTCGTTTTTTGAACACCGACTTCCGAAATTAAAGTTATTTTGCACTTTTTTGATTTTTTGTGTAAAAGTCGGTTGTATTTTTTTTATAAAAAGTTTTTTATTTTTCACTTTTTAGTGGTACCTACATCCCCTCCCCTCCCCCACCTAAACGAATCAATTACATTGGTGTAAAAAAACGTACTGCTCCTTTGCAGAGTAAACTAAGAGGTGGTCAATGTAGACAATGTAGATATTTTTTTAGATTTTTCGAAAACCGCTTGGTCGATTTCGATAAAATTTTCATGGGACCATTTGGGAAGTATACCCTTTCCAACAAAAAAAGAATTTTTCAAATCGGTTGGCAAGCGACGGAGTTATGCGCGAACAAACATAAAAAAAAAATACAAACATCCGAATTGAGAACCTCCTCCTTTTTTAGAAGTCGGTTAAAAAAGAGAACAAATTAAAAATGATGACCAGACTAATACAATCGAGGGATTCCCCGTAAAACGTAAATGAAAAGGGTTGCCAATTTGGGAGATTTGATTCCCTAATTTTTTTTTACAAAAAATAAACAATGTTACGTAACGTGTTGTAAGAAAGACTCCCTCCCGCTCCTGTAACGCATCGTAACGTTTTACGAGACTCGCCCTCCCCCCCAAATTTCGTAACGATACTTGAACGCCCCCTATGTAGTAGCTACTGGGTTGTGGAGAAAATAAAGGGAAGAGGATAAATATAAACGTGGATGGATGAAGAGGAAGATGAAGGCCAAAGAAAATCGATGGATTGTGTGAGGAGTGATATGAAAGAAAATGGAGTTAGTGAGCGTGACGGCTGACAGGACAGAATGACAGAAAAAAAACGTGCTGCGCCAACCCAGAGCACCATGGGATAAGGACAAGATGGTGAATTGATGATACTACTACTATTGATAGGAAAAAAACTTGATTAATAAAACTTTGTACGCCGAATCCAAATATACCTATTATATATATTGGTGAAGGGAGGAGGATAATGCAACCTACATTGATTGACGATTGAGTTTATCAGCATATTTCATAGTGTGATGATATGGCTTTCACTTGTGGAGGAATTCCGCCAATATTCATACAATAATTGTCTTACAAAAATAAAGTTTCGTGTAATTTACAATGTGATTAACTGACCTCATTTTGCTAACTTGGTCGACGTCATCGTCCAAGTGCGCAATATTACAACATTCAAGTGAGCAAAAATGCTCATTTAAAATAAAAACTACTGAGCCAAACCAATTTTTTTTTCGAGACCAAAATACAAGCATACATACATAACATCAAATTAAAAATAATCACAGAAATCGGTCCAGAAACAACGGAGTATTCTATGCAAAACTAAGGTCTTTGACGAACAAAGGTTCAGAAACTACCAGTAAGTAGATACATAATTTTTTTTTCAAAACTGTAGATTCACACCTACTCGCCTAATCCCAAAAAACCCTACTTCCTAAACGTTCCAAATCAACGGCTCCATCACGTGGGAACACTCCTGCCTGAGTGAGGACAATCCCTTATCAAATCATCATTTATGATCAAAGAATAATATAAACATTAGACACTGACATTCTGTAAACGACCACAAATTCCAATAAGTTCAAAATGTATGGGATTAAATAGCGCTACCGAAATGTCACATAGATAATCCCTTAAATTTTGGCATTTCGACAACCGCTATCTCTGGACCTCTACCTACAATCACCATGTTTGTGAAAACGAATGGCGATCGGATTTAGATTAACATATGTTTACTTTGATAAATCTTAAAACTTCTGCTGTGTTTGGTTTACTTAATCCGTTTGGATGTGATAATGTGTGAGGAAAGGTTTTGGGTTTGGCAAACCTATATTTGTTAGTGTAAATAAAATCAGTAGGTACCTACCTAGTTTTATTTATGTAGTTCTCATCGCAGAACTGCAAAACCCTTGAAATGTGAAACAAGCATGTCGGCCCAACTTTTATTAACTCACCAAACCGCGCTCAGGACATCTCTTCAAACATCCTAATCCATTTTTTTCCCGCCACTTCATTACGTCAAGTACACGTCAGAAGGGCGTGTCAGTTGACACTAGTGTTGTGCCGTGTCCGCGGGGGACAAATGCGCAATGGTTCATTGTTAGCGTTAGATTTAGCGATGTAATGCTCATTGTTGCTGATTTGGATGTAGGGTTGGCACTGCAATGAGAAGTTATAAAATAAATTAAAAATAGCATAAAATTAGATACCAGTTTTTACAACATTTTACATCGCCTTAGCATTGAAATGTTTCTAAACAATTTCTATAAAATAATGATCAACTCCTCACACGACTGGCTGTTGAAAACAGGTTTTGCTAATGTGTACCATTATTTTGCTGTAATTTCATTCCAGAAACTGGGATTAAGCAAATGATAGAATAACTAACACCATGTCTTACTACTTTACCTGTAAATACCCGATATAGCAATATGGAAAATGTGACAAAGTCATAAGAGTAGTTAAGTAATGGGCCATCGACTACTAGCACTGAAAATCTAAAGTGTTTTATAGACCTTAACAAAATGATGGGTTAGAAGGAGTTTAGGTTCGCTATTATTTTGTACTTATATCAATCGTGTTTAAACTCTGAAACTTTGTAACTTGAACTAAACTTACTAAAGTAACACAACACATAATTAATGAAGTCAAACTAGCATGCAAACTTTCCTAAACCGTAAGTGTATTGTGTCCCTAATTCCAAATCGAAAAACAAAACATGACACACCTTTTTCGAAGTCGGATAAAGTATTCTTTAAAAAATGCAACAAAAGCTGACTCGCCAACCCTATTCCACCGCTTGCAAGTGTGCACAATAGGGTTGTTCATTTGCACCCGTGGTCTGTTGTCGCTTTGTGTCGCTCCCGTGACACTTGAGGATTAACTGGCACGCCTTTGCCCAACAGGATCAAGATGTGAAGAAAAAAAAAATACTTGTGTGTTTTTTTATGATTGTGTACAGGTGGTGACCATTTAATGCCTATGAAACAAATATCTCATTTCGATGGTCTATAATGAATTTCAACGAAACGAAATTAGGAAAATAAATAACTATGTTTATCTGATCTATCAAAATCGTAAAAAGGACGAATCACTTTGTGTCACTCTCGTAATACTAGAGGATTAACTGGCACGCCTTTGCCCAACAGGATTGAGATGTGAAGAAAAAACGCTTTGAGAAAAAAATGGGTGTGATGAATTTTTGTCAAAAAAGAAATGGGAATGTGTATGATGAACTTTAACGTTGTTAAGAAAGTTTGTAGGGATATATATTAAAATTCTCTAAAAGCGCTAAAATATTTAAGTATAAGTACTTCTTAAGTACCTACTTAATTGGGTAGAAGCTTAAGAGCTTGAAGCGTAACTGAGTAATCTGTCAAACTCTACATTAGCCTGAAGACCTGTCAACGTTTGGCATTAGAGTTTGAAAAGTTCCTATCCCCAAATACCCAACTCAGAAATCAGCTGGAATCGTTCATCTGCACACTGAAATAGGTGCATTACTGAAACGTCTTTCACATTCACACCTACAATATCGCAAATCTCCAAATAACATCCACAATTTCCATTATTCTATTTCAATTTACCATATTCCGATAACCGATAAAATCACTCTTCTATAACAATCTATTGCGCAGGCACAATGGGGTGTTCATTTGTGAACCGCGTCATTGTGTAACAGGCCTAACGCGGGATTAAGAGTGTCACGCCTTTGCCCAACTGAATGATGGAAAAAAAGTTTAGCGTGGCATAGATGGAGATTTATTGCAGTTCGAATTTTGAAGGGCATGAAATCTTTTTAATTGGACGAATCTTTGTATTAACTCCGTGGGACGAACCTAGCTTATATAGATTCAAAATAAACTTTTAACTTACAATATTATTTAAATATTTACTCACTAGTTAAGATGAGAAATATTTTTACACACCTACTCGAAAGTTGGCTCTTACCCCACTTCTTTTTGGTACGAAATGAAGCATATAAGTATAAGTAGTGCGGAAAAGACGCTGGTCAGTCCCCGTCTATTCAATAGATTGTATTTTTTTTACGACCGTTTTGCACAATCATTCGCCACGAAGTATTATGTTCATACGTGAATGTTTCTCGGCTCCATAACGGCCTTGCCTTGGGCTTGGGGGTCTGTTCTGTCTCGTCTGCAATAACGAACTTCCCCACATGCATGAAAGTGTATTATTCTCAAATATCCCATTGACTCGACGGACTGTCCATTTGGTTTAGTGGTTACTTACATAGGTACAAGTTGACCGTAGAGTGCGACATATACATTTTGTAAAGCTAACCGCTCCAAATCCGTCGATAGCGCAATATTATAGCCATCGTTTAGCAGATCTTCAGCGTTTTTGCAACATTTTTCATTAATGCTCCGCTCGTACTGGTTATACCGTGATGTTGTATAGCCTACCTCGATAAATAGGCTAACCAACACTAAAAGATTTATATTAATTCGAATCGGCAGTTTCTGAGATTAGCGCTTTCAAACAAACAAACATACTGTTCAGCTTTATAATATTAGTACCTATAGACTAGTGAAATCGAAATCACTCTCAGTCTACCACTTCGGGGAATTTAGGCGTTACCTACATACATACATTGATTGTCAAGAAACTCAACAAATTTGCTTCATACCAAATTTGTTGAGTTTCTTGGCTTGTTGCGAACGTCGATTTTGTCAATAGACAAAATCGACGTTCGCAACACAATCCAATCCTAGAGATCATATAATAGGGATTATCGCCCATTTGCGACATCTATTGAGCGCTTAGCTGAATAAGATAAAAATCACGGCAAAAAGTTTGAATGTGGAATTCCGCGACAGTTTTTGACATTTTGTCGTTATCACTTTACGTACTTATTGTGTTATTGTTTGATTTAAAATCTTTATGGTTAATTAAACGGAAAAAGGAACATTTCTCGTATTATAAAGACTATTGGTATTCGCATGGGGGCGCAAACTGTCAAAAACACGTCTTTCCCAACATAATATGTAATTTTTTTGACATTGATATAGAATAGATAGATAGATTACCAGAAGTATGTACATACGTGGTCATATTTAAAGGTGTTGTACTGTATCTGCTATACAGTAAAGAATACCTAAATAAGAAAACAAAAAAATACCAAAAAAAAACGACTGCATCGCAAAAAAAAAACTATCTACATAAATATGTTTTCCCACACATTCGCACACCTGCAAATGTAAGTTGGTACGCACATTTACCATGTTATTTTAAAATCATGGACTTCTTATAGGTTTTCCTATAATCATAAAAATATAAAATACTTCTATGATATTCTTCAGCAGTTTCGGAGGTAAGGGGTGGGGACTGGTAAGTCGTCTATTTTCTTGAATAACTTGGTAACTATTTATTTTAACATTACAAAAAAATACATTTAAGATTTTCACAACAAGATCTTCCATTTGATATGTCACACGATGCTGTTTTCATTTTTTTTTAATTTTCCTCCTTCCCCCCAAAAATCACCTCGAATATACACATTTCATCTTTTCACAACCCGTCACAAACGCACAAACGTTACCGCTTTATAATATTAGTATAGATATATGTAGATTATAGAATATAGTGGGGTAAGCAGGCAAGTAGTCTACCTACTTGCCTGCTTACCCCACCTCCTAGTAACAACAACGCGTCGGTACGTAACCCGACACCGGTGATAAACAGAGTCTGGTAACACCATTATTTCTATCATTCATGTGAAGTATTCAGTATTGTAATCTGAACTTCAAGATGGCGACTATATTACTTACTTATAAATAATGTCTTCCTTTCTACCTTTTAGAAACAGAACATTCTGTGCTTATTCTAATACTAGCGACTTGCCCCGGCTTCGCACGGGTGCAATGTAGATACTAATGTCTCCTCTACTATAATATGCATGTATTATACATATAAACCTTCCTCTTCAATCACTCTATCTATTAAAAACCGCATCAAAATCCGTTGCGCAGTTTTAAAGATTTAAGCATACATAGCGATATAGGGACCGAGAAAGCGACTTTGTTTTATACTATGTCGTGATGAGGTTCGGCTTGTTTATGAACGACCGAGCGAAACTTCTTCTGCGTCACATAAGAGAGAAAAAAAATCGATTTTGCCACATTTTTCATTAATATATCCCGCCTATAATCTTCCTCAAGAAATGGGCCGTCCAACACAAATATTTTTTCAGTCGAACCAGCATTTCTTGAGATTATCGCGTTCAACTAAACAAACCGTTCATAATACAGAACTCATCAGTATCCGCTTGCCCTTATACCCAGTAATCCCAATTTATTTAGTATACAGATCTGAAAGTTTTTTCGATCCAAACATCTTTATGAGCCGCCATTTCAGTAGTCCCCTTGCCCCTTTTTACACGACTGCCAGAAAAAAGGAGTGTTATGTTTTCAGGCCTCATGTATGTATGTACATATGTGAGTTTCTTTATTCCACCATAACTTCTTAACGGTTTAACCATAGAAATATATCTATGGGTTTAACCGATATCAATGTATGCGGTATCGTTAGAAGCATACCTATATTGAGTTATCCCGGGCAAGAGGCTTGTGAAATCTAAAAAAATAAAAAGTGGTAGCCATGATAGTGATCTATACTTATAATAAATCTGTAGAGAGGTCAATTCTGTACAATGAATATATTTTCAAAATAACTATCAGGGGGTGATTAGTGATCGATACTGGTGCCAAAAATGCAATCAGTAAAATTTTTGTCTGTCTGTCTGTCTGTCTGTATGTATGTTCTTTATAGAAACAAAAACTACTCGACCGATTTTAACGAAACTTGGTACAATTATTCTTCATACTCCTGGGCAGGTTATAGTATACTTATCATCACGCTACAATCAATAGGAGCAGAGCAGTGAAGGAAAATGTTGGGAAAACGGGAGAAGTTACTCCATTTTTTAAGCTTCCATCGCGTGTGTAGCCTTAATGGTTAAAGTTACATAGAAATCATGTATTACGGAAATGTTTTACATAAAATTATCTAAAAAATATCCCACTACAGCATATGTCTATCTTTTATGGTTGACTCACAATAACACGTGTAACTCCCGATAGCTTAGCAGTAATCTTACGTTTATCGTCGGATCGGGCTGAAATTTGGCATGCAGGTAGATGTTATGACGTAGGCATCCGCTAAAAAAGGATTTTGATCAATTCTACCCCCAAGGGGATAAAATAGGGGATGAACGTTTGTATGAAACTTTGTCAATTTTAAACCGATTGGGCTGAGAGTTTCAAAATCGGGGGTAAAGTAACTATTCCACGCGGACGAAGTCGCTGGCAGAAGCTAGTACACAAATAAAAAGCTCAAATGTTTTCATGTAAATTAGACTACATAAACTGTCATCGGCTATAACTAACATATTTTGATTCGTGAAAAAGTGTTCAGTTGACAATTTATCGAAACTTTACGATCTCTCAAGATATTTTATAATCTTATGCATTTTACAAGTTACATAATTATATAGATATTATGATGGAGCTATGCCCAATTATAAAATATTCATTCACACAGACTTGCCAATTTTTTTTTGTTCGAATTGGTATTTTCCGAAATGGTTATTTTTTTAAAGTCGTTTAATAAATATAAACGACTTCCAAATACAAACCACTACAAAGTACACAAAATAATTTTAATTTTGGAAATTGGTGTTTCTGTTGTGATTTCTACGTGTTTTTGACTCCGACTTCCAAAGTACTTTGAAGTGGTTTGTATGTGGAAGTCATTTATATTTTTTAACCGAATAATTATTTATTGGCGGTACTGTCGCATCAGATTTTTATCCTGTTAATATTGTATAAGACCAAATAATATTTAAAGAGATAAATTAAATATTATTTGGTCACGAGTTTTTTTTAACAATCATTTGGTTTTATTATAAGCATAATCAGCCTTTTAACGTTCCCACTGCTGGGACACGGGCCTCCTCTCTAGGAGAGGGTATGGGCCGTAATCCACCACGCGAGCCCAGTGCGGGTTGGTGAATATTGGTTTTAGTAACAGACTGAATTTTCATCGTTCATTCCCTACACTTCACAGTATTAGAATCATCAGAAATATTATAAATAGCATGTTTTCGTATCATATTCTCATGCTAAAAACGTGACAGTTGCATTTCACGCGACGTCGCTTGCAAGCCGACCGTGATACCTGTTCTATTGTTTCAGCTTATTTATAAGTTAAACTAAATTGTGAGTAAATGAGCAGGTTGTTAATTACGTTATGGATCAATGTGACAGCTTATGACAACTATCCAGGTTTTATCTATTGAACATTCATCAAATGGGAATTGTGTATCTCAGGAAAAAGAAACATCAAATTGTAGAGTAGGTACCCAAACTATTTTGTATCATATTGTAAACCTATTAAGGCCTATATTTTTACTCTAGCTTCTTTCAGCGGCTTTTGTCGGCTACCAATTTATCTTTGCTACACACGTGCTATTCCTAACTTTAATCGATATCTGTGCCAAGTTTCATCCAGATCCGAAACAAAGAACGGAGCGAACGTTTGGATGAATGGGGGTCGATACCACAGAACAGATAAAAGAGGTTAGAAAGGAAATAGTTCCAGATTTGTATTAGAACGCGTGTCGCCGCTTATCTCCCACTCTTTAACTCCACTACAAGCATAATACCAATACGCACACTAATAAACCACACGCACTTAGATATCTTTTATCTGTTCTGTGGTCTATACATCCAAACTTTGGCATAATATGTACTTATAGTAATAAATTATAGTAAAAAGTAAGATAACGAGGAGGTAGAATACTCCCTTTATTCCAAGTCATTTCCCCCAATTTAGATCCGGCTGGAATCTTCAAATCGATCATTTTTAAAGCCATCGATGATTTCTTCCGATGGCTTATGGCTAACTCCGCTCCATCCGGTTAAGTCGCTATGACAGCGATAGTAATTAAATAAAACGTCTGCCTAAGAATTAAAAGTGAAACCCAAGACGTATTAGTTTAACAAAAAAAAAGAAAGACTATTTTGTCTGAAATATCCAAAAATGCGTCAACTTTGACACAAATATGACAAATTGGCGGCAAAAAATGAACGAACATATCCTTATGGATTCCTGAACCGTTTTTATAGGGGATATTTTAAAAACGTAGCAATTTGAAGTATTTATTTTGGATTTTTTGTTACACGACACCTCATTATAGCTACTGAGTTGTTTTTTAAACCAAAGGCGAAGGGTGGAACTTTGGATTGAGAAGGATAAGGCGGAGAGAATATGACACAATTCTCTTCACAATATTCAGTTCTTATAAGACGCAAACTTTTCTCCAATCGTTGAGCCTAAAGTAATAAGTGCGTTCCTTCGTTATCAGCAGCCCTATTATGACGTCTTAAATCCATCACGATTTCTGTGTCAGAGAGAGTTACACAAGACGAATAGCACTATCTCTTTCCCTCACACGAATCATGATAGCATTGGCACTTCGTAATACGGCCACAGGCCCTTTTAGCATGAGTACCGACTTCATTTTTATATTTATACTAGCTTCTGCCAGCGACTTCGTCCGCGTGGAATAGTTACTTTACCCCTGATTTTGAAACTCTCAGCCCGATCGGTTTAAAATTGACAAAGTTTCATACAAACGTTCATCCCCTATTTTATCCCCTTGGAGGTAGAATTAATCAAAATCCTTTCTTAGCTGATTCTATGCAACTTTAACCATTAAGGCTACACACGCGACGGAAGCTTAAAAAATGGAGTAACTTCTCCCGTTTTCCCAACATTTTCCTTCACTGCTCTGCTCCTATTGATTGTAGCGTGATGAAAAGTATACTATAACCTGCCCAGGAGTATGAAGAATAATTGCACCAAGTTTCGTTAAAATCGGTCGAGTAGTTTTTGTTTCTATAAAGAACATACAGACAGACAGACAGACAGACAGACAGACAGACAAAAATTCTACTGATTGCATTTTTGGCACCAGTATCGATCACTAATCACCCCCTGATAGTTATTTTGAAAATATATTCCTTGTACAGAATTGACCTCTCTACAGATTTATTATAAGTATAGAAGATAGAAGACTAGCTGACCCGGCAAATGTTGTTTTGCCATATAAAATAAAATAAAAAATATTTAAGGGTGGGTCAATCTTATCATTTAGGGGTATGAAAAATAGATTTTGGCCGATTCTCAAACCTACCCGATATGCACACCAAATTTCATACAAATCGGTTCGGCCGTTTCGGAGGAGTTTGGTAACAGACACCGTAACACGAGATTTTTATACATAAGATAGGTTATGTTAGGTTAGTTACATATAAAAAAAATATAATATAGGTAAACGAATTTTCTTTCTTTGAAGCAGGCACTAATCCAGACTCGGGCTGCTGAAATATTCAGATGGAAAAGCAAATAACTCTTTGTCAGACCCACTGAACCCAGGATAGTACGGATGTTGCAGAATTTGTTCGAAAGAGTCACCGCGGCCCTGGAACGCAAAGGGCACCAGAAGGAACACGGGTGGGTTTTAATAGTCAGTAAAAGTCTGACACTCCCTACCGCTCCGCCCAGGGCGGGATGATTTCCCATACAAAAAAAAAGGATAGTACGGATGACAAAGTTTGTCTTGTGTTATCTGAAACCCACCAAAGGCCTCGGAATTAAAGCGACATCCTAGCTGTAATTATTATTTCAAATCTAATACCAATTTGTTCTTTAAAATGATAGACGTATCCATACAATACTCTCACAGAAGGAAAGCCCATACTCGTCTATTTTTTGTGACAATATATCTGTCAGGGACGCAAAGTCGCGGGGTGTCGCTAGTCGACACCGTACATTACACAGAAAAGGTTAATTTACTTCATTAAAGGTTAAAACTACAGTTTTTGTTGGTAAAAACTGAAAGGTATTCTTGAAAAAATATACCTAGTTCGTCGTATTAGAACTTTTTGTGAAGAAGCTCAATATTCAATACTCAAACTCAATATATTTATTTGCATTCTACAATGTGAACTTAAGTACATTTAAAATATACATAATTTTAGATCATTGTGGACCCTTTCGGGCACAGCGAGATACGACAGAGGAATGACTATTTATTTATTAGCCTACCTATATATTATTAAAAAAAGTCAAATGTAAATGATTTTTCTACTATTCACTTCGATTTTGTTTTGATTTATTACTTTTGGCATTCTTTATTCAATTAACTTATCATTAAAATATTCATTAATGTTATAAAAGCATTTATGGATTAGGTATTGTTTAATTTTATTAAATAAAACTTCTCTTTCGGTAATATGTCTACTAGCCCAGCTACCTACGAGTACTTAACAATCGCCATGTCTGTTTCTACCGCTTAGCAGAGTTGCTATTTCATCTCGGTTTGAATAGATAGGGTAGGTAAGGAGTGCCGATTTCATTAGGCATAATATGAGAAATTGTAGATTGAGTTTTGCTGGGACAGTAAACCCACAATGCTTAATATTGCAGACTAACTTTCCATCATCCCGCAGTAGTAACTGGCCATTTTTCCGGGAAACAGAAGCATAAGATACTCAGCAGAGGTCATGTTGGAATTCTATTGTTAATATTACTAATATTAGATGTCCATAGGCAGCTGTGGTGGTCATCGAGTGCCTGTGGTATGCCTCCCACAAGGTAGACGGATACGGGATTAATCCGCAAGAGTCAGGTCGATACGGCGACACTTGGGCCTTCTAGCTTTAAACACCTATCGCCTGAAACGATGATGAAGCTGATGTTTGCCACCAACTTTCGTTTAAAGAACTGTATTTATTAATGATGTCACAGGAAAATGGCAAACATCGTAAAATTATAAAATGTCTTGAGAGATTGTAAACTTTCGACAAATGGTCAACTGAACATTTGAAGCACTTTTTAACGCATCAAAATTTGATAGTCTATCGCTCGAAGTCATTCCGAGATTTTGTAGAATTGTAATACAAGACAATGACATATTCATTTCAAATGTTAAAGATAATTCCCTAGTTAATACGAATTCAATTGGGGTCAGCCGCTCGGCGCGACGATACTTCGCCAATAGTAATTTTTAACTGCTTCGGTGCAGATTGAACTGTGAAGATTAGAAAGATTTAAAAAAAAACCTATAACATGGTAGAAAGGGGTAAACAACAAAACAGCATCCCAATTTGTCGACGACAACGCTCAATTACTTGCAGAAAATTATTCGGTATGGCAACACTGTTACCCGACCCCTGCAATATAATCTGTGCTCGCTAATGAATTTTAATTGACTCTCGGGGGACGGTGGTTTTGCCATAAATTATTGTTAGTCTGCCTGAATTAGCCCTTTGTTGGATTTAATGACTTTATGTATGTAGTGTTTATTGGAGCGTGGCTTGGGTTAAATGTTTTGAGCTTGTCTGAGTGTTTATTTGTGTATCGACCTATTTAATCTTACTCCTGACACCGTGGACAAAGATCTTTATCTCATTCTTCCGTTCTTTTTTCAGTGACCTCAAAAACATTGTTGGAATAATTATTTAATTTACATTTTTTTTTAATATAAAACTTTTATTTCTCCCTTTTTAGTCATTAATTAAATTAGTGACAGCTTCGAAGTCGGTTTTTTTTTGTATACTTAACCTTTTTTTTAGATTGCGTTGACTTACGAGTACATGTTTGATTTTTTTCACTGGTCCAAGAGGTAGCAGGAATATTTGATATTAATTTCAGCTTGATTCCTTCACGCGTTCCAGAGAAAAAGGGTCTTGACAGATGGACAGATAGGCGGATAATGTCCCGTGTCGTTCAGTTTCGTTTTTGCAAACTGAGGTACGGAACCGTAAAAAGTAAAGCTGTTCTGTAAAAATGTTACTGAGAAAACTAAGGTGAAGTTTGTTTGAACTAAACTGTCGTTCTACCAAACTTCAATCTACTACCGGCAGATTACAATTTCACACGGCCTATCTTTTAACATAACAAACACCTACCTAATTTAGACAAAAATAAAAATACGAGGGACTGCGCGAAGTTTTATGCGTAATTTGCGATTACGCGCCCCCATCCCTAGGGTTATTATAACATATGTCTAAGCGCGCGTATAATTATCCGCAATCAACTGGGGATCATCCCTAGTGATCTGATGTCCCCTCACTAGTCACTACAGGTGACGTGACAAATTGGACATAGTAAAATGATACGTCATGGGGTTTGCGCTAATAAAATAATGTTCGTAGATTGTTGACAAGAATTTTGTTTTGTATTTTTTACAAAAGCTTCTTTGGTATTAACCAACAAGTTCTGAGAAGTTCCATCTTTACCATAAGGCCACAAGGGGCACGTGCCCAGGGCCCCGATTTTTCGGTGGCCCCCAAATTATATTATAGGTTCTTCTTAAGAAACGACCAATTCTTAAAGCCTATCGCAGACAGGATGTAAACATTTTCGAATTCGAGCTCGAGCTCACTACACTCGCTGGGTGAAGAATGATTTTCTACATGATTCAACAACTTAACGTAACTTTTTGTTTCTTTGAATCCTTAAAAGAGATTTTTACTTAAATGAAGAATGTTACTAGGTATGCCAAATAGCTTGAAATTTTGTCTCAGTAAAGCCTGTATGTATACAAATACACTAGTTTTTGCTGTTGTCAAAAATACCTAGTAGTATTGATTTTATAGGCATTCAAAGTTTCGAAAAATATCGAGTCCCGCTTACAGTCACGTGACGCCTATGACGTCATGTTACAACACGCTTCGTATCAAGTGGCCAGCGGTTAGGCCCAGTCCGCACTGCGATATTTCACCGCGCGATTTTTATTCTCGCGACTTATATTCCGTGCTCGAAATCGCGCCTAGTACGCACCGCGAGTAAAATTTCGCGCGATTTTTGTCAGTTCGATGCTGTTCCCGGCTGAGACGAACGTGTAATGGACATCAGAAACATTTTCATTTATCTGATACTAGCAGCGCCCCGCGGTTTCACCCGCGTAGTTCCCGTTCCCGTGAAAATACGGGGATACAATATAGCCTATGTTACTCAGGGTGAATGTAGCTTTCTAATGGTGAAAGAATTTTTAAAATCAGTCCAGTATTTTTTGAGTTTATTCGTTACATACAAATCTTTCCTCTTTATAAAATTAGTATAGACTACGGTGGCGACGTAACAGACGTATAAAAATGTATCATGAATACTGGATTCCTCCATATATTTAGGTACGGGCTTGAGACCTATGAAAGGATTTTTCTACATAAAATATCAAGAGCTACGAAAATACAGTGAAAAGTTTTTCAGATATTATAGAATGAGTAAAACATCATTCGATAATTTACTACGACTAGTTGGTCCAGCTATTACCTATCAAGATACAAATTGGAGAAAAGCAATTTCAGCTGGAAATAGACATTCGGTAACTGTACGATAAGATGTTCCATATTTAGTAAGGGGTATGCACCGCAGTGTACTAGTACAACAACATACATATCAACAGTGAACGCAAATAAAACTATTATTTTCGTTCACTGTATATCTCAGCATTTCATAAAAATCGATCGAATTAGAAGAAAGCAACGTGGACTTTTGTTTGTTTCAAAGTCAAAGTCAAAACGTTTATTTCAATTAGGCCATTAAACGGCACTTTTGAACGTCATCATTAAAAGTTATCATAATGAAGAATGTTAACTAATTTTGATTATTAGCACTCCATATTCTCTGTCAAAAATAAAAAATACTAGTGAAAGAATTATTTCGATATGTCAATTAGCCCCCGATTTAGAAGTAAAACAAGTTGTAACTCCACGACGCGGGCTGCCGGTGACGGTGTGACGTCATCGCACAACACTCTCAGTCTGGCTCACTAAGTCCGCTTGCGGTGCGCGCGCCGGTACCGTCGAAATTTTACCTAAATACTTTTTAAAATGTCGAATCCAAATACTAGGAAATCATGTGTTGTGCCTAACTGTAAAAATAAATGGCCTTACGTATTTTGTTAGAAAAAAAAATACAAATAAAAAAAGGTTTAGTACATCTGTAACGTTCAATCCACTACATCTACATCCTATGTACCTATCCTACTTGCTACTAATATTATAAATGCGAAAGTTTGTGATCTTTCACGCAAAAACTACTGAACGGATCTGGACAAAGTCTGGAATACTTTTAATCCTGGGAAAATGTACAGTTCCCGAGGGAAACGGGAGCAAAGCTGCTGGCGGAAGCCAGTTTGCAATAAATCAATGTACCTATGTATTAATTTAAATTTACTAAGAAGAGCGGTACCTACCTATATATACATACGTACCTACTACAAAACTATAATACATATTTGTTGTCTTTAACGTAAAAATTTAATGGTAGAAAGGTACTTCTACTATTTGAGTTGCATTCTTCCATTATATTAGTTGGGTATTTTGTTTTGATAAAACAATTTAGAACAGATAAACTTAGTAGCAAGGAGAGTTTAGTTAGGTACTTTTGCATTTTTATTCCTCGCATTTCGGCGGCAACGGAATCGCTATTTGTTGATAAATAATGCGCAACCATTAATCCATCTAGGTATTTTAGGTAGATTATCCGATTGCCCTTTTTCGAATCCTTCATCCATTTTATTAATCGAATAATATTTACTATTATTAGACTATTAGCGTAATACGCGGACGAGAACACAACAAAATACTGCGCAAGCTATTACACCTACTTAACCGCTGGCCACTTGATACGAAGCGGGCCGCGGCCCGCGAGGCGCGTTGTAACATGACGTCATAGGCGTCACGTGACTGTAAGCGGGTCTCGATATTTTCCGAAACTTTGAATGCCTATAAAATCAAAACTACAAGGTATTTTTGACTACAACAAAAACTAGTGTATTTGTATACATACAGGCTTTACTGAGACAAAATTTCAAGCGATTTGGCATACCTAGTAACATTCTTCATTAAGTGACTCTAGCGTCCATTCGCAAAAGTAGATTCTTATCGAGAAGAACGGACAAGAAACTCCGTAGTTACTCTTACTCTACTTTCTTCGAAATAATTGAAAAAATCGATCTTTATCAAATGCTTAGATATATTTGTACACCTCTGCTAGGATGATTATTCATATTGTCTTCATAATCTATCTTCTCATTTGATTACTGCCGGACTAATTTGACTATTGACTACATTCCAGTGAACATTTTATGATATGACTTGAGGTGACTGATAGTGATAAATAAAATAATGAGAGAAACGCGCGAATTTTTTTCCGCAGTGCGGCCATAGTCATACTACTTCCTATTGCACAAAATATTCGCGCGGGAATAAATCGCGTTCAATTTGCATCAAATCACAGATTTTTATTCCGCGCGAATTTTATAACGTCAGTGCGGCTAGTGCCATAGTATTGAACGAGTTACAGAATCACGAGAAAAAAATCGCGCGGTGAAATATCGCAGTGCGGACTGGGCCTTATAGTAGGTGTAATAGCTTGCGCAGTATTTTGTTGTTAATAGTCTTATAATAGTAAATATTATTAGATTAATAAAATGGATGAAGGAATCGAAAAAGGGCAATCGGATAATCTACCTAAAATAGAATGGTTGCGCGGAATCACTATTTGTTGTTAAATGCGAGGAATAAAAATGCAAAAGTAAGTAAAAGAACAATTACATACATAAAATTAGTTGAGAAGAAATGGTAGCGTCTATATGTCAAAAATATCTTAAAATGTTGAGCGTGAGTCCCTGAGTAGCTTTGTCAAAGAATTTTGTCCTGGGGGGGCATCAAAAAATAGATATTTAACTTTGAACTTTTTTAGGTTATGTCTTATGTCACTTGGTTCACTTGGAGAAACATGCGTCCTATGGTTTTTTGTTGTTACTTTACTATATTCTTAGCAAAAAGATTAACTATGTGGATACATTAACCTATATACTTAATATTTTTAAGATTATTGTTTCTTTATTATATATTCATATAACAGTAGTATATAGGTACACCGCTGGGGAAACTATTTTTATTGATCAAAAGTACGCCTGTAAGGTTTCTGTAACAGTCAATGATTGCCATATAGATTGATGAATGTGGAAAAAGCAGAAGGATGTTTTCTCTGCCTACTTCTACGGGGAAAAGGCGTGATCTGCCGATATGTATGCAGCATTCATTATACTTGTTTTTTATACCAATAACGTGGCAGACAGGCATACCTATGGTCCACCTGTTGATGTTATAGTTGTTAGTGCTCACTGTAGCCTTTAGGACCCTTTTGGAATGCAATGAATAAAAAAATGAAACAATTCTTTAACATTTAAACATTTTTATTCCTCCTCATCATCTTTTCTTATAATTATAGAATTTATAAATTCTGCTAGCGCTGCGATAGGTAATATGTTGATATCTGGCTCACCCCAAAATCACACCACAGTCATAACATGGGCGCAACACCCCAAAGTGCGCCGACCAACTAAACAGCTACAATATTATTCTTCTAGTATACGGGTTCGGCCAGGTATACAGGCACGCACAAGTCACACATACCAAAATCAGTCCGTAATCAATTCAAGTCAAATAGAAATAAGAAAATATCAAAAAGAACACAAACACAACCAACACGAAAAGCACAGCATCAGTGACAGCTGACAGCCCGCATTTCGAGTCAGTGTTGCCATAACAATAAATGGAATTGTTACTATAGTATTGCGATTAAGATATTGAATAATTGCAGGAAGTTCTTTTTAAGGAACTTTTTTCGACCATATCACTTTTATTTTTTATTATTACTGATGGTGTAGGTATTAGTAATACTAACTTCCTATAAAATAGTTTTTATCCATTCTGTGTTTCTTAAAAGTATATACCAAAATAGTTTGAATTTAGTAAATGACAACATTTGAATAGTGTGTATTTGATATTCCCAAAAATGTATGTTTTTTCTGTGGCTTTAATTAAAATACATTTTTATTTGAAAAATCATAGAAAATTAACTAAAATCATTTTATATAACAGACATTACTAGACGCTAAAATTTTTGTCAACTATTATTCTGCCATTGTTCTTTCCTTGCTACTACTGCAGTTATGCTTAATAGTTTATCTGTTCTAAATTGTACAATCAAAACAAAATACCCAACTAATATAATGGAAGAATGCAACTCAAATAGTAGAAGTACCTACCTACCGTTAAATTTTTACGTTAAAGACAACAAATACGTATTATCGTTTTGTAGCTATAGGTAGGTAACGCTTTTAAATGAATACATACATTGATTTATTGCAAACTGGCTTCCGCCAGCAGCTTTGCCCCCGTTCCCCTCGGGAACTGTACATTTTCCCAGGATAAAAAGTATTCCAGACTTAGTCCAGATCCGTTCAGTAGTTTTTACGTGAAAGAAAACATCCGCATTATAATATTTGTAGGAAGTAGGATAGGTACTTAGGATGTAGATGTAGTGGATTGAATGTTACAGATGTACTAAACCTTTTTTTTATTTGTATTTTTTTTTTACTAACAAAATACGTAGGTAATGCCATTTCTTTTTATTTGAAACTTATTTCAGATCGGCAAGAGACAGCTATGGCGATGATTCTATTGGTTATGTTCAAGTAAAAAGAGTAGGTGATGTATGTATGGTTAAATGTAGAATCACGCCGGAACCGCGTAGGTAGGTACTACGTACCACACCTTATCATTGCAGTTTAGAATGCAATGAAAAGGATCAAGAAGTTTTAAATGTAACCTGCGAAGATTGTGCCGCCAGCAAAGATGACTGTAAACATACGATAGCATTTTTAATGTGACTACATCGTCAAGCGTGGAGAAAAAACAACTTTTCCGGCGTATTGGTAGTTGTATTTTTAGGGTCAACTCACACCGAAAGAGCGGCGAAGGGCAGCGAAGCGGAGCGCAGTTTCAGTGTCATATAAATTTTAACTTTATATTCATTACTATAATACTTATTATCGCATGAAAAACTCGAACGAGTCGCGCGGATGCTCTCGGCGCCGCAGGAATTCCGGCGAGTTCCATAAACGGAGCCGTGCGACTGCGCGAGAAGTCGCGGGAAGTCCCGAGAACGCTCGAGCAGTCGCGAGCGGCCAGTACTCGCGCCCGCTCCCCCCACACGCGTCTGTTGCGCGCGAGCATTCGCATACAGTCCTTGCAGTGCAACGAATACAGAAGAAATCCAAAATACCCATGTCCACTGCTTAAACACAAGTTTCCTTGACTTTCGTTGCAAGTGAACTGCGCATAGGAGAGCGACCCGTGAATTCATCGCGGGCGGGCTCGAGAAGCGGAGCGGAGTCCCGCGAATTCTCAAGCATTCCAGCGACTTCTCGAGCAGTCGCGGGAATCCGCGCGCCTTCTTTACCGAGCGGGTCGCTGCGCTTCGCTGCCCTTCGCCGCTCTTTCGGTGTGAGTTGACCCTTACAGTTAGGCACAACCATAGAAATATATATATCTATGGGCACAACACATGATTTCCTAGTATTCGGATTGGACATTTTAAAAAGGACAAATAAAGATTGATTGATTGATTTAGGTATAATTTCGACGGTACAGGCGCACGACCACGAGCTGACTTAGTGAGCCAGACTGAGCGTGTTGTGCGATGACGTCACACCGTCACCGGCAGCCCGCGTCGTGGAGTTACAACTTGTTTTACTTCTAAATCGGGAGCTAATTGACGTATCGAAATAAATCTTTCACTAGTATTTTTTATTTTTGACAGAGCATATGGAGTGCTAATAATCAAAATTAGTCATTCATTCAGTCAGACATTCTTCATTGGCTGCAACTTTTCCGAACTCTTCCCAGATCTATCGCTCAATAGTTTTCAGTATACATAGGTAGGTACTTCGTTTCCACAGCATAAGAGTTCCAATCTCGCTTCGCTCACAAGATAAAATATTTTCTTTTCTTGTTTTCTTATTTCTGCATAGTTAAACAAATTGTCTATGTTGCCTTCTGAACAAACAAAATCTTTGGAAATCTACCTATACGAGAATGGGTGTAAAATATTACGAACTCGCTTTGCTCGCACTTGAATCCATAGTTTTCAGAATTTTTTGTTTCGACAGCATAAATTAAGATGTAAAAAAATTCGAGCTTACTTCGCTCGCTCTATCATACCTTGTCTTTTTGAAAAATGACTATTACCTAACAAATATTTTTGTCGATTGTTAAGATACTCCACTGGATAGTATGGTTACGTGGTCTTACCAACAGAAATCAGCTTCCTGTGCGACACTTTCTTTGCCCCTTTTCAGTTTTCCAAAAGGGCCCCGACTCATGTGTGCCCAGGGGCCTCTTGCATCCATGTATTATACAGGGTTATTTGAAAAACACCAACAATCTCTTAACAGTTCATTGTATCATCATCATTATGAACAACTTTTACTATGGGAACAAACCTGAAATCGCGAAAAAAAGTCAGCTGTTCCCTACATTTTGATGAGTGTACGAACATAAATGTAGGGAACAGCTGATTTTTTTGTACTAACGAACTTGAACTAGCCAAGGTGATCTTTTACTTACGGCATGCTTATGGGAGGAAACGTATTAGTCATAAAAAGATTTTCACCACATTGCCTCACATACATTGCTCTAACCCCCCCCCCCCCCCCCCCCGCTCCAGGCAAGCAATGAAGTTTCTTTCTCACCGGGCAGTGCGGAAACGTTCGCCAGCCAGTATTTACAATATAATGCCCAGATAGCCTGGCAGGTTACGAAAATCAAAAAACACAAAACTACTGCCAAACAAATACCACTACAATTTACCAGCCTGGATACATTTCAGAATATATTTTTTTCTAAATAAAAAAAGAATTTTGCAAATCCATCAACGCTTTTTAAATCGTGCGTGGATGGCCAAATCCGAAAATATAAAGAATAGCGAAAACCACTCAAGGATTCTCAAGCCCGATTTTGGTGAAAACCACAGATAATATAATGTGAAAACTAAAGCAGCACACTAGATTTTTGAAAAATTGATATTCCTAGCCCGGAATCGCACCAGTTGATTAAAAAATTACACTACCTACGTAATATAATAACACACACCGTTTGTTATTATTACATCATTCGAAAGTGTCGCTCGCTACTACTGATCAAATTCTGTTTGATTCGACGAGGAGTACCGATTTTCTAAAATCCATTTGTTCAGTTTTCGTTTTCATCAAAATCGAGCTAGCTTTTGCATTAGGTATTACTAATAGTTTCGGATTAGGCCATGCAAGCACACGGTAAACTTTTATCACCCTGTAGGAATGTTTTTGCGGAATTGTCCGAATGGATAACCTTTTTGAAGTAGGTTTAAAAATCCTAAATATTATTTATTTTATCGATTACCTAAGAGTTTTGTAAAAAGTCGTTTAAAATACATGAGCATTTGTCATTACAGTCTCTGTTTCTGCCCTTTCCGGTCTACTCCACTTCGGCTGCAATGACAAAGTTGACCCACTTGCATCAAAAGGTACTATGTATTTCAATTTCGGTCACTCTACCTAGCTCTTATATAAGATAACAGCATAATTTTCAAATTTCTATCTACTACTAGTGCTTGGCATCCCAATTGCCAGATGGAAACTAGAAAATTATCTAGCTGCCAACAGTTAAAACAGAAAGACTCAGTCAGTGAACAAAGCCGGTAATAACGAACAATGCTTGCTATTTCCTCAAGTATGTAGTTATCAAATTACAATCTGTAGTAAGCATTGCCAAATATAGGGAGACTAACGCCATCTACTTTTGAGGTGAGATACTAATACCGTGGCAGTAAGTATCATTGATTGCTACTAGATGGCGTTAAATTCAATAAACTGTTTTAGTGATGCTCAATGGTTAAGTAGGAAGTTGTATCGACAAAATGTTTTAGAGGAGATGTATGTATAAATGGTATAATATGATGATTACTAATTATAAATAAATAACTGTAAACGCCAATATATTTTGTCGTCATTTATTCATAAAGACAATTCAATAAATGAACGCACTAAATTACAATAATTTTGAGATATGTCACTTATATATTAATCGGTGGTCACGATTATGGTTTTATTCAATGTTATTATAATAATTTTGGTGTTTTCGTATATTATTTATCTTAATGAAAGTTTTCAGATTTCATGTGTAGCGAACAATCATTCTTAAAGGTTTAAAACCTTGAGAGAAGAGTACGAGAGGGACAATAAATCCATAATCTCACCACCTTTGCGTTATATTCATAATTATGTATATAATAAGCTACAATACTCGCTATTGATATAGATCAGTTACTGGAAGACAAATCGTATGGCTTTTAATATTTTAGTACAATATCATTTAATACAAATGCACCGATATGTACGTTATGCTACCAAACTATTGAGGAAAAAAATCTACAGGAGTACAATACAAAATATTAGGAAAATAGAATTATATTTATTTATTTTCTCATCTAGTAGAAAAAGTTTTCAGAAACATCAGAATTCTTAAAATGAATTTAATTTATATTATTAGATAGTTAGAGCCCGACCAATATTGGCTTTTTTCTGTCATTTTTTTCGTGATTATTATTATCTGCGTTTCTCTTTAACTATGTTTTTGTGCAAAAAATAAATCATCTATGTTGGTAAAAATAGCATCGCTGTTTGCTGTGCGTAAAAAAATTAGGGATCCACATTTTCAAGCTTCTGTTAGCCTCTTCGAGCCCAAGAACGATTTCAAGTCGAGCTCTGTATAAGAGTTAAAATTTTGAAGATGAAACAGTGCTATCCAAATCGTAAAATTCGAAAAGTGGCTTACTTAGTCAAGAAATATATACAATACAATAGAATGAGAGAAGCTATTGTAAAGTATTATAATAAATATTTCGAAAAATTTAAGTATACAAAAAAAAGCAAGGAGCTGTTGTCAAACAAAAGCTATGTACAGCTAAGCGAATACAAGGGACTATATAACTAACTTAGACTACCTCTAACTCCATACAAATTATAACTTATGATATAACAATGATCACAAACGCATTTCCACATTAACTTATATATTATTAATAAACGATATGTGTAGTAATTGATGAGTATTAGTAGTAAATAATATGAAGTCTTTCGACTTTAACATGAAGCGTAACACACAGCGAATCTTAACTAGCAAAACTTGGTACTAGTGTCCGAGATTATAATAATACCATTAAAAAATATCTCCATTACTCTAAAATATGCTTTTCCTATACAGACAACTTAAACACTAAAAGGTTTAGTTTTAAAATATATTCCTAATCTATGCAAGCTATAGAAAAATAAAAAGTAAAAAAAAAATAGTTTGGAAGATTGTAGAGGTAGTTAATCGACAACGGATACTCTGAGTTGATTAAACTTGCGAATCGCAGATTGGTACTATTATTAATCTTATAAATAAATGTCTAGTTATACTAAAAGTCGCATTTAGCAGTTATAAAATATACACAAAAGATTCTTTATCAGCTAAAAAAGTAATATAATTTGTATTCTATACATGTTTACTTAAATTTAATCACCTAAAACTATAAAAACACTAGTGTGACCAAGTTTTGCGCACACATACAACATCTATTCAGCCAATTGTCGTAACGACGGCATTCAATAAAAACGTACTTATTGCTTGTACACGTAATAACGATGTAGTATAAAACTACACCGCAAACAATCACAAATTAATTTTTATTTCTTTATTATAATTACAATGATATTTTTAATTAAAAAGTATATTTTATTATCCTTTGATATGTTTTTATGAGTAATGATCGATTAAAACTATGATTATATGATTAAATAATTCGAGTCCTTTAACTTAATTAATGTATAATTTATATGGGCATAGTCAAGATTAGTTCTTACAGATCTCTGTTTTTCCTTTCATGCTTGTAACTACTTAATTTAAATTCAAATAAGTATATTGTGCACTTTACCCATAATCAACAATGGAGACGATTTTTTATGCCTAAAGCGTTTTTCCTGTTCCTATTTATACGCTTTTACACATTTAATAGTATTCGCTTTAAATATTAATTTGTAGAAACTAATTCGGTAACTGTTTCCAAAATTTAGTTTCTCAAAACATCATGTGCACCGCTTTGTCCACAAATAAATTTTATCTTTTTCATTCTTCGGCTTATATCATTTTAGAATGGTGCTTGCAACAAAACTATGACTCCAGATTTGTATGTTTTATATTTCCTTTTCTATCCTCGATTTTTTATTCTGTAACTGGTTTTTTCCTCCTAGTAACCCTGGCTACACCCATAGTAAAATTATTCTAATTAAACTATTTCTAATTATATTTCAAATTATATGTAAGCCAATTTTCCCTTTAACACAAGTTACAATTAATAAAACTATCCTATTTAGGTTACTTGGGGTTACAGTGGGATTAAATACATTTTTACATCAGACCAACCTTTAACAACATCTTTAAACAATCACTTAATATTTTCTGATTATTTGGGAGATTCATTGAATATACATATCAATATAAAACAGTTATTTGAATAATAGTTTTTTTAACTATTCTAATGTCGACATATCGAGCAATCTTATCGATAGACGCACATCACTAGATGTCAGTTAAAGTGAATATTTTTGCGCGCGAATAACGTTTTTATAATAAGTCTAAACGTTTTTATGTGCAAAATATTTATTTGATTAAGATAAAGACATTTTGTACTGAAAACTGTTTAAGATTTAGTGAAACATCGACAAGACAAACTTTCGTTGATTTGACTTCACCATATTTTAGAAAATCGAGATCTTTTTTCTCATTCATTTTTACAAGTTGACAAAAATATGACATTGTATTTAGGAATTATTCTAGAATTATTACAAAAACGTATTGTACAATAACTTCATGAGTCATGACATACACTTGTGGACACATTTAGGGGAACAGTCTATATATTTATATATGAAAGTTTTTTTTAGTTTTAAAATTATTATATTTTGGATATACCTATATATAAGCATTTCACACGTAGATATTTTGATATGTAGGTTTGGAAGTAGATTGATATGTTTTGTTATATGTCTTTGCAGCTCAATAAGGTTTTCATTTATCAAAGTCCCCTAAATATGTGCATAAGCTTAAACAATGCACAACATCATTAATAAATCTCACTTGATTCTTACTTCTTACACATAACAACAGTTTGGTCTACCGCACTAAGAAATTTAACCACTTGGCATACAAGACAATCTTTATAGATCTCACTATATCAACGATCTACTTCAAAACTCGCTTTTATAAATATTTTTTGGAAAGAAGTTTTTTTTTTGTTTTCAAACAAACTGAGAAAGAAGATTCAAAGGTAAAAAGTCATCTTTCGATTTGAAAACAATAAAAAAGATAAACTCAAGAAAAGAAGGAAAATTTCAACTTTATTCGAAATACATTTTTATTTAAATGTAAAGAAGTTTACCTTGAAAAGAAAAAAAATATTTCAATTAGATTAATTTGTTTTTATGTGAATTTAGAATGCACTATCTAGGGTCAATTTACCTAACTTGATGAAATTTAGTAAGTATTCTTTTATTTATTATCTTCAAATCACGTACATTACTTCAAATGTCATTTTATAGATTTAATAAATCATTTTTGTACAACTGAGAATATCTATGGCAACATTACTACTTCAAACAAATTCTATTATTGAATAATCCAAAACAGAACTACCAACTTTCAAACTAAACAAACTACTTTACGAACAAACCCAAAAAAAAAAACAAATTTAAATTTGGAACCCTCAGCTTGTCGCTGTTTCCCGCCTATTCCATAGTGTCATACTGTACCTTCTTGACTTTGAGATAGCGCCAGGCGGCGTAGGCGCAGAGCGTGGCGGCGGTGGCCAGCGCTAGCGCGGCGCCCACGGCGACGGGCGCGGCCTCGGCCCGGGCGCGCGCGGCGCGGGCGCACGCCCAGGGCGGCCCGAACTCTCCGCCGCGCTTGTACATGAACGCTTGCAGGCGCATCTCGCGAAGGTACAGCTTTGCGCGGTGGGTTGTGGCGGGACTGAAATAGTTGGTCTGTTATTTAACAGGTTTCCAATTTAACTTGGCTAAATGGGATATTACTGACCCATTTGACACTAAATAATGTGATATGTATACGATGCAGTTCAAGACATGGCCGACTTGTTGGAAATGGTACCATTGCGAACATATTGATTGTCACTGATGTTATAAATTGGCAAAAAGTTCAAGAGTCAGCATCTGCATCGACTTAAAAAGAAGAACAATACATTCGAGTGTTTATTCACTTGTTGCTCAGGGTGCTGACAATAAACCTTTACCTGTAAATACAGGTGTAATGTTATGAAGCTGGAGAAAGGGGTCCACTTTACTGGTTACCTACTTTTGCTTCATCCTGAGCTAGGTATTTTTAGTTCATAATTATGGAGACAACATATCTGTCGTAAACGTACATGATTAACACGTACGTGATTAGAGTGAGTCAGTGAGTGTATCCGTGGAACACTAGCGCTGTGGTATTTTTTTTTAAATATGGCGGCATATTCATATATAGATGGGGACCTTTTTTGGCCTCACACAGTTTAAAATTAATAATAAGCTTTTAATTTTTTTTTTTGTTTGTTTTGTGCGAGTCCTAAATATACATTTTTCTTTCTTTCTTTCTATTAGGTATGGAAACTCCGGCCCAACTCAGCCTGCAGCTTTCACTTGTTCTTCCAGTCCTTGGAAGGGGTGACTGACTACACATCGAGTGTTCTCGTGCTTTGGAAAGCGCGTTATGCAGTTGATCCCAACTGTAATTTGTAGAACTTTGACAGCCGTCATGGACAATCTGGAGTCAGAAAATCTAGCACTTGTCTTGCTAAGGGGTTTTTTATAGATGGGAAATAATCAAATGACTTCTTCCGCTCTGGGCGGAGCGGAAGGGAGTGTCAGACTCTTTCTTACTAAATCTCATCCGTGTTCCTCCTAGTGCCCTTGGCGAACCAGAGCCGCGATGACTCTTTCGAACAAATTCCTAGGGGTCCGCTACCCCGTCTTCCGCCAAGGGGTACCGTAATACTCAGTTACTGGGTTTTTGAAGTCAGATAGAGAGTCGCTGCACGGTAAAACCTGATACTGATCTGAATTCAGTTAAACTGAAAACCGACCCCAACATAACTGGAAAAAGGCTCGGCAGATTAACTGTGTTAAATGATCCTAAATAAAACTGCGTTGCTAAGGAATTAGAACTTTGTCACGTCTGACGATAGAGTTTGTTATTCCAATTATTGTTTGTTTGTTTTTGCCTTCATCGACTGATGCCCAATGAACAACGCAACAAAATAGTGTAGTTGACTAAAAAAATCGAATTAGTCCGTCAGATAGATTTCCAAAAAATATTGGACACGTATTTTTTCTTTTTTCACGTAAACAAAAAATGAAGACGATACAGTGCGTTGAAAACTCGTGTGACGTCACTACTCGCTATAATTTTTACCGAGCCGTAACGTCACAAGCCCCCACTCCTGATCTTTGATGCTTTGTATCTTCGGCAATTTTTATAGATTTGATAAAGGAAAAAATACGTGTCCAATATTTTTCTATAATCTAACTGACGGACTAAACATAATCATATATTTTTTACTCAGGAAACATCCCTATTCTCCAGCCATCTAAAACCAAGTACAATCATACACTAACTTGGCCTCTTCCTCCGCCAGCTCAATGACAGTTTCCTCGGGACAGGAGTAGGACTTCCCGACGGGCGTGGGGAACAGCAGCTCCCTGGAGTCGGTGCTGAGGGTGACCTTCCGACCCTGGTTGGCTGCGTGCTCCAGGATGCGCGCGCTGGAGTTGTATGTGAGGCGCAGACTGTCGGCGTACCAGCGCTCGCCGCCTGGGGTCTGCAATGAGGGAGGCGGGAATGGAGTGCTTGAATAGGTGTTTTTTCAAAGGCAATTCATTTATTTCAACTAGACCATTAACGGCACTTTTGAACGTCAAAACATTTGAAAATAAAAATATTATAGTGACTCTAGTTGTCCATTCGCAAAAAGTAGATTCTTATGGAGAAGAACGGACAAGAAACTCCATAGTTACTCTTTTCAAATATGTATAAGTTTTACAATATTTTGTATACATTAGCCAATTGATTATATGTGAGGATGATTGCACCCGAATAAAACTAAGTACTATGCTATTAACAGGTACAACAAAGAAACAACAGCAGAGGTAAAATTAATAAATTTGCTAGTCAGGGACATAGTACTCACGTATGTATTTACCAATTTTTTAATCCTTGTTTTATATAAATACCAACAATGAATCAGTGTGTGTTAAATTAACTATAAAAGATCAGTAACTACACCTGTATACTTAGCAGATAGACCACACATACAGACCGACAAGTTTGGCTTTGTCTACTAGGTACAATATTGTCCTATGGAGCAGGACCAGCATTTTATATATTAGTCTTCTATCAAGGTATAAAGGTCAGTATTGTATTCTGTAAAAATCCCACCGCGAAAACGTATCTGAAGTAAACGTACTTTACAGTTGCTTAAAGTTCATATCAAGCATTTCTTAAGATCGGCGGAGCAGCCGACAGCCTCATACTCATTGACTGCGATAGGCCACTCTCGCAAAAAACGTTTTTATCCTCAATCGTTTTTCAATAGCAACAAAACTTAAACAGTTTTATTAGAGTGTCTTGAAGAAAATATTTAGGTATACTAACATAATGATGTCTTCCCAGTTTGAATGTTAATATAATCTCACAGCTGACACCCAGGTCTACCCCCAGTGAGAAGTTAGTTTCCCACTCAATCTGATGAAGCAAGAATTTCCATTGTGGATGTTATTTCCCTCCGACGTTCCCTTTGTGTTCAAAAGTAGTCTAATCATCAGCTTACGAGATTGCATCGCATAAGTAAACTCTACTACACTATGAAAACTCTTACTTTGGAAAACGAGAACTCTAGAGCGAAGTCTTTGAAGGTTAGCAGGAGTGTTTCCGCATCACTCTCCTTGCATACGCCAGCCACGTTGGCGTTGTTCGGGATAAACGTGTTTGCATCCTGAAAATAGAAAAAAATAAATATTAATAATTGACGGGTACGTGCCCTTTTTTAATCTGCGGGCGGAGCATAAGGGAGTGTCAGACTCTTCTGACCAAAACCCACTCGTTTTCTTTCCGTTCCAGGACCGCGGTGACTCTTTCGAACAAATTCCGCAACCCAAGCAGGCACTGGTCCTATATGGACTTGTCTTCTTTGCTGACATATCTTACAGGCACGCGTGGAACATGATGCACCGTCGACCCGGACCTGGTGGTTACGAACGGTGAGCCACCCATAGCTCGTCATCCGCAAGCCCGCGCCTACGGGGGCCGGGAATCACCCTGCGTTTCTTGACGCTCGGGCATCATCTTCTGCTACGGCGGCTGGGGCGTGAGGTTTCCCTTTCCCACGCGCGTTCTGCCTCCTCCTCCGCTAGTATTACTGCTTCGCAGAAGGAGGTGACCGCTTCCCAAGCCTTCTTGCTACAGCACATGAATTGATCCAGGGTCAGACGAGAGGTCGCCGCCGCCGATCGCCTCGACGAGTTCGGGTGTTAACACTGTGTTGCTCCGCCCAAGCAGGTCAGACCACCACCGTATGCTCTACCGTGTCCTCCGGGCGATCAACACAGTGTTAACACCCGGACGTGTCCTCCCGATGAATCCGACACAGGCACCTCCCGAAAAAGCCGTGTCCCGTGAGCACCTGCGTCAGGCGGAAGGTGAGGACGCCGCGACTTCTCTCCAACCACTCCTCAAAGAGGTGAATTATCGACACAATGGTAGCGTACCCAATGTGTATGTGCCCTTATTACCGTTCTTGAAAATAATTATTAGGTATAGACACGGTCATAGGTCTGATCTGCTTCGCCAAAACAGTGATAAGTAAAATGTGACGGAAGAACTAGAATTTAGTCAATATACCTATGTATGTATGTACTCGTATGTATGTACATATTTATGTCACCGGAAAATAGCGAACTTCTTAAGATTATAAAATATCTTGAGATATCGTAAACTCTCGATAAATGAACATTTGGAACACTCTTTTACGAATCAAAATTTGGTCATCTATGTTTATTCTCGTAAGTTAAATTATACTGCAGGTATCTATACTAATATTATAAAGCTGAAGAGTTTGTTTGTTTGTTTGTTTGTTTGTTTGTTTGTTTGTTTGAACGCGCTAATCTCAGGAACTACTGGTCCGATTTGAAAAAATCTTTCAGTGTTAGATAGCCCATTTATCGAGGAAGGCTATAGGCTATATTTTATCCCCATATTCCCACGGGAACGGGAACTACGCGGGTGAAACCGCGAGGCGCTGCTAGTGTAAGATAATAATTAAGAAATGGGATTAAGATTTGCTTTTGTTTAAACTCGTGCGATTCCCAATTTTATTTGAATCTTACTAATAACAATTTAAATGTTTGTCTTAAATTAGTCTATCCTCCTACAGACACATTATGATAACCTATGTCTACGTTTATACGCCCCTGATATTAAAGCAAAAGTTTATCAAAACAACACGCTAATTAATTAAAACTCTGCTGAACTTTAAGCTATAAGGTTAATTACTTTTAACCTACATAGCTGTAGTACATGATTAATGCGTTCATATTTCATGACTTCATATATTTAATTTTATGCCTCAACAGATTCTGGAAACTTTAGGAAGTTCAATCGTATACTAAACTAAACTAAACTTATATAGCAAATCGGCCCGGTTTCGCGCAACTAACAGAATACATATATATAAGTTAACTAGCAGCACCCCGCGGTTTCACCCGAGTAGCTCCCGGTCCCGTGGAAACACGGGGATAAATTATATAGCCTATGTCACCCGGGGATAGTGCAGCTTTCCAACCGTGAAAGAATTTTTCATATCGGATCAGTAGTTTCGGAGCCTATTCAATGCAAACAAACAAACAATCAAATCTTCACTCTTTATAATATTAATATATTATAAGCTTGTAGTCGGCATGACTTTTTGCGAAAACTTCTATATAAGTAAATCGTCATATTTTAGCCAATTTACACAAAATCTTAATACATGACAGTCCTAAAACATTCTCATTAATCACTCGGTCCTTTGATGAAAATCGCGTGAAAATCCGTTAGGTAGTTTTTGAGTTTAGCGCGTACAAATATACAGACACAACAGAGAGACTTTTTTTATTAAATGTAGTAATGATAATGATATAAGTGATGTAATTATAGTGATGATATAGTAATAGTAAAGTTTCTTTGGACCTCGCCTAAGAATCGGAATGATTTGTATTATAATGGGAATAGTAAAAGCCAATTCAATTAAGAAAATTATAATCCTACAGAGTTGTTTGTTGGCCACCTATGGGAGTCATGAAATGGTTTTACGATAGTCTTAAGAATTTATTGGTACAGGATTGAGATTGAAAACATAGCATACAAAACATTACTTAACACCCAACAAAACTTTTCTAAACAAAAATACAATCGACTTCTACACAAAAAAAAAACAAAAACAACAAAATAACTTTAATTTCGGAAGTCGGTGTTCAAAAAACGAACAAACTGTAAAAAACTTTTTAAAAAAAAGTACGACCGACTTCTATACTTACAAAAAAAAAAACATAAAGTACAAAATAACTTTAATTTCGGAACTCGGTGTTTCTGGCTGCTTTAGAAGTCGGTGGTATTTTTTATTTTCACTTTTTACTGGTAAATCGACTTGAGAACCTCCTTTTTGGAAATCGGTTAGAAATACACAAATTAATCTCGTGAAAACAGTATCCTGACGATACTTCCATGTATGTAAAAGTACTTAAGTCAATATGACCTGACAAGCACGATATGGTATATAGATGTATACTCACAGCTCTCTCATTGAGTTTGGTGACGTAAGATATATCTAGGAGCGCGTCCACCATCAGCAGGATACATGTCTCCCCGTCCCTGCCCAGCAGTCGGTACGTCGCCGTGTTCAGACTTCTTTCTGTTACTGCTTCCTGCAATACGATAAAATTATAATCTTAGTAAAGTATTCATCTAATTAGAAAAACTAAGCCAAATGACAGCTCATATGGCACAATTTCTATTTCATAACATGACCACCTCAAATCTCGACAGCGGAATGAGTGGCCAATTTCTGTCTATAGGTTTAAAGGAACCTAATATGAACCTCTGTGTTTTAAAAAAATATGTGAATTTGTATTGTATTGATAGATAAATAAAGATAATACTATGATTATAAGAAGATCGAGCTTGATAATAAAAATGATATGAACTTAAATAAAATCATCCTGAAGCATATCGTTGAGAAACTATGAGAAAGAATCGGTGAACAAACTTTTGTAGCTTGATTCATTTTGGTTAAATGTCAATTGGTTACACAATACATTCAGATTTAAGTGTAATTAGTCATAGGCGAACACCAAATGCATTATTTTATCAGACTTTATCAAGAGATCTGACATAGAATATCAAATTTGGAATTCGGTGTTTTTGGTTTTGTTTCCTCGTTTTTTGACACCGTCTTCCGAAGTTAAAGTTATTTTATACTAGCAGCGCCCCGCGGTTCACCCGCATAAGTTTCGATCCCGTGGGAATATCGGGATAAAAATATCCTATATTGGCTATCCTATATGTTAATCCTGGTTTTGAACCATGTGTGTGCCAAATTTCATCCAAATCCGTTCAGTAGTTTTTGCGTGAAAGAGTAACAAACATACATCCATCCATCCATACTTACAAACTTTATCGTTTATTTATTATATTATTAGGATTTCGTGGTGTTTTTATTTTGAAGTCGGTTGTATTATTTTGAAGAAAAAAAAAACAGTATTATTTTTCACTTTTTAGTGCTAAATTGACATTACACACAAAATGAGCCAGACTACACATTGGCGTTATTTGCCGTTAAGGAGTTACTTTATGTGCCTTCGCAGTCCAAGTGCAGACCTGCCCATAGGTAAACATCAAATTTGCTTTGGGGTTCACATTCCCAAGATTTTATTTATTTGAGTTTGACGTGCAGTAGGTATAGCTATAACTACCGCAAAAATAATACACAAATAGATAACCCTAAAACATGAAAATTTAGGCATTAAGTCCGCCTTTGTACAGTTTTTTAACTAGTGCATAAAGTTTTAATCTATTCTATACTTATAATAAATCTGTAGAAAGGTCAATTCTGTACAAGTAATATATTTTCAAAATAACTATCAGGGGGTGATTAGTGATCGATACTGGTGCTAAAAATGCAATCAGTAAATTTTTTGTCTGTCTGTCTGTCTGTCTGTCTGTCTGTCTGTCTGTCTGTCTGTCTGTATATTCTTTATAGAAACAAAAACTACTCGACCGATTTTAACGAAACTTGGTGCAATTATTCTTCATACTCCTGGGCAGGTTATAGTATTTACTTTTCATCACGCTACAATCAATAGGAGCAGAGCAGTGAAGGAAAATGTTGGGAAAACGAAAGAAGTTACTCCATTTTTTAAGCTTCCGTCGTGTGTGTAGCCTTAATGGTTAAAGTTACATAGAAATTATGTATTACGGAAATGTTCTACATAAAATTATCTACATTAAAAATAAATACCTATACGTAGTTATAGGTATTTATTTTTAAGTGAAGTAGGTATAGGTTATTATAATATAATTTTGCACAGGCATTTCAGCTTTACTTTCATTTCTTTTTTTGTTGTAAGTTGTACATATTTCACACACACATAGTGATCTATCAATGCACAACCCAAACCACTGAACGGATCGGGCTGAAATTTGGCATGCAGGTAGATGTTATGACGTAGGCATCCGCTAAGAAAGGATTTTGATTAATTCTACCCCCAAGGGGATAAAATAGGGGATGAACGTTTGTATGAAACTTTGTCAATTTTAAACCGATCGGGCTGAGAGTTTCAAAATCGGGGGTAAAGTAACTATTCCACGCGGACGAAGTCGCTGGCAGAAGCTAGTAAATAAATAAAATTTAACATATTTATTTAATTTAATATCGACCATCACAGGATCATAGCACACAGTGTGTAGGGTTATTTGAAAAACACCAACAACCTCTTAAGAGGTAATTGTACTCATCATTATGAACAACTTTTACTATGGGACCAAACCTGAAATCGCGAAAAAATGTCAGCTGTTCCCTACATTTTGATGAGTTATACGTACATAAATGTAGGGAACGGCTGATTTTTTTAAATATTTTATGTTAGTGAGGTAAGGGTGTACCAGGGTGATGTGTAGGTACACATGTACCTACATACCTCTTCACAGTAACAGCATGACATTACGTTATGAACTGGTAAAAACTATAAAAAGACATGCGATTTCAGTAATCCCGGTCCATTTGCTATCATTTATTAAAGAGTTCCGTTGCCTATCTCCGAAGTTCTTCATCAGATCTTCACCAAATTGAAATGAGACCACTCCAAAACAAAGCTCTTCCTAAAAATATCCAAATCGCTTCAAGCGCGCCTATAAAATTTGAAGAGATCCCTCAATTTCTCCAGGATCCCATCATCAGATCTTACATACCACTTTGTTTGGAGTCGTTTTAAAAAAAATACATATACACAGGAGACCAACAAGAAAGCCAGTTTTGTAATTTGATAACTAACCTTTAGCGCCTACATTTGATTTAGAATCAAATGTTTATGATTGAAATCGAAGCTTTTTCTAGTACCATATCTAGGTATTACTAAAATGTGTTTCTAGTCTTGTTTATAAGTCTAAAACAGACCGTTATTTTGCCTTATTTAGTAAAGTATCTGGGCCCCAAGTCTGCTATTTTTATAAATTTGTCATTCCAACACGATCCCATTGTCATTTTGTTAAAAGTTCGTAATCTGCTAAATTCATAATGGTCGATCATTGGTCGGTCAATGGTCTCGTAATACTTTTTGACTGCAAAACGACATTCTAATGGTAAGTCACTGATCAAAGGAACTCTCAAAATTTTAGCAGATTACCGCATACGTCTGTCATTCATTTGTCATTATGTACAAAATTACCATTCTTTCAATGGAGTGTCAGAGGTTGACCATTGGAAAGTCATAATGGCGCTTTTATATTAGTAGATTACGAAACTTTTCAAAATCGACCATTATGAGATCAATGATAGACCCTTATTGACACTATTATAGCAGACTAGGGGCCCTGGTTGTAAAATATTCTTACCGTAGATCCGCCAGGCGCGACAGTGGTCTTGCTATACTTCGTGACCCTCGGCCTCCTTGTGGACGCTTGGCTGTCCAGCTGTAGGCTCTGCACTGAGCACACCAACAACACTGCCAACACACACCGCATAGATATGAACACTCTGCACTTTGGTGAATAACCCTCTAGAGTTAACTAGATGGCCCTATCTGCACTTTGTTGAATAACCCTCTAGAGTTTACTTGACAACCCTATTTGCATTTTCTTGAATAACCCTCTAACGTTAACTGGGCATCCCTATTTGCAGTTTGTTGAATAACCCTCTTAACACACTTTACAGACAACTTTATTTTTAAACGAGTTTAATTTATATTTCCTTTTTATAAACTAGTTTAAATGATTGAACGCAGTACTTGTCCGCCGGTTTAATTGAATAGCCCTAAATATACCTGTAACAGGTTTATCTTAAGTCCGAAATAATGCTACATCTCTCATTATTAGAACTGAAAACAGCACTGTTTTAACTACATTCGACAGTCTGTTAATTTGTAGCAGATTACAATACCAGTACACAAACAAAGTCTTTACAAGCACATAAATATGATGATGTTAATTTTAACTATGCCCATCACTAAATATTATCTCTGCAATTTTGAACTAAACTATTCTAACTAAATATTTCAAATACAAATAAGACAGTGCTCTTAGATACTGCGTGGTGTACAAGGAATGATTGTCAAGTGCATATAATAGCGTTGATTTGTCAAGTGTTGGGCTTTCTGGGTATCGATAACGTTGAAAATATCGATAGATACCAATATCGATTTATTTATTGAATAAAACTTGACAGGCTGACCTGTTACATCAACTTTTAATATAAAGGAATTTATTAGGACGAGTATTTTTCATTCATCAATTGTTAGTGATTAACTAATCGTTATTTATTTGAGAGAATTTTAACGAAAGATAATCACATTATTTGGCTATTTGATTGACAAAAAACGCTTCTAAATTGTGATACAAAAGGAAGAATAATTTCATAAGACTGGATACGCATTTTTTCTAAAAATAAACATGGTCTTTCAACAACACAGTATGTCAACGCAAAATACAGCTTTTTTTCTAACCTTACGCAACCAAGACACTATACGTCGCAAGACGGAATAAAATGTTCTTTTCATTATGTCTACCACACTGTAAAGAGCATAATCTGTCTTATACATACGTCTGACCTAGATTTGTGTGTTCAACAAGAAGCTTAGCGTAAGATTAATACTTTCCGTAAAAGCCCTCACATTCAGAAGCAAATTCAAAGTAAATGATTAACGATGGCGCGGCGGTCTGGTTTTAGTAGAAAACATCTTTGTGTTGGCGTATTTAATTAAATTATCAGAAATGCTTCGTCATTCTGTGTAATAACACCTAGATGTTTTGTGGTTATTTTGTATGTTATGTGATTTATTATTTTAAGAATATGCATGGCATGTCGAAGGATTATCCCTTTTATTGTTTTTGTTGGCAATTGAACCTATTTTTATTAAAACTATCAGCTTTAACATTGGTCTTCATTTAAAGTAAATTAAAAACACTTACAGAAATGTATATTTTTTAACATTAAATACATTTGCGTGTGAAGTAACAATGAAATAAAAACTATCGATGCATCTAACATCACTACGCTACTTAGTCCACTGTGGAAAAGTTTATTGATAGAACGAGCTATACGATGGCTTATACACAACTGCTGGCCATTTAGCAAATCGGTTTACGGGTTTTATCTGTAGCATATATACATCTTAGGTAGCATGCTACATGTATTTTGCTATTGATAATGCCTGTTTTTAATATGGTTAGATATACTCAATAACATCTTTCATTAAAAACGGAAAAGGCAGATAAAACAGAGTGGAACAAACTAGTCGTACTTATTTAAGATAAGATAAGACATTTATTTGTAGAAATACACATATGAGGCATGCAGGGTGTTCATAAACAAAAAAGATCCGTGATGTTCGGCCTTTGTGGCATACAAATATATATGTAAGAAAAGTCATTCATAGGTATTTAAACAAGGCTAAAAACATTATTAAATTTTCACACAAACTAAAAATTAAATTTAAACAATAAATTACAAATTTGAATTAAATTGTCCCTCTAATTATAAATTGTCAAAATTATAAAATGTCAGTAAATATTTGTTAAATTCTTAATATTACACTTTGTAATTTATACATTCTAAAATACTGTAATATGCTTTCCCAACTAGATACAATTTTAGCCGCTTTTTTAGTATTGTGCGCTTAATTCCCTCCATCCCTTAGGAAGTTTATTCATGCAAAACATACTCTATCGCATTTGAAGTATCTATTCTGTCACATCGCTGTCGACTAGTCCGTTCCACTGTATAATGTCTGTTCTAGTCTGTGTTCTATACTATGTTCTAGTCTGTGTTCTAGTCTGTGTTCTAGTCTGTGTTCTAGTCTGTGTTCTAGTCTGTGTTCTAGTCTGTGTTCTAGTCTGTGTTCTAGTCTGTGTTCTAGTCTGTGTTCTAGTCTGTGTTCTAGTCTGTGTTCTAGTCTGTGTTCTAGTCTGTGTTCTAGTCTGTGTTCTAGTCTGTGTTCTAGTCTGTGTTCTAGTCTGTGTTCTAGTCTGTGTTCTAGTCTGTGTTCTAGTCTGTGTTCTAGTCTGTGTTCTAGTCTGTGTTCTAGTCTGTGTTCTAGTCTGTGTTCTAGTCTGTGTTCTAGTCTGTGTTCTAGTCTGTGTTCTAGTCTGTGTTCTAGTCTGTGTTCTAGTCTGTGTTCTAGTCTGTGTTCTAGTCTGTGTTCTAGTCTGTGTTCTAGTCTGTGTTCTAGTCTGTGTTCTAGTCTGTGTTCTGGTCTGTGTTCTGGTCTGTGTTCTGGTCTGTGTTCTGGTCTGTGTTCTGGTCTGTGTTCTGGTCTGTGTTCTGGTCTGTGTTCTGGTCTGTGTTCTGGTCTGTGTTCTGGTCTGTGTTCTGGTCTGTGTTCTGGTCTGTGTTCTGGTCTGTGTTCTGGTCTGTGTTCTGGTCTGTGTTCTGGTCTGTGTTCTGGTCTGTGTTCTGGTCTGTGTTCTGGTCTGTGTTCTGGTCTGTGTTCTGGTCTGTGTTCTGGTCTGTGTTCTGGTCTGTGTTCTGGTCTGTGTTCTGGTCTGTGTTCTGGTCTGTGTTCTGGTCTGTGTTCTGGTCTGTGTTCTGGTCTGTGTTCTGGTCTGTGTTCTGGTCTGTGTTCTGGTCTGTGTTCTGGTCTGTGTTCTGGTCTGTGTTCTGGTCTGTGTTCTGGTCTGTGTTCTGGTCTGTGTTCTGGTCTGTGTTCTGGTCTGTGTTCTGGTCTGTGTTCTGGTCTGTGTTCTGGTCTGTGTTCTGGTCTGTGTTCTGGTCTGTGTTCTGGTCTGTGTTCTGGTCTGTGTTCTGGTCTGTGTTCTGGTCTGTGTTCTGGTCTGTGTTCTGGTCTGTGTTCTGGTCTGTGTTCTGGTCTGTGTTCTGGTCTGTGTTCTGGTCTGTGTTCTGGTCTGTGTTCTGGTCTGTGTTCTGGTCTGTGTTCTGGTCTGTGTTCTGGTCTGTGTTCTGGTCTGTGTTCTGGTCTGTGTTCTGGTCTGTGTTCTGGTCTGTGTTCTGGTCTGTGTTCTGGTCTGTGTTCTGGTCTGTGTTCTGGTCTGTGTTCTGGTCTGTGTTCTGGTCTGTGTTCTGGTCTGTGTTCTGGTCTGTGTTCTGGTCTGTGTTCTGGTCTGTGTTCTGGTCTGTGTTCTGGTCTGTGTTCTGGTCTGTGTTCTGGTCTGTGTTCTGGTCTGTGTTCTGGTCTGTGTTCTGGTCTGTGTTCTGGTCTGTGTTCTGGTCTGTGTTCTAGTCTGTTTTTGGCAGTCTTACCAAGGGATAAGTCAGTTATCGGATTGTGGAGGTCTGATAAGCAGTCGCACCATGTAAAATAATTATATTTAGCTGCGTCTAGACAGAATAAAAGCCGACCATATTACAGTTGGGAACAGGCTAGGCAAATTGAATGATCGATGTCAACTAGTAGGTAACTAGTGTGTATAATAGTGTCTACAGTAGTGTGTACCTATTGAAAATACTGACAGCAATGTTACGTTTAGTTCGTGTGGCAATGTTTATCCTGTATTGAAATTGAATTACAACTACAAGGGGAAAAACATGGATAAGCAGGATAAGTGCATTTTTTAGCGTGTAGCGTGCCAAATGGGTATAGTTTTTACACGACTGCCCAAAAAAAGGAGTGTAATGTGTTTAAATATCAAAAGGAAAGTGTTGTTTATTAAAGTACAAAATTACATTTTATTCATACAATCAATATATTATAGCAGGTATAACATAACCGCTTATAAGAAATATTAAAATATGTTTGGCCGAGCATTCAGCTGAGATAACACCGTTCGCTGACGCCACAAAATTGTTCAATATTAATAAATAAAGATGAACTGCCAATAGGTACAGATTTACAGAATACAACATGAATAAAAGACACGTTGTTTCAGCAAATGAGCTCCTGCATAAAATATGAAAAGTTAATTTAATACATATTTCACTAACGAACGAACATCCGTTTGGCTGTAAAAATAAAACGAAAAACGTGTCTGGAAAACGGTCCGTGCAAAGGTAAAAGCATTCTATGATCCTGTTTTTAAGGATGGGAAAACATCAAATTACTTTTTCCGCTGTAGGCGGATTGGAAGGGAGTGTCAAACTCTGACCGATTAAAACCCATCCGTGTTCCTCCTACTGCCCTTTGCGTTCCAGGGCCGCGGTGACTCTCTCGAACAAATACCGTAACATTCTTTAACCTTACATTGTAGCGATGTCGTTGCGTTTTCAGTCTCGTGGACTTTAAACCTCCACGATGACTGAAAACTCCTTAATTTTATTGACCTAAAAAGAAAATGTATCCATTTTCAAAAATATTTTGAATTCCGTTTTTTCATTGACTGCGCAGATTTTTTTATCAGTCCTACCAAATCGCTCAAGCAGAGCAAAACAAATCATAATTTTCAATAGTTACCCTTACCAGTGTAATATCATGTAACAGTTAGAAACCCGGGTTTTCTTTTCTTACTATAAAAAATAAACAAGCAAGTCACCAAATCAAGTTTTATTATTCCAATACTACCATCCTACACACTGTAGACGAGTTGGGAGGTAGGAAAACCTCTCATCTTGTGACCCAGCGTCACATTGATTTTTTATAGTAAGAAAAGAAAACTCGGGTTTCTAACTGTTACATGATATTACACTGGTAAGGGTAACTATTGAACATTATTATTTGTTTTGCTCTGCTTGAGCGATTTGGTAGAACTGATAAAAAAATCTGCGCAGTCAATGAAAAAACGGAATTCAAAATATTTTTGAAAATGGATACATTTTCTTTTTAGGTCAATAAAATTAAGGAGTTTTCAGTCATCGTGGAGGTTTAAAGTCCACGAGACTGAAAACGCAACGACATCGTTACAACATTACACGTAAAAGCATCACAGATTCCATTTGTTAATCAGTATTAGGATGTCTTCAAGGATTAGTCCGACTGCCTCTCAGACACATTTGGTGATGTATTTGTAAGATTATGCCCGCAGTTTCTCTCGCGTTATTATCATTTTTTGGAAATGGTCAGTTAGATTATCATGATGGCCTAGCATACAGTTATCTGATAATTAAAGGTTCCAGTAATGTAATGTTAGTTGAATGTACTTTCTGCCAGGAATGTGTTCGGGTATGTTTCGAGCACTTTCGTCTGAAGTCGGGCAGCGCCAGAAGGCTATGACAGTTTGCTACCGGTCTCCAACGACGATACTCGCGCGCATTCATCAACATTGTTACCCACTGGAGACTTAAATATAGTCAGTTTTATTCAGTTCACTGTTATAATTTAAAGTCCTTAGATAGGTCCCTAACAAATGTGAAAGAGCTCCGTAACTGTAACCAAAACTATCGGATATCCGGAGTAAAAATCTATCCGTAACCATAGTCAAATCGGATATAAAAGTTTCGGATCATTTTCGATAGGGGCAACGTCTAAATAAGACACGTGATGACAGGGTTTTCTGTCTGGCCGAATCGCTCACCAGCCGTGCGCATCACTTGCATCTTTTTTATTTTTATATTTTACTGTTACAAGTTCTTATAAATCTAATATAGAAACTAACGGATAATACGAAATAATTTTTTATCCGTAACTGTATCCGAAACTGGTATAATTATATTTCTATATCTGTATTTGTATCCAGATACGAAATGCATCCATAACATCCCTGCTTTCTGCATTAACACACTAGCTTCTGTCCGCGACTTCGTCCGCGTGGAATAGTTACTTTAACCCCGATTTTGAAACTCTCCGCCCGATCGGCAAACAAAGTTTAATACAAACTTTCAAAACGGTTCTAGTGAGTTAATCTTAAAAGATAGACATATACTGTCGCAGACATTTTTTTAGATCATTTTAAGAGGAATAATTCTTTCCTACATATTTTTTTGGTATCTTGAACCGTTTTCGCAGCGCACGCAACGGAAGCCCTCAAAGATTAATAATTTTCCCCGTTTTTTCCACGTTTTCCATTTTTTCTTCGCTCCTATTACTCGCAGCGTGATGTTATATAGCCCAAAGCCTTCCTCTATAAATGGTCTATTCAACCCAAAAATAATTTTTCAATTCGAACCAGTAGTTCCTGAGATTAGCGCGTTCAAACAAACAAACTCTTCAGCTTTATAATATTAGTATAGATTTACCGCAAACGGTTATAATTGGCAGCTCATTTGCAAAATAATAATTGTGTTCATTGCGACCAACCACACAGTAATAACTTTTGATTAAATCGACTCATATTGGAAATGCTCTTTAATTTTCCGTTGAATGGAACTCAACGTAACTATGACAAAATTATTAAAAGAGGACAAACAAAGCCTGCAGTGGAATCCATAAAAACATGATATAATGACAGTTCACTTCACACTCTCTGCACCTTGTTTTTTGGATGGGAAATCATCAAATGACTGCTCCTAGGGCTCTGGGTGGAGCGGAAGGGAGTATCAGACTCTTACTGACTAAAACCGACCCGTGATCCTTCTCGTGCCCTTTGCGTTCAAGGGCCGCGGTGACTCTTTCGAAAAAAATCCGCAACCTTAGCAGGCATTGACCTTATGGGGCCCCGTCTTCTTTGCTGACAGTTCTTTGAGGCCCGCGTGAAACACGACACGCCGTCAACCCGGGCCTGGTTGCTATCGGACGGCGAGCCACTCATAGCTCACCGTCCACAGGATCGCGTCTACGGTGCGTCCTCTTCTGTTGCGGCGGCCAGGGCGTGAAGTTTCCCTCTCTCGCACGCGTTCTGCATCTTTTGCTAGCATTACTGCTTCGCAAAAGGAGATGACCGCTTCCCATGCCTCCTCGCTCCGGACCATGGATTGAACGAGGGCCAAACGCGAGAGGACGCCGCCGCCGATCGCCTCGACGAGGACACGGTGTTGCTCCGCCCAAGCAGGGCAAACCTCCACCGTATGCTCCACTCACTGCACCTAAGTTTACTCAGTGAGATGTTATCAGAATAGACTAGCTATTATATTTCCTTTTGAATCAACTCCGTCGCATTTTTCGAGCGAAAAATCCATCGAAAAAAGTCGAGTAGAATAGACTTTAGAACATGTGAAAGGGTTAGACTTTGAGTGTACTAGTCTATATCGACTGACAAGCAACATGGATGATATGGAAAATCTTTGTCCAACAAAACGTGAAAAGACAGAGTCAATGACCTTTCTCACGGAAACAGGAGAAACCCAAGGAGATAACCAAAGTGATCCGAAACTTTAAAACTATCAAAACTATGTAACCACTCGCCTAGAACTCTTGGTAAAGTTTTAAGTAGTAGTGGCACAGTATTGCTAAAGTTTTAAGTATTATTTACAAAACCTCAATATTTTATCAGGCTCATAGGTCATATAGAAAAAGAGAACAAAGTAAAGATATGGATACCGTGAGAAGTAAATAGAAAAACAAACGAATAAAAGTAAACTAAAGGAAGGAAACGGAGGAGGGAAGGATGAAAACGGAGTCAATGGTCACCCTCGCGTTTCACAATCTCTGATAACATCTATATTCTGTTTTTCGCTGAAAACGTATGATTTAGCCTACGATTATTGCCATTCACAAAATTACCAGACCGGAGTGTAAAACATAGTAACAAAACAATTTTTATACCAATGAAACTCGTCATCAAAAAGTTCCTAATTCAACTGGCAACAATAAAAAGTTCCATTATCCACAGACCTATTAAAATAAAAACAAAAGTTTCACTATGGCTTCACTATCGAAACAAAACAGACTGAGGCCACCCAACAAATTAACAAAACACCTTTTATTTCCAAAGGTCGAGACCCAATTCCCTATACAACGTTGTAATAGGGAAAAACAACAAAAAAAGAGTTGTTTGTAGAAGCCACAGAGCTCGGAACTCCTCTCATGCAATAACTAGTGAGACCATTGCTTATAATTAGTTAGCAATAGATTTCTTAAAACTTATAGGAAAGGCGCAGTAGGTAACGTTGGAAAGTCGAATTTGTGAGCATACAGTAATAATAGCGTGTGACGTCCTTCCGTGTGAGCCCTACCATGACGTCTTAAATCCATCATGATTCCTATCTCAGAGAGAGACGGAGTTATACAAGACGAATAGCACTATCTCTTTCCCTCACTCTGAATCATGATAGCACTGGCACTTCGTAGTACAGGCACAGGTACCGATAGTGCTAGGTCCAAAAACTCTTTGTTTCGTCTAACCCGATTAGACGCGGTCACGTGCGGTTCGATCCAACGAACAGATTTCATTAAGACCGGCCAACGAGAATCTCGATGGATCCGAGGTGGTACGTGTTTCGGGAGTTAGACTAGCTTTTTAGGGATGGGTTTTGGACTTAGAAGTTTGAAAATAGAAAATAGAACTTTGTTATGTCCTCGCATTGTACTAGAACAAATCTGTAATAATAATTAACTATATACTAATCTATACTTCTATACTAATATTATAATCTATATTAATTGTATTTTTGTATGTAACGAATAAACTCAAAAACTACTGAACCGATTTCAAAAATTCTTTCGCCATTAGAAAGCTACATTCACCCTGAGTAACATAGGCTATATTTTATCCCCGTATTCCCACGGGAACGGGAACTACGCGGGTGAAACCGCGGGGCGCTGTACTAATATCTAACTATATACTAATAATACTATAAAGCTGAAGAGTTTGTTCGGTTGAAATCGCAAATTTCAGGAATTACTGGATACTTGGATAGCCCATTTTCTTGTGTTACATCATGCTACCACTAGCGGAGCTTCAATGAAAAATGTTACAAACGAAAGTTGAAGAAGAAGTTGTGCGGATCTGAAGGACTCTCGCGCAGGGAATTAATAAAAAAAAATCGTAAAATATATTTTAAAACTAAAAAGTCTCATATCGCGATCCACGGTACATACGCATTCACGCTTTTGGACTTTTGAGCGATAGTTCAGAGTAATGTTGTTGTAATGTTGTTGTATACACAATATAATAGAGTATTTAATTCTATAGAAAGTGAAAAAGCACGTCCTTTTTCTCAGAAACACTTTTAAAAATACGTTCTCGGTCAATCAAGTATCATTAAAATCGGTTCATTAATATCCAAGAGACTTGCAAGTTTGTATCAAATACCGTCAACAGTAAACGTTCTTAACCAGACCCCGAACTAAGAATTATATTTCAAAACCACCAACCACCAAAGAACCTTAAAACCCAAATATGAAATGCAAATTCAAGAAATGAATAATTCAAATCGACTTTATCTCGTTACCGAAACACTGAAATGCTGAAATACAGCAGCCTGTTTCATTAACGATTCCAAAACTTTAATTGACGTGAACGAAGTGAATGGTTGCGGTAACCACGGTCATAATGGGTTTGGCAACCACGCCAACCAACCCGTCGCCGTCGCTTGGTTATTCATGTTTATCGCTTTCAGCCGCATTTTCATTGAACTAGCGGTTTTCATTGAGTTATTTTGCGTTAGCGTTTGACAGTTTGTTTAATAATGTTAGTTTATAAACGTAAATAAACACGACAATATTTTTCACATTAAGGAATAGACTGCAGTGTTTTTTTTAATGGTAAATAACCAAATGACCCCTTCCGCTCTGGGTGAAGCGGAAGGGAGCGTCAGACTTTTACTGAGTAAAACCCGTCTGTGTTCCTCCTAATATCCTTTGCGTTCTAGGGCCGCAGTGACTCTTTCGAAAAAATATTACAATCTGCATACTCAAAAGTCCATCTAATAATAATACGATCAATGATAGCATTTACACTTTGTTGACTGTTCGTCCCGGCTGTCATTTGTAGATCTTTGGCATGTGATCATTTGAATTTTCTGGCTTCTGACAATCCGTCGTTAAGGATCAGAAAATCGGACACCAGTCTTGCCAAGATGTACCGTGTTACCCGGTTAATGGAGGTCTGGCAGGCAGCCGCTTCACGTAAAACACTGGTATTTAGCTGAATCCAGTTTGACTGGGAGCCGACCCCAATATATGTAGTTGGGAAAGAGCTAGGCAAATAATGATTATAATAGCGTAAACATTTGACACAAGTTGCACCAACACAGCTCAAACTCTCTCAAGTCTGAGCTATTTAGATTACAACCGTTGTGTTCGAACGCTATCTCGAGAGACCGCGATAATTACTTAAAAAACAAAAACAAATAAGTTTGCCAATGCTTTCAAATTGTGTGCACTCACATATTATTTCTAAAGTTCAGTGTTCTTAGAGAGCAGTGAACTATAGAAATATTATTTAGAACTTCACAAAATAGCAGAGTGCCTGAAAACATTTTTTCTACCGGGATTTTTCTCTCTAATACTTACTTAACTCTTTCAGTTCAGTAAAAATGTGCCTTGACATAAACAGGGTCGGTTGATGACAAAATGGCCGAAAGTGGAAAGATTTCGACCGTTATTTTTTATTATTTCGCGTTATGATTACTGTCTGCCGTGCCTTCCAAAAGATTTCGTGTCCCGTGACAAAATTGGTGGAACGGTGTTAGGGAATCATTTTGAAGTCAGTCACCTTTTTGTAGGTACTTTCAAAGTATTATAATGGACACTGCGAAAAAGTACTCGACGATGACTTGAGAACCTCCTCTGTTTTTTGAAGTTGTTTAAAAATGTCAAGATTCATTTATAAAAAAATGAAATTATGTATGCTGAAAGTACTTATACCCTTTTTTTCTGGCTAGGAAATCATCGAATGATTTCTGTCGCTCTGGGTGGAGCGGAAGGGAGTGTCAGACTCCTACTGACTAAAACCCACCCGTGATGCTTGTAGTGCCTTTGTGTTCTAGGGCCGCGGTGACTGTTTCGACCAAATTCCACAACCCTAACAGGCACTGACCCTATGGGGCCCCGTCTTCTTTGCTGATAGCTCTTTGAGGCGCGCGTGTGGTTCGCACAGCTAATAAAATATAGGTACAATAACCTCGCCCCTAACTTACATGGGTTCAAACAACATCGTCATTCTTTTGCCCTTTTCCTAATTTATTTGAGGTCGGCAACATGTCTTTTTCTTCCTTCGTATTTCTCTATGAGTCACATATTCTTAAATGTAAAATCCAATTCCAGCATGAGTAACGAAAATGTCAATGGCCTGAACTGTTTGGAGAAAAGGATGGTACGGGCCGTGCGCGCAATTTTGCTCAACTTGGTGAGCAGATGAAAGCTTGAGAGATGAGCGAGCAAATGCGTAAATGCTTCATTCTCAGCTAAAACTCATCTCTCGAGCACGAAGACTTCTATGTTTAACGTCAATTAGACTAGCTTTCATTGATGTTCGTACTCATGTGAGAGTTGTAGTTTACGTCTTGGAATGGCCCATATTCCAAGACGTAAACTACAACTCTCAAAATGTCGAAGTTTTTTTGGGGCTGGAATTGTAAGCGGTAAAGACCCACAAACTACCAGGATACCATAATCATGAAGATATATTTCCGGGGCTAGAAGTACGAGTGTTAAAAACGCCAGAAACCACGGGATTAACTTTCATAATGTTATGTCTTCCTGAAGCCAGTACTTAAGTTCACGCAGACGAAGTCGCAGATAGAAGCTAATTTATTAACAAAATACAAAGAGCTCACTGGGATAACAATATGCTAGTATCACGAATTCAATACTGATCTAGAGGACACTGAAAGTGATAATCAAAACACTTTTGACGCGAGCGAAGCCGCGGGCGGAAGCTAGAAAGTAGATATAACATGAACGGAGGCATTTCTTTTTGCTCCTGATTGTGCTTTCCAAACAAAAGGTTGACCAAACGGGAAAGAAAATAGGCATTTTCGAATGTTGACGAATCGGGAATAAATGTATGAAGATCAAAATCTTGACCAAACGCAACTAGCGTTCATTTATAACAGTTTCTTTATTAAAAATCAAAATGATAAAAGACAGAGACTACAATGCCTACAAACTTTATGTTACAAAGCATAAAATCGCAACGTTCCTGGATGACAAGTTATGGCCGGAAGGTATATCGTTCAGGCGTTTTGTAAACTTTTATGACAGTAGAGAAAAGAGCCAAGGTACGTACGTACGTACGTAAGTACAGAATAACGTAATAATAATATTTAATGGATAAACTCAGCAAAATAATAAGTTTTAATTGCAAGTCTATGAAGAGATCTATAGAAGGAATCAGAATGTTATGCCAAACAGCCGATGTGGTAGCCCTTCAGGAGACCTGGTTGCTGCCGCATGACCTACCGCTGCTCAACTCGATCAGTGACAAGTTCGGGTGCACCGGCACGTCTGCAGTCGACACTGCGGTGGGTTTACTCGGCGGGCGGCCATATGGCGGCGTGGCATTGTTGTGGCGCGAGAGTGCGTTTGAGTCTGTGTCCGTGATAGAATGTAATAACGTGCGGGTCTGTGCGATAAAGGTAAAGGTGTGTGATAGGTCAGCAGTGCTATTTAGTGTATATATGCCTACTAATTCTTATGACAACCTACCTGAGTTTACCGCGTGTTTTGGTGCGATTCGTACGGTAATTGAAGTGGAGGAGAATAATGGAGTTGAGGCTTTTTATATATTAGGTGACTTTAATGCCCACCCGAATGAGTTGTTTTACAAGGAAATGTTGGACTTTTGTATGGATCTTGATTGGCTTTGCGTTGATATAAATATGTGTCCTAAAGGTACCTACACATTTTATAGTGATGCTCACGGCTGTACCAGGTGGTTGGATCACTGCATCGTCACAGAATCAGCACGAGATTCAATCGTTAGTGTGACTGTATGCTACGACGTGTATTGGTCGGACCATTATCCACTGGTAGTGGAGTGTAACTTAAATAAGCTAAACCCTAAAGTTAATGATTTGCTGGCGGTAAAACCTATAAACCGTGTCGTATGGGGTGACAGACAGGTGCTGCAAGTTAAACAATATCATGACATTTGTCATTCTAGACTACGGTTGATGGATTTTCCGCAGGAGTTAAATGAATGTTGTGATAGTTTTTGTACTAACGAGGAACATCACTCAGTTCTTGATAAATTATATGTGCAAATTACTGATACGTTATCTCGAGCAGCCATTGAAACATATAGAAATAAGTGTCGGAGGAAAGGAGGTTATGTCATTGGATGGAATAAGCACGTAGCAGGCCTTCATCGGGAGGCGCGGCTTAGGTTTCAACTGTGGAATTTAGCTGGGCGACCAACTAATAGTCGAATTTTTTATGAGATGTCGGAGGCGAGAAAACATTTTAAAGCTAAATTGAAATGGTGTCAGGATCGTCAAGAGCAATTTAAAATGGACGTCCTTGCATCCGACCACTCTTCTAAGGATTTTAAAAGTTTTTGGAAGCATACGAACAAATTGAACGTTGGGCCTAGTCTCCCGTTGAGTGTTAATGGCTCAACTGACCACAATGACATTGCCGAGGCGTTTAAAAAGCATTTTACTGTGCGGTCACCCCTAGGTTCCTCGTCCGGAGATGTGAGCGGTGGTGAGCCCGTCATGACGGGGCGGAATGTTAAGATACCTGCAAAGACTGTGGAGAACATTATCAAAAAAATGCAGCGTGGGAAATCGCCTGGTCATGATGGGCTCAGTATCGAGCATTATAAATTTGCAGGGGTTCACTTGCCACGAGTGCTGTCTTTGTTTTTCAGTCTGTGTATAGGTCACTCTTATTTGCCGGAACCGTTAATGCGAACCATTGTCGTTCCTATAGTTAAAAATAATACGGGTGATACGTCTGACATTAGTAACTACCGACCCATTTCACTCGCTACCACAGCAGCCAAGGTACTTGACAGTCTGCTGAATAGTCGCCTCACAACACAAGTTGAGTTGCATGATGCCCAGTTCGGGTTCAAAGCAGGTGTCTCAACTGAGAGCGCTATTTTGTGTCTGAAGCGAACTGTCATGTACTACACAGGGAGGAGGACGCCGGTACTTGCGTGTTTCCTCGACTTGTCGAAAGCGTTTGATTTGGTCGCATATGACATACTGTGGGACAAGTTGAGGGACGCGGGTGTGAGGGGGGAGTACACCTCCCTTCTCAAGTATTGGTACTCCAACCAGATAAACCGGGTGAGATGGGTGGGTACTCTGTCGGACGAGTACAGGCTGGAATGCGGAGTCAGACAGGGGGGGTTAAGCTCGCCTCTGCTATTTAATCTGTATATCAACCGGCTCATCGAGCGACTGAGCAGTACACATGTCGGCTGCCACATTGACGGGACGAGTGTCAACAATATAAGCTATGCAGACGATATGGTGCTGCTCAGTCCCTCTATGGGTGGGTTGAAGAGGTTGCTATCGATCTGCGAGGCCTATGCGGAGGAGCATGGATTAATATACAACTCGAAGAAGAGTGAGATCCTGGTATTTAAGGCACCTAAACAGCAGCCGCGCAGTGTTCCTCCCATTAGTCTCAACGGCGTAGCGCTAAAAGTTGTAGATAGTTTTAGATACCTGGGCCATATTGTCACGACTGACCTAAGAGATGACATAGATATAGAGAGGGAACGTAGGGCGTTGTCTGTGAGGAGTAATATGCTTGCCCGCAGGTTCGCTCGTTGTACTACGGACGTCAAAATAACCCTTTTTAAGGCGTTCTGTCAATCCTTTTACACGAGTGGCCTGTGGGTATCATACACGCGCCGAGCATACAACGTCCTGCGTGTTCAATTTAATAATGCTTTTAGGATGTTGTTGGGACTACCGTGGCGTTGTAGCGCTTCAGGAATGTTCGCGGAGGCTCGCACAGATGGTTTCCATGCCATCATGCGGAAGAAACCGACCTCCTTACTACAACGCTTGCATGGTAGTGGCAACAGCATCCTAAAAATGATAGCTGCCAGACCGGACTGTCCGTTTCAGCGACACTGGGTGGGGATAGTCCTAGGTCAACTAAAATAATAATTAAACAAATTTAACATTACTAACCCACTTATTTAAGCACCATTGTTACTAACACCAAAATACTAACAAAAATATGGACCTTAGTCTGAAATAAATGTTTATTATTATTATTATTATTATTATTTATTTTTAAAACTTTTGACATGTTGTCCAATCGGGAATGTGACATAACGGGAAGTAGCCATCTCAACAATCACCCCCTTTCTTGACATATCATCTATCACACAGTTTGTTTGATCTTCCCCTACCATCCAGCCATCTTCAATCATAGTTAAAACTTTCCTCACGACATTTTTCTTAATTCTTCCGCAAACATTACGCACATTCACTTGACTTGACAACAAATTTCCACATAGGCATTTCCTAACTATATTGGACAGGCTTCTAGTATTTTCGCATGCAACTGAGTACCAGTAATTCACTCAAAAGTCTACCTGATGGTGTCTGTCACACACACAAATTATCCAACCATAGATATTTTATATTTCTATGTATCCAACGTATGCGCCAGCATCAGGTAGCCTTTTGACAGAGCAGTGGTGGCCGAGTGGTAACGGCCACGACTTACGAAATGTAGGTCGCGGGTTCAAACCCAGCCAGGCGCATAACTTTGTGTAATTAATTTTATCACCACTGCTTTCAAAACGGTGGAGGAAAACATCTGTCCTAGAACCAAAAATTCGAAGACATATGGCATTCACCAACCCGCACTGGGCCCGCCTGGTGGATTACGGCCCATTCCATCTCCTAGAGAGGAGGCCTGAGTCCCAGCAGTGGGAACATTAAAAGGCTGCTTCAAAATGGTTGAGCCGAGTGGTGCTAGCCAACGACCATACAGCTTCTATGGTCGTTGGTGCTAGCACATGCGTCATGTTCGTGATCGGCCACCGTCAGCTGGGACTGGTCATCCCTCAACTGCCAGCGGTTTTTTTAAATGATTTCATGGAATTGTTTCTTTTTTAGTCCAGAAGCTATTATGATGCACGCCTTTTTACAACGTTCTCAAATATGTGTATAATTTCAACTTAATTAAGTAACCATACATTAGTAAAAAAAAAAATTAAAAGAATCATCATCTTCATCATCTTCCTGCCCTTATCCCATGTTACTTGGGGTCGGCGCAACATGTTTTTTTCTTCCATTCTGTCCTGTCAGCCGTCACGCTATCACTAACTCCTTTTTCTTTCATATCACTCCTCACACAATCCATCCATCGTTTCTTTGGCCTACCTCTCCCTTTCCATCCATCCACATTCATATTCATAACCCTTTTAGTTACATGTGTTTCATATTTTAAAAGAATATCCTTGGAATTTCTTGCACGATCTTCTCCATAGAGATCTACGCACGTGCAAATAACTTCATCTCTTTGGCCGACCGACCTTGACAATACAAAAGTTTCTGTAAATGGTTTAATTAGTTGAAATTAATGCCTTGAGTCTTGATTTGAGTTTTACATGAAGCGACTGCCTATCAGACAACTCAGTTACAGGTTAACAAGATACCTCTTGGCTAGGCAGTGGCTGATACCAGGTTCAGCCAGGCAGATTTCAGGCTTTGACTACAAACATCTGTCAAAGATCTACAAATGACAGCCAGAACCAATAAATTAACGTGCTTTCATTTCATTTGCATAAGTAGTTGGTTATATGTCCATGAACTATTAACAACCCAGTTACTGTGTATCACGGTAACTGGCTACATTTTGGTGTGCCGTTCCTTTCGGGAGTACCTATAGACGCAATGTTATGCTATATTACGCAATATTAAAAAACTTTTAGTCATTATTCCTGGAACCATTGCGAACTTAGGCGGTTACAATGTTATTAATTCAGAAACTAAAGTTGTACATTGTCATTTTATAGCTAGAACTTTAATATTATTTCAGAGATGAAACAAGTTTCACGTAAAAAGGTTTACTATCTTTTTATGCTGATTAGGTTCTCAGGCTGCGAAAATTTTAGTAGGAGGAACATTAAGTACGTTATCTATCTGCGACCTTCACCAAGCGTAACTTACTGGCTACGAAGCATTATAATTATTACTAGTTCTTGCTTGCCATGGCTTTGCCCGCATGCGTATTATCTAACTGTGAGTAATCCATTCTAAAATCAAATTAAAATGAACGCGCTGACTTCACTCACATTGTCACTCTTAATGCGAACGGACGTGGTTCTTATTGACTCTTCTCAGAATAAGCGCGCTTTAGATTAAAAAAATACATAGATACGTAGTTTTCTATACTAATATTATAAAGAGGAAAGATTTGATTGTTTGTTTGTATTGAATAGGCCTCCAAACTACTGAACGGATTTGAAAAAATCTTTCACTGTTACGACGCTACACTATTCCCGGGTGACATAGGCTATATTTTATCCCTATATTCCCACAGGAACGGGAACTATGCGGGAGGCTAGTCTAAAATAAAATTACAATACATATGTAAAGGGAAATAGGGAAGCTTTAGTTTCACCTATGGACATCAGCTACCCTATCAGTGAAAGTCCCGTCAAAATCAGTCTTGCCGTTTCGGACATTAGCCGGAACAAACAGACTACCTACCAGAAAATAAAACAAATATTGTTCTTTTATTACTCTCTCTGTACTGTCCGGAGATGTATACTTTTGCTGGGGAGTTTGTTGTGCCACTTCTTCCTCCCAGCTAAAACACTAGGAAGTGGTGACGGGTGGGCGTTTTGAGGGACTGTCTTTATGTAAAATTTGACGTTCAAAAAGTGCTGTCTCTCAGCCTAGTTTGAATAAATTACTTTTGATTTTATAACCATTAATTACGTTCCAAGACCCCTCTGTACTGCAAAAAGCATGATAAGCCTAAAAAATCGGCTCTCACTAGAAGATTTTTGACAGTGATTTCATAGCGGGTAGTCAGTAGACAGAAAATCTGACACCAGTCAAAGCCAAAGAGAATAATGTTGCCCCATTACTGGGTTGTGGAGATCCACTGCATCCGTTTAGACTGGAAGCCGACCCAAGATAATTGGGAATAGGCTAGGCAGATTGATTGAGGTAAGTAAAGAATAAAGTTTATTCGTTCATTGTTACATTCATAACCTTACGACTAAAACATAATTATAGTATCAGTAACTATATATTAGTATCTTGTGGACGTTGAGCTCCAAACTAGGTAGAACATGTATCTTGGGGTCCTGACTTGTAATTAGGTACATGACGTCTCTTAGTAAGTATATACACAATATCTGTCTGCCGAATTCCTTACAATGTTTCGTCGTTTGAGGATAGTTACTCTTCCACAATCGTCTCTCCAACTCCAGACCCATTCTAGTAATTTCGATGGAAACGGTGGTGACGTCAAAATGAATGCATATATATGCGACCCGATTCCATAACACGCAATTAGGCTCTTCGTCATTGACAGTTATCCCTAAAATTAAGGGCTTAGATCCTAAATAAACAATAATACCTTAGAGGCGTTCCTCAAGAGGCGTCGGACCTAAAATAAACTAAATTAGTACCTAAATTCTACAAAATTTACGTCATCAATCGCCTAAATAAAACAACGACTTCGTCACAAGCTCGATTCTCTTTAAATAAAGCCACGAAAATAACATTTTAGAACGGACGAAATGTAAATAGATCGAATTTAATAGATGCCTATTTTTAAAATGGGCGCTGTCTAACGGAACCCACGTAATACTGGGAAGCCGCTCGTTTCAATAAGGCACTCTGCAGACAGAGCTACTGTGGTCACCGAGTTGCGGTAACAAGCAACTCGTAATTTGCTACGTATGGCGAATATCTAATAACTTTGAGAACCTGCGCTAAAATAACAACTATGTTGGCGTTCGACCATCGTTTTTGATACGTCTACTCGGTTACCAAATAATTTCAAAGTTAACAAAGTCAAAGTCAAAGTCAATTCATTTATTTCAACTAGACCATTAACGGCACTTTTGAACGTCAAAACATTTGAAAATAAAAATATTATAATATTATCTCTCTAGTTGTCCATTCGCAAAAAGTAGATTCTTATGGAGAAAAACGGACAAGAAACTCCATAGTTACTCTTTTCAAATATGTATAAGTTTTACAATATTTTGTATACATTAGCCAATTGGTTATATATATATATACAGCAACTAATAGCTGACAAATTAGTAGCATCTTAGTCCAGTTGCTGATCTACGCAACCAGCATTAGCATTGCATCGAGGGACTTCAATATTTTCTCGTTCCCCACAGGCGGCTTGCACCAGTTTTCCTGAACGTTACTCGCGGCAACAGCCAACCCATTTATTTTACCTCTGCCAGCGGCTGAAACAGCAACCTTATTGCAACGATAATAAATTACTGTGATTTTGACATTTATGCAAAATTTGAGATAAAATGACTGAGAACGGACTATAAACTCCTTTTTATTGCTGCAACTAACAACCGTTAACGGAATCTTTTGAAAACTTCATTGTTGCGTCATCAAAAGTTGCTCTGTCTGCGCGCCTAAATAATACCACAGATATAATAATGTTTCTGATAAGGCTATGAAATATCTTGACTTGGCTCGCGAGGTTGTTGACATGACTCAACAATCATTGTACCGATAGTCGTGTCAGCCAATGTCTTAATAGCCAAGAGCCTCGAACAACAAACACCTCAGAAGGCTCTCGTTAAGCAGCTGGTTCAAGGGGTTGATCCAGAAAGCGGTACTTCTAGAAATGGCTCGCATTGTTAGGAGGATCCTCTCTCTGGAGCCCTGAACGCCAGTAGCTTGTACCCAGTTCCCGATACCGGTGGACTAGTATTTTTTATATAATAATACATATTTTTTTTAAATATTTAAAAATGTGTGTATACCTATGTAGTGAATAAAGGAGATTAATGTTTCTGATATTCTCGTCATTTGGCGTGTGGCGGGAATTTAAAAGCTCAATTACGTCATCATGCAAATTGTCCCACTCGTGTGACGTATGAGGCTCTATGTCCATATCGTACGCAGGCTGAATGAAGTTACGTCTTTGTCTGACGTTCGATGATTTATGACTGTTGTCACCAGTACACCACCACCACCACAGTATCCTTTGGGCGCATTCTGTCCAATTCTCAATTCGTCCAGTTCGCAATTCTTCGCACTTAGAAAATAATCCCAGTAACGTACCTTAAAGGGAAAACCTAAAGAGTGTTATTTTATTGAGAAACTGTCTAGTTGTGCAGTAACAAAATATTTCAAGAAACTCTGACATGTATTAAAACGAATCAAAATTATTTATTTGAACGACATAGTTTTACATAGAGACAATCCCCCGAACCTTCAACCACTGACTATTGTTTTCGCTGGGAGGACCAACTCCCCATCAACACATGCGTCTGTTAAGTTTTAAGATCTTAAATTTATACAAAGTATGTTAAGCTTGAAATCGAGACCCATTGTCAAGACTAGTGATCGTTTCCAGGCTTCCGTAACGACTGTCAAAAATCATGTAGAATGACAACCGGGACCAACGTATTCAGAGAATCCCGGTATATAGTCTTTGATCCCGAAGTTCGATTAATGCGGCTCTTATTATTTAGCCACGACTTACTCCCAGGATTATCGTTAAAGTCATCTACTACTAGTACTAAAAATGACTAAAGTACTTCATAGTTTACAATAAACAATGCCACGGAAAAGAAATAAACCTTTTATTGATCATCTGATCAATAACTTACGAACGCACTTAACGGTTCTATAAATCTATTCTTAGACGTTCATAAAGGTCAGTATAAACTGAAGCCCTGAAGCCATTAATCTAAGGTAAGGTTGTATGAAGTATAGGTAACAATAGGCATTAGGACCTTGTCACAGTATCTGTTTATATGATACATTGTGCGTTAGGGGAGCTAAATAATAATACTGCATGAATCGATCTTTGAGGTTATAAACAATTTCCGAATTGGGCCACTGGATGAGAAACAATTAATTATTAATACCGAGACTACTCTAAAAAATAACAGCCGCACGGATTAATCTCCAAGGTTAAGCAACGCTTTCCAAGGTCGATCTGTGGATGGGTGACCATCTGACCATACGAGAATCCTCCGTGCCTCGGGAAGCACACAAAACCGTTGCACGTTGGTCCCGGCTGTGAGGCCTTTGACAGTCGTTACGGGCAGTCGAAAGTCAGACGTTCCAACACCAGTCTTGCCAAGAGGCACCGTGTTACCAAGTTATTGGGTTATGAAAGTCAGATAGCCAGACACTCCATGTAAAATACCTGCTCAGAATGGAAGGCGATTCATCATCGTTGGGAAAAGCAAGCAGATCCAATTTAAATTCAATATTAACAACAACAACAAGAACATACAAAAACAGCGCCAACAACATTAACTACAAATAAATTATTATCTTTTTATATCTCGTCATAAATCAAAGGAAGTACACGACTATTCAATACTTTTAAAACAATTTTATTGCTTATACCTTTTTCTGCTGTAAAGGCATGTTCTTTATTGAAATTGAAATATTATTGGATTAGTATCGAACTTCAGGTGGCCCTGGGCGTTAGACGAATAAAATTTTATGTTCTAAAAGCTTTTGCGCCTGAACGTGCGACATGTTTCGGTGTTAAAAAAACAAATTAGTATCTATTTTAGCGTCCAGTTAGGTACTGAAAAGTTATTTAATTTAATGAGCTTCTATTTTATTATTTATTTATATTCTATATTATTAATTATTTAATCTCGTCGATCGTCGCATCGGCTGATGTGCACGCTAACATTGCGAGTATTGTGAAATTGTAGTTTTTAACGAATTTGGCAACTGTTTCGTTGCGTTTTATTGTATATACATATATACATACATATAAATATGCTTTATCTACGTATTTTGATAAAATTCAGTACACAAACTCAATATTTAGTCCAAGTATATATTTTATTTACCCTCGTCAGTGCGTCACTGCGGGGTGCCTACTGAAAACCAGTGCTGGATGTCTGACGCCCAGCAAATGCTGAGGTGGTAACCCTTTCGGTTCGGGCACGTCCGGCGTATTCTGTACTTTTCTTCTCCTGTAATTTGTGTTTGTAACCGTTGCGCTGTGTTTGTCCTGAATAAAAGTTTTTCTATTCTATTCTATTCTATATCATAAAACGTAGGTACCAGCCATCGAAAGAGTCACCGCGGCCCTGGAACGCAATGGGCACTACGAACTACACGGGTGGGTTTTAGTCAGTAAGAATTTGACACTCCCTTCAACTCCGCCCAGAGTAGAAGAAGTCATTTGGTTTTTAAAAAAAGAAGGAAGTGTCCGAAATTCCTCATTGAGCCTTCGAAAATTCTTTCACAGAAATAAAGCTACACTTTTGCTGAAATTTACTTTTCATACCGGAAAAATGAACGGTTCCTTTGGGAGGACCACGTGAGCCGAACAGTGGAAAATAAGTAATGTTCTAAATTATAAATTACTAGCTTTTACCCGTGACTCGCTCACGTTACAGTATACCGGCCTATAACCGTCTCCGGAGTCCCATCTATCTCTCTGACAAAGTTTATCAAAATGGTTCAGTGATCCAGGGATGAAAGTGAAACGAACAAGCTAACTATCGAATTACATTAGGGATCAGATTTGTTTTGTTTTATTTTTGTTTTATTAGAATCTCCAACAAAGAATACACCTTACATGCTATTTTATAAAGGATAACGAAATTCCATGTGCTCCCTCAATTATAGGAGACCACATCATACAAAGTTAAAATTTTATAGTATTAGGTACTTGCTGACTCAGCAAACGTTATTTTGCCATTGCTGTCCACACAACTTCGTTTGTGTCACATTTTTCATGACTGCTCCGCTCCTATTGGTCTTAGCGTGATGATATATAGCTTATAGCCTTCCTCGATAAATGGGCTATCTAACACTGAAAGATTTTTTCAAATCGGACCAGTAATTCCTGAGATTAGCGCGTTCAAACAAACAAACTCTTCAGCTTTATAAAATTAGTATAGATAGGGTAGCTAGTAGCCGATTCTCAGAGCTACTGAATATGCATATAAAATTTCATAAAAATCGGTCAAGCCGTGTCGGAGGAGTATGGTAACTAACATTGTGACACGAGAATTTTATGTATATAAGATTAAAGTTGATGATAAGATTAAAAAGTTGTTGAAATTGTTAAACAAGGTGAGGCCTTTCTAAAATAACCAAGTTACCATTATCATTTAATAAATCGTTCTTTATTATCTTAACCCATACTACAATGACCCCAAAACAAATTACTCTATAATATGCAATATCCTCATCAAACTATCATTTGCGCTGGACATGAAATATCCATCACGTTGATTGTTTTTGTTACATTATAGTATTACAAGCGTATTATATAATGTCATCAAAATATATTATTTTTATATTAAATATTAGTTATGTAGATTAGTGGTATCAGCCTTTTATTAGTAACTTCGATAGTCTGTGTTTTCTGAATAGGTTTCTTCTTGAAGCCTGCTCCATCATTGACCACATCATGGCCTATCATCGTGTGAGATAGTGGTCAGACGCAAGTTCTCTACTATCTGATATTATAAATCTGAAGAGTTTGCTTGTTTGCTTGCCTGAGATTAGCTTGAACGCGCTAATTTCAGGAACTACTGGTTCGAATTGAAAAATTCTTTCATTGTTCTAATTAATGGAATTCCCAGCTGTAGTCTGAGTTTTCTGATAGCTACACCTTTTTTTTCTGGACAGAAAATCATCAAATGACTTGTCTTCTTCAGCTCTGGGCGGAGCGGAAGGGAGTGTCAGACTCTTACTGACTAAAACCCACCCGTGTTCCTCCTAGTGCCCGCCGCGTTCCAGCGCCGTGGTGACTCTTTCGAAAAATCACCTAAGGCTCTAAAAAAACTACCCTTATATCAGCGAATGCGAGTGTCGAAATGCCAAAATATAAGGGATAGATAACTAGACATTTCGACCGCAATCCGATACATTTTTGAAGTTTTGACATTCGCCTTCGTCACACTGCTATTTTTAAAAATTTGTCATTCGAACACGATCCCATTATCATTTTGCTAAAAGTTAGTAATTTGCTAAATTCATAATGGTCGATCATTGATCGGTCAATGGTCTCGCAATACTTTTTGATAACAGTATTATATTATCTGTGACAGAGCTAATAAAAGAAATGACTTCACGACGACGTTCTAATAGTAGGTCAGTGATCAAAGGAACTGTCAAAATTTTATCAGATTACCGCATACGTCTGTCATTCATTTGTAATTACATATGTACAAAATTACCATTATATGCCATTTCTTTCAATGGAGTGTCAGTTGTTGACCATAGGAAAGTCATAATGTCGCTTTTATATTAGTATATTACCAAACCTATCAAAATCAACCATTCTGAAATCAATTATAGACGATTCTGACACTGCTGTAATAGCAGACTTGAGACCATGAACACTTGCCGATATACCGTATATTATAAACCTGAAGTTTCTTTGTTTGCTTGGTTGAACGCAACGCAACGTGCTAATATCAGTTAATACTAGTTCGAACATAAAAATTCTCTCTAAAATGAAATTATATCAATAATTCATAATACCATTTGGTCATTATATTTTAAAAAAAAAGTATATAACATGAAATTAGGTCAAATAATCATTAGAACTTTTGTTATTATTTCAAACGTTACACACACGTTGCTACGACCCCAAACAAATTATAATAAGGGTAATAAAGTTTTGGTGATTAAACAGGAGCCATTAAGGGCTAATGGTTGCCGAATACCAAATAGGACACAGTGAGTTCCAGAAATAAAATTTCATTTAGGCTCTGTTTGAGACAGAAACGTCGCTCTAGAAAGCTGAAGTTGTCAATCTGAATTACCAGTATTTTCATGGACTAATTGTTTAACGGAACTCCAAAAATCCTTTCAGGATCGATACCCCTTGTCATGACAGGTTTTCAGACATTCAGCAGTCATAAGATAACATCATTAGCGAAATTACTATCTATACATATAATAAAATCGAAGACTCGCCGTATCTGCAAATATTTTAGCATAAAAATAACTGAGAAACGTTAGAAAAAAACATACAACATAAAATTATTTTTTTTAATGTTTGTGTGTATGTTTGTGGAAGCATGACGCAAGAACAACTGATTGGATTCGAAATCTAGAAAGTTAGACAAAATTAGTGATATCTGGAGTTTTATCTAGCCTTTATTTAATAAAAATCGACTCATAAAAACAAAAGATATTGAATTTTTAAATTTAGTAAGACATTTCATAGAGTGCTAATCGTCGCGCTGACAGAGCCCTGTACGCATCACGTAAAAAGTACAAAACCTATATAAATTTGATGAACACATAAGAAATTATAGTACATAAGACTATTTATGAAATCACGCTACGACCTATCGGAGCGGAAAGCAAATCAATGAAAAATGTTGTAAAAACAACACAGCCTTTTCTCCATTTTTACGAAGAATAAAATCATGATGTTACGTACGACCTAAGATCACACAAACCCGAACAAATACCTTTCCAGTCAAACCCAGTAATATAACTTGATAAAAATCTACATAATATTGGCTTTCAACCCTTGAGATAGCTGAATCAGGATCGAAGATAAAAAACAAAAGAAAAAATAACCGTCCGTTAGGGTTGATTCACACTGAGAAGCGACGCGACGCTGCCTGCTTTCAGTTTTAACATAGAGATACTTCTGCCACGCCTATTCCCAACTATTTGTGTAAAGTGGTGTATCAGACAGTGTAGTACTGGCACTGATAACGACCACTGGTTTCTGTTTATTGAAAACTATTTTTTTTCTTCAAGTCACCTTTAATATATTCTGCTGCTACACGTACTAGGTATAAGTAAACTCTTATGTCATCACAGAGGATCGGAACTGTTACTTCTAAACACAAGATACCGCGTAATCTATCTAGAAGAACAGTACTGCACCCACTAACTAGATCTAGGATCATTATACCTATGTAACTCAACCATGCAATGTAATCTAGTCCTAACTTAATGAATAAATTTATTATTATTATTTTACATTCGGTTCAGTAAAACTTGATGCTAAGTACCTAAAAGTATTTTACACCCATGGCCCTACCGACATCATGTCATATTGAGCCGAATTTCAAGGAGACAGCTGCAGACAAAGCTCTTTTTTATTCTGGATGAGAAATCATGAAATGACTTCTCCCGATCTGGGCGGAGCGGAAGGGAGTGTCAGATTGTTACTGACTAAACCCATTCCTAACACCTTTTGCGTTCCAGGGCTACGGTGACTCTTTCGTACAAATTCTGCAACAGCGGACATAGCCCGCCTATAAAATAGGCAACGCTATCACCTTAGTCACTTCTTGACTCCTTTACACATTCGCTCGTCCCGCCCCTGTGCCTTTCCCCTACTCTGGTCAGTCGGAGCCAGACTGGTGTTAGATTTTCGTGCTTCTGACTGCTGTAACGACTGTCAAAGATCTTGAAATTGAAGCCGGTAACATCAGTTGCACCTGTACCGGGTGAGATGGGCAGACGACATTGATCCCCTCGCGGGTACTACCTGGATGAGGGTGGCACTGAAGCGTGAGAATTTGCATAAGAAAAGGGAGGCCTATGTCCAGCTGTGGGCAAAGTCGAGTTGTTCATGATGATGTGTGCGTTTTTGGAATAGAAAGTAGTTATATTTTATAGCTCTCACTTTACAAAATGCGTGCAGTATCGCGTCTCAGTATAAGCGGAACCTTAGTGATTCTCATATGCTTATGTAACGAACCTGAAAGATAGATTCCGTTCAGCCATATTTTTTTATTGAATTAGGGTCATATTTAGGAGAAGGTATTTTTATATAGGCTGAGAAAGTATGAGCGTTTTAGGGTGTGAAAATATTGAGTGGACCTTAATAAAAAGGCTTGATATCGCTTAAGACTTTTGTGATTCGTATCAAGACTTATTACTAGAAGATTTATTACTACTAGCACTCCGCCCGAGACTTCGTTCGCGCGGATTTTGTACTTTCCTCTACGATCTTAAAAACCCCTCCAATCCCTGTACATAGTTTTTGAAAAATGAATTATTACGATCTCTGATCTCTGTTTTTACACGACTGCCCAAAAAAAAGGAGTGTTATGTTGTCAGGGTTCATGTATGTGTTGCGGAATTTGTTCGAAAGAGTCACCGCGGCCCTGGAACGCAAAGGGCACAAGAAGGAACACGGGTGGGTTTTAGTCAGTAAGAGTCTGACACTCCCTTCCGCTCCGCCCAGAGCGGGAGAAGTCATTTGATGATTTCCCATCCCGAAAAAAAAGGGTTCATGTATGTTTGTGAGTTTCTTTATTCCAACATAACTTCTTAACGGCTTAACCAATATCAATGTATGTATATGGTATCGTTAGAAGCGTCGAGTTATCCCGGGTAACATAAATGCTAGTGAAATATTAAGAATAACTGTAAGTTATATATTAATGTGTAATTCGGTTTGCTATGGTATTTAACCATGGTTCCCCTTATTATTATAACCACTTCCTATTCTAAAAGGTACACATCATCATCAACAACTCTACTTCATTTACATATTAAAGTTAAAGTTACATATTAATGTGTAATTCGGTATGTGGTAAGCAATCATAGGACTCCTAACATAAGATACTTTTTAATCCGTATAAGTACGTTCTCGTTCTCACAAGCAACTTGGTTGACAAATGTAAGTGAGACAGTGGGTATATTTCTGAACGATTTAAACCGTTGCGCAAGTCAATTTCCAACAACAACAATTGTCAAACAGCCTAACAAAACATTTAAACAATTGTTGTATTAAAAGGGTGGACAACAAAAGTGTTAAATTCGTAAACAAAAGAATAAACACTGTTTTCACGAATTTTTCCACCCTTAGCAAAAGTAAGTCCAAGGAAAAGGAAAATACGTAACAAAATAAGGAAAAGTCCATGAAATATTAACGTGTTTGTAACTTTGCAACAATAACAGCAAATGAAAAGCCTTGAATGGCAAGCCGTGCTTCAGTTTCCAAGTGTTTTACTGAATAAAACAAAACCAGTTTTTTTTTTAAGATTTTCTTTTGTTAAAGAATTGATTCAATATGATTTACAGAACTCAGGGTCATAATCATAACTTTTTATTATTACATTTTTCCTTTCCCTATTAAACTAGCGACTGATTTGCGTCCGAAAATCGCTTTTTGAACACTTGGCAAAAAATCGTTTTTTTTTTTTAACTATTTATCATTTTAATGACAATGGGTGGTTAATACATATAAACCCAGAAGAAATTCTCTTCTAGTTCACTAGAAAAGAATTTCTTCTGGGTTTACCGCATTAACGTCATTACAGCGACGCGTAGTTTAAAATATCTAAGCGTACAGAGAGACAAACGACGCGAAGCTACATCATATGAATCTCCAATATCATCAGAAACATCATAAGAAAATAATAAAAAAAATATTTTTGTATTTATTATGATCTATTAATAAAAAGAGATCATCAAGTACACCATGTACTTCGCAATAAAGGGAATCAGCTTTTTTAATTAAATATACAAATTTCTAAGAGGATTGTCCCAAGCGTAACCTATTTGCTATTTTAATTATATTATTTCTAATTACCTAATTTATAATTCATAAACCATGGTATTCGAGAAGGCTGACATTGTATCGTTATAACCAAATACCTTTCACTTCTGTTTATGTAAATAACTATTCATGAAAAATATATTAACACGGCTCTGATGTCACGCTGAAACGCTGTTAAAAAGTTCTCTGAACAGCGTAGCACAATATCCAGAGCGTGATTCAATTTAAAAGTTGTCCGACAAATGTTTGGCAAAGTCATTTGTTCTTTTTGGCACGTTGTGCCAATATTGGCGGAATGTAACGTTTTGGTATGTAGATATTCTTGATTTTCTGTCAACAATTGGATAAAGGGTTTGGTGAACGAGGTTTTTCGAGTTGCGATGTGTTATAATCGCGATACTTTTGTATTAACTTAGACATCATCTAATGGGCGTTGTCCTTTGTTTCTCGAATTGGCACCAGCTGAATGATAATAAAAATTACACGGACTGATTGGTAATTTCACGCGTTTCTTCAAAGCAAATATGCAACAATTTTGACCCCAATAACATACGGAGCCCATAGGGTATTTTTCGAGTAATCAAACTTTTTAAATTTATGTCGTTCATCGACACTCGTAAAGGCAATTCCCGTAGGACGTATGTAGGTATATAAAAACTTGCCATCTCAAAATCCTTAACAATATAAATAATTGTTTACTACATCCATGTTAACTGAAGAGTGCGTACCCACATCCCACGCAGGTTGTAAATAACGAGAAACAGGACACAAGCAAACCTCGTATATCTCGCGTGGGTTCACTGCCACTGCCCACGCAAATGATCTTTGACCCATATTATTAGTAATTGTCGTAGTTAAACGAGTATCTCCTTGTTCTAGAAAAATATCTTAGTAACAGCCCAAGGCTTGGATTCTCCAGCCCAAGGCACCGTGTTGCGGAATTTGTTCGAAAGAGTCACCGCGGCCCCGGAACGTAAAGGACACTAGGAGGAACACGGGTGGGTTTTAGTCAGTAAGAGCCTGACATTTCCTTCCGCTCCGCCCAGAGCGGCAGAAGTTATTTGATGATTCCCCATCCAGAAAAAAAGGCTTGGATGCTCGTCGATTAAATGACTCAGACTTAATCATCAATTGATCTATACAGCCTTTTCACAACTATGTTGAGATCGACTCCCAGTCGAAATTGATGCTATTTTGCTAATAGTCAAATTAATTTGAGGAAAGATTTGTATGTTTGTAACGAATAAGGTCAAAAAGTACTGGACCGATTCCAGAAATTTATTTCACCATTAGAATGCTACATTATCCCTTTGTAACATTAACTATCTACATCTACACTAATATCATAAAGAGGAAAGATTTGTATTTATGAGTTTGTGTATGTTTGTAATGAATAACCTCAAAAACTACTATGCCGATTTCAAACATTCTTAGACCGCTACATTCACCCTTATTTATTTATTTATTTATGTACACACATGATATTTAAAAAAAGACAATTTTGTACAAAATCGAGAGCACAAAGGTACTGCTTATTTCAATAGAAATTTCTTCCAGCAGACCTGCGACAGAAGAGTGGGATAAGAAATGTAGACACAGTGTGTAAAGAGAGAGAAGGAAACTTAAAATATACTATACTAACTTAAAATCAAATTAAAATACACATACAAACAAATATACACAAATAAATATATCTAAATATATACTTAGTTACATAGGCTATATTTATATTTTATCCCCGTATTGCCACGGGAACGGGAACAACGCGAATGTAACTGCGGGACGCTGTTAGTCTATATCTATACTAATATTATAAAGAGGTAACGTTTGTGAGGTTGTGAGTTTGAGACGTTGTAAGGAGTAATCTCTGGATCTACTGAACCGATTTTCAAAATTATTTCACCAATAGAAAGCTACGTTTTTGTTCCCATATTTTATTCCCGTTTTCCCACGAGAACGTGAACAACGCGGGCGAAACCGCGGGGCGCTGCTAGTATTGAATAAATTAATATCCACTCGTGCTTAGTCGGGACGGGCCACTAATACTATACGGAGTAACTACATATATGTCACAACCTAATATTTGGGTTACAAGATAATCCTTGGCAGGACTGTTGTCACATGTTATGGCTTCGGACTGACAAAGATCTTCCAATAACAGTTGGAATCACCGTCTCATGGCTTACCGAGGCATAAAAAAGTCGTTTTATGTAAAATATGGTCACCCATCCACGGACTGATCACGGCTTGCTTAACCTTAAAGATTGAGCTGTGCAATCGTTATTACTCAGCCACGCTCATATAGTTAATTAATAATGTTTTTAATTAATACTTTATGCCTGTTTCATTCATAATTTCTGAGTTGCAGTTTCGACTCGTGCTTCGTTACTAACATTTAGCTCAACTCACTAAAAATCCAAAAAATATTGGACAAGTATTTTTCTATTTTCACGTAAACATGAAACGATAAAGATACAGTGCGTTGAAAACTCGCGTTACGTCATAGGTGCTACATTTTCTACTAGCGTTGTGACGTCACCAGCCCACACTCTAGAACTTTGATGCGGTTTATCTATATATTTTTTATACGATTTGAAATTACAAAAAATACGTATTCAATTTTTTTTTAATCCAACGGACGGACTAAATACAATTATGATATTTTTTATATCTAGTAAAATACCCAATTATTGATAGAATCCCGTTTGATCACAATATCAACTCGTAATCACGGGCGAGCGTTGTGTGGGACTATCTTTATGTAAAAGAACAATGCCCACATATTAGAACAACCTTGGCCTACAGTGAACACTGATAAATAGTTTATGGAATTATAGTTTAAGTTGTTATGAACATCTTCTAGTACATACCAGTTAAGAAAGTAAGTCGCCATTTGGAAATAAAACAATTTTTATCTTTTCAAAACATTCATTTTTTCACAGTCACAAACTCATTCTACACCCTTTCAACCACTTTTGACTGGATAGTATAATAAATCATTTGAACACAATAATTATTAATTTACACCAACCAACAACCAACCACCAACCAACCAACCAAAAATAGGAATCAATAATAGGAATCTTCTTTAAGTGTAAACTGCTATAGCTCTCTTTATACTTGTTTGACACTTTGACAGGCTGGGAGCAAGCTTGAGTAGGTAGATTTTACAGTTTAATGTCAAATCTATCATCTGTCAAAGGCTAATATGGCCATATTTAAAAAGAAATATCGATTAGTTGCATCGGATTTTGATCTTTTTCAATTTAATTTATGACTAACTACGGCAAAGCCAAACAGTGATTTTATCATTATAAAGTATAGTATGGTCTGAGGTATTTATGAACATAATTGGTCTAAAAGTCGAGTGGGTTTCATTAAAAAAACAAAAATGTCCGCCAGTTTTCTCAGATTAAAAAACTGAAACCTGACTAACGTTTAGTTTTTCCGTAATCGATTAGATTTATTAAATAATACATGAATTTAAATTAAATTGACCATAAAATGGCAACCCCAAACTTCACGTGAAAATAAAAGTTGCGTAATAATAAGTAAAATGACTTATTTATTTGTTATGATCACGGCGTCTTAGTTTGAGATAAAGCTTTGATGGATAATTCCTATTTAAAATACTTATATTTTTGTGTTATATTTCTAAACGTGTCTGAGGTGGGCCATATCTGGGCATCATTCGACTTTCAAAAAGTGCTGGCTCTCAGCCTAGTTTGAATAAACGACTTGTAATTTTGACGGAAAGCGAAATTGTGGTTGATGATGGCACACTTGCCTAGAAATAACCCATTCACTTGAAGACATGCTGGTAACTATCAGGAAACACAGACCTAACATAGCCGGCGATATGTAGGTTTACTAAATACCCCTTTTTTTTCTGGATGGGAAATCATCAAATGACTTCTCCCGCTCTGGGCGGAGCGGAAGTTAGTGTCACACCCTTACTGGCTAAAATTGACCAGTGGCCCTCCTAATGCCCGCTGCTTTCCAGAGACGCGGTGACTCTTTCGAACAAATTCCGCGACCCCAGCAGGCACTGACCCTATGGGGCCCCGTCTTCTTTTTCTTTGCTGAGATCTCTTTGAGGCGCGTGGAACATGACGCGCCGCTGACCCGGGCCTGTTTGCTCTCGGACGGCGAGCCACTCATAGCTCGCCATCTGCAGGCCCGTGCCTACGGTGGCCGGGAATCGCCTAGCGTTTCCCGACGCCCGGGGCGTCTTCTTCTGTTGCGGCGGCTGGGGCGTGAGGTTTCCCTCTCCCGCGCGCGTTCTACCTCATCTTTCGCTAGCATTACTGCTTCAACTTACCACCCCTGCCTGCCCGTTCTAGGTACATAGGCGTGATGTTATGTTAAGTACATAACTGAAGCACTAACGCCTACCCAAAGTGTATAGACGCGATAGTAGTAACTACCTACGCACTTAGTCCTGCTGTGACCTATCTGTAATTATAGTGTGCGGCACCAGTACCGTTAATTACTGAAAAAAGAATGCCTTCAAAATAAATACCCTACATGACTATACAGGGTGAATATTTCAAGTAGGCGTGGATTGCCAAACCTGAAATTATGAGGAATAATATTTTGATAGAAAATGTAAACTGTATCATTGTATAATTTATATATCCGCGATATACACCATACATATTGGGGTCGGCTCCCAGACAAGCCGGATTCAGTTGAATACCAGTATTTTACGTAGAGCGGCCTACCAGACCTCTACAACCCATTACCCGGGGAACACGGTACTTTTCGGCAAGACTGGTTTCAGATTTTCTGGATTCTGACAATCCGTAACGGCTGCCAAAGATCTTCAAATGACAGCAGGGACCAACAGCATAACGTGCTTTCCGAGTCACGGAGAAGTCTCGTTCACATGAGCACTCGGACCCCATGGTCCAAGTGTTACAACCCTTTGGGGTGGGTCGGCTTGAAAATATATTTGCCAAATAGGTTATCATATTTAACTAACTAAACTTTGTTTCATTTTGTGTACAGTTTGAGAGTGGAATTCGATGTTGAAATCTGTTTCCCTTTTTCTTTTAACTATGTTGTTTCTTGTCCGTTGTTCTCCATAATAATCTACCTTTGCGAGTGGATGCTAGAGTCACTTTATTATGATAACTATTAATGACGACGGTCAAAAGTGTCGTCTAATGGCCTAATTGAAATAAAGTTTTTGAATTTGACTTTGACTTTTTTTTCGTTTCCTTAGATGTGAAATACTACTGTATTTCACACTAGCAGCGGCCAGCAGTCATTTATAACAAATTGGCAAAGACATGGAAAGAGCTTCCGCTTCCATTATTCAAAAATAGACTTCGAAGCTTTTTGGTAGCGAAAGCATATTATAATAGTAAGCTCCTTCCTGATTGAGAAAGAATTTTGCTAGTGCATAGTAATGTATAATAAATAATAATACCTAAATTAAAACTGCATTTGGTGTGTAATATTTAAAATTGTAGGTATATAGTTAAGTTATGTTACATAAGTTGATATTTTAAAAATATGGCTGTACTATTTATTTTTTGCCATCTTTTTGCTACCCATATTTGCAAAATAAAATTATCTTTATCCTTTATCTTTAACCACGCAACGAATTTGGAAACGTTTTCACTAGAATAAAGATCGATAAATCAAAAAGGTATAATATGCCAGGACTAAACCACGCAACGAATTTTGAAACGTTTCCACTAGTATAAAGATCGATAAAGGTTTTATATGCCAGGACTTAAATAAAGCCCCTGAGAGGGTTTCCTGTGTCTATTACAACCAAAAATACAACAGTAATGTGAACTGCGATAACTGCGGGCGTTCCATGAGGTGTTAAAACGTGAGTCTTCCGAGTGAGAAAGAGGGATAGAGTTATACACCCTATATAGCTCCATCCCTTTTTCTCGCTCGGGAGACTCACGTTTTAAGACGTCATGGTACGCCCGCTGAACACCACAAAAAGTTCGTAGCACGTCGTAGCACCGTAGCACGTAGTACTTCGTAGCTTCGTAGCGTTGACTACGCACTTGGGAAATGAACCCGCTAAGTACTTTAATAGGTCGCCATGACAGTAGAACTCTTGCTCCCTATTCGGATCGGCTTCCAGTCAAAACTAACAAAATGGACTACATATATTGTTGTCTAAATTTGATAAATAAATAAAATTAAAACGGATTCAGCTGAAAGCCATACGTGGAAATACTTTAAAAAAAAACTTTTAAATTCATTAAATTTTCCTATTTCAAATGTAAAACTCGGACTACTTGCAATGTCACAGGCTTTGTCCTATGACAAAGCCTGTGAGTCCTATGACATTGCAAGTAGTTCCGCCGACATAATAGAAAAATGTTTGTGTAGTTTGTAAGTACCATGAGTCTTGTTGAAACATACATTCTTAAATAAATAAATATGTTGAGGACGCAGATAGAAGGTGTTCTATCTCTCTCCTGCACGCGTCCTACGATGAGGTTGATGACACGGAGATGGAGTGAAAATAAACCTTGGAATAAATATTAATAAAAATTAATCGTGTGTCAATGTGTATATTGACACACGATTAAGGACAATATTGATTGTGTATAATTAACTATTACGACATAACACAATATTGACTAACGTAATCCGTGTCTCGTGGCGGTGAACTAGTGGAGACTGAGGGACGCTAATGGTAGCACCCCAACTGCTAGGGTTGCGGAATTTGTTCGAAGGAGTCACCGCGGCCCTGGAACTTAAAGAGGTCCACGGGTGGGTTTTAGTCAGTAAGAGTCTGACACTCCCTTCCGCTCCGCCCAGAGTGGGAGATGTCAATTGATGATTTCCCATCCAGAAAACCGACCCTTGTGTTGCCACTTAACAACGGTACGACTTAAATATAAGTACGACTGTAAACTACATTACAAGACCAAAAGATATGTATAAATATATAATGTATCTACATGGTAGTGACTTCGCAGTTCTAACAAGAAAACCAAAATAGAAGCATATTTCAACAAATAAACTACAAAGAAAATACAAAAAACGAGGATGTTCCTGCTTATCTTGTTTGTGTAACCCCTTTAGCAGCTCAACATTACTGGGAACTAAGAAATAATTAGTTAGCTGTTTAATTATTCCAAAGGCGTAAAGTGCTGGGTAGATTTAATATGGACTAGTGCTTATTACGTTAGACCGCGATGCTTGGAAGTCAAGTAGTCCACAGACAGACTGACAATGAGATTTACATTGAAATAATATTTGTGTGTCTCAAAAATAAAGGGTATTTTTACGAGCCCCAGCTTCGCACGGGTGCAATGATGATACTAAATCTCTACTATATTATGCATGTATTATACATATAAACCTCTTGAATCACTTTATCTATTAACAAAAAAACCGCATCAAATTCCGTTGCGTAGTTTTAAAGATAGGGACAGACAGCGGGAAGCGACTTAGTTTTATACTATGTAGTGATTATAATCATCTTTTATTTGGAGTCAGTGCATGCAACAGAAAACATGCTCACTTTTTATGAGATATCATCAAATTACCTCCTCCCGCTCTGGGCGGAGCGAAAGCGAGTGTCAGACTGTTACTGACTAAAACCCAACCGTGTTCCTTCAAATGCCCTTTGCGTTCCAGGGCCGCGGTGAGCGTTCCAGGGCTGCGGTGACTCTTTCTAAAAACTACGCAACGCTGGCAGTAGGCATGCTCTTTTGCAAGTCTTTTCCCATTCATCTTCTCTAAATAGTAAAAAAAACAAAGTAATTGATTGTGTCTGTTTTTCCGCTTACTTCTTCTAAACGACGCAACGGATATTGATACTGTATTCACTAATAGGCAGAGCGATAAACGAGAACGTTTTATGTACTTAGTTTGCACCAGTAGCAAGCCGGAGTGGATTGCTAGATCGATTTATAAGCGATCATCTCAATAGTCAAATGCATTCTAGCCACGTAATATGTACACAAGCCGTCTATCATTTCCTGTAGCCCTATCATGACGTCTTAAATCCATCATGTTTCCTGTGTCAGAGAGAGACGGAGTTATACAAGACGAGTAGCGCTATCCCTTTTTCACATTGAAACATGATAGCATTGGCACTTCGTGGTCCGGACCCTGTATCTCCCTCTATACTTATAAATTTCCTGAGAACTTAAGACTGATTACCAAAAACATTGCATCTTTAATATTTACTTTGCACATAAACCATAACACCAAACTTTTATTTCCCGAAGGTGCGAATGAAGATGTATGTACATAAAAACAGACATAAAAGTAACGGGTAGAATGTGGGTTTACACATTTTCACGTTTTGTTTACGTCCTGCTATATAACTTTCAAAATGTTCAGCAAAACATTTTGAAATGAACTCTGAGATGACGGTAGAAATAAATGTTTATCAGCAAAAAAGACGGGGCCTCACAGGGTCAGTGATGCTAGGTTTGCGAAATCAAGGCATAAGACTAATTCCAAGTCTACCAAGAAACAAATGAACGCGCAGTTTTAGTGCATGAAGAAATATTTATAATCTAACAGTGACAATAGAATCAAAATGGTTCGAAATACTAACGAGAACACAAAAAAATCCGGTATCCCTAGCAACTCTATGTACGACACGGCTTTCGAAGACAGAGGCCACATCAGACTTCAATTACTTATTACCAGTAAAAAACATATAAATATTCCGTATTTTTATAACTGTACCAGGTCATCATATTACGCTAGACTAACAGAGTTAGGTATACTAAACGCCTATTTCTATACAAATGACAGCTGTCACGCTGTTCAGAATATCCCTAATATGTCAGAGAGAGAACCTGTCACGTTCGCGTAATATTATAAGAATAACCGTCAGATGAAAAGTGTTCAGCGCAAAGCGTGCTGGTATTTGAAGCGTGATTCTATTTCAAAATACAGGCGAAACGTGCTTGGTGATGCAATGTACCTAGTTTTTTTATAGGTGTTCTGTAAAATGATGTCGGATTTAGAAGAAAAATTTGGAATAGAAATTAACATGAAAATTGGTCACTTAGCTCATAGAATAAGCAATGGGCCCGCCATAGCTATTTATCCAACTAACACTTCGACTGCGACTTCGTCTGCCCAGATTAGAACCAACGATTTTCCCCCTCATCCTCTTCTCCTTCTTTTCCTGTCGATTGACTATTACTATATTTTGTCCAACCAGTATTGAGCCAGCCATTGGCCCAGTTCAAATCTTGGATGCTGGTTGTGCACGACGGGCAATTATGCATATCCTGCGCAGAGGCTCCGCGCTGGCATTGCGATTTTCTGTACTCCATCCCCTTTAAGGTTGAATTTCCAAAAAAATCCTTCTTAGTCCTCACTTACAACATTAAAGGAATCAGTGGCCAAAATAAGATGTTCCCATTCCCAGTAGTTTCGGCTGTGTGTATGTCAGAGCCGTGAATATCGAACTCTGCTATGTGACTGAAGGTTTAGATGAGACTTTTCGAGAATCTTGACTAATGGCTTACGATTGAATAGGCCTATGTCACGCAGTTATTTAATGCAGGCAGAAGATAAACGATTGTATTCAGAGAAACTTTTGGCTAAAAGAGGGAACGGAGGCTACGTTACTGCATTAGATAAAAGTCGAGTGTATTGATATCTTTTTCAAATAGCAATACTTGCGAAGTTGCGATATTATTATGTCTTTGGGATTAAGTTTGCTTTTGTAGTGTTTTTATTAGTGCATAATTTTTTAATGAATTCACGCCCGAGGCACCTTTCTGAAAGACTAATATATTTTGCTATTCCTATAGCTGTTCAATCTGTACTAATGCTATAAAGAGGAAAGATTTGATTGGCTCCGAAACTACTGACCCGATTTGAAAAATTCTTGTTGGGAAGCTACACTATCCCCGGGTGACATAGGCTATATTTTATCCCCGTGTTCCCACGGGAACGGTAACTAAGCGGGTGAAACGGCGGGCTAGTAACAAATAAAGAAAGGTCTGGCCAGCACGAGAGAAAAATTACATTATCACGGAAAACTGCTGCTAGTAAGTTTGTTCCGCCATTCCTCCCCAATTTCGTGATGTTTGACTAGTTTTAAGCCAGATTGTACCAGCACTCTGTTGAGTTTAGCGATAAAACTGTTACCACCTTATGCCCTCTATGTTATTTTTTGCACGGTATACGATAAAGTTGCGAACTTTTTCCTGTCATTTATATTTTAAGTTAAAAGTAGACTTTTTAACTACAAATATGTATTGAAACTCTAAGATAACAATCACTGGGTTTAGAACAACATCAGATGAATTCTATGCAGCGTGACATCTGGAGCATGATTTTACCTCAAAGTTGCAACAACAGCGTCCGTGTTGGTCTCGACTTTTCTTTGTTAAGGAAACTGTGTTTGTTCGCTGTTTTATAATAGAAAAGGAGTTTGTTATGAATGGATAACTCTAGCTTCTAGGTCTGATGGATGTTTGGATGGTCAAAGGTTGTCTTGAAAAGATCGCTTTTAGCGATAAGGCCGCCCATTGTGTCACCCTATGTAATGTTTTCTTTGTCTATGTTTTCTGTATGGTGTACATAATAAAGAGTAGGTATTCTATTCTGATGTTATCTAAAGCCAAAGTAATATTATAAAGTGGCCAAATTGTTATGAGCAAATCTCTGGAAGTATTGATCTGACGTTAACAGTTAAGCTAAACTATCGTTAGGTCATAGGATAATTATAAACTCGGTAAAATGCTTGCTTCCTATAGGATAAATCGCGGAAAATTGATTGTATATATACTGAAATTGTAACTTCTTTTTCTTTTCGAGCCAATATTTAAATCCTTAGATTGTTTTAGTCCAATTGGTGGCTAAGTTAATTGCAGCCATCGGTGGCATTAATTGAATTCTCCAAAATGCATGTGATTGGGTACACAATGGACACCACACTCATATTAGGTATCCAACGACATAATAACTAAAATTGACAACAGCAAATATAGGGTACGATAAATATTACTAAGTAATCCCTCTCGATTTCGTCAGAAATAAACCGATCCTTACTAAGAAACAGTTTTACTCAAATGAGTTTTTATCCAGAAATGAAATCTAAGGATAAATAACGAAACTTCTATAGAGAGCGTGACAGATTTAATTTCAAAGTTGCAAGAACAGCTGGCGTGTATACTCAACTGTCTTCTAAGTTCCCCACAATACTGTCTGTTTTATTTTAAAAGTTTAAAGAAATCCAAGAAATACTACATTTTGTAGTTTGTCTTTAAACAGTCCCATTTGATAGAATATGCTTATGAAAAAATCTATAATGGTGAGAGTCTAATGGACTGTAATTGTGTTTTTTATGCACCTGCCATGATGTGTCTTCACGTTCCTTGATTGACTGGTAGAGAATGCCTAGGATATTAAGTCTGCCTTATGCGCCTTTGTGTTACATGAAGTATTAATCAATAGTGTCGAATTGCAATCCAATAATATTGAAAGAAAGGTGTTTTTTATTTGGGACTCGCAAAACAAATGAGAAGGTAGAGGAAATAAAAACTAATAATAATATTTATTTTAATAAAACCTTGCAACATTCATTTTACATTTATGCGAGGCCAAAAAGGTCCCCAAACACTCGTAGGCTGCGACTAAATAGCTGGAAGTGTCGGGAGTTTGCCACTGTCAACCAGTGATGTACATAAATATATATGATATGGCCTCACAGTACCCAGTAAATCATGTCCATAGCTAATTTTGTATCAGAACTAAAGTCAAACGATAAAAGAAAGTTATCTACGCAGCGTGACAACTAGAGCGTGACTTAATTTCAAAGTAGCAAGAACAGCTTTAACTTTTTCTTCGGATAATGGTTCTGTTTTGCTTCATAAAAACAATTTGTACTTTTATATGGATAAAAGTTGCTCGTTCTAAAATAAAGAAACGAGAAGACATTCGTAATCTCTCACTTATGTTACCTAGTTTTCAATCAGAACTGCAAAAAGTAATTTCTGATTGTACCCGAATTGTCGGCCCGTTGTCGAGTTGGATAGTTCTAGATTTCAAGAAAAACTTTTATGAATAAAAACATATTTTAAGAATGTGCTAATCAGTCGCTAAACAGCGTTGAGATTTACGTATTTGCGTAGCACCGTCTAAATCTCGCTGTTGCTAACTTCAATCTAGTACTTAGCTTAATTACAAATCTGAGCTAGATTCTAATCAGAAACTTCTCTATGCAGCGTGACAACTAGACCGTGATTCAATTTCAAAGTAGCAACAATGCCGACCACGTAGGGCTCAACTTCCCTTTGTTCAACATGATACTGGTCGTTTGGTTTTAATTGTCACATAGGGGCAACACATTAAAAAATATACTCGTTTTAGCAACTGACTACCAGTCCTTAAATAATAAACCATATTTATTTTGCAAATAGGTTACAAATATCTCTATTACACGTCATGCGATACTCTGTAGAACACTGAATAAAAAATCTGCTAAACAGAGTCTAAACAGATTTTGGTGGATTTTTTTTAATTTACTTCAAGTACCATAATCCATATTAGAAAATAGCTTAAATTATACAATAATAAATACAAAATCACACACAAATGAATACAATATAAATACTACACAAAAAATTAAATGAATTCGAATGAAATAAAATTAAAAAATAGTGCCTAGCGATCACCAATTACAATGTTGTAACTTAATTTCCAATTAGAATTGAATAAAGTAACATCTCTACGCAGCGTGACAACTAGACCGTGATTCAATTTCCAAGTAGCAAGAATGCCGACCATGCTGAACTCTTCCCTTTGTTCAACATGATACCGGCCGTTTGCGTTTTAATTGTCACATTGGTGAAATATATATAAAAAAATTGAGTCGGGTTAGCAACTGATTACCACACCTTAAATTATAGTTCATATTATGTCGTGAATAGGTTACAAATATCTCTTTTCCACGTCATACGAATCTCTGTAGAAAAACTGAATTAAAAATCTGCTTAACAGAATCTAAACAGTCGTCGAGATTTTGTTGGTAATGCCTAGCGATCACCAATTACAATGTTGTAACTTAATTTCCAATTAGAATTGAATATAGTAACATCTCTACGCAGCGTGACAACTAGACCGTAATTCAATTTCAAAGTAGCAAGAATGCCAACCACGCTGGACTCAACTTCCCTTTGTTCAACATGTTACTGGCCGTTTGCGTTTTAATTAAAAAGTATCCTGTTGTTTTTCTGTGCCTGCCTATCCACGCACAGGAGATTTAGAAAACATAAAAAGTTTCGGAATTCTAAATTTTTCTGAGTGAAGATTGAGTTGATGAGTTTATCCCAAATTAGCTTTTCCCTACGGAAACTGTTCAAGATGATAAGATCCTAAGTCAGTGAGCAATAGTGGCACTATCAACCAGTGAAATAATATTCGGTATTTTACGGTACATTTCGAGTATCTGCTACACTACTAAACACACTCGCTGAATACTCTTGATTCTGATTTTTTTTTGTCAATGTAATAACACGCACGCACACGCACACGCGCTGCACGGGATATTCAAGGGTTGGTCGGAGTAAGCAGCGGCTGCTAAGGTTTGTCCATAAATGGACATTCCATTAGACACGTACCGAGACACCTTCGAGCCTCAGAAAGTACGTTAAGCCATTGGTCTCTGGCACTCAATCGAAAATCTTTGACATTCGTGACGGCAACCAGAAGTCTTTAGAATCTGACAGCAGTCTTATTGAGGGGTATCGTGTTACCCGGTTACCGGGCTGTGCTGTCAGGTCAGATAGGTAGGCGCTCCATGTAAAATACTGATACTCAGCTGCAATCAGTAAGACTGGAAGCCGACCCTCACACGACTGCTTTTTTACACTTTATCCAATTAGAATAGCAGCCGCACGGGTCGATCTTCAAGCTTAAGCAACGCTTGCTAAGGTTGTTGTCTGTGAATGGGTGATCATCTTAACATAACGAGTTTCCTCCATGCCTCGGAAAGCACGCTAAGCCGTTGGTCCCGGCTGTCATTTGTAGATCTTTGGCAGTCGTTTCGGATTGTCAGAAGCCAGTAAATCTGACTCATGTTACCCAGTTAATGGGTTGTGGAGGTCTGGTAGGCAGCCGTTTCACGTTAAATACTGGTATTCAGCTAAATCCGGTATAACTGGAAGCCGACCCCAATATAGTTGGTAAAAAGGCTAGGCAGATGATGATGATGACTCATGACTATGTACCTATTAGGTTCATTTTCTAAAAGCTTACAGAATTGTGGTAAAGTGATTTAGTAGTTATCTATCATCATAGCAGTAAACATGATATAAATTAACAAAACATTTGTAAAGTTTCTGTTGATTAGTATTTTAGACACCAGTGTAAACGCCTGAATAAGACATTATCACTCTATAAATAACTAACTTAAATACAGCTAATGGATTTTGAAGGTGACTTCAAAGAACGTAGATTCTCATTTCTAATGGAATCAAGTCAATGACATATTGACAAATACACTACGTAGGTAATTACAAAGACAGAATTAGAAATAATTTACGAACGACTTGTGAGTATTTCACTAGTGTCATTAAACTAGAATCGTAAGGTATTTCTTACAATATTCTTTTCGTTATTCTTTTGTATATCACTACATAGTATAAAACAAAGGAAAGTCGCTTTCTCTGTCCCTATATCCCTATGTATGCTTAAATCTTGCAAAACTCGCAACCGATTTTGAAGCGGTTTTTATAATAGATAGAGTGATTGAAGAGGAAGGTTTATATGTATAATACATGCATATTATATTAGAGGAAACATTAGTTTCTACATTGCACCCGTGCGAAGCCGGGTCGGGTCGCTAGTATTTTATATTACAATTTTTAAAAGTAAAATACAGGTACTTTGAGAAACATTGTAAAAAAGTCATCCGGTATCGGGAACAGGGTCACCCCTGCCGGCGTTCACGGCCCCAGAAACACATACAAATAGCCAATTCCATTGGTAAGTAGGAGTATAACTCTCCATTTCTTTCCGAGATGGCAGATGTTCCTCTTACATTCCCTGTCCATCTATCTAGTCCTTTTTGTCCTACTTTTCGACAAAGGCCTCGCTCCGCTTTTATCTCTTAATTCTGGGGCCGTATTATGACCTCTTAAAACCATCATGTTTTCGGTATGAAAAAGAGACGGAGCTATACAGGACGAATAGCACTATCCTTTTCTCACACAGAAAACATGATGATTTTAAGATGTCATAATACGGCCCCTGTCCTTGTTAGTTCGACCAAGACGAAGATACTAATCAAAATAAATCTCACCACCAAAATTGATGTAAAACGTAAAAGAAAGCTGACGCCTTCGTAGGCGTCTACGAAATCTATGCTACGGAATTCCGTAGACATTTGCTACGAGCTCCGTAGCTCGTAGCAAACATAAAGAAATCCTGTACACTCCATTAATTATTAACAGACAATGTTTATCCTCATTTATAGAATTCAAAAAAAAAACCAATTGTTTTTTCCTCTAAATATCACTTTGAAATTTGATCGGTATCTCGTTGTAAATGCTCTCACTTGAGTGATAGGGAAATATTTTCAGAATAGCACATCTAGCTAAGATGTTCAAGCTTAAATAATAAGTTAAACTTCACAGGCCCATGGCTACTAAAAATTATTATTTTTAGAATGTATCACATCACGTCTGTTAAGTTTCATAAATTAAATCAGTTGACCCTGTTTTGTTGGATGTCATTTGGTAATTTCCACCAAATGAATCCTCCCGCTCTGGGCGAAGCGGAATTTCGTCAGACTCTTACTGACTAAAACCCACGCGTGTTTCCCCAAATACCCTTTGCTTTCCAGGGTTGCAGTAATTCTTTCGAACAAATTCCGCAACCCTTACAGGTACTATGCTAACATCTCGTTAAGGCGTGCGTCAACCCGGGCCTGGTTGTTATCGGACGGCGAAAGTTAGGTGGCAGACCCGCGGCTACGGTGACCGGGATGTCTTCTTTTGTTGATGTGGCTGAGCCGTGAGGTTTACTTTCCCCACGCGTCCCGCCTCCTCCTTTATGTGCATTACTGCTTCGCAGAAGGAGGTGACTGCTTCCCATGCAGCCTCGCTCCGAACCATAGATTGATTCAGGGCTAGCGAGTAGATCACCGGTGCATCATTTGACTCTACAAAAACTTCCAAGCCAATCGCTATAAAAACAATGGCCTCCGATTTACCCAAGCCAATCCCTCGAAAATCCTTGAAAACGATAAAAATCTAACACCACTTTCAGCACCCTTCCTTGACCCAACAGAGAGCCTCTTAAAAAAACTTTACGAATAATATTTTCAAGAATTTCCATAAAAAAATCTACGAAATATAAAGTGATGAAATAAAACATCGAAGAAAAATATCTAGAAGGAATGTATCGGCTAAAGAATTTTATCCTCCCAAGGGTGCTGTAAGAGACAACGCTAAAAGATTATATAAGTTGGAGTGAACGGGCACTACCGCCTGGGTACTGTTTAATGATATTATACTTATTTATATACGTAAAAGCAATCAAATTATTGAACCTTGAAATTAAGAGGACTAATGTATAATAAAAGCCTCCAAAAAATAAGTAAAATGGGAAACCGTTAATTGAGCAGAAACTTAAAATTAAGAGGATAAAAATGTAAAAAGACCCCTAAAATATAAATTGATGGAAATAAAATAAAGTAGGTTGTGACGGAGGTCATGTAATGTGTCTCTCGACCAAAATACTATTTAATATTCCAAGACAAATTGGAAACGGATCGAATTCGAAACACGATACTGCGCTCGAAAACACAGATAGTTGACGGGGCTCAGAAAGCTGCCCAGCTTAAATGGGACTGGGCTGGACATGTCAGCCGTATGTCCATCGAGCGGTGGGCCTATAAAACACAAAATTGATGCCCTGAAATCGCGAGACGGGGCCGCGGCAGACCACGAAGGAGATGGCGGAACGACTTGTGTGAATAAAAAAAACTACGATGCAATGTACATTCCATCGTAGTTTTTTTTTATATACACAATTTGTATTGTATTGAGTCCAAAGTGTATCGGCATAATGTGAGTCCTCTAAAATAATGTCCTCATCTCAAGGGTGCTCTGAGACAACGCTAAAAGATTATGTAAGCTAAAATTAATGGGCACTACCGCCGCATGGGTACTATATTGAATAATATTAGATTAATATTGGCCTCGAAAGTAAAGGCGAATCAAATAATTTTATGGAACCTTGAAATTAAGAGGACTTATGTAATAAAGACCTCCAAAAAAGCAAAAGGGGACTCAAATAGTTGAATTTAACTTACACATTAAGAGGATAAATGTAATAAAGGGCGCCCCAAATGCAAAAGGAGAATCACTTCTCTGAGGGAAGTTTGGAATTAAGAGGCCAGACAATGAAATTAGATCGAATAGGGTACGATGGGGTTGGCGTATTGATGTGGATAAAAAAACCCCGTGTTGATTTAAAAAAAAAAACACGGCCAAACATTATTTTTTCAACTTACGTGTAAAATGATTTCAGCACGTTATAGTAGTAGACTAAATAAACAATGGATGAATTATGCGAAGGTGTAGGAATATGCTACAAAAATCCCAAATACAATGGTTTAAATAATTAAGTTCTAGCAAGGAGTTAATTTCGATTGTTTGTAGTACTGAATTTGGAAGTAATATATTAGTAAATTTAAAAAACTTAAAATAAACATACGCTCCACGAAATAACTTTTATGAAAAACCTTTTGTTAACTTTAATCTTCGTTGTAAAGATCACATTAAAAAAGCAAGAAGTATTAAATTTCAGTCTCAAGTTATTGATATTTACAATACATCGTCAAGCGGTAAAGCAGTTGTTAATAAAGTCTTCAAGATTTTGAGGGTACTCTGAAAGTGTAGACAAGATGTTTAATGCGCCGATAAAGAGCTGGCTGAATATTCGAAGCCGGGTCAGTGCCCGTAAAAAATAATGCTTTTGAATTTTAAGACAATGTAGAAAAGAGTCTAAACGTAGTTTAAGAAAAACAAGTAAAACGTTTTTAAAGTAGGCTATAAAAAGAAAGAACAAAAAAAACAAGTATTTATCTTAAATTTTTGTGTACAAACAAAAAAAAACAAGTATTAATATAAGAGAATTTGTTTGTGTTCTTAAATATAACCAAATTCTCGTATATTAATAAGAAAACCTAATTAATACCTACAAGGCTAAAATGCTAAACGTTTAAAACAATTCACTCCCATTTTACTCCCGCCATACAATTTACTACCGTACTAAACCAATGTTTTCTTTATCAATTTGTAACCAAGAAGGCTGTAAATATAAAATAGCTAATTATTACAATACTGTTTCGACACGGTAATTAACGCAAAAGAACACGCGATAGCAGAACTCTTAATTTGATTTTAATGAAATTTATAAAATACGTACACCGTGTAACAAAGGAAAATGTGTGTAATGTATGTTAACGAAAATTTAACTTATTAATTATTCACCCATGGAATGAACTCTTATCAAAAAATAAATTTTTGCTTGGTTGGTTGTTGAGATACCATTGTTGCTTGTTTTCCAAAGAAAAAAAAGTCTTTTCTAATCTATGCAATTGAAAGAGGAGCTATTCAATACATAATTTGAAAATAGAATATTAAAATTGTCGACGAAAAATCCACGTTAATTTTTGGCCGAATATTTTCACTTGTAGATGTAAAGAATTAGTTTTTTAAATTAAATATTTTCGCACAATTTGTTGTTAAATGCTACAGTTCTTAGTTAAAAAGCAAATATTAAGGATATTCTACTCACATAAACATATAAACTTGACCAGCATTGTCGTAGTAACGTCGAACATCGTCAGGAAATTCTTCTGTACTATACGATAAACCATCTCCTTAGCTACGGTATCACTCGCTAACTAAACACACGCGATTTTTATCATCTATCTATGAAATATAGTAAACGAAACCCTCTTTATCATCAGTCACAGAAGAATTTGGCATAAACTTGTCACATGAGACGTCCTTTTACTAACTGTAGCTCCTGTTTCGTATTTTAAAATTTTTATACTGAGCTTCGCTTGTTCAAGCGGCAGACATGTTGAATTTGTGACGTCATGCTCAGGAAAATCAATTGTTTCGCGCCTGCGCAAATTTTCTCCTTGGCCTATTTAGCGACGCATCCCTACCATGACAGAATACATTTCGTTTTATATGTAACCTTTCACAAAATGGCTGATACTTTTATGAATGAAATCGCTTTTGCTCATTCATTTCATATTTAGACTTATCGTTATTAGATTTGGATGTCTGGAGTTTTTTTTTGTTTTTGTTTTAAATGGTTGGAGTGGGAGGATAAGAAAGCCAGTTTGTGACTGACCTTTTCTTATACTTTCATAAGATAACAGTAAAAGTTATCTAAAGTGGCGTACGTTTTACATATTAGTTTGATAAAAGCTTGATCTTAGGACTTTAATCTCCTTATATTATCCCTTGGATATGCCTCCGGATTATTGCAAACATCGGAAGTTAAAAAAAAATCCAGATCGCGATACCTATATTGCACAGATCATTTCGGATAAAATAATTCATAACCAAATTCGATAGTGAGTCGTATATAGACAAATCATTAATATCAGATTTCTCCTACGCTTACTTACAAACTAGTATTAGTATCTAATAACAACCTAATATCCGTAGTTTACAATCTTATGCAATAGATAGCGATGTTTACAATAATCTGGTGAACGAAGACTGCAATTTCTTTTCAAGGCTTCTCGTAATCACATAGATGGCATAGACATGTGGAAATTGTAGTTCATTGCATACCAATATCACCGAGCAACTCTATCTGGTACTTATCGGAGCCATAGCTGGAAATAGACCTGCGTGCAAAAAGCAATAGCTGTTTAAGCGAATGGTTGGAAATAGAAGTTACAAAATGCAGTAATTTGTTTTTTTTTTTTAATTTACTATTGATGATTTTTTTTTAATATTGATCTTGAGGCTCGGAAGAGTTCTTAAAAGGATTTGATAGAGCACTTTGCCCCGGTTTGGAACAGTAAAAAAAAGAAAAAGAATTTGCGCCTAGTATGCGATACCATTAACAAAGAAACAAAATTAGTGACTTAAACGGTTGGGAAAATACACACATTTATTTCAACGACTGTTTCAAATTCAATCCGGGCAAATTCTCAATTTGCCCGGCCCCAACTGTACCTACCTATTCAAGTAGCCCAATCTAGATGACATGGCTATCTTTGGAGAGGTTCTTTATCAGCAGAGGCGTTCTTGCAGATAACTAAATAATAGGTACAATATATTGAACATACGATTCATTAAAAAATATGTAAAATCAAAACTAAATCTAAGAGTTAAACTTAATTAAGAACCAACATTTTATAATACTAACATAGAATTTAACTTTTTGTTTTTGTACGAGTAATCTGCAAAGAAATAAAAACCTATTTATTTTATTTATTTATTCTTAAATTAAATAGTAATAAAAATAAAATTTGTAACCTTAAAAAGATTTTTTGAAATTTGATGAACAATAATGTCGGTTAAATTCTTCTAGGTTACGCACTCGCCAAATAAGGAAGTAAGTACCAATTGTATTTTAAAATTATTTTTCGCCGTGCCTTTGTTCTATTAGAAGGTTGTAATAATTTTTTATTTAATTTATTTTTCTGGATAGGAAATCAATGATGACTTCTCCCGCTCTAGGCGGAGCAGAAGAGAGTGGCAGACTCTTTTTACTAAAACCCAGTCGTGTTCCTCCTAATGCCGTTTGTGTTCCAGAGCCACGATGACTCTTTCGAATAAATTCCTGCACCCTATCACTAGCAGGCCGTGACCCTATGTGGCCCCGTCTTCCTTAAAAACATCTCTTTAATATTAACAGGCTGGTACTACATACATATTGGCTGTGAAACCATCCTACGAAATCTCTAAATCTGCCTTACCCCAATTAGACTGGAAGTCGACGCCAACATTGGCTTCCAGACTAATCAGAGCCAGGTGAATACCAGGATTTTACACAATGTAACCTCCACAGGTCAGTAACTAGGTAACACGGCATGACTCTGGCCGTAGAACGTGTAGTCACAATTTCTTCAAAATTCTATAAATCACAGCCGGGACCAACGCCTTAACGTCTTTTCGAAGCATGGAAACATCTCTTTGATATTAACAGGCTGGTACATATTATGTTAAGATGTCACCCATCCAACTGAAAGGAGCTCACCTATACTACCTAAAGTTCACTAAATAAATGAAAGCAAAGCATTTTTCCAAGAGTTACATAGGTATAATAGCCAGTTTTCAATCAATCACTATCGTATTTGTGTAGTTGACAAGTCTAACAAAGAACTTTAAGGCCGGACGGCACGAAGGGTAGTTCCGTTCCGGCTCAGTTCCGGTTAGCTGTAACCGGTAAACATGGTTCCGGCACGTACAGTCAACAGGAAAAAACTTAAGAAACGGAAAAGGACTTCGTAAAATATGAAAAAACAGCTTCATCTCTTTTACTGACCAATCTTGACAATCAACAATGTCTGTTAAATGTTTAATTGGAATAAATTCTTTAAGTTTTAATATCAAAATGTAAAAGTTCTTTGTTTTTTAGGGTTCTGAAACTCTGAATCTGTGGTTTGTGGAACAGAACCCTTACAGAATCACTCGGTTGTCTGCATGTCTGTCACAGGCGATTTTCTCCAAATCTAGAGGACCGATTTGGTTGAAATTTGTTATAATATACATACGTATAAAATTCTGAGACACAAACGTGAACGGTAAAAAAAATAAAAGGAGACATTTTTAGGGAACGGTTAGATAAAAAAAAAATATAACTGTACCGTGTGATATATGAAATGAAAGGGAATCGTAGGTATCACAAAAGCATTCCCAAGTTAGCAATGAAAATAAACCTTCCATGCTAACCTTTCCACGTGAAAATTGACCTTCCCTTATCTCCAAAATTAGTGAACCCAAACTTTTGGTAAAAAATACAGATTAACGTTTGGTTTGGGCCAGGGTGTACCTATAGATTAAAGGAGTACCTATTAAAAGTCTATGATTTAAAAGTAGCATGTTCAAAAAAATTATTATTGATTCCGACTCGCACTTGACCGGTTTTTTATTCTTATTATTGACAGGTTCACGTTTAACTACTCTTTTTCCCTGATGGCAAGATATAATGTGGTCGACGATAGAGCACGCTTCCTTGCCTTTTTTTTTTGGATGGGAAATCATCAAATGACTCTCCCGCTCTGGGCGGAGCGGAAGGGAGTGTCAGACTCTTACTGACTGAAACCCACCCGTGATCCTTCTTGTGCCCTTTGCGTTCGACGCTTCCTTGCCTAGAAGTAGGTAACCTTTTCACTCTTGATTTAAAGACCCCCAGGTTGTCGCTATCGCTATCACCAAACAAAGAATTACACTCCTGAGCTGTATGAAAGAATTCAAAAAGCGTTTTGCGCGTATGGGTAGGATGTCCTATTGCCCACCATTTACCGGTTATCATGAGACATATGTTGCGAAGGTATGAGGAATTCTCGTTACAGAAGTTTTCAGTATGAATTGAATGGCGTTTTCATAGGTTCATAAAAAAATTATGGTGAGGCGGAGCCCTGCAGCACCGGAGCCGTGACGGAAACCATGCCTGCTGTATATTGCACGTTGCATGCTTTCTTGTATGCTGCATGCTTACTGGCATGCTGGATGCTTGCTGGCATGCTGCATGCTTGCTTGTGTGATGCAAGCTTGCTTGCATGCTCCATGCTTGCTGACATGCTGGATTCTTGCTGGCATGTTGCATGCTTGTTAGTGTGATGCATGCTTGCCTGCATGCTGCATGCTTGCTAGTATTCTGCATTCTTGCTTGTATTCTGCATTCTTGCTTGCATGCTGCTTGCTTACTTGCATGCTGCATGCTTGCGTACATTCTGCATGCTTGCTTGCATCACTTTTTTATGGTATAAAATAATAAAATATTTTAACTATGAATTTTCTGTAATATGATAGATGTGTGTGAATTTATGGATGTGAAATATATGCCAAAAGATGATTCTAACTATAAACTTTCTGAAATATGGCAGTTCTGCCTTTTAATGACTTTTTTTAACCTGTATTGTTCCACTGCTGGACAAAGGTCACCCCCATAGCCTTCCACTCTGCCCAGTGTGTTTTCATGTCATGAACGCCTCCAAGTCGTCACGCCAGCGTTTCTTAGGCCTTGCACGGCGGCGACGCCCGTCTTCTGGCTGCCACTTTGTGGCGACTCTGGCTCATCTATCCTGATGCATCCTGCATATGTGACCCGCCCAATACCACTTCAGCTTGGCAGATTTTTTGCCCACATCGGCCATCCCTGTTTTTGAGTGAATCGATGTATTACGCATCCGATCGCTAAGCCGAATACTCAAAACGCTACGCTCCATCGGCCTTTGGCAAACCTTGAGTTTGAACTTTTGAGACTCGGTAAAAGACCAAGTCGGCGAACATCGGCAGAATGCACATAACGGTAGGTCGCCCTTCATCAGCGACTTCATAGACTAGTAGCTCTTCCAGGCGTTATCGTCGGTGGACTTCCTTGTCTTGCCTGTTTTCGAAGGATGGGTACTAGCTGGCCCAAGTAAATATAATACTCATCGACATAGTGAATTTTTTGCCTATCAACTTCACCTTAATTTTTGTGCTATTGGTCATGAGTTCATGACCTTTTAATGACTGCTGCTAATAAATGAGGTGCTTTATGATAAATGAGGGTATACCAAACAACTTTCTGCGAAGTGAAGATTATGATATTTTACTTATGATTGTGACGTTGTTATGCAACATAATATTATGACATTAAAAGTTCTGCTATAAAGGGTAGACCCACGTAATACGCAGCCAAGGCCAGGCTGTCGCGGCCTAAGGCTACACAGCGGGTGTTATGCAGCGGATCACTGGCGTATCCTCTAGGACTACGGAACACAAGCATTGATAGGAACAATGAGATTTTTCTTTTAAAATCAACCAGTGACATTATATAAAACTAGCTTCTACCACCGGCATCGCCAGCGTGAAAGTCGGTAGTTAGGAACTCAGAAAACCCGTTCCAAAATTAAATAATTTAGAAAATTAAAATAATCTAGAACGTTCCAACATTAAAGGTAGGTATATATTCAGGTATTAAAGGAACCTAATATCAATGGAATAACGCGAACTGAGCTAGCTAGTGGCGCAGCGTTAGCATAGATGGATCAGGCCGGCTGGCTCGATAGGCAAAAGTCGGGGTGGGTTTTGACAGAGGGGCGAGCTTTCCCGGATCTGGGTTATTGGGCCGTCAGGGTCGACGAGGGTATGCCGTGGTCGGCGAATACTACTTATCTTGAAGGGAGCATATCGGGTAGCATATCGGGTAGTAGGATACGATTAAAGAGTTCTGGTGCTTTTCTGTAGATTCCATGAAGCGCTTTGTAAAGCGTATCATGAACTGTTTCATAGTAGAATCTTTATCTAAGTCAACACGAAGTCGTTCGTTCCTAACGAACCATGGGGCGCCCGTGGCCTTTCGGATAAATCGGTTTTGATTCTCCTTCGGTACCGCCCAGGAATATATATTATATCCCGGGCGGTAACGAAATCATAGCGATTTTTTCTTTTATCTGTGCTGCCATCTATCGAGTGGGCGGTCTGTATACACAGGTGGTCGTATCAAACTACGTTTAGTTTCTACCGAAAAGGATATCAATTGATCACAATCAAAACTAATTAATAGCTCACTTGACCCATTCATCGCAGTCATATTTCGTTTTGTTACCTTACACTGCGATTGCAAAATAGGATTTTATTTAAATGCTTAATAACTAATTGCTTAATTAAAAAACCGGGAATAAGTTATATGACATTAGGAATCAAAAGCAGTATCAAAACGTCAAATAACAACAATACAGCATGCGAAAGAAACTTTAGTTTTTAAGTTTTAATTAGTATTCTGTTAAAAAAAAAAGTGTGCGTTATATAGTTACTGTGCTTTATTTAACATGTCGTTAAATCCACTGAATGGTAATATTAGATTCCTAACATAGCTAAAATAAATTCTGTTGTACATAACCTCAATGCATGTAAAATAATTAAACGTTTCCCCAAATATACCAGACTTGTATTTAAAAACTAGAAATATGTATCAATTTTATTAGTTTCCAACCCTTTCGTTAAATGTACTTTATAATTTTCCTTAAAACTTACTTCTCTTTAATTTAAAATATGTTTTGAGTTCGAAATGCTCTAATTCCCAACAAATTTTCAAGTGCCTTACGAGTATTTAGCCCTAGCATGTTATCTCATCAAATTAACTAGTACAAATATTAGGACAAAGATTTTTATATGTGTTAATTAGTGCTCACCATAATTCTATTTTTAACATTATTTATTTGTTGTACACCTACCACAGTATAGTCTTTTTACTCCAAAGGTTGACTAGTAGAGAATGCCTTGTTGCATTAAGTCCGCCCATGTACCTACCATTATTATGCATAAAGTTTTCAGTATTTTTGGCTGATCGTTGATATGTCAGTCAGGTTTCCTTATCATATCTATAGATATATATGTACATCTCCTCTTTCAGAACTTAAACGTCGCCTAGATGATGACAAGACACCGCTCCCCAAAAGGCTCTGCCTTGCTAAAAACGTGGTGCAATCCCACCATTTCCCCACTGCTCCTAAAGAGAGAATCGTGGCAGAATGGCTTCATACTTTGACCGAGAAAAATAAATTGAATAGTGAAGAGTTGAAGAATGTTCTTGATTGGCTGTCAGCTGTTGATGATTTGACCAGTGAGCTTAAGAGTAAATTGATACAGGTATGTTTAACATTTTCAATTACAAGCATAATAGCTCTAATCCCAAAGCTCCTTTCTTGATCTTGTTTTTTTTTTGTTGACTTAACGTCCATCACAGAATATACTGTGCCTCTTGGCAAAGGCGTCCTCCAATGATTTCCATTGTTTTCTGTCATTTGCCCTTGTTTAACATTTTATGGATATTATATTCAAAAGCTTCCAGCACCATTCAGAACCGTTTCACTCCATGCCGAAATAAATGATTATATATTGATCTGAAGAATACTACAAAAGGATTATTTATATGGCAATTAGTTAATATAAAAATATATTTTACTTTCAATAGATTTATTTTTTTGTAATGGAATCAAATAACTATGAATAGCAGGTACTCTTTTCCTGTCCCCTTCCTGAGGCAGCTCTTTCCACAATCATGTTTATCTTGGATTCTAGTGTAACTGGATTCATCTGATTCAATTAAATAGTTTAGCGCCCGCATGTATGTCGGAAAGTATTCCAAGGGAACAGGCTCCTGGTATCAAAGTTCTGTCATTCTATTAAGTCTGCTATTCCAGACTCTAATTTATCTTTGTGCCAATTTTTATCCAGCTCTGTTCAGCCATTCTGGTGAGATTCAATCACTATTGAATCTCACCAGAATGGCTGAACAGAGCTGAACCACTGTAAGAATTACAAGGAACAACTGCCTATTTGACCACCATATTCACAACCCAGTGAGTTAGGGGGTAAAACATGAGTTTTACCCTCTAACTCACTGCACGGCATTTGGTAAGCTAAACCTTTCTAATGATAAGAGTTATTAAGGGGTTAATAAATTAGTATAAACATATTATGTAAGTTACATAACTCTTGGTCCCAGCTGTCATTTGTAGATCTTTGACAGTTGTTACAGATTGTCAGAAGCTAGAAAATCTGACACCGGTCTTACCAAAAAGTACCGTGTTCCCCAGTTACTGGGTTGTGGAGGTCTGGTAGGCAATACTGGTATTCAGCTGAATCTGGTATGACTGGAAACCAACCCCTATATAGTTATTCCTAGTGTCCCCACACTAGGAATAACTATATAGGGGTTGGTTTGTGTGTGTTGTGTGTGTTTTTCTTAAAAAGAAAGAGAAAGAGTTAAGAATAAGCTAGGCAGATGAAGATAAATTGCCGCCCTTCATAAAACTTAGTATTTATTTAACTATCATTTTGCTATACAACAAAAAAATATCAGATAGCCTTTAATATACATGTCTTATGACTTTTATCTCAAATTCCAGATTGTATCACAATTCATTGAACGAAACCCACTTCAAACTACTGACATAAAATACATCTCAAACTTTCTAGAGAACCCCAAAATCTCTGCACAATTAAGTTTACAAATTGATGATTACTTAACTATAACAATACCACTACTACAGTTCCTAAGAAATGATGACACAAACATAGAATTGAGTCAAAAAATCCTTAACAACTTTGTTAAGTACTACAGAGAATCCAAAAAGAAATTGGAGTTCATCAGCAAATTATTGAATGGAGAAAATCTGGAAACAATTTTCAGTTTCTTAAACACAGAATGTCGTACATCTGTTCTAGAATTGTGCCAGAATATTTTGTTCCCTATCAACAAGAGAACATTTTTCATCAGCTTCTTACAAACATTAATTCGTAAAGACAATATAGAAGAACTGATTTCTGAAAAAGGGGATAATATACAATCGGTACTCAAAATCATGAATACATTTTTCGAATTTCCCAAAAATCGGTCTGACAATGATACGAAATTCTTACACAATTTCATTGATGTCTTCGTGAGTTCGTTTAAGAAAGAGAATCAAATTGTCTTTGCTTTTTACATCATGGTGGCTAATGTTTTGAATATGGAACAGAGTTTCATTGTGCCAGCTATGAATCTACCCTCAATTTTGGAAAGCAATGATGCTAAAACTAAAAGAACGCTCTTTCTGAATATGCTTGAAGTTCTTTTGAAGAACGAAGTTGATATAAATGTACGACTAACTGATACTTTTGGAGAAAAAATATCTAAAGTTGAAATAAAGAAGAACTTCACATCTTTCCTGCAAGCTGTTATGATGGGACAGCTAAAACTTGAAGGAAAGTTAGACAAGACAACATTACAAATAACAAAAACGGCTTTGAAATTAGACCCTGTACTAATTGAGCAGAAAATCGACTCAATTCTACCTCCAATAATGACAGCAAAGAAAAACAGTTCAAACATTCAAGAATCTTACACAGAAACCATGAATTGTTTACTAGAAATACTTTTCAAACTAAGCAGAGGCACCCTTTTCATAAACCAAATTCTACCATCAGTTAAAAATATTTTGGAAGCTGGCAACACTGAGCAGTTTGAACTGAAAGAGAAGGTAAATGAGACGAAAGAAAATGGCGGAGATTTTGAAAAGTTGGAGAGTAAAGTTATAACAGGTTCCGATTTATTTCCTGAAGAATCTGTGGCTTTGTATGGCAAGATGACTTCTGAATTAATGTTCAGGCAGAATAAAGAGTTATTGGAATTATTGCAGAAGGATTTCGAAGTGCATTGCCTGATGATGTTGGAAGAAGGATTTGTCAGTAAGTATTTTTTGCTCGAAAGTTTTTCGAAAAATTGTAAAAACATCAATGATTTTGTCAGCTATATACGATGAACAAATATGTATTTGTTCATCCTTTGTCCTAAAATACCTTTTTATCAGAGTTTAAAACTGCTGCTTAGTAAGACTTTAGAGAAAAACCTAGTTCTGTTTTTGATTGTGTTGACAAAACATAAGTAAATAGCATACTTAGAATCTATTCCATTCATCATTCTCTTCTAATCAGCTGGAATACTTCTGTTGCTGACTTGCTGGTTACAGAACAAGCAACATCATTGCTGTATATTAAAATAATTTCCCAAATTTTCCAGGCCCGTCAATCATCATACTGACAGAAGTACTATCGGCCATTTTATCGTCGTTCTTACAACACAACAAAATGGCGGATCACACTGTACCAATGAACATAGCGGAAGATTTCTGGAACTTGTACACTAAGTTTGAGGTGGAGTGCCTGAGAAAATTCGGATTGTGTGTTTTGAAACTAAGTTATGTAAGTATTTTCTTTTTTATACTGCTCTTATTCTGAAAACTGAAGCCGCGGCTTAATTGGCTGCTTCTCCTACATTTCAGGATGTTTAATATGTATATGTAACTAAGAATATTATCTCAATATGAAGGTTCTCTTGAAACATGATTCAGTCAAATCAGATGTGAATGTCCTATCCCAACCCACGTCTAAAGGCGGTCCGTACTCTACAGAGAGTGCCCTTAGTGTGTAGCTGATTATTTTCAAGATTTTTAAGTCCTTGCTGGAGGCGTTAAGGCCGCCACAGACAGGTCCGGGTCATCTGCTAAGACGACAAGCTCTTAGACCTGCGAGACGCCATTCATTAATAAAAAAGAGCGAGTTACAGGAGTCACAAATCATTTGTAAAATATGACATCTCATTGGACAGCAACAATAACATTATATCCTAAAAAAATGATACAGTAACATAACATAATAATTCTTAGACAGTTAGCCAGCACATCTGATGCACCATTTATCAAGGTCTCGTAAGTACTTAAAAACATTCGAACTCAAGTCGCAATATCATCTCATTGACAATCACAGTTTTTGTGAGTTTACGAGTGAGATGCGGGTTTTGTTATGTCAACCTTTGTAAGTCTCAAGAAATACCTACTAAATCTACTAATAAGTCAATGCTCGCTATGTTTCGTTTTCCATTCCAGAATCCACCTCTCGTAAAATCATTCCTCAAGCTGTGTCAAAGCTTCGCACAGCTTAAACTTCTGAGCATAAAATATAGTAACGTGAAACTGGATATATCTCCTTGCAATGATACATCGGAGGTTTTCGATCTTAGTTTCTTGTTACCTTGTTTGGAGAGCAAGCAATGGATAGCGCTTGCTGCGAAAATTGAGGACGATGAAGCTGTGGTGCTTTTGGTAAGTTTTAAGAATATTGTCGCTGTTTAGTTGAGTTCTCCAACTTCTTTTTCCGTACATGTAACACGTTTTTCCTCGACCATTGCGGGCCGTCATCACTATATTACTGGCAGCACCCGCAGTTTCTTTTTGTTTCTAGATTATTGACCATAGAAACTTGAACACACACGGCAAACGGCGTCAAAAAATCTTTTAGGGGGAATTTGTGAAAAAACGTATAATGACCAACTTTATTATTTTACTTTTTCCAGTATTAGTACTGAATTTCACTAACATTTCCCCAAGGAATAAAGTTTGTATGGAAGGAGCCATACAAACTTTAAAAAAATACCCGTAGTATAAAACTCTAAATCTTTAATATTTACGTTGGTTGGGAGTATTCATATCAAGTGGTAAGTATACTGACCCAAGGTATAAGATTTTTATACAAACTTTCATCCCCTATTTCACCCCTTTCTTAACATCCTACATCATATTAGGAATACGTCCCCCATGTTTCAAGTCCCCACGACCAACGGTTTACACTGTGTACTTTCTCGTTAACCTTTCTCGACCACTAGGTTTTGTAAGACGAAATCTGCCTAAACATATATATCTGTCTAGGTAACGGTAATATAGACGACAACTAATCCTATTGTTCTTATATTCCAGGACAACCTACTCTTAGTCAAAACAATGGCTCTCCAGTTACTATCAATAAGAAACAAACAAGAAAACCAAACAACAGTAACATCAACTAAAACTCATTTGATAAAACAGATCAGCACTAATCCTGCCCTTTTACAAAACAGTTACTTCTGCAAAATACTATTCACAGATTTAGATAAATCACATGTGAAAGTGTTGGCCAAAAGTATAGTCAAACTTACTTTGGCTGATCCTGACTTAAATGTGCTCAAAATTGATGCCATAACTACTAACAGAGATTTGTTGAACATGTTGGTATTAGAAACAGCTAAAACTGTTGCAAAATGCTTTGAAAATGGGGATTTGTTAAGCAAAATGCTGGGCAAATCTGATTTTAATATGGCTTCCTTCGCAAAAGAAGTAGCTATAGTTGAATATTTCAATGAGGTAACTTTAGATTCTGAATCACAAGATGTGATCAAAAACTCAGTGAATATTTTCAAACAATTACCAATACATTATTTAGAAGAAAACTACCAATTGGTAGCAATTTTCGTGATGCTGGCAATCAAAAAATGTTCAAGTGCTAAAAAACTAAAACGAAATATTGATTATGTGCTACAAAATATCTACGAATTAAGTCTACAAAGACCAGACTTGTATCAGATTTTTCCAGCAGATTCTATTTTCAATTTCAAAGACAACTCTCTATTGGAATTGTTAACATTAAAAATAAAAACACCAAACAGTTTGATAATTATCAAAAGCCTTTTGGAACTGGCAGTCAAAAAAGTTCGTATAGACAGTGACCAGGTGAAAAACATAGTAGAAAAGCTGTTGAAGAAAAATAAGAAAACCATTTCTGATATGGCATCATTTAACGATCCTGTGTTCCAAATCACCTGCCTAATTCTTCCTTCAATAGTCAAACAGAAGAAAGCCATAACAGCCAGTGCGTTTAGATCAATTTTAGCAGACTTACAAGAAAAACTACACAAATCTTTACTAGATTCATTCCAAAACATTGATTTTGGTAATAGTAGTTTTTCACACAATATTGCTGGTAACACTGAAGACAGTGTGGTAGAATCTGAGAGCAGCGTGGCAACACTGAATGCTATGGTGGCGTATTCCTTGACTCTTTCGAGATATTGTGATGCTGCAGATGGTGATGATGCCACGAATTTGGAATGTCTTTTGACTGCATTAGAATTCTTCGTGCAAAATGCTGTAAGTTAAACATACATCGATTTTAAAATTGACTGATCTACTTTATGTCTAGGATCGGCATAACTATATATATAAAAACAACTATTTTTTTATTAACCTTTGCTGGGCAAAGGCCTCCCCAAATTCGTCCAGGTACTCTTTTCCCTCGTGGTCTCTCTTGGTGTACCCAAGTTTCTGGGCTGGCTTCGACGGCGTTTCATATCTTCAGAAACCCATCAACTGAAGTTTATGCCGTGGTAAAAATAACAGCCAGTAAAACAAGCTGGTAACAGGACTGCCTAGGCTTCTCCGGGACTAATATAAGAATTATTGATCACAGAGGCCTATAATTTTCTTGCCAATATAAATGGATAGACATATACATATCTTGCAAAAGCAACACATTTTACGGAATAATACATTTTATTACTCTTACGAAATTCACATCTGCTTTGAATGTAACCTAACCATATTTCTGTTTTCCAGATAAAAACAATAGAAAATCAAGACTCAAAACCTCAACACATAGACTCTGCCATACAGCTCCTAAGCGTAATACTAAGACGTATAAAGAAACTAGAAACACACTCAATTTTCCAAGAAAAGGACAAGTTGTTCCTTCAAATATGGCGGAGTATTAAAACTAGGCTGTTATTGGAACAGGCGAACAAAAGAATCAGCAGTGGTTGTTTGGAAGAAATGGGGACCACACTGAAGTTCGTGTGTGAATTGTCGTCCGTAGATTGTTATGTGACGAACTTCGTTGGTGATCTTAACAATTTGGTGGTGTTGAAGGTAATTTTAAGTTTATTTGTGTACCCACTGTTTGTAGAAGTAGGATGTAGGAGTAGTTATGGTAGTTATGTTACGCCAACTATTTAATGCACCTGCGGAACCTGCCTGCAAAGCAAGCGAAAAACTGAACGTTTCGCTCTAGTGGTGGAACTGCATCAGGATTTTTTTTTTATTATTTGTTTTTTTTTTATACAGTATGTTAACTAACAGAGGGCGTTCCCGTTAACCCGCAATAGCATCCATATATGATAAAAAAATATTACCATTCGAAAACAAAATGTTTTTATTTTTTATATTTAAATATTCACTAAAAATGTTAAATTGATACATTAAAGAAACACTCTGTACACGCGTACTTGCCGGCTTGGGCATTGCTACTACGAGTAAGTAGGTACTATTCCGCGCTACTATTTTGATTTTAAACAGGATGTTTCGAATTTATTGTCTTTTTTTTAATTCAGTTTATTTTATGCTTATTTTTCTATTCTGATATTTTAATTTTAATCTATTAATGATTTCTAATAAAGATTAACGAATTTAAGGGTACGCACTCTGTTATTTATCATATTGTATACCGAAAGTTGGACTTGGCATAATCAGCAAGGCCTTGGTCCTCCTGTCTACGAGAGGGAGTGAACGAAATCCATCACACGTGTCCAGTACGGGTTAGTGTCATATGTCTTCGAATGGATAAGAAAGAATGAACAAGCACAAACTTGACGCGTTGAAAATACCTATCATCCTATATCTATAACAAACTTCTCTAACGGCCGAACCCAATAACCGATCTGTCACATACTGGAGATAGAAAAACAAATGAAACAACAGAAAACCTATATAATTTTTCTGTTGTTTCATTTGTTTTTCTATCTCCAGTAGGTGATAGATCGGTTATTGGTTTCGGCCGTAATAGGCTTCTATATACAAATTTTAACAAACCTATCTGATTGCTTTTGTCTCATTATTTCAGAAACCATCACTAATGCAAAAAGAAAACACAACAGAAATAACATCTCGGAAAGTATTCAAATATCTCTGGTCGCAATGTCTCAAAACAAACATAGTAGGCCCCAAATGTGTTGCCATGTCAAAATTAATGTACCGCGCGTGTAAGAATTTAAGGAATTGGATGAGGCAACACTATGAGTTTGAAGACAGTGTCGCCAGGATAAATGAGGAAATTTCTACCGATGATGTTATTGTGAAAGTTATAAATGTTGATGATGATATTTGTGAAATTGTGAGGTTGGATTTGGATTCGTTATCCGAAATACTTTTGGCGGCGAAAAAGGTAAGTTAATAGATCTTATGTTGTTTCCTAATACTCCTTTCGGAAGTTGAAACTGCAATCACAGTGCTAAAGCAGACCGCTCAGCTACTGCGCTGTACAGCGACTTTAAAAAGGATAATTTTTAATAATAATTCTACGTGCCATTTTTAAGAGATTCTCAGCTCATATCATAAAAAGTACACACATGGTTTCTGTGGCGATTCAGTCATCTAGTACGAGTATCACGTCTTTTCGATTTTCGTTACTTAACCTGAGATGAACATAACACATACTTCGGCTTTGTTCTCGTTTCTATCTTGCACTTGTAGTGTAGTTTGACTGTTGTTCGATAGTGACAGTGACTACACTTGACCGATTTCGGCGAACTCTCTGCGGAAATCGGCGCGGGACGAATGTTTGCACAAAGACTTTGTTTGCGATTCTCATATTGGATGGGACGCCAATCCGCCACGACCGGAGAGATTCGGCGTAGGACCAACGGCTTAACGTGCTTTAAATAGTAGTATATTACTAAGTTTCAAGTACATTGCCCCAAGGAATAAGTCTAATCTAATTCTTCCATACAAACTTTAACACCCCCTTAATCGTTAATTGGGGGTAGTTGTGAAAACTGAATAATGACGATCTTTATTATATACCTTGGCCATTATCCGTTAAACATGGGTAGCACGCGAATGAGAGATAAAATTGAACTAGCTCTTTAATTACAATCTAGCACTCAGTCGCTCACGGAATAGCTCACTAGTTCATTTAGCTCAATGCTTCATTGACTCTATTTCTATACTGTGTGGCTTTGCGAGTTACGTTGACAGTCCTAAACTTGTTCAAGTATGAAGGAAAACCATTGGCTTTCATAATTTTATTTATTTGTAATAAGAACAAAACAACCCAATGAATCTAATTTTATCTATAGCTCACAACTAAGTTAAATGAACTAAAGAACTAGAGTAAAGTAGCGCGGCTCATTTTGATCTGTAGCTCACAAGTAAATCAATTGAGCTCAAGAGTTATTCGGTGAGTTAAAGAGCTAAAAGAGTGATACAGCTCTTTTGATCAAAAGAGCTGTATCTCTATTTTCTTTTCAGTGAGCTACATTTTGCATTTCTAGTATCCGTACCAAGTTTCAAGTATTGGCCTAATGGCAAGTTGAGATTTTTCTCCACCTAAGGGACGAACCTCCAAAAATCCTTTCTCAGCGGATGCGTACATCGTATAAGGAATATATCCTCAAAATTTCAAGTCCCTACGACCAGAGCTTTAGGCTGTGCCTTAGCGTTTATCCATCAGTCAGAACAAATAATTTTATTTATAGAGATGAATAATATACTAGCAATAATAACATATCAACTTTCCAGATATCCCTAGACTACAATTTCGTGGATATAACATTCGAGGTGCAGCATCTGATCCACTACGTCCTAGGAACGCAGGCTGGCGTGAGGTGTGACATATCTTGGGAAGCCTTCTTCATGCTGTTCGAGGGTTGCGTGGCGGTGCTGAATAACCTGCTGCTGGCTAGGGAAGAGGTTTTGGAAGACAGGTACGGTGTCATAGCAGCGCCCCACGGTTTCATCAGCGTTGTTTCTGTTCCTTTGGGGCTACTGGGATTAAATATATATTATGTACGCCTATGGTACTCGCTGATAATGTAGCTTTTCAATAATGAAAAAATGGTTAAATCGGTCCAGAAATTTCGAAGCTCTATATAATCTTACTATAGATAGAAGTTGAGCTGATTACTTTTTTTTTTGCATTGAATTTGTATTTTAAAATACAAATCTTGTGGCCGTATTACGAAGTGCCAATGCTATCATGATTCGTGTGAGGGAAAGAGAAAGTGCCATTCGTCTTGTGTAATTCCGTCTCTCTCTGACACAGAAATCATGATGGATTTAAGACGTCATAATAGGGCTGCTGATCCGAACTGCTAAGAAACGTGAACAATATTTTGCTTGCGCCAGGCTTGACGCAAACCAAAACAAATAAGCTAAGTTGGGCATCGCTCAGCATAATGCTGAGTCACGTGTGCAAGACAAAGCCACATGCCGCCCGCATTGACTGGACCCGCACAGCCCGTTGTATTTTTACACACTGTTTATTGTATAGCATATTAGCATAATCAGCCTTTTAATGTTCCCACTGCTGGGACACAGGCCTCCTCTCTAGCAGAGGGAATGGGCCGTAATCCAGCACGCGGGCCCAGTGCGGGTTGGTGAATGTCACATGTCTTCGAATTTTTGGTTTTAGGACATACCGGTTTCCTCACGATGTTTTCCTCCACCGTTTTGTGAGCAGTGATGTTGAAGTTAATTACACAAAATAATGCGCCTGGGCTAGGTTTGAACCCGTGACCTACAATTCGTAAGTCGGGGCCGTTACCATTTGGCCACCACTGTCTCATCAAATAAGCTATGTTGGGAAGATATGTGTCATAACCGCGCAAAATGGGCACCGCTCAGCATAATGCTGTGCCACGCGTGCGAGACCGAGCCACATGTCGCCGGCATTGACAGGACCAACAGCCTGTTGTATTTGTACACACAGTTTCTTGTATTACAAGAAACCATTCTACAAATAGCTACTTATCCCAATTTCAGATGGCCATGCTACATGCAGTGCTACCGAGCTCTTATATCTGCGCTGTGCGAACGAGCCACGACCCACGTGCAAGTAGAAAGAAGTATCGAGGAGAAACTGGCGGAAATTGCGCATTCTATTGAGAAGTACGTACTTAGAAATTCAGTCTATAACTACAATCATAGGGATGTTTCCTGAGGAATAAAAATATGATCCTATTCAGTCCGTCAGTTAGATTATCGAAAAATATTGGACACGTATTTTTTGCTTTATGGAATCTCTAAAAATTGACGAAGATAAAAAGCTTCAAAGACCATGAGTGGGGGCTTGTGACATCAGGGCGTGGTAAAAATCGTCGCACGGAGTGACGTCACACGAGTTTTCAACGCACTATATCGTCTTCGTTTTTTGTTTACGTGAAAAAATAAAAAATACTTGTCCAATATTTTTGGGAAGTCTATCTTACGGACTAATTAGATTTTTTAGGCAACTACCCTATTGAGAGATTTTTACTACCGTCTTAAGTTATAATGAATGCGTTAATGGTCGTGCTACGAAGTGCAACACATTTTATCACCTTTAACCATTCAAAAATGATGATTCAAAAACTCACTATGTCCTTTCCCTATTTTCCAGATTAACCCAATCAATAAGCAAGCGCAAGAAGCACGTCTCCCGGATAGCAGCATACACCATGGCTGATCTTTGCACATCGCTCGAACGCAACGCACCAACTAAAATGGTGCGCCAGCACCTTGAAAACTCTGTAGCCTTGCTCATACAGGCTTGTGATAGTACCTATGCCATGGCTTTCTTGAAGAGGGGGCTCGTTGGATACGTCGGTCAGATGACCATGAGCAATCTGTACACTATGTATAAGAGGTATCATAAGTATATGGGGAATTCTTAGATGGTGGAGACTATGTAGATATAGTTTGGCTGAAAAGTCAAGAAATACAAAGACATTTGAAAAACTTGTCGTAATGTAGTGAAATTAGAAGTGTTTTACACAGATTGCGACTGTAATCCGATAGGTATATAAAAATGACGAAGATAAAAAGCATCAAAGATAAAGAGTGGGGGCTTGTGACGTCATGCATGCCGTACTTAAATTATAGCACGTAGTGTCGTCACAGGAGTATTCAATGCACTGTATCGTCTTTGTTTTTTTTTACGTGAAAAAAGAAAAAATACGTGTCCAATATTTTTTTTTAATTATCTTACGGAATAATTATTTTTTATTTAGTCAACTACCCTATTGTTCTGTATTAACCATACTTCAACAATAATGTGAAAAATAAACTAGGTATCGAGAAAATTCGTTCTGTGTTACTCCCGCCATAGCTGTACCTTATCTACCATGTCTATTTTGAGTTCTCTCACATTTTACTATTTTGTCCAGCTGTATATTTTGTTTGTAATTAAATAAGAAAAAGTTATTCCCAGAATTGATGTTTTCATATTTTCCGAGAATTAACAATACTTGCCAATTAACAAGTTCTCCTCACCTTGAACTTGTAAAATTATGATAACGTTACAAATGGCCCTCGGTAACTGTCTTTAAAAATGTAAGATATGAAATAATAAAATATTTTTATTACTTTAACTGTGTGTATTTTTTATTTTAATTTTGACATTTCTAGTAGGTATCTAGTAAGAATACCCTTGTTACCTATTTGCAACTAATAATAAAAGTAATATCAGTACAAGTTCGAGTTCAACCCGAATCGCATCAAAAAAGAAATTAGAGGGAACTACGTAGCAACTAAAGCAAAAATACACCCGACTTCGAAACTAAGTAATTTCGTAACTCGGTAATTTTGGTCGTTTCCTCGTTTTTTGAACATCACTTTTTATTTTTACTTTTTAATGGTACAAGCCCACACCCCCCACCCCCCATTGTACCTACCCATCACAGCGTACGTGGTATAAATTGGTGTAAGTAACAACATTAAACAAACATGCGATTTCAGCTATCCCGATTATTCCCGATAGAATTGCTATCATTTATTTAAGAATTCAGTATCCCATCTCGGTTTTTCATCAGATCTTCCCCGAACTAAAAACTGACCATCTCGAAATACTAAGATACTCTTCCAAACCATCGTAAAGGCAGTATTTTTTTTTCATTTTACTTCGACAACAAAGAATGAGAACATCATCAATGTAGTCGAAGCCACGCATTATTAGGGATAACTCAAATACTAGTCGTCAGATCTCAATGAATTTAAATGGGACCATACGACTAGCATGCACCAGCTTTCCAATATAAAAAGAGTCATCAAAATCGGTACACCCAGTAAAAAGTTATTAGGGAACACACACAAAATAAAAAAACAGTCAACTTGTTTCTTTTCTAACAATTTTAATAGCCTCTACGCATCTTATTTACTCATACAAAATCTCAGAATATGAAATCATTAGGTAGGTACTAGTGCCTTACCTATTCCATTACTGTACTGCATTAAAATAAAAACAGATACTACCACAAAGCATCAGGTCCTCCTACCCTCTAGTCCTAGTCCAGCAGTTTTCCATATTAGGAATCGCAAACCTGCACACGATTTTGAAGTACCTTTCAGTTCATTGTCCGTAAAATACCCTATCAGTAGAATTTTCTCCAAGTAAATGAAGATAAGACTGAGCAGAATGAATCGCAAGATTTTATCAACGCAATGATGATTGTTTTCAACATTGTCATGCGAAATATCATTACCATAAAAGGTAAAGGAATCAAAACTGCAACCATTTTCAGAGTAATTGAGATAGCGGGTAACTCAAGGTCATAAAATAAATATACGTATACTCAGGAAACGGAATTTATTTGAAGAGTTGTAGTAATGAAGTGCCTATTGTGAAAACTTAAATCGCGCGCAAATTCAAACGTCATCTGCGATTTTGCGGCTGTTTCCGTCTGTCCGTATATGGGCATTTGTTGAATACTAAATTCTGATTGGCTAACACGCTGTCGTCATCAGTGACTCACTTTTAAAGTTGATTGTAGAAAAGTATTTTTATACTTGGTTCAGCAAACTGCCATGTATTCTGATATCTAATCTCACTAACATTGGAGTGACTTTTATTTATCAATAACTTTTTTATTCGAGCACACTCAGTGTGCTTTATCGCGTAGCTCAACAGAGTTGCTAGTGTATTTTTCTGAAAGTTGTCACCCTGCCGCTGCCACTTTCAAACTAAATTTTACTATTTTAATATATACAGTTCCAATAAATAATACTAAAAATATAAAAGTGTAATTTTAAATTACTCTGTTTGTGTTGATTTAAGTGAATTTGTGTTTGTTATAAAAGGACATTGTATTGATTTTGTCAATCAGTTTGACGCATGCGCTCATTGGGTGTCGTAAAAAAGGTTGGCCAACATTCCGAACAGTGTCGTTCCGGTCGCCGTTGTCGTGGTGTCGGTGAAGTTAGTGGTGAAATTTTTACGTGTATAACATCAAAAAATGGTAAGTGAAGAAAATAAATTACAGTGCATAGCAGTCGTGTTGTGTTTTTTCAATACTACAATGGTGAATTATAAATCAGAATGCCGCAATTTCACGGGAAATCGCTCTTCAGTAACCGGTGCCGCCATATTTCGCACATCCCACCGCCGAGTTTGCACGCCTTTTCGTAAAATTCGTTGTCACCGTTCAGTGATTTGATGCCACGTGTTGTGTTTTCGAGTTTATGATCACGGAGATGTCGGGCTCCGGCGACATGACGAGTGACCATTGCGCCGTGATGGGCCGGTATTGGATTTCACGTACGTTTGAAAGGTTATTCCTGCAACGCCTTTTTTGACGAGTTAGGAGTGTCCTATGCGGTAGTATATGATATTTGGGGGCTGTAGAGGCAAATGTGGTGGTCAGACGAGTTATCAGTGGTTTGTAGCGTGTCGGGGGCAACGAACTTTCCAGGGAATGCATCGTCGCGCAATCGCACTTGCGTTTGACCATATAAGGCGTAGTGATCGCGGCACTGCTTGTCACATACATTTCGTGGCTATTTTGGGCGAATAGGCGCGTCTAAATACCGCAGCCGGTCATACGTCATTATAAAAGTGAGCCGGGGGTATTGGCCTGGCAATGTCAAGGTCGTTACTTATTCAACTCCATTGACGAAATTCTAGCTGTATAAGATATTTGACAGGTACCTGCAACGCGCAAAATTGATCTCTACGTCTAATCAATAAGGTCCAACAAAATGGCATTACGCCAAGCCGAGTTGTCGATATCGAACTGTAAAGGATTAATTTTCTTATCATTGTAGTTTTCCTGCTAAAACAGCTTAAATTGTACTGAAAAATGATAAGGCCCTTACACAAAACGTTGGTCTCTGTCAAGGAAAATCATATTATATTGTCTCACATAATTATATCCTATAATAAAGCTGGAGGTTATTGTTTAATTGTCCACAACTTCCTATTAGCAATAGTTATTACTGGATCTGTCCTTAATTAGTAGCATGAATAATGAACATATGCAAAATCACCTTACATGAGTAATGGAATAGGAATGCTGTAGATTCATCTTCATCATATAACTAAACTTGAACTTGTGACTAATAAACTACCACCTCCACTTATCAAAAGTTTATTGACCAGTATTTCCAGTAGGAATCTAAAAACATGCCTATAAACCAAGGCAATATATAAGATTACAATTAATTACTTGACTGCCAAGTTAATTCATTCTGACTCATTAGTCAGAATGAATTAACTTTTAATTCTGACCATTTATCCTCATTCTAATAAGAACAAATTCCATTTCAATTCTGCAGATTCACCAAAATGGTATTCTATATTCTATCAGTGGTCCATTATTGCATGGTCATATTCAAGGATGGTATGGTACCTATATTATAAAGAAGGTAATGCTTGTGAGGTTTTGAGTTTGTGATGCTGTAAGGGGTAATCTCTGGATCTACAGAACCAATTTTCAAAATTATTTAACCAATAGAAAGCTACGTTATTGTGGAGTGACATAGGCTATATTTTATTCCTGTATTTCCGCGGGGCGCTGCTAGTCAGCTATACAATTAGGAAAATACCAAAATATTGTCTTCAAAAACCCCACCTGCAAAATATGACAAAAATGTTAGAAATAATCACTCTTCAAGCTGTTTGATGCAGTTAGTGGGCTTTATTTTAGTTCAATCACAGATTCAATGCCACTGCATTAGACTGTTTGAAGTGTCTTTTTTTAACAATTTTTAAAAAGTCGGGTCAGATTTTTTGAAAAACTATGTTGTTTTTGAAAAGATGATGAAGAAACCACTTACCCTAGAGTAAATGGTTTCTTCATCATCTTGAGCGTAGTCTTTTTGACTGATTAAATATAAGTATAGTTGCTAAACAGAGGTATACAGGCATCTTTTATTTAATTCAAACAATATTATGTAACGATCCTGCCAACATAATTATGCTCTAGCATATTTAAAAATTGTCTAATTAACTCACAATCATCAGTTCAACCAAGGCAATATACTGAACTCAATTTTTTCATTTATAGATGTTCCTCTCTGGTTTACCGGATTTAGAGGGAGAGTCTGAGTGATCAGTAACTATTTCCATCTCCCTCCAACACTTGACAGTATGTCAACACCTCTGTTTACAAGTACCACAGGCCACTATTGATTTTATAGTTTTAAACCACACAGCTGTCTGTTTTTTGTTGTGAGATAATATCTGAGGGGTGACTTGCGCGTTTTAAAGTTAAACTATACTTATAATAAATCTGTAGAGAGGTCAATTCTGTACAAGGAATATATTTTCAAAATAACTATCAGGGGGTGATTAGTGATCGATACTGGTGCCAAAAATGCAATCAGTAAAATTTTTGTGTCTGTCTGTCTTTCTGTCTGTCTGTCTGTCTGTCTGTCTGTCTGTCTGTATGTTCTTTATAGAAACAAAAACTACTCGACCGATTTTAACGAAACTTGGTGCAATTATTCTTCATACTCCTGGGCAGGTTATAGTATACTTTTCATCACGCTACAATCAATAGGAGCAGAGCAGTGAAGGAAAATGTTGGGAAAACGGAAGAAGTTACTCCATTTTTTAAGCTTCCGTCGCGTGTGTAGCCTTAATGGTTAAAGTTACATAGAAATCATGTATTACGGAAATGTTCTACATAAAATTATCTAAAAAATATCCCGAAACAGCATGTCTATCTTTTGTCAATTTTAAACCGATCGGGCTGAGAGTTTCAAAATCGGGGGTAAAGTAACTATTCCACGCGGACGAAGTCGCTGGCAGAAGCTAGTACAAAATAAAATTGTGTTGCTTAGGAGACTCTAATAGGCTTGTTTCACCACCCCTTGATGTCTTCATTCATTGTCCTATAATTTAGTTATAAAAAAGAAAAACAGTATTTCAAATAAATAGTAATATTTTTTCCACCAGTTGATGCCCCATGGTATGTTCAACATTGTCCTGAATTACAGAAAGAAAAAAAGTTTTCGAGATTCTAAATCTTTTCTGAAAATAAAAAAATACGAATCTTCCAAATCCGTAATTTCAGTCCTTCGCTCAATAGTTCCAAGACCTTTTGCACATTAAAGGAAAAGATTTCCATCTTTACAAAACCTATATGACCTTCTTAACAGACTTTCTACTTAGCAGACTCGTCATTTTAAAAGGCCATTAGTCATGTACCAACTCATTGATGCCGATGAATAACTGTACAAATAGACTATTGAATACTAAGTAAGGATATGATTAATTTGTTATTTTAGAGATTAATACATTGAAGGCATTATCATCATTCTATAATTTTTTAAGCAACATCGGCATCGCATCTGAGTCCCCACAAGTTGCGACTGAGATGTGAACATTGCTATATTATATTTTATCCATTACTAGCAGCGCCCCGCGGTTTTACCCGCGTAGTTCCCATTCGCGTGGGAATACGGGGATAAAATATAGCCTATGTTACTCAGGGGGAATGTAGCTTTCTAATGGTGAAAGAATTTTTGAAATCGGTCCAGTAGTTTTCGACGATACAAAAATACAAATCTTTCCTCTTTATAGTATTAGTATAGATGTAATTGATGAGGTTGTAAACTCTCTATAAATTGTCAACTGACGAATTGTAATACTTTTTACGCATCAAAATTTGATAGTCGATAATCTCTCGGAAGTCATTACGAGAAATTGGACATATGCTGACGACATGTTAGTTTTACAAGGTTCTACAATTTATAGAATTTTCTTGCCTAGCCAAGTAGCTGAACATAGGGCACAAGCAGCTTAGAGCACTCCTACACGAATATGTTTGGTTCGAATGGTATGACGATAGCAAGACTGAGCGAGCGAATTTCGATATGCCATTCATGTTAGGTTACTTTAAACCCTGCAGACGGGAATAGTGTCTCCGTCGTTGAGGTTAGAATGTTGAAATTGAATAAACTTACCGTATCGTTACTTGCTTTTCCATAATTTGTCTGAATTACTCCGAGATGTTATAGACGTATCAAATTATGATGAGTAAAAAAATATTCCTAATGTTCAGTTGACAATTTATCGAGAGTTTACAATCTCAAGATATTACGGAGTTTTCCATATTTTGGTGATATACATATATATATACACAAACCTTACTCGTTTATCGCTCTTTCTATGGTGAAAACCTTATCAAAATCCTGTGCCTGGCTTACACTTGTAAGCGAGGACACAGATAGAAGCGGACAGCGACTTTGTTTTGTACTGTTTAAATATGTCTAAATTACAAAGTAATGCGTAATTAAACTAATAAAAACATCACCTTAATACCTTTTAACCATTTATAGAAAAGGCTGTAAGTAAACCTTTTAACTCCCATTGACAAATGGAGTTTCTCTAACCATATAAGGTCAGTGGCGTATAAAAACTCGTACCGTGAGTCACATTACATCTTGTGAGTCATACAGTAATGTTTAGACCATGTTTGTAGTCTAGACTTTCTCTGTATGTATAGTTTACAATTTACGAGTATTAGCTGTATGACAGATGTGTCTGATCTATTCAGGATTATAAATGGATTTAACTAATAATTATTATTTACAAACTTACAATAAGATATATGTAACTGCAAGTATAGATCGTTTCTGAGATTGTGTTATATGAGATCAGCGTAAAATTTACGCAAACTGGAAGGAATTTTCTTCGTTCCTCGTATTATTGACAAGAATGTTCTTCTCTTCTAGAAAAATGTGCAACTAATGGTAATTCATAATGTCACTTGGAGGATGCGATTGTGTCTCATATTATCTACGAAAGCCGATAGATAAAGCGTTTTGCATATTCATGATGTTTCCGCTTTGGATCCTTTTCAAATATTCTTATCACAATACGAACCCAGCTGTTGAACAGAGTCTATCTACAGAGTTCAAGGAAGTTTCACTGTCTGAATTCAGTCTGCTTTAATATCGCTAGCTCTAACAAAATGAAAGTATCACTAGGAATGTAAAATCAATTAGTTCGATATGATCGTTCCCTTATCAGTAATTTTACATATCATTATATCGAAACGAAGTATATAATTCGATGTAATTTGCCATTTGAGTCATCATCTGTTTTAGATTCCGTTTACTAAATAGGCACTCAAAATCATTTATGTTGTGAAGTTAAAACATTCAAAAAAATTACTGGCACGTAAGTGCTGCACACTTGTGACCTTTGAGATCACGAAACTTACTGTCATCAGAATCATGCCAGACAAACGTACATCAATGTTCCATATATTATTACATTAAGTCCGGCTTTAGAACCTAAAAGCTGTCTGCTTAGCCCAGTTGAAGTCTGGCACTAATGAATCTACCATCACTAAGCTTAAGCCTAGCTTAAGTAAAAAAAAGTCGACAGCACTAAAGAAAGAAGGCAAAACTAGTTACTTTAAACAGGTTTTTTAAATCATACTTGTCCCAAATTTCAATTTCATTAGTCATGGAATATATTAGCTCTTTCGTGCCCAGGTGGTGGTCAAATGCCCCTTTTACGACGGTGCGGGTATAAATTACTTCTTTATAAATAAAATACACAGATGAAAATCAGCCCCAAACGGACAATAGTAGCAAGCAGAATGAATTGGTAAGCTCGACAGCTTCGTCCCCTGCCGAGACTCCCCTTTTGAGTGCTAATAAGCATGAGGAGGATCTCAGGGGGCGAAAACTGGAGTTACGGTTACACGTTTCGCTTGATCGTAAAAATAAAATCGTTGGGCTTATCTTTGCGTTCACAATTTCGTCACATTTTTCTGTGAATAAACAACAGCTTAGAACCGCCGATGATCCGACGGAATCATTGTCTTTTTTTTTTTTCAAAAAACGAAATCAAAGTTTTCGGCTTGTGGGAATATGTATGTGACTTACTTATGGCTTTTAGTTTTACAACTAGAGTTGTTCTTGTTGAGAAAGCATGTTGATCAGAAACCACATGAACACTGCTGAAAGATGGAAGGCATCATGATCATAAAATGTTCAGAGGAAATCGACAATATCATCTCTACGACAATCAATGTCAAAATGTATGGAGATTAGAAGAGTTTTTGTTAGTTTGCGAATGCGAACTCCATAAAAAAGTTTTTTAGCCCTCCTGATCTAAGTCGATATATCAAAACAAACAGCTGGTGCGCTGAAAGATATCTTACGCCATCTATAGTTCTATACACAAACTGACCTCTCAAGTACTAACAATCGTCTCATACCAATGAAATGCGTAAAGAAAAATCGCGTACCTAGTCCATAGTCAACTATAACTTACTCATCAGTACATTCCCAAGTCACCTGAGTCAGCCAGTGACGCATACTTTTATAGTTAACCGACTGACATTAAAGGTTGATGACCTTCATAACAGTTTTTTATAGGACAGTGCCGCCCGCGTTGATACTTATGCGGCGATGTAAAGAAGTAGACTGAAAGGAGACAGTATTGAAATCGAAATATATTTGTGTGGATATGTATTGCTTATATAGTCTTCAAAATTAAATGAGTACCTAATGGAGAACAGAGTGCGAATTCTCGCGAGTTTTCAAGCAAGGTTTGCATTCATATCTTATTCGTCATATATCATAAACTAGCTTCTATCCGCGACTTCGTCCGCGTGGATTAATTACTAACCCCTCGATTTCCAAACATTCTTCATTGGTGTTTCGCTCCAATTTTTTCTAGCGTGATGATATGTAGCCTAAGCCTTCTTCGATAAATGAGCTATCTAACATTGAAAGATTTTTATAGATCGAACCAGTAGTTACTGAAATTAGCACGTTCAAGCAAGCAAGCAAACAAACTCCTTAGCTTTATATATTAGTATAGATGTATGAAATGTTGAACTTTTTTACACGAAAAACATTGAACGTTACTTAAAAATAAGTAGTATTAGCCCTCTGATACAATGTGACGAAGACAAAGTGCAATCAAGATTCAATCAATCAAGAAAAGACCATTCTCTTGACGGTAGCTTATTTTAATTCCGTTCCTGTAATATCAACAGTCGTGAGATCGTGGCACTGAGCTCTTCAATCTCACAAGTACCTACTGTTAATAGGAAATACTACTAAAAACAGATATCCGATAGCTGTGGCAAATTGACAACGCTCAACAGCTTATACTAAAATATTCCAAGCAACTATCTTCTTGAGACATCCTTCATAGGTATCACTTTTTGATCGTAAAATTATGTTATTCTTTCATTCTAGGGTAAAACTTGCTCATGAAGGCAATATAACTACAGTCTTTGTTCCCTGTTGCTTGAAATCTGTCCAGTGTTATTTCCATCTTTCCAATTGTTTTATCAACCTGTTAGGCTGCTATATGTTGTCCTTACTCATTTTGTGTCAGTTGAATCATTTTCCTGATGTATTGCCTAATGTTTCGACTATTTTAAGAATATGAGGTAATATTGCTGTCCACCATACGGTTATTGTTTCGTATATTGTTTTTCCTAAAACCTCGACGTTTGAAATTAACTCATTTGGTGGGATTCGTTGCTAAGCTTCAACCTGTTAACTAGCTGAAAAGAATTTACTATCTCACGTGATTTATTTAAAATTAACGGTATTTGCAATAAGCAAATACCGTACTTACCGTACTTTGTTTCAAGAGCTCGTGGCTAAAGAATAACAGCCGCACAGGACGATCTTTAAGGTTAAGCAACGCTTGCCAAGGTTGGTCTGTGGATGGGTGACCATCTTAACATACCGAGTTTCCTCCGTGCCTCGGAAAGCACGTTAAGCCGTTGGTCCCGGCTGTCATTTGTAGATCTTTGGCAGTCGTTACGGATTGTCAGAAGCCAGAAAATCTGACACCATGGCAGTCTTGCCTAGAAGTACCGTGTTCCCCAGTTATTAGGTTGTGGAGGTCTGGTAAGCAGCCGCTCCACGTTAAATACTGGTATTCAGCTAAATCCGGTATGACTGGAAGCCGACCCCAATCTAGTTGGGGAAAGACTAGGCAGATGATGATGGTATTTGCAATAACACTGTGACAAATTCATGTTGAACGAAAAAGTGTAAATAACATTCTCCAAAAGTCACTTCAAACAACTATACATTGATGTCTACTTTTTTGAATTGTAAAAGTGGAATGTAATTCCTTAGTATGAGTCACTAATGTAAATTACCGTATTGGACTAGTTTGGTGTGGAAAGGTTCCTCAGAATTTGAATAAAACGTGATAATTATGCAAATCGATAGGTACGTTACCTACATCTGTAAGTTAATAGTCAAAATATTACCTAACACAAGTGGTTTCGTTTGATTTGGCCACTATCTCAGGTGTCAAATGGAAACTGCATATAATTTCACAGAAAACTAATCTAATAACTTTAATAACTTAAATAATTAGTAGTCGTGAAGATTATACAGAAAATGGATGGATGTTTGAACGTTGCTGGGCGGGTTTAACGTGTTTCTTATGTAATAGCAAAAGATATTCTAAAACATTTCAGACGAATGTATTCAGAATTATGTATGCTGCTCCAAAACCCCGCAAAAGCTGGATCTAAATAAAATTAATCAAATGTTCAGGAATAGCGGAGTCGGTCGTACGACAGTAAATTAATGTGGGTAGTATATTTTTTCCGTCCCCATTGGCGTCACTGCTATAATATGACGTTCTACATTGTGTAGAACCAAGTTTGTCTCTGGCAAATAATTTTACTGATGCAACTCTAGCTTTTGTTAAGCCATCAGCAGTTTCATAATTCAATCTTGAATATTCCAAATGCCAAGTAAAGGTACGGCAGATTTTTAAGATGCTAATCGTCCCATTCCATATGTAAAAGTCGGTCAAGAGAAAGGGCATGGTCTATTGCAGGCGTAGGATGGCGAAATAGGTGGTTACGATTGATATCTATTTAGAACTTTTAGCAAGGAAACACTCGTGTCATTGAAAAACATGAATTCTATCCGCGTCTTCTGTATTATTAGAAAAACTGGAATGTTCGGTTTTAGAGCAAATGAATGTAATGAACAATAAAGCTAATTCATGTGTGAAACATGACATGAATAGATATACGAGCGTTTGTAGCGTTATCTTATATTTTTAATCAATTCTGTGAGAGAGTGGAATGTTTCAGAATGTTATTGTAACTAGGACAAAATTCTCTCCAACAGCAATTTCTAATTTAAGTTGCAGAAAATTGGCGTTAATTGAAAACAGTTTTGATTAATCGTGTTATTTCTCCGACCAAAGATAACGTTATTTGCCCCTCGTTCGGTAAATTCGAGATTTTCTAGCAGTTTAAAATGATCAGGAACTATTTTCTTTTAGAAATGAAATCAGAGCTGTCTTTTAATAAATCATTTTATCAAAATTGCGTTCTTGAAAGCTCTATTATATTGCCTTCAGTGAATCGATTCTGCCATTTCCTAGGCTTTCAAATCGTTTACTTCCTATAAATACAGTACCTATCTTCTTCAAGGAACTGGCCTCACACTTTCAAGGCTCTTCAAAAGCCGTATAAACCGAATAGAAACTAATAAATTATTCAGAAGCTCGTCGGGAATTCTGAATTGCAGTACTGAACCACGGACGATCGATCGACTGCCGTAGTGCTGTGTCGTGAATTGCATGACGATAATCTCGTCTAATGCGGCAAAATGGTGCAGTCTAATACACCCACTCGGGCAGAAATAATGCAAGTAAGGTGATTAACTAAACGTACTGTGAATACATTAAATAATGTTTTATGCTTCAGGAGAATGGGGAGTGACGAAGCAATACGATTTACTTGCTTAGCTCATATCAGCAGTTATTTTGGCCAATTTATGACCAACCAATACTTAAATTACTAAACACATGTTTTATAGGATTTTGACCTTAAAATTCAGCTGTACGACGGCCACACCGAAAAGATGAAAATAGCCCCGACTTCTAAGGTCAAGGTGGTTAAAGTTATAATCCTTTTGACCTTCACAAGGCAGTGCTAAATTAGAAACGCTTCGTTCAGTTCACCGTCCTTACCTTGAAGAAAAGTCAATTGCTTACTCGGTAAAATGGTTAGACGCGTTCTGTTTAGGAAACTTAAAATCTATATTTTCCGTGACCATTACCAGTCAATTTTAAAATGGAAAGGATGCTGTTGGATTTGCAACTCTGGAAACAAAATCAAACTATGAGATCACCGATCCGTTTAGCCATGATTTAGCAAAACCCTGCGAAATAGTTACCATGATATGTAAAGGTGGATGACGTTCACGATCGTTATAATGAAACTCTCAATTTACTGATGTTCACACGATATAAATAAAGAAATGCAATAACAATGACATCATTCAGATATTAGATAGGTACTGAAATAGATTCGCTTTTATACTGTGATATAAATAGATTCATTGTAGTCGACGGTAAAGAATGGGCGGACTATTGCTCACACTTCGCATTCTTTAATTAATGCTTCACTGAATGATGCCGATTCAAAAATGACTTTTGAAGGCCAATTCTCGTAATTAATAAAATAAGTTCAAAATCATTCTAGCGCTACAAAACTTCATAGTTTAGGGAAATCGGAGGTGTTTTCACAGTTGATGGTACGCAAATGAGAAATCAATTATTTCATCAAATTTTCGTAAAGTTATATTCGGCAATTCAAACATTTTAAACCGTAAGCTGCACTGTTGCATGTGCACATGTCCAAAGGATTAGAGAACGCACGTGTCTTAGTTCATGCACCGCCCTATTATTAGATCGTGCTACGGCCAATGTCTTCGGCGGGTGTCGACTAGGGCTATTTTTACCGTACCACGCGGGGGATTGTCGCTTTTAGATCCCTCTAGCAGTGTTACGGTTTTGTTAAGTGTTGAATGGTTCGTTTAGACATTTTTTGAAAGTGAATCATCAACGCTTTTTACCCAGATTTAAAAGTCCAATGTTCGTTTGTAAAAAGGTTACTATAATGATGAATTTATAGTAGGTATTTTGTAAGAGAAATGCTCTGGAGTGCCAGTTATCTTTCAAAATTATTTGACGTGCGACAGCCCACAGCCATTGTAATAATATTTAGATGAGACTGCTGACTGCGAGTCGCTCACATTTACGTCCAAAATTCTTTACGTTCGACCGAAATAAGTCTGAATTTATCACATGTAATCCAAGTCTCACTACCAGTATTTATTACGCATGATATCCAGCCAGAGTGATCGACCACAAGGTCTATCTCGTACTAGGTCAGGGTAAAACAGACAAGTCTAACATTACACTGACTGTTGACTATACAACTCTAGACCAAGCCCACTTGATCCCGCATGTGTTATTCATTGAACCGAGAACCACCTGTACAAACAAAACAAATGGGCAGAACAATTATACCTATTTTAAATGTATGGAAACATTACATTTGTGCCTCGAAGCCCGACCGACCTCATATAAACGATGATAACATTCCTGGTGAGTCATGAGATGACATTTACCCTCACGAAATGTTTGAGACTTAATGGGTATTGAAATTAAGATTATTGAGATTAAGATTTTATTCTGCGGGTAGTTCGCAAAAGCGTGAAAGGCGTCTGAGATTCTTTGGTACAGTTTTGAAAGAGGTTTGATATATCCTTCCCTTCTTGTGTTATCGATAGGTCAAAGGTACCACGGCTTTGTACTTATGCTATTGAGTTTGTATGAAGATACAAGTAACGAATACGGCAGAATGATGATAAGAATGAAAATGGTTTGCATTTGGAATTCAATAGCTTATAGAAGGCTTATAGAAGCTTTACCTTAATAGTTCATTTGCTTTGTTCCAAGTTAATTTTTCGAATAGTTACAAAACGAATCGTAAAATTTGATAAAGATGTCTTTCATTTTCCGTGGGATATCATAATCTATAATTGATCTATTTCTCACGTATTTTTCACTGTTGCTTTATGTAACTAGTTTTCATTTATTTTGGCAGACTTCATGTTTCTCTATGTAAAATTGACTACAATGCAGTCTAAAGTTAATCAGTCTAGAACTAACTGCATCAGCCTTGTGTTTAATTGAAATAGAACTGAATGAAATGCGACAACAGCTGCCTCCGTATATAACGCAGATTATTTCAGACTACCCACATACTTGCATAATTTATTTTGCAGTGACCCGAGTTTCTGACATCTGGTTCTGAGGGTTCTTTGAGAATTTATTGTTGATTTTACTAAATAACTTTGGTTTTAGTTTATACTTTCTGGTCATGAATGATTTTGAAAATACCATTTAGTTTAATGATGCAATTAAGAATTAGATCGGTCAATTATAAAGAAACGTTACGTTTGAAATAAGACATTGGTAGGTACATGAGGGAATTAATTACCGTAAAGTTTCGCAAAGCTTATAATGATAAAAAATTATGTTTAGTTTTACGCCCGATTGAAGAATAGCTCTAGTTCATGAAATCAGTTTCCTCTTTATAGTTAAATAGTAACTAGAGAAAACTGTTCCGTTCATGATTGAAATTCGGCCTTCATAAAATGCTCTCTTAATTTACTATGGAACAAAAATAAAGCTACAATCTCTTCACAAATCTTACAACCGCACTAGAAATGTCTCTTCCATAACGTCTAAATAACTAGTGACGTATCTACGCGAGTCTATTTAAAATCAGTTGGCCAGTCGCCTGTTGAGACAATAGGCACCCATTTCATGCCTATTGGCTAGTTCCGTTCAAGCGAGATTTAGGACCACAGGAAATGTTGCTTTTGGAATTTTTAATGGGCATTACGTATCGAATTTTTGTTTTCAGAAATGGATCTTGTAGCTACCTACTTAGTTATTAGGGAGTTCACAGTTTTCGGTACACGTAGCGAAGGATATGGTGGTTTTGAGAATTTAAGAGAAAGAAACAGTCTGAGAGATGTAAATATTATTGATACATTGCAGACTGCAGTATTAGCTTGCGATTTCTTATCGTAGGAAAACATAGAAAAGGAAGAAGCGTTTGTAGAATCATTTTAATTTAAAACCTAAATCGAATTCTTTATGAAAAAACGGTAAATCATCATTATCTGGATGGATAAGAAGTGAAACAGATAGCCTCGTGATAAAAGCAAAACATTCCGCTAAAATGACCCAAAGGAATATTTATTTCTATTCTCTAACACTAAAAACGTGCAAACGTAATCCTAACATTTAGTACGATGCTCTAAACTACGAGACATCTTCTTGATCTCGCCGTTTCCCTGGCAGGCATCCAGGGAACGCCCTACTTGTAATTGATCGTGCATTCATCTGTATTACCACATTTTTATTTATTTATTTATTATTTATTTATTTATTAACATCAAATGTTACATGCATCATTTGTTTTCTATGGGGCTACCGTTTGACTTCTTCAACCCTTAATTCTTTTAAGTTTTACGGACTATAAATTACGGCCTATTACAGGGTGTGTAGATACGTTCCAACCAACTTATACAATGAGAATTCTTTAAACCACTTATTCCCAGCTAAATAGTAAGAAGGTGACCGGAGCAGTGATTTTTCGTCAATTTTGTTAACTTTGACGTTAAGTGTCGATTCTCGGCCTCGGAACAAATGATGTTGCTATTCTCATTTTCTTGTCGAGCCAAGAGACTTTAGTGCTTTACTGGTACGTGACAAATTAATCCGAATTTTACTACAGTATGGTTGCGATTTAGAGACGAGCAAAGTTATTCAGATCCGAACCGTTACATAGGCGAAAAAATTTAATTAAGCACGGAAAGAATGCAAGGGTTTCTGTATTAAAGGATTCTTCTCGAATAGGGAACGCTCGACCCGACCCGCAATCTCTTCAAATATTTCATTAGCTCTAACGATAAAGCATGTCTCTTTGGAATTACTTGCGAAGGTATTTCACATGTTAACGGTTTTCAATCGCGTCTATTTATTGCCTTGACTTTGAACAAAAGTCATCTTTGGGTTAATCACATACTTCGTTGACGTTAATCCATTGGCAATGGTCCCTCATCATCAGTCTTTTTTTATTATTATTATTATTATTATTATATATTTTTAAGATGACACCCTTCGTTACATGCTACGATTCGTAATTTATCACCTCGTATGTGTTTTTAGTTGTATAAGAAATGAATGCTTTTTTATTATGGTTTGAAGGCTGAAAAAGGCATGGTGGAACTACTAGTCCAGTAAAGTCTTTTTACAATATTATAACAATGCAATCCATTGTTATTCAAACAGTTCTATAAATTTGACGTGAATGTCTGTTGCAAAATATGCTCAAAATGAGTTGTCAACTGGTATGAGAAAACATAAAATTGACCTTACAATATAAACCCTATTTCGATTGGACAACTGTTAAATTCAATTGATAAATTAAAAATCTGACGTCCCGTCCGCACATTTCCGTCCTATTTGCTTGGCTTGACACAGTTCGAGACTATGCGTGTCGGTAATTAAAGGAACATAGAATAAATCATGTCTCTAGATTTGAAAACACGTTCACATTGACGTGCTTGTTCCCATTTTTCTTTTTTAGGTATATCTTTAATAGATTCCTTTTCCGAGCCCTTCCTTTACCTTACATGTTTATCCCCTCCGATAGGAATCACGTTCGCCCCGCCATTTTGTTTAAAATCCTAATCCGCCATTTTGTTTCCAGGCGTCAGGCGTAACAGTATCGGACGCTTGTAAAACAACGTACGAGGAAATAAAGAAGGATAAGAAGCACCGCTACGTGGTGTTCTACATCCGCGACGAGAAACAGATCGATGTTGAGACCGTCGGCGAGCGTAACGCCGAGTACGATCAGTTCCTTGAGGATTTGCAGAAGGGCGGCACTGGAGAGTGCAGGTAAATAAATGGTCTATTTTTCTTATTTAAATAAGTTTATAAGCTAGGAAACAACGTGGCGGATTGGTTTTGCCTGAGATCCGCGAGAGGTGAGAGCTTGTCCATGCAATAAATTCTATAATTAATGGTCGTTCGCAATATCGCTTAGAAAGAAGGCTTTTCACAGAGGCCTACTTGACTAGGTTATTCCACAGTGGCTCAAGACAGGAAATACAAAAAAAAAGTAGGTGTTTGTCCTGCAGTGGAACAGCATACGCTAAAATAATCAATAAATAGCCACACACGACTTAGCGTTGTAGCGACGCTTGAAGACGCAGCTAAGACGTCTTCTGGTTGAATGATGATGAAGTTTGGCAAGTCATGGCTGGCGGAGAAAACAGGAACAGACAGGAAATCTACTAGAACAATTATCCAGAGGATGTTTAAAACCAGCAGGCAGGGACGAAAATACCGATTTCATTTTAAATATTTGATAGTAATAATGATATGAAAGCATTTACAATTTTGTTTTTACAAAAAAAACACTGTGATACCTATACCTAGTTCTAGTTACGTAAAAGAAAAACTCGTAAAAGATTTGCATGACTTGCACTTTTATACGTCCATTCACAAGCTCAAAATATCTTTAGAGCTTTTGAAAAAACTTGGCATAATTTCACATCTGGCTCAAATCATCTGCAACGAATGCAAATGCTTCCGCGCCGAATGATTATATCACTGGGCTATAGGTCCGTAAGCTTACAATAAATAGGGTAGTTGACTAAAAAGATCTGATTAGTCCGTCTGATAGATTTACAAAAAATATTGGACACTTATTTTTTCTTTTTTCACGTAAACAAAAAATGAAGACTATACAGTGCGTAAAAAACTTGTGTGACGTCACTACTGGCTACAATTTTTACCGGGCCGTGACGTCACACGCTCCCACTCCTGATCTTTGATACTTTTTATCTTCGTCAGTTTTTATAGATTTGTCATAGGAAAAAATACGTGTCCAATATTTTTCTATAATGTAACTGACAGACTAAACATAATCATATACTTTTTACTCAGGCAACATCCCTATTGAAGGGAGCAGTGGTGGCCGAGTGGTAACGGCCCCGACTCACGAATAGTAGGTCGCGGGTTCAAACCCAGCCAGCCAGGCGCATTATTTTGTGTAGTTAATTTAATCACTACTGCTCTCATAACGGTGAAGGAAAACATCGTGAGGAAACCGGCATGTCCTAGAACCAAAAATTCGAAGACATGTGACATTCACCAACCCGCACTGGGCCCGCGTGCTGGAGTACGGCCCATTCCCTCTCCTAGAAAGGAGGCCTGTGTCCCAGCAGTGGCAAAATTAAAAGGCTGATTATGCAACATCCCTATTGTGAGATTGTAAATTCTCTTCTCGGTAAGACACATTCCTGTCAGATTTATGTATTTTAGTAAAGAGATAGTTGGATGTCGATGGTCTGTCTGTCACAGTAGCTTTGTTCGGAAACTAAAGGTTTCGTTCGTTGGTCTTTCTTTACTTTAGACTTATTTTTAATGTTTACTTTCCAGATATGGTCTCTTCGATTTCGAGTACACGCACCAGTGTCAGGGCACGTCGGAGGCTAGTAAGAAACAGAAGCTCTTCCTCATGTCATGGTGCCCTGACACCGCTAAGGTCAAGAAGAAGATGTTGTACTCCAGGTAAATATCCATGCTTTATCTGCTACTAGCAGCGCCCCGCGTTTTCACCCGCGTAGTTCCCGTTCCCGTGGGATTACGTGGATAATATATAGTTATATAAAATAACCTATGTTACTCAGGGTGAATGTAGCTTCCTAATGGTGAAAGAATTTTTGAAATCGGTCCAGTAGTTTTTGGGTTTTTTCGTTACATACAAAAATACAAATCTTTCCTGTTTATAATATGTATTAAGTATAGATATACATGTCCATCAAATATGCACTGGGAACTGCTTGGCGGTTCTATACTATATCGCAAAATAAAGATCTCGAAGTCTTAGTGACTTCCTGTAAACATTGATTTGTTGATTTGACGTATTCTGGTGAGGTCAAAGATGACATCCAAAAAACAACTAATTTTATCTAGAACTAGCTGCTGCCCGCGACTTCGTCCCCGTGGAATCCCCGATTTTAAAACATTATTTATCGCTGCTCCGCTCCTATTGGCTTAAGCGTGATGATATATAGCCTAAAGCCTTCCTCGATAAATGGTCTATTCAACCCAAAAAGAATTTTTCAATTCGAACCAGTAGTTCCTGAGATTAGCGCGTTCAAACAAACAAACAAACTCTTCAGCTTTATAATATTAGTATAGATATGCTTTTGATTTCTATAGAGAAAACGAAGTGTTCCCTCCCACCTGTCTCAATAAGCACGATCTAGCAAAATATGAAAAACTCTTTTGCGGGCACGAGCTCTTGAAAACTATAACAAAAATAGTCGATAAACAGTTTTTGAATTTTCTATGTTGGCCATCCATACTGAAATATTTATAAAAATCATCATTATTTGTAAAGTCGTTGGTTTGTATAAAGCCATAGTTTTCACGCTACTGGATATCCTAAACGAAAAAGAATTAGAGTTTGCGTCAGCTATTGTATTTTTATTCTTTCTTTTCTATGTACCTATGTATACAGTGTGAAATTTTAATGGTTGTTTTCCCGAAGCGAAATGAGTTTGTATCGGTAATACAATCGATTTATATATATAAAAAATATTAGACTCCATAAATGGCAGATTAACAATTGTGATAAACAAAACTCGAAAGCGACTTGAACCAACAGTAGTGCATCGCGCGATACGTAGGTACGCGGCGGTACGTGCGTCTCATGTAGGTATCTACCTACTTTATGTCTAGTACACTACTATTGATTCTCGCTCTTTCGAGTTTATGAACACTTTTTTAATGATTTGAAAAAAAAAACATTTTTTTTTTTTAGTTTAACTTTGTGTTTCGATAGTACTACTGATGGGTAATCGTCCTGCCGCGGGAAAACAACCATTAAGATTTCACACTGTATATAAAAATATTAGCAAATAACGCGTGTCAATATCCACACGTCATCACCCAAAAGCAATCCTGAAATACTCCACGCGTTATTTGTACACCGCAATGCATATTATCTCCACTACGACAGAATTGTGCTACTAAATACTTTATTGCACACACAATGAAAATAGTTGACTAACATAATAGGTATGTTTCCTGAAGAATAAAAATATGATCCTATTTAGTCCGTCACTTAGATTATTGAAAAACATTGGACAAGTATTTTTTGCTTTATGAAATCTCTAAAAATTGACGAAGATAAAAAGGCTCAAAGATCATGAGTGGGGGCTTGTGACATCACAGCGTGGTAAAAATCGTCGCACGGAGTGACGTCACACGAGTTTTCAACGCACTATATCGTCTTCGTTTTTTGTTTAATAAATATATCCCAATATTTTTGGGAAGTCTATCTTACGAACTAATTAGATTTTTTTAGGCAACTACCCTATTCTATGGGTACAATTTGCAGTCTAGGCTAACAGTGATAACTACCAGGCAACCTTTTTTTATGGTTGGGAAATCGTCAAATTACTTCTTTCGCTCTGGGCTGAGCACAAGGGAATGTCAGACTCTGAATAAAACTCACTCTTGTTCCTCCTAGTGTCCTTTGCGTTACATGGCGGCGGTGACTCTTTCGAACAAATTCCTGCACCTTAGTAGGCGCTGATCCTATGAGGCCCCGACTTCTTTACTGACATCTTTTTGAGGCGCGCGTGGAACACGACGCTCTCTGTACCTACCAAGCAACGTTAGGATGGACTGAAAGGACTTAAAACAAAAATAGAATAGAATAGAAAAACTTTTATTCAGGACAGACACAGCACAACGATTACAAACACACTTTAAAGGAGAAAAGTCGAGTAGTCTGCGATATACTGCTTTCTGTAGATAGTATATTCACATCTAAATAGAGAGAGCGGTCTCTAGTCGTTCCAGACGTAATCGTGTGATAATAAACTCGGGAGTCCTTGCGCACTGCTGCCAGAAACACAAAATTAAATATAGCGCGCGTTTACAACTTGTGTCTGAGAGGAAATATTGTTTATGAGCTAGTTAGTGTGACGGTATTTGTCAATATTTATGTACCAGCAATTTCGAAGTAGCCTATTTACTGTTCCAGACTATCTCTGTGTCAAATTTCATCCAGATTCGTTCAGCCGTTCTGGCGTGATTAAGAAAGAAACAACCATCCAAACGTTCGTATTTATGATAGCAGTAAGATAAAAAAACTCAACATCGCCCAACGGTTCTGCAATATGCCAGGAGCGGTCCATCAACCTTTTCGGACATGTTTTGCGTTTATCCAAGCATAGTCTGGAAAAGCTGATGATAATGAGCCGGGTCGAACACACTGCAGAAGGCCGCATGGCTTGGAGAGCGTCGTATGTGGTCGCGATCCTCAAGAGTGTAGGAACGATGACGACAAAGATAAAACTAGGTTATAAACCCAATTTTTCAAAACCAGACGAAAATTATACATACATAGTTTTGTTTCTTTCAAAATCAAATAGTACTGCAATTATTAAGAAGCTGTTGGACGGTTCCAATTAGTTTTTTTTTTTTTGCTATGGAGAAGAACTGTTCTGAAGTTAGCCAGTTTAAAAAAATATCACTGAGTTCGCAATTTTTCCTTAATGCACTATTAATAGGTTCATAAAAGATAATGTGACAGTTTTGTTATCAACAAATGTTATTTTACATTAATAAAGGTAGTTTTGATAAACATCTCTTTGTTTCTTTATCTTGAAAATCATAATGATCGTTTGATACAGTACAATGTTATGAAATAATGAGTATGTGTAATACTATTACTGGATATCTGCTTAGCGTGGGATCCAGTGGAAAAATATGCGCGTTTCTATAAATTGCCATGGATCATAGAAATGTTGTAGTCTATCTTATGTGGGATTGAGACAGACAGTTCTGCCGCGTGTCCAAAAAACAAAATGAAAAAAAAACAGCCATCAAATGGGTCTCGTTGAAAAAAATACAGCAAGAACTCAACGCCTACCCAGTCGCCTAAGCCCGTACTTGCGAAAAATTGTGTAAGAAAAGATAGAGAAACAGCCTTTACACAGCGGTGGAATAAATTGGACTAGGAGATGCAAAATCCAGCTCATCATGCAATCTAGTTCTTAGCAATATCTATCTAGATAACCTGCATTATGACACTTCTGGATAAATTGCCTTCCTGTGCTTATCCTAATTAATATTTTAAATGCGATAGTTTGTTAGTTACTCGTTCGCCTAAATTGCCGTACCGATTTTGATGACTTTTGGATTTTACAGAGATAGATGTGTCCAAGGGGACACTATTATGAGCTACTTCAATGCAAGTGATACCGAACAAGAAAAAATGTTTCAGTATAAAAATACATTTACAATTTCCTAATTACTTTTATTTTCCTTTAAAAAAATCTCAACATTGCGTTTTTCCTTTGTCTCCGCTAAAACCTTAACAAAAGTACGCACAAAAGGCCGCGCCCTACACTCGAAATCATTACGATGACGCATACGATCGAATCATGTTTACTTAGAAGCAAGATATCCTTATCGACACAATAAACTGATAACAGGAAATGCTATTTGTTAGTGATGACGTAGTCTGGAATTGAAAGTCATGCTTTGACTTTGAATTTTAGGTTTCTCTTTGTGATGTATGCTTTATTTTTCCACTGACTTTTCTCGAGCTTATGTCTCCCATAGGAAACCTACATTTTTCCGGCATAAAGTTATTTTGTAAACAGCTCAGTTTTTCTAGAGATTACCTCCTAAATAGCATCCAATTACTTGTGTATCACCTGTGTAGCTTCCACCCTGCTAGCATGTTACCACCTTCCTAAAACTACTTCTATACAAAGAGAAAGATTTTGTTTGTTTGTTTGTTTGTACCGAATAAACTCCGAAACTACTCGACCTATTTAAACTATTTTTCCACCAATGGACAGCTACATTATCATCGAGTAACATAGGCTAGATTTTATCCCAGTATTACCACGGAAACTGGAACTACGCGGGTGAAACCGCGGGGCGCTGCTAGTGGGTAATATTTTTGCCCCAAGCCATGACACACATCTACGAAGTTCTTGTTAAATACGAGAGAAGAACGGCAGTAAAAATGTAATACTTACAATGCCCACTATGATTTTATCTAGCAATGATTTTGGCAATATACGATTGATCGTCGACATTGCTGGTATATGCGCGCGTCACATTACTCACATTGTTGTCACGCCAAAACAAGACATGACTGTACAGAAACTTAGTCCTGTCATATCTAGATTCGATTTAATAATTCGACTATAAAAAAATTATAGTCAAATTACATTTCCCCCTTGTTAGGCTGGATGGATGACAAAATGTTGCTAGCTGCAGTTTCTTGTAGGGGTATAAAGATTGCACTCTTTTTACTACAATTGCGACGGCGAATGACACGCAAAAAATGATGGCAGTGTTTTAATACGTGATTCCTTTGTCCTCAGCTCGTTCGACGCACTGAAGAAGTCGCTGGTGGGCGTACAGAAGTACATCCAAGCGACCGACCTCTCGGAGGCCTCGCAGGAGGCTGTTGAAGAGAAGCTGCGCGCCACCGACCGCCAGTAGGTCGGGGAAATAATCGACCGACGTGCGAGGCAACGCGACCGCCCCTATAAACAACCTTCACAGCACCACAGACTAACTACACGCAGTAGAATAACGTCTCTCAACAACGTTGCACCACTGCATGAAGCTCCTCCCTGTGGTCTTAGTCAGTATTGTCAGGCGGCCCGCGATGCCACTCAGTTTCGCATGGGTTTTTTTTTAATATATCGTTTCCTTAAGCTTTGCAGTCGTGAGTCGAATCTAAACAGGAGCGGTCCCGCAGTACAACAATCAACTGTAAACCCAATGCCGCCCCGCGACAGCCTCTATTAAAAGCAATTAAGGAATCTTTATGTAATAATTTAAATTATACTAATTATTATATATATTTTTTCCTATAAAATAACTAAAGAGTAAGTTAAGCTCAAACTAAATTTAAATGCAGCGTACGTGTCGATCTTTTTTTATTAAATTGTAAACACTGGTATGCGAACGCCGGTCGGTTTTTTATACTATTTAGATTGTAATATAAAGAATGTACGATTTTATACAGTCACCTAATTTCGTTTGAGATTCATTGTAAGCTTGAGCTCTGGCTCGATTCATGGCGGGCGTTGGATAAATATTTTGTAACTGATTTATCCAGAAATACACTCGATATAAGAGAACATTAGTTGTTTTATTTGTTACTCATTATGTTAAACACCTATAACGTCATGCTTCCGCTGGGGAATAGCGATTAGTTAGAACATAATTATACTAGTTTTGTAAAAGATCATGATATGATCTTAAAATAATTTTATTGTTGTACAGTTCCTATGACAGGTAAGTTAGAAATTCAATTTACACCACTAATAAAGACAACATATACCACCTCTGCCATCCTCACGGGGTCTAGTGGAACTGAGTACGTAGATCAAGACTCAAAGCATTGTTTCAAATAAACTATTACCGGCTCTTAAAGTTCCAAAAGGTCGGTAAGACAAAAGCATGAAGCGTCGCACGTTCGAAAGCATAGATTGCTATGGCGAAGAACGTATAAGAAACTCCACCGACACTTTTAAATCATGTAATCTATACTAATATTATAAAGCTGAAGAGTTTCTTTGTTTGTTTGTTTGAACGCGCTAATCTCAGGAACTGCTGATTCGAATTGAAAAATTCTCTTTGGGTTGAATAGATCATTTATCGAGGAAGGCTTTAGGCTATATATCATCACGCTTAAGCCAATAGGAGCGGAGCAGAGATAAAGAATGTTTTAAAATCGGGGATTCCACGGGGACGAAGTCGCGGGCAGAAGCTAGTGTATTACAAAATTCTACCCTTGTTGTTGCTTCTATATGTGAGTGAAGTCAACATATAAAGATTAAGATATGACCAATTGACCGGCGCGCGAACATGACGCGAGTATCGGCTGCAGTACACAGTTATACATGCAATAAAAATGTTAGAAATGGCGGTGCAGTTGGATAAATAAAACAAGACTAATGATACTTTAAAACATTTATTAAAACTCGTCGTGGCAACAATATTGCTATCACACTATCTTCTATCACAAATGAAATCTTAACTACAATCAAAGTAGTAAGTTTCAAACATTTATATTTTAGTTCTGACGAGATTTTTGATACTTATTTATTTTATTGCCGTAGACAGTAGGTACGGTAGTTTTCAATAAATTATAACCTTTATTCAAAACGAACACAATATTCATGTAACTAATACGATTATACTTAAATAAGCATTACATTATTGAATTCAGGCAGTTCTTGTTTTACTAATATTATCAATATTTATTTGAATAAGCGTTTTAGCAAAATACCTATAGATTACCCCGATTTAGTAACAAATTATTATCTGGCAGCATTATCAAATTAGTGGCTAAGCGCAGCGCCATCTATTGCCGCAGTGTTGAAATTTTAATTTGAAATCGTTGGCCCATTTTTGTACTGATCTTGTTCAAGACATTTCTATGCAAAATCATGGTGGATGATGGCTTGAGATATGACGAGTACGTACGTAAGTACCTAATTGCATCCATTGCTGTTTTAAATGTAGGTATGCATCAGTGTATCCTATCATAGGATACACTGATAGCAATGTGCAAGTTAAATAGGCCAAAGACAATTTACATTCTCTATGAAATAGGCCTTTCAATGTATGGCCAACTTGAAACACCAATCCCAACTGAAGTTGAAATCTTTTAATTTCAGTAAATGATGAGAATGTAATTTATCGACATTAATGAGAGTTACACGCGTTAGCTGATATTATAGGATGAATTTTCAGTTCGCAACACTTGACTTGCGTTTGGTTAGTACCTACGCGTCGATAATACTTTTGCAGAAACAGAAACATTTATGGTGCAAATGGACCTAAACGGTCCGTGTCTGGCTCAAAATCAACGGATATATCGCTGTTACCTTTGTGTTCATAATAAAATGAGACACCCACCGATGGTTCTCTATAGAAAATACCTACTGTGAAATTATAATTTATTTGGACATGGGTGAAGTTATGACCTAGATATTGGCGCCTTCTGCGCATGGATAGAAGCAACCTGCGAATGGTGGCGGGGACCATCACCGGACACTGCTCACTGAACAAACACCTACACAGGATAGGTATCACAGACAGTCCTCTATGCAGAGCATGCATGGAGGAGGAGGAAACGGTATCGCATGTGCTCCTTGAGTGCACAGGTGTAGCCGAAATACGCATACAATAGGGACACCGAATTCACTTACAGAGATGCTGAACACACTGAGTGGACTGATCTGCTTCTGGAGGGAGGTCGGCTGGTTGGAATGACGGCCGCCATAGCTCACGCACAATGGTCCAATATTAGGACTAAGTGCGGAAACCAAAACCCTAATAGATATATAGAAGACCTAGATAGCTCCGCGGGCAGTGTCTTTTTTTTTCAATTATTATTATTGTCAGTAGCAGGTAATAATAAACTATTAAACATCGTGTTGGATAACGCTTACCTATGTTTTATCTTGTTGCGCCCATTGGTGTGATATTTCAAAGCACATAAACATAGAATTGTAAATATAGATAATATGTTATTGTCAGCATTCGAACCATGCATGGCTATGAGTCAAACGGTTATATTGTTAAAATGAGTTTTCAATTATATTTAGACTTCTAGAATTATAACTTATACCTAATAAACTTTGCGGTAGAAAAGTCCTTATAGATAGATTATAAAATCTAGAGTCAGTAACCGAATTTTTCGGATTTTTTACCAATAAAAGCAGTGCTTAGCATTTTAAATATTTCTAGCTCTTGGGAGTGTTTTCTTTATTTTGTCCTGGAGCAGAGAAGGTAAGTACATAGAGCATAAACCAAAGGTTCGTTTTGAGGAACGAAAATGATTGAAACAAATGCACGTTAGCTTTTGTTCAATCATAATGTCGATAGTTTATTTACAGAAACCAGAGGATAGTTTCTTGGACTCTTAATTAGTTTATTTAGTAATGTATTAGAGCTGGTTCACATTAGGTCGGACCGACAGTTTACTGTCGACCGACTGTCGGTTGTTGCTGTTCACACTAGACGCTGCCGACCAGACCTAATGTGAACACCACTAACGGTACGGTCGTTTTACTGCCCTGATCGTCACAAAAGTTGACTTTTGTATACGATGGACGACGAAAAGTTTCGTATTTATTTCGCTATCCATATTTAAACGTGCTTTCTCTGCATACACGTCGACGAAACTGCTCGTGCGGGTGGCGGGCGGCTGGCTCCGCCGCTTCGCGCCGACAAATGTAAACGGCGCTATACTTGCCAATACATAATATATCGATGGCTCCTAAGTATACTGAGTCAACTAACAAATTTTGAGAAATGCACTTTTTAGTATATTAACAATAATTAAATCATTTCCTATCTACCCGTAAAAAAATAAAATTCATATCTCTATAAATAACTAAGAAAAAATAACGTATATTGGATCAAGTATACTAATTTATTTATTTTGCACGCAGTACACTGAGTCAAGTGCATGCTACCAGTATACGCGGGACGCGAATTCGCGAAAGTTGAAACTGACTCAGTATACGTCGAAACAGCGTGGTGTGCGGACGTAATTATGAGGTTTTTGTAATCAAGAAATAGTAGATTTTCTTGTATTATTATGTTTTCTGTCCTACAACGTGTTGAAAGAAATGTTATGAAAAAATGTCCGAGGAGACTAGATCAAAGACTGATGACACAAAACGTAGTGTACTTGATTATGTTGCAGGTTTTTCGCCTGTGGAATCGCTTCATACTCGTAAAGATTCCAATAAAAAGTATTTTGCCGGATTTCCATCATTCCCTAAAGTGTTTAGATGATTCTGATCAGATAACTGCAGTCAGATCGGAACAGAATAGTTTTTTTTAATGTATATAGAAAGTTATAAATACAATATATAAATTAGTCATCGTTTTCTGATTGTTGGTCACACAAAAACGAGGGAGGTAGTATGTATGCAGTAATAGAAAGGCAAACAGAAAGACAGACAGACAGTAATAGAAAGAAAAAATACTACATACACCTGCTCAATTATTGTACATGGCGTTTCAATTTGCTAAAAAAACAAACAATTAAAAAAATTAAAAACACACCTGCCATGTCAAAAAGTATATAATAATATTTTTGTTGCATTCGGGGGACCTGTAGGAACTATTCAAAGGAACCGTCCCCCGACTGTAATTAAAAGATTATTATCTATATTGTTTTTAATTTTTTAGTTAATTTTTGACATGGCAGACGTGTTTTTTTTTTAAATTTTAACAATTTTTTTTTTCATTTCGTACCTTTTTTGCTATGTACTAAGCAAGCTTTGGACTATGACAGTATACGTAGTCTATTTTCATGAAAACTAAATATTGTCGTTTTTATTAACAAACTTTTTATTTTGGTAGTCCTGTTAACCTTTTGACCGCTTGTGTCGCTTTTATGCGACACATATTATATATTTTTTTTATTTTCACTAACCCGGGATAAATCAACACATCTAACGAAACCACATACATTGATATCGTGTAATAAAAACAATCACAAACATACATACAAAAACCCTGAAAACATTACACTCCTTTTTTGGGCAGTCGTGGAAAAACCGACCATAAACCTTATAAGGTCATCAAAGTCTCTCAAGATATTGTAATGGATCTCAAAACAGTGCTTAAAAAGTTCAACAACTGGAGTTTTGCCTGTGATGCATCTAAGATGCAATGGAATTAGTCACTGAAATAGAAATTGAGAAAATCCTTACAAATGATTGTATAAAATTATTTATGTAACACGTAATCAAACTGTCCCTAATATATGTAGATTTTAGTGATCTTCGCTCAGCTTACTATAGGCCAATCCTAATATATAAAAATTAACACATAGATTTAATGGACATGAGCAACAAATTCGTGATACCTAAGGAATATCACTTGTTTTTGAATAACTAAAAATATAATTTGTCTTTTTTTTCTTTTTCTAGATATTGTTTTTTCGTAACTATTAAGTACTGACCTCATACTCGTACCTAAGGTTAATTAATTAACAAATAATCCTCATATTTTACAGAAATACGCAATTGATACAATCAATATTTTGTATTTTTGTTATCTAAGACTAGACCTACCTAAGCCTTTGTGTTTATGTCTGGTATTGTTGATTTTTGTTAATTTTATAGATATCCTAAAGTTGTGTTAATGTTACCAATAGAATTTCGAGATCTCTTTAATTAAATATTGAACGTTAAAAGCGGTTTTGATTATTTTAACTATCTTGTACCACACTTGACTCAATTTACGGATGGTTCACTTTTAAAATGATATCCACGTATAATGAGTCAACTTATTATATTTTAACAAAATATGAGTTCATGAAAGGAATTATAATACGTAAAAAATCCAATAAGTAAATAAAAACAGTTTTTGCCACACTTATTAAGTAATTTCTCCCCAAAACGTAGATTAAATAATGCGACGTATAAAAATATAAGTGGTAGTTGATCCATTTTTAATAAAGAAATAATCGCCGTATACTAGTTTATCTACATTATCTCATAAATTAATAAAATAATATGAAATTTGTTATGTACAGATGATAGGGTTTATTATATTTAACTCACTATGATTAGTTATTTTTTCTTGGTTGTATTAACAATTTAAATATAACCATTCGCTCTTCTTATCGCCCTCCTGTAAAGTTATTAGAAGTACAGTTGACTCAGTATACTTAGGAGCCGTCGATATTACGCCGACCCGACAGAAATCGTGGCTGAACGTCCGGTAAAAGTATCGGCTCCGATAGTTTGGTCGGGTCGCCCATATGTGAACGACGCTACCTATTGAAATACATACGCCGAAATATGGATCCGACACGTGTGTCGGCCCGGTAAAACTGTCGGTTCGACCTAATGTGAACCAGCTCTTATAGTGCGTGTAATAATCTGTCACTGCTTTTAATGATATTTTATCACTAATAGGCATAAAACTCCCAGAAATAAATCAGAAGCATATAAGTTCCAAAACTACGCCATTTTTATCTAATATAATTTGAAATGGAATTGGATTAACTTTTTTAAACACACAAATATATCTAGAGTACTTATTTATATTAAAATTCCTTTTTTATGAATCACATTTAAGTTGAATAATTAATATTAATGATTAAATTGTAAATGCATTTCATGGGAGAGAATTGTATTATACTGTTCTGAATTTTTCAGGGTTCAGTACCTACATTACACTATTTAGATATGAATAGTAAGAAATATTTTTAACTATTATTAAGATAAGAAGACAATTCTTCATTACACTTGGCCCTAAGAATAAACCTTAACTCACACCACATTCGACATCCGTCATTCATCCTTCGATTTTTTATATTTTACAGTAAATATTTGTAAAGGAGAAATATCATCGTTTTGTCGTAGTGAGTCGTGAGTCGAGTTAGCTCGATGCGACATTGGTATTTCCTACATCATGCATCATCGCATAAATATAGCTTATGAGTTAAAAAGTCACACTGTGACGAAAAATCGCCGTCATTTAGGCTCTTTACATTTCATTTTAACTCTAAATAACTAGCTACGAGTAACATCTTAAAATCAAAATCTGAAACACAAGACAATCAACATAACGGCTTCTTAAATATTGATTAAGCCTCCTAAACCCTCAAAGTGCTTAGCTCCGTTGTAAACGCACAATATTGTATGTAAAATATACGAAATAAAAAAGTCATAACGTAAAAAAAATTGGAATTGAGAAATAAAATCTGGCAACGTTGAATAATTTTGCACTGGGGCATCACATTTGTTGATTGAAATGTGATGCCAGTGCAAAATTATCGAGTCACTGGTAGAATCTTGAATCCTCATAATAAAATATAAATCGTCAATAAATAAATACTGCAACACAGTACATTGACTTTACGATCGTTTGAATAAGATCTACATAGTTTTCTGGTGACACTCATCTTTTGAACGATTTTTATCATCAAAAACAGAACCGATCTTCTGAACGAATTTAATCGTCTTTCGTGTGTGTCAAGTCGTTTTTCCGACTGAACTATCCAACCACGTCAATGGTTTTTGATATTAATTAAATACTGATGGTACTTATGGTGTCTGCGGGCGCTGGGGTCACTATTGGTTGCTGAATTGTGGGATCCAGTAAGGGAATGCTGTCCGTTGTCCTGAAAAAGTTAATTCTTTTGGTATTTTTCGGTAAGTACTGGGCGATATCATTGACCATATCGAAACGAACTTGACTCCTACTGAAAGCTCGGGCCCAAAGTAACAGAATACGTATTAAAAGTGAGAGGTATCCCCCAGTCAGTGGTGTTTGTCTCCTATCGTAACTTAATTTTTGCGTTTTTATATTACATGAGTAGGTACCTGTTTCTTGTGATCGTAGGTTCACTGATAACAGCTTCGCAGCATGGTGCTGTAGTCTTTAGCTTTACAATCGGCAGTGTAGTGCAAATCGTTGTTGTTAGGTAAATGTACTGAAATAAATAAGAAATGTCACAAAACCACTGGGGAGGATTTAAAAAGCACGAAAGACATTCATCCTTCAAGCTTATAATGTATTAAGCCAAACTTACCATAACAACAACAAGAATTAAATAAATCGTTGGAGTAGACCAGTGTGCAGCATTTTCTATGGCCACTACGCCCATCACCCAATTGATGGCGAAGAAGGGTTCCAACACAAGACATAAGTTCAAATATGTCTTCAACTCATTGCCCTCAGTATTCCAGCTCCATTTCCAAGATACATTATCCATGTACAACATATTGAGGAGGCTCTTATCATGCAAAGCTTTAGCAGCTTGAGCCAAATTGGGCTAAAATAAATAATTTCAATTAGTGCTAAGCTACCATTTTAGTAAGATCTGAAAGTTACCATACTGATTAAAAATCCGACCTGGCAACTCACCTCACTGCCTGTCTCACCGTTTTCCCCTGGTATTGCCATATTCACGTAATGACAGTCGTCCTCACTTCCATTATAATCTTTATCGAGCGTTTCTGAACTATCTGTGTTCTTCCTACTACTGCCTGGCGTATAGATATTATCTAAGGTATCAATACTGCCATTCTTATCATCCATTTGATCTGTTTTAGGCCAATTAGCTATATGGTGGTCGACTAATTCTTGTATTTTAGCAGTTAGAGTTTCTGCTTGTTTTTTATTGACGCTTTGTAGGCCTAAGATGATGATAGCTGTGTTGATAAGGATTAGAATCATGGCTGGAACCATGAAACCCATGACCATGCCTTTTTCTATTGACATCCAGCAGTAGTGCTTTATTTCATAGTGTTCCATTGAAAGAGCGTAGTTGAACTGAAAAAAAAAGTTTACTTGAAGTGGGTACTTCAGTATTTGACAGATTTATTTCGAGAATTTATTAGTTTTTCCAAAACTCACAGACCGTTTTTACATACCATCTTTCGGGATGGGATAACCTGGGCACAAAAGTTTTGGTACTTATATACTTTTGAAATAGCAGATGATTTGTCGACCGTAGAATATCGAAGATTTCACTCTTTGATTTCCAAATCCCGAGCTAGAACAGTTACAGTAGCACAGGATTTGGCAATCAAAGGGCGAAACTCCGAGTCAAGTTATTCGTTACATTATTTGTACGTACAGCCAATGTATTGAACGCTACCACCATTTATGACTTGCCATCCCTCAAAACTCAGTCTAAATAGGCATCTTCTGGGCTTACTCGCTCACCACGCGATTGAGGTTAAGAGCGGGCACAATACACCAAGGTTTTTTAGTTGGAAAAAAACAAATGACTACTCCCGCTCCGGGCGGAGCGGTAAGACTGTCAGGCTTAAACTTGACTAAAACCCAGACCCACCCGTGTTCCTCCAAATGCTCTTTGCGTTCCAGGGCCGCTGTAACTCTTTCGAATAATTTCGCAACCACGACCGGTCCTAGATCATCAACCCGAGCCTGGTCCCTCATGGTCGGCGAAAGATATAACCTCTAATGGTGGATTTTATATAATATGCAAATGTAAGAGCAATAGTATATCTTACCATAACAACAATAGCTGGCACGCCATACGCCAGCAGGTAGTTGTACTTGAGTGGTAGAAGAGTGTCACACGCACAGTACTCAGCCACTGCCGCCCCTAGCGCCACTATCCACATGGCACAGGAAACGTGAGTGTAGTGCAGGAGGAGGGCTATCCTCTCGCATTGAGAGGGAGATGATACACCCTAGAGAAGAAAGTGAGAAAATGAAAAATGGAGAATATTTGTTTTTTTTTATATTGTCTAGTGTTACATATGTGCAACAAGGCAACCTCTACCAGTCATCTTTTGGGTTGTTCAATATAGTTAAATAGAATAACGTCATTATAACGCTGTATTCAAGTAACAAAGAACCTTAAACTCACCATAACAGCCTGTATATAAATAACAGTGCAGGCAGCTAAACAGCAGCATAAGTTAATATTGATAGGATACAACTTGCTGCTGCGACGGAACTCCGCCGCGTACTCGCTCCACATCAGCCACATCACCGCGCCGATAAGGAGGACCACGGCTATGCCGCTTGTGATGAAGATCTGGTGGAAGAAAGTTCGTAAGATACGCTTAATTCCTTCTGTTATGTCAGCACGCATTAGATGAAAGAAAATGTTAAATAGAGAAAAGAGCGCGCTGGTTTTGGTTGACAATTATTGAGGATCAATTTCAGTGCTATGGCGAGTGACTGACGACTGTGTCAAATATAAGAAGTTAGTTGAGTGAAATAAAGGAAGTTTCCTTCAAAGGGTTCTTCCTCAACATATGGGTGTTTAAAGGGGGAGGCAAGGATTCTCCAATTAATAAGATGTCGTTCATTTGATCTCACCAGGATCATCCACTCGTTCCTGACTCCATGGCAGTTGTTGAATCCATACAAATACGTCACGCTGTCTATAATATTATGCTCCTTCAGATCAGCGTCAGCTAGAGAGTCGTCTGGTAAATCCGACTCTACGTCTACCTTGTTGTCTATTGTCTTGCTTATTACTGCCAAATAGAAAAAAAAGGATAATTATGAGAATACCTAGAGCATAAAATCAACTTTTTTACCATTGTGTATGAACTAAATAAACAAAATAAAGATAAAAACAGATAACATAATTTTATAGGAGTTACAAGTTTTAATTTTGACGATTTTCCGATCGATGAAACTCCGTCTGTCACTTTACATATACATAGTTCCATCTTTTATAAAAAAAAAAATGAAAATAAAGAATAGGTATCACTTACCCTGATTACTCCTAGACACAAACTCCGGATTTGGATACAGTTGAGGGTTATCATCGTAAATGGAAGACGTAAAGTTCGATACAACGCCTCCGTACTCCGTGTCATAAGAGGTTATATCATAGTCGGACCGATCATCGGCTCTAGGATACGTCGACTTATGATACCTGATGGATACTGGCTGGAAGGAGCGGTATGATGGCTTGGATTTGAAGTAGTCATCGTCTCCTAGCCTTCGCAGATGATGAGAACTTTTGTTTTGGGAGGCTGAAATATTTAATGGTGTTTGTTATTACGTACTAGCACAACATATAAATATTCGCACATACAAAATCCCCAATCCCAATTTTAAGTTGACTCAGTTTAGATCGAATCTAAACTAAAACAACTCAAATTTGTATTTATCTTAAAATTCGATCGCTCTGAGACCCTGCGCTCTTAATAACCAAATTAACATGTTTTCGAGGCTAACTAAATACTTAAATAAAAATAATTAAAATAAAATATCAATACCGTAAGGTTAATTATTGATTACAACTTCTAAGTTATGAATAAAAGTGTAATGCGTGTGACTTTTAATTATTTCTCATTAGCGTAAGTAAAATCAAGGTCAATATAGTATTTGTAAGTTTATTTTCGGCACGCGCAGGTAAACAAAGAAAAAATGTTTCCTATATGGAATTATGCTGTCTATACTATCAAATAAAATCGTATAAATTCTTACCGTTAGCATCTACAATACAACACTGTACAATAAAATATATCAATAGGATAAATTTAAAAACATATAAATGCATGTTGATTTATTTAATCCTTCTATCTTTACGAGAAACCAACCGAACATAACAACAATTTATAGTTTCACTAAAGGAAAATGATCGGTTTGCATATTTTAATCCCCATAGGTCGTTGATATTATAGTTTTATCCACTTAATTATTTAAGCGGCGATAAAAGCCAGCCATTTTCACAATTACCGCGGAAAATCGATACAGTAGTTACGATCCTTTACACTGGAATACTTTGTATTGTATAGGTTTTAAATTTTGATGATGGTGATATTGAATTCATAGTTACAATATATAAACTAAATATTTACTAACTAAGCTAGAGCATGTAACTAAAGAAAAAAAACATATTTTATTTCAATAAATAATTTGTTTTTAAAACAATTTCATGCATTAGTAGAAATTGTATTTTATAATATAGCAACACTAAGAATTATGTAATGTCAAAGAAGTGTTCCAGCTCTTTATTGTATTGTTAACAATGTTTTTAGTCTATCTCTTTCTTACACCAAAGACTGCATCTAGACATCTCACTCTCATGTTTTGCAATCAGATCCAGATGTTTATTTATCATAATAATTTCGGGAACCAGACACATCTGTCACATTCACAACAAATTCAAAAGCGCAATAGAAATGTAACCAAAAATAGATACAAAAATGAGTGCAATATTAAAATTTATCCGTGAAAACCACATACTGGCCCTTATCGAGCAGGCCATAGTAAAAAAGAAGTCCCGGCTGAGTTTAAACGCGTTCGAAATCATTGAAATACCCGATTTGCTTTACACCTGTTCTGATGTGGAACATCTTTACTTGCATAGAAATAAAATTACAGTGGTTCCTCAGGAAATAACACAGTTATTAAACCTGACAACGTTAACTCTAGACTATAATAATATCACGCATCTCCCGCCGGAGATCGGTCATTTAAAAAACTTGGTGAATTTAAACATAAGTTATAATCCTTTAAAAGTGTTGATACCGGAGATTGGTGACCTTGAGAACCTTGAAGCGTTCTGGTGCAACAGGATAGGGCTGCGGGAGATACCCAAAGAAATAGGGAAGTTGGAGAAGCTGGACACTTTTGGCGCAAGAGGGAATGAACTGGTAGCTTTACCTGAAGAAATAACCAAGTTAACGAAACTGAGGTGAGAGTACAAGTTATTACTTAAAAAAAAAAAAAAAAATTATGCAATGTTCATACAAAAATGTGTGTTTGAGATGGTTTATAGTCTAGATATAATTTGAAAATAATAACTGGCTAGAAAATTATATTAGATAGGCAAAAGGAGTTCATTTCTAACAAAGTTTTAAAATTGGAATCCTAATTATAGGTACAGAAAATTACCTCATACAGTGTGTCATTAAAAAAATAACTACCTTGTAGTATTTACTCTGATCAAGGTGATCTGTGCACAAATACAGAGAGAACCTTGGATTTAACCTTACAAACGTTTTATCTATAATTTGTTAAACTATTTGTTAATCGTTGGGCTCTGTGTCAAGTCTTTTCAATAATGTCTATCTCCTGATAGTGCCTTGGCACAGTTTTTTTAAGTCTTAACTTTTGCAGTCATAATTACTTCATACAATGGTGTGAAAAAGTATCACATTATTTAAAAAGTCATGAGTAACAAAAGAATAACAAGCAACTGTGTAAATAATATTAGCATTTAAAAGCATATTATTACTTCAATTCATATTCAAATAAGTATTCTTTTCAATAAAAGTCTATAAGTGTTCATAAATTGCAAATGCTTCATTATAATTTTTTTACATTGGTTTCCCACATAAATATATGTTAATTTAACTAAAAAAAAAAGGCCTTTGAATTTCAATTTAAATCTTTGGCCAAATTATTTTTCAGTTATGACTTTGACGAATGAACAGTGCTCGGAATAAGTAGAGCTATTAACCTACCTATACCTAATTAGATCCTCAACCTTATGTTCAAAGAACATAGACAAAAAAGTGGAGACTTCCTTACAAATGATTTTTTTTTTTGGAATGTTTTCCGTGAGTTTTGGGACATCATTAAGTAGATTTAGTATTAATGTTGTTAAAGTAAACTAATTGAATTCATTTTCCAGGAGAACATCCTCAAATAAACAGTACATAAGTTTTCTATTGTTATTAATTCAGATAAAGAACTGGGTCCTCATGTTTTCGTTTCCCAGAATAGCCAATAATTGCTGTCTCTTTCTATTTTGTTTGTCACTGGTAAACAATGACAAAAGGGTTGAGGGGTAGAGGGGTGTTTTGTATTCCAAGCATCGTCAGGCGCGCGTTCACACACACCGTGTATGTTTAGGCAGCTTCCGCACTTACTTACATTGTTCTAACGAAAACAAGGAGCTTAAAACAACAGAAATCGTGCATACTGTTTTTTCTAAAACCAAAAAAGAAATGAATTCAGAAGTTGATTTTACTTTTATTTATTTTAGTGGTTCGTAAGTAATGTTTCGAAACTTGGGACATTAGCCCCTACAAAATATTTTGTCGTAAGGCTCTCCACTTTATCTCTGTTCTTTTTAAAACTAGGTTTTTTTGATCACCTTTTTCCGACCACTGGTAATGAATGTAACTTCTTAAATAAAATTAATACTTTTGAATTGTTTATTAAGCAATACATAAACAATTCTACCTTGTCCATAAGGTACAGCCAGTAAAAGATTCGATTAAAAGCTAGCATTAACAAAATCTAAATTCATTTATTGAAATGAGATTTGATAGAAGGAAGTTTCAAATGGGCTTAGATAGCCTAATCCGCAACTGAATGGCAAAAAATACTCGAATTACGAGTCTCGGGCCCAATTCTGATGAAAACTGAATTTGCATATCTATACTAATATTATAAAAAGGAAAGATTTGTATTTTTGTATGTAACGAATAAACTCAAAAACTACTGGAACGATTTAAAAAATTATTTCTCCATTAGAAAGCTACATTCACCCTGAGTAACATAGGCTATATTTGATCCCCATATTCCCACGGGAACTACGCGTTAAAAATAAAACAACGTTACAAGTTCAATAGGTAGGACTCGTGCAAAGCGTTCGGCGGCTCGACGTCGATTACAACCAGGCCCGGGTCGACGGCGCGCTGTCAAAGAGATGACAGCATAGAAGACGGGCCCGCTACCAGGACCCGGGTTACGGAACACGGATGGGTTTAGTCAGTAAGAGTCTGACACTCCCTTCCACTCCTCATAGAGTCACAGAAAACCTTTGATGACTTCCCATTCATAAAATAGGACTCATGTAAAGCCGGGGTGGGTCGCTAGTATATACCTTATTCTTTATAATTACAGATGGTTGACCCTAGAGAACAACTACATAGAAAAACTACCCAAAAATATGGACAACATGGAGTCTCTGGTCCACTGCAACCTTCGGAACAACAGGGTTAAGGAGTTCCCGCTGTCCATACTCAAGTGCCCCGACCTTATGTTCCTGCAGCTCAATAATAATCAGGTAATTTCCTGTTCATCACTGCTGAACTGCTGGATGTAATTCTCTCCAAAGTGTCGCTACATATGGAATGCTCCTCTGCATCTCGCATCCAGCGGATTCTGGCGACTTTTATCAGGTCATCAGTCCACCTTTTCCTATTACTTTAACTAATTTAGAGAACACTCTCTGTGTTCCTAAATCGACCATAACACATTACAAATGATACTAAAGAGCGAGCCAGTATTATTTGTATATTATTATAGCTTTATTTTCCACTTAGTAATGCTAATATATCAAAGTATTTCTTCGCTTTCTTTGTTATGTGGTCCCTTCTTGGGTAGAAGAGAGAAAGAGCCAGTATTATTATATTTATTTTATTTTAATTTTATCAAAAAGGGTCAGAAAATCTGATAAATGTTACAATTAGGTGTGGTATACCTACATGAAGTGATAAGACAATAAAATGTCGAATTTTAAAATAATAGTGAAGCTCTAATGAAGGATATTACATACATATGTATATACATTTATTGTGGTCATCCAAAGTACAAATATCCGTTCCTTCTGCCTTCGGTTCGGAATAGAACCCACGGCTCGATAAACGTTAGCACAGCCACTTCGCAAACCGTGCCGTAATTCATAAATAATGTCGCCACGCCATACGGTGCGTAGTAGCGGTACCATAATCTATACTAATATTATAAAGCTGAAGAGTTTGTTTGTTTGTTTGAACGCGCTAATCTCAGGAACTACTAGTTCGAATTGAAAAATTCTTTTTGGGTTGAATAGACCATTTATCGAGGAAGGCTTTAGGCTATATATCACCACGCTTAAGCCAATAGGAGCGGAGCAGCGATAAAGAATGTTTTAAAATCGGGGATTCCACGGGGACGAAGTCGCGGGCAGCAGCTAGTTATTGAATAAAAGTGAAGATAAATAATAAATGATAGCTGCAGGATACATAATAATAATATAGCGATAAGCTTGTATCCTGCAGCTATCATTCATTATTGTTCAGAGCACACCCGAAAAAAAAGATTAACATATTTTAATTAACAAACATGTAAATAAAAATTTATTCGAACTAGGCTGAGAATCCACACTTTTTTAGCATTCATAATTTACATAAAAAGTCCCCCAAAACACCAGCTTGTCACCATTTCCTGGTGTTTTAGCTAGGAAGAAGTGAATGTATTCACAGGCACTCCTACAATAGCTAAATATTAAATCTTTGTTAATGTAACGAACGTCGAATCGATGCCTTGACCAGAATCGATCACATAGACTAGGATAAGCCATAGCGCCCCGGGCAAAAGCCTAAAGATTTTTGAACGTCAAATCGTCGGACTAATTAAGCTACCACCACCAGCTAAGTCCATTTCTGCATAATTTACAGGAGGATGAAAAAACGGAATTATTCCTATTCCCTTCCCTTCCGGTTCCTATAGGATTTAGGAGTATTTCGACGTGACGATGTCCTTTTGCTCAGGAAGCAGTTTTTCGAGCATGGCATTTCTAACGTTTTAAGATTAATGTAGTTGTTATAATTTTATCATAAGGTGATCGTAAGAATATTTTGGCAGGCTTAAAAAGTAAAAATATCTAAAAAATGCACTTAGCAGGTTAACGAGTTAGGACATGTAGTTCAAAAACACAGCGTGGTCCAAGTTAGTAAGAGAGCCCGACAGACGCGACAATCCGCTAGGGATTCAGAGTGCCTACTACTTCCTGTGCCTACTACTACAAGGACATCAGAATGCCTACTACAAAAAAATAGATAAACATAAATAAAAAAACTTTTTACAAAAAATAAAACCCACTTCTAAAAAAAAAAAACAAAAAGCATAAAATAACTTAAATTTCGGAATTCGGTGTTTTTAGTTGCTTTTTTGTTGTTGAACACACCGACTTCAGAAATTATGTATAATAATGTTTAGAAGTAGGTTTTATTTTTTGTAAAAAGTTTTTTTATTTTTCACTTTTTAGTGGTTCACTCCCAGCTAAACATACCCTTCACAGCGTACGTGGTATAAATTGGTGTAAACATAAACAAACATGCGATTTCAGCTATCCCGACAGATTTGCTATCATTTATTGAAATTAACAAAAAAATCGCTTGTTCGATTTCGATAAAATTTTCATGGGACCATTTGGGAAGTATACCCTTTCCAACAAAAAAAGAATTTTTCAAATCGGTTGGCAAGCGACGGAGTTATGCGCGAACAAACATAAAAAAAAAAATACAAACATCCGAATTGAGAGCCTCCTCCTTTTTTTAGAAGTCGGTTAAAAATGTATGTTTCAACCAAAACTCTTAGCCTTTTTCCAACCTTTTTCCAACCATGTTGGGGTCGACTTCCAGTCTAATCAGATAGAGCTGAGTGCCAGTATTTTACATGGATCGCATGCCTATCTGATCTTCACAACTCACTAACTGGCTAATATGGTAACCCTTGGCTTGAATTGTGTCCGATTTTCTGCCTTCTGATTATCTGTGACTGTCAAAGATCTACAAATGATAGCCGGGACCAACTGCTTAGCGTGCTTTCACGGGCACAGCACGTGGCACGGAAAACAGAGACTCCTCTCTCTTTTTCTTATAGTTCCCCGAACAATTGGGGGGTTTAATGGCTTTAGAAAAAAGTTTGGGCGCGCGTTTTAAAACCAGATGGAAACCACTGATTTAAAGAAACACATAGCCCTCCAAACCGGGTGCAAATATCTGTAGCCGATACAAACATCGACTACTATTATAAATACGAAACTTTAGATGGAAGTTTGTTACTCGATCACGCCAGAAAAACTGAAAGGAACTAATATTTGGCACAGAGATACTGGAATAGCCCGAAGTCTCGACTGGCTGAAGCAAGTATTCCCTAAGTGAATCTAGACGTCAAACCGTTCCACTAACATTGCTGTTTATATGTATAACTAATAATTCAAACGATTGCCGTCAATTTTTTATATCAGTTTGCCTTCGCCCGACCTTCGCTGCTACATAATTGGTACAATGACGGAACTTGTTCTAGGTTGCAGATTTGAATATGTTTATAGTTTCGACATATTTCTTCCGCATTCAGATATTTGTATATGTAGCATAGGTAATTAAAGCACGTAATAATTATGTTGCAAGAGGAATAATTGTCCTTAGAATGCTTTGTTCTTATGTTCAGTCTTGGTTTCGATGGTGTGACAACTTTGTGCCTTGGATAGCATTTAAACCCGTTTGGTATCCTTTTTATTATTAAAACGCACCCATGTTCCTCCTAATGCACTTTGCGCTCCAGGCCGCCGTGACTCTTTCGAACAAAGTCCGCAACCCTAGCAGGCACTGACTCTATGGGGCCCCTGTCTTCTTTGCTGACATCTCTTTGAGGCGCGCGTGGAAGACGACGTGCCGCCAACTTGGACTTGGTTGTTTTCGGACGGCAAGCCACCCATAGCTGGCCATCCGTAGGTCCAAACCCGTTGGTCCCGCCTAAGCTTTTCTGGTCGTGAGAATAAAACAACAGATATTGCACCTGTGTTTTAGCACACTCTTGACTACTATGACATCTCCTGCGTACTTGGCTTATCTTCGTTAAGAATAGCCACCGTGACCGATATGTGGTCGAGAGCATCTTCTAAATATACAGTGTGAAATTTTAATGGTTGTTTTCCCGAAGCGAAATGAGTTTGTATCGGTAATACAATCGATTTATATATATAAAAAATATTAGACTCCATAAATGGCAGATTAACAATTGTGATAAACAAAACTCGAAAGCGACTTCGAACTATTAATTTAATTTAAGAACTGTATTTTCTACCTATGTTACACAAATAAAAAAATGATTATGATTATGACTTGAACCAACTGTAGTGCATCGCGCGATATAATAATAATAATAATAAGTATTTATTTCCCAAAAAACATAGTCCTTTGCACTGTATACATTGTTTGAAAATATTATTTACATCATAATGCAATATTAGACTCTATCTTTTAAACTAGGACTAGCCTGTATCTTAAAAGATAGGGTTCAGCCAAGTGGATTCTGTTAATTTCACTACCAGAAACAAGTGAAGACAGTGTCAATGATTTGTACTAACAGCGATACAGAAATAAAAATGAAATAAAATAAAAACTAAACCTAAGTAACACAAGGAGTGAGAATGAGTGTGTATGTATGTATGTATGTATATGTGGGGGTGTGTAGGTGTGTGTGGTTTGTATGGGTTTGTGTGGTATGAGACTGTGTGGGTGTGTGTGTGGGGATGTGTGTGGGTGAGAAGTGATTTCGTGAAGGTAATGAAAATATAATAATTTGATGTAAAGTTAGAGGTGTGATCTATGACTCCATATAGATATTATCTTACATTATATTATGAGATGTAAGCTAGCAGATTCTCTGTAGCCACATAGTCCTGTTGCAATAGCCATTTACTTAATTCTTTCTTTAACAAATATCTATTTAAATCCAGTATGTTTAGCTTTTTGTGCAGGTTTTTGTATAAATACTTACTTAAAACGTAGAATTGGTGTTTGGCAAAGGAGGTTTTATGTTTGACGCCTGAACATTTATGCGCTTTTCGGGGTTTGATTTGGGCATGGATCTATGAGTCCTGAGGGTTGACTGCAGAATGAACAGTTGTCTAACAGTCAAGACCTCGCAGTCCTCATAGAGTTGTTTAGTGGGATATCGGTATGGTTTTTTACACATAACCTTTAGTACAGCTCTTTGAGCTCTCTCAGCTCTCAGCAAGTTGGTTTTTGATGCACCAGCCCACACAGTAATGCAATATCCAATTATAGACTGGCACAGTGCAAAATAAACCATTCTCAGTGTGCCCATATCAGCGGGATCTCTTAGCGATTTGAAAACGTAGATGAGCCGCAATATTCTGGAAGTTATCATATCGAGCTGTTTGTCCCATCTCAGGCATTCATCAATTTGCAAGCCTAGATATTTGACACTATCGCTTCTGTCCAGTGTAGGGCAACTACAAGTATTTGATGAGCTCTGGCATGAGTGGGCAATTATTGTGAAGTCTTTAGAGGGCATAGTATTACGCCGGATTGCGAAAGGGATGTAACAGGTTTTATCTAAGTTGAGGGTTAGTAGGCTATCGTGAAACCAGTTCATAATCTGACATAGTGCGTTTTCTGCCACTGTTTTAACCATATCCCAAGTTGGTCCATAAATGACGATTGCTGTGTCATCTGCATACGCGTAGATCTTGCAGTTAGGGAGAATCATTCTGCAGAGGTCGTTCATGTAGATTAGGAACATAGTGGGCCCTAATATGCTTCCCTGGGGCACGCCGTAGGTCACAGTTTCCTCATCACTGAGATGATCACCTATTTTAACCAACTGAGAGCGATTTTTAAGATAGTCTTTAAACATATCTAGTGCTGTGCCTCGTACACCCAGACGCTCCATCCTCGTTAAGAGTTTGGGAACAGAAACTGTGTCGAAGGCCTTTGAGAGGTCTAAAAATATGCCCAAACATTTAGATCCAGCATCAAGTTTCTTAGCCACAAATTGTGTAAGATCCAGCACAGCATCCTCTGTTGATACCCCAGCTTTGAAACCATACTGGTTATCCGCGATGATGTGATGTTTGTTCAAGAAACCTTTGGAAAACCAAGAAAAGATATGTAGGTACGCGGAACGCGACGCGCGTCTCATGTAGGTATCTACCTACGTAAAGTCTAGTGCACTACTATTGATTCTCGCTCTTTCGAGTTTATGAACACTTTTTTAATGATTTGAAAAAAAAAAAAACTTTTCTTTTTTTAGTTTAACTTTGTGTTTCGATAGTACTACTGATGGGTAATCGTCCTGCCGCGGGAAAACAACCATTAAGATTTCACACTGTATAACTCAAAAGTGACTGACTGACTGACATAGTGATCTATTAACGCACAGCCCAAACCACTGAACGGATCGGGCTGAAATTTGGTATGCAGGTAGATGTTATGACGTAGGCATCCGCTAAGAAAGGATTTTGATTAATTCTACCCCCAAGGGGATAAAATAGGGGATGAAAGTTTTATGGAACTTTGTCAATTTTAAACCGATCGGGCTGAAAGTTTCAAAATCGGGGGTAAAGTAACTATTCCACGCGGACGAAGTCGCGAGCAGAAGCTAGTTATTTATAAGGGCGGAGATTTTTTTGAGGAATCTAGAATGTGACCAACCCAGTCTCATTCCAGATTCCTCAAAAAATCTTCGATCATCCGCTCCTAGAGCACGCTCTGTTACCTACTTAGCGTCATTGACAAATATGTATCCAAATGTGGGACAATTATCTAGGCAATAAGGTCTACCAATATTTTGTTAATTTATAGTCAAGGTCGGCGCAGACTGCAGTGAATAATCGACCTCCCCGACTTTTGCCTAACGAGCCAGCCCGCGCTGCTGAGCCATTAGCGTTAAATCCCCTAAATAATAATAACTGACCCAGCCTGTCCCTTGCTGCCCCTCTCAATGACCCCGTTAAGCCGAGGCCCGTGTCCCACAGGGGATGCCCTTAGCGAAGTGGTCATTTAGTTTTTACTAGTTTTTAGCCCTGGCTGGGGGCCTTAAATTCATTTGAGGCCACCACAGGATTGTTCGGTTAAGCAGTTACCAGCCTTAGTGTGCTGAACTGCGAGTGGTCACGTCAAAAAAAAAAGTGACTAATCGATTGGCTTCTCACTACGAATCGCGACTGTTAATTCGTTTGATCAAATATTTGACCGACAGATAGTTGTTTCGAGTCTGTGTCATTGTGTTTATTAGATTGGTGTTAGTAAACAAAGTCATTTAGAGAAATAGTGTCTCACAGGTCATGGACGAGTTGTGGGTTCGAATGGAATCGGGCACTTTAATTTTGACCGACTTCAAAAAAGAAGGAGCTTATCAATTCCGATGTTTAAATATACACATTTTTATGTATGTTCGGGCATAACTCCATCGCATATAGACAGATTAGCTTTTTTTTATTCGAAAGAGTTTTATTCTTTTCCATAATTTAAGAAATTTCGGAGATGCAGAATTAAATAGATTTGGTAAGGTTAAAATTTTTGAGGGTGCCTACCATTAAAAAGAGAAAATAAAAAAAGATTTTACTCTCAAAACATCGAAAGAAAACATCGTGAGGACTCCAGCATGACATATGAGGCAACAATTTATAGCACTTGTCATAATTATGTCATTCACTATCCCGCACTGGATCCACTGGTGGAACTTTGCCCACTCCCCGCTCGCAGAGTGGACGCCTGTGCCCCAGCAGGGGGAAAATTCTAGGATGTTCAATTGTTCATGCTAAACGCACCCACAATACAGAAAAAATACGTCGAGTGGAGTAAAATTTTAAAAACAATAGCCGGCCAGTTTCCTAATCCACTGCGCTCAGTTGTCTAAATTAGTTTATCACGTCGGCCATGGGACTTATGAATAACATAATTTTGTGGATGAAATTATTTTTGAAAATTACAACTAAAATGTGACGGCCTGGTGGTTAAGGGCCTGCTTCTCAACAGCAGGCCCCTAAACCTCTGGGTCACGGAAATGGCGGTTCGAAATCAGGCAAGTAACAATGGCAACATCTTTCCTGCCCTTATTCCATGTTAGTTGGGGTTGGTGCAACACGTTTTTTCCCTCCATTCTGTCCGGCCAACCGTCACGCTATCACTGATTGACCCCCTTTTTAACCGACTTCTAAAAAAGGAGGAGGTTCTCAATTCGGATGTTTGTATTTTCTTTTTTTTATGTTTGTTCGCGCATAACTCCGTCGTTTGCCAATCGATTTGAAAAATTCTTTTTTTGTTGGAAAGGGTATACTTCCCAAATGGTCCCATAAATTTTTTATCGAAATCGAACAAGCGGTTTTTCTATCATAACACTCCTCAATCATTCTATAGCATCTTTCCTTCGGTCTCTATCTCCATTCGTCCACATTTATATTCATAACTCTTGTGATATCCATTTCAGCCCTCTTCAAATGACCATACCAAGACAAGCGGTTCCCTTTCAACTTTTCTGTCACTGGCGTCACATTTAAACTTCCTCTAATATACTCATTTCTCACTTTATCCATTCTTGTCACTCCAAATATCCATCTCAACATTCTCATCTCCGATACATGCAATCTTTTTTATCCGACTTTTTCACAGCATTCAATCTGACTTTTGTATTGTAATGTGTAAGGTGCAATCTACCCCTGACCTGACAGCATCTGCATAGATTTAGTACAAACGATTTTCCCCCTTTTCACCACGGAAATTAAATGGAAGTTCCTTGCAAATTTCATATTCCGAGTAGTTCGGCCGGGCGTTGATATGTCAGTCAGTTAGTTTTTCTTTTAGATATTGAGTTGTTGAGAGGAGTCTGCTATTGGCATAGAAACGTGGGTCATCCGGCTTTACCCAGGTGGACCGCAAACCTTAAAAGGAGGCTGGGTCAGAATAGATAGTAAAACCAAAAAAAGGGAATGCATAGAAACCAGTTGTAGTGATTTAGGTATCTGGCAGTGGACTCCGGTATTCTGATACTCTGAGTTTATTGACTTTTTAATCTATTGAATTTTCTTGATAATAATAATGTGAGCATATTTGTAGCCCTACCATGACGTCTTAAATCCATCATGCTTCCTGTGTCAGAGAGAGATGGAGTTATACGAGACGAATAGCACTATCCCTATTTCAAACAGATATCATGATAGCATTGGCACTTCTTGGTAGGGCCCCTGGACTATTCAGACCAAAGAGAGATTTTCACACGAAAAACGCATAACCAAAATATTTATCTGACAAGGCAATTGGTACACAATTGGAGATCTTTGTTATGATACAATGTCGTTCAATATTATGTCAACAGTGCAACGACTTACGTTTTTATTGAACGAGTTATCATCTCGGACTGGTTTCAGTCGATAACCTTTTCATTTATAGCTATATTTTTATATTGAGGCAAATTGTGCGTATTATTTGTATTGGTATTTTGTTTACACAATCATAAATATGTATGTTACTCAAGAAGTGCTATTACCTCCCAAATAGGAATTTCACCCTTGCCTGCGGCCGTATAGTTTCAATCGAATATTTCCCCTAGTTTTATGTATGAGAAATCATCAAATGACTTCTCCCGCTCTGGGCGGAGCGGAAGGGAGTGTCAGACTCTTACTGACTAAAACCCACCCGTGATCCTTCTTGTGCCCTTTGCGTTCCAGGGCTGCGGTGACTCTTTCGAACAAATTCCGCAATCCTAGCAGGCATTGACCCTATGGAGTCCCATCTGCTGGCATCTGTTTGAGGCGCACGTGGAACATGACGCGCCTTCGACCCGGGCTTGGTTGTTATCGGACGGCGATCCGCAGGCCTGCGCCTACGTTAGCCGGCAATCGATCTGCCTTCTGTTGCGACGGCTGGGATGTGAGGTTTCGCCTGTCCCTTATGCGGTCCGCCTCCTCCTTCGCTAGCATTACTGCTTCGTTGAAAGAGGTGACTGCCTCCTATGTCTCCTAGCTTCAGACCATGGATTGAAGTAGGGCCGGGAGCGAGAGCTCGCCGTCGCCTCGTTGAGGACATGGCGTTGTTCGCCCAAGCAGGGCCGACCACCGTGTGTCCTCCGGACAATCCTCACAGAGTTGACACCAGGACGTGTCCTTCCACCGAATCCGAAACAGGTTCCTCCCGAAACATCCGTGTCCGGTGAGTACCTGCATCAGGCGGAAGGGAAGGACGCCGTGGCACCTATCCAACCACTCCTCAAAACCGAATATCTCTCTCCCCTATAGTATCCGCCTAATATCTCCCTTAGTTATGGATTTAGTTTCGGCCTTATTTCTCTTCTAGTGTCGGCCAATTTATTCTCCTAGTTTATCTCTTTGTTATAACCCTAGTTAGGTCCTAATATCTTTCAAAGTTTAAGCTTTATTTCTATCCTAATTCAGTCCTGACTGTGCCACGGTGTCAAAGGTTCGAAACGCATCGCAACTTTTTCATCACCAGTTTTAAAATCTGAAGAAAAAATTGTGACAGATGGCATATAATCCTTGATCCACAAATTCAAATACTCGTACTGGGCTTTCGTGGTGGATTTGATTTTGATACGATCGCGGAAGTATTTTTCTATTCAGTGACCCAACCCTTTTCCAAGGAACCATATAAGTAAGCCTGCTTCCGCTGTGCGTCTGACCTGCCGAATGTTGGCGGGCTGTATCTCGAATGAACCGTAATGGTTATATAGCGTTGAAACTTCGTTCGTATTTTAATGACGCAAAAAAAACATTAACATGACCTGTTGTTTTCATTATGCTATTTACTTAACTATTTATACATATATTACTACTGTCCATTCCAGGTTACCTGGAAGAGATCGCGGAATGTGATAAGGCCGCCCATTGTATATGTGTTGTAGTTTGTAGTTTTCTTTTTTTGTTAACCCCGGTGTAACCCACACCTAACTTTATACGTACATAAAATGTGTAAGTTTAAATAAATAATACAAATTATAATTTTTTATCCACAGATAGCATACCTCCCGCCGGAGTTCGACACATGTTACCTTTCGGTACTCGAGATGATTGACCTCCGCCTGAACCCCATCTGTGAATTAACTCATCCTGTAAGTACCCTCATGCACTTGAACTAACTGACGACGCGCTGACGTCGATTTGACCGACTTAGGCGGCCAAAAGTTAAATTTCAAAAGTGACTTAAAAATACCAAAACTGTACGTAATGTTGAAAACAGACTTAGGTGCCTAAGCTGAGTTCACCCCAATAATTAACAGCATGAGAAAATGAACAAATTTAACAAAAAATAGGGTCAAATCGAGCTAATTTGGCACTGAAACGATAAGTCAAGCATAGGTACCTACCTACTGACCCGAATTCCGAATCTGATAACTAAGACACAAATAAAGATACCATAAATTAATATTTAAATCGCGTCGTAAAATCGCGTCTCCAATCCATAAAGTCTTCTGTAGTGTGGATCGCTCTGTACAGACTGGGTCCAACAGCTTTCTTTAATGCGTCGGACCATCCTGTACCTTAGCGCGTTTTCCTTAGACCCAGCCCAGTATCATGAGCATTTCCAGACAATACTTGGATGAACGCATAATATGAGAAAAGGCTCAAGGCACGCGCCTGGCTTATTAAAGATATCCATACCGTATGCTTTGTACTTTTAAGTTCGTTTATATCTATTCATCGGTCTATCCAAGTGACATCAAGTAGAATAGAATAGAATAGAAGACTTTATTTGTATCGAATGTAGGTGTAATACAGTTCAGAATCCTTGTATATTCTGCCTTTCGGCATACAAAATTAATTGTTAAGAAAACAATCACTTATGATACGCAAATAAATTCGTGATGAATAAATATTTGAGCAAGAGAAGTGAGCAGTCAATCCATAACAAGGTGGAATGACAGTTTACTTCATGCTTGTTCCATCTCAGTTTACATGGTGACATGTTGGGAGAATCGCAGTGCTATATTTAAACGATTAACTTGGTCAATCTATACTAATATTATAAAGCTGAAGAGTTTGTTTGTTTTTTGAACGCGCTAATCTCAGGAACTACTGGTTCGAATTGAAAAATTATAGACCATTTATCGAGGAAGGCTTTAGGCTATATAACATCACGCTGCGAGTAATAGGAGCGAAGAAAAAATGGAAAATGTGGAAAAAACGGGGAAAATTATTCATCTTTGAGGGCTTCCGTTGCGTGCGCTGCGAAAACGGTTCAAGATACCAAAAAAATATGTAGGAAAGAATTATTCCTCTTAAAATGATCTAAAAAAATGTCCGCGACAGTATATGTCTATCTTTTAAGATTAACTCACTGGAACCGTTTTTATGGTAATCAAATTTGGTCGAAAGGGATGAAACTTTGTATTATACTTCGTCAATTTTAAACCTGAGGTTTCAAAATCGGGGTTAAAGTAACTATTCCACGCGGACGAAGTCGCGGACAGAAGCTAGTTATTTTTATAAATATTCGTAGTCATTTTAATCATTAACCCCTATCTCCACAGGAACACCCCCTAGTAAGATACGCCGACAAACACCCCACCCCCGACCCGAACACCCAAGAGCTGTCTCTGCAAGCGTCAGCCAGCAGTCGGCACGGAGCGCAAGCACTGGCTATAAACGCGACGGCGCTGCGACTGCCCGCTGTCCCGCCCAATAGGCATGCTGAGCCTATGGTTATTGGTAAGTTTAATACCAATATTTGGAGCAGATAAAGGAGCTGTACCAAATGTGTAGGTAAAATCCAAGCATTTGGGCCAATACCAAACATTTGGACCCGAATCTCTAAGAGCTGACTATCAACGCGATCGCGCTGCGACTGCCCGCTGTCCCGCCCAATAGGCATGCTGAGCCTATGGTTATTGGTAAGTTTAATACCAATATTTGGAGCAGATAAAGGAGCTGTACCAAATGTGTAGGTCAAATCCAAGCATTTGGCCCAATACCAAACATTTGGACCCGAATCTCTAAGAGCTGACTATCAACGCGATCGCGCTGCGACTGCCCGCTGTCCCGTCCAATAGGCATGCTGAACCTACGGTTATTGGTAAGTTTAATACCAATATTTGAACCTGTTATAAGGAGCTGTACCAAATGTGTAGGTCAAATCCAAGCATTTGGGCCAATACCAAACATTTGCGGAGACCAATGGGGGCCGAGTGGTAACGGCCCTGACTTACGAATTGTAGTTCGCGGGTTCAAACCCAGCCAGGCGCATTACTTTGTGTAATTAATTTCATCACCGCTGCTCTCAAAACGGTGAAGGAGAACATCGTGAGGAAACCGGCATGTCCTAGAACGAAAAATTCGAAGACATGTGACATTCACCAACCCGCACTGGGTCCGCGTGGTGGATTACAGCCCATTCCCTCTCCTAGAGAGGAGACCTGTGTCCCAGCAGTGGGATCATTAAAAGGCTGATTATGTTTTTTTTTGGATTGGAAATCATCAAATGACTTCTCCCGCTGTGGGCGGAGCGCAAGGGAGTGTCAGACTCTTACTGACCAAAACCCGCCCGTGATACTTCTTGTGCCCTTTGCGTTCCAGGGCCGCGGTGACTCTTTCGAACAAATTCCGCAACCTGATTATGCTTATGCTGTAAAAAGCTAGGCAAATTAATTGATATCTTTTTCTCTCGCTTCACGCAGATGATAATAACCCACAACACACCACTTTTTAAGAAAAATTAGTTTTAAATTATTTTTTCCACTTCCAGCTGAAATAGACCTGGACGCATCATCAGTAGAATCATCTGAAGATTGGGAGAATAGCGTGAACAGCTCGGAACTAGACGTCCAATACCAGAGCGATGAAGAGAGAGCTGAAAACGAGGTAAATCTGTTGCCATTTCAAGATATTTTCACAACTATAACGACCTCTTTTATTTTATACTACTATTATCATTATTTCAGTTACATTCTGTTATATTATTCCATGATGACTATTGCTTTACTGTTTTTAGTTAGTAAAAGGAATTTTATTTTGCCTCAGTATGTGGCACAGGTTGTGTATCGTATCTTAATTATTGAAGGGTATCTTTTTTGGGTTTAAATTCTAGGTTTTATTAGCTTTTGCCATCCGATTCGACCGAATAATAATATTGTTAAAAACATCCCACCGGTACATTCCGATGTGAATTTTTTACAGAGATATTTTGTTTCACATGTGTTAAATTGTTGAGGCGAATTAAGTGTTTAACAAACATACAGACTTTCATATTTGTGATATACATATCATATCTTCTTCCTAACATTCTTAATTCTATTATTTTTAACAAGTTAGTTTGTAATCGATTTTATAGACAAACGTTCGTCGGTCAAAACTGAGTGTAAAAAAAAGTTCCAAACAATATATCACTTTCAGTTTTTCTTGAATTTTCTATATTTTCGATAAATTTTCCAAATTTTATTTCCCTAAGAACATGTCGTATTATAATGAACGTTTCAAAATAAAATATAACCAAATCAGTGCAGTCGTTTTCAAGTGATACGCTCACAAACGACCAGCACTTTTTTTCTAATATGCATAAAATTATTAAAACAGTCTTCATTTATTTTTTAATGGTATTATCTTATTTTTGATTGTTATACTTTGAATTGTATATACCATAACTCAGTTTTATATTATGTGATCCCAACAATTGCTTTTACTCTCATCTCTTCCACCTATCCGAGTCGAATCGGGTACTTTTTAACCCCCTTCCCTCTTATTACTACCCTTTACCTATTCTTCCCTTACCCTTTACGCATATTACACCCGCCTTATCATCCTTTTTTACCCAGCCACTGCCATGTAGTTTTTTTCCAAGTTCGACTCGGATAGATTACATTTAACGGTCTACGAATAGAACAAATGCAGAAATAAGTAATTCCTTGAAACCTTTCCCTTAATGGTTGCAGTTATAGTATGTTTTTTATACCTGATGTACCTATACTTCTCAAACTACATCCTTGAATTGTACTAAAAATCGTAACCCCTCTTTTAACCCTCCCTTACCCATCCTATCCATATTCCTACCATTGGACGGTGTTGTTAATAAGCTCATGTTAGATTGCACAATTCTTCCAGGCAGTTGGCATGGTTTTACCAGAATTATCCCGATACGCGTCCACTGCAAGCTGAGTCTAAACTGCTACTGAAGAGAAAGACCAATATGGCGGAACACGGCCATCTTGCAAAAGATCCGTAAGTTTGATTATGCATTCTGAATTTGAATTTATGTCATTTACTGGTTGAAATCAAAATTATTAGAGGTATAGAATTAAAAATGTATTCGAAATTGAAACTGCCAAGTTAGAATGTAATTATTAGCTCTCAAAAGATGTATTAGGAAAATATTATTGCTAACTTAAATACTTAACTTATACGTACTAATTTTTAGTAGGTACTGTTGGTTATTCTGCAATATTTGTATATTTTGCACTATGAAATAGAAAACAATCTAAATTTCGATCATCTATTCTAACTATGATTTTTTTCTGCGAAACAACTACTTAAATATGTGTATGAGTTATATTAATTAAATTGTGCATTTTATTATTTCATTCAAGATTCCTAGGCACTAATAATATCAAGCTACCAATATGCTATAAACAAAAGTTTATCCAAAATAAAACACAGTCAAAACTATGTTTTCGTGTTGGGCTTAACAAAATTAGAGGCAAGTCATTTTGCGAGTTTATTTAATACATACGTTAGTAACAATCTCACCACACACAACACTCTTCGCCACCAAAATTGTATATGACATATAACTAGGTATGTTAAGTTCCAATATCCGTATCTTATTTTAAAAGTAACTACCTTTTCTTTAGTACCGATGAACCCTGTTTAAATTTTTTAAACCCTAATCTCTTATCAGTAACTTTTAACCTACCTAAAGTTACTGATATCTGCAGCAGCTAACAAAAACATTTATCTAGAGCTGATTTTTCAATTGCGAGAAATCTAATGTATATTTTCTAAGTACTATTTATGTTAATAAATCATCTATATGTATCCATAGAAATAATACAGTTTATTTTAGAAATATTTGATATTATTATACATTAAAGAAACAATATTCGAATAAAAAGTCGACCGCACAAAAAACAGCTTGCAATTGTTTTTTTAAATCAAATTAAAACTGTCATAAATTCGAATTAACAAAAATAAATGCCACCTTTAACCCATCAGAATTCTTTAAAAAAATATTTTTCTTTTTAACGCGTCTGATACGGTCGGGTTTCTTGAAATTTTCATATTTTATTTTGCTATTGTTTCTTTACTGTAGTTCAGAAACAGAAAATTACTCTGTTTAAGCGTACTTATCCGCAGTTAGTGAGCATTATCACTTGATATAAATAGCCCTTGATAAATCTGTAAGCATAGGTACATAGGTACATATGTATGTAAAAGTTTTTTTTTACAATGGGGACAAAAAATGTTAAAGTTTTGTATAAAACATAAAAAAAATATAGTTTTAATCCCGTCAAGCACAAAACAAAGCAATTAAACATTAATTCTATTTGCAAAATATGTTGCTTTAGGTAAAATATATATTTATTGTTTATATACAAACACGTTTTTATACAATATTATTTTATTTTCTATTTAATTTTACGAGACTCACCCTCGTTTTATAAAAGCTTATTCGACTGTATCTGTCAAATTGAATCCAAGTTTTGTGATTGGTTTTTAATATTTCCATTGACCGATCACGATAGTAAATATAAAAACAGAGAATCGAATATGCTTTTTGAAAAATAGAGTAAAGGATTGCTCAAACTGAGGCAAATCCCGCGCGGGATTAGGGACGCTAATACTCGCGCCGATTGTTGATACGGTACAGAAGTCACGCGAGTTTGAACCTCGTGGGTCGATTGCATCCACGCGGTGTTAGCCTCTGTTTAACCAGATCTTAACTTTTTAAGAGTTTTGCAAATATAGCAGTAATAAAAACATTTTTTTTTTTAATAAGACCACTTTTTTGTTTCACTTGTATTAGGTCTACTTACGCAAACCTGAGTTATCTTTAAACTTGGTTGCTTACATGAAGTTAAATAATATATTTATAATAGCCTTGGGTTAGCAACCAATTTAAAGTTAAAAGAAATCTCTGGTTTGTGCAAGTAGGTCCAAGAACCCGAAAAGAGAAATAACTAAAAGCACTTTGATGTATAGCGTGTCTCATTTCATTATTTGCCTTAGATAATATTTACATTGCCTTGTCTGTTGTTTCTGAAGTACTGGTCAATTTAAATATTAAATCTCAGTTCTATGATAGTTTGACCAAAATTATCAATCATACAAGTCAACATCAAACTGATTGATTCGAATTTCGGAACAACGAAAACTGGGAAGAAATTTGTTTAAAAAAATGCTTTTTATTTTTTACAATATCTCTGGGCTAATTCCGACTTTAAAAAAAAGTTGTTTTGATACTTAAAGGTTGTAACTACATTATTTTAGTTTTCGGTTCCTATTATTAAGGTATTATTAATATAAGGAAAAAAAAAACATATTACACGTGTCAAAGAGGTTTTGGGGATGTGCAAGTAAAAATTTTAAGTTTTCGTAAATCATGCAAAATTGTTAAGTTTAAGTTTCTTTTATTTTAGCTGGCTCTAGCTATAAACTTTGGGTTTGCGGTAAATAAATGATATTAAATTCTGAGAAAAAAGTCTCATAATATGCGGATAAATTACAATGTGTTCTGAAAATATAATTGTAAGAGAAAAGGAGTGGTCAAACTTAGGGTTAACTGGCACGGGTCTCGACTGAGCGCGTCCATTGTTTTATTATAAGGAAGTTCCACGACTATTTGCACCAGTTTAGATGCCTCCATACATCGTTGACATAATCGACTCGAGCGAATTATGTCTCGCATCCCGCACAGGATTCGCCGCGGTTTGACCAGAGCTTTATTTTCTCACTAAAATCAAAATAATTTACCTGTATAAACGTTTCCTTTTCTAGCCATTTTTTAATATTAAGATTCTTTTTTTCAAACGACATTGTGTTAGTTTTTATCGTTAAATCTTCACAGTTATGAACATATCATTAACTTCCACAAAATGGTGCTATAGAAAACGATTATATTTATAATTATCAAGCAATCATTTTCGAATCAGGTACATGCATGCATACACACACAATTTCTTTAAACTTGTATAACCATTTATACCAATATTGATATTTAAAGAACGATTATACGTAGAAATACCATTTAAAATCATAAATTTATTGTATCTTAAATCGAAATTATTATGAAATTCAGCCGTATTCTATCTAGTTAGACTGGAATTCAGTCTGTTTTTAAAAGACATTTAATATAGCCAATATATTGAGGCCACACTAAATTTAATGTAGTTAATATTCAGTACCCGGCCGTAAACATGATACAGAGAGGTTTGCAAAAGTAGTGTGGAGTTTGAGAGCAAGTAATAACAAAGGAGGTAAAGCAACGGTTGCCGAGGTAAAGCAACTGTTGCCGAGGTAAAGCAACGGTTGCTGAGGTAAAGCAACGGTTACCGAGGTAAAGCAACGGTTGCCGAGGTAAAGCAACGGTTGCCGAGGTAAAGCAACGGTTGCCGAGGTAAAGCAACGGTTGCCGAGGTAAAGCAACGGTTGCCGAGGTAAAGCAACGGTTGCCGAGGTAAAGCAACGGTTGCCGAGGTAAAGCAACGGTTGTCGAGGTAAAGCAATGGTTGCCGGAACTTCAAGAAGGAACTCAAATAAATGAAACCGTTTATAATGTACTAGCAGCGCCCCGCGGTTTTACCCGCATAGTTCCCGTTCCTGTGGGAATATGGGGATAAAATATGGCCTATGTCACCTGGGGATAGTGTAGCTCTCCAACAGTGAAAGAATTTTTCAAATCGGTTCAGTGGTTTTGGAGCCTATTCAATACAAACAAACAAACAAATCTTTCCTCTTTATAATAGTAGTATAGATTTAAGACTTTGAACTCCACCCCTAAGACGACCCGCTGACCGGTTTATTTGCGTCTAATGTACCTGTGGGGTGCTCGCGACATTTCAGTAGTAAACAGGAAACGTTTACACATTTGAGTTTTAGAAATGTTCGGCTTTTTAGAGCCGATGTCTCTCTGGCTCCATGATAGTTACGGCCGGGTACTGCGGCACTGCCATTTATGGTTACAAGTCTTGGTTGTAAATATTATATGACCCTCATAAAACATCTTTATTGTAATAAAATATTTTAAAAAAACGCCAATATCTGTTTTATTTTATAATTTTTATATGATAAAGCCTCTATTCTATGATGGGTTAGCAGACGCAAATAGTAGTAAGTTCTAACACCGCAGATGTCAAAATTGGCAATTTATCTAAAGAATTATTAAGTGCAGTTTAGCGAAATTAATGAATTCGATGATGGACTGAGTGATCTGAGATGATCCCTGCTCACTCTTGTTCTGAATCTCGTTCCCATATTCTGTGCTCATAAATGTAGAGGAGCGCTATTCTGCAAGCGCGAAATACAGACTGTATTTCCCGAAGAATTGGCAGAGGTGGAACTATCACATTTCCATGTGTTTTAAGTAATATGTATGTGGTAAGTCATATCAGATGCTAAAGCTGATAGGCAAGGGATATTAATGATATTATAAAATGTCCTCATGAAAAAACTTGATAAATAATACCCGTGCATACGGTGGATGTTAACCGTGTGAACCTATACCTATACTTACATGTCTATCTATTTTTAATAAATTATCTGTACCTGCCATTGTTTACCAATAAACTAGAAATTGAACGTTCGAGGGTGCGGGGGGGGGCTGCACGCGGGCGCGGGGCAGGGGCGCGCCGGCGACGCGAGCCGCGAGTAGTGTTTTTATGTTAGCCAAGCAGCGCGCACGTACAACCTTTCGAACGCGACATTTCGAAAATTAATATCCTTTTGGTTTCTTCATTGCCTCCCCTACAGTGGAGGTCTGCCCTACTTGAGCGGAGCAAAGCAGTGCCTCGCGTCCGGCCCTGGTTCAATCCATAGCCCGGTGCGAGGAGGCAAGGGAAGCGGTCATCTCCTTCTGCGAAGCAGTAATGCTAGCGAAGGCAGACCGCGCGAGGGAGAGGGAAACCTCAAGCCCCAGCAGCCGCAACAGAAGAAGTCGCAGTGCGATTGCCGGTCACCTACTGCTACGGCTCGCCGTCCGATAGCAACCAGGCACGAGTCGACGGCGAGTCGTGTTCCACGCGCGCCTCAAACAATTGTCAGCAAAGAAGACGGAGCCCCATAGGGTCAGTGCCTGCTAGGGTGCAGGAATTTGTTCGAAACAGTCACCGAGGCCCTTTTTTTGGATGGGAAATCATTAAATGACTTCTCCCGCTCTGGGCGGAGCGGAAGGGAGTGTCACTCTTACTGACTAAAACCCACCCGTGATCCTTCTAGTGCCTGCCGCGTTCCAGGGCCGCGGTGGAATGAAAAGTCATTAAGAGTGACACTCGACGACTCAATAGGACCGAACCCGTGACTGACAGAATCCGCGGAGCTTAGGATTACCTAAGCTCCGCGGATTCTGTCTCGCAGATTTGATAGCCACTATCCAGCAGATAAAATCTACAATCGATTGGGATTTTTAGAATAAGGTAAAATCAAATTATCGGGAGCTGGCGATAGCGAAAAGGAATAAACGAAAAAAAAAACAAAAAGGTATAGACAACATCAATATTTTATTTTCTAACTCCAAAGTAAAAAATATTTATCACATTATTATCTCTATAAATAAAGTATCATGCATTCAATACATTTATAGATTCCCTGGCGTTCTATATATACAACAGAATATTATATACTTATAGCTCATTTGTGACTAAAAATATTTTCATAAATAATTATTTATTAAATGATTACTTTGTAATGGCCTTTAACCTTTTGAACGCCAGAGAATAAACGCATCGACGTACCCCCCACATCAAGCCACAAGTTCACCGTTTTGTTTGTCATATATGTATTTGTGACATTGACGTACCGGGCAAGCTTTCGATTGTCAAATATATTTGTAACACTGGCGTTCAAAAGGGTAAGCAGATTCTCTGTCAAACTAATATGAAACATTTATAACATATCATCTCGCCTGTATTAACTGAATGGGCAGGCAGAACTGTTCAGTACCCACATTTCTGCATTATGTTTAAGTCCCATGTGTCGCAAGGCGAGCTTATTTCCATAGAAATTCCTTACGAGCAAACTTAATAATATCACAAATGAGCAATATACAAAGTGACTTATAATTCATTGGAACGCTTTCAGTTGGAAAAACATATATTTTGTTCACATTACTCGACGATAATATGATGATTTCTGAATTCCTGACAATTTAGATCTAAGAATGTGTCGAAACCTACTCTATCGACAAAAAACAGGTTTTTAAGTTTATAAACACGACAAATATTTGTTTTCAAATGTTTTATTCAGAAACAGAATTTTTAAATTTGAACCAGTAGTTCCCCAGATTAGCGCGTTCAAGCAAACAAACAAACTGTTCAGCTTTATAACATTAGTATAAATTGAGGACTAGTCCCTGTGCAAAAATTATTTATATGATGTCTATCTTCTGAAATATTGCCAATGAATTAAAAGTCACGCAACAATTTATATTTGTTCTATGTATAATATATCTTCTATCACATCAAGTTCCCTTCATTATAACAATAAAAGCGCCCTTAGAATAAAAGTGACATAACTCAAAATTCCATCAACTTCTGATTTTGCTATAAATCAATGTGCTTACACAACTATATTGGGACCGCCTGCCTAACTGGATTGAACTGAGTTCCAATGTAATGGAGCGTCCCTCGATATCGAAGATCTATCCATAGGGCTCTTATTTATTTTTTTAAACTGAACTTAATAATAATACCTACCTTTAACTCTGGTGAAAAAAAAAAACAAATCATGATTAAGACAGGAACAGCCTATACGTCAATAACTGAAGAAACTATAGTCACTCAACACTAACTTTGTGGAAATGTTCTTGATCACGTCCCATTAAAAAATCATTTTCTTGCTCATTAGCAAGAATATAAAAATTTGTAATTCTTTTTGCAAGAAATTACTTGTGGGACGTGTCCCACAAATAATTAATATTTTCTTGCTTGTGTCCCACAAGAATTTTTTTTGCTCATGTCCCACAAATAATTAATATTTTCTTGCTTGTGTCCCACAAGAATTTTTTTTGCTCGTGTCCCACAAATAAATTTAATTTGTTGGCTCATGTCCCACAAATACATTTTTATTTTCTTGCTTATGTCCCACAAATATTTTTTTGAGCTAGGTCACTTTCATTTTTAGGGAGCGTTTATTTTTACCTAAACAACATCAAAAGCAGAATTGAAATGTCTTGCAAAGTTGCGTATTTTTTTTTCGAAGGCACTAACTTACAATTTTAAAATACATTCTTCAGTCATATATTAAAATATTTATAACTGCAATAAGCCTTTTTTGATATCAAGTCGGTTTAAAGTCTACATTTAGAATAGATTTTTATTTAGTATAGACATTTAAAATGTATATTTCTATTTACAATTTTATTTTTGGGCTTAAGCAATTATTATTTTTTATTTATAATTTGGTAAAGACATTGTTGCTCATCCAATTATTCTTAACACACAGTCACAGCAACCGTGTTCATTTTCGAGTTAAAAAGAAGCCATATTTTAGAAAGTATTTTCATAATTGGATCAGTAATTAAAAATATTACCTTTTACAAACCCAAATATGTTTTTGTTTCGATTTACACATAACATGACCCACACGGTTAAGTTTAAAAAAATCTTAGTATTCCTGCTCTCGCAACAATTCTAGAATTTGAATGCGTTGTGTCAGTTATTTTCAGAACTGTTTTAGTAACGCCCGACCAGAAAGACGGGTGTTATAAGTTTAACGCGTGTATCTCTGTGTCTGTCTGTGGCATCGTAGCTCATAAACGGATGCACCGATTTTGATTTTGTCTTTTGTTTTTTTTTTAAAGGTGTACGTAAAAGCTATGCTATATTAGTCATGACACACTTGTTAAACAAGCAAATCAATCATTTTATTGATATTCAGTGCTATTTTGTATGTTCCGTAGATGTACATACTAGTGCATTAAGTGACAATAAGTAGATAGAATCGAGCAGTAATTATTTACGAATTCACTGGGTGATCATTGTGTTAAAATTGTACACATACATACATAAAAACATATTTACCTTATTAGGTCAAAAACTGAAAACGACTCTTTGAATTTAAAATGCATATTTGTACCTACTTAATCTCATAATTGTTTATGCTAAAATATATCTATCTCTAAATGCTTGTTTGTACATAAATCACATAATAACGGGTAAAAATATAATATAATTGATTGTTTAAAAAAAATTGTTGTTTCATAAAAAAATGGCATTATTCATCACAAAATCACTAAACATTATACATGTTAAAAAAAAAAATAGGATTTTTTTTAAAACAAAGTAAATTACTAAAAATATTTGTAGTTTTTATTTAAATATTGTATTTGCACAAATTTCGATATATTTGTGCAACTACACTACTGTCTACGCCGTGCACGGTACCTATAATACCTCCCGCGTCGATGGTTAGTCTCTGCTGCTACAAAATTAGTCGCCATCTTTTTTTTTATTAACTCTTAGAGGACCATTCATGTATAAAAGTAAGGACTAAGGGGTCTTTGATTTGCTTATTTTGATGACATCCGGATAAGGGAACGTACAGAAACTATAGGTGGCATCCCAGACGCGTCAATTTCAAGTATATTTTACCTACAAGTTTCAAATTTGCAACGCTAGATGGCATAGTCTACGCCGTTCCCGATACGTCAGCAATATTTATTCATTTACTTTTACAGATTTTCTGCAACATTTAGTCTATTTTAATTTGAACATATAGCATCCCGGCGCGGTCTTATCCGCTGGACTATCATCGCCCTAATAGCGAACCACTATAAGATAATTTCTCTATAAATTCCTTATTTCTAGACTTGTTAATTGCTGCTTCATGAACCAATAAGAAAACTATAACAGATTCAAAAATACTTACCTATGTAAATGTTTATGTAATCATGGAGAGGGGGGGGGGGGTAAGAGCTTTGTTTGCTTTTGCTGAAGAGGGGGCAGTTAAAAATTTCAAAAATCTGCTCACGTAATATTGAACGACCCCATAATTAAAAAAGTTCCACCCCTTAGCCATACGCACAAGGAATGTATTCCCGATGCGTTTTGTACTTACGAGTGCAACTCGGTCTGGACTATTTTATTTAGTTTTTCGTACAAGATCGTTCTCAGTTTTCGCCTTATTATTAATATAACAAAAATAATTATAATATTGTAAATCACATTTAAGTCTTCTTGTTTTCTTCTTTAGTTTCAATTTGTTGGAACTCTTTCAGAAGAGCATCTTCTTCGAAGTACGAAGCAGAGTCTGCAAGAATTAAACACAATTATTTTTAGCCTCCTTTAAGGCATGTTCACACTTATGACAAATTCGCGACCGATAAAACTAGACTTTTTGGTCGTTTTTGTTTTAAGTCATTTAATTTGTTTTATGTTATTTCTTTACTATATTCAGACAAAGAACACAACTCTCAAATATGACCACGCACTTTTTGAAACACAATGTAGAAAAAAATCTGCTTCATAATGAACCTCACAGGTCTTTGTTCTTGGAAATTAATAGAGCATTTTTATTTAAACTTTTGTTGTTATTTATTTACTGAAATTATAACACAGAGGTGTAACTTAATACTTAACTGGCCAAACTTTTAAGTTTGATGGCGAAGATATATCCTGCGGAAGTTATTTATGGTTTTTTCCGTAAAATATAGTTTACACTGTGACAGTGAGAGCAATTACAAGATTTCTAGTGAAAATACTAGTCACTTTCTCTCCAAACTCTTTTTCGGTTTTTTATTTCCAAAAATAAAGATTTATCTATAGCGAGTTATCTATACTAACATTATAAAGAGGAAAGATTTGATTGTTTGTTTGCATTGAATAGGCTCCGAAACTACAGAATCGATTTGAAAAAAAATTCACTAGTTTTCTTGAATCTACACTATCCCCGGGTGACATAGGCTATATTTTATCCCCATATTCCCACGGGAACGGTAACTATGCGCGTGAAGCAGCGGGTTGCTGCTAGTTGAAAGATACTGCGCTCATAACAATGGTGGTCAAAATATTTTTCCCTTCAACAAACACGAGATATGAGGTGATTCGCTTTAAGAAACAAAATAAATGAAGTGCGTACCTTCTCTCTCCAACTTGACCTTCCCCAGAAATGCTTTGTCGTCTTCTTCAGTCTTTATCTCCGAACGAAACTTATTCTGAAAAATATACAATGGTTTTCTAACTATACAGGGTGCTCCAGAAGTGCATGGTCACATTTAATTGTGGTGTTCTGTAGCTGCTATACAGTAACCACACAAAAATGTGCCACTTTTATCAAAAAACCCGATCACAAAAAATATTTAAAAGTTTCTCTGAGTCTAATGCAGTTAGTGGCATCAATGTTATTTCAATAACAGATAAAAACAGATAAAATAAGATGAAACAGATACAGATGAAATAACAGATAAAATAAGTTAAAAAAATACACTTTTCAAGCAGTGTGATGCAGATGCATCACACTGCTTGAAAAGTGTATTTTTTTGTGTTAATGTTTAATTCTTTTGAAAAAAAGATTGTTGAGTACCCCTTAAATATGACCATTCACTTCTAGAACATCCTGTATACAAATAAGTGTATATTTTGGTAAAATTTAATTAGTGATCAATCTAATAAAAATCTGGGGCAGTTCACAGACAACAATTTTCAAAAAACACTGACCCTAGAAAAAAGCCCGCAAGTACAAAACACTTACTTTGATAAATTCGGGTAGCCCGTCCTGCAGATGATACCAACTCAGTATAAACACTAACGAAACGAAGAACAAGTTCGTACAGATACCTGGAACATAAAAACAAAAGTAAATCATAGTAATGTGAAGGCCTGATGGTAAGTGAAGTTTTCACACCAGTCTATGTGCATGATCTGCAAAAACAGAGCTATCGCCATCCTTAGAACAACTGGAATATATCTCGTTTTTAAGAGTTCTATCACTGAGTTCAACCGTATACATCATAATTCCCCTATAATTGGGTACAAGTCAGGTAAACTCACCAAACACAGCGGATATCTTGGACCAGTTGAACACAAATTTTCGCAGCCCGGTGACTTCACCGGGCTGCGATTCTTTGTGTTACACAAGCTCACTTGAGCTTGCACAAGGAACTCACTAGAGTGTACTTAGTTCTATCACTGAGTCCAACTGTTTACAAAGTTCTATGAGTGAGTACAAGTCAGGTTCACTCACCAAACACGGCGGATATTTTGGGCCAGTTGAACATGAGGTATCGCAGTCCGGTGAAGTGAGCTTGGACCTGTAATTCACTGGAGTATACCTCAGCGAAACGGGATTGGAGTTCTACGTAAGCATCTGTGGCGGGTTTCTCCTGAAAAATAATTTAAATAGATACATAAAATAAAACACTCCACGACCTAGGATTGTACCCAGTGGTCCCATGGTCAAGTTTTGAACCTAGAGAGGCATTCAGCAATTTAGCATGCATTGTAAACTGTTTTCACAATTGTGATTTTAATTTATGTGATTACAAAAAAGCCATTTTACAGGCTTATTTATTGCTACCCAGAGCGGTAGCGAAGTTCCACGGTTAGACCACAACGGGAGAATCCAGTGTTGCCATGCCGGCAAAGTAAGCGGTACCTTTTTCTTGAACTGCGAAAGAGGTTCCGTCCAGCGACTTCCGAAACGTAAAGCTTTGATTATAATTTACATAAGTACAAATAAAACGAAGATTCTTCCTACTAACCGGATCATCTTCGAAGTCACTGAAGAGTTCCACTTTAAGCTGTTGTTTCTCTTCGTCAACACCACCCAGGTACAGCGGTGAGTATACGAAGGTCCTCATTATATGATGCAGCAAAGATCTGGGGGACAACGGCAATGATTCATATCCTACCATCGATGTTAAAATGGACTTGATTTTATGAAGAACACAGAACAAACAGGATGTGAAATATAGCATGACGGGGTAGAATAAGAGAAGGAATGGGCTTTCCCCCTCGCCTGGTTTTTGTAATGCCTATGGTTATGATTACTTATTATTACTCTCTAGGTGTTTTGCCCGCGACTTCGTATGCGCATATGCCGTTTTCTCCCTCTCAGTACGCCCCTAGATCAAGGAAACATGCCAAATTCCAGCTTTCTACGACCAGTAGTTTCGGCTGTGCGTTGTCTGTCAGTAATTCAGTCAGTCAGTAAACTCAGTAACAGGAAAGTTCTATAATAGTCATTGATTGATGATAAGAGCGGATTTCCTCTATACGATTTAAGTTGCTGATTTGGCCCCCAAGTAACATACAACGATGGCAGACATATGATGAAGATATCGAAATAGACTTGAAAGGCCAGTTGCTTAAAGTCTGTCCTTCCGCGTCATTTGAGCATTTAAAGCCTGTATTTTCCTATGGCATTGGCATTGTCCAGGGTTCTGGGTTCAGACTGGATGGCAAGCGGTCACGCGGTCGATCACCTACGCGTTAAACAGACTCTTATTGAGTCTGTCCAACGCGTAGGCGATCGAACTCGAAGCTGCAACAATAACATCCGTAGTCCAATATTCCGTAACGCTGTAGACTGTAACATGCGGAGACACATCGCGAGGGCTGCAATATCCAGAGTAGAAGCATGGTCATGAAACCATGACCACTCTGTCAAGAGTGAACTGAGAAGGAGGCCAATAACTCGATCATAAGCGCGTTTGAGCGTAAGGCGCAGCGCTGGATACTGTGGCGCAACTTAGAAGAGGCCTGTGTCGAACACTAAGCTGAGAAGCCGACTGTAGTTGACTGTACACACTTGCCAAGACACCCCAAGACCCTTCATTTGTCTTGTTTGCAAATAATCTATACTTACTATAATATATAAATGTGAATATAAGTTTGTTTGTTACGCTTTCACGCGAAAACTGCTCAACCAATCATCATGAAACTTTGTACACATATTCTTGGAGGTATTAGAAGTAACATAGGATACTTTTTATCCCGGGATTATGTTGCCTTGGGATAATTTCCGACATTCACGCGGGCGAAGCTGCGGGCAGCAGCTAGTCTACACTAATATTATAAAGAGGAAAACTTTGTTTGTTTGGTTGTAATGAATAGGCCCAAAAACTACTGGACCGATTTTAAAAATTCTTTCATCATTCGAAAGCTACATTATCCACGAGTAACATAGGGTATATTTTATCCCCATATTTCCACGGGAACGGGAACTACGCGGGTGAAACCGCGGGGCGCTGCTATTATTAGAAAAAGAAGGATCGAATGCTTTGAGGTGTCTCGGGGCGAGTGTACCAATTTTTTTTTTTAACATTGGCTTTTCTAGGCAAGCCAATTTTAAGTGGTTCAATAGTAGTACATAAGAATTTGTACCTGTATCTAATCATTGCTGATCTGCATGACGAGGAGACTAAGTATCCACCCTTGGCGCGCATTTGAACGCAAACCATGAACATTCCTGAAAAAAAAAACATTCGGAATTCGTCATCCTACTATTAAAGGATTCTAAGTCTGTCTCTAAAGCATGTGTCGTTTTTTTTCGAATATACATTACCTACTGAAGTTAGTTAACTAGGAAAACTCTCATTACTCTGACGAAGAAATAAGAACGATTGAAGGACTAATTTAACTTTGTATTTGAAAACATAAGAAGCCAACAATACGATTACTTAACAATATAATTGTACCGATTAAAATCTGTATCTGAATGAACATAGTGTTTATATTTCTTTGGCACCTAAAATTGCTGTTTCCTGTTACGCCTTTTCTAAGTTTAATTAGATATTTATGTAAAGCAGGGTATTTTCGCGTAGTGGCTTAGAAAGAACTTAGACTTTTAGGAGTACCCACAGACATTATTAATTTGAAATACAATATAAGTTATTAATATATACAGGATGTTCCAGATGTGTGTGGTCATATTTAAGGGTAATGTTGGGCAGCTGATACTAAGGAAATAATAGCTAAACAAAAAGTACCTATTCAGCATAATTGACCAAAATAAACGATTTTAGAGTTCCAAACAAATGACTTATCAAGCAGTATGATTAAAATCTGTCATTCAACTAAAGTAAATGCCAACAACTGTAAAAAAACTGTTTGAAAAGTCGGTTTTGTGGTCTTGTTTTGCTATTTTTTACTTATGTAAATGAGCCGCCCAGCATCACCCTTAATATGACGACGCTCTTCTGGAACATCTGTATAATTTAGATTTATTGTGATAAATAAAAAAAAAAATAAGAAAAAAATAAACAAAGTTATTGTGATTCCGAGTGTCGAAGGACAATGCTTAGCTTTTATATTTAAACTAGCTGCTGCCCGCGACTTCGTCCCCGTGGAATCCCCGATTTTAAAACATTATTTATCGCTGCTCCGCTCCTATTGGCTTAAGCGTGATGATATATAGCCTAAAGCCTTTCTCGATAAATGGTCTATTCAACCCAAAAATATTTTTTCAATTCGAACCAGTAGTTCCTGAGATTAGCGCGTTCAAACAAACAAACAAACAAACTCTTCAGCTTTATAATATTATAGATTTACTCTCATGTTAGCGAAATGTAAAATATAATGTAATTTTTTTATGAGCATTTACTGTCTTTAACCAGATATATCAAAAGAAAACTCTTCATACTACAGCCATGATTCTTGACAATATTTCAACACTAAATGCCACAGATACATAATTACCCTGTAACCATAGTTAATATAAAACTGTTACATAATTTACAGATAAGAGCATGGACGTTTTTATCTAAGCATGATTGAATTCTACTGAACCCTGACCTTTAAAAGGGTGATTGCTCTCTTCGTGAGTGACAGATGTAGGTGGATATTTCCATTGGTAAAACAATTTATTATTATTTATAGACTCCACAAGTGTTTTGACTATCTCACATGAATCAAAATAACAGATCATCTTTGAAAATAAGTATAAATATTATCATCTTTTAGAAAATATTAATATTTATTTTCACTGTTAAATGCAGACTGTTAAATTACATAGTATATACTAGCTAATAAACATAAAATGTATAAAGCAGATGAAAAAGGGAAGGGAAGAACTCATTGGGCATTGTAAAATTCATCATTGTCACTATCAACGGAAATTATGCCCAAAACATTGGCATTTGGCATTAAATGGCACTGCTGCGAATGCAGTTTATATTTGAGTGTACCCACCTAAGTTCTTATTGACTTGAGACTCTGGCATTTCCAGCATAAGCTTGATCCTGTACGGTTGCTTCGGCATCAGTATGTTGCTGGCTTTCGTCAGCTGCACGTAAGCATACGGGTAAGAGCATATTCCTGCCTTGTCTTCGCATGGTCTGAAATTAAATTCGGAACAACTTTAATATTAATTAAGCTAGAAAGTAACTTTTATTTAATTTAGTGGTAAAGTTCTGTTGCCTCTTGCAATTGTTCTTATGTGTTTGAAACATGTAATTATTTTCAACTTTTTATATGAATCTTTAATTTTTTAAATATGTGAAATATATATTTTTGTGGTCCAAACCAACAGAAGAATTGTGTTGTCTCATTCATTATCACTAAATTACACAATATTAAAAAAAAAAACTTACTTGAACTGAAAATGCACTGGCCGCACATGTGTAACATTTGGCATATAAATATTATAGAAGCCCACATACATAAAAATTGATAACCACAGTATAACAGTCACGAATAAAGTCACTATTGCGATCCTGTACATCAATTCCTTGACACTTGTTAAACTTTCATCAGTTTTTTTCTTATATCCCACGTACTGGTTCACGAGGAATGCTTCAATCGGCTTCCGAACATACTCCCTCACTACTAAGAAAGGATTCAAAAACCTCAATATACTTTTTTCGAGCATTTTTATTTTATATGTGCCAAGGAAGCGGATCTGTGCTTAATCGTGGGTAGATTAATGTGTAGTAATGATAGTGCATATCGCTAGTACAAGGGTTAAGTCCGCTTTATTGATAGAAGCGTGATAGATGACGCAGTGCACCACGGATGCTTGGAGATTATAGATAAGCGATGGAGGTCAGTAAATGTTGTAATTTATTTTTTGTTATTGTTGATAGCGCCGAGATAAAGTCGGAATTTATGACAGATACAATCATACAACCCTCTTTTGAAATTTGACACTTCTGGTGGGGAAATTTCACTTCGGGATAGTGCTCCCATTTCGAAAAAAAGGAAATTCCCTTCTACTTGTTCCTAAACTTCAACCAAGGTACTGAATGTCAAAGTAAGTTCAAAGGGTATATTCCCAAGATTTACGGTAAAGTTTTATTTTGGCAACACGTTATTATTACTGTCAAATACAATTTCGATGTACGCATTAAAATACTGCCCTGCTTCCCCAAGAAGCCCCGAAGTTTGAAAAACCGTTGTTTGATTTAACTATCGTTTGTAAATTTCGCAGTTTAAAATCAAATAATTATTGATGAGATTATAATCTAGCTGAGATTATAATTAAGCTATTCGTTCTTTCTCAAAACTTTTATAGGTCAATGCTCAAAACCAAAACGGAATGTTATTGTAAATGTCAAATCAATTTCTGTTCCAGCTTCCTCTTTTCTGAAACTTGTTGCATGAAAAGGAATCAGAAATAAAATTTCCCGATATACCAAAAAGAGACAGGAGATTTAAAAATCTTGAACCCATTTGTGCTGTCAAAAATAACAAAACAATTTGTTAAAATTTGTTGTGGTATAGCCGTTTATGTAGAATTTTACAATTATTTAAAAATCACCAAAATGTTACGATTACTAAATTGTCAAGTATCGCACCAGTACATACAAAAAAGGCTAAAAACGTGTACTACAAACTTAGTTCTAAAGCCAAATGTTTCTGCCGCTGCTTATCAGCCTAAAAACGTAGAAAGACAGAAATATGAAAACTGGGAGAAGATTAATCTTTTTACAGCTGAGTGTGCTACTCCAAAACCTAGGTTTAGCATGGTGCTACCTCCTCCGAATGTCACAGGAACGCTACATTTAGGTTATGTTTTTTATTTTTTTTTACTTACATTTTAGTCATTAATCTTAAATAGAACTGGTAAGTTCAAAGGCACCAACTGCTTTATGAGTTCACCTAAGAAAAGATTATCTTAGAAATTATGCAGGCAATAACACACTTCATAGATACTACTCTGAAATACACTTGCATGCCAATTGCAGCAAGACCAGCATTTTACTATCTATTTTCTTTATGGCAATCCATTTCTTGTTGATTATGCCCACAAAGAGGTCACACCTTATAATAAACTTACCACCAAAAGATGTACTTTTAAACAAACTGTTTGAAACAATGTCTGGGACAATTGTGTGCTGTGCAGCCTCAGTGTGCAGCACTCTTTAATAAAAAAATATTGATATTGAACATCTATAAAAATAAAAGTTTGTTCATAAAAGAGTTTGATATACTGACTGGGAACTCTTGTTCATTTCAGGCCATGCATTAGCTTGCACAGTTCAAGATGTGATTGTGAGGCACAAGAGGTCTATGGGCCACAATGTTCTCTGGCTTCCAGGTATAGACCATGCTGGGATTGCTACACAGGTACATATCAATCTCTTGCCCTTATCACAATAGTGGTTGGCACAACATTCTTCTTCCTCCATACATTTCTATTTATTGTCATCTCCGAAGTAACCAATGAAGTCAGCACAAAAGTTTTAAAAATAATAAAATGATAAAAAATAATAAATATGGCTATGTTATGATGTTTTTACTTCACCAGCCAACATATAAGAAGCGTATCATTAAATAAAAACATGCTGTTGGATTTTTAATGCTTGGTTTAGGACCAAAGGTAAAATTCCAGCATGTTTATTTATGCCGAAGGTTCTTGGCATTGTGAGCTAGTATAGAAGACGGGAATAAGTACAAACAACAAGCATAAGACAGAAATTACATTGCTATTGTCCAACAGTAAATAATAGAAGAAAATCTTGCTTCTAAGCAAGATTTTCTAAGATCTATCTTAGAAAATTTATCTGTATTCTCAGATTACCTCTGCAAAATTTGATTAGAACTAAACCAGCCTTTCTTCAAAATTTTAAATGGCTACACATTTCGCTTCCAGGGAGTAGTAGAAAAATATCTAAAAAAAAAACAAGACACCACTCGCCACTACATTGGGCGAGAAAAATTCATCCAAGAAGTTTGGAAATGGAAGGATAAACATGGCGACGCGATCTGCAATCAACTGAAGACTCTCGGCTGCTCCCTAGACTGGTCACGACAAACCTTCACTATGGACGAGAAGCACACAAAAGCGGTCAATACAGCCTTTATAGAACTATTTAAAAAAGGCCTCATATATCGTAAGAAGGCTTTAGTCAATTGGTGTAGTGCATTAAAGTCCACAGTTTCTGATATTGAGGTAGAAAACGTTGTTATAAATGGACCTAAGGAGATTGCGGTCCCAGGATATGAGAAGAAGGTGAAGTTTGGATTGATATACCATTTTGCGTATAGTGTGCTGGATTCTGATGAGCAGCTCATTGTGGCTACAACCATGCCAGAGACTATGCTGGGAGACACTGCTATTGCTGTACATCCTGGAGATGAAAGGTGATTATTTCACGGCTGATTTGCAACTTTTCTGTTATTTTTTTATTTTTTCTTGTCAGATGGATATGCTTTTTTTTTTTTTTTGGCTTCGCACGGTATATGCTCTTGACTCTAGTCTAGGTCACAAGTGACAAAGACAAAGTCGACGATGGAATGAGCTTACCCAGAAGAAGCCTGTTTACTCTAATTTTAAAGAGATCAGGGTTGAATGTGTTCGGAAACACAGACGCAGGCAGAGTTCCACTCTTTTGCTGTGCGCATTATAAAAGACGATTGGAAACGCCTGGTGCGAATTGTTATTATGATATTGGTCCATATTATTTCACTCCCATGGCCCTGTCCAGCGTACATTTGGGATTTGAAAAGGCAACCCAATTTTAAATGTGCATCTTATGCCTAGAAATGGTTGGGTGATTGATTAGCCTGCTCAACTTTAGTTTATTTCTACAGCCTTCCTAAGCCATAGCATATACACAATTTAGAGGTAAACTGCTTTTTCTAAAAAACTATCAGTTTGTTTTGGTGGTATTTGCGCAAGTAAGTAAACAAGTTTCATCCTTGCAATTGTTGAAATAAAATTGTAAATATATAAACTTTCACTAATTGGAAAGAGTGGAAGAAAGAGTGTGTTCCATCTTATGCTTCGGTTTCGGTGGTCATCGACCCCTATTCAACCACAGCTTGTTCTTCATAAGGCTGAAAAACATCCTGCTGTCTCATTTCACCCATGCTGACTTTTGATCCTCTATCAGCTATTAAACATTTTGTTTGATACTTTTATTTCTTAAATTACAGGTACAGTCATCTGGTAGGTAAACGAGTCTGGCATCCCTTTAGAAACGTTGAAATACCAATAATATTCGACGAAAATGTCGACCCAAAATTCGGTACAGGCGCCGTAAAGATAACTCCAGCGCACAGCAAAACCGACTATGAAATAGGCAGGCTGAACAACCTCCCTATACTACAAGTTATAGACGAGGATGGCATTATGCGGAACGCTGAAAATTTCACAGAAATGAAGCGGTACGACTGCAGAGACGCTGTAGTACAAGCCTTGGATGCCCTGGGACTCATGAAGGGGATCAAACCACATTATATGACCCTCCCAACGTGCTGTCGAACAGGCTCCATCATTGACCATCTTCCGAAAGAACAGTGGTTCCTATCGTGCAGTAAGCTCAACGAGAGAGCCGCGGAGTTGGTTAAGTCCGGTCAGTTGGCTATCGCACCCCAAAAGTACGTCAAAAACTGGCTGGACTGGACCGGAGACGATCGCGACTGGTGTATCTCTAGACAGCTCTGGTGGGGCCATCAGATCCCCGCATACAAATGTTCCCATAACCGCAATGTAGTGTGGGTAGCCGCGACCAACGACACAGACGCCAAAAAGGAGGCTTCGAGATTTCTAAGAACATTCCCAGACATGATCGACGTTGAAAGAGATCCCGACGTTCTTGATACTTGGTTCTCTTCAGGAATATACCCGTTTGCGGCGTTAGGTTGGCCAAATACTTATCAGAATAAAGACTTCGAGCAGTTTTACCCTCTTGACCTAATGGCTACAGGACACGATATCTTGGGATTCTGGGTCCATAGAATGGTGATTCTCGGCTTAGAACTAACAGGAAAACTGCCGTTCAAAAAGGTTCTATTACATGGTGTCATTTGCGACGGTAGAGGAGCGAAAATGTCTAAAAGCCGCGGAAATGTTATAGATCCATTAGACGTTATACATGGCATTAGTTTGGAGCACCTCAAAGAAAAGACTAAAAATATGAATAGGAATGGAATATTGAGTTTGGCTGAAATGGACAAGGCTTTGACGTACCATCAAGATAACTTTTCGGCCACTAAAGGGATTCCCGAATGTGGTGTTGACGCGTTACGGTTCACTCTGTTGTCTCAGGATATAAAATCGCATTTCGTAAACTTTGACATTGCCATGTGCCACGCGAACAAACTCTTCGGCAACAAAATCTGGCAAAGCGTGAGATACACACAGATGTCTTACGCGAAACTTGAAAAATCCCGTTTACCTCCCGACTTCGAATTGAGCAAAACCGATTTAACGTACTTCGACAATTGGATCCTTAGCCGATTGGCTGATATGGTAGAAGTAGTGAATAAATCTATGGAGAACTACGAGTTCCATTTAGCAACGAAAGCGATTAGGTCGTTGATGTATAACGAGTTTTGTGACGTTTACTTGGAGGCAACTAAACCAGGGTTGGACGGTTCGGACTGTTCTGTAGCGTTTGCTCACGCACACACACTGTCGGCTGTTCTCAACACGTCCCTTAGGTGCCTTGCCCCTTTCATGATATATTTGACAGAGGAACTTATCCCGAAAGTTCCCACATTCTCAAACAGCATCATACATGACTTTAAAGACTCCAGTAATAAGTACTACGATTTTCCGCAGCACAAAGACTTTGCGAAGTGGAAAGATGTCTCCTTCGAAAAGCAAGTCAATCGATTCTTGAGCACTGTATATCTAGTCAGAGAGTTGAAGGGATTGTATAACATTTCTAATAAATTAAAGCCTACGGTAGTTATTAATAGTTCTGATCAAGATTTGAAAACTGACATTGATAATAGCGACAAGGTATTTTTGAATTTGACGCGTTGCAGCAAGCTCATGTTTAAACCAGATCCTAAGAAAAATTACGTTAGGGCTGTTTTGGATAGAAATACTGAAGTGAAAGTGGAATTGTTGGACGAAGATCTCGACGTGGCTATCTTTGCGGCTAAGACTAAGCTTGAGAAGAAGATAAAGAAGCTCGAAGACAGTTTATCGAAACTAGAAGCCAAGTTTGAAAGTGGACATTACCTATCAAACGCCCCGCAGTGGGTTCAACTAAGCGACAAAGAAAAATTAGAATCGAAGAGAAAGGAAATCGAGGGATTACAAAGACTGATGATGTAGTGTTTAAAAAACAAAACTAAATAGTTATAGGAAAAAATGGCAGATGAAATTTTGTGTAGAACCGAAGTTTATTTTTTTTGTGAATAAATTATTGTCCAATAAGTAATTCTAAAGCCAAGTCGTGTTTATTATTGTGTTCTTGATCAGTTTTGTTGCTGCTTGAATATTATGGATATAGGGTCATTACGCTGGATCGCGGCCCTGCGTTGTTTCGCGGCCTTTTAGAGGACCAACCGTATGAATATTACAATAATAAGAATTCTATCTCAATCTTGCCAACGTTTTGTGCCACATTAAAAAGATAGATAGTTACAGAATGTAATGCCTATTCAAATTGGGCAATTAACCTAATCCATGTGCCGGAATTAAATCGTCAATTATGCCAGCCGTGCTGTCAGCGCTCACACGTACGCAAAACTGCGGAAAAAATAGCGAACAAGTCCCGCTTCAAAAGTATGTATTTCAAGTTATCGATTACTTATTACTAGTGTGATTGTTTTTGAGTTATCATAGTTGTTTGTTTCATGTTATTTTTCATTTGTTTTGGGAGTAAATCACTTTAATACCAGTTTTTTTTGGGGGCCGCCAACCAAAATAATAAATTTTTAGTAGAGTTGGTATACGGCCGGGTGGCCGCGGCACTAGCTCATTGAATGAAATAAGTTGGCTTTCTTTCTTCATAGTAATGTAAATAAAGCTTCGCTTTGTGCAACATTTTTTTATTGTTGGTGTTGGTTTAAATGATATAGTTAGTTCACGGCCGCCAAAATCTAATTTTATACGGATGTATAGCTATCATGTGGCCGCAAACTAACACTTGCTAACAAAACAAATTTGGTTCGCGGCCCTCTAAAAATCATATGAAAAATAGAAGGCCGTTATCTGACTATTTGAAAATAGAGGTGTCAGTTTACGGCCACTTGTTTTACACAGGTGTTTAGGTAATCCCCACCGAATGTGTCACCACGTTGTCGTCGTGGTGGGGCTTGAGCGTCTCAATGATCTTGCGAGCTTTCCCGGTAGAGCCACTCATGCCGGAAGGTCGCAAGTGAGGGATCAGACCAAGAGAGACACACACGCGAGGAATCCCGCTCGCTGCCTTCTGGTACGCGTCTGCTCATCAGACGTGGCTGTGAGGGCAGTGAGCGGGTGGGAGGAGAGGCCCTGTGATGGAGAAAGGGCGGAGAAGTAAGGGACCGCACCCTCTAAAAGGAAAAGAATGAAGAAAAAAGGCTTTTGTAAAATGAGTCCCCAGGTGGGTCCCGACTGCTCAGCAGTCGGGGAATCCCACCCCGCTTTGGCGGGCTGCCCTCCGTACTCTGGGGTGGGCACCAAATGCCTTCCGTTTGCCAGTGGCAACACGAGCCGAGGAGGCTCCCAATCGTCGTCATCCGAGTCCGCTTCCTTTAAGGAGCTGATGGCGTACGATTGCGTAGTGGAGGGTTCGCCTGAGCGCCGGGGTGGTGCGGAGTCGGATTCCGGCTCCGCGCCAGACCTAGTAACGGTCAGCTCGGCGGGCTCTGAAGACGGAGGAAGGGGGGTCGCTGTGGAGGGCGTCAAGTTCGTCCGCAAGCGGCCCAGACGGAAGGACGACAAGGAGTCGTCCTCCGAGGGCGAGTTCGCCTCCGCCCGCAAGATCCCCACCGCTAGGCGAGGCAGGGGCTGTGAGGCAGGGAGGGGGCTGGCTCCCTCTACCCGGGAGGAGCGTCGGGCCGGGAGGTTGGTGGAGGAGGGGCGTCGCCCTGGAGGGAGCAGTCGCAGGGCTCCCTCAACTCTTCCGCCTCCTCTCGACTCTGACGACTCGGAGTCCCCGGGAGAGGAACCTCCCGCTGCCGAGGAGCAGAGTGCCCGATTTGAGGAGGTAGTGGAGGCCGCGATCCGCGCTGTGGCCTTCAAGAGGAAGCAATCCTCGAAGCGGGAGGCCATAAGCGCGGCCAAGGCCTCCATCCTGGCGGCAGCGGCGGCCAACGGGCCTGCCTCAAAGGAGGCGTCAGAGTTGCGGGCGGAGGTCGCCCGCCTCGCGGTCGTTACGGAGCGACTCGTTCGGGTGTGATGAATGAGTCGCTCCGGAGGGACCTGGCGGGGATGTCCAGAGCGGCCTCTGTGGAGCCGCGAGGGGGACTGAGTCCGGCGGCGCCGGAGGGGGGCCAAGTGCTGAGCCAGGTACGGGACCTGGTGCGGCAGGAGCTGGCTCCCTTCCGGAGGCAGGTCTCAGTGTTGGAGGACATGGTCCGGCGTCCCCCGTTGGCGGCGACGCGGGGGCCCCGGGGACAGCAAAAGGCGGCTTCGTACGCGGCAAGCAAGGTTAAGTAAGAGCATATGAAAGGGACGAATATTGAAGAGAACATGCTTTTTAAGAGTAAAGGCATTTGATTGACAATCGCCGTCATATGCCATACATGGAAATTTATGATAAGACCATTTGGTATGGCGAAAAGTGTACGGAAAAATTGTATAACACTGGCGGCCGAAAACTAACTCTAGGGTGGCCGCGAACTGAAAAAAGTGGCCGCCAACCGGCATTTTGAGTAAATTTTAGGTTTTTATTTATTTAAAAAAAACCTGTTAGAATAGTCCTCCAATACTTATGTCCAAAAATAACTTGATGATATCAGCTACACCTACAGCAACAATCAGACCCTGACTTATGGACATATCATACTAATATCAAAGAGCAAAGTTAGGAAGGCGACTAAAAGGCCGCCAACCGGCGCAACGACCCTATGTTCAGCATTTATTTATTTCGAGTTATAATGAAAAGTTCACAATGGCGATTTAAAGCCATCAGTATACAAAAAAGAAACTGTACATGTATGTAATAAAAAAAAAGTAAAACTTTATGAAATTGTTATGTAAATGGTACTTTTAAAAACATATTACTGGATTTAATTTAGTAGAGTAAGAAATATAAAGTTGAAGTTTTAAATTAATAAGCACTGTTAAAAATCAAAAAGTTTATTGTTAAAAATCAATAAAATACTTTAAAATTTACAACAGAGAATTGACTAACAATCCTTTGACTAACAATATGTGGCCCCTCGGAACCAAAATAATACATTTTCTTTTAATCTACAGTAAATATTATAAAAATTTATGAAACGTCTTGAAGCGAGCATTGGCTATTAAAAAATCTGAAGCGTTTGTCAGTGAAGTAAATGTAAATTCTGTCCGTTTTTAAACAATAGCTCTGCAACGGCTAACTCTGATTTGGATGAAACTTGAAACAAGGGTAGATCATGATTTGGATTTTGATAAGATCAGAATACTTTTGATCCCGCTGATATAATATTCGATTTTCACGCGAGTAATTCGTCTGGCAAAACCTAGTTTTCATTTTCAATCATGTATTACTTATTACATTCTGTAACTATCTACAGGATGATTAAAAATATGATTTATAGATAAGTATTTATAATAGTCAATGCTCACTTCAATTACTAACAAAAATAAAAAGTAATGATAGACACAACTCAAATATAACTAACCAAACACAGTTGATACATAAGTCAACAAACATACCTATAATGTATGTATTTTTGAGCGATACAACACAACACCAGAATACATTACAACAACATTGGTTACCAACAAGATCTGGTTCTATGGACTGAAGTTACTCTTAAAAATAAACACATTCACGACAAACTGCCAATACCTCCTAACTACAGTGAAATCCATTAATAAACTAAATAAAAAACATAATTAAGCCGCCTATATTGACCAATCGCTTAATCTGTACTAATCTATACTAATATTATAAAGCTGAAGAGTTTGTTTGTTTGTTTGAACGCGCTAATCTCAGGAACTACTGGTTCGAATTGAAAAAATCTTTTTGGGTTGAATAGACCATTTATCGAGGAAGGCTTTAGGCTATATATCATCACGCTTAAGCCAATAGGAGCGGAGCAGCGATAAAGAATGTTTTAAAATCGGGGATTCCACGGGGACGAAGTCGCGGGCAGCAGCTAGTATATTATAAAGCTGAATTTGTTTGCTTTTGAACGCACTAATCTCAGGAACAACTGGTCTGATTCGAAAAATTATTTGAGTGTTAGATAGCCCATTTAACGAGACTAGGCTATATCATCACGCTAATACCAATAGGCGCGGAGCACCAATGAAGAATGTTGCAAAAACGGGGTTATTTTTTCTCTCTCTCTTACCTAGTGTGACGCAGAGAGAAGTTGTGTGAGTCAGCTAGTATTCGACGACACGGTTGGCGCAGTGGTTGAGCAATTGGCTGCCTGCTACGCTTCGTGTCGTGGGTTCGATTCCCGCACGGAACAAATATTTGTATGGCCTACAGATAGTTGTTCTGGGTCTGGCTGTTTGTGTATGTATGATTGAATGTTTGTAAACGCACCCACGACTCAGGAGAAATTCCTTGTGTGGGGAAACGTTTTACATAAAAAAGTATGAAGTAAAACAGAGCTAATTTTGGTATTAAATTCTTAAAAAAAACTACGGATATTATGACGACATGCCGCTTATTATGACTTATTTTTCAGAAATTATGTTGGTTTATAGCGATGGACATGATTCTTAATGTTTCTGTCTCATTTTGTTTTGATTGATCTACGACTGTCAACGTCTTGTTTTTATGTTTCTCCTTATTAAACGATATACCTAACTAAGATAGGAATTTGTTTTATTTCTAAGACTACGTTTTTAAGTGAAAGATACGTCATACTACGTATTTTTTACTTCCCATCGATGTCATTATAAGCGGATTCAATTGTACTTTTTTGCCAACCGACGTAAAATGCTATTTCGTGTCAAATTCTTCGTAAATTAGAAAAAAAAATGGGTGGTATTGGCAGTTCGTCGTCAATATACAAACTATTCGAGGTAAAAAAAAAAAACTAATTGTCACGTTTCCACCTTCTGCTAGGGATGCAGACTTGTTCGAAAGAGTTACTGCGGTCCTAGAACGCATAGCGCCGAACATTTTTAACCAATGGGTAACTATGGATAAAAAATCTCTCTTATTTAAAATCAACACAAACAAACTTCTTATAATTAACAAATCAATGCTGCCTAAGTATAAAAATTTAGATTCGAATCGCTCACGATTTTATCCCAAAATATTCTTACAAAAAGACAAACGACAGTGCTGCCTGCGTGAAATCTTGGAACTATTTTAAATGATGATGATATGTTCACTAAAGAGCGCAAAACTGGCTCATAATATTGGTTGCATTGACAAAACAAACTACATGTACTACTGAAACATTGAAATATAAACCCTATTTTGTACGGAATAAATCTTATATTAAATACCCTTCAGATGACCCGGGAGTAAAGTATAAAATCGTGAGCAAATTGAATATTTCATCGAGATTTAAAAGCACTTTTTGGTAAGTGCAAACTTTAAAGTTAGATTAACACAGTATATTACTCTTAAAACTATAGACATCTGATCTACACACCTATTTAACACGCTCCATGCATTATGAGAGTAACCATAGACTATTTAGACTTTAGACATCACAAACTAACAGAATTTTTGTCAACACATTTAGGCCTTACTATACTAGTTTCTAAACATATTCGATCGCGATGACGACGTTAAAGTTCACTTGTGTCAATGAGATAGAAATAGGGAACGTGCAGAAACTATAGGTGGCAGCACAGACGCGTCAATGTCAAGTATATTTTACTTATAAATTTTAATTTAGCAACGCTAGATGGCACAGTCTACTTCGTGCACGTTCCCTAATCGGAGAGTGCCGGAAGTGTAGGTGGCAGCACAGGTCAAATATTTACAACGTAAAGGTTTCAGATTTGCAACACTAGATGGCATAGTCTACGCTATGCACATTCCCTATAAGACCGTTTTCCGTTATTGTCATCAGACAGCGCTCATTTATAAATTTCCTTTTTTTTTATTTAACTTTTGTGACGTTTGTCACATATTTGCGACGCTGGCATACATTAAATAAATATAGGAGGCTAATTCAAAAGTCGCACTAAGGCTAGGGCTACCTGCTGACAACAAAATCTGATGTGATTTCACAACTTTAGACGGAAAAATAACTACAGTTACGTGTCTGTCTAGTCTTGAAAATCAATCGGCTGGATCAATCAAAACACAAACATTTTTCGAAGAGAAAATATATGTCTAGAAGCTAGTAGTACTAATAGACGATGAAATAAACACAATTGTAGAACGTATATTGGTTCAAACATCGGGTAATTTGGCCACATTACTGACACATTGAATATGGCTATTGTGATATGACTCGTTGTTATGCAAAAGAAACATTTATACTAAAAGGTCCATGTAATGATTTCCCATTAAGTTGCTATTGTATGGATTATCCGGCAAATAACTCGAAACAAAGGCAATCTTACACCTAGGAATCAAATCATCAGAAATAAACATGTGCAAACGTTAACCACCTTAATATTATTACGTTTGTCGGAATGAAGTTCATATTACAATAACCTTGTAATATGAACTTCATTCCGACAAACGTAAAGTTGTTAATAAAAGCCAATTTTGTTAATACAAAATTTAAAGTTTTGACTGATCTAAAATTAGAGAATCATCGAACTTATTGCGCAAGTAGGAAAAGTACTCCACTTGATTTATTGGTCAAAATCATCGCGATAAAGTATTTTTTTAATAAATAAGTAGGGCGAATATTTGCGCAAATATATACGTAGTGTGCTAACAAAATAAAAGAAATGGCATGGACATATTTTTAGGAACACACAATTCGCTCAAAAGCGTTACTCTAAGTGAAGGCCAAATGCCTATATGAACCATAACATGAATTATATTTTAAATGCACGTATGAATGATATAAAATCAGGATTCGGGACCTCTTTAAATATATATTTTTTAGTTTTAAAGCTACACAAATTCTCTGGAAAATTTATTTATTTTCCATTCCATTTTTTATTCCGATGACGTTAGTTTGGAAATATAAAAAGTAAGTACTTGCTAAGTGTTGTAACTACTAGACAGTAGCACAGTCAGCTTCAAAAATATGAGATCGAAAAATCAGTTCAGTTGATTTTTTTCATTCACTGTGTTCATTTTGAAACAGCCCTTCAGTCTTGATTAGAAAAAGTTCATTTTTCTTTGTTGTTAAGATAATTTACTTAACAAGTCGTGTGTGCGATAAACTGAATATTTTTTATGAACGAGTATTTCTCATGTAACACACTACACTACATGAATTCATTTTTGTAACGAAGATGAATTGAAAAGTCTTGTACAAAGTTCATGCTTCCATCAGTTTAAAGGAGATCCTTCTGGCGACTTAATGCAGCGAATCAGTAAGATAGAGTCGTGAACTTTTGCGGTATCTTTGTTGGTCTTACACCTTCATCCACGTAAGCGTGAATCTGCAGCGCTACTATCGCAATACAGTCGTGCGCTGCAGTCTGATCGGATGGCTGCAGTTGTGAGTTGCATACGCACACACAAGCGACCAAAAACAGCAAAGTAGCTGCGCGTTCGCCAATGGCACCACTGAATCGATAATATATATATCTATAAGTACTATAATATTATAAAGCTGAAGAGTTTGTTTGTTTGTTTGAACGCGCTAATCTCAGGAACTACTGGTTCGAATTGAAAAATTCTTTTTGGGTTGAATAGACCATTTATCGAGGAAGGCTTTAGGCTATATATCATCACGCTTAAGCCAATAGGAGCGGAGCAGCGATAAAGAATGTTTTAAAATCGGGGATTCCACTGGGACGAAGTCGCGGGCAGCAGCTAGTAGATAATAAGTTGTGCGTTTTCTGAATGAATTGAATATTATAAGTTAATTCCTTAGACAGTCTTCTACCAAGTCTAGTTAACCTTTTAGTAAAGACTAGCGACCCGCCCCAGCTTCGCACGGGTGCAATGTAGATACTAATGTTTCCTCTACTATAATATGCATGTATTATACATATAAACCTTCCTTAAAAATCAGTCTATCTATTAAAAAAACCGCATCAAAATCCGTTGCGTAGTTTTAAAGATCTAAGCATACATAGGGACAGACGGCGGATAGCGACTTTGTTTTATATTATGTAGTAATGTAGTGATGAGAAAAGCCATATTTACGAAACTGACTGTACCAACTTATTGTGGAGTGTGGATGAAACGTATATTTTTTTTTTCAAACAAAACATAACTATAAAATAAAAATCAACCTTATGACTTCGATTTTAACCTCTTTGGTTGTCTCCGTTTGCTTTTTTTCGGGTCTGGTAACATTACCTTCTTCTTACCAGTGTGCAGACAGATGTATTCGTCAGGTACCGATTTCTCTGAAATAGATAAAAGTTTTTGGGATTTAAATTAATGTGCTGACTGACTGACTGCGACTTCGTCCGCATAATTTCGATACAGACTTTCATATAAAAAAATATCATCTCTAAAGGAGGAGGGGGGGGGGTTAACGATTTTTTTTGAGAAAATTAATTTCTATTAGGTGCTTGCTTTGTAAAATAAACGTACATCTATTCCAAATTTCACCTTTCTGGAGTTAGTAGTCTCATGGTTTGATAGTCAGCCATGATAAACGATGTCTCTATTCATTTGGTTGAGCTGAATCTTTTGGGTTCTGAATGCCTGTGATGATGGACCCAAGTTTTTACGATGCCAAATATCTCGATGTTGCACAAACGTCTATACTCTGTCCGATATTTTTAAAAGAAAATACAGATGTACACTAATACTACTATATACTGTATAATAATATGGATGCTGCCTCATATTTTATTATTATTTTCCATTAAGGAGCCAAGTATCTCCTTTGTCTACGTCTCAAAAGAAAAGTTGACTCTAGATTCTAACAGCAATGAAATTAAAAAGCAAGGAAATCTTCATTTTTTTTCTTGGTGGTGATTCACATATATACCTAACCTTTTTGAAAATACATATTTTTTACTTACAAACTGACCTCCAAAACAGGAGGTGGTTCTCAAGTAGACTATTTTTTTTTTCGTTGTGTATCAGTGTGTTTCACCTCATAACTTTGTACTGGTGTCCCGATTTTGATGATTCTTTTTATATTCGAAAGCTGGTACTTGTCGTGTGGTCCCATTTAAATTTGATTGAAATCTGACGACTAGTATTTGAGTTATAGCTAATAATGCGTGGCTCTGGCTACATTGATGATGTTCTCATTCACTCTTGTCTATGTAAAATGAAAATGGGTAGGTACACCCAGTACAAAGTTATGAGATACACTCAAAAAAAATACAGTCGAATTGAGAACCTCCTTCTTTTTTGGAAGTCGATTGAAAATAAAATTTTGTGTTTGGAACGCCCCCAACTACGATGCATAAGCGGCGAGTGGCACGTCACTATTGTCGTGTCCTCTCTTTTTCTCTATTGATCTCCGGGCCGGAACAACAGGTTATGGGCCCAGCACGCTTCCACTGCGTATCTTAGTATTTCAAGATGTCCCTTTTTAGTTTGGTGAAGATCTAATCTAATGAAGAACAGAAATAGGAAACGGAACTCTTTAGTAAATGATAACAAATCTTTCGGGATTGCTGAAATCGCATGTTTGTTTATTATTTACACCAATGTATACCGTTTACGCTGTATTGGGTACATTTAGGTGGGGAAGGTGTACCACTGAAAAGTGAAAAATAACTTTAATTTCGGTTGTTTCTTCGTTTTTTTTTCTTCCGAAGTTAAAGTTATTTTATACTTATTGTGTTTTTTTAGAAGTCGGTTGTTCTTTTTTTTTGTAAAAAGTTTATTTTTTGGTAACAATACTACCTTGGGAACCCGAGCTTTTCAAGCATTGAATGCTTGAAAAACTCGGGTTCCGCGTAAGGCAAGCCCTCATGTTTGGTCATGGTTAGAGAAATAAAACTAAGAATTTTTTTACAGTAACTATTTATTTAAAAATATCTTTTGTATTATTTATTTTCCCTATTGCCCCTGCGATTCTGAAAAAAGAAGGAAGAGATTGTCAATATTTTTTTATTCTTAAGAATTTAAAAAAATGTATTAATATAAAATAATGAGTTTTTACTACCTAAAATCTTTCCACCCACCTTGCTAAAACGTCAATCTTTTGCATTTTATACGTTCTATCCAATTCACTCCGTTCTTTCTTTAATAAAACTAACTCCTTTTCCAATGGCGCTGAAAGAAAATAAAAAACAGATTGATTATCAGTTTTAATTCAGTTAAATTATGTTTGGAACTGAATTTAATCAACAATAAGCATAACTAATGATGATCAACATAATGCTTATTGTTGAATATATTCAGTATGCCTAAGGCTAGATAGGGTGAAACTGGCATATTTTCCGAGTTAATTTTATTTGTTGTAGAAATTGAAATGCTCCTTGATACAGATAACTACAACAACACACACAATGAAACAAATAAAAAAAAAACTTTAAAACTTTTACTATCTACTTATAGTCATTACATAATTTGTATGATATAAAAGCTTGTCGAGAGATTTACTTCTCTAGATAACAAGAAAATTAAATAACTACGGAAATACGAGTAGTTAAATCTCGCGAAAAATTTGCAAAATTTTGTTCACAATTGGTTCCCCTCTCCTAGGGAAGAGGCCTGTGTCCCAGCAGTGGGAACATTAAAAGGCTGATCATCTGCTTCAAAATTAGGTTGCAAGATTTCACATACATACATACATAGCAAGTTAAATTAAAGTACGTAAAATGGCCAGCAATTTTCAGCCAACAGAAAAAAGCAAAATATGCATACTTTTTCAATATTTTTTTTTTATTATCGAACTAACCAACTAAATAGAATCTTTTTTATCCAGACGATAAAGTTCCCAACCATATTGTTAAACTTTTATTCGATTGTTATACTTTTTACTGTTCTCTAAAAAGTGTACAATAAACTGTTTTAAAAATCCCTATTATTCGCCAGCCACAATTAACCCTACTAACAATTCAATAAAAAATTGCTTATGATTTATTATAACTTAAAATATAATATTGAGTTTGAGAGTGATTCATAATCAATCAACATGAAAAGAAGAAAAATTAGAAGAATAAATATTTCCGAAAAATTGGAAATTGTTCAAATCAGCTAATTTTTTTTTTTGTTTAAAGTGTAATAAAATAAAATATCGTTTTCTTTTTCAAAATATTGTTCATTATATTTCTACGTCCTTAATACTTTTCTTATATAAAAAGTTGGGAACCCCATCAGGCGACATCCCTATTCTAAATTGATCTCAGAATCACCGCCATATTTCCAAGAGTCACTCTGCATTTGCAAGATTATAGACCAACCAAAAGCCATATTGTGGCAACTGGCAATTAAAAAACGTCATTGAATCAAACTAAGCAAAAGTATAGTTTGGTGGATCTATAAATTTTCAAGACATTTAATCAGTACTAGAAATAAAACTTACCTTTATTTTAAAGCTTCTGTGTTTTTATGTCACCACATTTACCACAATATGGCTATATATTTGACAATGTATTTTATTACTTAAAAGTTGACTAGTAAATTATTTTATTGTGAATGAATAGTAACTACAACAGTTAGATTTAATAAAAAATTATAATAGAAATATCAAACAATTTTTTATTGTCATCTGGTACATTTTAAATTTCGCAATAAAAAAAGTTTGAATTAATCAATTACAAAGACGACATAATATTTTTTTTTTATTATTGATTGGCATGCGTTTGAAGACTATCACTGTAATAGTAATGTCTTAAAGCACAATAGAATACCTTAATAAATAACTCTCATCATTTTTAGCAGTTAATAGAGAAGAAAAAAACAGATATTACTCACTCATTTTCTTTAGTTTCTGTTTATTCTGGTCTTCGTGCCATTTCACATGTTTTGTTAAGCAGAACAGGTACTTAAAGACCTGCGAGCATTTAGCACAAGCGTACATCATCTCTCCCATCCCGGGAGGCTTGTTTGCCATCTTAGCAGGGAATGTTTCGCAGTCAACTGCTCTCTTGATAACACCACCGGGTGATATTTCTAGGGTAGGCCACCTTTCCATTTGGTTTGGTTTGACTTCGGTCTTCAATTCGCCAGCTTTCTGGTAAAAATGGTTTTTTAAATGAGATGATAATTTGTTTAATAATGATATTCTAAATATAAGTTGTCATTTAAGATGAGACAAGAAGAAGACTATGGCTAGTCAAACAACTAGCTACATTTGAAATGCAAAAATGTGGCTTTTTTACTTTACTATTTTTATGGCATTCACCTGGATATTGCAAACATTGTAAGTTTAAAATATTGTGTGAATTAGGTTACTCAAGTTTACTCAATAAGATATATTAAAAACTTTAAAAATAGAATATGATGATGACGAGATTTATTGTATTTAAAATATGTTTACAATTAATTGAGAATTTATAATCCTCTAAGGATTGATTTTAAAATATGATGCTGAATAAATCAAGAAAAAGCGAAATTTGCTGTACTGATACCTGATACTAAAATGAATGAATGATAATAAGAACTAAATATTTATTAGGTACTGAAATATAAATCTAGCAGGGATTTTACTTACAAAATTGGAAATGTGAAATAATATAGCAAAATAAATACTTTCAAGGGCGCGAAAATAACAAGCTCACATTTATTTTAATAGGTACTTACCTCCAAAATTTCAGGGACAATCAGTTCTTCAGGATCACCGTCTTCCTCCTCTTCCTCAAGCGTCTCTTCAGACTGTATGGAAACCATACTGCCGATATTCGAATCACATTCATCATCAATTTCGCATTCATTTTCATACTCCACTTTGTCATCTAGATACTCGAAGATTTCTTCGTCAGGAGGAGAAATATGGATGTTGACGGTCCTGTTTATCCTATCTCTCGACGGCTGCACGTCCTCCATTCTAACGAGAGCCACATTCTCCAGGTCTTCATGTTCCAAGGCTGAAGACATTATTGATATTTACGTCTCAAAACATTCGATCTTCACAATATTCCATTTCTATCACGCAGTCGTAAATGATTTTTTGATGTACCTATAATAGTTTCAGTTTTATGAGAGCAGATTTTTTAAGTATTACATTTAGTAAATAGATTTTTTTCTATTATTTCCAAAACAAATAAAGAAATAGAACAAATGACATCGACTTAAATGCTTAGAGTATAGTATAGAAATATATAGAGATTAGAGATGCCCTAATGTTCTATATCTTATTTGCTTATACAAATATCTATTAAATCGATACAGAAATAAGAAACTACACTTTTTCTCTTTCTAACCAATGAGTTATCACATATGAAGAAAGAGACGTCATGCTATTTGTTTTATCTCTTCCTGACAACATTTTCACATATCCGTCAATGTACGTACCTCGCGTGCCATCCGCCATCTTTTGGACCCATGGTTTTGAAGTACGTCAGCTGTCAAGTGAACAACAACATTGGGTTTAGATTACGATTTTTAGGGATAAAAACGCTCAAAACTAAATTGTATTGTGCTGTGAGTGTCTATTGGAGCAAATTGAATATGCCTACGTGTGCAATAATTCAGTGTGGTGCAAGGAAAAACCCCAATCGAGCCTAATTAAACATGCACAGGTTAGTAGCCGTATTTTAAGAAAAACTTTATCATACTGCTATTTTTTTGTATAACTATCCTTGTTTTATTTATAGAATCAAAGTTCCCACATGTACATACAAATTATTTCTGATATTTACCTCTATTTGCTAAATTTATATCATGTTTTGTTTACAATAGAAATGACAATTCAAAATAGTGATGTCTTTTATTAAATAAGCTATCGATAAGAAAGTCACATTTTTTTGTTTGTATTATACATTGTAGAGTAGGGTATCAAAATGAAGGGCTTGAAGAGAAGATTTTGAAAATAAAACTAACAAAATAAAAATAGTGATAGTACTAAAACGACAATATCAATTCGTCATGCAGTAGGTGGTGGTTATTTAGTTCACTTTGATTTGTTCCACTAACTGCATCAAACTGAAATAAATTTGCATGTTTTTTATTTATACAGGTTCCCTAAAAATGAAGTACTACGCCAAAAGTGGCTTGCAAACATTGGGATGGAAAATATCAAACCTGGACATAAACCACGTACCACGTGTCTGGAAGAAAATCATGTGAAAAGCTATCCTTAAGAAACTATTTTAATAAATTAACATTGAATAATATCGATGGTCAAGTGTTTTTTTTTTAACCAGAAAGTGATTCAGTATCCAAGATTCTTAACAATAGTTATATAGAATAACGCTTAAACAAACGAAGGCGTAAGTTTTCGGATACAATAACAGTTGCATTACATTTATTTAAATAAATGTGTCTTTTCGGTCAGAATTATGGTTTTTCTTCTCCTATTTGAACGAATGAACGGTAATTATAGGTCACAAGTTGCCACAAGTTATGAAGTAGTTATATGTTAATTGTTATACATGATTTAGTTCATAATGTGATTTAGAAGGCCACTTTTAGTTTCTATAAAATTAAACTCAGATTTCAATGGATAGTTCACAATTATTGGTAATGGTTGGGACTTTCAAAAGTGCCTAATAAATATCTAACTAACATTAGGCATTTACTTTGACCTGGTGATATAGTGAATAAAGGTACATTTTTCAAATTGCTTGGTTGTTTTAATCTTTTTAATACCTCAATTTGAGTATCTTTCTACAATAATTATTATTGTTGTAAATAAACATCTCTATGGGCCGAGCCTACGTAAAGCGGTCGCCCGCGCGGTCCCTTACAAAAGTGCTCCGTTGTGGCCCCTTTTTGCTACGTAACAAATATTAAGTTTTCCATCGACTCTACTACATGCACACCTTTAAAGTTGAAATAGCGATACTGAGGGTCAGAGTAATCTTTATGAACAACTTTAAATGTAGAACAAAACCTGAAATCGCAAAGAACCTCAGTTGTCCTTATAGTCACTCGCAAAAACAAAATTCGAAGTCAGTCAGTTGCTCATAAAATGTAGCTTCTCACCCCTTGTATGTTAATATGAATGTTATGCACTATAAGTTTAAAAGTATAGGAAAAGAACTAAAAGAATAGTTACAGTTAGGCCAAAAGTATAATCTAATCATCCAAAGTTTAATAGTATTGATAAGTAACAAAATTAAATGCACCAGAAGAAATGTTAGTAACTCTGGTATCGATATCGATATTTTTTGGTTTTGATTACTTATGTGCTTCCCTAGCAATGGCCGCCATCTTTTGGACCAGGTTTATAGTAGGTACCGTAAAATGGAGTGAATAGGGACAAAATCGAACTTGTCACTGAAATTAATCGATGTTGTAGGACGAATGCAATATTGATAACTCTTTCCAAGGGTTTCCGGCAGTTAATACTTTTCGTAAATGTTAAAATTATCCCCAGAATTAGTTAAAATTTAGATATTTTAACAAAAATATAGGCTGTCCCTATTCATGCTTGAAGTGGGGTGACCTGGAACGAGACATGGGTAACTTGGGAAAAAGTAGTAGGGTTGTCTCTTTAGAACTAACTAATACTTTAGAAATAACTCTTTAGGAAGAACTAATTACCTACCTTCTGCTAAAAGATTAATTTTCTTCATTAAATTTAAAATTTTTGGAAATAAAAATAATACAATAAATCCAAAATCTTGCAGAAAGCTACTTAGCGTTATAATATTAGAAAATCTCTGTAAAAATGTGCATACATGTTTATCTTTTTCGTCAATTTTCTAAAAAAAATGATGAACCAATTTTGATAAAATTTATTATGAGGCCTGCTCTGATGTTATATCCTATCATACAAAAAAAAATCATCAAAATCAATCCACGATAATGACGGAGTAATAGCGCCACATACAAACCAAACAAAAAACATACAATCGAATTTAGAACCTCCAGGTTTTTTTTAAGTTGTAAAGAAATTTAAAGAATATAGAAACCTATAAATGTAAAATATTAAAATGCATAAAACAACGAAGACCCATATATTGTTAGTTCAACACACTACGTATTTTTATTATTTGTTTGTAGGCTTGTTTTTTAAATCATACAAGTTCGTACCTATGTATCTCTTATTACTTCTCATTAGTTCGCCTTGTACGCATGCTTGTATATAAGTTTAAAATAAATAAAATGAAAATGCCTTATTTTAATAAAAAGTGAAATCCTGCAAAACAATGCGATAAAATGTTCAATTCATGTTGTAGCAGCCCTGACCCTATTCAAACTTTACCGTTCCTAATCAACTTTCATATGTCCCTATTTACCAAGTATAGGCGACTCTATTTGTACTTTAGCCGTCCCTTGTCACCCCGTTACCGTATTTATTCACCTCGAAAAAATAAACAATCCCAGAGGTTTTAAAGAAAACGATTTCAAACAAAAACTATGTAAAATCTAGACTTATTTCTTTTTGTGTAGCTTCTTATAGATATTATATCGTTGGCTAACTCCACACGTTGTCAAAAAAACACTAGAACTTCCAAAAAACGGCCAACTTAAGGGACAATACCGCAACCTCACATCTACAGTCTTATTTGAAAGAAGATTTTTTTTCAAAAAAAAAAGCGCGGGAAACCTGAAGTTTGGCGGACGTGGTTTTCTTTCTCAATTTTTGAATTAATTATAAAATATTGGATTAGATTAAGTTTTTGTATATATTTTTATCTTAATATTTAGTAGTTTAGTTAGTTTTAGTGTTTTATCTCCTTCGGTAAGTGTTTTTAAGTTTTTTAGTTTATTGTAGTTTTAATATGGATCCTCCGGATGACCCCGGAGGTGGAACATTGCCGCCCGAAGTGGGGCATTATATTACAGTTTCGAACAACGACACTAGTGTTGATACTGATGGTTCTATCAGTACTTCTAATTCCAAAAGAAAAAGGATTTCTTCTCGGCCTACTTTATGTAAACATTGCAATAAAAAAAGGCGCAAAAGTGGCGGGAAACGTCACAACGATTGTAGTTGCGGTGAGGTGGAAATGGAAACAGAATATGTAAACACGGCATCCAATCCTCCCATTACTCCTCAGATCATTAATTCAAATGAATCACCACAGATTTCGGTTTCGGTGGCCAGATTATTATATAATTCCTCGGATGCGGCACCATTTTTAGTTCACGTACAAAGGGAGCAATCTGCTTCCAATGGAAATACATTTTTAAATCCAATTTCATTTGGTAGGTTTTTAAAGAGAAACTCATTTAAAGGTATTATCAATGGAAGTCTTAAAAAAATCGGACGCAATCGGCTTGTTCTATCTTTTTCCACATTCCAAGATGCCAATTCTTTTATTACCAATAAGATGTTGGAAAAGGAAAATTTTAAATATTTTATTCCGACGTTCTCTGTCACTCGCATGGGCGTCGTCAGAGGCGTTCCCATGGAGTGGTCTGATGACGAGGTTCTTGAAAACATCTCGGTCCCAATTGGTTGCGGGAAGATTTTAAAACTTAGGAGGATTAAGAGAAAAACTATATTAGACGATAAACCTCAGTTAAAAAATACAGAAACTGTTATTTTGACATTCGATGGTCAAGTTTTACCAAAGCGGGTGTATATGTGCTACTCTTCTCTAACAGTCGATTTATACATTTATCCTACTATACAATGCTATAACTGTTGCAGATATGGTCACGTTAAAAATCAATGTAGGTCAACACCTAGATGTTATAAGTGCGGTCAAGGTCACTCTGGGGATGCTTGCACCGTCTCTGAAGACAGCATACGTTGTTGCCTCTGTAAAGGATACCATGAGGCAACTAGCAAAAAATGCTTAGAATATGAGAGGCAGAAAAACATTAAGGAGTCAATGGCCAAGTCCTGCATTTCGTATGCTGAAGCTTCAAAACTTCATCCTACAATTTCAAAAATTTCTTATGCTGATGCCTTGCTCTCCTCACCCACAATTTCTAGCAATATAAATGCATCAACTCCACAGGATTACTCTCCATCAAAAAATAAAACATCATATAAAAAGACAGTTTTTATTAATCCTCGGTCGCCACCTCACTTTTCCAAAGGTTACGATCGGCAATTCCATCAGGAGCTTACTCAGGGTGTGCCTCAACCTAAAGATGGTTGTGCTATCGTCCCCAGAGATGACTTATCTACTTTATCTGTTAGCGAATTGATCATAGCATTAATTAAATCTCTAACTCAAACTCATAACCTTTCACCGACCATCGCTGCCACTGTATTGAATGCAGTTTCTGAATCAAATAAAAATAATGGACAACAAAGCAAAGGTGTTCCAATGGAACTGCCGAAGCGCAGTAAGTAAAAAATGTGATATAATATATCTTGTAAATAAATATAATCCTTTTGTTTTTTCACTTCAAGAGACATGGCTTAAACCAGGGTCTTTGTTTAAGGTCCCTGGGTATGCCTGTCTCAGGGAAGACCGCTCTGATGGGTATGGCGGTGTAGCTTTACTCATCAAACATCATCATCCATTTTCACTTTTCACACTCCCATCTCATAATAATGACTTTTCTATTATTGCAGCAATTGTAGATAATATTTGTTTTGTTTCTGTATATATTCCTCGTCCTTCTGCTGTAATTTTTAGTGAAATTGTAAATATTTTTTCTATACTTCCTAAACCATATATAGTTTTAGGAGATTTTAATTCCCAACATGAAGTCTGGGGAAGCTCATCAACAAATGGCTTTGGTAGCTCTTTATTAGAAATTGTAGATAATCTTAATCTTTGTATATTAAACACTGGGTCCCCTACTCGACGCACCTCTCCAAATGAAGGAGTTAGTGCACCTGACTTATCATTATGCACTGATAAATTAGCTTCGCGCCTGAGTTGGGAAGTTATGCTTTCCTCTTATGGGAGCGATCATTTCCCCATAGTTTTATCATTTCCATATAACCAAAAAATGCATTCCAATCGCCCTCCGCGGTTGAAGTATAGACTAACGGATGTAAATTGGCATACTTTTAGGGAACACATGGATGAAATAGTTTCTGCTCTTCCTGAAATTAAGAGTGGCAATGAACAGTCATGTGCTGAGGCTTTAGCTAAAGCCATGATAAAAACCGCTGATAAACTTTTTCCTTTTAAAAAGCCACATAATAAAATTCCATCTCCACCATGGTGGGATAAAGATTGCACAGATGCAATATTAAAACGAAAGCAGTGTGAACTAAACTACTACGAAAATTCTACCGAAGAAAATTTTGACATTTTGTGTGAAATAATTTCAGAGACCAAAAAATTATTTAAAAAAAAGAAATTTGAAAGCTGGAGATTATTTTGTCTTTCTATATCACCTAATGTTCAACCATCTGTTGTTTGGCGCAATATCAGAAGGTTCAGATCAGCGTTTTCAGAATCGTCTACCGCATTTCTTCCAACTCAGTTAAAAAATCAATTTTTAGATAAATTAGCTCCCTCATATGTCCCAAATGACATTGTTCCGTATAGTATGCCTCTCACATTGTCAGATCCTCCCTGTGAACTCAATAACCCATTTACTCTAGAAGAGTTGAAAGGTGTTGTCAGCCATATCACAGATTCTGCACCGGGCGCAGATGGGATCCCTTACTCTTTTCTGACTAACATGAGTGACCTATCTCTTTCATATTACCTAAAATTAATAAACCAGATTATGATAACGGGGAATGTTCCCCTTTCTTGGAAATCGCAAGATATTCTTCCAGTACTGAAACCCAACAAAAGTCCATCTGACAGCACATCTTATCGTCCCATAGCTTTGTCATCAATTATGTTAAAGATATCAGAACACTTGGTTAAAAATAGGTTAGAGTGGTTTATAGAAAACAGGGAATTATTAAGTGAAAGTCAGTTCGGTTTCAGGAGAGGTAAAAGTACCTTAGATAGTCTAAGTATCTTTGTCACTGACATTCGATTAGCATTCTCTACTAATCACTCCATAGTTGCAGCTTTTCTTGATATAAATTCGGCTTATGATAATGTTGTAATATCAAAATTAAAATGTAAACTTGAGCAGTTAAATGTTCCTATTTTACTTATAAACTTCATTTTAAATATACTATCTGAGAGGTATATAAATCTAACTATTGACGACTCTTGTGAAACTAGAGTCGTGTGGAAAGGTCTCCCTCAAGGATCAGTACTAAGTCCTCTACTTTATGATATTTACACTTATGATCTTGAATCCTCTCTGAATAATGAAGTAAAAGTGCTTCAATATGCTGACGATCTTCTATTGTATTGCCCAAATAGCTCTATCTCAACGGCTTGTAATTCATTGACATCAGGTCTCTCCCTTTTAAAAAAATGGATGGATAGCAATGGTCTTGAGCTATCTACCTCAAAAAGTTCAATTGTTCTTTTTTCTCGGATGCGCCTTCCGCCTCCTGTTACTGTATATTATGATAATGTTCCTATTCCTGTAAAATCATCAGTTAAGTTTTTAGGACTGATTTTAGATAGTAAACTTACTGGAGTTCCACACTGTGAATATATTGCATCAAGGTGTGAACAAAGACTAAATATATTAAGATGTCTGTCCGGAGTTTGGTGGGGAGCCCATCCATTTTCACTAAAATTAATCTATAGCGCTATAGTTAGAAGTGTACTAGATTATGGCACATTTTTACTAGAACCCGGAAATTCAGCTGCTTTTAAAAAATTGGATGCTATCCAGTCAAAAGCTTTGCGTATTGTGACTGGGGCTATGAAATCAAGCCCAATTAATGCCTTACAGGTTGAAACAGTAGATCCTCCACTTTCTCTTCGACGTCAGTTTCTTTCCGATAAATTTTTATTCCGTGCCTTTCAATTTTCCAATCATCCTTTACGTGTGAAACTTCAGTCTCTTTTAGATCAAACCAATTCTTCTCAATATTGGTCTCACAAATCTCTTCCCTGTCTTCTGGTAAGCTATAAAAAGTTAATCTCTCTACAAGCTCCAATATACAAGTCCATTACGTTTCCACTCTTTGGTAATCCATATGAATCATTGGTGTTCACTCCGGATATTATCTTGAACTTAGAAATTACCAAAAACGACAACTTTGTAAAAGAGTTATTTAACTTTTCCAAAAACTTGCATTGGGAGAATTGGCATCATATTTATACAGATGCATCAAAACACTCTTCTTCAGGAAATGTTGGAGTTGGAGTTTTTCACTCACAGTATAAAATTGTACAAAAAGTTAAGCTTCCTCCTGAGTCTTCGGTGTTTACTGGGGAATGTTATGGTCTTTTCAAGGCCCTAGAGTATATTTACTTAATGAAATTGGATAAAACTGTTATATTTACTGACGCTCTAAGTGCGTTACAAGCTCTTAAACGAAATCCTTTTAAATCTAAACCTTTATTTCCTGTAGTTTTATTTATTAGAAGCCTTTTATATAAATGCCTTAAAATTGGTCTTCAAGTTTCTTTCGCTTGGATACCGGGGCATAGCAATATTACTGGTAATGTTAAAGCTGATCTTCTGGCAAACGAGGCGGTAGACTGTGGTGATATATTTCCATATACAAACTTTAGCCACGACTTGGTCAATTTACCTAAGAGTTTTCTTTGGGACGATTGGAGCAGGTTGTGGGCAGATAGCAGCACTTCTAAAGGTAACTATTTTTCACGTATTCAACCGCATATCCCAAAGAAGCCATGGTTTTCTAAATTCAACTTTAGTAAAGCTGCTACGAGTTGCTTGATTCGTATGAGACTGGGTCATAATTGTTCCCAGGTCCACCTTGCTCGGTTACAGATCGTTGATAGTGCCCTTTGCGAATGCGGTGAGGTAGGCGATTTGAACCACATGTTTTTTTCCTGCCCTCTTCTTAATCATGATTCTTTTATTTCAAGTCTACTGTCCTATAATGTTCCCTTTCCTACCTCTATCTCTGTGTTATTATCAACTAATGATTTCAAAATATACATGTATTTAGCATCATTTACTTCTCTAAATAATTTACGTATTTAAACATTTAATATCCTGTATCTATCCAAATGATCCTATCCAATATCCGTCCAAATCCTTTTACCTAAATTAATTTCATTTTCTACCAAGTTTCCCCGTTTTTGTTGTTGGCATTGCGCAAATAGCGACTTGCCAATATTAAAAAAAAAAAAAAAAAAAAAAAAAGATTTTTGACACCTTTTACCAAAGACCTTACAATAATATGGACCAGAAATACCTACGAAATACGCGTGCATACCTACTATAAATCTGGCCCACAAGGCCGTCTTTCACCTATAAGAGGCCCTGGGCACATTAGGATAATGGGGCCCCTATGACCATAGTTATAAAGCACTGTGTATTTTGTTAGAATAGACAAAGAATCCGCTCCACGTTAAATACTGGTTTTCAGCTGAACCCGACCCCGATATGGTTGGAAAAAGGCTAGGCAGATGATGATGAGACAAAGAATGTAGATGTGCAAATTTTTTGCTTTATTTTTCTTACAGTTACATATTTAGATATAATGAGTACCTAGATAATATAATGTAATCCACACTAAATAACCAACATCCACGATGAGTCCTTATATAAACAAGTATCTATGCTGATTGAAGAGGTACCCTTTTAATTCAGCAAAATCGTTAATTATGTACATAGTCAAAATCTATGTTTTCGAGCAATTCACATTTTATCGACCTTAGAGACAAACTGTTCAATCTCTCTTGAAGCATTGCACTTCTTAATAAATTCGTTTTAATTTGGAGAAAGAGCGTTCCCCTCTGCAGTTAGTTACCATCATTAATTTTCACTTTGCTCAATTTTCAAGTATTCTTTTAAATGCAGATATTCCATTTCTAACTCTTTCTCGTTTACGTCTTCATGATAGATTTCAGCAAATTCTTGGCAACTTTGTCTCAACTCTTCGCAATTCAGAGTTTTCAAGCGAAAAAATAATCCAAATAGTTGACTAATGTTCTTATAAAAACTTAATCGCTGTTTTAGATGAACGCCCAGGGTATCAATTATGGGGATAAATGTTTCGACTTTAAATCTTTCTTTTCCATTCAGTTGGACTCAGTGCGCAGAGCCATAAAAAAAGTCAGACGTGAGCTTCTACGTCTGGTTCTTTGAGATAGGTCTTTACGCAACAATGCTAATGAGGTGTGCTTCTTTGGTGCACAGGGTGCGGGCAGTTCCAACAATATCCTAAAAATGATAGCCAGCAGGCTAGATTGCACGTATGTGAACCACTGCAATACCGTCTCACATGGGATGATTTAAATAAAATTAATTAATTAACTAACATAGTTCTTAAGTTTTACTAACATATTGAGTCTTTGTTACTTGTTAAATAAACATTATTATTTTATTATTATTATACTGAGATTCCGGGTTTTTCTCTTTGGCAGACGATTCGAAGTAATCAAATTTGTTCCCGAGACTAATAATATAATCATCGAGTGCAGTAAACAAATTAGTAGCAACGTTCAGTGTTATTGTTTCTTTCTGAAGATAATTGCTTGTTTTGTCTATTATTTCTAATTTAGAGTTGGACAGGCTAATAAAGGCTTCTTCTCTATTTTCTTGTGCCTGTTCTGTATCTGTTGCGGTGGATATCAAAGCTTTTATAATTTATGACCTTCATGTAAGACGCTCACTACATCAGCTCGGGCTGACCATTTTGTTTGTGAAAGGCTTTCAACAACTTTTTTAAACCTAAGTGTTCTGTCAATATATATTCCAACGGTAGGTAGAGCCCGAGAAAAAGTTGTAGGTACTCTTCGTGAATAATTAAAAAAAAACTGTGTCTGATACGTAGAGAGAGTAGGGTAGCTATAGGTTATCGTTTGGCAATGGAGTAGGGACTAGACTAGGGGGCCCCAATCCATCGCGGGGCCCTGGGCACGTGCCCAGTGTGCCCAGTGGGGAAGAGGGGCCTGCTGGCCCAAGAGATGGCGGCCATTGCTAGGGAAGCACATAAGTAATCAAAACCAAAAAGTATCGATATCGATACCAGAGTTACTAACATTTCTTATGGTACATTTAATTTTGTTACTATCAATACTATTAAACTTTGGATGATTAGATTACAAGGGGTGAGAAGCTACATTTTATGAGCGACTGACTGACTTCGAATTTTGTTTTTGCGAGTGACTTTAAGGACAACCGAGGTTTTTTGCGATTTCAGGTTCTGTTCTACATTTAAAGTTGTTCATAAAGATTACTCTGACCCTCAGTATCGCTATTTCAACTTTAAAGGTGTGCATGTGTAGAGTCGATGGAAAACTTAATATTTGTTACTTAGCAAAAAGGGGCCGCAACGGAGCGCTTTTGTAAGGGACCGCGCGGGCGATCGTTTTACGTAGGCTCAGCCTATAGAGTATAAATATTGTAGAAAGATACTAACACTGAGGTATTAAAAGGATTAAAACAACAAAGTAATGTTGCGCGCCAGAATTAAGTTAGGATGATAGCGGCATTCGGTACCACTAGCGCCATCTAGTATCGAGTAGCAGAACTATTGAAGTCAAGGACCTTCGAGATTTTTCTATGCTAGAATTCTCGGACCTTAGTCGGTCGCGACCGATATGTACGCGAACTTTCTGGAGCTCTACTCGGCGCCCTATATAAGGCCGGCACATGTGCCGACCGAGTCAGTATTGGAATTGCGATACAAGTGATAACTTCGAGAGCGATCTTCGACTGCGAACTCAAGTGATTAATAGTGCGATTGTGTTTTGTGATTAGTGAGTTTATTGTGTAATTAGTGTGGTGTAAATTAAAGTGTCATCCTTGTTTATTTAATCGGCTGATTTTATTGTAACGAACCCGAAGCTCGTAACAATTGGTGTCAGAAGAGTGGATTTAAAAGATGCCGATTCTACCAAAGGAGGACACTGAGGGTATCCGTACCCGTAGTCAACGCCAGCAAGAGACGGACCAGAGGCGTTTTGGAGGTGCAACGCCGCAGACGATGGAGAGACAGCTGCCGACCTTAGAGGCCGGCCCGTCCACTGCAGCTCCAGCATCATCATCAGTACCAGATTTTGCTGCTCTGATGATGATGCTTCAGGAGCAGACCCGCCGCCAGGAGGAACAGGCCCGCCGCCAGGAGGAACAGGCCCGTCGCCAGGAGGAACAGGCCCGTCGTTTGGAAGAGCAGCTGCAGCGTGACAAGGAGGAACAGGCCCGCCGGCAGGAGGAACAGGCCCGTCGTCAGGAGGAACAGGCTCGTCGGTTGGAAGAACAGCTGCAGTGTGACAAGGAGGAACAGGCCCGCCGACAAGAGGAACAGGCTCGTCGACAGGAGGAACAGGCCCGTCGATTGGAAGAGCAGCTGAAACTTGATAAGGAGGAGCAGGCGCACCGTCAGGAAGAACAGATCCTGCTCATGAAAGACCTTCGCGCAACCTTCGGGAGAGAAATGAAGGAGATGAAGGATAAGGTTGCTCAGCATGACAACCGCTTGTCAGAAGCTGAAACTCAGATCAGCAAATTTCATGACGCCATTACTGATATGAAAAAGGAGTTGGGCAACCTCAAACTTGGAGATGGAATTACAACATCTGTAGCTACTACACCTTCTCTACGTGGATTCAAAGTGCCGCCGTTCGATGGAACATCCTCCTGGTCGGCATACAAAATGCAATTTGAGGCTGTTATGAAGGCGAACGGGTGGAGTAAGGACCAGGCCATGACTGCTCTCACCCTAGGCCTCCGCGACCAGGCCCTCACTATCCTGGAAGCCCTCGGTAACGAGGTGACTTACGAGCAGCTGGTTGAGGCATTGGAAGCTAGGTATGGCGACGCTCATCTGGAACACGTGTTTCGTGCGCAGCTCAAGGATCGCGTGCAACGCAGCGGTGAAAACCTGCAGCAGTGGGCCCTTGAAATAGAGAAGCTGGTCCGAAAAGCATACCAGTCTGTACCTGCGCTCATTCAAGGGAACCTGGTGCAGGCATTCATCGACGGCATCCGCGACCTTGAAGTTAGGGCTGCCGTGAGGCTCGGGCATCATGAGAAACTTAAAGACGCGTTGGCCCATGCACTAGAGGTGGAAGCTGTGCGGCAAGATCATCGTTCCCATCGCGTCAGGGAGGTTGCAGCGGCTACTGTTCGCGACCGGTCTAAAGGATACAGCCCTAGATGCTATGGCTGTGGGGAAAGGGGCCACCTACGGTCCAGTTGCCCTAAGCGAACTGTAGATTGGGAAGATAGTCGATCTCCAGAGAGTAGGGCGGTTAACAGCACCGCCCAGCAACTGCAGGGAAACGAGTAAAAGCCAGGACTGCGGGGCGGGTGCTGGCTGATGTTCAAAGAGCCCCAAGGATTTCGATCTCACAAACCCATGATGGGAACAGCCTAATCATCAAGGGCGAGGTAAACGGAACGCCATGTAAGCTGACAATAGACACTGGAGCCTCTCGCACGGTTGTCAGTTCCCAACTAGTATGTCGGTTCCTTGGGGACTCCGCATACAACCGAGACCGCATAAATTTGGTGACGGCCACCGGTCAGCGCATACCCGTCCGCGGAGAGAAAGAGATGGAGTTGAAGCTAGGAAACAGGATCTATCTTCACAATGTTATCGTGGCTGATATAATGGACGATTGCATCCTGGGCCTAGACTTTATGAGGAAGAATTGTTGTGAGATCGACGTTAAGCAAGGAGTTTTGAAATGTGGACAAGAGGAACTTTTCATGGAAGGGGCATTACCAGGAAATGTGTACAGCCTAAAGAAGATTGTTCTTCCGCCGAGATCCGAAACGATTGTGCCGGTTAGTCTTCCTCGGAATCCTGGGCAGACTCATCGGTGTGTACTCGTGGAGAGGATAGATAATGACCTTCCGTGGAAAGTGGCACGAACTTTGGTCAGAGCCACCGACATCGCAAGAGTACCTGTGCTGAACCTCTGTGATAAGGAACAAACGATAGATAAGGGCACCCTGATTGGTACATGTGAGGAAGTGGATTGGTTACGTCGAAGCCAATATGTATCGACTGGGAACCTTAGCAAGGATGCACAAACGAAAGTGACCACACTTTTAGACGACTGTCGCAGCGTTCTGTCTCAAAATGAAATGATCAAGGCGAAGAGAATGTTACTGAAGTACGCCAATGTTTTCTCTTCAAACGATGCTGATATCGGGAAGACTGATTTAGTTCAACACAAAATAAACACAGGAGATGAGTTGCCTATCCGTCAGCGGCCAAGGAGATTGCCAGTAGCGCGTGAAAAGGAAGTGGAAAGCATGATTGAGGGAATAGTTAAGGATGGTGTCATAGAACCTTCATCAAGTCCATGGTGTTCACCTGTCGTACTGGTAAGAAAGAAGGACGGCACCATGCGGTTTTGTGTTGACTATCGTCGTCTGAATGACGTTACGAAGAAGGACAGCTTTCCTCTGCCAAGAATTGATGACACGCTGGACATGCTTACTGGAGTAAAGTGGTTCAGCACGCTGGACCTAAAAAGTGGCTACTGGCAGGTCCAAATTGATCCTAAGGACAAGGAGAAAACTGCATTCTCGACGGGAAAGGGTCTGTGGCAATTTAAAGTCATGCCGTTTGGCTTGTGCAACGCTCCGGCAACATTTGAAAGGTTGATGGAACTAGTACTAACCGGGTTAATTGGCGAGGCTTGTCTGGTCTATTTGGATGACATCATCATCGTAGGACGTACGTTTGATGAACATCTGCAAAACCTAGAACGCGTGCTCAAGAAGATCCAGGGTGCAAACCTCAAGTTAAGTTCGAAGAAGTGTTCATTCTTCAAACGGCAAGTTAGCTTTTTGGGATATGTAGTGTCGGAAGAAGGTATCCGCACGGATCCAGAGAAAATCGCCGCAGTCAAGGACTGGCCAATTCCAAAAGACAAGACGCAGGTCAGAGCATTTTTGGGTTTGTGCTCCTATTATCGGCGATTTGTTAAGAACTTTGCAGATATAGCCAAACCCCTGCACAAGCTAACTGAGGAGAAGCGACAATTCTGCTGGGACGAGAGTTGCGACATTGCATTCCAGGAACTCAAGGAACGTCTGTGTAAAACACCTATTTTGGGGTATCCTGATACGGGCAAGAAATTTATAGTTGACACAGATGCCAGCGATATAGGACTTGGCGGTGTGTTATCTCAACGGAATGGCGATCAAGAGGTTGTGATAGCATACTTCAGCAAATCTCTGTCGAAGCCAGAAAGGAATTATTGTGTCACGCGACGGGAATTACTTGCTGTGGTCAAGTCTTTGCAGCATTTTAGCAAATATCTGCTGGGGAGGAAATTCCACTTACGAACTGACCATGCTGCGCTGAAATGGCTATTGCAATTCAAAAATCCAGAAGGACAAGTTGCGAGATGGATTGAACTACTTCAGGAATACGACTTTGTGATTGAACATCGCAGCGGGAAATCTCATGGCAACGCAGATGCATTATCAAGAAGACCTTGCCCTGAAGACTGCAAGCATTGTACTCGGCAAGAGGGTAAAGAAGTCGTACCTGTGAGGATGATCAAGACAGATCTTAGTAACGAGTGGAAGGAAAACTTGGAACGTGCACAGCAGGATGATTTGGACATCAAGCCGATCCTGGAATGGATGAAGGCCAGTGCTCCGAAGCCTACGTGGAGTGATGTCTCAGCGATGAGTTCAATCACAAAAAGCTATTGGGCCCAATGGGACAGCTTAGTGATTCAGGATGGAGTCCTGTGCCGTAAATGGGAAAATGCTCGGGGAGACAACTGTCATTTGCAAATGGTTGTCCCTAAAGCTAAAGTACCGGATGTTCTACAGCTGTACCATAATGGTTGTTCAGGAGGCCATATGGGTGTAAAACGGACTCTACTGAAGATACGGGAACGGTTTTACTGGGTCCACTGTCGTGACGATGTCGAGGACTGGTGTCGCAAGTGTACAAGTTGTGCGGCTGTAAAAGGACCTCAGACTCGTTGCAGAGGTGCATTGAAATTGTACAATGTTGGTGCACCATGGGAAAGGATAGCGCTAGACGTTGCGGGACCGTTTCCGGAAAGTGAAAGTGGTAACAAGTATTTCATGGTGGTTATGGATTATTTCACTAAGTGGCCGGAAGTCTTCGCCATTCCAAACCAAGAAGCTTCAACAGTTGCGGATAAACTAGTTCATGAAGTCTTCTGTCGTTTTGGAGTACCCTTGGAGATTCACAGCGATCAAGGAAGGAATTTTGAGTCTCAAATATTTCAGGAAACTTGCCGAGTTATGGGTACTCATAAAACGAGGACAACTTCTTACCACCCACAATCGGATGGGATGGTAGAACGATTTAATCAGACATTGGAGAGATATCTGGCCAAAGTTGTGGAAAACCGGCAACGAGATTGGGACAAGCACATACAACCGTTTTTGCTGTCATACCGAAGTGCTGTTCATGAAAGCACGTCAGTGACACCAGCTTTCGCAAACTTTGGAAGAGAATTGCGGCTACCTGCAGACCTGATCACCGGAATACCACCTGATGCCCCACGCAGTATAACCGATTATGCAAATGACTTGCGGAACAAAATGAACGACATTCATGAGCACGTCAGACAATCGGGCCAGCAAATGTCTGAAAAGATGAAAACCCGCTATGACCGCAAAATGAACAATAAAGGGTTCGAGGAAGGTTCACTAGTGTGGTTGCACAATCCAGTTCGCAGCAAAGGGAAATCTCCTAAGCTTCAAGCTAAATGGGACGGACCGTACCGGATTGTGACGAAGATCAATGACGTGACCTACCGTATACAAAAAGGTACAAGAAGCGCTCCTAAGATCGTTCATGTTGATCGACTGGCGCGTTATTATGGCGCTGATAATGCTCGGGACGAGCATGTCTTAGGAGGGGGCAGTGTTGCGCGCCAGAATTAAGTTAGGATGATAGCGGCATTCGGTACCACTAGCGCCATCTAGTATCGAGTAGCAGAACTATTGAAGTCAAGGACCTTCGAGATTTTTCTATGCTAGAATTCTCGGACCTTAGTCGGTCGCGACCGATATGTACGCGAACTTTCTGGAGCTCTACTCGGCGCCCTATATAAGGCCGGCACATGTGCCGACCGAGTCAGTATTGGAATTGCGATACAAGTGATAACTTCGAGAGCGATCTTCGACTGCGAACTCAAGTGATTAATAGTGCGATTGTGTTTTGTGATTAGTGAGTTTATTGTGTAATTAGTGTGGTGTAAATTAAAGTGTCATTTTTGGTTTAATTTAATCGGCTGATTTTATTGTAACGAACCCGAAGCTCGTAACAGTAATATGAAAAATGTACCTTTATTCACTATAATATATCACGAGGTCAAAGTAAATGCCTAATGTTAGTGAGATATTATTTATTAGGCACTTTTGAAAGTCCCAACCATTACCAATTATTGTGAACTATCCATTGAAATCTGAGTTTAATTTTATAGAAACTAAAAGTGGCCTTCTAAATCACATTACGAACTAAATCATGTATAACAATTTTATTAACATATAACTACTTCTTAAATAACTTCTGGCAACTTGTGACCTATAATTACCGTTCATTCGTTCAAGTAGGAGAAGAAAAACCATAATTCTGACCGAAAAGACACATTTATTTAAATAAATGTAATGTAACTGTTATTATATCCGAAAACGTACCCCTTCGTTTGTTTCAGAAAAAAAAAACTTGACCATCGATATTATTCAATGTTAATTTATTAAAATAGTTTCTTAAGGATAGCTTTTCACAAGCCACTTTTGGCATAGTACTTCATTTTTAGGGAACCTGTGTAAATAAAAAACATGCAAATTTATTTCAGTTTGATGCAGTTAGTGGAACAAATCAGAGTGAACTAAATAACCACCACCTACTGCATGACGAATTGATATTGTCGTTTTAGTACTATCACTATTTTTATTTTTATTCTGTTAGTTTTATTTTCAAAATCGTCTCTTCAAGCCCTTCACCTCACCCTCAACAATATATAATACAAACTAAAAAAAAATAACTTTCTTATCGATAGCTTATTTAATAAAAGACATCACTATTTTGAATTGTCATTTCTATTGTAAACAAAACATGATATAAATTTAGCAAATAGAGGTAAATATCAGAAATAATTTGTATGTACATGTGGGAACTTTGATTCTATAAATAAAACAAGGATAGTTATACAAAAAAAATAGCAGTATGATAAAGTTTTTCTTAAAATACGGCTACTAACCTGTGCATGTTTAATTAGGCTCGATTGGGGTTTTTCCTTGCACCACACTGAATTATTGCACACGTATATAATATTCAATTTGCTTCACTAGACACTCACAGCACAATACAATTTAGTTTGGAGCGTTTTTATCCCTAAAAATCGTAATTTAAACCCAATGTTGTTGTTCACTTGACAGCTGACGTACTTCAAAACCACGGGCCCAAACAATGGCGGATGGCACGCGAGATACGTACATTGACGGATATGTGAAAATGTTGTCAGGAAGAGATAAAACAAATAGTGTGACGTCTCTTTCTTCAAATGTGAAAACTCATTGGTTAAAAAGAGACAAAGTGTAGTTTCTTATTTCTGTATCGATTTAATAGATATTTGTATAAGCAAATAAGATATAGAACATTACGGCATCTCTATATATTCTATACTCTAAGCCTTTTACTAACTTCACAACGCTTCGGTGTTGCCAGCTAGAAGATAATATATTCTACTTTTAGAAGGAAAAAAAGGTAGCAATTGGAAGTTCTTGTTTTTTTATTTTGTGGCTTCGAAACTAGATTCCTCGATTTGACCCTATTTACCCCTGAGTCCTTATTCACCCCGTTTTACGGTATGCACGCGTATTTTGTAGGTATTTCTGGTCCATATTATTGTAAGGTCTTTGCTTAAATGTAATGTTTGTCTACGACGTTTTTTGACGTTTCGTCAACACAGATTACGTAATTGTTGTCTATGAAAAATCAGATTGAGTGAGGTAGGTAACAAAGTGGATTTCCATTACGGGAAATGTTTGTTCCAGGATTCTGGAAGAACCTTTCTACAATGATGCACACTACTCAAACCGAGACGCAATTATGCTAAAAAAGAGGATTTACGGGCTGAGCAGCGCGAACCCATGTATCGGCGAATTATTGTATCTCTTAAGTCTTGTCATAGACAATACACTAATTTTATAACGATCCAACCAATACATTTGGCATCTCGCGTACTATTCGCAGACCTGATTTTGGGTGTCAAATACACAGGGCCTCCATTTCGACGTCAACGGGACCGTGGCGATGCCGCACAGTGGATCGACGCCATACAAGCGAAGGGACATAGGCAACTCAAAAATACATGTGTCAATTTTTGAAAAACAAATCATGCCATCGTATAGGCCTACTTATAAGCTGTAAAAAACCTATGAAGCATTTTCTTATCGGAATCTTATATTGAGAGCTATGGCACCAAACGTGATTTTTTTGTATGGGAAGCGGCATAAAAAATAGTATACCTTCTGAGTCCCTTCGTGTTTCGACTTGATTTTTTTATATGGTAATAAGACATATATTTGCTACATTTTCTCCGAACAAACATGGTGCGCCACTCGCACCCCTTATGAGGTACAAGCGTTGACCAATTTTTTCCTTATTATCTACAAATTGATTCATAAGTTATTATTTCGAAATATTTTATCTCCAAATCTCACTTCACTGGTGACTTACTGATAAATTGGTTAGGTCAAAAATCATCGGTGCACTGATATAGATTACCAGAAAACGTTTTATTGCACCCAATGTCTGGAAACGATCGTGTTGTTGACCACCTAACCATCGATTCTTGTCAAATTCTGTAAATCGATTTTTATTACACCTAATTAGGCCATTATCTGAGATCCCCGTATAATTACTGATTACCTCACCTTTTGTGTATTAATGAAGTTTTTGTTGTAATTCTTATCACTAGCTAATCTCTCTAAAAGGTATGTTTCTTTAATGTCGAACATAACCATCATTTTCAAAGAATCTCTTTACAGTTGAATCCAACAATGCTTTTAATGTTATTTTAACCGAGGTTTCTGTTATAGTTATAGCACTACCGTCATCAGGGTAACACTTTTTCTTCTCTTCTTGAATTTTATAATAACTAGGATATTTACAAATTCCTTCTTTTTCACTGAAATCTCTTAGTGTTATATAGCGAAACTTAGATAATCTCAAAGTGATAAATAATGCTAATGCTTTTAGGGTTGATATTTCTTTCATTTCTCCAATTTGAATAAATTGTTTCACTTTAGAAACTTGGTCTGGGTTTTCCATAAGGTATTGCAGTATTTCAGCAACATCTTTTTTTCCAGACGATTTAAGGCTGGTTTGAGCTGAGAAGACGATTTCTTCCGTACTGTTGATGCTGCAAGTTGCTTCTGTGCGTCGTCTTTTTTGTTTACTTGATAGGTCTTCGAAAGATTTGCGGCTGTCTATCGAAGTCGACGTAGATGCGTCGGAAACCCGACATACCGGGTCCATTATAATATTTGTAAAAGAATCGGATGTTGTCGCAGCTGGTTCTTCAGACGACTCATTCATACCTTCATCTGTTAGAGCACAATTCTCTTTCCAATTTTCCGGCCATTGAATGTCTGTCTGCAACCAGGAAGAATTCTACTTCATAAATTTTTCCTGGCTTCTTGAAGATTTTATCCACTTAGCAAAGATCCGATAACAGAATTTACGGCACCAGACTTTTACTTCTTTATCAACACTGTCACTTAACTGAACATTACAGTTTGTTCTTAAAGATGATATAATCGATTATAGTCCCGAAGATCACCACCATCACGTAGAGAAACGTAAAGGTCGAGGTAAGTAACGAAACTAGGGAAAGACAATGACAACACTCGGATGAGGATGAAATTACAACTGATGCACTTCAAGTAATGCACCTATTTATATGGTTTAAAAATTGGTACTAATGAGAAGGATAATTATAACAAAAGTATAATTATCAATTAGCTATTGATCGATTCTTTGAAAATGATGGTTATGTTCGACATTAAAGAAACATACCTTTTAGAGAGATTAGCTAGTGATAAGAATTACAACAAAAACTTCATTAATACACAAAAGGTGAGGTAATCAGTAATTATACGGGGATCTCAGATAATGGCCTAATTAGGTGTAATAAAAATCGATTTACAGAATTTGACAAGAATCGATGGTTAGGTGGTCAACAACAATCGTTTCCAGAAATTGGGTGCAATAAAACGTTTTCTGGTAATCTGAAGTGAGATTTGGAGATAAAATATTTCGAAATAATAACTTATGAATCAATTTGTAGATAATAAGGAAAAAATTGGTCAACGCTTGTACCTCATAAGGGGTGCGAGTGGCGCACCATGTTTGTTCGGAGAAAATGTAGCAAATATATGTCTTATTACCATATAAAAAAATCAAGTCGAAACACGAAGGGACTCAGAAGGTATACTATTTTTTATGCCGTTTCCCATACAAAAAAATCACGTTTGGTGCCATAGCTCTCAATATAAGATTCCGATAAGAAAATGCTTCATAGGTTTTTTACAGCTTATAAGTAGGCCTATACGATGGAATGATTTGTTTTTCAAAAATTGACACATGTATTTTTGAGTTGCCTATGTCCCTTCGCTTGTATGGCATCGATCCACTGTGTGCCGTGGCGTCTGTCGCGGACTCGTTCCAGGCTTGGACAGGTCCCTGTCCCTGGTCAATGCGCTTAGCCGCCTAACACGGACCATTTCTTAAGGGTGTTGCGTCGCTTCTTGGTGAAGGCGGTCTCTAATGACGATCGTTGCATTGTCAAACAAATACATGATGCCAATGCATTTTCATAAATAACCTTTTTTTGAACGACGCTTTTTTTTCTTTTAGAGAAGGCTAGTGAGGGTAGTTGACAAAAGTGCTATTAATTAAAACTTCCGGTTTTATGATACATTTTTACTATACATTTTTTTTATCTGACAAGTTTCTCAAGAGAAATTAAAGTTTTTTAGAAAATATCACAAAACAATGGTATTTTAATACCTAACTTCTACAATCGAATGATTACAAACACAAGACAATACATTTCAGACTTTAAGTGCAGTCTTGACTAAAATCCACAGTTTTAGTTTTACATTTAATGTATTTTAACAAACAAGATATTATTCGAGCTTCTACAAAAAACAATCTACTCCGACCTAGCATCATCATTATAATTCCACTCATGTACAGGGAAATACATCTGCATCAACGTCTCATAGATTTCAACGTCAACGGGCATGAAAAGACAAAAGATAATGCGTTCCATATCCGGATTCTGTTCTAGAAACTTCCTTGCAGTGCCAAGTGCAATGTGAGCGGCCAAGCGGTTAGGGAAGCCGTAGATTCCCGTGGAGATGCAGGGGAATGCTATAGATGTCAACTTGTGTGTTTTGTGGAAAGCGAGAGAATTTTCATAGCATTGTCTGAGTTTCTTTGCGTTCCCATCTTGGGGTCCCACTGTGTGGATTACATCTGAAATGGAAATATTATTAGTTAAATTATTAGTTTCTAAAAGTATTTTAAGCTTTCTCGAGGGCCGAGTGCGAAGTTTTTATACTGGAGGAGGCATGGGGAGCAGTCACCTCCGTTTGCGAAGCAGTAATGCTAGCGGAAGAGGGAAACCTCACGCAAGGGCGATTCCCGGCCAACGTAGACGCGGGCCTGCGGATGGCGAGCTATGGGTGGCTCGCCTATGATAGCAACCAGGCCCAGGTTGACGGCGCGTCGTGTTCCACGCGAGCCTCAATGAGCTGTCAGCAAAAAAGATGGGGTCCCATAGGGTCAGTGCCTGCTGGGGTTGCGGTATTTGTTCGAAAGAGTCACCGCGGCCATGGAACTTAAAGGGGCGTAGGAGTAACACGTGGGTTTTAGTCAGTAAGAGTCTGATACTACCTCCCGCTGCGCCCACAGCGGGAGAAGTCATTTGAAGGCAAGGTCGATTAGCATGCTTGCTCTTCCATATCATAAGTACATACAGAAGGCCAATTCCACCAGTTTTTATGCAACATTAGCATTCACATCTCAATCTGTCAAAAAAGCCTTTTATTTCTATAGATTTTTGACTGATTGCGAATGTGAACATTGCTTGAAAATTAGTAAAAAAACAAGTCTTCTTATGCATAACCTGGAGAACCAAGGACGCCAGAGCGAGCGAAGCGAGTCCGAAAATGTTAGTTCCTTGACTCGGATATGCTGATGATTGTCATTTTGACGTAGAAAATTTAGATGATCATGACCCCCATGACCTCCTGGGACCACGCCTGGGCGAAAGGGAATACTTTAACTTCTATACTAGCAAAATTGTGGCAGGAAAAAGGCTAGATAAGAGTGAAAAACAAAAAAGTGTAAATCACGTTTCTCATGAAAAATGATTTATATAGATCTCGTATTCTCGTTATACAAAGGTAGCTATTGAATATATTATGTATTTTTAAATAAAAAAATACGGGTTTTCCCACACAGTTATCTGCAGCAAAGAATAAAGGTTATCAGTTCAACACTGATTATGTGCCTAGAAATAAGCAAGGTTTATAATAATTTTGCTTACATGTAGCTGGCAGGTTATAGCCACAAGTGATCTTGGCTTCTCCTGTTGGACAACCTCCAAGGGTGTTACATTCGTCCTGTAAATAGAAAAATAAACAAAAATCGAGTTACTATGCTTGGTCAAAAGATGACGAATGTGCAAGAAAAGATTATCTCATTTGCTTTTGGTTTTGAGTACTGCCAAATATTTTTTTTTTTCCTTCTATAATCTGCAATCAGTCAGTTGACTATAATCAGATAGGTTGCAGTTGGTAGAAATTTTGGTGGGTTAAAGCCACTGCCTTAACTCCCCTTATTTATCCAGCACATTTGCTCTTTTTAGACGATTGATTGGGTTTCGTATTAGAAGCATGCTTGTCAATGGGTTGGGATGAAGCTTTAGTCGTTCAGCGTAGTTATCTGTGTATTGTTTGGCTTCTTCAATGACAGTTTTCATATTTAGGTACTCGTGTATTTCAGTGTTACGTGTGAACCAGGCTGCACCACTTATAGTCCTTAGGATGTTGTTTTGGGCTCTTTGGAGGCAAAGTATGTTAGATTTGCTAGCTGAAGACCACAGTTGAATTCCGTAGGTCCAAATCGGTTTTATTACTGAGCTATAGACTCTAAGTTTATTGCTTAAGGATAGAGTTGATTGCTTGCCAAGCATCCACAACAGATTTTTGAATCGATTATTTACTTCGTTTCGTATGTGCTTAATATGGTCTTTCCATGTCATACGTTGGTCCAAGTAGAATCCCAAATATTTAACACATTTGCATGGCGGTAGAGGATCCTGGCCAAGTTTGACAGTTGGGCACAGCTTCTTTCTCAAAGTGAATGTGATGTGGTGCGATTTAGGGGCACTCGCTTTTACTCGCCATCTTCGCAGCCAGTCATTGGTTTGGTTGAGCTGGTTTTGTAAGCATCTACTGGCTTCGTCTGGATCACTATTGGATGAAAGAAATGCGGCATCATCCGCGAAGGTTGCAACTTGAGGCTTTGTAGCTTGAGGTAGGTCATGAGTGAAAATGTTATACAACACTGGACCAAGGACCGAGCCCTGTGGCACCCCCGCGCGGCAGGTATGCAGAGAAGATCTCGCGCTACGTTGCTTAACTTGAAACATTCTCTCATTCAGATAAGACTTCATCAGAAGATAGAACGATTGTGGAAGGGTTTTTTTTATTTTATACAGCAGGCCTTTATGCCAAACTCGGTCGAACGCCTGTTGGACGTCAATGAAAGCTGCTGAGCAATACTCCTTCCTCTCAATGTACGTCAGGCTGGCCCGGCCCCATGGAATTTAATAATGAGATTGTTATCAATCCAATGTACCCGGGTATACTAATATATGTAACACCTTCATTTTCAATGTAACTCTTTTTAAAAGAAATTACGTGCACTTCTTAGTGGCCGGGCCAGCCTGACGTTTTCAGCCCGGCCACCTTGTTTCCCACTAATCTACAAAAAATACTGGCAATATTGTGCTACAGATGAAATGTACCCTATAATTTATGCATATGTAACACAAAATCGAATCCTAAAATGCAATAGCATACGAAATATTAGCGGTTGCAGGTGGCCGGGCTGAAATTATTTCGTTACTATAAAACAGTAAAACTGCAACACCTACCAAAAAATAATACCAGTACATAATGAGATATAGAGATATAAAATACATGTAACGCTTTCATTTTAAATTATAATACATATTTAGAAAGAATAATCACTTGAAATTATATTTCAGCCCGGCCACCTAAAAGCGGTAATATTCCCTAAAATCTTATGCCAATTTGTACAGTAAAACCTGATACAGCTATGAAATGAAAGTTACATTCGTTTCGTTTTAGTCGTATACCTTTAAGCCTTCTGTTTGACTAGATTATCAAAATCTGAGAAACTTGCCGAAGAGTGACCATCATTTATTAACTAATTTCAGGACATTTGGTTTGTTGAGTGAAACAAAATGCGTTACTATGATATTTTTATTAATAAACTAAGTAGTATAAATCACACATAATAATTGTTGGATACATAATACCTAAACCTATATATATTTTCTCCGTTTTTGGCTTCACAACATAACCATACAAAGATCACAGACGCTACCACCGATTTTTAGACGGCGCCTGTGTCGCGTCCCAACCTAAGTCGTAAGATATTTTCCCCGAGTAGACAGAATAGATGCGCAAGAGCCGTGTAGTTATCAACACTTCTGACATAATATTTTACGTTTTAATATTACTGTGAGTGTAAAATTTGATCAGTTGTTGCAGTGTAGTTGTTTGTGATGTGATGTTTTTAAGGTAAGTCATAGTTTTGATAAATTAAAATATATCGACAAACAATGTTAATGGGTAGCTAAGTAATTATTTAAAAAAATATACAGGTAAAGTAAAGTAAATCTAAACACTCATTTACTTAATAATAAAACTCCATACAATGCCATCAACTAAATATATTTTATCCTTTCGTTTATAGTCAATAGGTAATAATTTTGGTGATTTACTAACAGTAAGTGTTTAGTTTTTGTGAATCTTATTGTTGTGTACCTACCCTATGTATTTACTTATTATTATTGTGTACTTATTTATTTCGTGAAATCAATAATTAATAAGTTTCTTATTAATTACTGTAAGATTTATATATTGGATTTTAGTGAATTATTCATTGTAATCAGGCAACCGTCGACGGTGTTCGTCTGTACCCGCGCTTCTTGTAACTCCCCCTTGTACGGCCTGCCACAGCGATCCACGTCCCTCGCTCACCGCATTCTTTTCCTCGTCCCGCGACACGCGCCCCTCTCCCCATCTCTATTCTATCTTATATATTTCTAATGTCCCAAAAGTTATAAGTTTTGTGAAAGTAAATTTGATTCTTATGAACATTCTTTGCTTTCTTTCTTTCTTTCTTTCCTTAGGTGCTAAAATATTTTTTAATAGATTTATGTATATACTTGATAATGCATGCAAATGTTACTGCATACACTTATCTTTTTAGGGAATTTGTATTTAAATAAATATTAATGTAGTTATTTAGCCTACATGAATACCTATTACGAAAACCATAGTTAAAATGAATATATTTTATTTCAGTTGAGCGTGCCTACACCATGGGAAAACGTAGTGCGTTAGATATTGTGGCTCAAAAACAAATATTTGAGAAACATAAACGCTTGATCACCACGACAAGATATAGTTCTATTATATACAATACCATAGCAAAAGATATAAACTATGTGATGTCACCAAAAGCACTATATCTCAGCTTTAGAAGAAACTTTTTAAACAACCAGAACTCACCTCGGGCAAAAGATGAGTGCTTCATTAAAAGAAATGAAGATAATACCAATAGTATTATAATTTCGTCAACATCATCATCAGGGTCTTCTCCAGTTATTCAACAAGCAAGCTTACTTCATCAAATTAGTTTTAAATTTCCAATTGATGTTCATGAATGGAAGAAAATTGAACCCTTAAGTTATACGTATAAACGACACGATAAAAATAAACCTAGTGCAAGATATCAGACGTACAGAGCTATTCCCAAATTTAAGTGGTCCGGTCTTTTAAGAAAAAAACTCTGGGAGTTTTATAAGTTACCTTGCACTGTAGCATTTAAAAGACATGTTATTCAAGGCGCTAACATTACATTCTACGGACGTTGCACTCAGTGTCAAGCAACAGTGAAAATTCAAAATAAAGATAAGACTGATCATATTATTGATTTTTTATGTGAAATTGATCAACTTCAACCAAATTTTAAGCATAATCCTTTAAAAAAAATACGACTCACTCCGTACTCAAGACGAACATTATCTAAGAAATTAAAATTTGATTCAGCAACAATAGTTAGAAAACAAATAGCGAGTCATGATATGATATTTCAAGATAAGGAACCACCTGTATTGCCACCAGTCGGAGCATTACGCCAAATACGTCATGAAACAAGGAAGCAGAAATGGTACCATACCAATCAAATATTATCTGTTGTCATTATGGCAAATACTTCAACATACTCTTCCGTAATTCAGGAAATTTTAATGAAACCAACTTTTCATATTTACTACTGGTTAGAAGAACAAATAAAATAATACAAACAATATGTTCAAGAGTATGGTCGACCAACCATATCATTAGATGCCACAGGCTCTATAATTAAACCAATTGTGTTACCTAATGGGACTAAATTTACTAAAAGATTATTCTTATATGTTATATTAATAACTGCTGATAGCTTTTTAAAATCTATTCCAATTTCACAAATGCTTAGTGATTCTCACACTAAAAATAGCATTGCGGATTGGTTGGGTAAATGGGCCAGTAATGGAATTATCCCTCCTGCAGAAATAATCACGGACGATTCCTCAGCTTTGATTGCTGCTACAATCCAATGCTTTACTTCATATAAATCTACAAAAGATTACTTAGAAGCTTCTTACAGTGCATTGGAGGGACATACAAATAGTTTGCCTGTAGTATATATGCGAATAGATACAAGTCACTTTGTCAAAACTATTCATAATCTTTCGTGCTTCAATAATACAACAGAAAATGTAAAATTTTTCTTTGTTCGTTGTATTCTTTACATTAAAACAGCAGAGTGTATCGTAGTCATAAGAGAGATAATTGAAAATATGTTAACTGTTATTGTAACTAAATTTTATTCAAAAATTTGCTTTGATGCCCACTGTAATTTGAAAAGAAGAATTCAAGGTATTACAATGATAAAAAAGATTCTAACAACGCACACAATTACGTAGATGAAGAAAGATTCCTAAATGAGGAGAATGTTTTAGATGTAAGCAATTTTATGGTATGGTTTGATAATATTGTTGCTTGTAAAAATAAACAAGAAGAGGAATCTTGTGAACGCCCCAACAAATTATATTATCCGCCTCTAATATCTACTCTAAAACGTTTATTGGGAAAATTGCCCATGTGGTCAAACGTTATGGCTCCATTATACAATTCAAAAAACAAAAATCCATCGTCTAGTGCATCAGAGGATTATTTTAAAACAATAAAACATTTATTACTCAAAACTAAAGTAAGAAAATACAGGATTGACGAATTTCTAAACATACATATTAATCATTTAAATGGAGAGCTTAATATCGCTGCTAGTGAACTACAAAATAATGAGGCACCGCCCCTTCAAGAGCGAAAGATTAAAATCAAAAAGAATCGTCAAAAAAGAACACACCAAAAACGGTTATTTCCTCAAGATTCTATTTTCAGTGATATGCCAAGTTTTGTAGAAAATTGGAAAGGACAAGCTGAAGAGCCAGTTACCGTACCGATTTATAAAATGTTAAAATTTATAAAAAATGGAAATATTGTAACTGGTTCCACTTTAACAAATACATGTGGTTTTGATGCTGTTACATATTTAATAGCTTATGGTTATATTGCATTTAATAACTTTAAATTAGAAATAGATCAGACTGAAAATAATAATAATATGTTATGTAATTATATACAATTTATAGGTAACAAAAACATATCTGAAGCCGCAGTATACGAACTAAGAAATACCATATGTAAAAAGTACTACAAACTATCCTCGAAAAATACAATAGATATAAATTGTGAATGCAATGTCGCAAATTTGTTTGAACAAATGATTTTAGAATTATTTTATAGCGCTCTATTTACAAAAACATGTACCGAAGAAAAATGTGCATTTCAACTTCAAAGAACAGTACCATTTTTACCCATTATTATGAACGTAATTAAAACATTTGGAATATCAGCCCTAGAAGACTCAATTTGTATAGACGTTATTTCGAAGGATTGTGAACACGATTGCCCGGGCACTGTTTTGTCCAGCTATAATGTAAAGAATATTATATCTTTTGATTTAAATGGAACAGATCAAATAATATTGAACGATATACCTTTATCTATCAAAGTTAGAACTAATATTTATGTGATTGTAGGTGCTATTGAATATGTAGTATTGGGGGAAAATCTAGGACATTATAAATGCCATTTATTTAATCAAGATCTGTGGATGTGTTATGACGATTTACAGTCTAGTGTTAAAAAAAGTAATTTGGATTTAATATTTTTACATTCCTTGACGTACATTTTAGCTTGATTAAATAACATAATCAAGTGATTAGTACGTTTTTATCGATTCTAATAAGCAATATATTTAAATTTGAATTAGTCAAAATACTTATAGTACAAATGCCAGATATAGGCTAGCAATGATTATTATATTAGCATACGTTTAATTATACAAGTTAACATTGTGATTTTTAGCTGTGATTTTAATATTATGTTAAATTATATATACTACATAGCTATATTTCCATTAGCTGCCACTGAAAGAACTATGGTTCTCTCTTTATTTAAGAATTGTTGTAATAATTATATTAGCATAATTTTAATTGAAAGTTTTCAAAACTTTAAATTCAAAGTTGATGTAAAAATCATTATGAAAATCTGTGATTTTTTACCAAGGTATAATAAGTATTTAACCAAAAATTATCTTCTAATATTCTGAATGAATGAATGTTCGATGTTAAGGTAATATTGATATTACTATAATTTTTTGATAACTGTGTTATTATCAATGTGTAACCTTTTTTTTACATTGCATAAATTATAGGGTACATTTCATCTGTAGCACAATATTGCCAGTATTTTTTGTAGATTAGTGGGAAACAAGGTGGCCGGGCTGAAAACGTCAGGCTGGCCCGGCCACTAAGAAGTGCACGTAATTTCTTTTAAAAAGAGTTACATTGAAAATGAAGGTGTTACATATATTAGTATACCCGGGTACATTGGATTGATAACAATCTCATTATTAAATTCCATGGGGCCGGGCCAGCCTGACGTACATTCCTCTCAAGGCATTGCCTGATCGTGTGGTAGACTCTGTGCACTTGTTCCACGGTGGAATGATCTTTGCAAAACCCGAATTGGTGATTAGGTATAACATCATTTTCATCGAGATGCGGTTTTAACCTGGTCAAGAAAACTCTTTCCCACAACTTCGACAACAATGGTGTGAGGCTAATTGGTCGGTATGAAGTCACTTCATTGATCGGTTTGCCATGCTTGTGGATCATCACTATCTGCGATATTTTCCAGAGGGATGGAAAGTAGAAAACTCGTAGGGTTGCATTAAAAAGATTTGTTAGAAAGACAATGCTCTTCCTGGGCAACTCTTTCAGTATCTTTGGTGTGATTAAGTCAAAGCCGGGGGCTTTATTTAGCGTCAGATTTGAGATTTCCTTGGCTAACTCTCTTGGAGATGTTGGTCGCAAAGTAACATTCGGTTGGGTCTCTAGATCTAGAAATACATCTATTTCTGGGTCATCAGGGACAAATAATTGACAGTGGTTTTAAATTCTTCTCCTGTTGCGCATCCTTCAAGGGAGACATGACAAGGATGGAACATTCATCCTATAAAAAAATGAATGAGTAATGTGTTACCATGCTCGGTTAGAAGAGGGTGGAACAAAGACAACATTAACCAATTTGCAGGTATCACTGTTCTCAACTTAGTAAAGCGATGAGGCAAAACAATACAGATATCCTGAACACACTGAGTGGACTGATCTGCTTCTGGAGGGAGGTTGGCTGGTTGGAGTGACCGCTGAGTGACCGCTGCCATGGCTCACGCACAGTGGTTCAACATCAGGACTAAGTGTATACCAAACACCAGAATAGAAAATATACAGAGGCAAAACCATTTAAGATTTTTGGCAGATTTGAATTTTTAAGTTTTCATTGTTGTTTATACCTTCTTTTAATGTGTATACCTTTGATTTAGTGTCTAGACAAAAACAAGTTGTTATATTGCCAAGAAATTAAGTGATAAACTACCAACCATATAGATAGGAAATTACATTTTCACTATATTTATGTGTTTTTCATGAAAGGTTTTGTGAAATTTTACTAGCAAAATGATCTTGTGGAGTATGAAGTATCTTTAGTCTGGTATTAATTATTATTATATGAAATAAGATTACCTATTTGCTGTAAATCTGCATGTAAATGTAAAAAAATAACAACCAAAGGTTTGTATACAGAAACTAGAGAACATAAAAGCAAGTGCAGAAGAATGCTAATGAAAGAAACATTACAGTAGAAATAAAATCATACATATTTACTTGTGTTTCTCCATTTGGATTAGTAGAACCAAATGATTATACCTGTAGCAGCGATCCAGCCGCTCGGTGAATAGCCCCATCAACACCTCCCCCAGCTTTTAACCTTGAATTGGCAGCATTTACTATGGCACTGACCTGTGAAAAATTTTAACAGTAAATAAGTATTTTTTAAGGCCAGCAGGTTCAGTTAATAAATAGTTTCTTTTTTACTTAATTTATAAATACAGTTGTTAAAAAAATACACTTAGCTTTTGATCTTCAAGCCTGGAAGTGTTATTGAGTTTTACAATTCAGAATTTTCAGTCTATTATTATTCATGGGACCAATTGATACGAAGTAAAGTACCTAGCTCTTACCTCCAGATGAGTAATGTCGCCTCTAAAAAGAGAAACTTTCTCGGCCATAAGTTTATTCTGTTCACTGTCTATCTGGATCTTTTTGAACTCTGTCAGATCGTCCAGGGTATGCTTCCTATCATTCTCGATGCTTTTATTTCTGATTATGTAGCTGTGCCAAGGATCAACCGTATCCACAGATACGACAGTTTTACCGTCATACAATCCAGCTTTTCTCCTATCATCCGATCCCATTTTAAGTAACCTGTACTTCTCAGTTTTCCACTTCGGTTCAGACATTTTTATTAATGAACAGTAATGCGTGTTGTACACTCCGGTGTTTTGACAAACGAATAAAATTTTATCAAAAACCTTGCGCAAAACCGGTGACAACATCTTTAGAGACGCGCGGTGCAATAATATAATATGCTGTCAATTTTGACGTTATCTTTAGTCGATTTGTAATCTCGTTTGGAATGGACTCTTTTTTTTTTCTGGCCAGTACGTCAGTCATTGGATTCCTAAGAAATACTAAGAATTAGTCTTGGCTTGGGCATACTAGTTCTCAATTGAGATTAGGGATGAGCGTTGAATCAACGAACTAGTTGAATCAACCGTTAATCTCCGTCAACGTATTAAACGTATTAAACGTTAACCGTTTATGAATCAACTAGTTGAATTCGTCAACGACGTTTATAAATTTAACTCGTGCGTTTCGTTCAATAATCGTCAACGTTTATGAATCAACTAGTTGAATTCGTCAACGACGTTTATAAATTTAACTAATGCGTCTCGTTCAATAATCGTCAACGTTTATGAATCAACTAGTTGAATTCGTCAACGACGTTTATATATTTAACTCGTGTGTCTCGTTCAATAATCGTTAACGCATAAGCAACTAACTAAGCAAATTAAAAAACTAAAGTTGAAAATAACGTTATAAATTGCGAGCGACGGACATTCCATCCAATTTGAACTCTAAATAACGTGTTGCAGAGTTGATTTTAGAAATACTTATAATATAGGATAGTTTTAAGGACCGTTCAACGAATGAACGGTTTACGTTGCAAGTTGACATTTGTAGTAAGTTAACTCGTTGACGAATTTAACTAGTTGATTAACCAGTTGACAAACGCAAATCAACGTTAACGTTTCGTTAACGAAAAAACCGTCAACGACCCATCATTAATTGAGATCGCTCAAGGTCATAGTTTTGGTCGCCGCTCTTACACGAACTAGTTCGTTCCTCAGGTTCGTCAGTTCCTAGCTCGAATGAGACCGATGATATCGTTCGCTGGTTTGACGGTTAAATTCTGTCTATTAGGATCGTAGTACCTACTACTAGGAAAACAAAGAACGAACGGTCAATCTCGTTCATTGTCCACGAATTAAAGTACCTACTTCGAAATGGGGAATGAAGGAACTAGTTCGCCTAGTTCGTCTGTGGGAATGGGAACGCTCTTTCGATCTGGTTCGTTCACGAAATACCCAAGAATACTAAGAATAGTGTTCGTGGAAGATAAATGTGGTTATACCTGTTGTGTTTGAAATGAAAAAGCACCCCATTTAGCTAATTTATATTTATTGCCACTCATTGGCTTGAAACTAAATCGTCCAATGTCGTTTGTGTTCAGGTTGTAGATTTTGTTATGGAAGAAGGTGTCGAGGGATAGAAAATCTGTTCTCCCGAGATCTCCTGTCTGATGCACTACTAGAATTTCTAGACTTCTATGTATGCAGAGGACTTGATTTGTTAAAATAACGTCTGTCATTCAAACCTGTTTTGAAATATTTACTAATTTTTAACAGAAATAAAAAAACTCAAGTGAGAGCATGAGGTCAAAAATACTGCTCAAATCGGAATAAAATTGTCGTAGATTTATAATTGTTGATGACAGCACTATAGAGCAGGTGTTTTCATACAGTAAAACAGGGAAGCAGGTTTTTTGACTGCTGGTAACCCATTAAAAACAGTTGTCAAACGGGATATCTCCACGTAACGCGTACTTGCGTTTCCACCGTTTTCTCATTATAATTATTACAATAATATTTTTTCCGCGGCGATGAAACTATAGAAAAATTGCCACATAATAGTACCACATCATTTAGGCGATAGATACATAAATCTAGCCAGGTATGTGGTCAAATATCGTGTTACAACTCGTGTTACTTTTTGGGTTTGCTTTGACACCGGTCTTTGTTAGTGATAGCGCATTTTTGGCACTAAAATAACTATTTGTATTGCAGTATGAAGACTTGGGGGCTTCTCCTGGTTGCCGCTTTGGCATTAAGTGGCAGTTATGCCGTGGATAAAAACAATTTTAAGACCTGCGATCAATCTGGTTTTTGCAAAAGATTGCGCGGTTTCAAGCCCGAAAAATCGCAGTATTCGCTTAATTTAGATACTGTTATGGTTCACGGAAATGTCCTGTCGGCTGAAGTCAACACTGTAGACACATCAACGCCACAGAGAAACGTTTTGGTAAGTAGAAATATCATATTTTTTATTTATGTCTGAGGTACCTACAAATGCATTGGTGATTGGGCGTCTGCCAAGCTATTTTTGTAAAAAACTGCTTAGGTGCAGTTAACTACATGTAATGGAAAGTATTTGCCTATATCAAGAATTTCATCCAAAATAATTATTTGGAAAATACTTGACTAACAAATTGATACAATCAGTATCTTGTCAGGTTCTAAGTCTAGCTAAACTAATATAAATTTTACATTGAGATCTTAAATCATAGTATCTTGACTCTTATATACATGTTACTTAAATACTAAACCATTAAACACAATAGTAAAAAAAAAAAATACTTTTGACTTGTTGATGAAAAATTTTATGGATTTTGTTAAGAGTTAATCAATAGTGTGCTGTGTGCACTATGTTTCCAATTAACACTGTAATTGCATTAAAATTGGCTACAAAGGAGATTAAAATTTTAAACAATAAAAAAATATTGACTGTCCTCTAATGCTTTGAATTCTTCGTTCTGTGGCATTTTTATAATATTTTTAATAAATAAAATAAAAATAAACTTAAATTTTACATAACAAAAACTTGAAAAAGGGAAAAAGTAGATTCATACATATTTTAACTATTCAACAGTTTTTATTGGAATTTATTTTTGAGTTAATCTTGTTTACCTTACTTCACAAACAAAAGCTAAAATAAAATAAGCGTTAGTACAAATAATAACAAGTATGAACAGAAAAAAACTGCTCTTCTGTTCCATACAAAAACACTATGAGTATTTAACTAATAAAACATGTAGAAAAAGAGTATTTATTGTGTTTTTTATATCTTCTATTTATGGCATTATACCTCTTTTACCTTTTTGGCCTCACACATTTACAAAGTATAAGTGAAATGTATAGCTTTCTCTCATTTTTGTTTTTTTTAGTAGTTTTTTTTTTATTACTATTTTAGTCTGTTTTGTGAGAGTCCCAAATAAACATTTTTCTTTCTTTCTTTCTTTTATTTATCACATACATTTTTTCTTTGACACAGTGGCACTATGCTCTGAGGCTGTCAGGCCTTGTGGATGGCACCTTCAGGGTCGAGATAGATGAAGCAGACCCTCTGTATCCAAGGTACAGGACACAGTTGGCTCTCAAGGGAGAACCCAAGGCTGATGGGTAAGAAATCACTATTTATATCTATACTAATATTATAAAGAGGTAACATTGAGAGTTTGTGAAGTTGTAAGGGGTAGTCTCTGGATCTACTGAACCAATTTTCAAAATTATTTCATTAGTAGTAAGCTACGTTATTGTGGAGTGTCATAGTCTGTATTTTACCCCCCCTATTGCCACAGGTATGGGAACAATGCAGGTGAAACCGCGGGTGCTGCTAGTACTAAATTAGCTCAGAAACTTCTGTATCGATTTTAATTATTTTTCCACAAATGGAAAGCTACTCCCCGTATTCCCACGGGAACGGGAACTTTGCAGTCGAAACCGCGGGGTGCTGCTAGTACTAAATTAGCTCGGAAACTTCTGTATCGATTTTAACTATTTTTTCACAATTGGAAAGCTGCTCCCCGTATTCCCACGGGAACGGGAACTTTGCGGGTGAAACCGCGGGCTACTGCTAGAACTAAATTAGCTCAGAAACTTCTGTATCGATTTTAACTATTTTTTCACAAATGGAAAGCTACTCCCGTATTCCCACGGGAACGGGAACTTTGCGGGTGAAACCGCGGGGTGCTGCTAGTTGATAATAAAGCTGAAGTATGTTTAAACGTGCTAATCTAGAAACTACCCGACGGATTTGACAAAATATTTTTGAAATGGTAGCCATATTGCTGAGGGTGGCTATACGGAAATGGGGGAAAAAAGGGTTATTGGAAATGGGGGAAAAAAGGGTTATCGGAAATGGGGAAAAAAAGGGTTATGCGCGTACGAAGTCGCGGGAAAAATCTAGTCAAGTATGTGTAGCCAATCGAAATAAAACTAATTTCCGTTGCTTTTGATAAGCCTACTTGTAACATGTCAAGCCTTATCAAAACAAATAGTTCAATAATACCTATTTCAAGCATTAATGAGTTTTATTTCCCAAACTGATATTATTAAGAAGTAAAAACTGTTTATATGTAGTAGGGTATTATGCTGTCTCGGGAACTACTGATCCGATTATGAAAATTATTATTACCTATTATTTTTCCCGAAAAAACACACTTCTTTTGAGAAAGGCAACGCCCACGTAAATCATTTTCGCGAGCTGTTCTGTGGGATGTCGAGCAAAACCGTGGGAAGAAGCTATTTTTCCATGCTAGTTATGACCAGCGTAGAAGGGGGGAGGGGGTAAGAGGTATGCTGACGAATGGAAGAGGGCTGTCAAAAATGACAAAAATTTTGTTTACGTAAAGCTTGAACGGTACTTACCTATAATGATTTGGGTGAGCACAACTCCTGTCAAGCGTGATACCTACTATCACAGACTCCCTTATCTATTGTTATGTAGTGATTGGTAACTTTCTTTAAACCTATCTAGTACAAACAGGAGTCCGATTACTCGAAAACTACCCAATTTGGAGCCCAAGTTCCCAGGGTCAAATTCTGAATGCATATTAGATCTAGTATATGCATTTGAATTAAAGCACACAATCACAAACCACTCTGTACAGGATTGCAGAATTGTTCGACAGAGTCACCGCGGCCCTTAAACACAAAGGGGACACGGCTGGGTTTTAGTCAGTACGAGTCTGACACTCCCTTGTGCTTTTATAAGGCTGATGTTCTTTTTGCAATAGGGTATTTTACTGTAAAAATCTAATTAGTCCGTCTGATAGATTTACAAAAAATATTGGACACGTATTTTTTCTTTTTTCACGTAAACAAAAAATGAAGACTATACAGTGCGTTGAAAACTCACGTGACGTCACTACGTTGCTACAATTTTTACCAGCGACGTGACGTCACGTGAGTTTTCAACGCACTGTATCGTCTTCATTTTTTGTTTACGTGAAAAAAGAAAAAATACGTGTCCAATATTTTTTGTAAATCTATCAGGCGGACTAATTAGATTTTTACAGTAAAATACCCTATTGTATCTCAGATACAGAACATCAGCTTTAAGTATGACCATGCACTACTGAAACACTAACTCTCAATAGGGATGTTTCCTGATTAAAAAAATATGATTCTAATTAGTCCGTCAGTTAGATTATAGAAAAATATTGCGTACGTATTTTTTTCTTAATCAAATCTATAAAAACTGACGAAGATAAAAAGCATCAAAGATCAGGAGTGGGAGCGTGTGACGTCACTGTCCGGTAAAAATTCATTTTTTGTTTATATGTGAAAAAAGAAAAAATACGTCTCCAAAATTTTTTGGAAAGCTATCTGACGGACTAATCAGATTTTTTTAGTTAACTACCCTATTGTTATTTGCTATGGTGAAAAATAAAGACCATATCTTGTCCACAGCATCAAGCTTGTATCCAACGAGAACGGCAAGCTGACTCTAGCGAACAGTCAAGGACACAAAGTGGTGATCACAGCGGAACCCCTGCTTTTGGAGTTCGTGAACACAGCTGGTGAAGTTGTCGTCGTGCTGAACGACAACGGCCAGCTGGTGGTGGAGCCTCTGAGGGTCAAGAAGGAAAGAATCGATGATGATGATGCCAATATTGTGGAAGTCGTGAGTGTGCTTTTGTGTTTGTTTCGCTTTGAAAACAGTTCATGAATTAATTGGTAGAGGGTAACATTTTTTGGCTTTAATACCTGTGACTGTTGTGAGCAATGGCGACTGCTAGGTTGGTTTGTGAATCTATTTATTTATTGAGACTCTATGTACAAAGGTACAGTGACGTGCTTTTCGGTTGTCATTTGCAAGCGTTTTGTTTCTTACGTATCTATGTGGTACAGTCGGACACATAAAAGATAACTCATCTGGTTCGAGGGGGTGCCGGGAAAAATGCCTAGTAGGACTTCCCTTGATTTGTCTAGCTATGAGGCAGCAATGTCTAGTTAAAATCTACACTAATATTACAAAGAGGAAATATGTGTGTATGTATATTTGTAGCGAATAAGCTCAAAAACTACTAGACCGATTTAAAAAAAAAGAATGCTACATTACCCCTGAGTAGGCGTAATAAAATAAATAAATATTCACCTGTGTGAAGCCGCGACGGTCTGCTAGTAAACATATTTGAAAACATGAAAAAGAGGCACCAGCTCCCTCTGCTCAAATTGAAGTAATATTCCATGGGCAAAATAAGTCAATAGGATGATGATCCAGATTAATGTATAGGCTTATCAAATTCGGTCTTACGTGGATACTGCAAAGATTACCTTATAAACATATTTATGTGTGCCCGAATAAGAATATTTTGTTTTCCTAAAAACACGAAAAAAAAAAACAATATTTTCATTACATTTTCATTAGGACAACTTGAACCCTAAATATTTAGCAATAATTTACAAACCTTGTATGAATAGTGTTCCGCACAGTATGTTATGTTTTATGTAAAAAAGGTGAAAGTTTATGTTTTCTGTCGTTACCGTGTCTGTTTGCACAAGTTGGGTTTCATAGCACGACATGACTGTGTCTATATAATATATCATTACATACACAATATGATACCTAGCAGGAAAACATTATTTGTATGATGGATGGACTTTTATACAAAGTTCCCTATCCTATTCCACCTCTGAATGTTTAATTTCCTTAAATCTTCTGTCTTAGCCGGTGCTAATGTTATAAAATAAGCCTACCTTTATTCAAAATGTCAATCTATACTGATATTTTTATAATATCAGTCCAGAAAAAACAAAATCTAGAATACTAGCAGCACCCCACGGTTTCACCCGCGTAGTTCCCGTTCAAAAATACAAATCTTTAAGATTTGTATTTTTGTATGTAACGAATAAACTCAAAAACTACTGGACCGATTTCAAACATTCTTTCACCATTAGAAAGCTACATTCACCCTGAGTATTTTATCCCCGTATTCCCACGGGAACGGGAACTACGCGGGTGAAACCGTGGGGTGCTGCTAGTATTCTAGATTTTGTTTTGGCTTTTCGCTTTTAGCTTTAGCGAAAACAAAATCCCGGGCAAACGATTTTATAAATACTCGGGACGCGGGTAGAACATGGATTTAGATAAACAATACTTTTTACTCCGGTGGTCCGTTTCCTTTGTTTTTCGACGCGTTCATAGTCAGTGGAAAAAAATAGTTAATTCATCAAGTCATTGAAGGTACCATCTTATTTCTTTGGTCAAAAAACTTTACGAGCTATATGTAGATAAACGCGAAACATATATATGACACCAGATAATTATAACATTCGTTAGAATATAAAATATCTTGAGAAATTGTAAAATCTCGATAAATTGTCAACTGAAGATTTGGAATATATTTCTACGCATCAGAATTTGATAATCTTAATCTCTAGAAGATAATTGACCGAAATAAACTGGCGACATGTTGGCGAACAATCAGTGTACGGTTCTAGAATTTATCGGATTTTATGGCCTAGCCGGGTAGCAGAACATTTTATGGCCTAGCCGGGTAGCGGAACATTTTATGGCCTAGCCGGGTAGCGGAACATTTTATGGCCTAGCCGGGTAGCGGAATATTTTATGGCCTAACCGGGTAGCGGAACATTTTATGGCCTAGCCGGGTAGCGGAACATTTTATGGCCTAGCCGGGTAGCGGAATATTTTATGGCCTAGCCGGGTAGCGGAAAATTTTATGGCCTAGCCGGGTAGCGGAATATTTTATGACCTAGCCGGGTAGCGGAACATTTTATGGCCTAGCTGGGTAGCGGAACATTTTATGGCCTAGCCGGATAGCGGAATATTTTATGGCCTAGCCGGGTAGTGGAACATTTTATGGCCTAGCCGGATAGCGGAATATTTTATGGCCTAGCCGGGTAGCGGAACATTTTATGACCTAGCCGGGTAGCGGAACATTTTATGGCCTAGCCGGGTAGCGGAACATTTTATGGCCTAGCCGGATAGCGGAATATTTAATGTCCTAGCCAAGTAGCCGAACATAGGGCGGACAGGGAACTTAGGGCTCTCCGACACAGATAGGTTAGGTTCGAATGGTATGTCAAGCTATTCATGTTTTTTTTTTAACCCACGCAGGCGGAAATAGAAGCTCAGAATGATGAACTAGTAATACTTAACGTTTCGTTACTTGTTATTCTAAAATTTGATTACAATTTAATTTGCTTTGCTATTTTACAGTTTGATTTTATTTGCTGTTTTACAAGAGATTTTTAATCTCTCAAGATATTTTATAATCTGTCTCGCCATTTTCCGGTGGCATATACATACATCGTCCCTTAGCAAACAATATCGCTCTAGTCATTTTTGCCAGTTTATTTATTTATTTATTTATAGTTAATCAAAACGGCACAGGTCCAATTACATTAATTAACATAGAATTATACAAAATAGAATAAAATAAGCATTCAAATAACATAATAATAAAAAAATTAAATTAAAATTCAAAGATATACAATTTGTGGATAAAATTATAAATGGTTAAATCAATTAATTAAAAAAAAATACATCATAAATAACATAAACAGTTATATCACAAAATTTGAATGTGGTGGAAATAGAACTCTTTGTCACCGATCGAACTGACATAAAATATACTTGGCGATCAACCAAGCCTAGGCAAAACTTAAATAATTGTCACAGCAGCGCCCGTACATTGGTTACACTAAATTAATTGCTTTTTTCGCTCTAGTGTAAAGTTATTCAAAATGAGTTGAGCGGTGCTGTTTGCTAAGAGACAATATACCAATGAACAAAAGTAAATATTACTCAACGTTTGACTAGCCCTACCAATATAGGAAACTCGTTGCAAACAATTGATTTATGTTGTCTCCATCTGGCCTAATTTATCTGTTTAAGTTGTTGATAATGTGATTATCATATCATACTGTATCTTACAGATGTAAATCGTATTTGTTATTTGATTTCCATATTAAAAAGTATGGCTGAGTGATATTTATTTTAAATTTGAAAATGAAAATAAGTAAGTTTATGTCGTAGGTGGTCTTTTCCAGACAGTACCAAACAGATTTGAGTGAACCTATCCAGACATTGTAAGCATTTGTCAGTTATAGTGTAGCCAGACCTCCCAGTGGCCCAAGGAGCTGAAATGGTGCGGTCTATGTGGAAGTCCACACAGACCTTAACCAATATCCCAGAATTCACAAAAAGCCAGGAAATTGTCTAGAAGTAGTACAGCTTAGTAAAATTAATTTAATGAACGTAAAAATTCCGGACGCAACGAAATTTTACGTTTTGAAACACAGTTAAGATATTCCAATCCAATCACCCAATTGGCTTCGTCCACTGAACAAGTCTGTACATAATACCTACAATGTGCTAAAAATATAATTTGATGACAATGTATGTTCTGTATTTATATTAAGTCCTTTAAAAAAAACAACTGAAAAAAGAACAATACCCAGTCACGAAATAAATAGAAACTACAACCTTGTTCTCAGATTATACTGACACTAATTTTCGATGCGTAGATTCCTATCAACAATCAATAATTCATACGAGTAAAACCGCTATTCCAACACGCGCAGATTGATAAATGTCATTGATCTCCACATATCTGAATACGTGACTGATAAACGTTTCTCAGTTATCTATTGCATTTCTAATATTGACGAGAACTTTGCGGAAATCCGCGTCAGGATTTATATAAATGACTAGCTGACCCACGCAACTTCGTTTGTGCCATGTTTTTCATGACTGCTCCGCTCCTACTGGTCTTAGCGTGATGATATATGCCTATAGCCTTCCTCGATAAATGGGCTATCTAACACTAAAATAATTTTTAAAATCGGACCAGCAGTTCTTGAGATTAGCGCGTTCAAACAAACTCTTCAGCTTTATATGTATATTAGTATACATATTTACAAAATCTCCTCTATGCCAGCTTCCTATATATCAATGTTATTACATATGTTAGCTTATTTTGACCCACTACTTAAGACCTCCGTCTTCTTTTTCCACACAACTCTGTCCTTTGTTAGTCCGGGCCAGTGTTTACGACAGGGTCGAGCGTGTCCGGCTATCTTTGCCTTGGTCTACTGCGATGTCGTCGTCCATACCATGTTTACATAACCTTTTTAAGTTGTTGGTTAGTTGGGGTGGTTGTTGTTGGTTGGTTGGGGTGTTTGTTGTTTGTTGGTTGGGGTGGTTGTTGTTGGTTGGTTGGGGCGGCTGTTGTTGGTTGGTTGGGGTGGTTATTATTGTTGGTGGAAGATAGACTACTTGGCTCCTCGTTCTCCCCTGAAGTTTCATTTCCAACTGGTCGATAACATACGTGTCAGAGTACACAAAAGAGCTCCATTACCTATAGTAATCACTGTATCACTGTGTATCACATAATATCGAGTGAGCGAGCACACCAAATAGTGTTTAGTGTCAATTCGTCTAATAGTCCCCTACCTCGGCTATTTCCGTTCAATAATTCTTAGTTCTAATAATATACATTCGTACAGATGAATCATAGGCCTAAAACCCAGATTTAAAGTAACTAACATGATATTTTTCTAAGTCTGAAATTCTGAATCACTGCCTATGTATTTGGTTTCTTTTTTGGCACCCATTGAGTAGTGAGCGTAATGTTTATTTTGTCACAACTAGTTGGTCCTAGATTGAACAAACAATATTTTTAATACACCAGTTTGACTACAGTACACAGTACTAGAAAATTAAATGTTGAAAGAGTATTTATTGTCACCGAAGTGACATGCATAGAGATTTTGAACTTAAACTCGTAAATTCCATAAAGATACTGACAGTATGTAGGTTAGAAGACGGGCCCAATAGGATGCCTGCTGAGGTTGCGGAATTTTGTTCGAAAGAGTCACCGCGGCCCTGGAACGCAAAAGGCTTTAGGAGGAACACTTGTGGGTTATAGTCGGTAAGAGTCTGACACTCCCTTCCGCTCCGCCCAGAGCGGAAGAAGTCATTTGATGATTTCCCATCCATAAAAAAGTAGGTAGTACTTTAACTATATAAGTCAAGACAAAGATTCAGATTAATATATAACTGTTAGCGATAAAGATGAAAATTGAAATGGGACCACATGACCAGCACCAGCTTTCGAATATAAAAAGAATCATCAAGATCGGTACACCCAATACAAAGTTATGAGGTAACAAACAAAAAAAAAATACAGTCGAATCGAATTGAGAACCTCCTCCTCTTTTTGGAAGTCGGTTCAAAATAGAAACTAGGTAAATGCCTGTCGTGTCTGTGGCTTCAAGACTCGGCATGATGGTAAGCTATTTGCAGACCTACGGCACGGCTCTGATTTCACTAATCGCTATATTATATGAAGTTAGGAAACTTGCATTACATGTTTATTTTTGTCTCGACCTCTGAAACGATATATTTATTTCAAAGAAAAAACGTTGCCCTGACTAGAAATTTCTCCTGTATCGTGAGTGCATTAATATACATATAAACTCACATACACAAACAGCCAAACCCGGAACAACTGTCTTTAGGCCATACAAATATTTGTTCTTTGCGGGGATCGAACCCGCGACACGCATCGCAGCAGCCAATCGCTCCACCAATGTGCCAACTGTGTCGAAATTACATAAAATCAGCTAGTAATGTTACAATTGAGACTAGGGCCTCTTCGCTTCCTCTTTGTGAGTAGGAAACAGCCTATAGTTTGTTGAATGTCGCATGCTTTGATAGTTTTGTCGTAAATCGTGCTGGTTTTCCAATATCAGTATCAAGTTCAAGGCCTTTTAATTTTCTTGTGACCATGTAAATAACAGTCTAATGTATATATATTTTTTTAATATTAGAGTCTAGAGCAGGAATGGCCAACCCATCGATCACTATCGACCAATCGATCGCGGCAAGGAAAAAAAATACGTATAAGAAACTGCGCAATATCATTTAAATTTTTTAAAAGTATGTAATCTGTAGATCGCAATGGGTTTGGTTTGTAAAAAGTACATCTTGGGTCTAATGAAGTTAGCCACCCCTGTTCTAGAGCAATCTCTTTCTTTTTGTTTTTAAGAATAAAACGTTGCCACACACTAGGAATTTTCCTGAGTCGTGGGTGCGTTTACAAACATACAATGTCACATACACAAACAGCCAGACCCGGAACAACTATCTGTAGGCCATACAAATATTTGTTACGTGCGGGAATCGAACCCACGACACGTAGCGCAGCAGCCAATCGCTCAACCACTGCGCCAAAAGTGTCGTCAATCTATCTTTGCCGTCGCATAAACAAAATATCACGTCTAGATGAGGAGTGCATAAACACAGATAGTATAAACCATTCAATCTGTTATCAATCAGTCACGTATTACTGATAATTCAAGATCAATGACATTACCAATCTGCGTATGTAGGTCTAGGTGTTTTTCGAAATGTCTTATTTATAAAAAGATAACTGGTAATAATATTAGTAGCATAGTATACACACACTTTATTGCAGTCATTAAGCTTTAAATCTAACTATATATACACTTAACCTAAAAATAAACTAAAATTCTCTTAATTACAAAATGGCATCAAAAAACTCGTCCGCATCGCTATCGACTGGGAGTGAACCCAATAGACTGGCGGCATAGCCACGTTGTATGGCAATGCTTATCCTCTGACCGAAGTAAAATCCAGCCCTTGGGTCACGCGAAGTGTCAACCAAACGTTTACAAATTTCTTTAAATAACGCATGAGCACTCGGACCCCACGGTCCGAGAGTTTCAACCCCAAACGGCTCAAACATATAATTGCCGACTAGGTTATTATATTTCCGCCGTTTGAGGTTCTCAGCAGCCGCAGCTGTAGCACCAGCACGACACGACGAGTTAGGAAGATGGGATGGCGCAAGAGTATGGACACAAGTAGCGTCCCACACTAAAGGCCTACCCATCTTCCACTGGTAATTTATGTTTGTATGGAAAATTTAAAATTGGTCTTATTTAACTGTAACACTATTGAAAATGTTTTCAACTAACTTCTTAGACCTATGTATCCTGCTTATGTGTGTAAAGTTTCATCAAAACCGGTTTAGTCATTTCGGAAAATTAGGGCTTGAAAGTTTGTATGAAATGCTGTACGGCGTATACGCTCTTAAGGACCCCCAAATTGTAACTAATAGCAAAGAATTCCACTCATCAGCTGTACGCACAATGATGGTATTCCCAAAACGATTTATGCGTGTGGATGGGATGTTCACCACGTACCGGTGTTCAGTGGCGTGCAGTGGTTCGAGTTGGGTAGGCCAGAAAATAATGTAAAAAAAAACACACACACCACATTATTCAGGGTTGAAATGTGGTGTTTTTTTTTTTAAATAGGCTATTTAAAAAAAAACTCATTTCATTAAAATCAACCCTGAATATTGTGGTTATTTTTTAAAATTTATTTGAACATTTTCTCTGGCCTACCCTAACTCGAACCACTGCACGCGCCTGCCGGTGTTGCATCTATGTTTTGTACTCGGATGATGGACCATTATCAGCCCGACAGGCTGGCAACTCTACGACGAAGTTCAAGTCTGGAGCTTTGCCTCGACCAGTGCATCATAACCGATCTTGAGTCGTATTTCCTGGATAAACTTTAAACTAGAGTCTCTTCATTATTTATATAAATATCTACAACCTGATTCTCCGCGTTCCGCATCAAGTATCCTAGGCTCTTTACGAAAATAAACTCATTATCAATTACCAGGTCACTAGCGTTTCGGTAATGACAAAGGAACTTATAATAGACTACTCGATTAAGTTTTAATGAACACTCATTACGTCACTTATTTAATCTTCCTTTGTTTACCAACTTCGTTGGGTATTAATCTGTAAACAAAGTGTAAGGGAATTCTCGCTTTCGGAAAATATGGCTGACCTATGTTATTTACATAAAAATTATTAGATAGTTGTAATTAGCTAATAGAATATTATATATAAATAAATGTACAAGCGGAGTATAAAGTGGGGAAGGGGGAAGATCATCCACATCGCTGTCAAAGGGAAAAGTGCCCAGACCACTGGCTACATTGCCACGTTCAATTGCTGTAATGCTGATTCGTTGACTAAAGAAAAGGCTAGCCCTCTGGTTACTATCTGCTTGCTGATTTCACGAAATCTACTCGATGAACACTCGGACCCCATGGCCTTAGCGTTTCAACCCCAAACGACTCAAATACATAATACCCAATATTTGCGCCTTTTAAGATTCTCTGCACCCGCTGCAACCGCCCCAGCACAACCAGCTGTGCTAAGAAGATGGGATGGCGCAAGGGTGATGTTGCATCCCACACCAAAGGCCTACTAACCTGCTAAGGCATTATGGTCATCCCATACCAAGGGAATTTGATTTCACCTTTTCTGATTTAGCTCTGAATAGTCTATTTATGTCTTTGAAACCTGTTTCGTCTTAAGTTACGGTCTAGTGGTCAATGTGGACACTGATCGATTTGAGTTCTCTAAGTAAACGTCATCCACTGTATTGTTAATTTGATGCCGCACTAGCATAAGCCCCACGGTTTCACCCGCGTAGTTCCCGTTCCCATGAGAATATTGGGATATAATATAGCCTATGTTCACCGGAGATAGTGTAGCTTCCCAAAAGCGAAAGAATTTTTCAAATAAACAATGAAATCTTTCCTCTTTATAATATTAGTGTAGATGTAAAGTGGCTTATTATTTTTTGCGCTGTTTGTCTTGTACCGGAACTATTCAAACTAAATTTAAAAAAGACTAGCTGCTGCCCGCGACTTCGTCCCCGTGGAATCCCCGATTTTAAAACATTCTTTATCGCTGCTCCGCTCCTATTGGCTTAAGCGTGATGATATATAGCCTAAAGCCTTCCTCGATAAATGGTCTATTCAACCCAAAAAGAATTTTTCAATTTGAACCAGTAGTTCCTGAGATTAGCGCGTTCAAACAAACAAACAAACGCTTTATAATATTAGTATAGATTTAATATTCTAAAGTATCTGTATTAATGATTCCATTGCGAAAAATATTTCACCGATTGATAGTTTCACTACCATTGAGTGAAGCCTGCTTTTTATCCCTCGAGTTTGAACCTAGAACCACCCACTCGAAAGGTTCGTTGTTATTGTACCACGACTGCCATGGTTCAGAAATACCCTTTCATGAGCTGGTCATGATGACGTTAAAGTAAAGGATAAGAAGTCTTTAGAACAATAGGCTATACACTTTTGTTGTAAAGTCTTCTTATCCAATTCTTAGTCATAATCGGAACTGAAGGTTTGTTGACGCGCCTCAGATAAACTATACATTAAATAGTGTACGTGAGGTCAGTCCTCTGTCATATTTATCATCATAATAAACATTATAATGAAGTAATGAGGTATCAGGTCGAATTTGTTTGTTTTATAGATGTACTAGCGATCCACCCGGGCTTCGAATGATTGAACAGTTTGAAATTATATTTATTTCGTCTCCAAATCGTTGAATTGCCCATGTCAAGAAATAGTTTAGAAAACATAATATGATTCAACATAAAAAAAAAACACGACGATACAGTAATATTGCGCTGAGCGTTCCCATGAGGAAAGGATTACCGTCTCATCGTTTAATTATGTAGAATTTATCAATATTCCATATAAAAAATTATATTAAATTCGGAAAACAACAGCCCATGTCGCTAGTAAAATATCTTATCTATAACTAGCAATGCCCCGCGGTTTCACCCGCGTAGATCCCGTTCCCGTGGGAATATGGAGATATAATATAACCTTTGTTCACCGGAGATAGTGTAGCTTCCCAACAGTGAAAGATTTTTTCAAATCGGTGAAGTAGTTTCGGAGCCTATTCAATGTCAAAATAATCGGTCCTATACTTTGAGTTTATTCGTTACAAACATACAAATCTTTCCTCTTTATAATATTATAGTGGGGACGAGGCTAGAAGCCTATATCGCTAACGATAAATCGCTAGTAAGGCCTCTATATTGTATTGTATTTATAAAATTATTCGACGTAATTACATAGTTGAAACTAAACACAGAGGTTTCCGCTTTTAATCCATAACAATACATAATGTATGACGAAGGTATGAAATGTCTGCAATTGAAAGTTGTATATTTTGAAACATCCATTTGCCGGCGAATGTTAGTGAAATCTACCGACAAATTTATAGTTATTTGACTTATGGATAAACAAACAAATACGTGGATAACAATAACATATTTTCAACAAAAAGACAGCAACTGGCCGCATGATCGCTTTATCTCTCTTACACTCCTGCAGTATGGTTCTGTAAACCTCTCACCTTTTAAACGTACGTAATGTGAACACGAAGTCAGCTGGCAATCCATAAAAAACAGTATGTAATTCATAACATGATTTAAAAGAGTGTCCGTGGAGTTTCCTGCACCTCTATATTAATCTACGCTTTGGAACGTGCAAATTATAGCTTCATGTATTTGACTGACCGACCTCGACAATTAAAAAGTGTCTGTAAATGGTTTATTGGGAATTAATGATATGAATTGAACTGTAATCTACGCTTTGGAACGTGCAAATTATAGCTTCATGTATTTGACTGACCGACCTCGACAGTTAAAAAGTGTCTGTAAATGGTTTATTGCGAATTAATGCTATGAATTGAACTGTAATCTACGCTTTGGAACGTGCAAATTATAGCTTCATGTATTTGACTGACCGACCTCGACAGTTAAAAAGTGTCTGTAAATGGTTTATTGGGAATTAATGCTATGAATTGAACTGTAATCTACGCTTTGGAACGTGGAAATTATAGTTTCATGTATTTGACTGACCGACCTCGACAATTAAAAAGTGTCTGTAAATGATTTATTGGGTATTAATGCTATGAATTGAACTGTAATCTACGCTTTGGAACGTGCAAATTATAGCTTAATGTATTTGACTGACCGACCTGGACAGTTAAAAAGTGTCTGTAAATGGTTTATTGGGAATTAATGCTTTGAATTGAACTGATGGAATTACAGTTCTTTTCATGCACTCTCAACCAAAGTTGACACGTTGAGATGTCGACAGAATAGACCGGGTGTTCGTATTCATTTCATAACTTTTTTTTTCTGAATGAGAAATCTTCAATTGACTTCTCCCGCTCCAGGCGAAGCGGAAGGAAGTGTCAGACTGTTACTGACTAAAATCCAGCCGTGTTCCTTCTAGTGATCTTTGCGTTCCAGGGCCGCGGTGACTCTTTCGAACAAATTCCAACATTATTCACTTCACACCTGGAAAAAGAAATGATTGTTCATGTATATGATATTTTTGGAAAACGATATTTCCTGTGTTTAAAAAAGATTATATTTTGTAAGGTTACACACAACAGCCGCACGGGTCGAACTTCAAGGTTAAGCAACGCTTGCCTTGGTTTGTTGATGGTTGACCATCTTAACATACCGAGTTTCTTCCGTGCCTCGGAAAGCACGTAAAGCCGTTGGTCCCGGCCATAGATATAATAAACAAGGAGATATGCCCTGTAGCCGAAAATGTATCGGAACCTGTGTCTCCTGTTTTGCCCTACCACCCGGCAACTACTACGAATGCAGTTCAGTAAAAGCAATAGATACGCAGTCTCGCACACACCCGCATTTTTGAAATCGGACTGTACTACACAGTCAATTATAAACCTTATCCTAATAAACACAGCGTATATTTACAGTACACCGTGCAACTTACTCACACAAAAACAACGCTGGGTATCGTTGTGCTGTGCAAAAGCAATTTATTTTACATATACGCTAGTGATTGCCTAATCGGAAAGTTATCGATTCTGGCATTTATTACACACGCCATGCTGCCCATGTATAACAAATAAATAGCATGAATATGTTGACTTATTTTAAGCAAAGGTCACTAATATATTATCTTAAACATGCCGATTACTATAATGCATTCGAAACTTTATCGAAAGTAAAATACAATTACCATAAAAAGTAAGGAAGTAGCACGAGGATAAGGCATACATACGATAATTCAAAGCCAAAAACACTTGAACGATTATTTACCAAAAATTTATTGCAATCTAAGAAAGTTTGGTACACTTTTGTAATATTTCATTCAACAATCGACATTGTTGTCGACAGTGTATCTGCACAATTACATCACTAACTCGCGGCAAGAAGCAGCGGCCGTACTATGCGATACATCGGCTTGCTAAAGTATCGTTTTGTGATTTTTACATTGCTCATCCAGTCACTTAGCGACAAACTTAGGTAGTGGTTAAGGAGCAGTGTATTCATTGTAATATGTTATTGTCGCTGTGACATTTGAAAACAAAAATAACATAGTATAAGCAAGAAATATTTTACGATTTGTTGTTTTTCATGATTTTAAAGACAAATATAGTGAAATACTAGTATTTTGATATGGTAAATGATTCCGTAATTAACAAAGTTTTGGTTTAGGCTTCGGTTTTTACAAGAAAACACTGAACAACACGGCATTCTTATATCTTATCACGCTCATGGTCGGAAGCGCACTAGTTCGCGGATTCGACCATTGCGTACGACATGCTCGCCCAGACCATGTCGCGTGGACACCGACACGCCCCCTTGCCACTTCTCCTGTATTTTATATTTCTATGGTCCCGGCTTTCATTTGATAGTGTGATCTTTGGCAGTCGTTACGGTTTGTCAGAAGCCAGTAAATCTGACTCCAGTCTTGCCAAGAAGTACCGTGTTACCCAGTTAATGGGCTGTGGACGTGTGGTAGGCAGCAGATTCACGTAAAATACTGGTATTCAGCAGAATCTAGTTTATAGTTGGGAAAAGACTAGGTGGATGAGGAAGGTTACGATTTTAGTTACTTAAGGGGACTACAGGAGCTAAACGCGAGATTTATAATGCTTTAAAGTATATTATTCACTGTAGTAAACAAAATCAGAAAAATATATGATATTCTTCAGGATATATGCTAGTAAGATAGTGTGTTTAAAACATAATACAACAAATTTTACTCGATAGAAAAAAAACACGAAAACACCTCTAAAAAATTCTTTTAACGCCTTAAAACCATACTAAAATACATGTGACCATTCTAATTTTTTGGCCAATAATTCTACAAGTAACATATTACCATAATACTGTTTTATTTTTTTAGTTTTATCAATAGATTTTTTGTAAATCGCAATTTCTTTTATCCGAACAAAACACGTTAGCATGTGTGCGTAAACGCCTGTGTACCGACAGTGCCGGCCGACGCCTGTTGCTATACGGACGTGTCGCTCTTTTCGCCGATTTATTTTCAATTTGTAAGAATTGTTTTTGTAAAGTTTATTTGGAAATTCATTGTTTTATGTCGTCTCTCCATAAAGATTTTTATTTCTGGTGAATATAAAAGAATTTAAGTTAAAATAGCATTTCATTTTGTAAATATGGGAAACAAAATAAAACCCGTGAAGAGGACTAAAAAACGTTCATATAAATCAAACGCCGAACATATGAACAATGTTAAAAGGTAAGAGCATTTTATGTTACTAAAAATGTATTTCTAAATCTAGGTACCTATGAATTTCGGAAACATCTCAGTATGTGTAGTCAATTCTAATACGGTCAGCTTTTTCGAACGTGATTGCAATTGATTACGTGGCGTATTCCGATAACGTATGGATTGGCAAACTACACTCTCCAAGTTCAAATCTTACGATTATTTTTGTTTTTTATATTTTAGTACTGTTGGGTATATTTAGATACATTTATTACATACTTTTTCTAGTAACAAAAAAAAAAGTTTTAAAGTCAATATTTTTTACAGGAGTAAGAAAGTCGAAAATATCAACACGGAAGTTATTTTCAATGCGTAAGTACATACCTGCATATGATAATGTGTAAGTATCTAGGCTATAATAATAATAAATAAAAGAGACTATAGTAAGTAAAAGTATTACTTACCTAAAATTCATACAATGTTAGGTACCTAATCTTTTACTTGCAGATCAACAAATATTAACAAAACCAAATGAAAAAACGAAACCAAACGAAATGCAACCTATCTTGTAAACCATAGAGCTAGAAAATTTAGAATGGACATTTCCGCATTATTTGAAATCTTTTTTTTTGATAGGTTGGAAACAGTGGCATCACAGAATAATCACGATTATGTAGTTATTGATAAAAATACATATTCATCTAAGCAAGTAATAGAAGAATCCTTTACTACACAGGTAATATTCAAAACATCAACCACATTTTGCAAAGCAATATTTTGTTGCCACTTGTTTAGAATCAGTTTAATAAATAATAATGGAATTATGTAATTTTAGGTGGCTAGTGCTGCTGTAGTAAGTCAATATGATGTACAGCCTGAAAATCAAGAAACAGACGGGTTAAATTATAGTATAGAAGTAAGTATTTCCACGAAAAAATACGTGTTATTATTTTAGGTTAACATTTCAATGTTTTATGGGATAAGTATACTGATATTCATTTATTTTGACAGGTGGAAAACGATACTCCTGAAAAGAAAATTCAAATTGGACGGAGAATTATTAACGTTTCCTTTTTTTTGGAAAAATTATGCGAGATCTCAAATCATGGCCCATTAGACTGCGGACTATCTAGTATCGAATTAGTTGGTGAAAAGCTTCACGGCTTATCTTCTAAATTTACTTTTTTGTGCAAAATGTGTAAACAACAATTTGTAATTGGTAACGACGATGATATTTTTTTGCCAATTAATACATGTGCTGTAGCTGGTGCCATTTCAATTGGATGTGGTCATTCTCAGCTACAAGAATTTTCATCTGCCATGAATTTGCCAATTATGTCTCAACAAACATACCAAAAGAACCACAAATTGCTGTCTGAAAACTGGCAGCAACTTGCACAACAGTCCATGGACCAAGCAGCTGAAGAAGAGAAAAATATGGCTATAGCAGAAGGCAGAGTTTCAAATAATGGCACGCCAGTTATAGATGTGATAGCAGATGGTGTGTATGGTAAAAGGTCGTACAAAAAAAACTATTCCGCTTTATCCGGTGCTGCTGCAATTATAGGCAGAAAAACAGGAAAACTTTTGTATTTGGGACTCCGAAACAAATACTGTTACCATTGTGATCGTGCTGAAAAGAAGAAATTAACACTGCCTGAACATTTCTGCTCTAAAAACTATTCCGGTCCGTCCACAGGGATGGAGAGTGAAATAATAGTGGAAGGTTTTAAGCAATCTTTGGTTACCCACGGTTTGATATACGGACGACTGATTTCTGACGGTGACTCAAGCACCTATTCCAAAATTTTACAGGCAAGACCATATTCAGATATTACAGTTGAAAAGGTAGAATGCAGGAATCATTTGCTGAGGAATTTTTGTAATAAAATGCAATCACTCCAAACTGAAACCAAATATTTAAAAAGTCACAGAAAACTGTTAACAACATCACGAATCATGACTATGAGATCCTGCATAAAAAAAGCAATTAAAAAGAATAAAAATGATCCTTGCCCAGAAGAGCAATATTTATTTGATGACATTTTGCAAGCACATCATCATGCTTTTGGGAATCACCTAGAATGCAAAACACATTTCTGTGATAAAACAGGATATTTGGAGCAAAATGATATTCCAAATGATTTTGAGCTTAGTTCTCTGTGGCAAAGAATTTGTATTATGATTCAGGGTATTGCCGGCCATGCTCGAAGTTTACTTCATGACGTGGACAGCAACGTGGTGGAACGCTATCACAGCATTATTGCAAAATACGTAGGCGGGAAGAGAGTTAATTTTTCACTCAAAAATTCGTATCAGACGCGATGCATTGCTTCAGCAGTGTCATTCAATGAAGAAAATGCTCTGTCAAAGCTATACAAGAAAATGACCAATAAAAGCCCAAGAGGTAAACTTAAACTTTGGGAAGTAAGAAAGCTTAAACAAAAAGTCCTTAGCAAGAGGTATACAAAAAGAAAGAGACGGCTAGTTTTCAGTAAAAAACAAGAAGATAAGGACTATGGTCAGTCATGCGAAAAACCTGATATGCCGGTAGAAATACTGGATAAAATGAAAAATGATTTCATGAAAACATTAAAAAAGTCAGATGTAGAGCGAGCAATGATTGAGAGAAAAACTGTTTTACAAAGTGCTAATGGCGAATGGCTAGAGATGAGAAGATCTTTACTGACTGCATCCAATTTCGGCAGGGTTATAAAAAGGCGTACTAGTACACCATGTGCTAATTTGGTAAAAGACATACTTTATCGAAACAAAATTGATCACGTGGAATCGATTAGCCATGGTCAAAAAAATGAAAAAACCGCACTTGCACAATTGGCTGTACAAGAGCGTAAAACTATTAAACCCTGTGGTTTATTTATAGACCAAGAATTATGTTTCTTGGGTGCAACGCCTGATGGATTAACTGGAGAAGATACTGTGGTTGAAGTAAAGTGTCCTTTGACAGCCCACAAAATGGGCCTAGCAGCAGCAATTGAAAAAAAAAAAGTTAACTTCTGGCAAAAAACCAAAACAGGTGAACTAGTCATCAACAAAAAACATGCTTGGTATTACCAAGTACAAGGACAGCTACACGTGACTCAAAGAAAATATTGCTTGTTTGCTGTATGGGAGAATGAAAAAGAAAAGCTCAAGACGGAAATAATTGAACGAGATGATACATTTTGGGAAAAAGAAATGAAAGAAAAATTGACGAAATTCTATTTTGACTGTATTTTACCTGAGATACTTGATCCCCGAATGTCAAGAAATATGAAAATTCGTGAACCATACATAAAAAATAGAGATGAAAAAACAGACAAAGACATAAGTGTAAACAATGACAAAAACAAAACTGAGGATAACGACGAAGAAGAACGTACAAACTACGAGGAAAACGACTCCCAGCAAATGTCAAGCTCTACACGTTACTTAGATTTTAGTAGCTTTTAGTAGTAAAAAAACTGAAAAAAAAAAAACTTATAACATTGCTGTAACAATAACGTAAGTCTGTAAAAGCTTAAAACTAAATGTGGTAAAATGTACACCTGAAAATAACTCCTATGTAAACCATAAAGACGTGTCAAGGGCATCGATATTTTTATTTTGTATTAGGGACTTAAATTAAAAAGTTTTAAGTTTCTTAGAATTATTTTATTTTAAAATAACCCAAAACTATCCTTACTTTTTCGAGTAACACTCCTAACTAACAAAAAAATAAATTTTAATAAATGTCGCATCTAGTAGTTTGTTAGATCTATATCTTACTTACACGCCGTTATCACGCCATCTATTAAAATACTCGGGCATAATCTCGTTAAACCGTTGGTACTTTGAGTGTCGTCGTTTGAGGGCGCTTACGTCGTTTTTGTTTGTGTGTGTGTTCGTCATTCAAGGTCAGTTAGCTCTTGTAGTCCTCTTAAGTAACAAAAGAGAAAAATAAGTGTCCAATATTTTTTGACTGACGGAATAATTCTGATAGGATGTGACAGTTTGTGTACAATAATGATTACAAAAAAATACTTACCTTTGTTTTTTTCTCATTAACAGCAGGAGGAAGAAGGCACTTGGGGCGAGAACTTCAAATCTCATCACGACAGCAAGCCACGAGGAAATGAAGCTATCTCTCTTGACTTTAGCTTCCCTGAAGCCGACAACGTTTATGGTAAGTAAATTTTAGGTGCAATATTTTTTTATTAGTAGCACTGTGAAGTGTGAATCTTTACTAGCAATTCCTACTAAGGCCCTAATAATCTTCTAAATATATATAAAAGTGACTGACATAGTGATCTATCAACGCACAGCCCAAACCACTGAACGGATCGGGCTGAAATTTGGCAAGCATTTAGATGTTATGACGTAGGCATCCGCTAAGAAAAGATTTTGATTAATTCTACCCCTAAGGGGATAAAATAGGGGATGAAAGTTTGTATGAAACTTTGTCAATTTTAAACCGATCGGACTGAGAGTTTCAAAATCGGGGGTAAAGTAACTATTCCACGCGGACGAAGTCGCGGGCAGAAGCTAGTCATATATAAAGCTGAAGAGTTTGCTTGCTTGAACACGCTAATATCAGGAACTACTGGTCCGATTTTAAATTCCTTCAGTGTTAGATAGCCCATTATCGAGGAAGACTATAGTATATATATATCATCACGCTAAGACCAACAGGAGCGGAGTACCAATGAAGAATGTTTCAAAATCGGGGGGTTAGTAACTATTCCACGCGGACGAAGTCGCGGGCAGAAGCTAGTATTAATCATATACATAAAGTTTTGGAGTGTTCCCGTAACAAAAGAGCCGTGATCTTTTTTTTTGAATGTAGGATTCAGCCAGCAGTGGAGTTCTTTTGGCTGAATAATGGATGGCTTTTGATTGAAAAAAAACAGTTCAACTTGAAAATCGAATGTATAAAAAAAAATAAGTTATCATCTCTTTCTGGGCGTACGTCTATGTAAACCTCTGTTTTTTTTTTATTTATAAAAATGTTAAAAAAATAATTTCCCTCTGCAGGTATACCAGAGCACACGGACAAATTCTCTCTCCGTACGACCACGTCGGGCGAACCTTACCGCATGTACAACTTGGACGTGTTCGAGTATGACCTCGACAGTCGCATGGCCATCTACGGCGCCATCCCCGTCATGTATTCTCATGGGTACGTCACTATTTCACCATCTGCCTAACCTTACGAATCAGCTTTCAGCCTTGAAGTGAATGAATACAATGTTTTGCATGGTGCGATTGCCTGTCTGGTTTCCGTAACCCAGTTACTGGGTCACACGGTACGTTTTGGGAAGACTGGTTATCAAACTTTCGGGCTTCTGAACGATCGTCGAAGATCTTCAAACGACAGTCGGGACCGACAGTGTAAAGTGTTTTCTGAGGCTCGGAGGCATGGACTCGGTGGAGCATACGGTGGAGGTCTAACCTGCTTGAGCTGAGTAACGCCGTGTCCTCGTCGAGTCGATCGGCGGCGGCGACCTCTCGCTTCCGGCCCTGTTTGATCCATGGTCCGGAGTGAGGAGGCATGGGAAGCGGTCACCTCCTGCGAAGTAATAATGCTGGCAAAGGAGGAGGTAGACCGCGTGCGGGAGAGGGAAACCTCACGGTCCAGCCGCCGTAACAGAAAACGCCCCTGGCGTCGGGAAACGCAGGGCGATTCCCGGTCACCTACTGCGCGGGCCTACGGACGGCGTGATATGGGTGACTCGCCGTCCGATAGCAAACAGGCCTCAAAGAGCTGTCAATAAAGAATACGGGGCCCCATAGGATCAGTGCCTGCTAGAGTTGCGGAATTTGTTCGAAAGAGTCACCGCGGCCCTGGAACGCGGCGGGCACTAGAAGGATCACGGGTGGGTTTTTAGTCAGTAAGAGTCCGACACTGAGAAGTCATTTGATGATTACCCATTGTGTAGCGTTCTAGTTTAGGTGGTGGGTGCTGATGAGGTGCTGGTACGTTGGTGCCGATGAAGGTGGAAAATAAAACGTCGGATAAGTTATTCTTCACGTCTGTATTGGACCAGTGTCGCAGATGCAAGGGGAAAGGAGTGTTGCCACAGTTTTACATTTTAATGTTGGTGTTGCAATGTTATGAATTAAAATATCCAACATGCTGCGGCCTCACAGAAATAGCAATGAACTTAATTATGACAAGTTACATACAATTATTTCAATTAGACGATTCTATAAACTTACAAGTTTACATTTGCCTTTTTATACTGTATAAAAACTAGATTCAATGGTTTTATAAACATAATTATGACTTATAATTTAACAATTAGAAAAATATCTAAGAACTATCATCGTATTCTATGGGTAATAGACAGATTTTATTGATTGCCCGGGAATGCGTTTTTCCGTTTGGGGTGGTAACCTCCACTGCCCTAACTTGGCCATCTTGTCCCGGAAACAATTTTACAATTCGTGCCATGGGCCAGTACATTGGAGGTGTGTTATCCTCTTTTAAAATGACTAAGTCGCCTATTTTAACATTACATACATTATCACGCCACTTAGGTCTATTTTGTAACAAATTTAAATAATATTGATACCACACTTTCCAAAAGGACTGTTTTAGAGAATTACACAGTTGCCAAAACTTAAGCCTATTTTGTGGAATGTTACAGACATTACTTTCAGGATACATTGACATTGCACTTCCTATAATAAAGTGACCAGGTGTTAGATAACAATAATCATCAGTGTTAGAAGATAAAGGTATGAGTGGTCGAGAATTAAGCACTGCCTCAATTTCAATTAATACTGTGTTAAGTTGTTCATAGGTTAAAACAGTTTTTTGCAATATTCTTTTTAAGTGAAACTTTGTGCTCTTTACTGCTGCTTCCCAGAGACCCCCAAATGTAGGCGAGTAACATGGTATAAAGTGAAATTTTATCCCACGCTCGGCGGTAAATCTTTGAACTTGCATTTGATGATTCTGAGAAGTTTGCAGTTTGTAGAGCTCAACTAATTGACTCCTAGCACATTTAAATGTGCTTGCATTGTCGCAGTGAATTTCGGTGGGCAAACCTCGTCTAGAGATAAATCTCCTCAAGCACGCAAGAAAAGTTTCCGTGGTCAAGTCTGATGCAAGTTCTAAATGAACGGCTTTTGTAGTGAAACATACGAATACACAGATATATCCTTTACCTTTTAATGATCGTCTTACGCGGGATAGTTTTACATCAATTGGCCCAGCAAAATCCACTCCGACCTTCTCAAATGGACGGCTGGTAGCCGTTACACGTGCAGCCGGCAAGGAGCCCATGAGCTGCTTGGCCGCTGAGGCCTTTTGTCTAAAACACACAATACATTTGTGAGTTATTTTCTTAACTTCTAATAATCCATGAACAATCCAAAACCTTTGGTTTAGATGCGATAATAAAAGCTTAGGCCCTGCATGCAGCAGCCTTTCGTGTTCGCGCCTTATAAGCAAGCTAGTAATTAAAGAGCCTTTGGGCAGTATGACAGGATGCCTTTGTGAATAAGCAATATTTGCATGATGTAGTCTACCCCCAACGCGTAATAGACCTTGGTTGTCGAGAAAGGGATGCAAGCCTGATAGATTTCCTTTCAATTTGTTATTATTGCTTATAGCTTTGATTTCAGATTTAAAATATATATTTTGTTCATGTTTAATTATTGACATTAATGCATGATCTAACTCAGAACTTTGCAAAAAGTTTGTGTTTATTTTCGTTTTATTTTTATTGATATTGTTTAAAAATCGCAATATGTATGCTAATAGCCTTACTATTTTACTTAAATTGGAGTAATTATACAAGCATTTGAACACATAATCAAGTGGATTTGGACTTTGGCATACCAAGTAACTGGAAGGGTCTGAGCAGGGTTCCATTGAGAGAGAGTCAGTGGCAGAGCTGTAAGCAGGAAAGACATACTCACTGTTTTGCAGAAACTTTGGACCATTCCACCAAATATCACAGCTACTCAGCTCGTTCGGGTTAACACCTCGGCTAATGAGATCAGCAGGGTTGTCTTTTGTATTGACATAATGCCAACTACATCCAGCTGTGTTTTGACGAATTACACTTACTCTGTTTGATATGTAAGCTTGAATATTTGTAAGCTCAGAATTTAACCATGCAAGGACAATTTGTGAGTCACTGAATAAACAAACATGCCTTATGTTAATTTTAATCCTGAGTGTATTATGAGTCTTCAAAATTAATTTCGATAGCAATAGTGCAGCATTCAATTCAAGCCTTGGCACGGTCATGCCTTTCTTTTGGATAGGGTTGATTCGCGATTTGGAACAGAGTAGATGCAGTTTTGTTGTACCTGATTGATTTGTGAATCGCAGGTACACACAGCATCCGTAGGCTGTCTTGCTTGATGCATCTGCAAAGCCGATTAAATCTGCCGAGTCTGCTTCTGAAATTCTAATGTTCCTATCTAATAGGATTGGCTGCATTGCAGCTAAATTATTGGTAAATTGAAACCATTCTTGCTGAACATTTGCAGGTGGACTGTCATTCCAACCTGTGTTCAGTAGCCATAATTTTTGCATTATAGCCTTTGCTTTGACTATAATTGGGCTCACAAATCCCATTGGGTCATAGAATCTACCTATATAACTAAGTATGCTCCTTTTTGTAACCTTATTCTTATTGAATGATTCTGGAGTAGAGATTACAAAGTGATCTTCCCTTACATTTATTTGAAGTCCTAAGGCTTTCATGTTATAATTGTCCTTTTGTAACTCTAGACTATCAAAGTGTCTTTCGTTTAATGGTATATTGTTCAACACATTTTCATCATTTGATGACCATTTGTGAGTTTGAAAACTACCCAACTTAAGCAAATCGCAAAGTTGATCCCTGGCAGCAATAGTAGTTTCTAAATTATTATTACTATAGATAATATCATCAACATATAGATTATTTTTGATAATTGATGATGCTAGTGGATATGATTTTTCATATCTATTTGCTAGCTCATCTAAGCAGCGAGTGGCTAAATAACTTGAACTTTTTAGGCCATAGGTAACGGTATCTAACCTAATACACTTGACTGGTTCATCAGGATTATCCCTCCACAAAATATTTTGAAGGGAAGTATACTGAGGATCTACATTAATGTTTCTGAACATACGCTTGATATCTGCAGTAAATGTATATCTACCTAAGCGAAATAATAGAATAATATCAAATAAATCTTTTTGAACCACAGGCCCATTGAGTAGCAAATCATTTAAAGAAACCTTCTTGTTTGTTTTCATTGAACCATCAAAGACTGTTCGAAGCTTTGTGGTTTTACTATTGTTATTAATAACTGCATGATGTGGTAGAAAATACACTGCATGTTTATTTAAATCATACAATTCTATATCAACATAATGACCATGACCAAGTGGTAGATATTCATGAATGAAATTTTTATATTGCATGAATAAATCAGGATCAGTATGCAATCTTTTTTCTAAATTTAAAAACCTTTTTAATGCTAAATGAAATGACTCACCAAGAGTATCGTTTACATTTGATAAGGGTAATTTTAAAGGTAGAGGAACCTCAAACTGATTATTACTTAATTTAACTGAACTTTGAAAAATACATTCACAAAGCTCTTGTTCTGATGTTTGCTCAGAAAATATTTCTGGAACCTTTTCATTCGTCCAAAACTGAGAAAGTGTCTCATTGAGACTTAATTCACACTTTAATACTATTCTATTACATGTTTGTTGAGATACCTTGGGTGGCAGATTTCCTCCTACAATGTGGCCGAAGTATGTGTCAAAGATATGTAGTTGTGCGTTACCAGGCTGCTGCAGTGGTTGAGCAGCATTTTGGGGCAGAGTTGCTGATGTCTGCCCGCTGTGTAATGGCAGGTTGATTCTTTTGCACTGCTTGTCCGGTAACAGAGTCTGGAAAAACACATCAGCTCCTAATAACATATGTATTTCACTGGGCACATTGAATTGGTCATCTGCCAATATAATGTTGGGTGGTATTATGACACTAGATACATCAAATCTGTTCTGAGGTAATTTGCATGTTACCTCTTTTACCACATGACAAGTTACCATTGTCTTAAATGGTGATTTTAATGAATGAATTTCAATGGGAATGCTATATTTTACATTACTTTTTTCATTAGTGACTCCAACAATACAAGTATTACCTTTCAAGGGCGTTAAACCTAATAGCTGAACAACTTTTGCAGTAATAAAAGAAACCTGAGATCCACTGTCCAGTAACGCCTTGATAATGTATTCGGTGCCATCTCTTGCTACAACTTTGATTCTAGCTGTAGGTAGAAGCACATTATTATTAACATTATTTGATAAGGCAACAGCTGGTGTGGTTTCACCTGAATTGCAGTGAAGTAGAGTGTTATGAGACTTCTTGCACTCTAAGCACCGGAAGTGAAACTTACATTTGCCACCATGCATACCTAAACAAATTACACAAAGTTTTTGTTCTTTGACAAACATCAGTCTATCATTTACTGGCAATAGCTGAAACTTTTTACATTTAAATAATTTATGTTCATTTAACTTACAGAAGATGCATGTTGCTCCTGCAGTAGCTACAGCTGTTACTTTGGTTGACTGCTGCTGCAAGCGAAGACCCTGTCCGGCATTTTCCAGTGCCAGAGCTCGTTTCTCAATATATTGCAGGAAATCTTCGAGATTAGGTTGTAAACCAGGATCACGGTCTAGTTGATAAGCTCGTGCAGTAATTCCATCTAATTTACGGGAAAGAACACATAACAGAATTGCATCCCAGTATATGACATTTGAGTCAAGGTTTTTAATTGCAGCTAATTGTTGCCTGATTAATGACACAAAGTCCCTCAAACTACTAGCTGTTGACTTAACAATGCTACTTAAATCTAAAATTTTGCATATGTGATCATTTATGATCTTATATTTATTATTGTAGCGATCTCCCAACAGTTTGCGCGCTTCAATATAGCTTTCTGGGGTTAAACTTAAATTTTTTATCAAATCGTATGGTTCGCCTTTCAAAAACGATCTCAAATAATAAAACTTTTGAATATGGTCAAGACTACTGTCATTATGAATCAATGAATCGAACAAATTAATAAAAGGTACATACTCTGTGAAGGTACCATCAAATGTTTTAATGGAAATAGGTGGTAACTTTGTTTTAAGTGTGGTTATATGAGGATGCGTGAATGAGTCAGAGGGGCTTGGATTTTCATGAGACTTAATTTGCTCGCTCAATAATGCCAAGATGCTATAATAATTATTTTCCATTAGCTCGACATTTTCTTTGTCAGTACTATCGAGATAAAGAATATCTTTGCATAGCGACTCATAATCGCGAAAGGCAGTTATGAGTCGATCACGTTTGGTGATCAGCTCACTACAACTTATTTTACTTAAATCAGAAACTTCAACGAAATTAAGCAATCTCGTGATCGTACCTTTAACATAGCCACGTGAGGCGATTTTACGTTTTAATTCGTCCTCCATTTCTAATTATTACCGCACTTGTATAATATCACTACTTATTACTAAAACTGTATCACAATTAATCACAAAGTTTTTTATTTTAATTCGATGCGCGTGGACTGATTCCGAAGGAGTCGATCGAATGCCGCAAAAGGGTGGCCCAAAAATTTGCTCCAACGATTCTTGGCGTCACTTGCTGTCCCTCTCGCGCTCGTACGAAATTCTTTTTCTGTTGCGTACGGCGTGCGTGGATCGCGCTTTCCAGGCGCGTATAAACGTTGGATTATTGCGTTGCGATGCGTGCCGTCTCGCTTCTTCTTGCGGAATACCTTTAGTGCTGACAGCTGTACTCTTCACACCTGCAGAGGTGACTCCGGCGACGGCGGCGAAGGCGATCGATGATATTGATGAATTATGATTGTTGCTGGGCTTTTCCTCTTGTAGGTAACTGCTCGAGTTGTCGTATCGATATAGTTTTTGCGATTGGGTTGCGACAATCAAGCCAAGAGCAATGCAGAGCCCGCTAACGTTGCCAACCAAAATGGCTGCGTCACGGCCGAGAAGAAAAAACTTTTCAAACCTCTAGTCCGCTTCTTCAGCGGCACCGCTGTTCTCCGCGAAGGACCAATGTGTAGCGTTCTAGTTTAGGTGGTGGGTGCTGATGAGGTGCTGGTACGTTGGTGCCGATGAAGGTGGAAAATAAAACGTCGGATAAGTTATTCTTCACGTCTGTATTGGACCAGTGTCGCAGATGCAAGGGGAAAGGAGTGTTGCCACAGTTTTACATTTTAATGTTGGTGTTGCAATGTTATGAATTAAAATATCCAACACCCATCCAGAAAAAAAAGAAGGCTCGGAGGCATCTCTCCATGTAGCGACGACTCGGAAGCGCGTTGTTGCCTCACGAATAAAAAATTGTGTGACCCTTATGCTGTGTTCTGGGCACTGAAAGTGTTGAGATGTTCACCCATCCATGGAACGATGACTGCGAGCGTGCCCGTATCGCTGTTATTATTTAGTCACGTGCTCGCCATTGTTGTAGTAGGGACATGTTATTCTGGTTGTTTCGTTCAATTAGACCAGTGAAGTAAGTCTAGGTTTCTTTTGGATGTTTTCACATTTATTAGTATTAGTAATCGGTCCGGTTTCCGCAACTCCACGACTAAGCGCGTATTTTGCGTGCAGGTGGGACAAATGTGTCATTCGATCCACCTCTGCTCCCTAAGGAAGGCCAGCAACGCCTTCGTGTTACTAATAATCTCACAGACGGTACCTGGGTTTCCGAAGTACTTAGCCCTCTATCGGCGACTACGGGGCAGCTTAGAAGCAGATGTGCTGCTGTCTCATCCTCCTCCATGCAGGCTCTGCAGAGCGGGCTGTCAGTGGCTCCTATGACATAGAGGTGTTTATTAAAAGACCCGTGGCCTCGATGTTTTCACATTAATCCAAATTGTTATTTTTCTTCTCCCAGTCCCAAACGCAGCGCCGGTATCTTCTGGCACAACTCGGCTGAGACCTGGGTGGACGTGGTCAACTACGCGGACAGTACCGTCGTCTCCTCTCTGGTGAACCTCGTCACCGGTGGACAGAAACGTCGCGTGGATGCTAGGTATGTTACTTTAAAAAACAAAGAATGTGTTTGATGGCATTCCTCGAAACACATTTTTGTGTTGCCTCTACCTCTACCGTATTTCTATGTGATTTCAAAGATCAGGAGTGGGGGCTTGTGACGACATCACACGAGTATGCAACGCACTGTATCGTCTTTTATTTTTACGTGAAAAAAAAAAACGCTTCTTTTTGCGCACCTTCTGTGCAAATGTTTCGGAACAAATGTTTTGTTATGAGCTTCGGGTTCGTCAAAATAAAATCAACCGATTAAATAACTAAAAATTACACTTTATTTACAGAACACTAATATACACTTTAAACTCTATTATGAAACACAATCGCACTACTAATCACTTAAGTTCGCAGTTTTATATCGCTCTAGAAGTTATCCCTTGTATCGCAAATAGAATACTGACTGACGTCGGTTTTTTTTCTATGGACCACTCGCAGTTCAGAACACTAAGGCTGGTTACTACTTAACCGATAAACATGACTTGGTTGGTGCCTTATATAGAGCACCGGGTAGTTCCAGAACCTTCCATTGTAGAAAGTTCCAGAAAGTTCGCGTACATATCGATCGCGACTGACTAGGGTCCGAGAATTCTAGAATGTTCTAGCATAGAAAAATCGCGGAAGGTTCTTGACTTTACTAGTTCTGTTATTCGGTACTAGATGGCGCTAGTGGTAACGAATGCAGCTATCTTCCTTATTTAAGTGATTTTTTTTTGCGCGCAACAGTGTTTTTGTTACGAACTAAATAATTTGAAACTTTTTTCAGGTTCATGAGCGAGTCGGGAATCATCGACGTATTCGTATTCTTAGGAGAGAAACCAGCGGATCTGTTCCGTCAGTACACAGCACTGACTGGGACCGCGCCCCTGCCGCCCGTGAGTAATTACATTTTGGAGTTGTAACGATACAACAGATGGCGATGAAAAACTGGTGAATGCCAAGCTTCACAGCCTGGGTCACCGACGCAAGGTCGCCTGCTTGTCAGTCTTCTACAGATTGTACTTCGGAGAGTCTGTCCATGAACTCCACGTCCTCATCCCACCGGCCCCCATTTACCAAAAAAAGTCAACTATCGTATACATTTACATATGTTCAGGTAACTCGACACAATGTATTGAAAAGCTGTTTTGTTTTTTCGCGATTTCAGTGCTGTTCCCACAGTAAAAGTTGTTCATAATGATGAGTATAATGATCCCTATTCAGTTATTGCTGCTACAAGTTGTAGAATGTGCAGGAACAAGTGGCACACTCAAAAATTTATAAAGAAAACTTTAGAATTTGCATCTTTTTTTCTGGATGGGATAGGCGTTGGTCCTACAGAAAAGTTTTTCATAATGATGACAATAATGAGGGGATCATTATAGTCATCATTATAAACAACTCTGTCAGGTATTCCGTTTATTATGTACACGTTGTAGAGTGAAGCAGTTTGTTGAAATTCGTTTATTATGACCAACCGCTTAGTATGAAGTAAAACGGAGCTAATTTTGGTTTTCATATTAAATTCTTAAAAAAAAAGTACGGATATAATGACTTCGTTTATTGACATGTCGCTTATTATGACCTATTTTTCAGAAATTATGTTTGGTTATAGTGAGGGACATGACTTCTAATTTGTTTTTGACTCATTTTGTTTTGATTGATCTATTTCTATCAACATTTTCTTTTTGTGTTTCTCATTATTACACAAAATAACTAACAAAGATGTGATTTTGTTTAATTCCTAAGATGACGCTTTTTATGACGTATACTTAGTATGACATATTTTTCACTTCCCTTCGATGTCATTATAAGCGGATTCAACTGTATGTCTGTCTGTTCGTGCAGAAATTCTCTCTGGCGTACCACCAGAGCCGCTGGAACTACGTGGACGAGGGCGACGTGCGGGCCGTGGACGACAACTTCGACGTGCACGACATCCCCGCCGACGTCATCTGGCTCGACATCGAGTACACCGACAGGAAGAAGTGAGCCTTATACTGCTCCACAACATCATCAATACATAGTATAAAACAAAGTCGCTTCCCGCTGTCTGTCCCTATGTTTGCTTAGATCTTTGACGGAACATGCACTCGACGCACTAACGTATCATCGGTTGAGTGTGAACGCTCGAGTGTTTATATATACATTTGTCTGTTCTAGCGTTACGCGACTAATAATACGCGACACATGTTCCGTCAGATATGAACCTTCCCTAAAACTACGCAACGGATTTTGATGCGGTTTTTTTTTAATACATAGAGTGAATCAAAAGGAAGGTTTATATGTATACTAGATGCATAATATAGCAGAGATTTAATATCAACATTGCACCCGTGCGAAGCCGGGGCGGGTCGCTAGTACACTATAACTAATAGATCTTGTAGGATCCTTCTTATCCTTATGCAAGAGTGGTGAAGCTATCTGCACGTTCCAAAGCGTAGATATCTATGGAGAAGAACGTGCAAGAAACTCCACGGACACCCTTTTAAATCAATAAATTGTTACTAAGTTTATTATAAATTGTAACTCTGTAAGGCAGCTGAATAATAACGTTTCCATTTTTGATACAATAGTACACAGAATTTGCTCCCCATTGCTGAGACTTTGACTTTGGTTTCTAATGGTGAAAGAATTTTTGAAATCGGTTCAGTAGTTTTTGAGTTTATTCATTACACACAAAAATATAAAAATACAAATCTTTCCTCTTTATTATATTAGTATAGATATAGATAAAAAGGAAAGATTTGTATTTACGGAATAAACTCAAAACCTACTGGACCGATTTCAAAAATTCTTGCACGATCAGAAAGCTACATTCACACTGAGTAACATAGGCTATATTTTATCCCCGTATTCCCACAGGAACGGGAACTACGCGGGTGAAACAGCGGGGCGCTGCTAGTCTCTATATAATAAAACTAGCAGCGCCCCGCGGTTTCACCCGCGTTGTTCCCGTTCCCGTGGCAATACGGGGATAAAATATAGCCTATGTCACCCGGGTCAGTGTAGCTTCCAAACAGTGAAAGAATTTTTCAAATCGGTTCAGTAGTTTCGGAGCCTATTCAATACAAACAAACATAAATCTTCCCTGTTTATAATAGTAGTATAGATGTATAGTAATAACCCCCATCCGTAACAGGTACTTCACCTGGGACCCGCTGAAGTTCCCGCAGCCGGGCGCCATGGTGGCCAACCTGACGGCCAAGGGCCGCAAGCTGGTGGCCATCATCGACCCGCACATCAAGCGCGAGGCCGGCTACTTCCTGCACGAGGACGCCACCGAGCTCGGCTACTACGTCAAGGATAAGGACGGCAAGGACTATGAAGGTAGCTGGAACACGTCTACATACAGTGAACCATGGCCGTATTACGAAGTGTCAATGCTAGCATGATTCAGTGTGAGGGAAAGGGATAGTGCTATTCGTCTTGTTTAACTCGTGTCTCTCTCTGACATAGGAATCATGATGGATTTAAGACATATTTCATTTTTTTTTATTGTTGACATTTTTATTTTTTATCGATTATTGTATCTGATTTTAATTGCAGACATTTTTAATTTTAATACTTTATCAATTATTGTAATAATTTGCACGCCGTAAGGTAAAATGAAGCTGATATCATAAAATCATGTCCATCTTATACTGTACCTACATTTGGAGCTAATAAAATTCTGATTCTGATTCTGAGTAAGACGACCCGTTTGGCGCAGTGGTTGAGCGATTGGCTGCTGCGCTGCATGTCGCGGGTTCGATTCCCGCACGGAATAAATATTTGTATGGTCTACAGATAGTTGTTTCGGGCCTGGTCGTTTGTGTATGTCTGGTGTTTATAAAGAACAATGCCCACATATTAGAACAACCGTGGCCTACAGTGAACACTGATAAATAGTTTATGGAATTATAGTTTAAGTTGTTGTGAACACCTTCTAGTACATACCAGTTAAGGGCCTATACTACCTCAAATAGCTTAGCATGATCCTCCGTCATGCCGAAAATACGGCAGCATTAATTTTGAAATAAATATATGATAAAGTTGAGGATTAATACTAAGTACTATGTTTGCCGAAAACACGATTCCATAAAATTTTCTCGATAGAAAAAAAATCCAAAGTTACCTCCAAACCGAACAATAAACCGCTGTTATTAAAAAGATACTTCATATTAGATCATGAAACTTTGTATACTAACTGAACTAACTATAAAGCAGGTCTTATGTTTTTTAATTTTTTTTAATTATCATTATTTTCACCGTAAAAAGAAATTACCTAAATTATCGGCGTCTTGAAGTTTGTTCCCTACCGCCCGACACCCCCGCTCAGTCTCGCTTCGGCTTTCGAACGGGAGGGTTGTGTCGCATACGCTCAGAACACACATTACGCAATAGGACGGCGTAAAATTAAAATATTGAAGTAGAAGAAGACGTAAAATTAAAATATTGAAATGGGAAATAACCGTAATAAAAAAAAACTTTTTACAAAAAATAAAACCGACTTCTAAACAAAAAGAAAAAAAAAATAAAAAGTACAAAATAACTTTAATTTCGGATCTCGGTGTTTTTGGTTGCTTCATGTTTTTGAACACACCGACTTCCGAAATTAAAGTTATTTTGTACTTTTTGTTTTTTTTTTTGTTTAGAAGTGTAAATTGGTGTAAACAATAAATAAACATGCGATTTCAGCTATCCCGACAGATTTGCTATCATTTATTGAAACAAAAAACCGTTTGTTCGATTTCGATAAAATTTTCATGGGACCATTTGGGAAGTATACCCTTTCCAACAAAAAAATAATTTTTCAAATCGGTTGGCAAGCGACGGAGTTATGCGCGAACAAACATAAAAAAAAAACACAAACATCCGAATTGAGAACCTCCTCCTTTTTAGAAGTCGGTTAAAAAAGAAGAAGCGAGTGGGTTGGCGTAAAGAAACAGGCAAAAATATGATAAACGTAATGAAGTAAGTATCTATTACCGACCTATCTACTTACAGTATTAGTGATTATAAAAATGTAGGGTTGGAAGCATACGACACGTTTGGTGCAGTGGCGAAGCCGAAACACCTCGTAGCGCAGGAGCCAACTCTTGCGCTACGAGGTGTTTCTATATGTGCAGATTTGTGTTTGCACCGTCCACGATTCAGTAGAAATCCAGTGTGGGGAAACTTTTATAAAAAATGAAAAAAGTTACCTAAATAGGTTCGTTTTTTTATGCAACAAAATTACCTAACTACACATTATTACAGATCTCGCATTGTAAAGGAATTCCGTACAATGAGAGGTCAGCTTATACTTGAAAAGTATAACTTGATATGTACCCATGCGTACCTGCACCAAATTGGTATTTCCATAATATATATATTATGGAAATAATATATATATATATATTCCTTTTGTATATTTTTAGGGTTCCATACAAATAAAATAAAAAATGAAAAGTCTAGGTACCTAGGTATTATTAACTTGCCACGTGTGATTGTTACGAAATTAGACGAAATTAGGTAGCTGTTTCCCCATGGCACTACCGCTTGGTACTAACGAGTAACGGTAGGTACTATCACGAAATTGGCGAGTTCACGATACAATGTTTCATAATGTTGAACTTTTTAGGGTTCCGTATTTTTTATTCATGTTGACAAAATTATGCTTCCTGGTGCACTTTTATAATGAGTGAAGTCCGAAGAAAGGGGGAGGACACCATAACCCTGGAATCGGGTCACCTAATGTACTTCCGAGAGGGAGACCAGCAATCTCAAGGCGGCATTGGGTTTCTGGTAAACAAGTCCCTATCTGACAACGTTGTGGAAATGTCAAGTGTGTCGAACAGGGTAGCGTACCTTATTGTGAAGCTCACCGAGAGGTATAGCCTCAAGGTAGTGCAAGTGTACGGTACGCACCGACCTCGACACACTCGGACGACGAAGTGGAGGACATGTTCGATGACATATCGAGAGCCCTCCACTTCACTACAAAGACACAGTACACCGTTGTCATGGGGAACTTTAACGCCAAAGTGGGAGTACAGAATTGCTGCGAATCGGTAGTAGGACACCATGGATTTGGAAGCAGAAATCATAGGGGGCAAATGCTCGTCACCTTCCTCGAACGGGAGGGGTTGTTCTTGATGAACTCCTTCTTCAATAAACAGCCCCAAAGGAAGTGGACATGGCAAAGTCCCGACACTATGACCAAAAATGAGATTGACTTCATCATGACGGACAAGAGGCATATATTCAGAGACGTCTCCGTGATCAACAGGTTCAATACCGGTAGCGATCACCGACTTGTCCGAGGCTCTCTGAATATTAATTTCAAGGCCGAACGTGTCCGTCTGATGAAGTCCAGACTACGACCAACTCTGCTCCAAACCATGGCTGGATCTGAAACGTTCCAGGCAAACCTGGTAAACCGATTCGCTGCCGTGGAAACCACAACAGAACTAAACCAGAACCTCGAAAATGTGACTCGGATCCTCAGGGAAGAAGGTACAAGATTCTGTGATATGCAGCGTAAGCGCAAGAAGTCTAAGCTTTCAGAAGGGACTTTAGGGCTAATGAAGGAACGACGTGAAAACCCACCCGTCACTTCGTCGGCAAAGCGGTTTCTAAACCGAGAGATCAACAAGCACGTACGACGCGACCTCCGGCTCTTCAATGCTCTTTCGGTTGAAAGACCACCGAGCAGAACCGGGGGTCAAAGGTGTTCGTACAATCTCTTGGAAGAAGCCACCTGACGAAGTTGACCACAGCAAGTGGAGAAGTCGTTTCTTCGAAGCCAGCAGTCCTTTCGGAAGTGGAGGACTTCTATAGCCGGTTATACGCATCGCATGCATCTCGTCCTGATCCCGAAAATGTCGGTCCTAGAGCCACATTGACACGCCATTTCACCGACGACCTGCCAGAAGTCAGTACTGGTGAAATCGAGATCGCTATTGGGCGCTTAAAATGGAAAAGCCCCCGGAGAAGACGGCGTTACCACAGAGCTGCTGAAAGCTTGAGGTAACCCCGTACTGAGGGAGCTCCAGAAGCTGTTCAACGCTGTGGGTGGCCTTTTTGAAGGGAGAACTCCAGAGGCGTGGAGTAGAAGTGTGGTCGTCTTGTTCTTCAAAAAAGGAGACAAGACCCTGTTGAAGAACTATCGACCCATATCCCTTCTAAGGCACGTCTATAAGCTGTTCTCAAGAGTGATCACGAACCGTCTTGCGCGAAGCACCGGAGCAGGCTGGGTTTCGGAGTGGATACGGCCCCATAGACCACATCCACACAGTGCGGCAGATTATACAGAAGACCGAAGAGTATAATCAGCCCCTGTGTCTAGCATTTGTGGACTATGAAAAGGCCTTTGACTCGGTTGACATCTGGTCTGTTCTGGAGTCCCTGCAGCGCTGCCAAGTAGACTGGCGATACATCCAAGTGATGAGATGTCTCAACGAAGCCGCCACCATGTCCGTTCAAGTACAGAATCAGCAAACAAATCCCATAACGTTGCATCGAGGAGTGAGACAAGGGGATGTTATTTCCCCGAAATTGTTCACTAATGCAATGGAGGATATGTTCAAGACGCTGAACTGGAAAGAACGTGGCATTAACATCAATGGCATCTCTCACTTGCGATTTGCAGACGATATCGTCATCATGGCAGAGACGCTGCAGGACTTACAAGAGATGCCGAATGACCTAGCTGACTCTTCTGTACGCATCGGCCTACGGATGAACTTGGATAAAACCAAGGTCATGTTCAACGAACATGTTCTACCGGAACCGATTGCAATTCACGGTGCCGTTCTCGAAGTTGTTCAAAAATATGTGTACCTCGGGCAGTCATTGCAGTTAGGTAGAAACAACTTTGAGGGCGAGGTGAACAGAAGAATTCAGTTGGTTTGGGCAGCATTTGGGAAGCTACGTCGAGTCTTTATATCGTCGATCCCACAGTGCCTAAAGACGAAAGTCTTCAATCAGTGCATCCTACCCGTCATGGCATACGGAGCCGAAACGTGGACACTGACGGCTCGTATGGTCCATAAGCTCAAAGTCGCTCAGCGGGCTATGGAAAGGGCTATGCTCGGTGTGTCTCTGAGGGATCGCATCAGAAATGAGGTGATCCGTCAGAGAAGCAAGGTAATTGATATAGCCCACCGGATTAGTAAGCTGAAGTGGCAGTGGGCTGGCCATATTAGTCGTAGAACCGACAACCGTTGGGGTAAACGAGTTCTAGAGTGGAGACCGCGTCTCGGCAAACGTAGTGTAGGACGTTTTCAGGCACGGTGGAGTGACGATTTGCGCAGGACGGCTGGCAGAAACTGGATGCGAGAAGCCGAAAATAGATCTAAGTGGCGTGCAATTGGAGAGGCCTATGTCCAGCAGTGGACTGCAACAGGCTGTTGATGTCCAATATTGGAAAGAAATGGAAGCGAAACAAAACATGCATGTTGCCTGAGCTATGCGATCCCAGAAATGTTCGAAATATGCCAATTAGAGATTTAAGTGAATCAAAATAAATGTTGTGTAATTTGGACGATGTATATTTTTTTTTCGAAAAACTTATGGTATACTACCTACCCACCCTACCTACCTATCCTACCTACCTACTTACCTCCCTACCTACCTATCCTACCTACCTGCATACTTACCTCCCTACCTACCTATCTCACCTACCTATCCTACCTACCTGCATACTTACCTCCCTACCTACCTATCCTACTTATCTTATAATTATACAAACCTTGTCCTGAGAATCACGAACACAACAACGAATTATCCAATTTGGTGTAGTCCTTCGGAAGTTATGCGCGTAGGTACATACATTTCGGCGATTCATTTTTATATACATACATGTATGTATAATAACTAAGTAAGCGAAAACTATATTTTACTACTAAGCCACTGTAAGTACCAACAGAACCCTCAGTGCAATGGTCACTCGCACTTGACTAGTTTTTGTAGCAGTAGAATTTATAAGCAGTAGTTCTGAATCGGTTGGCAAAATTTCTTATGGGTATGTATATGTAGGTACATACATACTTGTATAGACCTACTACGCAAACGGCAGTCAAATTATATCGCAAACTTACCACCAAGCCAATGGGCGGAACCCTCAGCGCAAAGTTGGCTCGCACTTCACTAGTATTTTGTAGCAGTAGGTAAAATAGTGCGGACGGCTACACATCAAGCTAACTTACTTTCCAGTATAAGCTGAGCTCACATTGTTATAGGCTTTCCTTATAATGAGAGGTCAGCTTATACTGGAAAATATAGGTCGATGAGTAGCCGTTAGTAGGTACTAATTTAAATGTACATTGAAATTAAAATTGTGATATTTATGTTCACATATTATACAAGTTAATATTAAATTATTATTATTGATACTTTTATTAGTACTCGTCCGATAATAGTGTAGTTTAACAAAATCGCTTCCACCTCTTGTGCCCGCGTGACCGCGAGAAGTAGTGTGCGAGCGAGATAAAGAGTGCGGTGGCGCGGGGAAGTGGGGGCGAAACTAGAATTTGAGCTGAGGTTATATAGGCTCTTAAGAAAATAAGTCGCCATTTGGAAATAAAAAAGTTTTTATTTTTTCAAAACATTCATTTTTTCACAGTCACAAACTCATTCTACACACTTTCAACCAATTTTGAATGGAAAGTATATCATTTGAACACAATAATTATTAATTTCAAAGTTATTTACTCATTTTAACCTTATGAATAATAGGAATCTTCTTTAAGTGTAAACTGCTATAGCTCCCTTTATACTTGTTTGACACTTTGACAGGCTGGAAGCAAGCTTGAGTAGGTAGATTTTACAGTTTAATGTCAAATCTATCATCTGTCATAGGCTAATATGGCCATATTTAAAAAGAAATATCGGTTAGTTGCATCGAATTTTGGTCTTTATCAATTGAATTTATATCTAACTACGGCAAAGCCAAGCAGTGATTTTTTCTTTATAAAGTATAGTATCTCTGGTCTGAGGTATTTATGAACATAATTGGTCTAAAATTCGAGTGGGTTTCATTAAAAAAAACTAAAATGGCTGCCAGTTTTCTCAGTTTAAAAAACTGAAACCTGACTAACGTTTAGTTTTTCCGTAATCGATTAGATTTATTAAATAATATATGAATTGAAATTAAATTGACCATAAAATGGCAACCCCAAACTTCACGTGAAAATAAAAGTTGCGTAATAATAAGTAAAATGACTTATTTATTTGTTATGATCACGGCGTTTTAGTTTGAGATGAAGCTTTGATGGATAATTTCTATTTAAAATACTTATATATTTGTGTTATCTTTCTAAATGTGTCTGAGGTGGGCCATATCTGGGCATCATTCTTTGTAAAAGCACCCATACCACGAGAAATTCCTAGTGTGGGGCAACCAGAAAAGTTGGTATGTACTACTGTAGTTTTCGTAATAATACGACTACCTAGGCTCTTAAAAATGATCTAAGGTTTTATAGGCTAAATATACAAAACACCTCTACCTACCCCTCCGAACACATTCGTCACATCCAACACTACATAATGAATTTCTCTACTCAGGTTGGTGCTGGCCCGGCTCTTCATCATACCTGGACTTCTTCAACCCCGCCGCCAGCAAGTACTACGCGGAGAGGTATCAGTTCGACAACTTCCCCGGCACCAGCAAGGATGTGCACATCTGGAACGACATGAACGAACCCAGCGTGAGTAGTGCATGGATACTTGTTTGAATATTCGGCCACCTGTTAAGTCGGATATTGAATATTTTTAAAATCCCGATACCCATTTTGTTTGATATCGGAGTGACGCGGAGAGCAGTGGTGGCCAAGTGGTAACGGCCCCGACTTATGAATCGTAGGTCGCGAGTTCAAACCCAGCCAGGCGCGCATTACTTTGTGAAGGAAAACATCGTGAGGAAACCGGCATGTCCTAGAACCAAAAATTCGAAGACATGTGACATTCACCAACCCGCACTGGGCCCGCGTGGTGGATTACGGCCCATTCCCTCTCCTAGAGAGGAGGCCTGTGTCCCAGCAGTGGGAACATTAAAAGGATGAGTATGTTATGCTATGGTTATGGACTCTCGTAACCCTGTTGCATGTTATTAGCAGAGATGTTTACCTGTCATGGTCGTAACATAAACTATTCACATAATTTAATATACACGCTGGGCCATTCCAGCCATTCGGCCTATACTCCTTCTTCAAAAAAAACTGGCTTGATGTTATGTATATTTGACTGCTTCGATTTTAGGTTTCAATCCAAGATAAATTTGGCCGGATACTCCATAATATTCTGGATACTATATAATTATGTACTCTTTAATCAAATTTGTGGCCAAATAGGCCAATGGCCCAAGCCGTATTACGTCAGAAATTTGATTCCTTTGTTTCTGATTTGGATTCAAAGATAAGATTATCGGATATCCAAGTATCCGTCCAGCTAATTGGCAGTATATTATGACCGATAAAATGCATCGTGCGTTTAAACAATTTGTTTTTTGTGTTGCAGGTATTCAACGGTCCCGAGATTACAATGCCAAAGGATTGTCGTCACTACAAGCCTCCTCAGGATGGAAACGATGGACTCGCCGCTTTCTGGGAACACAGGTTATACTCATTATTTAATTTATTAAAACTGTATGCAAGGTAAAAAGGTGGACCTCACAATAAACGCAAAACCGGAAAAGCGGTTAATGTAATCCTGAAAAAATTGATGTGTTTTATTATGATAGATTTCAAAAGAAAAAGAAAAGACTGTTTGGTGTGTCAGCTAGATCTCCAACAAAATAGGACACGCTTTCTTTTGTTGGAAACAAAAAATCAAGATGTGGTAACTGGTACTGTGCATTGAATTCACGTGTCTTGAATACGAGGCTCCCCCACAGTTTTATTGATTCTAAAAGCAAAAAATACTTGTCCAATATTTTGCTAAAATGTTGCTGACAGCATGGCTGACAATCGCCTGTATGTATTACAAAGAAGTGAATCCTTATGCGACACAAATATTACTGAGCCATCCAGCGTTCCATTAAAATAGGGATGTTTCCTGAGTAAAAAATATATGATTATGTTTAGTCCGTCAGTTAGATTATAGAAAAATATTGGACACGTATTTTTTCCTTTATAAAATCTATAAAAACTGACGAAGATACAAAGCATCAAAGATCAGGAGTAGGGGCTAGTGACGTCACGGCTCGGTAAAAATTGTAGCGAGTAGTGACGTCACACGAGTTTTCAACGCACTGTATCGTCTTCATTTTTTGTTTACGTGAAAAAAGAAAAAATACGTGTCCAATATTTTTCGGAAATCTATCAGGCGGACTAATTAGATTTTTTTAGTCAACTACCCTATTGTCCGTATTGTAAAGAGTGTAATCTGTTTGTCAGACACGTGCACAACGAGTACGGGCTGTGGAACATCCGCGCCACGCACGACGGCATGCTGCAGCGCTCCGCACACACCTACAGGCCCTTCATCCTCACCCGCTCGGCCTTCAGCGGCACCCAGAGGTAACTCTCACTCTTCTTACTGATCACAACGCAACCTACTGATAACGGCAATGAGGGATATGCATGGCCTTACTAATAATGACAGGAGCACGGGTCAATCTTCAAGGCTAAGCAACGCTTGCCGAGGTCTGTCTGTGGATGGGTGACCGTCTGTTATATACCGTGCCTCGGAAAATACGTTATCTGGTCCCGGCTGTCATTTTTACGTCTGACAGTCAGAAACCAGAAGTTATGGACCGTCAAAGACCAGAAATTCCTTCACCAGTCTTGCCAAGAGGTACCATATTACGGTGTTACCCAGGCAATGGGTTGTGGATGCGAAGATAGGCGCCGTAAATTTTTCAGTTTGGTATAAAACCGAGCCATTTTCCCCTCAGATACGCCGCAGTCTGGACAGGAGACAACGCAGCCGAATGGGGCTTCCTCGCCGTCTCAGTACCGATGTGCATTTCTATGGCGGCGGCCGGCATCAGCTTCTGCGGCTCCGACGTCGGCGGCTTCTTCAAGTACCCTGAGGCCGAGCTCATGACGAGGTGGTACCAGGTATGTTGGTATCGGTATCAGTACCGATGTGCATCAATCCCTATCAGTGGCGAAGCCTGGTCATAAGCCCATTCCCGCCGGCTTCCCTTCAGAAGTTTGGAACACAATTACTCTATCGTAATTGAAAAATCGCACAATCAGTACTGTTAAAAGTAGAAAAACATCACAAAACGCATACACAGATGGATATTCAATTACAACAAAATTTGCTCTTCAACTCTCAGGCGCTATCGGCTTATTGACAGTTCAATTCATAAGGCAAAATAGTCGTCATGACGTCACAATGACCAGCCCGCGATCACCGCGATTCTAGGCCGCGAGGTAAGCCGCTATGCGCCGAGTTATGATAGAGACAGTAATACAAAATGCGTGCGCGTGAGCGAGATGGAGGGCTATCGTTATTTTATTTCGTACATTCGTTCATTCGGACATCGTTCAATAAACATGATTGACATTGACGTAATCGTATTTTAACATAGAGAATGTAACCACTAGAGAGCGTATAGGCTGATTTCTTCTAAGCAAACGACTCACTACTGCGGGCCGGGGAACGAGGAAGAATGCGCGGCTGCAATTGGTCAGTTCAAGGTCAAGTTGTACATGTAGGTATGCCTATCGTTAGGGTTGCACTACTTCATTAGGGGAAAATAATCGATATCGATAAAATGGATTTTAACCTTATGAAAAATACTCAATTAAAATCATAGAAACAATATTTAATCAAATTAATTAATTACAAAAATAAACAGACGTATCCTGTTATTATTGATTTTTAAAATGAATCATTTTGGTAGGTATATGTTTTTTTAATCAAAGTTTTAGGGTCCTTGTTCTTTGTAAAAAAGAGAAACGAGCGTCTACACATATATATAATTATATTATTAAATTATATCCAATCAGAGATTTTAAGCCCGATCTAAAAATAATAAAATAACCGATCGGTCCCGGTCGGGGACAGAGAGAAACAAATAAATCCCGAAACTTGCATAAAAAATACTGACGAACTGAAAACTCCTCCTTTTTTAAATCGGTTAAAAGTAGACAGGTATTTTATCACAGTATGTGAATAGAATAAAAACACATAGTTTTTTCGATATCGACTTTCAGCTAGCTATTATTGACACCACTATGTTTCTCGATAAAAATACAAAGAGAAAAAAAGGGATAGAAGCATTAGGATTGTCTAATGAAAGAACGAGACGTTTCCAAAAGACATCAACGCGGAACTCAACAGTGTACTCGTTCACCCCAAACACCATTTTAAATAGACCCCCGCGGTGACTCATAATCTGATTAAATCAAACATAATTTTCGTTCGCTTTACTTATCGATGAAAAGTTATGGCATCCTTTTTGTATCTAGATGTCTTGGAATGCTTCCCGCACCATTTCACCGCGCATGAAGGCATTTGCATACGATAAAATTGCATAAAAAGTTATCAAAATTTGAATTAATCTAGCGTGCACACAGGTCTGACACTTGGTCACAACTAAAATGGTTACTCTTACCGTAGCCTATTTATAGGCGACAAAATACTAATCATTTTCGAGCGTCAGGGCACTGTATGCGCAGTCAAGTGGTTATATTGTCTTTGTATTTTAACCATTGCGATTTGCATGTTATTATTTGATGTTGAATTTATTTTTATTGTAATAGTTTCACCTATTAGAATTAATTTCTTGGTACAAAATAGTGATTGGTAATAGAGTTGGGCTTTGTTCATTAGTTTTGTATGTACTTATGTAGTGAAAGTAATTTACGCAGACGGTGTACGCTGTATTAGTTTGTAGGTTTTCGGTAAGTATATAATTTGTTTATTAAGTTGAAATTAGTAACTAAGAGTAATTAGATTTGCAAAGTAGAATCAGTGAGATGGCGGCATTAATAACGTTAGATTGTTGCTTGACAGATTATTTACTCTCTGAGGAAACATGCTTTTCAAGGTTAAGTTTTGGAAATAAAAAAACATTAAATTCAGTTAGGCCGTGTTCGTCCAGATATGACTATAAATTACAAAAGACGTGATGGTTTTTTCAAACATTTTAATGTTTCACTTTATTATAAATATCAATGGTTAACGGGCAGTTGTAAATTAAATAATAAATAATTGGCTACCATCCACCCTGCCGGCTACAGTAGCCACTAGGCTATTGGGGCTGTCGCGCATCCGCCGCATCAGGGATGCGATTCGCAGCCGCAGTAGCGAGCCGAAACCCGGTACACGCGCGTCCGCGAACATCCCCGACGCGCTACAGACACGCGGCAACCCCAGCATTACCCGGAACGCGTTATTATCTATAGTTCCTGTCCATTCACAATAGTGAAGACTGTTTCAAGAGCTTACCCTGCATTTAATATGTTTGTGCTGATAGTAATGAATTTGTTTTGTTTCCCCAGGCGGGCGCCTTCCAGCCATTCTTCCGCGCGCACTCGCACATCGAGACCAAGCGGCGCGAGCCGTGGCTGTACGAGCCCGCCACCACCGCTCTCATCCGGGACGCGCTCAGGCGCAGATATGCGCTCATCGACTTCTGGTAACTATCTCGACATCACTTACACTTCCGCGCGCACTCGCACATCGAGACCAAGCGGCGCGAGCCGTGGCTGTACGAGCCCGCCACCACCGCTCTCATCCGGGACGCGCTCAGGCGCAGATATGCGCTCATCGACTTCTGGTAACTATCTCGACATCACTTACACTTCCGCGCGCACTCGCACATCGAGACCAAGCGGCGCGAGCCGTGGCTGTACGAGCCCGCCACCACCGCTCTCATCCGGGACGCGCTCAGGCGCAGATATGCGCTCATCGACTTCTGGTAACTATCTCGACATCACTTACACTTCCGCGCGCACTCGCACATCGAGACCAAGCGGCGCGAGCCGTGGCTGTACGAGCCCGCCACCACCGCTCTCATCCGGGACGCGCTCAGGCGCAGATATGCGCTCATCGACTTCTGGTAACTATCTCGACATCACTTACACTTCCGCGCGCACTCGCACATCGAGACCAAGCGGCGCGAGCCGTGGCTGTACGAGCCCGCCACCACCGCTCTCATCCGGGACGCGCTCAGGCGCAGATATGCGCTCATCGACTTCTGGTAACTATCTCGACATCACTTACACTTCCGCGCGCACTCGCACATCGAGACCAAGCGGCGCGAGCCGTGGCTGTACGAGCCCGCCACCACCGCTCTCATCCGGGACGCGCTCAGGCGCAGATATGCGCTCATCGACTTCTGGTAACTATCTCGACATCACTTACACTTCCGCGCGCACTCGCACATCGAGACCAAGCGGCGCGAGCCGTGGCTGTACGAGCCCGCCACCACCGCTCTCATCCGGGACGCGCTCAGGCGCAGATATGCGCTCATCGACTTCTGGTAACTATCTCGACATCACTTACACTTCCGCGCGCACTCGCACATCGAGACCAAGCGGCGCGAGCCGTGGCTGTACGAGCCCGCCACCACCGCTCTCATCCGGGACGCGCTCAGGCGCAGATATGCGCTCATCGACTTCTGGTAACTATCTCGACATCACTTACACTTCCGCGCGCACTCGCACATCGAGACCAAGCGGCGCGAGCCGTGGCTGTACGAGCCCGCCACCACCGCTCTCATCCGGGACGCGCTCAGGCGCAGATATGCGCTCATCGACTTCTGGTAACTATCTCGACATCACTTACACTTCCGCGCGCACTCGCACATCGAGACCAAGCGGCGCGAGCCGTGGCTGTACGAGCCCGCCACCACCGCTCTCATCCGGGACGCGCTCAGGCGCAGATATGCGCTCATCGACTTCTGGTAACTATCTCGACATCACTTACACTTCCGCGCGCACTCGCACATCGAGACCAAGCGGCGCGAGCCGTGGCTGTACGAGCCCGCCACCACCGCTCTCATCCGGGACGCGCTCAGGCGCAGATATGCGCTCATCGACTTCTGGTAACTATCTCGACATCACTTACACTTCCGAAATAACCCAGCCCAAATTAAATAAGCAGCAAAAATAACCCATTACGAAATTTGACCAGTACGGATTGTACAGACTTTAAAAGAGACCTTGACTTCTGAGTTGAGTTTCGGTGTTTCTTCTCAGGGTATTCGGCTAGGAAACACCGGCTTCATCTAGCATAAAATGACCAAAAAATATTGGACGTTTAAAAGTGTTATAAAATATCATTTAACTAAGCTAGACTGACAAGGCGGGTCTGGCCTATTAATTGTAGAAGGCAAAAGATGTAGCAACGATCTTCGCAGGGAGGTCAGTGGCAACTGGATAGTAACTGGACATTTAATAGAATAACCTGCTAGCGGAGAGACCCGTGTCCAGAATTGGTCTTGTGTTGGTGATAAGCTATATTAGGTTTTTATCAGCCTGAACCGTCTCTCTCCTTTTAGCATAAGCTTAGCATAATCAGCCTTTTAAGAGCGTTCATCCGTAAAAACCACGCTGGAGTCAAAATTGATGATTTCCGAAGGACAATAAAACGATAATCTATTTAATTCGTAGATAAGATATTGACGTCAAATTATTGAGGATTTCATAATCTAGTGCTTGGCTGAAAAATATTTTCAAATGATCGTAAAGTTTTCTCATTAGAACAGTTTTTACTCAATCCCTTTTTAAAACTAGCGGTCGATGGTCTACGCAAATGCTAGATAATAGTAAAACCATAAACGACAAACTTATAGAAATATTACTATTCAAAAAACAATAACATTTACTAGTGCTTGGCTGAAAAAAAAACGTAATTATTGTAAGTTTTTATACAAGAAAAGTATACTCAAAAGTGTCATTTTTAGCCACTTTTCGAGTTTTTAAACGTGTTATTTTAGGATGAAATCAAAGGTATTTTTGTTGATTTTTAGACCTAGTAAATGAAGACATTTACGATCTAAAATATGGTACATTTTTTTTTAAAATAACTTCTATATTAATTTTACTATAAATTATTTAGTACTACTATATAATCGACGCGGAATCGCACCAGCGCTCAGTGCCGGCCGAGGCCTTTCAGAGGTTGGACGTGTGTCGCTCGCGTTGCCGCGTGCTGCGTAATATTGTATTATAGTTTGTCGAGTTTTTAGAGCGACTAGGACGAATTGATACTTTTTGTTTATTTTTTTTAACGAAACAAAACTTTGATGATTACATATTTTAAAGTAATGGAGTTCAAATCATGAAAGAAGATAACTCTTTTTATGTATGATTTCATTTTTTTTTCCGATAATTATGGGTAGCAATAGGCGCTATACGGGGCAAAAAGGAAAAGTTACGGAAATTTGGCCAAGGCTAATGAAGCTAAAAAGTACGTTACCGAGGAACCACTTTTAATGTCGTAGCTGGTTATAGCCAATTAGCATTTTTCTTACACGGGGATTTTAATAACCGATAAAAAATAGAAGGTCACATTCTTCAATATTAGGACATTAATAAAAAATATGTATTTGTTACAAACATACAAATATTTCCTCTTTATAATATTACTGTAGATTGCAAAATAAAGCTTTGATGCTGACGGGGCCATTATTTCGGTGATACTGTAGATTTCACGACACTAATACGCGCGCGCTGTACTGAAACTAGTTTTGTGAAATTAATTATTTCTTCTTATTCTATTATTCTTTCTAAACCATACAAAAACTGCAAGTCGATGGGGGTATGTCACAAGAGAATGATACCGAAGAATCACAGCTACCACAAGAGTTGATAAAGAATTGGAAATACTGGAATCGCAATCAGAAATAATAAATCTGACAAATGAATGCGATCTTTAGGTATAATTTTCCACTATTATTATTTATTTTAAAAAATACAATTCTTTCAATGTAATATGTGCAATTCTAAATTCGAACTAGTCACGATGAAACACAAAAAATAAACTAATTAATTATGCCATAATTTCAGGAATTGGCCTAACAAATTTGAATGAAGTTGTTACATCGATGGACTTACTGTTATGTCATTATTCACTCACACATAGTAAATGTCATGATAAAGTTGCTGAAATGTGGAAAAATTCCGCTGAAGAAAGTATGTTTGCTTCAGCTCAGGAGGAAACAGCTGCTGCTCGATTACAAGGTGACACTCGTGACATTCCGATGATACCAGTGGAAGCAGACAGTTGATGGAGCAAACGCTCATATAAAAACCAGTATAATGCAATGTCCGTGTGTTGCAGCTATTATAGGACATCACACAGGAAAAGTTCTCTACATTGGGGTCCGGAATAAGTATTATGGAATTTGTGCCCGCGCAAATAAAAAGGAACAACAGCCTGCTCCTCACAAATTTTCTAAAAATCACGTTCATCATCTAGTATGGAACCAACAATACTGGTAGAAGGATTCAAGTCCTCCTTAGAAACTCGGAAATTAAATATAATACATTGATTGCTGATGGTGATGCCAGCATATCCGGGCGTTCTAATTCAAAAAATTTAATGTACCAACCATCTCCTCCGCAATTGCAACTGAAAAAAATTATATCTATCCCTCTGTCGGAGCGTAAATTGTTGACTTCTGAACTATTGATTCGGCTGAGAACAGCAGTAAGATTTTCGGTACGGTACTGGCAAACACAAACTTTAACCGAATCAGAAAAGAATATAAAAATACTGAGAGATATTCTGAACAGCACCAAACACATCCTTGAAGATCAGAGTGAATGTGACTTGTGCTACTGCACCAAAGAGAGAATAAAGAAACAAACCAAACTCTCGAAGCCAAAACATTGATGTTAAAACTGCAACGCAATGTCTGGCAGCTGGCTTATCTTTCTCGAAGTCTGCCCCACGATTTTACCAAAAACCGTGCAGAGCAGTTCAACACCATAGTAGCAAAGACTGTAGGTGGGAAACGCATAATTCCCTAAAAGATTCATATTCCGTCCGTTGTCATGCCGCTTGGTTAGTTTAAACACAGATTAACCTCAAACTACCCTTTATAAATGTGCCTACCAGAAAAGTCCAGGTTTTTCTATAAATCAAAATCTGAAACGCAAAATACCTCGCCGAAAAATAAACTTTAGCACAGGGCTCGTGAACAAAGTCAATTACGCAAATGCATGTCAAACGCCTGTCATGAACCCAGACAATTTCAAGCAGGCACATGTAGTTTTCCTTGAAAATTTTAAAACACTGACCTTAAAACGGCATTTCATTGAAAGGGATACAGTTCTTCAGGCTATGAGTGCCTTGTGACTCGAGCTGAGAAGAAGTATTTTAACTGCTTCCAATTTTGCCAAAATTTGTAAACAATGCCCGAATTTGAATTCAGCACTACTCGTTAAATCTATTTTATATGGATATTATTTTTATTTCATGGCGATAACGTAATTTTTAATGTTAAACATGACTGGTATTACCAAAACATTTCAAACAAAAATGTGTGTCTTTTTGCGGTGTACACTAGTCCTGAATTTCCAATAAAAGGTGTAAAAATTTACAAAGTTTTGTAAAGATTTTCAATTTTGTAAAGAAAAATGATTCCTCGTTTAACAAAATTTTATTATGTATGCGTTCTTCCCGAAATAATTGATCCCAGAAATAGCCGATCAATGCAATTGAGGGAAACTATTTTATGATTTACACAGCTTTTTTATCATAAATGATTTAGGTACTAAATATAAATAAATCTTTATTTAATTACCCACCTCCTCATCCTAACCATAAAATGAAAAAAGCTATCAACAATCCACTAGAACTAATTACCAACACTTAAGTAGGTACAATTATTAATATTATTTTTCTCCAAAATAACTAGATTTCGTCTGTAGAGGATTTCATATATGAAAAGGTGTAAAGGCAAAATAATATATCAAATATAATTATTTATTAATCATAAATCTACAAATCATCAGAATAACAATAATTTGTATTTAACTTCCAGTTTAATTTTTCTATAACAATACATTATTATTGCTCTAAAGCTAACGGATCAAAGTTGGTTAGTCGAAGTACAAAGAGAGCGCACGCGGCTAGTCTACGCACACAGTTACCCACGCTTCTGTGTGAGTGAAATTTGCGAACTATTTACCTAAACCTGACGTGCCGCGCTAGGCATGAACGCTCTTAACGTTCCCTCTGCTGGGACACAAGCCTCCTCTCTAGGAGAGGGAATGGGCTGTAATCCACCACGCGGGCCCAGTGCGGGTTGGTGAATGTCACATGTCTTCGAATCTTTGGTTCTAGGACATGCCGGTTTCCGCACGATGTTTTCCTTCATCTTTTTGAGAGCCATGGTGATGAAATTAATTACACAAAGTAATGCGACTGGCTTTTGAACCAGCGACCTACAATTCGTAAGTCGGAGCCGTTACCACTCCTCTCTCCTTTTGTTGTGTGTAAATTTGTGTGACTCTTCACACAAGTTTACCAAACCTTCGTAGGCGTCCGCCATCTTATCGTGGCTCCAGCTATACCGGCATCAGATAGACATGGACATTACACTTCAGTCTTGCAGCTTTATGAGCTACATCGACAGTTTAACATTAAGTTTGTATGATGCGCTCGATTGCCCGTTGCCAGATCTAGAGATTGGACTTCAGGGATACATAGAGGAAGAAAAAAAGGAATAGAGGTTGTTGGTGTATTTCAAATAACCCTGTATAGACAGGGTTATTTGAAATACACCAACAACCTCTTAAGAGGTCATTGTACTCATCATTATGAACAACTTTTACTATGAGAACAAGCTTGAAATCGCGAAAAAAAAGTCATCTGCTCCCTACATTTTGATGAGTTATACGAACATAAATGTAGTTCAGTTATATTCGCCAGCTTCACAATAAATAAACGTTTTCAGTTGCAGAAAGATAACACAAAATTCACAAAATATATATTTTCAGGTACACACTATTCTACGAGCACTCCGTCGACGGTTTGCCGGTCATGAGGCCTCTGTTCCAGGAGTTCCCCGCTGAAGAGGACACCTACACGATCGATGATGAATACATACTCGGTAAGTTGACATTGATCCCACAGTGCCTAAAGACGAAAGTCTTTAATCAGTGCGTCCTACCCGTCATGGCATACGGAGCCGAAACATGGACACTGACGGCTCGTATGGTCCACAAGCTCAAAGTCGCTCAGCGGGCTATGGAAAGGGCTATGCTCGGTGTGTCTCTGAGGGATCGCATCAGAAATGAGGTGATCCGTCAGAGAAGCAAGGTCATCGATATAGCCCACCGGATTAGTAAGCTGAAGTGGCAGTGGGCTGGCCATGTTAGTCGTAGAACCGACAACCGTTGGGGTAAACGAGTTCTAGAGTGGAGACCGCGTCTCGGCAAACGTAGTGTAGGACGTCCTCAGGCACGGTGGAGTGACGATTTGCGCAGGACGGCTGGCAGACACTGGATGCGAGAAGCCGAACATAGATCTAAGTGGCGTGCAGTTGGAGAGGCCTATGTCCAACAGTGGACTGCAACAGGCTGTTGATGATGATGAAGTTGACATTATACTGTGGATGTAATACCCAGTACAAAGGCGAATACTTGCTTTATACATTCACAATCAACCAGAGATCAAGACAGAGAGATTTGGAAGGCTCAGCTGAAAGCCTATCAGCGTCTGTCATTTCAAAAAAGTAATTCGTTTTTTGCTCAGAATTTGGATCGAAATTAAGTTTTTTCGCCGACTACGGTAAAGCGAAAAGCAATATAATGATTTTAGCCAGTATCCAGATATTCTTATTCTTTATTACACACACAAAAACATACGATTGCAAACACAAAAGGGCAGTTTATGTACAAAGGTTCACCTAGCATTCTATAACAGCAAATACGAAGTGACGACACGGTTCGCGTAGTGGTTGAGCGATTGGCTGCTGCGATACGTGTCGTGGGTTCGATTCCCGCACGAAATAAATGTTTGTAAGACCTACAGATAGTTGTTCAGGGTCTAGCTATTTGTGTATGCGAGATAGTATGTTTGTGAACGCACCCACGACACAGGAGAAATTCCTAGTGTGGGGCAACGTTTAAAAAAAAAACTTGCTTTACTGTGTTAAAAACTTTTAATGATGACGTTCAAAAGTGCCGTTTAATGGCCTAATTGAAATAAACGTTTTGACTTTGACAAACTTCATTGCAATAGAGATATTTATCACGTGTACAACAATTTTTCCTAATCTCCTCTTCTTCTTCAGGGAACGCTTTACTGGTCCGACCCGTGGTGGAGCCAGGAGTATCTTCCGTGAAGGTATACCTGCCGGGCGCCGCGTCCCGCACTCTATGGTACGACGTAGACTCATACCACGCGCACCATGCCAACGGCTACCTCACCTACGATGTCACCTTAGCTAAGGTATGTATAACACTAGCAACCCGCCCCGGCTTCATACGACTTAAAACTGAATAAATGCAATATTTCTTAAGGGGTCATGTCTCATCATTATGAACAACTTTTACTATGGGACCAACCACGCAGTCGTACTTTTTGTCGAGTTATCTATACTTCTATACTAATATTATAAAGAGGAAAAATTTGTATTTTTGTACGTAACGAATAAACTCAAAACCTACTGGACCGATTTCAAAAATTCTTTCACCATTAGAAAGCTACATTCACCCTGAGTAAGATATAGGGCTATATTTTATCCCCATATTCCCATGGGAAGGGGAACTACGCGGGGCACTGCTAGTTCGCTTATAAATCTATGGGGAAGTCGTTCTTTTTTCGCTATTTCAGTTTTGAGTACACAGTCACACAGTGAGTAGAGGTATCCGTATAATCCGAATAGTTCGAAATAAACATAACGACTTCCCAGTCGGTATGATGATCATGATAATTATAATCGGGAGATTATATACAACGAGTATCCGTATAAACATAGTCATATTTCAGCTAATTTACACAAAACCTTCATGAATTATACACCTAAATCTTCCTCATGAAACTCTCCGTCCATTGGTGAAAACATTATGAAAATCCGTTCAGTAGTTTTTGAGTTTATCGAGAACAGACATACATACGCAGCGTTGACCAACGGAACTTTGTTTTATAATACATAATTATGTAGTGATGGTGATAATAGCAGGAGCCTTGACTAAGTGAAAATAAACTGTGTTAGTCCTGGCTGGCATTTGATGATTTTAGACAGTATTTCTGGTAGTCAGAAGCCGTGAAAAATGACACTAGCCTTGCGAATAGGTGTCGTGTTGCCTTAACTTGAGTTAAGGGTAGTCGCTCCATGTAAAATCCAGCATTGGAAAACGTAAGCAGATTTATTGCTGCAGGATACATTTTCTTCTTAATAATAACAATGATTCTATTTGTTACAATCATATTGTTGATGTTCAACATATTGTTCAATTAATATGAAGGCTGAAAGACAATATAACGCATTCAAGTTGTTTGTTCCTAAACACAAAATTCATACATTTTTAGATGACAACTTGTGGCCGGAAGGTATTGCTTTCAGACGATTTATACATTTTAAGTATAGGACAGACGTTAGGATTTTGAATGGAAATGCATCTCGGAATAATGGGTACGAAAACTAAGAAGACATACCTAGCAACGTTTAACTGTAAAAATATCACTCGATCAGCTGGTTGTGTGAGAAGATTATGAGTGTTATGTGATTATCTTTTTTATCGATTAACAACCTTACTAACGATTCATTTGTTAAAAATGTATGGACGTATGTCTGAAATAAAGATATATTATTATTATTATTATTATTGCAATGTTACTGAATCTCAAGTAAGCACGGTTCGTGTCGGCGCAGATCCCAGTGTTCCAGCGCGGCGGCAGCGTCGTCCCGCGCAAGGAGCGCGTGCGCCGCTCGTCCGCTCTCATGGCCGACGACCCCTACACGCTCGTCGTGGCGCTTGATATCAACGTAAGTTGGCACTTCGTATATTAAACGTAATTATTGTTCAAAGTTGTTTTTTAATTGAGCGAGGGGAACCCTTATTAATGGATATTAAATGTTTTATATAAGAAACCGCTGTTTGGCTAAGTTAATTGGATACGTATTTTGTAAAATACTGGTATTTGGCTGAATTCGACCGCAATATAGTTGGGATAATGAAGCTTCAACTTTGCGAATAGATTCCAAATATTTTGGTGAATATAAGTAATGAATATGTCTATAAATGCTTGAATTGAAACTTTTTATAACATATGTGATGAGTTTTGTGATATTGGAAAAATAATCGAAACAGTTATATTTTATAGATTTTCTAAACTTTTAAAAGTTTCTGTCTTGATCTTTAAAAAATATTTTAAAGCAACAGATCCATGACGCTTGACGAAGCCCTGTGTTCTTGATGATGAAACTGTATCAAATATTAGCTAGTAACATGTGGAAACGTAGTGGATTGTACATTTACCTATAATATAATGTTTTGTATCTTTGTAATATACAATGTGCGATTGTTTGTATCCCAAATATATAAATAAAATAAAAAATTGATTGAGTCAGGCGTTACTTTGCGGAAATCCATTTTAAATTTGAAAATGAAAATAATATATCTAGTTTTAATTTCCGCGAAAATTAGTGGGTTGCAGGTATGCACCTCCCTCCCGCCCGCTATATTATGCACATGCAAGATTACAAGGCAAATGCAAGGATTTTATGCACATGCAGGAAGGCAAAGCAAAACCCAACACCAATACCGACACGTGTTTCGCCACTCCGCGAGGCATCCTCAGGGGACGTGTTGACTCGCCGACCGTTGAGTTGCGACCCACTAATTTTCGCGGAAATTAAAACTAGATATATTATTTTCATTTTCAAATCTATACTAATATTATAAAGCTGAAGAGTTTGTTTGTTTGAACGTGCTAATCTCAGAAACTACTGGTTCGAATTGAAAAATTCTTTTTGGGTTGAACAGACCATTTATCGAGGAAGGCTTTAGGCTATATATCATCACAACTAACTCCAAGCCAATAGGAGCGGAGCAGCGATAAAGAATGTTTTAAAATCGGGGATTCCACGGGGACGAAGTCGCGGGCAGCAGCTAGTATAAAATAAAATGAAAAAGATTTCCCACAGATTGCACAGTTTCTGGTGATATTCCCCCCGTACTAAGACAGTTCTCTGTACCGACAGGGCACGGCTCAAGGCTCGCTGTACATCGACGACGGCGAGACGTACGAGTACTTAAACAACAAACACATCTACGCCAAGCTGACGTTTGATCCCAGCGCCATGACTTATTCGTGAGTATAACCTGTACCTCCGAGGTATACAATAGTAACTCCACTTTTTTTTTTAATATGTTTCTTGCACCATTCGAATCGCAAGTTCTACATAATAGTATACATACGACATTAAGTCCTTTGACATAAGGGAACGTGCACGGCGTAGACTATGCCATCTAGTGTTGCAAATCTGAAACTTTTACGTTGTAAATATTTGACTTGTGCTGCCACCTATACTTCCTGCACCCTCCGTTTAGGGGAACGTGCACGAAGTAGACTGTGCCATCTAGCGTTGCAAATTTGAAACTTATAAGTAAAATATATTTGTAATTGACGCAACTGTGCTGCCACCTATAGTTTCTGCACGTTCCCTATAATATAATACACGCACGCACGTTCCCTATTATACTATAATAGTATAATATTATAAACAAAAATACAAAACTTTCCGTTTTGTATTTTTGTATGTAACGAATAAACTCAAAAACTACTGGACCGATTTCAAAAATTCTTTTACCATTAGAAAGCTACATTCACCCTGAGTAACATAGGCTATATTTCATCTCCGTATTCCTACGGGAACGGTAACTACGCGGGTGAAATCGCGGGGCGCTGCTAGTGTAAAATAGTATTCAACTGCACCCGGTTAGAGTGGAACACGACCCTATAGATGGGAAAGGGCTCAGCAAGTGACATTCGAGAGGTCACTCACGCAAAAAAATACATGAGATGTGCTTCATTTCGATGATTTTCGTCTCACAACTTAATAAAAACTGTATTACGTGCAAGAAATGACTTGCAAAACACGTTAACACACTTTCAAATATTTCCTTTCTTTTCAACCAACTTAAAGATCCTCGATTCGTCTGTCTGTATTTTTAAAATTCTCCAAACAAATATTTTCTCCACAGATTCATCGACGAGAACGCCCACTACCCGACCCGGTCCTGGGTGGAGCGCATAGTGATAGCTGGCATCAAGTCCCCCCCTAAGACCGCCAAGCTCTCCCAAGGGGGTAAGCAGACTGCCTTACAGATGACCCTACACAAGGGTAACGACGTGCTCGTGGTCAGGAAGCCAGCAGCAAGCATGGCACAGCCTTGGAAGATCACTTTTAGTTATTAGGGCTTAGAGGCTAAGCAAAGTTGAGATAGTCGAATGTAACTTGAGTTTAAGTTGCTGATTCTAAGACGGAATAGAACGTATTAAAGTTGAGTGGCGTTTGAGTATCGGGTTCTTGTTGGTGGTTAATAGTGAGTTTACTTATATGTTATGTGTGAACTTTCCAAGGTCTAATCCGGGCGAGATACGGCAAAAAGCCCAGAAGTCAATGTAGAATTGTGAACATAACTGACCGTTTTTTTTTTTAATATTTTGACCATATGATTAGTTTAATATTAGCAGATTCTTATGGAATTATTGAATTATGCATCTGCTATTTAGTATAATGTGGATAAAGTTTTTAGTTTTATGAATGCATCTGGCCATGTGTTTTGCTAAGTATTCTCACTGTTACTACTTCTAAAATGTTGTGTTATAGTTTAACTACGTTAAATCCACTGACTACGGTATATTACAACTTCACTATTGTTTTTATTTTATAACATAATAGTCGTCGTCGGTTGATGACATAATAGTCGAATAAAATCGAGGTATTTCAGAGGATTCATGTTTTTCAAAGAACTAAATAAAGCTCTCCTCTCCTGAGATATTACAAAGTCCAGTTGATCAATAGAACGTAGATAAATTAAAACCTAACATAATGCTATTCGATTCGGCACTGTTTGTGAGATTGGTACGTACTATCTGTGATTGATTTTTGTATAATGCATACTGTAGGGCTATCGCAAACAGACTGCAGTCGAGCGTCGCGTCGTTTCGCTCCAATGAACTCTTGCGCACAAAACGTACACATATTTAATTACAAACTTAGCTACAGTGTGTCTGCGCAAACCCTAAGAAAAGATTATCTGAATAACAGTGTCAAACCGAATTCAACTCTATTACAAAGCGTTAAGGACAAGATGTCAGTGTATTGTAACTCAGTGATCAGTCATTTTGGTTGTGTTACACAAATGTAATGTTATGACTGAGGGCCTGTTACAAATGCCAAAATAGGCGCTATCTATCAGATAAATGAATTAGATATATAATTATCTGTTGGATAATTATGTTTAACTGGATTTTAGCCGGTGTTTTTAAAGCAGGAATTTTAGTCGAATCGTTTGTGTAACATAAACTCTTTTATAGTTGTAATATTTAGTACACCTAGCGTATCATCATCGCTCTGTAAGATTTTAAGTACCGCATTGTTTTTTTTTTTAAACAATTGATATAAATTAAATACAATTACTTTTGTATTTCTAAACACACAATACTTTTCAGTAGACACACAGTTGTTTATATTTTAAACAACAGAAAAATGATTTGCTCCTGGATAAAAATAAGCTTTTATATTTCTAGAACAAAAAAAAAAACATTTATTTCTTAAATAAACTTATGACAAGTATGTATTCCATTTAGTAGAGATTAGAAATCAAATTGTATCATTATCTAGTTGAATTGTGGTATAATACCAGATCTAACGGCTGTAAATATGACAAATTGAGTTTTAGAACAAGTTCGGCTTTGTAGTCTCTCTCACTCATACCTGTGTTGCTATCTCTTTCTAAAACCCGATGTGTTATATTAACGCCCGAAGACTTCACTTGTGTGTCAACGTAACGGGTAAGAGGTAAAGAGGAATTTTATCGTATGTATGTGATAATTAAAGAAAATTTTAATAAAGTACTGAGTTTTATTTTCCTCTCTGAATAGACAGGACATGCTATCCGGATATCCTTCAAATATAGAATCCGGATATATATCGTGTGCCTAACGGCCAAACCCAATAACCGATCTATCACATACTGGAGATAGAAAAACAAATGAAACAACAGAAAATCTATATAATTTTTCTTGATTTTTCTGTTGTTTCATTTGTTTTTCTATCTCCAGTATGTGATAGATCGGTTATTGGGTTTGGCCGTAAGAAAGCATGTTAAGCCGTTAGTCATTAGAGAATGGACAACTACAGTCACTATAATATCTTTATTTTCAAACTGTTTTGACGTTCAAAAGTGCCTTTGAATGGTCTAGTTGAAATAAATGAATTGACTTTCGAGTCCAGGCGACCTATTATGACGTCTTAAATCCATCATGATTTCTGTGTCAGAGTGAGACGGAGTTACACAAGACGAATAGCACTATCTCTTTCCCTCACACGAATCATGATAGCATTGGTACTTCGTAGTACGGCCACTGGCTGTCATTTGAACATCTTTGAAAGTCGTTAGGGGAAGCCCAATCACTAGGAAGACAAGGTCAGATAGCCATTCCATCCATCCATGTAAAATAATTGTTCTCTCGCTGAGAACAATAATTTTACATGGAGCAATTATTTTAAATGGAAAAAGGCTGGGCAGCTTGACTTATGAGGGTTCTAAGTTTTAAATGAAACCACAAAATATTGCTGTTCAACAAACAATATATTTTTCATCTCTTATACATATACGCTACTCCGAGAACTAACATAATATCAGGCACCAAATACACAACAACTTACTATTACCGGGTAAAACGGAGTGGATAGAAATGCAGGGTAAATAAAAACGTATAAATATCGTTTCCAAAAAGAATCGCGTCCTATTTTATTTTTTTATTTAATGCTTTCTAAACCAATATGGTATTTAAGTGAAAATCCGAATTAATGTTTCGTTTTTATTCAACCCTGCATTACTATCCGCTCTGTTTTACAATACGCTTTTGCACATTGAAGCGAATGAGAATCGAATCAACATTCACTGATAGACGTAGAATCTGCATTTAGACAAAATCCTTGAGCGATTTTTCACTGGTAATGGATCACAACTTTTATTGCATGTAATATACTTAATCATAATAATAACTTAAGTAAGGAAAAGACAAGAGGCAGTCAAAATATTCGTATCGTTTTTTTAATGAAATTGACGGCACTATTCGCTTGTGACGTCACTAGCAAGTAACTCCATTTTGAATTTGCGCTAACTAGTAGGTATAAACGACGTTTTGCGGATTTATTTATTTTTCCACAAAAAATTTAGTTACATATTTCTTAAAAAAAAAAAATTAACGTCGCGTGTGTTTATACTACAATAACAGAACAGAGCGATCATTTTATTCGCATTTGCGCTGTCTTCAAACATTTGAGATTAGACTTCCGCCGAATATCATTTTTAACTCGCCTCGCTTTGGCTATAATTTAGGGAATTATTTAGAGCAACGAAGCACTTATTTACGATTGATAAGCAATGGCAATTTGTAAGAAAACATGCAAAGTTATATCAAAACACTAATCTCAGACAACATAGTTACCGCGGCACTGGAACGCAAAAGGCAATTAAAAGAATACTCCCTTCCGATCTGCCTAGGGCGGAAATGTCATTTGATCCAAAGAAAAAAGTCTCAATCAATTTAAAGACTGATGATGATAGTTGGACCCCTTTATTGGCTTCTTATTGAATTGTCGTGAATAAGCACAGCAAAATGAGGAATGGGGGGAGGCATTTTCCCAAGAGTGGCACATTTTTTGCAGCCTGAATGCAAACAATCTATACATAAACGGCAGTTCAAACACGCTTGAGCAACTGGTAAGTACAAAATCATATATGTAGCTATAAACTCCAATATTTTATAACTGCATATGTCACCGGATAATTGTAAAATCCGTAAGATTATAAAATATCCTCTCGATAAAATTGTCAACTGTCAACATTTGGAATACTTTTTTACACATCAGAATTTCATAATCTATAATCTCTCGCAATCATTCCGAGAAATTGCGAACAGACAAACTGACGACATGATATTGGCAAACAATCAGTGTACGGTTCTATAATTTATAGGAGTTTCTCGCCTGGTCAAGTGGCGGAACATAGGGCACAGGCAACTTAGGACTCCCCGAGGTATATGGCCGGATAGGTTAGGTTCCAAAGGTATGATGGCAGCTAGAGTGAGCGGACGAACTCAGCCCCCGTCATGCCATTCATGTTATTTTTTTAGACCCTGCAGACAAAAATGTGAGATGATGTTGAAATTGTAACACTATTGTTTCATTACTTGCTATTCTACAATTTCCCGGAATTACTTCGAGAGACTTTGCTGCGTAAGTGTTCAGTTGAAGATATTACGAAATTTGCATTTTCCGGTGACATATACAGTGTGAAATCTTAATGGTTGTTTTCCCGCGGCAGGACGATTACCCATCAGTAGTACTATCGAAACACAAAGTTAAACTAAAAAAAAAAATGTTTTTTTTTTCAAATCATTAACAAAGTGTTCATAAACTCGACAGAGCGAGAATCAATAGTAGTGCACTAGACAAAACGTAGGTAGATACCTACATGAGACGCACGTGCCACCGCGTACCTACATATCGCGTGCGATGCACTACTGTTGGTTCAAGTCGCTTTCGAGTTTTGTTTATCACAATTGTTAATCTGCCATTTATGGGGTCTAATATTTTTTATATATATAAATCGATTGTATTACCGATACAAACTCATTTCGCTTCGGGAAAACAACCATTAAAATTTCACACTGTATAAGTTAATTGATTTATGATACTTTAAAAAAATAATCTCTTCAAAAAATTATCATAAAAAACACCACTTGACATGACAATCAACTTATTCAAATAATCAGTGCAAAATAAACAAAACTTGGACAAGATTTATCTAAGGGTGCACCGAGGAAAATTTCGCAATTAAGTATCCACTTAATTGCGAAATTATTGTATTCGTACGATCCCTCGCTGCATCGTAATTGCTTAACCTTTAGTTATATTGTTAATAAGTAAGATATTTCAGGATGTACTCTACAAATCGTACCTTAGATCACCATGATATAGTTTCGTTGATAAAAAAAAAAACCTAAGAAACAAAACAAACCCTCAGGACGGCGTAAATACTTCACGGTTAATAATAAACTTTTGAATAATAACAAATATACGTTTTAATAATAAGAAGTAAATACCTAAATAAGCGCGCGTTACGTCTATTCTATCTAGAGCCGCCTCGCTCCCCCCTATCCCTTTTAGTCCTGCATAGAATACCCAAAATGGCAAAAGCTCGGTGCGCTCTTAAGCTATTATTTGTAGTCAATCAATCAAAATATTTTGTAACCCAAATGAATATAATAATATGGTTTTTATAACGATCAACGTTATTCTTTATAATCAGCTTAAAATAAAGGAAAACAAGACAAACTAATTTACTTTAGTAAGGACATGGCGGACCACAAGGTTTTAGGACGCCAAAAATGGCCTAACTAGACCGAAGCGAACTTTTGCGATCGGCTAACTTCAAGAGCGGCCGTGTGAATTAAAAATGCCGGTTTTTGTATGGTGACTGCGTATATCGAACATTCGGACGGCCCTATATTTACAATTTATATAAATATACGTAGATGGAAAAACCTTTCATCAGTAACGATTTTATTGCTACTTAGCCTTTTTATGATCAGTAACATAAATAGTTAATTATTTTAATTACCTATATAAGTTACCAACAGATCAACTTGGATGGATTATCTATAATGAAAACAACTGTTGATTTTCAACATATTAATTTAACTCAACATTAGGTATTCGTGCAACGAGGACGATTCCCGGGTTGAAAAATATCGTTTTATTTGGTCCGTCAGTTAGACTAGCAAAAAATACCGGACACGTATTTTTTTGTTATTTCATAAAAGTAAAGGAATGAGTGGGATCTTACCAAAGCATAACGTCACGCCAAATATCGACGCTTTGTATCATCGCAATATTTTGACAAAAGAAAAAATATGTTCCTAATTAGTTATAAATCGTTGTTTTAGGAATCTACCCCATTATTTCAACAGAATAAAGAGTAAATTCCTTGCAAAAACATGGTTCGAGCTTATAATACTTTGTCATTCTTTAATTTCTCACTGCAATCGAACATTATTAGAGCTAGAATAATCCCCTTTTTTAACTTTAAATAGCGCATTTGAACTTGGACTAAAGTAACCAAATTTATCGTACCACCGAAGCCAAAGATAACTTTTTAATATTCGCGAATGCTTCGTTATTTTTCAACATAACACTACATAAAATGTGATAACCAAGAATATACACATGATTCTTTTACAATCGCAACCAACCGTCTCGTGTTAAGGCCTGTTCAGACGCTCGCGGTATCGCTGCCTAGAGCGGTTATGATAAACTTCGCTCGTTTATTTACGTTATCTCGCCGGGTATTTTGTATGGAGTTCCACGGTTGAAGCGAAACCAGTGAAAACAGTATATCCATACTACGCCAAAAAATAAGAGATTCAGTCAATCCCTATACATGTTTGAAGTTTTGTAAACCGCGTAGACGTAGACGTTATATTTTAGCTTGCTTTGCCAAACAGGATCCGCCACAGCATCGACGCGTTAAATAGTTTCGGAAGTAAGTTTTGTTCCACGGTTGCGGAATTTGGTTGAAAGAGTTACCGTAGCGCTGAAACTCACAGAACACTTACGACGTTAGGCTCCCAAACTGGGGCGGGCCGGGGCTGCCTAAAAGCAGTTCTTGCCCTATCTAGGGGGTCCAAACGCCTCCTGCCGGAGGCAGTGCGATCCATGACCCTTTACGGGGCCCCAGTGTGGGCGCTGTCGGTAAAGCGAGCGCGCGCCACCTGGTAGCGGCCCAGAGGGTTATGACCATTCGGCTGGTCCGGGGATACCGGAAACGCAGGGCGATTCCCGGCCACCTACTGCGCGGGCCTGGGGACGGCGAGCTATGGGTGGCTCGCCGTCTGATAGCAACCAGGCCCGGGTCAACGGCACGTCGTGTTCCACGCGCGCCTCAAAACGCTGTCAGCAAAGACGGGGCCCCATAGGGTCAGTGAATTTGTTCGAAAGAGTCACCGCGGCCCTGGAACGCAAAGGGCACTAGAAGGATCACGGGTGGGTTTTAGTCAGTAAGAGTCTGACACTCCCTTCCGCTCCGCCCAGAACAGGAGAAGTCATTTTATGATTCGCCGTCAAAAAAAACCCACATCGGTAGCCATATCCGCTTAGCTTTGAATGGAAGAATTACCGCACACTCTGCTTTCACTACCTCTCTGAGTAACGGATACCGCGAAAGTCTGAAAATCTCTTTAAATAAACTATCAATTAAGTAGACTAGCTTGTAACTCGGTACTCCCGGGCACCGTATAAATACCCCAACACGTAAATGCTTAACAAAAACTTACTATACAAAAGCCAATAACTATAATAATTATTACTTAATTTTTAATTCTTTTTTCCTGTTGTAGTGATATCGCTAATAAGTTTTAGCGTAGGTCAAAGAGATCGTTTCCCTTTTGGTCTGCGATAAAAATGTTACTTTTATAAAATAATAATTTCGTGCCATATTGCATGTTTTGGAATACTTATTCTCATTGAATTTAACACCTCATAAATGGTATCATTTCATTTTGTACAAATCGTAAGGCATTCCGTTCTCAAAATCCATATTTTAGTCCCAAATTGTAATCTTTGGGCGTTAATCTCAATTTAAAAACGAATAATTGTAGCAAACATCACTACAACAGGCCACAAAATAGGCAAGATTAAATGTTACTTAAAGAATATCCTACTGGGTGTATCTTCATTGGGAAACTCTATGAAGGGGTGAGTCAGTTTGTGTTCCAGCATCTCACTCTCACTCGGGAACATGTCCCCACAGATGTCACACGGCACTTCACTACATTCCGAACGCGACCTACTCCGCGATTTCTCCTTTTTCTTCTTCTCTTTAACCTGCCACTCTTTCTTTTTCAAAGTCTCTTTAATCTTCTCCTGTTTCGCAGAAGACTGCGCTTCTTGCACCAAAGGCTTTCCGGTAAGCAGGAACTCTTTCATATTAACATGTTTAGGCGATAATTTGTGTTGTTTTAGTCGATTTTCCGAACTACATTGGTATTCGCAGATGAAACAGACGTATTTCATATCACCTGTGTGAATGTCGGAGTGGGCTTTCCGCTTTTCAGGAGTAGCGAAGCGAAAATCGCAGAATTTACACGGATATTTTCTGTCAGGGGAATGGTACCGCATATGGGAGAGCAAGGCGTTCATATCTTTGCATATCTTTCGGCATTCCAAACACATGACGCCTTGTTCCACTGGTTCAGCCTCCTCTACACTGTCCGTGCTGTGGTGTATACGTCTATGGGACGTAAGACCCTTCTGACTGATAAAAACTCTCCGACAATCTGGGCACTGAAACTGCATTTCCGCTTTTAAATCTGGACTATGCTTTTCAATTTGATGCATCGCTAGCTTATCTGCTTCGTGAAACTGTAAGCCACATTCTTCACATTTCCAGGCTTTGACTAACTTTGAAAAAGCTTCTAGAACATCTAAGACGGATTGGCCTTCGACTTCCGGATGGGATGTCTTTGTATGATTGCCGAAGTCGATGATTTTTGAGAACGTACGCTTGCATCTTGGACATTTGTAGGGCTCTTTGTGGTCATCCATAACGTGGCACTTTAGGTCTGATAGTTCCATGTAACTGTTAGGGCACATGAAGCATTTGAGTTTCTGCTTGCCTTTGACTACTTCTGAAATAACTTTGTACTCCATCAATTGGACTTTTTGGTGGACCTGGAGATGTTTGAAGAGTTCTTTCCTCGTGTGATAGTCTGTTGGACAGAATTTACAGGGAAATCTCTTTCTGTGTAGCCGTTTGCGATGGAAAGCTAATTCTTCTTTGTCTTTGAATTGTTTGTTGCAAGAGACGCAGGGGTATGTATTTGTGTCACAGAACAAATTGTGGGATCTTAAACAGGTCTCCATTCTGCTCCGTCTTTGATAAGATTGGCCGCAAGTGCACTCATAGCCCTCCTTTTTTACTTTTTCTTCTTTTTTAACGGCTTGACTCTCCAGTTCTGCTTTTAATTTCTTGTTTTTGTTCTCTTTTTTAGTAATCTGACTTCTAATATGTCCTTGAGCGCGCTTCTCTATAGAATCATGGACAGCCAAATGCCTCTTCATATAGTTCTTGTGTCTGTAAGTTTTGGGACATTTTGGGCAGGTATAGAGAGTTTCTCCAACTTCTTTTTTCGTCCCTTTAGCTTTAAGGAGACCGTACGCTTCTTGTTCAAGGGATAAGACGTTGCCCGTGATGGAATTTAATTGAAAAGACTCTTCATAATCCATGTAGCCATCCCCATTATCATAGGTAGTTGGTAAAATTTCTTCTGGGTTCTCTATTTTAGAGAACGCCATATTTGTTTGGGACATGGGGAGTATTTCCATGACTAAAGTCTTAGTGGTTTTAGATTCGATGAGCCCGTCGTGTGGATTGGTGATCGTGGACGTAGTGTTTATCACTTTGTTGGAAATTAAGTGTGTTTCTGTTACTGTGACCTCTGATTCTTCTTTGATGTCCATTTTGCTGTATTCTTCTTTGTGATGGTGCTGGAAAATTATAACAGCCTATTAATTAACAGGACTTTGATCTAGAATACAAAATACGTCTTAACTTGAGTACATCTATCAAGTCTGATCAGAAGAAAATGGGAGAACTTCTACTTACCGAAAGCAGAAGAGTTCTACCATTCCTGAAGAATGAAAAACTGAATAAAATCAATTTAAAATGTTGCTGTGTATCACAGACTGTTCAAAGGAATTCCAAAGTTGTTCTACGTTAAACAAAGACTAAAGATAAATAATTGTTGCAATATTTCTAAATGTTTTAACAAAGTTTACTTATCTAAGAACTGAATAATTTAAATTGCCCTTGGACACCTGCCCTTATTGTAGTGTAGTGTTATTTTAGGCGCATTGTCCTTACACATAATTATTTAATTAATGTATTCAAATTATTGTAAGTTTATTGTTAAGTTTTTAATAAGGTATGAATGAAGTTCCTTGTCCATGCTTCTCCATGCGATTTACTGGAATGGATTGGTAGAATCAATTATATTATTATGTATATTTAGACATGTAAAAGTGCCTTTTAAAGGACTTGAATTTAAATAAATAATTGGTCTTTAGTGAAACTGCACAAAAAAAAGTTGTGCCCGGCTGTAAATTCTTTGAGTCAAGGAATCACAATGAAAAAAAAAAGTAGAAATAAACCATCCACTAAAGTAAGTTTGTTTGTCTGTTTGTTACCTTTCATGTCCTAAGGACAGTAGAACTGCCCTTGAATAAAAAATATTACACTTTTTTCTCGAAAACATGTTCCCTTGGGATTCTTTCTGACTTTAATTACGGAAAAGCAGATGGGAGAAACTAGTTAACATTAAATTCATACCTCATCGTCATCCTCTTCGCATTTGATATTCATATCATCCTGCAGACACGCCTCCACTTGATTCAACGCACTGGCCTCATTGCTATCCATACTGGCAACATCATCATCAAAGTTAGGATAGTCGTATGTCACCAGAGATTCATCTCCTAACACCCTTTCAACCTTAACTTCAGGTTTTTCTTCGCAATCCACTTCACATTTGGGTACCGTAACATAATGCTCTAAATCTGGTTTAGTTTCATGATCAAAGTGGATTTTTGACATAGAATAATCATTTTCTTCATCACAGCATTCTTTTTCAATTTCTATAGGTATTTCTTGTTTAACTTCTAACTGTACATTAGTAAAAGGGTTATCGTGGTTGTCTTGTACGCTCGTGTCATCCATGGTTTCTGATTTGATGTCGAATGGCATGTCTTCGGGCAGCACATGGTCTACGTCTGTTTCATCTTTTATGATTGTGTCTGTTTGTAGTTCTGCTATCTCTGAGGCTGTGGGGAAGCTTGTTGATTCCATTTTTGGTTGCTGAAACAAGAATACAATATAAGTACAATATAATTATTTTTAATTACTTATTTGGCGTCGACTTCGGGCACCACTGCTGGAGGTGCCAAGGGCGATAACAAACCTGCTCAAGGAGTCGCCTCTGACGCACGCACTCCGCATTCTCAATCTCATACACAACAAGTTAGAACTATTTATATGTACTATGAGTGAATTTAACAAGTTAGCACTGGCGGTAATTTGCTATAGTAATTAAATTAAATAGGTATACTGGAAATTTGCGAAGTCTATACAATGAAAAAAATATGTTCTTACATCTTCAGCGGGTACAACAATGTTTCCAAATGCTAATGGATTATTAGTATGTGGATAAGGACCAGCATTTATCTAAGCATTTTTATCATCAATGTAATCCCCAAACTTATAATATGCTTGCCTGCATAGTGTGCGTTTAATATGATGTAGCGACTTTAGCCAGTGTGAAACTTGGTTGAACTTAGTCATCCCTATTTATAATAGCATAATTATGTCTGTTGCTTCGTTTCCTCAAAAGAAGTCGATTTTTTTAACGTACATAATGTTTTCATAGATATATTGACAAGCTACCGTCATGATATTGATTTCCATAAACAGTTCCTTGAGAGGATCGCGCCCGCAGAGATTGTATATGGCTCTGATGACTCTTTTCTGCAGAATAAAAATAGACTCGATGTCTGAGCCAGTCCCAATAAAAAGATACCGTAAGCCATGATACTATGAAAGTAAATCCGTAAACTGGCGGATTTTTGTAACAGCAAATGCTGTTGAAATCGGCCGTCCTGCAAGCGACGCTAAATGAGGTCCTCATTGTAGCCTTAAGTCAAGTGTAATCCCCAGGAAAACCGTTTCATATACGAATTGACGAATATTCACTGGTAAATATTATGTAACATTCACGTTTTTGTCGTTTCACGTTTTTTATTCGGTAAAGCGAATCTTATGTATTTCGTTTTCCTTTCATTTTAAAATTTGCTATCGGCAGTGAACCAATTTGACGTAATTATGACGCCAAGATTGCTAATCAATCTTTTTATCTTAAAAATTAAAGAAGTATCACACCATATTTAGTTTTTCTTGCAATACATGGGGGAAATCATTTATATAAACTAAAAATTAGGATGGACTTAAAATCGAACCCTTGGGTACCCCTTTTTAATCCCGACGAATTAACACCGTTTACTTGAACTAGTTGCTGTCTATCATTTAAATAAGATTCAATAAGGCTTAAAACTTTTTTGCCCAGTCCGTAATGCCCATGTTCTAGTAGTGTTTCGTGATTTATTCAATCAAAAGCCTTAGATAGGTCGCAAAAGATACCTATGGGATCTTGTGCCTCTTTCCACGCATTAAGAAGCCGCAGCCGAAAGGTGCGGTAACTGTGGCACCTCTCCAACCACTCCTCCAACAGGTGACTTATTGTCACAATGGTAGTGTGCTCTCATAAATAAGCCTGATAATTATATTTATTTAAATAATAAACTTTATGCACAGGTAAAAAATTATAGAGAATACGTGTTTTATTTGGTGATATACCTTTAAAAACTTTTATGCAAGCATATTACCTCAAATTTATGGTCACAAAGTACGTGTAACTCTTTGTGGCACGTCTCAGTTCGCACTTGTAATAGGCTCATAGAATCTAGCTGCTCTGTGTTCGAATTTGTTTCACATTGCTTCTGCATTCTATATTGTCGATGATACATACGCCTCTTTGTTAACCTTCTTTCTCTTTCCTCTATGGTTTCACTCGCTAATTTCTGTTTTCGTTTCAGTTTCGATTTTGCTAGCCGTCTTTTTCTTTGAGTTGATGTTTCCTTGGGCATTTTTGTGTCTGTGAGTACCAGAAGACTATGGTCAAGGTTTTCATTCTACCATTCGAGGAAGAACAAATTAAATATTATTTGGTTAACGTCTTAACAAAATATTTTTAACTAGTTTGTCCTGCAATTGGTTTATAAAACTATAAGCAAATGAACTGTAGGAAAGCCTTTACTTATTATTCTCATAATATGGTAAAAGAGTAGTGGAAAAAACAGTTGTTTGTTTCATAGGAATCTTGCAAATTATTACTTTACAGGACTTTTAACTTTAAAATACAACTAAATAAACTAAGCTTTTATTGGAAAAGAATAATATTATTTGAGCAAATAGACTTGGAAAAATGTATAAATCAGATTAATAAAAAACAGAATAGGCTTCAGATAAAAAAATATTGAATTAAAAGGTGCCTTCTATTTTTTATTCCACCTTTTTTGAAACCAGTATACCTTCAATTGTCAAGTCACAGAATATCAACCTTATCTACATATTTATTCCCCATGAGGAGCAAGTCTGTCAATAGCAAAGCAGATAATTACAATTGTAAAATCTTTCTAGGCTGATTAACCATTTTTGCAACAATAAGGTTCATTTTTATCAACTTCATGCATGAATAGTCTATCATTACATTTATTGCAAGTATAGTAAAATAGTCAATGTTAGAGTATTGTTTTCATTTTTATGCACAGCTATAAAAATACCAATGTTCAAATGTTTCAATGGAATTATTTCTCTTTTACACAAAACATTGGGTAATTGGTATTTTGTAATGGAATGATTTAGTTTGTTCTGCTCTGTTGCTGTATTTATTTTATTATTATTTGTTTGTCTTTTATGCAATAGAATGTTTCAAATAAATAAAATAAATATTAGTTTTAAAAACAAATACTTCAACTTCCCTCAACATAATTCTTTATAGAACAAGGACTGAACAAATTAAAATCTTGATATGGTTAGTTAGTTGTAAACAGTAATAAAATCAAATATGACCTCCAAGGTCGTCGGTACTTACTTGTTAGAAAATTAGATTGCATACAATCAGTGTCCCTTATACACAGGTATCCATTTTCAACTTCGAACTATTAATTTGAGAGCATACAGCCTTTCAAAGCGTATTCTTTTCATTTCCTTGACTAAAGGCAAGACCGGGAAATTGCTTCATTATCTTCAGTCACCGAGTATTGAACGTAATTTTAATACAAGAATCGCTAATTAGCTCACACCGCTGATTATTCTGAAAATTACTTTGATACGTAAGTCACACAAGCTGCTAGCAGATATTTAAACTTATACACAAGTATTAATATATTTAATGCTTCATTTGTAACACTGATAAATAATTTAATTGTATTATTTTTTAAATTATAGTGCAAATCTAAACATCTGCAAATCTAACTTTGACAGATAGGTAGATAAATATGTTTTAATGTTTCTTATTTTTAATCTGTATTTTAATTATTGTCACTTTTTTAATCGACTAACGTAACGTATAATGCCAAAAGCACTAAGTTATCCATTTCTCAAAGAAGCATACCATTCGTAAACATGTTTGTATGATCCTTATTCTAATAGCCCTATTATTAGAATAAAAATAATTTATTCGAATTACGTTACATTTAGGTTCTTATTGGTCTTATTATGAATAAGGAATTTTACTACAATGTTCCGCCGCCAGAGTGCAGAACTTTCTGCATTGTTTTTGCATTCAAAGTGGAAGAATTGACAAAATATAATAATTAATCATTTGAGTATATGGAAGAGAATATTTTAATACTACAATGCGTCAGTGCTGCGTATTTGGATGTAAGAATGAAGCGGTCATTCATTTACGAAAACTATAGGAAGCGGCCAAACAGAATTTATTGCAAAAAGCACTAAAAACATATATTGTTTGTATAATTCAGTAGAGTGAATAAAGATTTTATTGTATTTTCGCTTTCAATGTAACCATTTTAACTACTGCATAAGTTATTGTTTTCGTCGTTAACAAGACAAATTAGTAGAAAATACATTTATTAAAATTGAATTGAATAGGTATTTGGATTACCTACGTATGTATATCTAATGTTATTATGGATATCTAAGCCTAGCCTTCTTATTCCACAAACATTATTTTTCGTAAATTAGCAGGTAAAGTTACTGGTTCAGTCTTATAAAAGTAGTTAAATTTTAATGATATAATCGTCTAAAGGAAAATTTAGTCGATTTGCATTCGTGATTCAAACATGGCGTCAAAAAAGCAAAATTGAACGGGTCTTTTCGTAAATCAGCGTTAGTGTTTATTTCACAGAACGCAGCTTTAGCTGATTTGGTGGTAAATTCTGAATTTTGTGCGACATCGTTTTATTTTACTGAGGAAATGTGTGCTCTAAAATGTTTTCTTACTAGGAATCGCTGTGATGATCATCTGAAAGCATGGCAAATTCCCTGGACTTGAACTTGGTGCTAAAGCATCTTACAAATGGAACGCTTGGCGAAAACTTGTGCATAAATTGTCTGAAGCCGCTTGGGGATCAGTACGAGAATATTTTCACAAAAGTTTGTAAATATGACAAGGAGTATTGCATAGCAGACGTGCTTCGGATCATGTGCGATGTTGAGGTAAAATATCGTAACTCCAGGAAGTAACTCATAAAAGTGGCATTTGTGTTGATCAACACGTAAGCTCACATAATTTTTCTTTTGGCTTGTTGAATCCCTGCAGAAGATCAACAACGAACCAAAACTTTCTTAAATTCGTTATTCTACACCATAACAACTTATATGTAACTCCTCAACAACTTATATATGTAACTCCTCAAACTAATTAATGTTTATTTTCAGCTGTCTTACGCCGAAAACTACAATGTTTGCATCAATTGTTTCATGATGGCATCTATGGCTTACAAGTTCTACTTACTATCTAAGAGGAGCAATGAGATCATCAACTTTTACACTGATGAGCTCCTAAATAACTTAGACCAAATAGAATTGCCTGAAGAAACAACAAACAATACGCTTTGCATATCCCTACCTGAAATTGTGACTGGTTATCCTATCTTTGATTTCGATTTACATGCAATTAGCAAAGATGTAAAGAGTGACATAGTTGAGACTGTTTCAATTAAAACTGAAGTCATAGAAAATGACGATGATGATAAGGTAGTGGTTATTACCCAAGACAATGACGAGCCTTTGTTTTACCGTGTACAATCAGATGGTGGCCTAACCTTGCTTGATGAAAGTGAAACAAAGAAATATGTTAAAAAATTCAATATGTCAATGGTAGGACAGACTAAAGCAGGGAAGGTGGTACTACAGACACCTAAGGATAGGGAATTTAAAGGGGGTAAACCTAAAAAAGGGAGGAAAAGAGGACCAATGACCCTGAAGCTATGTTCGCGGTGCCCAGTTAAATACAGGTTTATAGCTAAACTGAAGGAGCACATGAAATTGGAGCACAATGTTGTTTTGTACGTTTGTGAGGTATATGTGTAGACAATTTTTTTTAAATTTGTTTATTGAAAAATAAAAAGCATATTTATGTCTGTGTCTACATACTGATATTATAGCCTTCTAATTTATTTGATTATTACCTAATTAATTATTTTCTGAATATATTTATACTGAATAGATACATAATTGGTTAATTATATAATATGCTAGCTAAATAATTCACTAACTGTCAGTATGTTTGGAGACACAAATTTTAAGTTAGCTGTTCTTGGGCAAAAGATACCCTTAATCTTTTTAATTTTCTTTTCTTAAACATTTTCTTTTTATTTAATCTTTTTTTCTTTTCAAAAGTAGGGGTCCGTCATGTCCTGTTCATTTCTCCTGGTGTCTCCATTCTGTGTGCCCCTTCACCATTCTCTAGTATTAGAACAAGCATAAGAAATCCTGATTTCTTTAAAAAAAATCCTGAACACCTTACAGATTGACTAAAACATTCCCCCCTACCATTCTAGGTATGCAAAGCCTTAACGGAAGATGAACAAGAGTACCACAACCACCTGCGGACACACACCAACATCCACCAGTGTGCCGTTTGCAACATGGTATTCAAGAAGAGAGTCACCATCATCAAGCATCTCAAACGCCATGAGAGGATGAAGAATATGGCTTATGTGAGTTTACATCCCCACTTATATTGCTGCCCATTTTGTGCAGTGCCTTAGTACAAATGCCTTTATTTGCACCTAATAAAGAATGCCACAGATGCTCTTACAAACGTGGGTACAGCGACATAAGGGTGAACATCGACTCCAAAAGCATAAGTTACCTCAGGGATCTACAGAAATTTTTAAACCAAACTAGTGTTGTTATCGGCCAAAAACATGAACAAATGTTTGGCTTGATCGAAGCTAGGGTTATTGAGCTAATTCATGCTTGACAACTTAAAACTGACTTTCTCGCTTGTCTATGAGTGTATTCATTTATGGGTCTGATCCCCAAGTTGGTCAGTAGTCTGGAGGAATATAAAATTATTGCTGTGCCAACTCACCATCTACCTACCCTTTTTCCCAACTATATTGGGGTTGGCTCCCAGTCAAACCGGTTTCATCTGAATACAAGTATTCTACATTTGGTACAGTACTTCTTGGCAACACTGGTGTCAGATTTTCTGGCCTCTGTCAATCTGTAACGACTGCCAAAGAACTACAAATGACAGCTGGGACCAATGGCTCAAAGTGGTTTTCGAGGCTCGGCATGCTAAGATGGTCATCCATCCGAAGATCAACCTCGGTAAGCGTTGCTTAACCATGAAGATCGATCTGTGCTGGCTATTAAAAATTAGCCACGAGCTCCTTACCAGAATTTCTTGATTAATATAAGTAAATAATTACGAAAATCTTTCTACTGACATACAGCTAGACTATCGCTGAGTGTGCTGGCCAAAGGCCTCTCAGTCCTTTCAGACCTTCGCACGCGCCGCGTCGAATCATCTCGACACCTTTTTCTGGGCTGGCTTCGACGGCGCCTTTAATTTTCAGGAACCCACTGCATGTTGCCCAGCGGTCGGTGTCCATGCGGTGGACGTGACTATCCATCCAGAGGTATGCGGAACAGTTGTAAACCCCCATAGGAAAGAGCCCTTTAAACAGACGGGTGTTGTGTCTGGTTGGCGACTGCTGCGGTTCTTTTTGGCCTGTTGTATATCGCACCCTTAGAATTGAAGGGACCTAACACGAAAATTGAAATTTTTGACAAATGAGCAAAAATTTAAATCTTTAAAAAGTGTTGGGTAAAAAAACAAATATCTCCCGAGACCTATGTATAAACTGCCCCTTTCCCAATCATATTTCGGAATCTTTGTCATCACTGCCTTTTAGAGTATGTTGTTTACGTTAATTAAATAGCTAAATAAAAGTATAAGTAACAGGAATTTTGAGTTAAGCCCCTTTAATTCTGAGAGTGCGATATGTTCGGTAAACTCTGATACCGCGATGTAGGATTTTTTAGACGTAGTTCATTGCTGGTGGTATAGATGTCGCTACTTTAGTGTTTGTCTCCCCAGACCGACAACGCTCACATCTGCGAGAAATGCGGCAAGATGTTAGAGGACGAGGCGTCGCTGCGCCAGCACTACGACACCAAGCACTACAAGAAGTTCGCGTGCTACTACTGCGGACGCATGTACAAAGGCGAGGCGAGCTTCGACATGCACATACGGAAGCACGAGGACAATATGGAGACGGGGAAGTACAAGTAAGATATTGTCCTTGCTAATGTTATAAATGTGAATACTTGTTATTAGTCTTTCAGACAAAAAATATTGAACGGATCTAACGTTATCTATACTAATATTATAAAGCTGAAGAGTTTGTTTGTTTGTTTGTTTGAACGCGCTAATCTCAGGAACTACTGGTTCGAATTGAAAAATTCTTTTTGGGTTGAACAGACCATTTATCGAGGAAGGCTTTAGGCTATATATCATCACGCTTAAGCCAATAGGAGCGGAGCAGCGATAAAGAATGTTTTAAAACCGGGGATTCCACGGGGACGAAGTCGCGGACAGAAGCTAGTATTATTATAACTGTCGACATATGGGTTCTAAGCATTTATGCATGCTTACTTATTGTAACGTATGGCAATTGTAAAAATTCAGTTTCCCCATATTTTTGCAGGACACATTTTTTTGAGCTTTTTTATGGTGGTGGAGTTTTGTTTTTATGCAATGACTAGCTGACCCACGCAATTTCGTCTGCGTAAACGTTTTTTCAACATTTTTCATGGTGGTGTTCCGCTCCTATTGGTCGTAGCGTGATGTTATGTAGCCTTAGCATTTTTTTTTAAATCTTTTGTTTTAGGGACTTTTATTCTAAGAACATGCCAGCCCCATTGAATCATCATAAATAAACACTATAACTACACAATCAATATTAATCTATACTATTCTAGGGTATAAGTAACAGGACGTCACTTACGCGTGAACACATTAAATAGCAGATGAAAGGGGATTTGCCAATATTAAAAAAACCCAACATCCATCATATTCAATTTCAATTCACGCACCATTGATTCCCTGTCTCTTTGATATTTGTTACAGTCCACTAATAAATAGCCTTAGCATTGACTTTGTGCTTTTTACGTGATGCGTGCAGGACTTGGTCAACGCGACGCTTAGCACTCTCAAGGTCTAATTTCAAACCCGATCAGTGGTTTTTGCGTGATACTTCCACACACATACAGACAAAAACTTCATAATTCCCTTTTTTGTATTCTATGTAATATTTATAACGTTTCTCTTTTATTTTGATGCAAAAATATTCAATGTATGCACGGCAAGTCTACGATTATAATTATGTAAATGTAGGTATTTTAAAATCACTTTCCCACATTTCGCTAATTATACATAATTGTAGGTTTAAAACAAATTTATCATAAGTCCAGAAATATTGATAATTAAGTTAAACACATATGTTATTTGTTGGATACTACCATAGTGGCTATTAATCTGTAACAATATTGTGTACAAGATTTTTAATAAAGATTATTCCCACCATTTCCCAGAAATAACAGCTACAACAAAAAGAAGAAAACAATACAAAATGAGAATCCTAAGCCGGTATCGAAGCGCTGCATGTGCTCCACTTGCGGCAAGCACTTCGTGGACGAGCGCGCCTTGCTGTGGCACCAGCGGCTGCACAACAACGAGAGGCCTTATATTTGTAATGTGAGTACCTATTGAAGATTTATTATATATATAGTGTTACCTTTATAAAACAAAGAGAGAAAAGTGAGTTCGGATGAAAGATCAAAGCCTGCGGCAAGCACTTTATCTAAATCTAAATATATATAACTCAAAAGTGACTGACTGACTGACATAGTTGATCTATCAACGCACAGCTCAAACCACTGAACAGATCGGGCTGAAATTTGGCATGCAGGTAGATGTTATGACGTAGGCATCCGCTAAGAAAGGATTTTGATTAATTCTACCCCCAAGGGGATAAAATAGGGGATGAAAGTTTGTATGAAACTTTGTCAATTTTAAACCGATCGGACTGAGAGTTTCAAAGTCGGGGGTAAAATAACTATTCCACGCGGACGAAGTCGCCGGCAGAAGGTAGTCTATGCTAATATTATAAAGAGCTAACGTTTGTGAGGTTGTGACTTTGTGACGCTGTAAGGGGTAATCTCTGGATAAACTGAACCGATTTTCAAAATTATTTCACTAATAGAAAGCTACGTTATTGTGAAGTGTCATAGGCTATATTTTATCCCCGTATTGCCACTGGAACAACGCGGGTGAAACCGCGGGGCGTTGCTAGTGTTTTCATAATGAAGTAATAACTTCGTTCTTTATGAAACTACTTGATTTTTAGAGTAGTGTATTGAGTTGAATTCGGTTTGACTGTGTGCCGACCCAATGAGTTGAGAAAAGGCTAGGCAGGTTGGCTGTGTGTATGTAATTCCACATCCAAGCGCGTATTTTGCGCATGGATGGGGCAGTATGTCATTTGATCCACCGCAGCTCCTCAAGCACCTTTTTTTCCCTAGAAGAGCCTTGTATCAACAACATATAGCAGTTGACCACACCCCGCAGGACTGCGGGCGCGGCTTCGTGTCGGTGAACCGGCGCAACCAGCACGCGCTGTGCGCGCACACGGCGCCCACGCGCCGCTGTCCGCTGTGCCCCGCGCTCTTCCACCTCCGCTCTATGGTCAACACGCACGTCAAGAAGGTAGGCCAGCATTTATCCTACCACGGTTGCTTGATTTGCTCGAAGACATTTGGGGATGTTGAAGTACCTCATTGGCTTTACCGCCTAAAACCAAACGTTTCTGTTGTGTCCTAGGCCTTCCAGGAGTAATAAGAAAAAAGACTATATGTTTGAACGTGGATATATTTTAAAAATACGTCACCATTTTTCTTACAACGTCTCCAACGAAAACGCTAATATACTACAGTTTCATTAAACAAATATGGATTGTTTTTCCCCTCGACCCAGGTCCACCTAAAACAACACAAGCGTCGCAACCGCATGACCAAGCATCAGAACGTGTTCTGGCGGACCGAGCCGGTGCCCATACAGGAGCTCAGTGTGGAAATACAGAACGACATCCTCGAGCTGCAGGCTGCTAACGAGGAACACGATTGGGTGAGACACAAGAATAAAATCAAAAGTAATTTATTTAATTAACACTGAGAAGCAGCAAGGTTTTGAAGGTCAGATAAAATAAATGGTGTTCAGCTGTATCCGTTTTGACTGAACCCCAATAGAGTTGGGAGTAAGCTGGGCGCAGAAGCAGAGTTGACTGTCAAAAATTCCCTGCCAGATTCTGTGTTTCCTATTAGGTAAAATCTGTGAGGTCAAGAGTGAATAGGTTACTTCTAGACAAGCAAGCTCCATCGTCTACTACGTCTTTGTTTCCATCTGGTGTGATTGTGATCAAACGCGTGCCTTTAATAAAATAGAAACAGTCCACCAAAACGCCCGCCCGTCACCACTTCCTATTGTTGTAGCTGAGGAGTGGTGAAACAAACTTAATCTTCCTGCCCTTGATCCATGTTACTAGTGGTCAGCCGCAACCAGTGAACGCAAATAAAACATTACTTCAATTGATCTAAGCGCGAATCGTGACCCAAAAATCCAAACAAACTCACATCGAAACCTCGTCGCTGATTCGCACAACATTATTGCTAATAAGATGCACAGTTAAAAATTGACCTTATTTCCCAAGTATTTTAGGCCGTGAAACTAAACACGTCAGCGGCGCAATGTGCTTTGGGTCATTTTTTTTGAGTTAGGAATGCTTCCATGTTTTATTTGCGTTCACTGGCCGCAACATATTTTCTTCTTCTACTTTCCCTTGTCTATAGTCACGTGATCATCCAGTCTTCTTTTAGTTATTCTTGCACAGTAGTCGTTCAACACACGAAAACATTTTGTTATATTATGATGTCGATCCGGTTATTCTTTCCCTTTTCGTCCATCAATAATATCATCATTGTTTTAGACATATGTTGATCATCCCTCTTCAAAACCACAACCATTTGTTGCAGACTGGAATCGAAGGCTTGTGAATACCTATTGTAGTAGGTTATATTATATTTGAACAATCGTAATGTTGTTGTACATGGTGTAAGCCGAGTATTCCTGTTATAGGCATACATACCAGCACTTGTTCAGTTTTGACAGATTTGACCATTACGGATTGTATGGACTTAAAAAGAGACTTCGACCTCTGATTTTGTTTCGGTGTTTCTTCTCAGGGTAGTCGGCTGGGAAACACCGGCCTCATCTAGCTTAAAATTACCAGAAATATTTGACGTGTAAAAGTGTTATGTTTAACCTACTTACAAAATAAATATCATTTATTGTTTTCTAATAATAGCTTTGTATGTAAGCTGGTGTACCTAATAATATTTTTTTTTTTACGATTGTAATTTCAGACATGCCAACCAAATTACGCGGTCCCGTCACCAACACATCCCGGTAATATGGGAGGTATATGACGCTAATGCAACAGGAAACTCGAGCAGCAGCGCGCTGCCGAGAACTAGCGACGCGCTCTTTGGATGTAAAAAGCTAGTCTTTATTTATTTTAATACATACAGTGGAGGTAGCATGGTTTCTTACTGCGGGCCAATTGATTCAAAGGACACCTTCCTTTCAAGCGATTTTGAACCTTTTGCAATGCAGTGGCGTAGCTTACCCTCGACGGGCCCTGTATCAAAATGTGTTGAGGGGCCCAACAGCATAAAGTTTTTATAAAAGAAACGAAAAATGCTCCAATTGATTTGAAAAAATAACAATATTAATTTGGAAACAAATAATTTCGTTTTTTTTTAAATAATCTGTATTATATAGATATTATTAATTCGGTGTATTGTGATTTTTAAACTAAATATTTGCACAGCGTACAGCAGTTATATTAAAAAATGTTAATAACCTATAAACTATTATGGATAATGTTTTAGGATTTTTCGCATTCATACATTCGGGGCCCCAGTAGCCTGGGGGCCCCATATAATTGATACGGCGGTAGCTACGCCCCTGTTGCAATGTAACTACTTTCGGGATTTTATATAGCTCTGCTGCGTATGGTAGGAGTCCAGTAGAACTCATGTCTGTATATGCAGCAGGACCTTACATTAATCCGATTAACAGTCCAGACTCACAGAAAACTGATCAAGATTCTCTCTGTAGCATCTTCAAGACAGTGAGACTCATTTGGCAATTACTGGTTTTGAGCTCACTCTTTCATAACTTTCGAAGTTTTGGTTTTGTGTACCTCTGCCTAAGAGTCTAGAAGAATATAGACATGTGACAGCTGGAATCCAGATAACTTCTGTAAACAGAACCCCATATATTAGTGGTGTAAAAATTTTTTTTTTAATGAAATTTGACAATCTATGTACAATAGTGATATTTTTCTGTCTCATGAGACCGGAAACTGACAATACTTATTTATTACGAAGTGATGAACTGTGACTTAGCAATAATTTACTGAAACGGCTCAAAAGATAATGCCTGTTATCAAAACAAGTGATTTCTACATTTACTATCATGTCTGGTTGTTTTTTTTATTGTGCCTCGATATCATGTTCATAACTAAATTACAGTGTAATAAAACGATTCAAAATAGTTTAGAAAATTAGCTTTTATATATTGTTTGCTTTTATAAATATTCAAGAAATAGAATACCTAATTATACTTAATGTTGTGTTTTCTTTTCTTTATGTACTTAGAACCTCCAGATTATTATTAGATAGCCTTTTATACAGCATGTGAGGCACATCAAGCTCGCACGGATACGATGCCCCCGCTTTGGAAATTTTCATTGGTTACTTTTAGTTATTCTTACCTAAACCAATGAGATTTTTAATCATAAATCCAATACTTTCACTATAAAGAGAGAGAACGCTAGTACTTTTCTAGTAGTACTGTACTGGTGGAATAGTAGCAGCGTGTCTTAGACAACCAGCCGATGGTTCCTCAGCCCGAGGGAGAGCTCGACGGAATCTCTGACTTAGCTGCAAATGTGATATGCACAGACGAGTTCACATTTACTCGAAACGGAATGTGGAACAGGCGCAATTGCGATATCTGAGCTCGTTCCGATGCGTTCCCATGGCAGAAGACGAGACACCAAACTCGATGGTTGGTGGCTTGGTGGGGCCTCCAGGAAATAACCGAGGAGATTCCTCTAGTCCAGTACAGAGTGGCATGGCTCAAAAGATGTAGCGCTCTCCGCACGTGACTGTTCCTGTCAGACGGTGCCTTACCGAATCTTTTGGGAACCTGTGTTGGAAGATTCTGCCCAGAGCCATGGCGCTCACCGGACTTGACTATAATAGGTTTTTTTCTTTGGGGTCACGTCAAGGACAAAGTGTTTTGGTCAGAGTGCGAATAGGATTGCGAAGCAGCGATGAGGAATCCCATTGTGAATGTGTTTATAAAGATGCAAAGTGTGCCCAGGACCCCACGTTTCTGCCGTGTCCACGCTCGCTCGCAGATGTGCCAGCGTGCTGGCAACAGCCACTTTGAACCTTATCTGGTTAGGGGTGTACTTTTTCTCAACTTCTGCGTAAACGTGTTCCTACCATCAGGTTCTGAGTGATTAAAATGATTCTATGTGATATGGCTGTCGGCGATATTCTGATTCATAGCTGTATGAGTGTAAGAAAGAAAGAAAACTCGTTTTACTCGTTTCTCGTAGATGTGTAGGTATTGACGAACTACGCTCTCGCGCGCTTGGATCGCGTTGTTGACAATACTTTGCGCGCTCAATTTCTGTAACCGTTCATTAGCGAGGTTAATTTTAAGTATGCGTTACGTTCCTGACATCCTGTGTCACGGCTGATTTTTTTTTAATATTTAGCTAACTTTCAACTCGAAATGTAGCTGTTTGACATATTTTCTATACAAAAGCTGCCAAACTACGATTTTTATTCCTCAAGTAATATGACCCTTATTGGGATAGGTTACTGTTACGAATTCATCGCAAAGTGGTTGTTTTGGGATCGTCCTAAAGGTTTATCAAAGAAAACAACATTCATCCCTTTTTTATATACATTTATTGCTTTTTTTTCAATTTTTAATTATTGTTTACCAGATATATACTTTCATATAATAATTCAATTGTCTATAGAATATATACAACTTACAAATAAACCTGAAGGTCCTTACGAACAACTACATTGAGTCTTATTATCTAGGTGGAATCATTTCGTTTTATACCTAGTTGAACGTCGCAACGTGAAAAATGCAATTTTCACACACAAACGAATCAATCAAATCTGTTAATTGGGCAAAACAAATAACAAAAGTAAAACTGCAAATGTTTTTACCCTGAGTTTGAAGCAGAAGAAAGCGAACCGCATATGTTTGAAACAATACTATGAATAAATTATTATAACACGACAAAATTTATTTGATCAGTCTTGTCATCAGGTTAGGGTGGTTTTGAGTTTGGGGTTCGGTTGCAGTCTGTCGAGTATGTCATGTCTAGAACTCAAAACATATTAGCATTTATTGAACTTTAATATTTATAATAAAATAAAAATATTTTCGTAGATTTGCCTAAGTTATATTCTTTAGTTTAATGCCACAATGCTAATATTTCGAGATCTGAGACACCAAGATCATTCAACTAATACAAGGACTTTAAGGCCCAGGCTTCACGGAAGTGGCGAGGTACAAGGTAGAGAAGAAACCTGTTGTAAATAGCTAGACTCTTTAACTGGTTCAGAACTAATCTATATATTTATTGTAGATTTTTAAATTTCGAACTATCCCAAGGTTCGCCGCACTGCTTCGATGCACTCAGCTGAAAAACATATCCGCTTTGGTGGAGTTCAGGCCTTAGACAAGTGAAAGGTCGAATTCGTGTGTGTTGCTGTCATTAAATTTGTCGAGTTATAACAAAAAGCGTTTACAAAAATCAATTATGATTATAATAATAAAAAATTTGATCAAATATTTTCTTCCACTTTGTAATATCACTGACCGTTTGCAAGAAACAATTATTTAAAAAGGGGTTAAAGTTTTAAGTACTTGCCTTTTAAGGTTGTCAAATTAGTTATTTTGTATTATGGGAGAAAACTGGTGGGCTCCATAGGAACTTATGTATTCTATTTTCAAGAGTTTACTTAGTAAATCTCATAACCTTGCATAAGTTTGCATGATAGGACATGAAAAAATAAAGTGCTGAAGCAATCTTCTAAAAATAAAATCACTAATTTAATTTAACAGCCCATGATCGGTGAGTTATCTCTGCTAAATTATTAGAAAAGCAGCTAATGTATGCAAGGTGTAGGACTTGCAAATTAGCAAAAGATGGAGGAATGATGTAAACACGTTCATATAAACATTCTACAGGGAAAACTAACCAATGAATTCTATTCAATGGTTTCAATAATCGGCCAATAAGACATTGCTACATTTTGATTTATTAAATCTACTCTCCTTTATAAAATCAGGAGATAAGTCTAGAGTAAAAATGGCGTCAAAAGCACCAGAAACACGTTTTACCATAGAAATACCGCAGTGATAGAAACACCGAATTTGTTCTTAATTATATTAGGCACAGAACCATATCTTGCGTCGCTGCGAACATGACTGGCGTGCTTTAGTATTAAGAAAAATATAGGCTGTATAAGTATCTACTAACACCAAGGAGTAGCAAGTGAATGGAGTACTAATGTGTGCATCAATGTCACGATGACAGTCGTTTCACGAAGAGCCACGACGATCGATCGTCCGATGCGGTTTCGCCCCACCAACTCGAGTTTGGATCTACGAAGAAATATAAGTTTTAGCACTCTTTTTGCTTATTATTCAATGGTGCTACAAGCTACGCCAGTCATGTTTCGAGAACGCATAGTAAATGTTAAGTGGTATTTCCTTGCAAACGGCTTGATGATCCCTAACCTAACTTTGCCAGAGACTTACATGACGCCTTCCCGCCTGTTCGCCATCTGTAAATAGACAACACCCGAATATCTTGTACAATAAACGGACCTTCAATATCAAATCACTTTTATCTCTAAACATGTTTTTTTTTAACTTTTTCGTTTACTTTATTCTAATGATATTTGATAACTTACGCAGCCACGATGCGTTGTCCCCGTATCACATCTATGGAGCATACAAAGTTATGTGAGAATCGTATTTTAATGTTGAATAATATGAATATGAGTGATGGATGGAATTCGGATATTGTGAATGGACTTGAAATGTGTGATATAAAGTTTAAATATTATGTACAGGATCAAATAAACATTTAGGTTGCTTTTTATTTAAATTTCCAAAATGATTTGGCCTCACAGTTTTTTCTTCTATTGTGATTATTTACAAAATCAAATGCTACATGCACAAATACCCAGACCTAACATGACTATAATTACGTACAAATATTACTTGATGCAGGCAGAGAAACCCATAACTCTGCTACTGCGGCGATCGAAGAAAAATCGCAAGTGTAAATTTTACGTGCATATTAAAAACGCCAATTGAATATTACAGATGAAATACAAGAAAATGAACACTAGTTTCTAAAAATAATTTGTCTATTATCTACTCTACTCCACTATAAATATGGTTATTTTAAGTTGAACGTCAGTGAGAACTTACGTCAATTTATGTTTCGCGCTTGCTTGACAGAATGCCGCCCGAAATAGCTGGGATCAATGCGAAGTCCCCAATAGTATATTAATATTTTTTCATAAATCTAAATCATCTTATTAAAACTTGTAAATCCCATATACTGGCATATCTGGAGAATCTATACCTAAACAGATATGTAAAGTATCTAGTTAGATTTTTGTTCTAAAATTCGCATATTGTTTTTATAAAATATTTGTAGCGAAATTACTATAAAGTAATTAGCAAATGAAGTTGTAATGTAACAAAATAAATTTGTTTGATGCATATTCACAGATATCTGACCGCCGTAACCGTAACTGCCAGTCATAAAATGTCAATTTTTTTCGTACAAACATCAGAACACGTTGCATACCTGCATCCTTAAGAGTCTTATTGTTCTGGAGTTTGATCAAAATACAGTAGCATAACACTCCATTTGCTAACCACTCCCGTGTCTAATTCATCTAAATCTTTATCAATGATTACAAAACCATGAACCAACTCACCATAATGAAACCATCAGTCCTTACAGCGACAGGGCAACACCAAGCACAAATCGCACCATAAAAATTGCGACGTGTTCAAAACTTATCATCATATCACGAGTTCTTACACACTATAATCACAAAGTCAGTTCGTCACTTATATAAGTCCACTGTTTGTTTGTTATATATTTACACGCGTTTGTTTCTGTGGTGCTTGACGTGGCTGGTTCCGTATATGAACCGTGTGCGCCACTCCTCGTACTGCTACGTACAGGCTATGGTGTTTGACGTCGACGGAGGGTGCTCGGGCTTGTCGGTAGCAGGCTTCGCTTCAGCGGCTGGGTGCGGCAAGATACCGTTCTGTAGATTCACTTCGTACATGTTGGATGAGTTTGAGTCTTCGTTGTATGATAGGACGCTGACTTCGTCCGTCTGTGGATGAATGGGTTCATTGAATGTACAGGTTTCCTGTGGAAAGGATACTTTCGTCAGTCATCCCTGTTTGACAATTATTTATTTAAGCTAGTATTTTTATTTAAATTTTTTAAGCTAGTAAGCGTAATTAACTAAGCAAATGAGATGAGACTGAAAAGTGTGCTTTTAGAACGCATTTGATTGTGAAATAAATAAATAAGATCCACCACCAGTAAAATTACCGCTTTCATGAATGATTCAATTCTAGTATTAGTTAAATATCACAATGTTTGAACGCGCCACACCACAGTGAACTCTTAATATAGTTGATATTGAGGCCATTATCAACTTGTCAAAAACTGCTTGAGACTCTTGGTACTCTGTTTACGGTGCCCCTATGGCTGTAATAAGGAACGGGCCATGGTACGCTCCGCTGATGGACTCCAGAAACACCGAATATGCGGTCTATGAACATGATATTTGAGGAGCAGCAAAGACTATGGTTGACACCAGATAAATGTGTAGTAAAGGTCATTGCCCTTTCCTTGATATCTCTTCGTAGGTACATGGACAAAAAAAAAATGAATAGTTTTCCATTACTAGTAAATATAAAGGATCACGATGGATGTCGATTCAATATAGCATTAATTCATTATTTCTGTTTTAAGAATTAAGGTTGTCAATAAATGTAGGTGGGTCAATGACCGTTATTGCACATTTATTTGGTGTCGACTATAGATTGTATTATGGTAGCATGAGCTGGTGATGGTCGCTACACTTACGCTGCTTTCCGAGAGGCGCTTGGTCTTCTTGGTGGGAGCGGGCATGACGGCGGCGAGGTCGAGCGGCTTGCGCTTGGTGCCCGACGTGGTGCGCTCGCGCTTCAGCAGCGAGCCCGACAGGTACTGGTGCAGCTGCTTGCGCCGCACGTGCCGCGCCTACACAGTGCACAAGGCTTGGTAAGCGATTATCGTATATTTAAAGAAATTTTAAGAACTCTAAAAGTGAGCTGAAATAAAGTGTCGGCGCATCACGACACTCAGCTCACACATGCGCTCCACTACGGGCATTTCTCTGAATTATTATATGTTAATTTTGGTGTTACACCTATTTTAATTCAGTCCACTATTTTTATATATTACTGGCAGCGCCCCGCCGTTTCACCCGCATAATACCCGATCCCGTGGGAATACGGGGATAAAACATAGCCTATGTCACCCGGGATAGTGTAAGTAGGTGTAACACTATCCCGGGTGACATAGGCTATGTTTGACAACAACAGTGAAAGAATTTTCAAATCGGTTCAGTAGTTTCGGAGCTTTTTTAATACAAAGAAACAATCAAATCTTTCTTCTTTATAATATTAGTGTAGACTAGCTGCTGACACGCGCAATTTTGTCTGCGTCATATAAGAGAGAGAAAATTACCCGTATTTGCAACATTTTTCATTGATTTCCACTGCTGTTGGTCGTAGCGTGATGTTATATATAACATTCCTCGATAAAATGCGATTAGGTAATACACTAAAAGAATTTTCAAAATTGAAGTCTATGTAACTGATTCTTCTACCAATTTACGTTGTCTGTAGCTTCAAAATATGTCACGACAGCCTCGACCACTTGTTGGTTATGGATTCGCACTGACCAAAATCAGACGTTGTGAAAAAAATCTAACTAAAAGCAGCCTAAATAAAAGTATAATAGGGATGTTCCCTGAGTAAAAAATATATGATTATGTTTGGTCCGTCAGTTAGATTATACAAAAATATTGGATTCGTAACTTTTCCTATAGCAAATCTATAAAAATAAACAGAAATAAAAATCATTAAAGATCAGGAAGTATAATAGGGATGTTCCCTGAGTAAAAAATATATGATTATGTTTGGTCCGTCAGTTAGATTATACAAAAATATTGGATGCGTAACTTTTCCTATAGCAAATCTATAAAAATAAACAGAAATAAAAATCATTAAAGATCAGGACTGGGGGCTTGTGATGTCACGGCCAGGTAAAAATTGTAGCGAGTAGTGACGTCAGACGAGTTTTCAACGCACTATATCGTCTTCATTTTTTGTTTACGTGAAAAAAGAAAAAAAAACGTTTCCAATATTTTTTAGAAATCTATTGTGGAGCTCATGGCTAAAGAATAACAGCCGCACAGATCGATCTTCAAGGTTAAGCAACGCTTGCCAAGTTCGGTCTGTGGATGGGTGACCATCTTAACATACCGAGTTTCCTCCGTGCCTCGGAAAGCACGTTAAGCCGTTGGTCCCGGCTGTCACTTGTAGATCTTTGGCAGTCGTTACGGATTGTTAGAAGCCAGAAAATCTGACATCAGTCTTGCCAAGAAGTACCGTGTTCCCCAGTAAATGGGTTGTGGAGGTCTGGTAGGCAGCCGCTACACGTTAAATACTAGTATTCAGCGGAATCCGGTATGACTGGAAGCCGACCACAGACAATATAGTTGGGAAAAGACAGACGATGATTTTTTGGAAATCTATCCGATGGACTAATCAGATTTTTTAGTCAACTACTGAGTATTATTGGTACACACCTCAATAGTCATCCCCTCCCTGAGCATGTGCGCGCTGTCGGCCTGGTAGTTCACGGACTCCGTGAACGTCGAGATGTCATACGTCAGATCCACGTTCAGGTTCGTCTTTTCGAACACGAGCCCGATGAACCACATCGAGCAGAAGTTCGCTACCACTTCACCCTGGAATCGCAGAAATATAATATTAATTTAATAGTAATTAATAAGCATACAAGGCCTTTTTTTACCCAACTGCATCAGAAGGAGGGTATGAAAAAAATAATTGGTGAAACTTCGCATAATAATATTTTATGTTTATTTAATCAATTAAGCTACACAGTTAATCACGGGTTGAATTCTTGCCCCAGTTTCTCTTACGAAAATGATTGTGACCGTGTCGAGTGATTGGTTTACTTAGCTTTCCGTCACAAATTATTCACAAGTGAAATTAGCTAATTGCATCACTTGACTTGCGTAACGGGTAAGATACTTTTATTCCAGAAAATGGTCGCTTAAATATGTCGTATGTTACAGAATAATTTATTGAAATGGGTGAGAAGTTTCGCCGATTAATTTTAAAAGGCCCTGTACTAAGGAGGTTATACATTCTCTCTTTTCAGATCCGTTTGCTGCTGTAGGTAGCAGACTAGAAGTTGTTTCCCATCATTGGGTTGTTGCTTGAAAATAAAACGCACATTGGACAATTAGGTACAAGTTTTTTTTAGATTAGAGATACTAAGTAAAGTACGAGATTTTAAACGTGTTGGGTCGCGTTAAGCTAAACGTTATATAATGTTAATTCATATCTATACTAATATTATAAAGAGGAAAGATTTGTATGTTTGTATGTAACGAATAAACTCAAAAACTACTGAACCGATTTCAAATATTCTTTCACCATTAGAAAGCTACATTCACCCTGAGTAACATAGGCTATATTTTATCCCCATATTGTAGTTACTAGCAGCGCCCCGCGGTTTCACCCGCGTAGTTCCCGTTCCCGTGGGAATACGGGGATAAAATATAAAGTATATATTGGCCTATGTTACTCAGGGTGAATGTAGCTTTCTAATGGTGAAAGATTTTTTGAAATCAGCACAGTAGTTTTTGAGTGTATTCATTACAAACATACACAAACACAAAAATACAAATCTTTCCTCTTTATAATATTAATGTAGACAATACAAATTAACGTTTACATCGATCAATTACGTGTAAAAACTCGCACTAAAATCACTGCAGATATATTGTCATAGGAATTAGTCCTATAACACACGTTTTCTACGAATAAAATAGGCCAGAATTTTAATTAAATGGAGATCGTGAAACAAGCACAGTAACAAGTACGATTTTTAAACATGTTCATTACTACAATTGGGGTGCCTGCAGACGGACGTCGTAACCGAGGCAGGCCTAAAAAACACTAGCGTGACGATGTGGACACATTCCTGAAGGATTGGCCAGAAAATGCAGCACATAGCAAGTTCGCTGGAAAGTTGTGGGAGAGGTTTTTGCCCAGCGGTGAGACAATGTAGGCTTGTAAATTACTAGCTTCTGCCCGCGACTTCGTCGGCGTGGAATAGTTACTGACCCCCCGATTCTGTGTGATATTGATTCGTTGGTGGGAGAAGTGGTGGGAGGCGCCTGACGTGACGGCACAGTGGTGGCATGCGCGCGGTACTGGACAGTACGCGGACATTGCAACATAACTTTATTTTTCTAAAAAAAAAGTTTTTTTTTTTCCTAAAATGAAAGCCTAAGTTACTCCTTATTACATCAGCTACCAATAAAAGTCCCGTCAAAATCGGTCCAGCCATTTCAGAGATTAAAAATGTAAAAAATATTATTTTGGTGTGTGTGCCGTATATGTTCATATATGCATATAGTAAAAAGCGGTTATTTCAATATTACAAACGCTCCAATTTTATTTATATGTATAGATAAATACTACTACTCACATTTTCATTCTTTTTAACTTCAGGCACGGGTTCTGTTGGCATTGGAGCCCCTGAAATCAAAACATTTTCACATCAGTATGTTTTCGAAACAAATAAGGTATTTTGACATTTTAATATTAGTCAGGGGTTATTGCATTGCTGTCGATTATGGCTACTGAAATCCAAACAGAACTTATGCTAAAGAGGTGAAATAGGCCATCTTTATGTACCGTCCTATATGAACTTAATGCTACAAAGAAGAGGAATTTATTACTGGCTAACCGTAGCTACCTACTGACCAAATAATCTATATCGACTCGAAAAGAAGAAGAAAGTGGTAAATTTGCGTAGGACTACAGACTTCAATAGAGACTAATTGACACTGGGCGGACTAATGTGAAGATGCCATAACAACTTGGATGGAAAAACTGGAATGTTTGGCATAAGCGGTACTGCAGTAGAACTATAGAGGTTAGAAAGTAATTCTTATAAGCAAATTTATTAGAGCTTTTTCCCCCCTTATTTAATTAAAATTTTCATGTGCCCGACAGAGTCCATATGATTTACTAGCTGCTGCCCGCGACTTCGTCCCCGTGGAATCCCCGATTTTAAAACATTCTTTATCGCTGCTCCGCTCCTATTGGCTTAAGCGTGATGATATATAGCCTAAAGCCTTCCTTGATAAATGGTCTATTCAACTCAAAAAGATTTTTTCAATTCGAACCAGTAGTTCCTGAGATTAGCGCGTTCAAACAAACAAACTCCTTAGCTTTTATAATATTAGTATAGACTAGCTGCTGCCCGCGACTTCATCCCCGTGGAATCCCCGATTTTAAAACATTGTTTATCGCTGCTCCGCTCCTATTGGCTTAAGCGTGATGATATATAGCCTAAAGCCTTCCTCGATAAATGGTATATTCAACCCAAAAAGAATTTTTCAATTCGAACCAGTAGTTCATGAGATTAGCGCGTTCAAACAAACAAACAAACAAACTCTTCAGCTTTATAATATTAGTATAGATGTTTAGTTATATTTACCATCTCTATGAATGTATATGTCTCAGGAAAATTGCAAACGCCGTCAGATTGTAAAATTTCGCGTGAAATTGTAAACTATTTTTTTTTAAGCAATTGATATACTTGGATGGGAATTATTGTACACAAAATGCTTTTATTTTTATAAAGTGCCTAGAAATTACAATCTAATAAAGATGTATGACAACCTTACGTTAAACTCGTTAATCTATATCATTAATAGATTAAAATAAAAATATCAGAATAGAAAAATAAGCATAAAATAATCCAAATTAAAAAAAAATTGACAATAAATTCGAAAAATCTTGTTTAAAATCAAAATAGTTGCGCGGAATGGTAAGTACACGTAGTAGCAATGCCCAAACCAGCAAGTACGCGTTTACAGAGTGTTTCTTTAACGTATCAATTTCACATTTTTAGTGAATATTTTAATATTAAAAAAAAAAATAAAAACATTTTGTTTTCGAATGGTAATATTTTTTTATCATATACTAGCTGCTGCCCGCGACTTCGTCCCCGTGGAATCCCCGATTTCAAAACATTCTTTATCGCTGCTCCGCTCCTATTAGCTTAAGCGTGATGATATATAGCCTAAAGCCTTCCTCGATAAATGGTCTATTCAACACAAAAAGAATTTTTCAATTCGAACCAGTAGTTCCTGAGATTAGCGCGTTCAAACAAACAAACAAACAAACAAACTCTTCAGCTTTATAATATTAGTATAGATGCATGCTATACTATTGCGGGTTAACGGGAACGCCCTCTGTTAGTTAACATACTGTATAATGATTGCAATGAAATTTGTGAGATTTGATATGCTTATGTAAGGGTAAGAAGTACCTGGCGGCAAGGCGAGCGGCTGCCCGTTGTTGGTGTTGAGCGGCACGGAGTTGTAGCACTCGGGGTTCACGTGCGCTATGGTGATGTGTGAGTTGCGCTCCAGGGTGGCTGAGGCACGACGAAACATAATATTAGAAATAAACATCATTTATTTGCCAATAATATAGGCAACAGATAAGGTGTTAATTTATGGAGAATCCCAATACAAGTATCTAATACCAATTAGGAGTCATGAAAACATACAAAAGGCAGACTTAATAGCACAGCAATATAACGTCCACTATCCGAAGCTAACAACATCATCCCAGCCTCCCTATATAATCAGTATAAATACACATAATCACCACAATCAGTACATACTACTGTCGCCTTACGGCTTGCAAAATTATTTAATTAATTTAATACATTGCCACATTTAATAAGTTTTCATTTACTTGCAAAAAAAACACAAATATACACCAGCCTTTCTTCTCCTCCGGTTTCTACGCAAAGTCTGTAATGTAAAGCCTCAGGCATTACCTATTTTTCTTTTTTTTTATGGGAAATCGTCAAATGACTTCTCCTGCTGGTGGGCACATAGGAAGGGAGTGTCAGACTCTTACTGACTAAAACCCACCCGTGATTCCACCCAGAGCGGCAGAAGTCATTTGATGATTTTCCACCCAGAAAAGAAAATGACTCCTTTGAGTATTTTTCGCTATTCCGTAGAATTCCGGATTTGGCCGTCCACGAACAGTTTAAAAATTGTGTAGTATGCACCGTGTAGTGACTTCATACCTGCGTCCTATATACACGCCGTTTACAAGCCATTGACCCAATTTACGCGCCTCATTAACCAATGTAATGTGTTCTCATGTTTCACCGACGCAATTTTAAATGTTTCTATTAAATTTGTAGGACATGTAGAGTATGCAACGCGTATTTTGTCATGGGTTGGGTTTGTTTATGCTAGTTTATTTCGTATTATTTTCATAGCTTCCATAGCTCGGAAAGCACGTTAAGAATAGAATAGAATCCTTTTATTATTTTGCAGCATAGGAGTTACAGAAAAGATTGAAGAAGAAAACATTACTACATAGAGCACACAAGGGGCGACCTTATCGGTAAAAGCGATCTTTTAAAGACAAGCTTTGGATGAATTTAAAACAGAGAAGGATACAGTATTGCAGTTACTTGGTTACGGCTGTCATTCAATTCAAAAAGTCATTGCGAGTACTCAGAAACCCTCTTATAATAAGGTAGTTGGGTAAGAAATCTAATTAGACCGTCGCGCGTCGGATAGATTTCCAAAAAATATTGGACACGTATTTTATCTTATTTCACGTAAACAAATAACGAAGACTATACAATGAATTGAAAACTCGTGTGACGTCACTTCGTGCTACGATTTTTACCACGCCGTGACGTCACCAGCCCCCACTCATGATCTTTGAAGCTTTTTATCTTCGCAATGCAAAAAATACGTGTCGAATATTTTTTGATAATCTAACTGACGGACAAAACAGAATCATACTTTTATTCCTAAGGATACACCCTATTACTAATCAGTAACTGGATTACCAAAGACAGATACCTACGCAAACGCATTTGCTTCATGTTAAAGCACGTCACAAATAAGCTGTATCCGGTTTGACTGCAAGCCATGTGAAATAGTCTTTATTGTACATTATTAGAAAGAGCTTATAAATTGCATACACACGAACAAGTTGGGCGCGTCGAAGAGACGCTCCCCGCCGCACTTGCTAACATTATCTGGTCGGCTATCGATATCTACTCACTGATAAGATGCCGTATCTTGCTCTCGATGAGGCCGCACCACTGCAGCTGGTCGTCGGTGGAGGCTGAGGACGCCAGCAGCACTATGAAGTGCTTGTAGCGCGAGAAGAAGTTGGGCGCGTCGAAGAGACGCTCCCAGCCGCACTTGCCCAGCATTATCTCGTCGGTTATTGCTAGACCTGTGAGTCAAACAACATTGTGAGTATATAAAAATAACAACCAAAACGGTGAATAATTTAATGTTCTGAAAAAAGTCCATAATGAAAGGCTGAATCAAATTTATCTGCTCAAGAGCAAAACACAGTTGTTACATATGCACCCAATAATGTGATCACTACAGCAAAGCAGGGCCTCAAATCTCCCCACCGAATGTGTCTCCACGTTGCCGTCGTGGTGGGGCTTGCGCGTCCCAATGATCTTGCGAGCTTTCCCGGTAGAGCCACTCATGCCGGAAGGTCGCAAGTGAGGGATCAGACAAAGAGAGACACACGAGGGGCACACCGTTCGGAGGCCTGAGCAGTGTTTGGGTCTGCGAACGGTGTGCGTGTCAAGCTTGCTCGCTGCTCTCTGGTACGCGTCTGATTATCAGACGTGACTGTGGGAGCAGCGAGCGAGCAGTGAGGTGAGGGGAGGAGAGGAGGCCCCGAGAAGGGGCGGAGAAAACAGGGACCGACCCTTAAAAAGGAAAAACCATGGAAACTACAGGCCTTTGCAAAATGAGTCCCCAGGTGGGTCCCGACTGCTCAGCGGTCGGGGAATCCCACCCCGCTTCGGCGGGCTGCCCTCCGTACTCTGGGGTGGGCAACAAACGCCTTCCAACTGTCCTTTCGGACAAAAACGACGACCTAACGCGAGACAACCGGACACCGATTGATCCCATAAACGACGACCATGGACCCTCCGGCTCCAAGCCAATGGAGGAGATGCTGGTGCAGGGCACACCAAGGAAAGGCATGCCGTTGCAGGCAATGAGTGGACGTAGTGCGGACGCTCCCTCCAAACTTTGGAGGAAGCCGTCGCTCGAGCGCGGGAAGGGTGCGGTGTCGGATTCCGACTCCGCATCTGCCGGAAGCGCCATGAGCGAGGAGAATGCTGGTGGGGAGGTTGCGGGGGCTGCGGAGAACAACAAGTTCTTCCGGAAGCGTCCGAGACCGGAGGATGACCAGGGGTCGTCCTCTGAGGGAGAGCTGGCCTCAGCTCGCAAGGTCCCCACCAGCAAGCGAGGTAAAGGGCGGGGAGGCAAGGGGCGACGGCTCGCCGCCCAGGAGGCTCGTCGAACGGCGAAGCTCGCCGAGGAGGGGCGGCACCCCGGGCTGAGTGATCCCAGACCTCTCTCGGGGTCTTCGGGTGGCGAGTCGGAAGCCGCTAGTGCCCCCGACCGAAAGGCCGGGTTCGCCGAAGCCGTTGAGGCCGTGGTCCGCGCTGTGACCCTGAAGAGGACGATAGCGTCCAAAAACAGGGCCATAAGCGAGGCGGCGGCCTCTATTCTGGAGGCAGCGGAGGCCACCTTCCGCAGGCCTGCGACGGACGAAACGTCCAAACTGCGGAAGGAGGTCGCCCGCTTGGCGGCCACCACGGAGCTCCTCCATAAGGAGAACTTGAAGCTCCGAGCTGACCTGGCCAGCCTCCGAGGAGCCGGTTCACGGGGGCCGCTACAGCCTCCAGGGGGGCAAGAGCAGGGGCAAAGCCGGCCCTTGCCTGCGTCGGGTCCGGCGCCTGAGAACCAGGTGCTGGACCTGGTGCGGCAGGAGCTGGCCGCCTTCCGGGAACGATTTTCCGTCCTGGAGGGCATCGTTCTGCGCCCCCCACTAGCGGCGGACCAAAAGGCCCAGGGCAAGAAGGCGGCCTCGTACGCGGCCGCCGTGGCTGCCAAGCCGGGTTCGTCCGGCCAGGCCAACGCAGGGGCCGGGCCGGCGAAGTCGGCATCTGCAAAGCCGGCATCGGGTAAACCGGGGCCGGCCAAGCAAAAGAAGGGCGGAGCGGCTGCACAGGCGGCGCAGGCTCCAGCGCCGGTAGTGCAGCCCTCACCTTCCGACCCGCCTTCCAACTCCTCTGCCGAAGCCGGTTGGCAAGTGGTCGGGGAGAAGAAGAAGGCGGGCAAGGCAGCCAGGGCGGCCAAGAAACGGGCGCGAAAACGGCGGCAAAAGGAGCGACGCGTCGCCGCGATGCTCCGCGCCCCTAAGACCGCAGCTGTAGTGTTAACGCTACAGCCAGACGCGGTCAAGAGGGGCGTGTCGTACGGCGACGTGCTCGCCAAGGCAAAGGAGACGGTGGACCTCCGGGAGCTCGGCATCGTCGGGGGCCTCCGGCTGAGGGTAACCATGACTGGTGCCCGTATGCTGGAGATCCCCGGGGAAGCCAGCGGCCCAACCGCAGACGCTCTGGCCGAGAGGCTCAGGGCGTCCCTGAACGCGGAGGATGCCCGAGTGTCCAGGCCCACCAAATGCGCTGATATGCGCATCTTGGGCCTGGACGACTCCGTCACGGAGGAGGAGGTCGTGGCCGCCGTGGTCAGGACGGGAGGGTGCTCTGCCGAGCAAGTCAAGGCAGGCACCATACGTCCTGACTACACGGGCATGCGCACCGTTGTGGTGAGCTGCCCCGTGACGGCGGCCAAGAAGATCACCGAGGGTCGAAGACTGCTGGTGGGCTGGGTGTCGGCGCAAGTGAAGCTGCTGGAGCCCAGGCCTCTGAGGTGTTTCCGCTGCCAAGTGGGGAACCACACGGGGGCGTGTTGCACCTCGGAGGTTGACCGCAGCGGGCTTTGCTTCCGCTGCGGCCAGCCCGGTCACAAGGCTGGCTCCTGCAACGCCGCGCCGCACTGCACTGCATGTGCGGCAGCTGGCAAGCCAGCCGAGCACTGGGCTGGGGGCAAAGCCTGCCCTCCACCCACAAAAGCCGGGGGTAAGAGGCCCTCACCCGCCGTCTCCGTGCCAGCCGCCGCACCCGTCGCCGCCGCTGCCACCGCCGCTGATGTAGCCGCCGCAACAGCGGCGGCTGCTACACCGGAGCCCACTAAGGGTTCCCGGGAGGAGGCCGAAATGGAATGCCAATAACGGCTCCATTACGCCTCCTCCAGGCGAACATCAACCACTGCGCCGCCGCTCAGGACCTGTTGGTTCAGAGCATGGCGCAGTGGTTGATCAATATCGCCGTGGTCGCTGAGCCGTACTACGTCCCACCCAGGGATGACTGGGTGAAGGACCTGGACGGCTCAGTGGCCCTTATTTCGTCGGCCGCCGCCGGTACCCCGTCCCTTGAGTGCGTTAGGAGAGGACAGGGGTGCGTAGCAGCACGGTTCGGGGAGATTGTAGTAGTGGGAGTCTACTTCTCCCCGAACCGAACTCTCGCCGAATTCCACAACTCCCTTAGGGAGCTGCGTATCGTCGTCGTCGGGTATCGTCCCCTCCCCGTGATTGTTCTCGGGGACTTCAATGCCAAGAACTTGGCTTGGGGTTCCCGGTATACGAACGTGCGGGGTAGGATGGTGGAGGACTGGGCTCTGGAGACAGGCCTGGTCGTCCTAAATCGGGGTTCTGTCCCCACGTGTGTGCGGATGCGGGGTGACTCCGTGGTGGACATTTCGTTCGCCAGCCCCGCTCTGTCACCGCGTGTTGTCGACTGGCGCGTTGTGGAGGAGGTGGAGACCTATTCCGATCACCGGTATATCCGGTTCGACGTCTCCGCCCAGACCTCAAGCGCGCCGGTCCGACAGACCCCGAGTGGTCCGCGGTGGGCGCTGAAGCAGCTGGACCGGGAGCTTCTCCTGGAAGCCTCGATCGTGCAGGCCTGGGTGTCACCACCGGACAGGCCTGCTGACATCAACGACGAGGCGGAGCGGTTCCGGGAGACCATGTCGGAAATATGCGACGTGGCAATGCCCCGGGTCCGGCCAGGACGCGCCCGCCTTCAGGTGTACTGGTGGTCGCGCGAGCTGACGTCGCTTCGAGAAGCGTGCGTTGCTGCGCGTCACCCGTACACCAGACATCGCCGGCTCCGCATCCGCCCTCCGGATGCGCAGGCCAGGGAGGCGGAGCTGTACGAGGTGTACAGAGCGGCGAAGACCGCCCTCCAAGCGGGGATCTTGCGGGCCAGGGATCTGGCTCGCAAAGAGCTGCTGGAGTCTCTGGACGGGGACCCGTGGGGAAGACCCTACAAAATGGTGCGGAACAAACTCCGCACCTGGGCCCCCCCGTTGACGCAGAGTCTCCGGCCCCAGCTGGTGGAGGACGTGGTGCGCGCTCTGTTCCCTACGCGAGGGGACCATGCTCCCCCGCCTATGGCTCCGCTACCCGTGGTGCCCGATGCGGACCACACCGACGACGGCAACGACGACGACGATACTCCGGAGGTGACCGAGGTAGACCTGAGAGCGGCGGTTAACAGGCTGAAGGCCAAAAATACCGCCCCAGGACCCGATGGCTTACCTGGGAAAGCCTGGGTCCTGGCCTCGGAGGCTCTCGGGCCTCGACTACGTGGGCTCCTAAGCGCATGCTTGGAGAGGGGCCAGTTCCCACGTCGCTGGAAGACGGGGAAACTGGTCCTCATTGCGAAGCCAGGGCGCCCTGCGGACTCTCCGTCCGCATACCGGCCCATCGTGCTGCTCGACGAGGTGGGCAAGCTCTTTGAAAGAGTCATTGCAAACCGCCTCGTCAAGCACTTGGTGAGAGTTGGGCCGGATCTGGCGGAGAACCAATTTGGTTTCCGCGCGGGGCGCTCGACGGTGGACGCCATCATGCGCGTGAGAGCCCTCACGACGGGGGAGGCGATTTCCCGGGGCGGGGTGGTGGTGGCGGTGTCTCTTGACATCGCCAACGCGTTCAACACCCTGCCTTGGAGTTGCATCGGGGAGGCACTCCGGTATCACCGAGTGCCAACCTACCTCTGTCGCGTGGTCGAGGACTACTTGACGGATAGAGCCGTCATCTACCCCGGTCACCGGGGAGAGTGGAATCGGCGAGAGATGTCGTGCGGTGTTCCACAGGGTTCGGTTCTGGGGCCGCTCCTGTGGGACATCGGTTACGACTGGGTGCTGCGCGGCGACCTCCCTTGCGGCGTCAGTGTTGTTTGCTACGCTGACGACACGCTGGTTCTGGCGCAGGGGGGGTCGCACCAGGCGGCGGTCGACCTGATGACACGCGGGGTCGCAGCAGTCGTTGGGAGGATCCGGCAACTGGGTCTCGAGGTGGCCCTACACAAGTCCGAGGCTATGTGTTTTCACGGCCCTCGGAACCGGCCACCATCGGGATCCCAGATAACGGTGGGAGGGGTTTGCATCGGCGTCGGGTCGACGATGAGCTACTTGGGTCTCGTCCTCGACAGCCGGTGGAACTTCGCGGAGCACTTCCGCCGTTTGGCTCCCAAACTGGGGCGGGCCGGGGCTGCCCTCAAGCGGCTCTTGCCCAACCTAGGGGGACCAAACGCCTCCTGCCGGAGGCTGTACGCGGGGATCGTGCGGTCCATGGCCCTTTACGGGGCCCCGGTGTGGGCGCTGTCGCTGAGGCGACTGCCAGCGCGCCACCTGGTCTCGGCCCAGAGGGTCATGGCCATCCGGCTGATCCGGGGATACCGCACGGTCTCCGGCGAGGCGGCGAACCTCCTTGCCGGATTGCTGCCGTGGGATCTAGAGGCGAGAGCCCTCGCGCACGTCTACGCGTTGCGCGTGGAGGCGCTAAGCCGGGGTGAAACTCTGCTGCCGCGGCAAATTGCTGCGCAGCGGACGGAGCTCCGGCGGGATCTCACGGAGGTGTGGAGACAGCGACTGCTGCAACCCAGCGCTGGGCACGCCGCCATTGCGGGGGTAAGTCCCCTCTTTGAGGAGTGGCTGGAGAGACGCCACGGCGTCCTCACCTTCCGCCTGACGCAGGTACTCACCGGACACGGCTGTTTCGGGAGGTACCTGTGTCGGATCCAGCGGGAGGACACGTCCGGGTGTCATCACTGTGTGGATCGCCCGGAGGACACGGCGGAGCATACGGTGGAGGCCTGCCCTGCTTGGGCGGAGCAACGCCGTGTCCTCGTGGAGGCGATCGGCGGCGGCGACCTCTCGCGGCCGGCCCTGGTTCATGCCATGGTCCGGAGCGAGGAGGCATGGGAAGCGGTCGCCTCCTTCTGCGAAGCAGTAATGCTAGCGAAGGAGGAGGCGGAGCGCGTGCGAGAGAGGGAAGCCCCTCGCTCCAGCCGCCGCAACAGGAGAAGACGCCCCGGGCGTCGGGAAACGCAGGGCGATTCCCGGCCACCGTAGGCGCGGGCCTGCGGATGGCGAGCTATGGGTGGCTCGCCGTCCGATAGCAACCAGGCCCGAGTCGACGGCGCGTCGTGTTCCACGCGCGCCTCAAAGAGCCGTCAGCAAAGAAGACGGGGCCCCATAGGGTCAGTGCCTGCTAGGGTTGCGGAATTTGTTCGAAAGAGTCACCGCGGCCCTGGAACGCAAAGGGCACAAGCAGGAACACGGGTGGGTTTTAGTCAGTAAGAGTCTGACACTCCCTTCCGCTCCGCCCAGAGCGGGAGAAGTCATTTGATGATTTCCCATCCAAAAAAAAAAAAAAAAAAAAAAAAAAAAGGGCCTCAAATCTGCTATTATAATACGGACAGAATGGTCTATCATTGATCTCATAATGGTCGATTTTGACAAGTTTGGTAGTCTACTAATATAAAAGCGTCATCATGACTTTCCAATGGTCAACCACTGACACTCCATTGAAAGTAATGGCATAGAATGGTAATCTGATACATAGTCGGACCAAGAATCTAAATGGACAAGACAAGCTAAAAACAATATTGAGACAAAAAGGATGTATATATACAGAAACATATTAGGATAACAAGGACAGAACTATTTATTGTTGTCTTTGTCGACGTATCACTTTTTTTGTTGGGCACATCTGTGGTATGTGCCCAACACAGTACTAGTGCATTCGTTTTTAATCGTGTTTTGTAGGAAACCCCTATTAAATCTGTAGTTTAAATAGTGGGAACGAAGTTTCTAACTTAAGAGAAAGACGTTCAACATGGCGTATTGCTGTGTTATCGGCTGTAATAGCCGTAGTGAACGAAAATCTGAGAACATAACCTTTCATTCGTAAGTATGAGATTTTCGCATTTATATATCATAAAAATTTAAAATGTCACTAAATATTTAGCTCGACATACGTTGATAAAAAGTCTTTTAGAAAACAAGCGTTAAAAATACTTGAAATATGTGATTAAAATTTCATTTTACGTTAGTATTACACGTTCAAATTCTATAGAACTTTATTGTCTTACAAGTATAAATAACTTTCTGTCATTTCAATTTAGTAGAATAATACGTACTTTAGGGATACCAGATGGCATGCATTAAAATTACCCATTATTGAGGGAAAAGGCAACAGTCATGTTGTTGTTTTTGTTTTTTCATTGAGTCTATTTAGTAATTTCATACTCAAAATTATTGGTCATGAAATCAAAAGGCAACTCAACCGGACTACCTGAAAAATGAAATATTTTAGATTTCCAAAGGACACCAGATTGCCTTCCTGGATTGCATCAACCGGTCGAAATAATTGGAGGCCATTATTCACTAATTTGGACTGACCCACGTATTTTCTTCCAGAGTTTCGCTAAAAAACGCAGAACGAAATCTGAGGAAATCTCGATCTCTGATCCATCTGCGACGAAAATCCAATCCAACACACAACAATCCAAGTATTTGTTTATTTTAACAATTTTGAATTTAGCTGAATATAGAACATTGTAAATCACTGCCTTTTTTTAGGTGGCTTCAGGATTATCGCTGGAACCTGAAGTAAATGCAACTATGAATTTTTTTTTAATTTATTTCCATTTCTCTTTGTGTGGGTTACTAACATCGAATTATTATTTTAGATTAAACCTGGTGAAATATTTTCGACTCTGAGTACGTCGCCTCGAAAAAGGAAATTGATTAGAAAATTAAACCAGATAACAATTTTAGCTGAGAGAAGAAAGAAGAAATTAGCTGCATTAAGATCCAAATGTGGGCGAATAGAGAAAAAAATGCTGACCTTTCTGCTATTATAGAAAAACTACAAAATAAAAATTTTATCAATCAGGAAGCATTTGATTTATTATCCTCCATCAATTCACATACCACCGGTTTACGTTATATTACAAGTATCGTTACTAAAGAATAACGTTATATTGAAGCATAAATAACGTTAAATCACTTTCTGTTATTTTAATAAAAACGGTAAGTCCTGTAGAAGGAAGATAACGTTATAAAATTTTAACGTTATTTAAAGCCCTGGTTTATGGTGCTAAAAACTCGTTACTTTAGTTTCACGTACTAATCACACCTCCCAAATCCATATACAAAAATTAACGAGAATTATGGGGTAATATTTTAAAGTCTGGTATCCCCCAGTTTTGAAGTACTCTATATCCATCCCTTTCGAGTATACGCTTTTGTCTAGTCCATTGGGATTCTTGGTCCGAGGATACATAATGGCAAATGAATGACAGACGTTTGCGGTGACCTGCTAAAATTTTGACAGTTCCTTTGATCAGTGACCTACCATTAGAACGTCGTGTGCAGTTATTTCTTTTAATAGTTCGGTTATCAAAAAGTATTACGAGACCATTGATAGACCAATGATCGACCATTATGAATTTAGCAGATTACGAACTTTTAGCAAAATGACAATGGGATCGTGTTGGAATGACTAATTTATAAAAATAGCAGACTTGGGGGCCTGAATGCATGCTCAGCAACATTATTGCAGCTAGAAGTGATCACAACGGTCCGGTCAAAACGAAAAGACAATGCAGTCTTGTTGTGTGAAGGGGCAGTACATTTATTACGTTAGACAACTTTAATCAGTTTTTACGCCCTATTATAGCCTACATAAGTAAAATAAGACTTGGATGATCCTCCTCCCTCACAAACAATCTTACCTAATATCATTGCCAAAATTGAAAAGAAAAGTTGGTTGCAAATATTATTTTTTACAGTCATCATCTGCCTAGCCTTTTCCCAACTATATTGGGGTCGGCTCCCAGTCAAGCCGAATTCAGCTGAATACCAGTATTTAACGTAGAGCGGCTGCCTACCAGACCTCCACAACCCATTAACTGGGGAGCACGGTACTTCTTGGCAAGACTCGTGTCAGATTTTCTGGCTTCTGACAATCCGTAACGACTGCCAAAGATCTCTAAATGGAAGCCGGGATCAACGGCTTAACGTGCTTTCCGAGGCATGGAGAAGTCTCGTTATGTTAAGATGGTCACCCATCCACAGACCAACCTCAGCAAGCATTGCTTAACCTAGAAGATCGACCTGTGCGGCTGTTATAATTTAGCCACGAGCTCCACAAATATTAATTTATTTTAATAAATATTATTTCTTACAGTAAACTTTGAAGTAATTTTTGCAACGAATTACTATCGCTTGTCAGTTAAACCAATAGATAATCAACTAACCCAGTCTAAACTCCTCGCAGATGACGGTCCTCGTGGATGCGCACACGTTGAACGTGGAGTTCTGTTGCGGGTAGGCTGGTGTGATGATCGGCATCAGGTGGAAACGATCCGATATGTTTACCTGTTCGCAGAACACAACAGAATTAAAACTATTGATAATCTAACTACATATAACTAAAGCTTAATAGTTTGGTTTTCGGAACAATAACACAAGACTGAGTACAAAAGTAAAACGATGAATAGCTGCAAAAGTATTAACTGTAGCGCAGCTAACAACTACATTAAGGGCTCTAGACATCTAATTAGTTTGTCAGATAGATTTCCAAAAAATGTTACTAGCAGCGCCCGTCGGTTTCACCCGCATAAGTTTCGATCCCGTGGGAATATAGGGGTGTAAATCCTATATATTAATCCTGGTTATAAACCATCTGTATATCAAATTTCATCCAAATCCGTTCAGTAGCTTCTGCGTGAAAGAGTAACAAACATCCATCCATACTTACAAACTTTCGCGTTTATAATATTAGTTAGATCTGTTATAATATTAGGTTGCGATAGATGTCATCTCGCCAGCTCTTTCTGGGCCGGTCTGAGCGAATGACTATTGCAATTCGCATGGAAGCTGTGGCCGTATTACGAAGTAATAATAATAATAATATAACTTTTATTTCGGGTAACAAAGACCCATAACATATATACCTTACAGACTAACATACATATTTATATAAAACAAACACTATTTTATTTTACACGAAGCGTCGGCGTCGTGTTACGCTGCGTGGTGTCGCGTAGTCTTCCGCGGAATCGCCGATACACGACACCCTTCGGCCAAAACTCCTCCTTGAGGAAGGTCTCAATATGATGAGTCGGAACTCGCACCACGAACGACTTGAAATTCGTGTTATGGCGCGGCTCCAACTTCTCTACCCTTAAGGTCCAGCTGGTCTTCGCTCGAACATACTCCACGATTTCCTCAACCTTCGTGGTGTGATGTAAACGAGACACATAGAGCTGCGTCGTAGGTATTGCCGGACGCAGCATATTGGGATCTACCAGCGCGGTCCCGCACTGGTTCCGACTTGGAGGCATCTTCCTCTTCTTCCTCTCCACCTTCACGAAGCCATCCTGGTCACTCGTGCCCGTAGCTGGGCCTAGCTGTTTCGAACCCCTGTTGGCAGGTTCACAGCAGCTCTTCACATGTCGAAGTTCGAAGTGCCAATGCTATCATGATTCGTGTGAGGGAGAGAGATAGTGCTATTCGTCTTGTGTAACTCCGTCTCTCTCTGACACAGAAATCATGATGGATTTAAGACGTCATAATAGGTCGCCTGGTAGTAAGAAGGAAGTACTCACTCTAGGATCCCACACAGGGAAGCCAAGGTTGACGGAGTCAGGCTGCTTCAGCAACACCGGCTGTGGCCACTTCCACTGGCTGAAGACGAGGAAGAACTTGTGCACCAGGGTGGCCGGCAGGGCGTTGGGGTACAGCTGGCAGGTGCGGGCCACCAGCATGGCCCAGGACACGCCGCCCAGGTAGCCCAGCGTGTTGGAGTATATGCCGTGGCCTGTGGAAGACATCCTCAGTATTAAGAAGGTTTACATGAGTAGAGAAGTTTAAAAGTCATTACATCATCTATACCTACTGATATTATAAAGAGGTAAAGTTTATAAGTTTGTAGGGGGTAAGGGGGTAATCTCTGGATCTACAGAATCGATTTAAAAAATTCTTTTACCAATATGAAGCCACATTATTTGTGAGTGTAACAGGCTACATTTTATCCCCGTATTCCCACGGGAACGGGAATTACGCGGGTGAAACCGCAGAGCGCTGCTAGTTTATTATATGACAGTTGCAACTTTTCTAAACTTTATTTTTAGTCAGGGGCCATTCATAAATTAGGTTACATGTTAAAGGGGAGGGAGGGGGTGGACGAAGTGTGACATTCTGTGACAAGGGGATGGGAGGGGTCCTAAATTTCGTGACGTCACATTCCAAAATCTATTTTATTCTAAGTGTTAAGTAAAACACCAATAAAATTTAAAAAAATGTGACAAGGACGGGGGGAGGGGTCAAAAATCATGAAATTGGCGTGACGTAATTTATGGATGGCCCTTCACAAGCAATGAGGTAATTTGAAATTCTAAACTAGCTAACAGTCTCATTGGTCTTTACTGACCGTAATTAAAACATAATATACTGCTTTAGTATTAAATGATTTCCCTATTAAACTTGCTGCTTCTCCTAAGAGTCTTGTCATAATTTCCTATTCCAATAGGACAAAATGTTACATATGAGATGCATCATGGCAGAATTAGCTGTGAGTGAGGTTCAGTAGTCATGCCTAGCCCAAATTAATTCTTTTTCATTTCTTTTCTTTCTTTAAGACAACTGTTTATGTAGAATAGAATAGAAAAACTTTTATTCAGGACAGACACAACACAACGTTTACAAACACAAATTACAGGAGAAGAAAAGTACAGAATGCGCCGAGCGTGTCCGAACCGAAAGGGTTACCACCTCAGCATTTGCTGGGCGTCAGACACCCAGCGCTGGTTTTCAGTTCGCACCCTGCAGTGACGCACGGACGAGGGTAAATCTAAATATATATAACTCAAAAGTGACTGACTGACCGACATAGTGATCTATCAACGCACAGCCCAAACCACTGAACGGATCGGGCTGAAATTTAGCATGCAGGTAGATGGTATGACATAGGCATCCGCTAAGAAAGGATTTTGATTAATTCTACCCCCAAGGGGATAAAATAGGGGATGAAAGTTTGTATGAAACTTTGTCAATTTAATAATATTCTTAACGCGAGCGAAGCCGAACAAAAGCTAGTAAAATATAGACTTGAACTAAATATTGATGTTTGTGTACACTCACGTTTAGCCCACAGCTTGATGGCTCGCAGCGTCAGTCGGAAGTTGTTGATATTGGGCACGAGGCGGAGGATCTCGTCAGTGACGCGGCAACCGTTGAGTGAGCGCACGCATTTCTGGTCCAAGTTCTTCAGTAGCATGTCGTCGCGCAAGTCAAAAGAATCTGTTAACAAAAACATATGGGTTATTTTTTTGACGAAGCACTAATAGTGGTACAGCCAAATAAAGATATTGGTATTAAAGTAGCTAATTCAAAACCAGAATTTGCTGATTATTTTATTATAGTACTTCTCAAAAGAAGGATTAGTTTACATGATTCTTAGATGTGCGACTTTGGCATATTTTTTCGTCCAATTAAAATGAATATTGAATTGACTTGTGTGTAGTAATTAGTAACACGTAAGTATATTTGTTAGAATACCAATCTCTGCTCGACTGTACATATTTTTTTTAAAAGAAAAACCTTAATTTGGCTTGAACGTAGATAAATACTTAGATAATCGCTGCTACAGATGTATGGAAGTTGAAGAGATGATGCGCCGATCTCAATTATGTTGGGATAACGGCGGGAGGCTGGTACTGTAGTGATAAATTAATCTACATAAATTTAAAATCAAGAATGCTTCGGCTTCATCTAGCTTACAATGACAAGAAAAATTGGACGTGTAAAAGTTTTATGTTTAACCTACTTACAAAATAAATATCATTTATCATGACGAAGCATCACAATGAGAACCGGTTCGACCGATTTGGGTTTTAACATTTTGTTGTGGTTTTTATTTGGAAAATCCAGCGGATATGAAAAAAATACTTTTGACGAAGATTACAGGAAATTGTAGCAGGAAGCAGTGGGAATCTCAACGATAACAAACGTACACAAAACGAACATGTCTCTTTGAAATATTAGTTACCTACAAGTAATTACTTTATTAGCCAATTTACACAATTCAATAGTACCCAGATTGATGCATTATTAGAAGCCAATAATATGAAGGGTCCACTGCAATAACAATAAATATCCTTGTTACCTCGTTTTGAGATAATTCCTTTCAATTGTATTAATGGGAAAAGGAAAGTCGTGTTTAAAAGAATGAATGTTATTGGTTACAGCACATTTTGATTATTGATATTATGTTGTTTCTTTACTCAAGCTTTATTTAAGAACTAAGTAAAAAATATAGTATTTAAAGTTAAAAAAAACCAGGACTTTATTGAGTACCGTTCTTTTGAACTGTCTAAAATATCGAAATTTTAAGTAATATTGGCAAGTTTGTTAAGGAGATTACCAACTACAGATATCCAGTGGCCGAAAGACGTGCTTACTTAAAATTTTTACAAAAATGGACTATCATCATTATTGCAGTGGACCATTCATCTCACAGTGAAAATACAAAGCAAAGAATTGTTCCTATTCACCCCGTATTACTCCAAGGCAAAAGAACGATTAGTCCTACCTACGTTATGTCATGATCTTACAAACGTACAATCAAACACTTATTCCAAAATTTGTGGCAGCTACATTAATTCATTCAGGTGTAATCTAGTATTACCGAAAACAGGGTGTCAATCTACCAACTATTATAAAACGTAAGCGAACGGTTACGTTAACGTGATCGAGTACGTTAGAAACTCACACTAAGCCCCCGTTGCTCAACACGACCGGGTCCACAGAGCAATCATGGAAGGAACTGCAGTTCGGGACAAATATTAGGGGGCCACTGCTTCCTGATTTCGGGGTGATTGAAGGAGGTATAAAGCGACAGATCAGCAGTGCTAGACCATAAAAATTTCTTCGTAAAAACTTATGTGAAGTGGATTGTCAATGTCTAGTTTCAGGTGAACAGTAAGTTCACTTCAAGCTTAAGTCACCTAAATTGAGATTTTTACAGTATCGGCCAGCTTCACCTATCTTACGACAACTAATCCTTCCAAAGGTTGCCTTGAAAAGATCGCTTTTAGCGATAAGGCCTGCACCCATTATGTCAACCTATGTAATGTTTTCTTGCGGGGCGCTGCTAGTATTTTATAGATTCGAACCGTAAGTGTGCGAAAGTCACTTAATAGAGTAACAATAACCGACTTTATAGAACGACCGGTTTATAAAAGCGAAACCGGTGTTTTTGAACGATAAATGAATGGAGTGTCTTTATTTATAAAAACAACGGTACTTCATCACCTGTCCTACACTTAATTCAGAAATTCTCAATGAAACATTGACATTGGTTTCTTATCAAGGCTGCTCGTGAGTCATTTTAATTTTGGACTACGTATTCATATGTATCAATATTGCGAAATCATTGTGAAATGAAGCAAATATACCTCACTAATACATATAATGAGTATTTATGCACTGTAAAACTGGCTGGAGGAGCTCGTAGCTAAAGAATAACAGCCGCACAGGTCTACCTTGAAGGTTAAGCAACGCTTGCCAGGGTTGGTCTGTGGATGGGTGACCATCTTAACATACCGAGTTGCCTCCGTGCCTCGGAAAGCACGTTAAGCCGTTGGTCCCGGCTGTCATTTGCAGATGTTTGGCAGTCGTGACGGATTGTCAGAAGCCAGAAAATCTGACACCAGTCTTGCCAAGAAGTACGGTGTTCCCCAGTTATTGGGTTGTGGAGGTCTGGTAGGCAGCCGCTCCACGTTAAATACTAGTATTCAGCTGAACCCGGTATGACTGGAAGCTGACCTCAATATATGTAGTTGGGAAAAGGCTAGGCAGATGATGATGCACTGTAAAACTTATAGTAGTTGGTCCTGACTCCAGTGACCGTATTACGAAGTGCCAATGCTATCATGATTCGTGTGAAGGAAAGAGATAGTGCTATTCGTCTTGTGTAACTCCGTCTCTCTCTGACACAGACATAATGATGGATTTAAGACGTCATAATAAGCCGCCTGGCTATCATTTGTAGATCTTTGACACTCATAAAGCCACGTTTCCAACTACAATAGACTCGCATGGATGTTGCTTTACGGTGCGCGCTACCGAGGTACAATGTGATCAATCGTTCGAACTTGCCCCGAAATGGATTGAAAATTGCATATTGAAATGTTTGCAAGAGGAACACCGGGCTTATGGACTTAACAACACATATTCAAGCAACCACACAAAGTTTCAATAGCCCAGTGGTTATTATTAATATGTTATGCTTCTTGACATACAGAATGAAACAAAACTGGATTATTTCTCCATTTGGATCTATATCATGGACACATCAAGGTCGACACTTGCTAGGGATGGGAAAACATTTGCTAAATCCTAACTAATTACAGTAAAACGGGGTGAATAGAAATGCAGGGGTGAATAAAAACGGAACTTTGACTTGAATTTCCTCGTTATTTAAACATTGCTTGCAGAAATTAAAAACTCCAATTTTTTAATCAATTATTTGTTTTTCTAGTGGATGGTTTTCCCCTGCATTTCTATCCACCCTGTTCTAGGGTAATAGTCTATATGTTTGTTAAGCTTTAACGCCTAAATTGCTAAACTGAAAGGGTTAGAAGAGATAGAGACAGTTATATGCTACTTTAACGTGAGCGAAACCGTGGGGAAAAACCTAGTTTAATATTTGTATGATTTCAGTTTCAGAAGACGACAGACGTTTGGACTTAAATGTATGCTTAGTGTAATCCATACTATTAGCATTAAACGAGGAAGGTTTGTGTACGTCGTATACAATTTGCACCCGTGCGTAACTGCGGCGGGTCGCTAATGATGTATAGGATCCTTACCTGGTATTTCCTTGAGAGCCAGCCTAGCAAACAGCAAGTCAATCTCGATTCCGTCGAAGTTCATCTTGATGACCGGCACGAATGCGTCTTCTACTGCTCGCAAGTCTTTTACCTGCACAGAAATTACATAGGACACGGTAAGTCTTCTCTGCTTTGACAGATATATCGGTGGTCGAAAGTCCGGCTGCAAAGCGTGTAGATCTGAGTTCAATCTTTTTAGTTTGAGTTTTTAATGAGGAATTTTACAGGCCTAAGCGTAAAGTTTGTTCTGTTTCTTCGCCATAATAAGCCATGATCATCATGCACAGCTCGACTTCACTCAGTGCTGGGTATAATTCTTGGATCGCTTTTTAAACAACTTCAAATTTTCAAAAGAAGGAGGGCGTTCTCAAGACGACTGTATTTATTTTGTGTGTACCGATTTTGATGATCCTTTTTGACTTGTTATCCCTAATACAATCCGTGGCTTCGACTACATTGGTGATTGGTTTTATATAATTTTCGACATAAGATGAAAAAAAATATCTGTAAACGATGGTTTGGAAGAGCATCGTAGTATTTCGAGGTGGTCCTTTCTAGTTTGGTGAAGATCTGATGAAGAACTTCGGGCATAGAAAACGGAACTCATCAATAAATGATAGCAAATCTTCCGGGATTACTAGAAATCGCATGTATGTAATTTTTCGTGGAAATGAAGAGATGGTTTTACCCGAATTTAGAGGGAGTGTTTAACATAGAAATTACGGAGGTAAGAATGAAATGTACCTTAGATTACAATACCCTCAAGTCCATGAAATTAAAGAATATTAAAAGCAACAAAAAAAGCTTTGAAGAAACATTGTTACTTGGTAAAAATGTTGAAACGTATTAATTTTATGTGAGTTTAAAAGTCTTCTCTGTGAACTAGTTTCGAAATTCAAAGAAGTTGTTGGGAAACATTTGCGGCTGTTGTTTCTACGGTAAACAATGTTTTTTGTTGTTGTTTAGTCTTGGGCAACTTTGTTGTCAATAGCTGTTTATTGAAGCTTAATAAATATGTTTTTTTTTTTTAAAGAGAACGACTAGAGAGAGATCTTGGGTAGTAAATCGGATCCTAGCGACATTATACACATTGCATATAAGCGGATTCTGAAGTCAGAGTGGTCTCTTAAATAGTCAATGACACTCACTTGTTAAAATTTAAGGCCATCTCAGTAAAATAGATCTCACAACCAACAAGCATATAATCCTTCCGACCGAATCTCGGACACAGTGGTCCATCTCAACACTCAATAGCCGTAAGTAAGTACAGTGAAATCCGTTTATTATGACGCCGCTTATAACGACCAACCGCTTAATATGAAGTAAAACAGAGCTCATTTTGGTTTTCTTGGTATTAAATTCTTTAAATAACTGGCTGTAGCAGTGATACTGATACTTTCTATTCCTTGAATAGCGAAGATGAAAGCTTCGTAAGTGTTCCTTCTCTAGCTGACACTCTAGTTTCCTTTTTTTCCGATGTCACAAAGAACTTTAATGTGGTCCATATTAATGCCCAGAGTATTCCGGCTCATTTCCCCGATATGCTGGCCAGTTTTGACTGTAAGAATATTCATGCGATCCTTGTTTTTGAATCATGGTTAAAGCCCTGCCTTTCCTCTTCCTCTTACTCTCTTCCAGGTTATCAACTCATCAGGAATGATCGAGCGATCGGTGGTGGTGGTGGGGTGGCCATTTATCTTCGTAACTACATTCCTTTCTCTGTTGTTAATATGTCCACTCAGCCAACCCCGCCGAACGCCGGTGAACATCTTTTCCTGGAAGTTGAACTACATCACTCTAAAATTCTCCTTGGAGTCTACTACTGTCCTTCTCTTCGGATTAACTACTTTTCTTCTTTTGAACGTGTTTTAGAAGCATTAATTCCCTCTTACAGTCATAGCATCATAATGGGCGACTTTAATACGTGTCTCCTTAAAAATGACTCCCGCTCTACTTCTCTACGACGTATTGTCGAATCTACAAACCTCTCTATTCTTGATCTTGGTGCCACACACCATTTTCCTAACTCGGTTCCCTCACTTCTTGATCTTATTTTCGTTTCATCTCTCGATCACGTCGCCAAACATGGTCAATGTTCAGCTGACGCCTTTTCCTATCATGACCTTATTTTCACTTCTTATAAAATTCGAACACCTAAGCATAAGTCCAAAACACTTCTACTTCGCAATTTTGATGGGATGAACATTGAACGTCTTCGTGAGGATGCCACCAATATTGACTGGACGCCTCTGGTTACTTCCTCATCCGTCGACGAACAAGTTGGATTTTTAACTTCTACCTTAATGAATCTTTATGACACTCATGCACCTATTCGAGCTGTGAGAGTCAAGCATCTCCCAGCGCCATGGTTGACTGATGATATCAAACTTTTAATACACAAGAAAGCGACTGCAAAGTTTAAGTTTAAAATTCGGCCAAATGATATCAACAGGGAAAAATATGTCTCAATTAGAAATCATAGCAGCAAGGTGTGTAGGAACGCATACCGCCAACATATCCATAGTTCAGTTCAAAATGGTGATCCAGCTAAGGTCTGGAATTTTCTCAAATCATTAGGTATCGGAAAAAAGTCTCATGATATGATTCCTAAAGATCTGGACTTCAACTTATTAAATAGTCATTTTTCTACTTCGCTCGTATTGGATAGGGCCACCAAAGCTGCTACGCTAAGTCATCTTTCAAACCTTCCGATACCAGATTATTCCCCTTTTGTCATAAGTCAATTCACTGCTTGTGATGTTAAAAAGAGTATTTTATCGATAACATCCAACGCCGTTGGTAGTGACTGTGTCAGTCGTAAGATGATCATTCCCATCCTTGATAACATTCTTCCGGTTATCCTTTTTATAATTAATTTTTCTGTTTCCAGTAGAGTCTTCCCGCATGCCTGGAAAGATGCCCAAATTATTCCTTTACCTAAAAAATCTCATCCTGCATCCTTTTCTGACTATCGTCCCATTTCTATTCTCCCATTCCTATCCAAAGTCCTTGAAAAACTTGTTCACCAGCAACTCGCCACATTCCTTTCCAAGCACAACCTGCTAAATCCCTTCCAATCTGGTTTTCGACCTGGACACAGCACTACTTCGGCACTCGTGCATATTACGGACGATATCAGGTCTGGCATGGAGATGGGGAAGTTAACTGTACTGGCATTGCTTGACTTTAGCAATGCTTTTAATGCAGTTGACTTCGACATTTTGCTTGGCATTCTGCACTCTTTTAACATATCTCCTTCGGTAATTGACTGGTTTCATAGTTACCTGTTTGGCCGCCGGCAGCGTATTTGCACTGAGGGATCTTTTTCTTCTTGGTGTGACACCTCTTCTGGTGTGCCGCAGGGTGGCGTGTTATCTCCTCTACTTTTCGCACTTTTTATTAATTCTATCACTCAACGACTTTCTTCTTTCTACCACTTGTATGCTGATGATCTCCAAATTTACACTCAAGCCTCCCTTGGAGAGTTATCTGATGCCATTGAGACTATAAATAAAGACCTCGCTAGAATTGGTGACTGGAGCAATGATTTTGGGCTGAAGATCAATCCAACTAAGACGCAGGTCATTGTAGTTGGTAGTTCCCGGACTGTCTCTAAGATTGACTGGTCTAAACTTCCTCAGGTTTCTTTTAATAACGCCATTATTCCTGTAAGTCACGTTGTGAAGAACTTGGGGATTTATATTGACAGCACTCTTTCCTGGACTAAGCAGCTGCAGGAAGTAAGTCGTAAAATGTTTGCGTCAGCGGGCTCACTGAGGCGCCTTCGCAATTTTCTTCCCATTACCACTAAAATTGCGATAGTACAATCTCTTCTTCTCCCTATCCTGGACTATGCAGATGCCAGCTATCTTGATCTTACCCAAGACCAATTGGACAAGCTTGAGCGACTTCAAAATCTCTGTATCAGGTTTATATTTGGCTTGCGCAAGTATGACCGAGTTTCTGAATTTCGTGTTAAGCTCAAATGGCTTCCTATTCGCCTTCGTCGGAATGCCCACATACTTTCTCTACTTTATAATGTGCTCTTTAATCCTTCTGCCCCTTTTTATCTTAAAGAACGCTTTCAGTTCCTCTGTGACACGCATTCTAGGTCCTTGAGATCATCGGAAAATCTAAAATTAAGTATTCGTTTGCATTCCACTTCCTTCTTCGATAAATCTTTTAGTGTGCAAGCAGCTCGTTTGTGGAATGAATTACCCATAGAAGTGAGACGTGCCCAAACGCTACCAGCGTTTAAAAAAATGGTGAAGGAGCATTACTTTTCTCTATAATTGTTCCGCTCCTTTCTCATCTATATGCCTATTTGATATTTATTAGTATATTATATTTTATTTATGTATTTTATATTATTATGTCTAATTAGTATTATTTATAACGATTGTACACTGACAGCCCTAAATCTATCTCCTTTCGTTCAGTCCATCCAAAGGTTGTCTGTAAGAGATTGCCTTGTGCGATAAGACCGCCCATTGTACACTTGTTTTTATAAATTTTTTCCTGTTTTTATTACAAGGTGTACAATAAAGTATATAATAAATAAATAAATAAAATAAATAAATAAATAAGTGCGGATATAATGACATAACGCTTATTATGACCTATTTTTCAGAAATTATGTTTGGTCATTACTATAACCAACAATTTACGCTTTTTATGACGTCCGCTTAGTATGACGTATTTTTCACTTCCCTTCGATGTCATTATAAGCGGATCCAACGGTAGTTACTTAGTGTGTGCAAAAGTACAGGTGCTGATGCATTAGACGGCAATCCGACACGACCGGAGATATCACGCGCAGGATCAACGGCTGCTACTTCCTAACTTCTCCGGGCAGCTACTGAGAAATTCCCAATGGAAAATTCCAAAAAATTTTGTCTGACTTAGGCATCAAAGTTAGGACGCCAAACTAGGTAGCCGCGCTTGTGACCACGAGTTCAAGGCAGTCAAAATTGCCTAAGAAGTGAATGAAGCAAAAACAGTTTTGATTCAAGAATAGCAATTGATGCATAAAGCATAAGGTTTTCAGTAAGAAATTTACCTAGAAAACGATTATTCTCTGACAGTACTAGTAGATTCTTTTGAGAACACATTCATTGTGCGTAAGGAGTGGAATTCCCTGCCAGAGTCTGTGTTTCCTGATAAGTCTTTAAGGCGCGTCCCCGAGCAAAACGCAGCGGTAGCCGTTTTTTGTGTAGTTTTTAGGAGCCATCTTCTCATTATCCATTAGAAATATCAACAAATAAAAAATACATTAAATTTCTACATAATCTTGACTCCAAAATGGTAGTTTTATTTTTTTTATTTTTAAGGCGTAATGTTTAATTATAGAGTCGCAACGAAACGACAGAAATGAGAAATAATTATTTTTAATTTGCATCTCCTCGTAAAGTAACCATTATTTTGGTTTGCTACTTAAAATAATGGATAGGTAATTTAATAATAAACATTTTGCTAGTTTTATTTTTTATTTAACTCGAAAATTTGATTTTATATAGAATTTACTATAAAATCTGAGCGTAATCGCACCGAATCTTGCGGGTGCGGCGAAGAGGGAACGAATGCTCAAGGTTATTTGGTCAGGGTAGCGCCTTAAGTCAAGAGTGAATAAGTTACTTCTAGGTAAGCGTGCTTCATATTCGACCACATCGCAATCTCAGAATTAAAGGGGCTTAACTCAAAATTCCTGTTACTTATAATTATATAATGAACGTAAAAACATACTCTAAAAGCCAGTGATGAAAAAGATTCCACAATATGACTGGGAAAGGGGCAGTTTATACATAGGTCTCGGGAGATGTTTGTTTTTTTACCCTACACCTTTTAAAGATTTTAATTCTTGCTCATTTGCTAAAAATTTCAATTTTCGAGTTATGTCCCTTTAATTCTAAAGGACACTATCGCTTAAAATCATCATTAGTGAAAAAAATACTGACCTGTGGCTGTAACTTCAGCAGTTCATAGAAAGAGGCGAAGTAGTCAGTCCGGTCGATGTGGCGCGGGGCCACGCACAGCGCGTCTATGTCAGCACCTCGGTGGTGCACCTGCAATGAAGTAAAACATGATATAACAAGAAGATGAAGGAATACAAGGCCGCGGCTGCTCAGCGTCCAAATCCTCGGCGCACAGATGACCGCATAGTGTCTTAAGTGCGGATAATGAAGACCATTTTTTTTTGGGATTGGATATCATCAAATGACTTCTCCCGCTCTGGGTGTAGCGGAAGGGAGTGTCAGACTCTTATTGACTAAAACCAACCCGTGACCCTTCTTGTGCCCTTTGCGTTCCAGGGCCGCGGTGACTCTTTCGAACAAAATCCGCAGCCCATAATGAAGACCCTACAAACAAAATCAACTTAAAAAAACTATATTTACTGTCAAATATTTCCACCCTTTCAAAACAATATATCCAACCAGTCAATCCGTCCTGAGCAACGCACCACCGCTGCCTCAATCGTCATACTTTTTCTGTGACAACGACCAAAGGAGCTTAAGCAGCAAAGGGCCCCTATAGATAGTCGGCGTACGAATACTTTGTCAAATGAAAGCGTATAGCTAGCTTTAGGTAGTTCGAGCACTACCAGAGTTCCGGAATTTGATCGAGAGTCACTGCGGCCTTGGAACGTGGCGGGCATTACGAGAAACACGAATGGGTTTTAGCCAGTAAGAGTCTGACACTCCTTCCGCTCCGCCCAGAGCGGAAGAAGTCATTTGATGATTTACCATCCTTAAAAAAAAAGGTAGTTTGCGGAACCTAGGCCCAATCATGTTCCGCTTTTGGCTGCGGCTGATAAAAAGGATCCCAAAGCTTGAAAGAGACAGAACAGATGACGCAGACCATATGTGTGCTAAAAATACTTTCCAAAATGAAAACGAAACCGTGATGATATTGATGTTTGAAGAGCGACACCCAAAGCGATCCCTTGTGGATCCATATCCGCAAATTTATCGATTTACTTCATCACATAATAAGATACCTCAATAAATATCAATTATTTTTTATTTATCCTGTTCCACTTTACGCGTCATTTTAGCATATTTCAGCGATGTAATAAGTCTTTTTGCGGCCGACATTGTAATATACGCATATCTTTTGAAGGGCACCTTCATTTTATAGTGGGCAATACAAGTTTTATTTATATTTATTTTCTGGTATCTTCTGAATGAATTTGATGTGGTAAGGAAAAATCGTTTTTTGGTTGTAAATAAAGCTTTTTCAATTTAAATGCATTCATAATCATAATCAGCCTTTTAATGTTCCCACTGCTGGGACACAAGCCTCCTCTCAAGGAGAGGGAATGGGCCGTAATCCACCATTCGGGCCCAGTGCGGGTTGGTGAATGTCACGTATTCGAATTATTGGTTCAAGGACATGCCGGGTTCCTCACGATGTTTTCCTTCACCGTTGTGAGAGCAGAGGTGATGAAATGAATTACACAAAGTAATGCGCCTGGCAGGGTTTGAACCCGCGACTTACAATTCGTAAGTCGGGGCCGTTACCACTCTGCCATCACTGCCCCTCGGCCTCACTAAAAGCATTATTTATCTCAAAAAAATACCATGTGTGACTGACAGACCACCAACAGCTTCTACTACTGAATATAGCCCCTGAAGCCACCAGGGAGCTTCTGTCCTTGTGGACAGAACTATGCATAATGGACTTAATTTGACGACACGGTTTGCGTAGTGGTTGAGCGATTGGCTGCTGCGATACGTGTCGCGGGTTCGATTCCCGCACGGAACAAGTATTTGTATGGCCTAGAGATAGTTGTTCCGGGTCTGGCTGTATGTGTATGTGAGATTGTATATTTTTAAACGCACCCACGACACAGGAGAAAATCCTAGTGTGGGGGCAAAGTTAAAAAAAAATGATATGGACTCAATGGAATGAAAATAATGGAGTGCCTAGTATACTACTACGGTCTACAAGTTTAAAAATACAATTTCTTGCACATTGAAACATTACGAGGTTTTCTCTTTAAACAAGTAAGTATCTGTGAACAAAGTTCAGTAGAAACTTGGTTATTACCTTGGTGATGAACGAAGCTTTATAAAAATTCAACATAAATAATGGTTTATTGTGTTAAAATTAGTATCATTTAGGATCGTAAACTTGTGAAGCGGTAAACACGGTTTACGAGAAAAATAACGACTTGAGGTTATTGCAATTTAATATCTTCTTCTCATAATAAAACATTTTTAATAACTCATTTATGTAACTGGAGTCTTGTAACAAACTGTTTATTTATTTTCAACTGTCTTTTTTTTTAATACTATCAGATTTTCATAAAAAAAAAAATTTCAAGGTGCTCTAAATCAAATAGAAAAGATGTCAAACAAATTCTGGTATAAAAATATTAACTCTACACTCTGAAAACAAGGTTGATGGAACATCCCACTAGGGCCTTAAGTCTGCTATTACAATAGTGTCAGAATGGTCTACCATTGATTTCATAATGGTTGATTTTTACAAGTTTGGTAATCTACTAGTATATAAAAGCGTCACTATGACTTTCCAATGGTCAACCACTGACACTCCATTGAAAGAAATGGCATGGAATGGTAATCTCGTACATAATGGCAAATTAGTGACAGACATATGCAGTAATCTGCTAAAATTTTGACACTTCCTTTGATCAGTGACCTACCATTAGAACATCATTGTGCAGTCATTGCTTCGAATAGCTCGGGTATCAAAAAGTATTACAAAACCATTGACCAACCAATGATCAACCATTATGTATTTAGCAGATTACGAACTTTTAGCAAAATGACAATGGAATCGTGTTGGAATGACAAATTTATAAAAATAGCAGACTTGGGGCCCAGATCAAGGTAACAAAAAAGATACCTATTTAATCAATCACTCACTGATTACCTCTTTTTCTCTTAGTTTTAGAAAAAAGCTCATATCATGGTGAAAAATGGCAACCATCCAGTTTGTACCACAATCTGATTATATAAACTGAGCACTTATTCAGAAAAACAAATGAACAAAAGGTAAATTTGGTCCACCCTCAGAAATGCAAGTACATCAAAGATCACTTACCCCCAATCTGTAAGACCCAAAAGTGTAAATATTCCCGCCAACAGTATCAGCAACACTAGGCGGCATGTTCTTTCGCATCGACTCCTCCCTGATCCACTGCCTCACGAGGCGATGCAAGGCTCCCAAGACTTCCATACGATGATGCATTTCTTGCTCCGATTCAAACACCCCATAAGGAACCAAGGATTCTTTCAGTTCCGTGGTTTTTTCTATGTCAATGGGCTTTGGACCTATTTGGAAGAGTGATAATGTTAATTGTGTGTTTAAACAGCAATCATGTCTTTTCTTTGGTTAATATTTATTGTTTTTTTCAAAGCATTAGGGACATGCATGAATCAACCAACCACAATAACAGAAGAGACAACAGGGATTTTAATAAATGTGATTGGTCTATTCCTGGACAGAGAAATGAAATTTTTCTATTCTTATTAAAAATATGATGAAATACAAAGAGTATATACACACCTGCCATAGATATAGCAGAGGTCATGCCCAATGTCTTCAAATTCTGCTGATTCTGGTGCTCATTTCCCTTTGTTGTATTTATGGGTGGTATCGGAGTATTGCTGTGAGAGTACTGAGAAGCCGGCCACATCTTGGACATGCTACTTAAACTCCTGTACTACAAAATGATACCGATGACAACTACTATCTTACAAAACTAGGTGGGGCTCATTTATATAAAAATGCTCTCCTTTTGGACAACTGCTGGGTTTCTTAAGAAGTGGGTGCAAATCTGAAACAAAGATAATTTTATTTGATAATGTGGCAACTTTGTACGATTTATTGTTAGGTGCAATGCTACAAATGATTGAGAATTAATGTTTGGATTTGACAAATATTTATTGGGGCGATTTTAAGTAATTTACGTTTCAGAGTGAGGCTTGATCTTCATCATCCTGTCACCCAATATGCTGAACCCATGTAACACTGAACACTGCACAGGGGTTTTGAATGACATGTTTTGTCTTCTATTCACTCCCATAACAGTCATGTTATAATTAATTATTTTGCTTCATTCAGCCTTGTTTAATTCAAAATAGTAATGTTTTAAGCAAGCACTAACTCCCATTATCATTCAAGGTTTTTTGACAGCTAAATATTTGCTTGCAGGAGTTAAAAACATGGAAACAATTGTTATTTTAACAGCCAGAAAAAGACATACAATGTAACAAGCCTCCGAGTTTAGAGTTTACAGTAACAAACGATTGTTAACTTCTAGTAATTATGTCTTGTGGTAATTATTTAGATAAACATGAACAAAACAAGGTTATGGACATTACGAGAACTAAATATTTTGATCAAAGATAAGAATAACTGAATCAAGAACACATGGTAAATATTGTGATCCCTATTATTTTACTAACATCAATGGAAACTGTGCGTCAATGGTTGTAATGTTTCTCTGAACAGCTTATCACAGGTCAATGTTTTGCTTGTAAATAAATAATGACGTAAATCACACGAAACTTTGCTAAGAATATGTGTGCTACGGTATTAGTAGACGCAATTCAAAGAAGCGGCCGTGATGCGTAAGCAAAAATCGAACTTAGAAAGCACTAAACTATTTGTGGACTCAAATCAGGGTTCGTTCACCTACTTTTTATCTCCGTCTCTATTTGGCGACAACGGAAGCACTTAACATATTCCAGCACGTTTAACAGTTGAAAGCAATGCACCACTACTAATAAATAAGAAAAAACATCAAGAACGTTACTTGCTAACAACAGATCCGTGGACGAATTCTTTTGTTGTCTGTATGAACTAAGGTCACAACTTATGTAAATATGACCCTCACTGGTATCTGAACCTTGAATCTCGTTACGAATTCACAAAGAAAAGTTTACGATACATAGTCTTAACACTTATCATGAAAAACATAAAGAAAACGGAATACGCATTAAAAAAGCTCACGTTGCTCAGAGCAGATTGTTATTACGTTACCGAGCATTTTATAGTGCTCTATCATAGATGGAACAATTCACACTTACCAATTTATGATATCATCCGGCCTAAGCTGCAATATTTTACACATGCAGTTATTGGAAATCATAATAAAACAAAGAAACAAACATTAATTTCCAAACAAGCACCTAACAGTCGCCAACAACAAGGCAGCCATTTTTATAAAGATGGCGCTAATAATTCTTGCTAGTAACAAATAAAAGCTGATTTACCGGTGTTTCCATCGTTAAAAAGTTAGAAGATGCCGAAAGGATCAAATCTTGTTGTTGACAAAAATTGTTTTCTATTAAATACTAACGTTTTCCTAGATTAGTAATAAATTCATCAACTAATCCCAACTATATTGGGGTCGGCTCAATCAAATCGAATTCAGCTGAATGCCTTTATTTTACGAGGAATGGCTGCCTAGCTGACTTCCACAATAAACAAAATAGATTAGTAATTCATTGATTTCTAGAAAACATTGTGTTTGGAAAAATATTATAAATTAGCGTATTATGTGATTATGGGTGATAATGATAATTTTAGTGCTAAATCTCATGTAACGTATCAATAATTTGCAATAACAAAACGTCTATCGGTGCGTTCAAAGTTTCAAATACTTGTTACTTTTGCGCATGCTCCATTGGCAGTTTTTTCAGTGACGTATCACAAAACTCCGTTGAACTCGTTCACATATCACTATCTCTTTTCATGTGCTGCCAAAAGAAAGGGATTGATAGAGAGCCGGTTGATGTTTTCGTGTCAGCCTTGTGCCCATTTACGAGGAGTAGGTAAAATCCGCCATCTTGAGAGTGAATTCAAGAATGTGAGGACTTTTAGCGGAGTTAAGTGAATTTCTTTAGTAATTTTATTATTAAATGGATTTATATTTGTCCACCACGTGATTTCGTACCCTGTATTCTAGCCATTGGCATTAACGGAAACACTTTGCGCGTCGTTATAAAGCTTAAACGCCGAATTCCTTGATAGTGTTTATGTGACAGGAGAAGACACCGTAAGCTTTCTAATAGTTTTTTGCGTGTCTATTTCCGTTTTCCATCTCGACGATCGTTAACATATACGTGAAAGTGAAATAGGTATCGCGTATCGTTACACAGTTTTCGTTATAGGGCTTCGCGATGTTTTTTTCTGGTCGAAAATGCGGTTAGATGGGCGTTGTTGGTCGGCGATCGGTGGAGTTAAGTCGGGGCCTGTGTCGGCGTCCTGGTGAGGGCCTGGGCCGGTCGGGCGGGCTGAGCGCGCGGCCGCCGCAGAGGATGCGAAGCGCGAGGGTGGTCTAGCAAGGTGTTAAAGTGTTTGAACTAGTGTTATTGTGAAAATGTCGACGACTATGAGGCCTACTCTTCAGACTGTCCCGGAGTCGTTGCCGGCTGACCACGTGACGAGCCCAGCTCCGGCCCCCGCGACAACCACCGCCACCGCAGCGCCCTCGGCGCCCAGGCATCCCAGACCTATGTTCAAGGTAAGTGCCCATCTGTTTTGGTTCCTCAGTCATAGTGGTACACTGCTGCTGATAAACAAATCAGATAACAAACACATCAAGTGCCTTACATAACTATTTAATTATACTGAAAACTCATTTGTGTATTTATTGTTTGGATAGCATAAACTAATAACTGGATCTTTTGTTTTTTTTTCCTTTAATAACATACACACAAGTATTGCTACATTGTTATCAGAGGTTCAATATTAGAAGGAGATAAGGATGGATTAATTTATGGTAGTACACAGATAATCTGTAGATTATGTTTGAGTGTAGCATACATGAATTAGTAATTGTGTAAACTGCAATGGTAGCCTAGATAGACTAGAAAGTGTGGTCAGCGTTGCATGGCATCTAAACTATAAAATATTAAATGAAAAAAAACATACTTTTAATTCTTCTGTTATTATTATTGGTATTTTAATGAAAACTGAAGATTTTTAGACATTATTTCAATTAAATAATTGTGGAAAGGTGACTGATATGGCCATTGTATAATTTGAGGCAGTTAGCAAGAACATCTAGTTTCAAATTCAATTAAATTAGGAAACCACTTAACAATATGTAACCAACCTGCACCTAACAGCCATAGACAGTCTGAAAACTTTAATGAAAAGAATTTAGCCAAATTGTTATCACTTGAATGTAAACCTTTGCAACAACAATGTTTCCATTCAATAATTACAACCTTACATAATAACCAGAATAAAATAAAACTGGTACACAACAACCAACAAGTTGGACAAGTTGGGAGTCATAAAAATGAATAAAAAAGTGGGTAGTACTTGCACAAACCAGCAACAATGTAGGATTACTCATTCATGCTAACTTATCTCTTTGCATTGCTATGTTATATAAAAACCTGGCTTTTGTTTGATTTCAAACTGCTCTAGACAATACATTGACTCACTGTTAAACTGTCAATTAGGTACATACAGAGTATGATAATGTATGGTTTGTATTTAAAACTGCTAGCCTGTAGTTTCTGTAAACCTTGTTAATTTGTTGTTATTCTCATATGTTAATTCAATAACTCAACACATTCTTTTATAGCCAAGTGCTGGACAAAACCTATTTGAGATTTGTTTGTCCCGAATACCAATCAATCATGTTTATGAGATTTCAATTGAACTATTTGTAAGCAAAACTAATTTTGTGCTTTAATATTGACAATACATATTATAATTCTGCCTTCAGTTAGGAAGAGGAAAGAAGAATTGAATTTATTACCTAACTCAGAAAGCAATGTTCTTTCATTAAACTAATGTCCTTACATGATTCTTGTGTTTTAATATTCATAATATTATATTTAGTTTTTGCAGATAGAATTAGGTAAAATATACTTATTTGCAGAAATGACTCATCATGTTAAAACGTTTTGTAAACTTTTTTAGCACAAACTTCATTGTTACAAGTCACCTCAATGTTGTTTTATTATTAACCTTATAATATCCATATTGTATTCTATAAATATTCCTCAACTGCTGAACAACAACACATTTACTTTTAGTTACATAATAGAATACATCCTTGCTTTCAAAGGCAACTGAACTACTGAGAAAAACAGCAACAAAATTATAGTATCACAAGATCCAATAACAACTTTTCTCATTGGGCTTGATCGGAATTTTTTACTAATTTTGATATCATATGGACTGATTTTGTTTATTAATAAATAATAATAATAATATAACTTTTATTTCGGGTAACAAAGACCCATAACATATATACCTTACAGACTAACATACATATTAATAAAATGTTGAGCAAAATTCAAAATCATACAATGTTATAGCAAAACTTCACAGTCTGTAATTAGCTAGGCATGTAGTTAATTTAGCATTAGGTATATTTAGTGCTAGGGAATACGAAACAAAACTCATTTTTATGAATCACCAGCATTCTATTTCTATAAATGAAACATGAACAAACAAACCAACAATAATATAGCTGGCATTTTCAATTAAATTTTTAAATTATTATTAAGTAGGTATAATAATTTGTGTTGAACTGTTAAACTGTATCTAGTAGCAATGGCATGATGAGTCATTTTCAATTAACATACAGTAAATGTAGGTACTGTTAATTTGGATACAATGTTCTGTAAATTATGTGCTTTGTTGTATTGGACTGTTCCTATATTAACTCTACCAGCTGAAAGAAGCTATGATGATAAAGTTATTGTTACACAAGCAAATATTGAGCTGGTGTCCACAACTCCTAAGGCTTGGAGCCTTACATACTTATAATTAAATATAATTTATTTATTATAAGTACCTGAAGACACCAGTAAAACTAAATAAAGTTGTAAATGGAAACAACTTTCTGTCACAAAGCTTTAAATTAAATGAAAAAGCAGATGAAGCAAGTTTACACCATACATTCAATGTCTATACTAACAAAAATGTTAGTCAAACAATTGAGTAAAAAAAAAAACAACACATCTTTATACTGTACATGTGAAGTTAAATGACACCTGTAAACAGTTACACCTTGTTTGTTTACACAATAAAAGTAGAAGCTCTTTAAGTTGTATATTTACAAGTCATATCATATCAGCAGGGGAATGTAGCAATGCTTTTCAAAGTCCTTGCATTCTCTCTTTGTTTATTTATATATCAGATGTTATTAATTCATTATGACTACAGATTAAGCATAATTTGCATATTTCAAACCTGTTGAACGCAAAAAGTATAATTTAATTTATGAAAAGAAACATATTTGTAAATTGGAATTATGTTAAAATATTGTTTTGTTAACCTCATGTTTGTCAAAACTTAGTTAAGTAAGTAGGTATTTATTATTATAATAGTATCAAAATAATATTTCATTATTTACAGTCTGTTAGACACTTGATGTGTTGAATATTGATGTAATAATGTGGTAAGAGTATGTTTCATAATCCCACATGCCCAGTGACCTCACATTTCGCTCGCGGAAACAAATTCCTTTATTAATATTTCAGCAGTAAAAAAAGGCTACTGATGACTGGGGAATCGTAATTTATGCTCCATGTGAAGCTTCGAGCCTGTTTCGTCATACAAACTGATAAAAATGTATTGTTTTGTGTTGCCATGTTGTTGAAATATGTCTTTCAAGCTTATACTGTTGTCTGCGGTTTTATTTATAAACGGCCAAGAGTTATTACTTCGTAACAGGATAATTCGGCAGCGTGATACTTAAGTATTTTGACGTACTTCTGCATGATATCGACTTTATAATAACATTTGATTTGTATCTCTCTTTGAGTTATTGCAGATCATTAAACTAGGTGAAAACGTTATTCTAACTGCGATTAGAACTTTATTCTGGTTTTCATCATAAAAAGGCGCGTGTTCGAAGTTTGAAACATACCATAAAGTTCGTCATAGAATTCGACCAAAAAGTCGTAAACAATCGCTTTATGGAAGCTGAATATTTAAGTACATTAATTATAATATATTATGTCACTTCAATATTTTGTTATTTACATTGGAGTTGTTTACGTGGCGCTGGGTGTCGTCTCATGCATAAGCATCAGGCCTGGGGGGTTAGGGACGGCTGGCCTTCCATCTGCCCCAGTTACACGCTATACAACCTACCTATATGGCATTATATATGTAAGCTTCACGTTATATTACGCGTCATTGAGTAATTTTAGGGTTCGGTAAAGCGCTTATTCACTGTTGGCAGGTTTTTCGCTTTAAAAGCGTGCGTGATTTAATTGAACATGTTTCGGGAAAAGTTTTACTTCATTGGCAACACTGTCCGGCGACCGCTTGTGTGACGTCATAGTTCACGTTGCGGCAATTTTCCTCCCGTCGTGTTTACCTTTTTTTTCCAATCATCATAACGCCAATCGAGTTAATATCACCTGCCTGTTAATAAGCATGCACGCGATACAAAAACGACATGTTTTATTTTTATTGTTTATGTACATAGCCAATTGTAAACAGTTTATTTCTATGTAATGCTTGTTGAGTTTCACACTCTTTATAATTATGTAATACGAATAATACGCATTTATACAGAGTATGTTCCACCTTTAGTATAATCGATATTTGTGAATAAGTGTAAATGGACACTTCATTGCTTAGAAAAGTGCTATAATCACATTTATAATTCGATTAACCAAACTCCAGGATATTGATACTAAAATACGCATAATTATGCAAAAATCCGACGTATCAAAACACGCTTTTTATTAGTCATCTCTCAGAATTACAGCTCATGAATAAAAAGAAATAAACACGACTTTAGTAATAATAAAGAAACATTCGCTTTATTGTTTAACCAGTTGATGTAATAATCTTGTAATGTAACATGTTGCAACACCACACGCTGTAACGGCTGAATTTACCGGGCTGTAGGAAGAGACAACCGGGCATTGATTTAAATAATTAAGATAGGGTCGTCCGACCGTTTACTTATACGCATATAACGTAAGAAACACGGTATTTTTAATTTATCGCGTACACGACCAATCCCGAAGGTTGCCGACCGCGTAGCTAGTTTGCTACGGTATAGATGGGTCAATAACAGGCCAATTTGTGGCGTCAAAAAATCTTCCAGTCTGTAATATTCCTTACTTTATGTCAATACAAACAGGGGGCGGAGACGACGCTATACAAAGCGGAAACTTTTCTTAAGCTACAATATCTTACAACCTAGGAAACTGCATTTCCCAAATTCCTAATCCAAGATTAAATCACACGAGATGCAAGATCTAAAAATAACCAAACGGGATCAACGTAGGCGCAGTGACAACGAAAATATTTATATAATTCAGTGTAATCATTCCGTTTTACTTCTATGTCTAGTTACAGATCAAAATAGATTATGAGAATTCATAGTACAGTTGTAACAGCTGTTTGTTATTTTAGGTTTTAGCCTCATTTGCTGATAATAGCAACGTCCAGAGATTGACATAGTTGCCTGCTTAGACTTTGCCAACATAGATTTTGATCCACTTGAAAACTTCGTCTAAGATAAGACTCGTTTTGATTGATGTACTTACATATTTCTATGAAAAAATGTCTGAGTAAAGTATTTGAAAAAAAAAAAGCTACGATTTCAAAATATTTTATTCAAAGAGGTCATAATTTAGCGTTGCTAAACAAGTCTTGATTCTAAAGCGAGACAGATTCCTCTTATTAAAAATATTCACAAAGAAAGTGTCAGCCAAGGAGATGCATTTAAAAGTAAAATGTAAGCTGTAGGAAAATGCGTCCTTCGCTTCGTGAAGTAGACGTCTAGAGAAATTCTTTTTAATACTGTTGCAAACGAGGAAAGTTTTAAAACGAATAAAATCTGATACAATAGCTTTGTTTTCAAATAAAAGGGAACTAGATTTTGTAGAACGCCATTCAGTATTTAATTAAAAAGGAGTACTTAAAAGATATGATTTTGTAAACACGTTTCAAAATTGCTGAATAGCTTACGCGGTGAAAACGTTGTTTGAACTCTCCAAAGTTAATGAAAGGATCCATTTTATAGGTTATAGATGTATTTAATAAGCGTTTGGTTTTGTTTTGAATAAAGGAATAATTTTACCAGTGCCAATAGCTGCCCTGACATAAAAGAACATTTCCATCGTTTTCGACGCAGAGTTATTAGGAAAACAATTCTTTTATAAATCGAGTCAAAGTTGAATTATAAGTCATCCCAGAGTTTCCTTGTAACATAATGTTTTTTATAGTAAATTGTCAGGCTATTACAATACGATTATCTAATAATAAGACCGTGGACTAAGACATCCTGAATTTTAAATAGCTTTCGACAAATTTTATGCTAGTATTTTTAGTAATATTGAAATAAACGATGGACGAACTGTGAGAAAGATTAATCGTGAATGAGATCAATAGTAAAATGACAATTTAAGGAAAAGTGAGAGAAGAAGACTTGTTTGCACTGAATCCAAATATCGCAAGCGCAAGAAAATCATGATGTTTAGTTAGTTCAGTAAAATTTAAGTTTAACGACAAGAAGTTTGACTTTACATGCAAAAAGATTAGCTATTCTTACTAATGAACTTGACGATAAACGTTTCTAGGATAGCTGTCCCAAGCGATAAAGACAGCACGCAATGTATTTTAGTTAGCAGCAATTTATGCGACATTTAGGTGACATCTTATACTTAAACCTAGGTTCTATTCTGGTCTAATCTAAATCCAGTCAACGAGCATTAGAATCGATATCAAACATTCGTAAGTTTCTTCGCAAGTTCTCATCTTTACACTATTGAATTACTGCAGATACATGCTCATTATTTTTAATAGGATCGTCGCCTTAAAACGACTTAAAACGACTTAAAATTTGCGATATTTTTATTAGTACTTTGATGTAGTGGTTGCAAGTAGGACTGTTCATTTCTCAGTTTGAAAGTGGTATTATTGACTTTTTACGTTGGGGACTTCTCAAATTGAAATCGGGATTTGTGTCCTTTTCAAAAGGCCAGACCCCCGTCCCCTATGACGTGGGACAGCATTACGAGAGTGGTGTGTATTGCATAACTACCTATTAGTTCTTACCTATACTACCTCAATCTTAAACGTATCTTTATCCATAGATAGAGGATACATGAAAAATTCGCCCCACGTAAATTCAAAACTAGTCTAAATGATAATCTGCCGAATGGATTCCTCACACGATCCTGATTTACATGCTACCTTGTCAGTCCAAGCCGTGACTTCGTCTAGACTACTTAATAGATTTTACATATTTCTAAAACAAGACCTAGACTTTCCTTGTTCATAGACTAAGGGGTTATAGTCTGTTTTCATGCTATTGTGCGGCTAAGGAAGGTGGGCCGTATTGATTGGCTGCGGCTTTTAAAGTGCCCAAGGACTGTAGTTTAAAGCTTTGTCGAGGAAAGGTGACATTTTGTTAGTAACTTACGCGTACAAATGCTAAAGAGGACTTTTTTGAGCTGATGTAGACGAATGAGGAACGTATGATAAAGAAAGAGACAGAGATAAATAAAGATTCAGTTTGATCTGAAGATGAACCAGGAGAGAGGGAGATTTTGCGAACACATAGAAAAAAGAATATTGGTAATTGACAGTTCCTATTAGATAGTCATGAGATATCACCACTTTTAACCTCAACAACAGTTAACACCCACCAAGAAAGGCATAATAATCCTTTCAAAAGGACGAAACTCCCATAACACATATCGTCTTAAACTGCATAAGGTTTACGTTATTACCCATTATAACTAAGGCCAAATAATAACATGGGAACTTCGCAACGAAGGCAAACAGGCCGAGTATAGCTCACAAGTAGCTATATGATTTAAAAAACTAAGGTCACGCAACGCTTACATTAAATAAGGTGGAAATGTTTAGGATTGGATTACGTTTGCGTAGTAAAAAAGGTTGAGTAACGTATTGCAGTTTTGCGTTACGCTTCAAGTTCAATCACATTTTGTTTGTAACATAAGAATGATTTTGCGGTTGGATTGTCAGACGTGTCTTGAATTTTGCGGGCAGCTGAACTCTTATCCTAGTTTATTTAGGCCCGGCGCAACATATTCGTTTCAATACTTCCATTATGTGCACAGATAGGGAATGGTATCTGCCGTAGTTATTATAAGCTTATAATAACTACGGCAGGGAATTCCGGGGTCTTTAAGTTGCGCACGCCACCATTGTGGCGATAACTTCCCTCTTTAAGGAGTGGTTCGAGAGGCGCCACGGCGTCCTCACTTTCCACCTGACGCAGGTTCTCACCGGACACGGGATATTTCGGAAGGTACTTGTTTTGGATTCGGCGGGAGGACATGTCTGGGTGTCAGCACTGTGTAGATCGCCCGTAGGACATGAGGGAGCCTACGGTGGAGGTCTGCCTTGCTTGGGTTTGCTTCCGGTTCCTGGTTCAATCCATGATCCAGAGCGAGGAGGCATGGGAAGCGGTCTTTAAGTCAAGATTGAATAGGTTACTTCTAGGAATGTATACTCCGTCGTCGATCAAATTATAGCTTTCAATCAGGTGAGTTTTTAATCAAACGCGAACCTGGATATCTACATCTTCCATACATTCATATGCTATACCTCAATAGTCACCTCCATTATGGCGATATGAATTCACTCATTCCATCGATTCTTTGCACCACATAGCACAATTAAATAATATGGTCCCCCATGTATAGCTAATATTGAGCAAGCGGAAATGTAAGGAGTATTACGCAAAAGGATGTTAGCACCTTCGCACTATGATGTAAAGGAAGTGGTTTCGTCGGAATCGATGCTACGATCTCAATAGGAAGTTCCGACCTCTCGATGTAACTCCGAAAGGGGGCAACCAACTACAAACCCACGTAAAAATGCTTTTATTTTTGATAATATGCTTAAAACGTGGTCAAGTTTATCTCGACAGTCAACTTTGCAGTTCGCACAATGAAAGTATTCCCAAAACTGTTTGTATACGCGTTCAAGTTTCTTGGTTTGCAGGATTTGCGCACATCCTGAAACGAATTTTCACCTTCGATCCTATAAAACCCTCGATATATCAAGCTAATTTAATAACGTGCAGATTATAATATTACAGTTCAATGATTCATCGCTCATTATTCAAATAACAGGTATCACCAAATATTTTCCCCGCGGTTTCATCCGCGTAGTTCCTGTGGGATTTCGGGGATAAAATATGCCTATGTTACTCACTGATAATGTAGCTTTCCATTGGTGAAAAAAATGTTTAAAATCGGTCCAGCAGTTTCGGAGCTTATCCGGTACAAACGAATCTTTCCTCTTTATAATCATCATCATCTGCCTAGCCTTTTCCCAACTATATTGGGGTCGGCTTCCAGTCATACCGGATTCAGCTGAATACTAGTATTTAACGTGGAGCGGTTGCCTACCAGACCTCCACAACCCAATAACTGTATAATATTATAGATATCGATATAAATTCACAAATACACAGTGCAACATGATTGGATCTCTATGGGATTAGTAAATTCCGCAACGAACGGCAAACGTTAGCTGAATCCGTTTTATCGGCTATGTCGAAATGGGCTGTACGAGAAACTGCGTCTTAGACATTGTTTGTAACATGGCGAATGTGTTTATTCCAATAATTCTAACCTAAATAATGTAAATAGAAACGTGGACTTTGATCTTTTGAGGGGGGTGCACTTCAGCACTGTATTTTCCTTGCTGTCCCTTAAGATCGTAATAATAGGTTACAATTTGATGTCCTTATTCCAACTGCAGGTGGAAGTTACCAATGTGATGCAGTTCCACATTGCGTTAGAATAGTTTCGGCTTGTCGAAAGTGACCAAGAATATTGAAATGACCAATTTTTGTATCCAATGCAACCTCAAGACATATTTTTCGACAAAAATAATCAGACATGTAATACAATTGTACTCACTTGGAATATAACGTGTAATAGAGAGCAAAATAAACAAATAGGGCTAACCTAATTAAAACTGCAGTGATTCATAAATTCTCTTCTTCATCATACCATTTCCTTGGCGTATTGCCAGCGTCCGTTTTGTGAGGAACTTAGCGGTGCTGATGTTGGCATGCGTCTCCTAGATCCTTCCTCCGTGATATGTTGAGTTCCAATTTGTGGATTTAGAGTACATTTTCCTGTTACGTCTTCGAACTGATTATGTAGTTGAAATGCATCAGAATGGCAGTTCTCGTGGAGCGTTTGCATTGCAGTCATAAAATGTTTAAAGTCAGTTTCAAGTACAGTCACACTCTATTTCTACAAGCTTTTGACATAAATTGTCGCTGAGATGGTATTGCGACTTCAATTTAAAGACTTTTTAGAACCAGCATTGGCCTTCTGATGTTATGATTGTAGTTGAATAGGACTGAGATTGTTAAAAACCTCAGCATTATTTTTGTATATTTCAATAATTTCTCCGAGTTTGGGGATGCGCATTTCATGATGGCTCCGTGCTAAATTGTGATATTTCATTAACTGTTTCAATTCACCTGGTTGGACTGGCAATCGACCCTAATATAGTAAGGAAAAGACTCAGCGATTATTTAATTTTAAAACTCGAAGAACTTCGTTAAATTTATACACTGAACTTCACCGTACGATAATTTGAAATGCTGGCAGCAAAGAATCCAAGACAAAGTTCTCGAGTGTGTCGCCTCTAATTCCACTAAACTTGTTAGGAGTACGAAGACTGAAAATTGTAATGATGTCTTCTTTGGAACTTGAACGATATACATTTTGTTTTAAAATGTTTCTACTTTCACGCTTCCCTGGAGGCGAGACGGTGCTTTTGTAGTTATAGGATATCAAACAAAAAGGTATTACTTATGCTTAAATGAAAATTCTTTGGAATTAACTACAAGTTAATTCTTCGCGCATGTATGATCAGATATTATTTGAACAAGGTCAAACCATGATAAATGATGTAGATAGATAGAATAAAACATTTATTTTGTGCAAGATGTAAAGATAACGCATAAAAGACCAATTAATTTAAAAACTAGAAGACTCAGATAATTTCTGATGCTACTATTCTGCTGGATCCAATCAAGAGTAAAAAAAAGGTAGAATAGTAATATTAAGAACACGTGGCGGTTTTAAGTTTTCATCCTAAGCCTTTCGGAAAATAGTCATGACTTTTTATCAACAAGAACAAACATTCTATGAATATTATTTTCAGCAAGCAAACATACTAACGTAATTCCTACTTCAGCGCAATTCGCAAGCGTCCGAATTGTATAAAACTGTTTGCAGAAATTCTGAAAGGTCAGCTTGAAAACACTTTTGCTAAGCATTACTATGTAAAACTTTTGTGTAATCAAATGATCAGACGCTAAATTGACAATCCTCTCTAATATCTAAACTACCCAATATTATAAATGCAAAACTGTTGGTGGTTTGTTAACCAATCAATGTTCAGCGGCTGGTTAGTTTTGGAAGAACAAACGGGCGGGCCGTGTTCTGGATTAGGACTTAGCACACTTAATTATTCCGGTAGTTAGTAAATTTTCGGCATACACCCTGGCGAAACCGTTTTCAGAAGCTAGTCAAGTATAAGGGCTTCTATTCGAGAGCCATTTTATCCATTCTACGTTGACATAACGCTAAACATTCTCGGTTGTTCAACCACACGGAAATAATCTTAATTTAGAGACATTTATTTTTAGCTACAACCTTTCTTTTTTCGTTTTCCGATGCGTATCCTCTTACGCTGTCGGTTTTGGTAGTATTTTATTGAATACGCTGTTTTTGGCTCACGAAAATAAGCTAGATAGTTTATTGACTGGATTCGGTGGTTTTATAAGTCCCATGTTTTAGATGTGAAGTATTTAGTAACTGTAAAAGTATTAAGTAATACGGATGCGTTAATGCATAATCGCTTTGTAGTTTTGGGTTGACTTGAGATGATGACTCATAGAGTAGTTGGAAAAAGATGTGTTGCGTTGATACAAAATAAGTTAGGGAAACGTATGGTAATTTCTTACATTTTGGGTGACATCAGCAGTCGTTTTTTCACTATTAATAGGCACACAGGCTTTTGACGGCTATCTCACCTGATGGTAAGCGATGATGTGGTCGAAGATGAAACAGCCTTATCTAGAAGTAACCTATTCACTCTTGACTTAAAGACTCCCAGGTTGTAGTTATCACGAAACACAGACTCTGGCAGGGAATAGGGTAGTTAACTAAAAAAATCTGATTAGTCCGTCAGATAGATTTCCAAAAAATATTGGAGACGTATTTTTTCTTTTGTAACATAAACAAAAAATTAAGACAATACAGTGCGTTGAAAACTCGTGTGACGTCACTACCCGCTACAATTTTTACCGGGCAGTGACGTCACACGCTCCCACTCCTGATCTTTGATGCTTTTTATCTTCGTCAGTTTTTATAGATTTAATAAAGGAAAAAATACATGTCCAATATTTTTCTATAATCTAACTGACGGACTAATTAGAATCATATTTTTTAAATCAGGAAACATCCCTATTCCACTCCTTAGCTGTACGATTTTTGCGTATGGGTATCAACTAAACGAATATCCTAGATATTGTTGAAAGAAACTAGTCTGTAGATGCGTTGTTGCATCGTTAAGTAGTTTTTTTCTCTTCGTAATATGCAAGTGTAGTTGGTTTTATGTTGTACTTCTAGTGCTGATGTCATCTAATTAATTCTTAATTATTTCTGTCGTGAGCGAGTAACTCTTGGAGTAGTAATAAAACCAATGATTATGGCTATGCAGAACTGTAGGACGTTTCTTTGATTATTCACAGTTCAGTATAAATTTTTTAAAGCGCTGAAGGAGATTCTCGAAATGAGTCAAAGTTATGTCTTGACAAAGTGACATTCTCTCAGCGTATTGTCAAAGAGTGAAAAATGTAAAGGATTTCAATGGCCTATCGAAATGTACTCTCTATTTTTTTATCCCAAATTTCCCAAAGTTTGACTGGTAGAGAATGTCTATTGCATTAAATACGTTTGTACATAAAGATTGAATATCGCGTGAACAGTCACCTATATTTTGGATTGACAATCGCTGAAATTAAGGTCTATACTTTGTTAAAGAGCTTTGGGGTCCAAATTAAAAAAAAAGTGTTTTCATTCGATGTTTTGGTAGAATCCGGTTTTTTTTTTATTGGACCACTCGCTGTTCAGCACTCAAAGGCTAGTTACTGCTCAACCGGGCTGATAGAATCCGCTAGAAAATACAAACACAGAAGCTAAAGAACTTTCTTATTATTTTCCTCCAGATTATAATGATTGAATATAAGAAACCTAAACATATCAATGATTCATCGTGAATATTGAATTTTCTAAGCACTCTCGCGACACCTACAAGTCTGCATTATGCTGAGCCATAAAAACTTAACACCCGTATATCATAATTCATAACAATGGTACAACATTTCTAATTACTTATTTGCATCTTATTTTCTTTCATAACTAGAGCGTATATGATACTGATATGTAGGTGAGAATAATGTGTGATTATCTGCTGGTAGGAAGCTTCGAATTAGTAATTGTCGCATGCTCCTATGTTGCATGAGTCTCATCAGTAGGCTTAAAGTCACCCAAAGGGCAATGGCGTGGACGATGCTTGGAGTTTTTTTGCGTGATCGAATCAGTAAAAGATCTAAGGTTTCCGATATAGCCCGAAGGATCGCCAAACTGAAGTGGTAGTGGCAGAACAGATGGTGGATGGATGGCCGAAAGGTTCTGGAGGCTGAAAGGTAAGGAGTGACCACCGCACAGCGCTGGAAGGCCTTCCAGAAGATGGACCGCTGACCTGGTGAAAGTCGCGGGTAGCCGAGCAAGACGCATAGGCCCGGTTTTTGTAGCGATACTTGAGGGAGGCTTATGTCCAGTAGTGGACGTCTTTCGGCGGATATGATGATGATGGTGGCATGCATAAGCGTTGATTTAGAAATAATTCCTAATTTTGTAATTTGCCGAATATGAATCATGTCTGTTAAAAGCCGTTCCAAGTAACACAAATTCAATTCACACCTACAATAGACAGACACACTCGAAAACTGCTGCGAAGGCTCAAGCTGACTACGCCTTCCCACACGACAAATATTACTTTCAGAACCAAATAAATGTTAGTACAAAATCAGCGAAACACGACTCCTTCGTCTGTATTATATTCCCGTGGTACCATAAAGCAAAAACCACTTGACGATGTGCCCAGTAACCATGCCCATGTAAGGGCGTGCCGAGAGAGTTGTGAAGTATCTGACTTATTAGCCACTAGCCACATCGACATACGAGTTTTTAAACATTAAAATGTGCGTAAGACTTTCTAAAGCAGTAAAATTGTAGCACCCAGCCTGTAACTAGATTAAATCTACACTAATACATTTTTTTTTGTTTGTTTGTCCTGAATACGCTCTAACTACTGGACAGATTTTAAACACGTTTTCACCAATGGAAAGCTCATTGTGTGTCATCAGCGATTGACATAAGTTATATTTTATCCCCGTCTTCCCACGGGGACGGGAACTACACGGTGAAACCGCGGGGCGCTGCTAATACAGTAGGTATATTGCTAAAATATTTTATATTTATTCTTGCGTATAAACTACAGTTAAAAAAAATGATATTGTAAAATACTGTCTAGTCGTGGTTGCGTCATGAATTTTAAACAAACTCATTTAATCAACGAGCTTAAATTGAATTTGGTGTTTAAGAGAACAGACTAAATAGTTCCCCAGGCGCCGTTTTTAGAATAACAAATAAATATGTACCCATATAAGAATTTTTTATTCTAATTCTTAAACCAGATACCGTAGACTGATTAAACGCATTTGGTCGCAATAATAAGTATTATTTAGATATCTTTAGGATAGGTGCCAGTAATGTACGATGATGACCTACATATATTTGAAGCGCTGTACCTCAATACCTATTAAAGCGACAGTGTTGTGGTTGGTTACCTTCAAGTTGTAGCACATTTTGTCCACTTTAAAAGTATCCTGATTACATTTCTCCATGGGATGATGCACCATTTAGAGGATTAAACCTAAATCTTAAAAATGACCGAAAAATAAGAAGTTTTCCAAGGCTTTTCGAAGTTGAACAAATGAGTGTGAACTACTGGTATCAATCCCAACAACGTTCCAAAAAATCAGGACAGCGTAGATTATTGCGACCTAAGACGTTTTAAATGACTGGCCTAGATGTAAAATAAATGGAGAATCCCGGAACGTTATTGCAAGAAGAATTTTATCGATATTGCCGCCATTCCAGCGTCATAGATCAAACTGACACGTCTATTATCGTCCAGCACCTGCGACCAACTAAGAGCGGTCCCTTCAGGTATTGCCAACCTAATAAAATTATGCAAATTTTAAGACTACCCTCCTAATAGAAATTGACAAAGGCTTATTGAGGTGACAGCTTTTAAATGTGCCATCATTTGGTATACACAAGAATTTTCAAAATTATTTGAAATATTCTCTAAGGTTCTCATGAATAAAGTACTTAGTAGTTTGAATGGTGTAATTGATTTACATCCGGAAGAGAACAGTTGGGCTGTAACGAAGTGAATTAATAATTACTGTTCGGAATCTGGAGTAAGCTTAGCTGTAATTTTCACCTAGCTTAACGGAGATAAATTTCTAAATTGCTGCAGTTGGATTATGTTTAAGCAGACTTCAGGTTGCTGGTAATTCGTTGAATTCGAGTAAGCGACCGGAATTTGTGGTTCAATATAGCTGCCGAGTGTACATAAGTCCATCCAGAGCCAAGGCAGTCTGCAAACACCAGATTGTTTCTTTTCTTCTTCGAGTTGAGCTCACAAGCTTAATAGGGATGTTGCCTGAGTAAAAAATATGTGATTATATTTAGTCCATCAGTTAGATTATAGAAAAATATTGGACACATCTTTTTTCCTTTATCAAATCTATAAAAACTGACGAAGATAAAAAGCATCAAAGATCAGGAGTGGGAGCGTGTGACGTCACGGCTTGGTAAAAATTGTAGCGAGTAGTGACGTCACACGAGTTTTTTACGCACTGTATCGTCTTAATTTTTTGTTTATGTGAAAAAAGAAAAAATACGTCTCCAATATTTTTTGGAAATCTATCATTCGGACTTATCAGATTTTTTTAGTCAACTACCCTATTCGAAAAATTGCAACTTAGTATTGGGTTATCGTTAATAATCTTGTTCTAATATTAAATACAAATGCTTGACATTAACGCACGTGGTCCTAAATTCCTCTAAATTTTTTTGAGTAATTGGTTCGCCCTACTGCCTTAAATTACTTCTTATCAAACTCTTAACTATGGTCTCGAAACTAGTTAACGCGGTACTGTTAACTTCAAGTCATTGGTAACTTTGTCAGCTTCTTTATACTGTAGCAGTGATTTGGTTTTCGTAGATAAAGACGTATTGTTCATTCGCTATAATTATCACTTGTAAACTTACCGACGGCTACTGACTGTTAGCATTCCAATAACTACTGTAGTTAAGCTTAGGACATATGTTTATTATTCAATGACTGTGAAAAACATTTCTTAAAATTCAATTTCAGTCTCTGAACTTTGTCCCTCAGACTTTCAATTCAAACCTAAGCGACGTGCACAAAATTTTGTTTCAATATAATTCCATTTCCAATTCTATAGATTAAATATTGTTTCAAACTCGGAATGACGTCTTTCAGCACTTTGCTTAAGCGTAGTACACACAGAATTCATTCAATTAATTTCTATTTTCAATTTCACCGTCTAAACATTTAATTTTTTTATAAAAGGGTGCTCTTTTAGCGTGTCATTCGACTGTTGAGTAAAACGCAATTGGTGTGCTTTCGCGTTTAATTTATTACGCAGAATATAAAATGTTATTAAACTTGGTTATTGATATCCTCGGGGTTAATAACACTGCGTGGCGTCGTTGTTACGTCATCCAATACAGTCACCATAACAGAAAATAATGGACATACAACATAATTAAACACATAATTAGGTCCTTAATAAATGGATTCACTTAATCTGAAGCTACTAGGAAAAACATCGAGTTTTATAACTAGAGCATCTTGGAAACTTCAGGGATAAAAGTTAAAACTTGGCACTCAAACGACCTGTAGCTTTAGTAGAAACTTTAGTGTCTTGAAACACGAACGATGTGAATATTAAACTCGCTTTACGTGATCGTTACACCTGGGCTCCCATAAGAGGTAGGCAGAGACCTTAGTAGGTTCTGTCACTGACTCTATCAGACTTGGCTTGGCCTAATGACCGTGGTCCACTTCATTATTAATTGTTCTGGCTTCTTCTACCGCGTTGGCATGTAAATGTTTATTTATGTAGCAAAAAGTTAGGTTTGTTTATTAATTTACGATTGCTCCTACCATTAGTTTTCAACCATTTTAATAACGTGTAAGCTAACTCTAGACACTTTGATCAAAAACCGGATGCCCACAGGGACTAGTTTATATCTTGCAAGTTTGCAACGAGATATTACAGCCTCGTATCGGGATAAAGTGCGTTATAATTCCATTAGCGTGCTTTTATTAGCGACAGGTCGGCCATTAGTGGTGGGAAGTAAATGTATCGCCTTTCTGCAGTACGATGTCACTTTATATAAGTTATGGTAGAGATACATGTGCTTCTTGAACGTAGATAGTTAAGGCCAACCCTTATGGGTCTATTCAAATATGCCTCCGGGAGTGGGAGTCATGTAGGGATGAATTTCCGGTACATCTGGTGCTATAATTGTACTTAGGTTTTCAATTTTTGTTAGCTTTAATCCTCTGGTGTCAGAGAACTGAAGTGGGTGCAAATCCAGACACCAAGGTTTATTTACTGATAACAAGTTCATAATTTTCTCATCACATATCTACCTACCTATACTCCATTCACAATAAGATTAGACATTAGAACAAAATTGTTTACAGTCCGTTCAACCGATTTTTACTTCTATTCCGTAGGCTTAAGGATGGCATTAAAAGCAAAAACGTGATTATAATACCAATTGTTTACTGCAGCTGTCATGTGTCATGCCACAAACGCAATAGAAGTCAAAATCGGTTGAACGGACTGTAAAAAAGACTTATTTCAATGTCTAATCTTATTCTAATTAGTCCGATATGTACCACTACTGGGTAAAGGCCTCTATCTCCCTGTTACAAATACGTCTGTCCTAGAGAATACCACCGCGGGATCCCAATCGTTATTTTGCCCAGAAAATCACGGGACTGTACTTGCGTAATCGGGATTGGTATAAGACACGAAAAGGTGATGAAAATGAGTTAATATCGGAATTGGAGTGGCTTCACTTATTTCCAGTTCCGTTACACAGGCTTAAGCAATGCAAAAGCGGGATCACTAACCAGGATCACACTTTAATTGTATTAGACGTGAAAAGAACCTTTGGAGTTCGTGGATATCACTTAGAATTAGCATATCAATTGTCTAACTCTCAATACCAGAGTGAGTGTTTTCAGTTGCTGTTTACTTTGGCAATAAAGCAGGCTTGGAAGTCAAACATTGAATGTTATGATATTTCTACTCTTTGTGTAATTTGTTTTGAAAGTAGGTATATTAACATGCTAATTTTAAGAAAATACATATATCTTAAAAGCCCAATTTGTAACCAATCCGGGATATTCCCAGGATTCCGGAATTACATATAGATATAATCCCGGTATTGAAAAACATGCTTGAGATTGTATTCTCTAGTCTGTCGTCAACCATTGCGGGCAGTCCAATTTGTTGTCTGTTCTCATAGATAACTTCAATAAATAATTGCGCAAATAATATCGAGTATTATTTACCTTATTCAGGGAGGAACCTATCGGTTAGGTACAGTACGTTGTTATCAAAGTGTAGGACAAGGACAATACCGTACATTCCTGAAATGTACAATGTGTAGTTTATAATATCACAAGAGGTTGTGTGACGATTTGCGCAGGACGGCTGGCAGAAACTGGATGCGAGAAGCCGAAAATAGATCTAAATGGCGTGCAATTGGAGAGGCCTGTGTCCAGCAGTGGACTGCAACAGGCTGTTGATGTTGATGATGATGATGAATATCACAAGTTCAGTATGCATTTATGACAACATAAAGTGACATATTCTGTACCCTTTTAATTAGCCCTTGTCGATTATATTTGTATTTTTTATAAACATGCGATTAAATAATCATTTTTCCCTCATTTGTTTACAAAAAACATTTTTATATTTTTAACATCCGCGCCAGTAATCAATAAATTGTTATTATTACATTTGTTTATGAGTTGAGGAAAAAGGAAACTCAATTAAATTGAATTTGCGCTCATGTGTTCTAAGCGTAATGTTATTGTGAAGTACGTCTTTAGCATTACAATTAGGTATTATAAAGGATCTTTGTTGCCAGATTTAAATGTTTCGTATGGGCCTATGAATGTTGAGTTTGTAAAAAAACGAACAGGATTTGTACTAAGTACTGTATAAAAAGTGTCCTTGCACAAATATTTGAAAATACGACCGTTTGAATGAAATCACTTCGAGTAGAATAAACATAGTTCCACTAAGAATATATAGAATAATTAAACGAATCATAATTATATATAATATAAATACAATACAAAGTACAGATATATATAGGGTATGTTTACTTAATAACAATAGGTATAATAACATAATATTTAATTGTAATTAAATGTAAGTGATGAGCCAATATACTGTCACTATAATAGCATGTACTTGAAATATACCATCTATATGCTATTTGTTTTATTTTGTTTCAATTTTATTTTTAATATTGTCATTTTGATCTCATTAGCACTGTACCCAATAGTTGTACCTTAAATAGATTGTTTTTGTTACTTACCGGATATTTGTAACTAGCTGCTGCCCGCGACTTCGTCCCCGTGGAATCCCCGATTTTAAAACATTCTTGATCGCTGCTCCGCTCCTATTGGCTTAAGCGTGATGATATATAGCCTAAAGCCTTCCTCGATAAATGGTCTATTCAACCCAAAAAGAATTTTTCAATTCGGACCAGTAGTTCCTGAGATTAGCGCGTTCAAACAAACAAACAAACAAACTCTTCAGCTTTATAATATTAGTATAGATTAACATTTATTATATTTTAAGAGCGCTTTTATGTATTTGCCAAATACTAATATTAGTATTTGGCAAATATATAAAAGCGCTCTTCCTCTCTCCTACTTATTTAAACTTTGCTGTTCCCGACAGGGTCCAAAATTGTTACCGAACTTATTTACCTACCACTTGTGGATTGCAATAAACAGTTGAATTGAATTGAAGAAAACGAAACAGTAAAATTCCCACACAGTATGATTAAATTATAAACCCGTGCCTTTCACTGATGGCTCAAAAAAGTTATTCTTATAAAATATCTGTATTGTTTATCTCTTAGATCAAATCAAGTGCCCAATTTTAGTGGCTGCGTAGTTTTTTTTTTTTTAGTTACACTCGCCTCACTATTCCCAACCACTGAGAGCCAAAATCAAAAGTGGCGACCACCAGACAACCAGAAAAGAAAAAAAACGCCAATTCGATTAAGCTCGAAGAATCTCGTAGAAACGATTCAGCTGTCTTGTACTATAAAACGGATATTATCAGAAAAGAAGAGCGGAGGAGCATTACAACAACAAATAAATAACTACTTACTGGCTTATTTCACAACTGCTTGACCTAGTCTAGAGTATCTTCAGACACGAGAAAAGCATAATATCCTAATCATAAATCAAAGATTAAACCCACATCTTCTTACATCAACATAATCATTAAAACAAACATATTCAACTTAACACATACAAACAAATCGAGATCTTCTACCATATGACGTCACTAATTAATCATGGCGGAACGAATAACTCCAATTACACTACCGCTATACATATTCCAATTAGCGTTTTGAAGTATGTGTTTGTGAAATTGTGGAACTACAATAATATATCGCGTTTGGGTCCAATTCGGGGATTGTGCGTTAAAATTGCTAAATCTGATTGTGTCAAGCCCGCTCAATGTTCCATCATCAGTCCACATGAGGTACGGTGATGCACCTTCTTTACAGACATCCTACCCATACACAAAACGAGTTGAATTCCCTATTAGAGGTGTGTCCTGATAGCTTTAACTTTGGGGTACTTCCGACGAAGTATGAATATTCAAGCGTGCTCTATCGTCGACCACATCATCGATTAGCGACTCTTTTAATAATAATATCAATTCTAAGTACGTCATCTGCTTTTGCTTTTCCTGGTAGTGATGATGGGTGGGTGTGCCTTGTGACACACATGTCATGTTTCCATACATGCGTGACTGTTGTGCGAACTACGCATTTGACCTTTTTATAGAGTTCATCACCAATAAGGTCGGTTGTGTATCTTCTGAGGCGACCCTTGCCGGTATTTCCATGTGACGTCATCATAACAAGTCGGGAGTGGAATATTATAAGCCCTGCATTTCGAAAAGATATGATAACACAAAAGTTGTATCGATGCCCATGTTTTACGAGTACTCGGCAAGAGGTAAAACAGCTTTTTCAACTGTAGAACGTTTGTTTGCCTTTAATATAATTTCATTATTCTAGTTCTTTCCTACTTGGGGCTTTAGGAGTTATCGGCAAAAATAAGAAATAAAGGAGTTTTTTCAGTCCAACATTTGGGCAAAAGGCTTCTTCCAAAATTGTCGTGACCACACTTACAGTACTACATTTTTTTGTCCATATCGATTCCTGTTGGGACTTGAGGAGATTTGAAAATGCACACAAAAGACTGCAAATATTAGAAATAGATAGTTCAAATATAGGCTGTAATTCCATATTCTTAGCTCCAGAAATAGGCGCTATATACATACACAACACTCCAAAGGATTGTGTCACCTTATTTTATTTCACCAACATTGAATCGATTGATCAATTGGCATTGTGGAGCCGACACGGGCCCCGAAACTACTCTATTAGTTGGTATACCATTCAATTGGATGAATTCCGTACGTGATTGCACGCTTTTGATACTGAATGAGGTATGCTGGGCTGCAATTAGAGTTGTAGGGTACCTTGGAAACTGATTTAAAATAAATGTAAAGCGTTTCTGTCTCAATTGAATGTGTTTAAAGAGTTTTGGACGATGATTGGTTCGAAAATTTTACCGGATGCTGCTGGTGAATTTCTGGTACGCATTTCACCTGACCTCCACAGTCAAAACGGGCAAAATGACTGACGAATGCCGATGATCTACAAATGACAGCCGGGACCCACGGCTTAATCATCACAAAACTAATTAATTTATCAATTGTGGCGAAAACTTGGCACATGCGCCCGCGCAACGACCGGTGGCATAATGTCTGCACACGAGACAGAGATAAATATAGATTATTTGTATTTATATACTATTTATCTTCAAAGTCTAAGACTATTAGAAAAACATAGGAACAGCTGTTTACTAACTTGTGCCAGGTGTAAAGAATAGGAAATATAATATTAAATACAGAGTTGTTTGACCGAATTTAATATTAACTTCTAACTTCTTACACATGTCAAAATAACCAAAATAACTATAATGTATATATCTATACTAATATTATAAAGCTGAAGAGTTTGTTTGTTTGTTTGAACGCGCTAATCTCAGGAACTACTGGTTCGAATTGAAAAATTCTTTTTGGGTTGAATAGACCATTTATCGAGGAAGGCTTTAGGCTATATATCATCACGCTTAAGCCAATAGGAGCGGAGCAGCGATAAAGAATGTTTTAAAATCGGGGATTCCACGGGGACGAAGTCGCGGGCAGCAGCTAGTTTCAAATAAACGTGATTATCAGGTTCGGTCAGTATGAAAGATGAAGCTCGGTCTGCCGAGCTGGTGAAAAGAACGGCAAATTCCGCAGAAAAACACACTCTCCGTTCCCATCTCCAGCGCAGCAGAGTTGCACGTGCCGAAGCATATTTTCGGAAAGCAAATCGCGTCCTCTGATATCATGATTGACTGCAGTGTTTCATCATAAAATTTAATTTGAAAGACGTATACTGCTGTTTAGGATAAGTCCCCGTTTTGTCACAACGATCGGCCCTATGTCGCTTGCTGTCTGTCCGTCATCATCATCAACAGCCTGTTGCAGTCCACTGCTGGACATAGGCTTCTCCAATTGCACGCCACTTAGATCTTTTTTCGGCTTCTCGCATCCAGTTTCTGCTAATCCTGACTGTTAATCCTCCTTTTTAATTCGACATTTTTGGTGCAGCCGTGAGACCGTGATGTTAATGGGTACGGTACTGTTGCCTCATTAACTGTTAAAGAGTATTCTATTCTATTTTAAGCATAGTAGAGCATAATCAGCCTTTTTAATGTTCCCACGGCTGGGACACAGGCCTCCTCTCTAGGAGAGGGAATGGGCCGTAAACCACCACGCGGGCCCAGGTCGGGTAGGTACTCTATTGTACTTTCTGACTATTATATATTTTCATATTTCTTATGCCTTTTCACATCATGTCAATTTCCACGATGTTTGATTGGTTGACCAAAATCATAGCAATATGATGTTGACTCAAGATTTGACATCAAATTAATTTGAATAAGCTTTCAGACACCGAGTGTTGACAGATTGTTTGATTGAATATTAATTTGTATAAACTTAGGATATCGCAGTAATCCAGTAAGTTAGCGAGCTTAGAGTAGGTGGCAGTTGGTTTATTTATAAAACACTATTTTTTCCCGCGGCTTTGTTCGCGTTGAACTATATAACTAGCGTTTTCGAACACATGACTTAAATAAATGGCGATAAAATTGATTGAGTCAGGCGTTACTTTGCGGAAATCCATTCCAAATTTGAAAATGAAAACAATATATCTAGTTTTAATTTCCGCGAATATTAGTGGGTTGCAGGTATGCACCTCCCTCCCGCCCGCTATATTATGCACATGCGAGATTACTGGGCAAATGCAAGGATTTTAAGCACATGCAGGAAGGCAATGCAAAACCCAACACCATTACCGACACGTGTTTCGCCTCTCCACGAGGCATCCTCAGGGGACGTGTAGACTCGCTGACCGTTGAGTTGCGACTGAGCATTTAGTACAAGGCACCCCCCTTTTATACACTGCCACCGTTGGTTATTTGTGTACAACTACCCACAAACATTCGCAGTAAAGGGGAAGAAACCAAATTCGTCTGGTCATTCAACAGTGCAAAATTATTATTATTACTATGTTTAAAAATCTCTAATTGTTCTAAAACACACAGCCGGAAACCCTTATCACAAATATGTAGTATATTAAAACTATTGTTGTCGCGCAAAGAATGGCCGGTATCAATTAGATGTTTCGCGAAATTCGATTTGTCCGAATGGCCATTTCTATACGCGGCAACATGTTCCCCATACCTTATGTCAAAGTTTCGGCCCGTCTGACCCACATACACCCCGTTGCATTCATCACAGACCAGCCTATACACCCCAGACTTTTTACTATTTTCTAAAATATCTTTTCCGTTACAAATACGGCGTATATTCTGGTCCGTTCTGAACGCTACATAAACGTTGTTTTTTCTAAGTAAATTACTAATTCTATCTGAAATGGGGCCCATATAGGTCAGACTGGCCACATATCTATTAATATTAGTACGCGGACATGCATATAATAGTGAACGAACCCTTTCTTTCTGCTTTCTACTAATTAAACTGTCTACCATTGACTTTGAGTAACCGTTAGAAATTGCGATCTGGTAAATAATATTAAGTTCTTTTACATAATTTTCTGCTGAAAGGGGGAGGGCAAATAATCTATGAATATAGCTGCGGAAGGCGGCTAATTTATGTTGAAGAGGGTGACAAGAAGAGGCTGGTATTGTCGTGTCAGTGTGTGTCGGCTTTCGATAAATTTGGAAATCTAAGTCACTATTGTGTTTTGTGATAGTTAAATCCAAAAAGTTAAGGGAGTTTTGGGACTCTAATTCTAATTTAAATTTAATTTTTGGGTGAGTTTTATTTAGTTTTTTAACAAAAAGGTCTATTTGTCGAGCGGTACCATTCCAGCAGATAATTATGTCATCTACATATCTATAATAAAACAGAATATTAGGTTCGTTCACTATATGTTTACATTCAAAGTTATCCATAAAAACCTCCGCCATTAGTGGACTTAAAGGCGACCCCATAGCCAACCCTTCCTTTTGAATATAATATTGGTTATTAAATCTAAAATAATTTTGTTTCATGCAAATACTAGTGAGGTTAAGTAAATCCGCAATTTCCCCAGGATGTAACCGTTGCTTCTCAAATTGGATACCCAGAATACGTAGACAATCATCGATTGGAACATTCGTGAATAAGCTGTCAACGTCTAAGGATAACAACTTTGCATTGGAAGGAATTTGGATATTTTTTACTTTTTCAATTAAATCTAAGCTGTTCTTCAAACTATATTTGGGATTAAAAGAAGTTCTACTTCTCAACAAAGTGTTGAGACGTTTAGCTAAATTGTACGCTGGGGCACCAATGTAAGAAACAACTGGTCGTACAGGCATGTTATCTTTATGGGTCTTGGGTAGACCATACAATAAAGGAGCCCTCGGATTCATAGGAACAAGGTTTTTTAATTGGTCTTTTGATATGTATGACGTGTTTTTAATGGCATCCTTTATCTCGAGGGCAAACTTCCTTGTAGGATCCGCACCAAGACGTTCGAAATCCTCCCCCAGGATGATGTCGTTAACTTTTTGAGTATAGGCAGTTTTTTCCAAAATGACGACAGAATTTCCCTTATCAGCCTTTGTTAATATTAAATCATTCTGCCTAATACGGTGCTGAATTGACCGATAAAGGTGAATTTCGGTTAAATTTTGATTGGGAGGGGACGTGAAAACTCTCTTAATGTGAGTTGCCACTTGATGTTTAACGACATCATCCTGTTTTCCTTTGAAGCAAGCTATCTCGGTGTCCACCACCAAAGTTTGAAGAGATTCCTGGGAAAGTCGGGGTTTAATATTGTATTTTAAACCTTTCTCTAACAAAGACATTTCTTCGGGGGGAAATAATATATCACATACATTTTACCCTCGCGTTTTAAATTATACTAATACACAGTTTCCCCCCGAAGAAATGTCTTTGTTAGAGAAAGGTTTAAAATACAATATTAAACCCCGACTTTCCCAGGAATCTCTTCAAACTTTGGTGGTGGACACCGAGATAGCTTGCTTCAAAGGAAAACAGGATGATGTCGTTAAACATCAAGTGGCAACTCACATTAAGAGAGTTTTCACGTCCCCTCCCAATCAAAATTTAACCGAAATTCACCTTTATCGGTCAATTCAGCACCGTATTAGGCAGAATGATTTAATATTAACAAAGGCTGATAAGGGAAATTCTGTCGTCATTTTGGAAAAAACTGCCTATACTCAAAAAGTTAACGACATCATCCTGGGGGAGGATTTCGAACGTCTTGGTGCGGATCCTACAAGGAAGTTTGCCCTCGAGATAAAGGATGCCATTAAAAACACGTCATACATATCAAAAGACCAATTAAAAAACCTTGTTCCTATGAATCCGAGGGCTCCTTTATTGTATGGTCTACCCAAGACCCATAAAGATAACATGCCTGTACGACCAGTTGTTTCTTACATTGGTGCCCCAGCGTACAATTTAGCTAAACGTCTCAACACTTTGTTGAGAAGTAGAACTTCTTTTAATCCCAAATATAGTTTGAAGAACAGCTTAGATTTAATTGAAAAAGTAAAAAATATCCAAATTCCTTCCAATGCAAAGTTGTTATCCTTAGACGTTGACAGCTTATTCACGAATGTTCCAATCGATGATTGTCTACGTATTCTGGGTATCCAATTTGAGAAGCAACGGTTACATCCTGGGGAAATTGCGGATTTACTTAACCTCACTAGTATTTGCATGAAACAAAATTATTTTAGATTTAATAACCAATATTATATTCAAAAGGAAGGGTTGGCTATGGGGTCGCCTTTAAGTCCACTAATGGCGGAGGTTTTTATGGATAACTTTGAATGTAAACATATAGTGAACGAACCTAATATTCTGTTTTATTATAGATATGTAGATGACATAATTATCTGCTGGAATGGTACCGTTCGACAAATAGACCTTTTTGTTAAAAAACTAAATAAAACTCACCCAAAAATTAAATTTAAATTAGAATTAGAGTCCCAAAACTCCCTTAACTTTTTGGATTTAACTATCACAAAACACAATAGTGACTTAGATTTCCAAATTTATCGAAAGCCGACACACACTGACACGACAATACCAGCCTCTTCTTGTCACCCTCTTCAACATAAATTAGCCGCCTTCCGCAGCTATATTCATAGATTATTTGCCCTCCCCCTTTCAGCAGAAAATTATGTAAAAGAACTTAATATTATTTACCAGATCGCAATTTCTAACGGTTACTCAAAGTCAATGGTAGACAGTTTAATTAGTAGAAAGCAGAAAGAAAGGGTTCGTTCACTATTATATGCATGTCCGCGTACTAATATTAATAGATATGTGGCCAGTCTGACCTATATGGGCCCCATTTCAGATAGAATTAGTAATTTACTTAGAAAAAACAACGTTTATGTAGCGTTCAGAACGGACCAGAATATACGCCGTATTTGTAACGGAAAAGATATTTTAGAAAATAGTAAAAAGTCTGGGGTGTATAGGCTGGTCTGTGATGAATGCAACGGGGTGTATGTGGGTCAGACGGGCCGAAACTTTGACATAAGGTATGGGGAACATGTTGCCGCGTATAGAAATGGCCATTCGGACAAATCGAATTTCGCGAAACATCTAATTGATACCGGCCATTCTTTGCGCGACAACAATAGTTTTAATATACTACATATTTGTGATAAGGGTTTCCGGCTGTGTGTTTTAGAACAATTAGAGATTTTTAAACATAGTAATAATAATAATTTTGCACTGTTGAATGACCAGACGAATTTGGTTTCTTCCCCTTTACTGCGAATGTTTGTGGGTAGTTGTACACAAATAACCAACGGTGGCAGTGTATAAAAGGGGGGTGCCTTGTACTAAATGCTCAGTCGCAACTCAACGGTCAGCGAGTCAACACGTCCCCTGAGGATGCCTCGTGGAGAGGCGAAACACGTGTCGGTAATGGTGTTGGGTTTTGCATTGCCTTCCTGCATGTGCTTAAAATCCTTGCATTTGCCCAGTAATCTCGCATGTGCATAATATAGCGGGCGGGAGGGAGGTGCATACCTGCAACCCACTAATATTCGCGGAAATTAAAACTAGATATATTGTTTTCATTTTCAAATTTTAAATGGCGATACCTCTGCCTAATACTTCGGAGAGAGTACAAATGTTATGTAAAATTGTCTTTTGACCCAAAAAATCAAAAAACCAGGTCAATTTTTCTACATCTCTGAGCAGAGCTCAAACCGCTATTCCATACTGTATATTTTAGTAAATATATATCTTCATTACTTCGTTTAATAAAGCCGGAGTAAACGAAGGCAAACACCGTGAAATTAAATTTGGTAGCAGGTTTAATATAATTACTTTACTGTTTAAGTATTACAGTATGGTATGTACAGAGATTTACTGGGAGTATGTATAAGGCAAAGTTTAGTATTATCAGGGTCAGCGTCAACATTCCATCAGTGACGGATAAATTACTGCTAAATCTACTGTCTAGGGTGTAACTGTTTAGGGTGGGTGCCTCGGATGTATCTTCTCTCTTATTGGAATAATACCTTCTTTTTTTTTGGATGGGAAATCATCAGATGACTTCTCCCGCTCTGGGCGGAACGAAAGGGAGTGTCAGACTCTTACTGACTAAAACCCACCCGTGATCCTTCTTGCGCCCATAGCTCACCATCCGCAGGCCCGCGCCTACGGTGGCCGGGAATCGCCTTGCGTTTCCCGACGCCCGGGGCGTCTTCTTCTGGCGGCGGCTGGAGCGTTAGGTTTCCTTCTCTCTCACGCGTTTCGCCTCCTCCTTCGCTAGCATTACTGCTTCGCAGAAGGAGGCGACCGCTTCCCATGCGTCCTCGCTTCGGACCATGGTTTGAACCAGGGCCGGACGCGAGAGGTCGCCGCCGCCGATCGCCTCGACGAGGACATGGCGTTGCTCCACCCAAGCAAGGCAGACCTCCACCGTGTCCTCCGATTGGAATAATACCTACATTTCTCAATACTTACTCGACGAGCATTGTAAACATCCGTATAGAGTTCAGCTGCGATTATGTTTGTCAAATGTTGAGGACAATGAAAATATTTTTACACAAGCTATCGTAGCGATAAAGCGCTAATTTTGTCTTTGCCTTGACATTTTGTAAGTACTCCTAGTTAACGTAGCATACTTAATATCTTACCATTACTTAAAACGGCTATCGTGACTTTTGCGTTCGGTACCTAAACCTAAAAAAAATACAAATACTACATCCATTTGTTCACATTTGAGCTGACAGTTTATTCCCCTGCATGCTCAATTTATAGCCTATCTCATACATACCCTAAACGGCCACGCTTTTGATATTCATAATTCAAAGACTTCTTTGAAAGCTTAAGTAGGACAGTCTCTTATACGGACTCTTTTAAGTTGAGAAGCGTCTTGCCCTTTTTATACTCCCTCGATATAAACAGTTTTTAAGACCATTACTTTTCCACCAATTTTAAAATTCAGTATTGGTGGAGTAGTATTATGTAATTTGATTTCTATTTTTCCAACTGCATCAAACAAGTAGGGAGATAGAACTGGTTACAGTATTCATTGCGTTCGTTATCTACCTCTCTCCTTTTAATACGCGTAAGCATTGAAAACAACACTTATCTTAACATAGAAATTAATGCAAACTCGTCGGCGCTACCTCGTTCCCCTATCTTGAATCTTGTGGCAACGATATGCAGAATCGTTTCGTCCGTAATGGTGGGTCCATCCGATACATATGTATATGTACGTACAGATATCTGTACAAACTTTGAAGTCTAATTAAGAAGAAAATTACGCAAACATGTCGCCAGAATGCTTATGCAGACTTTTCATGATTTCAGACTTTGATTTTTCAAAACCTACCGGTTTTGCACCGATACAATTATACAGACTTCCAGCTTTTCGACCACATGGATATTTGTTTGCATTGTTTTGTTGCACAGACAAAATTCTACTGCAGTTTATGGATGTCTGTATTGAATGGACTTACCTTTATGCACTGTCCACACGATTTAGACTTCCAGAAACTTCTATAGGGTTTTGTGCAAAAAAGGCTGTGCAGACAAAAGTTGGTGTGATGGAATTTATTTATCTAGAATTCAATGTTTGTATCGCATGGACCTGAAAGCAACCATTCCTAAGACTAATTTCAACATAGGTGCGGTCATACATTACACCGGTAGTGGCGTCCAGCGAATCGCGCGTTTAAATCGTTAAAAATATTGAATCGATTGAATAAAACCGGCGCGGTGACTCATCGGCTCGGTCAAGTTCGCGTCCCAGAGATGCGCGATTGGATCGTGGGCGTAGGCCTTTATGACGCGGTGTGTAAAGTTAAAAGTGTTACGTTTATAGGTAATGTAATAAGCTTCATTGATGATTTTTTTTTGTTGGTACAGAGTTTTGGATTAATTTTTGTGCTACAATTTATTTTTCGTAAAACGTCGCTCTACAACTGACACCGTTGTATAGCTTATTACTTATTAGACTCTAGCTGTCGCTCGCGGCTTCGATCGCGTTAATACGAGTTTAGATTTTTATGAAAAAAGTAGCCCTCTGTAACAAAATTCATCAAAATCGGTTCAGTGATTTAGGTGTGAAAGCGAAACAAACAAACTATCGCATTTATAAAATCAGTAATGATATCTTAGAGATAAGACACATGGGCTTTAGCCGCTTTAGGTGTTTTTGTGACTTGTTAAACTCTTACGATTGCTTGAAGAGCAAACCGGAAGCTCCATTATCTCTCTCCACTCTTTTAAAATTGCCCTTCATATTTAATGCAATCAAATATCCATACGAGGTGTTTCCACCTTGTTTTTCATATAAGAGACCTAATATATGGCGCTTTCCTTCCTCATAAAAGCGTCAAATTCTGCCAACCCAAAACTGCGTTGCATAGAAGCTGTACACAAATTAAAGATCTCCCCATTCAATACGTCAAAACTTGGACAGCTTCTTGGCAAGACCAATGAGGATCGATACACCATAGACTAAGGAGCTACTGTCATTACGTGGGTGTCTGGGCGTATATCCAGAGACACAGTATTTGTATTTGTCTGTGTTTCCGATTTTTAGACAGGGATTGATGCAACAAAAATCTGTTATTTTTTTTATTGATTGTGTAATGTTATTCTGTTTTTTATTTATGAATCATGGCATGGTATCGTAAGTAAATAGGCAGTTATTAAAATGTTTGCACATAATGTAGCGGTACAGAGAGAACGTAATCAAAGGTTTTCATTATTAAGTCATCGTTTTATAGTTTTTTTGGTCTGTCTGTCCCATTGTAACACAAGACCTCTCCTTTTTGACAGCTAGCTGAAAATACCGCCAATATATTTTCCTAACATCATTTTACAGTCGTTAATCTACACTTCTACACTATCTATATCTACACTAATATTATAAAGAGGATAGATTTGATTGTTTTTTTGTTTGTTTGCATTGAATAGGCTCCAAAACTACTTGACCGATTTGAAAAATTATTTCACTGTTGGGAAGCTATACTATCCCCGCGTGACATAGGCTATATTTTATCCCCATATTCCCATGGGAACGGGAATTACGCGGTTGAAACCGCGAGGCGCTGCTAGTTAAAAATAAGTAGGTTTTATATAACTAAAGCAAATTTTGACAATATTCCAGCATTCAATAAAAATCACAACGGCCAATGTTCACGTTTTAATTGAACCTCGGCGTGCTAACAATTTTTCAATCCACATTTTTCAATATCATAAAATGTTTTTTGCTATTACGCTTCAGCTGCGCATTTTCCCTCGCAGGTTTATGTTTTTTTAATGAAACTGTTGGGCCCGGCCTGCGTTCACAAAATGCACTTTACCTTTGATATTTTGTTGAAAGCAAACTGGATGAGATTTATAAGGTTTACGTACTTACGTTGAGTTAAAAAATATTTTTGACGTGAAATAAAAGGGTACATTTTAAAGGTAGACTTAGTTTTTCCCGTGGCTTCGCTTACGTGGCTTATCCAAGAAAATATGCACGCATTCTGTATGCGTGCATATTTTCTTGGATAAAAAGCTTAATTTCAAAGCACCTACAGCATAAGCATAAGCATAATCAGCCTTTTAATGTCTCCACTGCTCACAGGCCTCCTCTCTAGGAGAAGGGATGAGCCGTAATCCACCACGCGGACCCAGTGCGGGTTGGTGAATGTTAGATGTCGTCGATGTTCCCTCACGATGTTTTCCTTCACCGTTTTGAGAGCATTGGTGATGAAATAAATTATACAAATTCATGCGCCTGGCAAAAAAAAAAAACAATTAGTCCTCATTTTTATTTATATCGTGAGTACTTGCAGAACCCAAGCTAGATGTAAAGCCAAAGTAATTTCCTCGATACTAAAGGCTGCAATGACTGATGAAGATTCAAAAATAGTAAACGTACTTATCGGTTAGTGAAATAAATGACGTCATCGAATCTTGTATAACCATCGAACATCTTGTGGTTGCTATAAAACTTATTGTTCCGCGAAACTCGTAAAAATCAACAGAGGGCAACGGATAACTATCATCACTGTAAGTGATGAGCCAATATACTGTCACTATAATAGCATGTACTTGAAATATACCATCTATATGCTATTTGTTTTATTTTGTTTCAATTTTATTTTTAATATTGTCATTTTGATCTCATTAGCACTGTACCCAATAGTTGTACCTTAAATAGATTGTTTTTGTTACTTACCGGATATTTGTAATTTCGTTATCTTTAATTTGATTATCTGTAATTTTATGTCGTAATTCTTTGTGAAGATTTTAACAGCTAATAATAATTAAGTGTTATTTTATTCATTTAGAATATTGGTCGACCTATTATTGGCGACTGTATAAATCTGATGCTTTTGTCACTATTATTCTTATGTAATGCTGTATACAGAAGCTATTGGTTTGCCTTTAATAAATAAATAAATATGCTCTTACTGCAGCATTTCTGTCATCTGAAGGTTAAATAAGATGAGAGAGAACTATGACAGTCGAATATAGGACTTCAAAAGAAGAAAGAAAACTGCTGTTACTAGGAATACAGATAGATAGGCTAGGTATAGCTAGCTACGCTACGAACACTATGGGTAAAAATAGCCAGTATTGCCTATAATGAGTTAGATAAGAGATTCCAACAATAAATACATATATAAAGAAGACTTAACCATAATTTAGCTTCCTTTCAAGTGCAAGAAATCATCATAAAAATCACACTGGATTCAATAGAAGTCAAAATTCAAATAGCATCTGGATTTTCGTCAGCAATTTCGAACCCTTCATATCTAACGAGCATCCTATAGGGATCTCCCCTTCGACACTCAAAGCTACACCCTTCAAGTACCCACACAGCACCCCATCAACGAAAGGGAACTGATAGACAATAACAAGAATATAATTACGAATAGCACATATCCTTCCAACGTACATAACCCTGTCACACTCCATCATGCGAACAGGAAACAACGGAAGGCGACTGTTATAACTACGTTCTGCAATACACGTACGCAAATGTATATGTACAGTCACATTAATGTATGTTATTGTTTCGTCTTCACAATACCGGTCAGACTGTTATATATACTTTGTCCAGCTGACCCGCGCGATTTTTCTCTCTCAATCTAACCCCGTTTTGCAACATTTTTCGTTGTTGCCCCGCTGCTTTTCTGTCATAGCGTGATGATATATATATAGCCTTCCTTGATAAATAGGCTCCTATAAATAACGCTGAAAGAATATTTCAAATCGGACAAGTAATTTCTGTGAATAGCGCGTTCAAGCAAACAAACTCTTCGGCTTTTATGTATAGCATAGCCAGCCTTTTGATGTTCCCACTGCTGGGACACAGACACAGGCCTCCTCTCTAGGAGAGGGAATGGGCCGTAATCTACCACGCGGGCCCAGTGCGGGTTGGTGAATGTCACATGTCTTCGAATTTTTGGTTTTAGGACATGCCGGTTTCCTCATGATGTTTTCCTTCACTGTTTTGAGAGTAGTGGTGATGAAATAAATTACACAAAGTAATGCGTCTGGCTGGGTTTGAACCCGCAATCTACAATTCGTAAGTCGGGGCCGTTAACACTCGGCCACCACTGCTTTTGTATATTGAGCATAGATAACGATATTTTATGCATAAGGAGGAAATATTGAAAAGTCGCACCAAGTTTTTTTTTTATCATCAGTAGGCTCGCGTTTAGCCTTACCTGATGGTAAGGTATGATGCGGTCAACGATGGAGCACGCTTCCTTAGAAGAAACCTTTTCACTCTTGACTTATTTATTTAATACTTAATGAGTTAAGTAACGGATGTTTTGCATAAACCTTGGATTGTGTAAATAGGTCAGAATAAGGGGGTGTGTAAAGGACAGCCTAGGCCTGTCTTACGACCCTGGAAGACAGCCAAGACATGGTTCGCATGAATAGCAAGTAATTATACAACATGGGGGATAGTTTGGCACATGTATAAATAGAGCCCGCTATACGGAGGGCGTGGTCTTGGCATATTTTGTGGCATTGATTTTAGTACAGTAATACGTAGAATACTGGTATTCAGCTGAATCCGGTTTGACTGGAAGCCGAACCCCGGGAGAAGGCTAGGCAGATAAGGCAGATAATGATTATAGTAAAGAATTCGTAAGGAGATCCAGGGGTGACGAAATCTGGCAACTGGGCTGTGAAGTTCAGATAGGCAGTTGCTCCATGTAAGGTACTGGTAATCAGTTGCGTCCGGTTAGACTCGAAGCTGTCATCAAAATAGTTAAAATAGGCTAGGTCGATGATCACACGCAAGGGAATCAAATTTCGTGTTTGCAACAATTTGAGCTATTCAATTACTAAAGTATTACACTAAAACGCCTTTCCAAAGTCGAAAAGAGGTCACTAACCCGTCACAACTCGTAAAAATTACATACATTATCGTCCGTAAAAAGCCGCGGGCTCATATTAGTATGGAACGCATCATGCGACCGCAAAACGCAATAGGCGCACTGTATTACATAAAACATTTGTGTCGTAGCGACGCATTCGTAATGGTAACGCTGTTATAATTACTGTTGTGTTCTAGTTTGAAACTAATTAGTGGGGAAACTTGGAGCACAGAATTATGAAAATTGAATATGATCCATCCTAGTAGATGGTTCGATAACCTAGAACAAAAGCGACTGGTGAAGAACGAGGAGGAAAACCGACCCAATAAACGTTAAGGCTAGGCAAAGTGATTTTTTTACACCCTTGTGTGCGCCCAAAAATCTTGTTGTAAAAATGAAGATGGCTTCTGAAGTTGAGCCGGACGTATGTTTAGAAGATGTTTGGAAGTCTTTTACCCTACAAGTCCATGAGCTTTGATGTAGGTAATGGGTAATCATCATCATCATCTTCATTACTATATCAGCCGAATGACGTCTACAGCTGTACATAGGTCTCACCGCCCGTGTCGCCACCACAAACGGTCCTGTGCGTCTCGCATCCATCGGCTAGCCGCGACCCTCACCAGGTCATCGGTCCACCTTGTGGAAGTATTGGTTCAGCCACATAATTTTGGTTATAGCTAAGCAGTCCACTGAATCTAGAAGATCTCAGAATGAAAAGATAGAATTGAGGTCAAAGTGCTTTTAGCGTTCGAAAACTTACTTGTAAGTAAACACATTAAAACACAACAAGTGTAACACCACGTAAAAATAAAGAAGAACAATTATAAATGAAATAACTGCCTGAACATCTTTATAGTTATCTCAAAGTTCCACAAGAAATTCACGATCGACTTGAGGTATCCGATCAAGAAAACTTTAATATTATTTTTTGAAGAGTTTCGTAAAAACACGGCCTTGTTAAGTCCCCAAAGCAAAATGTATCAAAAAAGTATGGAAAGGAAAACAATCAGTTTTAGATTATATTTTGGAAGTTATCGGTAGCCCTAGGGAGTTACAAGACACTTTTATAACAGCATTAACTATAGGAAATCCTACGTGTCTACTGGGAAATACTCTTACTTTTGGGCACTTAATTCTAATTTCAATCGCGGAGGTTTGTTTTGGGACTACACTACTACATCTCGGCTGAACGTTATGTACACAGGATGCATTCTATATGACCGGAATGGCTTCTTAGAAACCAATTGCGAGGCGATGGGTAACTTTCTAGGTAATTTCAGCCTTCTAGTTGGTCCCGTCTATAGCAGCGTTCGTATTGTTCATTAGATATTCAAAGGTACATAGACAAATATATAGACATTTGAGGTACTCCAGCATGTCGGTCATGACCTGGAAACGGGGACCTCACTCACACCGGAAAACAAACTGATCCATAATAACGAAATGAATAATTTTTACTGATTAAAATCCATTAGTAACCTTTAGCGACATCCATTACTTCTTTCCTTAACAGTTATAATAAGTGTGAAACGTTATTTCAATCTAAAGAAGGCGTTCTAAAGCGTAATTTATGAGGAAATAAATGACGCCTATAAAACTTTCTTTGACAACCGCAGCTGTCTGTTAACTTGCAAATGCGATAGAAAGAAAGTTCTCGTCAACTGCCTGTATAATTGACTAAGTTTTCAAAGGACAGAGTCTGATTCATAGCTGTAATTGGTACTTGAAGAGTCCTCTCAGGATGTAATAGTTGGGAGTAATCGAACTTTGTGTAACAAGGTTTAGTAATCTCTTATGATGATTATTGGAGTTGTATTAACTAGTACTTTAGTTATCTATGGATTAAAGTGCATTATATCTTAACCAAGTCAAGTAAGCCTATCGTATTCTATTTCTGGGCATGTTTCTTTATCTATTCCGTGACATTTGATTCTCCGTTTTCATTGCCTCTTATCATCTTAACTAGCCCATCTATGGGAGTACCTACTGTAGTCTTAAATATTGATAAAGTTTCAAGGTTTCTTACTGTGTCGTCATCAGTCTATATTTATACTATCATTAAATCCACTCATATTAGGTGGAAGACTCCCCAAGTTTTGATTTTTTAAATCTTCACTTCGAAACTCAAATATCATCACAAGTTCTAGCTAAAATTTCATAGTTCTCATCTCTCAAGCTTTTGAAATATGCATATTTTTATTATCTTTATAAGTTTTTATCGTGTTTAATATTTTAATGCCTTCATTCAGGTTGTTAGTTCACACGTCTTGCAATACTCGGCGTTTGTTTTAACCAGTTTAAACCTGCTGTAATATGCCAATATTAATAACAAGGTTGTAAATAAATCTGGTGTCTTGTCGTACCTGCTTTAAATCGGTTCACAGTAACACACAAACCTCATAAGAACTGAAAATGATTGGAGTTAACAAATTAATTGATTTGTGGCTCATTGTTTTTTGACAGGAAATTAATTTACTGACTTCTACTGCTGCTACACCAGACTAAACCTTGTTGTCTACAAATAATAGCACAGTAATCTTTTGTTAATCTTTACCTGACTTACTGCTAGAAAAAGGGCTCTCGTTTCCATTTCCAACCTATTATATATTTTGCGATGCACAGTAATCTTTTGTTAATCTTTACCTGACTTACTGCTAGAAAAAGGGCTCTCGTTTCCATTTTCAACCTATTATATATTTTGCGATTGTATCATATGACAGCTTCATCTTTCTATAACCATCTACATAACTTCAATGGGAAAAATCTCAGTATGAAATTCACTTTCAATTTATAAATCCTTTTAGTTCATCCAAACACCGGCACCAAGTTTACGTCCATATCAAATCGTAGTTTGTCGTGTTTGTACCGCGACGAACGATAAAAATCTCCTAACGATTGCGCTGGGCATGTGTGGCAAGTTGCCAATTTCAATGCTAGTGTCTTGCAAATACCGAGGGAGCCAATGTCATGATCTTCCGGACGACGGTAAGCCTGTTGCCAGAATTGATCGATTCTTGACGGCCATTATGCATATTTATAGCACTGTTTGCCAACTACTGGTGTTGTTTCGGCCTTTTAATTGCCTGTCAAGTTGTTTTCAATAGTAGTTTTATTGACAGGTTTAGATTCTGAAAGTTAATCAAGTCTTAAATTGGATATGTTTTGATTCTTCTCTTTGTTAAATGATATCACGTTTGCTACCTCTCTCTCTTTTCCCGATTGTAAATCACTTGTAGTTGTAGCCAATCTTCTTTCTCCTTTATGTTTGCTCTGTCCTTGACAACCGTATTATAAGCAAGGCATATAGCATTATTTCATTTAGAATCGTCATTGTTATTCAAATATCTTCACACCTTATCCTGCCAACAATACCTTAGTTAAACGTGAGTAATTGAATGTTAATAATTCAACATTAGCTCCTAAACTAACACAACTCTGCTTCAGTTGTGTGGTTTGTTCGTACTTTGGCACTGTCCGTAAGTTCTGCGGTTTCTTCTTGTCTAGTTTGGTAACTGTAGCGAACTTATGCAAGCTTTGTCGACATAATTTTGCTCAAGTACCACTCTGTGGAATTATTTATCTTCTGCGCCGTTAAAACTAATAATGCACTGCTCTGATTTAGTAATACATAGTAGAATCGCTCGCTCTTTCTAACCATACAAATAAATGATACTGATTCATACAGTCGCGAGCAATAAACTAGAATCACTCGCGTTGCCCAAAACATTTGTTACATTTTTTTTTGCAATGATTATGCATTATGGTATTTACTTTGAAAGGTAATTTGTTTAAATGATTTATTTTTACTATATACATTGTTAATTTTCTACCTAAATTTAGTGAATTATTGCCATGTGTTGAATTTCAGCTACAATTTGATACATCTTTGCTACCATCCTAAAGAAAGCTAACATGATCCAGACTTAATAGTCGGGGATTGATCTTAGTAAAAGTGTCTCTGTGTATGTCCCCAATATCTGATTTGAGCCATACGCAGAGAAACTTTCAGCTTTTATAAGATAACGAAGGTCGGATCGTCGTGGGCTCCTGGGATATACCAAAATTACCTTGATATACCACAATCTATAGTTCCTTGCATAGATATTGTAAAAAAAAAAATTGAGGAATGCGCGATGAAGTGATTCCTGTTGTATTGCTCGCGAGTGTAGTAAGAATGTTTTTGTCAGATACATTAAGCTTCTCTTGAGTTGTTTGAGAAAGTTTGGTTGATTATGAAATAAGGAGCTTTGAACAGGATATCCATCATGTAGGGAAATGAAATTAAGCAAAGCCTGTTTATAATAAACTAGCAGCGTCCCGCGGTTACACCCGCGTAGTTCCCGTTCTCGTGAGAATACGGGGATAAAATATAGCCTATATTAAACGCTGACAATGTAGCTTTCCATTAGTGAACAAATCAGTAGTTTCGGAGCTTATTCGGTACAAACTAAACACCTGTCTTCTTTATCTGAAATCCATAAAGGCATCGTAGAAAATAACATTATCATACTACGTCCTTAGATTCTATCTATTGTAAGTTATGCGAAGTAACGTCACAATCGTAGAATGCTTGACATTGGTCAACTATTTATAGGTGATTCGTAATTATTATGTCAATGGTGACTGATTTTTGACTTCGACTACATTTGTAACTCTGTTTTTTAAATATTTACTTTTTGTAAGCTCGCCTTATAAGTTGATTGTGTCTAGGTAGACACCAAATTTAAGAATGACATCAAATTGATGATTAGAAAATTTTGTGGGGAAAATATCTGATCAATGGATTTTTTCATTATGTGAAAGTAGATGTGGCTACAATTATTGGTTAAATAGTAAAAACAGGTGACACTTTGAGTACAAAATGCTAGGAAAACCTATGTTACAGGAGATCCCTGTCTTAATGGAGATGATGTCAGAAAAACTCGTGCTAGTTCCTGATCAATTGGGATACCTAAGGATAGCCTTCTAGCCATTCTATAATCATGACTAGTCGTTGGTTGAACTAAATAATAACTTCTAGCTCGCTAGCCCATGTCCAATCGCCACCAATACCGGTAAACGTTCAAATATAGCAGCGCGTATGTTGCCGCGCGGCGATTCCTGCCCACATGACAATAGTAAGGTTAGTCACCTGCGCGCGCACAGTCGCACACGTCCTTAGCTTCCGCAGTGACGTCATCGTTGAAGAGCGGGAATGCCGCGGGCGCATCTTTTTGAACGTTCTTCAGCGAATGATGTTTTACTGTCACATTTGATGTTCTCTTTTTGAAACGTTTATTTGTGCCAGTTTTCAGATCTGACAGGCAGCGAAGTTTTTTTTTTATGTTTGGAAATTGGGGCTTTTAAGATTTGTGTTCAAATACAAGATGAAAATTTGTATTAGTGAATACAAGTTTAAGCCATGTTTCTTGGTTCACCGTTTGGTGCGTGTGAGATTAACTGATTAACAAACGTCTAGATTTTCACATTTATAATATTAGTAGGATAAGATAACCGACCATTTGCTACGAACTGTTTTATTTCACTTTAAAATTATTTCATTATTCCTATTTACAGTTTGTGTGCTAATAAAAGGTGTCAGGTAGATCGATCGGTATTATTTTATTGCCGTTTCATTGCGCAAAGCGGATGTCAGTGATTAGTTGTAATTAATTAATTGTATAGTTGATAGGGATCTGAAAATATCCAATTACGAGAAAATTGCAGTATGCTTAGTAAGTACAAAATTAATTCAATGAGGCAAATCTAAACTATTTTATTGGATAGTTGGCTGGTTGTTGAAAAATGGAGTGTGTGAGTGGAGTATGTATGTGGATGGGAGAAGAAGGGGCAGATCAAGGAAACGACGGCTGGATTGTTTGAAGGATGATATTTCTAGAAAGGAGTTGACCACAGATGAAAAGTAATAGAAAAGTGTAGAAGAAAAAACCGGCCAAGTGCGTGTCGGACCACGCATAGTGAAGGGTACCGTTGTTCACTGTTAAGGGGGCGTATTACGTAACGCAATTTGGGGGGAGGGGGTGTCTCGTAAAACGTCACGTAGCGTTACAGTTTCTTACAACACGTTACGTAACATTGTTATTTTTTTTAAAATAAAAACTTAGGGAATTAAAACTACCAAATTGGCAACCCTTTTCTTTTACGTTTTACGGGGAATCCCTCAATTGTATTAGTCTGGTCGTCATATTTAATTTGTTTTCTTTTAAGTCAATTAAAACTATATCAAAGATAATAACTATAACATTACTATTTGCGACTTTAGGGTAAAAATGGTCACTTGAGTGTTACGTAACGTTTAGAGAGGGGGAGGGGGCTACAGAAAAACGTTACGGTGCGTTACAAGGGGAGGAGGGGGGGTCAAAAATCTTCAAAAATTGCGTTACGTAATATTTGAACGCTCCCTAAAATCTCATATCTCTAAAGGTATATAAGCTGTGATGTTCAAACCAATTGTCGTTGGAAGTGTCTATGAAGTTCTATTTGCTTATTTTTTTTTAGAATTTTTGACTTACTAGGCGCTGTTAGTTAAGAATGAGGTACTAAGTCCACGTACATAGGTACCTACCACGATTGATTGTTAAAATTGTGAAAATGCTTGAAATGTTTCAATTTGATTGGATGTTTTATTTACATACATATTTTTACCCGTAGTAAGGTTTAATATAAACGACGATTGTAGGTAGCATTACATCTAACATGATGTATATTTATTTGCGTCAGAGTTGCTTTACCAACTATTGACGTTTACCTCATTTAAATAGGTCATCTAACCTACCGAAATCATCATAGACAAAATTACGGACCTGTCGATACTCGGAATTGAAATTGTAATGAGAAAGTCCCTGCTACCTACCGTCTGCGTAAGTTTCCATTTTATCAAACGATAGGGACGTTTCCTGAATATAGAAATATGATTCTATTTAGTTCCTTGTATTTAGATTATCGAAAATTGTTGACGAAGATAAAAACCATCAAAAATCAGGAGGGGGCTTGTGACTTCACGTCTTGGTAGAAATTGTAGCGAGAAGTGACGTCACACGACTATTCAACGCACTGTATCCTCTTCGTTTTTAATTTATGTGAAAAAGAAAATCGACTAGTTAGATTTTTTCAGTCAACTACCCTATTGCTTTATCCCGCAACTTCGCATAAAAATTAGCTTATAACCGGGACCGTAGACGTACTATCTTTGTACCAAAATTCATCAAAATCGAGTCAGAGTTTTAGACGTGAAAGCAAAACATACAAACTACCTAACTCAAATTTATAATACTAGCTAGGATTTAAGCTTCGACATTAAAATAGCAGTCAGTCACCTTAAAAGTCGTAATGAGATTACTTAAACTGCAATCCCCGGCTAAGTGAAAACTCAGCAGAATCGTTACAACACGATCCCTGCTGACAGTATCGTATTGTGTAATAGAATATGTGCGTATCATGTCTCTGACGCATCCGAGTGGTTAAATGGTGCTGTATGTCAAGCCTCCATTTAGAAGGGATCAAGAAAGATACAGGCATACAGTATACTCGAGATACAGATATGTTTAACAAAGATATAGTAATTAAATTGAAGGGTTGTTGGCTCATTGACAGTCAACGCCTGTGAGTTAGTCAAACAATTTTTAAGAGCACATGTTTGAAACATTCTCGCCTTTCGGAACCAACTCAGTGATCCTGCTTTGAATTAATTAACCTTGGTGAAAATATGTATGTAGGTATTAGCTACTAATTGCAAAGGGCACAAGAAGGATCACGGGTGGGTTTTAGTCAGTAAGAGTGACACTCCAAATCATCCAAAAAAAGTTATACCTATTCTGTAAACATCTCGTAATCATTGCACCGCGGAAACTTCGGCGGAATGAGCTTCAAGTGAACTGTCATTTCTTGTTGGCTGTATGGTTAGTGGTGGAGTGAGCGGACAAGCTCATTTCGACTTCACTTCACCTAAGTTATTAAGGTGAGATTTTTACAGAATAACACTGATGGACTCATTGCCAAAGCTGAATGAGGAAACTATGTCGTTTGAAAAGTGATAATTCTGAGTGAGAAAGTAGCTCACTACATTCTGTATAAATGAACATGAATAAAGGTTTAACCTGTATTTAACAGACTAGACACAAAGGGTATCTACATCGTTTTATTTTAAGCGTAGGAAGGGAGACTCGTTTGGTCTAAATATGGACGTAAATGTTACGATACAGTGCCCCCGAGAGGTCTTCTATGTAAAGGCAGAATTTTACAGGTATGGCCTTGTTTCCATATGAGTTACAGCCTTCCCAAAAACACGTTTCTTTTGTCATACTATGCCTAAAGGCATTCGCGAAAAACGGTATATCGTGTGCAAAAATACCTGTTTAGTAACATAACATTATGTCTGTAGTGTTCAAAGGGTTTAGCTGAGGTGCACTTATGTATGCACATACATTTCACGTTTTACATTTACGTTTTTATGTCAAATCTAATGAAACAGGGAGCCGAACTTATTGCCATATAAACCACGCACGAATCGATACTTCGAGCTGATACTGAGAAATGTATGATGAAAAACTTAATTATGCTCGGCCCAGGAATCAAACCTAGGAGCTCATTTTTTTTAATGGTTTGGAAATCTTCAAATGACTTCTTGCGTTTTGCGCGGAGCGAAAGTAGCCGCGTGTTCCTCTTGATGCCCTTAGCGTTCCAAGGCCGCGGTAACTCTTTCGAACTAATTACTCAACCAGGATCTCATGCTTAGCAGTAGCACTTACAAGCGCTAGACCACCGAAGCAATCGCGCCATCTAGCCTGAGTAAATTTACCGTTTAACGTTCCAGGAATCACATTCCAGTGACGACCATAGTAGGTGGTAGTACTATGAAGAACAATAGCGTAAACGTTTAAGGTGAATGATCCTAGTGGCTACATTGTGAATTGTGAGCGTCATGTCGCTTGTTGACGGTATACAGGTTCTATCATTACCGCCGATCAGCTAACGTTAGGCTCGAGTCACACTGAGAGAAGCTAAGCTACCTAATGCTAAGCTTCCAAGATTGTCACCACGAAATGCAAAGATGAGCTTGGCGACTTTGCGAGCTTTGTGAACTCTTTTTGGTTTTTGCTTTTTTTTTGGACTCCGCTTTAAACTGAGATTTCGACAAATTTTATTATAACAGTTAGACATTTTCAAGACTTCAAATTCTTAATTCAGAATTCGAGAGTATGTGGGCTAGGTAACCCGTCGATTCTGGGTAAAATAAGTTAACTAGGTTGTGCCCATAGATATAATAAACAAGGAGATATGCCCTGTAGCCGAAAATGTATCGGAACCTGTGTCTCCTGTTTTGCCCTACCACCCGGCAACTACTACGAATGCAGTTCAGTAAAAGCAATAGATACGCAGTCGCGCACACACCCGCATTTTTTAAATCGGACTGTACTACACAATCAATTATAAACCTTATCCTAATAAACACAGCGTATATTTACAGTACACCGTGCAACTTACTCACACAAAAACAACGCTGGGTATCGTTGTGCTGTGCAAAAGCAATTTATTTTACATATACGCTAGTGATTGACTTATCGATTCTGGCATTTATTACACACGCCATGCTGCCCATGTATAACAAATAAATAGCATGAATATGTTGACTATTTTAAGCAAAGGTCACTAATATATTATCTTAAACATGCCGATTACTATAATGCATTCGAAACTTTATCGAAAGTAAAATACAATTACCATAAAAAGTAAGGAAGTAGCACGAGGATAAGGCATACATACGATAATTCAAAGCCAAAAACACTTGAACGATTATTTACCAAAAATTTATTGCAATCTAAGAAAGTTTGGTACACTTTTGTAATATTTCATTCAACAATCGACATTGTTGTCGACAGTGTATCTGCACAATTACATCACTAACTCGCGGCAAGAAGCAGCGGCCGTACTATGTGATACATCGGCTTGCTAAAGTATCGTTTTGTGATTTTTACATTGCTCATCCAGTCACTTAGCGACAAACTTAGGTAGTGGTTAAGGAGCAGTGTATTCATTGTAATATGTAATTGTCGCTGTGACATTTGAAAACAAAAATAACATAGTATAAGCAAGAAATATTTTACGATTTGTTGTTTTTCATGATTTTAAAGACAAATATAGTAAAATACTTGTATTTTGATATGGTAAGTGATTCCATAATTAACAAAGTTTTGGTTTATGCTTCGGTTTTTACAAGAAAACACTGAACAACACGGCATTCTTATATTTTATCACGCTCACGGTCGTAAGCGCACTAGTTCGCGGATTCGACCATTGCGTAAGACATGCTCGCCCAGAGCATGTCGCGAGGACACCGACACGCCCCCTTGCCACTTCTCCTGTATTTTATATTTCTATGGTTGTGCCTGTTTTCGACCTAACACGTGTCAAACTCCATAGCTAAAAACCTTAGTTTGCTGTAGAGCTAACCTACCATAGTTCGCACGCACTCGCAATTTACTCGCTAAGCAAAATGAGTTAACTTTAGCTATCAGTGTGACCTGCACTTTAGCACCTTGCACGCGTCCGCGAAATTTGATCAAACAAACTGCTACTTTACAAGAGCAAGTATGCGTGTCGTTTTCAATTGGCAAGCTAAATGATTAATTGTTCTAATATGGATAGGAAAGGCATTTGTAGGTGTGTCTGCCAATTCCGTGAGGGTGTGGCCTAAAGATCATATCGATAAAACGTCACATCGTCGATTTGACGTTGGATTTATTTACCGAGAATAAATATTCAAACAAAACAACAGTTTTATCATCATCCTAGCTTTACATTCTAGCCTAGCCTTTCTTCAACTATATTGGGTTCGGATTCTGTATACCAGTGTGATACATGTGGCAAATGCCTATCTGACCTCCACAGTCCAGTCTTACCGAGGGGTATCCCATTGATAAGACTGATGGTAAGACTTTCCGGCTGCTGATTGCATAGTCAGCCTTTTAACGTTCCCACTGCTGAGACACAGGCTTCCTCTCTAGGAGAGGGAATGGGCCGTAATACACCACGCAGGCCCAGTGCGGGTTGGTGAATGTCACTTATCTTCAAATGACTGCCGCTGACTAACTGACAGAGAAATTACAGCCGGGGCCAACGGTTTCATATGCTTTGCGACGCATTGAGTTTCGATATTTAATGAATGTACAACCACCTCGTTGCTTTACCCTGAACATCGACTTTATCCGTTACCAGCACCGCCCCGCGGTTTTACCCGTGTAGTTTCCGTTCCCGTGGGAATACGGAGATAAAATATAGCCTATGTTACTCAGGGTGAATGTAGCTTTCTGATGGTGAAAGAATTTTTGAAATCGGTCCAGTAGTTTTTGAGTTTATTCGTTACATACAAAAATACAAATCTTTCTCTTTATAATATTAGTATAGATTACTTAGCGTCTCACAACTCAGCACTTTTTTTTCGTCAGTATTACTTCCTTTAAGCCCTCAGAAAGCCCGTTATTCCAATCAATTTATAGTATTTTTTGTTGATACTCAATGGGTAGGCGGTTCTAGCTGTAACAATGACGTAGAACGATTTCCATTAAGCCGATTAAGTTTCCTCAACGGCTAGCGAATCCAGGCTTTTTGTTTTTCTTTCTCACCATACTTAAGGGCAGCGAAGAAAAGAAATACAATTGGATTTTTCCTGGTTTCAATCCCTGCTTTGAGAAAAAATACTATCAGAACGCAATCTTTATTTTGGCCTTGTGAAAATACCTGCTCTCGATTACATAACTGAAGAAATGTTAGTGTCACCTTTATTAAGTCACCAATTTCGAGGAACTCGCATGAAACCCATGTTTTAGATCTTCCTTTGTTGGGACTTTCTATCAGCAGCATTCGGATACTGGGTCAGTATTGGTTGATGGCATTAGCATTCCCTATTATATAAATGTTACATAGACATTAAGTAATAATATTAATATATTAAAAGAGAAAAAAAATGTGTTGATTGATAGTCGTAGATCAATCTTAACAAACAAATTACGTATCATTTTCCTACCTCTCTGTTTTGAAACCTTTATCTGTATTACTTCGCATTAAGCGGTTGGTTAATATTGGCGGCGTCACAATAAACGGATTTCACTGTATGTCCGATCGGTAATTGGAGCAGTTTAGTGTGGGCGATGTCACAACACTTCCCGTGAGCCTATTCTGTTGTAGTTGTTCTACTGCCTTACCTTGATTCAAATAGGCTTCCAGGCATCCACTTTATTCACCCATACAATTACATATACGAAAAAAAAATCTGCTATTCCCTACATTTTGATTACGATAAATGAACATAAATGTAAGGAACAGGGCCCCAAGTCTGCTGTTACAATTGTGTCAAAATGGTCTATCATTGATCTCATAATGGTCGATTTTGACAAGTTTGGTAATCTACTAACATAAAAGCGTCATTATGACTTTCCAATGGTCAACCACTGACACTCCAATGTAAAAAATGGCATAGAATGGTAATTTCGTACATAATGACAAATGAATGACAGACGTATGCAGTAATGTGCTAAAATTTTGACAGTTTCTTTGATAAGTGACCTTCCATTAGAACCTCATTGTGCAGTCATTCTTTTTAATAGCTCGGTTATCAAAAAGTATTACGAGACCACTGGCAGACCAATGATCGACCATTATGAATTTAGCAGATTACGAACTTTTAGCAAAATGACAATGGGATCGTGTTGGAATGACAAATTTATAAAAATAGCAGACTTAGGGCCCAGGTGTAAAATGGTGTTTTACAAATAACCCTGTATACATCAAAATCTCCCCATGAAAGCAAGCGCTCCGGCCATCAAAAGTCGTGTTGCGGTTAGCATACAGTCTGTACCAGATAGCACAGACTACGGTACACTTAGCGTAATCACCTTTTAGTAAAATAACAGAGAACCTGCAACCGGACAGATGTAGGACGCGATAGTTGCGTGTGTGCAACGGTGATATGTACAGGCATGCACATGAGGAAATAGATGTCCTTGGCATCTCCTTAATGTATAAGAAACTAGCTTCTGTCCGCGACTTCGTCCCCGTGGAATCCTCGATTTTAAAACATTCTTTATCGCTGCTCCGCTCCTATCGGCTTAAGCGTGATGATATATAGCCTAAAGCCTTCCTCGATAAATGGTCTATTCAACCCAAAAAGATTTTTTCAATTCGAACCAGTAGTTCCTGAGATTAGCGCGTTCAAACAAACAAACTCTTCAGCTTTATAATATTAGTATAGATTCATCAGGAAAGAAGGCATTGTAGCATATCACGCTTAACAAACTGTGACAGCATGGAATACTCACCGGGAGACTGTTTTTCAGATTCCACATTTAACCACTTCAATATCCGGCGAGTACATGAATTTAGTTCTTAGATGCTACCAAATAAATAACAATTTATAACTGTCGCTTTTCTCCCATCTCCAAACAGAAATTATAAAAAAACACCTAATACTTTTTTGTGTGTGCGAGTATCTATAGCGTTAGCGTAGACGTCAATTTGTATTGAAACTAAATAAGGACTGTCTCGTGTCGATAGTGGAAAACTTTTCCTTTTTCATACAATCTAAATATATACATATATAACTCAAAAGTGTCTGACTGACTGACATAGTGATCTAACAACGCACAGCCCAAACCACTGAACGGATCGGGCTGAAATTTGGCATGCAGGTAGATGTTATGACGTAGGTATCCGCTAAGAGAGGATTTTGATTAATTCTACCCCCAAGGGGATAAAATAGGGGATGAAAGTTTGTATGAAACTTTGTCAATTTTAAACCGATCGGGCTGAGAGTTTCAAAAGTGGGGGTAAAGTAAGTATTCCACGCGGACGATGTCGCGGGCAGAAGCTAGTTTGACATAAGCTAACGTTTAAGTTTTCGCGATCGAGTACGTTAAAAAACTCGCACTAAGCCTTCCGGTCAAAAAACCGTACACCGGTCATAAGAACTACGCGCCTGATCTTTTTGCAGAGCATCACTAGGTGTATGCTTAAGTAGTAGCACGATTTGTAAGTACCATGGGTCAAGTATTTAGAGCAAGACGAGTTGATGAAACGGCGGAAAAGTATTCCCTCACCTTAACTTATTTCACCTCAGTCGTAAACAAAGTTACGACATAGCTCTAGCGGAAGCACCACGTGTAGTTTTGGTGTATAATAGATTTATTCTCCAGTTTTATATCTCAAGAGATCTCGGGTAGACCCTAAAGTGCTCACAAATGTTTGTAGAAAATTTCAGACATGTGCAGTCTAAAACTTGATTCAGAAGCTTAACGCTTTTTATAAATTAAACTAGCTGCTGCCCGCGACTTCGTCCCCGTGGAATCCCCGATTTTAAAACATTCTTTGTCGCTGCTCCGCTCCTATTGGCTTAAGCGTGATGATAAAGCCTAAAGCCTTCCTCGATAAATGGTCTATTCAACTCAAAAAGAATTTTTTAAATCGAACCAGTAGTTCCTGAGATTAGCGCGTTCAAACAAACAAACAAACAAACAAACTCTTCAGCTTTATAATATTAGTATAGATTAGCAAACTGCTCATTCTTCTTTACAAGATTTACTTGTACTTACTGTCGTATCGATGGGTAATATTAATGTTTGGCCCGTCTCCTTTTAATGTCAATGTTACATTTTATATAACACAAAACAACATATAATGTCCCCAAAACTTCATATATTCTTCCTTAAAAAATCTCATTTCTAAGGTATAATTTTTACTACATAATATTGCTGTCAAGTTACGGAATAAATATTACCATACATTTATCATTGTTGGTTTAAAAGCTTTCTCATGTTATCAAGTGTAAAAGGATAAGCAGATTATGTCTCATAGGTTATTTAACAAGCCGGCACGCTGGCGCCATCTAGCGGGCAATAGCTGAACTTACGTTTAGTCTATTTTTGTCTTATTGTATATATTTGTTGTGTGCTATTTGGTCTACTTCTGAAGGGCCTCCTACTTTCTATTGTTTTGTCTAATATGAATCGAAATTATGAACAATAAAGCACTAAAGCTTAATATAAAATAATAATGATGAAAAAGTGAAACAAATAATCTTCATGCTGAAGCAATAAATCCACTTCCAAAGATTTCATGTACGATGAACTTTGGAGCAGCTTAGTTTACTTTGAAACGCTTATTAACTTAAAACATGTCAGAGTTCCCGGGTCCTAGGTCTTAAAACCGGTCGGCCATATTTGCTAATAAACCCATTCATATCGCGTGGGATGAAACTGGTTTCAATTTACTAATGCAACTGTACCGCACTCAGAACTTTTGAATTTTTTAGCTACCTACACGACCCCTAACGGTTGCGGCGCAAGCTAGCATTAAAGCTACGTAGTTCCGCTATTGCATAATAGATGGCGCTAGGAGTCGCGTTCGCGCTCAAAACGGTCGCGTTATTGATTCATCCGTATCTGGTCGCGTTCAAATAAAATATTGATTGTTTTGCGATACTAGTGTTTACTGAAAACCTTTATCTTGTAAGTTTATCAGATATGCTCTTGTAGTGTTTTCGTTTTGTTATTTAGAATGTAACAAGTTTTGGATTTTTTAGTTGTGATTGTTAGCGTAAGAGGCGCCTCGTCGTTAAGGTTTACGTAAGCTGCTTACAATAACAATAATTGGGCGAAACTCTTCATGTACCGTTGCTTATAAATTGGAAGGTTTTCTTTTATATCTATCGGAGATAGTCACAGTGAGCAATCAATTTGTAAGAACCATTCGGTATAATAATGCATATAGAAAAGTAATCGTGAAAGGGGGAAATTGACAATTATTGACAGAAGTATAAAATAGATTGACTAGGATCTAGGAAAATGATTTAAGACTTCTGGAAAACAGGTGTGTTATTACTTCTTCATACTCCACTCGCTGCTAACTTCAATAGTATTAAAAGACTCGTGTTGTTTGCTCCAAGGCACACTAATTATTTTTGATTGATTGGCACATTCATCACTAAAGAAATCTTCCAGACCCCATCATTGCAACAAAACACCACAACAAATGCAACCGCACTCGTTTGACGTCTACGACGGCCATATTGTCCGGTTTCCCGCCAATTGGATGATTGCGCGGGAGCGGCGAGTTGCGCTTGCGTCCGTGTCAAGGTTTCATTGACGACAACGACTTTTATTTTATAATAAAACTATAAAAATTATATTAGTAGGTGTGCAGTGTTGGTTAATTATGATCCAAAAGAGTATCTATTTTATAAAATTAATTGTCGAATATTTTAGTTCAGTAATATCTAGATTCGAAGAGCCCTGTGTTGTACCTACTTAAATTTAATAAAGCATTCATCAACTAAAGAATAAACAGCCTCTTCTGAATCGGTCGGTTGGTCAGTAAGGCAATAAGTTGAATCTATTTGCAAGTTCCAAATGATCAAATAATGATGATGAAGGAACACAAAAATACATTGGTTGCTCAAAATCACGAGCAGTGTAAATGTATTGGTACTAACAACACAGTTTCTTCTCAATTAATTAACGATCTAGTCATCATGAACTTGGATTTTTCTTACTAATGAAACGTTCGATTTAAACACTGGCCTTAGGCCATAAATCTTCTCGTTCAGCATTAAATCGTACACGTTTATAAAATCTGAAAACGTGTCGAGAATTCTTGAAAATTTAATACGTAATTTAGTCACGCCACACTAGCGCTTTTCTCTTACTCTTATTGCGTTCGCCGAATTCCTTTTTCAAATTCTGTCGTAAAATTTCGAATATATTTTGTAAGAGCTGCAGAAAGCTAGTACTTGTAAAACTGACTGTTAGAACGACATTAATATATTATCTTATCATTTAAGCCCAAAAGATGTCCGCTGCTGGACATAGGCCTTCCCAAAGCGTCGCCACGCTGACTGGTGTTTCGCGTTTAGCAAATTCAGAGTTACAGAATTTTATGAAAAGAAAGACTCATACCATACATGCCATTAACAACATGAAATTCTTTTGTTATCTTCTCGCCTTCAACAATAGTGTCCTAAGTCCCATATAACATTGCCAAAAGTAAACTACAATGTCCCAAGTCTAAACAGGGTCCTGATGTATGTTTGTGGACCTAAATACATATTTCATTTGCCTAAACACATGCAAGAATATTTGCTCGAGCGTCACTTTATTGTTGTATACCCCCTTATGAAGCAATTATAACGTTTGTGGTCTTCATTTTGATATTGTTCCGTTGCTTTTGATTAAGTTTGATTTCAAGGGCAAGGTAAAGGGTTTTGGAATTCTAGATTATGAAATTCTTGGTTATAAGCCTGAAGTCTTTGTCCTGTTCTCCATAGCTATGAGCTCACACACTTTTTTGAGAAATTCACAAGCGAAATGATGATCTATAGATCTTGATCCGATGATTCGTTAAATATTTCTTAGATTTTTCGTCCTTCGTTCGTGATGATTACGTTTTATCCGAGAAAGCGATTGTCGAAAAATCTAAAATGTGACATACGCTGTCGTGACATTTTGGCTTTTCTACAATTGCTACAGCTGTTACCTGTCATTATAGACCCTTTCTTCTCGTTTTTCATGACCTTTTTACGGTATGTTAATGTGCCCACACTTCGCCACTTTACACTGTACACCTCTGCTCACCTCTTTTGAAAGTAAAGGCTTTAACATCATGCTCCAAGTTCTCGTTAAGTCATAGAAAATATGGCATGTTCAATCATTTGGTTCGTTTATTTTCGTGTGTTGCGAAGAACAGAAGCGTACCTAATTGGATTAGAAGACACGCTAGCTTTATTTTACAAAGGGTTTATTACGAACAAAAAAGCAATGTATAGGTATATAGATTATTTTTGTCAAAACAGGGTAAGTCGATTTCTCATGAGGTTTCGACTGTTTGAAAATTACAATGAGATAATGCGGTCTCCAGTTGACGCATAGAAAAATCTAATTTAGTCCTTCGGAAATTCAAACGCAATATCGTTATCAAACGACCAACACTACTGATATCGTGAAATCTCGTTTCCAATTTAAAAGTTGAATCGGAACGCGGAAATCGAACGACAGCCCCTTCCCTTATCGATTTTGGCGTTAAAAAACTCCAGTAACATCGATTAAAGCGACCGAATATAGCAGATAATCTAATTTAACGTCGGATTATCAGTGACTCGAGTTTCTTATTGGATTAGTTTGTTGAGGGTCAGCTAACATAGACTGACGTCATAGAATCTGAGGACCAAATAGGCCCTCAGATCGCAGTCGTAATCTGTCAAAAAAACCTGTTTTTTTCCCGAATCATCTGTATGTGTTATCGATTGATAATTATAATTGTTGGAAAACAAGATTTTTTTTTTGTTCGATACCTTTGATGTTACAAGCCAATGTATTACCATTATATGATTCGTATATCGTTTCAGGAAATACTGTTTTAGCTAGGATATGTATTTGGCCATAAAATGTCACAGTTGAATGGGCAACATTGGGATTGAAAACGATGCAAGTATCACTAAACAATTTTATGATTTGAACTGAATCAAGAAATTGAATCAGCTCTTGAAATATGGAGGAAGATATAGGACTGAGATGTACGAGCTTTATTTTGAAATAACAAAGAAAATCACAAAGACAAAACTTAAGCAATCTAAACTTGTGGTAGTAGTCGTTGTCGACGATAAAACGTGCTTACTTTGAAGTAATTCTAAATTAAGACTGATAGGAAATAGGTTTTTTGTAAACATGACTGCATTCTTGGTTTTAATTTACATATATTATGTCCGTCGAAGTTAATTTAAACAACTAACAACCTCAAAGGACAACATACAAGAAGCCACCTCAAAAACACCGCTAGGGGAACAGTACGATAAACTGGAATTATTGATAAGAATAACAATATTGACAAAATATCAAATTGAAACACCGCAACAGGAGTCGCCCCCTCACATTACTTCCGAATATAGTCAACATAATATCTGATATAATGATAAATCGTTTGACGAATGTGTCGCTACAAATGGAAGGTCATCAAGTTGTACTATTGATAGTATCTGAACTACATCCATCAACGTCAGTTATAGACTTGTGAAAGCCGATGGTGTATATCCAGTTAAGAATCGATTTGTTTGAAACGCAATCGTTAGTAGTGACAATTTTGTTACCAGGAGCGCATCAGCTACGAGGGAGAATAAACAGCCGAGAGCTCGTGACTAAATAATTACAGACATTGAAAGACGGTATGGTTAGTCAGATTCTAGACAATGTGACCCCCAGTTGTTACCCAGTTTCTGGTTTGAGGAGGTCAGATAAGCAGCCGGTCCATGTAAAATACTGGTAGTCAGTTGCATTCGGTTAGACTTAGAAGCTGGCTCCAACATAGGAAGAGGCTAGGCCAATGGATAATCGCAGCTTTGCAGAACAGTGACTTTACATCAATAGTCATTCCGTTTATTAAAGTTATGATCTGATACAGAATGATGTACAAGCAGATATTTACGATGTACTACATTTATAATTAAATACAGTAAAACCTAAAATGTTTTGCTATTGTATAAACATAGCAATTACTGTCAAGAAATCATTCTTCCATCGAAGTTCTTAAATTATTGGTTATGCACTCGATCAACTCTGAATGAAGTAATATTATCGAAGTTGATTAACAACTCTGAAGATAGTGAAATGAGTTCTTTTTTTAAGAGACAGTTTGTAATTAAGTTTCAGATTTATTAAAGACACTATTTCTATTCGCTCAATACCTCTGTACATATGAGTAGTGTAGATAGTTTTATGTTACGAGAATTGAATGAAGTCTAAAGTCTGGCTCAAGATTGGATGCCTTTTATGCCATTGTGTGGCTGGCTATTTAATAATGTGTTCCAAGTTTGAAGATAATTCATTCGTTTGAAATTAGGTTTTCTGAGAAAAGAAAGTGTCTTATACATTTACGTAGGTTTTACATAGCGTACCTACATTTAATCAAATTCAAAGCATTTAATATGGAAATCTTCAGCACAACCAACAATAAAATTCTAAGGGTACGCTCCAAGCATAATCCTACGGACGGAACCCTTTTGTGAAGCAGCGATGTAAGACTAATTGACTGATACATTCATCACTCCGAGTCTCCCGAATACGAATCGTGTTGATATCCCATCACAAACGAATTAATGGAGTCCGCAGATTTCTTTTTAACTGACATTTAGCTTGATACGGGTGTAACGGGACTTGGAAGTAATTTTGTACGAAGTTTTTCTGAAAAGGCCTAAAGATTACGACAAACTTTATGTCCGGTTTTGCGAATCTAATCTCTTGTTCCGTGATTTATGGGAAGTTTTTATGTCCCCTTGAAATATCATTTGAAGTTTTGTAATTGGTATTGACGGAAGTGACGTTTATGATACTTAAGTAATAAATAATTGTATTATCATTCAATTCATTTACGTTAAAGCAAAAAAAATGGGTAATCCTTTTAAAATAAGAGGATCTAATACTTTGGAAAAACCCAAAATACGACTGTTTTGAAAAACGTGTAAAGGGATACTACGTAAGTCTACATATACAGGGAAATTTCCATACAAATGAAGCAGTAAATACGGTTATCTATTGTAAACACAGATCGCATAAGTCGACGACTGTCAACTACAGATAGACGCTGATAGTGGCCGAGATAGGATAACGTTACCTGACGACGGCTAAGTCAGAAAGGAAAGCAAAAGTCAGGAATCAGTTGTTCACCGCGACTGTAAGAAAGAAACCAGTTTTGTTGAAGACTTATTTCATGAAACAGTATTACAAATTCATAAAGAAAATAGATACTCTATAAAAAAATGTAACCAGTAATATGCAAAGGAGAATTTAAAAACCTCGGCTTAGTAAAAGTTTGCAGACGAAGTTAGCAACGAATTTTCTTTTGAGATAGACGTGGCTTAAAAAATTGAGATGTTACATTATTGAAATGCTGTCAGACCGTTCAGAAACAAATCCGTTCAAATCTTTTATAAAAGTTCTTTTGATTCTTCAGTCTGAGGATTTGCCTGTTCATTCAGGTTTTACAGATCACTGATTCAGAAGTGAGTATTTTTATTTGTGCTACAATCGTTTTGGAAGCGGCTACAGACGAATTGATTTCAATATCCCGATTTGTGTTTCACTAATCCGGAAACAAAGAGGGTCGTATTGATTGAAGACTCTGTCAAAACGAGCTGTTTGTATCAATTTTTCTCGAGTTACATCAATTAAGGGAATGATTTTCAGTTATATAATAAAGGATCAGTCGCACTTGATACATGTTCCCTGTCGTGTTACGTAGGTATCTCCCGTCGCCCTAACGTCACTCTCAACTAACAAAACAAGGTTAGGAGGGTCCTACTCTAAGAATAGACACTCCGACGTATGTCGGCAAAGTTCGAACTGTAGTTATTTCACGATCAAATTAAATTGTACAAATCAAATCTCGATAGATGCAATTAATTTTTAATTTGACGATAATTGGAGTGGAAATTAAATTGAAAGACTTTTCCATCAGATAAAATCTTTTTAAGTTTCTCGTGATTGTACTGAGTATCGACAAGTAATATTGAAGAAAATAATTCACCTGTCTGACATTGTCTCTCTAAAATAAGTTTTTTTAAGAGTTTCGCAGACAGTAGTTAACCATGACTTACTCTCGAAATTATCCAACCTTACTCCGAATAAATGTGACCGAACCGCGAATTTTGCTGTTACGTCATCATCGTCTCCCATCTTGGATTGTGGACGTTAAACTAGCTGCTGTCAAGGCCAGTAGCACCGGACAGGCTCAATTATCCACTGAAGAGGACTCACGAGGCAGCTTCGTGATCAGCGCGCTATGATCAGGATATACGCATCTGCTTGATGGTACATACATATATAACAGCTAGGCAATAAAAGATTAAGATTTTGTTAAAAAAAAAATGGCACGTATGATAAAGGTAACACTAAAGTAATAGTATTAAAATCTAGCGGTACACCAGTAGCTTTTAATCATGTGAATAAACCTTCCCCGAATATCGTTCCACGTAATGTAGAAAACCATTCAGAAGCCACAGAGTAATTAGCGGTATTAACTCTGAAACAGGCGTGCGCAATATGGGAGCAACTGCTATAGAGCTTGCCATTAGTTTGATGACACAGCAACTGCTTGCAATACTAATTCTGAATTGTAGGTTAGGATAATATGGAAACGCAGATGACAAAAAGAGTTATAAGAATGGAGAAAATAGATGTGATAAATGAAATGAAAGTATAGGGAGTCAATTATGGATAGAGTCACAGTTGACATTGAAGAATGGAAGAATACAGTAACCTGCTTCAAATAACATGGGACGAAAAAGAAAGATGAGGACTGAGAATATAGAAATCTCGAATATAAATAAAGTTATGGCTATACGTGAATTCACAAACGAACTTTTCAATGTGTGGCTCGACGATATAACATCACGTTTTCCTATATTGAACGTTGTTTTTATATATTACTTTTCATATGAGTATTTGTTATTCACGCATTGATAGGTAAGATAAAAGGATTCTTCTTAAGTATTGTCTTTATCGTTATTTTCTATAGTAGCACGATATTTTATTGTCACGAGCGTGATACCTATTCTTCGAAACCGCTCGGGAGTGAGATCAAATGTATTTTTTTTATCAATCTTTGTCGGTATATCTTCCTTCCTAGTGGCTCTTTTCTCTGTGATAAATATTTACGTAGATCTTGATACAGTATCATGAAGATAAGATTCTGCATCTTAAAAGTTGCATTATAACAGATAACCCGTTGCTATTTAGTATGTATTTGGTGGATAGTCGCCTCGGGTCAGTGTATCAGTGGTTGCATATTTGTTTCTTGTTTTTGTTCTTGTGGCAAGTCTCTGGGTTTTTATACCATGACCGTTCCTAGGGTTCTTTAGTACAATTTTGATGATGTAATGATCATTTAGCTCAGCTTATAGGTAACCTTAAATTTTGCGATGATCATCTTGGGATTAACTCGAAATTAAGAGCTTATTTTCAAGTCCTTATTTTCCGAAATGACTAAACCGATTTTAATGAAACTTTACACACATCATCATCATCATCAGCAGCCTGTTGCAGTCCACTGCTGGACATAGGCCTCTCCAATTGCACGCCACTTAGATCTATTTTCGGCTTCTCGCATCCAGTTTCTGCCAGCCGTCATCATTACACACATAAGCAGGATATATCTAAAATGTTAGTTGAAAACATTCTCACATTTTCGATAAATAGTGTTACAGTTAAATTAGACCCATTTTAAATTTTCCACCAGTTATCTTTTTTAAATAAGACATTTCGAAAATGATTTTAACTAACTTTTTGGACCTATGTATCCTGCTGATAATTATCTGTGAAAGTTTATTAAAAGCGGTTCAACCATTTCGCAATATAGTGACTTAAACATTTGTATGAAATGCCATACACGCTCTTAAACAATTAATTAATTTTAAGATGATGTAGTATTTTTTTACTCGTTTTCCTTTTACACATACGACAACATCTCCTCTTATGACAACATAAACAGGTGTAATGACAGCGAATATAATTATCAGATTTTCTAATAGTCAAATCAAAAACCAACTCCATTTTCTAACGCCATTTTCTAATCAAATCGCCTCCTGTAACCTCGAATAAACGGCTGCTCAATTCGTAAACCCTCGTTCCTGGCCACCGGTGTCGGTCGATGCCCTGATCAAATTGAAACCCGCCATTTTTATTGGTCAGTGCCACTGGGAGCATGGGGCGTAAATCTCCAGTAGCTAGCCCACCAAGATTGCTTTGTAAGGTAAATGTTAGAAAAGTTAGATCAAGGACCCACCTGGAAATGGTATCGGTTTCAATTAATAAAAGGCGGGAAGAAAACGTTTTTATAAAGAGTTGAGTTTATCTGATTAGTTTTCTTTAGCTGGCAGGAGTATTATCCGCTTTTAGTTCAAGGTGTGATTTCTAAACATTCGATACTCAATATCTTTGATCTTAAATTCACGCATAACATTGAATTTCATATTGTTTAACATCGTAGACATAGTAAACTATCATGTCCGTTAGCAAATAGTTCGTCTCTTACACAATATACTTCAATTACTTCACGAAACTGTGATATTGTGTGAATTTTAGTACGAGTTAACATACAACAGAAAAAACTGTTCGGAAGTGTTCTACAAATACACGAAAGAATCGATTTGAATCGGTTCGGTCAGTCTGGCCAACATTTCGATTTATTCTTCCGCTATTTGTTCTTACAACGAAAAACACCGTTACTAGTACGACATAAAGATGCAGTCAATGTGAAATTGTACTACCGAATTGCAGTTGGCTGTACACGGAAAAAGCCGGTCTAGATTTTAATATGGATCGATTTGGTGTTCTATCGAGCGATAATCGAGACGTAATTGGTGAAAAAATTGGGCTATCCACGCGATGAGATGGATGTTCGTTTTTATTAAATACTAGCTTCTGTCCGCGACTTCGTCCCCGTGGAATCTCCGATTTTAAAACATTCTTTATCGCTGCTCCGCTCCTATTGGCTTAAACGTGATGATATATAGCCTAAAGCCTTCCTCGATAAATGGTCTATTCAACCCAAAAATAATTTTTCAATTCGAACCAATAATTCCTGAGATTAGCGCGTTCAAACAACCAAACTCTTCAGCTTTATAATATTAGTATAGATTTTACGTATTTTACGTAGTCGATTCTTACTGGATTTTAGAGTGGCAGTTTTTGTTAAGATTTTTGAAAAATATCGGTTATTTAAAGCCTATTGCTTAAATAATGCGCGATGTGTAGAATCTTGTAGGTACCAAAATAAGACTTTAAACACGTATACTTCCAAGGAACTAAAACCAGCTCAAACTACCAACATGAAGCGTTCTGTTAAACCGAACTTTACATATCTGTGCTAAATATGACACATTATTACAATGCATACAGTGTCGAATTAGGTCGCGGAACAGGTGCTAACGTTTATTGGTTTCTGTGCATCACTGTACTGTGGACTTAACTGTGGTTTCGATACAAATGACTGCCATTTAACGTCATTTGTCGGTAATGTGTGGTTAGAGTTAGGCCTGCAGACCAATTTGTATTCGTATCGGGAGTATGCAAATGTAGTTTTGGAAATCAATTCAATTCAATTCAATTCAAATAATTTATTTCAATTAAACCCTTTACAGGCACTTTTGAATTGTCAAGACGAAAGAGATGAAGCTATCTGCACGTTCCAAAGCGTAGATCTCTATGGAGAAGAACGTGCAAGAAACTCCACGGACACTCTTTTAAATCATGTTCTGTATTACATAACCTTGGTTACATCCTTGGTCGCTTCTATATGTGAGGACAATGCAAAGAAAAAAAAAAAGGAAACTATGAAAACAATTCAAAGTATAAAGATTAAAACAAGTCCTTGGCAGTCAAGAGGTGACCAGTCTCAACCGACGGCGCCCGTTCACGAACATGACGCGTGTATCGGCACCATTTAGCTCAACCATTTTGAAGGGAACCGAATGATCCAACACACACGCCGCCATCAGCGAAACATTTAAGCGAGCATGACATGCTCTCAACTGCCATTTTAGTTCATGTCACAAAGTAACCATAACTTATTACATGTAAATGGCTCCATGGTACTCACATTTACAATATTTGAAAATAAAATGCTTCTACATTATACAAAACTATGGTTTACAATAACCAAGCAACTATAAGTACAAAAAAAAAAAAGAAAAGGAAATTATTTATTATCAATATAATATTATAAAAGGCGAGCATCTCTTCCAAATATGAAATCCTAACTTGTTTACCCAAGTGGTTGAGGCTGTGGAGCAGGACCGGCATTTAGCCAAGCATTATTATCTTCAATGTAATCCCCCAACTTATAATATGCTTGCCTGCATAATGTGCGTTTAATACAAGATTTAAATTTCGTTTCATTCAGTTCTAATATATGGGGAGGAATTTTATTGTAACATTTTAAACAATACCCCTTGAAAGATGTGGCTACTTTAGCTAGTCTGAAACCTGGTTGAACTAATTGATCCCTATTTCTAGTAGCATAATTGTGTCTGTCGCCTCGTTTACTAAAGAATGTCTCGATTATTACCAGAGTTGTGAATGGTCTAATTTAGAATTACTTATTATTTATTAAATTACTAGCAGCGCCCCGTGGTTTCATCCGCGTTGTTCCCGTTCCCTTGGCAATACGGGAATAAAATATAGCCAATGACACTCCACAATAACGTAGCTTTCTATTGGTGAAATAATTTTGAAAATCGGTTCATTATATCCAGAGATTACCCCTAACAACTTCACAAACTCACAACCTCAAACGTTACTTCTTTATAATATTATGTATTAAATTATAGAGAATCTTACTGTACTTCATTTATTAGGTTTAATGTACCTAATACCTCTTTGTATTGATTCAGAATATGGTTTATCTGGGTTTCATAGTTCGAGGCGATACGTTTGGCATTTTTGACGTATTGATAGACAAGCATCCTTTTTGTTTTGGGAAGGATGCTAGTCGCTGCCAAATTACACAATAACCATCGATTCTCTGTCTTACAAGTATAGTCCACCAGGTATACTAAACCCTTTTCATTCACGAATAATGCTTTACACCGCAAATATATCTCTACCTCTTCACATAGAAAACACCAGTTTATAGTATCCAGATACCCTTGGGATATTAAATATGTACAAGAACAAAAGTTGTAGAACCACTGCTCGAGGAAAGAACAAAAGAGGATAAGTTTCTTTTACAACTGTTTCAAATAAAACAGAAGTTGGACTTCGATATTAATATTTACAACTTCTAGTTAAAAAAAAAATGTTTGCCTTATTTGGGACTGGACCCCACGACACAGGGAATCCTAGTGTGGGATCCAGGGAATTTTGAAGAAACCTAGCACTTCGGGTTTTTTTTTTGTATGTATTGCATTAGTGTTATATTAGTGTACTATGTCTTATTGAAATGAATAAATTTATTATTATTAATTGTTAGTCAGTTGCGTTTGAAGATCATATTTTTGAAGTTAAACCTTGATCATTTTTTTTTTGCTTATAAGTAGGTGTAAACGGTGATAAAATTTATAATTCAGGTAACCTATAGTTCCAGAAATTTCCAGATGGCTTATTTGTCAGTAAATAAAGTAAAAAAACAGCCATGATTTATTCTGAATTCAATTTTTGAGTAATCCACCTACTTGGTACTCTTATTAGCTTACTAGAAGCGAGCAGTTCAGTAATCTGGCTTTCAGAGCTTAATCTGACGGGAACAAATAATGATTTAACGTAATTCCACCCTCGTTCCGTGGTAAAATTTGATCCAAACGTGTTACACATTAGGGCGAAGGGAATAATTGGGTGCGACTTACAAATGCAATTAAGGAACCTTATTTTGGTCGTTGTTCCATATGCGGTACATTTTCGTTATCGTGATATTAATAGGAGTCCCTAAGTGAAGCGTGGGTGTGTTGTGCGTTAAAATATTTTACGTTAATATTTTGCTCTAAAAATGTGTCCAGGGTATGCGCGGAAATGGCAGCTAAAAACCTTCGTAAAATGGAAGTTTCCGAAGTCAATGAGTTACGATTTATATGGCCATGTGCTTTACGACATAGCCAGCTTCAAATATGTGGAATAAGTTCTTCGTAAAATAGCACCTGTTTTATTGCTGGCATTGAGAAGGCCATAGGCGGCCATCAGGCTCCGACTTCTTTGCAATTCTATGACAACAAAAAAAAGTTGACGTTTCGTAATAAACTGTCATTAAATGATTCAATTCAAACATCAAAATTCAATGGAATAACTTAAATACCACGCAAAAACCATCCCACACAGGCTGCCAACAATTTCCGTTACAACACAGAATTAATTCAAATCGCCCATTCATTATTCAGTGTCATTACTCTTACTATCGCACCTGCTCACACGGTTTACACAAGTACCTTGTACATATGTGTGTATTTACCTGCCTATGTCCACGCGATGGTCATTGAACGATATGTGATGATTATGTGTCTATAAATTGTTTGCTGACACATGTTTTACTGTGTTACATTATGGTTCTTATCTTGGAACGGTATGTTACTGGGGTAATCGTATTTCTGATTGTCTGCTGTTGAAAAAAATATTTTTTGTTGGAAAATTTTTGGTGGGTTTTCCCGAAATTCAGAATTAAACTACAGAAATTAAAGTAAATTTCTGATCGATTTATTTCTCTCGCTCTTACAAAAAATAACAAACAAATTTTGCGATAATTTGTGGGATATCAACAGGAAAGTGCATATAAAAAATAACAATTATGGTCAATAAATCAAAATTCGTTTGTAAAACGAACTGTCACGAACACGAACGTGTTTGCCTTTAAGAGTACGGCAATATTAGTCAAGTCTGCTACACTTGCAGATTACGCGCTTACTTGTTTGTTTACAAATGCTTTACTGCATTACGTTGATATCAGGCAATGCAGCATCAAAACATCTGGGCGTGGCTTCAAAGATACATCGCGTGAATTAGCCGTAAGCCGGCCGCTTCGCCAGTCGCGATTCGGTCTCCCGTCGCGTCGAACGTCTGTGCCAACGTAACGAATTAAAAATTCACGTGGTCGTGAAGAATTCTTGTGCCAAATAAGGAACGAAACGAATTTTCAAGGAAGAAAATTGTGTGCAGTTTCTGTGATTTTTTGTGCAGTGAAAACATCTCGGTCAATCTTTCGAGAAGATTGTTCCTGAGGGTAGTTTGTGTTGAGTGTCGCACGGATCACTGGTATTTTTGTTTGTATGTTTTTTTTTTGTTATAATATTTTGCTACCGTCACGTCTCTGACAAGGTCGGTCCGGGGTCGTGTATTTACTTTTTATTTACTTATAAAATTAGTCTGTATAAGGTATATTTTTCGTTACAAGTGTTATTTTTAAGCGCACGTTTGCGTATCGACAATTGATTCATTAATTCACAAATGAGATGGCGTCATGCATTTACATGGACCAAATATAAATAATTCATTAAGTTGTATTTGTTGTGAAGGTAGCTTGTTTATTAAGAGTAGCAATATAAACTGTCATACCAGTTCTTGCATTCTCAATTATGAGAATACCAGTTACGTTAACAGCATGAAAACCATTGAAGCCAACATTAACGGGATGCGTAAATTATAAAACGCCATTTATTTTAACAATAGGTACATTCTACTCCGTGAAAAACCCTCGAAATCTAACGGTTTCACAGCAATTTCGCGAAATTAACACAGTCAGCGCCGACTTCTAATTGTAAAATTTTAATAAACAAATTATTTATTGCCGACGAGTTAAGTCGTCGAGATTTCACCCAAGTTCTGAAGTTGGACGTGCTACGAATCGGCACAAGTTTCCGAAGTCCTACATTTTTCATTTCATTTCCTCTTTTCAAAACTCTTCTCGAACTCTCTGCTCTTAAATCGAAGTATTTGTATTCTTCGGAATGCTTGGATTGCTCTCAATTAGTTTTGTTTGGGTTCCTCCTATTTGCGTTATTCATTTAAGATGTCGTATTAACGATAAAACGGGTATTTATCGTAGAAAATTGACATGAAAATGATGGATGAATAATTGAATATGTACACTGAGCTTTGTAAAATATCAAAAGATGTTCAGACATGTTATCTTTCGTTATATTAAAAGAGAAACACCCACGGTTGTCAAATTATTATGTTAAACCTGAGGCTAAATTACGAAAATTTACCCTTATCCTCTTTTTTCAGTGGAAAGAAAAATACCTTTGGCAGATGAATTTAATCCAGTATGAGAACTGAGTATTACATACAGACGTGTACAGATGGACACGGACACACCCTGCAGGAGTACATATATAATAATACACATACAGACATACTTGAAGAAAAAGGGTTGTGGATTCGGAACCCTGGTCACGTCAGGAAAGCCGTGTAAGCTTGGCATGTACCGAAGCCGAATATTCGGCTCTGTATGAAATATTTATTTTTCTAGCGTTTTATTGGTGGTTTTAAATGGAGCGGAACCCGGGTTTAGTTTACTTAGTAGGTACATATATTTGTACTTGGGTATATGAGGTTTATGATACCTATGTTTAGTAAAAGTATTCCTATCCAATGGAAGAATTTTTGCTCGACTTCAAAAAAGGGGGAGGTTCTGTATTCGTCTGTATGTATTTTTTATGTACGCACACGGCACAGCTATAACTTTGTTGATTACGAACAATTTCATCGTGTGTATTATAAACAGTGATCGGAATAGGTGGAGCTAATGTAGGTATCTAAAGTTCAAAGATCAGACACAAAAAGAGTGGAGACTTACTTACGACTACTTTTTTTCCGAATGTTTGTTTTGAGCTTCAGGACACCACTTTATAATCTTCTTGTACTTTTTCAGTAAAATGAATATCTACTGCGTATTTTTCGTCTATAATCTTCAGTCTATAGCATTTCATTGCTAGATATTAGCTTTTCGCAGCGGATCATTCTAATTCAATCATCGTCTACTCAGTGAAGTTCTACATCAAAAATTTAATTTATCTTGTTGTTCAAGCTAATCACTAACCCATAACAAATATCACTCAACTTGATCCCAGCAAACTTCTACCAAAAATCAACGCTGTACACTCAAACCGAATTACTAAGATAAATGATCTCAACCTAACCTAACTTATCAATAAATTATTTATCTTGAAAACCAAACATAAATTACTTTAGACCTTTAAAACAACGAAGACTTTCTACTATGATTAGACACCAAAGAGTTTAAGACCGCTATTGTTTCATAGTAACGGCTCCGATGAAGCTACAATGCGCGAGCGCAGAATACAAATATCTATGGATGACCGAACAGCCGTCCCATTATGGCGGCTATGGCCATATGACATTGACGTGACTAAGTAGTTGTAGACGATGGCGCTTTGATTATAAGTGTGTAAAATATTGTGATTTAAATGAGTTTTGTCACAGAATACGGGAATATCGGCTAGTTCATGAAGTAAAAAACAATATTCCTAGACAAATCTCGAACGTAAGATAAGAGGTACGACATATATGTTCCAGCATATTTTTAATCAATGTCCAAAAAAGGAGGTTCTCAAGTCGACTTTTTTTTTTGGGTTACCTCATATTCTAAAGCTCGTGTCCAATTAAAAAATTCACGAACGAAGTCAAAGAACAAACATTATTTCTAATTATAACTGTTGGGCTCACGATTTACCACTGTCTCACGTAAATGAACATGTGGTCGACGATGACCACAAAACGACAAATCACCAACCACGTATAATTCTCTTGACTGCAGCTCAAACAGTACCGTCTCGGACATACAAGGAATCCGCTGCCAACACATACGATACGCCTTTGGAATTAATATCAGGTTCTATGTCCTGTAACTCTTGAACATGTGAGTAATGTGCATTGAACATATGAGGCAGAATTGGAACACTAAAGGATATTATGGAGATTTGGTGGAAATGTGATAATGGTTGTGATGGGTAGCTTCTATGTGGGAACAAATGGATAAGTCCATTTTGATGAATGTTTTTTTAGAAAAAAATGTTACCGAATAAAGAATGATCTTCATGACAGCATCGTCAGCGTAATTATTGATATATATAAGTTTTTTATGGGCTCTCGTTTCACCACAATCTCACCACACGCTTATCTAAAAGTAACATATTCATTCTTGAAGTCTAGACTTAATAAACTGATCCATAAAATGAAACATATTATAGAAAAGACGCTTTAGGAGCAAAGCAAAGTAAAATGTAGATAGTATAAACAACTTTTAACATTATTCAGAATGTTTTGAATGTCTAAATATTACAACGCCCGAACGTTGAGACCCTCTAAAATCTTTAAAGATATTTCGCGAAATAAATTTACTAATTAACATTATATACAAATGTCGAGAATTCAAATAGAACCTGCTTTTAACAAATAAGTAAAAGAACTTCTAATTAATCCCATGCGAATTGGTTTTCGGATCAAAGTTTTTGAATTTTCACGTTTCGAGGGTACTTTAAATAAACGATGTTTATTCATGAGGGTAGGCTAATTACGAATCTGGGTGTCTCTTTAGCATACGCTAACTAAGCTTGCAAATATGTATCAGAGGAATGAGGAATTTCATTAAGATTTTTCTTAGTTAAATAAACAACGCAAAAATGGAATGATTAAATCTAGTACATAACGTTTTCTGACTGACCTATCCCTCCACTACGGGCTTAGATTTCTCCAGCCAGCTAAATAAATTCCAACCCAAAAAGAAAGGCATAAGTATCGACAAATTGTTTTCCGATTTTATCACTTTTTAATTGCATCTAACGAAAGACATGGACAATTTGTCCAAATTACTGCGTCTTCTCGATTGTAGTATAATTGTTGTATAAAAGTACGGTACTTGTTCAATAATAAGAAAATAACTTTATAATTGTCGTATTGTGTTTGGTCTTTGATCCCATCACTTGGCTTTTTGTTGTTTCGGATAATGTTTTGTGAGTATAAGCTATTGTTGATATGAAATAAATTGTCAGTAAAACGGGCCTACATCCTGTATCTTCGGACTTTAATTTTAGTGTGCGTTTTTACAGGATTTTTTCGCAACTAAAAATTGAATCTCCAACGAAAATAGTCATCGTATCTTCTACTTCCGTACTTCTATTATTATCTTTTTTTCTTTTATTGATTAAGACACATACAATATTTTTATATATTTCAAATTACATAAAAAAAAAAAACATCTATCAATATAAAAATGGCCCTCTGGTATCAGAACAGGATCCAAGCTACCGGCGGTCAGGGCTCCAGAGAGAGAAACCTTCTGACAAGACGAGCCGTGTCCAGAAGTACCGCATTCTGAATCAAGCCCTTGATTCAGCCACCTAACGTGAGCCTCCTAAGGTGTTGACCGAGGCACTTGGCTATTAAGCCATTGGCTTACACGACTATCGGTACAATGTTATTATTATTCTTATTTATTAGCCGCCATCTCGGTTATTATCCCCCTTTCTAGACACACCGTCGTTTACACAGTCCAAATATTGTTCCTTTGGTCTTTCCTCATTCTTATAGCCATCCACATTCATACTCAAGAAGGCCTCACAAAATTTTCATTATTCCTCCGCTTCACATGACAAAAACGTAAAAGAAAAAATTTACCGTCTGTAGAACAGTCTACGAGTAAGTCAGACGTAGTTTTTGTTTCAAAACTATGTACTTACTCTTATTAACTTTGAAACTGGACGTGAGGGCTCCAAAGTCTTGCCGTGACTTCGAAAGTATTATACGATTCAAAGTTTTTAGCTGCCCTTAAGCTCGGTTTAACCCCGAAGACTCTTTGGCTAAGATCTCTGAGTCGTATTCATTATGTTGGATCACGTCTGGCTAAATGGCTATTGATCATATCTATCAGTATTCTGTTGTATAAGACCTATTTGTGCCTCAGGAAGAGCCGTCTGAGACTGATCTGTGACAGTTTTCAAACGCTGAATCTTGGGAATATTAGGTTGTCTTATTGACCAAGAAGATATCTTCGGATAGCAGTTCATTTGTGTTCATACTGATAAGTCGCTGCTTGAATCAATTTTTCCTCAATATATCATTGATTCTTTGCCTGCGGCTGTGTATGAGTTAAAGTGTGTAACCATTGTCACACCCGGTCCCGTCACAGTTCCCCACTATAGGGGTTATGGATTGTAGATGAAACCTAAAGTTTCCAACCGTGTGAAAGTAAATTTATAAAGGTATATATACATAAATATCTGGAAAGACTGAAATTAAAGACATACCTCAATACACATACAAAGTTTATTCACTATAAAAAGAAGTATCACCTTGCATAGAAATACAGTGAATGAGGCAGCTAATCATAAATAATACCTCCCAGACTTACACACTAATATGTGTAACGCTGTTAGACCCTGTCTCCGTACCAAGGTATAACAGAGGTACACCACATGAGATATTACAAAAACAACGTCTCAGGTCGCTTGTAAGGATTCGCGAGGTGAACGCATAAGTACCACTAGCTCAATCGCAGGGTATTGACCAACCAGGGCTGTGCACGTTAAGAAACCTACTCACTATGGTACAGTATACCCGTGACACAACTTAATACAAAAGGAAGTTATTACTGGTCTTGTTACTTAACACATTAACAAAAGGCCTAACTCTTTGTATGAAAATAAACCCAGTATACTGGTCTAATGCATCTCCCTCATAATAATTAATAGCAGCTCAATTAGACTACTCAATTGCTCAATTCTCTCTACTCAACTCAATTAGTGAATTAGCTCAATTGCTCAATTAGTGGAACAGAATCCCTTGGCATGGCACCCAGGTTAAAAACCTTGGCACCCACGAACAGACGCGGCCTACGGGAGAAGTCCAGCAGGATTGCTGTTACCTGGAACGGCGATGTTTCCTCAACGAGGTTTCGGATTGGTAAGGCCTTCCTGTACCATGGACGGCCACACTGTCTCAAATCTCGTCGAGCCAAACCTGAACGATGCACGTTCTCCGGATGGCTTCAGGCATTCATCAATCCCGGACCTCAAATATCCAGGCTAGTAAAACAGCCAGACCTGGAACAAAATCTCCGTAGTCAAATACATGTGCCTTTGGACTTTCAGAATGGGAAACAAATGGAGGACGAAATACTCACAGGGTTCAGCCTTTTAATGCACTTGAAAACCCCTCGGGTTTCGGGTCACCGTTGTAAAAACAAGTGCTTTTATAATATCATTTGTTCGTCTCTCTGTGACCTCTCCGGTGCAAAAGGACGCCACAATTCTCCACCTGTCATAAAGTCCTTTGCGAGAAGCTTCCATGCCACAGACTAAATACTCTCGATTCCGACATGTTCCTAATTATTTTAATTTATTAAACTTTATGCGTTTATTCAATTTTTTTGTGTTTTGATTAATTTACATCAACTTATTTGATAATATTTATTAAGTTTTAAAAAGACGATCGATCTCTAGCGCCATCTGTTGTTTAAACTAGGGGCTCTGTCAAATGTGATTCCATTTGTCCGCTAAAGATGTCGCTGCGAGTAACATTTCTGGTTTTGCAACGTCACACCATATCCAGGGTTTATTTACCATCATTAATCAAAATAAGTTCGATGATTTAGGCGAGAAAACGTAACAACCAATCTCACTTTCATTTTCATGACTGTTGTTCCAGATACAATTCTTTGATTAAATATTACCTTTTAAAATATCGAACAATAAAGTTAACATACTCATATAATTTAGTGACAATACATACTAATCAATATGTATAAGCATGCATATTTAAACGATTATTATTTGATTGTTATTACAGTGGTTCCCTCCCACACGAGTGCATTATTATTGTAGTCGACCTCAGATTATCACGTAGATGTGTCGGCAGCACGCGACCTATGACGTCATTTTTGTACCTAAGGAAAATATCTATAGATAAACTGATAAATAATTACGACTATCCTGACAGTTAATGTGACAATCATTATCTGTTCATAACACGTTGCATTGATTGTAAAGAGCAAACTACGTTAGAGAGTTAGCGCGGCTTTGGACCGAAAAATGTCAATTTTTGAAGGAGCACGATTTGGTGTTAGTCAGCATGAGTGAAACTCCCTCTCACGCCGTCCAGAGCGAGAAGTATTTTTTGATAAATTCCGGTACATAAAACAACTTTGCATGCCATTATTTCTAGAGCCTCCCGATGCAGTTTTCTTTTTTTTTGTTATATTGTAATTTGCTTTTCTTGTGCCCTTCTTTCCCACCATTTCCTGACATCATTTATGAATGATCGATAGATTTACGTTTCCATAATTCAACGGAACCTACCTTTGGAAGTTAAGTTATTTTCTATTCCTTACTTTGCATTTCACTGCCCCAGTTCCAAGAGCATACATCAACGTCCAACGTAATCCTATTTGGAGAACGTTTTAACAGTGAAATGTGGGGATACCTTTGTGTGAAACCATCTCAGAATTACAAGATGAGTATTCTGCATTTTCTCCGCAGAAACTGCATCCGTCGTTACTTTTTAGATTCTGACTATATCCTTTGCAAAGACGAGGTGTAATAAACGAACTTCTATACCAATAAACATTTTTATGAGCCACGATAGGTGGAAAGTAGTACTCTAGTCTCGAAGTACTCATCTATCCTTCTGTACTCAATTTATATGACGTCATATATAAGCACAGTGTCTGGCCATAAATATGGAACATCGAGTTTCGGATAAGCTCGGCTTTATCTTCGTTTGATGAGTGTGACAGATTTTAAAATTGAATGTGTCAAATTAAAGTTCTAACTGTTAGAAAGACATATAATCTGAAGGACCTAGGTAAAATAAGGGGAATATGAGCCCTTAATATACAAGAGTATATTCACACTCATACACACACACTGTTAATAGTCGCAGGGTCGAAGGCAGCTAAATAATTAAAGGATTACCTAACGGATTTCTGTGGTCCCTTGTGGCCCAATTAGGGGTTATTTACAACGCTGCTTTGTTTTAGAGATTCGGCTAAATTGAAAATAGGGTAAGATTTAGTCCCTTTGCGATATGGATCGATATAATTTATTAAGCAAACTTTAATTGTTTAATCACCATTATTTTAGCTTGGAATCACCCAATTTTGGGTAGGTGTCTTCTCCTTTCTGTATTTGTACGTGTATTTTAGTCCATGCTTTAGATAATCCACGTTAGAAGATATCAATAGATTTCCAGTTCATATCTGTATTTTCTTAATAGCCTTAGGTACAAAGCGATCGAGTCCTAATCACTTTATCATAATGTCGTGTCTGTCCTACCTATCATAATCCTTGGTCGTGCCACGTGAACGAAGCCATTCAATTAATAAGTAGGTACTCTGAAGCTGTCTATGTTTTAATGCTCTTATTTGTAAACATTTGCAATGACGGGTAAGTTTCCATCTTTAATTATTGTCTGTGTATGTATGTTTTATAAGCATGTGTAATAAATGAACGCCTGGTTGAGATAGGTAATTAGTTTATGAAGATGATCGAAGATGTCTTGTTATAAGTGCAGTGCATTTTTTTTATTACTGAGTCAAAGCTACTCAGGCAAAATTTCGAAATTCTTTCGTTAAATTCAATTTAACGATAAAAATGACTGGTCAAGAAAAACACAATTTCGGGTAAACATGATACTTATTAAATACACATTTCCTTCAATTCGAAAACCTGCTAATGCGACTAAGTCTCAAAAATCAGTTTTTATTGGAAAACAATAAACGCACATGTATATGTATTTTATACTTTTATACCACAAAACAGAACCTTGTGTAGAAGGACCATTTTCACTCAACCGAGGAACGACGATAACACATTCGTTATGAAGTCTACGAGAGTAGGATTCAGGTCCTGATCAGCTTAGATAATTGCTTTGTCTATTACAGCAACCTCCTTGCTGCCAGCTTGCATTTTTAAAATCAAGGCTTGAGCGTCTTAACCTCCCGAAACACTCGTGTCCGGTGAGTACCTGCGTCAGGCGGAACTGTAGGAAGCCGTGGCACCTCTCCAACAACTCCACAAAGAGGGGACTTAGCGCCACAATGGTGGCGTGCCCATGTATTTAGCCACCTGGTCCTCAAGTCTGCTATTACAATAGTCTCAGAATGGTCTATAATTGATTTCATAATGGTTCATTTTTACAAGTTTGGTAATCTACTAACATAAAAGCGCCAATAAGACTCCATTGAAAGAAATGGCATAGAGTGGTCATCTCATAATGACAAATGAATGACAGACGTATGCAGTAATCTGCTATAATTTTGACAGTTCCTTTGATCAGTGACCTACCATTAGAACGTAATTGAGCAGTCATTGCTTCTAATAGCTAGGTTATCAAAAAGTATTACATGACCATTGATCGATCATTATGTATGTATTTAGCAGATAACAAACTTTTAGCAAAATGACAATGGGATCGTGTTAGAATGACACATTTATAAAAGTACCAGACTTGGGGCCCTGGGTAGCTGACATTCTGAATCTTAGAAAGTGCAAGTGGCATGAGTTACTCTAATATTGTTTGTGGTACAACCGTTTTTATGTATACCAAGAAAATAGTACTTTATGCCTTCTGTATCCTTTCTATAACATGTTACCCTACGGAAGCGATCTTCCTTTGCCGAAGTGTCGATAACTTTTTATGGCTTGCCGGAATACGATACAGCAAATGTATCTTGTGATATCAGCATACACAAATGTCATGTTTTGACACTTGCTCAGATGTTATATAAGGGTCTCGCTTCGTGGGTGGCTGAGTAAGAAATAGTATTGTATAGTCTAATATTATATTCGCTGCGCCCTGCAGTTCACCGTTTCGAGTTCCCGTTCGTGGGAATACGGGGATAGAATGTCAATGTAGGTTTCCCTTGCTGAAAGAAATTTTAAAATCGGTTTAGTGGTTCAAGCGTAAAGGCGTAACAAACAAAATTACATTCGCATTTGTAATTTTAGTTAGTATGAGATTTTCTTGGGTAGCGCATTTTATGTTCACTTTATTTATACAGATACTAGAGGCTCGCCCCGGCTTCGCTCGGGTGTATTTTTTTTTTCATAATTTTCTTAAATAAGAATTTTCTTCTGACAATAACAAACACAACAGAAATAGAATAAGCGAACTCGGTCCAGCCGTTCACGCGTGATGCGATTTTTATATACATTATAGATTAACAGAAGTTGAACCAAATAAAGATTTGTCTAATTGACATTAGTATTTGCTTTTTGATGTAGCAAGTATACCAAAAGACCCAGCGCAGGATCTTCCATGTCTTTTAACCTTTTTTTTTTATTACCGATTTCAAACTACAATAAATCAGCCCATAAAATGAGGTAGGTACTCTATTACCCGAAGGTACCCCAAATATCGCATAATTTTTACTCAACGTTAAACTTCTTCTCTGTTAGTCCACCCAACTTTCTGTGCCCCCAGGGTAAATAACGCTAAATCGCTCTCTTGTCGTGAACCCCTGTAATGGGATTGTAAAAAAGTTTAGGTTAGTGCCGAAAGGCCCGGTGCCTTTTATAATTTTATGCCCGGGACAGTTGTGCCTTTTGCCTTTTCTGTCCAGGTCAAATGCGTTAGTTAGGAAACGTTGGTTGTGATAATGAGTTTTTTTTTTGTAATTTTGGTAGAAGTTATTATTTGAATATGAAGCTGTTCGAATTTTTATCGTGTTAAGAGCGTTCATGCCTAGCGCGGCACGTCAGGTTTAGGTAAATAGTTCGCAAATTTCACTCACACAGAAGCGTGGGTAACTGTGTGCGTAGACTAGCCGCGTGCGCTCTCTTTGTACTTCGACTAACCAACTTTGATCCGTTAGCTTTAGAGCAATAATAATGTATTGTTATAGAAAAATTAAACTGGAAGTTAAATACAAATTATTGTTATTCTGATGATTTGTAGATTTATGATTAATAAATAATTATATTTGAAATATTATTTTGCCTTTACACCTTTTCATATATGAAATCCTCTACAGACGAAATCTATTTATTTTGGAGAAAAATAATATTAATAATTGTACCTACTTAAGTGTTGGTAATTAGTTCTAGTGGATTGTTGATACCTTTTTTCATTTTATGGTTAGGATGAGTAGGTGGGTAATTAAATAAAGATTTATCATGTTATATTTAGTACCTAAATCATTTATGATAAAAAAGCTGTATAAATCATAAAATAGTTTCCCTCAATTGCATTGATCGGCTATTTCTGGGATCAATTATTTCGGGAAGAACGCATACATAATAAAATTTTGTTAAACGAGGAATCATTTTGCTTTACAAAATTGAAATTCTTTACAAAACTTTGTAAATTTTTACACCTTTTATTGGAAATTCAGGACTAGTGTACACCGCAAAAAGACACACATTTTTGTTTGACATATTTTGGTAATACCAGTCATGTTTAACATTGAAAATTACGTTATCGCCATGAAATAAAAATGATATCCATATAAAATAGATTTAACGAGTAGTGCTGAATTCAAATTCGGGCGTTGTTTACAAATTTTGGCAAAATTGGAAGCAGTTAAAATACTTCTTCTCAGCTCGAGTCACAAGGCACTCACAGCCTGAAGAACTGTATCCCTTTCAATGGAATGCCGTTTTAAGGTCAGTGTTTTTAAATTTTCAAGGAAAACTATATGTGCCTGCTTGAAATTGTCTGGGTTCATGACAGGCGTTTGACATGCATTTGCGTAATTGACTTTGTTCAGGAGCCCTGTGCTAAAGTTTATTTTTCGGCGAGGTATTTTGCGTTTCAGATTTTGATTTATAGAAAAACGGTTTTGCTCTAAATGTTTCAGGGATTGACCTGGACTTTTCTGGTAGGCACATTTATAAAGGGTAGTTTGAGGTTTATCTGTGTTTAAACTAACCAAGCGGCATAACAACGGACGGAATATGAATCTTTTAGGGAATTATGCGATTCCCACCCACAGTCTTTGCTACTATGGTGTTGAACTGCTCTGCATGGTTTTTGGCAAAATCGTGGGGCAGACTTCGAGAAAGATAAGCCAGCTGCCAGACATTGCGTTGCAGTTTTAACATCAATGTTTTGGCTTCGAGAGTTTGGTTTGTTTCTTTTTTCTCTCTTTGGTGCAGTAGCACAAGTCACATTCACTCTGATCTTCAAGGATGTGTTTGGCGCTGTTCAGAATATCTCTCAGTATTTTTATATTCTTTTCTGATTCGGTTAAAGTTTGTGTTTGCCAGTACCGTACCGAAAATCTTACTGCTGTTCTCAGCCGAATCAATAGTTCAGAAATCAACAATTTACGCTCCGACAGAGGGATAGATGTATAAGTTTTAAGCAATAATTTTTTTCAGTTGCAATTGCGGAGGAGATGGTTGGTACATTAAATTTTTTGAATTAGAACGCCGGGAGGGGACTTGAATCCTTCTACCAGTATTGTTGGTTCCATACTAGATGATGAACGTGATTTTTAGAACATTTGTGAGGAGCAGGCTGTTGTTCCTTTTTATTTGCGCGGGCACAAATTCCAGAATACTTATTCCGGACCCCAATGTAGAGAACTTTTCCTGTGTGATGTCCTATAATAGCTGCAACACACGGACAATGCATTATACTGGTTTTTATATGAGCGTTTGCTCCATCAACTGTCTGCTTCCACTGGTATCATCGGAAAGTCACGAGTGTCACCTTGTAATCGAGCAGCAGCTGTTTCCTCCTGAGCTGATGGAAACATACTTTCTTCAGCGGAATTTTTCCACATTTCAGCAACTTTATCATGACATTTACTATAAGTGAATAATGACATAACAGTAAGTCCATCGATGTAACAACTTCATTCAAATTTGTTAGGCCAATTCCTGAAATTATGGCATAATTAATTAGTTTATTTTTTGTGTTTCATCGTGACTACTCAGTTCGAATTTAGAATTGCACATATTACATTGAAAGAATTGTATTTTTTAAATAAATAATAATAGTGGAAAATTATACCTAAAGATCGCATTCATTTGTCACATTTATTATTTCTGATTGCGATTCCAGTATTTCCAATTCTTTATCAACTCTTGCGGTAGCTGTGATTCTTCGGTATCATTCTCTTGTGACATACCCGCATTGACTTGCAGTTTTTGTATGGTTTAGAAAGAATAATAGAATAAGAAGAAATAATTAATTTCACAAAACTAGTTTCAGTACAGCGCAACTTGTTTCGTATAACAATTAGTGTCGTGAAATCTACAGTATCACCGAAATAATGGCCTCGTCAGCATCAAAGCTTTATTTTGCAATCTACAGTAATATTATAAAGAGGAAACATTAATGTCCTAATATTGAAGAATGTGACCTTCTATTTTTTATCGGTTATTAAAATCCCCGTGTAAGAAAAATGCGAATTGGCTATAACTAGCTACGACATTAAAAGTGGTTCCTCGGTAACGTACTTTTTAGCTTCATTAGCCTTGGCCAAATTTCCGTAACTTTTCCTTTTTGCCCCGTATAGCGCCTATTGCTACCCATAATTATCGAAAAAAAAAAATGAAATCATACATAAAAAGAGTTATCTTCTTTCATGATTTGAACTCCATTACTTTAAAATATGTAATCATCAAAGTTTTGTTTCGTTAAACAAAAAATAAACAAAAAGTATCAATTCGTCCTAGTCGCTCTAAAAACTCGACAAACTATAATACAATTTTACGCAGCACGCGGCAACGGGAGCGACACACGTCCAACCTCTGAAAGGCCTCGGCCGGCACTGAGCGCTGGTGCGATTCCGCGTCGATTATATAGTAGTACTAAATAATTTATAGTAAAATTAATATAGAAGTTATTTAAAAAAAAAATGTACCATGTTTTAGATCGTAAATGTCTTCATTTACTAGGTCTAAAAAACAACAAAAATACCTTTGATTTCATCCTAAAATAACACGTTTAAAAACTCGAAAAGTGGCTAAAAATGACACTTTTGAGTATACTTTTCTTGTATAAAAACTTACAATAATTACGTTTTTTTTTCAGCCAAGCACTAGTAAATGTTATTGTTTTTTTAATAGTAATATTTCTATAAGTTTGTCGTTTATGGTTTTACTATTATCTAGCATTTGCGTAGACCATCGACCGCTAGTTTTAAAAAGGGATTGAGTAAAAACTGTTCTAATGAGAAAACTTTACGATCATTTGAAAATATTTTTCAGCCAAGCACTAGATTATGAAATCCTCAATAATTTGACGTCAATATCTTATCTACGAATTAAATAGATTATCGTTTTATTGTCCGTCGGAAATCATCAATTTTGACTCCAGCGTGGTTTTTACGGATGAACGCTCTTAAACATTTGCCGTCGCTGGGTCTCTCCTTGTTTTTTTTTTTCTGATCTTGTTATCTTACTTATAATATTATAATGAGGAAAGATTTGTATTTTTGTATGTAACGAATACACTCAAAAACTACTGGACCGATTTCAAAAATTCTTTCACCATTAGAAAGCTACATTCACCCTGAGTAACATAGGCTATATTTTATCCTCGCAATCCCACTTATTATGGTTGTGTCCCCAGGAAATAAATGAAACATGTTTTATAATTATCTAAATTACGTGTGCCTAACTAATGTGTTTTTTCCATACCTTGTGTTGTCTTTTTAATTAATATTTATGTAACTCACATACACAAGACACTAAGACCCGGAACAATTATCTGTAGGCCATACAAACATTTATTCCGTGAAGGGATCGAACCCGCGACACGTTGCGCCGCAGCCAAACGCTCAACCACTGCACCAACCATGTCGTCTTATGTGTTTGAACTCACGATGTATGGAAATCTCCTTTATTACTTAATGAAAGCCATGTTTTTCAGAGAGGCTTGAGGTTGAGGTCGCTTCTCGGAAATTAAATTCACGTTCGTAATATATTGAAATTGCTAAAGTATCTTAAATATTACCCTTATTACCATAAGGGAAGCGTTCCTTTATCCTACCTTAAGAATATTTAAAGAGCTTTTAAAGGAACTTTAGATTTAATCTCTTGTCTTATGCTATCTTTCCCTATTAATTATTAAGATTTCTTATATAAATACGACTAGCTACAGTGATTAATTATCAAGAAATTGTTACCAACACTATTGGCTATTTAAAAATCTGTCCATCATTATAATGACTTCGCACTTGATCTTCGTATTTTAAGAGTAGGTACTTGTTTGATTAGACCACAAATTGTATGTAACTTTGCCTTGGCAAAGCATATTGGTTTAAAATCTTTAGTACACTTCGATGACTCTCAAAAGGCTGCCCCAAGGCACACACGTCATTACATACGTGGGAAAAGTCATTCAGAGTTAGTTTTTTAACAAGATAAAAAAGTCGTATGAGAATTTTGCTCATAACGCGTTTAAGCTCTTCATAACAAGTATGTATCATTGAAGAGGAAGGTTAAGTATACACTATACATAAGTAATTGAATGGAACATTTACAAGAGATATAAAGGTAGATATCGCGGTAACAAAGCACCCCTTATACCCCTTTTTTCCTTGATGAGAAATCTTCAAATTACTTCTCCCGCTCTGGGTGGAGCGGGAGTGTCAGACTCTTATTGACTAAAACCTACCCGTGATCCTAGTAGTGCACTTTGCGTTCCAGGGCCGCGGTGACTCTTACGAACAAGTTTCGCAACCCCAGCAGGCATAACCCTTGTACGCCTTTTTTTTTTTTTGATGGGAAATCATCAAATGACCTCTCCCGCCCTGGGTGGAGCGGCAGGGAGTGTCAGACTCTTACTGACTAAAACCCGCCCGTGTTCCTCTTGTGCCCTTTGCGTTCCAGGGCCGCGGTAAACCCTTGTACTCCTCCTATTCATATTTTGAACCTTCTAAAACAATAAAGTATATGTATGGTGCAAAATCCACACACATATGTGCAGAAAAGATCAGTAACATACGTTTCTATTCCCCTAAGAGGGCAAACTGAGTGTTGGTATTGTTCCTACACACATGTCGTCAGTTTTGTGTTAAGTCCCATGAGGCTTTCTCTATAAACGGGACACAATTTGTGACGCCGGATTGCTACTAAGCCTTGCATGATGGAAATCTTTAATAAAACTTTGCCTTATGTGAGGAACTGATCGAGGATTCTCAACAGTTGCGTTTGTAACCGCGAGTCCCACGACGCTTGTTATAAAATATATTTTACTAGCAGCGCCCCGCGGTTTCACCCGCGTAGGTCCCGGTACTGTGGGAATACGGGGATAAAATATAGCCTATTTTACTCAGGGTGAATGTAGCTTTATAATGGTGAAAGAATTTTTGAAATCGGTCCAGTAGTTTTTGAGTTTATTCGTTACGTACAAAAATACAAATCCTTCCTCTTTATAATATTGTTATAGATTTCTTTAACTGTCTTTTCTGCTAGTGTCTTCTCTAAAGCCTTCCACTGTTCACTGTATGCACATAGCCGTCCATGGTATAGTTATCTTCCATATACGATTCTTTGAGAGTTTGTTTTATATATTTTGTCCCACTCTTTAAATCAGTAATATCATTGAATCACGTCATCAACTGGCAAGCAGTCTGATTCCACTAATTTTTTGTCGTCCTAAAGTTTTTTAACTACCACGTGACTTTGGACGTAAAACAACCTATGCATTTATTTTTGTTGTTTTATTGATTCAAGTTTGAGATTACCTGTTAGAATTTTATTAACATTTTGGTGGTTTGTTGATATAATTAGGTATCTAAAATATCATTTCTGTTTGTTACAATTGATGAGCTGTTTTGTGATACGAATATAAAATTTCTGGAAATTGACATTTGATTAAAAATTCATTAATGTAATTTTTGCTTCTTTATAAAAGAACCTGTTTTAATATGACGCCCGGGAATAGAACTGGATCTATCTCTAACAGGCCATATTGAGGGCTGTTTTTAAACATACTTCACGGAGTTAACGTAAACGTTTACTTATATCAATAAGTTACCTGTTATTGTTAGCATATTATATTGTTGCGTTGATCCAGTTTCAATACTGTTCACTAGAGTAAGTTTACTATAATTAACGTTTACGCTAATGCGATTGAACAGAATTAAATGGTCCCATCATGCAATGAGATAAGTTGCAACGTTATCCGATAAACTAAACACACATTTGCTTTCAATTTTAATTCTAAACAACACAAAAAAGTTGGTATTATTTGGTGAGAAATACCGTAAGTGCTCTGTGAAGTTCTCCCGTTCGAAACTAATTGTTGGCAGCATATTTAGTGCTGAAAGTTTCCATTTTAATCCTAAAAGCCTGTTGAGAGCCCGACCTAGTGTCAAGTTGAAGCCGCTTGATCCATTTACTGAGTTTTCTGTGCATATACTAAAGCACACAATGTGGGTCACATATTTGTGGCCGGTGTTCTATCTGGGCTCTTCAGATATGCTCTTGTTAATAAATTTCTTGATGAATTTTATTTGGGATTGCACTCGCGTAGTTCCCGTTCCTGTGGGAATACGGGGATAAAATATAGCCTATGTTACTCTGGGTGAATCTAGCTTTCTAATGGTGAAAGAATTTTTGAAATCGGTCCAGGGGTTTTTGAGTTTATTCGTTGCATACAAGAATACAAATCTTTCCTCTTTATAATATTATTATACATTTTGAAATATATTTCGAATATGAATTACAGTGAAGTTTATGATGGATAAAGGATAATTTCTAAGTCTGATTTCATAATACATCATACCGTCTTCTTCTTGCTTTGAAGTTAGTAATATAAATAATATTCTTGTAACATGTCCCTAGCAATAAACTGTACCTACATAATACTAATATTGTTATTAATTTGTATGACACACTTGTGGTCTGTACACTTATTATTCGTGTCAACGTGTCAATATTTTTCCTGCTAATTATCAAATAACAATGTAAATTTTACTCGGTTACTGAAATCCCAAGTTTTCTAATACTAAAGATGTCAAATGAAGGAGCTTAGAAACTGCAGAGTTCAAGGACTTACCATAATTTGTTTTCACCCCGTTGCAAACTGGACCAGCACTCTCTAAACGGATATCCTTTAATCTTCGCGCTTACTTTACGAAAGATTAATTCTTTAAAACTCCAGTAACTGGCCAGTATTTTCAGTTTTTAACAGTGTAAACACACATGAGATAATAGCAATGCTCTCTTAAAAAGTGACGCACGCTGTCAATCTGATTCATGAGTTGACGTCCATGACTTCGTGAAATATGAACGTTGTTGAAGCATGAATGAAATGTAAAATGAGCGTGATTATCACCTGATTGTATATTTAGGTGTTGAATGTGTATCTAAAAATATTTCATTACTAGCTGTGCCCCGCGGTTTCACCTATTGTTTCTGGATATTCCTTTTTCCTTAGCTCCTAAGGGTTGTAGCGTATTTTTCTTTTATAAAAAGTTTGTTCTGACAATAACGAACACAACAAAAACAGAATTGCCAATTTAGTGCAGTCGTTCTGAAGTTATGCGCGTACATACACTTTGGCGATTAATTTTAATTTACAATGATATATTTTTTATTTCTAGTCTGTAAATCTGAGTTGTCATTAGTGTTTGTCTATTTTATGCTTCCAATTCAAAATCAATAACTACAACGTATATTTGGAGTTGTTATTCAGCTCCAAAGATTCAACGATGAGTCGCTAAAGCGTTCTCAAATATAAATACGTCTGTTTTTTATAAAACGCTCGTTACGTTTCCCCAGAATGATTCACGGACCCAAAGACCACCTTTTGAACCGAACAAAAAGATTTAATGGAGCGAAAAGTCCTTATTATATTCCCCCATCATTTACAGGGCTCTAAAACTTTCCTAGCAAAAAGACAAGCACTCGCAATATATTATCCAACTTTGAAAAAAAAAAACGCCCGTAACAATAACTGGCATTGGAAAACAATTCGTTTCGAAGCGCGCAAATTAGTTTTGAACCAAACTCCAACGTTGAACGGGAAAATTTAAGCGAGATATTAATTTCGGTGGGACTTTTAAGCCTGTGATGCTTGGAATTGTGATTAATGCTTTGTTCGTAAATGCTACACTGGCATAATTGAATATTACATAGACGCTATGTCTGTCTGTCAGAGCAATTCTCCAAAGCCAAGAGCGTACTAGAGATGTCACTGTCAGTTTAAACGTACTTCGAAAATGCTTTTATAAATTGATTCCACTTACGTGAATGAATGTGCTGACAGGGCTTGAGACCTGAAATAGAAGGTAAATGTCATGTCTACACGACACCTCAAAAGGCTGTCCAAAGATATGAGAGCAAATAAGTTGAATATTATGAAAATTGAGAATTATTAAAATTGAACACTGAATTGACGTGGACAAAGGTACAGACAATCTCTAGCCTTTTCATGTTCACCGTCAACAAGGTAGGTCTCCAACATTTAAATTGTTATCATCTGTCACCACATTTTGAACGTCGGATTCATTTAAAAGCTTTCGTAACTCGGTAGAAAAGGTATTTTCTGTGATAAGTCTTGACGGGTGACTTTGAAATTTTGGCTGCGTTGGGATTTATGTAATGAGTTTGCTTAAAATACTTCTCATGTTTAAAGTTATGTTGTAATGGTTGTTGTGTCAACTTGAATTATTATGTTAAGTAATCTAGATTCTAGATTTAACATTGGCTTAGATTTTACTAATTTACGTAATATTGTGCAATTAGGAGTAATCCTGCTGGAGTAAGCCAAATATTGTGTTGAATTATTAGGGTTTAGGTTTGGGTGCAAAACCCACATAGCTGACACAATATGAAGAGGGTAAATAAAACTATAGTTTTAAAATATAAACAATTACGACAAATTTGTTTTCACGTAGGTTTTTAGAAATTAAAAATAGTGACAATGTCAGAAGCATGTATTACAAAAGACAGGATAATATAACAGTGCCCATAGTCTTAGTCAATATTACAGAAATAACATTTAAATACACAATTTTCCTTACAATGTTTATATTGAATTAGTTATTATTGAATTTTCATAGTCTTTATATAAGTCTTATGATTACTAGTTCTAGGTTTACTCAACTCATGAAGATTACCGCCCGGACTACTCAGAAATCTGGATTGATATTTGTCTAATACCTATAAATATTTTCTATCCCGATATTAGAAAGGGTCGATTGTTACAAATATCGTGCTTCAAAATAACAGTTTTATTAAAACATATTGCGACGTTAACGATAATATTTTTCATATATCTCATAAATCGGTCTAGAAATTTTTGGATACCTATATTTTCGAACCAATAATAAAGTAATACGGTACAGCTCAAATAAAGAAAAAATATCCATCGGTCTGTAGAAAATTGTATTTGCATATTCTTACTTACACATACATATGGCGAATATTTACTTTTCGTTTCTGAGGTTGTACCTAAGCAGAACGTAGACACAGTGTGATGGTAAAATAACAAACCAAAGGCTGTACAAATACAGTGAAAAGCTTACGACCGTAAAGGAGAACATATGAATAAATCAAGTAAAAACAGTAAGCCTAAAGAGAAAACTGGGCTGTCTAAATCATACTAAGTTTAAATAGAACATTCTCAACACGCTTGAAACAATTGCGAATCAAAATTATCTTCATATGTAGCTCAGTTAAATGTCAGGAGTATAAATACCGGTTTGGTGGCTCGCGCGGTCTGTTGCTGCTAAAACGAACAAAGGTCGTCATATCTCGAGAGCGAAACTGAATACTTTAGATGCTTTGAACGTAAGCATCCTTTTGTACACACTGAATTTTCGGAATAGTTTAAAATTTGATGTCAAAGCTAAAAACCCTTATGATTTTGCGTTTAATAACGACGAGAGCTAAAACATACCGGACCTAATTATTTTCTGTAAAACAAAAAGCGATTGCTACTTAATGCCACATACAATAATCGACTGATTTGAAAATTTAAACCATGTAAATACATCGTGGAATGGTTTAGATTTGTAATGAAATTATACACAATCCCATTTCTCATAGAAGTGACAGCTTATTTAGATATTAATAAAGGCCACTAATTCCAACTGACATGTGAACAATTTAGCTGTCCCCAGCGAAGCGTGGATATGGCAACAGATTCATTTATTTCCATTCCGTACTTAATCAACATATAGATGATTGTTTGAGGAATTTTGTTGGTCTTTGTTCGAAATCCAATTTAGGAGGATCATTAGCATCGGCCGGTCAAATGTGACTAGGCCATCGGACTCTCGTGAACAGTCACCTTCACTATACTGAAACACATTAATATATCTATACTAATATTATATAGAGGTAACGTTTGTAAGTTTGTGACGTTGTAAGAGGTAATCTCTGGATCTACTGAACCGATTTTCAAAATTATTTCACCTTATTTCACCAATAGAAAGTTATGTTATTGTGGAGTGTCATAGGCTATATTTTATCCCCGTATTACCACGGGAACGGGGTCATTGATAAACCATTTGGAATAATGTTGAAGATATCATCATCGTCCTCACTTCAGCCACCTGCTGATATTAAGGCTCCATTCCAGACACCCTTTCCGGTCCCTTCTCTTATTGGACCAAGTAAATCGAAGCAAAGCCCACCAATTCCCTTTTTGTCGTCAACTCATCTTTGTCTTAAGTCATACTACCCTCTTTTCTTATAAGTAACCCTATATCATCCGTATAAATTAGGGTTGTTCCTCTGATGAATTTGAAGTCGTTACGTCAGCATTCTCGAGTTTCATGTGAGGAGTAGCAAGGCCGTTCGACCGCCGCCCTTGTGGAAACCTGTTCTGTGTTCATATTATTGCCCTGTTCTGCTAAGTATGCATGTCGGTTTGTAGACTATTTTCGGATGTATCGTGTTTTGGGTAAATATAATGCTGTGGTTGAGGTGGAATGCTGATTATTTTAGCTTTGTTATCAAAACATTCCGGACTAATTTCCCGTTCAATTTTCATAGATTGATTGATGGTATAACGGCTGTAACGGATTGTGGCTTCATTTTATAAATGGTTATGCCAAAGTAACTTTACTAGCTATAAATAGGGGTTTGGTTTTCGGGATTCAGTTGTTCTGATATCTGTAGCAAGGCTTGTATAGATGTAAATCAGGTTTTTATAGCGGAATTTATAAAAATTGTAATCACTTGTTTTGGAAAGGAGTCCTCCTTGTATTATCGTGAATTTTCCGGCCCATTCAACTTTGATATTTAAGATATAATCATCGGAGTTCATGGCCACGCGTGTTAATAACCAAGTAAAGAAATACTGATGTTTCTGCTGTATAAACCATAACGTTTTGATGATGTAGCAAAAACATGGAAGTAACTAATTCTGTTGCGGGTGTCACAGTTTCGTTCCCATTTTTTCCTGCTAGCATTAGTTTTCTTGTCAAGTAGTGATTTATTCTGTTTACGACGTTCAGCCTTAACCTGAATTAGAGAATTGGACGGTACTATTATTTGAGATCAAAGACTTTGACCAGCCCATGCTGGTATAGATATTGGCAAGATTTATCTATGAATGTATTAAAGGTCTTGCGGCAAAGTAAAAACGTGTGCGTTCTAAAAACATGCTGCTCAAAGAATCGACTGGATGTGTGTACAGAGATAATTTAGTCTGATAAGACTGGGTAAGTGTTCTCTGAGGCAATATGACTCAGGTGCGCGTAAATAATACGGTCGCAAGCATTTATTACTTCACTTTGTACTTATTGCGTGTATGAGACCATTGGATTTAATAGCCCGCGGTGCAATGCGAAAAGGAAATTATGAGATCCAAGATTTACATGATTTTTTAAAGATCAAAGTGAGCAAGCAAGAGCCAAAAGCACACAAGTCTAAAAATAAAGAACACGACAAAGAGGCAACGACGCAATTAACAAATTCTACGTCGTTAGATAAAGAAACAAAATTAAACAAAATGGCTGACGATAAGTACAGGAGAACTCTTATTACAAAATGTCTGCCATTGTCAAAATACGTTGTGTGTAGATACAGGCTCCGTATCACAAATAAGGCTTCTAATGTACAGTGTAATTATGAAGTAATTAGCAAGGTTTTTGGCAACATACCACCCTAAATTATTCACTAAAATTGCGGTGTCTGGTATGGAAAAGTATGGGAGCATGGTGTGTTTAACATGTCATGCCCAAGATCCTAATGCGTTGGAGAGGCGTAAAATTAGTTTTGTTAACTTGATACTAAGTTTGACGTAAACACCGAAGTGACAGGTTTTTGGATCTTGGTGTGTCTGAATCTTGAAATATAATACTAATTTGTTTAGTTAAAGGTTTCTGGAAGTTTATTAGAAAACAAGTTTTCTTTGTGATGGTCTTGAATGAGTAAGTTTAAATTGGAATAAAGTCCATAGACTCTATTATTTACAGGATATAGGCGTGATTAATCTTACATGGTATGAACTTTAAAACCACAAGCAAATTCTACACTTCGCGTATAATCAGAACTGATGAATACCTTCGAGCATAAGGAATTGATGATTCGCGGTCTAACAATATTCTTGATGTGTACCTAACGGAGTCTTTTCTTTCTTGGATGTCTTCTGCGGAAACACCCTTGGGTGTCTTGTGCCCTGTGGTGGCAAGGGGGGCCTCTTACAGACTAAAAACTATACGGTTTTCTACGACTATCTTTGGCTGGGGCGCTGAAGTGCATGCTCATTTAGTATCCAACGGTGTCCCTAGTTCTTGTATTTGTTATCTTTGTAGACTTTCGAACTGAGACCTTCATCTCAGACTTTTCGACCTATTTTAGATATTTTCGACTTATAAACAAGAGAAATAGATGGGTATTTTCTAGCTTTCTATCCCTCTTTTTGCTCCGAACTAATTTATTTAAAAATGTATAGACTTTTTCTTGGCTTCTTACAAGTTTTTTGATGAGGGCCTTTTTTTGATGGACTACTTAATTCTTCAAGTAAACAAGAAATAGAAATGTGTTTTTTTAACTTTTTCGGTGACGGTCGTGTTTGACGATTTGTGATCGGAATGTCTGAACGACGATACATAATTTTTATTCTCAATTTATTTGCTGAAGTAATTTGTTTGATTCTTGAACTTGCGCATTGATTTTCAATGTACAAGTTGTCATTTTTCTTTGTCAGGCAACATCGTGGCCTATTCGTCGTTGATTGTCTAGTAAAAAGGTCTTTGAACATTGAAAGTAAAGGAAAACCTTGTCTAGTATTTACATATAAGGAAGAAAATCTATTGATCTTAGTTACAATACAGATTTATCTTTCGACTTAAGTACAGGAAAATGTTCGAGACGACCTATAAACCGTACGTTTCTCGGTAACGTGTTGGGAGTATCAATTATAGTAATTACTGGCAGCTTGGGTAGCCTAAATACCTGCGTCGAGGCTGCTTAATGAATGGACGGTTTTGTCATCAAGTAAGTGCCCCTATATGTACGAGTGTATGTGCTATGTTCACTGACGCAACGAAAAGGGTAGACAATTTTCAAATACGCAACGAATGTCACGATTTGGTGCAATGTCATTTTCATTCATAAAATTTGCTGTAGGTACGTGTTCGGGAAATGGTCAATTGAAATTTTGTCCAAGAAGGATATAAATCGAAGTTATTGGTGATGGTCCTCAGTAAAGACAGACGTAATACCCACGAACCGACTGTTTCTGTATTTCCAAGTTCTGCCTATGGCATTAAGTCCGCCTTTACATCTGTGTGAGGGCATCATTGATTAAATCTAAATAAATAAATAGGTAGCTGGCCTGCTATTTCCCCGAATGCGAATACTCGGTACAATTTACTAACGAGTACTTTCAGACCCTTATTATATTTATTACACAATTGTATCCCTTCGGGTTTTCGTTCTGTCAAATAATAGTAAAAGTAAAGTTTCGTCCTACATGTGCATTGAAGTATTTTAATTTGTATGTGCATAAATCCTTTTGCCATTTAATCATTTTTAAGCACCAATCTACTACCCACATGCACGCCTAAAAATATTATCATTGCTCGCGCGTTCTTTGATGTGCATTTTTATCGTTCTAAAATTAGAGAGCGATGTTGGTTTTTTATTTTCAAATTTAATTCCGGTGTTTTGTTTATTAAAACGGTGACCAGCAAGGAGATTTTTAAAAATTAGTTTTTAGTGTAGATACCTTGTTTAGTATAAGAATGACTAGCTGACCGCCCAACTCCGTCTGCGGCGTCACTTAAGAGAGAGAAAAATAAAACCAGCTTTTGAAAAAAAAAAAAAAAGTATTGTTGCTCCGCTCTTAATTGTCGTAGCGTGATATTATATATATGTATAGCTTTTATCCTTCCCCGATAAATGGGCTGTCCAACACTAAAATAATTTCAATTCGAATCAGAAGTTCCTGAGATAAGCGCTTTCAACCAACCAACCAACCAAACAAACAAACACAGCTCCGTTTCTTTGTCTAGCAGTATACAGGGTAAAATGTGGATTCCAAGTTTTCAGGGTATAAATCTTTGCAAACTTGGTTCGGTTTTACTACAGCTACAGTAGTACAAGCCACTTCAAGGAACAAACAGCTATAATAGTACAAGCCACTTCAAGGAACACAATTAATTTTCAGTCCTTGTGTATAACTGGATGTATCATACCTACAAACAAATATGAAGGATACTTTACACAAAATCAACTTGTATAGCGTTACTTAAAGGGTATTATAAATAACCTAGAACACAACCAAACCATAACGCCTCGCTTATCCAATCGATTAACAACTCATTTGTAAACATCAGTCCAGTGGTTGCATACTAAAAGGGTGCATAATTATGTACACAGCATTTTAGGAGATTTTTAGGTCAAACTGAAAAGAAGAAGCATCGCAGTCGCAAGTTCATAGAAAGAAGTTTTTTTTTTCTAATTGTCAAGTTTTTGACATTGATTATCACTGGGATGATATTGTGACATGAATTTGAATGCATTTAAGTAGTAACAAGATATACCTTTTAGATAGGCTGATCAAAAAGCTAATCTGCTCGAAATACTCCAACAAGTTTAGTTTACCAGCAACTTCCCAGGTGTTAATAGGAATGTATCCCACGGGCACGTGCCTATTACAGTGGTAAAAAATATATTATGTCCTAATCAAGACCACGATTAACGTGTTTGAAATATCACCCAAATCCGTTGTCAAGGCGTGGCTTATAAACAAAAATACAAATAAACTGACAACGTTTAATGAATGGATAGGATACATCGAAAATATTCGGAATGAGTATAAAACTATGTAGCCGGTTTGGTAGCTGACTAGATAGGTGCTATAAAATAAAGCGTAAAAAGCCTCTGACACTGCACTATGCTAATCTTCACAACCCTTCGCGCACAACCCTTTACAAGAACCTGCATTCTTCTAACATGTATATTCATGTCCCACGAATTTGCACCGTCACCCTACATCGTTAGCGAAACTAAAGCGCGCTTCAAGTACTCGAGACTATTTGCATAGTCTATCATCTAGCATCCCACTCTAACGCCACCGTAATGAGTGGGACAGGTGAAAATCCAGCGTTATCTGTAAGACACTTGCTTTTGTAGGCGGGTTTAAACTTACCTGCTGCTAAAATGTATAGCCGTTCTGTCATAGTCAGCTCCTTTGACATTCTGAAACCCTGATATGGATTTACTAGTTATGTAAAACTATTTGAAGTATTGAGACAGTAATGATCAAAATTTAGATCGTTACCAGTTGATAAAGGATTCGTTAGAGGGACTTGCGGCACCCAATTAGCAAGGGATTAGACTAGTTGTTAATTAGTAGGCTTCTGTCTTATAGTCGGTATTAATAGGTAGGATAGGAGACTCTAAATTATCACTAATGAACCTCAGTTAAGCGAAGACCTGTGAAGGTCACCAGAATCCTCTGGATGTGCACTGCAAGACTTCATGTCTGTTATTTTCAGGCAAATTAAAAGTGAATTCGTTCCTTTTTTTCTTCGAGGGTTTAGACATTTTGCTGATTGCATATGACGTTATCGCGTCTTAAGTAGAAACACAATTCCGTACCCCAAATCTCATTATAAATATCTGACGGCTTTTTCGTAGGATCTTTAGAATTTTTCCTTGTCGTGTTTTTGTGATGGCAAAAATGACATCTTTGCAAATTGTCTGAGTTTTAATTAATCTTTTGTATGAATGTAAGCTGTGTTCTTTTATAGAATTTAGTTTTTATTAATGTTTAGAGATTGAACTAGATTTTACCACGGAATTTCATCATCGCATTTTCTACTAGTGTTTCATTTTAATTCTGTTGCCTTTGGTTACAAATGACAATTATTACTAACTTGATAAAATAATTAACCTCAATACAGATCCATATCATTTATAAATAAACCTATTGTTCTTATAAATGAAACCACAAGAACAAAAGGTAATAAACGGTCCAGACGGCGGTTTCCGAATTGTTGGTCCTTCGGGCCGGATCCTGTCTAGCGTCGGTACCCCAGCTATGAACAGACCGTATTTATGAGCCTCCCCTACACTCTAGGGTGTCTAGAGCTCGACCTCGTATTTACAGTTCTGGCTTCACCTCCTATAATATCGTAAATTGTAGCTTGATATATACATACTCGTGGTAATGCGAATTTGAGATAACTTCAAAAGTGGTAAGTGTTTCTAGACCTCACGATTGGTTTATTTGTTAAACAATAATTAAATGGGGTTGTATGTTAAGATTAATGTGATGACAACAGCGGTTTTCTATCATTGAAATCATCCATAACTATCTAATAATTACCGATAAATATACAGATTATACTATATATATTAGGATTATTATTAGCAAAAACTATGTGCCGAATTACCAACGGCAGAATAGCATTCTCATTTCGTTATAGTATTGTCTGTAGCCGCATTTAATCATCAGTTATTAATGGATAGGAACAAAGGCGTAATATTTTAGAGAAATTGAAAATGGTGACACTCTTGTGTATTGCTTTAATCCATTTGGTGGAAGCTTTTATCTCGAAATTGATGGGTTCATAAATAGAACACAGATACTTCTCGGAAAAGCTGTTCATTTTTTAATTAACAGCACATGATGATGTAAATATATGGGCGCTGATTAAACGCTACCAGCGATACTAAATTAATCGAGTTTATATAATACTAGCAGTGCTCTCTGGTTTCACCCGCGTGGTTCCCACTTCCCGTGAGAATACGGGGATAAAATATAGCCTATGTTACTCAAGGTGAATGTAGCTTTCTCATGGTGAAAGAATTTTTAAAATCGGTCCAGTAGTTTTAGAGTTTATTCGTTACATACAAAAATACAAATCTTTCCTCTTTATAATATTAGTATAGATGAACCTATTGGATACAACTATAAACATCATACAGTATATACGATCAATCTTTTATTAATAGCAAAGTACTTAATTCGTCGTTAACAACTACGAAATTGATATTCTTCTTATTTATTTGTTTTGAAATGTTTATACGCACTCGTTCGTAATGTAATTTCCCGGGAGATACATCAGTGATTGTTATTTAATCATCTTGCTGAATACTGTTCTGGTTAATTATCTGGCTGAAGTAGGTAGTATAAAACAAAAATATTTGACAACGTAACGTGCTGTCGTGTGAAAGTACTTGTATCAACTGAAAAATTGTAAACGTTTCTGTGAAGAATAATGAATTTTGTTTGTGCGGAAGTTAATTCGCATATACATACTTCCAAGCATCATTATTGAGAATGAGAACTGTCTCCAATGTTAACGATAAATCTTTACCCGTGAATTTATTTCCATGTCTTTACTGCAGGAACCGTGTAATTTCCGGGATAAAAAGAAGTCTTTAATGCCTTTCACTCAGCGATAATGTATCTCTCCTTATATATTCCTTTTATCCTGAACATATTAGGAGGACTGATCTGTTTCTCGAGGAAGGTTGGTTGCTTGTGGAATGACGGCCACCAATGCACAATGGTCCAACATCAAGACTAAGCACGGAAACCAAACTCTAATAGATAGATAGATACAATGTAGCTTTAAATCGCTTAGCCCAGTACCCATTAGTAAATTATTTAAAAATATAGATACATAGACAAAAAAATTACATCTATTAACATTTAATTATCCTCTTCATTAATATTTATCACTAATACATCTAACCTCGCAACGTCTTCAGATATCGATGATGTCATACAATTCCCTATCAACGGTGGTTCTCTATTAACGGAGTATAATTACCTACGCAAGTGCCATGCTGATATATTCTTTCCTTGACTGTACGCAGACGTAATTTATTAGCGTCAAGTTATATTCTGTTATATTGTAAGACAGTGCAGGTTCTGTCGGAGACGAGCTGTTTGTTGAAAATGAATTTTGGCTCGGAAAGGAAGTATCTTTGGCAACGTCTGTACTTCGTAAAAGTATTGGTTGAGTGCACTGAACTAAGCTGCTATGACAGTGAGTTGTTTTATTTTAGATTTGAACCTGAAAGAATGATGCACTGGAACACAAAACTGCTAGGAAGCAAAGTATGAAAGTCTAAAACAAGCCATAAAAACTGCAGCAGACAACACGGAAAGTTTCAAGCCGCATCAACCATTCAAAAACACATCAAAATGCTTGTAGATAATCAAAATGTAATGAACAATACAGCGGTCATGAGAAGCGTACCGACCGGACGCATAAATATGAATTTAGCAAGTTGACCAACGCATCCTGTCGAGGTCCCCCCTACGGGGTAATTCGCGTAATGTTACTGCCGAAAATTGTTCTTTCATCTCGTGATCTGGCATCAGAGACCTCAGTAATGGAAAAATCAAATGGAACGGAATTAAGGGGATATGCACACACGTGCCTACTGGTCATTTTATGCATGAGCTATAGCGGTAGGATTACTTATATATTTTCTTTTACTTTAAAGGAAATGGTAAATATTATGCTTTAGTTAGGTGGTCCTGCTAAATCTTTGTTTATGACAGACACATTTCTTGCTGCAATCATATAAAATGTGTCTTTCCGTAGAATTTAAGTGTCTTTTAGAATCCTCTTTTTGTTTTTCATCATCGCTTAACGGCGTGTTATTTGCGCCTTATCAATGTTACGTATTTATATTGCAGTATTACTCATTTCCATCCGAAATTCCTATCCCGGCTTTTATTTTATTGCTACAAACACAATCACGCCAGCAACATATTTTTCGGATTTCGTTCCTCGTTCACTTCAATTTCGTTCTGCTGTTCACGTTCGTTTATCTTCAGTTTCAATTAGTTACTAATTAGTAATTTTATTGTCTACGCGAAAGTTTTCATTGAATCTTAAATTCATTCATCTCACAATTTCGTAATTCTCAAAAGGACAATTTGAGACGTCAATTAAAATTATTCGTTGCTCTCTCGAGAGTAATATGCTTGATTTTATGGCTTACTTAAACATGATTTGTTACTTTTCATAACGTTTTAGTGGCATTTTACACCTCTCCTAAAAATTCTCTCGACGAAAATTGCATTTTACCGGTTTTATAGCAACTGGTTTAATTTTCAAAGAAATCAGTACCTCGTATCAACTGTCAACATTATCATATACTTATCCCATTTTATTTGAGCCTCCTACTAACTTATAACTTCATTAAATATCTTGATTAAACTTTCAATGTCAACTCCCAAGTTGAGATAAACGTCGATAACATCACAAGGATATAATGATATGCATTATATTGTTCGGCATATCTCCGTCATGACAAAGGCACAGCTGACGCCGTCTATGGTTTCGGTAACAATAGCCCATGATCAGATACGCCGACGATGGCTTGTAGGCTTGTAGAACAAAATAGTTACTTTGTTTGATAGCAAGGCAGAACTAAGTAAAAGATACGATGTTTGTTGAGTTTGAGATTTTAAGGGTTAATGAGAGATTCGTGCGAGTTTTGATTATAATGATGGTGATTGAATTGATTAAAAGAATGAAGAAGATTTACAGATACAGAAAATGTATTAGATAGAAGTGCTTATTTGCTATTCAGATATAAATAAAGAGAAAGGTAAGATACTATCATAAGATAAGTCATATAACGCTAACCGATTAACTTAGTTCAAACTTCAGAATACTCTTCAATATTTAAACATCTATTCCAACATGTAATCCTCGCGTACAAACACAATTAGTAAATTCTCGTCTGATCGTATCAAATCGACTAAATAAATTTCCAACAGGGGAACGGTGAGACCCCCTAATCGCGTTCAGGATCGTTTCCAAGTTAATTCAATGAAATTTGCTAGTTACCGGCGTCGGCAATTTCCTGCTAGACGACTAAATAAATAAAGGGTAAAGAGAAATGTATGCGTATTATACCACTTAAGGAAATTCATGTGTAAGGCGGTATGGAGAACTTAGGTTGCTAACCCTCGAAACCTGTTAAGGCTGGTAAGTTGATTGTTTTATCCTTTAACGCTCTTTAAGCGATTCGGAGAGTTAATTGGTCACTATAATAGAATAGTATAATCAAATGACGTGACAAATAATGTTTCACACAGGAACCACATTTTGTCCATTGCTTTAAAGCCTCTTATTTTAAATTGGATTTTTTGAAATATTATCTGATTACTATCCCACAATTATAACCTCGCAGAAAGCGATACATGACTCGTTAATTGTGTCTTATGAATTAACCACATCTGCCAATATCAAACATCTCACCAAAGTTGCTCATTAAAAAAAAAACGACCCGTGGTTTTAAATTTAAACCCAGGTCTACTCTAATACCGGGGATAATTACTACGCATGAGTAGGCATCGTAATTGAATACCGTACTCCGTAATCATAAGCCTTTGTTAACGATCATCTTTATTATGTAGTTACGTCGGAGACGACCTTAGGCTAAAGTCACAGTAGTTTAGTTTGTTGCCAGTGAGGTTAAACACTTGAATAATTTCATGATGGCGTTTGATACACATGCATCTGCGCACGCACATGCTTGAGAAAAAGCATGATGGCTGATTTTGTATTGAATTGTTGAAAAATCAACATCACCATCCGTTTGCCCTTATCCCAATTCATTTATATTCGGTGCAACATTTTCTCTACTTCCATACCTACGTCCTATTTGTCGTCATCTCTCAATATTTATCTCCTATCTAGCCACATCTTTTCTCACACCTCATCGAAATCTGACCTAAGAATTTTTACTACGCATTGTTATTGAATACCAGACCGCTTAAACATAAACACGCGAGCTTCTTCAGATATCTCCTTACAACAGTATGCCGTAGAATGTTTGCTCATAAAATACTAACTTCATGCAATTTAAGCCCAGAGACAAAGGCTTACGCCGCATGTGTGTAGTGTTCTGTCTCAAAAGCCTCCTTTATCTTACTGGCACGCCATTCTAGTGAATTCCGCTGCCTCTAGTACTCTCGCGCTAAAAGTTTAGATTAGTTCAGCTTTAACTTTCATTTTTGCATTCAAACTTACATTCGCTTCTACAAAACTCATTACCTTTTTATAGCGAATAAATAAATTTCGTGTTTACTGTACTAATAAAATTTCGGTTTTAGTGCTGTTTTACAATGTAAACTGAATTAGAATTCTAACTATTTACATATTTAGAATTTTAGTGTGTCGTTAAATTCAATTAAGACCTACCCACTCTGCAGCGTATATTCAATTATAGCGTACCTTTACAAATTAATAGTTCTTGTCTATTCAAAAACTATTATTTATTCATCTTAACGCTTGATATTGCAAGCATTATCGCAATTAGCATTATAAACTGCAGACCACGTTCATACAATTCGTTTTGCATAAACCGCAGCTGTTTACAAAAACGTACAATTCTACTCGACCGCTTACTTGCCCAATACGATCAAAGCTTGAGCGCAAGTGGTTAAAGTATTGACATTTCCTCCCACACCTTGCACAAGTGTGCCATGATATCAGACGACAGTTTTCCGACATGCCATCAGAAATTTTCTCCTTCAGGAATTCGCTCGGAATTTCAATTAGAGAGAAGAACAACCACACCATTTTGGCGTTACATAATTTAATTTAATATTATGTGGCGTTGTTTAGTTCAAATTTGCACACTTTAATGTCAAAAATACTGATGTACAATTTTTTTTTATGTCTTTCTTAAAGTAAGAGTTTCTTTCTATCATCTGATTTGTCCCACATTTATTCAGATCCGATGATCCCACCAGCTATGCGGTAGCATGGAAGAATCTCCCATTTATGTATATGAATTGTTCACCGTAACATATGGGGTTTGTTTTATTACTTTTGCGAATGGCGGCTGGATTCTATTAAACATGTTTGGAGTTTTTTTGCCCTTGTATGGAATCTGGCTGTCTGAATTGTTTTGGTACCGTTAAATAACAGGGGTTACCGGACTTGAAGCTGAAGAACACATATTTAAACGTTGTTGATATGCTCGTGTTTGGCTATCTTATATGTGTTCGTATGAATAGGATTTGTCATGCGAATCGAACTGAAGTGTTTCCCTATTTTTCTTCTTCAATTTGTTGATTTACAAAGCAAACAAACCCAACTGTATTACTCTCGAAAGATACTTAAATCAATGTTGATTCACGACAAGAACATCAAATGTTAGTTAATCTAAAATCTTAACTGTATATCTTGAAGTCTAATTCGGTTAGTCTAGTAGTGAATAAGTCAAAATTTTGATGAGTTTTAATAAACTTTAATCAACTTATATCTCTATTAATTTAGGTTGTTACCTGAATTAGGACTTCAAATAAATTTACTGTCTTATAATCAAGTAATTATAAAAATATGATGAGCATTCTATCTAATTCCAAATTGGTAAGATTCCTTTCAAATGAAAACAAAACATCAAATTACCTAAGAGACAGATCTATTTTTCCGTTATAAATAAAGAAAATAAGATAGAAAAATCTCTTCCGAATCATTGCAACCGTCAGATTAGTCACAGCAAACCAAAAGGTGACGAGTGCGAAATTAAAAATGGAGCAATATGTCGCGAGATTACCCAATGAATGACCTTGCTTATGATTCCGGTAAAACACGAACGTATTTACTAACACCCACATGGTCGGGGAAAGGATTATATTTAGATTTTATTACTTTGCCCTAGGTACGAATGTCCTGAGAACGAACTCAACGGTTAGCTCGGATTGGCTTAATTTAATTCTGAGAACGTTCACCAAGATGACTAAGACATTTACGCAATTTGCGTTCAAGAATCATTGTTAAGCCAATTATGGTATTTAACTAAACAGTCAGAAGTTTCCAACTGTACTAAGATTGTAACATTTGAATCCTAAGGAAAAGAAAATTGACTAGAAAACGCTCGTCATAAAGATAATAATGACCCATTATAACCAAATCGATGGTCTAAGCCCACTCCTAATAATGCAAAGGAAGTGAGTGAAGTGACAAGCGGTCACGTCATCAAGGAAACGGGCGTAGATTGGCCTCGTCTTTAGAGGACGCCAGTCAAGCGTATTACGCTGAAAAAGTGCCACCACAAAGTGCAAATTTTATGTGAGCTGTTAGGAGACTTTCCGTTTCTTTTTGAGTTTTTTGTTAGTTAATGGATTTCTAAGTACCTTGGACTTCAACGTTTTACCTCTATTTCAAGCTGCCAGTTAAATGTATGCTTTGTTTTGCTCTTAATGACAAAGAACATAATTAAATAGGTAATAACGACACCATGTAAAACATTAAATGTTTTCCAGGAAAAAAAAATAGGAAGTAAGAAACCGTGTTTTAAGTACTTTCACCAAAATTTCCGAAAATATTGGTTCATGTCGATAGCGAGTGATTTGGGTCCTGGTCAGTTTCCCCATCGCCTCTGTCATCGCTTAATTCGTGTTCATTTCGAACAATAGTATCACAAACTTATTTAATGGTTAGGAATATTCGAAGAATGCTCAAGACAAGCTAAAAGGAATTCATTGAAGGGACAAAGGTCTTAAATAATTCCCGAATCAATTTGCGTACAATGAGGTATCATCTGGTTTCGACGGGCCCTTTTATAAGTTTTTAAAGGAATTCTTATACCTTTTCTATAAGTTTTAGCTTTTGTGGTCGTCTATAAATAAACGTTCTCTTAATTAATTAAAGCGTGGATTTACAAAACGCAATTTGATGATTAACATATTCGATGAATAGATAAATAACAATCATATACATATAAGACACTAGAACAACTGTGTTCTAAAGACAAAACCACTGACGGAACAAATGTACGATAGTTTGTCTGCCACCACAAAACAGACGCTGCACCAAATAAACTTGGAAATACAAAATGGAGTAATTGGTTTTGCAGCTCGGTCGTATTTTTACACGAGCTACGATTGTTAGCGCTAAAGACTAGTGAAAAAGTGGTTCTGTTTCAATTTGTTATACTGTTTGTTGAGCAAACACGATGAATGTAAACGTAGATGGATGGATGGTACTCTAAATGGTTTTGATGAAAAGGTTTTGTTATAAGAACATCTAAATATATGACATAACTCCGAATTTTGTCGTTCCAAGCGATAAAACTTTTGCGAAATGAAGAACAAGAATGGCACATGAAAATTGTATGTTGATATTAATAAAATATCTTCCATTCGCAGCATATCAAGATGTATCGTACGAATATACATTAATGATCAAAGTTCTGTGACATGGATGTTGGATTTGAGCATTGGGACCGTTTATATGTATCGTATAATGTGCATATACTGAATTTGTCTTAAATATTCGCAGCGATTTATTCAGGCGAAATGTTGGATATACGAACTGGAAGAATTCATATTAAGTTTTGGGTCGTTGTCATCGCAAGAACCTCTACTTGATCAAATATTCTAGTATAAGATGCGAATGCTGAACCGTATAATGTATTTTAAAGTACTTTGTATTAAATTACTTCGAAAGATATATGAAAATTCATTCTACGAAACAATTTATATGGGATCTCAGTTTTAGAATTACTTATTGGCGTTTCATAAGACCCCAAATGATTTACAAAACATTTCGAGCATTATCTAGGCTTCCCTTAAGAGAAATTGAGCTAATTTATCATTGTTTTGAACGGGCTCTGACCCAGATTTGAATTTCAAATTGCGGATCTCCCTTTGACTTAATAGCACTTGAAGCACGAAGTTTTGACCGCGAATATAATTAGTCCTGTCCTACGATTGTGGTCTGGTCTTTACTAAGTTTATCACAATTAGTCACAGTATTCACGAAGTCGGTAGGTAAATAGCCAATCTACTTCTTCTTCAGTAACTGTTGATTCTCGTTCAACTTGTTCAATACTGGGTATTTTACAATGAATTAACATCTTAATTTGACGTCCATTTAATTTAAACTCCACATAGTTACTTAACAAGCTTGCAGAACCCAGAACGCGGCAAGTACCAATAGTATCTGATGACAATACGCTCTGATCGGACGTGAGGCCGTTAACGCTCTGTTTGGTATCCATGTCGCACTGAACGTGGATATCGAAGCTATAACACCGTTCGACAGATTTGAGTGGCAAAAAGTATAACATGATTTGAAAATGGCTGATGTCTGGTGTATGGCATTACTATGTTGATACTATGGTATTGCTACGAGTGTGGTGCTCCCATACAAAATATGCCCCACTTGTTGGCGTGCCTCAAGTGGCCTTACACCTGCATCATTGAGGACCTAATGAGTGCCACGGATGCCGCTATAAGGTGGCTACCTATTATGCACAAAATGTTTAAGGGTCACCATCGACTCGAAAAGAAGAGGAAGGTAAAGAGTAAACCCTGGTAAAGGCGAGACGAAATCTAGAGAACCTGCAAGCTAGTGCTGAGTTACACAAGTGAGATAAAGCCGAGGTGTAGTTCCACATGCAAAGCTGAACTAAGCAAATTATGTTTCTAAAAATTTTAGCTGTATTGTAGCAACGTTTCAGAGATACCCAAAAATACGGTCAAACCGGATGGAACTATTTATATTTTCTTTGAGCTTTGAGATATAAAACAACTGTTACGGTTATTTTGTTTTTACTTTATAGAGCCAGAAAAAGAAATTTTCAGCTAAGTATGAATCCAAAGCAGATAGGAAACTGAGCAAACTTCACGAAGTGATTCGCAAATGTTTGAACGACTTTCATTACAGTTACATCTTTTCAATTAAAAATCCTTAGTCGGATGAAAACGATTTCATTATGAAGTTTTTTGTTACTACTGTAGACTTAATACGGTAACTGGAATTGTGTTTTTACAAGCGTTTTTGTGTATAGTCTGACCCAGTAATGAGAAAAACAAGTAATATCGGCTACTTAATCATCTGTGTTGTGCCTTGCGAAGGGGACTTGTTTTGCGTGGACGATGATGGTCATGTACTGTCGCCATTACTGCCTCAAAACGGTTATGTTCTCAGAATCTTGTTACATGTTTATTTAAAAGGCACGGTTGCAATCTTGCTATGAATTTTATAATTTTTGCATGCTGACAATTTGTACGGCAGTCTTCTTTTATATTTTGACTAGTTCTTTTCTTGACATATGTATATCCTGTTGGTTTATGCTTGTCGTAACTTAGTTTATCATCGCTTAAATCTACCATAATGTTTGTTTAAACCATTGTCAAACCCACGTTAATTGATTTCAACAATGCAACTTAATTCTTTATATTCTACCAGAATTATATTCTAACAAATAAAAGGTTAAATTCAAACGGACAAGTGAGTTTTGTGGCGCGTACCGATGCATTCATTCGAAACGACACGATGTCACTGCACAAAAACGTGTGTATTTTATTGACAGCCTGTGACATTACGTTGCTAGAACTAATGGAATTGAATTTATTTGAGGGTTTATTCTCGTTGATTTCAGATCCGATTCGAATTTATATTAACGGTTGGCCATGTCGTTTCAACTCGTTAAATACTAGCGAAAGGTCTTTTTTTTGGTTTCATACTATTGACAGTTTATCCATCGTTAGTTATTATAAAGCGTGATTCATGAAACAGTCTAGACATTCACCTGCAATAATGCACTTTTTTCTGACTCGTATAACAGTCCCGTCCGTCAGCTTTATCAGTTCGTCTTCAGAATTGCTTTGACACAATAAACAGTGTTGCATTCCGAGAAATGGCACTAAGACTCCTGTATTAGGTTCCATGTCATTATCCCGTATGATGTCATGGTCATGGTCCACGTGGATCATCACAATCAACCACTTGCTTCTATGGGAGGACGTGAATTCGCAAATTCTAAGTACAGGACGTAGGGTCTTTGCGTAACTCGGTTTTCCGTCTAGCTTATCCGCAAAATGTTATTCTCAATTAGGAGTCAGCTATAAACAACATGTGTATGACGAATGTACCCCGCGCCTCCTCTATGTAAAAGATCAGGTATACCTGGTTCATGTATGAAAATAAGTACATATAATAGTGAACCATACCATGTAAATGCTTTTAGCTTCTGTCTACTAAAATTTGGGATTGTTGTGTATGAAGTTTTATATCTTCATCGGTCAACAGTGCTAACGTCACATGATCGCTCGCATTATTCAATTGGACTCGCAAATTGTCCAAAATCGCAACTGACTGGTTGCTTTTGTAGTGGATAAACGGCTCGGTGGCTGTTATTATGGCCACGGATGTTTTTATTCATGATCTTGTCGTATGTGAGAGGACTAATAATATAGTTTTGGAGATCTTCCAACCATACTGAAGACTAATGTTTCATTTAAGTTACAATGGAATATCCCTTTTCTGAAGATGTGATTGATTTTTTTACGAAGCTGATATATAAAGCGACATTTCTCTCAAACATGTCATATTGCTGGCGCAAAAATGTGAACGGAAAAAAAATATCTCGACATAGAAAATAGTTTCTTCTTTATACTTATTCGCTATTCGTTTTACATTACAAACAACGTGCTGATATTTTCGAATGACAAACACAGGTAAAATAACAATAGGTTTACATATTAAATTACGACTTGTTATCCTAACGGAACGTATTCGATAACAATGAATGAACGTCTCGTACTAACGTAGTACAAGTACTACATCGATACCGCGCCCATTGGCGTTCTGCCAGCACACGTCTGACGGTTTATGCTTCCCTGGTACTTTATATTTTATTGCTGTACGACTTTCTACAACAGGGGCTTGTGTATTAGTGTTAGTATCTAATATGGCCGGCCTTGTACAGGTTGAGTTGAGATGAGTATACATTTCTTTGGGTATCTAAAATTTCTGATTTTCTAGGACTATTGAGTCCTAAAATGTTAGTTATGTTTTCTCCTTTTCGTTTCAGTCTTTTGTACGTCGGCTTCTCCCACGTTTTTCATTCTTCGCTTCACTGTCTCATATTCTACAATTTTTATTTTGTCTTCTTCAATAACAGCATCACCTGTTTCTTTATATACTTTTGTTTGAATCTGTGTATGTTTAACTTGACGGTGGAGTAAATCTTTGTTTTACAGTAAACACAATACGTGCCGTATCTACAAATAAACCTATTGTTGTCCTCCTCTATTTATGAGGTAAATCTGTACCTCTATTGTTCTTATTAATATATGATGAATTCAAATGTGAAGGACATTTTGAATTTTAAAAGATTGGTGTTAATATTTTCCGTCCTCAGTTTCGTGTATCTTTATAATTATTTTGTCCCCTGCCTCTCCCTAGAAGTATCTTCTTCAAATATATGCACACAGCTTTAGCTTTCATTAATGTCTTAAAGGCGAGAGTTCACTGACGAAGTCCATTGTCCGGCAATAATCCCACGAATTAGCCACTTCAATAACATCATGTATTCACAATTTAACTATAACACCCCAACAATTGAATATAAACCTTATCTAACCTTCTACAAGGTTGATTATTCTGTATGAAGTTATGTCATAAAAGCAAGGTGATAGGAAGTCGGCGTGTAATATTATGGCTCAAGTAATATACGTAATGTACTTATGTTTGCAATACTGGCTAAATGCCAACCGCTGTGCGATTATGTTGCCTTGGTAGTTGCAGGCACGTGGTTGCGTTTCATATGGTCGGTGGCTGGTTATAGAAAAGTTTAATTGATGTTTGATTACTGGTTGCCGATGTTTTTATGTTGAGTATTATTGAGATGAGTTAATTACATCAACTGTTACTTATTTGGCTTTTCTTTTCTTGAACCGCGACAAATAGCTTGTATCATTATGTTTTGAATCATAACGTACTGTACTCGTTGTGTGTTGCTGTTTTGCCCACAGGCTGATTACCTCTCTTGACACAATAAACAATTCAATCAACCCATTGTGTAGGCTCTTTAATTGATCCTACTACTAATATGTCGCACACAGCCAATTTGGAATTCGCCGAGACCTCGGAAAGGTAAAGACTATGTGCTATGGAATTTTCTTCCGTTCCAGTATCATACAATTATAGTAGTAGCACATGTGCAATAGTACTTAGTGCATTATTTTGTCCTGATTCATATACATATTCTCTTCCACAAAGAGATTAACCAGTCATGATGCATCCGTTATTAATACCAGTAGCTTGAAGCAACTGTTCTTTTTCCGAAACAATGGCTTTTGAGCCGTTTCTTGGAATCCGTTTTATGAACGTTGAGCTCCTTTAATCAAAACTGTTGAAAGGCTGGTCACGACGGTACTTCTGACAGATTACTTAGCAGTTAATTTAATTAGTAGAGACAAAAATAAGATTCATAATTAGTGAAGGGTTCTTTAACAAAACCCAAACAATAAGTCTATCTATTCTTGTGTTTCAGCTCAGTTGCTCCTTAGCAACCACTCAAAATAATTACACGGAAATCCTGTTTCTACGCAGCATTAGGTTTACATTTGTTTCAATTCAGGTCCATGACAAACCAATGTGCCGTAAAAGAGTCGACCTTAACGCAAAACAAAAAGTAGTCTAAATATGGCCAAGCATTCACCGTGACACTGCTTTGATCACTCCATTCGATTGGAAACGTGGAAAAAGAGGGTTTTGTACACAAGCTGATATTTGAGGGTAGTCGGGTATTTTCCTCAAAGCGGATAACACAATCGGACCCTGTTGGGTTTCATTTCAATGTGGTAAACGGTAATGTGTATTTGACGCTGAAAATAATTCTGTATTTAATCAAGAAAAAGCTTTTATTTCAATTCACAGTTCTAACAACGAAAGGTCACACAAAAATCTCTCTTAAAAAGGACATTTTAGATGTATTTAGCTAGCGAGGAAAATCGTTGCTATTTCAAGGAGAATCGAAACGTGATTTCGCATTGACGAAATGTGAATGGAATCTGCCTACCGAACGATTATTGCAAGGTCTCCGATTTGCTAGTTTTATAACAGCACACATAACTGTTGTACCGAGTTTCTTTGAACATTGTACACCAAAATCAATATGTTTATAAAGGTTCACTGGTTTCGTATAAGCCAAACAGGCTTTCTATTCTATTAGGGTTTTGGTTTCCGCACTTAGTCCTAATATTGGACCATTGTGCGTGAGCCATGGCGGCCGTCACTCCAACCAGCCGACCTCCCTCCAGAAGCAGATCAGTCCACTCAGTCTGTTCAGCATCTCTGCAAGTGAACTCGGTGTCCCCATTGTTTGCCTTCGTATCTCGGCCACACCTGTGCACTCAAGGAGCACATGCGACACCGTTTCCTCCTCCTCCATGCATGCTCTGCATAGAGGACTGTCTGTGATACCTATCGTGTGTAGGTGTTTGTTCAGTGAGCAGTGTCCGGTGATGGTCCCCGCCACCATTCGCAGGCTGCTTCTATCCATGCGCAGAAGGCGCCTGGTCAGTTTCCAGTCCAGGGTTGGCATAAACTCCTTGGACTGCCTGCAGCCAGATACCGAAGACCACCATCGTTCTGCTTGTGAGTGTGTGTGTTCACGTAGCCATGTGCGTAGCTGGGTGAAAGGGAGTGGAACTATGGGTTCGGGTCCAACTGCCACCGTTCCGGATCCCCTTCTAGCCAGCTCATCGGCCGCATCGTTTCCTAGTGATCCGCTGTGCCCCTTTATCCACTGCAGCGTCACGGTGTTGCGGTTACTCACCGTGACACGTTCTAAGGCGTTGTGGCATTCTTGTATGAGTTTCGAGGTGGTGTAGTTCTTATCTAGTGATTGTAGTACCGAGGCGCTGTCGGAGAGTATACGAATATGAGTATCCATAACTCTCCTGGCTTCTATGGCGTGGACCGCCAGGATGATAGCTACACATTCCGCCTGATAGACGGTGTTGAGCTTTCCTAGTGGTCTGGATATCTTAATATTGAGGTCGATGGAGTAAACTCCAGCTCCAGTTCCGGTGCTTGTTTTTGACCCATCAGTGTAAATTCTCAGCTCTTTGAGGCCTGAGTGGTCTTGTGGTTCTTGTGTGAGCACTATGTGGTAGTGCTTTTGGAAATAGTGCATTTTTTGAGCCTTGTCATTGGATGATGTCATCATGGGTTGTCGTTTGACGGCATCTTCCATGATTCGCGTGTGTTTGATTCTAGAGTCTGTTCCTAAAGTGCCCAGCGTGCTAAGTCTGAAGGCCGCTAGGGCCGCCTCCTCTCGTACTATTAGGTGGAGAGGTGGTAGCCCCAGCATAGCCTGCAAAGCCGCAGTGGGTGCTGTTCTCATGCTGCTAGTGATTGCCACGCAGGCAAGTCGCTGCAGCTTCTCAAGATCCTTTTGTGTCGTGCTCAAGTCGGTCCTGGGCCACCAGACTAGAGAGCCGTAAGTGATTATTGGTCTGATGACTGTGGTGTATAGCCAGTGAGTTGTCTTGGGACTAATGCCCCAATTTTTACCTAGCATGCGTTTGCATTGCCACATACATAGGCTGGCTTTTTTTGTGATGTATTCAGTGTGCTTTGCCCAATTCAGCTGCTTGTCCAAATAGATACCCAGGTATTTGGTTCCAGTTGAGGGGCTTAGAGTAGTGCCGAAGAACCGTGGTAGTTCTAATGTCGGCAGTTTCCTCTTTTTGGTAAAGAGAACGAGTTCTGTTTTGGTGGGGTTCACTGTCAGCTGATATTCTTGACACCAGTCCTCTACTATTTTCAAGGCCTGGCGCATGAGGTTGCACAGCGTGTTTTCGTGTTTACCATTTATTATTATGGTTATGTCATCTGCGTAACCAACGGTAAAGTATCCTTTATCGTTGAGTTTTTTGAGTAAGTTATCTGCAACGAGGTTCCATAATAGTGGTGAAAGGACACCACCTTGGGGGCAGCCTTTCGCTACAATGGCCCTCGTTGTGTCATTTATGGTGACTTGTACAGCTCTTTGCTTGAGCATGTTTGTGATCCAGCCACTCAAGGTCGCGTTCACGCCATGCTTCCCAAGGGCTGTGTTGATGCTCTGGAACGTGGTTTTGTCAAAGGCGCCCTCGATGTCAATGAAGACAGCTAGTGAGGAGCATTTCTGGTCAAACGCGCATTCGATCTTCGAGACCACGGCGTGCAGTGCAGACTCTGTTGATTTCCCCGCCGAGTATGCGTGTTGTTGCCTGTGAAGCGGGTATTGGCGCAGGGGTCCATCCCGAATATATCTGTCACAGAGCCTCTCCAGGGTTTTCAGTAGGAAGGATGTTAGACTTATTGGTCTGTATGCTTTGGGCTGTGTATAGTCCGTTTTGCCAGGCTTTGGGATGAAAATGACTTTCACCTCACGCCATGACAGCGGTACGTATCCGTGCGCTATGCAAGCCTGGTAGATGTCTAGTAACCATGGTGTTAGGGTGCTCTCTCCCCATTGTAATAGTGCTGGGAAGATGCCATCTACACCTGCGGATTTGTACGGTTGGAAAGTCTTTATGGCCCATGCTATTCGTTCTTCTGTCACCAAATTACGGGCTATAGACCAGTCTTGATCGTCAGGGGTCCGTCCCGGTTCGCTCGCCCATGTTCTGTCCTCTAGGAGGTTGCAGTCCGGGAAGTGCGTTTCGAGAAGAACCCTGCTGGTCTCTTGATCTGTTTGTGTGTAAGTGTTATCGGGTTTTTTCAGTGTACCCAGCGTGCGATCTTGTTCGGTTGATAAGATCTTCCTTACACGTGTCGCTTCGCTGTTCGACTCAATGGATTCACAGAAATTCCGCCAGGCAGTTCTTCTGGCGATTCTGATTTGTTTCTTGAAGGTGTATTGGGTTTCTTTGTATGCCTCCCAGTCTTCTGGAAGTCTCGTATTTTTTGCTCTGTTGAATTGTTTGCGTAGTGTACTTCTGAGTTTGTTAAGTTCGGCGTTCCACCAAGGGTTACCCTTACCGTTGGTGTGTGGTGCCTTTAGTTTGCAGCACGAATGATATGCTTCGGTTATGTAGTCGGTTAGTTTTGTTACGGTGTTTTCTAGTTCTGTGAGATCCGTTATTGGAGCTTGGTGCTTTAGGTGCCTTGCTAGCAAGGAAGCCAGGAGGCGTTTAAAGTCGGGTATGTTTGTTTTGCGCGGATTACGCCTGGGTGCGGGTTTTTTTGTGTTGGCGATTAGTGTGAAGCGAATTCTCCTGTGGTCAGAACAGGAGGGTTCGTCAGTTACTCGCCATTCTGAGATAAACTTTGTCGCGTTTTCTGTGGCTAGTGTTAGGTCTATAATCGTTTGTCCTCTAGCAGTGACCCAAGTGGGTTCAGAGCCACGGTTTACGATGTTGAGATTTGTTGAAAATAAGTATGTGGATAGTGCCTCACCCCTGGTGTTCGGTACTTCACTGCCCCATAGTGGGTGATGAGCATTGGAGTCGGTGCAGATGATCAGGTCCAGGTTGCCGCTCTCGCAGTGTCGGACCAAATCAGCCATCTCCTTCGGTGGGCAGTTCTCGTCGTCTCCTGGCATGTACACCGAGGCTAATACCAGGTCTGGGATGTCTCGGTCAGTTTGGAGCCTGATCGCTGTCAGGTCTCTGGAACAGAATTGGGTCAGTGGCGTAGCGGGTACGTCTTTAGGTGAGTATATACACGTTCGTGGTCTGTCTGTGTTGTCTGTGTTTAGTGTTAATTTACCTCCGATATTTCCAAGGCCGCATATCCTGTTGCTTCTGATCCACGGCTCTTGTATAAGTGCGATTGTTCGTGGTTTCACCTCCAGCGCCCTGCGCAGGCTAGCCGTGGCAGTTTGGCTATGCTGAAGGTTTGTTTGTATAATCTAGATGGTGTTAGGTGTGGTTGACGAGGTAATGGAGTTAGGAGGAGTCGGATCCATCGGATAGTGTATCCCCCTCCTCCATTCTGGGCCAATTGTCGCGAGTCGGCGAGGATGCGAGCAGCGCAGCTGTCCACCCGGGTGATGTGGGTGGTGCAGAGTTTGTCTCTGCATCGGCCATCGCCGCCCTTGCCATCTCTTCCTCTAGCCGAGCCATGTCACGGTCGTCAGTCTGGGTCGGTTCCGTGTCATTAGTCTCTGTGTCAGTCTTGACGTCAGAGGGCTGGGTCTTGGGAAAGAAACGGACGTATATGGACCCAAGTAGGTACGATATACGCCGCTCCCGTCCCAAGACCTTTTCCACCTCATCGGTCGGGATACCCAGGGTCAGGTATGTCCCGTGGTTATCCCCACCGACGGAAGTTGCCCTATACAGCGACCACCTACCTATGTCATACCAAGTGTTCTGACGGATCAGAACACTCTGGAGATGCACTATGTCCCCATTATACCCGGGGACGAATAGCGCAGCTCGGACACGGGTAGGTATGTCTGTCTGTCTCATGACGGTCAGAGTCAGGTCAGTCTCAGGGAGTCTTATTCTGGGCGCATTCAGAGTCAACCAAGTCAGGGCGTTATCGTCCTCGCACCACATCTGCACGGTGCCGTCCGCTACCCTGGGGTAACCGCGGAAGGCCGGGAGTGGTTTGGTCCGGTCGGTCTCCATGACTAGTCTCTCTAATTCTGTCCGTACGTAAGTCGCTTCGGTCACTGTCAGGTCTCTGGACGGGGGGGGGGGAAGCAGATCGCTACGGAGAGCCGCGCCGGGATATCCTTTGTGGCCCGCGCGTAGGTTCTCTGCTCCCCTTGAGCGGCCTGGGTCCTCACACGTTTCGGGTTTCCCTGAAGCGTACTCGGCGAGGCCGTATCGTCCGGGCGTTCCCTCTTTGCCGCCCCCAAGCCGCTTGGCCCGGGTTGTGGTTCAGAGGCACCCGGACGAGTATGGGACGCTGGGTCTCCCCTATGTGGGGCCCGGAGCCGCTTACCCCTCGCCCTCCTTCGTGGTGGTCTCTCTATGTCTGGTCTGGGTCGGTCCTGGTTCGGGCTTTCTGCTCCGGTGGATTCCAACGTTTCCAGGGATTTTTCGCGCTGGGTTTCCCCTTCGCGGACTCGTCCCTGGTAACGCGTTTCCGCGTCCGGCCGTTTTTCGCGCTGGGTTGCCCCTTCGCGGACTCGCGGCTGGTCGCGTACTTGCTCTGCAGCAGCCGTCTGCGCGCCGCTCTGGCTATTGCCTTCGCGGACTGCGTGCATCTGGCCGCTGTTTTTCCTTTCCCCAGCTGAGGCTTTTCCGCGCTTATGCATGCGTACTTCGCCCGCCGAGGTCGGGATAGAACCACCTGAACCGCCAAACAGGCTTATCCGAAACTGTCGTAATATTTTCGACGTAGTTGGCTTCTGCTCCAGCCAAGAAAACAACTCGTATTCTCATCCATGAAAATACCATAGACATATGTAAAATATAGTACATGCAATGCAATGAATTTTAAGCTTTGTGAACCCCCAAGAGGCGTTGACTAGGTGTAAAAGAATTTTACGAGGTTCAATAAGGATCCGTAGGACCAAAATGGTTTAGGTCCAACCTCAGCGCGGTCCGAAGGAACGTAAACTTTGGCTAGCAGCTAATCCACAGTGACCACGCCCCCCGGCGAGTAATTTATTTCATATTGTATACTTCCAAGCATAACTCCCGTCCGTTTTAATCTCCAAGCCCTAGAAAAAGCCTGAACTTTAAACTTAAATCTAGGACATACCAGCGGGAAATTTATGCGCTCTTAACTACCATTTTGGCAACGGTCCGGACTCTTGTATATGAGACTTTGTGATCTGTATTTTATCTACCAAGTACCTGATTTTAAAAGAGGTTTGTTTTAATCTTGTTTGGAATGTTTCCACGGTAATGGAGCCAGAGCGTTGTTTCTGAAAGGCAAACGAAGCGAAAGAGATTGAAGAATTCGGATCGGCGTTTTCAATTTCCTTTTCAGAGAAGATTCCACGTTTCTTAATCATTTATGCAATGAAGGCAGTTGTTAAATTAAGATATAATTATTATTTAGTAATTTGATACCTAATAATTACAGAATTATGTTGGTTAAAATTGTTTAACGCCTACTGGAATTCTTCTTTAGTATCTGTTTAAAATTAATATCTAAGATATCTCAAGGAAGAACATCAGGTACGACCTTAATTAAATGCTGCCTACGTAGCGTGAGGCTTGACGTTGGCACTAACTATACGGGTATGTTAGCCTAATGCTAATACGTAGATTCTAAGTATTTTCCGCAAATGTTATCTCTGAATAACAAGACCTTGTGCAGCGAGAAAATCATTGGCATTTTTACCGACGAAAATATTTACTTTTATCGTCTTATCAGCCAAATTGCGTCCGCTACTGGATGTTTTTTTTTTGCTCTTATGCCATGAGGTCTGTGCAACATTACTTTTTCTTCTATACTTTTCTATATCGTCATCTCAGTAGCCACTTCATTATCATCTCCACGTTAATCATAATCTGACGAGAAAATTACCTGAAATTTCACTACACCTGCTCCATGTAAATATACAATTTTATAGCGTGTGTCCTCTTACAGTATTTCATACATATCTTGCTGAATAAACTAGAATAAATATATGCATCGGTTACCGACAAATCTCCCAACACGCGCGTGAATACTGAATGAGCTGAGGATTCTTGTTCACCTACCGACGGCATTGCTTTGTATGTATTAGAACTTTGAACTACGATGCGAAGAGAAGGATCAATGGATGTGGTAACGGAAGGTGGAGATAAAGTCACGTGGGTCGTTGAACTCTGCTGCTGCTAGTAGAATATGGATAGAGCTTCTGTTATTTCTTAAATGCGTCCAAAGACAGAGGCGACGATGCGAGGATAATTTCGTATAAATTTTGATTAGGATCCGTAGTATCTATAATAATATATTTCTAAGAAAAATAGTCTTGATACAATTTTGTTGTGTATGTACAGGGTTCTTGAACTGTGATGTTAATTTAAGAATTTATCTACATGTCATTCTTCTGGTCACAAATTGTTCCATCGAGAGACTAAGTTAGTTTCGTATACTTACTTTATGTGGCATACAGAGCGCCAATTTGGCTCAAAGGTTCCATTATTCCTTAATAAGTGGTAAATGAAATTACAAGGTGCAAACTCGCTAACTCTGTTGCTGTAAATGTAGAACAATTTTGCTATTGTAGTTGAATTGTGTTTAGTATTAAGTACACTGTAAGGATACGTGCCGAATAGGAATTTGGTCCTTGTTTGTAATGTACTGAAGGAGGGATTGAGCGGATTTGTTTGTTATTCCTGAAGTTAGCTGTTAACGCGTCTTCTTCATTAATTCTTTTAGTTTTATCTTTTGTTTTCTTTGTAGTCGTAATAAGAGCTCTGATCAGTTTGTACAGGTAGTTAGATGCCCGTAAATCAGTCAACCAGCATTCCCAGCGTGTTATGGAACCGGACTTCAAGCAGGACTGTTTAAAAGAAGCTAGGCAGATGAGTATTTAAGATCATCGCCTGTCTTCTGACAAACTTTAGGGACTGTTAGTTCAGTCAAGGAGGAGTTAATGTAGAGCCAACCTATTGAGCACAGTAAAGTATAATAGGCTAGTTTCCTAAAAAAAAAAAAATAGTCCGTCGGATAGATTTCCAAAAAATATTGGACACGTATTTTTTCTTTTCACGTAAACAAAAAATGAAGACAATACAGTGCGTTGAAAACTCGTGTGACGTCACTACTCGCTACAATTTTTAGCGAGCCGTGACGTCACACGCTCCCACTCCTGATCTTTGATGCTTTGTATCTTCGTCAGTTTTTATAGATTTGATAAAGGAAAAAATACGTGTCCAATATTTTTCTATAATCAAACTGACGGACTAAACATAATCATATATTTTTTACTCAGGAAACATCCCTATTGCAAATAATATGCCACCTCCATACATTCAAGCATCTAAAAGAAACTCAACGCCTTGCAACAGTAATCAGATGCAAATACCTTAAACGTGTGTACCGCAGGTGCGCGTGCGATCCTCGTGAATGACAAGCTCATATCGAATGATGTTCCTCCCTCTCTTTCTTACAATACCAGTTAGTATAGGAAAGAGATATGTCTTAGTTGTACTGTCTAATTTATCGGTTGCAATGCGTACAACGACTTTTATAGTAACGTGTCCTTTATTTTTTCTTGTAATATACGTGTCAAGATTTGTCATGCATGTTGGGAAAAGTAAATACCAATATGAATTGTGGATTGTCCTTGTGAGAAAATGAAATGATAACTTGGTACAGTACAACCTTTTATCATATCCATTTGATGATATTGCGTTGCCTAATTTATGAAAATTCCAGTAAAACAAGCCGTACCAAGCCTGAGGGCGATTAATAACTGCTCGTGTATAAACGAGCAAAAAAAAAAAATTAATTTACATTTCATGAGAGTTCGTTAACTCTAGTAGAGCCTTAAATAAATGCTTTAGGTCTTGTGAGTCAAGTAAAGGCCATTTTATTTACCTTCTGAATAAAGTATCCACTTAAGATTTTCTGGGTAAACTATTTATCAGCATAATTTACTTTAGCACTAATGTTTCTTTCGCACAGTTTCGGGATATCGTACTGGAAAATTCTTTCAGTAGCTTCAATAAAGTGTAATTTCTATTTGGATTATCAAGTTTGGTTTGGATAAAATGCGTCGTTTTCTTCAAACATTTAATTTTTTCCTAAAATTAATTTTTATTTCGGTCCTCTGAGCAGGGATTAAAATTCAAGTGATTGTTTTTCCTTTGGTCTCATTAAAGCAGAAGAAAGAGGCTATGATCCTATTCCTTGTTATTTTTTTCTTCCTTTTTATTCGTTGAACCGTAGAGCCAGCCCAAGGCATGTAAACAACAATTGCGGAACTATTATCTCAACAAAAAAGTAAATAAAACCTCCGTAATTATCCTAGCTGTTGTCGTTGGTATTGTGATGATACATCCTCGTAGTCACAACTACCATTTTCCATTCGTTTCCATTATTCTTTTCATTTCCCTCCCTCCCTCTATTTATTTTTAGCCGCGTCTACACGTGAACTCTGTCCGTGATATCTTTTTTAATCTCCGCACATTCATTTTGAATTACAGAGGGTTCGCGAAAGGTATGAGGGCTGTTTTGAAGTACTTTCGCCGCCCGTTGTTTGTGTTTTGTTATCTAAATTGTGAGGCATTCTGCCCAGATTAGACATCGGTCGCAAAGATGGTCCTTCTGTACGACTTTGGTCCTTAACCAAAATGATTACGTTTAAACGCTTCGCCTTGTTAATTAGTTGGTTTTAATTTTTATTTTAAACCCCTTTTTTCGCTGAAAAGTGCTTTTGCAAGCTGTTTCCCGGGATTCTGTCCCGTATTTTATTTTACGAGCACTGTTTAACAAGGGAAATTTGATGCTTATCTGTTTCGAATTATTCACAGGGAAATTGTGCCTTTTGTCAGTAAACCGTGTCTGTTATACATAACATACACCGTCAATTCAGGATATTAACTGTACGGTATTGATGTTTGATCACAATGCTATCATCGCTATTGTGTTCAATTTGAGAATCTGTCCTTTCAAGCGTGAGCTTGAAAGGAGACGTATTTCCACAAACACCTTTCTTGAAAGACATCCGAGACCCCTCGGGTCCGGAAAGTGCCATCACAACAGACCACAGTCCGACATTATCAGTTTACCAGTCTGTATCTGTCTTCGGGGACCTTGGAATGTGTGAGGATCGCACAATAGAGCGAAATGTAACGCCCATGTAGTGCTTGTGCCTCGTTCGCTTTGATAAATTCTCTTGAATAGGCGTCTTATTTATTTAGGGAGGTTAGTTCTAGTTGAAACTTATGAGGCAATATTATTTTATACTTGACGTTGTTTTGAAGGCGATAATCAGTTTTATTTTATTACGTTGTTTATGTAGGTTTATGTGAGAGAGCCTATGTTAGAAGGGCGGTAAATATCAGGAGTTGCGTTTGCTGGATCTACAGTCTAAAGATGTTTTATAAATAACGTGCCAAATTCAGATAGAAAAACTCGAATGGATTTTAATTGCGGAGTAACACGAAGTGTCTATTCAAAACCTCCTTTGAAGAAACCCAGTACCTACAATCGCGTAAATAAAGACATCACAAGAAATAGTTAATCCTTTAATTTGTTTACTTTACGTTAACTCTTTTAGCTGCGAAGTTTCCTGGGGAAAGTTTACATTAATGCAGCCAGTACTGGCGGAGACTGATCGAAAACAGATGTTTTTGAAGAAATTATAGGATGAGAAAATGTGGTTGGTTGTTGAATTTGAATACGGAAATATTTTTATATGATTCATTTTTTATATAACATTGCATATAATGAGTTTCAGGAGCTTGTTCTTCAAACAAACAGAATCCAGTTTGTTTTGTCAATCACCACTAAAAACAATGTATAAAACTAATCGGATCACACTGATCACATTTAAATGGACCATTTTACACGGATTATATAACGCTTTCATCATAACTACCGCATAGCACTTACACAATTAGATCTTTATGAAATAACACCAATGTTTATTGCGGAATATGAATAAAGAATAAAATTTGAGTTTTATACACTAGTGTGAATGTGAACGCAGCATGCGAATGGCGTAGCGTGGCGTTTGATAGGTATACAAAAGGCAGTTGTGTGGGATGCCAGTGATGGCTTCGGATGCTGGTCGGGATTCTGACGGCGTCTGTCGATGTTTTGTTTTTAAAATGACAAGTGAGGAATATCGTTCGCGTGAGGAAATGTTGTTGGGATTGATTTGTGGGTTGTGGTTTTATGAAGCTAGAATCTATAATAGATTTGTATAGTGATACACATAAATGCCGAGTCAGGTTGAAGGTTAATCATTTCTTTTTTCATTATTTACGCTTCCAAACGTGCAATCAGCTTCATCTTCCTGACTGAAACTAAATGGTTTAATTGAGACAAATGCTTTGAATTTGTTTTTATGTTGGTCTTTCCATTCGGAATAAGTGGACCTTTAGTACATACTCGAGCGTTTGCCGTTGGATTACACTAAGTAGATAAGCTCTTATTAACTTCGCGCTTGTCAGTCCACTTGATCATGTAAACCCATTTCCCGTTCTCTCTGATAAGCTGCTGATAACAATGTTCATTAATACTGAAACAAACTTTTAGTATTTCTATGAAAAAATGTTTGGTCCTATCGGAACTTTTTAATTAAAGCAATACAGAAAAACGGTTAATGAAAATAAAAGTTCATAACGGGTGTTTGCAATGAGTTTTTATGTGGACTGTGTAATTAAATTCCAGATTCACAAATTTTAACAATGCTACCGCTGTGGAGGGGTACGCGTGATAATTGTTTCGCTAAAGACGATATTCCTCTGAATCTCTAAAATGTAAAACGTCGTACATACCAGTCAAAATCTTAACCCTCCTTTTGCTTCACTGTAGTTGGGCAAAAAGAGCCTGTTACCATCTATTGACCTATATTTCGAATCTAAAGAAAAAACACTCTTCAACGTAACGTATCTTGATCCAAAACACAAGCGAACCAAAACAAAAATACTCGTACTAAAAAACATGTTTACGGAACCATTCCTGTCCAAACATACGGCCGTAAGAAAAAACAGCATTCGTTTGTTTACTCACACACACATATGTACATACTTGCAAGCGTGATAATTTAGTTAATGAGTTTGGTGCATTAGTTGGAATAATAAACTGTATTTTAAGATGGGAAAGCTGAGAGGAAGTGTTGAAAATGTTGCACAAGCTGAAAGTATTTATGGTCTTTCGGTTATATTTTCTCCTAGCCTCAGTCAGTTATTATATTGATAACTAGATAACGTGTTCTGTTCCACAGAAACCGATCAATTCCTGTAGTAGCCTCTGAATATTGATAATAGTGTAATTTTCTATCACTGACATAGTTTTCCTAATCGTATTAAGACTTCTAGAGATTTACCTTTTACAAAACATATAATAATGTTATCTCCTTATAATACTAGCTTAGATGAGATCATTGATTTCAGTCTCAGTATCTGTTGACATAAGTATTAGATAATTTTACCATTTCCTTAATAATTCATAAAGAAAGTTATTATCTAACACAAACAAAACCGGTATTGTATACATAATAAAAGTCAAATGCCAGTTTAACATGATAACAAATTGTTAAAGTCGAAAATGACATTGACGAATGGTCTGAGTCAGAAAAACCGGTAGATTTGCTTTGGCTATCACTTGAATCCAGTATTTCAGTTCGCATAAACAAGGATTTGTTTCTTAATCTATTTAATACATCAACTTTCGTGAAGAAAATTTAGATCTTGCCTTCTCTTTATGTATGAACATTGAAATTGAAAACCTGTCCATTTTCTTAAAATTACATCTAGAAAATCTTTAAATTTAAAAGTTTAAGACCATGCCAGCCAATCTTTTTATCAATGCTTGACTGGGTTAGCTCCTCTGTTTATCAATGCTTCCATATTCATATTTTCATTATTCTCACGCTATTTACCATCCCAATTTATTTTGGGGTTCGCGCACCATTTCTTGTTCTCCATACTTGTTTATCAGTCATATCTCTCTCTTACATCAAACGGATTCATTTCATCATTATCAACAACAAACCAAGCTGTAGCACTTTTTACATATAATTCCTTTTACAACTGTTACCCAATATCTGGAGCAATACATACCTTTCTCATATCCCACTGTACTTAAAGTACATTCACAGTAGTGTGGCATTACAAAATCTAATCGTAATAGTTCTACCACGTGCATTGCGTTCGCGACCACTGCCTGATGATTAACATTACTCACTTACTGTGGTGCAATTGTAAACATTGTTGAAACGAGGTCTTAGATGGAGAGGAATTTGTTTCTTCAGATATTCATTGATGGCTTTGATATATGTGTGCCGTTGCGAGGCAGGTGAATCATATTTGTCACTTCGGCTTTTTCTAATTTTGTTGATTTCGAACAAAAGCTGATCAATTAATCTTACAGCCTTTGTTTCAAGTCCTGTACGTTATTTGACTAAATGAATGTCGATATTGTTTTCCAATTCGGATTTACCCTTCCTGTTGTGCTGTTATCGTTTGTATTAGTATGAAGTGATTCACTTTGAATTATATTCATGCTAGTTTGATTAGGTGCATCCTCGTTTTGGCTAGTTACTGAATTCAGTGCTGGCTAAACAAATACCGTCATTTATGTTTTTTTTATGTTTCACTTTAAATTTGATCATAGCGCTGGTATGGTAGAAAAAATATGTAACATGCGTACGCATGTTACATATTTTTTTTGAGTGTTTCTTATTCTATCTTTCTCGAAAAAATATTTTTCTGCTCTCTCAGTGTGCTTCTTGAGATTATCTAGTCCAGACACTGCTACTTGTACTTCGCAACCTTTCGGAATTTTGACCTTTTAATTTTTTCAAATAACTTTATAACTAGAAAATCTATAAATACGTTTGAAAGAAGCAATTCCACTTAATCAGTAACTTTACTTCATAGCTCCATACACTTGGGTAGGGTCTAAGCATCAATCAACAAAGGTGCGTCATGGACTTTCACTTGCTCTCACAATATTGACTAGTGCTAACTTGAACTAGTGACTCATACACCCCACAGAATAGTTCAGAAGGCCGGCTTTATACAACAAAGTGAAAACAGCCGCACGCGCACAGAAACACGTACGTTTAGCGATCTCAAACAAATGCCTGTCAAAAGTGCGCTTGCAATCACTGTACGTGAATGGTGTCTATGTGTGCGTGCGATCTCACTCGTTGTATGAAACTGACCTTCTGTTTCTTAGCTGGTTGGTTATAATAGCCCTATGTATGCCCAGTATTTTATGACTGGCAATAAATACACAATTATCTGCCACTAGTTGTACTTTTAATAGGATAATTTTGTTGCTTTAGCCGACAATACTGGTATTAACTTGTTTGCACATAGGAAATAAACGATTGTGCTTTATGATTTTATGAGTAAAGTTATCAAGACCGTCATATTATAGAAAGGTAATTAGTTTGGTTTAAATTATGGGTAGCTTTGCCGTGTCTTTGTTTTATACTTGCTACGTTGAGTGTACTGTAATAGAGTTCAGAATTCTATCAATGTTCATGTCATTTTTGCTGTTTATTAGCATATTATTTTTTTCCTGAAAAGTCTTACAATAAATAGTTAATTGATGCGTTTATTTGTGGCGTAGCGGAATTTAAAAAAATACTGTTATAAAACGTCGAAGTAAATTAGTAATGAAAGGTTGGTAATTGATATTGTGTTATTTTTTTAACTCAAAGCATTTATTTATTTTACATAAATCATTTATAGGCACTTTAGAATTCTCAGGGGCAGTCAGTCAAAAACATGAAGCCATTTGCAAGTTCTAAAGCGTAGATCACTATGGAGAAGAACGTGAAGACACTTCAATGACGCACTTTTAAATCACTTACTAGAGAAAAAAAAACGTATAAAATTCGGTTCGCATTTGTAATTCAAAACCGCGAAGTACCTGCTACTTATAATATTGTTTCCTCAACAATGAAAATCTCAATAACACCAACCGACCTTAGAACATAATCAAGATCTATCATTCGCAGCTGCGCTTGCGATCAATGGAGCATATCATAAATGTGGTACTGTTATTAACCCTTCACAATCTCCACGTATTGAATTCTACCAACTGTACAATAGGGTATTTTACTGTAAAAATCTAATTAGTCCGTCTGATAGATTTACAAAAAATATTGGACACGTATTTTTTCTTTTTACACGTAAACAAAAAATGAAGACGATACAGTGCGTTGAAAACTCACGTGACGTCACGTCGCTGGTAAAAATTGTAGCAACGTAGTGACGTCACGTGAGTTTTCAACGCACTGTATCGTCTTCATTTTTTGTTTACGTGAAAAAAGAAAAAAATACGTGTCCAATATTTTTTGTAAATCTATCAGACGGACTAATTAGATTTTTACAGTAAAATACCCTATTCTGAAGTTAACTGAAAAGTTACTGCTACTGTTCTAGTAGTCACAAGCGCGTTTCCTGCGTAATTATTCGAAACTATTCGATTCCGTCCCGAAACGAGTGTTTGTTGTTCTATATGGTACGTTTAGGGAGAACGCTGCATTCTCGCTAAACAAAAGCAAGTCTATTCGAAGAGAAACACGTTTTATATTTTAATTAAGATCAAATCGTTTCGAACAGAAGCCATTACAAGTTCGATCTCCATCTTGTTAAATAGAAATTATAGACAAATTAAATTGCATGCGTGTTACTCAATTACCCCGCAAGTCAAGAAGTGTTATTATATTAAGATTTTCCATATACGATCAGTAGGGTCTTCCATTTCCTTTATGAGAACGTAACTGTAATTGATGAAATGTGACTGAGGAACAAATCTGTACGAGTGTTTAACCCTTTTTTTTCTGGATGGAAAATCATCAAATGACTTTTTCCGCTCTGGGCGGAGCGGAAGGGAGTGTCAGACTTTTACTGACTAAAACCCACCCGTGATCCTTGTAGTGCCCTTTGCGTTCCAGGGCCGCGGTGACTCTCTCGAACAAATTCCGCAACCACGAATGGCTGACATCTCTCGGATGACGAGAGACTTTAACCCGTTGAGGAAGATTTGTGTAGTGTAGCGTTATGAAGACCTTCACAATCAAAATGCATTGTGTTTACGTACTCCAACAAATAACTATTCAGCTTTAAGGTCACAATAGATTACTCAACAGTTATGAGTTAAAGCTATTGACTATAATTTCGCAAGTCGCAAGCTGAGATCAGATTCAGGGCTAGATTTGTTAAAAATACTTCTTGTCTTATTGCATAATGTTGTTTGAGTCTTATTGTTCTGTTCGTTGTCTCTATGATTTCATTAATAGCTTTTAATAATGATTTATTTTACACCATACCAGCTTATATAATATACAGTGATGAAAGGTTCTTGTACAAAGTCTAGCTTAGCTCAAACTAGTTTTCTTCCAGCAAACCTTTAAGTGATATAGTAGTTAGGATCCAGTCCACATCCTACTAATCCTACTAATATTATAAACGCAAAAGTTTGTAAGTATGGATGGATGTGACTCTTTCACGCAAAATCTACTGAACGGATTTGGATGAAATTTTGCACATAGATGTTTTATAACCAGGATTAACATATAGGATAATTTTTACACCGATATTTCCACGGGAGCGAAACTTATGCGGGTGAAATCGTGGGGCGCTGCTAGTTGTTAAATATTGTATAATAAATAAATATACCAAAAAACATAACCGAAAGGAAATGCTCTTTAACTTTTCTCTTGAAGACATCAAAAGAAGGGTTGTCGCGTAGGGAGTGTGGAACCGAGTTCCAGAGACGAACTGCAGTAACAGAAAAGGAGCCTCCATGGTGATAGCAAGTGTGACTAGCTTTGTTTTAGGGAATAAAGAAACGATGGATGGGCTGGCTGTATGAGAGATGTAATGTCTAGTTGGGGTCGACTGCTGAGATGGCGACTTACATGATATGTTGCACCGACCTCCAATATGTTGGGATAAAGGGTTAGGATTGATGCTTCGCGAAAATAATTTGCTTGTAAATTGAATCTTCCGTTGTTAAGACTGATATTCCCGTCAGTGTTAAAAATGTGTAAGTTCTAATTGAAATCTTGCACTTTGATGGTGTAGCTTATTGCCCGTAAAGCTGCTCAAGGTGATCATAAAACTGGTGCTTTGAAACACAAGGCTAAGGATCTTAAGTCTAGCTCTATCTACTTAACCTTAAAAACAATAAGAAAACTGTGCCGTCGATATCTAATCTCTTAGTTAATTACAAACCCCAAACACTAACTACCATAAAATTAAACCAAAGTAATTGTAAAGCTACTTCGCAGTTAAGAAATACGTTACAAAGCGGTCTCTTATCTCACAAAGGAAATTCCATAGCTTAAGTATAACGAGGTACTCGCTTAACTGCCAAAGGACCAGAGCACCCAAATCTTTGGCTGTCCAACACCCAATTATGTTGTGCAAATTTATAAATGGCCGCTTCGCAAAAGGAAAATGTTTGTGATGGTTCAGAATCCTCTTTGAAATCCTACTTAGTTGTTTTAGTGGTGTAGCGAACTCTCAAATGGTTTTTGGCGGTCGAAAATCTTTTGTTAATCAAAACTTGAGTATCGTTTAGATTTTGCGGGAGTTATTTGATTCCATAATAATACTAGTGAAAATAATTGTTTTTCACAACAAAATTTAATTTCAAATTGGCTGCAATTTCAAAACATAACTGTCAAACTATCATAATAGATAACGACACTTTTTAACGGCGATCGTTCCAATTTTAAACAAAAGCCGATGTCAATTCTACCCACGTCTCCGTTTCCGGTCTCATATACGTGTTGCTGATATTCAGGCCAATCCAACTTGGAGCGGAATGAGCGAAATAGTTTTGAATTCAATAAAACTGGCAACACTGTCTGATGAAGCTCTAGAGTACTTATGGCAACACGTTGGTAGTTTGTTGGCATAAATATTTTAAGTGTATTAGGCTGGAACTTTTGTTTTTGAATATTACCAGTGTTACAACAGAATACAAATAACTTTATAAATAGTGTTTCCTTTGTCAGTACTTTGTGCAAAATGCCTGCTTTCATAATCGTGACTGAAAAGTTTTCTCCCAAAACTAAACTCTACTTTTATATTTGGCAAATGCTCCTCAGTCATTCTGAAATATGCACAGAAATATAATAGGTACAAGAGGGCGTTGTATCCCGCTGTATTTCGTCAAGCGCACACATTATCCAATTCACGACACATTATCCGCCAATTACAGCAATTGCTGCTGACTTCATCGAAACATTGACCTTTTCGCGGATTATATGGACCTCGGCGGCTGAACGCATCATTCGTTATCACTCGCGTACGGCCTTTGCCGCGCGCCCCGTACGTGCTTCACTGCTCTGCTCAGTTGGTCGGCGACTCGCGCGCGGTTAAGACGTATCTGCGTCGTCCCGCCCAATTAATAAATCATCGCACACTACACGCGAAAATTCTTCACAACCGGTCCGACCTGTTAAAGTAATTTTCCTTCGATCACGTGCGACATTCATATCGAACACTATTTCAAATGTAAGCAACGAACTCTTCGAAGTTACGAATTCCGTGTAAAGTGCGTGTTATACGATGCTTTGTCGGAAAGCGTAAACTGTATAGTACAAAAGGATTGCAGTGTCATAGGATAAGTTGATAAAACATGGTGTTGTAAGTGGAAGTGTGAGGAAGAGCCGCCGGGAACGGCAGAGTCGTAATGTACGAGGTATCGTGCGTCGCAGGGAACAAAGTTGATGCTGCCTACGCAGTCAAGAGCCTCTCGAACGTGATACCACCAGGCATGGGGCACACGGTGTCCGTGCAGCGCCACCATGCGCACTCCCAGTCTTACAAACACAAGCAGCCAGAGCTGCCACCTCCGGTCAGCAAGCCTGACGCTCTCAAATCTCATGTAATGAGACTCCTCAAACGCTCGAAAAGCCACACGCCAGCTACCAGGGCCGCAGAAAATCAAAGCGATCCACGAAACTTTGATCGCCGAACGGTGTTTGCGAGGCCTGTAGTAGATGAACAGCGGCGTAGAAGGAATTCTGCTGAGCGACGTCGCAGTGGTGACAAGAGAGTGATGGTGACCATCGTGGACGGTCTACCGGTTGTCGTAACCGGACAGAACCAGGTGCCACAACCGCCTCAGCATCCGCCGCCGGTGACCCCACACCATCGGCATTCACATAAGGTGAGTTTTAGATTCGATCTTTAAATCGAAAGCGGCTGTTTTTTTGTAAATCAATTTCCTGGTGTTTTCTTCATTAATTTCAAGAAAACGATATGATCTTTGAGATCTATACATAGATATGCGCAGTTGCGTTTATAATATCATTAATTTATTCGATCGAATGCCTGCACAGGAAATTGTAACTTATTTAATACGACAAACTAAACGTACATATATTTGAACTGTTAAAGTATAGTGATTTTAGAACTAACGTACTCCTAAATATGAGTTAGCGGCGAAGATAGTGTGAAACAATTGAACTAAAAGACATTTGCATATTTGTTCAAGACCGAGTATTACGTCATAAATGCGTTATCTTAATTACCTCGACGCTTATGGTAGGGAAGATCTAGTAACAGAAAAACAAAGCTAACATCTATATTGTACGTAAAAGAAAGAAAGAAAAATTGTTTATTTGCTCCAAGTATGATACGAATAACCTTAATTCCAGGAATTTAAATGTTTTATCCTTGTTAGTATTGTGTTGACAAGGAAATTGTTAAATAAATACAAAACATCGTGGCAAATTTTAATAATGTTAATACGTTTGTATAATTATGGAAAATAACAATAGACTCTGACAGGAGCACGCGGTGTTTTTTTTTTGTTATTTGTTTGGCTGTTTGCAGGCATGAGTCAAGTCTTAATAAAAAACGATTTAAATCTCAACAGAATAAATTAAAACACTTGTCAAACTGTTTTGTTGACGATCAAAATTGGAGGTAGGTACTGACCTGCGATATTTGAACTACGAACTTGAGTAAATTGTCAAATTCTACCTGTGTCAAAAGTTGGGTTGATACTTAAAGTAGGGTTGGACAAATGGACACGATCTTAACTCCAACTTTTCAGAAACGGCCCTCGTCCGGCCCGGGGCCGGCGTTTATGTTTATTAAAATTAGGTAGATTTCATCATTCAATAGGATATTTTACTGTAAAAAACTAATTAGTCCGTCTGATAGATTTACAAAAAATATTGGACACGTATTTTTTCTTTTTTCACGTAAACAAAAAATGAAGACGATACAGTGCGTTGTAAACTCACGTGACGTCACGTCGCTGGTAAAATTGTAGCAATGTAGTGACGTCACGTGAGTTTTCAACGCACTGTATCGTCCTCATTTTTTGTTTACGTGAAAAAAGAAAAAATACGTGTCCAATATTTTTTTTAAATCTATCAGACGGACTAATTAGATTTTTACAGTAAAAGACCCTATTTTGGAAAAGATATTGATTACGGGAGCGAAGAGTATGTTGGCGACCGTATTCAAGACTGGTAGTATTGTGAAGCCGTTTAGCCACGCATCGTTAGCCTTTAGCAAAAAATAGCCTTTTTAATTGCCACGCTTTCTCAGTAGTGTCCATTTTACGATTCGATATAGTTATTGATTGATATTGACTGGTAGCCTGTTACATTTATCGAGGTAACTGATATATAAAAATGTTTTTAAAATAACAAGTCGCGTTGAGATCGGGTTTCCCGCTAGAGATCAGCGAAACACGTGCTTCACTATTTGTCTTGTGGTATACTGTCAGTAGTTAAGAAAACTACAACAAGAAGTTGTGAACAAGAACTGCTTTCTGTACTTACAAGTATCAATAAAAGTGAAACAGTTTTTCCTACAAAAAATCCTTCAAATCTTTATTTATCTGGAATGTTTCAGTAGCACGCCGTGTTTAAAATGTACGCGGTGGATGACAATAGCCTTACTTACCTCATGTAACATAGTACTTAAACGTTACTTGTGAAATTTATGTATTCCAACAGATTCACCTCGCCTGTGCCTAACCTTTGGAAATACAAGCGCAATATTATTTTACTCTACTATCGCATGCCCACTGTAAATTTAAGTTATAATATATAGCATAATCAGCCTTTTAACGTTCTCACTGTTAGGACACAGGTCTCCTCTCTAGCAGAGGGAATGAGCCGTAATCCACCGCGGGCTCAGTGCGGGTTGGTGAATGTCACATGTCTTCGAACTTTTGGTTCTAGGACAGGCCGGTTTCCTCACGATGTTTTCCTTCAACGTTTTAAAAACACCTGCATACAAAACTTAAAGTTCGGTAATCTTTCCACTTGTTTCACCGACAGTACCTCAATCGTGTGCGCCGGTCATTAGCACACTTCTAAAAGGCGATCGGGAGTTTTTTTACTTCGACACAAATACCTAGATACTGACTGCATGCTAGATTCATTACGAAATGTAACTAACGCGTTAAAAGTGATAGTTTGTGACTAATATAGGATTTATTTTAAATATTTTTTTGATCGGTTGGTGGCTAAGTCACAACCGTACGAGTACATATTTAAGCTACAGTAATTCTTACCGCCCATTGTATCACCCTTTGTAATGTTTTCTTCATCTATATTTTCTGTAACGTACATGGTGTATATAATAAAGAGTACATATTCTATTCTATTTACAGGACCAATCGGTGCCTCGTAAAGCTAAGCTCGTAAAATTAGTCAAAATGCGGAGGGTATCTTGTTAAACAGTTATTAGCGATGTCTATGAAAGTTAGGCAGTCGCAGCTTGCAATATACTGGTATTCGGCTTCCAATCTATTCGAGATTCGAAGCCGACCGACAACTGCGAAAAGGCCGTCCGGCCGTCCGTTCCTGTCGAACGAAAATTCGCAGGGACATGTGAAAGAAAAAGTGATTAAATCTCCATTTCTGACTCGTATAGGTATGCAAATGAGACGCTGTTTAATATGCGTTCATTTACGATCTTCGTACCGCACCGTGGATGAGCGAAAGTAATTAAGCACTGATATTTGAACCGGTTCATTTCCGATGTAGTTTATTATGCTAATTATAAAATGAGAGATACCTATCGGTTTTCACTCGGGGATACAAACTTTAGGGTCTTTATTTAATTTATTTGCAAATGGGGAGGGACCGGAACAGAACGATTCCCATGATAAAAGAAATTTTAATTTATGATTAACAGTAGGCTTTTTTTTGGAACAAGGCCTCTCAATTCCCTCTGGCTAGCTTTTTCTGGAGCCCTGATTCAAAAGTGGCGACCACCTGAAAAGCACTGAGGTAATGAAGCTTTCAACTGTCTAGTATCCCCATCGGAAATCAGAAAAAAAAAACAGCCCAAAGAAAACAGCAGAAGTAAACATAAAAAACAGTAGGAATTAATCACGTTTTCAACAAAAAAGACATCAAATAGGCTGTCGCATCATAGTAAACTCAGCTAGATATAATATACAAAACAAAAAACTAAATTGAAATCGCTTCATCCGTTGGGGAGCTATGATGCCACAGACAGACACGTCAAACTTATAACACCCCTCTTTTTGCGTCGGGGCCTCGGGGGTTGAAACGCCTTTTCCCAGCTGGAAAGGCTTTTTTACAGCAAGGGAAATCATTAAATGATTCCTTCCGCTCTGGACTGAACGGAAGGGAGTGTCAGACTCTTACTGTCTAAAACCCATCCGTATTCCTCCTAATGCCCATTGCCAGGAGCGCGGTGACTCTTGCGAAGAAATTCCGCAATTAGAGAGAGGCTACACAGATGGATTGATAGATCCTACTCAATCGCACTACAGTCCTTAACAACACTGTACCCTGTATCACCTATACTTCCAAATCCGAGAACTCCTTGACACGCCGTCATTTCGAATCAACGGCTCAGTTACACAATCGGGCAATTCGTAAACAAAACCGCGGGTTCCTTGAACGCGACCAAACTGCTATATTTACACGCACGTGTATTCCGCCCATTATTTTTAGCTTTGTACGGAGTACCGATGATTCGGAGATGCATCGGTTTTGATATACGATTTGTTTTGGTTGAGAGTTTTGTGACAATTGCGTGGGTAATCGGAGTTTTCTTTAATTTATTTAAATCTAAATAGATTATGCAAAATATTGCTTGACAGTGGCAGTTAAGCGAGCGTAAATCACTTTTTGATTCATTTCCCCAACAAGGTCAAGAGCTGGCTTATCATGAAATCAAATACGTAATACATAGGACTATTTTTTTTGTTTTTAATCGCGAGGGTACCTACTATTTGGAGCTGACTTCAAATCTTTGTGGATTCGTCGAATACATATTCTGTGGCATAAATTAATCGTACTCACAAAATAAAAAAAAATAAACAGCTGGCTAATCGATTTGACCCTAGCACTCGCCAGAGAACCAAGATAAGAAAATTGGAAATTGACTTTTCACTTTGCAAACGTTAACGCTTTCGAAATTTACTTAGTCAACAAGGTTTCTTATAAGGCCAGCGTGTTAAAAGGGTTCCTATATAGGTAAATGGGTCTTGGAAAAGGTTTTCGTTGAGTGCAGAGCTGATTTAAAATGCGAGCGTTTTAGGGTCAAACCACAGTATAGGAAATAACCTTTCAACGGTTGAAAAGGGCTTTCAAATTGGGTAAATTGTTGGTTAGGGTGGTGGTCAGATAATGGAGTTATCATGTGCCGTTTTATTTATTTTGAAAAGGGATCTTATTGGTTCTTTTTTTGCAAAAAATAAATAAATGAAATCATTTAAAAGCCTTTTCTGGACAATACACCGTGGTGAAGGCGAAAATACTGAAACTCTGAGATTACGCCTTGCCCAAAAGAAAAAAAAACATGAATATTGGCTAAAAGTATTCAATTTTTAATGTACTCTAATAAGCTATGTTGGTAATTTAAAACTCTTAGTTGACACAGTAACTTGTATTATTGCGTCAGTACTCTGACTAATTGTGGGAAGTCGTTGATTACTTGTCACAAAGAATCTTTTGACATAAAATAATAACAGACTGAAACCACAAATACATAGGAGTTATGGTGAAATATAGGCGTGACTGTGAGTCCAGAACGTGGTATAATCCTTGGAAAATATTGTTTGTCCAAAACAACGTTTGAAGTGAACCGAGCGTCCGCTACTGTTCTTACAAACTTCCGATTTGAAGTAATTCTGTATAGTTCAGTCAGATTATGCCGATAGTAATTAGGCTAACTTTGCAATAATTCTTTACTTTGATCTTATTTGCCGTTAACGCGTAGAGTACAAGTAGGGAATGTATAACTCATGTGTCAAAATTAATCCCGCAAAGAGTTAACCCCGTGTGCTCATGCCTAGTAACTTAACATACCTTTTTTTTTGGATGGGAAATCATCAAATGACTTCTCCAGCTGACACGCGTCTAACAATTTATCCAATTGATTTTGCACAATTTTCGCTCCAGAAATTGTGACTTGGTGTGAAATTTATCAGCATAAATAAATCTATCTGGTTTTCATCAGAAATATAATTAATTTGTTCCCTCATTCTCGTATGTCAACCCAAAACCTCTTGACACTGAAACATCCAAGTTCTCAGTTTTGCATGTTTGCTTGAGCGTAATTAGTTTGTTTCTGCTACTGTTGTCTAGTTCCCACAGCCAATTTCAAATTATACAGTTATTTAACATAATTTGTAAGCAAACTGCTAAATTATACGTCCCACGTTTATATGACGGAAAAGGATAATGTTGTTTGTAATGCTGCTCGGTAAAATGTTTTTTTTTTTTAGAATTTTCCAGAATATTTTTGACTGTATTAAATTTTGATGATATGTTGTGATGAGATGTTTAGCAGTCTTACCATTTAGTTTGTTGCTGATAGGGGTGTTTAAGAAATCAGTAAATGAGTACTAATTACACTTCAGCATTCTCTATCATATTATAGAAAATGTTAATCTGTAACTGGGATTGATAAACTTACTGTCCTATAGGGATTGGTACTGCTTCCAAATTTAGGAACATCGGTGAAATCTGTCAAGAACTGCCAACCTAATCTATGTGCGAGCATTTTGCTCCAAGTAATTCTATACGGGATAGAAAAATAACTCTCAAAAAAAGGTAGAATTATAATGCTTTCGAAGACGTTAATCACGTTCGGCCTCTTTTTCCTTCCTGAATATTTCATTCGACATTAGTATTTCTTACGCCATCGGGAAGTAGGCATTTCGTATTCAGACCACGAGATTTTGTTTCCATACAGAAACTGTAAAACAAATAACTCTGGCGTCTAAAAGTAAATACTGAATACAGAAATAGACGGCGTTTGTAAACGTAGAATTTTTTCAAGTTTATCGCATACGTTATGATAACGCGTTTATCTTTGACACTGGCTGGCAGATCAGTTTTTTTTTCTACTTCTTTTCAATGTACATATCTAAATGTTACGGTTAGACTAGTGATATTTATGACCCCTTGTACAATATTATTTGCGTTTGTTTTACGTGTTTGTGACGTTCTATCTAATGTTCATGATAATGAACAAATAATTTGTTGTAATATGATGTAAGCTTTGGCAGTTAGTATAATTTCATGTAAAGGTTAGATTATTGAGGTGAATTGTTGAACAGCAGTGAACTATCTTCTTAGATATTATTCTTTTTAATTGTAGTGTAAAATATCCTAATGCTTACCAAAACTGTTTCTGCTAAGCGCGTTTACTTTGAAACTTATATTTTGGAACACAAACGAAAAGCGCCGAATATCAAAGAATAAATATCTAGTTTTTCAAAGGCTTTGTATTTATTCTTCCAACTATGTAAAAGCTCTTTTTGGATTGAATACTGAAGATTTCAAAGGTTATGAAAGTATTTACGTATAGAGAATTCAGAATAACTATTTAATTTCACAGGTAACATTGATGTAGGTAACAACAAAGTTACATAGCAAAAGTTTTAAGAGACTTATTTCTGAAATTAATGAAGATAAATGTAGAAGGTTTTCTGACTTTGAAAGTCTTGTCAGTGTCATTGTTATATTAGTCGAAACGTGAACAAGTTTCATAGAATACTACTGTACTTGTCTCGTTGACTATCGATTTCAAATAATTGATAAGCGTTTTCTGATAAATATGTACACATGTTGCCCAAAAATATGTCCTCGAATAAAATAAATCATACACAAACGATTCAGTCTTCAAAAGTTTCAAATAATCTATTTACATATACAGAAATTCGTCTGATGTTATTTTATCACTACAATCATAAATTCTGTTACGCTCTCACAAATATTCAACCAAAATGTTTGAGTAATCAGTTCCGAATTATGACAAGACGAACCTCGAATATGTTATTTCTAAATTTAATCCATTGGAGTGTGGTTTATTTAGATTCGAAATATGACTGGAAATATCTTAACCTGTAGACGTTCTCTTGTTTGTCATATATGCTTCTTCTTATAATCTACCTCCAGTAGGTAGGTCAAAGATCCGTTACATTTTTTAAGCCTTATGTCTTGGAAGGGTCGAGGTAGGTTATGGAATGGAAGTAGCAATTTAGTAAGTTCATAAAGAAGTGCGCTTCAAGTCATTAATCCTTCCAGAATATTCCACACCATCCGATATCCTTAACCCAAATTCCCGATACACTTTGCGTTCGTTAGCCAAACTCCTATGCCGAACTTTGCAAAAGTTGGAACCGAAGAGGCAAAAGTAATAAATTATCGTAATTTATTCATATGCTAGTATGTTTGCTGGGTTTCCTTATCGAGGTGGTTCGAATGTGTGCTTTAACTTAACCTCAACGTTTCTAAGTTGGATAATATCTTAATCGATTTAGGGTAACGCCCATATGCATTTTAGTACTCGCTAAACTAAATGACATATTTAAAAAAATGTCTACTATTTATTATTCACGGCTTTAACCGTAGCTGCCTTGTAGCTGCAAATATACTTCTTTTTGAAGCTTTGAAATGCCTTTCTATATACCCACAAAGAAATACCACCTTAAAACTGAATATAGAAATGTAGTATCGAAGGCAGTCAAAATATTTCATTGTTTATGACTTAAAAGTTTTAACGATTCTGTCAGTATTGCATGCAAGGCATAATTTACCATAACCGTGCTTACAGATTGGCGTATACCGTCGTTTTCTCCGTCCTTTGCCACATCAGTCCAATCCTTCCAGTAGGAGTCTTAACTCGTGACGCCATTTCCACCTGGGCCTACCGCGTACTTTCTCTCTCAAGTCTCATCTCAACTCCCAACAAGTGGCTACAATTTGCCCAGTTCTAAAGTATGATGCTGACAAAATGGCTGCCTACTCGTGGTTCCCGAACCTAGCCTACTACTCAGCCCCGACTATTTCATACCTGTTATAGCTTCATGTGACCTATACTGTTATTAATGTATTGCACGCGATGACACCCACCCGATTTTAAAATTAGCTTGCATGTATTCTAGATTAGTACCAGTTCATCGTCCTTTTAATTAAGTCCCATTGCCGTCATCAGTGAAACCTTGCTTTGGACGGAAGCAATATTTATAATAATCTGGGTTATCATATTATAATCTGTCACTTAATTAAACCACTTCATTATCTTCACACATCTCAGTGGATGTATCGATAGAAGTGATAAATTGTTCGATCGGTCAAAAATTTGCATTCATATTTGTATCATCATCCACAGTCCGATTTAGTCCACTTATTGGTAGGTCCTTCTTTTCCTGTACCAATATCCCCCGCTCCTGGGTTATCCTCAACCAGGGTATTAGGTAGCAAAAATTGCTTCTGTCCATCTCGCTGCCAAAATTGTTTGCATATTTGAAGAAACTAATTCCACTATATAGCATTTTATTTTTCTGTGTCTTTATTAAGATCTATGTGACATTAGTACAACCAAATTTCATTTTGAGATGTGAATAGCTTTCTCCAAATTTTTCAAAAACATAATCCCCACTCTGTCCCATCCTACGCCAGACGGTTTTATCTATCGTTGACACACGACAGACATCGACTGTCATAGCTGCACGACAGCACTTAGTAATGAGCACGATACACGCGATCGCCCACCAGGACCGTTCCGAAGATACGCTGGTATGTCGAGTTGATTTAGTATGGGAAGTTGAAGAGTAGTTAACTAAAAAAATCTGATTAGTCCGTCTGATAGATTTCCAAAAAAATATTGGACACGTATTTTTTCTTTTTTCGCATAAACAAAAAATGAAGACGATATAGTGCGTAAAAAACTCGTGTGACGTCACTAATCGCTACAATTTTTACCGGGCAGTGACGTCATACGCTCCCACTCCAGATCTTTGATGCTTTTTATCTTCGTCAGTTTTTATAGATTTGATAAAGGAAAAAATACGTGTCCAATATTTTTCTACAATCTGACTAACTAAACATAATCATATATTTTTAACTCTGGCAACATCCCTATTAGGAAGTAAGTATTCGTACTTAGCTTCGGGATTTAGAAACTATAGAAGAGATGGGAAAAATATTTTCGTTAAGATCCGAATAAATATCTGGGCACTATTTGTGCAGACATAATGGTACAGACAGAAATCAGAAGCACTGTTGTTCGGATCATCAATCTCTCGGTTAATATGAGTAGGATTAAAAGCATGTTTATTGCCCTTGTCTACACGTCCTTGTTTCACACCCCAGCTGCAGGGGTGATTTGTTAGAGGCCTGCGTTTGTAGGTCAGTTCAGTCTGAATGATTGCCTGATTTCACACCTCACAGGTTGGGTGCAAAATGGCTTTCTGGGGGAAGGCTTTTGCAGCCAGAAATGCGTCTAAATGTCATCGGTACATCAAACGAACAACAAGACAAAATCTGATTAAAAACAAACATGAGACCCACATTCTTTTTAGCCCTAGCGTAATGGGCGTTTCGTCAAAATATACGAAAATTACATAAAACGCTTGACTGACCATATTTTCACCTGGTTGTTCGCAATCGCAGACGATTTTTGTTCTTATTGCACATAGATCACAATTGATTAGAAAGTGACGGATGGCGAAAAAACATTCAGAAAACGTTTCGTGGTTCAAGAGACTCGTCGAAGCGGCTAACGACCGTCAACCTGAAAAAAAGTTGGTAGAAAAATGGCGAGTCGAATTTTCACGGTGTTCCATTATTCTTTGTTCCTTTTTCTAAAATTCGTTTTATTTATTCATTATCTCAACACAGGTTGAATCATAAAAACGTTGTTAGAATCAGTTCGTAACTAAATATTGAACTCAGTTTGTTGCAAGAACAGCTAGCGACACCTAGCGGCGAATAGTTGAACTAAAATTTTGTTTACATACAATTTTAATTTGAGGGACAAAAAAAAAGTTAAAACAATGTAAAGTTGTGAGCCTTTATTTCATCAGTGAAGATATAACTCCGTAACATCATTGTTTTTCCAGTCATTAATTTCTAGTTCACGCCTTTGCCGATACGTTTCGGAGGGCGCTGTACATTGTCGCTACTACATACTAGATGGCGCTGCCCGTAACTCCATTGTTAACTCGCTAACTCGGTTCCCCGTTTCTTCAGCTTCGCCTCGCCGTGTATTGATTTATATTGTTAAAGTAGAACTCACAGTCGTCTGTTTATAATTACTATTTATTGGTTGATTAATGAGTTAGAAATAAGTACTGATCGAATATTGAGTAATTACGAGGCAATTTATTACAAAGCTACAATATTCCTTTTAGCTATATTATTAACATGTTAAAATTGATTGCTAAAACCGTTTTGTCGCTGATGGACATATTGGTGTCGATTCTGTAGGGCGCTGTGTATACTGATTTGGAATAATGTTATCTTTTCGTAACAAAATCGAAGGAATAATGAACTGTAGCATATTTAGCATTTTGCTTCTAGCATTTTAATTTTACTGTTGAGGGGGGAAACTGCCGGCTGCTGGGGGGGAATTAATTGTTCATCCTTTTTTATTTGAACTTTTTTAACGACATTACTTATAGCGAAAATGTTGAATACTGACTAAATAAATAAGCTTTACATATTTTTCAATTATTGTAAAAAAAATAACGTTTTTTTTTTCAGTAAGAGCCGGTTCTGGAAAATGTTTATTTTTTAAAATATTATTAGAAGAGCTGAGATCAAACAGGATTTAGAAAAGTGCTTCGAAATTTTTGCAAGGTCTAAAGGTCAACTCATGTTTTAACCTCTGATCTAAAAAACGATGGGGTGTTATAAGTTTGACGTGTCTGTGTGTGTGTGTGCCTGTGGCATCGTATCGTAGCTCCCGAACGGATGAACCGACTATAATTTTTCTTTTTCAAAAGTAATCACTAGTATTCGTCACATAATATATTGGTAATTTCTATTGATCTTAATGTATTTATTTTGGTATTGATTATCATAATTCTAGTTCACCTCATAGAACATAATAATAGCCATCCTATAATACCCGTTAAGTCTCTCTCAACTTCAGACAAGCTTACAAAGTCTACCAGTGATTCAAATGGTATTCCTTCCAAAACCTATTATTACAGTATTAGCGTATGACGTAACACAACTTGATTGGCTATCGGTCTCGGTACAGTCACTACAAGCCACCTACCGACAACGCGCCAATAATTAAAAAAAAAACTTTTTGAATTAAGAACAGGAGCTCAAATATGCCAATGTCGGTTTTTTTTTTTCTCATAAACGATGGAGGTCCCAACTGGTGGCATTCTCGTATAAATGGTGTAGGTGACAGCACTGAAAATTATGGCCTGGTAATATTTTTAAGTAAGTTCCGTGCTTCCGAATTAAATGTAGTGTTATTAAAATTAATTTTTATGGGAAGGACTTGATTTTTGACGGGTTTTTAAATGTAAAGAAGTGAATATTGGATTGTGAATAAGTAACGTCCTTTTCTCTGTTTTCGGCGGTGACGATTTTATTGCTAAGTAATATATTGTACTTTTTTCTTTGTCCATTCAAGTAGAAATAATTTCAGTACAGGTCGACCAGGTTTCCGGACTTTCCGTTTGAACGCTCCTGTCTTGAACTTTTCTTGCGATACTGGGAACGTGGCTTATTTTCAGTTCTATATTTTTGTCTTTCTCCTTAAACATAATAATATATTCTGGATTACCTTAGAAGTCTAATTTAATGATAATTGTTAGTAGCAACCCAAATTGCTTGTATAGACAAATATGGATAATAAGTACATTTGTAGGCGAGCCTGTATACCTAGTTTTTGTACTGGTCCTATTTAAACGTCGCCCACGTTCCTATGAGGTTATTGACATTCATTATGTAGTCTAAATTCTGTTACATGTATCTCTTATGTATTTGAGCACAAAGTTGATATTAGATTGAAAATTTTAAGCCTTGGAAGCGTCTGTTTGTCTGCACCAAATATAATCAAAATAATTTATCAGAAAAGAACGTAGTACATTATGTGGCATGTGACCTTTAAATTATAATTAGTGGAATTATTGACGGCCTTTCGAAAACCTCTTTACTGAAACGACGTTATCGATTTGGTTTAATAAGGTCATATAATGGTAAAACTCTTAAATAAACGTGTTTATCTAATATGCAGCTTGGCAATGCTGAAGACAATATTAATGATATCGTCAGTAAAGATAATTTTGCGACAAAAACAACACAATATGGATGGACAGTACAAAGGATGATCTAGATAGAAAGGGATTACTAAGATGGCGACTGGTAAAGTAGTAATGGAGTATGGAAGACTAGCAGCACCCCGCGGTTTCACCCGCGTAGTTCCCGATACTATGACAATACATAATAGCATAGCATAATCAGCCTTTTAATGCCCCCACTGCTGGGACACAGGCCTCCTCTCTAGGAGAGAGAATGGGCCGTAATCCACCACGCGGGCCCAGTGCGGGTTGGTGACAATACGAAAACAAAATATATTACTCTATAATGTAGCTTACCATTGGTGAAAATATGGTTTAAATCGGTTCTGAAGTTTCGGAGCTAATTCGGTTCAAACAAACAAACAAAAAGTCGTTCCTCTTTGTAATATTGTAGATGAAGAAGAAAGCCTTGGAAAATGCGCTGATCCCGAATAGATGGGGATAATGATGACCTTAACGTACATACTAATAGTTATGAAATCTAATATTGACACTATTATAAAACAACAAGCCTAGTATTGACACTATTATAAAAAAAACAAGCTTAATATATCAAAATCGTAACTATCCACTACGGTTGTCCAATAAATTAGCGAAACTGACTATTAAAGTTGCTTGGGCCATACGTATGAGGTCAACTGCTCTATATAGCAGCACCAATTAATTAAGATTCCTTGTTTGATAACTTGAAAGCCTTTACACCTTATTCGATTATGATTGACATACGTTCTTGTAGATCACGTTCTGCTAATATTTATTTAAACAGAAGTTGAATTCATGTTTGGTTTTTCCAAAGCAGGATTTCGATGTAAAGTTTTCATGTGATATATTAACATAATTACATAACGTATGGAATATAGAAATGATAGATATTTGAAAAGCCATTATTATGTATTAATATTTATGAAGACCTTATTATAAGTTGCTTTAATATTTACAACAAACACACGGATTCAACAACATTATTTACTAGGATAATGTATACTCAATGTTCAAATATTGTTTGCGCAAAAATTCTAGACTTAATTTGAGAACCCGTCAAAGCTACCATCACTATTTTAACCATTTCTAAACAGAAAGAAAAAAAAACGAAAGACGTTAAAGATATAATTAAAGTATAAAATAGTTTTCTCGACAGAATTTCGGTCACGATGGCCAGGGTCATCACCAAGTACGCAGGAGATCCTCTATTGCAGAAGTATGCACCCAAAAATATGTAGATGCACTCTGTTCCTTGACTCTACTTTCTCCCGCTCTAGGCAAAGCGGAAGGGAGTGTCAGACACTTACTGACTAAAACCAACCCGTGATCCTTCTTGTGACCTTTGCGTTCCAGGGCTGCGGTGACTCTTTCAAACAAATTCCGCAACCCTAACAGGCACTGATCCTATGGGGCCCCGTCTTCGATGCTGACGGCTCTGTGAGGCGCGCGTGAAACACGACGCGCCGTCGACTCGGGTCTGGTTGCTATCGGATGGCGAGCCACCTATAGCTCACCGTCCGCAGGCCCGCGCCTACGGTGGCCGGGAATCGCCCTGCGTTTCTCGACACCCGGGGCGTGTTCCTTGACTCTTATGGTTTGAGAGATAATGGTGGTAAAGGAAATTGTGGTTGTGTCACTCCCGTGCCTCGTAAAGCAAGTAAAGCCGTTGGTCCTGCGGCTGACAGGGGTAAGAGGTATACATATGTAACACTAAGAACGCCTCGCGATTTAACCCGCGTAGTTACCGTTCCCGTGAGAATACGGGGATAAAATATAGCCTGTTTTACACGCAGATAATGTAGCTTTCCATTGATTAAAATCGGTCCAAACAAGCATCTCTTTCATCTTTATTAGTTAGCTTTACTTATAGGAGAGGTACATGCACATTTCGCTAGTTATGATACAGTCCCATGTAGTAGGTAGAGTTTGGGTCTCTACCCGGTTGGTGGCAACAGGATCGCCCGATCCTGTTGCCACCAACCGGGTAGAGACCCAAACTCCTGGCACCTATTTGGCTATTCCAGAAGAAAGAAGACTTTTTCTTAGCAGTAGCGCTTGTGACAACTGGACCAACAAGGCATTCTCGTAAAAGATATCCAGTATTAAAAAGTGAAACTCCACAATATCGCGTTATTACTATTGATAACTGTAGTAGTAGGTACATGCAATGGTACAAACATGCGAGTGCGGCCGAGTTGCGGAAATGAACCGTTTTTCAATTATAGTCGGCGTTTACTTGATGTTCATCGATCGTTTGCGTGTCTTCCGCCGACGGTTCATCGGTCGTATAGATTTGGCTGCGATTATTATCATGCTCTTGCACTTATTTAAGGTTTTTTATGCCAACAACTTAATAGCCATATGATCTTTCACACAGTCCAGGAACACAGAATTTCAGGTCTTGTTAACATAGCTTAATAAAATCTGAATAGATGGCTATAACCTTTCATAGAGTAGGAGAGCAAACATTTCCTATTCAGGGCACTGTATTTTCTTAACTTTTGTTTGTATGCTTATGCTCCTAGGACGGTGGGTTTATGTATCTCTTATTTTCACCATTTTATACTGGCTAGAAGCAACAAATGCTTTTTTTTTTTAATCCGAGCGACGTTAGTCAATTTAGACACTTTGTACCTTTCCCAAACATAGTTGTTCGGTTCCGATGCTCAACAAATCGGTAACAATAAACTCTGCTAGTTTGTTGAACGCCGCTGCCAGTGACTCATAGCTACTAGAGCGTGCAGCCATTAGCTTGGTTGTGGAAACCCGAGCTCTGCCGCTATTGCGAGAAAGATACGGTTTTGTACACAACTCTGGTGATGCGAACCTGGGTAAATTATGTACCTAGCCAGTTTTTAAAAGAGGCTTATACAGTTGGGGTTTGTATCACAAACAAAAGAAGAAGGACAAATTTGATCCCATAATGGAATACCCTAATCCAAGCCTGCATCCAGCAGTAAAATAAATAAATTAAAAAATTCTGTCTTAATGTGAAGACTAACCACTAACTCCAAACGAGGTTCTCAAAAAACAGTTCTTTTTACCTAGGGGAGGGCTACACAAACATTGAGCACAGATTTCTCCAACACCACTGGAGCATACCGCTAACAATTATACGCTCTACCGGAGGTGAGTCACCGTCTCCGCAAACTACGGCCAACTCGATGGTTACTGCAAACTTGTTACAAGACAGTTAACTGTTGAATCAGCAGAGTAAAAAAAGGGTTATGAATAATGATGATTGACCAGTCGGTCTGGTTCACGTTGTGGTTATTGTGTTCCGAGGTTTCGGACATGATTGATGATTATAATGTTGGACTACTTACAGTCATAAATTTTAGGGTGTTTTACACCAGATAAAATTCCAGGCATCCAACCATCTTCAGATGGCTGTCTGTTTGGAATAGTCAAAATGGTCGAAGTCAATAGACTCATGATCTTTTAGCATTACTGGGAACTTGTGAGTACGTATAACCTGTGTAAAACATTAATCATGTTATGTTTCAAAAGATCGCATCAAATGATCAAAGTTGTGAGTAAGATCATCCTAATCCAATAAATTGTTCACGCTATAGGCCACCGGATCACTTACGGCTCTAAAACCATTCTAATTTGACGTATATAGTTGGCGCTTAAAATGCAAATGAACACATGCGCTAGCGCAGCGGTGAATCATCATTTTGCAGTGCGCATGGCCGCAGCCACAGTAGTTCAGTGGATAGTTTCGTTAGTTTTGAACCGAGTTTTTTGCGATAGAAATGAGAGAACAAATGATATTGTCAGAAATTAAACGCTTTTACTTTAAATGTGTTAATGATACCTGATTTTGTTAAAATACTCTATTTGGTTCGTGCCCGATGTATAATTTTAACTGGACGATGAAGGCTATCATCGTCCACTTCAGAATAATTCTAATTAGTTTACCCTTATTTATTATTAAAGAAAGCTTACAGGCTAATAACATTTATATTTTTTTTCTTGAGTAGGTTTAGTAGTTTTTCCGGAAAAATCAACACACCCAACATTGTATGAAGTTTCGATCTAAAACAAACCAATGTGAACTATTGTAACTCTAGAGCGGACCGCTCCAGAATTGAAAAATGTAGCAACTAATACAAACCTGCAACGACTAAGCAACTATGTTTAGGAAAACTTTGAAGTATTTTCATTAAACCTGCACGTTGCGCGAAACCTGTTGAAACTGCTATAAATTGTACTCAAGTATCTGAAAACTGCAGTTTTACAAAGTAATTAATCTGTTGCAGGAGAAGGAACATTTGATGAAAGCCCTGAAGCATTATTTTCAATGCACTTTCAATAGCACAGATTGTTCTACGTTACGCTTTCTGTGATTAAATTCAGAGTTACTAATATAGGATAACTCCTTGAAATGGATGCTTTATCAGTAGTCATGAGAGAAACTGTAATGAAGTAAAAATTGTACTCAAATGTACGACTATCGTAGTTTTTTTGCTTTTAAAGCGGGAAATTTGTTCCTAATTAATTAAAGTTTCAACTAAAGAGTGGCCATCCATACATTACGTCACACGAATTTCATGATTTTTGACCCCCGTCCTTGTCACAGCTGGTCACATTTGTGAGGCCCCATTCCCTAGTGTGACGTCACATATTTTACAATTTTATTCGTGTATTTTTTCGTGTTTTACTTAACATTTAGATTAAAATAGATTTTGAAATGTGACGTCACGAAATTTAGAATCGCTCCCACCCACTTGCCACACAATGTCACACCTCGTCGACCCCTTCCCTCCCCCTTAATGTGTGACATAATTTATGAATGGCCCCAAACCTGAATTTTAATTCTAACTGCCAAGCAGTACTTACTCGCAAAATTATGTTATATTTGTTATCATAACTATGTAAACTGCGTGAAACACACGTCTTGTGGGAAACGTGATCCGCTTTAATGTCAAATGACTCATAAATGTGTTTACTCTTGACACGAGGCCGGTTATGTCTGTCTATATGTTTTGTATCTTTGTATCTTCATTTAATTGTTCGATCTCCTGTCTAAGATGTCCTATAGTGATTTTGTTGTTCATTTTGGGTTACTCAACATCCATATCGTTCAAGTCTTCTACGTTAAATCTTGGCTTTCCAGGGTTTACTGGTACAATCAATGAAAGAAGGTAGGATATCGATCGCCAGTCAAAAACGCTTAAAATGAGAAGATTTATATTGCTATTGAGACATTGATGAATGATTATTACTTGCGATTGCTTATCATCAAAACGAAGGATCTGTATTGCTTGCTTTTTTTCACTGGTCTGAAGTTCCGAGGGATAGATAGAACAATGTCAGCTGGGACGCAATGCTCTTACCTCCGAAAGGCTTAAATAAATAAGCTCAACTCAAATACATGGAACGTTAAAAAGAACCTAAAAAACAACGGAAACTATTCCCAAAAAGCCGGTTTTGAAGGCTCGCCAGACACCATCTGCCGATACAATAAAAAACAAAAATCTGCACCGTATTTTGTGAGTGCCTGTCTAAATCTTAAAATATTGTTCAACAAGATGTTCAAATTGTGTAAAACTCGTTAGACTTGTTTAAAAATTAGAGATTGCCGCAAATATTTAACCGTTGACATAAAAGTGAGTGGTCGCGAAGTATCTTCTGAAACTAAACAAACAATGTTGCATGCACAATTTGAAACGTCTTATCTTTTTATCACGTGCGGACTTTTCTTTCTTGCACCCCCTTTGCCCCACCGAAGGCTGATAAACAAGCGGTGCGGCGCCTGCGCAGCACTGCCACCTCAGTCTCCTCTCGGCAGCCGCACGGAGCGGACGTATCGCAACACATTGTATTCTATAAAATAATAAAAATCTCAGTGATGTGACATATGAACGTGGAATGTGTTTGTGATAGTGATTTATTATTTCAAACTGATAACAATTTCAGTTTGGCTAATGTGATATAAGGTGGAGTTTTTATCTGTGCCCGGATCGAGCCGATACCGTTGCGTCGCGCTTCGGTGATTCGGTTAATAACTCGTGGATCTACAGTGCCTGTGTTATAGTGGCTTTGCTAAGATTTAACGCCGTGAAAAGGTCACTTACCTTGATCGGACATTGAAAAAGTTCTCGTATTCTAGGTCTAGGCGTTTATCTCATTATTAGCCGTTTTGCTTTGGATTTTGTTTCCAAACAGGTTGCCAGTGTCTGGTTCTTTTTTCTGTCGTTGTTTTTCATGTTTTCTTTTTCGTTGGTCACTAAAACTAGTTTTGGTCAAGTCTATCGTAGTGAGTCACAACTCACAACACTGAAGTGAAGGTCTCTATAAGAATCGTTGATATCGGCAATTATTTCTACCATTAAATACGTTTTAAGCACGGTTGACACAGATTAAAGCCTTTTGTTTCGAGCAAAGCTTAGATGTGAAAGGATAGAAGATGCGAGCGAGACATCGTCCCAGATACGAAAATTAATAAACTTTCATTTGTAAAGACGATAGGTTCTTTCTCTCATTATTTTTACGCTTCATAGACGGTTGGTTGGCTGGAGCGGGTTTTTGTTTCGTCGGAGTGAAACGGCGGCAATTGGACCTTGATATCCGGACTTGCAACAGAATACAATTGGTTTGTACGGCTTTGGTGTACGGTGCAAGTTGGGGACTTGTGGGTATTATAAAGTTTTTCCAGGGCTGGAAGTGATTTCCTAAAGCAATTACGTTTTGGGCAAGTGATTTAAGCGCTTTTACCAAACAAGATTCCAACCAGCTGTACCTGGAGATTTCTTGTTACTTAAACTTCTGTAACATTTTTGATAAATTTGGAAGGAGGAAAGTTTGTCTATGGTAGGCCTAATCGTAGCCTAATGAAATTTGATTCACCTAACACTGCATTGACTGTGACCAAAATTTTGGACATGGTTTGAAAGCCGTTTACATTCTATTCCGGAGCTCCGGTCTAAGCATCAGTCAGCTTGAATAACGACCTCTCAAACGAGTACACTTCTACTAACATATTTTGAGCCTCACTATTCTTCGAAATGCACTAGCATTGTGAAGCATGTATACAGTAATTAACAAGAAACTCGGTATCCAAGAGGAAAACGTACACACTTCAAGCCTCCGTGACGTTCTTATCTGTTTACATGTAAATCAACTAACCAATCAGGAAAAGCCTCAACTGGAGCAGTATTTGTTAAAAAAACTTGTATTTTGAAATGTCTAAGACAGTCGCAAACTCGGTAGTCACGCTCGCTACATTTGTGAAATTACAACGACCCAGATTTTTGCCTAATAACTTACTAATGACACTGAAAGTGAATGATTCTGGATGTCCTAATGATTCGGGTCGATGTCCGGTTTTTGTGTTTTTGAAGGCTAAACGTTATGGTTGGTTTACTTTTGGGGTAAACGGCAGGTGAGTGAATAGTTTTGTTTGCTACAATGAACGGGGAGTAATGTATCGAGTAAGTAGGCTACATGATTGTTGTTTATAAATATTTAACATACAAAATTATATAAACTGATTTCAGTTTATACAATTTTGTATGTTAAATATTTGCAAATTAGCAAGAGATTAGAGAGAGGCAGATTGCAATTGGCAAGAGCATATAACCTATTTAGGTTATATGCTCTTGCCAATTGCAATCTGCCTCTGAATATTTTTCATGGTTTCCCAGACTTTAGGCAGAGACAACTTTGCTTTTGTTAAAAGGACTAGTTTATCATCTACAAACATGTAATGTAATGAGATATGTAGGCATCTTTAATCGTTCTTCATCATCATCTTCTAACTGATATTACCGTTTACTTTCAAAATTAAAATCTTCATTCTCAACTAGTACTCAGTCCCGCTCTCGCTTCAACAATTAAATCTCGACTTTAACTTTGTCAAGGTCTGAAACGGATTTTCTTAAATGCACTCAAGTTAAACCAAGCATTATCTTTATGCTCTTTAGATTGTTGGAGTACAATATTCATTTGTTTTAGCACAATAGTTTCAATACTTTACCGTGATTCAGTCGTTTAGTTGTTTTTCTCACGTAGTACAAGTTTCATATGATATTGTAAGTCATATCTTGTATGGTAAGTTACAATGTTTTGCATTTGTTTGTAGCTTGATTAGTTACTTATGTTGTGATGTTATTTATTGCATCTTGAAGTTTCTTAATAAGGTGCGGCTTGTTTGCACTGTCATTATTAATGCGTTGATTACCACTTAGCGGGTTTAAAATTAGACTTACTGAAGTACCTTAATCAAAGGACATTAAATAGTTTGTTTATGATTAATATTAAATTACTTAAAATAAGCCGAGGAATTGCACTCAAATGCACACAGGTGATCTACGAGAACTACGCTCAACTATTTCAGTAAGTCTGTATCATCGTTTTAATCGGTTGTGCAGACATTCGTATAGATTCAAAATATGCAACGGACATGAAAAATGAGAGAACCTAAAACAACCTATTATGACGTCGTCCACGTATTCCATAACCTGATTCATTTCCCAAATTATCGTTTCCACCTGATATATTTAGCTCACTTACAGTCTGGCCATTTATCAGGCTAACAATTTCGCAGCAACTATCATCGGGTGTGAAAACACCGACTGTTATCACACAGTTAAGGAACACGCTATCAGATTAGTACTGATAACTAGCGATAATGACTTGGAAATGTGTTGAGGTGATGTCATCGCGTTTTAGTGGTGGATAGTTCAATTAAAGCGCGTGGATAGAGAGAAATTCTGAAATGCTGCTGAATGAATGTTTTTATCATCAAGCTAGAGAATATGTTATCTCCCTATATAATGACATGTGTGAGACGATTTCTATTTTATGTAGGAAAAGAGCAGCTGTGCAATTCTGAATATCTTACCGTGTAAGCTAAGATTGAATAAGCATGAAGAGAATTCCATCTTGATTTTTTTCTCCATTTCATGTTCTCTTCGCCTTATACGATGAGATATTTTCAAAGTAGACCGGCTGATCTGGTGAAGTGAACATCAAGCAAGTTGTCAATCCATTCAAACAATATGGAATGACAGTTCACTTCGTGCTCACTAAACCTAAGTTTACACCATGAGACAGAAAGTGTAGGCTGGCTGGTATCTTTGAGATGTGGTTAAGTGTTAGTTATTACCGGATTTGAGAGGTAATTTAAGAGCTTGTTGGAAATAAAATGGTGTTATTACTGAAGCAAATCAAAAGATGATAAAATATTTAGAAGATGATATTCTTGATAGTCAGAAGCCAGAAAATCTAACACCAGTCTTGCCAAGAAGTACCGTGTCCCCCCTGTTAATGGATTGTGGAGGTCTGGTAAGCAGCCGCTCTACGTAAAATACTGGTATTCAGCTGAATCCGGGTTGTCCGGGAGCCGACTCCAATATAGTTGGGAAAAAGGCTAGGCAGATGATGATTCTTGATGAAAATGTAAAAGTTGATTTTGAAACAAAAGTGAATATTATTGGGCCAGAAATTGTCACAGCAGTACCTACATGAAAGGAACCAATTGATACTGAGACTGCATTTGCAACAGATCAATTATAATCAAGCCATATTACTGTATTTATATCCACATCAAACCATCACGTGTCTAACATGATTCTAGTTAACATCGATTACCGCTATTGTTTCGGAGCTAGATAACGCAAACGTGACTACAGCATTTGACGTACGGTATCTATATTAATAATTTAATAACTCTATTCTTGTACTGTGGATTATTGTAGGCTGGCTTAGGGTGATTGTAGTTCGGAGAAATCTAATATGCTCTAATCGATCTTAAGAATATTCTTGAGATTGTGATTATAGTGGTGTTATCATCTATTAATAAACTGAAGAAGGGGGTTGCTATTCAGATTTACCAGGTAATTCGGTTACTTCCTTAAAACAGGAAACCATAGCAAGTTTTTTGACTGTGTACTCTCTTCAACTGGATGTTTTGTTTATAACAAAGCACGTCTCCATTTTGCTTTCTTGTTTTCGAAAATACCCGATGAATATAAATTCAAATCTGTGTTAGTAACCCAATAACTTCAAAGTTTTCATAATGATTCAATTTTAAATTATAATCATGGAATGACGAATAAGTAACATTACGATCTACTTATAGTCCGCGGCAATTTGAAATGGTGCAATGCAGTTTTGCTCCACGGCCGTGTATCGATCGGTAATCTTACCTTCATATTGCATATTATTGTCAGTGAAATATGGTTCGTTAGGGGTTTTATTTGTTTTTGAAGTTGCCAATGGCTCTTCAGTTTTGTATAGTCTCGACGTCTGATCTTGCTAAATGTTTTGTCAAAAATGATATCTCTCTTAATCTTGTGCGTCTTCGGTAAGTAAGGAAGACCATATAGTAGTTATAGTACTACTATATGGTCTTCCTTATGTTTTTACATATATTTTTATTGAGTATTGTTTGCGTATTTACCTATGTTTGCATAACCCTGTACTTTAATTTGTCTTCCAAACTTCATATATCCGGCTTTAAAACAATCACGCTTACCAACTCGTGATCACAAATATTTTGAGACACTAAATATAAATAAAAGACATTATATTGACAACCTCGCGACCTCAGCCGCAGTGCGCGCCGACCTTAACACCGATAACTATGCTATTTGACTAGTAGACCAGCAAACAACTTGGTACTTATTCTTTCTTTGACCGTTTCTTGTTTCTTAAATAAATGCCCTTATCATCATCATTATCTTGTCCTTTCATCAATTTACTTGGGGTCAATGCATCATGTTCTTCCATACCTACTTATCTACTAGACGTCATCTCAGTTATCATATTTTATTTCTTTAATAATCTTATAAGATTGTCTCCTTATTTGCCGGAAACTTTTTATAATAACTTATAATGCTATTAACATATGACTCAAGGTTGTTAATGGCATTGTAGTCTTGCTTAATGTTCTTATAAATGCTTTGTGATACGGGCTTAGCAACTAAGTTTACAATTTTTACCAATATATCCTTAGTAATGGTCATATTGTAAATGACGGAAACGTCATTTACAATTATATTAATCCAAACTATAGACCCTCAACGCATTTGAGAAAATGCGTGTAGGTAAATATGACAATATGCGCCTTCAAGGCTTACTTACATACTTATAATTACTTATTTGATTACTTAGATAGAAGAACATACATACTCGCTAATATCGCCTTCTACGAATATACAACACTTCCAAACTACAAATTCCATCCACAACCAAAAGTATAATTCCCAAAACGAATGTGTCATAACATCGAACGAATATGCTCTTTCGTATGTCATTTGGGTCAAAGCTTAACTTATGGGAAAACTTAAGAGGGATCGACCCTTTATCGCTAGCACGTGTCTGTTATCGTTCGAATGTTTTGAGCTCCACTATCTGTGTGCTGGTGGTCTGAACGTGGTGTATTTGTGGATCAGCTGATGTTTCTGTTATGATTTAAATCAAGTGTTAATTGAGTTTGAATCGGTAATGTGGAGTATGGAACGTTAGTTTGTTAGTGGGAACTAGTAGTTAGTAGGTAAGTATTTTTGGGGGGTAGTGATTACTGAACTCCCTCACTCTCTTAATGATAATTTGACGCTGACAGATCTGTTGGAAGATAACAATATTTTCTAAGTAACCAATATCAGATAACGTTGGGTAGAAAAGAGAGTGTACGAAATTAATCGCATCCACAATGAACGTGGTTTCCAAAAAGTCATAAATATCATTACGAAACAGGCAATACAGTACAGCAATACAAACAACTCAAAAACACGGAAACCAACATATTCCTTAATTAATAATTCGACATTCACGCTAGCAAAAACTGAGCAATAAGCCGGCTCATATTAGTATGCCTCTTGAGTCCTCACAATATTAATTAAACAGACGTAGAGGCACGCAGACATACAGACATATATACCGGTCGCTCTTGTGCCAGTTTGTCTTTACGTATTAACATAGTGACTATTGTTGTATTTGCTAACTCGAATAGTTATGAAGATATTCATTATTCGGTGTCTTTGAGCAGGTCTGCGTTGATTCTGATAAGTTAAGTGAGGATTAATTTGACTGTGAATTTGACAGAGCATATTATGTTTATTTTGATCGTGTGTCACAAAATGGGAGATATTTTCTTGCACAGACTTGAATTATATATGTATATAAAGTTAAATCAAGATGGAAACGAAAATAATATCACGTTTTTCCAGTTCAATCATACATATTATACATTATCATGATAAGTTACGTCCTTGACTGGCACTGATATGCATAATTCTGTGACGCAGACAGAGATATTAACCATTATATTAGTCTGTTATACTGCACTGAATACGGGCCGAACCGCAGCGTGAATGAGCGTACTAAGACGACTGGAAGGCACATGTATGTTTGTGAAACATGCATGGATAACCAAATGTTGCATTTAAGCCAAACTTGCAGCTGTGCCTTAAGTTATTATATCTGGAGGGCTATAAGAGAAGTACCAAGGAAACGATCGATGGCTGTGTAAAAGATGATGTCTAAATATGATGACTGCTTATAGAGAAGTATGGAAGTAATAACAATATTGAAAATACCCCAAAAATTAATAGGGGCAAGAGAGTGATGATCTGTTAGAAATATACGAATAAGGAACCGTGGACGATATTATCTATCTATAAGTATATCTTTCTTGTTTGTTTTTAAACAACCTTGTTAATTTAAATTGTTTCAAGCTCTATATGCCGGAACATATCACGGGCTGTTTGCTTTTATTGACTGACATATTTAGCCTTTTATTAAGGAAAGTTAATTACGTTGATGTATTTGTTTAAACTTGTTTGTCTTTTGAAAGGTTTGTAAATCAAGCTAGCAAATGAATGTCTCTTTTTTAATTCCTTGTAGAGAACGTCTTGATTATTTTAAAAAGTAACAGTTAAAATCAAATAGAGAGGCACCAGACATAGTCTGTAAAGTTATAAAAAGTCATAAAACTAACACACAATTTTCACACTTCGTTTCTTAAGTCTCTTAGCTAAACAATAATGCAACCAGCGATCTCATTTATGAAATAAACAGCTAGGTAGAAATCTCATCGTGTAATGCATCAAATAAATGCTGGTCGGCCAAGGCAACTGGTTAAGCCGTGACGAAGCATTACTTGTAATTGTGTAAATCATACAGATTTTATACAAATAAAACGTTCTTTGTTAATGTTTTATTTGGATGAAGTAAAGAAAAAAACCTGTCCTAGAATGGGATAGAATAGAATTCTCTTTATTATGTACACCATATAAGTTACAGAAAATATTGATGAAGAAGACATTACGTAGGGTGCCACAATGGGCGCAACGGCATAACAGCCGAAGCTATAAATTTGAGGTTTTTTTTTTATTAAATAATAGACATCCTTGTAAAGAATAGGCACAGAGCCAGACTATCCAGACGTAACTCAGTTTTCTCAAGTGTTTTAACTTGAAAGCAGTTACATTTTACTGCATACTGTTCTTTTGTTCAGTTCTTGTTAAATTGTTATGAAGTTATGAGTAATAAAGAATATTTCAAGTATGATGTTTTTCTGCGAATTTACATAACTGGCTTCTTTTAATAAGTAAATATGAAACCTAGTGTCTCATAAGATGCTAGTTTTAACTCGTATTTAATTTGGCGTCTTAAGCTTGGACTTTCTAAAACTAGTTTCTAATTTTGAACCAGTTTTTGAAGAGTAACATTTTTACATTAGCGAAATTAATTTTAGTCTATTATTTTTAATATATCGGTTTCGTTACAGATTCCTTATTTTTTATTCTGCATTTAAGTCTAGTTTTGAAGTCTTACGTCTCTTAGAAGTATTACCGTTTTAGCACCGATTTTAAGAGCACATTGGTCTTAAAATCGCTAAAAGCTCCAAATATTATAGGAGTGTTAACGCCGGTGTACAAACGAAACGAAAATAATTATTTATATTAATAATATTTCTTATAATATAATATTCACTCTCTCACTCAAAGTATCAGGTGTTACCGTACATGTGCGGTCTAGGTCTCCACAGACAGATAGGCGTACATTGTAACCTTGATTCGTGTTACAATTGATCGTCTACACAACACAATAGGTATCAAGTGTATTGTTTATTGTTTGCTTGTTACTTGCTTAAGCAGGATTACATGGACAATGATCGGAAAAAATATCAGCCTTTTATCTATCTAAACATTTTCAGGCTTATACCTACATAAAAAATCGAACCATATGCTCAGATTTAGTAGTACTTAGCGGAATTTTAATTGAAATTCAGTAGAGAAGATTTGAATAAAGAACCCATCAGGTTAAATCAACCAATCAACGTTTAAGTTTCTGCTACTCAAATTTGATTTAAGAATCTGCCAATTATTGCTTAAACTAAGCATATTGTCAAAAAGTTTTTTTTTTATGAATAAGGCTTGTACTTACATTTATTATCCTATTGTCATAATGCTTATTAGTGGATACTCTATATGGCAGTGATCTAAAAACAATAGTCTTCTCTGTAAGGACATGATTTATTACTACAAGCAAAAAGGTTAAATGTCAAAAATGTAATCGTATTATACATTATCCTTTATCTAAATTGTTTTGTCTTTATTATGGTTAGCGGGCCAAAATGTTATTGTCGTTTTAATGTCGTTATGATAGTATCATATTTCATGAAAATTAAATACGTGAATAAATATTGGCTCTTGGACTAGCTCGCTGTTTTAAACAATATCGGTAATAAATTAACAAGTTTTTTATTGGAATTTAAATGTTATTATAATAACTGTCAAATATAACAGATTGTAGAGCTATTTTAATTACGTGTCGCCCACGGGGTACATTTGACATCCATTTTAGGTAGCATTCATAACTTTATTAAGTGTCTCCCATTTTTTTTAAATGCCGACCTGTTCCGAAACCGATTGGCAATAAATTATTTTAAGCCTATAGAAAACGCGGAAGCGAAACTTAAATTAGGTACATGGGAAACTTATTCTTGTAAACAAAATACATTACATATTGGCATTCAACAACATTCGGTATTAAAGTTAACCAATATCAATAAATAAAATTAATCAGTGATATCATTATTTTGCACTCATTTCCATATTCTTGACTAAAAACTGAAATCATAAGCACCTTCATTACTTACATAAGTACACATGCCTCTATGTATAGAATTACTGATAATGGCTATAGATAGTTTATAAGATAACAAGTGCCAGTGCTTATTGGTCTGTTATCTCGTGAGGTGATAACCGCGCGGCTGATTATTTGATAACAAGATTTCTCTATAATTATGTGAGGTTATTAAGCTGTACGCGTTATATGAAGCGATAATTAATCTTATTCATATTAAGTAGATAGGAACTCGTGGCTAAATAATAACAGCTGCATAGGTCAATCTTCTAGGTTAAGTAACGCTTGCCGAGGTCGGTCTGTAGATGGGTGACCGTCTTAACATATCGAGATTCCTCCGTGCCTCGGAAAGCACGTTATCCCGGCCTGTCATGTAAATCTTTGACAGTTGTTACGAATTGTCAGAAGCCAGAAAATCTGACACGAGTCTTGCCAAGAAGTACCGTGATACACAGCTAAAGGGTTGCGAAGGGCTGATAGGCAGCCGCTCCACGTAAAATACTGGTATTCAGCTGAATCCGGTTTGACTGGAAGCCGACCCCAATATAGCTGGGAAAAGGCCAATACAGATGATGATGTTAAGTAGATAGATATTATTAAATTTTTGTTGGTATTATTAAGAAGCACCTATCCCTTCTAGTCGATTGCTGGACATGATCTTCATCATCATAAAGTGATTGAAGACGACTTTTTTATATTATTTTGGATAGGACTAAAACCACTCGCATTTTTTCTCATACCTTGAACACTAAAAAGCACCAAAATGGTTTCATTACGAGTTTAAAACTGGCCGGAGATGCGTCCATTTAATATTGACCGGTAGTTTGTAAGGATCCACCTGGCTTTTTAACTTGTAGGATATTATTGTAGCATGCTCCAATAAATCACAATGTAGATAGAAACTTTTCAGTATTTACTTCAGGTCTTAAGGTTAAAATATTGCCAACTCTGCTCTGCTAAAGAAAACAAGCTATATATTTCAAACTTGTAAAAATATTGCCAGCAATGGAGAAAACCATTGTTTATTTAAACCATATGAAGTAACACGCACACACCTCACTCCCATTTCCAAGTTTAGCCTGAGTCAAAGCCACTATCAGCGGTGTCTGTTGACTCAAGAAATAGTGTCGCGAATTATCTACAAGGAAATTCTGCAATTGTTATCTGATAAAACGCACGTAGTTACGCACATGGAATGTAGATAAAAACAGTCAAGAAATCATGTGGAAGGTTTTTCTAATTTCTATTTCAAATGTTGGATTGACAAGGTCGAAAGCCTTTGACAGATCTAAGACATAAAAAGATAATCTTTGTGTTTTAACATAACTTTTATTCAGTGTTTATTTTCCACAATGATTACATTAATTAAATATTTACGTTTCAAGTAAGTAAATTCAGAAACGTTGAGTTTATATTGTCTCCATGTAGTTTTCCAACATTTTAGTATGTATAAACTCAAGATGAAAACCGACGTGATATCTAAAATTCATTTCTTCTTGGAAGAAATTCCAATTGCCTGCTATTTCCAACTCAATATTGTTTACAAAACACCCAAAGGCCATACCCATCCCATGAAATGTCAATCGACATTTTCAATTCAGGCGGCACCCGGACGGTTGGCAAGCTCAGTTATATCAGCATTCTTCGCTAAGGCCGTGACTTTGACTGAGAGCAAAGAGCAGGCATTGTTCTTTCTGTGTGTTGCTAGTTGATCTTCCGTTTAGATTGCCCTGTGTGCGAAAGTGACTGTTTGTCTTTTGAAATGGTGAATAGTTTGAGAACTGAAGAATGGTGGAAAAGATATTCACGGGCAACGATATATTTTATGTACAACAGTTGAGTCGAATGATATGCCTAAACTGTTTTTTTAAATCTTTCATGTTTAATTGAACTTGTAGAGTGTGTGTGTTTCAGTTGACACAATAATATTCATAGGTCTATTTTAATGAGAAATTGAGAACATTGTATCTCAGTTTGGCATTTTAGAATTACATATATCGTTAAGGTCCTTCAAATTCAAAATGCTCTAGAATGATGAGTAGTTGCTAACAGAAGCAGTGTTTAGTTTTATATTCGAGTTTAATGCTGATCCTACCATCGACTGACCCACTGTCTAACCGTCGTCTTACATTACAGCAACAGTGACTCATGAACAACAGTAGTACGTGCCAGATATTAGTGTTTCTCTATTGTTATACTACTTGATGTTGGGAAAGCGTCGGCTTGATTTATTGTATCTGTTATTATCTGATGGGTAGCTTGATAGATTTGTTCAGATGGCACAGTTTTGTGAGATTTTATGTGTTAGGCGTAGTGTAACAAAATCTGTATAGGTTACTTAGTTAAATAACACTGGTCGGCAAAAAAATAAAAAAATTGTCTCCTTTACATAACTAAGAATTATTATTATTGATTCAATAGTACTAAATAGAAATATGGTATTAAAATTTTTCTATCACGTATATTTTTTTTATAATGGAATTTTTAAATAAAATAGCTTTTTTAGCATTATATTTGAATCATATACTTATTTATTATCATAATTTTGAATACAGACCATGAAAAAACATTAAAACGTATATTACAAAATGTTTATTACTTATTAATATTATTTTACTTTGTGGTTTTCTTTCTTTTCATATTTTGAAGTGAAGTTTCGCGCCTAATAAACCAGCAAAAATCAGCAAGCATTCCTTCTGACCATTTTCCGTAGTAGCGTCTCTCTATGTGCATAATATCTTGATGAAACCTCTCACCATGTTCATCTGATACTGCTCCAAGGTTAGGTTGGAAGAAATCCAAGTGAGAGTTCCCAATTTTATCTCTGTCATCAACCGGAAAACCAAAATAACGCTGATAGGCACTTTTAACGAGACTAGACAAACTATTTCTCTGAGCTTTTATGGTAAATTCACCACAAATGTAGCAAAATACATCTGGAGAATTTTTGCAAGTCCTTAGCATTATGTACCTGCAATATAATAAAAAATGCTATAAAATTCAAAAGCAATATTCCTATCGTGTGACTTTATTGTGCACTGCAACTGAGATTATTATGTAATTTTCATCACAGGTATCAATATTTTTCGAAACTTACCAAAATATTCCGTGTAAATCCAAAACAATCACTATACAACTTTTTAACGTACTGAGCGCCACGAAGTTACAGCGATAACTGCGCAGTAGTGCGCAGGCGCATGTATTCGTATAAAAATGACTCAGTCGGTATCGTTCTCTCTCTTTCTATCAGTACGAGTCGTTTTTTGTGCTTAACCACTAACACAACTAAACGCAGTTACGCTAACGCATGAACAACAGTAAAAAATATAGCATTTTAAGCTAATAAAAAAAAAAAATTTTTAAAGAAATGTATATGTGATAGCAAAAAAATAAAAGCAGATATAGATTCAGGATATTGAATACTTCATACTTATCATATTTTTGTTTAAAGGAGTTTTTCGTTGCAGACCAGTGTAATTCATGGCAATAGGCTTGCCTTCATTTCATGGAACTCATATCATAACATTGAAAATTGCTAACCCTTGGGAAATGAAAGCGTGATGTTATGATGACGTAAAAGTCATAATTACTTTTGGCTACAATGTTTGACCATAATATGAAAAACATTTTTAATAATGTCATCATATGATAGCGATTTTATTAAAATAAAATTAATCTTCGTTGTATTCAAAAATGAATAAAAAGGCATTTTCTCAGAAAAATTCAACTGCTTGTCTCTTTTGGACATATTTAACCGTGTTGCCCTTTACCTCTCCACCACTTACCTTCCAACCATCGAGATGCCATCCACATACCATCGACATACCTGACGAAACCCTCTCTGTATCTCTACAAACGCAACATCCACTGTGCTGGTAACGGTACCCGTAACGTAACGGTATGCCTTCGCGGCCGGCCCGGATTAATTGTGGCCGAAATAAGATGGATACCATGAATTTGTCGCAAGATTTGCGAGAAATATTTTGTATGGAAGATGGAATGTCTAAAAATGGACTGACTGCTGAGATGAAGATTAATAGAGAATTGTGAAACAAGAACATATGTAGCTCCGACCTCTAAGCTGCTAGGTTTGCGGAATTTCCTCGAGACGAACAAGCTGGGATAACCGGATAAAGGCAAGAGTATGATGATGAGTGTTGGAAATGTATATCATAGTACAAGAAAGTAAGAAACTAGTCTTCCATACGATGGTTTGACCGGATGTATGAACGTGCGTGAACAATATAAGAATTGTAGCACGTGGCCTTCATGTTTATGCCGCGATACTTATAGTGGATATAAACTCGTGGTGTTTATGTTTGTATTTAGCGAACATTTGGGAGGCTTTAGTGAGTTAGATAGCTCCAACTTAATTGACTAACAACAATCTAGCGTTATCCAGCCATATTTGTTTTGGAACTAAGTTACGGTACGTAAGGAAGTACTGAAAATATTTCAGTACTTCCTTACGTAATAATATTTTTTTAGCTGATACAACAAGATTACAAGATTTTCTTATTGGAAAGAAAACCTGAAGTAGGTAAGTTTTACTTTCCAATATGAAAATCTTGTAATCTGTACCATACCATCACTAGGTATACATTTTGTATACCAATGCCGTTTATACTATATATAATATATGTAGAACGACAAGCAGACCTACAATAATTACAACATGGTCTAGTTGACGGATAAGGCAATTAAACAAGATATGATATACTACTGAATCTAGAATTGTATAGCCAGCTTGTAATGGAATACATTATGATAGGTCGGAATTGCTGCATTCGTTATAGTGAAGGTCGCAGATCTGTAGTCAATTGCTTACTGAGCTCTGTGAATATCGAAAATGATTTACATCTCTTTAGCTAATAGCTGAAACTACCTGATATGCTTATTGCATTGTCTGGATCCATGTACGAACATAATGTAAACATATTTTTTCGGGTTTGTCTGGATTCAAGTTGAAGCTACTTGTATCTTCAGTATTATTTCTTCAGTATTTTTTGCTTCCTTCTTGCTTTTTTTCTTATTCTATGATTCATAGTATAATCTTGTGGCGATTCTGCCCTGTCTATTAGTCTATCAGTCTTACCAGATGTGGCTAAATCTGATGTATCGTGTTTCTTATAAAAGTTATAGAAGTCTGTGATTGATCACTTCACATCGAACTTTGCCTGTTATAATAATTTTATTATTAAATTTCAACACCACAAATGTTATTTATTAATGTAACAGTAAACTGATTAACGGACTGTGCTTATTCAGTTACAAAGTTTAATGATCATACACTCTCAATTATGGCTTAATTGCTGTACGGAACTATACAATTAAAACGTTTTACCGTCCATTTCGCCGATAGTTATTTAAAGTACTTTCATCCTAGCCTTTGACGTGAAGTTAGGAGTCGTTGACATACCAACTACCTTCTCTATTTTCTTGAAACAATTTAATTATGTAATGAACTGAATAAGAAATACTAGATTTCACGCGTCAAAATAACTCGGAATAAATTTTTTGACAGTTCTATATAAACATATGGTTTATTTATTTTCTATTACGGAACTCTAAACAAGTTTTACCCAAGTCGCGCCCACAGGTGATCTAAAAGCATTAATGAGAGGTTCCGTAGGTGTCGGCCAAGTGAATTGAGCGTTTTGCTTGAGCATTGAGCAACAGATCTCGGTAGGAGTATGTTTGCTCAAAACTCGACTGTAGTCCGGGGGTGGGGCTGGAAGGAAGGTCACGTTTCGTGTTTGAACTAGTAATAGTAGAACAAACTCAGCTGACCATCAGTATATTGTACAGAGTATGCAGCATGGAGGCGATAAACGTACCCAGTAGGCATTATTTGAAAATGTCAATTTAGATATGGTATGACTGGCTTTTATCAGCATAATTGGCTTGTAAATGTTATTTTAGCACAATGAAAGGTCCAAAGACAATTGGCATTAGGTGTAGACGGGATATTAACAGATTCAATATTCGTACAGCAGACACATTAGTTAAACAATCATCGAAGAACACATATGGTTCATAGGATTGTGAACAGTTGGCAGAGTTTCTTTATGAAATCCTTTAAACAAATAATTTCAGAAATATTCTGAGTGAACAATGTAAATTATTATCAACAACTACAGAAATCCACTAAACTACAAACCATTGACTTACATAGATGCTATCGCTGACTTCTTATGGTACAGTTTTGGAACCATTTACATAATTTTACATAGATTCACCAAAACTTGTTTGGTGTAAATCTTTTTTTGGACATCGTGAACCAGTTGTTAAGTTTTGTGTAGGTATACATTATTTACAGCTAGTGTCGTTTTGTACTTTCGTGAGACTATTAAGTTATAATGTTTTCTAATGTCATTTGAATTTGAATAAACTTTCACTTCAACCGAGTTATTTAATGTAAAAGATTTATTGTTGATACTTGTGAATGTTGCCATAAATATTAACAGTAATTTGCATTAGATGACAAATTGATAAACGTTCAATTATAAAGGTCGTTTCACGTGATTCGTCGCAATAGAATATTTAAACTTCATAAATTAGATAATTATGCTGCTCTTGTTTTTTTTCTCTATGTAATGAATAATGTAAATCGAGGATGAATATTCATGGTAATTATCATTAAAACTCGATTAGGCACCGTAGCTTGCACTACCACCACATGTGCTAGATTACAATAACTCACTTTTTACTATAAAAATGTAATAAAAAACTGATGACCATCTTCAAAAGAAGTTGTTGCAAGGAATGTGGAGAGTTAGGTTTTTGTAGGAAACGTATCAAAATCAATTTAGCCGAAAGAAATCCGCTGCTGGATATGGGCCTAATCAAGCGTCCTTGCCATAAGAAAGTTAACCTCATATCTCTTGACGAAATATTAGAGCTCTTTATATAATCACCATCTTCCTGCCTCTATCCCATGTTACTTGATATCAGTGCCACATCTTTTCTTCTTCCATTCTCATGTCCATCGACACTCTATCTGTCCCTTTTTTACTTTTCTATTATTAATTTATTTATTTGGATCTCCAACAAAGCATACACCAAAATATACAATGTTAAAGATCATCAAATTTGTTACACAGTTATAACATCAGTCACAGTGATATAAGTGGTTACTTTGTTGTGGGTACTGTGTGCTCCTTCAGTTATGGGAGTCCACAGCATGCAAATATGACTAGATTTACATAATAAAATAACAATACACAAAAACAAATTAAAAATAGATAAAATCATTCCATTCGATTAAATTATTCAAATTAAAATTATTCCATCAAATTAAAAACTTAACTGTTCCACTAAATTACAATTTTGCGATATTCATCCATCTCTCGATATTTATCACATAGCACGTTTAAATGTGCCTTTATCTCAACATGAAATAAAACCGGTACTCAGTAATGTTAGTTCTAGCCTAGCTTTCTAGCTGACGTTGGAATAGTCCCATTTGCTTCTCAGTTTCCAGGAAATTGCTTTTTATAATTGCCTGGTTGAGTCTCGAGTGACTTTTTTATCCGGTCAGAGTATTGATGTTTTGGATTTGTGTGATTTTGTTTACAATATGGCTGCTGTTGTCTAGAACTTATAGTAATACTAGTCGTCCCCGGCTTCGCCCGTGTGAATGTCGAAAATTATCCCAAAAGAATATACTACCGGGATAAAAAGTATCCTATGTGTTATTCCAGACTATAATCTACCCTTGCGCCAAATTTCATTACAATCTGTTCAGTAGTTTTTCTGTGAAAGAGTAACAAACATCCATCCATACTTACAAACTTTCGCGTTTAGAATATTAGAGAAGTATAAGTTGTAGTTTTAAGAGTAAGCAATCTTTCCCCACGATTGGTAACTTAGACTATGTGTGTTAATTTCTATAAGGAATGATATTATGTTATAGTTAAAATACTTGCTCATTTATCTTAGCCTGGCGAGTTAACAAAATATCAATAAAATAAATGCAAATTTTACACTTCTAATTTATGAAACAACTATTTAATGTTCTCTATTTTATGTTACATTTTACGTTCTTAACTTTAGTTGAAGATTTATTGTAAGCTAAAATAAACTAGCATCCCATAAGCTTTTTCTGATTTGTTATTTCACTTAACGAGATTTTACTGGTTATAAGCTCATTATCAAGATTCATACCTGCTTAACATCTTTGCAAGGACTTTTAAATACCAAATGTTCTTTAAAACATTGTTTCATTTAAAATAAGTATCTCCTATATCCATATTTGTCTATAATATCCCAATTATTTCAAAAATACGTTGTGCCCGAGCATATAAAAGTCGTCAGATTTTTACGATAAAATTCCAATTCCATATATGGTTCAATGATTCACTTTGTCTTTTGGCCTCTTATGGCCAAATTAGGTGACGGAATCCTGACCATATGTGTCACATTAATTTAATCATATAGTTTTATTATTACGAGTTTATATTGATGAATTTATTAATATATCTGTTTTAAAGCGTCGGGAGTAAAGCATCTTCACTACGAAGTATAAAACAAAGTCACTTCCCGCTGTCTGTCCCTATGTATGCTTGCATCTTTAAAACTGCGAAACGGATTTTGATGCGGTTTTTTTAATAGATACGAGTGATTAAAGAGGAAGGTTTATGTGTATAATACATGCATAATATAGTAGAGAAACACTGATCATTTTAGTGATTTCTAATGTGATGTAAATAAACACTTTTTTTTTCATAAGAATCTGTGAGCGTTGTATATAAAGACATTCTGTAGTATATTTAGCACCAGTATTTATGCACCCGTACAAAGCCGGGGCGGGTAAAACCTTGTTGAAACTTTAGTGCTAAAGTACATATATAATAAGCAGTTCCTTTGTACTAAACGTGTCATGTTGTCTCTTACTTATTGTAGGTGTGTACATAAATAATAAAATAAATATTTATGTAAACTTTGTTATTGATCTCCATGACATTTTGTAACGCATGTACTGTTGATAATAGTTATCGGTGATAGAATGCCACTCCATGCTATGCAACCAATGTAAACCTATCAAATGACAAAACCGTATATTTGGATTTTGAATGGACTACCATCCCATCTGTTTAGCCAGCTTTCTGTTTTCTTTTTCAAATGAGTTTCTGCAATTCTAGTTAGCCACAACGAGGCTTACTAGAATTAAGTAAGGGATTAAAGGGGGGAGTAGGGGATTTAAGTTGCTTAAAGAATTAAAGTAACGAGGCTCTACTGGATCACCGGGTCATTCGGCTTTAGATATTCCTCTCTATGTAAGTACACTGTCTTCCTTAGTTAAAAGCAAACGATTTATTACGGCATGCAATAGTTAGTTTCACCACTAACCTTTATGCTATTGCAAACAATTGTTCAAGGTAAAATGTTTAGTACTCCTCTGTATCAGTTCGATTCATTTTTTACTGTTGCCTTCAGTTTTACTTTTATTCTGATAAAACTGTTTTAAGTATTCGAATAAAAAGAAAATTTGAATATACTATGCTTTAAGCTGGGTTATAAATTACCTGTGTGCCAGATGTCACCCGAAGCCGTTCAGCCGTTTAAGAGTAATTGAGAGACAAATGACAACAAAGTAGTAGGATGGGTATTTTATCTTAGCAGGAGTCACCTGTTTTCATATTAAATATATAAAAACGGAACGTATACTAATAGATTCGAGAAAAAACTTCTAAATGTTTCGTTCCTTATATGGTTATCATATAACTTAATACACATCCATTGACATTAAGAAAAATATCAATCGAGCTATTTCTGAGAAAAAAATGTCTCACTGGGCTTACGGAGAAACTAATGATATTGCCTAGTAAAATCAGTCGATTTTGAACTCTAAAACTGTGTTTTAAGAGTCGTTATGCAACAACATGTTATGAGCCCACGCTTTCGGTAAACCTACGACACGTTAGACTTAAAATGCTTGAAGTATTCGATATCTTTAAAAGAAATTTGAAGTTTTAGACGATTTTCATAATGAGGTGAAAAATTGTCTAATTTACTCAAATTTTATTTTATGTAGAATCGAACATTTAGTGTTGCGATTCCGCCTATCAAGGATTATCGATCGTTTGCTGTTTCTGTAGCTACCTTCTTCTTACGTCAATTTCTCGAGAAGAACCTTACCTGCTAATTACAGCAATTAAAATAATAACGGCTGTCTCAGTAATGAGAGGAAATCATTTTAAATGGTCGACGAAACTTCGTACTGGATATTGCAGTCTGCACAGTGTTTCACTTGTAGAAAAGTTGGACAAAATGTCCATTTAAAGAGTAATATTTCTCAACAAAAAGCTAATTAGGCAAAAAAAGAAGTAAAAGTTATATTTCTGGTTTTGCATAACAGAAACGCAGCATCACATATATTACGAAGATCAACACTTAAAAATAATTGTCTTCTGTAGTGCTTCATTCTTAATAATCTCAAAAAACAATGTCGTCAAACTTTCACCGCGCGTCCCACATCATGTTACGTCACAATTCCATTCATAATGTACCTTTTTCTTACACACAACCGTTTTCTCTGAGGTTTGGACAGCTTTCTTTATGGAGACAAGCGGTCTCACGAATCATTACTCCTCTTTTTATGAGCGACAAAACGTCCATTTACACTCTGATAAAGTACCCTTACCGTTACAATAAAACCTTGCATGAAGACCTCACATGAAGTATCGCAATGTTCGCAAATGCGTGTTTTATAGAACTTATTTCTGTTATTTATCTAGTACATCTAACCCTGAACGAATTACTGTGACTATTGTTGTCATGAAAAGGTTATTGTAATCACATTTGACATGCCATACTGAACGTATTGAATGCTCCAGGCAGTTCGTTGCACTTAGTCTGATATGACATTCAAATAACAAAACAAAACGCGCTAAGTATTACGTGACAGAAGTTACATAGGTATCATAAAATTGATGCATCTTTTTTGTACTGATGATGTTAAATTTGTTCATGGAATACACAGAACCGAACGTGAAGAGAATTGCGATAAACGCATCGTGTTGGGTCCGAATAAATCTTTGGCGTATTTTCAAAAATTGTATCATCCATGTCGGGACTCGTGTTTAGGGGAAATAATGCTCAGTCATGGTGGAAATTGAGTGCATAACAGAATAACAAGGCTATCTGCACGGAACAGCCATGATGGGTACTTTTCGGGCTTTCTATTACATCTGTTATGGAGTGAATTGCGCTTTTCTTCGTTGCGTAAAGAAACGGAAATGTACGTCGCTTGTATAGCTACAAATATTTGAAGTGTAGATTTAGTTATGACAAATGTTTGGAATGTTACAAGTCATTCTGTTTTTGTTAGTCAATATGATTGTGTACTTCAAGAAAACCAAATAGGTATATTATGTTCTTTACACAGCTTGAGCGAATTTAATTGAATTGAACCTGATGGTAGAAAACCTTAATTTATGTAAAGAATAAGTATTGAAATTACTAGCCACATTTGCATCCAAAATTAAAAATGCATGAAAGTGAAAACGTGTGCGCAAGGAAATAATGTTTGTCTGCGCCACAATCCAATTAGTTGGCAGTGGGGTCAAACGCATTGTCGTCGATGTAGGCTAAATACGCTTAATTAGGGGATGTACGTCGCATATAATTTCCTGTCATTATCATAGTTTTTGGACTCGTTTCGCTTGCAATAGAGGTTAACAGATAATTACGCCTTCTACCTCCTACGGTTTAAGGAATACGTACCTTCTTTAGAAATCATGTTATCAATACGACTTGTGTGACGTTTGTCAGTTTCGAATATACTTTATGTGATTTAGCACTACGTTCTTCCGTTCTAAGTGCAACTAGTCCATTGGCTTGAATAACAAGTATGCTTAATCTTACTTTATTCAGCACCTTTAACCTTTTCGCACAATTTATCTTGCTTACTAGAAACAGTAGAAACTATATTTCCTATCCGAGGAACTATCTGCAAACAACCAACGATCACTTCCTTATAAATGATTGCCTTATTTACCTTGAATATTACAATGGTTGTACCATTCAATTCCTTATTCGTTAAAATCGTTGCAATAGCCATCGATAACCCTGCAAACTAGTTTTATCTAATCGACCAAATTCACGTATTACTTGACGAGGCTTTTGTAGAGGCTGAAAGAGATGGAAGTAGTGAAATACAGGTTTAGAAAGAGAGGGAAAACGAGTCTCGGTTCGACGTTCGTGAGTCATGCTCGAGCGCATAAAACGACTGGAATTGTGGTCTATATCACAGAATATCGCGGTTTCGATTGTTCTTATATTTGTTACATTTAGAGTTTTGGTTGAGCTTAAATTAGGGTTTTATTTAGACATGTCGTGATAATTAATTGGTCTGTAAGTTCTACAAGGCACATCTTATCATTCTCAAACTTATGAGAATTCAATCAGCTGTACATAGTAATATTATCAATATCTACATTTACTCTCTCATAATCTCCTCAACACCTGTTCCTGTGGATAAACCAGCTACTGTAATCTAATGATTACAGTACTACAAAAAAAAAACAAATGTATTCTACCACGTACAATCACTTCTCAAAATCAGCCTCAAATCATTAGTTACAGTATTGACACCTAATCAACTACACTTTTCAGATCTTCCCAATACATCTTATATCTTGTTCCACTGCTGTGACGAAAGCGTCGACCGCTGTGACGGAGTCAGAGCGACTCTTGGTGTACATATTGCCTTCAGCACCGTCGCCATTGGCCAACTGGCCAGGTGGAGAAACATCTGTCGATAACCCATCACCAACGTTTGTGCCAAATTCATAAGTGATACATCATTTGTCAAAATATTGTGTTCTTTACTCAGTGTTAGTTGTCACATGTGTTTGGTAATTGATCCCGGATTTCATTGACTCTTTAACGTATCTTTAGTTTTTTGTCAGGACACATCTGCTGGTTGTCTATGGATTAAAGAGTTGTTATTCCAACATCTGCTACTCCATCTGTTTCGTTATAAACATATTATGTGTTGTGTTAAAACTAGCTCAGAATGTAACTATTCCGTCCATACTGGAGAAGAAACAATAGTTTCTGGATTCTATCTGCAAGAGCAATTGTAATCAGACAAATACACATGTGTCTGAATGAAATCCTTATGGAACCGACCTCCATGTTCGTACAAATTGTTCGTTTAGTAACATGAGTTTCAAAACTTCATCCAAATACATATGAGACATGTTCGGCTGGCAGATCGTCTCGCAAATTTGCTTCGCGGTGACTCACCGACGCTCGATTATTTAGTTTAAACGCTGCAGACCGGTTTGTACTCGTTTTTGTTACAGCCGTGATGGTTTTTTTTCAAGCTTACTAACCGTATTAAGATCCTGTTGACAGTGTTTAATATTGTCGAGATTTAATCATCCATGAAAACGCATCAAGATTGTCTTCCTTAAATGGATAAAATGCAGTGTGCAGATTTTTAGTCCCAAAATAATTCTGCTTCTTTTTGGTGCTCGTAAACAATTTTCAAATTCTTATACCAAGTTTTTACTGCTTCTCCTATAAATGGAGGTTCTGACTTTGTCACGATTTTTCATTGTTACTGTATCATTATGGGAACCGTTAATGTAATTCAATCATTGCTAACTTTGGTTTCATGCACACGCAATACATTTTTTGCATCGTTATGTTCAATTACGTTCGTGGGAGCTTGGATAAAACAATCTTGGCATGATTCAGCGCTGATTAGATCAGTTGACATGCAAATAATTTTATTTTTTCTTCTTGTATAAAATTGCTATCAAAGTGTCTCTAGTATGGTGACCAAGAACTGCATGTCATTAATAATGCATGCTCAAGGAAACAGATTGGGAATATATCGTTTGTGTGCGAGAAAAACACTATCTGGCTTCTTCTGTCGATTTTATTATCAGTTAATCATTATCAATAAAATGTCTACTGTTTACGAGAGAGCCTTTTTGGATATTGTTTGGAACCTGTAGGTTATGTGTGACGTAAATATTACGAAGGTTATTACGTGCCGGCAAGAGCGATTTACTTCATCTTACCTAAATAGTTTCTTGAAAATACTGCCGCCATTATTTTTCATCGTTGAAACCAGGATTGACTGATTGTTCTTGCTTTATTTTTAATTTGAGAAGTTAATTTTATTATAATAGGCGAAAAGTTTAAATGAATAGATATTACGGTTGAGGAAAAGAAGCCGAAACTTTTTCTAAAATGGTCGCCTTAAACGGCGTCCAATTTGCGTAGGATGGATTAACAACGTTAATCTTAATTTTAGAACTTAGTATGGTTAAGCTCGGTGGCTAATGCGTGTTTTACTAATAGTTTCGGTTTAGTGCTGTTGTTACGACTTAATCTGGATTAAGGCTGAAGAATTACGACAGTTTTATTGATTGTGTGGGTAATTTAATATACATACCTTTTCATTGTATCAGGTAATATTAGCATAGAAATGTAGCATCAAATGTACTTGACCTAATGCTGATACAAGAATTTATTACGGACTGACCTATTTATAAAAGAAGACAGTAAAATGTAAAATTTTGCTGCTAGAATATTCATTTGCCCACTAACAGATGTAGGACAAACATTTAAAAGCAGAAAAAACGCGTAAAATAACCTCATTGCAACTAGGGAACCGAATAAAAAGCAACTTTACCAGCTCGCAACTGTCTGCCAACTGCCATAACTTTGTCCTGATGTTTTTGCCTCGTCTCACAGTGCATTCATTAGCACATGCCCGTAGTGACCAGGCTTTGTTGTAAGGCTTCCATGTTATAATTTTAAGAACCTTGTTGGAATAAGTAACAATTGGTTGAAGTGCGAGGTTTTTAAATATTCATGCTAAGCTCATTATTGGTTTGGGAAATGTGGAAGGTTTGAATATACAAGTTTCATGTGAAAAGCTGCATTTGAAAAATAGACATAGATTTAAACTATATAATACACTACTACAAAGATTATATTTTATATACACATATAGTTTTAAAGTAGGAAAACCCAAACGAACATTCAGAATTTGAAAGTAATTAAACTATGAACTTAGGTTTATACTCCAATTGAATTCAATTCGCATCCCAACAAAATCGTTTTCACGAACTCTAGAAAAAGCACCTGACAATCTAATGCGAATATCAAAACAGCCAAGCCGCAATTGTTCAACCCCACAAATAAGAATAGAATCCTACAGTTCCATGCAAGCAGATACGAGCACAATGGCGGAAGCTTGCGGTCCATGCAAACAAAGATAAAACCGTCCCTCCATCAGATAAAACAGCTCTTAGTATCAGCGACGTAGAAGCTAAACACACTGCACATGTTAATTTTGCTTCAGCTCACAAAGAGTTGAATTACGTACAGTTATTTCAAGCTAGGCAACCTGAGATGGTCGGACTTGAAGCACTGAGGTGCTATGTATTGGTGAAGAGTTTTATAACTTAATTAATCTTGCAAAAGAGTAATTTTATGACGAGCTATTGAAGATTCAGCACTATGTGTATAGTGAAACTCTTATAGGCCTCAATATACTCTCTATATATGGGTAGTTTACTAGCGTGTTTGAAGATTTTAGTTCTGTCTCTGTTTAGTTTTGTTTCTGGTTTTCTAGACATGTTACTTATTTTAGACAAGTTTTGGCAGTTTCGGAGCAGGGCCTGGACCACGAAGTACAAATGCTATCATATCTGTGTGAAAAAGGGATAGTGCTATTCGTCTTGTATAACTCCGTCTCTCTCTGACATAGGAAGCATGATGGATTTAAGACGTCATGGTAGGGCTACAGTAATAACTTCATAAAGCATATGAAATTTTGAGAGTTTGGGAAATACTTAAGTTATTATTTCTATATCTCAATTAAGCAGTTACAAACTTATAACTTGGAGTAGCAGATAATTCGTAGTAAGAGTTTTAGTATTAATCCCGTAATTGCTGAAGTCTAAACAAAACTTCACCCTACAGCTGATGATACCGTGATTGACCTTATTTGCGAAGACGAAAATACTCTTCAAGGTTTCGATGCCCAGCCCAAAAAACTTCCATATTACATAACAGTGGTTGTGCAGCCAAGTTCAACACAAACGTATAAATAGATTAAGATTAATACCCAACTATTTTTAGCACCGTTTGAACTATTTTCGGCTTCTGCGATAAACATACAACTAACTAAACACATTGGCTCAATGGAATGTTTGGATTTCGCGAATTATTTTATTTTGCAGTTCTGCGTTCGATGTTGAAGATAAGTAATTTATTTTCGATAATTTAGTAGAGCTGTTTCTATGAGTAAGGTAGTCTTGCTAAGCGTTTATTTATGGTTTCCAGATTAAAAGGTCAGATCATCAGTACTTAGAATAACGTATTAATAATACTACTGTCGGTGATTAGGTGCCTGCAACGATAGTTATGGCCCCGATATGCATCCTTGCAGGATCCCCTGGGAAATTAAACAATAAAGTTGACTGCAATGCTGTGCGTCACCGATAATATAGAAGACAAAATATTTAGACCGAATAATTTGACGAGCATGTCAATAGGAATGTTGGTAAATACTGTCTTATTCACGCCTGTTTCTCTTTAATCAACATACATTTTAACAAAGTTGATGTATGTAACTGCACTTTGTTGAATCATTGCCTTTAAAAAATCTATCATAACATCGTCATGTTTTAGAGTCTTTTGTTTGTATTTACATAACGACTGAGTCACAAGAAGCTCACAAAATAGACACTATTATATTTACATCTAAAGCAATACGTAGTTTATAAAAAGATTATGATTCACCAACTGTTCTGTTGACGGTTGCATAAACGTGGAACGCCTCTGTTTTGTACGAACACACAGTTTTATTGTTAACTATGTGTCGGTAATCTTGCGCTGTTATGTTCCGTCTCGTAATCATTGTAAATTGTTATGATTGTAGAATTAAATTGCGATTAAGAACGTTTCAAAATGATAGTTCTAATCTCAATCACTTCAAAAGAGGAACTACTGTAACATAGGGTTTCTACCTTTTTGGTCTGAACGATTACTGAAGGTCTTATTTTGATTTCCGTCAAACATTTGCAGGCGGAAGAAAAGTATTGTCAATTTCTATGCGTGAATCAGTATAGGTAATAGTGCCTCGCATATCTCCGTTTCCGTATCCTTATTATTATATTTATCATGAATAGAGTATCCCTTTTCCTCGTTGACTTATTACGTTGGGTTTTCCTGTTAAAGGGTTAATTTTATGTCAATAATATCATAACGTGTAATATTTGACACAGATTTCTCTGTGTTTTAATAATTTAACACTGTGCGAAAACATTGAGTCATAAGTGTTTTGGTCGCCATATGTTGCATGTCGTGACTCTGGAACACGGCCTCGGCTGTATTGAATAGTATTCTTAATATCACGTTGTCTTTTGATAAACATTCTTTAGCGTTTGTTGACTTACACGATTTACAGTATGGTGGAATTTACAAGTATATGAATCAGGTATTCTGAATGCATTTCCTGATACAGCGTTGGTACCGAAGAAATGTGAATTATTTAAACAGGTACTCTAAAATCGCATTTATCTTATTTGAACGTGATTCATACAATTAAGCAGTTTTCGCTTAATTGTATAACTAATGATTATTTAAAATTTTAACTGAACACAAGTAGATATTAACCAAACACATTTTACATAACAATTTGAAATAAATTGCTAAACGAGGAAGCCTTCAAGGCCCATAACTTGCGATCGTAACAAAATCCAATTACAACTCTAAAAGAATTCATCGTCTGAGTTGAACGACCTTTTATTAGTGCCGATATTCGTAATGTGTCGTGTTATGCTTCATGTTTATATGTTGAATCAAGTGTCCAGGTGATGGTAATTGCCTCTCTTTCAGACGCCGCTGCAGCTTTGTGTCGCTACAAGGGTTTATGGTGAACGGTTCTCCGTGTTCTTTTAACTAACAATATTTCATCTCTTTCTTTCCAGATGGACTTTGTTGCTGTCTCGCTCCTGCCGTACAACGGAATGTTTCTATCATAGAAGTGTTTTGCATTCCTCTTGCTTCTCGGAAACTGTTTCTATATTGTAAATGGAAATGGGATCAGTAATGTTAGTTTGCATTGGAGATAATTTCTGCTAACTTTGAGTTATAGTGCGTTGTTAACTCGTGACTTATATTGTAGCATTAGGAATTTCTTTCCAGCTCGTATCTTCTTCGAATTCCAATTTTCTTTAGTAACTTGTTAGGTTGTAAATAGTTTAGTAGGTACTTGGGAATATCAAATATTCTGTCCATGACCTTGGTTCGTCGATTTCGGTCGATAATTGATTTCTAGAAAAAGAAAGTAAATCGAGGTTATATTTTCAAATCAAACCTTTACTAAAGTTAGGTCCTACGAACGTGTGAACCTACATTCTGGTCAATCATTTAATTTTCTGACTGATTCTTTTACAAGTCTAGTCATGCACACTATTCTCAATGCGTTATAAATTTATAATGCAAAATCGAGAAACTAAACACTATTTTATTATTGAACTGTCAATTCAGGATAAATTATGGTATTAATATATTTGTGATTATTTAGTCTCATTAGTTTTACGGTTTCCTAGTCGGAGGAATATTTTCGGTAAGCAATACGTGCTTACACAACTCTGATTAGCCTGCTGATAGACAAATTCTACCTGTGCACCTTACTGCTTCTGAAATAGGGTTCAGTTTCGTTTGATTATATCTTGTTTAAATGGTAGCTATAATTTGTTTGGAGCCATTCTTATCGAGTTACGATTACGACTCGTTACGATCATCCAGGGATTTCACTTTTTTGTCTACGTTCATCTGATTTTCCTATTATAACATCACGTAATAGGTCCTTATCGAATTCCCTTTGTTTCTTTGCTAAGTGTTCGGCTAGATCCAAGTTCTTTTTTTAAGAATTTGAGTGAGCCTGGAATTTATTCGTCGGTTTCTGGTCTTTTCTTACTGACGAATGAATTGAAAAATTCTTAGGGTAGGTTCTAGAATTTTCCATTCCGTTCTTTTTAGACTCGATGTTGTCGTTTTGTTATGTTTCTTCTACGTCAGTATAAATAGTCTATCGGTATGCGTCGGTTACTACACTTTATATGCGATTGTTTAATTGACGTCAGAGCCAGATTATTGATCGTTTTTTACTTATATTTGATAACCTCTGTCTGTATCTACAAATCGTGCTCTATTGGTAACGTTCATTAAGGCCACTAGATGTCTTGTCTCGACGTCATTGACTGAATTTCATATAGTCGTTATCTAATCTGATGTGCTAAGGGCGTCTATATTTAGGTGGCAATCATACTTTATTCTCTTCCTTAATTTCAGATATTTTTACACACCTACAAAATTATAAATAGTACTTAAAGTGATACAGTTACTGTGATAGACGTAAAATTTAGTATGCACTAAAACCTAGTGATAAAATCAGTGAAATGTCCTCTTTCTAAAAATGGAAAGGAAGTTAACACGCGAAGATTTCATGAGGAAAAGTTTTCGTGCACCGAGGGTTTCGCCCGCCCCAGAAGGTCAAGAGCCGACTGTAAACGGTGCGCCACCACCATCGCCGGTGTCCTTAGCCATGTTGGAGAGAAACACGCCGCCACAACGAACCCAGTACGAGGTGACATCCTCGGGGATAGCTCCTAAACGACTCGAAATCAACAGAGCTCATCCCATCCATCTGAAATCATTCCAAGCCCCCGAACCCCCCGACGATGCCGCTCCGATGCCCCCGTCAGACGATGTTCTACGTAAGCTTGAGCGGCAAATTGGAGAAATGGAAAGAGGGCTAGAAAGAGCACAGAACGGTACCGTAGGAGTCGACGAACGAGTGAGATACGCTGAACACGAAAACCTTTTACGTACAGGCGTGTCTTCAGTCGGTGGTGGAGGATACCTACCAGCTGATTCTGACACAGAACATGACGTAGTACCCTTCAATAGAAACGAAAGTACACGAAGCAGTACTGGTGGTGCTACTCCAGTACCGAGACCAGCTACTCGACTTGCTAGAACGAATTCTGATACTCAACAGTCAGTCGCAGCTACTGCACGCCTGATGAGGAAGCTAGCTGACGGTGGCAACAAAGATGAAAAGACTAAGGTTATATCTCGAAAGGCGATCCAGGCGAGGATGGAGAGGGTAAAGAACTCTGTCACAGGAAAGAATGAGCACAGGGTCTTAGCTGAACATAGGGTGGACCCACCATCACCGAGGACACCAACTTCTCCTATCACTACAAGATCCTCTCAGGTAACGATGATTCTTCTAAGTATTGTGGATGTCCATGTTAATACCGTCCATAGTAAACAAACGGTCGTATTTCACGGAAGTTAAATTGAAATCACACTTGACTCACGGAAGTGAGCAAAGCCAAGTTCTGCTGATATATTTATTACTTGCATTTGTAAGTTATAATTAAAATTTATGAAGAGCGAACTGCTTAGTTTCTCTGCTACGGAAAACAGAAACTTAATCGCCTTCTAAGTTGCGTTTTCTCTCATGTTTCAATACTGTTTTACTTAAAACTAGCATCGCCCAGCGGTTTCACCCGCGTAGTTTCAGTTCCCGTGGGAATATGGGGATATAATATGCTTAAGTTCACCGGACATAGTGTAGCTTCCCAACAGTGAAATAATTTTTCAAATCGATTTAGTAGCTTCGGAGCCTATTCAATGCAAACAACAAACAAGCAATCAAATCTTTCCTCTTTATAATATTAGTGTAGATAAATTTGACAACAATTTCAGAAGTTTTCTGTTTGTAGTAACTTTATTTTGAATTAGCTTCTGCCCGCGACTTCGGCCGCGTGGAATAGTTACTAACCCCTCGATTTTGAAACATTATTCATTGCTGCCCCGCTACTATTAGTCTTAGCGTGATAATATATAGCCTATAACCTTCCTCGATAGATAAGCTATCTAACTCTGAAAGATTTTTTCAAATCGGACCAGTCGTTCCTAGGATTAGCCCGTTCAAACAATCAAAAAAACTCTTCAGCTTTATTATATACTAGCAGCGCCCCGCGGTTTCACCCGCGTAGTTCCCGTTCCCGTGGGAATACGGGGATAAAATATGTAACTTTTAATGATGTAAGAATTTTTGAAATCGGTCCAGTAGTTTTTGAGTTTATTCGTTACATACAAAAATACAAATCTTTCCTCTATAATATTAGTATAGATATTAGTACAGATAAGCCCTTCGTACCTTTTTGGTAAGTGTCGATCTATCCATCCAACATATAATATTTTTATGACACCAACAAATCACTGTCTCAGCTTCTGATACATTTTTATGTGACATTAAATGTTATCTGCAGCCCACACGCATATTCCTAACTCGTATGAACCGTTGGGTAACACGGGGTACTAATGTTACTTAATATTATTCACACTTGCTTGCGTAATGTATACAAATGGCGGTAGACAGAAATCTCAGTTGATTATTTGTTGAGATGGCTTTTCAATAATACCTTTGGCAGTAAAAAGGTTAATCAAATGTTTATGGATAGTAGGCAAATGAGATTTTTTATGTTCATATTTATATGAGATTTTCGGAGTTTAAATATTGATTAAAAGTGTTAATGGAACTTTGTGACATTTAAAAGTCTGCTAAGTTTAGTTTATGTCAATACATGTACGTATTTTTTTATTCGAAGAATCTAAACAAATTCATGCGTAGTCATATGTTTTAATGGCAATGTGTTGTTCACCTTCAAAAAAAAAAACGATCTCGTAATAGTTATTACCTTTTTCCCTGTTATCAAACACAAACAGCCTTATTCCTTATACCTGCTGCGAAAAGTTAATTTGTAGCAGATGGCGCGTGGCGGTGACGCGGGGTCTCTGACGTCATCGTACACGATATCACGACTGGCCGGTGTAGTGTTCAAAATGTGAAAACATATTGTTTTTATGATTTCTTAACAATTTATGCGTGTAGAATGTTTTGTAGTGATCTTTAGGTAAACTATAAGTACCGGTGGCCGTACTACGAAGTGCCAATGTCCGGTTGAGCAGTAACCAGCCTTAGTGTGCTGAACTGCGAGTGGTCACGTCAAAAAACAAAAAAAAAACGAAATGCCAAAGCTGCCATGATTCAGTGTGAGGGAAAGGGATAGTGCTATTCGTCTTGTGTAACTCCATCTCTTTCTGACACAAGAATCATGGTGGATTTAAGACGTCATGGTAGGGATGCAGTTTCCGCGGAAAAGTACCTATAGACACACTAAGCAGAATTAATACCAATGAATATCTCCAAAGCTGCGTAGCTTTAAAGATTACTCTGTTTATACGCATAAAGACAAGACATTTTGCAACAACTAGCAACACAAATATAAGTTTCTGTATTTATGTTTTGATACCGTAACAACTGACGCGAAAACTGTTTGTTTTCCGATTTTTATCTCCAATACCATGTACTAAAGATTTCTTTTTTATTCTTTTCACAGGTAAGCACAAAGAATCCAAATAAAATGTCGATGTTGTCTGCGCACGGTAGAATAGTGGGGTAAGTAAGTATGCGCTTTGTTTCCGTCTGATTAATTTCCTCCATTAACGCCGAAGCAAGATTTAAACTTAAGCGAAAAGGAGAGAATTATTCGGCGCAAAGTACTTTCATTAAGTAGAGTAGGTAATATGTGTAGAAAAATCTTTACTTGATTTTGAATTGGTGGAGCGAAAAATTACGGCTTGGGTGTACCGAGACCATACCTCTGCATATGTTTAGAAATTGGTATCCAATTCATCATGTACACATCGCCTTTCGACTTACCTCAACAATTCCGTAATAATTTAATTCGATAACGACACGGTTGGCGCAGTGGTTGAGCGATTGACTGCTGCGCTACGTGCTGGGGGTTCAATTCCCGCACGGAACAAATATTTATACGGCCTACAGATAGTTGTTCCGGGTCTGGCCGTTTTTGTATGTGAAATTGTATGTTTGTAAACGCACCCATGACACATGAGTAATTCCTAGTGTGGGGGAAACGTTTTCTTTTTAAATAATTATAATAAAAACTTGACCAAACATACTTATGAAGTATTAATGAAGGCTCTTCTAAGCTGCTAACTACCGCACACATTTTTGAGGAGATACGTAATTTTAACATGATTACGTTTTAGTAACCACATAAACTTAACAAACGATATTAAAATGAATATCCCCATCACCGAACTCCGAGGGTATCCTTTTATGGGTTTAGCACATTGTAAAATTTATGAGAACCATTCAATTTTACGAGCAGCTAAGATTTATCCACACTACTAAGATTTTAAACGTTATTTCAAGCTATTCCAAGGTTAGATCAAAATATTTAGGAGCTCGACGCGGTTAGAATGATGAGTACGGAATTTAAATCGCACGCGGCATAACTCACAGTTTACGGAATTCCGGAACCGTTTGTTATACGAACAGAAACACAGAAACTGTTTATGTAATTATAATTTTATTGCTTTGATGAATGATTTTTATGTGACGAGCGTGAACATTAATATTGGTGTATATTATTGATTATTATTTGTACATCGTGTGCAAACAAAATAAATTTAATCGGTGGTTATTTGTGCAGAGAGAGAGAGAGAGAAAGAAAGAGTGATTGGGGAGTAACTAAAAACCAAAACATTCCGTAATGTTTTAGTTGACAGGCATAAATCATATTATTATGAAATATAATCCAAACTACACTAGTTTATGCCTGCCAGAGTTGCGGAATATCTTTGTAAGAGTCACCGCGGCCAGGGCCGTCTTAACCCCTGCAGGGGCCCCTGGACACACGACCGGGGCCCTTTTCGAAAACTGAAAACCGGCCAAGAAAGTGTCGTAGGACAGGTAGCTGACTTCCGTCGGTATGACCACGTAACCGTACTACCCAGTGGAGATTCTGCCTGGAATAGGTTTGACCGAATTTCGTCAGAATCTAGTTTACGGTTCGAGTTGGTCGTTTCCTAAGCAGTACCTATAAAATAAATTGGGGACCCCCAATGAAGCGGGGCCCTGGGCACGTGCCCCTTGTGCCCTTATGGTAAAGACTTGACCGCGGCCCTGGAACGAAAACGGCATTTTGGAGGATCTCGTATGGGTTTTAGTCATTAAGAGTCCGACATTACAGTGTCGTAGTCTCCGCTTCGCCCAGAGCGGTAGAAGTCATTTGATGATATCCCTGCCTTCTCAAGCGTTACGTAGTATATCATACATACGACGCCTTTTTTTTCTACATCCTATCCAATCTATATCCAAAGCAATCGTCGGATAAGAAAAATATTTTCCTTCTTTTATTTTGCTCTATCAATCTACTATCAATGTAAGAATTGGCACTACATATTGTCACGGAATCTCACGTCTCTTCGATATATATTGTAACAAACATTTCATAAAACCTAACGAAACCACGCTCTTCAGAAGCTATCCAGTTACTAGATTTCTATGGATGGCGGAGCGTACAAAAATTACGTTCGTTCTCGACGCCCTCTTTCCGTATACTGTTTGATAAATCGTTTTTGCATAATATGCTAACATTATTTATTCCAGTCTCCGCTTCGAAGCAAATAAAGTCAAATTCCTTTGAGCGTTTTTCAAACTTTTTTTATGAAATACCCTCAAGCTTGGCGAGTGCACTTCCACTTAGTTCAAATTGGAATTGATTTTACAATCGGATACAAGTTCTTGTTATAGTTGTGAATGTGCTCAGAGCGTTTCAATGTTTGTTTGCAATCTGAAAGTTTTCCTTTCATTTTATAAAGTAGGTACAACTGAAAATACTCGTGTTTATTAAACAAACGTGAGCAGCCTGATATTATTATAACAGTTTCTTTAGCATGGAAACCAATTTCTACTAAAAAAATAAAACAAAATAAAAGACGGAAGAAAGAGTCGAGTTATAAAGATTAATAGTGACAAAGCAAAAAGTAGGTCGCTCGATACGGCACCGATCAATCCAAAAACCTTGGCATGCTAACTGACTGATATGCATTCATTATGCCTACTTTTTGTTCCTCTATCATGAATATGCCTAACTAGCTTCATCCCGCGGATTCGCTGCCTTGCCCTAGCCTGGATGGAACGTGCATTTACCGTTGCCTATGAGGCACACCGCCCGTTGAGCATCCTATCAGTCAAAGAATCTTCGTAACCGGATCAGTACATCCAGAAACAACTACAATCAAACAAATATATATTCGATTAGATTTAAATATAGCTCTACGTATTGAAAGGTAATGAAGGGTCAAAGGGCTATTGTGTAAATGTTTATTTCCATGCGAAGCGTGGAACGGCGGAAAACGTAAATGCAACTTGGTATAAAAATCATGGGATACGATTTGCCTAGAAAAACAGAATGGTAATAGAAAGTCAAGTCGCATAAAACGACCGATTTTCTTTCTCTCTCGTAACGGCACAAACTATGTATGAATTATCGCACAAGTTGGACCGATAAAAGCGTAAAACTGGCCAATGAGATGACGCTCGGGCTTTGTTCAGCATTAGACTTAGACTTCTACAATCTTTCGGTAGGAATGTTGATGGAAGAATAGCCGTAAAATCGGTAAGCCGGTCAGCAAAAAGGTAGTGGGACTGACTGGCAACGGTATTGCAAGCGTTCATAACTTCATAGTCTGCGCGGCCAGGAACGCACAGGGCACTAGGAGGAACACGGGTGCGGCTTAGTCAGTAAGAGTCTGACACTCCCTTCCGCTCCGCTCATAGCGGAAGTAGTCATTTGATGAGTTCTCATCCAGAAAAAAAAGCGTACATAACTTAGTTATAACTTTTGCTACTCGGGAAGGCCAGACTTCAAACCAGCAACTTTTTTATCAACATCACAAAATAATAACACTTTTAACAAAATTGCCAGAAGAGTTTCAAAAACAGCGATTAAAGTTAACGAAACCTAATGAACTTCTATCGAGGAAAGCCTGGTGTTTCATCGACGAATTTCAGCTGAAATATCCGGGCGAGTTTGCGAGTAAGAGTTTATTAATTTTCAACGATGAATGAACGAAAGTTCCAAACAGAATTTCTATATTAAAGCCAGGGTTGGGATCTGGACAATGTTGAGAAGAATTTTAAAGCTTAAACCAAAAAAGGTCACACTTTTTTGTTTGGAATCAACGCTCCTACCATATTTGTTATTATTTTTGTAAATGATTAAAATGTTCAGTTTTCCGAAAGTTTTCTCAATCTATATTGAGAGAAAAGAAAAAGAAGAAACGAACGAACAGGACGAAGAAAGAAGGAGGAAGAGGTAACGTTTGTGAGTTTGTGACGTTGTAAGGGGTAATCTCTGGATCTACTGAACCGATTTTCAAAATGATTTCACCAATAGGAAGCTACGTTATTGTGGAGTGTCATAGGTTCTATTTTAGCCCGGTATTGCCACGATTACGGGAACAACGTGGGTGAACCGCGGGGCGCTGCTAGTACTATATATCTATATACTAATATTATAAAGCTGAAGAGTTTGTTTGTTTGAACGCGCTAATCTCAGGAACTACTGGTCCGATTTGAAAAAATCTTTCAGTGTTAGATAGCCCATTTATCGAGGAAGGTTATAGGCTATTTTATCCCCATATTCCCACGGGAACGGGAAATACGCGGGTGAAACCGCGAGGCGCTGCTAGTATTTTAATAAAACTCTGGCGAAGTGTGTGTTACTTGATAGATATAACCTTGGGTTCTTCAAGCACTATCCATTGTCGACCACATCATTGGTAACCATCAAGTGAGGTGGTGGTTAAAGAACGCTATTTAATCAATAAGAAAAAATGTAAAACATATCCGTTTCATCGCTGGACTCTGGTTGTTGTGATTTCTTAATTGGATTTCTAAATATATGGGTACGCAAAATCCTGAATTTTAATGAGCCTCTAAAAATCTTTACCCCTTAGACTCTGCGAGATAAATTGGGATAATTTAGCGTCGAGGGGATAATACTGCCGACATTAAAGCTATAAATATTTTCGTGGCTTATCAAGTTCGTTTACGTTATAAGTAAGAGAGCCTAATACCTACCACTTACGAGAAGAGATAGAATGAGTAGAGGCGCTTAACAACTAAGCTACAGCCTCTGGATGTTTTAGTCTTGTCCCAAGTGGCATCGTCTCCCTTTGGTACTAGAGACTAGATCCATCCCAATTCAAGAAAAAAGATTGTAGAATATTTACGTGTATCTTGCCGTTTCCTGTTCAACAATTTAGAAAGGGTTCGCCTTTCTCTCAAAACATACAGTCCCATTATTTTAATTTAAAAACCAAGTGTATAAAACATAGTCATTTGTCAAAAGGGTTAGGTAAACCTCGAACATGTTATATGTATTTACCTTCACCAGCCAACCTGTCATGAACAACAGTTATTAATTTATGTTCCTTTACTTAATTTCGTAATACATGTTATTATTGTCAAGATTGCGTAGGTTATTTATGATGCTGTAGTTTTGCTATTAAGAAATAGTTTTGATGCAGTTCATTTAGTGGAGGGTTTGAAGAGGGTGTTAAGTCGAGATATGCCTGGAGCTTTTTTATTGGTCGTTTATCCGTCTGTTAACCACTAACCAACCAATGGCGTTAAGGCTCATAGCGTAGGATAGATAAACGATCAATAAAGTAGCTCAAAAACCGGGAATTAGGAAGTTAAAACAGTCAGTCGTGCCAGTAGCCCGAAAATCTGATAACCAACCTTGCTATGTAGTCGTATTTCCCAGTTACTGGGTTGTGAAGGTCAGAGCAGTCGTTCCATATAAAATAAGCCGAATAAAATTAATGATGGAAGACGATTCCAATTTAGTTGGAAAAAAACTAAGGAGATTTTATAAACCATTGATGATTGTTTTTAGCTGTTGTCAAGCATTAACTATTTTTTTAAATGAGGGTCATGATTCATTATTATTGATGAAAAAAATTACAAAGCAATTACATTATTTCATTACACAAACTGCTTCCGGGTCTGTTATCAGATTAACCGTTCATTCCACATTCAAATATGTATCGTCATCATGTAATTAAAAATTCTGAAACAGACATACTGATATTGAATCGTTTGAAATCCCGAGTTTACTCAGATGATTATACTTCCTAAGGGTACTGTTGTTACCTTCCTCATGGAGGTCTTTACGTGAAGTACGGGTGATCAGCTACATCCATTGAAACGGGGAGGGAATTTCAACTTAGTAGGGAAATGGAACAGTGGTAGCCGAGTGGTAACGGCCCCGCCTTACGAATTGTAAGTGGCGGGTTCAAACCCAGCCAGACGTGTTTGTGTAATTAATTTCATTACCACTGCTCTCAAAACGGTGAAGGAAAACATCGCAAGGAAACCGGCATGTCCTAGAACCAAAAATTCGAAAACATGTGACATTCACCAACCCGCACTGGGCCCGCGTGGTGGATTACGGCCCATTCCCTCTCCTAGAGAGGAGGCCTGTGTCCCAGCAGTGGGAACATTAAAAGGCTGATTATGATGGGGAAGTACTTGCCCTTTTTCAGTTTCCTGGTACAACTGGGTCAGATATCAACTTGCAATATAATATCCGTGTAATTACAAATAATTTATCGCTTTCGATGCTGCACCACCCCCGCAGTTGTAAGCGTGGGCGACTTTACACGAGTTACATTCTCATTTGCATATACCTCATCCACGGCATTCATAATGGCGAAGATGGTGCCTGCTTCTCCTTAATTAAGCTTCTCTTCCATGTATATTGCATGAACTTTGTTTGTTGAATATTGATTGTTCCAGTTTCTGCTAGCCCAGTAAATTCGACTGCAGATCTTGGGATACGCAAAGTTCGCATAACTGATGTTCACATAAAATGTTTTACTGTTTCATCAACAGCCTGTTGCAGTCCACTGCTGGACATAGGCCTCTCCAATTGCACGCCACTTCGATCTATTTTCGGCTTCTCGCATCCAGTTTCTGCCAGCCGTCCTGCGCAAATCGTCACTCCACCGTGCCTGAGGACGTCCTACACTACGTTTGCCGAGACGTGGAAATATTTTACTGTTTACAAAGAAATATTTGACACTACCTCATGCATGCGCGGAACTAACACATAGCAGGTCTTAGGATTCAACCGAGTTTAGTTTTGTTCGATAAGGGCTGTGGTGGACCGTAAAACGCCTTCTGAAGTTGTCCAAGTAAAAACTAGCAAGAGGTCTAAAGATCGTCTATCTGTTTTTCATACAATTATTGCTCTTATATGTCTGTAGTATAACTTTGAATCCACTCAGGATTTCCCTACGTCACTTTACATATTTTAGAGCTATCTTATACCCGAATGGAATCGGCTCGCTTTTCAAATATATGGAAATTCACGCTTAATTAAGTCATGCATAATTTAGCAATATTTAAAAAAATATCATAACGGCGTCCAAGCTATTCGTGACGTAACTATGTACCTGCATCACACCCACATGAACGAGTGGGTGTGTTCAGTCCACATGAATTACAACTGCATACAACCCACTGTACAGTTATTCTATGACGTAAGAGGGAGTGGGCTCTTTTGTGCCAAGTCCAGAAAGTACTCCTGTTCAGTTAAGTTCTAAGATAGGAGAAAGACGTCATTGTGAGTGAACTCGATTTAAAATTCAAAATCTTCATTTTAAAATAATGTAGTTTGTAACTACGCTGAAGCGAATAAAGAAAAAAGAAAAGCGAAGCTGAAATAGGTGTTTATTATCTTTTTAGCCTACTTTTCCCTTTGGCGATTGCCAACGCTAGGCCTCGTGAAAATATTTGTTTCAATTTATTATTGACAGACTCTGTTCCGGATACAATTATCTTTTCATTTAATGTGACGTATAAAAAGTTAAGAAACGCAGAAATTTATTTTGTTTTTGCCTGTTTTAGCAAAATAGTCCTCAGTCAAATTTATTATTCTGTGCCCCGGGATCTCAAATAGGGACAACGACCCTGGATTTGTGACTGAGTGTCTTCCATCTAGAATGGATTTGTTTTTATCAATAACACTTCTCCCAAGACCATTACACTCCACATTACCAGCTTTAATTCAGCCAGAATCTCGGAGACCATTAAAGCTTTAATTACTGATACGATAGTGTTTGTAGGGTAACGTTTTGGTCCACGATTGTAGAGGTATTGTCTTTAGACCACTGAATGAAACTTAAATAGACTACTGATTGGCTAGATCCAATGAAAAGAGAATAGATATAGTTAACGTTGGTACAATTGTAATGAATCAAAACGCTTTTAGTATGGTATTATTGTGGTTTAATGATAACTTGGATTTATTTATAGTTTTGTTAAATTAAACATGGTTTAGTGGATGATTATGGTGATCAATCGTGTCTAAATAAGTTGGAATTAAAGCCAGACATAATTTGTTTACAATGGGTATTCTTCATATTCATGTAACCTGAAACTTTCAGTGAAAAGCGTTAGAGCTTTCTGCATCCTTTGTTTCTGCAGAAAGCGAAATCACATTATTATCATACTCACCAACTGATTGAAATACTGCTACTTTGGTTGACATAATTATTGTGATTCTCTCATTTTTCATTTCATTTTGTTTTTATTGCTGTAACTACGCCGACATTTTTTTTTAAATATATTTATCACTACATAGTATAAAACAAAGTCGCTTCCCGCTGTCTGTCCCTATGTATGCTTAGATCTTTAAAACTACGACTACTAGTACTACTTCTTATTACATAGAATGATTCAAGAAGAAGGTTTATATGTATACTACATGCATAATATAGCAGAAATTTATTTATTGCACCCGTGCGAAGCCGGGGCGGGTCGCTAGTATAATCTAATTCGAATGATCTGCCACCAATTTTTTTATTTTTTGTTTGAAATTGTAAACCTTTGCATGCCCATGTGACGGTAAAATATGGAGAACCTTACTATTATAAAAACACCTGTATATTATACCCATGTTTGCAAAAAAATTAAATGATTTGATTTGATCATTTACTTAAATTGGAGATTGGGCCGGCCATGGACAAGAACAGCTCCAAAAGGCAGCCTTAGTCAGGGTCAGTATTATTTTGGATCCATAAACTGCTTATTTATATTTTGTCTTTCGTAAAGACATAACCTTAAAAAAATATTTCCAGATAAAATAAAAGCACAAAACAAGCAATAGCACGCCTCGTACACTATCTCCATTGATAACTATATTCCTAACTTTTCCGTATACACAGTGGTTTCTAAAACTAGGACGTGCCTTGTTCCGATACGGTTTGAAAAACGTTTGGCTCCCAGCCACAGAACTTGCCTCCATCGTAAACTTGAAAGTCTTTTCCGTACGTGTTTTAGTAATATAGACTTCGATAATGGTCGGGAATTTTCGACTTTTGAGGTCGATCTGTGGATATCGTTTGATGATGGGAGTTGGTTATTTTTACATGGATTAGGTTTTATAGCGTTAATTTATTGTATCATTGTGAAGGCTATCGTCAAAATGTTATATGTAAATATGTGGGATTGTATCGCTGTCGAAATGACATGTGATTAATTCTTATATTTTAAAATTTTACTGATACAATGGAACTTCGTCTAGGGCCTAAGGTAAGCTATATAGTATTATTTTTACTTATGCTTGTTCATTGTCAATAGGATCTTCCATTTTTTACTTCAAAAATCTTATTCACAAGAGTTACAATCTACACCCAGTCCCCAAGAAATTTTAAATTAGAAATAACGCCGAAAAAGGAAGAAGACATTACCACGCTTAAATTACAAGGACACAATTTTCGGGACATCCGGAAACATTATTAAGGCTCATTATTTAATTAAGAGCCCAAACGAGGGTCCCGAGGACAATAGACTAGATTCTGGCTTCTTTTTAAAGGTTTTCTTTTTACGATTTCTTGCGTCATTTACCATGTTTTGTTACTGATATTTTTAGCTAGGTACTTACTTCCTAAGTTTATTAAATGTCTCCTTGAATCTTATTTTAATATTTCAAGCGTTATAATGTAAACTATGAAGTTTAGTAAGTCTACATTATTGTCATCACAATTCACAGATTATGCAACACAAGTATTTTCACAGTGGCATCCACACGTGAATTTACTTTTCTATTAAAACTGGTATGTTTAGGAACATGCACGATTATCTTCATGTGCATATTTTGAAGTTGTTCCACAATTTCGACTAGAATTCACCGTGCATAGATGACCAACCTGAAAGATGCACGTGAATCGTGACCAGTATTTTAGATTTTAAAATGTTGTTTTTCCAAAGATTTTGATACATTCTGGTACAGAGATACTCTCTGGTACGCGTGCAAAAACTAGTAATCTCATAAACTTGAACATTTCCAACACAACGATAGCGCAAGCGAACAAATACTTCCACATAACTACGATAGAAACGTAAACACTTTGTACTAACTAGGTAAACACTTGTAAATCTGTCAGCAGCGTCATGACGTCGGCGAAGCCCCACAGGACCGAAGCCCGAGCACTGCTGCTTTACCAAGATTATTATTATATTCAGCTGCCTCCTGTGATGGTAGAGACGCAACCCTTTGTCTAGATCTGAGAAAATGTGAAGTGCAGTAAACAGTTGATGCTTATTTAACTTCAATAGCTTGTAGAGGTGGTTATAGTGGAGGTAGAATTGCAGTTTTATGGCATGTTAAGAGCGTATACGCCATACGGCATTTCATACAAAATTTTAAGTCCTTATTTTCTGAAATGACTAAACCGATTTTAATGAAACTATACACACATAAGCAGGATACATAGGTCTGAAGAGTTAGTAGAAAACAATTTCGATAAATAGTGTTACAGTTAAATTAGACCCATTTTAAATTTTCCCTACAAACATAAATTTCCAGTAATCTTTTTTTAAATAAGACATTTCGAAAATGTCTGTAACTAACTTTTTAGACCTATGTATCCTGCTGATATGTGTGAAGTTTCATAAAAATCGATTCAGTCATTTCGCAAAGTAGTGACTTGAAAATTTGTATGAAATGCCATTCGACGTACACGCTCTTATAAATGCGACTGTTGTCTTTAATAAATCTGTTTCTGTTTTTCTTATTTTATTACTCACCCGATGGATAGCAATGATGTGGTTGGCGATGGTGGGTGGACCACTAGCATCAGTAACAGCAGCACCTATTCACTCTAGACTGCAAGACCTCTAGGTTTTAGCTATCAGGAAACACCTCCCGACTCCGGACTATGTTGTATCAAGGGTTTTTACAAAATCGGCCATTTGTTTTGACCGACATTTTTTCATCTTGTTTAGTCGTTTCGGACGTCAATATTGATATTTAATTAGGTCCGCTGCTTTGGCCATTTTCACCGATTTTTTCTTATCTTCAGTGACGAATTTGTTATTTAAATTCATTCGTTGCCTATCATGCTATCATCTCACTATATTCACATCTATCACCTGAACGCATTTCATTCTGTATTCTGTCTGATGCTGCAGTAATTTTAAATTTATATGTATGACCCATACTTATACGTGTACCTATCCATATCGACGGCTCATGCATTTATTTCCTTGATTACATTGAATCATTTAAATTCAACGAATTGCAATCAGGCTATCAGAATTGAACAAGTAAAAAGTAAATTTTGTGGGATGTGTGTCTGCGTGTATTAATACCAATGTAAATTATGTCTGTGTGTATTTGATGTAATTTTAACTAATAACTTACGATTAAATTCCTTGCAAAATGCAACTTCTATGTTATCTCTTCACCATTATACCTTTGTTCATTAAAATTAAATAAATAAATGACATTATCAATATTTTAGTAACTGAATTTAAAAAAGAGCCCATGGCTATTGAGCAAATCACTTTAAATTTTTTGTAAATACGGTTTCATTTTAATTGAATAGGATAAATATACTGTTTTTGTGGTAGTCGCGCTGTTACGATCTCATGATGAAACATAGTTTTAAAACTGATTAGACAAAGTGAGTTTCTAATCAATGTTGCCAAGTTTGACTCTGTAAACGTAAACAATAGACGATCCTATACAAATAAGTATTAAACTCAAACTAGCAGATCCTCATACTGGGAACAACTACTGAGATGTTAGCGCTTTGGAAGTCGGAAGCTCGGAAGTTCGAAGACGAAGAAAGTACTGAGTTCTATTTAAAGTTTGGAATATGAACCGTATGAAGCAAAGTGTGTTCTGTAGAAGATATTAAAGTCTTCGTTTAAGTTGGAAATTAAACCCTTAAAACTTGGAGGCGACAAAAACACAAGGTTCTTCCTTAAGACCCAATATTTAATATCCTGTCGAACATAGACATTCTTTTGGCCAAAATTAATAAAACCCCGCTCTGACCCTCCAAAGATCGAGACTAAAAAAACAAATAATTCAGAGACGTAGGCACCAACTGACGTAACGTCTAAGGTAAATGCAATAACCACCATCAAATGGCATACCAAATAAAAATCACTAGCATACAAGCGAAACCCAACCTTTGCTTTCTAAAAATAGCGTACAATTTTGTCTAACATCCACAGTTGTATAAGACGTTTCAAATTTTTGGTTGGAATATAGGGCGGTGGATACTCCACCCCATCTAGTGTACTTCCGACAGTCGTTTTCCGAATGCCGCGGTGAACGCACGGCTGTTGCGTTTCGGATTATGGTGTTGTCATAGTATTTTTGTGTTTGTGACATGGCTAGGAAACGGGTAAGGAGTGGTTTGACATAATTAAAATGGGCTAGGTTATTCGCTAGAGATTTTACGTACGAATTAGGTTTTGATATTTGAATTACTTTTATTCGTCAGTTGCGCCCTTTTTTATCGTTGGTTTTATTGTGTTAAATATAACTGTTTTAAATTGTGCTGTTGGTCTTATGTGGTCTGTGTTTTCATGAAATATTCATAATGTCATTCTGCTGCTACACTGAATTGTTTTGGGTCAGGTCAGGACCTATATTTTGTGAGAATTCTGCGTCGACAAAAAATATTCAAAGGTTTTGTGCTCATCGTTCAATCATCCTTGAAAAATACGCATGCCTACCAAGTTTCTTTATAAAAAGGTTAAAACTGTTGTATAAATACTCGATATCCTTCAATATTTTTGACTAGTTAAAAAAAGTTGTTCGCGATCACAGTCATTAATAAACACAATACAATCTAAAACTTCAAAGGCATTCCTAAACATAATTAGCAATACACCAGCATCACATAACCCATAAATCAAATAACAATGTATTTGCGATCTGCCAATGTAAACGTTGATTCTAAATCCCATTAACAAACGGAATGGATAAACGTTTGAATAGTCAACATCGATTGGTGGCACTATTATAATGTTATTTTATGCTGCGTTTACATTTTTTTCGATTAACTGGCTCGCTGGACTCGCTACTCTACTACTGATAGAACGGTACTCAAAATATCGATCCTTTGTGATCGTTTGTTCTGGCAATAAATTACGACGTCTTCTTTAAGTGAATAAGATGCATTTTTTACTTGCGTGTTGAGAGGCGTCCTAATTATAATAGAACTAGCAGCGCCCCGCGCTTTCACTCGCGTAGTTCACGTTCCCGTGGGAATATGGGAATAAAATAGCCTATGGTATCCAGGGATAGTGTAGCTTCCTAACAGTGAAATAATTTTTAAAATTGGTTCAGTAGTTTTGGAGCATATTCAATGCAAATAAACAAACAATCAATTCTTTCATAAATATGTACTATATATATGGTCTCAATCAGGTCGGCTACTGTTTGCATGAAAACTGATTACTATTTTATTACTCTTACTTAATAATACTGAACGTGTAACCAAGTCATGCCTAATTAATACTACACGCAATTAAGTAGTCCTTGTTCAGCAGTGCTTGGTTGATTACAGGACTGATAAATTCATGATGGTACGTTTCATTACAGTTCTTGCAAGCGTTCCAGTTTGTAACTTAATTTGCTTACTCGCTCAGGTCAGCCAGTGGGATTCGGTTCGTTTTTTATATATTCTTAATTTTCTTTAGGTTTTCTTGGAATTGCGTTTACTAAATTGGGAGTTAAATAAAGTTATTTTGACGATGCCTGAGAAAATTTGATATCTGTTCGCAGATCTTTTTAACGAATCAATCATTTCTTGTATTATTCCCTTCTATATCTTTCACTTTTTAAATTTTTTTATTTATAAAGAACTGTAAATAAATATATTATTGTTGTTTTTTGTTGTATAATCTAAAGGCGAAGCCTATTTTAAAATATTCATAACATTTGATGTGTTACCTAAATATTTAATAATAAAATAATCGAATCATAGTTAACTATATTATGTATAACCGAATGTTTTAGTCAGAAAATATCAAGTTTTTATCATAAGCCTTCGCAATACCACAGTTAGGTTGATTATCTTAATTTATAGCTCAGCATTGCACATTAGCTTTATCAATATTGCATCAAAGTACCCTATTAAGGATGTATTCTAATTAACTATGCTGTTCTGGCTTTAATAACAGCTCTTATATAGCACATTAGCATTTATGAAGCCTATCAAATCATAAAATGTTAACTTAAAACGTAATACAAAATTCTACACGTATTCCTCAAGGCCTATACAGAATTTGAATAACAATAACACGATATGATCTATAAATCGAAACTTTCAAATTATTCAGGTGTTAAAAAGGTCCTTTTAATTTTGCAGTGAGAAATATTTAATTCATTTGTTAGTTGAAATTACTTGCATACAGACTTGCTCAAGTAACTCGACCCTTCTTTTAAACGACTATTGTATTCGCCCCTTACAAAAGATTTCAATAATAATACTTGGGTAGTACTTTGATGTGAATGGTAGTTTTTGAAGTTGAATCTAAATTATTTGATGGCAGTATTATCGAAGTAAGTTGAATTACTACGAATCCACTGAAATGATTAAGTTTATTTTATCTACACTGTAGATATTTCTTAAAGGCTAACTTTGTGACAAATTTGATCGATAGCGGATTCCTGTTGCGGTCGTTTTTTTTTATCTAAAAGGACCAATAGACAAAACAGTAAAATAATCAAACTCGCTTTCACCAACTTACTATAGGTAACATGTAGCCAGGATCTGAACGCAGCATAATTCTTTTTCAAAATCAGTTTTATTTTTATTTTTAAAACATACTAAGAACACAAGGAATCTTAATCATTTAGTCACAAAATTTCTAATGCTGCATCTACACAGCATATCACAAACTAAATCTTATTTAATAGACCACAATACGTTTGTAAAGTATATAATAATAAAAATAAATCTTCCATTGCACCAATATCTTAAAAAGGAAAGTATATAAAGTATTTTATGCCCTTTGCGTGTTAACGGTGTACCAATCATCCCCCTTTATAAATTCGAAAGCGAATATTAACTCATAAAAAAATGTAACCTCAACCTTTTCAATTCATATTAAACTAGACATCAATATTCGAACAAACATTCGTTGGTTCCCGTGTATTTTGTCTGTGATTCCAATTCCTAGATTTTCCAATAGGTTCGAGTGACCTTAACCTTGTCGCTGTGTGCAACAATTTCATAACCAATAATAATAATAATAAATAATAATAATAATAAAATTCATTTATTTGCAAACAAGTGTCACTGTTACATAAAAGCTCTGCCTCCTGAACTAGGTAGTTAACCTGTATCTCAGGAGACAGTTACCTTCCTAATTAAGTGATACAATTTGTTTACGTGCTAGGTACAGTGCTAATAATACATTAAAAAAAAAGAAACAATATTTGAAAAGTATCATAATACAAAAAAAAAAATACTAAGTTTGATAAAACATACATTTGTTAAAAAAATTAAATAATAATAATTAAAAAAATATGTAAATATGATTGCCCGTGTGGTGTGGTGTGTTGTGTATGATGATGTGTTGTGCATTAAGGTGTGGTTTTGTATGTATTCGTAAGAGTTACGGTGTGTGTGGATATGCTAGTAGTGCAAGTCCTTTTTTATTTGTTTGGGTTACTGGTGACTAGATTTTCTGTTTGTTCGTAGTCCAATTTACTGAGCCAATTTAGTACACTCTTTCCGAAATTATGATTGTTCAAATTTTGTGCATTTTTGATAGTGAGTTTGTTATATATACGTGGTGCAGTGGAGCTGTAGTGTCGCTTTGCAAATGTGGATTTCACTGAAGGTGCTGGACAAATGAAGCGTCTCTTGCCAATCAACACAAATATTTGTTTGCAAACGTTTGCCTCCAATGTTGGATGTTATTGGAATTTAGTCTATTCATAGGAGTCTTTTCTGTTTATGATTTTTTATTGAACACTAGCTATACTTACATTGTTATTAACTACTACTTACTGCTCTCTTATAATGGCTGTCAAGTCTTTACCCAGTTATGTTGGAATCGGTTTTCAGTCTAACCGGATGCAGCACAATACCAGTATTTTAATACTGGTAATAGTAAGCATTTATCTTCATCAGCCTACAGCAGTCCACTACTGGACATAGGCTTCTCACATCACACGCTATTCATCTTGATTCTCGATCATACTGTGATATAGATGTTTCGATTTGCGGATTGGCAAATTAGCTGTGTAAATCTCTTGATACTTCTAATTCAACCTTACAGAGTCCAGTGAAATTTGATTTACTTACTGTCGTGCCAAAGACAGCACGAAAAAGAAGACGTATAAGATCCTTATCAGAGTTTCCTTCCATCTCATCTACTAGTAAAAGACAACTATAGAAGCACCACGGCCATTGGCTAGCTTATAAAGAAAGAAAAATGTTTATGTATTGTTTATAGAGTTGGATATCAGATGGTCGGCATTGGCATTGAAATAAACAAAGCATTTCTCAGTCCCAGGTGTTCCCGTTCATAGACAATGGGAATACGATTCATATCGATACATGTTATTGTCATAGTTGTTGGTATTAATCGATTGATGGAACTCGATGTGAATCGTTTCCTTGTACAAGATTTACTAACAATTACGAATAGGCTTTAGTCGTCAATTATGCTGATTGTGTAGACGCTGGGTCTAATTGTAAAGCTTAGGAATATCGCGGCAAGCCATGATGGATATAGCAAGATGATAGTATCCCTCTTTAATAAAGACTAGCGGCCCGTCCTGGCTTTGCACGGCTGGACATTATTTTTTTAATGTAGCCTATGTTACTCAGGGATAATGTAGTATTCTAATTATTATTTTATCCTACCTTTGTCATGTATTAATGACTTTGCATACTATTGTATAAATTCAAGTTCTTAGAACGCAACAGACAGATGTGTTGCTGGGAAGTTTGTTGCGCCACTTCTTCTTCCCAGCTAAACACTAGGAAGTGGTGACGGGCGGGCGTTTTGGGCGACTGTTTTTATGTAAAATTTGACGTTCAAAATGTGCTGTCTCTCAGCCTAGTTTGAATAAATGATTTTTGATTTTGATTGTTTTTGATTTTTGGATGACGAAATAATTTTTAAAATCGGTCCAGTAGTTTATTCGGTACAAACATACAAAATTACAAATATTTCATCTTCTTAATATTAGTCTTGATTGTTCCTTAGTAGAATAAAATGGAGATAAGTGGGAAAAAGGTACGGCCTTGCATAAGAGCAGTTGGTACAGGATTTTGATAAACTAATATAAAAAGAACTTTTACTAATTCTAAGAATAATCCCAAATTGCTGGGTCCGGAATACGTCTTCGAACAATTTGGCACTGTTACCCTCTACGAGTAAATAAATACGAACGACGTTCGGACGTCGTGACTATTAATGAATTTGCCCCATGTCCACGCTACCCCAATAGTTGAAGACTCAACCCCTACTATACTTAATTCTACCCCTAATATAACCGTCAATTACAGGGACCCTTATTAACCCATACAATTATTCTCAAATGTATGTTTGTGAAGGTTATTTTGTTCTTGTTTAGGCAAAATTGCAATATCTTTGGGCCCCTCAGTTCTGTATTTTGAATTTTATGACAAAAATAAAATAAAGAAAGAAAACTTATTTATTGAAAATTATTATTTTAAAAAAGCAATAATAAGTAAACTTCTGCACCAAATTAAAATAAGAATGTATGGGCAGAACGGAACGGCATTTGATAGCGAACAACACTTAACATTTTTTTTTCTGGCCGGTAACGCATCAATAAACCCCTTGGAAGGCCGTGCAGGTGTCATAGTTGGCGGTTAAAAATTCCCACCGTCTACGTACAAACATTGTAACATAACAATAAAACATTTAAAACACAGAAGTTATCAATTCCGTTTATAAAAATCTCAACAAAATATTACACATAAGTACCTAATGGAATCTCCAAAAAGAATTACAACAAAACGTCTCGTTATTTACGTGTGCTTAAGCCTTTATTCCCCAGATTTACGAAACAGGAACTTATACCGATTTTCATCTGAATCGTTCCCAATCCTCTTTCATCGCGGATTACTATAATTTCTTCCAGTTTTTTTATTCTTCCATTCCGCCGCTGGTCGTGGATAGTCTTCCGAATACAGAAAATATCAGAATGCAATCTAGATTTCAGTTGCGAATGTAATCCTTGAATAAGGCTGGGTTTGGAGAAAAGCGTGGATTTAAAAACTGGTGGAGTTGTTTTTGGGTAGTTTTAATAACGTATTAAGAATAAGAGAAGGTGCATTGGCTTCTGGAAAAGCAGTACAAAGGGGCATTTTCTTATATTTTTAAGACCGTTCGCATTCGGTTAAGATAAGTTTGATTGACGGTATTTAAGTACGAGAATAGGCCTTCAGGTCAAAACAGTTCACTCGAATCTGCGTCAAGGTCATAAGTCGATCCTCATAATATATCTTAAGAAAGCACTCGCTGAGACAGCTGTATTCTAGTTCAAATTAGAATGACTTAATTGACAGTCAATACAAGGGTTAGCATAATTTAATTGGACACCACTCAGATATCTCAATTAACTTAAGACAAGACGATCTATAGCTGCGGTAACCTTGTATCTTGACTCCAGTGTTGCGGTTTCGAAGATATCGATTGATACAATTATTTGTATAGTCAATTAAAAGTTCTGAGGTATAGAGCGTAAACGAATGTAATTCTAATAAAAGCAAAGGAAATTCTAACTCTGAAGGTAAATTTGAAATGGATAAACGTAATTTGATTGATAAGATAGTTAATAATTCCGTTGTTGATGGTTTTAGTGGGTTGCCGAGTGATTGGATATCGATAGATGTTCATAATTGTTAGTTAGAAATGCTTGCTAGCAAGTTAGAAATAAGCAATGAAACAATATTGGGCATCACCGTCGTTATCACCATTGGCAGCCTTGTTTCATACACCGTTAAGGCATCCTCCTTTTTCATCAGCGTTAGGATCATATTTTTCTTCATGATGCTTTAAATTAAACAAGGCTCAATGACCTTTAAGGGTTTTATTTAAATGTCCAGTTTTGGGTAGCCTTTAACCTTTTTAAATCATCAATTGACTTTTACCCTGTCTGACTATTACTGACTAAAACCCATTCGTATTCCTCCTAGTGCCCTTTGCGTTCTAGGGTCGCGATGACTCTTTTTTTCTGGATTGGAAATCATCAAATGACTTTTCCCGCTGTGGGCGGAGCGGAAGGGAGTGTCGGACTCTTACTGACTAAAACCCATCCGCGTCCCTCCTAGTGCCCTTTGCGTTCCAGGGTCGCGGTGACTCTTTCGAACAAATCCCGCAACAGTTTTGTGTACCTACAATGGCTATTGAGATCTATCATCATCCACAGCTCAATTTCATCCACTGCAAGGTCATAGGCTTTTCCTAGTTTCAGCTGATATTGCTAATAAGAAGCTTTCAGCCTCGTCCAGATATTATGAACTAAAACTATTCATCCAATATATTCAATCTCCTACATCTCTTATTGTCGAAGCAATCCTCCGCGTGTGTCGATCGAACACAATACCAGTGTTATTTCCTTTGCGAGTATAGTTTCCGAGTACCATTGGAAATTCTTACTTCTGAGGAAATAAGTTTTATATGTTTTCAAAGTAACTAGTGGCCTTTAATCTTGCTTTTGTGAAAAATATTGTACAGTAATATCATGAATAGAAAATCTACAATACTTTGAAAGGATTGAAAGTAGTTCTTCCTACTTGAAGGCTAACTCTTTTATGTCAAAGATAGAAACTAATCGGAATAAACACCTGCTAGTAATCTCATTCAAGTATGGGATTATGAGGACATAGATAAAAGGTCCTGTAAAGCAGGATAAAATTATTTTACGGAGGAGGTAAATGTAGGGAAGTTCTAAATTTTAAAACATGAATTTTGTTAATTGTGGGTCATAATGTGTAGGGGCCAAAAAATGCGAGAATTTTAGTCTGAATTCCATTTTAAAAAACATTGTGGGTTTTAGAAAGAATCTCGTTATTGCCAACTTACTTCATTCAACTGCTGGAAACAAGCCGTAAATTACAAAAAGAAAGAAACACAAAATGTGACGAGTCATCCTATAGAACTTTTCTATCGAAACCAAAATGGCCGCCGCCTCTTCATTATATTCCCCTTATCTAAAAAGCATATTCAATAGATTATTACAATCACACATTCCCACAACTTTCGCGCAACACTGAAACGACTCGCTTTATGCAGACTATCGATCCGAGCTGACTCCGCAAGTCCTCTACAACCGAATCCGCGTAAATACGTCACAACCATACATTGACACACATATTCCGATGAACTTGCTGCCTTACGTGATTGGGCATATAGCTCAGAATTCAATGATGATAGCGGCATTTGACTTTTGTAGTGATTTTATTGTTGAGACTCTGATGGGAATTATGGGATATGGTATTGTTCGTTTGGGTGAGTGGTTCTATTGTTTCAGAGTATAATGGTTGAGCTTTATCCACCTGTAGGTTTTGAAAAATTGTTTAGGTGTAGGTGTAAACTTTTCAACGATTAACGTCATGACTATGGCGATATTGCAGATCATTGGGCTCATAATGACACTCGATCGATGGTAAAATCTTACCTATCTACTAAAAGTAATTTTCAATAAGAAAATTGTAAAGTAATGAAAAAGTTCCGGCCTATCGAAATATATTAAGACCTCAATAAAATTACGGAAAATGGGACTTTAGGGTTATAAAATACTAAACCCTTTATATCATTCGCAAATAGTTATTGGATCATAAAATTCGCACTACTACTAACTATATTCGGACGAACTAAGGAGATTTCACGCAAATCGAATACGAATTTCTTATATATTTACGGTGTTCTAATTCAAAAAGTTTTGAATTAATTTTCTAATATAATATTCTTCTGAAGTATCTTTGGCGGCCAAATAACCTGATGATTAAATTCAAGAGATAAGCCTACATGCTTGCCTTTCATAACATTGATATAGGTTTTTAAACATGGGAGAATATTTGTTGATTTATATTTATGCTTTAGCGTTTCAATATCTCTGAGTCGAAAAAACCGAAATGAACTCAGCGGTCAAAGCCCCTCCTCTTCGGGCCTTAAGGGTGGGTTCCCCTTTATCAAAAGTAACGGCTCCACAATTTTGCCATCCAGTTCACTTAATCCCTTTCTGTCTGGCGCTGTCCCACCGTATTTTCTGAAATCGCCTTCTATATCTTCCGATATTTTCTCTACTAGATCGTTTATCGGCTTTTCGAAAATGTCTATATCAATTTAATCGCTATTAGCTTCGACAGTTACTTTTTCAGTCACGAAAAAAAAATTCGTCGATGTCAATCAATGGAAATAGTCGCTTGCCTCAAATGATATCGTGATGAGTCTAAATAAAACCTCGAACCGTGTGGCCCAATCGTTTGTTACCTCAAATTCATTGTTATAGTCAAATGAATGAGAATACCTTCCATATCGTAGTAAAATTAATTTTAATAGCAATTCCTTCTGTTCAATAGTACTTTGTTTTGAATACCAAATGTAACATGACTGAATTTTTGATTGATTCCTTCAACTTTTTGTTTGGGGGTGAATAATAGATGGGTGTAACCGCTGTTCTTAGTTTAGCATTCAATCGATTGATTTATGCCTGACTGGTAGGAAAAGATGATGAAAACCCATAAAACAGGCTTTAAGATTTGTATCGAACTCATGGTTTAGAAAATATATTTCTAGAATTCTTTAGATTAGTTCTATTTAGTCTAAAACGTAAATCGCATTAATGATATCCAGGAATATTAATCTGTTTAAGCTTGTCAACATTTTGTAACGTTTAACCATTAATTAATTACTGCAATATTTTGGTCCCTCGAGCCGGATCAAACAATAAATCAATGATAAGATTAATTTGGTCTGAATTATGTTTCAAAACTGCATAGCTATCGTAATATCGGCTGGTCAAGCCCATTTATTCATTACCTAGAAACAAAATTCATTGCCTAAACACTGTAAATTATGAACATGATATTCTATGGACCGTGGGAAAATTGTATTTGTAATATTCACAAGCGATGTTCTAATCACATAATTATTATTTACAATGATCTCGATCTCTAGTAAAATGTGTCCCTTCCATGTGTAATTTCGTAATTTATTGAACCATAATGTCTACCGAGCCTCTTGCATTTTACTGTTATATACGACTTTAACGTTGCGTTCTAACAGTTGGTGCTTCGTTGTATTTAAATCTAATGCAGCCCTGATAGATATGGATAGAACTAGTTTCTGTCAGCGGCTTCGTCCGCGTGAATGTTGGAAATGATCCCATGGGAACATACTTCCGGGATAAAAAGTATTTATGCGCTATTCTGGATTGCCTCTGTGCCATATTTCATTCAGATCCTTTCAGACGTTTTGGCGTGATTCAGTAACAAACAATCATTCATACATACAAACGTCCGCATTCATAATAGTAGTAAGATTTATTTTGCTGTTCACAAAAAATGCTAATGCTACATGCTAGGGTTTCGAAAAAGTTGCAAAGAACATGCGTGGATTTTAGTCAATAAGAGTCTGACAGTCTACCGCTCCGGCAAGAGCGGAAGAAGTCATTTGACACAAAAATTGTCATCTTTGTTTAATCTAGTTTTCTCTTGATTATCGTGGTAAAAAACTACTGTATTACATACAGAAAAGGGAGCTAATGCTTGGCTATCTCCCTGCTTCACCGACCATGGAAGCAACATGATACTATCAGTTAATAGATTGTTGCCCCTCGCCCATCCATCAGAGGTTTATTCTGTAATCTTTAAAGATTGTATCTTACATGAATGAAGCCCATCTGTTATGGTGGAATAGTGTAATATATAGGTTACCATTTATTCGCTAATTTTACAATAGTACTGTTGGTTTCTTCTTTGCGATGAACATTCTCATTGTTTAAATCTATTCGAAGCTTGCCAAGTTATTAGTATTTGTAGTTATGTCAATACAATCCATTAATTGCATTGTAAAAACATAAATACTGCTTATTGACAATACATTTTAATTTATATTAATTTGTCCGTAAATGTTTATTTTACTGTTAGCATAATAATACTGTACCATGCACATTGTATGCTACATTAATATAATTATCATGGAAGTTGAAAATATAATGAACATAATTCAATTTTGTGCTAAAAATAATAAAAGGACCACATTTTAACGTCTGGTTGTTTTAAATGTAGTTTGTTATTCCTTTTTTCAGTTTATCGTTTCCATAAACAGAAACAGTCGAATGGTTTAGGTGTTTAATTTTATTATTTCAACTTATTTAAAACTCCTTTAAAGGTTCTGCTTCTATGGAAATATGTGAGTGCAGCTTAGTTATGACTACTTAGTGATTAATGAACAAAATGAGTGAACTTGAGTGTGTGACAATGGACTTGATCATGTGTTAGGTCACGTGAAGACTACAGCAGGATGGGAGTCAAGGGCAGGCAGTTCCTGGTGAATAGCTTGTTTTATTATTTAGTGCTGTAGATTTAGTTGTGCTCCGTTTACAAGACTTTAGTTGCAAGTAGAGTGCTAGACTTTAGTGCTAAGATTTTGTCGGTTGAAACTTGTGAACTAACTAGAGTACCAAGAGTAGTTTCCACGTTTCAAATGACGAAGTTTTGTTAATAAATAAACTACTCGAATTCTGCTAAAGACTGTTCGCGGTAGCTTGCTTTAGATAGTTGTTCTTAGTTTCTTAGTACTCGTAAGAGTTTTGTAGTGAAGTAGATTTTGCAGTGTGGTTTTATTACAGTTTTATTTGTACTTAGCGTGTTTTGTTGTTTCAACTCTTTATTTTAATTAATGTCTTCGTATATTTATACAAAGGTTATCGATTACTTTATAAAATATTTTTACTAAAATTGTGTTGAGTTCAAATTATCGACACCCCACTGCTTCGCACTTGTCTGTTTAATATAATAAAATTGTAAACATATATTAACCTTCCAGAATAAAATCTTAAAATGCAGCGAAAACCGCATCAAATTGGTTGCGTATTTTAGAAGAAAATTATGTTGTTCATTAGTTTTGTTGAGAATTTATTTTATAATCCGTATAAAATACGTTGCGATGAAAACAGAATCTCAATTTCTTTCTTTAAAATACGCGAGAATTCCGTCCACAAATTCACACACAATTTCGCTACATACTCCAGACGCGAAAATGAAAATTCTTCAAGCATTTTATATCCCACCTTTGTCGAGGATTTCAATATTCCGGACCGGCCACTGTCCGGTTGTGTAAATACATGAATCGTGCGCGCTACTCGAGCCGGACCGGACAGTTAGTCCGGCGGACGGTGCGGTGTGGGCAAGACAAACTTTATTAAAGAGGAGACGACAAATCTGCGAGTAGCTGTGTGGTCCCAGACATAGCGAATAGAGTATACCTTCTTGTGTATCTTGTACGATATTTTTGGGAAACAAATACGCGAAGTAAAAGTTTTTGCTGAAATGAGCATCAAAATTGGTCAATAAATTAATTTGAAAATGTTTGAAATACTAACATTTCAAATATTGGTTTGAGGAAGAGTGATAGTGATATCTCGCTATCCCTTTTGTACACGTGAAATGTGATCACGTTGTCGTATCAAAATGTGGTGCATGCATTTTCTGTTACTTGACAAAAGAGTGAGGATTCACCTTGAAAGGTTTTAAGGGATTTAAAAAATATATCTCTTTTTGATTTTGGATAACGTCATTTGTGATAAAAAAAGATGTTTTATTTGTTTCCAATAGATATTTACAACTGTTTTAATAAATAATTAACAAACTACATACAACAGAAATAAAAAAGCTCCAAGTTAACCCTAAAATATGACGTCTAAAAATTCATCCGCAATGCTGTCGACTGGGAATGGGCCCAAAAGGCTGGCAGGCCACGTTGTATGGCAAAGCATATCGTTTGTTCAAGGTGATAGTCTTCAATTAAGTGTCTTGAGATATCTTTAAACAAGTTATGAGCATTAGACCCCACGACCCGAGAGTTTAAACCTCAAACGGCTCGAAAATATAACTACCAACGAGTTTCTTATATTTCCGCCGCTTGAGGTTCTCCACAGCTGCAGCTTCAGCGTTAGCACAGCACGAAGGGCCAGGAAGATGGGATGTTGCAAGAGTATCGATATAAGTAGCGTCCCACACTAATGGCCCACTCATCTTCCATGAAAATAACGATAAACCGTCCAGGCTCATCGTCGCATGCCCTGGCACGTTATTGGGTTCTAATACAGCCGGAACGCCGACGATGATAAGAGCTCATCGGATAATGTCGTTAATATTCGCGTCCCGCCCTACGGCTGCATGATAGGCCGTGGTGTCTAAGGCTGTTGACAACTTCGTCACAATGGCAGTGATGAGGAGAACAACATGGAGCGCCAAGACGCAGGGAGGTATTGAGGCGGAAAGTAGTATCGTCGAACTACTTGAGGGTACAACTGAGGGTCTTCATTCAAGATTGAATATTGAGTGAATACTTCACTCTCCATCGTCGACTGTGACATTGTGGTCATTTATACCTATTATACTTGTTATTTTATTTATTTAAAGTAAACAGAAACGCTACCAATTCAGCTTATGGCCTCCGCTACAACTGGCCCCACACGTTTAATCTTCCATCCAAAGTGCAGGTGTGTAATCTGAACATATTTATGTTCCTCGCGAGTTGAGTCGCGAACACTCCCGGGAAATGCTCGCAGGTGGGTAGTTTTAACTAGTTGTAGACAGTCGGCTTGAAGTCTCTTCATGTTTTCAGGATACATTCGGAGTACGTGTTTGGTTTGTTCTGATAACTGCACGTTTCGATGTTTGTGAGGAGAAAAGGTCTTGGCTTTTCACTTGGATCGTGAACGAACTTCATTTCTAAATGCCTTTCGAATAGCATGACAAATTGACTAATGATTTGATTGAGTTCACGTGATTGCGATCGACAAATTCACAACAGTGATATGAAATGAGCACAAAAAAATACAGGTGTTCAAACTTCACTGCCATTTCGAAATCAGTAGCCTCTTAGATTTTCCAAATAACTTCTATGCGTTAAATAAAGCAGGTGTTTTAGTCCACCTGGTAGGTTTGTTTGGGCTGCCCGTCCTTTTGGAATTGTTCGAGTGAGTTACCGAGGTCCAGGAAAACGACGTATCTGAAGCAATACGGAGGGGTTTAGTCACTAAGAGTCTGTGACCTTCCCTCCCGCTTCGTCCGGAGGGTAAAAGTCACGATACTCCATTCACAATAAGATTAGACATTGGAACAAAATTGTTTACAGTCCGTTCAACCGATTTTTACTTCTATTCCGTAGGCATAAGGATGGCATTAAAAGCAAAAACGTGATTATAATACCAACTGTTTACTGCAGCTAACATGTGTCATGCCACCAACACAATAGAAGTCAAAATCGGTTGAACGGACTGTAAAAAAGATGTATTTCAGTGTCTAATCTTATCGTGAATGGGGTATAGATGATTTGCCACCCACAAGATTTAGTTCTGAACGCCATCTATTTGTCTAGCAGTAACAACATAGCTCTATCAAAATAAATTCAATTTGTTCGCCAGCCGAACCGTAAGAACTAAATAAAAGAACTCGCATTTATTCCCCAACAAACTAAGACAGGTACTAAACACATACAATGTACAGGTATTTACTTACATAGGATTTAGATTCCAATGCGTAGGTACACTCGACGGTTTTATAAGAATTCCTTTTATCCGAGACGGCCGAGATCTAAAGGAAAGGATTTTTTACCTCTTACCCCGATGTTGTCCACTTTTACACAGGGCTAAGTAAGGCCATGTTTACCTGGAGCATGTATCTATGTATGAGTTTGGTTATGTACTGAATAAAATACTTATTTATACAGTTTGTCGGTCCTTTTAGTTGAATCTATGTGGGGATTGTTTAGTTTTGATAGTTGTTAACTAAACGAAACATCTTCCTGCCCTTATCGCATGTTACTTGGGGTACAAATGGGGACAAATGTTTTTCTTCAGTTCTGTGTGTCTACCGTCACGTCCATCCACTCCGTTTTCTTAATTGAACGGCTAACATTAAAAACTAAAGTTATCGTTTTCAACATTATGTGCCAAAATGTATTTCTAATGTCTTCTCTTTCGAAACTCAAGCCTTTAGCAGAATTGTTCTGCAATAGACATCACCAAAAAGATCCCGAGAGCAATAACCAACCAATTTTCACATACTAAAAACAAAAAAGGATACCTGCTCCATCAAATACAGGAGAAACAGGCTCCACAGAGTCATTAACCTGGCCGTAGCATCGAAAAACATTACCCTCCTTTCTGTAGCCACGTAAAAACGTGCATCCTTCAGATGGCTCGCAAAGAATTCTTTTGTTGGTTCCTGTTAACGGATTACATTATCTCTTATATGGAAATATCAAGAAAATTAACGAAGTTTTTACAAGGTTCCGTATCCTCATTTGCTTTTTAGTTTGGGTATTTACCGTAAGTTATTTTGGTTTTTTTTTCTTTAAAAGTGGGAATTTATCAAAAATACTGGAACTCCGGGGTCTCGCTATGGATACTTGTGCAAAATAGTTGGAAAGCTATGTGAACATGTTAAGAACTTTAAATATTTGAGTCAGTATTATAGAAATGTGTCCTAAGCACTCCTTAGTCCTAAGCAGTTCCTTGTGAATCAGCTATATACATACACACCTTTACTATATGTACATACATACATATGTGTAGGTTGACCTATTAAAGGCGTTGCCCGGAGTTCCGAACTGGATGTGGCTTCTAACCTCACGTCGGCATCGATTCACATATATTTTCAACTAGGTTTCTCCTCGTATTTTCTCTGAACTGGACCAAAATTTAGGACAGTATTTAAGGGGGACAATCAAGCAAATATAGCCTTGATAGATATTGGCAATATGTCACTATCGCTGTATTTCGAATCATAGAGATAATTTTAAGACTTGTTACCACTGGCTACTTTCTCATCACAACATAAAAACTATGAAATCTGTGTGAGTGGGTTTATGCGAGTGTGATCTGCCCCACTAATATTCCTAATATTTTATTAAACACTGTATCAAATAAAATAGGCAAATAATTAAAAATAATATACCCCTTTTCCACCAAAACGGCACTCATAAAAATCCCCGTCCTCTAAATTGTTTACACCTCGATCTAAATTCACGCTGCATCGGAGACTAATAATGTGAGCCTACTCTCGGAGGTACATTATTCAGCGTAATAGCCGGGGCTCCCGGGATATGTCGAGACATTGCGTATTTTGTGCCCTGCTTATAATGATACTGACTCTTTTCGCTACCGGTGGGTTAAATTTCGCCGCTTTTGATGGGGTAAAACGGTGGATGTATTTTTGGACTGATTGAGTTAGTAGCTATTTAAATACACACATCGTGCTTTAGCTGTCACAGATGTGAATGACAGAAGCTATGAGCTTTAGAGAAAGGCCGATTTTGTAAAGCACGAAATTCCATTTTTACTGCTGCTCCGGCCATAGCTACGGCGTAACAGTAGCCACAGACTGAATACATCTGAGGGATCTTTGCGCACTGTTAAAATTTGCAAGCTTTTTGACTGTGTATGCTCATAGGAAGCAAAATATGAAGCAACAGAACTCCACAAAATATTTACTAGCTATTTTCCAGATAAAATGATATACGATGACTACCTAGATGGCAGTTATTTCCTCTTCCGAGAACTCCCAAGACTAGCAGGATATTCTTCGCACAAGCGCTTAGTAGGCTAGCTATTATGTTTTCAATCACGTTACCCTCTTTTCTCTAAAAAAAGCGCCTAGTTCTAAAAGTATTGGATCATTTACACTTAGCACCTAAAACCTTTTTCATGAAAGCTCTTAACAAAATCCTTAGCATAATGTTTTTGAGCTATGGACTCTGGTCTGAAAATAAATGTATTATTATTGTGCTCTTTTATCAAGCTGTTCCAGAAACCTGCAAGGCATCAACGAGGCTTCTCACTTGAACCAATTCCAACTGGAACAGGTCAGCCCCTGAGGCTCCATACAGCTTCATCCGTGAAAGCATATCCCAGATTCTTTTGAAGGGATGTAGGTTAGGACTCGTTTTGTGGCGGGGCGGAGGAGACTTATTTTAGGTACTCATGTGGGGTTTTCAAAGGAAAGTTAGGGTTGAGATGGCTCGGTTGGATCTCGGTATTTTTAGCCGGAATATATAGATTGATTAGTGATATTGCTTCGATGTAGGTATACCTATAGGCACATATGTACATACGTTTCTGAGTTCAAGAAAAAAGGGCTTATATCTTACAGGTAAAGCTTATATCTGGAGTAGGAAACCATGCATGCAAGACATGTTAAATAAATATGCCTGTGTAGAAATAAGTAAAACATAATTTAGAATATATTTATATATATGTACAAACGGAGTAAGGAGAAAAGACTCATAGGGCATCGAAAAATTCGTCCACATCGCTGTCAACGGGAAAAGTGCCCAGAACACTGGCCGCATTGCCACGTTGAATGGCAATGCTGATTCGTTGACCAAAGAAAAGGCCAGCCCTCTGGTCACGTGAAGAGTTGACTAACTGCTTTACAACACTTAAACATAATTTAATTGTAAATATATTTGAGGAGCTTTTGCATTTCGCATCGAAGTCGCAAACTATATAAAAACACTTCTAAATCCTATTTTTGACGTTGACTGTCGCTCTATTGCGACTTGAATTGTACCGCTTTTTAGTCGAGAATTGTCCTTTGATCTTTCGGTCCTCACTTCAAAACCATATCGAAATTTTAAATTCCGAAACATAAACAAAGGTGGAATAACATTTGTCATAAAGAAAAGTGTTCGTTTACTAACAATCTACATAATATTTGATAAAAGCCATAACTGTCATGAAAATCGACCGGTACGACAATTTGGTAATGGACGTTCCGTGTTATCAGGATATCTGTTTGGCAAATAAACAAAACGTTTTTCTCTACAGTACCACAGTATGGATATCTACAGTATTTCAAAACTGTGGGAACACGCGTGATACCTACGGGCCTCGAGTTCGGTGCACAACAGTCGCGAATGCGCTGCAGTGACAACCGAACGGTGTGATGGTTTTGAAAGCAGTAAGAGTGCGATTTGCGAATATTTGTGTGAAATAAGAACAATTACTTTAATATGGCAAGGAGATTTTTAACTAGATTTTTTTTTTCCTAATGATGGTTATTTTTACAACAAAGCTTTCGTACATCTGCCGTCTCAAATTGATAAGGGTGTTTAAAAAAAAATTAAATAAAATTTTTAATATTTACAGTCTCAAAACTAAAAAGAAACTCAGGTAGGTAGATGAAATTAAAATACTATAGGGAACGTGCACGGCGTGACTATGCCATCTAGTGTTGCAAATCTGAAATTTTTACGTTGTAAATATTTAACCTGTGCTGCCACCTATACTTCCTGCACCCTCCGTTTAAGGGAACGTGCACGAAGTAGACTGCCATCTAGCGTTGCAAATTTAAAACTTACAAGTTAAATATACTTGACATTGACGCGTCTGTGCTGCCACCTATAGTTTCTGCACGTTCTCTATAGGTTAGCAACCCTATCGCGTGTTTACCTACCGCGCGGTAGGTAATTATTTCAAGGTCAGAGCCGAGCCACAATACTGTTATATATTTATACTGTGACAGTACTGATGGAAGTTCAACAATAGCTGAAAATCAATCCAGTGTTGTTGATGTTAACATACAGTTCGCCATTTTCAGGGTTCCCTATCCATTAGCATAAAATTTTAAGACCTAATATAACTTAGCATAATGTTGTTTGGCATAATTATTTTTTCGCATAATATAATTACGCATAACAGCTCATGCATAATTATTTTAAGCATTATGTCTGTAACCATAATAATGATTAGGCATAATATTTTAAAGCATAAACTTATTAAGCATAAAGTTCTAAAGAATAACTTTTTTAAGCATAAAGTTCTAAAGCATAACTTTTTTAAGCATAATATCCTAAATAAAATATTAATATATTATAACGTATTGAACAATTTTGTGAGTATTTTATCGCTGTAGGAAGCATACAGCATGCAAGCAAGCATGCAGCATGCAGCATGCAAGCAAGCATGCAAGCAAGCAAGCAAGCAGCATGCAGCAGGCAGGGTTTCTGTGACGACTCCGGCGCTGCGGCCCTCCGGCGGCCCCACGCCTGCTAATCGTCGCAGACGGCTTTCGCTCACCACCGTAGCTTCGGCTTGTTGGCCGGCTTCGCCGGCCAGCCTCAGCCGCGGCGGCTCGCTCGCAGCCGCCTGCTCCTCAGCCCGCGGGCCGCCTCGCCCCTACGCGCCTACGCGATTTTAAATAACACTCTAGGGGTAGCACAAACAAGACTACGTGAAGTCGGTTTTGCAGCAATTCGGTTCTGTGACTAACTTTTGTTGCACAGCATATTAATTTTTTAACCAACAATATTATTTGATTGTTACAGGTACTATAGCTAATTGGTTTGCTCAGAATATTATGCTAATAGCCATTAGGCCTACTAACGTTATGCTAAAAGTCTTTAGGCCTACTAACGTTATGCGAATCAAATTTATGCCAAAACAAATTAGTCTTTAACAAGATTATGCCAACATAAAATGTATGCCTAAAAAAATTATGCCAAAGTATTATTATGCCAAAACAAATTGTGCCAAAATCGTTATGCCGAAGTATATTAGGACAAAAAACATTATGCGTAAAGAAGGGATCCCCATTTTCAGATCTCTCTGTGTTTTGGTTATTTCATTTGTCAACGAGCAGCATTATGGGTTGTGATAACGTTAATTATTCTATCTATCGTTATTTATGTAATGTGATACTTAGGCTACGTTTACTTAGGCCACTTGGAACCAGCTCGCATGCAAGTTGCTTTACATTGTGAGCTGCCGAGGTAGAACTTAATCAACCGCTCGGTCGCGCCCCGCCATGTAATTAAGCTTTTATGCGAGTTGCTTGCTGGTGGGAACGTGGCCTTACGTTGTGTGTGAAAATGAGGTTTTTCATATCAATTTTCTTGATTATTTTCTTCTTTCTATCATTTTAACTTAAACAAATGGTTTTCTTTTTTAAATTTTGACCAAAGCTTGTCTTTGCTCATTTCTCTAACACGGTTCAAGCGCTGCATAAAATCTGAATACTGCAGTGGCTCCTTTTATTTTACCATTTTAAAATCCGTTAACAATTCTGGCAACATTACTGGCAATCGAAATCGGTACCGGCCGGCCGGTATCGGTAAACAAACAATGGTCTCGAAGCTCATTTAACTGGGGCTGTGTAATTAAATCGAAACAATAGAATCGAGTTGTAATCGATACGAAGCGTATCGATTGTCTCGCTTTATCGGAAATCTGTTAAATCTGTCCGTCTGTCACACTTTCGGATACGCAAAAAAATTAATTATAAATGGGTTAGTGACCGCTTAAACCACGATATTGGAGAGGTATAAAGCTCTTCTGATATTAAGTTTGCAAAGTACCGAATCATCTGCCTGTCGTTGTCCTATATGTTACTCGGGGTGTTTCCGCCGTACAATACCATGCCATGTTTTCTTCCATTTTCCCGCCAACGTCACTCTTTCATTCAATACTTACCTGTTCTTTCAACGGCTTCTGATTTTATCTGGTATCGGTACGAATTAAATTAGACTAGTTCCAGCCTTGGAATAGAAGCTACACACCAAGGAGGTTTTAGGACTAACTAGTGTATGGTCAGACGCCCTCTATTTTTTTTAAGAGTGCGGGCACATTACTTGTTTGTATTGTGTCCTGTCAGGCAGGCGCGTGCAGTGGTTCGAGTTAGGGTAGGCCAGAGAAAACGTCCAAATAAATTTTAAAAAATAACCACATTATTCAGGGTTGATTTTTAATGATATTAGATTTTGTTTAAATAGCCTATTAAAAAAAAAACACCACATTTCAACCCTGAATAATGTGGTGTTTTTTTTTGGACATTATTTACTGGCCTACCCTACTCGAACCATTGCACGCCAATGCTGTCAGGCCTACGGCACACTACAACGAGTCTTTTAGTCAATCAACGGCGTTAGAAGTAAACTGGACACAGTAATTAAATCCGGCTTCAGTTTCGCCTCCCACGGAAGCTTTTCATTATAGGTTTTTTACCTTTAAGGATTGAGGCAATGTTTGGGCACAAGATCTCGTCTCTAGAGTGAAGACGTTGATAGAGCAGCAACGCTCAAGATCTCTAGATCAAGGACTTTATGGATACGCAATTTCGGATCGGTACGGGATACGGTAACGGATATAGAAATAAAATTATACTGGTTTCTGATACGGTTACGGATATAAAATTATTTTGGATTTGGTAGTGTCGGTTACAGATATTAGATTTTCATATGACTAAGTAATATAATAAACAGACATGCAAGTGACGCGCGTGGGGACTGTGTCGCCTCGGCCGGGCAGAAAAACCCGTCATAACGTCTCTTATGTAGACTCCGCCGCTATCCGAAATTATCTGATACTTTTATATCGGATATAACGGTTAGGTACGGTTAACGATAGTCTTTTATTTCGGATATCCGATAGTTTCGGGTACGGAGCTCCTTAATATTCTCTAGATGAATATTGCTTAAACTTTAAAAGCCTTTTATGATACCCTAGTTACGGTCATCTCGTAGCTTCGTCTACGCTAGATTGCTCTTGGGAAGCCACTTTACAGGCAATTAGTTCCAGGACGACGCGCTTAACCCAGTTGAAAAGATCTTGAAATGAAGTTGGTATTGAATAAACCGTCCATCGGCAGTCAGCACATTAATTGCCCTAGCTAGTTCTACCGGACATCAACTTTTATTTTATTACTAGCTTCTTCTGTCCGCGACTTCGTCCGCGTGGAATAGTTATTAAAAAAATCATTGCTGATCCTCTCCTTTTGGTCTTAGCGTGATGATATATAGCCTTTATATAGCCTTCCTCAACACTCTTCAGCTTTATATATTACTACTAAACTGAACTAAAATGGTATTGCTCGCAACCTTTATTGCTCGCAATGAAATTGTCACTGCGTAACTATGGTTATATGGTCGTTGTTCACTTGTAAATGTTTCATGATAGTTTTACGATAAACATAAATGTTTTAAACTAATATAAAGTTGAACTTTTGTTATGGTTATTTGAATAGTCATTTTATAGTACAGCTTTACCACTGCAGTTTCTTAGATAGCTGTGGTTTGGAAGTGGAGAAAAGTGTATCACCACGCAATAGCGAACGTGCAGGAACTAGAAATGGCAACAGAGAAGTGTCAAGTGAATTTTACTTGTTTCGAATATGCAACACAAGATGCCATAGTCAAAATCGCGCACGTTTAGGATACCAATATCATAAATTCGCTTTATATTATAATAAAACATTAAATAAATCTATATTCAAAATTCATATTGGTATCATAGAATAATAAATCTTAAATGATAACGTAGAATAATGTGTTTAGGTATTTTAGACCAACCAAAATCCCTAAAAAATACTGCTTAATGTATGCGTCCCTTTTTTAATACTTTGAAACGATCACACAAATCCTGCATAATAGCACACCAAGCGTTTTGAAAAGGGAATATGTATACATATTTTGTACGCAAAGGAGAAAAAACCGCGCTCGCGTCCCACTTCCAACTTATTTCCCGGCGGGCTTGGAACCGGATATCCCGGGATAAATCCGGGCGCCACGGTGTGATGGGACCTTTATGATTGGCGTGACCCGGTTTATCTCGCGAATTCGTGATAAAATTAAAAGGAACTGTTGAAAGGGTTAAATGTTTTCGTGGACGTGCTTTGGCGGCATAAGCAAAGAATAACTTTGTTTTATTCTAGAGGCTATTTTTTTAAATCTTTGTTATTACATCATCATGTGCCTAGCCGCTTGTTAAATAAGACTTGTTTTATTATTGACTGTCTCGCGTTTAACCAAAATCTCACCTGAAGGAAAGCGATTTAACGTGTTGTAGTAACTGTTCAGTCTTAATTTAAAGACTGCTCTGGTTGTAAAGCTTTCCTGAGTATCTTTTACGACTGTCAACTATAAATGAAGAGCGGTCCCTACGGCTTAAGCACTTTCCAACTTGATAACTTAGTTAAATGCTACACCTCTTTATTGGTTTCATTTTAAGTTACAACTTCAGCCTACATTGCCTTAAATAATAAGGTCCGAGCAAACCCGTATGTTCTGTATAAGCTTTATGTACTCATTTAAGTTTTGGTATTATGTATTCTTTTAGATGTTTATATCGTCATAATATCTAACAATATTTATTTCTATTTTTGCAGGTAAGCATCTGAAATAACGAGTAAATGAAGGAGGAATGGGTATATTAAATTGAGGTATTGGGTAAGTATAAGTACGGTACTTCTGATAAGCACGTAACTGAACATTCATCGTTTTGTTGGTAAATAGTACGAAGCACTTATTCCATTTTATTACGTGAATGGGTTCTTATTTATGTTTGTTTGTAAAAAATACGACAACGCCTGAAAATCCCCTTCCTACCAGTTCCAGAATTTTAAGTAGTCTTCGAGAGACTTCTTCTTGATATCTACTTAAAATTCATCAGACACATTACTTAGATCAATACAGCCTATATCTGACAAAGATTCAGCATAATAATATATTCCCAATGCGTAAACAAACAGCCGAAGCTGGGCATTATATTTATATCACCAATACATAATAGGTATCTGGGTTATTACGCCCATCAGACCTTTTTTCACGGTTAGGCTGCATCGTGACGAAGGCTTTAAGCCTCACTAGCCCCATGCTTTTAATAGCATCGGCCTGCCGACCCTCAGCCAGCCAGTGTACCGTCGGGAGCCAACACATCAATACATATCGATATTGTAAATCGAACAACTAAAATAACTGAATACTACATAATCGAACGCCGTATTGTGCAACCGTTGGCGCGTAAACACTAATTTGAATTCAAATTTCGAGTGCGGTGGTGTGTCTGTCGCAGATACAGCCTATTTCATTATACTATCTGTGGTCTAGTGAAGCATTTTAAAATTGAAATTGTATTAATAGATTTTCAAGGATTTCGCGTTACAATAAAATTTAATTTAGTTCCAATTACGTGTAACATTCTAATTAACAGAGATTGAATGTAAAGTATTTGAAGCATCAGTGATTGAAGCTTCAAATATTATATATTAACAAGAAGCTCTAATAAAAAAGTAAATATAAAAAAAATCTTACTACTTAATAATATAAAAAAATTAGGGACACTTTACGCTAAAAGCGTTTTCGAAGGCCGAATTAATAGCATGAAGTAATCAACAAGGTTTCGTCAGAGCCAATAAAGCTCTCCTGGATTCATTAAAACTCGGATAAGCATGTTTTGGAACTTTTGATAACACGTCCGCGATGTAGGTTGTTATTATACGTTAGGACGTTGGTAGTTAGGTAGAACCTTTTGATTCTGTGCCATTATCCCTAACTCGATTTAGTGTCATCATCATGTCACCAACGGCTTTGCTCAGTTATGTAAAATTCTGAATATCGATCTTCTAAACACTGATATTATCTTCACTACATAGTATAAAACAAAGTGTCTTTCTCTGTCCCTATATCCCTATGTATGCTTAAATCTTTAAAACTACGAAACGGATTTTGATGCGGCTATTTTAATAGATAGAGTGATTGAAGAGGAAGGTTTATATAATACATGTATATTATAGTAGAGCAAACATTAGTATCTACATTGCACCCGTGCGAAGACGGGGCGGGTCGTTAGTTAGTATATAATTTATGCCATCGTTTCTCTCTCCTTTGCTACTTCTTCGACCAGTAGGACATTGAAATGTGGTGGCGGGCAGGCGTCATGAAAGACTGTCTTTATGTAAAATTTGACGTTCAAAAAGTACTAGCTCTCATCAGCCTAGTTTGACACATCATCAATCATCAACAGCCTGTTGCAGTCCACTGCTGGACATAGGCCTCTCCAATCGCACGCCATTTAGATCTATTTTCGGCTTCTCGCATCCAGTTTCTGCCAGCCGTCCTGCGCAAATCGTCACTCCACCGTGCCTGAGGACGTCCTACACTACGTTTGCCGAGACCCGGTCTCCACTCTAGAACTCGTTTATCCCAACGGTTGTCGGTTCTACGACTAACATGGCCAGCCCACTGCCACTTCAGCTTACTAATCCGGTGGGCTATATCGATGACCTTGCTTCTCTGACGGATCACCTCATTCCTGATGCGATCCCTCGACTTGTTTGAGTTTGACACACATCCACATTAATATCACTGGTATCGATTTCGTGTGATAGCGTGCTACTAAATATTTCAGCGGCACGCCTCGTCCTTGGACTCTCTCACTGTTTGGTTGTCGTTTCTATAGTGTTTCTATTTTTGGATTACTAATCGCCACTTTGGATTTATTAATCGAGTTTGTAGAAATAGTTTGTGAACGTAGTCCCTTGTTGCTTTTCCACCTCCCTTTTCCAAGGACATTCAGTTTTATGGCGGACGTGACTTACTAAGTAGTAAAAACTTTTCGTTGTGTGACGTCTTGCGTTTCCAACTGTTCCCATATTTTAGCGACATATCATTCTCTTACCCTTATTTCAACTTATTTGGAGTCGGTGTTACATGTCTTCTTCTTTCAATTTATCTCTATTACGTTCCGTAGTCATCATTTCCGTATTCACCCCCTATGTACACGTATAATATTGCATCCAGTCAATCCATCGTTCTTTGGCCTTCCTTTCTATCACGCGTCACGATATTTTCCCCATTCTTCCGCTTCCCGTGTCCACACGATTTTGACACATCTTTTCAGTCACTGGTTTCACTTTGGTCATTCAAACGATACATCATAATTATCTGTACAATGATCCTTATCAAAGAGTTCGGAATTACTGATATTTTTTATTAGCAGTGAGTCACTAGTATCACTATCACCTGAGTAATGTTATCCTATATTATTATGAATGTTATTTTTATTAAAGCTTCGATCTTGGATAATAACATGTTTCCGTTTATTTCCAATAAAAATTAGTTATTGCAACCTGCGCTAGGTAACCGAGAATGTCTCCTCAATTTTCTTTTGCCTTGTGGTATTATTATAGAGTATCCACTCAATAATGCGAATGTGAACTACCACAGCGATTGAGTCTGACATTTCCAAGCGTCTTTTTATTTATTTATGGCTTAATTTACTTGTTTTGTTTTCCTTCTTTACCATTATTGTATAGATCGGTTTTGCCTTCTATATCCTTTGCTTCTTTTAAGCGACGGGTATTTCTTTTTTCTAGTATAACCTCCATGTTCTAACATCATCATCCTGTATCTTATATTTCCTATCCCATGTACTGATTAACTCGGAGTCTTTACACTTTTTAGAAGGTGGAATGGAGATTCGCCAAATGCCAATCGTGATAACTATGATCCCTAACCAACGTCTTTCGTAGGACGAAATTCGATGGCGAGGCGTATGCGATAATTTACTAAGTGACGACCCACATCGGAGTAAGGATTCTCCCATTGATTTTCCTTTTTGGCCTTGACCTCGCCTTGACCATTCACTTGACAACTGAACATCAATCTTCAATATTCAAAACAGTTGCCTAACCAATCGATTCTCATAATCGATTTAAGTTCTCTGAATCGAATGGTGATGGTGGTGCAGTGCGGTGAAACAATGGGGTTGGGACAATAGTGCTCGACTCAGGTCAACGACTCACTAGCGTCATTCAGCGAAGTGATGAGCCTGATATATTGTATTGTTAGACCAGTTAGCTTATATTGTTACAGTTCAGAATAAATTGGACGGTAGTTTGCATATTGCGCAAATTTTATGTCAGATTTGAGCATGTTAGAGGCTGAGTTTGGTACAGTTAAATTGGAAATCGATATAGTTGTTACCGCTACGAACAGTCCTACTGTAGAGGATTATATTGAGCATGAAATTGGATATTATATAAAATCAGTCCTCTAAATTAGAATTTCTCATAATAGAATTCAAATATTAGCTATTAATTTGCAATTTGTTACAAAAAGGTTTCTGATTAAAGTGCAGTAATAAATCAAAGTGATTCAATTAGGACATAAAAATTTGGCTCGTAAATCTTTTGCGAACGGTTTTTCTTGATCGACAAGTTTTTTTTTTGTTTGTAAAAGAAGGAAGACTTTTATTTATTTCCTAATTACAAAGATAAAATCAGAAACCTTTAAGTCGAACAAAAGATATATGTCAAGTTGGCTGCAACTTGCTTTGCCAAAATTAATTGCATTCATTAGTGTTTTGGCACCAAATGTTATTCTGATTTACAGATTAGAGAATTTAGGAAGTGTCGGTTGAAAAAGTGTGTAACGTTCGTGCTTACAATTTTAAAACTAGCTGAAAATTTATCCCAATGAACTAAGAGATTTTGTGAGAGATGTGATGTTTATCAGAGCAGAAGCATTCTCTGTTGCAAAAATGATGTGAGAATATGTTGGCGTATTTTTTAAGAGGCATTGGTCTGCTATAAATATGTAAGTACGTGGAATTCTTTCTACGTATTTATATTTTGTATAATCTTGCTCCTGATTACCAGATCTAGTTACCTGTTAACTAACAATAATTGCCTATTCAACGACTTTCTCTTTAACATATTTGTTGAAAGCTTCAGATTATATCATTACCTTTACATTGTTTTAAGTGCAATTAACTTATCATGGAATGTGTTATTATCGTCTTTAATGACGTCTTTTAGGGGTATTGCATTTGTTCGAACTGTTGTGTTGGGTATTTTCTTTTTTCCTTTTACATAGTAGTAGGGTTCTTTTTTTACACGAACAGATTTTCTTGCGTTAAATCTGTTCGTGTATTATTAATACATTGTTTCCTAGGTATCTAGCTGCATTTTCATCATAAGTGTCTACCAGTTTGACTAGTAGGTATAATTACTTCAGGATATAAGTGGCGACTTGTGTCCTGAAGTGGTCGAAGCATGATTCAGTAAAAACTCACTAGAATTAATCAAACTTGATTGATGTCATTAGCTGTTGTTGTCTTCCTTCTTTCTTGCTTTATGCATCCATCTTAGACTAGTCCGAGCATAAGGACGATAATAAGTCAGTTCTCCATTAAACTGACGGCACGCGAACACATTCGCAAGAAGTTGGAAGAATCATCACTGTGTTGGGTTGTTGGATTCGTTTACTCGATAACATGTATATTCAAGTATGTACTTGTATTATATTTTCTCTGTCTATCCTTTAAATTGCGCCTGCCTGTTTTGGTCGACGATTAGATAATTCTTAAGTCCACCTTTGTACAGGGTTATTTTTACTTGTTTTTAAAGTTGACATAAAATACACCATTCTGTTATTGTCTTATCCTTATCCCAATAGACATTTTCAGGCATTCGTCACATTTAACGTTTAGTACTGTCGCACTTGCTATTAGGAACGTGATAGTCATCTTTTGGATTTCAGTAACAGTGATCATAACAAGTTGATTATGTAGCACACGTTATTTATGGAGTAACAAACACTATCTAAAAGTGACACGAAAGTTTAATAGTTCAGTATAATTAATCATTGCTCTTGTTTAATATTCAACGAGGTCAACCCGGTTTATCTGTTTTTGTATCGAATTCACAATTTTCGCCAACAACAACAGTCTGTTTTGATTTCAATCCGTCATTAATATTGATGCGGCTATTAATCGTCGGTTTGATTGCAACGGAATTATTGTTACGGGATTGCAGATTCGGGGTCAGATCCGAAATACCGGTTTGATTACAGATTATTATGTATTAATTAGTAGCTTCTGTCAGTGTCTTTGCCTTTGTGAATGTCTGAAATTATTCCAACGGAACATTTTCCCGGGATAAAAGTAGGCTATGGGCTATTCCAAACTATAATCTCTCTCCGTGCTAAATTTCATCCAGATCTGTCCAGCCATTCTGGCCTGATTAAGTAACAAATATTCATTCATTCATCCATCTATACATACTTTCGCATTTATTAGCGCTTTTTTTTCGCACTTAAATAGTAGCAAGATTAATTATGATATTATCAGCTAATCCAGATTGTGTCGATCAAAATGTTGATTTAGGAACGGAAAACGCTTTTAGCATTGAAACTCTATAGATTATGCCTTATTTTTCACCACTGTAACTATATCATAATGAAATGTCGTTAACATACTAATTTATTATACTATGTAATACTAATTTAATATGTAAACAATGATACACACTATTACTTCTGCGTAGATATCATTCTGTAAGTAAAATAGCGATCAAATACTTAAAAGCGACAAATATACCAAACACGAGTAACTCTGCTTCATTTATAATAATTAAAATAGACTAATTCAAAATAAACTATTATGTCGATGGTGTGAAACATCATAACCATAACGTAACTGTGCGAAACGCAGATAGTAGACACTAACAATAAACCGTTGAAGAAGTATCAAACAAAACCGAACCAAACTCAATAAACCCAGGTCTAGCTCCCAAGCTAGACCACATCTTCAACCAAGCAGTAAACGAACTCATTCAAGATAAATCCTCAAACGATGAGACACCGGGTGCTGCCGATACTGGCACCGGTGTTCTTGTCCAAGTTGTGGAGGAGGCGACGACGTGCCAAGGCGATTGAGAAGCTGCATGGGGTAAAGTTACTTTAAAACCCACTTCAATCCATGCACGACCTGAAATATACCTCTAGACATCTAGACCCACATAAGAATAAATCCATACTTAAATTTCCAAAACCAAACTCAGTCTTCCAATGTCTAACCAAACTAGACCACGTATTCAACGAAGCAATAACGGAATTCGGCAGAGAAAAAATCTCAATCCATGCGACACCGGTGTTCCTGTCCAAGTTGTGGAGGAGACGTTGCATGAGAGAAGCTGCATGAGGTAAAATAACTTGAAAGACCCTGTTCGACACCTGTAAGACCACAATAGTATAGTCTTTAGACCTTCATAAAGGTTGGGCTTTGTAGGTATGTATGTATTTATATACAGACCTACAAAACCAAGCATCGATTCAAGGACATATCTATAGTATCTATACTAATATTATAAAGAGGAAAGATTTGTATTTTTGTTTGTAACGAATAAACATTAGAAAGCTACATTCACCCTGAGTAAAGTAAAGTAAAGTAAAGTAATATTTTATTTGCATAGATTGTAGGTACATAAAATAAGATGTTACAATAATGTAGGTGCGCCCTGTACAATCTACCTAATAAGGCATGCAAAAATTTAACTGTAATTACTAACTAAATACTAAATTTACAATAAAATTAAACAATGGAAATAAAATAACATTACAAATTAAATCAAATTATAAATACAAGTCCTCAGAAAATCATAAAATAATATTGAGTAGAAATTATAATAAAATTGGATAAATTGAGAAAACATTAAATTATTATTCAAAATCATTGTCATTTAAAAAGTCATTTACAGAATAATAACATTTTTCAATAAGTAGTAAAGTCAGTCTCTTTTTAAAATTTTGGATTGTATCATTTTTAATTATATTGGGGACTTTGTTATATATTATTGGTCCCATCCTACTGACACTTTTTTTGAGCAAAGCAGTCTTACATCTCTTAACATTAATTAGGTGTTTATACTGACTTCTTAATGGTCTCTTCCTAGTTTCTGACACTGAGGTGAAAAGGTGCATATTGCATTTAACGAAGAGTGCGATTTCTAAAATATAAATACTGGGGAACGTTAAAAGTTTCAGGGACTTAAACACAGGAACGCAACTATCCGTCATTTTCATGTTGTGAATTGCCCTTATGCAACGTTTCTGGGCCCTGAATACCTGTTCTCGTAGAGTACAGTTCCCCCAAAATATTATTCCATATCTTAAAATGGACGCTACTAGTCCGTGGTATGCCACCACTGTTGTGGCGATGTTGACCTTTTTTGCAAGATTATGCAGAACATACGCAGCAACGCTTAATTTTTTACACACTTCTTCTGCTTGAGCTTTCCAAGTCAACTGGCTATCTATAAGTATGCCTAAAAATTTCGCATCTTTAACTTGTTCTATTCTACAGTTATTATAGTCTATCGACATATTCGGTATCGATGTGCGTTGATAAAAGTGCATTATTTTGGTTTTTTGTAGGTTGATTACTAAATTATTTTCGTCAAGCCAATTCACAATGTCGTTAAGTGTGGTATTGATATCAAGTGCGTATGTTTTAATGTCTGTACATTTAACTAGAGCGGTACTGTCGTCAGCGAATAAAACCATGGGGTGATTTATGTGATTAGGTAAGTCATTAATGTATAGCAAAAATAAGAGGGAGCTAAGCACTCCACCCTGGGGAACGCCATGTCTTACGATTCTTGCTTCGGATTTATATTTTTTTTCCCGCCTGGTGCTGGTGCATATTTTAGAAATTTCCGTGTATTGTTTACGGCCGCTTAAATATGACTTTATAAGTTCTAATACGTTTCCTCTTATTCCGTACAAGTTTAGCTTTTTTAGCAGAGTTTCATGATGGACACAATCGAAAGCTTTTGTCATATCTGTTAGGATTGCGCAGATTGGTAGTTTTTTGTCAACATTCTCCATTATCACACTTAGTAAGTCGTAAATAGCAGTATTTATACCTTTGTTTTTCCTGAACCCTTTCTGTTCTTCACATAATATATTATATTTACTTAGAAACTTATTGATTGATTCATATATTATTTTTTCAATGACTTTTGAAAATATGGGAATCAGGGCTATCGGTCTATAATTAGCTAAATTCTCTTTATCGTTTTTTTTTAAAAGAGGTTTTACAATAGCTGTTTTTAGACCGTTTGGGAATGTTCCAGAGCTAATACATAAATTTGTAATCTGGCTTATATGTTCGGCAATAATGTCACCTACGAATTTTATGACTTTCGTTTCTATGCCATCATAACCCACGCTTTTAGTGTTTTTTAGTGTCTGTATTACCCTTATTATGTCTTGAGGTACCACTGGTGACATGAAAATTGAGTGCGTGTTGCTATTCAGACCAGTAGGTACATGTGTCGGTGGAGTATTAGATCGTATTTGATCAATGAAGAAATTGTTAAATGCATTGGCAATTTCTGTTGAGTTACTTATGACGGTGTCTTGAATTCTGATTTTACCTATTGGTTCAGTGTTGTGTGTTTTGTTATTTATAATACTCCAGGATGCTTTTGATTTGTTACTGGAAGTGTTTATTAAGTAATTGTTTTGTGCTCTTTGTGTTAATTTAATTATTTTTCTAAATTTTGAGGAGTAGTTTTTGAAATTGTTTTTGTTTTCGACTGAAGACTCACGTCTGTATTTCCACAGTAAGTGTCTCTGTCTTTTACTACATATGCGTATACCTCGTGATACCCATTTAATAGTTGGGTTTGATTTAATAGTAATTAACTTATATGGAAAACAAAGATCATACAACATTCGAAAGTGTTCCAGAAAGTAATCATATGCTTCGTTTGGGTTCTCTGTTGCATATATTTCCGAGAAAGAGAGGCACTGAAGATAATTTTTGAATCTGACTAAGTTTTCAGTACAGAGATCGCGTTTTTTAATACGCCAGGAACTAATTCTACAAGTTTTATTTACTTTTACTTCTAGTATCTGTGCAGTGTGATCGGATAAAGCAAAGTCTATTATTTCACACTTACGTTTAAGTTGAGAACTACAAGCAAAATTATCAAGGCAGCTGTTACTGGATAATCTAGTCGCTTGTCGCAATTCTAAATTAAGGCTGTACCCTAAAAGAAAGCATTCAAAGTCCTTGGTAACGTTGTTTCTTTTTAAGATATCTATGTTGAAGTCCCCACATACAATAATTTTTTTATTTGGTTTTGTACATATACTTTTCAAGATAATGTCTAAGTTTTCATAAAATACAGTTAGGGAATTCATTTTTGGTGGTCTATAAATACAAATAATAATTAATTTATGTTTGACTAGTTCTATTCCGCAACATTCGAACGCATTTGTTCTTGATTGCCTTGAAATGTCCATTAATTCTTTATATTCTAGACCACTAGAGTAACATAGGCTATATTTTATCCCGGTATTCCCACGGAAGAGGGAACTACGCGGGTGAAACCGTGGGGCGCTGTTAGTATATTATATGACGAATTGACGAAGTAATGTGTAATGCTGATCTTTGGCCTAAAAATAACGTACCGGGCTCTAAAAAGACACCGTTACACAATTATAATAAAGTTTTACAAAGCTCAACTTTTTCAGACTCTCAATGTGCCTAGTATTTCAATACCTACCTAGATTTTACCTCTGTAATCTAAACCGAATACTTTTTGGAGCGGTTTCACGTATCAAACTACATACAATATATGTAGTTTGATACGTGGTCGTGAATTGAAATCACTCGGTAAACTCTTTCAAAACATAAATTATGAGGACGAAATAAAATACCTTTCCAGTTAATAATGTAGCTTTCATATTTTATTATATGTAAAATACTGAGCAAGACTCAGTAGAAAGAAATTGCAGGCTATTAAAATAAATGGAACGCCGTTTTAACCCCAACGGAAAATGACATCAATTTATTCACAAAGTTTATTAGTATTCTCTCCCCAAACGACTGAAAGTATTCTCCAAGTGTGACAAATTATCTCACTTACGTAATACCGGAAACCAACAGTAACAACCTTGGACTCTCTGACTCTTGAACCAGACATTTGGTTGGAAAGCACTGTAATTCTCGCTACTGACAATTCATTAACAATATTTTCAGTTTAATCTTTTTCACTTCAACAATGAACTGTTTCCAGAAAACTGGGAATTTTAAAAGGCATTTCACAGTAATTCGTTTGTAGCAGGGGCTGTGAATTAGGGGTTATACTGAATTTTTCATCAAAGGAAGTATTAATCCGATTGTTGGTTTTGGAGTGTGTTGAATTTTAATACAAAAGAGACCTGACGCTATGCGTTTTTTTAACCCTCATTTTATGTAGTTACGGAGCTTTATTTTCGAATCCTATCTAAGGTCAGACTATAGTCGCGTCGAGTGACCATCAGACGGTTCTAATAGGTTAGATCCACAAGACCGCTAATCCAAATCGAATCGAGTCTATCAGGCAAGCTAATTGGAAACACGGACAGGGTTCAAGAATTCCTGGAATCAAGAATTGCCACTGTAGCAGCGAAACAAATTCTTAATTTCATTAGCATTACTGTTAGCCAAAAGTCTTCGCTTTTATTTTAATTGCTGTTTGTCTGTGACCTATCCGGCAGTTTGGAAAGTGGCAATAGAAGATTTTTCTGTTATTAAAACTAGCGTTCAGACACCGTGGATTAACATCGCTTTCGCCACGACTAATTGTGAACCACGATACCAAAGAATGTTTAGAAAAAAGCCTTTCGTTACATGAGAGAAGCATTTTGTTAAAGATTTTGGCAGAATTTAGCTATTAAGATAGCCTCTCTATCTTAATAAAATATTTCTGAATACTAATCAGTAACACTAAATTTTCAGCTTAAGTAAAATTGAAAAATCTGCCATACGATTAGAAAAAAATAAATTTTCAACCACTTCTCCTAGAATACGGCTCGCGTTCCATACCTCTGCTGAAATCTCGATTCAACTGTAACAGATTTTGTACTAATCGTAAACTAAAAATCTAAATTAATTCTGAATACGGGCTTCTATTCTAGATAAAACATTTATTTTGTGCAATAAAAGTGCAGCACACAAAAGCAGAGTTTAATGATAAGACATAAAAACTTTGGAAATACAAAGCAGTACGAATAAAGAGGCTAAAATTTAACAGGGCTGAGCAGTAAATCTCCAAAACCGCCGTGAAATCCAGGCTAAACTGAACAAAAGATTCCCAAGAAAAGGGATTTAAAAACTGCCTGAGTTTTCTTCGTAACGAGGTGCCTTGGGCAAAGGCAAACACACGGGAAGCCTAACAAAGTGATGCTTACGTAAACAGAATAAAACTTGTAGTCGTGACCTACAAGTCTTATACTTTATTTAGTTAGTAAAGCATGTTATGAAGACGTTATTATGTGAGAAGGCGGTTTAACTGTCAGGCTGTTTTATTTTTTTACTTATAGGGTTTTGTTTAGTCCTGTAGTTAAGTAGGTAGTAGGTACTTCATCATCAACCTTATCCTTATAGCTGCAGTAATTTAGTCTTCATCTCCTTCTTGATTGATTGACCCCGCCCTTTCTAGCCTTGCCATTATTGACACACTGCAAATACGGGTTTCATTATAATAATTCTTATAGTGAAATCGATATTTGCAGAATTATTAGAATTTTGATTAGATTGAAATATTAATCATTATTTTGCCATCTTTTCTGGCATTTTGTTTTTTGAGATGTCTTCTTGTTCCATACTCCTCTAAAAGTCGTCATCTTAGTAGTCACCTCCTTCCTTGCTATGTCACCTACCACGCAATCGATCCAAAGTATCTTTAGTCTTATAACAATAAGAGTTCATAATGTATCTGCATTTTAAATCTAGCCAAACATATTCTGTATGCGTCATTAGTACGGATGAGAAATTGTAGACTGGACATTTGACCACGTCATTCCACGTACCATTTAGTCTCTTCATAAACCATATGTCAGCAAGTGTACCTTATTCAGTATAATATATCTTGAATGTGATTGCTTTAGTTCTGATGGGTTTGTTACTATTTAAGATTTCTGGTACAGCGGGCACCCTTCTAAGATCTTTCCACAGATTTATAACAAGGACAACTCAGGACAATCATCTGTCATACCCCTAGTAGATGTCCATAGGCACTGGTGACCACCTTCCATCAGGCCACTCTATGGCAAAAAAGTAAAAAGCGTGTGTTCTTATGCTGTAACTGCTTGAGCATTGTTCCTCGTCAAATCTATTTAACATAGTACTAGAGTTTCACCTACTTCCAACTATCGTTGTGGGCATCTATATATCCAATAGAATCCCAAATGCCCTGTTCTTGTTCCAAGTTTAATCTTGCAAACCGGTGACCCAAATTTTCGACTAGCGCCTCTGCCATGTCGAATCTTGAAGTTACATTCGACCAGTTGGGCAGATTTGGTTCCCTGTCTTAACTAAGTAACGATTGACATCTTACATCCCAATTTGTAGTCAGCTTTGAAGCTACAATTCCTGACAAGAATTGAAAGTTAGTTCTTGATTTCTTGCTACATTCATGATTGCAAGTACTGTTATTGTTTTAAAAGATATGTCCAAAGGATGATTGTTATTAGAAATTGACAAAATGATTTTCCATGACCGATAAAGATTTGTGAATAGGGCGAAAGGTTTGGAACTGACCTCATTATATTTCGATAGCGCATTTCAATCCCATTTATTCTTGACGATCATTTTCGCTGACACATTGTTTAGACTCTCTGCTAAATCACATATGTACCCCCATATTTACTTGTTAAGCCCGATCTTCCTAATAACAAATCTTGCTACTTTATCAAATTATGTACCAAGCTAAGGGAAAGGTCACGTTGTACCTCGTAAACAGACTTCATTCAACTTGCTATCTTTGGTAACTCGCCTCACGTTCGCTCTATAGCTTTAGGGTAGTTATATTTCAGGGCCGGATAATTTAATATGAGAAGATAAATGTAGTTTCTGACTTGGAGAGTCTGTTGGTGGGTTTATTTTATAAGTAGTAAGAATTTACTCGGTATTTGGATTATTGTCAAAATTTGAATCTCCTGTAAAATTTGAATGTCCTGTAAAAAGATTTAAAATTCATAAAACTTCACCTAGTCCTAACTAGGTGAAGTTTTATGAATTTTAAATCTTTTTGAAAATAATATAAATTGAGATCTTCTGAATCATCAAAGTAACGTTCCTCTGTGATGCTAGAAATGATGTTGGTGTCTTCCAGGAAGACCGTCAAACAACCACTCTTAGATCAATAATACCCTTTATAAATTAGGTTTAGTGAAGAAAGTGTCAAATCCTACTTTAATGCTAAAGTTTGACAAGTTTTCAGACCAAAGTAGAGTTTGACAGTTGCTTGACTTCCAATTCTTAATTTAGAGATGACAGGATCATCTCAAACGTGTACTAATGTATATGATGTGTTAGTTCGACTAAAGTTCAGACAAAATCCCCAGAATACCAGATTAGTAACACCTAAAACAAAACTAGTGATTAGACCTCATACAATAGGGATGTTGCCTGAGTAAAAAATATATGATTGTTTAGTCCGTCAGTTAGATTATAGAACAATATTGGACATGTATTTTTTCCTTTATTAAATCTATAAAAACTGACGAAGATAAAAAGCATCAAAGATCAGGAGTGGGAGCGTGTGACGCTGACGTCACTGCCCGGTAAAAATTGTAGCGAGTAGTGACGTCACACGAGTTTTTTACGCACTGTATCGTCTTCATTTTTTGTTTATGTGAAAAAAGAAAAAATACGTGTCCAATATTTTTTGGAAATCTATCAGACGGACTAATCAGATGTTTTTAGTTAACTACCATATTCACCAGTCCCTGGTATCACCTGTTATTTTCCCTGCCTCAGATAAAGGGCGTCAAATAAAGGAATTCCTTGCTACTGGCAGTACAAAGCTATGGTCGGGTAGACACGGTGCCACGGGTGAACGACCTCTATGTCGCGACTAGGGTTTAGTGCGATAGACGGTAGCGACTGGCGTAGCTACTGGGAAAGTGGGAGTATAGGGATTGCTCAACGTTAGTGGCTTGATTGATAAACAGCTGATTGACGGTTACTATCAGCAAACAGCTTTATTACAAGGTTATGTACCAATAACAAATAGGGAACTTGCAATATTTTCATCTTGCTTTCATTTAAAAGAATTCCGTGTAAAATTGCGATTATAAACTGACTGTTTTTCTTTTCCCGCGAAAACGAATGATGACGTCACTCCTGTCTGCCAGAGATTATGAACTGTCATGTATTAAAATTTAAGTTCGTCTTTTCGTTGTCATAGCACCAGTGACGTCACTAGACGCTGATTGTTTACGTTCCGTTTCACGTTATATTAATTCGTAATAGTTGTTAAAAATCAATATGAACTACAATAAAAACATTGCAATGGCCCTTCTTTTATGCTATTGTATCATTTTAATAACAAAATGTTCATGAATTCTGTAATTGCATCTTCCTTATTGTATCTTTATTAAAACCTCCTTAAAACGGCAAAAGAAAATGGGCAGTTAAGGCGTCAAAGGAGTGCTTTTTGGGATTCGTACTAGGGTATAATCAAATCTTTTGTTATACCTATTCTATATCGCATAGGAAAAAAACACTTTTGTTAGACTTCTTTAAAAAAGCCTGAGTTATTGTACAGTCTGTTACGCCAGTTTTGCCAGAAGTATTGACGGGCGGGCGGGTGGGTATTTTGGGGGACTGCCTTTCAAGTAAAACTATGACGTTCGAAATGTACCAGCTCTCAGCCTAATTTGAATAAATGACGTCTGATTTCGTTTCTGTCCGGAAGCGACGAAGAGTGACATAATGAATAATAGCTGTAACAGTACTACTAAGATTAAAATTATTGTTTTTGAACTTTGTTAGTCCACAGTTGCAAGGACTGTGTGTCTTTAATGACATATGATTGCATTTATTCCTCTTTTGACACAGTCTTGACTTACTATTACCGACATAATCTATGAAGTGTGACCACTTTCAAGCTTTAAATTATATAGCCTGACGACAACTTGTTAAAACACATTTTACACGCTAAAATATCTAATACTAGCGTAGCATTATTTATTACAAGTACTAACTTTAGTACCGCAACTGAGATTAAAATTACATTCTACAGCGTAATATAAGTCTGAAATATATTATTTATACATAAAATATGAATTACTATTGTAACGTAAATATTGTGTGTGCCAATTTGTCGCAAATATGAGTGGAAACGTCTGGATCGTGCTTCCAAAAGTTTTATTGAAATTGAAATGTATTTATAATATACCTTTTACACGGACTTAAAGGTCGCAATAGATTTAAAGCTTTTAGTACCGAGTCTCAAGTTTTTTTACTGTTTGTTTAAATGGAATAATAAAAGCATTGTTTCGCAATACTAAGTGGGTCTGTCTTTCCTTGGGGAGTCTAAGGTTAAAAGCATATTCAGAAGTGTATCTTTTTTTCCAATCTGAGTCTTGTTTGTCGTCTTTAAGTTGCCTGGAAAAGTATTCTTAACTTAAATCATTGCGTGCATAATAATAGTTATAAGTTAGCATGATAACATTCATACAATCATAATTACTTTGAAGTAAAGGTTTTTAGGTGTGGATATTACGGATTTATCACTACATAGTATAAAACAAAGTCCCTTCCCTCTGTCTGTCCCTATATGTATGCTTAAATCTTTAAAACTACACAACGGATTTTGATGCGGTTTTTTTTAATAAAGTGATCGAAGAGGAAGGTTTGTATGTATTGTATTGTATATAATACATGCATAATATAGTAGAGATTTAGTATCGGCATTGCACCCGTGCGAAGCCGGGGCGGGTCGCTAGTAAGAAATATACATAACATTTGCTATAGACTCTCTGAAGAATCGTTTCATAGCTGCAGAGCTATTCTGTATATTTCTTATCGTGGAAACTCAGGTGAAGTGAACATTGAGTGTGACAGCTGCTGTCCATCCATTCAAACAAGGTGGTATGAGAATTATACTTCAAACAAGGTGGTATGAGAATTATACTTCAAACAAGGTGGTATGAGAATTATACTTCAAACAAGGTGGTATGAGAGTTATACTTCAAACAAGGTGGTATGAGAGTTATACTTCAAACTCCGCTTCACCAAAATATTCACGGTAAGATGAATAGACGTGCTATTGGATTGTTTCGAGTATCGTTTGTCTAACATAATAGGGATGTTTCCTGAGGAATAAAAATATGATTAGAGTATTGATGCAATTAGATTATCGAAAAATATTGGGCACGTATTTTTTGTTTTATCAAATCTAAAAAAGTTGAAGATAAAAAGCTTCAAAGATCATGAGTGGGGGGGGGCTTGTGACGTCACGGCGTGGTAAAAATCGTAGCACGGAGTGACGTCACACGTGTTTTCAACGCACTGTATCGTCTTAGTTTTTTGTTTACATGAAAAAATTAAAAATACATTTCCAATATTTTTTGGAAATCTGTCTGACGGACTAATTAGATTTTTTTAGTCAACGACCCTATTCTAAAAAACTGAAGTCTACAGCGATTTTTCTTTGTGATAATATTTAAAAATGTACTATTAGCGTAAAATGTCAAAACCATACAATGTTCGTACGTACGTCGATCTCGTTTCACTTTCAGTCTACCTTCAGCGGTGTTCTTGTATGCTTCTGTGAGTGTATTAACATGTTCTTCTATCATTCCAGAGTGCGTCGGAGTCGTCGGCGGGCGCGGGCGGCGGGGGCACGTCGGGCGGCAGCGCCCGGGTCTCGTCGCGCTCGCGGGCCTCCGAGGAACCACACATTGGTCAGTATCACACACATAAAATACTCTAAAAAAGTTAGCGCCGTGCTGTGAGTCCGCCCGTGGAACCGGACCATGCTGAATGGCCTAATTGCCGCGGGCACGACGTGAATCTCAAAAAAGAATTGCTTTTGTTACAATGCTTCTTGAATGTGGAATGAAAAGAGAATCTTGTGACTAAATAATAACAGCTGCTCGGGTCGGTCTTGCAAGGTTCGCATCTGAACATATCGAGATTCCTCCGTGCTAAGGCGATACCGGCCGTTATTCGTACATCGAAGTATCGTGAAGTCAGATAGGTAGGCTGCATCCGGTTACACTGGTAGCCGTTCCCGACATTGCTGGAAAAAGGCCGGTAGATTGCTTGACCATACTTCCTTAATTTGAAACATCACACGTTTCAAAACCATTCAGCAAACCCGATCAAGTCTGTTGTCTGTTCTCATTCTTCAAAGCCGTTATTACCACCGGCATGGCCATCTTTGGTACAGAAAACGAGAAACTTATAAGGAAAATAAACTACACTTCTTTCCGCTTTCACAACGAGATTTATCTTGGTAGTGGTTTCGCGACACAAATCGTTTGCAAGACGCTTATTGTTCGAGTTCGTTCGCGTGTACTGTTTAGTTCCTGCTTTACGGTATATTTTTTATTGTATCTTCTTTTGTATTCCGGTACTGCATATTGCGTGGATATACGTTCCTTTTATTTTTATGAAACAAGTGTAAGATATGACAGTCGTTACGGGTACTTCAGAAGTCAGAAAATCTGACACTAGGCTTGCCAAGTTGTTTTTGTTTTCCCCAGTAAATGGGTCGTGGATTTGGGATAGGCAGTCGCTCTATGTAAAAGGTTGGGTTTCGGCTTCATCTGGTTAGTATAGAAGCCATATATACTTTGGAAAAGGCTAGGCAGGTTGAAACTACCTCTTTGTGAAAAAAGCACGAATTTGTATAGATGATTAATTATGCAATGACTCATATTAGTTATATTTTGATTATGTTTGTTGATCAAACTTCAAATAAGAGTAATTGTCTTCCGTTAAGTCGTCAGAATTATAGTTGAACACATACCTAGTGTTAGGTTACATAACACAATTATCGATATGACGAAGACAAAGAAGATGCCTTATTCTTATTGGCATTGCTCTGAGTAAAATAAATATTACGCTGTTTTGAAAACATTAACTCCAGACATGAAAATATACCAAAATAATCGTATCAAAAAAGTAGAATAGTAACTTTTTGGACCATTTTATTAAACCGCGTATACAAACAGATACTTGTTGTACTTAAATACCTACACAAGACGACTCAAACTTACTTTACTCAAGAAAACAAACAACTCTTTAAAAAGAAAAAATCAAGTTACCATTTTTCTTAGTACCTCTATGTTCAAGAAGATACAGGAACTTTTGTTTACCAGTACTTTATAAGTGAAGGAAAAGAAAAATTAAGTTTTTCCTGTTTAAAAGAAGCTTTTAACTTTCAATATCAAATTACTGTCTAGCTTCATGGAGTGGAAGTAATTTGTAGTGATATTGTCTTGAAGTTCAAGACCGGTCCTGACTTCAAAGCCTACCCTTTTTTTTACAAATTTGATGGTAACTCTGTTTCCGTCTGTAGTTATTGACGCTGAAAGATACGCCGAGAAAGAGGAGTGCAGTGATCCCACGTTTAGCCATGTAATTACTTCAAGAACAACGTAAAAAGAGCCATAACTTGCCACTGATCAAGAACATGGTCAGACTCCCGACCTAATGCTAATAATTTCCATTAAAAAAAAACAATAACACATTCCCGATTCGAGAATCGAACCCTGCACCCTTGCCACCACAAATAGGCCTTTCGTTCTTAAATACTGAGTTCTCCAATCAGTCAAAAATACTAATGATCCACCCAATCATCGTTCAAGAAGCCCACACCACAGATGTTCCCTAGGTACTAATTTTATCATGCGGACTTTGTTCGAAGTAGTTACCGCGGCCCTGGAACGCAAAGCGCCTTTAGAGAAACACTAGTTGGTTTGACACTCTCTTCCGCTCCGTCCCTGGGCGGAGCGGGAGAGCGAGCGAGTCATTTGATGATAAATGGGGCATTTCACGTGAAGCGGACAACCAAAAAAAAATGAGGTTGTGGATTTTGTTTATATTTCGGTCAGTTGTATTTCTAGTAGACATGGATGTGTACACACAATTTTTTTTTCGTGTGTTTTCTTATTGCTGAGTTATGAGCTTTTAAAAATTGACTAAGAATAAAGTCATGAATTTTTGAATGCTTATTAACAGTATCAATTTATTTGTAAAATAAACTAAAAACTATTGGTTCTTATAGTTAAAAGGTTGAAGTTTTTAATTTTTTTAACTAATTCTAAATTTGATTTTTTTTACGTATAGTAAACCGGAAGTGAAAATTTCGAATCGATATTTGAGTAACTTCGACATGTTATTTTTTCAATTTTTTAACATTGAATTAAAGCTTTAAATGTCATTATTATTCACCAAAAAAAAATTAAAGCGTGATCTTCAATAGTTGTAGACTTAGAGCATATAGAGTACATACACATCGGTATGAGCACTTTCTAAGCATTCGGGTTTATGCGCTAACTTGCTAATATACTACGCTATTGATATTTTATTCCTTCATTCTAACATGCAAAAATATAAAAATAAAGGATTTCTTCAATTATTCACAAAAAAAAAATGAAACTTGATCGCCAATGGTTTCAAACTAAGAGCGGTTTTGTTAATTGAGATTGAAACAACAACAATAATAAAAATAGGAAGACTTATTTTGTAATTTTTACAATTTTACTATTTGCACATTTTTTTTTAGTTGTCCGCTTCACGTGAAATGCCCCAAATACTATCCAAAAAAAAGGTACTAATTTCATAATTTCTACGTTTCCAGGAAAGTACAAGCTTCTAAAGACAATTGGCAAGGGCAACTTCGCTAAGGTGAAGCTAGCGAAGCACGTGCCCACCGGCAAAGAGGTCGCCATCAAGATTATAGACAAGACACAGCTCAACCCTGGATCATTGCAGAAGTTGTTCAGAGAGGTAAGAATAGAATAGAATAGAGTAGCATAGACAACTCTTTCTTAGCTGCAAATAATACCTGAAAATGGATTTTGAAGGAGGATACTGCAGAATTGTTAGTTAATTTAGCCGTTAACTGTCTTGCTGGTTGTTCGTGACGTTTCGATTCCTTTTCACACCTAATGTCATTCCCATACATTTTTTCGTTAGGGTTTGGTGTATAAAGCTACAGAATGTTTTTGTGTAGGCCCTGCTGATTGGTTGGACGATAAACTCCTTATATACGGGACTATTCTAAAGCCTATATTATTATGGTTATATGGCATGCAGCTGATGGCTTTGAGACTCTAACATAAACACTATCCAAAGACTGGAAGACTGAATCAAATAAATTCAAATTTTCAAAATTCAAATTCAAAAGTCATTTATCCAAACTAGGCTGATAGACAGCACTATTTGAACGTCAAATTTTACATAAAGACAGTCCCCCAAAACGCCCACCCGTCACACACAAATAACAAATGCCTCTTGGTTCATAAGGGATTCTTTGAGATCCATCATCACCTAAAATTTAAAACTTAATGAAGTGTTTGCAATGGCAGTTACTGGTTTCTCGGTATGGAGTCTTTTTGCATCGTCATCTTTGTCAATGGAATCGCTTTACTATAAATGTACATTTCAGCTGATAAACGGACGTCCACTGCTGGATGCACGTTCATAAGCATTGCCACATATTTCAACATATTTCACACTATAATATTGCTGTTTCCAGGTCCGGATAATGAAGATGCTGGACCATCCAAACATCGTGAAGCTGTTCCAGGTCATAGAGACTGAGAAGACGCTGTACCTCGTTATGGAGTACGCGTCAGGCGGCGAGGTATGTACACAGATGAATAAACAAATCAACTATTAGAACACGCAGAAAAAGCTCTTGGACTACTTGTCTTCAATGTATGTGGACCGTCATAGTACGTTCCGAGACACTTCGGTCCCTGACTGAACTCACATTTTAATGATCAATAAATCGATTGTAAATATCATAGAATACCAAGAAGTAGGTCATTGCATTGACCTTGAACGATTCATCTTCTTATATACACCCCTAGTTTTTAATTAGTACAAAAAAAAACAGGGCTCTGTCCGTACTCGTTACTGATCATATTTGTATAGTTAAAAGTATAAATCAATAGCCTGTACAATATTTTTATAAGTTGAGTGGCATTTTAGGATATAGAAAACGCTAATAACTTTGCTGTTTATGAACATAATTAATTGAGACTTTTCTTAAATAATGACAAGACCTTTTCTAATAGGCTCATAAAGTATTTGTACTAATTAAAAACTAGGGGTGTATAAAATTCTCGTGTCACAATGTTAGTTACCATAACTCCACCGAAACGGCTTGACCGATTTCTAATTTTATAGGCATATTCAGTAGGTCTGAGAATCGGCCAACATCTATTTTACATCCCCGTAAATTTTAAGGGTGGTCCACACCTAAATATTTTTTTTTTATGATACAGCATACAAAAATACATACAACCCTAAATTTTCACCCCTCAACGATAACCCTTAATATTATTTTTTATTTTATATGGCAAAACAACGTTTGCTGGGTGAGCTAGTTTAGTATAATATACCTTTTTTGTGGGGAAATCCTCATCGATACGTTCGGTCGGGGTTAATAGAGTGTTATACCTGACTCCTGCCCACTAACCCGATTCAATTCACGCGCACTCATCTATACTAATATTATAAAGCTGAAGAGTTTGTTTGTTTGTTTGAACGCGCTAATCTCAGGAACTACTGGTTCGAATTGAAAAATTCTTTTTGGGTTGAATAGAACATTTATCGAGGAAGGCTTTAGGCTATATATCATCACGCTTAAGCCAATAGGAGCGGAGCAGCGATAAAGAATGTTTTAAAATCGGGGATTCCACGGGGACGAAGTCGCGGGCAGAAGCTAGTTTAGGATATACCTGTAGCCTTGCCTAGTTCCTGTGTTTCAGGTTACTCATAGTTGGTCATTTAATCATTTATGTGTGGTTGAATGTTCCAGGTGTTTGATTACCTGGTCTTACACGGCCGCATGAAGGAGAAGGAAGCCCGCGCCAAGTTCCGACAAATCGTATCCGCTGTTCAGTATTGCCATCAGAAGAGGATCATACACAGGGATCTCAAGGTATACTTCATATTTTATTAGTTTTAAATAGCGAATATTGTAAAACTTTAAGAGTTTTTTTTTGTCTAAACAAGGTATCATTGTGGAAAACGACCAGCTTTTGAATTATTTAATTTAATCTTTAAGGCAAGAGTAAATAGGTTACTTCTAGGCATCAGTGCTCCATCGTCGACTTCCTGTTCGAAAAGTTCTTGATTATATTAAGCAAAGAGGTTTTACATCTCAAAGTCTACTTGTAGTTCTAAGGTAGTTGCGGAATTTTTTCGAGAGAGTTCGGAAGAGAAACACTAGTGGCTTTTAGTCAGTAAGTCTGACACTCCCTTTTGCTCCGCCCAGAGTGGAAGAAGTCATTTGATGATTTCCCATCCAGAAAAAAAAGATCTAAGGTAAATTGCTGTCTTGTCAGATGTTAGAACCTTACATCTGTGGGTGAAGTCCAATATTATAGTCATTCATAAATGTTTTGTTATGACGTTGTCACGTTAAACTCTATCGTCCGTAAACCGACTTTACAGACAGCCAATTTTTTTTTTTAAATCTGCTTGCCCGATTTGAACCATTTTTCTCCAGTAGAAAGCTACATTATCAGCGTGCAAGGCTATATTTCATCCCAATATTCCCACGGGAACGGGAACTACGCGGGTGAAACCGCGGGGCGCTGCTAGTAATGTTATAAGTTGATAATTATCGTGGTCCAGGCGGAGAATCTCCTGTTGGACGGCGAGATGAACATCAAGATAGCGGACTTCGGGTTCTCGAACGAGTTCACTCCGGGCGCCAAGCTCGACACGTTCTGCGGCAGTCCGCCCTACGCCGCGCCCGAGCTCTTCCAAGGTAAGCCTTCTCATACATAGCATTTCATCGAAGAACAGAAGATTTAGAACTTCTTTTCTTTTATTAATCCAAGTACTTATATTTTTTAGTATCAGAAATGTGCGGCATATTTGGGAGGAGTAACATTTTTTTGATAAAACCCTAATAAATAACAAATAAACAAAAAAAAAAGATCACAAATAATAACAATAATTTCACCATACATAGTGGTGCCAACTGCCAACATATAAAAGATGTGGAAAGCAAAAAAATATTTTTTTCCACATACAGGTATATGTAGTTCCTGGTTCAAAAAACCTCCTGTTTCAGAGAGTCATGCATTTCTGAGATCAATGCTGATTAAATCTATGATTAGTTGAAAATATGCAGATACTAATTTGTGTAATAATGTGTTCATTAACATATTGACAGCAAATAACATTGATATTATGGTTATTGGGGATCGATGCTACAAGAAGTGTCAACTCAGATTTAACTAGCTTTAATAAAATCTTAGGCATCCACTAAGGATTCTTCGGAGATCCTTCTAAACCGTAGAGGATTCCGTATAATTTCTAAACACTATAAATAATGCTCTCCGTTACTGAATGACTAACTAACAACGCACAGCCGAAACTACTGGTCGTAGAAAGCTGAAATTTGGCATTTAGCTTCCTTTAAGAGTACTAAGAGAGGATTTCCTAAAATTCCTACGGGAACGGGAATCAACAGATATGCGCGCACGAAGTCGCGGGGCAAAAGCTAGTATAGTAAGTATATAATTCTGTTTCGGCCCATTCCCTCTCCTAGAGAGGAGGCCTGTGTCCCAGCAGTGGGAACGTTAAAAGGCTGATTATGGTGATTAATGATATTAGGGTAGTTGACTAAAAAAATCTAATTAGTCCGTCAGATAGATTTCCAAAAAATATTGGACACGTATTTTTTCTTTTTTCACGTAAACAAAAAATGAAGCCGATACAGAGCGTTGAAAACTCGTGTGACGTAGTGACGTCACACTCGCTACAATTTTTACCGAGCCGTAACGTCACAAGCCCCCACTCCTGATCTTTGATGCTTTGTATCTTCGTCAGTTTTTATAGATTTGATAAAGGAAAAAATACGTGTCCAATATTTTTCTATAATCTAACTGACGGACTAAACATAATCATATATTTTTTACTCAGGAAACATCCCTATTCTGTTTTCCAGGCAAGAAGTACGACGGTCCCGAGGTAGACGTGTGGTCGCTGGGCGTCATCCTGTACACGCTGGTGTCGGGCTCGCTGCCCTTCGACGGCTCCACGCTGCGCGAGCTGCGCGAGCGGGTGCTACGCGGCAAGTACAGGTGAGGTTCCTGCTGCGGTGGGCTCGGCTCCCAATCTCACCAGATGCACTTGACTACCGGTATAATCCATGGAGCGACTGTGAAGACCACCGGTATCCGCTGGATCCGAAAGGCACACGACCGGTCGATATGGCGACACTTGAAGGGGGTTATATCCAGCAGTGAAGGTCTTCCAGCTAAAATTATGAGGATCATGTCTGTCTATCTAGCCTCCTATAATACGATAGGGGACCCAGACTGATGTCAGATTCCCTGGCTTCTGAATAGCCTTAAAGACTATCAAAGATCTATAAATGACAGCTGGGTCGGAAGAGTCTCGTTATGTTAAGGTGGACCTGATCATGATTGCTTGGGTGAATCTGCGGAGCTATACTTTGGATGGGTTGACCATCAGTCGCAGATGCGTAATTAATGCAAACCCCGTTTTCTTGGACTGGTAAGCGACATGTCAGTATCGCTTGTTGTATTAGTCTTGTAATAACAGGAAAACCATATAAGAAATTCGGGATTTGGTCAGTATCAATCTATCCATTTAAAACAATGCGGCTCAAAACTTATCAGATCAGCGGGCCTTCCATGACGTCTTAAAAAGTGAGTCTTCCGATCGAGAAAAAGGGATGGAGCTATATAGGGTGTATAACTCTATCCCTCTTTCTCGCTCGGAAGACTCACGTTTTAACACCTCATGGTACGCCCGCAGTACTAACTCAGAAAAGTCTAGGCCGACGTTACAAATAAAGTTTCCTATTATTCAATACCAAATCTCTTTTCACAGAATACCCTTCTACATGTCAACGGACTGTGAAAATCTCCTCAAGAAATTCTTGGTGCTGAATCCCGCGAAAAGAGCTTCCCTGGAGAGCATCATGCGGGACAAATGGATGAACACGGGCTACGAAGACGACGAGCTCAGGCCCTACGTAGAGCCGCAGCAGGACTTCAAAGACCATAATCGGATAGGTGAGGATACCATAGGTATACTTCCGACCTCTTTATGTGCGACTGTGTTCGGGAATTGTCGGGGCACTTCGGGAATCTTCGTTCATGGTCATTTAGTTTTTAAGTTCGGTTTATACTGCAGTTATAAAGTTTATATAAAAGAAAAACTAATTGAATCATTTTTATACTTTATCAAGAAAATCTACCAAAATTGATATAAAAGTAAGTTATTGTCTATTTTATAATAATATAAATACAAGCTGCAGTGTGGACGCATTAATAATATTTATATAAGTAAAAATATATTTTTCATTGGTCCAGTTCAGAAGATATTGTTCTAAAGTGACTGAAGTAACTTTCAAAAAATTTAAATATTTTTGAAAGACTAATAAATATAAAGTGATATTAATAATTACATGATTCTATAAACACGCGTACTTTTAACGCTGTTTAGCGCGCAAAAATGCAAACTGAAGTAGTGAACAAAAATTCTTCAGTAAAAAGGCTAAATTACAAAGCTTGATAATGTTTTTATTGACATAAGCTTTCACAAAAACCACTTTTATATGAATTGGACCATTAACTCACAAAATACTTCAACACTAAAGCTTCATTCACAATCACACCATATTTCACAGTAAAACTAAAATGAAATAAAACTACTAATGCTTTGTCTTTGAATATTTCCCGTAACAAAGCTTATTACTAACATTTACTACTGGTAAAATAAATATCTCACCCATACACGACATGCCCCATAGCATGCTATAAGCACAAGGGACAGTATGTGAAATAATGAAAACAGCCATTATTAAAAACTGACTTTTTGCCGCGGCTTCGCTCTTGTTAAAGTAGCCTATAACCGACTCCAGGTTCCACATATCTTTGTTACAAAATTCATCATAAATTTAGACATGAAAGCGTGACACTCAGACACATTTACGAATTTGTAATATTAGTATGGTTGCTACTTTCCTATGTGATGGTTTAGAGTTAACATTTTATCAGCTCAAACAATTAAAAAGGGATGATGTGATAAAGTCTCGTGTCCTATTTGGATAACACATGCTCACTATGACTCTACCTAAACTTCAATGTGGGGTCCATTTTTTTTTCTGGATGTTTCAATGTGGATTCCTGGGTTCAATGCTCAGTTTGGGCCCAGCTATAACGCGAATATCTAAGAATAAGCATGGAGGCTGGCTTTGTGCCGAATTATCCTTTAATTAGATGCACTAATAAAAAATAATTTAGGAACATTCTGGTACACCATGATGTACACTATGTTGTGTTTAAATAAAAGTGGTAGTTTTATAAGTCTGAAGGAGCTCGTGGCTAAATTATAACAGGCGCACGGGTCGATCTTCGAGGTTAAGCAACGCTTGCCGAGGTTGGTCTGTGGATGGGTGACCATCTAAACATAACTAGAATACTTCGTGCCTCGGTAAGCACGTTAATTCGTTGGTCCCGGCTGTCATTAGCCAAGAAGTACCGTGTTCCCTAGGTTGTGGAGGTCTGGTAGGCAGCCGCTTCACGTAAAATACTGGTATTCAGCTGAACCCGGCTTGACTGAGAGCCGACCCCAATATAGTTGGGAAAAGGCAGGTGAGGTAGTGTTTTAAGTCTCATACCAAAATGGCAAAAAAGAGTCATCACAAGCCTTTCTTTACTTCACATACTGTATACCACAAAGCTAAACTAAGCTACTAACATTGATATCTGCTAACCCGTATAATATAAAAATTACATTTCTTATTATTCCATGCGTACTTTCGGCACAGCGCAAATTGGTACGTGATCGCAAGGGGATGTGTGTTATGTGTTTTAAATAGGGGATGGAATAGAAAATGAGTCTTGTTGTATTACTTTAAGTAATAAGGAGCATTCGTCTGAATATTTGACGTGTCATTTGGCGCAAAGTTTAGCGTATATCAACATTTGTTTTGAAAAGTAAAAGGCAAAAACAGTTGCAAACAATACTTTTATTCAAGCACGCACTGCTCATGATAATGAAGAGATATGAAATGCAGCCGGTCTAGTCTATTCAGTAAACAGCTCACCGTGTAAAGTTAGGTGGGGTAAGATGAAACGAAATGTCATTCCATCTTGTTTGTATGGATTGACCTCACCTTAGTTCACGCGGAGACTTTGGTACACGCGGTGTACCAAAAACTAAATCAGTTAAGATCCTTTCTGATCTTACCCCAATCGCTCCGGGCATTCGATTTCATAACAGAAGATAGTATTTATTGGTGTTACAAGTGGGGTTAAATATACTTCAAATTTAAAGCATAACATGCTTTTGTGCTTAGCTTCTTAACAATAATAACCAAGGTTTTACAACGAGACAGTATTATTATTCTATTATTATTTGCGTATTGGTGTCTTATATTATTTTGTATTTAATACTATGCACGCAAGTGAAAGCATATAGAACCTTTTTCTCTACGCTTGCATTTTTGTACTGCTTATTTTTAGGTACTTTTTTTGTTTTGCTTTAACCGTCATGTGATATTTATTTCTTATAAATGTTAGAATGTTTTTTATTATTGTGTATTGGTATTGAAAATGTTGTAGTTTTTGAAAACCGTATAATATGAAAGGATTAGGTGTCAATTGATATTCGAAGTAAGTACGTAACTAAATGGGAAAATCAAAATGGATTTTGATTTTGTTGTAATTAGAATGTCAAATTTACAGAGAGAGAAAATGCCTATGTACGATTTAATTAAATGTTTAGGTAAATTTGAAGTGCATGATCGTGTTTTAGACGTGTACCAAAAAGTTTGGATACAGAAAGTAATAAAATAGTCATTAAATTATCATAAGTGTCGCATGCCAGGTGTAAGAAAATAGTTATCATATTTTTATACTTATACTCTCTTTCTTTAAATAATAAAAGAAAATGGTTATACTTTCTATATTTAAATAATTTATTTATATTTTGTTTTGAATATAAGAACTATCAAATCGCTTTATTTCTCGGTTGATAGTTATCTGAATGAGGAATAATCAGTAAATACTGTTTATAATTGTCCATATATTTTCCTGTTTCTGTCCTAATTTTGCTATTCTGCCCTGAGTATTATGAATGTTGAATATTGTTTTTGGTACTGTATAGTCGGGTTACTTTGGCCTTGAGGTATAACTTTGGAGCAAATTTTTAACCAATAGAAACTTGATAAACACTGCTTTGTTCCTATTGGTCTAAAGATGGGCCAAAGTACCGGATTTGCTCCATAGAGTTACCGCGGCCCTGGAACGAAAAGAGTATTTGAAGGAACACGGGTGGTTTACGGGTTTATCAGCAAGAATGTAACACTCTCTTTATTTGTTATTTTGACGTAAAAAGCAAAATCCCGATGGGGCCAAAGTAACCCTTGAATTATAAATTTTTTATTCTGAATTTAAATTTTCCATCTCTATTTGCCCCAATAAAATGGAAAAAATGCTAAGACTCGAAAGTAAAACACAAAATTGACTCAACAGAGGCGCTAGTGTGCGTGGGCTACAACCGGCAGGAGATCGAGTACTCGCTGGCGGAGGCCAAGTACGACGACGTGTTCGCCACGTACCTGCTGCTCGGTAGGAAGAGTACGGACGTGAGTACGAAGGTTATTATTACATTACCTACCAAACTTTTTAATGAGCTTACAATTGGCTGTATGTCGAGCGATGTGTGTACACTTTGTTTTTTTTTTTTTGGGTGTGATGTTTTTTGTGCCTGGATTATGAATTTTATCATGTAGTCGAAACTGTTTTGTGATTTTTTCTTTTTGATTCTGTGTGTTCAGATATAGTCGGGTTGAATTTAAATGTGGAGTTCTTTTTTCTTTTTCTGTATTTTTGTTGTGCCTGGATTATGAGATTCGAACCGTTTGATGTTTTTTTTTCTTTTTCGATTAAGTATATGTGTTTTGACATGGTTAAATTATAATGTCCTTATTTGAATGGTGAGTTTTTATTCCTTTTTCTGATTTTTTATTGTGCCTTGATGATGTAAACCGTTTTGTGTTTTCACAACATCCGCAGCGTTGTGACACAGGTCTCCTTTTATTTATTTTCGCATTAGAGATCTCTTATGTTTCCCCGTACATAATAATCAGGCCATATGGTACCGACTGCTCACGCATCGCTGCGTGGCTTATTATAAATGACGCAGGCCCATGTTCAAACTCGGTTGGGACAAGCTCGTCGCATTATTACTCTACACTACCCGTCAAGAGTAACTTTTGAAACTTTTGAGTTGGAACCTCCTTTTTCTATTTGCATTGTGTGTTCAAAAAATGGCCTATAACGGTTCCACTGCTGGGAAATAGGCCACTTCTTTGTGAGTGGGTTACACATTAAATCTCACTACGTGGGCCCAATGCAAATGTAATGGTATCCAGTTAAGGGCAATAAGACACCACTTTTTATGTGTTTGATTCGAATATTCTGTGTTTTTTATACATAATCAAGTTAAAATCCTCCAACTTGTGGAATTCAAGTCTTCTCTCTTTTTAGTGCGCTATGCATCTCTCAATATGGAAAACACGATTTGATGTTCTTCATTTATTGTTATGATTACACATTTTGGCTTTCAATGTACATTTTAATCATCATTCTTACTTGAGAAAGGGTGTTATACAAAAAGCTCCTGAAAGGCTAATTAAAATTCAACTCAAGAGTCCTTCATGATTTTGGTTTTTCTGTATAAATCATTTCGTTAATGTCCAAATGTCCACTCGGGCAAGCCTTCTCCCTTTAGGAGGGAATGGGCACAGTGCGAATTACATTTGAAACTATTAATTGTAAACTTAAAAAAAAATCCCCATTCGTAAATACATTTTAATTATTTGAGTACATACATGCCTTTTGTAACATCATTAAAATGCCGTCAACATGTTCACAGCAAACTTTACGATATGACGGCTCGAATGGCACAGTGGCTGAGATGTCGGCTGCTGTGCTACGGGTCGCGGGTTCGATTCCCGCACGGAGCAAATTTTTGGAAACAGATAATTGTTCCGGGTCTGGGTGTTTGTGCATGTTTTTGTTATGTTTGATTTTTATCTATGTTATGGGAATTTGCTTAACTTGGTAAGATATTCTTCGTGTTGTGTTTTTATTATTTTTTTGATTTGTGCAGTCGTCATTGTTTCAGTATAAGCATTGATCTGATATCTTCTACCTTGTTGCTCATTTTTTTACACTGAAACAATGACGTCTTTGAAACTCCCTTGTCAGAATTTTAAAGTACCGTAGAGGTATAGGAATATCTTTCTCGGTTAGGAGGATATTTCTATTCATCTATGAGGTGTAAGTGACACATTAATAATAAATAATTTGTCGACTTCTGAGTGAGAATCCAACTAGCAGAGGGTTATTTGAAAAACCAACAAATGCGAAAAAAAAATCAGCTGTTCAGTAGTTTTTGATAAGTTATACGAACATAAATATAAAGAACAGCTGATTTTTTATTTCGCGATTTCTGTGTTGGTCCTATAGTAAAAGTTGTTCATAATGATGTGTACAATGACCTCTTAAGAGGTAGTTGGTGTTTTTCAAATAACCCTGTATAATCCCGGTACCGTAGAACGGGGTGGATAGAAATGCAGGGGTAAATAAAAACAAAAATTTTCGCTTAAATACCCATATTAACAGTTTCTCATAAACCATCCACTAGAAAAACAAATAATTGATTAAAAAATTGGAGTTTTTAATTTCTTCAAGTAATAATATTTAAATAACGAGAAAATTCAAGTCAAAGTTTCGTTTTTATTCACCCCTGCATTTCTATTCACCCCGTTTTACCGTTACTGATCCAAGGGTGTTATTCGTCCCGGCGGCTCGTGTATGTACGGACACGTGTAAAAAGCGTGGTGTGGTGTTGCAGCCGGAGTCGGACGGCAGCCGCTCGGGCTCGTCGCTGTCGCTGCGCACGGCGGCCGGACAGCCGCCCGGCGCCGCGCCCGCAGCCAACGCGCACTCCGGTATGTACTTACATACGGCGACATCCTTACTTCCTTACTAATATTATAAATGTCAAAGCGTGGATGTTTGTTACGCTTTCACATATTCTGGGAGGTACTAGAAGTAACGTAGGATACTTTTATCACGGGATTATGTTCCCTTGGGATAATTTCTGACATTGACGCGGGCGAAGCTGCGGGCAGCAGCTAGTAAACAATATTTGCAAGTTAGCCTTGGTTTCAAGAGTTAAACATTTGAAGTAAACTCGACTTTAGCCAGAAAACCTGTCAAAAGGGTATAGCAGGTTAGGGGCCATCCATAAACTACGTCACACGATTTTCATGATTTTGACTCCCTCCCCCCCCGTCCCTGCCACATCGGGTCACATTTGTGCAACCCCTCCCTAGTGTGACGGTGCATATTTTAGAATTTTATTCGTTTCGTGTTTTACTTAACACTTATACCCCATTCACAATAAGATTGGACATTGAAGTAAGTCTTTTTTACAGCCCATTCAACCGATTTTGACTTCTGTTGCGTTTTTGGCATGACACATGGTAGCTGCAGTAAACAGTTGGTATTATAATCATGTTTTTGCTTTTAATACCATCCTTATGCTTACAGAATAGAAGTAAAAATCGGTTGAATGGACTGTAAACAATTTTGTTTTAATGTCTAATCTTATTGTAAATGGAGTATAGGTTAAAATAGATTTTAATTTAGAACGTCACGAAATTTAGGACACCTCCCACCCCTTTGTCACACAATATCACACTTCATCGACCCAGGGAGGGGGACGACGTGTGTTACGTCCCCCTTACCGTGTGACGTAATTTATGAATGGCCCCTTAAGCATTAAGAATGTGCCCGTAGAGCCAAATGTAATGAATATCATATTGTTAAGTTCGTTACTCATTTACATTACTATTTATGTAGATTTTGACTGCCGTCTGTCATTGCGTGACCTTAAAAAATGACCTGATAAGAGCAATTTTTTTAAACTTTTCGCTCTCTAAAACTAATAGAGCTAGGAATGTGACTACAAAGCCAAACTATAGACAATATTATGTCAAATATTACAAATATGTATCTTAATTATTTTGGTAATAATATTCTTTTTTAATAGTAATATTTTTTCTTGGCTATAATAAGTAAGTTATATCAGAGTGGCTACTTTAAAAAAAAATCTGCAAAATAGCACTTAATGTGTAGATTTTATTGCTATAAGTTTCTTCGAAACCGGACAGCTGCAACATCTTCAAAAAATATTTTAACCTGCTATACCGTTTGGCGTTAAAATGGGAAATACTCAATTTAGAAACCACTCTATGAGCACTGGCGAAACTAAGACGAATCCCACGTAACGCGACATGCTCCAATATTCGCGTGATTTCCTAATACCTAAAGAAAGAAAAAGTATTTAATTGCTACAAAACGACATTAGAACATTAAAACAATCGCGAGTAGTCGCATCGTGTTGCGGAATTTGTTCGAAAGTTGCGGAATTCGTTCGAAACAGTCACCGCCGTCCTAGAACGTAAAGGGTACTAGAAGGATCACGGGTGGGTTTTAGTCAGTAAGAGTCTGACACTCCCTGCCACTCCGCCCAGAGCGGGAGAAGTCATTTGATGATTTCCCATCCAGAAAAAAAAGGGTAGTCGCGTCGTGCGCGGGATTCGCATTAGCTTGGGCAGTTTGATGATTGATGGTTTACAGTTTATACTATTAATTATAGTTATTGTTAAAAATACTGCAGAAACTAATTTACTATAGAAGAAAACAACAAAAAAAAGCTAGGGATCTACAACTTTTATATAAGTATGTCTTATGGATGTGTACATAAGCAATAATATTGCTTTCAAATAACATTATTAAGCGCTCTAAATAATATCTTTACAATTGGGGCTGTTTATTAAGTGATGAACATTATAATATAACACGAAAAGTACTGTCGGCAAAACTACTAAATGACTCACCGTGAAAATTACATGAAAAGCTTATTTCAAGCGCTTATTCAGCTGTATTGCGTTAGACCAGAAGTTGACCAAAGACAACTTGATGATGCTTTCTAGGAAATGCTCCAAGATATAAAGCGAAATCCAAAGTCAAACCAGTGTTTTGAAAATTGCAATTCCTTGTGCAAAAAACGTGACCAGAATTTTGAGTCGTAAGGCATTCGTCGAAAGCGCTTAGAACATACTGATTCAAGCTTAGCTTAATTCTAACTGGGTTTACTCATTCATTATTCTACGTTTTGTACGAGAGCGTCTTTATTTATCATTTGTATTGTCTGGGCAACAATATTTTGTCACTAGTATAAAAATTAAAAAAGCACATAAACTAAATAAGGTGAAGATTGACTGTTGACAAGTTCGTCAAGTTACGAAGGCATATTTTTTGTCATTACTTAAACCTTGGCAGCAAAAGTATGCATATCTCTTATCTATGCTGCCTAAAGCAATAAATTTGGAAGTAAAAAAAAAAAACAATAATTATGGCTGACTTAACCGCCATTTATACCCTTCCTCTCCCAAATTATCAATTATAAGCTAATCAATAACACATCCCCTTTGGTGCTTACGTAATCCTTGAACAACCCCAAAGTAAAACAGTAAAAAAGTGACAAAATATTCTTGCCCTAAAAAATATTTAGGTTCATACTATAATACCTATTGCTTCTTATTATTATTGTGTATCGTGTGCTTTTACGTACCGCAAACCGATCACAACCGAAAATATAAAACTACATTCATCAATTTCATAAATGGCCACATTTACTAAGGGGTGACACCTTTTGTAAAATCATTTACTAACTTGGGATCGCTATTTCAAGTTGTAAGACAAAACATTTGTCTCTAATAGTATGTTAGCCTGCTAATTATTGGGATTTGAAAGTAACTTTTGCACTGCATAGTTTAAATGAAATCTCGTAAGATACCATGCAGTGACAATTAAAATTGGGAGGTTTTTTTTGTTCGGATGTAAAAGGGTGGTTCATTTTTGGTGCTAATACCCCCTGTTATGGACTAACAAGTTTGTTCATAGTGCCAAATTGTGGTACAACGAAGTGCAAAGTTAGGGTACAACGTTTAACTGGACTACTGAGCCGCAATTAGCTGTTCATCATGTCTTATGACAGTGGGACCTCCCACTGCCGTGAGCCGTGCAGTACAGCCGAGTCAGCTAGTTTGGGTACAAGTCAAGTTAGGGTTTCTTACGGTTGTGATCGGTTTCGCTTTGGGCCCGTGGTGTAACTGTGTGGACGGTAGGCGCGGGCGGAGGCGCGGGCGGCTCGCCCGGCCACCGCGGCGTGCAGCGCTCCATCTCCGCGTCCGCGCGCCCCGCCGCCTCGCGCCGCGCCTCCTCCGGCGCAGAGGTGTTGCGCACGCAAGGTACAGACACACGACAACACTATACACACGCCCCACCACATACACTTCTACACTGTCAATACAAAACATACACCACCACATACATATACACGACTACACTCTCTATACAAGCACTCCCTAACCCCATATACAGGACAAAATTTTATTCAAACACATACTCCCAACCCATATTCACGGCAACACTACACAGACACATACTGCCAACCCATTTTCACGGCAACACTACACAAATACATACTGCTAATCCGTACTCACGAAAACACTCTACACAGACACATACTGCCAATAGATATTACATACACCACACCTTGCACATCGACACACCTAAAATTTAAAATACATCCTGATAATAGAAAACAACTACAGGATACTGTAACACACTAGATTTAAAAATATTACATTTATACATACTGCAAAGTTACAAAAGTTAGAACTAAATATTACATAAAATTACATAAGTATTGTTATTTATCACTGTTACTTTTTCCACGACACAAACTTGTTGAAAGATAAATGTATTCATGCACAATGCATTATTGAGAAAATAATGCTTACTTTTCTTCTTAAAAATGTTTGTTGAAGTGTCGTTGAAAAAGTATGGACACAGTAAGCGTAGTTTTAGTCCATGTCGCTTATTGTTAAGCGTGATTTTTCTTTCTTGACTAATGTTCAAACAAAAACACATACCTTTTGTTATTTTTTCACTAGCACTGCACTGGAATCCAAAATATACTTTTACCATGGGTGATTGGCATTTTTTCGGCTAATAATAATTAACAAATGCTTATATCATAGGAAATAGTTTTCAAGCTCAACAAAATAAACTGTTTTTTGTGTGAATTTCATTGGTATTGTCATAATTTCAAAAATCTAATGAGAAACTGAACTCCTAAACAAGGCAACAAAATATTATTATTATTATTTTAATTTAATATATCGATACCGGAAATTTCAATTAACGTAAGAGACATATCGGCATTTAAAATAAATGTGCCCTTTGCCAACAGTCATAAGGAACATTTCGGCTTTTTGGTTAAATGTCCCTTACGTTAATTCATACTTCTGGTATCGATATGCTATGATAAATAGTACTTCAAATCTCTATCGAATTGAGATAATTGATAAAACTTGACTTATCCAAATCATATCAAACTGGGAGATAACAGAAGATTTTAAAATCCTCATTTGCATGAAAAGTCGGTGAAACACGGATTTTTTCACAAAACTTACAAATGCACTTACGCTTCGCACTCAACAGATGTCGCTGTCCTAAATTTTTTGTCAGTAAATAGTTCAGTCAACAAAAGACGATAGTAACCAGGCCGTTAACTTTGGCTTTTCAAAGTGTTAACAGAGAGGCAATTCTCGTGTCTCTTTGAATCACTCTCACAGTTGCAAACTGTCCAAAACGGCGTCCCTCATTTTGACATTTATTGTCGTTGAGATGATATTGCGACCTGAATTTGATCGCTTTAGAATTACTAGAATGAGGGTTTTCTGAAATGACGTACACCAGCGGGCGTACCATAAGATGTTAAAACGTGAGTCTTCGGAGCGAGAAAGAGAGATAGAGTTATACACCCTATATAGCTCCATCCCTTTTTCTCGCTCGGAAGACTCACGTTTTAAGACGTCATGGTACGCCCGCAGGTGGCAGCACTGAGACGTCATGTTAACGTCAAAGTCACTTTTTCATGGAAGAGGGTCTCTTGCCTTTTTAGCGCCAATTGGTGGCGTAAATTTTCCAGAAAACCCTCATTGGCCTTCTGGTACCCAGCGGTACCGGTAAAAACTTTCTCGTCTGGTTATTCTCGCCTGGTTACTCATGTATTTTGTTGAGAGTACTCTCGGGAAGTTGTTTTGAAGTGTGTCTTATGTAATAAGATGATATTCGTTCAGTAGGTACAACCACGACTGCTGCGAACAACACCACGTCCACGGCTACTACAACGACCTCCAATTTTAAAAGACAGGTGCGTTATTTTGTCCTTTCTTTCTGTGTTCACTGCTTTCAAAGATAAATCAGTTTGAGTTCTGTTTTATGGGAATACGCTATGTCTTCCTCGAAGAAAGTTGTTAATCTACATGGGCAAAAGCAGTTTTTATATATTAGTACTGTGTTCTGTTAAACCCGTTAGAGGGATATTATCATATTTTGGGTTGTCTCAAAGCAAAACGACTATCCAGACAGCCATGGTCAGTTGTTGCATGTTTTTTTAACAGACCTATTTTGTCTTACAATCTCTAAATACGCCACAAGCTCCCAAGATCATGGCACAACGTTACGACGAAACAGAAGAATTTCCGCTGTAGAGCGTTTTCCCAAATCTTCATTTAAGCTTTGTAACGACTGCAAATCTCTTGAACATTAACTGCACTTTGGGGACTTGATATACTGATACTGCAATTAATGTAGCCTCCTACGGGGTCAAAACCTTAGGGTGGGCAAAAAGGGCAGGAAAGTAGGTGGGGCATATCCAGCGAAGGGGCTCCACACTTGGCACTGTCTTTGGGAAGAGTCTATAATGCCATTTTTGGGCAGATTTCTTCCACAGCATAAAAAAAAGAATAAGAATGACTGAATGTAAACTCAAACGATGTATTAATTGTTCCAGAACACAATTGACTCGGCGTCTATAAAAGAGAACACAGCGCGTATCGCTCAAATGCAGGTACGAAAGGTATAACAAAGATGTTCCTCATTTTACCGTCCTCTTGTGTGCTGTATTGTCACAGGTTGTGGGTATTTGTTGGTACAGTTCTAGTTCGTAGTATAAGGTGGCGCGATGTGACGAGGAGCCACTTTATGTACAGTTGGTATAGAACTTTGTGAAGGCGCCATCCAAGAGGTACAATTCCGATGTTGGAGACGGGACGTTCGACCGTGAGCAGAGGACCAGTCTATCGTCTACCGCCAAGTACCCATAGGGAATGTGCAAGGCGTAAGAAAGAAAGAAAGAAGAAGAAAGAAAAATGTTTATTTGGGACTCGAACAAAACAAACAAAAAAAAAAAAAACTAATAGAAAAATAAATTACCAAAATCTGTAGATATCAATTATACCTAAATGTAAATGTGCGAGGCCAAAAAGGTTCCTATCTCAGCATATGCTGCGATATTTAAAAAAAATATATCACAGCGCTGGTATTCTGATAGGTCCTGTACAGATCACTTATAAGACTCGTCTGCCGCCAAGCACCCATGCGGCGTAGACTTTGCCATCTAGTGTTGCAAATCTGAAACTTATACGTTGTAAATATATGACCTGTGCTGCCACCTATACTTCCTGCACCCTCCGTTTAGGGGAACATGCACGAAATAGACTGTGCCATCTAGCGTTGCAAATTTGAAACTTATAAGTAAAATATACTTGATATTGATGCGTCTGTGCTGCCACCTACAGTTTCTGCACGTTCCCTATAAGGACGATCGGTTTGGAGAATCCTCCGAGCTTCAGGCAGCACGTTGAGCCGTTGGTCCCGACTGTTTTTTGGAGAGCTTTGGCAGTCGTTTCGGGTTGTCAGAAGCCAGAAATTTGACACTAGTCTTGCCAAGAAGTACCGTGTTACCCGGTTAAATGAGTTGTGGAGGTCTGGTAGGCAGGCGCTCCACGTAAAATTACCAGTATTTTACGTAAAACTCTGCTGAATCCAGGTTGAATTTAAACGTATTTTAAGAACTTTAGGTTATCAGTAGCTGTAGTTATCAGTAGAAATAGAGTAGATAACTATTTGGTTTGTTGTTTAAAAACTCGTCACATCGCGTCACAAAATTATCGGATATGGAACTTATTTCACAAAAAAATAAGATACATATTTCCGTAAAAGTTTTTAGGTGGTTTGGACACGAGTGACGACTGCGCGAGACCATGTTGGATGATGCTTCTGGATGCAGCTTCGTAAAGTTGACACATCGCGTCTCGTCGGTTGTGTGTTCCCGTGCTTAACTTCGGACGCTTTTTAGTACGAAGTGATACCGTTTTCAGCAGTTTGAATTTAGCAATAATTTTGTATAGACACCTTTCATAGAGAAGCATCAAGGGAGTCGAATTATGGGTGAAAATAATGAAAGGGCATTTAATATATTCGCACCGATTATATATTTTTCGGACATACTTAAAATGTATAAATATTTATTTTTGAATTCATCATGTTTTTTCGATACAATGTTAAAATTGATTTTGAAATACAATAAATGAAAACCTCGATTTCTGAATTAAGTTACAATGTTGTTAACAATTTCAGCATGCTATTTTTAGGAAATAAAGTTGCATCCGCAAACGGGTCAAAAATTTGACCAAAAATATTATCTTTCAAGTCATTTTATTTTTTGTTTCGTTGCGCTATTAGGCCCAGTATGTGACCGCCGGCCCCTATGTCCCAGGTGCAGAGCACGACCCGGCCGTCGTCAGCGGCGCCCAAGCTGGAGCCGCGCTCGCGCACGCTGACGGGCGGCGCGCGCCGCACGCAGACCTACGAGCCGCCGCCGCCGCAGCCGCCCAAGCTGTCGCCCGCGCATGACGCGCCCAGGTAAACTGCGTGCCATGTACACTCTTCAGACAAGCTGGAGCCGCGCTCGCGCACGCTGACGGGCGGCGCGCGCCGCACGCAGACCTACGAGCCGCCGCCGCCGCAGCCGCCCAAGCTGTCGCCCGCGCATGACGCGCCCAGGTAAACTGCGTGCCATGTACACTCTTCAGACAAGCTGGAGCCGCGCTCGCGCACGCTGACGGGCGGCGCGCGCCGCACGCAGACCTACGAGCCGCCGCCGCCGCAGCCGCCCAAGCTGTCGCCCGCGCATGACGCGCCCAGGTAAACTGCGTGCCATGTACACTCTTCAGACAAGCTGGAGCCGCGCTCGCGCACGCTGACGGGCGGCGCGCGCCGCACGCAGACCTACGAGCCGCCGCCGCCGCAGCCGCCCAAGCTGTCGCCCGCGCATGACGCGCCCAGGTAAACTGCGTGCCATGTACACTCTTCAGACAAGCTGGAGCCGCGCTCGCGCACGCTGACGGGCGGCGCGCGCCGCACGCAGACCTACGAGCCGCCGCCGCCGCAGCCGCCCAAGCTGTCGCCCGCGCATGACGCGCCCAGGTAAACTGCGTGCCATGTACACTCTTCAGACAAGCTGGAGCCGCGCTCGCGCACGCTGACGGGCGGCGCGCGCCGCACGCAGACCTACGAGCCGCCGCCGCCGCAGCCGCCCAAGCTGTCGCCCGCGCATGACGCGCCCAGGTAAACTGCGTGCCATGTACACTCTTCAGACAAGCTGGAGCCGCGCTCGCGCACGCTGACGGGCGGCGCGCGCCGCACGCAGACCTACGAGCCGCCGCCGCCGCAGCCGCCCAAGCTGTCGCCCGCGCATGACGCGCCCAGGTAAACTGCGTGCCATGTACACTCTTCAGACAAGCTGGAGCCGCGCTCGCGCACGCTGACGGGCGGCGCGCGCCGCACGCAGACCTACGAGCCGCCGCCGCCGCAGCCGCCCAAGCTGTCGCCCGCGCATGACGCGCCCAGGTAAACTGCGTGCCATGTACACTCTTCAGACAAGCTGGAGCCGCGCTCGCGCACGCTGACGGGCGGCGCGCGCCGCACGCAGACCTACGAGCCGCCGCCGCCGCAGCCGCCCAAGCTGTCGCCCGCGCATGACGCGCCCAGGTAAACTGCGTGCCATGTACACTCTTCAGACAAGCTGGAGCCGCGCTCGCGCACGCTGACGGGCGGCGCGCGCCGCACGCAGACCTACGAGCCGCCGCCGCCGCAGCCGCCCAAGCTGTCGCCCGCGCATGACGCGCCCAGGTAAACTGCGTGCCATGTACACTCTTCAGACAAGCTGGAGCCGCGCTCGCGCACGCTGACGGGCGGCGCGCGCCGCACGCAGACCTACGAGCCGCCGCCGCCGCAGCCGCCCAAGCTGTCGCCCGCGCATGACGCGCCCAGGTAAACTGCGTGCCATGTACACTCTTCAGACAAGCTGGAGCCGCGCTCGCGCACGCTGACGGGCGGCGCGCGCCGCACGCAGACCTACGAGCCGCCGCCGCCGCAGCCGCCCAAGCTGTCGCCCGCGCATGACGCGCCCAGGTAAACTGCGTGCCATGTACACTCTTCAGACAAGCTGGAGCCGCGCTCGCGCACGCTGACGGGCGGCGCGCGCCGCACGCAGACCTACGAGCCGCCGCCGCCGCAGCCGCCCAAGCTGTCGCCCGCGCATGACGCGCCCAGGTAAACTGCGTGCCATGTACACTCTTCAGACAAGCTGGACTGCTCAGGAATGTAATGAAGTACCAACGAATACCACATATACGTGCAGACACCACAGCCTGCATTATATTATAGTATTTGTTAAGAGTAGCTGGAGTACCTCAGTTAACTAACGAAGACGATCATCAAGATCTTGCAATCATACGAGCAGATACGTCAGGTAAACGTTACCCTTCACGATTCATAATAATAGTCGGGGTGACCGTCGTCGGCTGGTGTCTAAGAACATTGAAAGCGTCTATGGGCTTCTGCGAGTTGGGCTTCATAAGGTACAACGTCTTCAAGTCTAGGTGAAGCGAGGATCATCACAGGGTGGCTGGATGAAGGACGTCTTAGAAAATGTTCAATAGCTTTCTATTGAAGAGGTCCATGTCCAGCACAGTGGACCGCTAAGCCGATGATTACTAAGAGGAACTTCCGCATCCTCACCGATGGATCTCAGGGTACACAAATCTATGAAGTCGTTGGTAAAGTATTACGTTGTTCTGGGCCATAATATACTCATATTCATATCTTTAGAGATTTTGTATACCAGAATAGTTTAATTTCAAATGTTGCCTTTTTACTTTGAAATAAATTAATGTATGTGTCCTCACCTCATTTTGTGGTAATTTTGTGTCGAGAAATGTGTTAAAATATTTATCATTTCCTTATCTTGTATCAATATATGATCAAATGCCCCTAAACACAAAAAAATCGATAAAGAACTATTTTACATACCTATATTATAAAGTATATATGTACTCAAATTTACACTGCATAATTGTATATATATATATCCGAAATATATATTTATTTAAACCGCATGAGAAGGGACGAACTAACAGCATGCTTGACCGACGCACTAAACAGCGGCGTCCCGGCGGCCGACACTAAAAACGGGACCGTGTCAACCAGCAACGGGTCCACCGGTACCACTGGTACTGGAACCACTCCCGGGGCGAAGACCCACGTGAAAAGCGCGTCGATCTCGTCCGCCAGTGGAGCCCCACCGCTGGGGGCAGACTCCCAGCCACACAACGCGTCCGCAAGGGACCTCGCACAGCCGCGTCCGAGGTACCGATAGACACCAATACTGGTACCGATTGTCAAAGCTTCGCGGTAGTCGCTTCGTGCTGGTTTATTTTAAGCTTTGGTTCTGACAGTCTGGTTTGTTTTCGTTCGGCTTGATGCTAGTACAGTTTTCGGTAAGTATGGCACTACGAGTTTTAGAAATAGTACCACTTAGTATCTCTGAAGGAAGTACTAAAGGCGAGACGAGCATAGAGGAACGAAGACCAATCACAGCGCACAGTCGCGGGACCAGTGTTGATGTGACCAATGTAATCGGTTGATTCCAGTTCCGCTAACTTGTACGCTAGAGCAGAATCGGTTGATTCCAGTTCCGCTAACTTGTACGCGAGAGCAGAATCGCTTGATTCCAGTTGCGCTAACTTGTACGCGAGAGCAGAATCGGTTGATTCCAGTTCCGCTAACTTGTTCGCGAGAGCAGAATCGGTTGATTCCAGTTCCGCTAACTTGTTAGCGAGAGCAGAATCGGTTGGTTCCAGTTCCGCTAACTTGTTCGCGAGAGCAGAATCGGTTGTTTCCAGTTCCGCTAACTTGTTCGCGAGAGCAGAATCGGTTGATTCCAGTTCCGCTAACTTGTACGCGAGAGCAGAATCGGTTGATTCCAGTTCCGCTAACTTGTACGCGAGACCAGAAACTCGACCGACGCAATCATATTAGGAAAAACCGAAAAGCGCCCTCTGTCGGCGCGATGAAGCGTTTGGGTTTGCCGAACAATTGGTCCCATCGATCGCGTATTCGCGCGATGAACGCTTTCTATTATGTACGCCTTACATTCCGTTTCTAAAACTCTTGTGTCTTATCACCTGCCGTGTACTGTGACGTAGTTTTTTATTCGTTTAAAGGTTTTATTTTTTTTTCTTGGTGATGTTCGTCGTTTAGTTTTGCTGTAAAGGGTTCGCAGTTGCGGTGACGATCTGCTTGTTTTCACAGATTTTTGCTTGGCAGTATTTACAGCATCAGACATGGTTATTGAGCATTTTTTTTAATTGGCTTAAACACAATACTAATGAAGCTATCGCTGTCTGGAATACTTTTTTTTTATTTATCGCACAGTATTTTTTTTTTTCACTTTTTTTTACTATGGAGGAGTGGGATTTAGTTTTTCTGTTTCAGATCGATGTTTTGGTATTACTAATATAATTTTCATAAACCAGACTGGTACCCTTAGTAGCCTTAGTGGTAGAGGTATATAAATAATATTTGTAATTTATTTATTATCTTGTAAATATTTCCTTTTTTATTTATTTTATAATATACCCTATAATTTTACTTAAAAATATAAAAATAATATATTTTCCATTTTTTTTTATATTCCTTTATATTATCTGGCACAGTATTTTGTGTAATTTTTTTTTGTCATCACTAGTAGCATTAGTTCGTCTGTTTATAAAATGACGAGTATATGTAAGAATATAATATGCATTGTTTCGTTCCAGCCTGAACTCTCAAGTGTCGACGGGCGGAGGAGCGACGGGAGCGCGAAGGGAGTTCCCTAATCCTCTGGTGTTCCCTAGGAATGTACCTTCGAGGTCTACCTTCCACTCAGGTAAGATACTTTTACAATCATCATCATATTAAACAGGGCCCCAAGTCTGCCATTTTTATAAATTTGTCATTTCAACACGATTCCATTGTCATTTTGCTATAGGGAACGTGCAGGGTGTAGACTATGCCATCTAGTGTTGCAAATCTGAAACTTTTACTTTGTAAATATTTGACCTGTGCTGCCACCTATACTTCCTGCACCCTCCGTTTAGGGGAACGTGCACGAAGAAGACTGTGCCAACTAGCGTTGCAAATCTTAAACTTATAAGTAAAATATACTTGACATTGACGCGTCTGTGCTGCCACCTATAGTTTCTGCACGTTCCCTTAACCTGCTAAATTCATAATGATCAACCATTGGTCGGTCAATGGTCTCGTAATATTTTTTGATAACCGAGCTATTATCGAGATGTCTCATTGTAGTGAAACTAAGCCGTCGTCGCACACCCGGGGAACTCGACTACGATTCTACTCAAAGTAAAGCATTTCATTTAAAAGGCAAATTCAATAGGCTTCATGTGAATTATTGTTACACATCGTTGTTCGTCCGTGACTGATTCTGGAGGAATGAATGTAGTTATATGATATGTAGGCATTTTATTCGATGGAAAAATAATAATTCTATTTGGTTCATCAGTAAGATTTTTCAAAAAAGGGAATGACAAAAAGTTCATCGCTTCATTAAAAATATGTAAAATACATGTTTCAACTCGTTGTGTAGTCATCATTTTTTATATAGGTAAGTGATTAAAGAAAACATACGTTTCTAATTGTAAGATTTTTTTCTTTTTGTAATATTACGGGTGGACTAAATAGTTTAATTTTTCAGGAAAATGCCCTTTTTGTAAATGCTGCTATGTTTGTTGTATGTGGCTGTATGAATATTTGTATTAACATTCATGTTAATATTTGTGCTTTGCAAACAGTAGGCTCGTAATGGGTCTTACAGATAACTGTTGATGTTTGTACCTCTGCTTGTACAACTTATAGCTTCGAGACGTACAGGGTCAATAATGTCGGTATATAGGCCATAGGTTTCTTTTTTAAAATTCGGATGATTACTAATCATAATCACTCTGATCAGTGTTGAATTTTTTTCACAAATACATTTTTCACATAAACATTTTACATTTTGACTACTTACTAAAATATGTTTTTGATAGAGATACAACAAATTACGTGAAACTTTTGCCTCTATGCCTTTTTCTTCAGGCTAGAAAATATGATAATATTTTAAAGTAGAATGGCCAGAGAAGCATGCCAGAATATATATAAAAAATATAAAAATAATGTCAGGACAAAACAGAACACAATTAAACCTCTTTCTATGGCGTGTCTGTTCTATGTCTGTCTATATAATAACTTACCTTAACTCAAACATTATTGTTTGATTATGGAAATCAATCAATAATGTTAATCGAATATTGCCATTGCACTACTAAAATGTGATATTACTAAATAGAAAAGAAAATCGTAAATGGGTCGCGACAATGAATTGGTGTTTCTCAGTTTTTCGAGTTTTTCAAGTGACAATATTTTGATGTCAGTGTTAGATATTTCTTTTCGTATGCATATAGTTTTCATTTGGATCATTGAATCTTTGTTTTCATGCCCATGTTGTTTATTTTATGGTGATTGTCGTGAAAACACTGTGACAGAGTGGTCCTTTTTGGGTAGGACATAACTGTGAAATACTACTGTCACGGTATTTAGTGTAAAATTAGCACACGCAAAAAAAAATTGGTTACAGTAAGGTAAAGATTACTTAGTATTAAAAGGTATAAAGCGATGAGGCTGTAAATTCAAACAATAAAAACATAATAATTCATACTCTAAAGTAACACAAAATGAGGTGAGAGACTGACCATTGTCGCAAAAAAAGAAGAACGACCCAAATATAAAAGCACGTGGTAAGCAGCCTCTCCCCCGTCCTCCCCGACTTTTGCCTAACGAGCCAGCCCGCGCTGCTGAGCCATTAGCGTTAAATCCCCTAAATAATATCAATCTGACCCAGCCTGTCCCTTGGTGCCCCCCCCCCTCAATGACCCCGCTAAGCCGAGGCCCGTGTCCCACAGGGGATGCCCTTAACGAGCGGTCATTTAGTTTTTAAGTAGTTTTAAGCCCTGGCTGGGGGCCTTAGAATCTAAGGCAACCACAGGATTGCCCGGTTAAGCAGTAACCAGCCTTAATGTGCTGAACTGCGAGTTGTCATGTCAAAAAAATAAAAATAAAAAAGCCCCTCCCCGTTGCAGGCCAGACGCGGTCGCGCGGCTCGTCGGGCGGCGCGTACGGCGACGGCGGCTCGCCGCACCAGGCGCGCCCCTCCTTCTTCTCCAAGCTGTCCTCGCGCTTCTCCAAGCGGTGAGTACTGTCGCCTCTGTGCTGTGCCAAGGGCTGCGGGCGGGTTTGTGGCTGTGCTAACGTTTTGTTACGACAGAAACAGGATTCATATTTATTTTTATACAACTGTACAGTTGCTTACAAAGTTGTAAACCTAAACTTTAATTATCTACGATTATATTAGTAGGAAGGTTTTTAAATTGAACAAAATTGTGATATACCACGTGTAACAGGATAAACGAGATATCTAAAAAGGGGTCAATGTGCTTATAATTATGAAAAACTTTTACTATGGGTCCAACACTGAAAAACCGAAAAAAAAATCGACTGCCGCATACATTTCTGTGTGCACAACTCGACAAAATGTAATGAATAATTTTTGTTTGCTCGTTTTCTGTGATTGTCCCGTAGTCAAAGTTGTTCATTATGATGAGTACAATGACCCCTTTCCAAATATTGTGGGTTTATTCTGTTACACGTTGTATTTATTTTAATAATGAGTATTTTTTAGTATACAAGGTACAGTTAAATTCACATCGAAAATTCACAAATTTAATGGATCCATAAAATGAAAAAACAACAAAGACTATTGGGTCCGTAAACGATGGCCGGTAGTGAAAAAAAAATCGATGTATCACTTTAATCTGACCAAACAAAACCACTAGAAGTCGACTTCAAATAATTAATGTTCCAAGTTGTTAACAAGTCTAAATTTTCAACAAAAAAAAAGTCTGTCTTTTCATGATAAACTTGAAATAAATAAATAAAAAAACGTTACAACTGCCACAAACAGCCACATTTGAAGCCAATCTCAGCTGTGTCAAACCTCGTTAATAACATTTGTCATTACTACACGATACACTGTTAACATACACAGTTTTCCCATCTCGTAACTAACCCGACGATTAACAATACACGTATTTTATTATTTCGGTGGTGTCTTGTTATATCTTTTTCGTTTTATTATTATGGCCCCATAAGCTATGGCTTGATGCTGGTTCGCAAGTAGTTTCCTTTTGAAGTTTTGAAGGTGTTTTGTCGTTTTTTATTTGTCCATACAAGGAAAAACATGTAATTTATTTTTCTTATTATTGTATTTTTTTATATATTTTTGAAATAGTTTTGAAAGACATTTGATTCTAAAGCCTAAAGGATTAACATATTTTTATAGACAAAACGCCTTTCAACTGATTGCTTCGTACAGCTACAAATCACTGCTAAGCATCAATGTTAGCGATCACAGCTACCACGCACATCTACATTAGTCTAATCACCCCACTTCATTTCATATAATTTAGTATACCATAGTTTATCTATTAAAATAGCTACCTTAGATATTGGCGCCCAACAGGGACCCATTTTTTAGAATACTTTTTTTTTGTGAAAAAGGGTTGTGGAGTTAAGACTCGTGAATATTTTGGAAAAATTGTTTTTTTTTCTAGAGGAATATTATAATGGTTATAAAGGAGCTCTGTTTGTTAATGTTTTACAGTTATTTGGGATTTCATTTTATAAAAACTATTTTTTTATTTCTCAATTTGTGACTTGTAGAGCGTTAGTAGGTCTTTAGGGTTGAAACACACATTTCTTTCTTTGTAATTTTTAACACATAATTGCAACCACTTTTTAATCTAAAGTAACACGATTATGTATTCTATCTTTATCTAATGCTTTATTAACTAATAAAAAAAATATACAAAAACACTTTCAGACGAGCTCCATGTAATCCGTTCACGTACCTACGTCTTTTTATTTATTATTTTGTTGTAAATAATGTTGTACACCATAGACACACTACCTGTCTTTAACTTGTCACTATTAACCCATTCGTATGTCTCGTTGTGTGATTCATTATGTGTGTTTATTTATTCATTTTTTATTATTATTTCTTAAGATCAAATTGTCTCCCTCTAAAGATTCCGAGCTCTTTATTTTTTTATTTGAATCTCGCGTCAACGCTGGGGATGCACGATGCTACCTACCTCCCGTTTCGTCTCGTATCGCACTCAGTTCTACCGGTAAACGCGCTCAAGGCCCCCTCAATAACTTTGTAGTGTTTAGTATCAAAGCATGTACTCCCCTAATTTTTTTATTAGTTTTTTTTTGCTAAACAAAAGTGTGTGCTAAGGCTAGAGACATGCCTACATGCTTTGAGTGTTGTCAGTAGTGCTTTATCTATAGATAAAATCATGTAAGTATTCGGTTTGTGCCTCGTCGACCTTGAGAGGTGTACGGAAAGCAAAAAAATAACCTTTTTTTTAATTAATAATAAAAATATATCTCTCGTGCATCCCCCGTGTGTCGATAATATTACTTACCTAACCGTACGCTTCTACTAACGAACGTCGACGGTCGCGACCTCTACCGGTTTTTTTTTACATTTTTCGCTTTCTAGTCTATTCCACAACCCTTTAAATGCGACGTGACGGAATTTAAAAAAACATATTTTTGATTATTATATCTTTTATTTAACGGAGGGAGTTGCGTTTAGTATTGTGCATCTTGTGTTGCGGCGCGAGACTTTACGATTATAGGATTGCCATAATTTAATTTAAACATTTATTGTGTATTATTAAACATAAAAATGTTAGGGGTTAATATATATTTTGTCGTTTTCCGTTAAAAAAATATGCGATTGTTTTTATGTTTATCGCAAAAGTGAGTGAAAAGATAATTATGTATATGCCAGATGTTTTGCTTAAAGTGTAAAATCCTATATGGCAATCCTAACCAGTGGCAGTGTATCCAAATACTTGACTCTAAAGCGAGCCGGATCCGGAAGAGGGGGGCGATTCGACATATTATTGGTCGATTCGCTTACCCGTTCCGTTGTACGCAGGTTGAATCAGAATCCTTGAATCGCCGCCGACTGCGGACGCGCGGGGAAGATTATAATTAAATATTATTAATAAATTATAGGGAATTGTATACAGTACGGACGCTCCGTCGATTGAGAAACGTTTTTGTTGATCGACGGAGTTTATAACAAAAATGTTCAGTGTATTAAAATATTATACGATGAAACAATAGTCTTAGGAAAATGATTTATTATATCTTTTGATACAAATGTATCTAATATGACATTAATAAAAATATTATGTTTAGGTTTTTTTCTTACTTTATCAAGCACGATAAAAAAGCATATTTTTATGAAAAATTATACTTTTATTTTCCAATTAAATGTCATGATTATCAATGTAAGACTGTCGGGAATGAATGTTCAACCTGGATTTTTAATACACTGAATGTATTATAACAAGATGTTGTTCATAAGTGTAAATCATCTTTTTTTTATAATTGGCTTTGAAGATCCATTTTTAGTTAACATACGATTAAAAATTCGATTTGTAATCATTATTGTCATTATGAAAAATCGCGACGACTTCTGTCTACATGTTATTTTATTGAAATTAATGTTCCTTTTTAAATCAATAAAAATAAGTTTTCTTTTACGAATTTTCGTATGTTATTAGCAAATAGTACACTCGCGTTATGAAGTGTTACGATAGATTTAATTATTTTCTTAAAATAATATGTAGCGGATAACTAGTCCCGTCGTGAGTTGCATTTCATCACTAGCTCATAAGAAGTATAGAGTTCTATTTTCGAGCGAATTTTCAACATTCCAGGGTTCCGTATGTATTTTATATTTAAGTTCACAAAAAAGCACAAATCTTGTTTTCTGTTGAAATTATTGTAACTTTTTATCTAAATTCTGAACTCTGCCTAAATCGTTAAATATGTCATCGACTGAAACAATATTTTGTATATTTGTATTGCATATTTTACTGTGTAAGTAAAAGTTTTCTGTAGAAAAAATCTCATTATTGGGTTTTTTGATGTGGACCATGTTATGAAAATGTACCTATAGTTAAATTTTCTAAATCGTCAAATATAAGATTTTTATTTCTGTAATGAAGGTAGAAAAGATCTTTTTAGTTTTTTATGCCATGTTTGAAATGTTAATCTTTGCTGTCAGTAACTACTTCCATGTACCTAAACTGTTAACTCATGGTCCACAACGCAATTATGATTATTGTTAAGGCGTGAGTGAGATAATTATCAATGTATATTATTATACATACATGCATAAAAATAGTATTTTTTTAGCGATTAAGATTCAGGCAAACCTATAGCTTTGGTACAAATACTCAGTAGATGTTACCACGTAAACGGACTAACACGTTTAGGCAGCTGTATTTTAATAAAAAAACAAAACAAATTAATTAAGGGCCAAAAAATAAGATATTTTTGTCCTCAACTGTACCCTTTACGAGTAAGGGTGTGTCTCTACGTGGCATTGTTGAAATCGTTTTTTTTATACAAGGTGTATAAAGATTGTGTAGATTTGGATTCAGCCAAAAAATAACGTAGGAAAAAGTAACGATCTTTATAGTAATTGAAATGCATCGTCGAGCATCTGCTCGAATATCAGTTGAAATCATGACAAAATTTATGAAACTGTCAGAAAAACTAGTATCAATAGTAAAAGTCGGAAATACATATCGTAACGACCTCTTCAATCGAATCTTTAAATTCAAACACCTTGTATAACAAATCAATATTTTGATACTGCACTTTCTAAATGTCCAATTCTAAGAGAGCTATCGATTTATCTAGAAAATAAAAACATTAATAACGTAATGTTTTCAATCTCTCATGTACTTCCCATACTTTGACTCATTAGAATGTTATGTCATTAGGATCTTTAAATAAATTGTACATATAACAATATGAGTGTGGGAGTGTCGCGTTTGACTTTTTCTAAAAACTTTTCTATTGTTCGTGAAAAGTCCATTATATCATAAATATAAGCGTATTTAATATATATTATATTAACATTTTTTTATAATTTTCAATCATATATTATGGGGTACTTGAGTATTTTAACGTTTTACACTGTATATTAATGTTTTATACAGTTGTGAAGCGTTATAGGGAAATTTATTATTGCGTTGAATGGTGTAATAAGTGTACTTTCTTCATATTTTTTTTTTCTTTGAGACCCTTGAAACTTTCCTTCTACAAATCTCTATTCCTCTTAGTCACTACGATAAAAATAGATTTCTGTTAAAATGTACCTAGAGGTCTTTAGGTCTTTCTTCATATTATATAATATTTAACAGTATTATACATTTTTGAATAAATAAAAGATTTAACTTTTCTTGTCTTTCAAAATTGAGAGGAAGTTATGAGTATTTCTTTTATAATATTTTAAATGTATAACATTGTAATATATATATAAATATTTTCTGTCCAGTATAATTTTCCTTTGAACATTAGATAGAGTACTGAACAAATTTCATGTCAAAACTTAGGTGCTGTTGTAAGGAATACCCGTGTGAAAACCTTGTATTTATTACTATTATTAATAAAAAATAATGGGAAAATAACGCCTTCAGTCTTGTGTTGTACTCAAATATATTATTATTCATTATTTGGCATTGCATACAGGTCAGAACGAATATTAAAATCATATCTTCAGTTTTTGTTTAAGGCTCAAAATTATTTTTAGAATTTTATTATGTCTTCCTGTAAAGTAACCTGTTACACCCGTTTATTACATAATAATTTGAGTATGATACATAAAAATATTTTGACATATAATTTAATTTAAAATATTATTGGGATATCAAACAATCTATAATTTTTACGCACATAAATAGTGCATTTTTTTTTCTGCGAGCATTTTTTTTATTCTTTAAGCAATATGATTATTCTGTAACTATTACACGATTTAGGAACAATGCAATACATTCTAACTTAGTTCGCTAAGCGTAGTTAGATATTTAATTTTAATACTTTACAGCCGAGATTTTTTTTTCTATTTTTCATCCCTTTTTGCGTTTTTCAGGCGACATGTTTCACTGAAGTGTGTACGAAGTTTAAATTAACTGGGAAAAAAGCACGACAAATGATAATTATTAGAAAAAATATAGTTTACTTATTTTTTACAACAGAGTACTTTAGTTCGTACTCTAAAACAGTTTAAATTTATTTTTACTGTTTCTTAGAGCTTTGCTCACCCCATAGGGGACTGTAGTGAATTTATGTATTAATGTGTTATCAGCCGTCCATATTTTATTTTCGCTTTATTTTCCCAGTACATTTAAATTGAATGTCTTTTTTATTGGGATTATAAATACATAGTCTTCTAAATCATGGGCATTGTTTTAAGATGCATTTATGTAATGTGATCTTAAATATTTTTGGGGTTTAGTAAAATTCAAAAATATTTTCTAGTAAAATCTTAGTAAAAAAAATAAATAAAAAAACAAAAATGTTTTTGAATGTTACAAAATACTGAAAACTTTGCTAAATAAGAGAATTAAGTTGACCTATGTGTATTGAAGTATGAATACCTATTTTGTTTTGACTGTACGCAATAAATGGATGTGTTACGCTTCTCCAAATAATCAAGTTTTTAATAACAACTTGTGTTTTATTTCACTCGACATTTCCTATTATATCTCTCTGTTTTTTTTATAGTTAATTATACTCTTGATTTTAGGGCACAATCGCTGTAGTAGTATCTACATTAAACAACTCCTTTTGTTAAATACAATATTATTTGAAACAGTGTATGTTTTTCAGAAAATAATTTTGCCGTCACGTCTCATTTAGTCTATGGTAGTCATCAAAATGTTAGCGATTTAGATATGAAATTTAAATATTATATGTCTGTGCATATTTTATTGTATGTTTTTTGTTTATTTCTACTTGATCTGAAAAATAGTTCAAGTTTTTGTCTGTTAGATGCAAATGCAGATTTTAGTAAATTTTTGTAAGGAACAATCAATTATTAAGTTGGGAAACTAGAAAAAAGAATTACCGCCCATAACCAAAGATGGCTGAACAGTGAACAGTCTGTTTTTTTATCCCCATCCAATTTTTTCCGGGAAATAAATATCAATAAAAAAAATATCAACTATTTAAAAAGAATAAATAATATCCTGCTCAGTACATTTTTGTTCGCATAATTGGACTCAATGGGAACAGTTGATTTCATTTCTAATGTTAGAATTGATTTGTGCACAAATCGTATTTTGTTTGATTGATCCTTATCCTCGAATGAAATTAGATGGTTACAAAAAATAGCGTATTGTTAGGGATTACCAAAAAACAGGTCACGCCCATATCTAAAGGTGAATTAAACAATAAAATATATATTAACATGGTGAGTATTATCCCGCCAGACTGTCAGTATTGGGCGAGTCCACGGGGCGCGCTAAACCGCGTATATTTTCCTCTCTGGACATCCAACGGAGGTAGGCCGGGAGGCAACAGCTACAACCTTTATTTTGAAGTTTTTTTTTTTCCAAAGTTTTGGTGATTCGGGAGCGATGTTGACGGTTTTATTGGTGGGAGTGACGAAATAATATGTTCTCTGAAATATTATGAATAATGCTAAAATATAAAATAAATAAGAGCTGTATCTAAAAGTAAATTGATTTCATTGCGCAATGCAATAAATATATCCACACTCAGAAAAAACAAAAACAATTTTTTAGGAATCTGGACAAATGTCTTGCCAATAAATAAAATCATATCCCTCTCAAATTGTTAAGTGAAAATGATCATAGAAACAAAGGCAAAGTACCTATGTATGTCATTATTTTATTTTGTAATTGTTTGCGCCTCCACCAGTATTCCTGCATCGTTCTGCGAAGGGTTAATTAAAAAACGTTTGTGTGTGTATTTTAATACGTAGTCCAGCCGATTTGTACTTTTTATTCTTTTTAATACTTATTCAAAAAGCATGAAATACTCACAAAAATATAAATCTTTTATTTAATTTTTGAATAATTTAAATTTTGCATGAAAAAATGTTTTTTTAAAGGTAGTAGTTTTATTTTTATACGTACATATTTATTTTACATTTTATTTCGTTTTCATAATAAAAATATTGCTACAGTACCAAATTGGATGGATTACTCGTTTTTCGTAAATAACCAAATTTAACATGATTTTGTTTTTTCTTTCTTTACTGACAATTTGACCCGAAATTTTCGCTAATAACCCGTCATGTGTTGCATTTCCTCTAAAATATCTATTTTTATAGGTCATACATTTAACCATGAAAAGAATAAAGAAGACTAGGTATTGCATGATATTTTAGAACTTTTCAAATATATACAATGAATTATACAATTTTGATAACACATCACGTTCATTTCTGCCGCATTTGAACCATTTTAGAACTTTCTAGATATAAAGTTCACTATAAGGCATGTTTTTTTTCTATTTTTAAGTTTTCTAGTGACACCGCGGTAAGTAAAATTAGGGTAATTCTAAAATAAGTAGTAATTTGTGCCTTGTTTTGCTTGCCAGTGTGCTTATGTTTTAGATACTTTTGACTTTTTTTTTGTATTTGCACTTCCATAACATTGGTTATTTTTGTGATACGCTGGAAATATAAAATTCTACTTAGTTTTTTTTTTTTAAATAATAGTAGTATTTCTAGACAGTTTTGTGTCGTGAAAGTGATTAGATTTAAAAAGTTTAATAAAATGTCTAGTCTGCTATTTTTCTAAAATGTTTTTATTTTTTTTTTCTTGTGATAATTCTTACTTGATCGTGCTCTCAAATTACCAGAACATTTTATAAGCTTTGCTACATTCAGGTGAAATGAAGTCTTCAACATATTTTTTTATGAAAAAAAAAAAAACTTCTACATGAAAAAATAATAAAATAAAAATGTAATTGGTTCGTCAAGCCAGCGTATAACAAATCGTCAATGTATTTTATGTACGTCGCCACACCCTGTGCCCCTAGTGTTTAGCGTTAGTTTTATGTTTTTCTGTTTTTAGGCCATTGGACGGTACAACCCCGAAGCATGCGGTAGGCGCTAGTCCACAAACCATGCTTGGGTAATTATCCTAGTTTTTTCCTCATTTTATCCTATTTTTGTTGTCTGTCCAGCCGATTAGTGTTGTTTGTGTCTGAGCCTTCGGTTTTAGTCGTTATTCTGAAGCTGTATGACAAATAAGTGATTATTATTGTCTTAGTTTTTTTTTCTGTGTTTAGTATTTCTGTCGTTATAACTTGTGTTGTGACTTTTTGGCTCGATTGTTTAAAATAATTTAAGATAAGCTTTTCTATACCCCTTGATTTTCTGTCTTTTTTCTTGATATAGGCAGATAATAATGCGGGGCATCAACAGTAAAGATTGATCCATAAGTCAAGGTAAGATTTTCTACCTATCGAAGGCAGAAAATCAGGGAAAAAATACAAGCTATACAAAAGATGAACGTTCAATAGAGCAAAATATACTACCAACTGTCCTTAAAATCAACTTATATTTTGAAAGAAAGCATTACTATAGCAAATAATTGAATTTCAACAATCGAGCTGAGACGCACTTGCTCGTCGACTGATAGCGCTTTGATTCCATTTATTTTAATTAATTACGATTTTAGACTTCACTACTTTTTTTCAACAAAACGTAGTTTTGGTGTCATTAATAAATAATTAATATTCAAATTTCGGTGGGCTGATTTTTCAATAGTCTGATAACTGTAACCTAAAGAGTAAAAATGAGGTTTGAAAGCTTTTGTATAAAAAATATTATGTCTAACAGTCATTATTTTAATTGAAAAATCAGCCCTTCAAAAAATAACTGCTTGTAATGAATTAATTGTGACTTCAATTTAGTACGGTCACATTGCCAGATATTTTGATTTGAAAATGCTGCTTCCTTTTTGCAATTAAATGGTTATATTCGGAACATTCAAGATTATTCAGGTTCTTTAATTCTTTTGTTTTTTCACCACTGAATATTTACTACTCACAAAGTCGGAGCAAAAGGCAATGGCGCTGCTTTCTTCATGATTTGGTAAAAACAGCGGCTACCACTCCAGTTCCACAGCAAATTCCCTGATTGGGATTGCCTCAGTTTTGAACCAAATCTCAACCTATGGTATTCGTTTTGTAATGTTTGAGGGTCTACTTTCAGCCACCTAGTCCGATAAGTTTCGTGGCATTCTATTCTGATGCTTGAGGGTCCAATTTCTGCCACCAGTGGCCGTATTACGAAGTGCCAATGCTATCATGATTCGTGTGAGGGAAAGAGATAGTGCTATTTGTCTTGTGTAACTCCGTCTCTCTCTGACACAGAAAACATGATGGATTTAAGACGTCATAATAGGTCGCCTGGTCAGATAAGTTTCCTGGCATCCTATTCTGAAACTGGGGTCTATTAAGTGTACTACGTACCTAAGCTTTTTAAACAGAGTGTAACAGAAATTACGCGTTGCTGAGAAAGGGTCATTGAACTAATCGTTATTAGCTTCTTTTACTATGAGAACAAACCGCACTCTTCTGAGAGTGTTCTCAAAATTCGTGTTACTTATAATTCTGCTATAAACTGAACGTAAAAAACATACTGTAAAACCCAGTGATGAAAAAGATTCCGGAAGTACAGTTGGGAAAGGGGCAACTTATACATACGTCTCAGGCGATATTTGTTTTTACCCAAAACTTTTTAAAGATTATTCTCTATTTATATCTATTAGACTCTTCCTCCTTTGCCATAAAATACAATTTTTGAGTTAAATCCCTTTCATTCTAAGGGCACGAAACGCGAAATCACGAATAAGAAATCGACTGCCCCAGACAAGATAGATGTTTGCATAACTTTACAAAACGTACTGGATTGTCACTTCACAAAACGTACCGGTTTTGTTGAGCTCATAGTAATACTTGTTCCCAATGATGATAACAATGACCTCTTCTCAGGTTTTGAGGTTATTCTGTTCCACGTTATATAATTTCAAACTTTACCTGCATCAGTGTAAGGTTCATATTCATATGAAAGTCCTGAAGACCTCAGCCTTCATTAATCCTGTTCTAACATATTGCCATGACATGTTCAGACAAGGCGGCGGCGGCGGCGGTGGAAATGAGGAACAGGTGAAGCCCCGCGTCCTGCGGTTCACGTGGAGCATGAAGACCACCTCGTCCAGGGATCCCAACGAGATCATGGCTGAGATCCGCAAGGTATGTGTAACCTTTTGTTTTTGGGTGGCAAGTCATCAAATGACTTCTCTCGTTTTGAACGGAGCGCAGGGAATGTCGGACTCTTACTAACTGAATCCCGCCCGTGATCCTTCAAATGCCTTTTGCGTTACAGGACCGCGGTAACTCTTCCGAACAATACCGCAAATGTGTAACCCTCACAATATGGAATATGCATTTTGTTTTTTTTTTATTTTCTATTGAACGGACTTGAAAAATTCTTTCACTGTTGGGAAGCTACACTATTCCCGGGTGACATAGGCTATATTTTATCGTCATATTCCCACGGGAACGAGAACTATGCGGGTGAAACCGCGGGGCGTTATTAGTTGTCCAATAAAATTGTTTGAACTTGAAAACAAAATGTTTCGTACTCCTGCCTCTGCGAGCCTCTTTTTTGTAATGTTATAATAAAATGAGTATAGTTTATCGAAATATAATGGTATACTAGCTTATGCCCGCGACTTCGTTCGCGTGGAGTTCCATACAGAATGTTAACCCCTTTTTCACCCCCTTAGGGGAAGAATTTTCAAAAATCCTTTCTTAGCGGATGCCTACGTCTTAACATCTACCTGCATGCCAAATTTCAGCCCGATCCGTTCAGTGGTTTGGGCTGTGCGTTGATAGATCACTATGTCAGTCAGTCAGTCACTTTTGAGTTATATTTAGATGTATGTCCCCATGGCAGGTGCTGGACGCGAACAACTGCGACTACGAGCAGCGCGAGCGGTTCCTGCTGCTGTGCGTGCACGGCGACCCCAACGCGGACTCGCTGGTGCAGTGGGAGATCGAGGTGTGCAAGCTGCCGCGCCTCTCGCTCAACGGCGTGCGCTTCAAGCGGATATCCGGTGAGCTTGGACTTTGTTGTCGCCCTCATTTTCGTTCCTGAGAAACATTAGTGCGAATTTTTAAGTTGACTTGTTGTGTACTTTGTGATTTTGACCTCATTTTCAGTAGGTATAACTAGATAACCATGAAATCTAACAATTAATTTGTGTGCTATCTTACATTTTGATAGTAAGCTAATTTTCGCCATTGTTACTCCCGTAACAAATAATACAAAATCAGTTATACAAGTTTAATAATAATACAAGTAAAAATAGTAAATGTAGTAATAGCACAGATAATATAATACTACAGTACAGATACCCAATCCCATACAAAGAAATGACACCTCCCTAAGTCTTACTATTGAACTAACTATTTTATTTTCTTAATTTTTACGACAGATGGTAGCATCAGCGGCTCACTGATTTCCAGAGACTGTAGTTTTACAACGCCATCTAGGAGACAGCCTAGATACTAGGTGTCATCGATGCGGTGAAATCAATACTACTAGATGGCGTCGTTTTTCAATTATTGTTTCTCTACATCTCTCTCCAATCGAGTATGACATCGCACCGTTCGTTCTAGGACAAATACAAAAATACAACAAAAATTATCTTCGAGTTGGTTGTCGTACCTAATAGTTTAATTTTTGTGTTTGAGCTTGTTTCCAAAGCAAAAATAGGTAGGTATATAATATTCGTGCAGTTGTTAATGCGTTTATTCCATTGACATAGAAAAGTATGGACGGGAAATACCTACAAAAAAAGGGTGCATACCTATAAATATAAAATGGCTGCCATTGCTAGGGATGTATCAATCAAGGGACATAGGTGTTACTATAACGAGTATCGATATTAAATACGAGTTTTACTAGTTATCACGTTTGGATCATACCTAATATTATGTAGGTACTTACTTAAAGTCCATTGTAATTGTAACAGAAAAAGATGAGTACCTAGGTTATCTTACCTTCTGTTATCTATATAAATAAATAAAACTTAAGTGTCTGTTATAAGGTATAAGTCTGAATAAGACGCAGGAGTATTTAAGTTAATGTGTTTCAGCAGCGGAACTAGTTTCGGAGACTATTACGGCAAGTCGGCAACGGTACAACATTATTCCATTATGTTATATGTTTGTAAACAAATGAATGAATTAACAAATAATAAAAAGACTTGTTACATGGAAATTAACCCAAATATCAATACTTTAGCCATAATTCATGACCGCGTCACAATAATATCATCGAATGTGTATTATTGTGAGTATTAATGCATGAAAACCGGCAATTAACCTGTGCAAAGACGTAAGAAAGTAGTTTTAAAAGTAAAAACCGCGTACCTACCTAATTTTCTCGCAAATCTCAATAATCCAAAAAATTAACAACCATTTGACAGCAAAACTACCATAAACTTGTCGCGTAAGATGCGACAAGTTTATGGTAGTTGGCTGCTACGGCACTTACCTAGGCTACAACTGTCACTACGTCACGATAAAATGTTGCCATAATTAGAAACAACTTAAAATATAGTTGTCTCTTTTATCAAATAAGATTATCTCACTAGAAAGAATGAGACATAACGATATTTCAAGTTCTGTGTCATATTTCACTCATATTTGTAGGTATACCTAAGCAAATGTTAGAATAACGCAGCATCTCCACGTTTCTCCTATCTCAATGGTTTATTCCTATACGCGTTTCGTTAACTTACTAAAGTCGAATTGGTCGCTATGGCGAATTTTACAATAAGTAGGTACCTACTTATACATGTTTTAAAATTTTATTATCTACTCTACTCAAATCAATGTTCATCTGTCTAACCTTTTCCAAACTATATATGTTTGCACCGTATTCAGTTGAATACCAGTATTTTACCTCCGACCTGATGAGATCTTCACGTCACCCATCCACAGACAGACCTCGGCAAGCGTTTAACCTTGAAGATCGACCCGTGCGGCTGTTATATTTTAGCCACGAGCTCCTCAATCTACTCAAATCAATCAAAACTATAAAGTTTCTTGTAATTTAGCGGTAATGTTACTGCGGCCAGTGCTGCGGCATGGAAATTAAATGAAATAGGTAACTATACCCCATTCACGATAAGATAAGACTTTGAAATACATCTTTTTAACCGACTTCTAAAAAAGGAGGAGGTTCTCAATTCGGATGTTTGTGTTTTTTTTTTATTGTTTGTTCGCGCATAGCTCCGTCGCTTGCCAGCCGATTTGAATTTTTTTTGTTGGAAAGGGTCTTCCCAAATGGTCCCATGAAAATTTTTTCGAAATCGAACAAGCGGTTTTTGAAAAATCAACAAAAATCTAAAAAAAATATCTACATTGTCTACATTGACGACCTTTTAGTTTTTTCATTGGAGCAGTGCGTTTTTTTTACACTAATGTAATTGGTTCGTTTAGGTGGGGGGAGGGGAGGGGGTTTAGGTACCACTAAAAAGTGAAATATAAAAAACTTTTTACAAAAACTTTTTTTACAGTCCGTTCAACCAATTTTGACTTCTATTGCGTTGGTGGCATGACACATAGCAGCTGCAGTAAACAGTTGGTATTATTATCACGTTTTTGCTTTAATACCATCCTTATGCCTACGGAATAGAAGTAAAAATCGGTTGAACGGACTGTAAACAATTTTGTTCCAATGTCTAATCTTATTGTGAATGGAGTATAGGTAGGTAGGTATTAGGAGAGGAGGAAACAATACAAGTAGGTAGTTATTTGTATAATATTTTTATAAAAATAATTTTATACTCCAAGCAAGTACCTAGGTTCCTAGGTACATAATAAAACTTATAGGTATAATGTTACAAAGTGACCAGTAGGTAGATAGTCATATACCTACGCCACATTTTGTTTCATGGACATAAAAAATTTGAGAGGTATCAAGGGACACCCGGACGGAACGAAGTTCTTGTCTTGTCTTAAAAAAACATACCTACTTACGCATCTGAATGATGATTTAAAGTTTTAGGTAATTGATCAGTCTCACTACATTTATCTGATCTTTCTGCAGTTATGTTTTGTACAATTGTATTTTGTAATTCTTTCTCTCTTTTTCCTTGATGTTAAAGTTGGTACATAAGTAGTCGATGCTTTAGTATGAAATAAAAAATTGTACATGTACATACAGACACACACACACATATAAATATATCAAACATAACTGCTAACTCACCCATCCAAATCGTGACCTCACTAACAGCTGCTTAATTAACTCCACCCATACTTTTCGCAACCTTGCCAACAGTTGCTTCACACACCCATCCAAATCGTGACCTCACTAACAGCTGCTTAACTCCACCCATACTTTTCGCAACCTTGCCAACAGTTGCTTCACACACCCATCCAAATCGTGACCTCACTAACAGCTGCTTAACTCCACCCATCCTTTTCGCAACCTTGCCAACAGTTGCTTAACACACCCATCCAAATCGTGACACAAAAATACAAACATCCGAATTGAGAACCTCCTCTTTTTTTTAGAAGTCGGTTAAAAAGTGTCGTTACAACTTTTCGTATGATTTTTTTCCGTCTAGCCCCCTTTCACAACGCGCGATAAGGAACTTCGTTCCAATAAACAAACTATCGGAAACCTGTGTCTCCTATTTGCCCTACCACACGGCAACTACCTACTACACACACAGATCAGTATAAGCAATAGATACGCAGTCGCGTACACGCCTGCATTACTTAAATCAAAACATACCTACACAATTATTATAAACCGAGTTAAATAAAAATCCGAAGTTTTTACTAGCTTAGAAAACTGGACAGATTCTTGCACATATATAGGTATATGTATATGTACGACATATATATATATATAATATATGTGTGCGAGACTCTTTGTCCAGTTTCCAGGTTCCAGGTATAATAGTCATAGAGAGGTGTCTTTTTTTAGAGAAAATAACTTTGAAACTGAGCAAGTAATAACAGTCAACAAAGACAATAACAAGCCGCTCAGAACCAATAGGGTATTTTACTGTAAAAATCTAATTAGTCCGTCTGATAGATTTACAAAAAATATTGGACATGTATTTTTTCTTTTTTCATGTAACTAAAAATGAAGACGATACAGTGCGTTGAAAACTCACGTGACGTCACGTCGCTGGTAGAATTTGTAGCAACGTAGTGACGTCACGTGAGTTTTCATCGCACTGTATCGTCTTCATTTTTTGTTTACGTGAAAAAAGAAAAAATACGTGTCCAATATATTTTGTAAATCTATCAGACGGACTAATTAGATTTTTACAGTAAAATACCCTATTGATACAACGGGGCAAAGGCGGATTCACGCGGCTTAATTCTCTCTTTTTGCATTAGCAATAAGGCATAATATCGTGTTTCATTTCACTCAGTGTTCCGACGGACATGACGGAAATAGAATTGACATTGAAAGATAGAAGAGCTACCTACTTTTAAAGTTTCTATTGTTTAAAAAGTTTTATTGTTTTGGGATCTGATAATTATGTACCAAAAACATATTAACATATTTTTTTCAATTATTATATTTATATGTAACATACAAGATTTAAGAAAAAAAAATGTTATAAGTAACGATTGTAGCTCGAGAGAGAGAGAGAGACACTTTAGGTAATGACAAGACAAATTGAGTAAAGCGCCATCTACTGCAAAGAGTTCTAAACAAACAGCATGACAATCTTCTACTTTCAACTACTTCTAAAATTCTCTATGTTCGAATTGAAGTAAAAGGCTTAATTTATAGTTTTTGTTGAAAGTTCGCGATTTATGAGTGTAAATAGCTAAATCAACATTAAACAAGGAAGTTTTGATTTTTACTTAACTTACTTCAGCCAAAATCGATCGTATAACGCTTTTTAGTGATTGTTAATTTCATTATTGTTACCTATGCTGCCATCTATTATTTATTTTTACTAACTAATTATACTTTGTTCGAGTTGAGACCCCATGGTAATAGTATAATTAGTAACAATATAATCTTTCTTCTACAGGCACCAGCATCGGCTTCAAGAACATTGCGTCTAAGATTGCAAATGAACTCAAGCTGTGACTGCCCCAGAACCCTCCCCGGCGGCGGCGGCGCAGGCGCACCGTCACGCCTCCCTCTCCCTCCGCCTCGCCGCCCTCTCCCGCCTCGCCACGCGACCTCCGCGACCTCCGCGACCTACGTGACCCTCGCGTGAGGACCCCCCGAGCCCCGCGCCCACGTCGCCGCGAGAGATCCTCATCATCCGAGAGAGGGACTCCGCCGCCGCCGCCGCCCCCCCCCGCCCCGCTCGGACTCCCTGCGCCTGTCGGCTGAAGACATGGTCCTGGTGGCCAACGGCGGGGCGAGGACGCCATCCGGTGCGCTGGCTCACTTCTTAGCGGCGTACACGCCCGCCGAGCTGGCTCTGGCCCGGTCGGACTACCTGCGGCCGCCCTTGTCGCCGGCGCGCGGGCCGCCCGTGCAGCCACGCTCGTCGCTGTCGCTGCGGGTGGACAGCGAGGACAGCGCGCACGCGGGCCGCGCGCGCCCCGTGGCGCACGCGCACTCGTACAGCGTGCACGCGCTGCGGCGCCAGGGCCGCGCGCGCTCGCCGCCCTCGCCGCCCACCTTCGAGCTGAGCTGCGACTGCCTGCCGTCCGAGCCGATACCGCCGCCGGAGCTCTTCGACTTCTAAAACAACATTACCCTGTAATTGGGTAAACTAGGTCGAATTTTGTAAAATTTGTGGGGTCTCTTCCGTTTTCATATGTGATTTTTTGACAACTAGTTGCTATAGTACAGATAAAATTTAAAATGTCGCTATTCCTCGTCAAGTTTATCTGTAACTATGTCGGCTAGTGGTCGGGCAATCTGTAGCGTGTTTCTTCTTTATGATAGAACAGAATTCAAACTGTTCACTGTAGGAAAGGTAGGGTGTTAATTTGAATAAGTTAAAAAAAATGAAATGTTAAAAAAAGTCCTGTCTATGAAAAATTTTCACTCTTCAAAATCACATTTGAAAACGGATCGCCCACCTAACTCGAATTTGTATTATTATTCGGAACAGTGTTGCCAACCGGTCGATTGTCAATCGATACTATTTGTAATCGATTGTCTCGGTTATCATTTGCTGTTTGACGGCGGGCACGAGTACTACAGCACTAACTCTACACGATTGTATGGAAATAAATTAATGTTGATCGTGACTAAGAGTTTTATTTGTGATGTAGTGTTGGACAATGCATGGAGCGTATATATGTGCCAAGTGGTTATCATCGAGTGTCGCAGTGAAATGATCTTCAAATAGTTATTCACGCTCTCAGTCAGCGCATCTTTGTATAAATAATTTTACTCGTGTCATCAATTTTTATTATTATATGATTGTTTTTTTTTTCTGTAGATAAGTCGACTGTCTAACCGGGTGCGCTGTGCGCTTTTTATTTAATTTATATTTGGTATTCTGTTTTATGAAATCGTGTTTTTTTAAAAGACATTATTTAATACTGCACACAACACACCCGGCCAGGCAGTGTTATTGTGCTATCGCTTATATACTATTACATTATGTATTTTAATCGTTGTAATAATGTACAAAGTGAGTTTGAGCTCAACAGATACAATGTAGCTTAGTGTTAATGATATTTTTTTTTTCATTTTCCAATATAACAAAATATAAATACAAAATATGGCTGTCTCTGAATAGCGATAAAATGTTTATAATGTGATTATGGGGTCGTGCGAGCGACATGTCGCGCGCGTCGCTCGCGTCGCTCGCACGACGGCGCGCTCGCCCTGGCCGGTTGCTCTTTCTAATTATAAGGCTGAATTAGAAAGTGTCAAAAGTGGAAGACGTCACTGTACGGGTCGGTACACATTGAGTTTAGACGCGTTATAGTATACTTCACTTAAATCGTTAGACGTGTATTGTGATCAGAGTATTACGGACTTGTAGTTATAGCAATAATCGTTCATTATGGTCGTGTCTCACTTGTGTCTACTCGATGTAATCAGCCTTTCGATATTGTGATTCACTAAAACCATTCTTTTTCGTTTTGTGTGAGCTTTGATTTTTTTTTGTCATATTTTCTTTCGTGTGTGGACTGTCGCATACTTTAGGTGATAAATATTATTATAATAAATAGGTATGTGTGTGTGTGTGCGGCGGGGCGATCGCGGATCACTTTTCTATTATATAATTAAGTGTAGTGTTATAACTTTTACATGGAATCACAAATTCTGACGTGTCGGCGACGACTGTCGTGTTGTCCATGCCAATTGTGAGAGACTAGGCGCCATGGATAAACTACGCACTATTTTATTTGAAATACAGTAGAACTTTATTTTGCTCAAATACAAATTATGTCCTATGGTATAGGGTGGTTGAACCCTGTGTAAGAACACAACATACAAATCAAGCGAATATTTAAAAGCGCATATAATTATTTGCTTGTATCAGTGATGTGTAATGAAATAAAAATAACTGCGTAAAACAAATTATGAAATCATGCAGTTCATTTTTTTAAATTTATGTTTAAATCAACAAAATATTTATATTATACCAGACAACGTAAATACATTAAATTTAAACTGATATCCAACATCGGACATCCGAAACATGAAATTATGAATATCTTGTTTCGCCTTTTAAAAAATATTACATTATTAGAAATCAAAACAATTTGATTTCTCGCAATTTTCGACAGTTGTTGAAATTTTACGACGATGCGACCAGTTGTCCCGAAATACATAATACTGTTTTAAATGTAGTTATATATATTTATATATATATATATATATGAGCTTTGTTTTATAATAATTTAGTGTAGTACATTTTGCCTGCGAGGTGGACGTTTGTCGAAGAATTTGTGAGATATTCAAAATGAAAAATAAATTTTATTTTTAATTCCACACTTGTTGTTTACTTCGAAACCCTTAAGAAAAAATGTATCTATAAAATATACTGAGCGACACATACTCATTACATATTACGCATAAAACATATTATTTTATATAGTACTAGCAGCGCCCCGCGGTTTTACCTGCTTAGTTCCCATTCCCGTGGGAATATGGGGATAAAATATAGCCTATGTTACTCAGGGTGAATGTAGCTTTCTAACAGTGAAAGAATTTTTGAAATCTGTCCAGTAGTTATTGAGTTTATTCGTTACATACAAAAATACAAATCTTTCCTCTTTATAAGATTAGTTTAGACTACTATTTATGCCATCACAATATAACGATTGACAAGTTTTCAAAAAAATCTTGTTGCTATAGTAAAAATCAGATCAGAAACAAAAAAAAATCTAAGGCCTGTAACAGTAACTGTGAAAGCAGACGCCTGCGCAGTTCCATACAAAACTCCTCCGTTGAGGAGCACTACGAAAGCCTAATTGAGTAATATAAAAACCCGCGGCTGCTGCGCCGCCAGCTCCTTTTTTTTAACTTGGCTGGACACGCAGCCGCGTGTCTAGTTGAATGCAATCGGTTGCATATGCCTTCATATTGACATTGCAACCGTAATTTTCGTGGTTTTTTATGCTGTCAAGCAAACGAATTTTTAAACTTATGAAGCAATGCAGCAGTAGTTTCTTTCGATTTCTGATTTATGCGATTGGGATGCAGGGTCCTTCCTTCCTTTTTCTTAATCAAATGAAATGCGGAATAATTAAAATTATTTTATTTCTGTAAATCATCAACAATTCTATTTTGCAATATTTACATTCCTTACACACTAAAATTACAATAAATAATTTTAACAAAGAATTTTCAGAATGCTGAGATACACAAAATTCATGTAAAGATCTTTTTCAAAGAGAAATAATTTTCTTCTACTTCAAAAAAGATCTTAAAATATTTTAAATTTTTCGAATATTTTTTAGTTTTAGCTCTTTAATCAATAGGCACTTAACTCAGACAAAGGTACTTAGGTATATTGCTTAAAATTACCAATTTATTTGCAAGCATAATAAAAGCATGTATAGTAACTAAAATTATGACACTTTTATCTAAAGAAATACTGAATAACAAAATAACTATAAATTAAATTAGAGCATTTATACAAAAAACCTACTTTCAGTCCTGATTTTTATCATATCACTAGCAGGACAGGGTAATCCTGTAAAAGTTCCCTCTCAGCCAACTTTCAAATTTATTTTTATACTTTTACACAATACAAACAAAAACTTAAAAAAAGAAGATGGCAAAAAGAGGTATATTTTGAAAAAAAATATCAAAATATACCTATTAAAACATCGAAATGGGACGATCAAACTGACGATCTAAATACCTACATATTATATGATTTTATTTATTCTGCTCTTTTTCGAAGAATCGGAATTTGGGACTTGGACCCACTGGAATCTAATAACCACTAAGCTACCTACCTCTTTCACGTCTCCTTATGAATTGGCATCCCATCTAAATCAACTTCAGTACTAGGTATTAAAGGTGGCCTAAACCCTCCATACTCGATCCTCAAATTGCTTACTTTTGGTTCTCTATCGGCCCTCCTCATTTTAACTTCAACGACATAATTCTTATTGTTCTGCCACCAATCATCTTGATTCTGCATTGGAACTGGCCCGTAGTAATTATTATTATTATTAGATTTATTCTGAGCGTCAGTTAGGTAAGACAAGTAGTTCGCTAAATTGCTTTGTTTCCTTTCTTCTGGCTTACTACCTGAAGTATTGTTGATATATTGGTAAGACGACGCGTATTGATTTCCCCATTGCGTTGTTTGGACTGGCTGCCTCTGTCTTTCCTTCAACAACTGATAATACTGTGCTATATAAATCTGCTGCTGATTCTGCAGTCTCTTAAGTTTTTCTATATCTTTATAGTTCTGGTATTGCGCGTTATTTCTAGTTTCCGAGTTTTGTTCTTGATGGCCGTATCTATATACTGGTACGGGAACATGTACTTGTTTTTCAACTATCTTTTCTACGGGGTATGGAACTTTGACTTCTACAGGCACTTGGACAGGATAAGGAACCTTCTTTTCAACAATCTTTTCTACTGGATAAGGTACTTTTTTCTCAACTGGGTACGGCTTGTCAATATATTTGGTGACAACTACCGGTTTTTCAACAATTTTCTCAACGACTTTTTCGACAGGATACGGGACTTGTACTGGTACTTTCTTTTCTACGATTCTGTCTACATGGACGGGATAAGGAACTTTTCTTTCAACTATCCTATCTACTGGATAAGGCTGGGGAACATGTACTGGGACTGCAACTGGATGAGGTACTGGAACCTGAATATGTATAGGCTTATCAACATACTTAGTAATCGTCACAGGTTTCTCAACAATCTTTTCGACCGGTACAGGGATTCTTTTCTCAACCGGGTAAGGTATAGGAACCCTAGTTTCATAGTGAACGGGGTAAGGAACTCTTTTTTCAACTGCATAAGGTACAGCCACTTCTTTGTTAACAATTCTTTCAACTGGTTTTTCTATTTCGACAGCGACTGGTACTGGTCTATCAACAGGAACCGGGTAAAGAATTTTATGTTCCACTGGGACTTGGACTTCGTAAGGTATTCCAACAGGAGTTGGTACAGGAATCGGGTGTGATATATGCTTCTCTACTATCCTATCAACCGGGTAGGGAATGTGTATCGGTCGGTCTACATATACTTTTTGTTGTACAGGATATGGAACTTTAACTTCTACCGGATAAGGTCTAGGAACCTCAACTGGGTAAGGTTTGTCGACATATTTAGTTACTTCTACAGGTTTTTCTACAATTTTCTCGTAAGGTACTTCTACAGGTACAGGTCGATCAACAGGTACTTGTATTTCTACTCTTTGAGGGTATGGTACTTTTTTCTCAATGAACCTGTCAACAAATTTAGTAATGGGTACTTCTTTTTCTATAATGATCGGTTGGATTATCTTCTGGTTATCATTAGCGTAATCGTAGTAACGAACTTGTTCGCTTCTCTGAGTGTTTGTATCTTCTTGATTCGGACTAACTTCGACTGGAGATTGTATATTCTCGCTCGGTTCTAACTGTTCCTTCTGCTCATAATCTTGATTATTTTCATTCTCATTATCTTCTTTCATTGCACCATACTTATACAAAAGTTTATTCATATTATCTTGAATCTTCTTCGAAGACTTCAAAGCATCGATGTATTTATTATACAAAGATTTTGCTACATCAAAAGGCCCTTTGTTATTACTGCGTCCTTCATCAAAATCTATATACTCATGGACTTCTACGTCATTTATATGAGTAATTTCGACTGGTATAGATTGCTGTACTTCAACAATCGTCTTTTCTTTCGGTGGACTGTGTACTGTTTCAGCAATCAGTTCACTATCTGATGCTTCGTGATCATCTATGGAGTTGAAAGAGTCTGTATCGTTTGCATTGAGTAGTCTCAATGCTACTGTGATAGGGGCTAGATATTTCTGATTTACTGGTCTAGGAGTAACGTTAACTAGTCCTTCATTATTCTCGTTGGAGTTTTGCTTATTTTCCTCGTTATTGTTTTCTTCCACATTATCTCGGACTCCTACTATTTGGTAGCCATTCGCCATATAAGGAACCATTGTAGAAACAAGGTTATCGACAATTTGTTCTTTGAAATTGTTATACGAGTTGTCTTGAACTACAATTGGTCTCGCAAAGTCATATTTGTTTGAATTGGATTGTAAGATTTCTTCTTTAAATCGGTCGTTTTCTACATGTTCAACATCGCTTTTGACGATATTTCCTATTTTAGCTTTGACGGTGATGTGATTCGTTCTGCTATCTTGTCCTGTGTGATCATTATTGTTATTATTATTCCTAAAAACGTATCTGGGACGAGGTTTTATAATGTCATCAGATTGATCATTCACATGTTTTTCTGCCGCATGGTTAATGATTAATAAATCTTCATTCGAAATAAGGTCTTGTGTTGACGCTACCAATTTATCAATACCAACTTGCGTTGCGTTTTCAGTATACGCCGTAGTAGGAGTTTCAATAGTTGTAAAGTAGTATCTTTCATTACGAGCATTAGCCCTTGGGGCTTCAACTCTAAACTGAACAGCACCTCTATAAAAAGGATTAGTCGTCGCTCCAAAGTTATTAATATCATGGATATCATAAGACGGAATTTCAGCAAACAATTCCTTTGATTTACTCAAATCATTCTGTATATCTTTGGAACTATCTTCATTTGAGCAATTGTGGTTTTTAAAGACTTGCACGACTTCTGGACGATACTCGTTGGGGTCCTCTTGCTGAAGAGGGTTCGAGTGGTCCCTTGAGGGTTCATTGGGGCTGTATGGTCCATTATATCCAGCATAGTTGGGGGTGGTCTGACCCTGGGTCGGCAGCTGTAGGACTGGGTTGGACTGGTATGGTTGGTACTGCTGTTGCAGCAGGTAGATATCGACTGGCTGTTGACTGTTCGATGGCGGCGCTTGCAGCTGGGTTATGTTCTGGGTTTGCATGTTATCGTAGAAGTTTTGTGCCTGAAATCAAATGGAAATGTGTCTGTACTTATATACATTGGTAAGAGAGTAAGTAAAGTATGCATTTTGATGTCCAAGGCGTGATGTAAGGTTCTTCAATTGCAATCAGCATGTTGTCGGAAGTAACGACCACTAATTTTGTCAATATAAACTTAGTCGTTCCTTCCGATTCTCACAAGGGTGAGAGCAAAGTGCTCCTATGCAAGAATATCTCAAATGCCATGATCCCTATTAAGCAATGATGGTAGGTAATGTTGAGAGGTAGATACTGTTAATCCACATATATCTGGGCTGCGCCCGGGACGTTTTGGGCCACGTTGTGACAGAGCACGGTACAACCACGTCCTTTCCCGACTTTTGCCTAATGAGCCAGCCTGCGCCGCTGAGCCATTAGCGTTAAATCCCCTAAATAATAATAACCACCTTCTTGCAATGACCCCGTTAAGCCGAGGCCCATACCCCACAGGGGCTCTTAGCGAAGCGGTCCATGTAGCTTTTAAAATTGTATTTAGCCCTGGCTGGGGGCCTTAAATGAATTTGAGGCCACCACAGGATTGTCCGGTTAAGCACTAACCAGCCTTAGTGTGTTGAACTGCGAGTGGCCATAAAAAAAAATGACCACGTCCTGGGCACTGCCTGGATATGTGTGGTCTAGCCTTTAATTGCATAGTTTAATAGTAAACTGCCTATTTAGTCGATCAGTATGTTTGGAATCATCATTTTTTTTCTCACCTTATGACTGAGTTCTACAGCCTTCTCTCCCACGGCCACATTAGCTGTATGCTCGTGATGGTCGCTGTTAGTGTTGACGCTGACGGCGCCATGGTAGCCGCTGCCGTCAGCCGCGTACCGTACTTGTTGTTCAGACTGGAAAGCATAAGGATTTATGATTTACCACCTGGAGGGGACAGATAATTAGGTTCGCGTCATCCTGGGCTGAGAAACCGTGGTTCCTCGATTGCCCAAATCCATGGTAAAGCGAGGACGCTCCGCGAATCTTGTTTTAAGCTCTCTGGAAGCTTCTGTGCTACTGGGCGGAACTAGGCTAGGACACAATAAATTAACGAATGGGAGTCTTAGTGTGCAAAACCGTGTCCCAACTCGTACCTAGTTTAGGAATTAATGCGGTCCATTTTGCATATAAAACTCTAACTTATGCTTGTTCCAATTCAGTATTGGTTAGTTGTATCCAAAGATATTAAGTTGTACTACCAAATTGTATCTTTTAAATCTCTTTGCTATAATCAAATAAAAGTAATATTTTCAATTGTAACAAAGGCGTTATCATTAGTTGAGTTGTTGAACCGTCTATGATTTTGAGCAAATGAAACTTCATTTGCTTCGAAAATCGTCATTCCTGCTTAAGCAAAGGGTGCGAATAAAGGATTAAGGTCTGCCTAGCTTTTAATTATGGTCTAAGTCTTCCGAATAGAAGATCCCAATTTTACGTTGTACGTTCCAATAATCGAACCCTGGAACATGATATGCTTAGCAGAAAAAAATCATTCGCCAGACCAATGGCGGCAGCCTAGGCTGAATTGAGGTTAAATGTGGTACCAGTCTCACCTTTTTTTTTGGATGGGAAATCATCAAATGACTTCTCCCGCTCTGGGCGGAGCGGAAGAGAGTGTCAGACTCTTATTGACTAAAACCCACCCGTGTTCCTTCTTGTGCCCTTTGCGTTCCAGGTCCGCGGTGACTCTTTCGAACAAATTCCGCAACCCAACAAATTACGCAACCCTTACCAGCCTCACCTGTGGTAGTTTGACATAGTAGTGCCCCACGGTACCGGTGGAACCCAGCGGAGACAGCTGCCATCCCCAGCCGAACGCAGCGCCACCCTGTGACACCTGCTGGAACAAACGAATTGTCGATTAAAATACATTATCACGGCTGCACTTTGTACTTTATCTCCGTACGTTATTATCCCACATTTGTATCCGTATAAAAATATCCTATTACCAAAAATACTTATTCGCCAATCGTTCTATTAGCAATAGGTACTTCTATTAGCAGTACGTTCTATTAGAAATACGTCTTATTAGCAGTGCGTCCTATTAGCAGAACGTCCTATTTACAAAACATTCTACTTATAAGTAGAACGTCCTATTCGCAAAATGTTCTACTTATAAGTAGAACGTCCTATTCGCAAAACATTCTACTTATAAGTAGAACGTCCTATTCGCAAAATGTTCTAATTATAAGTAGAACGTCCTATTCGCAAAACATTCTACAGTTTATAAGTAGAACGTTCTAAAAACAAAAGAATGGGAAAAGTACAGTCGGGTGAATTTCAACAAGTGATTTTTATATGTCATTTCGGTGGGATTTTTTAATTTCAATGCTATCTACATATTTTTAGTGACAAATAAAACTTTAGCCTATTTTATAACATTGTGCGTGAGTGGACATCAAATTTCATCAAAACTTACATAAATATTTAAGGATGAATTTTTAAGAGTCCACTGAAATGAAAAGTGTCTACCGAAATGATAAAAATGACCACCGAAATGATAAACTGTGCACCGGAATGAAATAAATCCACCGATATGATACAGCTAAGAACAACCGTGCCGGGCAGCCAGGGTTCCGTACTTTGTTAGGTTTGATTTCCACAAATTTTAGATAAACACTGAGACAGGACAGTAGACAGTTATTTTAATATCATCATTAATATATACATATTACAGTTAGTATTACATATATCATTCTTTGAGGTTACAATAACCTCAAAGAATGATATTATTGTAATATTTATTATGATATGAATGAATTGTTTCTTCACTTAAATAACCTTTGGTAATTTTTCTGGTTGTTGTTGTGTGAAAATGTTGGAAAACTTTATCGTAAATGCAGGTCAAAAAAAAAAAAAAATTTTTGTTTGTTTATGAACTAATACTAATTTACTTGATATATTTTCAAAAGAGTGAACGAAGCGCGATAAGAAAGCTTAAAGTTTCTGATTAATATGATGGCTGCATTTGTAAGTTATGCCATTAATAGTAATACATAATGTGTACCCGTTGCACTAAGAGAAAAATGCTAGGTATAATTTAGTTAAATTGGTAACGAAACGAGAATAGTGTTTCTACAGGTATATAAGTAAAACTTCTAAAATTAAATCAACTCTTATATTTTATACTGGGAGCTACTACCCGATAATATCACCGTGGACTCGACAATATACTGTCATCAGCTTGACCGACTCCGTACAGAAATCAACAAAAAGCGCCGTGAACAAACAAAGATATACCTACTTCCTTCACGACAACGCTCGGCCGCACATAGCCAAAGTCGTTCGTCAGAGCTATTGGATTTTGAATGGGAGCTACTGCCACATCCACCTTACTCTCCCGATCTAGCGCCAACGGATTTTCATTTGTTACGCTCTCTCAGTAATCATATACAGGACAAAAAATTTGATGATAGAGCACAGTTAACAGATTTCCTCGAAAGCTTTTTTGCCTCACGGCTCCCAAGTTTTTACGCTGAGGGTATCCATGCTTTACCTAATCGCTGGAAATGGGTTGTAGATAACAACGGTGCCTACTATAAAGACAAGTAATTGTAAATTAAAAATATAATTTAAAATTGTTTTGTTTATTTGCAACGCTCATTACTTTCCTACCAACCCAATATATACATGTAGGTACTAGTTACATAGAAATATGTGTATATTATATATCTTTAATCTTAAACACAAATATTACACAACAAATACACCCGAATAATCTAATCTACACTTACTTACATTACAAAACTATGACTTTATATTTGATAAAGGATCTCTAAAACTTTATGGTTTTATCATTTCGGAGATACATTTCATTCCGGTGGACTGTGACACCGAAATGAAACTATTTTTGTCCCCATGTTACTGAAATGATAAACTTACTTTTTTGGCGGAAAAACCGCAAGCTTTGGGACCGCTGCGTTCGCGCCGAGAGCTTGAGCCGGACTGATCCGAAGTGAGGAAAGGTGAGAGGGGCGTAACAACGCAATGTTGACATGGATAATCTACTAAAACTTACTGTCCTCTGAAATGATAACTTTTTTCCAGACAAAAGTTGACTGCCTGTCAAATCCATGAGAAAGAAGATAAACAAACAAAAATAGTTTTATTTGATCGAATATATTATAATTTAATGATAAGAGAATTGATTTAAATCCATATTATGAATCTATTGGCAGGGGAAGGTATTTTATGAGCGGAATTGGGTTCAGGACAGGCCACCGTGATGATAAAATAACACTTTGTAATTTTTTTTTTGGTATATTAGAGGGTAGAAATCAATGATTTTTTTTGCCAAGGTAGAGAAGTACTTACGTTGTTGAGAAAAAATATATAAAATAAAAAACCAGCACATTGCACTACCGTTCTCAGGTTTGCCGTGTATTTTTTTTGCTTGCGCAATTCACCCAGTCATATTCTATACACATCTACCTAGTCTTTTCCCAACCATATTGAACTCGTTTTCCATTCTAAACGGACGCAACTTAGTTCCATTATTTGGACTCCAGTACATGGAGCGTCTGCCTATCTGTACACAACCTGAGTAATACGATACCCCTTAGCAAGACTGCTGCCAGATGTTCTGCTTGCTGCCTAGCAAGGACTGACACATTCGTACACATTCATGCACATTCGTAGCTATGCGGCACGTATGTGTCTTGGTAATGTTTGGTCACCAATTCACCGACCAACCTCCGCAAGCGCTGCTTAACTTCAAAGATAGGGGCCATTCAAGTATTATGTAAGCACTAAAGGGGGGCGGGCGGAGGGGTTCTTGATTTGCTTAATTTTGATGACATGGGGGATGGGGGATCCGGGATATGATTACGTCAGCAATATTGATTTATTTAATTTTTCAGATTTTAGTCGATGATGGTTTGAACACATGGCAATCCGTTGAGGTCTTACCCGCTGGGCTATCAACGCCCTAATACCGATATATACTTATAAATATGTTTACGTAAGCATGGGAGGGGGGGCTAAGAGCTTTGCTTACTTTTGCTGAGGGATATTTTTGTCCGCCCCCTCCGGCGGACAAAAATATCAAAAATTCTGCCTACGTAATACTTGAACGGCCCCATACAATCGTGCGGTTGTTATAATTAGTCACGCGCTCCAAATCTGGTTTATAAAGTCCAAGTCTAAAACATTGAATTTAGACAACTTAGCTACATCCTAGCTTGAAAGAAACGTGTAGGTAGATGATGCAATTGTATAGAATACTTGCACCAAGATTTATTATTATGCAACACTACAAAGAGTTGCGTTCAGTAGGAACGTAACTTTCAGTAGGAGTGCTGGAGGTAGGTACCTAATTATTGTTAGGCATATCCGTGAAAGTTATCCAGGCATATCGATATCACCCAGACCAAGAATCGTGCCGCGCAGAGGCATAATTCACTTCTCAGTACTGTTGTTATTCAAAACTGACAATTTCAACCACAAACCTACTTATTTACTGTTAAATATATTTCTATGGTTACCTTAAAGTTCAGATAAGTTTGATAAAGACGCGGTTATACACTGTAGGTACTTTGAAAACACGTTTTTAAAAGTATTGAGATTATTGAGTTTTCTGCGACGAAAAACGGGCATTTTTCGTTGCTTTGCGTTGATTCAGTAATTAACCCACCTAATGCCAGCATTGCGGAATTTTTTCGAAAGCGTCCGCGGCACTGAAAAGCAAAGGGCATTTTGGAATACGAATGGTTTTTAGTCAGTAAGAGTCTAACACTCCCTTCCGCTCCGCCCAGAGCGGAAGAAGATAAACTGGGGATTTCTAGAACATAGGTATTGTTAGATTTCTACCATATCGTTGTCCACTGCCTGCCTATTAAGCAGCACTAAGTTACTCCTTCGATTCTTTCTCATCAGAACCTGAGAAAACATAGCACTATTCGAGGAGGTGGTGCACTTGCGAGGCAATATTCTGTGTACCGTGCGTGGGTGTTGTAATGCTTCCATATACATAAACTACGACCCGCCCCGGCTTCGCACGGGTGCAATGTAGATACTACTGTTTCCTCTAGTGTAATATGCATGTATTATACATATAAACCTTCCTCTTCAACCACTCTATCTATTAAAAAAACCGCATCAAAGATTTGAGCATACACAGGGATATAGGGACATAGAAAGCGACTTTGTTTTATACTATGTAGTGATGTACCTATAAAGTATTATTTTACCCCTTTGCTCGCCTAAAAATCAAAACCATCTTCCGCATTACATCGGGCTCACAACACCACACGTATCTAAGATATTTCTTCCTTATCTCTCGGATAGCATACCTATCTATCCACTATCCACAATTCCAATGGACCGCGGAAGCGAGCTTGCACTCTCGAAGGTGTGTGTCCATATATGTGTGTAAGATCTTAGGAACTGGACTAGGTAAAAGTGGCTTGGCTGGAACATGGAAAAAACGACGGCGAACGAAAGTGGTCGAGCCTAAGTTTTTATGAAACGTATTAATTCATATACAGAGGTGGAGTTGTACTTGAATATTGTAGGATTGGTGTTGGCTTGTGAGGTTTTTGTTAAGAAATTGTAGAGTTGTGCTGGAACGATCTTTAGGACAAGTGTGGACATAGATTAGTGTGAATGTAAAATAAAATGGGCGGTAAAACTAGCGGCGCAATGCCACCAGGGACCCAAGTCTGCTATTTTATAAATTTGTCATTCCAACACGATCCCATTTTGGATTACGATTACGGAGCAGATTACGAACTTTCATTTTGCTAAAAGTTCGTAATCTGCTAAATTCATAATGGTCGATCATTGGTAGTTAGGTCAATGGTCTCGTAATAGTTTTTGATAACCGAGCTATTAAAATAAATGATTGCTTAACGACATTCTAATGGTAGGTCACTGATCAAAGGTACTGTCAAAATTTTAGCAGATTACCGCATACGTCTGTCATTCATTTGTCACACAGAAATCTTAATAATATTAAGATTTCTGTGATTTGTCATTATGTACGAGATTACCAATCTATGATAGATAGATAGATAAAACATTTATTTAGTGCAAGAACAGAGGACACACAAAAGCATAATCACATAAATCATACATAACACTTGAAATCATTAATACTAAGATAACAGTAAAAACATTTAAAAAATTGTCGGAATTTTTTGGCAGAACATTATGCCTCACTGACTACCGACATAAAAAAAAAAACAAAAAAAATTGACATGAATCCAAAGAGTGTCATTCACTGAGCAATGTGTGCTTAAGTTGCACCAAATGGAAGTCCAACTCAGCATGTGCCAGGCAGATATACCAGACGCTGTTATTCTGCTGGATCCCGGTAGCGACATACGGACGTCGAGCTGATGCAGAACAGTTAAAATGTCAAACAGTTCATTATTGTTTTGTGTATGCTGTATGGTGAGTACGTCCACATTGTTTTTTAAATATTTAACATAAGAATTTTGATCTTAGTGTAATATTAATAGACATATGTACATAATGGTAGGAATATAGATGTATTGAGTATTATTATGATTGTGTAGTTGAAATTACTTAGAAGCGATAATTTACTATAAAAATTGTAAAAATTGACTGTCATCGACTGTGTTCAAAATATTTTCCTTTTTTTTGCACAGGCCTTCTAAACTTAAATAAACGACGTGTTTGAAATCGTCACGCCATCGTCTATGCCATTTCTTTCAATGGAGTGTCAGTGGTTGACCATTGGAAAGTCATAGTGACGCTTTTATATTAGTAGATTACCAAACTTGTCAATTACAACAATTATGAAACCAATGATCGACCATTCTGACAATATTATATTGTAATAGCAGACTTGGGCCCCTGAGGCTCACCTTTTTTTTTTTGCGTGGGAAATCTTGAAATGACTTCTCCCGCTCTGGGCGGAGCGCAAGGGAGTGTCAGACTGTTACTGACTGTGCCCTTTGCGTTCCAGGGTGACTCTCTCGAACAAATTCCGCAACCCCTGAGGCTCACCCGAGACAAGTGACTTTTGGACAGCAGAAGCGTCGTCAAGGCAATTGTCAAAACAAGAAATGTGTAAGCTGTCGTTACATACCGACATTCGCATTTGCTAATAGAACGGCACTTTTCTAGAACCTCTTATGATCCAGCTTGTTCGTGACATTCCGCCTTTTGTTTTAGTAAGCGAACCCCGTATCGCCTGTGTTATTCTAAGGAATTGCCGGAGGTGTAAGTACCCTACAGTAGATCACTAAATTTTCAAATTTACACAAGTTGCATCCCAAAAGTCACGCGTATTTTAATTTCAGTTTACTCGGCCTCTGTACGTCCGAACGACCTTTGACCTGTTTTTGACCTGTCACAGGTCAAAAATCATGAAATTCGTGTGAAAATAAACAACATTCGTTCCAAAGTATATCCTAGAAATAATATTGAGAGTGAAATTATGAAAAATATATTTGATTGAAATGACACTTGGAGTAATGCAATTCTTTTAACGTAGTTTTTTTTTTATTTCTTACCAAAGTGATTGGTTCCATTTGACGACCAACTCTACAACCACGCGCGCTCATTGGACAAATCAAATAGGCAGCGCTTCCCCGGCTTCCTGTTACACAATTCCGTTCCATTTCATGAAATCACTCCCACAGATTGCATGAAAGCGAGAGGAAAGTGGTTACACATCAAACAACAATCCATATGATTTAATTACTCATAAACAGATTCTTAGTAGTTAGAATTTGAGTGGCAAATACACAAACTTTGATGAATTAAGGGCCTGAACAAGTTTAGTGTGCAAAATATGAGGATCGTATTATGCCAAAGAATGTAATAAAACTAATAAATATGAGCTTAATATACATAGATGAAATCGTACTTGCCCGCTCTATTTTTTTGGTACTTTTTTTTGCCCTCTCCTGTGGTATTCATATGGAATTTGGATAAGTTTTGTGCTTTAAAAATTTTCAAGCAGTCTTACCATAATACCACTGAAACGGTACCTAATTTAAACACTCCATTTTAAGCTATAAATGGTTCGATTTTTTAGTATAAATAAGAATTGATGTGCACCGTAATTGCATTGTTCTCAATTCAGCCATAATATATGTATTTGTAATCAAAACCAAAGCTTTTACACAGGAAAAAAAAACCTGCATATGTCATCATCGGCCAAGTCTTTTCCTAACTATATTGAGGTCGGCCCCCAGTCAAACCGGATTCAGCTGAATACCAGTATTTTACGTGGAGCGGCTGCCTACCAGACCTCCACAACCCATTAACTGGGGAACAAGGTACTTCTTGGCAAGACTGGAGTCGGATTTACTATCCGTAACGACTGCTAAAGATCTACAAGTGACAGCCGGGACCAACGGCTTAACGTGCTTTCCGAGGCACGGAGGAAACTCGGTATGTTAAGATGGTCACCCATCCACAGACCAACCTTGGCAAGCGTTGCTTAACATTGAAGATCGACCCGTGCGGCTGTTATTCTTTAGCCACGAGCTCCTGCAAAATAATGACTATGTATATTCACATTTATATACCTATACTAGCTGATCCAGCAAACGTTGTTTTGCCATATAAAATAAAAATAAAAGTAGGGGTGGTGGGTCCCCTTTATCATTTAGGGGTATAAAAAATAGATAGTGTTAGTAGCCGATTCTCAGACCTACTGAATATGCATATAAAATTTCATAAAAATCGGTCTAGGCGATTCGGAGGAGTATGGTAACTAACATTGTGACACGAGAATTTTATATCTATACTAATATAATATTATAAAGCTGAAGAGTTTGTTTGTTTGTTTGTTTGTCTGAACGCGCTAATCTCAGGAACTACTGGTTCGAATTGAAAAATTCTTTTTGGGTTGAATAGACCATTTATCGAGGAAGGTTTTAGGCTATATATCATCACGCTTAAGCCAACAGGAGCGGAGCAGCGATAAAGAATGTTTTAAAATCGGGGATACCACGGGGACGAAGTCGCGGGCAGCAGCTAGTGTAAGATATACCTACGTGTACACAGACAGTTTAGTTACCTCACTCTATCGCTAGCGGCAAACTTCTAATAGTAATTGATAGAACACTATTAATGATAGGTATTACGAGTACGAGCTTTCTTACGTTATGTCAGACCGTTTACGTCACGTCCGCTAACACGGTTAGTGATTTGTATGAATGAATGTGGAGCATGTACGTTGTTATTATATTGTTTTTAATTAGGAGTACATTGTATTGGTATCTATTGTTTTGCTGTTGTTTTGTAGAAGAATCTAGGCGTCTCATTGTTTTTAATAAAGCTTTAATCAGTCTGTAGCTGTCCCAGTGACGGGCAAAGAGGTTTGATCGTTTACTTTTCGCGGTCTTATTTCATAGAAACTGGGCATTTTTTTGTTTTGGAAATTAATTAACTGATTTTGTTGGAACTTGGCACGCATTCACAAAATACCTAGGTCTGAAAAGGTAAGACGGGGCCCGCTAGGCAGTACCTGCTAGGGTTGTGGAATTTTTACGAAAGAGTCATCGCGGCCCTCTGGAGAGCAAATTTAAGGGCATAGAACACGGGTGGGTTTTAGTTAGGGCTGCCATCCGTCCGGGTTTCCCCGGATTTCTCCTAGTTTGGAGGGCGTCCGGGGAGCGTCCGGGCCGGGCGAGTTTTACAAAGGTATTCTTGTAAAACCCGGACATCTTTTGCATTTTTTGTGCCGTTAATAGAATATTTGAACAAAACTTTGATCGTAAGGGGTATACAATATCTTTACTAAGTTACTAACTTTAATTTAATATAAACGGAAAAAAAACAATTTCACCCAGATGTCCGGAGTTTTTAAGATTTTGCCCGGCGTCGGCAATTTCGATGATGGCAGCCCTATTTTTAGTAAATAAGAGTCTGTGACACTCCCTTCCGCGCCGCCCAGAGCGGAAAAGGTAATTAAGATCATTTTTCCGAAGTTCGAGAGACAGAAGTATTTTGAAGTTAAAATAGTTAGGAAAAGGCTAGGCAGGTGATGAAAAATTACGTTCTCGGTCTAACTAAACTCTTTTTTGAAAAAGTTCTTCCTAAATTTTTAGATCTATTTAGTTATTTACGTAAGTATCTAACTAAATATAAATAACTCAAAAGTGACTGACTGACTGACATAGTGATCTATCAACGCACAGCCCAAACCACTGAACGGATCGGCCTGAAATTTAGCATGCAGGTAGATGTTATGACGTAGGCATCCGCTAAGAAAGGATTTTGATTAATTTTACCCCCAAGGGGATAAAATAGGGGATGAAACTTTGTCAATTTTAAACCGATCGGGCTGAGAGTTTCAAAATCGGGGGTAAAGTAACTAATCCACGCGGACGAAGTCGCGGGCAGAAGCTAGTGTGTAGGTACATATTTATTTACTTCATTTTTTTTCTTCATTCATTAAACTCGTTTCATTTATTGCCAAGAATAAGAACTTGTCTGTTTGTAAGTATTTTTTTTATATATATAAAGACAGGGCAATTAATCACGGTATTGACTGTGAGGTACTGCAGAGTAATCATTCTTAAGACTAATTGGTTCAAAGCGGATTGGCGATTTCCGATGTATCTAATTGTAACAAGAAAAGTTTACATTAGGTAAACAAAAAACTAGATATATTATTTTCATTTTAAAATTTTAAAATGGATTTCCGCAAAGTAACGCCTGACTCAATCAACTTTACATATCACTTACTTCACTATCGTAACATCTCATCTTACTCGACCGCATTTCATCTGTACATTGCATAACTGACAATTAATAGGCCCCAACTACACCGCAACAGGTCACAGAGTAACTAACTCTCCGTAAATAAATATAAAGTCTATCAGTTGCGCAATGGAAAGACCTTTTTGATAAAATGGTAAGTACTGTATATTATTCGATTACATGCCAGTGAATGGTATTTATATATTCATACTTTATAATGGTTAATGCGAAAGAAATCTGTCTGTCTGTCCGTTTTGTTTGTTAAGTTAATCGCTAAACTATTTTGATGATTTTGTTTTAAGATAAATCGGACTTTTGGATATGATTTATGAAGTTCTTTCAACAAAAAATGTGTTGCTGAGGACTTGGTTGTACCACTTCGTCTTCCCGCTAAAATACTAGGTAATGTTTGTATGGCCTACAGATAATTGTTCCGGGTCTGGGTGTCTTGTGTATGTGAGTATTCATGTTTGTGAACGCACCCACGATACAGGAGTATATCCTAGTGTGGGGCAACGTTTTTATAAAAAAAATAAAGGAAGGAAGAAGGAGAAATGTTGACGAGAGAGCGTTTTGGCTGTCTTTATGTAAAACTGATGTTCCAAAGAAGCTGACTCTCAGCCCCATTTGTGTAAGTGACTTTTGATTTTGATATTTTTTATCCCGGAATTATATTTACTTAGGATTATTTCAGACATTGATCTACTGGTCGAATCAAAGTTACAATGCTTTGAACATTGCCGCTGAACTGCAAGCCTGCCTATCAGTTACGTTTCGGGTAGTGACCATCGGAATTGCACATTTTAATTCCACCATCGTACCCCAAGTATGGTGCTGCGCCACCGGTACATGTGCTGGTAGTGGTGTACATCCCACCCATAAGCACTAAACGTTTTGGGAATACCTGCATTGTGCATCCTAGTGACATTCCCTGCCGGAATCTGTGTTTTCTGATAGCAGCTGCTGAGGATTTTTTAAGTCAGTAGTGAATATTGAGGTAGAGGTGACTTACTCATGAATCGCAGGTCTATTAATAATAATAATAAACTAAAAAAAAACAAGCGAGCAAAGTCGCACGCAGAAGCTAGTTTTAACATAAAAATCTATCAGTTATGCAATAGAAAGACTGACTTGGCAGTATGTAAAGTACGACATATTATTCGATTACATGTAAGTGAACGGTATTTACATTTAAATGAAGAGGAATAAAATGCTTGACGGACTTACAAATTGACACCGATTTGAGTAGAATATAAATACCATATTATATGAGTGTCCGTGGAATTTCTTGTATGTTTTTCTCCGTAAAGATTTACGCTTCGCAATGTGCAACTAAGTTCATATTTTTACTGACCGACCTTAACACTTTAAAAATACCTGGAAATGGTTAATCTATACATATGTATACTATATTATTATATTATACTAGCAGCGCCTCGCGGTTTCACCCGCGTAGTTCCCGTTCCCGTGGGAATATGAGGATAAAATATAGCCTATAGCCTTCCTCGATAAATGGGCTATCTAACACTGAAAGATTTTTTCAAATCGGACCAGTACTTCCTGAGATTAGCGCGTTCAAACAAACAAACAAACAAACAAACAAACAAACAAACTCTTCAGCTTTATAATATTAGTATAGATATAATTAAAAAATTAATATTATAAAACTGAAGAGTTTTTCTTTTTGGTTGGTTAAAATTCGTTTAGTGTTGGATAACCCATTTATCGAGGAAGCATCAATGAAAAAAAGTTGCTAAAACAGGGATTTTTCTCTCTCTAGCTTATGTGACACAGGCAAAGTTGCGCGGTTTAGCTAGTTTGAAATAAATGCTCTGAATTTGAGTTTCTAACTAGCTTCTGTTTCGCCCGCATGAATAGTGATTTAGAATCCCAAGAAAACGTATTTCGGGATTAAAAATGTAAATTTTTGCATCTTAATCCCGGACAGGGTTTATCTGCCAACCAGATCTCCACAACCCATTAACTGGGTAACACGGTACTTTTTGGCGAGACTGTCGTATTTTTTGGCTTCTAACAATTCATAAAAAATCTGCCAAATAATAGCTGGGACCAACGGCTTAACGTGTAAAAATTTTCAACTTCATAGTTTAAAAGTTAAAGAGGGGGACACATGCTTTACGAATTCGAAAGTACATATCTCAAAAACTATAGCCTTAAATAAAAAAAATTTTTAGGAAACCTTTACTTCATTTTGAAAGAGCTATCCAATGATACCCACACGGTTATGTTTGTAGGAATTTATTTTTTCATCCCTCAGTTACACGTATGGAGTGCCACCCCTAAAATTATTTTTTCTATAATATTACAGCATTATTGAACAGCGATTAACACCTACTACACTACCTAGTTGCACCTACCTACCAATTTTCATTTATGTAGCTTTAATAGGCTCCGAGTAAAACGGCTGTGACATACGGACAGACAGACAGACATGACGAATCCATAACGGTTCCGTTTTTTGCCATTTGGCTACGGAACCCAAATTAAACATTTATTGTAACCCGAAATAATTGAGAAAACGCGTTTATTTGTTAGTTTTATTTAGATGAACAAAATATCATATAAATTTTTGAAAAAAAAAACTAATTTGAAAATAAAATAGGTACTAAACTTATTTCCTTAGATGCAATTATTTACATTTTTTTTAAATCGCATATGTATATCGCATTGTTTAGATGCAGAGCATTGTTTTTATTTTTATTTTCATGTCATTCGCTGTTGAGAAATTAACAAGAGAAATTATAATACAATTTTTTAGCCAATTATTTTTTCAAAGTTTTTTAAAACAACATCCGAATTTCATTATTTGTTTCCGATTAGTCCCACACGGTTCGCCCCAACTTATAAAGAATTTATTATTTGTCATAATGGGGCGGAAAAAGCCGAATGCGGAACAAATCCTGGCGATCAATACCTATAAATAACTTGTGTAGGTATTTATGGTCTAATACATGCGGTTTCCAGCAATCCATCATAATTAATTGGCCGTAAGTATGTAGAAGCTATCACTGCCTTTTGTATGTATTATTATTAGTGGACTGTTGAAATGCTTTCCTTATGGCTTAAATATACCGCTTGGGTTGAATTTAATTAGAATTGAGAATTGATCATGATTAACGTTTGGAACTGATCATAAATAAAAACATATCATGTTATCCATGTATTTATAACATTGGTTAGGCAGGGGCTATAGACTTTTCATAGTTGCAGGTAATCCACTTTAGACAAAAAAAAAAAAAAAAAATAAAAAAAATAAATATGGACTTTGTCCGAAATAAACATTATTATTATTATTATTATTATTAGCCAGCAAAACTCATCGTGCATACAGGGATTATCGTCAGTGGGGCCCCATTCCATTTGAAAAATCTAACGGGCCTTCTTTTTTTCTGGATGGACATCAAATGACTTCTCCCGCTCTGGGCGGAGCGGAAGGGAATCTCAGACCCTTACTGACTAAAATCCACCCGTGATCCTTCTGCCCTTTGCGTTCCAGAGCCGCGGTGACCATTTCGAACAAATTCCGCAACCTTAGCAGGCACTGACCCTATGGGGCCCCGTCTTCTTTGCGGACATCTCTTTGAGGCGCGTGTGGATGCGTTGACCCGGGCCTGGTTGTTATCGGATGGCGAGCCACCTATAGCTAGTCATCCACAGCGCCTACGGTGGCCGGGAATCGGCCTGCGTTTCCCGACGTTTTCTTCTGTTGCAGCGGCTGGAGCGTTCTGCCTCCTCCTTCGCTAGCATTACTATTTCACAAAAGGAGGTGACCGCTTCCCATATCTCCTCGTTCCGGATCATGGATTGAACCAGGTTCGGCCACACTCGCAAGACTGCTTTCATTTCTACAGGCTACTTGTAACGATTGTCAAAGATTTGTATATGAAAATAGCAATTGTAAAATTTTCCATTAACTACTAATCTTCTTGTTTTAAAATGTTTCGATGGACTAGTACTGTGCTCGTTTTAATTTAATGTCGGAAGTCCAGATCCACATTTTATATATATACATATCCACGAATATTATGTCAAAGCGAAAGGAAATGCTCTTTAATTTTCTTTTTCATGTATTATACAAATAAACCTCTCTCTAGAATCACTCTATCTATCAAAAAAATCCGCATCAAAATCCGTTGCGTAGTTTTAAAGATCTAAGCATACAGGCTACTTGTAACGATTGTCAAAGATGTGTAAGTGATAATCGGGAGCAACGTCTTAACGCCCTTTTCGAGGCATGGAGAATCTCAATATACCTTTATTGATTGGTCACCCATGCAAGAACCGACCTCGATAAGCGATACTTAACTTCGTACATCGACTCATGCTGTTCCTATTATTTAGGCAATAGCCCTTCAATTTTTCCTTTAAAACGAAAACTTTACGATAATACCTATAAAAGCTTTATCGCAAGCGATATAAAAGCTCTTAGCAGGAAATGCCTCCCATTGAAGACCTTTCACTAGCGGAAGCAGTGGTGTACTGGTCCATATGACGCGTTACATAACGTTGAGTCGATATAGAATAAATACCATGTATAGTAGGTATAGTTAACATGTAAAAGTAAGAGGTGTGAACATGTCCATTTAGTTAATTGAAAATGGTACTTTTTGAGAGGGTTATGTAAAGATTTTTAAACGGTGAAGTTAAAATAGTAGGTACATTTTGGGTATTCCCTTTCTTCACCTAAAATTGTTTGTCCGAAAATCATTATCCATAACATGTTTGCTATAAACTTCAGTAACCATAATGTTCAAAATCCCGAAATTTTGTTCATAATTATCTTTACTTCTAAAAGTATTCTGTCATAATATCGAGTACTATATTAATTTAATCTCCGAATTGTACATGACCTAAAGTCATATTTCCTAAGTATTGTGTTAAAATAAATAATGTGTATTATTCGGTACTCCCTTTCTTCACATAAAATTGTTTGTCCGAAAATCATTATCCATAACACGTTTGCTATAAACTGCAGTAACCATAATGTTAAAAACCCCGAAATTTTGTTCAGCATAATTATCTTTAGTTCTAAAAGTATTCTGTCATAATATCGAGTACCATAATAATTGAATCTCCTAATTTTACTTGCCCTAAAGTCATATGTCCTAAGTATTGTGTTGAATAATGTGTATTTTTCCTTATGTTCATGTATAATAAATATTTTAGTCCTAAAACATTTGCTAAAAATAGGTTTTAGCGACAGAAACGAATTGCTGTAAATCCGACTCCACGCAGTCTTGTCTGCCCTACCCCGAGTGTAATTTAAAATCGCGTAGGCGCGGAGGGGCGAGGCGGCCCGCGAGTTGAGGAGCAGGTGGTTGTAACACTCGCCGCCGCGGCTGAGGCTGGCCGGCGAAGCCGGGCAGCAAGCCGAAGCTGCGGTGGTGAGCGTTAAACCCATCTGCGACGATAAACTCGCGTGGGACCGCCGGAGCCCCGCAGCGCCGGAGCCGTGACAGAAACCATGCCTGCTGCATGTTGCATGCTTGCTTGCATGCTGCATGCTTGCTTGCATGCTGCATGCTTGCTTGCATGCTGCGTGCTTGTTTGCATGCTGCGTGCTTGCTTGCATGCTGTATGCTTGCTTGCCTGCTGCATGCTTGCTTGCATGCTGCATGCTTGCTTGCTGCATGCTTGCTTGCTTACAAAAACCACATGTTCACAATCAACTGCTTTATTGAGTATATGTATAATATATTTATTTACGTATAATAAAATATTATAGAATAGAATAGAATACTCTTTATTATGTACACCATATAAGTTACAGAAAATATAGATGAAGATTATAATGCATGATCAGATATTTTTAATCATAACAAATGAGAGAAGCTCATAGCAATTGCTTTGTTATAAGATCTAAGAATATTATTATTATAAATAAACATTAAGTAACTTGAATTTAGGACATATAACTTTTATTGAAAACGATTTTATAAATTATGTATATTATTGATTGTAATATTTATGACAAACGGATTTAGGACATATTATATTTAGGGATTTCAATTTTATGGCATCAGATATTAGGTGATATTAAGTTCGGGTAAGTTATCATTCGGACAAATGATGATTAGGACAACAAAAGTTATGGCTCTTTAAATTATGGATAAAAAAGTTAGGTGACACAATAGAGAACCTACATTTTGACATGTCAGCTGAGATGGAATAGACGATCGAGCCGAAAGCGTACCTACTAAACTGCGTTGTTCAACTCTTCGTCGAAGAAAAGTTTCGTGCGTGCGACAATTTTTTTCCTGTCCTACTTCTGGACATGGTCTACTCGTGTGCCAAGCGGCATCTCAATCCCTTCTTGACTTAAAAAGGTAACAGTCAGACATAGTTACTTCCCATTTTATAATAGCTGCAGCGCCCCGCGGTTTTACCCACGTAGTTCCCGTTCCCGTGGGAATATGGGGATAAAATATAGCCTATGTTACCCAGGATGAATGTAGCTTTCTAATGGTGAAAGAATTTTTGAAATCGGTCCAGTAGTTTTTGAGTTTATTCGTTCCATACAAAAATACAAATCTTTCCTCTTTATAATATTAGTATAGACTAGTGACCCCGGCTTCACACGGGTGCAATGCTGATACTAAATCTCTACTATAATATTCATGTACTAGACATATAAACCTTTCTCTAGAATCACTCTATTAAAAAAATCCGCATCAAAATCCGTTGCGTAGTTTTAAAGATCTAAGCATACATAGGGATATACAGACAGCGGGAAGTGACTTTGTTTTATACTACATATGTAATATGTAATGAAGTATGGATTTTTTTTTCTGCCTAGCCTTTTCCCAACTATATTGGGGCCGGCTCTCAATCAAACCGGATTCAGCTGAATACAAGTATTTTACGTGAAGCGGCTGCCTACCAGACCTCCACAACCCAATAACTGGGGAACACGGTACTTCTTGGCAAGACTGGTGTCAGATTTTCTGACTTCTGACAACCCGTAACGACTGCCAAAGATCTTCAAATGACAGCCGGGACCAGCGACTTAACGTGCTTTCCGAGGCATGGAGGAGTCTCGTTATGTTATGTGCCACGCTCTATGGCAATGATTATCCTTTGTCCAAGATAAAAGCCAGTCCTTGGGTCACGCAAAGTGTCAACTAAACGTCTTTAACTTAGCTTTAACTAAATTTAGATTAACTCTTTAACTGTATAACTAAGCTAGACCAACGAGCAAGTCAAGTTACCTAATCATTGTATTCAAATCCAATACAATTTTCCAATACTAAATAACATATCTAAGAAACCAGTCCCTAAACAACATATTCTAATATTCCTAGGCAAAGTTTCGGTCTAGACTTTCTCTCAGGAAGCCTACCTATAGCCAAGTGAACGAATGAAATGAATGTATTGTTAACTCTCGTACAATGGAACTTGTTCTCATTCATTTCTATATAATAAGTAACATATTTTGATGATGTGAATATTAATCTTTGTTGTTGAATAAAATGAGGTTTGCAGTGAACGCAAATAAAACATCGAAGCATTCCTAACTCAAAAAAATTACCCAAAGCGCATTGCGCCGCGGTAGGCGGGGCTTACCGATTGCGCCGCTCACGTGTTTAGTTACACGGCCTATTTGTTACATGGTAATTTAAACCCAAATACTTGGGAAATGAGGTCAATTTTTAACTGTGCATCGTATTAGAAATAATTTTGTTGGTGTGGTTCGGCGAATCAGCGACGAGGTTTCGATGTGTGAGTTTGTTTGGATTTTTGGGTCACGATTCGCGCTTAGATCCCTTGAAGTAATGCTTCCATGTTTTATTTGCGTTCACTGGAGGTTTGTAATTTTGTTCTTATGTATTTTTGTAATGTATTGACAATAGATGTCGTCAGCATGGACATGTCGAGATTTGACAATCCACGTCTCACGAACGTACCCGAACATAGGCGAAGATCGTCGTTTACATTCGGTCTATTCCATCAACGAAGTGAACTGTCACTCCACTTTGTTTGTAAGGTTTGACAGCTCACTACATGTTCACATTACCTACGAGAGTTTACACGACGAGATGTCTACCTACAGAATCACTGAGGCAGGATGAGGCTGTCGAAGTCGATCGCGGCGAAGGTGGTGAGACGATCTGCGGGCGTACCATGACGTCTTAAAACGTGAGTCTTCCGAGCGAGAAAAAGGGATGGAGCTATATAGGGTGTATAACTCTATCCCTCTTTCTCGCTCGGAAGACTCACGTTTTAACACCTCATGGTACGCCTGCTGATCTCGTTTACAGATCAAACTTGGCCAGAGACTGCATAATCGATACACGTAGTTCAGCTAACGTTGATTTTAGTATGAAAAAATATATGTATATAGAATTATTTTGCAGCGCCACCAATCGGGTCCAATTGCGGGTCCAAACCATCTGGGGCCAAATCAAACCGGTCTAATCGTTTAGGAGGAGTTCGGTGATGTACACACGTACAGAAGAATTACATGAAATGTCACTTACCGTATTGGTGTGCTGCGACCACACGGTAGATACAGTGAACGCTAACCACAACCGGACCCACTGAAAAAGAAAAAAAAAACAAATGTAATTAAAAGTACATAAAAATGAGCAGTGGTGGCCGAGTGGTAACGGCCCCGACTTACGAATTGTGGTCTTGGGTTCAAACCCAGCCAGGTGCATTACTTTGTGTAATTATATTTCATCACCATTGCTCTCAAAACGGTGAAGGAAAATACCGTGAGGAAACCGGCATGTCCTAGAACCAAAAATTTGAAGACATGTGACATTCACCAACCCGCAATGGGCCCGCGTGCTGGATTACTGTCCATTCCCTCACCTAGAGAGGAGGCCTGTGTCCCAGCAGTGCGAACTTTAAAAAGGCTTGATTATGCTACATAAAAATGTATGTTCAGTTTCATGACCTTTGTGTACAGTTATGAACTGAAAAGGTTAAACACCTTTGGAATCACGTGCACTGTGCCGTGAATTTATATGTTTTTTATTTTCAAGTGTATTAAAAACTGTTGTAACAGTTTTTAATACACTTGAATCGTTCAGTAAGTGTTACATAAGTTAAATGATTGATTCTTTACGCTTTTGACCCCGACCCTGACTAAAAACAAATACGAAATAATCTCATGTCATGATTGTTCATCATCGTGACTCTTCAACTTCATCTATACTTATAATAAATCTGTAGAGAGGTCAATTCTGTACAAGGAATATATTTTCAAAATAACTATCAGGGGGTGATTAGTGATCGATACTGGTGCCAAAAATGCAATCAGTAAAATTTTTGTCTGTCTGTCTGTCTTTCTGTCTGTCTGTCTGTCTGTCTGTCTGTCTGTCTGTCTGTCTGTCTGTATGTTCTTTATAGAAACAAAAACTACTCGACCGATTTTAACGAAACTTGGTGCAATTATTTTTCATACTCCTGGGCAGGTTATAGTATACTTTTCATCACGCTACAATCAATAGGAGCAGAGCAGTGAAGGAAAATGTTGGGAAAACGGAAGAAGTTACTCCATTTTTTAAGCTTCCGTCGCGTGTGTAGCCTTAATGGTTAAAGTTACATAGAAATCATGTATTACGGAAATGTTCTACATAAAATTATCTAAAAAATATCCCGAAACAGCATGTCTATCTTTTGTCAATTTTAAACCGATCGGGCTGAGAGTTTCAAAATCGGGGGTAAAGTCGCTGGCAGAAGCTAGTTCTAAATAAATACAATATACATACGTTAACTTACATATACATAACTCTCAGACGGGGTCAACGGTCGGAAGATATAGCAATAAAAAAAAAGATTTCCAAATACAAACCACTACAAAGACCAATATGACTTTAATTTAAGTCAGTGTCGAAAAACGAAGAAACCACACCGGAAATAAAAAAAAAACATAAGCATAGCATAATCAGTCATTCAATGGTCTCACTGCTGGGACACAGGCCTCCTCTCTAGGAGAGGGAATGGGCCGTAATCCACCACGCGGGTTGGTGAATGTCACATGTATTCGATTTTTTGGTTCTAGGACATTCCGGTTTCCTCACGACGTTTTCCTTCACCGGTTTGAGAGCAGTGGTGATGAAATTAATTACACAAAGTAATGCGCTTGGCTGCGTTTGAACCTGCGACTTACAATTCGTAAGTCGGGGCGTTACCACTCGGCCACCACTGCTAAAAAAAACATGCTGTTACAAAAATAACAAAATAAACATTCCACACACTCTAATATTTCCAACCAGTCCATATCAATTTATTTGACCATCTCCGAAGTTATTCATCAGATCTTTACGAAATTTAAATTGGAATTTCAGACCATGTCGGAGTTACCATCTTTCAAACACAAAGTACTCAAATCGCTATAAGTGTGCTTATAAAATTTGAAGATTCCGTTAGATTTCTCCATCATGAGATCCTGACCTGATGACCATGGGACCTGGTAAGTATATTTCAAACAAAAGAAGAATTTTCCAAATCGGTCTTTAAAAAAGAGAGCAAGTGCGAGATTGTCTCATGAATCATATGTTTACATGATTTACTTTAAACTATTGACTTCTAATAACGTTTCCTGCAATCTATAAGTAAAGTACCAATTTCTATGTTTTATTTTATTTTAGTATTACTAGTTTCAGGGAAATTAATGAAAATTTAATTAGTCCCACAAAAGTAACACCGTATTGAAAATGTATTTATTTATTTTCCTTGTCTGTTTGGGTCACAGAAGTTCATATGTGTACTTAATTTGAACTGAATTGGTCTTGCAGGTTCGGAGTTAATTAGCTGTGACAGGCGTACAGACACACGACTGATCCTATAAGTGTTCCGTTTTTTCATTCGGGTTTACGGAACCCTCACAACGATTTCGTAAGTATGTATCTCCATACATGCATGTACGGACTACGCAATCAGTAATCACAGAGTACTTTATCTAGTTTTTCATCCCAATGGCTTCCCATTCCATTGTTTACTGTATTTCCTGCATCTGAGATTATGGTGGTCGTTTGTGTAACCACTTCCGCTTCATTTCTAGCTTTATTACTTTGAAAAGTTAAAGAAATGGGTAAACGGTAACTAAAAAAAACATACAAACATCCGAATTGAGAACCTCCTCCTTTTTTAGAAGTCGGTTAAAAATAAACAACGTTAAAAGTGTTTGTGACTTTCAGGCTTATTCATAAAATTAAATCTATACTAATATTATAAAGCTGAAGAGTTTGTTTGTTTGTTTGTTTGTTTGTTTGAACGCGCTAATCTCAGGAACTACTGGTTCGAATTGAAAAATTCTTTTTGGGTTGAATAAATCATTTATCAAGGAAGGCTTTAGGCTATATATCATCACGCTTAAGCCAATAGGAGCAGAGCAGCGATTCCACGGGGACGAAGTCGCGGGCAGCAGCTAGTAAAATTATATAACTACATATTGCTTAGATTCTGTATCAGTATTTAGACTAAGCAATGGTATGGTTTATAAAAAACATGAATAGAGCTGTTAATTATTTATTAGAATTTCTAGCACAGAAACTGAGACCCACATTCTTATTATTTTTTGATTATCCTTTATTTATTTATTTTTCTGGATGGGAAATCATCAAATGACTTCTCCCGCTCTGGGCACAGCGGTAGGGAGTATCAGACTCTTACTGACTAAAACCCACCCGTTTTCCTCCTAGTTTTTTTGAGTTCCACGGCCGCGGTGGCTCTTTCGAACAAATTTCACAACCCTAGCAGGCACTGACCCTATGTATGAGGCCCCGTCTTCTTTGCTGACAGTTCTTTGAGGCGCGCGTGGAACACGACACACCCTCGACCTGGGCCAGGTTGCTATCGGACGGCGAGCCACCCATAGCTCACCGTCCGCAGGCTCGCGCCTACGGTGGCCGGGAATCGCCCTGCGTTTCCCGACGCCCGGGGCGTCTTCCTCTGTTGATATTCTCAGCCCTCATAAAGGACATTTCCTCCACTCCAGTCGAATCAGTCGCCATGACATCGAAAAAATTACTCACGGTTAGTGTTAAAACAATAATGTTTTGATGCATGAAATCCATAATTCTATAAAAACTAACGGGTCTGAATCGAGACGCAGCCAGTCTTATTCTGTTAAATTGTAAACGTGCTAACGTCCGTGAAATTCACTTAAGTTTTATCAAAGCCGCCGAACAAACGATAAAATCTTTTATTATTATTATATTCACAAAAATATAGTGCTTACCATAGTGGCTATGTAAGAAGATGCCTGTGGCTAACTGCTGCACGGGTCGATCTTCAAGGTTAAGCAATGCTTGCCGAGGTCGACTTGTGGATGGGTGACCATCTTAACATACCAAGATTCCTCCGAGCCTCAGAATGCGTGTTAAGCCGTTGGTCCCGGCTGTCATTTATAGATCTTTGGCAGTCGTTACGGATTGTCAGAAGACAGAAAATCTGACTCCAGTCTTGCCAAGAAGTACCGTGTTACCCAGTTAATGGGTTGTGGAGGTCTGGTAGGCAGTCAATCCACGTAAAATACTGGATATTTAACTGAATCCGGTTTGTCTAGCTGCCGACTCCAATATATCTACATAGTTAGGAAAAGGCTAGGCAGATGATAATGAGTACTTACCATAGTGCTCAATAGTGTCCGCATAGATTTTTATGTTGGCCTTTTTGTCTTCTCTTGGAAACTGAAACAATAAGACAAGCATGTTACAACATTGACAAAAAATACTTGAAACATCGGGGCCATTTATAATATACTAGCAGCGCCCCGCGGTTTCACCCGCGTAGTTCCCGTTCCCATGGGAATACGGGGATAAAATATTGTTTAGTTACTCAGGGTGAATGTAGCTTTCTAGAGGTGAAAGAATTTTTGAAATCCGTCTCGTACTTTTTGAGTTCCCAGTTCTTCTTCCCAGCTAAAACATTAGGAACACCACTTCCTAGTGTTTTAGCTGGGAAGAAGAAGCGGGTGGGCGTTTTGCGGGACTGTCTTTATGTAAAATTTGACGTTCAAAAAGTGCTGTTGCTCAGTCTAGTTTGAATAAATGACTTTTGATTTTGGTAAAGCTACAAATGAAACCTCCCAAAATCCCCACTCTTCAGAAGAACTGACGCAGCCAACTCCCGAAGTCTTGGGTATGGGGGGGCTTAAATATGAGTCCCCTGTTAAAAACATGGTGCCCTAAGTGTCTTTTAAACTTGCACCGTTGAGGACCTAATGAATGTAAGCGATACCGTTATAAACAAGGCCACTTACTAGGCACAAACAGGGTATTTAACTGAAGGAATCGAATTTATCCGTGTCAAAATATATTGAACATCATTTTTTTTCTTTTTTCACGTAAACAAAAAATGAATGCGTTGAAAACTCTCGTGACCTCACTACGTGCTGCAATTTTTTCCAGAGAAGTGAAGTCACCAGCCCCCACTCTTGAACTTTGATGCGCTTTATCCTTATATTTTTTTTACGATTTGAAATGACAGTAAATACGTGTCAATATTTTTTGGAAATCTATCAGACGGACCAATTCGATTTCTTCAATCCTTCGATCCAACGGACGAACAGAATAGAATTATATTTTTTTATAACTAGCAAAATACCCAATTGTTTAAGGGTCACTATCGACTCACTCTTTTCTCTGTCTATCCAAAACCTCTAAAAAACGCGGAAGTTATCAAGTAACACCTCATTAAAACCTACACATTCAAAAGAGAGTGTAATAGTTAATCATTCGTTCTAAAACAATACGTATATTGTCTGTACCCAGAGCGCCAAATCAGATCGGAAGTTAGACAATGTGATGTTATGTAATACCCAGACATACATACATATTATAACGTTTTTTTGGATGCTGTAGGCGTTGTTCCTACATAGATTCATAATGTTTATTTGTAATGTAACGGGTAGGTAAAAAAATCTTGTAATACTGAGCATGTCAAAGAAAATCGAACCCGCTAATCATAGCGCGAGAACCAATGGTTCAACCACTAATTTCGCCAACAGGAAACGATGGCAACCAGCCCTCCACTTTCTTATTCTTTATTGCACATAAAACTACATACACAAATAACAGAACAACATAATTATGTATGTACAAAGAGGATCTTAACCCACAATTGAGTTTTCTAACAGCAAACCTCAGTGCGATCCATGGATTTGCAAAATAGGAGATACGTAAGTGCACATAAAAAACTTAAAATTAATTAAAAATTTAATTCATTGAGTTATTAAATTCAAGAATATTAGTAATCCATTACTTCAAATGTGTGACAAATGCATCTGCTCGACAACATAAATAACGCAAGTATGTATTTTGGTAAGTACTAATAAGCACCTTTTTGTACGCCTCATATTAAGCACAGATACAAAATTATAAAAACAAGTTTACAATGGCGATGGGTGTTATTTTTTTGCGCGAAATACTAAGAACACTGGCGCCGTAATCTAATCAGCACTAGCCTCCACTGATGTTGCGTCTGAATGAACCCAGTACATATGGGCAATCTACTACAGAACATACTCCGTAAATGTTTACAAGATAATCTTACTGTTATCTACCACAAAAACGTGCTACAAAACAAGATGCTTCTAACAAGATATTTCCGTTTTATATGGTGTAATAACTCAAGTCGTGGCCAGCTGAAAAGCTTAAGAAGGCATTCAATTACAGTATCTATACTAATATTGTAAAGAGGAAATATTTGATTGTTTGTTTGTATTGAATAGGCTCCAAAACTACTGAACCGATTTGAAAAATTCTTTCACTGTTGGGAAGCTGCACTATCCCCGGGTGACATAGGCTATATTTTATCCACATATTCCCACGGGAACGGGAACTACGCGGGTGCAACCGCGGGGCGCTGCGAGTAAAGAATAATTTACAAGTTGAATAGATAGTTCAAATGCATAAATATGTCACCGAAAAATGGCAAACTTCGTAAGATTATGAACCATCTTGAGAGAACTGAACATTTGGAATACTTTTTTACGCATCAGAATAGGGTAATTGACACACAGCCAATTTTAAGACTTTACGAAATAATGGCAAGTACTCACGAAATTCGATTGTGATACAATTTGAATTATTATCATTAGTCGTCATAGTATCATTAGTCGAAAGACGCGCCCCAGAAAAAGGTGACAAAGCCTACTGTCCAGAGCAATTTGGACGCAGCTGTTGGATGGCGCTAATATAGTTACACTTTCTAAGTATCTTGCATAATAATTATATATGTTACAATAACACTATTCAGTGACAGGTGCATGATTAAATAAGAAATATAAGTCTATACAGTGATTGTAGCATTACGCTACGTAGAATTATGTTATGTAGCATTATGCTACTAATGAAGTGTTACAGATTATGTCAGTATGATTACTATTGTGTAATTTTGAGAGATTAGTTGCTGGAATGTGAAATTTGATTGTCGCTTTTGTGTTAGTAAGTTTCTTTACATCTGTAGAGAAAATATTAACGATTAGGTTTTATTTTCCGTTTGCCAGGATTGAGGATCTGGCAGGGTTGCCGATCTGCTAGGGTTGCGGACCTACCAGGGTTGCGGATTTTGTTCGAAGAGTGACTGCGGCCCTGGAACGCAAAGGGTATTTTTGGAGGAAGAGAGTCCGATTCAAAGAATTCTTTCAGTGTTAGATAGCCCATTTATCGAGGACGGCTATAGATTATATAATCACGATAAGAACGATAAGAGCGGAGCACCAATGAAGAATGTTTCAAAATCGGGCACTATAACACGCGGGTGAAGTATAAAAACAATAACTATAAACGAAAAATATTTTTACACGGTTTTATTAGCTTGACCTGTATGTAATGTAACGGAATCTTTTAACTTCATTTTCACCTATGTACTTCTAGGAGTCTGATTATGTTGTTGTTGGATTTTTCATTGCAGTAACACAAACTCGCTTATAATTCATCATCTGCCTAGCCTTTTCCCAACTATATTGGGCTCGGCTCCCAGTCAAGCCGGATTCAGCTGAATACCAGTATTTTACGTGAAGCGGCTGCCTACCACACCTAAACTAGCCATTAACTGGGAAAGTGGGGAACATGGTACTTCTTGGCAAGACTGCTGGTGTCAGATTTTCTGCCTTCTGACAATTCGTAACGACTGCCAAAGATCTCTAAATGACAGCCGGGATCAACGGCTTAACGTGCTTTCCGAGGCATGGAGAAGTCTCGTTATGTTAAGATGGTCACCCATCCACAGACCAACCTCGACAAGCGTTGCTTAACCTCGAAGATCGACCCGTGCGGCTGTTATAATTTAGCCACGAGCTCCTCTTATAATTAAAAATTATTTTCTACATTTTAGTTCGATTGCTATTAAAACGTGCTGTTTTAGTTTTAAACTATAATTATATTATATATAATTAAAAAACCACTCACTGATTGACTGATTGACATAATTGTTCTCCCACTTCCCGTGCTAGGAGGGGAAAACTTTTTATGGGGTTGTATAGAAGGTGTCGGGGTGAGTATGGGAAAAATCTGAAACTACCCCTTTTCAACCCCCTTCTTTCAACCCCATTGCTTATCTCAGAAACCTGACGTCGAAGAGAAAAATGGTTTTCGGGGTTGTCTAGAAGGTGTCTGGATGAGTATAAAACGAAAAAAAATTTACCCCTTTTCAACCCCCTTTTTACAACCCCTTTGCGTATCTCAGAAATCTGACATTGTAGAGAAAAATGGTCTTCGGGGTTGTATAGAGGGTATATGGGTGAGTATATGGCCAATAAAAAATTCAACCCTTTTCAACCCCCTACTTTCAACCCCTTTGCGTACCTCAGAAACTTGACATTGTAGAGAAAAATGGTCTTCGGGGTTGTATAGAGGGTGTTTGGATGAGAAAATGACGAATAAAAAATTCAACCCTTTTCAACCCCCTTCTTTCAACCCCTTTGCGTAACTCAGAAATCTGACATTTTAGAGAAAAATGGTTTTCGGGGTTGTATAAAGGGTATTTGGGTGAGTATATGGCCAATAAAAAATTCAACCCTATTCAACCCTTTTCAACCGCCTACTTTCAACCCCTTTGCGTATCTCAGAAACTTGACATTGTAGAGAAAAATGGTCTTCGGGGTTGTATAGAGGGTGTCTGGATGAAAATATGGCCAAAAAAATTCAACCCTTTTCAACCCCCTTCTTTCAACCCCTTTGCGTAACTTAGAAACCTGACATTGTAGAGAAAAATGGTTTTCGGGGTTGTATAGAGGGCATCTGGATGAAAATATGGCTAAAAAAATTCAACCCTTTTCAACCCCCTTCTTTCAACCCCCTTCTTTCAACCCCCTTCTTTCAACCCCTTTGCGTAACTCAGAAACCTGACATTGTAGAGAAAAATGGTCTTCGGGGTTGTATAGAGGACATCTGGATGAATATATGGCCAAAAAAAATCAACCCTTTTCAACCCCCTTCTTTCAACCCCTTTGCGTAACTCAGAAATCTGACAGTGTAGAGATAATAATTGTTACTAATTATACTAAAAAGACACCGCGGGTTGCTTGCAACTCGCGCCCCCAAGCAAAATACTAGTTATTATATTATATATAATTAAATAACCACTCACTCACTCACTGATTGACATAATTGTTCTCCCACTTGCCGTGCTAGGAGGGGAAAACATTTTATGGGGTTGTATAGAAGGTGTCGGGGTGAGTATGGGAAAAATCTGAAACTACCCCTTTTCAACCCCCTTCTTTCAACCCCATTGCTTATCTCGGAAACCTGACGTCGAAGAGAAATATGGTTTTCGGGGTTGTATAGAGGGTGTTTGGATGAGTAGAAAACGAAAAAAAAAACTACCCCTTTTCAACCCCCTTTTTACAACCCCTTTGCGTATCTCAGAAATCTGACATTTTAGAGAAAAATGGTTTTCGGGGTTGTAAAGAGGGTGTCTGGATGAGTATATGGCCACTAAAAAATTCAACCCTATTCAACCCTTTTCAACCCCCTACTTTCAACCCCTTTGCGTATCTCAGATACCTGACGTCGAAGAGAAAAATGGTTTTCGGGGTTGTATAGAGGGTGTTTGGATGAGTAGAAAACGAAAAAAAAACTACCCCTTTTCAACCCCCTTTTTACAACCCCTTTGCGTATCTCAGAAATCTGACATTTTAGAGAAAAATGGTTTTCAGGGTTGTATTGAGGGTATCTGGGTGAGTATATGGCCAATAAAAAATTCAACCCTTTTCAACCCCCTTTTTTCAACCCCTTTGCGTATCTCAGAAACCTGACATTGTAGAAAAAAATGGTCTTCGGGGTTGTATAGAGGGTATCTGGGTGAGTAAAAATACTAAAAAGACAACGCGGGTTGCTTGCAACTCGCGCCCCCAAGCGAAATACTAGTTATATTATATATAATTAAAAAACCACTCACTGATTGATTGATTGACTGATTGACATAATTGTTCTCCCACTTGCCGTGCTAGGAGGGGAAAACTTTTTATGGGGTTGTATAGAAGGTGTCGGGGTGAGTATGGGAAAAATCTGAAACTACCCCTTTTCAACCCCCTTCTTTCAACCCCATTGCTTATCTCGGCAACCTGACGTCGAAGAGAAAAATGGTTTTCGGGGTTGTATAGAGGGTGTTTGGATGAGTAGAAAACGAAAAAAAAAACTACCCCTTTTCAACCCCCTTTTTACAACCCCTTTGCGTATCTCGGAAATCTGACATTTTAGAGAAAAATGGTTTTCGGGGTTGTATAGAGGGTGTTTGGATGAGTATATGGCCAATAAAAAATTCAACCCTATTCAACCCTATTCAACCCTTTTCAACCCCTTTGCGTATCTCAGAAACTTGACATTGTAGAGAAAAATGGTCTTCGGGGTTGTATAGAGGACATCTGGATGAATATATGGCCAAAAAAAATTCAACCCTTTTCAACCCCCTTCTTTCAACCCCTTTGCGTAACTCAGAAACCTGACATTGTAGAGAAAAATGGTCTTCGGGGTTGTATAGAGGACATCTGGATGAATATATGGCCAAAAAAAATTCAACTCTATTCAACCCTTTTCAACCCCCTTCTTTCAACCCCTATGCGTAACTCAGAAATCTGACATTGTAGAGATAATAATTTTTAGTCAAAAAATACTAAAAAGACACCGCGGGTTGCTTGCAACTCGCGCCCCCAAGCGAAATACTAGTTTTTTTATACAATTATCTACTGCACACGAAGTGACGGCGTCGTGTAACGCTGCGAGGCGCCGCGTAGTGCTATATAGTGTACGTTAGGAACAATGTGATACAATTTACTGAAGCTCTGCTCTCACTACTTTCCAATGAAAGGGCAGTTTAAGTCGTAAGCGGAGGCGGGGATTAGAAAGGTAGATTAAATTGGAAGTTTTTAAGTAAACCCGTTTCATCTGCCATAGTTATAGACCATCTCATGCCAGATTATAATTATCTTCATATCAGTGATTGCTACAAAATTGGCTTTTTAGTAGCAAGCCGTTTGGTTTTTTCATGTGAGTGTGATTGTTTTATCAATCAAATAATGCCTGAGACTTTTCACCTTTAAATTTATTCGATAAGAAAGTTTTGAATGTGTATTATTCTAAAATACTGCTTACATAAACGTAGATGACTTGTTGACGAGAGTTACAGTGGATGGGAATGCAAGATCCAGTGCCGTGGATGTTTTACAAACATCAGGCGCTTATTCTAGAAAAGTAAAACGCAAACAATCATTCGAGAAGCATGAAGGTTTTAATTTACTGATTTCACAGTGTATACAAGTCAGCAGCGAATCAAGGATTGTCGTTTGCTTGGGGGCTTGGGTACTTGGGGGCTGAGAGTAGGTTTTAGTAACACTATAAAAGCACAAGAAAATATTTAGCTGAACGCATAGCAAACCTCTTTGCTCATTTTTTTTTCGTCCGGGGGGAAGCTTGTTCCCCTTAGCCGAGAAATCCGCCAATGATGCAAGCTTATTTTTAGAGAAGATCAGTATACAAACTACAAAATCAGAATAAATTGACTTGAAGATGTCACTCGCTATTCTGTTATAACTTGGGGCACAATCCAAAGCTTTTACTTTATCGTCCCTAGGCGCAGGTGCGACAGTTAGCTACCCACATTCACAGCCACTACCATGTTACTTACTATGTACAGCTTTATATGTCCGTAGTATTGTGTTAGCGCTTTACATTGTAGATTAACATTTATAGAACGACGTCCCTTTCTTCTCATAAAATTGTTTGTCCGTAAATTATTATCCATAACACGTTTGCTATAAACTGCAGTAGCCATAATGTTCAAAACAAAAGAAGAAAAAAAAAAGAAGAACATGAAGAAAGCTGATAATCCATATCCATATAAATGGAATGACAGTTCATCTTCACCTACGTCTACACGGTGAGATGCTGTCAGAATAGACCGGCTGCACATCTCGTCATCTCGGTTTGGACCGGCCACGATGACTCCTGCCTTAGAAGGGCTCATTGGCTCGTGATTTTTTCTATTAGCTCGTGATTTTTTCCATTGGCTCGTGATTTGGCCCATTGGGTCCTGATTTAGCCCATTGGATCGTGATTTGGCTCATTGGCTCCTGTTTCAGCCCATTGGCTCGTGATTTGGTCCATTGGCTCCTGATTCAGCCCATTGGCTCGTGTTTTGGTCCATTGGCTCCTGATTCAGCCCATTGGCTCGTGTTTTGGTCCATTGGCTCCTGATTCAGCTCATTGGCTCGTGCTTTGGCCCATTAGCATGTGATTTGGCCCATTGGGTCCTGATTTAGCCCATTGGCTCCTGATTTAGTCTACTGGGTCGTGATTTGGCCCATTAGGTCGTGATTTGGCATATTGGCTCGTGATTTGCACATTGAGCGTATGTTACAATAGTTCAATTACGTTTAAGTGAGGCATCGTTCCGAGTGACATCAACTATTTTTATGACGGACCTAATTGTGAATGACTTAGTTAAGTTTTTTAAACACGCTGCGCCTAAATTTGTTATTCCGTTAAGGATACGTTGCAAGATTTTTTTTTTCATATTAACTGTATATTTATAGTTACTCTTTGTATCTGCATTAGAAAATATTCTTCACCAAATGATTTGTGTAGATAAAAAATAAACATAATGATTAAAACTCAACACCCTTGTTTTCTTTCAAAGAGTGATGTTCAACAGTAACGAAATAAATAACAAGAGTTAAGATGATTTCGTATCATTAAATCATCGAGTATTAAGTGAGACGTACTAAACTTGTTGATTATGGTCTTATGGCAGGTTAGCACGGCATGGGTAATGTTAATGACCGAGGAGATATGCAGTGTACTGATGCTGCAAGCTATTGTGGTGTTTCCTTTTCTTACGGTCTATTTGGAGTAGTGAGATACGCAGATTTACGGTTTTATCAGACATCCTACTCTTTGTGGTCTCTCTTTTTGAATAGACTGGCGTTTAACTGCTATCTCACCTATAAATGTATTTTTAGGATCCGTGCCTAAAATGAAAAAACGGAACCCTTCATCACTTTATTGTCCGTCTGTTGGTCTGTCTGTCAAAAATCAAAATCAAAATCAGTCGGTCGGTCGAGATGCTGATCTCGAGAATGTGTGTGGTATCAAATTGAAATTAAAACCGCATATCAGGATCTATAGCCCGTTAAAATTGTGAATAAATCAAACTTCTTAGTTCTAATATTTATATATACATTACGGCCGTTTATGCCGCAGAAAACTTATATTTCGAAACTCTCAGGAGAATCAAAATTTCAAGGCAAGTAATATCACCGTGTACTACAGGGAAACATCAAACTATACATCTATCATTAAAAAATAGTCTTTATTTAAAGTAGCAAGTAGTAAAAAGCTCGGAAACTCTGAGAGAAATTGTACGGAACCCTCGGTGGGCGAGCTCTACTCGCAGTTGTCCGGTTTTTTATTTGTAACTTTAGCTTTATATACCTACTCTTGTTAGCAACGAAGACGGGGCCCCATAGGGTCAGTGCCTGCTAGAGTTGCGGATTTTGTTCGAAAGAGTCACCGTGGCCATGGAAAGCAAAGGGCACAAGAAGAATCACGGATGGGTTTTAGTCAGAAAGAGTCTGACACTCCCTTCCACTCCGCCCAGAGCGGAAGAAATCTTTTGATGATTTGCCAACCAAAAAAAACTTTTAAAAACTCTATTTCTCTTGATCGTCTACTTTAAAAGAGCAGTTCCTTTGAACTCATATTTACAACTAGCTGTCCCCACAACTTCGTTTGTGTCACATTTTTCATGACTGCTCCGCTCCTATTGGTCTTAGCGTGATGATATATAGCCTATAGCCTTCCTCGATAAATGGGCTATCTAACACTGAAAGATTTTTTCAAATCGGACCAGTAGTTCCTGAGATTAGCGCGTTCAAACAAACAAACAAACATACAAACAACCAAACAAACAAACTCTTCAGCTTTATAATATTAGTATAGATTTAATCGATTACTAATTTTGTATGTATAGGCACAGAAATAATAAAATAAATAGATAAATTGGGATAAAGGATTGAGAATAATGATTCGAATAAGATAATGGAGCTATCATATCCATGAATGTCAAAACAGTACAATACTAATCTACTCGTAGTTAATAGTAGCAGTACTTGAGTATACATTCAGTTGTTTTCCAAGCCGTTAAATCCAAGCACCAATTAATTCCGTCAAAAATTTAATGAACCTATAAATATAACATTTCCCGCGTTTCAGCATTAATAGTCAACTGAATTACTTGGTTGTAACTTACGTGGCTTAGAAAGAACTTTCGTTAGACTTAAACTAAAGTGAGTTAAGTTGAACTTTCTCAGTTATGTAAGATTGTCCCACAGTTGATTGTATGTTATGATGTTATATAAGAATGGTTGTTATTGTGGTTTCATAATTATGTTATTGTCGTCAAATGTGTTGGGAATTTAAGTTAATCGACATAATTATAGGACTGATGATGACAGATTTTCATACAGCTTAATACGAGAGCAGTGGTGGCCGAGTGGTGACGGCCCCGACTTACGAATTGTAGGTCGCAGGTTCAAACCCAGCCTGGCTCTCCGTCCGATAGCAACCAGGCCCGAGTCGACGGCGCGTCGTGTTCCACGCGCGCCTCAAAGAGCCGTCAGCAACGTAGACGGGGCCCCATAGGGTCAGTGCCTGCTAGGGTTGCGGAATTTGTTCGAAAGACTCACCGCAGCCCTGGAACGCAAAGGGCACAAGAAGGATCACGGGTGGGTTTTAGTCAGTAAGAGTCTGACACTGTCTTCCGCTCCGCCCAGAGCGGGAGAAGTCATTTGATGATTTCCCATCCAGAAAAAAAAAAAGTTCCTACCCAGCCAGGTGCAATACTTTTTGTAATTAATTTCATCACCACTGCTCTCAAAACGGTGACGGAAACCATCGCGAGGAGACCGGCATGTCCTAGAACCAAAAATTCGAAGACATGTGACATTCACCAACCCGCACTGGGCCCGCGTGCTAGATTACGGCCCATACCCTCTCCTAGAGAGGAGGCCTGTGTCCCAGCAGTGGGAACATTAAAAGGCTGATTATGCTTATGCTATATGCATTAGATTATATTGAAATAATACCAAGCCAGCTCCTATTGTAATACCAAGTTGTTTGTAATGATGAGTTGTATGACCTTTTTTCAGGTTTTACTTTATTTCTGTTTCTCCTTCTGGTTTAAAGGAAGAACTTTAAAAAAAAAGAAATAAGTAGATAGGTAAGTTATCTATTTGTCAAGCCTTTGCCCAATTATGTTTTCAGTCTAATCGAATATAGCTAAATACCAGGTTTCACATAAAATGATTTACCTATTATGATCTCTTCACACAACCCAGAAACTGACAAACACGTTACTTCTGGAAGACTGGTGACAGAATCCTGCTCAACATTAAAAACAATTACCGGAAAACCGTTAAAATTGTAAATCAATTCGATCGATAGAACACAGACTATATTCAACACTTCCTTACATACATACATGTATGTACATATATACAAACATTATAAATGAGAAAGTGTATCTGTCTGTTACGTTTTCACATCTAAACCGCTGGAAGGATTTTGATGAGACTTGGCATACCGATAGACAGTGAACTGGATTAGGTAGCATTTGTAAATGGCCTATGTTGTTCCATTGCTTGACAAAAGCCTATCCCCATTTTTCTCCAGCTAACTTAACCTCATATCTATACTAATCTATACTAATATTATAAAGCTGAAGAGTTTGTTTGTTTGTTTGTTTGAACGCGCTAATCTCAGGAACTACTGGTTCGAATTGAAAAATTCTTTTTGGGTTGAATAGACCATTTATCGAGGAAGGCTTTAGGCTATATATCATCACGCTTAAGCCAATAGGAGCGGAGCAGTGATAAAGAATGTTTTAAAATCGGGGATTCCACGGGGACGAAGTCGCGGGCAGCAGCTAGTATATAATAAACTGGATGACAGAAGCCAAAGACCGCGACCGCTGGACTTCTCTGGAGGAGGCCTTCACCCTCACTATTTGAGGGGTTCATGCTTGCATGATAACAACATGGATAATAATAGATAAACAATCATAATAATAAATAAGTAATCATATAATAATATAAAATAATTACAATAATAAATAAAAATAATAATGATAACAAAATAATACTATAAACTTAAATCTATTTAATATGTTATGATACCTAATATTGAAATTGATAGCATGAAATAAAAGGCTTTTTTATTTTATTTATTTTTTTATTTTATAACTTAACCTCCTGCCTTCTCGGGGAAATCCGTTTAGAATCATCAAGTCAGCGTTTTTGAGGTCTGTCTCGGTTACGACGTCCGTTTTCAGGCACCCAGTGAGTGACCATCCTGGCCCATCTGACCTTGTCATAATCATAATCATAATCATAATCATAATCAGCCTTTTAACGTTCCCACTGCTGGGACACAGGCCTCCTCTCTAGGAGAGGGAATGGGCCGTAATCCACCACGCGGGCCCAGTGCGGGTTGGTGAATGTCACATGTCTTCGAATTTTTGGTTCTAGGACATGCCGGTTTCCTCACGATGTTTTCCTTCACCGTTTTGAGAGCAGTGGTGATGAAATTAATTACACAAAGTAATGCGCCTGGCTGGGTTTGAACCCGCGACCTACGATGCGTAATTCGGGGCCATTACCACTCGGCCACCACTGCTCACACTCGGCCACCACTGCTCATTCTGACCTTGTGCATCCTATAAATGTAACTCGCCTAATTCCAGTTTAGTCTCATATTCCTACCAGGGTTGAGGTATTGTTCGAAAGAGTTACCGCTGTCTTGGAATGCAAAGGGCATTTGAAGGAACATGTGTGGCTTATACTTATTAAGAGTCTGACAATCCCTTCCGCTCCGCCAGCAGCTTGGGAAGCCATTTGATGATTTCCCATACAAAAAAAAACCACACGCTAAATGTGTATTAAATGTGTGTACATAAATTGTTAAATAAATAAAAACTTAGCTGATTTAAAGCGAGTGAAGCCGCGTGTCGAAGCTAGTTCATATATAGCGTGCTGGATACACATAAATTACTCGGTTGACAGACACCGCGCTGGTGCAAACATTCGTATATGTTCGATGTACAGGCCCATTTGTATTGTGGACTCATGATCCCTGTCGGGTAAGTGAGGTTATGAGTTACGAGCTGACTCGAAACTTCTGTTACTAATTGGCTGAACAGTATTGTTCTGTTGGAATAGGGTTGCCATCATCGAAATTACCGACCGACGCCGGACAAAATCTTTAAAACCCCGGACAATTGAGTGAAATTGATTTTTTTCCCCGAACAGACCCGAAAAAAAGCCTTAAAATATATTATAAAGGATAAACTTATTTTTTTAATAATCTATTACAGCGTGTTTTCAATATAAACTACATATAGCGCCAGCAATTTTGCTGATTTACAAGTAGATCGTATCCCGCTTACGATTACGAATGAATTATTACATACCTAACTAAGTATTGTTTTAATTTGTTGCTTATCTTCCAAATTTTCAATCAATGGACGATTCCTAGACAGAAAAAATGTCCGGTTAATACCAGGACACCTTTGAAAACCCCGCCCGGTCGCTCTCCGGACACCCTCCAAACTAGGACAAATCCGGGGAAACCCGGACGGATGGCAACCCTATGTTGGAATAGTGGCTTTAGCGTGTCGTGTGTGTTTAATTCGCGAGTTTTATTTACTTCCGCAGGTTTGCACTATGTCATTACTTGTAATGTTTAGATCCTTATTAGAGATATTGTTAGTGTAATACAGCTTTTTTCTTTTGAAAATCGACAGGTTCGATTTCGGACTGATAGTATTGATTTTGGATTAATATAATGATGCCGTTTTCGTTTTCATTATAATCTGGCTCGAAAACCCTTTTAGTATTTTTCGCTATTCTTTGTAATTTAGGATTTGGCTATCCACGTCCATTTAAAAAAACCTCCTGTACATTAGTCTGTCATTGAATTCCTCTTAAACGATTGTTTATGGTTTAAATTAGCAATTGAACTCGGTAGGTGGCGCTGCAATCGGGTTCCATATTTTTTCTTATGTTTTTGTAAGAAAAAAATGTCCTTCTGTTGGGACTGAAAGTGTAATAATAAACCAACATATACCATAGCGTGTGGCTAACAACTATTAGATCAAATTAACACAACAATAAGATATAGATGAAAACATAAGATAAAATACTTGAGACAGTTATTATGTACTATCTTCACGCCTAATCTTCGCGGGGTAAACGGACTAGACAGCATGTTATATAAGATAACTGATGGTTATTTGTGCATGTAAACTTATTTTATGAACAAGTAGCAGTGCCCCGCGGTTTCACCCACGTAGTTCCCGTTCCCATGGGAATACGGGGATAAAATATGTATAACCTATGTTACTCAGGGTGAATGTAGCTTTCTAATGGTGAAAAAATTTTTGAAATCGGTCCAGTAGTTTTTGAGTTTATTCGTTACTTACAAAAATACAAATCTTTCCTCTTTATAATATTAGTATAATAGATTAGTATAGATAACATAAGTGATGGTTATTTGTGCATGTAAACTTATTTTATGAACAATTGAATTATAAGAATTTATATTATAAGAAATTGAAAAGAATGTAATTATTAGACTAAGAATAATATTTTATTATTAGAAATCTACGCTATCCCTCAGAGATTTCTCTCCAGAAATAAAACCCGGTTCCTGTTCGATCGTCGTCTATAAAAACAGAAAGGAAGAAGGAAAGGAAAAAAATAAATTTATTTGGCACATACAGTTAAAGTAAGGTACTTGGTTGATCCACACAATTCCAGACCGAGATCGGGACGTGGCCAAAGCTGAAATAAATATCGATGCGCATATTTTATAGGAACTCGCTAACAGTTACAGACCGCGTTGTGTGAACTCTTAGGCCTCGGCTCCGACACGTGCCGGTTATTGCCCTGATATGTGTGGATCAGTCATAATGGCAGGTTTATCGTTTTTTGATGCGACGGTAATCAGCTAAAAAATATCTAACGATCTATGTAAGCAGTATCTTTCTAATCTAAACAGAATTACCGTTAAGTTCCCATGAACTCTATGTGATTCAACGCTGTTTGTTTCTGCGTAATCCGGCTATTGCTGAGAATTTTACGAAAAGAAAAATCTAGAACTTGACAAGAAAATCTTAAAACCTAGCTTATATAAACCATCCATCTGCCTAGTCTTTTCCCAACTATATTGGGGTCGGCTCCCAGACAATCTGGATTCAGCTGAATACCAGTATTTTACGTAGAGCGGCTGCCTACCAGACCTCCACAACCCATTATATGGGGAACACGGTACTTCTTGGCAAGACTGGTGCCAGATTTTCTAGCTTCTGACAATCCGTAACGACTGCCAAAGATTTCCAAACGACAGCCGCAGCCGGGACCAACGGCTTAACTTTTCCGAGGCACGGAGGAGTCTCGTTATGTTAAGATGGTCACCCATCCATAAACCAACCTCGGCAAGCATTGCTTAACCTCGAAGATCGACCCTTGCGGCTTTTATAATTTAGCCACGAGCTTATGTAAACCATACATAACAATATAAGTAGTATACAGAGAAAAAACTTGAACGAATTCTTGTTAACATGATATAAGCATCTTTATCACTACTAAAACGTCTAAGACAAAACTTAATGAGTTAATCTGTCAAATAAATCACATAATTAGCGATTTTTTTTTATCTAAAAACATTAATACTTCACCTAATCGACGATTTTGAATGTTAATGTCGACTCGTTGTCAACACATTGAGTTAATAAAACGATAATATCGATTTTTACGATCGCAATGCACTCTCGATTTCAATCTCGATCGCTTTGATTAAGTGTTGATGCATTAATTTTATTGCTTCTTTATTTATTAGGTTTTTTGTTCTATAAGCCGTTGGTCTAATCTGTTATTTGATTATGTGTCACTGACATGCAGTTATTACATCATCATCATCATCAACAGCCTGTTGCAATCCACTGCTGGACATAGGCCTCTCCAATTGCACGCCACTTAGATCTATTTTCGGCTTCTCGCATCCAGTTTCTGCCAGCCGTCTTGCGCAAATCGTTACTTCACCGTGCCTGAGGACGCCCTACACTACGTTTGCCGAGACGCGGTCTCCACTCTAGAACTCGTTTACCCCAACGGTTGTCGGTTCTGCGACTAATTTGCATTTGCATTGCAGTTATTACGGATAGTCACAATCCAAAAAATCTGATACTTGCACAATCAGGCACTAGTCTCTCAAAGAGGTGAAATAGGGCACCTGTAGGGGATCCCTACACTTAATGATGATGCAGGGACGATTCTATAAGGGATGATGATAAAATAAAACCGACCACAGCGAATGTCCGATGAACACTGATTTATAGCGGTTCTGTACAGCACCCTCTGCATTCACCTCTGAGCAGGCTGTGCCCTACAGGGTCCATATTGATTTTTCACCTTGTTATACCTATATAGAGTTACCGCGAACTCTTTCAATTATCTCCGTAACCTGGCAAGATGATCATAAGTCTAACTTAGCAATTTATTTTACAACTAGTAGCGCCCCGTGGTTTTACCCGCGTTGTTCCCGTTCCCGTGGGAATATGGGGATAAAATATAGCCTATAGCCTTCCTCGATAAAAGGGCTATCTAACACTGAAAGATTTTTTCAAATCGGACCAGTAGTTCCTGAGATTAGCGCGTTCAAACAAACAAACAAACAAACAAACAAACTCTTCAGCTTTATAATATTAGTATAGACTAGTAGCGCCCCGTGGTTTTACCCGCGTTGTTCCCGTTCCCGTGGGAATATGGTGATAAATGCCTATGTCACCCGGGGATAGCGTAGCTTCCAAACAGTGAAAGAATTTTTCAAATCGGTTTAGTAATTTCGGAGCCTATTCAATACAAACAAACAAATCTTTCCTCTTTATAAAAGTAGTATAGATTTATCCTCTAAGTTATGTTAGTTAACTAACTCATGGGGTATTAGACCATAGACTTAACTTTATGTAATCATTACAGCACTGCAGATAGTCAACGTTTGCGCAACTTAATGAGATGGGACACGCGTAGTTTAATTCTAGTTATTTTGTCACAGAAACTGCACAGTAGTAAGCTCGTATTATATATTATTTACTGTGATATTACACGTATATTATTTACTAGCCGAAAGATATCCACCGGGCGGCTCAGGACTCCTCTAGGGCCCCAAGTCTGCTATTTTTATAAATTTGTCATTCCAACACGATCCCATTGTCATTTTGCTAAAAGTTCGTAATCTGCTAACTTCATAATGATCGATCATTGGTCGGTGAATGGTCTCGTAATACTTTTTGATAACCGAGCTATTAAAAGAATAGACTGCACAACGATGTTTTAAAGTTAGGTCACTGATCAAAGGAACTGTCAAAATTTTAGCAGATTACCGCATAGCATACGTCTATCATTCAGTTGTCATTATGTACAAGATCACCATTTTATGCCATTTCTTTCAATGGAGTGTCAGTGGTTGCCCATTGGAAAGTCATAATAACGCTTTAATATTAGTAGATTACCAAACTTGTCAAAATCAACAATTATGAAACCAATGATAGATCATTCTGACACTATTGTAATAGCAGACTCAGAACCCAGAACCTTTGGACTCCATCCGCTATCGATTCTTCAGACACAATATCATGTGATACCAAGTCGTTTTAAATATAAATCAGGACTGGTCAACACTTTCCCAAAAAAATGGGAAAATAAATATAAAATCTACTACTATTTTACGTAGTCGAAAGTTTGTGTGGACGAAACACTAGACTAACATTATGAGCAAAACAAGACTTAAATAACGATGCAATAAAGACTCGAAAACTTATAACTGTCGAGACCATAACTAATCGGTCTATTAATTGACACTTCGCGTGACCCAAGGGCTGGCTTTTACTTTGGACAAAGGATAAGTATTGCCATACAGCGTGGTAATGCTGCCAGCCTTTAGGGTATATGGGGAATTTTTTTTGACAATATAAAGAGTATTTTACTTATGTATATACATACATAGTAATAGTTAGTTATCTATACTAATATTATAAAGAGGAAAGGTTGATTATTTGTTTGAATTGAATAGGTCTCAAAACTACTGACTAAATTATATGCCTATATTCCCACGGGAACGGAAACTATGTATTAAATAAATATATTTGCAAATAAAAATATCAGTTTATAAAAAAAAACATGACTGAACTGAACTCCTGTCTCATTTTCCTTGAATAATTTTGAAAAACAACAAAATTATCCATTGTTGCTAATTTCAAGTGAAACTCCTAGGAAGTTTGTGCGTTGATGTCTTTTGTATGAACAACGATGTGAACACTATGATCGTCAAACTGTGTTCTAATTACTCCGAAAAATTAATATATATATTTAATTACTCATATAAAAGTTTAATTATTGTAGACTATATTGGTTATTATAAGTACATAGCAGAGCTCGTGTTCTTAAGGAAAGTCCGCATTCTCATCAGTATCACAAACTGACAAAAACGCAACTAATTTTCCTTAATTTTTCGACTAAGATTCGAATGCAATTCTACTAATTTTGAGCAGATATTTAAAATTGAAATGTCACTCATTCATTCATTCTCTCAAATAAAAAAAAAATCAAATCAAATCAACTTTATTCGTAAATGTAGGTTTCAATACAATAGGATGTTATGTTAAAATGGTCAGCTCGCTACATTTTACTCGAGAGCATACAAATAATAATAATATTGGTTAATTGGTTGGTTTGTTGGCTCTCAGATTAATCACGAAATCTCTAAAACTACTAAACCTATGAAGATGAAATGTGGTACGAAGGTAGAATATGAATAGGAGAAGTCAACTAAGAAAGGATTTCAGGAAACTCCCAGTAAAGGAGCCCATTAAATAGTCACCTTTACTCTCTGTCTGCAATATAATAGTGGGTGGAAATTATTTGTTCTAAATCTACGCAGACGAAGTCGCGGGCGAAGTAGTAGTAATGAACAAATTGTGTTTTTTTTTTTCCTTTTATTTTTTTGCGAGAAATTAACTGAAGAAATCCTATGGAAAGAGGATTCTTTCGAATGTTTCGGTTTATATTTTGAAAAGTTGAAAAAAAGGAAGTTTTATTGAAATTTAAATATAGCTTTGTTACACCAAAGTCAAATGTGTTTTTTTAACTTTAACTTGATTGTCCACGAAAAGTTTAAAATTTCTAAATCTTTCCACCTCAAAAATGTCATTGATGCAAACTGATTTTAAGTTTCCATCAGAAATGTTGTATGTACTATAATTTTTACTCTTGATTACAAATAATAATTATGTTACACATTTTTAATATCTATATGATATACTAGCAGCGCCCCGCGGTTTCACCCGCGTAGTTCCCGTTCCCGTGGGAATATGGGGATTAAATATAGCTTATATTACTAAGGGTGAATGTAGCTTTATAATGGTGAAAGAATTTTTGAAATCGGTTCAGTAGTATGAGTTTATTATATACAAAAATACAAATCTTTCCTCTTTATAATATTAGTATTGAATTTAATTGTCGTAGAATAAAATCAACTTTTCCATAGAATGTAATATAGGTACCTAAGTTAAAAATAAGAGGGAAAGTGACCAATTAACTAGCAGTCTATAACAGTCCATTTGTTTGTTTGTCTATAAGTTTGTTTTAATTGTTAGTGTCGTAATGGTTGGATTAATTAAGTTATGTACTTTTTAACTTATATTATGTATCTACTGGTTATTTAATATTTTATGTAATCAAAATAAATATTTGAACTGGAACAGTTACTTTTTAATTTTCATATCAATAATTGGGAAGAATAGGTCGCAATTTTTCGGATTTTCTCGTCATATTCCTTGACATTCCTTTTAACGCTATCCAAACCTAAAAAAAGACGTTAGAAAGAAAGGTCTGGGTGATTTATAGACCTTTTTGCAAACTTTTTAATTATATTACGTTTTCAGGCGTTCACTATTTTTACTTTGACGTAAATATACGGACTGAAATTTTAAAATAAAAAAGTTACGTTCAAATTAGAAAATGTATTAAGTTTTTAATATAAGTGCGCAACTACTCACCTATTTCTTCCAAAACAACACTAATTCACCACAAAAAAAAAAAAACAAGAAAAGGCACATACGAAAGAAGAAGCACAGATCACGAACTCATTCAGCCAGAAACGTCAAAGTTTTCGCGCCAACGCACGTATCTCGTTTGAGCGCGCTATCGAGACTGGCCGAATGCAATCGCGCCTTGGTCTTGAAGTTACGTTTCCCGCCTTTCTGAGGAGTGGAGGTAACTTTTTAGTGAAATAAAACCCTAGATATGGTAATATAATGCCTTCGGTCCATTTATATGAAAAGGTATTTGATTACTTTGACATTCGATAGAGAAATTAAGAATGAAAATTAATTTTATTTTTGTAAAATTATTGATAGTGGATTGAATTGAATTGATTAAATAAGAACACAATTTTGAAATTATCTACTAGATACTTACTGCCAGCGATTTCGTACGCGTGGATATAAAAAAATATCCTTAGGGAGTCTATTCTCAGTATAAAAAGTAACTTAATGCGCCATTCCAGACTATAATCTATCTTTGTGCCAGATATCCATTCGGCCGTTTTGGCGTGATTGAATAACAAACATCCACCCATCTATCCAAATTTTCACATTTATACTTTGTAATTACCTATTTAGATTTTATTTCATTTACTTATAATTTATTCTGGGTAAGTAATTTGGCTGCTGATTTAAAAGAAACTTGTTTAGGAATGCGCCGTTCTTAATTAAGGTAAATGTATTTTCAAAGATCAAAATGATCAAAAATGCAGAAACTTCACATAACAAGGTATAATACTAAAAGTGATCTATTAAAACAGTCGGGTATAGGATTTCAGACCATTTTAAGGCTCAACGCAGATACGAAGCAACACTGCGACAACTTTGGGATTTTTATCGAACATTATTCTACACATAGAACAATATAAATTGTAGTAGTATCAAAGTCACGATGTCGCCTCGCATCCTGTCTGTGGGAAACTTTACGGAAACGGATGCCAATCTATCCTTTAACCAGTTACCATGAACCCGTTTCAGTCCAATGAAGCATAACCAATAATTATGATGTATCCGATAAGTAACAGTCAAAAACACATCGAACTGGCCATAAATCGTGTCTAATGAAGCTAGACGCATTGGTAGTGAGTGAATCATTATCGCTTTTGTGCTGTATTTATTTAACAAACCTTATTATGTGCGTAATGCTGTTTGATTTATATTCTTGTGTTTGAAGATTTTGGGGGATACTCTTTGATGATATAAACAACTTTTTACAAGAAAAAAAAAACAACAGACTTCTAAATAAAACACACTACAAAAGTATAAAATAACTTTAATTACGGAACTCGGTGTTAATGGTTGTTTCTTCATTTTTTGTCACCGACTTCCGAAATTAACAATCTTATTGCACATTCCAAAGCATAGAATTGTATGGAGAAGAACGTGCAAGAAACTCCATAGACACTCTCTTCCTTTGAAGTACGGAACTTTATAAGAACACAATGTAAAGTTCCCAAACAATTTAAAGAGTTACAGATTGTTTGTTTGTATTTCTTTTTTGTTTGTTTGTTGCCCCATAAGTAGGTGGCTACGTTAATTGCTGTATCAGTGGCATTCATTAAATCCCCAAAAAGCAGGTGTATGAGCACTTAGGGCAGTGCAACGTGTGGCTAATGTTTATGGGCACCGCACTCACATTGGGTTTCCGGCGGTTCTATAAAACTATACTTTAATATTTTTATTATTATATATTTATATATAAATATACCAGGCCTGGGCGGCCGTATTCCACGCACGCCTCAAAGAGATTGAGTGAAAGAGCCAGCAAAGAAGTCGGGGCCCCATAGGGTCAGTGCCTGCTAGGTTTGCGGAATTTGTTCGAAAAATTCACCGCGGCCCACGGGGAACATGGGTGGGTTTTAGTCAGTAAGAGTCTGACACTCCCTTCCGCTCCGCCCAGAGCGAAAGAAGTAGATAATTTCCCATCCGTAAAAAAAGGATTTTCCATAGTGTGCAATATGTTGAGTGTTTTTCATATAGGCCAGAGGTCTGATTAAGAAACTCAAAGACTAAATGAACAAACATTTTTTTTCTACGAACAAAATAACAAACTTGGTTTTCATTCATTGCTTAGCCAACCCAATTTCTTTTCATAATCATAACTCTTAATTACTTCAACAGCCGACTTATCAAGTAATAGTAACAAATCAGCGCATATTACCCGTAAACGTGCATAATACCTATAGCTGACGCATGACTGCTGTAGGAAGCGATCGTTATAACTCTTTAGCTGCAACGATTAAAAACGTCGTTAACCGCTACGTTATAACTACGATATAACTTCCGACATGCGACAGGAGTCAGGACGGTTCAATGATGGCTGACTTTGATGTTGAGATTAATTAATTAACTCATTAAAAGTATGACGACACGGTTGGCGCAGTGGTTGAACGATTGGCTGCTGCGCTGCGTGTCGCGGGTTCGATTCCCGCACGGAACAAATATTTATATGGCCTACAGATAGTTGTTCCGGGTCTGGCTGTTTGTGTATGTTAACTTATACGAGTATGTTTGTAAACGCACCCACGATACAGGAGAAATTCCTAGTGTGGGGCAACGTTTTTTCTAAAAAAAAAAAAACTAAGTAGAGGAGTTCGTGGATGCATAGTAATAGCAGTATAGATAGATCGATGTTCAAGATAAAGCAGCGCTTGTCGAGGTTTGTCTGTGGATGCCGAGACTCCTCCATAAAGCCGTTTGGTCCCGGCTATCAATCGAAGAACATAATTTTTTAATAAACTATTTTAATGTTACACATTTAAGAAAAGAAATGATATCTCACCGTTCCTTACCAAACCTTATTTTTCCGACGATATCGGTCAAAGGCATTTCGACATCTTTAAAGATCCAAATCCTTTTCATCATAGTAATGCTAGAAAGAATCTTGGAATATATACTAACTTTATCACAAGTTAAAGCTAACCTTTCGGTCACGTTTCCCTCTTTAGAACTAAAATAGTAGTAATATACATATAAACATATGTGCATTTTAGCCGGAGGAATGTTTATAGTATCATTTGTTTACTTTCATTTCACTTATTTTGTCGTTTGGAGAGGGCAATGCACACAAGAAATATGGAGGAATAATTTTCGATTGTGTATATGTCCGAGTAAGTGACGGGCTAATGAGAAACATTACGGCCCTAGACGGACTGCAAACAGCTGCATTTTTAAACTTACAAGATAATTAATTTACTGGATGGAGTTTGTATTTGTCCTTTTGTGTATATCTTAGACTTACACTCTAAGAAATACCTACTTCTCTATTTGCATACTTTCGGAAACCAAAGTTGACCATATTTCGTTTAACATAACTTTTGTTTTCAATTAATTTGCCCTTCCTATTGTGATACTCTTCGATCCGTCTACTTTCTATATCGAACCTCAATTTAATGTTTTGGAGGGAAAAATAAGACGCCATTTTTGATACACGTGATGATGTCAAAATAATAAATGATACATATGCACGTTACCGAAAGTCGCAAGATTGTAAAATATCGCGTTAAATTATAAACTATTTATTTCTTTACAAAGTGATTTTTTTATTCTATACAAAGTGATTTTTTCATAATAGGTAGGTATTATACATAAATTACTAGCTGCCGCCCGCGGCTTCGCCCGTGTGAATGTCGAAAATTATCCTAAGGGAACATACTCTTGGGATAAAGAAGTATACATATATACTATATGTTACTATATTTTCCGTGAAAGAGTAACAAACATCCATTCATCCATACAATATAATTTATTTTTATTTGTAGGATGATCTAATAAAAACTTATTCCAACACGGAGTCTACAATATTCCCGTGTCACATATAACTTATAAACTTTAGAGGGACTTTGAGACAGCCTTTATAATACTTAGTTTACATAAAATTAAATACACTGAAATCTAACGCAATTAAGTGCGTCATAATTTTAAAATTTAATCACTATTTGAAATAACAGAACAGATGTACCAAGGTGGCGGCTGCATTTGACAGATGACGTTGACAGCTGTCATCAAGAACTCGCGAGTGTAATGTATGAACTATATTTTAAAAGGGAAAGCCCTACATTGATTAGGACGGCCCGCTTCTCATACGGTGTAACCTGGTTTAAATAAAATGGATTATAATCTAGATCATTGTAGGCTGGTTTTTGTTAGGGCACCTAGATTTTCAGTAGGTAACGTGTATAATAGTAGTAATTTTCACACCGGTAAAGGGCAAAAACTGGGTATCAGTTAGTAATTAATCACATCTCTAAACTGGTTATTATTTCTCACATTTTTCGCTGAATTCTTGTCAATCTATCTGTTTAACCTTCTCCCAAATATATTGAGTTCGCTTCCCAGTCCAATCGGATGCAGGTGAGTACCAGTGATTGACCTCAGTAAGACTACAACCCAGTAACTGAGTAACACGATGTCCCTTGGCAAAACAGGTGTCAGGTTTTCTGGCTTCTGCCTACCATAACGTCTGACAAAGATCTGAGGCTTGTGCTTCCCGAGGCAAAGATTCATCTCGGCATGTTAAGATGTACATACATACAACCATCCACGGAGTGACCTCGGCAAGCGTTGCTTAACCTCGAAGGCCGACCCGTGCGGCCGTCATTATCATTTAGTCATGAGCTCTTCCTTATTTGAGTGAATTCTTGTCGTACTATAGTAAAACTTGACTTGTTATGAGTTGTACAAGCGGAATAAAATCCTCTTAACGTTACAGACTACTAATCTTAATCTCATCTATTTATAATCTTCTTTTTATAATCATGATGTTGAATATGTCCGCATCAGTGCTTAATCTTGACATAATCTCTATAATACTTTATGAAACCCACGGAAATAGCGACGATAAAATGATGCAGTCTACTTCTCTTTGGGTACACTCCCATAAATCATTTTGTTTATGTGTTAGAATGTTTAGTGCAGTTTTAATAGCAATAGACTACGATCAGGATGTGCTAAAAATGGGTGTAATTTATTAATAACCTACCTATGTAAATATGGACCGATATGCAAAAATAATCCAGGATCATCCCAAAGGTTCACTGATAGATAAAGACTTGTTGCATCCGTCGCCCATGTACCACTATTGTACATCAAGTATAAATAAATCAATAAAATGTGCTGGACTGGAAGCAATGAGGGTTTTCTGAAATGACGAGCACCCGGTGGCAGCACTGAGGCGCCAGGTCCAGACACCTGTCAAAACGGTAATGTTTTCTGACATTTGTCAAATTTGAAAATGAAAATAATATCAACGTCATGTTCAACTCAAAGTTACTTTTTCAAGGAAGAAGACCTCTCGCCTATGTGGCGCCAATTGGTTGCGTAAATTTTCCTGAAAACCCTCATTGTATGATTTTTAACTTCAAAATTTGACACCGTCAGTGCCAGTCACTCGAGAGAGAAAGAGAAAACCGTGTGAGAAGCATAGTTTCTCCTTATATAACCGTTGCTATTCTGGGTGAGGTCCTGGGCCCCAAGTCTGCTATTTTTATAAATTTGTCATTCCAACACGATACCATTGTCATTTTGCTAGAAGTTCGTAATCTGCAAATTCATAATGGTCGATCATTGGTCGGTCAATGATCTCGTAATAATTTTTGATAACCGAGCTATTGAAAGAAATTACTGCACAATGGCGTTCTAATGATAGGTCACTGATCAAAGGAACTGTCAAAATTTTAGCAGATTACCGCATACGTCTGTCATTTATTTGTCATTATGTACTAGATTACCATTCTATGCCATTTCTTTCAATGGAAAAGTCATAATGACGCTTTTTTATTAGTAACTAGATTACCAAACTTGTCAAAATCGACCATTACTAGATCAATGATAGACTATTCTGACACTATTGTAGCAGACTTGGGGCCCTGGGAGAATGTACAACGAACCCGATTTGACCTACATTTACAAAATGTGAGTACCTGTTAACCCATTCCAAGAAAAAACTACGATCTTTTTTTAAAAACGAAGACTTATTACAACACTAGCTGCTGCCCGCGACTTCGTCCCCGTGGAATCCCCGATTTTAAAACATTCTTTACCACTGCTCCGCTCCTATTGGCTTAAGCGTGATGATATATAGCCTAAAGCCTTCCTCGATAAATGGGCTATCTAACACTGAAAGATTTTTTCAAATCGGAGTAGTTCCTGAGATTAGCGCGTTCAAACAAACAAACAAACAAACAAACTCTTCAGCTTTATAATATTAGTATAGATTTCTTTGTTGTTGGCGAGCAAGCAACCGGCTCCAAAATGTTTTAACCCACAAACGACAAGGCGGAAACGCGCTTTTAAGGTACCAGGTGCACAATCTTTGTGCCGAGTTGTAGAGCTAATGAAGAGCCCTAGATCCAAGCCACCTGTCGGTCACATTACGTTGATTATAAGAAAACCGAGCGTCCGATATTATTACACTTTCTCGCTATAATCTTACTAAACGCAGGGCTTTCTTTGGATATTCTGTATTTTTAGCTTGGGTTTATGTGAGGCCCTATGTTCGTTCGTGTTGTTGATCTAGTGGTGGTAATCAGAACTGCTAGGCACATGGGGTGGGGACCCTAGATTGGGCAGTGTTACAGAGTTTTCTATTAGGATTTACTGCCTACTACTCCACCCGCTCCACACCTCTTGCACACATTCATTTGTGGTATGTTGGTGTGATTTTATGTTATTTTAACCGACTTAAAAAAAGGAAGAGGTTCTCAATACGACTGTTTTTTTTTTGTATGTTTGTTCAACGATATTTTCACCAATTTACAACTGATTCGAACATATATTTTTCTTTGTTCGGATCATTTTTTTCCTGGTATGGCCCCTTTTGGTGAAGGTCTGATGAAGAACTTTGAAGATATGCATATGAAAATATCTTTAATTCGAAAGAGGTTGTTTTTTCGAGGAGATGTTTTTGTTGTTTCTTCGTTTTTTGACACCGACTTCCTAAATTAAAGTTATTTTATACTTTGTACTGTTTTTCTATTTTATTTAATAAGTCGATTGTATTTTTTCTTAGTAATTTTTTTCCAAGTTCGGATCTGAGCCTGGTTGATGACAATACGTCTCAACCACTGCTTTAAACTTTCAAAGAATAAAGCCATGACTCAAAACATCGAAATCGAAAGATATGATTAGACAGTCGTATTTTTCTCAGTAGAGAATCGAATTCTGGATTCCTTCTTAATTGGAAAAAAAATTGTCAAATGAAGGCTGGTTTGCGAAAAAGGACAAAATATATATTTACTAGCTTATGCCCGTGACTTCGTTCGCGTGGAGTTCCATACAAAATGTTAACCCCTTTTTCACCCCCTTAGGGGACGAATTTTCAAAAATCCTTTCTTAGCGTATGCCTACGTCATAATATCTACCTGCATGCCAAATTTCAGCCCGATCCGTTCAGTGGTTTGGGCTGTGCGTTGATAGATCACTATGTCAGTCAGTCAGTCCCTTTTGAGTTATATATATATATAGATTGCAATAATACACAACAATATATGTCTTTGGTTGCGCAAAACAAACTGTATAAGCAGAATGAACCCTCTACTCTATTCTCAGACGAAGCGTCTGTAACACTTCAACTCGGCGCTTACAGCATAATTTCACGGTCTGGTGCCAGGGTGCGTATTGTTTTAAAAAATGTCTAATGAGCATAGTTTCCTCATGTGTACGATATCACTTGACCTCCGAGGTAGATGCAGGTATCTTCCGAGTATTCTGATGTAATTTTTGGTGCTAGAACCTTAAGTAAAAGATCTTCAGGACCAGCGATTTGAAGCTGTTTATTATTCTTCTAAATAAAACTAACAAAAAAACTAAACTGACAATAAACTAAAATATAGCATCACATTCGTCCGCTGTCAGCTGGTAATGTGCCCAAAAGACTGTCGGCATTGCCACGTTGAATGGCAATACTCTGCCTCAGCCTCTGGCCAAAGTTAAAACCGGCTCTCTTGGGTCACGAGAAGTGTCAACCAGCTGATCCGATATGTCTTTGAAAAGGCTGAGAACCGAGAATTGAAATTGGTTTTTTTAGGGGAATTGAAATTGGGACCTACTTGTCAGGAAATATAATGGACGAAGTCGCTTACTTACATACTCAGAGAGAGACTACATATTTATTTTGTACATCTACTGAAGCTTTAATACAGGATCAATTAATTACCAGCAAAAGTTACTTCCTACTAACATCCGACATTTAGAAAATCTTCAAGATTACGATCCTAGCATGAGAATGTGAATGTAACCAAAAAGAAATTCCATTTTACGCGCCAAAATGACAACCTAGCACATTGTTATACTTTCTTACCCAGATCGCTATCAAAATGGCAGACTATAAACTTAAAAACAACAATTAAAATAATGACATAACTGTTATAATATTCGCCAAAACATTTTATTTACAAACAAGCGTGTGAACTAGCTGATGTAACGTTTTAATTACAACAGTCTGTGATTACAAATGCCCAGATTACGATGAGCTGTCAAAGTAACGCTGCTTGCTTAGGGAGATGTCAATATAATGTCAAATTCCACACTTTGTAATCTAGTTCCGCACTTCGCCGTGTGTCAAAACTTTTTGGTGTCTGTTTCGTATTCTTTAACCAGTGTGCAATGGAGACCGGTTTGTGAATGAATTTTGAAAGTAATCCGATGATATTATGTCAGGAAGTGAGATGGGTATTATATTGAAATCATTTTAGAGGTCGTAATCGAGTTTTTGCAGATGAGATAGCAGTTTGGTGTTTTTTTAAAAGCCTGGTTTTTTGATGCAGTGGTCAAACGGGATCGGTTAGACCGGTAGCAAACTTGTAACCACTTGTTGTTGTCGATTCTTATTTTTACTCATTACTTAATTGGACCTTGTTGCTCTAATGTTGGCAAGAACTGCTTATCATGACGTCCTGGAACAGGTTTTTTTATACTTGGAATATCTCATTAAAACCGGAGTCCTCTGAAGTTTATACTTGTTGATAGCAATGGGCTCGCTTCATGCCAAACATAAGCATTTCTTATTTTTGCCAATCCCCACATTCCAGTGGCAGCCTTATTCAGTAGCGAAATTTGTTCGAAAGAGCCACCGCGGCCCTGAAACGCAAAGGGCACAAGAAGGATCACGAGTGGGTTTTAGTCAGTAAGAGTCTGACACTCCCTTCCGCTCCGCCCAGAGCGGGAGAAGTTATTTGATGATTTCCCATCCAAAAAAAAAGTATTATTCAGCTTCTACCCACAATGGCAACAATATATATAGTCTGGTCATCTGGCCGCCCGACAACCAACACTTCTGCCAGTCCGCGGGCGCCACCTTGGTCACCGCTAGTCATCACCGTGCCTTGCCAGGGCCTCTACCTCAAGTCTGCTATTACAGCAGTGTCAGAATGGTCTATCATTGATTTCATAATGGTTGATTTTGACAAGTTTGGTAATCTACTAATATAAAAGCGTCATTATGACTTTCCAATGGTCAAACACTGACACTCCATTGAAAGAAATGGCATAGAATGGTAATCTCGTACATAATGACAAAAGAATGACAGACGTATGCGTTAATCTGCTAACATTTTGACAGTTCCTTTGATCAGTGACCTAATATTAGAACGTCACTGTGCAGTTTGCTTTTAATAGCTCGGTTATCAAAAAGTATTACGAGACCATTGACCGACCAATGATCGACCATTATGAATTAAGCAGATTACGAAATTTTAGCAAAAAAAAAATAGCAGACTTGGGGCCCTGATGTCCTGCCCAGCTTCATTTGAGTTCGCAATACTTTTCTCGATGTAGAAAATCTTCCCATTTCTTCAGATCTCCGCGTTTGGAACTTAATCTCCCTCCCTCTAGACAGTACATGCGATTTAAACATAGTGACTTGCCCAACTCCATTTGAGTAACGTAATCCGTTATCAGATATCGAAGATTTTCGGGATCTCGACGTTTGGAACTTGATCTATTAGCATAATCAGCCTTTTAACGCTCCCACTGCTAAAACACAGGCCTGCTCTCTAGGAGAGGGAAAGGGCCGTAATCCACCACGCGGGCCCAGTGCGGGTTGATCTATTGGCCGCTCACGATTTCATGTGATATAAAAACTGGCGAAAAGTGTGTGTAGAAACCTTAGAAAAATACAAGGCTTGCGGAATTGTTAGAAAGCAAAGGGTGTTTGAAGGAACACGGATGGGTTTTAGTCAGTAAGAGTCTGACCATGTTTATTATATCTATGAGTCTGACGCACGCGAGGTGAGGAGCTCGTGGCTAAAGACTAACAGCTGCACAGGTCAATCTTCAAAGTTAAGCAACGCTTGCCAAAATTGGTCTGTGGATGGGTGACCATCTTAACATACCGAGTTTCCTCCATGCCTCGGGAAGCACGCTAAGCCCTGCTGGTCCCGGCTGTCATTTGTAGATCTTTGGCAGTCGTTACGGATTGTCAGAAGCCAGTAAATCTGACTCCAGTCTTGCCAAGAAGTACCGTGTTACCCAGTTAATGGGTTGTGGAGGTCTGGTAGGCAGCCGCTCCATGTATAAAATACTGGTATTCAGCTGAATCCGGTTTGACTGGGAGCCGACTCCAATACAGTTGGGAAAAGGCTAAGCAGATAATGATGAGTCTGACACACGCAGATGAAGACATGACGTATGATGACACAGATGGAGGGATCTTTAGTAAAAATAGTGATGGTATGTTATGTTAATTTTGTGGTTTTAAAAGTTATTTTTTGGTTCGACATTCCACTTTAATCTTAAAACCACAAAATGTTACTCCACCAGCATAATAGTATAAAAAATCACTTAACACTTACATGACCTGTCCAATCGTGGTTAACACATTCTATTATGCAATACTGAATTGATTACAAAATGAAACAAAAGTCAAGTAGACTAAATCATGTTGCGGAATTTGTTCGAAAGAGTCACCGCAGCCCTGGAACGCAAAGGGCACAAGAAGGATCACGTGTGGGTTTTAGTCAGTAAGAGTCTGACACTCCCTTCCGCTCCGCCCAGAGCGGGAGAAGTCATTTGATGATTTCCCATACAGAAAAAAAAGGTAGACTAAATCATAGTACATTTTTAAGGGTTCCGTTTGTCGCAGTGATAATACGAAACCCTTACAAATGATCGCTCGTGTGTCTGTCTGTATGCCACAGTACATAAAAATGTAGGTACTGGTGGTCGCAAAAACCAACACACCAAGGTTTGGGGGTGTGTTGGTTTTTGCGACCAATCCGTCATTGGCTTTAAGTCATCATGCCAGCGTTTGCTAAGCTACTTACAAAAGGCATAGGATAGGTACTTTTCATCAAAAAACTTATCTTCCCACGGGAACATTTTCGACAAGGACGATGTAGCTGCGATTTTGAGCAAAACGCGTTTGAGATTTTTGAAAACGTCAGTTCCTAGTACATTAAAATATGTTATAACTTTTGTCAGCAAAAAAAAAATCATGAAATCTTTATTATATATAATTTTAAATCATTAAAATTTATAATAGGTATTGCGGGTTTTTTTAATGTATTAATTAATTAATTTAATTTCCTTTTATTAATTTCATAAAATTCGAAAAACAATATACCTAGTCCATTCTATTAGTAAAATATCTTATAACTAGTGTTATAAACAAAAAGAATAAATAAAAACAAAGTAGGTGTTTGGAACAGTATGTGCAGAGCACGCTTATTTTGGTCCAGAGCATTTTAGACCTTTAGAACGTCAATAGCTCCTTTAGCAATAGACATTTTGTCAATTAACTCATCTTTCATGATCTGACACAAATACATATAAGCATTGCATAGTGTGATAACTGCAACATCTCGCAGTAACATAATGAACTAAGTAAACGAGTTGCGAGTTCATACGCGGGTCGCTGCACCTCGCAATGTGCAATCTGTGCAGAGATGTACACGCAGATAAGATGAAATGATTCTGCAAGTGTGTAGCGATATTATTTACTTCGATGTTGTAAGCTTTCAAAGGTGTTGCTACATCTTGTATTTATGTAGAAGTATAACTACTTAACACTTGATCACTATACGTAAAAACGCAGTTGAAACAGATGCCTCTTTGGCCTAGTCGTCTAATGCGATGGTCGTTAGTGTAACTGCGGAACATGGCTTCGATTTTTGTGTTTGACATTGTGATTTGTGTGTTCATTTTAGCAAATGTTTTACGGCTCGCGATTTTATTGGGTTGGTTTGTAAGATATACTTAAGAGACTGAATTTGAACATTGATTACTACTCACCTATTTCTTTTCTTACCTACACTAATATAATTATATGAATTGTATGTTTGTAACGAATAAACTCTAAATTACTGGACCAATTTCAAAAATTCTTACAACATGAAGAATGCTACATTATCTCTGAGCAACATAGGCTATATTATAATAAATAACCATCATCACCTGTTTATCACATTTCGACATTCATTAAATTCCATTGTCTGTAGTCTGTAATCTGTTGAGATTAAGCGCAGCCCACAAAAAAAACAGCGCACTCCAATTTACTTTCTTAACAAAAAAAAAACAATTATAAGTGCTACCCACACACATATCGAGAATAACTTATAAGTACATAAGTTGTGCAGACCGATTTAGAACTACAAGACATCTATTAACCTACATTACACCTGCCTCCAAGGAGCGATAGACAATTGTCTATGGTCCAAAAACATTTTGCCAATGAGGGTTTTCAGGAAAATTTACGCAACCAGGTGGCGCCACATAAGCGAGAGGTCCTCCTCCTTGAAAAAGCGACTTTGAGTTAAACATGTCGTTGATGTCAATTTAACAATTGTCAGAAAACGTTACCGTTTTGACAGGTGTCACAGACCTGGCGCCTCATTGCTGCCACCTGGTGCTCGTCATTTCAGAAAACCTTCATTATGGTAACACCAATCACTCATAGCAGAGGAACTTATGGAGGCATAGAGTTCCAGACAGTGGCGTGCAGTGGTTCGAGTTGGGTAGGCCAGAAAATAATGTCCACAAAGTAAAACACACCACATTATTCAGGGTTGAAATGTGGTGCCTTTTTTTTAAATAGGCAATTTAAAAAAGAACTCATTTCATTAAAAATCAACCCTGAATAATGTGGTTATTTTTTAAAATTTATTTGGACATTTTCTCTGACCTTCCTTACTCGAACCACTGCACGCCACTGGTTCCAGACTATCGGCTGCTGCTGGGAAACTGATAGATATAAATCATAATGATACTGTCAAATCACACTCAGAACTAATAAGTACCAAAGATTGAAATATATATAGAACATCAAACATGCACGATACATAGAAATAACATAAAAATGGTAACTATGCTAAAAACCAAGTATGTGCCTCAGGTCAATTTCCGCAGGAGGCGGAACGCTTGCGTGAGAGGGAACCTCACGCCCCAGCCGCCGCAACAGAAGAAGACGCCCCGGGCGTCGGGAAACGCAGGGCGATTCCCGGCCACCGTAGGCGCGGGCCTGCGGATGGCGAGCTATGGGTGGCTCGCCGTCCGATAGCAACCAGGCCCGAGTCGACGGCGCGTCGTGTTCCACGCGCGCTTCAAAGAGCCGTCAGCAACGTAGACGGGGCCCCATAGGGTCAGTGCCAGCTAGGGTTGCGGAATTTGTTCGAAGGAGTCACCGCGGCCGCGCGGCCCTGGAACGCAAAGGGCACAAGAAGGATCACGGGTGTGTTTTAGTCAGTAAGAGTATGACACTCCCTTCCGCTCCGCCCAGAGCGGGAGAAGCGGAGAAGTCATTTGATGATTTCCCATCCAGAAAGAAAAAAGGTCAATTTCCGCGACATGACAGAAAAACTGATGCTGTGGTGCTAGTTTTCTAATAATCCTTTCCGTTTCCAAGAAAAATAATCAAAATAGAGACAAAACTATATTTAAATTGAATGCACATTCTACGTAGGTAGGTGGCACTGTCTAACAGTGGCAATCAACTCTTAGAATATGACGTAAGTGACGCCATGAGCGAAAGTAAGTGGAGCGATTTGTTACATTCCATGGAATGCCCAGATTAGCCGTACAGGGCTTGGAATGTAACAGAGGTGACAGATATTTTTTTGTAGAAAATTTATTAGCCAATGTGTAAGTGCGTTTTGCTTTTGGGAGAAGATATGGTGAAGGTAATTCACTTTACCTTTTTTATTTCTATTAGAAAGTTAGGTTAAGTAGTGGTAAGGTGTAAGAAGAAAGTAATTTCCTAGTGTCTGTAACACAGGATCATTCCTAGAGCGGAATTGAGTCTTGCTCTGCTGTTCTTCCCATCTGCCTTTATATAGTAGCGCCCCGCGGCTTTACCCGCCTAGTTCCCGTTCCCGTGGGAATATGGGGATAAAATATAGCATCTGTTACTCAGGGTGAGTGAAGCTAGCTTTCTGATGGTGAAAGAATTTTTGAAATCGGTCCAGTAGTTTTTGCGTTTATTCGCTACATACAAAAATACAAATCTTTCCTCTTTATAATATTAGTATAGACGAGCTTCCACCCGCAACTTCGCTCGCGTTAATAGTGTTTTGATAATCACTTCAGCTATCATTAAAAAAACTAATATAAATCTTTAATCTGAAATATGTTTTTTTTTTCTCTATCTTATCTGATTTATCTAAAAGCAACATCTACTCCCTTCGCTTTCCCTCTCCTAGAGAGGAGGCCTGTGTCCCAGCTGTGGGAACGTTAAAAGGCTGGTTATGATTTATTATGAACATCTACTCCCTTCGCAGCTTGTTCTCGCCTACATACAGCCGCACATCATGTAATTAGGAGCGGCGTTCGATCTGCGATTATCTGTGGTTGCGTCACTGCACTAGTCGACCGCAGTCGCGCTGCCGCCGTCGTCCGCGCAGCCGCGCTGGACACGTAGAAAGTAATACTAGGGCTGTCAATGTTCGGCGGCGACCTCTCTCGTCCGGTCCAGTCCATGGTATAGAGCAAGAAGGCATGGGAAGCAATCAAGGAGAAAGCGAAACGCGTGAGGAGAAGGAATCCTCACGCCTCAGCCATCAGCAGCATCTTGGGTATCGTAAGGTCGACGACGCGTTGTGTACCAGGCGCGCATCAAAGATATTATGTCGGCTGACGGGCCCACTAGGGCCAGTGCCTGCCAGAGTTGTAGAATTGTTCGAAACAGTTTTCGTGACGGCTATGGAACGCAAAGAAGCCGAAAATAGACCTAAGTGGCGTGCAATTGGAGAGGCCTATGTCCAGCAGTTGATTGCAACAGGCTGTTGATGATGATGATGATGGAACGCAAAAGGCATTTGAAGGAACACGGGTGGGGTTTAGTCAGTAATCGCCTGACACTCTCTCTCGCTTTCCAGAGCGAGAGAAGTCGCAGGGAGTAGTACTCTGAAGATGTCCCATAAAATAAAAAGAGTTTTGCGTCCGGTTTTCAGGGAAAGTGTTTTTGGGAATTTCTATCAGGAATTGCTCATGAATAGATTGAAATCTAGATTTATTTTCAGTTAATGGAAATAGTATCTTCTGAACATTGCCAACTGCACTGGTGGAAATAATGCATTGAATTGCACTTCTGCCGGTGAATTCACCCGCGCGGCAGTCCAAGGTTATTATACTCCCAGGATTAAATATATTATTCTATGCCCTATCTCTCTGTCGTAAACCATGTCTTACCTGTGTGCCTGTCATCCCTGAAGAGGTAACAGACAGACTGACAGAGTTACCTACTTTCGCATTCTTATAATAACGAGCTTCGTCCGCGTAAATGTCAGGGAATTATCCCAAGGGAACATACCTACTCCCGTGATAAAAGGGATGCGCTATTCCTGACAATAATTATCTTTCTCTGAACCGAATTTCGTCCAGATCCGTTCTGGTGTGATGAGAAACAAACATCCATCCACGGAGTAGTTTCAAAATGACAGCCCTGACTACGTATGGTTACAGTGACGCGTGCGACAACACGACGACCGATAGTTAAGATTCCTACCGGCTATTTATTCTAAAATACCAAACTTATTTCCTGCATGCATTCTGCGTGGATTGACAATTAACTAAAACAAGTTACTTACATACAAAATGTACGGGGCGGACGTGATCGACTGGACTGTAGGGTGGCCAGGGTAGGTTATCCTATTCTTCAAAAGTGGACTGTATGGTGACAACCCACCTAGGTATAAATGATCCAGACGCGTTGACGCTCCGTCTATAAGCTACGGGCCATGAGGATGCAACCCTTAGCTGAATACTTGCTATACTTGCTGTTATTGACACAGTATATAGGGGTAGGTATAGAGGGCTTACCAATAAAGTCACAATAAAACACTATTTAACTTGTTCACTATGCACTTAGCGATTTGAAGGGTGAAATTCGCGACTATATGATTCTACATTTAGGTATAAATTCGAAATATCTTGCAAATGACTACAAATTCTATAAATTTTCAATGTTACTATTGTACGGCGCAACTATACCGTATCGACACCCAAAAAATCACCGTGTGTGATGAAGTTTATTAACTTAAATTTTCACTATGCTAATTCTAGATTTTAGGCTATATCTAGGCTTAGGTCTATGTGAGTAGGGGTTGTCGTACCTTCATGGATAGCCCTCGGTAGGCTCCACACAGCGGAGACGAATTCACCCCTTCATCCCCCTCCATGTAGGGGTGGGATGCCGAAAACTATACAAAACTATAGTAGGCGCGAAGCTATTACCTACTTGGGGTGAATTTACCGTAAAACTATGCTAGGAGGGCTATACAGCTATATGTATCTCTATAGATACGACAACCCTCTACAAAACTACATATGTTTCAACCCTGTCACTTAGGGGGTTGCAACTCTATAAGCGTATATGTTTCAGGGGGATAAAAATAAACAGTTTTATTTAAACCTAAATTACGGCTTTATGCCTGCATACACTATAGACATCTATATATCCCCTGAAAGGATTTTTCAAGGCGGTTCTATTTCAGACATTTAGAAGTCTAGAATCTAGACTTGTTTTTTCGGGAAAGGAAGAGGGTAGATGCAAAGTGTTTTATTTTGTGCATACCTTCACCAGGGCTATTTATCAAAAACTGTTGACCAATCACGTACCAGCACCCTCCTGCTCTGTGATTGGTCAGTGTCGCTTTTAGCTATGCGACTACCTTTGACCTAATATTTCAGGTCTCAATTTACCAAGCCCTTTCTATTTACCTATGTATGTCTGTCTGTGTGTGTATATACCTCGATTACCTTATATACCACCGATATACCTTTATATACCTTGATTACCTTTATATACCTTCGATTACCAGGGTTACCATGTGTTTACTGTTATGTGTAAGGGATAGGATACCCTACCTAACTATATTCTATCTATTTGGAAGAAATAAAGGCTCCAAGGGCTTATATACTGCCTCTTGAGAGCAAACAACTGTAACGAATGTGTTTTATTTCAATAACAAACTATGTATCAACTATAGCTACCTATAACTATCTATACTATGCAGCTTTATTTGTTACAGCATTCTATTACTAACTAACTACCTATAACTACCTATACCATGTAGTCGCGGTTTTATTTGTTGCAACATTCTATGTACTACTATAGCTACTTATAACTATCTATACTATGTAGCTAAGACGCATCGTCGCGAACATCTCTCCCGCCGTGCAGTGCAGCGATGACTCGGTGCGATGACGTCGCGGCGCTGCAGAAACCCGGTGAGCGACGCCTGTAGCCACGTCGCCCGCTGCGCGGCGCCGGTGCTCGATGCCGGTGCTCGATGCAGCTGTGCAGTCGCCGGTCTGCCGCTTCCCTGCTGTGGGTCGCCTGCAGTCGCAAGGCTGTTGCGTAGGCTCTCGCAAATGTGCGAGCTGTGGGCCGGATGGCCCGCTGTCTGTGCGAGCTGCGAATGCGCGCAGCGTCGCTTGCTGCGGTGGCAAGCTGTGTAGGCAGCATTGCCTGCTGTATCGCCTGCTCAAAGCAAGGCGGTGGCGGGCCGAATATGCCCGCAATGGGGGCTAGCTGCGCCCGTGGGCGGCATCGCCCGCTATGTTGGCGAGCTGCGTGAGCAGCATCGCCTGCTGCTGCTCGCTTGATGCGAGCCGAATGCGGACCGAATATGTCCGCGGGGGTGAGCTGCGCCAGTGGGCAGCATCACTCGCTATGTTGGCGAGCTGTGGGAGCATCGCCGGCTACTGCTCGCTTGATGCGAGCCGAATGCGGACCGAATATGTCCGCGGTGGGGTGAGCTGCGCCTTGCGGGCAGCGCCACCCATCTATGGTTGGCGAGCTGTGAGAGCAGCATCGCCCGCTACTGCTCGCTTGATGCGAGCCGAATGCGGACCGAATATGTCCGCGGTGAGGTGAGCTGCGCCTTGCGGGCAGCATCACTCGTCTATGGGTTGGCGAGCTGTGAGAGCAGCATCGCCTGCTGTGTCGCCTGCACAAAGCAAGGCGGCGGCGGGCCGGATATGCCCGCAGTGGGGCGAGCTGCGCCTTGCGGGCAGCGTCGCCCAGCTATCGGTTGGCGAGCTGTGAGAGCAGCATCGCCTGCTACTGCTCGCTTGATGCGAGCCGAATGCGGACCGAATATGTCCGCGGTGGGGTGAGCTGCGCCTTGCGGGCAGCGTCACCCATCTATGGTTGGCGAGCTGTGAGAGCAGCATCGCCTGCTGTGTCGCCTGCACAAAGCAAGGCGGCGGCGGGCCGGATACGCCCGCAGTGGGGCGAGCTGCGCCTTGCGGGCAGCGTCGCCCAGCTATCGGTTGGCGAGCTGTGTGAGCAGCATCGCCTGCTACTGCTCGCTTGATGCGAGCCGAATGCGGACCGAATATGTCCGCGGTGGGGTGAGCTGCGCCTTGCGGGCAGCGTCACCCATCTATGGTTGGCGAGCTGTGAGAGCAGCATCGCCTGCTGTGTCGCCTGCACAAAGCAAGGCGGCGGCGGGCCGGATACGCCCGCAGTGGGGCGAGCTGCGCCTTGCGGGCAGCGTCGCCCAGCTATCGGTTGGCGAGCTGTGAGAGCAGCATCGCCGGCTATTGCCCGCTGAATGCGAGCCGGTTGCGGACCGAATATGTCCGCGGGGGGCGAGCCGCGAAGCATCACCCATCCGGTTGGCGAGCTGTGAGAGCAGCATCGCCGGCTATTGCTCGCTTGACGCGAGCCGAATGCGGACCGAACATGTCCGCAGGAGGTGAGTTGCGCCGGTGGGCAACATCACACTCTCTCTGTCCGCTGAAAGTAAGTTGGTAGCGGGCCGGATATGCCCGCACGGGGGGCGAGCTGCGCGTGTTGGCAGCGTCACCCATCTATCTGTTGGTTGGCGAGCTGTGGGAGCAGCATCGCCTGCTGTTGTCTTACTTTGGTAGTGGGACAAGTTTCTTCACTGGACGCTTTAAGGTGCCGCCGGATGTGCGCACCTCAGCTGTCCGGACCTCTCCATCAGCGCCCGGGAAAACTGCGATTATGCGGCCTCGCGGCCACGTGTTGCGAGGCAGCTGGCCGTCTGCGATGAGTACGGGATCACCCACCTGCAGATTAGGGCCACGGCTATGGGGCTCCCGCCGGTGTTGGAGCTCGGGTAGGTACTCACGTACCCAGCGGCGCCAGAACTGGTCGGCGAGTGCTTGTGAGCGCCGCCAGTGGCGCTTGCTGTCGATGTCGTGCTCTGTGAACACGCCAGGCGTCGGCAGCCGGGCTGAACCACCCAGGAGGAAGTGGTTCGGCGTGATGGACTCGTCATCGTCACTGTGAACTGAAACATGGGTTAGTGGTCGACTGTTGACCGTATATTCGGCCTCACACAACAGTGTGTGTAACACCTCTTCATGTGGGTGTTTTTCGTGAAGTATAGTCTGTAATGCTGTCTTCACACATCGGACTAGGCGCTCCCATGCGCCACCCATAAAAGGCGCTGATGGAGTGATGAAGCGCCATACTATGCCTCGGCGACTTGCCTCTTCTTTGAAGGCGTCTCGGAGCTCTTTGTCGGCACCGTGCATGTTGGTGCCGTTGTCTGAATGTATTTCTGTTGGACATCCTCTGCGTGCAGCGAAGCGGCGCAGTGCTAGTATCGCGGAGTCTGCGCTGAGGCTTGCGGCGATTTCCAGGTGTACCGCTCTGGTGGTCAGGCACGTAAATAGAGCCACGTACCTCTTCTGATGCTGGCGACCGACTGTAACGGATAGCGGACCGAAATAGTCGAGTCCAGTGAATGTGAACGGCCTCTGATGATGAGCTAGACGCGTTCTGGGGTGGTCGCCTGTAGCTGGTACTGGTGCGCACGCCTTCCTAATGCGACACGGTAAACAACGTGTCACTACCATCTTCGTTGTGGGTCTCATTCTGACGACCCAGTAATGCTGTCGGACTTCATTGATGGTCATCTCGGTTCCACTGTGTTGTAAGCTGCGGTGTGTCCAGTCTATGTAGAGCTGAGTTATACGATGGTCGCCATGTAATATGGGTGGGCGCTTGACGTCTTCTGTTATTTTGTCGATTCTATCTATACGACTTCTGAGGCGTATGACGTCATCCTTCAATTCTATTTGCAACGGTCGTAGGGCGCTGTCCTTATCTATTTCTTCGTTTCCTCGCAAACTTGTCAACTCGCGGGAAAACATCTGTTGCTGTACAGCTTGCACGAGTAACCTCTCCGCTTGTTGGAGGTATTCGGCTTCTATTAAAAAACTATATTTTGACGTCACTGGGGACGTCACTGATGCTGTAGGAGGGGGCACTGCCGTCTTTGTACGTTTCCTCCAATCCGGATCCGCTTCTATATTTTTCCTTGTTCTTTTATAGAACGTGTTTTCTTTGGGCGGCCGACATTTGGCGACGAAGCGTAGTACTGTCGCCGTCGCTCTCAACAGTCGTTCCCATTTTGAAAATCTTGCTGGATCGGGTATGACTTCTGTGAGTCTTCTATCTATATTTTCTATAGCGACTAAGGTTCGCTCCTCACCCGTCTGTTCCTCTAGTGGAGGCTTCTCTATTGGCCATGTTGTCGACTCTTCATACAGGAAGCTGGGGCCACAAAACCACTCGTGTCTCGAATCAAAGTGCTGTGGTACGTCACGAGTGGCTGCGTCTGCTATGTTTTTCTTAGTGGGCACCCATCGCCAGTCTTCGACTCTACTATGCTCTTCTATGGCAGCTATGCGGTGCGCGACGAACGGTTTGTAAACTCGAGCTCCTCTTCTGATCCAGGTCAGCACGGTTTTGCTGTCTGACCAGTATGTCACGGAGGCCGGCTTGACTCCGTGTTCTCGGATGACAGCTGCAGCGACGCGGGTCCCCATCACCGCGGCCTGCAGCTCGAGTCGGGGTATCGATTGGAGCTTGAGTGGCGCCACCTTTGCCTTGGCCATGACGAGGCTCACGTGAGTCTTGCCATCTTCTGTAGAGATACGCCAGTACACCGCTGCGGCGTACGAAGTTTCGCTCGCGTCCGTGAAAACGTGGACTTGCGTTTCTATGGCGTCGCTATATCCTGGGTAACATCTTGGTACTGTGACTTGTGCAAGATTCTGTAGATGTTGAACCCAACTTCTCCATGCTGTGGCCAAGTCTGTGTCGAACGGCTGGTCCCAGTCGACTCCTCTTCTCCATGCTTCTTGGAGTATCTGTTTGGCGCGAATCGTTACGGGTGAGGCTAGGCCGAGTGGGTCGTATAGTGACATCACTATTTTCAGCGCCTCTCTCTTTGTGGGCACCTCCTTCTGTAATACGCCACTCGGTAATCGGGCTAGGCTCAGATTGAAACCCAGCGTATCTGCTCTTGGTCTCCATATTAGGCCAAGAATTTTTTCTGTATGGTCGCCGATGTCGACGACTTCTGTTTCTATAAGCGACGGTTCTATCTTTTGTATGACGTCGATGTCATTAGATACCCATTTCTTAATTTCGAAACGAGCCTGTTGGTGTATCTTCTTCACCGCTGTTGCTATGTGTGTCGCTTCTTCTGCTGTTCTATAGCTATCCAGATAATCGTCCATATAATGGTTCTTCACTATTGCTTCTACTGCTTCTGGATGCTGTTCTATGTGCCGGTTCGCGTTCCAATTCTTCGCGAATATGGCCGTGCACGGTGAGCTTGCCGCGCCGAATATGATTGACGTCATTCGATACTCGTCGGGGGCTCCTTCTCTTCTATTGCCTCTCCACAAATATCGGAGGGCGTCTCTATCTTCAGGTCGTACTTTGACCTGCATGAACATTTCGGTAATGTCACCTGAAACGGCTATCGGATATCTACGAAACCTCATCATGACGCCGGGCAGCGACTGTAACAGGTCCGGTCCTGTGAGTAGGAAGTCGTTCAGCGACATTCCATTCGATTTAGCTGCGGCGTCGTGTACTATTCGAAACTTCTCCGGCTTCATGGGATTGAAGACGTCGAAATGAGGCAGATACCAGGTTCTTCCTGGCGTGGTCTGTTTGGGCGCTTTTTCTGCGTACCCTTTTGAAAGGAGCGAGTCCATCTGTTCTATATATTTATTTCGAAGACTCGGATCTTTGTCGAGCTTCTTTTCTATAGAGATCAGCCGCTTGTGTGCTGTCCCATAACTATCGGGCATTTCAAAATTGTTATTTTTCCATAACATAGCTGTTTCTATATGCCCATCTGTCAACTGTTTGGTATGTCTTTTCAAGATGTCTTCAGCCTGCTTCTCTGGATCAGAATCTGGACGCCGAGGATTTACTATTAGGGACTCGAGTGCGAAAAATTCACGAAGTTGCTCGTTCAGTCTGTCGTCTCTATTTTCTCTATCTTCTCTGCATGCGCTGACGTAATGCACCTGCTGACCGAGTATTCTAGTGTGCGCGCCATGTAGCGTCCATCCAAGCGTTGTAAATGACGCTATTGGCTGGTGCCTGGGGCCTCTTCTGACTTCACTGGCAAGGAGAAGGTGCCAGTTGTCTTGGCCAATCAAAATCTTGGGCGCGCCAACATCATAGACTAGCTGCTCTTTCAAGTCGATGAGATGTTTGCAATGTGTGACATCTTCTTCAAGGACTGTCTGTGACGCGAGATTAAGCTTCGGTATGGTGCGCGCTCTGAACGGCACCCTATTTCTATGCTGACTCGCGAGTGTCACTGTGACTCTTTTCGAACAAGGAGTGTCGATCATGGTGTCACCGATCGCACCAATCTTCAGTGGGTCGATCTTGCCCTCGGCTCCGACTTGGTTGGCGATGTCTTCATCGATCAACGATACGGTCGATCCATCGTCGAGTAGGGCGAACGTAGATGCCTCTCCCGCCGGTCCAATGACCCGGACCGGGATGATCTTCAAATAGGCGTGATTCGACGATGATCTTGAGCTGGCGACTGTCTCCTTGGGCTCCTTTTTGACTTCGGTCTGTCTGGGCTTTTCGGCTGCCACCGCAGCAGGCTTCTTGTCGTAATGAAGTAGCCGACTGTGCGTGGCTGTACACCCCTTGACGTCACACTTCTTCGCGTTGCATTTATGCCGCTCTCTTCTTGGCTTCAGGCAACGGAAGCACAGGTTTAGATTCTTCGCAATTTCCCATCTCTTGTTACTATTACTATTCTTGAACTTCGAGCAATCGCGTTCTATATGGCCATCCTTCTCACACAGTCGGCACTTGCTTGCTGACTTCTCTGTTGTTGTGTGAGTCCTCTGCTGCGGTGTGCGTCGGTTGGATGAGCCCTCTGTCTTGATGTTTTCAGCAGGAGCGAAAGCGCTGCAGTATCGAGCTTGTTCGGTAATGAATTCGCTAAACAGCGACAAGTCTGGCAAGGTCTGGTACTTTTCTGTATATATACGGTACCACTGTACACGTATCGAGTTCGGTAGCTTCTCTGTCAAGGTTCGCATGAGCTCGGCGTTGATCAGGTAATGATCCTTCTTCAATGCTCGCAGCGTTACTATAGCGCACCTCACGTGGCTTGCGAATGAGCAAATATCCTTTGGATTTTCACTGCATCGTGTCAGTCCTCGCAATCTATCTGTTTCGGCCTGTGCTATCGAATCTGGTCGGCCGAATTGCAGCTCGAGTTCCTTCATTATGTCATCTGGTCTTGCATGGCCGATGAGTTCTGAACTAACTGTTTCTAAAGCGCGTCCATGCAGGCTTCTTCTAAGTCTTGCTGTATTCTCGACATCGTTGAAATATTTTCGAGTTGTTTCATAAATGGCTCGAAATGACAACCATTCTGTATGCGCACCACTGAAGTTCGGTAAAGTCATAATGACCTTCGACGCCGAGGAGGAATTCTGTGACTGCTGTTCTGTTTTCTTGTCAACTAAAGATGCTATAGCAGCCGTAAGGTCCGTAACGAATGGACGTAAATTATCCTCGCTCCTATCGTCTTCTATTTTCTTCATAGGTGGTGGCTCTATCTGTTTAGCACTATCTGGATCTATGTGCGTTCGACGAGAGTCCACTATTGGTTCGAAGTCCACAGGGGGGGGCGGTTGCTGTCGACTATCACGGATGTCCCCCTCGGCGGCGTTGGTCTCTCTCTGATCAGGAACAGGTTCAGGCGCCTCTTCCAGCCAGGAACGCACGTACTCTTCATTTGAGTTTCTATCGTCCATATATTCTTCGTCCGACTCTTGTTCGGCTCTCTGAAGTGCTAACTGGGCAAGCTCCAACTTAATCTTTAATAAGTCTTCACGAGCCTTCTGTAATTTTCTATATGACCGCGGTGACCTGTCAATGGTCGACGGCGGACGTCTATGTTCTATACGGGCGTCACCCCGGGTAGTCATTGGCAAGACTCGGCTATCTCTTCTATTTGACGGCTTCATTGTACTATCTGAAGTCGTCTCAAAGCGGGTTCCCTTCCTTGAGGTCGATGGCATCTGTTTCTGTACTGTTGTCGGCAATGGTGCAGGTACTCGTTCTATTGCTGAAGCTTCTATCTGTTCTATTCGTTCAGCGGCAGCAGGCGGAGACACGTCTTCACTGCGCTGCTGCATCGATCGCGCCGTCCCAGACGATGAAGGCGAACGCGGCGGCACCTGATGATGGATAGCAGGAACCCTCTCGGTTGGTTCCTGTATCGGAACTGTCCACGCCTCGGATGATTTGCCATGCGACCTCGTGATCGGCATTGTTGAAGTCTTCAATGAATCTTCAAAACTATTCGGTAGTCCACTGGTAAGCCTCAGGTGAAACGTCAATCCAAGTTTCCCAAAAAAAAAATTTTTCTAAAAATTTTCAAAATTCTTCAAAGTCCCCAATCTTCAAAAAATATTCTAAGTTCGGATTGACTGAAACTTTTCTAAGTCCCAGACTGTTCAAATTCTTCTATGTGTGAAGTCGATCGAAATTCTCTAAGTCCAAAATTCTTCAAAAATATTCCAAGTCCCGCTTGATCAAAACTTTTCTAAGTGTCAGGTTGTTGAAAATTTTCCAAGTTCAAAAATCTTCAAAAATTTTCCAAGTCCCGGATTGTTGAAAATTTTCTAAGTTCAAAATTCTTCAAAAAATTTTCCAAGTTCAAAATCTTCAAAAATATTCTAAGTGTCGGAACCCCTTAAAATTCTCAAAGTGTGAAGTCGTTCGAAATTTTCTAAGTTCAGCTTGATTAAATTTCTTCTATGTTGTTGCTTCACTATCAATCTGCCTAGGGGTAGTTTTCTTGAAGGGATGATTTCTTCAAGGTCCGACTTCTATTTAGCTTCTAGGGACACCCTTCGTGTCTTGAAATGTTGAAGGGTAGTTTTTTCTTCAAGGGGGTGCGACTTCACAATAGGGGTTGCGCCTTCAGGGTAGCTGCGTGGTTCTATAAATCCAACTTCCAAATAGCTAGATCAGGCTATCTTCAAAATATCCGGCTCCGATGGACCAGAAAATGTACGGGGCGGACGTGATCGACTGGACTGTAGGGTGGCCAGGGTAGGTTATCCTATTCTTCAAAAGTGGACTGTATGGTGACAACCCACCTAGGTATAAATGATCCAGACGCGTTGACGCTCCGTCTATAAGCTACGGGCCATGAGGATGCAACCCTTAGCTGAATACTTGCTATACTTGCTGTTATTGACACAGTATATAGGGGTAGGTATAGAGGGCTTACCAATAAAGTCACAATAAAACACTATTTAACTTGTTCACTATGCACTTAGCGATTTGAAGGGTGAAATTCGCGACTATATGATTCTACATTTAGGTATAAATTCGAAATATCTTGCAAATGACTACAAATTCTATAAATTTTCAATGTTACTATTGTACGGCGCAACTATACCGTATCGACACCCAAAAAATCACCGTGTGTGATGAAGTTTATTAACTTAAATTTTCACTATGCTAATTCTAGATTTTAGGCTATATCTAGGCTTAGGTCTATGTGAGTAGGGGTTGTCGTACCTTCATGGATAGCCCTCGGTAGGCTCCACACAGCGGAGACGAATTCACCCCTTCATCCCCCTCCATGTAGGGGTGGGATGCCGAAAACTATACAAAACTATAGTAGGCGCGAAGCTATTACCTACTTGGGGTGAATTTACCGTAAAACTATGCTAGGAGGGCTATACAGCTATATGTATCTCTATAGATACGACAACCCTCTACAAAACTACATATGTTTCAACCCTGTCACTTAGGGGGTTGCAACTCTATAAGCGTATATGTTTCAGGGGGATAAAAATAAACAGTTTTATTTAAACCTAAATTACGGCTTTATGCCTGCATACACTATAGACATCTATATATCCCCTGAAAGGATTTTTCAAGGCGGTTCTATTTCAGACATTTAGAAGTCTAGAATCTAGACTTGTTTTTTCGGGAAAGGAAGAGGGTAGATGCAAAGTGTTTTATTTTGTGCATACCTTCACCAGGGCTATTTATCAAAAACTGTTGACCAATCACGTACCAGCACCCTCCTGCTCTGTGATTGGTCAGTGTCGCTTTTAGCTATGCGACTACCTTTGACCTAATATTTCAGGTCTCAATTTACCAAGCCCTTTCTATTTACCTATGTATGTCTGTCTGTGTGTGTATATACCTCGATTACCTTATATACCACCGATATACCTTTATATACCTTGATTACCTTTATATACCTTCGATTACCAGGGTTACCATGTGTTTACTGTTATGTGTAAGGGATAGGATACCCTACCTAACTATATTCTATCTATTTGGAAGAAATAAAGGCTCCAAGGGCTTATATACTGCCTCTTGAGAGCAAACAACTGTAACGAATGTGTTTTATTTCAATAACAAACTATGTATCAACTATAGCTACCTATAACTATCTATACTATGCAGCTTTATTTGTTACAGCATTCTATTACTAACTAACTACCTATAACTACCTATACCATGTAGTCGCGGTTTTATTTGTTGCAACATTCTATGTACTACTATAGCTACTTATAACTATCTATACTATGTAGCTAAGACGCATCGTCGCGAACACAAAACGTCTGCTATGTTATTTTCGTTTGTCCAGTTATGTCATGACGCGAGTCAGGTAGTAAATTATTCATTTTAGTCCGCCGCTGTTGCATGAATGGAATTTGATTTTGTGTCAGTTTGACAATAGACAGTGCTTTGACTTTATTTCCGGGTGGTATTTCCTAACATTATCAAAGATTACGATATTATTTTAACTTTCCCAGAAGGCATATCTAACGTTAGACAGAGTTAGAAGTCACCATATATCATCATAATCAGCATTTTAATGTTCCCACTGCTGGGACACAGGCCTCCTCTATAGGCTAGGGAATGGGCAGTAATCCACCACCAGTGCGGGTTGGTGAATGTCACATGCCTTCGATTTTTTGGTTCTAGGACATTCCGGTTTCTCACGATGTTTTCCTTCACCGTTTTGAGAGCAGTGGAGATAAATTTGAACCCGCGACTTACAATTCGTAAGTCGGGGCCGTTACCACTCGGCCACCCATTAAGATTTCTGTGCGGCCACCACTCCTAAAGTAATAAAGTATAATAAATAAATACTATTTATTCTACTTTATTACTTTAGGTTAGTTAGTAGGGTTGATCATTGGTAAACGAAGCCAAGAAGATGGATACTGGTTTGGTATAGCTATACCTCCCGATGGTACATTTAGAGAGAGAGATCGGCCAAGATTTGATCTCAGCAGTGGTTAGCTTATACTCGGTGGAAATATTGACCTCCTTCTTCCTTGAATATTGATCCAGGTCGTGGTAGATTGCCATGGGAGAGTAAAGACCCTCATAGTCCCACGCCCGGGATCTACAACGGCTCGACGTGCTTTTGAAGGAATGGTCACAATATCAACTTCCAAACTCCTGGCTGGTACTGAGAAGTTCATAATGGAAAACCTAATTACACTCTGGAAATAAACCCTGGACCTTATACTGAGCAGTCGCTTTTGCAAAACATGTACAGAAATTCATCGGTATTTTAAATGGCAGTTTTTTAAATGACCACACAAATTTTTAACCGAATTCCAAAAAAGGAAGATGTTCTCAATTCAACTGCATTTTTTTGTGTGTTACCTCATAACTTTGTACTGGGTGAACCGATTTTGATGATTCTTTTTATATTCGGTGGTGCTACTTTGTTACTGTAACCATATTTTAAAATGATACCATTTGCCATTTTATGTTTGTAACAATGAACCAATTTTACTTTGTAACAAATGAACACTGAACAGGCTTCTTCTGGGTAAGCTCATTCCATCGTAGATTTTGTCTCTGTCACCTGTGACCTAGACTAGAGTCAAGAGCAAATCCATTTCACAATAAAAAAAAATACCTAACAATAGGTAATCGTATGTAGGTATATATCTACCTACATAATAATAATATTGATTGGATTCAAGTTTCCGAGAGTACTTACTTGTTTTATAACGTAACGTGTTCCTGCACGTTATGCAACTTTGATTAATGCTAGACAGATTTTCGATGATCGATCATACTCGGACAAGTGCTTAAAAATCAATTATTTGAATCAAGTATAGGCGGGACATGCAAGTAATTTTTGTGTCGTTGATGTTTTTTTTTATCCTGACTGATGCGTGTACAAATATTTAATATATCCACATATAATATAAATTTAAATAAAAGCCAGCAAAAATACAGTCGGTTACTACATCGAAGTCCAACCATAGATTTCGCCCCGCCCCTAAAGCGCCATTTTTTTTTAAATTTAATGTCAGATAGCTTATATGCATTGTCCAATTTAAAAGTCTCGTTCCATGCGATGCAATCGGAAACACGCACCTGCATAGTGTCGTCAGTTCTTTGGAAATCGGTTTTCTGACGAAAATAAATGCGCTATTTGCAATTTGGCACACCCCTGGCTCATTGGCTGGCAACGCCCATGTACAAATGCACCCTTTTTTCCGGTGAATATTCCGATGGTATAGCATTTCGATATGATTGGGGAGAGACGGCTTTACATGTTTTTCGATGCACGGAGGTGTCACACCACCAACCTTCGATCTCCAGGCTCCTACTAATGGAACCGAGTTTAAGGGATTCTGCTATTAAATGTAATAATATTTAATTATTTAACATATAATATATTATTATTATTTCCTACTCATTATAAAAATGACGTAAAAGTTAGTTAGAGTATAGAAAACATATTATAAGGAAATAACAAAACGTAACCGATTGACAGCTTCTGCCATGTTTCCGAGCTGACAATCAAATTGAATTTGACAAGTTCACAATTCAATTAGTCGTAAAAACACTGAAGAGAAAATCTATTTTTACTACTATTGCATTCAATTATAATGATAGTCTAGTTTGCATTTACTAATAAAAATATGGATATAACTGCTGCTGCCACGAAGCCGAGTAACCTCGCTCCTAACGTCGCCGTTAACGCTGTTTTACTCCCAAGTCAAGAGTTGCCTGCTGAAACTCCAATTGTATCGGGTTACGACTGGGAAAATGGCACTGATTTCAACAAAATACTCGAGAGCTACACCCGATCTGGTTTCCAAGCTACCAGCTTCGGTAACGCAGTCCAAGAAATCAACAAAATGCTGAAATGTCGCTCCGTTCCATTGACTGAAGAAACAAGTGACCCTTATGAAGAAGACGTTTTTATTAAAAAGAAGACTAACTGCACTATATTTTTGGGATATACTTCTAACATGATATCGTCCGGACTACGTGATACGCTTAGGTTTTTGGTAAAAAACAAGCTGGTTGACTGTATTGTGACGACTGCTGGAGGTGTCGAAGAGGATTTCATCAAATGTCTCGCGCCTACATACGTCGGAGACTTCAATTTAAACGGGAAAATGCTCAGAACTCGTGGCATTAACAGAATTGGTAACTTGTTAGTACCAAATGACAATTACTGCAGATTTGAAGAGTGGGTGACACCACTACTTGATGAAATGCTTGATGAACAGATTGCAAATGGGACTGTATGGACTCCTTCAAGGATTATCGCAAGATTAGGCGAAAAAATCAATGATGAGAGTTCAGTATGCTACTGGGCATGGAGAAACAATATTCCAATATTCAGTCCTGCGTTAACAGATGGTTCTCTAGGTGATATGATGTATTTCCACTCATACAAGCGTCCAGGACTGATCATAGATATTTTAAGTGACTTAAGGAGGTTGAATACTATGGCTGTCAAGGCTAATAATACGGGTATGATTATATTAGGTGGCGGTGTGATAAAGCACCACATTTGTAATGCTAATCTGATGAGAAATGGGGCAGATTATGCTGTATACATTAATACTGCAAGTGAGTTTGATGGCAGTGATGCTGGTGCGAGACCTGATGAGGCAGTGTCTTGGGGCAAAATTAGACCAAATTCTACACCAGTTAAACTGTATGCAGATGCAACGTTGGTGTTCCCGCTGATAGTCGGTCAGACATTTGCGAAGCATCATTTTAGCAATAAAAAGAATGTGTAAATTGTATTTTTGGTATTATTTTAGCCTGTCGACCTAAAAAATCTAGAAAGTTGAAATTTGGTATATTTTTACTTTATAGCAAAAACATTCTATGATCACTGATATTTACGTGGATAAAGTCGCAAGCATCAATTAGTTATAAGCTTTATTGTATGCCTCAAAATAAGTACAAGACAAACATTTGTAAAAACAAGTGGACAGTGGGCACTCATTCCTTAGTTAAGGGACTTAATACTTCTAGTCCATAAGGTTCACAATTCAACATCAAAATACTGGTAATCTCTTTGAAATGCAAATAAAATAAAACTACATTCAAGCATCACAACAAAGAAGTAATGTTATCACTTATCAGTAATGAGATTTGCACTGATAAGGTTTATGTTGGGATTTTTATTTTATGTGTTTAATAAACCCAACACCATCTGCTTATAAGAAGAATGCAAGTAGGTACTCTAATAACTTTTGAGATTAATGGAATAATCGTTACGTAAAAAAAGGTCTACAAGAAAAGTATTAATCTATCAATTACGAGATTGCATGTCAGTGTAGTTTCAGTATGGTTTTTTTACCTGACTGTCCGAGAGGACGGTATTGTTATTGAAAACATGAAAAGATCTGACACCAGTCATTCCAAGCGGTGTTGTTAGCAGTATTACTGGATTGTGGAGGCCATTCTGGTTAGACTGAACGCCAATTCCAACATATTTTGAAGAAAGCTAAGCAGATTGAGATTGAAAAAGATTATATTATGGCCCTCCCCGCCACCTGGCGACGAAGTATAAAAGTAATTAATTTACTGCCATCTGTTGTGGAGTAGAAAAAGTAAAATTTCGCAACATACTGCCATCTTTCGGTAAATACTGAAACTACTATGACGCCATGATAACGACTATGTTATCAATTTGGAAGATTGATTATCTTTTTTATTTTGTATTGAGCTAATTTTCTTCTATAAAATAGTGAGGAATTGTTCATCTCAAATTTTTAATTCCAGATAATTGTTTTAACAACAGTAATTAAAAACGATTTCAGCAAAACGGTGTGAATGAACTGTCAAATATGCAATGAAGTTAGCCGCTGTCTGGAATCCCTCAATCGTATTAGTGTGCGTCCGTGAACAGCTTTTCTAATGATGTGTGCTGTCTGTGAAAGCGGCTTTGAAGCTCCGTCCTGCGAGTTCGTTTGCCCAACTTTGTTCATCGTATTCAGCGGCGCTACCCGGCCGGTCGTACGTCTCGCATATTGTTTACGTCCAAATCTTTACAACCAAACATGCCTGCCTAACATAATTTAAACAAAAAATGGACGTGTGCAAATTAGAAAACGAATTTTACTAGCAAGTGTTGCAATTTTATGTGATAAAGTGCGTTAAAATGTGCGTGATGCGTCCGTTTTTGCTGGTTATGCTCCTTCTATCCGGTAAGTCGCATCCTTTGAGCCCTTTGGTGGGCTATTTATAGGTCCTTACGGTCATTCCGTGCAGATATTAATGGGAATTTGTTAGAATACATAATTTGTTGCACGTTTCAGTAGAAGTCGAAACTCTTTGATGTTGACAGTGAGCGGACGTTCCGAGAATGCCTTTGCTTCGTTTGATGTTATTATGAACGGAGACGCGTGTTTTATAGCTCGTTTTGAATTTAGATTGCCGATTGTTTAGTTTTAATGCCTCCCTTGTCAATTGCCTTGTATTTTGTTAATTTTTATTAGGTAGGTTTCATGATTTTGGCACTAATTGTGTAATTTCTCTATCTAGCGTAAATTCATATTGGAAAACCAATAAAATTAATACCCACCTAATTAATTCTTACATAGAATTTAATAAGTTCTTACTGTGTCTATAGAAATCACCAATTCTGTCTATAATTTAGTTTATTTTAGATGTTCCTGAAAAGATAAACCACTCAAGTTATCAAACTATTAAGTACCTACCTATTTACCTACTATCATTTTTTTTAAATTTTTATTAAATTTATACCTAATCACGCTGAATCTTATACTTAACTGTTATGCCAAACAAAAATAAAAACCCTTATAAATTTTAGACTATTTTCCTCAAAAACCAAAGATAATCTTAAAACCATTCAAACTGTTTCAGAAGTTGATACTATCTTTGTTTTTTTTTTTGAGTATGTAATAATTATTTGGATAATATTATTGGTGTTGCTAACAGGTCTTTACATTAAGATGATCAGAGAACAATTTTTAAATGTGTTGCTGTAGTTTAAGTGTGCTATGTTTTGCTTTAGTTAAAATCCAAAGTTTTGCATAGAATCAACAGGATAAGAAGATTCCATGGCATGTTTGTAACTCAACAATGTTATGAACTTATGAGTTGAGTCGCTCACAATGCACAAACACAAAACATTGAGACCATTCAGTGCACATATTGAGAATATTATCTTCAATTACAAATTGCCAGGAATTTTATCACATAATCAGCTGTTTATTATTGCTATTTATGACTTAATTATGTCTTGTTTATTATTGTTAATATATGGAAAGTAGTGACTGTTGTAACTGGGTTTGTGTAGTTGCTATCTGTTATGATAAACCTAGAAGATACACTCGAATGTTTAAGAACCTTTTGTACTTCCTTTAAGATGACCCTTTGTCCCTTCATCAACATCCACAGCCCGACTTCACTCTCCACAGAGCATAAACTCTCATTTCTCATGCCAATCCTCATGTTACTGTGCCAGCCTCATCAAGTTCTACCTGTGATCGTGATTTGACTACTCTTCTTGGCATTGGATGACTCCCTTTTCTTCTTCCAATTCTCTGATCCTTACATACAAGATAAAATACTTTGGCCCAAGTAGGTAATAACCATGGATTTTTATTGCTTCTGATGTTGTTCCAAACTTACACTCTTACAGATTAAAATCTCAAACCTATATAAGTGATTAGCAAAAAACTCTATCTAGAGATGAATTTGGATTTTAATTAACAGATTCTTAGAAATAATTCATAGATTTTTATGCATAAGACTGTTGTCAGTCAAAAGTTTACTTCTTGCACAGAAATTTTAAATTAATATGTATTTTTGTAGTATATTTGTATTGTCCTTTTCTCTTATTTAGTGTTGTCAAGGTATTCCTTACTACACCCCTAAAGAAGTAGAAAGCTGTATATTATACTCCATTATCTACTTACTACTTCTACAATAAAATTAAAATATAAACTGACATTAGTCTTATCAAACTTTTTTTTAAATATTTCAATTCTAAGATTTATTATGTTGGTAGCTTGGTTTTGGTACTTCAATACCAACACAAAAAAAATCAAAGACCTTGTAGCCGAGTGGTAACGGCCCCGACTTGCGAATAGGGATGTTTCCTGAGTAAAAAATATATGATTATGTTTAGTCCGTCAGTTAGATTATAGAAAAATATTGGACACGTATTTTTTCCTTTATCAAATCTATAAAAACTGACGAAGATACAAAGCATCAAAGATCAGAAGAGGGGGCTTGTGACGTCACGGCTCGCTAAAAATTGTAGCGAGCAGTGACGTCACACGAGTTTTCAACGCACTGTATCGTCTTCATTTTTTGTTTACGTGAAAAAAGAAAAAATACGTGTTTAATATTTTTTGGAAATCTATCCGACGGACTAATTAGTTTTTTTTAGTCAACTACCCTATTGTAAGTCGCGGGTTCAAACCTAGCCAGGTGCATTACTTTGTGTAATTAATTTCATCACCACTGCTCTCAAAACGGTGAAGGAAAACATCGTGAGGAAACCGGCATGCCCTAGAAGCAAATATTCGACGGCATACGACATTCACCAACCCGCACTGGGCCCGCGTGGTGGATTACGGCCCGTTCCCTCTCTTAGAGAGGAGGCCTGTGTCCCAGCAGTGGAAACATTCAAAGGCTGATTATATACATAACATTTAAAGAATGCGATCATTATTAAAGATTTCCGTCCCATATACGGGGATTTAGTAAATATTGGTATAATTACAATATTTTTTGTTTTTCGACCACGACGGGTCAGGTAGCGACCCATAGTGCTCCGCTCACGGCGCCTCTGCCTTAAGACAAAAATGTACAGCAGTAGGTTGAGTTCTCCCAAAACTCAGTTAAGTACGTTAGTTACTAGCAATATTCGTGTTACGTCAGTTTCGTCACTTACTCAGTGACTAAGGGCTAATTTTTCAATAGTCGAATAACTTTTATTTTTTAACTAAGAACAGTGGTTTAACAGCTTTTGTAACGAAAAATAAAAAACAGCGATTAGCTAGTTTCTCATTTAATAGACTTAATGATCCAGCCTTTACTTATTTTGTCTATACTAACATTATAAAGAGGAAAGATTTGTATTTTTGTATGTAACGAATAAGCTCAAAAACTACGCCGGTAAAACCGCGGGACTTTGCTAGTATGAGATAAAATTCCTTGCGAGAAAAAGTTCTACAAAACTGCTGCTGACCAATCGATGATTTTTACAACTTGGATCAAATAGGCTTTAAATAAATCAACTCCAAACAGTATCCTATGACCTACGTAATAAGCAAGTATCAATGCATATCACAGTTTTCCGAATTGCTCACCTATTGAGCTTTACACTGCTTATGTAGCCTTAAAAAAAGGATTCTTTCTCGAAAACAAAACTTGATTTGATTCAAGATTGGTCACTTATTTAAGTCTTGGACTTGGAGTTTTAGAATAGACTGTTTTAGCCTTAGACTCAAAATGGGAGATTTCGAGACTTGACTTCTAATATTCATTACACCCTTGCTGGGAAATTTGTATCTCAGTCAACCTATAGTTCTCAAAAAATTGCACTGTTTTTCTGCAACCCGCCTTTATTGTGTCCCCGCATAGTGGTTCAATCATCTCCGCGGGAGACGAAACCAATTATAACTATCTCTATAACGCCATGATTTATGGCATACAGCCCTTGTTCTCGATTTAATTAGGTTTTAATTACGTTTTACGCAGATAAGCCATTTATTTCTTTGTTTTTATGAAAATGGGACTAGGAATTGCTGCCGAAGGGGCTACATAAAAACTGACCTTTTTTCTGGATGGGAAATCATCAAATGACTTCTCCCGCTCTGGGCGGAGCGGAAGGGCCTCGGTGACTCTTTCGAACGAATTCTGCAACCCTAGCAGGCACTGACCCTGTGGAGTCCCCTCTTTTAGGCGCTATTGCCTCGACGAGGAATGGTACGGGACCCTTCGTGCGCGAGTTCGACTCGCACTTGGACGGTTTTGACAGTTTGCAATTGCCATGTGAAAAAACTCGCTGCTTTAAAAAAGTGTGTAGAATTGGCACTTTGATGAGTGTCCTTTGTCTATCATTGAACCGTTACTGATGGGCGGACGAGAGAACCCTCGTATCCAGGTGGACTGTTAAGGGGCTGATGATCATGATGATCATGAAAATATGTACTGATAATCCTCTCGTTTCGTAATTCGAAAGTTGGCTGACTTGTTGGCCAATTCTAATTTTTTTTTAGCAAAGTTCGCACACGCATCTCAGTCGCTATCTGTCAAAATAACAGGTGTTCTTTTTGACAGATTAATAATAGTAAAATTTAAAAACCTAAGTATAAAACTCGCATTAATTTAAGCTTAAATACTATAAATACCGATCTGATTGAGCATTGCAGATAAAAAACGTAATTACAATACCTACTATTCGTCTACAAGTTTTTTTCAACTTGTTACGTTTGCTCGCCTCGGCGAACTTGAATAGACAATCAAGGAAAACCCGTTGTTCCTGCTGTAAACCTGACTAAACACCTGGTATTTATATCTACGCGAAGGGTTTTTAGGGTTCCGTATGTCCGAATGAAAAACTCGAATCTTTATAGGATCACTCGTCTGTCTGTCACAGTCAATTTACTCCGAAACTAGTCGACCGATTTATTTGAAATTTGGTTCTTATATGGTAACATGGTAACGTAAACTAATACACATTAAATGTAGGGTCAATTTTCGGAAAATAAAAAAAGAAACGAAAATATATATTATAACTGTCGGAAACCCGTAAGTCGTCTATGGTTGCATCATGAATACAAAAAAATATTATTCGTTCGAAACGGAACCCTTTGTGCACAAGTCCAGCTTGAACTTGGCTGGTTTTTTCTTACTCTAGCTAAAATACACGTTTTATTCTTGTTTTTATGCAAACAAAGCCGTAAAATGGTCATTTACCCCTTTTAAATAGTACTCAGCAGCAATTAGCTCGGTAATTTTCGCAAATGGGTATTATTACTTATTAAAGATGAAAAGAACAATGCCCACATATTAGAACAACCTTGGCCTACAGTGAACACTGATAAATAGTTTATGGAATTATAGTTTAAGTTATTAAGAACACCTTCTAGTACATACCAGTTAAGAAAATAAGTCGCCATTTGGAAATAAAACAGTTTTTATTTTTTCAAAACATTCATTTTTTCACAGTCACAAACTCATTCTACACACTTTCAACCACTTTCGAATGGAAAGTATATCATTTGAACACAATAATTATTAATTTCAACGTTATTAACTCATTTTAACCTTATGAATAATAGGAATCTTCTTTAAGTGTAAACTGCTATAGCTCCTTTTATACTTGTTTGACACTTTGACAGGCTGGGAGCAAGCTTGAGCAGGTAGTTTAATGTCAAATCTATCATTTGTCAAAGGCTAATATGGCCATATTTAAAAAGAAATATCGATTAGTTGCATCGGATTTTGGTCTTTATCAATTTAATTTATATCTAACTACGGCAAAGCCAAACAGTGGTTTTATCATTATAAAGTATAGTATCTCTGGTCTGAGGTATTTATGAACATAATTGGTCTAAAAGTCGAGTGAGTGTCATTAAAAAAAAAACTAAAATGGCTGCCAGTTTTCTCAGATCAAAAAACTGAAACCTGACTAACGTTTAGTTTTTCCGTAATCGATTAGATTTATTAAATATATTAATTTAAATTAAATTGACCATAAAATGGCAACCCCAAACTTAACGTGAAAATAAAAGTTGCGTAATAATAAGTAAAATGACTTATTTATTTGTTATGATCACGGCGTCTTAATTTGAGATAAAGCTTTGATGGATAATTCCTATTTAAAATACTTATATTTTTGTGTTATCTTTCTAAACGTGTCTGAGGTGGGCCATATCTGGGCATCCTTCTTTAATGTCTTTTAGTGCTTGTACGGAGTATGTAGTTTTAAAAATCATTATTTTTCAACTCTCATCTCAATGAGGGCCGGTTGCTCAATCCTTAAAAATTATCTGAGACTTTGAATACAATTGTGGTTTTGGCAGCTTTTGCGAAAAAGTTCATGTATCAAACTGTCATATATTTATTCTTCAGAAAATACCTTTCTATCACACAAATTCTCCTTGAATTCTCTTAAAATTTAAGCTTGAGTTGAGCTTGCCTTTTTACATAAATTTTAGTGTAATACAATAAAGTTGAGTGGTAGAGAATTCTTTGTTGTATTATAAAGTTTAAATAAATAAATTACTTGTATTAAAATTAATTTGGCGATTGCAATTTTTTTTCTTATACCTCAAATGCAAAAAAAAATATATCAAAGCGCACCAAAAACAGTAACAGTTTCACTCGCCTCCCTTCAATTTTCCTGATGAGGAAAATCCTAACTATATTAGACAGATTACTTCTCAAGACTCCGTAACACGGATAACCAATCAAGAAATCATGGAGCTAACAAACTGCGACTGAACAAAACAAGTAAAAACTCAGGGTTGTACCACCCCTGCACTAAGCACCCTTCAGGGGCGCGCGAGACAAGCTCGTGGCTAAATAATAACAGCCGCACGGGTCGATTTTCAAGGTTAAGCAACACTTGCTGAAATCGCTCCATGGATGGGTGACCATTTTAAGACGCTGACAACAGCTATTGAGCTCTGATGTTTCGGTATTTTTAGCCACGCCCACTATTTCTCCGATATACTAGCGCCATTCTTAAAGAGCGGTATTACAGCAAACTACCAAGGAAGAAGCAAAGTGACGCGGTAAATAATAAATAACAATGAACCAATAGATGGCGCTCTTGTATATTTATAAATTGTTCTGTATGAAGAGCTAGAAACAAATTAGACAAGGCAATTCAAAAAAAATGTGTATTATAATATTTTTGTTTTTAATTATTTTAAGACACTTTATTTACACTTATTTAAAAACAATATAAATGACAACAAACTAATAATAATAAACAAAAATGATAAAAAACCATTAAAATGCAGATCCTACACAAAGGAGTGAACTTCGACGACAATACATTTATGTGTTCTCCCTCCAAATCAATATGACTCAAATTACAACCCGAAGGCCCTTGCTCAGAATTTTTTTGAAGATTAAAAAAAAATGTGTATCCACTGATAACAAATATAATGGATTAAATGTTCTAAAATTTTATTTCTGTATTTAGATAAAGAAAAATAAATTCAATGAAATATTGAAAGATTGTTGATATTTTCACGAAACAAGTTATGGAATTTTAAGCAAAAAGTCACGTGACATTGAACACCAACCAGGACGCGTTACGTCATCCTGTGTAAAACACCATTGTTGTTGTTGAAATTTTCGTAGATTCACGGTTTTATCTTTTATTTTATTTAGTTATTCAAAGCATTATATAGAAAGAGAACATCATGGAATCTGGATTTTTGAAAGGAAACAGCAATAACTTGCCCAGAAATGACGTTGTCATGATTGGCAAGTTTTTCGCATCAAACAGCGACTTTTGATACTTTTCCCATGATATGATACTCAGTATAATTGAGCATATGGTAACTAAAAATAACAAGAAAAGGTGCTTATTGTGTACAAAAAATGAAGTGGAATCACAGGATTCCATGACAAAACTTTACAAAGATCTAACCTCAAACACCTCAAACAATATTTACAAAAATCAAGTAAAATCCATGTTTTTCTATAATTATGTATTCGCTAAATTGCATTTTATTTAATACTTACATCGAAATGGTCTTCACAAAAATATATTCTTGAAATTGACGATACACAATTTGCATCATTTCGCCTTGCAAGTGTTAGCCATCTTTTCCGTACTTCTACTTTGCTTGGGACAAATACAAATAATTTGTTTGGCATTTTAATGCTTGTGCTTTTACACTGGGGCACCATGCAGTACTTATAATACGACGGATTCATTTTTTATCACGAAATATCAACAATCGCTATACACGAACAGCTGTGTTTCGCACAGGTTAACGTCACACACGACGCCATGATAGTTTTGAGCATTTTCCGGGGAAATTAAATTTCATTTCTTTAAATGCGAAATATAAATTGAAAATCGATATATTTTCAAAAAAATATATTTTTTCCACGTATAATGGATACTAAGGTATATTAATTAGCAATCAATCAAATTTAGGCAACTAGCCTATTCGTCGCCCGATGTGGATATCTTGTTCTGGAGGACAACTCGCAGTAATCTAAAAATAAAAAAAATCATATACTTATCAGTTAATCTATGCTTAAGTAACTTAATAAAAACTGCTAAAATGAAACATTAAAACTTTAGCACTACACTTACCTATTTTGTCTTATAAAAAACACCAAAGCTCACACAGTGATTTATAAAGTGTGGACAAGAAACCATGGACAAAGCTACGAGTATTATCCTTTATGTCCAGTTCTAAGATAGTTATAGGTCTATGTAAATTCGATAGATGATCGCTGGAATTTTTGTGAATTTATTTCTATGATCGTTGTAATGAAATTGTTATATATATATATATATATATATATATTATACATATGTGTGTGTGTGTGTGTGTGTAAAATCATAAGTATGTAGGTACTTACAAAACTTACTGGTGGAAAACAATTTCCGAAGTTTTACCTATTTCTGAACTGTTCGCGAAACGTCTCTTTTTACTGAAAAGAAAAATAATAATTATTCTAAAAATATAAAAAAAAACAATGAAAATATGTATCCTAAAATTAAAATTAAATAAAACTAAAAAACCACATCGAAATTTTTTTAAATTCTTCAATGTATCGAACTCATCACTCACTTATCCAAATCCATGCAAATACCACTAAGCCAAACGAACGATGGAAAGTCTGATGAATTTACGCTTTCAATAATACAAAATAGCCTAGTACCTATTTGGTTTTAATTTTTGATATAAAACATAAAAATGTACTTACTTTACTACTTCCATGAGATGTTTTTGTTTTTTACTATAGAAACGCTTTTTTGCTGGCCTCCGGCATTTTTGTTAGCAAATATTTTTACAACTTAGTAATATATTGTGTACACAATACATTACTAATTTGTAAAAATTATCTTATATCCTATAACTACCAATATCTTTACGTCGCAATTTTTTTACAACTTAATGTAGTTTTAGGAACAAAATAAAATTTGAACATTCTATTATTATATTTGAAGTTGTCAAACAACAAAATATGAAATGAACGGATAGCGATGCAAAGCGACATACGTCCGTCTAGCAGCGCGCCTATGCGATCACTGTCCGCTGCCATACGTATGAAAGAGAAGCGCGACGACGCAACGTTCGTAACTTATTACAAACCATAAAATAATTAATTTAAAAAAATAAGTTGAGTAATCAAAAATAATAAAACAACCAAGTTCTGTATTTAAATATGATACGTAATTGGTATAAATTTTACCAAAGTACGTTGATAAGTAATGCAGATATTTTTGTTTGAAGATCATTTTAAGAGGTTAGTTTAGCATTTTTTTGTATCGAGAAAAGTTTTCAATACCGTGTTTTGAAAACAACAGGGTTCTCAGAAATATATTCAAGCTTAACATATATTTTTTCCACCGTCATAAACTGAATAGATTTGGCTAAAAAATTGTTTGAAACAAGCCTATTTGGCTCTTGTCAGCGCCTTAACATACCGAGACTCCTCCGTGCCTCGGAAAGCACGTTAAGCTGTTGGTCCCGGCTATCCGGCTATCATTTGTAGATCTTTGGCAGTGGTTATAAGTTATCAAAAGCTAGAAAATCTGACACCAGTCCTGCCAAGAAGTACCGTGTTACTTGTGGAGGTCAAATGGCAGTCGCTCCACATAAAATAATGGTATTACGCTGAATCAGGTTGTGACGCTGGGTCACAAGATGAGAGGTTGTCCTACCTCCCAACTCGTCTACAGTGTGTAGGATGGTAGTAGTTGAATAATAAAACTTGGATTGGTGACTTGATTGTTTATTATTATAGTTAGGATAAAAGAAACCCGGGTTTCTAACTGTTACATAATATTATAAAATATGATCACACTGGTAACTATTGAAAATTTATGATTTGTATTGCTCTGCTTGAGCGATTTGGTAGGACTGATTCAAAAATCTGCGCAGTCAATGAAAAAACGAAATTCAAAATATTTTTGAAAATAGATTCATTTTCTTTTTAGGTCAATAAAATTAAGGAGTTTTCAGTCATCGTGGAGGTTTAAAGTCCACGAGACTGAAAACGCAACGACATCGTTACAAGGTTTGACTTGAAGCCGACCCTAATGTAGTTGGGGAAACGGCTAGGCAGATGATGAATCAAGAAATGATGGAGGCAACAAACTGCGATTGTAGAAAACAAGTAAAAACACAGGGTTGCACCACCCCTGCCGCACTGAGCTCCCTACCAGGGGCGCGCTACTATAAAACCCGACATATTTACGAGTTTTGTCTCCCCCGGCTCTAGTTTGTCTGTGGTGTAAATTGAAAGAATTGGCGGGCGTTTTGTGAACTTAAACAATGGAAATTACGCGGGAGGTATATTGTTTTAGAAACGCTTGAAAATGTAAGTAACCTTTTTTAGGTTCGCGCATTGGATTCGCGTAGGAATACACGCGAAAATAATTAAACATTTACGTGTTCCGTTAAAAAGTATCAATTTAAGCTACGAGTGCAGTGCAGTGTACCTAATTTTTTCCGTTACAATTAAAAAATCAGTGCAATAGGGTACCTAGTTGACTAAAAAATCTAATTAGTCCGTCATAGATTACCAAAAAATATTGGACACGTATTTTTTCTTTTTTCACGCAAAAAAAAACTCGTGTGACGTCACTTCGTGCTACGATTTTTACCACGCCGTGACGTCACAAGCCCCACTAGCCGATAATCTAACTGACGTGACGGACTAAATAGAATCATATTTTTATTCCTCAGGAAACATCCCTATTATGTTAACCTCTATCCGTGAAAATTTAGGTGAAGTGGACATGAAGTTGTGAATCCATAAAAACAAGATGGAATGACAGTTTCCTTAAATTTACACGAGAATAGACCGGCCGATCATAATCCCATGCTAACAGACTATTATAATATAAATGTGAAAGTGAGTTTGTTAACTACGCTTTCGCGATTTAATCGCCAGACCGTATTTTATGACTTTTGGTACAGAGATAAATTCCAATCTATCTTCGTACTAAAACCATGAAGACGAACGTATATTTTCTAAGTCAACTATTTCAGAAAAGTCTAAACAACTACACATCTTTAATAACTACTTCGAAAACACAATTAAACAAAACCACTTCCTGGAAACTCGGGAGTTAAATGTTCTTTCCAACGAAACAGCTGAATAAACCCTTCATTGTATATTTTTAATCTCACTTAACTGACACTTCAAGCTTAATACAGCTGGTCTATAAACACAGACGGCTTCTGCGTAATTGGTAGTCACCTTTCGTAAACCATAAAATGTGCTGCACCTAAATACTGCTTGATTTCTTACATAGTTAAAGCCCCTACATACATAATCAGCCTTTTAACGTTCCCACTGCTGGGACACAGGCCTCCTCTCTAGGAGAGGGAATGGGCCGTAATCCACCACGCGGGCCCAGTGCGGGTTGGTGAATGTCACATGTCTTCGAAGTTTTTGTTCTAGGACATGCCGGTTTCCTCACGATGTTTTCATTCACCGTTTTGAGAGCAGTGGTGATGAAATTAATTACACAAAGTAATGCGCTTGGCCCAACCAAGCGCATTACTTTGTGTAATTTTTTTGTTTTGTTACCCGCGACCTGCAATTCGTAAGTCGGGATCGTTACCAGTACCACTCGGCCACCATGACTGCTCTCAAAAAAAAGCCCCTACAAAGTGTAGTAATTAAAAGACATCGCGGTAGGCCCAGGCGAAGATAGCGGGACGAGTTTCATGCCTATCGATAGGATTGGTCGGTCCCCACTTTTCCAAAGCCAAAGAACAGAAGGAATAATGTGTGAGTGTGACCTTTGCCATGCAGTGGGACAGAACTGAAGATCAATAATTAAAAACATTTTTATTGTAATAATTTTACAAATGCCAGAATTGCAAATTCTATCTAATTATATCTTCATGGATTTATCTATCCTTGAAGACAACAGAAAAGTGCAAAATCGAATTCATTACAGTACCTATATATAGTTATAAATTCGAATAATAACCCAGTTATTCCGAATAAGCACTGCGGTCTTCGATAATAATAAAATTCTCGCCTCGCGAAATCGCTATTCATCATAAAATTCCCGCCAATAACTAAAATGCAAATGAAAATTCTACCAATGAAAGAACTCTTTCCGCTTATTATTTGAACCGCGACTAAACCCATAGAAAAATCGCTGCATCGCTAATCTAAATACGGCTTTATAATTCGCGGATTAAAGTTCATATTCCTGTAATCCTACATTTGATACATCGGTAAGTTTTCAAAACGTGTAATGGTTGATTTTTTTTTTCTGTATTCGGATTTCGAATGAATATTTTTAAATTTTATTTGATGCCATGTCGTGCGGAATACTAAATACTGTGTTGTGAAAATATTTAAAAAATATATACGTAGGTACTAGTTTTCGAGCCTGCACAGTTCGTTAGGTCTGCACAATATGTACCATGGCGGTCCACGCTTTAGCTGCTTCACTACCATTTTCATGCAATTGCCAAATTTCAAGACAAAAAGGTAAATTGGGATATTAAAAATATTGAAAAAAGACACGACTTCTTTGTTATTTCCGTTATTTCTATGGGTATAAAGATGACTTTTACACCATTTATGTATATAAAAAAAAATTGCTTTAATGCTATTAATGCCCATTTCATTTAATTTTAGTCCACTTAGGTCTTAAAAAGACAGTCAAAATTGTTAATATATCCCCGCGTATACTTCAGAAAGGTTTAATATTGCCATGCTCCTCGCTCATTCACGTGTCCTTACCTTTATACTTGTTCCGGTCTATGGTTACAACTCAAGAACATTGCCTCCCCTACACCCATAGCTTGCAAGGAGTTATGATTTGCTGGCTATAGTAGTTTATGGTACTGGGGCCTTCGGGGGCCTTTTACGCTGCGATGGTTTGAATCATAAATTGAAGGCTCGCTTTTCATACGCGACCATGTGTTTGATAATTCCATTGGCGCTGTACTTACCATTAGAGCCATTTTTTTATGTCAAACGAGCCAATAATATGTGGAATCTATTTTAGATCTGCAGCAGCAGTGTAATTCTGTGATATGTCATATTAATTATATATTTATAATTATGTCATATTCTGGCTCCAGAAATTAGGTACTCTAACCGCGCTCAGGAGTCAGGGTTCCACTTTTTTTTTAGAAACCCGTTTTGTGACATTAAATAATATTATGATCTCACCATGAAAACGTAGATGAAGCCCACTTTACCAAGTTTTCATGTTGAGAGAAAAGACTGGCTGAAAAGAGTTATTTATAATTTTGCAGAAGGAGGAGGTATAACTGTTATAATAATATTATCATTTTGTTAATTCATGTTACCATAGAGTTTATAATAATTAACCTAGAGGTAATAAAATAAAAGGTACGAGTCGTTAAACTTAATCGCAACTTATTTGTGCCTAAATACACAGAAGTTAATTAACATTTATTACAGTAAATTAAGGGATTAGCGTTGAGACGATATATCGTGATCCCGAGTGATTTAGTAAACTTTAACAGCGTAGATAGTGGGAAGTGGTTCCTAATAGTGTAGTGATGACGAACATCAGAGATTTAAAGAGTCGGATGAGCTCGTAGCTAAGTAATAACAGCCTTACAGGTCGATTTTCAAGGGAAAGCAACGCTTGCTGAGGTCGATTTGTAGATGGATAACACACAATATACCGAGACTTATTCTGCTTCAAAAAATTCATTAAGCTATTGCATAGCTTCTATCGCGGGCCTTGAGCGTGGCAACCGAATCCAGAAATTCCTTAACGAAAATAACCTAACACCGCTACGTCATTCGATTAGACCCCGCCTTTTTAAAATGGTCGCTTCGTTACTGAGCTTTTATGTCGCCGTCACCGAGCCGACCCGAACATCTGCGTTCGGAAACAATCGGTGGGACAAAGTTAAGTGAAACGTATGTGATTTACATTAGTACAGTAACCCAGGTGAACGAATCGAGACCATATCACAATGACGCAGAGTACTAAATATATAATTGCATAAGTTGATAAAAAATGCTATGCAATAGCTTTACCGCGGCAGTCCCCGAGTGCCACATGTATTTTTTTTTTTTTCATTAAAAATAGCCAGAAGTCTAAATATTAGCACCAGTGCCAAGAGGTAGCGTATTACCCAGTTATTAGGTAGTGGAGTTCAAATAGGATGTCGCTAGCTATAAAATAAGCTGAAATCGGTTTCTCTGGAACCCGACCTCATTATAGGTGGAAAAAGAACAGACAGATGATGTCAATCAATTAAAGGAGATTGAGACGACGTTTCGTTACGTCCAACGTCGGTGGTCATGATGACTGATTTAGTAAACTCATTACGGCATAGATAGTGGGAAGAGTTTTCTTAATATAAGGAACGTGCACGGCGTAGACTATGCCATCTAGTGTTGAAAATCTGAAACTTTTACGTTGTAAATATTTGACCTGTGCTGCCACCTAAACTTCCTGCACCCTCCGTTTAGGGGAACGTGCACGAAGTTGACTGTGCCATCTAGCGTTGCAAATTTGAAACTTATAAGTAAACTAGCTGCTGTCCGCGACTTCGTCCCCGTGGAATCCCCGATTTTAAAACATTCTTTATCGCTGCTCCGCTCCTATTGACTTAAGCGTGATGATATATAGCCTAAAGCCTTCCTCGATAAATGGTCCATTCAACCCAAAAAGAATTTTTCAATTCGAACCAGTAGTTCCTGAGATTAGCGCGTTCAAACAAACAAACAAACTCTTCAGCTTTATAATATTAGTATAGATTATACTTGACATTGACGTGTCTTTGCTGCCACCTATAGTTTTCCTGCTCGTTATAGTAGTGATGTGAAAGCCCAGACAATGGATCCAGAATTGTCGTTCGTCTTCCGTTATGGGCAGAGCGGACGGGAGTGTCAGACTCTTACTGAATAAAACCCATCTTTGTTCCTCTAAATGCCCTTTGCGTTCCAGGCTCGCGGTAAATCTTTCGAACAAATTCAAGCAAGCAAAAAATTGGCTTGCAAAAGTCAGTGTTGTAGATTTTTTTGCTTGGCTTGGAAGTTTTAGTAAAGTAAATACTTAAAAAAATAAACAGTAAAATCTCATGTTTGTTTGATACATGACTTTATTTTTCTTAAAGCATAACAAGCATCCTTGGATCACTTTTCATAAATTCCTTAATGGCTTCGTTAGGTTGGCTACCAAAGATATCACGATCTTTTATCTTTGGGCAGGGCGGAGCTGGAGCCCACCCTGGGCCCGAGCTCGAGAGTTTGGTAGCATTTCAGTTTATGCGAAATAAAGTGAATAAATACTAGGATTACATAAATACTTAACGAATAAATACTTAAATATCATGTAAATGAATTTGAAGGTAGTTACGTAAAAGAACCAACCTATATTAACATCCCAGCACAAAATAATTCTTCAACGTCCAGTAGAGCAACGCTCTCATTATAATTTCTACAACTTGACAGCTGGCAAGTGTCAACTTAACATTAAAACTTCAAAACTAGTCCAACCGCAGTGGCCACACGTCAAGTTGGTAAAACGCAATTAAAACGCAGCGTCCACGCTAACGAATCGCACGGCGACACTTCAGGCTGAGTGTCGTGTGGACTCGGGCGTTAGAAAATTATTTTTTGCACTAGTGTTTTTTTTGGGAAAATATGGTTTGCAATTATTATTTTTTTATGAAATACTAGCTTCTGTCTGCGACTTCTCTCGCGTGAATGTAAGAAATTATCCCAAGGGAAAATACTCCCGGGGATGAAAAAGTATCCGGGATAGTAGTACATTCTAGGTCTTATTCCAAGACATGGTATTCAGGTCAACTCAGGAGTGCCAAGTTTCATTCAACAGACAGACAGCGTTACTGTCAAAGTTTTTATACATATTATATTTTTTTTAGAATCCTCCGATTTTTTTTTCTTTGTAATGAGGTTTTGATAAGTTGGAATGAAGTCATCATTCACCCATCAGAGATAAGGCATGCTGGTAAATGAAGACAAAAATACATACTTATAAGTGGCCGAAGACTTAACGATTCAAAAAAAGTACTAATGTCCGGTTTTCAATAAAACCAAATAACTTTTAACTGATGAAGAAAATGGTTTGACAGATTGCGCAAAGAAAATACATAGTAACCTAGCTAATGAAAATCAGCCTTGTGAAATTAATTAAATGTTTTGAGTTTACGTGAATTTCCTCTCCTTTACTCATAATATAACGATTTTCTATAACTTATCTGACAAACATCTAATAACTATATTGTTTTTTTTTTTTTTCAGATTTCGAACACACATTTGGATCAGAAGGTAAGAAATCAGATTTACTTTAAAAAATATTTTCTTGATCCAACGAGTCAGTTGGTGAAAAAAAAAATTGCAAGCCATAATAAATGTTGTAGGTCGTAAAATATCTCCATTAGTGGCTACTGAAAGCATATATACGACCTCCTTTTAGTATAAAAGCATATGAAAATGGCTATAAAATAAAACTTAGACTGCGGGTTATGATGTGATAATGTTTGCTATTACTCTTAATACTTTAGTTAAAGAAATGCTATTGTAAGTTCTAAGGAAAGATATGAAGTAAGTAGTTGGTCTATCAATAAAATTTCATCATATCGCTTCTCCTACATTCAGCTGCATCCGTTAAGAAATTTTAAAATTGGAAATCTCGTTTGCCAATATCAAAATTCGGCAGACCGCTAACGATGCGGGCACAGAATCGGGAACAATGTAAGGAATGCGACTGTGCTGGCAACATTTTAAAATCGGTTACTTCTGATTCTCTAACATAACTTTATTGTGGGGACCTACTATGTACGTAGGTCACGGCATAAGTCTTGTCGTATGAAAAAAGTATTTACTGTTTTTCGAAATATTTTCCACCACACTCAATACACTTTCTCATACGCAAGAACCAGTCATTAAACCAATGCTCCCATTTAACTTTTTCAATGGAATCACATATTGCTTCCCAGGCGTCGATTAACTGCTCCTCTGAAGCAAACTTACGTCCTTTTAGTTGTGATTTTGCAAACGGAAAAAGACCAAAGTCACATGGTGCCAAGTCAGGACTGTAAGGTGGATGGTCCAATACTCGGATTCCAGTTTCTTGAAAAATCTGTTGAGTTAGCTGGGCACGATGCGCTGGAGCGTTGTCGATATGAAGATACCACGAGCGCCGGGACTTTGGTCTGAGATTTTTCAACGCTCTAAATAACTGTGGCAAACAAACTTCAGTATACCAACGAGCTGTGACTGTCTTCTGCTTATCTAGCACAACATTGGCTACTAAACCCGTTTTACGAAAAAAAGACACAATCATTCTTCTTCCGACGGAACGTGACTTTTTCACTTGTATAGGTTGATCTTCATCTTCAAAGACCCATACCTTGTTCTGTGATTTAGATGGTACATCAAAAAAATACAGCCAGCTTTCGTCACCTGTGATGATTGAATTTACAGCACCATGTTCTCCCGATTCGAAGTCTTTCAACATTTTTTTGCACCAAATTACGCGTGCCTCCCGTTGAGCGTCGGTTAGCTCGTGAGGTATCCACAGGGTACAAAGTTTTCTAACATTTAAATGGTTTGATATAATTCTTCCAATACTTCGTTCAGAGATCTTCAGGGTTTCAGCTAATTGTTTATAAGTTATTCGTCTATCTTTGATTATAGCTTTTCTCACAAGTTCAATGTTTTTTTCAGTCATGATTTCTGTCGGCCGGCCTGAACGAGGAACGTCTTCTAAATTAAACAGCCCACGCTTAAAATTTAAATACCATCTCTCAATGGTTCTTAAAGACGGGCAATCCTTATCAAACACTTTCATCATTTCTTCTTCACACTGTTTAGTAGATAATCCGCGGCGAAAGTTGTAGAAAATAATAGCGCGATATCCGACAGCTGGGAACGACTCCATAGTGAAGTATTAAAAAAATCACTGAATAGATTGGGTCAATAGTTAACAGTCTATAATTTGTACTTAGACTAAACAAAGAGGGCACTTTGTAATAACGTAAACAAATCAACGCTGCGGTATGTTTAAGTGCTTAACGACAAGACTTATGCCGTGACCTACGTATGTACAAAGGCTTACACCGACACGTGTAAGCGGAACATTTGAAGGAAAGATAAGTTATTTAAGAACAACAAAAAAATCCAAACAATTCACTTTTCAAGCAATCTGGCGTGCCACTTATTTTGGTTCAATCACAATATGTACGTGATACAGGTCTTATTTTTAAAACACCCACTCTTAAAATTTATTAAACCTCTTAGACCTCCCTTAGTATTTCTAAAACACCCAGTCTTACAATTTGTTAAACCTCTTAGACATCACTTAGTATTTTTATCACTCTTACCATTTGTTAAACCTTTTAGACCTCACTTAGATTTACGTCACCAGGCCAAGTAACCTCTAGCATGGAACGACCCAGGATCGAACCAGCGACCTTTTTGTTTGTCCTGGTTAACTTTCAAGTCTTCTACGCGTCCTTCCATCCTTCCTTCTAAGAAGCCTCAGCCTACCAGTGGGACAGTTCATCTTACTAATATTATAAAGAGGAAAGATTTGTATTTTTGTATGTAACGAATAAACTCAAAAACTACAGGTCCGATTTGAAAAATTCTTTCACTGCTGGGAAGCTATACTATCCCCGGGTGACACAGGCTATAATTTATCCCCATATTCCCACGGGAACAGGAACTACGCGGGTGCTGGATAAAGTTAAATTAGTATTGCCGTTTTACCTTTAAATTTTACACACTATATTACCATACTTAGACTTACGTCTGCAGACACTACCAAGTAACCTCTATGACGGTACGTACCGACCCGGGAACGAACTGGCGACCGGCGGCGACCTTTGTATTAGCGCCTAACGTTCGAGCCTTCGACACGGTTTGGTAGTTCTAAATGTTTTGAAAGTCTTTTTAAGATGTTTTGCGAACGGTTACTTTACGAGTATATGTGAATTGTATAACCCTATACTACGCTGGCACTATCTATAGTGGCAGTGGACAAGGCATTGCTCGCAGAACAGATAGAGTCGATGCTGTCGAAGTTTCTGGAGTGGAGACCGCGGCATTCCGCACAGGGCCGGTCTATGTGGCGACACTTGGGGAGACCTATGTCCCGCAGTAGACGTTTTCGGCTGAATGATTATGATGCTACTTAAGTTTGGCGATTCTTCTGGCTTTGTCGATAACCTTGGTTCTCCTGTGATTTCTTCATTACTTATTTGGTTATGCAGTTTATTTTGCAGAAAGACATTCCTCTCCTATCAGTAAATATGCTTTTTATGTAAATTTGCATTTTGGCTGTTTTGATTTTTTAACGAAAAACATCCAATTCAATTTAAAACAACAACTACGGATTTATAAAATTACCGCTTTTTTAAACTTTTCATTACCAGAAGGTAATGAAAAGTGTAGTCCACCACTTTAATAAAATGTGTTATTACAGGAAATACTTTCTCATTACGACATTATTATACAAAACACAGTTGAGCGATTTTCAATAAAAACGTTCTATATTAATATAAACTGCACCTGCAGTGAAAACCTTTCAACAATCGAAAACAACGGATACCGGTGAAAAGATTCGCCATATTGTGAGCGGAAACGAAAATCATTGTTTGGCCTGGCCCGCGAAACCTAGCCTTTGTCGTTTTTCATCCAGCCATTGAATGGGACGCGTTATAAATATTCAAAAATGTTTATAGGCAGCTTTATCTTTTGGATTGTCGCTGGATTTCTTTTTTAGGTTGGTAGGACTGCATTATTCGATTACTACAGGGGTGCAAGTTAGTTTTCGGTTATTTTGTGAACGATGCATATTATAAATGCCTAATCTTTCACAAAATAATCGATGATTGAGCAGATGATAAAATACAATTTAAATTGTTTTTAGCGATCAAACGTGGCCTTATCAGAGTAATTAATATCCAGCTTAGATATCTTTTAAAATAATTAATTATCAGGGACAATAAGTCGGTCACGTCCCTATTACTAAGACCAAACCCGTCTGTCCTCTGCCGCTTCCATTATTTACAATAAGTTAAGACTAACATTCCATAAGGTATTGAGGTAACGTCTAGACTAGCCTAATAGAAAGAGCCCTACTAGCACTTAGCACTATATATCTAACTATGAAATCTCGATAGGAATGAATAGATAATTCGCTGATTGTTCAAATAGAGATACCAATCTGAGGAGTGCCATAGTCAAAGATCTTCTATGCAAATACCGGAGGGGTTAAAGGGTTTTCTTGTAATTAGTAAATATTTATTTAACTGAGCACCTATTTGTAGTAGGGTCTATGTACACTGATTGAATTTAATTAAATTATGAGGCTTACCTTCGGAGCAACTTATTTTTCTTATGCCGAAGTTTTGGAATGTGATTAAAAAACTTTTTTTTCTGAAACTTATTGATCATGTTTCGTCGTTCGATAGGAAAGTGAGTTATTTGGTTTTTGCAGGGAAGGATATTCTCGTAGAGACTGACCGACACTTTGCGTGACCAGAAAGCTGGCTCGTACTTGACTCAAAGAGCTAACTCTTAAAGTTAAGTACGCCTAAGTTTATTTTGTTTTTGTATGTGTACGCACATTTGTTAGGATTAGCAGATATAAATAGTTAAAATTTAAATTACTCATGTATGCATATGATTCTCATAAATATTTCTGCCCATATTTGTCCCAAGTTAAAAAATAACTATTCGACTTAAAAAGTAAAGGCATAGTATTCATGCGTATTTTTTTTTTCAGGAAACTGTATTTCTATGTAGATCGCAGTCCTGTAGTGTTGTTTTCAGTTTCAATGCTAGGTAGTGGAGGAGTCATCAAGTGGCATGTCTATTTCGAAACTAGGGATGGGGACACGTCTGTTTTAAAAAAAATATTCTTTTTGAAGATCTTTAAATAAATAGGTACTGTTTTTTTTCTGTTGAGTATGTAATCTGTCGATTGAGCATGACCAGAGTAATAGCATTTGGATTGAAAATGGCTATACGAATCCTTTGAAGAAATTAATCCCGCCATCCTTTTGGCCATATCCTACTTATCTTTCCTATTATTCCCACTTTTGATATTATAATTGTGAAAGTTTCTGAGGATGGATGGATATTTGTTACTTTGTCTAGTAAAACAATTGGTGGAAATTTACAGTAGCATTGGTTAAACACCTAGGATAGAATATAAAAAAGCGAAGTAATTGCACATAGTTAGGGCTGGCGCTGGCGTCAGATTATATAATCTACATTGATAATCGTTTTGTGAAAACCACATAACAAATCCAACGTATCGCAGAAATATTTGTTCAACAGTGAATTGAACACTGATCACGCGTTTCTGAAGCATTCGAACTGAACACTCATACTGTTGTGCATTCTTTTAGTTTCATATGACAACTTACCGTGTATTCGTTCAATAAAGACGTCATTCAAACGCTATTAGTCAACGGTAATCGATGCGCATACGCAGCTTAACAAAGAAAACAATTGTATCAAGATGCTACACAGTGCCACATGAAAAATGAAGCATGTAATTTCAATTAAATATGTCTATATATCATAGATTAATATGATAACCTTATTAGTTACTATATTTTAGAGCCGTTTGCGTATGAAACCCTCGGGGCGTGGGACCCTTGTGCTCACAGCTTTTTATTAAAACCAACAAAAGATATACACAAAATTATTAAAAAGAGCAAGTAAACACACATACGAGTCGAATCTTTAAATGTAAGTCATCGACAAGAAATCTTCTTACTCTTACAAAAATCACCGGATCAATGTCGAAAGTAGTGGTCGTTCTGTGTAGGTTTGATGGGAGAAAATCCAACTTTGAGTTAAGCTCGCATTCGAATATGAACTTTATTTTCACTGTGTATTATGTCATTTTTGGTGTAAATATAATGAGGATAAAGTTGACTCTTATACTGAACACCAGATAAATGTGCAATAACGGTCATTGACCCACCTACATTTATTGACAACCTTAATTCTTAAAACAGAAATAATGAATTAATGCTATATTGAATCGACATCCATCGTGATCCTTCATATTTACTAGTAATGGAAAACGATTCATTTTTTTTTTTTGTCCATGTACCTACGAAGAGATATCAAGGAAAGGGCAATGACCTTTATTGCACATTTATCTGGCGTTCGGTATAGAGAATACCTTGTTGCGTTAAGTCCGCCTATGTACCGCAACTGTACACAAACTTATCACTGTAGGTAAGTACAGTGTACAAAAAAGAATTAAGAATGTCTTTTTATAACTTGTCGATATCGATATCAACACCCGCACAGCCCTAAGTCATCGTCATCGACTAGTGTAGTGCACGCTTCGTCGCCTACCCATGAATGTCGGAGCATTCTTTTGTGTCTACCCTCCTTTTCACAATAGCGCGGATGCTCTAGTATCTTAATGATTGAGATGTTTTGATTGGGGCTGGGGATCTTTCTATGATACGTGTTTCTTGAAAGGAGGATATTATATTAATGAGGGTTTGTAGCTTAGATATTAAAGTTATTTTCTACTGCAGACAGAAATTCTGGAAATCAGTTTTGTGCAGAGTAGTTAGACAAAAATGTTCAATTTGCGAGAGATCTGGCGTCTAAACTAGGCCTGGGTCCATTATATTAGAAAAAGAAATGGACAACATAGATTTTGTTCGAATAAGGAGGTATGTTATCCAGCTACTAGGATGTGGAGGTATGGTAGGCAGTCGCTTAATGTAAAATACTGGTATTCAACTACATCTGGTTGCATGGAAGCGGTTTGAGAGATGGCCGGACAGAAAGGCTTCTACTCCGCTCGGTTTGCGTCTATATAATTAAGCGTATAACGACCCCCTTTGAACGGCACCAGACCAAATATTTTAGGGTGATTATTGTCCAGGAAACAACAGTATAAAAAAAATAAACCCTACGTATTGTAGTATGTCTTCTAAATTTAGCGTCCAATGCTCTCAAGTTGATAACACTACAACTTTATCTATACTTAATATACTATATAATCATAATCTTTAATAGATTCTAATTATATATTTTAAAGATTTGTATTTTTGTATGTAACGAATAAACTCAAAAACTACTGGACCAATTTCAAAAATTCTTTCACCATTAGAAAGCTACATTCGCCCTGAGTAACATAGGCTATATTTTATCCCCATATTCCCGCGAGAACGGGAACTACGCGGTTAAAACGCTGCTAGTCTATATTAAAAATAAAATAATGAAAGCAAATACACGCACTCCCTTTACAGTCGGTCCCTATTATCGGATTGTATTACTTTCCAAACGATTCCCATTCCTGAAATAATTTCGCCGGCATCGTACCATGACAAAGATTAATGCTTCATATTTTCTCCCATAATCTTATTCCCACACAAATTCATCATAATTTATTCATAGTTTCGCGTACACACGCATTATTTACGTTAGGCTGCACTCCTTACTTCCTCTGCCTGACTGTATAATGTTTTTTTTTTTTCGACGCCATTACTGACTTCTTTCGCGTAGATGGAGGGACATCTCTTGAATATATTCATGATTCTCTTTGCGTGGTGTTGATACAAATGTGTGTTAGATTTTAATGGAAGAGTTTATTCTTATTGTTTTTGTCCGTTAATTAAAACGTTGATACTGTGTAACTTCATATTACATACACAGTTGATTCAAGCCACTAGAAGGTTTGAGGCTCAGCGCAAGTTATAGGTTTATTTATTTCGGTTGGATATATCCTATAGCCCATATTCCAAAGTGTTAAAGTCCAATTCAACTCCACCTCCATCGGAGCATCAAACTGTCAATAAAGCTTGTCATAAATTGAAGTTTACAAGCTCGAGAGATGAGCAAGCAAATGCGTAAACGCGCTTCCTAATCATTTGTCTTTGATTAATAACGTCAATTAGACAAGCTGGAGTTTACGTTTTGGAATATGGAACTAAAAGTACAATATCTTGCTCCTTTATTGATCCATGCTATAAATGGATCGGTTCGCTAGCTTTGCCATGAAACGTAAGAAACAGATATAGGCACAGTCTCTGGGATTGAACGCTCTGAAAACTTACATAGTCTACGGATTGCTTCCAAACATTTTTGCAAAGAAAACACCAACATCAGTGTATTTTATTGCTTGCTTTCGCTCGAAATTGCTCTCAATACGAAACCGTTAGCAAGCAAGAAATGTTTTTTTAAATCGTCATAAATTCCCCAAAAAATTCTATTCGCACACGACATCGTATTGGCGCGCTTTTTCCGCGTCCTTTGTTCATCCGGAATGTTAGTGTTGCTAGTTTTTTGTCCCCAAAGGATTGATGGACCATTGTGTAGCCATTCGCAAAAATTCCCGGCGTCGAATAATTGATAAGTCTGCTATGCAATCTTTTTTTTTATTTCGATGCTGAATCGTTAGGGATTAGATATTTTTTTTATTTCACTAACTCGTCTGAATTGTTCGGCTTGAATTTCGCCAGGCTTGTTTGTTTTACGTCTAGCTTTTTCATAGTTTTTGTGTGAAATTTTGTCGAAACTTTTGTTCGCGTTCGGAGTTATTTTTAGCTTGTACTGCATTGAGTTCGGTTACATATTTCATCTGCCTTTATAGCGTTAGCTACTAATGCAGCTAACGCTATAAAGCACTTTGCTACTCATCAGTTTAATTATAAATTCTTGTAGAAAGTTTAGCAACAACAGCTGTTGAAACAGAGTTAAGAATAGCGAACAATATTAAAATGGCGTGCTAACTTTTCCCTATTGAGTTTACAGCATCTTACAGTTCCATTTCGGATACATAAATACACAACGTCCACCCACACTCGGTTCTGCTTAGTGGATAACGCTCACAACATCTCAGAGAGAGGCCCTAGTCCCAGCAGTGTGGAATTCTATGTTACCCAATTTCCAGTGACATAATTCCACATACTACCAACATAACAAACTTAATAGAAACAAACACAATATGATTAGGTTGCGACCCGCGCGCGAAGGAATGGTGATCAAAACTCTATTATGCGCCTCCCAGGAGATATTTACATAATGTGTGCCCAGAAATGTAATGCCGGAGAGATAGTCCAGTTTCCTTTTTTGCTGTTTTTATTTCTTTTATGGCAAAGGTGTTGTGTTATTCGGTTTTGATGACTTACATACGTTGATAAGCAACAGTGAGAAGAACTCATTGGTTCTGAAGTTACAAAGGCTGATCTGATTCGACGACTTTAATTTATATGACCGTTTCCGAAATTATCAGACGTTTTCACATTACGATTTTGGTAGCCAAGAGTTTGCTCATAGTTTCTGCCGCATGTGTATGCGGCAACCCAAGGGTCCTAGGAAAAGATAGGCTCGCTCCTTATTACGTGGGGTGGGACTGAAAGATAATTGGCAAATTGTGGTTTATGTAGTTTGAAAAACCAGGCGCATCACTTGATTTGTGAATAATATGCGTTTTGGGGGACTTTATGTAAAATTTGACGTTCAAAAAGTGGTGTCGCTCAGCCTAGTTTGAATAAATGTCTTTTGATTTTGATTTTGACAGTTATAGTCAGCGATATTCTTCTACAACATTTTTCATTAAACCATAGACAATTTCACCTTTTTACGCTAAATTTTCCCGCTCTTTTTTTTGTCAAGTCAACATTGGCAAAATTTTCTTTTTCTCCGCCCATTGAAATAAACGATCCTCAAACATTCTTGATCCCCGTCAATTAAGTTAGGAGCTCCAATATAAAACAGACGTTCTTCGGGACGCAATGATCGCGAGGTGGTAAGGCGACTGCGCCCTGTATTTGGGTCGTGCACGTGCCTCGCATACAATGTGAACCCGCCCTTAGAGGAAAAATATCGAGTTTGCAAGATGTTTTGTCTTGTGGTGTATTTTGTGCTCTTGCGTATTATTGTGAGCAGCAGGTTTTAAGAAGTTTTAAGAGCGTGTACGCCGTATGGCGTTTCATGCAAATTTTCAAGTCACTATTTTGCGAAAAGACTGAGGTCTAAAAAGCTAGTTGAAAACATTTTCGATAAATAGTGGTACAGTTAAATTAGACCCATTTTCAAACAAACATAAATTTCCAGTTATCTTTTTTAAATAAGACATTTCTAAAATGTTTTTAACTAACTTTTTAGACCTATACATCCTGCTTATATGTGTAAAGTTTCATTAAAATCGGTTTAGTCATTTCGGAAAATAAGGACTTGAACATTTGTATGAAATTCCGTACGGCGTATACGCTCTTAAAGCTGGAAGTTGCCTGGTATTATATAATTTTATTTTGGTAGTTTTACAATAGGGATGTTTCCTGAGTAAAAAAGATATGATTATGTTTAGTCCGTCAGTTAGATTATAGAAAAATATTGGACACGTATTTTTTCCTTTATCAAATCTATAAAAACTGACGAAGATACACGACTTTTATTACAAGACTTTTCAACGCACTGTATCGTCTTCATTTTTTGTTTACGTGAAAAAAGAAAAAATACGTGTCCAATATTTTTTGGAAATCTATCAGACGGACTAATTAGATTTTTTTAGTCAACTACCCTATTACGGTAATAATTCAATTCCAAATTCATCGTCTTCAGTCAAGAGTGAATAGGTTACTTCTAAGCAAGCGTGGTCCATCATAGACCACCTCATCGCTTACCGTCATGGGAGAGGACTTCGCGATCATCATAGCATAGGGCTCCCCCAAGCGTGGTCATTACGACCGGACCGGTCCTGCGGCTCTTGAGGCCAGTGGACTGTGACAGCCTTCACCAGGTGATTGGTCCACCTTGTGGGGGTCATAATACAAATACTATCAACAAATGAATAAAATTTAATAATAATAATAATTTATTTTCAGACCAAAGTCCATAGCTTAAAAAAACTTTTTACAAAAAAATACAACCGACTTTTACACAAAAAATCAAAAAAGTGCAAAATAACTTTAATTTCGGAACTCGGTGTTTGTGGTTGCTTTTTCGTTTTTTGAACACCGACTTCCGAAATTAAAGTTATTTTGCACTTTTTTGATTTTTTTGTGTAAAAGTCGGTTGTATTTTTTTGTAAAAAGTTTTTTTTTTCACTTTTTAGTGGTACCTACATCCCCTCCCCTCCCCCCACCTAAACGAACCAATCACATTGGTGTAAAAAAAACGTACTGCTCCTTTGCAGAGTAAGCTAAGAGGTCGTCAATGTAAACAATGTAGATATTTTTTTAGATTTTTCGAAAACCGCTTGGTCGATTTCGATAAAATTTTCATGGGACCATTTGGGAAGTATACCCTTTCCAACAAAAAAAGAATTTTTTAAATCGGTTGACAAGCGACGGAGTTATGCGCGAACAAACATAAAAAAAAATACAAACATCCGAATTGAGAACCTCCTCCTTTTTTAGAAGTCGGTTAAAAATTTTAAAACACATACCTAAGTGTCTGTTTGTAATATCAAAATACTAGCTTATTACTGAATGTACTTATGTATATGAAATTTACGAACAAAAAAACTGTTGTCATATGGTTTGTCTGTCTGTTTGTTCCGGCTAATCTTCGAAACAGCTAGAGTGATTTCGTCGGTTTCACTGACAGATAGAGCTAATGCCATATGGAGTGACTTTTAACTGGGGCTAGTTTTATTTTAGGAAAAACGATTATAGTTTTGTGCAAAAAAACCAGACGTTGACGAAGCCTCTGACAAAAACTAGTTTAAAATAATTTGATCGCCTTTGAGAGGAACATACACAAATAAATCTGTAGAAGGTAAACTCAACTGCTATGGTACTGTAAGGTGCAATCCCCATTCCCAGAACAACACAAAAATATAAAACCCGTCTACAGACATAATCCAGTTCGACTAATGATTTTTAAGCTACATCCACGATTTGCAATCTGTATCTTCAGATTATAATCAGCAGCGGGCTCCGATGGGATCGACTCGCGTTCTCAAACCGGTTCACAATCTTGTAGGGACTGACGAGCTTTGTCCCATGGTTTCATGATTCATTGGTCGCCCGTGACCCACACTTGGGGCGGTGATTTGATTGATCGGTAGTTTATGATTTTGAAGATTATTGTAAACTAGCTTTTGCCCACAGCTCCGCTTGCGTTAATATTGATTTTCGCAAAAAAAAACCTATATTGTTAAGTGTTTTATCTCCAGGGAGTCTTCCACAGTTTTAGGCACCTGTCAAATTGACGTTAACTACATGTTTTTATTTTTTTCTTGATGGGAAATCATCAAATGACTTCTCCCGCTCCGGGCGGAGCGGAAGGGAGTGTCAGACTCTTACTGACTAAAACCCACCCGTGATCCTTCTTGTGCCCTATGCGTTCCAGGACCGCGGTGACTCTTCGAACAAATTCCGCAAAACTACATGTTTACGTCATAAGTTACGATTTCAAAGAAAAGAACCTTTCGCATAAGTGCGAAAATTAAAATGGTGTCGTAAATTTTCATGAAAATCCTCTTCTTATGCTTTTTCACGGACAGGAATTCCGGATGAACTTGAAGAAGAACAGTTCAGAACAGTCATTGTCCCTACTGACACAGACCAACATCAGATCTGGTTTCCCATTATTCCACTACGACTTATCAACGTAAAATATTAAAATCGCCAGATGTCAAACTGCGATTAATAAACCCACAATTTACATAAATGGAAAATCGTTGCAAACAATTCGAACGAAATGAGTGAATTGCAACGCTTTCATTGGCTACCAGTAATTCGAACGATTGCCACCGCCACTATTTGCGTACCGACAATCTACTAATTGAATTGTCAAACATTTATTACTGTTTCAACTCTGGTTGACTACACTCAGGGCTGATGTTAATTTGACTTCCTCTGAATGTATTATTTCGTATTATTTTTCGTCTTAGTGCTTTTCTGGAGATTTGCCAACTACATATGTATGTATTCGAAAAACTAGACAGCTTATATTAAATTGCCCGGATCATTGACTCAGAAATGTCATTTACCAAAGTTTTATTCAAAAACTTGTTCTTAACATCTTTTCCAGCAAAGTGTACTCGTAATATAATTAAAAGTAACTTTTCCAATGTAATAAACGTAAGTACACACAGACCTTTTCTATAAAAAATAATTAGCCATGAAAAATAGCGAGCCTTCTTGTGAAACTAACTTGTGCTGAGCGCGCCTTTTCAAACTTTAAGGCGTTCTTATTTCTATGTTCGCTTGAAAAGATAAGAAAAGTTTATTAAGTAAATGCTACTGAATATAAATTGTTTAGTTTCGAGTTCCACAGGTAATTAAAAGTTACTAATGCATGACTGTTTTCATGTTCTTTGCTGCAACAGAACTTATTCATACTCATATGAAGTTATAGAATTAATAAGTACATACCTACTGTAAATATTGTGTTTGCTTTTTATTATTTTTGTTTCATTTTCAGTCAGCCAATAATAACTGTTAACATAAGTTTGACAGTCTGTTGGCTCATTCTTCTGTTGATTAGCCGTTCAGATAAAGCCTAAGGTGAGAAGAATTGATAAGTAATAATTGTATTTGCAGATATCTCATGATTGATTTGGCAAACCATCAATTTGTGACACAAGGGCCAGCCATGGCATGTTACTTCTACGACGGTTAATATTAAAGTTCAGAAATAGTCAATTTTAGCACTTATCATCCAAACTAAACACGACTCCTCTATCTAAAATTAATTAGCGGGACCCGTCCGAGTGACAGACGAGACGTTATTGTCTACGTGACGAGAATGCCATCCCGGCTTGTTATGCTTGAGCATAGACTTGAGGATGTATGGTTGTATACGTTTGCTTCGTGCCGTTTGCCAGAAAAATATACGTGTAGGGGAATCGAATTTGGCGCGAAATAAGGAAAAATGTTGGCGAAAATTGCAGAATGTTTTGTTATTTCCGCACCACATTTTGTATTCGCAAAAGCAAATTACTATTTTAAATTCATGTCCGTCATAGCGCTTGCAAGTTGATTGCAAACATTTTCCACGCGTCCATATCAAATAAATTACAGTAAGTAAAAGGTTTTAAAAATCCCCAAATAGTATTTCCACATGGCAAAACATTTTTAAAAATATACTTCACGGGAACGTTAAACGAACTTTTCGTTTGCGTTTCGCCATTAAGTTTTTTTTTTTTACGATAAAAGGTAATGAGTGTGACGGTAGGGTTGTCTTAGTTTTGTCGATAAACGCTAAATATCGTTATACAGACAGGAGGTCCAAAAAGGAAAGTTGGAAAAAGATCTATGGCTTCTTGTCAAGCAGAATAAGACTTTAGGTCATTCCCTTATTATAAATTAAATATTTTCACAATATTTTTTTACGTGACACATTGAGGAAGTTCTGGATTCAATTTAAAAGCATTGAAGAATGTACCTAGTGGTTAATCATTACGTATTACAAAGAAAGGAAAAAGGGATAGTTTATGCTTGCATATCTTCATGTCTCGTACTATCAATATTTTAATATCCACGAAGTGAGCATACACTTGAGATACCCAAAACAAACAATAATCTTGTGTATCGTGCCGCTTAAAGTCGACAAACTTTGAAGAAAATCGTTTAGGTAGACGTCGTGCTTACCTATAAGTACCAAGTTTGGTATTACGGCATTTAAAACCGAGACACGTTTGTTTTAATTAGATAGGTTTAAATGCAAGTGTTCGCGACGATGCGTCTTAGCTACATAGTATAGATAGTTATAGGTAGCTATAGTAGTACATAGAATGTTGCAAATAAATAAAACCGCGACTACATAGTATAGGTAGTTATAGGTAGTTAGTTAGCACATAGAATGCTGTAACAGATAAAGCTGCATAGTATAGATAGTTATAGGTAGCTATAGTTGATACATAGTTTGTTATTGAAATAAAACACATTCGTTACAGTTGTTTGCTCTCAAGAGGCAGTATATAAGCCCTTGGAGCCTTTATTTCTTCCAAGTAAATAGAATATAGTTAGGTAGGGTATCCTGTCCCTTACACATAACAGTAAACACATGGTAACCCTGGTAATCGAAGGTATATGAAGGTAATCAAGGTATATAAAGGTATATAAAGGTATATCGGTGGTATATAAGGTAATCGAGGTATATACACACACAGACAGACATACATAGGTAAATAGAAAGGGCTTGGTAATTTGAGACTTGAAATATCAGGTCAAAGGTAGTCGCATAGCTAAACGCGACACTGACCAATCACAGAGCAGGAGGGTGCTGGTACGTGATTGGTCAACAGTTTTGATAAATAGCCCTAGTGAAGGTATGCACAAAATAAAACACTTTGCATCTACCCTCTTCCTTTTCCGAAAAAACAAGTCTAGATTCTAGACTTCTAAATGTCTGAAATAGAACCGCCTTGAAAAATCCTTTCAGGGGATATATAGATGTCTATAGTGTATGCAGGCATAAAGCCGTAATTAAGGTTTAAATAAAACTGTTTATTTTTATCCCCCTGAAACATATACGCTTATAGAGTTGCAACCCCTTAAGTGACAGGGTTGAAACATATGTAGTTTTGTAGAGGGTTGTCGTATCTACAGAGATACATATAGCTGTATAGCCCTCCTAGCATAGTTTTACGGTAAATTCACCCCAAGTAGGTAATAGCTTCGTGCCTACAATAGTTTTGTATAGTTTTTGGCATCCCACCCCTACATGGAGGGGGATGAAGGGGTGAATTCGTCTCCGCTGTATGGAGCTTACCGAGGGCTATCCATAAAGGTACGACAACCCCTACTCACATAGACCTAAGCCTAGATATAGCCTAAAATCTAGAATTAGCATAGTGAAAATTTAAGTTAATAAACTTCATCACACACGGTGATTTTTTGGGTGTCGATACGGTATAGTTGCGCCGTACAATAGTAACATTGAAAATTTATAGAATTTGTAGTCATTTGCAAGATATTTCGGATTTATAACTAAATGTAGAATCATATAGTCGCGAATTTCACCCTTCAAATCGCTAAGTGCATAGTGAACAAGTTAAATAGTGTTTTATTGTGACTTTATTGGTAAGCCCTCTATACCTACCCCTATATACTGTGTCAATAACAGCAAGTATAGCAAGTATTCAGCTAAGGGTTGCATCCTCATGGCCCGTAGCTCATAGACGGAGCGTCAACGCGTCTGGATCATTTATACCTAGGTGGGTTGTCACCATACAGTCCACTTTCGAAGAATAGGATAACCTACCCTGGCCACCCTACAGTCCAGTCGATCACGTCCGCCCCGTACATTTTCTGGTCCATCGGAGCCGGATATTTTGAAGATAGCCTGATCTAGCTATTTGGAAGTTGGATTTATCGAACCACGCAGCTACCCTGAAGGCGCAACCCCTATTGTGAAGTCGCACCCCCTTGAAGAAAAAACTACCCTTCAACATTTCAAGACACGAAGGGTGTCCCTAGAAGCTAAATAGAAGTCGGACCTTGAAGAAATCATCCCTTCAAGAAAACTACCCCTAGGCAGATTGATAGTGAAGCAACAACATAGAAGAAATTTAATCAAGCTGAACTTAGAAAATTTCGAACGACTTCACACTTTGAAAATTTTGAGGGGTTCCGACACTTAGAATATTTTTGAAGATTTTGAACTTGGAAAATTTTTTGAAGAATTTTGAACTTAGAAAATTTTCAACAATCCGGGACTTGGAAAATTTTTGAAGAATTTTGTACTTGGAAAATTTTCAACAACCTGACACTTAGAAAAGTTTTGATCAAGCGGGACATAGAATATTTTTGAAGAATTTTGGACTTAGAGAATTTCGATCGACTTCACACATAGAAGATTTTGAACAGTCTGGGACTTAGAAAAGTTTCAGTCAATCCGAACTTAGAATATTTTTTGAAGATTGGGGACTTTGAAGAATTTTGAAAATTTTTTGAAAATTTTTTTTTTTTTGGAAACTTGGATTGAAGTTTCACCTGAGGCTTACCAGTGGACTACCGAATAGTTTTGAAGATTCATTGAAGACTTCAACAATGCCGATCACGAGGTCGCATGGCAAATCATCCGAGGCGTGGACAGTTCCGATACAGGAACCAGCCGAGAGGGTTCCTGCTATCCATCATCAGGTGCCGCCGCGTTCGCCTTCATCGTCTGGGACGGCGCGATCGATGCAGCAGCGCAGTGAAGACGTGTCTCCGCCTGCTGCCGCTGAACGAATAGAACAGATAGAAGCTTCAGCAATAGAACGAGTACCTGCACCATTGCCGACAACAGTACAGAAACAGATGCCATCGACCTCAAGGAAGGGAACCCGCTTTGAGACGACTTCAGATAGTACAATGAAGCCGTCAAATAGAAGAGATAGCCGAGTCTTGCCAATGACTACCCGGGGTGACGCCCGTATAGAACATAGACGTCCGCCGTCGAACATTGACAGGTCACCGCGGTCATATAGAAAACTACAGAAGGCTCGCGAAGACTTATTGAAGATTAAGTTGGAGCTTGCCCAGTTAGCACTTCAGAGAGCCGAACAAGAGTCGGACGAAGAATATTTGGACGATAGAAACTCAAATGAAGAGTACGTGCGTTCCTGGCTGGAAGAGGCGCCTGAACCTGTTCCTGATCAGAGAGAGACCAACGCCGCCGAGGGGGACATCCGTGATAGTCGACAGCAACCGCCCCCCCCTGTGGACTTCGAACCAATAGTGGACTCTCGTCGAACGCACATAGATCCAGATAGTGCTAAACAGATAGAGCCACCACCTATGAAGAAAATAGAAGACGATAGGAGCGAGGATAATTTACGTCCATTCGTTACGGACCTTACGGCTGCTATAGCATCTTTAGTTGACAAGAAAACAGAACAGCAGTCACAGAATTCCTCCTCGGCGTCGAAGGTCATTATGACTTTACCGAACTTCAGTGGTGCGCATACAGAATGGTTGTCATTTCGAGCCATTTATGAAACAACTCGAAAATATTTCAACGATGTCGAGAATACAGCAAGACTTAGAAGAAGCCTGCATGGACGCGCTTTAGAAACAGTTAGTTCAGAACTCATCGGCCATGCAAGACCAGATGACATCATGAAGGAACTCGAGCTGCAATTCGGCCGACCAGATTCGATAGCACAGGCCGAAACAGATAGATTGCGAGGACTGACACGATGCAGTGAAAATCCAAAGGATATTTGCTCATTCGCAAGCCAAGTGAGGTGCGCTATGGTAACGCTGCGAGCATTGAAGAAGGATCATTACCTGATCAACGCCGAGCTCATGCGAACCTTGACAGAGAAGCTACCGAACTCGATACGTGTACAGTGGTACCGTATATATACAGAAAAGTACCAGTCCTTGCCAGACTTGTCGCTGTTTAGCGAATTCATTACCGAACAAGCTCGATACTGCAGCGCTTTCGCTCCTGCTGAAAACATCAAGACAGAGGGCTCATCCAACCGACGCACACCGCAGCAGAGGACTCACACAACAACAGAGAAGTCAGCAAGCAAGTGCCGACTGTGTGAGAAGGATGGCCATATAGAACGCGATTGCTCAAAGTTCAAGAATAGCAATAGTAACAAGAGATGGGAAATTGCGAAGAATCTAAACCTGTGCTTCCGTTGCCTGAAGCCAAGAAGAGAGCGGCATAAATGCAACGCGAAGAAGTGTGACGTCAAGGGGTGTACAGCCACGCACAGTCGGCTACTTCATTACGACAAGAAGCCTGCTGCGGTGGCAGCCGAAAAACCCAGACAGACCGAAGTCAAAAAGGAGCCCAAGGAGACAGTCGCCAGCTCAAGATCATCGTCGAATCACGCCTATTTGAAAATCATCCCGGTCCGGGTCATTGGACCGGCGGGAGAGGCATCTACGTTCGCCCTACTCGACGATGGATCGACCGTATCGTTGATCGATGAAGACATCGCCGACCAAGTCGGAGCCGAGGGCAAGATCGACCCACTGAAGATTGGTGCGATCGGTGACACCATGATCGACACTCCTTGTTCGAAAAGAGTCACAGTGACACTCGCGAGTCAGCATAGAAATAGGGTGCCGTTCAGAGCGCGCACCATACCGAAGCTTAATCTCGCGTCACAGACAGTCCGTGAAGAAGATGTCACACATTGCAAACATCTCATCGACTTGAAAGAGCAGCTAGTCTATGATGTTGGCGCGCCCAAGATTTTGATTGGCCAAGACAACTGGCACCTTCTCCTTGCCAGTGAAGTCAGAAGAGGCCCCAGGCACCAGCCAATAGCGTCACTTACAACGCTTGGATGGACGCTACATGGCGCGCACACTAGAATACTCGGTCAGCAGGTGCATTACGTCAGCGCATGCAGAGAAGATAGAGAAAATAGAGACGACAGACTGAACGAGCAACTTCGTGAATTTTTCGCACTCGAGTCCCTAATAGTTAATCCTCGGCGTCCAGATTCTGATCCAGAGAAGCAGGCTGAAGACATCTTGAAAAGACATACCAAACAGTTGACAGATGGGCATATAGAAACAGCTATGTTATGGAAAAATAACAACTTTGAAATGCCCGATAGTTATGGGACAGCACACAAGCGGCTGATCTCTATAGAAAAGAAGCTCGACAAAGATCCGAGTCTTCGAAATAAATATATAGAACAGATGGACTCGCTCCTTTCGAAAGGGTACGCAGAAAAAGCGCCCAAACAGACCACGCCAGGAAGAACCTGGTATCTGCCTCATTTCGACGTCTTCAATCCCATGAAGCCGGAGAAGTTTCGAATAGTACACGACGCCGCAGCTAAATCGAATGGATTGTCGCTGAACGACTTCCTGCTTACAGGACCGGACCTGTTACAGTCGCTGCCCGGCGTCATGATGAGGTTTCGTAGATATCCGATAGCCATTTCAGGTGACATTACCGAAATGTTCATGCAGGTCAAAGTACGACCTGAAGATAGAGACGCCCTCCGATATTTGTGGAGAGGCAATAGAAGAGAAGGAGCCCCCGACGAGTATCGAATGACGTCAATCATATTCGGCGCGGCAAGCTCACCGTGCACGGCCATATTCGCGAAGAATTGGAACGCGAACCGGCACATAGAACAGCATCCAGAAGCAGTAGAAGCAATAGTGAAGAACCATTATATGGACGATTATCTGGATAGCTATAGAACAGTTGAAGAAGCGACACATATAGCAACAGCGGTGAAGAAGATACACCAACAGGCTCGTTTCGAAATTAAGAAATGGGTATCTAATGACATCGACGTCATACAGAATATAGAACCGTCGCTTATAGAGACAGAAGTCGTCGACATCGGCGACCATACAGAAAAAATTCTTGGCCTAATATGGAGACCAAGAGCAGATACGCTGGGTTTCAATCTGAGCCTAGCCCGATTACCGAGTGGCGTATTACAGAAGGAAGTGCCCACAAAGAGAGAGGCGCTGAAAATAGTGATGTCACTATACAACCCACTCGGCCTAGCCTCACCCGTAACGATTCGCGCCAAACAGATACTCCAAGAAGCATGGAGAAGAGGAGTCGACTGGGACCAGCCGTTCGACACAGACTTGGCCACAGCATGGAGAAGTTGGGTTCAACATCTACAGAATCTTGCACAAGTCACAGTACCAAGATGTTACCCAGGATATAGCGACGCCATAGAAACGCAAGTCCACGTTTTCACGGACGCGAGCGAAACTTCGTACGCCGCAGCGGTGTACTGGCGTATCTCTACAGAAGATGGCAAGACTCACGTGAGCCTCGTCATGGCCAAGGCAAAGGTGGCGCCACTCAAGCTCCAATCGATACCCCGACTCGAGCTGCAGGCCGCGGTGATGGGGACCCGCGTCGCTGCAGCTGTTATCCGAGAACACGGAGTCAAGCCGGCCTCCGTGACGTACTGGTCAGACAGCAAAACCGTGCTGACCTGGATCAGAAGAGGAGCTCGAGTTTACAAACCGTTCGTCGCGCACCGCATAGCTGCCATAGAAGAGCATAGTAGAGTCGAAGACTGGCGATGGGTGCCCACTAAGAAAAATATAGCAGACGCAGCCACTCGTGATGTACCACAGCACTTTGATTCGAGACACGAGTGGTTTTGTGGCCCCAGCTTCCTGTATGAAGAGTCGACAACATGGCCAATAGAGAAGCCTCCACTAGAGGAACAGACGGGTGAGGAGCGAACCTTAGTCGCTATAGAAAATATAGATAGAAGACTCACAGAAGTCATACCCGATCCAACAAGATTTTCAAAATGGGAACGACTGTTGAGAGCGACGGCGACAGTACTACGCTTCGTCGCCAAATGTCGGCCGCCCAAAGAAAATACGTTCTATAAAAGAACGAGGAAAAATATAGAAGCGGATCCGGATTGGAGGAAACGTACAAAGACGGCAGTGCCCCCTCCTACAGCATCAGTGACGTCCCCAGTGACGTCAAAATATAGTTTTTTAATAGAAGCCGAATACCTCCAACAAGCGGAGAGGTTACTCGTGCAAGCTATACAGCAACAGATGTTTTCCCGTGAGTTGACAAGTTTGCGAGGAAACGAAGAAATAGACAAAGATAGCGCCCTGCGACCGTTACAGATAGAATTGAAGGATGACGTCATACGCCTCAGAAGTCGTATAGATAGAATCGACATAGTCATAGAAGACGTCAAGTACCTACCCGAGCTCCAACACCGGCGGGAGCCCCATAGCCGTGGCCCTAATCTGCAGGTGGGTGATCCCGTACTCATTGCAGACGGCCAGCTGCCTCGCAACACGTGGCCGCGAGGCCGCATTATTACAGTTTTCTCGGGCGCTGATGGCGAAGTCCGGACGGCTGAGGTGCGCACGTTCGGCGGCACCTTAAAGCGTCCGATAAAGAAGTTTGCCACCACAGCGGGCGACGCTGCCCATAGGCGCAGCTCGCCCCCCCCGCGGACATATTCGGTCCGCAATCGGCTCGCATTTTGCGGGCAATAGACGGCGACGCTGCTCTCACAGCTCGCCAACGATAGATGGGTGACGCTGCCTACATGCGCAGCTCGCCTCCCCGCGGACATATTCGGTCCGCAATCGGCTCGCATCCAGCGGGTAACAGCCGGCGATGCTGCTCTCACAGCTCGCCAACCAATAGATGGGTGACGCTTTCCAGCTCGCCCCCCAGCGGACACATTCGGTCCGCAATCGGCTCGCACCTAGCGGGCAATAGACGGCGATGCTGCTCACACAGCTCGCCAACAGATGAGAGGGTGACGCTGCCTACACGCGCAGCTCGCCCCCCCCTGCGGGCGTATCCGGCCCGCTACCGGCTCGCATCCAGCGGGCAATAGCCGGCGATGCTGCTCTCACAGCTCGCCAACAAATAGATGGGTGATGCTTCACAGCTCGCCCCCCGCGGACATATTCGGTCCGCAACCGGCTCGCATCCAGCGGGCAATAGCAGGCGATGCTGCTCTCACAGCTCGCCAACATAGATGGGCGACGCTGCCCGCAAGGCGCAGCTCGCCCCACCGCGGACATATTCGGTCCGCATTCGGCTCGCATCAAGCGAGCAGTAGCCGGCGATGCTCTCACAGCTCGCCAACCATAGATGGGCGACGCTGCCCGCAAGGCGCAGCTCGCCCCACTGCGGGCATATCCGGCCCGCCGCCGCCTTGCTTTGTGCAGGCGACACAGCAGGCGATGCTGCTCTCACAGCTCGCCAACCGATAGATGGGTGACGCTGCCCGCAAGGCGCAGCTCACCCCACCGCGGACATATTCGGTCCGCATTCGGCTCGCATCAAGCGAGCAGTAGCCGGCGATGCTCTCACAGCTCGCCAACGATAGATGGGTGACGCTGCCCGCAAGGCGCAGCTCGCCCCACCGCGGACATATTCGGTCCGCATTCGGCTCGCATCAAGCGAGCAGTAGACGGCGATGCTCCCACAGCTCGCCAACATAGCGAGTGATGCTGCCCACTGGCGCAGCTCACCCCCGCGGACATATTCGGTCCGCATTCGGCTCGCATCAAGCGAGCAGTAGCCGGCGATGCTCTCACAGCTCGCCAACCATAGATGGGTGACGCTGCCCGCAAGGCGCAGCTCACCCCACCGCGGACATATTCGGTCCGCATTCGGCTCGCATCAAGCGAGCAGTAGCCGGCGATGCTCTCACAGCTCGCCAACCATAGATGGGTGACGCTGCCCGCAAGGCGCAGCTCACCCCACCGCGGACATATTCGGTCCGCATTCGGCTCGCATCAAGCGAGCAGTAGCCGGCGATGCTCTCACAGCTCGCCAACCATAGATGGGCGACGCTGCCCGCAAGGCGCAGCTCGCCCCACTGCGGGCATATCCGGCCCGCCGCCGCCTTGCTTTGTGCAGGCGACACAGCAGGCGATGCTGCTCTCACAGCTCGCCAACACATAGATGGGTGACGCTGCCCGCAAGGCGCAGCTCACCCCACCGCGGACATATTCGGTCCGCATTCGGCTCGCATCAAGCGAGCAGTAGCCGGCGATGCTCTCACAGCTCGCCAACCATAAATGGGCGACGCTGCCCGCAAGGCGCAGCTCGCCCCACCGCGGACATATTCGGTCCGCATTCGGCTCGCATCAAGCGAGCAGTAGCCGGCGATGCTCCCACAGCTCGCCAACATAGCGGGCGATGCTGCCCACGGGCGCAGCCAGCCCCCACTGCGGGCATATTCGGCCCGCCACCGCCTTGCTTTGTGCAGGCGACACAGCAGGCGATGCTGCTCCCACAGCTCGCCAACATAGACGGGTGACGCTGCCCGCAAGGCGCAGCTCACCCCACCGCGGACATATTCGGTCCGCATTCGGCTCGCATCAAGCGAGCAGTAGCCGGCGATGCTCTCACAGCTCGCCAACGATAGATGGGCGACGCTGCCCGCAAGGCGCAGCTCGCCCCACTGCGGGCATATCCGGCCCGCCGCCGCCTTGCTTTGTGCAGGCGACACAGCAGGCGGTGCTGCTCTCACAGCTCGCCAACCATAGACGGGTGACGCTGCCCGCAAGGCGCAGCTCACCCCACCGCGGACATATTCGGTCCGCATTCGGCTCGCATCAAGCGAGCAGTAGCCGGCGATGCTCTCACAGCTCGCCAACGATAGATGGGCGACGCTGCCCGCAAGGCGCAGCTCGCCCCACTGCGGGCATATCCGGCCCGCCACCGCCTTGCTTTGAGCAGGCGATACAGCAGGCAATGCTGCCTACACAGCTTGCCACCGCAGCAGGCGATGCTGCGCGCACTCGCAGCTCGCACAGACAGCGGGCCATCCGGCCCACAGCTCGCTCATTTGCGAGAACCTACGCAACAGCCTTGCGACTGCAGGCGACCCACAGCAGGGAAGCGGCAGACCGGCGACTGCACAGCTGCATCGAGCACCGGCATCGAGCACCGGCGCCGCGCAGCGGGCGACGTGGCTACAGGCGTCGCTCACCGGGTTTCTGCAGCGCCGCGACGTCATCGCACCGAGTCATCGCTGCACTGCACGGCGGGAGAGATGTTCGCGACGATGCGTCTTAGCTACATAGTATAGATAGTTATAGGTAGCTATAGTAGTACATAGAATGTTGCAAATAAATAAAACCGCGACTACATAGTATAGGTAGTTATAGGTAGTTAGTTAGCACATAGAATGCTGTAACAGATAAAGCTGCATAGTATAGATAGTTATAGGTAGCTATAGTTGATACATAGTTTGTTATTGAAATAAAACACATTCGTTACAGTTGTTTGCTCTCAAGAGGCAGTATATAAGCCCTTGGAGCCTTTATTTCTTCCAAGTAAATAGAATATAGTTAGGTAGGGTATCCTGTCCCTTACACATAACAGTAAACACATGGTAACCCTGGTAATCGAAGGTATATGAAGGTAATCAAGGTATATAAAGGTATATCGGTGGTATATAAGGTAATCGAGGTATATACACACACAGACAGACATACATAGGTAAATAGAAAGGGCTTGGTAATTTGAGACTTGAAATATCAGGTCAAAGGTAGTCGCATAGCTAAACGCGACACTGACCAATCACAGAGCAGGAGGGTGCTGGTACGTGATTGGTCAACAGTTTTGATAAATAGCCCTAGTGAAGGTATGCACAAAATAAAACACTTTGCATCTACCCTCTTCCTTTTCCGAAAAAACAAGTCTAGATTCTAGACTTCTAAATGTCTGAAATAGAACCGCCTTGAAAAATCCTTTCAGGGGATATATAGATGTCTATAGTGTATGCAGGCATAAAGCCGTAATTAAGGTTTAAATAAAACTGTTTATTTTTATCCCCCTGAAACATATACGCTTATAGAGTTGCAACCCCTTAAGTGACAGGGTTGAAACATATGTAGTTTTGTAGAGGGTTGTCGTATCTACAGAGATACATATAGCTGTATAGCCCTCCTAGCATAGTTTTACGGTAAATTCACCCCAAGTAGGTAATAGCTTCGTGCCTACAATAGTTTTGTATAGTTTTTGGCATCCCACCCCTACATGGAGGGGGATGAAGGGGTGAATTCGTCTCCGCTGTATGGAGCTTACCGAGGGCTATCCATAAAGGTACGACAACCCCTACTCACATAGACCTAAGCCTAGATATAGCCTAAAATCTAGAATTAGCATAGTGAAAATTTAAGTTAATAAACTTCATCACACACGGTGATTTTTTGGGTGTCGATACGGTATAGTTGCGCCGTACAATAGTAACATTGAAAATTTATAGAATTTGTAGTCATTTGCAAGATATTTCGGATTTATAACTAAATGTAGAATCATATAGTCGCGAATTTCACCCTTCAAATCGCTAAGTGCATAGTGAACAAGTTAAATAGTGTTTTATTGTGACTTTATTGGTAAGCCCTCTATACCTACCCCTATATACTGTGTCAATAACAGCAAGTATAGCAAGTATTCAGCTAAGGGTTGCATCCTCATGGCCCGTAGCTCATAGACGGAGCGTCAACGCGTCTGGATCATTTATACCTAGGTGGGTTGTCACCATACAGTCCACTTTCGAAGAATAGGATAACCTACCCTGGCCACCCTACAGTCCAGTCGATCACGTCCGCCCCGTACAGCAAGACCGATTAGTATCGTTCAACCGTTACTTAACCTTTAAGAGGCAGAATCGTGCAAATATTCCATAAAATCGACATCAAATCTTGAGATTACAGAAGACAGTCTACAGAAAATCGATATTCGATTATCATCAATATAGTTTTACGGTTATCGATAGAGCGTTTCCCAGCCCTACAGGGTAGATGTAAAATGTAGCATACTGGGGGTCCAAAATCCATAAACTTGTGTTATTTTACGACTTCTAGGGGTTGTTTATGGCAATAGGGGGTGGTGGGGGTGACTTTAATTATTTAACAAAGTGCTACTGTCTAATTAAGTTTTAGCTATTTGCGTAATTGAAGTTTTTAGTGTCGACTTCTTGATGAAAATTGGACTCGAAAGTTTGTTAAAAACTAATGACGTTTCCGTTTTCCGCTTGCGTGGGTAAAATGGTTAGTTTTATGTTACCCACATTTATTTGAATTTGGAAGATTACTTATCTTTCTCTTTTACTACTGGCCGTTAAAGTCTTAGAATTTGGAATGTACTTGCGTGGCAGTAATAGGTATAAATGCCAGATAATATTGTAATACAGGCTGTCGAAATTCCTGCCATAAACTTCAAAAAATATCGTTTAATATTTTCTTCGTTTTCCAAATACAATATCCTGACTAAGATATGGAAATATCGACCGAGAAGACCTCTTAAATTGGAGCTGTATGGCTTAGTACTAAATTTCAACGCTTGCTAATAAATTCTAAACTAGACTACGGTTTCTGGAGAAAGACGGTTTATAGAGAGAGACGGTTTTACACAGAAAATTTATGTAGTCAGTAATCTTTCAAATGGAGACGTGATATGATCGTATTACGAGGCCATAAGTAACACCAGATTTATTGTGACGACTTCCTTCGACAAAATCCGGTTTGACCGCCAAATAACGACAAGCAAGAGCTGAATGAACTGCATAGAGTAACCACCGGTACACAAACCATCAGAAGAAGAATTGAGGAGTTTAAAAATACCACTTTCAGACCAGCAAATGGTCCAAAGTGGTCCGCAGCTAACAAACAAGCTTGCTTAAAATGTTCACGTAAAACATTTACCTAAGTTTGAAAGTTGCCTTATCCATACTACTATTATAAAAAGGGAAGATTTGTATGTTTGTTTGTATTGAATAGGCTCCGAAACTACTGAACCGATTTGAAAAATTCGTTCACTGTTTGGAAGCTATGCTATCGCCGGGTGACATAGGCTATATTTCATGCCCATATTCCCACGGGAACGGAAACTACGCGGGTAAAACCGCGGGGCGCTGCTAGTACCTTATACTTTTTTGCAGTTTCTTTGACATCATTGTATATTGGGGTCGGCTTTCATTGTAACCAATTGCAGCTGAACACCAGAACTTACTTTATATTTTACTAGCTGACCTGCGCAACTTAGTTTGTGTCACATGACTGTTCCGCTCCTATTGGTCTTAGCGTGATGATATATATATATGATAGCCTTCCTCGATAAATGGGCTATCTATAACTGAAATAATTTTTCAAATTGGACCAGTAGTTCCTGAGATAAGCGCGTCCAAGCAAACACAAACTCTTTATAATCAAAGCTCTAAGTATAGATATGAAAACCACGGACATGTCTCACTTGCTAGAGCCTTGCGAATGAAGCAAGTCCTATCGAACGGAATATATTTTTCTACTGTATTTGGAAGTTAACTAAGAATAATTTTATTTACCTCTTCTTCTTCTTTTTTTCTTCTTTTTTTTCTCTCTCTTTTGTTTACCTCTTCCGTTACAGTTCAGTTTATGTACCTGAATGCAAATTATTATGGGTTGTGATTTTATAGACTAGTGTTGTGTTGGGCAGATGAATAAATTACATATCTTGGTCTCCCTGTGGTTGTGGTTTATGGAATTGTTCATTTAAAACGACTACCAAACGACTTCACCTTGGTTTAAATTTCGAAAATACTTTGATCGAATATTTATTTTTGATTTTCTTGAAACCAGATTTTTGAATTAAGTAATTGATAATTTTTAACTTAATAATCAATTATTAAAAGATAATGACGCCTTAAAATATAATCGATATCTCTTCTAATGTAATGGTCTGAAATCATGAAGTACACCATTCGCGATAGAAACAAATATCAAGCCCAGCTTGTACCAAATCGATGCCAACTGCAACTCGATCCTTCGCAGCCCTTACAAAAACGCAAACCGATGAATGAATACAGTAAAACCCAACCACTTCTGAAAATCAAGAGTAGAAATCCCTCAGAGAAAAATCACATAAAATCTAGGCGATAAACGAAACCACTAGGGAATAAGTGCCTAGCACGTTGAAATGAAATGATCTCTAATCTAGCACGGCTTTGCAAAGTAACCGTTTTCAAAAGCGCGGGACGGAGGGCGAGAGTCATAAAATTTTACGAGCCGTTGTCATGGCAACCCCGCCATTATGCAGTTGCGCGGGCTAGCTGCGAGGGCGCTGTGTTCGATTTTTGAATGTTTCCTTTTTTGTGTTTTGTTTGTTTTTCTTGGGATTGTGATTGAGACACCTGTAATCCTGTAATGGTTCTTGTATTTGTTATGGCTTAATTTGGAAGCATTTTGAATAATGGGACTTTGGCCAGCAATATTTCTGCAAACTTTGAAGTGGATCCCGTATTTTCGACATGTCTTAACATAGCGTAGAGACCTACTATTAAATTGGAGTGACTAAGTATTATCTATATATAATATAGATAATACCTACTGCATTTTAGAAATTAGTTTGATTGCATTATGTGTGGAGAAAAATAAACGATATTATATTATTATAATTTAATGTGTGCTGAATGAAGTGAGCTATAGAAATACTTGATGCAAGTAATGGTATAATATTCTTAGCTGGAAATTGCCAGCAAAAATAAAATAAAAAAATAATGATCTTAATATTGATAATTAACTTAGGCTGTCATTTGAGCAGGCTGTGTAGATCTTTGGCTGTTGTGACTGATTGTCAGAATCTGTCCAAAAAATCCGACTCCAGTCTTGCCAAACAGTACCTACTGTGTTACCCAGTTAATGGATTGTGGAGGTCTTGTAGGCAGCCTCTCCACGTAAAATACTGGTATTCAGCTAAATCCGATTTGACTTGAGGCCGACCGAATATCGTTGGGAAAAAGGCTTGATAGATGAAGAGATAGGTATCTAATAGTACGTAACGACATACTAGATGCTATGCTCGGTACTGTACCCGTAGAAAAAACCTATAGCAAATATTATACTACAGCCAGACTGTTCAATTTCGCGTCTGCATCCGTTCCTAGCTACAGCTCTATAAAATATGTGCACCATAGACACCATCAAATATCCATAAACATCGATTGTGGTCGATGTCTATGAATTTGAATGAAATAACGACCGCATAGTCCGACTGTCTGCCATAGATAAAGTTTAATCCTCATTCTAGTTTACTTAAGGCGGCAATACTAATCTAATCGGTATTCTATGTTTAAACTTAGCTTAAAGGCGCCATAGACTCACCTTTCTATCTCTTAAACGATGCAGCGACGGGTTTTAAAATCTCCAAGCAAATTGCTACATTTTAAAAGACATTTTCTGCTATGTTTTATGAAACGGTAAAAGCCGTTAAAAGTAAGTAAATGCAGACTTGAGATGTTATGAAAATGTGACAATATATTTTTACTCTTCTGGTGTAACTATACTTTTATCTCCTTCTTCTAAGAAAAACTGATTTGGCCTAATTGAGGACAAAAATCAGTTTTTCATAGGTTTTTAGCTTTAGGTTTTTCAGGTTTTCTTTATATCAGTCGCAATTATTGCGACTGATATTTAAAATGTTATATAATGGTAATATATAGGTATCTATTATAAGTATTTAAATCTTTGGATTGGTTTCCTACTCTCCAATAACATTTTTTTCGCAAAAAGACCTTACCAAACCAATAATTAAAATGAAACATTTTCACTAGAAGCACGGTCCACGTATAACACTAAAACCGGAGCTAACAAAGGATAGTTAGAACTGGGAAATAAAAAGTAACGGTCTTCGGCCGCCATCTTATATTTCTAAATGTCTGCGCTTATTAGTATCTGTGGAACGCTTCACTAAATTGTTTTTAGCCCCTGATGTAGAAGGGTGATATTTGACGCGGTATTTTTCTTCGTTCTAAAATGTAATTGGTTAAGAATAAGTATGAAAATTTAAAGCTTGTTTACGTGTAAAGTTTAAGCATTTTGTCGTCTTAATCCTATCTAAATCTGTTTAGAAGTTTTAGAGTTTAATCGAGTTTGACTGCTCTTCTCTGTTATTTTGTCAGCACATTAATATTTTCTTAAAGTTGTTTTTAAGTTGAAGGCAATAGGTGTACTTATTTTCGTTCACACTTCACCTAAACTTTACTAGTAGCTAATAAGCTACTGGCCGCGATTTCGACCACTAGGAAATCATCTATAAATACCAGAAAACATATCCACGGACAATCTGCAGTAGTGCAGTGTTCTGTCAAAAAAACTTTCGTCAGAAAATATTCTCCTTTATGTCCACTTCGTCTGCATCATCCACAACCGGACTTTGCCCTCTGCTACGTCTAGGCCTACTCTTTCGTTGTGCCAATCCCCACTCTCAGGTGCCAGCCTCATGTTGCGGAATTTGTTCGAAAGTGTCACCGCAGCCCTGGAACGCAAAGGGCACAAGAAGGATCACGGGTGGGTTTTAGTCAGTAAGAGTCTGACACTCCCTTCCGCTCCGCCCAGAGCGGGAGAAGTCATTTGATGATTTCCCATCCAGAAAAAAAAAGGTGCCAGCCTCATCCTGGTTCTACCCGCGATGGCAATAATATCTGCTCTCTCTATCTACTGTCTATCTCGCTTCTGGACGATCAACATTCCTATCCAGGTGTCCTTCCCATTCCACTTGAATTAAATGTAGAACACCTTTTTACGGCTAACCAATCTTTTTTTTTATTTACGGGTGGAAATGCTCATGGATGTCCTCCACCCTTGGGCGGACGGAGGGGTCTTTCAGACTCTGACTAAAACCACCCCGGTATTCCATCTCTCAATCCCCGGCTGGTGCCAGCCCGCCTCTGCGGGCCACCTCGAGTCAGCGGAGGGAGTGAGGTGTTTGACTCTCCCCGCGACGTTAAAGAGGGGCGCACGGGAACACCACGCGCCGCCACCTCGGGCCCGGATGAATGGTTAACCAACCTTACCCAGCCTATCCCTCAATGACCCCGCTAAGCCGAGCCCCGTGTCCCACAGGAGACCCCAGCTTTAGTGTGCTGAAATGCGAGTGGTGCAAACAAAAAAAAACTCCTTGGTACGTCTTCGAATCTGGAATTCTATAACTCGGTCTAGTAGACTTAAGCCAAACAAGAACGCGCCATGTCTCTCTGTGCATCTCTCAGCCTGAACAAAGCCTCATGTGTGAGTCACGTTTTCCACTCAAACAACCCTCGAAAATTTCCTCCTCTCCAATATATGTATGTCTATCCAGATCACATGCAGATGCCCAAACACAGCATTGACCATCAAGCCACCTGGCTCTTCACCACACATAAAAGAACCGAAACCCGATCAGTCAGCACCGTATATTTACTTACCACCTATCAATTCCAATCATTTATCATAACATAACACTTAACTAAGTGCCGTTTCCGGTCGCGCTAAGATGTACAGTCGAGTCGGTAATACTTCGTCAGTTTTTTAAATTGTTCAGCCGTTCTATTCTGTCAACTTCTCACCGTGTAAATTTAGGTGGAGTGAGCATGAAATTAAATGACATTCCATCTTGTTTACGGTGACATGACATAATATATTAAATATTGAAGATACGACAGTGAGTAGAGAAACAAAGGTCAGAGTGGAATAAACCATCTTATAAAATACATAATTATAGCCAAATTAAATCTATTTGATTTTATTGCCAGTGTCGTATTTTTAGTTAGCACCTGACTGACATTCTGTGATATTGATAAAACAATACTGAGTCGGTAAATCAGTAAGCAGTAGTGATATTCTGCCGGCCGATTGTGAAAAGTTTGGAAAAGTGAACATGAAGTGAGCTGTCATTGGATTGACTCTATGAGATTGTTACTGAATCTTCTCAGAATCTTCTCTAAGGTCTTCAGTTTACATCTCACCGTAACAACTTAGGTTTAGGAACTACATATTTATCTGGTAAATAATCTATCGCTGATTTCTCTTAAGCTATCATGGATATTTTTTAACAAAATGGAATGGCTAGTTTTGGCGGAACAAATAAAACCAAACCTGAAGATGACGAACCTATTTCTACCGTGACTGTACCGCGTTAACTTCACATTAGTACAACGATTGTACAATAATGGGTGCGTGATAATAACTGATCGCTTGAGCTCGCGGTGTGAGTTCAATGCCGAATGATGAACAACAGTTGCGGCTGAGTATATTTAGATGCTGTAGGGTGGGTGTTGGTTTAGTGGGTTATGGGATACTCTTTGCAAAGAGTTTTGATTGATTAGCTGCTAGACTCTCGAAAGAAAATAATAGCATAGTCAATGCACAGTCAGTGGGTTGACTAAGAAGCGTAGGGTAGCTGACCTTTTATTAAATAGGTCGTAATTTGACCGTGACTGTACCGCGTTCAACTTCACATTAGTACAACGATTGTACAATAATGGGTAAGTGATAACTGATCGCTTGAACCCGCGGCGTCAGTTCAATGCTGAATGATGGACAACAGTTGCGGTCGAGTATATTTAGATGCTGTAGGGTGGGTGTCGGTTTAGTGAGTTATGGGATAGTCCTGATTGGCCAAGGGATTTTGCCTCTTAGTCTGTTGAAAGTAATTATAGCATACTAACGAATATCTTAAATACGAAACGACTTGCTGAGCACCGGTAGTACTACAAGACGATACAATGCAGTGATAGCTGAATCTGGATTTAAGCTACTTAACAAAATAGACCCAACATATTGTACACGTGACTCGGCAACCACAAAAACTATTATAGACCATGTTGCTACAAATTTGAAGCAAAGCAATTTCCACATGGCTATTATCGAGTCATCATTGTCAGATCACAAGAATATCTACATGGAAATGAAACGAGTAACACCTTCGCAGAAACAGAAAATACAGTACGAGGTCACAGATTATGAAAAATGGTACGCAAAGATTGCATCAAATTTAGATGATAAGAGCAATGATTATTACATATTAGATGAGTGTATAAAAAAAGCCATAATCGAAACTAAAACAAAGAAGCACAAAGTATTAAATCAGCCACAAAGCGACTGGATTAACAGACAAATAATTACTGGAATTAATGAAAGAAATACACTTTGGAGCGAATTAAAACGCGACCCTAAAAATAGCAACCTAGAAACAGAGTTTAAAGCCAAAAGAGACAATATAGCAAGATTAATCAAGAGTACAAAAGAGATATATTTTCATGGAGAGTTCAAGAAATGTGCAAATAAACCTAAAAAAATGTGGAAATTAATAAATACCCTCTCAAATAATAACATCGTTCCTAGTTGTGCTCCCCCAAAACTAAAGACTGACGATGGCAGCATAGTAACGGATCCCATTGTAATATGCGAAACCTTTAATAGTTTCTTTGCAAATATAGGGACACAACTGGCAAGCCAAATACCACGTACACACATACACAACTCAAATGCATATATCTTACCCAATATTAACCAGCACACTGGAAATTGTAAACTATCTCAATTTAAACCATGCACTGTTTCTGAGGTATCTAAAATTATAGACGACTTGGATCCCAATACAAGCACAGGAATTGATGGTATAAGTACCAAGGCACTGAAATGCATAAAAAATCTAATTCTCCGAAATCTCACAGATTGCCTAAATAAACTTTTAATAGACGGAATCTTTCCAGAAAACTTAAAAGTAGCTAAAGTTACCCCAATTTACAAAGCTGGTGCCAAGTCAAGTCCCGGGAATTATCGTCCAGTCTCAGTCTTACCAATAATATCTAAAATATTAGAAAAAATTATATTTAATAGGTTAGATGAATACTTGACTGAAATTAACTTCATATACGATCAACAATATGGCTTCCGTCCTAAATCTAACACCCTAGGCGCAACTATTGACTTAATAACTACAATAAAAAATAAGATTGACCAGAAACAAATAGCACTAGGAGTCTTTGTTGATCTAAAGAAGGCGTTTGATACAGTTAGTCACAAACTTCTATTACGTAAACTGGAAAGTATTGGTATAACTGGAACCGTTTATAAAATGCTAAACTCCTATTTAAGTGATCGATATCAGGTTGTAAAAATCGGATCTTACCAAAGCACGTCTAAACCCCTAACATGCGGCGTGCCACAAGGTTCAATATTGGGTCCGTTATTATTCCTAGTATATGTAAACAACTTACATCAAGCAGGCTTACAAGGTCACCTTGCTCTTTATGCAGACGATACATGTCTATTTTATTTTGGAGATAACATAAATGATATCATAAAAGATGCCCAAGGTGATTTAAATATACTACAAAATTGGTACCAATGCAATCTTTTAACTATTAACGCTTCCAAAACGTCATATATAATATTTCGCGCAAAAAATAAAAAAATCCCTAACTACACTAATCTAAGCATAAACGGAGAAGTGCTGAAAAGGACTGATCAAGAAAAATATCTCGGACTAACTCTTGACAGCAATTTGACATGGAAACCACACCTTCAACACATTAAAAACAAACTTTTATCATTGGTGGGCTCACTTCATAAAATTGTTAGATGTATTCCAAAAAAAGTTAGGCTACTAATATACAACTCCCTTGTTAAGCCACACTTATTATATCTTATTGAAGTATGGGGCAACTCATCTAAAACTAGTCTAAAACCAATCCAAATTCTGCAGAACAAAATAGTCAAAATATTACACAATTACGACTTCTTAACACCGTCAAAAACTATTTACAAAGAGACCAAGTTATTAAACATCAAACAACTTTATATATACAACACATGCATACTTATCTATAAAATCATTCACAAACTTATTCACTCACACATAAAATTCACAACAGAAGGTGAAATAAGCAAATATTCATCTCGTCGAGCTTGTCACTTGGTATTGACGTCCAGAGCAAGAACGAACTATGGTAAAAACAACCTTACCTATGGGGGAGCACAGCTCTATAATAAACTTCCAAAAGAGATAAAAGAAGCGACTTCACTCAACATATTTAAAAATAAATTATTCACTTTTATTAATAACGATGACACACTAACTTAACTATGTTATGTCTATTTGGTTTAAAACAACATCTTTTAACTTGCGCCACAACCTTATCTTAGGAATGCAGTGAACTCGCTTCTAACTTTGTTGACAAAGATCAAATAATTTTTGTTTTTCTTCTACCCGCACTGTTTTAATATAATTAGTAATAAGATTTTATGTTCTCATGTAAGTGACGATTGTCTTAATGAGAATAAAGTTCTTTAAACCGAAATTGGGTTGTTTGTTTGTGTAGAGTAACTCCCCGAATGCTGATACGGTTAAACGCGAGTGAAGCCACGAGAAGTAGTTAGAAATTAATAGTGACAAATGAACAAGAGTGCTGTGGTTGTTTAATAGATGAATATCAACGACACAGCAGAACAATTAATGACATGCCTATGCGCATGTGAACGGCCCGAAGCCACACACAGCTGTCAAAATAATGCTCTGTGTCAACAATCAATCAGCAGTTGATAATCAACGCGCTTGACGATACAACATAACATAAAAAAGTGTCAACTAAACGTCTTGACAAATCTTTAAATAAGTTATGAGCACTCGGATCCCACGTACCGAGAGTTTCAACCCCAAATGGCTCGGAAGACATACATAACTACCAACAATGTTATTATATTTCCGCCGCTTGAGGTTCTCCGCAGCCGCAGCGGCAGCGCCAGCACAGCACGATGAGCTAAGAAGATGGGCTGGGGCAAGAGTATCCCAAACTAATGACCTACCCATCCATTTTACCCAATAGTAAAATACACACTATTGTGATTTAATTTTAAGACAAACAATAATAAATACGAGCGTTTAAATCAGCTGTAAAGTAGGTACACTTTTAGCGCGTGTCATGCAATGCAGATCTTAACATAAATCATCTTGAATTACTAAGAAGTAGATGCTTTGTTTAAATAACTGAGCATAAACAAACTGTATGTAGCTGTGGCAACAAGATAAGAGCACTATAATGAGTGTAAATTTTCAATGTTTATCTGTCGGCCAGTTGGTAAGAGCCACAATAACTTTGAGTTGTTCGACGCCTGAGATAGTGTTATCGCGCCCACACTGTAAGAGATGACTACATCTTTTCTATGAATAAATGAACGAAAATATCACAAAACCAAACCTAATTAAGAGTATATCAATTTCTGTCAATCAAAAAAGAAGCTCGTGGCAAAACACTAAAAGTCACAAGGGTCGATCTTCAAAATTAATCAACGCTTGCCGGGGCTGGTCAGTGGATGGGAGACCATCTTAACATAACGAGATTTATCCATGCCTCGGAAAGCACGTTAAGCCGTTGTTCCCAGCTGTCATATGTAGATCTTTGGCAGTCGTTATGGATTATCAGAAGTCAGAAAATCTGGCTCCAGTCTTGCCAAGAAGTACCGTGTTACCCGGTTGATGGGTTGTGGAGGTCTGCTAGGCAGCCGCTCCACGTAAAATACTGGTATTTAGCTGAATCCGGTTTGACTGGAAGCCGACCGCAATATGGTTGGGATAAGTCTAGAAAATGATGGTTCTCAGTCAGTTAACATTTTTTCGTTGTTTCAATAAAATAATAGTCTATTTTGTACAGTCAAGGGTCTAAATAAGGTGAAATTACTGATGAAAAATACCAAAATGATTATTCGATACCTAAATCTCTGCAATTCCATATATTTTTTGCCGGCCCTGCGACGCTAAGGAACCGTCATCGCCTATGCATAATATGATTGTTGATTTATGGCGATCACTTATACGTCAGTCGACTCTTGCGAGTGTCACCGAAGATATAACACTGGTCAAAATTCAATATGGCGACAACGAGGCGCCATATTGTGAAAAAAGAAAAATAAGGTTTGAAATTCGTTAACATCGGTGATAAAATATCACGTTCTCTAAAGCCCTTGAATGTCACACGTTTCAGACCTTATCTAGATCTTGTAAGACTTGTGAGTATCCCAAACCCCTCTCCAACATGGTCACCCTACAAAATGTAAAAGCGTACGCGCAGTTCGTTTGATGTACCGCTGTGTGTTTGTTTACTTACCACCGCGCCGGCCGCCGGCAGTGTGAAACCGTTTGTTCTAACTTCGGACCGCAATTGAACGCTGTCAGTCGTGTTTAAGATGAAAAATCTGTGTCGGAAATGTGTTGTGGGATGCTGGACTTTTGGGGTGTTGAGTTTTGTTTAAATAGTCAGATGTTCGTATTGCTGTAGCATAACTAAACAACTATTACTGAATTATCATCATCCATAATAATTTATTATTTATGTGAAAATTGTCTGTCTGTTGTAATGTATTTTCGTCTGAAAGGCTGAACAAATTTTGATGAATTTTACACTCGGGTATTTTAATAGTATTTTATCTCGGGAGTATACTCGCTTGCGATAATTTTCACCTTCCATCCGGGCGAAGCCAATTGGCAGATGCTAGTGTTGTATAAGATGGATCTTGAAGTGATAGGCTCAGGGAGATCACATTGTCAGCAACGAAAACGGAGCCCCATAGGGTTGCGGAATTTGTTCGAAAGAGTCACCGCGGCCCTGGAACGCAAAGGGCACAAGAAGGATCACGGGTGGGTTTTAGTCAGTAAGAGTCTGACACTCCCTTCCGCTCCGCCCAGAGCGGAAGAAGTCATTTGATGATTTCCCATCCAAAAAAAAGGGAGATCACACTCCTGGCAGGTTAGAATTAGTTCGCAAAAGTTTTGCGAACTAATTAATTTAAGTTTAAAAAACATAATTAATAGCATTAGGAGGAACACGGATGTGTTTTAATCAGTAAGAGTCTGACACTCCCTTCCGTTTCGCCCAGAGCGGAAGAGGTCGTTTGAGATCAGACTTGTCAATGGGACATATGTATGTTCATATGAAAATCTCAAAAAAGACATAAAAATAATAAATACAAAAATAATTAAGACATCAAAACCCTACGACACTGCGGTTGGTCCATACATAGAAAAGAACAAACGATTTCACGCTTACTGTGTTATAAACATAAACATACTGGTCATAGTTAACTTTGACTGGGGTTTCATATTAACTGGGGCGGGACATATCAAAGATTTATTTTTAAAATCTTACTTCGCTGTTATTGATTTAAAGCTTGGATAGATAGATGTTTATTATTCACTAGCAGCGCCTCGCGGTTTCACCCGCGTAGTTCCCGTTCCCGTGGGAATATGGGGATAAAATATAGCCTATGTCACCCGGGGATAGTATAGCTTTCCAACAGTGAAAAAATTTTTCAAATCGGTCAAGTTGTTTCGGAGCCTATTCAATGCAAACAAACAAAAAACAATCAAATCTTTCCTCTTTATAATATTAGTATGGATGCACACCAGAACTACTGAACGGATCTGGATGAAATTTGGCACAGAGGTAGATTATAGTCTGGAATAGCATAGAATATGAAGAAAAACTATTATTACTACCTAACGGGCAAAACAGCGGGCGGCAGCTGAAATAGAAATAAAGGACTCTATTGGACCCCCTCTTCCAAGATTACTCTTTGTAAAGGCCCGAACGAGACCCAAAGGGTAGTTGACTAAAAAAATCTAATTAGTCCGTCGGATAGATTTCCAAAAAATATTGGACACGTATTTTTTCTTTTTTCACGTAAACAAAAAATGAAGACGATACAGTGCGTTGAAAACTCGTATGACGTCACTACTCGCTACAATTTTTAGCGAGCCGTGACGTCACAAGCTCCCACTCCTGATCTTTGATGCTTTGTATCTTCGTTAGTTTTTATAGATTTGATAAAGGAAAAAATACGTGTCCAATATTTTTCTATAATCTAACTGACGGACTAAACAAAATCATATATTTTTTACTCAGGAAACATGCCTATTGTCCACTCTAAAGTTCAGGCAAATCAAAATAAAGAAATTTTGCCACAAACGCACCATTTATACATAAATGAGAATTCAAAATGGCAGCTACTAAAGGGACTATATTAAGAAGATCAATCAGAGCCAGACTGCCGGTACTCAAGTGTCCAGTTGTAGTGCAGTCAGTAGGGTTGCCAATCGTAAGTGCAGTCAGTAGGGTTGCCAATCGTACTCTGAAATAGAGTATGGTACTCCATTTTGCGTTGGCATCCTAAGCCTAACTAATATTATAATTGCGAAATTGAGTTGGTTTGTTACGATTTCTCGCCAAAATCGCTGAACGGATTTTGATAAAATTGGGACGGTGGGAACGTTTAGAGGCTACTTTTTTTGCGTAATCTACAAGGTGGATTTTTCAAGTGCGCGTTTATTTCTAAAAAAATCCATAACTATGAGAAATTGTGAAAACACAAGCAAATGCATGTGTGGAGTCCGATTTAGATGAGAACTGAAACTCAGATCCACAATGCTCATATCTGAAACTTTTGAGTTACATTCTCGCAGCAACTATTTGGGTATCAACCTCAATTATTGTCGACCTGGATATGGTTGCTCAGAACCATGCCAGCTCTCCCTCTATGCTATTTTCTAAGACTGTACTCTTTATTGACCGGTTTCTTAAATCAGAAATACTCTATTTCTTCTAACAAAAGTTTGACAACCCTAGTCGGTATCAACAGTCAGTAGCAGTCAGTATCAACAATCCACTTGAACGTTTATTCATCTCATTGTTAAGTAGTTATGGTGCATCGCGGATTGGATTCAGTAAGTGCAATATTGTACTAGTGTCATGCACATTTAGACGTAACCGCTTTATTGGCGGAAGTAGATTGGCTAACCAAAGAGGCTAGCTACCGACTTTTGTCAACACCAAAGATTATTATCGAACCTTTTTCCCCAATTTTTTTTTATTAAGTAGGTATTTAATTCATTTTTATATGGCAATTGCTGCGTGCATTTTGCCAATGTTTACTGCGTGCGCGGTTGATTCAAAAGTTAGCACACATACATTTACTGTGAGATTTTCAAGGGGGGGGGGCTGCCATAGCTCGCCCCCGCCGCCCCTGGGTACGCCCTTGGTTAGGGTCAATTTTCATCCTCATCTATGTAGTTTAAATTTAAATTTTCGTATAAAAGTTTTAATTTTAAATATACTTTGACAAAAAAATGTTCGTTATCAAAATAAATATATAATCAGCCTGTTAACGTTACCACTGCTGGGACACAGGCCTCCTCTCTAGGAGAGGGAATGGGGCGTAATCCAACAAAAATAAATATAATTTATCCACAACCCAGCAACTGGGTATAGTGGTACACTTTGACAAAACTGCCGTCCTATTCTGTTAATGTTTCATCGCTTAGGTGAAGTGGACATGAAACAAGCTATCAATCCATACAAACAAGATGGATTGACTTTTCATTTCATGCTCACTCCACCTAGGTTTACACGGTGAGATGATTACTGAATCGCACCCAGGTTAACCTCATTAAAAGTCCACTTAGACTTCCCAGTAACTGACCATTATAATAAATAATAATAATAATAATAATAAAATTTTATTGAAATAATAAGTTTACAAAAAGTGTACATATGGTTCAGTAATAGGAATTAATCTAGGCCTAGAATAGTGTTACAATAATTTGGATAAAAACGATAGTATGACAAAAATATAAAATTACAATTGCAAAACAAAAAATAGAATTCTGTAGATAATATGGTGCGTTGCCCGATCTAGGTTTATTCAAACCTGTGTTTCAGGCCATCTCACTACGATAATACTTTTCGGATAGGTCAGTTATTTATATAAATTAACATATATTTTCCAATATCCAAGCAGGAACAATATTTTGCGTTACCTTATTATAAATTAGGCTTATGGTTTATACATATTTATATTTAAAACAAAAATGATTATAAAGGCTAGGTAAATATAGTTAAGTCAGCTATTTTATTTCAGCACCTCTAGTAGTTTTTCCGTGTCCAAGTAATTTAGTTTCGCTAAATAATCGGATAATATAATACAACACTTATTATAACTTACATTATATATGTTCAGCAATTTGTTAAATTTATTATATAAGTAGGGTCCAAGAAATAAATAATATCTTTTAGTAAAAGCATGTTTAGTTTGAGGGGTCGTGCAAACTAGATCCTTTCTTCTCTTGTCAGAAGGTACTGGTTTAAAATCTAGTTTAGAGTGTTGCAGTAACACTATGCTTAAAACGAATAGCTGTCGAACTGTTAGCACCCTACATGCCGTATAGAGCTGGTGTGTGGGAAATCTGAATGGGCGAAAGGTGGCGACTTTTAAAATTGCTCTTTGAGCACGTTCTAAGAGTATTAAACTTGATTTTGCTGCACCACCCCATGAAGTTATGCAGTAGGTCAGAATAGATTGACACAAAGCCATGTAAACCTGTCTTATTAATTTAAAGTCGGCTATGTTCCGTAAATGTTTAAAAATGTATATTAATTTGCGTACTCTAGTGCATAATAAATCGATGTGTTTACGGAAGTTTAGGTTTGTGTCAATCGTCACGCCTAGGTATTTGATATGGTCAGCTTTTGTTATAGTGGGACAAGTGCATGCTGTGTCAGCGTATGTATTACAATAATTGTGCGCGTGAATATTTTGGTTAGTAAGCATCGCGTTAGTATTTCTCATTGTAAATATTATAAATTTGGTTTTATCCGAATTTAACGATAGTAGATTGTTACGTAGCCAGTTACAGACAATATCAAATCCATTTTGAGCAAGTTCAAAGACCTCAGTCCTTGATTTACCTGAGAACAGTAGGTACATTGATTCATGGTTGGGTGGACAGATAAAAAAAAACTCGCCCTTAATGAACCACTTATGGTACTTATTGTTCCTTTATTTGCCACCTTTACATTGCTTGCTAACAATGATTAAATATTTTTTAACTAACTTTGCTTTGTCTTTTCAGATGTGACTCATCATTCGGCTCACAAGATCCGTACGCACAAGAATAGCAGAAGACATCGAGCTACCGATGGTAAATGTTATCATTTTTCTAACAAAACATGCGTAGTTGTTTAGCCAACTCATGTGCGTGCGAACCTGCGTGTTGTCTATGACTGGTTATTTAATTGAGTACCTACCTAGAGGTGAAGGCATTCGCTAAACTAAACTAAGAAACCTGAAGTTCTCGACGCAAATGAGTCATCGCGAAATTTTTTCTGAAGAAAATGCTGAAAATAATTTATGATGCTGACCTTCATTTATTGTTTTTCCTCGACTGCCATAGATAGAGCCTTTCGCGATGAATCAGCAATTTTGTTTTCTATAAAATAATAATAATAATAATAAGTTCTCAGCTAAATAGGCTCGCGGGTACCTGGCGTATATTTTTTATCAGTTAATTTCATTTTCAAATAATATCTAAGAACTTGCTAGTTTGTATGAAATACCGTGAGTAGTAAATGCAAAATACAAACGCTGTTAAATGAAACCTTACCTACTTAAGTAAGGTCCCATTTAACAGCGTTACTTAGCGTTAGCCTATACATAGTAAAGTACCCATAGATTATAGACTTAACCGATAAGCAAGGTAAAAGAAAAAAAATCCAATCTTTAAGGCGATACCCCGACCAAAACCTTGCGATAGTGCGTTTTTCTTCGCTATTCAGAGACTATTAACTCATTAGTTATGAGAAATAATCTACATGTAAAAGCACATTATTAATGTTCGATGTCTTATCATCATATTCCACGTTCTAATTTGTTTTTATGTGTTATAAATAAATTTAAAATCTAGTTTTTAAAAATTACTAAAATTGTTGATTTTATGCATCTGTTGCTAAATGAAACGTTCTAATCATTTCAGGATTATATTAATGGATAGATAATTTAAAAATCTATATTATACACGTTTGATTTCATTTCAAAAGATCGCTTATCTTTTTTAATCAAAATAATTCCAAAAATTGTGTGAATTTTATGTGCGCAAGATGCGGGCGGCAAAGAAGGAACGAATGCTCAAGGTAGCAAGCAGGTAGGGTTTATAGTTCGTTCGTAAGGCTAGATTCGTTCGGAGCAAGGATGGCCTAGATTTCTAGAAGGGCAAGCACTGACCTTACTGCCAATGTCCTTCGGAAAGGTCTGGTGCGAAGTCAGGCGTAACCTTACACACTTCGAAACTGGCGTGCAGATTATTTTGCCATATGTATGATATAAAATAAATTTCAGTAGCAAAAGGGAGCAAAATACTGACGTTTGCGATTCTGCCCATCCGATTAAGTATTAAAGAACGCCGTGATAATAACTATTACATTTTTCGTACTGACACTTTAAATTTCGATACTATTGCCATCTATTGGTAAACCTTGCAAGTTAAAATTGTTAGTGATGAAATAAAATCATAGATGGCGTTGTACTCAATATACTTCAGTAGTTCGTCTACTCACCAACAGATGGCGAGCTACGCTTCGAACCGGAGCCGTATAGCAAGAAATTGGAATTGAATTCTTCTGGGAAAATACACTGCAAAGTTGCTGGTGGAGTCAATCCCACTGTACAATGGTTTATGGTGAGTTTTTTTAATGTCCCAGTTTTCCAGGCACAGCTTATTACTTCGAAGTTGGTCAAAGCACATTAATAAAAAAATCTATACATTCTAATAGACTAAGTAGTCGTAGTACTGAGATGAGCTCTGAGCCGTTCAACACACGGTGACTGGTGGCTTCTAGATGACAGTAGCAGACAGCACACCCGAATTAAAAGAACCTGCTTTAGTAGAATTCTAAGTCCAGGACGGTACTGCTGGCTGATTAATCAATTCATATCTTCATGATTATATATAATCTCACCATTGCCATTTCCCAAATTTGTTGATTTCCAGTTCCTGTCTAATAGCAGCTAAATACCTTTACTAAATACTTTTGGTACTTTTGGAGCCCCAGACCACAGATAATATAATACTACAGTCCCAGACTACAGTCCGTTCACAGTTATTTTAACTTTGATTAAAAAAAGAATAAAGAAATTCTAAAAATAAAAAAGAATAAAGAAATTGTAAAAGTCAAAAAGAAAAAAGAAATTCTAAAAGTCAAAAAGAATAAAAAAAAATCTAAAAGTCAAAAAGAAATTCAAAAAGAAAAAATAAAATTAAAAAAGTCAAAATTAAATTCAATGTTTCTGGTTCTAGAACGACACAGCTCCGTTACCGGACGGCGTGACGTCAGCCAACGGCACGCTGATGGTGGCTGACGCTGATAAGCGTCACTCGGGACAGTACACCTGCAAGGCTATTGATGGGGAGAAGTCCATCACGTCTAAGATTAATCTGGATGTTGTTGGTAAGTTCAATGGTTCTTTAGATATTGTTTCAAGAAGAAGAATAAAGTTTATTTATGATTTGTTACGAAATTTGCTAACGACCTATTTTTACCCGACTGCGCGGCGCAAAGGAGGGTAATGTATTTATCAGCCTATATTTGTATGTATGTAAGTTTGTTCCTTTGTGGAATTCCAGAGACAAAACTCTTGGACCAATTTTGTTGATTCTTACGCCAGTCAATTTGTCTTGCAAGATGTAATTTATTTGTAGGGAGTTTTGCTTACCAGAAATTGTTCTAAGGGTGCTAATTTTACACTCCACCTCCTCCTCCTACCCTGCTCTCTGCACGAACGATGCCGTGGAACTGACAATGTTTTTGGCCATTCAAATCCAAGTACCTATCCTACCAGTGACACGGAAAAGAAGAACGAGAACTAACTAGTTAGTAGTAAGAACTATATTAGTTTTAATTACTGAAAACGACCAGCCTAAAGCCAAACTATATTCAACTCTCCCAGGCAGGCAGGAGGCAGTGGTGGCCGAGTGGTAACGGCCCCGACTTACGAATTGTAGGTCGCGGGTTCAAACCCAGCCAGGCGCATTACTTTGTGTAATAGATTTCATCACCACTGCTCTCAAAACGGTGAAGGAAAACATCGTGAGGAAACCGGCATGTCCTAGAACCAAAAATTCGAAGACATGTGACATTCACCAACCCGCACTGGGCCCGCGTGGTGGATTACGGCCCATTCCCTCTCCTAGAGAGGAGGCCTGTGTCCCAGCAGTGGGAACATTAAAAAGACTGATTATGCAACTCTCCCACAGTAACGCCCCGCGTGGTGGAACCATCACCAGGGGAACAGCTTCATGTGACTGTGGGACAGACAGTCGTGCTGAACTGTGTGGCCACCGGCGACCCGCCTCCCACCACGCACTGGGACAGGAACCTCGCTATACTGGGGAAACAACGTGAGTGAACTATACATCAAACCCGCTATCCACCAAATATCCACTAAAGTCTGAACCACTCATGAAGTGTATTATAAAAGAATAGAATGCAAATATGGGTAATACATAATAAATAGTTCTTAAGATTACATGTAGCCCAATCGCATTTACCAATCGGCATGCAAACATTTAAAATGATTTATATCACTACTATTACACTTATTTAGATCAATTTATAAATGACTATTAAAAAATTTTTAAATCATCAGCTGTTAAAAATATTTGTTTGTATTAAAAGGAAAATTTAGATACAAATTGAAAACCGCAAAATATAACATGATAGCATGCCCGCGGCTCCGTCCGCGTGAATGTTGAAAATTATCCCAAAGTCACATACTCTCGGGATAAAAACTATCGTTTTTGTTATTCTAGACTATGATTTACATCTGTGCCAAATTAGACTATGATTTGCATCAAGATCCGTTCAGCAGTGAATGAGTAACAAACATCCAACCATCCATCCTTCAAACAAAGAAACTTTCACATTTATAATATTAGCATGGTTTACTATTCTATGTTTTCAGAAGACGGTGTCGATGTTGAAGATGGCGCCAATGTTACAACAGCAAGGTAATATTATTAATAGGGATGTTTCCTGAGTAAAAATTATATGATTATGTTTAGTCCGTCAGTTAGACAATAGAAAAATATTGGACACGTATTTTTTCCTTTATCAAATCTATAAAAACTGACGAAGATAAAAAGCATCAAAGATCAGGAGTGGGAGCGTGTGACGTCACGGCTCGCAAAAAATTGTAGCGAGTAGTGACGTCACACGAGTTTTCAACGCACTGTATCGTCTTCAATTTTTGTTTATGTGAAAAAAGAAAAAATACGGGTCCAATATTTTTTGGAAATCTATCAGACGGACTAATTAGATTTTTTTAGTCAACTACCCAATTGTACTTTTAAAACTTACTTATAGAGGTACATACGAAGGGTATAAGTACCGCAAACGTCCATTGAAAAATAAAATTACATAAAATACAGCCGACTTCTACACACAAAAAAACGACTCAAATTTGGGACCACACGACAAGCACCAGCTTTTGAATGTAAATAGAATCATTAAAATCGGTACACCCAGTACAAAGTTATGAGGCAACACAAAAAAAAATACAGTCAATTTGAGAACCTCCTCCTTTTTGGAAGTCGGTTAAAAAGGGAGGATCCTCGGGCCAAAAGCGAGCTGTCTGATGGGCAACTGCCCAATCAATAGCTTTTATTTGGGCTATGTTAAATCGCACGATAAACTGTGATACCGTGACGCAGAATTTGTGTGACGTCATTTGTTATTGCTTAGTTAGTAAGTAGTCATATAAATGTTACTACCAAATTATAGTCAGCTACGTTAAATTGCTCCTCACAAAATCGACCGTCGTTCTCATATTCAGTCTGCATTATCATCATCTGCCTAGGTTTTTCCCAACTACGTTTAGGTCGGCTCGCAATCAGACCAGATTCAGCTGAATACCAATACTTTACGTGGAGCTACTGCCTAATTGCCTTCCACAACCCAGTAACTGGGTAACACGGCACTTCTTAGCAAGACTTGTGCCCTTTTGGCTTCTGACAATCCGTAACGACTACCAAAGATCTACAAATGATAGCTGGTACCAGTGGCTTAAGGTCTCTCTGAGGCAAAAAAGAGTCTCGGTATGATAAAATGGTCCCATCCACAAACAGACCTTAGTTATATTTAGTACTAGCAGCGCCTCGCGGTTTCACCCGCGTAGTTCCCGTTCCCGTGGGAATACGGGGATAAAATATAGCCTACTAGCGACCCGCCCCGGCTTCGCACGGGTGCAATGTAGATACTAATGTTTCCTCTACTATAATGTGCATGTATTATACATATAAACCTTCATTAAGAATCAGTCTATCTATTAAAAAAAAACGCATCAAAATCCGTTGCGAAGTTTTAAAGATCTAAGCATACATAGGGACAGACGGCGGTTAGCGACTTTGTTTTATACTATGTAGTGATGTTACTCAGGGTGAATGTAGCTTTCTAATGGTTGAAATCGGTCCAGTAGTTTTTGAGTTTATTCGTTACATATAAAAATACAAATCTTTCCTCTCTATAATATTAGTATAAAAGTATAGATGGGTCTTGTCGTCCCCGCAGAATCGTGGTCATGAACAACGGCACGCTGATCATCCACAACGTGTCGGCGCCGGACGCGGACCGCTACGGCTGCACGGCCGGCAGCGCCGCCGGCCTGGACAGGCACGAGCTGCAGCTCTACGTGCACCAAGGTATCAGTATAATTTTCCTGTGGCAGCAGACTACTGCTCATGAACATTGGCACGCTGATCATCCACAACAGGCATCAATCAGTGGGCAAATATGACAGCCTAACCTTCTTTTCTGGATGGGAAATCATCAAATGACTTCTCCCGCTCTGGGCGGAGTGGAAGGGAGTGTCAGACTCTTACTGATTAAAACCCACCCGTGATCCTGCTTGTGCCCTTTGCGTTCCAGGGCCGCGGTGACTCTTTCGAACAAATTCCGCAACCCTAGCAGGCACTGACCCTATGGGGCCCCGTCTACGTTGCTGACGGCTCTTCGAGGCGCGCGTGGAACACTCGGCGCCGTCGACTCGGGCCTGGTTGCTATCGGACGGCGAGCCGCCCATAGCTCGCCATCCGCAGGCCCGCGCCTACGGTGGCCGGGAATCGCCCTGCGTTTCCCGACGCCCGGGGCGTCTTCTTCTGTTGCGATGACAGCCTAACCTCCCCAGTGTTTTTAAAACTTCTTGTAAAGCAAAGTTCTAACTACTAAATAACATTTTAATTTCGTCAGAAGGGGAACTCCCCCCGCAAGAGTCGTCGGGCGTGGCTGGCAAGGCCGTGGTGGTGTCCATCTCGGTGGCCGGCGCCTACATGGTGCTGGTGCTGGCGCTCATGGTCTACTGCAGGAGGCGCCGGCTCAAGAGGCGGCAGAGAGGTGACTACACTGCCTTGTACTTGTATTAAAGAACGTTTTAACAGTCGCGTCAAACGGACGTTGGTTTTCTTGTAAAGGCGCCAATGGATGCAAAACAAGGATGATTTTTAAGAAAAATAAAATAACATGATCTCTTTAGTCCGTCAGTTAGATGTTCTAGAAATATTAAACAAGTTTTTTTTTATCAAATCGTAATAAAAAAACTAAGAAGATAAAACGCATCAAAGATCAGAAGTGGGAGCTTGTGACGAATGCCACACGAGTTTTTAACGCACACACACAGCGTGTAATGAAAAAAATAACTGCCCAATACTTTTTGGAAATCTATCTGACGGATTAATCATCTATCCAAATATCCACACCAGCGTATCCCAGAATCAATTGCGATTCGAGCATATTTCCAACTTATTGTACTGTTTTTCGGATTTGGACTGTATATTTATTTATGTTCGTGTTTATTTCCCATAACAACATCAGTCTAAAATTGCTTTAATACGATACCTTTTACACGATAGCTGACCAGCAAGAATTCAATGCAATTCCAAAACCGACACGAAACACGAAACTCCCCACACAATATTGCAGTACAGCATCAAGGTCTTAAAACAAGGTAACGAGACAATAGTAACTGCAGTATTATAGATTTTTTTTATATCATTCACTGTCCCTCTCACACATTCGATTTCGGCTTCTAGGAAGTATAGGAAACGTGCAGAAACTATAGGTGGCAGCACAGACGCGTCAATGTCAAGTATATTTTACTTATAAGTTTCAAATTTGCAACGCTAGATGGCACAGTCTACTTCGTGCACGTTCCCCTAAACGAAGGATGCAGGAAGTATAGGTGGCAGCACAGGTCAAATATTTACAACGAAAAAGTTTCAGATTTACAACAGTAAATGGCATAGTCTACGCCATGCACGTTCCCTATAGCGTATTTGTTATCATAAAGCTGATTCTCGGAACGGTATGCCTTTTTTTAGGAGAGAAGATGGAGTTAGAGATGACAGAAGGTCGCGAGAAGTTGGTAGAGGAGGGAGAGGAAGATAAGCAGAAGGTGAACGGAGCCGCGCTGCAGAACGGGAGGCTGCTCGCGCATGATAAGGATAGCGGTATGTTCCTGTCTCTTTTTACCCATGAATATTGTTTTCTCAAAAATTGATTGAGTCAGGCGTTACTTTGCGGAAATCCATTTTAAATTTGAAAATGAAAATAATATATCTAGTTTTAATTTCCGCGAATTAAAACTAGATATATTATTTTCATTTTCAAATTTATTGTTTTCTCATTTAAAGCTTAAAATCTAACTATACAGGGTTATTTGTAAAACACCAACAACCTCTTAAGAGGTCATTGTACTCATCATTATGAACAACTTTTACTATGGGACCAAACCTGAAATCGCGGAAAAAAATCAGCGGTTCCCTACATTTTGATCAGTTATACGAACATAAATGTAAGGAACAGTTGTTTTTTTTTTTACAATACAGTGACCTCTTATGAGGTAGTTGGTGTTTTAGAAATAACCCTGTATATGTTACACTAGCGTTCAAAAGGTTAAAGCGACTCGGATCAATATAAAAAATATGTACACCCCATACTCATTTTAACGGGTTGATCATAGTTTAAATGAACGAATATTGAATGTAAGATTTAATACTAAGTTTTTTGTTAACATACAGGAGCTGATAACTCGGAAGTGTCGGGCATTTCGCGAACTTCAAAGAAGTCGGGACAATTTGAACATTTGTCCATACCACGGACACTCCTTACCGATCAAATCACGCTGGGTAAGTTTCATCTGTACTAAAACTAGCTTATGCCCGCGACTTCGTTCGCGTGGAGTTCCATACAAAATGTTAACCCCTTTTTCACCCCCTTAGGGGACGAATTTTCAAAAATTCTTAGCTTATGGCTACGTCATAATATCTACCTGCATGCCAAATTTCAGCCCGATCCGTTCAGTGGTTTGGGCTGTGCGTTGATAGATCACTATGTCAGTCAGTCAGTCACTTTTGAGTTATATATATTTAGATTTTAAAGAGGAAAGATTTGTATTTTTGTATGTAACGAATAAACTCAAAAACTACTGGACCGAGTTCAAAAATTCTTTCACCATTAGAAAGCTACATTCACCCTGAGTAACATAGGCTATATTTTATCCCCGTATTCCCACGGGAACGGAAACTACGCGGGTGAAACCGTGGGGCGCTGCTAGTGTTATATAATTTTAATTGTAAGTGACTGTGCTGTTGGTGTGCTTATTCTAGATAAATAAATAAATTAGTATATACACACACATGTACATATAGATAACTAGCTTCTGCTCGCGACTTCGTCCGCGTGGAATAGTTACTTTACCCCCGATTTTGAAACTCTCAGCCCGATCGGTTTAAAATTGACAAAGTTTCATACAAACTTTCATCCCCTATTTTATCCCCTTGGGGGTAGAATTAATCAAAATCCTTTCTTAGCGGATGCCTACGTCATAACATCTACCTGCATGCCAAATTTCAGCCCGATCCGTTCAGTGGTTTGGGCTGTGCGTTGATGGATCACTATGTCAATCAGTCAGTCCCTTTTGAGTTTATTTTTTTAGATTCATACCACATAGAACTCATTGTCTTATGACATTAAGTTCTATAAAACTGAAGTAGCCTAATCTATTATTTAATTTGAAGGTCGTGGTGAATTCGGCGAGGTGCTGCTAGCCAAGATCGACATGACGCAAGTGAACAAGCTGCGCAACAAAGACTCGCTCGACGCCGACGGCGAGCCCAAACTCCGGCCCGTGCTCGTGAAGGCACTCACTACTAAAGATGAGGTTACTATCCATGCTTTTTATTCATTTTTAACTCAATAGCTTTCCTCTTTAACTATATTCTGACAGTATGAAAGTTTTCTCCATGTCTGTCTACTCCATAAATCTTATGACTCCATAGAAGATAAAACTATTTGAAACATTTACGAAGAAAAGTCTAATTCCTATATAAAACTTTGTATGTACTGGATGTCGAAAATTCACTAGTAAGGTCACAGCTCATCAGAGCCACCCGGCACCCACCCCGCACCGCCTCGTCGCAAGGTGTCCATTCGTTGTCGACAGGTGGTCTATGGGTGGAAGCCGCGTTAACACCAATAAACGTCGCGCGGTCAACCAGTGGACCCGGCGCGATCAACGAGAGAACGCCGCGTGGTCAACGGTTGGACGTCGCTTCGTCATTCGAATTTTCGAGTAATCTGTTAACAATTGGCACTAGGTCTACACGTGCGATACGTCCGACTCGTTCGAAAGAAAGGCTGGGAATAATGGGAGGGTAGGAAGTCTGGGAATCGGCTCATCACCCAGTATAGTCCTCGTGTGAATCATTCGCGGGCAGCGCGCGGTGCACTCGGGACCCGCGAGTTGGAAATGCTCAGTCAACGCAAGGCAAGCGTGCGAGCAGCGAGTTGTCACCGAGTGGTCCACCCGCCGACAACGCGTGGAGGGCTTACGACCGAGGCGATCCGGTGACGCTACGGAGTTGATATAGTGAGCGCATACCCATACAAGTCCATATAAAGAATACTAGCCGCAGGAGGCGAGGCGGTGCGGAGTGATTGTCGGGTGGCTCTAATGAGCTGTGACCTGTACAGTGACATAACACGGAGTCAATTTTGCTGCTTCTTTTATCATAGTCTAGCTAACTTTGTCTGTGGCACACATAGAAATATAAATACAGGAGAAGTGGCAAGGGGGCGTGTCGGTGTCCGCGCGATATGGTCTAAGCGACCATGTCTTACGCAAATGCCACTAAGGCCACTAAGCAAAAAGCCGCATAAAATTGAATGCAGGCCTTATACAGCTAGTCGATGCAGTAAGTTTAAAAATAATATAGCTAGCAAAATTACACCATCTTTGATAGCACATGAGGACCCTAATAAAATCTATGGAGCCCTTTTTGATGTTGTGCAAAAAGAGTACCATTCCACGTTTAAGCCTAAAACTGTAAACATTACGGGTACCTCTGTTGGTTTCAACCAATGGGCTACTGCAGGTATATATAAAAGTAGAGCGAGATTGTACGAGTTATATGGTTTTAAAAGATACAGGTTTGATACCCCTTTTTTAGAGTACGGTAAAAAATATTCTAAATTATACAAAAAGATTTGCGTTGTTGCTAAATCATTTTTTTTAAGCGAGACAATTAAAAAATCTAATAATAAAGTAAAAGCCACTTGGAAAATAATTAACAATGAAACGGGCAAGTCGGTTAAACGAGAAAATCAGTTAGAGATCATAGTCGACAACAAATTAGTAAGTAAACCTGCTGACGTAGCTCAGGTATTTAATGAGTTTTTTTCCAGTATACCTATTACTACAACTCGCTCCTTGAATTCGTCCCCTTCTAACGCTCAAATCAAAAAAATCAAATCAAATCAAATCATTTATTTCTTTGCAAACATGGGTATAGTACACAGGTGTTTTTATAATAGTATGGTTCTCCATATTTTACCATCACATGGGCATGCAAAGGTTTACAATTTCAAATATAACACAAAAAAATTGGTGGCAGATCATTCGAATTAGATTATACAAATATATATTTAAAAAAAAAAAAATGTCAGCGTGGTCACAGCAATAAAAATAAAATAAAATGAAAAATTATAGAATCACAATAATTATGTCAACCAGAGTAGCAGTAAGTATGTCAATCAGTTAGTGACTCATCATTAACGCTGAAAATCTTTTACATAATAGTGTGCCTAAGTGTAATCAATTATTTAGTTTTGAGCACGTAACACCACTTGATGTAGTCAACGTTTTCAATACACTTAAATCTAAAAACACAGGTGATTATTGGGGCATTTCCATTAAACTTTTGAGTAATATAATAGACATAGTAGCGCCCTATCTTGCTTTTACTTTTAATAAATGCGTGGATTTAGGAAGTTTTCCTGATCTCATGAAGAGTAGTAAAGTCATACCTTTATTTAAATCAGGTAATAAAAATGACATTGGCAACTTCCGGCCTATCTCCATCTTACCTGCTTTTAGCAAAATATTTGAAAAGTTAATACTTAAGCAGTTGTTAAAACATTTTAATTTAAATAAACTACTCCATAACGAACAGTACGGCTTTACAAAAGGACGTTCGACTACAGATGCGGGTGTTGCTCTCCTGAAACACATATTTAATGCATGGGAGAACTCGCAAAATGCAATTGGAGTTTTCTGTGATCTCTCCAAAGCTTTTGATTGCGTAAACCATGACACGCTTTTGCGTAAACTACGTTATTACGGTCTCCAAAGCGATGCTCTTAACGTAATTGATTCATATTTACATAATAGGTTCCAATGTGTGGATATCAATGGCGTGAAGTCTTCCGGACTACCAGTGCATTTAGGCGTGCCTCAAGGCTCAATACTGGGTCCATTCTTGTTTCTAGTGTACATAAATGACTTACCATTTTTCTTAAAGGGTATTTGTGACGTAGTATAGTTCGCGGATGATACCTCTCTTATTTTTGAAGTAGAAAGGAATAGACAAGATTTCAGTAACGTAAACAGCGCTCTCTCAATGGTTACGGATTGGTTTACGACCAATAATCTAGTTTTAAATGCCAAGAAAACGAAATGTATAAAGTTTGCTTTACCAAATGTTAGAAATCTAGGACCCAATATCACCTTAAGTGGCGAAGTACTTGAAACTGTGGACTCGGCAGTTTTTTTGGGAATTGCTGTCGATTCCAAACTACAATGGGGCCCACATATATCAAGTTTATCGGGAAGGCTCAGTTCTGCCGCATACGCTGTCAGGAAAGTGAGACAGTATACTGACGTTGAGACAGCTCGGTTAGTCTATTTTAGTTATTTCCATAGCGTTATGTCCTACGGTATTCTATTGTGGGGAAAAGCTGCTGATATACAAAATGTATTTGTCTTACAAAAACGTGCTGTGCGAGCAATATATCAGCTAGGGCCTAGAGTTTCATTAAGAGAACTTTTTAAAGACATTGGAATTCTTACAGTAGCATCTCAATTCATTTTTGCAAACATTCTATATATTAGGAAAAATATACATCTATACTGTAAAATGAGCGACATCCACAACTTTAACACCAGAAACAAGCACAAGCTACATGCTCCTTCCCACCGACTTCGTAAGGTCCATGACTCATTTGTGGGGCTCGGTATCCGTTTTTACAATAAACTTCCGCTTTCTTTTCTTGACCTGCCTTTTAACTCATTTAAAGCTAAAGTTAAATCTAACCTTTGTTCGAAGGCATACTATTCTATTAATGACTATTTAGACGACAAAGATAGTTGGTCGCTGTGTTGAACGCAAGACAATGTCATATTTATCATGTTCTTTCTCTATAAGTTAGCTTATGACGGGTTATATGAGTTCATAATTATATATATATATATATATATATTTTTGTTTTTGTGTAATTTTTTATGACTATGTAGGTCAATCTATTTTTATTTAATTGACTTAATCTAATCTTTACAATGTTTTTATAGTGAATTGATTTAATATTTCCATGTTGGATAAATGATTTTTTTCCTACCTTTGGCATGTAATGACTTTGCATACTATTGTATAAATTCAAGTTCTTAAAACGCAACGGACAGATGTGTTGCTGGGGAGTTTGTTGCGCCACTTCTTCTTCCCAGCTAAAACACTAGGAAGTGGTGACGGGTGGGCGTTTTGGGGGACTGTCTTTATGTAAAATTTGACGTTCAAAAAGTGCTGTCGCTCAGCCTAGTTTGAATAAATTACTTTTGATTTTGATTTTTTGATTTTGATAATGGTCGAATCCGCGATCTAGTGCGTTTCGGACCGTCAACAAGACAAGACACAACAAGATTTATAAGAAATCCGTTTTGTTCAATGGTTTCTTGTAAAAACCGAAGCCTAAACCAAAACTTTGTTAATCATGGAATCACTTCCCATATCAAAGACTATATTTGTCTTTAAATTCATGAAAAACAACAAATCGTAAAATATTTCTTGCTTCTACTATGTTATTTTGGTTTTCAACTATGTTATTTTGGTATCCAACACTAAAAGATTTTTTCAAATTCGAACTAGAAGTTCCTGTGACCAAGAAACTCCGGTTTTTTTTTTTGAGATTTTTAAATGTTTTTATTTTTTATTTTTAATACGTCTTGTATTTAACAAAACAATGTTGAGTTCAGGTGCAACTAGCGGAGTTCCGGCGGCAGCTGGAGCTGTTCACGCGCGTGCGGCACGACAACGTGGCGCGCCTCGTGGGGCTGTGCAGCGACGCCGACCCGCACTACATGCTGCTGGAGCACACCGACTGGGTAACTACAGCCTACATCTAACTATACATTTACTCCGTCAGTTCATTAGCATAACTTAACGTTCCCACTGCTGGGACACAGGCCTCCTCTCTAGGAGAGGGAATGGGCCGTAATCCAGCACGCGGGCCCAGTGCGGGTTGCTGAATGTCACATGTCTTCGAATTTTTGGTTTTAGGACATGCCGGTTTCCTCACGATGTTTTCTTTCACCGTTTTGAGAGCAGTGGTGATGAAGTAAATTACTCAAAGTAATTCGCCTGGCTGGGTTTGAACCCGCGACCTACACTTCGTAAGTCGGGGCCGTTACCACTCGGCCACCACTGCTCCCTTTCTCCGTCTCTCTCTCTCTCTCTCTCTTTATTCCTCCTCCTTCTCCACTCCATTAGTTCGATCATCGAAAAATATTAGACACGTTTTTTTTATGCTTTATCAAATCAATAAACATTGGCGAAAATAAAACGCATCAAAGATCAGCAGTGGGAGTTTGTCACGTCACGTTTAGGTAAATGTACTCAAATGTGACGTCACACGAATTCAAGTTCAGACGATACAGTTCAAAGCACCGTGGCCGTACCGTACTACGAAGTGCCAATGCTATCATGATTCAGTGTGAGGGAAAGGGATAGTGCTATTTGTCATGTGTAACTCCGTCTCTTTCTGACACAGGAAACATCATGGATTTAAGACGTCATGGTAGGGCTGCTGTATCCTCTTAAGTTTTTGTTTACGTGAAAAAAGAAAAAATATTTGACTAATGTTTTATTTAAGTCCACCTGAACGGTCTATCCCGTTTTTCTTTTTAATCATCTATGGTGGATGTTTTTGCCTAATTTACTATTAAACTGCAAAGGTTAAAGCTACAATGCAGACGTGTGCGTACGCGCAGCGGAATGTTGTTGAATTTAAAGATTTTAATTATGCAGATATTTAGTGTATGACGTCGTATAATTGTGTATGGTAAAAAAAAAATTGTGCACGCAACCATTGTGGAGAAATTCACCAAAAACTGATTCCGCTGGGCGAACGTTGTCCTGGCGGAACTTTTTTTAATCCATAGACTTTAGAAGAAAAGAGATGTGTCCAAAAATTAGTGTGTATTTGTGTGTAATTGTGTATGTATGAATAAAACTAGTGCATGCTTAAACTTCGGAGAAATTCAAGTTTCCGCTACGCGAACGTTTGGCCATTAGCTAGTTTTCATATAAAGCGCTTACATAGAGAGCTGTAGATTTTTACATACGTTGTTTTGAATTTGTTTATATTTGTTTAAAAAACAGATTTAGAAAACATCGTAGGGCTTAAAAGATAAAAATATAAACGTAAAATACGCTTATTAGGTCTTAGTTCTTAAAGTATGCACTTTGGGGTCTAGATTTTCACGTTTATACAAACCTTGTAAGTGTCTGCAACATGTTGCCAAGTATCAATGATGTTCCGTTAGTAACTAAAGAGTTATAGGACAAATTTACCATGAATAGATCACTGTTTACAAAGCAGTCAAATATCACGACGTTCTAAATAAATTGCATGGTAAAATGTATGCCAATAATTAGTGTATTCATTCAACTATTCACATGCAAAATTTCATGTCATTAAATTCAGTAATTAAAGAAAAACAATTATAATACTGACGAAGCATCGAAAACCTACATAACCCGACCAAGTTCGGATGACTACAAAAAAGCGGCCGTGCAATATATTTAGGTAACATCCCAAAATTTACAGTATAATACCGGTATTGACTTGGTTGTGTTATCACGTATACCAATTTAATACCGGTATTATACTGTACATTTAGTAAAAGAAGGAGGTTCTCATTCGAGTGATTTTTTTAAAGTTCTTTCAGCCCATCCAAAGGTTGCCTGGTAGATATAATCAGCAGTAAGTTCACAATAGGGATGTTTCCTGAGTAAAAAATATATTATTATGTTTAGTCCGTCAGTTAGATTATAGAAAAATATTGGACACGTATTTTTTCCTTTATCAAATCTATAAAAACTAACGAAGATACAAATCATCAAAGATCAGGAGTGGGGGCTTGTGACGTCACGGCTCGCTAAAAATTGTAGCGAGTAGTGACGTCACATGAGTTTTCAACGCACTGTATCGTCTTCATTTTTTGTTTACGTGAAAAAAGAAAAAATACGTGTCCAATATTTTTTGGAAATCTATCCGACGGACTAATTAGATTTTTTTAGTCAACTAGCCTATTGTACCCATTGAATTAAGTTTCAGTAAGAGTTGTAGCCTATTCACGGTGTAAAATATAGTATGTTCTACGCGTATTTACGTATCATATTTGACTATTTGAGTAAATCATAACTATTTACAGTGACAAATGCATAGCTATTTTCAAAGGAGAATGGGCACTCCTGCTCCACCCCCAATACCGTTAAAATGCCATTGGATAGTTCTCTTCAAGAAGAATGTTTTTTTTTACTGACATTTTTCTAGACTATGGTAAGGAACTACAGAGCTCTAAAATTATGTCATGAAATCTCATTAAAATTCCGGTATTTCATTAAATAAATACTTTCACCAGTACTGTGCGTTTCAATCATGGTATTCGTGGATGCACTGAACTTCCTTATAGGGAACGTGCAGAAACTATAGGTCACACAGACGCGTCAATGTCAAGTATATTTTACTTATAAGTTTCAAATTTGCAACGCTAGATGGCACAGTCTACTTCGTGCACGTTCCCCTAAACGGAGGGTGCAGATGGCAGCACAGGTCAAATATTTACAACGTAAAAGTTTCAGATTTGCAACACTAGATGGCATAGTCTACGCCGTGCACGTTCCCTATAGGTCTTACTTTAAATAATATTGGGCTATCCCACCAATCGTTTCATAAGCCTAAACGTTATCATTAAAACATAGGCCTCCATGACCCTATTTTAGGGCCAGTATTATTAGTCGACACGAGCAAACAGATCGTAGAAACTGCACCCCTCAACGGCGTTAAGATATGTATTTGTATACCATTAAATAAAGTTCTTCAATGAGAATGTTTGTTACTATGGGGACTTTCCTGGAGTGTGAATACGGGAAGGAACAGAGTTCTATATACATTTGAGTCATTAGACTTTCACCTATTTAAAAATTCTCAATGCTCGCTAACCATGTTTTATTTTTTTGTAAATTTAATGCCCCTTGCTGAAAAAGATTTCGGTGTCCAATTAGTTTCCAATTAAAGTCGATAACACTAAACAAAGTTTAAATTGGCAATAGTTGTGTATAATAGTGTTTATCTTGTAGCTATGGGGCGTTATATATAATGTCGGTTCTTAAAACTATTTACCTATTTAAGTCATCGACTTTGAACTAACTCAACTGGCGAAAGTCGTGTAAGAAGCAAAGGTTCCTTGATAAGTTCGTTCCAATGGTGTGATATGTAATGGGTATAGAGCAAGCTTTAATTATGCGATGCCCATTCTCCTTTGGCCTGGAATCAGTACTAACTAGAAAACCGTTTTCCGCATTCTAACCCTCCGTATCTCTCCACAGGGTGAACTAAAAAAGTTCCTTATCGCGACCCGCTCCCCCGAGGAGAACGCGGAGTACATCGCGCGAGTAGGTCCCGCGCACGCGCACCCCGCGCCCAGCAGGACCTCCCCCCCGCTGGCGCCGCAGCACAGGGCGCTGCTGGCGGCGCATCTAGCTGCGGCTGCTGCCAAGTGTGCTGCTGTGAGGTTTACACATCGGTGAGTGAGGCAATAACTGTCAGCTAACAAGACGTGCCCCCCGCTGGCGCCGCAGCACAGGGCGCTGCTGGCGGCGCATCTAGCTGCGGCTGCTGCCAAGTGTGCTGCTGTGAGGTTTACACATCGGTGAGTGAGGCAATAACTGTCAGCTAACAAGACGTGCCCCCCGCTGGCGCCGCAGCACAGGGCGCTGCTGGCGGCGCATCTAGCTGCGGCTGCTGCCAAGTGTGCTGCTGTGAGGTTTACACATCGGTGAGTGAGGCAATAACTGTCAGCTAACAAGACGTGCCCCCCGCTGGCGCCGCAGCACAGGGCGCTGCTGGCGGCGCATCTAGCTGCGGCTGCTGCCAAGTGTGCTGCTGTGAGGTTTACACATCGGTGAGTGAGGCAATAACTGTCAGCTAACAAGACGTGCCCCCCGCTGGCGCCGCAGCACAGGGCGCTGCTGGCGGCGCATCTAGCTGCGGCTGCTGCCAAGTGTGCTGCTGTGAGGTTTACACATCGGTGAGTGAGGCAATAACTGTCAGCTAACAAGACGTGCCCCCCGCTGGCGCCGCAGCACAGGGCGCTGCTGGCGGCGCATCTAGCTGCGGCTGCTGCCAAGTGTGCTGCTGTGAGGTTTACACATCGGTGAGTGAGGCAATAACTGTCAGCTAACAAGACGTGCCCCCCGCTGGCGCCGCAGCACAGGGCGCTGCTGGCGGCGCATCTAGCTGCGGCTGCTGCCAAGTGTGCTGCTGTGAGGTTTACACATCGGTGAGTGAGGCAATAACTGTCAGCTAACAAGACGTGCCCCCCGCTGGCGCCGCAGCACAGGGCGCTGCTGGCGGCGCATCTAGCTGCGGCTGCTGCCAAGTGTGCTGCTGTGAGGTTTACACATCGGTGAGTGAGGCAATAACTGTCAGCTAACAAGACGTGCCCCCCGCTGGCGCCGCAGCACAGGGCGCTGCTGGCGGCGCATCTAGCTGCGGCTGCTGCCAAGTGTGCTGCTGTGAGGTTTACACATCGGTGAGTGAGGCAATAACTGTCAGCTAACAAGACGTGCCCCCCGCTGGCGCCGCAGCACAGGGCGCTGCTGGCGGCGCATCTAGCTGCGGCTGCTGCCAAGTGTGCTGCTGTGAGGTTTACACATCGGTGAGTGAGGCAATAACTGTCAGCTAACAAGACGTGCCCCCCGCTGGCGCCGCAGCACAGGGCGCTGCTGGCGGCGCATCTAGCTGCGGCTGCTGCCAAGTGTGCTGCTGTGAGGTTTACACATCGGTGAGTGAGGCAATAACTGTCAGCTAACAAGACGTGCCCCCCGCTGGCGCAATATTTGTGGTCGGTGTATATTTGGGGATGGTTTCCAGTCAAACCGGATTCATCTAAATACCCATATTTTACGTGGAACGACTGCCTATTTGACCTCCACAACCCAGTAACTGGGTAACACGGTACTTCCTGGCAAGACTGGTGTCAAATAGATAGATGGATCAGAGATTTTCTAACTTCTGACAATCCGTAACGATTGCCAAAGATCTACAAATGACAGCTGGGGTTTAACTTACTCTCCGAGGCACGGAGGAGTCTCGGTATGCTAAGATAATCACCCATCCACAGTCAGACCTTGGCAACTGATGCGTGACCAGTAGCCCTACCATGACGTCATAAATCCATCATGATTCCTGTGTGAGAGAGAGACGAAGTTACACAAGACGAATAGCACTATCCCTTTCCCTCACACTGAATCATGATAGCATTGGCACTTCGTAGTACGGCCAGTGGAAGATCAACCTCTGCGGTTGTTATTATTTAGCCACCAGCTCATAGACATCGTACCTTCATTTATTCTTGTACACTAATGTTAGGTATAAATACGTAAGTTTGGTTGTTTGGATAGATGTTTCTTCATCTATCACGTCAGAACGGCTGAACGGATCTTGATGAAATTTCACAGATGTGGATTATAGTTTGGAACATTGATTTGTCTGTACCGAATACGCTCCATAACTCTTCGAACACCATTTCACCAATGGAAAGCTAAATTATCAGCGAGTAACAAAATCGATATTTGATCTTCGCATTCCCACGGGAACGGGACCTACGCGGGTGAAACCGCGGGGCGTTAGTAACATATAATTTACGAGTACCATTTTGTTTTTGCTACAGAGACATCGCGGCTCGTAACTGCCTCATCACGTCGAAGTTACAGCTGAAGCTGTCGTACCCTGCCCTCACTAGAGGCCCAGACTCGCACGAGTACTACAAACTGCATGAACAGGTAAATATCTTACTATGATCTTCTAACCGTAGGTTGAAGTCGCAACGTCTATTGCTACCGATCAGGGATGTTAAGGAGCTCTGTAACCGTAACCGATATAAAAGTTTCGGATAATGGCGGAGTCCAAATAAGACACGTTATGACAAGTTTTCCTGCCAGCCAGGGTGGGGCGCTTGCCCCACCCTGGCTCTGACCTGTGAGGTACCCAACCAACGCCCAAATGGCAGTTAGAGACATATTTTCATATGGAAGGTTTCGTGGTATAGGTAGCAATAAGAAAGTTTTTTGGATAATTCGAATGAGTAAAAAGAAAAAAATAAGAGTAAAAAAAAGAGAGTAAAGAGAGAGAGAAGAGAGAGAGAGGAAGAGGGGAGAAGGGGGGAGAGAGTGAGAGTAATAGTGTATTCTATTCTAATCTAAATAAAAAAAATACCAGGGCAAGACCACGGGGATAGTTTGCTGCCCCACCCTGAGCCCATGGCTGGCTTCGCCCTTGTGACCGATCAGGAATTAAGCGAGCTCCGTAACCTTAACCGATATAAAAGTTTCGGATAGGGGCGGAGTCCAAATAAGACACGTTATGACAGGTATTCTTGCCCGGCCGAGCCGACACACTACCCGCCATAGGTGTAGCCACGGTGGGGCAGGATGGGGTGCTTGCCCCACCCTGGCTCTTACCTGTGAGGTACCCAACCAAAGCCCAAACGGCTGAAGTTAGAGACACATTTTTGGATGGAAGATTTCGTGGTATGAGTAGGTGAGCAATAAGAAAGTGATTTGGATGATTCGAATTATAATATATGAAAAAAAAAACGAAATTATTTATATTTATTTTTACATACCAATTATAAAAACCATGAATGTTAACGTCGTGATGTTTGGCAGGTGATTCCTCTCCGCTGGTTGCCCCCGGAAGCTGTGCTGGAAGGAGACTACTCCACCAAGACCGACGTCTACATGTTTGCTGTCACCGTTTGGGAGGTGAGCTTACTGTTCATAAGATTGTTTCTTTGAAGCCAGCGTTCAAAGAAAAAGACCTTCAATAAAAATATCTAGGAAGGTATAAACATTATTTGAATCCAGTTGAACATGGTATTACTAAACGTTGTGAGCTAAAGATTTTAACTTGTCTTTAAAACTACATTTTTCTCATGGATATTATCTTATATGTGTATTACAAAACACAAGCGGAAATGCGTATCATATAAGGACTAAATAAATTCAGAAATCAATATTAAATAATTTTATGATATGTGAATGTGACATATAATTGTTCTTTACGTAAAAAGTTATTAATGTTGTTCTATTTAACTAGAAACATGTGTCTTTTATATTTCAATACTAGTCTAACAATATAATAAACACTTAATAAACACACAATACACACAACACACACACACATTGCGATCTAGATTCACTAAACGTAGGCAACTCCTTCACCTGTAGTCCAGTAGACTGCCCCAAATTTTTAAACTTATCGGATAGCAACATAAAATTCCTACACCTAAACATACGTAGTATTAATAAAAACTTCGATCAATTGCAGGTGCTGCTTTGTTTAACGAAAACATCCTTCGATGTAATAATTTTGACCGAATGTTGGCTTAGCAAAGTTGATAATCTGCCTGAGCTGCAAGGCTTTCAATCTTATTCCACGACAGTAAACTCCAACCAAAATGACGGTATAGTTATCTATGTGAAGCATAGTTTGCAAGTCTCAGTTTCCGAACCTACTTTTGTGGGTGGAAACTGTCTCGTCTGTGAAATAGACAAGAAAATTGCCATTGTCTCGGTCTATCGCTCTCCTTCATTTAACTCTAGAGAAAGTTTCGAAAAATTTCTAGAAAGTCTAAATAATGTCTATTGTAAACTCTCCTCATGGAAGAACATAGCCCTTATGGGCGATTTAAATATCGATATAAAACTAGCTAGTAGAAACGACCGGAGCGTTGATTATCTCATACTAAACACAACTCATGGTCTACTGCCAACGCACTTGTATCCTACCAGACTTGAAAACTGCATTGACCATGCTTTCGTTAAAACTAAGCTACCAACTACCACATTAGTTTTAGACTCACATATAACTGATCATAAACCAATACTGCTTAATATTGCAATCACAAATCCTGAACGTAAAACAGCTTATATCTCAACTTCATTAAATTATCAAGCAATTAAGTCAGATTTAGAAAACATTGACTTTACATTCGTTTTCCAAACTGACGACCCAAATGTATCCATGAACGCTCTTGTATCGATATTGAAGTCTTTAATTGTCAAGCATACCACACATACTAAAATCCCGAGAAAACGGAGAACTATTAAACCGTGGATTACCCCAGGCCTCCTAAAATGCATCTTAAATCGAGACAAGCTACACACAAGATCAACCAAAGAACCTCATAATCTTATACTGAAAACTACGTATACTCGCTACCGAAACTTTTGCAACACTCTTTTACGTAAATTAAAAACTGCCTACGAGAAGAATGAACTAGAAAAAGCAAAGAATAATCCGAAATCTCTCTGGAAGACAATAAAAAAAATTAGTAACACGAGTAAAATAAAAACAAGCCCTGTTGAACTGTTACAAATATCCACCGATCCCAAATCCTCCATAAACGATGTGTGTAAATTCTTCACTAATATAGGGAAAAGTATGGCTGCTAACATTATACCTCAGTGTCAGAATGTCTCCACCAATGTGTCTGGTTCGCAGTCTAGTAATACCAGTGACATCTTATCCGCCCCTGCAAACTCCCTCGTGTTGCTAGATGTTGACGAAACGGAAGTTGAATCCCTTATACTGCAATTGCGAAACGATTGCGCTATAGGTTGGGATGGCATATCACCTCAGATATTGAAAATATGTCGGCAAACACTAATTCCGCTATTAACATATATATTCAATATCTGTCTTCAAAAGGGTGTTTTCCCTGATGCGTTAAAACGAGCAATTATACACCCAGTCCACAAGGCGGGAAACAGAGCCTGTATCAATAACTACAGACCCATCTCGGTTCTGTCAGCTCTTTCCAAGATACTTGAAAGGATCCTTAGCAGACGTCTGAAAAGCTTCCTGGACAAGTATGAAATCATAGCTGATAACCAGTATGGTTTCCGCACTGGAGTCTCCACAGAGGATGCAGTACTCAACTTGACGCAGCTGATTACTAGGAATCTTGACAGTAAATCCAAATGTCTAGGAATATTCCTAGACCTGTCTAAGGCTTTCGATACAGTCTCTGTTCCCTTGCTTGTTGGTAAATTGGAATTGCTTGGCATAAGAGGTGTCGCCCTAAAAATCTTCAAAGATTATCTCACTAGTCGTTCTCAAGTGACAAAAATTGATAACCACATTAGTGATGAGGAATTTATCTCTCACGGTGTTCCTCAGGGAAGCATCCTTGGTCCCATTTTATTCCTGATCTATGTTAACGACTTATGTAGAATGTCCCTTTCCAACGCCAAAATTTTCGCATATGCTGATGACACGGTGATTGTAATTGACGGATTAACTTGGGATAGTGTTAGGATTAGTGCAGAATTGGCCCTTGTAAAGGTAATGAATTGGCTCAATCTTAATCTGTTAACTCTTAATATTGACAAGACTTCGTATATACCTTTCTCTATTCGCCATAACACCGCGCCTGACCAAAACTTTTCAATAATAGCTCACACCTGTTCACGTCTGTCATCTGCGTGCCAGTGTCTAGCAGTAACTAGAAAACAGAATGTCAAATATCTTGGAATACAAATAGATACTGGGTTGCGATGGGATTTTCAGATTAGTGCCCTAACCTCCAGAACTATGAGACTGATACACATTTTTAAGTCACTCAGAGAATCGGCCGACATTGACACTTTAAAAATGGTCTACTATACTTTGTGTCAATCAATTATTGGGTATTTTATCACTGCATGGGGTGGCGCAGCCAAAACCGGTCTTGTCAGAGTCGAGAGAGCACAAAGAGCCATATTGAAAGTAATGCTGCGTAGGCCTTACCGTTATCCTACAAAACAACTATACTCGGAATGTCAAGTGCTTTCGGTCCGTCAGCTCTATATTCTCCGAACAGTACTCAAAAGACATGCGTACGTCACTCCTTCTGATCCCAATAAGCGTACTAATATTCCCCCAGGCACACAACAGAAAACATCGTTCTCCAGACTTCAGTTCAACACACTAAGCGCCCACCTTTACAAAAAAACTCACAAAGAACTCAACATACGAGACCTCAATAAATACACAGTGAAGACGAGGGTGACAGAATGGCTTCTTGAACAGGATTATGAACAAACCGAGTTTTTGCTCACATACATTGCTTGACTATATATGTATACTTTGAATTTCAATATCTATCTCCGCTGCACACTTCACACTCAGTTCTACATAAACACCTGGGTGTGTAGTTACACACAGTCCTTCACTCACTTACAAACTCACCAAAATGTACGAGTTGCATTATCCTTTCCTTCTTATAGCATTAACCCTTCACCAATTCTCCTCAAATCTATGGTAGATCGACACACTCCACAAGTTTTGTTTTTGTTTGTATAAATAAACTTAATAGCTGATCACTGTCTCTTAAGATACAGGATAATCCTAGTTTAAGAGGCAGGGTTCACCAATTTTGTACAGATCTTGTTCGCTGGACACGTCTAGTACCACTCTACCAGCCGTATTTACTTTGACGCTACTTTGTATCTTATTAATATTGTTTCCTACATTTTTCTTTTAAACCATAACAATTGTATCTGTAAGTTTTTGGAGCAAATAAAATTATTATTATTATTATTATTATTATTACACACACACACACACATAATATACACTTATAATTAAAATTAATTTAAATCCTCCGTACTAAAATATGACATAAAAAAAATCGTCCGCATCGCTATCGACTGGGAGTGAACCCAAAAGACTGGCGGCATTGCCACTTTGTATGGCAATGCTTATCCTCTGTCCGAAGTAAAAGCCAGCCCTTGGGTCACGCGAAGTGTCAACTAAACGTTTAGTAAATTCTTTTAATAACGCATGAGCACTTGAAATCACTACAAAGTTATATGTATTGATTAGCTGATCCGCGCAACTTCGTCAGCGTCCCATAAGAGAGAAAAAAAAAACCGATATTGCAACATTTTTCACTGATGCTCCGCTGCTATTGGTCGCAGCTTAATGTTATATAGGCACTATATAGCCTTCCTCTATAAATGGGCTATGGAACACTAAAATTATTTTCAATTCGAAACAGCAGTTCCACAAACTCTTGAGCTATATAACATTACTATATTTGGTTAAGTGTGGTGTGAATTGACTTGTTAGCTAAAAATCAGCGTCTGGTGGTACACCTTGTATTGCCATCTGGCATTATGCTGAGCTGAGGCCCTTTTGATATTAATAATTCAATTTATGTTATTTTGTTTAATAGGGTATTTTACTGTAAAAATCTAATTAGTCCGTCTGATAGATTTCCAAAAAATAATGGACACGTATTTTTTCTTTTTTCACGTAAACAAAAAATGAAGACGATACAGTGCGTTGAAAACTCACGTGACGTCACGTCGCTGGTAAAAATTGTAGCAACGTAGTGACGTCACGTGAGTTTTCAACGCCCTATTATAAGGTGTTTTTTTATACAGTATGTTAAATAACAGAGGGCGTTCCCTTAATCTCGTTTATCTATATCATTAATTAATAGATTAAAATAAAAATATCAGCATAGAAAACAACCATAAAATAATCCGAATTCAAAAAAATAATTAATTGACAATAAATTCGAAACAACGTACATACTCGTAGTAGCAATGCCCAAACCGGCCAGTACGCGTGTACAGAGTGTTTCTTTAACGTACCAATTTAACATTTTTAGTGAATATTTTTATAAAAAGAAAAAACATTTTGTTTTCGAATGCTAATATTTTTTTATCATATACGGATAATATACTATTGCGGGTTAACGGGAACGCCCTCTGTTAGTTAACATACTGTATTATACCAATAAACACATTTTTCTTTCTTTCTTTCTAACGGCCGAACCCAATAATCGATCTATCTCCAGTATGTGATACATCGGTTATTGGTTTCGGCCGTAAATCACTAATTACACCGAATTATTCCAGATATACACCAAAGCGGAGCTGCCATTCGCGAAATTGAACGACAACTCGGTGCTGGAGCGAGTGAAGGCCGGCTCTCTCGAGTGGACCGTGCCTGACACGATGCCCGAACCATTAGGGGCACTGCTTGTAAGTGTTTACCTTTTAAAATTCCTTCGTTTTAGTGATCTCGAGAATCGCTTTAAAAATTTTTCGCGATATCATTGGACATTGAAAAAAGCGTAAGTATTTATAGCATAATCAGCCTTTTAATGTTCCCACTGCTGGGACACAGGCCTCCTCTCTAGGAGAAGGAATGGGCCGTAATCCAGCACGCGGGCCTAGTGCGGGTTGCTGAATGTCACATGTCTTCGAATTTTTTTGGTTCTGGGACATGCCGGTTTCCTCACGATGTTTTCCTTCACCGTATTGAGAGCAGTGGTGATGAAAATAAAAACACAAATTAATGCGCCTGGCTGGGTTTGAACCCGCGACCTACAATTCGTAAGTCGGGGCGGTTACCACTCGGCCACCACTGCTCTTAAAAAAGCAACACTTGATAATCAACAAAAATTCATTAATTAAACTTAGACCTGCGAATTACTACAATTCGAGCTTTAAAAGTACGTATGACACTCCCTCAATTCGCCATTATAATTATCATTTTGGTGTCTGAAAGTCAGGCTGAAATTCTAATATCTTTTATTAGCTGTCTAACGGCCGAACCCAATAACCGATCTATCACATACTGGATATAGAAATATAAATGAAACAACAGAAAAATTATATAGGTTTTCTGTTGTTTCATTTGTTTTTCTATCTCCAGTATGTGATAGATCGGTTATTGGGTTCGGCCGTAAGATAGATGAGAGAAGATAGATGTTAATATTTTCTAACAGTCTAAGAACATATTATTTATTGGTTTACCAAATTATAACTACATACCACTCAATGACTTAGTTTGTTACCTATAGTATTTCGCAACAGATTTCAATATTTTCTATTAAATACTTAACTAACCATACAAACTAAAAATAAAAATATTACTCCTATTTAAGTAAATTTTAAAATATGGCATCAAAAAATTCTCCGCAGAATTAACTAAACTAATTGATAAACAAAATTACTTAAATTAATTACTTAGTCAGCATGAGGAAAACAGCTTTTTTTATTTTTATTGTCAGATGGATATGCTCTTGACTCTAGTCTAGGTCGCAGGTGACAGAGACAAAGTCGACGATGGAATGAGCTTACCCAGAACAAGACTGTTCACTCTGACTTTGAAGAAATCAGGGTTGAATGCTTTCAAAAACACAGACGCAGGCAGAGAGTTCCACTCCTTTGCTGTGCGCATTACAAAAGACTTCCAATAATTTGATTTCTCCTTCTCCCCTAGAAACGTTGCTGGTCCAAATCCCCGGCGGACCGGCCGCAGTTCACAGAGATCTATGATGAGATTACCAGCATCCTGCAAGACGTCACCTCCGAGACCACCTCGCAGAAGTCACACGACAACACTGACGAGTAAGCCGCGATGATTGACAGCTGTACTGTACACGTGAGCTCTGGACTTGTCACTATCTGTCAATAGGGAACGTGCACGGCGTAGACTATGCCATCTAGTGTTGCAAATCTGAAACTTTGACGTTGTAAATGTTTGACCTGTGCTGCCACCTATACTTCCTGCACCCTCCGTTTAAGGGAACGTGCACGAAGCAGACTGTGCCATCTAGCGTTGAAAATTTGAAACTTATAAGTAAAATATACTTGACATTGACGCGTCTGTGCTGCCACCTATAGTTTCTGCACGTTCCCTATAGTAGCGTGGCGAAGGCGGTTGTCAAAATGCCAAAAATGGATTGACACTCGCTGTCAAAATGTTACGTGTTCAATCTCTTATAATAGGGAACGTGCAGAAACTATAGGTGGCAGCACAGACGCGTCAATGTCAAGTATATTTTACTTATAAGTTTCAAATTTGTAACGCTAGATGGCACAGTCTACTTCGTGCACGTTTCTCTAAACGGAGGGTGCAGGAAGTATAACTGGCAGCACAGGTCAAATATTTACAACGTAAAAGTTTCAGTTTTGCAACACTAGATGGCATAGTGTACGCCGTGCACGTTCCCTATAGGGATGTTTTAAAATATAAGTCTATTTAGTCCGTCAGTTAGATTATCGAAAATATTGGACACGTATTTTTTGCTTTATCAAATCTATAAAAACTGACGAAGATAAAAAGCATTAAAGATCAGGAGTGGGGGATTGTAACGTCACGTCGTGCTTATAATTGTAGCGAGTAGTGACGTCACGCGTTGTATCGTCTACGTTTTTGTTTACGTGAAAATGAACGTGTCCAATTTTTTTTGGAAATCTTTTTGATGGAATTACATTTTTTTAGTCAACTATCCTATTTGGCGTGTCGACAAGCGTATTCGCTGATAGAATAGCACTTTGCCTAGAGTCTCAGGTTTAAGTGTGTGAAGTGGTAGGGCCGTTTATTTGGGATTTCTTGTAGTTTAAGTAAAGCGTCTGTTATTTAACATTCAGTGATTATCGTCACAGATTTACTAATGAATACAAGAATGGTATCACTTTCAAATAGCTGGAATCTGGAACTTATAAGACAAGACATTATTATAATTACTTCTACAAAAATAAAGGATACAGCTACATGTTCTGTCTATCCCAAAAATGGTCCACAACTGGGACATTGCAATGACAAACTAATAGGCAAGTAAATAGGTTTTAATTTAAGTATAATTAACTTAGTGAAAATATATATAGCCATTTCGATGCATTTACTATTTCGAGTTAGGTTAGTTTTACTTTAAATTAATAATTTAAGTAGTTTTAGTGAATTTTGTATGGACAATGTGATTAAAAGATGTTTTTTTTATTATTAAAATTTACTAATCTTCATCATAGTTAGGTACTTCATGACATTTTTAACAGTACAGTTAACGCACAACTAAATAAGATTGCTCTAGAAGATTAGTTGAAAAATAATGTTATTCAATTCATTTAAGCCATTATCTACCTTATTACGCTGTAATCGGCATAAAACACAGCATTTTTAATGTCGACCACACACGATCGCTCCCGAAGATTGCCGACCGCGTGGTGAGTTAGCTTCGGACTAGACGCGCTTATTTGTGGCGTCAGAAAGATATGGGGTCCGCCCTGACCTTACTATATGGTTCAACTAGCTTTTGCCCGCGGCTTCGCTTGCGTTAATAATATTATTAAATTGACAAAGTTTCATACAAACTTTCATCCCCTATTTTATCCCCTTGGGGGTAGAATTAATCAAAATCCTTTCTTAGCGGATGTTTACGTCATAACATCTACCTGCATGCCAAATTTCAGCCCGATCCGTTCAGTGATTTGGGCTGTGCGTTGATAGATCACTATGTCAGTCAGTCAGTCACTTTTGAGTTATATATATTTAGAAGATTACTCTCAAGTAAGACTTTTTTAATGTAAATGATAAATGATGACCATTGATCCCAAAAAGAATCCATACTGTATAAGTTTGAATGGTACCTACATAGTAAATTAAAACTTTACATTTTACAAAAAATACAGGTAATATTTGCCGCAAAAATTATCTTAGAAGCACATTATCGATACAAAAATCAGCCCAGCCGGAAGGCTTGTCTATATTAAAACAATATCGAAAGCTAAATGATACTGCCATTTGTAAATAAATCTTAGACACTAAGACTGAAATATAAACGTATGTAGCCATTTTTAATTCTAAGTTATTTTGTAATCGTCCGAAATTGATATAATTCGTCCTGATTGAATCGAAATTTTAGATTTAAGTTATTTAAGTACTATTTAAATTATAGGCCGTAAATGTGATCTCGGTTTAAAAGAATAAGGGCCTGTTTCCATATTATAATGCCGGAAGTATCAATGTACGTAAGTGACATTTACCCAAAATGTACCTTACTTGCATTGGCATAAGGGACATTTGCCCAAAATACCAAATGAAACAGGCCATTGGTCTAGTTGTTTGAGGGTAAATAATATTGTTTCTTTGTTTACAATAATTGGTTTCTTGATACACGATTATTCTATATTATAAAGAGGAAAGATTTGATTGTTTGTTTGTATTGAATAGGCTCCAAAACTACTGAATCGATTTGAAATATTCTTTCACTGTTGGGAAGCTACACTATCCCGTGTGGCTATATTTTATTCCCACGGGAACGGGAACTATGCGGGTGATACCGCGGGGCGCTGCTATTCTATAATAAAAACAACTGAATTTGGCAAAAGTCAATAGAAGTTACAATATTTTTTTACCCGTAAAATATTATTCAAAGTAAGGGGTGTAAGAAGAGTCGGTTTTAGAAAAAATCGAAATCTTAAATTCGTAATACTAAAACTTCTATTTTAAACGAAGAATTAGGAATATTGTAAAAAATTAAGTAGGGTGAAACTCCCAATAATCGTCTTACGTATATAAAATAATTATTTAATCGGCCAATCGGCTTCGCTCGATTTTTATATTTAATTTTGTACATTTTAAGCGAACAGTGACCAGTCATTGCATTTATAGTTTTAAGATTTAAAGTTAATCTCAAGTTATTGAAAATCTCAATCTAGTTCTTAGTTTTGTGAATAATAAGACTGTTTTTTTATTTAAGATTCAATATTGCGGTTTGCAGTGCAGACTTAGCATGTTTTCTTTTGCTAGGAAAAAAGGCAACTAATATTTCTAAGTAACTTTTAAGTTTTATCTTTGTAAGTGTACTTTTAATACTTGTATCTTTTTTTATTTATACATATTTGTAACTGAAATGTAAAATATTTTCATCACTTTGCAATTTATTTTGAAGTTCCTTGAATAAGGAAACATTTTAAAATGCCATTTTAATCAAGCTAAAATGAAATAAAATAACCACAGAAAAATTTGACTGATACATTTTTAACTTTGTCTTGATAGAAATTGCAGCCCAGTGATTTTAAGTTTTAATATTTTGAATCGTAGAAAATTAGCGTTATGATTTAATTAAGTTTAGGATCACTATTATAATTGTGTAGCTTTTTATAACTAGTTAGATACATACTTACAGTTTAAAACTGACGTAGATTTTGTAAGCTTAGTGCCAGAACTTTAGAGTAATTTTTTATATTGGTTTTAGATCTCTTATTACAATTTTATTGACTAAATATAATATCGTATAATCCTTCCCAGAACAAAAAAAAAGGTGAGAAAAAAATGTCAAAATAATAGGGAATATGCAATTACAGAATTCATGAACATTTTGTTATTGAAATGATAAAATAGCATAAAAGAAGGGCCACTGCAATGATTTTATTGTAGTTAATATTGATTTTTAACAACTATTACGAATTAATATAACTTGGTAAACAATCAGCGTCTAGTGCCGTCACTGGTGTTATGACAACAAAAAGACGAACTTAAATAATACATGACAGTTCATGATCTCTGGCAGACAGGAGTGACGTCATCATTCGTTTTCGCGGGAAAAGAAAAACAGTCAGTTTTTATCGCAATTTTCGCAATACATTAAAGCGTATTATTTTTTTAATTTTTGTATGGTCTATTTTACACGGAATTCTTTTAAATGAAAGCAAGATGAAAATATTGCATGTCCCCTATTTATTTTGATTGGACCTTTTCCTTTACTGACTAAAACTCATCCGTGTTCCTCCAAATGCCCTTTGAATTCCAGGAACGCGGTAAATCTTTCGAACAAATTCCATAACCCTGCCAGGCATTGGCCCCAGGCCCATTTTAACCATCAACATTTCCAATAAAAAAAGTGACTTCAGCTGTCCATTTCCAAAGATTTTATGAATTGCTAACTATTTGGAATTTGATTTAAAATAAAAGGCCTATCGCAATGTCGTGTATTGTATAGTGTGTGTCAATTTTGTGTATCAAAGAAATAATAAAGAGCTGAAAATTCGTTCTTCCACCACACTATGTACTTCCTTACAAAAACCATCAATATTAGTGTTGTAGCAATAAGACATTGTAAATTCGAAAATCTACGTTTTCAATGTTTGTTGGTGTGTCGATAAAATATTATATAACTTTATAAATATTTGCTTTAATCTTTTTTTATGTTAAGGCGTAGAAAGTTTATGAAAATTGCGAAGGTCTTAAAAAGTCTTATATATTCTGCTAGTGGTCCATGGCAATTTTTAGAAAGTGAAAAGTAAAAAAAAAAAACGACAGCCATATTTAACAGACTTCAAAAATGAGGAGTATTTGCAATTTTTTCTACATTTTTGCTTACGATTAAGTCTCTTACTAAGCTTAAATGGAAGCACCATTTCAGTTCAGAACAGTTGAAATTGCAACCGGAAGAACTCACATTGACATTTCATTCTTTTACTTGATAGTCCAAAGATCTCCCAGTAAAACTTTTACATAAAATCTTTTTACGACCTCGCAAGTATCAAGAACTCCAAACTTACTATAGAAGTGTTAGTTAAGTGTGCTAAAGTCATATTTATCGTCTGTAGTTTATTTTTCATATACGTATGTGATATTGACTGACTTTTTATGTTTTTTTTATACAAATCTAGCTTTACTGTGTATTTTGACTAAGATATTATTTAAAGGGCGTATTTTTGTCGAGTCGATAAATATTTATTGATATTTCGATTAAATGTTTTTCGATATCGATAAAACATTTGTGTAATTTGTAAATGAAAGAAAATTTTGCATTTGCGATTTTTTAATAAACGTAATTAATATAACTGGTATTTTGTCTTTTTTTTTAAATACTATTTTTATCCCCTCTGATTTTTTATATACAACGTGGAGAGGATAATAGGATCATAAATGAAACTTCATATAAGTCATGATATCCCCAACCTGCACACAAAAAATCAAATGAATATATCCAGTAGTTTAGCCACAGGAGATTATTTTTCATTTTAAGTATTTTCTACATGATGTATTGTAAACAGAAAAACACGCGACAGGTTAACGACACACGTTGCCAGCTCGCTACCAAGTAGGTAATCTGTGTCGCTACTTCAAAAACCTACGTCTTTTCTTAATTTATTTTCTCAATGCAAATTATACTTTATGCCTGACCCTAAGAGTCATAAAAACGTGTCATCACAATAGATAAAAAATGCATGCGGAAGTTATAACTTCCTGTTACGCACTCATGTCAATCGCAAAATATGTATGTGCAAAAGAGATAGAAGGTAAGTTTGCTTGTTTCTACTTTGCTTACTTGTCGAAACCTGCAAGTTACGCGGTCAGTGTGTCACCGGACTTCCTTCCTGCCTCTGACGCGTTTTGTTCCGCTCTGGAATTTCGAATACGCCCGCGCCGTTTGAAGACGCCACGCGAGTGTTATCGTATCTTTGTTGTTGTGCTGTGTTTGTGCAAAATTTGACGCTTTGTTTTAACAGTGACAGGACACATAACGTTTTAAGTCAAGGATACATTAGGGGACAAATGTCGTGCAACACGTGTCGCCAGCGACATTGGGTGAGGTAGCGCGACGTTGCCGGAGTTCGCTCGACATGTCTAGTAACACTTAATAACACTCAATTCACTGAACACACTATTGTTTTTTCGTTGTAAGTACTTTCTAACCCACCATCTTCTCTTTTTTCTTTCTTTTTAGTCAACTACCCTATTATAATGAAGTCATTATAATAGGGTAGTTGACTAAAAAAATCTAATAAGTCCGCCAGATAAATTTCCCAAAAATATTGGACACGTATTTTTTCTTTTTTCACATAAACAAAAAACGAAGACGATACAGTGCGTTGAAAACTCGTGTGACGTCACTACGTGCTACAATTTTTACCACGGCGTGACGTCCCAAGCCTCGGTAATCTTTGATGCTTTATATCTTTGTCAACTTTTATAGATTTGAAAAAGCAAAAAATACGTGTCCAATATTTTTCGATAATCTAAGTGACGGACTAAATAGAATCAAATTTATTTTACTCAGGAAACATCCCTATTATGTACGCCGCAGCCAACAACACTACCTCGGTCGGTGTCATGATATCGACTGCCTTGTGAAACAAAACTTCGTGATGTCGCCAGTCCGGCGAAGTTTCGCGAAGGCCTGACGTTGGTTGCTACGGACATATTTAAGTCGCGCGATGTCACCAGATATTTCAGGCAAAATTTCGCGAAGTCGCACGACTTCGTCTGACGTCGCTGCAGACATAAGTCGCGCGTTGTCGCCATATTTGTCAGGCGAAATCAGCCGGCTTCGCTTTACATGTCACCGATACATGTCGTAGCACATTTGTCCCCTAGTGTATCCTTGGCTTTATAGGTACTTAGTTAAATAGCTAAGTAAACTTTGCGAAATTAAACACTTAATACTTGGTGTTTAAGGGCGCTTTCAATTTATGCGTTTCTTAACGGCCTGCTGCGGTGCCGAAGCGGTGCGTTAGTCGTACAGCGCACGGACGATCGTATTTTTCCATACAAAACGCGCGGTGCGGCAACAGTGCGGCACCGGTACCGCGTACGCTCGACAACAGGACGGCAACCGCGCAAACATCACGTGTTCATTTCAGTGTTGTATAGTGCGATGAATAGACGTCAGAGCTAATTCCATAAAATTTTCATTTAATAATTTATTATTATTATAAAGATCAAATCAATCTCCAGGATCTCAGACACAGACATTGACAAACAGTCAGGTTCAGTCCGCATCGGATGAACTTAGAGCAATCTCATCCGCCTCTAATTTAAGTGGAGATTCTGATGCTTCCATATATAGCGATCTTTTTACAGATGATATTTCTACATAATAATTTAAAATAATATAATATTATGCAGCAATATCATCTGTAATGTAATAATAATAAGAAAATATACATAACTTTCTTTTTGTAGTAATTAATACAAATCCAAATACAGAATAGAGTCCATGGCTTGACTGATGTCACATCACTAGGATACAAACGCACGGCAGTCAAATACGCTTTCAATTTAGGCGTTTGGTGCCGGACCGCTACCGTACTGCAGCGGCCCGGCAGCGGGATATAACCAGCGGCACGGTAAACGTGCGGCAGCGGTCCGACACGAAACGTCTAAATTGAAAGCGCCCTAAAGGTTACAATTACACAGCTTCGGAGTACACTGATATGATTTTAATTTATGTGGAGTGTCACCGAAATGCCACTTCAGCTGTACGGACATACCGTGAGTATTTGATTTGTGTAATTGAGCATTAATAATAATAATGGCGCCAAAACATTACGTCGCTGCGTCGGCCGTCGCCGCGTCGTTTTGAATGAAACCACGCAGCGTTGCCATTCTTACCGCAGGTCAGTGTACAAATTTTATAAATGGTGTTTTATTTTATTTGCTGTTTTAAGCTATTTAGTTTGTTAGAAAAAATCGTTTTTTTAATTTCGATGTTCGGATATATTTGATAGTTTACAAATGTTTCTATAAACCAGTACGAATTAGAAATATGAATCAGGAATTTCATTCACATGTACCTAATTGAAGCCGTGATTTACTGTTTTACCTAAATTGGATATACTGTCGTTGTTTGTCAAACTTGCATTAGTTTAAGAAGTATAGCGGGCGTACCATGAGGTGTTAAAACGTGAGTCTTCCGAGCGAGAAAGAGGGATAGAGTTATACACCCTATATAGCTCCATCCCGTTTTCTCGCTCGGAAGACTCACGTTTTAAGACGTCATGGTACGCCCGCAGGTATTTGCATCTTCGGGTTCACCAGTTGGGCTTTGTTGGGCAGATTGAGTTGCAGCATCGAGGATACAAAATGATTTGTCGCCCAAAAATTCGTTTCTTGTTTCCGGTAGTGACCGTAATGAGAATACAGCACGCGTCCAGCAGCAGCGTCTGTCACCTTCGCGAATGATCGGCCACCTCTTTGGTTCACGAGGCCCACGTGGGCTTGCTCAGAACTCTCAAAATGTCATATTGTTCTTTTTAAAGCCAACCGCATTCGTCCCGATTAGATATTTCGATAAGAAATTAAGATTCTGAATTCTGTGAGACTGGTGTTGACGTTCGGTTTTCCGATTTTCTGTATCGAACACACTGCTTGTTTTCGAAAGGAACTTTGGGTTTTTTCTAATTCAGAAAATATTTTATATGTAAAGCAAGCATTCAGGTCTCCGAATCTGAGTCCCTAATTAGGAAACCTTGCAAATGTGGCCGGCCTTACCCTTGTCATGTCGGACACGCCAGAGGAAAATAACTTTCATTGTTTAAAACGAATGCACGCCATTCTTCAATCAAGAAAAGTAAATCTATACTTCTATACTTAATATTATAAAGCTGAAGAGTTTGTTTGTTTGTTTGTTTGTTTGAACGCGCTAATCTCAGGAACTACTGGTTCGAAATGAAAAATTCTTTTTGGGTTGAATAGACCATTTATCGAGGAAGGCTTTAGGCTATATATCATCACGCTATATATATCAGCAAGCCAATAGGAGCGGAGCAGCGATAAAGAATGTTTTAAAATCGGGGATTCCACGGGGACGAAGTCGCGGGCAGCAGCTAGTTTTAAATAAAATACTCATAAATTTAGTTAAATTATAATTAATTACAAAATCATACAATAATTATTACATTTACATTCCTTTCTTGTCGTTTTGGCGTTCGCTAGTCGCCTGAACAATATTGCATACTATCATCCCTCGCTATTCGCGCTAAAGACTTTTTACTTAAAAATGTGCAACTAGATTTTGGTCGACAAATCGATATTCGTTAACAATCGATCGACACAGAAGTCGAATTTAGAGATAATAGTAACCTTTGACAGTGGTTGTTGAAAACTTCTGCGGTTATAAGGGTGTTCTTATAGACGTACACTAGGTGGCAGCACCGTGGAATAACGTAACTGTTTGTTTTCCGACGCTATGTTTACGTCATAAGTTACGCTTTCAAAGTAGTGCCTCAACATAGGCGCCACCTAGTGGCATGAATTATATTAAGCCCTCTACACCCAGCTTGTATGCTCGATAATACGAGTATACAGATTTGCTATCGACCTACATCTAGTCGAACCTTAATAGTAGCAAAACGTCCCAAATATTATATATAACTCTTACGTTTCCAATATAAACGCCTGTTGAAAATCTTTACCCTTTACAAAGGGGCCATCCATAAATTACATCACACGGTAAGGGGGAGGGGGGGGGGGTCGACGAAGTGTGACAAGGGGGTGGGAGGGATTCTAAATAGGCGTGTGTAACTCTTTGCGGAACCGACTCACTGATCCGAATCACTGAAGTGATTCAAAAGATTGGATCACTAGCAACGTTTCAAACGCATCATTGGATCTGGAACATTACTTCGCTCTGTGCTATTTCGCGCGACACGTCGCTCGCGAGGCGACTGAGCCACGAGCGAAAGAGACAAATTGAGACACTGAGTAACTAAACGTCAATCGCGACTGAAATCATTACAATCTATACAATACCTACAGTCCAACAACATGATTTGATTTTGATTTTGAAAGAGATAACTAATGAGAAGTGTATCATTCAATTCGTACGGATTTTCGCTGTCAGTATTCATGGACGTAAAAATGACCACTAAGGCGCTTATGTATCAAACACTATACGGTCGTTTTTTGCATGCAATGTGTGTATTAACGGCGGGGTCTCAAAAATGTGACCAGCTGTGACAAGGACGGGGGTGGTAAAAAAACATAAAATTCGTGTGACGTAATTTAAATATACATTTTAAATAAGAAGTCGAATAAGATAAATCACCTGAGGCTCTGGACAGCTGGCATTCTATCGGGGGTGACGTGGCGAAGGCGACCATCAAAACATCAACCATGTATGGGATTAACAGACCACTGCTGCCCTACCATGACGTCTTAAATCCTTCATGATTCCTGTGTCAGAGAGAGACGGAGTTACACAAGACGAGTAGCACTATCCCTTTCCCTCACACACATCATGATGGATTTATGACGTCATGGTAGGGCTGCTGGTTTGCGAGAATAGCGACGGAACTAAAAATGATTGATTTGAGAGAATGGCTTTTTTGCCTTTATTTTGTGATTACGCTCCGAGTGTTTTGTCTCAATTGAATAGACGTTGTCTCTTTCTAACGAAAGCTGGCGCGATATTGGCGTTGCGTCTCTGTTCACGATAAAATATCAAAGATGTATGATTGTTTGGCATACAGAATTCAATTTGACAGCATTTTTAATTACGTCGATATTCTCGCAAACTAGCGAGACGCTGTTGAAATGAAAAACGTGATCAATCTCTTATATTTCGGCGAATCTACAATCGCATTCGCTAATAGAATATCACTTTGCCTAGAGCCTCTTTTTAACAGACTGACTAAAAAATAAAGACTAAAGATTTCATCATCCTTAGAAAAAGTCTGCAAAGTCTTGGTAATTTGCTACATTAATTAAAAAAAAATCTCTTGATTACACTTCGGTGTCAATAATATAAGTAGGTTGTGAGAGCCTTAAACTATTATAATTAAATGCATTATAAAGGTGTGCGCGGATTATGTCGGTGCAAAAATGCAACAAAATGCTTGGTGATATAACTCGACGCACGTTTCAAAACGGTTCTCACGTCGACTCATACATATTTTATAAACGCAAAGCGAGTCTATCAATCAATCAGAGTCCACTGTCCGTCCGTCTGTCACCAGGCTGTATCGCATGAACTGATAGTTAGACAGTTGAAATGTTCACAGATGATGTATTACTGTTGCCGCTATAACAACAAAAATACTAGAACAGAACAAAATAAATATACAAGTGGGGATCCCATAAAACAGACACTGTCTGATTTTTTTTTTGCCGTTTTTATACACTTGGCCGATTTTTTTTATATATTATGCTACCATTCTAACCGGATGCAGACTCCAGTCTTGCCAAGAAGTACTGTGTAACCAAATTAATTGGTCCCGGCTGTCATTAGAGATCTTTGGCCGTCATTACGGATTGTCAGAAGCCAGAAAATCTGACTCCAGCCTTGCCAAGAAGTACCGTGTTCCCCAGTTAATGGGTTGTGGAGCTTTTGTAGCCGCACTACATAAAAATGCTGGTATTCAGCCGAATCCGGTTTGATTGGAAGCCGACCCCAATATAGCTGGGAAAAAGCTAGCATATACTAACTATCACACTACGACAATCTAGTATCTGGATATCACGATACCCTCTCGTAAGACTGGTGTCAGAGCCCATGACTTTTGACTTCCCGTAACGACTGTCCAAGGTCTATTAATATCAGCCAGCAGCTTAACGTCCTGTATGTTAAGATGGTCATCCATCCACAGACTAACCTCGACAAGCCTTGCTTAACCTTGAAGATCGGCCCGTGCGGCTGTTCAACGCGCAAGTCTTCTAATAAGTAAATTTAAATTACGATTAATATTTCATTCGCACTGGATTTGCCAGCTTCGGTGCGTCGATGCCGGCTCGTTACAAGAGTTGCTCACAAAGGCGACAGCCGCTTTCGGCTTGCAAGCTGGATACCGAACTTAGAGAGCTAACCAAGTCGTATAATGGATCGTTAGACGACGTCGCCTACCCGCCGAAGCCATTAATTGAGATCAATGCATTACTAGTAAATGTGGCACCTCAGTAGTGCATACGTGTGTGCGCAAACAGATTCGCTCCCCTCACAGTCCGATGAAACGCCAGTACCACACGACCGAAGAGATCAGACCAACAACTTCTAGTATTTCCGAAAGCGTGTTACAACTTAAACAACAGTCCTTTCGTGATTTCACAAAAAAAACGTCTCATTGACAGTTACAATACTAGCAACCGACATAACACAATCACACCTCAATATATGTAAATTTTCTATGCACAGTATTGTCTATTTTCAGTAATATTATTAAATTGATATACAAAGTTTATAAACATAGTAAAATCATTGATTCTATACAAACTAAACTTAATTTAGAAGTAAAATAACGGAATACTTGAATCGTATCGACAGTAGTATAACGTAAGCGACAGAAAATACAGTACATGGGCGAAAATACGACTCATCGTTCTTTAGAAAGAGACACACGTATGAGTAAGAGAGACAGCGCTCTACAAAGCCAAACTATCCATTTAATGCACACTCTGTGCTTAGGGTTCAATATTCAAACAAAATTCTATGAAACATCGAACTTCAAGTGACTGTTAAGTTTAATGGTTATACTCGACAAGCCGTCGTATCGGTAAAAATGATGAAGTTTCATCCATCCAACTTGCGTAGGTGAGGATTTTTTGGAATATACGGATTGTCAGAAGCCAGAAAATCTAACTTCAGTCTTGCCAAGAAGTACCGTGTTCCCCAGTTAATGGGTTGTGGAGGTCTGGTAGGCAGCCACTTCACGTAAAATACTGGTATTCAGCTGAATCCGGCTTGTCTGGGAGCTGATTCCAATATAGTTGGGAAAAGGCTAGGCAGATGATTAAGTAGAAGCTGTGCCATATTTCCGGTCAAGTCGTGTAGTTTGTCGCTTACGTCGAGGTCGCACCGTCTATATACAGTTATTAGTAATTAAGTAAGTGCTTCAGTCATTAACTGGCGCGGGGACCCAGCTTCCTTAGACAGGAGATACCCTGGAACAAAAGTGTATGAGAGTCAGTCTGCTATTTTTATAAATTTGTCATTCCAACACGATCCCATTGTCATTTTGCTAAAAGTTCGTAATCTGCTAAATTCATAATGGTCTATCATTGGTCTGCCAGTGGTCTCGTAATACTTTTTGTCAACCAAGCTATTAAAAAGAATGACTGCACAATGAGGTTCTAATGGAAGATCACTTATCAAAGGAACTGTCAAAATTTTAGCACATTACTGCATACGTCTGTTATTCATTTGTCATTATGTACGAGATTACCATTCTATGGCATTTTTTACATTGGAGTGTCAGTGGTTGACCATTGGAAAGTCATAATGACGCTTTTATGTTAGTAGGTTACCAAACTAGTCAAAATCGACCATTATGAGATCAATGATAGACCATTTTGACACTATTGTAATAGCAGACTTGGGGCCCTGTTTAAACTATTTGTGGTCGAAATTTAACTGCAATTTAAGCTTTATACTTAGCTCCTTAACTAACTATGCTAAATTGAACAATCATTGAGCACCAATATGCTTAAAATAGGGTATAAGCTTTTCTTACGTATATGGAACGTGCAGCACAGACGTGTCAATATTCAGTATTTATAATGTAAAAGTTTCAAATTTGCAACGCAAGATGGCATGGTTTAAGCCTTGCATATTATCTATGCATAAATAGCCAGCATTTCATTACATTACATTTTCAACTTGTAAGTAGCCGTTATTAAGCCTCCACTGCTTACAGTTCCTAACTTTATTCGAGCGGGGTTAATTTCTAGACTAAAACAAAAATAATAAAGACATTTCAGCATAGGTGAATTAACGCACGCAGGCATTAGTAGGAATACGGATGGGTTTTAGTCAGTAAGAGTCTGACACTCCCTCCCACTACGCAAAGTGAGAGGAGGCATTTGGTGATTTCACATCAATCTAAATATATATAACTCAAAAGTGACTGACTGACATAGTGATCTATCAACGCACAGCCCAAACCACTGAACGGATCGGGCTGAAATTTGGCATGCAGGTAGATGTTAGAACGTAGGCATCCGCTAAGAAAGGATTTTGAGTAATTCTACCCCCAAGGGGATAAAATAGGAGATGAAAGTTTGTATGAAACGGCTGAGAGTTTCAAACTCGGGGGTAAAGTAACTATTCCACGCGGACGAAGTCGCGGGCAGAAGCTAGTTAGAGATAAGAACGTTGGTACCTGCTCCAAGTATTCGTTCCGGGAGAGCCAGAAGTTGTCCCGGTTCTTGCAGACCTCGGCGAGCACGGCGCCGCCGATGAACACCATGTCCTTGCGCCGCGGCGGGTCCTCCACGCGGATCTTGAATTTCTGTGCGGACACTCAGTGACATTAATGTTTTGTGAACACTTACAGTGTAGCGGCATCTACATATACCGCCACATAACGAACTACAAAATTAACTTCAATTTGTACTGTATTGGAGTTATGTAGGCAAAATAAAAGAGAACTATTTAGTTGAACAACTTGTGTAATAATGCCAATAATTATTGTGTGCAGTTACAAATATAAAGTTAGGCGAGCTGCAAATTGCAGTACTGAAACGAAATAAGCGCCGTCTGGTAACAATAATCTAATTTGACAAGAGCGAGCGTCTACGTTAACTCGATCGAGAACGTTAAAAAACCCAAACCACAGGCAACATCACCCAAATTTGTATCGCTAAATAGAAAAATAATAAAAAACAAAGTCACAGCTTGCCTTTCCGCTTACATCACCTTAAGAACGCAACGGATTTTGATACGGTTTTAACTAAAAGAAAGAGCGATAAACGAAGATTAATAGAAAGACATTTTAGTGTTAAATTTGTAAATATTTTGTACTAAATGACTTTGTATTTTTGTGCTGTGTGAAGTCTCTCGCTAGATCGCTAGTTTCATAAGAATACTCACCGCCAGCTTATCACAGTCGTTCTTAAGCACCCTCTCTAAGTACAACTGCTTGATCTCGCGCTCGAGCCGCGAGGGGAGCCCCGGGTACATCGTGGAGCCCCCCGACAGGACTATGTGCTTGTACAGTTCGTTGCGCATGTCTATGTCCGCCGCCTGTGAAGTAAAACATTTAAAAAGTATAAATAGCATCGATGTTGCCAGTCGATACAAGCTATATATATCGTCTGACAACATTAACGCTATTAATGTTTATATCATAATTAGCAGTGTTATTATTCACTGGCTTTTTTAAGATTTCATTCTAAATGGAGAATCCACTATCGTTCTTAACTTTAAATAAATCTGCGTTTAATCTTTTTTATAGCGAATACAAAGGATTCAATATAGTCTTGGGGAAATATGCTATATACATTTTAATTTAAACATCCTTACCTATAATATAAATGCGATAGTTTGTATGTACTAGAGAATAGATCTTGATGAAATTTGACACAGACAAAGGTAGATTATTCTGGAAAATATCCTTTGTATCATACAAAGGATATTTTTTATTCCGGGAGTATGTTCCCTTGGGATAATTTTCGACATTCACGCGGGAGGAGCCACGGGCGGCAGTTCGTACATTATAATAAATAGTGAATTACGCATACTAATGAAACTCGTCAAACTCGATCTTTTATTGCGATGTGTGTATTTTCTTGCAAATAAAAAGTTTGATTGATTTGATTGATTGGTTAAAAACTAAGTAATTGTGAGGTGGTGATCAGATAAGGTATGTGGACATGACCAAGTTATCGTAAATCTAATAACTACATGAGCGCCAAATTAAAAAAAAAACTAACATAAACCCACTTGAAAAATTGACACTGTAGAATTAAATGACCATAATCCTCACTGTGCGACAAAAATAATCAATTTATCGTTGTTTTTGTTCCTGTTTGTCGAAATATTGACCTGTATAGTATTGAACACGAGCTCCGCAATGCCCTGGCCCTCCACGTTGATGAGATGCGGCTGGAACAGCGCCTCCGGGGCCTCGAACCTCTCACCTCCCACTTTGATGACACGACCATCTGGTAACTGGAAGCAGGGAAGGGTTAAAACTTAGACGATGCATACAAGTTTAAGTTATAATTGAGGTTCTGTATGTATTTTTAACCAACTTCTAAAAAAGAAAGAAGTTTCTCAATTCGGATGTTTGTATTTTTTATGTTTGTTCGTGCATAACTCCGTCGCTTGCCAACCGATTTGAAAAATTGTTTTTTTTTTTGGAAAGGGATGAAATTTTATCGAAATGGAACAAGCGGTTTTTTGTTAATTTCAATAAATGATAGCAAATCTGTTGGGATAGCTGAAATCGCATGTTTGTTTATTGTTTACACCAATTTATACCACGTACGCTGTGGTATGTTTAGCTGGGAGTGAACCACTAAAAAGTGAAAAATAAAAAAAACTTTTTACAAAAAATAAAACCGACTTCTAAACAAAAAAACCAAAAAGTATAAAATAACTTTAATTTCGGAAGTCGGTGTGTTCAACAACAAAAAAGCAACCAAAAACCACAACCTGCAACCCACAAATATTCGCGGAAATTAAAACTAGATATATTATTTTCATTTTCAAATTTAAAATGGATTTCCGCAAAGTAACGCCTGACTCAATCAATTTGATATGGTAGGTCTTAGGGCTGCACTCACCACATAGGGCTCCACCAGCACAGTGGTCTCCCAGGCGAGGCGCTGTTCCTGTTCGATGTTGTAGCCGATGTAGCAGAGCTTCTCTTTCATCATGCGAACTGTCTCGAAGTCCGCGGAGTGGTTGAACGCATAGCCTCGGAGGAGGAGGAGCTGCGAACAAAAATAATAATAATAAATAAACAAACAAAATAATAATAATAAGGTTTTGTCTGTGCAATTATGGACGAAGTTATCATGACTAGGAACTACCGGAGATTTATTGTGAAGGACGGCACGGTTGACATATGTCGGGCATGTCACCGTCCGGGAGAATCAATTCGCCACATTGTCTCTGGTTGTTCCAGTCTAGCTAACGGAGAGTATTTGCATAGGCACAACCTCGTAGCCAGGATTATCCACCAGCAACTTGCTCTAAAATACTCACTTGTGGAATCGGAGGTGCCGTACTACAGGTATGTGCCCGACCCAGTTCTCGATAATGGCAATATCACATTGTACTGGGATCGCTCCATCATCACTGACAGGACTATTGTTGCCAATAAGCCTGATATAGTGGTGGTGGACCGAATCGTGAGGCGTGCAATGATTGTAGACATAACTGTTCCACATGACGAGAACCTCGTGAAAGCCGAGAAAGATAAGCAAATTAAATATCTTGACTTGGCTCGCGAGGTTGTCGACATGTGGGATGTGGATTCAGCAATCATTGTACCGATAGTCGTTTCCGTCAATGGCTTAATAGCCAAGAGCCTCGACCAACACCTTAGGAGGCTCACGTTAGGCGGCTGGATCAAGGGCTTGATTCAGAAAGCGGTACTTCTGGACACGGCTCGCATTGTCAGGAGGTTCCTCTCTCTGGAGCCCTGACCGCCGGTACCTTGGACCCTGTTCCCGATACCGGTGGGCTACTATTTTTTATATTTTTAAATGTTTTTTTTTTACTTTAATAGAAATATTTAAAAATGTAAACAATATGTATAGAATATGAATAAAGGGAAAAATAATAATAATAAAATAATAACATAAACATAATAATAATAAAATACATCAAATAAAATATACATAATAAAACATACATAAAAAGCACACACACATACACACACACACACACACACATATATATAATAATATATATTAATAATAATAAATGTTTATTCCTCAAAAACATACAGATACTTACAGCAACAAACAGTAGGTTAAGATAATACAATGATGTTACTTATGTTGTAAAATCTGTACAAAAAATGTTGAACCCTGCCTCTCAAACTAGGTTGTAACCTGTATTTTGAGAAACAGTGAACAGTCACAAAACTCTTAGACACTAGTATTGTTACAACAAGTGGATGAACGGTGTCGTCCTACGGCTGCAATAATTTATGTGTTCTGGTTTACTTGTGAAGTGTGCATATGTGTGGTGTGTGCGTGTAATGGATGGTGAGTATTGTGAAGAACAGTTTGAAAATGCATGATAAATCGGGGGTGCGAGGGTTACGTGAGAGAGATTAGGTGACGTATGTAAGCAGAGACTCCGTGTAGGCATAGTCCCTTTCTAGTAGCCACTCCGTTAACTTAGTTTTAGATTTAGGATTTTTAATTCTTTGTTATGGTATATGTACTAAAGTGTACTTCCCTAGCGTGTAAAATTGGTGCTTAGCAAAAGTAGTTTTGTGTTGCGATCCTGGGATAAGTTGTTTTAGTTTATTTATGTTTGACGGCGGCAGAATAAATATATCGCAAATCTGGTGCAACACTGTAACTTCGGCAATATTTTGAAAAATTAACTTTATATAGTAACATAAGTGACCTATATAAAGTTAATTTTTAAGGAGGAGGAAGTGTCGTTACGGTTTGTCATAAGTGACACCAAATCTTTAAATGCTTCTCCTGAAAAAGTGCGCTTTTGTAAAAGTGGAAGTGTTGCCCTGGAGGTGGGATATGTAACTTACCTTGATAAGGTACCTAGTGATATCCCGGCCTGCGATATCCAGACGTCTGGTCAGATGCGGTAGAGCAAACTCTTCGTACACTGGGCAAATGTGGGTTACACCATCACCTAGGAAAACAAAAATGGTCCATACTTAAAAAAAAACTGGTCAAGTGCGAGTCAAACTCGCATGCAAAGAGTTCCGAACGAATTTAAATTACGTTATTAGACGATTGCCCAAAACAGGAGTGTTATGTTTTCAGGGTTCGGGTATGTATGTATATTTGTAAGTCTTTATCCCACTATAACTTCTAAACTGCTTAACCGATATCAATTTATGGGGTTATTGTTAAAAACGTTGAGTTTTTCTGGGTAAAATAGGTCAGGCTTTTTAAATTATCACTAAAAGGTATGAAATAAAAAACACATAATTACAAAAAAATTAAAACACGCTTGTCATGTTAAAAAGTGAACTAAAAATTAAAAACAAGGTAGTGAAACCAAAGGAGCATAACTGAAAAATCAATCTTTTCATCATTTCATTCCTTTAAACAGTTTTTTTTACAGGAACAGAGACGATTTCTATGAAAAGATTGATGTTTAGTGAATACTGAATGAATACATAGGCGGGGCCGTTCATGGAAGAATTCGGCCGGTGCTCGATTTGGATGTTTGGCTTTCATGAATGGATCTGACATGTAATTTTTTAACTTCTTTTTTTATTATTTATTTTTTACCAATTGTTTTATATTTTTTATTTTTGTTTGTTTATTTGCACCTCTGTGTGTGTGTATGGGGGAATAAACTATTTTTCTTTCTTTCTTTCTTTCTTAATGCTGAACACCAAACTTTCTCTTCATCTTCTTCAATCTTTTTCTTTTGGTTTCACTATCTTGTTTTAAATTTTTTATCTCACTTTTTGACATGGCAAGTATGTTTGTTTTTAACACTTTATTTATGACTTCTTACTGGTTTTCCCGTGATCTTTATGCAAAGAACACAGAAGTTCATATGTGTATACTTGGTACTGTACTTAAATGTGCTTACCTGAGTCGACAACGACTCCAGAGATAAGACCTTGTGCGTACAACGTCAACACCGCTTGGATCGCGATATACGCACTGTCGAACTCGTACTTTTCGAACATTACCTGTAACAGAAGATTTAAGATTCAAAGCATTTATTTCAGATAAATATTATAAAGCTGAAGAGTTTGTTTGTTTGTTTGTTTGAACGCGCTAATCTCAGGAACTACTGGTCCGATTTGAAGAAATCTTTCAGTGTTAGATAGCCCATTTATCGAGGAAGGCTATATGCTATATATCAGTGGCGGTACCTTCATATAAGCCCAAAAGCCCCGGCATCTCTTACTAAAATGCTCGATAAAGAATCAATATCAAACCCGAACTATTTAAAAGTTCGCGCGCTTATTACTTATCAAAATAACACAAAGTATCTACCAATGCCACACTACTACACATCGCGATTGTCCGCGCGCAGAGTTTCGCATTTGCAGCATCTACATATAGCTATCTCGCTTACACGTACGGGCTTTTGCCGGGCTTTCAAATACTATTTCTGTCACTTTCGCACTTATAGCGATGTGCCGTATAACGAGTTAGTACCTTGTGCGTCTACAAATCGATCAGTATGGAAGATTTAAGCCGTGCATGCCTATGAAGTTGCACGCGTGTCACCTTGCCAACTCTGCAGTGTTGCCGCTTTAGCGACGTTGTGAGATCTTAGAGATTTTTAACGAGTTTGGAGACTTTTTTTAAGATTTAGCAATAATAAAAACTAGCGACTTTTTAAAATAACGAAATTAAATATTCAAGCAATATCTTAAAAATAAAAAAATTGCGACATCTAGCTAGATTTTTCATATACCTGGCGACTTTTTTTGTCTATATGACAACACTCTGCGTAAGTAGCTCCTGACACCCGAGTGCAACTAACTTCAGTTTCATTTGCTTGAGTTTTGTTTTGTTTTGAAAAGTTTTGTTGTTAAAGTTTTTAGTGTGTTTTCTTAGATTTTCTCAGTGATACAATTGTTTTGGTGACTTACCTACAACAATGGAGGTATTTATACCTTGTGAGGATTTAAAATGCGTTCAAGTTTTGATTGGCGAAGATAAGGTAAAATCTTTAAACTTTGCTCAGAAAACAGTTAATTTCTCAGAATCTGTGTATTTCTCAGACTAGTAAATCGCATAACGAAAATTTAATAGATCAGTGTATAAAACTAGTTGGATTGTTGGCTGTTCGCACACTAATAAGGTGTATTGCTGGTGCTGCATATGTTTTTCGAATGAAGATTCCGTTTGGAATACATCTGGTTATAATGATTTAAATAACATATCTGGCGCCATTAAAAGGCATGCAAACTATTTCTACAAACAAATATTAAAAAGCCTTGTATTCTAGTCCTGATCTGAAAGATCATAATGTTTTCGAATTAATTGATTTCATTCATGAGAATAACCTCGAAGATGCCTTTCCCGAGCTGTTAAAGTTAGCGTATCTTGTTGTAACTATTCCGGCTACAAGATCTTCCGCGGAACGTGCTTTTTCGTCTCTTAAAAGTATCCATACCTATCTGAGAAATACACAAGGTTAAGAGCGTCTTTCCGAATTATTAATGATAGCTATTGAAAAACAGTTGTTGGTAGAATTAAAACGATCACCAACATTTTACTCTGATGTAATTAAATCATTTCTTAAGAAAGATAGACGATTCCAATTAGAATATAAATAATATATACATATATACATACGTAGATACCTACATACTCAGTCGAAAACTGACCTTTCTTTTTTTGAAATCGGTTAAAATTTTATTGGACTTGCCTTATTTTGAAACCCTAGGCACGCCACTGCTATATATCATCACGCTAAGACCAATAGGAGCGGAGCACTCATGAAAAATGTGACACAAACGAAGTTGTGCGGACAGCTAGTTTTAGATAATTGATTGACATGCTCTTTAGAGTTGTCAAGATCATAAGCATAGCATAATCAGCCTTTTTAACGTTCCCACTGCTGGGACACAGGCCTCCTCTCTAGGAGAGGGAATGGGCCGTAATCCACCACGCGGGCCCAGTGCGGGTTGGTGAATGTCACATGTCTTCGAATTTTTGGTTCTGAGACATGCCGGTTTCCTCACGATGTTTTCCTTCACCGTTTTGAGAGCAGTGGTGAAGAAATTAATTACACAAAGTATTGCGCCTGCCTGGGTTTGAACCCGCGACCCACAATTCGTAAGTCGGAGCCGTTACCACTCGGCCACCACTGCTCTCAGTCTCTTACTTGTCAAGATCGGTCAGTCAAAAACATGTAGCTATTTGCACTTTCGAAAACGTAGATCGCTAAGGAAGTGCGTGCAAGAAACTCCACGGACAATCTTATAAATCATGTTATGTATTACAAAAATTTGGTTTATATTATACTGGTTGCTTCTATATGTGAGGTCAATACAAAGAAAAAAAGGAAATTATACAAAAAATAAAAACGGTTTTTTTTTAATTTAATATTTGGAGTTAATAAACTAAAATGTCAAAGTATGACAGATTTTCAGGATCGAGTTTGCTAATATTCAACTTTAATTGTCATAATTCATGACGACACGGTTGGCGCGGTGGTTGAGCGATTGGCTGCTGCGCTACGTGTCGTGGGTTCGATTCCCGCACGGAACAAATATTTGTATGGCCTACAGATAGTTGTTCCGGGTCTGGCTGTTTGTGTATGTGACATTGTATGTTTGTAAACGCACCCACGACACAGGAGGAATTCCTAGTGTGGGGCAACGTTTTTAAAAAATAAAATAAAAAAAAAACAGGATTTGGGTATGTTTCTTGGGTGACTTACCTCAATCATCTTCTCCCTGTTCTTGGTGGGGTTCATGGGCGGCTCCGTGAGCAGGATCTTGGTCTCCTTGGGGTCGATGTTCATCTTGCTCTCGCCGAACGTGTAGTCCCATACGTGGCACATGTCTTCCCAGTTGCGGACCACCTGAAGAATGAAGGTATGATGAGATAGTGAGAAAGACAAAAGTCGCAATTACACTTGGTTGTTCTCCATTCGAATTCGATGATTACCTATGTAATATTGTGGCAATAGTCCATAAATTTAATTAAGATTTAAGAGAGAATGGGCCATAATCATAGAAATATAAAATACAGGAGAAGTGGCAAGGGGGCGTGTCGGCGTCCACGCGACATGGTCCGGGCGACCATGTCTTACGCAATGGTCGAATCCGCGAACTAGTGCGCTTCCGACCGTGAGCGTGATAAGATATAAGAATGCCGTGTTGTTCAGTGTTTTCTTGTAAAAACCGAAGCCTAAACCAAAACTTTGTTAATTATGGAATCACTTACCATATCAAAATGGGTTCCCTCTATCTGGCAGAATCTTGTTGCTCCGAATTTTACTTGGCATAACACACTTGGCATAATCTTTTTTAAACGAATATTTTTAAGGCATAAAAAATATTTAGTATAACTATTGTTTCGCCGAATGTTTATATGTCCGAATTTACAATGGCATACTATTAAGAGGGCAGATTTTTATTTGGCATAATTACCTTTAGCATAGTTAACATTTCGCATATTTTCGTTTAGCATAATGTTTACTTGGAACAACGATCATTTTGTATAATTTCTCTTGGCATACTATGAAGATGTCAGAATTTCATCTGGGATGAATCTATTTAACCATTTCCATAAAAAAGCATTTATCTAATCTTAGGTATATTAAAATTTAAACATTGTCTTAACAGTAAACGCTTTTTACTACAAATTTACTGACAAACGAATCGCTGCAAAACCGACTCCACGTAGTCTTGTCTGCCCTACCCCTAGAGTGTAATTTAAAACCGCGAAGGCGCGGAGGGGCGAGGCGGCTCGCGAGTTGAGGAGCAGGTGGTTGTAACACTCGCCGCCGCAGCTGAGGCTGAGCCGAAGCTGCGGTGGTGAGCGTTAAACCCATCTGCGACGATAAACTCGCGTGGGACCGCCGGAGCCCCGCAGCGCCGTAGCCGTGACAGAAACCATGCATGCTGCATGTTGCTTGCTTGCTTACATGCTTGCTTGCATGCTGCATGCTTGCTTGCATGCTGCATGCTTGCTTACATGCTGCATGCTTGCTTCCATGCTTGCTTGCATGCTGCATGCTGCATGCTGCATGCTGCATGCTTGCTGCATGCTTGCTTGTATGCTGGAAAATTATTGTAACTATGATTTTTTTCTAATACACAGATGTGTCTTTCAATTTACGGATGTCAAATGTATGCCAAAAGATGATTCTAACTGTTAACTTTCTGAAAAATGACAGTTCTGCCTTTTAATGACTACCGATATGAAATGTATGCCAAAAGACGATTCTGACTGTGAACTTTCTGCGATATGATGGTTCTACTTTTGAATTATTATGGATATGAAATTTATGCCTAAAGATGATTCTGACTTACGAAATTATGACTTTTTAATGTATGATAAATGAGGGTATACCAAACAATTTTCTGCGAAGTGAAGATTATGCTATCCGTTGTTATGCAAAAATATATTATGACATTAAAAGTTCTGCTATAAAGGGTAGACCCTATCAAAATACAAGTATTTTACTATATTTGCCTTTAAAATCATGAAAAACAACAATTCGTAAAATATTTCTTGCTTACACTATGTTATTTTTGTTTTCAAATGTCAAAGCGACATTTAACATATTACAATGAATACACTGCTCCTTAACCACTACCTAAGTTTGTCGCTAAGTGACTGGATGAGCAATGTAAAAATCACAAAACGATACTATAGCAAGCCGATGTATCGCATAGTACGGCCGCTGCTTCTTGCCGCGAGTTAGTGATGTAATTGTGCAGATACACTGTCGACAACAATGTCGATTGTTGAATGAAATATTACAAAAGTGTACCAAACTTTCTTAGATTTCATTAAATTTTTGGTAAATAATCGTTCAAGTGTTTTTGGCTTTGAATTATCGTATTTATGCCTTATCCTCGTGCTACTTCCTTACTTTTTATGGTAATTGTATTTTACTTTCGATAAAGTTTCGAATGCATTATAGTAATCGGCATGTTTAAGATAATATATTAGTGACCTTTGCTTAAAATTAGTCAACATATTCATGCTATTTATTTGTTATACATGGGCAGCATGGTGTGTGTAATAAATGCCAGAATCGATAACTTTCCGATTTAGTCAATCACTAGCGTATATGTAAAATAAATTGCTTTTGCACAGCACAACGATACCCACTGTTGTTTTTGTGTGAGTAAGTTGCACGGTGTACTGTAAATATACGCTGTGTTTATTAGGATAAGATTTATAATTGATTGTGTAGGACAGTCCGATTTCAGAAATGCGGGTGTGTACGCGACTGCGTATCTATTGCTTTTACTGAACTGCATTCGTAGTAGTTGCCGGGTGGTAGGGCAAAACAGGAGACACAGGTTCCGATACATTTTCGGCTACAGGGCATATCTACTTGTTTATTATGCGCGGTCGCGGCGGTATTTATCACGCGGGCCCAGTGCGGGTTGGTGAATGTAACATGTCTTCGAATTTTTGGTTCTAGGACATGCCGGTTTCCTCACGATGTTTTCCTTCACCGTTTTGAGAGCAGTGGCGATTAAATTAATTACACAAAGTAATGCGCCTGGCTGGGTTTGAACCTGCGACTTACAATTCGTAAGTCGGGGCCGTTACCACACGGGCACCACAGCTCTCTACTGCAAGCTAGCAACTGTATAAAATAGTTTTATGTAGTAGACATGCAAGTTAACTTTATAGTACTTACTCCATTTTCCATAGGATAGCTGACCTCAAGCATAGATCTGAGTTTTGAGGCCTCATCACCCACCATCAAATCCTGAAAACATCACATTTTTCATCAATCAAAATCCAAATAAAAATATCGTATCTAAATACCCGAGCGATAAAATGACACATCGAACTTTAGAAAGAGACGACGATAGGATTGAGAGAGATAACGCTCTACAAAGCCCAAACTGGCCCAAACTTTCCATAAAACGCGATGTGACATATTAAAGGCCCGATTCTGAAAGTGGTTATATAACACAGTTTTTAGTAGTATAGGGTAGTTGACTAAAAAAATCTGATTAGTCCGTCTGATAGATTTCCAAAAAATATTGGACACGTATTTTTTCTTTTTTCACATAAACAAAAAATGAAGACGATACAGTGCATTGAAAACTCGTGTGACGTCACTACTCGCTACAATTTTTAGCGAGCCGTGACGTCACACGCTCCCACTCCTGATCTTTGATGCTTTTTATCTTCGTCAGTTTTTATAGATTTGATAAAGGAAAAAATACGTGTCCAATATTTTTCTATAATCTAACTGACGGACTAAACATAATCATATAATTTTTACTCAGGAAACATCCTTATTCAAAATAGTCTGAAAAACGGCACAAAACAATACAAAAATAATGCTGAAAGCTTGTTAAAAATTATTAAATATTAAAAAAAAACAACTGCGAAAATGTATAAATGCAACTAAAATATAAGTATAACGGTTTTTTTAAATAACTACCTTTATACAAAGGCGGTATATATGGCTACTGTGCTGTTATACCAAGCCTATACTATGCAGTATTATATACAACTAGTTTTTCTTTTTATAGAGACTGGTTTGTGTTGTTAGTGCCTCAGAAAGCAAGTTAAGCCGTTGGTCCCGGCTGTCATTTGGAGATCTTTGGCAGTCGTTACGGATTGTCAGAAGCCAGAAAATCTGACACCAGTCTTGCCAAGAAGTACCGTGTTCCCCAGTTAATGGGTTGTGGAGGTCTGGTAGGCAGCCGCATCACGTAAAATACTGGTATTCACCTGAATCCGGCTTGTCTCCGGGGCTCAACCCCAATAGTGTAATAATTGGGAAAAGGCTAGGCAGATGATAGTTTGTGTCATCTATAAATATTTGCTAAACCATGTCACATTAGGTGTTATTATTAGTTTGTCAAAACATTTACATTGTCACTGGGTATTTGCAAACTCTGTAAGATTATAAAATATCTTGAGAGATTGTAAACACAAATTTGGCATGCAGGTAGATGTTATGACGTAGGCATCCCCTAAGAAAGGATTTTGATTAATTCTACCCCCAAGGGGATAAAATAGGGGATGAAAGTTTGTATGAAACTTTGTCAATTTTAAACCAATCGGGCTGAGAGTTTCAAAATCGGGGGTAAAGTAACTATTCCACGCGGATGAAGTCGCGGGCAGAAGCTAGTTAACTTTATACTTTTCTTGATCATGTATTACTGCTAGGCAAGCAAAAAAGTTGACAGCCTAGAAATGTTATACTAAGAAAATATGCCAAGAGTTACATAGTAAAGCATGAATATAAAATTTGCTGTAAAGCACTGCATAGTAAGGCTGCTGAGACATACCGAAACTTCCACATCCTCATGGTTGAAAACCTGGCACGCATGAAAGTATTTTTAAATTATTTTAAACCTTTTGTCCCTGGTCTGAAGTGACAAAATATTCAAATATTTTGTACAGACTGCTAGCTGTTAACCTTCTTTGGTGTATGTTTATAAATTTAAAATCAGCTTGTTGTATTACTATAGACAGCCTATGATATTCCAACTGCTGGGATACAGGCTTCCTTTTTGTAAAAAAGAGTGAGCCATCATCATGTCTTCAAATTGACAATGATGATTGCGGTGGCGTGCAGTGGTTCGAGTTAGGGTAGGCCAGAGAAAATGTCCAAAAAAAAACGCACCACATTATTCAGGGTTGAAATGTGGTGTAACTTTTTTTTGTTTTTTTTTTTTTTTAATAGGCTATTTAAAAAACAAAAAAAACTCATTTCATTAAAAATCAACCCTGAATATAGTGGTTATTTTTTAAAATTTATTTGGACATTTTCTCTGGCCTACCCTAACTCGAACCACTGCACACCAATGGATGATTGTGTTATAGTATAAACATTTTACTGTAGAAACAATACATAAAGAGTGAATGTAAATATTTATTTACGTTTTGAATTAATGTTCACACTCTGTAAGTGCATGCATCTTCAAACTTGACACACCTATTATATTAGTCTCATACATGATAAAACAGTTATTTCAAAATACATGCTGAAACTTAATTAAACTTACTCCAATAAACATATCCTGTAACATTTAAACATATCTTCAATATAAATACATAGCAGTAAATAAAATGAACAAAAACAATTTTAAACCAAGTTTATGTGACCTTTTTAGCTTGTAAGTGAAACTAGGAAGATATGACATTTTTTTGGAGGCCACTTTCTCAAAAAATATTCCAAAATATAATTTGTAGGTAGCTAATATTCCTAACAATTATTTAATATTGAGGTATTTTGGTTTAATGTATTAGTAACTTGTACCTACTAGTGTAGTAAAATGTTTTAGCTTAATCCAGCCATTTTTTTAAATGAATGTCTGCTATTTGTTTGAGCTAAGTTCTACTGTTGGCCAAGAATTGTAATATTAAAACTTGATAGTATTTTAACAAATCTAATTATAATTTTAGTTCATGTCTGTATTAATATTATAAGGATACAGACAACATTTAGTGAGTATGTTTATGGAGAATAATCTCTAGAACAAGTGCCCTATTACTCCAGATAGATATGGCTAGTTATTATAATTGTTCACACAAGGCAATAGGCGAAAGCTTTATAAACTCAAACACATACATAGGAATGTGTTTCTAAACATATTTATTGTATTAGAATTCAATGACTTTCAACAGGCTATAAGTTTTGTTATTGAAATCTTGAATTCTTAGGCTTGTAAACATTATATTTAGCATGAAATATGGTAGATACCAAAGCTAAGTGAGAATCCTGATAAGAATCATATTTTCATAAGAATATTTCATAGAGTATCTAATAATGTAAATAATGACCTTGTATTACTAGATACGTTGTCCCTATTACACATGATCTGTTACAATCGACAGGATACAGCCGAGTTCCGCTTACACACCTGACTACACATAGTTTCAACACTCACCTTTACATCGATATCTCCGATTTTATTCTCGGCCCTGATGATCGGCCGGCCGACCATTGACGGAAATATGAACGCTGGGAAGTTGCTGCCTGCATATCCACACTTCACGAACTAAAACCGACAATATATCATGAGGAAAACGATGATTCAGGGGCTTATCAAAACCACCATTTTAAAACGACATTTTTATATAGACTTACGCCAGTGCCGTTGTCGCAAACAATAACTTTTCTTCCTTTCTCATCCATTTTGCTTAATTTATTCTAGTTTCACTTAAAAATTAGATTTCTATTGAAATATTTAATGAAAATAACAGACGAAGCAACCCCCCGCACTGTCCTCCAGCTATCAAAGTTTTTTTTTTTAATAAATGACAAATCGACGGCGTACGTACATTTCAATAACAACTTTGTACATCGCTCATACAGTGCAATATAGTATAGCAGATGATATTTCTTCATTTTGACACGCCTTTAACATTTGATCCTGAGATACAAGTCTTTTAAGTCTGTTGGTTCGGCAATGTTTGGAGTGGTGCTCGACTCATAAAATTGAAAGTATTGTTGCATTCAGTAACCTTAATTAAAATGCAAACACATTTGATCATCAACTTAGTTAAAGAGAGGTCATTGTTGCCACGGTTGCGTGGAATGCTGCTTATCAAAGTATAGCCTACGTTACAAGCTGATAATGTAGCTCTCCATTGGAGATGAACAACAAACAAAAATTCTTTATTTTTTTAATTAGTATAGATACGTGGAAAATTATCTGATTACTTTGTTACACAGAAAAACCACATTTGGCCTCTTGGATGATTTTGTAGGTGGCAGCAACCTAAATTGCATTGCCTAGTGCCAATAGTCAACCCTAAGTTCTGAAAGTCAAATGCGGCCCCAAATGTCACACACAGCAGTGGATCATCCATGGATCATCAGTCAGGGCAGTTCTTTATAATGGGAAAAAATATCAATCGTGTAACAGAGCGCAAATTAACGTCAAAAGTCCACTGTCAAATGTCTGATCTAGATTCTATGCAAATGTCCATTCAATTGTCAAAGTAGCATGGCAAGTGCTCACTTTTCACGTGTTTATCTTATTTTTATTAATACGATTCGTAGCAATTAAGTGAAAATGAAACACAAAAGGTTCGAGGAGAACATATTAGTAGACGAGGCTTACACAAATTACAGCCAACCCGACAAAAATGCCGATACAAAGAAAGGACAAGGTATTGCGAAGCACTTCGCTGAAACGTTGGAATATGAGGATAAAAAGAAGTGGTACCATCAGGTAAGAGTCCCTTCCTCTTAAAATTAGGATATTATTATAATTAAAAGTGTAAATCAACGTTATTGTAGTCTTGCACAATTGTTTGTAACATGTAAACTGGTATGTTATTTTCACACATAACCAAAAAAGAAATGTAATGTAAATAAAACTATACTTGGGTTAAATTCAGCATAATTTTAACTAATAGTGTTTTGAATAAATATAACGCATCTATACTAAAATTATAAAGCTGAAGAGTTTGTTTGTTTGAACGCACTAATCTCAGGAACTACTGGTTCGAATTGAAAAATTCTTTTTGGGTTGAATAGACCATTTATCGAGGAAGGCTTTAGGCTATATATCATCACGCTTAAGCCAGTAGGAGCGGAGCAGCGATAAAGAATGTTTTAAAATCGAGGATAACACGGGGACGAAGTCGCAGACAGAAGATAGTGAACAAATAAAGATTGAGTATTGAGTAACAACCGTTTTCCTAGCATCCATAAAGTTTTTTATATTATTTCTTCATAAAAAACTGTACTGGAAATTGATTCAATTGGAAGTATACATGTAGCAATCCATAATAAGGTTGGAGTGTAGCCTTAGCGGTGCTATGGAACAAGGCTCATAGTGCCCCTAAGCTTATACTCCAACTCCTAGACTCCGCCCCTAAGATGACCCACTGACCCATAATAATTAGAAATAAAGGCATGAGAATTACTTACAATGAATTGTTGTTATTAAAAATGCTAGATTATTAATTAATTTTGTTAGATTATTTTTTAAATACTAATTATAATTAATTTTTACAGATGCCAGAAGAGCCTGCTACAGTATCAAAGACTTTAACACAAGAACAGATTGACGAAGTGAGGAAGGAAGCCAGCAGTGCCTTACACGGAGACACCATGGCGTATGAGACAAGTAAGTATCAGCTTTAAAACTGTTTGCTGATGATCAAACTGAATTCTTTCTGCTTTTCTTACTGTTCTGTCTATTTACCTTATCAAAGTTTATTTATTTATTTTAACAATTTATGTACACACATTTAATAAAATGATAAGAAGAAGGAAACAGAGGAAATAGGTACAAAGGTGATGCTTATTAGCTTTGTCTACCTAGTTTTTTTTTCTGTTTTGATCAAAGTGGAGCAAAGTGAAGCCAATAACCTTTTCACATGGCAAAGTTGAATAGAATAGTGTAGTTGGCAACGATTAGCTACGAAGAAAGTAGCTTATAATATTTCCAGGATCCCATTTCTATTCTATTTCTGGTGTTTGACCATTGTGCATGAGCCATGGCCTTCCAGAAGCAGATCAGTCCACTCAGCATGTGTGGGTCCCATCTATTTCTGTACCAATATTCATAGTTCATGGTTTGTGAAAGAGTAACAAATAAATTCACTATCACTATTGGCATAATGTTCCTCCTCCTCCCATCCTCTTAGCTATCTGGACAAAAAATAATGAATCCTTTTTCAATACTAGTAAATGTAAAGGATCACAATAGATGTTGATTTAGGACAGCTTTATGTAATTATGACTGTTTTCTGAGTTATTCCGTGTTTCAGAGGCCAACAGGAGTGGCTCATCGGACCACCAGTGGGCTCGCACGCTGCTCAACAAAGGAGCCATCGGAGACAGAGTAGCTGCTGCTACTATATTGATTCAGGTTCGTTTGTTATGGAATCTATTTGTCCAAAGAGAATAAAGCAAGAATCACCAATCAGATCTAAACCATTGGTTCAAAGGCTGAGAATCATCACTATTTAATGATAAATCCTAATTAATTAATTTGAAGTTTGGGGATTAATTGATCAATAACAAATAGGCTGTAATTTATTTCACCAGTTATATATGAGTGGCAGAGCCCTTTGCGTTCTGTCCTCATCTAGTTTATAATGACAAAAAAAGATTGAAGAAGATGATAAGCGTTTGCTTGCCTACAATAACTTTTTTTTTCTTTACAGGATAACCCAATTTATAACTTGACAGCATTAAGAAATTTAATTAACAATGTCAAACCAGCAAAGAAAAAGGATGGTATCATTATCATAGGTAAGTATCTCTGTAGGGAGAACATTACAAATATTTTGAGTAATATGCGAATAGCTTCCACTTTCGAGTTAACTGACCGGCTCTTTAACAATTCAAAAGGGCTTGTTTTTTTTTCTGTATGGGAAATCATCAAATGATCTTCCACTCTGGACGAAGCGGGAGGGACTGTCAGGCTATTACTGACGAAAACCCACCTGAGTTTCTTCAAAATGTAATAATATGCTTTCCAGGGCTGTGGTGACTGTTTATAACAAAATACATAAATGTTTTTAGTTCTAGTAATAATTGAGATTGTGATTTAACCTAGTTACGAGTAACTAAGGCCACTTTTAAAATAATTGATGTTTTGAAAAGACTCGCTAACTTATTTTCTTGTCCCTGACAAACAAACCATAAGTCCTGAAATATTGATAATTTAGTTTTGTCACATAGTTATTTGTTGGATACTACCATAATTATTTTATTTAAGATTACCTGTGGCTATTAATCTGTAACTATACTGTGTAAAAGATTTTTAATGAAGATTATTTATTAATTTAAAGATTATTAAATATCGTGTTATGTTTGACAGTAAAACATTCACCTGACTTTCGATTTGGGATTTTGGCAGGTTGTATTGAATCAACTATTAGAAAACAAACTATAATAATTCAGCATAGGTTACATCATTGATTCAAAACATCCATACTTCACTACATGTATAAAACAAAGTCGCTTCCCGCTGTCTGTCTGTCCCTATGTATGCTTTGATCTTTAAAACTACGCCACGAATTTTGATGCGATTTTTTTAATAGACCAAGATTAAGGTTTATATGTATAATACATGCATAGTAAAGTAGAAAAAGCATGAGTGTCTACATTGCACCCGTGCAAAGCCAGGGCGGGTCGCTAGTATATTATAAATGCGAAAGTACCTATGTCTGTTGTGCTTTGGCGGCTGGTCCGATTGTGATGAAGTTCGATATGGAGACAATCTGAATCCTGGAGAAGGATATAGGCTACTTATAAGTCACAGTCAAAGGCCAGTTCTCGTCAAACTGCGGCCACACGCTGCAGGCGATCCGCAGATAATATTTGTGCGGCTTGCGACATACGCAAAAAGTTTAAACACGACATCATAGGTCGCTATCACATGAATCCACCATATATTTTGTAATGAAAACAAAATTTATAGTTTATAGCTCAGAAAAATATATCATTTGGTTTGTGGTATCATCATCATCAACAGCCTGTTGCAGTCCACTGCTGGACATAGGCTTCTCCAATTCACGCCACTTAGATCTATTTTCGGCTTCTCGCATCCAGTTTCTGCCAGCCGTAAAAATTTGCGGCCGGCCGTTACACCTCACATTGTTCTATTGGGCCTTTGATCAGAAAAGTGTGCCGTCCAGTGCTAAGGCTTAGCACTTAGCACGCACTGCGATTAAACTCGCGCGGTTTAGGAATGGCTGAAAACGCGCATCAACACGCACTGCGGCTAGCGTTTTTCTTAAATATATTTCATTACACCATGGATTTCTGGCGAGCAGCATATGTTGTAGCTTTGATATTGAAATTATAAAATAGAAAACGTAAACAACGCCGCCGCCATAGGTACTGGGTACATCCACTAGCTGATCAAAGACATTTGAAAGGATACTTTTGCAAAATGTACAACAACGTGCGTCAACATCCCGATAAGTTTTTTAATTACTACAGAATATCGATTGGCACTTTTGACAAATTTTCGTAAAACAAATTGTCGTAGTCTACATTCGATGTTTCTGAGTCGGACGACATGACTTAACCTCTGCAAAAACGTCTATCCTCCGCACTCGCACAGTCGAGACTGTGGTCGAGACTGAATAAAAACCGTATGCGATTAACCGCCGTGCGTGCGCCACAGTACTGTTACTATGGGACACAAAAACAACCGCGCGTTTTCAAACCGCGGTAAAAACGTAACAAGTTGCGTTTTTAAAATCAGTCACTGAAAAACGTCACTAAAGCGTGCGCTTGTATAGAAAGCTATGTGTTACATTTTTTTGCGGTTTTAGACCTGCGGTTAAACGCAGGCGTTTAATCGCAGTGCGTGCTAAGCCCAGCACCAAATCCAACCCACAGATGCACTATCAGAACTCCTGATATCAGAGCTGCTGATCCCTGACGTGAAACTGCGCACGTTTGAGCAGCACCCGCTGGCACATGTGGACGACATGACCTCGGGCAACAAACAGGCTAGGCGGAACATACTCAAGATGTGGTTCTATGAGGATCAGCTGAAGGAGTTGTATGGCAGTGAGTGGATTTTTTTTATTATCAATTCAGGGAGCTTCAGTAATGAGCAGAATAGGGATGTTTCCTGATGAATAAAAATATAACTCTATTTAGACCGTCAGATAGATTATCGAAAAATATTGGACACGTATTTTTTGCTTTATAAAATCTATAAAAATTGGCGAAGATAAAAAGCTTCAAAGATCATGAGTGGGGGCTTGTGACGTCTCTGCGTGGTAATAATCGTAGCACGAAGTGACGTCACACGTGTTTTCAACGCACTGTATCGTCTTCGTTTTTTGTTTACGTGAAAAAAGAAAAAATACGTATCCAATATTTTTTGGAAATCTATCTGACGGACTAATTAATTAATTTTTTTAGGTAACTACCCTATTACACACCACTATTTTTAGGATTCCGTGCCTGAATAAACCAACATAACCCTTATAGGAACAATCTGATCCATCTGTTACAGGCTCGCAGACTTTTTCTCTGAGTCTACTGTACCAATGATACACTTGTGAATATAAATAAATAACAGTTGTATATGAGTGACCTTATTTTTGGGTGCAAGTTAAAAAATTATAAAAAATAGTCCAAAGTACCATATTTATTTATTTATTGCACAATGCAAGCTTAAACTAATGAATACATTACCCTGGTAGGACGCAGCAGAATAACTTACATATTAATCTATGCCACGTGATAGTTTCAATTTGTTTTTCAGCATTTCAAATAAATCATTCTAAAGCTAATTAACAAAAAACGAAATAGGCCATTAGATAAGTTTACAAAGATAGATTACACTTTTGATTACACTTACTCTTTTTTAGGGTAGTTGAATAAAAAATCTAATTAGTAATAAGGAACGTGCAGAAACTATAGATGGCAGCACAGACGCGTCAACGTCAAGTATTTTTTACGTATAAGTTTCAAATTTGCAACGCTAGATGGCATAGTCTACGCCGTGCACGTTCCCTATAGAGTTCTAAAAAATACCGTCCATTTTTTTTCACGTAAATAAAAATCGAAGACAGTGCGTTAAATACTCGTGTGACGTAACTACTCGATACAATTTTTACAACAACGTGACGTCACAAGCCCCCTTTCCTGATCTTTAACACTATCTTCGTCAATGTTTATAGATTTTATAACGCAAACAATACGTGTCCAATATTTTTCGATAAGCTAACTGACGGACTATTTAGATTTTTTTGTCAACTACCCTATTTATGACGTTTTTAATTTTCAGCATACGTCGAGGCACTGAATAAATTCGCCCACGATTCAGTTGAAGCAAACAAGGAGAAGGCTGTCAGTGCTATGTCTTACTTACTCATGCACCACCCTGAAAGGGAAAAGGTATCTTCTTAGTGTTCATTTTTGACTCTTGAATGATATAAAGTTCCAGAAGCCAGATGTTGATCAGACTTTAATAAGTTCCTTGACTTTCCTTATGGGGGCGTTCAAGTATTACGTAACGCAATTTGGGGAGGAGGGGGTGTCTCGTAAAACGTTACGATGCGTTACAGGGGCGGGAGGGGGTCTTTTTTACAACACGTTACGTAACATTGTTTTTTTTTTAAATAAAAAATTAGGGAATCAAAACTCCTAAATTGGCAACCTTTTTCATTTACGTTTTACGGGGAATCCCTCGATTGTATTAGTCTGGTCGTCATTTTTCATTTGTTCTCTTTTAAGTCAATTAAAACTATACCAAAGATAATAACTAAAACATAACTTTTTGCGACTTTAGGGTAAAAATGGTCACTTGAGTGTTACGTAACGTTTAGAGACGGGAGGGGGGTACAGAAAAACGTTACGGTGCGTTACAAGGGGAGGAGGGGGGGTCTAATGTCTTCAAAAATTGCGTTACGTAATACTTGAACGCTCCCTAAGCCATATACAGTAGAGACTCGATTAACCGGAATTATTGTTGTCGTAAGGCGTTCGGATAATCGAAAATCCGGATACTTTAATGTGTGAAGAAAAAAAACTTTTTACAAAAAATAAAACCGACTTCTAAACAAAAAAACCAAAAAGTATAAAATAACTTTAATTTCGGAACTCGGTGTTTTTGGTTGCTTTTTTGTTGTTGAACACACCGACTTCCGAAATTAAAGTTATTTTATACTTTTTGGTTTTTTTGTTTAGAAGTCGGTTTTATTTTTTGTAAAAAGTTTTTTTTTTTATTTTTCACTTTTTAGTGGTACCTACACCCCCTCCCCTCCCCCACCTAAACGAACCAATCACATTGGTGTAAAAAAAACGTACTGCTCCTTTACAGAGTAAACTAAGACGTCGTCAATGTAGACAATGTAGATAATTTCTTTTAGATTTTTCGAAAACCGCTTGGTTGGTTTCGATAAAATTTTCATGGGACCATTTGGAAAGTATACCCTTTCCAACAAAAAAAGATTTTTTCAAATCGGTTGACAAGCGACGGAGTTATGCGCGAACAAACAATAAAAAAAAAAAAAAAACATACAAACATCCGAATTTAGAACCTCCTCCTTTTTTAGAAGTCGGTTAAAAAGCAACTTTTGGTAACACATGACAATGTTAGCACTTTATTCAACAACAAATACAAATCGAACTTATCAGCGAAAATCAGTGTTTATTAGAAGAGTAAAGATACATTTTCGTACGTACATATGTATCTACATACTTACATATTTTCTTTAATTATTAAAATATTACAATCTTACGACGGATTAGACTAAAAAGTTAAAGGTACTTCATCGCGGTTGGCAATTCGGATAATCGCGAATCCGTATGACTGAGGTCTGGATAATCGAGTCTCTACTGTATCTAAATACATTTCTTTCTTCCCCAGATGCTCCTAACAAACATAATCAACAAGCTAGGAGACCCATGCCAGGGCGTGGCGTCCAAAGTGATCTACCATCTGTGTCAGCTGCTCTACAACCATCCCAACATGAAGGCCGTCGTACTAGCGGATATCGAGAAGATGCTGTTCAGGTAATCATTGATTTAAGGGCACCCAAAGACGTGCGTGAGAGGGAAACCTCACGCCCCAGCCGCCGCAACAGAAGAAGACGCCCCGGGCGTCGGGAAACGCAGGGCGATTCCCGGCCACCGTAGGCGCGGGCCTGCGGATGGCGAGCTATGGGTGGCTCGCCATCCGGTAGCAACCAGGCCCGAGTCGAAAGCGCGTCGTGTTCGACGCGCGCCTCAAAGAGCCGTCAGCAACGTAGACGGGGCCCCATAGGGTCAGTGCCTGCTAGGGTACAGGAATTTGTTCGAAAGAGTCAGAGCCCTGGAACGCAAAGGGCACAAGAAGGATCACGGGTGGGTTTTAGTCAGTAAGAGTCTGACACTCCCTTCCGCTACGCCCAGAGCGGGAGAAGTCATTTGATGATTTCCCATCCAGAAAAAAAAAAAAGCACCCAAAGAACCGCAGTGTGGGATAACAACAGTGAAACAAAAACACTTAAAAAGTCGGCTCGAATCGCCTGAACGTGGAAGGCAAAAATAGAGGATTTTTTGCTTTATTAAAACAATAAAGCTCGTGGCTAAATTATAACAGCCACACGGGTCGATCGTCTAGGTTAAGCACCGCTTGCCGAGGTTGGTCTGTGGATGGGTGACCATCTTAACATAACGAGACTTCTCCGTGCCTCGGAAAGCACGTTAAGCCGTTGGTCCCGGCTGCCATTTGGAGATCTTTGGCAGTCGTTACGGATTGTCAGAAGCCAGAAAATCTGATACCAGTCTTGCCAAGAAGTACCGTGTTCCCCAGTTCATGAGTTGGGGAGGTCTGGTAGGCAGCCGCTTCACGTAAAATGCTGGTATTCAGCTGAATCCGGCATGACTGGGAGCCGACCCCAATATAGTTGGGAAAAGGCTAGGGAGATGATGATGAAATCAATAAAAAATTAACAAGATAAAACTCATCATAGTTTATCAGAGTACGGGCTTTTGAGAGCCCAGTGCGGAGGAGCTCGTGGCTAAAAAATACGGGTCGATCTTTAAGGTTAAGCAACGCTTGCCTAGGTTCATCTTTGAATGGGTGACGATCTTAACATACCCAGTTTCCTCCATGCCTCGGAAAGCACGTTAAGCCGTTGTTCCTGGCTGTCATTTGTAGATCTTTGGCAGTAGTTATGGATTGTGAGAAGACAGTAAATCTGACTACAGTCTTGCCAAGAAGTACCGTGTTACCCAGTTAATGGGTTATGGAGGTCTGGTAGGTAGCTGCACAACGTACACGTACTCCTCGTTCTGGTATTCAGCTGAATCAAAATACTGGTATTCAGCTGAATCCGGTTTGACTGGGAGTCCAACCCAATATAGTTGGGCAAAGACCAAGGCAGATGATGATTTACGCGCCCAGTCGGTACGTTTTCTGCTTTTTTTGTTTACGCGACAAAAAAGAACGTGGCCAATGTTTTTTGATAATTCAACTGGCAGACTAAATTTTGTTAAAAGTTTTTTATAGGAAAATATCCTTTTCGCAAAAGGGTATCTCTAGGAAGATCACACTTAAATTTAGATTATAAATTAGTTCCATGTAATAGACAGCGAGATTATTTTTATTTAGCCATGGTCAAGTCCAGATCCTAAACTGCTACCAAAAATTTATCTCATACAAAGGCGAGCTTAACTCAAAGTTGAGTTTTCTCCCAGCAAACCTTTAAGTGTTAGAGAGATTTTCTGAGAATGACACTGCCCATCACGAGAGTTAAGACTCTCGTGATGCAACAGTCGCAACTCACCGGTCGGCGAGTCAACACGTCCCCTGAGGATGCCTCGTGGAGAGGCGAAACACGTGTCGGTATTAGTGTTGGGTTTTGCTCTGCCTTCCTGCATGTGCATATTATCCGTGCTTTTACCTTGTAATCTTGTATGTGCATAATATAGCGGGCGGGAGGGAGGTGCATACCTGCAACCCACACATATTCGCGGAAATTAAAACTAGATATATAATTTTCATTTTCAAGTTAAAAATGGATTTCCGCAAAGTAACTCTTGACTCAATCAATTTTTTTTTTTTTTTTCAAAGCTACGTGCTTTTTGACTAAGAGTTTTCTCCATTCGCAGGTCAAACATATCTGCGCGGGCGCAGTACTACGGCGTGTGCTTCCTGAACCAGTTCTTCCTGGGCAAGGACGACTCGAAGATCGCGGAGAACCTCATCAGGATATACTTCTCGTTCTTCAAGGCTTCTATTAAAAAGGTATGTTAATACAGAGTATTTTTAGTAACACTTATCGTGTAGATAAAGGCAATACCTTGTGATATTATTGTTACGACATATTTTTTATGCTAGCAATACATTAGACGAGGACGATGGCGGAGGGTAGTAGGCGAAGATAATGGCTACCGGTTGGTGACCAGTGATGCCTATCCGGCAGGCCGTTTACTCTAGTAGTGTTCGGGGCGCGGGAGGAATTAAGGGTATGCAATATAGCTCTTTTTTTATAATAGACTAGCTGTCCGCACAACTTCGTTTGTGTCACATTTTTCATGACTGCTCCGCTCCTATTGGTCTTAGCGTGATGATATATAGCCTATAGCCTTCCTCGATAAATGGGCTATCTAACACTGAAAGATTTTTTTCAAATCGGACCAGTAGTTCCTGAGATTAGCGCGTTCAAACAAACAAACAAACTCTTCAGCTTTATAATATTAGTATAGATTAGTGTGCCACCACCGTGACAACGCGTCCTATCGTGCGAACTATGCGATAATTGGCAATTTTAGGGTCGCTGCGGTGGGGTTTAAGGAATGTTTCCTGGATCAAGAGGACCTCTATCTGATGGTCGCGGAGGAATTTGACATTCTCATCACGTTGGTTATTCATGCATTAGCATTCAAGAAGCCTAATTTGCTGGATTGGGGCCTGGTTAAATTTATGCGCGACTTATCCATTATTGCTTATCGATCGCATCCATTTCATCCAGAACATCCGTAATGGACTTAAAGGCGTTAAAAATTTGATGCACCTTTGTAGTAGATAAATATAATCGGCTATCGTCGCCTCTGGCCGCATTAATTTTAAGGGGCTTGGTTCACATGGCCCTTGCTGTACGGGTCATAAATATGCCGTAGGCCTCAAGAATAGAGAAGCGTACGCCATAATTATGGACCATGGTGTTTGTGGGAGCGGGGCGTGATTGTGCTGCTGCGGGACCAGCCTTGCACTGTGGCGCAGGTTGGGGAGCGGCTGGGACTACTGGAGTCTCGAGACGCGGGGATTGGCGCCGAGATGGTATTTTCCATCAGCTCTGGGATGGTTTTGGGCGGGGTAGCCACCAGGGCTGGGAAGACCTTTTGGTGGTGACCGGTTCCACAGAGAGGGTCTCTGTGGAGCGAGCCTTTCGGGCATCTGGAAGGAGGGTATCCTCTCGGATGGGGATACGCGTAACTGGCGGGCGTTGACACGCTTGGCCAGTTTGGAGGCGATATTTGGGGTCTTTGGGCACCCTCGCTAATTGGCTGGGTGGCCAAAATGACCGCAGAGTACGCAGCTGGGAGGCTCTGTGCACTGGGCGCGGTCCTTGGGACGTGGGCACTCGCTGTGCTCTCCCAGACCACGCATCTGAGAGTGGCCGTAAACTTGGCAGTTCTCTCTAGCGCTACCCTATATTATTATTTGATTCACAGACATAAATCTTTCACAGAAATGATACAAAACTAGGGATTTAAGCTATGGGGCTGGGCCATAACTTAAATAATAACAACATTGACAATGCGACCTGAAAGTTAGCAGAGTCTCTGGCTACGTTCTATATAAATATTTCTACTTAAACGGTATTCGTTTCTTAAAAATAACACGTGCTGAACTATTTATCATCAACCTAAGACTGTGCGGCTGTCCTGCACAAAATTCACGCTGGAATAGAATAGAATAGAAAAACTTTTATTCAGGACAGACACAGCACATCGGTTACAAACACAAATTACAGGAGAAGAAAAGTACAGGATGCGCCGAGCGTGTCCGAACCGAAAGGGTTACCACCTCAGCATTTGCTGGAATGATATTCGATCCTTGTATACTGGTTGAACTTATAATTGTATTTTCCCACCCCCAGGGCGAGATCGACTCCCGGCTTATGTCGGCCATCTTAACCGGCGTCAAGCGCGCCTACCCCTTCGCAAACAAGGAGCGCCTGTCAGAGAGCACCGCCCACATCGACGCCATCCACCGACTGGTGCACCTAGCTGGCATCAACATCGCCATCCACGCACTAGCGCTGCTCTTCCATATCTCTGACGCTTCTAAGGGGACTGCTGACCGGTAAGTGAGATTGAGCTTAAGTGGGTAGTAACGTTACCTTAACGACGCCCTATTTCTGCCTGGCTAATGGGCTAGGCAGCCACGTGGGTAATAATATACAATTTAACTATTAATTGCTATTTAGCGAAACCTAACCTTATTTTTGTGACCGATAAACAATTTCCCATTTTATTTAACACTAGCAGCACCCCGCGGTTTCTTCCGAATAGTTCCCATGGAAATATTGGGATAAAATATAGCCTATGTCACCCGGGGATAATGTAGCTTCCCAACAGTGAAAGAAATTTTCAAATCGGTTCAGTAGGTCTGAAGCATATTTAATACAAACAAAAAATCAAATCTCCTCTTTATAATATTGGTAGAGAAAAAAGATATGGCCATTTTTTTTTTGTATTTATTTATTTGGGAAAAACAAACAATTGTACAAATGTATGTTACTGCCGAGTATGGTATGACATATGGGTATATGTACAATCCACAAAGTTTTCACAGATAAAATTAAAATACTTTCCAATCATCCACTGCTGGACATAAGTATCCCAAGCATTGCCACATAGACAGCACTTTTTGAACGTCAAATTTTACATAAAGACAGTCCCCCAAAACGCCCGCCCGTCACCACTTCTTAGTGTTTTAGCTGGGAAGAAGAAGTGGCGCAACAAACTCCCCAGCAACACATCTGTCTATTGCGTTTTAAGAACTTGAATTTATACAATAGCATGCAAAGTCAACGACAAAGATAGAAAAAAAAGGAAAATTATCCAACATGGAAATCATAAATCAATTCACTATAAAAAATTGTAAATTGAACCCGGACCGGACCTCTTACAACCAGGACCTCAAGTCTGCTATTACAATAGTGTCAGAATGGTCTATCATTGACTTCATAATGGTTGTTTTTTACAAGTTTGGTAATCTACTAATATAAAAGCGTCACTATGACTTACCAATGGTCAACCACTGACACTCCATTGAAAGAAATTGCATAGAATGGTAATCTCGTACATAATGACAAATTAATGGCAGAAGTATACATAGTAATCTGCTAAAATTTTGACACTTCCTTTGATCAGTGCTCTACCATTAGAACGTCATTGTGCAGTCATTGCTTCTAATAGCTCGGTTATCAAAAAGTATTACGAGACCATTGACCGACCAATATGAATTTAGCAAATTACGTATTTTCAGCAAAATGACAGTGGGATCGTTTTGGAATGACGAAGTTATTAAAATAGCAGACTTGGGGCCCAGGTACTGCTTCCCAGTAACAACAAGTAAATAACGTTTATCTCTCCAGCTACTACACCGCCTTATACCGCAAGCTGACAAATGCAGAGATCTTCAACACGACTCACTCGGCTCTGCTTTTCTCGCTCATCTACAAGTCGTTGAAGCGGGACAGCAACATCGCGCGCGTTGCGTCCTTCGTCAAGCGGCTGCTGCAGCTGTGCTGCTACATGACGCCGGCGCAGGCCTGCGGGATGCTGTTCCTCATCTCTCAGGTCTTGAAGGATGGGGAGAAGGGCGCTGTCAGACTGGTTTGGACTAAGAGGGAGGTTAAGGAGGTAGGAAATTGAGACTTGTCTTAGTGTTGACTTTTACACGTGCTGAAAGCGATTTATTTAGAAACAAGCTTCTGCCCACGACTTCGTCCGCGTGGAATAGTTACTTTACCCCCGATTTGGAAACTCTCAGCCCGATCGGTTTAAAATTGGCAAAGTTTCATACAAACTTTCATCCCCTATTTTATCCCCTTGGGGGTAGAATTAATCAAAATCCTTTCTTAGCGGATGCCTACGTCATAACATCTACCTGCTTGCCAAATTTCAGCCCGATCCGTTCAGTGATTTGGGCTGTGCGTTGATAGATCACTATGTCAGTCAGTCAGTCACTTTTGAGTTATATATTTAGATAGAAAAGGCCATTATCCTTGTACCTATTTTCTTTTTGTTTATTCTTCTTGTCTGTTTTTTATGAGGAAAAAAGAAAAGATATCAACTTTTCTGTCTTTTTTTGAATATATCATGTCTTTGATTGATTGATGCCTGGGACAAAATGGCTTAAATGGAAACCTAAAAAAAATATAAGGTTAGGTTTCGATGACCTGATTTTTTTATGTCCATATATTTTCTTGTATACTTAAAAACTTAAGACCTGCCGAAAATAATGACTAAATGTAAAACTCTACAGGAAATAAAAGAAGAAACTGCCGACCAAGAAGGCGAACAAGAAGAGAACACAGAGGAAACAGTGACAGAAGTGAATGACACACTTAACAGTACAGAAGATGATGATGAAGTAAAGGTGGAACAGAAGAAAGTTGATCTGCTCAAAGGAGATAAGAAAGATCTGTTATTAGGTAAGTGTTATGGACCGTAAAGTTTACCTCTTTCTGACGGCAAAATATATAACGGAGAATGCGATAAGTTAGCGGCACAGTCGTCGTCAGCAGTGTTTTCTGGTAGAGGGTTCCTGTCGTAGCTTTCAAACACACTGTACACTTCTCACAAATACTCACAATCACTTTTATTTCACAACTAGCTTATGCCCGCGACTTCGTTCGCGTGGAGTTCCATACAAAATGTTAACCCCCTTTTCACCCCCTTAGGGGACGAATTTTCAAAAATCCTTTCTTAGCGTATCCTACGTCATAACATCTACCTGCATGCCAAATTTCAGCCCCGATCCGTTCAGTGGTTTGGGCTGTGCGTTGATAGATCACTATGTCAGTCAGTCAGTCCCTTTTGAGTTATATATATTCAGAGTTATATATATTTAGATAGTCATAATAAAAGACTAACGTAGGTATACTGAGCAGAGTGACCCAGCGGTCCCGTTGGGAGGGTCCGAACTACTCGAATGCTTCCGAAAAAGTGTCCCAACTTTTGTCCGGGATCAAAACGTAACCGCCGGCTCCCCAATGATTCCGCTCACGTGACTTGTGACGTTACGGCGTTACTCCGGCTCCGTACAATGAAATCAATTGACCGTTTTATTATCACTAAATTGTCGTACTTGTCGACATATATTTATTTCTGGATGGGAAATCGTCAACTACTTCCCCCGCTCTGGGTGGAGCGGAAGGGAGTGTCAGACTCTTACTGACTAAAATCCACCCGTGATCCTCCTAGTGCCCGCCGCGTTCCAGGGCCGCGGTGACTCGTAACTTTTTCAACCAATTCCGCAACACTAGCAGGTTTTTAGACCTACTAAAAAGAACTCCTAAACTTTTATGCGTTGTAAATTTGGTTTATTCCAGAAATCCCTAACGACAAATCCCCACCGGTGGGGATTGTTATATTTTTTTCCAGAAATCTCCATTAGCTAAATAAACTCAGTCTAGTGGGGATTTTTGGAAAAATAAGTAACAATCCCCACCAGGTGTTTTATGTTGATAACATAAGGCAAAAAATACCTATCGAATATTTTTAAGTAGTTTTAGTAATTAAATGTTTCCTCTTTATAACATTAGTATAGATTACCTGATAATGTTCAAACTAAATAAATACATTTCATTTCTTTCTTTTTTGTGAACACAGAAACAAATTGCTGAAACTTAAAAATGTCTCAAAAAAATTATAACTTCCAGATGACGACGAAGAAGAAACCTATGTAGACCTGAAGATCGATGACCAGGGCAACATAAGACCCAAGAAGCGCAAGCACAGCAGCGGCGTGGCGGGCTGGTTCCATGCGCGAGTCAAGACTGAGGCGCTGCCCAGCCAGCAGGAGCCCGAGCTGGACAAGGATGCCGCCGCCAAGATACAGCTCAAGAAGAGCGTCAATATGGATAAGGTAAGTCTTTTTTTCACGAGCAGTGGTGGCCGAGTGATAACGGCCCCGACTTACGAATTGTAGTCGCAGGTTCAAACCCAGCCAGGCGCATTACTTTGTGTAATTAATTTCTTCACCACTGCTCTCAAAACGGTGAAGGAAAACATCGTGAGGAAACCGGCATGTCCTAGAACCCGCACTGGGCCCGCGTGGTGGATTACGGCCCATTCCCTCTCCTAGAGAGGAGGCTTGTGTCCCAGCTGTGGGAACATTAAAAGGCTGATTATGCCGCCACAGTGGCTACGCTCATGGCAGAAGGGTTTAGTTAGTAAGAGTCTGACACTCCCTTCCGCTCCGCCCAGAGCGGAAGAGTCTGTCTGAGATGTGTTCCCATAAAAAAGGATAAAATTATGTCTTTGACTTGATGTTCGGAGTCGAACAGGTCATTATTCAACTGCCACCATTTATTTTAATTATTTGTACTTTGAATTGTTCCTTTTTTTACTCCAGACGCTTTTATAGTGCATGTCTTTCTACATCGTTCTCACACATTATATGAATAATTTCAACAAGAACAGTATAACCACAACTTTGTAACAATTTATTGATTTAAAAGAGTGTCCGTGGAGTTTCCATAATAGAGATCTACGTTTTGGAACGTGCAAATAGTTTCACCTCATTGACTGACAGACCTTGAAAATTCAATAATGCCTATTGTCAGTCTTAATTGGAATTAATTCTTTGACTTTTTTGTTTGAACACACATATTAAGTAGGATGATTTATATGTTTGGCAGGAAATAACAGAATACAACCCGTTCGCCCGCAACCCGTCGTTCGCGGGCGCGCAGTGCTCGGCCTACGTGGAGCTGCTGCCGCTCGCCACACACTTCCACCCCACCGTCAAGTTGTTCGCAGGGAAGTTGATCAACGGTAAGTGGTTTTCCATACATCACTACATAGTATCAACTTTGCACCCGTGCAAAGCCGGGGCGGGTCGCTAGTGACACATAAACGAAATCAACCACCAAGACACTGGTATTTTAAGGCTTTGTAGGATTCCGTACCCGGAGGTCAATAGTCAATGGTTAACTGTCAAGATCTCGTCAGAAGTTTAACAACACAAAGAATAACAACATTATGATTTTTAGGGTCTGTACCCGAAAGGTAACTCAGGAAACCATATTACTAAGCCTCCTCAGTGCTCCGGTCTGTCTGTCAGCGGGCTGTATCTTAAGAACCGCAATAGTAGACATGAGTAGACAGTTGTCATTTCTATTTCACATGTAAAAGCAAAAAAAATAAAATAAAGGACACTCCTATACAAGAAAAGTGTTTTTTTTTTTCGTTATGTGGTACGGAACCCTTGATTTGGGAGTTATTTACTGATTCTTCATAATAATCTTCTATATTGGAGTCGGCTTCCGTCAGTCCAGCCGGAATCGGCCGAGTACCAGTATTTTACGTGGAGTCACACACTACAAATCAAAATATATATATATATTTTTTTTGTTATGATCATAATGGTACTCAAACAAAAAAAAAACGGGCAAGTGCGAGTCAAACTTTCACACGAGGAGCAAATTAGCATTTCAAATATTGGTAAGAGGGGGCGTAGTGTAAAAATCTCGCTATCCTTTTACGCGTGTAATCGAATGGCAATGACGTCACATGTCAGAACGTGCACCTTTTTTTGATTTTGTTCCAAATTAATTTTCCCCATCGAACTGATTTTAAATGTCTCTACAAAAATAGAGCCACTTTATTAAGTTTTGTAAAAGAATAGTCTTACTATTTTCATAGAATTAACAATATACATAATTCTATTTGATTGTCTATGCACATTACAGCATTTCATAATAATATGAAATGCTGTAATGTGCATAGAAAATACGATGAAATTAAATGAAATTATGATATAAATCATAATTTCATTTTTATCAGTGTATTCAATTAATTATTAGACTTTTTTATATTGTTTTTAAAGAATATTTTTTCTTTTACAATATTATTCATTTTTATAGGATTATTTAGATATCATTTTAAATTGAAGCATTTAATTTAGTTTCATATGATATATTTGATTAAATTACAGTGTTTAGTCATATTCCACACACACACTCGGGTTATATTAATTTTAAATTAAATAGGTTTTCTCAATACTTTGTCGCATTATCAGTACAAGTATATTATTGGGCATTACTGGGCGTAGGCCTCCGCTAACTGTTTCTAGTGCTGTCTGGCTTGTGCTTGGCGGGACCTTGCTTGGTAGATATCACCACACCAGCGTCGCCTAGGTCGACCGCGTGGGCCTTTGGCTTGGTAGGGATACCAATGCAATAACCTTTCACTCCACCTATTATCAGCAAAGTACATATATATGTCACGGGAACATTACAGAGTCTGTAAGATTTTGATACATAAATGTATATTAGATTATACATTCTCGATAAATTATGAGAATATCCGTGTCTTATTGTAATTAAGAACAAATAGTTTACAATTTGACGCTCTATTTTACAATGTTACGGCGTAATCTATCTATATCTATCCAAATATCTATTTTCTATACCAATTTCTGTCCGCAGAACAAATAATCCAGTACAGCGGCGATCCCCTGAAAGACTTCGCGGGCATCCGTTTCCTGGACCGCTTCGTGTTCAAGAACCCCAAGAAGCGAGCTGACGCCCAGCAGGACGACGCCGTCAAGAAGGTGAAGGGATCGCATCCTAAATTTGCGGTCAGGAAGAATTATGTTGCTAAAGGTTTGTACTTTATTGCTGAGTACCTTAAAGTTCTAAGTTGAACTATAATATAACTGATCAATGCTTACATTGCCTAAAACCAAAATCAAAAGTCATTTATTCAAATTAGCCTGAGAGACAGCACTTTTTGAATGTCAAATCTATACTAATATTATAAAGCTGAAGAGTTTGTTTGTTTGAACGCGCTAACCTCAGGAACTACTAGTCCCATTTGAAAAAATCTTTCAGTGTTAGATAGCCCATTTATCGAGGAAGGCATCGTATATATCATCACGCTAAGACCAATAGGAGCGGAGCAGTCATGAAAAATGTGACACAAACGAAGTTGTGCCGACAGCTAGTTTTACATAAAGACAGTCCCCCAAAACGGCCAGCCGTCACCACTTCCTAGTGTTTTAGCTGGGAAGAAGTGGCGCAACAAACTCCCCAGCAACACATCTGTCTGTTGCGTTTTAAGAACTTGAATTTATACAATAGTATGCAAAGTCATTACATGCCAAAGGTAGGAAAAAAAATAATTATCCAACATGGAAATCATAAATCAATTCACTATAAAACATTGTTAAGAGTAGATCCAGTCAATTAAGTAAAAACAGATTGACCTACATAGTAATAAAAAATTACACAAAAAAAAAACAATTATATGAACTCATATAACCTGTCTAGATAAGTCCACTCAAATTCGTGTGTACTTTCCTTAAAATACGACTTTAGACATCACTACATAGTTCTCATATGATTTGACCATTACATCTTTGCCATATTGTGGACTTTTAAAACAGATTTTGACCTACAAGTTTTTTTTTTTTATCTTGCCGCACGCTAGGAATTACTTCGGTACCGTAGTTATCCCCCCCTTTCCTAAGGAGGCTTAACTCTCTGGTACCGTAGTTGTATGTTTAATCGTATTTCAGGTCTGAAGAGTATACCAGTGAACTCAGCATCGTATCTGAATGAAGACGCCAGCAAAGTACCGGTGGACGAACGGTTTCTGTACGAGTAAGTAGCAATTATGTTATAATTTGCTATAACTTAACATTATGGGTCGAGCCATTTTCAAGTTTTTACTATAGTTACCTATCGTGATGAAATTTGCGTTTTCGCACACCATCAGCCTTTTTGCGAAATAAGAAATAATGAAAAATAATTATTTATTTATTTATTATTTATTTATATATTTTTTTGTTCAATGTTTGTTAAATTCTACTACAGTTATTAATAAGACCTACCTTGAGAGGACAGACACAGGATTCTCTTGTAAATGTTGTCATAAAATAATGTTCTATAAACAAGTCGTCGGTGTGCCTATGTTCAGTTGATGATAAGGTGCACCTGCTGACGGACAACGGACCTTGTGCAGCTGTATGATGTTCACGCTCCCATACGTGCAATAAAAATTAAACATCTTCCAGCGCGATGGCTAACAGGCAACATAAAAGAATTAATCCATAGGAAAGCTGTCACAAAAACGAAATTTAAATGTCGTCCCTCGTCGGCGAACAGGGAGAAACTTTTGGATGCTCGAAATCGCTGAATTAAGGTGTGTAGAGACGCCCAACGACGCCATATCCATACCTCCGTTGAAAATGGAGACCCAGCTAAAGTCTGGAAATTTCTTAAATCCATTGGAGTTGAAGAATCGATTCCTAAAGACCTAGATATTGATCTATTGAATCAACACTTTTCTTCTTCGTCCTTATGTAATGGGACCTTAAAAGCAACTACTTTAAACTATCTTTCAAGCCTTCCAGCTCCGAATCATTCCCCATTTATTTTTAGTCAATTTTCTGATTGTGATGTTAAGAAGAGCATAGTTTCAATCACTTCTAACGCAGTTGGTAGTGATTGTGTCAGTCGAAAAATGATACTCCCTGTCCTCGACGAAATCCTTCCTATCCTTTGCTATATCCTAAACTACTCAATATCCCATGGGGTCTTTCCATCGACTTGGAAAGAGGCCAATGTCACTCCCTTACCCAAAATAGCAAATCCTACTTCCTTTTCCGAATACCGTCCTATTTCCATCTTGCCTTTCCTCTCCAAAGTCCTTGAACGCCTTGTCCACCATCAGCTTAGTGCTTTTCTTTGTAAGAATAGTTTGCTGAATCCTTTCCAATCCGGATTTCGTCCTGGTCATAGCACAGCTACAGCTTTAGTGAAAGTTACCGATGACATACGGCTAGGCATGGAACGAGGACATCTGACGGTTCTTTGCTTACTAGATTTTAGTAATGCATTTAATAATGTCGACTTCGATATCCTGCTTGGCATACTTGGCTCGCTTAACATATCTCCAACAGTGATTGACTGGTTTCGCAGTTACCTGTATGGCCGCCGGCAGCGTATATGCATAGAAGAATGTAGCTCTTTCTGGTGTTATACAACTGCCGGTGTACCTCAGGGTGGCGTTTTATCTCCTTTACTCTTCGCAATATTTATAAACGCTATCTCTAAAAAACTTCTTTCTTTCTAACCTTTATGCAGACGATTTACAAATTTACACACAAGCTCCCCTTGCAGATCTGGCTGATGCAATTAATGCAGTAAACAAAGATTTGGCTACAATTTGCGAGTGGAGTGAGGCAAATGGGCTTCAGGTAAATCCGTCGAAGACCCAGGTCATTGTTGTTGGTAGCTCTAGGACGATTCCAAAAGTAAATTGGTCACTGCTTCCCCAGGTAAATTTTAATGGAACTATTATTCCAATATGCGAGACGGTTAAGAACCTTGGGGTTTGGATTGATAAAAATCTGTCTTGGGGTCCACAGCTCCAACACATCAGCCGCAAAATTTATGCATCTGCTGGGTCTCTCAGACGATTGCGGAACTTTCTTCCCACTGCCACTAAAATTGCGCTTGCACAGTCCCTTCTGATTCCTATCCTTGACTATGCTGATGTCAGTTATCTCGATCTCACTCAGGCACAATTAGATAAACTTGAGCGTCTTCAAAACCTTTGCATAAGATTTATATTTGGCCTGCGCAAATATGATCATATTTCTGAATTTCGCACAAAGCTCAAGTGGCTACCCATACGTCTTCGCCGGGATTCTCATATTATATTTCTGCTCTATAGTATTATGTTTAATCCTACAACCCCCTCTTATCTTAAAGAACGTTTCAAGTTCCTTCATGACACACATAATAGATATCTGAGGTCATCGGAAAATTTGAGACTAGAGATGCCGATACATTCCACCAGCTTTTACGACCAATCATTTACGGTTCAAGCGGTGCGGCTATGGAATGCCTTGCCCGTGTCGGTAAGGTGTGCTCAATCTTTGTCCATTTTTAAAACAATGGTCAAAAATCACTACCTCTCTCTTTAAATCGTTTTTATTTGCGTTCTATTCTTTTTGTTTTATAATTATTATTGTATATATTTATCTATCATGTATTTATTGTATATATAATTAGTACACCTAAGACTACCTACAGTACTGTATTTCCTTTTTCTCTTTCAAATCCATCCAAAGGTTGTCTTGAAAAGATCGCTTTTAGCGATAAGGCCGCCCACTGTGTCACCCTATGTAATGTTTTCTTTGTATATATTTTCTGTAACTTGTATGGTGTACATAATAAAGAGTATTCTATTCTATTCTATGTTAATTAAATAAATAAATAAATTTTGACGCTGTAAATAATACGATGTTTGGACTCGTATGGAACTGTAGTTTTATGCTATTTTACAATCAGAGTTACGCAGTTTGACTGCTGATCCAAAGCATTAAACAAATCGTTGGTAAAAAAAAACAATATAAACACGTGCTACAGCCCTATTCCATATTAAATCTGCACTCCTCAAACACTGTACTAATCTATTTAATGTGATTCTACCCTCAGTTTCCTACAAAAGCGTCGCAACGTGGATAAAGACGAAGACGATGATGATAGCGACGCAGATTCCGTCAACAGTGAGGACTTCGAACAGTACCTGGATTCAGTCACCGGCACTAAGGCAGCAGGTAAGCGTACCTATTAAAACTCCTTATTTTTAACAGCCTGAACTGTCCCACTGCTGGGCAAAGCCTCCCCCTCAAGTTCTTCCAAGAATTCTTTCCCGCATCACCTCATAAGAACCCTCATGGTACGCGTCCAGGGCCTCAAGTCTGCTATTTTTTTATAAATTTATCATTCCAACACAATCCCTTTGTCATTTTGCGAAAAGTTCGTAATTGGCTAAATTCATAATGGTCGATCATTGATCAGTCAATGGTCTCGTAATACTTCTTGATAACCGAGCTATTAAAAGCAATGACTGCACAATGACGTTCTAATGGTAGGTCAGTGGTCACTGATCAAAGGAATTGTCAAAATTTTAGCTGAAACTACAGTAGGTATTTTATGTACAAATCACCGTTTGTTAACCATTTCTTACATTAAGCAACAGAAATGATTTATTTTCTATTAATTAAGTATAAGTAATATTAGTTACCTGGCTTGTTAGATGCATCTTTAAATGTTGGGCATAGTTTCAATACATTTCTTAAAAAAAAAACTGCAAATATATCCTGATGCTGAAAACGCGGTAGTAGCCTTTTTTTTTTGGATGGGAAATCATCTCTCCCGCTCTGGGCGGAGCGGAAGGGAGTGTCAGACTCTTACTGACTAAAACCCACCCGTGATCCTTCTAGTGCCCGCCGCGTTCCAGGGCCGCGGTGACTCTTTCGAACAAATTCCGCAAACGCGCTAGTAGCCTAAACCCTCAGGATATATCCATAGGCGAGCGTCAGGTTTCATTCCTCTGATACCACCGGACTCAAAGAACGTCATTTCTTTTTTCAACATTTTTTCAGCGCAGTGCCATTTATGAACAAGTGATAGAGGACAGCCCGCCTACCGTCCGATAGTCGCCGGCGACGGTAACAGCAACGTCACGATAGTGCTACTCGTGATTTACGCGAAAGTTTTAGCGACAAATTTTTAATTTGCGGGTTCCGCGGATCCGCACTTTGAAAGTGATCCCGCGGGAATGCGTGAACCCGTTTTGCGGATTTGCAATCCCTACGAGTGAGAAATACAATAAATTATGTTACTGTTACGAGCTTCGGGTTCGTGACTATAAAAACAGCCGATTGAATAACCAAAAATGACACTTTTATTACACAACACTAATTACACTATAAACTCACTAATTACAAAACACAATCGCACTATTAATCACTTGAGTTCGCAGTTGAAGATCGCTCTCGAAGTTATCACTTGTATCGCAAATCCAATACTGACTCGGTCGGCACATGTGCCGGCCTTATATAGGGCGCCGAGTAGAACTCCAGAAAGTTCGCGTACATATCGGTCGCGACTGACTAGGGTCCGAGAATTCTAGAATGTTCTAGCATCGAAAACTCTCGAAGGTTCTTGACTTTACTAGTTCTGCTACTCGATACTAGATGGCGCTAGTGGTAACGAATTGTGGCGCGCAACATTACTAATATTAAACTGTAACCCTTCACAGAGGACTCGGACGACGAACTAGACTACCTAGCAGACGTGACAGCAACCAAACAGAAGCGAGGCAACAAGAAACAAGACGATGATGATGACCAGTTGGGCAGCGATGATGACGATGATGATGATGAAGCTGGCGATGAGTCTGCGGATGTGGGTGATGATGAAGGAGGTAAGGATTTTTATGTACCTAATTCAACAGAGGCTGTAATATAATTTTTTGAAAAAAAAAATCATGCTCATATTTGGATTTCCTGTATCGTGGGTGCGTTTACTCACATACAAACCGGAACAAATATCTGTAGTCCATACACATATTTTTCCGTGCGGGAATTGAACCTGCGACACGCAGCGCAGCAGTCACTGCTGCGTAAGTAGCCTGTGTGTACAGAATGTATAATTTTGTGAATAAATTTTAACGTATATCTGTCACGCCTTTTTGAGAAAGAGATACGTATAGAGGTACCCCTTACATAGGTACTCAAAAATCTTATGTGACGTCACATTTTCTCTATAAAAAAAAAACTAATTAGTCCATCAGATACTGTCAGATAGATTTCCAAAAAATATTGGACACGTATTTTTTTCTTTTTTCACGTAAACAAAAAACGAAGACGATACAGTGCGTTGATAACCCGTGTGACGTCACTTTGTGCTACAATTTTTACCACGGCGTGACGTCACAAGCTCCCACTCGTGGTCTTTGAAGCATTTATCTTCATACATTTTTATAGATTTGATAAAGCAAAAAATACTTGTCCAATATTTTTCGATAATGGCGGACTAAATAGAATCATATTTTTACTCATCAAATCAAACATTCCTATTACAGCTATCGCAAGCCGCGTTAAGAAACTTCGTTCCAATAATTTATTGCTCTATTTTATTTATTACAGATAGCGACGGTGAACTCAATATTTCTGGAGATGAAGACGAACCAGCTCTTTCTGGAGAGGAAGATGGTAAGATTATACATAAACTGACAATATTGTTTTTGTTTTATCTTTAATATAAATCTAAATATATATTACACAAAAGTGACTGACTGAGTGATATAGTGATCTATCAACACACAGCCCAAACCACTGAACGGATCGGGCTGAAATTTGGCATGCAGGTAGATGTTATGACGTAGGTATCCGCTAAGAGAGGATTTTGATTAATTCTACCCCCAAGGGGATAAAATAGGGGATGAAAGTTTGTATGAAACTTTGTCAATTTTAAACCGATCGGGCTGAGATTTTCAAAATCGGGGGTAAAGTAACTATTCCACGCGGACGAAGTCGCGGGCAGAAGCTAGTATCTCAATATGTTTAAAACTGTAATCTTACTAACGTGAAAGCGAAAGATTAGATGGATGTATTTTACTTAATCACGGCTGGATGAATGTGGATGAAATTCGGCATAGACATACATGCGAGAGTATGTAACATACACACAGGCGAAGCCGCTGAAAAAAGCTAATGGTGCATACTTTAACGTCACGCACAATTTCATACAATTTTACATGCGCGAACTTCCCCCACTACGAAAATCGTTGCCAACTTACGTGCCGGTAACTATACCCCTTATATTCTTATACTAGCTTCTGCCCGCGACTTCGTCCACGAGGAATAGTTACTTTACCCCCGATTTTGAAACTCTCAGCCCGATCGGTTTAAAATTGAAAAAGTTTCATACAAACTTTCATCCCCTATTTTATCCCCTTTCTTAGCGGATGCCTACGTCATAACATCTACCTGCATGCCAAATTTCAGCCCGATCCGTTCAGTGGTTTGGGCTGTGCGTTGATAGATCACTATGTCAGTCAGTCACTTTTGAGTTATATATATTTATATTAAATCATATTCCATGTACATTACAGAACTTCTCCTTGAAGACAGTGACGACGACGATGACAAAATTGATGTCCCTGGTGCTAAATCAAAGAAAGGAAAAGGCAAATTTAAACTTAAAGGTAATATTCCCTTTTTGTATCTATGTATTACTTAATGAGAAAGCTTTGACACTATGACGGTTAGTTAGATTCTCTTTTGAAACTAACGAAAGTCCTTCTTGCTAAATGTTTCTTTCTATTAAAATCCATGAAAGAAATGTTCTAGCTGGATACTGCGTTATTCTATTTGCTAGCTAGGCTAATTGTCATGGCCGTTGTCCTTCAACCCTAATAATTGGTAGATCCAAAATCAATTTCTTAGAAATCAATTTCATGAAACCATCAAACAATCCGTGTTTATATCAACAGGCACAGACGACCTCGGCTCCCTATTCGCTTCAGCTGAAGAATTCTCAACTCTCCTAGAAGAAACAGCAACAAACAAAAAACAGGGTTCCAGTCAAGCAGTTGCGAATACAGACAACGCCAGCACAAAACAACTTGCCTGGGAAGACAACAGAGACCGATGGATCAAAGGCTACAATCGTAAAATACTAGGAAACAAAGGTCCTAACAAAAAATTCAAAAACAAAAAGGGAAACTTCAATAAATCCGACAAAAAAGGCTTTAAATCTGACAAGAAAGGTTTTAACAAGATGGCTGACAAAGGCGGGAAGCGAAAAGGCGGGAAAGCTGATGGCGCCGGTGGGAAGAAAAAAAAGATGAAGTGATAATTGCACCTTGTAAAATAAAGTCTTGTTTTTAATTGATTGTTTCATTGTGTGTCTCTAATGAAATGGTGTAAATGAGCTTCCAGTACAATTCAATATTGGTAAGTAGTTGAAATATAGGGTATTCAGATCACAGATCTGAATAACCCTATATTTCACAGTTCAACGATTCGAGTATCCCTATATTTCACTATTCGAAATGAGACCTTGAACTGAATTCATTGAAAGAGTATTCTAGTAACCCCTTAATCATACCAGTTTATTCCTCTGTAAACCCATAATATATTTATTTTCATTATAACAAGCTGTTGAGAATGATCTGCTCATTACAACAAGCTGTTGAGTATGAACTGCTTATTATAACAAGCTGTTGAGTACGAACTGCTCATAATAACAAGCTGTTGAGTATGAACTGCTCATTATAACAGGCTGTTTTTGCTTTCGATGTTGATATATTACTTGCGGTAGGCAGGCGGTTAACTGGTATATTAATATTGTTAGTATTTAAGAAATAAAACTAACAAGAAAGTCAAGTTTAAATATTTATTTCTACATAATAATAATAATAATAAAAATATAATTTAGTACACATCATTCATTCAAATACATTATTTTTTATAAGCCATGATACATTTATCATTTATTACAATACATTTATTAAAATAATATTATAATATTATTTACATGTCCACTGATCTAAATAACAGAATATGTTTATGTAAGTTTATAGATTAGATATTCACACTTCGAATGATAGGTAGGTTTAACATTCAACTATAATAATTACTAATACGTAAAACTAGGATCGTTCTTATTTTATCTTACTGACTAAACACTTGATTTTCTTCACACCATTTATTTAGGCAAAACACATTTTTTAAAGCACATATATTGGTATGATGCATACAACTCATAATGTCAGATGAATCTAAATAATTGTTATATAATGTCGCCAAACTTGGACAGTTCTTACTCTCCAAATTGTATACATTATTAATTTGGAATATATCTTTCAACCATATCACTTTTTCGTTTCCTTTAGTAAATATAGATTTATTTTGAAAAAAATTGCCGAAGTGTGCTTCAAAATTAAAATATGGTACAAAGCCTTCGTTCCACTTTATTCCTCTGTTTTTTTCAATCCAAGCCACTTGTAACCGTTCTTTCCTCGTCAAGTCATAGAATGATCGTGGTGGTTTTATCAACAGTACTTGTATATGTCCTTTGTACATTATTGCTATTTCTTTTGGAATAAAGTCGTTTCTTTCACTCTTAAACCCTTGAACATCTACTATGATATTCATGATAGTTTTCTCACAATATTACTTAGCGGCTTGTATTCGAACAGTCGATCGTTTATTATTAAACAATAGGCAGATGTATTATCTTGAATATCTTCAGAGCATTCAATTTCTAATCGCACGTCAACTGGTCCAGTTTTAAGTGAATCGTTTTGTCTTGAACAGTCAATCACAAAAAGTGGAGCAATTTCTTTAAACTGGTTTAAGCTAAGCAATGGATCAATGCCTAAGCTGTAATACGACTGACGGAAATTAGCATACATTTCATATAATATACTATATTTACCTTCATCAAATTTCAGATTAAGTGAATCATACGGATAGTATTGAGAATTCAAATATAACTTAATATTGCTTACATTGCAGTGATCAAATATTGAAGAACTTCTAGTTTTATTATTTTTTCGAGCTGTTTGCAAACCAAATATAACAAACCTTGGTTTTTCTAGCTGGGAAGTTGTCTTTACTGACCAGGAATGTTTTGTTGTTCTTGGTAGTAATGGATATTCATACAAATCCCAATTTCTAAATGCTATCTGTATAGAACGATCTCTCTCCAAACTTTTAAGCAATAACAATTTATTACGATCAGAAACTTTAATATGCGGCACACGCCATTGTATTTTTTGTATATCTATTTCTATATTATCATTTTTGTCGATAAGCACACAGTTCAATGCTGAGCTGCTTCGTTGTAATATAAGTTCATGTTTACAATTGATTATTATTTTGTTATAATCTTCTGCAAATCCCAGTATTCTGTTTAATGGCATGATAACACTAAAATATTCGTTTTTTAATTTCCTACCACCTAAGTTCCATCCCCAAACTGCTGCAGCCTTACTTTCACCTTCATTCATAGAGATATACGATTTTAGGGTTGTTGTAATACCAACATTTTTAATGCGATCGATTTCAACACCATTTATTTCATATCTAATATCTTGAAACAAATACGAAATTGGATTATTTATAAAATCAACATCTTTTTTTACTAATTTTCCCGCTGCATCTCTAGTTGTCACATTTACATGTCCTTCTATATAAATGGAACTACCTGATGGCAATACATATAAATCTTGCTGATGTATGGGTATTCTAATTTCATCATTTTCTTTAAAGCTATTATTATACGGGTTATAGCTGTGGATTTCATAAGCCTCAATAGAGGTCTCATATTGAGGCAAATCTGTAATTTGAAGCATTTTATATTTTAAAACCAATATCTTTAAGAAATCTTTTGTTTTCCTTTGAAACTTTTTTAATTTTCACTGCACTGAGACGTCTCACTTCTTTGGATATTAGCAGTCTTATGTTATTTTTCCCTCTCTCGTTAGGAGTTTTATTAAGAACTAGCATGATGTTAGTATGAATAAAACGGAGGAGGTTACTTTAAACAGATAATAAAAAAAAAACTTTTACACTAGTGATTGTTATCACCAACAACTGAAGAATGCATGTGTATGAACTAGCAATGTCATTTATATTTTACTTGTTTAACGAAATTTGAGACGTAAGAAATAAAAATCACTCACTTAATAAGTTTCTTTATTACTTTTCCAAAATGACTTAAGAAATTTTAAACATAAGTGTCCACAATTATACAAGTGATCATGTTGAATATTTTCATAGTTATAATGAATATTGTTTCCTAAATATTTTATAAATTCTTTGGGTGGTTTTAAGTTACCATAACTGTCAAAATATTCAATGTGATCATATATTTTGGCATAGGCTACCCAATGAGTGCCAGAGTTTTTTGAAATATCAAGATTAATCACTCCACATTCTAACGGTAGAGGGTTTTCTGGTAATTCATCTCTCATAAATACACCTCGAAAGAAAGGGATACAATTTGAATGCTTTAATATATCAATATTAGTTAAAGCTCTATTGGGTAGCCGACAATTTAGTTTTTTTTCGTCTTTGTAACATAAATTCCTAAACCTTCTTTATATGGCTTAAGATGTAATCCTTTTCCAATAATTAAAGCTTCTATTTGCTTGTTGTGACGTTCCGATTCAAGCAATTGTTTCTTAGCGGTTTTATATGAATTAATAGCTTTCGCAATCCCAGCAGCACCCCCAGCCAAACTTCCAGCGGCAGATAAACCAGCAAATATTGGGACTAAAGGAAGAAATCCACCCGTTTTAGGTACTGGTATAATTCTGGGTAATTTTATGGGTAAATCAGATGCAAATTCATGAGCTGTAGCGCAGGCTAATTCCATTAATGCTTTCTTACAGGTAGGTTTTAGCTTCTTAATGTGTTTTTTGGTATGTGATACAATATTTCTAAGTGTTTTTCTAAATCCCGCTCCAGATTTTACTTTTCGAGATGATAATCCAGCCATTTTTTTATTATTTGTACAAAGTTCTCGTGGTTTCTTCATTGTTAAATTATTATATTTTTAAATAACAATTTTTTTTTACATAAAACTGAAATATATGTACATGTATTGCGTCTTTATTGCATTAAGAACAAAGTGGAAGTGAATAGATAATTATTTGTAAAATGCTTAAATGTCGTTCAGGAGTACATTTATAATACATTTAATTTATCAATCCAGCTATTTTCACTGGTCGGTAACCCCAACCATTTAACGTAAACTCGCTTTCCTTTTCGTTTCAAAACTTTTTCAACAAGGTATATGTCAGGATGATTAGTTTTCTGAAGTTCATGTGCATAAAATGCGCCTAGTATGGGTCGACATCTATAATCTTCTATTAAATAAGTAGTTGGATTTGTTTCTTGGATTTTTTTAATATTGAATATTTCAGTGGACCAGTTGGGATAATAACCTTTATCGAAACATCCTTTATATTTACTTATTCTCACATAATCTCCTACACTGAATTTCTTACACTTCACTTTTTTTCGAGACTGAGCTGCGTCTAAATATTTTTGTAGTATATTTGCTTTATTCCTTTGATTTATTGAAGCAGGTGACTGACCAACAGTCCTATGTACATCATTATTGTATTCATGTAACTTTTTATTTAAGATATCGTTAAACCACTTATAATTTCCATTCAAACTAAATTCCTTGTATAATTTATTTTTTAACGTTCTTATTAATCTTTCAACAATCGATGCCTTTTTAGTAGAATAAGTAGAATAATGATTAATTTTATACTTATTAACCACACTTTTAAATTGATCATTATAAAATTCTTTCCCAAGATCTGTTTGTAAATTTTTTGGAACACGTCCTTTTTCTATTACTGTTTTAAAAGCCTCTGATACCTGTTGCTTGTTTTTTTGTTTTAGTGGAATTGCCCAAGCATATTTTGAAAAAGTATCTATAATCACCAGTATGTATTTATAACCCGCATTCATTTTTGATATTGCTTGCATATCTATTAAATCTGCTTGCCAAAGGTCATCTATATCTCTAAGTATTACACTTCTTCTTGGAAAATTAACTCTAGCGTTTTTATGAATTTCATTTATGACGTCTATTTTGCTCATAATGCTTGCTTAACTTCCCTGCTATTTCTTTTAAATCAATGATCTTTTCAATTTTATTTAATCTACTATTTAAACTAGTAATTAATTTATTCAATTGTTCTATTTTAATTGATATTTCAACTTTGAATTTATTAATATCTTTACAATATTCAGTTTCGGATGTTTTGTCTAAAATCTCAATACGCTCAGAGCTTATTTCGTTAATTGATAGCGATGTTTGTTTTGTATGAACCTTCATGGTCTACACGCTTTATATAACTAAGTATAAAATTTATCTGCAATGCTTTTTATTATTTTATAACACCGGCTTCTTTTAACTCTTCAACAATTGATATAATTTCATTGTCATGATTAGTATTACCAGCGTTCTTTGAAGACATTAACAGTCTTAATCTATCGATTAATTCATTAGGGTCATCCCAATAAACATAATCTGTATTACTCTTATACTTTTTTTTCAATTTAGGTAAGTAGCCACCACTTTTTGACTTAATAAGTTCTTCTGCATGTTGAGCGTAATTTTGTTCAGAAAATAAAGGTTTAATGATTTGACGGTATTTCAAACCTTTATCACCCTTTAATTGACCGTTTGGATTAAAGTCGCGTTTGTGAGCATTTGTATTATTGAGCATATCTTTGTAAATAATTTTATCAGTTTCAGTTACCAGACTGAGGTCAGGTTTATTACGTAGTAAAAGTTCTTTTAGTCCAGGAGTTATTTCATAATGTTTGTCATTAACTGTGGCTATAATTGATTTGAGGGAACTGTTAACATTGTTTGTAAATGAAAATGATACTTTAGAGTCCCCCATCATCAAATTTTTGTTTTCACTTCGAATTCCAAATGGTACATTCATGTTATTATCATAGATTTCAATCATATCTTCTTTATTAAGTGACATAAATGTATCATTCTCACTCTCATTGCCCGTGGAGCTATAGGATTCAGAATCATCATTTGAATGTTTGTTTATAAATCCTTTAAAATTTTCAAAATCCACGAATGAGCTACATCTTCTCATTACATTATTCTCACCTTCACTCGTATTCAATATAGTTCTATTCTTATCATTAACTTTAACTAAAGTCTCTAGAGGATCTGTTATTGGCTTAAAAAGTTTCTTAAATTTTAAATTACTGGCATCTTCTTCATTTTGAATTATTTTAATTTTATTTTTTATACTATCTACTGATTTTATCAATTGTTCTTTTATATTGACCTCCATATTGATCCCCGACTATATACAACCGTTATTTACAGATAGTAGACTACGATTGAACATGTTTTTACAGTAATATGGTTTATATTATGTCTGTTCAAAAGTTACGAACATGTCAAACCCCCTTCTATATCTGCCTTCATTTAGAGAACAATCTTTATTTATTAATACAAAATCAAAACGATCTTGCCATATAGTAGAGCAAAGTTTTTTAAATTTAAGCCACTCCATATCCATATTCACATGTTCATTGTATATATGTTTTAAATTAATGTCATCTTGTTTAAAGATTAACAAAAGATTAACATTATCTCGTATTAGTTGCTTAGGTATTTTGGAATAGGTTTGTGATAAGTAAAAACAATCTATCTGCTTGTGTCTCCCCATTGCGAAATAGTTACGAATATTTATTTGATTTTCACATGCGACATCATCGAAAATCATTATTGAATTGGATAAGGCATCATTAGGATGTATAACTTCTTTATTATCCTGGAAGATAAATAAGTTTGCATTGGGTATGCAACGTATGACCTGTTTTAAAAAACAATATTTCGGCTGGAAAACTGTCTTCGAGTATAAATAAATATGCTTGAATTTTACTCCATTTTCATGTAATAGTAAATTAAGCATTATATTAGTTTTTCCGCAGTTAGATGGACCGCATATAATACATCTTATATTGTTAGGTAAGAGTGTACTATGTCTCACTTTTTGTGAATGATTTTCTAATTTTATATTATTTACTTTAAAAGTCTGTGATTGCTTAACGAACTTCATTGTGAAATGCGAGATGATAAGAATTGACCAGAGTATATATACTACTGACTTTACTAAAAGGCGAGATGATTTATTTTTTATACTAATTCTTAACTTGTAAGTAAAGTATTAAGAATGATATGTAATTTGATATAATAGCGGAAATTAAAATAAAACGCTTGTAGTTATTACACATTAAATATTTATTAAACATTAATTTTATACTAGCACGTACTTACAACGCAGTCAATTTACATCTAATTTGTGTACAAACATGGTAAAATAGTTTACTATTAGCAGTAATTATAAATCATTTATTACATAACAATAATACATTTTAATATATAACAGATTACACATCACTGGAATAATCTACAAACATAGAATCACGATGCCCCCAGGGCAATGTATGAATTTGATCCTGTAATACTTGAACTTTGTCATCGTTTCTTTCTAAAACTTGTTTATGTACTTGCTGAGTGTATAAAACATGTTTAATTGATTTTATCATATTCATTTTACATCTATGCGTTTTATTTGTGAATAGTACATTGTTGTAATCTTTCAATTTTAGGTTACAAGTTACAGACTTTGAAACACCTTTGGCTTTTTTAATTTCAGCCTTCACACTGTTAATAAAATATAATTTAGCTCTTAAACCGGTAAATTCTATAATTAAATCATCACCAACCTCATGTTTCCATAATCCAGGAATTTTAGCATTAAGTTGCGGTATGTGATATGGATTATTCATTCCAAAATTGCTAGTATCAAACTTTGAAAGATCATCATGCATATCATGATAAAAATCATCTGTATAAATTAAATATAATAGGCTATCAGTGTCTGTATAGCATAACTCAGCATTTCCTTTGTATTTGTTTTTAATAACGTCATAGTGAAATTGGTATAAATGTTGCTTCGAATATTCCAAAACGGTAAATCCAATATAAATAGGTCTATCTAAAACAACCTTTTCACGATACAATTCCACAGCTACGAAATTTTCTGAAAATATTGATACACTTTTTAAATTTGGTTTACATATCAATTTTTCAGCGCCAAGATGCTTATTTGTTTTATTTCTGGTATCTGACCATTTTGTTACTAATTTTACATCGGCTTGCTTCCGTTTATTTTCGATAGTTTTTCCGAATATAGCATTATTCAATAATTTAAAAAAGTCCTTCTCGAACGCAGTTTTGGAATTTTGACGAAGACTAGTATTCAGATCAATGTATTTTTTGAGAAAACATTCTTGTCTGAAGCTAAGTATACGATGAATCTTTTTTAAAATTAGACCTTTTTTTAAACATTCTTTCAAGTGAATATAATGAATTATATAATTTTGCTTATCGTAAAGATTTGCAACCAGTTTTACTGATTTTCCATAAGGAGGTACTATTTTTTCAACTGCAAAAGGTAAGTCTTTATGCTTGTTATGCAAATAATTTGGATAATTTAAATCTACTTCCAAAATATAACCGTAATCATTATCATCTGATATATCATTTACTTCAAATTTGTTAATTTCTTTCATACTCAAGAACTTAAATTCTTTAATAGGCAGTTTCTTCATCATAGCATAGCCATATAGATTATTACAATCAAGATATATTAAATAACTACTTGGTTCGAACTCATTAAAATGCGGTAAATATTTATTGTTTGCTACAGCATGACGTAGAGAACATTGTGCAAGCCCACCACGAATACCTTTTTCTAATAACTCATACATTTTTAAATCACTTATCAACTCAAGTTCAGTGCCGGTATATAGAAGCATCGCATCCCAACTTAAACTCGGTGACGTTACATAATAAGCCGGGTCCAAGTTATAGAAATGTAAGCTTGTTTTTCTAAATTTTTCAAATATATCGCATAGTAAAAGCACATCACATTTTATGTATAAATCTGTATATTCGCCAAGAGATTTTATTTCAAAAATATTCCAAACTGTTTGAGCGTGTAAATATTCTTCTTTAGTTATATGTTTGTCACACAGACTGTTATAAAAATTATGCTTTAAGGGAAGTTTCGTCTCATCGTATTTAGACCAAGAATCAATGTAATCATAAGGATAAATACCTTTCTTTCGCATTAAATCAAATTGTCTTTTATCAGTAAACTCTCTTGATAAGTTCAAAAAATCGTTTTCTGACAAACTTTTACTTAGTGCATCCAGACTAGAACTAAGAAACTGAAAGGAATCAATAAATTTTATTTGTATAGGGTGATTGTTTTTTTCCAAATTTATTACTTTTACTATTGAAAGATATTTTTCTTTAGTTTTTGGTATTATATTAATAGAACCTTCATATTTTGCTAATTCTTCAATGAATAAATGTGAGTCATATCCAGACAAATTATGAAAGACAACAGGAATGAATGAACAAACTCTATACATCAAATTACAATGGGAGTGCGCTGCCCCACGATACTCAGATGTAATATGATCATGATCTCGGACTTTATCATTCAATAATAATTGTTTGCATATGTGACAGTTAGTCGAATTTCGATAATCCTTCTCTTGCTCTGCTGATAACGGGGTCATTGGCTTTTTACTACTCAAAATCTTATGTATTTGTTTAACGTCTTTTATTAAATATTTAACAAATATTTCAACACAATCTTTACCTCGATATGTAACATACTTGTTTAATTGATCATTATGTGCACAACAAATATAATAAGCGAAACATGAAGGTTCATGTGTTTTTAGTTTCTGCGTATTCAAAGAGCTACTTTCATTACAGTCTATTAACATACATTCAAAATCAGCATAAATTATAAAATTAATTTTTTGCTGCCTCTCATAATGTTTGAACTTTATTACAGAATTATTTTCAGGTAATACAGTCAAAATCTTAGAGCAGTTATGATTCTTGTGTCTATTTTCGTTACTAAATAGTTGTAGACATGCATCACATAGATAATGTTTTCCTTTAGAACGAGTCACTTGACGTCGCACTAGTCGCATTAAATCTTTAATTAGACAGTAGTGTCCTATAGAGTTTTTTTCGATATAAAGTAAATTGAAATGATTTTTTCTTCTATTTTGTGTAACATAAAGAGGTCCAGTTACAATATTATTTTGAATACCATATATATTTAGACTAATGTCGGGATTATTTTTTTCTAACGTTTTAATATCATTTATCGTAGGTGGAAATGACATTCCCTCAATATTTAAAACAGAGGTATAATGGGGGTATGAACTTGTTCTGCATACATTATTTATAGCTGGGTACAATCCAGCTACTATACTCCATAGTAAACAACAACTATCTTTATTTTTAATATTTATACAACTTTTCGAGTGCTTAATAGCTGGCGGCAGTTCTATATAAGACCCACCTCTCATAGGGGAATACTTGTTTATATTAATTTCGAGATGACTCATAGAAACAAATGTCCAACCGGATTGACAGTGCTGGAACTCGGTTAATTTATTATTTAGTTTATTTATTACTTTGGTTAATAATTCATTTAAATCAGTGTTCTTATATATCATTTCATATTTGGTATTAAATGACTTTAATTGCTGTTCGCCTGATTTTGATAACATAAAATAGGCAAACAATTCGAAATTCAATTTTATGCAGTTGTGTTCATTAACTGACATATTTATCAATTCTGTTATATTTATTAGATGATCACCCAGGAACGCCTCTAAACCGAGGTACTCGTCTTTCTGAGTGACATTCAATCTGTATGTCATTAATCTGTTTTTGAATGCTGTTGCAATAATATGAATATCTGTGAATTTGGTATTCAATAAACAATTTGCTTTGTGTATATTCGTTCTCATATGATAGGAATACTGATTTTCTGGTATTTCAATTTTACATTTATGACAGGTTATTGACTTTCTAGATCTCGGTTTGCTGTTGAAGTGTGTAACTGTAAATAAGAAAACCATTTACCAGATTAACTTATGTAATTACTTATATAATATTTATTTATACTACAATATCATGCTTATAGAATATAGTACAATTATTAATGTTATATTACTCGTATGTATGTAAGTATAATTAAAAGAAGATACAGATTAATGTACGTATAGAAGCAAATATTGACGGAGACCTAGTTAATCAAATTAAGTATCATAAGCACCCATATGGGTAATAGCACAGTTTTTAAAATCATTTTGAGTTGTTTTAACAAACTCCTTTAAGTGGGCCCAAGATTCTTTATTTTCATCTAATTTTGTCTTGATGGTGGTTATGGCCGACCGCCATCTATTTATAGGCATTATTTTTTTTATTTCTTCCGTGTTGTAAATTTTCACTTCTACATAATATTTTCCTTCTTTAGTCTCGCTTATCTGTCGGGAATATCCTTTAGCCATCCTTCTAGTAAAATATGAGTATAGTGGGGGTATATTACCAGTTTTGTGGGATCTCTGTGTTGGGGTGCTGCTTTCTTCATAATCGCTGTCTTCACCGAATAATTCACTAGCTGTAACTCGAGCTGGCGGCGTTACTGGTGCAATGACAGGCTTCATTTTTTTTGCACCTGTTGATTCTTCGCTCGACTTGGTGGACCTTTCCCGCTTCGTTTTTCTTTCTTCTGTCTTCTTCTTCGGCCTCGCCTCTTGCTCAGAGTCATCGCTGGAGACGAAAAGGTCGTTGCTAAGTAGTTTCGACCTGTGAACAAAAATTATTAATAATTAGTGCATTGCAATCAGTCCATTTCCTTCATAATTCCTACAGTTGTAACTGATCGTGACGAAGATAAATAGTTAACAGATATAAATATCATTTGATTTATGCTAGAATCGAATTCGAAAAATCGATCAGCCAGCCACTGCACCGCCCATACATAAAAAAAACTAATTTTAATAGATGAATAACATACAGTACAATTTGATTTGTGCAAGTATTGAACCTGCAGCACAGAAAAGCATCACTCAGTCTCTGAGCCAAGCGTGCTAACTTTTGACGATCAACATTTAAATACTTGATTATATTAATACATTACTCTAACCATTCAATATACAATAAATGCATTACTCTAACCATTCAATAAACAATAAATACATTACTCTGACTATTCAATAGTTAGATATCATACTGAATAGGTACTTACATTCTTGATTGATGCTTAAACAGGTAGCTTGATGAGGAGCTCGGAGCGCTTATTCCTTGCAGAGAGGATTCGTTCCAGAGAGGAATTGTACCGGAGATTAATTTGCGAAGCGTTTTTATAGGCCTAAAATCACGTCATTCAATCCAAATTTGGAAAACTGCATACTTGCAAAAATTGGCAGTTGCGTACACGAGCGTACAAATCGTAGCGATTAAGTTTAGATACAGCGTTTTTTAAATAACCGATTTTGAATCTTACGTAGGTACATACTTACTAAAAAATCAACGATATTCAATTTCATACTTATTATTTGAAGGTTGTTGTTTTTACTGAACGTTTTCGACACCGACGGCGGGCGGTACAAACGCTGCGGTTTGCACGCTCGCATGCAACTCCTAGAGATGACGAGTCAGAATCTCATATTTCGGTATATAAGAATAAGCTTGTTTTTATCTAATAATTTTGAACCTTATGGAATAAAAAAAAAAACATTAACATGTATAAAACCAATACAATCTAAAAAAAGAATCACAATCTCGTGAGCGTTTCTTCACAAATAATGTCGGTAAGTAAATCAGCGACATTATATTAAATTAATTATGTTTTTCGCAATTTCTATGATAAGGTTTAATTATAATTTTTTGTTATAGAATTATACTTTAGTTATTATGAATAAAGAAGAACTTGGACAGCCGATATTTTTAAATAATCATAATTGAATATAAACTTATTTATTCTCATGTTTTAGGAATCCGAGAAACTTTTCATTTCAACCCCGCCATACTCGCCGAATCCAGCCGTACAACAATTACGTCAAAATGTGATGAACTATTTGGAAAGAGAGAGACCGTTTACATCATACTCTCCAATTTCACCACCATTATATCAGAATGTGCAGAGTGAAACGTCACCCCAGTTAGAAGAAAGGTTGAACAGCGTCAATACCACCAGTAACAACATCAACGATAAAAGACATGGGAGCAAAATAATGTATTCGTATGTTAAAAAGTATGTAAAAGGCCCACACCGCAAAATAATACGTATTCAAATCTTTGATAGTGAAAAACTCGATGGTTCTAAGTTATGCACTTGTAAAGCTAAAGTATGTGCTCAGCATATTGTTGAAAATATATTTACTGATGATATATACATGTGTGCTAAAGATATGATAAATAAAATTCAAAAGAAAATATAGTTGAGTTTGTGCAGTATACGTTACACATCATGGTTGTAATACTATCTATTATTCTAAAGTAAATGTAATTTATTAATAATATATAGATAATAAACAGTTAATACTGATGTATGTATTTTAATTAACATTATAATACTACTTAGCTAATATAGTAAGTAAAACCGAGAGCAACAATAGAATGTTTATATTACAAAATAATATGTACAGAAAGCCAGCTTTCTATAGCGAGCGATACCTCACGCACACATAGATGTGGAGCGCATGCGCCGTCCTATACCTACCTATGTATTTACTTTGCATGATGCTATTTTGTTTTGATCTGTATCCTTATAAAGATTTACTCACATTACAAAACTCATGATTATTGGTATACTATTAACATATGATGACTTTGCCTGCCATATACATATGTTCTCAATATAATATGTGGAAAGAATATGGTGAATAAACTTCAATGACAATTTACAATGGATGTGTATACATATGGGATGAGTACCTATTAAAGCCCAAGTAACTTATAAATTGGTTACAATCAGTTAGGACGACATTACATTCTTACAATTGTAGTGTGAAGGTTCATCGTGCAAAAATACTAACTGCAATGTTTAATTCATTAAAATCTGACTTAGAAGGCGTTCGTAAAATTATTTGCAAGAATGCTAGCGGTGAAATTATATTTACTCAAGATATGCAGACTGATTCGAAATTACCGAATGTAAGTTCATCGAAACGCAAGGATACAAGCCAGACAGAAGATTTGTTTCAACTAAAGATGCATGATTCGGTGAAATCTGACTTTGAATACCCTCATTATCTTATAGTCAAGAGTGGCCATCATGAAGATGCTCATACATTCGTTCGAGTAAGCGACATACAAACTGATATTGAAAAGTATAATGAAGGATTATCAAAACCTAGTGAAAGTAGTATGTCAACAACAGACACAGTTCTACCTGATTCAGAAGATGTTTTATGCTACCAGTTTCAGCCAGGAAATGAAATTATTTTTATTTAAACCATTGTAGCTTCACTGTATCAGTTCGAATCCATATCGAAGAATGGAAGACTATATAACAGTTGTAAAAGCTAGGTAAAGTGTTATTCTACAGCAAACAGACCATAACAATATATCCTAGAATAAATTATGTTCAACAATATTTATGGTTTTATTTACGCAACATACCTCGATTTTGTGTGCATTGTAAATTAGCTTAATATAGAATAGGCAAAGGTACCTTTACCCTATTATAACGTTAGTTCAGTACTTATTCAGCATGAACGTGCTTATTGATTAAAATATACCTAAACTAGAACGCAATCTAGTAAATTACATAATCTGATGGGATTTGAGAACAAGTTATTTCACAACGTAAGTGGATAGGTACTGAGTAGATAAATATTCGAATGTTTGCGTGTATTAATTCGAACACAATATAATTACATCTACACTATACACAAAGCCTGCATTTTAAAGGTAACAAGATGCTACCTATATAAGGTGTCAGCGGGCAACATCTGTGCACATTCCACTCCATACACGTTGGTATCTGAATAGATTATTCCTACTGAATTATCCAATGATGAGTATGAACTGACTACTCTTTTCATTCACATGAAACGACTTTTAATGAATTTAGTCGAAGCCTCATTTCGAATAGAATAATATAGGGATACTTGAATGGTTGAACTGTGAAATATAGGGTATTCAGATTACTGTGATCTGAATACCCTATATTTCAACTACTTTGGTATACCTACACACAAAAAAATAAAAGAGAGTATTGGGGAAAGACAGATCACAAGTTCAATAAAATTCTGACCTCGTTCTGTTGATGTTAATTACACCAACAGAACAAATAATATTAAAGGTATTTATATAAGTATTCTTGTCGGAGCGAAAACGTGTTTGGACAGAATACATAATTTTGGCATTTATTTTTGAATACGCCTTTGTTGTTTTTATCTGTCACTTTTAAAATAATGACAAACTCGGAAGTCAATTTAATTTATAGTGATGTGATTGCATTGATTGATAATCGATATTCTAAATTTTTTCGACAATATTTTTCAGAAATAAATCCATTTATAATTCTAATTTGAATAATCAAAATGCTACAAATATAAACATCAATCAGTTTTGAAATCATAAAACTATCTTGTTTTTAGCTCGCATTTGGCATCATTTATTGACATCAATCAATCACGGATAAACAAAATGTAGATCACAAAATCTCAATAAGTATATATACATATTTACATTAATAGTAGTACCAAAACAATATAATTACATTACTATGTAGATATGTTATATATGGCAAAATTTGACATGACCTTGTAATCTGGAGACGATCTATGTCTAAATCTAAATTAGTACGCAGGTATACTTGATGCATACTCTAGTAGACTTGAGGGAAGTATTATCCGTCTACGATCAAAACACGAAACAAAAAACCACTTGTTTGACAGGTCCAGTGTTTACAATGCGCGCCGCGTTTCGTTCAACAGATAACAAATATGTCGCTTGAACTTTAGAGATTCAATCAGAAAAATCATCATTTTACGGTTGTAAAATAAAATAGCAGTGTTAATTTGTTTTATTAAAGAGTTAATTTAGGGTAAATCTAAGAATGTCATAGAAGGAATGCTAAAAATGGGTGTCCACGCAATGTATAAAACATATTGCAGGCAGTCACGGAACTCTTGTTTGTTGACATTACTACATCATGTAGTTGTGTTGTGGAACGCGCCATAGTGCCGTATCTTGCATTTATAGCGCGAAGTAAACAACTTCTTCCTTGTACTAATACATGACATAAACTGTGAAAGATATATTGTGAATTAATGAACATTCCTGGACATTGTTTACGACTAACGCTGTGATTGTAAAAGAACAAAAAGGCGGACAAAAATCAGTGTGAGAGTGGCGATTACCAATCTATTTATAGCCGGGCCTATGGCGCGATAAAACTGTTTTACACGCTGCAAATGTGTATCACTATCAAATCCACATTCCAATTATAGTTTACGTCCTAAAAATACGTTTTTAATTTCTTATTGGACATTTTTCGTTGAACCTATTGAGGAAAACCTAGCCGCGAAACTCGTTTGACAGCTCATGCATTCACACAAATGAAAGGGAACGCTTTGCGCATGTGTGAGTGTAAGTGATGTGAATTCTTATGTATGCGCTTATCGATTGGCAAGATTATTTCAAGGACACCAGTGAAGACTAATGTTGTATGATTTATTGTTGTAAACTGATAGTAATATAACGAAAGCTGGCGTTTCGAAAACACTTTGAAAATGGAGTTGCCGATGCTAGATAATAAAAATGTCGAGGTCACTATACGCACGCCTACAAGTTCAAGTTCAAATCAATTTATCCCAGACAACTTGGAGCTTCCTGATGATACATTCCGTATGAGTTTAGATAATTTTTCAATGGTTGGTGAAAACGTGACTATAGGCAGAGGGGTGTCTGTAGACAGTAGCGTAGCTGGTAATCCTTATACCCCTACTATTGAATTACCTTCACCTTTGCCAACACCTAATTTGCAAACCTTGGATACTGATATTCCTGATTCACAAACTCCGGATATTGGAACGGATGGAGTCGAAACCCCTGGCATAGATACGATTGATCTAGAAACTCCTGATGTTCAGACCCCAGGTATAGAAACACCTGCCATCGAAACTTCTGACACAGAAACGCTTGACCTTCAAACTCCTGACATTGAAACATCTGAGATCCAGACCCCTGACATTGAAACACCAGATGTCGAAACCCCAGGCCTAGAAATGCCTGACGTCCACATTCCTGATGTTGAAACGCCAACCGTTCAAACCCCGCCACTAGAAAATAAATCTCCCCCAATAATAGAAACACCAAAACAAGCCGAGATTAAAACCGAGATACGCAGACCACAAACATTGCTGAAATTATCGCTATCCAAGAAAAGCGACAATGATTTGTTCGTGAAACCGTCACCAGTCGCCGAGCTCATGTCGCCGGCTAGAATGCTACAATTCGAAGTTGAGGCGACCAGTGCCACGCCAACTATGAAACGGGCAGCCGTGGACTTTGATTTCTTCAGCAAGAACAACTTCGAGGAATATTTCGTAGAATCGGGGCCTACAGAAGACAAAATGTCGCAAGATGCGGGAGATGGCGGTACCTACAAGGAAACACCGGTTATAGTGAAGGCCAATACTGTCCGCCATGAAATAGGTTACGGTAAGTAGCACCGGCAAGGTATTATTGATAATTGTATGATATCATATTTTTCTTTTCTTCAAGGTTTAAGACTCGCAGCTGTAGTTTCCTATGAAATTTCAAAGTAAGCTCTTTGCTTTGCTCAGTATACATATTTTATTACTTGAAAAAAAAAAAACAATGTTTTCTTCGTGGGGGTACCCAGATGTAGTAAACATCCGATAGAAGAAAATTTAAGGTCATTCGAACACGGACCTGTTAATAGCAACAATAAAGTTGTTATAGATCAATTAAATAGTTATTAAGATAATTTAAATATACAAGTTTACAAACAAGGAAACTATTGAGAATTAAGTTTCACTCTTAAAAAAGCTAAAAGATGTAAGCTGTAAGTTATACTGAAAGTATAGCATCAACATTATTTCTGTTGGTAAGTCAGTCAACTCTAAGGCAGATACAGGAGTTTCAGGTAAGAGATCTTATTTTCTTCTAGCTGTTTTTTTTTCTTACTGGTGGGCAAAGGCATCCCCTTTGAGTCGTTTCTACTCAGTCTATCATCAACGGCGAACTTCACGATATAAAATATATTTAACTAGCGACCCGCCCCGGCTTCGCACGGATGCAATGTAGATACTAATGTTTTCTCTACTATAATATGCATGTATTATACATAATATAAACCTTCCTTAATAAGCAGTCTATCTATTTTAAAAAAACCGCATCAAAATCCGTTGCGTAGTTTTAAAGTTCTAAAGCATACATAGGGACAGACGGCGGACAGCGACTTTGTTTTATACTAAGTAGTGATGTCACAGTTAGTGGAGGTAAGATTTCTTTGCAGAGTTTCAACAAAGCCAAACTTTCTAGTCATAATTTATCTACACAACTTTGTGTAAGATTTAATCAATTCTGGGAATACGGTAGTGTTTATTTTCACACCTACCTGACTCATGTACATATAAATGACATAACTCAGAATCAGGTTACCTATGTAGGTAATGCGCCCTTGATGCGTCCGTTAAATGATATCTATTACTAGCTGCTGCCCGCGACTTCGTCCCCGTGGAATCCCCGATTTTAAAACATTCTTGATCGCTGCTCTCCTATTGGCTTAAGCGTGATGATATATAGCCTAAAACCTTCCTCGATAAATGGTCTATTCAACCCAAAAAGAATTTTTCAATTCAAACCAGTAGTTCCTGAGATTAGCGCGTTCAAACAAACAAACAAACAAACTCTTCAGCTTTATAATATTAAGTATAGATTTGAAAAAAAAAACAATCGCACCTCAGCAAGCTAAAATGGCGCAACGGTCCCAAGTCCACCTACTACATCCAGGTCGTGGAATCGATGGCCGCATTGGGACAAAAATCTCAACAAGCTACAGGTTTTCGTTCTGCTCGAGTCTGCGCATCTGATTCGTGGTTAAACTACTAAGATTTTGGCATATTTGCGTTGATAGGAAGTCCGTATACACTTAGAAAAAACATATATCATGTTGATGATGTATGAAAAGGCATCCTATCGCTTCGAATAACTGTTATTATAATGACCTCAGCATTGGGTTAGATTAGAGGTAAACGTAGTAAAAATAGAGATGATGATGTACATACATAATATATGTACTTATGTGATAAAACAGGGAATCTTATCATTAATTTATTGTGTACCTAAATAACGGAGAGTTATTGACTGTTATTACTACGATCCTTACACATAGTTAGAAGTTGCAATGTACTTGGTAAATATACCTTTAACGAGTATATTGGAAGTTCTAACCGAAACCAGAAGGGTCTCGATAATTCTCCGATAGGTTCATAATCAGCCAAATTAAAAAAAAAACGAATCTCATCTATGTAAGTGCATGAAAGATATTCGATAGATGAGATTAAAACAGGGAATCCTATCGGTGGATGGTTATTGACTTTTATCACCGTCACCCTTAGCACTTCACACCATGGGGGCGTGATAACCAGCTTGTTTACATTGAACATCCAATAATTGTGATTACAAGTTACAACTATCGCCTGCAGATGCTTTATATCGGCAAAATCCACTATGATAGAGTTTTTGTTATCTTTTCATGTTATGATTACTTATGATTATGAAATACAAAGTTTACTAATGATGCCAGATGATATTAAGATTACTATTGATTTTTGAGTGAAAACGGTGACTGAGGAGACCATATAATCTGTCAAAAATGTAGGGAAATTACAGTTCTTTTTGACAGATAGCGATTGAGATGCGAATGCAATTTTATTGTTGCTTAAAAATGAGTAGAATTGGTCCTCGGAATCCTTTTTCACACATCCGTCAATAGAAAAATCTGGTCTATTTAGATAATAACTAAACCACCTATGACAATAGGTACTTACATATCTGATTCTACAATTTATTCAATCTTTAACAACTTAAAAGTAGTTTTTCAGAGTCTCACAAGAATAAAACGATTTATATTTCCATTTACCAACCACATCGTAGACAACTCAAAGTAAAACCAATCAAGGAAACAAGACTGACAACACATTATACCGATATCCGTCCGTATCGCGTTGTTTAGCAACAAACTAATTAAATTACACTTGATTTGCAGCGAAAATCTTCCTCTGTGTACGATTGGAAATCATTTAATTCCTTAACACTTTGTATCTGAGCTGTTCAGATAAAGATCGTTGTAACACACTTCCGGCGACATACACGAGTTACATGCTTTGCTGATACGCTAGATAATTAAAATGAAACGTTTGTTGTTAATCTATCGAAAATGAGGATCTGAGATTTTGAACTTCAAATAAAAAAGTTAATTGGTCATGGTCAATTGAATCGAGCGAGGATGTAATTCAGGAAGTGGTAAACTTTGACAGTCCAGAAAGAAAGACTTGTGCACCGGGATCAATCAATCAACTCGGTTTATCATTGTCTTAAGTTCTCTAGTAATTTAAATTATGCAAGAGAAATAAATGATTGTCCCGCTCTGGGCTGGAGCGGGAGGGAGTGTCAAACTCTTACTGACTAAAACCCACCCGTGTTTCTCCAAATGCCCTTTGCGTTCCAGGGCCGTGGTGAATCTTTCGAGCAAATTCTTCAACCCTGGCAGACTCCAGTGTCTATTTCTCTCGGTTTAGATAACTCACTAAATTGTAATTCCTGTGAGCCAAGACTTAATTATAGTTATTATCCTAAAGGCCCGAAGATCTAGCAGGAGGAGATTTTAATCAAGAGAATAACTAAATAAAAATAAAAGGGGCGTACAACGAGAAAGTCTACGTTTTTATATTCAAAGGGCATGGCGCTGTTGCTAACCAGAATTTAGCATTCATAAGTTCATGAGTGCAAATAACGAAAAGGGTAGCAATGAATGTTTTTGGAGAACATATGTTTTATTGAAGGGTTGGAGTTTGCGCAATGCGGTAAATAATATCCCATAGTATACGTTTAAGTTTCAACAGGAGCGTTAGAAACGCGACGTTTTTCCTGAGACGACAATTTTAATACATCTGTTTTATTTACTTTTGAGGATGTGACTTTGACATTTTAAAGTGCAAACTCTGGGCAAAGCAACACGGCATCGACACCCACTTGAACAACGAAGTCAAGAACCCTAGATTATATCTATTCCGTACGATTAACAGAGTAATTTATTATCTTCATAAAGATAACGGTTCATATCGCAAACGTTTTCACAACAAACTACGGACATGAAGTACATTCGTACGTGATTTTTAACGTTTCTGGTGTTAAAACGAAGGTCGCGATACTTCCGCGTCTAAAACTCAGACATATTTCGTATTAATTTGGTATAATTGTTACTTCATAAATTATTTTATAGCCGTAAAATCGTAAAATATTGCCCATCCCAAGAATTTACTAGGTTGTTAGATTCGTGGCACTTAGATACTTTGACAAACATGCTCGGTAACGGTAAATTCATATATGGCCCGAGTTTTCTGTTTTCAATTTTTGATACTTTACAATACTGTCATATCACGCTTGGGTAGCGGGTCTATAATTAAACAGAATACTCCTTTACCTGTATGCCAAGAGTTAAGTTCTTCTAGAAGCTAAGTCATAGACAAATGGCCACTGACCTCCTTATTAGTTTTATACTAACTCTAGCTAAACTATAGTTAAGTTCTTTTTTTTTAGACAAGGCAAGCATGCATCGGGTTATCGAGCCGCGCTGTGCTAGGGCGTCATCTTCGCATAGACATCTAGTCATCTATCAGTATGTGTACGCCTTGGTAGAAGCAAAAAAAAATTTACTTAAGTAGTCGTAGTGAGTAGTAATCACCTATCTAAATTGTAGGTACCTAGATAGAAATAAAGATGATGCTTCCAGGCAATATCAATGCGTTGTTTATACGTAGAATCCAAAACAGAGTTAGAAAATCATACGTCTTTTTAATGAAACTTCTACGAGCATTTTATCAAGTTACTGGTGCCCATGAGTACTTATAGAGATATTGAAAAGAAAGAAAAATGAATTTATTAGGCACATACAGATACACACAATAATTATAATATACACAAAAAGGACACTTAATTTTAGGACAGTTACATTATGTGACCCGCGGCTGCGCCAAATAGGTCCAGTTCAGCAAAATGCCAGACAACTAGGAGCTGCCTGACGCTGGTTTTCAACTGAAGCTAACGTTGAAGTAGTAAGATATAATTACTAAAAACAAGTTAAAGTAACAACATTCAACATTACGGCGTACCTATTTCTTGGAATTATTTTATTTTGTAATAACTGGTTGTTAGTTAATGTAAAAAAACTGATATTCAGAGACTCATCTGGTTGGACTGGAAGCCGACCCGACTTTCTTGAGAAAAATGATAAACAAAGCATTTTTCAGTTTGTAAAAGTTAATTTAATACCTACAAGACCCGATGCCATGCGATAAAACGGCGGAAACTGAAATCAAGGTTTTACCTCGAGTAAATCAAATCAAGATCAATTTGTGTAAATAAACCGTAAATACTTTAACTCGAGAAATAAATAAATGTTGTTACAAGATTTTTTTGACATTGGCCATTTATTTAAAACTTGATGTTGAAGTATTTGCTTTTAGCAACATATGTATGTAAGGACATTTCTTTTAAATGATTTCTGACAGGCTAGCGTTTGACCACAATTCCTGATGTTAGGCGATGAAGTGGTTGACGATGGAGCCCGCTTGTTAGAAGTACCTAACCTATTTACTCTTGACTTACAAGATGGACGTGCAGACTTCTGCGCGGATCCACTGCTTATCTCCTGCTAATTTGCAGTTTTGGGATTTGGCGCAACTATTCGCGAATAGTTGAATGCGAGAAAGGCTATCAGAGTCCTATGTCCGGTACTAGGCAGATTTGATTTGATTTTATCGATATTAATACCATTGCACTTGTCATTGAGTGTCCAGTACCTACCGACCAGAAACATCAATAACTAGGTACTTTGCCTTATCTCATTGAAATCGTATCTTACAACAATCTTATTAGTTCAAGTACACTGGCGTTAAAGCCTGATAAAATGTCATTATAAGGGGATAAAAAAAATTGACCATAACTCATATACGACTTGGTACCTAATTAAAAGTTTACACTCCCAGTGGTTAAAACGAGTTTATAAAAATACCATGTTTGAAGATATTAAAAGCCGTCTTAGAATATTTACGGCTTGCTCGGTAGTTGTGTTAATTTAATAAAAGTAATAAAAATGGTAAAAATAAAAATAGTGAAAAAGATGAATGCCAAGATAAAGCCTCTACAAATATTGTTTTTTTGCTATTTAACAGCTATGATGCACTGTTGGTAAATTACAATACTCAGAAATATTTTTTAGAATTATTTGTATCAAGAAAAATTAATTCGCGAAAATTATTGTAATAGAAATAATTTCTCAATCTATTATGTTTCAATCCATGTTTCACTTATCCACTTCACGGCCACTCTGCAGCGAATCAAGAAAGAGACGACAACATCGTATGTCCCCCTTAAACATTTGTCATCTCACTCTACATAATAGATAAGCAATAACCGTGTCTCTCTTTGTTTACGTCCATGAAACGCGGATTCATACAGTAAACGCTTGATTCAAAGATCGTCGTCGGCTATAAAACCTTGATTCGCTGTACTAAATAAATATATTTTTAAATATATATGTTTAAACATGTAAACTATTTCTTTATAGCAGCAAAATTACACAAATGTCAGCGTGAATGATTAAAAAATATCGATTCTCGATTCATCGATTGTCTGCACGTTTTCCATGCACTATGTCAATGTGGCCTCGTAAATCGTAAATGGTGGGGGGAGCGCACCGCTCGCACACCGTCGCACGGTTTCTATTTTGCGTTTCTCGAATTCAGTTACTTTAGCGCGCTGAGTGAGTTCGTATCTCATTCGCGCGTGCATTTTATAATTTATTTATATAGTGTACATACAAGTTTTGTAAAGAGAGACGGTTTATACATAGTGCTAGTGAATAAAAACAAATTATCGAACTGTTGTCTGTGTGCAAATGAACTGTGCCGACAGTGAAGTGAAAATTTTATACGAGTGAAAAATACCTGGATTGTTTTGGATTTGTAACCCCGTGTAACAGGACGACGAAGAGGCTGTGATTTTGATACAATGAGACAAAATAAATAAAACGAAATACACAAAACTAAATTATTTGACGTTTCATGATTACAGTGAAGTCGGTTACGAGTGAAATTCCTATCGACCAATCACATTGACATATCGGTGTGTGGAGCAAGCATATTGTGGGGTGGTTTCGGATTCGGTTGGGTTATAGCATATTGCAGCGCCATCTGCGTCACAGCTCCGCGTGAAGTTATCGCGGGTGGAACTACTCGCGAAATGCTTTACGTGTCGTTTGTACTTTCGCTGAAAGTTGAAGGAATAGTTGCAATATAATTTATTATCGTTTTCATAACCGTGAGCGCTCCGTCAAGCCTTCGGGACTGTTAGGTTAGCGCGTCAAAACGCGGCGTTACGTGGAAAAACTTGATGAGGTTCTGAAGTGGTGGAGTCTACATGGTTTTGGTCAACGGCTGAGCCATGGCCACCGCCACCGCAGAGATGAGCCTGCCTGACAAGAAGCCTGAGCACGAGTCGGGTTACTACGAGGGCAGCGACCAGGAGGGCAGCATGGAGTGCGGATGCCCGTCGCCGGTCAGTTCGCGGAACTCTTCGCACTCGACCAAGCTGAAGCGGCGCCACAGCGCGGGCAAACACAAGAAGGTGCCCCCCAAGAAGGCGAGGACTGAGCCTCCAGTCAATGGCTGCAGTGTGACAGCCAATGGACATGTGGACAAGAGTGTGGAAATTGTGGAGTGCTCAAGTAGTGTGTCGTCAGTGAAGGACTGTAAGAAGCTGGAGGAGCTTATCCCGGTGCCGGGGCCGAGCTCCAAGCGGAGCAGCTCAGTGGAGCTCATTGGGGGCACGGTGCCCGCACCTGCTCGGGACTCAGTTGACTGGAACTTGGTTGATGCTAGTAAAATTAGGAAAAGATGCAAAGGTGAGTTTGTTTTAATTGTTCCTTAGTGTCTTGACGTAGACCACCAGGAGAGGATCATAGAACTGTCCTGAGACAGCTGTAATGTCCATACCACTGTCCTGTATAAGTAACCTCTGTACTTAAAGTCATTCAAACCACTGCTGAAGTATATGTTTACTGAATAACATTTTTAAGAACCACTCTGGATAATAAATTACCCATTATGAAATTAGGTTGTTCCTATATTCATTAAAAATCTATTAAGTAATTATCCTGATTAGGATTACATTTGTTATAGAGAAATGCATTGCTTCCTCTGTGTGCTATTTTTTATAAATTCCCACAAATTGCTGCATTCAAGCAGGTTTTCCAAATGACTCATCTGTTGAAATTGATACTATCATCATTTCCATTATGAAAACTAACAGCAGAATATTCAACTGCTTCATTGATAGACATACTATTAATTTCTACATTATCACATACCTCTTTCAAGGGATGTACTTCTTGCCAGAATTTACACCTTTGAATATGATTAATTAAAACTTAACAGGTATCATCATTTGATTATTTCTACAGTGGACCACTGCTGGACATAAGCCTTCCGAAAGCATTGCCAGAATTAGCAACTTTATTTATGACCTATTAATTAATTGAAATGATTAAGATACCTAGTTACAGATCTTCATCAACTCAATGATGAGTTCCACTGCTGGACCTACCCCATGTTATGATCTAAGTTTGTTGACGTCTACTGAATAGGAATTATAATTCAGAGAAACCATAAAATACTATTATCAAACCAACATGATTTAGTTACCTATCTGCTCTTCCTTTTTATTAATTAAAAGGAAAATCCAATTAAATATAAACAGGAAAACAAAACCATATTTGAGTACCTACTCAGAAATATTATATGACTTCAAAAATATAATAAATATAGAATTAAAGTCAAACTCAGATTAAGGGGGAATCTGAGTTTGACTTTAAATTAGTAATAGTAAACCAAAGTAAATAGGCTGATATGTAATACTTGTGAATGTGCTATGCGAATTCGAATTGATTTCATTGTCATGTGGCACTTAAAATATAATTTCAAAATATTTCTAATCAGCTTGCCTAAGCATATGTTACTTGAGATTGTTTTACTCTAGCTTTCTTGAAGGAAAGAAGAAAGAACAATGTTTATTTAGGACTTACATAAGATAAACAAAAAGTAAATAAAGTCGATATTGAATGAACATTAATTTTAACTGTGATAAGAATAGGTGATAATTGATTATAATTATAATTTGGAAGTAGACAAAAAATTACTCTTTTCTTTCTGCATCCCACCATCGACCAACATTTTATTAATAACTCTTTTATCATCATGCATTTCATGCATCTTCATCACATGCCCATTTCAAGAGATACCATGTTTCTTCAACTCTTTGTCAGCATCTCGTTCCAACTTCCTGGTCATTATTATCTCCCATCCATACCTGAGCAAATACCGTTTCTCCTGCGTATATTGCCTCTAAATAATCTATACTAATATTATAAAGCTGAAGAGTTTGTTTGTTTGTTTGTTTGAACGCGCTAATCTTAGGAACTACTGGTTCGAATTGAAAAATTATTTTTGGGTTGAATAGACCATTTATCGAGGAAGGCTTTAGGCTATATATCATCACGCTTAAGCCAATAGGAGCAGAGCAGCGATGAAGAATGTTTTAAAATCGGGGATTCCACGGGGACGAAGTCGCGGACAGCAGCTAGTAGGCAATATAGGCAGGAGAAACAGTTCCTTTCACATTCAGGATTGTTTCAACAAAAGGAGTAATTAAGGATTACTACAGCAGGTAGCATTCTCTACTATCTGCGTTAACCATGACATAGAACAAAGGTTATGATTTTTTTGCGAACTAAACAATAAATCTTGTTTTTAGCACAAAAAATTGTACAGTTTTAACTGAATGTACAATAATATTTTTCTAACAATGATCTGTTGTCAAAGAAATTGTTTAAGAAACTATAAGAAATTTCTTATAGATTCTTAAACAATTTCTTTGAGCAGTTCTAATCCAATACTTTTCTAGATTTCAACACAAACTCCATCCATTCTAATTTTGAAAAACTCCGCTCCTAACATAATTATAATATTTGGGTAGACAAGTAAATTGAGATAGCAGGAAATCATCCCACATTTATCAGTTCTAAAAGTGGCATTCTATTTCAATCTCACTGTTAAAATAAAATCTAGACTAGATTCTAATCTGGTCTCTGTAGTGAAAGTTCTTTTAAAACTTAGTGAAAGTTGGACCTATTCTTTTTTATTTTGATTTAGTAAGTAATTGCTGTTAAATAAATAATAGGTGAAGGAAAAATGATCTGTGATTTTTAGTGTCATTGTTTTGAAATAAAGTGTTATTTTGCAAGTCCATAAATAAATCAGATCATTATGAAATTATTAGGTTCTATAATAGCTGACACTAGAATAAATAGGTTTCCTGATTTTTTTGGCTTAATTAAATTGGCCTTAAAGGCTATCTTTTTGCGATTATGTTGGCTTAATAAAATTGGTCTAAAGGGCTTTTCTAGAAAATGTTTTCAAGCTTGGAGCACACAACCCAACCCAATTACAAATCCTCTACTGTATGCCTATCTGTCAGATTTCATGAAAAATCAATTCAATTAACAAAAATCCTATAGAATTATCAATTTAGATTTTTTAGGTTTATGATATAGAAGATGGAACTCTTGATGTGAGTCTCTTGACTCTACATTTTTAACAATTCTATACACTAAGTGTATAATATCAGATTGAGACTAACGATCTTCTAAATTAAAACTAGCAGTAATTTAGTATTAATTATGTAACTTTTTTCTCACTTCTAGAACTCTTATCGTTTCCTCGATCATGTGGGAATACAGGGATAAAATATAGCCTATGTTACTCGCTGATATTATAGTTTCCATTGGTGAATAACTGTTAAAATCCGTCCTGTACTTTCGGAGCTTATTCAGTACAAACAAAAACATCAGCCCGTGGTTTCCCGATCCTGTGGGAATACAGGGATAAAATATAGCCTATGTTAATTGCTGATAATGAAGCTTTCCATTGTTGAATAACTGTTGAAATCCGTCCAGTACTTTCGGAGCTTATTCAGTACAAACACAAACATCTTTCCTCTTTTTAATATTAGTAAAGATAAACAAACATACACATGTATGGGAATAACTTGATGGTTCTTGCTATCAGTAGTCCTTGACGCAAACCGCGATAATAATAGTTTCTTATCACTATTGGTGTCCCAAGTCCGGTTTGCCATTTAATTTTAGTTTTATTAGGCACACTCTTAATATGATTGACACTAATTAGGTTTTTATCATGGAAAAAAATAGAAGTTTATCATCCTCAAAATCTCAGCCAATGGGTCATGCCTTCTTCCATATTTCTCGTCTTATAATTTCTGTAGTTACCATATTTCTAGCCATACAATCTTTTTCCCATGTTAGGAATAATAGTTATTTCATACTTTTGGTGTTGGCATAACTGTTAAATCAACACAAATTATGAACATAATAGTGTCAACATTCCATAAGCTCTTATCCCCTTTGAAGTGTTTATCGAAACTTCTTTGGGGGTTTCTACTTAATTTACTATAACTTTTCTTTTCTTGAGTATGTGAAGCCATTATAAAAACTGGGTCAACTTATCTTTAATGGACTATATTGAAAAACCTAATACTCTTTTTGCTGACTCTTCAGATAAGGATTTGTTGAGTTTTTTTTTTAACTTTCACACACAATAATGAAGCAAGTTTAGTTCATAATTTCTATGATTGTTTAATTGAAATGAGTTTATCGATTTTAATTCAATTTTATAAGCATACATTGAAATACCCAGGGAAAAGTAAGATAAACATTTAAAAAATAATGTTTTACTTTGGTAAAAGCAATAATCACAGATATTTTAATATTTTCTATTGAAAACAAATACTCGTTCCAGTGTCAGTTATAGCATTGCTTACCATCAGGTGAGATGTTGACCAAACGCAAACCTATCAATAATAATAATTTAAAAGATATAATTATAAAGGTAACTTTTTATTCCTGTGAGTTGATAATAGTTTTACAACTGACTGGTATTCAAAATCATTATACAAACAGATCACATACACAAACATACTTGAGTCATATATACTCCATATTATGCAACTATTGTATGTAATAGATATTATGGAAATACAAACTCTACTGCATATCAATCACTTGTAATCATAGTGAAAAATACAAAGCAACAATTAATCTGGTTGTGGTTTTTTTTTTTTTCTCATGGAATATATTATTAGGTCTGGCAATTTTCTTTCAATTGTAACTGGTAATTCTGCCACAGTAGGGCCTTCCCAAGTAAAAATTAAACACAGTGTTTTCATTATTGTCACAATAGGGTGTTTCCTGAGTAAAAAATATATGATTATGTTTAGTCCGTCAGTTAGATTAAAGAAAAATATTGGACACGTATTTTTTCCTTTATCAAATCTATAAAAACTGACGAAGATACAAAGCATCAAAGATCAGGAGTGGGGGCTTGTGACGTCACGGCTCGGTAAAAATTGTAGCGAGTAGTGACGTCACACGTGTTTTCAACGCACTGTATCGTCTTCATTTTTTGTTTACGTGAAAAAAGAAAAAATACGTGTCCAATATTTTTTGGAAATCTACCTGACGGACTTATTAGATTTTTTTAGTCAACTACCATAGTATAAACAGGGGTAGTAGTTTATCTTCATACAAACGCACCGCGCACGGCTTGTATGTGTGCGCCATAGTATCTATGCGTCGACGCACGCACACTTTAACAAGTCTCGACCCGTTTCTCAGTGCGCCAGTCGGGGCTAACACTGCACGAGGTTCGCGCGTCACCGCTAAATAAATAAAAAATGTCTGACAGTCGCAGGAGAACGTATTGCTGTGTGTTTGGGTGTCTCAATAATTCATCGATTCCAGAATTATCTCTGTTCAGATTACCTAATGAACAGGAAAGGTAAGCTAGTCACTTATTCTAGCATATAATTTTTACTTGATGATGAGATACCTACTTACTTATTTTTATTAGTTTTCTATCACACAGAGAAAGTAGGTAGGTAGGCCTAATTTCCTACTAGAATATATTAGGTAGGTACTTTTGATCTATCAATTGATTTGCCGCTATTGCTTTGTTTACGTTTAGTTATGCCGATTTCTCAGTATTGTAGGTATAGTAACTAAGTAGGTAAGTACTTACAGTTGTAAAATCAAACCATTGTTGAACTTTATTGACTAATGATCACTGATTTAGTTATACAGAGATGTGTTAAAGTGACAACCCTAAGACAGTAGGCAATAGGGTAGTTGACTAAAAAAATCTAATTAGTCCGTCACATAGATTTCCAAAAAATATTGGACACGTATTTTTTCTTTTTTCACGTAAACAAAAAATGAAGCCGATACAGAGCGTTGAAAACTCGTGTGACGTCACTACTCGCTACAATTTTTAACGAGCCGTAACGTCACAAGCCCCCACTCCTGATCTTTGATGCTTTGTATCTTCGTCAGTTTTTATAGATTTGATAAAGGAAAAAATACGTGTCCAATATTTTTCTATAATCTAACTGACGGACTAAATATAATCATATATTTTTTACTCAGGAAACACCCCTATTATATCGCGAATTAGGCCGGAGATAACCTACTTCACCTGTTTATACTATGCAACTACCCTATTCTTGGAAACCTTCGCCATTTCACTGATATAATTTGCAAGCCTTTAACGTAAATATAGACCGCGAAACAACAGACATTTCCTAAGAAAGGAGGAAATTAAAATAACCACAAACCAACCACTGTTAATGCCTTTTTGGTCTAGTGGGCGCAAACAGTTCAATTCTCGGGTCGGGCAGTGTTATTTGGTTTCCCCCCTCAGGAATTTCTAAAAAAAAAACCGCCCAGGGTCTGGATTTGTAGCCAGTAGATAAGAACAAGCCTACATCAGTAAACGTCAGTGGACTCTTCACGTGACCAGAAGTCATTTTTCGGCCAAATATTCGCTTAACGATATCATCCTACGTGATATTGTGTGTGTGTTTTGGGCACTCATCCCATAACAGCGATGTGATCGAGTTTTCGATGTCCACTCATTTTTATTGTTAGCACATGGGACTTAAATTACATAATTCACAAAGCAATGCTGCCAAACCTAGGCGTGATGTTATGTTATATTTCAGTGACATTTTTTCTTTAAAGAAAAATGTTGGACCGTTCAATAATTATGGTTTTAAATACGCACGGATCACCTTCAAACGCCATCGAGGAATGGTGGCGGTTACCTAACTAGCGACCTTTGAGAAATATGAATTTAGTAAATATTGGGTCGACGCACCATTGACTTTGTCGAACACAAGTTAGACGGCGGTATATTGATATAGCTGCCTGCGTCTTATAGTTATTAGTTTAGTTTAAAACAGGTGGCCGAATCGAGTTGAGAATCGTTAAGGCTTTAATTTGATCTCGAGTGATTGGATCGAATGATATGGCATCGATGATTTGAAGACTCTTGATCGATTAACTTTCCGTATACTGCATATTTTGTAAGTCGCTTGCATCTGCGCCGTGAATTTGCAAGTCTGATTAATCTCAAAATTGACCTAAAATACTTGCATTGAAACAAAAAATACGGTCTTTAAATGGTAACTTGTACTCCATTGAACTCAAAGGTTTATTTACGAACCTAAAATATCATAAGATTGCCATGATATATGTCGATAAACCCGGATGGACAGCATTGCAAAAACCGAATGTGAAATAAAATGTAGCTTGTTACATTGCAATGCTAGGTACAATTTTACACCAATGTCGCAGATTAAATAATTACAGATGGGTGTCAATGAACCGTTGACTTTGTTGAGCAAAAACAGTATGTCTACATAGTTTGTTTATCGCCAATTCTTATGTAAATCGTTATCATATTATACTTTAAAACATAAACGATAAGAGATGTTGTTATTTCGATTGTGTTTTTGTTCTATGGGAGGAATTTTATCATAAAAATACTGTTGAAACTTAGTATATTTAATACAAAAATATATAATAAGCATATACATAAGTATATGAAAAAGCCCATTCACTACTACAGTTATAGTGCAAACTAAGATGAACCAATTGCCAGCAAGAATAGTCCTGTTTGCGTAATATAGTACACTAGCAACGCCCCACGGTTTTACCCGCGCAATTCAGGGTGTTGTAGCTTTCTAACGGTGAAAGAATTTTTGATATTTATTTTATTATTTTATTTTAGTAAGTACAGTGACAGACTACAGACTAACGGCCGAACCCAATAACCGATCTATCGCATACTGGAGATAGAAAAAACAAATGAAACAACAGAAAACCTATATCATTTTTCTGTTGTTTCATTTGTTTTTCTATCTCCAGTATGCGATAGATCGGTTATTGGTTTCGGCCGTTAGACAATTATCGGTCCAGTAGTTTTTGAGTTTATTCGTTACATACAAAAATACAAATCTTTTCTCTTTATAATATTAGTATAGATAGGGGGATAACTGGCCGAAGCATTTTACTCACTAATTTTAGACTAATACGGAATATGCTTTGAAAAACCCATCGCGTACCTATGAAATTGTTTATTGTTAGCGCATGATAAGCTTCTAACTAAACCAACGGCGCAAAATAACTAACCAAAATTAATTAAAAAACAACCAACTACCTATAAAATAACTACACTACCTACCTAGCTTTATATTGCGAAGAGACTTTCAGTTTTAGTCAAGGGACATGTCAGCAACTGGATTGTGAATCTTTATTGTTTAGAGAGGGTTTGTTCACATAACGTACATACGTAACATACTCAGATAGATGATAGAGAGAGCAGTGATGGCCGAATGGTAACGGCTCCAACTTATGAATTGTAGGTCGCGGGTTCAAACCCAGCCAAGCGCATTACTTTCTGTAATTAATTTCATCATCACTGCTCTCAAAACGGTGAAGGAAAACATAGTGAGGAAACCGGCATGTCCTAGAGCCAAAAATTCGAAGATGTGTGACATTCACCAAACCGCACTGGGCCTGCGTGGTGGATTACGGCCCATTCCCTCTCCTAGAGAGGAGGCCTGTGTCCCAGCGGTGGGAACATTAAAAGGCTGATTATGATTTATGCTTACGCAGATAAAAAGTGGTTCTTCTATGTATAATTCCCACTATTACTCACCAGTGTCTAGGTTAGAAACTAGTAAAAATAAGTGATGTACCTTATTTATGTAGAAAACATGCCACAATAAGTGAGAATATTTTCCAACTAAAGTAGAACGGATTTGTAAGACATGATGGATTCAAAGTAGATCCGAAGTAAAAGTGAAAATCTCTGTGACGCGTAGGTATGTTGTTTTAATGTACATAACGGGACACAATACTGGAACAGTTAGTTTGGGTACTTTTAGTAGGGTTTTATGTGTTTTTTTTCATGGTGTATAGTTGAGTATGGCGGTTGTTTGGAAACATTGTTAAGGATGATGAGTTCTTGAGAATAACATTATCTTGATGCCTGACTCAAATAACTGCATCAAATAGGCTGCGAAAATAAGTACTGAGATCTCAATCAGTAAAAATACACTATAAAGCTAGTTTCACACATTACTGTGTCGGGGTGTGTCGTGCCGTAGGATGTACACCAATTATTGTACGAGTATCTTTTTTTTTTATTGTGAGATCGATTTGCTCTTGACTCTAGTCTAGGTCACAGGTGACAGAGACAAAGTCGACGATGGAATGAGCTTACCCAAAAGAAGCGTGTTCACGAGAGATTAGGGTTGAATGCGTTCGGAAACACAGACACAGGCAGAGAATATATTCAACACATATCGTGAGTTTTTTTTATCCAATCAACTGTGTCAGAAGGTGCCACGACATGACACAACGACACACGTATTTAAGAATAAACTATAACCCTCAAGAATGTCATAACAATATCTCAAGTACCAGATTTTATCAATAATGCTATAATTTGTTTTGAGCTCTCTGAAACTTCTCATCACTAGAAGTGAAATTTAAACACACTTTACGTAATATGTACATCATCATCTTCGTCGTTTCCCAAAGAAACAGCTGAATACCAGTATTTCACATGGAGCGGCTGCCTACCAAACCTCCAAAACCCATTAACTGGGTAACACGGTACTTCTTGGCAAGATTGGAGTCAGATTTACTGGCTTCTGACAATCCGTGACGACTGCCAAAGATCTACAAATAACCGGGACCAACGGCTTAACGTGCTTTCCGAGGCAGGGAGGAAACTCGGTATGTTAAGATGGTCACCCATCCGCAGACCAACCTTGGCAAGCGTTGCTTATCCTTGAAGATGGACCCGTGCGGCTGTTAGTCTTTAGCCATGAGCTCCTCAAGTAGACAGACTTAAGTTTCCAGAAATTATAATAAGTATTCAATACCGCTTAATAGGGATGTTTCCTGAGTAAAATTTATATGATTATGTTTAGTCCGTCAGTATGATTATAGAAAAATATTGGACACGTATTTTTCCTTTATCAAATCTATGAAAACTGACGAAGATACAAAGCATCAAAGATCAGGAGTGGGGGTTTGTGACGTCACGCGGCTCGATAAAAATTGTAGAGACTAGTGACGTCACACGAGTTTTCAACGCACTATATCGTCTTCATTTTTTGTTTACGTGAAAAAAAAAAAATACATGCCCAATATTTTTTGGAAATCTATCCGACGGACTAATTAGATTTTTTTAGTTAACTACCTACCCTATTCTATGACGTCATACGCCCGGAAAATTTGACGCTTATATTAATAAATGTTAATTTTGTTACAGTTAATCTCAACGGCCCCGCTAAAGTGGACATATCACATTTTGACCTGCTCAAAGTACTTGGCACTGGTGGTAAGTACCGTAATATAAGTCCTTAATGTTTACTAGAGTTATTGAAATAGAAATAAGCGTTTCATGTGCTTGTGAGGTACTTGATAATAACGTATTATGACCTCTGTGTGTATCGATTGACGACTCAATTTCCTGGGGTCTGGTTTTGATAGCAGAAAAATTAACCAACTTGCTGGAAAATCTGATGGGAAGTTATAAAAGCCAAACAAAACGATTAATATGAGATTTACAGGCAGAAGTTAAGGCCTTCTTTCGCCTATGCCTGTCTATTGTTTAATTTTCGAGAGCCAAAAGACTTGGTCTTAATACACTTTGGTGCTACCAGTAGCACCAAATCTAAAAATGCTTGTCCCAGGATAAGCATTTTTAACTAACTTTCCAAGTCAAATAGGTCCACCATCTAAAACGAGTGGAAGCGATTCTTCTTTTTTCTTCACCAAAAATTCTCCAAGAAAGTCTCAAAACGAAATGAGCTCAAAAATTGCGTTAATAGTTTATATCCGGTTTGCTTTCCTTGAAATAGTTTACCTAGCTGTGCCTTTCCGGCTCTTTTCATTAGTTATTTCTTCACCTATATCTTTTCCTGCTGTTTATTTAATAGTCTAATAATCATATTTAATGTATTATAGTATATTCAAGCAACAGTACAATAGCAGATGCAATATTAAAACAATTAACCAATCAACACCCCGTGAATGGCCAGTCATCAAAAACGTTTATGCAAAGAATCTAGCCACGCCGAAAGAAAATGTACCCGCATATGAACCGAAACGGCGAAACCGCATGAATCTGAATAAATTGTAGTATATCCAAGCAACGGTACAATAGCAGATGCAATATTAAAACAATTAACCAATCAACACCCCGTGAATAGCCGGTCATTCACCCGGTTCATGGTGCACTCGTACCAAGGCCCACACCGTGTTACCAGGAGCGCAGGAATGTAGTGGTAGCGGTAAACGGACGAATTTTTTGCAGATCTACCACAGTAGACCGTAGTAAAAGTAGTTTTAATGTATAGGCTGCGAAGTAGCAGTTTTCATTGGAGAACTGGCTGTAGCTGTAGATACTTTTGCTGGAAAATAAACGTGCATATTTTTTTTATCTGTGTTACGAATGTGTTTTTTATCTGTGCAGTTCAAAACTGCTCTGAGTAAATAAAGTATTACTCGATAACTGTTCAGAAAGTTACCATTACATTGCAGCTGTCATAAAAGAGACATTTTGTCTGTTTACAAACTAAAATAAGGCTTTTAAAAGACAAATATAAAGGCAATATACAAATATCTCTTCGAATTGACCTGTTATTGTGTCTACGTCCAGGATATAAAAAATATCAGTTCCTTGTCCTTTTCAATCCTCATAGCGTTTCCTCAACAAAACCTGTTATTTAAACACTTCCTGTTTATATCAGTTCACTTCTTTTTTAGTAAATTTAAAGGGCAATGACTTTGTACAATGATAAATTATATAAACTTGCCGGTGTTGCAATTACAGAAACGTATGGGAAGCTCTTTAATTCCTTTTAAGGACGTAAAGACCAATCTGTCGTATGACTGGCCAATATTTGGGTACCTAGGGCCTTGCAAGGTGATCTTTGATCTAAATGCCTTATTTAAATGTTCTGATTTCTAAAGTACGCTGTTTATTACCAGAAGTAGAAAACTTCTGGTACTAAACAAGCCCACTGGTACTCATTTGTGTATCTCTTGCCAGATTTTAAAGATCAGAAATACTATATCTAAGCTTCTGTAGCCACCACCGCTACTTTTTTTGCTACAAGGCATTAATATTGAGTAAATTCACCTCTAAATATTCACAAAAAAGATCATCTACATGGAATAAATCTTTATTGAAACAGGTATTTTATCACATCTGCGATAAAAAATCTTTAAAATTCACATCGCTTCACTTTGGCATCGCAAAATCCCGCCTAGCAACAGTTAGGTAATAAAAATATAATGGCAAGTAATTATTGACCGCAGCCCTCTAAATTCAATCACACTATTAATTTGGAAGAAGCCTGATTGTAATCACGTTTACTAAAACGTTACGTTCCACGATATTAATAACGAACATACCTTTATTACCGTATTGTTGATCTGGAGACGATTATAGGCTGTTTTAACGGGGGAGATGTCGCAGGCAAAAACAAGTCATTTTGATTGTTTCTCTTATTCTGGAACTTTGAAAAAGAATTTTAGATAAGCTGAGTCATCATCATTGTTCTCTTGCCTTATCCCAGTTTGTTCCGGGTCGCCGTAAAATATCTTCGTTTCAATTCTTCCCCATTAGTCTTTGTGTCAGTACTCCGAAGTCATCCCCTGTCTAGCCATATTTTTCATGCAGTCGCTTCTTTGGACACCTCCTTCTCTTATTCCTTCCAAGTTCATACTCATTTCTCGTGCTCGTTTATGCTCGTTTCTTTGTCACTGTTCTTGACATTGACACGATGTAATGTGAAAATTTGCTGTCGGTAAACTTCGCAGCAAGGCTGACTTCTCAGTGCGCTTGGGCGAGTCAATCGAGGAAATAGATATATTATCTCTAATGACAAGGTCTTCCTCCAACAACTTCAGTTCTCCGACGTTTTCATGCTAATCCCTCCAGGTATTTTCTCGCTAAAAGAAAGCTAACAAGTTATGCGTATGCACCCTGGCATTGGTCATGGCGTCCCGGTAAATTGTGTCGTAATCGTAAAACGCGAGGACGAAGCCAACGAAGTGGCGTATAATAGCCATAATATTTTGATAATATTACTCCTTTCTCTCCGTTTACGACTTTGCCAGATAAGCAGCTGCATGTGTGATCTTTTTTTTCGTCGTAAAATGTACATTAACTACCGAAAACGACAGCAAATTTCGGGTTTTTAACCGACTTCTAAAAAAGGAGGAGGTTCTCAATTCAGATGTTTGTATGTTTTTTTTTATTTATTTTTTTTATTGTTTGTTCGCGCATAACTCCGTCGCTTGTCAACCGATTTGAAAAATTCTTTTTTTGTTGGAAAGGGTATACTTCCCAAATGGTCCCATGAAAATTTTATCGAAATCAACCAAGCGGTTTTCGAAAAATTAACAAAAATCTAAAAAAAATATGTACATTTTCTACATTGATGACCTCTTAGTTTACTCTGCGAAGGAGCAGTACGTTTTTTTTACACCAATGTGATTGGTTCGTTTAGGTGGGGGAGGGGAGGGGGTGTAGGTACCACTAAAAAGTGAAAAATAAAAAAAACTTTTTACAAAAAATAAAACCGACTTCTAAACAAAAAAAAAACCAAAAAGTATAAAATAACTTTAATTTCGGAAGTCGGTGTGTTCAACAACAAAAAAGCAACCAAAACACCGAGTTCCGAAATTAAAGTTATTTTATACTTTTTGGTTTTTTTTTTGTTTAGAAGTCGGTTTTATTTTTTGTAAAAAGTTTTTTTTTTCTCAAATTAAACGTTCAGTTGTCCATTAGCATCTCCTCGTGTCCTTGTTTGTTTGATTTAATCTTAAGAGCGAGTTTTAATAATGAAGACATCCCACAATTTATTAGAGCGATTGTGTCTGGCCTTACTTACCTGTTCATCTGTTAATGCACTGTCTCACATTGAATTCTTGAGTTTTGTAATGTTTTTTATCATCATAATATACCTCATCAACCAGTGTACTGGTATTTTGTAATGTTTTTACTCCTTGCACTAACCTCCTTGAGTTCCATAACCTGTGCAAGTTGATCTTGTCTTTTTTTTAAACGTTACGTATTCTATGGTTGAATATTTGAAAACAGAACCAGTAACGTGACTATTTCCGCGTGTATCGATGCGTTTCTGCATCGCATTTGCAACTGTTATGTAACAACACATTTTCTGTATAATTGTGCGTACTTGGCTATTCCGTTTTTACACTGGAATGGACACCCTAGGGTGTTACGTTTCCTGTTATGTAGTGCTTGTAACCTTTTTTGAATAACTGTTCATTGCAGCTTAGCATAACATGGCAGAATCGTATTGTTTATGATGTTTTACGATACTATGTTAGTATCAGAGAAACAGTTCACATATTTGATTCAGACGTTAAATCTACATCTTTGTACCTTTGCATGAAGTCTAAATAATAAAATAAACGGATGTTCTGATATTATATGGAACTTCTCCTTAAATTAATAGCTTCGTAGTCGAATTTTGTCCAGGAAAATCTCTTGAATTCGGGATATAATAGATTAAAACAGTATTCAGTCCATTTTTATGCGGAACAGTTTCCGTAAAAATACAGATTTCCTGCAGTATAAGCTTAAAATACATTCAGTTGATGACTTCAACAGTAGTAAACATTCGTAGATTTTTGATAAATTTAAAACTGCTGCACGTGATTTCAACCTCGTTTCCTCGTTCGTTTACTGATTCCCAGCCATTCTGATTCCTGTAAAATAGAATTAAGTTAGAATTTAGATATTCTATCTATACTTGATCTATGTATACTTACGTTTAGATTTGGTTCAATGGAAATGCCGTCTGCATGGATATTGATATGATTCGTCATTTCGTGGAATATTAATTTGTATATGATGTTAACTATGGATGACACTGACACTGTTACGTTAGGTTTATTCTAAAATAAAATAATTGCAACTTTTGATTATCTCAAATAATTATCGCTTCTTGTAAAAACTCTGCAAATCATTACAAATTCCTCCACAAAGCTCGTATATCGCACTGAGGTTCTTATACAGATGGCAGTAAGGATATGAGAACCAAACTCACCCATGACCCCTGGAGGCCGGTGTCCTAGCGATGGGAAAGTTATAAGCTGATTATGCCAAGGACCAGAAGCTAATGGCAAACGTGACTGCGACCATGTTTTAAACATACGTGATCTAAGAATGTACTGTCGACATGTTGAAATTTCTCATGAATTCGATTCGTAGATAGAAAAATCTGTGTGAGAGATGATCTGAGTATAAAGCCACTACCAAGATGACGACGAATATAAAGATTTATTTATTTAAATTAAGTACAGCCACATCATATAGATTGCACAAATTAAAACAAACTTAATAACAGAAAAAAGAACTAATGCACATGACAATTAAGGCGTACATAGCGCTCATTAAAACAAAAGTGCTGCCTTGAATTAATAAGTTTTTTTTTTAAGATAAGATCTATGGAATAGGAGTTGTCAACTAATGAATTGGAAGAGCAGGATTGGTGGTCTACCGCGCGTTTTCTTCTCTAATCTCTTCTTTAAACAGGCGTTACTAAGTCGCTGGCTGTCTCATTCTGGTTCTTTTTCTAAACCATGCAAAGGATTTTGATATGGGTTTGAGTAAAATTGCATCCGTTCAAAGCCGGGGCGGGTCAGTAATCTAAAATTATAAAAATGAATTCCTATTTCCCTTGGTCACGCCATCACGCATGGACAGCTGGACCAATTTTGCTAAATCTTTTTTTATTGTAGGAAGAAGGTTCTTATGTAAATTAAAAAAAAAACCTACATCCGAGCGAAGCCGAGACGGGCCCTGGTTCATAAATAAAAAAGACTTTCGAAAGCTTGTGTTAATTATGAAACGTTTGAATTTTTAATAATGAGGACAATTTTCTTCATAAATTGTTTATTATTGCGAACTACATACATGGTCAGTAACGGAGCCTTATCACTCTCACAATAATATATTTATCGTAACCAAACAAAGCGAAAAATAGCTAAAGGAGGCTACACAGTTATGTCAAGAACAAGATTGTCAGTAAAGACAGACCGGTGGCAAACGTGACCCGTGCCATGTTTTGAGTGCACGCGCACTCAGCTGGAGAGCTTTCGAAACCAAAACAACTGAACGTAGTAGGTAGACAGAATATTGGGACGGGAAACAATAAAATTATTATGAGGTAAACACAAGGGATAGTTTATGGGTTTGATGATATTACCTACCTTAAAATCAATAGTAAAAATAATATGGTATGGAAAAAAGAGGATGTGATGTAAAGGAATGAGGGAAACGTTGTGAGGAAGGTTTTGAGTATTCATTTGAAATGCAAGAAGAGTTATAAGTAGACCAAAGAAACGAAAGATGACTTGGTGGCAGATTATAATGGAATTGAAGTAGATGAGTACTGAGATTACGATTAATAAAGAAGTATGGAAGAAGATGTTGCATCAACTGCAAATAAATTGGCGCTCTTGGCCCTAAATAGCGGTGATAGTGAAAATTACATTTGGTTGGCGTTGAGTGGTAGTTACTGAACTAATTGCTACTGAAGTTGTTGATAGCAGTCGACACTGAATGTGCATAATAAAGGCATATGCTGTCTAGGTTGTCAAAGGAGTTAATGTAGCTCTCCAACGCTCTTTCCTCGTTCGTTCTGTGAATGTTTTCCAACAAACATGTGTTTTCCCACAAACCCAAATAAGTAGAAGTCACAAAAAAATATATGGTTCTTTGAATTTTAAATAAATGTCAGCAACCACGAGTGTTCTGTAAACTAACTGATAAGTGTTTCATTTTGTTATTCGATGTTGAATCGATAAGTTTTTCGTCAAAATGGCTGTTACCACATTGTCCATATCCCTGGGGTGCGATAAGGTTTAAATGGTTGTTGAATGACAAGCAACACGTGTGGCTGTTGTTTTACTTTGCTTATTGTGATTTTTATAAGCTATCATGATTAACATGAAAATGACATTGTTATGAAACATGTGCAGATATATTTTGTTGATAGAAAAGGGTTTGTCTATTTCTTTTAGTATGGCTCTGCCTATATTATCGTTAACGATGTTTTCTTTGTTTTTATCGTATCTTTGTTAGATATTGATGTTCAATCACATCGTTCGTATTTGCTTAGTCCGCGAACCATTGAAAGCTCGGCAGAATAACTATTGGTGGGTCCAATATTTTTTATTTTTATGTTTTATTAATAGTTTTCACTAATTACTATCTTTTTTTGGACAATAAACAGCTACAATACTCATATTTACAAAAAGTGACGATTCAAACGATCGTTTACAATATTGCAGCCCACTGCATTATCTACTTACTAAAAAGATTATCGGCAAAAAATACCGCTGGATGAAAAAATACATAAATTAATAAACATCATTATTACGTTTGGTAAAAATTAAATTATAAAATAAAGTAAAGTAGCAGTAATAAAACCCTTTTGTACAATACATGGAAAATGGTTATGAGATAAGGAAAACTTACATGACTACTGTAAATACATTAATATCAATACTGTGTTGTCACTTTCATGTTTTAAACATGAAGCATCTAGTTTCTGATAGACTAACAAGAGAAGAAAGCTAGGTTGTCAAACACATCGATTTAATTGGCTTTTGTTAGTCAGTCAACTAGAGCAGTTAACATGAGTTTGATAAATCCGCTAAATAATTTGTTTGTGTTGTTTTTATTTGCCTTTTTACCAATTAAAATAATATCTGTATTCATAAATGAATCATTGTTTTCGTGAGTCATACGATTACGATTGGTTTATCCATGTATCATCTTTCAGTCCAAGTACTGAGTCTAACAACAAAACATCTTCAATGTTATTCTTTGCTAGCAATTTGCATCAAACTACACTTCCTAGAATTCTGCTCTAATCTGTAATGACCTCAGAAGGTGATTTCCTACGTCACTCAACAAAAAATACCCAACATTATCAACAAGGTATGACAATAACAAACTTTAATCCCGACGTCATAATCATGATATTATAATTGATGAAAAACTATGCGTAGCTTCTTATGTAACATACGTATGTGACGATATCGCAGTCATATATTAGGTGGCAAATACTTTAATAGAACATCGTTGGACGCGAGTGTACGTCATGATTTTGCATTGACTTCGATCGTGACGTGACGGTCTCCTTCCAGTGCATTGTCCGTAATGACGTTCGTATTATCGATAATGTTCAGCAACTTGTGATAAACAAGGCATTTAGCATAATCAAACCACGTTTTAGCTGTGTTTTACGTTAAAGTGTATCAATCTACGTAAGTTACGAGGTTGAATGAAACTTGTTACTTGTGGCTTGTGTTGAGTGTTTGTTTTATATTAACTTAGCTTTTGTCCACGACTTCGTAATCGCATATCCAATGTTTTTCTGTTCCCGTGAGAATTTTGGGAAATCCTCTCTTAGAGTTCCCCTACACTCCCTATGCAACAGAACATGCCATATTTCAGTTCTACGACCAGTACTTGGTTCCGACTGTGCGTATCCTGTCAGTTACTCAGTCGGTCAGTAACGGAGGAGTATTATATAAATTGATTTGAATGTGCTTCTTCATCAGCTGGATCACACAGATCTATGGTATTCCTTGGTATTCTATCGTGTGATATCGGCGTAATGTTCTACTAGTTACCGGCCGTGTCGGTGATGTAATGTCGGCGTATGTTATTAACACCAGTAGGATATTGAGTCTGTACCGTAATATGTTCAATAGTGCTGGAACAGTAACAGCGTCAGAGATTACTTGCTTATTTAATTGCAGTTCTGTTATTTTTATCAGCACTGTTTCAATAAGCACATTCAGTTCAGCAAGCAAGTCTTGCATAACGTCAAAAATTGTTTAAAAGGAAAACAGTTTATAGGCAAAGTGATCTTTACTGACACAAATGTAGCAAAGATTTGTACATGACCGTTAACCAAGCTAAAATATTGGTCGTACAAATCTTACCAGTTACAGATTATTTGCGTTTCTTCTTATTCACAGAGCGCGACGCGTGAATGACACCAATATCACAGTAAAAATATGGAACAGTATGGAAACTAAGCCCATTTGTTGAAATAATTACCTACGCTCCAGTAGAGAGCTAGGGTTGTCACTTTTAATGTTTGCAATAAGTGTTTTATTGGAACGAAGTTCTTTAACACGACTTGCGGTAGGAGTTGACTGGGAGAAATACTTAGTCACGCGAAAATGCGTTAGTGCATGTTATTCCATGCGACTTTCTTCTTTGGTCAAAACGTAAATAATGCCATTGTAAAAAAAAAAATACAAACTGAATATTGTTTATCATTTCTATGCCATTTTATTCCATTTCAATTATACCTAATATCTGCCCTAAAATTTTGATGAAGAATTTCTGTATGTTGAATAAAAAAACTTTTTACAAAAAATACAACCGACTTCTAAACAAAAAAAAAACAAAAAGTACAAAATAACTTAATTTCGGAACTCGGTGTTTTTGATTGCTTTTTTGTTTTGAACACACCGACTTCCGAAATTAAAATTATTTTGTACTTTTTGGTTTTCTTTGTTTAGAAGTCGGTTGTATTTTTTAAAACAAAAAAGCAATCAAAAACACCGAGTTCCGAAATTAAAGTTATTTTGTACTTTTTGTTTTTTTTTTTTGTTTAGAAGTCGGTTGTATTTTTTGTAAAAAGTTTTTTTATTTTTCACTTTTTAGTGGTTCACTCCCAGCTAAACATACCCATCACAGCGTACGTGGTATAAATTGGTGTAAACAATAAACATACATGCGATTTCAGCTATCCCGACAGATTTGCTATCATTTATTGAAATTAACAAAAACCCGCTTGTTCGATTTCGATAAAATTTCCATGGGACCATTTGGGAAGTTTACCCTTTCCAACAAAAAAAGAATTTTTCAAATCGGTTGGCAAGCGACGGAGTTACCTATGCCCGAACAAACATTAAAACGACTAGAATATAATGCTGTCGTAAAATGGTCATTTATTTTTTCATACTCATAAGGATTAATTTATTCCATACTAGCTTCTGCCAGCGACTTCGTCCGCGTGGAATAGTTACTTTACCCCCGATTTTGAAACTCTCAGCCCGATCGGTTTAAAATTGACAAAAGATAGACATGCTGTTTCGGGATATTTTTTAGATAATTTTATGTAGAACATTTCCGTAATACATGATTTCTATGTAACTTTAACCATTAAGGCTACACACGCGACGGAAGCTTAAAAAATGGAGTAACTTCTTCCGTTTTCCCAACATTTTCCTTCACTGCTCTGCTCCTATTGATTGTAGCTTGATGAAAAGTATACTATAACCTGCCCAGGAGTATGAAGAATAATTGCACCAAGTTTCGTTAAAATCGGTCGAGTAGTTTTTGTTTCTATAAAGAACATACAGACAGACAGACAGACAGACAGACAGACAGACAGACAAAAATTTTACTGATTGCATTTTTGGCACCAGTATCGATCACTAATCACCCCCTGATAGTTATTTTGAAAATATATTCCTTGTACAGAATTGACCTCTCTACAGATTTATTATAAGTATAGATGTTATATAAATTATAATACAATATAAATTAAAATTAGTTTTCGGTATAAGGATTTAATACTACTATTAAAAATCTGTGCTTGGGTACACAGTTTTTGCAAAACGAAAACCTGAGTGGTCCACCTATAGACATTATAATAGCTTAGGTATCATCTATGAACACGGCACCCGCCACTGAGCGCACCGCGAAAGTCCCTTAGGGGCCTCGTAGATGTGCGCGTCTGTGTGAGTGTGCCGTTTCGACCATTTGTTCGTAGTTTCTGTACTGTTCCATATTTTTACTGTGCCAATATTGTTCTCTTTTCGTCACTTTTTCCTGTACGAAGTGCATCATACTGTTTTTAAGGACACGACTCATTACTGTCGTCGTTAATTAGTCTAAATGCAGTCGTCGCGTACGTCTGTCACAAAAACAATGCAGTTTTATTAGCTACATGAAAGCAACATTTTTGTAAAAGTTTTACCAGTGGTCCTTTACGTTTCCGTTCTGGAAATTGGGAGTTTCTTTAGTAAAGTTGGTACCATCGTTAATGTTTTTGAGACTAGCACTAGCCTGCGTCTTTTTTCACCCTGTATCTTTCATTCCCGTGGAAATTTCATAAAGTCCGCCATATTCTTCGTTTAATTCATAAGTAAAGTAAGTAGACTTTGTACAAAATCAGTTTTCTTGGTCCAAGGATTTGGACTGGTCGTCGATTAGTTGTCAGCCAGTGAATGTGAGTCAAGGCTTATTTCTAAATGATGATTGATAAGATCTTTCAGTATTTAAATGATTGATATCGATTTTGATATAAATAATCACAAGTTCAGCGTGCTTAAACCCTATCAAATGCTTTACTTGAATCCGTCTTTGCAGTTCTCTCTATGTGGCTGCTCAGCTGCATTTTCTAATCCAGTAACTTACATCCTTATTGCGTTGCACCCTGCTCATCACAATGAATTATTATGACATTTAAAAGTTAAACTATCAACAGAGCTCGTCTTTGGGTAGGTACTAGGTAAGGTGCATCTGTCAAATGACAATAGCCTTCGCCTATGCGCTTATGGCCATTGACTTCTGAAAACAACTATACACATAATTTTATTATTGCGTTTGTTATAACTTTTCTCTACATATCTTTTATACGCAGTAAGGATTACTACGAATTTGACACATAGTTTTATTGCGCGCACGATGCAAGCTACCTAGTCTAGACTGTATCGTTTTATTGCTACGTTTAGCCCCCCGTCTTTGCCTGCATTGATGTAGCGTGCCGACTTATTGTTTAATTAAAGATTTTACTGCCTATTATTCTTTTAATTTGTTTCGATATGGCTATGTTTTGTACTGCATAAAACGTTTCGAGCTAAGTATTTATTTTGATTTGCTTTGGCTTTAATTAGACTGGTTAAGAGTTGACTATACGAGCCGCTTGCAAAGAATTGGGATATTTGAAATGTGCAAATACGTTAGTAAACCACCCATTTGGGTAAGATAAAACTCATTCGTATTTCTGATTAAAAAAAACAGATTGCAGCAACTAATCTCAGTTTTGGCATAGCCGTTTTTGATAACCCTATAAACGCCAATATAGTGGGAATCCCAACCTCTACTGTTACGTTATACTAAAGCATGCTCAAAACACTTATAAAATTATTATCTTCAGTCATCAATCCATCCGCCATCATTACTCTAATCTTGAAGAGGGTTTTAAAACTTTAAACCCGAAATACATAGTGAAATTGAGTGTTTCTCTAAATATGTTTTATTTAAATAAGTTATGGAACTCCGGGTGCATCCGACCTTACCCTTGCCTGAGGGAGACTTTTTGTTACCATTGTGGGGTGAGAGTTTCTAACTGTGAAATGGGGGCGGGGGCTGTCTCGGAATGCGTGTTGGTTGGTAGAATTGTTCTTTCATTCAAAGAACTTGAAGAGGATGTGTGCCGCGAGATCTTGTTCTTCTGGCACTCTATACACTCTCTGGTCCATGCCCGGCAGTCCTTCTTCAGACCAGGCCAAACGAATCGGGAAGAAATCAATTTGACCGTGGCCTGTCTACCGGGGTGGCTCAGCTGATGAAGCTTCTGGAACACACGCCGTCTGTATGGTTCTGTAACAAAAGGACGTATGTTGTCAGTGGAGGTGTCGCAGTATAGCTCAATGTCTGTATCTGGGAGGCGTATTCTCTTGAGCTTGAGTGATGTGGTGTTGCATGTCAGGAGTCCTTGCAGCTCAGGATCGCTTTCCTGGGTATGTGCAAGGGCTGCATAGTCCAACGTTGGGACTGTAATAGTTTCCACACGTGATAGGGCATCTGCCACGACGTTGTCCTTAAATGAAACTGTCCGTAAAATTTGACGTTCAAAAAGTGCTGTCTATCAGCCTAGTTTGAATAAATGACTTTTGAATTTTGAATTTTGAAAGATTTGGTTGAACTGTTCCTATTTTGGCTGGAAATGATTGTTTTGTGTCCGGTTCTATGAACATTTAAAATGTAAGTTTTTGATTCTAAGGTGGAGATTTAAAAAAATATTACCGATAGAAAATATCCGTTGAGATCAAATCTTCTCTGCCCAACTCCAGTATGTATTACGATAATATCCTGAATTCCTGACTACACCTAATTAAACTCCAATTAAGGAATCTATGAGAAAAAAAACTCCGACTAAGTACTAAGGCATCATGTTTGGCGTAGAGGCCGTCCCAGGACGTCGTCCGTCGCGGCGGGTCGACGACCCCCGAAACTGGCGCGTAGCGGTGCCCGGTCGTTACCCGCCCGACGCCCGTCCTTACATAGTCCACGACCTTATGTTAACCTGGTACATCCATCACGGTTTCTGCGCGTTGTCTATTATTTTTATTGGCTTTTGATCTATTAATTGGCTAGATTAATTAATAATGGTGATATATATTCGATGTTTTTTCCTTCAGTAATGGAATTTCTAGTCGTCGAAAAATTGAAAAAAGTTTTAGGTGATTTTCCTTATATTTGAGCGATAAGCGATTGACCTTCACGCCAAGTTCGGGTGTTATTCACATCTGATATTGCCGGAATCGGCGGTTGTTAACCCCATAACCTATTTGAACAAACCATAAATCAATTAAATTACTTAGTACTCTCTTAAAATCAACGTTCATGTCTTACGCTTTTCTAAAGTCTATTTGTCACTAATAATTATGTACCTAATAGGGTTTCAAGAATACATTAAATTATTAAGCTCATTATTCATAGTGACGATTTTTGTGTAATAAACACCATTATCATTATAAATTACTTGCTTATTATGCTTATCTTTGAATCTGTTAATAAATAATTGAGTATTTTCGCCACTGATACAGGAAATGGAACATTCATAGTCATACCAATGTCGAAGTACAATAGAGAGACTTCTTTATCGGCCACTTAAAAAATGGCGTCATTGAACCAGCCAGTTGCATATTTTCTATCTTTTCACGTGACTCGGAAGCTCATTGGAAATAAAAGAATAAAAACTGAATGAGCAAGATACACAAAACGGAATATATTTGCATTACATCTAGCCGCCATTTTGTTCTTTAATCTAGTCTAGAAAAGCAAACGCTCGTACGAGATTTGGACTTTTTACATATTATTTCGGGATATACCGTGCGTGTTGTAACCTTTTAGAGGGCGAGGACCTCAAAAAAACGTAGTGATTAACTCTCGATATTGTCGAATATTCTGATGATTTATCGGTAACATATCGGTGTAATGAAAGGATGTCTGATACAATATTCATTTGGCAAAAGTTAACGATATGAGAGAGAAGTACATCTATCTGATATTTAAGACACAAAAGTGATCTAGGAAGACACAGGTCTTAGATATCAGATAAATGATTTTGATAAAAAGAAGTCTGCCCTCGTGTAGAAAAGTTATAATGTACGGCGGAACCCCACTCGTATCTTAGCAAAGGAAACTGATGTTCATTCGCATAAGTCAACGACCCCAAAGTTAGGTCAATCTTAACTAACCTACGACAACGCAATATTCAGTGGCGGACTTCCGGAAATCCCGCCGTTTTCGCAGTTACGCATAACTTCCGTGCAATAACTCCTACTCTTACTAGTCCTACTCCTACTTGAATCACGTTAATAGATGAATGACATAAGGCTTAAAGAGTTCTAGACATACGAAAAAATTGAATGAGCCATATAAGGGCTCGGATCATTGACACCGTGCACCGGTAAACCCATATGCGAGATAAGGCTAACCCCAAGCAAAGCTTTTAACTTTCAATATATTTGTTTTGTGTGTACCCCCCTTTACTTTGACGTGTTATCGTGGTTCATAAATATAGATGATGCTTATGGAAGTTACGAGGTGAACGGGGTTAAAAGTTAAAATTAGTTGTTGGAAAACGGCGTGGTTTTTAGATATGGTATATTTTACACCACGTGGTGACATCAGGTGATAACATAAAAGTTGTTTGATTTCAGTACAGAGACATTAAATCGACTTTTTTAATAGGTTTGCATTTGTATTATTTAACTAGATTTTTACCGGGGGTTTGTTCGCATAGCCTAACATCTTACAGGAATCGTGCAATTGGTGTAGTTTTTTAACAGTAAAAGAATTTAAGTACTCGCTTCGGTAACCAGAGATTACCTTTTACAGACATATAAATTTAAAAAAAACAACTACCTTTCAAATTTTAGATAATGCAATCGCTTCTTTCATTAAGAGCTCGAGCGACGCATTTTCACTACCAAAATGCTAACAGTCCTCTTAAATATTTTGGCCGACAGAATTCGAAAGCCCAAGAACTTTAAAATAACTTCAACTCCTCTCAAATAATGGCAATCATTCTAAACAGTGAATTTAAATGAGCATTGTGATCAAAAGCAGGTGAAATGACAGGGTGCACTCGGGGAACGGTATTGGGCCCCAATTTGAATGTTTTATGTATGATAAACGCGTTGGCATGCCTTGGGGTCAGAATTACGAAATATCGTGGCGATTTGAAAGTGTTTAAGGTTCTGGAATCAAATGTCAGGGTTGTCGAAAAAGTTTTGTAGTTGACCACGAAATATATTGAGTTAGACATACTAACAGATTTGAACGAGTGGCACACGAGTGTGGGGTTTGGCACAGGAATAAGCAGTGGACAAGTCGAGCTGTGAACGATGATGATGATGATGGATAGACCTTTCTTCCTCTCGTATTTGCAAAAACTTAGGTCTTTAATCTGCCTATATTTAAAATGGTAAATATTAACCTAGTTGGCAAGGCGTTAGAGGCTGAATTTACAGAGTGCGACGGTCACATTACCTAATATAATGTTGGATTAGCAAGTTTGATCAATATGTCAAGTTGGCATCAAATTCTAGATCTCAGTTTTTTATATGTTCCATCAAATATTAAAATCTAGAAAGTTTAATTCTTGATTAATTGATAGATTGAAATGGTTTTGAACCAAGAAGGTAAATTGTTAACTAAATATATGTATATCTGTACAACAAAATAAAAAACAAATTGTGTCGCACACTGGTGAAAGCCGGATATAAAATGTATAAATTTTTATTGCTTGTCTTTTCGCGAAATGCTTTCCCACGCAAATTCTCAATTGGTCTCATGTTAATGAGGAATTATATAAAACTTATCAACTGCCACGCAATCGTTCATGTAAATCAATATTCTATGACCTTTGCGACTGTCAAGGCTTTAAAATAAGTAGATAATATAAAAAAAGAAAATTATTGTTAGCATGATTTACCAATTTTGAAAAAGTATTCATTGATAGAAAATAGCCTGAAAGAAATGGTCTTTTTTTATGGCTATGGTACCAAGCTGCGCATTAAAGCTTCCTAGCAGCCTTTTATATGATCTGTATATCCAATGTTAAAAGGATAAAGTCAATGTTATATTATAAAAACACAACACTTAACATAATTACTACGCCTAGCGTGACTAAATAAGGACTTAGTTACTATCCAGTAATTTAAAACACACCATGTGTGTTTCGTGCAAAAATCGGTAATCGCGATCATATTCACACATCCGCCCGGTTGCGTGTCTCTGACGGGAATGCACGCAACGGGCCCGGCCTGCCACCACCTGTGCGCTTGCGCAGCCAACTTAGCTTGACCTACCGCACCGTATTATTTCATATTGTCACTCAAGATTATCGAATAACTTGTACTTGAGTGAACCTTTGGTTTGTTGACTCACAGGAACCGGCAATTAAAGTGGCTCATCGCGATTTAGAAAAATTCGTGTGTGTCACTTATTAGTGTTCCCCTTTCATGCTTCTCAATTAGTGGTCATATCAGTAGCCCCTTTTCTAGCCATATCATCTTTCATATGGATTGTGCGCTATCTTTGTCGCTCATATCTTCTTCTTCGTCGTTCCCTCACTGCTTAGGATCGCGACCACATACGACGCGTTTCCAAGCTGGTTGCCATGCTGGTCTTCTGCAGTGTGGACCGCTCTGTACATGCTACCACCAACAGCCTACTTTATGGTATCGGACCATCTTGCCAGTGTTCTACCTTGAGTGAGATTTCCTTGCGCTTTTGTCACTCATTAATTTATTCCTCCATATGATATTGATACCCTAGTACCAAACTGATTGATGTTGGTTTTCTTCTTACAATTTTTGTGGAATAACATTTAATTTATAATTGTTTTCAAATCTAGTGATTGATTTGTTTTTCTGGGCCAGTGTTTTTAGGTCCTAAGGAATGTCGTTCGACAGCTAATTTGTAGTGTTTTTCTCAAAAACTGTCTTGTAATTTGTTAGCGCGATACCCGAGGTGTCAAGACAGATGGCGTTCTAAATACGTTTCATTAACTAAGATTAAGTGTTTGTTGAAAATTAGAGAAACTAATAGACTGGTAGAAATAAATCTCTTCCTTTGTTTTTGAGAATCAAAGGTAATATGAAAGAGATGAATATTGAGATGGCAATAAATAGAGATAGATGTATGGAAACAGCGTGGACACCAAATAAACTAGGATAATATTATAGTAGAATGATGGTTCATTGAAATCAATTTAATATGATGCTGTAAACATAATTTCAAGGAATTTGATTTGCCAATATTATGGCAAACCATTCACGCTTAACAAAATGATACTCAGAGCAGGGGCTTGGCTACATGGCAACAGGTATCAGTTTTGGTCAAATAACATCGAGTGAACATTGAAACCTGTTATGAAAATATTAAAATTGATTGAGTCAGGCGTTACTTTGCGGAAATCCATTTTAATTTTGAAAATGAAAACAAAATATCTAGTTTTAATTTCCGCGAATATTAGTGGGTTGCAGGTATGCACCTCCCTCCCGCCCGCTATATTATGCACATGCAAGATTACTAGGCAAATGCAAGGATTTTAAGCACATGCAGGAAGGCAATGCAAAACCCAACACCATTACAAAAAAACAACAATTATTAAATGGTGTTGGGTTTTGCATTGCCTTCCTGCATGTGCTTAAAATCCTTGCATTTGCCTAGTAATCTTGCATGTGCATAATATAGCGGGCGGGAGGGAGGTGCATACCTGCAACCCACTAATATTCGCGGAAATTAAAACTAGATATTTTGTTTTCATTTTCAAAGATGAAAATATTATTATTTGACCGATAAGGAACTCTTTTGCCCTATTAACAGTTAACTCTCCTCTGTAATCACACGATACATTGTATAATATTTGCGTCGTTTGCGCATGTAGGTGTATTTAAATCCTCCACGTAACCTTTAGAAGAAGGCACGACGCTAAGTTATTCTCACGTCTTTTAATTAATTAATGAACTAGCTGAGATCCGCGCAACTTCGTCTCCGTCATAATATATAAGAGAGAGAGAGATAGAAACGTTTTTGCAACATTTTTCATTGATGTTCCGCTCCACTCCAGTTAGTCGTAGCGTGATGTTACACAGCCTTCCTTGATAAATGGGCTATCCAACGCTAAAACATTTTTTCAATTCGAACCAGTAGTTTCTGAGATTAGCGCGTTCAACTAACCACACAAACAATAGGTACAGACAGACAAGTAGATGATGATGACGTTTGGGAGATGAGAAACTCGACATTTAATCAATTTTAAGGACGCACTTAAATTCAAAGTCGTATAACACACTCCTGTCAGAGTACTTGTCACAACAAAAAAGGATTTACGTCAACGATTATTTGATAAATAAACAAAAATGTCAGTACTTTATTTAGTACGTTTTTTTTGTGGTGTACAAATAGTGTCTCATTTAAGTACCAATCGCTCTAGAGTGCCAATACGTAGTTCTATAAAAAATCGGACCTTTATTAAATACATACTTGAAATATCTATACTGATATAAAGAGTTCGTTAGTTTGAGCGCGCTTATCTGTGGAACTACTAGTTGGTTTTCGAAATATATAGAGAAACGGGAAAAATGGGATAGAATAGAATAGAATACTCTTTATTATGTACACCATATAAGTTACAGAAAATATAGATGAAGAAAAGTATAAGCGCGTACGAAGTCGCGGACAAAGCTAGTAAATAATAGAAGTAAAGGAAAAGACCTACCTATTCGAAAATGTCGTTAATTTAGTACAACAGTGGTCAAAACCTCATAAACATGTGTTTCAATATGAAAAGCCTCAAAATCATAAGCGAAACACGTCATCAAGAGCCGTTTCCATTGGTCGAGCACCCGCAACCAGGTGGCATATTTTTTTATCTTACTACTGGCAGATGTTTCACCTGTGGGGGCCGTTTACCTCACGCTCACTAGACTTCTATCGCGGGTACAGTCAAAGGCGAAAGTTTGATTACACTTTGCTAGCACAGCTACGAGTGATTTTAGTTAAAAATTATAATGGTAACTTCGCACAACTACTTCAATAATAAAATTGCTTTTGGATTTGATGATAATATGTCGCATTTTTTTGTCGTTAACTGTGACTTAAATTGTACCAATAGTCTACGAGAAAATTGATTAGTAAATTAATTTGAATAAGTTTAAACATATTTTAGTCCTTTACTTTACATTTTAATGAAATATTAGCGTTCTAGTAGGCACAGGGTCGTAGGCCCTTTTGTCTGGCGTAGGTCGTTCGTCTGCGGATTTGAATGAACTTTCAAGTTATTCTTGAATAGTTCTATGGATTATATCAGGTTCTTAAGTACGAATAGTACAAGATGGATTGGTTTGGCATGTGGTTAGAAAACAGCCACATTCTTCCTATATTTTATGTGAGGGTCAGTGGGCTCCATAAGGTCAGTGCCTGCTAGGGTTGCGGAATTTGTTCGAAAGAGTCACCGCGGCCCTGGAATGCAAGGCCACTAGGAGGAACACGGTTAGGTTTATAATGAGTAAGAGTAACACTCCCTTCCGCTCCGCCCAGAGCGGGAGAAGTCATTTGATGATTTCCCATCCAAAAAAATGTATGTAGTGTGTGTTTGTGAGTTTCTTTATTCCACTATAACTTCTTAACGGCTTAACCGATATCAATGTATGTGGTATAGTTGGAAGCGTTGCGTTATCCCGGGTAACAGGCTAGTGAACATTAAAAAAAAATATTTTGTCGGCAAAATACAATATCGAAGTACTGTAAAATAATTGATATTTATAATTTAAATTTCAAAGAATAAATGAGACCATATAATTTTTTATATTTATCAGGAATCGTTGATTGATTAAAACATGTTTATTTGAATGCAGAAAATAATTGTTTTGACATCCTGTATTTTTAAAAACCTTATGTAACATTTAAAGTCAACTTTTACTATTAGCAGCAAGTACCAGACCTGATTTAAGAAGTTTTCTTTTTTATTGTCTGGTCAAAGCAAAAAGCTTTCATGATAGGTGCTTGTTAAAGAAAAAGCGTAACAAATGTTTGAATATAATGTCATTCTTTGAGAAACGGAACTTTTAAAACTTCTAGAACGTTTTACATGAGTTTGTCTGTAATACGTTGTTAAAAAATCGGCCAAGTGCGACTCGGAACTCTCATACGAAGGGTTCCGCATGAACGAATAAAAAAAAGACGTTTCCTGTATGGGAGCCTCCTTTAATTTTTATTGTTTGTTGTTATGGTGGCGGTATAAATAATACTCTGTGAAAATTTCAACTGTCTACCGTTACCGTTCTTGGGCTATGCCCCGCTGACAGACAGATGAACGGACAGTGGAGGCTTAGTAATAGGTTTACCAACGACGAACCCTGAAAACAATTTATTTAAAAATATCTATAATGAAATACATATTCATGAAAACAAAACGAGGTGTTAATACTCTATGTAAATTAGATTGCTTTTTTATGCATATGTTTGCCCATTCTTGTTTGTCATTATTATAAGAAATAAACGTATTAATGTTTTGCAAATAGACTGTTTCCTTTGACCATGAATTTGTATTAGAAAATTCTAGCCGTTTCCAAGGCGCCGCTTATTTACTACGCAAGACTATTTTCGCTAGTTTTTGTCCCCCTCCCCCGTATAAGAAGATATAATAGGCTGACCCCCTCCCCCTGTTTATAATCATTACTTAAGAATCTAAAGGTAATTTTCTCGTAGTATCAGGATTTGTGCCCACTTGACGGAAATATTCTCACCCCCCATATTACATGGGGCGAAATGTGATTGTATTTCTGCTACACTCCTGCTTAAACATATATGCGTGATGATATACATTTATCATTATAAACTTTATCATGAACGTCACCAGATGTTTTAAAATCGCTGTCTCCAAGTCCATAGTTTTCATTTCATTGTTCTTTCTACGTCAGAGTTCGATAACCTTGCTAATATACGCGAAATTTGCATTTTATCAACGAACCGACCGTATTGTTACTCAAGTCACTGAATGCTCAGCAAATTCTTGTAAGATATCGTTTGAATGGTATATTATAAACTAGGGCCTCGTGGCTTAATAATAGCGGCTCGGTTTGATCTTAGAGGTTAAGCAGCGTGTGGGCCTGCGGATGGCGACCTCTGGGTGGCTGGCCGTCCGATAGCAACCAGGCCCGGGTCGACGGCGCGTTATGTTCCACGCGCCTCACAGATATGTCAGCAAAGAAGACTGGGCTCCATAGGATCAGTGCCTGCTAGGGTTGCGAAATCTGTTCAAAAGAGTCACCGCGGCCCTGGAACGTAAAGGGCACTAGAAGGATCACGGGTGTGTTTTGATCAGTAAGAATCCGACACTCCCTCCCGCTCCACCTAGAGCGGGAGAAGTCATTTGATGATTTCCCATCCGGAAAAAAAGGTTAAGCAGCGTATGTTGAGGTGGGTCCATGGCTAGGTGACCGTTCATTAATTATCAAGACTCCACATGGCCTCGGAAGGCAATTTAAGCTGTTGGTCTCGGCTGTTATTTGTAGATCTTTGACAGTCGTTACGGATAATCGGAAGCTAGAAAATATGACACCAGTGGCCGTACTACGAAGTGCCAATGCTATCATGATTCATTGTGAGCGAAAGAGATAGTGCTATTCGTCTTGTGTAGCTCCGTCTCCCTCTGTCACAGGAATCACGATGGATTTAAGACGTCATGGTAGGGCTGCAGTTTTGCCAAGAGTAGTATATCCTAATAATTGGATTCCGGAGGACAGATGGGCAGTCGTTTCATTTAAAATACTGCATCTGGCTAGACTGAAAGCTGACCCCAATTTAGTTGAAAAAAGGTTGATACGGTCTTTTAGATTCTAAAACCAATTATGAAAGTTCACACACTAAATAACACTAATATTGCTGAACTGACTGCTGATGAAATGTTTAGATATTTATTGAATTCATATGCCTACTATATTCGGCATTCGTAATAAAACTAGTTTGGCAGCTAAGGTGTTAGTGAACTCAAACATTAGCAGCTGATTCTCAAAACAAGTCTTATTACTGCCACTGATCATTTTAATAGCAAAACAATACGAATGGAGTATAAAACTAGACGAGACAAAAGGACTAGAAAACAAAAGACGAAATTCCAGAATTTAAAGACATTTTAAGCCTTAGCAACAAACAGTTTATAAGGATAAAAACAATATGAAGGTTCTTGAATAGCACAAACATAACGGGTGATAAAAATAAAATAGATGAACTAGTAACAAAGGAGATCCTAACTAAAAAGTAAGAAAAAGAGTCTATTACAGAAGCTAAATGAATGATCTACGCGAATTCTAAACAGCCTCATTTTCGTATTAATCCCACAGACCAGTTTTAACAAAAAAACGTTGGCCTGTTTAAAGTTATTTGCACGTAAAACGGAATCAATGAACCGTTTTATTCGCTAAACGATTGACATGGGTCTCTGAACTCGAGGAGCGTTATGATCGGTGGCGACACGGTCTTTTAACCAATTTTACTTATTTTAATTACATGTTTTTGTTGAAAAATATAATTTACCTTGTTACCGGGATCTATCAATTCATTTAAAACTCGTATAGGAAAAATAAAGACTCGACTACTTTCAAAGTTTTGTCAATGTCAAATATTTTGGTCCATTGTTCTACGAATTACAATTTTTCATTGAACTCGTAGATATGAGTCAAGCTAGTGATGTTTTTATCCAGATTCTGGCGTAGGTGTGCCAGTATGTAGACCAAAATTATTTTTCCAGCTTAACTACTACACTAACTAAAAATAATGTCTTCAATATATTCGTTTATATAGCGATAGTTATACGTTATATCCTTACTCCTAACTCCTTAAAAGCTTCCGGGAATTTCAATGAATTAAATAATATCCTTCAGAAAGTTCTACTAAACGGATTTCTATCAAATCCGCCTTCACAAGATCATTTTTCCTTAACAATATTTTCTTTACGGGTCCGGTAGGCACCGTAATTGGTTTCCTAGAATGTTGTGACAGTTCATCTTTTTTATCGTATTGGATAGCCCAATAATAATCTTTCTTTCTTTCCGAGAATTTCTTCCTTCTTGGTTCTTGTTATGATGAAGATTTAGCGTCACCTTTTATGGGCTCATAAACTTTGTCTATAGTAGCAAAATCTAGGTCATTGTAGATGCTTATAGATTTGAAGAAATGACGTTCAAATTTGTGTTTAATTAATTCCTACCCTTTATGTTATTATGATGTAATGTTTTGTGTGGGTGCTAGACATGTGAATTCAACTACATATTTTATGTGGATATAAATCCCTTTAACGTTGATTTATCAGCCAGTTCTAAGAGCCATTCATTAGGGATACTTCGTTGGCATCTTTATCGTCTAAATTATGGCGCAAACGCCCATCCATGTTCACGTACTTTTCTTCTAAAGTTAACTCACCAATTTCCTCTTGCTCAATATTCAATACATTTTCGACCGCAATTGCCTCTTTGTCCATTATTAGCCAATGAACTTGACCGGTGAATTTCGCGCTACCGTCTAATAATAAATGTATTTTGAAAACAAATCAAAACACCGAAGTTCGTATGTATTGACACGCTCCGTTTACAAGTTCAATGCACCAAAGGACGTCTGCGATTACATGGGCTTTGTACATTTTCTTAACAACTTCCAGTTTATTTATACATTCATTGATTTTAGGAAAATATTTGGCTCGGTATTATTTCTGTTGTATTTGCCAATTCCCGAAATAGATTCTGTCGAGTTTCCTGGGACTGATGTGAAGCTTATTCTCAAATTACGGGGAAATATTACTACACAAAAACATTTGACTCCATTAATTTACTCGCGGAAATCGGATATTTTTGTGATGCTATTGGCTACTGACCTTTCTTCATTTTAGCAATCATTCTAACACTTACATTGATTGTTATTAGTTTTATGATTTATAAATTTAAGTTACATGTTCCCAGCCCTCAAACTGTGGATAGTTAGGGCGTGTCTCTCCCATTTGCTAGTGGCATTAGTGTCCACTATTTTACTAGTATTCAGTACACAGCTGAATTCTTTCATAATTTCAAAATATTTGGCCCCTGTGTTGTTAAAATCCAGCTCTTATGTGTATTCTATTTCTGTTTGCTTATTTTTACGGCTTCTCACAACAATACAACGGTAATCACCTGCCATACAGTCACTCATTACTCATTTGATTTGGTAATTCGGAATTTTTCACTGTCTGAGGCGAACTAGGCCGTCGCTTCGAGTCGTTTGTTTTGTTACTATTTTCGGCTCAATATGCCGTAGGTGTAAAATCTCACAGATTAATACAAAAATAGATTATTCCAGTTCACTGAACAAATCGACCTTTATGAATTTATGCATAGAGGATTGACTGAGATCAAAGCTCGGTAGTCAGTCAGATTCCTACGAGATGTGTTGGCATTTGGCAATTAAAATGAAAGTTATACCATTTATGATTAACAACCTATTACTCATTTGTGTAACAAAGACGAGTCGAGAACACGGGTGTTATATTTTTGGAGTAATGCTGTTATTTACTTGGACTGCTATCGGGGGCATCGACCGGCCTAGGTCGTTGGTGCATTTAGATCTGGATACTGCGGAACGGCTTCATTCAGGATGTTTATGATTTCTTCGTGAATTTGCGGTTTCATTTATTCATCATATAAAGCAAGTTATACAGTGTTTACATTATCCACTTCCATCACCTCCTCCACTGAATTGGTTATCTCCTTGACTGTTTGTTATTGTTGAAAGATCCTCATACAACCGAATCGTAAAACCGTATTATATACTATTCGCTACTTTTATGTATTCATGATTTATTCGCATATGCAAAACAATACTCAGTTTGTTATTTTTTCTACCTATTGCTATTTATCACGCCTACTTTATTTCGATTTTATTTATCCAGAATTAGGTCAAAGAGCGAATACTTTTTGGGAGACCATACACATGTTTAATGAAATTTAAAGCGTGCAAATATCGTTCTATCGTTGCTAAACTCTAGTTGAGTAATGAAACGAGAGTAGGACAGTGCGACTGGTTGACCAACAAACCTTTGAAATGAGACGACTAGACTGACAAGATTGTGTGGATAAAAATAGTGGGTAACGGATGACAACAGGATTGTACGAGCAAGTATTATAGCGCCGATGTATTCATCGTCTAAGACTTGTTGTGTAGCAGAAAATAACGGTAAAGAAGCTATATCGAAGAATCTGAACAATCAAAGACTGAATTTAGTATTAAAACTTTTCATAGTGACTGCAATTGATGATCCAAACATATTCATATTGAAGTCTCCATTCAAAACAAATCACTGCAGATATAATAGCAACGGAAGCTGGTCTCCACCTTGCAGTCTCCAAACACAACTGCGTTCATCATAAACCAAAAGCCATTACGTTGCAAGCACCCAAGTATCCCATAATATGTTAGAAAATCATGAACCTAAGCAACGCAGCTGTGGGTAACAGAATACGTCCGGTACGACGAGTGGCTATCCACTGAGTAGCTACTGCTAACAAAAGGTCCGAAGTATGTGCTCGTTCAGTTAGTAGGAAACACCTGATCCTAACAGCTTAGGGTGATTGTGGGAAAATTGTTGTCAAGTATTTGCTTATGGTAGAAACATTTCCGCTTTAGGATGTAGTGTTAGTAGATGAAAACGATATTGAATGGATGGTTGACGGCTTCCCATGTGTCCAGGATTGAATCGACGGATGATAAAGTTTCAGTTGATGATGACAAAAATTCCGTGAAATCTGAAAAGGAAAAAATACTAATGAATAACGAGCTTGCTAGATTATTTTCCTGTTACAAAATAATTGGATATCATATTAAAACTGACCAATTGATGCACTTGTGTTCCTATTATTAAATAAGTTACATCATTGATAATAACTAGACGTAATATTCAAAAGCAGATACGTATAGTCTTTCCATTTCTGTAATGCCATCTATAGTTATTAGTATTTTATTATTACCAGCAATATTTTCTCATTATCGAGTGAAATATCATTAGTGTGTAATTTGAATGAAAACAAAAAAACTGGTTAAGACATTAGTGCGTTGGGTGCATTATGTTGGCGCCACTGCCTTATGAATGCGTTCGGCTTATTATAACAGGTTGGACAACATTCTGACGAAGCAAGCTGAAAATTATATTTAAACTAGAGAAATGTAGTTGACATCGTGGTGCTATTGAGAGCCTTATTTTCTTCCATGAATCATGAGTAATGATTTCTAATTTTAGTCAGTCTTGGATGCTTTTCTTATCACAATTTATTTGGGGTTGGCTCGGAATTTCTTCTTCATCATCTCTATTAACTGTAACTCGATACTCACGTTTCTTCCTTCCTAGCCATATAATTTTTCATACAATATGTCCATCAATGTCAATGTCGATCCGTCGGGTCTATTTATGTTCTTTGCTAACCCGTGCAATAGTCAGTTATACATACTCCAACACTGACTGTCTCACAAACGCTCCGTATCAAATAAATAGCCAAACCGTGGCATCGGTGTACAATATATCATTATTTCTATTGTTCTTTATTTGTCAATTAATCAAACCAGTCAACCACGAAATTGCATCATAAAAATCCGGTCCTACATTTTAGTTATCTTAAACTTTTACGTAATAGAACTTAATTGTGATTAGATTAACAACTAGTTGTAATTAAGTTTGTAACGAACTAACGATCACAGTGCAATAATAGATAGGTACAGAAGGTTGGCTCTATTCAACAAGCTAAAATAGTGCACGCGCACATAGACGCGTACGTACGGATATCTCAAACGAATGCCGGTCCCGAATACACTTGCACTCGCTGTACTGAAGCGTGCTTGCGTTTTTGCTGTTTTTAATTTTTGTGTAGGAGACCTTCTGTTCCTATCTATTTTGTTATTGCGGTCACATTGAACCAGTTTGTGGTAATTAGTTTGCAAATTAGAGGGAACTAAACCACGGATTGTGACAGGGACAGTTTATTCATTGGAAATAAAATTGAGTACAATTGTAATACAAAATTGTATGTTAGTAACCGATTAACCGCATCCAGTAATATTAAAAGGGAAGTTTAAATGAAAGATAATGATGACTAAGGTGAAATTAATTGTAGTATAATTAAACAAAAACCTCTTATGAATATTGGTATTGTGATCTATTAAGTAAGACAATTTAAAACTGACAATCAAATAAAGGAAACAAGCAACGTAAAAGTAGTACGATAGTAACCTAAAAGTAGCAAACAAAGCGTTACGACAGAATAAAGTATTCGTTCAAAAATTCAGAGGTTGGCATTTCCGGTACCAATGCCGCATCGGAAGAATTTACCTGCATTGCTTATAAATATTTGCTCGGAACACGGATTTTGGGACCACAGCCTTGTTACAGAGAATACTATAAAAGCTGTCGGTTGAAAAGACAAATATATCTGATAAACGGAAGCGAATATCAAAACATTATTCAATATTTTTTCCTATTGCATTGTTCTACTGCTACAACCATCTATGTTGTACTTAAATATTATGTTCGTTCCAGCTTTATATCCATATCTGTACCCATGCAACATGGTTTAAGTTGCTATCCGGCTTATCATTTTGTATGCAGTTTATTTATAGCTACGTAGATGATTAGCAGTTCGGAGTACTATTCTCCGTATGTTCTAGTGAATAGGGGAATACCCATGTTGTGCAATCGCCTGCTATAATTTACTATGTAAGCTTTAAACGTGTCATTTGTATTACATATTCCCACAGCCCCTAATGTTGCACTGTCGCTATCCACAGTCCTTCCGTTATCTTTCAATTCTGCCCACCTATCTAATCATTGTTTTGCATTGCGGCCATTGTAGTCCTTACCTGCCCACTTCCCATAACAACATTGTTAAAAACGGAAAGGAAACTGCCTCGTTTACGCATTTCTTTTTCTACCAATAAGCTTTGAAACAATGGCGTTTGGTTCTTGGTAAATCGTAGAAACAAAGTGATCTTTGTTTGTAATGCGTCTGTCGGTGGGTTGTGTGTATAACTGTCAAGGTTGTGCTTGTTTTTATTATTCTTCTTCTTTGCTTGTTCTTGGTAGTGATTTTGTTGTTTTTCAATATTCGTTCCGTGACTTAATAACTCATTGTGATCATGCTGACGTAGTCGAAACCTCATACTTCATAATCGCCTCCCAAAACATCAAAAAGGTTAAAAACCTGCCGAAACTATTGAAGTGCTTAAGGAAACAATGGCCCCTAAGAATAAGAGTCTAAATGATTCCATTCGACTGTCAACACAACTTTGTATGTAACTAATTTTCGTTACTTAAACAATTTACTAATTCACTTTCTTACAAACACAGTCTTTGTCAAACGATTAAACATTACTGTAAACAGTATGAGTATCTTTATCATGCTTTTATACGTAAGTGACCCACTTGTAACATGAGAGTGACCCATAAAACGCTATTGTTCACAATTATAATAATAACCTTTTCTCGTAACACTTTACTGGGCCTTGTAGATGACGCGATTTAACGTAGGGACATGCTCGAGTTGCTGTCGCAGTAAATAGAGGTTAATTTTACAATAAATTTAGAAAAAAAATTGAAAGAGGTTTGATAAGTCAAACGAAAGTTACATAGAGCTAAATAGGCTACAAATATAGCATCAAGTATAGTAGAACATGTTGCAGCTAACACAGCAATTTCACTTAAAATTAGGTTGAGACTCAAAGCATTCCAATCTAACTCAAAAACAGATTAGTTTAAGTGCTCACGTTACAAGGATTCCTAGTACGGGGATTTTAAACGTTATTCTGTTTCCAGCGACTACCCTGGTTTGTTATCCTTGATCCAACATGAATACTATCTGTGACTATAATAACGCAATTAGGATATGCGATTCCATGTGGATTTCTCCGACTAAATTGATGTTGCTCTAACTCACGTGAATTCGATATGTTACAATGGATTGGGCAAATAGAATGGTTTTTACTGAAGTTAATTACCAGAATAGTGATGGAAGAGTTGTAAGAATAAGTATTGTTTTAGGTAATGGTAGAGTCGCCTTCATGGCATAATACGGTCCAGAAAACTGCGGCCAGAAACAGCGCTATTATATAAATCGCGTTCTCTGACTTGGTACCAGGGGCGTAGCTACCGCCGTATCAGCCGTATCAATTATACGGGGCCTCCAGACTACTGGGGCCCCGAATGTGTGTATGCAAAAATTCCTAAAGCTATAATGTTTTATATGTTATTAACATTTTTTAATATGACTGCTGTGTGCTGTGCAAAAATTTAGTTTAAAAATCACAATAAGTACACAGAATTTTAATAATATATAATTCAGATTAGTTAAAAAAAAACTACTTCATAATCAGCCCTTTAATGTTCCCACTGCTGGGACACAGGCCTCCTCTCTAGGAGAGGGAATGGGCCGTAAGCCACCACGCGGGCCCAGTGCGGGTTGGTGAATGTCACATAATTATGTATCTTCGAATTTTTGTTTCTAGGACATGCCGATTTCCTCACGATGTTTTCCTTCACCGTTTTGAGAGCAGTGGTGATGAAATTAATTACACAAAGTAATGCGCCTGGCTGGTTTTGAACCCGCGACTTACTATTCGTAAGTCAGAGCCGTTACCACTCGGCCACCACTGCTCCCCCCCCCCCCCCCCGGGGATGATGTGTTGAGGGGGCCCCTCAACACATCTTGATACAGGGCCCATCTAAGGCAAGCTACGCCACTGCTTGGTACTGCCTCGTCTTGCCAGTGTACTTGGCATGGCATGATGTTCTATTTTCATTAATTTTATATACATACTTGTGTGTTTGGGTTGTTCCCGTTCCCGTAGGAATATGGGTATAAAATATAGTTACTCAGGGTGAATGTAGCTTTCTAATGGTGAAATAATTTTTGAAATCGGTCCAGTAGTTTTTGAGTTTATTCGTTACATACAAAAATACAAATCATTCCTCTTTATAATATTAATATAGATTAGATGTTAAGGCGATACCCCGACCAAAACCTTGCGATAGTGCGTTTTTATTCGCTATTCAGAGACTATTAACTCATTAGTTATGAGAAATAATCTACATGTAAAAGCACATTATTAATGTTCGATGTCTTATCATCACATTCCACGTACTAATTTGTTTTTATGTGTTATAAATAAATTTAAAATATACTTTTAAAAAATGACTAAAATTGTTGATTTTATGCATCTGTTGCTAAATGCAACGCTCTAATCATTTGGGGATTACACTAATGGATAGATAATTTAAAAATCTATATTCTACACGTTTTATTTCATTTCAAAAGATCGCTTATTTTTTTTAATTCCAAAAAATGTGTGAATTCTATGATAAAAGAGCGTGCGCAGGATGCGGCCGGCAAAGGGAACGAATGCTCAAGGTTATTTGGTCAGGGAAGCGCCTTAATCCTTAAAGGTTGCTTCTGAAAACTTTTCTACCACTACTACTACTTGAACTAAAGTATCCCTTTACTAAATAATGTGTTTCTTTTGTTTCAGCATACGGCAAAGTGTTTCTAGTTAGGAAAAAAGTCGGCATAGATGAAGGTAAATTGTATGCCATGAAGGTGTTGAAAAAGGCATCGATTGTACAGAAATTGAAGACTGCGGAACATACTAGGACTGAAAGACAGGTAACAAAGAATTTTTAAGTGTAATATTATATGAAAGCACGAATAAGACATAGTCAAATCAGATTTACTTAGTATTTTACAAAAAAAGGAATATAATACCGTAACGTTAATAATGGCTCTTCTAGCTTATTCCGCAATATAGATTAAGCTTGCCTTGAGAAATCCTGGGAATGGTCAGACAAAAAGGATTCTCGCTGGCATTCGAGTTGATTTAATATCTAACACAACTGAATTATTTAATATATAAAACCCCAAATAACGTCCAAAGCTTTTGCTTTGAACGTTTTTATAAACTTTAATTATGTCGTGACTCGAATATCTAGGGCACAGAAGAAAAAATACTGGACTGCCGGAAATTCCTTTCAATAAGAACATTTTTATTCCGTGGTTTCCAAGGGATCTACTCTAGGCCCCTTGTATTTAAATTCTATCAAATAGCGAATTGAAATGTCTGTCGTATGTATGTAAAATGGAACGAATTCAACAGGTCCTGGAAGCTGTGAGGGCGTGCCCATTCCTTGTGACACTGCACTATGCTTTCCAGACCGACTCCAAATTACACCTTATACTTGGTGAGTAAAGTTTATTTTTCAATGGAGTTCGCTTTAAATATCTAGATAATCTGAACGGATATGTAGAAACAAATGCATCGCTATTGCCGGCTGAGATTCCGCAGCTTTGCAATCGATTTTATCGAATTCATAGGTTTTGTTGGCTATAGTATCGTGAATTAATACAGATTTATTTTTAGTTCAGAATCAATAAGATTAGCATGATTGTCGTCATCAAGTCTTTGAGTACGCTATTAAACAAATTGTTTCAATTTTACAATCACGGATGTTATGGAAATATTTGCATATTGTATTAATAAGTGTTTCTTCACCGTTATTCAATGATTGAACGACATAAATGATACTGAGCGACCGTGCATCAGCTACATAGCTTTAGTGAGGAACTGATAACCTACACAGTAATAGGATTAAAGTGTGGATGTATAATATATCATATCATAATCAGCCTTTTTAACGTTCCCACTGCTGGGACACAGGCCTCCTCTCTAGGAGAGGGAATGGGCCGTAATCCACCACGCTGGCCCAGTGCGGGTTGGTGAATGTCACATGTCTTCGAATTTTTGGTTCTAGGACATGCCGGTTTCCTCACGATGTTTTCCTTCACCGTTTTGAGAGCAGTGGTGAAGAAATGAATTACACAAAGTAATGCGCCTGGCTGGGTTTGAACCCGCGACCTACGATTCGTAAGTCGGAGCCGTTACCACTCGGCCACCACTGCTCACCTCGGCCACCACTGCTCACCGCTCAAGTGTGGATGTACTGCGGATAAATAGCTGCTCTATGGAGAACGTTCAGTTTGTTTCATAATTTTAACGTTTTCTGTTTGATGTCCATAATGAATTGGTACCTATGTAGTTCCAGTGGTGGTATCTTCATCAACTTTAGTATCATTCTTGATAACTATAGGATGGTCACCCCTTACCTCTATATCCTTATTTATCAAGGCTACTTGTACCTAGATGACGTCATATCGAGAATTTGCTTTGAATCTGGTATTCTTTGAAACTTTCGTCCCCGTTTGTATCATCAAAATGATGGTATACTTATATCAGTTCCCAATCCATCAAGATGACACTGGAAACTATTATTAATTACAACTATTGATATATTTAACGAACTATCTATAGTGGTAACGGACACCATAAGTAATTGAGGATAAGATTTTACAGCGCTTAATAAAAGTTTAGTTAGCAACTCACTAATAAAAACAACTGCAATTGTGCATTATTTAAATGGAGGACGCCACGTGCATGAAAATATAAATGAACACAGCAACATATTTAATAGCTGCATAGTTTTATTACTACTAACCATAGAGTTCGGAGATAACTCGGCGGTTGCTGTTTCAGATATTGCTAACACTTTTCATAAATACCAAGCGTGTCAGTGTTTGTGACCGCTTAGTTACCCATGGCATCTGATGGTCCGTAGCAGTAGAGTTTACTATTATCAAAAATCTACATGAGTCAATTCTAATTTGAAAATGATACTAAAGCAGTACGATTTGTGAAAAAAAAAACAAATCGTTACAAAAATAGCTAAGTTAAACGCTTTTGAAGTTATTGTTCTATCTTTGTCGCGACCATTTGTACTGGAGGGCGAAAATTCACTTAAATGTGACTTGCGAGTGACGTCACGCGCAATAGGGTAGTTGACTAAAAAAATCTAATTAGTCCGTCAGATAGATTTCCAAAAAATATTGGATACGTATTTTTTCTTTTTTCACGTAAACAAAAAATGAAGCCGATACAGAGCGTTGAAAACTCGTGTGACGTCACTACTCGCTACAATTTTTAGCGAGCCGTAACGTCACAAGCCCCCACTCCTGATCTTTGATGCTTCGTATCTTCGTCAGTTTTTATAGATTTGATAAAGGAAAAAATACGTGTCCAATATTTTTCTATAATCTAACTGACGGACTAAATATAATCATATATTTTTTACTCAGGAAACATCCCTATTAGAGCTGGCTCTGTTTAACACAGATTTTTAAACGCTCACAACTGTTTTTTTTTTTGGAACAGTGTTTTCTTTACTAATAATAATTGTAAGTCAAGTGCCCTATTCCTAGCTCTTTGACATTAACTCATTCAATGATTCTTCCTTAGTCATTGTTACTATCGGAAATGATGCGACTGGTAATAAAGTCATGATTACTATATGAATCTTAATCGCGCAGTTTAAACATAATTTGATTTAAATTCCTACTAATATCTTTATATTGGACTTGAGGATTATTACGGTTATGGACTTGGCGAAAGTACTACTGTGACACTAAATAACGCATGTTGAAGGTGCCTTCTGTAATAATGAACTATGATTATATTTTACACTAACTTCTGCCCGCGATTTCGTCCGCGTGGAATAGTTACTGACCCCCCGATTCTTTGTGATATTGATTCGTTGGTGGGAGGCGCCTGACGTGACGGGACAGTGGTGGCATGCGCGTGAGCTGCGCGCGGTACTGGACAGTACTTGGACATTGCACCATTACTTTATTTTTCTAGAACAAAAGATTATTTCTTAAATAAAAGTGCCAATAAAAGTCTCGTCAAAATCGGTGTAGCCATTTCAGAGATTAGTCGGAACAAACAGAGAGACAGACAACAATAATTGTAAAAAAAAAACTGATGTATGTACCGTATATATTTATATATGCATGTAGTAAAATGCGATTATTTCAATATTACAAACAGACGCTCCAATTTTATTTGTATGTATAGATTAAAAAAGTAAAAATGGGCCTTTCGAACGTTTGTTGATACACGATCACCATACAAGAAACGCGGCATTTTTATTGACCGTTTTCGAAGACGGTGTAGCGAGTTCGCTCCGGCCTAGTCGGGCCAAGTTGTGGTGTCCGCCTTGTCAAAGTTTCTGACTCATGATCAAAGTAGACTGGCACATGGCACTATATAGCTGGGCCCCAAGTCTGCTAAGTTTATAAATTTGTCATTCCAACACGATCCCATTGTAATTTTGCTAAAAGTTCGTAATCTGCTAAATCCATAATGGTCGATCATTGGTCGGTCAATGGTCTCGTAATACTTTTTCATAAACGAGCTATTAAAAGCAATGACTGCACAAGGACGTTCTAACGGTAGTTCACTGATCAAAGGATCTGTCAAAATTTTAGCACTACCGCATACGTCTCTCATTCATTTGTCATTATGTATTAGATTACCATTTTATGCTGTTTCTTTCAATGGAGTGTCAGTGATTGACCATTGGAAAGTCATAGTGACGCTTTTGTATTAGTAGATTACCGAACTTGTCAAAATCAACCATTATGAAATCAATGATAGACCATTCTGACACTATTGTAATAGCAGACTTGAGGCCCTGGGATGATGTCCTTCGATTTATATGTTTTTTGACTTAACCAATCCCAGCAGAATCTAATCAGGTCAATCAAACTTTTTGAAATGAGTTTAGTTTCAAATCAATATTGGCTCAAAGGGAATACTAGAACAAAGTCAAACAAATGTTCGTTTTTATTAACAAACTTATTAGTAACAAGGTTAGTTAATACAAAGTTGATGTCTGAATCTGAAAGTTTGTATGTGGCATCGTTGATTCGTTGTTGGTTCTAAGTGGCGCGCTTCGCTTCTCACGATGGTCGACAAGCTCATACAAGTTGGGAACTTATCGCTATTGTTATCTTACCGCAGAGTGGTTTGTTCCGTACCTAACTAACGTGATAGTTAAAAGTTTTATCAATTTATATATTGATGCGTTTTTGCAATAATAGGGTATTTTACTGTAAAAATCTAATTAGTCCGTCTGATAGATTTACAAAAAATATTGGACACGTATTTTTTCTTTTTTCACGTAAACAAAAAATGAAGACGATACAGTGCGTTGAAAACTCACGTGACGTCACTACGTTGCTACAATTTTTACCAGCGACGTGACGTCACGTGAGTTTTCAACGCACTGTATCGTCTTCATTTTTTGTTTTATGAAAAAATCACAGTTTTGCGCCTAAAAAGCCTTCTTCCTTTTTTTACCAGTTATGAAATCCAGACTGTACGTGCTTGCTATACGGCACTCTAACGCAACTATTAAAAAAATATTGTATTAATCGGATCTGTTCTTTCAGAGATTATTACGAAAATGTAAAAAAAACAGACAGACAATTTGCAATTTTAGTTCTTTATAATATATTCTGCCAAAGAATAATATTGAAAGATAACATCGCAAAAGCGTAAAATTTTTGTCTGCCCTTCAAATACTCAAACAATTGTACTCAAGTCAAGGCACTTTAACACAATTTATCTCTTCTTAATTCAACCTTCCACAAGCAAACTTATTCATTCCCACAGACAATTCTAGATTTAGGAACAAACTGCGTAGACTACGGTAGACTAGTCTAAATCGATGGCCCAATGTCACCCGAACATGTAGACCTTTCGCCCCAGCCGAGTCGCAGACCTTAAGGTCTTTCAACCTGCTCCTGTTAAGTAATTCCAGGGTACGCGCCAAGGTAGGGTCGATGGACCCTGTTGACATGCCAACCTCGATTGTTGGTTTAAAGTTCGTGAAGTTCGATGTTACGTAATCTTTGAAGGATAATGTTTGAACAAGGTGTCGTAAATTCAACGCACTAACGGAACAATACTCGTATCAAGATAAAAAAAAAAACAAATCATGTTTTATTGATAGGCTTGCGTTTGACCACGATTCACCTGATTGTAAGCGATGATGTGGTCGACGATGGAATATTAGTTTGCCTAGAAGTAAAGTAACCTATTCCTGACTAGGTTCCTAGGCCACAACTATAAGGAAACGTAATCTATACTACTACACTAATATTATAAAGAGGAAAGATTAGTATTTTTATGTGTGTGTATGTTTGTAATGAATAAACTCAAATACTACGGTGGCGATTCAAAAATTCTTTCATCATTAGAAAGCATGTTCCCACGGGGACGGGAACTACGCGGGTAAAACCGCGGGGTGCTGTTAGTATTATAACGAGGAAAGATTCGAATGTTTGTGTTGAACAGGCTCCGAAACTGCTGAACAGATTATAAAAATACTAATCCCCGGGTGACATAGCAGTGGCGTGCAGTGGTTCGAGTTAGGGTAGGCTAGAGAAAATGTCCAAATAAATTTAAAAAAATAACCACATTATTCAGGGTTGATTTTTAATGAAATGAGTTTTATTTATTTTTTAAATAGCCTATTAAAAAAAAACTCATTTCATTAAAAATCAACCCTGAATAAGGTGGTGTTTTTTTTTTGGACGTTTTCTCTGGCCTACCCTAACTCGAACCACTGCACGCCACTGTGACTTAGGCTCTATTTTATCCACGTATTCCCACGGGGACGGGAACTACGCGGCTAAAACCGCGGAGTGCTACTAGTTATAAGATTAAATACTAGGATCATCCTTATAATCGGAAAAGGAAGGGATAGTAGGTGCTACGGTGGTTAAAGTGTCGTCTTAAATTGATGGGTCGCCAGAACAAATTCCAGTCTCATGTCGGAAGTTCTACAAGCTTCCTAGTTCCTACTATCGATCTATCATTGTTAAAGTGTACTTTATAGACTGCTTGAAGAACTGGATTATATAAAACTGGCTACAGCTTGCCGAGTCCGAAGAAACCTCAGCCTTTAATAGCATTATTAACTTCGTGTGCTCATAATAAACAATTTTCATTAGATCGATCAATGAGTGCAATCTAGCTATCAATAACCTAAGCACGAAATAGAAATGTTCTTTCAGAACTATTTCATAACTAAAAGAAATCAATTCGTATATCAATAGAGAGATAGATATTACACTTAGAGCGTGTACGCCGTATGGCATTTCATACAAATTTTCAAGTCACTATTTAGCGAAATGACTGAACCAATTTTCGCAGGATATAGGAAAACGTTAGTTAAAAACATTTTCGAAATGTCTTATTTGTAGGTATGGAAAATTTATAACTGTAACACTATTTATTGAAAATGTTTTCCACTAACTTTTTAGACCTACATATGTATGTATCCTGCCTATATGTGTGAAGTTTCATTAAAAACGGTTCAGTCATTTCGGAAAATAACGACTTGAAAATTTGTATCAAAATGCCGTTTGGCGTATACTCTTAAAGGACTAACAAAAGGTTCCAAATACAAGCGGTCTCATCAGTTATCTGTACAGATTTTTCATCGAATGCAAGATGCAACGCATGTATTTTTAATTGTAAATGTTCCATAGCTGGATGCTCGAATGCCGTTACATATAAGACGAACGATTTGAAATTCTATCAGATTGGATTAATTCGTCTTGTTACGACTGGTTTCTGCTGTAAAAGCTGCTTTTTATAGTTTTTTCTTTGATTCGGTTCAGGTGGTTCTAGAGCGCCTTATCGGTGTGCTGGCTTATCTATTAGACTTGTTTCTATACAGATCTTCTGGAGGAAAAAGCTATACAAGTTACTTGTCTTTAACATCTGGTATAAAATTTTAGAAATTGACATCCGACGGTAAGGTCTTGTGACTAATAGCATCATTATCCTTTTACCGGGTCGACGGAAAACGTCTTCTTCTTTCAGCATCGCTATAATCCAGCTTTAACATGACTTAAAAATATGAATAAAGAAAGATATTTCTATTAAATTAAAGCCACTATCGTTTCTCCTAATACATTAAAATACTCAAGTATATTTATGTACAATTGTCCTCTATACCACTTCAACGGAACAAATCTAATGACAGTAGAACTTTGTGCTCAGAAAACTAACTTAGAGTGCTTGTGATCTCCACGGGAATACAAAATGGAATATATTTGTGAAGTTGAAAGTAAAGACTTGGAGTATTCTTGTCTTGAATATGGTATTATTGAGGGCTATAAGCAACTTAAGTTTCTATATGTTGATATGGTATTAGGAGCTCGTGGCTAAAGAGTAACAGCCGTACGGATAGATTTTCAAAGTTAAGCAATTCTTGCCAAGGTTGGTCGTTGGATAGGTGACCATCTTAACATATATACGAGTTTCCTCAGTGCCTCGGAAAGCACGCTAAGCTGTTGGTCCCGCTATCATTTGTAGATCTTTGGCAGTCATTACGGACTGTCTGAAACCAGTAAATCTGACTCCAGTCTTGCCAAGAAGTACAGTATTAGTATTACCCAGTTAATGGGTTGTGGAGGTTTTGGTAGGCAGCTGCACCGCGTAAAATACTGGTATTCAGCTGGATCCGGTTTGACTGGAAGCCGACTCTAGGGAAAAGTCTAGACAGATGATGATGTTCTACTAAGACTTCATCAAAAGCAATAGGATGCCTCCTTTCACATAGCAACATCGACTGATAGTAAATGTAGGCCATCATCATCACACTCATGACGCTTCAGCTCACCTTTCTGAGGACCTGTCATGATTGTCTTAAAGAACTTTCTCCACAACCATAGCGACCCTGATAAACGATGTATTGCCAAAGTATTCATACATCAATTCTATGACTAATTGACTCGATTCTGTGTACGAATCTAACTCGGACATAAGCGTGTCAAGGGGATACCGGCGTTCCTTACGCAATGAACTACACTTGTTTATTTTAAACCTTGTTGTTCAAGAAATTGTGTCTTGTATCCATTGCAGTCCTAAAGCAACAGTGGCTCGTGAAATCGAGAGGTTATAGTATCGATTTATTTAGTTATCAATCGAATGAAATTATAGTGAAGTAAGATTTTAGAGAGGTCTTGGTGTAAAATTTGTATACAGTTAATTTATTATATGAATGAACTTTGAAAAGGAAAGTTTGTTATTTACATTATGAAAGCAGACGTAACGAACTATGTTCGATTTTATGCAGCTAATTACAATATTATCGAACTTGCATATTTGATTTAAACTTTTAATATTTCATGCAAGATTGACAACCTTTGAAATTACTTAGCTTAATAATATTTCCGAAGTAATTGTCATTCAATCCGAGAATAAGTAAAAAACTAAATTCAATAAAATATCTCGTACAATTTCCCCTGTAATATGTACCTATAATATTACCAATGATACAGCAACTTCATCGTGTACCGAAATACATCGATTCAATTAGTAGATAACAAATACTACTATTGTAACGGTATCTGAAAAATATTTTTTAATAAGTACTTAGAATTGTGTAGTCATCTTATTTTGGCAGATCATGTATCTATGATCTACCTACTTCATTCCTCAGACGCCTACGCTTTTTAAAATGTCGTCCAGATAGTGGGAGATGAAATATACTTGACCTTTATTCCAGAAAACTCTCAAAGGGATGTGTGAAGGAAAGTTTTTTTTTGTTATGAGGGTATTCCGCTGCTTTCTAAAGTAGTCTAATGTCAAGTGCTGGTATCTTATCAATATAACATATGAGATCTTTATCACAATTGATCGTCTAGGGACAAACAGTATGATTTTGAAGCCCGTGTAATCTTGAGCGAAATATTTACTCAAATAGAATCAATGAATGAAGTGCAACACGTGTGAAACACGGAATTAGTCACAGCCGGCCGGTTAGAAATTGAAAACTAAAAATATAATGGAAAACGGCTAGGCATAAAGAATAGAACGTACTAGAAAGAAAATGGCGGTAAATGTGAGAGAGATAAACAAATAAACTGAATGAGTAGACATACAAATAGTGCCCTTGTAGTGTAAGACTTCTCAGAGGTCGACACTAGTGTTGAATTGTAAACAGTTCCTATGCGTCTTGTTATTCTTAGCAAGTGTTTGATCGCGTAATCATACGCAATTAACAGAAAATAGACGTCAGAGAAACTGTCAAACTTAAAGCAGATTTTAAAATCGATTTAGTGTCTGGTGATACCTGTAGTTTTTATCAATTGAATATCATAATTAGACAGATGCAGCCATGAACTGTAATTGATATAATTATGCTTCTGGAAATAAAACATAACTTGCATTGCCTCATCTGTCCATATCTTAATTTCGAAGAAATATTCGCTTGACCTTGCCATTGGATGCAATGCCTTTGAAAACTTTATGAATGCCGACGACATTAAGCGTACTCAAAAAATAAAAACTACTCATACAGAAGCTATTTCACACTTTCGTAATGATAAAGATCCACTAAATAGCACACAGCACAATAATATTGCAAAATTCATAAAAATAAAATGAGCAAAAGTATATTAGCTATTATTTAACAGTATATTTAAACTACGACCCTGGCAAGCGCAAATGTTCTTGCAAAATCGCAGTGGCATCGCCAAGGTCAAAGAGCAATGAAGAATGTATTTCTTAGCTGAAACTAGTTAAAAAAAGGAACATATTTTACATAATGCACCTGAATTTATTTTAAAACTTGCGTTATTTGCTTTCCATTGTGACTCTCTCTTTTTGCAATTATGATGGAGTAAGAAGCGCTTTAGTAAATGAAACGATTAGATTTCTATAGCTCCCCATGCAGTCGAGATGAGACTGTTTAACCAGACACAGATCAATGAACTAATACCCTCAAAAATAACTCGGTCGAGTAAAACACAACGTGGAAAATAGCTAGATTGAAAGAAGGCTGAAGTAATTTTAACGAGTGTTTCAAAGTCAGTTGCTATCCTAGTTTGACCTTATCAGTCAATAACCGGCACGTACAAGTCGATGTATTCTATTGAAATTATATTGTACATTTTTCCATAGTTTCTCTTTACCTTTCTGTTACTCACGTTTATTTCCGATCAAATCTGTCAACTTCAGATCTTCTTAAAGATTTGATGGATTGAATTAAGTATCTACGGTAAGTTTACCGCATGACGTCATACTCAAGTATGCTTCCTTTGCTCCGGGATCTCTTAAAAAATAATTAGAGATTCTACACGTAAAGCAATTTTAATATAGGTACTGAAAATGGAAATATCTTCGTTCGTGATTCGCGGGATAAATAACTTGAAGCGGATGTGTGGATTGCATTTTGAATATTTCTTTATATTTATATTATAAAGAAATATAGTTCAGGAATTTTGATTACAATGTTCAGAGAGTCAAATAAAGTTTCTCAATATAAACTCAATATCACACAAGAATTACTTCAAGTTATCCCATCACGACATCGTTGCTTAAAGTTCAATTCAACTCACAATAGAAAGTGAGAATGCATGGACATGTTCATATTTTAGATACAAAGTTCAGAGTTGAGATTGCGAAATAGAAATGGCGACACGCGAAACCTGACACATTCAAATCCGTTCTTACAGAGTCGTGTCAAAACCTCAATCACCGTGGACAATACTATAATTACGTGTGGAGAATATTTCTGCAAAGTTAAAAAAAAAAACTACGCATTTACCTGAGAACATGATTGCCAAACAGTACTGAGACCTACTTTTGCAGCGCCTTGACCCACTGCCCCTCTATAGAAACTAATAGCTCACGCCCGCACTAAGTTTAATAATTAATGATAAATCTTTTGAACTATAAGTTTTGAGTTCCACTGCTTGGATCTCTGACCTTGACATATCGGCTTGCATCTTCATTGTTTTACCAAGCTTCTTTTATCTGTGTTTCCTTTCCGATCTCAATGGTCGATTAAGTAGAAGCTCACCAACTCACCTTCCCGTGTATGTCGTAAGTAGGGTGTTAGAAACCGGTCAATATAATGTTACTATGTTATGAAACTCGCCGTCTGCCAATTCTCAAACGCTACAATAGTGTCTATACATTCTTATAAGACCTTCGTCTAAGTACTTAATACTCTATCGATCTTCAAAGGGTACGCGAATAGTACTCAGACTATTCGCCAAATAATCAACTATGTTCAGGAGCCAGTAATTGCGTCCATTAAAGAAATGCATTGAATCGTTTTATTGTTAGACCAATTTAGTTCAAAATAACTTTCCCTTCCTCTTAAATTTGCGCAATAGAATGCAGTAACACATTTACTGTTTAATTCTTTATCACCTGCACCACTTTCACTTGTAAAAAGGTCAGCCGTATTAATTACTTCGTCGACATCGATCTTAATTGATATTTGGCAACTTTACTGATTCAGAACTGAATTGTTATTGTTGAAAGTTTAGTTGAAACTCTGCATAAATTAACTCGTTACGTCAACGTGATACTTCTGGAGTCAATCAAACTTCTTTTAAATTGAGTGTCGTTCATTGTTTGCCAATGATAAAAGGTTTTGTTGCTGTTCAAAAGTTCAGGGTTGCACTTATTGAACATCAATTATCTGCAATTTCTTCGTCACGTGTTGTTTTGCTTTCCGTTTGAAAAGAAACGATTTGCGAAGTCTTTTGTTCCGTCCTTTGTTAGACTGATTGCTTGAAAACTATGCATTTTGCTTTATAATGTCTAGTTTCTTTATTACATCTTTGATCTTTCTCGTTTATCGCGTTCGTTGCGTAATTGGCCCATTAAAGTCCACAAATGCGCCTCGAATCACGCCACTTGCGCGATCTAACAAGTATTCATCTTCATGTCCTACTGGGAATCCCACTACTTTGTGCTTCCTGTAGGAGATTGTTTAATGCTTTATCACTAAATAATTTATATCTCATAGCAAATTTATCGAAGTTGTTAAAATTTTTAACAACTTAGACAAATTCGTTATTAGAGTCAATACAGTTTAAAGCAATAACGACGGTTTCGTAGCGTTTCTTGCCTTGACCCGCCGCCGATGGACGTTTGCACTTTTTCCCCTACTGAAGTGTTTGTAATCCATTGTTAGTTTCTGCACGTGCACAACCTACTGTTCTATGGTGTTCTAATTCTATAGATTCTAGCGATAAAAATATGGTTCCAATATTTTTTATTCAGTTCAGATTGCTGGTTATGATGTGGGTGTTGAAGACAGCGTCTTATGCTTCGTTGGTTTTGCAAAGGAAATTGACGTACGAATAGAAAGTAAACACAATAAGAAATATTTTCTTGAAATGGATATTTGTTATGATTGTGTGTATTCGACGGTTTTATATCGATTTCACTCCGTAATTTGCTCTAGGTATTGTACTGCCTTACGGGAACTTAATCTTTAGTCTATTGCATCAAAGATATTCCAGAGTTTACACTGATCATCTGCACTTTGGTCTCTACTTTCAAAGTTTTCGTCATCATTCAGCTAAAAGACCTCCGCTGGTAGATATAGACCAAGCATAACGCCACAAAATACAAGTTTGGGAGAAAGAGGTCACTCTTTGAACTAGTCATTCTTGTTGTAACACCACTGCATGTCATCATCATCTTCCTGCCCTTATCCCATGTTACTTGGGGTCGGCGCAACACGTTTTTTTCTTCCATTCTGTCCTGTCAGCCGTCACGCTATCACTAACTCCATACATGTAACCTAGACTAATCTTATTTGCTCAATAAATGATTACTTACGTACAACTACCGATGAAGTGCTTCCCGTGTCCATAACTAATATCAACCTTAACTTCTGGACCGCCAATCTCAACTATCAAAGTTTATCCATCATCGTTCTACTGAACTTAGAGGCCACTCATGGCGCCACAACGGCCGATGCTACGCTTCCCATCAAAACTTATAGCAACCCTGACTTATTAACTCTCTTTGTCCTACAACTTGCACCGAATCGAACAAGCAACACTAGAGATTGGGAAACGCTCGACATAATACAATATCGTAACGGAGCTGATACGCGATACGGTCAGGTTGCCGCGATGATTGTGTTTGCTTTCTTGTATTGATATGAGCTTTCTTGTGTTTTGTGTACTATATATTTTTCTTTAATCTTGAAACTACTTCATGCAAGGGGTAGGATGCCTCTTTAAATTTCCTGAAGTCTCTGTTATCTTGAAATAAATTTCGTGCAAGGGGCATGTCTTCTTAGGATAATTCGAAGTTTTGATCATCTTAAGTGTCTTTTGGTAAATTTTGATAATCCCCACTCATTCTGTTCTTCAATCAAAATTATTTTCAGTTTGTAATTGAATCCTAAATCCCCGTCAGGAAAACATTGAGGATTCAAAATTTGGCTAGCAGCTTTACAATTATTTCAATATACCAAATCAGGCGATGGCACACCATTTCCACGGGTTTTCAACCCTCGCATCTCAATAAAAATATCAGAAGCCCTAAAAAATATAACAGAATAAATTTATCAGAAATATGAAAGAAAATTTATCAATATACAGTATTGAGCTTACCCGATGCCCTAAATGCTTATAGACTGTTAGCCTCTACCAACAAGCTTACAAAGGGTAATGGATTATGTCTAACAAAACCTGAACGTATAAAAACTAGTATATTATCTATAGTAATATTATAAAGAGGAAAGATTTGTATTTTTATATTTTTGTATGTAACGAATAAACTCAAAAAACTACTGGATCGATTTCAAAAACTTTTTCGCCATTAGAAAGCTACATTCACCCTGAGTAACAAAGGCTATATTTTATCCCCGTATTCCCACGGGAACGGGAACTACGCGGGTGAAACCGCGGGGCGCTGCAAGTATTATACATTTATATTATATATAAACTCATTATTTTAATGTTTATATCGAAGTCATTCAATAAATTGCTTATCAATATTACGTTATGATTAGGAACACGGAAGGTATGAATATTTAGTTGTATTGATTCCTGGTTCAGTTTGTATTATCTGTATGTTTGGTATCTGTGGAGTTAGGGCAGCCATGGTTTTGTGCCGTCGAAGCTATCATCACCTTCCTGCCAGCCTATGTTACTTGGGGTTGGCGCAAGTTTGTCATCCATTCTACCCTGTTAACCGCCATTAGGCCGAAAAGCCCTTCTGCTAACAAAAAAACCTTTTTAATTCATCTCCACCATAAACCAGTTTAAAGAGAAATTCAAATACTCCAACGCAATTAACTCTGACATTTATAAAATCTTTCGTATGCAAAAGGTCTTGGCCTGCCTCTAGTAAATGTCAAAACTCTTAGCAAGGCTCTCGCGGCAACTCGTGACGTCACTGATGGCGAGTCATGACGTCATCGTCGTATTGCGTCACTCTTACTACGCTATGAGGTGAATGAATAATATGACGTAGTAGGTCATGTTTAGGGCTCGCTCTCTCATTGGTTGATATAAAGTTAAGAGTGAGTATTGCAACCAAAATCACATTTATGCTCGGAATTTTCTGCACGATATAATCCTTCTTTCCTTTACCATTGTACTTGTGGATTTTTTTCGAAAGAGTCACCGCGGCCCTGGAACGCAAAGAGCATTTAGAGGAACACGGATGGGTGTTAATCAGTAAGAGTCTGATAATCGCTTCCGGTCCGTCCAGAGCGGAAGAAGTCGTTTGATGATTTCCCATCATTAAAATAAAAACATTGTACTTGAACTTACACAAGGACAATATCATTAGTATTCAACGTTTTGTCATAACATAATAGACCTCTGGCCGCGTCTGACCTACATACATGCTAGACTATATTATATCTGTGAATTTATTACGTCGATACAATGAAAAAGGCGGCTGGTTTATCTAGATGACTTTACCGTTTTGTGTAGGAACACATATTATTAAACGACTGAACATTTATCAAAGACTTATTTTTTGTGTGTCTTGTCCGGGAATATGAGAAAACTTTGAGAGTTCTACGACAGTTAATTATGGTGTTATTATCTTGTGATCAGCATCTGGGAAATTAGGGTTCATCGTAAACAATGGAATGATAGAAGTGGGTGTTGTTTTGTCAATTTCGCTAAATTCAACTTCTTAGATTTATTTGTCATGCATTCAAGCAATTTCTCCAATATGATCGTCAGTGTTGTTTTTTACGATGGATAAAAATCTAAGAAACAACAAAAAACCAATTTGTAATTTTCAAATTGGTAATGTAGATCAAACTGTTCACAATAAAAAGCAGTCCAAACATAACCGCACTTGAACACTTTCACTTTGAGTAATAAAACATTTACAAATGCTCGCAGTTAGTAAATGTACCAAACATGCAGAAACATGCAGAACTCTATGTAAACTCACTACTACCCACTTTTTATTACCCATATTTGCAAATAAATGATATTCTGATTCTGATTCTGATTCATGATTTGGAGATACTGTTCCTCCCATATGTGATCTTTAGACACATGTTCGGCAATATCAGAAAGAAAGAAAGTTATCTAGTGTTAATCTAGCCCTATGCTTTATCAGAGTCGATAGTTCTGAGTACCTCAGACAGGTTGGTGGTCCTGCTCGCACTATGTTTTTTAAAACACTGAAGAACTTTGCTTAAATCATGCTGCAAGATAGGGTGTGTCCTGTTTGTGCAGGTCGCCAAAGAACCGTGTTATAATAGGATATTTTACTGTAAAAATCTAATTAGTCCGTCTGATAGATTTACAAAAAATATTGGACACGTATTTTTTCTTTTTCACGAAAACCGAGTCTTAACAAAAAATGAAGACGATACAGAGCGTTGAAACCTCACGTGACGTGACGTCGCTGGTAAAAATTGTAGTGACGTCACGTGAGTTTTCAACGCACTGTATCGTCTTCATTTTTTGTTTTACGTGTCCAATATTTTCTGTAAATCTATCAGACGGACTAATTAGATTTTTACAGTAAAATACCCTATTGTAAGATGTGTATGATAACTGAAATCACAATTTTTCACAAGATGTCATTCGATTTCATCTGGATCTTTCAGTAACTGATCCTTGCCTGGGCGAAGAGATGTGAGGATGAAAGCTTAGTAATACTTCTTCGCGTTAATTTAAAAATACTGGCTAGTATTAAGCTTGAGTTTTATTATAGTAGGCTAGTAGCAGTAGAATATCTAGGTCAAAGACTCGGTATTTCGACCTAGATTATTAAACTTGTACCACACCTCTCTGTTTCAAGTTCAATTATTTCAGTCTCAATTTACGTAACTGTATATTCATCTTCTTTCCTAGGTTTATGATGATCAGCATCAACATTGATATCGTTGTAATCTTCAAGGCAATCGAGGGCCTTTAAAACAATTCGTTATATTTCTACTGCAGTCCATAAATTGTGACCTGTCCTGCTAGTTTTTCAGCAACATTCTCGTCTCATTCGTAATCTGTCTAAAACATTTCTTATTATCCCTACTTTTTGACAGATTGCGACTGAGATACTGTTACGATAGATACGTGAGATAGATTTTCAAAAAATATTGGACACGTATTTTTTCTCTTTTCACGAAAACAAAAAACAAAAACTATACAGTGCGGTCAATACTCGTGTGACGTCACTACGTGTTGCAATTTTTATCACGACATTACGTCACAAGCCCCCACTCGTGATCTCTGGTGCTTTTTATCTTTGTCAAATTTTATAGATTTGATAAAGCAAAATATACGCGTTCAATAATTTCTATTATCTAAATAAATTATTCTATTTAGTCCGTTACTAAATAGAATCATATATTTTTTACGCAGGAAACATATTACGAATGTCGCCCCAAAAGTTGACAGAACTGGCACTCTGATAATAACAATTTACTCGAAACTATTTTTGTGTTAATATCATTCATGATGGTGAAATTATTCCTTTAGAATATTGCATTTTCTAGTCCACTAACTTAAACATTCATTAGCCTCATCTATTAAACCGTGGGGAATTTACGCAAGATGACAAACGACATCATTATCATCATCAATCCGACTTTAATGAGCTGGTTTACCGTTCTCTGATTTATCCGAGCTTCTGATTAAACTGCTATTAGTCACGATTTTCGAATAATTCATAGTCTCATAGTACAGTTGAAACTGAGTATTTGCACGGGTTGCAAATGGACACCCACTCTGGAAAAGAATGTCGGTGGCATACTTAATAAGAGAAATGATTTGATCCATTTCATGTGGCACAACCGTCCTTGATTTTTCATTGAATGATACGGAATCTGAAGATGGTCTTTCTGTTTATACTTGAGTTGATATTGATTACTACAGCGTCTCCCAAATGTTATGATGCTACGATGCTGACTTTTGTTGTTGTTCGCTGGCCATAAAGCCAGTCCTGATACAGTGTGGGCTTCAAACTCGGCATATTACATATCTTAACTCAAAGCTGAATATAGACTATTTCGAAGTTGCAATGGAGGGATATTTATTTATAGAAGTCCTTTGGCTCCAGAATTTGAAAGTTGTTCAAGCAATGCCTTTTGTTCACAGACTACGTGGCTGGTGGTGAGCTTTTCACCCACCTCTACCAGAGAGAGCATTTCAACGAGAATGAAGTCAGGATATACATAGCTGAAATTATATTGGCGCTCGAGCAACTGCATAAGGTAAGCTGATCTCCCTATCTCTTGAGTTGACTGGTAGCTGAAAACACATGTGTATAAATAATTGCCCGATATAAAAGAGCTAAATATAACGGACCGCCGTCTGTATCAATTATTGACTGTATAAAGGATAAATATTGAGACGATATGATAAACGCATCCTTTTCTCGTATAGCAAACAGGCCATCGACCTGCAATGACACAATCATTTTATTTCCAAAACCTGAAATCAATAATCTATTTCAACAAAACTTTTGCCAGCAACTTTCCCACCAGTCTCAAGTATTTTTTTGTGTTGGCAAGTTTTAGAATTACATTCATAGTTGTCGCATTAATCATTGGCTTCAACAAGTTTTTGTTGACTTAGCAAAGCAATATGCGCTAAAACACCTGGATAAATGTCTTAGTGGTAACGACTTGACTGATTCATAGTAAGCGAGGTTGCTTAGGTCAAATGCATTGTTTGACCATAATAACAACACTTAGATCTCCATTTGTGGAATGTATCGATATTTATTTAGTTAGTCGCTTTGTGAAACACTATTGTTTTTGATTATTTTGAAATTGTACTGTTTTAATACAGTAATTATATTTATTGTTTAAATGGAGGCGAGCTTAATGTTTGTCAAGGTTCTCGATATTGTTAACCTTCGTCTGTAACATATGGGCTTCTCTTAAAGGATAGTGATTTCTCCTTTATGCTTAGCTGGTCAAAAACAAGCATACTACAAGCTAGATGATTATATTCAAGATAAGAATGCTTGGAAACATGCTGGTCCTGCTCCATAGGACAATATTGGGTGTAGTAGACAAAGCCAAACTTGTCTGTCTGTACGGTGTTACTGATCTTTTATAGTTAATTTAACACACACTGATTCATTGTTGGTAATTATATAAAACAAGGATTAAAAAATTGTAAATATGTGAGTACTATGTCCCTGACTAGCAAATTTATTAATTATACCTCTGCTGTTGTTTCTTTGTTGTACCTGTTAATAGTATAGTACTTAGTTTTATTCGGGTGCATCGTCCTCACATATAACCAATTGGCTAATGTATACAAAATATTGTAAAACTTATACATATTTGAAAAGAGTAACTATGGAGTTTCTTGTCCGTTCTTCTCCATAAGAATCTACTTTTTGCGAATGGACAACTAGAGTCACTATAATATTTTTATTTTCAAATGTTTTGACGTTCAAAAGTGCCGTTAATGGTCTAGTTGAAATAAATGAATTGACTTTGACTTTGGTCTGTGTGATGAGTGTGGAAGTCTTGGAAGAGGCTTCCTGTAACATGATTGCAAATGCAATTTCGCATGGTTCTACGAGGTTTCTTTGAGGGTTTGCAGTAGTCCGCACGAAGACATGCTTCGTCACTATAAGCTTACCTCGCGTTGTGTTGGCTTTCCGAATGATCGGTGGTCAGTTTACAATGAAAATCTTTAGCTTAATGTTCTATCGTAATGTCGTAAACGTAATCGATAATCGTAATTCGTGCTATACAGTGATCTCATCCATTTATCCATAGCTCGGTATTATTGTTTCGAGCTTGGGTTTAGTGACATTAAAAACGATTAAATAACCAAAAATAAACACTTTAATTTAGACATCACTTGTTACTTACTTAAAACACTAATTATAAAACATAATTGAACTGATCTGTTAGTTAACCGTTGTATCGGAAATCCAATACTACTTCGGTCGGTGTATATGCAGGCCTTATATCGGGCGTCAGTTAATTCCAGAACCTTCCATTGCAGAATATCTAGAAAATACTCGTACATATCTGTCGCGACTGACTAGGTTTCGAGAATTATCGAATGTTTTAGCACAGAAAAGTCTCGTGGGTCTTGACTCTACTAGTTCTGCTACTAGATACTAGATGGCGCTATTGGTAATGAATGCCGCTATCTTCTTTGCCTTTAATTGTGGCACGCAATATTATCTACTACTCTATTCTTCTTCTACTTGGACTTTGTATTAAACAGCTATTAAATACATGACATTTCTTTCACCAGCTCGGCATTATCTACCGTGACATCAAACTGGAAAATATCCTCTTGGATGCCGAAGGTCACATCGTGCTGACAGATTTCGGTCTGTCCAAGGAGTTCTGCGGTGGAGAGAGCAGGGCCTATTCCTTCTGCGGTACCATCGAGTATATGGCTCCTGAAGTCGTCAGGAGTGGAAGTCAGGGACACGATATTGTAAGTACCAGCTTTTATTTACGAGGAAATGAACCTCCTATGGTGTGGTATCTTTTTAAGCGACATTTTTAAATTGATATTCTCGCCAATGTGGTCTCTTTTTCGAATTTGTGCCTTCTTTATCAGCTTTGTTTTGCTGGTAATTTTTCATGAGCTAATTAAATAAAAATACTAATAACACAACAATATTAGCACACAACGAAATTTCAAAATATTAAATATCCACGGGTATAGGGAACACGAGACGTGCCATCGGTGGTCGGGGCTCCAGTGACAGAGCACTCGTAACAATACGAGCGTTATCCAGAAGTACAGCGTTTTGAATCAAGCTCTTATTATTTACTACCTTTTGCCCGCGACTTCGTATATATCTCGTTTATTGTTGTTCCCGTAGGAATTTCGGAAAATCCTCTCTTAGTGTTCTCCAACACTCCCCAAGGAACCTACATGCCTAGGTAACGGAAGAATTTTAAATATATAGATAAGCTGCTGTTTGACCACTATCTCACTTGATTGAAACCGAAGAAGTGGTCGACGACAGAGCATCATTGCATCGCTATTAAGATTGGTCTTCACCAGCTTTATTTTCTCAAAAGGCCTTTGGCGAAGTTATTTTCTTTGACGTTTCGGATCGGTGCCTTCAAGACAGTTGTCGTGAGTTTCAAGACTTCTTAAGCCTCGACGTAATTAATTTGAAGACTCGGGTCGGGAATTTCCAGAGGATATATTCGATATAATTTAAAATTTGATACGATGGCAAACGGTTTATTAATTTGACTTCTTAAGTCTTAACTAACTAATACCATGTTTAAAGATGTTCATAATTTAAAAGAATTATATATATTAAAAGATGGAGTAAGGCTTAAAATTCTTAAGCATTACAACATTAATGACTGTTGCTGTCGTATAAAAACAATGTTGCTTTTATGAGTTGAACGCGGATCGATAGCTATTACCCACAGGATAATAGATTAACGGTAAAACTGCGAGTTCCTTCACCGTACTTACCATAGCTACCTTGATTAAGTTATGAAATTACATGACCAAGTTAATGACTTGATTGCCTCGTTCGTCTAGTGGCAAGCGTTATTCGAAGCAAATGCATATGTTACGGCGAATCCTGGGTTATATTCCCGGATCGGGCGAACTGGTTTCCCATCTGGAAGTTCTTAGTAGTCTGGTCTGGATTTGTGCTCTGTTGACTGTAATAGGTAGGACTTTACAACTTGCGATATGTGGGTGCAGTTCAAATAGACCTCTGTTAAACCTTTCGATGACTTCAGTGTGATATTGTCTTGTGTGTGCGATACACAATACAAGCCTTTTTTCCCATGGGCGTAAGCAGAGATTACAGAACGCCACCTGCTCCGATCCAATCATATTTCCTTCGTTAACATTCATACATTTTGTCATAAACACTTACGCTCGTTTTGAGTACTCCGCACTTGACCTTTCTGAAGAAATCACCATCTAGGTCCGCGATAGAAAAACCTTTGAAAAAATATCTCCCTAACCTTTAAGTAACATTTTCTGTACAATTACATAATGAAGACTCATTTTTAAAAAATATTCTGAGATAACTTCAAAGGAACTTTAATAATCGTCAAACATTCAAAACAAAACGCAAAAGCAAGGACTAGGTTGTCATAAAAATGAACACGTAACCCAGTTGAGTTATCGTAGCGACTCCACAGGCATAATTAGCTTAGTCGCCGGGGATAACGGGGACATCAGTTATGTAACACTTTGACGGCATTCTTTGTACGAATGTGAACATGTAGACTTTTCAATGGTTAGTTGAATTGGTAAGGTAGTCGGAGGATTTGGGAAGGAAGACTTGATTAAAATTTCTTTCGCAAATCAAATCTTATCCCTTACTTGTTAACTGTCTGCAAAGGTTGGAGGTTTGTTCGAAAGAGTTACCGTGGCCCTGGAACGTAATTGTCGTGGCGTGGGTATTTGAAGGAACACCAGTGGGTTTTAGTCAGTAAGAGTCTGACACTCCCTCCCTCTCCGCTTAGAGCGGGATTCGATTTTTGATGATTTCCCATCCATAGAAAAAGACTATAGGTTTCTCTGAATCATCGTCATATCCAGCCTGGAATTGCAGACTGCTGGGTCTTCCAGTGTAATCTGGTCTAGGTTGATTACTCGGCTATCATTTTAATGAAATCCTGCGTCTAACAGCAATCTATTCTGTTCAAAAACTATCATTTAAACTGCGTATTATAGATGCATGTCTTATTAATCAGCCTATTAAAACAAATCTTTAAAAAGTAAAAAATATCTAAGCAAACATCGATTGCATGTCTGTTGGCAAAAGTTATTTGGTTTAAAAATGTGATGAAATGAATGGAATTCGATTTTGCAACTAAATTCCATCCGAAACTTTAAAATGTTTCGACACTTGCCAGAATGCAGACTTTTGTATGCTTGCATCTGTTCCTTAAGAGCAGTAGATTATACCTGTTGTCAAAAATGCTAGTTATCTTCAGAACAATGGATACACTTTCGTCCTTTGTCCTTCTAATTCCAATACTGGACTCTAAATGCCACTATAAAGAGGGTTTTATGCGAACAAGGTATCGTTACATTTACCTGAAGTCCTCAACAAAGACTTCCAAGAATAAGGGCACAGGATTGAGCAAGCGCTCTGCAAGCTTGCTACATATTGACACACTAATGCAGATATGGATTTGTGACTCATCTATTTATCTGGCTCTATTATGTGACTAGATCAGTAGAGGTTGCAATGTTTTGATTAAGTACTGTCTTTCCCACGGTTTCGTTCTTTTGATTTATCCCACAGGCACCGTGCATTTTTACTAGATAAAATATAGCCTTCTAGTTTTTTCCCCTAGCTTCGTTCGCGCTAAAGAAACCTCTCCAAAGTCCCATCTATATTTGTACCAAAATTTATACAAATCGGTTGAGCGATTTTGGTGTGATAGCGTTACAAACGAAGTCAGGGTTATGATGAAATTTAGCGATAGTGAAGCTTCCTATCAGTGAAAGAATAATCGTAATCAGATCTGTACTTCCCTTTACAAACATTTTACTCCTTAATATTATTAGTTTAGACTAGATTTATGTATGTTTCATGAAGTATGAAAGGATTTTTGAAAATATAAAAGGAGTCTTGCAATGTTTTCGCAACCCGTGCACTTAGCTTGAAATTGATCCGTCAATAGCGTCGTAAAATATTGTGAAATCGTGTGATTAGATATTGGGAAATAGTCCTGAAATATTCTAAAGTGTGTTCTTTGTTTGTAACAAACAGTCGTTCAATACCCTCTGTATTGAATGACTGTTTGGAAATTGTCTATTGAATGTTTTTTTTTTCTATCTATCTAGCATATTTGTTCCACTGCTGGGCAAAGGCTTTTTTTTCTTAATGGTAAATCATCAAATGACTTCTCCCGCTCTGGGCGGAGCGGAACAGACTCTACTGACTAAATCCTCCCGTGTATCTCCAAGTGCCCTTTGCGTTCCAGGGCCGCGGTGACTCTTCCGAACTAATTGCGCAACCGCTGGGCAAAAGCCCCTGTCTCCCTTTTCCAAGTATTTTAGGTATCTTCGAGGTCGTCATCTTCGCTTTGGTTTGCCGCGATGTCTTCTGGCATTTAATGGGATCCATTCATTGGTTCTTTTAGTCCATTTCTCGTTTGAAAATCGCCAATCATGCTCGGCCCAATCCTACTTTTTTATTGTTGATACGCAATTGGATAGCTGTGTTAATATCTACATTATCTATTTTGAATGGGTTAAGATATGAATATTGTCGTGATGCCTATTAACAGCTGCTTTAGTGAAAATAATACAACTGTTGGTAAAATTATGGTTTACGATGTACTTAACGCCAACTCATAAAGTAAGCGAATCAATCAGCTCCTCCCAATTACAATCATAACCACATTTTTCGCAACCAATTACTACCGCTGTCAATAATAAATTTCGTGTCAGCTGTTCTTACAACGAAAACGAATAGACGGTAGAAAGTATACAACACTGCCACATTCTTTGTATCACTTGTCTGAAAACCTCACGTTATATCCACCTTTATGGCTTTAGACATAAAGGTTAGTTTGTCTTGTTTACTTTGAATCAAAAGATGCTTATCGTGCAGATGGGTACGTGTGAATTGCTTGATTGCCTACAATTATGTGTTTCTTTCACGGTTGGGGTCTTGTGTGAACTGTTGCCAATATACTAAGTACTGTGAAAAAGATTTGGGGCTGATTTGAAAAGTTTTTGGGTCTTGTGTCGAGGCCATTCGAGTAAGTTGACTACATGGGTCAGTCATGTTTGCGCAGGATGTACTCTGTAAATTGCACTACACCGTAAAATATATGCCATCACAGTGGTTACATTTTGGACGGAAAAGACCTAGTTTGAACTAAAATACGATCGGACTGGGTTCATTGAAAAAACTTGGTACAGTTTAGAAATTGGCTCTTCTCTAAGCTATTGAGATCAGGGGTACGTCAAGATAAACTCCCAACTCACCTTGATGATGAATAAATTTTTAGAGACCCGGGATTTTCGAACGGGATTGACGGAAGCCCTGAAAACATCGGTTGTTGAAAAAATTCTAACTTGGCAACCCTATTTAAGTGCCCTATCGTCTACAAACACTGGTAACCCACTTACAAAGCCGACTTACTTGCCAGTATTGTGATTTTGTAATTACTCATGTGCTAGTTTCTTGGAGCCTAGGCGTCTAACTCGGAAATATAACCTCTTTTCAACGACCAATTTAGAATTACGACCTTTTCTAACGACGAAGGTGTAATTCTTATTTTGACCTCTTTAACCCAGATATTACTGAAACTATTTTTTGTCTCGTATCACCGTAATTTTTTGATATTGTTACCTTGATGCAAGTAATATGCATGGAAAAATAGCATTAAAAATCGGAGTTTTCTGGAAAACCCGGAAAACGTGGATCTTTTTAACGATCAGTAGTAATAGGCGGGTAGCTTAACTTTCATACATCTTAAGCTACCATATTATTGATCTCATACCACTTGCCACGAATAGAAGTACGATAAAAACTAATGATTTGATCGGTTCTATCCACTCCTCCCATATTTTGATTATGGGTTTTTATAATTGCAGGCTGCTGCGAGAAACGTTTTGCTTTGTGTAACAAGGGTTCCACGGTTTCTGAGTTGGATGCTACTGTTACCGAACTATTATCATTCTATTTGCAAACCAGAATATTCTCTGGTTGGCTAGACTTGTACTGGAAAGTGCCTCTTTCTGTTTTCTTGAACTCTTTATTAGATGGCAAAGGACACTTTTTTGTACGGTCCTCGCAAATTCTCCCAGTGACTTTGTCTATTCGTGAAAGAGAGGAATAGAAGAAAAGAAATTTTCAAAGAGTAAGTGACAAGGCGCATCTGGGTGATGAAATTATAAATGATCAGCAAAACGCAAAATGGCACCACATAAACCTTACCGCTTATAAACCGGTGGAATAATTTCTGCATGGTCCTGATCTGGATTGAATCACAATAAATATCCCAATCTAGTTTCACCAACCCAGAACTTATAACCCCATCGAATTGGTTTTCCACGTATAAATTGCTTACAGCTATGTCCTCCATAGTAAAGGTACCATAGCCTTGTCAATGCTGTACATTTCTTCAGGAATATCTCGTTCATCATTTAGAAGGGGTCGTAACCTTGTAAACTTACATATTTATTATGCTTATTATGAAGAATTTCATCTGTGACGTCATCAGTCGCGTTATCCGGTGGTAAAATGGTTATATTTCTTGGAAATTCGTCAATGATTTCATTGAGAGTAAGTGGTTTGGTACGCCGCCTAGAAAGATAAAACACATCCCCTAATTACTACCGATCGCTATAACGATCATTAAATGTATTACCATTTTTTATTGAAATAAATAACCTGAAAATCAAATATTATTTCATAGTTTTGTTCGGCAGATCGTAAATTTATAAAAAACATGCATAAAATTAATTTGAATCATAGACAAGTTCGTAAAATCTTACCTTTTTGCAGACATTGAGAAAGATTATTCCACTAATACAAATTAAAACGCAAAAACACTTCGATATTACGATTAAAAGATAATACTATTTGTGCCGAAACACTGTCAAACTATCACTGCAACGACTAGTCAACAACAAGCAGACGTGTTCCGCCCATTCATATTTTTAATTTGAGGGTAGTTGTGACACCATTTTTTGATCTTTATAACGATCGGTAGCTGTAACTGGGTTAATGACACAGTTATTTTTATTGAATCTAAACAATGAGTCACACAAACATGCTAAATATAGACTTAAATAATTTTTAATACAATCATTACTTTATAGACAGGTAAAAATTTTCGCATGATAGAAACCTGTAAGCTGCGTCCATCCTTGTCTAACTTGATATAATTTCGCACCTTTCGTCTCTTTTCCGCTTAGATCGTGACCTACATGGTGGTTGCGACGTTGTGCGCTAATTCGGGTACTGTCGTTGAGTACATATTACTAATATACAATGACTATAGGTGTTACCTGCGACGCCATTTGTAAAAAACAATTCAACATCGCAATGGATTTCAACCAGGGGTACTTTTGAAAAATAGCCTTCACGAATGATGATGCTCTGGACAGTAGCGTTACTATCTTGTTAACTTGTTAATATATTGTTGCGCGCCAGAATTAAGTTAGGATGATAGCGGCATTCGGTACCACTAGCGCCATCTAGTATCGAGTAGCAGAACTATTGAAGTCAAGCACCTTCGAGATTTTTCTATGCTAGAATTCTCGGACCTTAGTCGGTCGCGACCGATATGTACGCGAACTTTCTGGAGTTCTACTCGGTGCCCTATATAAGGCCGGCACATGTGCCGACCGAGTCAGTATTGGAATTGCGATACAAGTGATAACTTCGAGAGTGATCTTCGACTGCGAACTCAAGTGATTAATAGTGCGATTGTGTTTTGTGATTAGTGAGTTATAGTGTAATTAGTGTGGTGTAAATTAAAGTGTAATTTTTGTTTATTGAATCGGCTGATTTTAATTGTAACGAACCCGAAGCTCGTAACAATTGGTGTCAGAAGAGTGGATTTAAAAGATGCCGATTCTACCAAAGGACGACACTGAGGGTATCCGTACCCGTAGTCAACGCCAGCAAGAGACGGACCAGAGGCGTTTTGGAGGTGCAACACCCCAGACGACGGAGAGACAGAAGCCGACCATGGAGGCCGGCTCGTCCGCAGTAGCTCCAGCGTCATCATCAGCACCAGACTTTGCTGCTCTGATGATGATGCTGCAGGAGCAGACTCGCCGCCAGGAGGAACAGGCCCGCCGCCAGGAAGAGCTGGCCCGTCGTTTAGAAGAGCAGCTGCAGCGTGACAAGGAGGAGCAGGCCCGCCGCCAGGAGGAACGGGTCCGTCGTCAGGAGGAACAGGCTCGTCGGTTGGAAGAACAGCTGCAGTATGACAAGGAGGAACAGGCCCGCCGACAGGAGGAACAGGCGCGTCGCCAGGAAGAACAGATGTTCCTCATCAAGGATCTGCACGCCACTTTCGGCAAGGAAATGAAGGTTGTAAAAGATAAGGTGATTCAACATGAAAACCGCCTGATAGAAGCTGAAACCCAGATTGTGGAAATAAAGAAAGCAATGGACAACCTTAAAGTAGGAGATGGAATTGTAACCTCTGTAGCTACTACACCTTCTCTACGGGGATTCAAAGTGCCACCGTTCGATGGAACATCTTCCTGGTCGGCATACAAAAAGCAATTTGACGCTGTTATGAAGGCGAACGGGTGGAGTAAGGACCAGGCCATGACTGCTCTCACCCTAGGCCTCCGCGACCAGGCCCTCACTATCCTGGAAGCCCTCGGTAACGAGGTAACTTACGAACAGCTGGTTGAGGCACTGGAAGCTAGGTATGGCGACGCTCATCTAGAACACGTGTTTCGGGCGCAGCTAAAGGATCGCGTGCAACGCAGCGGTGAAAACCTACAGCAGTGGGCCCTCGAAGTAGAGAAGCTTGTTAGAAAAGCATACCAGTCTGTACCTGCGCTCATTCAAGGGAACCTGGTGCAGGCTTTCATTGACGGCATCCGCGACCTTGAAGTTAGAGCTGCCGTGAGGCTCGGGCACCACGAGAAGCTTAAAGACGCCTTGGCGCATGCATTGGAGGTGGAAGCTGCGCGGCACGATTATCGTTCCCATTGCGTCAGGGAGGTTGCAGCGGCTACAGTTCGCGACCGTTTTAAAGGATACAGCCCTCGATGCTATGGTTGTGGGGAAAGGGGCCACCTACGGTCCAGTTGCCCTAGGCGAACTTCAGAAGGAGAAGCTGTGCGGCAGAACCATCGTTCCCACTATGGCAGGGAGGTTGCAGCAGCTGCAGTTCGTGACCATTATAAAGGGCGCAGCCCTAGATGCTACGGCTGTGGTGAAAGGGGCCACTTGAGGCCCAGTTGCCCTAAACGAACGGCTCAAAGGGCAGACAGCCGACCTCTAGCAGGTAGAGCGGCTGACAATCGCGGACAGCGATTGGAAGAATACGACTATGTGATTGAACATCGCAGCGGGAAAACTCATGGCAACGCAGATGCATTATCAAGAAGACCTTGCCCTGAAGACTGCAAGCATTGTACTCGGCAAGAGGGTAAAGAAGTCGTGCCTGTGAGGATGCTCAAGACAGACCTCAGCAACGAGTGGAAGGAAAGCATACAATGTGCACAGCGTGAAGATTCGGACATCAAGCCGATTCTGGAGTGGATGAAGGCCAGTGCTCCGAAGCCTACGTGGAGTGATGTCTCAGCGATGAGTTCAATCACAAAAAGCTATTGGGCCCAATGGGACAGCTTAGTGATTCAGGATGGAGTCCTGTGCCGTAAATGGGAAAATGCTCGGGGAGACAGCTGTCATTTGCAAATGGTTGTCCCTAAAGCTAAAGTACCGGATGTTCTACAGCTGTACCATAATGGTTGTTCAGGAGGCCATATGGGAGTTAAACGAACTCTACTGAAGATACGGGAACGGTTTTACTGGGTCCACTGTCGTGACGATGTCGAGGACTGGTGTCGCAAGTGTACAAGTTGTGCGGCTGTAAAAGGACCTCAGACTCGTAGCAGAGGTGCATTGAAATTGTACAATGTTGGTGCACCTTGGGAAAGGATAGCGCTAGACGTTGCGGGACCGTTTCCGGAAAGTGAAAGTGGTAACAAGTATTTCATGGTGGTTATGGATTATTTCACTAAGTGGCCGGAAGTCTTCGCCATTCCAAACCAAGAAGCTTCAACAGTTGCGGATAAACTAGTTCATGAAGTCTTCTGTCGTTTTGGAGTACCCTTGGAGATTCACAGCGATCAAGGGAGGAATTTTGAGTCTCAAATATTCCAGGAAACTTGCAGAGTTATGGGTACTCATAAAACGAGGACAACTTCTTACCACCCACAATCGGATGGGATGGTAGAACGATTTAATCAGACATTGGAGAGATATCTGGCCAAAGTTGTGGAAAACCGGCAACGAGATTGGGACAAGCACATACAACCGTTTTTGCTGTCATACCGAAGTGCTGTTCATGAAAGCACGTCAGTGACACCAGCTTTCGCAAACTTTGGAAGAGAATTGCGGCTACCTGCAGACCTGGTCACCGGAATACCACCTGATGCCCCACGCAGTATAACCGATTATGCGAATGACTTGCGGAACAAAATGAACGACATTCATGAGCACGTCAGACAATCGGGCCAGCAAATGTCTGAAAAGATGAAAACCCGCTATGACCGCAAAATGAACAATAAAGGGTTCGAGGAAGGTTCACTAGTGTGGTTGCATAATCCAGTTCGCAGCAAAGGGAAATCTCCTAAGCTTCAAGCTAAATGGGACGGACCGTACCGGATTGTGACGAAGATCAATGACGTGACCTACCGTATACAGAAAGGTACAAGAAGCGCTCCTAAGATCGTCCATGTTGATCGACTGGCGCGTTATTATGGCGCTGATAATGCTCGGGACGAGCATGTCTTAGGAGGGGGCAGTGTTGCGCGCCAGAATTAAGTTAGGATGATAGCGGCATTCGGTACCACTAGCGCCATCTAGTATCGAGTAGCAGAACTATTGAAGTCAAGCACCTTCGAGATTTTTCTATGCTAGAATTCTCGGACCTTAGTCGGTCGCGACCGATATGTACGCGAACTTTCTGGAGTTCTACTCGGTGCCCTATATAAGGCCGGCACATGTGCCGACCGAGTCAGTATTGGAATTGCGATACAAGTGATAACTTCGAGAGTGATCTTCGACTGCGAACTCAAGTGATTAATAGTGCGATTGTGTTTTGTGATTAGTGAGTTATAGTGTAATTAGTGTGGTGTAAATTAAAGTGTAATTTTTGTTTATTGAATCGGCTGATTTTAATTGTAACGAACCCGAAGCTCGTAACAATATTTATGCAATCATGCTTTTCTCATAATTATTTGAAATCTAGACCAGTAAAGATGCAATACCAAAGAAAAGACTGAATGAAAGACGATATGGCAAGAAAGGGGATGATTGCTTAATGACTAACTAATAAAGTAAATATGCTAGAAAACGACAAGTTATTTATTTGGAAATTCAATAGCTAATAAGTTACATGAGTTATGAACGTTCACCTCACTATCAATGAACAACAACCCAATGCAGTTGTGACATAGTTGCCAGCAACTTAGGGTTTGCATACGCTGCATAGTGATAGCAAGATGATGACAATTTTCTCTTTAGCCAATAACAGAGATTCCTGGGATTGATAAACCTTGGTTAACTAGAAAGTGGTGAAAAAATAAAGTAATTATACAATGACAGCTATTAATAATAATGTAGGATTTTTGACACATTGTAAACATTAAATCAAAGTTGTAAATACAAGTATGTAAATAATATAGCTATAACAATTAATTAAATAAAGGGAAAAACTAAATATCATGAAATTGAACACTGAAAATATTTATATAAAAAAAATAAGTTGCGCCAACCCCAGATGTATTGGGATAAAGTCAAGAGTATGATGATAATACGATTAAAATCTATTAAGAGATTCTTTACACCCTCTAAATGATTATCCTCCTGTACCATATTGAATGTTTCATTTTGAGTAGTTTAGGCTGTACGAAGGTGCCAATCAGTTCCGGAGCTGTTTTTTTTTTCTTAGCATACAAGCATTATATTATGTAAAGGTTTCTTTGAATGTCGAAGGGTGATGAGCAACTTTCACTGCTTTTGAAGCGTAATGATAATGACTTGGCCGTTTTGTCGGAAGTACTTATGTACTTACCACCTTCATGGAATGGTTTTCTATGCGTACTTAAACATGTTGTTTCTTTAATATAGCTTGTGTTGTTATCAACTGAGGAATTTCCTTTGTTACTATCCGTATAAATTGCACCTAATGCTAATTAGTTTCAAGTTTTGTTACTGTCTTCTGATAGCCGTCAGTTGGCTTTAGTGCTTTTATGAAATGCAGGATTGTTATTCATTATCATGATCAGCTTTGTTCCAGCGACTGCTGAGTGTACTGCCTGTAGGCTTTCTGCTTTTTTCCTCATGTTTCCCTGGTCTGTTCTCATCCAGGTCCATTCTAACTGATTCACCATTTAATACTCTTAATATATATTTTGTAGTTATAATTAATGTTGTCTGTAGTCATGAAAGTTATATTATTAGCAGACCCCATTTTGTTTACAAATGAAAATAATTTTGGCACACGAAAAATTGAATTCAGTTCACAAAGTTATGTCTATAGTATAGTAAATAAAAACGTCATGGTTTAATTAGAAGAACTGGCTTGAATGAATATGAAAATCATATAGTTACATTGTTACATTATTTTTTTTTCTACAAATACAGCGTTTGATAGTGTCGCAAACTCGGTCTTGTATTCACACAGTTGAGCCAACATGAAATTGAATTTGTAAAATCAATTGCTCAGGTTTTGGAACTGTGCCCGAACGATAGGCTTGCTCTAACATAGAAACCTCATCCCTTCATGATGAATATAGGAAAGGTGTATATATCGATTTATCTCTTCACACATATTCCCCATACTATTGTATTAAACGCAGAAAGTCACGTACTGAGAGATTAACATGTATACAGTTTTCCTTCTTCCGCTTTTGCGCATCAATCAAAACTCTTCGACTATGTTTACGAGGAAGAGAACTTTCGTTGACATTGCTATGAGATAACTAGTAATGGCATCACATATTGAAACAGTCTTTTTTTTTTTTTTTTTTTTTTTAAAAAACGCCCCACACTAGGATTTACTCCTGTATCGTGGGTGCGTTCACAAACATGTAAACTCACATACACAAGACACCCAGACCCGGAACAATTATCTGTAGGCCATACAAACATTTGTTCCGTGCGGGGATCGAACCCGCGACACGTAGCGCAGCAGCTGAACACTCAACCACTGCGCCAACCGTGTCGTCATTAATTATAATCCAACTCCTCCATAATATAGATTAAGACATAGGTCACCGTAGGTCACTACAATCTCTAGTTTCATGTCCACAAACACTTTAACATTGCCAAAATGTTACTATCAATCTCTGCTCCTCTGTAACAACAAAATAATTACGAACAACAAACAAAGGTCATTTGTAGTAAAAACGCAATAAATTCATCGCAACGAGGAAGAGTGCCGTCTAGAAACTCTTTATGTCCTCGCTTTCAATGTCGCGTCGGGTAAATATGTACTGCGCAGTTTGAGGGGTGATGGTTTAATGGAATATGATGGTATGGTTTGAGGGTATCGTGTGAAACAGTAACTGGGTTGTGGAGGGCAGATAGGCAGCTGTTCCATGTATTGTGACGTTGCAAAACAAGAAATGTAACTCGCAGCGGCGTCACAGTATTATACTGGTAGAAGACTGTATCCGGTTAGACTGACCCAATATAGAGAAAAGGCTCAGCTGTATAGGTGGTAATGGACTGGGTTTTGTAGTATTTGGTGATGTAGCTGAAGGTGGAAGATACATGAAACCGACAGGTGAAGTCAGGTGAAGTCTATGGTAATGTGGAAGAAATGAAAATACCGCTAGTACACTCCAAGTCTAAGCTAATTGAAATAGTATTTGAAAGACAACTTTTAAGTTTATAACTTTATTCCAGCAACTTCGATATGGATATTCTCTAAGCACTACTTTACTGAATTCCTTTGTAATATCATTGTAGCAACTTCACTTGAATTTCCAATTCATTTGCCTTTGACAAAATGTCCCATTTCTCAACATAACTCCTTTCTCATAAACCTCTAGTTTTCCAAGAAAATAACAGTAACAATTCTCTAAACTAACAACGTAGAAACAACATTTTTAAAGCTTACACTGAAACTTAGACCTTGACCGTGAAGTAGCAACTAGAAAATTCCGCCAGGGATTCAGACTCGTTTATATTTTAACTGGAAAATGAAATTCTCTTGCTAGCTTGGAGTTTTGTTGGAGTAATAGAAAGTTAGATGAAAATTAAATGATTTCATAAACTAGAGATTTAATTGTTAAAAGAACTGGTAATATGAAATTGATATTACTTATTATGACATCGTTTAACTCTTCCTCTTCTACGACCTCTTCTGTCGTGACAAAGCGGTCATAGTCAATATGAAATGGGTCCACTCGCAAGTGTAGTCGTAGCTCGCTTTGTGATCTATCTCCATCATCAAACTTCCTGTGCTCCTCAGCTCTGTTCTTCGGTGTTTTTTCCATTATTTGACTTTCTGGGGCTGGTCGCACAGTCTTTACTACAATATAATTAAAATCTTTCCCTTTCTCCACAGCTTCTTTTCCATCCTGATCAATATTCCAGTGATTATTGGCAACTACTACCGTGTTATGTTCGTTGATATGGTTTCTTGAATGTTAACAACCATCACCATACTGTGGACCTATTTATATTATAATAGCTATCCTGAAATGTCCCACTGCTGGGCAAATGCATTTGTCCACTCTTTCCTTTGTTCCCGATTTTGTGCCACATCCTGCCAATGACTAAGGAAGACATTAAAGTTGTCCCGCCATCTACTTCGTGGTCTGCCGCTATTTGTATTATAATTAAACAATCATTTTGTTGTACCCAAATTATCATCTATTTGTCGGCTATCAGATGTTTTAATCTAAATAAGGATTTAACAGAGCGATCAAAAAAACGGGTGACATAACTGACTTATTTTAGATTAAACTTGTTGACCTATTTAGTTATCGTGCATAATGATAAAATTGCATTTTTAGATTATACATATGTAACAGCATTTACCTCGTTAGTTTAATAGTTTCAAAATAAGATATTCAGTGTTTTGTAGTTATAAAATCATTCTTCTGAGCTTTTTCCTTTCGTTGCAATTTGTCTACATTATTAAGTACTTTAACTGACTCTGTATCTTTGCCATAGACATCTGTAATACCCTGTTTTTCTTTTTGAATCTGGCATTACATCCCTGTTTCAATTTTAAACGATTCTTTGATTCTTGCTGTTGTCTCTTCCATTGTCTTCCTAGCCTATTACTAAGGTGAAGTATTTAACCGACTTCCTACATCCTATGTATTTGCTATATATGAACACACTCTCGTTCATGTTCAATCACAAAGCGATATATGAACTTATTACAATCTCAAAGTATATCGTTACACAATAACATTGTGTGTTAGTCACCAAGGCTGCCCGTGCGGCCTATGGGAAACTGCTCCATGCACTGACTGTTTAGAATTAATTGTATTTGCATTACCATAATATAACACTGTAATACTTGGTCAACCTCGTGGGCTTGTCGGCAAAATATCGATAATGAAGTAACGAGCATCGATATTTCAGAAACAATATATTAAAATTTGTCGAAAGATCGATGCCTATGCCCAAAAGGCTGGAGATCCGTAAAAATGCTATTTTGGACCGAATTTAATCTCCGCTTAAATCTTACTACTATTATAAATGCGAATGTTTGGATGGATGACTGGATGTTTGTTACTCAATCACGCTGGAACAGCTGAACGGATTTGGATGAGGCTTTGTGCTTCATCCAAATCCGTTTCATTCGTCATCAATAGCATCATAGGGTACTTTTTATCATACAAGGGTCTCAATTTCTTAATGATATACATATAGACAATCGAAATTAATGTTATGTGAATGTCGATTTAAAAATCTAGACTGAAGAGCTTCTTCTTGATATTTCCAATATAAACAGTCTTGATAAGAAGAGGAGGAAAATTTCTAGTATCTAGTAAATATTTAGATTACATATTTTATTATTCTTTCAACGTCCCAATTGGCTCAAATCAAACCACAAGTAACTTTGATCTTCGCAAATACTGAAAGAAATTAAGGTAACACTGTTTGTCAGACATACAGAGAATGATAAATGCTATCCCTTGGCAAAGTAAGTGAATTTGCTATAGCTTATTTCAGTACTTATTATCTGGTATCTTTCACACTTTTACAACTCAACCTGAGATAGGCAAGATAATCCAATCTTCACGACTCAAAATCTCGAAATATGGACTTAAATGGCGAAGCACAATGCTTTGTTATTGTACAGGACCGAGTATATTTTTTTCTGCGATCGTCCTAAGAAGGCACGCATGACAAATACAGAAGGCATGCGATTCAACCGTAAGGAAACGTCATTGACCGATCCTACGATGTTGAAGCTAAAATAACTAGAAAAAGTACACGACAACCTATTGTTAAAGACATAGAGCTCAATATCGATTGATTTCAAATATAGAGCGTTTAAAAAACAGTGGCGGATATAAGGTAACAATGCCGAAATGGAAATACCGAATGAAATTAAACCTTAATGTTATGTCCAAGAAGTCCTATTTAGATAAAACATACAATTAAAAATAGTAATGAATCTTTTGTTAAAGTAAATTAGTGTATTGTACTTACTATAATTGAGTGATTAACTAAAGATTCTGCAAGTCATTTTGATGCAATATTAGACTTGATTCGAATGCAATGAAACGAATTTCCACACTTCGTCTACAAACCTTTTCATGTAACGGAAAAGTAACTGGGGAAAATAAGTTAAATGTAGACACGCTTCAGCATTACCATCACGTTTTCTTACGAGGGGAAAACAACATCAGTCCGTAGGGAATCCATCTACTTACAGCAGTAAATCCCATGTTGAATACAAGTTAAAAAAGAAAGAAAATATCTTATAATACTTTGTAAAAGCATTGAACACAAGTTTTAGAAAATATAAAGAGGCTAACGGTGAAGCTTAAGAGGAATTTGGCATTAGTGCCACGCCCACAAAGTCGTTTGTGATACAGCCAAAATAACTAAAGAATGGTCCCAAACTGGCCAGTATCGTATTTAAGCCATCTTATTAGCAAATGTTTCGGAGACAACAAAGACTATTCAAAGATGGAGTATTTCAGTAATATTAAGAAGTAATATAATAAAGCTAAACAGTTTGTTTGTTAAATTTAGAAAATACTTTTTGTATATGATAGCTACATTCATTAGGAAGACTTTAGGCTATACGGGAACGGTACGAAATCCCGGACAAAATCTAGTCTAGACTAGACGATAGGTATTACAGACAGCATTCTATGCAGAGCATGCATGGAGGAGGATGAAACGATATCGCATATGCTCCTTGAGTGCACACGTGTAGCCGAAATACAATTCACTTTCAGAAAGTAATAAAAAACACACTGAGTAGATAGATCTGCTTCTGGAGGGAGGGTGGCTGGTTGGAATGACGGCCGGCATGGCTCACGCACAATGGTCCAACACTAGGACTAAGTGCGGAAACCAAACCCAAATAGATAGAAGCTAGTCTAATCTAACAAGCAAATTTAGTCAATCTTTTGAGAAGATAGTGAGATAAATGATCGAAAATCAATGATTTCCATGTAAGTTCCCAGTGTTTCTGCATAAGGATGCAATTGCAATAATCAAAAAGGCGATGGTCCAGATAAATTAAACAGGTACAAGCTGGTTTCGTACGTGAATTCTGTTTTTTTTTTTAACATTTGAACTCATAAATAGCTTGTTATTCGTTTGGACAATAATCAAACAAATTTAAACTATTAAACTCCCATCAATTAGCCTCCAGCCGCAACACCTTACGCGTACCCACGTAGATTTTCAAGTTTATTAATGTGTCACCTTCGGGACTCTTGCGCACGTTAAAATAGAGCGGGACGCTATTATTAGCGCATAACTGTGTGAAAGAGACAGCAGCACGTATAATCGTATTCTGCCGGAATGGCATGTAGCTGATTGTTTTCTATTTATCTTTGTTATTGATGTCTGGCTGAATGTACTGGATTACGGCGGTCATGGAATACGCGTGGCCCATTTCCATTGAAATTCTTCTTACGATTTTCATAGGTATTGTTCCGACAAGGTTAGCTTTGTTAGAACTATTTTCTACATCGAAATTACGCTTTTCAAAATGTTCTAATTTATCTTCAGTTTCATTGTCATCAAAATAATCTTCAGATATACAAACAAAGCTTATCCCGGGTACTTAGCTTTTGTAATATTTCATTTTAATTTCCGTCATCTAAAATACATTGCACTGCCAAACTAAAGACCTCCAGAAAGAGGAAAACGGCGACAGATCGGGTATCTCCGTGAATTCCGGAATTGGCCGCAGCCAAATGCTTTCTCAAATCCATTGCGTAATTCAAGTGGACTCAGTGTTATAGCTTCCTTATTGCAGATTAATTATTTTACATTCTACTTGCTTGTGTTATTAAACATTCGGAAAGTTAAGGGCTTTCATCACATTCAGAAGTTTATTCCGAAAAGCATACTATTTAATACGGTTATGATAAAGGGGTGACAATTGCCTGAAATTACGCTAAGCCAGAATAACTTTATGTAGAAAATATACTTTTAATATTTTATCTATTTAATCCAAATTAAAGCATAAGACACTCCAATCTTCGTAGAACACACTATTTATTCAAACTCACACAAAAATCCAGAAAAATATGTTACACATTCCTAGAAAATACATCTTGTGAAAAAGATGAAGAGAAATGTGGTCTGTAAATCAATCCAAATATTCATGCGTCCTTGTTTCCACCGTAAGGTTATTTTTACTCTGTATTTGCATACCATATTTGCGTGGTCTAAATTCGTCTTAAGTTATGCCCATACATTTTGATAAGACCTTGATTATATGATAATGTTTGATCCCGTTAAAGCTGGTTGGATACGGGTTTTGGTTCTATATGAAAAATAAAATTGGTTTGTCATGTTGTCCTGCATAGCGATATTGACCTAGTATTCGATATATGCCAGGATTCATGTCCATGTGGCTCCGTTATGTTCTCAAATAAGTGAAAGCAAAGGATTTTTGCTGTAAGGAGTGGCTTGTTTTACAAACCAAGTAATCGGGTACCATCAAATCATAGAGACTAATTACAGATTACGTCCTTAGTAACTAACATTCCTTCTTCAATCATGATGACCTCTAGGTTAGTTTTATCTGATCTTTTACTCTCGGTAATCCACACAAAGGATCAACCAGGACTGGAGATCTTCATAACAACAACAAACTTCTTGTCTTACCCCACTTCATTGCGGTGTACTTGCATAATATTTCAATCAGAATAGTTATGTATGAATCACAATTTCCAATTAGTGTAATCATTAGCCATCACGTAATTTATATGTAAACAGGACGAAACAATCGTGATAGATCGATATATGTAATATTTGTTGGTAATAAAAATATAATAAATGTCATTTATAGGTGGAACAGTAACAGTTGTATATGTATCGATGAAGTAAATATACATATACATACAATTATAAAATAGGTCTTGGAATAAAAAAATGAATATGTACTTAGAATCTATATTAATTTGAAAGTAAAAGAAAGTATGTCTACTCACGTTTGGTGGAGTTGATCACAGAGATGATATGCCTAATGATAGGCTTACATCTCTCAAATCAAATTCAAAAGGCAGATAAGTAATTCCTTTCATATATGCCAATGCCGAAACGAATTTTCGCTGAATGAAATCAGTGTTATTTGTTGAATCAACGGTTTTCGGTACGCAACCTAAATATTTGATTCGGGGCAAGCTATTAGTCATACCATATTAAAATATTTGTTATGGCGCATTACTAATGCTATAATTTGAACTATCGCCCTATTCGATCTACAGTTATTCGTTACTTAACCTAAATTATACAGTAATACGAATTTAACAGCCCAAAGAAGGTTTCATTTACTTTATTGTACTCAAGATCATGATCCTTATGAATCAGATCATATTTTAACGTCAAAAAGCATTAAGTCGAATTATCTTAAATAACCTCACATCTTAAAAGCACATTCGAAAGGAATAATGAAACTCATTAAATAAACAAAAAAAGACAACACGACGCAGATAAGCCGGGTATCATGTGAAATGTGCCACCAAAACCGGCGCGAGCGCAATATTCAAAATGGCTGCCGCTGTATGTAGGTCACGGCAATCGGTGCCTCGGTGGCTGCTCTTACGAATTTTTTTAACCCGAAACCTATTTGACTTAAGTTTGCAATGTTTTACTTAGTTTTGTGTTCAATGTTTTATAAACCAACATAATAAACATTTGTTTTTGCTTTAAGTGATGAAAATCTTCGTCAAGGTCGATAATAACGGTGGTTTCAACTAAATTATTATTTAAATTAACAAACAATTTGAGGCCTTCTCAGAAATATTGGTGGAAAAACTGCTATAAAGTTAGCCACTCACCGTTTATCGTAATTATAGTTTCAATGTCATATCCTTGTATAAAAACACGGCCTTGACTTTAAGATAAATGTATAAAAACATAACGGAACATTCGAAATGATCTAGGCAAGTTATTTGAGTATAACAGCTTTGTGCTAGGACAGGACATGATGCAACGTTACCGGAGACATTTGGGAAAGTAACGGGTTTAAAATATTTTGTGACTCAACAAGTCCAACGATATTTTTTCGTTGAAGACCTAGAAAGACGACCTTACCACCCAGATTTGTTGGAGACCCAAAATAAATATCGATTATTCGGCCAAAGACTGTGGGACCTGGATAAGGATCTCCACACTAGAGGCCCTAATCAAGTACTTGCTACAAAACTTACGTCAATGGAATGTATCACCTGTCACTTTGGGTATGATCTACTACTAACGTGAATATACCAGTGCCAAGAATACTCGAAATTGATATATGAGTGTCTTCCACTACTACTACTCACGATATAGTTGTAATCCCGAAGTAAAAATAGATTTTAACATCCTCGTGCCATTTAGAGACTCAAAAAGATCTCCAATATTGAATAGTTTTACAATTTTCACTTACGATCATGTAATATCATAACAAATAAACTAGATAATCCTTCTTGTTCAGCTTTCAAAGAAGCTTATAAAAACAAAGCCAAGAGTAGACTTGTACAGGTGGATAATGATGAAGAACCAAATGAAAAAGAACTGTAAATACATCAAATTAAGGCAAATGTTTAAAGAAATAAAGAATATTTAGCATGAAGTTCATTGTCGTTTTAGGTAACAGTTCCGTGGACTTTATTCTGTTGCTGTAATCCTCGATCGCTGAGAAGTCAGTCATCATGACTCGCAGGTTACCGAATGGTGAAACAGTTCAAGCCTTGTAGAGTACTGTAATCATTATTAGATCTTTATGATTAGACATTTCAAGGAGATGGTTTAGTGGAAATTTTTGATAATATATTAATATCTGATTTTAAAGAGTAAACTATAAATCAATGTTTTCATAGTTCTGTCTAAGTTTAATCACTTTGCAATACCAATGGAACAATTTCATCTATAAAATCTGTGACTGTGTGAATCTATAAAGTCTGTGAATTTACAGCTTTTATTTATAAATAACTTCCAGATGAAAACAATCAATCGTGACTCATTCAATTGAATGCATATTTTCACTTTCTTCTCCTCAAATCAAATGCCTTAACTTTTATTCAACATAGTTTCTTCTATTTTGGTAAGATATATTTCTGTGTTTTAAAGTTTTCAAATAATTATGTTCAAGACCGCGCCGCCATTTGTATTAATCGGGTCCTACAAATTTATCCAGCCACTAAAACCAACTTAACAATCGATCCAAATGCACCAAATAAATAAAGGTTAGATGTGTCTTCATGACAATTTTGCTAACTTATTTAATCATCATAAACAAACAGTTTAATTATAGCTTGAATTTTAACAGCTTCCACGTATTTGAGAGCGAAAGTGTATGCATTTGCACAACGCGCATCATATCTGTTTCCGTCTCAAACGGCTGGTGGGGTCGTTTTATGATCACCTTGGTTAATTAGTTTAGCGTCATGGTATTTTTGTTTGCCTCTGGAGTGATCAGGTTTCTTCATTTTCTCGCCAGCGAGTCCCCTATTATCTTTAAGGGACTTAACATGTCTGAAAAAAAAATAGGGTGTACACCTCTGCCATTTCTTTGGGAACCAGGCGTGATATTTTATTAACATTAATTTCCATTGTAAATACAAACTTTCTCGGAATACACCATTACATTAATGACTAGACGGAGTTCCAATTCACTTTTTCAGTTTCGTAAGCCATGCATGCGAAATTGCGGGCAAAAATTCTCCAATTCCATTTCCCCAGTGTACAATTCTTTTAATAGGCATGCTCAACAGCGTTGTTTTATAGTGCACAATTCGTTTGTTTTTCAAACAATGAAAATCAATCATTCGCAAGGAATGTCCCAATTGGGCTTTACCCAAACCCAGGTCGCATTTCGTTTAAACAAAATAATTGCACGTAAACAACTCATTTGGGGCTTCGACTTCATTATTTATCACGTCATTATATTATTCAGTTGCCCAACGTACCAACTAATGATGTATATTTTATATACTGTTACAAAACAAGTCTATTGGGTCTCAGCTCACAACGGTTCGCGAATTCCTTTCCAAGAGAAGTGAAAGCCGACCAAATAATACGCTTATCAGAGCGAAACGCTTTTCGTCATGTACTTCATTGACAAAACACCTAGCACTACCCTCTCGAGGATGCAATGAATGAATTTTACTCATAATATTGCGGCTAATTTTAAAATGATTTATTTTCGCACTACCACCCGGTCAACCGCTCTCTCCCAAAGACGCGTGCGGAATGAGGTCAGCGTGTTCCAATTTTAAATTTTGATTGTCAGTAAGAGGTATGTATGAGACCTAGTACTTTCACTGTCATTTTTTGCCAAGAACCAACCCAGAACATTCACTGTAAAACTTCCGGTTTCAGTTCCGACTGAGCTCCAATTTCGAATTCTGTGGGCGTCAAACTGTTGCGCTTCTATCTTAACGAGTTCTTTATAAAGTTTAGTTGCTCTTGCTTGACTTATCTCTATTATTTAACTTGTAATCTTCATTTCATCGTTAGCTAGTTTTGTCGCACAATATGAGAATTCATCTGTAATGTTTTACAAAGAATTGATAGCTTGTAGATGGGTCGTAAATTTTTTGAAGGTTTTGACCTCTCTGTACAGTGTACATGCGTAATCTCAGTGTAAACTGTATGTTGAATATGTCGTAGTTACCTCTTTAACGAAAAAAAAAATGACAATTCACAGTTCAAACACCCCAGATCTTCCGTCCATCGTCCTGCATTTCTCCCATTAAAAGAGCTTGCTTATCGCCCCGCAAGCGGTAACCCAAATGACACATTCGCGGTCCTGTTATTACTCTGGTATCGCATCGGACCAATTATAAATAGAGACTGATAAGTTCCGTTACCCGTGCCAACTCCATCCCCCTCGCACTCCCGCAGAAACCTCCATCAAAAGAAAGAGACAGAAATACAAACGAACCTGTCTCGGTGGATTCGCGTGCCGCGACTCGGGTTTCCCCGTATCACGAGGCCACTTTCCTTCGGCGACATGCGGATTTATCGTTTCTTGATATTGGATCTTATTTAAGTTAAGTTCTTATTTATTAAGTTCAAAATCTTTTGCTGGTTGATCAAAGGGTGTTTATGAAACCCTTGGTGTCTTGACATTGCCAATTTGCGATGGCGCCCTTTCTTAGGAAGAGATTATGTGTCATTTCAGTTCATGGTAAAACTTTATTGAAATTTTAATTCCTTATGCTCTAACTGTGACGGATCACGTCAATGACCCTGGAATTACAATTAATTTGCAAATAATGTATATAAATAAGTACTTTGTTTTGATCTTCGGAATTGGATTCTCAAATACTCCACGATAATAATTTAAATGAGATTTGGTGAATCTGTACTTGATTTATTTTTTGTTATAAACCTAATGATTATGCAAATGATTAAATTGTCGTACTTCAAGCGTAAAATTATTGATATTATTAAACTATGTATTATTTTCAGTTTACGTATGCCTCAATTAGTAAGTAAAATTGGCAAAATTCCAAATGATTTTAATGAAAAATCTGTAATCTATTTCTCTATTGCATTTCATCTGATGATGTCTGTAAAAAGTTTTTGATTAATTTCACATTTCACCGTTGCTATGCGTTCTTCCAATCCATTCATCTGTATTTGTATAGCCAATAATACCAACACAATATTGCCAGTAGATAATCTACTTGGAATATTTACTCCCGTGTTGACCTCCAATAGATTATTACGGTTTATTATTTAATGATTGTCTTATCGTATGCCGTTATTGATATAATAATATTATTAACTTTGCTATCCAGACATTGCGACTGATTCGATTAATCCTCAACTTAATTTAAATTGCCGTCTTCTTTGATTGGATCATTTAGAATATTGTTTTTTGTAGTATTTGTATGATGCAGGGGGACGAAATGACGTGTATCTAAATTACCATAATCAACAATTAATGAAACGTCTACTGATAACGGTCTCAACAGATTATCACTGATTAATCATTCATCACAGTTGGTCACTAAATTCTAGAAAAGTAATCCACCCGTGATATAGCTTGGAAACAATCGCAGTCCAGTAAGGTCGTAACTATTCGTGTCATGCAGATCCCTATCATTTCCGTCTCCGACTGATTTGAATTCAATGCTTCCACCATTTGTTTATTGTTCTTCAGCATAATCTTGACCTGTGGCTTATGCATTAATTTCATAATTAATCACACGGTCACACCTTGAAAGATTTTCTCTGATATTTGTGTATCTCGTAGTTTAGTGACCCATTTCTGATATTCTGAAATAAGATCAACGTGGATGAACAATGCTCTGGATACTTCGTCATCCGCTTGAAGGCGTAACATAGCGGTCCACCAATGTAACAAGAGTTTCACCGCTCTGTAACGGATGACACAAGCGGTTACGGTACCCGAGTCCGCGCGGTGGGGCGCATTCGACTTTCAAACTCACGCGCACGAAAGCCATTGCTCCAGCGCTCGGTGCACGCTCGGCCCGTCTTCGGCTAACATCGGATCCTTACTCTTCATAAACACTTTTATTCTGATCTCTATTATACCATCCTACAACAGATTTTCCTTTACCATTATTTTTATAATCCGTAAAGTATTAAATCCGGAAATGTTGACAATGAAGATTGGAAGCGCAGACGCCTATGGTAGAGTCGGTATTCGCTTGTAATTCAAACGTGGTACGCTCGTACCGTTAGCAGTGAAAGTGCTTGGGCAAAAGTGAAACGGATGGTTTAGAGTGGCGCAACTTGCTCGAGATTGGCGTAAAAAATCGCGATCGAGGAAATGTGAGAGGTTACAGCCGGTTGGATGCTTGAGATTTTTTTGTGCGAACTTTTTTTGGATTTCGATCTTTCTTTCTCTAGATATTCTCGAACGTTCTTTTGGTGGTATCTTCGATTTCTTTTAGCTACTACATATTTACTAGTCTCGATACCTGTACCAGATGCTGGTGCAGGCCGTGTCCTCTTCGAACTGAATTCTTAAGTTAGTCTTGTATCCTTACCGGAAGAATGACTCCTAATTCAAATTCTCTAAATCGTTACAATTTAAAGTCACGTGACTCCCTTTGCCACTTATTAGCCTTAATTAAACTACAAAGTAATAAGTCATTACCGAAGTAAATAACAGCGGTGTCGACTAACCTAATTTCACCCATTGATTGTGCACTAGCAGTATGTAGCACGGATGTATGTACGTGAGTTTCTTTTCAACTCACCTGCCACTCATTTCTTTCCATGGTGTATTAAGTTGACAATTTAATCTGGCTATGGACTGTTTCTCTACCTTTTCATACGTTTCAAAGTTAGCTGTCTAATGGTTTGATATAAATTCTGCTTCATTCTAATTTATCCGTATAGCAGCTTCTTTGTCATGAAAATTGCCACCAACAAGCGATTTGTGAGACGTTTCATTCGTTATCTATGAAATGATATCTGATTATTTTCTCTTCAGCACAAGACAGGTGCGAATTCACCTTGGTCGGACGCATCTTTCGAATTTCGATTTCATCAAGAACTGAAACAATTTTATGAAAATAATGGTAAAAATAACTTCGATTACCTTTATCCCGATCCTGGACGAGAAAGTAGGCAACTAGGCCGCTCGTGTAACCTCCCAAATTATCTCTAAAACACAGGGTTTCCTCCCCAAAAGGATGATTTCCTTTAACTCAATCACTATTAATCTTATTCAAAGATTAACCTATTTTTCTTCAAATATTAGCCTCGTTTTCATTTATTACTGCTGATAAAGTCCCTTTAGGAACACTTTTACAACCTAGGTCTACAATATAGTCTAGGTCGTAAGCTTGCTGCTATTTACCATGAGCTATTTTTGTGTCTGGATGTATTATTAGAATGATTGATGGGTAAACTGGGGTAATATTCTAGTTCGTGTGAACTCATTTTAGTTTATAATTGGCTCGTAAAATTGTTTGGAAGATTTTTTTCGTCCATTATGGGAACATTTTCTCTCTTTTCTAGATGATGCGGCAGTTTTCTTTCGAGTGTAAGATTCTAATCATTATTGTTTTATTAGTATTCATACTATGATATTACCTTATCTTTATCAAATAATTGCACAATATTTTGTCATAATATTTTAAGTAATGGTGCATTACCGGATGTTGAAAGTGTTTTTATCATTATGTCTTCACTTAATTTTATCTGTACTAACATTGACGTTCTCTTTTTCTCTTTCATTAAAGGCTTGTTCAATACCATCACTATTTCGGTTTAAAGAAATTTATTTCACATAAGAACTTACAGTCCGCTTATAATGAGATACAAAGTAGTATGATAATACAGTACAATCAAATTTCCTCCAGAGTATTAAAAGTTATAATGTACATACATGTTTCTAAAGATTATTTTTAAATGTATTCACGCTATCGCACTGTTTTATGTAGTCCGGCAATCCGTTGAACAGCTGTGCTCCTTCAATTAATATTGTCTCTTTACCGTAATTCCGTTGACTTCCAAGTTTTTATATCTATTTCTCAGGTTATTCTTTAGTTGTGTGTTAGTTTGTGGTTATGTTTTTGATAAGAATGCAGGTGTGTAGCAAATGTATAAGTTCTTTGTTTGTGTGTGATAATGATAATGGAACTGAGTTTTAATTATTTTATTTTGTACTGTTTGAAGTGAATTTTATTAGTTATTGCTGCGAATACCATATCTCAATTAAATATTCTAAATGCGATTTGACCAAAGAGTTACAGATCGAAGTACGCACTTTATTATTCCCGAGTTCTATCTCTCTAAAATGGGTAACTTGTACTCATCCCTCTCTTGTCCATATCCTAATTTATTAGGTCATCGACTTTATGCAATATGTTTTCTTCCATACTATCCCATCCCCTTCCTAGCTTTATAATTTTTCACATAATCCATTTATCATTCGTTTTTAATAGCTAATAGCCATATCTACATTCGTAACTTCTGCTTATGGGCTCCAAGTAAAGCAGCGTTTATTAAAAATTAAACCAAAACTAACCATCCAAATGCTTGTGAAATTTATTTTAAAACAAAATTAAAGGATAACACAATATGAATCATCTATAAGTCAAATGAGAGCGCGGCGACAGTGAAGCGAGCGTGCGTATCTAGGTTAGTTGGTCGCAACCTCGTCATCAGGGGCCTCAGCGGTGGGTTAGGTTAATCTTGATCGTTGCTTGCTTTCAATACCCTGGACCTGTGTTCAGGTGTCGACAGGTTCAACTGGATATTTAGGACGATACTCTCTGTAAATTGGGTACTACATTGCTACAATTTTTACCAGCGACGTGACGTCACGTGAGTTTTCAAAGCACTGTATCGTCTTCATTTTTTGTTTACGTGAAAAAAAGAAAAAATACGTGTCCAATATTTTTTGTAAATCTATCAGACGGACTCATTCGATTTTTACAGTAAAATACCCTATTGGGTTACAACGATGGCCTTAAAACGACGGACGTGTCAAAAATAGTTAACCCTCCAAAAGTGAAGTATTAAAAAACATTTTTAATGAAGTCAAGTCTTAATTATATTTTTTACCTCGTCTATCAGTAAGCTTCCATCGATCAGTAGGTTACCCCTGACCTTCAAATATTTGTTTACTCGCACAACCAATCAAGCCGTTAATTACAATAACTTCAACCCCGTCCTTGGTCTTGTTTTTCTCAGTTCTGGAATATTTCAAGGAGATTTTAATTATCAAGGAAGGAATATTCTAAATATGTTTTCTCAGTACATTAAGTAAAAAGGACAGCGAGTGAATATTGCAATTTGAAAACTATTAATGTTGCCTGAAGGTTTTCAGACGGCTTCGCTAATGCCTTTGTATGTTTGTTTTATAATAATAATAATAATTATGAACTGTTATTTAATTGAATGATAATTATAAATGATATTCATTTTTTTAAGTAGGTTGTAAATAATACTTTTATACGTCAATCTTTTGTTTTCCTCATCAACAAGATGAGGCCGGGATTTGTAAGATATTTTTGTCGCGTTTCTCGGAAAGTGCGATGTAGTAAAATGGGTTCTCTATTGTATTACCTAACTTTTTTATCCATAATTTAAAGAGCCATAACTTTTTTTGTCCTAATCATCATTTGTCCGAATGATAACTTACCCGAACTTAATATCACCTAATATCTCATGCCATAAAATTAAAATCTCTAAATATAATATGTCCTAAACCCGTTTGTCATAAATATTACAATCAATAATATACAAAATACATAAAACCGTTTTCAATAAAAGTTATAAGTCCTAAATTCAAATTACAAATAAACAAATAATATTCTTAGAACGTATAACAAAGCAATTGCTATGAGCTTCTCTCATTTGTTATAATTAAAAATATTTGATGATGCATTATATTTTTTTATTATATATTACGTAAATAAATATATTATACATGTACTTAAAGCAGTTGATTGTGAACATTTGTGGTTTTTGTAAGCAAGCAAGCATGCAGCATGCAAGGAGTCATGCAGCATGCAAGCAAGCATGCAGCATGCAAGCAAGCATGCAGCATGCAAGCAAGCATGCAGCATGCAAGCAAGCATGCAGCATGCAAGGAGTCATGCAGCATGCAAGCAAGCATACAGCATGCAAGCAAGCATACAGCATGCAAGCAAGCATACAGCATGCAAACAAGCAAGCATGAAAGCAAGCAGCATGCAAGCAAGCATGCAGTATGCAAGCAAGCATACAGCATGCAAGCAAGCATACAGCATGCAAACAAGCAAGCACCATGCAAGCAAGCAGCATGAAAGCAAGCAGCATGCAAGCAAGCAGCATGCAAGCAAGCATGCAGCATGCAAGCAAGCATACAGCATGCAAACAAGCATGCAGCATGCAAGCAAGCAGCATGCAAGCAAGCACGCAACATGCAGCAGGCATGGTTTCTGTCACGGCTCCGGCGCTGCGGGGCTCGGGCGGTCCCACGCGAGTTTATCGTCGCAGATGGGTTTAACGCTCACCACCGCAGCTTCGGCTTGCTGGCCGGCTTCGCCGGCCAACCTCAGCCGCGGCGGCGAGTGTTACAACCACCTGCTCCTCAACTCGCGGGCCGCCTCGCCCCTCCGCGCCTACGCGATTTTAAATTACACTCTAGGGGTAGGGCAGACAAGACTACGTGGAGTCGGATTTACAGCAATTCGTTTCTGTCACTAAAACCTATTTTTAGCAAATGTTTTAAGATTAATATATTTATTATAAATGAACATTCGGAATAATACACATTATTCAACACAATACTTAGGACATATGACTTTAGGGCATCTAAAATTAGGAGATTGAATTATTATAGTACTCGATATTATGACAGAATACTTTAAGAACTAAAGATAATTATGCTAACCAAAATTTCGGAGTTTTGAACATTATGGTTATTGTAGTTTATAGCAAACGTGTTATGGATAATGATTTTCGGACAAACAATTTTATGAGAAGTAAGGGAGTACCAGTAAAATGTTTTTTTGTATTTCGTTACATGACAGGGTTACATGATTTGCGAATTTTCTGCGAAATATGATTTTAAACAGAAATGTTTGATTCAGTTTTTTTTTTTTTACTGATTTGTGAAGTTAGTTTGTGAAATTTATCTTGGTTCAGGCTTAACTCATAAGGTACTTGAAAAGATTTTTTCGTCATGTATAACACTTAAAACTCAGTCACGTCAAAAATTTGCAAACCCAGTTCGTTAAACAAGATGAAAATGTAATATTTATGAAATAAAAACGTCTATAAATAAAATGTTAATTTTCAGTCGGCCGACAGTTCTCAGTGGGTGGTGCCTGTTTGTCGCTGAATATTATATTTTTAGATCGCCATGATTGTGACAGCCCTATTCCAATACATACGCTGCTTGACGTCAGCAGGGTAGTCGCCTTTTGTTTCAAACTTTGTTTGCAGGCCTCTTAAAAAACTAGATATCTTTGAGTCGACAAGCCTGTATGATATCGACTATCTGTGCGAGCGAATAATTAAAGTGTATTTTAAATACGACAGACCAAGGTATTTGTAATATGTTATGTGAATGAATTATGTTGTATGTGGTATAGAGAAATCATGAATATTCCGTAAACCCAACTATTTCTTCAAACGCCTTGAATATTTAACATAATTATCATAATGTGTAATGTGACATTATTATTATGGTACGTACTCGTGGCTGGTTTTAAAACGGCTTGTTTACATGAAATTATTTCAAAGAAGATAACAAAATGAGCGTCTAATATAAAATGTATTGTATCCTCCTAACATTATCCTTCTTTATGACCATAACGCTAAGCCCAAGTTTCAGTAGAAAATAAATCATTAACTTTTATTAAAATCAAGAACGCAACTAAATGTAGCATCGCGGTGTTATCCTCGTGTTCCGACGTTGTAAAGTCAACTTTGGGTTGTAAAAATAAAGTAGATAATTGTTTGTTGTTATTGTGTGCCCCCCCGGCGCACGAGGCCGAACACAAGCGGGTCAGTAGGCCATCAGTAAGTGTGCCTCGCGGATCCGACCGGTCGCCCAGCCCTGAACTTGGTCTGGGATTGGCTATGTTATGTCATGTATACGTTTGTATATGACATAAGGTGCAGCGCGGACGATTATTGAACTGCGGCCGCAGTTAGGGTTAGTTTTTTTTTTTTTACTAAAAATGTGGGTACCTATTTTTTTTTGTGTGTTGTTTTGTTTGGTATCAAATGTTGGTAATGACATTGACGAATAGGGATATTTCCTGAGTAAAAAATATATGATTATGTTTAGTCCGTCAGTTAGATTATAGAAAAATATTGGACACGTATTTTTTCCTTTATCAAATCTATAAAAACTGACGAAGATACAAAGCATCAAAGATCAGGAGTGGGTGCTTGCGACGTCACGGCTCGGTAAAAATTGTAGCGAGCAGTGACGTCACACGTGTTTTCAACGCACTGTATCGTCTTCATTTTTTGTTTACGTGAAAAAAGAAAAAACACGTGTCCAATATTTTTTGGAAATCTACCTGACGGACTAATTAGATTTTTTTAGTCAACTACCCTATTGTGTTTTTGATAATCTCGAGTAATTGGTATCCCAGACTTCTGGTAGGCGTACGAGGAGCTGAAGAGGGCATTCCGTTTTCGTTTCGCTGATAAATAAGGCACTATTAATGATATACCTATTATAATTTGATTTATATCTATTATATTTATTTGAGATCGAAATCAGTTACCACATTGCATTTTCAATTACCATTCAGAAACAATTTCTCTGATATCAATCAAAATAATAACTCATCATCAGCAGAACTGGGCAAAAATTAATTACTTTCACTAACAAACATTTTTTAGCTGTCAAGTCGACTGACACATCACTATCACCTCGGAACTTGTTACAAAATGTTTTATAACTTTCACTATTGTCATGACATTCTCGAGTACTCGAGTGGTGTAACTCGTAAGTTGTAAACTATCGATTTTATTGCAGTCAGGGGCACTTAAAGTGTTCATTCCGAGCATTTAACTGGCTGAATGGTTTTTTCGTAATTTTTTAGGCTGCAAAGACTAAGGACCAAAGACCAGCTGTGATTCAGATCCTTATAACTTATTTGATTTCATATAAATTCTGTTCCAATTTTGAATTATTAATGCCTTAAGGGTGGAGCAGTAGTGGCCCTGTGGTAACGGTCCCGACTTATGAGTAAGTAGGTCGCGGGTTCAAACCCAGCCAGGCGCATTACTTTATGCAATTAATTTCATCACCAATGTTCTCAAAACGGTGAAGGAAAACATCGTGAGGTAACCGGCATGTCCCAGACCCAAAAATTCGAAGATATGTGACATTCTGGACCCACACTGGACCCGCGTGGTGGATTACGACCCATTCCCTCTCCCAGAGAGGAGGCCTGTGTCCCAGCAGTGGGAACATTGAAAGGATGATTATGAATGCCTTAAGAGTATTATTACTTATGCTTAGGAAGAAAATGTGTTGTGCCGGCTCCCAGATAACATATTACATAGGTTAGAAGATAATATAATAAGTTTGTACACTCAAAATAAACTAAATCACTTACTGACTCTTCAGCCATTTAAATTTCTATTTTACATTATCTACTTTACATTCCTTTTTACAAAAAGAAAGGCAATCGAAAATCACAAGTATTGTGAACCAAATGAAGCAAATATCGTGGTATAAATAAAATAGATCAAAACAAAAAAATAATGAAAGGAACGAGTCTCCCTGATTTAAAAAGAAGTTTCGATCATCGCTTTTTTAAGTGGCCCGTTGTAGACTGGTCACGATCTAATACAAGACGTCTATATCTACTGTTGCCATTCATCACTTATCAATCAGTCAGATGACTGAGGTAGCTGATTACGTCTGTGAAGACTACCTAAAGTCAGAGATCAGAGTTCCGCCTGTTGCCTATGTAGACACACATCAGCTGTTATTAATAACTAGTTATGACACATGTCAAATGATATGAAAGTCTGATGGACTTGGCGATCAAGATATTGGCTAATACCAGTGGTGAAACAGTGGTAACGTTTGCAGCCTACGACATTGTAGGTCGTCGGTTTAAACTCGGGCAGGCTCTTGGGTCTATAGGGTAGTTGACAAAAAAAATCGAATCATTCCGTAAGATAGATTTCCAAAAAATATTGGATACGGATATTTTCTTTTTTCATTCAAACAAAAAGTGAAGACGATACAGTGCGTTTAAAAGTCGTGTGACGTTAAATTGCAGTACGCTTTTTACCACGACGTGACGTCACAAGCCCCACTCCTGATCTTTGATGTTTGTTATCTTCGCCAATATTATTGATTTGATAAAGCAAAAAATACATGCCCTACATTTTTTGGAAATCTGTACTAAATAGAATTATATTTTTTAAATCAGTAACCCGAGTTCTAGAGTAGAGAGCGCGTCTCGGCAAACGTAGTGTAGGACGTCCTCAGGCACGGTGGAGTGACGATTCGCGCAGGACGGCTGGCAGAAACTGGATGCGAGAAGCCGAAAATAGATCTAGAGCAGTGGCCTGCAACAGGCTGTTGATGATGATGATGAAATCAGGAACCAACCTTACTCATTCAAAAACATACTACACTAACCCGCTGTGTGCCCGTGTTGTGGGTTAGAGCTTACCTTCTCTTACATAGAGGAGGTCCCAACAGTAGGAACATAAAGGCTAATTTTAATAATTATGAATAATCTTAATCAGAAACAATCTTTGCCTTTGCTTTGACAACAGATAAAATAATTGGAATAGATTTTAGGAAACGAGGGCAGATTTAAATTACACAGACTGTAAATGACAAGCATATTTCGAAAGATCTTTTAGAAATCAAACAGTGAGCGTTTTGAACTTGAAAGCAATTACATTGGTAGTAGTGAACGTAGACACTACACATACATTATTACACTGTACATACGTTATAAAACATAATCTTCTAAGACATAATCAAAAGATAGACGTAGCCTTGAGACGGTCCTTGAAATGAGTCTGGATCCAATGAATATTAAACAGCTCCCTTGATACAACTTGATACGCTTTCAGTTAAGTAAATTATTCTAGATGGTGGACGAAATTAGAAGGAAAAGAGAGTTAGGTAGGTAATGAAAATAGAGGTACAGGACCACCATCTAGTTAGTTGCTGAATTGATTCGAAAGAATCACCGCGGCCCTAGAATGTAAAGGGCACAAAATGGATCACGCGTGTGTTTTAGTCAGTAACAGTCTGACACTACCTTGCGCTTCGCCTAGAGCGGGAGAAGTCATTAGATGATTTCCCACCCAGAAAAAAAGGGATCATCATCTGGCCGGTAACACCGGATGCAGCTCAATACCAGTATTTTACATGGGGCGACTTTCTTTCTCAATCTACAGAATTCACTTACTCGGTGAATTTAATTGCTGTGGTACGTACTACTTCAGTTTATTATAAAAGAAAATTGACTAAGTATTAATTAATCATCTCCCGTCACTGAACACATTGAAGCACTTCAGTCACTTTTAAGCTTCTATACTCGAAGCTTAAAAGTGGCTGAAGTATTTTGTACATTTTTCGGGAATTCCCCGCCTTCAGATAAGGGGAAATCCCAAACCAAAGCGGGAAAAGGGGTCCCACTCCAATCCCATTGAAACCGTAAATCATGTCCTACATTTTTTTTTACATTTAGAGCCAAATATCCTTTTACTACCATTATATTTGTGCATGGTTCATGCAACCGATTAGATGATGCTTTTAAGCATCACTGCTAAATTTAGAAATGTTTCCCTCTCTTTGCCAAAATTCTCAGTCAACCTTCATCGCCGTCCAGGAAGTCTTCCCCAGGTCATCGATCTATCCACCTCAGCAACAGCCCCACGTGTGAGAATCCAATTAGCATATATCAATCAACAAAATAATTACAATGTAAAGAAGAAAATAATGACATTGACTTTGTTTTTATACCGTAGATAAGAGACACTCGCCTCGGACCGGTGATTATTTTGTGTCTTATTATTATTCGTTTGACACAATTTTAATACTGCAGGCCTTGATATGGGAAGAACAGTTAAAAGGTGGGAACCTTTTGACCTTTGAACCTTTTGGTGGGGGCTTCTCACATCTTGCAGGACACAAGGGAACCCGCAAGATGTGAGAAGCTCATACGATGTGGAAACGTTTTCGAGGTATACGCCCAGCAGTTGTGGCTTTTCGCCTAAAATGAACATGCGAATGAAGCCTGTTATGTGTGTTATGAACACAAAGGGCATTTAGAGGAACACGGACGGGTTTTAGCTATATATATAAATTGTCTGACACCCTTCCGCTCCGCCCAGAGCGGAAGATTTCATTGGAATATTACCCATTCATAACGAAAAAAAAAAATTGTCCTGTTACTGCGTAGCTTACAATCTTACTGGTACCTTTTCATATTCTGACAACAGTATCGGAATCTGAATGTACTACGCCATATGTACACTTTTCATCTCCATTCATACCCAAGTGCGTATATTTAATAACAAAATTCCGACCAATCGTAGGCTTTCAAACTCACACGAGTAAACTATTGGTTGTGTTTGTGGCAACGTGCCTGGCTCACGTGGCCGTCTACCGTCGCCGTGGTCACGTGAACTACTAGCTTGTCTGTAAACATTATTATATACTGCACTGGAATTTTGTTGGCCTGGGATTTTCGTGCACTGTCCAAAGGAAGAGCTATACGGTCACGAAGGCTATTTTCGTCCTGCAGTATCTGGAAGAAGGCTCGGTCTGTTTCATTTGTCTCTGTCAATTTTCCCACACCTCATGAACTGCAACAAATTGGTTACCACCGGTATTTTGTACACTGTCGTTAGAAAACTACATAGTCGTCTTATGACTTTTGTTTCTGATTTTTCTAATCATACGTGGGTCAGGTTGGATTTACTTGACCTGTCTTTTCCTATCTTTCAAATAGAATCCGAAATGTGGGCTCATTAAAGGGTAATCTGAAACATGGTAGAAGATTTTGTCTTCGTTGACAACATTGTTGAAAGACAAAAAATACACAAAAAGATTTCAGAAATGTTCTGGCACACTACAAATCCATTGCCACTTGTAACTTTTGAAAATAAACCACTTAAAATTCTTCATGCTTTGAAAATGTGATCTATGCAACCTAATTTCTAATTCCAAAATTAAAGTCTTATCTCGACCATGATATTCTTCCGTATACGATAAAACTATTAACGTTTATTTCTTGACCTCATTTCAAGCTATTAATATTAATTTACAGTGTTTAATATCATAACTGATATCCATTTCAGTCTGAATTAGAATGCTTTAACTGAATTATGAAACTATATATTCCGATGAAAGTTTAACGTTGAAGCCTCGAGTTTATCCATCTGCTTGCAAGGTTTTTTGTTTCATTTTTATTAAACTAATATTATACTAGTAGTCTTTTTACTGGGAATGTGGCACGTGGCCAATAATGATAGAAAAGGTGTTGTTGAAATTCTTGCGCAAAACTTTTCTATGAAAAAGCAGTTAATTTTATTAGGCCTTTTAACAACAAGTCTAAAAGTTGGAGTGTCAAAATCTTTCCCCAAATGTTTGGTTTTGCTACAAAGGGTTTTTTTTATCAAAACGAGCTATTGTCTAACTCCAGTCAAAAGTTCTAAACAAAGGGAAAACAAAATCAACCCGGTAAAATCTCGGCTAAATGTGATTTCGTAATTTATATACGAGTTATTTTCAATCTTGCTTGTGTTTATTGTTACCGTCTCCATTGATTATTTCTTTCCAAAGACTCATTCGAAAAGTGTTAGGCATTAAGCAACAAGTTTGTGTTATCTATTTTCCAAAAGTATTCCTCCAGTCTTAAGAGCGTTCATCCGTAAAAACCACGCTGGAGTCAAAATTGATGATTTCCGACGGACAATAAAACGATAATCTATTTAATTCGTAGATAAGATATTGACGTCAAATTATTGAGGATTTCATAATCTAGTGCTTGGCTGAAAAATATTTTCAAATGATCGTAAAGTTTTCTCATTAGAACAGTTTTTACTCAATCCCTTTTTAAAAATAGCGGTCGTTGGTCTACGCAAATGCTAGATAATAGTAAAACCATAAACGACAAACTTATAGAAATATTACTATTAAAAAAACAATAACATTTACTAGTGCTTGGCTGAAAAAAAAACGTAATTATTGTAAGTTTTTATACAAGAAAAGTATACTCAAAAGTGTCATTTTTAGCCACTTTTCGAGTTTTTAAACGTGTTATTTTAGGATGAAATCAAAGGTATTTTTGTTGTTTTTTAGACCTAGTAAATGAAGACATTTACGATCTAAAACATGGTACATTTTTTTTTTAAATAACTTCTATATTAATTTTACTATAAATTATTTAGTACTACTATATAATCGACGCGGAATCGCACCAGCGCTCAGTGCCGGCCGAGGCCTTTCAGAGGTTGGACGTGTGTCGCTCCCGTTGCCGCGTGCTGCGTAAAATTGTATTATAGTTTGTCGAGTTTTTAGAGCGACTAGGACGAATTGATACTTTTTGTTTATTTTTTTTTAACGAAACAAAACTTTGATGATTACATATTTTAAAGTAATGGAGTTCAAATCATGAAAGAAGATAACTCTTTTTATGTATGATTTCATTTTTTTTCCCGATAATTATGAGTAGCAATAGGCGCTATACGGGGCAAAAAGGAAAAGTTACGGAAATTTGGCCAAGGCTAATGAAGCTAAAAAGTACGTTACCGAGGAACCTTACCTACTTTTAATGTCGTAGCTGGTTATAGCCAATTCGCATTTTTCCTACACGGGGATTTTAATAACCTATAAAAAATAAAAGGTCACATTCTTCAATATTAGGACATTAATAAAAAATATATATTTGTTACAAACATACAAATATTTCCTCTTTATAATAATACTGTAGATTGCAAAATAAAGCTTTGATGCTGACGGGGCCATTATTTCGGTGATACTGTAGATTTCACGACACTAATTATTATACGAAACAAGTTGCGCTGTACTGAAACTAGTTTTGTGAAATTAATTATTTCTTCTTATTCTATTATTCTTTCTAAACCATACAAAAACTGCAAGTCAATGAGGGTATGTCACAAGAGAATGATACCGAAGAATCACAGCTACCACAAGAGTTGATAAAGAATTGGAAATACTGGAATCGCAATCAGAAATAATAAATGTGACAAATGAATGCGATCTTTAGGTATAATTTTCCACTATTATTATTTATTTTAAAAAATACAATTCTTTCAATGTAATATGTGCAATTCTGTCACGATGAAACACACTAATTAATTATGCCATAATTTCAGGAATTGGCCTAAAAAATTTGAATGAAGTTGTTACATCGATGGACTTACTGTTATGTCATTATTCACTTATACTAAATGTCATGATAAAGTTGCTGAAATGTGGAAAAATTCCGCTGAAGAAAGTATGTTTGCATCAGCTCAGGAGGAAACAGCTGCTGCTCGATTATAAGGTGACACTCGTGACATTCCGATGATACCAGTGGAAGCAGACAGTTGATGGAGCAAACGCTCATATAAAAACCGGTATAATGCATTGTCCGTGTGTTGCAGCTATTATAGGACATCACACAGGAAAAGTTCTCTACATTGGGGTCCGGAATAAGTATTCTGGAATTTGTGCCCGCGCAAATAAAAAGGAACAACAGCCTCACAAATGTTCTAAAAATCACGTTCATCATCTAGTATGGAACCAACAATACTGGTAGAAGGATTCAAGTCCTCCGTAGAAACTCGGAAATTGAATATAATAAACACATCAAAAGTATCTAGGGATCAACATATATTTTTGCAATAACTTTTCTCCTGATTGATATTAATTAAAATTTTCTTTAAGGATTCATCAAATAAAGTGTTTTCGTTTGTCACAGTAACGATAAACCAAGTCACCTTTGCATTAATAAAGAAATTTGCCATTTTCCTAATAAAGGGATTTTTGACATTTGAACCACTAACATTAAAGTTCGAAAAAAAGACTGAAATAACAGTTTTCTTTAAAATTTTATTGGGTAACTTAAACAATTAATAATCCGTGTTTCTACCGCGAACACTAACAACACAAGAACATCGGTTTGGCATACTCAAAATGAGTTCATCCAAATCACGCTGTGGAATGGCCGCCCATGTTCGTTGCAACAACAAAAAAAGGTCTTCTTGCGACTGGATACCCTCCATATTCGGCAGAGCTCTTCGCTTACCTTGGCTGAGCGCCATGGAGGACGGTATCGCTGCACCACACGGAGACAAGACCGATACATTCAAATCTTAACTCGAAGAGCTCCAACAATAACCGCCATGATGTTAGCCGTGAGGCTTCATCACTCTTCAGGGAACTTAATTAGCGACCAAACAGTCAGAAACCGCTTGCATGAAGTGAACCTTCATTCCCGAAGACCGCTACGGGTACCACCTATAGCAATGCACAATCGTAGGATTCGATATCAATGGGCTCTTGAACACAGAAATTGGGCAGAAGAACAATGGCGTTTCGTGTGCTTTTCTGATGAGTCTCGTTTTGGTATGAGACCGGATACAAGACGTATACGACACTGGAGAACCCCTGGACGCCAACAGCGATTAAAATCCTGCCAGGAAGTCCATCCTTATAGTGGTGGAACCATCATAGTATGGGCGGGTATTTGGATCGGCGGAAGAACTGAGTTGATTTGGATCAGAGGCAACCTCAACGCTCAAATTTATGCTGAGACGATTGTATCAGACGTCATCGTTCCTCTACAAGTGCAAATCGGTCCCTTATTTCAGTTAATGCATGATAATGCACGACCGCACACCGCAAGAGTTGTAAGACAGACTCTCGCCGCAGCTAACATCAATGTCCTGCCCTGGCCTGCTCAGTCGCCAGACTTGAACCCGATTGAGCATGCATGGGATATGCTACAGAGAAGAGCTCTGCCGAATATGGAGGGTATCCAGTCGCAAGAAGACCTTTTTTTGTTGTTGCAACGAACATGGGCGGCCATTCCACAGCGTGATTTGGATGAACTCATTTTGAGTATGCCAAACCGATGTTCTTGTGTTGTTAGTGTTCGCGGTAGAAACACAGATTATTAATTGTTTAAGTTACCCAATAAAATTTTAAAGAAAACTGTTATTTCAGTCTTTTTTTCGAACTTTAATGTTAGTGGTTCAAATGTCAAAAATCCCTTTATTAGGAAAATGGCAAATTTCTTTATTAATGCAAAGGTGACTTGGTTTATCGTTACTGTGACAAACGAAAACACTTTATTTGATGAATCCTTAAAGAAAATTTTAATTAATATCAATCAGGAGGAAAGTTATTGCAAAAATATATGTTGATCCCTAGATACTTTTGATGTGTTTACATTGATTGATTTGATTGCTGATGGTGATGCCAGCATATCCCGGCGTTCTAATTCAAAAAAATTAATGTACCAACCATCTCCTCCGCAATTGCAACTGAAAAAAAATATTGCTTAAAACTTATACATCTATCCCTCTGTCGGAGCGTAAATTGTTGACTTCTGAACTATTGATTCGGCTGAGAACAGAAGTAAGATTTTCGGTACGGTACTGGCAAACACAAACTTTAACCGAATCAGAAAAGAATATAAAAATACTGAGAGATATTCTGAACAGCGCCAAACACATCCTTGAAGATCAGAGTGAATGTGACTTGTGTAGGTTTGTTTCTTTTTGGTTTGTTTCTTTAGAAAAAAGAAACAAACCAAACTCTCGAAGCCAAAACATTGATGTTAAAACTGCAACGCAATGTCTGGCAGCTGGCTTATCTTTCTCGAAGTCTGCCCCACGATTTTACCAAAAACCGTGCAGAGCAGTTCAACACCATAGTAGCAAAGACTGTAGGTGGGAAACGCATAATTCCCTAAAAGATTCATATTCCGTCCGTTGTCATGCCGCTTGGTTAGTTTAAACACAGATAAACCTCAAACTACCCTTTATAAATGTGCCTACTAGAAAAGTCCAGGTCAATCCCTGAAACATTTAGAGCAAAACCGTTTTTCTATAAATCAAAATCTGAAACGCAAAAACCTCGCCGAAAGATAAACTTTAGCACAGGGCTACTGAACAAAGTCAATTACGCAAATGCATGTCAAACGCCTGTCATGAACCCAGACAATTTCAAGCAGGCACATGTGGTTTTCCTTGAAAATTTAAAAACACTGACCTTAAAACGGCATTTCATTGAAAGGGATACAGTTCTTCAGGCTGTGAGTGCCTTGTGACTCGAGCTGAGAAGAAGTATTTTAACTGCTTCCAATTTTGCCAAAATTTGTAAACAACGCCCGAATTTGAATTCAGCACTACTCTTTAAATCTATTTTATATGGATATTATTTTTATTTCATGGCGATAGCGTAATTTTCAATGTTAAACATGACTGGTATTACCAAAATATTTCAAACAAAAATGTGTGTCTTTTTGCGGTGTACACTAGTCCTGAATTTCCAATAAAAGGTGTAAAAATTTACAAAGTTTTGTAAAGAATTTCAATTTTGTAAAGAAAAAATGATTTCTCGTTTAACAAAATTTTATTATGTATGCGTTCTTCCCGAAATAATTGATCCCAGAAATAGCCGATCAATGCAATTGAGGGAAACTATTTTATGATTTATACAGCTTTTTTATCATAAATGATTTAGGTACTAAATATAACATGATAAATCTTTATTTAATTACCCACCTACTCATCCTAACCATAAACTGAAAAAAGCTATCAACAATCCACTAGAACTAATTACCAACACTTAAGTAGGTAGGGTAGAGTGGTAGCCATTGAACCACCAAAAGTTTGAAGAGCTCTAGCGCGCACGTTGTTACAGTCTAAGAAAATATTTTTATCTCAGAAGATAGGTTATTTAATAAGCTGCCAAATTGCGTTAAAAAAAAATAGAAAATATTTGTTGTTGCCTAATTTATACAGGTTTTTTTAAAACAAGGGAAATGGTTCATAGCGTACTCCTAAGGGTACACAAAGAACCGGGGGGGTGGTATTAAATGAACCAGGTGGTACACAATGAATCACGGTGGTATAAAAACCCGTAATTGTTTGAGTTAAATGAAAAATAAATACAGCATTTATAAGTTTCCATATTTATTAAGTCTCTGGTTATATAAGAACCGCACAATTAGTCTTAAAACTTAATTTTTAACAATAATTATAAACTTTTAAAAAGTTTTGTTACGCATAAACTCTATCAAGAAAAAAAAAACATTTTGTACTTGCTTATTAATATTAATATGAGCATTTATAAAATCACCCATGTTTTTATCACTTTGATTGATTGTGATTACAACTTGCTGTATTGTAAATGCGATTAATCGGATGTCAAAATTTCGCGCTCTCCACTTGTGTCTTACTACAGACACTGCATCCTTTTAGCTGCCAGCACTTTATGTGGACGTGGCACTGTTGTGGCCATAGAATTTATTTGCACAATCCAATAAATATTCCTTTATGATGTCTTCTTGTTGGTCAGTAAAAATGTTACTTGCATAATAATGGGGCTTTAGTCTACACGACGGATTGTTCCTGTTGTTTGTAACGTATCTTCGTCTGGCTGCTTTTCGGATGCTTTATCCTGACAAGTGTTTTTCTATACCTCTTTGTATAGCTTCCGCGGTGTGATACCCTTTTTTACGAACTTCCCTTCCTACCGTGTTTCGTCCCATGCTGAAATAGACAAATAGTGATCAATTAATTATATCTACTCACATGAACACTTAGAGGTTGACTGGAATGATACTCCCAACCTGTTTATATAGCATTATACAAAGCACTTAGATGTGGTACACAATGAACCGTGGTTCATTGCTTACCCAGGATAAATGGCTCACAGCGTACCCACCCCCTCTTAGGAAATGTTAGGTTATGTTTTATACAAAAACCGTTGAGAATTAATTCCAAAAAATAGTCTTAAACAAGCCTAAAGACCTACATTACACATACAATTCACACATAGTTAAGTAAGAGTTAGATTATTAAAGTAACTAAAAAAAGAAACTCACGTTTTTTTCGTCGTTTTTGCTTGAGTAAACACAAGGATGCGGCTCATGTGTGCATATGTCGCGACAAGCGCGCGGCGACTAGACCAAACTTCACGACGTGGCCAGCTAGTCCCGACATGTTTTTTACGCGAGCCGGCAACGTTTCGTATGGCCAGGAGGTACTATGGTTCATACTGTACACGCGGTTCATTGGCTACCATCCTACCCTACAATTATTAATATTATTTTTCTCCAAAATAACTAGATTTCGTCTGTAGAGGATTTCATATATGAAAAGGTGTAAAGGCAAAATAATATTTCAAATATAATTATTTATTAATCATAAATCTACAAATCATCAGAATAACAATAGTTTGTATTTAACTTCCAGTTTAATTTTTCTATAACAATACATTATTGTTGCTCTAAAGCTAACGGATCAAAGTTGGTTAGTCGAAGTACAAAGAGAGCGCACGCGGCTAGTCTACGCACACAGTTACCCACGCTTCTGTGTGAGTGAAATTTGCGAACTATTTACCTAAACCTGACGTGCCGCGCTAGGCATGAAGGCTCTTAATATTTTCTTTCTTATCAAACACCTGAACTTTTCACATCTGCCTTAAAAATGCATCAAAATCATGTTCGCACAAAAACTACTGTATTCAAACGACCTACTTCAAATCTGATCTAAATTAAATTGTAATTACACGCCTGTATGTGGGTTTGTGTGACTGTTCTAAATATACGACCCGATTGCAACTACTCTTTTACAATGGATTTAGTGCACAACTATCTACATAATCATGCATAGTAGTAATGACAATCTTTTTGGTCGGGTTGTACTAAGTTCTAATTCTTCCTTCTTACGGATGTATTTGTTTTATTGTTTACTGGTCCATCATCATCATAGGGTTTTTACTGATTGATTAGATTCAATGTATAAACAAATTGCAAAGGCCACCAGCTATTGTTACTATAATATTACTAACATTAGTAATGTTGTTTCGGCGCCATCATCATAAGCATATAGTATAGCTATAGTTACTGATTCATCCATAGCAAAAGCATTATCTTCAGTTGCATATAGACCTCCTTATTAAAATTCTTCTACAACACAAAACAAATAAGTTAAATTAATGTGATATCAGCGACCTCATACGAGTTTACATCGTCCTCATCATCATGATCGTTAAATATAGCGCCTTCTTTCTTCCAAAACCCACTCCACTAAAATATTCATGTTTGCCTCATTTAAAATCATCTTCGAAACAAAACAAACTGTAAACAAATACATTTAATACGATATTAGCGTTATCATGCGAGTCTACGTTGTCGAGTGACTACGCCTGACCTTGTCTAACGATAATTTAGTGAAACACGGCCGCTCAATGTCATGCAAATTGTACGGCCACGCCCACTGCTTGGATAACGGCATGTGTATGAAGATGTGCTAAGGAAGTTTACTTGCTGATCAGATTTTTTAAGATGCAATAAAAATTTGAGTGCTCTGAATTTATTTTGGATGAGTTCTGGTTTTATTTGGCGTGAGAGAAGGAGATTCTTTTGCATCTTGAAATTTTTGCAGGATTGTGTGTGTGGGTTGTGGTTGTGTGTGTTTTTGTGTGTTGTGTAGGTCATGAAGGGAATCACTAATAATGTCATTTATGTCATTATTGGTGATTCTATTATATTTTGGGAGTGAGCCTGTAGAACTAACTGTCTTGAGATTGGCACTTCTCTTTACTCTTTCTCACTGAGTATATGTAAAACCTTCATTTATGACTGCACTGTAATAAATAATTTGGTGGAATGTAGATCATGCATATTATATATTTTAGAGATAGCTACTTTGTATTGCCTGTATCAAAAATTCTCGTAGCTTTTTAGATACGAGAATTTTTAAATTTTTAAAATAAATAACCCTTTTGGGTTATTTATTTTTGGATCTGAGACAGGCCTTTGACACCAATAGTATCCTATGATTTGACTGTCGACTAGAAATGTAGTGTGAATTCGTGAGTACATTCCGAGTTTGGTCATTTCCGAAAAACGGGCCAGTAGGTCAATGCTCAGCATAAATTTTGCATTTCATAACTGGCGCAATGTTACATGAAATATTTCATTACTTTTGCCGTCGTATCTTGTTCGTTTTTTTTGTTTACTCGTGTCAAACATTAAGCTAAATATTCATTTGCAGCTTCAGCCAGCAATTTGTTTACCCTATTTATGTTTAAATAGCTTCTGCCCGCGACTTCGTCCGCGTGGAATAGTTACTTTACCCCCGCTTTTGAAACTCTCAGCCAGATCGGTTTAAAATTGACAAAGTTTCATACAAAGTTTCATCCCCTATTTTATCCCCTTGGGGGTAGAATTAATCAAAACCGTTTCTTAGCGGATGCCTACGTCAGAACATCTACCTGCATGCCAAATTTCAGCCCGATCCGTTCAGTGGTTTGGGCTGTGCGTTGATAGATCACTATGTCCGTCAGTCAGTCACTTTTGAGTTATATATATTTAGATGCAGACAATAAATATGACATAGCCTTACATAGAGACTGCACAGGATTATGCAACGCGCTGCCGTATTCTACTGCGCAAGCGGAATAGCCCCAGTGTAAGCGAATCCTTATAAAAATGATGTCTAACCTCTTGTAACTTTCTTATTTCATACTGCCTGGCATTGAGAACAGCCGGACGTTGCCAAACTCCTCACATAAATTGCTCTATGTATTATATTATTGTAGTTAAATAGTCTTTAGAATTACCCTCTGTACTTTTTATGAGTTGAAAGCTGAATTATGGGAAGAATATCGCACTGTTTATATGCAGACAACATTAAAACATTGCTGTCTCTTAGTACTTAGAGAACTGAGAAAGAAACAAAAGGAATTTAGACCTGTCAAAGTTGAAAGAAATTAGATCGGCAATGGTTTTGATTTTAGAAGTACATAGTTTGAAACTTCTATATCACAATTCAAGAGTAAGTTTTGTCTGCATTTTGAATTATTAGGAATGTCCTTGTGTGTTCTTTAAAGGCGAAGGTTAAATGCAAAAGCGTGGAAGTTTTTCCATTGGTAGGGGATTCCGTTAGTGGCATTTCATTTTTTTTTTCTAAATTACCACCACGTTTATGCAATGAAATGGTTTTGTTTGTCGATTACAAATCGAAGATTGATTTATCATCATCATCTGCTTAGCATTTTCACTTCAACGTTTGGGTCAGCTTTTTGTCTAACGGGATGCAGCATTGTACTAATATTATCAAGAAGACTTTTTATTTTTTTGTTTGTACCGAATTAACCAATTTTCACCAGCGGAATGCTACATTAGCAGCGAGTAACATAAGCTATATTTTATCCCCGTATTCTCACGGGAAGGGGAACTACGCTGGTGAAACTGCAGGGCGCTGTTAGTATTACATACAGCCTATCTGACCTCCGCAAAAATTGGGTTACACGATACCCCTTTAAAAGTCAGATAGTCAGTCATCTGACCTCCGCAAAAACCGCGTTACACGATACCCCTTAAAAGGCAGATAGTCAGTCATTTGGACTACCCATAATGACCGTCAAAGATTTACAAATAGTAGCCAACTAATAAACGTGCTCTCCGTGGAACGATGAATCTCTTAGGCCCATATTGCAAAGCGTAAACTTGCAATTCAACTCCAACTCTAAGAAAGCAGCACGAAAAAGATATTTAAAGCTTCTCTAATCCACGTTTTCATGCTCGATAGCCGAGCTAGCGCGTTTACGCATTTGCTTGCTCATCTCTAGAGCACGTAAACTTCAACTTATGACAAGCTTTATTGACAGTTTGATGCTCCGATGCAGTTCCAGTTCGAGTTGAATTTACGTTTTGGAATATGGACATTAGTATGTGAGCATGGTCACATATTCTCAGACCTATTCAAATTATTTAAGAGTCAGTAATAATAAGAAATTTTATTTGCTTAAACATTTGTATACATACACAATTAAAATATTACATGCAGGCAAGATCGTTAATAGAAGTGGCTCACAACATGTCTGCCATTTCTCATGGCGTGCAAATCTTTTTATTATTACTGTCGAATTTGAACTATAGGTACAATACACTTTAGTAAACTGACTCTTGTGTTGATATCAGTCATTCAGAAACCGGCTGAATCAGTAACAAAAAAATCTTTCACTGCGTTTCCTATAAATATTGAAATTCCCGGGCTTGTAAATAGATCCTGTTTTATCATGAAAAATGAACTAGCAATAGAACTACTATAACCTTCATTAACTCGGTCGTTTCCAGTAATTCTCCAGTGCCTCTTGCTTAGGAAGACTGTATCATTTAAAAGGCAAATACAAAACGTTTATTCCGTTGACCATTCAGTACATCAGTACAACATAATTAAGTACTTACATGTGTATGTTTTGTGTGTGTTTGTTAACCCGGTTTTTTCTGAATAATTGCCGTATTTACTTATTAACTAACCTAGTACCCGGTACATATGATTGTATTTGCTTAATCATTTGGGTAACACAAATATTTCATGTTTGATTAATCTTTAATTGAGTCTTATTTTGGCCAATATGTTATGCGTCCTAGTTTTGATTTAGTTCAAGATTGGTTTATAATATCTAGGACGGTTTCCGTTTTGGTAATTTGTGGTAATTTAACAGAGCTAATTATAGAAGAAAATGTTGAACGCTGACCACGAATAACATGAACATTTGTAGGATGAAGATGATGATTGGAAAATACAGCAAAATCTATACGAATTGTATGTAGCGGAAGAGTTTGTTGAACGGAACGAGTTAATCTCGGAAAGTGCTGGTTCGAATTGAAGAAGTGTTGGACATTTATCGAAGAAGGCTATAACATCAAGGTACGGCCAAAAGTAGCGGAGCATTCAAGAAAAATGCGATACAAACGAAGTTCTGTGTTTCAGCTAATCCTACTAATATTATAAACGCGAAAGTTTGTAAGTATGGATGGATGGATGTTTGTCACTCTTTCACGCAAAAACGACTGAACGGATTTAGATGAAATTTGGCACAAAGATGGGCAGAGGTAATTTTACCCCGATATTCCCACTGGATCGAAACTTATACGGGTGAACCCGCGGGGCGCTGCCGATTACAAAAATATTTCATTGATAGAAAAAAAAGAGAGTTGGAGTGGCAGTGGGCAGGGCACATTGCTTGCAGAACAGATGGTCGATGGAGCCGAAAAGTTCCGGAGTGGTGAGAGAGCAGTGGTGGCCGAGCGGTAACGGACCTGACTTACGAATTGTAGGTCGCGGGTTCAAATCCAGCCAGGTGCATTACTTTGTGTAATTTCTTTCATCACCACTGCTCTCAAAACGGTGAAAGAAAACATCTTGAGGAAACCGGCATGTCCTAGAACCAAAAATTCGAAGACATGTGACATTCACCACTATCACTGGGCCCGCGTGGTGTTTTACGGCCCATTCCCTCTACTAGAGAGGAGGCCTGTGTCCCAGCAGTGGGAACGTTAAAAGGCTGATTATGAGCGCGTACCGGAAGACGCAGCGTTGTCGCGGCTTCCCACAAGGTAGACGGATGACCTGTAAACTGTCGCGGGTAGCCGATGGACGCACAGGACCGCTTGTAGTGTCGACACGCGTTGGGTGGCCCCTGTCCAGCAGTGGACGTCTGCAGGCTAATATGATGATGATAATTGAATTAAAACGGTTGCGAACTCACGCTTCTAGAATGATCATCATTCATCGTTCTAGAACACAGCTCAACACAACTGCTGATACCACAAAAGCAGCACGTGAATATATGTAGATGAATGCCAAACGCACTCACGTTTTCTACAGTAAAGGTTGCATAGCATTAGTTTTATGAGATTACGATAGACACCTTATCTCTATTAGAGATTGTAACATCTATTGTCAATTATATGTAATTATCTCTATCGATAGCCGATGTTTGATTGATGCCAGTGAAAGTTTTACTGAAGATCCGTTCGTATATTTTCCGCCAATCACGTCGCAGCTCTACCAGTCTTGAGGTTTGAGATATTTTAGTTCCCATAAGAATGAATGCTAGTAAAAATCTTTGAATAATAAATAACAAATCAATCTAATTAAAAATCTAATAATAAATAAATAAATGACAATTCTTATCTAACTAATTAAATCAATATTGATAACTCCAATTAATGATTAAATTCGACTAAAATTATGATTGTACTATATGATGGATTTTATTAATTATATTTTAAATGCTATATCTCATAAAAATTTAGAATCAAAATGCACAATTTATAAAAAAAAAAAACAGATTTATTATTAATTGCCTCTAAATTAAGCAATGTAAGTAAATAATTTAGTTTAAATATTGTCACTGCATTGTAACTTATTGTGGATAGCAAGATATAAAAGCCTTTTTTATTTTTTTATTTTAAGAATGAAATCACTTAAATGAAAAATTTGAAAAACTAACTTAAAAACTTACGCACAGCAACAATAGTTGAATAAAAAATTATAACTTAAAATAAATATGTATTTCATAAGTGTAAGGTCACTCCAGGATTGCGTAATTTGTTCGAAAGAGTCACCGCGGCCCTGGAACGCAAAGGGCACCGGCAAGGTGGAACACCGGGTGGGTTTTAGTCAATAAGAGTCTGACACTCAAGGTGGAACACCGGGTGGGTTTTAGTCAATAAGAGTCTGATTTCAATCCGCCTAGAAACAATCTTCTCTGAGTTAAAAGAGACTTAAGGAATTGTAGTGGAAAAACGATTTCTTCATTTTATGTTTGTATTTGATGAGTACTTCGGTACCAAGCACGAATAGATATTAAAATGCATAAGTAGGAACTTATTACTAAATCATGGCAAAAGATAGTGCAGTTTATTATGCAAATTATCAGTCTTTCATAGGTTGAATTATTGTTCCTTAGAAATGAACTGCTGAAAAATAAAACGAAAACTGCTCCTTTTTTTTCTGGATGGGAAATCATCAAATGACTTCTCCCGCTCTGGGCGGAGCGGAAGGGAGTGTCAGACTCTTACTGACTAAAACCAACCCGTGATCCTTCCTGTGCCCTTTGCGTTCCAGGACCGCGGTGACTCTTACGAACTAACTGCTTCTTGTTCGATGCCTTCGGTGAGTCTTCAGGGTCGCCAGTATTCCAGAACTTTCGGCCCCATTAATAGCCATTATTTCTGCGAGGAATGTGTCCTGCTCTACCATTTAAGTTTGGCGAACCTTGCTTAATCCTGCCACCATACTTAAGATCCATCCCAAATCATAGAACCACGTAAAAACAATGCTTTTAAAGAAAAACTCCAACACTTCTGCCAAAAGACCAAAACCTCTGCCGTCCATGCTAAGTACCCGCAAACTTAAAAACAAAAGAACGAACGATATCTTCAACAAACATACATTCTCCGCGCAGCCGGTAAATTTACTCTGTTACCAACCAAACATCTTGCCAAAAACTTCTACCGAACGACCTAGATTTTACCACAACTCGATAACCTATTCCCAACCTTAGAAACCACGAAATAAAGTTTAAAATCTCATGAGGAAACTGTTTGTCTCAATAATTCAAAGGAATGTCGACTTTAATAAGTTCGGAAATAAAGTATGTTTTGATATGATTGTATTGTAGTAGTGTAACCTTCCGCAAGACTGCTGCTGTGGCCTCGCTCTTTCCACGTTCAAGGTTTGATGCCTAGACGTTGCACACAATCTAAAATAAGCTCTATTTTCATTACGCTAAGGGTTATTGCAATCGTTTCTATATAGAACTTGGAGAAAACTGTTGAATTGCGCTGGTAACGGTCCACGAATTTTTTCAAGTCTAAAATTTCTAAAGTCTCAAAAATTTTTAAAGTCGTTACTGTACTTGGGTTCACAGAAATGGAACTGTTCTTGAAGACCGTTATGGCGTCTACTATACTACTTCCTTCCTAGAGACTAGACTTGTGAGGCAGCAGAACTTAGCATGGAAACAGTGGAAATGTGTATGGAAACTTGATATCTGAAAAGGCATAAGACATAATCACAATTTAAGGGAATAATTAAATATTGTAAATAGGATTTACAAGGGCCCTAAACATGTTAACTGTCGGAATGATGGTGTACTAGACAAAAAACAGGCTGATCTTATTAGGTGTGTTTGTTTGTCTGAACGTGATGAGCTCAAAAACGAATCGAACAGATTCTGATATGGTTTTCACCAATGGACGGAGTGATTGACAGGGAAGGTTCATGTGTATAATTATTTAAGGTTTTGTGTACATTGGTTGAAATATGGCAAATATTCGATCTTCAATTTTTTTAGTATTCCAGATCTTTCGGCCCAATTAACCATTATTTCTGCGAGGAATGTGTGTGCTGTATGTACCACTTAAGTTTGGCGAACCTTAAGCCTTTATTTAGCCTTAGCAGCTTTTTCCAATGCTTGAAAAAGGCTGCTAAGTCATAATTACTAACATAACATCAACATTGTACACTTAGTTCGCAATAAACGTTTTGACTTTGTAAAAAAAAAAAATAATCACTGGAATCTTTAATATGCTCTGCTGCTATCCGTATAAACCGCGGCGGGTTGCTACGTTTGCTGGTAACAAGTAAATTTAAATCTAATTCTGGAAATTTAAATCTAAGTCTAACCCAGTTGATACACGCATGCCAAGCTGAAAATAAAACGAATCAAATTAGCCATTTAAACAATTGACCAATTAAGTGATCAATGTCATTTGTAATTTGAATTGTTTCAGCCGAAGTGTCAAAGCAATAAATTAGTTTTGGAGCTGCATACAGTAGAATGCTAAACAAAACTATTATAGGATATGAATGAAAATGTTAGATTTCTGCACTCCTCCTATAAAAGTTTTAGTTAAGTATATTCTATTTATTTATTTATTTATTTATTTATTTAGGTAACCAACAGCGATACATAAAAACATTTTACAAAATATGTGTGTTACAGTTATTATAGCCAATTATAGGTTTCCCTGTTTAACTGTGATATAAGTATAAGATATGCGAACGGACTAATGCTAGATATTTATAATTAAACAACAAAAACAACAAAATAAAACTGCTATACTTACAATAAAACTACATAACGTTAAATTTATCTGCAAATTATGAAAAATTTTAACAAAAAAAAAAAAAAGAGAATTATAAAACACAGTAGAGGAAGAAGATTGGTTGCCTATCACTCATCTGCCCGTATAGTTTCCACTATTCGCTTTTTAAATGTCAGTTTATTCCCACTCTTATGTGGCTGGTCTGGTTCGCTGGAAGAAATTTCTATTGAAATAAGAAGTACCTTTGTGCTCTTGATTTTTTACAAAATTTTCTTTTCTAGGTATATTTTGTGTACATAAATAAATATAGTTTATGTATCAAATTTCATACTCCTCCCGCCGCGTAATTTTCGTAAAAAGCAGTACTTAGTTTTTAGCTTCATCAGAATATTTAACAAAAACCGGCTTTTATTTATAAATAAATGGTTTGACTTTGACACGAAAATCTCAAGTTTAAAGTGTTGTAACTTTGTCTAAATTTCCCAACGATTTAAACAATTATCTCAAAAAAGCATCTTTATTATTACAAACAATCTGTCCTAGAAGAATAATAGACAAAATAAATAATATTTTTTTTCTTGATTTCTATCAATTTAGAATCATCATTATTGAAAGCTTTGTTTCCTCCCACAGCTGAGTAAAGGGCTCTCTTTAACCCATGCTTCCCTGGTACCTGCATCTTTAAAAAATAAAGCCTATCCATTTTCTGCCATAACTTATTCGCTACTCATATTGATGATACTTTTTCTCTAATCAAAACAAATACCTACTTAAACTTGCTAATTCATAATATAAAAGCAACTTTATGTATTAACTTGGTTTAGCAACTGTATAATGTTTGGTTAACATGATTTCCTTATCTTCTTGATAATTACCGGGTTACAATAACAATAGTTATTCTTAACAATTTATCAAAATCTTTAATTAATTCACTGCTCATTATTCTCTTTCCAAAAAACGTAAACATACGACTTTATAAAAGATTCAGTTCATAAACGTGCCACGTACAAACTCTAAAAATAAACATTTTATATATTAACACACCTATATATAGAATACACGGTCTTATCTAAAGGACAAATTATGAAGAGAGGTCGTCATGATAAAAGGGGTGACTAAAATAGGCTGTAATTTAGCAACGCTTGTTTGAAGAGCCTGTATTTTGGCTTGAGTAGGTCATATTCTAATCACCCTGTATTTTCTTTTGATAATTTTTATCAACAAGGTAGTAAGGCAAGGCTAGGGATTTGTAAAATAATAATAAATCATGAATAGAAAGAACTTGCAAGTGATGGGTATTCATGTGAAAATTCAAACTATTAATTAAATTACTTTAAAAAAATACTTGTTTACAATTTACATTGCGTGGCGATGTTAATGTCGGTCGCCAAGGTTCTTGCGGAAATCGACTCGTGCGCACGTTCGTGCGTACTCGGCAAACATCGGGAACTCTCGGAAAATGGCCGCCGAAACGTGGAAAAATGACATTTGTGCGGGGAAAATTGTTTAACTTGTTCTATTTTTAACGATAAAATATGATTTTTCGATGATAAAATTCAAACATTATATCAATCTATACTTTTATATCACTAAACGTGCAAGTATTTTGCATAGGCATGTGATTTTTTCCTATATCTATGTGTTTATTTTAGTTTCAATACCGCACGTGAATTCCAATGTCAAACAAAGACTCGTATGTACATAAATATGATTAATATGTCTGTCGCGATGCGGAGATATAATTTTATGCTGATTTGTTAATTAAGACCACGTTTCGTATAGTAAAAGATTTGTCTTCATTCGATATCGGCACGAATTTTATAAGAACTTGTGTGTCAGCAAGGGGCTGACGGTCCAAAGTTACACGTGCATTAAGTACCTATCGTCTCTCGTGGAGGCCGTTTCAATGTACCGGTCCTCATGAAAATCTGTAGGTTTCCAAGACTTTTTATTAGTTTACTAGAAGCGCCCCGCGGTTTCACCCGCGTTATTCCCGTTCCCGTGGCAATACGGGGATAAAATGGGCCTATGACACTCCACAAAGAGTAGATCCGGAGAATACCCCTTACAAGGTCACAAACTCACAAACGTTACCTCTTTATAAATTATAGTATAGACTAAACTACAAACAATCTTATTAAAAATTAAAAGCCAATTATAGAAAGAAAACTCATTTATTCCGCCTGAAAATTTAATTTCGATAAAGAGATAAATTCATGTCATATGACATGGTACTGCACTACTGCTTCTATTTATGAGCCATTCCCAGAAATATTGGAAATTTTGCTCGTCTCAGTAAACTGGGAAACGTAGTCACGGATTATGCTAGTCACATTTAGCCGACAAAATTTACGGTATTTCCGTAACTCAAGGAGATTTTGCTAAATTAAATTAATAACTCCTTAGTTTCCAAAATGTCGTAGATTTTGACGACGGAACGTTCGAGATGTTCAAAAGGTTAAGTTAATTTTAACCTTAATAGAACGCTTGCTACGATCCTTGAATCCTTAGCTTCGTTTACGTTAAAAAGGATGTGTTTATTTATTCAAAATCGAAGATATTGCCACGTGTATGATATACTTATTGTGAGTTAATTCTCGATAATGCCAAGTGAAATGGCGCGCCGTATTCTCATTTATTTTATCGAAGGTCGATCTCCGTTTTATCGATCAAACTGCTTTACACGCTCTTGGTAATGACCGCCCGAGTTCTGTATAGCTATGGGGTGATATACTCTTTCCCTTGACTGTAGAAAAATCATAATTTGTTTTTCTGAAAATTATGTGAAGAGATCCTATTAATACTATATGTCAATGTAAAAAAAAACGCATGGGTAATGTTGCTACAGGTCAAATACCGCACTATATCAAAGTATTTAATTTTTCATCTCTCGTCTATACAACTGTGAACATGATAATGATTAAAATATCATAATTGATAGAAACGAAGAAAGTAATTATTAGAGCCGTAGCCATAGGAAATTTTAAAAAATAAACGTAAATTTTAGCTTGGCTTAATCGATAAATTTAAGATGTAATACTATGTCATTATGTGTCTCAATTGTATAGAAATGTCAAGTAAATGAAAACGTATTAACTTAGGCAATGTATTAAATTAATTAAATAATTTTGCATGCCGTAAGGCAAAATGTATTGGGATTCTCCATAAAATAACACCTTATCTGTTACCTACATTTTTTGTCATCATTATTGGCAAATAAATGATTTCTATTTTATAATTAATTAATGAAGTCGTATACTCATCCATATGTAACATTTGTCCTTTGGTCCCTGAAGTTACTACGACAAATGTAAAAAATATCACACGAAATCATACCAAGACATATAAAATAAACCTCCAAGCAATTATTCGCCAAAACTAATATCTCGTCTCCTTTGTCCACAGGCCGTAGACTGGTGGTCAGTGGGCGTGCTAACCTATGAGCTGCTGACCGGCGCGTCGCCCTTCACAGTGGAAGGCGAAAAGAACACCCAGCAAGAGATCACCAAGCGCATCGTGCGCTGTAGCTACCCCGTGCCGCCCGACGTCAGCCCTGAAGTGCAGGACTTTATTAGGAAGTGAGTCCATCAGCACCTTACTATTGCTATGACACTACAACAGCAGGAGACCATCAAGAGGATCGTGCGCTGTAGCTATCCCGTGCCGCCCGACGTCAGCCCTGAAGTGCAGGACTTTATTAGGAAGTGAGTCCATCAGCGCCTTACTATTGTTATGACACTACAACAGCAGGAGATCACCAAGCGCATCGTGCGCTGTAGCTATCCCGTGCCGCCCGACGTCAGCCCTGAAGTGCAGGACTTTATTAGGAAGTGAGTCCATCAGCACCTTACTATTGCTATGACACTACAACAGCAGGAGACCATCAAGAGGATCGTGCGCTGTAGCTATCCCGTGCCGCCCGACGTCAGCCCTGAAGTGCAGGACTTTATTAGGAAGTGAGTCCATCAGCGCCTTACTATTGTTATGGCACTACAACAGCAGGAGATCACCAAGCGCATCGTGCGCTGTAGCTATCCCGTGCCGCCCGACGTCAGCCCTGAAGTGCAGGACTTTATTAGGAAGTGAGTCCATCAGCGCCTTACTATTGTTATAACACAAACGTAGTCGTTACCTAATAACTAAGGAAAGAAAGGAAGAAAAATGTTTATCACAAACTTAAAGGCACACTGTAGCGGCATCTATACCGCCACATATGTACTACAAATAGTTCTGAAGTCATACAAAACCTACATTGCTCTGTCAAAGTTCTTCACGCGATTTGAACGACACTCCGACAGTTACCTATTTATTGTATACTAGCTGTCGCCCGCAGCTCCGCCCGCGTGAATGTCGAAAATTATCCTAAGGGAACATACTCTCGGGATAAAAAGTATCCTATGTGTTATTTCAGACTATAATCTACCTCTGTGCCAAATTTCATCAAGATCCATTTAGTACTTTTTACGTGTAAGAGTAACATTATAGCAATAACAGTAAACATCCATCCATACTTACAAACTTTCGCGTTTATGTATGTTCATACCGCGCTTTGCCCACCAGAGACGACACTCGTCTGGCTGGAGAATAGGAGTTAGAGTGAACAGGCTTCTTCTGGGTAAGCTCATTCCATCGTAGAATTTGTCTCTGTCACCTGTGACCTAGACTAGAAAAATTTGAACATGAAAACAATATAGGTATCTAGTTTTGATTTCCGCAAAGTAACGCCTGACTCAATCAATTTTACCTAGACTAGAGTCAAGAGCAAATCCATTACACAATAAAAAAAAGGAATCCCACTTAAATACATAGCTAGTAAAAACTTTTATACGTAATCCTTGATATATCTCGGACGAATGTAAACTTTCTGAATCCTTAAAATAATCTCGAGACTTCAAAGGCCTCTTGGGGAAAAGAGCCTAAAAGTCTTTAAACTTGGAACAGATATAAAACAGTTCAGTTTTCTTATAGCTAAATGGCAACAGTAAGTATCTGAAGGTATCTTTTGTATCCTTCAATGGTACAAATCCTTTTTAGTTAAAAGCTTTTAAGTATTGAAAAAACTCCATTTTAATTAAACAATTTCTTTTTCACAGATTACTGGTAAAAGATCCTCGCCGCCGGCTTGGTGGAGGCGAACATGACGCTGAGGAACTAAAGAGGCATCCGTTTTTCCAGGTTAGATATGTGTTCCGAGGTTAGTTCGGAGTTTTTTCACTATAGCTCTACACAAGAATAATGATTGCTTTCAAATTAATCTATAGGGAACGTGCACGGCGTAGACTATGCCATCTAGTGTTGCAAATCTGAAACTTTTACGCTGTACATGTTTGACCTGTGCTGCCACCTATACTTCCTGCACCCTCCGTTTAGGGGAACGTGCACGACGTAGACTGTGCCATCTAGCGTTACAATTTTGAAACTTATAAGAAAATATACTTGAAATTGACGCGTCTGTGCTGCCATCTATAGTTTCTGCACGTTCCCTATACTAATATTATAAAGAGGAAAGATTTGTATTTTTGTATGTAACGAATAAACTCAAAAACTACTGGACCGATTTCAAAAATTCTTTCACCATTAGAAAGCTACATTAACCCTGAGTAACATAGGCGATAATTTAATCCCATATTCCCACGGGAACGGAAACTACGCGGTGAAAACGGCGGGGCGATGCTAGTACAATATAAAGCTTTCACATCTAAATTACTAGATATATAGATGCAAAGCTGCAGTAAAAAAAAATGCTGCAGCTGGCTGGGATATTTTCGCGATTATCTATAATAACGAGAGTGAAGCTGCAGACAAAAGCTACAGTAGAGCCTCGTTTACCCGGAGAGGCAAAAACAAGACCCTTTCCGGATTATCGACGATATATTTTATCCCCATATTCCCATTGGAACGGGAACTACGCGGGTAAAATTAATAATAAAAATAAACTTACTTATTTGACCGCCGAGGATTTGCCTCGTCTGGAGCCAATGCTAAATGGAGAGTCATATCATATTAACTTATTTTGTGGCCTACAAATATATAAAATCTCGTGTCTTGACTGGTGGCCGTTGAGGAGTTCCTTCGTCTGAAGCCAACTCTAGCTGAAGAATTAGGCTATAGTTGTCATATAATTTGTTATTGGAACTGAACCAACATGTACTAAGACTTTAACTTTGTAGGAAAGAGCAAGTGGTTCCAATTCAGCTAGCAAGATTTCACCCTAGCAAATTAACAAATATTGCAAGTTGAATATAAACTATCAGTCTTAATCTATAACGTGGAAATAATGCATCAAATGAAAAAAATCTATCGTACATATTTACTCACTAGCTGTCCGCACAACTTCGTTTGTGTCACATTTTTCATGACTGCTCCGCTCCTATTGGAATTAGCGTGATGATATATAGACTATAGCCTTCCTCAATAAATGGGCTATCTAACACTGAAAGATTTTTTCAAATCGGACCAGCAGCTCCTGAGATTAGCGCGTTCAAACAAACAAACAAACTCTTCAGCTTTATAATATTAGTATAGATTTTATTTGAATACTGAATCTTTCTAAAAGCTACCGTATTCACCAAACACTCGTAACTGAAGTACATGTTATTTGTAGAACCTGGACTGGGATGCAGTAGCGCGGCGCAAGATCCCGGCGCCCTTCGTGCCGGTGCTGACGCACGCGGCCGACACGTGCAACTTCGCCGACGAGTTTACGCGCATGCCGCCCACCGACTCGCCCGCGCAGGCGCCCAAGCACCACGACAAGCTGTTCCTGGGTGAGTCTGCAGCATCATTTCAGCCCAAATATGTCCACTCCAGCATTCTGGTTCTTGCCGGTCTGCTCATGTATGGCCCAGTGTAGCATGGTGAATTCCAGTTCGTTGTAGACATCTGCCCCCTACAGCAGGCCTAAGGTCTGCCCAGGCAGGCGAATGAGCATCACGAAAAACTGTTCCTTGGTAAGTCTTCATCATCATTCCAGTCCAAAGATGTCCGTTGCTCCATCTATCTGGTTATGGCCGGTCTGCTCGCTTTGTGGAGGACCACGGTAAGCCCCAGCTAGCTGTAGACATCAGTGCCCTATAGAAGGCCTAAGGTTTGCCCAGGCAAGCATCTGAGCATCACGGTAAACTGTTCCTTGGTAAGTCTTCATCATAATTCCAGACCAAAGACGTCCACTGCTCCATCTATCTGGTTATTGCCGGTCTGCTCGCGTTGTGGAGGCCCATGGTGAGCTCCAGCTAGTTGTAGACATCAGTCCCCTATAGAAGGCCTATGGTTTGCCCATGCAAGCATCTGAGCATCACGAAAAACTATGCCTTGGTAAGTCTTCATCATCATTCCAGTCCAAAGACGTCCACTGCTCCGTCTATCTGGTTCTTGCCGATCTGATAAAGTGTGGTGGCGAGTCCTGAGGCTACCATGGTGAACTTCAGCCGCTCCTGGGTGAGTAATACACTCTACAACTATATAACAGTAAATACTTTCGGCTGCGCAATATTTCCATGGGAATACCTACGGTAAGAATTTAGAAATTAAACGCTGACGATCTGTCTCTTGTAGAACTTTTTCAGTCTTTAGGAATACTCGAGAAGCCAAAAAAAAATTCTGACACCACGCTTGCCAAGGGGTATCGTTTTACCCAGTTACTGGTTTGTGGAAGTCAGATATGTCCCCTCCATGTAAGATACTGGAGCCCAATTATATTTGTAGTGCTATTCTGTAAATGGTGAATCACTTCGAAAGTCATCTCGCAAATCATCTCGAAAGTCACACTCACTTCGCTTCTCATCTCGCCTGTACAAGTTTCGGTATTCACATGTCAAGATCAAGGCCAAGTGAAGTGAAATGAGACTTTATGGAAGTGATTTCCGAGAACCCAAGTGACATTGCTCTATTGTAGTAGGGTAGTGACGCTGAATTGTGTCTTGTTATGATTTACATCAACTCACTAAATTTATATGTGTAACAAATTTATTTGTATAACAAAATCTTATAGACAAACGTCAAACTTCTCACCCGTTTTAGTTCCTCCCACTTCGATCATCACTTGGTGGCGCCAGTGTCGAATTCACTGCATTTAAGATACGAAACTAGTTTCACATGATTTCACTGCGGATTCAGAAGTGATTTCGCAAATAAACTTTTCGGAATAGCACGGCTGGTTAGGTTAGGAAAAGGCCGGACAGATTGATTGATGTCTCTACTGTCTCTCACAGCAATTAAATAAATGAATAAAATGTTTGAAGCCTGTAAACTAATCAATCTTACTATGATTATCCTAGCAAAAATGTGAAACGTTACTCTTAATTTATGTTAATATTTTATTTGTTTTCCAGGCTATTCATACGTGGCTCCTAGCATACTGTTCTCGGAGAACGTGATAGCGGACCAGATATGGATGCAGGCGTCTGGCGAGAAGAATGAGAAACTCAAAGGATGGGTCGCTAAGGTATAAAACTGTTCACTTTGTTCATGTTCTGGTATCCGCTTGTCAAAAACCGCTACTAGTTGAAATGTGTTCTTCCCGATGAGACATTGAGAAGCATTTATTGTACTTTCTGTCTCTACAGAGAAATAGCAGGTACAATAAATTCTCCGTGTCTCATATAGACCCACCTTGTAACAGTGGCGTGCAGTGGTTCGAGTTAGGGTAGGCCAGAGAAAATGTCAAAAAAAAAAACACCACATTATTCAGGGTTGAAATGTGGTGTTTCTTTTAATAGGCAATTTAAAAAAAAAACTCATTTCATTAAAAATCAACCCTGAATGTTTGTGGTTATTTTTTTAAATTTGTTTGGACATTTTCTCTGGCCTACCCTAACTCGAACCACTGCACGCCACTGCCTTGTAATTTGCTACATCTCTGCCATATTACACTTTGTTGGTCATCCACGACAAAGTAAGAAAAAGGGAGACTAACTTTCGTATTTCTAATGTGGAAATGTGTTGTTTTTGTTTGCCACTATCTCAACTGATGAAAAGCGACGCTGTTTATGTTGAGATTCTTATATTTGACTAGCTGTCCGCACAACTTCGTTTGTGTCACATTTTTCATGACTGCTCCGCTCCTTTTTGTCTTAGCGTGACGATATATAGCCTATAGCCTTCCTCGATAAATGGGCTATCTAACATTGAAAGATTTTTTCAAATCGGACCAGTAGTTCCTGAGATTAGCGCGTTCAAACAAACAAACAAACAAACTCTTCAGCTTTATAATATTAGTATAGATATGAAGATCTACGACTCTTAAAAAGGGTCATAAATCAAATTTATATCTTCCAATCAATATTCCTAACCGAAATCCCTCTTGTTTCCAGGACTCGCCATTCTTCCAAAAGTACGCAGTGGAGCTGAGCACGCCGCTGCTGGGCGACGGCTCGTACTCTGTGTGCCGGAAGTGTATACACCGGCAGACCGGCAAGGAGTATGCTGTTAAAGTGAGTGTCTCGGAATATATGCTCGTAGACCTCTTATCCGCAGCCTTTGCGGACAGATTGTCCGGCTTCGTATAGGTCAGTGGTTCTTAACTGGTGGTCCGCGGACCACTGGTGGTCCCTGGCAGCACTCGAAGTGGTCCGCGAAGACGTCCTCCAATCCTTCAATCCTTATAATACAATAGTTTCGCTCGGTTAAATTGGACCTTAAACTGCAAGGGTCAAAAAAGAAAAAGTGATTCAAATGCAATATAATACTAACTTGTAAGATACACGTACTTGAGACAGGAAATTAAAAAAGCGGTTTTACAGGAAATATTCCAAGTTTCGAAAAAGTGCTACACACTACCTAACTTTGTTTTCATCGATAGGTACATATATCTATCTATGAGAACAGGGGTTCTCGGCACTTCTAATAACTTAAAAAAAACAACGAAATCGGTTGTGAGTCAGGTTTGGCCTGATTTCGGTCGTTAATAGCACTGCAACGGATTCGGAAATGATCAGCAAATAGTATGGAGCCGCTAAACAAACGATATTCCTATTTCCTCCAAGACGTTGTTGGTCCATGGCAAGCCAAAAATTTTGCCAAATGGTCCCTTATAACCAAAAGGTTAAGAACCACTGGTATAGGTGAAAAACACACCAAAATCGGTATACAGTAGGGCCTCGTTAATCCGGACTCCCGCTAGTTCGGTGATCGCTGTAATCCGGCCGGGCAATGGGGTTCGCCGTGAAGGCGGGTGTAGGTGCGGGCTTTTGAAATGAATGGCGAAAATTATATACAGAAAAGAATTACAGACTTTTTCAAGAAGAATCAAGTAATGTTTTATTTTAACTAACTGTTTTTCTTACATGGTTTTAATTTTGAACATGTACATTTTTGTCTTTAGGTTGTAATTTAAAAATTTACTAAAGAAACTAAGGTTAAACGTATGTTTTATTACCATTAAATATGGCATTCTATAATCCGGACGCCTCGATAATCCTGAAAGGGTCTTGTTTTTGCCTCTCCGGATAAACGAGGCTCTACTGTAGCTTTTGTCTGCAGCTTCACTCTCGTTATTATAGATAATCGTGAAAGTATCCCAGCTAGCTGGAGCTTTTTTTTTACTGCAGCTTTGCATCTATATATCTAGTCATTTAGATGTGAACGCTTTATATTATACTAGCATCGCCCCGCCGTTTTCACCGCGTAGTTTCCGTTCCCGTGGGAATATGGGGATAAAATATAGCCTATGTTACTCAGAGTGATTGTAGCTTTCTAATGGTGAAAGAATTTTTGAAATCGGTCCAGTAGTTTTTGAGTTTATTCGTTACATACAAAAATATAAATCTTTCCTCTTTATAATATTAGTATAGATTTGTACATCGTAACACTAGCTGTATGTTTGTCCATTGAAGAAATTAAGCTTTTGACACACAACATAAACTAACAGCTGTATGTTATGTTCCACAGATAATATCAACACAAAAGAAAGACATTAAACAGGAGATAGAACTGCTGAAGGCGTGTCAAGGATGTCCCTACATCATCACACTGCATGAGGTCTTCCATGATTCTGTAAGTATCAACCATCTACTATATAAAAATAAGTCGGGGTTTTCCTTCTTGACGCTATAACTCCAGAACGCACGAACCGATTTCCACGGTTTTGCATTCGTTGGAAAGGTCTCGGGCTCCGTGAGGTTTATAGCAAAGAAAATTCAGGAAAAAAATCAGCAGAAAAGCGGGAAAATCTTTTTTCATTTTATTTATATATGGCAAAACAACGTTTGCTGGGTCAGCTAGTTTGTCATATAAATATATTTAAAACTCTTGAACGACCACTGTTAAATATGCAATATCAAGTGTTTTGTGAAGTGTTGATAAAGCTGCATGTGAAGCAATTTTATTGGTTATTTTGATATTTTTAAGTTTAATAGTATATTAGAAATTGTGAGATGGACTGCTAACATTATAAAATATAACCAAAAAAGGAAAAAAAAATCGAAATTACTACTATACTGATAATCACAATATCAGAGAGGATAGTCCGTTCAAAGGGAATAAACAAAATTAGAATTGTAATAATTGTAAGTAGTAGTGTAGTAATTGTAAGAATTGAAAGGCAACTCTTTAACAATATTGTCTGGTCTGTTGAGAATATGATGCTGTGATGAATATGTTGTGTGGTCTTATCGCTTACTAGTAGCGCCCCGCGTTGTTCCCGTTCCCGTGGCAATACGGGGATAAAATATAGCCTATAACACTCCACAATAAAGTAGCTTTCTATTGGAGAAATAATTTTGAAAATCGGTTCAGTAGATCCAGAGATTACTCCTTACAACATCACAAACTCACAAACTTACAAACGTTACCTCTTTATAATCCTTACTTAATATTATAAATGTGAAAGCATGGATGTTTGTTACGCTTTCACGCGAAAATTACTCAACCGGTCATCATGAAACTTTGTACACATATTCTTGGAGGTATTAGAAGTAACATAGGATACTTTTTTTTAGGACAATTTCCGACATTCACGCGGGCGAAGCTGCGGGCAGTAGCTAGTATTAGTATAAATAACGATATCTACCAGGTTGATCAAATCCAACCCGACAAGTTGCCTGTGAAAGCTTTGTGCCTAATCATGAGATGATTTTTCGTCAGTAAACGAATGATTTGTTATTGTTTATTCACAGGCCTTCACGTATATAGTAACAGAGCTAGCAGCGGGCGGCGAGCTGGCGGCGCAGATCTCGGGCGGCGTGGAGGAGCGCGTGGCGCGGCGTCTGCTGGCGCAGCTGGCGCTGGCGCTGCGCCACATGCACGCCAGGCGGGTCGTGCACAGGGACCTCAAGCCTGAGGTGACTATACTTATATTTTGGATATAAACTACACGAAACTACCTGATTATACGGCTCTAGATATATGATCTTTCAAACTACCTTTAAATCATGTTTCTAGATGTATTTCCACTAGATTTAGATTGTCATAATATTTCTGCCTTCCAGAACATTCTGCTGTCGACTTCCCGGCTCAGCGAGGCGAAGGTGAAGGTGGTGGACTTCGGGTTCGCGCGCCGCACGCCCGACTGCGCCGAGGAGCGCCCGCGCATGATGACGCCCTGCTTCAGGTACTCGCGCTCTATACAAGCTGAAGGTGAAGGTGAAGGTGAAGGTGGTGGACTTCGGGTTCGCGCGCCGCACGCCCGACTGCGCCGAGGAGCGCCCGCGCATGATGACGCCCTGCTTCAGGTACTCGCGCTCTATACAAGCTGAAGGTGAAGGTGAAGGTGAAGGTGGTGGACTTCGGGTTCGCGCGCCGCACGCCCGACTGCGCCGAGGAGCGCCCGCGCATGATGACGCCCTGCTTCAGGTACTCGCGCTCTATACAAGCTGAAGGTGAAGGTGAAGGTGAAGGTGGTGGACTTCGGGTTCGCGCGCCGCACGCCCGACTGCGCCGAGGAGCGCCCGCGCATGATGACGCCCTGCTTCAGGTACTCGCGCTCTATACAAGCTGAAGGTGAAGGTGAAGGTGAAGGTGGTGGACTTCGGGTTCGCGCGCCGCACGCCCGACTGCGCCGAGGAGCGCCCGCGCATGATGACGCCCTGCTTCAGGTACTCGCGCTCTATACAAGCTGAAGGTGAAGGTGAAGGTGAAGGTGGTGGACTTCGGGTTCGCGCGCCGCACGCCCGACTGCGCCGAGGAGCGCCCGCGCATGATGACGCCCTGCTTCAGGTACTCGCGCTCTATACAAGCTGAAGGTGAAGGTGAAGGTGAAGGTGAAGGTGGTGGACTTCGGGTTCGCGCGCCGCAGCTCAACGAACAATTGTCTGTACACGCTGTTCTTTAAGCACATCATAATCTTATGCATATCTACAAAATTCCCTTTCCAAAAATAATGACATTATCAATCTTGTATAATCTATCTCTCTTTCTCATTTGAATCATTATGTCACTGAAAAGTTCCCGGTAGCAGTAGCAAGCGACAGTAAATGTAACGTGTATGTGTCTACACGTGAGGACTTGTAATTGGCTTTTTGGTGACTATGTTTCCATTTTTATCTGTTTTTGGTTAGCTGTAAGTTATCCATGTACATAATATATAATATAATAAGCCTTTTATTCCGAAATATTACAATTTTCGTTCTTCTAAATAATCACTAATGCATTGATCACAATAGATCCCTAATTTCGGTATGCCTTGCGGCATAGGCCTCCTCCAACGTCTTCCACTGTTTCCTATCGGTTGCAATTCTTAACCAAAGAGGACCTAGAGTCATCTTCAGATCATCTTCCCATCTTCTCACTTTGCGACCTCGGTTTCTTGACCCATCTCTTGGATACCAGACTGTTAGTTGCTTGCTCCATTTTTCATGCTTACAACGGAGCATATGCCCTGTCCATCTCCATTCCATCCATGTACATAAATAAATAAATGTTGTTGTGGCGCAGCTTGCCGTACGCGGCGCCCGAGGTGGTGTCCCGCGCGCGCAGTGCGGCGGCGCCGGGCTACGGCCCGCAGTGCGACCTCTGGAGCCTCGGGGTGGTCTATGTGAGTACTACTAGCTTATACTACCTTCTGTGACTTATCCAGAAGCTTTCACTTTAGCACCATGATGTCAAATCTTGTCGCGATGAAAATACCAATACTAAGTTTTAAAGCCCCTGTTTCAGAACGACTTTTGCTTCAAGATCAATGTTTGTTCAATATCGTTCACTCTTTATCGCTACAATCGTTTATTCTTTATCGCTACTATCGTTTACTTTTTACTACAGCTTTGCATCTACATATCTAGTAATATAGATGTGAAAGCTTTATATTGTACTAGCAGCGCCACGCGGTTTCACCCGCGTACAGTTCCCGTTCCCGTGGGAATACGGGGATAAAATATAGCCTATGTTACTCAGGGTGAATGTAGCTTTCTAATGGTGAAAGAATTTTTGATATCGGTCCAGTAGTGTTTGAGTTTATGGTAATTTAGATTTGTATTTTTGTATGTAACGAACATACAAAAATACAAATTTTCCTCTTTCTAATATTAGTTATCGTTCATAAATTCTGCAACAATACAAAAAAAAATACTACAGGTGCTTTTTATGAGGCCTATAAACATAGTGAAAATGATTGGGTTGGATAGGCATTAACTACAGAAATAAATTGAAGATGACAAAATATATTTTCTACCTAAGTAAGGAAATATAAGCGCGGTCTCATGTTCAAACTGACATTACAAGTTAACCAGAACTCATCAGTTGTTTCACTAAAACTATCAGTTCTATCAAAAAAATCATCAAAATAATTATGTTACGATCTTTTACGTTTCAGTACTACATGCTCTGCGGCAAAGCACCGTTCCAGCCTCTGTCCAAGAAAGAACCTATCACAGCTTTCATGGACAGAATCAGAATTGGCAACTTTACTATGGATGGTCAGTATTATTTATATTACTTCATTATACAACAAGCTTAGTCTCATATATCGTGACGCTCAGCAAATACTGCAAATATCATTAAAAGGTTCACGTTTGATCAGTATATCAGCTCATGGTAAGCGATGATATGCCCGAAATGTATACATCCGGGCGGCACGCGTGCTTCGATTGTTCCATGTTGATGCATGTAGGACCAACGCCAGAGCGCGAGTGTCTCTTCGTCAGCTTGTGGAAACCTATAACACACACTTCATGCACATAGATATCTTCTCTTTTTCTAGTAACAAATTTAAATATCTGGTTATAAAAACTTTATCACAATAATTAACTAGCGACCCGACCCGGGTTCGCACGGGTGCAATGTTGATATTAAATCTCTGCTATATTATAACACATAATGTATTAGTATACATATAAACCTTCCTCTTGAATCACTCTATGTATTAAAAAAAACCGCATCAAAATCCGTTGTGTAGTTTTAAAGATCTAAGCATACATAGGGACAGACAGCGGGAAGCGATTTTGTTTTATACTATGTAGTGATTAGCTCTTCCGCTTCCTATTTATTCTCATGTTAATCCCTGGACAATGGTGTGGGTTATATGTTTGGCAATTTATTATTTTACGAATAGTTTTATTTAAACCGTGACATGTAACTGTTTTGTCCCTAATAAATAAATGTGGTCGATTTTGGAGCACGCTTGCCCAGAATTAACCTGTAGTGATCACTACCACACAGGGACACCTCACTATACTCCATTCATAATAAGATTAGACATTTAAACAAAACTTTTTACAGTCCGTTCAACCGATTTTTACATCTATTCCATAGGCATAAGGATGGCATTAAAAGCAAAAACGTGATTATAATACCAACTGTTTACTGCAGCTGCCATTTGTCATACCACCAACGCAATAGAAGTCGAAATGGGTTGAACGGACTGTAAAAAAGATTTATTTCAATGTGTAATCTTATTGTGAACGGGGTATACCGGTATGTAGCTATCAGAAAACACGGAGCCAAGACGTGTCGTGTCACACAAATACTGGGTGGTGGAGACCAAATAGACAGTTGGTCCTGGCTGCATCAGATTGTATTGGAAGTAGACCCCAACGTAGTTGGTAAAGGCTTAGACAAGTGATGAGTTTCGCGAGTCTTGTCATAAACCTTCTTGTGTTCTGATCTTAAATTTGCGTCATTATTATAGAAGTTTGTCTCGAGAATTGAGACAAGTTTAAAAAATATGAATAGGTATGCCATTTGTTGAAGAGGTCTGCCATTTTACATAATGGTTTGCACTTCACGAAATGGTTACCTCTAACCTAAAATAAGCTAGGGATTATCATGAAATGGTCGATTCTAAGATGGCTATGAAATATACAATGTTTTTTTAAAACGAACCCTCTCTTTTCGTTTGTAGGACCAGTCTGGGAGAATATATCTACTGAAAGCAAACGCATCGTCCTGGGTTTGCTCGCAGTGGACCCGCTGCGGCGCTTCGGTACGGACGAGCTGCTAGCCGCGCTAGGTATCAGCATCCCGGTCGATAACAGCTTCAGATTATGTGTAAGTACCTATCTAACCTTCTCAAATATAAAAAAATCCAAAAAACTGCCCCTAAATCGCCCTTTCTGTACAAAACTACCTCGTGTTTAGAATAGAATAGAATAGAATACTCTTTATTATGTACACCATATAAGTTACAGAAAATATAGATGAAGAAAACATTACATAGGGTGACACAATGGGCGGCCTTATCGCTAAAAGCGATCTTTTCGTGTTTGAAGTGGACACACAAATACCCTCGCAATACATACAGGTTTGTTGTTTTTTCGTTTTCTAACTTAGACATTACTAACCATACCCCTTTATCTTCAGGATATGACCAAAGCGGACCTCTACAAACGCAGATACAAGAACAAACACCGGGAGTCCAGCGCCTCAGAGGCCGGTACCTCCCAATCTGACATCGCCGAGGAGGCGGAGGAAAAGGAAACATCCCTCATAGACACCATCAATAATCTCAAGAACAGAATGAACAAGAACTCCATAGAGAACGACGTAGAACTCATCAAGGCTAACACAATACAGACACCCGTCACTGAATCATCAGAACCCAACTACACGGACATCGATGACGACGTCGTCCCGCCTGTGAAACCAGTAGAAAAGACATATGCTAAATCTAGGTCGAAGCTCGACGATTATATCTATATAGAAAGCAGCCAAGGCTTAGATGGAACAGAGGTCGCATTCCCTAAAACTAGTCGCGCTAAGAAATCTAAATCTCCAGTCCCTAGGAAACGCAGAAAAATCGAAACACGACAAACTAAGAAAGAGGTGAACGGAGTCAGGGAAACTCGCAGTAAAGTAGAAAATGGCACACGCGGAAGACAGACTAAGGAAGTTGAGAAACGCGTACTTAGGAGTAAGAGTGTGACGGAAAAGAACAGGGCCACGAAAGAATCTATAGAGAACGAGAAGACTTTAGTGACTAGAGTGACGCGCAAGAGGAGGTACGAAGAGGTGACCAAGCCCGTGCTCCGGGAAAAGGGACAGAACGGGCGCGCCGCCCGCAAGCCCAGCGCCGAGCGCGGCCTCGAGCGCAAGGTGCTGCGCGCCAGGAAGGCGCCGCCGGCCCCCGCGCTGGGTGCGCCCGACGTGCGCATGACGCGCTCGCGGCGCCGGCGCCTGGAGGTGAGCCTGTCGCCGTCCGAGGTGCCGGCGCTGTCCTTCGAGTCCGAGCGCCGCGTGGCCTCGGTGGAGAGCACGCGCTCCGCCAAGTCCGCAGCCAATACCAAAGCTAAACGCAAAACCTTAGCCAAAGCGAAAGCCAAGGCCCCCGTGGCTAGCAAGGCGAAGAAGGGCGTGCGAGCCACGCGCGCGCGCGCCGCCCGCAGGTGAGACCCGCGCCTCCGCCCCCCGACACCGTCAGCGCCATCTCTTATCATAAATAGACAATTCATAGACTGTTGCGCCTCACGGCAACTATAATCTAGTTTTAAAATTCCCCCCAATACGGCGTCAGCTAACCTCAAATTCCAAATGAGACAAAATAGTGATGCAATAAAATTTATGGACGCTTTGCTCACGCGTAGGCATAGACAACAGAGGAAAGAAATTATTTATTCAACGAGAAAAAAAAGAGTAAGTTATATTTCTTTTTTTTTTTAATGTAGGTAGCCTCTGAAAAACTAGTTCGTGAAAAAATAACGTTAGACCTGTTTTTATTTTTTAATCCTTTTATTTAATGTTACTATTAATTTTTAAGATACTTTTTTCCCCTATTATTACCATTAGAATTAATTCTTTGAAGTTGGTTATTATGTATTTTTTGAATAGAATAATGAAAAAAATAATTAATTAAAAACATAGGTAAATTTGTGTGATTGAGCACTTCTTAGTAGATGAAAGTAAAATTATTTTGTGAGTTATTATAATTTATTCTTTGATAGTACTACAGTATCTTGCTTCTTTGTTGACATTTGTTCACATGGGCGATTTGTGTAGCTATAGGTACAAACTCATAGCAAACGATTGCTACTATCTAAGCCACTATACTAACATCCAAAATGTATTAAAATCGTGGCATTATCAACGATCGCTCATTTGATCATATCTTCATAGAAAATCAAAAATTGCCTGTCACTCAATGTCTGAAAAAAAAATTAAAATCCTTCACAGATCTCTTTCCGTAACTATAAAAAATTAATTACTTTGTTTGTGTGTGTATATTTGTTTGAATAGGATAATAGGTTAAATTTGTAAATGTTCCCTTCGATATAATAGGCGTTTTGTATTACAATACTTCTTTCTTCCACTTTGCAAAAAATGTAAAAAAAAGAATATATATTTATTTATGGTGAAAGTGCCAAAGCATGCTTGAAAATTCCGCTTAAATATTGCGCGTTCAAAATTATTTGTAATTGTTTAAAATCACAACTAAATACTTCCTATTTTGTATAAGGGTTGTTTAAAACATTATAAAAATAATCTATGGTATGGAAAAAAGTGGAAACTCTCTGTTTCTTGTCTTTGAGCGTTGTATCTTTTGTCTATGGTATTGTGTCGTTCATTGTTCTTTCATATCAGGGCTTCAGTTATTCTCTATCCCTTTTAAATCGGAAATACACAAACAAAAATCTTTCTATATCCTTGGGACTCGTGTCTTATCTACGATCAAACTATCTCGCTATTTATTATTAATTGATAATAACTTAAAAAAAAAAACATTAAACAACCCATACACAATCCTAATATAATTATTTTGTCGTTATAAGCGCTTTTACCAAATAAAACCTAAATTGTTTTCGGCTCACTTCCCTGTAAATAATACTATGATAGCATTTAGTACAAATTCGGTGGAAGAGTTATAAAAAATATTATTTATGATTAAATTGAAGAAGGAAAAATAGACTCAATTTTATTGTCTACTTGCATGTTAATCTATTAAATCGTGATACGATAAGGCACTGATGACTAAATATATTAATTATAGCTGATTAGCTTGACTGTATGTTTTTAACTTCAAAATTTTAGTTACAAATTAATAAAATTGTTGCATGATGTTAAACTTTAATGTAAACTTGTTAAAAAACAAATATGTGCGCTAAATTCAGTTTAAATACTGATTTAAACAAATAATAAAATTGTTGTGTATTGCATTCCGGCTGTTCATCTAAATTCTTTGTCTTCTACAAGGAAACGAGATCGAGCATACCGCTCTCTCATTAACAGCTCACAGTGCAACTAACTTCGGTTATATTCGTAAGTAACGAAGATTCCCGAAGGTTTAGCGAAATTATCCGGTTTGTAATGATTTGCATACTGCATAGTAAGATTGTATTGACGAAATAAATAGTGATTCTTATAGCTTGTAGCAAAACCGCAAATTTTGTTACATATACTTATATATGTATATTAGCTCAAATATATATTTTGAACCCAAATAGAAGATATAGCTTATACAACTGTTTTGTTAGTGAAAAGTACTTTCACAGTTGACAAGTATATCAATTTTGTATGGGTATATTATTAATGGGTTGCAATATCCATTATTAGTTCAGTCCAATGCCTCTAATAGTTGGAGTATTATTTATACCATACATCCAACGTGAAAGTACTTGACTAATCCGTATTGTTGCAATTTACAAACGATTATGAGCAATCTAATGTCATTTTATATACAACTGATTAATGTTTTAATCCATAGTCAATGTTTTGTAGCAAAGATGTTACTTTATACAACCAGTTGAAGACAACCATACATTGCTGCGTAGTGCCGACGCGTATTACGATATTATGTTCTTTTGTTTCGGAAATTAAAAATTTCCCCGAATGCTTAAATCGAGTAGCCTTTACGTCACGTAAGTCGTAAAGTTTGTAAAAGTGCACTTAAATGGATTGTACCAAAAGATTATATAATTTTATAATAAAGTGTTAGAAGTTATTATTGATGTCGGCGTAAAACAAATTTTGTAAGACGTTACATGGATGCCGGCTGGAGATATTGGATTGTAATAAATATACCATTTTAACATTATTTTTCATTTGTTTTATTGAAGGGCTCAAGTCGAGTCGTGCTTGCTTCTGGCGTCGAAGCTGCTTGGTTATTGTTAAGAAAATAAAAGTGTATCTGTCTTTAATTAGTAACTCTTATATTAATAAAGTTTATCTGCAGTATTGGTACATGCCTACATGGGTGCACTTAACGCACAAGGCATTCTCTACCAGTCAACCACCAGACCATGACGCATCCTGGATGTAACGATATTAAACACACAGTTACTGGGGTGTGCCTATTCAACAGGCCCTTTACTACATTTAACTTTGCTACCTACTACCTTTACCTCTGCCATATTATCTGTGCCTCTGCTGAATACCATTCAGAAATCTCAAGCGTAATACTTCTGACAGATAACCACAAAAGTTAAGTCATTAGAAGCATAGCCCATGAGTGCAGTGATAAGTTGAAACTCTGGCAATGGCCCCGAATTTTGAGTTGCACGTCGAGTGTCCAAACCACAATTTTTTTATTAATAAACAGCTCTAAAACATGGTGAAACTGGCATGTACTGGGGCAAAATCGGGGCCAACAACAGGCCTACCACACAGCAATGACTGCGTTGGATAGCAGGCCTGTCTTGACAGAAGGAAATCGCACCAAAGATGGTAATTTCGCTAAACTTAGCTCATTTCTTAGTAAAAGCATAACAATTAATACGAGTTTGCACTTTGGCTGTTATAGTGAGGCACCCAGAAGATGGCGCCACCTTTCCAGGCTTGGTCCAACCACCATTTGGTTGGGGCCAATCACACCTGTCCAGGTGAAAAGGTAGTATCGACACGAAAAGATAAATTCAGGTCTGAGTTGATCATACATATCTATAGATTTTCATGATTTTGTATTCCTAACATAAACATGCGTGATTTGATTCGATTCTCTACCCTCAGCGAACTATGCGTCGAGCACCTCTGTCTTGTGGGCAGTGAGTGCTCATGAGATCACTGCCTAGGGTCTTATTATTTTAGATCATTTAATATTTGGGTCGTAATACGACTGCATTTCCTGAAACTCCTGAAAGGTAAACCACCTAAGTGTAACTTTTGTAGCTACACAACTAGTTGTAAGTTTTACTTCTAACTAAGGTTCCTACTAGAACTATTTTCTTGATCCAGTTTATAGCTTATATCCCTGACCCTACCTTGTTGTGACCTCAATAGAAACTAGATGCAAGCGCGTTCGCCGCCCTTGCATCACCATCTCATCATCACCCAGTCACTAACCCTGTCATCTATGTCTGCTGCAGCAGGATAAAAAGGTGAGGGATTGATCTAGGCTGACCCAAACAAATAAAAAAGTAAATATCTCTTCTATGCTTCTATCACAGAACATATATACCCTAACGTGAAGAACGAAGACTTCATACAAAAAATATGCCAACAGCTTGCGACACTAGCGCGCCAGTATTTGATCCGTGGAACTACTTTTCGCGCCAGATTTTAAAACGGATGATTTATTTTTTATTTTATTTTCTGGCGATGTATCATGAAAACAAAGCGAAAATCCGGTATTTAAATTGAAAATACCAGATTTTCGGTTTGTTTTCCTGATACATACATTTTTATGGAAAAATATTTGAAATAAAACGAAGTTGTAAGCGTTTTTCAAAATTTTTATTTTTCGATTCATGGCTTTTCTCGAAGCTTCGTCGATAAACAGTCTATTTTTTAAAATACAGTGTCGTTTTAGGCATATACATATGGTTGAAATTATTATATGCATTTTATTTTTATCATAATGATCATTACAACCAAGCAACCATTCGAAATTTAATTTTCTCTTTAAAATTTCTATAAGTTCACTTTTTATTTTCGTTTTACACCCATGCTCATCTAAAAATTTATTAACAATAGGGATGTTTCCTGAGTAAAAAATATATGATTATGTTTAGTCCGTCAGTTAGATTATGTTAAAATATTGGACACGTATTTTTTCCTTTATCAAATCTATAAAAACTGACGAAGATACAAAGCATCAAAGATCAGGAGTGGGGGCTTGTGACGTTACGGCTCGCTAAAAATTGTAGCGAGTAGTGACGTCACACGAGTTTTCAACGCTCTGTATCGGCTTCATTTTTTGTTTACGTGAAAAAAGAAAAAATACGTGTCCAATATTTTTTGGAAATCTATCTGGCGGACTAATTAGATTTTTTTAGTCAACTACCCTATTGTTGCAGCTATCTCCACTGTCTCAGTAAAAAAAATATTAACATAATGTAGACTGTTGCGCATAGAATTGTATTCTTTAAAACTTGTGAATAAATGACTTACCTCGGTGTTCTGGTCTGCAAGCAATGTGATTTTGCACTGATGGCAAATGGGTCCTAATTTTTTATCATAAAACCACATACATATGCACAAGCTTGCAGTTCACCAGAACACTGAGGTATTACAGTATTAGATAATTCTACACCTTCTGTTACATCAAATGTTTCAACAGCTACATTAGTTTCTTTGTTAGGGTTATCTTGAGTTAAAAAAGATTTTAAATCATCTAATGTGACATTATTATCTTCTTTGCAGTTCCTATTTTTACTACTATGCAATAAATTGTTTATGATGGAGGTTTTGAGAGCTGCAACAAATTGTAGGGTGTTTGGGTTTGGGTTGCATCCACAATTGCTGCGGATGCAACCAAAACAGTTTTCTAATGGGTCTTGGTTGAGTCTGCGCGAGTTGTTAAACTTTCTATGTTATAATGTTTTTTTTAAATTTAGGAATAGACGCTCAACTGCATTTAAAGTTCTTACAAAACCTTCATGTGAAGGCGGCTTGCATTTGGCCCCAATAAATTCAAGTTTCTGGAACATGGTTCTCATTTCTTTAAAATAATTTATATATGTGGACTTCTTCGCGTAAAATTTGTCAGGAATATTTTTCCCCTTTTCCGATCAGGCGTATCGCCATTTAGGGCGTCGAACAGCTGGTCTATTTTTTCTATCAGCATGGCTGTCGTCGTTGCTTCTTGTGGAAGTTCATCTGAAAAGAAAACACTTATTTGTTATTTCGTTGTGAAAGGTGATGGAAAATTAAATGAAACTGAAGGCAAAGTAAGGCAATTTCAGTTAAAATTCATAATTTATCTCTATAAACTCTAATAAGTTGGGATGTTTTCTGTAATTATCAATCAACTAGATTATTATTTATTTTTTTGAGTATTCCAAGGTCGTAACTAATCATAAAAATTAAGCGCCACAAAACTGATGCAATCAACTAAATTGATAATTACAAAAAAAAAGTTATTTTAATATTACATGTTTATCACAACTTACTGTTTGCAACCTTCGCAAGTATTCCTGCAGCGACTGAGTGGCTGAATACTTGGCAAGCTAAGCTGACCTTCATCTTCTGTTTGAAGTTAGGTTCAATATGCTGCTTGGTTAAACCAGGTGCAAAAACAAAATTTGGATTTTTATTGTCTATTTCGTAGAATTCTTTTATGTGGCTCCACTTGGCTATACCTGTAATAATAAACATGATAATATATAAATATAACTCATGCATTTCAGTATTAAAATACGAATTACTCCAAAGCTATTTCCTCACACAATCACACTCTCAACACAGAATTTTCTTCACTAGCCCAACTATCAGCTTAGGCTTAGGAAATATTTAAATTACCTGGCATAGACTTTCCATCATTTTGCAATACTTGAGGGCATTTGATGTTGTACTTCAGCAAATTATTTCTGAAGCATTTGATAAGGTGAGGTGGGTCCATAATTGTGACAATTTCATGGCCTTTAAAGTCAAAATACGGTTGAGCTACCGAGGAACCGAGAGAGTTTAATGCTTTGATGTTCACACCAAAGTTATCTGATACAGTAGCAGCAACATTCAACCCAGCTTGGAAGCTTGCATCAAGCACCTGTAAATACAAAAAATATATTTATATAACATAAATATTTTAAGTATACTTGTAATGGTTTAATTTTTTTCTTAAGTAATTATATTATATACTTACTTCTTTTATAAGAACAGATAATCTATCAGCTGTAACACAGTCACCAGAAAAGTAGAAAGCTAAAGGTTGCTTCCAATTCTTTCTGATTCCAATAGCCATAAAAAGCAATGCATGTGTGGCTGGCTCCATAGTTCTACCTTGATTCCCATGATCTTGATAGCCATCAATAATGTCTTGTTTACCATTATATTGTATTTTTTTTCGAATAGACATTTCGTCGAATGCCAAGATGCACAGATTTTCTTCTGGTTCCCGATTACCGGTAATTCCTTTAATTGTTTCGAAAATTTGCCTATTTATACCGCATTTCATCGGTATTTTGTTTAGTAAGGCTTTTAATGTACCTTCGCTTGGTCGCCTCAGCAGTCTATAGCAGCCAGTAGACCTTTTGTAGATGCTTAAAGCCATAACTTTGTCATCTATACTCCACCTCCGTCCAGTCAGTTTTCTGGGAGTATTTTGAAGTTGACTTTGCAACAATAATGCAAATGGCCCTGATATATTTTTATCTATGAGACTTTTCACATTTCTATCTGTAGTTAATTGTTTGAAGAGGGGATGTGGTTGTTTCTTAATTTTTTTTCTTAGTCTCATAATTTCACTCAAATTTCTCCTACATTTTTTGTAAAGTTTGAGTTTTTTAGGGGTCAACTCTACTGACTTGCTTAAATCCAGCTCCCTCAAAATCCCTTTGGTCTTTGGCATCTGGAAATATGAAATGTATCAATAAGTAAATCACAGGTTTTATTGTTCATTTATTGTTTAATGGGAGTGAAAATTGGTATACTACAAACCTTCTGGCTATCAGTAGTTGGTTTACTTAAAGTTGGCAGTTGAACAGGTGAAGATGTAGTAGGGTTGGCTATGGTTGGCACCTGAACAGGTGAAGATGTAGTTGGTTTGGCTGCGGTTGGCTCCTGAACAGGTAATGAACTTTCCATTGTTACTAGCACCTAAAAATTACAATAAGATTTTTGTGAGCCAAGGTGATGATCAGTTTTTACATTTAAATTATCAGGATGTTTCAAATGTCATATTCTTAAAGTTGCTTATGAAAACCATTTTATGAAATTCAGAGATGTGTTTAAATTTTGCTTTATAACATTACTAAGGTAGACAGAGAGTTAACTGCTTTTATTATTACTGGCACAAGTCCACTCTTGACCTTGATCATGCCTGATGGGAATTGATGAGGTCTATGATGAAATGGGCTTATAAATTCCAATCACATATTTTCAAGCTTTAAGATTGATGGATTGTAGAGTAATATAGTAATAAATGTTAACTTACTTGAGGTTTATCAACCGAGATATTAGTATCTTGTTCACTTCCACTTGTGGTTGCACATTGTTCCTGGCGAAACTTAACCATTAAGTCCTGTGTTCCAATTGGGATGGCGTAATTGTTCAATCTTATTCTAGCACTGCTAGTAAATGAGGAGTCATCAAAGTGCTTACTGCATAACATCTTGTGTTGTGAGTGCAAGTCTCTTAGTGATTTCTCAGTTGACCACTCTCCAGTAGGGAAACAGTATTCAGCCCATACACGTGCGCTGAAATTATTGAAAAAAGATTTTTATCTAATACTACACTTTGATCATAGTTTAACTTTTAACTACTTCATCCATGCGTCACATCAGTCACAATTAGTTAAAATCTAGTTCAAAATGAACTAGATTTTAACTAATTGTGACTGCTTCAGTATTACAGTGATCACTTTTCAAATATTTGAAAAATGTAGAATGTTACATAAATTAATGTAATTGTCAACAAAACATTGATGGTCCGGGACTCTTAAGATAAAGTTGACATTTGTTTATTGTGTTTAGGTAAAGTACTAGGTAGGTAAGGTCAGGGAGAAAGTAATCAAAATTGAGAATAGTTTAATTACTTACTTTAGCATTGTATGTCTACCAGGTAGAGGAAATCTGTGGAAACTCAAGTTTCTATCTTCTGTTGCAGTGATGTTACACTTAGCACATTTTCTTCTGAGTTCATAGCGTGTATGGCGTGACATTTTAACAATTAATGCACAGACGTTCACAAAATTAAGGAAATGAGTCTTTTTCTAGTACAATAATTGTCCAGGCAAGGCACAAAAAATAACAAACAATGAAAATGAGTCTATCTCGTAAGTGTCCAGCACGCACACAAAACAAAAACACAGAAGCACAAAATTCAAAACAAAAAAATGAGTCTCTATCTCGTAAGAATCCTCAGGCACATGTTATGATGTTAGAAAAACCATTAGAAAAACATTAAATACGACGTCTACCGCGTCCGATGAGCCACCATATTTGTTTTGTTTTCAGGCGTTGTTGCCAGAGTAAAAGTATTAAATCCTTCTAAAAAACTATTTTTTTATAATAATAAAAAAGGAGTAAAAGATGTGCTCAGCACATGAATTTTATACATATAATAAATAATGATTTTTTTTAGAAATGGAGTCATTAGTCACCATATTATAACAAAATAATTCTACTAATATGGTAGAAATGTTCTAATCTGGTCAAGCAAAGCACCAATAGCGATTTCTCTGTCTAGCGTATATCGTTGTCTCTGTTTCGTTTCTTTTGCCCGACGTTTGCATTTGCTTCTTAGAGAGTTGACCCCCCCTGGCTTCTATGGCTCGGACCAAGAATCTACTTGGTCCGAGTTCTATGGTATACCATAAAGTACGGAATTATGACAGTAAAACTCAATGTTGCCTATATTATAAGAGTGGCTTATTTGGTAGACTTAGAAGGCATCGATTACGCATTATTCGCTCAACACCAACTGTCATCATAAGCAGTAATCCAAAGTTAGTCTTATTATATCTGACAAGAGAACCTGGTACAATCTACCGCACGTTAACATGATAGTGTCTTTAAAAAAAAAAAAACCACCAGTAGAGGCAGTGGGCAAATTTGAAATGCTGCCGCTAATAAAGTTGACTATGACTTTTTGCTTATACAATCGTCTTCAATTTTTTCCTACTACTTTTCTTGTTGATAGTAGGTTAGGTAATAATTTGTCACTGGTAGTAGTAAATACAAAGCTTAGTATGGCAACACCAAGAATGGCACTGTGGCAAACGTCAAACGATGTCGAGTGAAGTGATAGAAAAATAATTAATTTCACGACGTTTTGTGTTAATAATTATGTGAATGATGAGATGAAAGTGTAGATAAATGTTAGTATAGTGTTCAATAGTGATTATGGCGCATAGTGGTGGTGTTTTAAGTTCGGATATATCACGGAGGAATCCACAAGATGAGTATGAACTCATTCAACGAATCGGATCGGGGACCTACGGTGATGTATACAAGGTAGGGGGCCTTTCTAAAATACTTCATTCTTTAATTTACGTCTATTTAAGACGACATCGACGCAAATCTAACACTTTCTCGGGCGTTTCGTCACAAAAAATGGCATTGTAAAACTCGTTTGTCATTCAAAATATTTTTTGTTACGGAAAAAATGTTGATAATCGAAAGAATTAGAAACAATAAGAGTATTTGGCGGTGTGCATTGTTTTTGGAGGGGTGTTTGTTGTAAAAAACACGTGTTACTAATGACCTTGAATGCAAGACAAGTCTGGTTTACTAATTAGTGTTGAACACACCCAAAGGTGTTGTGGTATTCAAAACACATCACTTCTCTTTGTTCTCTAACTGTTCTTTAAAATATTTATGTAAATGGCCAGTAATTATTAGGTATTGTTGTACAATATGCAACACAATATATATTTATGCTCAGATGCAAATTATAATTTTCCTGTTGATTAACTAAGATTCACCTAATTTTATAACAATATTTCTGGTTTATTATTAAAAAAATAGAACCCAATATTTCTCATTCATCTACAAAAAATGTTGAGCTCACCATCTTCAAAAATTTTAGTTAAAAATACTAAAGATTAAGAAAAATACTGAAGTACCTATAGATTTGACAGCGTCATATTTAATTGCACAATAGTGGTCAAGTATTTGTTATGACAAATCCATAGTAAGTAACACAATAAGATTCTTTTCCTATCTGTAATTTCTACAAAACTATGACTAATAACAAGAGATTTACTGAAAATATACTTAAATACCATAGCAAGAACTCACAGTTAAAACTAGTTATTCAAATGAAAATGATACTGTAAAGATAATCAAAATTAATTGTAACCACTTAAATACACTAAACAAAAACAACACAAGTAATTATGTATGTAAATAATTAATAGAAAGAGACAGTAGGTCTTTATGTAAGATGTATTTTACACTATAAGAACACATTAAGAAATAATAATACAAAAATCTACTTACATAGAAATATCAATAAATAATATTTTATGTATGTTTTAATGAAGAAACGGAAATAAATAAAAAATATATTTTAAGGACAATGTTCACCTTACAAATGGTGGTAACCATGTTTAAAACTGATTTTGCCAATCTTTGGACTTGTAAATCTCCAAAGCTCCATTTAATTTAATCCTCATGTACTTCCATAGCTATGGAGTCTTACTACTTGTAATAAACTAGCAGTGCCCCGCGGTTTCACACGCATAGTTCCCGTTCATGGGAATACGGGGATAAAATATAGCCTATGTCACCCGGGGATAGTGTAGCTTCCCAGCAGTGAAAGAATTTTTCAGTAGTTTCGGAGCCTATTCAATACAAACAATCAATCAAATCTTTCCTCTTTATAATATTAGTATAGATATATACCTAACAGACAAACTTTACAAAGGACATGAAGTATTCTGTAATTAGCTCTAAATTATACATTATGTCCGACTATTATTTGCACATTAGTGTTTCTACAAGGTCTATTTTAAAAGTTTTTAATTTATTTTTAAATTGTTTCCTACATTTATATTCATGTAGAGTAATGTCCAGAGCAGTGGTGGCCGAGTGGTAATGGCCCCGACTTACGAAAATTGTAGGTCGCGGGTTCAAACCCAGCCAGGCACATTACTTTGTGTAATTTCTTTAACGAAGTCGAGATTGAGACTGAGATCGACTGCAAGCTCGACTACAACGATTGACATGGGGTGGCCATACAAATGAAATCGTTAATTACCAAATATAAAAGTATTGAATATCTCGTTAAATCTATAAATAAATTGGTTGTGATATTTATTTTAACATATATTATCATTTAAGTGTTCTTTTCTTGTATTTATATGTATTTTAAACCTAAATACTAAGGAAGCAATGGCTCTGTCATTGGCGTCATTGCCTACGTTACACACATTAAAAAAAATACTTCCCGCGCATTTGTCATCCACTTAAACATCTTAAAATTATAAAATACTTGAATAAAAACTGTGAATTATTAGTGTTGTGATAAACAAAAGTATCGCAGCGATGTTATCTAAAAGTTTTCAAGTGTTTAGTTGGGAATGTATTAAAGTACGTTTCTATGCACAAGTTCAAGTTAGTTGTAATTATTCAACCGAGGAGGACGAAAATATCAAGGTAAGGCCACAGTTATTTATTATATTGTAATTCCTTTAAATTTTAATATACCTAAAACACTTTTGGTTAATACAAACATTCATTGTTCTTACAGGATGAGTAGGCCAACACATCAACAGCTGGAGAGTCTTGTAGATTTCTTGGTACAAAACCCCGGAATTGCCAAAGGGCTGTTGCGCACTGCTCATGCTAAGCAGCAAACTAAGAGAAAATGGGACGAGATAGCAGTATCATTAAATGCACTAGGCGGTGCTCAGAAAGATGGTAAAGGCTGGGCTAAGGTACTGTCTACACACTAATAAACAACTTTATGACTTAATGATATGAAAAGAGTTATAATAATCGTTAATTTATTTCCTTTTTAGTATTGGGCTGACAAAAAATGTGCACTAAAGAAGACTTGTGCCCAGCATGCAGAGTCAATGAGGCGTACAGGTGGTGGGCCTGCTGAGAATTTACCTGCATTAACACCTATTGATCAACGCCTACTAGCAGTGATGGGGGGCCTTCAATTTGCTGCAGGAGATACTCATGTTGCTGCCAATCCATTTCCATCCACAGTAAGTCAGTTTGTTTAATTAAAAAATTTAGTACACAATTGTAAATTTGATTAAAATTTACACCTTCATAATGAAGTACTTTTTTATATAATTGCAGAGCCAAAGCCAGAATGATGTCCAATCAGAAATAGTCTTTCCAACTCAAGGTTTTATAACAGATGTAAATAATTTGGAGTCTCATGTTTCTCCCGTCCAAAATGTGGAAACTGTGAGAGGTAATTTCTTTCAAACTATGTATGCCATCTTTCATGATGATAAAACTTACTAAATGTTATTTACTTTATTTGTCAGTTACATCACCAAGAGAACGTAGTCCTAGAAGGACAAGCTTGCCCCCACGACAGCGTGTCCGATCAAGGACTATGTTAGATCAAGACCGGGAGAGATTTGCAGAGATAGAGAGGAAGAGGGTTGAAGCAGAAACTGTCACAGCGAGGGCCTTATTGCAAGCTGTAGAACAAATGGAGGGACTCTCAACAGCTGTAAGAGAAAGCTCTCAAACTATGGCAAATGCTCTAAATAACATTGCTGATGCCTTGAGACAGAATAGGCCATAATTAAACTCATATTAATTTAAGATATTATTACTTTAGGGTTTTAAGCAGGTATTAAGTATTAGTGAAGTTATATTGTATTGTTTAATAAATAATAAAAGAGAGTACAAGTCTTGCTCACATAATGTATTTAGTTATTGACTAATAGGACATATAGTAAAAAAAAGTTTAATAAACAAAATGAATTCAATGAATTTGTCTTTTAATTACATGAATTTAAAAAAAAATAATGAAGATGCCGAGCTGTCCATAGTTCTTGTAAAAGCTGTGCACGAGCCTCGCGACCTCTGCGCAGCTCAACGGAGGAAGTCCCTTGATCCACCTCTAACTCACTCTGTGACAATTGAGTTTCTCTGATGGGTGGTACGGCATCCTCAATATCATCCAGACCCAATCGTGCTTGGTTACAAATGTTGTGTAAAACACAGCATGCATTTATAATTTTAGCAGCTGTGTCTGGATGATAATGAAGAACTCTATGGCCCAGAAGACATCTCCATCTATTTTTTAAAACCCCAATTGTGCGCTCAACAGTATTGCGAGCCAGACAATGCAGATTTGTGTAGTATCTTCAGCTGATCCTGGCGGTGCATCCACTATTGGGGTCATCATATATTCCCTTTGAGGGTAACCGGAATCACCTATAATTAAATTAAAATGACATAGTAGTTATTACATGTATACAACATACATAGCAATAAATTCATTTCCAATTCGAAGTATGAAATGCTTACCAAGTAAAAAAACTCTTTCTCCTGCATTTATTAGATTGAGTAAGTGATTTTTCACAGGATGTTGGTTCCAAACAAAACTATCATGTGAGGCCCCACCGAATGAAGAATCTACACTCAGTATATTGAGATCTCCATCACAAATCTGTAAAAAAAAAAAACTTTTTATAGAAAGTTGTAGTTACTCTAATAGTTAATAACTAGATAAATATCAAACCTTACTCACAATTAAAACATTTCTTGAATGGTAACCTTTTCTATTATAAAACCGCTCTTCATTTTCTGATGGTCTCACAATAGCCACATGAGTACCATCAATACATCCTGTGACTGCTGGAATTTTAAATGTTTCATAAAACCTGAAATTAATTTAAAAATAGCATATATGAATATTAACAAATAAGTTGAAAATAAACATATCAAAAGTATTGAATGATATAGTGCTATATAAGATGAAAAGAACCTATAGGTACCTTTGTTTAATCAAGTCTCGTTGTCGGCGAGTCTGTGGAAACTTAAGCCATTTATTCAAAATATCATTTGAATTAAGACTATCTGTAACTTCTCTTATTGCTCTCGAAACCGATTGTTGGGACATCATTGTACCCTGCGTCCCACCTATTAATCTTTGGTAGCTGCCTGTGGCGTAAAATGAAAGAGCCACTAAAACCTAGAGAGTAAAATTAGTATTATTTGCCTTTTAAATACCATGTGAAATTGTATTGAAAAATACCATGTGAAAATGGATTGTTAGTTTACAAACCTTGTATCTTCTTGGTATGTCACTACGGCGAGTTGGCTGAGGCATCAAAGGTTCTAAATCCTTATAAATCACTTCGAAAAGCTCCTTATCTACTCGGTAATTCTTCCTAAATTCTTCGTCAGTCATGGCAAACGCGTTGTCTGCATATCGCGCCATTCGTCTCAAATTCCGCCTTTGTCTCATATCTAACTTATGAGAATTGTCCAAAATATCGCAAATTAGTTCGATACGTGCCATTATTCACAGTAAAAACTTCACAAATCAGTCACAATAATAAACTCGATCCCGAAAAAGTAGACTTTTTGAAATCGTATAACTTTGACACATAAACGATTTCAAACTCGATATGTCAACGTCAAAATCTCGTCAAGAGTACCGAAAAAGTGCATTCGCTCGAGTAAAGTCGGTTTCATTTAGTTCAAAAAAAATCCACCAAATCCGATTCCAATTGAGCGCTAGTGTAGCATTCAAGAGTGCCAAAATGACAAGTTCTCGATCCCAAATTCCAATTCTAATGAGATCGAGTGTCGAGAGTAAGCCCCAGGTGTTGCTATTTTAGTTAGTTTTTAATAATGCGTTTTGATTTAGCACACAAAAAGTTGACGCACATTTTTTTCTTTTTCTTTGATTCGCGTTCTTTTGTGTTATTTTAGTAGTGTTTAACAACTAGTCAGTGATTTCAGTTTCGTTTTGTTTGAATAACAATTTAAAAAATTATTTTGTGACGATTTATTACGAGTTATTATTTTCATATGGTATCTGCTAAAGGTGAAACGAAACGTTACATAATTATGGGCAAACATTTTTTTTTCTTTCTGTTATGTCTTTCAATAGTTTCAATGTTTGTACTCGCGTTTCGATGATGGGACTTAGGGGCACCCCGACTTGGATAGATTTAGGTTAGAAGGAGATGGCGGGGTCTAGTGAGCGAGCGAAGCGAGCGAACACAGACCCCGCCGTCTCCTTTGTGGTTATTTTTTTTTAAACCACTCAGAACCCCGCGAAGCGGGGCTCCGTCGACTGGTCTTCCGGCGACTAGGGCCATAGGACAGAGGGGAAAGCAGTTATTCACCTTTAAATCAGGTAAATAGTATCAAAAAAATACGCAAATATAACCTCAAAATGACATTTTTGAAAATTATTAAAAAAAAATACTATGCATTTCCTAAACTTTATTTTTACTGGGATGGGATCTCCTCCCCTCCCTCCCCCCTCCCCCCGCCTCAAAAGTACAAATTTTCACAACCGTTATTCTAAAGTCCTTCCGAGGAGGCCTGTGTCCCAGCAGTGGGAACGTTAAAAGGCTGATTATGCTATAATGTCCAAATACACTATTTCAAATATGTTTCATTTTTATTTTGTGTTCACTTTGTCCTTAATCTGTCATAACAATTGATTAATTAATAAACCCTGAAAATTTATAACAGTGGAGATTTCCTATAAGCTAAAGATTTTTCTTGAGTTAACATATTACACATATTTTAAACAAGTATGAGCCGGTCTAGCAAAACAATTAAGTATTGAAAATTGAATGAATGATGATTGAATGTTATCTTTGGTATTTCTTCTAGTAAGTAACTAAACTAAATCAATTTAGGTTAGTTACTTACTATAGGAAAACAATGAAATTCCTATACATAGCATATCACTGCATATTGAAATCCTTAAATAATTTATTATTTCAGTTTTACTCATTAAATTGTAACTGTATTTTATACTCATAACTATAAATCTTAAATATGCTTAATTTTATGATCTAGTACTCAAGTTACTTTAAAAAAGTAATTCTGCTGTAATAGGGATGTTTCCTAAGAAAAAAAAAATATGATTCTATTTAGTCCGTCGGTTAGATTATCGAAAAATAATCGACATATTTTTTGCTTTTTCGAATCTATAAAAAATAACGAAGATAAAGGTCACAGCTCATTAGAGCCACCCGACAACCACTCCGCACCGCCTCGCCTCCTGCGGCTAGTATTCTTTATATGGACTTGTATGGGTATGCGCTCACTATATCAACTCCGTAGCGTCACCGGATCGCCTCGGTCGTAAGCCCTCCACGCGTTGTCGGCGGGTGGACCACTCGGTGACAACTCGCTGCTCGCACGCTTGCCTTGCGTTGACTGAGCATATCCAACTCGCGGGTCCCGAGTGCACCGCGCGCTGCCCGCGAATGATTCACACGAGGACTATACTGGGTGATGAGCCGATTCCCAGACTTCCTACCCTCCCATTATTCCCAGCCTTTCTTTCGAACGAGTCGGACGTATCGCACGTGTAGACCTAGTGCCAATTGTTAACAGATTACTCGAAAATTCGAATGACGAAGCGACGTCCAACCGTTGACCACGCGGCGTTCTCTCGTTGATCGCGCCGGGTCCACTGGTTGACCGCGCGACGTTTATTGGTGTTAACGCGGCTTCCACCCATAGACCACCTGTCGACAACGAATGGACACCTTGCGACGAGGCGGTGCGGGGTGGGTGCCGGGTGGCTCTGATGAGCTGTGACCTTTAAAAGCATCAAAGATCAGGAGCGGGGCTTGTGACGTCACGGCGTGCTTCAAATTGGAGCACGTAGTGACGTCACACAAGTTTTCAACGCACTGTATCGTCCTCGTTTTTTGTTTACGTGAAAAAAGAAAAAATACGTGTCCAATATTTTTTAGAAATCTCTCTGACGGACTAATTAGATTTTTTTAGTCAACTACCCTATTGGACACAATATTATTATAAACATAAAATAACAAGTGAATGCACAAAAAAAAGCAGTCAGTTATTAATCTTGGCAGATTAATAACTTTGGTTGTTGGTTTGGTTTGGTTGTGGAGTTGTTTGTAAAATTAGGAGGGACACAGATGGGTTTTAGTAAGTAAGGGTTTGACACTTCTTTTTTATGGATGGCAAATCATCAAATGACTTCTCTCGCTCTGGGCGGAGTGAAAGGAAATCTATTACAAAAAAGGTACTGGGAGAATAGAATAGAATACTCTTTATTATGTACACCATATAAGTTACAGAAAATATAGATGAAGAAAACATTACATAGGTTGACGCAATGGGCGGCCTTATCGCTAAAAGCGATCTTTTCAAGACAACCTGTTAAGGTTTGTTTTTGATTGAGTTACTGTACTTGTTGACATTCTGGAATGCAAAAGGGCATTTGTGGACACACACGGTTTTCCTCTGACCTAGCTCAATACCATGAGCCTTTCCAAACTAAGCTATCTATTAAATTATTTACATTGGTCTTCCTATCTAGCCGAGGTCTAATACTTGGTAAATATATCTTTAAAAAAATCATTTAATAATATAAAAAAGTAGTGGTCTGCCAGTATCGGGAGCAGGGTCCAAGCTACCTGTGGATAGGGTTCCAGAGAAAGGAACCTCCTCACAATACGAGCCGTATCGAGGAGTACTGCCTTCTGTATCAGGCCCTTTAACCAACCGTGTAACGCCAGCTTCGACAGATGGTCGTCGAAGCTTTTGGCCACTAGGCCATTGGCCGTAACAACTATCGGCACAATGACAGCCGAGTCCACATTCCACATATCGACAACCTCGTGTGCTAAGTCAAGATACTTGATTTGTTTCTCTTTCTCAGCTTTCACGAGGTTCTCGTCATGTGGGAGTATCATTATTATTATTATAATAAATCTATTAAAAATAATAGTAAGTAACTGCAGCAGGTCGCATTCCAATGATACAATACAGTGAATTGCATGTCCCAAGGTTTAGACCTAGTGTAGTTTTGCCAAATGAGTTTTCTTGGCAGCAACTGTTTTTAATCTGGTTTCTTAATCAACATTCAGATGGCCATAGCTGTAAGCAAGGGCTACAAGACAATGTGATAATTGCCACAGATTATGGCATAGGTAAGCAGTAAAAATCCTTCATTAAACCTTCCTTAAAATACAGAAGTCTTTATAGTATATATAAAGACTTTATAGTATATAATAGTAAGTCTTTATGGGCTTATTACACTATTCAATTTTAAGGAAGCCAATTTAGGAAACAGGATAGTGTAATTGAAGTTAGAGACCGATTTAGTTTGAATTTCTAAATTGTATCCGATTTAGGTTTCCTAAAAATTGGATAGTGTAATAAGCCCCTTAAAGAGATCTTTAAATCACTGGCCTTATCTTTGTAAGCTTCCTCGGATGGAACACTAGGTACCTAATACTCTAAAAATAGGAATGAAATGATGATGATGACCTTCGGGGAATACCCAACGGTATTTGTATGCTACAAATCAGTAATATTGGCCTCCATCAGAGAAAGTCACAGCCATTTAAAGCTAATGATTTAAAAGCCTGGTGTTCTCATTTTATCACGAAATTTGCTCTAGCCGCTAGCCAGGTAAGTGTAAAACACATGAGTCAGCATGCCATGAGTCAGATAGGTGTTTCGGTTCGATTCCCGCGTCGAACACCTCGCGTCAGGTGGCGCGACCTTGTCAGTGATTTTGATATTTTATTGTTGTTTAATGTCGATTTTGAGTAAACCTCGTCCTTTGTGTGTTTCTTTTATTGTGATATGTGTGTGACTAAAATGGTGGTGATAAGTTTATTGTAACTGCTGATTAGGGCATGTAAAGCTAGGTTTACAATTCACATTACCCTCGAGTTTTGTAGCCATTCAACTGCGTCAGAAGGCGCCCGGCGCACGACACGATACAACAGAATAATGTGAACCCGGCTTTAAATCGTTTCTCATTTTTTGAAATGGCACTGGAAGAGGTCTAAAAATCATTTTTCGTCAGTCATTTCTATATTAGCCGAATACGCAAAATATTATCTCAGAACACCGGGCTTTTGCTTATTAACAGCTTTGAGAACCAGCTCTGAAAGGGGCATCGTGATGTCCTTAACATGTCATAACACCGCGTCGCATTGTCTATGGGGCCCTTCTTCGTCGATACACTCTTGTCAGAGTGGTTGTGGTCATCATGGCATGTCACGTCGAGCGATGAGCTTAGTCATACGGCGCCATTCTTCACGGACTGCAGCTTACCGGGCCCCTCATGTGAATGCTAGTTGCCAATTTTAAGCAGCATTCACTTTAGGAAGAATGTTGCTTAATTCACATTGCATGATAGAACACCATTTCCCCACTGGGATTAAATTGCTGCCTATACGTAAAGTTGTCTTGTTGCCTTACTCGACCATTAGGAATAAGTTTTAATCGATTTCAATGATTATTTGGCTACTTCCCGTTATGTCACATTCCCGATTCGACAACATGTCAAAAGTTTTAAAAACAACTGAACGCTAGTGGCGTTTGGTCAAGATTTTGATCTTCATACATCCATTCCCGATTCGTCAACATTTGAAAATGCCTATATTCTTTCCCGTTTGGTCAACCTTTTGTTTGGAAAGTACAATCAGGAGCAAAAAGAAATGCCTCCGTTCATGTTCTGTCTACTTACTAGCATCCGCCCGCGGCTTCGCTCGCATCAAAAGTGTTTTGATTATCACTTTCAGTTTCCTCTGGATCAGTATTGAATTCGTGATACTAGCAAATTAATATCCCGGTGAGCTCTTTGTATTTTGTTAATAAATTAGCTTCTATCTGCGACTTCGTCTGCGTGAACTTTAGAACTGGCTTCAGGAAGGCATAACATTATGAAAGTTAATCCCGTGGTTTCGCAATTCAGTAATTTCGGGTATTTGAGGCTGGAGCGTCATTTCTTCTTTTTGGTTTATTCTTTCTGGCTATTTTGCTTTTTCCTCGACTCCTAAGGGTCATAGATTGATGTTAAAAATTTATCCCTGCCACCAAGAAAAAAACAAGTGAAGTATCTTGGTAGTTTTTGAATTTGTAACACTCGTATTTCTAGCCCCGGAAGTATATCTTCATGATTCTGGTATCCTGGTAGTTTGTGAGTCTTTGCCGCTTACAATTCCAGCCCCGAAAATACTTCGACATTTTTCTAGTATCCTGGTGCACTTCCGCAGTCTGATTCAATCTCAGTAAGGTCAGGACTATCGGTTTTCAAAGTTAAATAGATGAAAGCTGCACATAGCAATCAAACCAATTGCCATGGTACATACCTATGCATGTGACGTATATAATTTAAGATTTTACATAATTATGCTGAGAAAACAATATACGGTATCTCTGGGAAAGTCGGGTGATAAAAAGAGCGTCAAAAAGGACTTGGTAACTTTTGTAGTTGACAGTACCGTACAAAGAACTAGTTTAAAAAAAGGGTGACAAAACGAGAATGGATGTATGAAGATCAAAATCTTGACCAAACGCCACTAGCGTTCAGTTGTTTTTAAAACTTTTGACATGTTGTCCAATCGGGAATGTGACATAACGGGAAGTAGCCGATTATTTTTGTGTTTGAAAGAGTATGTTACCGGACTGGGCCTATTTCAATTTGGTGAAGATCTGATGAAGAACTTCAGAGATAGGCTCTTCAAAACATTATAGCAAATCTTCCGGGATTGCTGAAATCGCACGTCTATTTATTGTTTACGCCAGTTCATAACATAACATCACTCCGGTACGCTTTGAAGGGGGTACGCATAGTACAAGTCAACCATGTTTTTGGGTATAAAGGGTATTGCTCATTATTGGCTTAACGTGGACAAGTTGCTATGCGAAAAGTATTTTTATGAAAAAATATAATTAAAACTAAAATGAATATTTTTTTGATTCTCGTTTCAGGAAGTTAAATATAAAAACAAGTCGTTTAATAAGTATTTAAGCCGATTGAGTTTAAAAAGCGTCGCCATTTTATGGTTGGCGACTGATTCTGTGTGGCCACATTAATAATAATTGTGATTTCAATTGATTATTAAAGATAATAATCGATTGCTAAAACTGAGTAAAAAGTATGTATTTTCTTAAAAATCTGTTTTTTCAAAAGGTTTTATACTTATATTCCTTTAATTACATTAAAAACAAACAAAACACTCGTCGTTTTAGGCCATCAAATCATTTTACATCCGATTATAGTATTAGTTTGATCGTTGTCAAATCGATTTTTTTTTATTACCTGGCAACACTACTAACTGTCAATAATGACAAATCTAGATAACGAAATGAAAATATTATTTATGAAGTGTATTGTGAATGTTGTTTCAGTTATTTTTGCGAAGTTTTTGGTTTTTGTTATAGTTATAATGGACTCTGATACCACTTCAATTGACGACCCGGCTTTACCCTTGGACACTGAATCTGCTCATGACGATGACCCTGGCGCTGTTTTGTTAAACGTGAAACCTTGAAGGTTTACCCTTATCTGGCAATTGCACTCTATTACGAGGAAAAGTTCAAAGCAGGCACATAAGCCGAAAATTATATTTCGTATAGGTGTATTATAATTAATATAATCTGCAAGGCAGAGAAGCAATTACTCAATATTGTTGCAATTGCCTTGTAGGGCGAAGAACGGTGGGTTGCTGTGCTCACGTTATGACCACAATATGGTACTTAAGCTGGGCAAGGCATGAAAATAATATTAGGCCGCCTGCCCATTTTTTAGATGATATTTTATTAATTTACCATTCGGATTAAAAATATTAGTTTTATTTTTTCCATTTAAATGACCTTAGGATATGTTACTACCGGATTCAAAATAAGATAATATCATGATTAAAAAGGCAAATGATTTATTTTGGAAAATAAACACTCATAATTGTAACTTTTTCAGCGACAAGTTTTAGCAATAGACATGCTAAATATGAACTATTTTTACACTCTCCTGCAACCTTATTACTATAATTCATTTCTTTTAGGTATAAACTATTAAAAACCCTAGTCATTAAATATTATACTTAATGTTCACGTTAAGCCAAATTGCCCTAACAAACTGAGCAAGCCCTTTTATTGTTTATGAACCGGTCTTGATTCTTTTTGAGTTGAGTTTAGTTAAATAATAAAGAATAATCAGCCTTTTAATGTTCCCACTGCTGGGACACAGGCCTCCTCTCTAGGAGAGGGAATGGTCCATAATCCAACACGCGGGCCTAGTGTGGGTTGGTGAATGTCACATGTCTTCGAATTCTTGGTTCTAGGACATGCCGGTTTCCTAAGGATGTCTTCCTTCACCGTTTTGAGAGAAGTGGTGATGAAATTAATTTCAAAGTAATACGCCTGGCTGAGTTTGAACCCGCGAATTACAATTCGTAAGTCAGGGCCGTTATCACTCGGCCAACAATGCTCTCTCTTAGTTAAAAAAAAAATACAAATATTGAATTTGCATTGGACGTTGAAATTCAATTAACTTTAGTAAAGTTTTTTTTAGGTGTGGGGTATCACCAGTTCTTCGTCTTTTTGACTCGATATTTAACTCCTTAGATTTTTTGGATCCAGTAGGTGGCTACGTTAATGATAAATGATAAAATGATAAATGATTTATTTTTGTAAGTAGGTTGTAAAAAACACTTTTACACGTCAATCTTTTTTTTTTGGGCCGTTATAAAACTAGATGAGGCCGGTGTTTCCTAGCTGACTACCCTGAGAAGAAACACCGAAACAAACTCAGAGGTCAAGGTCTCTTTTGAAGTCCATACAATTGTACTGGTCAAATCATATGAGATCCATGTAGGTTGGTGGTTGCAGCGTCATCCCCTAAAAGTACAGGTTCTCGGGCTCATGGTCTGAACAGGAGCAATGCACTCACATTGCGTATCCGACGGACTATGAAACCTCATTTCACCACTAAAAAGTAAAAAACTAGAAAAAAAATCTTCCCAATTTTAAGTTATTTTATCCTTATTTTTTGTTTTGCATTTAGATGTCGGATGTATTGTTTAACTATTTAAGAGCCTATATAACCTCAGCTCAAATTCTAGTTTCGCCCCCACTTCCCCGCGCCGCCGCACTCTTTATCTCGCTCGCACACTACTTCTCGCGGTCACGCGGGCACAAGAGGTCGAAGCGATTTTGTTAAACTACACTATTATCGGACGAGTACTAATAAAAGTATCAATAATAATAATTTAATATTAACTTGTATAATATGTGATCATAAATATCACAATTTTAATTTCAATGTACATTTAAATTAGTACCTACTAACAGCTACTCATCGACCTATATTTTCCAGTATAAGCTGACCTCTCATTATAAGGAAAGCCTATAACAATGTGAGCTCAGCTTATACTGGAAAGTAAGTTAGCTTGATGTGTAGCCGTCCGCACTATTTTACCAACTGCTACAAAATAATAGTGAAGTGCGAGCTAACTTTGCGCTGAGGGTTCCGCCCATTGGCTTGGTGGTAAGTTTGCGATATAATTTGACTGCCGTTTGCGTAGTAGGTCTATACAAGTATGTACCTACATATACATACCCATAAGAAATTTTGCCAACCGATTCAGAACTACTGCATATAAATTCTACTGCTACAAAATCTAGTCAAGTGCGAGTGACCATTGCACTGAGGGTTCTGTTGGTACTTACAGTGGCTTAGTAGTAAAATATAGTTTTCGCTTACTTAGCTATTATACATACATGTATGTATATAAAAATGAATCGCCGAAATGTATGTACCTACGCGCATAACTTCCGAAGGACTACACCAAATTGGATAATTCGTTGTTGTGTTCGTGATTCTCAGGACAAGGTTTGTATAATTATAAGATAAGTAGGATAGGTAGGTAGGGAGGTAAGTATGCAGGTAGGTAGGATAGGTAGGTGAGATAGGTAGGTAGGGAGGTAAGTATGCAGGTAGGTAGGATAGGTAGGTAGGGAGGTAAGTAGGTGGGTAGGATAGGTAGGTAGGGTGGGTAGGTAGTATACCATAAGTTTTTCGAAAAAAAATATACATCGTCCAAATTACACAACATTTATTTTGATTCACTTAAATCTCTAATTGGCATATTTCGAACATTTCTGGGATCGAATAGCTCAGGCAACATGCATGTTTTATAAAAATGTTCTAATTTCGCTTCCATTTCTTCCCAATATTGGTCATCAACAGCCTGTTGCAGTCCACTGCTGGACATAGGCCTCTCCAATTGCACGCCACTTACATCTATTTTCGGCTTCTCGCATCCAGTTTCTGCCAGCCGTCCTGCGCAAATCGTCACTCCACCGTGCCTGAGGACGTCCTACACTACGTTTGCCGAGACGCGGTCTCCACTCTAGAACTCGTTTACCCCAACGGTTGTCGGTTCTACGACTAATATGGCCAGCCCACTGCCACTTCAGCTTACTAATCCGGTGGGCTATATCAATAACCTTGCTTCTCTGACGGATCACCTCATTTCTGATGCGATTCCTCAGACACACACCGAGCATAGCCCTTTCCATAGCCCGCTGAGCGACTTTGAGCTTATGGACCATACGAGCCGTCAGTGTCCACGTTTCGGCTCCGTATGCCATGACGGGTAGGACGCACTGATTGAAGACTTTCGTCTTTAGGTACTGTGGGATCGACGATGTAAAGACTCGACGTAGCTTCCCAAATGCTGCCCAACCCAACTGAATTCTTCTGTTCACCTCGCCCTCAAAGTTGTTTCTACCTAACTGCAATGACTGCCATATTTTTGAACAACTTCGAGAACGGCACCGTGAATTGCAATCGGCTCCGGTAGAACATGTTCATTGAACATGACCTTGGTTTTATCCAAGTTCATCCGTAGGCCGATGCGTACAGAAGAGTCAGCTAGGTCAGTCAGCATCTCTTGTAAGTCCTGCAGCGTCTCTGCCATGATGACGATATCGTCTGCAAATCGCAAGTGAGATATGCCATTGATGTTAATGCCACGTTCTTTCCAGTTCAGCGTCTTGAACAAACACACTCATGCAATGGAGGATCCATTGCATTAGTGAACAATTTCGGGGAAATAACATCCCCTTGTCTCACTCCTCGATGCAACGTTATGGGATTTGTTTGTTGATTCTGTACTTGAACGGACATGGTGGCGGCTTCGTTGAGACATCTCATCACTTGGATGTATCGCCAGTCTACTTGGCAGCGCTGCAGGGACTCCAGAACAGACCAGATTTCAACCGAGTCAAAGGCCTTTTCATAGTCCACAAATGTTAGACACAGGGGCTGATTATACTCTTCGGTCTTCTGTATAATCTGCCGCACTGTGTGGATGTGGTCTATGGTGCCGTATCCACTCCGAAACTCAGCCTGCTCCGGTGGTTGGAATTCGTCGAGTCTTCGCGCAAGACGGTTCGTGATCACTCTTGAGAACAGCTTATAGATGTGGCTTAGAAGGGATATGGGTCGATAGTTCTTCAACAGGGTCTTGTCTCCTTTTTTGAAGAACAAGACGACCACACTTCTACTCCACGCCTCTGGAGTTCTCCCTTCAAAAAGGCCACCCACAGCGTTGAACAGCTTCTGGAGCTCCCTCAGTACGGGGTTACCTCCAGCTTTCAGCAGCTCTGTGGTAACGCCGTCTTCTCCGGGGGCTTTTCCATTTTAAGCGCCCAATAGCGATCTCGATTTCACCAGTACTGACTTCTGGCAGGTCTTCGGTGAAATGGCGTGTCAATGTGGCTCTAGGATCCTCATTTTCGGGTTCAGGACGAGATGCATGCGATGCGTATAACCGGCTATAGAAGTCCTCCACTTCCGAAAGGACTGCTGGCTTCGAAGAAACGACTTCTCCACTTGCTGTGGTCAACTTCGTCAGGTGGTTTCTTCCAAGAGATTGTACGAACACCTTTGACCTCCGGTTCTGCTCGATTGCTCTTTCAACCGAAAGAGCATTGAAGCGCCGGAGGTCGCGTCGTACTGTTACGGTTTCCCAATGCTAGGGAAAACCCTTAATCATTAATAATAATTGATTGCACAGATTTCTATTAAATTGTACTGTCAGCACTTTAAAGTCAGCACTGCATCCCGCTCCTGCAGAGCCCCAGTCTCGTCCCGACCTCTGAACCGGTACCATCTCTGTTCCATATTCGCTGTGTCTGCCAGTTCCAATTTAGTTTAGCCGAAAATTGTATCAAGGTCAATCTCCAAATTATATCATTTTATTTTGTGTAACCAAAAGTGTTTTTTTAAAACCTTGTTTTCGGGGTCCCGTATAACATTGGTGGCAGCTTAAGGGATTTAAAAACTAAAAAATCCTCGGAACGCCTCAATTCAGTGAATTTACTTGTGCTGTGATTGTGACAGTGAAAAGTGCCGAAACCTAATCTTACCTCCGTATCGCTGTATCTCTTCGTTCAACGTCGCTGTATCCTGCTGGTCTTATCAGACCTTCACGTGCCTAGTTGGGCATACTCCGAAATTGTACCACTCACCTTGGGTGATCTCGCCTGGCTACGAAATGATTCGTGTTGCCGTCGCAGTCGCATCTGTGTTCCTGTAAGTACATTCACTCTCCGTCGAAAATATCCGTGTTGTGAAAATAGTGCCAGTGATTTAAATTACAAGTTTCATCACAGTTAAATAAATACAAGTTCAAAGTGCTCCTTAGTAACATTCAGTTGATCAAATTATTCCAGTGTATTATTTCTTATCGCTCAGTTCCGAGACTAGTGCAACATAACATTCCCTTCCAACCGCAACGTTGCATTTTGCGCGTTATCTTTGTTTTGTCTAACTGACCATGCCTAAAGACGAGCCTAGTGTCATGTCTAAAGAAACAAAAGATTTAGACATGAACTTTATTAGTAAATTCATCAGTAAATTCGATGGTAACCGGGAAAAACTCAATGCATTTTTAAATAATTGCAGAAATGCAATAAGCCTTGCGTCACCATACCAACAGGATATAGTACTAAAATATATCCTGAGCCAACTTGAAGGCCGTGCCGAAAGCGCGTGCTCCATCAAGGAATTCGAAAATTGGCAACAACTGGAAGAATTCCTCAAAAACCAATTTGGCGAGAAAAAACATTACGCTGCACTACTCTCGGACCTCCAAGATTGTTGTCAAACTAATAGCGAAACGGTCAACCAGTTCGCACTACGCGTGGAGACATGCCTAGCCAAACTATTAACTGAAATCAATATTTCAATACCCACGAAAAAGAAAGGCGAACTGACTGGTCGTGTCGCAGCAATGCAAGATTTAGCATTGTATACTTTTATTAGTGGCTTAAATTCTCGATTGTCTACGGTAGTCAGATGCCGTGACCCTGAAACTTTAAATGAAGCCATTGGTTTCGCCGTGTCTGAAGAGAAAATATTGCAAACTATTTCAAAGCGTAACCCGTCAGTAAATAATAACAATTCACATAACCAAGGACGTTGGGCTCAGCGTCGAATCCAACAAAACCATAACTTTGCTCGGCAAGGTCATTCAAATGAGCCCAACTATCCAAAACCATCGACCTCAAGTCCTCCAGTGTGCCGCTATTGTAAAAACGCGGGCCACACCATCGAAGAATGCAGAAAACGAGAGTTCAATAACAGTCGCTTCAGAGATCCAAATAATCAAAGACCATTCCAAAGGCGTTATCAAAACAACCCAGCTCAAATTCACGCTTTAAACAGTAATGACCTTGCAGAAGATATTCAGGTTAAATCAAATGATGATTTAAACGAATAAAGGGCTCACGGTGGTGTCTCGTGAGACCCAAACCTCCAATTATAAAACATTGCTATACCAAAGGCACCAATGCTATATCCACTGTATCCTCTGTATCCCCTAATGATAGGGACTTGCGAGTAAAACGCAACACTGTATCCTCTGCATCCACTGTATCCTCTGTATCCCCTAATGATAGGGACTTGCAAGTAAAACGCAACACTGTATCCTCTGCATCCACTGTATCCTCTGTATCCCCTAATGATAGGGACTTGCAAGTAAAGCGCAATGCTGCATCCTCTGCATCCACTGTATCCCCTAATGACAGGGACTCGCGTATAAACTGCGACACCATACCCTCTGTATCCACCGTATCTTCTACATCTACAGCTTCCACTGTACCACCTAACAGTAAGTACTTGCGAACTAGTCGCACCACTGAACCCTCTGTATCCATTGATCATGCCGAACGTAAAATAAAACATCCCGTACCTGCTAAATCTGTTACCTTAGACTCAACTGCTCCTCGCCCAATTCCTGAAACAAAAATATACGAAATTAATATTGGCTCATTTAAGAAACGCTTGCCCCATATCCTTGTCTATTCCTCAGTGTCGGACACAACCTTATCTCTTCTTGTAGACTCTGGTGCAACCGTAAGTGTACTGAAACGATCTTCTATACAAAAACCAGTTGATATTGAAACAGATATAATATTTTTGAAAGGCATTGACCCCACTGATCAACCTTCACCAACAATGGGCCATTTTCCGCTTAATTTAAAAATAAATGATAAAAATTGTATCACACATAGATTCCATATAATACCCCGAATACACTTACCTTATGACGGTATAATTGGCACTGATATGCTAATCGCTTTTGGCTGCACAATTGACTACACTCGTGAAACCTTGAAAATAGGTGAAAATGAAATAAAGTTACACTTCAATGAGCCCACTTATGTAATTCCTCCCAGGTCCGAAACTGTCATAGAATGCTCCGTCTCTAACCCTGACGTTAAAGAAGGACTTGTACTAGATCAATGTTACCACGAAGATTTGCTGATCGCTAATTGCTTAGTCGCAGTCAAAGAAAATAAAAGAATAAACTTATCGGTAATCAACACTTCTGAAACTCCTATCACTCTGAAGTCAAATCTGGATATCACACTCATTCCCTTAGGTTCCTTAATCAAACCTTTTGATCCAGCAAACGCTCATTCAGTTGGTCACCTCGAAAACACCAACTCTTACCTCCGAACACAACAAGTATTAAACCTTCTTAGAATCTCTCACTTAAACCCTGAAGAAGCAAATGCTCTTCACGATGTTTGTTCGGAATACTCAGATATATTCTTTATTCCTGGTGATAAACTGTCTCACACAAATGCAATTAAGCATAACATAAAGACGAGCGACCCAAATCCAATTCATGTCAAATCTTATCGGTTCCCAGAGGTACATAAACAAGAAGTTAACAAACAAATTGACCAAATGCTCGACCAAGGAATTATAGAACACTCAGAGTCTCCATGGTCTTCACCAATTTGGATTGTTCCAAAAAAAACTGATGCATCTGGACAACCAAAATGGCGTATAGTCATCGACTACCGGAAATTAAATGACATAACTGTTGGTGATAGTTACCCTATACCACAGATATCCGAAATTTTAGATCAGCTGGGTCAGAGTAAATACTTTTCGACCCTTGACCTTGCATCAGGTTTTCACCAAATTCTAATTCACGAAGAAGACGCTCCTAAAACGGCATTTAGTGTACCTCAGGGACATTATCAATTCACAAGAATGCCGTTTGGCTTAAAAAACGCACCTGCTACTTTCCAAAGATTAATGAATACCGCTCTCACAGGCCTTCAAGGCATACGGTGTTTCGTATATCTTGATGATATAGTTATATATTCTCACGATCTGAATTCCCATATTGACAATCTTTCATCAGTATTTCAAAGGCTTCGAGATTACAATCTCAAACTCCAACCTGACAAATGTGAATTTCTCCGACGTGAAGTCGCTTATCTTGGTCATCAAATAACTCAAGATGGTGTCAAACCTAACCCTGAAAAAATAAAAGCAGTAACCCAATTTCCTACTCCCAAATCTCCGAAGGACATTAAGTCCTTCCTCGGACTTGTATCCTATTATCGCCGTTTCATTGCTAATTTAGCGAAAATTGCAAAACCCCTAACTCGACTCTTGAAAAAGGATGTGCCCTTCCTATGGGAAAATCAGCAACAAGTTGCCTTTGATGAACTCAAGCACAAACTTACCTCTGCTCCTGTCCTCATTTATCCAGATTTTTCTGCCCCTTTTATCTTAACGTGTGATGCCTCTAATTATGCCATCGGTGCCGTTCTTAGTCAAGGTCCAGTTGGTAAAGATAGGCCAATAGCCTTTGCCTCTAGGACCCTTAACAAGAGTGAAACTAACTACAATACCACTGAAAAAGAACTCCTCGCTATCTTGTTCGGTTGTAAAACCTTTCGCCCATATCTCTATGGACGAAAATTCTTGATCATTACCGATCACAGGCCATTAAAGTGGCTATTTAACCATAAAGATCCTAGTAGTAAATTACAGAGATGGCGCCTGAAACTAATGGAATATGAGTATGAAATCGATTATCAGAAAGGAAAACTTAACGCTGCTGCTGATGCTTTATCACGTTATCCCGTCAATCCAATTCAACCTTCAAACTGTGATCCTATTCCATCCACTTCTGAGCAAAGCGCAGATAAATCCATACCTCGCTTCAGCCCTCTTACTCTCGAAGATTTTGATATCCAACTACCTCCTGGTTCCCTAGACTTTGACGATAAACTACCGTCTGTAGACCTCTTGGAAAACGATGATTCACCGCCAGGAATTGACGACCCTTGTATACCGAATACATCCAACCAATCCCCGAATCTCGCAGAAAATCCTCCTTGTGAAGATAATTATAGCAAGTTCCTGAAAACAATGCGTGACAAAGATTTTAATAGTAATGCTAAAATCATTGAGCACAACGAAAGCATCATGAAAACTAACTGCAAAATCATCGTCATACCTTTTTTTTTTTTTTTTTTTTCTGGATGGGAAATCATCAAATGACCCCTCCCGCCCTGGGTGGAGCGGTAGGGAGTGTCAGACTTTTACTGACTAAAACCCACCCGTGATCCTTCTTGTGCCCTATGCGTTCCAGGGCCGCGGTAACTCTTTCGAACAAATTCCGCAACCCTAGCAGGCACCGACCCTATGGGGCCCCGTCCTCGGTGCTGACGGCTCCTTGAGGCGCGCGTGGAACACAACGCGTCGTCGACTCAACCTGGTATCGGACGGCGAGCCACCCACGCTCACCGTCCCCAGGCATCAGCCACTGCGCGATAGCACAGCGGCCGACTTGCCTCTGGAGGGGGCCGAAATGGGACCATTACTGGCACTCCATCTCAGCACCCTCCCGAGCGTTGGGAGCCGCAGCACCCGCAGCAGAATCGGCAGCGGCGGCGACAGAAGCCGCGGCGGCGGCGGTGGCGGCGGACCTCTTGCCCCTGGTCGGGGCGGATGGCGCGCAGGCCCTTCCCCCAGCCCAGTGCTCGGCCGGCTTGCCAGCAGCCGCACATGCACTGCAGTGCGGCGTGGCCTCGCACGAGCCGGCCTTATGACCGGGCTGACCACAGCGGAAACAGAGTCCGCTGCGGTCGACCTCCGAGGGGCACATAGCTCCCGTGTGGTTACCCACATGGCAGCGGTAGCACCTCAGAGGTCTGGGTTCCAGCAGTTTTACCCGCGCAGACACCCATCCCACCAAGAGCCTTCGGCCCTCCGACACAGTTCTGGCCGCCGTCACGGGGCAGCTCACCACAAGGGTTTGCATGCCCGTGTTGTCAGGCCGGAGGGTGCCCGCCTTGACGAGCTCGGCAGAGCACCCCCCAGTCCTGGCGACGGCGGCCACAACTTCCTCCTCCGTCACGGAGTCATCCAGGCCCACTATGCGCATGTCGATGCGCTTAGTCGGCCTGGACACCCGGACCTCGTCCGCGGGTAAGACCGCCCTCAGCCTTTCGGCCAGGGCGTCCGCGAACGGGCCACTCTCCGCTCCGGCGAGCTCGAGCTTGCGGGCACCGGTTAAGGTCCTCCTGACCCCGATGCCCCCGCTGATGCCCAGCTCTTGGAGGCTCACCGCCTCCTTCGCCCGCTTCAGTACGGCGAGATACGTCACGCCCCTCTGTTCCGCTTCCGGCTGCAGTGTGAGCACTACAGCCGCGGATTTCGGGGCGCGAAGCCTCGCCGCAATGGCGTTGGCCTTCCGCCGCTGCCTCCTCGCCTTGTTTTTGGCCCGCTGTTTCTGGCCAGCAACCTGCCACTCGGCCTCGGCCGCAGGAGGGTCCGAGGGTGGGGGTGGGGGCGGCTGCGGCACCACTGGTGCCGCAGCCTTAGCCGCTCCTCCAGCCTTCCTCCTACCCCTCTTCGCCGGGGCCGACTTGGTCGTCGCCGGCGTCGTAGTCGCCGGCGTTACAGGCGCTGTCGCTGGCGCCGGCGCGGCTCCGCCCTTGGCCTTCGCCTTCGCCTGGCCAGACGTTCCCGGGCCGGCAGCCACGGCGGCCGCGTACGAAGCCGCCTTCTGCCGGCCCTGGGGCCTCTGTGTCGCCGCTAGTGGGGGACGCCGAATCATGTCCTCCAAAACGGAGAACTGCTTCTGGTAGGGAGCCAGCTCCTGCCGCACCAGGCTCCGCACCTGGCTCAGCACTAGGCTCCCCTCCAGCGTCGCCGGACTCGGCCCCCCCTGCGGCTCCTCCGAGGCCGCTCTGGCCATGCCAGCCAGGTCCCTCCGGAGCAACTCATTCTCTGCAATGAGTCGCTCCGTTACGGCCGCGAGGCGGGCGACCTCCGCCCGCAACTCTGTCGCCTCTCCGGACCCGCCGACGTTGGCCGCCGCCGCCGCCATAATGGAGGCTTTGGCCGCCGTAATGGCCTCCCGCTTGGAGGACTGCTTTCGCTTGAAGGCCACAGCGCGGATCGCGGCCTCCACGACCTCCGCAAACTGGGCCTTCTTCTCTTCGACAGCGGGACGCACCTCTCCCGGGGCCTCCGAGTCGTCGGAGTCGAGAGCAGGCGGAAGAGTAGAGGGAGCCCTACGACCGCTCCCTCCAGGGCGACGCCCCTCCTCCACCAACCTCCCGGCCCGACTCTCCACCTCCCGGGTAGAGGGAGCCAGCCCCCTCCCCGCCTCAAAGCCCCTGCCCCGCCTGGCGGTGGGGATCTTGCGGGCGGAGGCAAACTCGCCCTCAGAGGACGACCCGCTGTCATCCTCCCGTCTGGGCCGCTTGCGGAAGAGCTTGACGCCCTCCACAGCAGCCCCCCCTCCTCTGTCTCCAGAGCCCGCCGAGCTGACCGTTACTAGGTCTAGCGCGGAGCCGGAATCCGACTCCGCACCACCCCGGCGCTCAGGCGAACCCTCCTCTACGCAACCGTACGCCATCAGCTCCTTAAAGGAGGCGGATTCGGATGACGACGATTGGGAGCCTCCTCGGCTCGTGTTGCCACTGGCAAGCGGAAGGCGTTTGGTGCCCACCCCAGAGTACGGAGGGCAGCCCGCCGAAGCGGGGTGGGATTCCCCGACCGCTGAGCGGTCGGGACCCACCTGGGGACTCATTTTGCAAATGCCTGTTTTCTTCATATTTTTCCTTTAAAGGGTGCGGTCCCTGTTATCTCCGCCCATTCTCAGGGCCCGCTCTCCTCACCTCACCTCTCTGCCTGCTCGCTGCTCTCACAGTCACGTCTGATGATCAGACGCGTACCAGAGAGCAGCGAGCAAGCATGTGTGTGTCTCTCTTGGTCTGGTCCCTCACTTGCGACCTTCCGGCATGAGTGGCTCTACCGGGAAAGCTCGCAAGATCATTGGGACGCTCAAGCCCCACCACGACGACAACGTGAAGACACATTCGGTGGGGATCATCGTCATACCTACCTCCATTGATCTCGATGACTCCAACCCTCACGTAGAAGAAATCCTGAGTAACCTCGAAAACTCTAAAGAGCTCCTAGATAGAGAAAGAACTCTCTACTCCTTTATCTCATTCGATCATAAAGGAAAATCAATATATTTTCTATTCATTAAAGTGTACCACTTCCATAATTGTTCTTATGAAGATATTTATAAAAGCTTATTAAATCTTCGAACCAATATATCACTTAATTCTACCGATTCTAATCAAAATTTAGCCATAACGGATTTTCAAAATCCTTTTGACAAACACATCTGGGCGAAAATATACAACATATTCTGTTATATCTTTAACAATACTGAAGTGTCAGTTTATATTTATCACAATACTATAATCTACCCCACACCTTCAGAGATATCTAGAATACTCCGCGAAAACCATGACATTCCTATTGCCGGACATCTAGGATCAACGCGAATGTTTAACCGAGTAAAAGAAAGGTATTTCTGGAAAAATATGCGTACAGATATCGAAACATACGTCAGGAATTGCTCACAATGTCAAAGTAACAAAGCCCTAAGACAAATTAATAAATCACCCATGCAAATAACTACCACTTCCACTAAGCCATTTGAACGACTCAGTCTCGACCTTGTGGGTCCCCTTCCAGAAGCTGGTCTTACTAAACTCAAATTCATTGTTACCTTACAGGACGACCTCACCAAATATTCCCTCGCTTACCCTATCACTAATGCGACCGCAGAAGAAACATGTGAATGTTTAGTGCACTTTATTTCTATTTTTGGGATCCCTAAGTCTATTTTAACCGATCAAGGCACAAACTTTACCGCAGACTTATTTAAAAGAACCTGCAGTTTCCTAAAAATTAAACAAATCTGGTCTTCCCCATACCATCCTCAAACTCAAGGCGCACTTGAACGCAGTCACTCCACACTTAAAGAATACCTTAAATCCTATGTAAATGAAAATCACTCTGATTGGCACAAGTATGTCTATACTGCTATGTTGGCGTATAACACCTCTACTCATTCTACCACTAACTTCACACCATACGAGCTCCTCTTCGGTCAGAAGCCTTTCATCCCGGATTCCGTCTACGAATTACAATCAGACCTTACATATCCGGAATACCTCAAATCCTTGCATCATCGCCTAAAATTATCTCGAGAGAAAGCCATCGAAAACATACAAAGATCTAAGGAAAGATCCAAACAATATTACGACACCCGTTCGCGGCCAGTTCAGTATAAAGTCGGAGATTACGTGTATCTCAAAAACCACGTTCGTCTGCGCAAAGCCCTTTCACCAATTTGGAAAGGACCGTATAAGGTTGTAAAAGTCAATGGTAGAAGCACTTTGACCTTACTGATAAATAGACGTCATGTGACACATCACTATGACGAAGTCAAATTAGCTCCTAGATCTGAAACGTAGTCCTAGTTAGATACTTAATACTAATATTAATTATATTCTATTACAGTAATTCTGCGCTGGGTCAGGAGTTCATTACGCCCTTGACGAACAGTCCTGAAATCTACTTCGACCCTTTAGGTTCTTTAAGTTTAATTGATAGTCATCTTAGTATAGTTATTCCATACGATGTATCCTTTATTAATCAACATATCCTAAATCTCCGCCTTATCATCGAAAAATCCAAACAAGCATGTGATAACGGTAAAGTCTTTGATTATCTGGAATGTACAAATATCTTTGAACCATTGAACACCCGTTTTAAAGACATAACCCATGACAACGAAGCTATTTCTCACCTTACATCTCGTCAGTCGAGAAGATCCGCACTTCTAGGATTCGTAGGCACTATATCTAAAAAGATATTTGGCACAATGGATGAAGACGATGCCATCCGATACGACAATGCCATAAAAGAGGTAGAAACAGACCAAAAGAAACTAGCCCTTCTTATGAAGGAAAATATATTAGTCACTACTTCTTCGCTTAAATCGTTCAATGAAACTCTGTCCATAATAAAACTAAATGAAAAGCATCTGAAAAATGCAATCGACGAACTGTCCCAAGATATTCTAAATCTTACTTACGTTTCAAATGAGTTAGGTATTAGGTCTCGCATGCTAGAATTAACTTCCATGATAGAAAATAGTCTCCTAGCCTTGTCCTTCAAAGTTGAAGACATAATTAACTCTATAATGTTTAGCAAATCTAATGTCTTATACCCCACTATCTTATCACCTAAGGAACTTTACACTGAATTGGTTGATAACTATAGATTCTTACCCGAATCTAAACAACTTCCAGTTCCTTTAAACCTCGATAACATACATACAATTTTAAATATATCAGAAGTATCTAGTTACTTTAATAAAGAAAAAGTTGTGTTTGTAGTAAAAATCCCTCTCATTAACCCTATACAATTAAATGTATATCATAACTTACCCTCACTGGTTCCTCATGATAAAAATAATCCGGATTCATATTCGACTATCATTCCATCCTCTAAATATATCGGTATAAGTAGAGACAGGTCAATGTATTGTAAATTAGATAACATAGATTATTGTAAAATAATTAATAATGACCATTACCTTTGTGAAACATCAATATTGTACTCCTCTTCCGCAACACCTTCCTGTGAGACGGAAATTATTACAAAGGTACTTACCTCAATCCCTTTAATCTGTGAAACCAAATTTATTCATGGTCACGTTAGCATTTGGCAGCCACTACGCCATAATAGATGGTTATTTGTAATGTCTGAAAAAACTAAAATAAGTATTGAATGTAATAACTCCCAATCTACTGAAATAGAATTTAGTGGAAATGGTATATTGTACTTACCTTCTGAATGCATTGCCTACTGCAAGGACACTCGTTTAACTCCGCATCAAAATCGTAAAGTTTCTCTGAAAACTATTGTTTCTAATTTTAATATTTTAAACGATTCTTGTTGTAATACTGTAGCTTATAATAACATTGTATCAAACTTACCTGTAGTTAATCTTAAGAATGTTAACTTAGATTCCTTAGCTTATGATAATCCTGAAATCCTGAAAAGCCTTGATAATATAATTGAAAAACCACACATTGTTTTATATCAAAAATACTATTCAAGTATTACAATTGTAATTTTAATTCTTATTATATTCTTTATTATATATAAGGTGTATAAAACTGGCATACACAAGAAAATAATCAAATCTAGGGAAAATAAAACCCCTGAAAATAATGATCATGAACTAGATGACATAAACCCCTCAAACATTAACACGGGACCATCTCTTCGAATCGGCTGACTCATATTTCCTTAACTTAAACATAAACTTCACTTTAAAGGGTGTAGTTTACTTTAAATCGGGGGGCTGTTACGGTTTCCCAATGCTAGGGAAAACCCTTAATCATTAATAATAATTGATTGCACAGATTTCTATTAAATTGTACTGTCAGCACTTTAAAGTCAGCACTGCATCCCGCTCCTGCAGAGCCCCAGTCTCGTCCCGACCTCTGAACCGGTACCATCTCTGTTCCATATTCGCTGTGTCTGCCAGTTCCAATTTAGTTTAGCCGAAAATTGTATCAAGGTCAATCTCCAAATTATATCATTTTATTTTGTGTAACCAAAAGTGTTTTTTTAAAACCTTGTTTTCGGGGTCCCGTATAACAGTACGTGCTTGTTGATTGTTCTCTCGGTTTAGAAACCGCTTTGTCGACGAAGTGACGGGTGGGTTTTCACGTCGTTCCTTCATTAGCCCAAAAGTCCCTTCTGAAAGCTTAGACTTCTTGCCCTTACGCTGCATATCACAGAATCTTGTACCTTCTTCCCTGAGGATCCGAGTCACATTTTCAAGGTTCTGGTTTAGTTCTGTTGTGGTTTCCACGGCAGCGAATCGGTTTTCCAGGTTTGCCTGGAACGTTTCAGATCCAGCCATGGTTTGGAGCAGAGTTGGTCGTAGTCTGGACTTCATCAGACGGACTCGTTCGGCCTTGAAATTAATATTCAGAGAGCCTCGGACAAGTCGGTGATCGCTACCTGTATTGAACCTGTTGATCACGGAGACGTCTCTGAATATATGCCTCTTGTCCGTCATGATGAAGTCAATCTCATTTTTGGTCATAGTGTCGGGGCTTTGCCACGTCCACTTCCTTTGGGGCTGTTTCTTGAAGAAGGAGTTCATCAAGAACAACCCATCCCGTTCGAGGAAGTTGACGAGCATTTGCCCCCGATGATTTCTGCTTCCAAATCCATGGTGTCCTACTACCGATTCGCAGCAATTCTGTACTCCCACTTTGGCGTTAAAGTCCCCCATGACAACGGTGTACTGTGTCTTGTAGTGAAGTGGAGGGCTCTCGATATGTCATCGAACATGTCCTCCACTACGTCGTCCGAGTGTGTCGAGGTCGGTGCGTACACTTGCACTACCTTGAGGCTATACCTCTCGGTGAGCTTCACAATAAGGTACGCTACCCTGTTCGACACACTTGACATTTCCACAACGTTGTCAGATAGGGACTTGTTTACCAGAAACCCAACGCCGCCTTGAGATTGCTGGTCTCCCTCTCGGAAGTACATTAGGTGACCCGATTCCAGGGTTATGGTGTCCTCCCCCTTTCTTCGGACTTCACTTAACCCTAGTATGTGCCACCTAATTTTTCCAAGTTACACCTCGAGTTGCGCCAGATGCGAGTCAAGCCGTAGCGTGCGTCCGTTGTACGTCGCCAGGGTCAGTTTATTATTGTGGTGGCCTCCCGTAGCCCGGAGATTCTTGGCACCCCCCGCCCCGCCGTTACCGTGGTCGCCACCATGACCAGGAATAGCGAGACCACCGGGAATTGGGGGCCGTGGCTTTTTGTTCTTCTGCATTTGGAGGTATTTGCCCATAATCGCCACGCTGGGCAGGCGGGTTGGCGATCGCAGGGCGTAGCTTCTCGCACCGATGACGCTGCTGCCCATCACCGGCCTGTTACATTTAGCTACGCCTATTTGATGGATATACCGCCATCGGTCGGTCGCCAGAGCCTTGTTCGTCATTCAGCAGGATGCTCCACGTGCAGGTGAGGGTGGCTTGGGACGAAGGATGGTAGTTCGCCCCTTACATCCCAATATTGGTCATCTCTCTCTATAACTTCAACTTTGATATCTTTGTCGCATCCAGACCATACTCCGAAAATACATTTTCGCGTACCAGTGATATGTAATTGCCCCTGCACTTGTATATACCAAGGATGTTTTTTATTTATGACAAGTCCGTTTTTAGTTTTCCTCCAAAAAAACATTTTTTCTTATCTATAGCTTCAAAATAGCTTACGCATCCAATATTCTTTCGTCATTATGTGTATTCTGTAAACAACTTATGTCCTCAGGTAGTAATTGTGGTCTGCAAGAAAACGCAACACTCATTATAAAAGTGCACCAGGAAGCATAATTTTGTCAACATGAATAAAAAATACGGAACCCTAAAAAGTTCAACATTATGAAACATTGTGTCGTGAACTCGCCAATTTCGTGATAGTACCTACCGTTACTCGTTAGTACCAAGCGGTAGTGCCATGGGGAAACAGCTACCTAATTTCGTGATGATCAAACACGTATGATACTTACAATAATATGTTTTGTTATATATTTGAAGATTTTTTTCGTCTGAATTGATTTCTACATCTTTCGAAAGTATGTGGGTCCTGTAACAATCACACGTGGCAAGTTAATAATACCTAGGTACCTAGACTTTTCATTTTTTATTTTATTTATATGGAACCCTAAAAATATAAGTACAAAAGAAGCCGAAATCGTCCATAAAAGCATAAATAGCATGATAACTACCTACGTTTATTATGGAAATACCAATTTGGTGCAGGTACGCATGGGTACCTACATATCAAGTTATACTTTTCAAGTATAAGCTGTTCTAAGCGCTTGGCTGCTGCTTTTGTTGTATAAAAAAAACGAACCTATTTAGGTAACTTTTTTCATTTTTTTATAAAAGTTTCCCCACACTGGATTTCTACTGAATCGTGGACGGTGCAAACACAAATCTGCACATATAGAAACACCTCGTAGCGCAGCAGTTGGCTCCTGCGCTACGAGGTGTTTCGGCTTCGCCACTGCACCAAACGTATCGTATGCTTCCAACCCTACATTTTTATAATCACTAATAGTGTAAGTAGGTAGATAGGTCAGTAGATACTTACTTCATTACGTTTATCATATTTTTGCCTGTTTCTTTACGCCTCGCTTCTTCTTTTTTAACCGACTTCTAAAAAGGAGGAGGTTCTCAATTCGGATGTTTGTATGTTTTTTTTTTTTTTTGTTTGTTCGCGCATAACTCCGTCGCTTGCCAACCGATTTGAAAAATTCTTTTTTTGTTGAAAAGGGTATACTTCCCAAATGGTCCCATGAAAATTTTATTGTTTACACCAATTTATACCACGTACGCTGTGATGGGTATGTAACTTTTTACAAAAAATAACTACTAAACAAAAAAAAAAAACAAAATAACTTTAATTTCGGAAGTCGGTGTGTTCAAAAACATGAAGCAACCAAAAACACCGAGTTCCGAAATTAAAGTTATTTTGTACTTTTTGTTTTTTTTTTTTTTGTTTAGAAGTCGGTTTTATTTTTTGTAAAAAGTTTTTTTTATTAGGTACGGTTATTTCCCATTTCAATATTTTAATTTTACGTCTTCTTCTACTTCAATATTTTAATTTTACGCCGTCCTGTTGCGTAATGTGTGTTCTGAGCGCATGCGACACAACCCTCCCGTTCGAAAGCCGAAGCGAGACTGAGCGGGGGTGTCGGGCGGTAGGGAACAAACTTCAAGACGCCGATAATTTAGGTAATTTCTTTTTACGGTGAAAATAATGATAATTAAAAAAAACTAAAAAACATAAGACCTACTTTATAGTTAGTTCAGTTAGTATACAAAGTTTCATGATCTAATTTGAAGTATCTTTTTAATAACAGCGGTTTATTGTTCGTTTTGGAGGTAACTTTGGATTTTTTTTCTATCGAGAAAATTTTATGGAATCGTGTTTTCGGCAAACATAGTACTTAGCATTAATCCTCAACTTTATCATATATTTATTTCAAAATTAATGCTGCAGAATTTTCGGCATGACGGAGGATCATGCTAAGCTATTTGAGGTAGTATAGGCCCTTAATAAAGGTTTTTTCTTGAAGTAGTGTGTACGGGGCGGACGTGATCGACTGGACTGTAGGGTGGCCAGGGTAGGTTATCCTATTCTTCGAAAGTGGACTGTATGGTGACAACCCACCTAGGTATAAATGATCCAGACGCGTTGACGCTCCGTCTATAAGCTACGGGCCATGAGGATGCAACCCTTAGCTGAATACTTGCTATACTTGCTGTTATCAACACAATATATAGGGGTAGGTATTGAGGGCTTACCAATAAAGTCACAATAAAACACTATTTAACTTGTTCACTATGCACTTAGCGATTTGAAGGGTGGAATTCGCGACTATATGATTCTACATTTAGGTATAAGTTCAAACTATCTTGCAAATGACTACAAATTTCTTTAAGTTTCTAAGTTTCTATTGTACGGCGCAACTATACCGTATCGACACCCAAAAAATCACCGTGTGTGATGAAGTTTATTAACCAATATTTTCATTATGCTAATCCTAGAATTTAGACTATATCTAGGCTTAGGTCTATGTGAGTAGGGGTTGTCGTACCTCTATGGATAGCCCTCGGTATGCTCCATGCAGAGGAGACTAATTCACCCCTTCATCCCCCTCCATGTAGGGGTGGGATGCCAAAAACTATACAAAACTATTGTAGGCACGAAGCTATTACCTACTTGGGGTGAATTTACCGTAAAACTATGCTAGGAGGGCTATACAGCTATATGTATCTCTATAGATACGACAACCCTCTAAAAAACTACATATGTTTCAACCCTGTCACTTAAGGGGTTGCAACTCTATAAGCGTATATGTTTCAGGGGGATAAAAATAAACAGTTTTATTCAAACCTAAATTACGGCTTTATGCCTGCATACACTATAGACATCTATATATCCCCTGAAAGGATTTTTCAAGGCGGTTCTATTTCAGACATTTAGAAGTCTAGAATCTAGACTTGTTTTTTCGGGAAAGGAAGAGGGTAGATGCAAAGTGTTTTATTTTTGTGCATACCTTCACCAGGGCTATTTATCAAAAACCATTGACCAATCACGTACCAGCACCCTCCTGCTCTGTGATTGGTCAGTGTCGCTTTAGCTATGCGACTACCTTTGATCTAAATATTTCAGATCTCAAATTACCAAGCCCTTTCTATTACCTATGTATGTCTGTCTGTGTGTGTATATACCTTGATTACCTTATATACCACCGATCACCTTTATATACCTTTATATACCTTGATTACCTTTATATACCTTCGATTACCAGGGTTACCGTGTGTTTTCTGTTATGTGTAAGGGATAGGACACCCTACCTAACTATATTCTATTTACTTGGAAGAAATAAAGGCTCCAAGGGCTTATATACTGCCTCTTGAGAGCAAACGACTGTAACGAATGTTTTATTTCAATAACAAACTATGTATCAACTATAGCTACCTATAACTATCTATACTATGCAGCTTTATTTGTTACAGCATTCTATGTACTAACTAACTACCTATAACTACCTATACTATGTAGTCGTGTTTTTATTTGTTGTAACATTCTATGTACTACTATAGCTACCTATAACTATCTATACTATGTACACTACCGTCCAAAAGTATTTGAACACTTGCATATTTCTATTTAAATACAAAACAAAACAGAAAAATAATAATGATACGTATTTAAACGTTTTTATTGTTCTTTGTTCTTCGGAAACCATCGCCTTAATGTTGTTTAAATCAAAATTTTACTCACATTTTTATTAGGATCTCATCATTAGCTATAATAGGAATTTCATAATTACATTTGAATTTCGCAGAACACGTGTTCTGAGTATTTCTACTTTTGTATAGGATTTGTTTTTCAATTAGTTTGTGTTTTACTTAAACTCATAACAGTTTCAGTTTAATTATCTTGTCTCAATTGATAAATAACCGTGCTTCAATACCTTACAGTTAAACATTCTTCAACAAGTGCGTTTCCGTTCTTTTTTTTTACAAATGGGGAAAACTAAAGAATATTCCGAGGAGATAAAAGGAATTATCATAGGTCTTCACAAATCCGGCAAAAGTATTCGAGAAATTTCTAAACTTGAGACCATACAGAGCGTTGAAAACTCACGTGACGTCACGTCGCTGGTAAAAATTGTAGCAACGTAGTGACGTCACGTGAGTTTTCAACGCACTGTATCGTCTTCATTTTTTGTTTACGTGAAAAAAGAAAAAATACGTGTCCAATATTTTTTGTAAATCTATCAGACGGACTAATTAGATTTTTACAGTAAAATACCCTACCTATTGCTGACTGGAAAAAAGTTCTTTGGAGCGATGAATCGAAATTTGAAGTTTTTGGTTCCAAGAGAAGAGTATTTGTCCGCCGCCGGCCTAACGAAAGAGCACTAGAACCATGCAGTGCCATGCACCGTCGCTTCAGTCAAGCACGGCGGGGGCTCTGTAATGATCTGGGGCTGTTTTGGTGGTTCCGCTGTGGGAGATATTGTGAAAATACAGGGAATACTGAATAAAGAAGGTTACAAAGACATATTGCAAAATCATGTTGTGCCCTCTGGAATTCGTCTTATTGGTCCAGAGTTTGTCTTTCAGCATGATAACGACCCCATACACACATCCAAGCTGTGTAAACAATTTTTGGAAGCAAAAGAAAACGGAAATATTTTGAAAGTCATGCAATGGCCCCCCCAATCCCCGGATTTGAATCCGATAGAGATGCTGTGGGATGAACTGGACAGACAAGTACGGAAATGCTGTCCTACTTCTCTAGAACACCTATGGAGAATATTACAAGACGAATGGCGAAAAATAACCCCATCCACATTAGAAAAATTAGTTGCGCGTTTACCCAACATTTGTCAGGCTGTAATCAAAAGCGGAGGAGGACATATCGACGAGTCAATAATATGATTATTTTTATTATAAATGGTTGTATGTTGTTAAGAATTAAGAAAATAAATGTTTTATAAAGATACAGTAATGTTTAATTTAATAACTTCCATCAGTTTCGCTGTCTTCAGGGTGTTCAAATACTTTTGGACGGTAGTGTAGCTAAGACGCATCGTCGCGAACATAGTGGTTAAACGCGAGCCTAATAATAAATTATACGTTAACGTCTATTTGTTTATTCGCATTTATAAATAATAGTAGTTGGTGATAACTCATGCCTCATGCCGTAGTGAAAATATTAAGCAGTCGCCGAGACTATACTACCCAGGATAGCCGAACGTGCCCAAGTGCCGTCACTCAGAATGCTGCTTCAATTAATACATGAATAGAGACAGCTTTTTATAGCTGTATGAAACTTCATTATAAAACTCACGTGCTTAATAATGGGTCCACACGACACGAAATTCCATAAATTTCTTTACTTTTTATTTTTTAACTAGCTTCTGCCAGCGACTTCGTCCGCGTGGAATAGTTACTTTACCCCCGATTTTGAAACTCTCAGCCCGATCGGTTTAAAATTGACAAAAGATAGACATGCTGTTCGGGATATTTTTTAGATAATTTTATGTAGAACATTTCCGTAATAACTTTAACCATTAAGGCTACACACGCGACGGAAGCTTAAAAAATGGAGTAACTTCTTCCGTTTTCCCAACATTTTCCTTCACTGCTCTGCTCCTATTGATTGTAGCGTGATGAAAAGTATACTATAACCTGCCCAGGAGTATGAAGAATAATTGCACCAAGTTTCGTTAAAATCGGTCGAGTAGTTTTAGTTTCTATAAAGAACATACAGACAGACAGACAGACAGACAAAAATTTTACTGATTGCATTTTTGGCACCAGTATCGATCACTAATCACCCCCTGATAGTTATTTTGAAAATATATTCCTTGTACAGAATTGACCTCTCTACAGATTTATTATAAGTATAGAAGATTATACTTTTTGGTGTTTTTTTTTTCTGTATTTGTCTGTATTCTATATATGAGTTAAGGTTGCTTGAAATTAATTTATTTTATTTGATTTATTTTTATTAAAGCAATGCAGTGGGAATTTCTTTGTGATGGTTTTGTTTTTGTTCAGAGTTAAAAGTCTGTATTGTGTGGACACACTAAGACTTGGCATTAAGATAATATGCCCTTGTTTAACTTTGATAATAAAGTGGTGCTGTAAAATAGGATTAACTTTTTTGGTGAAAAATATAGACTGATATTTTTGGTGATGTTTTATTTTTGCATTTTATTAGGTAGTCTCTTGCCAAGGCTTTTGTTGAACGCTTGCCAAGGTTCGTTTGTGGATGGGTTACCATCTTAACATAGGTACCGAGTTTCCTCCGTGCCTCGGAAAACACGTTAAGCCGTTGTCTCTCTTTATATCGTTGTCTATCTTTGGTAGTCGTTACGGATTGTCAAAAGCAGGTAAATCTGTCTTGCTTAGAAATACCGTGTTACCCAGTTAATGGGTTGTGGAGGTCTGGTAGGCAGCCGCTCTACGTAAAATATTGGTAACTCGGTTGACTGGTAGCCGACCCTAATATAATTGAGAAAATTACTAGGCAGATGATGATTAGGAAAATAGTACTTGAGATTTTTGCCGCATTAAAATAAATGACAGATCTTTTTTTCATCCCGGAAAAATGCACGGTCACCGGAGCGAAGCCGGGAGAATAAACTAGTAAGAAATAAATACTAATGTCGACGAATGCAGAAGAATGTTTGAGCGAAGATTCATCTTTAAGACCCAATTGACCTATTTGATCTGGGTATCCGGCGGACCTTAGCCGACTTTAAAACCAAGGCCGGTAACCAAACGAATCATCCATACGGTTTAGAGCAATATCTCGAGTAATAGGGTAGTTGACTAAAAAAATCTAATTAGTCCGTCGAATAGATTTCCAAAAAATATTGGACACGTATTTTTTCTTTTTTCACATAAACAAAAAATGAAGACGATACAGTGCGTTGAAAACTCGTGTGACGTCACTACTCGCTACAATTTTTAGCGAGCCGTGACGTCACACGCTCCCACTCCTGATCTTTGATGCTTTTTATCTTCGTCAGTTTTTATAGATTTGATAAAGGAAAAAATACGTGTCCAATATTTTTCTATAATCTAACTGACGAACTAAACATAATCATATAATTTTTACTCAGGAAACACCCCTATTGTTATGTAGGTACTATCGCGGTCATTTAGGCCTGACCACTTTTGCACAAAAATCGCTTAAACCCTGCGGGTGCGCCGAGCCACGCCCCCTTAAAGTTTTGGCCTATTAGGATAGCAATAACGCAATTAGTCGCTATCTGCACTGCGCAGCGTAGTGACGTATCAAGTGTGTAGGTACTCGCTTTGTGAATTTTACGGACGAAGTATTTTTATTTTATTAACCTGTGCTGGAACATTTTGTGCATAATTTCTTTCAGAAACCTCATACGAAAGGAACGAAATCAAATTATAATTTTTCATGGACAAGGTTTTAATGTTAGTCAAATCGCTGAAGTAAATTAGTCAATTATTTTAGTCTAGAAAGAACCAAATTTACCATAAAATTTTATGGTAAATTTGGTTCTTTACCAAATTTATAAAAAAACCTAAAGAGTATGGCAGGATAAACATGGGTGGAACAATATTTTTAACACTGTTCTACGCTACCAAAATTTTTGAGAAAAATATATGTTATAGAGCATAGAAAGGGCAATTCACAAAAAAAAAATAGTGCTAGTGTCTCTTAAAATACGTTAAATTTTTGTTTGAAATGCTTTAATTTGCGATATTTCGTTACATAAATCACTGTGAAGACTTATTTATCTTTCATTATACTTACTCCTTCTCCGAGACAGATTTACGTGTAGTAGCGCGTCATCGTGCCAGCGCAATCACAATTATTTCAAAGCTAAAAAAAAAAATAAAAGATAAAACTGTTCTCTCGTCAGGCAACCCTGTGTGGATATGTCATTACGTGTTTTTGTGCTTAGCGCTTTCACTACGTTCTCTCAACAAAATACAATTTATATTAAACTATTTCAGTTAATTATGTATAAGATCATTTTAAAAGCGATTATTGAAAATAGATTCGTGATATATGATGTGGGTAGACCATTAATTATAGGAACAACAACTGCAGTGAACTTATGTACCGGTAACAGTTATTTACATTTAGTTATGTTTACGAAGAAATCAGGTATGTTATTATGTAAAATCGAGGAATTAACAGTCTATAGAAGCATTAATAAGGTAAGACTTAAATTTTATTAAGGATTTTACGAAGAATTCATAATTGCAATGGTTATAACCTACAAACATTCTATTTTATTTTTTATTTTTTTCTTCGCCTCTATAAACGTCAAAATGACCATTTCCGGTCATAAACTAACTGACTAACTCACTAAAAATTCGGTAAAACACTATTCGTTCCAATTTCCGTTTTTCCGTTAACGGTCTTTTCTACTTCGTGAAATCGTGACTTGTGATCAGTCAACTTAATTTCTCGTGAGAGATTTACTATAAGTACTTAATTAAATAAAACATGGGAAAAAGGAAGAATGAAGACCCAGCCTACATCAAGAAGAAGATCCGAAAATTGGAAAAGAAGTTGGTTCGGAAGATTTATCACCGCCATGTTCATCACGGACACGATCCCAATCCCCTTTTTCTTCTGCACCGCTGCCTCCGGTTGCCCAACCAAACGGAGCACCGTCGCCATCTGCTAAAAATGACTGTACCAGAGCTTAAAGGTCTGTAAAACATGAGATTCCCTATGTACTTATACAGATATGCCTTAACAATGTACTTTTACGATATCAGTTTTTATAAAACCTGAGTGATCCCAATAGAGGATATATGTTAATTACTCAAAAGCGCCACCACGTGCGGGTGGACACTGGGTAAAATCGCACAAAATGCATGGCAAGCGCTATCACACTGCGGGTAGACAACGCCAAAAATTCACTTCCATACTGGAACTCTATTTATTGACTTAGCGCTATCACTAAGCGGATAGACATGTCTATATCTTTTATATGAAAATTTTCAGGCGCTATCACTAAGCGGATACACGTGTCTATATCTTTTATATGAAAATTTCAGAAGAAAAACTGCCGGAAGACCTCTTACAAGCACTGGGAGCTGAAGGGGAAGAAGAGACAGAAGTTGGAGAAGCCATCCGACCAGAATTGGTACTCCGCTGGACGAGGATAATGCAGGTGGGACTCGGAAAAGAATCTCGGGAGGCCATTATTAGGAAATATCCCTAGAGTAGTGGCTCCCATTATGAATACAGAAATATCTGCTTCACAGTCAGAAACAACCTTAAAAAGGGATAAAATCTGACAAAGACAAAACTTAGTGGGAAAACTAATAACTTTTCTGGGAAAGTCCTTGAGCAAAGTACTGATAGGTAACTTAAACAGCAAAGTCCTTGTTGAAGAAATAAGCGATGCAGCAAAATTAGCTGCTTAAATACAGAATTTTTTTTGCTTTGGCTGGTGTTAATAAGGTGGTCTAAGATGCTATACGCACAGCAACACCAGATGAAACATTATTTGGGTCGGACTGTGCTTAAAAAATCAGGCCTGCACAAGCTATCCAAAAAGCAGGCTCCACAATTAAAACAGCAAACCAGGAAAACAAGTCATCTAAACCTAGGGCTCAAAAGAAACAGGAAAACTGGAGAGGTCCGCCGCAGTATCAACAACAACAACGAGCTCGCGGAGGGCACCAGAATCAGCATCAGAGGCAATCTCGACCAGACCATGTGCACTGGAAAACTCGGAAGTCAGCCCCACCCAGTTCCAAGTCCAGATACCGCAGATAGACACTCAGGTACATGCAGGTAGACTTAAATATTTAAGAAACAACTGGTGTGAAATAACCAGTGATCCATTCATTTTAAAATGGATTGAAGGCTATGAAATTCCATTCAGGAAAACTCCACCTCCTTACCAAGCTGTAACACAACATTGGTCAGAGAAAGAAAAAAGAATTACTTAAGTTTGAAAGTGATAAACTGACTATTTTAGGTACAGTCTCAGAATGTTCTTTCTGTCCAAATCAATTTATATCTCCCATATTTTTGGTTCCAAAACCCAATGGCTCATATAGATTTATATTAAATTTAAAACTCAATAGTTTTATAGAAACAGAACATTTCAAATTGGAAGATATTAGAACAGCTTGCAAACTTATATCAAAAGATTGTTGTATGATCTCTATAGATTTAAAAGAAGCCTGCTTCTCAGTACCTATAGCAGATAATTATAAGAAATATTTAAGGTTTACTTTTGATGGCCATTTATTTGAATTCAATGCTCTGTCTTATGGTTTATGTACAGCACCTTTTGTTTTCACAAAGTTACTAAAACCAGTTTGTTCTTACCTTAGAGTAAATAACATTATTATGACATGTTAATTAGATGACAGCCTATATTTCCATAAATCAAAAAGAAAATGTGAGAAAAATGTACAATTTGCAGTAAATCTTTTGCAAAAGTTAGAATTTGTCATCAATTTTGAAAAGAGACATCTTATACCTAGCCAATCATGTCAGTATTTGGGTTTTATTTTAGAATCATCAAACCTTACTTTATCAGTTCCCCAACAAAAACAAATTACAATATTGGACATAATAAAAAGTTATAAAGTTAAAAGCCAGTGTCGAATAAGGGAATCCTCTCAATTGTTAGGAACATTAACTTTAATTTGCCCAGCAATTCCTTATGGCTGGGTATATACCAAGATCTTAGAAAGAGAGAAATACTTAAGTCTTCTACAATCAAATGACAACTGTGATGCAATAATATGCCCATTAAAAATTTAGTCCACCCAGATTTAGATTGGTGGAGTAAAAATTTGTCCAAATGTAATCCAATAAAGCAACATAATTTTAAAACAGAAATACTAACAGATGCTTCAACTACTGGTTGGGGAGCTGTATGTGAACTGAATAAAGCTTCAGGTTCATAGTCAGATTTAGAAAAGAGTTACCACATAAATTATTTAGAGTTAAAAGCAGCTTTTTTAGGGCTCCAATGTTTTGCAAAAGATTTACATAACTGTGAAGTGTTATTAAGAGTAGATAATACTACTGCTGTTGCATATATTAACAAAAAGGGGGGGTTCAGTTTCCACATTTAAATTACATTACTAGAGACATAATATGGCAATGGTGTGAGAAAAGAAATATTTGGATATATGCATCTTATATTAACACAAAAGATAACTATGAAGCTGACAGAGAATCTAGAAAAATCAATGTTGAATGTGAGCTCTCTCAAATGGCTTTCAGTAAAATACTGGAACAGTTGGGGTGCCGAATATAGATTGGTTCGCATCTAGAATTAACAGAAAATGCAGAAAGTTTGTATCCTGGAAATGTGATCCTGAAACCTTCCAGTCGATGCATTCACTCTTAACTGGTCAAAATACTATTTTTATGCATTTTCTCCGTTTTTACTAATATTAAAATGCCTTCAAAAAATCAAGACAGACAAGGCCACGGGTATCTTAGTTTTTCCATATTGGCCATCTCAACCCTGGTTTCCACTATTGGACTCATTATTAACTAAGGAATTATTAATCTTTAACCAAATCATGTTAAATTCACTCCCTAACAGTTCCACGAAACAGTATGACTGTTCCTTGAAATCTTGGTGGCTATTTTGCAAGAAATATAACATAGACACCTATGAAGCTTCCGTTCCCTACATTTTAAAATTTTTTAGTGAATGCTTTGATTCAGGAGTATCATATGGTACAATAAATACTACCAGATCAGCCCTTTCACTGTTAATTAGTTCTAAGATTGGATTTGACGAACGGATTAAACGATTTATGCGAGGCGTAAATTGTACGAAACCGCCTACCCCAAAGTATAATATAATCTTACCTGGGACCCCGCGGTAGTATTAATCTATCTTGCAAATCTTTACCCCAATGAAGACATAACTTTAGAAAAACTCACAAAGAAGTTGGTAACTATCCTTGCCCTTACTACAGGTCATAGAGTACAAACTTTGTCTTTAATTAATATAAAAAATATTAAAACTATGACCGATGGAATTCAAATATACATTCCAGACATAAAAACCTCAAAAACAGGCAACCTCCAGCCACTATTACATCTCAAAATTTTTGATAATAGAATTGAAATTTGTACAGTCTACTGTAAAATGTTATATAAATAGAACTAAACCATTAAGAAATGATATTGAAAAGCTCATACTAACTTTTAAAAAACCACACCATAGTGCCTCATCCCAAACTATAAGCCGATGCATAAAAATGATCTTGCAGGATTCTGGAATTGATATAGATACTTCACAGCACACAGCACCAGACATGCTTCTACATCAGCTGCTAAAAGTTCTGATATAGCTAGTTCTGAGCTGTTCTTTGTATCAATCAAATACAAAGAACAGCTGGTTGGTCTCAGAACTCAGCCACCTTTGCTAGACATTATAACAGACCAGTTATTCAAGATCCAACTGCGTTCAGTGATGTGATATGTAACACATTAAATAATAATATGTGATTTTCTTAATCTCTAAGATTGTAAAAAATTTAATTATTGTTATGTTTCTGTGATTTTAATAAATAACTTTGTAATTTTACTACCAAGTATTTATCTACTTATAAACAACCCTGACTAACTTTAAACATCTACACGTAAATCTGTCTCGGAGAAGGAGTAAGTATAATTATGTGATTAAACGAACTTACCTTAAGTGAAGTTCTATCATAATTATACGAAGCTCCTTCTCCGAGACAGAGTCTCCCAACCCGTCCCTACTGAAGTTCTCCCCTTAATAGGGTTGTTTAAGAAGAGCTTTAAACGAAATGACATATCCACACAGGGTTGCCTGACGAGAGAACAGTTTTATCTTTTATTTTTTTTTTTAGCTTTGAAATAATTGTGATTGCGCTGGCACGATGACGCGCTACTACACGTAAATCTGTCTCGGAGAAGGAGCTTCGTATAATTATGATAGAACTTCACTTAAGGTAAGTTCGTTTAATCACATAATAATACTTCTTTAGCGTATGTGACGTTTGCAAAAAAATAAAAAAATACGTTGTATGAGATCTTTTGTTTTTTCAAAATTCTATTAATTATTTTATTTGATAAACTAAAACAAACAGCATCTGATAACTTACGAGAATGTTTCTCTTAAAAAGGTGATTTCATGGTAAAAAAATCTACATAACTTTTCCGAGGGGCATCTGACCCATGTTTATCCTGCCATACTAAAATAAAATTAAAATAAAAGAAATATAAACATAAATAAAATTTTACTAACGATGCAAAGTGCAAACTTTACAATGCAAATTTTATCTTGTGCAAGTAATTAAATAATACTCTTTAGCTTGTTTTAAAACAGTAAAGTATTATATAATAGAAATACATACATAGATTTGTAAAGCGATTGAATGATTATGCCCGTGGTATGAACTTGTGACGCGTGAGCTGATGAGCTCGAATACTTTCTCGCTCTCACACGCACTATCTGTTTCAATTTCGATGTAGGTTTTATACAGGGTTATTTGAAAAACACCAGCAACCTCTTAAGAGCTCATTGTACTCATCATTATGAACAACTTTTATTATGGGAACAAACTTGAAATCGCGAATAAAAAAAAACAGCTGTTCCCTACATTTTGTTGAGTTACCGAACATAAATGTGAGGAACAGATTTCAGTGTTGGTCCCATAGTAAAAGTTGTTCATAATGATGAGTAAAATGAACTCTTACGAGGTTGTTGGTGTTTTTCAAAATAACCCTGTATAAACATTTTTTTTTTATTTATTTATCATTTATACAAAAGAATACAGTATTATCTAACAATAAGTTAAAAAGCAACCAAAAAGCACTAAGGTTTAAACTTGTGCTATCATGAATCTATCTCAATATCGAAAACTAAGTATACAGAATGAGTATTTTATAGGTATTTAAATAGGTAAAGGTATTCTTAAATAATACTTAAGTAATATTGATTAAGTTTACATTTGATATTTTGATTTGTAATATTTTCAATGCTTTCCACTGTGTATCGGTATAAAAAGTATTTTATTTATTCTTCTCTTCAGAATCTTAAACAAGCAACAGCAACATCTTTTATGAGATTATTTATTATTTGTAGAGAAACACAGTCAGACTCTGGATTAGACGCCATGAAGAAGAGGGTGTCTTGGAGAATAGACCGCGGGCAACATTTCCATATCTCATTACAGTAGCAAACCATCAATGTGTGGTGGGTGCGAATTGTGTGGGTGTTGATAGGTGTCCAAATTTGTAGTCCAAAAAACCTTATTTTTGGTCCACCTATCAACAAGAGAATTCGCACCCACCCGACAGATTCTTTTTCGTCTTTTTTTTTTATTCGTTCACACCGATGTGACTGTTTGCTGAGGAATACGACGTGTCATTGCGCACAGTTCGTCGTGCTTTACATAGAGCGGGTCACCATAATCGAAAAAAGTCCTTTAAAAGAGACTACTAAACTACTAAAGACTTTAAAAAGTCCTTGCATATTCTTAACGTGTGTTTTGGATCATTATCCTGTTGAAATATAAATCACGGACCAATTAAATGGGCTCCAGAAGGCACTGCATTATCCTCCAATGCAATCTTGAAATTTATGAAGGACGATTATTATGCTCCTGACCTCTTGCGAATATTCCTAAGTTTTACACATTTTCTTCAAAAAATTAAACTCAGAAGGGAAAAAAAATATTGGTAGACTTTAAGTACTGAGCTATGCAGAGTATGTGTTCTGATCAAAATCAGATAACTACCGTAAAAATATTTGTAGTAATTATTCTTACTTGAGTTTATTTCTCAATAACTAAATCCAAACAAAATTGCGACTTCAAAGATAAACCTCGAAGAAATTCCAACAATAACACTATCATGGTTTTATGACCAGGAGTCGGCAAATAACAATAGTTGTTTACGATTGTACTGTAGATAAGTGTTTTACGATGTTATACAAACAATTAAACCCAATAAATTATTTCTTTAAAATGTATTGCATGTAACTTACAAAAAAAAAAATGCAGGTGTCAAATACTTTTGAGCGGTTCAATTTTTGTTATTGGTTTCAAATAAACAATACTTCCTAAAATTAAAAAAGTTATTTTAGAAAAGAATGTCATAGGTATACAAAACATTTTTTGGTTTTTAACTTGATATGTCTTTTTGACCTAGTCACCCTTTGTTTGGGTATAAGTACAGTCTGTTGTCAACATTATCTGACCCACCCTAAAAACAAACGAATTTGGACCCTCTGCCTGTGACATTAAAGTTTATTCAATTTATATGAGCTTATTAGACGAGTGCGCGAGGACGCAAATTTGATCTTTAACACGTAACGTTAAGGTAAGCGTTAAGCTATTTTAATCATTATCTCGTTGACATTAAAGTTGAAAATCTTCTAAGTCACAATATATAATTACAACGGAATCTTTTATTTCGCACATTATCAATAAGTTCTCGTGGCTTAGCGGTTTGACGCTGGATTGGCGACCAAAACCAAATTGGTGCGAAAACGCGTTTCACCTGTTATCAGTATCTTTTTTAATTTGTTATCATTTCTACACTATTGCTTGCATTATTAAAGAACGACCAATATAATTTACGCTCAATAACTTATCTTGTAAACAGGTGGGTATAATAAAAAACTTTCAAGTTCACAGAATTTATACAAGAATTTGGTTGGATACTAAGTAAAACATATTTGCTTCGTGAGGTAGATAGTAAATTCATCTAAGTGACAAAAGTTACACTACGCCTATTAGCAGTGACCACGCACACACATTTGTAAATCGTTTCTCATAACTCGTTAAGTATTTTTAAGCAATTCGGTGTAAAAAGCATCATGTCGCAACTTAATGACTATACCAAACACAAAATCATATTTTTACATGAGCAGCATGTTGGAATTAGAGAAATTAGTCGTGTCGACTTAATATAGCAGTAAGTGTTTTGTGTTATTAATGAACGTGTAATTGGTTATTTTACCATTATATTTTATTTTTTTCATTCCTTACAAGTTACATACACGGTTCCAAACATGTTTATTTTTTGTTTTAGAGAAATACGGTCAGACTATGGCTAAGACGTTATGGAGACAATGGAAATATTCAGCGGATTCGTCCAGGAGCAAAAGCCATCAAGTATAGTCCCGAATTCGAACGCCACCGGGCCATTGTTTCTAGCCATATTGAAAATCCATTTTTGCCCGTTCGTGTACCCGCAATAAATCACAATATTTCAGTCGAAACAGTGAGAAGGCATTTACACGCTGCTGGGATAAAGAATAATAAGCCGGCACAGAAAATTGCATTGACACCTGCTCATCGCGAAGAAAGGGTCCGTTTTGCCCAGGAATATTTAAATTTTAATTGGGAAGAAAATGTTGTGATCTTCACTGATGAAAAATCATTTAAATCAGATAAAGATGGACGTAAAATCTTATGGAGACGGAAAGGAGAACGCTACAATGAGAAGTGCTTGCTACCTTGTAGAACCAGTGGTAGAATAACCTTGGGCTACTGGGGCTGGATGTCGTCTATGGGCCCTGGTGAATTGGTGGAAGTAGGTGGAAGGTTTAATAGTAATTTGTATTTGGAGATTCTGCGTGATGTCTTGCTGCCGACTGTGCGAATTGCCTATCCAACATCGCACATTTAATTCGTGCACGATTTGTGTTGGAATATGGTGCGCGGTATGCGTAGCCGCTTACAGCAAGTTATAGCAGGGGACGGTGCGCCACTCCGCTACTAATTAATCTAGTAGGGATTTTAAACACACCATGTAAGTAAATGCTCAATGGATTGACTGTTAAACAATTAAAATGTTGCAGATTATGTGGTGATGTTATTGTTATCAATAATAAGCTATTCTATTTAAATAACATGTTTATTCACTACATAAAGGCAGCTATAAATCTGTAGTTAAAGCATTTCACGGATGAATTCATTTTCTCGAAAACAAAATTTTAAGCATAAGCATGCCTTTTTTAATATTTATAAATTGTTAGATTTCATTATGGCATACTAATATAAAATGTATATTAATTTGGAAATATATGAGCATTTACTTACTTTATCTTACCTAAGTCTTTTAATGAAATGATAAACATTTTTAACTTGCAATTTTCTTTAGTTGTATTTCTATACAAACTACCCTTTTAAAATGACAAGACCCTACGTCGTCCATTAAACAAGTGTAATAAAATAAAATAAAAAACAGCTGAGCCACGTCTAGGTCAAACTTGGTTCCGAACGTATTACAAAAATGAACTCAGCACTATCCTAGAGTGACCACAAGACCAACTCAACTCTTATACATATGTCGTATTGAAATTAGAACGTTGTTGTAATGCTAGACACAATATTCTGAAGAATTTGACCCATATAGTATACTTTCATAAAGTTAATTCTTACACTGCACAAGCAACCATCCTTCTCCTCGTGCAAATAGATTATTTTGTATTTTAAATAAGTAACCACTCTATTAAGACATGATAATAAAAAACTAGCTATACAATAGAAAATAACAGATTGTAAAGAGCCGTTGTTTTTGCAATTTTAAAGCAAGGTAAAATATGTTTACGCGAAGTCATTGCATACCCTCAGTAGCATAGTATTGAACACCAGTTTTAAAATGAATCCGAGTATTTATTGTTGAACTACCCACATATTACAAGTTATGCGAAAATATTACATTCCAGAAAGTTTATATCCGTCTATAGTTCTTTACGTTATTACAAGAAATAGTTTTGGAATAAATTTTAAATTGAAAAGCAAAACGACGTCTTTGCCGCGGGATTTGATCTTACAACTTGTTTCTCAAAGTCATATGCATAGACCACGAGACCAGAATAAGATAACTATCTCCTTTAAAATAAGCTATTAGACTAATTATGTTATAACAAGTAGTTATAAAATATAACCTAATGACAATGGTATAAAGATTAAATTTGCGTGTTTGTATTATTATTGTATTTGTTCATCGATTCCTCGAGCACTTGTCTGATAAGCTCATTGCATTGAATAAACCTTAATGTTATAGATAGAAAGGTCAAATTCGTTTGTTTTTAGGGTGGGTCAGATAATGTTGACAACAGACTGTACTAATTATATTATAACCTTGTTCTAACGGTAAACTTAATTTTAGAATGCTTTTTGTTTTTTGTATTTCGCGTAATTGTTTATTTTCAGAGTTTTTATTTATAATGCCATTTCAAATGTTTTGTTAAATAACTATACCACCGACATTATTATATCGTAATTTAGGTAAGAATGTCATCAATAGAATAGCTGCTGTTTCTAAAGAAAAACTGTTACTTAGAATAATAAGTTACACACACAAGGAAAGGACATTTTTATTTGAGTTGATTTTATTGCCAACTTCTTCTTGAATTGTGTGTTTTACCTCTTTAATGTATCCAAATTCGATACCTAATATTTTATGAATATCTCTGTTTATTTTATTTATTCCCCTTGCCCTTTCCATTTTAGATAAAGTGATTAGAGATATTACCCGATTATTTTTAGGATATCATAACATGTCTATAATAAAGTAAAATTTCAGCAAATATAATTTCTTCTTTTTGAATTTGTTGGAATTTTTAATTTACAATTACCAACCAAGGCTTATGCAACTAACAATTTAATTGCATAAGCTAATTTCAGGTAAGATTTTTTTCTAACAATACCAGTTTGCTATAACAATACACCACGTGCGGTGAGCGTCGCCCGCGCCAGTCTTTCTTTCATTCGTCTATTCAACATCAAGAGGGCGGGGCTAGTAAGCGCTTTTATTTTTAAGTGCTAGCAAAAATGAGCTTAAAGGTGGTCAGGCAAAAGTGTCCGCGATAGTACATAGTTATTGGTAAATGCCAAGCTTGACAGCCTGGGTCATCGCTGTAAGGTCGCCTGCTTGTCAGTCTTCTACAGATTGTACTTCGGCGAGTGTGCCCATGAACTCCACGTCCTCATCCCACCGGCCCCTTCTACCATAGGACATCTAGACGCACTGTAGGTTACCATCCCTACCTTGTAGCTATTCCACCAATTCGCACCAAGCGTTTTCAATCGTCTTTTATAATGCGCACAGCAAAGGAGTGGAACTCTGCCTGCGTCTGTGTTTCCGAACGCATTCAACCCTAAGGGAAGGTTCATATCTGACGGACCATGCGTCGCGTATTATCGGTCGCGTAACGCCAGAATAGACAAATGTATAGAAAAACACTTGACCGTTCACACTCGACGCACTATCGGTTGAGTGTGAACGGTCAAGTGTTTTTCTTCAAAGTTAGAGTGAGCAGGCTTCTTCTGGGTAAGCTCATTCCATCGTAGACTTTGTCTCTGTCACCTGTGACCTAGACTAGAGTAATCAATTTCGCAATAATAAAAAAATAAAGCTTGTATAGAAAAAAATTAACCTTCCCCGCCCCTATACATGGTGAGGTTTATAGTAAAGCCCCCTTCCCAAAACCATGTGTTGTTTTGGTTCAAGGTGAAAGTTGGTTCTAAAATTTGAGTATTATCTTTAAATTATGAAAAATACACGTGGTATATAAAAACATCCCTTGTGATTGTCATATTTTATGATTTTTTTTTAACACTCCCCCCTCTTTCGAGCCTCATACGATTAATGGACAATCCGTTTATTGCTATGTGGCGAGATGTATATCTATACTTAATATTATAAAGCTGAAGGGTTTGTTTGTTTGAACGCGCTAATCTCAGGAAGTACTGGTCCGATTTGAAAAAATCTTTCAGTGTTAGATAGCCCATTTATCGAGGAAGGCTATAGGCCTATATCATCACGCTAAGACCAATAGGAGCGGAGCAGCGATAAAGAATGTTTTAAAATCGGGGATTCCACGGGGACGAAGTCGCGGGCATTTTAAATACATCTCGCCACCAGATACACTCGGCAGCTAGAGCAAAAGCAAATGTCACTCTGCTTTTACCGAATTGGATTAGCACGGAGCACCTCTACTGACCTCTTCAATCCTCAAGGGAACATCATCCCGTCAAGTCCAATACACTCTACTACATCTTTTATGACTCCGTTTTCAATCCATTGAATTGAAATGAATGAACTGCATTCTTGAACTACGCGTTGTTTTTCAAATACGATGAAAATAACGGATATGACATCCGTTATTTTCATCTGAAAGTAGCGAAATGTTTCTGAACGAGTAATGGGCGAGTTCTCAGAATTGTGTTGAATGAACTTGCGAACGGATAACTCCTTCATGAATGATGTCACGTTGATTGTGTACGTTATGCGGCAATGGGTCGTTGTTTACCTATTATCAAAGTATGGACTTTCTAACTCCTCCTTTTTTGGAACTCGGTTGAAAATATCAGATCCCTATCTATGTACCTGCACATATAAAGGTTGTTCCTTCTGTTACAAAATAAGACAGAACTGTTTTCGCTGCTCAATTATGTAATTAACCAATTCCAATAAAATACATTACCTTCCGTTGAGTTGCGCCATAGTGGGCATGTCGTCTGGTGTACTTTTCATCTCGCAAAAAGCGTTTATTTATTTTTCTTTTCGTGTCAATTGACTTTTCTAATTTTGTTCGACCAGTATGTGGCCATTTGTACCGCTCATTGGCCACGCTAAGGACCGGAATGTTGTGCTGGTTTGGCATAAGGGCAGGGAAGTAGCTGTGTGATATAAAAAAAATATTTATTTCATCACCACTGCTCTCAAAACGGTGAAGGAAAACACCGTGAGGAAACCGGCATGTCCTAGAACCAAAAATTCAAAGACATGTGACATTCACCAACCCGCACTGGTCCCGCGTGGTGTGGTGGATTATGGCCCATTCCCTCTCCTAGAGAGGAGGCCTGTTTCCCAGCAGTGGGAACGTTAAAAGGCTGATTATAAGTAGGTGTGGCTTATCCTGCAAAGGCTCATTACAACGGCCTAAAAACCTATTACAGTAGATATCGAATTTTTCGTTTAATCTCATTACACAAAATGGCCACAAGAATACACTCACTGTTGACTACCGATGATTAATCTATACTTCTATACTAATATTATAAAGCTGAAGAGTGTGTTTGTTGAACGCGCTAATCTCAGGAACTACTGGTTCGAATTGAAAAAATCTTTTAGGATTGAATAGACCATTTATCGAGGAAGGCTTTAGGCTATATATTATCACGCTTAAGCCAATAGGAGCGGAGCAGCGATAAAGAATGTTTTAAAATCGGGGATCCCACGGGGACGAAGTCGCGGGCAGCAGCTAGTTACAACTAAAATGTGTACCGCAGTCTGTACAAGGCCGCAGTGATTCAATTACTAACTGTTCTAATAGAAACTAACTGAGCGAAAATTTTCATGTGAAAATGTTCGTAAAAAATATCTGTTACACTTGGCTGATGTAATAGGGAAGATGCAATTACAGAATTCATGAACATTTTGTTATTAAAATGATAAAATAGTATAAAAGAAGGGCCACTGCAATGTTTTTACTGTAGTTAATATTGTTTTTTAACAACTATTACGAATTAATATAACTTGAAACGGAACGTAAACAATCAGCGTCTAGTGACGTCACTGGTGTGATGACAACGAAAAGACGAACTTAAAGTTTAATACATGACAGTTCATGATCTCTGGCAGACAGGAGTGACTTCATCGTCCGTTTTCGCGGGAAAAGAAAAGCAGTCAGTTTATAATCGCAATTTTGGCAATACATTAAACCGTATTAATTTTTTAACTTTTGTATGGTTTATTCTACATAGAATTCTTTTATATGAAAGCAAGATGAAAATATTGCATGTTCCTTATTATACAAATTGGATTTTAATCCCCCGAGGTACCAGAGTCAAATTTGTTGCATATTCTTCAAATGGAATGTTCTAGAGTTACTAGAACATCCCATTTGAAGGAACGCGGTCTATCGGTACGGTACGGTACGGTAATCATCTGCCTAGCCTTTTCCCAAATATATTGGGGTCGGCTCCCAGTCAAACCGGATTCAGCTGAATACCAGTATTGTACGTGGAGCGGCTGCCTACCAGACCGGTTAACTGGGCAACACGGTACTTCTTGGCAAGACTGGAGTCCGATTTAAGGGGTTATGATAATCCGTAACGACTGCCAAAGATCTACAAATGACAGCCGGGACCAACTGCTTAGCATGCTTTAGTAAGTACAACAAAAACAGATTTCATAAAATTACATCTTTATATCAGAAACAGTGGGCGTACCATGACGTCTTAAAACGTGAGTCTTCCGAGCGAGAAAAAGGGATGAAGCGATATAGGGTGTATAACTCTATCCCTCTTTCTCGCTCGGAAGACTCACGTTTTAACACCTGATGGTACGCCCGCAGATCTTTAAGTATTGAGAATGACCTTTCACAGATCATTATCCAAGAACCTCATTCAAATTAATTTTAAAATATCTTCTGAAAAAGAAAATTAAAAAAAAAACCTCTTATCGTAATATAATGACCTCTTCATTCCTCGGCACGCCTGCCAAACGTGATTACTCGTTTTTCATTATTACAAACGTGCACGATTTACAGTGAAAAGTATTTCGTGTAAAATAATTTATGAGCGGCGGGGCTTTAGAGCTGTTAAATATAATGTAGTGCATAAATATAACAATGTTTTTTTTGTCAAAGACAATCTATTGCGTAGAGTTTTCATTATTAGGGTTCCGAACCTCTGTATGGACAAACGGAACCCTCATAAGATTGGTTGCCTGTCTGTCCGTCTGTCACAGCCGACTTATCCATATTATGTGGACCGATTTGGTCGAAATTTCGTAAAGACTCTGTGACCCAAACCCGGACCCTTATCGAAAATAGATAATTTGGTTCATTTTATGTTAGTCTGTCGGTTTGAGTTCTTTATGTGGCCTACCCAAACGTAAACGTTTGTACTTTGGTATTGTTCGTCATATCGTTGAGCTCCTTAAAGTTCTAAGTTTGAGCTATACGATAACTTAGATACAGATTGGAGTGGACCTGTCCACTCCAATCTGTATCTAAGTCCTTAAATAATACAATAGATTTTTGACTTATGACATGATACTATTTGAGCGGAGGTGCGATATGTGCATTTCTAAAATTTCACTCAAGAATGTTACAAAGTAAACCATATGTATAAAAACAAAAGTAACGTTGTTATAATTTATTAAACTTTTACTTCGAGAAAAATGTAACACAACCACGATTTATCTTCGAAGAACAATGAAACAATTAACTCTTTTAATTACAATATAAATTCTTTAACAAAACTGTGTAGTAAATACGCGAGACAAAGTTATACAGTAAGTGACATTACATTTATAAAATGCGAATGTTCGTTTATCTGTCTGTGTCGTTTTCACTTCTAAACCACTAAACTGATTTTAGTAAAGTTTGGTACGGAGATAAAAGTCTTGATTTTTGCGATGTGTTTCTGGGGAGATGGTGATGGTGGTGGTCCATAAAGTGCTGATTCTTCAAGTTAAGTGTGAACACTGAACAGGTTACATGTAGGAAGCGTGCTCCATCCTCGACCACTGTTGCTTTCCATCGATCGATTTCGAATTAAAAAAAAAACCACGAGAAGTCGCAGGTCAAAACTATACGAGTAAAAAAATTGTATTGTTAAAAGTAGGGTAGCTTGCATGGCGTTAAAAGCTTTGTTAATACTTACGAAGTATTTTAAAATGATTTACTAGAATTATATTTGATAGTTGATGGTGTTCAGACATGCTATGCCTGTATTATGTTGTAGAAAATTCTACGTAGTAAGTCGATTACGACGCGGCGACGTTTTAATTTTTGACCGGTGCACTGAACAGGCAAGAGCGCTTTTTGGTTTAATTACTCTGCTTTGCGATCTTTGATAGTCGTAATAAGTAGCCAGAAGCCAAGAAATGTTAAACCAGTCTTGCCAAAAGGGTGTCGCTTTACCCATTTACTGGGTTATCAAATGAACAGTCTCCTATGCAAATATGCAGAGGGTAGATTTTTTGTAACATCGAAAAAGCTTCGAAACTACTGGACTTTTTATTTATTTTTTCACCGATGAGAAGCTACATTATCAGCGAGTAATATAGGCTATATTTCAACCCCGTATTCCCACGGGAACGGGAACTACGCGGGTAAAACCGCACGCCGCTGCTAGTGTATTATGCGGGTGGGAGCCGACCCCATAGTTGAGAAAAGGCGAGAGGCAGAGTCATCGATTTCCTTGAAATTAAAGCATTAGTCCAATGGAACTAACTTGAGTGTCAAAGTATTATCAATTTCTGTCCAATCTTGATATCTTATTCTTAATTTACATTAAACCAGCACGGTAACTGGTTATCTATTTCAAAGCCAAAATATCTCTTTATTTCCTGCTCTGAATACGTCTCGTAACGTATGTGACATATTTTGGATTAAAAGAACAACATAGCTTTTGCGTAACTGCAAAAATGCCGCATTACAGAAACCATATATATGTATCCTGCGTGAAACATATAGCCCAGTATACTTGAAGGCACTAATAAAAATGCTAAAATCCAGCCATAGCGTGTTTTGAAGACATGCAATATTGCAAATAGCTGCTCGACGTATAAATATAACTATCACGCAGCCATATTTGCTCTTTGAAGTTATTGTCTAGTTTATTATTTTAATATGGCGGCACAGACACATCTATTATCTTTATTATGAAGCATTAACTTTTGATTACTAGCTCTTGTGTATAATACAGGTCAAATGTCAATAAAATATTCAACCTTCGTACCGATAATATTTAAGTTCGACTTCGATCGCTTTATCACAGGTATATGCTTGAAAAAGTAGCCTATAACTGTCTCCAGGATACCATCTATCCCCTTCTTCAAAGCAGTAGGCAGAGGGAAACTTTAAGCTTCAGCCACCTCAATTGAAGAATTCGCCCCGGGCGTCGGGAGTCGCAGGTCGATTCCCGACCACCGTAGGCGCGAGCCTGCGGATGGCGACCTATGGGTGGCTCGCCGTCCGATAACAATCAGGCCCAGATTGACGGTAGGAAATGTTCCACGCGCGCCTCAAAGAACACGGGCCCCATAGGGTCAGCGCCTGCTTGGGTTGCGGCCCTAGAACGCAAAGGCCATTCGGTGGAACACGGTTAAGTAAGAGTCTGACATTCCCTTCTGCTCCGCCCAGAGCTAAGAAGTCGTTTGACGATTTCCCATAAGGAAAAACAAAACAAAACAGTATCTCTGAAACAAAAACGCTAAAAAAAAAATAAACAAACAAACTCGCTGTCGCATTTATAACTCAGCGGGCGTACCATGAGGTGTTAAAACGTGAGTCTTCCGAGCGAGAAAGAGGGATAGAGTTATACACCCTATATAGCTCCATTCCGTTTTCTCGCTCGGAAGACTCACGTTTTTAGACGTCATGGTACGCCCGCAGGTGCTACAACTATACATTATCTGATCCATGATTTTAATGTGTTTGGTCATCCATTAGTCATATTTTATGCTTATCTTAAAATGCAGTTTAACTTTACTCATTCATTCGTCTTTCCGGTGACACAGATTTTTGACAATACCACAGAAACACTGAATTTGTTCTGATATCGGAAGAACCTTGAAGTTTGCTCCGGAATATTATCTATCTCTTTGCCAAGTTTTGAGTCAAATAATCGGATAGTTTTACGTAATATCGTAACTGACAGATAACCTTTTCATCAATCAAAATATTCAATCACATTTTGTTATCAGAAATTCTTGTATAATACTACTTTTTCCCGCTATCTCGCTCCCATCCTGCAGGAATCGTGGATTTTATTTATGTGCTTTCATGCACCTCACAGATTTCTCAAACATGATTTTCGGTTTTTGTACGTAAACCTTGTTAGGGCGCTGTAAATTACATGGTTCGTTTCCTGGGAAGTTTGTGGGTCTTCATTTAAGGACGCGTTTATGAAAATACTAGCTGACCCGGTAAACGTCGTTTTGCCACATACATTAAAATTTAGGGTGGACCACCCTTAACATTTAGGGTGATGAAATATAGATGTTGTCCAATTCGCCACCCTAGCCGATATGCACGCTAAGATTCACGAAGATCGGTCGAGCCGTTTCGGAGGAGTTCAACCACAAACACCGTGACACGAGAATTTTATGTATATTTTATATTATAAATAAGATAACGTGAATATTGCAATCCGTTTTTCGGGATTAAAAGCCGGACAAAGCAAAAGTGAGTGATTTCAGCCTGTTACGATTAGCTGTGATTAGCCAATGACACACAGCGAATGTGAAGTTCTCCATCAGTTGAAGAATGGGGATGTTTCCTGAGGAATAAAAATATGATCCTATTTAGTCCGTCAGTTACGATTATCGAAAAATATTGGACACATATTTTTGCTTTATGAAATCTCTAAAAATTGGCGAAGATAAAAAGCTTCAAAGATCATGAGAGGGGGCTTGTAACAACACGGCGGCGAGTGTAAAGTGACGTCACACGAGTTTTCAACGCACTATATCGTCTTCGTTTTTTGTTTACGTGAAAAAATAAAAAATACATGTCCAATATTTTTGGGAAGTTTATTTATTTTATTTATTTTTATTTATTTAACAATTTATGTACACACATTTAATAAAAAGATAAGAAGAAGGAAACAGAAAAATAGGTACAAAGGTGATGCTTATTTCTATAGAAATCTCTTCCAGCATACCTGCGATAGGAGAGTCGAGTAAAAAGAGATGTAGACATTGTGTGTAAAAGTATTGAGTAGGAAAAATGAAAACACACAGATATAATAGATAAAACATACAGTTTAAATATAACATACAAACTATAATAATTATACAAATATATACTAAATAATATTAAAAGGTAAATAATAATACATAAATATACGCAATTAAGATGGGAAGGAAAGATAGTGTTCTTTCACTCTTCTTTTAAAAACTGCAAGGGTTTGGCAGTCCCTAATGTCAGGCGGTAGCGAATTCCACAACCGAACCGCATGCACAGTAAAAGAGTAGGAGTAAAAATCGGTAGAGTGGGGAGGGGATTTAAGGAGATTTCTAAGATGCGATCTGCAAAGCGCATCAGAAGGACGGGAATAGGAGAAACGTTCCCGCAGGTAGGATGGCATTTTAGGGTTGTGAAGGACGTTAAACAGTAAACACAATATCCGAGAGTTCCTGCGAAGTCGAATAGGGAGCCACTTGAGAACCTTGCGAAATTCTGAAACATGATCATATTTTTTAAGGTTAAACACAAAACGAATACAAATATTTTGCAAACGCTCAAGTTTATTTAAAAGCTCCTCGGTGGCATCCAAATAACAGGCATCAGCATAGTCAATGATGGGTTGAATGAGAGTTTGGGCAAGAGAAATTTTGGTCTTCATAGGCAAAAAGCTCTGGAGGCACTTCAGCGAGTGGAATGTGTAGTGGACCTTGCGGCTGACTTCAGCGATATGGTTAGTCCACGATAAATAGGAGTCCATGATCACCCCCAGGTTTTTAGCAGTTTTTGCGTATTCAATCTGTACCCCATTCAGCCAGAGTGGAGACAGTGTCGCAATATCCAGCCTGTTCCGCATATATCTACCACCGACAATCAACGCCTGAGACTTCTTGGGATTGATTTGCAACCCAAAGGACCGCGACCACTCCTCAATAGCCCTCAGATCGCGATTCACAGCGAGTACAGCAGCTTCCGCATCTTCCTTTGAGAAGTGATAGTAAATCTGCAGATCGTCGGCATAGAGATGGAAGTTAGAAGAGATGACTTTAGTGACAGAGTTAATAAAAATAGAAAAAAGAAGAGGAGAGAGAACACCACCTTGAGGCACGCCCGCAGTAAGGGAGCTCCAATCTGAAGAGGACTCATCAAGGCGTACCCGCTGAGAGCGGCCTCGAAGATAGGAGTCAAACCATCTAATCATGGAAGAAGAGAAATTTAGAGTTTTGAGGATCCCAAGGAGGATATCGAAATCAACAGAGTTGAAGGCGCTGCTGAAATCCAGAAGAACAAGCATTGTCAGAGATTTATGGTCCGTAGCCCAGCGGATGTCATCAGTAACCTTTAAAAGAGCTGTGACAGTGCTGTGACCAGGTCGAAAGCCGGATTGAAAAGAACTGAGAAGATCATTGCTAGAAATAAACAAAGAAAGTTGCTGATGGACAATGTGCTCAAGAACTTTAGATAGATAAGGGAGGATGGAAATTGGTCTAAAATCAGTCGGATAAACGGGGTTAGGGATTTTTGGTAACGGTATGATATGGGCTTGTTTCCAAGCATCGGGAACAGAGCCAGAAAACAAGGAAAAGTTAAAAATGTGGGTCAAAACAGGGAGGATAGTGGGGAGAATAGGAGAAATCATTCTAGAGCAAAGGTTATCATTGCCAGCAGCGGAAGAGGAGATAGCAGAAATAGCTTTCTTGACATCATGTTCACTCACTGGACTGAAGTCGAATGGGGAACACTGGGGCATTGGCAAACTGGAAAGTTGATTTAGTGTTGCTGATTTGACTTGTGGTTCTAAAGTAATTGGAGGGAGTGAGAAAAAACGATTCAGAGCACACACATCAGTATCTTTGATAGAAACGACTGGAGATTTACCAATGCCAACAGTTTTCAGAAACTTCCAGACTTCAGAGGAGTTCCGGTTGTCAAGAGAATTATGGAAGTAGCGTCTTTTCGCATCTCTACACATACGACTACAGCGATTACGCAGCTCTCGGTAAAAACACAAATTGCGCTCGGAAGGACATCGCTTTAGCCTCCTTCTGGCTCGATCTCTACTGGCCATCGCATCCTTAATGGCAGGAGTGAGCCAGGGAGCCGGAACATATTTAACTTTAACTCGACGCAAAGGGGCATGTAGGTCATATAGACTTAGTATTTTACTGTTAAAAATACTAACCATATCGTTGATGGAGGAACTCTCAAAAACTGCTGTCCAAACAATGCTACCAGCATCACGCAGCAATGCCTCCAGGTCTATGGCCTTATAGTTTATCTTACGGACTAATTAGTTTTTTTAGGCAACTACCCTATTAGATTAGATTAGATTAAATTTTGTAAACATGGATACAATTAATTTTACTTAAACAAATTCCTTGACTATTCACGTGACTAAAGACTGGCTTTTTCTTTGGTCAGAAAATCAGCATTGTAATTGAACGTTGCAATACTGATTCAGCCTGATTCTTTGCTGTGAGTCGATGTGTCAGTTAGTCAGTTTCCCTTTTATTTATGTACTAGCGACCCGCCCCGGCCCCGCAAGGGTGCAATGCTGATTCTAAATCTCTGCTATATTATGCATGTGTAAACCTTTTATACATATAAACCTTTGTCTTGGGTCACTCTATCTATTAAAAAAAAACCGCATCAAAATCCGTTGCGTAGTTTTAAAGATCTAAGCAAAGTCAAAGTCAAAACGTTTATTGCGAACTAAGTGTACATGGTTGATGTTATGTTAGTACTTATGACTTAGCAGCCTTTTTCAAGCATTGCAATTTTATAATCATTCGTTTTCCCGTATCATCCTAAATTAGCATGCATTACACATTATTATTTTCTGTACAATTTAATTGAGAAATTATAGTCATGTCAGCAGACAAATAAATAAATATCTTGGGACAACTCACACACGGCTATCAGATCCCAAGCTAAGCAGAGCTTGTGTTATGGTAACCAGACAACTGATATACATACTTATATAATTTATAAATACATACATATTATAGATAAATCACACCCAGACACAGAACAAACAATCATGCTCATCACACAAAGTTTGTCCTGGGTGGGAATCGAACCCACGACCTCTGGCTTAGCAGTCAGGGCCACTAACCACTAGACCAACAGGCCCGTCGAAGACAGACAGTGGGAAGCGACTTTATTTTATACTATGTAGTGATATCGATTTGTGTTAATTAACTACTACTGTACTCTTAACAATATTAGGTTAGATTTCAACACCAGTAGCGATTACTACATCATCGCTGTTTACCACAATGATTCACGGAGAGTTCAAACGGATGTCTTGAATCATCAGCAGTTCGTTCATCGTTGGTACGATACTTCATTACTACAGATCACTTATGAATCTGTGAGTTGCGTGACACCCACTTGTATTATATTCTACTTCCTTTGCTTGACAATGGGTGTTTGTATAGGCGTTGGCACTTTTGTTCTTATATTTTACTTTTACCGAGCGTAACTTGGTCTTCGAGAAACCCTTGTCTTTTGTCAGACTGTGTGCTGTGATAGGCTTCGTAGTTCGTTCTTACTTGATAATCGAACAGAAACGATGATGGTTCATCAAAACATTTCCAACTGTTAAATGTAGATCTCCCTAAAGCGTCGTCACATCCACTGGTTCTAGTACGGGTAGGAAGGCTTATTACCCAAGTTATCTTCATCATTTCAGCAGAAAAGGTCTCCAAACCATGACCACATTGACCGGTTCTGTGTCTTTCGAATCATGTCTATTCCCATAGCCCACACCAGGTCATCAGTTCATCTTGCGGGAAGCCTTCCAAAATCACTATTGCTTAGGATGATCAACAACTGGAGCAGTGGTGGCCGAGTGGTACCGGCCCGCCTTACGAATTGTAGGTGGCGGGTTCAAACCCAGCCAGGCGCATTACTTTGTGTAATTAATTTCATCACAACTGCTCTCAAAACGGTGAAGGAAAACATCGTGAGGAAACCAGCATGTCCTAGAACCAAAAATTCGAAGACATGTGACATCCACCAACACGCACTGGGCCCGCGTGCTGGATTACGGCCCATTCCCTCTCCTAGAGAGGAGGCCTGTGTACCAGCAGTGGGATGATACATTGATGGATGAATCACGTTTTTTTTTTTACTTTTTGGCATTCATGGTATACGATGAAGGCAGTATCAGGAGCAGACCAGGACAGGTCAGGAGGTGGCAGGTCACTTTATATTGGCCAGTCTTAGTAATATCACCTTCTAGACGTCCCCATGTACAATTGATGACGACGCGGTTGGCGCAGCGGTTGAGCGTTCGGCTGCTGCGCTACATGCCGTGGGTTCAATCCCCGCACGGAATAAATATTTGTATGGCCTACAGATAATTGTTCCGGGTCGTGTCTTGTGTATGTGAGTTTACATGTTTGTGAACGTACCCACGATAGCGTGGGGCAGGAGTAAACCATAGCGTGGGGCAATATTTAAAAAGAAATGTCTTGACCTATCAGAAACCAAAGAGCCTTGCGTGACATGGCATTAGGTTAAATACCCCCTACAATAAATATGTACTTATTTAAGGTTATTGCACTTGTAGTTAACTGTGGTTTTAAGGTTGCTGGTGTGAATTGTAGTTTCATTGAACTTCGATGAGTCATCGTTTGCAATCAAATATTGTCATGGCCATTTCAAACATAATGTGTTAGCCCAGACTTTTAATACTAATGGCCTATTCGTCTACCCCTGAATAATTTTCAAAATTTTATTCGTAGTTATATGAAAGAGGCTCGTGTTTAAATGATAAAAAGCGCACGGGTCGATTTTCAAAGTTAAGCAACGTGTTCGTCCACGGATGAGGTGCCCATTCACTTTAATATTGGTTGTAATATTGGTTGGTTGGATCTTTGTCGATCTTTATGGTTCGTCGAAATCCTGAAAGTCTGACTATCGGACTCCAGTTCCATTTGTACCAAGGGGTATCGGGTTACTCAGTAACGGAGTTGCCGAGGTCAAATAGGCTGTAGCTCTTTGTGAAATACAAGTATTCAGCTTCATCCAGTTAGATAGGAAGTCGACCGAGTAGTTAGGAAAAGACTAGGCAGATGATATGGCTACTTCCCGTTATGTCACATTCCCGATTCGACAACATGTCAAAAGTTTTAAAAACAACTGAACACAAGTGGCGTTTGGTCAAGATTTTTATCTTCATATGTACATCCATTCCCGATTCGTCACCTTTTTTTAAACAAGTTCTTTGGACGGTACAGTCAACTACAAAAATTACCAAGTCCTTTTTGACGCTCTTTTTATCACCCGACTTTCGCAGAGGTGGGTATATTGTTTTCTTAGCATATGTAAAATCCTAAATTATATACGTTACAGGGTTGGAAAAAATCACGATTATTTGCAAAAAATCAAAAATCATTGATTTATTACAAAAAATCCAAAAGATCACGATTTTTTCGATAATTTTTATGAAAAGCGCGCGAAAGGGTCATCGCGTCATCGGCATCAGTGGAAAGAGTCTTTTCGACTTTTGGATTTGTCCATTCTAAAATCAAATCACTGACTTGTTGTTACTTGATATTATATTGACATTTCTTATTTTTTTATATGGCATGTCATTTATCAGACTATTTCAACAATTATTACCAATGATATATAAACTATACGTCATTGATTATTACTGTATTATTTGTTAAATTTGAATTTCAAAGTATATTTTCATTAGGTATTCTTTTTTTCTTTTAATTAATTATTGTATTTCATCTTCGAGCCGATGAATTGCCAATGTTATGTAGGTACGCCATTATTGTCACATGTATCAGGCCATTAATTAAATAGTTTAAGTAATATTCAATGTTAAATGTTTGTGATGTGGCAGTACTTTTAAAAATAAATAAATAAAATCAGGAATAGATTAGGAACTGAAAAGGTGGATAGTTGGTGTTTTTGTTTAAGTACCTACTGTAATATTCTAACACGAAGTAATTTTTAATTGTTCTGAATCGAAATCTGAATCTTTCTGTTATCGAAAATCAAGAATGTCAATTTGTATTATAAATAAGAAAGAAATAAAACAATATGATTTAATCAATGATTGTTATTGAAAAAATCACTTGATTTAAATTGTGATTTAAATCATGATTTAAATCAAAGTGATTTAATCATGCCAACCCTGATACGTTACATGCATAGGTATGTATCATGGCATTAAGTTTGATTGCCATGTGCAGCTTTCATCTATTTACCTTTGAAAACCGATAGTCCTAACCTTCATCATCAAAGGAAGATAATTTCATTTTCTTTTGTTAAAGTGGAAAGGAAAAGACTACGCAGATAATGTTTGTGTTTAAGTCACATTGCTAGATTTCAGGTTTGTGGATCTGCAATATCGTATTTAGAAGCTGCTTTGTCAACCTCAAAGTCTTTCATTGCACAAACAACACGTGTATTAAGAAACAGTGGACCAGTTATTGATTTATTTATTTTTAGCCTGTTCCGTCCCACTGCAGGATAAAATCCTCCCTTTGCAAGAATGGAAGGAAGCTTCCATTCTTCCCGGCTCCGGGCTAGTGTGGACCAATCTTGTCCATAGGTGTCAAGCTCGTCGCCCATCTTTGTCTGGTTCTCCCGCGATGCCGCCGGACATTTTCTGGGACCCACCATTGCCCATTAATCGTTCGACATGCAGCAGACTTGTCCGGCCCAGTCCCATTTAAACTTGGCTGATTTTTGGGTGACGGCGATTTGTGTTTTGGAGCGCAACACTGTTTCTAACGCGGTCCGTTAATCTGACTCCCAGAATGCTTCGCTCCATTGTACGCTGGCAAACTTCAAGCTTAAACCTCTGCTGAGCTGTCCAGTTAAACCGGAACAGCTGGACCAGTTAAGCCGGAAATAATAAAGAGGAAAATATTAATATTATACTTAATTTGGTCATCATAATTTAATTCGACACACATATACGAAAGTTTTGGAACGTAGAGAAAGTTCTCGATACCAGTTATCCGTACTTCTAATATTATATTTGTCTGTCTGTTTGTTTGTTGCGTTTTCTGCAACTGAACCAATTTTGATGAATTTTGGTTTGGAAGAGATTGGACCTTGTACGGGGACATGGAACACCAGTTATTCACACTGTACGTGTAATATTTTAAATTAGCTTCTACCCGCGACTTCGTCCGCGTGGAATAGTTACTAACCCCCCGATTCTTTGTGATATCCGATTCGTTGGTGGGAGAAGTGGTGGGAGGCGCCCGACGTGACGGCACAGTGGTGGCATGCGCGTGAGCTGCGCGCGGTACTGGACAGTACTTGGACAATGCAACATTACTTTATTTTTCTAAAATAATAGCCTAAGTTACTCCTTATTACATAAGCTACCTGCCAATAAAAGACCCGTCAAAATTGGTCCAGCAATTTCAAAGATTAGCCGGAACAAACAGACAGACAGACATACAGACAAAAATTGTAAAAATGTTATTTTGGTGTATGTACCGTATATATTCATATATGCATGAAGTAAAAAGCGGTTATTTCAATATTACAAACAGACGCTCCAATTTTATTGATATACGTATAGATGTGTAAATAAGTTTGTCTTTAAATCTATTCATTTAAGTTAATCGCTCCTAAACTACTGAACCAATGGTGATAAATTTTGATATAGACATAGATTGAATGTCGTACTTTTTATCCCGGGACACCTTTGGGGTACTTTTTGACAAACACATGGGCAGCACGGCTAGCAAAAGCGAGTTAGTATTTGTAGGTATTTATTAACGATTGAATGCACAGATAATGATATCCGGCTGTTGTCATTATGTTGTCCAAATATTGGAGTTGTATTATCTTAGTGAGCGCCGTAATCATGTTTCAATTTGTGGGTTGATAAATAATATTTTTCTTTTGTGAATCTTGAATTGGTGATTGAATTACATTACATTATAGTACAGTATTGTTATTCTGTAAAAATGACACCGTGTATACTTAGGTGAAGTGAAGTGTCAAACCATCAAATCGAGGTGGAATGAGAAGAAGCGACCAAGGATGTAACCAAGGTTATGTAATACAGAACATGATTTAAAAGAGTGTCCGTAGAGTTTCTTGCACGTTCTTCTCCATAGCTACGCTTTAGAACGTGCAGATAGCTTCACCTCTTTCGACTTGACAATTCAAAAGTGCCTGTAAAGGGTTTAATTGAAATAAATTATTTGAATTTGAAAATTACAGTTAACTTCAAGCTTACTTCAGGTGAGACGTTTCTCGTTTGCGTTAGCGTAAACGTCAATTTGTATTGAAACTGACTAAGCGCCGTCTGGTGACAATAACGTAAAACCTTTTTTCCTCCATACAATTTGACATAAGCGAACGTACGTCAATGAAGACGTTAAACATTTCGCACTAAGCCCTGAATACACCTGCGGGTGTTTTAGATCAATAGGCAGTCTGTTATGCCCAGATAAAACATGGAAGCATTACTTCAAGGGATCTACGCGCGAATCGTGACCCAAAAATCCAAACAAACTCACACATCGAAACCTTGTCGCTGATTCGCCGAACCACACCAACAACATTATTACTAATACGATGCACAGTTAAAAATTAACCTTATTTCCCAAGTATTTGGGTTTAAATTACCATGTAACGAATAGGCCGTGTAACTAATCTTTGCCCTGGCGGCCGAACGTTCAAGTTTACGTATGTTTTTGCTCTTTGCTAAAATACTAAAATAATTCAAATCTGGACTCATATCGCAAACAAAAGTGCACACAGTGATTGACTATTCCACTTGAAAGTGTAATTTTGTCTAAAAATTGTAATAAGTGCTAATTTGGAATCCTTTTTTGGTGTAAACCAGTGTTAACCGTTTGAAATTTTAAATCTGGACAAGTCAAACGGTGAGTGAGTGACAAAACATTTTACGCACAGTGCATGCGACCGTCGCGGTTACGCGGACCGAATAAGTGTCATATCTGCGCGCGGCTACGCCCAGTGACGTATACAAGCACTCGCACCAAAGACTAAGTAACGAAGACGGCGCATTACTTCCTACCTAATTCACACTGCCTCAGGGAGGACGTTTTTGGTTTCCACTATTTATTTTTTCGCCTGCTTTTACATTATTAATCTCCAGTTCTGTACAACGTAAGTTGCCCCGCTCACTTGATTCACGCGTGACTTGGATATGCATAGGTTGCATCATACACCGCCTACATCCCCGAAAATGGGGGAACCAGGACAATCGCAATCTGTTCCTGACATAGCATCGGCTTCTAGTTGCAAGGAGCCTGATGATAATATTACATTCAGGGGCAAGCGGCCACGCATCGACGACTCGCCCAACAACCCCGCTATCCACAACTCATGTGCATGTCGTGAATTGAAGAGGGAAATACTGGAAATGTTGGCTTCCTGGAAGGCCGATTTCGATATTAAGTTGTCGGCATGGAAAACTGAGCAGGACAAAATGCTATCCGCATTGGTTAAGGATGTCTCTGATATTAAAAATCAATGTGTGACAATCCGAAAAACCACAACGGAGCTCGGAGCTAAAACTAGCATAGCTACTCCCCAAGTGAAAACGAGTGGGATACATACAACTAAACATGGGCAACAAAAATATCCCCGCTCGTACACTGAAGTTACTCAACGTCGTGCGGCTACACCAAAAGTAGGCGGAAAGATCACCGATCCCTTGGAGAACGCGTCTAAAGGGGCGGAGGATGTTGATCGGGAAAATCCTGAGGCAAGTCTGCGGGACTGTTCGAAACCCCGTGTCGTCGTGCCGGTAGCTGCCGCTGCTATTGACATCTCGATGAGCGACACAGAAAAGGATGGTTGGACGGAAGTTCGACACAGACGCTCCCAACGTTCACTCAGTAATGTGTTGCGTGGAACAGCGGCGCCCGGTACCACCAACCTAGAAGCCTCTGAAAGATGGAGATACCTGCACCTCTTCTACGTTAAGCAGGGCACATCTGACAGTCAGGTACGTGAACACCTAACTACCATTTGTGGAACAGATGTTTGCACGGTCGAAGTTCTCAAATCCCGAGGTAAATACGCATCGGGATCCCTTCTTTTCGCATAATGTTTTTTGTCCTAATATACTTCGGCATAACGATTTTGGCACAATTTGTTTTGGCATAATAATACTTTGGCATAATTTTTTTAGGCATACATTTTATGTTGGCATAATCATGTTAAAGACTAATTTGTTTTGGCATAAATTTGATTCGCATAACGTTAGTAGGCCTAAAGACTTTTAGCATAACGTTAGTAGGCCTAATGGCTATTAGCATAATATTCTAAGCAAACCAATTAGCTATAGTACTTGTAACAATCAAATAATATTGTTGGTTAAAAAATTAATATGCTGTGCAACAAAAGTTAGTCACAGAACCGAATTGCTGCAAAACCGACTTCACGTAGTCTTGTTTGTCCTACACCTAGAGTGTTATTTAAAATCGCGTAGGCGCGTAGGGGCGAGGCGGCCCGCGGGCTGAGGAGCAGGCGGCTGCGAGCGAGCCGCCGCGGCTGAGGCTGGCCGGCGAAGCCGGCCAACAAGCCGAAGCTGCGGTGGTGAGCGAAAGCCGTCTGCGACGATTAGCACGCGTGGGGCCGCCGGAGGGCCGCAGCGCCGGAGCCGTCACAGAAACCCTGCCTGCTGCATGCTGCTTGCTTGCTTGCTTGCATGCTTGCTTGCATGCTGCATGCTTGCTTGCATGCTGCATGCTTGCTTGCATGCTGCATGCTTGCTTGCATGCTGCATGCTTGCTTGCATGCTGCATGCTTGCTTGCATGCTGTATGCTTGCAATGCTTGCTTCCTACAGCGAAAAAATACTCACAAAATTGTTCAATACGTTATAATATATTAATATTTTATTTAGGATATTATGCTTAAAAAAGTTATGCTTTAGAACTTTATGCTTAAAAAAGTTATGCTTTAGAACTTTATGTTTAATAAGGTTATGCTTTAAAATATTATGCCTAATCATTATTATGGTTACAGACATAATGCTTAAAAAAATTATGCGTGAGCTGTTATGCGTAATTATATTATGCGAAAAAATAATTATGCCAAACAACATTATGCTAAGTTATATTAGGTCTTAAAATTTTATGCTAATAGATAGGGAACCATACGCATCCTTCAAGCTGGGTGTGCCTTCAAAATTGGCTGATCAAGTTGTGGCTCCTGAAAATTGGGCAGAAGATATTTGCGTCAAACCATGGCGCCGTAATTTTCGTGCTCGAAGCGATGAGACCCAATAAGCCCTATTGTGTACTTGCCGCTCCCGCCGCTCGTAGTTGTACTGATCGCAACGTCTATCTGCGCTTACTGTACCAGAATGTGCGTGGGCTCAAAACCAAGCTACCCATATGGAGGTCAAGCTTAATACTGTCTGAGCATGATTTGATAGCAGTTACCGAGACAAACCTGGATAATTCAGTGGAGGACACAGAAATATCGGCTGGAGACTGGCGTACTCTTCGAAGGGACAGAGTGACCACGGGTGGTGGTGTGCTGCTTGCTGCGCGGCCTGGGGTCAGCGTGAATAGGCTACATGAACTAGAGACGGCCTGCGGTGAAGATTTGTGGGCTAAGATCACAATTTATGGCCTAAATATATATGTGTGTGTTGTTTACGTCAAACCTAGTGCAACTGACGAGGATTACCTGGCATGGTTTTGCAAGGTCGAGAACTTTATTCACAGTTTGAAGGGTACTATCATTATTTTAGGTGACCTTAATCTAAAAAGTGCGTCAGTAAATGTTAATAATTACTACTGTTACTTTCTAAGTTTTTGTAGGCTGGAAGAGATGAATGAGGTGATGAATATGCGTGGCAGTAAGTTAGATGTAGTGTTGGCTCGGGAGGGCGCTGCGGTAAACTGTGAGTATGTCGAGGGTACAGAACTGGTTCCGATTGATCTGTATCACCCTCCGTTAGATATTGCTGTTACCATCCCAAGGCATAAGGTACATGAAAAACTTGACCCTAGCAATATTGACCGTAGCAAGGATTGGAACTTTTGTAAGGGTGACTACACATTATTGTTCGATCTTGTTCGCTCTGCTCCATGGCAGGACGTTTTTCGCTGCAATGACGCGTCCACCGCTGCTTGTAAGTTTTATAAGCTAATGTACGATATATTTGATTCCTCTATTCCAAAGAAGACGAGAAGGACCACTGGTAATAAGCGGTACCCAGTCTGGTTTACTAGAGATATTGTAAGCGACACTCGACGGAAATCAAAACTCCATAATAAATGGAAACAATCTCGATCTGATGCTATATATGCTCAGTTTAGTGCACTGCGGTCGGAATTAAAAGTGAGAACTAAGGAGGCATATAGACAGCATTGTTCTAATGTGGAAAACAGCCTTGGTAAAAATCCAAAACTGTTCTGGCAGCACATTGCAAGCCTGCGATCTAAGGGTGGGTTTGAGCCAGATGTTACGCTTAATGGCAGGGTTTATTCAGGGGTCAAGGCCGCGGAGGCATTTGCTGAGTATTTTTCCAGCGTATTTCTGCCGGACACACCAGAATTGGACCCGAAATCAAACACGGTGAATAGTAAGGGAGGTAATTTTCCCCTACCCGTTTTAGTCCCTCCGGACGTGGTTAGGGGTATTTCCAAACTCAAACCCTGCAGTTCGGTTGGCCCAGATAACATCCCTGCATATATCATTAAAGGATGTAGCAGTATATTAGCAGCCCCTTTATGTCATGTTTTTAATCTAGCTCTTCAGTCGGGCGTGTATCCAGAGCTGTGGAAGACTTCACGTGTTACGCCCATCCCCAAAACCAGTGACAAAACATCTGTCGAGGAACACAGACCCATCGCTATTTTATCAACCATTGCAAAGGTCTTTGAACATATACTTTACACTGTCATCTGTACACAAACTAATACGCATCTTTCTGATGCTCAACATGGTTTTCGACCTGGTCGCTCCGTGAACTCAAATCTGCTAATTCATGTTGACTTCATATCCAGTAGCCTGGAATCTGGTAGGCAGGTCGACACTCTGTATTTTGATTTCCGGAAGGCGTTCGACAAAGTGGACAACGACGTGCTTTTGGCAAAGTTAGGGGCTATAGGCTTCTCATCCGGCCTTCTTAACTTCTTCGCCGACTACCTACGGGATCGCAAACAGTTCGTCCGGTATGGCTGCTTTGAGTCGAAGTCTTATTACACTCGCTCGGGCGTGAGTCAGGGATCCGTATTGGGGCCGCCCCTGTTTCTGATCATGATCAATGATCTAATTTGTAAGATTCGATTCGCAAAATGCCTATTATATGCCGACGATCTAAAACTAGCTGCGCAAATCAGAACAGAGGTGGATTGCGAACTCCTACAAAAAGATATTGATTCCGTCTATGAGTGGAGCATTGCGAACAAGCTGTTGTTTAATATTAGTAAATGCAACGTCATGACTTATGGCCGAAGGTTGAGACCAATAAAATACGATTATAATTTGGGGGGTATAGTGATCACTCGTGTCACCAGCGTTAAGGACTTAGGTGTGACTTTCGACCGCAGTCTGACATTTAGAGACCACGTGTCTGCCCTTGCAAAGGAATCCTTCAGGCGTCTGGGATTTGTCTTGAGGAATGCTCGTGACTTTCGCAATCCCAGTATTATTAAACTTCTGTACACCACTTTGGTTCGGAGTAAACTCGAGTCCAGCGCTTGTGTCTGGCATCCACATACTGCGTCTCAGACAGTGATGCTTGAGAAAGTTCAGAAAACCTTCCTGAGATTTCTGTATCAAAGGCTGTACCATTACTTTCCATTCATGTACCCAACGAATTACCTGCTAGGGGTGTTGGGCTTCAATTCGTTGGAGGTAAGAAGGGGCTTTGATCAGCTCATGATTGCCTGTAAAACCCTAAGTGGTCGTATTGACTGCCCTGAGCTCCACGGACTTTTCTGCCGCCTATTTGTGCCGGACAAATACCTTGGGCACCGTCAAAGCCGCCGTCATGACCTGTTCGCACTACCGCTATCTAGATCTGTTGCTAGAGCCGAATCCCCAGTATGTCGAACCCTAAGGATGCTGAACGCCCTCCTGACTGCCGACCCTGAATGTGATGTATTTGCTGATGAATGGAAGAAAATAATGCGTGCTTGTCTGGTGTTTTGTGAGAGACAATATGCGAGGGTGTCCACTATTACATGTTAGTTTATGTTATTTATGATGTATTTTTTTTTTTTTTTTAATTAATTGATTTAACCATTTATAATTTTATCCACAAATTGTATATCTTTGAATTTTAATTTTTTTTTTTTTTTTTATTATTATGTTATTTGAATGCTTATTTTATTCTATTTTGTATAATTCTATGTTAATTAATGTAATTGGACCTGTGCCGTTTTAATTAACTATAAATAAATAAATAAAATAAATAAATAACTAAACACGTGAGCGGCGCAATCGGTACTGCGGCGCAATGTGCTTTGGGTCATTTTTTTTGAGTGAGGAATGCTTCCATGTTTTATTTGCGTTTACTGGTTGTGCCACTTCACAGCTTCAAATCAAAATTAGCAGTGTTTAGTGTTTTGTACCCAAGGTATAACGGGACCCTATTACTAAGACTCCGCTGTCCGTCTGTCTGTCACCAGGCTGTATCTCAAGGACCGTAATTTTTACTCGATATTGGTAACGACTACAGGTAGACGCTTGAAATATTTACATTCAAAATAAATAATTAAATTAAAATAAAATTAATATTTAAGTGGGCCTCCCATGCCACACACATTATTTTTTTGCCAGATAATGGTACGGAACCCTTCGTGCGCGAGTCCAGCTCTCACTTGGCCGGTTCTAGTTTAGAGCATAGACTACTATTTATATACTAGAGATAGACTGGCCACTTAATAATTTCTTAGGCAGCGCCATCTAGTTACCAGGACATACACTATTCAGCTGTCAATATACCTACGTAGTAGTACCTATGTATAGCTAATAAATTCAACCAAGTAGAACAATGTAGAATGGTTGAAAATTCTGTTGCAGTAAAACAATCTAAAAATTCAAATCTAAGTTTTTTAATTTGTTAGGTTTAGTTTTACTACAACGGAATATTCAACCATTCTACATTACCTATTCTACTCGGTAAAGCTAATTCATTATTATAATAAACATGTTGTTTCGGGGATAGTAAAAAAAATACCAATTTTGGATGTTCATAATTATTGCGTAAAACAAAACATTACATTCATTATAAAAACTAAACATTCACTTCAGTACCTTGGCACACAACACTTGTTTCGAGACATTGTTATTTACTTACAAACTCCAATTTATGGAGGGCCTAAGCAGTTCGATTCGATAATCACTGAGGAAGAGGAACACAGGGGGCTCAACTCGACGGGATTTAGAAAGAACAACACTATGGAAATCTTCCAAGACTTTTTAGTAAATACGGAGTAGCGAACTAAACTCACGAAATTTACACTCAAAATCGGGAAACGAAGGAAATTATTACAAAAACATGCGCACCCGCAGAAATTTTTGTAATGACAAGAAGTTTCAACATTGCCCTGTAGCCTGTAATGAATTCTACTAATAGTATATTTTTTTATCAATATTAACAAAGTATTAATAAAATACAACGATTAATGAACTTTTAAAAATGCAAAAAAAAAAACAATAAATATATTAACTAACTCACAATATAACAAAATCAAAGATTATGCGCTTCCCCTTTTACTAACATATACTACCAATTGCTTTATAGATATACGCTGGCAACACTATCCAGTTTTAATTTATGTCCTCGTAGATAGATGGCGCTGAATATCCAAAAATTAAAATGTATAGCAGTTGCCACCCTGTGGTTTAGAGGACATGAACAATTCGTTAGCTTAAAAGTAAACTTCTGTTGCATCCATTCCTTTGATCCCGAGGTAGTATCTCAGTTGGCATCCTTACGCGATGACTTAAATTCTAAAGCTAAAGCAAGTAGCAATGTATTTGTCGATTTTCCTTATCATACTAAGTGCAATGACAACACGGTGTCCTTATAATTAAATATTGTCAGATGATCAACAAGGAAATAGTATATTCCTTTAAGTTATTGAGAATAGGAAGGTATTGAGACTATGCCAGTAGTGCGGATTTTCCATACCTATTTTACCGTTTTCCGTAGAAGTGTGTTCTTGGCTTGCTTGCTTGATTTGCGTTTTGATCGTTGGTAAAACAGAGTTTCTGTTTTGAGTTTGTTTTATTAAGTATTGTAGATAACCTATTTATCAGCCATTCTTCATGTCACTATGAACTGTCTCATGGAAAAATGGTGACCGAAACAGGAACATTTAGTAGTTAGGATGTCTGCACAGCGGGCGTACCATGAGGTGTTAAAACGTGAGTCTTCCGAGCGAGAAAGAGGGACAGAGTTATACACCCTATATAGCTACATCTCTTTTTCTCGCTCGGAAGACTCACGTTTTAAGACGTCATGGTACGCCCGCTGGTCTTGCTAGATTTCATCGGCTTTGAGAAAAGATAACATATATTTAACTTTCTTTATAATGTAATGACCACGTTCAATAGCTGCGTCATGGCGTTAAGTAGGTCCTCAAAGTTGTAGCAGATCTATTCTTTCAACATCTCACCGTGTTAACTTTGAGCGTGAAGTGAGCTGTCATTCTAGCTCGTTTGTATGGATTGACAGAACACTTCACCTAAACACACGGTGAAATGTTTACAGAATCGCCCTGCTGGAATAATATGGGCACTTCAGAAACTCTAGTAATGTGGGTCTTGTTTACAACAGGGAGAGACAATAGTAAATCTTTATTTGCATTCCACAATGTGTACTTAAGTGGTAAGTTAAAGAAAAAGTAATAGGGTAGTTAACTAAAAAAATCTGATTAGTCCATCTGATAGATTTCCAAAAAATATTGCAGACGTATTTTTTCTTTTTTCACATAAACAAAAAAGTGAAGACGAAAACTGACGTCACTACTCGCTACAATTTTTATCGAGCAGTGACGTCACACGCTCCCATTCCTGATCTTTGATGCTTTTTATCTTCGTCAGTTTTCATAGATTTGATAAAGGAAAAAATACGTGTCCAATATTTTTCTATAATCTAACTGACGGACTAAACATAATCATATATTTTTAATTCAGGCAACATCCCTATTGTGATCATTATGGACCCTGTCGGGCACAGCAAAATAAATACATTTATGTAGGAGAGAAGAAGCTGTAAATAACTAAACTTATGTATTTCTAAAATAAATGCAATAATACTGTATTACTGTGTGTTAATACTCGTTACCTTATATTTTATCGCTTAAATATTAGACTATAATAAGATGATTATTCTTTCATAATAAAACTAATCATTACGCATTCTCCTTGAACGAGTTATGCCAGTTGGGAATACGTAGATTATAATGTGTATCATATAAGCGGCGAATCTCAGTGGCATTGTGCATTGTACTGCATAATCAGTATTTGATTAATGTTGCTCTGGATTCGGTGCCCAGCCCAGTAAATACGGGAAACTGATTATATCCTGTAAGTAATACGGTTTTGAGTACTATGTAGCAAAAATTCTATACGGATGACCTTGTAAGGACCTAGGACTATATGGCGAGCGATGGGTGGCTCGCAGTCCGATAACAACCAGGCTCGGGTCGCCGGCGCGTTGTGTTCCCCGCGCACCTCAGTGATGCCAGCATAGAAGATAAACTGTCCCTAACAGGCCCCGTTAGGGTCAGTGCCTGCCAGGGTTGCGGAATTTGTAGGAAAGATTCACCGTGGCCCTGGAACGCAAAGGGCATTAGGAGGAACACGGGTGGGTTTTAGTCAGTAAGAGTCTGACACTCCCTTTCGCTTCGCCCAGAACGGAAGAACTCATTTGATGATTTTCCATCCATAGAAAAAGGACCTAGGATTATGGTACGGTCAAACATTACTGCTAGAACAAAATACTCTTTATTATTTACACCATATTCATAAATTACAGAAAAAATAGATGAAGAAAACATAACATAGGTTTCTACAATGGGTGGTCTTATCGCTAAAAGTGATCTTTTAAAGATTTTTTTTTTCTTCAACAATTCTTCTATTAATTTTCCTATGTGTAACGCGGTTTTTCTTTAACATGAGTTGTGGCGATTTCCCGAATTCCTATCGTCAATATGAAAAACCGATTGCTAAGTAATGAAATATAAACTGCGAACGGTTCTATGTAAACTATGTGAGCTGGATTTTGTATGGTTTACTTTAGAATTTGTTTTATTAGCAGCTGTTATAATATGGCGTCGTAAATTATTGGATTCATGTCATATTGAAATAATAGAACGTTACACCTACTTTGGTATTAATTTGAGGAGCTCGTGGCTAAACTATAACAGCCGAAGGTACGTGTCGATCTTCAAGGTTAAGCAACGCTTGCCGAGGTTGGTCTGTGGATGGATGACCATCTTATCATACCGAGACTCCTCCGTGCCTTGGAAGGTACGTTGAGCCGTTGGGCCCGGTTATCATTTGGAAATCTTTGACAGTCGTTAAGGATTGTCAGAAGCCAGTAAATCTGACACCAGTCTTGCCAAGAAGTACCGTGCTACCCAGTAGTTGATGGAGGGCTGGTAGTCAGCCGCTTCACGCGAAATACTGGTATTCAGCGAAATCGGGTTTGACTGGGAGCCGACCCCCCAATATAGTTGAGAAAAGGTTAGGCATATGATACTTTGGTATTAATTTTGAAATATATTATTCTATTTGTTTCCAGTAATCCTTCTTTTGTTACTCGCTCTTACCCAAAATTACGACTCTTCTGTTGCGTAAGAACTATCTGTCTTGGGTTGTTGGGTCGGCCATTTTTTCCTCTGATAGAAGTTTCTTCTGAACTGATAGTAATGGACATCTTAAAGACAATTCTAAATTGCAATTTTCGAACCTTCTTGTGATGTGATTCTCCAAAGTTAAGTTTAACTTTAGTTTTTTTACTATGATTTTAGTGGTATATTGCCAATCTTTTAAAACACGAAATTATCTGTGGATATGGAAATCATAAAACTGAGTCGTGATAAATCTTTTTTTTTTATTAGACAGATTTCGATTCCTCGATTTGTAAGCTTGTCTATACTAATATTATTATGAAGTAACGTTTGTGAGGTTGTAACGAGTAATCTCTGGATCTACTGAACCGATTTTCAAAATTATTTCAGCAATAGAAAGCTACGTTATTGTGGAGTGTCATAAGCTATATTTTATCCCCGTATTGCCACAGGAACGGGAACAACGCGGGTGAAACCGCGGAGCGCTGATCGTCTAATATATATTTACGAGTATCTATCTATATGTAGCCGGCTGTAGGCTGACATCTCCTAAATAGTTTCGGAGATACACCAATAGGCTGTAGATGACCGGTTATAATCTGATGTCATTCATTAAAAAGTTTATGTGCTATGAATTTCCTTATGTGGTTAGTATGTGTATCAGTTTCAAGCATTAAATCCACGAAAATATATGTGAAAGTATATCTGTCGGTCTGTGTTCTACCTTTATACGTGTTACTTGGCCATCCCATCCCAGCCAGCCCATCCAGTAAAAAAGTTATAATAACATTCAATTTCATTTCTTTTAACTCACTTTATTTATCCTACATAATGGTATCCGATGTTCATGCAAAAAAATAAACCAGCGCTGGGTGTCTGACGCCCAGCAAATGCTGAGGTGGTAACCCTTTCGGTTCGGACACACTCGGCGCATTCTGTACTTTTCTTCTCCTGTAATTTGTGTTTGTAACCGTTGTGCTGTGTCTGTCCTGAATAAAAGATTTTCTATTATATTCTATTCTAAATAAATTATACCTCAAAACATTATCAAAGCTCTTTAGACATTGTAAGCTCTCTCCTCACAATTATCAGGATCCCGAAATAGATCGGAACATATACAAATGTTTAAATAACAATAATTTAATAACAATGTGCCCAGCACATGTTATTCTGTGTTGTTTTTCAAGCACGTCGTGTCTGTATGATCTTTTTGTGATATTAAATGTTTATACTCTCATGTCTAAGTTGCGTCGGTAATTTTTTCAGATTATTTCCTGCTAGATTTTTCATTCAAAAATCGTTAGCGACATTTGGGGATAAAGCAGTATACTCTTTCCCTTAAAACAATTGATTTGGGGTCCGCGCAGAATTGATTGGTGTGGTAACGGCCCCAACTTACGAATTGTAGGTCGCGGGTTCAAACCCGTGGCGTGTATTACTTTTCGCCACTAGTCTCAAAACGGTGAAGGTGTTTGCACGATGTTTTATCGTGAGGAAACCGGCATGTCCTAGAACCAAAAATTCGAAGACATGTGAAATTCACCAACCTGCACTGGGCCCGCGTGGTGGATTACGGCCCATTCCCTCTCCTAGATAGGAGGCCTGTGTCCCAGCAGTGTGAAACTGTGAACATTAAAAGGCTGATTATGCAGCATGGTTTATGGAGCCGATATCCTGCAATGACAATTGCCCACGTATATCAAACGATGATTTTCAAAATGGCTCTTACTGCCACAGCTGGTAGGTTCAGAATCCTGTGTATTTAACACAATTGGCTTTCTTAGCTTTTTGTCTCTATAATTTATTAATTTATTTTGTTCCAATCCTTATAAAGTAGTCAGATATGAGCCTTTTTTCCAGTTTTCTTAATTATGGTGGATTGTGTTCGTCCCACCATCTTCTTCTGGACTTGCCCTCAAAGCATAATCTACTAATAGAACTCACTGCGTGATTTGTCGCCCATCCTTACAGATATTATAAATGCGAAATTTGTATGTATGGATGTTTGTTACTGTTTCACGTCAGAACGACTGAACGGATCTGGAAGCTACAGATGATACAAAGGTAGATTTTAGTCTGGAATAACACAGAATTATTTTTATCCCGGGAGTATGTTCCCTTGGGATTTCGCGATTTAGGCGGGCCGAGCCGCGGGCGGCAGCTAGTATGCCATAATTCATCGGTTATGCGGCAGACGTTACATAACACTTTAGCTAAATGACCTAAATACATAAGGCTTGTGTGTTGGAACCCATTATGAGTTCCTAATTAGGTCATTATGTTCCACACCCAATATATCGAGTTGCCTTATATACGCAGTGACTAAAAAACCTGCCAAGTGCTAGTGGAACTCTCACACGAATGGTTCCGTATCACCACCATCATCTGCTTAGCCTTTTCCCAACTATATTAGAGTCGGCCCCTGTCAAGCCGGATTCAGGTGAATACCAGTATTTTATGTGCAGCGGCTGCCTACCAGACCTCCACAACCCATTAAATGGGAAACACGGTACTTCTTGGCAAGACTGGAGTCAGATTTACTGGCTTCTGACAATCCGTAACGACTGCCAAAGATCTACAAACGACAGCCGGGACCAACGGCTTAACGTGCTTTCTGAGGCATGGTGGATACTCGGCATGTTAAGATGGTCACCCATCCACAGACCAACCTTGGCAAGCGTTGCTTAATCTTGAAGATCGACCCGTGATCCCCTCCCGGAGCCCCTTTTATTTAATTTAATATTTATTATTTGTTGTCATAGCGGCAATAGAAATACACTCTGTGAAAATTTCAAATGTCTACCTTTTACAGTTCTGAGATACAGTCCGGTGACAAACGGATGGACGGACGAACAGCGGAGACTTAGTAATAGGGTTCCGTCGTTAACCCTTCGTGTATCGAAGTGCCAATTGGGTAGATGCCTAAAAAAATCTAATTAGTCCGTCAGATAGAGTTCCCAAAAATATTGGACACGAATTTTTATTTTCTCGTAAACAAAAAACGAAGACGATACAGTGCGTTGAAAACTCGTGTAACGTCACTTCGTGCGACGATTTTTACCACGCTATGATGTCACAAGCCCCCTCTCATGATATTTGAAGCTTTTTATCTTCGTCAATTTTTAGAGATTTCGTAAAGTAAAAAATACGTGTCTAATATTTTTCGATAATCTAACTGACGGACTAAATAGGATCATATTTTTATTCCTCAGGAAACATCCCTATCACCACAGTACTGTGCCAGCTTCATCCAGATTCTCCTCGCAATGGCAGCCATGTTGCCTGCCCATCTGGCTGCCAAAGTAGCTTTGCGTATCTTTAAATATCGAACAGTGTTTTATTATGTAGCCACGAACTCCAAGCGTTTTCAATCGTCTTTTGTAATGCGTACAGCAAAGGAGTGGAACTCTCTGCTTTCGTCTGTGTTTCCGAACGCATTCAACCTAATCTCTTCAAAGTTAGAGTGAACAGGCTTCTTCTGGGTAAGCTCATTCCATCATCGACTTTGTCTCTGTCACCCTTGACTCTAGTCTGCCCTAGACTAGAGTCAAGAGCAAATTCGGAACTCTGTGTTTTTGGTTGCTTTTTTGTTTTTGAACGGTGTGTTCAAAAACAAAAAAGCAACTTTGTGACTTCCGAAATTAAAGTTATTTTGTTCTTTTTGGTTTTTTTTTATTTAGAAGTCGTTTGTATTTTTTGTAAAAAGATTTTTTTATTGAAATTAACAAAAAAACCGCTTGCTCTTATTCGATAAAATCATGGGACCATTTGGGAAGTATACCCTTTCCAACAAAAAAAGAATTTTTCAAATCGGTTGGCAAGCGACGGAGTTATGCGCGAGCAAACATAAAAAAAAATACAAACATCCGAATTGAGAACCTCCTCCTTTTTAGATGTTGGTTAAAAAAGCTATTTTCTAGCCATATAAAAAAAAACAAATAACTTTAATTTCGGAAGTCACAAAGTTGCTTTTTTGTTTTTGAACGGTGTGTTCAAAAACAAAAAAGCAACTTTGTGACTTCCGAAATTAAAGTTATTTTGTACTTTTTGGTTTTTTTTATTTAGAAGTCGTTTGTATTTTTTGTAAAAAGATTTTTTTATTGAAATTAACAAAAAAACCGCTTGCTCTTATTCGATAAAATCATGGGACCATTTGGGAAGTATACCCTTTCCAACAAAAAAAGAATTTTTCAAATCGGTTGGCAAGCGACGGAGTTATGCGCGAGCAAACATAAAAAAAAAAATACAAACATCCGAATTGAGAACCTCCTCCTTTTTAGATGTTGGTTAAAAAAGCTATTTTCTAGCCCGCTACCACAACAAACAATTCGGTAATACTATAGCCTCCATCTTAAGTGTCATACATAACATATTGCTCTTAACCTAAGGTAATTTAGTGGAGTAGCATTGTCAATGGCACCAGTTCGACGGCCAAGCAAGGTCGGATGACAAAATAAGTGAAAGTGATACACTGCATGCCGGAGCCGATACGCTTCGATTGCTGCTGCTGTAATGTGCGGAGCTGTGCGTAGGGTTGCCAGGCGTACTTTTATGTACAGGGTGTTCGAGAAGTGCTTGGTTATATTTAAGGGTGGTGTTCTGTGCTGCTATACCTACAGTAAAGTCACAGTACCAAAAAAAGTTTTTTTTTTTAAACCAGATCATAATAAAAAGCTCTACAAGCAGTCTGATGCCGTTGGTGTCGTCTATTTTATTTCTATCACTGATTCAATAGCACCAACTACAGTAGCTTGAAGCTGCTTGTAGTGTTTTTTTTTTTAACCTATAAGTCGCTTTTCGAGGTCGGGTTTTTTGATAAAGTTAATGTTTCTTTTTTTTTAATTACATTATTTAAACCCTGCTCATTTTTTCACTGAAAACGGAAAGAGTTTTTGATTTTTCGACCATTACATCTGCAAAGTGGCGGTATGACTACATTGAAGGTGTATTACAATTATTTAAAAAATAACTAAATATGTTTTTTTCAAACGAATCACTTTTTTTTTCTTAAAATATTTTCTTCTAAAAAAGTCGGCAACCCTAGATTTGGGTTTCGTGGCAGAAGACATCGTGTCTTTTTCGGCATTTATTGGATTTTTTGTGGGTGAGATTTTCATCGGGCTTTACTACTTAAATTATATTTGCCTTCAGATCAATATGATTTGACGTTGCCACGCCACGGTCTCTGGCGATGGAGTCGAAAGGTTCTGTACTGCTATTCAGCAAAAATATCACCATGAGAACTAAGATGGTAAGAACTTGAAATGTCAGTGTTCATGTCCTTGTAATGATAGAGCATTAGTAGAAATGACGCTTCATGTTCACTCTGCCTATGTTCTTTACTGTGACGTATTTACAGAATAAACCAGCTGGGCCTCAAGTCTGCTATTACAATAGTGTCAGAATGGTCTATCATTGATTTCATAATGGTTGATTTTGACAAGTTTGGTAATCTACTAATATAAAAGCGTCACTATGATTTTCCAATAATCCATCACTGACACTCCATTGAAAGAAATAGCATAGAATGGTAATCTCGTCCATAATGACAAATGGATAACAGACGTACATACCTATGCGGTAATCTGCTAAAACTTTGACAGTTCCTTTGATCAGTGACCTACCATTAGAACATCATTGTGCAGTCATTGCTTTTAATTGCTCAGTTATCAAAAAGTATTAAGAGACCATTGACCGATTAATGATCGACCATTAAATTTATAAAAATAGCAGACTTGGGGCCCTGGATTAGTGACTGCGTACCATAAGACGCAGCGTTGGTGCAACCACTCACACGGTCGACCGATGACATGGTAAGGTCGCGGAAATTCTCTGGATGCGACTCTTGGAGAGGCGTATGTCCAGCAGTGGACTTTCGGCTGAAATCTTTACTATGATATTATAAAGAGGTACAGTTTGTGAGGTTGTGAGTTTGTGGCGTTTTAAGGGGTAATTTCTGGATCAACTGAACCGATTTTCAAAATTATTTCTCCAATAGAAAGCTACGTTATTGTGGAGTGTCATAGGCTATATTTTATCCCCGTATTGCCACGGGAACGGGAACAACGCGGGTGAAACCGCGGGGCGCTACTAGTTATTAATAATTAAGATCAATATTTAACCTTATTGTTTAAATATGAAGAGTGTACAACATGTATCACTATCGTCAAACGAATGCAAAAATCAATTTATTGCAACCTGTGTTATCAACGATGTAATCTAGGTTATTCGAGTTAGCATAGATAGTATCGATGATAACATAATGTTGTGATATCGGGTAAGTGTTGGTGGTTGCGTGACTGACGTTAGTCAATATATGTTTGGTATGCTGGCAATAGTTCTGGGCCCCAAATCTGCTATTTTTATAAATTTGTCATTCCGACACGATCCCATTGTCATTTTGCTAAAATTTAGTAATCTGATAATTTTATAATGGTCGATCATTGGTCGGTCAATGGTCATGTAATACTTTTTGATAACCGAGCTATTAAAAGCAATGACTGCACAATGACGTTCTAATGGTAGATAACTGATCAAAGGAATTCTCAAAATTTTAGCAGACTATCGCATACGTCTGTCATTCATTTGTCATTACGTACTTACGAGATTACCATTCTATGCCATTTCTTTCAATGGAGTGTCAGTGGTTGACCACTGGAAAGTCATAGTGACGCTTTTTATATTAGTAGATTGCCAAACTTGTAAAAATGAACCACTATGAGATCAATGAGAGACCCTGGTGAAATTTGGACTTAGGCGGAAAGGCACGAGGCGAAGTTTTGCATGCTTTGGTTGCCGGTCTGCTAGAGCCAGTGCCTACTATGATATATCAAGTTTAAATTTATTTAACGAGCTATTAATGTTTAATTTAGTTGATATCTTTTTATTATATCACCATCATCTGCCTAGCCTTTCCTAACTATATTGGGGTCGGCTTCCAGTCAAACCGGATTCAGCTGTAATTTACGTGAAGCGGCTGCTTACCAGACCTCCACAACCCATTGACTGGGGAACACGGTACTACGACTGCCGAAGATCTTTTTTTTTTTTATAATATAATCACAGTTATATTTTCTTAATTAAAATTGGTATATTTTATTGTTCTATTTGTTAAAAAATTTCGTAAGGAGTCATTAAATAAAATCAGTTTCAATAAATGTTAGACACGAACACACCCGAAGTTTGTCGAACGACCCACGACAATGACGATCACTGAATTTCGCCAGGGCCGAAGGCTCGCTTAATTTTTGGCCAAGTCCTAAGCTATGGTCGAATCTAGATTTTAGGGCCAAAACTTACCGAAACCGATGGTTACGTCGGTCTTAAGAAGAAACACGTGGGTGTTAGTCAGTAAGAGTCTGACACTCCCTCCCACTCCTCCCAGAGCGGTATTTGATGATTTCCCTTCCCAGAAAGCTCCATAGCTCCATATGGAGCTAAGGAGGACTAATAATGGCTTCATGCCTCTATTGCTTTGACTCACTTTTGACTGACTTAATATTATTATTATTTTTATATTATATGTTTTGGTCTACCGAACACACCCGAAGTTTGTCGAACGACCCACGACAATGACGATCACTGAATTTCGCCAGGGCCGAAGGCTCGCTTAATTTTTGGCCAAGTCCTAAGCTATGGTCGAATCTAGATTTTAGGGCCAAAACTTACCGAAACCGATGGTTCCGTCGGTCTTAAGAAGAAACACGTGGGTGTTAGTCAGTAAGAGTCTGACACTCCCTCCCACTCCTCCCAGAGCGGTATTTGATGATTTCCCTTCCCAGAAAGCTCCATAGCTCCATATGGAGCTAAGGAGGACTAATAATGGCTTCATGCCTCTATTGCTTTGACTCACCATCATGCTTTTATACTCAGACAGTTATATCTGGCAACCCTAAGGACGCTTTATCATGATTTTTCAGACAATTCGGTACCATAGCATTCGGTATTTAAGTATGCAAGCCGATATTTAACTTAAGCTACGCTTGCCAAAGCCAATCCGTGGATGGGTGACCAAATATAAATAACGAGACTCCTCCGTGCCTCGAAGAGCACGTCGAGTCGTTTGGTCGCGACTGTCATTTGTAGTATTTGACAATAGATACGGTAGTCGGAAGCTATACAACCTGACACCAGTCTTGCCAAGGGTATTGTTCCACCCAGTTACTGGGTTGTGGAGATCAAATAAGCAGTCGCTCCATGTAAAATACTGGTACTCAGTAGCATCCAGTTTCACTGGGAGCCGACCCCTACATATGTAGTTGGGAAAAGGCTAGGAAGATTGATATAGAATCCCTGGCTATGCGGCGAATTTGTGTGCTTTTTTTTATTTATATATTCTGTCGCCTTGCTATACAATGACCTCCCCAATTTCATCGAAGACAATCTTATTCCTGGGTCCATGTGGATGGGTCTGGGTATATGGTGGCTTCGACAATCTTCAGATACCCATTGCATGGAGATCCTTGCCCAGCACGAGAAACCACATATCTGCCTAAAAAAAAAAATTCCCTTCAAGGAAGGTGTGGTCACCAGAAGCCAGAACGATCACTACCTTATTACGCGATATCATATTTAAGTAACTGTAATAATTTTCGTCTCAAGTCTCCGCCGAATGTTTCGAGTCGCGTGCGCAGGATTTTTATTACATCTGTCTCGAGATCTGCGATCGTGTAGCACTCACGCGCATTCGTTTTCTAAAGAATGCTCGTTATGTAAGAGTGAGGAATTGGAAACTGTTGCTGAAGTGGAATTACTTTAGCGTGCTCGGATAAAAGTAAAAGTTTTAGTGCGTGTAGTTTAGCTGACAAATAGGACTGTAGGAATGGTATCAGTCGGTCTACTCTGTTAAAATCTTTTTTTTTAGGATGGGAAATCATCAAATGACTTCTCCCGCTCTGGGCGGAGCGGAAGAGAGAGTCTGACTCTTACTGACTAAAACCCACCCGTGTTCCTTCTTGTGCCCTTTGCGTTTCAGGGCCGCGATGACTCTTTCGAACAAATTCCGCAACCCTAGCAGGCACTGACCCTATGGGGCCCCGTCTTCTTTGCTGACGGCTCTTTGAGGCGCGCGTGGAACATGACGCGCCGTCGACTCGGGTCTGGTTGCTCCCGGACGGCGAGCCACCCATAGCTCGCCATCCGCAGGCCCGCGCCTACGGTGGCCGGGAATCACCTTGCGTTTCCCGACGTCCGGTGCGTCTTGTTCTGTTGCGGCGGCTAGGGCGTGAGATTACCCTCTCACGCACGCGTTCCGCCTCCTCCTTCGCTAGCATTACTGCTTCGCAGAATAGGAGACCGCTTCCCATGCCACCTCGCTCCGAACCATGACTTGAACCAGGGCCCCGGCAGGGCGGTGAGATGTTTAGGCACAGAAGCCCATTGCTGAATCTTATGTTTTTTATCAAATACATTCGTACTTGTTACTGCGATCACCAAATCACTAGTACGGTAATTATTATCGGCACTTTTAATTTTGAGTGACCGATACCCGGTTATAGACTGAAATGAGGGATAGTTTTGAAAGGTAACAGCGAATACAAAGATTTGGCTACTGCACTACGTGTCGTGGATTCGATACCCGCACGGAACAAATATTTACTTATATGGCCTACAGATAGTCGTTCCTGGTCTGGCTGTTTGTTTGTTAACGCACCCACGACACAGGAGAAATTCGTAGTGTGGAAAAAGTAAAGAAAAAACATATTTTTTACCAAAGGGTAAATTGTAAACCAAAAAATTACTTAATATTATTATTATATTATATGTTTTGGTTTACCCTGATTGGGCCCTGAGGTTACAAAAGCTCGTGATAACTTCTACAAATAAAAATAGATTCTTGAGTGGTTTCCGGCTCCCTCAATACGTTGTTTGAAGTCCAAGAGTTCTTCTTAATATGTATTAAATCATATCAAGGAAATGATAATGGTACTAGTCGTGTTTGCTATTTTTGGGTAGTGGAACAATAAAATGTCCGACTTTGGAGTATTTCTAATTGGTTTAGACCAGTTCTTTGGAGTCTAGCTTAATGCTTATTTATATTTTTTTGGGAGAACGAATTGCATAATATGAAGTAATAATCTTAATTGTTTGACTACAGCTTTTTCAGGATCCTTTTTTCTAGTTTAAACATGAATCTAGGTATCCTCCGCTTTTATTTCGGAAACTACAAAGTTTTGAAAAAAAAAGGTAGATAAAATCGATCTGTGCTTATAAATTACGGTTTTTTTTTTAATTTTGTCATAGTCATAAGTCAGTTATTTCGGAACAATATAAATACATTGTGTAGAAATTTTGTTTTTTGTTTTTTTATTTTTTATTACAATATTATAATCGAAAAACATGTCAAAGATAAATCCATTTAGAATTACACATTTTAAACGATAATAATCCACATTCAATTTAAAATAATGTCTTTTTGACCTTTGAAAGGGATAAACTAAAATTATATTTATATAATTATTAAAAAAAAGTGTTAAAAAAATTAATAATATGTCATCTTATTTTCTGTGAATCATAAATAATAAAAATGGTAAACCATCCACGCAATCCTGTCAATATTACAAAACACAGTATCCATTAAACAGTCTTGTCGTGGGGTCAGTGACCTGGTAACCGCAAGTTTTACTAATTAGCCCACTGGTCGAATATCGCTACGTTTGGGCAACCATAACTGTTGTTACGGGATTCTAGGCCTTATGTAGTATGCTGAGCTGTTGGACGGAATATAAACAGCAGACTTTGAGTATAGGTACCTATTCCATTTTGAGGTATACGTCCGAGTGCTCGAGGCTAAATCTATACTAATACTAGCTGACCCAGCAAACATTGTTTTGCCATATAAAAAAAATAGGGTTATCGTAGAGGGGTGAAAATTTAGGGTAGTATGTATTGTTGTATGCTGTATCGTAAAAAAATAAAAAAATGTCTAAAAATAAAATTTTGGGGTGGACCACCCTTAACATTTAGAGGGATGAAAAGATAGATGTTGGCCGATTCTTAGACTTACTGAAAATGCATATAAAATTTTATAAAAATCGGTCAAGCCGTTTCGGAGGAGTATGGTAACTAACATTGTGACACGAGAATTTTATATTTTTATATTATCTATACTTATAATAAATCTGTAGAGAGGTCAATTCTGTACAAGGAATATATTTTCAAAATAACTATCAGGGGGTGATTAGTGATCGATACTGGTGCCAAAAATGCAATCAGTAAAATTTTTGTCTGTCTGTCTGTCTGTCTGTATGTTCTTTATAGAAACAAAAACTACTCGACCGATTTTAACGAAACTTGGTGCAATTATTCTTCATACTCCTGGGCAGGTTATAGTATAGTTTTCATCACGCTACAATCAATAGGAGCAGAGCAGTGAAGGAAAATGTTGGGAAAACGGGAGAAGTTACTCCATTTTTTGAGCTTCCGTCGCGTGTGTAGCCTTATTGGTTAAAGTTACATAGAAATCATGTATTACGGAAATGTTCTACATAAAATTATCTAAAAAATATCCCGAAACAGCTTATGTCTATCTTTTGTCAATTTTAAACCGATCGGGCTGAGAGTTTCAAAATCGGGGGTAAAGTAACTATTCCACGCGGACGAAGTCGCTGGCAGAAGCTATATAAGATATAAAGCTGACGAGTTTGTTTGCTTGAATTAATTGTCGCGTATTTGGGTAAAAATATAGCAGGATTTTTCTGTTTTGCAACAACCGTCACTATATACACAACGCATGACGATGATAAGGCAAATAAAAGTATGTCAGTAGCCCAAAGAATCTATTTCATCTTATCTAAAAATGTTAGGTTCAAATAAAAATTAATTAACATTAATAACTTGGAAAATTTTATTTATAAACTAGCAGCGCCCCGCGGTTTCACCCGCGATGTTCCTGTTCCCGTGGAAATACGGGGATAAAATATAGCCTATGTGCGGTGAATTTACCTTTCTAATGGTGAAAGTGATTTTTTGAAATCGGCACAGTAGTTTTTGGGTTTATTCATTACAAACTTACACACACACACAAAAATACAATTTCTTCCTCTTTATAATATTAATGTAGATTAGTTGTTATGAGTTATGACCGACATAATCTAAGCCTGTTTCCTCACCAGGAATTTATACCCACCAAACACATAGTAACAACACAGGAAAGCCGCCGCCATTTCTGTTGACAAACAGTATCTTTTTAAATCGACACACACGCCTGCTAAGTGCTGTAAGTACACAATTAACAGTGCTGGGAACAATAGCAGACACTTGACTCAGACGTCTCGGTGACGCGGCAGGGTTGGCGAAAGTAGCTTTGGCCTGTTGCACAGTGGATCGTCCCCATACAAGAGGTTAGACATAGAATCAAAAATTAAAAAAGGTTCTAATAAGTCATTAAAGTACTCACTAATGCGCCTGTTATTTAAGGAATTGCTTAGTGATAACAAATTCTCGGTAATAAGTACACTAAATGTACCTCTATTCCATCAGTAATACAATAACAAAGATAGTTACTATAGGCAAAATATTTCGGAAAGGCCCTCTGGGAGCACCATGAGCCCTTGAAGAAACTAGCATAAAATAGGTAAATAACAGTAATGAAAACCGCAAATCGAACCAAGGAGGGAATCATGAGATACATAGTTACATTTTTGTGTTCGTTTCCATACAAAACTACAGTTTTCATCGATTTGCTCGTAAAGTGCTGGTCAAATAAAAAAACATAGTAACACTTTTTGTTGCTCTTCAATAGAGGAATGCAACTGTATATATTTTTCATTTAAATCAATTACTTTTTAATTTTTGATTCTATGTCCAACCTCTTGTAAGGGGACGATCCACTGTGCGTCGCCGCATCGGGAAACATGGGAATATCGTACTTACTTTTATACTAATACTATAAAAAGGAAATATTTTGTGATATTATTTTTGTGATGTGCCAAATAAATGTATTTTCTTTCTTTCTTTCTTATATTTGTTTGCTTGTACCGAATAAGCTCCGAAACTACTGGACCGATTTTAACAATTATCAGCAATGGAAAGCTACATAATCAGCGAGTAACATAGGCTATATTTATCCTCGTATTCCTTCCGGAACGCGTACTACGCGGGTGAAACCGCGGGGCTCTGCTAGTAGCGTATAAAAGTTTGCACAAGTCCCCGCTGTAGATCATACCATGATCCAATATTCTTTCAATAATTTGAATCATTTTCAAATCAACCCATCTGGTAAAACGCGAAATTGCGCAAAAACCAAAAGCGATTATTTATTTATTTATACCATCTTACCTACAACTACCATTACAGATCAACGATTGGCCTTACATATGAAATCTTAATACACATCCTAAGAATTTACATAATATTCCAAATCTTAACCTATATCTAAATAACATAATACATGTAATGTTCCTTTTGCGAATTCACTCAAGTTACAACACAATACATCAACCCTCTCGTGAACCTCGTTCACCACACGCAAAGCCCTAGTGAGAGGAGCTCTCGCCAGTAGGTTCTGGCCGCAGGCACAGCCGCACAGCAAGTAGGGGTGGACGTCGCCGCCTGCACACGTACCGGTCCGGCACGCGAAGTTCCAGGTGCCGAGCACTCTCGGGTTATGCGCTTGGCCACGCAGTAGCTTCACCACATACGCTGCAAGTGCAAAGTCGCGTCGCACCTCTAACGCATTGTACCCTACCATACCTAGTACAAATAGTGTAGGGTACATCAATGGGTAAAATGGATATACCCCATACTACTTAAAATACAAGTGTCTTGTGAACATAATTTGGACACGTTCCATTATGGCACTATATTTCGCCTCATGAGGAGCCATTATAAAACCAATCCTTACCGTGTTGCCATCCCTGATACATCTACTTGTTGCTTCCGCCACTCTGTGCGTCCGCCCCGTCTGCCCATTCGAATCAATGTTTCATTGAACTTTACATCGTTACGGGGAAACGACAGAAAATGAGGAAAATGTACAGAAAAAATGCGGGACGATGAGATCTGTGGCCGTATTACGAAGTGCCAATGCTATCATGATTCGTGTGGGGGAAAGAGATAGTGCTATTCGTCTTGTGTAACTCCGTCTCTCTCTGACACAGAAATCATGATAGGTCACCTGGACCCTTACAGCAAGGGTCGATTTTTCGTGCGTCATTGGTTGATTTATATCCATAACCGTAGAAATATAAAATACAGTCCATAACGCTTAGCAATTTGATTGGGATAATAATACCATGTATGATTTGTTGTGGTGTTTGGTATTACAAACCATTACCAAGTTTATCAGGTCAACCTTTTTTGTGGATGGGAAACCATCAAATGACTTTTTCCGCTCTGGGCGGAACGGAAGGGAGTGTCAGACTCTTACTGGCTTACCCGTGTAGTTCCCGTTCCCGTGGGAAACCGGGGAAATCGGTGGGGAAACGGATAAAATACAGCCTATGTCACACGGGGATAGTGTAGCTTCCTAACAGTGAAACATTTTTTCAAAACAGTTCAGTAGTTTTGGAGCCTATTCAATGCAAACAAACAAACAATCAAATCTTTCCTCTTTATAATATTAGTAGGTATAGGTTAATTATTTTTTTAAAAGGGGATGCTTTGTGATAAACTATTAAATGGTATTTAAGTAAAAATCTAAATAAAAGTTTCGTTTTTAAACACCCCTGAATTTCTATTCTCCCCATTTTACACCGGTACTGCTTCAGGTTAGACTGGATGACAACCCAAAAAATGGCTGGGAAAAGGCGAGGTAGATTGATTGAGACGGTGCTGATTATATCTCATTTGCCAGAAATAGACATAAAACTTATTTCTATTGCCATATGAGCAGTGGTGGCCGAGTGGTACCGGCCCCGACTTACGAATTGTAAGTCGCGGGTTCAAAGCGAGCCAGTCGCATTACTTTGTGTAATTTATTTCATCACCACTGCTCTCAAAACGGTGAAGGAAAACATCGTGAGGATACCGGCATGTCCTAGAACCAAAAATTCGAAGACTAACCCGCACTGGGCACGCGTGGTGGATTACATCCCATTCCCTCTCCTAGAGAGGAGGCCTGTGTCCCAGCAGTGGGAACTTTAAAAGGCTGATTTTGCTTAAGCTTATGCTATTGCCATAGATAGTCCTTTACTACTAAAACACCTTACGATATTACGGCTTCTTGTGAGCTGCTTATTCAAACTCTTTAACGAACGTGTATAGAAGAGGAATTTGCAAAATATCCTTAGGTATCACCAAAGCTTGTTCGCCACCCCTAAGCAAGCAAGTCGTCGACTTCCGCCACTCTCCCGTCTGCCCGTTTAAATCAATGAAACGTTGAACTTTTATACGATTATGTGAAAAGGGGAGAAGTTTTAAGTTTAATCGTGGAATTATTGGAGTTGCGACGCGTCTGATATGATCAGTATGATGGATGAGGTGTGGGGGTTAGTCGTGGGAAAGGTTTGAGTATTTTGGAATATGCTAGTATGGAAATCACGTTGATTGAGTCTCTGAAAGTTTAGGCTTTTTTATGGATGGGAAATCATCAAATGACTTCTTCCGCTCTAGGCGGAACGAAAGAAAGCGTCAGACTTTACTGACTAAAACCAATCCCTGTTCCTCCTAATACCCTTTGCGTTCCAAGGCTGCGGTGACTCTTTCGAATAAATTCTGCAACCCTGGTTGAACGTGTGGAATACCCACAATTCGCCAGTGGTATTGGGACGAGATGAACTGTACCAGGCTACCAGAAGAGCGTGGGCATTGGCTCAAGCAAAGAGAGGCCAATGCCCGCCAATTGATGCGTTTGAGAGTTTATGAAGGCCGTGAGGACAATTTTACGATAACTATAGAGAATGAAATATAACTCTACAATTAACTTAAAAATGTTCTCACTTTTTAACCGATTTCCAATAAAGGAGGAGGTTCTCAAGTCGACTGTATTTTTTTGTGTGTTACCTCGTTACTTGTTACTGAGTGTACCGATTTTGATGTTTTTTTTTTATAAGAATATAGTGCTTGTTGTGTGGTCCTATTTAAATTTGATTGAGATATATTATGACGACCAGTATTTGAGTTATCCCTAATAATGTGTGGCTTTGACTGATGATGTTCTCATTCCCACTTGTCGATGATGAAACAATAAAAAATACAACCGGCTTCTAAAAAAAGAAACTCAAATAGCATAAAATAACTTTAATTCAGAACTCGGTGTTTGGTTGTTTTTCGTTTTTTGAACACCGACTTCCGAAATTAAAGTTATTTTATATTTTTTGAAAATTTCTCAAAACTTTTTAACAACTTTGCATCTTGCGTTTGCGTATCTAGTTTAATTAAAATCATCCCATTCATGGTCAAGAACAAGGACTTTAGGTGATATGTACCGTGATGATTAAACGCTCTTAAATGAATTTATTTTCTGTCTTCCTCATAGTCAAACTATTAAACTATTAGTATTAAACTATTTATATTAAACTATTAAACACATTCATTTTTAGCTTCACAATCGAACTATATATTTCTAAAATAACATACAACAACTAACTTATGTTACATGCACTGACCACGAAGTCACAAAATTATGTAATGCGGTATGTGCGGCGGTTTGATGATTAATTAACTAATAACTCATATATGGTGTCATCATCTAACATACACATGGTTGTTGTTTAAATTGTATGCATGACTTGCACTTCTTCTGCGCAGATTTATTGCAAGCGATACTTTTTCACCCCCTTTAAGATTGAATTTCTAAAAATCTCTATGCCTTAGTGCTCGCCTACATATATCTGAAACAACCAATCAAACCAACTCTAGCTTTATAATATTAGCATAGAACATAATTATGATACAAAGACAGAGAGAGGACTTTGATGTATAAAAAATACATGTGGCACTCGGGGACTGCCGCGGTAAAGCTATTGAGCATTTTTTTATCAACTTATGCAATTATATATTTAGTACTCTGCGTCATTATGATATGGTCTCGATTCGTTCACCTGGGTTACTGTTCTAATGTAAATCACATACGTTTCACTTAACTTTGTCCCACCGATTGTTTCCGAACGCAGACGTTCGGGTCGGCTCGGTGACGGCGACATAATAGCTCAGTTACGAAGCGACCATTTTAAAAAGGCGGGGCCTAATCGAATGACGTAGCGGTGTTAGGTTATTTTCGTTACGGAATTTCTGGATTCGGTTGCCACGCTCAAGGCCCGCGATAGATAGAAGCTATGCAATAGCTTAAAAAAGAGGTTGTCATTTGATATTTTTCATCGATGTTCATAATTCTAACCACCACTTTCCCATCTTTCTAGGCGAAAAGACTCAACGGCAATGGCGAACTGGCCGCCATCAAGGTGATAAAGCTGGAGCCCGGTGATGACTTCGCCATCATCCAGCAGGAGATCCTCATGATGAAGGACTGCCGCCATCCGAACATCGTCGCGTACTACGGCTCCTATCTCCGGAGGGATAAACTGTGGATCTCCATGGAGTACTGCGGCGGGGGAAGTTTGCAGGTAATTTAATTTATTTATTAGCTTTTTGGCATGAATGAGTGGTGATTCATTACATATAGAGGCGGACTCAATCATTCAGCGGCTTCAGGCATTTTCTACCAGTCAGTCAACCTTTGGTGATGCGGAGACAAATAGTGGTACATAGTCAAATAAAAGAGTAACGAAAACAAGGTTCATTACATACCAAGAGACTTCAGTACTTCGTTGGTTCTGGCTGTCATTTGAAGATAGATATAGTCGTTACGGTAATCAGTAGAGATGCCACGAATAGTAATTTAGCCGAATACAGAATGTTCGGCGAGGTTCTTGGCCGAAGCGCCACACGTCACCGTACGAGTTTAAACTTAAATACGAATGTAAATCTGTTTATCACGATTTTAAGCCAAAACTGCTGAACCTATTTAAATTAAATTTGGCACACAGATACTCTAGAGCCTTAGACAGAACATGGGCTATAGTTTACGCGGACAAAGTCGAGAGAAAATAGCTAGTAATAAACAAAAATTGCTATTCGATATTTGGTCGAATGGTTAACCATATTCGGTCGAATACCAAATAGCGAAAAGAAGTAGCCGAATGACGAATAGTTGACGAATATTTGTGGCATCTCTAGTAATCAACGCTCCAAGTCTACTATTTTTTTATAAATTTGTCAATCTAACACGATTCCATTGTCATTTTTCTAAAAGTTAACAAAAAATAATAACAATTTTTATAATGCAAATTCCAAGTTCAGTCCTAGTTCAGTAGCCTAAAAAAATTGCATCTTCAACGTTATAAGTAAAGAGTAAAGTAAAATAACAGTTTATTTATGCTTTTCTTTATACTGGGGATAAAGAAAAGCATAAATAAACTGTTATTTATTACCACTTTTGTGACCAAGTATATTTCTGTGACCTAAATCGACTTCTGATTGCTAGCACTCGTGACCTGTTAATGACATGGCTCGGTTTTTGATGTTTTTCTTGCCACCCTCTATTATATTTAAATGAGCTTAGTTTTTTTAAAATTATTATTGACTAGCAGCGCCCCGCGGTTTTACCCGCGTAGTTCCCGTTCCCTTGGGAATATTGAGATAAAATATAGCCTATGTTACTCAGGGTGAATGTAGCTTTCTAATGGTGAAAGAATTTTTCAAATCGGTCCAGTAGTTTTTGAGTTTATTTGTTACATACAAAAATATATAAATACAAATCTTTCCTCTTTATGCAATTGGTATATTTTTGGTGCAATGTTGATATTAAATCTCTGCTATTCACTCTATGTATTAAAAAAAACTGCATCAAAATCCGTTGCGTAGTTTTAAAGATCTAATCATACATAGGGACAGACAGCGGGAAGCGACTTTGTTTTATACTATGTAGTGATTATAATTATATATTATAAGCAATAAGTAATACAAGTAGAATAGAATAGAATAGAATAGAAAAACTTTTATTCAGAACAGACACAGCACAACGGTTACTAACACAAATTACAGGAGAAGAAAAGAAGTATAAGTATAGATATAGATAAAATAGATAGGCTCGCGTTTGTACACTCAGACCTGATGATAAGCGATGATGACGATGGAGCACGCTTGCCTAGTATCAGCCATTACTAATATTATAAAGCTGAAGAGTTTGTTTGTTTGTTTGAACGCGCTAATCTCAGGAACTACTGGTTCGAATTGAAAAATTCTTTTTGGGGTGAATAGACCATTTATCGAGGAAGGCTTTAGGCTATATATCATCACGCTTAAGCCAATAGGAGCGGAGCAGCGATAAAGAATGTTTTAAAATCGGGGATTCCATGGGGACGAAGTCGCGGACAGTTAGTAAGTTCATAACCGCCAGGCTGCAGGTATCAAGAAACGCAGACCCCGGCAGTGATTTCTTCTCGACACAATTATGGTATCATTCCCATAATCCACGGTCTACCGTGTAACGATGGAGTATCGCCGTATATTTTGTCCGATGTTTGACCGGGCTTCGCGAAATTGTGCAATTCCATCGCACACTCCACGAAATGTAACCAAAAGAAAACTGATAGGGTGGCAATTTGGCAACAATTTTAACACTCTGGAGCTTTGTGTACTTGCTTTGACAAAAAAAAAAATATGGATGGGAATTCATCAAATGAATTCTTCCGCTTTGAGCGAAGCTGAAGGGAGTGTCAGAATCCTACTGACTAAAACCCATCCGTGTTCCTCCTAATGCCGTTGCGTTCCAGGGCTACAATTTAGCAACTCTGGTAGGCACTGGTCTTGGCGGGCCCCGTCTTCTATGCTGAAATCTCTTTGAGGCGCGCGTGGAACACAGCGCGCCGTCGACCCCAAACCTGGTTGGTATCGGACGGCGAGCCAACCAACGCTTGTCGTCCTTAGGCCCGCGCTTAAGGTGTGCTTTCACAACCTGCATTGTTACTAAGCCTCTCGACCCGATTCTTAACGGACTCAATCATATCAAGCTAGTATTCGTCTTAGACGAATCCCCAGAGATGAATGATGATGAGAAGTACGTTCACTTAAACAATGATCTTTACGTTTCAGGACATCTACCACGTCACAGGGCCACTAACCGAGTTGCAGATAGCCTATATGTGCCGCGAGACGTTGACCGGCCTGTCTTATCTGCACATGATGGGCAAGATGCATCGGTAAGTCAATCTTGCAATATTGCCATTAGGAAGAAGTCAGGTTATAACCACCAAACCACCACCACCACAACCACCATATCCACCAACCCACCACCAACCACCACCAAACTACCACCACCACAAATCACCATAACCACCACAACCACCACCATAACCACCATATTTATCTTTGACCTTCTTTAAATGGGGAACCGATATGATTTGACCAGTACAATTGTATGGACTTTAAAAGAGACTGATCTCTGAGTTTGTTTCGGTGTTTCTTCTCAGGGTAGTCAGCTAGGAAACACCGGCCTCATCTAGTTTATAACGACCAAAATATTGACGTGTAAAAGTGTTATTTACAACCTACTTACAAAATAAATATCATTTATCATTTGATACCAGTGGTCCGGTATGGCCCGGTATACAATTAAATTCACGTGAATTTAATTTTACTACCATAATATGGAGGGCATTTGAATTAAAACGAAAGGCCTAGGAAACGCTGGCGTGATAACAAAGAGGCATTCGCCACTGATTGGTCTGGGAAGAGTGAAACCTTTGGGTGATACCTTTGCCCAGAAGTGGTGCAATAACGGTAGATAAGAAAAATAACTGATTAAACACAATTTATTTCTAAAAATGAGATCAAGTTCACACCACTTGTAATTGCTTTAACGTAATGCAATTGCTTTATACCAATTTATCCATTACAAATATCATAAAAGTCTAGTTATTTTATAAACATTATACTCGTAGGTCACTTCATATTGTAAACATTTCACATAATACTTGTAGTAATACAATAATATATTAACAATAGTATTACTGCACAATACTAGGTAAAGTGACTATTATTTGTGAGATTAGAAAGTAGTAAGGCCTATCCGGCTCGAAGGACCATTCGATAAGATATAAGGTTTTGTAGCCGTGTTGTAAGGTTATATCAGAAATAATACTAATGTATATGTTAGAGAAGAAAAAATAGTATAAATTTGATATATGTAAATTTTTCAGTGACATAAAAGGCGCGAACATCCTGCTCACGGAATGCGGGGACGTGAAGCTGGCAGACTTTGGCGTGTCGGCGCAGATCACAGCCACTATTAATAAGAGAAAGTCTTTCATTGGCACTCCGTACTGGATGGCTCCCGAGGTAAATATCATTAGTCTACTCATTATCACCACCAACCCACTTGCACTTTTGAAAAATGGTATGATGGTGGTATGTATCTACTGTTGAAAGTATAAACAGGGATCTTCAAAACAGAAGAATATAATCTGAATCTGAACTTGATCTGTGATAACAATCAAGAATCAGATTCAGTTATTGCCATCATTTTTCTTGTGGACGGAACGAACAACAATTGTGCATCTCGTATATTGCTAACCGCAAAAAATGGTCTTTAAGCTCATTTTGAGAAATATCTTCTTTTTTGCCTTCTACTCGAAATTCTCGGCACAGAAAAGCCATGAGTTTATTTACATACATATATAACAATTCTCGCCCTGCCTATGTCGTGTTCGTAATTTGATATTGCTAATACAAAAATGTTTTGTTATTTTCTAGGTGGCCGCAGTAGAACGCAAGGGAGGCTACAATCAGCTCTGTGATATTTGGGCGTGCGGTATTACTGCTATCGGTGAGTAATATTGCTACTTATCTAGCTACAAATTACTTCTCAATTATTAACGATGTCTCAGTTTAAAGGATTGTGCTTAGATTGCTTAGAAATGGAAGAGAATTGGCTAAAAGAGCTTTGCCTTGCAGTGGGACACAAATGGTTTATCATCTGCCTAGCCTTTTCCTACCTATATTGGGGTTTGCTTCCTGTCGAACTGGATTCAGCTGAATACCAGTATTTAACGTGGAACGGCTGCCTAACAGACCTCCACAACCCATTAACTGGGTAACACGGTACTTCTTGGCAAGACTGGATCAGATGATCTGGTCAGATTTGTAACTAATAATATTAATAGATGAAGCAAAAGTTATATAATGAAGATCAATGGGCAAGGAAATGATCACAAATAGGATATTTGTTGCTTCTTCAGTATGAATGTGTCCTTCAACTATCAGATTACAAAATAAATAAAGAAATAGAAATTTAGCTTGAATATGATGGTAAAGGAAACGGAAATATGTTGTTGGCAACACCAACAAAGCACTATGCAATCAATACTTGCAACATTGTGCCCATAGTGAATAAGTTAATTGTAAGTTCATTCGTTCTTTGAACGAGTCTCAAAAAATATGGATGTCTGACGAGTAGACGTGTTGCTCTTGTGTCCTAATAAATCTTCTAAAATAGTGTCAAAAAAAAACTGTGTTTAAATCCGACAACAAGCCTCCACCCGCCGACTATCACCAGCATATTCAAAATTACAGTCCACGAAGTAAACATATGTCACATCGCGTAAGAAAATCTAATTTTCGCTTTAGTCAATACAACACTGGTATTTTTCCCACCTTCCAGAGCTAGCAGAACTCCAGCCCCCTATGTTCGAGCTGCACCCCATGCGGGTGTTGTTCCTGATGTCGAAGTCGGGCTTCAAGCCGCCGGCGCTGAAGGAGCGCGAGCGCTGGTCGCAAGTGTTCCACGCCTTCCTCAAGCTCGCCCTCACCAAGAACCCCAAGAAGAGGCCCACGGCTGACAAACTCTTGCAGGTGAGGTTCATCAGCCTAACCTAACTATTGGTAGAGCTGTATTAAACTATTGGTAGGTAGAGCCTCCAATGACAGTATTTTGTAAGACTGGTGTCAGATTATCTGAATTCTGAATACCAGTAAGGGTCCATCCATAAATTACCTAACACGAATTTCGTGAATTTTGACGGTCCCCCCCCCCTCCTTATTACAGCTGGTCATATTTGTGAGTCCCCCCTCCCTAGTGTGACGTCACAAAATTTAGAACCACTCCGTCTTCCTTGTCGCACAATGTCACTCTTTGTCGACCCCCTCCCTCCCCCTTAACGTGTGACGTATTTTATGGATGGCTCCTAACGACTCAAAGATGTTTAAAGGGCAGTATGGACCAACGGTTTAACGTACTTTCCGAAGCACGCAAGAGTTTCGGTATGTAACGGATGGGCAGCCATTCACGGAGCGACTTCTGCAATCGCTGCCTATCCTCGAAGACTGACCAATGATGAATGGCAGTTGATATTAATCCACGAGCCTTTTTGAACCTCCAGATTATTTTGAATAACCTTATTACTTAATATTTTAAACGCGAATGTTTGTATGAATCGATGTTTGTGAAGTACTCTGTTACGCAAAAACTACTGAATGCATCTTCATGAAATTTGGCACAGATTGAGATCATACTCTGGAATAACACACAGGATACTTTTTATCCCGGGATTATGTTCCCTTGGGATAACTTCTGACATTCTCGCGAGCAAAACCGCGGGCATCAGCTAGTAATATTATAAACGTTTGTATGTATGATCTTTGTTACTCTTTTACGCAAAAACCACTGAATGAATCTTGATGAAATTTGGCACCGAGTTAGATTATAGTGTGTCTTATCCCAGTTGTATGTTCCCCTGGGATAATTTTCTACATTCACGTGGGCGTAGTCGCTGGCGGCAGCTAGTGCATTTAATAAAATGATATTTCCTTTCCAGCACGCGTTCTTCCAGCAAGATATGAGCAAGCGGCTCGCGATCGAACTGCTCCACAAGTACTCCAACCCGCCCAGCCACTGCAACAATGAGCCCGATGAGGATACCGTACGTACTCCTATTTAGATTCATCATCTATACTAATATTATAAAGCTGACGAGTTTGTTTGTTTGTTTGTTTGAACGCGCTAATCTCAGGAACTACTGGTTCGAATTGAAAAATTCTTTTTGGGTTGAATAGACCATTTATCGAGGAAGGCTTTAGGCTATATATCATCACGCTTAAGCCAATAGGAGCGGAGCAGCGATAAAGAATGTTTTAAAATCGGGGATTCCACGGGGACGAAGTCGCGGGCAGCAGCTAGTCTTTACTAATATTATAAAGCTGAAGAGTTTGTTTGTTTGTTTGAACGCGCTAATCTCAGGAACTACTGGTTCGAATTGAAAAAATCTTTTTGGGTTGAATAGACCATTTATCGAGGAAGGCTTTAGGCTATATAACATCACGCTGCGAGTAAAAGGAGCGAAGAAAAACTGGAAAATGTGGAAAAAACGGGGAAAATTATTCATCTTTGAGGGCTTCCGTTGCGTGCGCTGCGAAAACGGTTCAAGATACCAAAAAAATATGTAGGAAAGAATTATTCCTCTTAAAATGATCTAAAAAAATGTCCGCGGCAGTATATGTCTATCTTTTAAGATTAACTCACGAGAACCGTTTTTATGGTAATCAAATTTGGTCGAATGTGATGAAAGTTTGTATTAAACTTTGTCAATTTTAAACCGATCGGGCTGAGAGTTTCAAAATCGGGGTTAAAGTAACTATTCCACGCGGACGAAGTCGCGGACAGAAGCTAGTAATGGCTATAATCCATAAATTGCGTCACACGAATTTAATGATTTTTGACGTACTCGACTACTGACAAAGGCTTGCATTGAATGGCCAGGTCCACTTAAATCTGTGTGGTTCTTTCTTCAAAATACCATTTCAGACACAGATCTGCATGATTTTCATATAACAACTAGATCGCTATGTCAGGGGTTCATTTCATGTTAGTCGGTTTGAGTTCTTTATATGTGGCCTACCCAAATGTCCTTACTTTGGTATTGTTCGTCAAATCGTGGAGCTCCTTAAAGTTCTAAGTTTGAGCTACACGATAACTGACAAATGCTTGCACTGTCTGGACAGGTCCAATCAAATCTGTGTGGCACTTTCCTCAAAAGGCTACCTCAGATATTAACGTACATGGTTCTCATATGACTTGACCAGTACGGATTGTATGGACTTTAAAAGAGACTGACCTCTGAGTATGTTTCGGTGTTTCTTCTCAGGGTAGTCGGATAGGAGACACCGGCCTCATCTAGCTTAAAATGACCAGAAATATTGGACTTGTAAAAGTGTTATGTTTAACCTACTTACAAAATAAATATCATATATCCCAAAAATTAGTACAGTGAAATTCGTTTATTATGACGCCGCTTATATTGACCAACCGCTTAGTATGAAGTAAAACTGAGCTAATTTTGGTTTTCATATTAAGTTCTTTAAAAAAAGTAAGGATATAATGACTTCGTTTATTGACATGTCGCTTATTATGACCTATTTTTCAGAAATTATGTTTGGTTATAGTGAGGGACATGATTTCTAATTGTTTCTGAGTCATTTTGTTTTGATTGATCTATGTCTATCAACATTTTCTTTTTGTGAATATTGTATGTTTATTACACGATATAACTAACAAAGATGGGATTTTGTTTAATTCCTAAGATGACGTTTTTTATGACGTCCGCTTAGTATGACATGTTTTTCACTTCCCTTCGATGTCATTATAAGCGGATTCAACTGTATGTATGTCCACAGGCGATGTCGAACGTGCCCCAGCGCATAGCATCGAAGCACACGGGGCGCGGCGGGCGGCGCGTGGTGGCGGAGCAGGCGCACGTGCGGCCGCGCTCGCTGCTCACCGACCACGCCGTGCCCGCCAATAGCGGCCGCCCCACCTCCCTGCTCGACGAACACGTCATCTCCACAGCCAATCGCGTCCGACTTATGACTGGCGAAGGCAGGGAGCCCACCAATAGGAGGTCCGGAGTCTACGACGACTCGCCAATCGTGGATTTGGACGCGGATGACGATTTGAGTGTGCGCTCTATGCCGAAGGTTATTAATTTTGGCGTGGAGGTTAATAGGAGCTGTGATGGCGATACTATTAAGAGGAATGGTGAGTCTTTCTTTTCTTAAGATTAAACCCTTATATTCTCATCAGGTCATGTGTACCATGTTACCCGGTCGATGGGTTGTGGAGTTCTGGTAGGTTTCCGCTCCACGTAAAATAAATACTGGTATTCAGCTTAAAAGCGTGTACGCCTTATGGCATTTCATACAAATTATCAAGTCACTATTTTGCGAAATGACTGAACCGATTTTAATGAAACTTCACACATTTAAGCAGGATACATAGGTCTAAAAAGTTATTTAAATATTTTCGAAATGTCTTATTTAAAAAAAGATAACTGGAAATTTATATTTGTAAGGAAAATTTAAAATGGGTCTTTATTTAAAACAAAAATCGGCTGTCCCCTACATTTTCATTAGTTATACGAACATAAAATGTAAGGAACAGCTGATTTTTTTTCGCGAGATTTCAGGTTTGGTCCCATATTAAAAGTTGTTCATAATGATGAGTACAATGACCTCTTAAGAGGTTGTTGGTGTTTTACAAATAACCCTGTATATACACTTAACTAACTAACAATAAAAATAGTCAAAAGATGGCGTCGAAAGTTCCTCCGCATCGCTGGCAGTGACTAGCCTTTTGGGTACAATACCAGTGGGTAATGTACCCAAAAGGCTGACAGCATTCTTATTAAAAAAATATACAAATGCTGTATTGTCTATTCTATTGTATATCTGGGAGAGCAGTGGTGGCCGAGTGGTAACGGCCCCGACTTTATTTCATCACCACTGCTCTCAAAACGGTGAAGGAAAACATCGTGAGGAAACCGGCATGTCCTAGAACCAAAAATTTGAAGACATGTGACATTCACCAACCCGCTCTGGGCCCGCGTGGTGGACTACGGCCCAGTCCCTCTCCTAGAGAGGAGGCCTGTGTCCCAGCAGTGTGTGACGCTGGGTCACAAGATGTGAGGTTTTCCTACCTCCCAACTCGTCTACAGTGTGTAGGATGGTAGTATTGGAAAAATAAAACTTGATTGGTGACTTGATTGTTTATTTTTTATAGTAAGAGAAAAGAAACTGTAACAAAACAAAATAAAAGATTACAAAAGGAGTCCTAAAGAGTTATAAACGGAAGGTAGGTAGATGGTTATAAAAGAATGTTTATTACAAAACTTACCCCGGGTTTCTAACTGTTACATGATATTACACTGGTAAGGGTAACTATTGAAAATTATGATTTGTAGTGCTCTGCTTGAGCGATTTGGTAGGACTGAATCAAAAAATCTGCGCAGTCAATGAAAAAAACGGAATTCTAAATATTTTTGAAAATAGATACATTTTCTTTTCATTACAATAAAATTAAGGAGTTTTCAGTCATCGTGGAGGTTTAAAGTCCACGAGACTGAAAACGCAACGACATCGTTACAAGTGGGAACGTTAAAAGGCTGATTATGCTTATATGTATTGTCTATTGCAGCCTACCACAGACAGTCTAGTGAAGACTGGAGCGTAGCCTCACTGATGAGCTGTCCCAAACACAATCCGCTGCAGGATCATTCTGTCGACACCATGCCGTCGAGCGAAAAGTAAGTAAACCAACAATTTTTACTATATTAGACCTTCCTTTGTTACTTTTGTCGCTTTTTATTTGTTGTTTTTTATTCGTTTATATATTATGTTTATAGCAAGTGGTGTCGGGTGATCACGGGTGATGATATATTGAGAATGAGTTTAAGGTACTTAAAATTGTTTTGGCCAAAACAGTTGCAAAAAATTTAAGTTTTTTTTTTGTTTTCTAACAGTTAGGGTTTTCCGTGTGCTAATAATTTTGTGGTGGAGGTTTTTTTTTAAGTTTTTTTTTCGATTTTTATTTTTCAATTTTAATAGTTTTGTTTTTTAAATGATTTCTCCCTGAGTGTTGTGTGAATGCACAAATTGATAGAATAGTTACACTTTTGATTATGTGCATGATTTGGGCGTTCGTTTTCTATTTGGCTTTATGGTTTCTCTATGGGATGGGCTGTCGTTGTCTATGGTATCTTGGAGAGGTAAGGCGTTTTTATTCGCTGTCTATGGCGCTCTGTTGTTGCCTTCAGTGTGTTTTTTAAAATGTATAATAAGGTCTAAAATTCTATTATAAGAATGAACCAAGTTATAAAATATAGTAAATATTAAAGGTAATTTTGCGTTTTCATTCTTGTTATGCAAATTTAGACCTTATTTGTAAGACTTCTAAATCGAAATATAGCCAACAGTGAATGAATCGCTATTTTTATACATCTTCAAAGTCTCGCCCATAATGAAAAAAGAGAACATACGAGACAGCGAAACGAAAATTATCATCATTACAAGAAAACCGGTCATTGTTAGCAAAGGTTCTTTTTTATTAGTTAGCGAAACTTCACAATATATGGGTTATCAAAATCTAAAAATATATAAATTATGGGTTATCAGCATCTTATCAAAATATATAAATAGCGTTTATTTTCCAAACCATGTAAAAATATGTTTATTATTTATTGGGTCTATAACGTAAAAACTAGTAAGCATGGGATATCAGTATTTTATTTAGCAATCAAATATACCCAGCTGCATTGTGAAGTTTTACCGATTAATAAAGAAGATATTTGCACAGCATACAGGGTGACTGATAAGAAAAAAGGAAAACACTACAAAAAAAAAGGTTCATCGTCGATTGTGTATTTAATTAATAGGGTAGTTAACTAAAAAAACTGATTAGTCCGTCAATAGATTTCCAAAAAATATTGGAGACGTATTTTTTCTTTTTTCACATAAACAAAAAATGAAGACGATACAGTGCGTAGAAAACTCGTGTGACGTCACTACCCGCTACAATTTTTACCGAGCCGTAACGTCACACGCTCCCACTCCTGATCTTTCAGGAGTGGGAGCGTGTGATGTCACGTGCTGATGCTTTGTATCTTCGTCAGTTTTTATAGATTTGATAAAGGAAAAAATACGTGTCCAATATTTTTCTATAATCTAACTGACGGACTAATTAGAATCATATTTTTTTAATCAGGAAACATCCCTATTCTACAACCAAGTGAGTATGATCTATACTGTATCTCTCTTGTTTTAGGAGTCTCTTGCAATATATCGATGAAGAGTTAATGCTCAGGTAAACGGAGAGGTTTTGAGTTTGCATGACGTAAAACATGTCATCTTGTAATATGTGTTTTTGTTAGAGCTTTCAACGCTGTTCGGAATAACATCAAACATTCAGATTTTTGTTTAGACGGTTCAACTTTGAGAAAGGGTAACATTTTATACGGTTTGAGATCGGTTCATTTTTATTGTGTTTCATACAAACGTTCGATTGGATTTGGAATTAATTAATTAATAGATTTTAACACTTTCGGTGGCCAGAAATCAGCATATATGAGTAAAAAAATATTTTTCGTGTGCACACAACTCCGAATGTGTTAATAAATTTTGATGCGCGTACGCAAGATTATCATCATAATGATCTACAGCCCGACTTAGCCCACTGCTGGAGCTTCTCTTTTCTTGTGTCAATTGCCATGTTATTGTGCCAGCCTGGTCCAGGTTCTACCGGCGATGGCAGCATTGCCTCGCCAATATAACTAGGTCTACAAAGTTCGGCGGGACAAAGTGTAATTCCAACTTTCTATAGAAACTTAAAATTGATTTCTTTGACTCTCTGCAACTCTTTTTCGAAAAAGTCCTATCATAAGACCCTTTTAAGTGTGGTGGAATTTGTTCTAAAGCCAGGCACTAGGAGGATCACGGGTGGGTTTTCGTCAGTAAGAATCTGACACTCTTCCGCTTCGAAGAAGTTATTTGAAGATTACCAATCCTTAAAAAAAAAACCCTTTTAGGCATCTCGCGTATGCATACTAACCTAAATTTATAAGCTTAACTCATTTCCAAGAATAAGTAAGTTTGAAAGTTTGTATGAAACACTGAGTATAGTAATTGTTCTTAAATACCTGTGAATCAACCAATACGTCCTGCTGTGGACTGCCGGTGAAATAGTTGGATGATTGAACCAAAATGGTGGATGAATTTTTACAAATTTTGAATGCCTGAGCATCTAAAAAAATGTGAATCAATTTTGTTGAACCGTGTAAAGCTCTGGACAAATTGACGCGAATTCTGCGCGGGATTTAGAACGCGAGCATCGGTAATTTTTAAATCGAAGTCAATAAATTTATTTCAATTAGACCAGAAAGTCAACATTTACAGTTAAAAAAGAAATTTTAATAATATAGTGACTTTAACTAGATTATGATCATGAAGTCACGACACCACATACGCGATTGTTTGAACATCTCCTAACAAGATACTTGACAAAATTGTGCGCGTTTAATCCCGCTTCCCGCACGATATTCGCCGCAGTTAAGCCAGAGCTTAAAATCGCCATAGAAGACTGCAAAAATCGGTAAAAAAAAAACTAAAACGAAGGGTTGTAATTAACAAATTTTAATATCATCTGCATTTTAGAATAGTATTATGGCTTTTGAAAATAAATATTCCGAACAGCCAGTATTTAGATTTAGTTTGGATTAATGTGTAAAATAGTTTCAATTTAATTATATAAATTGCTGAAAAATTGAAGAACGCGGTTTTACAGACTTTTTATGCTAAAAAAAACATACGAAAAATAACTTCATTTACTCTTACGTTCATTAAAACTACTCATAACAGTTTGCTTTTTTTTAGTAAGGAAAGAAATGATGTTGTAATATGGAAAAATAACGTATTTTTTCTCAAGTTTTGCCTATTGGAAACGAAACTAATTTTTATTTAAAAAACCATACTAAATTTAAGAAATTAGGAACTGTGAACTTATTACACAGCGAGAGTTAAAATAGCCAAAATCATAGTAAACAACATTTTGGATTTTGAGGTTTCTGTAGTACATTAGATCAATTTTTAACACTTTCGGTGCTCACAACTCGTCGTTATATGTAACGACTTATAATTCTGAGTTCTGGGCGCAGAAAGTGTAAAAAAAGTCCATGATCGCGTATACCAAAATACATGAATATAACATGGACCCTTCGTGTATACATAATCAGCCTGTTAATGTTCCCACTGCTGGGATACAGGCCTCCTCTCTAGGAGAGGGAATGGGCCGTAATCCACCACGCGGGCCCAGTGCGGGTTGGTGAATGTAGCATGTCTTCGAATTTTTGGTTCTAGGACATGCCGGTTTCCTCACGATGTTTTCCTTCACCGTTTTGAGAGCAGTGGTGATGAAATTAACTACACAAAGTAATGCGCCTGGCTGAGTTTGAACCCGCGACCTACAATTCGTAGGTCGGGGCCGGTTACCACTCGGCCACCACTGCTCTCTTCGTGTACACGGTAACATGAAAAGTCTGTAATGAAAAGCGATCCAAATTTAAAAAAGAAAATCGCTTACAAAAAGCATTTGGAAAATTAGTGCGTAGTCGTAGCATGAAGCATGGTTCAAAGAAAGCTTTGCAGCTTAAACATTATGTGTAAAGCAAACATAAACTAAAAGTAAAGTGTAAAAATACCCGTAAACCAATGTTCGATTCATAAAGTATTTTTGAAAATAAAACGGTTTTATATCCCACCAGCACCACTTGTTATTTTAACACGAATAAATATTAAGCTTGTCTACGTGACACCTTAACATTAAAACCCTCCCACATTTGTGTCTAACAGCACTGCGATATCCCCCAAAAAAGCTACTAAAACTCCCAAAATTATTTTACCAAAATGGTAATTTTTCATTTCTCATTACAGGGCAACACTACCATTAACAGCGGAAACGGCGAACATGTCGCAGGGTGGCAACACCGCGCTATCAATGCACGACCAACACCTATCTCAGTGTATACAGTTAAAACAAAACTTCTTGAACAATTCTACCGCAAATATCTATCAAAATCTCACGTCGACTTTCCAAAGTCCAATAGGTGCTTCACGAGTCTCCATCGATGACCCTCTGTGCAGGAAAATAGGCGAAGACATCATGTATGTCGATCAACAAGAAAACGACCATTTAGATTTACAAAGGAATGCGAACTGCGAATGTGGTCTATGCCCCAAACCAGAGATCAGAGACAACAACACTTTGAGCGACCTACAGAGGTCTGTAGCAAAGTGTTCTTGTGACGTCTGCAACTCAAACGGGGACATACTATCCTACTACAGAAACTGTTCAAACCAAAACACAGATTCAGGAATAGTAATCTGCGAGCAATGTAAAAAGCAAAAAATCTCCGTTTCGAACTTCAGAGCATTACAAATCGCGAATAGGTTAAGAATATCTGAAGACGACAAATTACAAAATGGCGCTACGGACGATGACTTGTGTAGGAAAATCGATATGAGTATGAATATGGAGGACAAGGTCTTTGAACATAGGAAAAAGCACAACAGGCACCATTCTGACTCAGTTACTGCTGGTATAGACTTGAATCAGTTCTGCCAATGTGAACTGGAGGTTAAAAGAAAAACGTCTTCCGTTGATGAAATATTCAAAATGGTGGATGAAAATGGAAGGGACGCTAAAGCGGAGGTGGTTGATGAAGAGGTTAAGACTACGCAGAGGCAAAGGAGCTTGTCGGACAGTCAGCGGGATAAGGCCAAAGTTGATAATAAAGGTGAGTGATAAAAATGTTAACGTGTCTGTCTTTTCAGGTTTAAGTCTTACTTGATTTTTTCAAATCAAATCAAATCAACTTTATTCGTAAATGTAGGTTTCAATACAATAGGATGTCATTTTAAACTGGTCAGTTCGCTACATTTTACTCGAGAGCATACAAATAATAATAATATTGGTGGTGTCGAAATAACAGACACACATTTAAAATAAAATAGGCAATTCAATTACATACATACTAACAATACATAATTACACAATTAAAATGTCAAAATAATATTAATAATATAATCTAAAATGTAATATTCTATAGTCTAAATGTCAAAAAAAAAAAAAAAAAAAAAAAAAATTGATTGAGTCAGGCGTTACTTTGCGGAAATCCATTTTAAATTTGAAAATGAAAACAATATATCTAGTTTTAATTTCCGCGAATATTAGTGGGTTGCAGGTATGCACCTCCCTCCCGCCCGCTATATTATGCACATGCAAGATTACTGGGCAAATGCAAGGATTTTAAGCACATGCAGGAAGGCAATGCAAAACCCAACACCATTACCGACACGTGTTTCGCCTCTCCACGAGGCATCCTCAGGGGACGTGTTGACTCGCTGACCGTTGAGTTGCGACTGAGCATTTAGTACAAGGCACCCCCCTTTTATACACTGCCACCGTTGGTTATTTGTGTACAACTACCCACAAACATTCGCAGTAAAGGGGAAGAAACCAAATTCGTCTGGTCATTCAACAGTGCAAAATTATTACTGTTGAATGACCAGACGAATTTGGTTTCTTCCCCTTTACTGCTGTCCCTTGAGTGTAAATTACATATAGCTCGTATGCATTTTTTTTGTGCGATGAAAACATAATTTCTATCTGTCGAGTTACCCCAGAAAATGACTTCGTATCTTAAAACTGATTCTACGTAACTATGGTAGGCAATAAGCACGGCGTCACGGTTCACACATTTTGACAGTTTACAAAGAGCAAAAGCAAAACTGTTAAGTTTTTTACAAATCTCTTCAACATGCGGTTTCCACGTAAGTTGACTGTCTATCATTAACCCCAAAAACTTTGTTGTGCCCGTTTTTGTAACTGACTGTCCATTGTGACTGATATTAACCTGTAGATGTTTTCGTTGTCGCTGACTAAAATGCATTATACACGTCTTTTCTAAATTAATTTTTTTTTAATTCGAAGCAATCTCTCGTCTTTGAGACTATCGTCATCAATTCAAGGATCGGCTTTAGTGTTGTCAGTTTTAAATTGCGATTTTATCTCAATCAATCAATTTTAAATTCGAAACAAATGGCCAATTGGCCATCATCTTTGTAATACATACTTTTGGTGTATGATCAACGTCTGCGAGGATTAGAGCTCGACCACAGACTACACAGCTCAGACAGGGCACTCTCATAGAGTAAAATTCGACTCGCCTAAGGTTCACATATCATGTATGACAGCTTTTTTTTTTTTAATTTAACTCTGTATTCGGTGCAGAACTTATGCAAAGGCATGGTACGGTTTCAGCCGAAAAGGATTTTCTTGCTAGGAAATTTACTTTAATTTTTTACTTTCATTTCATGAGCATATTGCAATAATTGCAATGTTTATACAATTACTGCAATGTTTTATGAATAAGTAAGAAAGAGAACATTAGGGGAAAAAAAAAACTTCTTATTGCTTTCATTTCTTTTTATTTTTTAGTTTCGTCATACATTTATTCAATGCTTTTGACTGCATATGAGGCAACAAGGGTTTATTTTGTAGTCTGAAAACATCTGTGCCTTTTAATATTTTATTAATAACATTGCACCAATTAAATACTGCCAATCTTAAGGTTAATGCAAGAAAGCATTCAGAAACTGCATCCTTATGCAATTCACAATTTAAGAAGGAAAACAAATACTTAGATTTAATATGATTTTTTATACTTTTTATAACAGGACTCCGTTCAGGTTGATTTTCTAAGTATTTGTTTGCTTCTTCTATGATAACTCCAAAATATCTCACAGCATTTTCTGAGGGGTAGGTCAATTTCTTTTCTTCCATGCTCTTGAACTCTCTAAAGGAAATCCAATTATTTATGCTATTTTTATCATAATTGGATCCCCTACTAGTCAAATTTTCTTCACATTGGAGACACTTTATTTTTTGTAATATTTTTCTTATGACCCACCCAGCTGTAAAAGCACGTGAGTGAACATTTAGCCTTTCTTGCCTTGCAGACCTTTGAATGCTTTCACTTTCAACCCAGTTTAGTAGCTCAGAGGAATCAGGTGAACAAACTAACTCAGAATCTGCAAGTGATAAACTTACAGATTCAGAGTCAGTTTGTTCATTATTAAAAAGTGATTTTAATTTTAATAACTGTTCACCTGAATCCTCTTCACAATTGTAGCTATCTGAGTGAAATTTTATGAACCTCGTGATTAACAGTGATTTAAAGGTACTTTTGAAGGCATGGCAATCTGGATTTGTGTTTCTAAAATTATACGCCCGCATTTGTCCAAAAAAGTTTTCGATGGGATCTGAATTTAAATATCGCGGGCGCATAATTTTAATATTTTTTTCATTTAAATATTGCCACACTCTTTGGTAACTTTTCAATGTTGTAATCCAATTTTTTAATGATGGCACAGATGTTTCCTTACCATGCTTGTCAATAAACTTAATAAGTTGCAATTTTTTTATAGCTTCCCTCCAAAATTCGTGATGCTGGGACTTTCTTGTTACTGCCTGTCTTAACGGTTTCCCTTTGGAAGTCTTGTTGAAGCCTGTTCCATTGACTGAATCAAACAGGTCATCAAAAAATGCTACAACTTTAGCGGTGTTCTTTAATGTAGAGCTTACTAGTGTTCCATCTGCATAATGAGCTACAACAAGTAAAATAAATAATTAGAAAAGAAACACCTAGTCAGTACAGCAGTACTAAGGTTATAAACAAAATTCGTAAAACAAAAAAATTAATATAATCATTAACTTACAAAACTGAGCAGTATATGATAATGTAGCAGCTACTGTCTTGCTGAACACTGTAGTGCAGTTTTTCACCTGAAATAAAATTATATAAATTACAATTAAACAAGTACCAGAACTCATCATTTATCCATAGTAAAGTACTGTTTGAGGATTTGAATATATAATATCACAACATATGAATAAATAACACAATTACCTTCATTTTTTTAATTTTCTCTGGAATGACATGTTCGTCAGTCAACTTATGGAGGAGTCGGGACTGTGCATGATTGCAGTCAGTTTTGTAGACATCCACGATGTCATTCCATTTCGATATTTCTCCATTAATTGTTATATTTTTTGTGATAAAATTATTTCTTAACCCTTTAATTAGGTGTGGTGGATCGTGAATTACACTGAGCTTCTGTCCGCTAATTACAATAACATCATCTGAAACATTAAAATTATATTGTTACAATAAACATCAAAACATTTAAAGGATGGGGCCCATACAGGCATAATTTTAAATGATGTCAAACAAGGGTGCACTTAAAGAGAACAAGATTTACTCACCAATATTTTCACTGGCCATTATTTGCAGTCGCCTTGTGTCTTCTTGGAGACTCTTTAGGGCAGCCCGGAATGCTGTACCTTGGTCGCACACCAAAGCCAACGGTTTTAGTCCAGTGTTTACAACAGCAGCAATCATGTCCTTTAGGATTTGTTTTAATTCAAGCCCAGAGGTTGCTCCTTTACAGAAATAAAAGGCCAGAGGCTGCTGCCACTTATGAACCACTCCCCGTAACATAAACACAAGGGCATGGTCAGCGAAATCATTCGTTTTTGTAGTAAGTTCCACAAATCCATTAATAATATCTTTATGTTTGTCATAAGACAAGGCTGCTTCTAAAGCCACTTCATCAAAAAGTATGGAGCAATATTTTTTTTCTCCATCCCAAGTGCTGACCTGAAAGCAATATGAGAAAATATTATTTATATTCATTCATATAATTTTGGCTATAAATAATAAAATAAAAAAGCAGATTATAGACTACTTAATTTTAAAAAATATTATTACCTCTTTTCTCACAGCTTCAAATATTTGAGGATTGATTCCTGTTTCTATATTTAATTTAGAAATCATTTTGTTCAGAGTATACTTAGATGGCAAAATAAATATTCTATGAAGAAATCTATAGCACTTTGGGCTCTGTTTCATTATTGCCATGGCTATTAATTTCTCTTCATCTGAGAATCGCCTGCCCCTAGCTTTTTTAGTGCACTGTTTTATCTGCATCCATAAAAAAGATTTTGCCATTGGATTCAGATTTTCTGTAAGCTTTTCAAATGACTTTTCTTTAGAAAATTTCAATGCTTTTTTAGCCCGTATATTAAAATTAAGCTGCCTTCTTGACTTCGTGTATTCTTTATACAGCCTTGAACAATGCGGCGAAAGCTTATTTTTCTTATATATGAATCTTCGTCTTCTCTTTGCAGATGGAGTACAATGCAAAACTTCTGAAAAATAAATAAAATAATTGACTACCATATCAAATAGTTTCCTATTTAAACTCTGTCCAGTTAGGTAATTTAATATTTTATTTTGGAACACCCAAAAATCTATCTTACAAATATATTATACTAGCTGCTGCCCGCAACTTCGTCCCCGTGGAATCCCCGATTTTAAAACATTCTTTATCGCTGCTCCGCTCCTATTGGCTGAAGCGTGATGATATATAGCCTAAAGCCTTCCTCGATAAATGGTCTATTCAACCCAAAAAGAATTTTTCAATTCGAACCAGTAGTTCCTGAGATTAGCGCGTTCAAACAAACAAACTCTTCAGCTTTATAATATTAGTATAGATAAATAAAGTTATATAAATATAACTAAAATTTCACAAAATTTTCAGTTGTAAGTTTGATGACTTGTTTAATAAGTCACATTAACTGATGATGTATAAGATTGTCATTTCCACTCTTCCAATAGCTAATATGTAACTATTTGTATTTCTTACCTGCTATTGGTTCGTTAATGACGTCATGCCCACATCCAGATGTAGAAGGCAAAGAGTGTAATGATGAAATTACATCGACTTCCATTTCTGAAATGTATATTAATACTAATATTAATTGTCTGTAATAAAAACAACTATAGGTGCTAAGGAGCTCGCAAGAACAACAATATTAAAATTAGCTACAGAAAAAAAAGATACTTTTTTGTAACTTTATCATAATATTAGAATTTAAAAGAAAGTTACCATCACCGACAATGTTGTCAGTTTTAGAGTGTTTCTCCACAACTTCTGGTTTACAATAGGTGTGATCAAAATGTCTTCTTTCTTGAAAATAGTCATGATCATGCTTGACACTATCTGAAACAAATTTTAAGTTTGTAGTATTTCACTATAACTTGTGCAGATCATAAATCTATACTAATATTATAAAGAGGAAAGATTTGTATTTTTGTATGTAATGAATAAACTCAGAAACGACTGGACCTATTTCAAAAATCTTTCACCGTTAGGAAGCTACATTCACCCTGAGTAACATAGGCTATATTTTATCCCCGTATTCCCACGGGAACGGGGACTCAAGGTGTATCCGCGGGGCGCTGCTAGTTTAATATAAATTGACTACACCTAAGTGTAGTCAATTTATATTAAACTACTTTTCTATATTAAACTAATTTCAAATAGATACTTACTACCAGCGTGGTCGGGTATTAATGCATCGGTTTGAGGAATTCCACTGGATATCTCGCGAGCAGTAAACAACGTTGGATAGGCGTCGGGGCAAAGGCGAACTCTATCACGCGTTTTTGAAAGAAACCTCTTCTCGAAATGATTTCGACACACAAACTGTTTGCGAAGTTTTTGGTAGCTCAAGCTCCGCAGTTTTGCACAGTTAATGCACTGTAACCATTTTTTGAGTCCTATCTCACTCTTTGGAAACATATGAAAACTGACGTCCTTTCGTCTACTAGCGCAAGTTACAACACAGCACTTGTTGTACATGATGCACTATAATATTACAGCTTCAGAAATTGAGAGGATAAGTTACGGAAATAAATCAACGCAGAACTTCACTCGATCAACTTTGAAACCGTTTGAATTTAAACTTCATAAAATATTTCTTCAAACTTCAGTTTGACAGATCAACAAAAATGGCGTCACACAGACAGAAATATGGAAGGCGGGAGGGGAGGGAACTGTCAAATGAGATATGTGAACCATAGACACAAGGTTGAGATATTTTACTTGAAGATTACCTGACCAGAGCTCGACAGTCCTATGTGTCTTAGCGTTATATTATATGTATAGCCTATAACCTGTCCAGGAGTATGGACTACAATCATACCAAGTTTGGTAAAATTCCTTCAGTAGTTTTTGACCCATGCGTGCAGATACAGACAGACAGACAAAAAATTTACTGATTGCATAAAACTCGTGCACCTATGCCAGTTCCCATAGAAAAATGTTCGAACCCCTTTCAATGCATTAAATCCTTTTTAACTGATTGTTTCCGTGACAAAAAAAAATGCTGTCCTTTTAGTAATTTTACTGACTAATTAAATAACATTTCTCAGGAAATACACTACTTTTGTCAATTAAAAAAGAAACTCATGTAAACGTAAATTGGGTGGTGTTGCCGAAACGCCATAACGGCGTCTGTAAGTGCGGACTTTAGGTGTATACAAGTAGAGTACAAGACATCATAATATGCTGGTCCGCAGTGGGCGCGCTGGAGGGCGCGGGCACGCCGCCGGTTCCGCCGCGACGCGCGCGCGGCCGCCGCCACACGCCGCCCCGCGCTGCGCCCAACGGCCTGCCTCCCACGCCCAAGGTCCACATGGGGGCTTGCTTCTCTAAGGTATGTCCGCATCCCCCTTCTCTGCACCTCGATATACCTATATATATTTTCGTCTAAAAACACTAAACACTGGCTTCACTCGTGTGTAGGACGGAAATTACACCTAGGGACCATAATCCTAAGAAGAGAAGTATCCTATAGCCTAGTCAGACAGATCTACCCTTATGCCAAGTTCCATCCAAATCAGCTGTTAAAACGTGAAGAGATGAAAAACAAACTTTTGCATCCGAACAAATATTACAAATGCGAGATTGTTTTTTTACACCTATATTAACGCGAGCGCAGCCACGGGCTAAAAACTAGTTTATAAATAGTTAACCACTCAGTTACTGGGTGCGTGCATTTCATACTAATTTTCAAGTCACTATTTTGCGAAATGACTGAACCGATTTTTATGAAACATCACTCATATAAGCAGGATACATAGGTCAAAAAAATTAGTTAAAACATTTTCGAAATATCTTATTTTAAAAAAGATAACTGGAAATTTATGTTTGTATAACATGAACATTTAAAATGGGTCTAATTTAACTGTAACACTATTTATCGAAAATGTTTTCAACTAACTTTTTAAACCTATGTATCACATACATACATCTTACACACACACACAGAGACACACACAGATCTCTCTCTCTCACACACACACATATGTACACTCAAATGGATATTTTTCTTAGAAACTTTAGATCTGATAGAATCCAGGGGCCTAAGTCTGCTATTTTTATAAATTTGTCATTCCAACACGATTCCATTGTCATTTTGCTAAAAGTTCGTAATCTGCTAAATTCATAATGGTCGATCACTGGTCGGTCAATGGTCTCGTAATACTTTTTGATAACCGAGCTATTAAAAACAATGACTGCACAATGACGTTCTAATGGTAGGTCACTGATTAAAGGAACTTTCAAAATTTTAGCAGACTACCGCATACGTCTGTAATTCATTTGTCATTATGTACGAGATTACCATTCTATGCCATATCTTTCAATGGAGTGTCAGTGGTTGACCACTGGAAAGTCATTGTGACGCTATTTTATTAGTAGATTACCAAACTTGTAAAAATGAACCATTATGAGATCAATGTTAGACCATTTTGACACTATTGTAATAGCAGACTCAGGGCCCTGCTTATGTGTTTTACACACATAAGCAGGATTCTATCAGATCTAAAGTTTACGCACATAGGCCTAAAAAGGTTTTCATTAAAATCGATTAAGTCATTTCAGAAAATAAGGACTTGAAAATTTGTATGAAATGCCGTTCGGAGTATACACTCTTAATTCGATATCTTTTATCTGCAGGTGTTCAACGGGTGTCCACTTAGGATCAACTGTACAGCGTCATGGATACACCCTGACACGAGGGACCAACACATACTTATCGGTAAGTAACTTAATGACAACTGTATTTATCTATCTAGTCTAAATATATATAACTCAAAAGTGACTGACTGACTGACATAGTGATCTATCAACGCACAGCCCAAACCACTGAACGGATCGGGCTGAAATTTGGCATGCAGATAGATGTTATGACGTAGGCATCCGCTAAGAAAGGATTTTGATTATTTCTACCCCCAAGGGGATAAAATAGGGTATGAAAGTTTGTATGAAACTTTGTCAATTTTAAACCAATCGGGCTGAGAGTTTCAAAATCAGGGGTAAAGTAACTATTCGACGCAGACGAAGTCGCGGGCAGAAGCTAGTTTAACCATATACTCACAAATAAAAGCAATGCTTAAGATACTCTCAACATTACGAATACTAATGGCTGGCTAATGGCTTTGAAAAGTTTTATGGTGGCTTCCAGTAATCTTATAAGTAAAGAACTATTCACAAATAAAAGCAATCCTTAAGATACTCTCAACATTACGAATACTAATGGCTGGCTAATGGCTTTGAAAAGTTTTATGGTGGCTTCCAGTAATCTTATAAGTAAAGAACTATTCACAAATAAAAGCAATCCTTAAGATACTCTCATCATTACGAATACTAATGGCTGGCTAATGGCTTTGAAAAGTTGATGGTGGCTTCCAGTCATCTTATAAGTATAGAACTATTCACAAATAAAAGCAATCCTTAAGATACTCTCAACATTACGAATACTAATGGCTGGCTAATGGCTTTGAAAAGTTTTATGGTGGCTTCCAGTAATCTTATAAGTAAAGAACTATTCACAAATAAAAGCAATCCTTAAGATACTCTCATCATTACGAATACTAATGGCTGGCTAATGGCTTTGAAAAGTTGATGGTGACTTCCAATAATCTTATAAGTAAAGAACTCTTCACAAATAAAAGCAATCCTTAAGGTACTTTCAACATTACGAATATTAATGGCTGGCTAATGGCTTTGAAAAGTTGATGGTGACTTCCAGTAATCTTATAAGTAAAGAACTATTTTCTTCTTATGGTTCCGTACCTCAATAGGAAAGAACGGAACCCTTATAGGATCACTTTGTTGTTTGTCTGTCTGTCACGACCCTTTATATAGGGGAAGTTGGGTCTACAGCAGGGGCGTGCGCTCCATATAGGCAATTAGGCTAAGCCTACCCTACCATAGCAACGGATAAATAAAACAAATGTATTTATTGTAACTATGCAATAAAATAAAACAAAAATATTTAATAACTCATAACGCCTAGTATAATGCTTATAGCAACTTCTCGCCCGTGCGTGTGACGTATTTCAAACTACGCTGTTCCTACGAAACGGTTCACATAGGCCACAATACGGAGAGCCTTATTTCAATTGATAAATTTATACATGTGTGCAAATGTTCTTGTGTATGTACGCCCATAATTTACACACACATGTATAAATTATGGGCGTTTCTAGGCTCGCTGGAGCCCACTACACGGGTCCTGATTGGTTCACCACACAATTCAAGGACAAGTAGTAAAATTTTATGAATGGAAATCGCTTAACAGGGTTGCCAATTTGAGAATAATAATTTCCTTAATAACTTATAGATATAGTTTAAAAAAACTGGTTAGTATTATCAAAAGTATAAAATGTACAAAATAAATGTTAAATTGTAATTAATAACCCTCTAAATATAATTAAAAACCGCAAGAATTTAACTTTTCTCCCCAAATTTTCCAAACTTAATTTGAGAATTTGGTTTAAAGGGAAGTAGAAAAATAAAATTGGCAACTCTGTTGACATAGAATTGTCAATTATGGCGGGTTATGATGTATAACCCGGCTAAAATGTCATTACATGTCATTCTTAAAGATTACGATAGGACCATGTAGCAATTTTTTTTTGGAAGTGTATTGATTGTCTTTTTAAATGATATTTTTGCAAGAAAAAGAGAAGCCATATTGTTGATATTGTTTCATGTGACAAGCAATAGTCGTTCGAATATTTTGTTGTTGAGTGTTATAAATCATAGTGCATTGATTTGTAATTCGTTTTGAGTCATAAAGTAGTGTAAATATTAAAGTTTAGTTATTTGATTACATACTTAAAAATGGTCCTAAATTGTGAAGTTTGTGCTGACAATGTGTTTGTTAGAGATTAAAAACAGTAAGTTTTCACAGCTATCGTATAATGATAAGATTCAAGTTGTTTCTAAAGGTAGATGTATACCCGAGTTACGAGAATTAACTCAAAAATAATTCATCTCGTACTCGTCATTTCAATCCTCAGAGTTATATATTATAAATATATATGTTATATATATTATAAACATATAACTGGCTATGTGTGTACACACAAATTATTTTGTTTTCTGTGCATTTTATTCAATACTTCTAGAAAGAGTAGTTTGTATCGTCAGAATATCGTGATTTGAATTTGGTGAGTTTTTAAAATTATATGTTTCTCATCGTTCCGTATCGTGATTTCAACCCAGTAGAATGTGGTGAGCTTTTTTTTTGGACATTATGTCTGGCCTACCCTTACTCTAGAACCACTGCACGCCCCTGGTCTACAGTCCCTTGAAGCTGTGAATAAATCAAACTTCTAAGTTAACGTATTCGAAAATCGCAAGGGAATCACTTAATACTCATCAATTTACGTCAAACTACGAACGTTCGATGATCATTATAATCAATTTACGTCCAACTGCCATTTGATAGTCTACCTATTTCGATGTTACTTTGTTTCCATTCTAGAAATTCGAATAAATCATACAATTTGGCTTGTGTTGTTTCTAGGCGCGGAGGAAGGCATCTACACACTGAATCTGAACGAGTTACACGAGACTGCAATGGACCAGCTGTGTCCCAGACGCACTATATGGATGCACGTCATCAAAGATGTGCTCATGTCGCTGTCTGGTAAGTTCATGCCCCACCAAAAACATTTTATATATACAGGGTTATTTGAAAAACACCAACAACCTCTTAAGAGGTCATTGTACTCATTGTTATGAACAACTTTTACTACGGGACCAGCAGTTGTCGCCTGGCTTGCCTGTGGCGGTCTTAATATAATTATTAAAACCTCTAGCCAGGGCTATACAAACTGACAAACTAAGCGACTACTCGTTAAGGACACCCCCGGACCTCGTAGTCCGGGAGCCAGCAACAGATTTACATGACCAATTTCCTCTCAAGCGGTAATTAGTAAAATGCATCAGAGTATAGTATTATGAAGCCTTGTGAACGTCAGCTGGCACTGGGTTGGGGGGATGAGCGGGTGTAGCCTCCCACGCATAAAAAAAAAAGTACATTCACTGATTTCCTCTCAGCTGAAATTTTGTCAAATTGTAGCTCATCTAATATCTCAACGAAAAAAAATAATCAGCTGGTTACAACGTGGTGTATTGTACGTCAGCTGGTGTTTCGAACATGAAAAAAGAATTTTTATTTTCAGTGTTTTCCTCTCAAACAAAAATTTACCTGGTGATAGCTTATATGTAACTGTGGATAAATATATAGGTCAGCTGGCTGTATCTTGGTGGAAAAACCGTCAGCTGATACTTTAAAAAAATCCATTTTAAATTTGAAAATGAAAATAATATATCTAGTTTTAATTTCCGCGAATATAAGTGGGTTGCAGGTATGCACCTCAAACAAAAAAAAAAAAAAAAAAGCAAAAAGCTCATAAAGCGGGCGGGAGGGAGGTGCATGCCTGCAACCTAGATATATTATTTTCATTTTCAAATATTTATTATATAAACGTGATGAAAAATGACAATGAGAATAACAATGTGATTTATTCATTTTCGTTTTCGCAAAAAGGCGTTACATTAGACATTTTTATTGATTTTTAACATTTGCTATAAGAATGCTTCTTGAATATTCTTTTCGACTGATGAAGTTTGCTCGTCTATTCTATAGGGATAGGAAAGTCGACTCTGACTTTAGTCAAAAATCGACTTTTATCAGAAAATAATCGACTTTTCAGAATCGAGTTGAGCCTCTCTTGAATCGATTAGAATCGACTTTTACTCGATGATTTTTTTTCGACTTTTTTCCATAATAATTTTTACTTAATTTAAATAAAGCTATTCTTTTGTTTATCTATTATCCACAGATAAATATTGATGCTCTTCTCTTCAGAAATTAATAATTATTAATAATTGAATATTTGATCGTTAGCGAGTTTCTTGAACCAAGAAATTGTTAATTGACTAAAAGTATTTTTTTTTTCTTAGTGTAACATGTTAAAAACTCAAAAAGTATGAACGATCATAATTTATTAAAATATAAATATATCTAACAATTTATACAATAATTATAATAACGATAATAATTAACCCCTGACAACAACACTGGGTAAAAAGTACCCACCTCAAAATTTTATTTCGTTAGAATTCTTTGTGTATATTTAAACTTCGATAGTATTTTTATCTCTTTTAATTGGCACTAATTAATTTAATATTATATCTATTTTGTAGAGAATTTTTTGAGCTTTAATTAAAAAAAAATCTCTAGCTTTATTAGGGATCAAGATATTTGAAAATGAAATATGTTGGGTACTTATCACCCTCAATGCCTAAAGAGGTATACGGTTTAGATGTGTGCTTGTCAGGGGTTAAAGATACGTCATTTCCTCCCAGATGAAAATTTGTGAGTTGATTGTTAATATACTGATGCGATAAATAAAAAAAATCAGCTAGCAATAAGTCGAGGAAAAGCTAGTCAGCTGATGTATTTAAATTGACAGTAGATGCTCCTGCCTAACTCCTATGTAATAACTTTCAAAGTATCAGCTGACGGTTTTTCCACCAAGATACAGCCAGCTGACCTATATATTTATCCACAGTTACATATAAGCTATCATCAGGTAAATTTTTGTTTGAGAGGAAATCACTGAAAATAAAATTTTTTTTTTCATGTTCGAGACACCACGTTGTAACCAGCTGATTATTTTTTTTCGTTGAGATATTAGATGAGCTACAATTTGACAAAATTTCAGCTGAGAGGAAATCAGTGAATGTACTTTTTTTTTTTCATGCGTGGGAGGCTACACCCGCTCATCCCCCCAACCGGGCACCAGCTGACTTTCACGACGCTTTATAATACTATACTCTGATGCGTCTCACGAATTATCTCTTGAGAGGAAATAATTAACCAAATTTGCACCTGGCTCCCGGACTATCGGCTTAGGACGTCGCTGGGGGGGCAACTAGAGACAGGAGGATCGAACAAGGTGGCGCAAACTCGAAACGCGTAAAATACTCACACTTCATGTTGTGATATTATATATTTTTTGTTATTTACAGGTAAAACCCCGTCCCTCTACCGCCACGAGCTCCTAGCACTGATAGGCTCTGCGCGCGGGGGGAGGTCGCTCCGAGTGTTACCTCCGCGGCTCTTGCCCAGGAGGTTCGCACTCACCACCAGAGTACCTGACACAAGGGGTGAGTATCTTACAGAGACAAGTCGGCCGCTGTGCAATTGCGCAGTGGCTGATGCCTATGGACGGTGAGCGTGGGTGGCTCGCCATCCGACACCAGGCTGAGTCGACGACGCGTTGTGCTTCACGCGCGCCTCAAGGAGCCGTCAGCACCAGGGACGGGGCCCCATAGGGTCGGTGCCTGCTAGGGTTGCGGAATTTGTTCGAAAGAGTTACCGCGGCCCTGGAACGCAAAGGGCACAAGAGGAACACGGGTGGGTTTTAGTCAGTAAGAGTCTGACACTCCCTACCGCTCCACCCAGGGCGGGAGGGGTCATTTGATGATTTCCCATCCAAAAAAAAAAGTGGTGAGTATCTTAAACACATTTTTTTTCAAACAGTTCAAGGATTTTGAAGATATTTTCTTGCCTTATCCGCGTTTATTCCGTACGGTGTGAACGCTCCAAGAAAGATTTTAGAGTGAAAAAGAGAGCCATTTTAAGCTTCTCGTAGGAAGTGAAAGATAAACTTATAATCAAGGTAAAGAGGGGGGAAAGAAAGAAAGGTCCACAACCACACAACACACCACACAACTTACACAACACACACAACTTACTCGGCAGAGTATGGTATCCAATTGTGAACAGGGATCCAGTGGAGTTACAACTTCCAGGTGGCAATGTCTTTTTAACACGCTCACGTCACGTCAGCTTCACTTGTAACTAACTATGTATGTAAGAAAATCTTGCAATCTTAATTTGACCCACTTCCCGGTCTTCGATTAGGATGAAATGTTGCACACGCTCTGAGTTCTGATAACAATACATGACTAGCTAAGAAACATCATTATAAATCCAATATGGCGGCCTCCCCAAGATGGCGAACTGGCTGTTTGAAATCCAACCCCATGATATCAAAAAGAGTACAGATTACATAAACGCTCCACGCTTTCTTTCATAATAAATCTTAGTAAATATTCAATAAAGATGATTACCTACTTATAACAATTTCGCATAGGTAATTATTTAACGTTCATCACGAACTGAAATTGTTTATGTTTACCTGCAATCTAATGAAGAGTTGCCAAAGGGAAAACTCTTGAGTCATCAAACTAAATGTCCGAATTATTTTGTAATCTAGTGCGTGCTAAAAGCGTGTCATTTTTTAGTTTTTTACGCTATTATTTTTTCTGAACCAATTTCATTTAAAGCGGATTTACCGTACCGTAGTGCCGTAGTACCGTGCGTGCGTGCGTTTCCGAGACTTCTCCGTGCCTCGGAAAGCACGTTAAGCCGTTGGTCCCGGCTGTCATTTGGAGATCTTTGGCAGTCGTTACGGATTGTCAGAAGCCAGAAACCTGACACAAGTCTTGCCAAGAAGTGCCGTGTTCCCCAGTTAATGGGTTGTGGAGGTCTGGTAGGCAGTCGCTTCACGTAAAATATTGATATTCAGCTGAATCCGGCTTGACTGGGAGCCGACCCCAATGTAGTTGGGAAAAGGCTAGGCAGATGATAATGACGGTACCGTAGTAAAGTTGTTCATAATGATGAGTACAAGGACCCCTTAAGAGGCATTGCGTATATTCTGTCGCGCGTTGTATGAGACAGTGGTGTGTTCCCGCAGGCTGCACGCGCTGCGCGGTGGCGCGCAACCCGTACAACGGGTACAAGTACCTGTGCGGCGCCACGCCCGCCGGCCTGTTCCTCATGCAGTGGTACGACCCGCTGCGCAAGTTCATGCTGCTCAAGGTACTCAAAACCCTATTGTCAAAGCGATAAAATCTCTTTTTAACACGCTTTTATTAGCTTGAACTGTGTTTATGTACATGGATGTATGTAACGGAATCTTTTAACTTCATTTTCATTACTTCTAGGAGTCTGATTAACTTGAAAATTTGCACAGGGCTCAAGGGCCCAAAATTCAAACAAAGTGAAAAAACGTGGGGAGCTTGTCTGAGTAAAAAAAAAACTATTTTTTTTTTTACTCAGACATGTTACCGGTTTATTGCAAACACCGTAATTTCATAATGTAACGCGTGAAATTGTAAACCTAGTTTTCTCAAAAAGACAGGGATACTATTGAATTTGAAAAGGACATATTGTATTTAAAATCAATACTCAAGACATATCGAGAGTGGTAATCTAATAAAGATTTATTGCAATCCAACGATGGTTGCAATTATCTGGTAATGGATTCATACAGTCCATAGAGGTCAATATAGCATTTCGTTTAACAAAAGTAAAACGAACTAACTATAGGAAACGTGCAGAAACTATAGGTGGCAACACAGACGCGTCAATGTCAAGTATATTTTACTTATAAGTTTCAAATTTGCAACGCTAGATGGCACAGTCTACTTCGTGCACGTTCCCCTAAACGGAGGGTGCAGGAAGTATAGGTGGCAGCACAGGTCAAATATTTACAACGTCAAAGTTTCAGATTTGCAACACTAGAAGGCATAGTCTACGCCGTGCACGTTCCCTATTGGGCTGTTAGGAATGTCCACATTGGAATTGACATAAAAAGGGAACTAAACTATTACGCGATATTATAATTATTTCTCACTTCTTCTTATCGTGTCGACATTTTATCAGATTAGGGGCCATCCATAAATTACGTCGCACGAATTTAATGATTTTTGGCCCCTCCCTAGTGTGACGTCACATATATTACAATTTTATTCGTGTATTTCTTCGAAACACTTACATGAAAATAGTTTTTGAAAAGTGACGTCACGCAATTTAGGATCCCTCCCACCCCCTTGTCAAACAATTTCACACTTCCCTCCCCCTCCCTCCCCTTTAACGTGTAACCTTATTTATGGATGGCCCTTTATATTGCTTGAGCCCATTGGGTTGCCACTTTTCTGTCAGGGTTGTGCTGGAATTTGTTCTAAGGATCACGGATGGGTTTTAGTCAGTAAGAGTCTGACACTCCCTTCAGCTCAACCCAGAGCGGAAGAAGTCATTTGATGATTTCCCATCCAGAAAAAGGTGTCCAGGTTAAGTTAGCTAGCCTAATTTCGCCCAGAAGCACAAAAGCTTCCTGGGGGCTTCACAGGTTTCGCGACCTCACTATTCCGAGGATTGATTCACGACTAGCAGCACCCCGCGGTTTTACCCGCGTAGTTCCCGTTCCCGTGGCAATACGGGGATAAAATCTATACTTATAATAAATCTGTAGAGAGGTCAATTCTGTACAAGGAATATATTTTCAAAATAACTATCAGGGGGTGATTAGTGATCGATACTGGTGCCAAAAATGCAATCAGTAAAATTTTTGTCTGTCTGTCTGTCTTTCTGTCTGTCTGTCTTTCTGTCTGTCTGTCTTTCTGTCTGTCTGTCTGTCTGTCTGTATGTTCTTTATAGAAACAAAAACTACTCGACCGATTTTAACGAAACTTGGTGCAATTATTCTTCATACTCCTGAGCAGGTTATAGTATACTTTTCATCACGCTACAATCAAAAGGAGCAGAGCAGTGAAGGAAAATGTTGGGAAAACGGAAGAAGTTACTCCATTTTTTAAGCTTCCGTCGCGTGTGTAAAAAGTTACATAGAAATCATGTATTACGGAAATGTTCTACATAAAATTATCTAAAAAATATCCCGAAACAGCATGTCTATCTTTTGTCAATTTTAAACCGATCGGGCTGAGAGTTTCAAAATCGGGGGTAAAGTAACTATTCCACGCGGACGAAGTCGCTGGTATAGCATATGTTACTCAGGGTGATTGTAGCTTTCTAATGGTGAAAGAATATTTGAAATCGGTCCAGTAGTTTTTGAGTTTATTCGTTACATACAAAAATACAAATCTTTCCTTTTTATAATATTAGTATAGATAGGTAGCCACGGCTTCGCATTGCAGGATGTCACTGCAGCTCTCACATCGTCATCAACAGCCTGTTGCAGTCCACTGCTGGACATAGGCCTCTCCAATTGCACGCCACTTAGATCTATTTCCGGCTTCTCGCATCCAGTTTCTGCCAGCCGTCCTGCGCAAATCGTCACTCCACCGTTCCTGAGGGCGTCCTACTCTCACACATGATCTTTTCAACGGATTTAGCTAATACGGATGTTGCCTGAGTAAAAAATATATGATTATGTTTAGTCCGTCAGTTAGATTATACATAAATATTGGACACGTATTTTTTCCTTTATCAAATCTATAAAAACTGACGAAGATAAAAAGCTTCAAAAATCATGAGTGGGCTTGTGACATCACGGCCCGGTAAAAATTGTAGCGAGTAGTGACGTCACACGAGATTTTTACGCACTGTATCGTCTTCATTGTTTGTGTATGTGAAAAAAGGAAAAATACGTGTATAATATTTATTGGAAATCTATCAGACGGACTAATCAGATTTTTTTAGTCAACTACCCTATTATATTGTACTTGCTACCAACAGAACATAGAATGCGTGCTGCCGTCACCGCTGCTGGTGTTCGAGCTGATCATCACTCCGGAGCTGGAGTACCCGCTGCTCTGCGTCGGCGCCACCAGGAAACCTATGCGACTCAACCTGCTCAATATTAACTCTGGTAAGGCAACAATTAATTTTGTTTTTAACCGACTTCTAAAAAAGGAGGAGGTTCTCAATTCGGATGTTTGTATGTTTTTTTTTTAATGTTTTTTCGCGCATAACTCCGTCGCTTGTCAACCGATTTGAAAAGTCTTTTTTTGTTGGAAAGGGTATACTTCCCAAATGGTCCCATGAAAATTTTATCGAAATCAACCAAGCGGTTTTCGAAAAATCTAAAAAAATATCTACATTGAAGACCTCTTAGTTTAATCTGCAAAGGAGTAGTACGTTTTTTTTAAACCAATGTGATTGGTTCGTTTAGATGGGGGAGGGGAGGGGGTGTAGGTACCACTAAAAAGCGAAAAATAAAAAACTTTTTACAAAAAAATAAAACCGACTTTCACACAAAAAATCAAAAAAGTGCAAAATAACTTTAATTTCGGAAGTCGGTGTTCAAAAAAAGAAAAAGCAACCACAAACACCGAGTTCCGAAATTAAAGTTATTTTGCACTTTTTTGATTTTTTGTGTGAAAGTCGGTTGTATTTTTTTGTAAAAAGTTTTTTTTGATATTGAATAAAACAAACAGTTTATGTGATTTTGGAGTGAGGGACTGAGTAATAGGGATGTTGCCTGAGTAAAAAATATATGATTATGTTTAGTCCGTCAGTTAGATTATAGCAAAATATTGGACACGTATTTTTTCCTTTATCAAATCTATAAAAACTGACGAAGATACAAAGCATCAAAGATCAGGAGAGGGAGCGTGTGACGTCACGGCCCAGTAAAAATTGTAGCGAGTAGTGACGTAACACGAGTTTTTTTATGTGAAAAAAGAAAAAAATACGTCTCCAATATTTTTTGGAAATCTATCTGACGGACTAATCAGATTTTTTTAGTTAACTACCCTATTGTCCACTGATGTTACTGTTTTGTTTTTTCACAAATCGAACAATTTTTAAGCATTGATTCATGCAGATTTGATATTAGAACTAAGTATTCCTGCCATAGACAGCGGTAGCTTACCTACTCAAGCAAGATGGCCGCTATACACTTTCAAAGTTCGAACGCACGAATGTTTAAAAAACACCTTCAGTACCAGTAGAGTTTATTTTTTCTGAGTTGCCTCTCGCAGTTCAAACTCGATCATCATTTGCTTAAACCAACTTGCCTGTAGCGGCCTTAACATAAATGTAAGCCTCCAGATAAGACTTAAAGCTAAGCGAAGGTACACACTTAGGACACCCCTTGTGGGATAGTGACTTCGGTGGACTACACTGAGGGGAGGGCAGCTAGGGATGGGCTTGTTAGAACAATGTGACTGTACTCTTCTCTCTGTGTATCTTTGTAACCCCCACTATCTATTTGTGTTTGTTCCAGGAGCGACGTGGTTCCACTCGGACGAACTAGAAGCGTGCGTGGGCGCATCCAACACCGTCATACCGCGCCCCGAGCGGTTACACACGCTCAGAGCCGTGCACCAGCTCAATAAGGACTCTGTAAGTGTTCCACTGCCAGATTATTGTGTGTCTAGCTGTATTGGTCTGTTCAGTGGTTTCAATGTAGATCATCAGATCATCTTCCGCAACCCGACTTTGCCCACTGCTGAGCATATAACAGACAGACAGAGAAAGAGAGGCCCTCGTTTCTTATGCCAATGTCGATGCTACCAGCGACTGAACATCCTGATATATGGTTTAGTTTATGTTATTGTAATTTCTCTAGCTGTTAAGTTAGACAAAAATAAATATCGTCACTCTCAAATACTTGTTTTTCCCTTCCCTTGTTTTCCCTGGTAATGTTATTTCATGGATAAAAAACGAGTCGAGTAAAAATGCAAAAACTGACACATTTCTGTACGAGAACTGTAGCCCTACCATGACGTCTTAAATCCATCATACTACCTGTGTCAGAGAGAGACGGAGTTATACAAGACGAATAGCACTATCCCTTTTTCACATAGATATCATGATAGCATTGGCACTTCGTGGTACGGCCCCTGTGCTGTATCCGCCCTCCGTATATCCGCTCTCCGTATATCCGCTCTCCGTATATCCGCTCTCCGTATATCCGCTCTCCGTATATCCGCTCTCCGTATATCTGCTCTCCGTATATCCGCTCTCCGTATATCCGCTCTCCGTATATCCGCTCTCCGTTTATCCGCTCTCCGTATATCCGCTCTCCGTATATCCGCTCTCCGTATATCCGCTCTCCGTATATCCGCTCTCCGTATATCCGCTCTCCGTATATCCGCTCTCCGTATATCCGCTAATAAGGTAGCTGACTAAAAAATTGAATTAGTCCGACAGATAGATTTCCAAAAACGTTTTTTTTTTTTCACGTAAACAAAAAACTTAAGAAAAAGGCTTTAGAATCGTAGGTTGCGGGTTCAAACCCAGCCAAGCGCATTACTTTGTGTAATTAATTTCATCACCACTGCTCTCAAAACGGTGAAGGAAAACATAGTGAGGAAACATCCTAGAACCAAAAATTCGAAGACATGTGACATTCACCAACCCGCACTGGGCCCGCGTGCTGGATTACGGCCCATTCCCTCTCCTAGAGAGGAGGCCTGTGTCCCAGCTGTGGGAACATTGAAACGCTGATTATGTTATACATATTTTTTTACTCAGGAAACATCCCTAATGATATGATTTTCATTAATTCCAGGTATTAGTATGCCACGAGAACGTAGTAGACATAATCCCCGTGTTGCCTGCCAGCATCGACGCGACGCGCTGGCGACACGACGACGACAAGAGAAGACACAAACTGCTCTCCAGGATACAGTTCGATTTCAATATCGACAGCATATGTGAGTAACACCAAACTCAAACTCAAAGCATTTATTTCAATTAAACCCTTTACAGGCACTTTTGAATTGTCAAGTCGAAAGAGGTGAAGCTATCTGCACGTTCCAAAGCGTAGATCTCTATGGAGAAGAACGTGCAGGAAACTCCACGGACACTCTTTTAAATTATGTTCTGTATTACATAACCTTGGTTACATCCTTGGTCGCTTCTATATGTGAGGACAATGCAAAAAAAAAGGAAACTATAAAAACAATTCAAAGTATTAAGATTAAAACAAGTCAGTGGCAGTTAAGAGCTGACCAGTCTCAACCGACGGCGCCCGTTCACGAACATGACGCGTGTATTGGCACCATTTAGCTCAACCATTTTGAAGGGAACCGAATGATCCAACGCTGTACGGCGGACGGGTGGAGTGAAGGGTCACTCCACCCGTCCGCCGTATAGCGTTTGGTTCTAATTCACCTATATCCCGCACTAGCTGCTGCCCGCGACTTCGTCCCCGTGGAATCCCCGATTTTAAAACCTTCTTTATCGCTGATCCGCTCCTATTGGCTTAAGCGTGATGATATATAGCCTAAAGCCTTCCTCGATAAATGGTCTATTCAACCCAAAAAGAATTTTTCAATTCGAACCAGTAGTTCCTGAGATTAGCGCGTTCAAACAAACAAACAAACTCTTCAGCTTTATAATATTAGTATAGATGTGCAAAATCATAAACGAACGCAGCGACCTGGTTGACGTCCACTCAGACTCGATATCGACGTTTGTCAGATGTAATTAGTATCAGTGGTTGGTAGAATATCATTATCTAGAACTAGCAGCGCGCCGCGGTTTTACCCGCGTAGTTTCCGTTCCCGTGGGAATATGGGGATAAAATATAGCCTATAGCCTTCCTCGATAAATGGGCTATCTAACACTGAAAGATTTTTTCAAATCGGACCAGTAGTTCCTGAGATTAGCGCGTTCAAACAAACAAACAAACTCTTCAGCTTTATAATATTAGTATCATTATCTAGAATTTAAGTACATTTAAAACAAGTCTTTAAAATTAAACTTTAATTGCAAAGAGCATTTTGCATGTGGTGTTTGCCTGTAATTGGTTGTGCTGTTAGATTTAAGACACTTTATTGCTTATATGTTCCTATCTGTATAATATCTGTAACAACTGTTGGTGTTGGTGAACCTTAATTAAATAAAATAAACATCATCATACCATCCGCCTAGCCTTTTCCCAACTATATTGGGGTCGGCTCCCAGCAGTGGCGTGCAGTGGTTCGAGTTAGGGTAGGCCAGAGAAAATGTCCAAATAAATTTTAAAAAATAACCACATTATTCAGGGCTGATTTTTAATGAAATGAGTTTTTTTTTAAATAGCCTATTAAAAAAAAACACCACACTTCAACCCTGAATAATAAACCGTAACGACTGCAAAAGATCTCCAAATGACAGCCGGGACCAACGGCTTAACGTGCTTTCCGAGGCACGGAGGAAACTCGGTATGTTAAGATGGTCACCCATCCACAGACCAACCTCGGCAAGCGTTGCTTAACCTCAAAGATTGACCCGTGCGGCTGTTATAATTTAACCACGACCTTATAGCATATGTGAGTAACATTATGTTAAACTAGCTGCTGCCCGCGACTTCGTCCCCGTGGAATCCCCGATTTTAAAACATTCCTTATCGCTGCTCCGCTCCTATTGGCTTAAGCGTGATGATATATAGCCTAAAGCCTTCCTCGATAAATGGTCTATTCAACCCAAAAAGAATTTTTCAATTCGAACCAGTAGTTCCTGAGATTAGCGCGTTCAAACAAACAAACAAACTCTTCAGCTTTATAATATTAGTAACATAACATTATGTTAAGTAAAGCCCAGAAATATTCATAAGAATGATTTAAAAACTTCCCAGCCCAATTTTTTTAGAGTTGCGTACCCAAACAGTAAACAACGGACCCCTATTACTAAGCCTCCGCTGTTCTTCCGACTGTCAGCGGGCTGTATCTCAAAAACCGTAATAGGTAGACAGTTGAAATGTTCACAGCTTGTATTTCTATTGCTGCTGTAACAAGTAAAAGAAACGTGTTTTTTCGGTTTATGATACGGAACCCTTCGTGTGAGTGTCCGGCTCGCACTTGGCCGGTTTTTATTATTTATGCTATGTGTTATTTATACATGACTATAACTTTACCCAGCTTAAGCAATAAATAAAATAAAATAAAATAAAAAAGCCTTTTATTTCATGCAGATTACAAAAGAAAGAATTAAAGTTAAGTTATATTATAAATCTATACTTCGTCTGCAAGAACCCCTCTATAGGTGAAGGCCTCCTCCAAAGATAGCCAGTCCTCTCCAGATTGGGCTATTTGAATCCAGTTGGGGCTAGTTTTTTGATTTCGTCTTCCCAACTGGCTACGGGTCTACCTCTACTTCTTTTGCCTGGTGGGCCAGCCCATGTGGTTACCCTTTTCGTCCACCGCTGGTCCTTTAGGCGCGCTACATGTCCGGCCCACTTCCATTTCAGTGACTGGGCGTGCATCAATCCGTCTTTTGCCTTGGTGATATGTCTTATTTTTGTGTGTCTTATTTTCTGCATCTTTTTTATGTTCATCATACTGCGCTCTATCCCTCTTTGACATTTTATTATTTTATCTTTTTTTCTTTTATTGAACTTCCACGTTTGACAAGCATAAGCTTAAGCAATAAGATGAGGGAAAAACATCTCAAACCTATGCATATGCACTGCATACATAAATGGTTGAGAAATCGTCAAATGACTCCTCCCGCTCTGGCTTGCTGACTAAGGCTAAGAACTCACGGAGCGATTTTCACCCGCGACCGCCGTGGTGGTGGAACTGCGGTTTTATTTCTAAACTCACGAGACCGGTTATTTGCGCGGTTACGCAGCCGTCGCGGTTGCGATCATTGCCCGCAGACGTGGCGGGCGATGACCGCAAGACGGGTGGTTGCAAGATTTCTGTACAAAATTTCTGTACCCTCGCCGCCGCCTGCCACCGCGGTCGCCCGCAAACCGATCGCAAAGCGCGCGGGCGCCACCCGCCGGAGCTGCGGGTGACTGCGGCCCGCGCGATTCTACTAGTTGCCCGCCGGTGCAGCGGGAACCGTAAACAACCGAGCTCACCGCGGGCGTAAAACGCGTCGTGAGTTGTGCTTTAATTTTTTACATATATATCTGCATTCTACAGAAGCTGCGGGCCCGCAACCGCGGCGGACGCGGGTGAAAATCGCTCCGTGAGTTCATAGCCTAAACCCCACCCGTGTTCTTTCAATTGCCCTTTGGACTCCAGAGCCACAGTAACTCTTTCGAACAATCCCGTAAAATACATCACACTCACTAAAGAAACGCTTTTTTGTTTTTTAAGGATTAGAAATCATCAAATGACTTTTCCCGCTCTGGGCGGAGCGGAAGGTAGTGTCAGACTCTTACTGACTAAAACCAATCCGTCTTTTTTTTGACGCGGACCACTTTCAGTTCAGCAATCTAAGGCTGGTTACTGCTTAATCGGACTTTCCTGTGGTGGCCTCAAATGAATTAAAGGCAGCCGGGGCTAAAAACTAAGCTTACAAGCTCATGACCGTTCGCTAGGGGCATTCCCTATGGGACACGAGCCTCGGCTTAGCGGTGTCATTGACAGCGAAGGGACAGGCTGGGTCAGGTTGGTATTATGTGGGGGATTTAACGCTGTAGCGACCCTGGCGATGCGATTGCTGTATTGCATTTTTGATATTGTACAGGAGCGCCCGCGCCGGGCTCGCCAGTCGCTTACATACCACCGCCTTGCCACGTCCTAATTTACCGTGTAACTATAGCCGAGTATTGTGAACCTTTATTAAATACTAGCTGCTGCCCGCGACTTCGTCCCCGTGGAATCCCCGATTTCAAAACATTCTTTAACGCTGCTCCGCTCCTATTGGCTTAAGCGTGATGGTATATAGCCTAAAGCCTTCCTCGATAAATGGTCTATTCAACCCAAAAAGATTTTTTCAATTCGAACCAGTAGTTCCTGAGATTAGCGCGTTCAAACAAACAAACAAACTCTTCAGCTTTATAATATTATAGTATAGATCTAAATTCAGTACAACCTAAACTCGCGTATCGTTTACCTGGACCCCTATCAATATCACGCACAAGTCCGCACAACAACGCTAATGGCTCAGCGGCACGCGCTGGCTCGTTAGGCAACAGTCGGGGAGGAACCAATTTGTGTTCTTCCTAGTGCCTGCCGCAACACACTAGGGACATTGTATCGTCCACTACCGTTTTCATTAGTTTTATGTGAGGTGCGAATAATGAAATTTTGTATGTTGCAGTATGCCTCGCGGACTCGGTGCTGGCGTTCCACCGGCACGGCGTGCAGGGCCGCTCGCTGCGCAACGCGGAGGTGACGCAGGAGATCACGGACGCCTCCCGGGCCTACCGCCTGCTGCCGCATGACAAGTAAGTAGCCGTCCTCATGCTGCAGTGTGCCTAGCGGACTCGCTGCTGGCGTTCCACCGGCACGGTGTCATACTGCTACACTGCATCATCATCCGCCTAGCCTTCTCCCAACTATATTGGGGTCGGCTCAAAAAGTTTCAATCCATTGCGGGGCAAGTTCGAGCGATTGATCACATTGTACCTCGGTAGCACGCACCGTAAAGCAACATCCATGCGAGTCTATTGCAGATGGCAACGTGGCTTTATGAGTGTCAATGACAGCCAGTAGTCAGGACCAACTATTATAAGTTTTACAGTGCATCATCATCTGCCTAGCCTTTTCCCAACTATATTGGGGTCGGCATCCAGTCATACCGGATTCAGCTGAATACCAGTATTTAACGTGGAGCAGCTGCCTACCAAACCTCCACAACCCATTAACTGGGTAACACGGTACTTCTTGGCTCACCGCATAACTAGTTTTTTCCATAAGGCCTAACTTAGAATGAAATCTCGGTTTAAAGAAACTTTAGTCCCAATAAAGATATACACTTACTTGAAAACATAAAAAAAAACATACATATATAGATTACAAAAAGTTCGTCATCAGTATCATGAGGTAATATCTACCCATCCAATGCATTAATTTCTCTCGAAGTGATCGACCCGCAATTATGTGCTGACTAAGTTGAGTTTTGAATGCATTGAAAGAGTGTAGATTTCTTATACAGGACGGTAATCTAAACATATAAATAAAATTGGAGCGTCTGTTTGTAATATTGAAATAACCGCTTTTTACTACATGCACATATGAATATATACGGCACATACACCAAAATATTGTTTTTTACAATATTTGTCTGTCTGTTGGTTCCGGCTAATCTCTGAAATGGCTGGACCGATTTTGACGGGACTTTTATTGGCAGGTAGCTGATGTAATAAGGAGTAACTTAGGCTTTTACTTTTATTCTAAAAATATTTTTTTATTTTAGAAAAATAAAGTAATGTATCAATGTCCGCGTACCAGTACCGCTCGCAGCTCACGCGCCACCACTGTGCCGTCTCGTCGAGCGCCTCCCACCAACAAATCAATACCACAAAGAATCGGGGGGTTAGCAACTATTCCACGCGGACGAAGTCGCGGGCAGAAGCTAGTATATTATAAAGTTATACTATCTATTCTTATATTATAAATCATAATAAAATAAAATAAATATTATATCTGTTAGTGTTGGATAGTCCATTTATTGAAGAAGGCTGTATAACATCTGTTTTTTTTTTCGTTAATAGTAACAGTGAAAAGTAGGCCTTATGAAAAAAGCTAGTTACGCGATATTGCAGTATCACCGACGATAGTCTATTTCAGACAAGCTAAATGGCACATTATCGTACCCTCAACAGTATGGCAGAAAACATAGATACATATATTTTGTTGTACTTTGGGTGGGTCCACAGTGAGTGATCTCTTTGAAATATGTGACGGTCCTACTGTGACGTAGATATGGTGTGTGTAGTAGGTAAGTTCTAGTATCGAAAACTTCTCAGGATAGTCGGCTAGGAAACACACGTCTTATCTAGATTAATTTGCCTTAAAAATATTAAGAGATACTTGTTGCAAAATATAGATAGGTATATCAAAACTTTATCCACCAGTAAAAAAAAAAAAAACTGTGCAAAGGCGGACTTAATGCCATAAGCATTTTCTACCAGTAGACCTTAGAGTAGTGTTGATACGACATGGCAGGTTGAACTTAAAAGAAAGACAAACAGAGAGTGAAAAATACAATCATAAATACATAGAAATAAAATTAACAACGGCATTGAGAAAAAAGAATCCAGCGCATTAACGCTGTGATGATTGAACGTGATTTTTTTTTCACAGTAACTGATTCGTGATTGTATAACAGAAAATAATAATAATATTTTTTATTATTATTATTATTTTTATTTTTTATATAAAAATATTTTAAAATGTGATAAATATATAATGAATAAATGGAATAATAATAATAACATATTATATATATTACTTTTCCAGGGTGGTAGTCCTAGAATCGCACGTCCTACAAAACAACACGCTGTCCGGTGAAGATGGTAACGACCTCTACATTCTAGCGGGCCACGAAGCCTCCTACTGAGTACCGGCGCCACTACCTAGTGCCACGAACAGGTACCAAATAGTACCACGAGGAAACGGTGTCAGTCAGACACTTCCACGGATTGAACGTTAAAAAAAGGCTGTTTTTTCAAAAGAGATTGGTTTTGATGTAAAAAAACGAAACAAGTTTTTGTTGTGATACTGAAGTTGAAAAGTCGATGTTTTTATTGGTTTTGAGGGTAGATTTTTGGTCTTAAAGTTACACTTTAAGATAGTTTTGAAATATCCCCTTTCGATCGCTTGAAAAACCAGTTAGAATTTGTGTTGTGCCTGAACAAGATAAGTTTTTGTATTTATAAAAGTATTACCTAACATTATGAATAGTGCCCAGTTAATATCAATAATGGAAGTCAATTGATTCTTTTAGTGAGAGATACTAATAATATTTTACCTTCTGACTTAAAAAGTGAACAAGAATCAATGTTGTTTACCTTGTGATGGTAAATTCAAACAAAAAAAAATACATACCAGAAATCCACAAAAATTTGCAAAATATTGTTAAATTTTCATCAGACAATAACTTGATATAGAGTTCAATACTCCTGATTATCGAGAGAAACTTCGGTTTTGCAAAAACAATCGATTCACAAAATGCCAGTTTGTCGATTAATTCCCTCAGAACACCACTAACCGTTAAAAAAATGCAATATGGCGTACATCCTAAAAATATAATAGGACGGATTCGATCAACGATTTTACTATCTCATATTTACGTGAAACTAGAAGGTAATGTTTAGTTAATATTATTATTATGTATATGGTTTGTAAAAATCTCTGGGCCGTTCCAGTATTACGTAAGCATTTTGATCTCCCCTTCCCCCACGTCGGCAAAAGTAAGCAAAGCTCTTACCCCCCCCCCCCCCCGCCCTTTTTTTGTAAGGACCACTCACAGTTCAGCACACTAATGCTGGTGAACGGATCAATTCCCCCCCCTGCCCATGCTTTGTAAACATTTATATAAGTATTTTTGAATCTTTTCTGGTTTTCTTGTTGGTTCATGTAGCAGTAGTTAACAAGTCTAGAAATGAAGAATTTATAGTCTAAAGAGAAATTAACTTATTGTGGTTCGCTGTTAGGGCGATGATAACCCAGTGGTTAAGTCCACGCCGGGCCATATGATCCCAGATCCCATACGCCAAATGAAATATAGCTGACGTAATCACCTCCCGGATCCCCCCATTTCATCAAACATAAGTAAATTAAAGACCTCCCATCCCGTCCCCCTTTAGTGCTTACTTACTTAATACTTGTAATGGCCCCTAACTGATAGAAAATGAAAGAGAATAATAGAGTTTGTGTGCGTCAAGCATGACGCAAATTGAACACTTAAATTTTCTATAGAGAGCGATATCAGAGATTTTTATAAATAAGGGTAAAATTGTCGTTTTAATTAACCCCGTCACTGCCATTTGGCTTTCTATACAGTGGCCCATGATGCGCAATGGATTTAAAATATAATGTACTGATTCGTCAAAGTCAATTCATTTATTTCAACTAGACCATGAAACGGCACTTTTGAACGTCAAAACATTTGAAAATAAAAATATTATAGTGACTCTAGTTGTCCATTCGCAAAAAGTAGATTCTTATGGAGAAGGACGGACAAGAAACTCATTTTGACATATGTCATAATTTTGAGAAGTGAGGGTCCAATCCCTTTATTATATTTGAATTCAGCATTCGAGATAATTATGGAACAGAAAAATCTATATCTTACAAGACAAAGTTCAAATTCCATTGCTGTCTTTTCTTTAGGGCCATTACAAATGGTCGCTCAAAAATCAACTTTAAATACAAAACGGGAAAGTTTATACTTGAGTTGGTGGCGATGGATCCAAATTATGTCGCATGATAAGTTCAAATATTAGACGATCTTGCTAGTATTCGATTTGATACGATAATGGTTAATAGCGATATAAATAAAATATATGAAGAAAACTCACCAATATCCTATGTCCTACTCCAGAAAATAATCTGCCAAGTTTCATCCGAATTTATTCAGCCGTAACAGTATAAAGAGGTAAAAAACAAACACGGAGGCAAAGTTACTTTAGCATCAATAAAATTAAAATATAAGTTCTATGGATTCTTAACTTATGATTTAGGTAACTACAGCCGATTCAGTTTGACCATAAATTTTAATACTATCGCCATTCGCGAAAACTTAAAAAAACTGCATTCAAAATTCATGGTACACTGTGTAAAAGCCTTTAGAATATCATTCCTGAAAAAGCAATAAGTTTGATTAGCAAACGAAGTATAATAAATTAATATTATAATGTCTTCTATTCCCCTTTGCCTAAGGAAAGTAATCTGTTTCTGTATCTAGTAGTCCCTTCTATACAACGGGTATTTTGATTTATATAACCTATCTATTGGCTGTTTAATTTACTAGGTATACAACGGAATATGAATCCAATATCCTGAAAGACCCATGCTTGTCGTCATATCGTGAACAAATCGTTGGGTGTGCCTACAAATATGTAAATAAAATGGGGTCATTGCACTTATCATTATAAACAACTTTTACTGTGATACAAATCCAGTAACAGCGATAAAGAATCAAATACAGTCGATGCGCAAATAAATGTATGGAGTTGACGGTCGATATTTCAGTTTTGGTCTCACAGTAAAAGTTGTTCATAATGATGAGTGCAATGACCCCTGTTCGGGTATTGCGTTTTATTAACATATACACATACATTGTATAAACATATAGTCAAATCTGAACTTGGACGAAACAGAAAACAACCGAATTGAGAACCTCCTCCTTTTTTGAAGTTGGTTAAAAATGAGTTTGTAAATATTGTAGCATAGCATGTGCCCTGACTTTTCCGGCATGGGGAAAAAACGTGACGTTAGATTTTTTTATTCATTCTCAGTCGCTTGATAGGACATAATGGATGAAGTATACGTGTTCGGCTAACCCCAAGAATTTATTAGGGCTTATATTAAGGGCAGGAAAATGATGACTCTCTAGTAATATAAATCGCCAATAGATAGGTTTTAAATCAGATATTCTCACGCCGTATGCCTTTTTTGGCGTACTTATAAAAAAAACGTTCGATTAGGCAAAGAATGGGATGAAAAATCTTCCATATTGCATTTCGCAGTAGGGGGCCATTCATAAATTCCGTCACACGTTAAGGGGGAGGTAGGGGTCGACGAAGTGTGACATTGTGTGCCAAGGGGGTGGGAGGGGTACTAAATTTCGTGACGTCACATTTCAAAATCTATTTTAATCTAAGTGTTTTAAGTAAAACACGAACCAATACACGAATAAAATTGCAAAATATGTAACGTCACACTAGGGAGGGGGTCTCACAAATGTGACCAACTGTGACAAGGACGGGGGGCGGGGTCAAAAATCATTAAATTCGTGTGACGTAAAATATGGATGGCCCCTTGGTAGCATGTATTTGTATGTGTCATGAAAATGGTTGAGCATCCCTGCCCTAATAGTTATGATGTGGCACGGGTATTGATCAATAGTTCTGAACGGGAGCTACAAAATCCACAAGATATAGTTTTTCAAGGCTCGAGCGAAGAAATGAGATTTTTTTTTTGCTTTTATAATCCTTGAAAATCATAGAATAAATCTATGTTAGGCATTACAAACAAGTCTTGGGAAATATCTAATGTTGCATATTACTTTGCATAAAAAAGTACTGCAATTTATTAACAACATATTAAAGGAATACGCGAAATAACATTTATTTCTAATATCTAATCTAACAGTTTTTTGCTGTGATCGCATTATTAAGATATTTTAACTAAACTTGTATAAAATGTTAAAGTATTTAGTTATATTATTGAGGTTTTTAGTGATCAATCGACTTAAAACTGTAAAAATCGAATATAATCGATTATTTGGTCTGTCAATCGAAACCCTACTTTTGACAATCTAAGAAGTTGGATTTGACAGTTGAGTAGAGAGGGATAGGAAATCGCTTTGCCACTAAGTGCGAAAGAGATATATTTCATGTCTCTTTCCTACTAGTAAAACAATGTATCCTCCTTTCAAATCCGACTTCCTAGATTATCATGAACATCATGCAAATCGCTATTTACAATTATTATTTTAATTTTTAATGTCTTGTGATGATTACGGTCGAGGCCGGGGCACCTCTTGCCCAAAAACATAACGAAAATATTAACAGATCTTTTACTCGCTATAATTTAAATATAAATACTACTTTATTTATTCATTGTTTTTAATATTAAATATATCACAAATGTGATTGTACGTGTAACGAAAAAAAAATATATAAAAGACAATTTTCATTTAAACATAGAAATTCTGAGAAAGAACACGCTTCTGTAATATTGTTTTTTTTTTTTTGTAAATATAATAATTATTCCAGTTAGTTTTTAGTGGAACTGTATAATATCGTTAGAGATAGTAATTGTAATTAATATTTTTTTTTTTATAACAGAGATTTTGACAGTTAGACTGGTTTCACTGCGAGCCAGAAAATCCATAAAATGTTTAATTTCGATTAAAAAAAGTGTTATAATGGTGTTCTTAGTTCGCAGTGGGATTAAGATCTTGTTAGATTTTACGACCATGACACCTGTCGCCGCGACCAGAAATTCTCTTCGAAATTGACTAATTGAACTGTATTTTTGGTCGTTGCGACTAGTTGAACTGTATTTTTAGTCGTTGCGACTAGTTGAACTGTATTTTTGGTCGTTGCGACTAGTTGAACTGTATTTTTGGTCGTAGCGATTAATTGAACTGTATTTTTGGTCGTTGCGACTAATTGAACTGTATTTTTGGTCGTAGCGTCCAATTGAGCTGTGTTTTTGGTCGTTGTGACCGAATGGGCTGTGTTTTTGGTCGTTGCGACCAGGCCGTAGTTTCGACGTCCCATCTTAAGTAACAGCTTATTTATTACTTCTATCAGTGGACTAAACGACTTATAACTTAAATATATTATAGTCCACGCTCTTGAAACCTTTCTGTTTTATATTCTTACTGAAAACCTTGTTTATTCTCGAGTTTTATGTGATTTTTGTGAATAATTTAATATCCAGTGCTCACGCAACAGTGACTTGTTAGATTATTGTAATGTTGACAGATAAGTTACTGGCTGTTATACTTCTTGTTTAGGATTTCAATGAAGTGAAAAATGAGACATACGTCTCTGAAATATTATTTCAAGTCAGGATTTTGTTTTTATGGTTGTGCTATAATTTACTTTTAATGATCTGTCAGTCTTATCAAAGGGCTGGTCTCATTTTTTTTATTACCTAACTTGCATTTGAAACAAGGTTTTTTGTCATGACTTAAAAATATTAGATAATGACCAGTTCCGCCATTTTATTGAAACATGAAATTCAGTTTTACCCACACATATTATTTACTTTTGTTGTATAACGAATGTATTATGTATGTATTATATTAATTATGATTAAATACTTTTTAATGTTGTAATCTAGCACATGAAATAAAAGCCAGAAAATACAGCTTTTTTATGAAATAGCAAATGGTTTTAAGTTCTAGATGATTTTGTTTACGATTCAAACAAAATGCAGTATGTGTAGCTTTTTTAAATAATCCTTTTTATTTATATACCTTCCAATAAATTTTATTTCTTACATTATTGTTTTTTCTTTTTGTTTATTATTTTCCCAATTTATTTTTCATGAGTGTCATTATAGATCTGTCTTAGTACGTATATTTTGTATTAACTTGATAGCTAGTTATTACGGATCAACATGGTTTATATTCTGATACATCTTGAACAATTCAGCATTAATTTGTAAAGGGGTTGATGCAATAGATATTAGACTATTTATATAACTTAGTTAAAAAAGGATCGCTTTTATGCCCCATTTATCTTTAATCTTAAAATGGATGTAGCCAGGGAAAGAAAATAAAGACACCATTTTATCATTATATAGTAGTAATAATTCCCTTGGCTACGTTCATCAAATAAATCTCAGTTTTAAGTGACACTAGACGCAACTGAGCGTAGGATTTTCAACGCTCAGCTTTTGCAGAGAGTTGAAAATCCAACAACGCAAGTTTGTTTAGGAACTGTTTAGCGTTAGTAAAAAGGTGCATTAGTTTGCTAACTGCTTTACGGCAAAGCTTTGCAAATGCCTGTAAATGCATTAGTTTCGTTTGCCAAACTAAAATACGCAATGTCGAAAATATTGTCTGCATTGCGTCGACTATCTCTGTCATTCTATTCTCATACTTTCATATTAACTAGTTTATTATATTTACTTTCAAATATACAAATATAGTATAGTAAATATTTCGCTTCAACCGGTATTCTTATAGGATATATTAAATCTCATCTGAATCTTACTATGAATTTTATAGTGTATTGGCGCCCCGCGGTTTCACCAGCGTAGTTCCCGATCTCGTGGGAATACGGGAATAATATATAGCCTATATTACTCGCCGATAATGAAGCTTTCCATTGATGAAAAAATGGCAAATCGGCCAAGCAGTTTCGGAGCTTATTCGGTACAAACTAACAAACAAACAAAAATCTGTTCTCTTCATAGTAGGTATAGATTTGTCTTAAGCCATATCATATAATTTTCTATGTGGCCGACAACTTCCACTAGGTTAGGTGTGAGATGGCCAAACAAATGCTGAATGGCGAATTGCAACTATTGGACTGCTGGCTGCAACATATCCGCGCATTGATCATTCGTGACCACTACTAGTGGTCAGCAGTAGTGAAAATACCACAGAACAGATAAAATACCAATCATGAAAAGTGGTCACTGTTGCTCATCAGTAGTGGTGCTGGTGGACCGTGTGCGAGGGCTATAATCCCAAAAAAAAAGAAATGGGACTGTAGAATCATCTTTTCGATTAATAAATATGTAAGTTATAATAAACTAGTTAATATGTTCGTTTAATATATGGAGAACGCCAAACCACTTGGCAGTTGGACTGAGAATGGCTGTAATATGAAAAAAATTGGTAGCATAAAAATATCGATCATATTATTATAGTCCTGTTTAGTAATAGATGTATTTTTAGGTATATTTCGATATAATAGATTTAAAGGAACACTAGAACACCAGTACTGAAGTAAATACGCTATTTATTTGTTAGTTACATGCTTGGAAAAGTTTATGAACATTTGTAACATGTTTTTTTTATGAATGTGTCAAAAATAGATGTTTTAAGGATTTCATTTACATACCCCCGCAGGGAAACATCGTGAGTATTATTTTGAATACAAACGTAAATTGCCGGGGATGCAGTTTTTTTTTCCAATTTCTTAAAAGCTGGAAATTTTCATTAATAAAATTGATTCATATTTGACTGTTATGTATTTCTTCCATGGATTAAGTCTAAACGATAGCACGTAACTAACAAATGAAACTTAATTATAGTGAAGATAATAATTACCTGCTCTTTAGAATTTAAAAATAAAAAATATTATTATTAAACAAAGTCTGGCATTAAAAGTCTATTAAAACGATAATTATAATTGTAGATGTTTAACTTAGCATAAAATGCTCTTGGATTTTTTAGTTTTTGTGCATGTAAACCTGCTAGATTATTTCAAATAAAGTGTTTTTGGTTTGGCTAGATAGATGTGAATAGCATTTATTTTTAATGTGCTGTCTATCATTGTTTTGTGATCTCAATGCAGTGAAAATGTAGCAGGTATTCAGTAGTTACAGGTAATGTAGAAGCAAACAGAAAATAAAATATGGACACTGGATTTGTATTAGTGAAGCTCCAAAAAAGCCGAATTTCGTGTAAGTCTAAGCAACAAATTATTCTGGTGGTCATTGCAACTTCTGTGATGCATTAAAAAAAAAACAGTAGCCTGCAGTGGGATCACTCCTTAAAAATGCTGTCTGTCAATATATCTTCACTTTGTGATTTCGTCTCATAATGAAACTTTCAATCATTGGCAATATTCCATGGTTCACTACTCTGCAAATAATTTGGATTATCCTAACATAAATGAATCATCTGTCTGCCATGTTTTCATCTAAAGAGAAGTAATTTAGTTGAACCATGTAGTGTTGCCATAATAATCAGTTTTGTAGCTTCGCTTGCTGTAGTTTCTATGACTAGTTCGTACAAAAATTATGAAAGTTTATTTTAGAATAAGGTCTTTCCATTTTTCTCCAAATAAAATTCATAGTATTAATGGTAAAGTTTATAAAAAAGAATTATAACCAGAGGAAATTATAAATTAGATTGTAATAGCATTCGAAATGATAAATTTAGAGATATGGATATTTATTTTCGTTATTACAGAAGGTTGGTGAAGATGGAGGTTGTATATAAGCCGTAGGTAGAGGTAGCATGTCCTGAGGTGTAATAAAATGTCAGTTCAATGTGATTTCGAGATTGTTTCTGAACAGATTTTATTCCTGAATAAAGTGACAAACAAAATATTTCTTGTTGCTGGTTTTGTGATGTTACCCTTCCCTTTACTACTTAATAAAATTGATAAAAAGGGATCATCATCATATTTGCAAATAATGGATTAAATTCGATTCTCTGCATAAATCAAGCCACCCAGGAAGAACATCTACAGTACGACTGCACAGAGGTATGTGCGGCCAGGGATTTGAAAAAACTATGGAGAGTGGTCTCGCAAATCCCTTAAATGCCAAGGCACATAAATGACTCGCCATACCTTATCTCCAATATCCCCATTCCTACCACCTTCATCCAGGTTCACTCACATCCATCTCGACATTGTCAAACCGTTACCAATCAACTAATAAGTGTGCGTCTTTGTTGTTAGTGGCACCACAAAGTAATGGCTTTGCAACAAGACCATTGACGGAGACGCTCTTCAATGATGAGAATATAGATAAAATTGGCTTAAGTTGACAGAATATAACGTACAGTAGAAACTAGCAACTATTGATTTGTACTTTTAGGTTATGTACTCAAACAAGTCGTTTTCAACACGATTTATTAACATAAAACTTAAATACACTTAACACTACACAGTCAAAATATCACATCAGTCGTCTTCTATCATTTCCACCTCCTCTCCTTCGTCCTTTTTCTTGCCAGCGCCGGATTTTCTTGCAGACACCATCTGCTTGTATTGTTCTAAAGATTCACCAAGAGGCTCCACAAATCTGTCGAATTCTATATCCCTCATAGCGTCTAGCACATCCTGGCCAGTCAAAGCCTTCCGTTTTTTGTTCTTCACAATGTTTGTAGCTGCTGAAGTCACGTATAATACGAAAACTGAGGCCGCTTTCGCAAGCCCGGTTCGCGCCTCTTTTGATATAGAAACTCCTTCGGGTAACGCTTCTTTCACTATCCTCGTGACAACAGTCATCGGGAGATTCAGGTCTTCAAGTTTTTCAGCCATTATTTTGTTAACTTATATTGTTTATTTACTTGTAACATGGAACGAAAATACCAATAACCGCCAAAACTTCGTGACACAGAGAAATTTGTCAATTTGACTTTAACAGTGACAGTTTTAACTTGACAGTGACAGTTAATGGTTAATTCAGACAAGTGACGTTACAAGATGCAATAATTTCTATTCTATCGAACTCCTCGGACATACTAAACCAAAAAATATCATGAAGAAAGTGTTGTGAAAAAATCAATGATTGGAATAATACCTAATTGAATTCTCAGTTTGTGTTCTAAATAAAAAAAAATATACAAATTACAATAATTCTCCACAATCCTCATAATTCATCATACACAAACATTGCTATTACTATTTTGTAGGCGTTTAGTTCATGCTGTAATCTGACGAGTGATGGATATTAAATAAAATGACCATCCAATCAATCAAGGATTACCTAAGCGAGAGCGTTAAGTAGATTAGAGCATATGTACAATAGAGTAATCGTGACGAAAAACTATGGCATGAAAAATCAACGAGCCTCAATGAACAACATAAGGCATTTCGCAATAAAGAAAGGTTGAATGAATCGACAACAATGCGCATGAGGGGAAGAAAATAAAGGACAAACACCGACCCTGTATTTGATGTCCTCCAAAAAGGCCAGATGCGATGCGCATAAAGCATTTAGATAAAGAGTAATGTAAAAGATCGAATAGGGTTACTCTCTACTTAAGCGGACCACGTTGCTACCGTTGCTGTCTACCCTTCTACTACGCAGCTGTTTGATGTTTTTGTGACGTAGTATACCATCGGAAACCTAATTAAAACACTTGCTTAGATGTTTTATTCATTAATACCTAACTAAGTAGGTACCTAGTTTTTGAAATTAAACTGTTATTTTTTGTATGCTTTCTTGAGCATGCTTTTGCCGTAAGGCACAAGTAAGGTATAGGTTCCTTCAAAGACTTAGAAGGGTGTCCTGAAATTACATTATCTACGTGTTTTCGGTGTAGCTGTACTTTCACATCCAAAGTTTTGTTTTCAATATTTTGTTATTGATAGGTTCGCGTTTGTCCAAAATCTCACCAGATGGTTACCGATGATGTGGTCAACAATGGAGCCATGCTTGCAAAGAAGTAGGTAACCTATTACCTAACTCTTGACCTAAAGACCCCAAGCTGTATTAACATCTTTCATTGTCTACATCAAGATTATGGCAAAATAATCTGCATTATAAGAATGTAAACCGCAAAGTTTTTACTAGGTAATACCCTAATAGGTCAATGACCTGAAAATACCGCAACACAACAAAGGCAAAATATGTAAATATTGATTTTTAACGCACCCCTGTAAGTTTTACAGGTGATTAACAAACTTTAGGCTGCCATTAATTTTACAAGACTCTCTTCGTTAATTAGATTATGGGATTTTTTAATCGGATTAGATGTATTTACTACGTTATACGTAAGTGGAGGGAAGCACACATTGCGCAAACTCAAATAAGTACCTACGCCATTTTGTAACTTGACTAGTATGTTAGTCTGTCAGTGCGGCACAGGCATTGGTCGAACGGGGACGTTCGCGCGCGTTTTCTTATCGATCTCCTCGGAAGTGAATGACACAGTGTTATTTTGATGTTTTTTTGACCGAAAACGTAACAAATAATGCAATGTTAAATCACTGGGACGTCTAAAGTTCGCGTGTTGCCGTGGTTTCATTTTGATTTTGTATTTTTTAATTCTAATTTTGTGCTTGACTGAAAACATTGCTGTTATAGTGCGATGATAATGGAATTGTTTTTGGAATTAAAATGAGGTGAGAGCAATGTTTAATTCATTAGTTTTTATTTAATGGTTTGTAGTCGATTGGTGGCTGGCCTGGTCAGTGTGTCATCTTAGGGCCTCTTTAATTTAAATCGATATCATCAACGTGTTTTGTGTCCCCATCCCTATGATATTGCACAGGTTGTCAAACATCTTATTTAATTGGTATTTAAAACAATTTTAAAGCGTGTATAAACATTATAATAACGTAGAATTTAATTAAGCCATGTTCACCTAGTCATTTAAGTATAAACTTTGCCTTTAATAATATTTTTTTCATTTTTACCTCTATGATAATTTTATTTCCTTATGCAATTTTATTTAGGTACCTAGGTACTTGCCTACTGAAACTATGTACTTCGCAGTTTATATTGACGCATTTTATTTAGCAAATTTTATACTCCCCCAGTATCCCAGTCGTGATACCCCCTACCCAAAAGCACGTTTAAGTTATGATTCAAATATTTAAAAAAAAAAACAGAATTATTATCTCTGAGTATATGATTTAATGAAAAATAAATACTTATATATATATACGTGATATCACACAACACCCCTTGTGATTGATTGATCTTGTGAAAGACCCCAAAGCAGCATGCTTAGTTTGTACAAAATGATCTATCTAGGTACAAGTTTAAGTAAAAAAAAATGAATATGGGAATCGAACCCGCAACCGAACAAGCAATAGTTTGCGCTAAACACAAACTATGTATTGCTGGTCCACTGCACTATTGCGTGCCCAAAAATATCCCAGAGGCTTCAAAGAAAAAACAAACAATAACAAAAAGTAGTGGTCAACCATGTCTTTTTTGCAAGCTATAGACGATACAGCGATGACAGTATACGTTGTCTAATTTTCATGAAAACAATAAAAATGCTAGGCTTGTGAAAAAATTAAAAAAATAAAAAGTCCCACTTTTTATTTTTTAAATTCGCTAGCCTTGGTTGATGAGTAAAAAAAAAACATTTTTTTGTTTTCATGAAAATTAGACTACGTAGGTATATATAGTACCTAGCTAGTGAAAAAATTTAAAGAATAAAAAGTCCCCCTTTGTATTTTTTATACTTTTTCATTAGCCTATATTACCCGGGATAACTCAAAGTTTCTAACGATACCACATACTCACAAACTCACAAACATACATACATACATATGTACATATATTAGGATATATACATTAACCCTGAATACATAACACTCCATTTTTTGGGCAGTCGTATAAAAATTATGAACTTCTGAGTAAGAAAATGTTATCAAAGGAAAATTTTAGGAATATATTCGCATCGCAGTCGCGGACTGTCAAAAACACCTGCAAGTTCCGGTTTTTTTTATACTATTTATAGGCTCGCGTTTGACCACTATCTCACCAGGGCCTCAAGTCTGCTATTACAACAGTGTCAAAATGGCCTATCATTGATCTCATAATGGTCGATTTCGACAAGTTTGCTAATCTACTAACATAATAGCGTCATTATGACTTTCCAATGGTCAACCACTGACACTCCATTGAAAGGAATGGCAAAGAATGGTAATCTCGTACATAATGACAAATAGATGACAGACGTATACCAATGCAGTAATCTGCTAAAATTTTGACAGTTCCTTTGATCAGTGACCTACCATTAGAACATCATTCATTCTGCAGTCATTACTTTTAATAGCTCGGTTATCAAAAAGTATTACGAGACCATTGACAGACCAATGATTGACCATTATGAATCTAGCAGATTACGAACTTTTAGCTTTTAAATGACAATGGGATCGTGTTGGAATGACAAATTTATAAAAATAGCAGACTTGGGGCCCTGATGGTAAGCGATGATGTGGTCGAAGATGAAACACGCTTATCAAGAAATAACCTATTCACTGTTGACTTAAAGACTCTCAGGTTTTAATTATCAGGAAACAAAGACTCTGGCAGGGAATTCCAGTCTAGATTTTGACAAGTGTGTGTCAGCGATTGTCGGTGAGGTAATATTGCAACCTGAATTAAAACACTTTTAAAGTGCGAGAATTGCCGTTCTGATGCTTATTCCTCAGATATTAAATAGGTACGTTACTTACCTGCTTGTTTGAACGTCGACATCCTCGTATTCAGGAAATAGCTCGGCTGTTGATCTATATTATAAAGAGGCAAGCTTTTTTTTTTTGTATGTAACGAATAAACTCAAAAACTACAGGACCGATTTCAAAAATTCTTTCACCATTAGAAGTACATTCACCCTGAGTAACATAGTCTATATTTTATCCCCGTATTCCCACGGGAACGGGAACTACGCGGGTAAAACCGCGCGGCGCTGCTAGTTATAAAATAAACTGATAGTAAACCTCAGTCTTAGATATCTGTTTGAGATGTTGATTTCTTGCTTGCTGTTTTACTATGCGTACCCAACCTGTAATTTCTCGTACACACATAAAAGCCAGCGATTAAATTGTTTAAAAAATACATTGCAAAACATCTCATTGATGGTCCCACCTCTAAATATACACTCTGTTACGACTTGTACGTACAAACATATGTACATCGTAATTCGTACGTTAAATCTTACCGATTGTTTATGAACTCCGGCCTTTGAATTCTTGTGGTAGACGCAACAATTCAAGTGTTGCTGAGGTTAGTTCCAAGTAGGGTTGCCAATTAACCTGTGACCCGCCCCGGCTTCGCACGGGTGCAATGTAGGTAATATATTCTCACCTATAATATGCAAGTATTATAAATATAAACCTACCCCTTCATACATAGGGACAGACACAGCGGGAAGCGACTTTGATTTATAGTATGTAATGAAGCCGGACTTTTAAGTAAAACTTAATAAAAAGCCCGGTTACTTATCCTAGGCAGGATTGTGTGTCTTTAAAATAATATTTAGTAGCTAGCATTATTTAAAGTAAATCCAAGCTAGTTTTGAGTCTTCAAAATAAAACCGTTTTAAGTTACAAAAAAACTAAACCAGATAAATAAATCTTCTTTATTAAGTATGCAATTTTCAGTGTAAATCTAGTCAAATATAACTAGATCAAGTGCAACATAACTAGAAATTAGGATTAGAACCATTGACCGCCCGATCGCTTAGCCATTATCTTACTTAACCACCGACCTATCATCACCAAGCACTAAAAAAAACTCAACAAAACATAAAACAACAAAACTAAAAAAAAAAACAAAAATTAACTCTATCTTCACCAAGAACAAAACTACCAATGTGTACGTGTAGTAGGCTATTATAAAGTTACTAGCTGCTGCCCGCGACTTCGTCCCCGTGGAATCCCCGATTTTAAAACATTCTTAATCGCTGCTCCGCTCCTATTGGTCTTAGCGTGATGATATATAGCCTATAGCCTTCCTCGATAAATGGGCTATCTAACACTGAAAGATTTTTCAAATCGGACCAGTAGTTCCTGAGATTAGCGCGTTCAAACAAACAAACTCTTCAGCTTTATAATATTAGTATAGATATATTAAAAAAAAACAACATACCTACTATTCTTTGATTATATAATGTCTAGATGGAGCGTCGCCCTACTGTCAAAGCAAAGAAAACGAGGCAACAATTTCAAACATGTGTGCGTGCGGACGGTGTTTTACACTATGCGTCTTTGTCTCTGTGTGCGTGAATAATGATACCAGCTACTAGAATTCTCCCATAGATCACATATTTAAAAAAATAAGATAAGTTTAGTTGTATGTATGTAGTATTATTCAGTTTTAGTGTTTTAGTAGTGTCTGTTTCTCTCTTTTTTAAATAATAATAAGTATTTTAATAATAAGTATTTATTTTCTCTCCACAATAAACATTACAGATATTGTTACAAATGATACAATAATTTTCTTTTTTAAATAAATAAAATATACAATTTAATTAGAGTTGTGTGTGTGAATGTTGTATTAAATCAGTTAAGTTAATCAAATTAGAATAATAAACTTTTTAGGCAGTTTATATAGATTGAATCTATGATTTAATACTATTAATCAGTACCAGATATTAATCATTACCAAAATGAGGACAAAAGGACGGTACAGCATTAAAACTTTATGGCGGCTCGGAACATGAGGTGAGTCGCTGCGCAGTAACAAATTTGAGTGTCAGCGGGGGTGAGGGATGCGGTACTGCGCAGGGAGCAGCGCACTTCAGAGCCGTCATAAAGATTGAATTGGAGTGTACCAAGTAAATTATTTACCGAGCTAATAACAATTTTTACTTGGCATCGGCTTCAAAAGCATAATTATAAAGAAAGACTTAATACATTAATCTTATTAAAATTACTCTTAGCATTTTTTAAATCGGTTTATTGAACCCAATGCAAAAATAATCATTAAAATTGGCTCATAAACAAAAAAGTTATTCGCCAAAATTATATTATTGTAAAAAAGTAAAAGAATAGACGAATTAAAAAAACTCCACCTTTTTATAAATCGAATAATAAACTACGTCAACTAAATTATATAAACGTTACCATAAACCAACGAACATACCCACAAAAAAAAATGTTAAGTTGGGAGAGTAAAAAAAGAAACTGGCAACACTGACAAAATATGGCGTAATTTAGTAATCATAAAAACAATAAATAAATACGTAGTTTTCTGGTTACTTAGCGATGATAGGTGATGTGTTTGGTACTTTTTACCCTTAATTTACAATTCCGTCGCAGTTTAATAACTCATACCGTTTTATTCATGTCGTTTATCGCTGTTTTTTGTTTATTACTCAGTGCGCGTAATACGTAGTGACACCAAAGCGGCACGATCGGCACTAATCGGCGGGTAAGTACTTATAGGCCAACAGTTGGCTGATATTTTTTGACACGTTTCCGCGCTATTGATGCTCTATCTAGACATTATATAATCAAAGCTACTATTATACATTTACTACAAACGTGCTATAATATCACGAAACGAATTGGTAACATTTTCGTTACTAATCGTAAAAAGGAAAATTACATAACAACTGCTTTGGCACATGTTTAATGGAGTTTTTAAGTATAAAGTATTACAGTTATTATGTTACTATGTATTATTATTTATTATGTAATCGGTATTATTAAATTAGTTTGTTGCTAGAGTGAGTTTCTGATTATTGTATGCTTGAGCAATAAACAACCGAAGGACATCCATTGGCAGAAACCGACAAAAAATGCTCATGTCTCTGTTAGTAATTTTCCTTATTTTTTTTTTTACTGTTTGGCTTCTCGCACTTTGGCCTAGGAGGTTGTCGACTACTTAACCGGACTTGCCTGTGGGGGCTATAATATAAATATTAAAGCCTCCAGGCTCCAACTAGTGCTTATAAAAAAATACAAACTAAGCGACTACTCCGTAAGGGCACCCTCTGTGGGGAACGGACCTCTCGGCTTAGTACGTCGCTGGGGGCAGCAGCTAGGGAAGGTGGATCGAATAAAATCGTTTCCCGACATGGCCGCTTTATATAATCAACCTTTTAACGTTCCCACTGCTGGGACACAGGTCTCCTCTCTGGGAGAGGAAATGCGCCGCAATCCACCACGCGGGCCCAGTGCGGGTTGGTGAATGTCACATGTCTTCGAACTTTTGGTTCTAGGACATGCCGGTTTCCTCAAGATGTTTTCCTTCACCGTTTTGAGAACAGTGGTGATGAAATTAATTACACAAAGAGTAGCCTTCGAACCCGCGACTTACAATTCGTAAGTCGGGGCCGTTAACACTCGGTCACCACTGCTCTCGGCTGCTTTACCAAAATTTATTCAATTCCATAGACTCATTCTAACGCGTGACTTCTGAGCATAAGTTCCTCGGCTCGTACAAAAAAGCAACTTGTATACCACAGCAAAAAAGACACCATGTATTTTCATAGACTTAGGCAATTTTTATTATTATCTGGTCTAACTTGTCATTGGAAACAAGTTTATTCAGCCTTGAAATGGGTGATGACGGCTATTATTAAAAGAATTTATATTTTCTGTGTCCAAGTTAACACGTTGAAGTTATTATTCTGTGACAGTAATAAACTTAGTTTCACTTTTTAATTAGCGTTCATAATACGTGACAACATTTATTTATACTTGCAATTATTTTTTCCCGCGCATTTTGTCATAAAAATGACTGCAAAAGATGGATGCGCTAAGTTGCCGCTTTGTTTTTTTCGTAAGTAAATAAAGGTATATCTATAACATTTTTATATTTAAAAATATACCTTTTTTTAACCGAAGTTTGAAATCAGAATACATATTTTGGAATCCATACTAATATTATAAATTGAAAGAGCTCTCTCGGTCATCTCGGTGTGTGTACTCTTCACGTCTTACGACTGAACGAATTTGTATGAAACTTAGCACACGGTTAGACCATAACCTGGAATAGGACACCGATACAAAATTGCGAGTGACTTATTTTATACAAACGCTAATCTATACTCCGAAATATACCAAAGTTTTATTTTAACTGCAACAGTAGGTAACAGATAATTAAGTAATTTTGTCTTGTTTCTTATTGATCCGCAAACTGCCGAAGTGCAGACCGCGTAGCTTTACGAAATTAGCATGAGAACATCCCATTTAAATACTTCTCATAACAACACCAAAAGTATAAATTACAAATGATTATCACACACGCAAGTCTGTATACTTATAATTATTTAAAACGAATTGTCCAAAAGGTGACGTCATGACCTTGGTCCAAAAACAGAGGTTATGTTAACTCGAACAAAAAGGTTATATGTACAACCAGAAATTCTAGTTTTTTTTTTACTGACCCCGTATGCGTTTACTTGTCATCGTTTGTAGAGTTTATCTTGTCTATAGTATGCGTTTATCTTTTTAAAAGCTAATTTGCTTTGGAATTGGATCTAGGCTAATGCTTCTTGGAAATTGTATCGGCGGAAACACCTAAATAATTATTCCAAGTGTCAAATGAGATTTTCAATTATTTTCCATTTTTTTTTTAAACTAAACTTTGCCCCACACTATGATCTACTCCTGTATCGTGGGTGCGTTCACAAACATGTAGACTCACTTACACAAGACACCCAGACCCGGAACAATTATCTGTAGGCCATACAAATACTTGTTCCGTGCGGGGATCGAACCCGCGACACGTAGCGCAGCAGCCGAACGCTCAACCACTGCGCCAACAGTGTAGTCAAAAATTAAAAAAAAACATTTTGGATATCAGTCATATACACGATTCTTGCAAAAATCCATTACATTTTGTTGAGTTATGCGAGCAAATATGTAACAGCAGTTTTTTATGTAATAGTTAAGTACCTACTGCCTCGCTGTTATAGCTTCTGTTTGCAAGCTTCGCTGACCACGAAGTCCTGGGTTCGATTCCCGAGTTTAGCGAAACTGTGTTATTGAGTTATTTCATCTGGATTATTTTCAGTAGCAGCCTGGATTTGTGCCTGCTTCTGAATGTACGGCGTGATGATATTAAACAAAAAAATACTCACACGAATACAGAATGTCCTACTTTTTTCAAGTCGGTTAAAAATAGTACGTACCTACTCCCAAACAGAGTAGTTTAAAGTATGTATTCACTTAAATATTTGTCTAGTAGACCTCTTTACATCAATGGGTGATGTATGTAAATACTAAGTACTAGACAAATAGGCGAAGTGAATAACTTTGCCATATATACTTTTTAGGCCAGTCACAATATTAAGACCCTTAAACCCATTAACTACGTCGCTGCCTGAGTAGCCATAATGTCCATGGGGCCATAGAGAGTATGGAAACAGACCCTCATCAAAAGTACATGAGGCAGGGACCGTCGCCCGTCATGAATGTGGCGCCATTTTAGCGACCCAATTCTGTTTTGTGGAGTTTTGAATCTCGGTTAGTGTTTGGTAAATGGCACAGTATACTATCTAGTACCTAGTGTAGGTACTGTGCACTATTAGATAGTAGATATGTACTCGTGCCTTTGGTAAAAATATTATGGTCGAAATAAAATACAGTATGCTTACTAACAGAGGGCGTTCCCGTTAACCCGCAATAGTATAGCATCCATGTGTGATAAAAAAATAGTACATTCAAAAACAAAATGTTTTTATTTTTTTATTAATATTAAAATATTCACTAAAATTTTTAAATTGAAACGTTTTAAAGAAACACTCTGTACACGCGTACTTGCCGGTTTGGACATTGCTACTACGAGTAGGTACTATTCCGCGCTACTATTTTGATTTTAAACAGCATTTTTCAAGTTTATTGTCAATTATTTTTTTTAATTCGGATTATTTTATGCTTATTTTTCTATTCTGATATTTTTATTTTAATCTATTAATGATATAGATTAACGAATTTAAGGGAACGCCCTCTGTTATTTACAATACTGTATACGAGTATATTTCTATCAAGCTGGTACAAAAACCTTCTGCACGCATGCATAAAAATTAAATTAAAATATGTGAATTAATGTATACTAAACTAATGATATGAATAGGTTGTAAAGCTTGTGAGTTTGTGAGGCTATAGGATCTAACGAACACTGCTGGAACCCAGACCTCTGAGGTGCTACCGCTGCCATGTGGGCAACCACACGGGAGCTATGTGCCCCTCGGAGGTCGACCGCAGCGGACTCTGTTTCCGCTGTGGTCAGCCCGGTCATAAGGCCGGCTCTTGCGAGGCCACGCCGCACTGCAGTGCATGTGCGGCTGTTGGCAAGCCGGCCGAGCACTGGGCTGGGGGAAGGGCCTGCGCGCCATCCGCCCCGGCCAGGGGCAAGAGGTCCGCCGCCACCGCCGCCTCTGCCGCCGCCGCGGCTTCTGTCGCCGCCACTGCCGCTTCTGCTGCGGGTGCTGCGACTCCCAACACTCGGGAGGGTGCTGAGACGGAGTGCCAGTAATGGTCCCATTTCGGCCCCCTCCAGAGACAAGTCGGCCGCTGTGCTATCGCGCAGTGGCTGATGCCTGGGGACGGTGAGCGTGGGTGGCTCGCCGTCCGATACCAGGTTGAGTCGACGACGCGTTGTGTTCCACGCGCGTCACAAGGAGCCGTCAGCACCGAGGACGGGGCCCCATAGGGTCGGTGCCTGCTAGGGTTGCGGAATTTGTTCGAAAGAGTTACCGCGGCCCTGGAACGCATAGGGCACAAGAAGGATCACGGGTGGGTTTTAGGCAGTAAAAGTCTGACACTCCCTACCGCTACACCCAGGGCGGGAGGGGTCATTTGATGATTTCCCATCCAGAAAAAAAAAAAAAAAAGGATCTAACGAACCAATTTTGAAAATTGTTTTACCAATAGAAAGCCACATTATTTGTGAGTGCATTCCCACGGGATTAGGGAACTATGCGGGTGAAACCGCGGGGCGCTCCTAGTATAAAATACATATACGATTTTATACTAGGTGTTAGGTATTCATAACCACCATTATCCTCTCAAACAGGGAAAACGTATAAAACAAGATAATATGTGGACTTTGTGTGAAGGTCAATATTAACAAATAAATGCAATGCATATTAGAGATGGGCCGATTACGGGCTTGGCCGACTAGTCGGTGCTTAAATGGCCGACTGGTCTGCCAACTATAAAATATATAGCCGGATAGTTGGCTTTTATGACTAGTCAACTACTTGTCATAATTCTGGTTTATATTACTTATATTTTAATTTTTATATTATGTTGTATATATACATATAATTGTTTAAAAAAGAAGATAGAAAACATTTATTTGGCACACGCATACACACAATTTAGGAACAAATATGTACACATATAAGGAAACTTAATTTTAAAACAACATTTTGACAGAGTGTTTGATAAAAGCACTGTTCTTGTAATTTTGTTTTAATTAAAAAAAACATGTAGTGCGTACTAGCGATTTGATGCTTTATTTCCTGTTTTTTTTTTTTTGTAGCCTATTTAATGCCGACAAATCGTAATCTTTTACAGACTAATCGCGGAATAGTCGTCCAATATAACTGCGAGGCCGAATAGTCGGCTTTTGACACTAGTCGTTACGTCCCTATATAATTGGTAATACTATGTATTTACTTACTGTGTGGGTCACGGTCTTTAATATAACATGTTGTAAATAGCTTCCTTGAGTATTATTGCTATATTTATTTAAAGAGGAAAAACGTGCGGAAACTGTTCGATGAGATAAGAATCTGTCAAACGTACTCTGTACAGTTGAAAAATGTTGGGCATCTAAATTTTGTTTATTTTCGTTTTACTAGCTTCGTGACGTCACCAGCCCCCACTCTAACACTTTAATGCGCTTTATCTTTATAATGACAAAAAATACGTGTCCAATATTTTTTGAAAATCGAACGGACGCGGGACGGTCTAATTAGATTTTTTTTATGTCTGTTGTTAAATCCAGAAAAGCCGGACGGCCGCTAAAAAAAAAGATAACCATTCACAAAGTATTTTCATAAACCTCTTGATGTAGTATTTTAATCACTTTTCCCGATTACCATGTGGAAAACAGTTTAATATTCTTGATTAAATTACAGAGTAATGACGTGAAATGTACGACGGACGAGTACCCAGAAGTAAAATGTTTGTAAGTTGGTAACTATGGGGGAGCGGTTACCAGGAGGGAGGTATGGTAAAATAAGTGTTCGATCAATTTAACTTTTATGGTGGGTGTTAGGGTTTTTGGGTGAACCTTGAACTTAAAGGTAGAAGGCGAAAATAGCCGAGCTGTTTTGTGATAATATTAACTACTGGAAATTTAAGTAAAGTGAGGTGTCATTTCACCTACAAGGGCGGGATTGACAATTCACTTCACCCAGGTTTTTAGGGTGGGATTTTACAGACTAGCTCTAGTTAGGGCGTAGAAAAGATGAGTTCGAAATTCAAATTTTTCGTTTGCTTAATTTTGAATAACGAATTTAAAAGTAATAAAAATAACGATTAATAGGTCGGTGAAATATCGCGCGACTTTCGTCCATATACTAAAATTATGTTACTCAGCATGAGTGTAGAATGAAAGAATTAAATGTAACCGGATAAACGACTCTCATAAACCGAAAATAAATAATTTTACCCGTTTATAATACGAGTTTAAAAAAATACATCAGTAATATTCCCGGAACGTTTCGTCCCACTTTAAACCAAAATATTACAGCATTCGAATTGTCTCCGTACTCGTTCATTGAAAGATCTTTTTTTTTTAATTAATTTCGAAGTGCACTCAAGCATTGAGACTTTGAGAGGGTCTGCCTCTTGCAATCTTTTGTCTCTGCCCTTTTCTTTTATAATCTATCGATCGTTCGTGACAACCATTGTGGAGAGGGTGGCTAAGTTACCCTACCCTGCTTCACACCGATGTCATTTAGAATTGTATCCCCGATTTTTGAATTAAGGATCTCAAGTTGAGTATTTGTCGAACTTTTAGCTGTTAACCTGTCAATCTTTGTTATGACAGTAAGGTTTGAGACGTCCTCCAAATAATCAATGAACCGGCGCGCGCGGCGCCACGCATCCTTAATATATCTTATCAAGAACTTTTTGGAAGAAAGTAGTTTATAGAGAAACAGAAGAGTAATTTTTCATTTCCCATTGAAAAGTAGAGTTGAGAGCAAATCAATTTCACAATAAAAAAAATCTAATTTTTTTAAATATTCTTAACTAATTTTTTTGTCGTAGTTAACTTGCGTATGTGTATCAAGTTATATTCGGTTCATTTATTGACAAGAATAAGGCCTCGCGAGTTTGCATGAAATACCGCGCGCAAGTCAAAACCAATTAACCGACACGATTAGCGCAGTGGTTGAGCGTTCATCTGCTACGCTACGTGTCGCGGGTTCGATTCCCGCACGGATCAAATGTTTGTATGGCCTGCAGATAGTTGTTCCGGGTCTGGGTGTCTTGTGTATGTGGGTTTATATGTTTGTGAACGCACCCATGATACAGGATTAATCCATTTTTTTAACCAAAAAAAATAAACATTTATTTCAATTAGAGTCGTTTAAAAAGTACCGTGCCTTTTTTGTTTTGACTTCATAAAGATCAAGGGAAACAGAGCCAAATCAAAGTGAAATCAAATTTAGTTTCGGAAGTCGGCGATTTAAAAAAAAAAGGTTCTATTCCTCATATTGTGTACCTACTGTAGTAGTGTACTCAAAATCTGTACCTATTGACTGATTTAAAAAAATGGTGCCGTTTAAGTTTTCCTCGAAATCGACTCCTTTTCGCTATTTCTTTTAGTTCCAGATTTTCTCTGCCACGGCCATTTGACAAAAATCACCCTGTATTACAAAATATTCTGCAGAAATATATTTAGGTACCCAGCAGTTCATCTCTGATTAGTTGATCACTTCAGGAAGCTCTAACAAAAGTTTTAATATCCAATATCAGAACGAGAGCCAGGAAACTGTCAGGAACACAGGACAAAAAGAGAATACCAGGAAAATACTTAACTAGCTAAAGCAAAGAGCAAGCTGGCACGACGCCAAAAGCACTAAAATGACAAATTGGAGAAGGAACTAATTCAAATATGGAATGGAACCGTTTTTATTCTGCAGAGTTTTTATTCTGGACTAGCATCGCCCCGCGGTTTCCCCCGCGTGGTTTCTGTTCATGTGGAAATATGGGGATATAATATAGCCAATGTTCACCGGAGATAGTGTAGCTTCCCAACAGTGAAAGAATTTTTCAAATCGGTCAACTAGTTTCGAAGCTTATTCAATGCAAACAAACAAACAAAAAACAATCAAATCTTTCCTTTTTATAATATAATAGAAAAGGTTGTAGTCGAGTCAAACTGAATACTTTATTCGAATCCGCAGTGAAAATGACTACATAGTTCATCATACACACACTATATAAGTATTTGGATGATACTTAGTTCGTATATGGATGCGGTATTTTTAAGCATTTCTGGAGAGATAAGTAGGTATTAGGAGTTAACCACTTGCCGTTTCTAGTAGATAAATATTACATAATATTACATTACAGTACATAGCATACATATATTTTTTTTATTTTTCATAAACGATTATTTTGTATTTACACAACTCTAATCACCTTCAACATTTTGATTTGTTTCTCTACAAAAGTCATAGTTTATTTTAAAATTCAATAAAAAACCATAAGTATGTAGGATTTTTTCTAACTACCGTACAATAATTACTTAGTAGATTTATTTCCTATTATCAAAATAAATTTCATGGTCAGGCCATAAACATAAAACTGATATTACCACAAACAAACAAAAAAAAAAGAATAAAGCGCGCGCAATCCAAAGGTTACGTAAGAATGACATCATGGTGGACGATTACGTCACACTAACAAACGCGGGTTGTTAACCCAAGAGACAGAACGGCGTCGCTTATTGATTTTCATATCATCTGCCTAGTCTTTTCCCAGCTATATTTACTTCCATTTTCGTGGAGCGACTGACTTTCAAACTAGTAACTCGGTAATAAGGTACTTCTTTGCAATATGTCTGGCTTCCCTCTGAAACGCCGCCCTGGCTTTCATGTGTGTTCGTTTTTACAGCTTAAAAGGTGCTTTCCGAGGCACTAAATTGATTTTTCTGTCTACAAATAAATATTTAATTCGGAAATTACACCGCTTTTACTTCGAGCCGACATTTACAAATATTGACAGGCCATATGCTTGAAAACGATCATTATTTATGAATGAATTCGGTAAATTCGGAAGCCGTATTGCTACGGTAGATTTAAAATTCGAATCGCACGCAACAGCTGTTTTGTTTAAAATGGATCATGATTTAGTTTTGTGGTGTTTAAATTCCACCAATATTGTTTTAGAAAATTGAATTAAGCGGTATTTGAAAGTTTTTGTGTATTTTTTTTAAGAAAAGGCTACTTTTTAGTAGGTACTTGGTATGTTACGTACCCAGAGTTGCGAAATTACTGCCGGAAAGAGTTGCAGGGGCCCTGGAACGAAAAGGACACTTGAAGGAACATGGTGGGTTTTAGTCAGTAAGAGTCTGGCACTCTCCCCCGTCATTTAATGATTTTCCATCTACAAAAAAGGCGTCTCTTGCGTATGCGTACCTAGTTTCTTTCAAATAGGTTGATTCTTGGAAAAGAATCAACGAGACACCGTGGAACAGGGGCAGTTTGCTTAGTCTAAAGCGACTCTTTGGGTCCACGAATCCAAAGGTCTTTCTGTCGACTGTAACAAAAGACTGAGTGACTTCCGAAGCTACGTACCTCGGAAAGCACGTTAAACGATTGGTCCCGGAATCCCTGTATGGTATAGTTACCCGGCAAGTAAGTTGGCAAAGATTTTAGTAGTGGGGGAAGTTCGCGCATGTAAAATTGTATGAAATTGTGCGTGCGCGAACTTCCCCCACTACGAAAATCTTTGCCAACTTACGTGCCGGTAACTATACCATCTGGTTACCGATCCACAAAACGACTTTACCAAGCGTTGCTTAACTTTCAAGATCTACCCGCACGGCCGTTATTACGTCTCAGTTATGAGCTCCTCTATGGAAAAATCTCAAAAAGCAAAATCTTTCCAAACTTCACCCAGACAGATAAGTCTAAGGGAAGGTTCATATCTGACGGAACATGCGTCGCGTATTATCGGTCGCGTAACGCCAGAACACACAAATGTATAGAAAAACACTTGAGCGTTCACACTCAACGCACTAACGTATCATCGGTTGAGTGTGAACGGTCAAGTGTTTTTCTATACATTTGTGTGTTCTGGCGTTACGCGACCGATAATACGCGACGCATGTTCCGTCAGATATGAACCGTCCCTAATAACCTCACAGATACACGAACAAATTCATGAAAAACAAACAGGTTTATGAATTACTTACATGTGAGATAACAACTGGGACGCGAAGCCCTGCCCAATAATATGAGTGACACCCCTGTCAGTGGCCAGTCGACCTTGGACATTGTCTGCCTTTCTAATTAATTTAATGTATTACATACATGACACGCGTTGACGCGTTTAATAAGTTGTATTGTATGTTTTACAGACAGAAAAATCGTACTCTGAATGTATGGTGTTGGTTTTTGGGGCTTATGGTTTAAGTTGTTGAGCTCTTAAATAGGTAGTTCTGCTCTGAGTTGAGCTTCAAGATTTCTTACAATACGCACTGGCGTCTGGCTGGTCAGTGTGGACAGGTCCACTTTTGTATATCTTTTGGCGCGAGTCCATTATTTTAAATTTACAGAATTAGCAAGTAAAGTCTGTAAATTATCAAACAGGCTCTAATTCTCGATAACTTGAATAATTTTATTATGATTCACAGGGTAGTTGACTAAAAAAATCTAATTAGTCCGTCAGATAGATTTCCAAAAAATATTGGACACGTAATTTTTCTTTTTTCACGTAAACAAAAAATGAAGACGATACAGAGCGTTGAAAACTCGTGTGACGTCACTACTCGCTACAATTTTTACCGAGCCGTAACGTCACAAGCCCCACTCCTGATCTTTGATGCAGTGTATCTTCGTCAGTTTTTATAGATTTGATAAAGGAAAAAATACGTGTCCAATATTTTTCTATAATCTAACTGACGGACTAAACATAATCATATATTTTTTACTCAGGAAACATCCCTAATGACTTCAATAAATAAAATGGTTCAATAACTCATTTGAAAAAAGTGTGCCACGGTGAAAAAGTGTTATTTGAAAAAAGAATGTCTCCTGCCAGTCTTTTATCAATGTACTTAAAACAAAAAACAGCTGTTTGCTTTTCAATTATGGCATGATTTGGCGAAATCCACGTAATATATATGAGACTTGGCACCTGCTCACAGCGTTAGTAATTGATACTACACTTAAGTAAATTGATAGTTGTCAGGTAGCTAAAGTATTGATTGATAACTTGTACTTTGACTGCGACTTCGTCTGCACTGTTTCGAATGTGTAGGCAGTATAATGATGTTTGTTCTCATCTATACTAATATTATAAAGCTGAAGAGTTTGTTTGTTTGTTTGTTTGAACGCGCTAATCTCAGGAACTACTGGTTCGAATTGAAAAATTATTTTTGGGTTGAATAGACCATTTATCGAGGAAGGCTTTAGGCTATATATCATCGCGCTTAAGCCAATAGGAGCGGAGCAGCGATAAAGAATGTTTTAAAATCGGGGATTCCACGGGGACGAAGTCGCGGACAGCAGCTAGTGTTCATATATTTGTGGTGAGAGCAGATTCATCAAATCCTTGCACAAATTGAATTCACCTTAACATGTTATGTATATTACTTTAAACTTGTCTTAACTGTATTACTTATTTGTAACCTCACTTACGTCTTTGAAGCTGTATAATAAATCCTAATGCTCATAGAATTACATCATGTGAAAGTAATTTTATCTTAATCACATACTTATTTGGTGTATATTCTGTAACTGTAAGTACCTTTTATAAATAAATAGAATGCGGATTAACCATGCAAACTTGGACCCTCCGATTCACTCTTTCAAACGTTTTTATTTTTAGGTAATAATATAAATTTTTGAGAACCAAATCAAAATCAAGACTTTTATTTAAAAACTAAATTAGTTACATGCCCTTTTGAATTTTCAAGAAGTCATTGTAGATCAGTTAGAAGTAAGAAGCTAGTTGCACGTTCCAAAGCGTAAATGTTTTTGTTGGGCAAGAAACTCATGCATACTCTTTTTGAATCCGTCATGGTGGGCAACCATGATGGATTCAAAAAGAGTAGGTATGCATGAGTTATGTAATTCAAAACTCTTTAAAGACATCACTAATTAAAAACGACTGTGTTTTAGTGAGGGTTTAAGTTAAAAAAAATCATACGTACCACCAATTGGTTTCACTTAGGGCTTTTACTTTGTAAATGTAACATACGACTTTGACACAATATAGATATGTTGACGTAAACACAACTTTTGTCGGAAAACATGCGTTTTGACAGGCCTGGACCTCACGCCTCAGTGCTGCCATCTAGCGCGCGTCATACCACCATGAATAAACAAAAGCGATTGTCTTTTGTTAATTGCATTATCGAAACAATAATATAAAGTTCAAAGTGAAAAAACATGTTCTTAACTGGAGTAAAGGCACCCATTCATGTAAGCAGAGCAAGGGCAATGAAATAAGCAGTTTCACAGAAAAACCGGCAAACACATCAAGATTGTGCTGTGAATGGGATCATGCTAGTAGTGTTCAAAGTTGCTTTATGGCAATCACTTGCTTAATGCTATATGCTTTATATTTTAAGCATGCTATTTTATATGCTTTATTATAGCATGCTTTTTTATAAGCATACTGCGTAAACGGGCGGGCACGAACAAAGCATGCGCGTTATTATAGCATGCTTTTTTATAAGCATACTGCGTAAACGGGCGGGCACGAATAAAGCATGCGCGTTATTATAGCATGCTTTTTTATAAGCATACTGCGTAAACGGGCGGGCACGAATAAAGCATGCGCGGCAGCGCGGTGACTGACTGACTGTTACGAGTATCTGACAGCATGAATATTAAATCGCGTTATTAATTTATTACGATAAAATGGAACAGTAAAAAAAACAATGAACTTTCCTTCATACTTCCCAGTCTTAGGACATTAATCGATCGAAAGATCGCGAATTTGCAAGCGGTGCGTAAAACGAATACGCACGGGCGCGCGACTAAAAAGCAATCGCATGCGACGACTGGCCGCGCTCCGCCCCATCGCGCTGCTATTGCTTTATTATGTGCTTTTGCTTTTTGAGAGAGCGAGAGTTGCGATTTTGTGATGCGCGACTGACAGAGACAGAGAGTGCGATTTAAAGCATTAAGCAAATAGCAACAAGTGAGAGCCACAATAGCATCTGCTATTTGCTATTTATAATAAGCATGGTGCTTTATTAGGTATGCTATATGCTATATTAACCACCACTAGATCATGCTATAGAGCGCGGAGTCGCTTCGGCGGCCATTTTGCTAGAGACGTCACTGTCAAAACTTTTCATACAAGCTGAGCTTGTCTGTGAGTGTCACCGCTTTACTCATAGAAATTGACGGCCTGTAACAATTCATTCTATGGCTATTAGGTACGTATATACCTGATGCTCAGTGCATTAGGGTATTTGACTAAACAAATCTAATTAGTCCGTCAGTTAGATTATCAAAAATATTGGACATATTATTTTTTGCTTTATTATTTCTATAAACATTGACGAAGATAAATAGCATCAAAGCTCAGGAGTGGGGCTTGTGATGTCACGTCGTGGTAAAAATTGTAGCGAGTTGTGACGTCACACGAGTATTCAACGCACTGTATCGTCTTCGGTTTTTATTTACGTGATAAAAGAAAAAGATGTGTAAGGCAAGCATACTCCATCGTCGACCACATAATCCCTTTCCATCAGGCGAGATTGTCAGACGCGTGTCTATAATGCATAATTTAAAAAAAAAATGTAATTACATTGTGGTCTATGGTGTTGGAGGTCAGATGACAGTCTTTCAATGTAAAATATTGGTAAACTGGGTTCCGCAGAAAAGGCTGGGCATGAGTTTATGTGCTCTATGGCTCTTACAGTGATTGCCAGCGTATTTTACAGGGGTGATATCATGTTATGGGCAGTAATAAGCGCTAAAGAGTGAGTAATTAGTGTCCATGAGTTATTTGTAATGGCTCGAAGGTTGAAGAAGACCGCACCTAAGGCATAAACGCAAGTATGCTAATTTTAAAAATTAAACATAATTCACTGGTTTACTCAAACAATCCTCTGCTCGATTCTTTATTGCATTCCACAATGTAGGCTTAGGTGGTAAACATTATCAAAAGAAACAATCGTGGACCCTGTAGGGCACAGCAAAAGAAAGATATGTATGTGGAGATGAGGACTTATAATCTAAATTATTCTAAAAACATTTTTGTTTATTTTATGCAAATTTCAAGGATTTATCATTTAAATAATCGTTGACACTGTACTAACATTTGCTTATTAATAGTTTTTCAAAGGTGTTATTCGTGCCTAAAGTATAATGGACGAATAGCTAGATTAAATCAGACGGCCAGCTGGAAATGTCTCAACAAAAGAAGATGCCCCGGACGTCGGGAAATGCAGGGCCTGGCCACCGCAGGCGCGGACCTACAGATGGCGAGCTATGGTGGCTCAACGTCCGGTGAGAACCAGGCCCAAGTCGACGGCGCGTCGTGTTCTACGCGTGCCTTGAAGAGATTTCAGCAAAGAAGACAGGGCCTATAGGGTCAGCGCCTGCTAGGGTTGCGGAATTTATTCGAAAGAGTCACTGAGGCCCGGGAACGAAATGGACACTAGGAAGTACACGGGTGGGTTTTATTCAGTAAGAGTCTGACACTCCCTTCTGCCCAGAGCGGTAGAAGTCATTTGATGATTTCCCATCCATAAAAAAGCCTCCAGTGTCTATATGCTCAGCGGGCTGTAATACCTGAACCGTAATAGATTGGCGTTGAAAATTTTCATATTGATGCTGTCACAGCAAATAAAATATTTTTTATCTTTTATGGTCCATTTTTCGGTTTAGATGGCACGGAACCCAGCGTGCGCTTTTCGACTCGCACTTGACCGATTATTTTCTATGGCACTTTCATAATTTAGCCGAATTGAATTATCTCTTTTTCCTATTCAGTCTAAATTTCCATAATCCATCTCTCAATCAAGTTTAACTGAATGAAAGATATTTTTTCAATACACTGAAACATTACTGTTAGCAACTGAAAACATTTCAGGCCAATCGTCTGCTCGAGAAAGCGGGGAAGCGAGCAACAATGAGCACATTTATTCGCGTTACACATTATGTAGGTATGTCTGGCGTTTTTATAGCAAGCTATTTTGTTCTTTAAAGTGGAGTCAATAATGATTAAATTGGCCTGCGAAATTGATGCTTATGTTATTTACAGTGTGGGAACTTTAAAGGCTTGTTCAGACTTTTATGGCTATGTTCGTTGCAATTGTGAAATATTTTGATGTTACTTTAGCACGGGTGAATAACAGTTTTACAATGTGGAATCTACTGAAAAAAATATTAGGAGCTTGTCCGTCAATAAGATTACTAAATAACAGATTTCCTTCTTGGACGTAAACAAAAATCGAAGACTGTGCAGTGCGTTGATAAATCGCGTGTCGTCATGTACTAGTACACATTTTACTTTATAGTGACGTCACCAACCCCCACTCCTGAACTTTATCTTTGTCAATTTTGATCGTTGTGAAAAGGCAAAAAATTCGTGTCCAAATTTTTTTTTTATTTTATTAAGGACGGAATACCCAAACAGATATACGGCAAAAAAGGTACCTCCAACAGAATATGTAACAGTATTTTATTTAATAAAAAACTGTTCAATTCTCCGTTCAGAAAGATGGAGGACAAAATTATGTCCTCCATCTTTTTTTTAAGTTGAGAACTGGTTACAAAAATGATGATCAAATCAGAAACGAGTCTTACTAAAGATCTTAAATCAAAATTGTGATTAAAAGATAACCTAAAAAATTGTGATTTAAATTTTCTGTTTGTTTATTTGGTTGACTTCGCAAATCTCAGGAATCACTGGTTCGAATTGAAAAATTATTTTAGTGTCAGTGGGAAGCCCATTTAATGAAAAAGACTGTAACATCACGTTAGGAACGTTCACCAATAGGAACATCAATAATTTTTTTTGCGAAAACGGTATTTTTCTTTTTTATGGGACGCAGACTAATTGTAAGTTGCGCGGGTCAGCTAGTTTAATTAAGTAGATGACTAAAATGCTACTTTTTCCAAGGATAGATAATAGTGTAGTTAACTAAAAAAATCTTTCTAAAAAAACTAAAAAAATTTTCTTTTTACACGTAAACAAAAAATGAAGACGATACAGTGCGTTGAAAACTCGTGTGACGTCACTACTCGCTACAATTTTTACCGAGCCGTGACGTCACACGCTCCCACTCCTGATCTTTGATGCTTTGTATCTTCGTCAGTTTTTATAGATTTGATAAAGGAAAAAATACGTGTCCAATATTTTTCTGTAATCTAACTGACGGACTAAACATAATCATATATTTTTTACTCAGGAAACATCCCTATTGTATCCGGAGAATAAAATTATGAAAACCCCGCCAATGTGTCTATGGTTCAAATTTCAAAATGTCTATGGTCCCGTTCCAAAAACTAAAAAAAAAATCTGCCCAGATTAAGCTAAGTTTAAAACTTCTATACGTGTGTGTGGCACACCTCTTACTTAAAAATGTAAGGTTACCTAAGTTGCGATAAACTTGATACTGACGCGTCAGTCTCCCCGCGCGTTTGGACGCGAATGGTCATGTGAGTGTAGTGTGATTCTGTGTTGTTTACATGAATATTTACTCTATATTCGTCGATGACTGCCGGACTAAATAGAGGTGAGGGTTTCACTGTCGTTCTGGAGATAAGTTTTCGGTATTTTTTTTTGACGTGACCACTCGCAGTTCAGCACACTAAGGCTGGTTACTGCTTAACCGGGTAATCCTGTGGGGGCCTCAAATGAATTTAAGGCCCCCAGCCAGGGCTAAAAACTACTAAAAACTAAATGACCGCTTCGCTAAGGGCATCCCCTGTGGGACACGGGCCTCGGCTTAACGGGGTCATTGAGGCAGCAAGGGACAGGCTGGGTCTAGTTATTATTATTTAGGGGATTTAACGCTAATGGCTCAGCAGCGCGGGCTGGTTCGTTAGGCAAAAGTCGGGGAAGGATGTTACGGGGGCGTCGCGATGGTCCTCGTTGGAGGGTGTCCTTCTGTTTGAAAAATTTAGAGTATGTTTTGACACAAGAGCGGATGTTTTTTACAGTCACCTGTGAAGGGAAGACTGTGTCCCAACAGTGAAAGTATTATAGGCTGATTGACCTAATGCTTATTAATCATCATAAAAATTAAATTTACTTACGTAAGCATTGTTCAATTTTGGGTGGTTATAACGAATAGTTATCCAATTTTGGGTGTTTATTGTTACAACGAATATGTAGTTATAAATATGAGTAGGTAACTAATTGTTTTGATGTGACAGTGAGTTTTGTTTGTTGCCTCTTTACGTCTTAACCGCTGAACGGATTTGGATGAAACTTAGCACTCGGGTAGACCACGTCCTGTAACTCACACACACTCCTCACACTCCCGGGAAAAATAATCATCCTCAGTCCTAACTGAGGATGATTATTTTTCCCTTGATCTCTTGGGACAATTTTCTTTCTGCATGCGAACGAAGCATCTGGCAAAAGGTAGTTTGACCATGAGTCAGGCTAACCATTGAACGAAAAACGCATTTTACCGAAATTTATACATTGGTTACATTTCTATTGGTTGAGTTAACTACGGAAAAAAAAACTGGCCTTCAGTCAAAAATAAATCGAGTTACGGTTCATGAATGTGGATTAAACCAATTAAGGTGTTAAGCATTATCACCTGTTATCATTCATTGCAAGTTTAATGTCAACAAAGGTATAATGTGTTCTTGAGTGCACAGATAACACTTACTATTTATTGTATTGATAAGGGTTTCAGCTCGAAATCTTTATTTAATACGATGGCTAACCTTGATTTGAGTAAATGAAAAAAAAAATGAACTGTAAATGTTAGTGTCATTTCTGAGGAACTGTCAATGTCAAAGTGACATTTCAAAAGTAAATACTAAATTATCAACTACCTCAAAATTCAAAAATTCAAAATTCAAAAGTCATTTATTCAAACTAGGCTGATAGACAGCACTTTTTGAACGTCAAATTTTACATTAAGACAGTCCCCTAAAACGCCCACCCGTCACCACTTCCTAGTGTTTTAGCTGGGAAGAAGAAGTGGCGCAACAAACTCCCCAGCAACACATCTGTCTATTGCGTTTTAAGAACTTGAATTTATACAATAGTAGGTATGCAAAGTCATTGATACATGACAAAGGTAGAAAAAAAATATATAATTATTCAACATGGAAATCATAAATCAATTCACTATAAAACATTATAAAGAGTAGATTGAGTCAATAAAGTAAAAACAGATTGACCTACATAGTCATCAAAAATAAAAAAACAATATTATATGAACTCATATAACCCGTCGTACACTCAACTGCTTTGTGTGAGGTCCTGACTCCCTGAAGCAATTTCTAGGTTGCAAAATGCTTTTTGCCCTCTACTATTAGGTCCTCCTATGGGACTTGAACATAATTATCTTCCTGTCCTTATAAAGCCCGTGTATTTACGATCTACAAATTATTATTACATGCATTTTAAATTTATTCATTTATATACAAGATTTTTCTTTTCTTTACAAGTTATTGTCACAGTTTGTTGGTAGAATGTGTCCTCCGAGACAATATAAATTGACAATAATGGGTGTTGAATTTGTTGATTTGTAAAAGGAACATCCTTAGTTCGTTCATCGTTCCATCGTTGTTAAGTGCTCCAAAAATCTGTTCAATAAATAAATATATTAAAAAAAAAGATAATACTTTATACATATACTTTATTGGCACAAGCTAGTAAACTACAGAGCTTGTTGTTATCATAACCATTAATTTCTTATCAAGAAATCCTTCGGCGAATTATTACTTTGATTTCAAAATGGCGACTGTAACATGGAAAATAACCATGATTGGCTGTCATGGTTTTACATGTTTAAGGATATGCTTGAATACACCATAAAACATGACATCACCTATGTAGACTAAGGCAAATGTCATAAGTCATAAGTAATGTCAAAAGGACAGCTTTCGGGACCAAAGGGCTTGGTACGAGAATCCAGTATGAGATCATTTTTTTTTATTAGCCCTTACTGTCCGACTGCTGGGCAAAGGCCTCCACCCAAGAGGTACCTATCTGTTCCGGATACAGCGGGAGGACACGTCCGGGTGTCAACACTGTGTGGATCGCCCGGAGGACACGGTGGAGCATACGGTGGAGGTCTGCCCTGCTAGGGCGAGGCAAACGGCGGCGGCGACCACTCCGTCCGGCCCTGGTTCAATCCATGGTCCGGAGCGAAGAGGCATGGGACGCGGTCGCCTCCTTCTGCGAAGCAATAATGCTGGAAAAGGAGGAGGCGGACCGCGTGCGGGGGAGGGATATCTCGCGTTCCAGCCGCCGCGCCGTAACAGAAGAAGACGCCCCGAGCGTCGGGAAACGCAAGGCGATTCCCGGCCACCTTAGGCGCAGGTCTGCGGATGGCGAGCTATAGGGTGGCTCGCCGTCCGATGGCAACCAGGCCCCGGTCGACGGATGAAAAATCATCATGACTTCTCCCGCTCTGGGCTGAGCGGAAGGGAGTGTCAGACTCTTACTGACTAAAACCCACCCGTGATCCTTCCCGTGCCCTTTGCGTTCTAGGGCCGCGGTGTCACTTTCGAGAAAATTCCGCAATCCTAGCAGGTACTGACCCTATGGGGCCCCGTCTTCCTTGCTGACAGCTGTTTGAAGCGCGCGTGGAACACGACGCACGTGTGAGGGAAAGGGATAGTGCTATTCGTCTTGTGTAACTCCGTCTCTCTCTGACACAGGAAGCATGATGGATTTAAGTCGTCATGGTAGGGCACCAGGATCGGAATTCGGTCGGGGGATTATTATTCTACCAGTTAGTCGCCAGTAGGTATTTTTATCGTGCTTGATAAAAACTGTTAATCGTATCAAACCAATGGTATTTTTATTAATGAACGTGTAAATTACTAGTTAATTAACGGAGCATTATAAAAACCGTTCAAAATAACAACACACAGTACTCTAAATCATTTTCATCAAGGTTAAGCTGGAACTGTTAATTACTGTTTTCAAATTAACACAATGCTCTAAAAACCTTCGTTAGTTTTTACCAAAATCTTAAGGAATGTTTAAATGATACTAATTAGATCTAATTATCAACATCGAAGAATAACTTAATTATCTGCTGAACATCCCACACATACGCACAAAAATGTATGAAAAAAATAGTTTTCCATAATTGTCACCAGACGGCGCTCATTCATTTTCAATACTTTCCGAAGTTAACGTTAACGCGATCGAGAACGTTAAAAAAAACTCACTTTAAGGCTACAGCTAAGGAATCGAATTCCCTGCCAGAGTCTGTGTTTCCTGATCGCTAAAACGTGGGGTCTTTAAGTCAAGAGTGAATAGGTTAGGGTGAATAGGGCAATCGTGGTCCATCATCAACCACATCATCACTTACCAGTACTAGATCAAATTAGTTGATTGCATAGGTCCAAATCTAAAAAAAGCGTAAAACCTATTTTTAGTGCAACCTTCAGAGTAAAAATTACGTCATTTCTGACTTATTATTGCAACCAAAATCAGTAATGCTTTAGTAATGTTTAATAATAGGATGCTTTGTTGTGGGTGATATATTTATTGCATGAAGGTTGAAGTCACTCGGTTATGCTTCGCTTTGGTACGCTACGTCAGGCGCGGATACAGGATTTGGGGGGGGGGGACTGTAGAATGTGCCCGCCTTTCAGCGATGGCATACATTTATTAATTAATGTATATTGAATTATCTGCTAGTAATATAAAAATATATCTTTTTACTAAATAAATAAATAAGGAGATGTCAGCATAGAGGACAGGGCCCACTAAAGCCATTGCCTGCCAGGGTTGCGGAATTTGTTCGAAAGAGTCACCGCGGACCTGGAACGCGAAGAGCATTAGGAGGAACACGGATGGGTTTTAGTAGAGCCTGACACTCCTTTCCGCTCGGCCCTGGCCCTGAAAGAAGTAATTTGATGATTTCCCATCCATAAAAATGGTTATTTCTCTACTCGCTACCACCTCCCACCAGGGGATTGATTCCAATTTGAAAATTTCGCATTTATATTAATAACAAGTTTTGCTGTTATTCAGAAGGCCATCTTACATCAAGAAATAGTTATAATGATTGTTGTATCAGACATAATTAATTTCGTTTGTATTTTGAATACCTGCAAGTTATTGGCACAGAAGATTTATGAAACTGTGTGCGAAACTTTTTTTTAATTTGATAAAAATTTGATGATTTCTACGCATCTTGGTCAAACTGACTTAACTAAAGCTTCCTATGCAACTATAATGCCAAAGTGTATGTGTCTGTTACATTTCCACAGGGAACTTTTCAACTCAGTAATAAGTTTTCTTGGGATAATGAAACACTTTACACTTGTAGTCGTAGGCAAAAGCAATATTTTTTCGTCAAATCATTACATAAATAATATAATTAGCCTTTTAAAATGAAGCTCAAAGTTCAAACAAATGTTCCACAGACGAAATATAATTAAAATTGAATGCGCACAGATTAAAAATTCAGCTGGTTATCTATGACCTCACGGTGATGTCATTCAAGGTCGGGTCGGCCGATACTGATGTATTACGTATTGTAATGGGAATGGCAAGTGGTGACATTAGGAATTGCTATGAGATTTATTGCTGATGATAGTTTTAGTCCTAATTTCCTTATCTGACAAGTGTTATGTTTATTAGGGCTCCAGACCTATTACTTTGCCTCTATTCTTCCGTGTCACATAACAGAAAAAGTGTAGATATGTCTATCTATAGCAGTACCAAATATACCTACATCTTTGGTACCTACTGTTGCCATAGACCCCAATATAGTTGGGAAAAAAGGCTAGGTAGTTGGTGATGATGATATTTTAAATACTTAATTAACTATATAATCTACACGTGAAATAAAAACACTAATTATAACTAATTAAATGTTAAAATATGGCGTAAAAAAACCTCCGCATCGCTGTCGACTGCAAGTGTGTTCAGAGTAATGGCGCCATTGCCATGATTAATTTATGTTAATGCTTGAAATCCTCTGTTCACGGTAAAAGTCAGCCCTTGGGTCATGCGAAGTGTCAACAAGGCGTTTGGATACATTGATACTTGAATTTTGCCCAAGAATCGCAAGACAAAAATATTCCCAATTATGCGAGTTTGACTGGACCGGCTTTTTAAAGAGCAAGTAAAGTCTTGTTTTCAAAATAAGTATAGGTTTTTGTATCGGGTCTACCTTGACTCCAAAATATTTAAAAAACCTTGTTTTCAAAGAGCAAAAGGCTAACATTTACAATTATTAATATTATAATTAATGAGGCACTATGCTTTTTGAGTGCTAATTGTTCTTATGTTATGGTGGGTCCACACGATACAAACTTACATAAATTTAACTTAGAATTTTGTCTGTGCAACAAAACAATGTAGAAGAACGTCCATTTGGTAGATAATTTTCAAAGGATCTGTACTGGAAAAAGTCTGTGATTGTGTACACACCCTTAATTAGTCTTTGTCAACTTAGGCTTTTCATAATTGCTCATTGTTTAAAATTAAAAAAATGGTGGCCGTGTCTCATGACATTAAAATGAATTGCTGAGTTAGTAATTACTTTTTAAAGTTAAAAATACACGTTAAAAAGAAAGGATGCTTACTTAGATATTTCTAAAGGATAATCCCAATAAAACTTTTTGCCCGACTGGGAACTGAATCCGGGACCCCCACGCCTGTCTATCTGTCAAAAAACTCTCAATTTCCATAAATTTTTGAACGTTACTTTATAATTAGTCGAATTGAATCTCTTATTAACAGCACAACAGTCGCAATCTGTCAAAAAAGTCTCAATTTCCATAAATTTTTGAATGTAGCTTTATAACTAGTCGAATTCACTCTCTTAATAGCAGCACAAATAATACAGCCTCATTGTAAGCCTAACACGCTATGAAATTCTTAATTACTGCATAACAGACTGAGTAATTGACACTTAGGTCATACTGTCTACAAAATGAGGCATGTTTAAGTCATAGTTTGTGCGTCCAGTCACAAACGATACTCGGTCTTGTCAGACGAGCTCTTATTACGTGTCGCAGATTGAAAGGTTTTATTGCTATGATGAGTCCTTGTTATTTTATTTCTTAAAAAAACTTACAGCTAGCATACATAGACATAGATAGTTGACAGTAAGTTAGTGAAAGAAGGCCAATTAAAAGTTTTCACTAACAATATTAGGGTAGCAGAAGAAACAATAGACATGCAAGAGAAAGTAAGAATTAGTAAGCACTCGGAGAGAATCAAGAAAGGGTTTTAGTGAACTTCAAAGAAGCTACTAGTAACACTGGTAGAGAAAAAGTCAAGATCATCAACACTCTGACACATCGTGTTTTATGCCCTGCAAGCTCTTATTATAGCTTATTAGCTCTTAGTTTTGTCGATATATATTTTGTTGTGTCTTTTTTCTAAGGATGGGAAATCATCAAATTTTATGACGTCTCTGGGCGGAAAGAATTAGAGTGTCTCTTACTGACTAAAACTCACCATGTTCTTCCAAATGCCCTTCGCTTTCCAGGACCACGGTAAAAGTTCCGCAACATGAAGAACAATCGTAAATGATGTTCTTACTAATATACCTAATGAATATCCATTCAATCTAAATATATATAACTCAAAAGGGACTGACTGACTGACATAGTGATCTATCAACGCACAACCCAAACCACTGAACGGATCGGGCTGAAATTTGGTATGCAGGTAGATATTATGACGTAGGCATACGCTAAGAAAGGATTTTTGAAAATTCGTCCCCTAAGGGGGTGAAAAAGGGGTTAACATTTTGTATGGAACTCCACGCGAACGAAGTCGCGGGCATAAGCTAGTGGTTAATAAAGATAGCTCCCTAATCAAATTTAAAATGAGGCAACCGGAATACAGTTCAAGTAATTGGTTGTGAATTCGGGTGAGGTCAAGCGTGGTTGCGATAGTACAATTAGGTCGTTTTGTCTGGCATCAACGTCCTGGTTCGACTGTAGACTGTGACTCAATTAGTGAATAAGCATTCTGAATCAGCTGGTGATTGAATTATGTAGTTACAAGTAGGTATTCTTATTTTGACAGTCGAATGCCTCTGAAACTTTAGTGCTGTTCTGTAAGCATCTCACTTTGTAAACTAAAGTGAAGTCAACTTGACGTGAGCTGCTAATCTTTAGCATAAGGACTGATACTTAACTTTAAGCTCACTTCACCTGAATTTACTTTAGTGCTGTTCTGTAAACATCTCACTGTGTATACTAAGGTAAAGTCAACTTGACGTGAGCTGCTAATCTTTAGCACAAGAAGGACTGACAATTAACTTTAAGCTCACTTTACCTGAATTTACTTTAGTGCTGTTCTGTAAACATCTCACTTTGTACACTAAGGTGAAGTCAACTTGACGTGAGCTGCTAATCTTTAGCATAAGAAAGACTGACATTTAACTTTAAGCTGACTTCACCTGATTTTACTTTAGTGCTGTTCTGTAAACAATCTCACTTTGTACACTAAGGTGTAGTCAACTTGACGTGAGCTGCTAATCTTTAGCATAAGAAGGACTGACAATTAACTTTAAGCTCACTTCACCAGAATTTACTTTAGTGCTGTTCTGTAAATAATCTCACTTTGTAAACTAAAGTGAACTCAACTTGAAGTGAGCTGCTAATCTTTAGCACAAGAAGGACTGACAATTAACTTTAAGCTCGCTTCACCTGAATTTACTTTAGTGCTGTTCTGTAAACATCTCACTGTGTACACTAAGGTAAAGTTAACTTGACGTGAGCTGTTAATCTTTAGCATAAGAAGGACTGACACTTAACTTCAAGCTCGCTTCACCTGAATTTAGTGCTGTTCTGTAAACATCTCACTTTGTAAACTAACGTGAAGTCAACTTGACGTGAGTTGCTAATCTTTAGCACAAGAAGGGCTGACAATTAACTTTAAGCTCGCTTCACCTGAATTGTCTTTAGTGCTATTCTGTAAACATCTCACTGTGTACACTAGGGTAAAGTCAACTTGACGTGAGCTGCTAATCTTTAGTATAAGAAGGACTGACACATAACTTTAAGCTCATTTCACCTGAATTTACTATAGTGCTGTTCTGCAAAACATCTCACTGTGTACACTAAGGTGTAGTCAACTTGACGTGAGCTGCTAATCTTTAGCATAAGAAGGACTGACAATTAACTTTAAGCTCGCTTCACCCGAATTTACTTTGGTAGCTCGCCGTCCGATAGCAACCAAGCCCGGGTCGAAGGCTCGTCGTGTTCCACGCGCCCTTCAATGAGCTGTCAACAAAGAAGACGGGTGACAATGCCTGCTAGGGTTGCGGAATTTGTTCGAAAGAGTCACCACGGCCCTGAAACGCAAAGGGCACCAGAAGGACCAAGGTTGGGTTTTTTTAGTCAGTAAGAGTCTGAGACTCCCTTCCGCTCCGCCCAGAGTGACTGAAATCATTTGATGATTTCTCACCCAGAAAAAAAAATGATCATACTCCTGGCATGACACAGTAAATATCCTATGTCCTATTCTGGGACATAGTCTACCCATGTGCCAAGTTTCATCCAAATACGTTCAGCTGTAAAGACGTGAAGTGGTACCAAACTGGATTTAGGTAGATATGTTTGCAGTTAGGTGGTGGATTGACTGAAACATTCCCACCATGTTAATTAAAGGTTGATTCAGCATCGTGGGTAGTGTCTATTATATAACAACTAATCACCGTCGCTGATCCGATTCTCATTGAGCCAATTAACCAGTCTGAAACATTAAAACTGGAGAAGGTTAAAATCATTATGAAGTCGTGTAGTCAGACGGCTGAGTAGCTACGGAAAACACAGCAAAAATTTGAAATTGGAAGTTCGCAGTTCAGTCATTCGGTCCTTAATCTTTTGGAGAATATGGTATTTATTTGACTAAAATCATGCCATAGAGTGCGGAGTCGCTTCGGCGGCCATTTTGCTAGAGACGTCACTGTCAAAACTTTTCATACAAACTGACTGAGCTTGTCGCTTTACTCATAGAAATTGATGGCCTGTAACAATTCAGTCTATAGCTATTACAGTTGTATGTACCTGATGCTTAGTGCCATAGGGTAGTTGACTAAAAAAAATATATTAATCCATCAGATAAATTTCCTAAAAAGTATTGGACACGTGTGTTTTGCTTAATCAAATTTGAAAAGATTGACGAAGATAAAAAGCATCAAAGATCAAGAGTAAGAGCTTGTGACATCACGTCATGGTAAAAATTGTAGCGAGTAGTGATGTTACACGTTTAATCAACGCACTGTATCGTCGTCGTTATGTGTGCGTGTGTTTAAATTTACATAGAAAAAAAAGGAAAACGTCTCCAATATTTTTTTGAAATCTATCTGACGAACTAATTAGATTTTTTTAGTTAAATACCCTATTGGGGTCACGGGCACTCACCTAGGGATAGTCCTTTATTCACTTGCTACAGAAACGAGGATTTAGTAACTGATTAGTGATACCCATTATCTATAGATAATCACAACGGATTTCCCATAATGATCCTTAAGCAAAGTAGTGCATAGTTGTTTGATTTAAGGTTGATTTTCAAACAATTTTATTAATTAACAAGCGCTTTTCGTCATCAAACTAATAAGTTTGGCGAGAAACATTGTAAAAAGAAAGAACAAAGTTTCATTAAAAAAAAAGAAAAACTATTATCACCCTACATTTTAAAACCATAGACTCCGCAAGCAAGCGTAGAGTTACATCATCAGTGCTGTCACGCTTGGCCGACTAGGTAACGATAGCTATGTATTATGAAGACAATAGTCTATTGCCCATTGTTAGAAGAAATAGGAGGACATTGTTATGTACAGAGTACGGTGAAGATTTTCTTGGTATATTTGTCTTTAATGAAAATAAATACTTCTTCTGTTTACCACCTGCCAAAATGGCTACCAATAGCACATTGCAATGAAAAACAGGTAGGCAACTGCGGCCCTACCATGACGTCGTAAATCCATCATGATTCCTGTGTCAGATAGAGACGGAGTTACACAAGACGAATAGCACTATCCCTTTCCCTCACACTGAATCATGATAGCATTGGCACTTCGTAGTACGGCCACTGGTCAATGGTCAGCTTAGCTAGAATCTTTTAGAAACACCTACAATAATAAACAAACTTATAATAAAGAAAAAACGAACTGTTGTCTGTGGCTTCGCTCAAGTAAATAGGTACACATTTTCTCTAATAAAAGTAGCTTATAACTGTCTCTAGGCCCATTGTGATATCGGAACAAATAAAAAAACTCATTTATTTATTTACAACGCCTTAAACTGTCATGACAGGCTTGTGAAAGGTCAACAAAAAGGTGTTCCACAAGGGACACTGCTTTGGGATATATTTTTATTATATTTTTTTCTAGACTCCCAATATTTCTTATATTGGTAATAAATTCGGTTAAGGGAATAGTAAAGTTTTTAACCGACTTCAAAAAAAGGAGATGGTTCTCTATTCGGCTGTTTTATTTGTATGTTAGTTCAGCGATATGTTGTTTTTTGTTATTGTTCATTCGATTTGTATAATTCTTTTTTTGTTTGGAAGAGTATGTTAATGGACTGATACCATTTTACCAATTTTTATAACATAAGATCACGCCGCCGGTACGTTGTGAAGGGGGTACTTCTAAAAAATGGTTGACTTGTACACCTACCGTGTACAAGTCAACCATGTTTTAAAAGTTAGCTATTCGGGCATAACTTTATTGTTTATGAACTGGTCTTGACGATTCTTTTTGGGTTGAATTTAGTTAAATATATACAATTTGCATTGGACGTTGAACTTTAAAGATAAATTAGTGACCTCCTTTACTTAAAATCAATAAAATGTAGAAAAGAGTAACTAGAAGCTGGTCTGGACCTGATCTATGAAGGCACACAAAGTAACTCCTTAACGGTGTTAGCGCAACCGCTCATTATGGGCATAATGTCAATTTAGTTGTGGGGTTCATCACCACTAAAAATATTCAACCGAATCTAAATAAAAAAAAAAAAAAACTAAAAAAGTACAAAACAACTGTAACTTCGGAAGCCAGTGTTAAAAACGAAGAAACAACCAAAACCACCGACTTTCGAAATTAAAGTTATTATTACCAGGAATCAGCAATCAATAATTGTATCTCTACATTTAATAAATAATAGCTCTAATGGAGGGTGGCCTTCAGTCAGTATATAATTAAGGCAGGAAGAAATAGTTGCTGTCAACGGATAATAGGGTAAATGATAAATTATAAATGATAAACTAGGTTAAACATAAACTAGGTTAAACATAAAACTTTTACACGTCAAATATTTCTGGTCATTTTAAGCTAGATGAAGCCGGTACTTTATTACATGTCAAAATCATAATTCTATTTAGTCCGTCCGTTGTATTTTAAAAAAATATTGGACACGACTTTTTTGACATTTCAAATCGTAAAAAAAAAATATAAAAATAGAGCGCAAAAACGTTTAAGAGAGGGGGCTGGTGACGTCACGTCACTGATAAAAATTGTAGCACATAGTGACGTCACGCGAGTTTTCAACACACTGTATCTTCTTAATTTTTATACTGTTTATATACGGATAAAATTTATATACACAAACTTTCCTCATTTATCACTCTTACTATTAGCGATAACCGAATCAAAATCCTTTACGTGGCTTAGCACAAGTAAACCTAATACAATAAAAAAAAACATTTACAGATTACATAGGTCCCACATTGTGTTAGAGTCTAAATTATCCTATAAACTATGTAATTCTATACTTAGACCACAGATAGTTTCATCAAGCCCCATGTAATAAATGAAAATTGATAAACCTACCCATGGTAGACCCATCCAGCCTTTCAGCAAACACGTGATGGTGATCACCGGGGTAGTAAGGTTTAGTGAGGTAGAAATCCCACACTCCTTGGTACCCCCAAAGATCAGACGCCTTTTGAAGGTTTCCCGTCGAAAACAAAAAAAATGTAGGTACATAATGTACATACATTGTAGGGGATTGTACTCAATACCACTCACGTGTGGTTTTCATAGCATTTGATGACCTATTGTTGACTTTAAACACTAGCATTTACTTACTGTCATAATCGTACCTAACCCCCACCATACCTGCAAATGAAGATGTTATTTCTAAAACAATTCCATTGTTTGTTTGAGCACCACATTGCTTCAGAATGCATACAAGAAGGAAACTTTAAGGCTTGCTTTCTTAAATGTTTTTTTTTATTGTTACAGAGTCCCAAAAACATGCTGAAACAAGGGGAACACTGAAACCACGAAAAACACGAACGAACGAAATGTGTTCATACTGAAACTAACCCAACTGAACGCATCCAAAATAGAAAGAGAAAGACATAGCGAGACAGAGCTGCGTCCCAAAATAGTGCGTTTGAAAATAGAAAAAAAATGCCTAGCTCCCAATCAGTTACCGAGACAGACGCGGCGGGTGCGGTCGCCGCGCAGTGGTGGCGAACACCATGGAAAGCTATGGCCGACCTTGCCGAAGCAGTTGACGACCTTATATGTAGCTTCGATTATATGGACACAGCCATGGACAACCTAGTCATGCTTATTTTCATATGGATCCTCTTTTCCATCGTCCTCCTCGGCATAGCGAAATGGGCGTACGCTCGATTCGCGAACAAAGTCGTGGAGGTCGATGCTAAACAAAAACCAACGACCGATGACACGAAGAAAACATCGAACGAAATTATAAACAGTGCTGATAGTGTATTGGCTACAAGTGCTAAAGTTAAAAGTGCCTCGTTTAAGCCCGCGAAGCCTACTGGGTTCGTGCCAGCTACCCCGCCAAACAAAAGGCGGCTAGGTCGCATGTCCCCAGGTCCCGAGCAGCTGACTTTAAAAAAGCATCAAAGCGTGCTGATACCAACGTGTACGGGACCCGACCCACCGAGTGTGCAATGGGTGAATGACCTATTGACGTGGTTATATAATGATCTAGTTATTGTGAATGAGCTGGTGCAGCAATGGATTGTGTCCATGAACGAGTTTTCGAAGAAGTCCGTCGAAGAGGTAAGTCTATATTACAGCGTGGCTCATGTTTGTCTTTTTAGTGACTGGGAGGTCATATTTATAGTCGTTTCATGTAGAATGCTTGTATTTAGCAGCATCCGGTCTGACTTACTGCCGACCCATACAATTGAAAAAAAAAGTCTAAACATGATATATTCATTTCAGTAACAAAATTGTCAAGGATTTTTCTTTCATCATCAACAACATTTGATGCTACATTACCTGGCGTTCTAGTAATACCAACATAATATTATGCGTCATGCTTTCTAAATTGAGAAGAACCTCGCTTTACACTAACGTCTTTACATTCATTCATTTACTATCAACAACAACAGATCAGCGTTTCGAATCTAGAAAATGGCCTTGTATGTCGACTTTGTCGCTCGATATGTGAGGCTATATTCCAATTCAAGTCCACTTTTGCAAAATATGCGTTTTGAGTTTCGGAGATTTCGTTTTATTTTCTTTAAATGTATAGTTTTAACGATGACTACCGTTGCCAGCAAATTAATGTCTCATTTACAATTTTGAAACAACTTTCTGAACGAAACGACTCAGGAATGTCTCCAAATGACTTTCTGACGATTTCGCGGTGTTTGTACCTGAACAGATGATTCAGTGTTGCTACGTGATTCTTGTCTTCAATTTCTGATAATAATACCAGTTCAACGTCTTATCTTATTAACTGTTTGACTAGTTTTCCGTCTATATCTTTGGTACAGAACCGGCCTGCTATATTTGAAAAAAAATACAAAATCTAATGTAAAAAGCAAGAAATTAACAGAGAAAATCAAACCTGAATTTCGTTTTCCGATAATCTTAGGTTTCAGAACAGCATAGTTAAAATATCAACAGAATCAAAAGTGAAGAAACTGCATTGGCTGATACCGGAAACAAACCAAAAAACTAGGGCAGATCCATGGTAAAATTAAACTCCACGGTTGAAAAAACATTCGTACGCACAGATAGGAAACGCCAACCAAAAATCCGAGATTAACCTTTTTATTTGCTTTTTTTATTTGATTCCTCGATTTTGGCTAACTGTAACGAATATAAACAATAAAAATAAGATGTTTAGGCCTTGAACGGAGGTCGAATGACGTGTTTGACGAAACATACATATGTACGTTATGGGCCTCGTTTTAGATTCAATACAATATTCTGACCGCTCGTGCATAAAATTTTAAATGTGTTGTTTTAGTGTTATGTTTGTTTTATGTAGTTGCCACTGCTAGTAAATTGGCTTCCACGTGTGGGGGTATATAAACATTTGTTAGATGAACTCTGGGAAGAAAAAGCTTGGGTGTAGGCTGTTTTACTTCTTTTTCGATGTTTCTTTCCCGCCTTTTCTTTTGGCTCGTGCTGGTAGACAAAAAGTGGCTCTATTTCTTTTTTTTTCACAGAATTTTAGTGTTTCGTGTTGGCCACTATCTCAAGTGATGCGTACCAATGATGTCGACAGTGGACTTATATACTCTCAGATTTATATCTAGAGAGAACGCCTATCAAAATTCCGCCGCGCGGCTCACTCTTGTCACACCGGATAACTCCACAACCCTCCTCCAGGAGAGTCGTAGAGAGACCAGCACTCTGCGCAAACCACGACCGTCTTACCGCTTCGATCCTCCTCGTCCCTAGCTGTTCACCCCTAGGGACGCCCTAAGCCGAGGTCCGTAACTCACAGTCCCCGTCCCGTCGCCCCTGCCCCTACGGTAAGTTTTTTTTATAAGTCCTGGCTTGAGGCTTTAATATTTGTATAAAGGCTGCCATAGGCAAGCCTGGTTAAGCAATCGACAACCTTAGGTTGAACTGCGAGATGCCATTCATAAGAAAAAATAGATAGATAGAAAATTCTTCCTTCAGAGAATTCCGCTTCTTAGCTGTACGAACACTGAATTTCTGAAAACTTTTATGCGTATATGCTGTTCTACATTTATCGCTGATAATCACCGTACGTCTTGTTGTACAATGATGACAGTGCCTTGTTTGTCATTTGTACAGAAATGAAACTATTTGGTTTATATTCTGATTGACTCTGCATTCAAAACAGCTTTTCAGTAGATATTTTCTCACCAACTATGAGACTATTTTTGCATGACTCAAGTAGCTATGCGCGCCATCAAGACGCCATCCCAAGTTGTTTTCATAGAAAAGTAAAGTATTGTACTTCGTTCTCTATTAGTTATATTAAAACGAATATCTGATTTCATGATGAGGATCTAGCAAAGCCATTTGGTGTTAAATTCAAGGTTTAGTAACGCTTTCGGAGGACACGGTGGAGCATACGGTGGAGGTCTGCCCTGCTTGGGCGGAGCAACGCCGTGTCCTCGTCGAGGAAAGAAATAAAGAAAGAAAGAAAAATGTGTTTAATTGGCATTATATAAAAATACACCTTATAATTAAACAAAATAACATAAACCAAATAATGCCAAAAGGGCCTCAGCTCAGCATAATGCCAGATGGCAACACAAGGTGTACCACCAGACGCTGATTTTCAGCTGCAACCCACAAGTGCCATACGCTCGAAAACGCGCCCTCTCGCGTCCGGCTCAGGTTCAATCTATGGTCTGGAGCGAGGAGGCGTGAGAGGCGGTCACCTCCTTCTGCGAAGCATTAATGCTAGCCAAGGAGGAGGCAGACCTCACGCTCCAGCCGCCGCAACAGAAGAAGATGCCCCGGGCATCGCGAAACGCAGGGCGATTTCTGGCCACCGTAGGCGCGGGCCTGCGGATGGCGAGCTATGGGTAGCTCGCTGTCTGATAGCAACCAGGCCCGAGTCGACGGCGCCGAGTGTTCCACGCGCGCCTCAAACAGCTGTCAGCAAAGAAGACGGGGCCCTATAGGGTCAGTGCTTGCTAGGGTTGCGGAATTTGTTCGAAAGAGTCACCGCGGCCCTGGAACGTAAAGGGCACTACACACACACATATGGATCACGGGTGGGTTTTAGTCAGTAAGTCTGACACTCCCTTCTGCTGCCCAAAGCGGGAGAAGTCATTTGATTATTTTTCCACCCAGAAAAAAACCACTTCTCCTTTCCAGCGAAAACACTAGGAAGTGGTGGCGGGTGGGCATTTTAGAGGACTGGCTTATCTATGACATTCAAAAGATACTGACTCTTAGACTAATTTAAATAAGTTGCATAAGGCAAGAAATTCAGAAAATACTGATAGTCTCATTTGAATATATTACTTCTGATTTTAAATCTACATTATCAGACTGATTATAATCTAAAATCTTCCGCGTCTAGTCAAATACATATGTACATTGAGTCATCTATAAGCCTTGGTGTTCTCGAATAACTAGGAAACAATTTACATGTAATACTATCAATTTTAGGATGAAAAGGAAGTAGCAATTCAATCGTGTTTTAATTAATATTTATTCGATTTATAACAAGCTCTGAAAGATAAGCAAAGATATGGTAAATAATTGGTGCTACTATAGTTCTGATATCGATTTTATAGGTGTCATTCGAACGTGCAATCCTGGAACGCAACGGGCACTAGGAGGAACACAGGTGGGTATTAGTCAGTAAGAGTCTGACACTCCCTTCTGCTCCGCCCGGAGAAGCCATTTGATGATTTTCCATCTGATTATCTATCTAAATAACTCCGAAATCATCGCTATTGAGTCAAACTGATACAGACAAAAATTACTCCAATCCTACAACATTTGACTCATGTACAGCTGTTGACAACACATCCTGTGACAATAATACATATTGCGGCTCTGGAAATAGATTCAGCACGAAAATAGACTTTGTTGGTACAGGATAAAGTCGTGTCGAATGTATTTTTAGATTTGACAGGAGTGGAGTCAATTTGTCTGTTATTGGGTCAAAGGCGCGAATGAGATATGGCGATAGTGTAATAATGGAATCAGGAAGATTTTCCTGTTAACACTGTGATAAAGTCGAGGATCGAATGTCAAGGATTTGCGGCGGTGACCTCTCTCGTCCGGCCCTGGTTCAATCCATGGTCCGGAGCGAGTAGGCATGGGAAGGCTCCTTCTGCGAAGCAGTAATGCTAGCGAAGTATGAGGCAGACCGTGTGGGGGAGATCGAAATCTTACGCCCCAGCCGCCGCAACAGAAGAAGTAGTCCCGGGCGTTGGGAGTCGCAGAGCGATTCCCGGCCACCGTAGGCGCGGGTAGGCGCATGGCGAGCTATGGGTGGCCCACCATCCGATTAAAACCAGGCCCGGGTGTTCCAAGCATGCGTCAAAGAGTTGTCAGCAAAGAAGACGAGGCCCATAAGTCATTGCCTGCTAGGGTTGCGGAATTTGTTTGAAAGAGTCACCGCGGTCCTGGAACGCTAAGGTCTTTAGGAGGAACACGGATGGGTACTGACTAAAAGCCACCCATGATCCTAAGCTCCGAATCTACTGAACCGATTAAGTTAAAATGTTATATCACAGGCCCGCCCTATCGGAACCCCAGCGCTGCGGTATTTATTATTTTTTTAAATATCGCAGCATATGCTAAGCTAGGGACCTTTTTTGGCCTCGCACAGGTTAAAATTAATATTAAGCTTTTAATTAATTATGTTTTGTTGTTTGTTTTGTCATAAATGAACATTTTCCTTTCTTTCTTTCTTTATACACAACGTATGAACTTCTGTGTGCAGTAATAAATTACTGTGAAAAACAGCTCACGGATTATTTTCGTTATCCAACGTCGATTAACGAAAGAAAAAAAAATTGGCACATACAGATACACACAATGTAAATACAAATAAAAAGACACTTAATTTCAGGACAGTTACATTGTGTGACCCGCGGGTGCGCCAAATAGGTCCAGTTCAGCAAAATGCCAGACAACTAGGAGCTGCCTGACACTGGTTTTCAACTGAACCTATCGTGGGACTTGACGCGCGACCTTCGGTTGCTACCCGTCGATCAGCCTGGTATGATACATACAATCAATCGAATCGACGAGGGCTGAAAAGCACACTTTTCCGCATCAGTGCGATATACACTTCATTTTATGCCTAAAAGCGATGGGGCAAGACGGCAAGACATATCCAGTTTTCGAGTAAACAAAAAAAAAAGAAGTAGTTATCGTTCGGTAACCTTTGCGCGCAAGCACGAAATACTATATACTTATAATTTAATAATTAGCCTCGGTAAACTTTTTGCTATAGGTATATAAGTTAATGTCTAACTGCCTATGGGTGGGCATAACCTCTCTCCATAACGTGGTTCGTCGCCCCCTTTTTTAAGCCATTGGAATAGACTAAGCAAGTAACAGGTTTTGCCCATAGCTTTTATAAAAGTCCATTGACTTGCAATTTCTTCTACAGATTTTTTTATCAGTCATTGCATGACGGGCACGTTTGAAGACATCGTAATTCATCGTCAAAAGCTACAAAGTATTGTTGGTAAATAAGCGACGTATATACATATATGATATAAGAGGTATTTGTGGTAAAATAATAACAGCAGCGTGGCTCGATGTTCAACAAGTAAAGTTTGCCGAGTTCGGTACATTGATGGGGGACCAGGAAGCCAGTCCCGGCTATCATTTACTCTTGCCCCAGATATCATTTACTCTTGCCCCGGCTATCAGATCTTGGACAGTCGTTCACCCAGCCAGGCGCACTACTTTGTGTAATTTATTTCATCACCACTGCTCTTAAAACGGTGAAGGATAACATCGTGAGGAAACCGGCATGTCCTAGAACCAAAAATTCGACTACATGTGACATTCACCAACCCGCACTGGGCCCGCGTGGTGGATAACGGCCCATTCCTTCTCCTAGAGAGGAGGCCTGTGTCCCAGCAGTGGGAACGTTAAAAGGCTGATTATGCTATGACAGCCGTTACGGGTCGACAGAATTCTGGAAGCCAGGTTGTGGAAGTCAGACACGCAATCACTCCGTGTAAAATAAAATATAACAGAAAACATATATTCGATACAGACACAACACAACAGCAACAAAAGGCAAACTAAAAAAAAACAACAATGATGAAAATTAAATTCTCATTCAATTTATGTGTGTTTTGTTCAAATTTGTGTATAGAGGATTTGTATTAAGAATTTGCTAGTCAGTATTTGAAACTAGACGGTTAGAATTATGTTTGAATGAGCTGAAAATGTTTAACGAATTATAATACTACCCTGCTATATGAAGACCACATGGCGTGATGTTATATGGTTGTATAGTACTTATAGTTATCAGACGTAGTGTATTAGCGTCCGTAGATAAAATTAGCTTGCGACCTTTCTCTGAGGAACCATTAACTGTTGAGTGTTACTAAACTGCATCCATGGATAACATAACGACTCGTGAGTTGATATAGAAGCGTCTTGCCAGAGTCTGTGCTTACTGATAACTGTGAGCAGCCTTTTTTTTTTTAGGATGGTAAATCATCAAATGATCCCTCCCGCTCTGGGCGGAGCGGAAAGAAGTGTCAGACTTTTACTGATTAAAACCCACCCGTGATCCTTCTTGTGCCCTTTGCGTTCCTGGGCCGCGGTGACCCTTTCGAACAAATTCCGCAACCCTAGCAGGCACTGACCCTATGGGGCCCCGTCTCTGATGCTGACGGCTCCTTGAGGCGCGCGTGGAACACAACCCGTCGTCGACTCGGCCTGGTTGCTATCGGACGGCGAGCCACCCACGCTCACCGTCCACAGGCATCAGCCACTGCGCAATAGCACAGCAGTTGACTTGTCTCTGGAGGAGGCTGCAATGGGACCATTACTGGCATTACATTTCAGCCCCCTCTAACTGTGAGAAACCTGGGAGTTTTTAAGTCAAGACTGAAGATGTTACTTCAAGGCAAGCGTGCTTCATCTTCGACCATATCATCGCTTACCATCATGTGAGATATTGGCCAAATGCGTGCCTATCAATAGTAAAAAACAGTGCAATTAAAATTTTGCCTTCTTCCAGCACTGGTTACGTGAGAATAGTTCAAGGATCTGTCGGATCCTCTGCATAGATCCGTGATGAGAATATCGTGTACGCAGAATTGTTCAAAAATTGCTATACCATTTCTAAGAAAAAGTGTTGTCGCATTGTCAGACACAGACACGTCTGACGACGCTGTCTGTGGGCACCTTAACATTCTGTTACTTCATTATACCAATGTTATATTTCTATTCAAATGAGACAACATTTTACCGCTAAAATGTAGGAAAGAATTTTAATAGTTCGACTTTGAGCATAGGCAACCATGTTGAATACGTGTAAAATGTCCTGCTAATGCATTCCAAATAAATTACTAATTATAATTATTATGCAAACTTTAAACGTTGACATGGACAGTTATGAATGTGGTCGTTTTAAATAACACCAAGTTATAACATGTATTCCTATGAGATTAGGTCATCATTCAAATTGATATCGAATCGGACCTCGTCACCGTATTTTTTGCATAAATTCTCGAAATTATCTATTAGTATAGAAGCTACACTTTAAGCATCACTTAAATTCTTGTCTGCGGATGTGTGGAGAATACTGGCAAGATGTGGGTATGTGCCCAGTATAAATAGAAAAAAAAGGAGAAAAAAAGCAAATTAAAGAAGAAATAACTCTCCCCCTATTCAAGTGAATTTTTGACAGACCTACAAACGGGGTGAATTAGAATGCAAGGGCAAATCGGGAACGCGGACCTGGAACCCAAAGGGCATTTGGAGGAACACGGATGGCTTTTAGTCAGTATGAGTCCGACAATCATGTTTTATGCAAATAAATACTATTTCTATTTCTATTTCAATCCCTTCCGCTCCGCCCAAAGCGGAAAATGCAAACTTTGACAGAGATTTTATGTTATTTAAATCTTGTTTGCAGTATTTACCAATTGTATTGAATTGATTGATATGGATAAAATAGTAGCTTTCTTTGAGAACCAATATTATGATATTTAATAAGTAAAAATCCGTATCAAGTTTTTGTTTCGATTCCCTACGTTCCTATTCACCCCGTTTGTCGGTCAGTCAAGTTCACTTGAATAGGGGGAGAGTAATTTCTTCCTTATTTTTTGTTCTATTTTACTGGGCACAAATCCACAGCGCAGAAGTCGTGGAACCAGATAATCTAACCTAAATCACTGTCTTCGGTCGACTTCCAGTCAAACCGGTTTCGGCTGAATACCGGTTTTATACGTGGAGCCGCTGCATACCAGTCCTCCACACTCCATTGCCTGGATAACACGGTACTTCTTGGCAAGACTGAAGTTAGATTCTCTGACTTCTGGCAATCCATAACAACTGCCAAAGATATACGAATGACAGCTTTCCGAGGCACGGAGGAATCTCGATATGTTAAGTGTGGTCACCCATCCACAGACCGATCTCAGCAAGCGTTGCTTATTATTGGCTGTTATTATTTTGCCACGAACTCCACATTTAGCCACGAGCTCCTCATTTAGCCACGAGCTCCTCATTTAACCACGAGTTCCACATTTAGCCACGAGCTCCACATTTAGCCACGAGCTCCACATTTAGCCACGAGCTCCACATTTAGCCACGAGCTCAACATTTAGCCTCTAGTTCCGCATTTAGCCACGCGCTCCTCATTTAGTCTCGAGCTCCACATTTAGACACAAGCTCCAATTCAAGATTCAAGATTCAAGATTCAAAGCATTTATTTCAAATAAACCCTTTACAGGCACTTTTGAATTGTCAAGTCGAAAGAGGTGAAGCTATCTGCACGTTCCAAAGCGTAGATCTCTATGGAGAAGAACGTGCAAGAAACTCCACGGACACTCTTTTAAATCATGTTCTGTATTACATAACTTTGGTTACATCCTTGGTGCTTCTATGTGTGAGGACAATGCAAAGAAAAAAAAAAGGAAACTATAAAACAATTCAAAGTATTAAAGATTAAAACAAGTCAGTGGCAGTTAAGAGGTGACCAGTCTCAACCGACGGCGCCCGTTCACGAACATGACGCGTGTATCGGCACCATTTAGCTCAACCATTTTGAAGGGAACCGAATGATCCGACACACGCGCCACCATCAGCGAGACATTTGAGCGAGCATGACATACTCTCAACTGCCATTTTAGTTCAAGTCACAAAGTAAACTATAACCTGTAAATGGCTCCATGGTACTCACATTTACAATATTTGAAAATAAACTGCTTCTACATTATACAAAACTATGGTTCACAATGACCAAGCAAATACAAGTAAAAAAGAGAAATTATTTATTCCCATTATTAGAAATTAATTATTTATATAAAATTATAAAAAAAAAGAATAAATAAATGAGACAAAAAAAGGGCGAGCATCTCTTCCAAATAAAAAATCCTAACTTGTTTACCCAAGTGGTTGAGTCTGTGGAGCAGGACCGGCATTTAGCCAAGCATTTTTATCAAGGATATAATCTTCCAGTTTATAATATGCTTGCCTACATAGTGTGCGTTTTATGCATGTTTTAAATTTTCTCTCATTTAATTGAAGGATATCGACTGGTATTTTGTTATAAAATTTTACGCAATACCCCATAAAAGAAGTGTGTACTTTAGCCAATCTAAACCTAGGTTGATCTAATTTGTTTCTATTTCTAGTATTAAAATTATGCCTGTCGCTGATCTTATTAAAAATATGAAGATTTTTCCGAACATACATAATGTTTTCATATATGTATTGACAAGGTACCGTCATGATGTTAATTTTCTTAAACAGTTCCCTTAAAGAATCGCGCCGGCGGAGATTGTAAATGGCTCTAACTGCTCTTTTCTGCAGAATAAAAATAGACTCTATGTCTGCAGCCCGTCCATGGGGACGGGCTGCAGACATAGAGTCTATTTTTATTTAACGGTATTTTGCTATGGAGCAAAATACCGTAAGACATGACACTATGAAAGTAACTAAAATAGACCAGTCTCGCGGTATCTACATTAGTAAGTTGACGGATTTTTCTGACAGCATATGCTGCTGAACTTAGCCGTCCTGCAAGTGATGCTAAATGAGGTCCCCATTGTAGCCTTGAGTCGAGCGTTATCCCCAGGAAAACTGTGCTTTCGACGAGTTCTAGTTTCTCTTTATTCAATACTATTTCCTCAATACTACTTTTAACATTCGGTAAAACAAATCTAATACATTTTGTTTTTTTCTCATTTAATACTAAATTATTAGCAGTAAACCAATTTTGGACCTGCTGTAGGGAGTCATTTACTTCGTCAAGATTTGCAGAACGTCTATTTATCTTAAAAATTAAGGACGTATCGTCAGCAAATAACACCATTTGTGATTGTTTTTTCAAAAGATAGGGTAGATCATTTATGTACACTAAAAAGAGGAAAGGACCCAGTATTGAGCCTTGTGGTACCCCCATTTTGACTCCTAAACCACATGAATTTACACCGTTTATTTGAACTTGCTGCTGTCTGTCATTTAAATAAGACTGTACTAAACTAAGTGCAAGTTTACTAAGTCCGTAATGTTCTAGTTTTAAAAGCAAGGTTTCGTGATGAACACAATCAAACGCCTTGGAGAGGTCACAAAATATTCCTATGGCATCTTGGGCCTCTTCCCACGCTGCAAATATATGTTTTAGTAAGGTGACACCAGCGTCAGTCGGGCAACGTCCTCTGGTGAAACCATACTGTTGATCGTGTAAGATTTTGTTGGTGTTAAAATGATTGAGCATCTGATTGAGCATCACCTTTTCGAAGACCTTGCTGAAAACCGGCAACACGGATACAGGTCTATAGTTATTGGTGTCTTTACTATCGCCGGACTTAAAAAGTGGTATAACCTTACTGTATTTCATTATATCCGGAAAGACACCTTGGTCCACACATAAATTAAATATTAAAGCCAAGTATGGTGCTGTTGTCTCAATTATGGATGTGCACACTTTGACGGACATACCCCATAGGTCTTCGGTCAATTTGATTTTAATTTGCCGGAAAGCTTTTATGACTGTCATAGGGTTGATATGTTTGAATTGGAATTCAACCGGGCAGTCTGGAACGTTTGCTCTTAATAAATCAATTGAGACCTCGGGTGACGAGTTTAGAGCTTCTGTAGTTTTAATTGGTATGTCGGTAAAAAAATTCACAAATTCTTGAGCTACTTCAAAATTTGAGCTTATGGTCCCATGTGAAGTCTCCAATAAAAAATCAGTGTTGCGTACTTTATTTCTATTAGTTTCGTTATTGATAACTTTCCAAACTGTCTTTATTTTATTATCAGCCCATTTGATCTTGTTGCTAATGTATAGGGCTTTAGCTACCTTGCAAGTGTTTCTAAAAACTTTTGAATATTTGTTTACATACTTATTAAATGATTCCGTGTTAATGAAAGGCTTAAGGCCATATAGTTCATATAGTCTTTCCCTGCTTATCCTAATACCTTTAGTCGCCCAGTCACTGAATTTAAACTTAGGGAAAGTGTCTTTTGACTTCTTTTCAAATGTTGTATTGAATTCTTTTAATACCACTGAAAAGAAATTGTCGTAAAATTTATTTGCATCTTGAATGTCATGGGCTAGATCATTTAACTTATTTTGTAAAATACAATTGAATTTCGCTAATTTGCCAGTTGTAATTGGCCTATATTGTATTTGAATTTGTTGTAAGACAGCTTTAAACTTAAACGTTACCAATTGTCCACTATGGTCAGACGGTAGATAATTTACTATGGCTTTATCTATATAATCACAATCGCAGAAAACATTATCGATGCAAGTTGAAGAAGTTGGTGTTATCCTAGTTGGTTCTGTAAAAACATTAGATAAATTAAATGATTTAAAAAGGTTTAAAAATCTACTGCTTATTGAATTATTTTCTAAAATATTAACATTAAAATCTCCACAAATAATCGCAGATTTGTTACCAGCTGCAAGTTTCGCAAGGATGTCTTCCATTGTTGATTCAAATAAATTAAAGTTTTGAGGGTTTGGAGGTCTGTACACACACACTATAACATGCTTATCTAGCTCAACACAGGACAGTTCGATGCAGTGTTCCACTGACAAGCTAACAATGTCATTACGTTGCTTAAATTTTAAGCAGTTTTTTACTAAGACGAGTGAACCACCGCGTAACATTGATGTACGATTAAAACAACTGCCCACATTATAATTTTCGTAATTAATTAGCATCTGGTCATCCTTCAGCCAATGTTCACTAAGACATACAATATCAAACATTGTTCTTTCTAAAAACATTTCAATTTCTAATAATTTGGAAGAGACACCCTGAATATTTTGATGAAATAATTTCAAGGTATGCTGCTGACCCCCTTTTTGACATTTATTAAATTGAGAGCAAGAGGACACTTTAATGTTGGTAGGTAAAACTAATTGGTTATTAGTATCCTCTGTTGTCTTATATACTAGTTTAAATTTTTATCCAGAGTTTGCCCTATATCATCACTTTGCAATGAGTCAATTTAGCCACGAGCTCCACATTTAGTCACGAACTCAACATTTAGCCACGAGCTCCACATTTCGCCACGAGCTCCTCATCATACTGTAAAAATCGTTCATAATACAAAAACGTGTTTAATATTAATAGAGCTTACTCATTACATCCAGTTAGTGATTGTATGTATTCGTGATTCATACTAGTACTTATCTACCATTGTTATGTTTGACCTGTGGCCTCAAGACCTTATTTTTGAACCGTGCATTGTTAAGAGATAACATCATGTTGCCAACTGTTGTTCCTGCGCATGATTATCTTCTTTCAAGGCAGTGTAACTCTTAGGGCTAACTCGACCTAGGGTTGCGGAATTTGTTCGAAAGAGTCACCGCGGCCCTGGAACGCAAAGGGCACAAGAAGGATCACGGGTGGGTTTTAGTCGGTAAGAGTCTGACACTCCCTCCCGCTCCGCCCAGAGCGGCAAGTCATTTGATGATTTCCCATCCAAAAAAAAAGGGCTAACTCCACAGTCTCAAAGAATCTGAATATACCTAACTAGCATCGCCCCGCGATTTGAACCGCGTAGTTCCCGTTCCCGTTGGAATATGGGGATATAATGTATGGTATGTTCACCGGAGATAATGTAGTTTCCCAACAGTTGAAGAATTTTTCAAATCAGTCAAGTAGTTTCGGAGCCTATTCAGTGCAAACATACAAAAAAACAATCAAATCTTTCTTCTTGATAATATTAATGTAAATTTATACAACCTCAAAAGAATGACATTAAAATTGCTGAGAAATTTTATTAAGTTCCGTTTATTCATTATTCATCATTCCTGTATGCATTCATACATTAAATTATAAAAATTGTAGTCCGCCGGTGTCGGGAGCAGGGTTCAAACCGTTCAAGGTGGTTAGGGCTCCAGAGAAAGGAACCTCCTCACAATACGAGCCGTATCGAGAAGTACTGCCTTCTGGTTCAGTTTTTCATGCCCTTTATCCAAATATGTAACGCCAGCTTCGACAGATGGTCGTCGAAACTTTTGGCGAGCAGGCATTGGCCGTATTAAATTCATTATTATTCGCATTTAATTTTGACAGAACTATAATTTCTCAGTTTAATTGTTACATGCATGCTAATTTAGGATGAAAAGGGCAGGCGACTGTTAATTGCAATACTTGCAGAGCTAAGCTAAGCTAAGTTAAGCTAAGTCATAAGTAGTAACTAGTAGTAAGCTAAGCTAGGTCATAAGTAAACTAAGTCATAAGTACTAACGTAACACTGATATTGTACACTATGTTCGCAATAAACGTTTTGTCTTTGGCCACTGTTACCGTATTCAATCGGGAGGATTATAAAGTTTAAAGCCTAAACCCTGCAGTGTTAATACTTCTCTACCTTTTTTTTTGGATGGGAAATCATCAAATGACTTCTCCCGCTCTGGGCGGAGCGGAAGGGAGTGTCAGACTCTTACTGACTAAAACCCACCCGTGATCCTTCTTGTGCCCTTTGCGTTCCAGGGCTGCGGTGACTCTTTCGAACAAATTCCGCAACCCTAGCAGGCACTGACCCTATGGGGCCCCGTCTATTTGCTGACGGCTCTTTGAGGCACGCGTGGAACACGACGCGCCGTCAACTCGGGCCTGTCTACCTGACGAGTTCCTTCATTACTTCCATAAAGTTAATGTAAACCACAACGCGACAACTGAATCTATAAGTACTAATATTATAAAGCTGAAGAGTTTGTTTGTTTGTTTGTTTGAACGCGCTAATCTCAGGAACTACTGGTCCGATTTGAAAAAATCTTTCAGTGTTAGATAGCCCATTTATCGAGGAAGGCTATAGGCTATATATCATCACGCTAAGACCAATAGGAGCGGAGCAGTCATGAAAAATGTGACACAAACGAAGTAGTGCGGACAACTAGTCACTCATAAAAGATTTTAACTAACCTAATAAAGAATGAAATAATTAGTTTGTTACAACATTCATGCTCTGATTGCTATTGATCTTTGTCCCGGGCATTGCCACATGCGGGCTTTGAATGAATGGTGTCGGTGAGCGAAATAAAGACCCATTCATTCATTCATTCACTGCTCAATATCTGTCTGGGTGTTAAATTGAAGTCGTTTTTATATTTCACCTATGGATCTTGCCGGCGACACTAGTGATAGGCCGGTTTTGCATCAAAATTTATCATCTATATACTAATATTATAAAGAGGAAAGATTTGTATTTTTATATTTTACTAGCTTATGCCCGCGACTTCACTCGCGTGGAGTTCCATACAAAATGTTTACCCCTTTTTCGCCCTCTTAGGGGACGAATTTTCAAAAATCCTTTCTTAGCGTATGCCTACGTCATAATATCTACCTGCATGCCAAATTTCAGCCCGAACCGTTCAGTGGTTTGGGCTGTGCGTTGATAGATCACTATGTCAGTCAGTCAGTCCCTTTTGAGTTATATATATTTAGATTTCTTTAAATCAAAAACTACTAGACCGATTTCAAAAATACTTTCACCATTAGAAAGCTACTTTCACCCTGAGTAACATAGGCTATATTTTATCCCCATATTCCCACGGGGACGGGAAAAACGCAGGTTAAACTGCGGGGCGTTACTTTGTTTTAAATAAATTGCGATAGTTAAATCCGAATATGAAAAATTGTGGGTTAGGCCACTTTTGCGCTGACTGCCTCAATTATTACCTGCTCTAAAAATATCAAAATTACCCTTTCGATGCCACAAACTTAAAAAAAAAAATACCAGCCGAGTGTTCTTAACCTCCACGCAGCTAATATTACAACATTGTCTGTTTGTATGTTTGAAAGTATTTGCACGAACGCTCTGTGAGAGGAATATGTTAGTGGGTGACGTAGTTTTACTGATCAGTATGAAGCTATATATATATATGTATGTATTTATTAGATGGACTTTGAGTAAGTTGTAGCTCAACACGGTTTTGTACCTAGTGCAGAATGCAGATTGGTAGCAAAAGTGTCACTATCGAATAAACTAGGCAAGTGCAAGGGTTCCGTGATTATGGAGGCTCTATATTTTTTTATTTGATGTAATTTCATAAAATTAAGGACTTTGTCTAAAAAAAAGTTTTGACAGTAAAAGCAAATTAAGATTTCAATAGAAAATTTAAAAAAAAAACCCTTTCCCTGCGAACTCTTTGGATGACACTTTATATCACTGTTTTTAGAACTCTATGAATAAATGCTTTAGTGATTGCTTATGAATCCCTATGAATAATTAGAACTGGATTTTGATATAGGTAATAAAAAAAAAATGGGCGTTATCTCTCTTTATAATAAAAAAAAATCTCAAGTCACTTTATAAAAGACAGAGTTAAAAAAAAAGCAAGCCAACAACAGACTTGAGCACCTTTTCCTTTAGTAAAGTCGGCTAATGACAAGCACTAGCCATAAATTAGCATATACTTAGTAATAGTAGTGCCGATAGTATTATAAATAGTTCCTAATTAGTATTGTTGGAACGAGTCATCGTAGCTGTGAGTAGCATTCGATATCAAAATGACGTGTGATATTAGGTCATAGTTTTATTTGACAGTTATTGAAATGTAGCGATGACTGTACAGGTTTATATAGGATCATTATGTCACAGTAAAATGAGCCATAGTCTTAGTTGTTTTTTTTTTAAATTTTGTTTTATATTTTTCACATAAAAACATGTACATTTCTATACAGGTTTATACATGATCATTATGTCACAGTAAAATGAGCCATAGTTTTAGTTGTTTTTTTTTTTTAAATTTTGTTTCATATTTTTCACATAAAAACATGTACATTTCTATACTAAGTTAATACTATAATATTATAAAAAGGAAGATTTGTATTTTTTATGTAACAAATAAACTCCAAAACTACTGAACCGATTTGAAAAATTGAAAACGCAAGGCGCTGCTAGTATATCATATTTTAAACACTTTCACAACAGCTGTATTCTAGGTTATGTATCTATGTTTTTTCACGGAAGTCCAAAAATATAAACATGGATGATACATGTTATATATATGTTTAATCGCAATTTGTATTTATACATATATTTTTATAAGAATAATATTCTTGGTAAAAATCAGTGAAAACTAACCCGCACTGGGCCCGCGTGGTGGATTACGGCCCATTCCCTCTCCTAGAGAGGAGGCCTGTGTCCTAGCAGTGGGAACATTAAAAGGCTAATTATGCTACGCTTTATTGCCTCCGGTGGATTTTTTTAAAGCCCTTTAGCTCCACACATGGAATTTCTCCTGTATCGTGGTTGCGATTACAAACATACATAAACAGCCAGACCCGGAACAACTATCTGTAGGCCATACAAATATTTGTTCCGTGCGGGAATCAAACCCCCGACATGCAGCACAGCAGTCAATCGCTCAACCACTGAGCCAACCGTGTCATCAGTTCGAGTTAGAGCTATGGAATATAGGCCTTGGGCTATGTCGGTTACCTTGCTGCTCTTCTTGATGTGATATAAACAACAACATTATAATGATTATCTAATCGAAGCCTAGTAACACAGCACATCAGGTTTGGCACTAGGGTTGCTTACGTAATCGTCTAGGCAACTTTCAGGGTTGTCACCCGCGTCACGTTAATATTTATATTAATAATTGGAATTAGATTCTGTCGCATTCATTTATGGTGATCTTTTATTTTTTTATTTGATGGCATGCTGAGTGTCAATGTTACTTTTTTTGTTTTTTATTGTTATGTTTGCGTTTGACTACTGTTTTAACTAGGCGTATTCCTAGGAGTATGCGTATGAGATTAGTGGTTAACGATGGAGCACGCTCCTCTATAAGTAACGTGTGGTTACTAAATTAATTAATTTGTGTAAAATAGATCTTTTCAGTTCATATATTTCAAATAATTTCAAATTAATAAAAAATAATTACTTTTACATGTTTAACTTGAGAATATCTGTCATGAAAAATAGCCTGTATTTTCAGGTCAATTAGGGGTGAAAGGTATATTGTAATGAGTCCGATCCTATTTTGAAACCTACTCATTTTACACAAAATGTTCAGTATGCAAAAATGTATGTAATGTATGGTCTTTAGTATTAATTGCTTTTTTCGGCGGTCAAAATGTAATAATTATAATTTCAATAAATAAACATTTGACAACCCTATTGCCCGTTAATTTATATCTTCTGGCATGTCGCACACCATAGAGAATGTAACCACCGCACACGGAACGGACCGGCCGTGACTGACTCCGCTTCTATACAGGGTGTATTTATAAATGAAGCGAGATTCAACGCCGTGACTATAGAGATTATCGTGAATGATTCAACGCCGTGATTGTAGAGATTATCGTGAATGTTTCAACGCCGTGATTGTCGTGAATGTTTTGCTTGTCGTGACACTGAAAGTTTACTTGAGATGGATGAGACTGGGCTCATGACTTGTCAATGGATCACATAGAACATCGGTTAGGCCATCTGAGACAAAACAAACAATAAAAGAAGTGAGAGGTTAGTATTTGAGAAAAGTTCCAAAATAACTATTGAAAGCATATAAATGTTCAAGAACAAACGTAGATACATATAAATACTGGCCGAAACTAATCTTTTTCAGAGTTTTTTTTTATTTTTTTTATTTTATACCTGTCTATTTTTCTACAACTTGAATTGAGAAACTAAACACAGCGACAAGGACTGTCAAAAAGATAAAATGTTAGGGATCGACCACGTGAGAGAGACGATTAAAACAACATCCGCGTGCGCAAGTCAGTCGCAGTCTTCGTCAAAATATGTAAATGGAAATTGAGGCTTTTTAGACAGCTTGCGAATGAGAACGATGCTTTGTTTGCGAGTAGATTGAAACTCAGGTCAATCCATACATTTGTAATCTTTTGACAATAGTTATCGCTTTTAGCATGTCACTTTATTCGCATTGCTTTGCTTTAATTGGTCACTTATCCTGGGTCTCTTTACTTTAATCTTTTCGGTAAGCAGGAACACGTTTTCAACCTGTCAATGCTCTTGTTTTGATACAAAATTAAAAGCCATTTTTTACTTGTATCGTCTACTCCACTCATATAGTATTTAAGTCAAGAGTGAATGAGTTAATTCTAGAAAAACGTGCACCTTCATCGACCCCGTCGTCGCATTCCACCAACTTATCAATAATAATAAAAAACCACCCTGTATAGATCTTTATCGAATGTTTTATGTACTACCGTACGTCAAATTCCTTTGTGTGACGCTCCTAAGCAGCAGTGAGGTCGATATGCTAATTAACATTGTCATTATCTGCTGTACAAAGAACTATTAATAGACGTACTGATTTTGGATGGGAAATCATTAAGTGACTTCTCGCGCTCTAGACAAAGGGGGAAGGAGTGTCAATTCATACCGACTAAAACCCTCCCGATTCCCACCAAATGTCCATTGCATCCACGGCCGCGGTACCTAACTCTTTTGAACAATTCCTCAACACTTGTAGTCGAATTATTACGCAACCTTTACTAGTTAATAGACGTACTAACGTTAATGTAGAAGCGAGATCATGGGATTACCCCCTAAGAGTCTATTATGGTATGGGGACAGTGACTGTCGCAACCCAACGCCGGGCACGCCACACTTGTGGCGATAAGTCCTCGTTTTGAAGAGTGGCTAGAGAAGCGCCATTGTACCCTCACTTTTCGCCTGACGCAGGTACTTACCGGACACGGTTGTTTCGGGAGCTACCTGTTTCGGATTCGGTGGGAGGTCACGCCCAAGTGTCACCAGTTTGTCTATCGCCTGGGGGACACGATGGAGAATACGGTGGAGGTCTGCCTGCTTGGGCGCACCGCCACGCCCTCGTCGAGGCGATCAGCGGCGGCGACCTCACGCTACCGGGCCTGGTTCATTCCATGGTTCGGAGCTAGAAGGCATGGAAAGTAATTAGCTCCTTCTGCAAAGCAGTAATGCTAGTGATGACGATGGAGGCGGATCGCATGAGACAGAGAACAGAAGAAGCTCCCGGGTTCTGCAATGACTTTCTTCCGCTCTGGACTGTGCGGAAAGGAGTGACTATTAACTGACTAAAAGCCATCCGTGTTCCTCCAATGCCCTTTGCGTTCGAGGGCCGCGGAGAAAAAGCAAAAGTTGGAAGTATCGTATAAGTGCGAAGAAGTGGCGCGCAATGTTCCACGCGCGCCACTCTTATTTTTAGACGTCAAGGGACAGTTAAACGCCTCACTCCCTCAGCTTGACCAGACGGTACCAGTAGGGGGCTGCGTTGAAGATTGCTTGAGTGTTTGCGTAGCCCCCGGTGCGAGTTTTCGAGGGAACACGAGGTGGTTTTGGTCAGTAGGACAGACCACTCCGTCCACCCCAGGACAGAGAACATCCATGAGAATTTCCACCCTGATACCAAAATAAGAGGTTTATCGAAGCTGCAAACTTTGTTTTACACTGCCTATTAGTTGGATACTTACAGAACTCTAAAAATGCACTGCTAAGGAAAACAAATCGTTTCTGGGTCAAATAATAATATTTTTTTTTTATGAGTTTTTACCATAAGCTATGGATTTTACTAATGTCGTCAAATGATTTTTTAAGGTGATTGTTTCGCTGGCCTGTTCATACATTTAAAGCATACATTCTACTCCGTAGATAGACACTTTTTTCTTAAAACGAATCATTTTATCACTTTTCTACAATGAAATAGGTTCGCATTAGACTTTTTGGTAAATAATTTGCACTATATATTGAGAAAAACAGTTTTAAAAACCGGGCAAAATTTGACATTTCGTTTACTAGTGTGAGTGCGATTTGACAACCAAAACCATACCAAAACATACCGCCATGATTGCGATATGTTATAATAATTTGACGCTAGATGGCGTGCAACCGGTAATATAAATTTGAAAAATCATTACTCAATTTATAATAATGGATTTCATTAAAAAAAAAAAACATTGTAATAACATAAAACTAACTATCATAAACAAAAACATAAAATATTGTTGTTATCAAAAAAATTTTAGCATTACCTAGTTTAAGATTATTGTTAGTAGGTGTTTTATTCATCATACCTACGTAAGACGCGGCGCGCGAGGTTGCCGTTCTTATTACTTGACCCTTTGACCCTAGACGTAACGTCGGAATTTCTAAGAAAATCTGTTGCCAAACTTCGCAATGTGATGATTCGATTGACTTGAAATAAAAAATACATTTTGGAACCAAGCTAGCTAGTGCGGTGATAGGCTTTACGCGCGGAATTGCTTGTACATTTTAAATTGTATGCATTTTCATTGATTTGAACTAATATTATTTTCTTGTATGTATTTCATTACAATTTCATATCATTATTGCAAGGTATTGTAGTATAGGTTGCTTACACGCAATTTTATTTTAAAATAAAAGTAGTCTTTCGGTGGTGTTAGCAAGTCGGCCCGTGAGTTTTGCTGGCTATTACAAACAATTACCTACAAACTAAAATCTTCTCATAATAGATAGAAATCACCGATCGATATTCTAAAGTTATAATAATATCAAGTATACAAAATTTTATAAGTAGGTACATAAGTACCTAAGTACTAAATAATATTATTATGTAAGTATCATTGGTAAACTTAATTTTTAAGTCGCTATATATATAAATATATTGTATTTCCTGTCATATTACTTTTTCACATTTGTAATACAAATAGTTATCGACGGACAACGAACAAACAAACATTAGTTTACTGACTTTACTGCAATCGCGTTTCATGTATATGGTTCGTAGACAGATTATTCCTATAGACTGCTGGATATTATCTTCCTTTGCATTCGCAAAAGACAAAGACAAACATATTATCGTCACTAGCAAAGAAAAGAGACGGAGTAGCAATATTTCTGTCCTTTATCGCGTGTCGGCTGAGCGCACATTATTGTGCACAACGAGTTTGACGTTTGTGACTGTTGTCGATTTGCATCTAATTGATTTTTAACAATTACGTCCAAATAACAACAGAATACGTATCTTTTCGTGCCCAATTTGACATATTAAGTTTGTGCAATAGTGCAAAATGGTAAGATGCAGTATATAAATAGTAGTCTATGGATGCAGTGTAATAACCTATAAAAGTTATAGTTTGATGAAGATTGACGGATTATCCTTTCACTCGTAAGTATTCGATGTTTTTTAAGTATTCGATCACTTTTTGTTCTTCTATTTATAATCAAATAGTTGCAGTAATATACTAACTAATCTGTATAATGAGAAAAATGTCCTAAAATTGTGATTTGGCCAATATTTTTATTTTCTTATCTAAAAGTTCAGTATTGGCCACGTTTCAACGGGGAATTTACCCTTTCATGTGGGTAGTATATTCAGGCTTTGATCTATACGATATAAGTAAAACACTACTACTACTACTACTAGCTACTACTATACTACAAAAATGTAAGATAGTAAAAGTATCTTATTATACTTGCAGATTTCCAAATAAACCTGAAATAAGAAACATGTGGATAGCTGCTACCAATAGGCCTAACTGGATTCCAAAACTGAGTTCCAGAATTTGCAGTCAACACTTCGACTGTAATCTTTTAAAAAAGAAAGGAAGAAAACTTTCTTGTACCCCGATACGGTAATAAAAATAGATACATCATGTGATTGCAATGATAGCATTTTGTTACAATGATTATAAAATTTTAACATTCGTTTTTGTTAGATTACGGAATCAGTAAATCGAGTTAGCGATATGACAACAATCGTCAACACGCAAACGATTGTTTGTTCCAAGAGAAAAATCCAAACCAGACAAGAACTATGGACCTAAACAAATGATCCAATTGATATTGATGAAACACAATTGAGAATATTGTGTGAAGAACGGTTAGCTGAATTCCAAAAGTCACCAGAAGACACAGCTTTCATTGAAATGTCTACTGTAGCGCAGCATGAAAATGATTTATATACTACTCATAGGAGTGACCGTCTGACTGCTAGTCAATTTGAAAAGGTAATGTAATCAGAAATGTGCATGTGTAATTTCTGTGTTTTTTAGAACACCTATGCAGACAAAGCATCTTTAAAAAAAATATTTTATCTTACTTTTACAGGTATGCAAATGCCAGAGTACAACACCATGTCACAATTTTGTCAAGGATATTCTATATAAAAAAAATATTTGTACAAAAGACATGTTATATGGACAGCAAAATGAAAATGTGGCAAAAAGCATATTTATGCAACAGTATAATAAAACTGTAAGGCCTTCAGGTCTTTTTGTTGATGAATAATTTGGATGTTTAGCTGGCAGTCCAGATGGTAAGTCTTTCTTTATCAATATTCATGTATCATATGTGTATAAATTGGATCTTACCTATACATTTGATAAATATGGAAAAAAATTATAACACTAGTTATAATCACGTAAATTTGTTATAGGTGTAATTGAAATTGAGAGAGCCATAATAGAGATCAAGTGTTTTCCATCATTGGCGAGGAAAAACCAAAGCCTAGAGGCAGCTGCACTAGAAAAGAAAAACTTTGCTCTCACATTGGATAATAATGTTCTAGTTATGAATAAAAAGCATGATTATTACTATCAAGTAAGTTAATAATTCTATTGCATGTCCACTTTATAATTTATTTTAGCATGTTATTTACTCTTACTACAATATTAAATCTATTTCAGGTTCAAGGACAAATGCGTGTCAGTAACATGGATAAATGTTACTTCATATGTTTTATTTCAGTCAATGAACCTTTGACTGTTATAGAAGTTTATCGAGATAATGAATTTATCAGCAATATGATGCCAAAGCTATTAGTCTTTTTTAAATACTGTATTCTGCCAGAAATAATTTTGAGACGAGTTCAAAAAAATTCGAAATGTATTGATATGAAAGGTACACTAAATTATTACTTGTCTATTTACTTCATAATTTCCATTTTTTCTTGTGGGAAATTGTTTTTCAACATCCACATCAAAAGTTACACACAAAATATACTAATTATAGTAATTTCCTTTCGTAGCAGCTGTGTAGCAGCGGTTTACGGACAAGAAAATCAAGAACATCAGGAAGAGTGAAAACAACACATCAAATGATTTTTGTTTTACAAGGGGAGGGCACGGTGTGGGAAATTCACTTCGGGACGAGACTGCGTGTGGTAGTAGTTTCCCATAAGGGTATGCAAACCCTAAAGGATTATTTCAGAATGGCCAGTAGTTTCGAAGAAATAAGTCTTTGAAACTCCACGTGTAACTGATATACTTGTTTATTTTCATCACTAGCACTAACGGCAAGATAGCCTAGTCAGTGGTGCCTCCGACTGCTACGCGGACGCTCAGGGTTCAATCCCCACATTGAGCTATCGTTTTTGTTTTTTAATTACTTATTTATTTCTTTTTAAATTAACTATTTCAATAATTAAATGAATTCAATCGAGAAAAACATTGTACAGTATTAAATTAATTTTAATTTACTATTATACTTTCTAAATTATAAAGCAGCTAATAATTATCAATGTTTGAAATCAAATTTTTTGTTTACCAGAAACCTGAAATGGTGTGCTCATCGTAATGTAATCAATACATTGACCCTTTTTTCTCAGGTTTCTGAAAAACAAAAAAGAACTCTTGCTTTTTTTATTTCCTTTACAATCACAACAATACTTTAGCAGATATGTATAACCATTTGATAGTTATATGTGATTATGGATGCTTCGATATTATCAAACATTTTCCACCTTCTTGGTTGTAATCTCTCATTCTAATTTGTTGTCTTGCTATGATTTATAATGTCTTGCGTTTGTCTTGTACTAGTGTGTGATTGTTGTAAATAAATATACCTTGAATTACTTCAAACTTGCATTGGGACCTATTTTGATAAAGATTGTTTTTAGTAAACAGTTATGTATCAAGCAAGACATAAATTGTCACTATAAATACTTGTAATTTTTGTTAGTTGGTACATATGTTTTTTTTAAATAATGTATAAGGTAATATAATAAAACTATCTATTGCAGTCTTGACATTCATTTCATTCCTAAAATAATAAATAGTTTACACCAGAAATACCACCTTTTATTATATAATCATAATTCCTTGTATTTCATAATACATATAATTGTAACGGGTGGCGTTAGAATAAACTTACCCCCCAGACAATTCTAATTTCGACGTAAGTACAGCCTAATAATTTTTCATTTCACGCCATCTAGTGGTTAATTTTGCTAAATGCTTTTGACTTTAAAGTAGTCGCTCATGTCTATGTGTGTGTAAACGATACTATAATCAGATTTGTATGAAATATGGCGAATCAAATGGGTTTTGAGGCTTTAATTTGATTAATTTCGGTAAAGTGGAATCTCCGATTTGCGCGGTGTTATTTCTGTGACAAAATATTGTTCCAATTACACTCAAAACTAAATAAAACTGAAAATGTCGACTTCAGCGCCATCTAACGGGAGAATGGCCACGAACAACCCGTAGCATTCACCTTAACGACAACTGCATTAACCCCGCAGTGTTCCATAAAACGACTAATTTCTTTAAGTTAAACCGCCAGCTGCTGGAATCCATTTACGATATAGAGCACGGAACGTAGCCATAGTCGTGAACACGGACTTTGGTGAAAAGATGTATTAAAATTTCTAAGTACATGCCACTAACGGGGTTGGTAGTGTGGCATGCGAACTGTGTGGTTTGGTTATATGAGTGGCAGATAAGTCGAAGGGAACATTGTATGGCGTAGACTATGCCATCTAGTGTTGCAAACCTGAAACTTTTACTTTGTAAATATTTGATCTGTGCTGCCATCTATACTTCCTGCACCCTCTGTTTAGGGGAACGTGCACGAAGTAGACTGTGCCATCTAGCGTTTCAAATTTGAAACTTATAAGTAAAATATACTTTGGTATTTTACTAGATATGAAAATCATAATTCTATTAAGTCCGTCCCCTGGATTGTCAAAAAATATTGGACACGTATGTTTTCGTCATTTTAAATCGTTAAAAAATAGAAAGATGAAGCGGATCAAAGTTATAGAGGGGGGGCTAGCGACGTCACGAAGCTAGTAAAAATTGTAGCACGTAGTGATGTCACGCGAGTTTTCAACGCACTGTATCGTCTTAATTTTTTGTTTACGTGAAAAAAGAAAAAATACACGTCCAATATTTTTAGGATATCTTTCTGACGGACTAATTAGATTTTTCAGTAAAATATCCTATAGTCGAAATGCCAAAATTTTTGGGATCGGTCACGTGACAATTTGATAGTCCATGTCAATCCCATACATTATTGACTTTTCGACAATCTTTATCGCCGATAAAAAATTACTTTGTCAAGAGGCTCTTGTCTGAGGTCTCGATATTATGACTCTGTTTAATGACTACCAAAGCTATTGAGTTTTATTACTCAAATGGCTGCATTAGTTCTAATAAATAGGCTATTGGAATAGATTTCTAGGTTACACAAGCTTGCTTTGCCTGGCCGCTTTGAGGTTAATTTTAATAACGAGGGATATATCTTTTGACCATGGTGTCCTTATTTCGTGATAAAATGGGATTTGATAGAAGATAATATTTATTTAGGACTAATAAAAGGGTTGCTTAATAGCTAGAATACTTTATTAGAATTTTGCACACCAAAATTACAACACACCTCTTTTATAATACATATTGCTAATTACCATGCGTACCATGGCGATCTTATCTTTTTTTTTTTCATATTTAGAGTATTTAAGAAGTTCTATTTTCAAACTTATAAACCCATTCTATACTAATATTATAAAGAGGACAGATTTGACTGTTTGTTTGTATTGAATAGGTTCCGAAACTACTGAAGCGATTTAAACAATTCTTTTACTTTTGGAGAGCTATACTATCTCCGGGTGACAGACTATATTTTATCCCCATATTCCCACAGGAAGGGGAACTATGCGGGTGAAACCGCGAGGCGCTGCTAGTCAACTATAAAAATAAAGAACCATCACCATCGCAGTCGACTCACGCACGAGGCACGCCCGGTGATATAACTAGTATATACCATGCCGTGACCGGCTCAAGGAATGGTCTAAACTTATGCTATTTAGAAAAAAGGGCGTCATTTTTCTGTTACGATGGTATGGCTGTATCAGTGAAATGTAACAATTCTTTTGGTACATGATATTTATTTTGTAAGTAGGTTAAACATGACACTTAAAGCCGCCCATTGCACATGTGTTTTATTTTGCAGTTTTCTTTTTTTTTTTGTTAACGTCGGTGTACAATTAAGTATATCTATCTTCTTCTATACTTATAATAAATCTGTAGAGAGGTCAATTCTGTACAAGGAATATATTTTCAAAATAACTATCAGGGGGTGATTAGTGATCGATACTGGTGCCAAAAATGCGATCAGTAAAATTTTTGTCTGTCTGTCTGTCTGTCTGTCTGTATGTTCTTTATAGAAACAAAAACTACTCGACCAATTTTAACGAAACTTGGTGCAATTATTCTTCATACTCCTGGGCAGGTTATAGTATACTTTTCATCACGCTACAATCAATAGGAGCAGAGCAGTGAAGGGAAATGTTGGGAAAACGGGAGAAGTTACTCCATTTTTTAAGCTTCCGTCGCGTGTGTAGCCTTAATGGTTAAAGTTACATAGAAATCATGTATGACGGAAATGTTCTACATAAAATTATCTAAAAAATATCCCATAACAGCATATGCCTATCTTTTATGGTTGACTCACAATAACACGTGTAACTCCCGATAGCTTAGCAGTTCGGAGCTTTCTGATTATATTTGTTTACTCTTACGTTTATAAAACTCTCACTCATCCCTAATTTAAAAAAGTTAACATTATTACCTATTCAATAAAAAAAGAATCATAGAAATCGGTATAGAAACACCAAACTTATACATGAATACAATAATAAGCCATCGCGCCGTCGCGCTTTAATACTGAATCATGCTGTAAGATGTTATTGTGATTATTTTTGTTGCTAATTTATAAAATAGGTACTTATTAGTTATTTTGGTAATGTTTAAATATTCGTTCAAATTACAAATTATTAATAGTTTCAATTTTATTTCTTTTTAGGTGAAGTAGTAGTAGAAGTAGGAGCATAGATTTTTAGATACCGATAGGTTAGTTTTGGCTAATTTATGTTCTGTCTTTTTAGTATTAAGTAGGTAAAAGCGTAGATACTTTTATTAATTAGTAGTTATTTTATTAATTAGTTATACGTAGTTATAGGTATTTATTTTTAAGTGAAGTAGGTATAGGTTATTATAGTATAATTTTGCACAGGCATTTCAGCTTTACTTTCATTTCTTTTTGTTGTTGTAAGTTGTACATATTTCACACACACATAGTGATTTATCAACGCACAGCCCAAACCTCTGAACGGATCTGGCTAAAATTTGGCATGCAGGTAGATGTTATGACGTAGGCATCCGCTAAGAAAGGATTTTGATTTATTCTACCCCCAAGGGGATAAAATAGGGAATGAACGTTTGTATGAAACTTTGTCAATTTTAAACCGATTGGGCTGAGAGTTTCAAAATCGGGGGTAAAGCAACTATTCCACGCGGACGAAGTCGCTGGCAGAAGCTAGTAATAAATAAATAAACACTTTTGCACGTCTAAAATTTTTGGTTGTTAAGCTAGATGAAGCCGGTATTTCCTAGCCGACTACCCTGAGAAGAAAAACCGAAACCAATTCAGAGGTCAAAGTCTCTTTTAAAGTCCATACGATCCGTACTGGTCAAATCATATGAGAACCATGTAGGTTTATGTCTGAGGTGGCCTTTTGAAGAAAGCAACACAGATTTGAGTGGACGTCTCCAGACAGTGCAAACATTTGCCAGTTATCAATATAATATAATATCATATAACAATACCAAAGTATTTAGAATTTGGGTAGGCCGCATAAAGAACTCGACGGCCTAATGTTCGGTCGAGGGCCTAAAGTTAGGCTGTTTAGAAACGTGTTATTTATAGAAAAGAATGGGTGGCATTCTTTTTTCGTGACCGAGTGAGCTCATACTGTGGTGAAAAGATAAATCTAAGTACACGCGACTAGCAAGGTTGAAAGGCTATTCGGGGTGTGCCAGACGTATTGCGAATTTTCAAGGATAGTTACCTAGGTATCAAAATACCGAAGGCTTTCCAGAATTATGCTAGGGTTGAGGGTTTGGGAGCAGTGGTGGCCGAGTGGTAACGGCCCCGACTTACGAATTGTAGGTCGCCGGTTCAAACCCAGCTAGGCGCATTACTTTGTGTAATTTATTTCGTCACCACTGCTCTCAAAAAGGTGAAGGAAAACATCGTGAGGAAACCGGTATGTCCTAGAACCAAAATTCGAAGACATGTGACATTCACCAACCCGCACTGGGCCCGCGTGGTGGATTTCGGCCCATTCCCTCTCCCAGAGAGGAGGCCTGTGTCCCAGCAGTGGGAACGTTAAACGGCTGATTATGAGGGTTTGTTGGAAAGAGACACCACGGCCCTAGCACGCAAAGGGCATTGAGAGCAACACGGATGGTTTTAGTCAGTGAACGTCTGAGACTCGTTCCGCTCCACTCCGAGCGGGAGAAGTCATTTTATGATTTACCATATTTGGTCCATTGAAGGAAGACGGAGGGGTTTTAGCCTCCTATAAGTTGAACCTGTTCACCTGGTGTAGGGACGTGGGTGTGCGGAGGACTGATGAAGAGGCTCAGGCTATGGGGAAGGCTGTGTTTAGCAAGGAACTGTTTCAGCTGGAATGATGATGATGATGATACACAATGTATTAAAAAACTATCTAAGCAGGTAAAGAGTGAAGCGTTTAGATAAGTAGTAGAAAATAAAGAAGTCTTCAATCAGCAGTGAGTGACTTTTAATGTTCTTGGAAGTTGTTTTTGTGGTTGTTCGTTCGGTCTTGATGGGCCAATTCCGGGCCAGTGTGTGGTGTCAAAAACGTGCGGTCCGCCTTGTATCTAGTCTTGTATCTTTATTTGTCTAGGTATTTGTGATCTCATATCGCATGATTGCAAAATATGCACGCTTTTGAAGTACACTGTATTGACAACTGAAAACAGTGCAGTTTTAGAGGATGTTCTAAAAACGATTATGCAATTGCCATAATGAAGCTACTGCTTTGCTAAAAGCTGCAATAAAAGTAAGAATTTCTATCCCTCTGCCAGTCGACAATCGTTCACAGCTTACAAACGCAAAACAAAATAGCGACGCCTGCAGGCAAGTCTGTTAGCATTATAAATTCACAGATCCCACCTCCGCTTCTCATTCCAACTCACTCAATCCACAGATTCCATTTAGATGCGTTCGTACACCAATCGATACACAAATACTTGACCACGCACGTTTATGAAGATGACGCGGACGCCATGATGAGGTCATCTCTGACGTCATTAGTGGGGAAACTGTTACAGATTATAAATAAAAAAAACAAATTGGAATAAGTTGCGTTTTATTGGAATCTGAGGACGTGTGGTTTCCACGGTGATACAGTTCTGAGGCCAGATGTTCAAAGAGGCCTGCGTAAGGAGAATTGTGGCTTAGAAGGAGCATTAGGTAGACAAATGATAATAATGATAATGATGCATATATAAATGAATGTCTAAATAAAAGCGCGCTGATACGTACATCTTTTTTGTCGAATTAAACGAGTTGACGCTGGTTTTTCATAGCTGACTTACCTGAGAAGAAACACCTAAACTGTAATAAAAGTCCATACAAATTAATGGTCTAAATATATGAAAACCATGTAGGTTAGTGTCTTTTCAGAAAATATTTATGTGGGCCTATCCAGACATGTAGGCGTTTGTCAGTTGTCGTGTAGTTTTGAAGAAAAGCAAATACCTACCAAAGTACTTATTTTAGCGAAAGATGAAAACGAAAGACGAAATGTTTGCGGTAAAATCTTTCCTGAAATATTTCACGACATTCTTGGCGCATTATCTTTCTAACTTTATCTTATCTCTTCTTAGTAACTGTGTTACATCTTGCATCTTGTATCTGTAAGATTATCTGCTAGTAATCTATCTGCATTCCATAATGTGGGTGTCTGTAACGTATATTTACTTTTAAAACACAAAACAATAAAAAATAACAACAATTAGATCAGAGGTACCTAAACAACTAAGAAATTGAACTATTTGTCAATTTATTATCTCTTTATCTTCATCAAAACTTGTTTGGTATGTTGCAATCTCGACTAAATTGATACTACCTATACTTCGACCTCGGCGTCCTTTTACGTTATATTCACCTCATCTGATCCAAGCAAGTGCATAGTGGATAATTTACTGGATTAATGTTACGATGTAGTCATATTTACTGTTCTTTTATCCTCATAAGGAATGAGCTCTATATCGTCGTTTATAATTCTCTGTAAATGTACTACAGCTCTCAAATCTTTCTAAACATAATATTATAAGCATAGCATAATCAGCCTTTTAACGTTCACACTGCTGGGACACAGGCCTCCTCTCTAGGAGAGGGAATGGACCGTAATCCAGCACGCGGGCCCAGTGCGGGTTGGTGAATGTCACATGTCTTCGAATTTTTGGTTCTAGGACATGACGGTTTCCTCACGATGTTTTCGTTCACCGTTTTCAGAGCAGTGGTGATGAACCTTCAATCATGTTACCACATGGCCACCACTGCTCTTCATTCTACAACATGATTTTATTTTACACATAATCTATCCATCATTACTTTGCTACTACTACTCTTGTAACCCTCCCTGTCACTTCAATTCCCACTAGTTCTTAGATTACCCATTACGATTTCACAGCGCATTTGTGCAAGCTTGTTCTTCCGTTGAAGTCGTTTAGCAATACCCGTAATTTATCAATCAATATCTTACCAAGTAGGTACGTCAATCAAGGACACCTATTGCGGTCTTTGTGACCACATTTTGTGATCTGACGAGTATTTTTTTTAGTACAGCCGCGTACTGAGCTTTAGAAAAAAGAAAAACAAAAAACCTTTCAACGGTTTTCCCGCTTCCGCATCAGTGAGTAAAAACAAACATTAGCATTAACTTTTGGATATTTTTCTCGCCAATCTTACAAGTAACTGATTTCATTGTGTATATTTTGTGTCAATCATAAACGTTGGCGGTGGCGCCATCTATATTAAACAGAGTTGTGACGACTGGCCGATGAGTGGCGTTTTCGGCTTCGTTGACGTGGTACACATTCAAGCTGTGTGTTACCATCTTCGATCAATTGATTTTTAGATACCATACAACATTATGCACTGTGTGTACCTAAATTATTTTCATTTAAAGTGGGGAGTTGTCTAGACAAATTTGTACAATTTGAACATGCGCAAAGATACAAAGGTGTGCTAAATGCCTTTTTGTTTAAGCAAGGAATACCAAGAAAGGAAAGACAATAGGTACTTGTAAGTATCACCACAATAGTACATAAATTACCAAAAACACACATAAGCATTCGATTCTTGTGATGCTGTTGAATTGTTATCCTGCCAGCTGCCAGAATAAGTAGTGAAAAAACGAAAGAGTGTTTGCTAGAGAGTAGCAGGTATTTGGAGTACCGGTAGTGAACGATATTATTTAAATGTCCATCTAATCTTGCCAACGGTACTGGATCTAAAAAGTGTGCTGCAAGGTTCAGTTTCGGGCCCAATTTTATTTGCTGAAATAAATGTGTTAATTGCTACCTAGGATAGACAAAACATTGTGTTTGTTATGAAATATTGATATAGCCCGTAGTTATTTCGACTACTCAACGCATCTACAATGTAAACGTTAGAATGACTATATTTATAAACATTCGAGATAGTATTACAGACGTACTAAGAGAGTTATTATGATTGGAAGCGGGAACGTAAGGGCACAGTAAAAATATGGAACAGTATGGAAACTAAGGCCATTTGTTGAAATAATTACCTACGCTCCAGTAGAGAGTTAGGGTTGTCACTTTTAATGTTTGTAATAAGTGTTTTATAGGAACGAAGTTCTTTTACACGGCTTGCGGTAGGAGTTGACTGGGAGAAATACTCACGCGAAAATGCGGTAGTGCATGTTATTCCATGCGACTTTCTTCTTTGGTCAAAATGTAAATAATGCCATAGAAAAAAAAAATTACAAACTGAATATTGTTTATCATTTCTACGCCATTTTATTCCATTTCAATTATAATATCTGCCCTATTTGATGAAGGATTTCTGTAAGTAGGTAAGTATGTTGAAAAATTATTGTTACTAATTTTGTGAAGTAAGTTCCTATATGTATGTTTCGAAGGGTAGATTTCTTTTGCCAAGACTAGAATATAATGTTGTCGTCAAATTATAGTCATTCATTTATTCTATTATGTTATATAAATTATAATAGAACTAGCGACCCGCCCCGGCTTCGCACGGGTGCAATGCTTATGTAAATATACCTACTACAGAATGTCCTTATATACAACGTTCACAGCTTTTTTGACATGTTTTGACCCCCGGCCGGCCGCGGGTCGGTACCGCCGCGGCGGCGCCGCAACAACTACGTTCCTGCATTTTGTAATATCTTTGGAAATATTCACTTAAATTACATGCTGTAAAAAGCATATTGATCTATAATAAATGCACAATTTATTTAAGGTACTTAATTGGATAAGGATTAATGCTGTATTATTTAAAATCACTTCGTAAATAACCATTTTTTAGTAAAGGATAAAAAATGGTTATGTTGGGTTATCCCTAAGAGATAGACATATACCATCGCGGACTTTTTTATTGAACTTTTTAAGGTGGACAATACTGTAGTACATTATTTCTGTCTATCTCGTAGGGTTCAGCCAGCGTTTGCAATATAAGCGCAAAAAACGTGCTTATTTACGACATCACATTAGAAACCTCTAAATTTCTCAGTGTTTCTCTACTATATTATGCATGCACATATAAACCTTCCTTAAGAATCAGTCTATCTATTAAAAAAAACCGCATCAAAATCCGTTGCGTAGTTTTAAAGATCTAAGCTAATCTAAGGTATTATCTATGAACACGGCACCCGCCACTGAGAGCACCGCGAAGGTCCCTTAGGGGCCTCGTAGAAGCGCGCGTCTGTGTGAGTGTGCCGTTTCGATCGTTTGTTCGTAGTTTCTATACTGTTCCATATTTCTACTGTGGTAAGGGTTTGTTAAAACAGTTATGATTTATGACATAAGATCACGCTTGTATTCCCGTCACAGTGAGTCAGAGTTGTATCAATAAACCCACATTTCACCGGAAATATTAAATTCCGACGTAATACGCATTCAGTCACCGGCCTGCTTCTGAAAGATCCAAGATTGAAGGCCTCATAATACAACTCAATCTGGGAGACGAAGCAAAGACCTCATCCTCAAAATGGGCGCTTGCGACCACTAGACCAACGAAGCAGTCTACCAATAAGCAGTGATTTTGAAGCATCTAAACAAAAAAAGAAAACAAGATAGTTAATAGTCTTTTCAGCTGTAAAGAATTATTCAATGGAATCGTCCCCCAACTGCAATGAAAAGATTATTATCTCTCTTGTTTTTAACTTTTTAGTTCACTTTTTGACATAGCAGGCGTGTTTTTTTTTTAAATTATTTGATTTTTTTATTTTATATCTTTTTTTTTTGCCTTAGATAAGCTAAGCTTAAGCTTTAGACGATGACTGCATACATAATTTTCATGAAAATAAAATTTCTTTTTATTTATGAACCATGCCTCCGCTTTTGTATTTTATTAATGTTCACCATCCTATATTCCCCAGGATAACTCGGGAAGTTATGGCGGAATAAAGAAACTCACAAACATACGTACATACATACATGAACCATGAAATTTGGATGCCACGGAAAAATAAAAACCAATGAAATTCAACAAAATCCAGTTCAATGGCCAGTTTGAATAAAAAAAAAGTGTTTGTTTGCAAAGTGTTTGAATTTATACGGACGAAGTCGCGGGACTCGCGGGTACTAGCTACTTATGCAATAAGAGTAATGGGTGTTCGTTCATTTTCTTTGTAACAACAATTATGTCTACGCATACTTTAAAGTGTAATGTTATGTCTAACGCCACAAATCACTGGTTAAACAGGAAACATTCGAAACGGATGGGCTTTACTTCCGCGTATACTTACTCTTCACTGAGTTTTATGGGCTAAGCAGTCAAGGTACTTATTTGCTGTTTATTTTTGGCCGTAGAAATATCTTTTGACAACCCACCTACGCAGGTTTTACGAATTCGGGCCTGCGGATGTCGAGCTATGATTGGCTCGCCATCCGATAGCAACCAGACCCGAGTAGACGGAGCGTCATGTTCCACGCGTGCCTCCATAGGGTCAGTGCCTGCTAGGGTGGCGGAATTTGTTCGAAAGAGTCACCGCGGCCCTGGAACGCAAAGAGCACAAGAAGATGAATCACGGGTGGGTTTTAGTCAGTAAGAGTCTGACACTCCCTTCCGCTCCGCCCAGAGTGGGAGAAGTCATTTGATGATTTCCCATCCAAAAAAAAGGTTATACGAATTATGGTATGGGCAGTGGAGCTCGTAGCTAAAAATAAGAGTCGCATGGGTCGGTCGTTCCAGGTTAAGCGACGCTTGCCGAGGTCGGCCCGTGGATGGGCGTCCATACATTACACATCGGAACTCCTCCGTGAATCGTTAAGCATGTCAAGCTATTGTTCGCAGCTGTCATTTGAAGATCTTTGACAGTCGTTTCGGATGATCAGAAGCCAGAAATGTTTCAAGTCTCGTGTTTGTATGAGGTTGGCTGTGGCACGTTTCTTTTGCCCGTTCACGTTCTAGTGTATCCAGTCATTAGGTTATGGAGGATGGAAAGGCAGTCGCCTTATGTAAAATACTGGTACTCATCTCAGTCGATCACAATAAAGTTGCTACAAACATTTCAGTGCGAAACCCATCCAAAACTTGACGGCAACAACTTCGCTTTACCGCTGAATAGCTAGATACCTCACATTAACATACAAAGTATGTTATTGATCCCATACGCGAACGATCACATAATACGAGTACATACATGCAATCTATCACATTTCACATGAACGCACTCGCGCGCAACATTCCATGAATGATCTATATATCTCGAGACGCGAGATATCTTCAGATAAATCGATCATCAATCATTACTGAGTTATTGGCGGTCGGCACAATTTAGAATATAAAGTATTTTAGTAATTATACTTAGTTATATCATAGAGACAGATCATCAATTTACAGATGTGTTGTTGGGAGTTTGTTGCGACACTTCTTTATCCGACCTAACTAACTAGGATGAGAACCAAGACTACCAACATAGACCATTTTTTTTTTGGGATGGGAAATCATCAAATGACTTCTCCCGCTCTGGGCGGAGCGGAAGGGAGTGTCAGACTCTTACTGACTAAAACCCACCCGTGATCCTTCTTGTGCCCTTTGCGTTCCAGGGCCGCGGTGACTATTTCGAAAAAAAATCCGCAACCCTAGCAGGCACTGACTCTATGGGGCCCCGTCTACGTTGCTGACGGCTCTTTTTGCCTGTCGACTCGGGCCTGGTTGCTATTGGACGGCGAGCCACCCATAGCTCGCCATCCGCAGGCCCGCGCCTACGGTGGCCGGGAATCGCCCTGCGTTTCCCGACGCCCGGGGCGTCTTCTTCGGTTACTATCATAGACCTAAGAATCGCCAAACTTAAATGGCTGTGGGTAGAATACAATGCTCACAGAACAGAAGCTCGAAATGTTCTCAAGTGGCTACAGCGTTCCGGAAGGCACAGCGTTAGAAGGCCTAACATAAAGTCAGTTGATGACTGCGGAAATAATATGAGACGCATTTGGGGAAGCCTATGTCCAGCAGTGGACATCTTTCGGTTGAAATCGATTATGATGAATAATGATGTAATACAGACTTTATACAAGCCAAAAATACGACACCAAAATAATATGTGATTATGGTATTTGTTGTCAAAATACCTTCCCATGGGCACACTAGGCTTGTATACAAACCCCGAGGGAAATTTGTTAAAGATATCACTATAATTTCGTCCCTCCTACGGTTCGTAATAAATTTCTTTAGACATCAACCTTGGTCACTTACTTTATATTATGTAATCAAATCCTAGTGTAACAATTTATAGTAGTAGACTCACAGTACCTCAGCTCGCGGGCTGCCTCGCCCCTCCGCGACTACGCAATTTTAAATTACACTCTAGGGGTAGGGCAGACGGTTGCGGAATTTGTTCGAAAGAGTCACCGCGGCCCTGGAACGCAAAGGGCACAAGAAGGATCACGGGTGGGTTTTAGTCAGTAAGAGTCTGACACTCCCTTCCGCTCCGCCCAGAGCGGGAGAAGTCATTTGATGTACAACAAATAAATAAAATACAAAATTAATCTTTGTTTTGTTTATTTGTACCTATCTTGTAATACTATTTTTCTTCCTTTTTCTGGCTGTCACTTTCGTGTTTGATGTCACATGTCTTCGAGTTTTTGGTTCTAGAACATGCCGGTTTCCTCACGATGTTTTCCTTCACCGTTTTGAGAGCAGTGGTGATGAAATAAATTACACAAATTAATGCGCCTGGCTGAGTTTGAACCCGCGACCTACAATTCGTAGGTCGGGGCCGTTACCACTCGGCCACCAATGCTCACAATATACACATACATGTACTGATTTACTGTCCTGCAGAAACAAGTTATGAAATTGATCTCAAATACTAGATATAAGTTTAAAATATATGTAGATGAAATGACTTGGTATTAAACCTTTTCCCCATGAATAAAGCAATGGGTTGGAATTTTCACTTGCATGAATGCAGTTCACACTCCAGAGAGAATTGCTCACAAGTGTCATTAGTACTTGCTGAAGTACGCCATCTTGGATTATTATCATAAAATGCATCGCCTGTCTCGTTTTGCTGCTGTTGTTGAACGGATTTTATTATACTAGCAGCGCCCCGCGGTTTCACCCGCGTAGTTCCCGTTCCCGTGGGAAAACGGAGATAAAATATAGCTTATGTTACTCAGGGTGAATGAAGCTTTCTAATGGTGAAAGAATTTTTGAAATCTGTCCAGTATTTTTTGAGTTTATTCGTTACATACAAAAATACAAATTTTTCCTCTTTATAATATTAGTATAGATATAGTTAGCTAGTAGTAGCTTTCAGCAATATCTGAAGTATTTTTTTATACTCGAATAAAACTGCTATTTGATTGTAGAGGTACAAGTTACCTACGTTGTTTTATTTCTCTATTTATGCTCGAGACTTCATAGGTCTAATAAACATTTTCACGATTTCTGGGGCCATACAATGATGTCTTAAAACCATAATTTCGGTTTGGGAGGGAGACAAAGCAATACTGACGCAGAGCAATATCCCTTTTTCACAACGGAATTATGATGTCACTCACACGTCATAATACCCAGGACCTGAACTAGGCAGAATGAATATTCACACTATTTCTAAACACGAGATTTGTGTCAGTGTTACAAGTACACATTTACTGTTTACCTCGCAAAATCCGTTCCGTTTGACTGTAATATTTACTTTCAGTTAAAACTTTAAATAAATAGGATTTTTATAGCAATATTTGTTTACTAAACTTTAGTTTTGGCATTCGTATCTCAAACATGTTTGCTCAAAAATACTAGGTATTTAGTTACTCAACAGTTTTTAAATACTTAGTATACTCGTATACTATATACTTAATATAATAATAATAAACCCTGACCGAATTCGATCACGATGGCCAATGTCAACGTAGATTAGCCAAGTCCGCAAGAAATGTTATAGTGCAGGCGCGTGTACGCACTCTCTGTTCCTTTACTATCATAGTTAGATGGGACGACAACCCGACACGACCGCGGAGGGATCAGCCGCAGGACCAAAGGACTGTTAGTGAGGAACTTCGTAATGAACACTAACCCAATTACACTTTTTTCCCGACCTGGGGATCTAACCCCTACGCTTGGCAGCCGTGTTTGTGACCACGAGATCAAAGTTAGTAGTAAGCTCTGCATAATGTCTACTTCTTAATAGGTACCGTAAAAAAACCGCTGTTTAAGTGATAAATTATAATGATATAAATGAGCAACATCTTACAAATACACAAAAAGTTTTGATAAAACAGTAAACTTATGGGCCACCATTGCGACGATAAGTCACCTCTTTGAGGAGTGGTTGGAGAGACGCCACGGCGTCCTCACATTTCGGAAACAGCTGTTTTGGGAGGTACCTGTGTCGGATCCAGCGGACGGACACGTCCAGGTGTCAACACTGTGTGGATCGCCTGGAGGACTAGGTAGAACATGCGGTGGAGAACTGCCCTGCAACGCCGTGTCCTCGTCGATGCGATCGGCGGCGGCGACCTCTCGCGTCCGTTCCTGGTTAATCCATTGTCCGGAGCGAAGAGGCATGGGAAGCGGTCACCGTCACCTTGCTCTTAACTTTGACTTGAAGGAGTCGGACCGCGTGCGAGAGTGGGAAACCTCACGCCCTTGCCGCCACAACAGAAGAAGACGCCCCAGGCGTCGGGAAACGCAGGGCGATTCCCGGCCACCGTAACACAGTATTACAATATTTCCTACAGTACGGCGACGAATGTACTTGCGCAGAGCAACGGAGGGGAACTCGCGGGGTGTCGGGCGGCGCGGGCCGCGTACCGCAAACACGCTTACTTTGCGGTACCGAGCGCGAAGGGCAGACGCGGGCGTGTTTTTGTGTAATAATTTTTATTATACTAATTTTATCATTCTATAACGATGCGCACAAACTGTTCTGTTAGGTTTTCTCATTTGTGTATCATAGACTTATGGAATATTACAGACGCCCCGCCGCCGCCGCTAAGACAAAACTAACTTGTGCATACAATTTTGGCCACTTTTCCTGATAATTTTATGTCTGATAATTATAATTGTAAAGGTATGTGTTTGTTTATTGAATTTATAGGTACCTACTTACTTTCCAGGCGCGAGTTATGGATAGAAGTTTGTCAAAGACGGTAATTGAAAAGTAAAACAGTTGTACAATAAGGTAGTTGACTAAAAAAATCTGATAACTCCGTCGGATAGATTTCCATAAAATATTGGACACGTATTTTTTTCTTTTTTCATATACTAAGAAAAAAACGAAGACGATACAGTGCGTTGAAAACTCGTGTAACGTCACTACTCGCTACAATTTTTACCGGGCCGTGACGTCACACGCTCCCACTCCTGATCTTTGATGTTTTTTATCTTCGTCAGTTTTTATAGATTCAATAAAGGAAAAAATACGTGAACAATATTTTTCTATAATCTTACTGACGGACTAAACATAATCAGATATTTTATACTCAGGAAACATCCTTATTACCTATATAACATGTAGGTACGTATGTGGTTTACACTTTTACTAAATACCTAATTATATTAGATTTAATAATCACAATTATTTTGAATGTAAATATGTATAAATGATTACATCATAATAGTAATAATCACAATTGTTTTATTTCCCATTTGGTGACAACCCTTCCATACTTGCATGTGGCAGCGTAAAAACCTACACTGGCGGCGGCATCGCGCGACATCAAAGGCGTTTCCGTAGTGTAATATTGTAATACTGTGACCGTAGGCTCGGGCCTGTGGACGGCGAGCAATAGGTGGCCGTCCGATAGTAACCAGAACCGGATCGGCGGCGCGTCGTGTTCCACGCGCGCCCCAAAGAGCTGTCAAAACAAATTCCGCAACCCTAGTAGGCACTGATCCTATGAGGCCCCGATAGGGTCAGTGCAGTCACCGCGGCTCTAGAACGCAAAGGGCATAGGAAGGATCACGGGTGGGTTTTAGTCAGTAAGAGTCTGACACTCCCTTCCGCTCCGCCCAGAGCGGGAGAAGTCATTTGATGATTTCCCATCCAGAAAAAAAGGTAGTAAACTTATACTTACGTACATGTCCAATGAGCCCAAACTCGATGAAGTTGTTTGATCGAGGAGTTCCTCCCAAGTTATACGAGTGTCACAAGTTTCAGCTAAATAGGATGCGAAGAAATGTTGGAAAAAATAAAAACGGCAATAAAATCATATCTGTTGTATTGGAGCCCCCCATAAATATTATCTGTCTAATCACGGATCATGAAATACAGGCTGGGTGGCCCATTTTACCCTTTGGGTACGGAACTTGAAAAAACTTAATAATACCTTGCCTGGCCTGGGACCAAACCCTAAAGTCATTATTTTCTGGCAATATGTTTAAACTGACATTTCATAGTTAGTAGTTTACACAAAAGACCATTTGCAAGCTATGCTTGCAAACAATAATCTGAACTAACGAACAATATAAGATAGAAGCAATCGAATTTCATTCCAATCAGAGCGAGTAATTTAACGGGGATTTATAATGGCCTCGCTTAGTCACGGATTTTCCAATTTCTTTTTTACCTACAAGCTAAGATAACTTTAAAACGTGTATCTAGGTTTATACTGCTGTAAAATCCAACAAATATGATTAACGATTTTCTGAACATCATACGTTGATACCATATTTCCCGAGTTCGATGGACTTACAAAATAAAAAAAAGATCTGTCAAATCGCCCGTCCCTCAGGAACTGGGAATGTAGGTCGATTGGCGCGAGAATTTAAAATTAGAACACGGATCTCCGGCCGGCATGATCCGCTCTCGATACTTTCACTCGATTCAAATATAGAATAGATTCTCGATTATTTTGTGTTTGTGTCTGTGGTCTAATTAAAAAGATAAAAGATTGACAGGTTGGTCGGTGTTGCGTAAACGCGGCAAATCATATAAAAAAAAAACTTAATACCATTCAGATAGGTTGATCTGCTTCTTCTGAAAATTTTGCTGCAGTCCTTGAATGTATGGATAGAGTAAAAACTATTTGAAGCACATCTATTGACCTACACCTCATCACGTTCATTCAGCCAACAGAGGTCCACTGCTGAATTTAGTCCTTCATCAAGCATTGCCACTACGACCTTAATTCTTTTACACGCTGATTCTTGTGTCCTTAGATTCTCATGTCTGTGATCTGACATACTAGATAGTCAAAATATGCATTAAACTTAACGTCTTGTATGGGTTTCATTTTAAATCCAAAAGCGGAGATGAGAAACATAAAAACGCAAAGAAACTGGTAAAACTTCCAGGAAACCTGCCAAACGAAAAATCAATTCAATACCATACCATCTCCCTACCAACATCGAAATCATAGAAACGATCTTATTTACCAAGTTTGACAACGAACAAGACAATATACTAGCAACAATACGAGTTTGGCATGTCGCCAACATATTATATAGCTTGCCAACAGTCGTACGGTCAACCACACTCGAAAACTACGAAACACAGCGCTAACTACTCCGAAATAAGGCAGCTGTCAATGTCAAAATATTACCATAGACAATCGGCTGACTGTACTGTCACGACAAATTGTGGCGGCGTATAAAAAAGTTGTCTATCTTATGTGTTAATCAATGTCATGGATATGCAAGTACATACATAGTCTGTGACTAAAAATAGATGATGGAAACTATCGAAATTGTGCCAATTATTGACAGGTTTGGGAGGAGATTTTCCACTATTTTCTTGTGCATTGCACGCATAGGTATCGTATGAGGTAGGAAGTGGCAACTGTCTTTTGTGCTGGCACACCGAAGAACTAGGTTTTAGTTTAGAGGAGACTTGGCAGATGATGATATAAAACGTCAGTAATCAAGGTTAACAGTATCTTTTACATCTTCTCAGAGTAAATAGGATACCTCTTATTATTCATTGAGCTACTGCTCGAGATGTCTTGCGATATAACTCAATGTTATTTAGGCTAGGCTTTACTGCGGAGAGAACAACCATAAAGTACCTAACAATTATGCGATTGCGGCCTTATCGCATTTTTGACGTGCACGTAGTCATCGTGACTCAATCAAATTTTTTTTTTACCATAACGATTTGGTTGATTTATATCCAACAGCAGCTTGCATTAAATAGGTGAATGATTTTAATAATTTTATAAAACGAGTTAGTATTAGCAACTGGCACATGGCCCAACTGATGTTTAGCGGTAACACGAGCTTATATCTCGTAAATCATGCTATGTTTGCTAGTTACGGCTCCAATACACTCTAGTTCAGAACAGCAATGCTGCTTCTTTCCTTATGAGCCTGCTAATGTTCTTGATTTGAACTGATGACACTATAGGGTCAGGCGTAGGAAGTACGGATAAGTTACAACTAACAATAAGTGTGGTTGTTACTTGCTTATGTATAGAGATTCAGAAGGTAACACTTCTCCAGACGGGTATCTGTGCCATGGTACTGTGTCTTATTTATAATACACCACCTTATGTTACGTTGAAAATCTTCTCCTAGTGTAATTCTGTAAAGATACCTAGTTTAATTCGAACACTCTACCAACCGTCAGTTAATTAATGGTATCGGGGATCCACTACGAAACACCATTCGAATTTCGAAGTGATATTTATGATCAAAGAAAACAAATAAAACTTAAACTAAGCCTCGTTAATTAAACTCGTCTACAAGGTGATACTACTAGGTATTATCTATGGGAAAACGGATAGTCATAGATAATAGAGTAAAGACGGCTAACATGTCATTACCTGTGTTGGGACTTCTGATGTCGTTGTTTATAATTAGTGGTTATTAAAGACGACAAAGTAATATTCCTAATGCATAATAATTGGTTTGATAGATTCTGTTTCGCTATAATCATAAATGTTTAAAGTAAAATGAAATTGCATATTTGAAAAGGTTACCATATCAGGAACGAATGAGTAGAATACGAATTCGTTCACTGATAGAAAGAAAGCTACACTAGCGTCAGTGTTATTTATTTTTGTGTAAAGAAGAATTAAGTAAATTGTATCTTTATACAGTTAATGACACAATTGTGAATATTATTTACATGACAGCTAGATTTTTCAATAATCATCATCAGTCAGTCGAAAAACGTAAAATGCAGGACATAGGCCTCCCACAAGAAACTTCGAAACCGTACGGCAATTTCAGCGTGACTGTTTAAAAAAAAAACAAATGCCATTCGATATTGTAAGACATGACGTGTAAACATGCACTTAAAAATAAACTCTTCAATAGTAAGAATAGAGATTTCAATTGGGAGATATTTGCTTAATGTGACAGCTGTCATTATATGATGCATAGAGTAAATGTTATAAAACATGTTGTCATAATACGTTGAAATTCTCAGACGTTCGTGATATTACATTAAATGAAAACGAGTCCTGGATATTCAATTTAAATTGCTGAAATATTTGTTTTACTTTCAATGTTATTAATTTGGTACTGGTATTTATTTTGTCTGGCAACTTGGTTTTTATCGTCATTCTTCTTCTTTTTACATTACTGATACACAGGCAAAGGAACGTTGTACTGAGCCTCTCCGAATCCAACTTATCAGGGGGGTCCGAACATATAATGTTGTTTGTTATTATATTGTTGTTTGTTATTACTTGTTTATTATATCTATGGGTCCGAATATCAGCTATCGGGCGATTGCCCACCAGACAAAAAGCATCTGGTCAGAGAATCCTCCGTTTTCTATGGAGGTTTGCAGTACAAATTTTCACTCTCTGGACCGCATACAAAAGACTTATTGCTTTATTTTTTTTCTATATATGGCTTTCGGGTGCGAGTCCGTCTCGCACTTGGTCGGGTTTTTACGTTGTGTATTTTACGCTGTATTCCTTGTAATACAAACCTCTTGTTTGTGCTACGCGGTGACAAAAAAGGAGTTAATGTTTCAGAAGAATTTGTGTATAAATCAACTTAGATATTTACAAAACCGGGAAGTTAGCACCAATAATCAGAAACCGTGGGTTAGCCAAACAAACGGTTTTTGGACACAAGTCTAGTGATGCGAATGGATGTAAAAACTCATTTCAGCAATCCCACTAGTGTTTGACAATTTGTCACAATCATTTTGTCTTCATTTTCGTTCGAAAAACTCACTATATTAAAAGGGAACGACTTTCAAAGCACGTACCCGTGTCAAAACGACTTCGATATCCAAACCTTACCTTGTAAAAGTCGCGGCGAATCGATTGTCAATGCGACATTTATGTAACAAACAAGAAAAATGTCTAAAAGTGCGTGGGTGTGGCAGAGAGTTATAATTAGTAGCTGAACGTTAATTGATGCTAAACGTGTAAGAACAGAAATATTTCGTTGTTGTGGGGAAGGATGCATTCAAATGTTATTAAGACATTGTAAACTAATTTTACTACTGTTTCATGCGAAAGTTTGCCTGGATGTTTGTTACACAATTACGCCAAAACGATTGTATGGGGTTTGAATGAAATTTGGCACAGACCTAGATTATAGTCTGGAATAGCAGCTCAAAGGCTACTTTTTTAGGGTTCCGTACCCGAACGGTAACCAACGGAACCCTATTAGTTAATAAGCCTTCGCTGTCCGTCCGTCTGTCTGTCTGTAAGCGGGCTGTATCTCAAGAATGCTAATAGGTCCCCAGTTGAAATTTTCATAGTGTGTCTTTCTAATGCGGCGATTGCAACAAATGACAAACTTAAATTAAATTAAATGTTAGAGTTTCCATACGGCAATCGTTTATTTCGGTTAATGGTACGAAACCCTTCGTTTGAGAATCCGGATCGCACTTGGCCGATTTGTAATTTTATCGATCTATCTCCTTGATCAATGTGGCTGAATGACAAGATGTTTTCTAATTTTGGTGAAAAAAAAAAAAACTATCCTGGCGCCATCTATGTTTACTAAGACTCCGCCATAAAAAATCTTGCTCTACGTTAATTGATCATTAGAAATTGTAGAGACGCTACGTTGCACATTTTATAATTTGACTTTTCTAGCTGACGCGCGACGAGGAATAATACCCAGATCATTCATCAATTTCCATTCACGCAAAATAAGCTCTATGCTAAAAGCAGAACCGCCTTTTCTTTACCTAAGTTAAATAAAAGCCAGGAAATGACTAGTGCCAATATTCAATCATCCAAAGAAAGGTTGTTTAACGGCCGAACCCAATAACCGATCTATCACATACTGGAGATAAAAAAACAAATGAAACAACAGAAAACCTATATCATTTTTCTGTTGTTTCATTTGTTTTTCGATCTTCAGTATGTGATAGATCGGTTATTGGGTTCGGCCGTTAGTGAACAACTTGACACGTGATCGATCCCTTATATTTTGACATGTCGACAATCGCATTCGCTGATAGAATTGAAATTTGAAAATAGAATTGCACTTCGTCTAGAACTCTAGAGCATCTGTGGTTAAAGCTACAGTTGTAAACATTTCCGAAGTGAAAGAGAAAGTGCTAATAATGTTTTTTGCTGTCCCTTTTTGTCTTAACGGTTTATTTTATTTCAAATACGTGCCCGTAGTGCGCGGTTCCAATTATTTATGTAACAACACATAACAATGTATTGTTACATAAATAATTGGAACGCGCTGTGTGGTCTATTGCTATCTTCCATTTTTGGGAGGAATCAAAATATTTAGATTAATACTTGGTAATTAAAAGTAAGGGACCATATTGTCTTTCAACTGTAGGCAGCTGTATTTTATATTTGAAAATGAAAATAATATAATAATATCTAGTTTTAATTTCCGCGAATATTCCTTGCATTTGCCTTGTAATCTTGCATGTGCATAATAAAGCGGGCGGGAGGGAGGTGCATACCTTTTTTTTTTTTTTTCTTTTTCTGGATGGGAAATCATCAAATGACCTCTCCCGCCCCGGGTGGAGCGGTAGGGAGTGTCAGACTTTTACTGACCAAAACCCACCCGTGAGGTGCATACCTGCAACCCACTAATATTCGCGGAAATTAAAACTAGATATATTATTTTCATTTTCAAATTTAAAATGGATTTCCGCAAAGTAACGCCTGACTCAATCAATTTTAGCTGTATTTTATGTTTCTATGCAACTTACACTCCGGGCAGAGTCTGTTTTTGACCCTTATGTATGATAATTATTTATTCCTATCTGCAATACGAGTCATCCACAGGCCACGGCCTACGGTGGCCGGGAATCGATCTGCGTTTCCCGCCGCCAAGCAAGTTAGCCTACAGTCATTGCAATGCCCTATATCCTAATCGTCCCGAAACAAGATGATCACTTTATATCAAGAACTCAATTAAAACAAATGAAAAAGCCATTTCGTCTTTCTTGATCAGTATTAACTAATTAATTTATGATATGATATAAGTATAAAACAACCGTTCTAGCAATTAGAGAAAACAGATAAATATCATTTGATTGATAAATCGATTAAAAGAATCGGTAACCTCAATTTTATTGTGTTGACCAATGTTTTAATTGATTTATAATTGAAAGCGGCTGTGTCAATGTTTTGATTCGATTTTAATGTTTATCCGGGTTTTTATACAGTATTTTTATCATTAAGGCCTAGTTTTAATTTTTATTTGAAGTACCATACATACATGCTATTAAAAGTTATAAGTTAAAACTACACCCACAAACACATTAAACACTTGCACACAACACTCACCTACACATCACTCACACAACGCTCACACAACACTCACAGTAAATGGTATTATAATTATGCTAACTAATGTAAATTATATAAATACATTTATTTATTTTTAGACTGTTTTACCATCTGTCTTTAAAATGTAATGTGTTCAAATTATCCAAAGAAAACTCGAGTAAAAAATCTTTTATGAATAAGGCTGATGACTAAGAATTGAATGTCTTTTCTTTTCTCTATTTTTCTCCTCCCCTGGTATAGTAACCGTCATGAGTCGTGAGCACAAACTGACACCTGCGCAGTAGTTAATTTTCCGGTCTCTTTGGCGGAATGAAGAAGGCAGGGGGCGCCGAGGCTGCACGCGATTGGTTCGTTAGCAAAAGCGGTACTAAATAAATTTGGCCGAAAGTGTACATGCGCGAGCTTGCCCCCGCTACTGCCCATCTGTGCTCACGACTCGTGCCGGTCATTATACTACCTGTATTGGAACCCACCACTAACATGTTCGCCTGCTTGTTCCAGCAAGGTATAGGCGTGGAGCTGGTCCGCGCGCTCGACTGCCACCCGCCCAGCATCTCCAATGTCTTCTGCGAGTGCGACTCCAAGGATGATGTCGTAAGTACTAACTTCTTTTTTACTATGATTAGGGACAATACCTTTTGTTTATTGGTGACTTAAGTCGCGATCAAGTGAGCACAGCGCAGCCCTACTGATCATGGTCTCAAGTCAGCTGTTACAGAATGGTCTATCATTGATGACATAATGGTTGATTTCGATAAGTTCAGTAATCTACTAATATAAAAGCGTCATTATGACTTTCCAATGGTCAACCACTGACACTCCGTTGAAAGAAATGGCATAGAATGGTAATCTCGTACATAATGACAAATGAGTGACAGACGTATGCGGTAATCTCTCGGTAATCTGCTAAAATTTTGACAGTTCCTTTGATCAGTGACCTACAATTAGAACGTCATTGTGCAGTAGCTCGGTTTTCAAAAAGTATTACGAGACCATCGACCATTATGAATTCAGTAGATTACGAACTTTTAGCAAAATGACAATGTGAGCGTGTTGGAATGACAAATTTATAAAAATAGCAGACTTGGGGCCCTGACCTGGTCCGATCATTCACAATCAAGTGAGTACAGGGCAGGCCTCCTCTCAAGGAGAGGGAATGGACCGTAATCCACCACGCGGGCCCAGTGCGGGTTGGTAATGCATCCGCCGTATAGTCCTGACCTTGCACCTTCAGATTTCCACCTGTTTCGGTCTCTTCAGAATTCTTTAGGCAGTGTCAGGTTAACATCATGTGAGGACTGCCAAAACTACTTGTCGCGGTATTTTGATCAGAAGTCCCAAAATTTCTATAGCAAAGGGGTCATGTCCCTACCTAGAAGATGGCAAAAAGTTATCGAACAAAATGGTACCTACATACTTTAGTTAAATGTAAATAAACTATATTAAAAAATGTTTTGAATTTTCTTAAAAAAATGCGAAGAAACTTTTTCCCCAACCTATTAGAACACATACAAATAAATTCAAACCAAGAAAACTATTATTTTAGTCCAGCAGATTTTGAATGCTCCCGTTGTTACAAGTTTGAAATATTCTGCTTATATTTTCAACCACTTGAAGTGTGGCATCGTGCTCCGTACCACGGGGTCTCTGTACTTGTGCACTGAATATTCCTGCAAAAGTATTATAGTTGATGGAGGTAGGTATAGTATAGACCATAGTCAGAGACTAAATCAGGACCCGCGCTTTTCTGGTAGTCGCGACTGTTCGATTCAGTGCTTTTCAAATAAGCCACTGTGATGTACGACGGTAAGGAAACCAGTCAAAAGAACGAATTGAATTATTTTTCAGTCGATGGTTAACAGTACTTACATTGTTTGGGCCCAGTAGAAAGCTGCCTTAATAGGGTAGTTAACTAAAAAAATCTAATTAGTCCGTCGGATAGATTTCCAAAAAATATTGGATACGTACTTTTTCTTTTTTCACATAAACAAAAAATGAAGACGATACAGTGCGTTGCAAACTCATGTGACGTCACTACTCGCTACAATTTTTACCGAGCCGTAACGTCACAAGCCCCCACTCCTGATCTTTGATGCTTTGTATCTTCGTCAGTTTTTATAGATTTGATAAAGGAAAAAATACGTGTCCAATATTTTTCTATAATCTAACTGACGGACTAAACATAATCATATATTTTTTACTCAGGAAACATCCCTATTGCAGCAAAGGTGGTATTCATTAAATCCTCCAAAGTACAGCTGACTAAAATCACTGAAATAACAGTAAATAAGTCAATTAATATAGTAGAGACAAAACATTGATGCACAGCGTTCCATTACACGCGCGGAACACTCAATTTAATCTGAAGTGGTTGAACGGATGTTATGATTGCGTGAACTGGAATGCAGTCTTGTTACTGGGTTTATGATAGGTCAGTTATACGGTATTACGAAATGTATAGACTGTTTTATTTTATTTAAGTGGGACCGATATACATATATTCATGTATATTTTATTTTGTTTTTTTTTGCACGGAACCCTGATTTTTTTATACTAATATTATAAAGAGGAATGATTTCATTGTTTGTTTGCATTGAATAGACTCTGAAACTACTGAACAGGTTTGAAAAAATCGTTCATTGTTGGAAAGCTATCCCCGGGGGAAATAGGCAATATTTTATCACTGTATAACTGTGTTCCCATGGGAATGTTGAAACCGCGGGGTTATACTATCTTTAGTAAAAGTAGCCTAAATTACTTTAACACTTCAATATTATTTATTAGTAAGTAAGAAAAATTTTTTAACTAACTTTTTAGACCTATGTATCCACCATAAATGTGTGAAGTTTCATTAAAATCGGTTCAGTCATTTCGCAAAATAGTGACTTGATAATTTGTATGAAATGCCATACGGCGTACACGCTCTTAAAACAGGCTGTCTGTGTACTGTGTGTGTACCGTACTTGACAAATAATGCTATATCTATGCTAATATTATAAAGAGGAAAGATATGTATTTTTGTATGTAACGAATAAACTCAAAAACTACTGGACCGATTAAAAAAAAAAATAACCATTAGAAAGCTACATACATTCACCCTGAGTAACATAGGCTATATTTTAGCACCGTATTCCCACGGGAACGGGAACTACGCGGGTAAAACCGCGGGGCGCTGCTAGTCTATATCTATACTAATATTATAAAGAGGAAAGATATGTATTTTTGTATGTAACGAATAAACTCAAAAACTACTGGACCGATTAAAAAAAAAAATAACCATTAGAAAGCTACATACATTCACCCTGAGTAACATAGGCTATATTTTAGCACCGTATTCCCACGGGAACGGGAACTACGCGGGTAAAACCGCGGGGCGCTGCTAGTCTATATCTATACTAATATTATAAAGAGGAAAGATTTGTATTTTTGTATGTAACGAATAAACTCAAAACTACTGGACCGATTTTTAAAAAACACCTTTAGAAAGCTACATACATTCACCCTGAGTAACATAGGCTATATTTTATCCCCGTATTCCCAAAGGAACGGGAACTACGCGGGTGTAACCGCGGGGCGCTGCTAGTCTATATCTGTACTAATATTATAAAGAGGAAAGATTTGTATTTTTGCATGTAACGAATAAACTCAAAAACTACTGGACCGATTTAAAAAAAAAATGTCACCATTGGAATGCTACATTCACCCTGAGTATATAGGCTATATTTATCCCCGTATTCCCACAGGAACGGGAACTACGCGGGTAAAACCGGTTTGATTTCGCTATATTTCCTTATTTACAAATATAATATAAAATCATAAATAAGGAAAACAAAGTCAAATCCTGTATACGTAGCACGCACGTAGTAATTTCGTAGCGACAAAACTACGCAATAACTTCAAAACTAGGTACGAAAAATCTTTATAAAAATAACTCAAAAAATGGCTACTTGCTAGGGGACACCCGGATTTGAACCGGGGACCTATCGATCTGCAGTCGATTGCTCTGCCACTGAGCTATATCCCCGATGTAAGCACGCATCAAATACAGGACCATATACAGACATCGCGTAGGCAGGAAGATATCGTACAAACTAACATAGCTTGAGCTATTCATTCGTTTTCAATCAGTCATCAGTTTATTTGAGATGAAAGCTCTCGGTAAAATTGTTTAAGGATGATATCATAGATCATTGACCTTGTTTATCTGGAGAACTCTAGTGGGAATACTTTTATTTGTTGTTTACTTCAGAAAATGGAAGTAGGTATCATAAATTAGGATCTTATTTCTTTTTTGCTGATCTTGGAGAGAGATTTACTTATTCTTATAGATTAGGTCTAGCTTTCTTTTGCGAGAAAACAGTTTTCTTATAAAATGTTGTTATATGGGTGGCGTATGTGTTTCATTCATCATTTGGCTCCGTCAGCTGGGACGGGTCATCTCTCAGCTGCCACGGTTTATTTTAATTATTTGTACTTTAAATTATTCCTTTCACCCTGGATACATGTATCATACACGTCTTTCTACATCGTTCTCACATATAGGAATTACATCAAGAAGAACATGTTGTATCCACAACTTTGTAACACTTTATTGATTTAAAAGAGTGTCCGTGGAGTTTCTTGCACGTTCTTCTCCATAGAGATCTACGCTTTGGAACGTGCAGATAGCTTCACTTCTTTCGACCTGGACAATTCAAAAGTGCCTGTAAAGGGTTTAATTGAAATAAATTATTTGAGTTTGAGTTATACAGGATAGAGTTTCTTAACAAAATTGACTTTGTACTTCCATGTCGTAAGGAAACTAGACACACAGTGACCACACTCATTGGATTTATAAACTGACGTCCCTGATTGCCCACTGATTTGTAAGTATGATGCTGTTCGGCTTTTTCTTGCAGTAGCAAGCTTAACAATTAGGTACGACTTTATTTGCTAATGGATATTTTATGTATATACTAGCAGTGCCCGCGGACTCCGTTAGAAATACAATATTTTTGTCCCGACCCGTTCGTCCCGCGTAATACTTCAGGTTAAAATCAGTTATTGTGAGTTATCTGTAGGAGATAGGCATTATGCTATCGCGGACTTTTTTTTTTACAGATTTTGATACGTTCTTTAATATTGTAGTAAATTATTTTGTTCCATCCTCAATAGTTTCCGCAGCGCACGCGATGAAAGCAATTTTTTAACAACTTGGATTACATTATTCAAGTTTAAGTAAAGATGCGTAAATAATTTTGGAAATTATTATAGCCTTTGGCACTCCACAATAACGTAGCTTTCTATTGGTGAAATAATTTTGAAAATCGGTTCAGAAGATCCAGAGATTACCCCTTACAACGTCACAAACTCACAACTTCACAAACTTACAAATGTTACCTCTTCATAATATTAGTATAGATAATGCAAAATTTGCAACATTAGTTATAACATATCTTGAGAGATTATTAACGCTCAATAAATAAATGTCAGCTAAACAATTCTCCTGGCATTATAAGTACGAATCTGTAGTTTATAATATATTGAGTTTACGTTTTGGAATATGTTTTTGTTTGATAAGATATTGGGCTTATGGAGGGCAAATATGCAAATAATTATTTATTCCTTGGGTTTGGTAGATAGGCACACGAGTTTTTCTTCTCCTGCAAGAAAACCTGCATTGCTATTTTTATTTATTGTGAGATGGGTATGCTCTTGACTCTAGTCTAGGTCGCAGGTGACAGAGACAAAGTCGACGATGGAATGAGCTAACTAAACTTTTAAGAGATCAGGGTTGAATGCGTTCGGAAACACAGACGCAGGCAGAGAGTTTCACTCCTTTGCTGTGCGCATTACAAAAGACGATTGGAAACGCTTGGTGCGAATTCATGGAATCTACACTAATATTATAAAGAGGAAACATTTGATTGTTTTTTTGTTTGTTTGCATTGAATAGGCTCCGAAACTACTTGACCGATTTGATAAATTCTTTCACTGTCGAGAAGCTACACTATCTCCGGTAAACATAGGCTATATTATATCCCCATATTCCCACGGGAACGGGAACTACGCGGGTGAAATCGCGGGGCGATGCTAGTAACCTATATGATAACACTATGCTTATCTCGATTCCAGACGATCACATGTGACTGTGAAGCCACCCCCGCCTTCCAGCTGAAGGCCTTCAGCCAGCGCGGGGAGAAGGTGGAGGTGTCCCACTACAGAGTCAATGTTAACAGGTGAGTTTTATTATTATTTCTCTCTATTTAGTTTTACTTACATTTTTAAATATTTATTAAAAAAAAATATTATTATAGCTAGCCTGAAATGTCCCACTGCTGGGCAAAGGCCTCCCTCCACTCCCTCCACTTTTCCCGATCCTGTGCCACATCCTGTCAATAGGGATGTTTCCTGAGTAAAAAAAAGATTCTATTTAGTCCGTTGGTTAGATTATAGAAAAATATTGGACTGGTATTTTTTGCTATTTCAAATCTATAAAAGTTGACGAAGATATAAAGCATCAAAGGTTAGGAGTGGGGGCTTGTGACGTCACGCCGTGGTAAAAATTGTAGCACGTAGTAACGTCACACGAGTTTTCAATGTACTGTATAGTCTTTGTTTTTATTTATGTGAAAAAAGAAAAAAATACGTTTCCAATGTTTTTTGGAAATCTATCTGACGGACTAATTCGATTTTTTAGTCAACTACCCTATTCCCAAGGAAGACATCCAAGTCGTCCCGCCATCTCCTTCGTGGTCTGCCGCGGCCCCATCTCGCGATTTCAGGGCACCAATTTTGCGTTTTCTAGGCCCACCGCCCGATGGACATACGGCAGATATGTCCAGCCCAGTCCCATTTAAGCTGGGCAGCCTTCTGAGCCACGTCAACGATATGTGTTTTTGAGCGCAGTATCATGTTTCGAATTCGATCCGTTAATTTAACACCAAGTATACTGCGTTCCTTACCACGTTGGCAAACCTTGAGTTCGGACTTTTGGATGTTAGTCAAAGACCAAATTTGTGCACCATAGGTCAAAATAGGGAGAATACACATGTCCATGACCTTCCGCTTGAGTGACATGGGCAAAGTTTCTTTAAATAGTTCCTTCATGGACCAGTAGCTCTTCCAGGCATTAAAAGTAGTCCGCCGGTATCGGGAGCAGGGTCCAAGCTACCGGTGATTAGGGCTCCAGAGAAAGGAACCTCCTCACTGTACGAGTCGTATCGAGGAGTACCTGCTAGTTCAGGCCCTTTATCCAAATATATAACGCCAGCTTCGACAGATGGTCGTCGAAGATTTTGGCCATCAGGCCATTGGCATAATTATTATTATTTCGTTTATTTACATATAGGTAAATTGCATAGTGAAATATTTCTTTAAAAAAGCACATTTTAAAATATAAAAAGTAGAAGATTGCCGGTGTCGGGAGCAGGGTCCAAGCTACCGGTGGTTAGGGCTCCAGAGAAGGGAACCTCCTCACAATACGAGCCGTATCGAGGAGAACCGCTGTCTGTATCTGACCCTTTTTAAAAAAAAAAAAAACTATTAACTGTCTACAAGTTAGCCATGCTATTCAGTTAGCTCATACATGATAATTCGAAAGGAACATCATAAGTACAAATTGATAAGAAATAAAATTAAAAAAGGAACCGAATGCAAATAAGACGTTCTTGATCACCTCGATCAGTTTTTGTATCATCGTTCTGACAGTGTTGACATTAAGTATTACATATAAGAATTGCCGACATCGGCACCATTGCCATTTAAAATATTAAAATTAGGCATTGTAATGTAGAATAACACCTTGTATATTTATTTAATAATTATTTTACTTTCCCAAAAAAACGTCATACCTTCCTAGGTACTACCACAATAGATCACACGATACTTTCACAAAAGAGTAATGCTAAGGAACGTGCACGGCGTAGACTATGCCATCTAGTGTTGCAAAACTGAAACTTTTACGTTGTTCATATTTGACATGTGCTGCCATCTATTCTTCCTGCACCTTTCGTTTAGGGGAACGTGCACGAAGTAGACTGTGCCATCTAGCGTTACAAACTTAAAACTTATAAGTAAAATATACTTGACATTGACGCGTCTGTGCTGCCACCTGTAGTTTCTGCACGTTCCCTAAACTGGTTCCTTTTTCTAATATTTCAGGTTCAGGGCTCGTTTGAACGTGGTCTGCGTGACGGACAAGTTGACGGGCGAGTTGAAGTGCGACGGCTGGCCTGAGGTGAAGGTGGCACTGGCGCCAGTGGGCGCACTGAGGCCAAATGCCACCGAGAGCAATCTGCAACAACTTATCAGGTACTTATTACTCTTCTGTAGAGGGTTTTTTAATGATTGGAAATCATCAAGTTACTTCTTCCGCTCTGGGCGGAGCGGAAGGGAGTGTCGGACTCTTACTGACTAAAACCACTTCCTCCTTCGAACAAAATCCGCAAACCTGGCCTGGTTATTTCGGATAAAGTGCGTAAATTTTACGTATAGCAAGATCATTAAACTAAATAGACACATGTTATTTTATTTTACCATGTTTCGAACATAAAAAAAGCAAATGTGAAGTAATAAAAGTGATGACATTTCTTCAAAAGCCAGAAATTATGTTTTATTTATTTTGATGCTTATTGCATGGAAGCACTAAATCCGCAGTATTTCCGAAGTTGCCCTTCTAGTCTAGCCATTTGGTCCCACTGCTGGACATATTATTCTTGTAGTTACGAGTATTTTCCATGGGCTTATCATTGGTTTTCATCAATAATAGAAGGTTTTGAGAGGAATAAAAACACCCTCTTTAAAAGATTGACCTTGAACTTTTTTATATTATTTTGAGATCTAATTTTGTATTGATTTTTTTATTGATTTATTATTTTTGTTACTATAATTCCATTGCATAACTGTAACTGACAAAACTAACATAATTATCTAATTTTTTATCCTGCACTACTTTCATTATTTGCATACCCATGTGATGGTTAAACATGGAGAACTTTATTATTCATTTAAAAACAAAACATCAATGTATATTTTTACCCATGGTGGCAAATTAATAAATGACTTACGATTTGTATACAACGTGGCAATGCCGTCAGTCTATTGAGCACACTTTCAGCCAAAAGCTATGCGATATGAATGATCAAGCTCAATCAAACATTACATTACAAGTGTCTAATCGAAAAGTAATCAGCCCTAAGCTCCTTGAATTTGAACATAGTACCTTATTACCGTCTTTTAAAATAATTTCGAGGTGCTGAATCTAAAATTCTAAATGTGCTGTTTATAGGATGTGTCTCAGTTCAGAAAAACAACTCTTATTGACTGATTGATTGACCATTTTATTTCTCTATCCTCATTGAAACCAACCACGCACAGCAACAAATAATTGTCCAACTACCCTCTTTTCCAGTGACATAGTAGTAAACGCTCTACGCAGTACCAACCTGCAGTTCAACCTAGCACACTACCCGACCTGCCCGCGCCTGCGCAGATACGTCGAGACGCCGGGCCCGAGGCTGCCTCTACACTATGACGCTATGGTAAGGACAAATACACTGTATAAAATATTTAGAAGTGGCGAGGAGTCTATTGAAATGCTCGCGTTTGACTGGCTTCATCTGATGGAAAGCGATCAAATCAAAAGTCATTTATTCAAACTAGACTCAGAGCCAGCACCTTTTGAACGTCAAATTTTACATAAAAGACAGTCCCCCAAAACGCCCACCCGTCACCACTTCCTAGTGTTTTAGCTAGGAAGAAGAAGTGGAGCAACAAACTACCCACCAACACATCTGAATGTTGCGTTTTAAGAACTTGAATTGACATAATAGTATGCAAAGTCATTAACACTATTTATACATGACACAGTGGGAAATAAATTTATCCAACATGTAAATCATAAATCAATTCACTATAAAACATTGTAAAGAGTAGGTTAAGTCAATAAAGTAAAAACGGATTGACCTACACAGTTATCAGATGAATAAAAAACAATATTAACTCATTTAACCTATCATAAGCTAACTTACAGAGAAAGAACAAGATAATTATAACATTGTCTTGCGTGATGAGATCGACGATGGAGCATGGATGGACGATTGAAGTTAAATTAAATAGTTTTGAATAAGGGTGCGTCATTCCACTTGTAAAACTAATTTTTCATCCTCCGTTTAACCGCGTATCCTCAATTTTCCAGTTACAATCAGACCGTCAGCTGTACACCTCTACTCCCAACTCCACCGCCGGCAGCGTCACCCTCCTCGGGGAGAAGAGGCTGCTCGTCAAACTGGTCGGTGCTAAGGACCTGGGAGGTAAACATGTCTATACATATATATCGACATGACTAAAGCTTTTGACAGCGTTAATCGTGACATTTTACATAGATCGACAGTCACTTCAAAATCTTGACAGCTATGACATTTGAGGAGGAAACGGTCTAAGCCTTAGAAAGGAGATAGTTGTACAAAAATAATTTTTAGAATGTAATTCAGATGTAACTTTTGGAGTACCACAAGGTAGAGTTCTTGGGCCTTCGTTATTTTTATTTATTTAATTCAATGGTAGTTTTATGAAAATTTTATGTAATAGAGTAGTATTGCTAGCAGGGCTATAGTAAATGCGTCGTCAACTCCTAACCCCATAATCGGCAGCGTGATTCTATTAGGGGAAAAGGGTAGATTGGTTCGTGGATACATGGCCGTCTATTATATATCTAGACTTCTAGTGTCGAAAACGCGTTAAGCAAGCCGTTGGACCCAGTTTTAATTTGTAGAACTCTGACATTCGACAGAATCTTGGGTAGCAGAAGATACCCAGATATGGGTTGAGGGGGTCAGATAGCCAAAGGGGATATAAAATGGAATAGACAGGAAAACCCCAATATAATAGGGAAAAGGCAGGTTGATTGCATAATTGATGAGGTTGTCCGAAACGCACTTCATCACAGAGTACCAATTAACACTTTTCAAAATTTCGCAATGATGCGAAAGTGTGTCGCCTCCCTGATGATGACGGGTGCGGGGCAGCACCAACAGCCTCCCGGGCACTGTGGAACCAATAGGCTGGAAGGACTATTATACTTGCTGGATTAGGATATAAATGTTGCCTTCAAATCGTGCCCGTTTTTGAATTATTGATGTTGTATTGGATTTGATTATTTTATCATTAACGATTTTAAAATCATTAGTGGTGTTTTTGAAATTATTATTAACTTCACCTCGTGGTTTCACCCGCATAGTTCCCGTTCCCGTAGGAATATAGGGATATAATATAGTCTATGTTCACCAGAGATAGTCTTCCCAACAGTGACAGAATTTTTCAAATCGGTCAAGTAGTATCGGAGACTATTCAATGCTGATTGAAATGCAAATCTTTCCTCTTTATAATATTAGTGTAGATAATTATGAATTTGTTATTAATGATTGTTTTCACATGATTATTGGTAATTATTACCAAAATTTGGCAAATATATGTTACTAAGATGTGTATGCGATTTCTAACAAATTAGATTAAATGATCTGGATAAATAAATTTTTCTTCATTAAATATACATAATCTATACTAATATTATAAAGAGGAAAACTTTGTTTGTTTGGTTGTAATGAATAGGCTCAAAAACTACTGGACCGATTTTAAAAATTCTTTCACCATTCGAAAGCTACATTATCCACGAGTAACATAGGTTATATTTTATCCCCATATTCCCACGGGAACGGGAACTACGCGGGTAAAACCGCGGGGCGCTGCTAGTGAAGTTTAAAATGTTTATTATTGTTAAGAATATTGATAATAACCTGTTTGTATCGCCGTTTCAGGTAAGACCGGCTGCATAGCGCCGTACTGCGTGGTAGAGATGGATGAGCCACCACAAAAGAATCAGACGGCCTTCAAGAAGGACACCACCAGTCCGCAGTGGGAGGAACACTTCCTATTGTGAGTTTCCGAAAGAAAGAAAGAAGATTAGAAGAACTATTTGTATTATTTGGTGAGACACACGAGCAGCTAAAGGCTGATGCGTGTGTTTCAAATAGCTTGGAGATATTTGGGCCGTCATACGAAAAATTAACGTATCTATACAAAACGAAGTTAACGATTCCGACCTTAAGTTATTTTCTTAATATTGGAAATTTGTACGTCGTTTGCTTTGCTGCAGATTTAGTCTGTGAAATCAGTAGGTACTTGAAGCAGTTCAGTGTGGGAGTTGTTACATCACTTCCCGAGAACATATTCCATGCTGTTTCGTCCCGGCTCGGCGAATCGAGGGAATATCCTCGTAGTTGACTTATAATTCCTCTTTTTTAAGTACAGTCAATGGAAAAATTAAGTAAGCAGACAGCTAGCTATTTGTTGTAAATTACTCAAGTTCTTTGCATGAATATTTGTTGGGGAAGACATGCTGCGCCGGCCCTGGACTAATTAGGATAAGGGAAATAGAATGAAAATAAAACTTGGTTTCTTTCTTGGTTTTAACTATTACTATATATACACTTAAATAAATAAACACTTAACTAACAAAAAATAAAAGTAGTCAAAAATTGCGTCGAAAAAATTCCTCCGCATCGCTGGCCACTAGTAATGTACCCAAAAGGCTGGCAGCATTACCACGCTCTATGGCAATGCTTATCCTTTGTCCAAGGTAAAAGCCAGCCCTTGGGCCACGCAAAGTGTCAACTAAACGTCTTGACAAATCTTTATATGAGTTATGAGCATTCGGACCCCACGAACCAAGAGTAACGGTAACTAAAAAGTAAATTTAAGTAAAACCCGCTGGACGCGAGAAATCTATATCTATACTAATATTCTAGAGAGGAAAGATTTGTATTTTTGTATGTAACGAATAAACGCAAAAACTACTGGACCTATTTCAAAAATTCTTTCACCATTAGAAAGCTAAATTCACCCTGAGTAACATAGGCTATATTTTATCCCCGTATTCCCACGGGAACGGGAGCTACGCGGGTGAAACCGCGGGGCGCTGCTAGTCGAGTATATATGGGATATATTGAATTTCTCGCATCCAGTTTTAGACAAACCTATGTCTAGTAGCGGACGTCTTTCGACTGTATAGAGAGCGTGCAGGAACCATAGCTGTACAGAAGCGTTAATGTCAAGTATTTATGAGTTAAAAGTGCCGAATTTCAACGTGGATAGAGCCTCCATGCTCGTTGTGATAAATACTTGTAGTTTGTACGGTAATCTTGATGTAACCTTTTGCCTTTTGTTCCCAGTGACCTGTCCCCGCAGACAGCGGAGCTTCTATTTGAGGTGTATGACCGCACCGGGCCGCCGTCGCCGGGAGGTGGTGCGTCGCAGAACAGGTAAATCTCAACAACATTACAGAATGAAAAAGATTGAAAAGCAATCATTTACATAACATAAATCGAAATAGGTATATATAACTCAAAAGGGACTGACTGACTGACATAGTGATCTATCAACGCTCAGCCCAAACCACTGAACGGATCGGGCTGAAATTTAGCATGCAGGTAGATGTTATGACGTAGGCATCCGCTAAGAAAGGATTTTGATTAATTCTACCCCCAAGAGGATAAAATTCGTATGAGAAAGTTCGTATGAAACTTTGTCAATTTTGAACCGATCGGGCTGAGAGTTTCAAAATCGGGGGTAAAGTAACTATTCCACGCGGACGAAGTCGCGGGCATAAGCTAGTGAAGAAATATAGTAGTAACTTAAACAAGTTCAAGTCTTCAATCAGTGCGTCCTACCCGTCATGGCATACGGAGCCGAAACATGGACACTGACGGCTCGTATGGTCCATAAGCTCAAAGTCGCTCAGCGGGCTATGGAAAGGGCTATGCTCGGTGTGTCTCTGAGGGATCGCAGCAGAAATGAGGTGATCCGTCAGAGAAGCAAGGTCATCGATATAGCCCACCGGATTAGTAAGCTGAAGTGGCAGTGGGCTGGCCATATTAGTCGTAGAACCGACAACCGTTGGGGTAAACGAGTTCTAGAGTGGACACCGCGTCTCGGCAAACGTAGTGTAGGACGTGTTCAGGCACGGCGGAGTGACGATTTGCGCAGGACGGCTGGCAGAAACTGGATGCGAGAAGCCGAACATAGATCTAAGTGGCGTGCAATTGGAGGCCTATGTCCAGCAGTGGACTGCAACAGGCTGTTGATGAACTTAAACAGGTTTCGAAGATATGCGTCACATTATGCTCAGCATAATGCTGGGACTCGTGTGTGAGTCGTCAGTCAGTGCTGGTTTCAGCGATAGATGGGGTATTAAAAAATATGAATATCATGTCATTTTGGATGAATTCAGCAACTTGAAAGCATTAGTAGTTGGATCACTGACTTATTCACAAGACTATCTTTCATTCATTCATGAATGAAAGTCTTGTGATCACTTTGCATTACTGCATAGTTCAGGTAGACCCATATAAAACCCCCATTTCAAAGCTTCTCTCCGAATGGACATAATTTTCCTAGCTTTTTATTTTGCTATAATTCAAACTTGTGACCTGCGGGCGTACCATGAGGTTTTAAAACGTGAGTCTTCCGAGCGAGAAAGAGGGATAGAGTTATACACCATATATAGCGCCATCCCTTTTTCTCGCTAACAAAACCCGGGCGGGTTTTGGAGCCCGTAACAAAAACAGTAAAGTAAGTAAGTTAAGTTTAGTTTTTTTTTTTTTTTTTTTAGTAAAGCTTTTGTTACAGGTCACAAGTTTGAATTGCGAATTCAGAAGTGGTGTTCTATTCAAAAGTGGTGTTCTATTCAGAAGTGGTGTTCTATTCAGAAGTGGTGTTCTATTCAGAAGTGGTGTTCTATTCAGAAGTGGTGTTCTATTTAGAAGTGGTGTTCTATTCCCGCAGGTTCCTGGGGCTGGGGCTGGTGGGTATCGACGAGCTGCTGGCGGCGCCGTCGCAGCGCCAGCAGATCGCGCTGCAGACCAGGCCCATGGAGGAGCACGACGTCAGCGGCACGCTCACTGTCGAGGTAGCTGGCGCTCACTGTTATACCTAACTAGCACCACCCCGCGGTTTCCCCCGCGTTGTTCTCGTTCCTGTGGCAATACGGGGATAAAATATAGCCTATGATACTCCACAATAACGTAGCTTTCTATTGGTGAAATAATTTTGAAAATCGGTTCAGTAGATCCAGAGATTACCCCTTACAACGTCACAAACTCACAAACGTTACCTCTTTATAATATTAGTATAGACTAGTATTTCTCGTTCCCGTGGAAATACAGGGATAAAATAGCATATTTTACTTGCTGACAATGTAGTTTTCGATTGGAAAAAAAATAGTAAAAAACTGATCCAGTAGTTTCGGAGATTATTCGGTACAAATAACAGCAGTAATAGATATTAGTATAGATGTCACCAAAAAATGGCAAACTTCGTAAGATTATAAAATATCTTGAGAGATCGTAAACTTTCTCAACTGAAAATTTGGAACACTTTTTTTACGCATCCTAATTTAATAGTCCGAACCCGAAAAAGTTTCGTTACTTTCTATTCTATAATTTCTAGGAATGACTTCCTAGAAATTATAGAATAGAAAGTAACGAAACGTTAAGTATTACAAATTCAACATTCTAACCGACGACGGTGTTCCACTGCATTTTTTCTGTCTTAGGGTTTAAAAAAAAAAAAACATGATTTGCATGATGAAAGCTAAGTTCGCTTGCTTAGCTCGCGCACTCTAGCTACCATCAAACCATTGGAACCTAACCTATCCGTGTCGGGTAGCCCTAAGTTCCCTGTGCCCTATGTTCCACTATTTGGCTAGGCCAGAAAATCCAATAAATTGTAGAACCGTACACAGACTGTTTGCCAACATGTCGTCAGTTTACAATTCCAGTCTCCAGTCTTTTTTTACTTATGTATTTTTTCTATTACATTTTTAACCCACGACGCAAAAAGAGGGGTGTTATAAGTTTAACGTGTCTGTCTGTCCGTTAGTCTGTTTGTCTGTCTGTCTGTGGCTCCGTAGCTCGCGAACGGATGAAGCGATTTCAATTTAGTTTTTTTTTTTTTTTGTATGAAATGTGAGTTACGTGTTATTAGTAAAAAACAATTAAAAAAAAACTCAATCTTAAAGTACCAAAGTATAATGTATTAATAATTCTAAAAAAAATACGTCGCGTTTGGAGACCGCGCTGCTTAGTTAGGTAATAGACTATTTGTAATTAAATTGTTAGGTTTGGAGCGGTCCCCCAACGCGACGTATTTTTTTTTTAGAATTATTAATACATACTTTGGTACTTTAAGATTGAGTTTTTTTTTTTAAATTAAATTTTACCTTTTTGAAGGGAACTTAGGTTTTTGTATCGGGGGTTTTATAAATTCTTAATTTTATTTATTTATGTACACACATGAAATTTAAAAAATACAATTTTGTATAAAATCGAGAGCACAAAGGTACTGCTTATTTTTTTTTTTCTTTTAAATCTAACTTCTTCCGACAGTTCCTCTTCATCGAGGGCGCAGACATCCCAGACCTGGGCTCCAGGCCCGTGAAGATCAAGGAGAGTCTCCGCACCGTGTCACCGCATGGACACCTCACCACCACAACGAAGACTATCTTCAAACAAAATGGTGGGTAGTAGAAACTTTCTAGTATAAAAATAAAATTGGATTTGGAAGATGCTTCTGATTGGTTGGACCTGCAGTAGTTTCCCGATGTGTAGCTGTACCCGAATTTGGGAACTAGTCATGCACAGCGAAGGGAGACATCGTGAGGCAACCGGCATGTCCTAGTTCGAAGACATGTGACACCAATCCGCACTGGGCCCGCGTGGTGGATTACGGAATTTGTTACATACATCATCATCATCTGCCTAGCCTTTTCCCAACTACATTGGGGTCGGCTCCCAGTCAAGCCGGATTCAGCTGAGTACCAATATTTTACGTAAAACGGCTGCCTACCAGACCTCCACAACCCATTAACTGGGGAACACGGCACTTCTTGGCAAGACTGGTGTCAGATTTTCTGGCTTCTGACAATCCGTAACGACTGCCAAAGTTCTCCAAATGACAGCCGTGACCAACGGCTTAACGTGCTTTCCGAGGCACGGAGAAGTCTCGTTATGTTAAGATGGTCACCCATCCACAGACCAACCTCGGCAAGCGTTGCTTAACCTAGAAGATCGACCTGTGCGGCTGTTATAATTTGTTACATACAAAAATATAAAAATACAAATCTTTCCTCTTTATAATATTAGTACAGATAACACTTGGCAGCGAAAGTGAAAAGACCAAATCATCAAATGACAGTACCATTTTAAATATTTCAGGACACGACAACTCCCAACTAACGGAATCAGCGCTCCGCGAGCTAGAGCTGAGCCCCACAAACGCAGCCAACAAGTCTACACTCATCATACACTCTGTGCAGAGGGTGAGATACCATTGTATAGCACGCCTCTAGTAGTGTGGGCGACTAGCGACATCTGTTGGTAGCTTGACTAAACTAAAAATGTGCAAAACGAAAGTCTTCTTTTTAATAAAACGTTATATGACACTAGGAAGCTATCAACCAGACCCAGCCTGTCCCTTGCTGCCCCCCCTCAATGACCCCGCTAAGCCGAGGCCCGTGTCCCACAGGGGATGCCCTTAGCGAGCGGTCATTTAGTTTATAGTAGTTTTTAGCCCTGACTTGGGGCCTTAAATTCATTTGAGGCCACCACAGAAAAGTCCGATTAAGCAGTAACCAGCCTTAGTGTGTTGGAATGTGAGTGGTCCATACACAAAAAAAAACACTAGGAAGCATGCAAAATACATGTATATACATATATATAAAAACGAAACATCACTCACTGATTAATCACGAAATGTCAGAAACTATAACACCTACAAACTTACAATTTGGTTGGTAGGGTCAATCCTTATAGGGTGTAGACATCCACTAAGAACGGATTTTACGAAACTCCAAGCCTAAGGGGGTACAACGGGGGTGGAAATTGTTTGTACTAAATCTGGGCAGACGAAGTCGCGGGCAAAGTTCTAGTATAAGAATACAATTGGATACGTTGAGGACCTTCCTTATTTTCCTAACAATATAAGTTGATAAAAGTTTTGATTCAGCTAAATCAGATTGATTGAGGTTAATTTTAAAAATTAAAAGTCTTCGTCAAAAGTGCTGTTTTGACCAGTTCGGTGACCTGTAAACACTTCCGCTCTTATTCAATACATTTTTTTTTAAATCAATATGGCCTCTTTTATGACACATTGGTGTGCTAACAAAAGCCACCAGATTCCAGAAAGGTGATATAAAATTTCTCCGGTAATTTAATAATTAGTCAATCAAAATTGACGACACGGTTGGCGCAGTGGTTGAGCGTTCGGCTGCTGCGCTACGTGTCGCGGGTTCTATCCCCGCACGGAACAAATGTTTGTATGGCCTACAGATAATTGTTCCGGGTCTGGGTGTCTTGTGTATGTGAGTTTACATGTTTGTGAACGCACCCACGATACAGGAGTACATCCTAGTGTGGGGCAACGTTTTTCTAAAAAAAAAGGCATTTAATCAAACTAGGCTGAGAGACAGCACTTTTTGAACGTCAAATTTTACATAAAGACAGTCCCCCAAAACGCCCGCCCGTCACCACTTCCTAGTGTTTTAGCTGGGAAGAAGTGGCGCAACAAACTGCCCAGGATTTGCGTCCGATCATAAAATAAACTAAATCACAGTATATTGTATAGATGTCGCTAGTATTCTGTACACTTAAAATCATTGCGTAATATACGTACTTATGAATTTAGTTATAAATCTAATAGTCATGCAAACACCGACTAGTAATGAGAGTAATAATGATATATTACTTACTTTTTGTGAAATTTTGTTTATCAGAACACAATTTTTCAAACATATTTTTGATGATGTTTATTAGAAAAGTAATAACTTCATCACAAAGTATTTTTTCTAAGGTTACGTTCAGAGGAACATAGCTACAATATTTTTTATTACATTTTCTACTAAAATGGTAGAAAAATAAATGATGTCAGGAATAAGTAGTCACAAGTCAGAAATATATTTATATTTTTATATACTTACCTAAAAAAAAGTGTTCCTCTAAACATCAACGAATATCCCCAAAACACTGTACAGAAATAGTGTCCCCATCATGTCCCCTTTTTAAAAAACGTACCTAAATATTAACAATCTGTTGGTTTTCCCTTACATTGCGTGCGTGTGCTGTGATAACATATCAGGAACCGAAGAAATCCATCAAGGTGAGACGTTTTACTAATTTTATTTAGTTTTTAGTTATATTTTAGTTGATAGGCTGGTAATTGCATAGGGAAAGAAAGGTTTTATTTAAATGCCTAGGAAATTACTCGTAGTGGATGAAGGTTATAAGTACCTACTAGGAATATAATAAATTAATACAGGAGCTCGTGGCTAGATTATAACAGCCGCACGGGTCGATTCGAGGTTAAGCAACGGTTGCCGTGGTTATTCTGTGGATGGGTGACCATCTTAACATAACGAGACTTCTCCATGCCTCGGAAAGCACGTTAAGCCGTTGGTCCCGGCTCTCATTTGGAGATCTTTGGCAGTCGTTACGGATTGTCAGAAGCCAGAAAATCTGACTCCAGTCTTGCCAAGAAGTACCGTGTTCCCCAGTTAATGGGCTGTGGAGGTCTGGTAGGCAGCCGCTTCACGTAAAATCTGGTATTCAGCTGAATCCGGCTTAACTGGAAGCCGACCCCAATATAGTTGAGAAAAAGGCTAGGCAGATGAATACAGGGTGGGTGCATTTTTCAAATGCAAACTAAACAAACGAGCTAGTTTTTATTCGTCGTAGTTTTCATCAAAATTGGTCTCGAAGCTAATTGTTTCGGAAATGAAGCATTCTATACCTACTCAATTAAATAACTCTGTGTAAATAAATAAACTTTAGAGTTTGTAGAACTTATGTATGTTTAACTTTCTCATCTAGATGTAGGTACCTAATGTTAAGTGGTAGAAGTCAATTTAGAAATAATGTGCAAAAATATATAGATAACAATTTTAGTGCTTTTAGATAAAATAACTAAGTTGTTGTCTGCTAGAATCGTTAAACTGCGTTAGAACTTAACGCTGTCGCATAGAGTAGCTTTTAGCACTACAGAGTTAAAATTATGTTGTATATAAGTTAATTATCCTAAGCATGATAATTTTATTTTTGGGAGATATTTTGTGACATGGCATTGACAATTCTGGTAGTGATTTGAATTCAGAATATACAGATCTTTAAAGTGGTGCATTATGAAGGCAATCGAATTCTTAATCTAAAGCCAGTGTATTACTCGTAAGTGTGTTTTTTTAAGTCTCGAGTTTACACTTGGTTAAGTATTAAAAAAGTAAAAGCAACTGCGTTTCACTGTTTCCTCACCTGTCAATGTCACACAATTTCTACCAAAGCCCCGTGTGCTGTGTTGCCATACTAACCCCGCAAAAAATCTACCCAAAAAGATGGAAATTACCGACTCGGGAAAATTCATCGAAGTGGAGAGAGGCGAAGTGGAATCCGAAGTACCTCAAGAGAGTGACACGATCGATGAGAGTGAGAATGAGACAGACAATATGCCTGTCTCTGTCAGTCCTAATGCGTCGCCCGGAAAGACGGTGAGGATAAAGGAGAATGGTGCTAAAGCAAACGGCGACACGGAGGTAAAGTGTTTTTTGTGGTTTTTCTTCCTTTTTTGAATACTAAAATTCTAACTTTCATTGTTTATTTTTTTGTTCACAGTTTTTGTAGATTAGTTGTTTTTTTTTTTTGTGTATCCAAACTTAGTTCGAACTTAAAGGGATTTATTTATCTATGGGGATTTTATATTTATCTCTCACTTTAATTCAATGCCCAATAAAACTCCACTTAGCTATTATATATTTATTCGATTTTTTTTTTGTTTCTACATTTTTTACACGAATTTTTAATTGAGACGTTTATAACCTACTAGTAGTTTCAACACAACAATCCAGTAATATGGAGCAGGGCATGCAATTATCCGGATATTTCGGATACTATCCGGATATATCCGCTTAATTTGAATATCCGGATAGCATGCCCTAAGTATGGGTAAAAGTGTAAATTCAAATAAGCGTATCCTTCCAGCAGGGTGACTACGTGCAGCAACAGAACGAGAGCGTCCCGCCGGAGCCCGCGCCGCGCAAGAGGAGGAGAGACTTCTTTGGAACTATTAAGAGAAGGTAGGTCTTCAATTTATTTCGTGAACGGGCGCCGTCGGTTGAGACTGGTCACCTCTTAACTGCCACTGACTTGTTTTAATCTTTATACTTTGAATTGTTTTATAGTTTCCTTTTTTTTTCTTTGCATTGTCCTCACATATAGAAGCAACAAGGATGTAACCAAGGTTATGTAATACAGAACATGATTTAAAAGAGTGTCCGTGGAGTTTCTTGCACGTTCTTCTCCATAGAGATCTTCGCTTTGGAACGTGCAGATAGCTTCATCTCTTTCGTCTTGACAATTCAAAAGTGCCTGTAAAGGGTTTAATTGAAATAAATGCTTTGAGTTGAGTTGAGTTTCCTATTCATGTCTTTATTTACATTTCATAGTGTGAGAAGATCTTATAACGAGCTTAATCCCGTTTAAGGCACAGCAAAACGTACAAAAAATGTTTGATATAATTAATACATAATCAATTAACGATTTAAAAACATATCCTTAATGTTAATTAACTTAATTATAACATTGAGATCAGTTATAACATAAAAAATATTTGGTAAGTGCCACGTGGTCCCCTACACTCCCCAAGGAACCTTTTTTTTTTGTTGGTTGCGAAATCATCAAATGTAGAAGTCATTTGTTTTTTTTTTGACCCGCTCGGTGTGGAGCGGAAGGGAGTGTCAGACTCTTACTGACTAAAACCCACCCGTGATCCTCCTAGTGCCCGCCGCGTTCCAGGGCCGCGGTGACTCTATCGAACAAATTCCGCAACTCCCCAAGGAACCTACATTTCAAATTTCAACTTTCTACGGCCAGTAGTCCCGGCTTTGCGTTGTCTGTCAGTCGCTCAGTAGGTAACGGAAGAGCTTTATTACGCTGCCGAAATGTTACGTGTACAATCCCTAATGTTTTGGCATTTCCACAGTATTGCTATCGCCACAAGAATTGTGGAGGTCTGGTAGGCAGCCGCTCTACTTAAAATACTGGTATACAGCTGAATCCGGTTTGACTGGAAGCCGACCCCAATATAGTTCGGAAAAGGCTAGGCAGATGAGGTTATCGCCACAAGAATACCAATTTGTCTATTCTCTGATGGTGTCATATTAGAACGGGTTTCGAAACTTAAAAAACTGCGATGAATACTAATTTGAAGTAATATTGTTTCCAGACTGGGCCGGTCGCGCACTCGCGGCGCTTCTCTCGACCTCACGGACTCCGAGCTCGAGAACCAGAGCCGCATCCGCAGCATCAGCGCTGAGAGGAACGCACATGGTGAGTCTTTTGTGAAATCAACACTGTGACTTCTTATTTAGAGAAAGTCAAAGTAGAGTAGAAAACAGCTGTGAAAATATAGATACGAACAAAAAAAAAAATACATGTGTGCAATTCATACGTGGTAGAAGCGAAACCTTCAAAAAATTAGGCTTCAAGATAGTGAGACGAAGCGACAGTAAAAAGAGACAGACACATGAATTTATGTGTCTGTCTCTTTTTACTGTCGCTTTTTCGTCACAACGATTGTGATTTGAAAGTTTATGAAACGAAAAAAGTTTAAGCTAAAGAAGTTTTCACTTCAAAAATATCGTGTACCTACTGTAAAATCTACACGTGGGTAAATGTTATGTTTGTTGGTGTGCGACATTTATACGTTCATCCGAGCAAGATTAGAAGTACAAACCATTGTGTAACGGACTTATTGCTCGAAATCGAACCAAAATTTTCGAGGAGCAAAATTTATGTAGCTTAATTTATGTTTGCTGATGCTTGCTCATGGCATATCAACGAACCCACGTGTATATAGAACCGCTACAAAAGGATACCTACTACTGCGTTTCTGCTATAAGCTTTAAATACATTTTATAATAAGATCAAAAGCACAACACGATTTAACAAACTTAAGATTGTCAACCTCAGTATTTTGTCAGTCCTACTTTTTACATAGATTGAAGACTCATCTTCAATCTATGTAAAAAGTCTCGTCTCGTCTTGTTGACATGTCTGTTAAAAGCAGCCGCAGTATCTGCATTACCAAACTGACCGACAATGATTCCGACCCACGAAGTTTTTCTTCCTCAAGGATGTTTGAAAATGCTTTACCTCACCCCCACAGAGAAAGCGCTGTCCATCCCCAACAGGAACGTGTACTCTGCGGGCGCGTCGCCCGCGCAGTCAGGGGACGAGTCGCGCACCTCGCGCAGGTACGGATTCTGCACTACATCTTTCATTACTGGGAAATGAATATGAAAACGCACAGTCATAGATAATAGAGTAAAGACGGCCAACCTGTCATTACTTGTGTTGGGACTTCTGATGTCGTTGTTTATAATTAGTGGTTATTAAAGATGACAAAGTAGTTCTTATTCCATATGCATAATCATTGGTTTGCTGGATTCTGTTTCGGTATATTCATAAATGTTTTAAAAAATAAAATTATATTTGAAGAGGTTACCGTGCTTTCCGTGCCTCGGCAAGCACGTTAAGCCGTTGGTCCCGACTGTCATTTGTAGATCTTTGGCAGTCGTTACGGATTGTCAGAAGCTAGTAAATCTGACTCCAGTCTTGCTAAGAAGTACCGGGTTCCCAAGTTAATGGGTTGTGGAGGTCTGGTAGGCAGCCGCTCCACGTTAAATACTGGTATTAAGCTGATTCCGATTTGACTGGGAGCCGACCCCAATATAGTTGGGAAAAGGCTAGGCAGATGATGAGGGTAGTTAGTTATTGTACTAGACCAAACATTGAAACACTGTTTTCTAGTTTCTTATTTATACCAGCCTGAAATTTACCATTGCTGGGTATCGCCATTTTGATTTCCTTGGCTCAAAGAGTTAAAGAAACTATTTATTTTCATGAATCTAGTTAAGTATATAGACTTTTTGTAGCTATTTCATAGTAGAATAAGGATTTAAAACAGTTTTATAAACTAGATTTTGTAGACATTTCTATTTAAAAGTGGGGTAAATTATTTGAACCCAGAAAGGTACCTACCTAATAAAAAGTGAAATATTGCTGTATTGACAATATTTATTAGATATCAACTTAGATAATTTCTTAGAAACTTATTAGTAACTACAAAATTATTTTTAGCAAATACGTGACAAAATCTTTTCTTCAACATTATCATTTTGGTGGTTGGGCGCAACTTTATATAATATCAAGGAGCTTTTGGAAAATCCTCAAAAGTTTTATCTCATTTTCATGTATCATTCCCTTCTAAATAGTTTGACACTAATTAGTACTTTACATTGAACAATCATTATTTGTAATAGAAAGTAAAGATTAAGTAAAAAATATTTTCCTTCATCGAAAAGGAACTACCATTAAAAAATGGCCACAATGTTTTGTGACGGCAAAGATTAAAAATTTATATTTTTCTGTGTGTAGACGTTGAGTTCCTAATGGATTTAGCTTTTCAATAACCAATTGGCAAAGCCCGAGCTTATAAAATAAAAAAATAAAAGTTATGCTTGGGTAATATCTAAAAACGTAGGTAGATGCTCGGCAAGACTACATTATTTCTAATTATAACAACATTTCATTCAAAAGTTATATATATTAGAATCTACTAACTTCACCGCTTAGCTAAAATAATGCTGTCTTGCCATAGTATTTTGCGACAGTCTAGAGTATGGCAACATCGACACTAATAAAAGATTTTTCTCTTTTTTCCATCTGTCAACACTCACAATGCGCTGGGGGTAATGGCACTCTGCAATCTGGTAACACTGGTTTTTCATACTAAACTATTTTTACATTTGCGTGAATGAATATGCTTGATTTTTATGATCTTTTCGATGCTTTTGCACTATTTTTGTTTTATTTTCCTCTGATGTTATTATTTTACTGCGTTTTATATTTTTTCTTTTCATATCATGCATCTTACTCTCATCATCTTGTTCCTTCTAACCTTTATCTACAATTTCTCAAAACGACACTGTATTTCGAAATCTCTTTCAAATATTTTCCGCTATCCATCATCCTAAACCTCCTTCAATACTTTGACATACCTGCATGGCACCCTTTCCTCACCCCACCTTCGAAAAAATAAAATTAAACCCTCAAGGTCGTCTCTCAGCGAAGTCTCGGGCTTCAGTACAGCATCAGCCAGGACCTTCATCCACGAGGCCTCGACCCTGGTCTTGGAGACCATCGAGGCTGGCATCAAGAAGCACTACCTGGTGCCTCTGACCATCGCTCAGCGCTCGAGGTGGCGGCGGAAGGGAATCAAACTACATATTTATAATGAGCATACTTTTATTGCTAAACATCTCAGTGGGTGAGTTATTTTTCGAACTTATTTATCGAGTCCCTTTCCATCTGTGAAAATTCTTTAAAATACCAATAAAAATAGTTTCTGTCATTAACTTTAAGGAAAAAATAGATGACAAAAAAACACGAATTAAAAAGGAAAAAAAAATACACGTCTGTAGGTACCTACTGTTAATCGTTGGGGAGGTGTTTCATGTGGAGGCAACCTAGATAGAGAACCAGGCCAGGGAAATTCTTACAGGGTTATTTGTAAAACACCAACAACCTCTTAAGAGGTCATTGTACTCATCATTATGAACAACGTTTACTAAGGGACCAAACCTGAAATCGCGAGAAAAAATCAGCTGTTTCTTATATTTATGTTCGTATAACTCATCAAAATGTAAGGAAGAGCTGATTTTTTTTTTCGTGTCTACAAATTTCGTGTATAAGATGCAGATTATAGTTTTCATGCAAACTAATTGTCATCGAACACACACACATGTATAATTTCAACTCTGCAGGAGACACAAACACAGATAGCTTCACCTCTTTCGACTTGACAATTCAAAAGTGCCTGTAAAGGGTTTCATTGAAATAAATGGTTTGAGTTTGAGTTTGACGAAGAAGTTATTTGACATAAATAAACTTAACAAACAATGCAATTTGAATAAAAGCTTTTAAAAATGTATAAAACTTACAAATAAAGCCTAAAAAACATCACGATATCCAACCTAATCTCTTCTTCATCCTATTCCAGTGGCACAGTATGCGAAGTGTGCACCAAGACTATAGCGCGGCGGCTCGGTAAGCAAGGCTACGAGTGCCGCGACTGTACGCTCAAGTGCCACAAGCACTGCCACGTCAAGGTGGCCACCAACTGCCCCCGCTCCAGCGTGCACAATATGGAGCTGTAAGTTTCCACGATTTTTATATTGACATGGTTTTATGTAGGGATTGATATTGTTGAACAGCAATATGCAACTTGGAGAGTGTTGGAAATTGAAGTAGGTAACTGATGTAGTGTTTTTTTTCGTGTGACGAAATATCTACTTGAAAGAAGCAAGAAACTTTTCACGTTTATAGCATTGACATGATTATTAAGGTTTGCAGAGTTAGGATAATTTTAATTGTAGTGGAGAACACTGAAAAATGATGTTTTGTCGTTTTGTTTATGACAAAGTGTGTAGTTCTAGTTTGTACATGAAAGGAGCATAAGTTTGGTAGTTAATAACACAATTTTAGTAACACCGAGAAAAGTACTAGTGAAAACTACTACAAGTATGCAAAAGTCTGAAAAATCTTTATTAGCTTCTGAAGACATAGAGTAAAGAAAAACTTTGCTAGTGTGTTTTTAATTAGGTTATTGACTCTCTCTCCAAAATAAACTAAATCATCATCTTCATCTCACCCAAATTCTACCATTTTAGAAGAGATTTATTAACAGGCAACACTAATGCTAAAAATTGGCGCCATAACAAACATTATAGTAATTTAATTTGCGCCGTTACGGTAAGTAATTAGATTTAATTGGAAAGATATTTTAATAGAATATTGTTATTATATTCAACGGGTAGTTTATTACACACAGTAATATTACTAGGTTAACATTTTAATAAAGACTTTTATATAGTACTTATCACAATTTTCAAGTTATCGGTACAGTCAACCTGAGAAGCATAGACTATATTTAATGTTTTCATAATTTGTACAATAGAGTTTGGAGTTACAAAATATTTTATGAAAAAAATCCTTTCACAGTTTGACCGTACTATTTTTGTATGACTCGCTACAGGTTTCCACTATTTAGGTAATATTTAAATACACTTTGATGTTTTATAGTCCTCCTATTCTGTTCGAGGACCAGTAAAGTTTCAAGGTGTGTAAAATAAATAAGGACTTGTTTCTTTCTATACGCTTGATATTTTATTTAATATCAAACCACACCGCTGTCGTCCATGCTAAAGAATAATAGAATATTTTTATATTAATTTCTTTATTGCTTGGATGGACAAATAAATCACTAGGAATGCGCTAATGACATACACACTAGTTATTATTAGACCATTAGAAACAACTAAGTCTGTATGAATAAAAGGGAAAAAAACAATATTATGCATATTTTTAGATAAAATTTTAAAAATAAAGTTAATATAAAATTAAGAAGTCTTACAAGTCCTTACCACTTTTTTGCTAACACAAAAATTATAATCTTTCATGACATCCGTAGATACACTAGTTCTGTAATTATTACATTATTATATATTATTTAGGTATATTTTATTGGAAACATGAGCTGCTAATGCTACCTTTACAACTATTCAAAATTAGAGAAAAAATAATAATTAGCTTACGGCATTCGAACTTCCATTATATTTTATATTTTTATCAGAAATCAAATATGAATTTATAAAACAAAATTACTTTAAAAAAAAATCTAAAAACCTTTCTGATAAAAATAAAAAGTATGCATTTTACAGTATACACGCAATTACCTACTTAGTCATATTTAACATTTAAAAGCGACCAAAAATTATTTCGAAAGAAATATGATTTATGAAAATGTCCTGAGAAGTAATAATAATAATATCAAATATTCGAACCTTTTTTATTTTTCTTCTCTTTTAATTACATTTCCTAATTGAGCATTTTTTTTTAAATCAGTAAGTTCAAGAAACTAAAAGAAATTAACGGGTTATTTATTATATTTTTTTATAATTTTTGGTCGGTTCATATATCTGATTCATCTATGCTGTATTGCTTATTATATGTATTTTTATTTTTAACGCTGCCAAAGGTCCCATTCCCATAGCTTTGGAAATGGAAGGTACTCGTTTAGTTTTTATCATTTTTAAATATTCCTATAGCTCTCACTAGCTCATGCGCTCAGGTTTTTGAAAAGAAAACAAATAAATTCAAAGACAAAAAAATGTAGTCGTGATTTTTCATTAAAAAAGAAAATGTTTCACAAGCCCGAACGAATGTTTTGTTATTTTTAGGCTGGCAATAACGCGCGCCATGTTTTTTTATTCACAATATTAAAAATCTAGTAAAATAGTACACAAGAAGGTAGCAAACATTGCTTAAAAATATAAATATCATAATTTAAATTTGCCCTAAGAAAATCTACAATAAAGTATTATTTTCTAATTCCCATTTTCATACACAAACCACAGTCATTATAGTTCGCTTTGCTTACACAATATTTTAATTCATTCACTATCACAATAATATAAAATAACCATGATAGTTTTTCCTCGAAACGAAATAGGATTACTAGAAGTGAAAAGAACTTTATATATTTTGTGAACTGTTAAGGAATGTTTTGTTTTTTATCTACACTTATTGCCATCATTATAAAAGGAAGAAAAAATGTAGATAAATAATGGACATTTAAATATTTATGTGTATGTTATTATATGTATTATTTTTAATATGTATTATTTATTAACATAAGAAAATACTATTTTTCTAGATCCATGCTCCCTGTGTTAACTGAATAGTCAACTAAGCGAGAAGACTGCAAGAAAAAATATTAAAAAAATTACAAAAAAATGATAACAAGCAATTTTCACTCAGGTTCTTTAAAACTATTGAAGTTTGTAGTCGTCAATATTTAATTATTTTCCGTTTTCGTGTGTTTTGCATGGCGTTTTAATTTTTCTTTGCATTAGATTTTACTTAAAAAGCTCACAGAACGTAGTTTTTTTCTCGTGATTTTAGCAGCTTTTATGCATGTTTTTTTTTAATAATTCGTATTTTCGAAGTGTTGTTAATAAAATAATTTTTATTTACTCAAAAATAGCGATAAAATTATTTTCGCTGAAGGGAAATATTGCTAATAAATGTCGCTTGTTTATAAAACGTATTTATTTTGTTACTTTTGAAAAATTGCGAAAATTATATTTATTTATTTGAAATATAATATCACCTATGTACCTACTCATATATATTTATTTATATTTGATGTCGTTTGCATGCCGTCGTGTACCTACTCAGATAATGCAATACACGAGCTCGCGTAATATGTGTCGTATCCCATTGTAATTAGGTATAAATTAGAATTATTGACGCTCGTTCGTGAAATGCAATATCTGTACCTATATGTTTACTGTTGCTATAATATTGTAGTCAATAGATTTTAGCCAGAATTATATTTGTTTACAGAAGAGGTGTTACTTTGGCTGAAGTGCGCACATTATAAAGCATTGGATTAATATAAAAAATAGTAGGTATATTGTAGTTAATTTTTATTCCATCATTCATTGGGTACTGCCATATCTTCAGCTAATATACCACCTCCAAAAGAAAAATACTTTCTATTTTTTTTGTATTATTTTTTAACTTGTATTTTTTTCTTTTTCAGGACTTACATCGCATCTCCGTACACAGACAAAAACATAAGGATGTTGTGATCATTCATTAAATAAGCTTGCGAAATGCACAAAGCATCGTTTTTAAAAATCTACTTAAATTATTAAAAATAAGTACAACACTTATGTACCCCGCTGACATATACAATATTTAGGCTTTTTTACATATATTTATATGAAAAATAAAATGAAGTTTAAAAATTAGTATTTAAGTAAACCGTAGGATTTCTAAGCGTCGCTGACTATTTAAAATCTTAAAAATGTTACCCGCTTAAAAATATGACACTGTTGGTAAATGTTTTATTCAGATGTAATGGAGTAAAGACAAATATATACTTAATAAATAAATATAAACTGTTGAATTATGAAGTGTCAGAAAATATTATAGCTTTGTCAGTTTAAAGATGGGCGACAGTTGCTGCTTCCGTCTGAGTAAACCACTTCCCATAGCGTTAATTGTTAGAATTAGTTTAGGTATCGCTAGAGCCATCAAAGCCAATTTCGAAGCAAAATATTAGATTTCATTACCACATTAATAATAAATGTCAGCCAAAAATTAAGAATTTCACACAAAATTTTCTACCTCATTTCTTCAAAGTTACGACAATATTAAAAGAATTTATAGTTACCATTTTTCTTTTTGATTTTTATTGTTGAAAATACTGAATGTTTAATTTAAAATGAAATTGTTTATCTCGAAATATTTATTTTTTAGTTTTTATAAATGTGCTTTTTCGCACAAAATTGTGATCTGTAATCGTCGAATGTGCAATAAGTCTAATATTTAATATAAACACACGCTTTGAGCTTTCAAATTTATACCTTACTATCTTAGAAATTAATATTTGGCCATAACTTGACAGTGACCACCTAGTAGTTTTTGGAATGATTACTGGAGATTGAAGTATACCAGAATAAAGCCAAAAAAAAACGATAAATCCAATTTTAATTGAATTAATCGACTAAAACAAAACAAAATAAAAATCGACTAAACTCACTGCCAAAATTGAGCACTAATGGCAAACTCAGACCGCGTGGACCATTCAAAACACAAAAATATTTAAATCTCCAGTAATAAAAGATTTTTCTCGTTGTATGTAAGAACTAAGAAAGCGTAATGTTGATTTTTGTTAATTAGAGTGACTGGTTGTAATGTCATGCTACAAATATTCTGTGCCTTAGTTCCCTCCCGGCCAATAACGGCACAAACTAAGTATAGGCCTAGAATCAGTAATGGTACTAAATACGAACCACTTCACTAAACTCGGTTGACATTTTTAGTCGATTTTTATTGCCAGAGTGTGCCTAAAATCTCTTTAATCGACTAATTTTAAAATTTACATACACATGGTCTAAGTAATATCGAATATTATACAGATTAGTTTATTTTTTATTGGAACGTAGTCTATTAGTGTTGTTCTTTTGAGCCCAGTACATAATATTTGTAGCAAAAATGGTTTTTTTTAAGTTAAAAGGAAGGTTCATATTAATTAATACATGACAAACCGTAAGTGTATCTTTGTATACTAAGATTGTTAACGCATAATGTTTTATGTGGATCCGTATAAATTATACTATTATTATTATTTATAAATGTTGCGCTATGTGTTCTATGTAATTTTATTTTTCCTCTTTTTTAATAAAATGCCTTTTTTTTCAAGTGATTGTTTTGATTACTCTAACCTCTAGATTCTGGTCTGCTGGTAGTTTTTGAAGCGGCACATTACTACATATGAGAGGCGCGCGCGGAATACACCGCGCCGCCATCTCGGGCCTATACTCCATTCACAATAAGATTAGACATTCAAACAAAACTGTTTACAGTCCGTTCAACCGATTTTTACTTCTATTCCGTCGGCATAAGGATGACATTAAAAGCAAAAACGTGATTATAACACCAACTGTTTACTGCAGCTACCATGGATCATGCCACCAACGCAATAGAAGTAAAAATCGGTTGAACGGGCTGTAAAAAAGATGTATTTCAATGTCTTATCGTAATCTTAATGTTATCGTGAATGGGGCATAGGTTTGTCCAGGCGACATACTTCCCAAATCTCTCATCTGCTGGCATCAGCTTCATGTCCTCTTCCCTTGTTATTCGAGGTCGGAAAACACGTCCGCCACCACCACTCCGCCCTGTCAACCTTTCTCGTGTGTTGTTAACCTGCAAACTACAACATTTCCGCACATTCGTTCTTGCAATTCTGACTCGCCTAGTCTTAACTTGATTTATCCAAGTTCTCAACGAGAATGTAGTTCTAATCTCAATTTGAAGAAAATGGCAACCTAATCATCGATTTATTTGGTTAGTCGAAAAACCTTATTTTACCTTCCAAATACCATTGGCAGAAACTAAAACAAAAGCAATAACATTATTTCATCCCTACGAAGGGATGGTAATTAATAAAATAATGAAAATATTACCGTTAACAGGAAACTCGATTAGCACTTGCCTAGTAACATGTTAATTTAACACTGTAGACTTCTTATACATAAGTTTTCCAGCAATCTATAAGTAAAGAACCGTTATTTGCATGAAATGATCTCAATGATCAGAAGTTTCGGAAACTACCGAGTCTAAAATAGTATTTTTCATCTAATTTCTTGAATAACTTCTAAACTATTTATTTTTAAATTATGAAAAAAATATAATTAGACCCTTACAATTAGCCGGTCATTCATTTCTCATTTTACATGTCACACGGCACGGACGTCCTCCAAAAGTATCCCCATACTCAACATTTATTTATTTACGTAACGCGTCCGTTTTTGGGTCAGATAGTTGATAATAATTGTACTTAATTTCAACAGACTCGGCCCAGTAGAAAGTTGGCTGTGCTGTGACAGACAGAAAGACACCCGAGTGATCCTATAAGGGTACTAGGCTTATAAAGCCTTAAGATTTATGTACATACCTACTACATACCTGCCATTTGACATAAATAGTTACTTGACTTTAGAATAGGGTAGTTGACTAAAAAAATCTAATTAGTCCGTCAGGTAGATTTCCAAAAAATATTGGACACGTATTTTTTCTTTTTTCACGTAAACAAAAAATGAAGACGATACAGTGCGTTGAAAACACGTGTGACGTCACTACTCGCTACAGTTTTTACCGAGCCGTGACGTCACAAGCCCCCACTCCTGATCTTTGATGCTTTGTATCTTCGTCAGTTTTTATAGATTTGATAAAGGAAAAAATACGTGTCCAATATTTTTCTATAATCTAACTGACGGACTAAATATAATCATATATTTTTACTCAGGAAACATCCCTATTCCATTTGGGACCGAAGTCAAAACGTTTATTTAAATTAGACCAAACGGCACTTTTGATTGTCATCATTTACGTTAAAATAATAAAATAAGAATCCGCTCAACATGTTATAAGTCTTTAAAATTCAGTGTTATTAAGGTTCAAATTAATAAACAAAAACTAACAATAAAAACGCTCACAATAATTGATTTATCCGTTTATTGACGCCAGCGTTTATGTACAGTTACAACAAGCTACCTCCAGCACGTTCCTTCGTACTCTTAAAATACTTATATAATACCTTTATATGTCACTGACATCAATCGACGCTTAGGTACTTACTATTAAATTCACTAAGTTTTATAAAGGTACCGTTAAAAGATAAAAAAAATATTATCAAAAAGTGCAAAACTAACTAGAAAGAAGCTTGGCTAAAAGTATATAAAAAGAGTCGTCTTTTAGTGTATAAATATCAAAGAAATTATTGATAAACTCTGTGCTGTCTATTACTTGTATTTTTTTTTTTGTTTATGGATTGGCAGTGTCAGGAGAAACAAACAAATACACATACATTGATGATTGAAACATAGAAAACTACCATTTCTTAACACAGCACCGTATGATGAGCTTGTGTAGATAAAAAATTACTTAAACATATCATCAGGCCTATTATACTCCTGTTTTAATAATATATCGATTAATATATCCGATTAAAGATCGCCTAAGAATTAGAAAGAAAGAACAAGGATGTAAATGAAATAAAAGAAAAATAAATACGATCACAAAAAAATATATTCGTTACCAAAAAAAAAAAAACTATTTACACTATGTGACTTGGAACATAGATACATACAGTACAACACGTTTTGGTAACCTATTTCTAGCGACAATATATAAGATACATGAGAGATTAGTCTCACAATAAATTACACAGAATCCTTTCAATATACATTCATGTAAGATGTGAAAAATATAGCTTAGTAAATGCAATAGCAAAAAAGAAATTTTCGTGTTTCCTAATATTATTATGTATTTTATCAAACTACAGTGCCTAGGCCTTTAACTAATCATGTCTTTTCTTCTCTTTTCGCTTTATATTAGTGAAAGTAAAAACTATTCAGTCATTCCGTGATTCTTATTTCATTCTTGACTAAATGTTGGCTTTAATTTTATTTTTATTAAAAAAATGAAAAGACTGTTCATAAAAAATGTAATGGAAAACTTGGGCACAAGTGAAACCCACAAATTCAAAACTTATTTTTTTTATATGGCAATACTAATTACATTGTGAAACTGATATGTTGCATTCTCTAAATATTTATATTTTTCACACCTTACAGCTAATTCCTCTTACATTATTAATGCACCACAAAAAATTACTAACAAAAATATGAATTTAAGTTTGTTATAAACAAAAATACTGGATAATTCTCTAGATAGTCGTCTTTCTAACGCTTAGTGCTGTACACTATAGTTTGAAATTTTATTAATTATTTTTCTAGCGAAGTTATTCATTGCTTAGTCATTCTTCTGAGTATTCGTTCTATATTTAAAATGAATATATTCTTACAAGATTTTACAATTCAAACTAATCTAAGCTAAAAATAACTTCAAAACTAGTGCGTGAATTAGAAAATCGACTAAGATATCGGCCAGTTCTCAAAGAACTGTTTTATATATTTCAAATAATCACAAACACTCCTAGTTAATATCTATATTAAACGGAGTCATTGCGCTATTCAACACTTCAGCTTTCCTCTACATGGCATACATTCTTTTTTTATCTTTGACATAACTGAGACCAATAATATAATAAAATTAGTAACCCAACTAAAATTTGGTTAGTTTAGTTTAAACATTTTAATACTTAGCCTTACTTATTACAATAATATATCACTACTAATTTTTAATGTACGTTTTTTTAGGGTATCATTATAATTTGGGCGAAAAACAATTCTAAATAAAAATATTTCTCTATCGTAAATGCGTCGTCAGTCAACAACTAAAAAAATGGAATTAAATACATGATTTGAGCACCAGTTTTTAGCTCAAATTCAATGTACAGGACATGTTATCCGTTTGCTTTTCATATTCTGAAGAGTCTTTTTACATTATGTGTTAAAAGGACAGTATTTTTATTACATAAAAGGGGTTCTCTATACATGTCTCAGGTTCCACTGTAGGCGACTGCAGCGTACGCAAAAGCGAACTGTCTTAATGATTAAGAAATCCCAAAAGAGGATTTTACACCTACGAAAAACATTCAAAAACTCTCTGTCCGTATATTATAAGTGTATGTAGTGTAGGGTGTTTTATACAATAGGCCGATTATGGTCGGCTAGTGAAAATTAAGACAAAAAAATATTAAACTCAGTTTCCCGCTTTTTTCGCTGTTATGTCATATTCATCTGTCAACGGCGCTACTGTGTTTAAGGATTTCGCTTTCTTTAATTGTAAATTATACTCAGCGAATGGACTACTAAATGTAGATTTGTTTACTCCTAAATCACGGTAGTCGCTTGCCAGAAAACCTTCAAACATTTAATTTGATCAACTTTGTAATGGGTCAAAAAATAAAAATTCCAAGATTTTTATTTTTTGTGATTATTTTTACACCAAAACAAAGTCGTCAAATCAAATGGGTAGGAGACTAGAAAGTTTACGTCAAATAAATTCCGGACTGAACTAAATAAGGGTTTACATGTTGGCAACATTTTTGCCGTTTCGCGAGTTTTTTTTTAGACACAGCGCCATTTTGAAGGCTTTGATTACACTGCCTTATATGAAAATATTTGCCAATCATAATTCCACTTTATTACTAACTTAGATAATTCCTCAAAGACAATGTATTTGGTTGACGTTCGTCATCTGACATTGTCATGAAACATTTATCTTAGGGAAATTGATCTAAGCGTGATTGACTGATACTTTCATAAATGGAACATAACAAATTGGCCATTCAAATGGTTCTGTGGTAAAATTTCTAAAGCTCGCAAGACGACAATGGGCTTTTATAATGTTGCACGTTAAAAAAACGTCTCCTCCACGACCGGTGTTTTGTTATAGAATTGTTTATGGGTAGGTCGACACCACCCTGAAACATTCCTATATGTCGTTTATTGTATTCAGAGACGTAATTTTACCGTGCAATTATATAAGAACCTCACACTAACCATAGAGTATCTGACTATCAAGTAACAGTGTACCAATTCATTGTTCAAAGCATTTAAAGATTTTAAGGACGCGGTTAAGCGTCAAGAGGCAGTTCGAGAAAAATGTATTGATTCGCTGTTTTCACGAATACTCTATGGCCAGTGAACGGATGATCAATATTGCTGGTTGTTGAGACAAGTTAACAGTGTCTTAGTGTCAGAATATTCGAAAGTCCGCAATGTTGCCAACATTAGGATACCACGTACGAAAATAAATATTAATGGTATGCGTCGAAGACTTGCTTCCAGCAATGTCGAGCAAAGTCCTTTGAATCCCTCTATAGCACGTTATAAATTGTCAAAAAAAAAAAATAGAAGAGGAAATATTTTAAAATTATACCTACGGTATTGAAAATAAACTGTTAAAAGATTTAAAAATAATGAAAAAAGTGCGAATTCGTACCAAAGGTTTTTCTGGTTCCGAGCTCATACTTTCGCCATTTTTTCCCGTTTGACTGACCCAGTCAGATTCGTAGGACCGACACGATTAACTCGTTCGATAGTCCAAATCTGTAAGATCCAAACGTAATTTCGAAAACTAAATTACTGGCAAAATGAATGATAGTATAACGTCCGATGAAGTAGAAGAAAATCAAATACAGCTTAATCCGTACCACAGAGACACAGCCAAGACTTCTCGAGTTGAAAATTTCCAAAACCTCTTACATTTCTCCAATCAGCGACGAGAACGTTCGTAACGAGAAAATTGTTAAAAATATAACATTTTTTTAATTCTCGCACACCTCCCCAATCAGCGAGAATTGTAAAATTGATATAATTATAACAATTTTCTTGTTGTTTCGCAAAGTTCTTGTTGATTGGGTAAGTGTAAGAGATTTTGGACATTTTTCTCGGATGTAAATAAGCCTCGCGCAGAAAGGGGGCTCTAAATACCAACGCGTCCATATCCAGAAAAGTGTAAACTCGACATAGTCGCCATTGATACTCACTACCGGTTTATTTACAGAAGGAATATGTACACGGTGGACCCCAGACGTATCGACTTTTAGAAGACGGAAATTAATCTTCTAAAAACCGTTTCTGAAGGTCAGATGACGTCTGCGGACTTGTGGTGACGTTAAGACACGCAGACGATGGTATATACAGATGAGATGACTTAGGCTAATGGTGCAAAAAGTAACCAGCATCCCAGCAGTCTTATGGGCGTGCTGGGTCGAGTGTCACGTCAACCCACCGCCTCGGAGGCGACCCAAAACACTGCAAATGCTATCCGCTAAGCGGCAACCAATCTATGAATGAATGCATCTTAGCTTGGAGCCGGGACTAGCAAAAAGATTGGATTTAGAACAACCTTTTTGCTAAATTATATAATCACAACTACGCCCTAACGGCCTAGGCTTGACAGAAGTAAAGAGAACTGCAAAGTCGCAACGCAATCGGAACGAATACAAGCCTGTTCAAAAAGGATGCCTGTACAAAAATGATCTGGCAACTGACACGATCTACAAAATCATGTACAGCGACATTTTTCCCAATTTTTGTTTCGATTATCACGTTACGGTTGGCCGAACTCGAATTAAGATGATCGATCTGTGCAGTGCAGGTGACCATCATAATTCGAAAATGGTACCACAAACGCAAAATTTCGAAACAAAAACTAGTCAGTTTTCGTGTACATGTTTTTGCAGTCACTCAGTCCTCTTGCTTTCAGGGAAGACTTAAGCAAGAGGGTGGTACTGACCCAGTTGAGGCAGGACCGCTGTGCTTTGACTAAAGCACGTCGTTCAAGCCTCTACCACCTCCAGGCCGGGTTCATCGCCTCTTACGATTCGCTTTCCCGGTGACGGGGGGGAATTGTATTCTATTCCGTCCCCCCACGGATAGGGGGGATGATTGTCATCCCCCAAATGGTGCTTTGGTTGGCGCTGGACTTCGGCATTTGTTCCTTTAGTTGTGGAGGTTGGATAAGCTGGCGCTCCATTTTAGGTGGTATTCTGAATTTTGTTTTACTGGATTCCTACGCCAACGTAACTGGAGTAGGCTTGGCAGATGATTGTTGCTTAGTAGGAGCTATATTGTTTCCGGTTGGAAAACAAGCGGACGGTTCAAGCTAGCTAGATAACCTGTCATTAATATGACACACTGTTATAACGATTTTTAGAAAGAAACATTCACACATCAATTATAAAGGCCCAGATGTTCAAAGGCGATCTTTTTCTAAAACTCAATATGGCATATTTATCGCCAGGTACTAGCTGTCTGAACTGGATGGCTAAGGCAGAACATGGGTGGCGGTGGTAACTAAAGAGAAATTGATGTCTTGAGACCCAAACCGAAGTTTTTGTCATTGTCGACACATGACGGAAACTTCCATTAAATTCCTGAACGTGACGAAATCAAAACCAGCTCGGGATAAGACCAGAAACAGGCTGTCAGTTGTTTCTAGTCCAACTTCATTGTTTTCAAAGCTTTGAAGATCGGGCAGGTTATATGCTAGATGGTGGGAGATCTTGGAACTATAGATGCGGTGGCTTAAAAGCTTTTAGTTCTTTAAAGCTTCGGGTTGATTTATGAATGTCAAAACTTTGAAGATCGGGCAGGTTATATGCCAGATGGTGGGAGATCTTGGAACTATAGATGCGGTGGCTTAAAAGCTTTTAGTTCTTTAAAGCTTCGGGTTGATTTATGAATGTCAAAACTTTGAAGATCGGGCAGGTTATATGCCAGATGGTGGGAGATCTTGGAACTATAGATGCGGTGGCTTAAAAGCTTTTAGTTCTTGAAAGCTTCGGGTTGATTTATGAGTGTCAAAGCTTTGAAGATCGGGCAGGTTATATGCCAGATACTGGGAGATCTTGGAACTATAGATGCGGTGGCTTAAAAGCTTTTAGTTCTTGAAAGCTTCGGGTTGATTTATGAGTGTCAAAACTTTGAAGATCGGGCAGGTTATATGCCAGATGGTGGGAGATCTTGGAACTATAGATGCGGTGGCTTAAAAGCTTTTAGTTCTTGAAAGCTTCGGGTTGATTTATGAGTGTCAAAGCTTTGAAGATCGGGCAGGTTATATGCCAGATACTGGGAGATCTTGGAACTATAGATGCGGTGGCTTAAAAGCTTTTAGTTCTTGAAAGCTTCGGGTTGATTTATGAATGTCAAAGCTTTGAAGATCGGGCAGGTTATATGCCAGATACTGGGAGATCTTGGAACTATAGATGCGGTGGCTTAAAAGCTTTTAGTTCTTGAAAGCTTCGGGTTGATTTATAAGTGTCAAAGCTTTGAAGATCGGGCAGGTTATATGCCAGATGGTGGGAGATCTTGGAACTATAGATGCGGTGGCTTAAAAGCTTTTAGTTCTTTAAAGCTTCGGGTTGATTTATGAATGTCAAAACTTTGAAGATCGGGCAGGTTATATGCCAGATGGTGGGAGATCTTGGAACTATAGATACGGTGGCTTAAAAGCTTTTAGTTCTTGAAAGCTTCGGGTTGATTTATGAGTGTGAGTTTTAGTGTCCGTGGAGTTTCTTGCGCACGTTCTTCTCCATAGAGATCTACGCTTTGGAACATGCAGATAGCTTCACCTCTTTCAACTTGACAATTCAAAAGTGCCTGTAAAGGGTTTAATTGAAATAAATGCTTTGAATTTGAATTTGAGTGTCAAAGTTTTGAAGATCGGGCAGGTAATATGCCAGATGGTGGGAGATCTTGGAACAACAGATACGGCTCAGAGCCTTTAGTTCTTGAAAGCTTCCGGGTGCTATAAGTTCAGAAATTGAGTCCTGAGGTGTCGTCCTAACACAGCGATCATTGTGCAGTTACGGGACCGTCATGATAATTTGTTCAGCAAAACCAGAAAGAACCCTATGTCCCAGCTGTGGTGGTTATAATAAGTAGGATTATAGTAGCCGTAAAGTAACCGTAGCCTCTGCATTCCAGGTTCTTCAAAAACACCATTTTCTCTCTTATCAACTAGTGAAGACTTCCGTGATGACCCTATTGAGACATATTTACTCAAAACTGTGAAGCTGAAATAATATATTTGTACTTAATAGCTATACCCTAGTTTTGATGAATTTGGCCCAGTATTTGTATCGGGAGAGATGTGGCGCATTTCCTAAAGGGATTTCATACACTGGCCCTAACTATTTGTCCAATTGGCTATATTTTTCTAGTCGACTGTGCCAACTTCTGAACCAACGTTGGCATGATTGGGGCCAGTATTTGGACATTGGGAGCGACTACTATTGCTATCGATAAAGCGTTTCCTAGCGATGTATGCAGTCTAAATCTGATGTATCATGAACTTATTCCAATAGTAAGCGTCATATGCATTAATTGTATTAACCTACATCTGATGATGAATGAGCATGATTTCCTCTAAAATCGAATAAAAGCAGAAAAGACTACCGCTAAAAACTACATTAGAAGAATTTGTAATTTCGATATTGCAAAGCAATAGTAAAAGGCCTTATGTACAGCTGATTTGAAGATACAAGACGCCAGAAAGGCCTAAGTCAGGATCGAAATTTGTCTTTCAAAAAAGACCTATTTACAGCTGATTGAGAGCAAAGTCAAAAATACCTTTAAAGATGTTATGTTGCAATTCTAGAAGAGCATTATATACAGCTGATTTGGAACTATAAGACGCCAGTAAGACCTAGGATATAAATTCGCCAATCGAAAAGAGCTTATGTACACCTGCTGGAGAGCTACTCCAAGAAGACCTAAATTGAGATGCTGTGTTGCAAATCTAAAGGGGAATATGTACAGCGGATGTGGAACTATTCTAAAAAGACCTATGCTGGGGTAAAATAACGCAGTTTCAGAAGAACCTATGCCAAGATGTTGAAGCACTAAAAGGACTGAAGTTGTTAACTGTGACAGGCGGGTACAACTGATGGAAGGTTCGACACCTAAGATGACACTATGTGCTAATATCACAGCATTAATACAAGGGGTGGCAGGTTGGCAACTTGACTTCCGCCTTTTAGGTTATGGGCACAGCTACTGGTACTCAGCTGCAACACTGGTGTGTCGTTGTGTTGCCAACCTTAGGATGTCACCTCGATGGATCGACGTCAATATTATCAAATGGATACAAAAGTCGGTAGGAGTTCGACTGATCTTGCATCGATAATATTGGTTATTTAGGATCGACTGGCTAAGGTGGCTCCTCGGAGACAAAAGATGTTCTGTCTCGGGTGTCTGTAATATCACCGGCACCCATACCCTTCAAACCGAAACACAGCGAAGCTGCTTGGCGGCAGAAATAGGCATGGTGGTAGTACTTCCCCGGGCGAGCTCTGACACAAGAAGCTCTACTACTACTTTTAAACAGTCGCTTCGGTTTTTGGACGATCTGATATCAACAAATACATTCTACTTGACCGTAACAACCTTGGGACCAATATTGGCTAAGACTGGAGCCAGTATGCAAAAATGAGAGCATTGACTGTTATGGTTAAAATAATATATTGTCAAGTATCCGTCAAAATCTTGTTGAATGGTGTACTTATCGTATATGCCTTACTTATAGGGCTACCAATGAACTGAGATAGATACACGGTTTGGGAGGGGATTTGTTATTGATAGGCACGCGTTTGACCACTATCTCACCTGATGGTAAGCGATGATGTGGTCAACCACGAAGCACGCTTGCCTAGAAGTACCCTGTTCACTCTTGACTTTAGAGACCCTAGGTTTTAGCAAGGGGTATTTAGGTCAACAGGCAAGCTTAAACTCGTCAGTTCCCTGAGGGACGCCAACATCCCTGATCCGTGACCCGTCCTCTGAACCGTGTCAGTTAAAACGTAGTCCTGTAAAGGTTGACTTAAACTGGTAAACAACCATTCAGAGACAAAAAGTACTGAATATTGAAAACCTTCGTAATGGGACCAGCTTACTGTGACATGCCAATGCCATCATGATTCCGATGTGAAAATGTTTTTTTTTTTTTCAATTCAACTAGGGTTGGTTACTGCATAAACGGATTATCCGGTGGTAGCCTCAAATGAATTTAAGGCACCCAGCCAGGGCAAAAAATACTTATGAAACTAAATGACCGTTCGCTAAGGGCACGGTATAGGGAACGTGCAGAAACTATAGGTGGCAGCACAGACGCGTCAATGTCAAGTATATTATACTCATAAGTTTCAAATTTACAACGCTAGATGGCACAGTCTACTTTGTGCACGTTCCCCTAAAAGAAAGGTGCAGGAAGTATAGGTGGCAGCACAGGTCAAATATTTACAACGTAAAAGTTTCAGATTTGCAACACTAGATGTCATAGTTTACGCCGTGCACGTTCCCTATATGGGCCTCTGCTTAGCGGCGTCATTTCGGGACAGGATGTGTCAAATAATTATTATTTTGAGTTGTGAAAAAGGGATAGCGCTGTGTTTAAAGTTCCGTCTCCATTCCACACCGGAATCATGATGGTTTTTGAGCCCCAGAAATTGCGGCTTTGCGAATTAGATGTAACGAACCGCTATTTTTTTTTTCGTATTTAAGCTGATCTACAAAAAGTTTATATTTGTGTGGAAACTCTGAAAGATTGCATATAAATAAGAAGTCATCTTGTACTATAGATCTACATGTTTTGTTCCCTATATATCATCATTCTGAATGCTTTTACCATGTCTCTGTATTTGAATTTGTATTTGATTTTCTTCAAAAGAATTTAAATGAGGTTATAGTTTTTATATAGAAAATATTTCGTGCAAAAGATTCTGTCTTTTAAGAAAGGAATGGCAATTGTTCAGTCAAAGCTTAAAAATAGTGTAGCTTATTGAAGCTGTCAGTACAAAAGAGGACATTTTTCATTCTATTTTAGTTTCTGTATTGAATATACTCACTAATACTAAATATGTGAAAGTGAGTTTGTTTGTATGTGCCGCTTTCACGCCAAAATAGCTGAACAGATTTTGACGGTTTGGTGCAAATATGTAAATGGGTCCCTGAAGACTACTTTCTTGCGAGCAAAACCTTGTTTTATATAAAATACAGCAGCATGCAGCAATAAATTAGCAATTCTCAGCTAATTACACTGTAAGCAGACCCCGACAAAGTTGAAAAAAGGCTAGGCAGTTGATTTCTTAGTACAAAAGTAGTTTTATTTCCTATTTTCTACACAAAATTGCTCTCGTTCGGAAAAAATCTAACTCTTTTTATTTATGACCCTCTAAATTTGTGAGAACTAATTTCGTGTGTGGCCGCCATAAAAGTTTTTATGAGTAAGGATTTGTTGTCCATCGCATTTTTTAGCTCAAGATTTTTTCCTCTTTTGCGCTAACAGCATTATACAACAGCATCAAAGTTATAAAAAAAACACGATTTTGCAATAATATTGTCATAAGGAATGTTTTAGCAAACGTTTGATAAAGATTAGCTATGTATAGAATAGCAAAAATGGAAGCATTTAGGCACCAACCAATGTGATCTGACAGTAAAGCGGATAGGTAAGTCTGACAATCTGACAATATGTCTGACCAAGAATTATTTAAGAAAGTCTAACCACATGTCTGACCAGATTAATCCTTATTTTAATATTATTAATGTGAAAGTGAGTTAGTTTGTTACGCTTTTATGAATTTTGGATAGATATGATACCAAGAGACCTGCTTGGGTCGCGGAATTTGTTGTTTGAGGGCATTAGGAGGAACAAGCATAGCTTTAGTTAGTAAGAGAATGACATTCTCTTCCGCTCCACCCAAACTGAAGTATTCATTTGATGACAAAAAATAGGGGACCTAGAGATGGTTATGGGCTAATTTAACGCGAGCGCAGCCAGGGCAGAACCTAGCAATGTAATACGCCATTCTTTCATTCTTAGCGAGAAGATGACGAATAAAATCATCCACATTAAAACAATTCGCGAAAGTTCGTACGGCTTAGGTAGGTAATGGCCTAGATTTTTTGCATTTACTTCAAGATGTCAAAATTAATTTTATTTAAAGTGACAGTGGTTTTAGCCACTCTGTGACTATACAGATAATTTAACCAATCACAAGAATTGATGTGACTTTGAAACATCTTTAGATGGTTCTTTGATGATTTTTGTCCCGTGTGATTACTTTTTGTATTGTTACGATTATTACCAACTCTGTGATATAAGATCGATTGTTAATGTACAGCATTTAATTATAATCTGTTCAAACTTGTAGCCGACTGAAAATTCAAGGAAAATGCTTGTTGTATGAAAGCAAAAAGTTGCCACTACGAAAAATAATTTTGCAAATGTTGCCGCTACAAAAATATTAATAGCAGTGGGTATTAAAAACTTATGTTTTATGGAAGACGTTCTAATGGAGATTGTTAGGGATGTCCTGGTTTTATCTAGTGTTGTGGTATAACCTGGATTATTTTAGGTCTTTTAGGTAATGAACAGTTGTTTTGTATTAATTATTAGAGTTAGATTAGGTAACAGATTCGCAATAATATTACATCTCTTTTTGTAAGTTTTGCTGACACAGAATTGCCAATTTCTCTGTATTTCTAGAGAGAAAAACCCGTCTCTATTAGGGTAATTATCATTTCATAAAAATGAGTATCTACAAAATCTCACAACTGAACTCGTTGTTATTATTCAAAGTAATTACGACTTTTATTGCAACAGCTGAAATTAGGGCTCATACATTCACTCGAAATTGAATGAACGAGCGAGAAATGTTGAATGAATGAAAACAGGTTTTTCATTATTTCAACATTCATTCGACTCGGTGAGTTTAAAGTATATATATATTTTACCGAGTTAAAATTATGACAGTTTGAAGTTCGACATTCTCACCGCTCAAGGGACTTTTTTATTTTAGCATATTTTCTGTTTCTAGCAATAGTATTACGAATCTATTTGATTTGTATGTGAAAGTGTAATTGTCTTAGATGTATGTTAAAATGTAAATCGATACCCATATTATTTAATTATGTAGAGACACGATATTTTCTACGCCACGAAAAGCTATGTTATTTGTTAAATCATTTTCAATAAATTCTTATAAACAACAGTAGTCGCAAAGATGAATATTTCATACAAAAAAAAATCCTCGATTTTTTTCAAATTACTCTAGTGATGTACTTATCGATAAAAATAAATTAGTCGATTATATGTAAACGATTATTCGTCGATTCTTGACTGCTCATTACCTATTCAGTTTAGTTACATTTATTATTAATAGTTTACCCATAGCATAGTATATATATGTCTCCTAATATCTAAGTGGCGTAATCATATTCATACGCTTATGAGACAATAAATATAGAATAATACTAATATAACTTGACGCTAACTGGATATTACAATTATATATTTTTTATTATTTTATTTAAAAACTTATCTGTTTTGAGTTTTACTTTTTGGAGAAAATTGTTAAAATGACTTATTAAAATTTTAATAAAAATGTTACGTCGCCGTGATGACAGCAAAATGTACAACGTCTGTACTTCGTTTTTTCCTATTGTAAGTAGGTACAATAGTTTTAATTTACTGTTTTTTTATAGCCCTAAAAGTTAAACTCGAAACAGTTACTTTAATACATGACATACCTTAACACTACGTACATACATAATACGTATCCGAATAAATATTTTATTTAAGTATAAAATTAAAAAACACAACTGCTTTTATGCTTTCGATATTCGTGCGTTCATTACGAATCGATTCCAACTCGATTGATTCTTTACAACATTTTTAATCGATATCAAATCACGATTTAAATAGTGACGTTGTAGACCGATTTTGAACTGGCAACATTGAATATGGTGTTGCCATATTATATCGTTGTTTTTTTTAAACTTGTCCACAAAGACCCTTGGCGGGCAACCCTAAATTATGTAATACGTCATTTTGATCACAAAAATCCGCGCCTTTATTTATGAACATATATTTTATTTAAAAAATATCCCCCATAAATAGATGGTTTACCTTATGTACCTTAAATTCATATAAAATGACAATAATAAACATTACGTAAGCGTGGCTGTAAAAAAAAACATCGAATATTCAGGCCTATCGCGAAAAAAATAATTCCTAAATAATAGGTCGTATTTCTTATAAGTCGTTGGCGTTGACTTGAGCTTTGAAATAATAATTTATTTTTAATAAATGTTTCAAGTTACAAAATTAACCTTTTGAATTGTTCATTAATCCTCATATTTAAATTATACTGCATACTACACTGAAAGCAATTTGATTTATTTTAATTAAACGAGTAAAACACTATATCTTGTAAGTTTAATGTTATTAGCCAGTACTGTGACAGCCGTACAAATTGGTATTTTTCAATAGGCCACTAAGTACTCATGATTACAATATATCCAAGTATAATCATCATTATTCTCAGTAAAAAAAAATGAGTCCATATACCACGGCCAAATACATATACTCCTTCCTTCACCAAAAAGAAATCTAGGAGACAAGTAGTTTTTTTTTCTAAATTGTAAGGAGTTGGCAAAGTGGCCTTTGCCCCATTGGGCCATAAGAATCGCTACAGTTATAATTATTCAGCGATGGATCAGTACCACATGCTATTTCGAAAGTGAAGTATAATTTATCAATATATTGTTCCATGGGGGTTCCAGGAAATATAACGCAACCAGTTGGCGCTACATATGAGATATCTTCCTTGAAAAAGTGACTTTGACGTAAACATAACCATTTTGACAGATGCCTGGATCTGACGTTCAGTGTTGCCATTTGAGAAAATCCTAATTTCTGCGATCCACGTTTGTCCGAGGTCCCGGAGTGGTGGTACACAAGGTGGTGCGCAGTATACAACAATAAAATATGTGTTCATTCGGCGACGGGGACTAGCTTCACTCGGCTCGCCTCGCGGCCTTACCTGCGTGCGAACTCCGCCTTCATTGCTGAAATAGTACAAACTTTATGTTACAATTGTATTGTTTTGTGGTTGATTTCTTGTAGGGTAGAGGAACGAGCTTATATTGTGCACACGCACGGCCTAGATTGAATTTATCAATGATAACAACTCCTAATAGAATTCAGCCAGTATTTTTTTTAAAGACAATCTCGGATGTATAAAGGTTTGCACCTTAAAAGTGTAGATATAGTTTACTTGCACAATGCAAAACAATATCATAATGTATGTGATCATATATTTTGATACCATAATAGGGATGTTGCCTGAGTAAAAAATATATGATTACTTTTAGTCCGTCAGTTAGAAAAATAAAAGCATCAATCAGGAGTTTTTTTGGAATGGACCACTCGCAGTTCAGCACACTAAGGCTGGTTACTGCTCAACCGGACAATATCAATCAGGAGTGGGAGTGTGTGACGTCACGATTAGGTAAAAATTTCAGCGAGTAGTGACGTCACACGAGTTTTCAACACACTATCCTCTTCATTTTTTGTTTACGTGAAAAAAGAAAAAATACGTGTCCAATATTTTTTGGAAATCTATCTGACGGAGTAATAAGATTTTTTTAGTCCACTACCCTATTAACAAATGTGCGTGCGCAGTGTATTTTTTAAATTCGATTTTATATTTTTGACACAATGTCTAGACCACTGGACATTAGTTATCATAAGTGGATGGAAGAAACGGCGAGATGACGTAAATGTCTGACATAAAGATTACCTGGAAGGATTTGGGAGAGGCCTTTGTTCAACAGAACGAATACCATACCTATTGAACAGTCTGCGGCAGACATAAGTGAAACCATAAAATTAGTTTTAAAAATATATTATTCGAAAATGTGTTGAAGTCGTAGTACTTCGACACATTTTTATGTATTCTAAGTATCTAAAATTAATCTTAAAAGGAATGTATAAAGACTCACCAGGCCCCACAGTCAAACCAGTACTACAGTTTTGTGGGGCTTACTTATAAGTGGCATACCATAATGTGAACTTTACAAGTAAAGGAAATGAAAAAAGTTGGACGGTATAAGGTTGAATAAAAACATATATACAGCTTCGTACGGCTTGGATCCCAATACCAGCAGCGCTACGTACCGTCAAGTATCTCCTTCTTGATCTGGTTGAGCTGCTGCCTCATCTCGCGCATCATGTCCTGTTTGAAGGCGTCCCACTCGGCCGCCGACACGCAACCGCCCTCGTTGCCGCCGTTCACTTGCTGTTGACGAACGTACAGTTACAGAAAAACTTTTTACAAAAATATACCGACTTTAAAAAAAAAACACAAAAAGTATAAAACAACTTTAATTTCGGAACTCGGTGTTTTTGTTGTTTCTTCGTTTTTTGCATATAACGTATTTTTTTTTTAAGTTATATTTATTTTTCTCATTTTAAGTGGTAAGGGACTACCTTGAAATCCTAAGATGCTCTTCCAAACCATTGTATACAATTTAATTGTTTCATTTTACATCGACAAGAGGAAATACTGTCTGACTGTTTGTTGTAGTATGTTTGCCACCAAGCAATGTTACTCTTCCGGTTTGAAGGTCACATATGTTAGGTTAGGTACAGTCGGTGATAGCAATTAACTGACCCCCCTAAAAATTACTCGATTTTACACCCTATGCTCATAACATTAAACGTTATTCAATATGTATGAGTTTATCAGACTAACACTACTCGATGAACAGAAACAATAAATAATTTTGATACGCAAACTTGAGCTTTAAGAGGTTGGTGTTAGGTCATTTATTTATAACTTTTCACCTTTTTTAATAAGTGTGTAGTTAGACGTCAATATGCGTATTCAACAAAAACTGCTATAGAATGACATTAGGAATATGGGGTAGAAGAATAAATTGAACAAGATATTCTATGCACAAATAGCAGTAAATACGCGCGAACATTTTTACCTTGCCTTACTAAATTGCGAAAATCCACGCTTTTTTCCTTTTTATTAATTGTTATCAATTTTGATAGTTTAATCATCATGTCTCAGTTGAGTGATTATTTAAAATACAAAATAATCTATTTGCATGAGGAGAATGTTGGTATTAAAGCGATTGCTAGGAAACTTAATACTTAATAGCGGTAAGTGTATTCTTTTTTATGCTTCATTTATAATAATTATAGTTATTGCTTAATTCGTTAGTTTGCTTAAAAGCCGGTGAATGTAGAATAATAGACAATTAACTGTGTTTCATTATGAGTCTAATTTGAGATCATTTATAGGTCTAATTTGATTTATATAATCTAATTTGATAAACGTATTTTTTCAAACTTAATCGATAAATTATGTTAACCAATTTGTTACTAAAATTATGCTTATTGTGTTGTTTCAGAGAAATACAGTCTGATTGTGGCTAAGACGTTTTGAAGAGACAGGGAATATTCAAAAAGATCGTCCTGGACCAAAACCTACTATGTATACTCCTGTGTCAGAACGTCATCAAGCAATCGTTAGAAGGCATACTGAACACCCATTTTTGCCTACTCATTCAACTGCAAGTGGAAGTGATTGTTGTTGGAATATGGTGCGCGGTATGCGGGACCGCTTGCAACAAGTAATAGAAAAAATGGTGCTCCACTTCGCTATTAAAAGCATGAATGACTTGAGTAACCGGTGTTCTGAATGAATGACTTGTGTCAGTGTGTGTTAAATTACCTATTGTTATAATTTCTAACGAAGTATTTCGAAGACCTAGTTTTTTGTCAAAACCTTATTTTATAACTAAAATAACTATTCACAAAATAAATTGATATATAGTAGGTAGAACTTCAACGTATAATGCCGTTTTATTTAGTTAAATTATATTTAATGTGGTGATGTTATTGTTATGAAATAGAAATACATACCTATATTTCTAAATATTATAACATGCTGATTCACTACATTAAACTTAGTGCAGTTAACAACGTTATTAGTAAGCAGGTAAATAATATCATCTTCGTGTCGTCATCAATATCATTTATGTTATTCTTATAATATTTTTTTTATAAAATAAAATCGTTTTTAACATCATTTTGGTTTTTTATTTCTGTTTGTTTTTTTTTGTTGTTGCTAAAGTTATAATTTATTATTTGTAACTTAAAATAAATATACAAAACAGAAACAAAACGCGTCAATTACGCTGATTACGAACTTACAACCACAAATTGTCAGCTTACTACAGTCACCACTAGACCACTAGAAACACATTAAACGTGTTGGAAATCTCGTATTATATTACAAGTTAAAATAATATTCAAGATCATACCTACCTTAACACTGCGTATTAAAGATCAAATTCGAATATCTATTTTATTGATCGTAGACGCGAACCAGTGGTTCTAGTTCGACAAGCTTACTGCTAATAAGCAAAAGGTTCAAATTCGTTTAATTTTTAGGGGGTCAGTTAATTGTGAAATGTCTCATGTACATGCACATGAGACATTTCAGGTTAGCCCCTATATACCCTAAATTTATCAAAATATATGGCAACTAGCTGACCCACGCATCATCATGACTGCTCTGCTCCTATTGGTCTTAGCGTGATGATATGATGCCTATAGCCTTCCTATGATAAATGGGCTATCTAACACTGAAATAATTTTTCAAATCGGACCTAAAAAAATCAGCTGTTCCACAATGTGATCATGTACATTTTGATCAGTTATACGAATATAAATGTAAGGAACAGCTGGTTTGGTCCCATAGTAAAAGTTGTTCATAATGATGAGTACAATGACCTCTTAAGAGGTTTTTGGTGTTTTACAAATAACCCTGTATATTAGTATAGATAAGTTTTGATCATTTTCCGACTACTATGCGAATGTGAACGCTTCTTGAAAACACAAGAACAGGGTAGTTGCCTAAAAAAAATCTAATTAGACCGTAAGATAGACTTCCCAAAAGTATTGGACACGTATTTTTTATTTTTTCACGTAAACAAAAAGCGAAGACGATATAGTGCGTTGAAAACTCGTGTGACGTCACTTCGTGCGACGATTTTTACCACGCCCTGATGTCACAAGCCCCCACTCATGATCTTTGAAGCTTTTTATCTTCGTCAATTTTTAGAGATTTCATAAAGCAAAAAATACGGGTCGAATATTTTTCGATAATCTAACTGACGGACTAAATAGGATCATATTTTTATTCCTCAGGAAACAACCCTATTGCCTGTCAGAAGTAAAATGATCAATAACAAATCCTTACCTTAAGTATAGTCTCCTCGCTGGCCGAACCGAATCTTTTGCGAACAGAGCGCGGCGACTGTGGCTGCTGCTGGGCGTTCGACTCAGAGTTCGCTGCAACGGATTATGGCACTTATAGTAGTGGGCAATAAGGTCGTGTGTTGTTGGTTAATGCGGTAGCTGGATTAGCTTTATGAATGCTAGGAAATAAAGGGCGTAAAATAAATCGTATAATAAATAAAAACTTTAAGGTTGAAAATAAACTGTCATAAATAAATATGTGGCAGTCAGAATGAAAGGAACAAAAAAATATGTATAGCCAGGGAGATTCATACATATAGAGGTTAGCAATAGTCCTTCAGTCAGAATACAAAAAAACTTTTTACAAAAAATACAACCCAAAAACAAAAAGTACAAAATAACTTGAATTTTGGAACTTGGTGTTTTTTGGATGCTTTTTCATTTTTTAACACCGAGTTGTACCCCCGCATTGGTGTAAACAAACATGCGAATTCAGCAATACCGAAAGATTTGCTATCATTTATTGAAGAGTTCCGTTGTGTCTCCGAAACCCATCATCAGATCTATATGAAATTTAAATGGGACCATTGCTGAACAAACCCCTTTCGAATAAATAAATAATTTTGTAATACCGTCTATATTTGACAAAGTTATGCCCGAACATACATAAAAAAAAATACAAACATCCGAATTGAGAACCTCCTCCTTTTTAGGAAGTCGGTTAATAATATTGGACAGATTTTTTTCCGTTACACGCTTATACAAAAAAAAAAATATTACACATACGTAACACGCTTTTCTACACAATTTACCATCAAGTTACGTCAGTAGCCCCCACTCCTGAACTTTGATACGCTTGATCTTTGTCAATGTTTACCGTCCAAAATGTTGAAAATACCCTACTATTGTTTTTTTTTTTTAAAGAAAGTCTCCTGAAAACCCTGGCTATTATATATATATGTATACCCAAAACGTTCTAATCGCAAAATAAAGAAGCTCGGCGACTCACAAGCGTTGCCATTACATGCGGCGGGCAGGCGGTGCGGCAGCGTGGCGGACCGCTCCCAAGTCTTCATCGGCGTGTTGTTCACAGAGTTGTCTGTCGATGACTCCTGGGGGCAGAAGGGGATATTTATTTATTAAAGGCAAACCAACAGCTTCTGTATACAGCACTAGCTGCTGCCCGCGACTTCGTCCCCGTGGAATCCCCGATTTCAAAACATTCTTTATCGCTGCTCCGCTCCTATTGGCTTAAGCGTGATGATATATAGCCTAAAGCCTTTCTCGATAAATGGTCTATTCAACCCAAAAAGAATTTTTCAATTCGAACCAGTAGTTCCTGAGATTAGCGCGTTCAAACAAACAAACTCTTCAGCTTTATAATATTAGTATAGATATAGATTACATATGAATAATATTAGCAAAAGCATCAGACTTATACAGTCGCCAATAATAGGTCGACCAACATTCAAGTGAGCAAAATAACACTGAATTATTACTAGCTATTATAATATTGACAAAAAAAAATACAAATGATCACATTAAAATTAAAAAGAAAACAACGAAATTACAAATATCCAGTAAGCAACAAAAAATCTATTATTGGTACAATGACTACAAATTTAGAAATAAAATTAAAATAGAATAGAATAGAAACAAAACAAAACAAAATAATCACAGTTATCAGAGAACAATGACATAAAATTTTCAAGAATGTATAATTGTATAATCAAATCATATTATAAACACTATGAATTGACAATCAATTAATTATTCAGTTGCTATATATATAGATATTGTTACTATATTTATAGACGACTACACACAACTTGAGGAGTAGAACAGTGCGATTCTGTAAACTGAAGCTGTTATGGTTGACACCAGATAAATGTGCAATAAAGGTCATTGCCCTTTCCTTGATATCTCTTCGTAGGTACATGGTCAAAAAAAAAAGAGTCTTTTTCCATTACTCCTGTCCATGTCGATTCAATATAGCATTAATTTATTATTTCTGTTTTAAGAATTAAGGTTGTCAATAAATGTAGGTGGGTCAATGACCGTTATTGCACATTTATTTGGTGTCGACTATAGGTGAAGTTTAGGAACATGAAGTGCTGTCGGGGTATCGGAATTTGTTCGAAAGGGTCACCGAGGACCTGGAACGCCATGGGGTTTTAGTTAATCACTGACACTCATATCCGCTCCGCCCGGAGTGGGAGAAGTCATTCGACGATTTCCCATCCTTAAAAAAAGAAGGTACGGTAAGGTTAGGTAAGGTAGTGAGCTGTCAATCCATTCTGATGACGATGCTCACTCCACAAAACGCGTTTACAGTATAGACCAGCTACGGTTCTAGTTTTGGGAATCGGTCAAATAAGAGATACATATGAGGCTCTAGCATTTCCCAACTATATTGGAGTCAGCTTCCAATCATACCGGATTTAGCTGAATACCAGTATTTAACGTAGAGCGGCTGCCTACCAGACCTCCACAACCCAATAACTGGGGAACACGGTACTTCTTGGCAAGACTGGTGTCAGATTTTCTGGCTTCTGACAATCCGTAACGACTGCCAAAGATCTACAAATGACAGCCGGGACCAACGGCTTAACGTGCTTTCCGAGGCACGGAGGAAACTCGGTATGTTAAGATGGTTACCCATCCACAGACCAACCTTGGCAAGCTTTGCTTAACCTTGAAGATCCATCTGCGCGGCTGTTATTCTTTAGCCACGAGCTCCAGCGGAGTGCATGTTGAATATGATATATATATTTGTTTACTTATCCAGGAAGACCTGTAACCTTAGATCCTTACCTCAGCCCGATCCAAGTGTGCCCGACGCCTAGCCAGCGTCCTGGCCATTTCGTTCATCATACACGAGAGAGTGGCCCCGGGCCGCGCGCCACCCGAGCCGGCGGATGATGACGAGGAGCCCGAGTGCTCTTGACCGCCTGGGGGCGAAGCCGCTTCGGCGCTTGTCTGGCCGCTGGACTGCCCGTTTGTTGCTTGCTATAAGGGGGATAAAAGTGAAAAAATTGGATCGCATAAGATAATACGCTAACGCTATTAGCGTAGACAAAAAATTAAATTATGATTAAAGTAAAATAAAATAATATTTTGTGAGTGTCGAAAAGCAAAATTTACCTTAGCCTGTCTCTTCAGCCTAGCCTGCTGCAATTGCGCAGCCAGGCCGGACACGTCCTGCGGCGGCGCAGGCGCGGGCGGCGGCGGCGGCGGCGGTGGTGACGTCACGGGCGCCGCGGCGGCCGGCGGCGCCGGCACCGTGGGGCCCGCCGCCACCAGCGGGCCGGACGCGTACACGGGCCCGCCCGGCGGCGCGCCGGACGGCGGCGGCGGCGGAGGGGGCGGCCCGGAGGACACCGCTTGCGCGACCACCGCTTGTGTCTGCTAAGGTGTTTATATTTTCCGTTCAGTCGCTTTAGTTTGACTAAAGCGACTGAACGGAAAATATAAATCTTTTTTACGACTTTATTATAATAAAAAAGAATCAAATTTTCAGTCACGCTTACAACTATATAAAAAAACCCCTGTGTCTTGATCCTGGTAAACCGAAATGACGCTTAAACCTAACAATTGTTATGATTTTGATGATTAGGCCTGTCCACTCAACTCATTAGATCGAAAATTTATTTACAATACAATAGATACACGCTAATACCTAATACAATACAATCATATCAATATTATTTACAAACACAATGAATAAAATCATAAAACCATACATATCTCAAAACATACGCTCAATCATACTAATATTATTTACAATACATAAACGATATAACACAGTCGTCTACATACGCACGCCAATCGCAACTTGAAAAAAAAAAAGAACATTTATCTAATAAAGCTCTTTAAACAACTCCAATTGGCCACGGTGTCGCCTTGTCTTCTTTGAAGATATAGTCTTCAGAAGAAAGCAGGATTCTTGAAGAGCTGGCACGGCTTACAGTCCAATACTCGGCAGATGGTTGGCGTTGTTACAGACGAAGTTACATTATCGGCGAGAATGCTCACGCTTTTAACGTTGTACCAGTTTTTAGGGTCTTCCAACAGATCTTGTGGCATTGACAGTCCAGCCACGGAAGCACACCTTATGATGTTGTCTCTGTCAGTTTTCCCACAGTTTCCACAAGATTTGGCGACGGCAACAATGTCATCTGCTCCTCCAGTGTAGTTTCAACAGTGTCACTGCTACCTCCCATATTGGCCAACGAAGTTCAGTCATCCGCAATCAAACTCCAAACACACGGGAACTTATAAATAATATCCCATTTATAATGGAATTCTGCTTAGCAGAGTATCGAAAACTTAGTTTTCTAGATGTTTTGATGATGATTTGATACACTCGCAGATACATTCCGAACTTAGACTTACACAAGTAAAATACAGGACAGCTTATTGCTAATTTAAAATAGACTCGACTACGAAAATTTTATTGAAACTCGCGCAAATTATTTGAAATGATATTGTATATATAAAAGCTTTGGGACAGAATATATTTGTATATATATAAACCGTCTTCTCCCTTCCCTCCTCCCCCTGGTATTGGACCAGGGTCTGAACCGTTTGCCGAACATTCTAGAATTAAAGGGTTAATTCGTAGTCGAGTGAAATAAAACTAACCATTGGTGGAGGTTGAGGCGCTGCGGGCGGTGTTGGAGGCGCCAGGGGACCCTGGTGAAGAAAAACTAAATGTGAGCGTTGGTTGTTTCTGCTTCTGACTAATTGTGCACTGAATTTTTAAACTTTTAACCCGTCGGTCTGCAGTACTCTTGTTGTTCCCTATCCCTGAGTTCCGCGTTGCGTACATAAGTAAAAGAACTAGGCGCCCGACGGGTTAAAGATAACATGAGAAATGAGATGATTGGCCCCTATGAACATTTTTTCCTTCCGACATCGGCACTTGTATGCTTCCGTAAAGTATAATAGGGTAGTTGACTAAAAAATTCTAATTAGTCCATCAGACAGATTTCCAAAAAAATATTGGACATGTATTTTTTCTTTTTTCACGCAAACAAAAAACAAAGACGATGCAGTGCGTTGAAAACTTGTGTGATGTCACTTCGTGCTACGATTTTTACCACGCCGTGACATCACAAGCCCCCTCATGATTTTTGTAGCTTTTTGTCTTTGTCAATTTTTATAGATTTGATTAAGAAAAAAATACGTGTCTAATATTTTTCGATAATCTAACTGACGGAATAAATAGAATCATATTTTTATTCCTCAGGACCTACTACTACTCAGCCCTATTGTGGACGCAGCATTGACATACCCAAGACACAGCCCGTTACTAGTCAACATTAGAACTGTATACATATAGAGATGTACTGGATGTTGACTACGTGGATGTTGAGAAAATTCTGATTATGATTCTGATTCTGAGACCAACTAACGACCAAACTGTGACCTAGTAGGGGAGAGGGGGTAATATAGCCACCAGAAGCCTAATGTAGTGTTATGTGGTTAAAGTACTTACGTTAGCTGGCGGCGGCAGGTTTTGATGCGGTGGCACTGGAGGCGGCGCGGGCGCTCCCGTCACTGCGGCTGATAACGACATGTTCGGTGGCATCGGTGCGCTGAACAATAGTAATATAGTTAAGAGAAAGAAGACGTATAGGATTAAGAAGAAATGATGGTAAAAAACATTTGAATTGGATTGAATTTTATGGTTGGACTAGCTTCTGTCCACGACTTCGTACGCGTGGAATAGTTACTTTACCCCCGATTTTGAAACTCTCAGCCCGATCGGTTTAAAATTGACAAAGTTTCATACAAACTTTCATCCCATATTTTATCACATTGGGGATAGAATTAATCAAAATCCTTTCTTAGCGGATGCCTACGTCATAACATCTACCTGCATGCCAAATTTCAGCCCGATCCGTTCAGTGGTTTGGGCTGTGCGTTGATAGATCACTATGTCAGTCAGTCAGTCACTTTTGAGTTATATATATTTAGATACTCTATGAACGATTCAAGTAGAACTGGGCGAAGACGGAAGAAAGACCGTCGGTGACAATGACCAATTTACTGCCCAAGTCCAAAGCTAAAAATTCTCAACAATTTAGCTTCTAATCTACACTAATATTATAAACAGGAAAGATTTGATCGTTTTCTTGTTTGTTTTATTGCATTGAATAGGCTCCGAAACTACTTGACCGATTTGAAAAATTCTTTCACTGTTGGGAAGCTATACTATACCCAGGTGACATAGGCTATATTTTATCCCCATATTCCCACAGAACTGCGCGGGTGAATCCACGCGGTGCTGCTTGTATGTATAAAATGTGAATCAACATAATCGTTTCAGCCGAAAGGAATCCGTTACTAGACAAGCCTCCGAAATTCCGCCTTTGATCCAGAGAATCCCTAACGCCTTCACTAGTTCATCGGTATTTGTGGAAGTTCTGCGAATGCTGCATCTTCTGGCAAGCGGTCGCAAAATGTGACGCCATCGCTACGTATTATTAATTATCGACACATCACGCTCACAGAAGTCGAATCAGAAACCTCAAAATAACTGCTGTACGGGAATGGGGTGATAAGCTAGGTTGCTCTAGTTCTAGCAAAAACAAAAAACATGTTACAGGATGATGTTTTTTCAAAATTTACACAAAAGTACACCAATTATCACTTAACCAATATCTTTTTTTTTTTTGTTAGAACTGGTACAACCTAGCTTATCGCCTCGTAGCCGCTTGACGATGAGTTTTGGGACACCCTGTATACATAAAACACTCTTCTTATTTTTGAAGCCGGTTAAAAGTCACAAGCAAATGATTGCTTCTCATTATATCTGCTGGATGAAATCACATCTTCAGTAAGTACCTAAACAAAGAAAGATGATGAAACAAAGATAAACCCTTACCTATTAGTGCGATGATGTCCAGGCGTGGGTTGGCTGGGCTGATGCGGCAGTGTGTGATGGACGCCGTGCGGGGGAGGCGCGGGAGGGGTCGGCTGTTGAGGCTGCTGCTGCAATTGTACCGTTGTTTTGCAAAAGAGGTAACAAATGGTGAGATGATAACAATGCGGCTGGAAAGCCAGAGAATGAGATGAGGAGGGAGATAAATAGTAAGAGAGAAATTTCGAGAAAATGAGTTGTAAATAATGGCCGTAATTGTATGAGTTGATATAAAAGAGGCAACTAAATGAGAAGCAGAAGACGAGGATCTTGAAAGCGTTACAATAAAAGGATGACAAATGAATGCGGTGAAGAGATTAATTGCAAGTGACTGAAATGAATATAATGATTGTAGAAGGTGCAAGTGGATAAATTGAAGTGAAAGTAAAGACAGGTTGAATTCAACAGCGTAAAAGGTGAGAAGGTGCTAAAAATCGTGAAGAACACAAAGATATTGCAGAAACTGGTTACACAAATAAGTATAGGTACAACACATGGATAATTTTTATTTATTAGCAAATTTAAATTTTAAGTTATATTCTTCTGTGCGCTGATGGAAGTAGTCATGACGGTATTGCCAAAGGTATCATATATAATTCTATCTTCACCAGTAGACATAAGGGCTGAAATCGCGAAACCTTACCTGATGATGATGATGAGGCGCATGGTACTGGCTTGGGGCCGCGTGGTATTGTGGGTGTTGCTGATTGTGGGGCGCGTGGTATTGCGGCTGCTGGAATATCGCTGCATCCTCACGCGTCATTGTTCTGTTTAGATACGTAGGGTGTTAATCTGGCTGGTCACGGGGGCTAAAGATTTTAAGGTGATGATGATCTTAATATTAAGATGATGATGAAAATGAGCTTACGAGTTTGTTGTATCTTACTGCAGGGTAAATGCCTCGTTTCCTTTTTTCTAATAGGGTAGTTGACTAAAAAAATCTAATTAGTCCGTCAGATAGATTTCCAAAAAATATTAGACACGTATTTTTCCTTTTTTCACGTAAAAAACGAAGACAATAAAATGCGTTGAAAGCTCTTGTGATGTCACTTCGTGCTACGATTTTTACCACGCCGTGACGTCACAAGCCCTCCTCATGATCTTTGAAGCTTTTTATCTTCGTCAATTTTTATAGATTTGATAAAGCAAAAAATGCGTGTACAATATTTTTCGATAATCTAACTGATGGACTAAATAGAATCATATTTTTATTCCTCAGGAAACATCCCGATTATCTCTGTATTTTGCTGCCGTAGTCCAATCCGTTACGAGGGAGTTAGTATCTTCTGGTGATTCAAGTGTTCTAAATATTGTTAGTGAAAAAATGAAAGCTCTTGTACTTTCAAGGCAATTTCGTTGGATGATATAAATTATATTGAACTAATAAATAATAATGATCGTGTAAGAAGTCACTGCATCAGTAAGAATAGCTAAAAATTTGCATATTTTGAACATCATAATTTACGTGAAGACAGTCACACAAATCACACGCCCGTCACCACTTCCTAGTGTATTAGCTGGAAAGTAGAAGTGGCAACAAACTCCAAAGCAACACATCAGTCTCTTAAGTTTAAAGACATTGCATTTATACAATGGTATATTTCAACATTTTATCATAGATTCAGCTTTCCCCGTTGCATTGCAGGTGACTTCCATGTGACTTATGACATATTACCTGTACCCCATGTCTTCGTCGTAGGTGTGCGCGTTGTTGTGTCCGTTGTACGGAACCGGGGGGTTGGGGGGCTGCGGGGGAGGCGGCGCCGAGTTGCCCGCAGGCTTGTTGGCCAGTATCTAGATAGAGATAAACATGGTGTCAAAAACGTCTTCCTGTTATAGAAATACACATAATTATCTCGAATGAAGTCAGTTCCTCCACTTGTTTTGTCTCTGTATCAACCAAAGGTCGAATGGTAGAAAATGCCTTAGGCATTAAGTCCGCGTGCGCGTTAGGCATTAACCATTAAATATGACTTTTAATTAAGTAGACTTGTTTTCGGTAGTCCAACAGGGGACTAACATCAATCTTTAACCCCTGTCCGTGATCTCTAAGAAGAATCACGTTAGAATCAACCTCCATACATATTTCAGCCACCAACCAGTGAGGCTGTATTCTGATTCAAAGATTTGAGTACCTGTTAAAGCATTCATGACATATTCAAGCTATGTCCCTAAAATGGCGGTCACCTGCTATACCAAAGATATCACAGATGTCCATAGGCGGCGGCGACCCCGAACTATCAGGCAGCCTGCTTATTCAACAACTGCATTTTCCTGAATATTTTTAATTTTTTATTTATTATTTAATACTTTACGCACACAAATGTACAGAGGCGGACTTAATGCCTTAGGCATTTTCTACCAGTCAACCTTAGGGTGATGCAGAGAATAAGTGTGGTAGGTGCAGTACGAAAGAGAAAAAAATAAAAAAATAAACAAAAACGCGATTAATATTAAATTACTACAAAGATAATATATAAACTATACATACAATACAATGCTATAATATATACTGAAATTAATAAACTTATACCTACATAAAAACTACAGTTGATGCAAACAGATAATGAGTAAAAAAAAAAAAAATATCACACCTATACCAAAGACTTACCTCTAGGGTATGCATCATAGCCCTGGCGAAACTGTCGGCATCTTCTCTGCAAGAGAAGTTGAGGCCGTACACATGTCTCGCATCCCGCCATTGATGGAATGTGGCGGTGGCTTGGTTGTACTTGAGACCTCGGACGATTCCGCAGTTTATCACCACCTAGCGAAAAAGTTAGATTTTTGAATAAAAATCTCCCATTCTTTTATCACCAGCATTGTTTTGGTGTGAGTGTACAATCCCACTGCAGGGCAAAGGCCTTAATGACCTGCTTCCATTTTCCAGTCTTCTACGATTTGGGGCCAGCAAACTCCGCCATAACGTCTTTCCTAAAAAGGAGTTAGTGATAGCGTGACGACTGACAGGACAGAATGGAAGAAAAAAACGTGTTGCGCCGACCCCAAGTAACATGGGATAAGGGTAGGAAGATGATGATCAATTGAAATCTGAGCTTGACAGTGTTGGCGCTGGTTCATTGAGCGTACAAAAATATGGAAACTGAATCTACAAGAGCACACCGGAGCTAGTCACCTATTTTTAATTCTGAAGTAAACTATGAAAACCTGCCTTTGTATTTTTCCACATACGTCTTTCCTCTGCAGTCCCTTCCTATATGAGTCAGGTCTCTCCATCTGCGACTTGATCTGCCTCATGTCGAAACTCATCATCTGCCTAGCCTTTTCCCAACTATTTTGTGGTCGGCTTCCAGTCATACCGGATTCAGCTGAATACCAGTATTGAACGTGGAGCGGCTGCCTACCAGACCTCCACAATCCATTACCTGAGTAGCACGCTACTTCTTGGCAAGACTGGAGTCAGATTTACTGGCTTCTGACAATCCGTAACGACTGCCAAAGATCTACAAATGACAGCCGGGACCAACGGCTTAACGTGCTTTCCGAGGCACGGAGGAAACTCGGTATGTTGAGATGGTCACCCGTCCACAGACCAACCTTGGCAAGCTTTGCTTAACCTTGAAGATCGACCCGTGCGGCTGTTTCATTAGCCACAAGCTCCTCCTATGTCGACACTAAATAACGATAAAAACAAAAGAGTCTCCACTAACCTCATGATCATTAAGCTTCCTTCCGACAACTCGGAAGGTATTGTGTTGAGTGTGATGGTAAATGTGGACCTTGGACAGTCCAGAGCTGGACCCTGAGGGGACCCATCGCTTGAGTACATCGTCGTACACCATCACCGACGCCCGGGCGCTGCTTATTGACTGCTCGCTGAGGGGAGAAAAGGTAGTGGTTAATAAGGGTGAAACATAGAGAAAAGATCATGTAAGAGAGTAAGGATAAAATAAAGAACCAAGAGTTTTTTTTTGAAGATGGTCCATCAGGTACACATCATTATGCGATTCCTTGAAGGGTAGTTATACGTTGTGATTAGTACCTAAATACTTTACTGTCTCTCAGGATGACCATCTCTGATTGCGTATAAGTAAAGACTTTAGTAAGTGTAGCGACCAAACCTATGTGCTGAAAACGACCAATGAAGAGGTTTAGTGAGTTTGTTCTATTTCCGCAAAGTCATAAATATAACGAAGGACTCTCACAGGAAAATATCAAGAGACTCTGATCTATACTAATATCATAAAGCTGAAGAGTTTGTTTGTTTATTTGTTTGAACGCGCTAATCTCAGGAACTACTGGTTCGAATTGAAGAATTATTTTGGGGTTGAATAGACCATTTATCGAGGAAGGCTTTAAGCTATATATCATCACGCTTAAGCCAATAAGAGCGGAGCAGCGATAAAGAATGTTTTAAAAATCGGGGATTCCACGGGGACGAAGTCGCGGGCAGCAGCTAGTATCAAAATAAGGCACCATTAAGATCGCCAAAATACTATTAAAACCCGGCATCAAAATCGATTAGTAATTAATATTTCCACACGAATTCTACTCTTTACCTTATGCCTCGTGAGTGGGAAACTAGAAGGGTGTTCTTGAAACTTCGCAATCAATCAGAGTTATTACGTAAAACTTGGGAGTTACGTAAAACGTTGCTACCTACATAATTCCGGCGTTCTCTGATACGCCTACATAAAGGGCAAGTATGGTTAGCACTGAACTACATTATTTTCTGCCCGTCCATATGCGGTGTTCTGAACCAGAAATTATTGCTGTTAGAATGGCTATACAGAAAGAAAAAAAAATTAAACTCGTGGCTAGTTAATAACAGGCGTTTGTGTCGATCTCCAAGGTAAAGCAATGCTTGCCAAGGTTGGTTTGTGGATGGATGACAATCTTATCATACCGAGACTCCTCCGTGCCTCGGAAAACACGTTAAACTTTTAACTACTTTCACATAAAATACTATTATTCTTCTGTATCTGTAATCAGTTATTCGGCTTGGCTTTTAGTCTGGCGAGACTAAAAGCCAAGCTGAATAACTGGGTAATAGCAGATTTGCTGCCGTCATGAGGTTGTACTACAACTCTGTTTACGCCTTCTTGGTTAACAAGCGAGATGATTGTATACGTGTCCAAGAGTGGCTTAAAGGACTAGAACGAGCGACTCATTTTTTACTAACTTAAATGGGCACAAATAAATATTTTCAACCGATCGGAAATCTAAATGGAGTGATTAAAAAAAACAGTCAAGTGCGAGTTGGAGTCACATGCAAAGGGTTCCGAACGAATAATATTTTTTTAATATGTTTCTTTAAAATTATAGACTTCAGTTTTCTTGTTATAGTTAAAACATATTATTTATGTTTTTCTTTTAAAAATTTGTAGACTTTCGGAGATAAGCGGAAAAATTGTCAATTTTCATGTATTTTCTTTAGTATGAAATATTTTACTACAGTTAAATATTTTATTATATTCAAATTATTATTTTTTTAGACCGTATCACATATCAAATCAAACGGCTAGTGATTTGATATGTGACACGTTACAGTTGGAAAATCTTGTTTTAATTTTCTAATTATTCCCCTAAAAAGAGGCTCCATTTTTAACATCTTTAGATTTTCGTTAGGCGACCGTACTTGGCTCACAGAAGGTTATATGCGTACCAAATTTCAACTGAGTCGGTCTAGTAGATTCGGGGAAAAATCGGCTGTGACAGACGGACAAACAGACAACCGATAGACCCTATAAGAGTTCTGTTTCTTTATACGGTTCAGAACCTTAAAAACAGAGGCGTCAAGCCAATCAAAGGCATATACAACCTTATATTATGTGTGAGGTTACAATTCTACTACTGGCATACATATATTAATTTGCAAGGCAAAACTGCAGAAAAGCAATAGAATTATCCTGCTAGACATATATGTACAGTACATATATAGACACGCTTATCCGTAACTCGGATAATTATAAAGCTATAAATATGGAATTTAAATGATTATTTATCCTTTATTTCAGACAACTAAGGCCCATATGTTATGCAATACATATAAGCGTAAAAATATTAACTGAGAACTTATACATCTTATATATAAAATTCTCATGTCACAATGTTAGTTACCATACTCCTCAGAAACGGCTTGACCGATTTTTATGAAATTTTATGTGCATATTCAGTAGGATTGAGAATCGGCTACTATCTATTTTTGATACCCCTAAGTGATAAGGATTGTCCACCCCTAAAATTTTTTATTTTATTTTATATGGCAAAAGAACTTTTGCTGGGTCAGCTAGTATTTTATAAAAACTACAAACGAAGCACAGCACGGCACCACAGTGTTTGAATTAATAAATCATTATTTGTTTTCGTAATAAACCAGACTGTATTTAGTTACCAAACAAACAAATTAGAGAGTCGGATTGAAAAAAGTTCTCTTAAAGTTGATTGAAAAGCGTTTAATTAAAAAAATAAAGTGGCACTCAAGGCACAAAAGCCAGTGACTATTCCCAATTAAATTAGAAATATATTACAAAAAAAAAACAGTTGCATAAAAAACTCAACAGATTCTTGGTTCAAGAAGCGAAGAATTTTATTCTAGTGAGCGCTATGTAAATAAATAAATCTATACTCATATTTGATTGATTTTAAGTTTGAACCGAATAAGCTCCGAAACTACGGGGCCGATTTCATCCATTTTTTTACCAACTGAAAGCTACATAATCAGCAAATAACAAAGGCTATTTAATACCCTTATGCCCAAGGGAACGGGAATTACGCTGGTGAAACCGCGAGGCACTGCTAGTGATAAATAAAGCCGACCATTGTTATGTACAGTTCTGTTTCAGAAATTTACTTAACATATAATCACGCATGTTCACGACTGTATCCGGTAGCCAACCATAAAGTGCCATAAACAAACAAAAGACTATCATGATCTTTACCAAAACGTGTCAGTTACGTAAGAACTCTTGCCGAGAGTGGCCGCGTAGGATGATTGCCTCAGAAGGTCACATGGGTAAAACGAAACTTCTTTTCATTAATAACGGGTGTAAGTAGGAGGTACTTAACCTAAATAATAAACTTGCATTCGTATGTATACTTATATTGTTTGTGCAATAGTTGTGGGTCGATATTGGCCCGCATGTGGACATAAAAATTGTTTCAACAATAATTAAGAGTCGATAACAACTCCGGGTTTTTAAAAGGATAATTTATAAAGTCTCTGTTTCGAGACTAAACACTTTTCTATTCAATACCTTAAATATAACCAGTTGTGGACGATTGACGATAATTTCATGGTCATTATTATCATTACAGCCAAAAAATGTCCACTGCTGGACATAGGCTCTCCTTTGGAGTCGCTACATCGATCGATGCAGTGCGTCTCGCATCTAGCGGATTATTGCGGCCTTTACCAAGTCATCGGTCTACCTTGGAGTTAGTAACATTTTTAATTTTTAATTTCATAAAAAGAGGTGGTTATCAATTCGGATGTTCGATCATAACTCTGTCATATATATAGACGGATTTGCAATTTTTTTTTTTTTGATCGAAGTAGGGTTATTTCAAAATGGCTCAATTTAAATTACGTAAAGATCTGAAGAAGAAGTTCGGTGATTGATAATTAAATTGATATGGACTGGTTGGAGTATGCGAAATGTTGGATTATCAGAACTAAAAAGTGAAAAATAACAATCTTTTTACAGTAAAATAATATTCCCGAATTCCAAATACAAACCACTACAAAATACAAAGTAACTTTAATTTTCGAAGTCGGTGTTTCTGGTGCGGCGCCTTCGTTTTTTGACACCGACTTCTAAAATTAAAGTTATTTAGTATGTAGTTAGTTCCCAAAACAAATAGTCAGTTTTCATACACATAAGTATACTTACTCATTTAAGTTCATTCATTTATTTCAAATGAACCATTTAAAGACACTTTAAAAAGTTATAAGTATGGCAAGTTTCAGCTTAATCAGCCGTTACACAATGCCGGACATACGAACGAAGCAAGTTAATAAAAAGGTTTTTAAACTCATACAATGATCCTACTTGTCAAACCATTCAATAAAATCATAACTGAAGCACGCAGAAAACACACTCACAAAGAAAACTGAATCCCAAGTCATCAAATTAGCCAGACAGATCGATTTCCGCCCACCTATACATAAATAGACCTCTATTTATCCCATCAGAGACGGTTCAATATTTCTACATATTTATAGACAGGTATGCGACAACCCCAGCATCCCCCTGTCTGGCGGATTAATTACTGAGCGCCAATCGCCATAGAGCAACGAAACGCCTCCGCGACCACAGCTAGTCTCGGCGTTGTGAAAACTTTTCATTCACACCACTGAATTGATGGCCCGTGGCAATAGTGATGTTTCCTGTTTGAAATATAATATTCTATTTGATTATCAAAAAATAGGTATTAGTCAAGTATTTATAATAATAATTGCCTAAGATAAAACGCAATAAATTTCAGGAGTGGGGACTTGTGAAGTCACTTCTATGTAAAAAGTGTACCAAGGCGACACGTCAACGCGAAAACTCAACGCATTGTGTATCGTCTTCAAACATGAAGACGATACACAATGCGTTGAGTTTTTTTTGTTTGACAAAATAAGACACGGAATGGCTTATCTAATTGTACCGTGGTCTATGCTAACTGCGATAGGTGACACATCAGACAGTGGGACCTACAAACTGAGAGGGCTTTAAAGCTAATTTAATCCGTCTGTCTGTTTTAGGATTAATAAGTTAGCCATTCTGTGATTAAGTAGGGAAGTGTCAATTTTGAAATAATGGATTATCACAAACTACTAACAACAAAAACTTTGAAATATACTGTAAAATTTAGATACTTATTTTTTGCTTTAGTTGATTTTTTTCACTGATAGAGCCACACCATAGCTGAGTATTATAGGCCCATAGTAACGCGTACAAAGAGTGCGACTTCTGTGAGATAGGCCACAGGGGCAAAACCGTTGAAAAAGCTAGTTAGGTCTTAAAAAAAACTACATACATACATAGCCCAAACGAAATCAAGCTCCATAAAAACGAACTAAAAGTAATCTCAACATTTGCAAACTTGCCGTACTTTCGGTTCGGTTTCTCAACATGCCGCCGATATTACCAGTTACAGCCGAATGAAATCTCACATTACGACACAATCTTGCCTAAAATGAACACAATTTAAGTACTATAAAATGCATGTGTTAATATTGACACGATTTTGGTATTATGCATCGTAGAAATCAGTGAGACAACATTTTCGCACTCACGGATAATTTTCGCAGAAATGAAATTTTGATTTCTAGTTTTTATTCCGGAATTTATATCGTTAAATTTCTTTGCGAGAATCATTGTTGTTTGTAATTGAATTAAAAATAATTAGAAGTTATTATAACCAAACTTATCTACATAATGCATTTTTCATCTTCGATTCTAAGAAACAATCGCGTTGAGAATTTTCACTGATATTATATGTACTGAACCGTAAACAAGTATTTGAAATTCAGTTATTAATGTTGAAATAATCATTAAATCACAAATCTTAAAAACGATTAGAAACAATGATATAGTCTCAAACCGAACACTCGGAAAACGGACAAAGACTAAGCCGATTTGTGAATTACTCAATTTAACAAGGAGACTTATTAATTTGCTTTTACGTAGATCGATAATTTATAAAAAAGAAATGGGTATTGCTAGCATCTTGTTTAAAAAATTTGTTAGACTGAGAGTGTCGAATTTTCAAAGAAATTTATATATAGATAGATAAGTCATCAATATAATTATTAATACAAACATTATTATTAAAAACTTCGAAGCCGTAGGCGCTCGCAATTTTGAAAGAGGCCGTATCCTCGACGACAGCGGCGAGCGGAGCGGAGTTTTTATCGATGAACAATCCCCGCTACCCCCTCTCCCCAAACCCCTCAGCCGCACAAGGTGCCGCCTTCTGCCGCTACCGTCGAGGGCGCTAGCTATCATCGACATGAACAAAGGCTGACTCTGAAAAAATTAAATTTTCGACAGAATTCGTATCAGACTACTGATTATTTATAAGATTCACTCACGGGTGATACACTGGCCGCTATTGCTGCAATGTCCGGATACCACTCATAGATGAAAAGTAAATTCAATCGTTCACGAAAGCTAAGAGGATACGCCGCCTCCATCTTCAGTGAGAGAAGACTTCGTAAGCGACTGAACTGACACAAGATTTTATTTTCACTTGCCTATACATAATTTATGGAAATTGACAGAGGAAGCAAAACAACATACCCGTGGTATTAAAAATTTACTAAAATTAAATGTACAGATGAATAATTAAAAAAAAAACTAGCTTCCATCCAAGTAACGAACATGAAGTCTTTTTTCAAAAACTGCAAACTCAAACGACTACCAGCTCCCGCGGCCCGGGCTAGAATGACAGTCGACCGGGTCGAAACGCACGGTACCCTAGATAGAACAAAGAAGCGCGCGCACAATACTGCATCGTTGCCGCAGTGCCCGGCCGCCATTTTGAAGCTTCCCTAGGACCTTTTTATTTTTTTTAATTTAAGGATGGGCAATCATCGAATGGCGAAGTGGAAGGTAGTATCAAACTCCTGTTGACTAAAAACCCATCCGTGTTCCTTCTAATGCCTTTTGCATTCCAGGACCGCAGTGACTCTTTCGAACAAATTTCGCAACCCTGCTTCCCACGTCCACCTCCTTACATATTACTGCATTTTATTTTGCGTCTCACGTACATGGGTTAAATTAATTGCATGCCAAGAATCCTCGCAAAAGTTGCGCAAGTATAACCCTCTTGGTGAGTGCATTTATTTCGAATCATGCGGCCGATAATTTGAAACGGTGCAGGAAGTAGCAGAACAAAGACACCCGCATTTCGGATGCGCGCGCATTTCCCATCCCCCTATTTAAGAGAAGCACGCCTACACCCGTTTCCATTTCTCGGAAATCCAGACAAGGTGGTACTCGCAATGCAGCAGTCGGTTAGCAAATCGTTGGATTAATTAATACTGATAGAAGAGAAGAGAGTTTTCAAGTGTCGCAGCTTTGAAATAAATCACCGGAAAGTGTTTAACTTCATTCCAATACGCGTGTGTGTGATCTCAAACAGTTTCGCGTCTTTGAAGCGATTGGAAATATATAACTGTTAGGGATTTTTTTCTGAATTACGGAAGGCAGACGCAACATCAAATAGCGGAGCAAGCATCCATTGGTTTAGTATTATTATTACATTAAATAAGGCTATGGAAGACACAACGTGGTATATTGCCTCTGCCTGTCATTTTAATTGTCTGCGAGGTATGTAGCGAAATCGTAGTTTTTGTTCATGCCTCCATTAGATATGATCATCTTGTTTTCCTGCTCGCAGGGCTGCCATTTTCTTAGGCTTATGCCAAGTATCTGTACTGCACAAGCTTTAATTCAAACTTTAAACGAATTAGCTTGGTTGGTTTTGAAAAGTGACCATGAACAAAGACAAGCTTCAATTAGACGCAGCAAACCGTTATTTTGAACCAGTACCAAAACTAGGTCGGACCAGAAGTCTGACCTAATTTAATTACTTCGGAGCCATGATGATCCGGCAGCTGTCAGGCTGTGTCCTCGACGGCAGCGGTGAACAGTGAGGTGAGGGGGAGCGCGAGATCCTGTATCGACCCGAAATCACTTCGTTTACCACCTACCGCGCTAGCCGCCACCTTCTGCCGCTACCGTTGAGGGCGCTAGCTACTATGGCACACGAACAACGAGATCTCTTTGACGGAACTTGAAAAATTTGTATTTTTGACGGAACTTGGATGAATTCAATAACTCGGACAAATTAACAACGGATTCACTCACGAATTCGAATGAAGGACAATGTTGGTGTGATGCCCGCGAAGCTCTGCACCGCTGTCATGTTGGAGTCAGGAAACGGGTGACTGATGATGAGATTCCAAGAAATCACTTCGGAATGAAAACTACATTCAATTGTTCACGAAAACCAAGAGGATACGCGGCCGCCACCTTTAGAGTGGAATGACTTCGTAATCTACTGCATTGACGCAAGATTTAATTTTCACTTGCCTATACGTAATTTATGGTACCTAATTGAAAGAGGAATAACGGATTTAACATAATATTTAAAACAACCACCCGATGTGTCAGAATTTTACTCAAATTATATGTATAGACAAATAATAAAAAAACTATAGCTTCTATCAAAGTAATCAACATGTTAAGATTTTTTATTTCAATAATTGCGAATTCTAACGACTACCAGCTCCCGCGGCCCGAATTGGAATGGCGGTCGCCCAGGCCGAGCCGCACGGTACCCGAGGTAGGACAAAGAAGCGCGCGCACAATACTGCATCGTTGCCGCAGTGCACGGCCGCCATTTTGAAGTTTCCCAAGGACGTACGTATTAATTTTATTTTGCGTCTCATGTATTTAAATGCCATATAGGAATTAAAATTGCTGCAAGTCCAATCGTGCAAAGAATCCTCGCTAGAGTTGCATTCGTATAATCCTCTTGGTGAGTTTACCTATTGCCAAGCATGCGGCCGAAAGTAGAGGAACAAAGAAACCCTCATTTCGAATGCGCGCGCAGGTCTAACCTTCCCCCCCCCCCCTCCTTCGAGCGAATTACGTTGAAACCCGTTACCAACGTTACCATTTCTCGGAAATCTAGACTACGTGGTACTCGCGATGCTGGATTAGTTAAAAAATTGTTCGATTATTAACAGTGATCCGAAGAGATTTTTTAAGTGTCGCGGCTTTTAAATGAATCAGGGAAAAGTGTTACACTAAATTCTACAACGCGTGTGTGATTTCGGACAGTGTTACGTTTTTAACGTATGACCGGAAAAATAAAACTGCTGGGAAATGTAAGTTTTTCCCAATTACGGACACCAGATGCAACATTGACTGGCATCCGCGGGTTTAAAATTGTCTTATTCCTATGGATTTATTTTGCTAGCCTAGTTTATGCCACACAACTGGGCAAAGTCTGGTTCATAATAGATTAAATTAGTCCATAGAAGTCACAACGCGGAATTCGCCTGTGTCTGCTGCCCCACCTGACATCATTTATTTAGATACTCTTATATACTTGCGTTTCGAAAACCCAAACACAAACGAAGCCGTCGCCAATTTGAACCATGGTCAAGAATAGCTCAGACTCATGCTTCGGAGTCTTAGTCGCCATTTTGAAATGCTCTCGAAACATCAAAATGTGACGCCTTATCCTTGACGGCAGCGGCGAGTAGAGCGGGGGTGCAAGCGGTGCGAAGAGCGCGAGATATTGCATCGATCCGGAATTCTCCTCCCCGTTCACCGCGGTTAGAACCCCCTCTACCGAGCTGGTCACCAACTTCTGCCACTGCCGTCGAGGGCGCTAGCTAGTATCACACCGCAAACCCCGAAACGAACAAAGACAACTTTTTCATGAAACTCTGAAAAATTGAATTGTATTTTACGGATTCACTCACGGATGCGAATGAAGGCCAATTTTGCTGTTATGTCCGTGAAGCTCTACACCGCAGTTATGGTGGAATCAGGAAACTGGTGACTGATTTCGGTCTTCGAAGAAAACACTCCGAGATAAAAACTAAATTCGATATTCTACAAAAATAAAGAGATCTTCGCAATCTTTAGTGAGGAAAAACTTTGTAAACAACTACACTGGTGCAAAATTTTATTTTCACATTGCTACTCATAATTTATTGAAATTGAAAGAGGAATAACAGATTTCACATATTTAAAACAACACACCCGATGTGTAAGAATTTTACTCAAATTATATGTATCGAAGAATACTAAATAAACTATAGCTTCTATCCAAGCTACTAACATAGTAACGCTTTTTGTTTTCAAAAGTTATGAACTCAAACGACTACCAGCTCCCACGGCTCGGGCCAGAGTGGCGGTCGCCTGGGCCGAAAACGCTCGGCATCCTAGAAAGAACAAAGAACACCAAGATTCTTATGCGCGCGCACAATACTGCATCATTGCAGTAGTGCGCGGCCGCCATTTTGAAGCTAGCCCACCTACGTACCCTTATACTTTCCACAATTTTTTTGCGTCTTTCAAATCTTCGTTACAGTTGCGCACGTATGACTCTCTTAGTGAGTGGGAGCTTCTATTTCGAAGCATGCGGTCTATATTTCGAAACTGCTTAAGACACTCCCATTTCAGATGCGCGCGCATTACCCACCCCCCTATTTAAGAGAAGTCCGCCTATACCCGTTTCCATCGTTACCATTTCTCGGAAATCTGGACAAGGTGGTGCTCGTGATGCAAAATCCGGGTAAATCGTAAGATTAAAACGAATCATCTAGTGACGCAGAGACTATATTAACTAACGTAAAGTGTTGAGTGTCCAATACGCGTGTGTGATCTCGAACTGTTTCGCATTATTGAAAGACTATCGGAAAAATTATAGCTGCTTTGGAAATAGAAGGTTGAAATTGCATCCGTCTTAAGTAATGGTCTTATTGGAGCCCAAAATACCGATGTCGAAGGTTATTTAAAATATAAATGAACGAATCGATTGATTTTCTGTTGGAACGTTCTCGGAGGCTGAATACTAGAAAGTAATTTGAATAAAAATAAACTAACCTTAACATACACGTCCCGAAAATACTACAGAGTCAATCATAACATTGTTTTCTTCTTCTAATAAATATACAAGCAATGCACACCCACAAACACATGCACGTTTTTTATATAATATTCGCGATCACGACACTAAACTACAAATTAATAAAAATATATTCACTTCAACTAAAATTACGTTTAGACCATGGAAGCCACAACGCGGAATAGCCTACGCCTGCCCCACCTGATATTCATTTTAATTTTCTTCGAGGTTATTCGCGTTACGCGAATAAGTTTGCGTTTGCGAGAAACCATATGATTCGATTTCTTTTTGTACTGCAAGCGCGGCTGTTATTTTGTTATGCTCATGCGAAATAACTGTAAAGCGCAAGCTTTGTTTCTCACTTACAGATCTATCGTCATTTTAAATCTATCTAGAGACGCGTCCTATACAACTCTGCTAAAAGTACAACAAGCGTTTTGAAATACCTTTTGCGTTTTTTCGCAGATTTGAATTGCCGTATCTGGCCACGTCGAGTTGGTTTTATTTTTACTCGCTTCGCCCAAGTTACAGCCATTTTACATTGCTGTAAATTTCGCCCCGCAATTTTATGTCTTTTTGCGTTAGTAACACAGAGGGAATCGAATCGCCGTTTTTTCGCAAAGGCAGGGGTTGATATGTCGCAAATTAACCGCCGCTATTCGATCAATACTTGGCATTTTGTATCAAAACTGATTCTAAAGCTTATCTCTTAGTACTGTTATATTTAATATTCCAATCACTGCAAACGCTTTCTATTTCACTTTCGAACATTTCGTTTTCCTCGTCCTGTGTTTCATTATATCCCTTATTGGATTGAGCCCCAGCCAAAATTGGTCATGCGCAGTTTCAAAGTTCGCTGGTCATATCCACCATTTTGAAATTTCCTCCTTCCCCTCCTTGCACTTCCTCACCGCGCCCGAGCTACGTTATGTAAAAAAGGGAAAGCGAGAGATCAAAATTTAAGTGCACTGATATGAACCACAAAATCATTCAATCACTCACTGATAACGTAAAAACAATCACTTCACATTTCACTTAATTTTGCACCAAATATTCAATGACTAAAAAACGAATAATTTGTCCCACTAATTTATATAATGAATTGTTGAAGTCTTAATTTTGTAAACTATTTGACGAAACTCACGCAAGCGACACGGCTCAGATACCATCATTCACACAAAGACACTATCAAACAATATACGACAAATAAACGAATCGACTTCTCGCGGCCAGGATCCAAGCTAGACTGTGACGAGGGCCTAGGACTCTCGAAGCTCATTCGATTAAGCCCAGATTTATCTGCACATGCGTAGAAGAGATGCTAGCTATAGCAGGTCATAGCTATACCGGCCATTTTGTGCTACCCACTATCCAGTTCCCGGAATTCAGATCAATGCATGAACTGCGTTACATTTATGGAACAAAGAACTATGGGTGACCCAAGATTTTTGTTCAAATAGCAAATCTCCATTATTTTACTACATTCAAGCAAAACTGACACATTTCATAAACTCAACACTAACAAAGAAAATCCGTATGCCCGCAAATAATAGCTTACAAGAATACGTCATCGAGATAAGCTATGAAAATTAAGAACCACACAAATCACTTGATCAGAACGACTATTTAAGAAATTACTCTACGTTTAAATTTACTAACTTATATAATGTATTATCTTACTAAAAAAAAATCTACCTTCCATCCCACAAGAAAACAAGAAAACGTCGTCGAGTTAAACTATGTAAAATTAGGAACCACACAAATCACTAGAAACCAACGATCTTTTAAGAACCGACTCCACTGTTTAAAATTATTGATATGTAAGTTTTATTTATCCCACAAAAAAACCTACTACCTATGCTAAATACGCGATTCGCATTCACCAACTCCCTCTTAGAATCTGATAGAACCCAGTTCGAAAATCTAATTCACCCCAACCAACTCATTTCGCGCCTACTTACAACCGTCTACCTCAACGTTATTGCGAATTTCCCCCACACAGTTTTCGACATCTTGAAACAAAAACCGGCCACGACTTCTCAATTTCTATATAACGTGATTTTTATATCACCATCCAAAATTTTGCCGGTACCAATAAAAATACAGAGCTTATGCGAAAAGAAAGTCTTGAAAAAGGAAAAAAAACTGTTCACTGAATTTTTGATAGCGTACTTCGAAAAATGTATAGAATAACAAACAATATATTTTGCTATTTAAAATAATAGTAATAATTTATTTCATATTTCTGGATCAAGGCGCCGTGCACTGATTTCTCGATCAAGAATCCAGAAAGCATTACTCCTGGATACGGCGCTTATTATTAGAAAGTTGCTCTCTCTGGAGCCCTGACTACCGGTAGCTTGGACCCTGTTCCCGATACCGGTGGGCTACTTTTTTATAGATAGGTGTATTTAAAAATGTAAGAATATGTAAGTATAATAAATAAGTGGAATAATAATGGTTTATTTTCAGACATAAAGAGTTGATTTTTATTTTTCTTCAAAAATCTCGTTCCTGATAAAATTTCGATTTCGATTTTTCTCGATCGAATTGGTGCATGTGTTGCCTTATGTTACGGCAATACATTCGATATAATTCTCTATCACGACCATTATTTTGTTTTTTTTTTTTAAGATAGGAAACAATCAAATGATTCCTTCCGCTCTGGGCGGAGCGTGTTGCTCCTGATGCCCTTTGCGTTCCAGGGCCGCGGTATCGCGACCTAGATAGCTGTTATACCGACATAATGTTCTTTTTTTATTTTTCACTTCAGGTTCGGTGCCAAGCTCTAATGTCTGCTAAGTGATATATAGTTTAATACCGAACAGGTCCGCCACAAGTGCTAGTGAAAGACGCCAAAAATGTGTGGGTCGAAAAAAAAAAACAAAGGAGATTGGGCACAAAATGGTTTAACGAACACGATATTTAGTCATTTTGTTTATTAAATTAGAAAGGCAGAATGTAGAGATCATCTGATTTTACCTAATTAAGTATTAGAAAATATGCGGTCAAAGATGAGAGAGTTAAATTTTGTATAAATCATTTTATACAAAATTTAACTCTCAAAAAATGCAAAACAAAAAAACTGTTGTTTCCTACATTTTGTGTTAGTAAAATTGTACTGAACTGCTGACTGTTAATTTTGTAGTGGTAACTTTTTAAAAAAAATCGTTTCCTTGTATGATACCTAACGCCTGACCAAATTTTATGGTTGGTGATAAAAAATCTTCAAGTTATTTTTTTATAGTGAAATGGATTTGCTCTTGACTCTAGTCTAAGTCACAGGTGACAGAGACAAATTCGACGATGGAATGAGCTTACCCAGAAGAAACTCTAACTTTGAAGAGATTAGGGTTGAATGCGTTCAGAAAAACAGATACAGGCAGAGAGTTCCACTCCTTTGCTGTGCGCATTACAAAAGACGATTGAAAACGCTTGGTGCGAATTGGTGGAATAGCAACAAGGTAGGGATGGTAACCTACAGTGCGTCTAGATGTCCTATAGTACTTTGGTGCCCACGGTTTACCTAAAAACCTTATGAAAATAAAATAGGAGTAACAACATTCTTACCTAAATTCTGATGAAATCGCCTCCAAAACTGCACTTAACCGAAAAGAAGAACAAAGAAAGATCGAAGGACAAAGAAAAAAATTGAAGGTCACCCACTTAAAACCACCATTTAAAAATTAATAAAGAGAACCGGCAAGAAAATTGATATAACAAACGAATCACTTACATTCTATAAATAATCACAGGTGAGGGATTTGTACTAAGTTTATTTAAATTTAGAATTCTGATAAGGCACAACCGTTTATCACGGAAGACTCCCGCGGCACTAGCTGTTGATAGCCTGCATCCCGGCGGAGGCTCGACTGAACTAGACGTAGCGCGCATGCATCGTATGATTGATTTAATGCAAGGGTACGTAGTACCTGGGAGGGAGTACTGCGTCTGATTTATTTATAGCAACAAGCTAGCCCGGCCATCGAGGGCCGAAGTCCCGAACATGCGTACTAAGTGCTAGTTTCAGTGCTAAAAGCTTCCGCGCGCCCCCGGTTGCAGCGGCGAGGCCAATTATTACACAAGGGATCAATATTCAGTCCTCTATCTATTTATTACTGGTTTGGTTTGGAGCGTCATTTTCTTTGTGTAGACTCTGATTTGAATTTCAATATCATTTTAGGTGGTGGGTGCATTCTTATTGAGAACTGAAGTCAACTATGAGTTAGATATCAAAGCCACGATAAGCTTTACTTACGATGTGATACAACAAAGAACATTCTAAGTTAAGTCCTTTAAGGCTGTAAAACGAAGACTGTCGTTTTAACCACCTGTAGCTTTCTCTAGACACTTTTCTACAACCCCAGTAGGGGATTGAATTCTTCAATCTCCAAAACATCTCTACAACTTATTCCTCAAGTTCTTTTAAGATGTTGGATTTTTACCGAAGTGCATTTTTTAAAACCATAAAACGAGACTCTGAAGAGAAAGATCTTTTCTCAATTAAGATGATCTCTAAAGAAGGAACATGTTGCCTTATCCCCAAGATGCTACTAACATGAATTGGCAACGTTCCAGTGAGCCACATGAGACTTGGAAGCCCCAAAGCACGTGGTAGTTGTTTGATAACACTGACGCTGCAAGGCATACATTATTCAAGACAGAGTCGCTACGGCTGTTCACACATCGGATCCCCAGAGACTTGGTCTTTTCGCAATACGAAATCTGCTTATACACATACATAGCAGTACTTTTCTTAAGTAACCAACATATTTAACTAAAAACACCGCGCTAAACGACTACACAAAAAAAAAATGGAAGTCTTTATTCGACCTCATCAAATTTTTGAATATTTTTTCGCGGCGGTAAATCTACTAAGACATCCCCGCAACTAGAGAGTTTTCCATTAAAGCTAACAATGTAATTGTTAAAAGGGATATACCTAGCAACACCAAATCTCCAGATCCGAAACCAAACCAATAATTTAAGTCGAAATTCTGAAGGCAGGAAGGAAGTTACAAGAATCATCAACCATACAGTATTTAAGACCATATTGGCATCGCTCCAAATAAACCACAAGAGACTAGTAGTGCCCAAGCACGTGGAAAATGTTTGTTTGATAGCACGCCGCCTGCAGCTCATACATTATTCATGGTTTAGTGCTGGTACGCTTTTGAGCTGTTCAACTAGTAGTCGTTTTGATACAGTTGCTCCCATTCGTGGATTTATTGAAATGATGCGTTAGTGAGTTGAATAGTGGTGATAATTGACTTACTAATATGCAGCTTTCATTAAGTTAAATGACCTTACTGCTTTATTGAATTAAATTAGATTTTCTTTTTTATTTGATTAATTTCAGAAAATTTTACAGTTATATATTACAATAGAAAGTAACGATATGTAAAAAATGGCAATTTACAAGTTTACTATTATTTATAGAATGAATAATAATACAAATCTCACGAGAACAGCTTAGGGGTAATGTTCAACTAGTAGTCGTTTTGATACAGTTGCTCCCATTCGTGGATTTATTGAAATGATGCAGTAGTGAGTTGAATAGTGGTGATAATTGACTTACTAATATGTAACTTTCATTAAGTTAAATGACCTTACTGCTTTATTGAATTAAATTAGATTTTCTTTTTTATTTGATTAATTTCAGAAAATTTTACAGTTATATATTACAATAGGAAAAATAAATTACAATAGAAAATAACGATATGTAAAAAATGGCCATTTACAAGTTTACACTTTAATTTATACTATGAATAATAATACAAATCCCACGAGAACAGCTTAAGAGTAACGAGCATACATAAGTTCATTCACGCTCAAAAATATACAAAAATCAATTCATAAATAAAAAACAGCGTTCAAGTACTATCTATACCAAAAAAGCAATCAGTCAAAGTTTTCTTGACTTGTTTAATGTTGCTTGTAAACAAATCAAGCAAGCAATTATGTGTTCGTCCTACGTATTTGAATGGTATTATAATCCTTATTGTTACTATGTACTACTACTGTATAAGTAATTGATGGTTATTAGAAGAAGAGTTGCAGGCGCGGACCCCAAATAAGTTGAAATAAAGGCAAGAGAATTATGTTGCGGAATTTGTTCGAAAGAGTCACCGCGGCCCTGGAACGCAAAGGGCACAAGAAGGAGCACGGGTGGGTTTTAGTCAGTAAAAGTCTGACACTCCCTACCGCTCGACCCAGGGCGGGAGGGGTAATTTGATGATTTCCCATCCAAAAAAAAAAGGGCAAGAGAATTATTGTTTAAAAACACAAATACCGTTTCTATTAAAATAATGCATAAAATAAACTTTTACGCAAGTAAAACAGACAGACAAACGATACATCTACTATAGATTTAAAACAGTTTATGTAGCTAGAAATTTAAATGTAAAAAATATAAGTGTCAAAATCTCGCGAAGAAAAAAAAAATCTTTCATTTGCAAAGCATCGCATTAAATGACAGGATAGAAACAGTTAACCAACCACACTGGGCCCGCGTGGTGGATTATGGCCCATTCCCTCTCTTAGCGAGGAAGCCTGTGTCCCAGCAGTGGGAACGTTAAAAGGCTGATTATGCTATTAGGCTAGGGATAGATAATGGGTTGTGCGGGTCTGGTAGCCAGCCGTTCCACGTAAAATACTGGTATCTAGCTGAAACTGGTTTGACTAGGGGCCGGCCTCAACATAGTTGGGAAAACGCTAGACAGACGATTATAGTGAGAGTCACAAAGCACGTGCATAAAAAAACAAAGCACCTGTTAACTCAACAAACCATTCATTATTCATGGCTCGACTCTCGGTCCCGAATGAGCTATTAAACGGGAGCAGTACTAATTAATGGCGCTCCCTGAATCAGTGCGCTTTGGAAAATTAAAATCCAACTACAAAGTTACATAGTTACTGAGTTTTCTGTAGATAGATGTTTTCACGAAAATAATGGTTTTACAGACTGCTAATTTATCTTAAAATTACATGAATAGGTTTTAGCTTTAAAGTGAACAGCAAAACGAAATTAAGCATCTTTGAGCCAGGCATTGTTTTTAATTCATAGATAAGGTGACAGAAATATTAGTTGAAATAAATCATTCTCTACTACTATGTAGTCTATATACTTATAAGGAATTCTTGTCTGCGTAAAACACAGGCAATATTTTATCATATTTACTCAAAAGTATGAAAATCTTACTAAAATTATGCTTTGCGCCGTGTTTACAGTGGTATATTTTGACTCTTTATTTGAAAAAGTTTTGGGAATACTTTTATTGTGAGTACAGGTAAGCGGAATTCCCTGCCAGAGTCTGTGTTTCCTGATAGCTACAAACTGGGGTTCTTTAAGTCAAGAGTGAATATATTACTTCTTGGCAAGCGAGCTCCACCGTCGACCACATCATCGTTATCCAAACGCGAAACAATCAATAATAAAAAAAACAACGCCTTCTGATCAACCCACACACTACAAGCAGTAAGCACAAAACAATTACAACGCCATCTGATGAGCCATTTATCTGATATACAGTCCCATCATGGAACTTAGAACTAAAATGGCTGACGCACAGCGACACTGAAATCACAGTGCCATCTACAATCGTAGAAACAGTACCTGACATGGCAAAAAAAGCAATCACTCCGTACAGCGAGAGCGAGGAGATATAGCCCAACATGCAACTATAATAAACCCTGACGACGCACAGCGTCGCTGAAAACAAAACAATCTAAAATTCAACAAAGAAATCTGACCTCTGAGTTATCTAAACTGTCAGTCTATCATGCATCTAAATAAACATGGATAGCCCATAACGGCGATAAATCAAACATTTGCAAGAACATGACAATCCAGGTAGAAAGGCAACCTCATACGCCAAAGAGACAATACTAACAGACAAACTTCAACACAATGCCACAAATGTGCGCCCCGCTAACAATTCCATACGCAGATTGTAACGTAAATCAGCGCCTCCGTTTCAGAAACATGTGAAAAGAAAAACACGGTGCAACTCCCAAGTTATTAAAATTACAACGCCATCTGATCAACTCTTGAAATACTTACTAGTATCGAAGATATCCTGTTATACAGTCTGTCCTCTGAAAGCATATGAACAACTCATGGCGCTGCGTGTAACGGAAGATATAAAAAAGTGTAGTACATTTCATGTTAGTTCTCAATTTTGCCACGGTCATGTTATACGGGAACATAAATCAGCGCCAACATTTCGGAACTACGCGTAAAGGGGACGGTTGCAACGACATGAAATCACGATGCAGCCCTTACTCTGTTAACAAGTTCATAAATCAAACGCCAGATGGCGTTGACCTTACGTCATCACGCGGTACTTGAGAGATATTTGAATAAAGTGAAGAAAATGCACTGAAAAGTGGGTTTATTACCTGTTAGTAATCTTACTGAGAAACAGTATAGTTATAGGTCTTAAATATAGTATCAGAAAAGGCGTTAGGAAAAAGAATATTTTAAAGTTATGAGAGTAATTACGGAAGTCATATTATGCGATTGAAGCGCCATCATTTATAAGAGTATTTGAACGGCGTGTACAATGACGTAAAGTGGACAAGGTGGGGACGAGCAAAGACAACAGCAAAATATCTAAATATATTTTGATGTACAAATTAATAATATTTCAATGCAATAAATACATAAACTAGTAGACTATGACTCAACTTCCATTCAACCTTTTTTTTATCACACCGCTCACCACTCAAATAGTTGAGGGCAAACCTTTCCCCACAAACGAAATAAACAATATTCGACCTCTGAGTTTGTTTTGGTTTTTCTTCTTAGGAAAGTTGGCTAAGAAACACCGGCCTCATCTAGCTTAAAATTAGCAAAAAATATTGGACGTGTAAAAGTGTTGTGTTGAATCAACTTGCAAAATAAATATCATTTCACTAGCTGCTGCCCACGACTTCGTCCCCGTGGAATCCCCGATTTCAAAACATTCTTTATCGCTGCTCCGCTCCTATTGGCTTAAGCGTGATGATATATAGCCTAAAGCCTTCCTCGATAAATGGTCTATTCAACCCAAAAAGAATTTTTCAATTCGGACCAGTAGTTCCTGAGATTAGCGCGTTCAAACAAACTCTTCAGCTTTATAATATTAGTATAGATTTATCATAAACAGTGCCAGAGACCTTCGACAGGGTCGCGGAATTCGTTCGAAAGAGTCACCGCGGTCCTGAAACGGGGCATTAGGAGGAGCACAGGTGGGTTTTAGTCAGTCAGAGTCTATCACTCCCTTCCGCTCCGCCCAGAGCAGGAGAAGAAATTTGATGATTACCCAACCAGAAAAAAAGGCCTTCGAAAGCTGTCATCATCCACACTCACACCCACACACACACACTCACACTCATCCTCAATGAAATGGCAATGAGTGGACCAGCAAATTCATTCAGTAAAATAACAACAAAACTTAAGGCGTGCATGTCTTCATATATTTCGTGAGTGCCTTTTTTTCATGCCTTCCTCCTCATATCCTTGCCTAGATCGTGTTTTAAACGACTGTATCCTCCATTAATAAAGAACTTGCATAACGTTGATGGAAAAATTGTTTGTTTTCTAAATAGATTCAAAGCAACTGTTTGAATCGGAAACTTCAGTTGTACGTGGAGTTACATAATGCAGGAATACTGATATTGGAAAAAGATTTAATAATTTGTATCAGATCATCATCATCTGCCTAGCCTTTTTCCCAACTATATTGGGGTCGGCTTCCAGACATACCAGATTCAGCTGAATACCAATATTTTACGTGATGCGGCTGCCTACCAGACCTCCACAACCCATTAACTGGGGAACACGGTATTTCTTGGCAAGACTGGCGTCAGATTTTCTGGCTTCTGACAATCCGTAACGACAGCCAAAGATCTCCAAATGAGGGATCAACGGCTTAACGTGCTTTCCAAGGCATGAAGAAGTCTCGCTATGTTAAGATGGTCACCCATCCACAGACCAACCTCGGCAAGCGTTGCTTAACCTCGAAGATCGACCCGTGCGGCTGTTATAATTAAGCCACGAGCTCCTCAATTTGTATCAGATCACACATTTGTTAAATATCTCTGACTTATTGAATGACCAAAATGTATGAATTCGGAGAGTTATGTAAAACTGTACTGTGTTATGTGTTGCTTTAAAATTGCACACTGCCATTGATCATGTCTCCTTTACGTATATATTTGGTTGTCAGTCTCACTAAAAGTCAAAAAGGGCTTGACCGATTTAATTTTTGTTTATTTTTATATTCGTGTGTTATGGCTTGACCGATTTAATTTTTGTTTATTTTTATATTCGTGTGTTATGTTTTTGTGTTCGGTGCGAAACCGAGCGGATCACAGAAGTAACATTGTTTGTAAACGTGTTAAAATTTCTGAAAGTACGAAATACTTTCACTCACAAAAGCTAAAACAGTAAAAAATGCCTGTGGGCATGCAAACAGGGCATGGGAGCGAAGCTAAAAAAAACAGCAAAGACATCTAAATACATGCCAAACAGTGAATAAAAATCCTTAAGCACCCTGAAAGTAAAAATCAATATAGTTTAGTCTCGTTTAAAATAACAATACCCCAACAGACGACACAGCCCGCCGCTGTCCATAAAGGTACACCTGCCTATCTTCCCACGGAAGCCGAAGGTCAGATGAAGGCAGATTGGCCAGTAAATACCAAGTCCAGTTGTCATGTAGATGTGATGATCAATGTCGAAAAACGGAGAAATGGAGAAAAACGCACAGCAACGACGTAGCAACATAGTATCAATTAAATATTTTGGACACGTGACATTGCAGGGCGTTTACAATAAATTACATAAATTGTATCCTAATCCTAACTATACTATTATTAATGCGAATGTTTCGTTTCAAAAGCTAGCACGCGTAAACCGCGGGACCGATTTTTGATACAGAGATAAAATGGGACCCTTTTTTATGGATGGCATATCATCAAATGACTCCCTGCCGCTCCGTCCAGAGCGGAAGGGAGTGTCAGACTCTTACTGACTAAAACTCATCCGTGTTCCTCCACGTGCCCTTTGCGTTCCAAGGCCGCGGTGACTCTTACGACCAAACCAACTAAAGTGACCCTGGATCATAGGCTACTTTATCTTTTGAGAAAAGCTATAGTAACGCGAGCGAAGCCAAAGGTAAAATCTAGTGGTAAATAAGACAACCCTTACATTAAAAGTGATCGCGAAAATTAAATTAATGAATGAATGGTTGAAGTGGAGATTTTTGATTCACGACTTTCTACGGCAACATTAATACGGAGCTTACAATAAAGGTGATGTCTGTTAATTTAAAATATTATGCTGAATGACAACAAAATAATTACAACAAGGATCAGCTGTGCTATATCTCTACTACCCTGGCCTGTTATTAGATCCGGCGATCCGCCGCGATAATTACAAAAATACCTATGCATGTTTTAAAACAAAATACATTATTAAACAAAAAAATAATAAACGCGCAGCTACAGCAAATGCTTAAAAGGAAATCGAAAAAAAAAAACCGGTTTGCGAAATAAGTCTGTGAAAAGAACATAGAAAACATAATTATGCATCTCGAATTCGCACTTTTAAAAACCTTTAATTTTAGTCATACATATGAAGACTATAATTATACTCTTATTAATGACCATACAACCATATTTTGTTTGTAATTAATTAAATGACTTTTGTCTTTGCTATGACAAACCTGGAAATATACTTATTCTTCCAAATGACGTTAGAAGGGCTGATAATATACCACATGCTATCAGAATCGGTATGCTAATTATAGTGAATCATCGAGGTATGACTTACGGATACTCATTAATGAATGTTTTAAATACATTTCAAATAAGTCTAAGCAATTTTTGTATTCAATTCAAAAACAACAAACGTTTTGACTACCAAATCTTCAAGACAAGGAAGTAGTGACTCAAAAGTGCTGAAAATGGATTAGTTGAGAAAGAGGATCCAACTAAATGCTACTAAACTACAGATCAAATACTTCAAGTCGAAGCTAAGTAACAGAAAACTACACCAATACAACAATTGAACCATAAAAACAACTAATCAGCCAAAATCTCCGAACCATAAAAAAGAAAACAACAATCACAGACTAAACAGTAAACAGCCAGCAATAAGGTCATTTCCCCTGACAAACAAAAACGTTTCGTTGTGCGACCAGAACCTTTTTTTTTCTCCGAATCCTAGAAGGCTTATTAACATCCCTTTTGTAGTAAAAACAGGGATGGACAATACAGTAACAGTCTTATTTTAAGTGCCGTATGCCTCTCTATAGAAATCGGAGGCATTTGATGCATGCTAAGCAAAAAGTGAAAGTACAATTACTGTGAATGCACATTAAAGTCCATAATATATGGGTCAGAATAACCATAATAATGGTTGGTAGATCGTGAATGTTACAATTCAAAATGGTCTAATGGATGCATTAGAAAGATACTATAATTTGGACGTAGATTTAGAAGATGAGACAGACGAGATAATATTTGTAGCTATTCAATATGATTGCAACTTACATCAAACTATGATTGCATCATCTTTTTCATTTTGAAAAAGCCATTTTATAAGAGAAGATACTTACGGAAAAAAGGCAATCAGTTCGTTTATTGATGAGAATAGCAAATCTATTAGGCACACATGTGATATTTTGGATTCGACATTAGAAGAGGTAGTCAAGAAATACTTACGACATATTAGAACAAAACAATAAATAAGAATACTTAGTAAAGGAGCTGAATAGTCAACGCGGTACAGTTGGATTAATTCATGGCGCATTAGCCAAAGAAGGCAAAGCGCTAATAAAAATGTCGTAGAAATTATAGGAGGGGCGACTCTTCTATAGCAGTAGAAAATTATGTGAAGGAAAGTCTTGCTAATCCACAAAATATGTACAAAAAAAAATCAAGTTCCCATAACCAAGATAAAACAAACAAAACAAGATGAGAGCGACACATGACCTTATCGATATAAATCTAAACCATCTTATCAGACTAACAGTCAGATGATATTACGTCTCAATGAGGCTGCGCCTGCGCATAACATCGACACGATAGTGTTTTGTTACAGCAACGATCGCCATTTGTAAGCAAGTGGTACCGTTGTTCGCGCGTGTAATAATAATGAGGACTATATCATCTGAGACCATGAATTTAGGCACGTAAGCTGGAATGTCGTAGATAAAAACATAAAATAGGTCAAATATTGAGTTCGTTTTGATGTCCAGTCGTGGACTATTGATATGGAACGTTAACACATTATTATAATTGTGAAACTATATCTGCTTTCATGGCTCGACAAATACCATACAACATATGTATGAACGACATAGTTGGCACACTGAAGACGAAAAAGAGAGTTAATTCAAGTCTCTAAAAGTCAGATCAATAGGCAAACATTCACAGTAAATTTTTGAACAGTTGTAATCTATTAAGCAAAATAACATTGACCAAAAGTAGGAGATTATACAACGGGATAAATTGAAAAGATTTACAATGTGCCTATTTTCGTATCGTCGTTACTTCAAACCATACGTGCCAATCAAAAGATATTTTAAATTACTTACCAAGCCCAATATTCTTCCCAGTTCTTCTCCTTCGTAGATCCATATCCTCTCGGCAGAGTCGCAGTCTTGGAGTGCCTTCCATTCAAAGATGCGTAAGATCCTCTCTTCTCTTGCAAACTCATCACTGACAGCCTCGAGATAGGTTCTGAACGAAACGACTGGAAGGAACTTTGCGATCCTTCATCAGACTTCAAACTAGTTTGTGAACCTTTAAACTTGGAGCCAGTTATATCAGGTTGGGAGTACTGTTGTTCCTCTTTGTATTCTTCGCCGTTCCCGTTACGGTATTCTGCGAAATTGCCGTTCAGGGAGCGACTACCTGAGTCTGATCTGGCTGGTGGCGGTCTTGGAGCAGTTCGACGATAGTCGTAAGTGTCTGTCCTGCTGAAAGATGAAGTTCTTTTCACCATTTTCGGGGACTCCTGTATGTTCGTCAGGGACGGCATTTTAGACTCTTTTTCTAAGTCTATCTCATGTTCTAGTTGAGTTTGGACGTGGGCTAGCATTTCTTCTAAGTCTCCGAGATCAGGGTCTATGGTCATTTTCTGTCGACGCATTTTGGAATGTTTAGTTTTCGTTTATCACAGGCGAAACACAGCCACTGTCACAGGAAAGAAACGTTTTTATTGATGGGCTCTTTGTTTTAGCACTTGTTTAATTTAAAAGTTCAGTTTTCAACAGTCACAAAACAAACTTATCAAACAACCTATTTAAAATTCGCAGAATCTTAAAATAAAACTCGTCAGCTGATTCTAAACTACGCAACACACAATTCGACAAATCACTCGTGACTAATTTTCGAAATTGGAATTTAATAACCGACGATACCGAAGGCGTGCGCACGCGGCGAGCGTCGGCTCGCGAATGACACAGTTATCAAAGTGAGTGAGTGACACGCACAGTGAACCTCATCCGTTATCTTCAACTGACATCCGATAGTGGGCAGATAAGTAAACAGATCAACAAAAGCTGTTTAAAACCTTATTGCTTAGAAAATAAGGGTTTAAAAATCTTATTTATCAATCGAAGGGACATTGATCGATCAAGTTTTTGCCAAGATGCATTAGCAGTTTGTAAAGTGTTTGTTACTGTGGGATAGGGTTGAAAATTGATTGGTTTGGAAAGGAGATATTTTTGTTTAGTTTGTGGGTTATTGTAAAACTAGTGCAGTATTACAGGGTGGGAAAGTAGTAATTTTATACGTTTATGTCTATATCAATGAGTGCTCAAGCACCGTATACAGTAGAAAAAAAACTTTGAAGCCTGCCTTTTATATGAGTTCAAGGTTTAACCAGAATAATTACGGTTACATAGAATGTTAGCCGCCAACAAGCTACATACATAAGGAAAAAATCATAAATTACATACAATTATCGTCGTTATATGAAATGGGGAAATTTTACTTGGAATTATAATAAAAATAAATTTATAAAGCCATGTAATTCTTAATCCAAAATTAGTGAATTGTTTTTTTTTCTGTATAATATTGCCATTGTAAATTTCAATGAATAAGTACAAACTGTATTTGTAAGTGACGCTCGCATTGTTTGTACTCTCAATATGTCAAAAATACCTAAAACTTTCCTACATTTTAAGAAGTTTTCGCCATTGACTGTCGCCGAGATGACATTACGTCTACTTGAACATTTTTACCCAACTGCCTTTAAAATATATAAATGTATTTAAATACGAGAATTAGCCCATAAATCGTCAAAATACCAACCTGTTACGTTGTTTTCCTCATACTAAACTGTGTAGTGTTTACTATTAAATTATATTTATATACTATAGTTTATACCAATTACAGCACAATGCATGTTTAGATGACATCATTTCACAGAAAAATAAGAGGCAGCGCACGATATACTATTTACATGCGACTTTCGTACTTGAGTAAGAAGTTTGATAGAGAATAAAGGGATGCATCCGATACCGATACAACGGCGATACTTCGGATTTGCCGACATATCGGTATCGGCGATATTTTTATGGTAGATTCAATGATACTTTTCAAATTTCGCGCTTTAAAAATGTAATGTTTGTAAACGGGCGTGTTGTCTATTTCGTTGCAAACGTAAATAAAAATCTTATAAATGTTAATTGTGATTGCTGAAACTATTAATTAATTGAGTTTTATTTATTCTACCTTCCTTTTTGAATTCAATAAGCGTATCGGTATCAGTATCGCCGATATTGTTTTAATTTATGATACGCCAATCTGGCAAAACGTTAGTGACCTCCAAGACGAGCTAAAAGAAACGGGTATTTCTTTTTAGAAACCGTGGCAAGCCCTGCACATACCTACACTATTGACGCAGTTTAAAGTTACATGCATATAACTTGTACAAGCAATTGAATATAATTTACCTTTCTCTGTGCAAAGTTCATCAAATGAACGGAACTAGTATTAGTAATAGATTCCTTTCACTTTTATAGCATTACTTGAGTCATTATTATTTTATACATGAACATGCTTACCGCATAGTTATATCATATTCATCATTCAACACGTTACCCTGTGCTTGGCATGTGTTTAAGTTTTCAACGGTGTTACTGCTTAGAAAATTGTTTTGACAAACGATATCGGACGTCGACTATGATAGGAAATTCAACTGTGTCAATCGAAGAATTGATTTGAAAAAGTTTTATAGAATGTTCCTCGGGTTTTAACAAATAATTTAAATCGATAACGGCTGGACCAATTTGGTTATTATTATATCTTTATTTTGTTTTTTATTCTAATTAATTTAGTACTGTGATTTTTGATATATTTTACATGAGATCATAATAATAAATAATTTGTTCACAAAAATTATTTAAAAAAATAAATAATCAATCATATAAATAAAATAATTACAACATTTAATATTGAAATAGATGAGCCATCCTAAATAAAAAGGTCCTAATGAAATAAAAACCCGTAACTTATTTGAGCACGTGTTATTTTTTTACAGTTACTGCAAAATTTAATGACGATTAATCGCAATAACACAAAGTGTGCGCCCCATCTTACTCTAACAACAGTTTTATCAAATTGTATCATGTACCTAATTGGCAAAGATTTGTTGCGCATTCAATCTCGCGAGTTAATTGAACTAGTGAGACGTCTCATACTGACAGCTCCGTGACGAAAGCTTAGCATTGATATTAATTAATTATTAGGGGGCATTGGACTGTGCCTAGCATATTAACGAGATTATTTTCGTATTGTTTTAACACTTTTGATGCTCAGAACTCATCATAAAAGGTCGAACAATAATTCTGTTCGCGTGGTCACAACTTGCATCCATGTCGGCGCGAAATATAACATAATCAGCCTTTTAATGTTCCCACTGCTGGGACACAGGCCTCCTCTCTAGGAGGGGGAATGGACCGTAATCCACCACGCGGGCCCAGTACGGTTGGGGAATGTCACACGTCTTCGAATTTTTGGTTCTCGAACATGCCAGTTTCCTCACGATGTTTTCCTTCACCGTTTTGAGAGCAGTGGTGATGAAATAAATGACACAAAGAAATGGGCCTGGCTGGGTTTGAACCCGCGACTTACAATTCGTAATTCCGGCCACCACTGCTCTACGGCGCGACATATAACGACGAGTGTTTTCTTCGAATTGTTGATGTTTTCAGAACACGATCTTTGAACTGACAAGAAGAAGAGTAGGTAAGAATCAGGGATTCTCTGTAGCCACGGGAGCCGGGATCGAAGCTACAGGACAAACGATCTTTATGATATAACTTGACATAAAAGTTTTGTATTTATTAGTATTGATAGGTCGCGTTCGAGCACAGCATCAACAGTTGGAAAACTATTTTGTGATTGACAGTGGAGCACGCTTGTCTAGAAGTAACCTAAAAGATCCCCAAGTTGAAGTAAAACCTAATATTATTCAGTTGAACGATTTCTGATCATTTTATCTACAGTCTTGTTAGACACTAGCAGCGCCCCGCGGTTTCACCCGCATCCCGGAGATAGTGTAGCTTCCCAACAGTGACAGAATTTTTCAAATCGGTTCAGTGGTTTCGGAGCCTATTCAATACAAACAAACAATCAAATCTTTCATCTTTTTAATATTAGTATAGATGTTTAGCTAACTGTTACATCGATAATCGTAATAATATCCTTCTAAGAAGGAAGTGATTCACACCGATATAGGAATACTCGGCAAAATCACTACACGTCATTCTATTCAAGTTATTTTGATACATGTTTTTTTTTTAAGGATAAGGGAACTTATTCTTAGAAATATTATTGATATTAATCATTTATATCTATATACGTGTCTGTGCTCTGCATCAGATAAACTACACTACATCTCAACACAATACTAACACTATATAGACTTAGATTTTACATGTTTGCTTGTCAAACGATTCGCGACCACTGTCTACGAAAACAATTGAATGTTATATAACCTAAAGGGTGGAGACCTGGCGTCCTGAAATACAGGCCTCAAGCCTAGTTTAGGCATCAGTCTCCCACAATATACTTACTGTATCCATTTGCTTCCTAGAAACAATGTATTTTATGTGTATTGTGGTGAGAAAATAAATAAACACGTATGGGTTTTTGGTCAGTAAAAGAGTCTGACACTCTCTTCCGCTTCGCAAAGAGCGGAAGATATCATTTCATAATTTTCACCCATAAAAAAAGATCCCATAACTCGCAAAATTTATTCACAGTGATGAGAACAATGACCATTTTTCATATCTGCAATTATTCTATTGCACATAACAAATATCGTCCCGTAGCAACAACAACTTTACCACAGCATATCAATATTGTAATACTGTGACTTCACATTAGAACGAAACAGCCGATTAATTTAGTGTAACCAATGTACTGGGACGCTGCTGTGACAACTATTTAAGTTTTACCTAGATTTGGTTGATCGCTAAGTATAGTTTATCGATCGGTGACAAAGAGTACTATTTCCACCAAGTTCAAATTTTGTGAAATAATTGGCAAAAACGACTTGAGCGGTGTTGTTTGCTAAGGGACGATATGAGAACAATGCAACAACAATAATAATTATGCACCTTACATCATGTTCCCTAAAATAATTCCATAAACAAACAAGGTTAATGACAGAACTATATCTCAAAAATGTTCATGAGGTTATTACCGAAACAGTACAAGTAGCCAAGTAATTAGTGTTACAAACAAATATGGTAGATAACTAACTATTTGTTTACTCGAGATAGCGTTAGTAGACCGACGCTTACCCGGTCAGGTGATAATAGACTGTTCAAATGTTATGCTAGAAATTATTATGTTCCGAAGATAGAAGTTAAATCACTGTTGGAGCATAAAGACGGAGACGAAAGGACTAAATATGAGAGGTATTCGAGCTAACGTTCAGATGGATAAGACACTTTGCTTCTACATGATAAAAATCATGCAAGCATGAAAAAATGGAATGTATAAATATAATAACCATAACGAAGACGGATCACAAGCAATCAGAAGAAAAGTCGCAAGCGCTACAATATCAGAAACTTCAGGTCCCTTGGCGGATGTTGACGATAAAATTTAGTAAAGAAATCAACCGGAAGCAATTGTAAAAACTTCATCTGATGCATCCTAGACTGTCATAAGCCCTACGTGTTACAACTTTGCAAACTGGCAATTGCTCATAGAACAAACTATTATGCTGTAAGCCGAGTTTAAACACATTTGACTGAAATTTAGTAAAACGCAAAAAATCTGGTAGGTGAGGAAAAACCTGCCAAATTGCACTACTGAGTAGAAGAAACCTTACAAATTTTCTGTTAAAGTAATTGAAAGCTTTTTTTTTAGAAATCTTTGCCTGTTGTATCGTGGGTGCGTTTACAAACACATAAACTGACATACACAAACAACCAGACCCGGAACAACTATCGGTAGGCCATACAAATATTTCCGTGCAGGCATCGAACCCAAGACACGCAGGGCAGCAGCCAATCGCTCAACCACTGCGCCAACCCTCTCATCAAAGCCATGATTCAAGGAACTTCGAAAGATCTTGTGACTTCTTTTAAAAGCGAAGCCGATAAAGGGAACTTAAAGAAGACTGACGAATTCACTTTTGGTAATTCTTTGCCAAAGGCGGCTGCAATCATTAATATTAAACACACAGAAGCAACCCCAGCAATAAACATAATAATATTGTAAGTAAATGTAACTGTTATCATAACAACAGGGACATTCGGAGTATCAATGGCGGAAGTCGATGTGGCAACGGAAGATAAGGCGCAAAAGTTACAGATTACAATGTTTCGCAATTGTTTTATTTTTGTTATTTGCATACTGGAGATTGGACCTTGGGAGCTGCGAGGTTGTTGCTTATCAAATGGCAGGTCAAGTTGAAAATCAATTAATTAATATATTTTGCACTTTGTATCTGAACGTCATCATGGTCATAAAATATACCCCAAAAACCGTTCACTCTTTGGGTATACTTTTACCATAATCTGTAAGTTTTCACCGTATCTTCCCCAAATCAAAAGCACCCTTTATCTCAGAAGTTGGTATCAATTTTCTATTGATTTTTTCTTGTAGGTTTTTAACGAGACTTCACAATACGGATGATTTCTGAGTAAAAAAAAATATAATTCTATTAAGTCCGCTAGTTAGATTATCGAAAAATATTGGACAGGTATTTTTTGGTTTATCAAATCAATAGAAAACGACGAAGATAAAAGGAATCAAAGATCAGGAGTGGGGGGCTCGTGAAGTCACGTTTAAGTAAAAAGTGTACAAAGGCGTGACTTCGCGTGAAATTTCAACGCACTGTGTAGTAGGTATTCATTTTTTATTCACGAGAATAACGTATCCAATATTTTTCGGGCAGACAAATAGATGTTATAATGAATCTACCCTATTTGCGCACATTCCAAGAGGATTTCCGGAGAAGTTGAAGCAGTAATTACAGCATCTAACCTCGTCTTCAGAGATCCCAACAAGTAGCAAGACGTCGACAGATTCCCGCAATCGCTTCTGACGTCAGAAAACCTGATACCGTGCAATTGCGACTATTGTTTGAGTAGTAAACAAGCGAAGTATTCAATTGTCATCCGTTATGGGTAGTAGTAGCTTATTGGGTGCAACGTGGCGAAGATAACCTAGATTGATTTGTTCATACATATGTGATTGTCATTGTAACAAAAGTTTTAGAGAAAATCAAAAAGAATAGCTGCTTCAGCTGTCTCTATTAAAAATACTTTTTGATCTGTTACTTGGTTATGATCATGATCTCTCATTACCTTGCCTTCGTCCCAGTTGCTTTGGGGTCAGAGAAAAACACGTGTGTGCCTTTAAATTTTATCATCTAAAAATGAGCCTTTCAATAGACAATAGTTCCGAATATTTCGATTTAGTAGCACACTAATTTCTTCAAAACATTTTGACATGCGAAACACAAATGTTTCACACCAAAACTGCAGCAAACAGCAAGAGCTTCATTTCCAATTCCAAGCTCCCCAATTATGCTCTTTCAACTTCTAGCAGCCTGGTACTTCAACAGTTAGAGCTCATTAGACACATCCTTAGCACGACGCCCCTTGAGCCGTGTGACTTGCTAGCTCATTACACGTCAACATTGTTTAATAATTGTCGGTCAATGGGAGCAGAGGATTGTCAGTTTCCTGCTTTTATACACCTACGCAAGAAATGATAGTTTGAATTGAGACTGTGAGAGACTGATCTGCATGGATCAGTCAATCTTTGTTAGAGAAATGGGTTCTTGGAACCAGTTGGTGGAATGGGCATCAAATTGGCTGGACCTAGATACCATTACGAGTCAGTGGTTGGATGTAGCGTTACCAGCACCAGCACTAGTGTTTGATTTGTATTAAAGTCGAAATTTCAGTATCTGAAGCATCGCCAGAGTCATACTATGACGACTACTGTGGTTACTTAAAGAGTAGATAGATTACACTTTATTGTGAGAAGTATTAAAAAAGGAAGAGAAAGTGGGTAAATAATAACATACACGGCACGATTTTCAAGGTTAAACCCCACTTGCCACCATCACAACATATAGAAATTCCCTCCATACCACGGAAAGCACGGTAAGCCGTTGGTCCCGGCTGTCATTTGTAGATCTTTGGCAGTCGTTTCGAATTGTCAGAATCCACAAAATCTGACAACAGTCTTGTCTATATCAGTTACAATAAAGTTTGGAAAAATCTAGGCAGATGATGATAGAAGAAAAGACATGCCAAGCCCACTGCATGGGACCAGAGACACATGAAGAGTGACTTTCTTTTTGCTTTAGCACTTTGCTAAGAAAAATGTGCTTTAATCAAAAATAATACAGAGGCATTTTAAGCGTTAGATTAAATTTGACAGTATTTTCATGCTTAAGTGGCGTTTGATACATCATCAACTTCAAACTGAGTGTGTGGAAAACAATCTAATTTGTCAAATCTCTTAACAAATATAAGTTGAATACTGCATTCACGTGGCGGACCTGTTCGTACAGTACATGCTGTACATGCCATATTCACACAATATTATCAGCAACAAAAATCTCTCATTAACGTCCCTAATGCCACCATGTCAGTGCACGACTAATTGTCGTCCAATGGGGACCGAGCAGCCAGATTGTCGTCTTCCTGCGCTCACGCACATCCGCCGCATAATCGTCACGTTATTACAACCACATCGACGCATTATGAGCAGATAAAAACCGATCTGCTTCCTGTCGACTCAAAAGCTGGCCAGTTTTTGCGAGATCTGGTTTGGTGGTCAAGTTATTAGAAGCAGGAAGGTCTAGTTTAAGTGGATTTGGTCAAGGATATTTGCCGCAATTGCTCTTGAATTTGAGTTCCTATTAGTTATGTAACCAGGCGGTTGGAAACACCTGTTCCTTTTGAACGTAAGGCAGGTACATTACCAGGACAAAACTGCATCTTCGACGCTTCAAATGAAGAAAACGATGTTGCCGTCCAGATCACTACGTAATGAGCGGATAAAACATGAGTCGCAGCGACGACGTGAGAAGAAAAAACGCATAAGGTAAATTCTACAAATTACAAAATCTTGCTGCAGCAAGACTTTTGTAAAGCGAGATTAAATTTCTGCCACCAGGATGTAACACTCATACAGAAGCCAGGTATAAGTTGTAACTGCGGAAGTATTTATGAAAACAAGGAAAGTGACAATTAACATTAACAAAGGAAGGCTTACACGATCCAACAGTGGCTAAGATATAAATGGAGTCGGCAAGTAACTTGCCTGATAATATTGATGTGCAATTCATTATTACGTTTTTATGCGCCAAAACTAGATTCAGGCTGGATGCGAAATGCAGTACGCCCTCTCAGGCAAAAGCGTATGCTCAACATTATATAACTCACTCAAATCTAAACCTATGCTCGACACCAGAATCATTATTCCACTGATGTTTTTCTCAATGTGGTGTATATAAAAGCGAAATACCACTCACTGATTAATCACGAAATACCAGAAACTGTAACACCTACAAACTTAAATATGGCTGGTAGGTTCCTTATAGGATGTAGAACATCCGCTAAGAACGGGTTTTACGAAACTCCACCCCTAAGGGGGTAAAACGGAGGTGGAAATTGTACTAAAGTGCCAGTAACATAGATATTCCTTCTTCTCTGGGAAAAGGAGCTTTAGTTTCGAACTCACTAGCCAGTCAGCTATAGCCGTTACCTCGCCATTGCTCGTAGATGCATATGCACATATAATTGGAGCACGAAACCTTGTGATTAAACTGAAGCCATAAACAATGATTAAATCATAACCAGTAATTAGTGCTGTGAAATAGAGCACGCATAGGAAAGTCAGATTTAATGAGCTGAGACCACTTTCAATTATGAGATGTATATTAATTTTATTGGTCATCATACCGATCGAGGTATCGATAAGTGAGTTAGAGCTGCGATGAGACGAGACGATAATATTGTTGAAACAGAAGAAAAATGTTAAGAAAAAGTCGATTTTGACGAGAATATGCAAGTTATCCGATTGATCATCATTTAAAACACCAACCAAGGAAAGTTAACTAACTAATCATCATTTGAAACATAAACTAGCTGTGAGGATGATAAATTATAGAATTGACTTAAACACTATTGTACAGGACATGTACTTTTGCCAAGAAAAACTATGACAATCGATTTATGCCTTCAGCAATAGTCAACATAAAACAATGATATTATCAAAGAACGTTCTTCAGTTCAGTTCAGATGGAATTTTAAAGAAGTTTGAGAAATTGGTAATTTATTGAAATAGATGACACATATGATGGGTTCTTCGATTTATACCTTGCTTTCTCCTGCACATATCCCAATTTTAAAGTCAGCTCAAAGCGTTTTCTTCTTCCGTATATATACTAGTAAGTCTCTTATCTTGGAAAAACAAGTCCGTAAAATTGACGAAGTCAACGATCTCAGCCAGACAACATTAATTACTCTTAAAAATATTTAATCGTCTGTGGGAATTTAAATATTCCGTAGGTGGATGAATCAACAGCAAAGAAATATCTACGTATAAAAGTATTCTCGACAAAACACTAATCGATGGCTAAAATATTGGCAACGACAATGACTCATCAAGAATGCCGAAATTGCGTTTCCCGAAATGTCAACTATAGGGGAACTCTTATGACGAATTCATTGAACATGGGGTGCGAATACGTCATCGAATACAAAGCAAATAAGATTAAAGATTTTATGACGTGTTCTGATTAAAACCATGATTCAGATTTTACAAAGGTTTCCGTTTAAGAATATGAAACCAATAAACAATCAAGAGTCTTTTCTCAATATTGTTGCAGTCCAAACCGAAGTATAATGCGCTGTTCCCGTTCCCATGGGTATACGAGCATAAAATATAGCCTATGTTACTGGCTGATAATGTAGCTTGCCGTTAGTGAAAAATGGTTAAAATCTGTCCAGTAGTTTAGGAGCTTATTCGGTACAAACAAAGAAAATCTTTCCTCATTATAATATTCGTATAGAGTAGGTGTAGATGGAGTTATTACCTATATAATCTCCACAAACTCTATAGCTATTACCTATATTATGCTTATAGGAAATTTTAAAAAGGCAAAAGTTATGCCGTTTTAGGCCGGAGAATGGACAGACATGTTTCCTAAAATCCTAAATCAAACAGAAGGCACTTTTATAGCATAAATATTTAACAAACTTTGGTAGAGTCGGGTACAATAAAATGGATACTTATTGGCAAACAAACATTCAAGTTTTCACACGGCAACATTCCTTATAAATCCTAGCACCGAGAAGATATGGCCACGCATTAAAAACAAAATTGTTGGCAATTCTAGATAATTTATAAAGAGATTTCTTACTCTTTATTTTTAAGCTGCTCTTGTCTGCATCTTCAACCGCGTGAAAGTGGACTAATCCCGCGGGAGCAATGTTACAAATATGAAAATTATCTTATATCTTCATATAGACCTTGGTATGCCTGTGTCAAATCCATCAAATTAGTACAGCTGTTGTAAAATATTCATTATAAACCTCCAAAATACACCTTGGATTTCTAAATGAATCATTACAAGTACAAATAATACTTCTCAAAATCTACTTGAAATCCAGTTAAAATTCAGCATTATACTAGGGTGTGAACCCGTTCTTAACTCAAAATTATCAATTCAGAAACCCACCCAACTACACCCACATTTATAGTATCAGTAAGATACCCCAAATCCGATGCCCGTTACTTTTATAAAGTAAGCAATCCAAGACGTCGAACTCCCTGTGCCAGGCATTTTTTGATTCCATCGCAATCAGAGCATAAACATTCCAAATTATCAGTCCCTTCAATGCGGAAAGAAAGTTCAATAACAGAAGCTTTTTGCTCAACTTAATCGAACCAAACAATGCTATCCCGTCCACTGAAAACTAATTCACAAAGGAGTTCGGAAAACCACCTTCCTGGATTAACAATAGATGACACTGACAAACTTGGAACCGAAGACATAGTAAAAGAAAATAGGCTCTAAAGCTTAGTAATAAGGGTGAAGCTAGAAGCAAATGCTGTGGTTAATACTAAGACGTCGACAAAGTTATTACTCGGAAATTGGTTGTTGGATTATATGCTGTATTTCGAAGTGTTAAAAGTGAAGGGGATGGTAAGCTGGTTGGTTATTTCTTGCGCCATCGCTAGCGTAACAGAAGTATGTTCTATCTGGTGCATTGGAGCGGAACTAGTCGCTGGTGCAAGTTTTAAAATGTTGACTTTGAAAGTAGCGATGAAAGAGACTGAAATTCTGCACGCAAACTGTAAATAAATTATATTGTAGCTCCTGTTTGGACTACATTAAATAATTTTACTAACCGCGATGAGTAGGTCTTTAGCTGCATTAAAAAAAATTGAGATATCAAAAAGAAAAATGGTAGGAACCAACATTTTAAAACAATAACATTGTGTGCTTCACTGCTGAGCGAAATAGATCCAGTTCAGCAAAATGCCAGACAACTTTAATTGGCCTGACACTGGTGTTCAACTGAACTTTAGGTTGAGTGTCGTCTTTCCCAGGATATGGAAGGATGCTACAGCTGGAGTGCTTAAAAGATAGAGTCCACCAACAGAGTGGTCACGCTTGCAGTTCTTGCACCAAGAGGGATGACGACACGATATCCGTAGGTGAAGATAGTGTGGGTTTAAGTAGGTAGCTACACAATAAACAGTTTACTAACATTATCCCACAGTAAATGATTCAAATTTAAGCACAGCCATATTTAGAAACTAAGATTAAAGTTGGAGAAGAGAAAGGATTGCAGTAATCCTTCTGGTCGATTCCGGCTATGGCTGCCAATCTCAACGGAGACTAGCCATTTGCGTGGGACGTATTTTAGGGTTCACCGCGGGAAGAGTCACCGCGGCCCTGGAACGCAAAGGGCACAAGTAGAAACACGGGTGGGTTTTAGTCAGTAAGAGTCTGACACTCCCTTCCGTTCCGCCCAGAGCGGGAGAAGTCATTTGATGATTTCCCATCCAAAAAAAGGGCACAAGTGTATGAGGAAACACAAATGTACTCCCCGTTCCATCAATCTCATAGTCCGATGGGACGGCAATCCAACACGACTGGAGACCAACAACTTAACGTGCTTTCCAAAGCTCGAGGGTGTCTCACCACTAAAATCCAAACTCCGGAATGACACAGAGAAATTCCATATACCGGGAGTCCCATACAGGAGTCGCGTTTGTGACCGCGAGACTTCCATAAGTCTCGCGGTCACAAAGCAGTTGAAAAGAGAGAGGCAATAAGGTATAATATCAAAGACATTACTTCAGGAAACCGTTTGGATTATGATGGAGACATAACACGAACACGAGTAAAAGAATAGCATGTAGCCAAGCTATTGGCCGCGCAATTGCTAACCCAATTGCAATAAGGTAAACTTGAACAACTGCCAATGCAGGAGTAAGTCCTAACAATGAAACTGATTATATTCAAATTGACACCAAAACAGTATCAAGTATCCATAATAAAGAGTCCTTTGACTATAAATAGACGAACAGACAAACGAATCAATCAGTTGATACATTTGTTACAATTTGCTTCAATAGTTGTCACCTTGGATAAGTGTTATTGTCATGAAGATTTCAACATAACATTAGTGTGATCATTTAGTAGTTGTTGAATAAGAAGTATGTCGAAATCCATTTGGAAAATAATCCACACCAATTTTATTGTCTTCTTATTTTTTAACTGTTACCGTTTTCTTCCGCATATTGCTTGTCAATACAGCAAAGAAATAAGTTGGATGGTGAACTAGATTTTTTTATAACAAGAGTTAGTGCAGTGATCATTATTTGAAAGAAATTCATAAAAAATAGCTTACAACGGTGCTTCTTTTACTTACTGTCACAATCACTCTCCTCCGTGCTCGCTATATTTAAAAACGAGGTAGTAAAAGTTTTTCACATTTTGGTCGGGAAACATTTACCGCATAGTCTAAGATTGTTCATTTAACTCGCAACTAGCACTACTGGTAACAATATTTTTGTCATGCACGGCATCATCATTTGCTTCGTCCAAAATTTCTCACTGAATACCTAAACCCATTTCATCTTTAACGAAATCACGATTCTCCATCATATCCGATTATCACGCTGTAATCTCTCACCTTGCACCACACCAATCACGTTTTTTCTCGTCCCGTGTCCCAGTCACGGTGTGTTCCCAATAAGACACGCATGCTGTCACGTTTTGTACATTGTAGGTACAAGGACAGTTTACTGAGAACGATCAAATTCTTTCGATACTATGCACATAAGTTGTTTTTGTGTGCAAGATAAGAAATATTTCATTTAATACACATGTCAGTATGGTTTAAACAGTAACTAGAGTGGCTTTCACTAAATGAGACAAATACGCCACACTATTCTAACTCTAGTACTAGCTCGTGGCTAAATTATAACAGGCCCACGGATCGCTCTTCAAGGTTAAACAACGCTTGCCGAGGTTGGTCCATGGATGGGTGACCATCATAACGAGACTCCTCCGTGCTTCGAAAAGCATGTTCAATCGTTGGTCCCGGTTATCATTTGAAGATCTTTGGCGTGTTCCCCAGTTAATGGGTGGGGAAGGTCTGGTAGGCAGCCGCTTCACGCAAAATACTGGTAGGTATTCAGCTGAATCCGGTTTGACTTGGAGCCGACCCCAATATAGTTGGGAAAAGGCCAGGCAGATGATGACTATTCCCAACCAATATAACTTTTGAAAGCCGCAAATCAACTGTGGAAACCACCAAAATCGTGAAAAAAAAATCAGCAATCCCTGTTACTTTTTCTGCGTTTTTGGGCTTGGTCCCATATAGTCTTCTTCTTTTCGAATCGATGGTTAGCTCTTTTGTTGGTTTTGGCCCAGTAGATGGCCATACCACAGTGGCGTGCAGTGGTTTGAGTTAGGGTAGGCCAGAGAAAATGTCCAAATAATTTTGAAAAAATAACCACATTATTCAGGGTTGATTTTTATTGAAATGAGTTTTTTTTTGGTTTTTTTAATTGCCTATTTAAAAAAAAAACCAAAATAAAAATACACCAAATTTCAACCCTGAATAATGTGGTGTGTTTTTTTTGGACATTTTCTCTGGCCTACCCTAACTCAAACCACTGCACGCCACTGCCATACCAGGTGTATGGCACTGGGGCACTCCAACTCTAGGTCCCATAGTAAAAGTTGATCTAGTGATACAACCTGTATAATTTAGTTATGGTGTCTCTTGTAATGTTGTGTGTGAGACTGTGAGTCAAAACTTGTGTTTTTGTTGCGATGAGAAATATTTAATTTAAGAAACTTAATGTTACGAGGTTTAATTTGCAATTAAGAGAGACTTTATACGTTATTAAGCACTTGGAAGCTGTAATATGAGTTTATGACAAATACTTTGTACCGCGATGTATTATGGGCCCGTTACAAGAACAAAATAAAGTAATTATTATTTAAACAATCTACTGTTTGCCTACTGAGTACCTAGCTGGTCTGCACGTGTTTGGTGTTATTTTGAAATCTATAAACTTATTCTGTTCTTCTTTTGTCTGCTGTGTATGTTTCTAAGATTTTGATGACTTAAAAAGATTTTATTTTAGTTTATTCGTGTGATGAACAAAATAAATCTTTCGAAACATCACCAAAAACATCAGAAAAGCTTCTAACAGAAATAACAACGCTCCATTTTTGAAAATCCGCTCAATAAAAGGCCATTAAAATATTATCTTCATCCATAAATACAATCGACTCAACCATATAAAGACGTCTGTGCGCGTTAAACGCCAACGCGCGACTGACCTAATGTAACTTTCTGTTTAAACCTCACGTTCGAAATTCATACTACCCACATAAAACAAATAAAATGGCGTGTAGGTGCAGTTTAGCGCCAAACAACCGTTTCGGATATTTGTATGTTTTTGTTACGCCTTTATTTTCGACATATCGACGATCTATTAGCGTATTGCTGTAACGTTTACTTTTAATAATTTTAGAGATAGAGGAGCTCGTGAATTTAATAATAACAGCCGTACGGATCGATCAAGTTCAAGGTTAAGCAACTCTTGCCGAGGTCAGTCTGTAGATGGGTGAACATCATAATATACCGAGACTCCTCCGTGCCTCGGCAAACACGTCAAGCCGCTTGGCTCGGCTGTCAAATGTCGATCTTTGGCAGTCGTTACGGATTGCCGAAGGCCACTAACTAGTTCATGGGTTGTGGAGGTCTCATAGGGAATCGGTTCATGTCAAATACTGGTATTCAACTGAGTTCGGTTGGACTGGCAGCCTACCCCAGTATAGTTGGGAAAAGGCTAGGAAGATTATTTACTCTTATTAATGTTAAACCTTTTGTAACCTTTGCGTGTCCTTTGTATGTAAAATAACCAGTTTATCTTTACTAGTAGATAGTGGTAGTAAATGTGGTGCTTTTAACTATGGACGAATAAACTATTTCCACCTGCTAAGCTAATGGATTCATTGCCCTTTATAGTTCGAGTGAATTCTTTGAAAAACTTACTTACATAAGTGCTTTGTAAGGATAGCACTACACATTTAGCGTCACTCTTACTTATAAATTTTGATTAATGTTACTTATGTTATCCATAAATGTATGTAGTTTTGTGGCAATTAAATACATTTTCTTTCTTTCTTTATACGATTAACCTTGTTGATTGACTAACATATTATTCTAGAAGGAGACGGGTGATAGATATTAATTCCTATCAAAAATATCGTCGCATTGTTGTCCCATGCCACATTGCTTCTGCTTGTGGAAGTCTTAAGCATGTCTTAACTTATAGAAAAGTTTAAAAGCAAGTAGCTTTAGCCCATAACATTCTCCATCCCCCATCTACCGCTGTACCAAAATTCATCAAAAACGAATCAGTGATTTAGACGTGAAATCATAACAAAGAAAGTCACTCGTACCTTTAAAATATTAGTTAGGATGGGATCAGTTATTCAACGGTTCACGTCATCTCCATTTTTCAGAAAGCAAACACATATTCTATCATCAATATACCTTTGTCTTTAGGAAAACACGTAATTCCTATCAGGTGGAAGCAAAATACTAAACATCAACTACAAAACAGCTACCTACTATTTCTAAGCAATTCATGAAAGCGTTGTTGCCAAACCAACAAAAAGCAATGAACACTGAACAATGCAGCACACTCAGTACATTAAGTTCAATATTTGAAGTCAAGTTCTGTCTGCAAACTGTCTAAAATATATGGAAGAATATTGGAAAGAACGTGTAATACATATAAACTGTGTAATAGAACTCACAGAAGAAAATTCAATCAAAGAAGTTCATAAGTAACATCACTTGTCTATTTTCAATTCATCATTACCTTGTCCCAATCTATTTGGTGTTGGCGCAATCGCGTATTCTTCCATACTTCCGTCTTATCTTCTGAGTAGGCATCGTCATTTCTCCCCACCGAATGTGTCTCCACGTTGTCGTCGTGGTGGGGCTTGAGCGTCCCAATGATCTTGCGAGCTTTCCCGGTAGAGCCACTCATGCCGGAAGGTCGCAAGTGAGGGATCAGACCAAGAGAGACACACACACGCTTGCTCGCTGCTCTCTGGTACGCGTCTGATCATCAGACGTGACTTTGAGAGCAGCGAGCAGGTGGAGAGGCGAGGTTGGGAGAGAGGGCCCTGAGAAGGGGCGGAGCGAAAAGGGACCACACCCTTAAAAGGAACAAAAATGAAAAAAGACGCTTGCAAAATGAGTCCCCCGGTGGGTCCCGACTGCTCAGCGGTCGGGGAATCCCACCCCGCTTCGGCGGGCTGCCCTCCGTACTCTGGGGTGGGCACCAAACGTCTTCCGCTTGCCAGTGGCAACAAGAGCCGAGGAGGCTCCGAGTCATCGTCGTCATCCGGATCTGACTCCTTTAAGGAGCTGATGGCGCACGAGTTTGTAGAGGAGGGTTCGCCTGAGCGCCGGGGTGGTGCGGAGTCGGATTCCGGCTCCGCGCCAGACCTAGTAACGGTCAGCTCGGCGGGCTCTGGATCCGGAAGAGAGGGGGCTGCTGCGGAGAACGGCAAGTTCTTCCGCAAGCGGCCCAGACGGGAGGATACCGGGGGGTCGTCCTCCGAGGGCGAATTTGCCTCCGCCCGCAAAATCCCCACCGCTAGGCGGGGCAGGGGCTGTGAGGCAGGGAGGGGGCTGGCTCCCTCTACCCGGGAGGTGGAGAGTCGGGCCGGGAGGCTGGTGGAGGAGGGGCGTCGCCCTGGAGGGAGCGGTCGTAGGGCTCCCTCTACTCTTCCGCCTACTCTCGACTCCGACGACTCGGAGCCCCCGGGAGAGGTGCGTCCCACGGTTGAGGAGAAGAGGGCCAAGCTGGAGGAGGTCGTGGAGGCCGCGATCCGCGCTGTGGCCTTCAAAAGGAAGCAGTCCTCCAAGCGGGAGGCCATTAGCGCGGCCAAAGCCTCCATAATGGCGGCGGCGGCGGCCAACGTCGGCGGGTCCGGAGAGGCGACAGAGTTGCGGGCGGAGGTCGCCCGCCTCGCGGCCGTAACGGAGCGACTCATCGCGGAGAATGAGTCGCTCCGGAGGGACCTGGCTGGCATGGCCAGAGCGGCCTCGGAGGAGCCGCAGGGGGGGCCGAGTCCGGCGGCGCTGGAGGGGAGCCAAGTGCTGAGCCAGGTGCGGAGCCTGGTGCGGCAGGAGCTGGCTCCCTTCCGGAGGCAGGTGTCCGTCTTGGAGGACATGATCCGGCGTCCCCCGTTGGCGGCGGCACAGAGGCCCCCGGGACAGCAGAAGGCGGCTTCGTACGCAGCCGCGGTGGCTGCTGGCCCGGGAACGTCCGGCCGGGCGAAGGCCAAGGCGGGAGCCGCGCCAGCGCCTGTGACGCCGGCGCCTGCGACGCCGGCGACTACCAAGACGGCCCCGGCAAAGAGGGGAAGGAGGAAGGCTGGAGGGGGAGCGGCTAAGGCTGCTGCGCCAGTGGCGCCGCGGCCGCCCCCACCCCCAACCTCGGACCCTCCTGCGGCCGAGGCCGAGTGGCAGGTTGCTGGCCAGAAACGGCGGGCCGCGAAAGCGGCCAAAAACAAGGCGAGGAGGCAGCGGCGGAAAGCCAACGCCATTGCGGCGAGGCTTCGCGCCCCGAAATCCGCGGCTGTAGTTCTCACACTGCAGCCGGAAGCGGAACAGAGGGGCGTGACGTATCTCGCCGTACTGAAGCGGGCGAAGGAGGCGGTGAGCCTCCAAGAGCTGGGCATCAGCGGGGGCATCGGGGTCAGGAGGACCTTGACCGGTGCCCGGAAGCTCGAGCTCGCCGGAGCGGAGAGTGGCCCGTTCGCGGACGCCCTGGCTGAAAGGCTGAGGGCGGTTTTACCCGCGGACGAGGTCCGGGTGTCCAGGCCGACTAAGCGCATCGACATGCGCATAGTGGGCCTGGATGACTCCGTGACGGAGGAGGAAGTTGTGGCCGCCGTCGCCAGGACTGGGGGGTGCTCTGCCGAGCTCGTCAAGGCGGGCACCCTTCGGCCTGACAACACGGGCATGCAAACCCTTGTGGTGAGCTGCCCCGTGACGGCGGCCAGAACTGTGTCGGAGGGCCGAAGGCTCTTGGTGGGATGGGTGTCTGCGCGGGTAAAACTGCTGGAACCCAGACCTCTGAGGTGCTACCGCTGCCATGTGGGCAACCACACGGGAGCTATGTGCCCCTCGGAGGTGGACCGCAGCGGACTTTGTTTCCGCTGTGGTCAGCCCGGTCATAAGGCCGGCTCGTGCGAGGCCACGCCGCACTGCAGTGCATGTGCGGCTGCTGGCAAGCCGGCCGAGCACTGGGCTGGGGGAAGGGCCTGCGCGCCATCCGCCCCGACCAGGGGCAAGAGGTCCGCCGCCACCGCCGCCTCTGCCGCCGCCGCGGCTTCTGTCGCCGCCGCTGCCGCTTCTGCTGCGGGTGCTGCGGCTCCCAACACTCGGGAGGGTGCTGAGATGGAGTGCCAGTAATGGTCCCATTTCGGCCCCCTCCAGAGACAAGTCGGCCGCTGTGCTATCGCGCAGTGGCTGATGCCTGGGGACGGTGAGCGTGGGTGGCTCGCCGTCCGATACCAGGTTGAGTCGACGACGCGTTGTGTTCCACGCGCGTCACAAGGAGCCGTCAGCACCGAGGACGGGGCCCCATAGGGTCGGTGCCTGCTAGGGTTGCGGAATTTATTCGAAAGAGTTACCGCGGCCCTGGAACGCATAGGGCACAAGAAGGATCACGGGTGGGTTTTAGTCAGTAAAAGTCTGACACTCCCTACCGCTCCACCCAGGGCGGGAGGGGTCATTTGATGATTTCCCATCCAGAAAAAAAAAGGCATCGTCATTTCTAGATATACCATCATTCATTCATGCAATCCATCCCTCGTTTCTTTGATCTTCTCCTAAACTTATAGCCATCTCCATTCACACTAAAAACTTTTCTCACTGCCAACTCAAGAATTCAACCAACATGTATGGAACAGTCCTTAAAATTTCCTTGCAAGATGGAGTCGCTTCAAAAAGATCTTTAACCTTTTTGTAACATCTTCTTAAGTCTTTAACCTCACCTTTCCATTTAAAAATAAACACGCCAGTAATGGAACTTACAAGCTAATCCCTGCTGATGTCAATCTAAGTTGGTTAGAAACTTTTCAAGATAAGTCTCTTAAGTTACAAGTTAGCTACTTCAATCCCAAGGTAGTCAGGTGGCTAGGATTATATCGAAGTCAAACACGACAAACAGGTCAGTACCTTACTAAAGTTGAAGAAGAAGGGCAAAATCAGGTGACTGAAATAAATGTGTACCGTAAAATCGCGTTACTTTTGACCCTGGAGGGTAACCTTGGCACAAACTTTTAACCAATAGGAATATAGAAAAAACTACATTTCACGGTAGTTACAGCAGATTCGGCTGTTTATCTGCATTTCTTATATGCTTTGGAGTCCTTTAGCTGCCGCAGCTAAGACAAGAAGGCGACCACAACATATATGGTTGGGTTCTTGATTAATAAGTAGCTAATCCTGCAAGCCACAATAGGTATAAAAACGCTACAATTTTACTGTTTCTTTTAGGCTTATCGGAAACTGTAGTGATTATTTTTGATGACCGATAAGTAAAATCCAAAATTATCTGAGTCCCAAATGAAGTCAATGGCCTAATTGCATAAAATAATCGTAATTGTGATTACGATAATCGTAATCACAATACGTAACAATATAACAATGCTACACTCGTATTCCCCGATGGGTTAGGCAGATATTTGCGTTCAATACAGCCAAATTTCACCAGTTCTGTTTTAGACAAATTTAATTACACCTATTACAATGAACGAGGCAATCCGTGCTATTAATACTTATAGTTTGACAGTTGCTGCAATTTGGCAAAGCCGTTGCTTCGCCTTTGAGTTGACAAGATAGTAGCCGAGGCGACTTCCCAGAGCTTGTCAATAGCTATTCCTGATATTTTTTTTATGTTCTTTCTACCCTTTAACCACTCAAGCACCTTTAAATGCACCTCTAATAGTCCTGCATAGTTCAAACCTCGACCTCATTAAGAAATAGTACAGTAGTCTTCAACTTTCCACTGAACCTCAGTTCTTTCGTGCCAAGGTGCATTACCTAGGTCTGTATCAAATAGTCAAATGTCATCAAATACTGACGGATCGATTTCGTGGCTCATTTGACGGTAGACCAGAAGTCCAGATATCAGTCACGGTATTAAGGACAGAGCTATTTGTCTGAATGTTTGAACTGTGTTGATAATTTTGTTTACATTGTTGTTCGGTTTACAATCGAATAAATGATAGGGTTGGTGGAATATTTTATGAGGAGACAGCGCACTGGGCCCGCGTGGGGGATTACAGCCCATTTTCTCTCCTAGAGAGGAGGCCTATGTTCCAGCAGTGGGAACGTTAAAAGGCTGATTATGCTTATGCAGGGATTCTGTAGTTATAGAAGTGTCTAATGTCTCGTGCAGATATGCTGTTAATTCTTGTTTCAACAAGAATTAACAGCATATCTGCACGAGTAACGAAGATATTAGCTAAACAGATGAAGAGCTACATTAATATATAAGAAAACTCATGACCTTTCATGAGAGTTAATGCGAACCATGTGCTGCAGCAAACAATTCGAAATTCAGGACAATATCAAGAGGACAAACAACAGATTACTCTGTAAACGACAATTCTTTAAACAAGCGTTATAAAGCCAATTCGACTGTTAATGCAGCAGTCATATTTGACATGGCTGTTGTAATAAGTTTACAGAAAGAGTAAATAGTTTTAAATTGCCGGTTACAAAATGGTAATACGCTTACAGTAGTATGAGCGACAGGTAGAATAGTTTCTCATCTTCAAGAGAAAAAGAAGAATACTTAGATCACACGAGTGGAGAAGAGCGGGAAAGAAACTCCTTGGAAGTGGACGATGATGAATCCAATACAATTTTTGCTGATGCGTCTTCGTTACAAACGTTTACCTCATAACTAAGCTGCAACCACAACCCAGAATACCAGTAACTTTATAACAAACTAAAAAAACAACCAGACCACTAACGTAGCGTATAAAGTAATTACCAAAGACGTTTCGTGGGAACCTTTAATTGCGGGTGGTACCGTTGTGCGCATTGTTCTGCTGTTACCCACGTACCCACGGCTGTAAGACTTGAGATACCGATACGTCCGGGTTATTTGTTAAGTTGCGATTGAAAAACAAATGGACCGGATTTTGGATGAATGTAATGAGACAGTGACAGTGAAAGTTAAGTGAATGGAAAGAAAATTAATACTATAATGACGGGTAACATTAATTCATATGAAATAAAATTGAATAATCAAACTGTAAAACTACAAGATCAGGATGCACGGTCACCCCCAAAGACATTTGCCAAATCTTGGGTTATGGAAGGGTAAGTAAAACCGATAAAAAAATTGGCATAAGGACTCGCCCGAATGACGACGATATAGCACAAATATGATTTACCAACTAAAAGTTGATATTAGATGGCAAAAATATTAACCTGATAGCTCTTGACGCAACCAGAATAATCTTTAATAATTATGAACCATCAGACATTCAGCAGCTACAGAGTCAACCGGCAAACAGATCTCACACTGCTGCCTACCCTATAATAGTATGACTCGACAAAGAATCACTCGAAAACGAATTGAATGAATGAACCGGCTAATGATCTTAATTTGCTTGCCCCTAAACAAATTCACGTGCCCAAAGTCATAAACCCAGATGTTTTAGTCGGTACACGTACAATCAACAAAACAAAGCTGGTATCAATTCGCGAATGGATTGCAGGCAGTACGATGGAGACAATTGACACAAATTGTTCAAAATAGGACGGGACACGAGTACATGACGCATCAGGGTTGATTGACAACATATGAACGTCGTCAGCTGGTTGGAATTATTGATATCGTAGTCCTAATTAGTGAAATTCAATCGATGAAAGAATAGAAATTTAGCGCATAAATAAAATCGTCTTCTACGATGTGCTTCGTTCTGGGAAATCCACTCCTCTTGCTTTGTCCAGGTGATCTTTTGGAATACGCTCCCTCTGAACATCAGGTCTGTTGTCCTTTGAGGTGCACGTGAGTACATTGTTGCTTATAAGCAGACAACATTAGAAAGTTAACCCAGAATTATCCTCCAGTTTAATAAATAGAACTAAGAGTTAGACTAAATTCCAGTTCCTGATTTCGGGGTACTACCTCTAGAAATTGTTCCCGTTTATACGAGAAAATGAAAGAGTAATGGAGTGTTAATACTAATCAACCTGCATGAGGAGTGAGAGAAAAATAATCTCTGAAATTAAATGTTCAGCGAAAGCGTTTCTCCGGTACTCCCTTACTTCTCATAAAATTGTTTGTCCGAAAATCATTATCCATAACACGTTTGCTTTACACTACAATAACCATAATGTTCAAAACCCCGAAATTTTGGTTAGCATAATTATCTTTAGTTCTAAAAGTATTCTGTCATAATATCGAGTACTATAATAATTCAATCTCCTAATTTTAGATGCCCTAAAGTAATATGTCCTAAGTATTGTGTTGAATAATGTGTATTATTCCGAATGCTCATTTATAATAAATATTTTAATCTTAAAACATTTGCTAAAAATAGGTTTTAGTAACAGAAACGAATCGCTGTAAATCCGACTCCACGTAGTCTTGTCTGCCCTACCCCTAGAGTGTAATTTAAAATCGCGTAGGCGCGGAGGGGCGAGGCGGCCCGCAGGTTGAGGAGCAGGTGGTTGTAACACTCGCCGCCGCGGCTGAGGTTGGCCGGCGAAGCCGGCCAGCAAGCCGAAGCTGCGGTGGTGAGCGTTAAACCCATCTGCGACGATAAACTCGCGTGGGACCGCCGGAGCCCCGCAGCGCCGGAGCCGTGACAGAAACCATGCCTGCTGCATGTTGCGTGCTTGCTTTCATGCTGCTTGCTTGCATGCTGCTTGCTTGTTTGCATGCTGTATGCTTGCTTGCATGCTGCATGACTCCTTGCATGCTGCATGACTCCTTGCATGCTGCATGATTGCTTGCTTACAAAAACCACAAATGTTCACAATCAACTGCTTTATTAAGTACATGTATATTATATTTATTTACGTAATATATAATAAAAAAATATAATGCATCATCAAATATTTTTAATTATAACAAATGAGAGAAGCTCATAGCAATTGCTTTGTTATACGTTCTAAGAATATTATTTGTTTATTTGTAATTTGAATTTAGGACTTATAACTTTGATTGAAAACGGTTTTATATATTTTGTATATTATTGATTGTAATATTTATGACAAACGGGTTTAGGACATATTATATTTAGAGATTTTAATTTTATGGCATGAGATATTAGGTGATATTAAGTTCGGGTAAGTTATCATTCGGACAAATGATGATTAGGACAAAAAAAGTTATGGCTCTTTAAATTATGGATAAAAAAGTTAGGTAATACAATAGAGAACCCATTTCTCCAACTCGAAGATCAAATCAAAATCGCTATTAGCGATAAGGCCGTCCATTGTGTCACCCTATGTAATGTTTTCTTCATCTATATTTTCTGTAACTTATATGGTGTACATAATAAAGAGTATTCTGTTCATTCAATGTGAATAATTACAACATTACTCATGCACATAATTATATCACTACAAATCAATTGGAAGTAAACGTTTATCAAAAACTCAATAAATTCCATATTTATGATACAAACAATAAAGTTCAATACGTACATCACAAACGTTACTAATAGACCGTAAAGATACAACAGAGATATAATTCAGAAGTTGAAAACTAAAAGAATGTACTAATTGCCATGCGTTTCTACAGAATTACTGTATTAATTCTAAATTTATGACATTTCTGCTCTTTTGTCGATCTATTTGAGACTTATTTTTCGCAATAGGGATGTTTCCTGAGGAATAAAAATATGATCCTATTTAGTCCGTCAGTTAGATTATCGAAAAATATTGGACACGCATTTTTTGCTTTATCAAATCTATAAAAATTGACGAAGATAAAAAGCTTCAAAGATCATGAGTGGGGGCTTGTGACATCACGGCGTGGTAAAAATCGTCGCAGTGAATTGACGTCACAAGAGTTTTCAACGCACTATATCGTCTTCGTTTTTTGTTTACGTGAAAAAATCAAAAATACCTGTCTAATATTTTTGGAAAGTCTATCTTACGGACTAATTAGATTTTTTTAGGCAACTACCCTATTATCCTTTTACCCCCATTTTCGTGTGTGGTAAGCTTGGTAGCGCAGCATGTTTTTTTCTCCACAGGTCCATTGGGGCTTTGGGTTCTTGATTGCTATGGATATTTCCATTATGTTAAACAGTACCTTCCAAGATGACATTGCTTATCAAATGACCTTTTTATGGTTTTTAGATTCATTGTTTTCTTTTTGTATTATTTACTGTTTGAAGTGGACCTTCTACTCTTTAATTTCTGCTGTCAATCGCGTGTCTACCAACTATCTATCATTATTATGCTAACGTGTTACGATCGATGGGTAATTTAATTTATTTACACTGAATGTAGTTTGACATGCAAGTCTCATCAGAGAATTACATACTACATATGCAAGAGCTCGTTACTGAGAATAGATTCAGTGATCTGATGATCGAGCCTTATTCCTGTACAAAGGAAATAGGTACATTTAATTAGGTGAGTTAAAAAGCTACACAACAACGAATGATTTAACGTAAATGTCTTTTTCCTGACAGCTACAATCTGGGGGTCTTTAAGTCAAGCGTGAACAGTTACTTCTAGGCAAGCATGCTTCATCGGCGAGCAGCGGGCGTACCATGACGTGTTAAAACGTGAGTCTTCCGAGCGAGAAAGAGGGATAGAGTTATACACCCTATATAGCTCCATCCCTTTTTCTCGCTCGGAAGACTCACGTTTTAAGACGTCATGGTACGCCCGCAGATCATCGCTTTCCATCAGGTGGGTGGTTAAACGCGAGCCACAGAGGAAGGTTTTAGTTTGAAATTGAAAACAATATATCTAGTTTTAATTTCCGCGAATATTAGTGGGTTGCAGGTATGCACCTCCCTCCCGCCCGCTATATTATGCACATGCAGGAAGGCAAAGCGATACCCAACACCATTACCGACACGTGTTTCGCCTCTCCACGAGGCATCCTCAGGGGACGTGTTGACTCACTGACCGTTGAGTTGTTTAGTGTTTGTTCTCTTGGACATGATTTTTGACATTCACGCTTGCGGAGCCGCCTCCGGCAGCTTGATCAAAAATAATTTAAAAAAAAAACAGCAACTCTTGATAATAACTAACAATAGCACCATGGGCCGACTTCTTCCTCCCACAAATGAAAATAGACCGCCTCCACTATCTTTTTTTCCCTGGGAGATGCGATTCTCCCAAACAGGTGAACCAATAAGCATGTAAGATGTCTTTGACATTCCGTGAAGTTTTTTGCACGTTCTTCTCCATAGAGATCTACGCTTTGAAACGTGCAGATAGCTTCACCTATTTCGACTAGACAATTCAAATGTGCCTGTGAAGGGCTTAATTGAAATAAAAGCTTTGAGAGTTGATTCCCCGGTAGCCTGGGGTCTCATACCCTTGATAGGCGTACGAGGGACTGAAGCCAAATCTTTTGATACAACGAGGCACCAACCGATGATTTTCCCTGTAATAAGCAAGCACAACCAAGGATAATCCTCAGTTGGTACAGGACTTTTAAAATGCAATGTAAGATTTTAAACAAACTGACGGTAAACGGCAGGTGGGTAGATGGATCTTAGTAGTTATTTTGACCTCACAAATACGGCACTTATAGGTCGTTCCCCGGGGGCCTTAAAAGATCTGTCTAGACGTTTTGCTTATAGACTGATAAGATGTCAACCAAAAAAAAAAAAAAAAAAAAAAAAAAAAAAAAAAAAAAAAAAAAAAAAAAAAAAAATTGATTGAGTCAGGCGTTACTTTGCGGAAATCCATTTTAAATTTGAAAATGAAAACAATATATCTAGTTTTAATTTCCGCGAATATTAGTGGGTTGCAGGTATGCACCTCCCTCCCGCCCGCTATATTATGCACATGCAAGATTACTGGGCAAATGCAAGGATTTTAAGCACATGCAGGAAGGCAATGCAAAACCCAACACCATTACCGACACGTGTTTCGCCTCTCCACGAGGCATCCTCAGGGGACGTGTTGACTCGCTGACCGAACCGCTGATTTGTAACGGAAAAGATATTTTAGAAAATAGTAAAAAGTCTGGGGTGTATAGGCTGGTCTGTGATGAATGCAACGGGGTGTATGTGGGTCAGACGGGCCGAAATTTTGACATAAGGTATGGGGAACATGTTGCCGCGTATAGAAATGGCCATTCGGACAAATCGAATTTCGCGAAACATCTAATTGATACCGGCCATTCTTTGCGCGACAACAATAGTTTTAATATACTACATATTTGTGATAAGGGTTTCCGGCTGTGTGTTTTAGAACAATTAGAGATTTTTAAACATAGTAATAATAATAATTTTGCACTGTTGAATGACCAGACGAATTTGGTTTCTTCCCCTTTACTGCGAATGTTTGTGGGTAGTTGTACACAAATAACCAACGGTGGCAGTGTATAAAAGGGGGTGCCTTGTACTAAATGCTCAGTCGCAACTCAACGGTCAGCGAGTCAACACGTCCCCTGAGGATGCCTCGTGGAGAGGCGAAACACGTGTCGGTAATGGTGTTGGGTTTTGCATTGCCTTCCTGCATGTGCTTAAAATCCTTGCATTTGCCCAGTAATCTTGCATGTGCATAATATAGCGGGCGGGAGGGAGGTGCATACCTGCAACCCACTAATATTCGCGGAAATTAAAACTAGATATATTGTTTTCATTTTCAAATTTAAGATGTCAACCTACTGAATGGGTACTATTTGTATTACGGCTTGATTAAAATTGATTAGCTAATCGGTCAAGATGGAAGATAATCGGTTATCTTCTATGATAAATATAATAAATACGAAAGTACCTAAATATGCCTGCCTGTTGACTCATTAAGACAAAACATTTTAGACTAGGAAGTCGTAAAATGACTTCTTTCGCTCTAGGCAGAGCGGAAGGGAGTGATAAATAATTTTTATTTTGTAAGTAGGTTGTAAAAAACACTTTTACAAGTCAATCTTTTTTTTTTGGCCGTTATAAAACTAGATGAGGCCGGTGTTTCCTAGCTGACTACCCTGAGAAGAAACACCGAAACAAACTCAGAGGTCAAGGTCTCTTTTGAAGTCCATACAATTGTACTGGACAAATCATATGAGAACCATGGTTGGTGTCTGAAATGGTCTTTTGAGGAAAGTACCACACAGATTTGAGTGGACCTGTCCAAACAGTGCAAGCATTTGTCAGTTATCGTGTAGCTTAAACTTGGAACTTTAAGGAGCTCAACGATTTGACGAACAATACCAAAGTAAGGACATTTGGGTAGGCCACATAAAGAACTCAAAGAGTGTCAGACTCTTACTGACTAAAATCCGTCCGTGTTCCCTTTTTTTCTTCTTTCCTGACAAATTTTTGAGAAGCGCGTGGAACACGCCGCATCCAATCGCCTCGACGAGGATACGGCGTTGCTCCGCCCAAGCAGGGCGGACCTCCACCGTATATACTGTGTCCTCTAGACGATCCACACAGTACTGACACCCTGGCATGTCCTCACTCCGAATCTGAAACAGGTAGCTCTCGGAACATCCGTTTCCGGTGAGTACCGGCGTCAGGCGGAAGGTGAGGACGCCATGACGTCTCTTCAACCACTCCTCAAAGAGGGGACTTATCGCCGCAATGGTGGCGTGCCCATCCATCCGTGTTCCTCATAATGTCTTTTGCGTTCCAGGGGCGCGGTGAATTTTACAAACAAATTCTGCAAACTAGGCAGATGGTATTATAGGTAGAGAGGACAAAATGGAAACAAATCGCGTCGCAAAGCAGCAATATAGTTCAACGAATATCAACAAAGAGTCAAACAAGAGCTGAAATGCTCGACCCACATTCCGAAACGCACAATCGTATCAATTTACACAGAAATCGATTTGTTTTATCGCAACTGCATTCACTGCAGTAAACGAGTAAAACTGTTGTTTTAAAACATTTACTAATTAGTTAAAAAATGCGGTCAGACGTAGGTACTGAACTTGCATAAAATCTTTAATAATATTATTAAGCAGAAGAATTTGTTTTTTTGGTTGAACGCGCTAATGTCAGGAACTACTGGACCGAATTAAAAAAAAAGTGTTTAGTTCTGGATAGCCCATTTATCGAGGGAAGCTATATAACATCACGCTTCGACCAATAGGAGCGGAGCATCAATAAAAAATGTTGAAGTTCGCCTTAGTACATGAACTTTTTAAGTCACAGTAAACTAATATAAGTCGTTATGGTGTATAATAAAGAAACCTGCCTAGCCTTGTAACGATGTCGTTGCGTTTCAGTCTCGTGGACTTTAAACCTCCACGATGACTGAAAACTCCTTAATTTCATTGTACTGAAAAGAAAATGTATCTATTTTCAAAAAATATTTTGAATTTCGTTTTTTCATTGACTGCGCAGATTTTTGAATCAGTCGTACCTAAATCGCTCAAGCAGAGCAATACAAATCATAAATTTTCAATAGTTACCAGTGTGATCATATTTTATAATATTATGTAACAGTTAGAAACCCGGGTTTCTTTTATCCTAACTATAATAATAAACAATCAAGTCACCAATCCAAGTTTTATTATTCAACTACTACCATCCTACACACTGTAGACGAGTTGGGAGGTAGGAAAACCTCACATCTTGTGACCCAGCGTCACAGCCTTTTCCTATATATGTTGGGGTTGGCTTCCAGTCTAACCTCATGCAGCTGAGTACCAGTATTTTACGTGGGGCGACTGCCTTATTGACCTCCACAGTCCAGTGGGTAACACGGTACTCTGTGGCAAGATGCTGTCAGATCTCCTGGCTTTTAACAATCCGTAACTACTGCCAAAGATCTACAAATGACAGGCGAGACCGACGGTTTAGCGTGCTTTCCGAGGCACGGAGGAATCTCGGTATGTTAAGATAGTCATCCATCCACAGCCCGACCTTGGCAATCGTTGCTTAACCTTGTCGACCAGTGCGGCTGTTATTATTTAGCCGAGACTTTTCTTTCTTTATAGCCACTCTTTTACTGCAGTCATGTCTCCTTCAAAACACCGCAAATTGACAAAAAATAATGTAGTTCAGTGCTCCCCATACTTACACATGACTATATACCATATATGACTATTAAATACCTAAAAATGACAGCCGGACTTACGGCTTAACTTGCTTTACGAGGCACGAAGGAGTTTCGATATTTAAGCCATCTACGAACCAACTCTCTATCACTCAAAGGTTTGTTATGCCTTGTCTATAATAATACATACTTATACATATATATAAAACAAAGACGGGTTTGTTACAACACTTATAACTCGAGATCTGCTGGACCAATTTTCTTGGTTTTTGATTCGTTGGATTTGTCTCCACCCCGAATAGCAGAATACATCTTAAAAACAATGAAAACTCTATTAAAGTAAACGCAGTGGAAAATGGTTTTAGGTGAAATATATTTAGTGCATTGTAGACAATTCAAAATTAACAAGAGTGTAACCTAGCAACCAAAACAAAAGATTGATAAAATCTAGAAAGGTCGCCTTCATAGAATAAGGCTGGAAGTGCTTTCTTAACAAACTCAACGAATACATAATTATGAAAGATGAATCATTTTCCCTAAATGTTCCTTTGTATCGTAGCTGTCAAAAATTGCATGCGCTAAAGATTCACAAGTAATAGAAGACCAGAAAGAAACATGTCGAAAACTTAAGAAGTAAGGATTCACGCGTACCAGCAGACCATAAACATGTCGAAGCATGTCTGGGGCTGGAATTGTGAGTGAAGACTTACAAAGTACCAGGATACCAGAACCATAATTATTTAACATCAAGCTATTATCCTTAGCAGACGAAAGAAAGATCACTGAGCCAAAAAGAATAAAGGGCGCATGCAGGTGAAACCGTGGGATACAGCTAAGAAGTATTTTAGCTTTAAGTTTTCTATTTTAAAAATTATTTCACCAATAGAAAGCTACATTTCACCTGCGACTTTCTTTTATATATATATATACAACATCATTCATACCCCTAAATATTGTTTTTACTTTATATGGCAAAACAACGTTTGCTGGGTCAGCTAGTACATATTATAAAGAATAAGATATATATAAGATGTTTATAAGAAGTTTGTGACGTTGTAATTATTTCACCAATAGAAAGCTACGTTATTGTGGAGTGTCATAGGCTATATTTTATCCCCGTATTGCCACGGAAACGGGAACAACGCGGCTAGTGTAATATAAGTTGTTGTACGATAAAGAATGAAGAATAAGAACCAACCACGCCAATTTTGCTTAATCTTGGAGAAGGCTTTGGTCTTCAATAATTTTACTAGTAGACTGTGTTTAACTTCCATACCAGAATTACTACGGTTGTAAAAAAAATTATGAAATTTGTTAAAATACAAATTACAGTACCGCAATTACTTAGTTGTCCTTTGACGACCAATTTAATCGTTACAAATTGTTGCTATTCTCCATTTAGGGTTGTCTAGGTTTAATTATCTTAATGTCTAGAGCTTGAATTACGACACAGAGACAAATTGGGAAACTCAGACGATAGCAACACAATTTTAGCGTTGTAAACAAAATTAAAACGGGACAATATAATTTGATCCTTCAAAATGTAATTTATCAATTGTAAATGTGCACTTTAAAAAATAAATTATGATTATTTATCGTATCTTACTAATATTATAAACGCGAAAGTTTGTAAGTATGAATGTTTGTTACTCTATCACGCAAAAACTACTGAATGGATCTTGATGAAAGGCACAGATATAGATCATAATCTGGAATAACACATAGGATACTATTTATCCCGAGATTATGTTCCCTTGGGATAATTTCCTACATTCACACGGGCGCGACGTAACAAGACGCCGACGCTTCGTGTAAAATAAAATAGTGTTTGTTTTATATAAATATGTATGTTAGTCTGTAAGGTATATATGTTATGGGTCTTTGTTACCCGAAATAAAAGTTATATTATTATTATTATTATTTCGTTTATTTATCTTACATACATATTTGTTATATTTCTAAATATTTCTATAAAAGATTTTAAAAAAACATTTAAAAATATAAAAAATAGTAGCCCACCGGTATCGGGAACAGGGTCCAAGGTACCGGCGGTCAGGGCTCCAGAGAGAGGAACCTCCTGACAATGCGAGCCGTGTCCAGAAGTACCGCTTTCTGAATCAAGCCCTTGATCCAGCCGCCTAACGTGAGCCTCCTAAGGTGTTGGTCGAGGCTCTTGGCTATTAAGCCGTTGGCTGATACGACTATCGGTACAATGATTGCTGCGTCCACTTCCCACATGTCGACAACCTCGCGAGCCAAGTCAAGATATTTGATTTGCTTATTTTTCTCGGCTTTCACGAGGTTCTCGTCATGCGGAACGGTTATGTCTACAATCATTGCACGCCTCTCGATTCGGTCCACTATCACTATATCAGGCTTATTCGCGAGAATAGTCCTGTCAGTGATAATGGACCGATCCCAGTACAATGTGATATTGCCATTATCGAGAACTGGGTCGGGCACATACTTGTAGTACGGCACTTCCGATTCCACAAGAGAGTATTTCAGAGCAAGTTGCTGATGGATAATCCCGGCTACAAGGTTATGCCTATGCAAGTATTCTTCGTTAGCTAGGCGAGAACAACCGGAGATAATGTGGCGAATTGATTCTCCCGGACGATGACATGCCCGACATATGTCAACCGTGCCGTCCTTCACAATAAATCTCCGGTAGTTATTCGTCATGATAACTTTGTCCATAATTGCACAGACAAAACCTTCGGTTTCTCCAAAGAGATCACCGAAACGTAGCCAGGCTACGGACGCCAATTGATCTACGTCGGGCCCATGTAGAGCCCGGAAAAAGCGTCCGTGTAGTTCCTTACTCTGCCATACTGCCCTGCGGTCGTTAGTGTCAAGCACTGCAGGTTTGCGCCAGTTCTCATTTGCCAAGGAGAGCGGGGTTAGTCCCTTGTCCACCGCCACTACATCTCGATGCATACCCGCGTCGACAGCTAGGAAATATTCCCTGAGGCTGCATATCTCGCGATTGTGGAGAGTCTTAGCATATAAAAAGCCTCGACCTCCACATTTTCGCGGGATATACAGTCTCATTACCGACGATCGTGGGTGATGCATTCGATATGCAGTAAGCAGTGTACGGACCCGCCTATCCAGGGCGTCCAGTTCCGTTTGAGTCCATTTGAGTACGCCGAAAGAGTACATCAATATCGGCATGACCCAACCGTTGAAGGCGCGCACCTTATTTCCGCCCGATAGAAGGCTATTGAATACCTTCTTCAGGCGGCCAAAGAAGCGCTCCCTCAACGATTGCTTCATATCAGTAACATTGATACCTAACGCTTCCGACATACCCAAATATTTGTAAGTTTCAGTTGAAGAGAGAGATCTCAGGTTTATGGAATCCGAGAGTTGCGTTCCCACGGATTCCATAATCTCTCCACGCTTTACATGCATGACTGCACATTTGTCCACACCAAACTCCATCCTGATGGCGTTACTGAAAGTTTCAGTTACATTCAGTAACTCCATCAGTTGCAGATTAGTGGGGGCAAAGAGTTTCAAATCATCCATGTAAAGGAGATGAGATATAACCTGACCACCTCTCTTCAACCGATAACCTAGCCCTGAATTCTCCAGCAGTGTGCTTAGAGGATTCAAGGCTAGGCAAAACCAAAGAGGACTCAAACTATCGCCCTGAAATATACCCCGCTCGATCCTTATCGGTTCGCTATTCCTCTGGATATGTCGACATCCTGGATAGCGAAGGACTGTCCTCCATTGCCCCATACACGACATCAGAAAGGTGCGTAGAGTTGCATCTATTTTATACAATTCTAGCACCCTCATGAGCCATGTATGGGGCACCGAGTCATAGGCCTTCTTATATTCTATCCAACATGTCGACAGATCTTTTCGGGAGCGCCGAACCTGTTGGCAAATGGCCATATCAATGAGGAGTAGCTCCTTTGTACCACGGGACCCGTTCCTACATCCATTTTGAGAAGCAGACATGATGTTGTTGCTGTTAATATGTTGATTAATTTTATCTCTCAAAATAGATGTAAGAACCTTATAGACCGTCGGTAGACATGTGATCGGTCTATAATTTTTGGGTTCCGTGGTACTAGCAGACTTGTGGAGCAGGTGGGTAACTCCTGTCATAAGGAACTCGGGAAGTGAACCGGACTCCAAGGCCGCTTGGTATCGAGATGCCAAACAAGCGTGCGACCTTTGTAACCATTTTATCCAAAAGTTGTGCAGTCCGTCCGGCCCTGGGGATTTCCAGTTAGGTAACGGACGGACTGCACGGGCTACATCTTGGGGGCTGATTATGATAGCCCCCATTTCTGGTAATGGATCGCACGCTCGCTCGACCTCCCGAATCCAATCGCCTTCGGTATGACTGACAGGCACCGACCAGATGTTGCGCCAGAACGAACACATGGCGTCATCATCCGGCGGGTGCATGTCAGTCACATTTTGGTCCGGTCGCTCCCAAGCCTTATATACCCACCTTTCATTACTTCGGAATGTGCGATTCTGGGTGTATCGCTCAACCCGTCGTTTATACCTACGGATACGGCTTGCCCATGCATACACCTTCTGCTTCAGGAAGTCGATGCGCTCTGTGACACAAGACAGATAGTCTAGGGGACTGATATCAGTCCCTGAAAAAGCCCGTCTCACAAAGCGCATCACTCTTGGGCGAGTGTTTCCCTCCCTGAAGCAGATCAGTTTGCCAATTAGCGCTCTGGCCCCACCGATACGACGCTCGATTCTGCACTGCCAGGCCGGTACGGCTGCTTTCGGTCATGTAACTCGGTCATTGGGCATTTTGACGTGAGCTACACGACATGCCGCTACAGCCGCGCAGTACATTATCGAGTGTGCATCAGTGAGGTCTTCGCAGTTATCAAAATAGTTTGACAACTGCGAATCCAGAGCAGCCACCAGCGCCCTATTTTTGTTATGCATGGGCAAACGAGGTATGCGTGGTCTAAGCTCGGGCGAAACGTAGTGATATTCCCGAATCGCACTCACCAAAGCACTCCTCAATTCATCATTGCACTGGGTACTTACGTTCGTAACCATGTCATTATTCTCCTCGTCAGCGTGGCTGGGGATTTGGGTTAACTGTGGTGGTGCCACAGTCTGCGGCGACGGAGTAACGACATGATTACATATTTCCGTTCGGAGGCGATCAAGTACACTGTCATCCAACATATGGCTACGCTGGATGACGCGCACCTGATCCGACAGTCGTTGGGCCGAAACGTTGACAGCTGGCTCAAGTACCTGAAACAGAGAGAGCATCCGACCACGGTACGCAGTCAGGTTAGTTCCCCCCTCTGTAGCCCTATAGTATGAGCGCATGACGTTTTCATTGATGGTTTCTGTCCATCGCATGCGCTGCACACTTCCGCCGGGAGCTGGGATTATTATTATTATATTACTTAAATATATATATAATTTAATTTATAATTTAACTGCATTCAAGATAACATGATGATTAAAACTAATGGTTCCTTCGGACGCTGTCCTACCTACACGTACGCAGGAATATCTACCGGTCCAATTGTAAATCAAAATCAATTCACTGGCACACGTACAGAAGAATTTATGTTTTTAAAGATATATTAGAAGGAAGCTATGTACCTTGCGGAATTTGTTCGAAAGAGTTACCGCGGCCCTGGAACGCAAAGGGCACAAGAAGGAACACGGGTGGGTTTTAGTCAGTAAGAGTCAGACACACCCTACCGCTCCACCCAGGGCGGGAGGGGTCATTTGATGATTTCCCATCCAAAAAAAAAAAGGAAGCTATGTACCTAAAATTATTTTTGATAGACTACACACCACTGTATTTCCACATCCTGTATACATCCTGATACACAACGTTTAAACATATCGAATTTTACCGAAAATCTGCACACATTCAAAACCACGCGACCCTTTAACAAAAACACTAATCCAAAAGCTTACCAAGAGAACTAATTAGCATTCGCGACAGTCTCCATAACCATGCTTTTGCGAGCATTTCAAACCTTTTTGCTCCGTTCCCCTTTCATGGTCCCAACCCCTGCAGCTATCTGACTCCTCAATACGAAACTGCACTGTAATTGGTCCTTTTCAGGATCTTTTTTTACAGAAACGAGGAATTATTTTTTGCCAAGAGGAATGTCACGAATCTGCTTTTTGCCAGTAGTGTGTTTGATTGAGATTGTTATTAAAGCATTGGAAGATTTTGTCTAGATATTTTGCGGTACCTGCTCGATTTAAAATAATCTAAGGTACTTTATGCCTTGCCCGTATCGGTGAGGCGTGCTCAATTTTTGTCCACTTTTAAAAATATTTATCATCTATACTAATATTATAAAGAGGAAAACTTTGTTGGTTTGGTTGTAATGAATGGGCTCAAAAACTACTGGACCGATTTTAAAAATTCTTTCACCATTCGGAAGCTACATTATCCACGAGTAACATAGGCTATATTTTATCCCCATATTCCCACGGGAACGGGAACTATGCGGGTAAAACCGCGGGGCACTGCTAGTTTTAAATATCGGTTTCGGTTTAAAGAATTTATTCTCATAAGAACATTACATAGGTTCACTTACAATGAGATACAAGGTAATGTTTATATATAATAACAACATTTTGCCTCCGATGCGTGTTGGTGAAGTTATACAAAACAATATGTACATCGTATACTTGCTAACATTTAATATGTGTTATGATTACATTTCATAAACGTAATTTCTCAGTTTTAGTTTAAATTTGTTAATATTATCACAGTCTTTTACATCATTTGGTAAGTCGTTATACATCTGCTGTGCTCCTTCGAACAATATGGTTTTTTTTACCGTAGTTTGTACGAGCTTGTCTTCGTTGTAGTTTATTTTTATTTCTTAGGTTGTGTGATATTGTTTTTTTATGTAATTTTAGCTTTGATTGAACGCTGTTTGTTGTGATTTTTTTTATTAGAATGCAGGTACCGTATGTGTATAGTTTTTTGAGATTTAATAATTTGGTTTTTTCAAATAGTGTGTTAGTTGGAGTAAGGTAGTGGTAACGGTATAATGTTTTTATAATTTTATTTTGGGTTCGCTGTAAAGGCATTAGGATGGTTTTTGCAGCAGATCCCCATATTTCAATAAGGTACTCGAGATGTGATTTTATTAATGAGTTATAAATAATAGTACGTATTTTCCTTGGAATGCAATTGGTTATTTTGCGTAATGATGCTAGTAGTGACGTTAATTTTGATTTTACATGTTCGATGTGCAATTTCCATGTGAGTTTGTCGTCTACCCTCAGACCGAGATATTTTTCGTGGCTCGATCTTTTTATTATGTCATTGTTTATAGTAAGAGGCAGGAAGTCTGGTAATGGTTTGTTTTTTGCGGTGAAAATCATGTATGTTGTTTTGGACGTATTTATTGTAAGTAAATTATATTTAAGCCACTCTCCGAGTATATCGAGATCTTTTTGAGCATTTGTTATAATAGTATGGATAGATTTATCGAAATAGAAGAGGCACGTATCGTCCGCGTATAAAGTTAGGTGACCCGTTAACCCTATTTTGTTTATATTATTGATATAGATTAAGAAAAGTAACGGACTTAAAATTGAACCTTGAGGACAGCCGTATGGTACATTTTTTATGGAACTAGTGAATTTATCTATTTTAACTACTTGTTGTCTATTGCGTAAATAAGATGTAAACATTTCTAGGGCTTTATCTGTGACTCCTATGTTGTTTAATTTATGGAGAAGTTTGTGGTGGCATACGGTGTCGAATGCTTTTTTAAATCAATAAATACCCCCAATACAACATCTTTTTGATCTATATGCGTTTTGATTTTAGTTACCAAGTCTACTGTAGCTGTAAGAGTGCTAGATTTCGAACGAAAGCCGTATTGTTCGTCAATTAGGAACTCTTTCTCAAGAAGGTATGCATTTAGACGACTGTACAAAACACGCTCAAAAATTTTTGATAATACAGGTAAAACCGACACTGGTCTGTAGTTACCTGGATCCGTTCTACTGCCCGATTTGAAAATAGGGCTGACTTTGGCAACCTTAAGCGTGTCCGGAAAAATTCCGCACATTAAACATTTGTTTATACAGTTCGTTAAATTCGGAACAATTATGTTTTTGAGGCATTTGATAACCTTGGTACTGATACCATCTATCCCAGTACTTGTATTACTATCCAGACCATCAATTATTTTAGAAATTTCGTCCTCTGTGCAAGGAGTGAGTTTACTCAGAGTTACGTCGTGTTTATGGTTGTGTTCGTACATGAGAGTATTGCCATCGTTCACGTGATATATTACAGGTATTTCGTTAGCTAAATCCTGGCCTATTGATGAGAAAAATGAGTTAAATAAATTACATATTGCATTACCTTCAGTTACAGGTCCTGAGCTCGACATTAGTTTCGGAGGAGCACTGCTTTCTTTGATTTTATTTAGTGCTAAATTATTAATAAGTTCCCACATCTTTTTCGGTTGATTGTTATTGTTGTAGAATAGATTGTAATAGTATTTTTTCTTATGTATCTTGATCAGGTTTTTAGCTGCGTCTCGTTGTTTGGAAAAGGTTTTCTGTATGTTTTCGTCTTTTGGGTAAGATTTAGTCTGTTGCCATAGGTTGTTACGTAAGTTAATCGAATCTGTAATAGTTCGGTTTATCCAATCATTTTGAGGTGGATTCAGAATTTTTGTCTTATCGGTTTTGCTGTTATTTACATGTTTTGTGATAAACCGCTCAAGGCGGTAGTAATCATTTTCTTCATTTATGTAATTATCTGTTAGTGCGTCGCTGTATAATTTTTCATAATTTATTATATAATCATATCATATAAATATAATCCCTATTAAATATTTACCATGAGATACATTTTAACCACATATTCCCACATTCGAAGCTCTGGTACCACACACCAATTTACTTTCAATAAAATAAATACTTCGATGGTAGTAACTGTTTCGCAAAAAAACCGTTTTTATTGGAATATCGCAAGACTTTTATAACCACTATATGGTGCAACGTAAAAGCGGAGTTCAATTTAATGGCAAAACATTGTGGTGTCAGTGTAATGAAATAATATTTACGTGGGTAACAAAAATTATGTTGAAGTAATTTGTATGATCCTTCCCGCTGTGAAATACTGAACTAGTCATTTAAATAAAACGAACAAAATCAAATTCTACTCATTTTTAAGCATTCGCGTCTCAATCTCAATTTGCCCTCATTTTTCATACATTACCTCTCAGGACAATGTTGAAAATAGATTTAATGAATTTGGAACCAAAATTCAGTCCACTTTTACTGAAAATGTCACAGCTACAATAAGGTACCGCATTTTAATTTTATTACTAGAGCTTTTTTTTTTTTAATAGACCTGCTGCTGCAACTGGCAAGGAAATTAGGTTGAAATCAAGTTAACGCCCCCAAGCCGCTTCCTAGTCCTAAGTGTTTTTAACCGACTTCAAAAAATGAGGTTATCCATTCGACCCGTATCATCGTCTGCCTAGCCTTTTCCCAACTACATTGGGGTCGGCTCCCAGTCAAGCCGGATTCAGCTGAATACCAGTATTTTACGTGAAGCGGCTGCCTACCAGATCTCCACAACCCATTAACTGGGGAACACGGTACTTCTTGGCAAAGACTGGTGTCAGATTTTCTGGCTTCTGACAATCCGTAACGACTGACAAAGATCTCCAAATGACGGCCGGGACCAACGGCTTAACGTGCTTTCCGAGGCACGGAGAAGTCTCGTTATGTTAAGATGGTCACCCATCCACAGACCAACCTTGGCAAGCGTTGCTTAACCTACATAGACGATCGACCCGTGCGGCTGTTATAATTTAGCCACGAGATCCTCGAATTCGACCCGTATGTATGTAATATTTCCAGAACTGCCCAGTTTTCGTATATGTTGGTCTATATCAGCGTCTGAACAAATGTGCCAAATTTCAAAAGTGTATGTATGTATGTATGTTTTTATGTTTGTGTTCGCATATCTGCGGAACTATAAGTCCGATTTAAGTAATTCTTTTTTTGTTGTACTAGATATTGTTCAACTTAGGGAATACTGCAAGTTTCATCAAAATCGGTTCAGTAGTTTTAGAGATCGGGATTTTTTTCTATGTATATACAGCGATTACGCCGAGATGGGTATGTTTAGCTGAGAGTGAACCACGAAAAACACTTTTTCCAAAAAAATACAACCGACTTCTAAACAAAAAACCAAAAAGTACAAAATAACTTTAATTTCGGAAGTCGGTGTGTTCAAAAAACAAAAAAGCAACCAAAAACACCGAGTTTTTTTATAAAAGTTTTTTTATTCTCAAGATATTTTCTGTAGTCCAGTCATTTCTATTATTCCCACGGCTACCATGAGACGGAGGCCTAGGGTATAAGATCATTCGCCATATCAGCTGTCCTGCAACTGATTATGGAAAAGTATATACTTTAAATTCCAACTCACTTCTAATTCTAGTATCCATCACATCCCGATTCATTTATCGTCCAAGTTAATTACCACTAACAAAGACCTATAATCTTCCAACTAACAATAGTGTTTAAGTTACAAGAAAAGCAGCCCTACCGTGACGTCTTAAATCCATCATGATTCAGTGTGAGGGAAAAGGATAGTGCTATTCGTCTTGTGTAACTCCGTCTCTCTCTGATACAGGAATTATAATGGATTTAAGACGTCATGGTAGGGCTACAGCTGTTTAGGACGCCATGACACTGCCATAGGTATGTTAGACAGGTCGAGAATGTCATTACTAAGGTATGCGAGGAAAAAACGTAACACATCTGTGGCGTGTTAGTAGACTTGCAAGTTAAATGGCCGAGTTATGTTACAATGTAGCAGGCGATATCTTTAAAAGAAAACTGTAAATATCGTTTTAATTTAGTATTTATTTTTTAGTTGGGGTTTTTATCCACATGGATACCTAATCGTACCTTATTCGATCTAACTACACTAAAGTAACTCATCAATTAGACAGCCTAGCTAGATTACTTAATTTTTTAGCTAGCTGTGATTTAGGATTCGCCATTTTTTTAACCAATTTAATCAACCTAACATTTTGAAAATCTTAATCTTTTAAGTAATGATTATAACTAAATTGATTAATTGCATATATTATTGTTGTCTCGTACTTAAAGCTCAGGGTTAGCTTATAGCTCGTACTTATACATAGCTCAGGGTTTCATTTTTAAAGTACAATCTGTTCATTCTTGCATATAAATTTGGACTAAGCCTAGTTTGTGAAAAAATCTATAGGTACTTATAATAAATCTGTAGAGAGGTCAATTCTGTACAAGGAATATATTTTCAAAATAACTATCAGGGGGTGATTAGTGATCGATACTGGTGCCAAAAATGCAATCAGTAAACTTTTTGTCTGTCTGTCTGTCTGTCTGTCTGTATGTTCTTTATAGAAACAAAAACTACTCGACCGATTTTAACGAAACTTGGTGCAATTATTCTTCATACTCCTGGGCAGGTTATAGTATACTTTTCATCACGCTACAATCAATAGGAGCAGAGCAGAGCAGGAAAATGTTGGGAAAACGGGAGAAGTTACTCCATTTTTTAAGCTTTGCACAGCCCAACCACTGAACGGATCGGGCTGAAATTTGGCATGCAGGTAGATGTTATGACGTAGGCATCCGCTAAGAAAGGATTTTGATTAATTCTACCCCCAAGGGGATAAAATAAGGGATGAACGTTTGTATGAAACTTTGTCAATTTTAAACCGATCGGGCTGAGAGTTTCAAAATCGGGGGTAAAGTAACTATTCCACGCGGACGAAGTCGCTGGCAGAAGCTAGTAAATAAATAAATTATTATTCTCTCACAACTTTGTTCCTTACACAATCCATCAGCAAATGAAGTATATCTTCAATTTTATTGCATACCTACTATACAATTGGGGGATGAAATGTTTCCTTTGATAGCCAAATTTTGCCGATTTATAGTGTCCAGTACACAGTATCAAAGCTAACTTAATATTATTTCTATTTAATTTATCATCATCGAACCAGGGTATATACGAGTACGAGTAATATCTTACAGAGTCCAAAAAATCTTACCAATATTCTACTCTCTAAATAATTTGTTAAGTTCATCTGGACAGTGTGTCTAAATACTTTCGATTGTTTCTACCGATGTCCGATTTGCATGCAGATTAAATATTCATAATATTTAATCTGCATGCAAATCGGACAAGTGCGAGCCGGATTCGCACACGAATGGTTTCAAAGCATAAATAGTTTTTGTATGACAATTTGAGCTATCTACCTATTAAGGCTCGTGAGATACTGTCAGTTAATTAACAGTACCCCTCGGGGAACGCTCCTTTGAATATAAAACAAAAATCTAGAGTTGCACATAATCAGTAATTAATGTAACCGCTGCTAAAACATAGACATCCCCTTTTAGAGAGATAGTGGGGACGTGATGCAAAACTCGACCCCAATGCGGGTTGGTCCCACTGCCAATTATGTCCCAAACAAATTGGCGACCAATTTAAATTTTCTAGGTCGCAAGGATGCAGTTGCCTTTTTAGAAAATCACATTGACTTAGTTACCAAGTTTGTCTAAAAAAATTGCGGTCGGTAAAATTCCGTCAACTTATGCTATGTCAGGTTAAGACCGGTCGATGTGACCATTGGGTGAGACCTGTGCCCAGTATTGACCAGCTGGGAACACTTTCGACTGAAATTATGATGATGTCATGATAAATGATAATTATTTTGTAAGTAGGTTAAACATAACACTTTTACACGTCCAATATTTTTGGTCATTTTAAACTAGATGAAGCCGGTGTTTCCTAGACGACCTCGAGAAGAAACACCGAAACAAACTCAGGGGTCAGTCTCTCGTTGTGGAATTTGTTCGAAAGAATCACCGCGGCCCTGGAACGCATAGGGCACAAGAAGGATCACGGGTGGGTTTTAGTCAGTAAGAGTCTGACACTCCCTTCCGCTCCGCCTAGAGCGTCAGTCTCTTTTAAAGTTCATACAATGCGTACTGGTGAAATCATATGAGAACCATGTAGGTTAATGTCTGAGGTGGCCTTTTGAGGAAAGTGCCACACAGATTTGAGTCGATCCAGATAGTGTAAGCATTTGTCATGAAGTGAAACCTGTCAATACAGGGAAGTATCTTCTTCTTTTCTAGTCGATGCTGTACCCTTCACATCTCTGCTGCTGCTGGCTGGTTTTCAATGACCAGTAACTGTTTATAGAAAACATCATCATCATCATCAACAGCCTGTTGCAGTCCACTACTGGACATAGGCCTCTCCAATTGCACGCCACTTAGATCTACATGTATTTTCGGCTTCTCGCATCCAGTTTCTGCCAGCCGTCCAACAATATAGTATCGTATAGAAAACCCTCACAAAATAGCTGTTCAGTACATTCTCTCTCGCAAGCTCGGCAAAATATGGAGATAATGTTTTCTCTTTCTTTTTGATATGTAATTGACTGGAAAAACCATATCTGGTCCTTGAAAACTTTAAGCTTGTACAGTAAAGGCCCAGTAGGTGGCCAAGTTTATAATAACGCATTATAAAATAATATCTATGAGTAATAGGAATTCCGGAAAAAAGGCAATTACATTACACTGCCGAGACACGACAAAGTTATTACGATATCCATTAACATTCTAGACATACTTGGTGCAAGGATAGAGGAATGCTATTACTACTAGGGGATCTGCTGACCTCTAGACTTTGTAATGGCGTGATTTAAGGTCATATCATAAGGAGAGTTCGTTGTACAAATAAATTCCATTCTTAGGGGCAACCTCGACTAGTATTGTTGTTCATGCATCTTAGCTGTCACACAGGTTCGTAATAACGAAAAGAAAAAAAAGTGAGTCTAACTCGTGCACCGATGGTTCCGATCAAGTCTTCATATTTTCCGAGTATACATTACCTACAGAAGTTCATAAACTGTCAAGCACTCTCTTACTCAGACAAAAATATACACTTTGTTGTTACAAACATGTTCTCCCATACATCAATGTACGTCACGGTCAATTCTTCAACAGAAAATATTAGATAGTAATCGCACGAAAAAAAAACCATGATAATACTTCAAATTCTCAATTTTGAGACTTTTTCCTCACTTGCACTACAAGAACTATCTTCTTTGAAAATTTCATGACTCTAGATCAACAGTATGTACCCTATAGGTTTTGATTCTCTCGCGAGCGTCAAATCATGCTCCATAAACGGCCTTATTTTTAAATTGCGTTGACTTAGAAGTTTGATTTTACACTGCGAATAGGGTTAGCAGACTTGAGTATTTTACAATAATTTCAGTTTGATTCTTCCATGCGTTCCCGAGATAAATGGTCTTGGTAGACGGACAGACATATGGACAATAAAGTGACCCTTAAGGGTTCCGTTTTTACTGACTGAGGATCGAACCCTAAAAACAGTATTTCGACAAATTTTACTAATATGTAACGGTTCTGATTCTGAACAAGAGACAGACATACACACATCACACTGGTTCTGTTTGTCCATAAGGACGTTCGGAATGCTAAAACTGATAAGATTCAGATTCAGTTCAGTCTACCATCAAATCACTTTCAGATTATTAAAATCTACTGACCAGCAAGCGAGATGACTTTCCTGTGCGTATAGTTTAATGATGAGTTTCTTTTCATTTAAACAATTTGAACGAAACACCGAAAGCAATAATAACAGTCATATTGTCTAATTCACAAATAATGACGATTTATAATGAATACCACACACGCCACAATAAATCTAATCAAACATTGAATTATAATCTTTTGTTATCAAAATATGGGCAAGACTTTCAACTTGTACGTAGGCATGTTGGCTCGTATCGCCGAAACAAATTGACCAATATCGATAATCTTTTCACCTTTAGACAACAGATCGTGCTGTCGAAGTGAAAGTCTCGTCAATTTCAGTAATTGAAGGAAGAACATTACCATTAAATAAGGGCCAACTCACACCGAGACGCAAACCTGGATGCATTTATTTATTTTCTGATAACCCCAGAGATTAAGTATGTATGTAAATGTATGTATAAACAAATATAATAGTTTTTTATTTGTTGCTTAAAAATTACAACAAAAATGTATTATGATACTACATGCAATCATATTCCATCATTATATCAAATTAAGTTCATAAATATAAAATTAATTAAAATCTACACAAATATTGTAACGCGGAACGATTTGTACTTTTGTGTAAGTTGGCAATGAATAAACTCAAAAACTACTGTGCCGATTTCAAAAATTCTTTCACCATTAGAAAGCAACATTCAGCCTGAGTTACATAGGCTATTTTAAAGAAGGAACGAGGACAACGCGGGTGAAACCGCGGGGCGCTGCTAGTAAATAGTAATAGCATAACAGTACATTTCAATTATTTTACGTTCATGCATTTTTATTTTTACATGTTTTTCAATGACCAGTAACTGTTTATAGAAAACATCATCATCATCATCAACAGCCTGTTGCAGTCCACTACTGGACATAGGCCTCTCCAATTGCACGCCACTTAGATCTACATGTATTTTCGGCTTCTCGCATCTAGTTTCTGCCAGCCGTCCAACAATATAGTATCGTATAGAAAACCCTCACAAAACAGCTGTTCAGTACATTCTCTTCCGTAAGCTCGGCAAAATATGGAGATAATGTTTTCTCTTTCTTTTTGATATGTAATTGACTGGAAAAACCATATCTGGTCCTTGAAAACTTTAAGCCTGTACAGTAAAGGCCCAGTAGATGGCCAAGTTAATAAGAAAGCATTATAAAATAATATCTACGAGTAATAGGAATTCAAGAAAAAAGGCAATTACATTACACTGGCGAGTCACGACAAAGTTATTACGATATCCATTAACATTCTAGACATACTTGGTGCAAGGATAGAGGAATGCTGTTACGACTAGGGGATCTGCTGACCTCTAGACTTTGTAATGGCGTGATGTAAGGTCATATCATAATCAGAAATATATTAATAACAAACTTTGTTGTTAAAAACAAGTTCTCCCATACATCAATGTACGTCACGGTCAATTCTTCAACAGAAAATATTAGATAGTAATCGCACGAAAAAAAAAACATGATAATACTTCAAATTCTCAATTTTCAGACTTTTTCCTCACTTGCACTACAAGAACTATCTTCATTGAAAATTTCATGACTCTAGATCAAAGGGGGTCTTTAAATTGCGTTGACATAGAAGTTTGATTTAACACTGCGAATAGGGGTAGCAGACTTGAGTATTTTACAATAATTTCAGTTTGATTCTTCCATGCGTTCCCGAGATAAACGGTCTTCATAGACGGACAGACAGACGGACAATAGTGATCGGATCGAACCATAAAAACAGTATTTCGACAAATTTTACTAATATGTAACGGTTCTGAATCCTAGCAAGAGACAGACATACACACATCACACTGGTTCTGTTTGTCCATAAGGACGTGCGGAACGCTAAAACTTATAAGATCCCCTTCAGTTTAGTCTACCATTTTTTTTTTTTTTTCTGGGTGGGAAATCATCAAATGACTCCTCCCGCCCTAGGTGGAGCGGTAGGGAGTGTCAGACTTTTACTGACTAAAACCCACCCGTGCTCCTTCATGTGCCCTTTGCGTTCCAGGGCCGCGGTAACTCTTTCGAACAAATTCCGCAACCCTAGCAGGCACCGACCCTATGGGGCCCCGTCTCTGGTGCTGACGGCTCCTTGAGGCGCGCGTGAAGCACAACGCGTCGTCGACTCAGCCTGGTATCGGACGGCGAGCCACCCAAGCTCACTGTCCACAGGCATCGGCCACTGCGCAATAGCACAGCGGCCGACTTGTCTCTGGAGGAGGCCGAAATGGGACCATTACTGGCACTCCATTTCAGCCCCCTCCCGAGTACCAGGAGTCGCAGCACCCACAGCAGCAGCGGCAGAAGCGGCGACGGAAGCCGCGGCAGCGGCAGAGGCGGCGGCGGCGGCGGACCTCTTGCCCTTGGTCGGGGCGGATGGCGCGCAGGCCCTTCCCCCAGCCCAGTGCTCGGCCGGCTTGCCAACAGCCGCACATGCACTGCAGTGCGGCGTGGCCTCGCACGAGCCGGCCCGATGACCGGGCTGACCACAGCGGAAACAAAGTCCGCTGCGGTCCACCTCCGAGGGGCACATAGCTCCCGTGTGGTTGCCCACATGGCAGCGGTAGCACCTCAGAGGCCTGGGTTCCAGCCGTTTTACCCGCGCAGACACCCACCCCACCAAGAGCCTTCGTCCCTCCGACAGAGTTCTGGCCGCCGCCACGGGGCAGCTCACCACAAGGGTTTGCATGCCCGTGTTATCAGGACGGATGGTGCCCGCCTTGACAAGCTCGGCAGAGCACCCCCCAGTCCTGGCGACGGCGGCCACAACCTCCTCCTCCGTCACGGAGTCATCCAGGCCCACTATGCGCATGTCAATGCACTTAGTCGGCCTGGACACTCGGACCTCGTCCGCGGGGAGGACCTCCTTCAGCCTTTCGGCCAGGGCGTCCGCGAACGGGCCGCTCTCCGCTCCGGCGAGCTCGAGCTTCCGGGCACCGGTCAGGGTTCTCCTGATCTCGATGCCCCCGGTGATGCCCAGCTCCCGGAGGTTCACCGCCTCCTTCGCCCGCTTCATCAGGGCGAGGTACGTCACGCTCCTCTGTTTTGCTTCCGGCTGCAGTGTTAACACCACAGCCACAGTTTAGTCTACCATCAAATCACTTTCAGATTATTAAAATCTACTGACCAGCAAGCGAGATGACTTTCCTGTGCGCATAGTTTTTATTTTTTTTTATTTTTTTTTTTTTTTTATAAAAACGTTGCCCCACACTAGGAATTTCTCCTGTGTCGTGGGTGCGTTTACAAACATACAATGTCACATACACAAACACCCAGACCCGGAACAACTATCTGTAGGCCATACAAATATTTGTTCCGTGCGGGAATCGAACCCACGACACGTAGCGCAGCAGCCAATCGCTCAACCACTGCGCCAACCGTGTCGTCAAAGTTTAATGATGAGTTTCTTTTCATTTAAACAATTTGAATGAAAAACCGAAAGCAATAATAACAGTCATATTGTCTAATTCACAAATAATGACGATTCATAATGAATACCACACACGCCACAATAAATCTAATCAAACATTGAATTATAATCTTTTGTTACCAAAATATGGGCAAGACTTTCAACTTGTACGTAGGCATGTTGGCTCGTATCGCCGAAACAAATTGACCAATACCTATAATCCTTTCACCTTTAGACAACAGATCGTGCTGTCGAAGTGAAAGTCTCGTCAATTTCAGTAATTGAAGGAAGAACATTACCATTAAATAAGGGCCAACTCACACCGAGACGTAAGCCTGGATCCATTTATTTATTTTCTGATAGCCCCAGAAAATAAATAAATGGATCAGAGTAGGTATGTATGTATAAACAAATAAAATAGTCTTTTATTTCTTGATTAAAAATTACAACAAAATGTATTATGATACTGCATGCAATCATGCAGTATCATAATACATACCTATACCTATATACATACCTATATAAATATATCCAATTAAACTTTATATAGCGGTAATAAAGTGCAAATTGACTCTTTGACGTTAGGAACATACCTACATTGTTTAAACAACAGTGAGTGCTTGTAATTTAATATGAACTAAACAATAGCAATAAAGCTCAAATTGACTCTACGTTTTAGATAGAAAACGTTTGTATGGGAAAAAGAAAAGGGCTGTTTTTAGGATTTTTCCGGAAACTATCCGAATTTTTCTCGCCGTAAAAACCATCCTTGAACTTCAACGAACATTTAAAAAAAAGAATTGGCCAAAAAACGTCCAAATCTGAAACATATTTATTTTTACGCGATTGCCCCAGAAGGACGTTATTAAAGTGTTTGCGACGTCGCGTCTCCGTGTAGGCTGACCCCAAAAAAAGAAATGGCCAATCATGATTTATTGACCACTGAATGAATGAGACCATTTGTTTGAGAAATCAATCGAGACGTACAAACAACCAGTCTTTGAAATCTGTATGAGTTACAGTATTCTTATTTGAAATACTGATGCATTTTGTTTAACTTTTTCGAGCACGTTCGTGCAATATTTTCAGTTATCGTCATTTAGGTTTATGTCAAAGAATTTGTTTATTACTTGATGATTCAGCGTTCAAGGGTTAAAATATATAGGTGCGGATACAACTCCATTTCTTTTGGCTACGTATATTATGACAAATTTATTTAAGTATCGTTTTATTAAAACTTGAAAAGTAGATCTAGAAAACATACAATGTATTTCAGTACACCAGCAAGGCGAAAATCTATCAAAGATTAACTTTGCAGACAAGTTAAGAGTGTCGCAAACTTTGACTAAAGATTTTTATTTTTTTTAAAAGGTGAAAAGCTGGTACTAGCTTTATATTTCTCCCGATAATAAACGATGATTTGGTCAACTATTGGTGCGAGCGAAGTATCTTGAATTTAGAGACTTCGAAGATCCAGGTCTTCAGGTATCGAATATACAAAATCACACTTAGCCATAGCTGCGTGTAATCGTGCTTCCTCGTCGACCACACCATCGAGGTGAGCCAGTGGACAAAGCCTATCTATATAGGTACTAATATTATAAAGAGAAAATATTTTTTTTGTTTGTACCGAATAAGCTCCGAAACTACGGGACTGATTTTAACCGTTTTCGACATTTACACGGACGAAGCAGATATTAGAAACTAGTACCTACATAATGACTAACAAACGTACAGAAACCAGAGTCAGACATACCAGTACAGGAAATGATGCGTATGGCGGTACATATATGTATGTTTATGTATATAATACTTAGTATATGTTTACAATAACGGATAACATTGTGCGGTGGTTATCATGACTGACCACAAACTGTAATAAATATCATGACGCGTGTGTATTGTAATATTGTTGCCCTGAAAATTCATCGTTGGTTATTATAAAATTCTCGTGTCACAATGTTAGTTACCATACTCCTCAGAAACGGCTTGACCGCTTTTTATGAAAATTTATATGCATATTCAGTAGGTCTGAGAATCGGCCAACATCTATTTTTCATACCCCTAAATGTTAAGGGTGGTCCACTCCAAAATTTATTATTTTATTTTTTAGACATTTTTTTGGTTTTTTTTTTTATGATACAGCATACAAAAATACATACAACCCTAAATGTTCACCCCTCTACGATAACGCTATTTTTTTTTTCATTGTCCAATATATGGCAAAACGATTGCTGGGTCAGCTAGTAGCTTTGTAAAATTATAATCTTCAGTCAGTTCTAACGCAGTATTCTCGTTTGGGCACCGATTTTAAAAGCACCAATGCTAATAATTGCTCTAAATATTATAGGAATACCTTAGTTCTCGTAAAAAAGGGTGCTCAAACGGGAATACTTCGTTCTGACGTAGATATAATTGGGTGTTTTACTACCTAGATGTAAAAATCTTAATTATATTTAGTCCGTCCGTTGAATTTTCAGAAATATTGGACCTGATTTTTTGTCATTTCAAATCGTAAAAAAAATATAAAGATAAAGCGCATCAACGCTCTAGAGTGGGGGCTGGTGACGTCACGACTCTAGTAAAATTTGTAGCACGCTGGCTATTTTAATAAACGAAGAGCAAAACTTTTTTAAGAGCTTCTGTCTTTATTCTTGGAAAATAATGAACCGATTTTAATGATGTAATGGAACTCGAGCCGCATACGTAACAAAACCTAGCTCTTAAAAGATATGCAAGTTTTTTATATTAAGAATGGCTCTGAGATCAATATTAAGTTGCTGTAGAAACTAAAAAATCTCATTCTCTTTTACTCGAAACGTAAAATTAAATTAATGAACCGTATTCAAATATACAATAGTATCATTATTAAATTTGGTATTTAAATCAAAGTTCAACGGGAAGTTACAAATAAAACTCAAACAGAAAACAATACATTTATAGGAAAACTAATCTATAACAATTATTATGTTATGTACCTACCGCAAAAGTTATTTTATTAATCTGAACTATATTATTAGTAGTGCGAAACCAATTAAGAGAATTGTTTGAATGTAAACATGTAATTCAATGTCTTGCATGTATGTCTATACTAATATTATAAAGAAGAAAGATTTGATTGTTTGTTTGCCTTGAATAAGCTCCGCGACTACTGAACTGATCTGAAAAATACTTTCACGTTTCACGTTTGGAAGCTACACTATCCCCGGGTGACATGGCTATATTTTATCCCCATATTCCCACGAGAACGGGAACTAAGCGGGTGAAACCGCAGGGCGCTGCTAGTGTATTATAAAGATATTAAGACGTTTTTAGCTTCTACTCTATACTTATATATCTATACTAATATTATAAAAAGGAAAGAGTTGTATTTTTGTATGTAACGAATAAACTCATAAACTACTGGACCGATTTCAAAAATTCTTTCACCATTAGAAAGCTACATTCACCCTGAGTAACATAGGCTACCTATATTTTACCCCTGTATTCCCACAGGAACGGGAACTACGCGGATGAAACCGCTGCTAGTTACAAATAAACAAGAAATTAACTAAGATAAAATTGTGGAAAACATTTCCCGAAAACGAGACTAAGTCTTGAGAAAAACTCAATGAAAAAGTTTCAAACTTTCCTTATCTGCAAAAGTTTGTCGAAACAATGAGAATACTTTCCAACAATCATGTTTAGGAATTAAACTTCAAAAATCTTACTCAATTAACGCGTTGAAAACTGATCTTTGTGTAAATTAAACTGCCAATAAATAAAATAACTTCAGTTACCAAGAAACTCAGAGTACAAATACCACTTTTATAAAGCCACTATCAAAGAACACATCAATAAAAAACCGTAATTAAAATCATCACACTCTGGAATGCATTCTACCTCTATAACCGTTTTAAACACAATAGATCCTTGTCACAATATCACTAACACTGATTGCACTCAATCGAATTTTACTTGAACTTCCAACGATCGATACGCGTACATGCGCACGCGTCTACCGCGCGACTGCAGCCGTGAGCCGAGAATACCCCAGAGCGGGAAAATTGTAAACATCGCGGGGGAATGGGACGGATACATTGTGGAAGAAAGGGACGGATAGTGATTTGTTCGTGCTTCGAAGATGTTATGTTTGAAAGCTCGAGACGTAGATGAGGTTGGTGGTAGAAGAACCAAATGTTTCAAATTTTTGTGAAGCCTCTGTGAGGCAATGAAATAATCCTGACTAACAGTGTAATACTAATGTGACTTTATTTACGCTTTCACACCTAAATCACTGAAACGATTTGATGAATTTTGGCACGGAGATAGCTGGGACACTTGAGACGGCTATATGCTACTTTTTTTTTCGTAAGTCTATCATCGAGAGCGAAGCCGCGGGAAAAAACCTAGTTTTCTAATAAACCTGTAAACGGTGTGTCGTCATATCTTCTGGACGGTTACGCAAAAAAAAAAATCAAAATCAAAACCTATTTAGTCAGCAATTCGGTGTAGAAACACATTACGCAGAAACCATTCCGCATGTTTTGGACATCATACCCAAAAGCTTTAGCAAACAAGTGTCCCACTACCACCCATTGTACAACGACAATTAAACCGTCCATTATTCCTGCCTCACCATAAAAGCACAAAAAGCAAGCAAAAAAAACTTCCAAACGGATGGACGGTGTTAAAACAACGGGAACACTATCCAAGTTGCAAGTGTGATCCTTTCAAAACTGTTGACACGTGGTACACCGCTCGCCCGAGGGATTACCGCTGGGTATCCAAATGAAATGTCCGGAAAAAAACTTTCACTAAAACTGTCACGAATATCTGTTTGCACAGAGCGAGTTTAATGCAATTCCGAATCAAATTTTCGTCGTGGTTCGGTATGGAAAACAGTAAAGCAGATGCATGGAAATGAAACCGGAGGATAAGTAGGTACGTAGTTTTATGAAAATCGTAAAAGTTTTATTAAAAGAACTTTAGTTTTAGTGGCACTTGCAATAGTTTTAAGCAGGTAAGTTTCTAGAAAACTGTGTAAGAAAAGAATGCTGATTACTAGTATGTAATCATATAGTCAACAAGAATTTCTTTATCGAACAAAGTTAGCTATTAATACCAATTTCCAGCGCTTTCAACCTCATGACTCTATATAAAAAACCAGGTAAAAATTACCTTATATAATCATAAAGCTGAGGCGTTTGCGAAATTTGTTCGAAAGAGTCACAGCAGCTCTGGAACGCGGCGGGCATTAGGAGAAACATGGATAGGTTTTAGTCAGTACGAGTCTGACACTCCCTTCCACTTCACCCAGAGTGTAAGACAACATTTGATGCTTTTCCATCCTTAGAAAAAAGGTTAAAACGTTATCGATTACCATTATGTATATAACTACTGACTTTCACATTCATAATATTCCTATACACAATTCTCTAAATATTACCCTTTTTTGCTTGTAACTTAAGTAGGCACGAACAACACAGACCCGTCTACTTCATTTTAATCTAATCTATACCCCATATGTTTACACCCGAGTGACATCTAGTTATATTGAGACGAATCTGCAATGGAAGGATGATAGTGACAGGAAATGTATATTGCAGCGTGTATTGTTGTGTGTTGATTTAAAGTATGATGTGACTATCCCAACACAGCCAAAGGAATTCTCTAATAACTTATCGGAATTCTCTAATAACTTATCGGAATTCTCTAAATGATGCCTTCTTTAGCTACAGCAACCCTAACTAGGCACAATATCACCACATTCACCCGTCTGTTCTACATTTACCTAATCTGTGCCCCATATGTTTACACCCGAGTGACATCTAGTTATATTGAGATGAATCTGCGATGGAAGGATGTTAGCGACCGGGAATGCATATCGTAGCGTACTAGTGTTTGTTTAACGTGTAATTTATGCCTTGTATCCTTTGATTTGGGATAGCATGATAGAATTATGAATATAAACTTGGATGGATGGAGAGGGAGGGGCAAATAAAAGATGGATGGCTTATGTGAAGAGTGTTGTGAGAGAAAACGAAGAATAACGTGACTGTTAATATTACAGGATGGAAGAAAAAAACATTACACCTTCTTACTAGAGCAGTTGGAAAAGCGCGTTGCACCGACGATGCCAAGTAACATGGGATAAGGGCAGAAAGATAATGATAATCTTTTGTCTTCGGAGAGCGATACGAGACTAGATAGATAGCTGGGTGTTTAGGATAATCCTAAAAAATACTTGACAATACATTAAAGCCTAGAACTGTCACACATTACGTGAAATTTGGATTTGCTCAAGATATTTTCATACACTGATAACTTTCTTAGATGGGTCGAAGGAAAACTGTCTCTAACGGTTTAAACATTAAGCTTTTAGGATAAACAGAAGAGTCGTCAATCGTGTAAATTATTTGAATCATCGTAGAATGTAGACGGCCTATAGAATCTGCTGGATCTAACAGATTCTCTGCCAGGTCGAAACAGTCACCGTGGCCCTGGAACGCAAGGGCATTATGAGGACCATTTTTTTTTTTTTGGATGGGAAATCATCAAATGACCCCTCCCGCTCTGGGCGGAGCAGAAGAGAGTGTCAGACTCTTACTGACTAAAACCCACCCGTGTTCCTTCTTGTGCCCTTTGCGTTCCAGGGCCGCAGTGACTCTTTCGAACAAATTCCGCAACCCTAGCAGGCACTGACCCTATGGGGCCCCGTCTTCTTTGCTGACGGCTCTTTGAGGCGCGCGTGGAACACGACGTGCCGTCGACTCGGGCCTGGTTACACAACTAGTAACCTACAGTTAGTAATAGTTTGTACAATGCTACGTCAATATTTACCGGTACGGGTCGGTACTACTGCATTGTTCGTAATGTTACGCGATCGCTAGCGTATGTATTGTAATGTTAGGACAAGCTGGAGACGTTAGCAGGTGTGTTGTACTGACACGTTTATTGAAGCGTATAAACGCTAGATCCCATCATTACTTAATAGCCAACAGCAACCAAATAGCTATATTTGCCATCTCTTTCATACCGAGTTTCCTCCGTGCCTCAGAAAGCACGTTAAGTAGTTGGTCCCGGCTGTTATTTATAGATCTTTGGCAGTCGGTACAGATTGTCAGAAGTCAGAGAATCTGACACTAGGCTTGCTAAGAAGTACCGTGTAACCTGGTTGTGGAAATTAGACAGGCATTCGCTCCTCGTAAAATACTGGTATTCAGCTGAATCCTGTTTGACTGAAAGCCGACCCCAGTTAGTTGGGGTAAGGCTAGGCAGATGATATTAGTGCACCAAGAAAGGACTGAAAAGGATTCTAGAGGTGATGAATAAACTGTCCACCATAGACAAGACTAGATACACACAAGCTGTGGACAAAAAGAACCAAAACTTTGATAAATGATATTTATTTTGTAAGTAGGTTAAACATAACACTTCTACACGTCAAATATTTCTGGTCATTTTAAGCTAGATGAAGCCGGTGTTTCCTAGCCGACTACTCTGAGAAGAAACACCGAAACAAACTCAGAGGTCAAAGTCTCTCTTAAAGTCCATACAATCCGTACTGGTCAAGTCATATGAGAACCATGTAGGTTAATGTCTGAGGTAGCCTTTAGGGTTTGATCCCACTAAGTGAGATTAAGACGATGGTGGAGATAAACCTGAATCTTACCGTAAGGACTGGCCCGCAATTGAGAGACGTGTCTTGAAAATGGGGGGAGAGGCATTTGTCCAATAGTTGGACATAACAGGCTAATTAGACCTGACCCAGCAAGTCAGCGTAGCAAATAATAAAGAAGACGATGGGACGAATTTGATATTATCATCCTTGACTCTAGACAAGCTAGACATCTAAAATTCATTGGACCTATCATAACTGATGAATCAAATCCCAACTACAAAATAGAGATATGACTAGAGATTCAGTGAATCTCTTGCATTTATGTAATTTCGGTTTAAACCCAGGCATTTTCATGACAGAGTTGCGGAATTTGTTTGAAAGAGACCGTGGCCCTGGAACGCAAAAGGCATTATGAGGAAAATGGATGGGTTTTAGTAAGTAAGAGTCTGACACTCCCTTCCGCCCCGCCCAGAGCGGGAGAAGTCATTTGATGATTTCCCATCCATCAGAATAAAAGCTAGACTGTACAAGTATCACACATATATTTAAATTCCTTACAAGATATGTCACGATAGTCCTTGCAATTTGCAATGCGGCCAAGTGTTCGCATTCCTACTCAGACCAGATTATAAAGCAGATAACTCATTAGGTAGCCAGGTGGCTGTTAATCTGTCAGAGGTACCGCAAACTACGGTAAAAATCAGCTGGATAATGCGACTTGGTGGTAACAGTGAAAAGAAATACTCACTCAAAAAAAAAAAAACAATGATTGAGTCAGGCGTTACTTTGCGGAAATCCATTTTAAATTTGGCGGGACGAGGCATCCTCAGGGGACGTGTTGACTCGCTGACCGTTGAGCAGTCGCAACTCAACGGTCAGCGAGTCAACACGTCCCCTGAGGATGCCTCGTGGAGAGGCGAAACACGTGTCGATAATGGTGTTGGGTTTTGCTTTGCCTTCCTGCCAGGGTTGGCATGATTAAATCACTTTGATTTAAATCATGATTTAAATCACAATTTAAATCAAGTGATTTTTTCAATAACAATCATTGATTAAATCATATTGTTTTATTTCTTTCTTATTTATAATACAAATTGACATTCTTGATTTTCGATAACAGAAAGATTCAGATTTCGATTCAGAACAATTAAAAATTACTTCGTGTTAGAATATTACAGTAGGTACTTAAACAAAAACACCAACTATCCACCTTTTCAGTTCCTAATCTATTCCTGATTTTATTTATTTATTTTTAAAAAGTACTGCCACATCACAAATATTTAACATTGAATATTACTACTTAAACTATTTAATTAATGGCCTGATACATGTGACAATAATGGCGTACCTAGATAACATTGGCAATTCATCAGCTCGAAGATGAAATACAATAATTAATTAAAAGAAAAAAAGAATACCTAATGAAAATATACTTTGAAATTCAAATTTAACAAATAATACAGTAATAATTGTTGAAATAGTCTGATAAATGACATGCCATATCAAAAAAAATAAGAAATGTCAATATAATATCAAGTAACAACAAGTCAGTGATTTGATTTTAGAATGGACAAATCCAAAAGTCGAAAAGACTCTTTCCACTGATGCCGATGACGCGATGGCCCCTTTCGCGCGCTTTTCATAAAAATTATCGAAAAAATCGTGATCTTTTGGATTTTTTGTAATAAATCAATGATTTTTGATTTTTTGCAAATAATCGTGATTTTTTCCAACCCTGCTTCCTGCATGTGCTTAAAATCCTTGCATTTGCCTTGTAATCTTGCATGTGCATAATAAAGCGGGCGGGAGGGAGGTGCATACCTGCAACCCACTAATTTTCGCGGAAATTAAAACTAGATATATTATTTTCATTTTCAAATTTGAAATACTCACTCATTAAAGAGACAAAAATAAAAGAACTGGTGTGATTGTATTTAAATGGTCTTGAGAGTAGGGGGAGGCCAACAGTTATGATGGATGGACTCCCTTCACCTGTCCATGGTCCGAGCAACATCTTATATACAAAATTATCGTGTCACGGTGTTTGTGGTTGAACTCCTCCGAAACGGTTCGACCGATTTTCGTGAATCTTAGCGTGCATATCGGCTAGGGTGGCGAATCTATTTTTCATCCCCCTAAATGTTAAGGGTGGTCCACTCCTAATTTTTTTTATGTGGCAAAACGACGTATGGCCGGGTCAGCTAGTATTATTATATGATCCGAATCGCAGAACACGATGGATGGTCTCTGTGAGACTGTGAACGATGGTGATGTCTAGGGGGTGGCTACTGAATACACAACTAAAAAAGATAAGAACGGTTGAAGAAGACATTGCGCCGACCACAAATAAATTGAGATAAGTGAATAAATGGAAGAATGATAATAATATTTTTGTCAATTCATTAATCTTCTGATTTCATTAATAAATTATTTATTTACTTCGCTACTTGTGTCGATACTCTTGCGCCATCCCATCTTCCCAGCTCATCGTGCCGTGCTGTGAGAACTTCAAGCGGCGGAAACATAATAATCTTGTTGGTAGATATACTTTCGAGCCGTTTGGGGTTGAAACTCTCGGATCGTTGAGTCCAAGTACTCATAACTTATTGAAAGATTTGTCAAGACATTTAGTTGAGAATTCGTGTGACCCAAGTTGCCATACTACGCAGCAATGCTGCCAGCCCTTTGTGTACATTACCAGTGGCCGCGATGCGGAGGTATTTTTCTACGCCAGCTTTTGATTTTTTTAGTTTTGGTTAGTTAAGTTTTTATTTAAGTGTCTAAAATATATAGCAATAGTAAGTTTTATTTATTGCGTTCCTAAATTTAAAAAAATAACAATTGAACACAACTTCAAAGTTCCGCGAACAACCGCTAGATGGCGCTACCGGTAGCATCTGACTAAAAACGAGTTCGCAAAGAACAATGGAATTCCCAAACGATAGCAGATGGCTAATTCGTAACAGATGTTCATTTGCTAATTGAGAAGAAGCCAGGTAAGATTGCTTTCGTCAAGCCAGATGGACTTTCTGGAAAAGCAGGTGTGACAAAATAATTATAGCGGAAAACCGGGTTTTTATATGTGAACTTCACTTGACGACACGGTTGGCACAGTGGTTGAGCGATTGGCTGCTGCGCTACGTGTCGTGGGTTCGATTCCCGCACGGAACAAATATTTGTATGGCCTACAGATAGTTGTACCGGGTCTGGCTGTTTGTGTTTGTGAGATTGTATGTTTGTAAACGCACCCATCGACACAGGAGACATTCCCAGTGTGGAGCAACGTTCTTTAAAAAAAAAACAAATAAAAACTAGCGTCTACCAACGGCTTCGCACGCGTGAATGTCGGAAATCATCCCAAGGAAACATAATACCCGGATCCAATGTGCAATATCCATCTATTTCTATCCCAAATTTTTTTCAGATCCAAACTTAGAACAACAACAGATCATTTCTACTAGCAATAGGGTAGTTGCCTAAAAGAATCTAATTAGTCCGTAAGATAGACTTCGTAAAAATATTGGACACGTATTTTTTATTTTTTCACGTAGACAAAAAACGAAGACTATATAGTGCGTTGAAAACTCGTGTGACGTCACTTCGTGCGACGATTTTTACCACGCCATGATGTCACAAGCCCATCACTCATAATCTTTGAAGCTTTTTATCTTCGTGAATTTTTAGAGATTTCATAAAGCAAAAAATAGGTGTCTAATATTTTTCGATAATCTAACTGACAGACTAAACAGAATCATATTTTTATTCCTCAGGAAACATCCCTATTAGGACGAGCTGAGAAAGGACTTCGCTGTCGAGGATGACCTTGGCGAAGGTGGTCAGAGTTTACCAAAAACAGAGAGATTTGGATGGTGAAAGGTCTTTACCCAGCAAATGTAGGATAACAAAAAAAAATTGCAGCAAAACTCACATTTTTATTACATGGGGTCTGGAGAAATTCTAGAACGATACTAGCTACGTTCCTTACATATTCCTTTTTGCTTCGTTTACCTTCATATTTCTGTAGTGCTATCCCCTAAGAAGATAGGGCCCCGTAGGAAGAAGACGGGACCCCACAGGAAGAAGCCGGGGTCCCATATGGTCAGTGCCTGCTAGGGTTGCAGAATTTGTTCGAAAGAGTCACCCCAGCCCTGGAATGCAAAGGGCATTCAAAGGAACACGGGTGGGTTTTAATCAGTAAGAGTCTGACAGTCACTTCTAACACAAAAAAAACTCTAGAAATAAATTCATCTAATCAAAGTGGCATGACAGCTGACTTCAATCTCCCTCCACGTTTGTTTTCACAGTGAAATATTTACAAAAACGACCGTCTGCTGCCATACCATGACGTCTTAAATCCATCATGATTTCTGTGTCAGAGAAAGAAGGACTTACACAAGACGAATAGCACTATTCCTTTCCCTCACACTGAATCATGATAGCATTGGCACTTCGTAGTACGGCCACTGGTCATACTGGACGTAATCTAACAATAAGTATGATTTAAATAAAATTACATAATCTATCAGTCTGCTATTGTTTGTGCAACTAACACACGATAGTTATTGAACAATTCTGTTAGTTAAATCCTACTTATTTTGGAGTGATTTCTACGACAAAAAGTAGCAGCATTGTCGCGTAGCGCTTGTCTGACTTGAGTCTTAACAAACAATTAATTTGCTTGCTACTTACTACGCAGTAATTCTACTAATCACTTCCACCAATCAGTTTTAAGTACTATTAAATCATCTTCCTATTAGAGGAGGTGAAAAAGAAAATGCCTTCTTACTATCTTTATGCAATTAAAACAACATTAAAATCCTATCGTCAGCAAACATTGCGTTAAGTCATTACGTAAAGTCCTTTAATTAGTCTTCACCCTTATTCCAGTTTCACTAAGGTTGATATTGGCGTGTTTAATAAAAAAAAAGCCGGGAGAAAAACTCGATGTTTCCTTTAGATGTCCCATAGGTCGTATAGCTATAAGGATAAGGTTCTTTTTCGTTTGATAACAAACCAGGTATTTAGGTCAATGACTTCATAATACTGGGATGCGCTATGTGCGCACTATTACATAATAATACTTAATAGTATGCTCAATTTGTGGCTATATGCGTGAAGATTAGGGTCTGTTATAGACATTATTTTTTAATTAATTCAAGTATAATTTTATGGAAAATGTATAGGTTTAAAAAAAACCACAAACGTTTGGCAAAGAGATGCTTTCTGTAAAACACATATGCATGAAAAAATAAATATCTAATCATTATATCTAGAAACTAGCTACCCGCCCCGACTTCGCACGGGTGCAATATAAATACTAATGTTTCCTCTACTATAATATGCATGTATTATACACTAGCTGCTGCCCGCGACTTCGTCCCCGTGGAATCCCCGATTTTAAAAGATTCTTTATCGCTGCTCCGCTCCTATTGGCTTAAGCGTGATGATATATAGCCTAAAGCCTTCCTCGATAAATGGTCTATTCAACCCAAAAAGAATTTTTCAATTCGAACCAGTAGTTCCTGAGATTAGCGCGTTCAAACAAACAAACAAACAAACAAACAAACTCTTCAGCTTTATAATATTAGTATAGATATAAACCTTCCTCTTCAATCACTCTATCTATTAAAAAAATAAACCTCATCAAAATCCGTTGTTAGTTTTAAAGATTTAAGCATACATAGGGATATAGGGACAGAGAAAGCGTCTTTGTTTTATACTATATTTTGATATCCAAAATTATAATGCTAACAGTGAAGATAGAATAAAAAAAAATCACTGTCATAATAAGTTCATCTATACTAATATACATTTAAAGCTAAAGAGTTTGTTTGTTTGCTTGAACGGCGCTAATCTCAGGAACTACTGATCCGATTTGAAAAATTCTTTCGAGTTTTAGATAGCTCATTTATCGAGGAAGGCTATAAATACATCAAGCTTCTTAGCTTGATGTAAAATGTTCAAAAGGAGCGGAGCAGTCGTGAAAAATGAGACATAAACGAAGTTGCGGGTCAGCTAGTAACGTATAAAAAACAGAGCTAAGAAGATTTTTCACGCACTAAAATCTCTCCAGAGGTAATTTTCAGCACATAGATTAACTCCGAGATCCACAGGTCAAATGGTTACCTTGCCTTATTAACTTACATATGTCTTGATATATGTAACTAGCTTTACCAATTCGGTCTGGGTATTTAGGTTGATGTTCCAAAGGACTTGGCAGTGTGCTGGTCGTCCAATGTTTGATTAAGTTCTAGTTTACTAATACACTATGTTTACTTACGAAAACACGATCATGGTGTAACAAGATGATTATTACCTGTGAAACAAAAATAAACAAATTAATATCGTTTCAGAGCTAACAAAAAAGATTAATAAATAAATACTTGATCGAAATTTGAAAGAAAACCACAATACAAATTCTTGTATCTAATCTCAGAAAACTAAAACCATTAAAAAGTACAAAACAACCCTCCTTAAGACCTAACACATACTTACAACAAAAAGCTTAGTAGCTCAGAGATACTCAAAAGCCTAGTATTCAAGTTGGTATCAGTTTGAGGAGTTGTAGCCATAGGTAATGTTCAACGCAAATCATAGATGGCGCTAGTACGCACCTATAAAACATAGGTTTTTATTTAATTGTATGCAAGTGATAAGATTGCAATCCAAGCACTATTATTATACGATGACATAACCAGTTCCAGTCATTGATGAGTCAGTTGCACTGATATATGTAAATAGTAATTATTTAATCGGTGTGAAGTTTCTGCAGGTTTGGGCACCTTATACGGTCTTCTTGTACTCTACATCGTTTTAATAATCGTTTAATAATAATAGTAATAATCGTTTATTTTTCTCATCCACAAATAAAACAAACGACCAAAAAAAAACTTAATACAAACAAAATAAAGGACCTCTTATGATGACAGGTAGGTACATAGGTATTATTATTTAATGTAATACTTACATATTAATAAAAATTAAGATTTCCTCTTGAATAATATCATTATCTTCCTGCCCTTAACTCATGTCACTTGTGGTCGGATTTCTCCTGCCATTATCAACAGTCACTCTTATCATTAACTTCCCTTCCTTCCATATCATTCGCACAATTCATATTTCCTTAAGGTCTCCTGTCCCTCATCATCTTCCTGCCCTTATCCCATGTTACTTAGGGTTAGCGCAACATGTTTTTTTCTTCCATTCTGTCCTGTCAGCCGTCACGCTATCACTAACTCCTTTTGCTTTCATATCACTCCTCACACAATCCATCCATCGTTTCTTTGGCCTACCTCTCCCTTTCCATCCATCCACATTCATACACCATACCCAGCTTCTAAAATAGTAAGTAAATTATTTAATTAGTTTTTTTATGACAATTGCACCGTGCTTTTTGCAAATGTTTACTGCGCGGTTCATTCAAAAGTTAGCACACATTAAGGCCCCATTTACACTTCGATTAGTGATCAGGAGAGTTCGTACATTTTCTGCAAGATTTCCAGGGTGCAGGGGTGGGCCAGCTCGGAGAGTGGCCCGTTCGCGGACGCCCTGGCCGAAAGGCTGAGGGCGGTCTTACCCGCGGACGAGGTCCGGGTGTCCAGGCCGACTAAGCGCATCGATATGCGCATAGTGGGCCTGGATGACTCCGTGACGGAGGAGGAAGTTGTGGCCGCCGTCGCCAGGACTGGGGGGTGCTCTGCCGAGCTCGTCAAGGCGGGCACCCTCCGGCCTGACAACACGGGCATGCAAACCCTTGTGGTGAGCTGCCCCGTGACGGCGGCCAGAACTGTGTCGGAGGGCCGAAGGATCTTGGTGGGATGGGTGTCTGCGCGGGTAAAACTGCTGGAACCCAGGCCTCTGAGGTGCTACCGCTGCCATGTGGGCAACCACACGGGAGCTATGTGCCCCTCGGAGGTGGACCGCAGCGGTCTTTGTTTCCGCTGTGGTCAGCCCGGTCATCGGGCCGGCTCATGTGAGGCCACGCCGCACTGCAGTGCATGTGCGGCTGCTGGCAAGCCGGCCGAGCACTGGGCTGGGGGAAGGGCCTGCGCGCCATCCGCCCCGACCAAGGGCAAGAGGTCTGCCGCCGCCGCCGCCTCTGCCGCCACCGCGGCTTCCGTCGCCACTTCTGCCGCTTCTGCTGCGGGTGCTGCGACTCCCAACGCTCGGGAGGGTGCTGAGATGGAGTGCCAGTAATGGTCCCATCTCGGCCTCCTCCAGAGACAAGTCGGCCGCTGTGCTATTGGGCAGTGGCTGATGCCTGGGGACGGTGAGCGTGGGTGGCTCGCCGTCCGACACCAGGTTGAGTCGACGACGCGTTGTGTTCCACGCGCGCCGAAGGAGCCGTCAGCACCAAGGACGGGACCCCATAGGGTCGGTGCCTGCTAGGGTTGCGGAATTTGTTCGAAAGAGTTACCGCGGCCCTGGAACGCATAGGGCACAAGAAGGATCACGGGTGGGTTTTAGTCAGTAAAAGTCTGACACTCCCTACCGCCCCACCCAGGGCGGGAGGGGTCATTTGATGATTTCCCATCCAGGAAAAAAAAAAAAAAAAAAAAAAAGGGGTGGGCCAGCTGCCCTCCCCTGCACCCCCCCCGGGTACGCCCATGTGCAGTGACCAACTAGGTACAGTTGGTCACTGCCTCTTATGGACATCTCTGCAATGCAATGCAGAGGCTTCGCAGGTGCGCTGTCATCCCAGACAATGGCTCTTAAACACGAAAGCCAGAGGACAGCTTTACTAGATCAACAAACGCCCTGAAATATTTTTTCAACTGCTAATTAATAAACTTAAGATTAAGATAGATCAAGCCAAAGATGAAACCTTAAATAGTCTAATAAAACGACCTACATAAGCTGTAATACTTTCGGTCCTAAATCATTCCTTACATCCCACGCACAGGGCGAAAACTTCAAGCCAGCCACAAGATTGACCGCGGTTCAGACCGCGACCCGCTACTGCTTCAGGGGCAAACCAACATGGCCACGATATCCATTACTCGACAAGTAATAAGCTTTGGATCGAGTTAATCTTGTCAAGTTCTAGATTGTATTGTGGTTTTCTAGATCGTGGTAAGTTCAAGGGTTTTGTTGAGGATAATGTCGTAGTAACGCTCTTAGTTCATGTGGTTATACTGTATAATATAAAACAAAGACGGGTTTGTTACAACACTTATAACTCGAGATCTGCTGGACCAATTTTCTTGGTTTTCGATTCGTTGGATTTGTCTTCGCCCCAACTAGCAGAATACATCTTAAAAACTATGAAAACTCGACGAATATATAATAACGAAAGATGAACCATTTTCCCTAAATGTTCCTTTGTTTCGTACCTGTCAAACATTTGTAAGTAAGGATTCACGTGTACCAGCAGACCATAAGCATGTCGAAGCATTTCTGGGGCTGGAATTGTGATTGAAGACTTACAAAGTACCACGATACCAGAACCATAATTATTTAACATCAAGCTATGATCCTCAGGAGACTAAAAACCCTAAATATTGTTTTTATTTTATATGGCAAAACAACGTTTGCTGGGTCAGCTAGTACTGTATAATTAGTTGTGCATAATTATCATGGTCAACAGTCGTCTGGCATCTTGCTGAACTGTACTTATTTGGTTATTTTGTACTTATTTATAACTGCACCCAATGTTATTGTTTTGAAATTGGCTTTCCTTATATTTGTTTCTGCATTGTGTGTATCTATGTGCCATAAAAGCATGGTTCACTCTTTTTTTACTGAAGTATAATTTTGACATGTATAAGGATGTTATCACTTTATACGCAATAAGAATGACTTCGTGTCTTCATAGATTCACGAAGATGCTAAACAGCTTACCAATGGATGCATCGTATGAAATCTGATATCTGAAAAAAAGACATGCTGCTCCGAACACAAATGAATTGGCATAAGGGACTATGATGGACTATTTTGAATATTTCTTAAACATTCTCAGTTACATACACCAATAGACATTTCTTCTTTATTTATAATTGATACGACCACGTTTATCCAATCTCATCTGATGAAAATCTGTGATTACGTCGAAAGTGGAGCACGCTTTCCTAGTAAACTACTCTTCAATCTTGTCTTAAGAGCTGACAGTGAAAAGAACACAATAAAATTTCCAAATCACAATTTGACGGTCTGAAATCTCATTAAAGCCCAACATTCCCAATCCGGCACACTATCTACCACAACACCACTTACTATAAGCATTTTGAAACGGAGCCAGAACGCTTAGCCGTCCATTCAGGAAAGCGGCGCAACTGTGGCGCAACAAAACGTGTCGTCTATATAGAATTCACTTGCTCCGGGCAATGTTCCCAATTACTGCCTGGATCTTAAGGTTTTCTCAATTGGAAGATTTCCAGATAAGTACTAAAACTAAGTTTTTGGGTTATCCCCAGTGATTTATAAACAACTAGCAGCGTGCTGCGGTTTCACCCGCGTTGTTTCCGTTCCCGTGGCAATACGGGGATAACATATAGCCTATGACACTCCACAATAACGAATTTTTCTATTGGTGAAATAATTTTATTTATATTATATTATATTTATAGCTCTACGACCATCCATCTTGGCGGTATCTAGCAAATACGTTGTTCACTGATAACTAATCCAAAACAATTAGGCAAGATCGGCGTCCTGTACCTATAAAAAAAACCCAAGATCACAGGGAAAATCTCGGGAGTCCTTAAACACGCACAGGATCACACAGGGAAATATCACAGTCCATATGTAGTCCGCGTCAAGTTAAAATTATAAAAAGAACGGGAAAAACAATCGAGAGCAGTGATTGAATATGGTACCAACATCAACCAATCAACAATCGTCAGTAATCAAGATTTTTAGATTTGGGATACTAGTCTTTTTGCCAGTTATTAAAAGTAATTTATTATTTTTTTCATCACAGTGTTTTGACCTTGCAAGAAACACTTACACTTAGAAATAAACTATATTGTTACTCCGTTTAATTATTCACTTACTCCGTTTTATTAAAATAACAAAATAAAACTGATTACAATTCAATAATGCTGTACTTACTGTCAGGATAAATATAAAATGGCAACACTAAACGGTAATCAAAAATCAAATAACTTTTCATTTAAAATATTTTTTGTCCTGTTATTAAATGTGATACTTTGAAAAATATAGAAAAATAAAGGAACTTCCATCGTATATAAGTCACTTTTAGACGCTCAAATTTAAGTCAGCTAAATTTTCGCCATTATTTTTAATAAAAATAGCAGATTTGGGGCCCTGGCCATACGCAAGCTTATTTGACTGGCTAATCAGTCAACAAACTTAGCAGGACTGCCCTTCTACAAATATGACGAGGCAATGCCATCATGATTACAATGTGAAATGGGGATAGCGCTTTTCGTGATATATAGCTCCATCTCCCTCTTCCAGCGAAATCATAATGGCATTTGGTGGTATATAGTAGGGGCAGCTCAACTAATTCCTTGGTTGGATGCTAATAATGCTAATATGCCGTTAATACTCTTGTGAAATACTTGGTTGTACACTGAAAATTTTAACAACACTAAAACGCTAGTTGTAAATTTCCCAAAAATAATATATAAACATGGTTAACTTAAGCCATATTTTCAGGTAATGAAGTCTCTGAAGGTCTGAAGCACAACAATGGATGAAGCTTTTAAAAATATTTCAGTAGTGTTTCGAAATACGCTGCACCTTTTGGATTAACGTTGAATAGCAGGTTGTAGTTATTGTTGAGGAGCTTGTTTATTTATGATAAACCAACCCACGGCATAGTTTAAGTATCAACCTTAAATTATTTTGATAGTCACATTCAACAGGCGATTTATTACCAAAGGATCTAGCCAATAAGGCATTTATCATCAAGGGCAGAAAGATGATAAGATCATAATGGGCTGAACACCTCTTCCTTTCCTTCTAATTCTTAGCATGTCTACGAGTATATCAAACAAAGTTATTAGTTATTGAATATTATGTTTCACCCATTCATAGCTACGGTAATACCAATTGCTGACGCAGTCATAATGTCCTCATATGTACAGGTGATGGGATGGATTGGCGCAAAACAAAAGTTGGGCCATGGACTAGGTTACAGACGCCACACAAAACTGAAGATCAGATCGGATCCTTCACTGTTATACTAAGCTTTTGATGCTCGAAGACAGCTAGTCACATGTTAGAACGTTGAACACGATTCCCCAAAAAAAAAAATAAGGGCGCTACACCCATTGCCACACTCGGCAACTACAGCGTAACAACAGTTGTCGCCTATAAAGAATTCACTAGCGCTTCGGGCAACGTTCCCAATTACCGCTGGAGAATGCTTTGTGAGGTCTTGAGGACGGCCTGTGGAGTACCTCTCGTGTACGTTGCGGGTAAGTTTAAAATCTTCTTTTTTGGTGTAAATTATAGTAGCTGTTTATTTTGTAATTAAGTATTATAGGGTGTTAAACATCAGTATCACTTTGGGATTGGTTATTTGCAGTGCGATTCTGCAAACATCTCTCCGTGAAAGCTGAAACTTAGGTGAATTGAACATGAAGTATGTGGTCAAGGCATATAAATATGATGACAGCTCAGAATAGGCCGGCTGATATATGAAAACTAGCTTCTGTCCGCGACTTCGTCCCCGTGGAATCCCCGATTTTAAAACATTCTTTATCGCTGCTCCGCTCCTATTGGCTTAAGCGTGATGATATATAGCCTAAAGCCTTCCTCGATAAATGGTCTATTCAACCCAAAAATAATTTTTCAATTCGAACCAGTAGTTCCTGAGATTAGCGCGTTCAAACAAACAAACAAACTGTTCAGCTTTATAATATTAGTATAGATTCCTAACATGTAAAACCTTGCACTGAATAAACGTGACATGAAACGATAAACTCTGTTCTCTCTGTGATCTGTTGTCCAGATTTGAATATCTTTGAAAGTCATTACGGATAGTAATAAACTCAAGCTAATTTGAAACTAGTCTTGCCAAGGGGCATCATGCTACCCAGTTACTGGGGTGTGGAGGTTAGATAGGCAATCGCTTCAAGAAAAATACTGATACTCAGCTGCATCCGATTACAGTGGAAGCCGAGAACAATATTGGAGAAAAAGCGGGTCGAGAAAGGTCGCGTATTAACGCTGACGAACGTGTATGAACCTGTATCTCGAAACTCACCTGCCTAAACCTTCCATTTCACCTCAATATCCTCTTCAAATAAACAATAACAACGAAAACACTTTAATCTTTCAGCTCGTGCAATGAACTAAACGTTGCATTATACATTATACATCCAACGCACAGGGCGGAAATTAAACGCTGCATCGGCGGAGAATTGGAGCGACCCGGCCGATGCCCCAGATACGACGTCCTAAGGACGGCTGCGCACCGAGCGACAAGACGAAATTATAAAAACATTAAAAAAAAACTAAAAACGCGACCTTAACAATGATGTAAAAAATATGAAACTAGAGAATAATAATAGGACCCAAACCATAGCAATACTGTTTTACGAATACCCAAAATATTTGCAATTTACATTTCAACCATATTTGATCCGTTTTCCAAGTACTAATTGGAGATAAATAAAAAAATACAGTTAGGTATAACTCACCGAGATAAATTTTACTCCACCTGCGCATAAGGAAGAAAATGAACTACCTACTGTATAAAAAAGTAATCATAATGCAAGAGCGCAAAGCGACGTGATTAAGCAAAATAAAAGACTGAGCTTCACCATTGATATCAAAATCTTGAGAGGAAAACAAACATAAATTCTTTCAATATTCCTTTCAGTCTATTGTCAGAAACGCTACATTGAAATCCTTAATACTGACGCGGAAGCTCGTCGGTTTAACGTCTGCAGCGCAGTTGCAAAATCGCTCGGTGAGTAGACAGCTTTATTTGCGGAGACGCTTGGCATTTAAAGAATTCCATTTTATGAAATTGCATTTTGTTGCTACCTCGACTTTAGATTAAAGTAAGTTGGATCTTAATTACTTGAATTGAAAGAAGTTGATTACACGGACGGGACGGGGCGGAAAACTTTTTTCATATTCTGTTAACGACTAGCTGGTTGTTAAGTTTTGTTTAGATGACGTCATGATAATTTAAATGAGAGTTTGCTGACATTACATGAAGCAGATGGCAGCACTGAGGCGTCAGATCCAGGTTTCTGTCACAACGCACTAGCCAAGCTATAATATAGAAAATATATATAAACTAGCAGCGCCCCGCGGTTTCAACCCCGTAGTTCCTGTTCCCGTGGGAATACGGGGATAAAATATAGCCTATGTTACTCAGAGTGAATGTAGCTTTCTAATGGTGAAAGAATTTTTGAAATCGGTCCAGTAGTTTTTTTTAGTTTATTCGTTACATACAAAAATACAAATCTTTCCTCTTTATAATATTAGTATAGATGTACAAACGGAGTAAAAAGGGGGAAGGGGATAAAACGCATAGGGCATCGAAAAATTCGTCCACATCGCTGTCAACGGGAAAAGTGCCAAGAACACTGGCTGCATTGCCACATTGAATGGCAATGCTGATTCGTTGACCAAAGAAACGGCCAGCGCTCTGTTCTCATGAAGAGTCGACTAACTTTTCCGACATGAGTTAAATCAACATCAATGTTATTTCAAATTAAAGTTATTTTATATATTTTTTTGTTTAGAAGTCAGTGGTTTTTTTTTTTGTATTTTACTTTTTATTTTTCACTTTTTAGTGGTCACACAAAAAAAAATACAATCGAATTGAGAACCTCCTCCTTTTTTTGGCAGTCGGTTAAATAAATCCCATCCGTGTTCCTCCAAATGCCCATTGCGTTCCAGTGCTGCGGTGACTCTCTCGAACAAATTATATAACTCTATTGACTAGCATGGTTTTAACATTTTATTCACCATAGCAATAGCTCATCGCGCAGTTTTTTTGTCATGGCTTTTAGGAACACTGAACACTTTATCAGTGTTTCTTAAAGCCAGGACAAAAACTATCATCCTTGCCAACCCACAACTCTTCGAGTAACATAAATCAAAGACATCCGTATTATCACAGCCAACTTGCCCTTTACCAATGACGTCATATCTTTCGATTAACCTAATTCTCACGGCTCACAACAATCGTCATTGCTAACTCACAAAAATAATACGTTGGAAACACGCGTGACGTCACGTTTTTGTACAATTTTGACTGAAACTCGACGTCACCAGACCCCACTCTCAAACTGTGATGTGCTTTACCTTTATAATGCTTTGTAGAATTTGAAATGGTAAAAAAGTATAAAATATTTTTTTAATCTAACGAACGGACTAAATAGAATTATAACTTTTGTATGTCGGAATATACCCAAATGGGTTGTAGGAACCAAAGAAAAATGTATCATAATCTTATATATACTATGCATATAAAATTTTCGATTTTCGTTAATCTTAGCGGGCATATCGGCTAGGGTGGCGAATCGGACAACATCTATTTTTCATCCCCCTAAATGTTAAGAGTGGTCCACCCTTATTCTTTTTTTTTTGTGGCAAAACGACGTTTGCCGGGTCAGCTAGTAATAAATAATCATAGAAAAATCGCCAACGATATTGATAGTTATTATCACGTCATACTCGTAAAACTACAATGACGTCAAATTGTAACTTAATTCTCACGGCCCACGCACTGAAAAAATCGCTGAAGCCAGCGTGTTCAGCGGCGGAAAAGAATCAGTAGGGAGTTATTTTTAGAACTGCCATTGATAAGCGTTCGAGGAAACATGAATGGATTGGGTGATTTACTAAGGCTTACCTGCCGCTTTAGTAACGAGAATTTTAGCACCTGAAAATTTTTCTACACTACATTTGCGACATGAGCATGTTTTGCGAATGGACAACTAGAGTCACTTTAATATTTTATTTTCAGGACCTTTTCTAGTTGAAATAAATGAATTGACTTTGACACCGAATAACACATCATGCATAGAATTACGGGATTTTTATTCCGGGAGTATGTTCCCGTGGAATAATTTTCAACATTCACGCGGGCGGAACCTCAGGCGGCATCTTTTAGAGCTTAAGAAACTTTTTTAATTTACGCTCGGAAAAAATCGAGACACGATTCCCTTAATAGACAAACTACCTATGTATGTATATCTACTGTTTAATTAATATTTAAGGCTTTAATTTAATTTTAGTAGCATAGTTATTTACTTTTATTAATTTCGTCTTTTTTATTTTATTATTTTCTTAATATTTGAATGTTTAAAAACTTTTTTGAAAGTTAGTGGCTTGATAACACAGGTATTTTTTTTTGTGATACATTTTGTCGTCATAGTTGTGAACAAGTCGTTGGTGCTATACAAAAATAAATATCTAAGTATGATATTATAATTTCTCCCTGTATTATGAAATAATCGAAATTTTAGATAATATACTTAAATCCCATCCAAATTCAATGGTTTCCAAAATATCCGTGACTTATGAAGAAAAAAATCTCTAAATTACTTACGGGTTATGGCGTTTGCAATTTTCTGGTGACGTCTACGTTAAAGTTTGTACGGAAACCTCGGTGCTCGCGTCAGACTCGCACTTGACCGGTTTTAATATTATGACATCATTCTTTTGATTTCGAAGTGACGGACGCAGCGTAGTAACAAAATATTACAACAGCTGTTACCGTTCTCGTAAACACCGGACGCACGGGTGCGGAACTGCTCCACAAATATACGTCAGACTCAGAAACTCCGGAATATCCGGACACCTGGAATCTTTTACTAACAAACAGGGAGGCTGACTCTTGCGGATCTTTTGTGGAATGCTGAGTATCGATACTCGATCTATACCGAACGCCAGATAAATGTGCAATAACGGTCATTGACCCACCTACATTTATTGACAACCTTAATTCTTAAAACAGAAATAATGAATTAATGCTATATTGAATCGACATCCATCGTGATCCTTTATATTTACTAGTAATGGAAACCGATTCCTTTTTTTTTTGTCCCTGGACCTACGAAGAGATATCAAGGAAAGGGCAATGACCTTTATTGCACATTTATCTGGAGTTCGGTATAGAAGAGGTGTTCTGACTGTTCTTCTCTCGTGCCTGGTCCGTTGGAGATGTGTAAGTAAGCGGCACGATCCATTGATCCACTGAATGTTCCTTGTCTGAATTTAAAATGATGGTTGGTGAAGACAATACCAATATGTATGCCTTAGTAGATAATACTGAGTTACTGACATTACCGATATTCATTATTTCATTAATTACTGCTATTATTTTGACATACCTTCTAAAGTCACTACAAAATGAACGTTGAATCTTTACCAGGAATAACAATAATCTTCTATCGATTTGTGATCAAAAGGCACTACCGAGAAATAGCGACTATTTTAGAACGGAAATCAATAGGATTTTTATTAAGTCACTACACGAGCAAAATTGTGTTGCACGTTTTCCGCGCGGGGACAAAACCGTGTTTAAAATTGTAGCTATAAGTTCGCACTCTCAGAATTAAAGAGGCTTAACTCAAAATTATGAACGAACAAAACAAATATAATGAACGTAAAAAACATACTCTAAAAGCCAGTGATAAAAAAGATTCCGAAACATGACTGGGAAAAGGGCACTTTATACATAGGTCTCGGGAGATATTTGTTTTTATAAACAACAATTTAAAAAAAAATTCTTGCTCATGTGCCTAAAATTTCAATTTTCGAGTCAGGTTCCTTTCATTCTAAGGGTGCGACTGTTGTACTAAAAACACGTTTTGGGAACACATTCATTGTACGTACAGCTAAGGAGTGGAATTCCCTGCCAGAGTCTGTGTTTCCTGATAACTTCAACCTGGGTTGAAGTTATCAGGTTGCTTCTAGGCAAGCGTGCTTCATCTTCGACCACATCATCGCTTACCACCAGGTGAGATAGTGGTCAAATGCGTGCCTATCAAAAGTAAAATAAAAAAAAAACTTTTAAGTACTATGGGACGTAGCCTGAAACCGAGCAAAAAACTTCAGATGTTAAGTAAATTTTGTCACGTTTACAAATAATTTTTGTAAATATGTTTATTGTTTTATTTCTGTTACACTCTTTATTAATCGACTACCTGATCCGCGATAAGAGAGAGAACAACATTGCTCATGCTCCGCTCCTTTTGGCCTTATCGTGATAATTATAGCCTATAGCCTTCCTCGATAAATGGGCTATCTAACACTGAAATATTCTTTCAAATCCGACCAGTAATTCCTGAGATTAGTGCGTTCAAGCAAAGAAACAAACAAACTCTTAAGCTTTATACGTAACTAGCAACGCCCCGCGGTTTCACCCGCGTTGTTCCCGTTCCCATGGCAATATGGGGATAAAATATAGCCTATGAGATTCCACAATAACGTAGCTTTATATTGGTGAAATAATTTTAAAAATCGGTTCAGTAGATCCCAAGATTACAACGTCACAAACTCACAAACGTTACCTCTTTATAAAATTAGTATAGACTAGCAGCGCCTTGCGGCTTCACCCGCGGCACAGTAGTTTTTGAGTTTATTCATTACAAACATACGCACACACACAAAACTACAAATCTTTCTTCTTTATAATATTAGCGTAGATTAAGTAAAAAGTATAAATATATTAAAATCGTTTCATAGCCTTTAAAAACCTAAAATCGTGAATCAACTCCCGTTTTGCACGACATAATAGCGCATGGCAACAGCGTAAACAAACTCCGCGGGGCACATGGCGGTCTTCACTTTAACACACCATTTCACCACAATATGGCGTCGTATCGGCTTCCAGAAACAGGTGTTTGGAAATAAGTTGGCTGTTAAACTTTGTAAACATTCTTTTTGTTTGTGGTTTTCGCAATTAAGTATTGCGAAGCCAAATTTTTGTTTTTGTTAACAAGTCCATGAACATTAGTACTGAAACTTTTTTTTAAAAAAAAAAAAAGATGGGATATCAACAAATGACTTCTTCCGCTTTGGCCGGAGCGGAAGGGTCAGACTCTTACTGACTAAAACCCACCCGTGTTCCTACAAATGCCATCTGCGTTTCAGGGCCGCGGTGACTCTTTCGAACAAATTTCATAACGGTATTGAATCTTACATACTTGCCGCTCAGAACACAGCAGTACTTGTCAGGTGGCGTTCATTCCATGGGAGAAAATGTAGCGTGGATTTACGTGTGTAAGGTTTCCTGGCAAAAGCACGATGCTACATCAATACGATTAAAGATCTTCATATACTTAGCGGAATAAAGGGCCATTTCAGTTTAAATTTCCTGACAAAGCGACACAAAAAGAAAAAAAAACGCCAGTAGCTTCAACTGTGTTCGATTAGAGTAGCAAACCATGACTACTGTACTGAACCACAAGAAAGTTAGAAAACGTGATCAACTAATTTATTACTAAAATTTATCTTACCAAATGGGGGAAAAATAGAGAAAATTCCTTCGTTTTATTACTTACTAGACACAACTTTTCTCAATAATTATCTGATCACCCGAACCATAAAAAACACAATAATCATCTAAGTAGGTAATCCAATTTAAAACCAATTAAATTATCATAAAACACAATAGCTCACTACATCGAAAGAATGTATACCCCGACTTATTTAAATAGTTCTCGAATTCGTTGAAGGTGCGCGCGCGCATGCCTTACCGAATTCGGTCGGGTAGCACCGGCGAATTGTGGCACAACAACGTCCGGACGGATGAGTCTATTAAATCATACGTGGTCAGGGGCCTTAACTGTAAAAATGTGGTGCAATTATATGAGCGGAAGCGATTTGAGTATTTTTTATTAACTTTTATGCGTACTACTTTTTAAGGGAAAGATACTTACTTACGAATACACCGAAATAAAAATGAAATGAAGGCCAACAGCATGCCTCTGTCGTACTTTAAGAAGAATTGTACGGCCTGGGAAGAATTTACAAAGTTCCTAGGAAGGTTACATGGCATGTTGACTTCACTTGCTAGTGCCAAACGTGAGCCTATCAATAATAAAACAAAAGGTTTATATTATAAGAGTGTAGGGATCCCTTTCGCTGAATTCAAAAAGAGGCACATCAAATCTGTTAGAAAATCTGTGATTGTGGAAAGGCCATGGCGTTTCTAAAGCATGGTTTATGCTGGACTCTAAGACTTCTAGAGCTTGGGATTTATAGGAATTCACATACAGCTACAAAAAAAAAAACAGTCTAAAAAGTATTTTGGAACATAAGAAATCTCAGTACGTGTTCGGTATTTAATTTTACAGTACTATCAATTCATCAATTGAGAAAAACTTGTGAGTTGAGTTGTGTTGTGGCGGTGTTGATGCCGATCAATACCGCCACAAGAAAAAACGAACGATGCAAAATTTGTACGTCAATAAAAGAACCGCGCGCGAACGAAATCCTGCATCGCGGTATCAGGGATTTCCGTGCGATTAGAACACATTTTAACACATACGTAGGCAGTCACCCCAAATAAAATACTGTTATTCAGCTGAATCCGGTTTGACTGGGAGCCGACCCCAATATACATAGTTGGGAAAAGGCTAGTCACATAAATAAAAATTAAAAACAAAATAACCTACATTCCACCGCTTCCGCCTATCACAAACCCCACACTTAATTGCCCCGACTCGAGCATTGAACGGTGGCAGCTAAAAAATTGGCCAAGCGTGATGTTAGCACGACGAGCCACGCTATTAGCTACATCATTATTTGTGCATCTGCCGAATCGATTACTCTTATACTTTCATGTTCATGATTTTAGCAACATCATCATAAAACTGTCGCTCCCGTACGTAAATACGGAACCTTTTAGGATTATTCGTGTGGACCGATTTATTGCAGACTAGAAGCGCCCCACGGTTTCACCCGCGTAGTTCCCGTTCCCTTGGGAATACGGGATAAAGTATAGTCTATGTTACTCAGTGTGAATGTAGCTTTCTAATGGTGAAAGAATTTTTGAAATCGGTCCAGTAGTTTTTAAGTTTATTTTTAAAGTTAGTAGTTACATACAAATATACAAATCTTTCCTCTTTATAATATTAGTATAGATGAGCATGTCATATTGGGCCTACGTGGTGGACTAAGTCGACTCTCGACGTGGTCTAAGTTCGATATTAAAGGCTGCAGTCTGGGAAAGCTAGATTCAGCAGTAACCAACTGAACGAATAAACCAATCTCCTTTTTTTCTATGTTGTCCACGATCACAGAACTGTACGTCGAGGAGCCGATTCTTATTATTATTCAAGAGGTTTGAACACGAATCTCTCTTAAAAAAATCTTCCTCCCAAATCCCAACCAGTTAACCAGTGAAAGTCTTACTTAAATACCGGAACAAAGAACAAAACCATCAAAAACGCCATACAATCAAAGAACATTACATGTCCAAGACCCATTTACATGGCCAGCAACGCCAACAGAACACCATGACGGATCGTTATGATGTATGACCGATGGTAACTATTACGAACGACGGACCGTTCCCACTCAATCTTGGGAGGAATTTCTTCACGTTACTTCAGGAAGTACATATGTTTATGTTTTACAGTTTTGATGCAGCTATGAGGAAGTGGTCGGGAATTCTTTGTGCTAATACATGAGGATTAAAGCGTGGTTATACCATTAAAATAGCTACGGCTGGAGGAAATGTCTGCGGCCGGTCTGATGAGTGAAAGGCTAAAGAAACCACCCAATAAGTCCCTTAAAATGTTAGGCGAAATCGTGACAGACCAAGACGAAGACGACAAGATTGGTCCTGCCGGTAGACTCTTACTGACTAAAACCCATCGGTTTTCGCCGCGGTGACTCCTTCGAATAAATTCCGCAACCCTGGTAGGCACTGGCCCTATGGGGCCCTACTACTATGCTGACATCTCAGCTACGCCTGGAACACAATACGGCGTAGACCTGGGTCTGGTTCTTTTTAGACGGCGAGCCAACCAACGCTCCCCGTTCGCAAGCCTGCGCCTACGGTGGCCGGGAATCGCCTTGCTACTCCTGCCGCCCGGGACGTCTTTTTCTGTTACGGCGGCTGCCTCTCCCAGGGCTTACAGTGGACCAAGCTCAGCAAAATGCCAGCTTGACTACACGTTTTCTGACTCGACTATTCAACTGAACCTTACTTTGATAATTGAGGTACGTATGCAAATAGATTAAGTAATGCGGTTTTATACGAAAAGCAGAGAATGTATTAGTTAAGTTATTCCAACAAATATTTACATCAGATCAGATTTCACGGTGATGTAGCGATAACTTTTTGGACAAAATTTCTATTAAGATACTTCCTAAGGACTGAAGTTTGCTAAAGCTTTTAGAATCTGTAGGAAATGTTACATTTGGAGTTTCCTTTGAAGAAAGGTCCGGATATCCTGTCCTCTTATTTACCTCGCTTTCGAATAAAGTTTGCTGAAGACACCAAAAAGGGCTTGAATTTCAAATTATTTTCTATATTAATTTGTGGAGAAAGTAAATCTTCTGTTTTTTTCGGGGGAAAGAAATAATTATTTTCTGAATACATTACTTAGACTTTTACAGGAAGTAACTATCACTCTCATTTACAATGGAATGACTGCCTGGCGTTTCCCCGAACAAAACCTAGTAACTGGGTAACACAGCTCCTCATTCACAAAGGAATACGATTATATAATTGGTATGACTGTTTCCGTCATAGTCAAAGCAAATTAATTCAAATCGGAGTTGCTTACAAAATTTCAATATTCCAATTCTCAATGGTCAGTCTTAACTTCCAAAGAACTGTCCCAAACGAAACGGTAATTTAGTACAGGTCTCTGGTTTTAACCAGAGAGCAAAACAATCTCTTTGACCAAAGTAATAAAGCACTGAATAAAACTTCGCCTCCAATCGTTTCTTTTATTTCTTTCTTACAATCGTTTTTTTTTATCTTGTATCTAAAAATACTCCACTAGATAGTTAGGTACTTCAGACCAGGGCATTAGTCATTTCGACACAATATCTCGATGACGTCTTGCCGGACTGCGGTGAAGAAAAGAGGGTAATGTTTTTTGACTTATTTGTATACTGACCCTTGATGTCAAAGCTTTCTTTCATGACTTACAAAATGGTGGTGGGAACTCCTTTGTTAAAGTGATTTATGGGTTTGTCATGTTAGAGTTTGAGTGTAGCAAGTAATGAAAAGGTAAGCGTTTGCAATAGTTTGAGGAGGTTCGTTAAATTATAGCAGAAAGTGCACGCAATGAATTATGTTAACTTGGGCTTTTGTTTGGCAAGTTGACTTTCAAGGGATGAAAAGGTAATCCATTGGTATTCTTTTTCTGTTTTCGTACTTATAATAAATCCATTAGGTATAATAATAGTGATTAAGATGAATCAAATATAAACATATTACTTTCTTTAAAAAAAAAACTTGAATGTTTACAGAGATGTTATTACCGGTGACAAAAAAACATTCAATAAGTCAGAGGAGCAAAGGTTTTGTAGCGGAAGCAGAATCAGGACAAAACGACGGATTTATGAAAAATTACCAGGCTAAGAGGAAATTGAAATGAGATACTGGTTGATAGAGATGTATGGAAGACAATGACGTCGAAGAACTTACTGAAAAGGGAGCAAATACTATAAGGGTTATAGATAGAAGAAAGATTGAAGAAGAAAAGGTAGCTCTACAAACTGATAATAAGGTAGAAGATGAACCAAGAGCCAAAGCTATTGTTGACCAGCGGGCGTACCATGAGTTGTTAAAACGTGAGTCTTCCGAGCGAGAAAGAGGGATAGAGTTATACACCATATATAGCTCCATCCCTTTTTCTCGCTCGGAAGACTCACGTTTTAACATCTCATGGTACGCCCGCTGGTCAACAATCGACAGGATCGGCAGTAATGAAGGCTTTCATTCGTATCCTGGTCAGATAGCGTGTCTGCTCCATCTTACACCTCTATGTAGCTATATTTTTGTAAGTAAGATATGTTTTGTGACTAAGAATATTTCTTCATCTAACTACATTATGCCATTGATGGGAAAAAGTCTTCCCCGCATCCTTCTACTCTTCCCGGTGTGTTACCTTCTCCGACCAGTCGGTTATGAATCATCCGAAAGTCGCCACGTCAGCGTTTTCTAGACCTTCTTCGGCGACAACGACATAAATTACTATCTATACTAATGTATAAAGCTGAAGAGTTTCTTCGTTTGCTTGAACGCGCTAATCTCAGAAAGTACTGGTCCGATTTGAAACATTATTTCAGTGCTAGATAGACCATTTATTGAGGAAGGCTAAGGCTAAGACCATATATAGGAGTGGAACACCAATGAAGAATGATTCAAAATCGGGGGTTAGTAACTATTCCACGCGGACGAAGTCGCGGACAGAAGCTAGTTAATGATAAAACTAAAAATATTAGCAATCTTCCTACTCCCTAGTACAATATCCCTGTCATCAACCTTCGTTTTAAACAAATCGATTCCACCAAGCCTATGCCTAATTTGGCCGGAACAATCGATGCTATACCGAGCACATTTCCTGTGCCATTGTCATATTAATATGTGAATGCACGTACATAGCTATTGTTATCGATAAGATATTATAGCTGTAGCGGCGCTTGTCCAAAAATAACCTTATTACTTGTATTGTCTTATTAGCATATGGTAGTATTCAAATTGAGTTTTTGTTGCGTTTGCATTTCTTTGCGTTGGCGATTGAATGATTGTTCGTTTGTGTATGTTATCAAAGGTCTTTTTGTACGTGATCTTTTTTACCGAATTTAAAAACATACGTACATACATGAGCCCTGAAAACATTTGGGCAGTCGTGTAAAAAAGGTTTTTATTTTAATAAGTAAGTACAAGAATTTGTTTGTGAAAAATATTTTATTTTGAACTGCCCTGATCTCTAGGTTTCTCAAATAAAGATGCTTATTCTGTCATTTTATTTGTTTTTTCCGCCTCACCATTTTCAACCAATGCAATTCCTGCAAGTCAACAGTGGCGACCACCGGAAACCACTAACAATCTCCACTGGAAAAGCAGTAATTCACCAGAAAACAACGGGAGAGGAGTAAGAGACAAACATCATATAAGCTATTGTAAAAAGAACAAACTTATTGCAAACCCTATCATCAAAATCAATTAAAAATGATCAGAGCAAAAATAGTTTTAACCGAATTAGACACAAATCAAGAACAAAATGTCCTGATGAAGAAAATAACGACCATGCCACAGATTTATAGCCACCACCACCGCTTGCGCACTCCACAGGAATGCAAAATAATGACTGAGCCACTCTGACGCATCGATGTTATAATAAAACGGACAAAAACGCAATCGAAAGCATCGGCTCGACGGAAATAACCGACGGAGCGATTAATCGCAATGCCTTGACGTATAAATGTGGATCCACGACTTTTTAAGGGGATCCGTTAATGGGTTGAAGACTTTTTCGTTGCGAGAGTGTGTCGCAAATGTTTGAAGATCAGTAACGGTACTTTTAAAGGAAATAAACATATTTTTTGAGAGGGATCTGCCAGTCGATTCTGTTCATAAATACACCGTGAAAATTGGTTGAAGTGAACATGATGGGCTGTACATCAAGAAATCAATAATAAGTGACAAAGATTGTCAGTCCAGTTAAAGCACACTCCGCATATGTACCTAAGTATCCACGGGCGATATGTACATTTACAAAATAGACCGGCTGTTCTCATTTTCGAATCGACTCGAACTAAACGCAAAATAAAATTTCATTCGGCCTAGTATTTAGCGACATGGACATCTCTTTGTTGGCCTCGATTAAATCCTGGAAGCGCAGGTGGTTGTGCACAGCTAAGTAAGCTCTGTTGAAAAGTTTGGAATAGAAATAAAGAATTAAGACTTAGGTAAGAGGATTAGGTAAGACTACTGGAGAGATTTAGTTTTAAAATTTCACAAGTTCTAAAACTACTGAAGTGCAAACAGTATGAGAAGTCAATCAGTTCTTTATTGCATACTAGCATCGCTCCGCGGTTTCACCCGCGTAGTTTTCGGGAATACGGGGACATAATATAGCCTATGTTCACCGGAGATAGTGTACCTTCCAAACAGTGAAAGAATTTTTCAAATCGGTAAAGTAGTTTCGGAGCCTATTCAATGCAAACAAACAAAATAACAATCAAATCTTTCCTCTTTATAATATTAATGTAGATTATAACGTAATGCTGAGCGGATGGTGTAAGATTATGGCTATCCAAATACTAAACAGTGGTAATAACTGGTTGGGAATATTCGAGTGTGGTAGTAGAACTTCTGTTTTTCATAATGAGCCAAATTTAAACTTCGATCTCGCTTATAGAAAGCGATACATGAATGTCTACGATGGTTTTTTAAGGATGTATTATCATCAAATGACACTCCTCCCACTCTGGACGGAGCGGAAGGGAGTGTCAGACTATAACCCACCCGTCTTCCTCCTAATGCCCTTTGCGTTCCAGGGCCGCGGTGATTCTTTCGAACAAATTCCGCAACAACGATCGACCTTTGAAGATTCACTTTTGCTTTAAAAGCTGTTTGTATGTTTATTCGCAATACAAATCAGTTGGCTGAAAGGTCCGTTGATTGAATAGGCATAAGAATATCAAAGAAAAGATTTATGTACTGTGAGAAAGATGACATGGCTAGAAAAGGGGCAGACTACTCAAATGACGACTTATATAGAAATATGGATAAAGAACATACTAAGTATGTTGTGGCGATCTGCCTCTGGGTTGAACGTCATGCATACAGACACACACACACACACACACCCCAACACACCCTCACACACTCCAGCATAACTCCACACTCATTCACAAATACACACGCCCACTCACGCACACACCCATTCATAGTGAATTTCATACACACACACATACACACAAAATATATATTCACACACTCATGTAAAACACACTCTAGTTTTCACACTCGGCCATAAACACGATCGTCATTTAGTTTTCTTTTTATTGGATTTATAAAAAAATGTGTAACTTATACCACTTATTTTTTTTAAATTAAAAATGGCCATGAAAATTATGAAGCTTTGTTTTGCATGGAGAATCAATAAATGACCCCAATATGAATAAAGGTGCCCATAATTTGTAGATCAGTTGCGTAAACAAACTGATCATTATTATGCCTTCATTAAAACAAGTGAAGAACCCTATAAATAGCAATGGTTGGCGCCTAGCCAACTCTCTCTGTGTAAAATGTAGAATGGCTGTATCCTTTACAACTTTTACAGTTTCACTAGTAGAAGCGGTTTTCTGGTTAATCCGGTCTAACTACAGGAATAAAGGTGAGAGTCTAACTAGATTTCCGGATGCAAAGGTCAGAATCGAACCGAATAAATTAATAGCTTCTGACTACGATTTCACTCTTGTAAAGAGTGGTTTTTTGGGCCGACTATAAATTATGCTTAACACTTTTTTTACAATACTTTCGCTTTTGACTGTGTGAAATCACGAAGCTTATGACCTTAGCATTTTTTCTGAATGGAACCAAATGACTTCTCCCGCTCTGGGCGGAGCGGAAGGGAGTGTCAGACTCTTACTGACTAAAACCCACCCGTGTTCCTCCTAGTGCCCTTTGCGTTCCAGGGCCGCGGTGACTCTTTCGAACAAATTTTGCAACCAGCTTGTGACCCTTGATATATTATTTCACACCGCGGTGACCCCTCCCCCCTTAACTGTGTCATTTATGGATTGTCCCCATTCCCAAGGCAACGTACTACCAGGTTAAAAGTAACCCATGTCCAAATCCATAATCTTTCCGTTCAATATTTCATTCAAATCCGTTCAGCAATTGTAGCGTGATCGATTTATAAACATAAAGTTAAACATCCTAACACACAGACTTTATCATTTCTATTATTATTAAGTAGGTTAGGTTCTAATGGATACTTAGAATAGATTTCCGACTCTGAAGGTCAGAATCGATCCGCATCAAACATTCAGCCTCGTGTAACTTGAGGACATCTATAATGCAAGTCACCAAGTTGCAAGGTTCTGACCTTGAAACTTGGTGACTTGAATTAGCAATCAATCCAAGTCGAAACAGCAATAGGTCAGACTAGCCTCATTATATCTTGGATTTAGAAAGTATGTATGTTAATGGTGGTTATGATGAAGAAGCCATGTTTTCAGAACAATATTGAGGGATATATCAACGCAGCACAGCACTAGCGTACTCCAGAATGCAGAACTTAAGTACTCCTGGCAGGGTTGTGGAATTTGTTCGAAAGAGTCACCACAACCCTGGAACGCAAAGGTTATTAGGAGGAACACGGATGGGTTTTAGTCAGTAAGAGTCTGACAGTCCCTTCCGCTCCGCCGAAGAAGTCATTTGATGTTTTCCCATCCCTAAAAATACTTGTTGGACGAATTGGTTCTAATAAAATTCGTTTAAGTATGCTACGTGTGATACACACCATCACATGTAGCATCAACACACCAGGAAGTACACTTGGCTAAACTTGTTTCAACAATTTGGAATCGGCTTCCAGTCTAGAAGTCCAGGTATGAAGCTGCCTTGCGGGATTTATTCGAAAGAGTTGCCGCGACCCTTGAACGCAAAGGGCATTAGGAGAAACATGGGTGGGTTTTAGTCAGTAAGAGTCTGACACTCCCTTCCGCTCCGCCCAGAGCGGAAGAAGGTATTTAACTATTTAATGCTTTCCCATCCACAAAAAAATACACGTCGGTAGTATTAGTTCTGATACTTCGTTTTGCTAACTCGTTATGTTTATAATAATTCGTTTAACGCGTAGCATAAACAAATTGTATGATATATAAAAATGTCAAACTTTTGGGAAGATACTGACACATACACTAGAAAATACAGCAGTAAAGTACAACATTTTCCTAGACTTGTCCCAACAATGTTGGGAGCGGCTTGCAGTCTATTTCCAGGTATGAAGCTGTCGCTTTATACAAATATTTTAATTAGTACGACTACCTGATCTATAAGTAAATACAACTGCAGTTTTCTCTCTCTGGTCCGTTTTATTTAAGACCAGAACTCATCTAATACAATTCTAAATTGCACCCCAATTTCATCCACCTCATTCATTCTACTTCCAAGCCTCACCTTAACAAATTTCTAAACAATTAACAGGCCGTCTGCTACAGAGTAGTTCCTCGTTACACAACAATTCGCTCGTGTACAACATGATATATTAAACTGGGCTGCATCTGATGCGGACTGGCGTATTCTGTTACGTTTCGTTTCAATACGTTTTGTTGGAGAATTTACTTTTGTTTGTCAGGTGAATATATCGTAAATGCTGTGCTGGTAGAGATAGATAAAGTTTGCACGAATCAGACCAATGTTTACTATGTTACAAAACCGTATTTTGTTAGTAACAGGAAATTTTTATGGGACGAAGCTTCTGCAGAGCTGCTGTCTCGAACAAATCCAAAAGCTACTGTACATATTGGAACTAAATAAAATACAAAATTACTTATATTGGCAAATATTGCAAAAATCATGGTCTCCTAAATATCACAGAAAACTGGACAGCAGCAGAAGCAGCCAAAAAGAAGCGTGATCCATCGTCGATCACAACATCACATTCCATCAGGTAAAATCGTTGTAAAACGCGAGCCTATCAATAATAAAAACTATGCGCTATGACTAGCACAGTTCAAGGATTAAATGCGGCCCGCGTTTTTCACGCACATAGTTCCCGTTCCCGTGGGAATATGGGGGTAAAATATAGCCTATGTCACCCGGGGATAGTGTAGCTTCTAAACAGCGAAAGAATTTTTCAAATCGGTTCAGGAGTTTCGGAGCCTATTCAATACAAACAAACAAACAAATCTTTCCTCTTTATAATAGTAGTATAGAAGTATAAGCAGTAAAAAATACGGCATGTCCATTGCACAAAAACCCAATTTACAATGCAAAAACATTCGCAACGGGGGCAGAAACACAACAGCAGTTCTCCCTTACAAAACTAGGGCGATCATAACTAACAAAAACCCATTTCTCCGTGCCAGTACTCGGCACAATGAACCGTCTAACAGCTGCGGATGTACTAGTTTATACCTTTAACGTATAATCAGGCGCATTCCTAACCAAGTAACTACATTGGTGCAAAGGGCAGTGTGATTATCAACAGCTGGGTTTAGCAAGGACGGTCAATGGTTCGGTCTCTGATAAACTTGTATTGATTGTGATTGGTAAACAGTGTTTACATATATTTATCGACAATAAGTTGTACTAGAGACTGAAGATGGCAGGATGTGTTGGGGAAAACGTTTTGGGGAGTACCGGGAGTCTGTGTTTCCTGTTCATTGTCAACTACATCATCTTTATTTTTGTACTGGATGGGAAATCATCAAATGATTTCTCCCGCTCTGGGCAGAGCAAAAGGAACTGTCAGACTATTACTGACTTTAACCTACCCGTGTTCCTCCTAGTGCCCTTTGCGTTCCAGGGCCGCGGTGACTCTTTCGAAAAAAAATCCGCAACCTTAGCAGGCACTGGGGATAGCAGGATATGGGGACCCGTCTTCTTTGCTGACATATATTTCGAGGCGGGCGTGGAACACGACGCGCCGTCGACCCGAACCTATAGCTGTGATCGGACGGCGAGCCACTCATAGCTCGCCATTCGCGGGCCAGCGCCTGTGGTGGCCGGGAATCGCCCTACGTTTCCACATTACCGCTTTTCATCAGGTGAGATTGTGGTCACATGTGAGCCTTTAAAACGATCCTGTCAAGCCCTAGAAGTGGCTTGCCGGCTTTGTTGGTCAGGCTTGTATTATCCAACTTTCTACGCTATTCCTAAACCATCACAAAAGGGAGGAGCCTCCAATCAGACGGGTTTTATATAGCTAGTAGGAAACTGTCTGATGGTTGCAGTCGAACTGTTGTATATTCATCGCGGATGACTTCGCTTGCGCGATATAGAATTTGTAGTTGTAGTTTGTATGTGGCAGTTTAGTTTCGCTACTGTTCGAAATACATGTGGGATTCATTGTAGGAAGACCCGTTTGAGAGAGGGTTTTTTGTTTGGCAGTGCCTCACTTAAAACGTATCGAAAAACGAATGTTTAAATCTAATACTGGTGTTATATTACTCTGCGTATCGATCTCTTTCTGCATTAAAATAGCATTCACGAATGGCGAACTGCTGAGATATCCGTCCCACCCTGGGGATTTTACCCTGCTAAAATTTAACTAACAAATATTTTAACCACGGTCAGGGCTGTTCTTGTATATTTTGTGCCAACAAGAACACTGTTTTAAAAAAAAACTGTTTTAACCAGAAATATCACTAGTCAATACACATCCAATGAACCTTAACACGATGTGGACACACATCTTGAGCCGTTTAAAAGTTTCTATGACAATCTTCCGAGTCCATCATCAGACATCTCTTTTTTTTTTTAAATAAACGTTGCCCCACACTAGGCTTTTCTCCTGTTTCGTGGGTGCGTTAACAAATATACAATGTCACATACCCAAACAGCCAGACCCGGAACAACTATCTGTAGGCTATACAAATATTTATTCCGTGCGGGAATAGAACCCACGACACGTAGCGCAGCAGCCAATTGCTCAACCACTGCGCCAACCGTATCGTCATCTAGTGTAGTATAATCCTATTCAGTCTTGTTCCTACCGATGGTATCAACTATCATGACAGCGAATCACTGAGACGATACTACTGTCGACCGATTGGAAAACAAGTGCGTGGACTCACAGACGCAATAGCAAACTAAGTCAAGAGGGAATAGGTTACTTCTAGACAAGCGTGCTCCATCGTCGAGCACGTCATCGAGTTCCATCGCGTGCGATTGTCACCAAGGAGCCCTGACATTTAAAAAAAAAAGTACACCACTTTCTTTATAGCTTCAGAACGTAATCGGTTCCATGAAGCGCTTGTGTGGTGAACTAGTGACAGAGGTGAATGATAACGAGTGGTCGTTATGTGATAATTAATTTGAAAGAGCCTTTTTTTTTATCTAGTTTGAATGTAGACATAATACCAACATAGCTAGGCCCCAAGTCTGCTATTCTACTATATAAAAATAAGTCGGGTTTTCCTTCCTGACGCTATAACTCCAGAAGGCACGAACCGATTTCCACGGTTTTGCATTCGTTGGAAAGGTCTCGGGCTCCGTGAGGTTTATAGCAAAGAAAATTCAGGAAAAATTTCAACAGAAAAGCGGGAAAATCTTTTTTAATTTTTTTATATATGGCAAAGCTAAAAAAAGCTAGTTTCTTATAAATTCGTAATTCCAACACGATCCCATTGTCATTTTGCTAAAAGTTCGTAATCTGCTAAATTCATAATGGTCGATCATTGGTCGAACAATGGTCTCGTAATACTTTTTGACAACCGAGCTATTAAAAGCAATTACTGCAGAATGACGTTCTAATGGTAGGTTACTGATCAAAGGAGTTGTCAATGTTTTAACAGATTACCGCATATGTCTGTCATTATTATAGTACGAGATTCCATATACCATTATATGCCATTTCTTTCGATGGAGTGTCAATGGTTGACCGTTGGAAAGTCATAACGACGTTTTTTTTTAAATATTAGTAGATTACCAAACTTGACAAAATCAACCACTATGAAATCAATGATAGACCATTCTGACACTATTGTAATAGCAGACTTGACGCCCTGGTAAACTGTGATCCATTGGCAAGTTGAAAATAGTAGAACAATAAAGTAAGCAGTTAAATGTAATTTAGATAAATAGTACTTAATATTTTTTATGGTCGGATACCTCCTTGAAATTCATTGTGTTTTTTCACGTAATGCCAAATCGACATCGAGCAAACAGTCTTTGCTTACGTAGGTCCTTCACTCAGTAAGTCAGTTGGTTCACCTAGTTCTTTAGAGATGAGCGTTGAATTTGCGAACTAGGCAGTTGAATCAACCGTTAATCGCCATCAACGTAGTAAACGTTAGCTGTTTATGAATGACAAAAAAAAACTGGTGCGTCTCGTTCAATAATCGTTAACGCAAACGCAACTAACTGAACAAATTAAAAAACTAAAGTTGAAAATAACGTTATAGATTGCGAGCGACGGCCATGTCAGACACTTTGAACTCTAAGTAATGTGCTAAAGAGTTGATTTACTTAAGTTAAAAAACGAAATATTTATTTTAAGAATAGTTTTAAGGACCTTTCAACGAATTAACGGTTTACATTGCTAGTTGACATTAGTAGGGAGTTAACTCGTTGACGAATTTAACTAGGTGATCAACCAGTTGACAAACGTAAATCAACGTAAACGTTGCGTTAACGGAAAAACCGTCAACGACCCATCACTAGTTCTTATACCGAGCTACTAGCAATCAATCGATATGTACACAAAACTTTTGCTTTACTGATTTCTAAGACGTACACTGAGTTTTAGAGTCAGGGTATTTAAAATTATGTACATGTCATATTTTAAAAGCCTTTTAATGTTTTTAGAATGAGAAGAAATTAAATGAGAATTTGTAAAAAAAATGCTGGTGATGCTGATGACCAAGAGACACAGAGTGACAGACAACACACTACCGGTGGTAGAAAGCTTAAATTTGGCATTTAGGTCCCTTGGGGAGTGTTGGGGAGCGCTAAGAGAATTTCCCGAAATTCCTACGGGAACGCGATATGCGCGTACGCTGTTGCGGGCAAAAGCTAGTTTATAAGAGAAACTCACTTAAACTCTTAGTAAGGACCCGCCGAAACAGACCTAGTGCACCAAATGTGCCAGGTGTGGGGGATTACTTAATTTTTTTACTATTGGTGAAAATGCAATTATAAAAAAAAAATATTATTCCCCTTTATGCCCTTTTTCCAATTTATTTGGCGTCGATGCAACACGTTTTTTCTTACATACCGGGCTAATAGAATTTTTTTTCGCGATTTCAACCGCTTAGTTCCCGTTCCCGTGGAAATACGGGGTTAAAATATGGCCTTTATTACTCGCTGATAATGTAGCTTTCCATTGGTTAAAACATTGACACAACTAAAATCGATCAAGTAGTTTCGGAGCTTATACAGTACAAACAAACAAACAAAAAATCATTCCTCTTTATAATATTACTAGCAGTCCACCCGCGTAGTTCCCGTTCCCGTGGGAATACGGGAATAAAATATAGCCTATGTTACTCGTGGATAATATAGCTTTCGAATGCTGAAAGAATTTTTAAAATCGGTTTAGTAGTTTTTGAGCCTATTCATTACAACAAAAAAAAACAAACTAACAAAGTTTTCCTCTTTATAATATTAGTGTTTAGACAGTGATTCTCAGCTGAAGGTGAGCGGAGATAATGGTTTAGTCGACAATGGAGCACGCTCGTCTAAAAGTAACTCTCTCTCTCTCTAGTAGGTCTCTTGACTGAAAGATCCCCAGGTAAAGACTTCAGCAGGGACCTCAACTCCTTAGCTGAACGCCAAGCAATCAATATTAGACCTCACCTTTAACATTTTACAAATTCTTCATCATCTGCCTAGCCTTTTCCCAACTACATTGTATACAATACCAGTATTTTACGTGAAGCGGCTGCCTACCAGACCTCCACAACCCATTAACTGGGAAACACGGTACTTCTTGACAAGACTGGTGTCAGATTTTCTGGCTTCTGACAATCCGTAACGACTGCCAAAGATCTCCAAATGACAGCCGGGACCAACGGCTTAACGTGCTTTCCGAGGCATGGAGAAGTCTCGTTATGTTAAGATGGTCACCTATCCACAGACCCACCTCGGCAAATTCTCCGCTGCTCTACACACCGTATGCAAATCCTACAAAGCGGACAACCAAGACAAAAGCAAAAGTGACTTACATCTTGCATAACCAAGAACAATCGTTACTTTTTACGATATCACATTATGCAAGAAACCAGTACTGTTACGATATGCAATCTGTACCGAGAACCACTTTGCTGTGCATTGCGTATCACGTGTGTATTGCAAGGTAATCGATTTGAAAATAAGGTAATGTATTGTTCAATAGGGTTGTTTCCTGAGGAATAAAAATATGATTCTATTTAGTCCGTCGAAAACTATTGGACCCGTAGTTTATGCTTTATGAAATCTCTAAAAATTGACGAAGATAAAAAGCTTCAAAGATCATGAGTTGGGGCTTGTGACATCAGGGCGTGGTAAAAATTGTCGCACGGAGTGACGTCACACGATTTTTCAACGCACTATATCGTCTTCGTTTTTTGTTTACGTGAAAAAATAAAAAATACGTGTCCAATATTTTTGGGAAGTCTATCTTACGGACTAATTAGATTTTTTTAGGCAACAACCCTATTGTGAAGGGAGGGTAGATGGGACTGGGAGGGTAGATGAAACAGTGTATGCGTTTGGGGTGAGAGGATGTTTGTTTGTTTGTTTGTGCAAACCAATGTTCCCATTTATCTCCAGTACTACTAGTCCGATTTTCATGCGGTTTTCAGTGATGGGTTAGGATTTGATTGGTGCATGTTCTTAGACAGGTGTTACGGTGACAACTCAACAGGGGGCGCTGCAGTCAGGGATATTTGGGCAATCCGGGATCATGGGATATCCGTCGTGGGCTGCCATCACTATCTGCAAAACTAGCTCATTTAATGGTAGTCCTGACAGATATTTTTGGGTTACATTAATTCTGTAAGTCGGGGTTTTTTATTAATTATTTAATTCTTTTTCAATTAAGTACCTACCTATGTTTTTCCCGTCGTGTGTCTTTTCAAAATTTTAAATTTTGCCTTTTTAAGAACAGAACTAAATGAGCAGCTGTCCTTCCCAAAGAACGCCATAAACCGAGGTTCGTAGTCCACAGGGCCCATTGCGTGTAATCTCTTAGTTTTTGTTGGAAACTTCGTCCTGACTGGCCGCCACAGAAAAATCCAGCTAAGCAGACGACAACACAGTAACGCGAGAGAAGTCATTTGTTGATTTTCGATAAAAAGGCGTTGCCAGCGTTGTGTCGTGTTGTGGCACCTTCTGACGCAGACTATCTACAAAACTAGTTTAATAGGCCCGAACAGAATCGTTTGAATAGTTTATAAGACGACACGATTCAGTAATGAGCCTGTGGCTTAAGGCTGGTACCGAATGGAGTTCCAAGGATTGAAAAGATTCAGCTGTCACACAATGAGCGAACGGTATTGTTAGCATCGCGAGTACAACCTGGCAGGAACTGCCATAGGAGCTTGAGGAGGTGCACACAGAAAAGAGGGGCCTAGAAGAAAATGTCTATGAGAATCGATATAGATTGAAATGAAATTAGAGCATTAGGGATGTTACCTACACAAAAAGTATGATTGTATTTAATCCGTCGGTTAGATTATTATCAAACAATATTTGTCATGTATTTTTGGCTTTATAGAAACGATAAAAAAAAGATAAAAACGCATCAAAGTTGTAGGCTTGTTACGTTACTTCCAGGTAAAAAGTATGTATTACACTCTTTACAGAGACGTGACGTGACGCTAAATTTCAACGCACTATATCGTCTTCATATTTTGATTAAGTAGTTTTGGTTAAGTAGTAAAGGTACTTGACAGTCTGCTGAATAGTCGCCTCACAACACAAGTTGAGTTGCATGATGCCCAGTTCGGGTTCAAAGCAGGTGTCTCAACTGAGAGCGCTATTCTGTGTCTGAAGCGAACTGTCATGTACTACACAGGGAGGAGGACGCCGGTACTTGCGTGTTTCCTCGACTTGTCGAAAGCGTTTGATTTGGTCGCATATGACATACTGTGGGACAAGTTGAGGGACGCGGGTGTGAAGGGGGAGTACACCTCCCTTCTCAAATATTGGTACTCCAACCAGATAAACCGGGTGAGATGGGTGGGTACTCTGTCGGACGAGTACAGGCTGGAATGCGGAGTCAGACAGGGGAGGTTAAGCTCGCCTCTGCTATTTAATCTGTATATCAACCGGCTCATCGAGCGACTGAGCAGTACACATGTCGGCTGCCACATTGACGGGACGAGTGTCAACAATATAAGCTATGCAGACGATATGGTGCTGCTCAGTCCCTCTATGGGTGGGTTGAAGAGGTTGCTATCGATCTGCGAGGCCTATGCGGAGGAGCATGGATTAATATACAACTCGAAGAAGAGTGAGATCCTGGTATTTAAGGCACCTAAACAGCAGCCGCGCAGTGTTCCTCCCATTTGTCTCAACGGCGTAGCGCTAAAAGTTGTAGAGAGTTTTAGGTACCTGGGCCATATTGTCACGACTGACCTAAGAGATGACATAGATATAGAGAGGGAACGTAGGGCGTTGTCTGTGAGGAGTAATATGCTTGCCCGCAGGTTCGCTCGTTATACTACGGACGTCAAAATAACCCTTTTTAAGGCGTTCTGTCAATCCTTTTACACGAGTGGCCTGTGGGTATCATACACGCGCCGAGCATACAACGTCCTGCGTGTTCAATTTAATAATGCTTTTAGGATGTTGTTGGGACTGCCGTGGCGTTGTAGCGCTTCAGGAATGTTCGCGGAGGCTCACACAGATGGTTTCCATGCCATCATGCGAAAGAAAGCGGCCTCCTTACTACAACGCTTGCATGGTAGTGGCAACACCATCCTAAAAATGATAGCTGCCAGACCGGACTGTCCGTTTCAGCGACACTGGGTGGGGATAGTCCTAGGTCAACTAAAATAATAACTAAACAAAATTAACATTACTAACCCACTTATTTAAGCACCATTGTTACTAACACCAAAATACTAACAAAAATATGGACCTTAGTCTGAAATAAATGTTTATTATTATTATTAAGTGACAAAAAAAAATGTATAATAAATAACATACAAACAACAACAGATTTCTATAGGAATGTACTCTAATCTGTTTTCGACAATGATATCACAGAATATTGAGAAATATAGTTTGTTATGGAAAAAATTGTTTACCAACATGCCCAAAATTAATAAACGTGTAAGACTACCAAATTAATTATTATTGAAAGCAAAAGTAATAATTGTAATTCACTCACATCTCTCAAAACATTACGACACGAGCAAATCTTGTTAACGATATTTCATTATCGAGGTTCGTTCGTTTCGATAAGTATCGTTTAAAAAGTATTGCAATACAGTTGCTTGTCAGAAGTTCTAATTAAATACTGACAACATGACCTTGACGATATTTTTAGGGTTCTGAATCTCTCTGTGGAAAAATGGAACCCTTATAGAACCGTATATTATTCATTCGGAACCCTTTGCACGCGAGACCAACTCGCACTTGGCCAGTTTTTTTTTTTTCATTTACACCTCGCATGCAAGGTCCCGCAACTTGCATGCGAGCAAGTGTAGGTGTAAATTTTCCCATAACTGAACTACAAACAGTTATTGCACTCTAGGGTAGATTAGGGACTCATCCTTTGTGCGTGGTGCCCTGGCTAACGTAGCCAACCAAGTTCCGAAGCCAGAAGCACAGAAACTTCCTGGTGGCTTCGTCACGAACCACGGGGAGCGACGTCACTGTTTGGACTTAGGCAATTAGAGACACAGTAAAGTGAACAACAAACCGATGGGCTTTAAGTTGGGAGTTTACTAGATTTCAAAAACGCAAGCCTACAAATAATGTTAATAAATCATGCAGTTACTAAAAACCAAAATAGCAGTTAGTATACCTGAAAACAAATAACCATCAATTTAGTTTTGAAACGCAAACTTTTCTGGCAGCCCCGCTTGCGAATGCACCGCGAACTTTTTTCATAATAAGTATCTGCTACCTTACTGTTCAGATAGCTTATAAAAGAATTGCTCTGAAATCGAAGAGTTTACATTCGACAGGTCCTTGTCGAATGTCGTTTAGCAGAAGTTCGTATGTTGGTCGATAAGTTTGCAAAATATTTTTTTGTGTATTGGTGAATTTTAGTTCCACGGTGGCCGAGAATCACTCAAGGAACTTATCGCCACAATGGAGACGTACCCAATGGTGGATGGCATGTAGATGGACAAAGCCGCCGATGTCGGTCTATGGAGAACTGACGAGACAACTTAGAAGCCTATTACTGCACGGGCTGGTTCGCAGTGACTCGAGGAAAAAAAAGTATTAGGAAGGATTTTGGGGAGGCCAATGACCATTAGTGGGCGAAAAGACTGTTTCTCTTTTAAAGTCTCTTTTCAGCATGCTCTGGATATCGACTATGGAGCACGCTTGCTTCTCAAAACAGTCTATAGAAGCATGTTTAGCTTCTTTTATGGCTGAAACACATGTCTGATTCTTCAACTCTCACTTTTGAACCTAAGGACTGAAAATACAACGGTGCAATTTTCAGTGTCATCTAGTTTTAGTGAAAACAAATGCAAACATATTGTTTTTCTTGAACTTCTTGTTATTTTGCTGTGTTGCGGTTACCAGCTGGCATGAAGTAATAATGTTTTATAGAAAACGAGCGTACATCTCACCTTGGCATATTTGTGTAACAGTCAATTGGGCCCTTCTGTGCTTTATAGTCAACTTGAAAAGAATTGCATCGGTATTATGATCTACAATTTAAATATCAATCAAGTTATATATAATTTAATTTAATTGTATTGTTCAATTTCATCGGTGTGGAAGGTCAAAGGCGTAGTATTTACAACTAGCGAGCGTATAAAACCCGATGTGTATAAATGTAAACGAAGCAAAAGGTAAGCTGAGTGACATTCTGATATTCAGCTGAATCCGGTTTGACTGGAAGCCAAACCCAACATAGTGGGAAAAGGCAAATTTGCAAATAAAATGGTTTAGAAGACGTAACCATAAAAACAGACAGAGAAAGACGGCTATTTTGTTTAATACTATCACCATTTACACTGCCAAACCCTCGCTTCTTTATTCTTCTCCTACTCTTGTAGCACACATGCATACACAAAAGTTCTTCTCTCTTTTCCTTCCATTTTCGAGGGTCATGTGTTTTGTGCATTTGCTACCAACAAATGTTGCCAGCCCTAAAACTGTGTAGAATAACATTAATTAACGGTAATTGCGCGGTCTGTTTGGGAGGAAGTAGTGTCATTGGCGTTATTTTAGGATGTCGACCATTATCATCGTGTTTTAGATTCAGGTGATAACATTGTTTTGCGTTTGTTATGAAATAATGTTTAATTAATCTCAATCATCACTCTCGGGTGAAACGAAGTGTAACTCCGTAGTAGACTGCTGGATACATTTAAGTCAAAATCAAAATCAAAAGTAATTTATTCAAACTAGGCTGAGAGACAGCACTTTTTGAACGTCAAATCTATACTATCTATACTAATATTATAAAGCTGAAGAGTTTGTTTGTTTGTTTGTTTGAACGCGCTAATCTCAGGAACTACTGGTCCGATTTGAAAAATCTTTCAGTGTTAGATAGCCCATTTATCGAGGAAGGCTATAGGCTATATATCATCACGCTAAGACCAATAAGAGCGGAGCAGTCATGAAAAATGTGACACAAACGAAGTTGTGCGGACAGCTAGTAATATTATAAAGCTGAAGAGTTTGTTTGTTTGTTTGTTTGAACGCGCTAATCTCAGGAACTACTGGTTCGAATTGAAAAATTCTTTTTGGGTTGAATAGACCATTTATCGAGGAAGGCTTTAGGCCATCACGCTTAAGCCAATAGGAGCGGAGCAGCGATAAAGAATGTTTTAAAATCGGGGATTCCACGGGGACGAAGTCGCGGGCAGCAGCTAGTTTTACATAGAGACAGTCCCCCAAAACGCCCACCCGTTACCACGTCCTAGCGTTTTAGCTGGGAAGAAAAAGTGGCGCAACAAATTCCCCAGCAACACATCTGTCTATTGCGTTTTAAGAACTTGAATTTATACAATAGTATGCGGTCATTAATACATGACAAAGGTAGAAAAAAAATAAGTGATTATACAACAAGGAAATCATAAAAACAATTCACTATAAAACATTGTAAAGAGTAGATTGAGTGAATAAAGTAAAAACAGCTTGACCTACATAGTCATCAAAAATAAAAAAACAATATTATATGAACTCATATAAACCGTGGACTATAACCCTCCTGACCCGACTATCGACCACGATTGATATATAACCAATTAAGCAGGAGATATTATACTGCACAAGTGGGTATGCAAACATGTGTAGGCGCACTCTCAGATCGTTTTATTGCTCTCTCGGAAGGAGTCAAGGTACAGGACCAACGGTGACGTGCTATCCGAGGCACGGGGCCACAACACCACCTTCCGAACTTCATGCTGCTCTATCTGACTAATATAACCCACTAGCTGCTGTCCGCGACTTCGTCCCCGTGGAATCCCCGATTTTAAAACATTCTTCATCGCTGCTCCGCTCCTATTGGCTTAAGCGTGATGATATATAGCCTAAAGCCTTCCTCGATAAATGTTCTATTCAACCCAAAAAGAATTTTTCTTTTCGAACCAGTAGTTTCTGAGATTAGCGCGTTCAAACAAACAAACAAACAAACTCTTCAGCTTTATAATATTAGTATAGATTAACTGGGTAACAGAATATCGCTTTGGCATAACAGATGTAAGATTTTCTGGCTTCTACTACTCGTAACGACTGTCAACGATCGAAAAATGAATGCCGGGACCAACTTCTTAAGTTCCTTTTGAGGCACGGAGAAGTCTCGGTATGTAATGGATGTTGTACCTAGCCTAATAGATAAGTAATCAAAGAGACGAATGGCGAGTACTTATGTGCAGAGATTATCCTCTGAATCACCCTCAAAGATCATCAATCCGAAAATATAGACAGTAGTATGTATCTACTGGCGAGCGATGGGTGGCTCGCCGACTAACAGCCAGGCCCGATGGCGCGTCGTGTTCCACGCATGCCTCAATGAGATGTCAGCAAAGAAGACAGGACCCCATAGGGTGCCCAGTGGCTGCTAGGATTGCGGAATTTGTTCGAAACAGTCTCCGAGGCCCGGGAACGCAAAGGGCATTAGAAGGAACACGAGTGGGTTTTATTCAGTAAGAGTCTGACACTCCCTTCCGCTCCCCCCCCCCCAGATCTGAAGAAGTAATCTGATTTCCCATCCGTAAAAAGTATGTTCTACAATGCTGCGCATTAGATCCCTATTGACAAACGCAAAGACCATTTTGTAAGTGTTCCTCATAGGTCATGTCATTTTACGACGCCATCGGGTTATAACCGAGTGGGTAGGGTTGACCTACTGTCACCGGAAACCACAAGCTTTTAAACAAATTAAAACCAATAGGGTTGATCCGGTTGACAATTCACTCGGTACCTAATTGGTGTTTAATAGTAGCACATACATATACAAAGACATGGGATGACATTGCAGAATAATATTTATACTACATTTCCAATGATAAGGCATTTGCCGTTAGACGGAAAAAATCCCACGAAAAAGACACTTCGCCCGCGACTTCGTCCGCTTGATTTTCTTACTGACCCTTACGAACTTCAAACTTCCTTAACTCGTTTCTAAAGGTACCTAAACCCAACTGCCAAATTGTGAATCTGGCAGTTGGGTTTAGGTACCCTTGGATACTTCAATAATGACGATATTCCATAATCGTGGCAATTTTCAAGTATATTGGTGCAAGGAATAAGATTTTACATACAAACTTCCATTCCCTATTTCACCCCTTTGCGAGGGGAGCTTCCTGAAATATTAAAATTTGTAATTGAAACTTGTAATACCAAATTTCATCTTTATATGTACGTCACGCGGTTTTCGATATTTCGGGATGAGTAAAAATGAAAAAAGCGAAGGGTCACACTTTATATACATATTTAGATTAGCTAGATATGCAATCTATCAACTAATCAGCAATGACATTTGTGACCCGTAGATTAAAGTGGCGGTTTTTATAATCTGTTTCCCAACTGTGTTGGGATCGGCTTCCAGCCTAACCAAATGTAACTGAATACTAATATTTACTTCAAGCTGTAGAGATAATGCGTAACACAATAAAATCCCGCAAACCTCCTTTGAAAAGGGAGGATCCTCTGGCCAGACGCGTTGTGTCTGATGAGTAACTGCCTAATGGTTGTTTTAGGACTGTTGCGATGTTAGATTTATTTGACGTCAGTTTTTTTTTGTACTTTTTATGTGGCGGTGAAGATTCCGTTACAAAGCGACTGCCCATCGCTCCTTCACAACTTTATTGATTAGTTGTACACCTGCCTAGGATTACGGAATTCGTCTGAAAGAGTCACCGCGGCCTTGGAACTCAAAGGGCATTAGGAGGAACACTGATGGATTTAGTCAGTAAGAGTCCGACACTCCCTTCCGCTCCGCCCAGAACGGAAGATGTCATTTGATGATATCCCATCCATAAAAAAGGTCTAAAACTGCAGAGCAATGATGATAAGAAAACAAAATACTACAGCACGACTGCTGCCATAACTGACTAGTTATGGATGGATAGAGATTCTATACGATTAATCATGTAGGTACTGTGATTCTCTGCTTATAGAATAGAATCGTATCTATTTTTACGCCGATGCTAAAAGATCCTAGAATAATAATACCCGTTACGATAAAGACAAAGGAAGCGGACTTTAGCTGACTCAATCCCTGCATGTATCCATGAGTTTAAGAATAAGTTAGTCAAGTTAAACATGATTAAGTACTTTAGTATTTCTTGGGTAAAAATGACACTACCAGGTGATTCTTAAAGGCGTGCCTGTAACCCACACAAAAGTATGCAAGTAGCTTGCATGCCAGTGAACCATATAAAATTCTGATTGGTGATGTGTCACGGGGCTTTACATATCGTGTTAGGATCTGTGGACCCATCTTTCGTCTCACATTAACAAAGAAGGTTCCTGAATACGGCTAAGTTCAGAGTTGCATGGCAATTTATGAGAAAAATGGCCACAAGGAAGCAGGTCCAAATGAGTCCAGAGAATCGTGATTTAACGGTAATAATAACACCAACTGTGTAGAATAAAAAAATAGTAAAGAAAAAGTGAGTTCAATAGTTTAGGCGCTACGGTCGAATACACGTAAATTTAATACAAACGTATTATTTATCCATATTGTATAGACTGCTCACGAATAAAAATGGTGATTCATTCAGAGTATACTAATTATCTTTTCTTGCAAAATAAATTCAAACTATTCTATGACGAAAAACCGGTTCATTATAAAATTATAATGCAATCAGAATGAGAAGTCAGGTGACTGTGATTCTTTACTACCCGCCAGTTTCTTGGAAAGACACTATTTGACTTTGGCTTACCTAGTTGTATGAAATCTCATCAATAACACAACTTATCGATGCAAATAACACAACGCGAAAAGATTTCCCAGGCAATAAGGTAGGTGGGTTATTGCCCAGGCCGGCTCAGTTGTGGTCCTAATAAAAGCGATCATCGCGTGTGTGTCGCAGTCAAATAGCTTAATCAACCGTTAATTTGGCGGCCAAGCTTTTTCTTTGAATGGCTGCGTTTTATCAGCGGTCTTAATGAAATACAGGGGTTTAAATTGAATAGCTAGGCAAGTCTCTTGATTCTATATCTTTTAATCAATTGCCTAACAAAGTAGAGAAACATAGTAACATAGGGAAGTTGGAGCATCCCGAGACGATTAGGTTAGGTTCGAATGTTGACGCCCCTTACAGTTTTGCCGAACAAACGAACGCGACGATCGCGTATTCGCGCTGTGATCGCTTTGTCTCAGGGTTCACCCAAATTACCTTAGCATAATTATGGTAATTCGTTAAAGGCATTTAAATCAGCCATTAAATGCTTAAAAAGTCATAATAATATCATACCAATGAGCCAAGCCTAAAAACCATTGCAAAAGATTACAGACTATCAAAATGTCACAGCTGAATATTTCAACAATAACTTTTTAACTGTAAACCACCTTGAACAAAACCAGTTTCATGAATATAGGATGGACTGTTGGTAGGTGGTAGGTGCGGCAAAATACTGAATTATTTTGCAATAATTAAAGTTTGTCTCTTGGGTCTGGGTTGACAAGTTCTTTTTTTTTTGTGTCATAGCAATTTGTTAGAAAGGAATTGTTTGATTACCTACATTGTTGTACAGTTGAGTCATTGGTGGATTTTTATTACTGTTTCAGAGCGCTGCTGCTATTTTTCTCTACATGCTGTCTAAGTCGGGGCCCGCTAGAGCCAGTGCCTGCCAGAGTTGCGGAATTTCTAGGAAAGAGTCACCGCGGCCCTGGAACGCAAAGGGCAGAAGGATCACGGGTGGGTTTTAGTCAGTGAGAGTCTGACACTCCCTTCCGCTCCGCCCAGAGCGGAACAAGTCATTTTGACGATTTCCCATCCACAAAAAAAAATCCTATGTCAGTATGTTCAGTCAGTTTAATTTATCAATGTAAGGGAAATCTATATCCTTACTACTTAATATTATAAACGTGAAAGTATGGATGTTTGTTACTCTTTCACGTCACAACGGATCTGGATGAAATTTGACACAGAGGTAGATTATTTATAGTCTGGAATGACACATATATTCTTGGGATAATTTCCCAGGTTATTGGTGCACCTTGATCATTACTTTAATGCATGTTGGACAATACAATGATTAGACATTTTTTATTTATTATCATTGTCCCAAATACAGGGAAAACAAGATGAATGAACATGATAGGTATTCCTCAACATTTGATCAGGTATGCTCTCAGCATTGGATAGGTCCAGCTCTTTCGAAACTATTACATCGAAACAGGATGAATATTAAAAACTACCATAATGATATAAAAGGAAAAAAAAAACCTGTACTTTTAGTAATTAAGTGGAGGCAATACAAGGTAAAACTTCAAATATAATAGGTACAGATATCTATCATACACTGATGACTAAGCAACAAACTTATGCATGCATAGTAAATTCTGAATTCTTAGTATTGTACTAAATTCTTGGAATATTTTGAGTAATAGACTGTTTTCCATTAGTTTATTCATAATAAAAATTATGTCAAGGGTAGGTATGGAAATATTGTTTGTGCATAATGTTATTACTAAAAAGAGGTTTTATTAGTTTTATAAGTGGGGCACCTGATGAGGTTTTCCATTAGCAAACATTATAAACTTTCATTAGATGACCTTTCGGGGCCCAGCCATCTGGTTGTAAGGTAGGTCCACCGTCTGTCTTTTTGTCTTGCTGTCCTGACCTGACCTGACCTGTCCTTTTCCTTATATACATGACAGAGGAAAAGCTGGGCTGATGAAATTGTGGAGGCAGCAAGACCGAGCTGGATGGATATTGCCAAAATTAAAGAATAATGGCAGATGGAGAAGATTTTATTCCTCAGAGGACCACACTCGTACATATATTAATCGAAACTTTGCAAGTATTATTGATGAAGCAGTCAGAACACCTTAGGATAAGCATATTCAGCTTTTTATTAATGTTCCCACTGCTGGGACTGGGAAGGAATGGGCCGAATGTCACATATGTCTTCGATTTTTTGGTATTACGGTTTCCTCACGATGTTTTCCTTCACCGTTTTGAGAGCAGTGATGATGAAATTAATTACACAAAGTAATGCGCCTGGCTGGGTTTGAACCCGCAGCCTACAAATCGTAGGGGCAGTGGTGGACGAGTGGTAACGGCCCTGCGTTACCACTCGTCCACCACTGCCCCTAGAACACCTTGCTTGGTTTCAATACCAGATTAAAAAATCTGACCAATCACTGCTCAATGTCCACTAAAAGGGCATTTCTGTATGTCCAGTAAACAATGATTATTCATTTAAAAATAGCAACCACCTACTTACATGTATTTTTTTTTTATAATTAATTGTTTGTCAGATATTGCTCATAAACATCCTCAGGAAAAGATTATTTTGACTCATTGGCACTGGACTAACAATCATTTTACTGTAATATTTTTCTGTAGATTTAATTAATTCACGGGCTGAACTCCATAAGCTACCTTTTTTATGTTTTTCAGTCTATATAAAGTTGGGCTGGTAGGTATCGCTCTGTCAGCAATGAGAACACCATAGTCCTCATAGAAATAAGTTTTTGAGTAACTATTTTGATGATAAATAATATTCCATACATTTATTACTTGTCCTCTTGCCTTTTTTAATTGAATTTGGAATTTATTTGAATTTGGAACAGCATGTCATATTTTTTTCCATACATTTCTATCGTGGCAGGATAAGACCAAATTAAAATCTATACCAATATAATAAAGCTGAAGTTTGTTTGTATGAACACACTCTGGAAGTACCAGTCAGGTTTGGAAAATTCTTTTTGTGTATGATAGATAGCCACATTCATGAAGAAGGATATTGGAGAATAGGGCAAAATGGGATAGGAGGGTACTAAGTCACGTTCCGAACCTAGAACCTAATAAACAATAAAGAAATAAAATTTTGCATCAGATAATGAATTTACCAACATGTTTGATGTGTGCTTCTACCTCTTAATAATGTTATAACCATGAAAGTCTGTACGTTTGTTCTTCAAACACACCTCAACCACTGCAAGAGAATTTGAACAGGGATAGAACATAAGTTACATTCATGGGAGTCAAAGTCACTACCCGCTGTCTGTCTGTCCCTATGCATGATTAGATCTTTAAAAGTACACAACAGAATTTGACGCAGTTTTTTTTAAAGATAGAGTGATTAAAGAGGAAGGTTTATATATGTACAATACATGCATAATATAGTAGAGATTTAGTATCATCATTACACCCGTGCAAAGCCAGGGCGGGTTACTAGTATACATAATAAAGCTGACAGACAGTATTGTTTGATTAAATATACCTCAGAACCTGATCAAACTTACGATAATGTTTGGAAAAAGGCCTGGATTAAGACTTAGAATAGTGTTTGTCCGCTCTGCAGAGCCTGCATGGAGGAGGATGAGACAGCAGTACATCTGCTTCTTAGCTACCCGGTAGTCGCGGATTACAGGGCTAAGTACTTCGGAAACCCAGGTACCCTATATGAGATAGTTAGCAACACCAAGGCTTTGCTGGCCTTCCTTGGGTAGTTGGGGTGGATCGAATGACACATTTGTCCAACCTGTACGCAAAATATGTGCTTGGTTGTGGAGTTGCGGAAACCAGCCCGATTTACATATACATAGTGTTTGTCCCATTTGTATGTTCCAGATGAGGTTAGACTTTTAAGCAGGTAAAGCTGTTGGCAAAACTTAAGTAGGTTACCTAATTGTTATTTCAGAATAACAGATCTTTATACACTAGCACTAATAAAAAACCTTCTTCCTATTATGAATATGTGAGGTATAAACAGAAGATATATCAACTCATTCATGAATAAGCCTTTAGTTTACCTTATTTGGATAATTAAAGTCTCATAACTCATTAATATTAATGAAATACCCATACTTACCTCAAAGGAAATGCTTAATGATTACAGCTAATTTCATTTAAATAGGCTGATTAGTAGCTAAATTAGTTAGAAATTTAAAAACACCTTGTTTACATAGTGATGTCACTCAGGAAACACTCAATGACAAAATGTTTTATTAATAAAAGTGATATCCGAAAATTTACTATCTCTAGATTATGACTCAATTGTATGTAAACATAACATAACAGGTACATTTACCTGGCTTATCTTACAAAAAACTAATTACTGCATTATCTGATAGATAAAACAATGATAAGTTAAAATTCTAAGTAGTCAAGTAACATTGCAATTCAGTAACAAGTTAAGAAATTTATTTTTACGCAGGAATAGGGGTGGGGTGTTTATTATTATTAGTCATATGCAGTCGTTTTAACGATACACCCTTCCTGGGGGTCCCATGCACCCCAGTTCGACGAAACATTACGCATGTGGTGGCAAGGGACATCCCTATTGGACAAACCATGCCCCAATTTTATTAATGACCATTGGACCCTCACAAGGTCACTACTAAATTCCTATTTACAATAGTTTCTTAGAAAATAACATGAAAATACATCGTGTGGGGGAACGCAACGCGAAGAAAAATCGATAAACATATCCGAAACGCATGTATCTTTTACAAATGCATGCAGAAATGATTAAGGCACACTTTTTTACAGCCTCTAATTACAATGTCATTCATAAACGTATGTAATTACGATCGTAATCAAGTAATCGATGAACCGTAACGACCGCACGCCCGTGCTATGTTTACGTTGTAATATCTATGAAAAAAACAGTCTACCGATGAAAAGGAAGACCGTCGGTGCAGCAAATACTATATGGACGTAAATAGATCGACGCGTGCATAATCATCTTTGTAATTATTTATTTGTTTTGCTAACGAAAGCTCCGAGGAGCGATGAACTCTTTATATCGTACATACCTCATTTTGACGCTCTTATCCTTTGTCGTGACAAATCCGAATGCACTACTGCACAGCACGAAACAATTGTTCACTTATAAACTGCATATTTCCACAAACACAAACGAGCACTTCCGTATTATTGACTGGTGTACACGTCTGGGACACTTTCGGTAGCCATTTTTGTCAAAAAACACTTTTTACGTCCCGATTCCCGATTTCGGAAAGCTGTGAGCGAGATGACGCTAGCGCCGCGCCGAGACAACGAATGAAAATAAATGGAACATTGAACCGGGCGGTCGCGAATTCAAGTATATCGCTGTCCGATTCACATTACCACACCAACTTAGCTTCCGCCAAAAGCTCGCACATCGAACGTTATGTCTACGTTCACTGCAGGATAAACGTGCAGCTTTGAAGTTCAATACGCGAATCGGAACGCGAATTTACGTTCTCGTCCTTATTCGGCATTTCTACCATACTTGGGCGGTTAATATCTTATCCCCATGCATCAACCAATCAACATTTAGAATTTTATTTCGAAATGGTACCGGTCCTGCCATCTTTTGACGAGCCTTGCAACTAACAATTGTTAATAAAAATCTAGCAACATTGATTATGATCAATACGGTTGACCTTTACAAAACAAGCAAAAATATATTGAAAGATAACTGAAATTTGTACTATTTATTGTCACTATTGGCAATCCGCAGTGAAAAGACACTATCAAAAGTAAACAAATTTATGTTAATTTTTAACAAACCTGGTAGCACCAGCTCTAACTAGTGATGTCACATAACTTACTAATTATTGACATTACTCATGATCAACACTAAGAATAAGAATAAGAAATGTTATTTGCTACATGAAAGGTTTTTGAAAAACTAAATGTTGCGTACTTCTGCATTCCGAATATAAGATTCTCATGATAATCTGTTCAGATTATCGTTATTTTATAATGTTTAGAAAAAATACTTCCAAGATAAAGTTTCAACTTCAGGATCACAACGGCATCGGCAGACTTGTCATAGTTTCTGTATTTGTATGTACTTATAAATACTCATCACTGTCTTGACTTGAAGTATAAATATGATTAAATGGGTTTTCTCTCGAAAAAGAAAACTCAATTTAATTAAACTCAACCAGGACATTTTCCTGTTTTTATTAACTGAATTGGCTTGTTTAATGAAATACACCAATGGTTTGACAATTTATTATTATGATGTAATCGACTAAAAAAATCGACTAGGCATTTAAATGCAAACCGCATTCAGTGTCTTTGCCTACAACGAAACTCGCAAAACGACGTCTATGTAATTTGACAAGTAAAGTGACAACAGTTTTCGGGGAAAAAGTCAGCCTGTTTTTCTTTTGATAAACAGTTCCTTTTTCGAAAACATCAAAATAATGGTGGGCGCAATGCCTGTTAACTTAATACCAAAATTTTGCAACGGTACCATGGACAGCCACAATGGTACCGATGATAATGAAATTCAAGTGCATATCGGTAGTCGTATAAAGAGTAACGATGATTTTGGTACGGTAAAGTATATCGGCGAAGTGCACGGATATAAAGGTGTTTGGTACGGCGTCGAGTGGGATGACCCCGTGAGGGGTAAGCACGACGGATCTTTGGACGACGTACAGTATTTCAAGACTTCCAAACCAGGAGCAGGTTCATTCATTCGTCCGAACAAAATTGCTCCGTTTAAAACTTGTGCTGAAGCTATCAGGAAATATTACGGAGATCGTGAGGTGAGAAATTGTGTAAACAAAAACAAACTTATAGAATTATTGTTTTTTTTATTTTCATCATTTGTGCACAAGCATTAGGTCATTCCACCCACATAAAGACTTGGCTGAATAAGTGTTTGCGTGGGTAGTATGCTTGTTTTGTATTTGTCTCTGCCTGGCAAGGCTGCTTTTTGTCTAGATTGATTGTTTGTCCTTTACCAAATACTTTTTTTCGTGGACTTTAGAGAGACATTCTGTTGTCTTTCTAAAGTAAGTCCATGGAATAAAGTATTTGATCTAGAACATTCTTATACAGTAAATAAATAACAAAGAGGACTATTTGATTAATTGCTTCCTAAGGTATATAAAAATGAGTCACGAGCAATTATTTTAGTATTCCCATTCCTGTAACCAGATGAAGGCATAGTGTGCTCATACTACTCACAAAGTGTTTTACTATGTTTTTTTAGCAGTTTTGAATAATACTGAAACAGTTAAATAAAATATCTCAAATTAATCAAAACCATTGATTCATCAAAGAGGACGTAGAAGGGGTAACTCTTCAAAAATCAATCGTTTTGATTAATTTGATTTATTTTACTGCCATAAATTCAGTGCAGACACATTTAGTGATGTTAACCCAAAACAAATAAAAGGCTAGAAATAAAATTAAAATACTTCCGTCCTTCTGATTCATTCAAATATTGACAGAATTAAAGAGCTTCTTGAAAATGCCCATTGCTTTAACTGGGTTAAGGTAATATTTTGCTTTGTCCACCCATATTCACATAATCCCGTAACTATTCTATTTCATTGTTCAGAAACATCCTTCACTTCTTTGCAGTTCATTCAAATGACTCAATACGATGAAGTAACAAGAAGGACCATAGACATAGACGTTACGTAAGTTCTTTGTTTATTATCCTTAACAACTTATCTATTCCAGGATGAAACGGTGGCCGCTCACCGCAGGACCGTCATCAATGAGTGGAAACGGGAGATGGGCGCTCCGTTCATCGAGATGGTTGGATTTGAGAAAATTCATCAGAAACAGTGAGTGGAATTGTTTTTGTGTTATAAGAATTGCAATGAATTATATGTAAATTTATGAGTCACTAACCAGAGAGCTTGAATGAGGTGTTTGTTTTTATGCCAGATTTGGTTAAAAAAGTACAGTCAGCAAGAAAAAATGATTGACACTGCTGCTTAAATACATATCATCTAAGTTGACATACTTAATTCTAGGCTCTCTCTGAGCAAAGCAATCATTGTATGCTTGCTCTGCTTAGCTATTAGGCATTTTATATTAATATGTGCAATAAGGTTAATATTTTTTAAATGTGATGTTGTTCTGATTAAAGCCAAATATTTTGCTTGAAATATAGATATCAAAGTGTTAATTTTTTTTTTATCAATGACTGTACAACTTGCATTAGAACTTAAATATACCTAAGGTTGAACAAGAATCATGCAAAAAGTCAATCCTATAAGAATATAGGATCTTTTTTTTTGTCTTTCTTTCTATCTTTACTTTAAGGGAGTTTTTTAGTAAAACTAAAATACATTTATTTAGAGCAACTTAACTGTTATGTGGAAGTACACACAAATACACAACACACACTAAAAAGCATAATAAAAATACTTAAATAATGCCCCGCTGATGGCAACATGCCTATCACGACAGTGCCGTGTACAGGGTTATTTGTTACGAAAAAAAATCAGCTGTTCCCTACATTTGGATTAGTTAATAAATGTATGGAACATCTGATTTTTTTTTCGCGATTTCAGGTTTAGTCCCATCGTAAAAGTTGTTCATAATGATGAGTACAATAACCTCTTAAGAGGTTGTTGGTGTTTTACAAATTAGCCTGTATATGGGCAGTCCATCTGGTCTGCTATCACCGCCAGGATGGCATTGGTGCTGTCCCACACCCACCACCAAGGGCGCGCCCGGTTTCCGCGTAGTCGCGTAGAAGCAATCGGTGCGCGCCTCAGCGAACATTCCTGAGGCGCTGCAGTAGCGAGGCAGCCCCAATCCCCAACACAACAATGTTAATGTTTTGACGACACGGTTGGCGCAGTAGTTGAGCATTCGGCTGCTGCGCTGCGTGTCGCGGGTTCAATCGGAACAAATATTTGTATGGCCTACAGATAATTGTTCCGGGTCTGGGTGTCTTGTGTCTGTGAATTTTCATTTTTGTGAACGCACCCACGATACAGGAGTAAATCCTAGTGTGGGGCAACGTTATTTTTAAAAAGAAAAAAAAATGTCTAGTTTACAAAAAAAAAATTACTCCTAAAGATTTTATAGTATGACAGCTAACATACTAGACAACAGATTGATGATGACGTGTACGTTCCAGTGGGCGCCTACCAAGCATGACTAAATAATATTAAAACACACCAGATGTGGAATGGAAATAAATGGACAGATTGCATCAGAAAATATAAAACAGGATTTTCAATCACATATCCTTGTCGATTTTATCAAGCTTTATCTTTACTGTTTTTATTTATCCATATCCATCCACTGTCTTGAACAAGAATCCTAAATGTGTAAAACCTTTTATACAAGACTAGCAGCGCGCCGCGGTTTCACCCGTGTAGTTCCCGTTCCCGTGGGAATACGGGGATAAAATATAGCCTATGTTACTCAGGGTGAATGTAGCTTTGTAATGGTGAAAGAATTTTTGAAATCGGTCCAGTTGTTTTTGAGTTTCATTACATACAAAAATACAAATCTTTCCTCTTTATAATATTAGAATAGACTAGCGGTCCCTGCAACCATTCTGCCATAATATACTAGGTAGAGAACTATCAAAATTGATTCAGTAGTTTAAGAGATGGAATAAGTAATATATTATAAAAATATTTGCATCAAATCTGCTTTGAAAAGTGAGAAAACACGATTGAAATATGATAATCTTTGTAGTTCATAAACAAGGTAGCATAGGAAGTAACCAGTTCATATAACAAGAAACAGTAACTCAATATGTCGTATTGTATTCCGTTCGAAGATATTCTTCGTTCTCTGCAGTCTGCCGCCAGAATAAACAAAATACAGTGTGAACTCCTTATAAAGTCACTGGATTTAATGTCAAACTCCCTAAAACTCCTAAACTTGTGGCCCAGTGGGCTGATGACAATCTGGTCTCTTTTAACGCCACCCAAACGCAGGCGTGTCTTTACCGTTGCGGAATTTGTTTGAAAGAGTCACCGCGGCCCTGGAACGCAAAAGTCACAAGAAGGATCACGGGTAGGTTTTAGTCAGTAAGAGTCTGACAGTCCCTTCCGCTCCACCCAGAGCGGGAGAAGTCATTTGATGAATCCAAAAAAAAATACAACCGACTTCTTCACAAAAAATCAAAAAAGGACAAAATAACTTTAATTTCGGAACTCGGTGTTTGTGGTTCCTTTTTCGTTTTTTGAACACCGACTTCCGAAATTAAAGTTATTTTGTCCTTTTTTGATTTTTTGTGGAGAAGTCGGTTGTATTTTTTTGCAAAAAGTTTTTTTATTTTTCACTTTTTAGTGGTACCTACACCCCCTCTCCTCCCCCCACCTAAACGAACCAATTACATTGGTGTAAAAAACGCACTGCTCCAATGCAGAGTAAACTAAAAGGTCGTCAATGTAGACAATGTAGATATTTTTTTTTTGATTTTTGTTGATTTTTCAAAAACTGCTTGTTCGATTTCGATAAAATTTTCATGGGACCATTTGGGAAGTATACCCTTTCCAACAAAAAAAGAATTTTTCAAGTCGGTTGCCAAGCGACGGAGTTATGCGCGAACAAACAATAAAAAAAAAATACAAACATCCGAATTGAGAACCTCCTCCTTTTTTAGAAGTCGGTTAAAAAACAAAAAAAAGGCGTGTCTTCACCGCCAAACAGAGTCGTTTCGACCTAACTCCTACTTTTCGAGCTACATCTGTTCCTGTTACTGATAGGCTCGAGCTCCTAGGCATGGAGTTGGCATCCAGTCTCAACTTCGGCGCCACCGTTGAGTACAAAGCCCAAACTGCTACCAAAAAGCTGGGCATCCTAAATAGAGTGAAGCGCTACTTCACGCATAGACAGCTTTTAAAGCTTTACAAAAGTCCGTTCCTGCATGGAGTGGAGTTGCACCTTTGGGATGGCTCAGCTAAATACCAACTTACCACGCTTGACTCGGTGGAACGCAGAGCTAAGAGGCTCATTGGCGACGAAAAACTGGTGAATACCAAACTTCACAGCCTGCCTCATCGCCGCAAGGTCGCCTGCTTGTCAGTCTTCTACAGATTTTACTTCGATGGGTGAGTCTATGAACTCCACGACCTACCACCGGCCCCTTCTACCATAGTACATCCTGTGCAAAGTCAGGAGGGTTCACTAGTGTAAAATAGTAATTTGTAAACTTGTCCCTATATATGAACTTTAGTAGTTTTTGGCTATTCGCTCATAAAAAACGAAAAACAATTTTATGACGCGTCATTTTCATGCGGCAATTCGTTAAAATGGTAATTTATTTGATACTCGAAATACATGCTAAGGTCGCATGCTGGTGCAAAAAGAGGACGCACGCTGCAGTTTACGACAAAGCGCATTCATGTCAGCGTTGATGACGCAACACTGGCCTGAAGCCCGAACCAACCACTGCGCGTGCCCATAGGGTCGGTCTTCCGTTTATAGCACGCTCACACACACCTGTCATAACGAACAGCATAGCTAGATCTTCTCTTACTAATTCCAAATAAATACCAATACAATGTACAAAATAACTTTTATTTTAGAAGTCGGTGTTTCTCGTGTGGTTTGATCGTTTTTTGATACCCACTTCAAAAAATATTGTGTAGTAGTTTTTATTTGGATGTCGGTTGTATATTTTTTTTATTTATTTTTTTGTAAAAAAGTTTTTTCATTTTGACTTCTTAATGCTAACCTCCAATTTTTTTATGATAAACTCTATTTGAAGTTAGTTAAAAATCAATTGCTGTTCGTTAATCTCGCTAGTTTTGTAAACTTTTCAGACAAGGATTTTCATTACAGAAAATTTTGAAAATTAAAGAAAATGTGAGAGAATCCGAGCAGGATCACTAGGGTTACTTACATTTTATAGTGTTTACTTATTGAAAACCAGAAATCAATAAAAACGATTAATCATGATCATCATCTTCTTTCCAGAAAATTCGACCGCCTTCTCGAGGTCTGCGTGCACGATCAAAACATCGCGCAGCCAGGAGACGTGGCGTCGCTGTGCCCCGGCGTGCGCAGCCTGGACGTGTCGCGCAACTTGTTCTGCAACTGGCGCGAGGTGATCCAGCTCAGCGCGCAGCTGCCCCACCTCAGGGAGCTGGACGTCAAGTATGTAGCGTGGTGTGGGGAATGTTGTTAGGTTGTTTTAGGGTGATCAAATCACCTGGGCCCCAAGTCTGCTATTTTTATAAATTTGTCATTCCAACACGATCCCACTGTCATTTTGTAAAAAGTTCGTATTCTGCTAAGTTCATAATGGTCGATCATTGATCGGTCAATGATCTCGTAATACTTTTTGATAACCGAACACTTAATAGCAATGAGTGCACAATGACGTTCTAATGGTAGGTCACTGATCAAAGGAACTGTCAAAATTTTAGCAGATTATCGCATACGTTTGTCATTCAGTTATCTTTATGTACCAGATTACCATTTTATGCCATTTCTTTCAATGGAGTGTCAGTGGTTGACCACTGGAAAGTCATAGTGACGCTTTTATATTAGCAGATTACCAAACTTGTCAAAAACAACCATTATGAAACCAATGATAGACCATTCTGACACTATTGTAATAGCAGACTCAGGGCCCTGGTGGCGGAATGGCGGGACAGGCTATCACACCCTGCCTCCTGTCTCCTCACTGTCGAGGCCATCCGGCCAGTGCTCGACCTTTGGCTCGGGAGAAGGCACGGCTCCCTGTCGTTTCGTGCGACGCAGGTCCTTTCGGGGCATGGCTGCTTCGGGAAGTTCCTGTGTCGCATAGGCAGGGAGCCGGACGGTCAGTGTCACCACTGCGTCGACTGTCGGGAGGATACGGCGCGGCGTACGCTGGCAGAGTGTGCCGCTCGGGAGGAGCCGCGCTGTGCCCTCATCTCTGTGGTAGGCAGTGACCTCTCGCTGCCGGCCGTAGTCCAATCTATGGTCGGCAGCGAGGAGTCCTGGGACGCGGTGGTCTCCTTCTGCGAATCAGTTATATCGCAGAAGGAGGCTGCGGAAAGGGAAATGGAGATCTCGACCTCTCTCCCCGCCCGCAGCAGGCGCACCGGGCGTCGGAGGAGGGCGTATGCTGCCCTCTTCCGGCCCCCGGTCCAGGGGCCGCGGACTTGGGGACGTCTGTCGCCCCCCATTCATCCAGACCCGAGGTGGTGGCGCGTGGTGTTCCCGAGCGCCCCTCTTTGACGTCGCGGGGGGAGTCAAACACCTCACTCCCTCCGCTGACTCGAAGTGGCCCGCAGAGGCGGGTTTCCTGAATTAAAAAAAAATATGATTCTATTTAGTCCGTCAGTTAGATTATCAAAAAATATTGGACACGTATTAGCTTGATCAAATCTATAAAAAATTACATAGATAAAAAGCATCAAAGATCAGGAGTGGGTGACGTCACGTCGTGGTAAAAATTGTAACATGTAGTGACGTCACACGAGTTTTCAAATCTATCTGACGGACAACTAATTCAGTGATAGTCCTAATATGTGATTAGTGTCATGACATATGCCTCCATATTGTAATAGATTAGGTATAGTAATATTGAATTTAACCTAATATTATATGTTTTCATCTTTTACAGCAAAAACCGCATGGCCATCGACATGTCAGAAGAAACACTCGCACAACTGTCAATCAATTTCGCCAACCTCGAGAAACTAAACATCTCAGTATGCGATTACGAATGGGAGGACATTCTCACCCTATCCCACTTATGGCCCAAACTCAACGAAATGATCGCTGCCTACAACCGAATTAAAAAAATAATACCACCATCTGTCACTTTGAGAACTTTAACGGTTTTGAAATTAGATGGCAATCCTTTAGATCGATGGTCGGAGATTTTGAACCTAGGCAGTTTGAAAAACTTAAAGGTTCTAAGTTTGAATGACTGTCAGTTCTCTGAAATAAGGTTTAGTGAGAATCCAGAAGATAAGGTGGATATATTTGAGAAGCTCGAAGTTCTGTTTTTGAATAGGAACAGGATTAATAATGTGAGTATGGTTATTTTTTGTTTTTGTTTTTAGTATTGCTAGTGGAAAAATCCTAATGCTAACGAATATATAAAAGCGAAAGTGAGTTTGTTTGTTAAATTTTCACGCCTAAATCTCTGAACGAATTTTAATAAATTTTAGTAAGGAGATGGGACCAGGAAGACTGGGTTAGTTTAGTAGCGAAGCCGCGGGCAAAGGTTGGTATTGTTACGACCTTCGGGTTCTTGTCAAGGAAAAATAGATACTTTATTTAAACAACACTAAATATAACTTTAAAATCAATATCTAACTATAGAAGATAATTGCACTTACCCTAATTCGCATTAAAAGATCGCTCTCGAAGTTATCGCTCGTATCGCTACACCAATACTAACTCTGTCGGTGTATATGCAGGTCTTATATAAGGCGTCAGTTAATTTCAGAACATTCCATTGTAGAAAGATCTAGAAAGTTCGCGTACATATCGGTCAAGTATTACCCAGTTACTGGGTTGTGGGTTCAGATAGGCAGTCGCTCCATATTAAATAACGATATTGCTGCTAGTTGGGACTGAAGCCATCTTCTTCATCATACCAGCCTGCAGACTTCCACTGCTGAACATAGATCTTGTGGCTCTTGCACCCATCGGCTACCCGCGACCCTCACCAGGTCATAATAGTCATAATGACGCTTTTATGATAGTAGATTACCAAACATGTCAAAATCGACCATTATGAGATCAATGATAGACCATTCTGACACTATTTTAATAGCAGACTTAGGGCCCTGAACTTTCGGCCCCATCGACCATTTGTTCTGCGAGCAATGTGCCCTGCACACTGCCACTTCAGTTTGGCGATCCTTCGGGCTATGTCGGTAACCTTCGTTCTCTTGCTGATATCATCATTCCTGATTCGACCACGCAAGGCAACTCCAAGCACTGGAAACCGGTCCCAAATAAAGTTAAACTTGGCAGCATAACTTATTTTTCTCATAGTTAGTTCAACACTATCTTTCACGACAGTACACTTTAACCTCAATATGTCTAATTCCAGTGGCGATCACTCGGCGAACTGAACAAACTCAACGGCCTGAAGAAACTGTACTTCCTGAAGAACCCCATACAAGAAACTGAGGACTACGACACTGGATCACAACTTGTTACCGCTAAAATTGAAACACTGCTGGTAAGTGTAGCGGCATCAATTCTATCCATCGTTTTTGGGCCTAACTGTTACACGAAACAAATATGCACCAAAATAATCGTCTATTTTGAATAATTAACCCATTTAAATCTCAGGTTTAATAACAATGGCCAAGTGTATGAAATAAGTAGTTACTTATTTTTTTTACCGACTTCTAAAAAAGGAGGAGGTTCTCAATTCGTATGTTTGTATTTTTTTATGTTTGTTCGCGCATAATTCCGTCGCTTGCCAACCGATTTGAAAAAAAAATTTTGTTGGAAAGGGTGTACTTCGCAAATGGTCCCATGAAAATTTTATCGAAATCGAACAAGCGGGTTTTTGTTAATTTCAATCAATGATAGCAAATCTGTCGGGATAGCTGAAATCGCAGGTTTGTTTATTGTTTACGTCAATTTATACCACGTACGCTGTGATTGGTATGTTTAGCTGGGAGTGAACCACTAAAAAGTGAAAAATAAAAAAATAAAAATACAAAAAATACAACCGTCTTCTAAACAAAAAAGCAACCAAAAACACCGAGTTCCGAAATTAAAGTTATTTTATACTTTGTTTTTTTTTTTTTGGTTTGGGCCGTAATCCACCACGCGGGCCCAGTGCGGGTTGGTGAATGTCACATGTCTTCGAATTTTTGGTTCTAGGACATGCCGGTTTAACACGATGTTTTCCTTCACCGTATTGAGAGCAGCGGTGATGGAAATGAATTACACAAAAATAATGCGCCTGGCTGGGCCGATACCACTCGGCCACCACTGCTCTCCAATGTGACATGTGACATTGTCCAATGGAAACATATTTCATTTATTAATGTCCGCACAACTTCGTTTGTATCACATTTTTCGTGACTGCTCCGCTCCTAATGGTCTTAGCGTGATGATATATAGCCTATAGCCTTCCTCGATAAATGGGCTATCTAACACTGAAAGATTTTTTCAAATCGGACCAGTAGTTCCTGAGATTAGCGCGTTCAAACAAACAAACAAACTCTTCAGCTTTATAATATTAGTATAGATTTCATTTTAATTTTTAAATTCTCAGGAACTAAACGGCTCGACAATAACCCGGGAACTGCGTCGCGGCGCTGAGTACGACTATATGAAACGCTACGGCGCGGAGTGGAAGCTCGCGCAGAAGGAGCCCGCCGCACAGAGAGCCTTCAACGTGGAGCACTGTCGGTTCGCGGAACTTGTTAGCAGTAAGTAGCCATTGAAACATCCGAATAGCGACCCTAAAACATCAAACGTCATTCATCATTTTGTATTGTTAAAAACCGCAAGAAAATCAGACTAGTAGTACTGGAGATAAATGGGAACATTGGTTTGCACAAACAAACAAACATCCTCTCACCCCAAATGCATACACTGTCTCCGTTCCGTCGTGGGTGATAAAATATATATAATTATAAATAAATTCAATCACTCACTCGTTCAATTTAGTTCCTTCTTCCTTTGTACCCCCATAACAGCAACAATCTCACTGTACCTAGATTAATCCCTATAAATCTTAATGAATCTTAATGATAAATCTTAATGATCACTTCTCACTGATGTGGAATACAACTGTCACCTATTGTCCGGAGTATGGAGAGGCTGGTTATCTGTGATACAGCCTACAGGTCTCCTAGTACAGAAACCAGTCTCTCACATAGATCACAATAAGTATCGTTAATGTTTTTTTTATATATATATATTGTTTGTAAAATTCTATGTGAGAAGAACAATAAACTTTTTTATTATTAATTATAATTCATATTAGGCTGAGAGCTACGAATTTTTGAATGGTAACATTAGTTTTACATTGAGACCATGCCTTAAAACGCCTGCTAGTATTTTAACTGGGAAGAAATGGTGCTACAAACACCCTAGCAATAAAGAAGTGTTGCTAGGGAGTTTGTTGCGCCTTCTGCCCGTTTTCACCAACATCCCCTATATTATTACCTATAATAAGTATAGGATCCTTTATCAATACTAGCCCGTAAATTAAATTTCGTTTCGCCATTTTTTTTTAACAGTTAACTGTGACGTTTTGTTTTCGATAATAATGAAGTAAACGTAAACACCCTTGGTTGACTGGTAGAGTATGCCTAAGGCATTAAGAATGCTTTTGTACCGATATGCATGAAGTCTAAATAAATAAAATTGGCGCGTATCGATTATATCTACAGCAAAATGAGTCTTTCGCCTAATAAAACATTACAACTATTTTATTTATTTATTTCAGAATACGGCATCCCGGAGGACAGCTTGCTAGAAAAACAACCGAAAAACATGACGCTCACATCACAACTGCTAGAAATCATACTGAAAGACGAAACCGGCAAACAATTCAAAAAGAAATTCCCATCTTCCATGTTTGTGCAAAAGCTGGTCACACTCGCACAGAGATTATTCCCAAGAACTGTTCACACTGGCCCACCGACATTATATTTACTGGATGACCAAATGAAAGGCGCTGAAATATGCCTCGACAATGTCATGAAAGATCTCGCCTATTTTTCAGTCAAAAATGGGGACACAATTCTCGTGAAATTCAGATAAATTTATCTTTTCCTGACTGGCAACACAAATCAAGATGGCCGTTGATTTTAATTGGCGCGCATTTTAATGTATTTATTTATGAAACTTATTGAGCTTTGTAAATAACGTTATCTCGAAATTGTACCTGTATTTATGGTGAATATTATTTTTTTCAAATAAATGTTCAATTATGTATTTTTATTTGACTGTTTTATTTTGTAATTGATAACTAGCTTTTGTGGGTTAGTCCGCGTGATCAACGGGAATTATCCCAGGGAATCTAACTACCGGAATAAAAAGTATCTTATAGGTACTTCTATAAGGTTGATCTCTACAAAAAAAAATATGAAAACGTCACAACCAAAGAGTAAATTTCGCATAATTTAAAGTGTAGATTACTGCATAGAAGATGTCATGACGACAAGACGTGGATAATAGGGTAGTTGACGAAAAAATCGAATTAGTCACTCAAATAGGTTTTCAAAAGATATTCGACACGTATTTTGTCTTCTCTGACAAAAAAAAACACTTCGAAATTAATTTTGTCTCGTCTTGCGTCGCCACTATTTCTTTCATCCTTTAACTATCAACAAGTTTTTTTTTTATTTGTTTGGATGGAGCAGCAATACTAAACTGTATCCCCCGATTTTGTCATCATCCGTTTTCTTAATTGCCTCCCATCATGGAAGCAAGTATAAAAACGTATTCACTTCAAAAGGCGTTCGCTATGCTGAGAAATAAGGAAGTACCGTTTCTCTTTTTTGTTTCACTGCCCTGACATCTTGTATTCTGAGAAAAAGAAAAAGTCAGACCTAGCCGGTTTGACATAAAAAATTGTTAATGTTATGATAGGTAACATCAGAAAATTCAATTTAACATTAAAAGGTAACGTAAAAAAACAAGAACCGGAAGAAATCAATTCCCATGCGAGTATATGAGGTATTTAGACGGATAAAGTCCAAGTTTAAGTTGTAGTTTTTTTTTAAATATAATTATATTTCTAAGCAGATTTTATTTCAATTTGAAAGTTAACTAAATAAACAAAAACACTAAAGCCTCGCTTCCACTAGGCAACATTTGACGCGGAACACGTGAAAATATTACTAAAACAAAGTTCCTCGTTGTCGTTCAATATGTTAAGGAGCGCCAAGCCCAGTGGATACGAGGCAAATCGGGCCAGAGACTCCTTTGAGTATTTTTCTCTATAACTCATAGATACCGATTTGACCGTCCACACTCGCTTATAAAAATCATACAGGTAGGTAATCTAAGATAATGCGACCAAGATGAGTGATGAGGTATGTCCCAGAAGCTTGCTTACTCATAAGAAAAACATAAACTGCGAGGACACCGTAATCAATACGAACAGATGTGACCTTTAATTTAACAATTGTTATTTATGTGTTGTTGATCAAAAACAGCTGTTGCCTTGGGTTATGAAAATGTGCTGGTACATGAATAATTTATTAGTTTTCATGGGTCGTTACTAGACCGTGGTGGTCATTACTGAAATTATATCAAAATAAAAGATTATAAAATTTGATATAAAACGTCAACTCTTTACCGGATTAAAGAATTCAAATCGCAATATACCTACTATTCATGTTCTTTCTTCATAATAAAAATATCAGTTTCATTTTGAAAAATAAGTAAAAAAAAATCAGAAAAGAAATAAACAAAAATAAAGGGGTAAAGAGAGCAAACCAATGCATAACACTGGCCACATCGAACTCAATCGCTATTGGTAACCGTTGTGTCAACAAAACTTTTTTGTTTACAAATGGCCACGGGTGACAAATTCAAATTTGAAACACGTATTTGTGATATGAACAGTGATTTCTATCGTTAATCTTGTTGTATAAGTTGTGTTTGCTATGGGTAATTGTCTCAGAAGTGTTTTTCGGCGTCGAAACCAGCGTCGCCAAATCGTACTGATACTAATAGGATTGGATAACGCGGGAAAAACAAAAACTGTGAACAATTTGGCCGGCGAGAAGGATGACAAGGTTTTGCCGACTGTGGGTTTTAAAGCTGTGAATTTAGTGCATAAAGATACGCCTGTGACGATATACGATTTAGGCGGAGGCCCTCATTTTCGTCAAATATGGTCCCAATATTATAGCGAAGTGCACGGTGTGATATTTGTCATCGATTCGAGTGATTTTTCGCGCTTGGATGAATGCAGAGCCGTGCTCGAAGAGGTCTTATCGCACGACAAAATATCAGGTATGAGTTTATTAATATTTTGCAATATTATCGTCATGGTAACTTGGGACTGAATCACGTTAAGATTTCGTAATAATTTCGTTCGGAAAATGGAAACGATTTTCAATGAGGGATTGAGGGAATTTTTCAGGTAGGTAATAAAATGTGTCACTGGTATTCGTAATACAGAATTTCTAAGAAAAATGGAAAATTAAGTCACAGATATTCATAAAAACGTGAAAAACCAGAGGGTGTTCCCGTTAAACTAAAACGTGCTAATCAGCTACTATAATCTAAAACCAAAGGTCTGCCTACATATATAATCCACATTTTTATATCGCCGCAGTATTTCCGCGCTTATCAAAAGTTCGCCGTAAAAATAATGTAAATAAGTACCCATCTACCGACATTAATCCTCACGCAATAGGGATGTTTCCTGAGTAAAAAATATATGATTATGTTTAGTTCGTCAGTTAGATTATAGAAAAATATTGGACACGTATTTTTTCCTTTATCAAATCTATAAAAACTGACGAAGATACAAAGCATCAAAGATCAGGAGTGGGGGCTTGTGACGTTACGGCTCGGTAAAAATTGTAGCTAGTAGTGACGTCACACGAGTTTTCAACGCTCTGTATCGTCTTCATTTTTTGTCTACGTGAAAAAAGAAAAAATACGTGTCCAATATTTTTTGAAAATCTATCTAACGGACTAATTAGATTTTTTTAGTCAATTACCCTATTGTAGTTCTAGGTCAAGTCTGTTCCTAGTGTTTCTAGGACATAGTTTCACGACCTCCGGACTACGTTACCTACGCGTTACCTCCTTTATTGGCCTTTACTTAATTCTATAAAATTCTTACATGAAAACTAAAGTGGGGAGTGAGTTTGACGAAAACTGACATTCCACCTTTTTTTTCTGGGTGGGAGATCATCAAATGACTTCTCCCGCTCTGAGCGGAGTGGAAGGGATTGTCAGAGTGAGACTCTTACTGCCTAAAACACATCCTTGTTCCTCTAAATGCCCTTTGCGTTCCAGGGCCGCGGTGACTCTTTTGAACAAATTCCGGAACACTGAAATTCCACCTTGGTTGAAGAAATATTAAAGGAATTGTCGGCTCATTTGACTTCAATCAAGTTTTCACTGTGAGATGTTAACAGAATCGCACTGCAGAACCTGTGGCCGTATTACGAAGTGCCAATGCCATCATGATTCGTGTGAGAGAAAGAGATAGTGCTATTCGTCTTGTGTAACTCCGTCTCTCTCTGACACAGAAATCACGATGGATTTAAGACGTCATAATAGGGCTGCTGATAGCCGAAAGAGTCACCGCGGAACACGGATGGGCTTTAGTCAATAAGAGTCTGACACTCCATTTCGCTCCACCCAGAGCGGCGAAAACGTTGTAGGAGGTTACTTAATACATAGTTCCAGACCACACTATTGTAGTCTCAAGGATTGGAAGTAACCAACATAATTATAATCTGACCAATATATCCTCAATGGAAGAGCACTTGGATAATAATGTCAGCCGCAACGGGTCGAACTTTTAGGTTAAGCTATGCTTGTCGGTCGGTGGAAGGGTGACCATCTATAACATACCGAGTTTCCTGCATGCCTGGGAGAGCAGGTTACAAGTCTACACATTTCCTGGCAGTGCACGGGACGTGGACGGCCCGTGGTTTGTCACAACGTGGACCCGGACATGAACGTGTGTGCACGTAAAATGTAGGTACGCTCCGACCACTTTTCGGGCCCGGACCGTGTCTGTCATTTTAACATCTTTAGTACCGCCTGACATTTTAATATCTTTAGTACCGCCTGACATTTTAACATCTTTAGTACCGCCTGTCATTTTAATATCTTTGGTGGCCGTTTTAGTCAGAAGCCAGAAAAATGTGACACCAGACTTGCCAAGGGGTATTGTATTATCCAATTAGTTACTGGGTAGTAGAGATCAGTCGTTAGATAGGCAGTTGCGCTGTATCAAATACTGGTATTCAGCTGCTTCCGGTTAGACTAGAAACCGATCCCAGCACGTTGGGAAAAGGCTACACAGATTGAACATCCTCAAAGTCAAAACGTTAACAATTAGGCCATTAAACGGCACTTTTGAACGTCATCATTAAAAGTTATCATAATTAAGTGACTCTAGCGTCCATTCGCAAAGGTAGATTCTTATGGACAAGAACGGACAAGAAACTCCATAGTTACTCTTTTCAAATAAATGTTTTCACTTTCCAGTATGGGTCTGTCTTCGATTTTTTGTGTCTGAGACATGTCAGTTTTCTCACGATTTTTTCTTTCACCGTTTTAGAACAAACAGAGCTGGTGAGATTTGTTTCCAGTGGTCTAACTTTAACCCTCTGGGGTTCATGTACTTTTATTTAAGTTAGTAAATCTATATCTATCTATACTTATAATAAATCTGTAGAGAGGTCAATTCTGTACAAGGAATATATTTTCAAAATAACTATCAGGGGGTGATTAGTGATCGATACTGGTGCCAAAAATGCAATCAGTAAAATTTTTGTCTGTCTGTCTGTCTGTCTGTCTGTATGTTCTTTATAGAAACAAAAACTACTCGACCGATTTTAACGAAACTTGGTGCAATTATTCTTCATACTCCTGGGCAGGTTATAGTATACTTTTCATCACGCTACAATCAATAGGAGCAGAGCAGTGAAGGGAAATGTTGGGAAAACGGGAGAAGTTACTCCATTTTTTAAGCTTCCGTCGCGTGTGTAGCCTTAATGGTTAAAGTTACATAGAAATCATGTATTACGGAAATGTTTTACATAAAATTATCTAAAAAGTAATTGTTGTAAGTTGTACATATTTCACACACACATAGTGATCTATCAATGCACAGCCCAAACCACTGAACGGATCGGGCTGAAATTTGGCATGCAGGTAGATGTTATGACGTAGGCATCCGCTAAGAAAGGATTTTGAAACTTTGTCAATTTTAAACCGATCGGGCTGAGAGTTTCAAAATCGGGGGTAAAGTAACTATTCCACGCGGACGAAGTCGCTGGCAGAAGCTAGTCAAATCATAAATGACAACTCCCGCTCTGGCCGTAGTGGGATGGAATATCAGACTTACTGACTAAAACCCACCCATATTCCTTCAAGTGCCCTTTGCGTTCCAGGGTCGACTTCGTCCAATCAGTTTTTTTTATCATCATGTAAATTAAAATGTAAGGTAAAATGAATCAAGAGATTAAAATAATATGATAAGAGCACTCTGCACTATTAATTAAAATGCTTATCACTTGCAGTGAAAATGGCGGGGAGGTATAATTTAATACCTACATAGGTAGTAACTATTTATCGTGCCACTGAACCGTGTCCGTTGCCGTGGTTAATATCGTAAATACATGGTGTTTAAGTAGTTACGAATTGAGATCGCGGGTTCAAACCCAGCCAAGCGCATTACTTTTGTGTAAATTATTTCATCACCACTGCTCAAAACGGTGAAGGAAAACATCGTGAGGGCCGGTTTCGGACGATGTTTATGTCCTAGAATCAAAAATTCGAAGACATGCGACATTCACCAACTGGGCCCGCGTGGTGGATTACGGTCCATTCCCTCTCCTAGAGAGGAGACCTGTGTCCCAGCAGTGGGAACATTAAAAGGCTGATTATGCTAAGTACTAGGTATTACCACTTGATAAAAGTAACTACCAACAAACAGCATAACAAATTCTGAAATCATGGCCCGTTTTGGCCTATTTGTCATCTAGGAGCTTAGAATCTACTCCCTACCACTGGATTAGTTGCAATGTTATTATGTGGGGACCGAGAATCATTTTTTATTAAATTATTAAAAAAGAAGGAGGTTTTTAATTAGCCTGAATGATTTTTATATGTTTTTTCAGCAATATCTTCGCCAATTGTCAACCGATTATGATGATAAGTATTTTGTTCACTAACCTACCATCCCCAGATAAATCAGTAGAAAACACATGCTAATCCTAGGCCTAGCGCGGGCTTCAGTATTAAACCTAGTTATTCTAGTGTCAGATTGTGAACTCAGAATCCGGAGTCACGGCCAGTGTTCCACAGTTCTTGAAATTCACGAACGCAAGTCGAAACATTGCAATTAAAACTGATAACTTTATGTAAACACACGTAAGGGTGTATGTAATCGTAAATAAAAAAATAAATTTGCTTTTTCAATAATATTTCAACTAAATATAGTTGAACCACCATTCATCCATCCACCACCTGCACCATCACCATTGGTGACCTAATTTATGCCACAAATGCCACTGTAAACGTGAACGCCACCATCGGCCTGAAGGGAAGAAAAACGAATCGTAGGCAAAGGCAGCGCGGTTGCGGAATTTGTTCGAAAGAGTTACCGCGGCCCTGGAACGCATAGGGCACAAGAAGGATCACGGGTGGGTTTTAGTCAGTAAAAGTCTGACACTCCCTACCGCTCCACCCAGGGCGGGAGGGGTCATTTGATGATTTCCCATCCAGAAAAAAAAAAAAGGCAAAGGCAGCGCAGTGACTTAAACGCGTAAAACAATAGGTATAATAAAGTCGCTTTTTTCATTTCACGGAATGGCCAATTTGGTTTTTCTATCGGGAATTTCTCAGTCTGGATACTGATTGATGGCAATAGACTAGCCAATTTATAACATTTAGCTTTAATAAGACTGGTAAATATATGAGTGCATTACATGTATGTATGTACAACTCTGCCCAACGGAGAATACAGTCGTTTAAAATAGATTCCAGTTTAGATATTTTAACAATAGGTATTTTTCTAGGTATATAGAAAAATTAGCATTGTTTTTGGTCCGTCCGTTACATTTACCAAAAATATTGCAAACGTATTTTTTGTCTTTTCGAATCGGTGAATAATTGAACATTAAATACAAACTTCAGGCGTGGCCGTGGAAGCTCTTAGACGTCACTTGTTGGCAAAAAAAACAACCCACTTCTAAAATTTCGAAAGTCTGTGTTCAAAATACGAAGAAACAACTAAAAACACCCGAGTTCCGAAATTAAAAGTTAGTAAAAAGTTCATTTGATTTTTTACATTTGGTGTTTATTTAATTTTTTACATTTTATTGGTACACCGAAATGTACCAACCACATTGGTGTAAACTAAACAATAAACAAACGTGCGATTTCAGCAATCCCGAAAGATTTGCCTCCTCCTGTTTTGGATGTCGGTTAAAAATGTACCAACGCGAGACGATATTATTATATGGGTTTTCAATGCAATGTATCTTGTCTTCATATATTTGTTTACGTGACAACAAAAAACACGAGACCAATTTTGGTAATTTGGCAAAAAAAAAAAACATTTTTAAGCTTGACATTTCTATTTACTGAATTGTGTTTTCAGTGACAAACTGGGTAGGCAGCTGTGTTATTCAGTCCAAGGCTAAGGTAGCAGTTAATTGTATGGTATTGGCTGAGAGCCGGTAATCGTGTGGGGGAAAGCCTTTGATTTATTTAGTTAACAACTACTTTTTCCAGTGAAACACTGTTTCAAGTCGATATCAGTTTACTTTATTCTATGAAAGAAAGAATTTTTGTTCGTTAAGACCTTGACTGTTAGTCACGGCTGCTATTAACTTCCAATCATAGACTTCTATGCAACCGTGCTTCATCTTCGACCACATCATCGCTTACAGGTGAGTTAGTGGTCAAATGCGTGCCTATCAATAGTAAACAAAAACCGGCCAAGTGCGTGTCGGACCACGCATAGTGAAAGGTTCCGTAGTTCACTGTTAAAATCTCATATCTCTAAAAGTATATAAGCTGTGATATTCAAACCAATTTTCGTTGGAAGTTTCTGTGAAGTTCCATTTGCTCAATTTATTTTTAGAATTTTCAAATTCATAGTTTTAAAAATTTCCCCCTTCCACATTTTTTTACGAATTCGGAAGCACATATTATGTCAAAAACTATTGCCTTAAATATAGAACTTTTTTAGAAACCTGTATTTCATTTTGAAAGAGCTATCCAATGATACTCCACACGATTATGTTTGTTGGAATTTATTTTTTCATCCCTCAGTTACCTACATGTATGGAGTGCCACCCCTAAAATTATTTTTTTCCATAATATTACAGCATTATTGAATAGCGGTTAATAGGTTGCACCTACCTACCAATTTTCATTTATGTAGCTTTAATAGTCTCCGAGTAAAACGGCTGTGACATACGGACACACAGACAGACAGACATGACGAATCCATAAGGGTTCCATTTTTTGCCATAGGTTTACGGGTGTTTTGTCTCCCGAGAGTCCTCCAGCGCGACGATGCTTGGGTTAAAATATTTAACTGTATTCATCACGTATGTTTTAGATATAATACACGCAGAAAAAATATTTGGACCATTTTTCCCTGTTTTATTCTTATAAAAAAATTCCACGACGTATGAAAAAGTTTGGTCCAAATTTGTCGAAAATATGTCGAAATTTGATTATTTGAAAGAACCCAAAACTGCCCTGCTATTCTGAAAAGTTAATTTGCGAAATCACTTATGAATCCGCAGTGAAATCATGAGAAACTCTTTAGTTTTACATGATTTCACTGCGGATTCAGAAGTGATTTCGCAAATAAACTTTTCAGAATAGCATGGCTGATCATAATTTTGCATTTATTTCGAAATTCATTATTGAATCATTCGAATTTGAAGTTTATTCTATAAGCAGAATAATTATGTTAAAAAAAATACAATAGGCTTCCAAATAAAAAACACTACTGATTATAAAAAAGCGTTCGATCTCGGAAGCCGATGTACTTGGCTGGACCTATGTCCAGCAGTGGATAGTGGAGGCCTATACCTCTCCAAGTTTCGCCCCTACAACCGGTCCCCTGCGTCTTACATCCATCTGCCGGTACGCGGTCGCCACTCCAGAACTTGTCGGCCCCATCGACCACCGTAAATCTATTAAAACAAGGCAAATCATTAAATACTATTACGAATACCATATGAGTGTCTGCCAGATTTGCGGAATTTGTTCGAAAGGGTCACCGCGGCCCAGGAACACAAATGGCATTAGGATGAACACGTATCTCTTAGTAAAACACTCCCGCCCGCTCCGCTCAGAGCGGAAGAAGTCATTTGTTGAAAGAAAAGTCCATATTCATGTCTTCCTACAACGGCCCATGTCCAGTAGATGTGAAATCATCATAAATTAATTGTGTTTCATCAAATTTTTACTTTACTAGGCAAACCGGTGCTGGTGCTGGCAAACAAGCAGGACAAACATGGAGCCCTCGACGACATCGATGTGGTTGACAAACTGAATATAGAGCCTTTGGTTAATAAGTAAGTACAGTAATACTAGAAATATCGTTAACCTCATTTTTTCCTGACTTAGGAAGTTGACTCAGACTTATTAGCAGAGGTCAGAATTAGGTAGAGTTATTTATGTACTTACTTGCATCGAAATGTTGATATTAATATGGATCTTCCCGGAAATTCTAATAGACAATCACGTCTGGCCAACAATATTACAAATAAATAATAATAAAAACTTCAGTGATGGATAAAACAAATAGAAGAAAGATAATATTTTTTTTATTAGTATTTACATTATTTCACAATACAAATGATTAATAGTCTTAAGCAAATTCTGGTGGTTTAAATTGTGAAACGTTTTTTTTTTCTTGAAAATCACGGTATTTTTCTGCTTTTTAAGATTAATCTCGGGATTTGAGGCATGTCCACTTTATTCTTTCGTCTACTAAACTGCTACTACTACTAAACTGTCAGAACAATAATAAACTTGTAGATTTTCAAGACCCCATCACAAAGGTTGTTGAAAATCATGTAATTCCACCCACAGGTATCGCTGCCCAACCCTAGTCGAATCTTACAGCGCATACGGCGAACAAGCGAAGTCCAAAAAGCCAAAACTCGACCCAGGCCTTCGCAAAGGCTACCAATGGCTCCTAAACTACATCTTCCGACGTTACGGAGACATCAACTTACGCGTTCAAACGGACATACACGCCGACCTCGAACGACGTAAAAGGATGCTGAACAAAGCATCTAACACCAATTCGCAGACCTTTACAGCAGTAAGCGATGATATAGCCACACAAACCGGCTTTGAAAATCCGAATTACGATTTAGAGAAGTCGTCTAAAATCGATGAGGATGAAATTCAGAAAGGGCTGATAATAGTGAAACCGATTAAGCATAATCCTAACAGCATCGATTCGACTATCACAATCGAAAGTGTTGATGAGTCAGATTTGACTAGTGGAGTAAAGCCCAAACTGTCTCCGTTGTTTGGTAGGGCTAGTACTCATTCGACCGTTGAAACTGTCAGGATAGAGTTGGAACCGAGGAGTGAATATAGAAAACTGTCGCCGATAGTCAGAAATAAGAGCGACAAGAATCAGCATATTGATTTCATGAATAGGCCGCAGTCGAGTCCTACTGTTAAGAGGAAGATTAAGGTAACGTATTTTTGTAGTACATTAGGTATAGTGGCACACTGAAGTGTTACCAATAGGAATTTTGTAGAAGCAGCACAGGCTCTGGTTTTGTGTACAGTTGATGGCCTATTAAGTGGTTTGTCTCTAGTGAATTATGTTCTTACTACACCGCCTTCTTTTCTCAGTAACAACGTTGGATCTGAACTGTCTTGTTCAGTCATTTCTCTGGGACTACTCGAGCTTCATAGACTCGGCATTTTTCTGATGGTCGCACTCGCAACTGTTGAATAAAAGTTGCAAGAGATGCAGTGTATGGAAATAGAGTGACAGGTTTACCCTTTTAGCAGTAATTTAGCAGTACTGGGAGATATCAGAAGGTTAAAGAAAATACTCGTTGATGTATGAATGTGAATATATATTTGGTAAAATTATGTGACTTAGCCAATAAAAACGTGTACATTAAAGAAAGGGCAACTTTTACACAAAAAATGTAACGAATAAAATTAATGCAATTTTAACCAATCGCACGACAGCGGACTGTTGTCGAGTGGTTTCCGCACGGTGTCGGCTGTGTGTCCATGAGCCCGGCGCGGCGTACGCGCCGAAAATATATCACGTACTATGGTTGCTGTGGCTACACCCTCATGGCATGTCCTGCAGTAGCCACTCAGACTCGATGTTATATCTATACGTTTTTCTCACACTCCCAGGTGGAACCATCAAGCAAGAACACATCATTCCAGGACGAGGAACTAAAACCGGACGGCGACCTGACCGTTATTATCGGCGACCGCAACCGCAACCGCTACTGGGACGGGTCGGATAAGAAGCATTCAGTGCAAGTGAACGATGCTGAGCTGTCGCAGATGCAGCGCGAGATCGTGCTGAACGAGAGAGGTGCGTCATCATCGGCGTTAAAACTGAATTTGTACCATCTTCATTTCAGCCGAAAGCAGCTGGACATAGGTCTTTCTAAGAGTTTCCCTGTTGGGTGCCTTATGTTATTAAGGATAGTTGGTCGCTGTGTTGAACGCAAGACAATGTCATATTTATCATGTTCTTCACTACATAGTATAAAACAAAGTAGCTATCCGCCGTCTGTCCCTATGTATGCTTAGATCTTTAAAACTACGCAACGGATTTTGATGCGGTTTGTTTTTAATAGATAGACTGATTCTTAAGGAAGGTTTATATGTATAACACATGCCTATTATAGTGGAGGAAACATTAGAATCTACATTGCACCCGTGCGAAGCCGGGGCGGGTCGCTATAGTTCTCTATAAGTTAGCGTATGACAGGTTATATGAGTTCATATAATTGTTTTTTTTTGGGTATTTTTTATGACTATGTAGGTTAATCTATTTTTACTTAATTGACTCAATCTACTCTTCACAATGTTTTATAGTGAATTGATTTATGACTTTCATGTTGGATAATTGAAATTTTTTTCCTACCTTTGGCATGTAATGACTTTGCATACTATTGTATAAATTCAAGTTCTTAAAACGCAACAGACAGATGTGTTGCTGGGGAGTTTGTTGCGCCACTTCTTCTTCCCAGCTAAAACACTAGGAAGTGGTGACGGGTGGGCGTTTTGGAGGACTGTCTTTATGTAAAAACTAGCTTCTGCCCGCGACTTCGTCCGCGTGGAATAGTTACTTTACCCCCGATTTTGAAACTCTCAGCCCGATCGGTTTAAAATTGACAAAGTTTCATACAAACTTTCATCCCCTATTTCATCCCCTTGGGGGTAGAATTAATCAAAATCCTTTCTTAGCGGATGCCTACGTCATAACATTTACCTGCATGCCAAATTTCAGCCCGATCCGTTCAGTGGTTTGGGCTGTGCGTTGATAGATCACTATGTCACTCAGTCAGTCACTTTTGAGTTATATATATTTAGATTGACGTTCAAAAAGTGCTGTCGCTCAGCCTAGTTTGAATAAATGACTTTTTTTTTATGCCTCTGTATACAGATATTTAACTATTTTTTTTTTTTGGATGGGAAATCATCAAATGACTTCTCCCGCTCTGGGCGGGGCGGAAGGGAGTGTCAGACTCTTACTGACTAAAACCCATCCGTGTTCCTTCTTGTGCCCTTTTCGTTCCAGGGCCGCGGTGACTCTTTCGAACAAATTCCGCAACCCTAGCAGGCACTGACCCTATGGGGCCCCGTCTTTATTGCTGACGGCTCTTTGAGGCGCGCGTGGAACACGACGCGCCGACAGATATTTAACTTAGTTTTATTGTTACAGACTATACGAGCAAGACAGCGTATTCCGAGGTGACTCTGCAGCCTGCCACCCTGCCGCTTAGTGCGCGACCAGCGTCCGCCTCTCAGCTGGTGCGGAGGCAGCTCGAGCTGTGCGGCCAGCACAAGCGGCGCCTCAGTCTAAGATGTTAGTACAACCTAGGCATTTTACATGTCCTTGGTAGGAGAAGCCAAAAGGACCAGTGGCCGTATTACGAAGTGCCAGTGCTATCATGATTCGTGTGAGGGAAAGTGATAGTGCTATTCGTCTTGTGTAACTCCGTCTCTCTCTGACACAGAAATCATGATGGATTTAAGACGTCATAATAGGGCTGCTGGCCCGGGTCCACGCGCGCCTGAAACATATTAGTCAGCATAGTTGATGGGTCATCATCTGCCTAGCCTTTTCCCAACTATATTAGGGTCGGCTTCCAGTCATACCAGATTCAGCTGAATACCAGTATTTAACGTGGAGCGGCTGCCTACCAGACCTCTACAACCCAATAACTGGAGAACACGGTACTTCTTGGCAAGACTGGTGTCAGATTTTCTGGCTTCTGACAATCCGTAACGACTGCCAAAGATCTACAAATGACAGCCGGGACCAACGGCTTAACGTGCTTTCCGAGGCACGGAGGAAACTCTGTATGATAAGATGGTCATCCATCCACAGACCAACCTTGGCAAGTGTTGCTTAACCTTGAAGATCGACCTGTGCGGCTGTTATTCTTTAGCCACGAGCTCCTCAGCTTAGTTGATGGGTAGGATGTGGAATTGTTCAAAACAGTTATCGCATCTCTGGAACGGAAAGGCATTTGAAGGCACAGATGCGGGTTTTAGTTTCAGTAGAGCAGATGGTGGCCAAGTGGTAACGGCCCCGACTTACGAATTGTAGGTCGCGGATTCAAACCCAGCCAGGCGCATTCCTTTGTGTAAGTAGGTAATTAATTTCATCACCACTGCTCTCAAAACGGTGAAGGAAAACATCGTGAGGAAACCGGCATGTCCTAGAACCAAAAATTCGAAGACACGTGACATTCAGCAACCCGCACTGGGCCCGCGTGGTGGATTACAGCCCATTCCCTCTCCTAGAGAGGAGGCCTGTGTCCCAGCAGTGGGATCGTTAAAAGGCTGATTATGCTATGCTTATGCTATCTGGGTTTAAGTCAGAAAGAGTCTGCCATTCCCTCCTGTTCTGCCCGGAGCGGGAGCAGTCATTTTGATGATTCACCTGAGAGAGATTCTCCAGTCATCCTAAAAACCGACTTCTAAACAAAAAAGTTTTTGTTTAGAAGTCGGTTTTATTTTTGTAAAAAGTTTTTTTATTTTTCCCTTTTTAGTGGTTCACTCCCAGCTAAACATACCCATCACAGCGTACGTGGTATAAATTGGTGTAAACAATAAACAAACATGCGATTTCAGCTATCCCGACAGATTTGCTATCATTTATTGAAATTAACAAAAAACCGCTTGTTCGATTTCGATAAAATTTTCATGGGACCATTTGCGAAGTACACCCTTTCCAACAAAAAAAGAATTTTTCAAATCGGTTGGCAAGCGACGGAGTTATGCGCGAACAAACATTAAAAAAAAATACAAACATCCGAATTGAGAACCTCTTCCTTTTTTAGAAGTCGGTTAAAAATAGCCGTGTCTTGCAGACATGCAGCGCAACAAGACGAGTCCGGAGCGCGTGTCCATGCTCATCTACGAGCCGTCGAAGGCGCCGCAGAGACACCTCGACAAGGGGGACTTCGAGCACTCCGCCACCATCAACTGAACGTGGTGAGTGGGTATCCGGTATTAGCTTTTGTCGGCGCTTTACGGCCGAACCCAATAACCGATCTATCTCCAGTATGTGATAGATCGGTTATTGGGTTCGGCCGTTAATCCACGTGAAAATATTCCGAGGGTATAGGTATATACTCAAAGAGCTGTCAGCAAAGAAGGCACTTTTGTACCTACGCCCTAGAGGCAAAACATAGTGCCCTCAATGTATTAGTAACTAAGAACTTATCGTTTACATATGTTTTACAATAAATTAAATATATAAATTAATAAAGACGGGGCCCCATAGGGTCAGTGCCTGCTAGGGTTGCGGAATTTGTTCGAAAGAGTCACCGCGGCCCTGGAACGCAAAGGGCACAAGAAGGAACACGGATTGGTTTTAGTCAGTAAGAGTCTGACACTCCCTTCCGCTCCGCCCAGAGCGGGAGAAGTCATTTGATGATTTCCTATACAGGAAAAAAATAGTATTTACAGGGTTATTTGTAAAACACGAACAACCTCTTAAGAGGTCATTGTACTCATCATTATGAACAACTCTTCTTCTCTATGAGAACAAACCTGAAACCGCGAAAAAAAAATCAGCTGTCCCCTACATTTTGATGAGTTATATGAACATAATGTAAGCAACAGCTTTTTTTCCCATAGTAAAAGTTGTTCATAATGAGGAGTACAAGTACAATGACCTCTTAAGAGGTTGTTGGCGTTTTACAAATATATCTGTATATATTCCTGTGTCCTATTCTAGGACAAGGTCTACCTGTGTGCCAGGTTTCATGGAAATCTGTTTAGCCGTTAAGGAGTACAGCAGGCTTACTTAGCAACTATTCACGTCTTTATGAAGAAAGAGAAAGCCTTCTGTCCTATAAAAATGGCTATCAATCGAGGAATTGCAGACATATTTCCATGTGAGAATTAAATGGTGTGTTTTATTAAACAAAACGCTACACCATAATTCCTATAATTATGATTTTTCGGGTTACTTTGGTCCTTTTTTTTTGGATGGGAAATCATCAAATGACTTCTCCCGCTCTGGGCGGAGCGGAAGGGAGTGTCAGACTGTTACTGACTAAAACCCACCCGTGATCCTTCTTGTGCCCGCCGCGTTCCAGGGCCGCGGTGACTCTTTCGAACTAATTCCGCAAGTTATTTTGGTCCTTGGGTACAACTTTGGCCCTAAGTCGTTAACCAATAAGTAAGTCGTTAAAAATAAACTTTTAAACGTTCCTAATGGTTAAAAGCTTAGGCCAAAGTCACAGTAATCAAAGAAGAGGGTGTGTATTTATGTTGTAAAAAAATGATAGAATCTTGATTTTTATTTCCATGGTAGTTTTCACAAAAGATGTTTTATACTAGTCGATTGTTGAATTGTAACGAATTAATGAACTAACCGTGATATATTTTTTTCGTTCCAGGTACCAAGAGAAAATGTGAAATTGATAGTCACAGTATTTAGACTTATATTTGTAGTAGTTTTATATAAGCAAATAACAATAATATATTGACACAGGGTATAGTTATAACAAGGTGCTCCTGTTTCAAAACTTTACTGAGCGACACCCCCCATTAGTTTTAATACCCTTTAAATGTCCGTTATTGTATAAATAACTCGAGATCCATCGCCACCAATAGGGATGTTTCCTGATTTAAAAAAATATGATTCTAATTAGTCCGTCAGTTAGATTATAGAAAAATATTGGACACATATTTTTTCCTTTATCAAATCTATAAAAACTGACGAAAATAAAAAGCATCAAAGATCAGGAGGGATCGTGTGACGTCACGGCCCGGTAAAAATTGTAGCGAGTAGTGACGTCACACGAGTTTTCAACGCACTGTATCGTCTTCATTTTTTGTTTATGTGAAAAAAGAAAAAAATACGTGTCCAATATTTTTTGGAAATCTATCTGACGGACTAATCAGATTTTTTTAGTTAACTACCCTATTCAAGTATCGACTTTATTCTTATGTATTTTAAGTCGATTTTCAACCGACATCATTAAGGCCCACTTGCGCTGTTCACTTTGCACTGGGCTAACGGTCTAGTCCAAGGCTAACATTATAAATTTGCAGAATGGTCTTCACAGGCAGTAAGTACTGGCTAAAACTTTTTTTTTTATTTATTTCTCTAGCCTTTGAAAAACTATAATGTCGAATTGAGTGCCTCGGAAAGCACGTTAAGCCGTTGGTCCCGACTGTCATTTATAGATCTTTGGCAGTCGTCACGGATTGTCAGAAGCCAGAAAATCTGACTCCCAGTTATTGGGTCGTGGAGGTCTGGTAGGCAGCCGCTCCACATTAAATACTGGTATGACAGGCAGATGAATATGTGTGGGAATGATGTGTGTTCGTATGTGCATATGTACGAACACATACTAGCTAGCTTGTGTCAACGGCCTTGTATACAGTATGTTGTGTAAAATATTCCCGTAAGTAGGTACATTTCAAACGTACAATTGATTTAATTCATAGTTACAGGATATTTTATGTAATGGGCAGTTACAATTTAGAAAAATAATAAGTTTTAGGATTACCCAAACTGGGAATTGAACCCAGTTACAATTTATAATTGCCTAAACTCTTAAATGAGTTGTGGCGAACAACGATTTGCTGATTCTTGAGATGATAATTCTTTTAAAATGACTATACCTGAGGATTGAAATGATTCGAATTGATAGATAATTATTTTAAAAAGTCTAAGTAAAGGAAAAACTTTAATTATGATTCATTTATTCTATTTTATATTATCGAATGGAAGAAAACTAGCGACATTAGAACAGTTAAAATTGATTCATCAGATCAGTATTTTGAAGTCGCCAAATAATAATAATTTTCTGATTTATTTTTCAAATGAGAAAAATATAGGAAACAAAACTATTCTCACACTGTATTATAAAACAAAAACATGTATTTCACACTTGAAACAATACTTTATGATTATTGTCTATGATGTAAAATTACGACTTGGGCATTTAAAGGGTTAGGTTTGTTTATACAAAATTTATATTGTATAAAGAGCCGAATTGATTATAGACCTATAGTAGTAATAATATATATTTAGATATAGATAAAAGCAAAAATATATCGAAATAGAATAATTTAGTTTTGTACTTTGTGTACTGCAAGATAATATTGGTAATAAAAGTTATGTTATGTATTATTGTGTTTTATTTATTTTTAATACTAGCATTAGCTACAACAATACATATATCCCGCAGAATTTTCCATTGGCACTGTTGAAGAGATTCCATACATGAGATTTATGCAGCATGCCCATTGCACCATTTATGATTATTTTGTTACTGATTACTGTTCGCGCCAACACTACGCGAACAGAATGTCGCCTGCGCCGCGCTTCCCATCATCAGAGGGCACCCCGCGCCTGCCCTCACACCCCGCAGCGCGTCTGCGTTGAGCGAGCCGCACTCTCGCCCTCTTGCTCCGCTACCGCCAACGACTACAGCTGCCCCCCCCCCCTGGAAATCTCGCAGAAAATGTAAGAAATCACTAATCATATGGTAAAAGGGGCCTTATGTGCTAAACTTCATGCATTTACCTATATTTTTTTTCTTAGAATTACTTGTTAAATGTCACAGCCACAAATTCAGATGTTGGAAGCCGTTTCGACCTGTCATCGGACGATATGTTTGATTTTTTTGTGCGAGTCCCATATAAACATTTTCCTTTCTTTCTTTCACTAAACAAGCGTTGTCGTGTTCGAATTAGTGAAAATCACCAGCGGAATCGACCTGAGTGTTTTTGTATTTTGTACGAAAGATTTCTGCGCCTTGATTCAGTGGGTCATCATTATTGGTGGAAATCCCACTAAATAGACGTATTCATTAAATCAAATTTGGCGATACCCAAGCACAAAGAAAGTACTTACTGAAATCCAGTAAATACCATTTAACAGGCACCTTTAAAACACAGCTAGGAGCAATTCACAAGAATTAAAATAAACATCGGAACGTGATTATCAAAACAAACAGAACTTGACAATAATCGTTACAGGTCTCTCTAAGGCCTCAATCTCACACCAGTCTTGTCAAGGAAATGGAAATCGTATTACCCAGTTACTGGGTCGTGGAGATCAGATAGACAGCCGCTCCATGTAAAATACTGATATTAGACTGCATCCGGTTAGACTGTAAGCCTACCCCAATACAGTTTGGGCACGACACCATTGCGGCGATAAGTCCCCTCTTTGAGGAGTGTTGGAGAGACGCCACACCTCACCTCACCTTCCGCCTGACGCAGGTGCTCACCGGACACGGCTGTTTCGGGAGGTACCTGTGTCGGATCCAGCGGGAGGACACGTCCGGGTGTCATCACTGTGCGGATCGCCTGGAGGACACGGTGGAGGTCATCGGAAGAAGTCATTTGGTGATTTCCCATCCAAACTGAAGTCAATTGCCTGTTGACTTTAGTTTCCAGGCGAATGATACGCCCAGTTTCGTAAAACAGGCAGGTGTATGGGATTCGAAAAAATAAACCATACAAAGTGTACAATTGTTTATTTTCATAATAATGTTTATAATCATTATTTTTAATAAATATACAGATGTTTATGGCAGTGTGTCGTGGTAACATTTTTAGTTCTTATCTTTAAAACTTAGAATACTCGCTAGAACCCGCGAACTCGCTTGCGATGCATTACAAAAATTGCACAAAAAGGAAGACGAATTTCTATAAAATAAGATAAAATACTATTTAATATGATACGATATATGTACAGTCAATCGCGCATTAGTGGTAACAACTCATCAATATATTCCTTATGCAGTAACATTAAGGTTGATTTTCGTAGTACAATTGTAACCACTTATATACAGTTGCTTGTACTTGCATTTCTTTTAAATTGCAATACAAATAAATATTAAAAGTCCCAAAATTTACACACACTGATTGAATTATATACATTTATGTTATTATACACAAAATGATGTCATCATCAACTTATTTAAATACCAAATATTAACTACCATTTGATTCTACATAAATAACTGTAAAAAAAAAACTAAATAGCGACACATATTAGTTAACACACTAAATCATTGTAAAACTATAAAATTGCCTAAAACAAAACGAAGAAATTAAAATAGATTCTTTTCATACAACAATTTTGGTTTTACTAAAGTTTTTAAGACACCAGAGATACTCCAACATTTTTTAACCAATTGCAAAAAAGGAGGAGGTTATTTAACGGTGTTTTATTTGTTAAATGCTTCTATGATGGTGGACTAGATATTATTCACATCATGAATGAAAATATGTGTTGCATTGTTTTTAGAAAAACACGAATTAAAAAACACAAAAATAAGATTTTTTTAACAAGGCAACCTACAAAAAATTGTACTTAAAAATAAAAGAATAAGAGTAAGATTCATAAACCGTACTTTTAATTCGCTTTGTGTTGTTCATAATTGGACGACACGGTTGGCGCAGTGGTTGAGCGATTGGCTGCTGCGCTACGTGTCGTGGGTTCGATTCCCGCACGGAACAAATATTTGTATGGCCTACAGATAGTTGTTCCAGGTCTGGCTGTTTGTGTATGTAAGATTGTATGTTTGTAAACGCACCCACGATACAGGAGTAATTCCTAGTGTGGGGCAACGTTTAATTTTTTTTTTAATTTATGTGGGCAAGCCATTGTAACAAATAGCAACCTTACATGCCCCGCTGTTTCATACGCGTAATTCCCATTCCCGTGGGAATACGGGGACAAAATATAGCTTATGTTACTTGTTGATAATGTAGCTTTCCATTGGTGAAGAAATGGTTAAAATCGGTCCAGGAGTTTAGGAGCTTATTCAATACAAACAAACAAAAAATATTTTCTCAATAATATTAGTATAGAAAAACAAAATACAATCTATGAATCTTACCGTAAACGATGCATCATTGTGACAATGAACGTTTTATAATAAAAACTATATTTCGCGATTAACGGGCCTCTCTAAACATACAATGATTCTATATTGAGATCACTAAAAAATCTATGTACTTACTTATATACTAATAAATGCTATTTATGTATGTACAGATTTACAAAAGAGAGCCTCAGTTACGAGTTTTAATAAAAGTATTATAATATTGGGAAAAGTATGGTAAATTAGATCACCTTCATGTTTTGATTAAATAATAGCTTTCGTCCGAGACTTTGTATACCTATGCATATCTCGTGTTTTTTCCCGGAGGAATTTCGGGAAATCTTTTCTTAATGCTCCCCTGCACTCACCAATGAACCTTTTTTTTTTCTAGATGGGAAATCTCCAAATTACTTCTCTCGCTCTGGGCGGAGCGGAAGGGAGTGTAAGACTCTTACTGACTAAAATCCACCCGTGATCCTTATAGTGCTTGCCGCGTTCCAGGGCCGCGGTGACTCTTTCGAACTAATTCTGCATCTCACTAATGAACCTTCATGCCATATTTCTACGACCAATAGTTTCGGCTGTGTGTTGTATGTCAGTCACTCAGTAACGGAAGAGTTTTATAATAATATTTTTTGATTGATTTTCGAATACCTACTTACATTTTTTTTATTGGTATTCATCAAATGACTCCTCCCGTTCTGGGCAGAGCGGAAGAGTGTCCTACTCGTGGTGACTAAAACCGGTGTTCCTTCAAATGCCATTTACGTGCAAAAGTTTAGGAATTGGAAGAGTTACCGCGGAACTCTTCAAATTCCAGAATATTGGCAAACATGCATATACATTTTTTTATTTCGATAATTCGCTATTTAGCAAGTAGTGACTTTTCGAAAATATTTAAGAAAATGTGAAGGTGGTCTAATTTTCTATACTTGTCATTAAAATGTTAATAAATAGATAAAAAATTGTTATCATGAGCATTAAAGTGACAAAAAGACTCCAAAAATCATCTAAATAACGTACGATAAGTCAGACTCAGTTGAGCAAGACGATTTTAAATAAATAAATATAATTTTACAAAACAGTCTTACTTTTGACACAAGTTAAGGTATGCACTCAAAGTAAAAAGAAATTCGAATAATATATTTTTTTTTACATGTTGTGTACCTATATCTACCTTTATAATCATATTTCGCTAAAAAGATCACATAATTATACATAATTATAAAATTTTCGTTTTAAATACTAAATAATTTCGATCGTAATTTTTTTTTTGTGACAATTTTGAATTTAAAAATAGGGTAAATTCCAATAAAAAAGTATTCGATCCATCATTTAAATAGCCAGAAAATATTGGACGCGTATTTATTCGTATTTCATTAAAAAAATCGTTCGGGTGACGTCACGCAGTTCAATTTTTACCTAGATGTGACGTCATAGAGCCAGAACTTTCATGAGTATTTTTATAAATTTTTACTGATTTAATAAAGCAAAAATACGTGTCTAATATTTTTTATAAACTAACTGACGGACGAAATTAGAATTGTTTTTTTTTTTTTATTATATACTAATATCTGTATTCGTCTTACCGTCTTGTATCATAACAAGAAAATTAGGAAGACAAAATAAGTCGTGTTTATTATCTTCAATGTATTGAATAACATACAATTTCCATATTGTTGATTTTAGCGATGTCAGTCTTAACTCCTGAACTACATGATTTTTAGTAAGAAGTTTTAAGGAATGTACATAAATGTAGTTTGATGAAACGCAGAGAAAGATATAATTTAGCTATACATTTGATAAGTATTATTTATTTAATCCCATGGCACAATATAGCGAGTTTTAACGTCAATTGTGGCAATCACTTATTTGATTTACTAAATTATTGAATTTATTCTGATCAAGGTTTTTATTCTGTGTCCTTGCCAGTTATTATCTGCTTGATAATATAACCGAGATTTATGTATCTGGGGGTGGTGAATCAATACTAATTTTGTTTTTTCTAGGCGAAAATTAACACTTTTCTTTCTTTCCTATTTCTTCCTTTAAGAAGGAAAATTAAATGCATGATTTATTTAGTTGTCATAGTATCCGTTGGCTTTGTAAGTGCTAAAGAAATAAAAAATAGTAAGTATGTATTACATCTATGGTTTCAGCTGAAATTTACTACTTTTGGATTAATTTGAGCTTTATACTTAAAATCTAAAGGACATAGCACAGAAAATGACTTAAACATACATTGAAGAAAACAGTATTGTACCACTTATAACATCGCGCTTTTAATCCCTTACTTCCGAGAGTAGGCAGAGACAATCCAAAATAACTTAATTTATCGACAATCTTTGGGTTAACTAAGAATAATATGAAGAACTGTTACTATGGGGGGAAGTTTTTCAGTCGGCGTCGTCGTGTGGATGTCGGGATTTGTCCAAAGGGATAATCAGCCTTTTAACGTTCCCACTGCTGGGACACAGGCCTCCTCTCTAGGAGAGGGAATGGGCCGTAATCCAGCACGCGGGCCCAGTGCGGGTTGCTGAATGTCACATGTCTTGGAATTTTTGGTTCTAGGACATGCCGGTTTCCTCACGATGTTTTCCTTCACCGTTTTTTGAGAGCAGTGTTGATGATATTAACCACACTAAGTAATGCGCCTGGCTGGGTTTGAACCCGCGACCTACAATTCGTAAGTCGGGGCCGTTACCACTCGGTCAAAATTTATGGTGTAGATAAAACTTTTATCTACACCATAAATAATACTTTAAGGTAAAAGGATACTTTTATCATAAAAGTATCCTATGTTCAAACGACATTGTAAAACGAATCATGTAATGAAGGTACCAGTTGGCGCCCGAGAGGTTCTTCCTTGAAATGGAAGTGACTGACGTAAACATCGCATCTTTAAATATTTGGCAAATTAGCAAGACTTAAAATCTTTAAAAGTATTGGGTAAAAAAACAAATATCTCCCGAGACCTACATATGTATAAACTGCCCCTTTCCCAGTCATATTGTGGAATCTTTTTCGTCACTGGCTTTTATGTATGTTTTTTACTTTCATAATATAGCTAAATAAAATTATAAGTAACGGGAATTTTGAGCTAAGCCCCTTTAATTCTGAGAGTGCGACATGACGTTTTTTTTTGTGTTGTAGCTCCATCATTTAAGTATCGATAATTTTGCCAATGACATGACGATGATGTCAGTTTAATAAATGTCAGGAAATATTAGCGTTTTGACAGGTGCCTAGTGCTGCCACCTGGTGCTCGTCATCTCAGGAAACCTTCATTCAGATGGAGTTGGGCGTGATGATAGATGGAGTAAGGCGGTGACCGACTGGCGACCGGGACTGGATTAAATGTGGCTCGTCAGGTGGTGAAATGGCCGGATGATATTGTTGTCATCGCCGGTAGCACCTGGGTGAGGCTGGTAAGGAACGTGGGGATTGGCACAAGGAAAGAGGGCTATACTCAGTTGTGGAGTAGGTGGGATGTGTCCAGCTGTGGGCCAAGTCAGGCTGTGGAAGATGATGTACTAATCCAGGTCTATACCCCATTCGCGATAAGATTAGACATTGAAATCCATCTTTTTTTACAGTCCGTTCAACCAATTTTGACTTCTATTGCGTTGGTAGCATGACACATGGTAGCTGCAGTAAACAGTTGGTATTATAATCACATTTTTGCTTTTAATGCCATCCTTATGCGTACGGAATAGAAGTAAAAATCGGTTGAACGGACTGTAAACAATTTTGTTCCAATGTCTAATCTTATTGTGAATGGAGTATATCTGTATGCTAAACTTCGTCCTAAGCCGTTCAGCTATCAAGACATGATTGATTTTAGCGCCCCTTCACTTTCACATAAATAAATTAGTAGAAAGTTGGGTAAATAATAACAGCTGCACGGATCTATCTTCAAGGTTAAGCAACGTTCAACGAGGTTGGTCTGTGGATGGGAGATCTAAACACCGAGTTTCCTCCTTGCCTCGGAAAGGACGTTAAGCCGTTGGTCTCGGCTGTCATTTGTAGATTTTTGGCAGTCGTTACGGATTGTCAGAAGCCAGAAAATCTGACTACAAGTCTTGCCAAGAAGTACCGTGTTACCCGGTTGATGGGTTGTGGAGGTCTGGTAGGCCGCCGCTCCACGTAAAATACTGGTATTCAGCTGAATCCGGCTTGACTGGGAGCCGACCCCAATATGGTTGGGAAAAGGCTAGGCAGTATTGTGTGAATAAGTAGTGCAATATTATTTACCAATGCAGTGAACTCATGGCATAGAATAAATAATGGCAATATCAGAAAAAATGCTAAAATACTATACATTACTTTATAGTCACTTATAAAATTATTAGCTACTTAACTTGTTTTGTTTCGTTCATACTATAGTTCAATTATAGAGATGCTGTTGTTCATTCTTGGTCAGATAAAAGTATTTGTAAAGGCAACAAGCTATTTAATGGTTTGTTAGTAGTTTTGGAAATCTGTGCTTGAAATGACCTTAGGGCGAGTTTTTATTTTATCCGAAGTTACCAATAGGAATAACATCAAGAAGAACAATGTATCCACAACTTTGTAACAATGTATTGATATAAAAGAGTGTCCGTGGAGTTTCTTGCACGTTCTTCTCCATAGAGATCTACGCTTTGGAACGTGCAGATAGCTTCATCTCTTTCGACTTGACAATTCAAAAGTGCCTGTAAAGGGTTTCATTGAAACAAATACTTTCGAGTTTGAGTTTCAATTGGTTAAAGATAACACCTAAATTTCGTTAATGTGCGTTTTTCGACCAATGGTGAAATAAATTTTAGTTGAAAATTAATACACATTTTCAAAAACATATTTGAAAGAAATGTTTATCACAATTTTAAACATTAGTTGAGTTAACGGACTGATGTTTGTTGGACTTTTACCGAGAATAGTAGCCAAGCTACTAGATCCGACAAAACATATATACAGGTACTTTTTAAAAGAGTTTTTAATTATTTCAAAAGTAGACTCTCAAGCAAGATGAAATTCAACAAAATTAAGAGACTTTAGTAAGGACTAAAATTGTTCATCATTGAAATTATTAGCGAAGTCATTGTTATAATTTGTAAATGAACACTTTTACCGTGCAATAATCAGTTTTTAGAAGCATCAAATAATAATCGTACTATAGTACAAACGAAACATTTATAACTATCAGACCAAACTATCTTATCGAACACCCACAATATTTTACCTAGAACTCTGTCTAATTGAGTCGTCATCCGCGAAACTAGCCCGATTCCTGCGCTCGCACCTTTTCTGGTGCTGCCTTATGAACGCGCTGAGCCTATTCAGAAGGAACTGCTTATCATGACCTTCTAAAACGAGCTGGTTCTTCAGAACCGTCACCATATGTCTGTTCGCCGCTGCCACTGCCCAATAGTAGTACAAGAAGAATAGTAGCACAGCAAACGCTGGGACAGCAAACGCAGAAGTTCCCAAACGGAATATAAATTCCCTTATCAGGAACGGGAACCCATCAAAAGTCTTAACAACGAACTCCCAAACGTTGTTGTAGCCTCGATAAGGGCCACAGTTTATTGAGGGGAATATTTCAGCCACTGAATAAGCCACCGGAGTTATGGAAGCTATGAAGCCTAATAGGAGTACTGACATAAAGAGCGACTTTGATTTTGAAGCTTTATACACGACTGGCGAAGGCGTGCAGTTCGTCAGACAAGTAAACTTTTTGACATAGAAAATTAGGAAGTAAAATATTGTCCCGATTATAGGAAGAAATGGACAGAAAAACGACCCCATCCATATAATAGTTTGCGTGTAAACTATATCCAAAACGTGCTTTGGTAAGTAAAAGTCTTGTTCGCCGATGATTTTAAAACAACGACTGTTAGTGTGCCTCGCTAGGAACGCTCTGGGTAGATTTATGAAGAATGTCGTAACGAATTGTACAGCAAAATCTGTCAAAATTAATTTGTATAACTGCTGTCCAACATATGTCTCCCAGCAGTCCAATTTTGAGGAGTTTTCATCCGTTTCATTAACGTAGGAGCAAACGGAACCGTTGTCTATTACATATGAATACATTTGACTTAATAATACGGCCAAAGAAGACAGTCGAAGTAGCACTGTCCTCAGCAAAGATATAATGAGAATGTGAGCTGGCTTATAGTTCTCGAACGGTATTAAATAACTAAAAATCTCTGGTACTATTAAGTTTAAAATGACTATACATAAGAATGGAAGAAATTCTAGTAACGTGTTCTCTAACTGTTCGAAGAATTTGCCACCTTCTTTGTAAAGGCTTAGAGTTAATTTTTCAGCGTGAGTCACATTTATATTAGTATTTTCGTCTCTGAAACTAACGTCCTCATTTGGTTCGGGAACCTGGCTTAGTTTATTCGTAGAGTAATTGAACGCGAAATATATAAGAACTCCAGAAGCTATCAAAATAATGAAAACTATAACATTTATTAGTAACCTTTTGAAATAAATCAATATTTGATATTCTCTAGTCCTTAGTTGTCGTTCTTCGTTATATTTCTCTTCCTCCAAATATCCTTTAATTTCGTTATACAACGCTTTATGTTTAATTTTAGCTGATTTATCGTTATGGATGCAGAAATCCCATCCCCCGAACACTAAATTACAATATTTGTAGAACTGTCCTTCATTTTCGACCAATCGCTCCTTAAAACCTTTGGCGGCAGTTTTCACTATGGCTATCAAGGACAATAAAACCCAAGAAATAGCCACAAGAATATAAGCCATCGGCATGTTGAAATAAAGCTCACTTTGGAATAAATTTTTGACGTAGTACTTATAAATCTGGTCGGAGTACACGCCATAGAAAAGTATAGTTCTTTCCATCAAACCGGTGCCCTGCAGAACATCGAGGAACACGTTCGAATCTGACAAGTTCTTAGTCAGATAGTATTGGGAGCAGCATTCTGTGGAATTATCAGCATATTCTTCACAGGTAGACTCCGCTTCGGTCAGCAAAGTTGTTGGTAATATCATGAAGAGGATTATTAACATGGAAATGGCTATGTTTAGGAATAGCAGCCACCTGAGGAAGAGGAAGTAGGAGACGACGCCGGTACCGAACTTGCCTTCGATCTCCCTCATGGGGGACTGCCACAGCTCCAGCTTGCCCACCAGCTCGGAGAATCGTATTCGGAAGCGGTGCCACACCTTGCGCTGCCGCCACTGTAGCTGCTCGAAGCCTTGCAGACGGAGTTTTGTGGCGTTCTGTGGATGTCGATAATGACCATTAAACTCTGGAATATGCTACCCCTTGATATCAAGAAGGCATAGTCCAAAATTTTCCTTAAGCGTAAAATCTGAAAACACTACTTAAAAGCCTGTCATTCTTAGTTTGGTTTTCGTCATAATAATTATAATTCTGTTATACATAACTAGCGAGCTACCCCGGCTTCGGCCGGGTGCAATGGTGATACTGAATATACTACAGAATGTCTTTTTTATTCAACATTCACAGCTTTTTATGAAAAAAAAAAAAAATAGGTATATATATGGTAATACACCACTTTAGAAACTTCTAAAATTATCAGTGTTTCTCAACTATATGATTCATGTATTATACATATAAACCTTCCTCTTGAATCACTCTCGCCTATTTAAAAAAAAACCGCATAAAAACGTCAGGGGACAGAATTAATAACAATAATGTCTAGATTCAGTCCTAAATTTAAATCCGGTCAAATTAGTCATAAAAATAGTGTTCAAATTACAAAAAAATCCCCACAAGTGGTGTAGAAATGTGTGCATATCTTGTAGAACGTGACTCCTTCAACTTTTAGCATCACAATATCTCAGGAATGGTGATTCTTAGAAAAAAAAGTATAAGAACCGTTTTGTAGATAATGTTAAGATCGATTATTTGTGTCTACGCTCAAAAATCCAGAACCTCATATTTTGACCTTTGACCCCGAAAAACTTTTTAGCTCACATGGGATCGATGGGGCTTTTTGGCACTTCATTTCTCATGGTGAACCAGCGAGGGTCTCCACCAAAATTTTGCTCTGTGGGATTTTTTGTAATTTGAAATGTCCATTTTGACTGGACTATTTGTTATCACAAACATTATCCAAACAGGATAATTGATAAATTAATTGGTTATCGCTGTATGTAAGTACATGTTACTCATCTTTTTCATATTTTTCCTGAAAATATTTGTACAATTTAATTTACTTATAATAGTTAGTTTGATAGTTTTTAGGGGACAAAACACATAGAAAATGACCATATATATATATCTATGATAGGGAGGGAATGTGGGGCAGACAACGGCCTCAAGTCTGCTATTACAATAGTGTCAGAATGATCTATCATTGATTTCATAATAGTTGATTTTTACAAGTTTGGTAATATACTAACATAAAACCTCTGACACTCCATTGAAAGAAATGACATAGAATGGTAATCTCGTACATAATGGCAAATTAATGGCAGACGTACCTATGTGGTAACCTGCAAAATTTCTGTAAAATTTTGACAATTCCTCTGATCAGTGACCTACCATTAGAATGTCATTGTGCAGTAATTGCTTTTAAAAGCTCGGTTATCAAAAACTATTACGAGACCATTGACCGACCAATGATCGACCATTATGAATTTAGCAGATTACGAACTTTTAGCAAAATGACAATGGGATCGTGTTGGAATGACAAATTTCTAAAAATAGCAGACTTGGGGCCCTGATCTATGGTAGCGAGGCGTTATCCCAGTATTAGGAACTACCCTTACCTGTAGTCTAGCCTTCAGCTCTCGTTTCTGGTTCATGGGGACCGGCATAGCCTTGATCTGCATGATCTCCTCCCATGTGCGCTCCTCGTTTGACAGGTTCTCTGTAATTAGACACACAAATTTAATTTTATTTATTTATTAAAACTTTATGCACTAGTAAAAAAAACTGTACAAAGGCGGACTTAATGCCATAGGCATTTTCTACCAGTCGACCTTAGGGTAGTGCAGAGACAACATGGCAGGTGCAACATAAAATAAAGACAAACAGAGAGGTAAAAATACAATCATAATATACATACATACAAATAAAATATCATCATATTTATATTTATTTTGTACGAGTTGGACATCCCACGCATACGCAGAAAACGTTTTGGAACACTTTCATTGTGCGTAGAGCTAAAGAGTGGAATTTCCTGTCGGAGTTCGAAGGCCCTGCTTGCCTGCCTGCTGTGGGGTGCCTGTTCTTCATTCAAGATTGAATACGTTTATAACTTATCAACCAAAATCCAAAAAAGGAGGAGGTTTTTGTGTGTGTTAGTAACCTCATAACTTATGTACCGGGTGTATTCAGGGTTATTTGTAAAACACTAACAACCTCTTAAGAGGTCATCACCTGCATCATCAGCAAAAAAAAACAGCTGTTCCTTACATTTATGTTTGTACTAGCTGCTGCCCGCGACTTCGTCCCCGTGGAATCCCCGATTTTAAAACATTCTTTATCGCTGCTCCGCTCCTATTGGCTTAAGCGTGATGATATATAGCCTAAAGCCTTCCTCGATAAATGGTCTATTCAACCCAAAAATAATTTTTCAATTCGAACCAGTAGTTCCTGAGATTAGCGCGTTCAAACAAACAAACAAACAAACTCTTCAGCTTTATAATATTAGTATAGATAACTACCAGTACCGCCGGTGTACCTATATGGTGTTCCACTAAACAGAGTGCCTTGTTTTAAATACCTTGGACACATACTAGTCGAGGATCTTAATGATGATCAGGACATAGAACGGGAACGGAGGGCGTTGTCGGTCCGATGCAATATGTTGGCCCGTAGGTTTGCAAGATGTACAAGACCGGTCAAGATCACCCTTTTCAAGGCTTATTGTCAGTCATTTTATACATGCAACCTGTGGGTCAAGCATACGCAGAGGGCCTACAACGCTCTTCGTGTCCAGTACAACAACGCCTTCCGGATGTTGTTGGGGCTACCGCGATTCTGTAGCGCGTCAGCCATGTTTGCTGAATCTACTACTGATAGTTTTTCAGCAATCATGAGGAAAAGAACGGCATCATTGTTACGCAGGATTCGTGGGAGTGCCAATGGCATCCTGAAGGTGATTGGGGATAGGCTGGATGGCGTTTTCCTGGAGTATTGGACCCGAATGCATAGCTACGGGTCTGATACTGCAGGAAAATACATGAATTAAATAATTGTAGGTGTTATTTTGCTAGTTTTATTGTTAATTAAGAGTAAGTACTAACATAGTTACGTAAGTTGTATCACTAACAAACTATGGAGCAAGTTTCCGAAATAAACGTTTTATTATTATTATTATTATAATCAAAATTTAGGGAACAGCTGATTTTTTTTTCGCAATTTCCGGTTTGGTCTCATAGTAAAAGTTGTTCATAATGATGAGTACAATGACCTCTTAAGAGGTTGTTGGTGTTTTACAAATAACCCTGCATACACCCAGTACAAAGTTATGAGGTAACACACACAAAAAAAAATACAGTCGAATTGAGAACCTCCTCCTTTTTTGGAAGTCGGTTGATAAGTTATAAGAGGTTTACTTTGTGACTTAACTAAAATGGCAGTTGAGAGCATGTCATGCTCGCTCAAATGTCTCGCTGATGGTGGCGCGTGTGTTGGATCATTCGGTTCCCTTCAAAATGGTTGAGCTAAATGGTGCCGATACATGCGTTATATTCGTGAACGCACCGTCCGTTAATACTAGCCACCTCTTATCTGCCACTGACTTGTTTTAATTGTTTTATAGTTTCCTTTTTTTTTCATTGCATTGTCCTCACATATAGAAGCAACAAGGATGTAACCAAGGTTATGTAATACAGAACATGATTTAAAAGAGTGTCCGTGGAGTTTCTTGCACGTTCTTCTCCATAGAGATCTACGCTTTCGAACGTGCAAATAGCTTCATGTTTTTGACTGATCGACCTTGACAATTCAAAAGTGCCTGTAAATGGTTTATATGAAATAAATGCTTTGAATATTGAAACTACAAGACGTACATGTGCAATATATTATACCCGTTTCCCACGAGAATGGAAACTACGCGAACGAAACCGCGGGGCGCTGCTAGTGCAATATACATTAGAGCATAAGCTTTTTCAGCTGGGACGCAGAACTATCTGTGAGTGGGACTGGTGAACACAGCACTTACCGTAATACTTTGTATTAGCTGCGAATCGAACTTTCAAGTGCGTGCTTGCGACTCGAGAAAATTTCTTTTGGCTTATGTTCCTCGCCATTTGTGAAAGCTTATCAAAATCTGTTCAGTTTTTTTGTGCCAAAGCACCAGAGGCAGACTAATGATCACTTTTCAATATTCATTTGCCTAGCCAGGTTCTTAGGTTTAACTTAACCCCAGTTACTGGGTAACACTATACGCCTGGAAAAAGGGGCCATTCAAGTATTACGAAAGCACTAATGGGGGGCGGAGGGGGGGTGATAAATATAAAAATCACTTTTACACGTCAATCTTTTTTGGCCGTTATAAAAACTAGATGAGGCCGGTGTTTCCTAGCTGACTACCCTGAGAAGAAACACCGAAACAAACTCAGAGGTCAAGGTCTCTTTTGAAGTCCATACAATCCGTACTGGTCAAATCATATACCAGTGTCTTTGATTTGCTTATTTTTGACGCAATTGGGTTGGGGTGTTAACTACAGCTATATTTATTTATTTACTTTTCAGTTTTTCTGCTGAATTTTGTGGACTTTGACCCCACTGGGTTATCATCGCCTAATAGCGAACGAATACTAGTCAACCTCATTTTTAGACTTGTTAACTACTGTTTCATGAAACAATTAGAAAACCGGAACAGATTAAAAAATTCTAATATAAATGTTTACGTAAGTAGATAAAACTGCTTATTTGCTGACAGGGGAGACAAAAGTGACAAAATTTCCTGCTTACATAAATACTTGAACGGCCCCAAAGACGGGAATATCAGACCTCGAATTTCCGACTATCCAAACCGTGCTTTTCATTTAAAAGTGTGGCTATTCAAGACACAATTTGACACTAAATCACACGCCAATTATACTGTTCAAAAGAATGATATCTCGTTCTATGCAAAAAGAAACTTCACACGGACCAAAGTTTTCTGTATAACAGTAGAAACGCGACTGATAATGATACTGCTGATAGCTGAAACCCTGACCCGTTATAGCGAACACGTTAATTGACCAAGTTCATTCCCATGAATTTCCGTGACTGGCTAGCTAGTAGGTGCATACATATAATTGCGTAAAATTGTGCTGTTTTTGTGTCAGACGTATGCCATAGAAATCTAGTTGGTTTCAGCTTTGGCGGTAATATTTGCATTTTCTGACACTGACTACCGAAATTAAAGTTATGTTATAAATTTAAAGTTATTTTATATGTAGAAAAGCTTTTTATTTTTCACTTTTTAGTGGTACCCCACAGCTATACGTGGCGATTTAAAAACTGGTGTAAACAATAAACAGACATGCGATTACAGCAATCCCGGAAGAATTGATATAATTTATTGAAGAGTTTGTTAGAAATTTTGTACATATGTATAGATATATATAACCAGACATATGAAATATTTAATCTTTGTTAGTTATTATTTATTAAAGGGGTAAGAAAATAACACAATAGGGTTCAATTTACTAAACATTATGTATTTATCTTGTATTATATAACAAATAACTAGTGTATATAACGACTATGTTACAATATACCAGCCACAATTGATAAATAAGTTATTACGAGACGTCTTTTTAAAATAAACCAATCCTCATAATAAATAACATTTCATAGTGAATAAAATATAATAATATAAATATACATCATCAAAACAACAATCAACAATAATCGGAATAATATCATACCTTAGATGTTAACGCCTTGAAAGTCGAAGAGCAACTGGCCTACACCACTCCGGCTCCGCTCTTTTATACCCGTTAACAAACAAGTATGATTCACAAGTGACCGTTGAGTCAAATCAGTGTTTGACTTATAGAAAAATAAGTTTGTTATAAAAATCTTTTAGTAATTTCATTAATTAATTGTAACAACTGTATGTAAAATATTAAACCGATACTAATTACATTTATAGGTATATCAAGTACTTATTTTTAAATATCCAATACGTAATAATTTACATTTATATATAAACAAGTATGATTCACAAGTGACCGTTGAGTCAAATCAGTGTTTGACTTATAGAAAAATAAGTTTGTTATAAAAATCTTTTAGTAATTTCATTAATTAATTTTAACAACTGTATGTAAAATATTAAATCGATACTAATTACATTTATAGGTATATCAAGTAATTCTTAAAGTCTTATTTTTAAATATCCAATACGTAATAATTTACATTTATATATCACGGCCATACTGACAAGTACTTCGCTCTCGAAGTACATAGTAAACACCCTTTTTCTACGATTGTAATTTACTTTTGTTTTGCCAATTGCCTAGACGTGTCAAGTCTCCTCCACCCGCTGCTAGTGGGATAGACTTGCACCAAGCAAATGACCGACCAGCGGAAACAAATATTATCGGTTACCTCGTCATGCAAGTCCCATTCACCCGCTGCTGGTGAGACAGACAAGCACCAAGTAAACGATCGCCCAGCGGATCTTAACCTTCTTTCTCTTTCTTTTTTTATAATAAAAAGAAACTTTATCAGGCAAAATATTTATTATAATATATCTCTACAATCAACAGTATAATATATATGTAATTAGGTAAATTATTTGTTACAATATCTACACAATCAATAGTACAATAATGTAAACGTAATCAGGTAAAGTAATAATTATAATTATAAATATAGTTAAGGTGCCATATCATTTTCGACACTTACATTTTCATCAATTAATTCACCTGGCCAGAATCTTAATTTTTCTTTGGCTACTGAAATATTTCGTAAATTACCTAGACCTTGCAGAGAAAAACGATCATTAGGAAGGACAGAAGATATTTCATAAGGCCCCTTAAATTTAGCTGCCAATTTATCATTACGCCTATGGTTCTGTGAGACATACACTACATCTCCTACGTTAAAAGGTACGTTGTTGCGACGAGTGGCATCGAAACGTTTTTTGAATTTTTCTGCTATTTGTAATAGGCGTAGTCTAGCTATTTCTCGGTCGGCTTCTAAGTTATTTGGATTTTGTATATCATTTTCGTCAAGTACGTCATCTAAACGAGCCTGGACACACGGAATATTTGCGTCTACACCGATAAGTAATCGCAAAGGGGTAAAGCCTGTTGATTTTTGTACAGTTGTGTTGATAGATTGCTGTACTTTCCACAGAACGTTCGGCCAATCTGACTGTTCATTGCACATTGTGTTAAGCATATCAGTTACGGTGGAGACGTAACGTTCTACTTGACCATTACTTCTGGGAGTACCCGTGGAAATCAAGTGATGTTCTATATTTAGGTCATCAAAAAATGACCTAATCGGACCACTGTTAAAATTGGTTCCTCTATCAGAAATAACTATAGAAGGAGTTCCAAATAAGGTGATGACATCTCGTAAAACTGGTACTAATTCTTGAGCATTAAGGGTTTTGAGTGGTTTAAGCAAACAAAACTTGGTAAAACCGTCTACTATTAATAATATATGTTTAAAACCTTCATTGGACTGGGTAAAAGGTCCTGTACAGTCCAAGTGTATTGTATGGAAAGGTAGTGCGGTTTTTTTAATTGGGTGAAGGAAACCTTGCCTGGGGCCATGGTGTCCCTTCCGCTTGATGCAAACCAAACAGTGAGACAGATATTTTCTTACAAAACTTGTCATAGCAGGAAACCAAAAATGCTCACGTATTTTACCAATAGTTTTTTCAAAGCCAACGTGACAATTTTCATCGTGGTAAAGACGCAAAATACTCAATCTTGTACCCTTTGGAATGTACAATTTTAATTCCCCGTTCGGCTTAACTTTGTAATAAAGTAAATTATTACGGACCACATATTGGTTAGAATCATACTCTCCCGTTTGTACTCTATGAATGATTGATAGTATTTCGGGGTCTCTTTGTTGTGCAAGTTCTAGCCAAGATTGCGGGTCATTTATTAAATTTACTGTGCTATCAATAGTCATGGGGATCTCAACAGGATTGCGGCTAAGGAAATCGACATGGCTTATATATTGTCCTTTTTTGTAAGTAATTTCAAATTGGAAATCTTGCATATATGTCCACCAGCGAGCTACTCGCGGTGATAAATCTTTTTTATTCATTGTTGATTTAATAGCGTTACAATCAGTGATAATTTTAAAGTCAATTCCTAATAAATATACTCTGAAGTGTTTCAAAGCGTTGTAAATAGCTAGAGTTTCTAAGTCATAAGAACTATATTTTGACTCTGCAGGTGTAGTTCTTTTACTAAAATAAGCGATGACTTTAGAATCATTATCGTATTTTTGGGTTAAAATAGCACCATATCCTATAGCACTAGCATCAGTATATAATTCGGTTTTTAAAGTAGGATCAAAGATTGACAATAATGGTCTTGATACTAAGAAATTTAGTACATAATTCCTCGCAATGTCCTGTTCAGAACCCCAATCCCATTTTTGGTTTTTCTGTGTTAACTTACTTATACAAGCAGTACGTGTTGCAAAATTTGGGATAAATTTCCTAAAGTAAGAGGCCAGACCCATAAATTGCCGTACCTGTTTAATGTTACGAGGAATTGGTGAATTTATTAGGGCAGAAACTTTAGACGTACTTGGCCTGACACCTTCTTGAGATATTTGTCTACCCAAATATTCTATACAATCAACAAAGAATTTACACTTTTTCGGGTTAATTTTAAAACCAGAAGTAGTGAGAGCTGACACTGTTAGTTCTAGGTACTTTAAACCTTCTTCGATGGTTAAAAATGGAATAAGGATGTCATCCATATAGACAAGTAGGAAATCTAAATGTGAAACTGCTTTGGAAATTGCCCTTTGAAATACGGATGGACCATTACAAATGCCAAATGGCATTTTTATAAATTCATAATGTCCGTCCGGGGTAGAGAAAGCTGTATATTTACATGAGTCTTTAGACACTGGAATTTGATAGAAGCCATTTTTCATATCTATCGAGATATAAAACTTGGCCTTTCCTAATTTGTCAATTTGATCCTCAATAAGAGGGAGAGGATATGAGTCTCTTTCAATGATTTTATTTAAGGACCTATAATCTACGCAAAGCCTATCACCGCCATCCTTTTTTTTTACTAAAATCACGGGACTTGCAAACGGTGATTGACTTTCACGAATTATATCGCTATCTATTAAATCCTGGATAATGAGTTTGACTTTATCTCTTTCACAAGGTGCCAAACGATAGGGACGATAATTTACCACTTTGTCAATTTTTAACCTTATCTTTAATTCTCCTGTTGTGACTGACCCCGTTTTATTTAATATGGCAATATGTCTTTCAAAAATATCTATGATTTGTTTTTGTAAGTTTTCTTCCAAGTGAATTAATTTTGATTTCAACTCGGCCATTTGGATATTACAATAATCTAGTTGGAGCAAGGTATTAACGTACAAGTCTACACTGTTAGGAGTTTTCCTCCGAATTTTACTTCCTTCACAATCTGTTACTATCTCAATATCAGGGTATTCAACAGCATTTCTACCAATTAAAAGATTATAATTAATCGATTGATCACTAACAACAAATAAATCAAGTTCAATATATATGTCATCGAATCTTACAGGGACAGTTATTTTACCAGAGACTTCCAATTTAACATTACCTATTCCTGTAAGGTATTTGAGACAAGGTAATATATTACACCTAAGCTGTTTAGCCATGGATTGTCTGATCAGGCTACAATTGGCACCTGTGTCTATAAGGGATTCAATTCGAATATCGTAAATAGATACAACTGTAAGTATTAATTCGCTTTGCCTAAAAAATTAACCTCATCTGTAGTTTTGGTTTTACTTAAATCAGAACGTGCCTTATACCAGCAAACCGAGTCATTGTGACCGACTTTTTTGCAGAAGGTACAAGTAACCCTATCAGGAACCTTATTTCCTCCAGTATTGGTCCCCGTTTCAGATGGCGGATTTCGGTTCCTATTGCAGTGGATTTTTATATGACCCTTTTTACCACACAAATAACATTTTTGTTCTTCGGAAGTATTATTTCGGATCTCTAACTTCGGGCGTTTGGCTTTACTTTGTCCCGTTATACTGTCAGGGTCAATTTGATCTATTGGTCGTTTTTTGGGTTTTATGTAAGTGGAGAACAAGGATATTAACTGAGAAGTAGTTTTAACATTACTGTTAAAGGCAGCCATTCTAACGTTCACATCGGTTACGCTGCCGCATATCAATTCGATTAACTGGTCTTCCGCAAATGATATTTTCGTATTACGCAGCAGCCTAACCTTTTCCCTAGCGTATTCGCAATATGAATCTGCAGAATCAGAATTGTATAACACGGCCTTAGATAGTTTTTCAGACAGGTTCCGTTTTTCTGGATATAAGTCTGTGAGGTCTGTACGGAAATTTTCCCAGGTTCGGCCTTCAGATGGTACCCAAGACTCAAACCATAACAAAGCGGAACCTTTTAAAGCCTTACCAGCTCTTGCGACTGTTGCGATACTGCTCCATCCAAATTCTTTAGATAACTCCTCGATGCTTTTACACCAGCCTTCCGCACCGCTGTCACTTGTTGCTGGATTGAAGACCGGGAGTGCCACGTCATCATCAGCATGGCGACGACCAGAGACAGCATCGCTGATTGCTTTGAGAAGGCCTTCCAAGACAGTAGGATCCATTCTGAAACTTATACATAAACGTTTTAACAAGGGTGAAGTTAATCCCACTTCTGATGTTAGAAATTTTGTACATATGTATAGATATATATAACCAGACATATGAAATATTTAATCTTTGTTAGTTATTATTTATTAAAGGGGTAAGAAAATAACACAATAGGGTTCAATTTACTAAACATTATGTATTTATCTTGTATTATATAACAAATAACTAGTGTATATAACGACTATGTTACAATATACCAGCCACAATTGATAAATAAGTTATTACGAGACGTCTTTTTAAAATAAACCAATCCTCATAATAAATAACATTTCATAGTGAATAAAATATAATAATATAAATATACATCATCAAAACAACAATCAACAATAATCGGAATAATATCATACCTTAGATGTTAACGCCTTGAAAGTCGAAGAGCAACTGGCCTACACCACTCCGGCTCCGCTCTTTTATACCCGTTAACAAACAAGTATGATTCACAAGTGACCGTTGAGTCAAATCAGTGTTTGACTTATAGAAAAATAAGTTTGTTATAAAAATCTTTTAGTAATTTCATTAATTAATTGTAACAACTGTATGTAAAATATTAAACCGATACTAATTACATTTATAGGTATATCAAGTACTTATTTTTAAATATCCAATACGTAATAATTTACATTTATATATAAACAAGTATGATTCACAAGTGACCGTTGAGTCAAATCAGTGTTTGACTTATAGAAAAATAAGTTTGTTATAAAAATCTTTTAGTAATTTCATTAATTAATTTTAACAACTGTATGTAAAATATTAAATCGATACTAATTACATTTATAGGTATATCAAGTAATTCTTAAAGTCTTATTTTTAAATATCCAATACGTAATAATTTACATTTATATATCAAGTTCTGTTGCCTATCTGATCCGAAGTTCTTCATCAGATCTTCACCAAACTAGGACCACCTCGAAATACTACGACGCTCTTCCAAACCATCGAATACAGTTTTGTTCATGTTCATTTTACATCGACAAGTGAAAATGAGAACATCATCAATGTAGTCGAAGCCATTGAATACGCATTATCTATACTAATATTATAAAGCTGAAGAGTTTGTTTGTTTGTTTGTTTGAACGCGCTAATCTCAGGAACTACTGGTTCGAATTGAAAAATTCTTTTTGGGTTGAATAGACCATTTATCGAGGAAGGCTTTAGGCTATATATCATCACGCTTAAGCCAATAGGAGCGGAGCAGCGATAAAGAGTGTTTTAAAATCGGGGATTCCACGGGAATACTACTTCAAATTTAAATGGGACCACATGCACCAGCTTTCAAGTATAAAAAGAATCATCAAAATCCGTACACCCTGTACAAAGTTAATTCGAAGACATGTGACATTCACCAAACCGCACTGGGCCCGCGTGGTGGATTACGGCCCATTCCCTTTCCTAGAGAGGAGGCCTGTGTCCCAGCAGAGGGAACGTTAAAAGACTGATTATGATGATATATTGAGTAATTCTTGCGGCCTACCCAAATGTCCTTACTTTGGTATTGTTCGTCAAATCGTTGAGCTCCTTAAAGTTTTAAGTTTGAGCTACACGGTATGTGACAAATGCTTGCACTGTCTGGACAGGTCCACTCAAATCTGTGTGGCATTTTCTTCAAAAGGCTACCTCAGACATTAACCTACATGGTTCTCATATGATTTGACCAGTATGGATTGTATGGACTTTAAAAGAGACTTTGACTGAGTCTGAGTTTGTTTCGGTGTTTCTTCTCAGGGTAGTCGGCTAGGAAACACCGGCTTCATCTAGCTTAAAATGACAAGAAATATTGGACGTGTAAAAGTGTTATGTTTTAACCTACTTACAAAATAAATATCATTTATCATTAATGCTGTAAAAAGTTATCAGGTAAACCCCAACAAAAAAAAAGCAGTCGAATTGGGAACTCGTCCTCTTTTTGAAGTCGGTTAAATAAACTCACCCGACAGATCCGGCAGCATGGAGAGATGTATGTCCCTACTCTGCGTGGTACGCGCGTAGGTGGACTGACGCCGCTCATTCTGCGAACGCGCGCGCTTTACCGTCGTCGCTGTGGACAAAGTTATTCATTGTTTATACACCCCTAGTTTTTAATTAATACAAATACTTTAAGGGCTTATTAGAAAAGGTCTTGTTATTATGAAAGAAAAGTATCAAAAAATTATGTTCATAAACAGCCAAGTTATTAGCGTTTTTTTATATCCTAAAATGCCACTCAATTTATAAAAATATTGTACAGGCTATTGATTTATGAATGAATAAATGAAGATTAAAATGGAAAAACACTGCGCGTAGCATTTTCTAGTAGCAATTGTTATGAATCTTGATTCTATTATGAATTTACCAGTTATTAAAAAACTCCGTGGATAATTTCAGGTTTTTATTTTTTTACTTTTGACTACACAAATATGATCAGTAACGGGTACGGACAGAGCCCTGTTTTTTTGTACTAATTAAAAACTAGGGGTGTATAGTACCAAACATGCTTTCACATCAAAATTTTATAAGTTTCTTGGTCCTTTCCTCTACAATAGATTGAATGCGAAAGCAAATATTTATAGTCTGAATAAAGTTAACTGTAAGAGAATTCTTAAGGAAACTCTTCAAGAAATGTACTAGACGGAGAATCACTCATAGTTACACCATAGTCTACGCCGTGCACGTTCCCTATTGCCGTGCGTTGTTTTCCAAACGTGACTAAGGTTTTGTTTTTTATTTCAATTTGCCCTATTCGTAGACAGTCTATTGTTCTCACGGTACGACTGATAAGTTTGAAACAATAATATTTGAGCCTCTTAAAGCCGAACTGTCAAAATTATCAAGCAAACACGTCAGGGTTTTTGCCCGTTATTAATGTTTAAGGATATCAAGGTTTCCCCACCGAATGTGTCTCCACGTTGTCGTCGTGGTGGGGCTTGAGCGTCTCAATGATCTTGCGAGCTTTCCCGGTAGAGCCACTCATGCCGGAAGGTCGCAAGTGAGGGATCAGACCAAGAGAGACACACACGCGGGGAATCCCGCTCGCTGCCTTTTGGTACGCGTCTGCTCATCAGACGTGGCTGTGAAGGCAGCGAGCGGGTGGGAGGAGAGGCCCTGTGATGGAGAAAGGGCGGAGGAGTAAGGGACCGCACCCTTTAAAAGGAACAAGATGGAAAACAAAGGCCTTTGCAAAATGAGTCCCCAGGTGGGTCCCGACTGCTCAGCGGTCGGGGAATCCCACCCCGCTTCGGCGGGCTGCCCTCCGTACTCTGGGGTGGGCACCAAACGCCTTCCGGTTGCCAGTGGCAACAAGAGCCGAGGAGGCTCAGAATCGACGTCATCCGGATCCGCGTCCTTCAAGGAGCTGATGGCGTTCGGTTGTGATGCGGGGAGTTCGCCTGAGCGCCGGGGAGGTGCAGGGTCAGATTCTGGCTCTGCACTTGACCTAGTAACGGTCAGCTCGGCGGGCTCTGGAGACAGAGGAGGGGGGGCTGCTGTGGAGGGCGTCAAGCTCTTCCGCAAGCGGCCCAGACGGGAGGATGACAGCGGGTCGTCCTCCGAGGGCGAGTTTGCCTCCGCCCGCAAGATCCCCACCGCCAGGCGGGGCAGGGGCTGTGAGGCGGGGAGGGGGCTGGCTCCCTCTACCCGGGAGGTGGAGAGTCGGGCCGGGAGGTTGGTGGAGTAGGGGCGTCGCCCTGGAGGGAGCGGTCGTAGGGCTCCCTCTACTCTTCCGCCTGCTCTCGACTCCGACGACTCGGAGGCCCCGGGAGAGGTGCGTCCCACTGTCGAAGAGAAGAAGGCCCAGTTCGCGGAGGTCGTGGAGGCCGCGATCCGCGCTGTGGCCTTCAAGCGAAAGCAGTCCTCCAAGCGGGAGGCCATTACGGCGGCCAAAGCCTCCATTATGGCGGCGGCGGCGGCCAACGTCGGCGGGTCCGGAGAGGCGACAGAGTTGCGGGCGGAGGTCGCCTGCCTCGCGGCCGTAACGGAGCGACTCATTGCAGAGAATGAGTCGCTCCGGAGGGACCTGGCTGGCATGGCCAGAGCGGCCTCGGAGGGGCCGCAGGGGGGGCCGAGTCCGGCGACGCTGGAGGGGAGCCTAGTGCTGAGCCAGGTGCGGAGCCTGGTGCGGCAGGAGCTGGCTCCCTACCAGAAGCAGTTCTCCGTTTTGGAGGACATGATTCGGCGTCCCCCACTAGCGGCGACACAGAGGCCCCAGGGCCGGCAGAAGGCGGCTTCGTACGCGGCCGCCGTGGCTGCCGGCCCGGGAACGTCTGGCCAGGCGAAGGCGAAGGCCAAGGGCGGAGCCGCGCCGGCGCCAGCGACAGCGCCTGTAACGCCGGCGACTACGACGCCGGCGACGACCAAGTCGGCCCCGGCGAAGAGGGGTAGGAGGAAGGCTGGAAGAGCGGCTAACGCTGCGGCGCCAGTGGTGCCGCAGCCGCCCCCACCCCCACCCTCGGACCCTCCTGCGGCCGAGGCCGAGTGGCAGGTTGCTGGCCAGAAACGGCGGGCTGCGAAAGCGGCCAAAAACAAGGCGAGGAGGCAGCGGCGGAAGGCCAACGCCATTGCGGCGAGGCTTCGCGCCCCGAAATCCGCGGCTGTAGTGCTCACACTGCAGCCGGAAGCGGAACAGAGAGGCGTGACGTATCTCGCCGTACTGAAGCGGGCGAAGGAGGCGGTGAGCCTCCAAGAGCTGGGCATCAGCGGGGGCATCGGGGTCAGGAGGACCTTAACCGGTGCCCGCAAGCTCGAGCTCGCCGGAGCGGAGAGTGGCCCGTTCGCGGACGCCCTGGCCGAAAGGCTGAGGGCGGTCTTACCCGCGGACGAGGTCCGGGTGTCCAGGCCGACTAAGCGCATCGACATGCGCATAGTGGGCCTGGATGACTCCGTGACGGAGGAGGAAGTTGTGGCCGCCGTCGCCAGGACTGGGGGGTGCTCTGCCGAGCTCGTCAAGGCGGGCACCCTCCGGCCTGACAACACGGGCATGCAAACCCTTGTGGTGAGCTGCCCCGTGACGGCGGCCAGAACTGTGTCGAAGGGCCGAAGGCTCTTGGTGGGATGGGTGTCTGCGCGGGTAAAACTGCTGGAACCCAGACCTCTGAGGTGCTACCGCTGCCATGTGGGTAACCACACGGGAGCTATGTGCCCCTCGGAGGTCGACCGCAGCGGACTCTGTTTCCGCTGTGGTCAGCCCGGTCATAAGGCCGGCTCGTGCGAGGCCACGCCGCACTGCAGTGCATGTGCGGCTGCTGGCAAGCCGGCCGAGCACTGGGCTGGGGGAAGGGCCTGCGCGCCATCCGCCCCGACCAGGGGCAAGAGGTCCGCCGCCACCGCCGCCTCTGCCGCCGCCGCGGCTTCTGTCGCCGCCACTGCCGCTTCTGCTGCGGGTGCTGCGGCTCCCAACACTCGGGAGGGTGCTGAGATGGAGTGCCAGTAATGGTCCCATTTCGGCCCCCTCCAGAGACAAGTCGGCCGCTGTGCTATCGCGCAGTGGCTGATGCCTGGGGACGGTGAGCGTGGGTGGCTCGCCGTCCGATACCAGGTTGAGTCGACGACGCGTTGTGTTCCACGCGCGCCTCAAGGAGCCGTCAGCACCGAGGACGGGGCCCCATAGGGTCGGTGCCTGCTAGGGTTGCGGAATTTGTTCGAAAGAGTTACCGCGGCCCTGGAACGCATAGGGCACAAGAAGGATCACGGGTGGGTTTTAGTCAGTAAAAGTCTGACACTCCCTACCGCTCCACCCAGGGCGGGAGGGGTCATTTGATGATTTCCCATCCAGAAAAAAAAAAAAAAAAAAAAGGATATCAAGGTTTGAGTAAAACATGTTATGTTAACAGTTGATTATCGGAATTGAAATACCCAATTTTGATTGTAAAGATAAGATATCCGACGAAACATAAGAACGAAAGAAGTGATGTCATTTGTTTGGAGATTCTGACTTCTGTCTTGAGCATTAGTACGTAGATATTTCTTTCCGGAACCACGATATGGTTTGAGTCATCGTGGTTGCCGATCGGAGAGGCTGCTTACGTGTCGTAATCCTCTATCCAAGCATGGTTTTTAATTATGGATAGGCTCCGTTTCACCTTTATCTCACCTGATGGTAAGCGATGTTGTGGCTGACGGTAGATCTCATAATATATTATGTTTAATAAGGATGGTAAATCATCAAATGGCTTCATCCGCGCTGGGCGGAGCGGGAGTGTCAGACTTTTACGGACTAAAAGCCACCCGAGTTCTCCTTTGCATTCCAGGGCCGCGCTCCTCAGCGGTGCCATCATCTGCCTAGCCTCTTCCTAACTATATTGGGGTCGGCTCCCAGTCAAACCGGATTCAGCTGAATACCAGTATTTTACGGGGAGCGGCTCCCTACCAGACCTCCACCACCCATTAACTGGGTGACACGGTACTTCTTTACAAGACTGGAGTCAGATTTACTGGCTTCTGACAATCCGTAACGACTGCCAAAGATCTACAAATGACAGCAGGGACCAACGGCTTAGCGTGCTCCTCAGCGGTGTGCACAGTGAAAATATTTCCAATAAGTTTTGTGCGTGTTGGTGGGATGCCCACCATTTAGAGCCGCGGCTAATACGTGCGGTAGGTGGGGCATTAACGTACATCATGTATTCCGAAGATGGAAGGACCTTGATGCACACTTTCGGTGCTCAGAACTTGTCGTTATAGGTTATACACATGTAGCGACGCGTCGGATACAAGTTGTGGGCCCAGAAACAAATTATTGTTCAACCCTGGGCAGAAAACCGAGAACTGTGGCCGTACTACGAAGTGCCAATGCTATCATGATTCAGTGTGAGGGAAAGGGATAGTGCTATTCGTCTTGTGTAACTCCATCTCTCTCTGATACAGGAATCATAATGGATTTAAGACGTCATGGTAGGGCTGCTAGGCGTCGTTGTTAAAGGCTGCTTTGATTCGAAAAGTACATTGCCGAATTGAATACGGGCAAAAGAGTACTGGAGAGATAAGCCCATCGTGCCACCAAGAATTGCCTTTTTCTAGAAGCCTGATTGGTCCAAATGTAGACATGAGGCCGGTATTGGTTGCACAGTTGCTTTGTCTCGTTCTACGGAGTGGCCTATGTCGTGAAGGTATCTGGGTTTTAATGATACTCACAAAAATATTTATACTACAGTAGAACGCCGATTATCCGAATTAATTGGGACGGGGTTAATTCGGATAATCGAACATAGACTGGTTATAAAGAAAAACGATCAGTCACACATAGTATACTATGTGTGACTTAACTTTATTACGTTTAACACATATCTACAATAACTTGATTAACAGTAAAAGTAAGTAATTTATAAAATGACTTTTATAAATTACTTGGTTTTGATTTGTTATATTACGCTTAGGACCGATTCGGATAATTGGCGATTCGGTTAATCGGCGTTCGGATAATCGGCGTTCTACCGTATATATGTATCATATAGTTATTCATGGTATTGAACTCTTTGTTGTTTTATTAGTTCACTATCAATGTAGACCAACGTACTGCATATTGAACTACAATCAGTTGTGGTTTCGGCTACAGGTTATTAGTTTCCGATTTTAGATATTTTTTTACTGCAGATTGATTTTATGTGAACTTGACCTTTGTGAATTCGTTATAATAAAAAGGTACACAGGCAACTTAAATAATTGCGCATTGCGCAACACTTGAAAAAAAAAAACCGGAGTCTATGTATGAAGTCATCACAGTTCCTAGGAATTAGCATCGCAAGAATAGGGATGTTTCCTGAGTAAAAATATATGATTATATTTAGTCCGTCAGTTAGATTATAGAAAAATATTGGACACGTATTTTTTCCTTTATCAAATCTATAAAAACTGACGAAGATACAAAGCATCAAAGATCAGGAGTGGGGGCTTGTGATGTTACGGCTCGCTAAAAATTGTAGCGAGTAGTGACGTCACACGAGTTTTCAACGCTCTGTATCGGCTTCATTTTTTGTTTACGTGAAAAAAGAAAAAATACGTGTCCAATATTTTTTGGAAATCTATCTGACGGACTAATTAGATTTTTTTAGTCAACTACCCTATTGGTGCATATTTTTTTGTTGCTAAAAGCGCACCCGTTCTGCAATATCGAATGTGACCCGGCTAATCGAAAGCAGCTCGATATCTTTCCCCTTTACGAAAAGTCGTGGCTGAAAACTTGGTCGTAGTTTCCTGCTTCTAAGACAGAAGTTGCGACCACGGCCACGACTGGCCGGAGTTGTGGCCGAGATCCTTATCTCGTAATACTAAAATAAAAAATCTAACTTACTATTCCTAGCTTGCTTCGAAGGCAGAAGCGTGGCCAGCTTAGCAGCATCGGCTCTCTGCAGGTTATCGAACAGCTCCTGCTCCCCCCCAGGGTACAGTTCCTGGTAGAACTCCCCCCCAGCTTCCTCCCATCCTTCCTGCTTCTTGGAGCGAGCCTTGTTCTTTGAGTTACCGCCTGACATGTCTTCAGAGCATCTGGAATAAAACAATTTTAAACATTATTAACTCCATTATTATTCCGTTTTTAAGGAACGATCAAGCTGCCTTCCCTGACGTGGGCTTCAAGTCGAACCGGTTGCAGTTGACTACTACCAGTATTTTACGTCCTGTCCAAGACTGGTGTTGTAGTTCTTGGCTTGTCGTGTTGATTCGCTTTTAGCAATACGAACTCCCATTGTTACACCCATCTATTCATAAGATCTTCAGGTAATTTTGCATGGTGTACAATAAAGAATATTTGTAATTGTAGTGACTACCTGTAACGACTGCCAAGGTCTTCAAAGGGTAGCAGGGCTAAACAGCTTAAGGAATTTAAAGAAAAGAAAAAAAATGTTTATTTGGTGCAAGGCAAAAATATAACAAACAATAGTAAACAAAAAAAAACCGATAGTAAAAAAAAAACAAACAATATTAATTTAGTTGTGCAAGGCCAAAAAGGTTCCTAGCTCAGCATATGCTGCAATATTAAAAAAAAAAACACAGCGCTGGTGTTCTGATAGGTCCTGTACAGATTATTTTAACTTTGATCCGAATGATGGTCACCCATATTTGGACTGATCCATGCTTTTGGTAATTTTAGCAATTTGCCTGGTGTTTCCCTGAGGAAAATATAAGCATTATCTACCATTATACCTAATACTAGCTGACCAGTGTAAATTCGTATGCGCTGGTATCCTTTCTCCTGTCCTGGAATTCTTTTTATAATTAGATTATGTTTATATAAATAAATGAATATAATCTATACTAATATTATAAAGAGGAAAAATTTATATTTTTGTATGTAACAAAGAAACTCAAAAACTACTGGACCGATTTGAAAAATTCTTCCACTGTTGGGAAGCTATACTAGCCCCGGGTGACATAGGCTATGTTTTATACCCATATTGCCACGGGAACGGGAACTACACGGGTGAAACCACGAGGTGCTGCTAGTATATAATAAGTTTACAAAATAGTGACTTTTTTATAAAAATACAACAACTTTATTTCCATTTGTAGTTCTATTGTAATATAGTAGTAAAGTGTATAGGTGTTTCCCAGTAAAAGATGACTGGTTCAAATGTTTATTATGATTTCAATGTGAATGAATGTAGTTTGAGCAAGCCATATTGTTTGTTTATAGTAGGTAATTCTAGTTGGAAATGATCAGGAAGTTACAGCTGTATAACTTTGAAGATAAGAACTTGTGGCAAAATTTAGTTGGTAAGTATATTGAAAAGTTAGTTAATTTAGAAAGATGATTTGTAATTGTAATTTAGTTATGTTTTCGTTTTAACTTTAATTTGATTATTTGCAATTTTATGTTGTAATTCCTTTACCAAGATTTTAATAGCTAATAATAAATAAGTGTTATTTTACTCACTTAGAATGTTGGTCGACCTATTATTAGCGAGTAGCGACTGTATAAGCCCGATGCTTTTGTTAATATTATTCTTATGTAATGGTAAAAAAAAAAGCCAAAACCAAGCCAAGCCAAGCTCAAATTCTGCCCATTTACCTCAGTGGATGTAGAGCAAATCTTTTCCATTTACAAAATATTGTAAATGTTCGAAGACACAATCTTACCACAGAACAATACTTTATTGTTGACATTTACAAAAATATTAAATAATTTTAATGTCATGTAATGTTCCTGTATCCATTATCGCCTATCAAAGGATAATTTACTAATTGTATGTTGATTTTAAAATAAAAGAATGAAAACATACTTTCGCATATGCCAATTTTTGTGCACATTTCAGGCATTTTTTATGCATGCATATAATTAGCTTTTTATGTTGCATATGATCAGGTCTCTAGTTATAAGTCTCTACTAAAGAAGCTAAGTTTTAAGTAACTACAATAGTGGCAAATTGATAGTAAGTATCCCATTAATAACATCATCAATAGTTAAACAAAGATCAGGCCATAATTTAGAAAAGGAGTAAATTCTTGATTCTATAAACCTGATTCAAATCTTACAAAAAAAAAAAAACTGCTGTCCAATTACATTGCATGTAAGCTGTCATAATTGGTTGATAAAAAACAATGGCCAATCAAACCATTTGGTTTAAGATTTTACAAGATTAAAATTTTGTTAAAATGCATAACAAATTCATTTTAAAGCTTTACCTGTTTAAAACCACAACAGTTTATGTCATAATTTTATACAGAATTCTAATTTGGAAAATGCTATAGAGTCTACGATTTTATTTCAAGGACCAGTGTGAGAAAAAAACTTAGTTTTTTGTGATAACTATTTCAAATGCATTGTCATGGTGCCTGAACATAAATATAATAGGTATTTTTAAATACAGCAGTATATGTTTAGTAAGTACCTACACGTTCTGTATAAACCTGATCAAAACAAGGAAACAGAATAAAATTAGAAGCGAATAATTAAAAAATTGTTTATGGGTTTACCCATTATGGATATGATTTTGTGACAGTGGGAAACAATTGAAATAAATGACGAGTTGTAATGGCAATCACTGCCACTAATTATTTAAATCTAATCCAGTTATCAAAGGAGATAAGATTAACGTAAACCAAAACAAGTAATTTCATTCATCATGATTCATGCTGAACTAGATTCGTGGAAGAAAATGTTATACATACAAAAACGCAAAGACCTTTTGTTCTATTGCACAATACAAAGATACAAAAGCAATTTCATATTCAGAACACAAAGCATTGATAACCTTTTCTACTTTTTTCAAAATAAGGGCACAGGTACTGTTAGGACACTCACCGTATAACATAAACAATAGATTTCTATCCCACTGCTAGATTATCGATGTCACTTCACAGGCACCACACATTTTTTGGGTTTAGCTATTCACTAATTCTGTAAGATAAATAAACTAGCGTTTAATTAGTGGGTAAAAATGTAGGTATTTAGGACCAAAATAGTCTACATCCACAACGAAAGGAGTGGTACGTACTGCATGATTGTCAGTCAGTTAGTTTCTCTCGGCGTGCGTTCGGAAACTGTGAACAGACATAATATTTTTTGTACTGTCAAAATTATTTATAGTATTTTCCTAGATGTTATGATTAGGTACGCTTAAAAAGCGAAAGATTGAGCGTTTATTTATAGATGTTTTAAATTAACTTTATTTATTACGTTAGCTTTTATATCATAGAATGGTTTCGTTAGCAACATTTCCTTGTGTTGCAGTTACGTGATTCGGAATGTTCATTTTAATTGCGGTAATCTGTCACTCACAATATTATGCACTCATTTACAGTTAATTTGTTTGTTTTATCAAATTAATCACTCACATGCAGTTTGTGTCATGTTGTTGCGAAAAACCAAAACTGTTAACTACCTATTTCATCGGAACATTATTTTTTATTAAACAATAAACAATGGAAGTCCTTATCGATCACTTTTATAAATGGAACGCGTCGGTCGCGCTTGTTACAAATGAGATTTAATCAATCCCTCCGCACAGATCGTAATGACGTTTTTTCTAGGGAAACGAACAGCCATGGAGCCGATAAAAACACTAAATTGATATCCGCAGTCGGCAAAAACCCAACGACCACCCGCCGTTCGCGTAAACAAATCTCTGAGGAAATTTTCTTCATGCAATATCCGGTTTGGCTCACAATTGGAGCATTTTCGCGGCATTTCCACTGTCGACCTATCACGATGGGCCACCTGTAGGTACGACCAATCGGAGGTATCTTACGTGAGCAGCGATCCTAATTGAGCCAATGCAATATCCGGTGAGCGATGCGACTACATCCTGCGCGAAAAGCCCGGGAACGGGCCGGGGCGGGACGACACCTGCGCAGCATCCCTATAGACGCCGCTCCAAGATCACATCTCGCGAAAAGTAATGATTATTTCTGTCCGCGGGCGTTTAGTTCCGCATACTCCCGCCGTGGCGCTGTGCACGGGAGTCCGACCGCGAATACGTACCTCGTTATATGGATTTTAAAACGTATTAACTGTATTGTAAATTGATAAATGACGTGTTAAACTAAATCGAAGTGAAATATTAACAAACTGTGTTGCGTGGCTGTGTGTAAAAATATATTAGTTGATGTGTCTGGGCGTATCACGATGTTGGGTTGTACGATCGGTGTCCTCCATTAGAAACGATTTTCCAGGGGCAGTGTAGGGTGTGCGAAATAAAACGGAATTTTCCCCAGTGCGTTGAAAATAAGTGTATAGTCTAGATGTAGTGGAACCAATGAGAGTTTGTGCAAGATGTATCAGTCGGGAAGTGTATCGACCGCTCCGAGAGCACGGCTGGCTGTTTTCCAAAGCCGCGTCGAGCGCGCTCGCCCGAACCAACACGCTTAACGAGATAATCACGGACGATTTCGCACTGAACTCTGGTTTACACTATTGTTATGAGTGTTAGCGCGCATCATGCCCGCTGTACCGACCGCTCAGTGCGGCCATATCATCTAAAAACAAAACGAGATCACTAAATGGCGTTGGGGAAGCTTCTTTCTGTGCTTGTCGTGGTAGCCATAGTCCTTGGCGACCATGAAGTCGAAAAAGAGAATAAAGCAAAGAAAACCATGGCGACGGAGACGCAACAGAAGTATAGGTCAGCCAATCCTGGCAAGGAGAAGGGCTCCTTTCACAAACTGACGACGTTGATGAATCGAACGGAAGACCGAAAGATTCGGAGGGGAGAAAAGGTGGATGCATTGGCGTGGCTGAATAAAAAATTGGCAGGGAAATCAGTCGCAGTCAACAACGGCATGATGAATGACAACGAAGGGGCCATCGCGATCAACCAGAAGCTGACTCCCGACAACGATACCTTCTCATTAACTGACAAAATGAAGATTTTGCGGCCGTACGGTCCTATGTACGAGGCAGTGAACAAAAACCCATACATTTCTAAGGCTACAGGAGTGTACTGCAGTTTCGAGAAGAATGGGCCGGAAAATCCCGTGAATATGTGTATGTGGCAGTGGAACTCGACGGTGTCGAGCCATGGGCTTGGCTTCAAGGTGGTGACTCCAGCGGATGTAGTGGCCATGAACCAGTCCACCAGAGGATTGAAGTTCTCCGGACCCTCGACTGATGCCGACGGCAATGAAGGAGGTGGGTGGTCAAAAAACTTTTGTACTTGTTTTTTTTCTTTTTTTTTAAGGAACAGTTGGAAGGAGTGGTGGAGATTGTAGCTGGCTGGAGTCGACAGGAATACGCATTTTTATTCGATCTTTTCCTTGCCTTAGTATTTTTTCTATATTAGTGTTTATAGACGCACAATGTCACATGCGCAAATATTTAAGGCCGGAATTAAACTTAACATTCAGGATTCTTTTGACTTTTTTTTTTTGTTTTAAAGCTGGGCGCGCAGTAATATTGGTTATGTACGGAAACAAAGTGTTAAACACTTTTGCAAATTGCGTTTAGTGAATTAAAGGGCTATTTTATATCATACTAGCTGGCCCGCGCTGCTTCGTCTGCATCACATGAGTGAGAGAAAAAAACCCCGATTTTGCAACATTTATTATTGATGCTCCGCTCCTGTTGGTCATAACGTGATGATAAATGGGCTATCCAACACTAAAAGATTTTTAAATTCGAACCAATTGTTCCCGAGATTAACGCGTTCAAGCAAACAAACTCTTCAGCTTTATAATATTAGTATAGATTATTTTTTTGGTGTTTTGAATACCGACTTGACATAGTCATCACATCACTCATTATTTTACAAAAGAAAATTACCGAAATAGAAATTAGGTACTTTATTAGGATTTCAATTAATTCCGAAAAAAAAAACACAAAAAGTCCCAGGGCCCCCTGATCTGATGCGTAGTAGTGGTACATGGGCAGACTTAATGCAGCAAGGCATTCTCTAACAGTCTACCTTTGGTTAAAAAAAAGACTACACAGTTTGCAAAAACATTTAAAAATACTTATAAAAGCAAAAGTTTGCCGGTGTCGGGAGCAGGGTCTAAGCCGGTGTTAGGGCTCCAGAGAAAGGAACCTCCTAACAGTATGAGGCGTATTGAGGAGTACTGCCTTCAGTATCAAGCCCTTTATCCAACCATGTAACGCCAGCTTCAACAGATGGTCGTCGAAGCTTTTGGCTATCAGGCCATATTTGTTATTATTATTGTTACATTTTGTAGTCTTTAGTTGAAAAACTACAGACGAATAATTCAATCCTCTAAACTTCATGGATTCCGGACAGCTACGGAGGCAGTTTGTGTTTCCTGATAGCTATAACCTGGGAGTCTTTAAGTCAAGTGTGAATAGGTTATTTCTTGGCAAGCGTGTTCCCAACATCGGCCACATCTTCTCTTCCTATCAGGCGGGAGTTTGGCTAACGCGAGCCTACCAGTAATTTAAAAAATAGATTACACTCACTTTTCACGACACAAGCTACTGCCAGTTTCGGAAATTATCATGTGCTATTCCAGTCTACTAATAATCTATCTCTGTACCTCATCATCTGCCTAGCCTTTTCCCAACTACATTGGGGTCGGCTCCCAGTCAAGCCGGATTCAGCTGAATACCAGTATTTTACGTGAAGCAGCTGCCTACCAGACCTCCACAACCCATTAACTGGGGAACACGGCACTTGACTGGTGTCAGATTTTCTGGCTTCTGACAATCCGTAACGACTGCCAAAGATCTCCAAATGATAGCCGGGACCAACGGCTTAACGTGCTTTCCGAGGCACGGAGAAGTCTCGTTATGTTAAGATGGTCACCCATCCACAGACCAACCTCGGCAAGCGTTGCTTAACCTAGAAGATTGACCCGTGCGGCTGTTATAATTTAGCCACGAGCTCCTCCCTATCTCCCTAATCTATCTCTGTACCAAATCTCATCTAAATCCTTTCGGCCGTTCCGGCGTGATTTGGCAACAAACATCTATTCATCCACCCAAACTTTCAGCTTTATAATAGTAGTCAGTTGTATTAGACCATATTTTCTGCTACCTACCAGTACTTGTTGAATTCTTGTATCGTTTGTGTTGTGACACCTCTTATCAATATCAATAGTGCCGGGACCTAGAACACCAATGTTTATCGCATACATAATAACGTAATACTGAGACCTTTAATTTGACCTTTTCATATCGCTGGGATCACCATCGTACTTACTAGAAATCTAGCGATTATTATATTACTAAAATCGTACGCACGCAATAAATAAAAAATACTCGTTTTTAAGACGTAAGGCAAATTGTTGCTTGCTTCAATGGTATGGCATAGAGTCGCGCTTTTTCATTGATGCAATTTCTAGTTACAAATGCGACATAGAGCCAAAAGTAGTAATGCAAGAGATGTCAGTATAGAACACAGGCCAGTGCCTGTCAAGGTAGTGGAATTTATTGGAAATAGTCACCGCGGCTCTGGAACGCAAGGGGCATTAGAAGGAACACGGATTTGTTTTAGGAAGTACCTAGGCAAAAGTCTGACACTCCATTCCGCTCCGCCCAGAGCGGGAGAAGTCATTTGATGATACACAACAAAGGCGTGCGACCATATTCTGACAACGCCTGACCGTTTAAAGGTGGAGTGAGCGAAGTGAACTATCACAAGCGCGGATCCACAACTGTGGGCACGATGGGCATGCCCACAACCCTAATAGACTTTCGACGTCCGTGTACCGGATATTTATTAACGATAGTGACTCAACAGTTATATTTAAATGAAAACCGACACTGGATGGGCAAATAGAAAAGCGAATGTGAAAACAATTCCGCCATACCAAAGTCGGTGGCTCATTTCATTGAAGCATGCGACCAAGTTAAAAAACTTCAATTAATGGCAACTCTTCTACTAGTACTATATGCAACCAAGATTATACTTCGCAAAATAAAAATCGGTTTAACAGGTAGTTACTGAGTCTAGTGACACTGTGATGTGCAAACAAACAGACGTTTACTTTAGTCATTTTCGTGAGCGAAAAAGCTAACGTTTTACAGGTTTGTTCATTTACTACACGGGAAACTATACACTGTACAAAATTGTAGTCAGCGCGTCATTATTTTGTAACTCCTTTGTAGGAATGCACACTTGGCCAATTCTCAGACGGTTGTGACCACAACCTTTTTTGAAGCTTGGATCCGCGCCTGAACTGTCATTCCATCTTGTTAGTATGGATTGACATCTCACTGCATACACACACTTCACCTAAGCTAAGACGTTGAGAAGATTACAGAATCACAATGCTGAATCGATACAAAAAGCCACCATGGGTGACCTTTAACCTAAAAATTAAAAATTGTCCTACCAATTCTACCCTCAAGGTATTAGCCTCATTATTTAATGATGGCAACACCTGAACACCCACACAGCGAGTGGGGGTATCTTTTGACAAAGCTAACTCGTGTTTATTTATAATTGGATTTATAGCCTGCTGGGTGTTGACTGGCAAAAGGTCATAGTTTAGAATCCCTGCCGACCCACTATTGTTACTCCTACGCGTATTAAGATTGAGGTTTATGGCAGTTAAGGGAAATGAGTAATTTGGAAGCATACAATCATGATAGTCTGGAGCTAGATTTTTGGATAAATCACATTGAAGTCTGACACCCATTCTTACTAACTGGTGGTTGTGTGGAGCGACTGCGGATCAGAGCCCCAAGTCTGCTATTTTTATAAATTTGTCATTCCAACACGACCCCATTGTCATTTTGCTAAAAGTTCGTAATCTGCTAAAGTCATAATGGTCGATCATTGATCGGTCAGTGGTCATGTAATACTTTTTGATAACCAATGAACCAAAAAAGCAATGACTGCGCAATGACGTTCTAATGGCAGGTCAAAGGAACTGTCAAAATTGTAGCAGACTACCGCATACGTCTGTCATTCATTTGGAATTATTACCATTCTATGTCATTTCTTTCAATTGAGTGTCAGTGGTTGATCACTGTAGATTACCAAACTTGTAAAAATTAGCCATAATGAAATCAATGATAGACCATTCTGAGACTATTGTAGGTAATAGCAGACTTGAGGCCCTGGGGCCGTACAACGAAAGCCTAAGTCATCATGCTTCCATTTTGAGAAAAGGATAGTGCTAATAGTCCTATATAGCTCCGTCTCACTCTCTCAAACTGGAATCATGGTGGTTTAAAGACGTCATAGTGTTCCATTGCCTTTCATATCCACTCTGGCACTTAGTACTTACTGAGGCCTAATAGGTACAATGTTTTTTATTGATAAACTTTGAATTGTAGGTCGCGGGTTCAAACCCTGCCAGGCACATTACTTTGAGTAATTCATTTCTTCACCACTGCTTTCAAAACGGTGAAGGAAAACATCGTGAAGAAACCGGCATGTCCTAGAACCAAAAAATCGAAGACATGTGATAGGTCCGCGTGGTGGACTGGGATCAAAATGATATGTCAATCCCAAACATTTTGGGCTTAGGACAATCGTTCACTGACAGAATTACACTTTCTAGATTACTCTAGACTCCAAAGAGGATACCTACGGTTCATATATCTTGATAACAATCAATAATTATGTTTCATCATCGGATTAAAAAAACATAGGTACGCGATGCACTACCGGTACATCTTGGATAACCCATCCACACAAAACATTTTGGGAATACTTTATACGGATTTCTTGTTTTTTTTTTATATGACCACTCGCAGTTCAGAAAGCTAAAGCTGGTTACTGCTCAACCGGACAATCCTGTGGTGACTTTCATACGGCTAACGAGCCATGATGTGCTTGACAATGGAGCACGTTTGCCTAGAAGTATCCTATACACTCTTGATTTAAAGACCCTCAGATTGTATCTTTCAGGAAACATAGATTCCAGCAGGGAATTCGCTCCTTAGCCTTATAAAAGTCACCACAAGTGTGCCACAGGATTGTCCGGTTGAGCAGTAACCAGCCTTAGCGTGCTGAACTGCGAGTGGAGAACAAGCCAATATCACTCGAAGCTAGGCCCTATAAAACTGTTTAATACTACCTAATGGAAAAACAGAATTGAATGAATCAGTGATCTATAAATATCTTATTCTCGTTGAAAATCAAAGAAAATTGTTTCTTTTTGGGCTAGGTGCTGGTTCGTAGTGTTCATTCATTGAAGTACCTATAAAATTAAGAATGATCTAGATTCATTAGTTTCTTTGTTTTTTAATTTGAATATGGCAACCATTCGTTCGAAATTCTGTTTTGTTGATGTTGATTCGAGGTAAGAGGAGAATCTTGGGCTGGTCTTCTTTTCTTTTTCTTTTTTAGTTTGGGTTCCGCACTCAGTCCTAGTATTGGACTATTGTGCGTGAACCATGGCGGCCGTTTCTCCAACCAGCCAACCTCCCTCCAGAAGCAGATCAGTCTACTCAGTGCAAAACGGAAGAGTTGATTTAGCCCTTCCTTTGGCTGGTTTGCGACTACCAGTGGCCGTATTACGAAGTGCCAATGCTATCATGATTCGTGTGAGGGAAAAAGATAGTGCTATTCGTCTTGTGTAACTCCGTCTCTCTCTGACACAGAAATCATGATGGATTTAAGACGTGGCCGTATTACTAAGTGCCAATGCTATCATGATTCGTGTGAGGGAAAGAATAGTGCTATTCGTCTTGTGTAACTCCGTCTCTCTCTGACACAGAAATCATGATGGATTTAAGACGTGGCCGTATTACTAAGTGCCAATGCTATCATGATTCGTGTGAGGGAAAGAGATAGTGCTATTCGTCTTGTGTAACTCCGTCTCTCTCTGACACAGAAATCATGATGGATTTAAGATGTGGCCGTATTATGAAGTGCCAATGCTATCATGATTCGTGTGAGGGAAAGAGATAGTGCTATTCGTCTTGTGTAACTCCGTCTCTCTCTGACACAGAAATCATGATGGATTTAAGACGTCATAATAGGTCGCCAGGCACTGACTGACCCACTGACTGTAGTTCAGGTTAAGTTTGAGATGGTGTAAAATGTTTATTGTTTTGACTAGGGATAAATAGACACAACAAGCGATGTTTCTGTGTGTCGATCAAAAGGGTGTCGACGAAAATAGATGTAATACCTAATGGTATTTTGAGTTATTAGAACATTGATTTATGATAAGAAACACATCGTAAATTGTAGTCGAGTTTATATTAGACTAGCTTCTGCCCGCGACTTCGTCCGCGTGGAATAGTTACTTTACTCCCGATTTTGAAACTCTCAGCCCGATCGGTTTAAAATTGACAAAGTTTCATACAAAGTTTCATCCCCTATTTTATCCCCTTGGGGGTAGAGTTAATCAAAATCCTTTCTTAGCGGATGCCTACGTCATAATATCTACCTGCATGCCAAATTTCAGCCCGATCCGTTCAGTGGTTTGGGCTGTTCGTTGATAGATCACTATGTCAGTCAGTCAGTCCCTTTTAAGTTATATATATTTAGAAGATAGACTATGGAGAAATCCAATAGGGATTACCAACCTATGTATGCTTGAACACTATTAGTTCTGCGGTGATAGAGGACCTCCATCTTCTCTGTTTTGTTTGAGAAGAGCCTCTTGAAGGTACTTTAGTAATTATCGTGACATATTTTGGGATCAAAATGACAAAAAAGGTGGAGGTTTTCGACTGTTTTTTTTTTCTGTATGTTTGTTCAGCAGCATCGTTGCATTCGATTGGGATGCAACCAGTCAGTATAGGAATAATGCTAATTTAATTAATTTAATTTTATAATTTATTTCGAACAACAAGACTCATAGGTGTTAGGAACAACGTACTTAAAAACTATATTAGTAAAACACAAGGACAAAAATAAAACAACAGAATCAGATTGTGACATCACTGCTGCCAGGTGACAGGCGAAACCCTGCAGCAGTGGTTCACAAACTCACAGTCAAGCCTGCTAGGTATCATAGATAGGATGCTGTTGGCGCTGCCCCGCACCCTACGAACCAAGGATGTGCACCGCTTCCGCATCACCGCATGGAAACAGTCCACGTGGGCTTCAGCAAACATCCCTGATGCGCTGCAGTATCGATAGCAACCCCATGAGCACCCTGAATGTATTATTATATTGGACGCTTTATGATTTTTGAGCTATTTCATTTATTGGCGCTGTATAATTTTTGAGTCTAATTAACCCAAAGACTGCACGTGTAAAAAGACGTGCAGCACACACTAAATTATTATTAACTAGCGACCCGCCCCGGCTTCGCACGGGCTGTGGCACGGGTGCAATGTAGCTACTAATGTTTCCTCTACTATAATATGCATGTATTATACATATAAACCTTCCTCTTCAATGACACTATCTATTAATAAAAACTGCACCAAAATCCGTTGCGTAGTTTTAAAGATTTAAGCATACCTACATAGGGATATAGGGACAGAGAAAGAGACTTTGTTTTATCCTATGTAGTGATGATAAGTTTTTTGTAAAAAAGTTTATATCTGTTGTGATAGAGGACCTTCATCTTTTCTGTTTTATTTGGGAACAGCTTCTTGAACTTTAGTAACATAATATATTGGGACATCTATTATAATATCAAATGACAAAAAAAGGAGGTTCTCAGTTCGACTGTTTTTATTTTTTCAGTTATTTTTTCGCTAATTGTCAACAGATTTGAATGATTATTTTTTATTTCAAAGAATATGTTTCTAGACTGGTCCCATTTTAATTTGGTGAAGATCTGATGAAGAACTTCGGAGATAAGCAACAGAACTCTTCAATAAATGATAGGAAGTCTTCCGGGATTATTGAAATCGCATGTCTGTTTATTGTTTACACCAGTTTATTACAAAAGATCACGTAGGTACGCTGTGAAGGGGAATGTAGATTTGTATAAGTCAACCTAGTTTTTAGAGTTATTAAATCTATTTGGCCAAACAATTTTTTTTTGGCTGATTGTTTGTTTCGGCTTATTTCTGAAACGTCATGAGTCTTAGCGTCGTGGTGGTGGGAGTCCTTTTTAATTTTGGTACCATTCGGGGTACGAAAACATAAAAATGTAAGGTTTTTTTTTATAATAGCGGGGATTGGTCTTATTTATTCAATACTAGCAGCGTCCCGCGGTTAGGTACACCCGCGTTGTGTCCGTTCCCGTGGCAATACGGGCATAAAATAGCCTATAACACTCCACAATAACGCTGTTTTCTATTGGTGTAATAATTTTGAAAATCGGTTCAGTAGATCCAGAGATTATCCCTTACAACTTCACAAGCTCACAAACGTTACTTCTTTATAATATTAGTAAGACTACCTTGACTAGGTATCGGGTCTTCAACTACGTTGGTTCTAGGAAATTGGAAGGCTTTGTTTATGGAAGTATGGATCAAATGACTTCTTCCGCTCTGGGCGGAGCGGAAGGGGGTGTCAGACACTTACGGACTAAAACCCACCGCGTTCCAGTTCAAGCGGTGACGTTTTCGAACAAATACCGCAACAAATGAGGAGAATTAACTAAAGTATAAACAGTTACAGCTTTCCCAAAAGGTCATAGGTTACGTCAATGCATAGAGTCAAAGTCAAAGTCAATGTCTTTTATTTGTGGTCATAGGTTAACAAAGATGGTGCTTAATAATAAATGTATGTATCACTATGTCCTGCTAGTAAAAAACACTAGCTGCTGCCCGCGACTTCGTCCCCGTGGAATCCCCGATTTTAAAACATTCTTTATCGCTGCTCCGCTCCTATGGGCTTAAGCGTGATGATATAAAGCCTAAAGCCTTCCTCGATAAATGGTCTATTCAACCCAAAAAGAGTTTTTCAATTCGAACCAGTAGTTCCTGAGATTAGCGCGTTCAAACAAACAAACTCTTCAGCTTTATAATATTAGTATAGATTAATCAGCCATTTTTAGGTGTCCCTACCCGTATAGAACTTCGTTGTCCGTCTGTCTGTCTGTCACGACAAAACACGTAAACGTCGGATATTCTTAGCTTTCCTTTGTTCTGTGTATTTAAATACCGACAGGCACGGATTTGGAAAAGACGTAACTTACTTAACAGAAGTGAAGTGAACGTGAAGTGAGTATTTTCACCAGCCGGTGCAAACTTAAGTTGAGTGAGCCTGAAGTGAACTGAAATTCGATCTTGTTAGTATGGATGCTTGCTTCACCAAAGCTTACTCAATGAGATGTTCACAGAATAGACGGGTAGTGATGGATGTCGATACACGTTCATTTATTTATTTGGTTAACCAACAATTGTTTACACGGAACATTTACAATTTCATTTTAACTACATTTATTAGTGTAACAATTAATTAAAGGTTAACACCACATGCACAATTTGTGGTAACACGTTGCACAGATTGACAGATCAGTTCACTTAAGTTTACACGATGAAATGTTTACAGAATAACACTGCGGTGAATAAAAGTTTTAGGTTATTCGCAGTGACAGTTATGGCCAGTGTGTGTGTTCTATTTTCAGACGGGTGAAGAAACTACATATCTGTCGGCAATTTGATAGAATTTGTTTAGCGCTGTCCTATCTAACATTCTGTATTTTTTTTAAATCTTAAAAATAGAACCCCCCTTTTCAAGCATTGCATTGCACTGCTGAATGGTCAGCCCCTTTTCATTAAGAGTTACCAGCTAAGTGTAGGTAGACAGACAAACGTTTGCATCTAAACGCGAGATATTTTTAGCGTCCCTTTGTTATGTGCGTTTAATTATGCCCACAGGGCCGGACTTGGGGTCGACAATAACGTTTATTTGAAATCGTTTTTCGGCTTGTTATTATTGATTTCAACTGATAGAAAACGTTGATTTGTTCGACGATAGAGCTCACTTTACTTTTTACAGATGGTAATTCATCAAATAACTTCTTCCTCTTTGGGCGGAGCGGAAGGGAGTAACAGAGTCTTACTGACTAAACCCCACCAGTGTCCCTCCTAATATCCTTTGCGTTCCAGGGCAGCGTTGACTCTTTCGAACGAATTCCGCAACTGTGGAGAGAACGCTTGCCTAAAAGTACCTAACTTATTGACTCACTATCAGTTTCCTGATAGCAAGCGTTACTAAACACAGACTCTAGAAGGAAATCAAGTTAGTTTATTACAAGCGGCAATAGTATCGAGGTGTAGCATCAACTAAAAGTGTTTGCTAGTAGTATTCGCATTTCAAATCACTCTCTACAAATATTCCTGCTCTTGTTGATACTCCACCTTGAAAATAATGCAGCTAAATTATAAAATTATCCTAAATAACTAAACATCTGGACCTCTAAATATCGCAATTTAGAGGTTGAGGTTTTTAGTCAGCCAATATAAACAATTTTATCATCCTGTTTTCGTTTCTCTCTCAAGGCATTATGACGATACGTCTGGCGGTGTAAGTAATTATAGAATTATTTATTTTTGACACTTTTTCCGTATCATTTGGGAAAACCGTCAAAATATTATGTCTGCAAACCAACAGTTTTGTACTCAGAATCGAAGAAGTGGAAAATTTCGTCATATATTCAGGCTTTTTTAAATGCATTGGAAATCATCAAACGACTTCTACCGCTCTAGTTGGAGCGGAAAGGAGTGTCAGACGCTTACTGACTAAAAGCCATCCGTTTTCTTCCTAATGCTCTTTGCGATCTGGGACCGCGGTGACTCTCGAGCAAATTCCACAACCATAGACACTGGCTGTAGCGGGCCGCGTCTTACATATTCAGGCTAGGATAAGAGTTTAGCATTGTGATTCTGTCAAGCTATTCGTCTCGTATTTAAGGAGGGCTTGGTATCGAATTCGCTGTTTGACAAAAATACCTCTTACATTTACCTTTTACATTTTGTCAAGTTTTTGACAATGTGCGTTGCTAAGATGATACTGCGACTATAACGTTGAACGCCTTTTCGAATGAATTGGCCTTCTGCGCCTTCAGATAAATGAAATTCTGTTAGCGGCCTGGCGAAGACTACTTGTTACTTCGTCAAAACTGTATGAGACTGGCAAATGCTGTCAAAATGTCACATGATTAATATTTTGGCATTTCGACATTCGAATTCGTTGATAGAATGACCATACAGTTTAACTGTCTCTGGTTAACAAAAAAACATACCATGTATCATGTGTTAATTTAAATGGTAAGACGCCTTATAATCATAGCTTTTTAACGTTCCCACTGCTGGGACACAGACCTCCTCTCTAAGAGGGGGAATGGGCCGTAATCCACCACGCGGGCCCAGTGCGGGTTGGTGAATCTCACATGTCTTCGAATTTTTGGTTGAAGACGCCTTGGCCGTAAATAACTGCGAATACAACATAGACACACGTGTCTGCGACTGTTCTAAAAGGAAGTGACCTATAAAGCTGCAATTTGGACTGCCGGACCGACCAGTGCTTGTTATTAGAGATCAGCGGGCGTACCATGAAGTGTTAAAACGTGAGTCTTCCATGCGGGAAAGAGGGATAGAGTTATACACCCCATATAGCTCCGTCCCTTTTTCTCGCTCGGAAAACTCACGTTTTAAGACGTCATGGTACGCCCGCAGTAGTAACAACGTCAGTGGAAGTTGGGTTGTTGATCAATTTGATGTTATTTTGAGATGCAAAAGCGGGGGCTAATGGGCATAGGGGAGAGCCTGCTATAAACTGTTAAACCAGGTCAAGATCACTGACATTTTAAATATAGACGCTTCACGGTTTTGAAAGACAGTTCAAACACTTTCGATATTAATACGTAGCAAGATTAGGGCTGCCATCAACGAAATTGCCGACGCCGGACAAAATCTTAAAACATTTGGGTGTTTTTTTTTCTCGGACAGAAACCAAAAAAGGGCTTTTAAATAAAAAAAAAAGTTTACAGTTTAATTTTGTAATAATAATCAGTTGCAGCTTTTTTACAATATACACTATAGCGTCGGCTATTTTGCAGTGCCGGATCTTCGAGTAGATTGTTTACCGCTTACGATCGAAGTTTTGTTCAAATATTAAATTGATGGTACAAAAAATGCAAGAGATGTCCGGGTTTTACCAGGACACCTTTGAAAACGCCGCCCGGACGCTCCACGGACGACAGTTCGTCTTTACCATAAGGGGCACGTGCCCAGGGCCCTGCTTCTTCATTGGGGGCCCCCATATTATATTATAGGCTCTTACGACCAATTCGAAACGTGCACTAGCTTCTGACGAACTTCTGTCAAACCTATCCCAGGCAGGATTATACATCCTGCCCGCCATTTTCGAATTCGGGCACAAGTTGAAATCTTCAAAAATTTTGCAGCTTGCAACGCTCGCTAGGGGAAGAATGATTTTCAGCATGATTCAACAATTAGTAGCCTAACTTTTTGTTTCTTTGAATCCTCAAAAGAAATTATAGTTCCGATCTGACTTGGCTCAAAAGATGAAATATTTTCTTCTCAAGTTTTTCTGCATAATTAAACAAGTTGTTTTTTTGAAAAATAGAAAATCTGCCTTACCGAGAATGGGTGCAGAATTTAGCGAATTCGCTTTGCTCACACTTGGATTTCACAATTCTTCGCTTCGACAGCTCTATCATATTTTATCTTTTTGAAAAATACCATTACAGTTTTTTGTTGATTGTTAACATATTTATTTATATTAGAAATACTTCAATGGGTAATGGGTAGGTACAGAAATCAGCTACCTGTGCTCCGACACTTTCTTGGGCGGTTTTCAATTTTCCACAAGGGTCCCAGACTCAGGTGCCCAGGGGCCCCTGCATGGGTTAAGACGGCCTTGCCGGACGCCCTTCAAACTAAGACAAATCCGGGGAAACCCGGAAGGATGGCAGCCCTAAGCAAGATGCTACGTAATATGGCCACGTAGTACGGTTGTAGTAGTTACCATCTTCTTATGTTGCCATTTCAAAGTGCGGTCAACGCCTGTTCGCTTCTAGCTCGCCAGTTTAAATACAATTGTCATTGGTTTCATGCTATTCATTTGTTTGTTAACTTTCGCATTACCCTGCACTACTGCCAATCATAAGAGCAATGATGTTGGTAGCTATTGTATTGTGATGTGTAAAAAAAAATTGTACTTTTTACCCTTTAAGAGTTGTATCCTAAAGCAGTGCTCCGCTGTTTTACCCACGTAGTTCCCGTCCCCGTGGGAATACGAGGATAAAATATAGCCTATGTTACTCAGGGTGAATGCAGCTTTATAATGAAAAGACTGAACGAATTTTTGGAATTGGCATCGTGCTTTTTGAGTTTATTCATTACAAACATACACACACACACACACAAAAATACACATTTTTTTCCTCTTTATAATATTAGTGTAGACTAGCAGTACTAGAATTTACCCGCGGCTTCGCTCGCGTAATTAACAAACATCCATCGATGCTTACGAATTTTCGCACTTATAACAAACTAGAATCGCCTCGGTTTCACCCGCGTAGTTCCCGTTCTTAATATAGCTTTCCAGGTTGAAATAACGGTTAAAATCGGTCCAGTAGTTTCGGAGCTTAGTCAATACAAATAAAAAAATCTTTCCTCATTATAATGTTAGTATAGACAGATAGTACATAACTACGGATTACTTACAACAAAGTCCATCCCTGCGCATGACGTCACGGATTTCGCCATTTTCTAAGCAATTATTTTGGTTGCAGCGTCTCGACGATCTATTTATAGTCTAAACTCTGCCACTTCAATTAGACGCACTGCATTATGTCGAGAGTGGGCGGTAAGCTAAGCAGTAAGCTGCAATTGAAACAAAGCGTTTTAAACACTTGGGTTTTAATTTGGAAAAAGAAATTGTGAAGAGAGACGTGAGACTAATTTTATGAATTTAGACTTGGTTATTACTGGGTGTCAACCAGTCAGGAAAAATACTTTCATTTAAGTATTTAAATTTCATGCACAAAGGTACAAAACGAAAACTCTGAGTAAAAAATCTACCACACCGACATTTGTCTGCATTTGTTGTACCTACAGACAAAATTCTATGGAAGTTTATAGAAGTCTGAATCGTGTGGAAGGTCCATTAGGCATCCTTTTCGAGTCAAGCGAGGTGGTGAAGAGAAGACGTGGCAGGTGCATTGTTGAAACCATGCATAAGTATATGTGTTGTTTTTCTTGCATTGCAGACCCTGCCAGAGTCACCGCGGCCCTGGAACGGGCATTAGGAGGAATACGGATAGGTTTTTAGTCAGCAAGAGTTTAACAAACACTTTCACTCTGCCCAGAGCAGAAGAAGTCATTTGATGATTTCCCAACCAAAAAATTAATTAATTAATAGCGGTTCCCTCATGTTTAAGGAACGTTCGTATTCACATTATAGTGTCGCAACTGTCAACATGTAGAAATTATGAAATAACTTCTGTCTGACTATGCAAGTTTAATGTATAAAAAAGACAAAGAATGCCCATGTTTTGGCGAGAACTTACGCGTTCTAAAACGTTGGCGCTTTTTGTCTAAATCTAAACCTTTGCGAATGGTGGCTGTCGTGGGCGCCCCGGGAGGTGGGTGCGCTTACGCCTCCGTTCTTCAATAATACCTACACACGAATAGGTATATGAACAAAAAAAAACTTTATTAGACAAGTTCAAGTTATTTATTTCAACACAAAAGCATTAATAAATTATTGTTGAATTGGTTTTGTTACACCAATGACAGCCCCATTTTATGTCCAGACATATACTGTCCATGCCAGGTTGTCTGGAAGAGATCGCGGAATGCGATAAGACCGCCCATTGTACGTGTTTTAGTTTTAAGTCTACTTTTTGTGTTACTTTTGGTGTACAATAAAGTATATAATAAATAAATAAAAGCACATTAGTGCCGAAAATGTTGAACAGCAGGTACACAAAAAGAAGCAGCGTAAACAGTTATAATTTGGAGATAACTTTGTTACTCTCCCATCGTTGAAGTTAAAACGTCTATCCATATCATATCTATTAAATTAACTCTACTAACATTAACAGTCATATTGTAACAGGACAAAAAGTCCCTAGCAAGGTTTAAGTCTCTTTAGGTCATTCAATTTATCAAATGTGTTCATTGAACCAACCCGAACTACGTCAACCACTGCTACTTGCATTGATAACGTTTTTTGTTGCTGCAACTACTTAAAAAAAGCCATTGTAAATTGTCTCCCTTCTGATCACAGTGGGCTAACGGTAACTTTTGAGTCCACCTCACCTATACAACAAGTGCAGATACAATCAAGACCGATAACATCAGGTAAATTAAATAAATTTAACAGCACTTTAAGCAACAAGTAAAGTGGTCGGGATTTCACAATGAATAATGGCAATATTCTATATAAAGAATTTTTTTCTGTTGTCCAAACTGAGTTCAATAATACTTTTAAAAAGACAACTAAAACTGTCTGCCCTAAGTTTTTATTTAGTGACTGGGCGACTAAAGGACTCAGAAAAAGTAGGGAAAGACTTTATGAGCTATACGGCCTTAAGCCTTATATTAATACTGAAGCCTTTAATAAGTATGTAGCTACTTACTCAAAAATTTATAAAAATACTTGTAAGGTAGCTAAAGCTTTATACATAAGCAAAAAGGTAAAAACAGCAGACAACAAAGTGAAGACGGTTTGGAAAATTATAAATAACGAAACAAACAGGAATAAAAGACATAATACGGATTTCACATTGGAGACTACTCAGGGTCTTATTAGTGATAACCTAAAAGTTGCTCAAGAATTTGTAAATTTCTTTACCAGTATCCCTATTAAAACTACTGAAGCTTTAAATTCTTCGCCTTCGCTTGCTTTTGATTTATTGCAGTCGAATGTGTCAGCCTGCTCGACTGAATTTAATTTTAAGCATATAAACCCCTTAGTAGTAATGAAAGCTTTCAAACAAATCAAAATTAAACTTACGGAAGATTTATGGGGATTGTCTATCAAAGTTTGTACCTCAATTATTGAGACTGTAGCCCCTTTCTTAGCTTTAATATTTAATTTGTGTGTGGATCAAGGAGTCTTTCCGGACCTAATGAAATTCAGTAAAGTAATACCACTTTTTAAAAACGGGGACAGTAAAGACACAAATAATTATAGACCAGTATCCGTGTTGCCAGTCTTCAGTAAGGTATTTGAAAAAGTGATGCTAAATCAAATGCTTTATCATTTTAACACGAATAACATCTTGCATGATAAACAGTATGGTTTCACCAGAGGACGTTGTACTACTGACGCTGGTGTCACCTTACTGAAGCATATATTTAATGCGTGGGAAGAGGCACAAGATGCCATAGGCATCTTCTGCGACCTATCTAAGGCGTTTGATTGTGTGGATCACGAAACATTACTCCTGAAACTTGGGCACTACGGACTGGGCAAAACAGCTTTAAGCCTTGTTAAATCTTATTTGAATGATAGACAGCAAGTAGTGCAAATAAACGGTGTTAATTCATCGGGCTTAAACGTGAAAATGGGCGTTCCACAGGGCTCAATTTTGGGTCCTTTTTTATTTTTAGTTTATATAAATGATTTACCCCATTTATTGCAAAACAAGCTAAACATGGTCTTGTTTGCTGACGACACTTCTTTGATTTTTAAAATAAATAGACGTAGTAATAATCTTGACATCGTAAATAATGCCCTTTTGCAGGTCCAAAATTGGTTCACTGCTAATAATTTGGTTTTAAATGGGAAGAAAACGAAGTGCATAAGATTTGCTTTACCAAATGTCAAAAGTAGTAATTGTGATATAGTATTGAACAGGGAAAAACTAGAATTCGTCGATAGAACGGTTTTCCTGGGGATTACGCTTGACTCAAGGCTACAATGGGGTCCTCATTTAGCATCTCTTGCAGGACGTCTAAGCTCAGCAGCATATGCTGTTAGGAAAATCCGCCAATTTACTGATGTTGATACCGCGAGACTAGTCTATTTCAGTTACTTTCATAGTATAATGTCTTACGGTATCTTGTTATGGGGCCGGGCTGCAGACATCGAGTCAATTTTTATTCTGCAGAAAAGAGCCATCAAAGCCATTTACAATCTACGCCGGCGTGATTCTCTAAGGGAACTGTTTAAGGAAATTAACATCATGACGGTACCTTGTCAATATATATATGAAAACATTATGTACGTTAGAAAAAATCTGCATCTCTTTAGTAAGCGAGGCGACAGACATAATTATGCTACTAGAAATAGGGATCAATTAGTTCAACCAGGTTTCAGACTAGCTAAAGTAGCCACATCTTTCATGGGGTATTGTTTAAAATGTTACAATAAAATTCCTCCCCATATATTAGAACTGAATGAAACGAAATTTAAAACTTGTATTAAACGCACATTATGCAGGCAAGCATATTATAAGTTGGGGGATTACATTGAAGATAATAATGCTTGGCTAAATGCCGGTCCTGCTCCACAGCCTCAACCACTTGGATAAACAAGTTTAGGATTTTATATTGGAAGAGATGCTCGCCCTTTTTTTTATTTTTTGTCTCATTTATTTATTCTTTTTTTTATATATAATATTAATTTGATAATTAATAATTTCTCTTTTTTTACTTGTAGTTGCTTGGTTTTTGTAAACCATAGTTTTGTATAATGTAGAAGCATTTTATTTTCAAATATTGTAAATGTGAGTACCATGGAGCCATTTACATGTGATAAGTTATAGTTTACTTTGTGACTTGAACTAAAATGGCAGTTGAGAGCATGTCATGCTTGCTCAAATGTTTCGCTGATGGTGGCGTGTGTGTTGGATCATTCGGTTCCCTTCAAAATGGTTGAGCTAAATGGTGCCAATACACGCGTCATGTTCGTGAACGGGCGCCGTCGGTTGAGACTGGTCACCTCTTAACTGCCACTGACTTGTTTTAATCTTTATACTTTGAATTGTTTTTATAGTTTCCTTTTTTTTTTTGCATTGTCCTCACATATAGAAGCGACCAAGGATGTAACCAAGGTTATGTAATACAGAACATAATTTAAAAGAGTGTCCGTGGAGTTTCTTGCACGTTCTTCTCCATAGAGATCTACGCTTTGGAACGTGCAGATAGCTTCACCTCTTTCGACTTGACAATTCAAAAGTGCCTGTAAAGGGTTTAATTGAAATAAATGCTTTGAATCTTGAATCTTGAATCTTGAATCTTGGTGGAAAGTAGTAAAAGAGAACCCAGCAGGCCAAGTATGTAAGTACCAATACAAACCAATCCTGGTTTAATGGTACAGTACCAAATACAAAACTGTATAAAACTTTATTGAGGAACAAAAAAAAGAAAAATACCTACATGTGAACAATTCACCCGTGGTAGAAGTGAAACCTTCAAAAATTTTGGCTTCAAGATAATGTGACGAAGCGACAGAGACAGACACATGAATTTATGTGTCTGTCTCCTTTTACTGTAAAATAAAGTACATGTACAAATGAGAACATGTGCAAAAGAGAGTACATGCATTTACAAAAGAGTACAAGAAACTTTCAAATCACAACGATGCTAAAAAAGTTTACACTTAAAAAAAAAAAATTACCTAGGTATTTCAAGTTCCCTTCGCTCGGCCTAGCACCCGTCTTCTTTAGTTTAGCTATCTCTGTATGAATGGCCAAAAGAAAACCAATCCTATTCGAGGCGGAAGTTTGAAGATGCACCCTCTGAAAATAGTCCCACTGGCTGTGTAAGTATTTACGGCTTACTTTCGCATGGCTAAGCAATTTGTCCCCCTTCTTTTTTTCTGATATCGGTATGATATTAATATTATGAAGAGGAAAGATTCTTTTGTTTGTACCGAATAAGCTCCAAAACTACTGGAACCACTTTAACCATTTTTTCACTAAAGGAAAGCTAAATAATATCAGCGAGTAACATAGGCCTATATTTTATCCCCGTATTCTGACGGGAACGGGAACTACGGGAGTGAAACCGCGGGGCGCTGTTAGTAATAATGTTACAAAGAGGAAACATTTATTTGTGTGTTTGTACCAAACTAGCTCCGAAACTGCAGGACCGATTTTAAGCATTTTTCAGCAATGGAAAGCGCCATTATCAGCGAGTAAAAAGGCTATATTTCATCCCCGTATTCCCACGGGAACGGAAAATAGGCGGGACCGCGTGGCGAAGCTAGTACTTTAATAAAAATGCTCCTCCCGACCGAATTTCGACCAGGGTGGGGTGGCCCACCTTAACAGAGATTAGCTCCTGTCAGAAATCAAGAAATTTGGCACTAGTCTGGCCACGGGATACTGTGTTACCCAGTTACTGGGATGTGGAGGCCAGTCAATCGTTCCATCTAAAGTACTGGTACACAGCTGGATCCGGTTAGACTGGTAGCCGACCCAAACATTGTTGGAACAAGTTTAAGTAGATTATTGTTATTATTAAACACTTTACGCACACAATTGTACAGAGGCGGACTTGATGCCTTAGACATTTTCTACCAGTCAAGTTATTTAGGTGATGCAAAAAAACAGAAACGCGATTAATATTAAATTACTACAAAGATAATATATAAATTATACATACAATACAATGCTATGATATATACTCAAATTAATTATTTAGATTGATTTGGTTCACTTGCATTAACTTTTTTAAAGCAGCAATTTTTACTTCTCGCGTCTATCTGAACTCCCTTCTCCCGTTGTCAAACGCGATCATGTTTCAATTAGGCCGAATTCAGTCACTTTATGTTTTATTATCTAAATTGATCACTTTCCCGCCCACCGGCAGATGCCCCCTTCTACAACTTGCAGAGATGTCGCAGAAGCTCCAGTACATGAGATTTTGGCGGGAATAGTCTCCGAACCGCCGCAGTTCTTTTCTTTTGAATGCCATTTGTAACCCCAAAAAGTAGTAAATGGAAATTGAATGAACACGATAAGAAGTTTATTACAGTTGTGTAAACCAAAGTATTGGAATCTTGCCTCACAGACAGCACGAAGCTTTTTTAGCAGTCTTTAATCTTTGGTATACTATTATTAGATACCAAATAACTATATTTAATGCTATAAACTAGCGATTTCACGGGACGTCACTAAGACCCTATTTCCGGAACGAAAATTATTGTGATTGGTTGAGCGAGTTTTCAACTGCTAATTGCCACTTGACTTAATTTAAAATTGTGTCGACTCGTTTTTTTTTTTCAGAATTAGTCTAAGATATTCCTGACACAAAAATATTAAACCCTTATTTTAACTAAGCACTTACTCTTTTCTCTCATTCATTTGCAATATGGTTTGTCTGAGTTACATCCGTCCCTCTCCACTCCATTTAAATCATTAACGTACAAAGTAATGCGACACTTGATCCTTTTGACCGTGCGCCGCAGTTGTAGGGGCCGACAAGAATCAAATTCAACAGCATTTTGCTCTCGTGGCCACTTACGAGCAATATGCCAGACTACATGGTCTGGCAAATAATGTTAAGGAGAGTGCAGTCGTGGGTCCCTTGGCTTGGGAGGGCAGCTGCCCCCCTCTGAAAATCTCGCTGAAATGTATGAACTCGCCTAATCACTAATCAAAGTGTAAACGGGGCCTTAATGTGTGCTAACTTTTGAAACACTGGCAAATAAACACGGTGCAATTGCCATAAAAAATAATTTAAATAAAAATGCATATTCAAATTTATTTAACTACCTATAAAGGGGGATTATTTGCGGCTGTTTGTACGACACACAACATATAGATACTTAATGTTTCATGTAGGTGTCTTTGTGTAGTGTGTATGCCAAAATAGCCGCGGACGATCTAACCTAAAAAGTCTGTTTTGCTTCTCCCAATGCCAGAAGCTGGTTACGCTCATGAGTATAGTCATGACCTTTGGGGTCAGGGTTAAATACACAGAAGCAGTACCTCCAGTGAAGATAAACAGTATAACCCTTGTGAAGGTAGAACGATTTAAATATCTGGGTCACTTATTGACCACTGTGGACGTACTACAAAGTGCCAATGCTATCATGATTCAGTGTGAGGGAAAATGATAGCGCTATTCGTCTTGTGTAACTCCGTCTCTCTCTGACACAGGAATCATGATGGATTTAAGACGTCATGGTAGGGCAGCTGATCTCACGGCCATAAGGATATTGGTAGAGAGCTTAGGGCGCTGTGAGTGAGAGCAAAAATTATTGCCTGCAGATTCAGCCGTGTTTATATAGATGTCAAGGGCGCTATATTTTCTGTATACTGCACGTCTCATCATTATTATCATTTTTTTGCAATATAACAAATCTGAACCGCGACAAAAAAATAACTGCCAGTATCAAGTTATGCACGCATGCATATACATATGTGGGGAAGTATTATTTGTTTTTCCCTTTCGTGGGTAGCGTTGCCAGGCGTCCGGATAAAGCCGGACACAGTCAGGCTTTTTGGTTGAGTGTCCGGCCTAATTAAACCGCGTCCGGCCTGTTCGGATATTTGATAGGCTTTTTAAATTTGAGTATTTTTTCGCTCGCCTTGTATCACTTTTTACGTAGTGTGACTGTGCACTAATACTATTGCAATGATTGAAATGAATATTGAATGATTAATAATAATGAAGACTGGCTCACTCAATTTTATTGTTGTTTCATTAGAATCTAAGAATATTTAAATTTGAGTATTTTTTCGCTCGCCTTGTATCACTTTTTACGTAGTGTGCACTAATACTATTGCAATGATTGAAATGAATATTGAATCTATACTAATATTATAAAGCTGAAGAGTTTGTTTGTTTGTTTGAACGCGCTAATCTCAGGAACTACTGGTCCGATTTGAAAAAATCTTTCAGTGTTAGATAGCCCATTTATCGAGGAAGGCTATAGGCTATATTTTATCCCCATATTCCCACGGGAACGTGAACTACGCGGGTGAAACCGCGAGGCGCTGCTAGTGATTAATAATAATGAAGACTGGCTCACTCAATTTTATTGTTGTTTCATTAGAATCTATGAATATTTTATGGTAAATGATAAAAAAAACCTTTGTTCGGTTAAAAGGCCAGTTTGCCCAAATCTCCGGCTAAACGACGACCGGAGACCGGCGACTGGCTGGTTTGTCCAGCTTTTTGGTTTTAAGACCTGGCAACCCTATTCGTGGGTAGTCCCAAGATATTCAAAGTTGTGATAAGTACATTGACCCTCAGGATTTGCGTTTAATCCGTAACACGTTGAACAATGTGCTTATAGCGTCATATGTATTCCTACGCACTGTGGAACGACCATTCATACCCACACCCACGAGCTAAATCTCGCAGGTAAATCCAAGTAAACCTTCTTTCCATTTCACCGCGAGATATACCAACGCGGCCATAACTATCTAACCCGCCCACGTGGTGAACGTAAAATGTACTCTGCCGCGTTTATACGCTGAAATAATATGTTATGAAGCTAATTAAACGTTTGTAATAGTTTTAGAATGTATATTAAGTTATGGAGGGCTTAGATTTCTGTGACCATCATCTGCCTTGCTTTAACCAAACTATATTGGAGTCGCCTTCCAGTCGTACCGGATTCAGCTGAATACCATTTCTTACGGGGAGCGACTTGCTATCTGATCTCCACAACCCAGTAACTGGGTAACACGGTACTTCTTGGCAAGACTGGCGGAAGATTCTCTGGTCTCTGATAATCCGTAACGTCTGTCAAAGATCTACTAATCAAAGCCGGAACCAATGGCCTAACGTGCTTTGTGAGGCACTGAGCAGTCTTGGTATGTTAAGATGATCACCTATACAAAGACAGAACTTTGGCAAGTGTTGCTTAACCTCTAAGATCGCCCCTTACGGCTGTTTAGCCAGACTATTTAGACAATAGACTGCTGGGGCTATGTGTTTCCTTATTTATTTATGTACACACATGATACTTAAAAAAAAGACAATTTTGTACAAAATCGAGAGCACAAAGGTACTTACTGCTTATTTCAATAGAAATTTCTTTCAGCAGACCTGCGACAGAAGAGAGAGATAAGAAAAGTAGACACAGTGTGTAAAGATAAGATACAGAGAAGGAAACTTAAAATAGACATATTATCAACTATTTTTAAATACAAATCAAATTAAATAAACATACAAATAAATATATCTAAATACATATTTCTATTTAAAATAATACGTACGTAATAAAATATAAAGAATCACAGTATAGTGAACAGATAATGCTCTTTCACTTGTTTTTTAAAGAGAGAAATATTTTTACAGTCTTATTTTAGGTGGGAGTGAGTTCCACAAACGTACTGCATGAAAAGAGAAGGAGTTTGAATACGAAGGAGTATTATGAGATGGAAAGTTTAGATTATGTATAAGGTGGGACCTTCACACCTTTCTTGTGTGGGGAATGCGTTTTACAAGACAACGTGGTCTTTAAGTACGTTCAAACAGTGGCTGGGTGGACTGCATAACTAGTATACTTGATGCATCGTCCTCACATAATTATATGAAGTACTTTTTGTATTACCAAATATTGTAAAACATTTATTTGAAAAGAGTAACAATGGAGTTTCTTGTCCGTTCTTCTCCATAAGAATCTACCTTTGCGAATGGACGCTAGAGTCACTTAATTATGATATTTTTTATTGATGACGTTCAAAAGTGCCGTTTAAGGGCCTAATTGAAATAAACGTTTTGACTTTGACTTTGACTTTGCTGAGCTACGTATGGTATTCCGAAATACCGCTCACCGAAAGGTCGGTTTTCCGATAACACTCTACTCCGACGGTTAGTTGAACGAAAAAATAATTGGCCGATGAAACGTTTCGCCGATAATATTATTCATCGACGGTTGGTAGTCCGAATGAATCCTTCGCCGATGTAACGGTTCACCGAAAACACTCTTCAACGACGATTGGTTAAACGAACGAATCTTTCGCCGATAGCACTCGTTGTAGGGGAATTCTTTTGCCAAATGGATAGTTTTTCTTTCAGCTTGACAACACCCTTAGGTCTTGTAGAAGTCATGTTAAAAATACAGGTAATAATAAAATAATACATGGAAGAGTGGCAATAGAAAAAAAAACAAAGTTTTTATTTAACAATAAGAAAAACTTTTTACTTACAAAAAAATACAACCGACTTTTACACAAAAAATCAAAAAAGTTTGCACTTTTTTGATTTTTTGTGTAAAAGTCGGTGCAAAATAACTTTAATTTTGGAACTCGGTGTTTGTGGTTGCTTTTTCGTTTATTGAACACCGACTTCCGAAATTAAAGTTATTTTGCACTTTTTTGATTTTTATGTGTAAAAGTCGGTTGTATTTTTTTGTAAAAAGTTTTTTATTTTTCACTTTTTAGTGGTACCTACACCCCCTCCCCTCCCCCACCTAAACGAACCAATCACATTGGTGTAAAAAAAACGTACAGCTCCTTTGCAGAGTAAACTAAGAGGTCGTCAAAGTAGACAAACTAGGCCTTTCCAATTTTCGGCGCTTTATAAGCGTGCGATCGGAAAGCCTTTACTAGCAATAATGTGCTTATTACCGTTTAGTCTTTCACCTCCACTGGATGTTTCTTTCAAGGCTTATAGGCATGTTACTTAAGTTTTTTTGGGATTTTTGTCTGTTCAGCTTTTAAGTCACCTACATAAGACATTTTATATGTACCTAGTGTCTACCAATGTAATCCGCTATGGTCTTATGTACCTTTTCCATAGATAGGAAATCATCAAATGGCTTCTTTCATTCTGAGCAGCGCGGAAGGGAGTGTCAGACTCTTACTGACTAAAACCCACCCGTGATCCTTCTTGTGCCTGCCGCGTTCCAGGGCCGCGGTAACTCTTCCGAACAAATTCCGCTACCCTGACAATGTCTTATCTACCTTCTAGATTTTTAAAATATGTCTTTTTTTGTTTCAGGTCACTTCCTCTACCTTGCAGTGGATCCCACAATGGAGAACATGGTCATCAAATCACCGCCGTTCAGAGGTCTATGGGAATTTTGTCAGGTATGTACCCGTTACCTACTAAATTATAACAGCCGCACAGGTCGATCGTCTAGGTCTAGCAACGCTTGCCGAGGTTGGTCTGTGGATGGGTGACCATCTTAACATAACGAGACTTCTCCGTGCCTCGGAAAGCACGTTAAGCCGTTGGTCCCGGCTGTCATTTGGAGAACTTTGCCAGTCGTTACGGATTGTCAGAAGCCAGAAAATCTGACACCAGTCTTGCCAAGAAGTACCCTGTGTCCCAGTTAATGGGTTGTGGAGGTCTGGTAGGCAGCCGCTTCACGTAAAATACTGGTATTCAGCTGAATCCGGCTTGACTGGGAGCCGACCCCAATGTAGTTGGGAAAAGGCTAAGCAGATGATGATGATGTACCCGTTACCTACTCTATATCTTAATCCTGAACCTGACTTTCATTCTGTTCTTTAAGGCCATAAGGAATTTATGTTACTTTTTTCAAGCGTGTTCCATCTTCGACCAATTCATCGCCTACCGTGATGAGATTTGGTAAAACGCTAACCTATTAATAATAATAATAAAAAACAAATGGAGTATAGACAATATACCTTCTTATGAGTCTGGGAGAAAGATAAGTCATAACGTAAATGCTCCTATTACCGCCAGTTTTAGCTGTCTTAGGATTCACTTTTAAGAAATAGATATAAGCTGTTATGTTAGGAAAGATGTTATAATTTATAATTAATCTCAACGAAGTATTCTTTGCAATTCAGTACTTAAATTCAATATTCAATAACACAATAGTTACTAAATAATTATTTAATCCAAAAGAGTAGTTGATTCTATTACCGACCCATTGAATGCTGCAAGATTCTATTACCGATTTTTCTACTTCTATTACCGACCGCAACGAAGTTGTCACTTCTCCTATACGATTAAATAAAATAAAATATTGTTTTTAAGGTATTTATTATGTAATAACAATAGTTATGAGACCAACATTATTACAATATGAACATAATTATTTATTGCAACGCTTAGAGCACTTATTTTTTGTTATTTTAATTACTAAAAAATATAATTAGTCTCAAAAAATAGTCTTCAAATAATTAAATGCTTACTTTTTCATTACCTACATACTAATTAGATATTATAAATCAGTAATAAAAATATTTTTAACCAATATCTACTGTTTCTAACAATTGGTCCTTAGTTACAGGAAAACCTGACTTCCCGAGATAGAAAATCCAGACTACCAGTATTTCCATAGGTTTTTGAAGCTTCGTATATGCTGGTCCCTTCATTTATAGCTAGAAGCGCAGCTTTTAGTTGAGCAGAGGCGTACTGCTTGCGCTTCTGCGGCTCCATGATTCTATAAAAGAACACAATATTTAGAGAGATATAGAATATTTAATTCTTCAAAAGAAACTTTTAAAAGTTACAATGCCCCCATTCCGTCCCGCCATTTTTATTTGATTTGAAAACATATGAAATATAGCCAATGCCATGTAACCATGAATGAAACTGGATAGCAAATATTATTTTACATTTTTTTTTTTATTGTGACAAAATCTCTCAAAACGTCACGTACGCAAGAAATAAGCCAATTTGTTCAAAAATATACATTTTGTTTTTGTGTAATGAAATATTAGGTACCAAAAATATCGTCACAGCTGTGACTCGGTAATAGAATCAAGTATGAAGGTTACAATATTCTATTAGCGACCAATAAAATAAATAATAAACAGTTAAAATATCCGCTTCATGGAATACTGTTAAATTCGATCTCATTGCTATAATATTGCTTTTAATGTCAGTTAGTCTTTAATCAAGATAATAAAGGTTATTTACAGTATAATATCATTAAAATAATTGGGATATTGTCTAACGTTGAATCGAGTTTTACACAAAAACTTTAAGAAATAGCTTTGTCGTTAATAGACCTAACGAAGTAAAATAATTTTAAGAATTGAACAAGAGAAAAATAAAATCAAATGAGGTAGTTTATAATAGATATTATTTAAAAAATACTAAATGTTCTCAAAATTTAACAACGCCATAGGTCGTTATTAGAATCAAGTTTTGAAATTTGGATTCTATTACCGCCTTAAATTAAAACATGATTTTATGACACAAAAACCAATAAAAAGTATTATATTAAGAGTTAGTTTAGAAAACGAATATATACGTCACAGTTGTAATGTGATAGCAAGAAGACAAATCCATATTTAGTGTGTTATTTTCCTTAAGTAATATTTAGGTGTACTTACGTGGCTGGAGACGCGACACTATGAAACGTGCCTCCGTTTCGGGCGCGTCCCACTCATTATCAAATTATTTCTTTCAATGGCTATTTAAACACACAAACTTTACTCTTTTTGTTGCCCAACAAAAATGCCTAACTAATTTTTAAGGTATGATTTTTCTGGAACTCTATATTATGTCTAATATGAGTGATTTATAGAATTAGATCGTTAATAGAGTCACATTTTAGGGGGTCGTTAATAGGAGCTTTTACGTTAACACAAAATTTCCGTGTTTCCAAAATGAGTTTGGACTACTTCAATCAGCCGATCAGGACTAACATCAGGCGTAATATTTTGATGATATGTGTTTTGAAACCTCATCTTTATTGTACAGCTCGAAGCCAACCTCCATCAGAGCAAGATGCAAAACGCGAGTATCAAGTTGGTCTCTGAAGCCACAATGACCGAGGTGCAGTGGATCGCCGGAGAGATCACTGGAAATAACTTTGATCTGTAAGTAAAAGTTATCAACATCATCCAAAGGTGTTAGGATTGATTCTTCCTCTTTCAGCTTTAAATGATAAAATAACACAAAAACACCAACAACCAAAAAACACCTTTCAACAACAAACAAATAACTCCTCTACACGTCAATCTTATTGTTTTTTTGTCAAAATGTACTAGTATATATGAGGCCGGTGTTTCCTAGCTGATGAGTCTTGTGAGAAGAAAGAAACTCAGAGGCTATTTTAAGGTCCATACAGTTAATGTAGATAATGGTCAAAATATAATATGAGAACTATTAAGTAGGGGCTTAATTTACGTGGTGGCTTTTTGTCCAGAGTGTGTAAACATTTGTCAGTTATCGTGTAGCTCAATTTTGAATTTTGTTATAATCTTCCTTCCATTTGAGGGCGGAGCAACCATAGCTACCTCTTATTTACTTTGTGCAATGTAGGTGTTTCATCATCACCATGCACCACACATGTTTCTAATAGTTATTGTAATAGAAGTACTGCTTAATTTTTTCCGCTCTGGGCGGAGCGGAAGGGAGTGTCACACTCTTACTGACTAAAACCCAACCGTGACCCTCCTAGTGCCCGCCGCGTTCAAAGGCCGCGGTGACTCTTTCGAACATATTCTACAACCAGTGGCGTAACTATAGGGTGGAGCGCTGGCAAAATGCCACGGGCCCCAAACCCGAGAGGGCCCCGGCCGGCACAAGAGACCGCGAGCTCAAAAATAAGCTAAAATTTTTAACAATATTTTGTATCTACATACATGATACTTAAAATTAAAATACAGATTTTGCCATATAAAAATTCAAACTAATGATTAAGATTTCAACGAAGTCAAAACAAAAAGATGTCGAACAATTTATGAACGCATCAATTTTAGACTATACAATTTTGATGCGTAAAAAGTGTTCCAAATGTTCAGATGACAATTTATCTAGAGTTTACAATGTTTCAAGATATTTTATAATCTTACGGAGTCACCCAATTTTTTTTGAATTGTATAAACATAATTATGCTCTTGAAAATAAATTTTATTAGACAATATAGTAAAGTACACACAGTATTTTCAATAGTGTTGGATAACTACGTCTACGAAATTATACGGTGACGATTTTTACTAAAGGCCCCATCAAAATGATTTGCCACGGGCCCCCGATGATATAGTTACGCCACCTTGGCATTCTGTAGGCCTAGAACCAAAACATCTAACACGTGACATCCACAAAACTGTACCAGTCCCTTGTGATGGATTTCCATCCACTCCCACTCATTGAGGTAAAGTCAGAGTACAATGAGAATTATATAGGCACTAGCTTCTGTCCGCGACTTCGTCCGCGTGGAATAGTTACTTTAACCCCGATTTTGAAACTCTCAGTCCGATCGGTTTAAAATTGACAAAGTTTAATACAAACTTTCATCCCTTTCGACCAAATTTGATTACCATAAAAACGGTTCTAGTGAGTTAATCTTAAAAGATAGACATATACTGTCGCGGACAGTTTTTTAGATCATTTTAAGAGAAATAATTCTTTACATATTTTTTTGGTATCTTGAACAGTTTTCGCAGCGCACGCAACGGAAGTCCTCAAAGATGAATAATTTTCCCCGTTTTTTCCACATTTTCCGTTTTTTCTTCGCTCCTATTACTCGCAGCGTGATGTTATATAGCCTAAAGCCTTCCTCGATAAATGGTCTATTCAATCCAAAAATATTTCAATTCGAACCAGTAGTTCCTGAGATTAGCGCGTTCAAACAAACAAACAAACTCTTCAGCTTTATAATATGAGTATAGATTCTTAACCTCTCCTTCCATTTCAGCTGGCAACCCTGGCGCGTCATGATCGGCAAGGTCCTACAAGAGGTCCGGATAATCATAGAGATCACTCGTCCGAACTACGTCAGCCTCTCGCAGCCTCTGCCACATATCGCCATAGACAACATCAGGATGATGGACTGTGGGCCTGAACCTCCTGTCTATGGCGGGAAGTGTGTACCGGGACAGCTGAAGTGCAAGATTATGAATGTAAGTTGTTCAAACTAAAGTTTTTTTTCTAGACTGTATTGGGTTCGGCTTCTAGGACAGCTCGATGCGGATGAGGAGGTTCTCAATTCGGATGTTTGTATTTTTTTTTTAATGTTTGTTCGCGCAAGAATTTTTCAAATCGAACCAACCGATTTGAGAAATTCTTTTTTCGTTGGAAAGGGTATACTTCCCAAATTGTCCCATGAAAATTTTATCGAAATCAAACAAGCGGTTTTTTGTTAATTTCAATAAATGATAGCAAATCTGTCGGGATAGCTGAAATCGCAAGTTTGTTTATTGTTTACGCCAATTTATAACACGTACGCTGTGATGGGTATGTTTAGCTGGGAGTGAACCACTAAAAAGGGAAAAATAAAAAAACTTATTACAAAAAATAAAACCGACTTCTAAACAAAAAAATACAAAAAGTACAAAATAACTTTAATTTCGGAAGTCGGTGTGTTCAAAAACATGACGCAACCAAAAACACCGAGTTCCGAAATTAAAATTATTTTGTACTTTTTGTTTTTTTGTTTAGAAGTCGGTTTTATTTTTTGTAAAAAGTTTTTTTATCACTCCCTTATCAGCGGAAAAATTCAACGGGCGGATAGCGCTAGTGAGTATATACCCGTAATAAAATGGTTTTCACTAACGCTATTCGTATCCAGGATAGAGATAACTTATTGCTCATTTTGGTTCCACTATAACGGTGACCTTTATCTTCTCCATTCTTCTTTTTTTGTCGCTGGAATGACAAAACATCACCACTTCCTTGGTATAGTCCCTGGGTAGCCAAGAGGTAATAGTTATTTGTTATACAAGAGTGCAAAGTTGCTTTTTAACCGCGTGCTCAATTTTGATGACCGAGCAAGCGAAGGATTCTAGAATTGAATCACGAGTGCAACGAGTGATTCAAAAATTAGAATCCTGAGCGTTAGCGACGGAATCAAAAGAGCACAAGGTGAAAAATCTTTGCATTAGAGTGCAACACGTAACTTTTCATCCCACCTCAGCGAGGAAATGACTAAATGCAAAAAAAACACATTTACAATCACAAGATACTTTTTTAATTTCCGAATCAAATTCCGAACAATAGAGCACCATAGAGGTAGAAGTAAAAAGGTTTAATAATGTTTCGAATTCACAAACTTCGTGCACACGATGTTCTAAATTCAATTTACTTTATCCACTAGAGGATAAAAACGGCTTTTACGCTCAGATATCGAAGAGAAAAAATAGTCTTTCCGAGATGGGGGGATGAAAATGTTCTTTTCTCCAAGCTGTACACAACAGTGATGTAATACAGCTGAACTATTGGTCTCCCTTTACAGAACGACTCGTGCATCAAGCTGCAGCAAGTCTGTGACCTGGTCAAGGACTGTGATGATGGCAGCGACGAGACTCGGAACTGTGGTACGTAGACAATATTCTCATCCACTTCTTTATACGGTCCTGTCTGATATTTCATTTATTACTAGCTGCTGCCCGCGACTTCGTCCCCGTGGAATCCCCGATTTTAAAACATTCTTTATCGCTGCTCCGCACCTATTGGCTTAAGCGTGATGAAATATAGCCTAAAGCCTTCCTCGATAAATGGTCTATTCAACCCAAAAATAATTTTTCAATTCGAACCAGTAGTTCCTGAGATTAGCGCGTTCAAACAAACAAACAAACAAACTCTTCAGCTTTATAATATTAGTATAGATTACCAATTTAACAGGACAACTTACATACAGTCTTAATAAATATATATCTTAATTCTAAGTATTATGAGCCTGAACTAGGAAATCCTGTGTTTCAGGCGAGAAGAACTAAAATAATTTAAAATTAACAAATAATCAAAAGGATTCTATAGTACAATAAAAACGTGTAAAAAATCTGTGATATAGACAATTAAAAACTTAACTTCTAGATTCGTAACTAAACTAGGTCAAAAATTGTATAAATTGTACAGTTTCTTAAATAATAAGGTACTTAAACTAGGTCAAGAATTGTATAAAAACAAAATCACCTTAGCACAATCAGTAAATTCTCTGTATCATCATTTTTTGGGGCTGTACGATCTACAAAAGCAGAGATCTGGGGATAGGGAGGTCCGAGAGGTGAACGGGAACTATCCACTACTTATCGTGTAGCGTGTAAATGTATGCAGTGGCCCATCAGTGGAGAGTCCCACTAGTCCGCGAAAGCACTATACTTGTGTTGATGGACCTAGTACGAGTCAGGAGCGACCAACATTGTTTTAACTATAGTGTGTGTTTTGCGAACATTATTGAAGTACTGCACACACCCTAAGAGCTGTTATGCACTGCATCAGATCCGAATCCGTGAAAATACACTATAGTCATAACAATTTTGGTCGCTCCTTACTCATAGGAGCGACCAAAATTGTAATAACTATAGTGTGTGTTTTGCAAACATTATCGAAGCACTGCACACACCCTAAGAGCTGTTATGCACTGCATCAGATCCGAATCCGTGAAAATACGTTCCGAAGTAGGTAGTCATAGAACTATTTGTATGGTAGTTTACGCATGATACCTGAATTCCGTCATCTGTGAGTCTCCAATTCGGAACAAATATTGAGAAATCGCAGTAGGCTTTCACATTAACTCTGATACAAATCGGACATATTCAAAGATGGCCCCTGAAAAGTTTAGATTTCGATTAGAGATCGGATTAGTACGTTAGCATTACCCGAAACCGGTCCGAGTATCCTAGACTCCAAATCCATGTTTTTACGAGTACAAATTCGAATCGGATGTAATGCGAAAAGCAATACTAGTGATTTTTATATCCGTATTTTCACGGATTTGGATCGGATGCGATGCGTAAGAGCGGTTCTGCACTGCAGCCGAAACACTGAAATAGCCGTAGTTCTACTTCTAGGCGGCGTTACGCACTAGATCCGAACTCCGTCAGTCCAAGTTCAGTACATTTCCAATCAGAATAAAACTGAACCCAAATTCGGATTCGGATTAGATGCAGTGCGTAAACGCCCTAACCACTCTAAACGAGTTATGGTACTGAACATGTAAGTTGTGGGTATGCCTAACGTGGCCATTTAATTTGTGACTCAAAACGGGACATTGTTTTAGTTATGTCAACAACTTAAAAAAAAAAGTTTTTAATGTTATTTATTCAGTTACGAATAAAAAAAAACTAAAATGACAAATTCTAAGTATTTATACTTATCAGAGGAATAATTGTGCTTTAATATAGCCGGTGATGATTTGAAGTAAGAATGAAACTCTCGGCACGTCTTTTTATATTCACCTTAGTTATCAATATCGCCTTTGAGTTTCAACATAGTGTGAAGAAAACTTGCTGTCTGAGAGTGTAAAAAATAAAGCCAGAATGCTGTCAAAAAATAGCAACAATACGCGAGCGATGACTCTCGGCCACTCTGGGCTATCATCGCGTCAAGCCGTTCGGCCGGCGCGACAAATCAAATTTTCGCAAACGGGTGCGGGGCGGGACAAATTTTCGCGTGGTTTCCGAAAACGGGACAATTTAACGTTCCATAGTTCATTTCGGGGACACCGGGACTTGTACTTATAAAAAGTATGTTAGCCATTGGCAGTGTGTGTATTGTATCGATAGTGATTGAAAACGATTTTGTTTCAGATAAAATGCCGTATGGTTCATACTGCAACTTCGAACAAGACGCGTGCGGTTTCGAGAATGTACCTCAGTAAGTAGAAACTTACAATATATATGCAATATATTATTTGTAATGTATTTATGATTGTATTTTCCCTCTATGTTTGTCTTTCTTTTAAGTTGCACCTGCCATGTTGTCTCTGCACTACCCTAAGGTCGACTGGTAGAAAATGCCTAAGGCATTAAGTCCGCCTTTGTACAGTTTTTACTAGTGCATAAAGTTTTAATAAATAAATAATATATCGCTTTACCTGTGCCTTCAACGTTGACAATAGAAGATACAAGTTTTATAATCATAACTGTTACTGAGGATACCTAGTGCTGGTACCCTTGTAATTAATTTTCTATTTATGAAGTTCTATAGCGATCATTACATAATTTAAATGAGATCATTGCGGAATAAACCTCATTAAAAAATAAGGATTTACAAAATCTGTCTATATGATGGAGTTATGCCCGAACATATATACAAAACATCTACATAATTATGTATGTATGTACATACATATATCTTATAATTATAAAAATCTCGTGTCACAATGTATGGTCGGTATAAACTCCGCAACTACTGGACCGATTTTAACCATTTTTTCACCAATGAAAAGCTACATTATCAGCGAGTAAGATAAGGGTATAGGATATTTTATTTTATTTCCCGTTTTCCCACGGGAACGGGAACTACGTGAAGGTGAAACCGCGAGTTGCTGCTAGTAGTAATAAGAAAAGGAAAGATTTGAATGTTTGTAACGAATAACCTCAAAAACTACTCGACCGATTTCAACAATTTATTCACCATTTGAATGCTACATTATCGCTGATTTAATTTATTTATAGCCTATGGTACGGCTATAAATAAATTAAAAAATGTCCGCTTGTGCAAAGCCAGGGCGGGCCGCTAGTGTATATATAAACACCCGAAATTATAACCTTATTTTTGAAGTCGGTTAGAATAAAACATTTTTAGTGAAACGAAGGATAAAAGGAAGTTACAGGGGACGTACCACGAAGTGCCAATGCTATCATGATATTTGTGTGGAAAAGGGATAGTGCTATTCGTCTTGTATAACTCCGTCTCTCTCTGACACAGGAAGCATGATGGATTTAAGACGTCATGGTAAAGCTACAGGTTCTAAATCTTGACAGGGAGGGAAATTGCCAAGTTGACACCTTATACGTTCAGCTCTTGGACGTCTCGATAAGTTGGTGAGGTCTTCACCTGTATAATCCGATTATTGTACATTAGAAATAGCATATTTGGCTCGCCGTTCGATAACACAAAGGGCACTAGAAGGATCACGGGTGGGTTTTAATCAGTAAGAGTCTGACACTCCCTTCCGCTCCGCTCAGAGTGGGAGAAGTCATTTGATGATTTCCCATCCAAAGGATTAACCTATTTCTTTGGACAAAGAATCAGCATCGCCATCCAACGTGCCAATGCTGTTCTTCTCTGATATTTTCGTTGCGGGATCGAAGATAGTTAAAACGTGCCAGAAATTCGTTTCCAAAGATAAAGCCACTTTTATAAAGCAACTGATTGCCCCCGCAGACCGATCCTGCGCTGGTCGCGGCACAGCGGGCCCACGCCCACGGACAAGACGGGCCCCGACAACGACCACACGTGCGGCGACCTGCAGCCGCACCCCACCGTCATGGTGCCGCTGCTCTACCCCGCGCACCTCAACCTCACCTGCGTCGGCTACTACTTCTTCGTCAACATGAACGTCACCGGCCCCAACCAGAAGAAGGCGGATTTCGCTTCCACTGCGGTCATGAGGACCGTGATCTTTAATCCCCCGCCAAAAGTCCACGGGAATATTACGTCGAGATATTATAATTGTTGCATGGTAAGTACCGCTGGCCGTGCGGAAATCCATTTTAAATTTGAAAATGAAAACAATATATCTAGTTTTAATTTCCGCGAATATTAGTGGGTTGCAGGTATGCACCTCCCTCCCGCCCGCTATATTATGCACATGCAAGATTACTAGGCAAATGCAAGGATTTTAAGCACATGCAGGAAGGCAATGCAAAACCCAACACCATTACCGACACGTGTTTCGCCTCTCCACGAGGCATCCTCAGGGGACGTGTTGACTCGCTGACCGTTGAGTTCAACTGCCAGTTATAGTGCGGGCGGGAGGGAGGTGCATACCTGCAACCCATTAATATTCGCGGAAATTAAAACTAGATATATTGTTTTCATTTTCAAATCTAAAATGGATTTCCGCAAAGTAACGCCTGACTCAATCAATTTTTTTAATAGGGTAGTTAACTAAAAAAATCTAATTAGTCCGTCGGATAGATTACCAAAAAATATTGGACACGTATTTTTTCTTTTTTCACGTAAACAAAAAATGAAGGCGATACAGTGCGTTGAAAACTCGTGTGACGTCACTACTCGCTACAATTTTTACCGAGCCGTGACGTCACACGCTGCCACTCCTGATCTTTGATGCTTTTTATCTTCGTCAGTTTTTATATATTTGATAAAGGATAAAAATACGTGTCCAACATTTTTCTATAATCTAATTGACGGACTAAACATAACCATATATTTTTTACTCAGGAAACATCCCTATTACCCAGCCCCTTGCCAAGTTACAAACGATTGTAACTTGGCTTGTTATAAACATTTCGTGTCGATTTCTGTGGAATTGAAGGTTCTGTTGAATGAAGGAAGACGCAGCGTTGGAAGGCCTCCCACAAGGTGGACCGATGACCAGCCCCCCTAGCCAAGTTACAAACGTTTCATGTCGAATTCTGTTCTCTAGTCGTTAACGCCTCGGTGTCAGCAACAGTATAAAACGATAAGTTGGTAGCCATGTTGACGCGCCTGAGTCGGCCGCTCGTTCTACAATGTCTTTAGAAAAAACGACCTATTCTTTAGTCTCTGGCGAGCGTTGCTACAAACGTCAAACAGGTCAAAATTTAAACTCTGTTTAAATACTTTATTAACCATTAAGTTTAAACATTTTAACAAAGGATGTAGCGTTGAACATTGTAGAAATGATAACAATTCATTCTATCATTTTGAACGATGTGAACTTGGCTACGAATTTTCTATTCGTTTGTTCTAACCACGTGACTTAACGTTGAGATCATAGATATAAATATTTCTATGGTTGAGATGATTTCATTCCCGTACATTTGATTCGTTTTCGACTAGCGTTAACGATTGCATTTACGTATTGCATTGCATTTACATAACGATTGCAGCAACTGCAAGTGGTCAATTCAAAAAATAATAAATAGGTACATGTGGCACTCGGGGCATAGTATAAACAGGGGTAGTACTTTATCTTCATACAAACGCACCGCGCGCGGCTTGTATGTGTGCGCCATAGTATCTATGCGTCGACGCACGCACACTTTAACAAGTCTCGACCCGTTTCTCAGTGCGCCAGTCGGGGCTAACACTGCACGAGGTTCGCGCGTCACCGCTAAATAAATAAAAAATGTCTGACAGTCGCAGGAGAACGTATTGCTGTGTGTTTGGGTGTCTCAATAATTCATCGATTCCAGAATTATCTCTGTTCAGATTACCTAATGAACAGGAAAGGTAAGCTAGTCACTTATTCTAGCATACAATTTTTACTTGATGATGACCTAAGTACCTACTTACTTATTTTTCTATCACACAGAGAAAGTAGGTAGGTAGGCCTAATTTCCTACTAGAATATATTAGGTAGGTACTTTTGATCTATCAATTGATTTGCCGCTATTGCTTTGTTTACGTTTAGTTATGCCGATTTCTCAGTATTGTAGGTATAGTAACTAAGTAGGTAAGTACTTACAGTTGTAAAATCAAACCATTGTTGAACTTTATTGACTAATGATCAATGAATTAGTTATACAGAGATGTGTTAAAGTGACAACCCTAAGACAGTAGGCAATTATATCGCGAATTAGGCCGGAGATAACCTACTTCCCCTCTTTATACTATGCTCGGGGACTGCCGCGGTAAAGCTATTGCATAGCATTTTTTATCAACTTATGCAATTATATATTTAGTACTCTGCGTCATTGTGATATGGTCTCGATTCGTTCACCTGGGTTACTTAACTTTGTCCCACCGATTGATTCCGAACGCAGACGTTCGGGTCGGCTCGGTGACGGCGAGCGACCATTTTAAAAAGGCGGGGCCTAATCGAATGACGTAGCGGTGTTAGGTTATTTTCGTTACGGAATTTCTGGATTCGGTTGCCACGCTCAAGGCCCGCGATAGAAGCTATGCAATAGCTTAAAAAAAATATGTAGGTACAAGTCAAAGACTGTACTAATTTGTACATCGACAGATACGCTTCTACTACACACAATACGGACGTAACTTCGGTTCGTTGAGCGTGAACGTGGTGGAGCTGACGAAGCGCGGGAACATCACCACGTCCGTCTGGTTCAGCACCAAGGACATGGGGCAGCCCTGGTACAGGGCCTCCATCTTCCTGCCCAACGTTACCAGGAGGTAAGGCTTCATGAAAATCTATACTAATATTATAAAGCTGAAGAGTTTGTTTGTTTGTTTGAACGCGCTAATCTCAGGAGCTACTGGTTCGAATTGAAAAATTCTTTTTGGGTTGAATAGACCATTTATCGAGGAAGGCTTTAGGCTATATATCACTACGCTTAAGCCAATAGGAGCGGAGCAGCGATGAAGAATGTTTTAAAATCGGGGATTCCACGGGGACGAAGTCGCGGGCAGCAGCTAGTCTATAAATAAAAATAAAAAATTGTTTATTGACACAAACATTTTAGCATTTGGTATTTAAGGGAAGGTTCATATCTGACGGAACATGCGTCGCGTATTATCGGTCGCGTAACGCCAGAACAGGCAAATGTATAGAAAAACACTCGAGCGTTCACACTCGACGCACTAACGTATCATCGGTTGAGTGTGTACGCTCGAGTGTTTTTCTATACATTTGCCTGTTCTGGCGTTACGCGACCGATAATTAATACGCGACGCATGTTCCGTCAGATATGAACCTTCCCTTAGTATGCAGTCTTGTTTTTAGTTTTAATTGAAACGTTATGTTCTGTTTGTTTTTAAGTTTGTTATTTTTTTTTTTGTGCGTCATCTATGGCGTAATAAACGAGTTGTTGAGAGTGAATGTGTGTGTATGAGAGGGTGTGTTTGTGTGTGTGAGAGAGTGTATGTGTAATGGTGTGTCAAAATTGATGTCAGTAGGATTCTCAGATTCTTAGATCTATCAACTTCTTCTTTCTACCTTTAGGTCAGATACTCTACAGTATGTTAACTAACAGAGGGCGTTCCCGTTAACCCGCAATAGTACAGCATCCATATATGATTTTAAAAAATATTACTTTTCGAAAAAATAATGTTTTTTTTTTAAATATTAAAGTATTCACTAAAAATGTTAAATTGATACGTTAAAGAGACACTGTAAACGCGTACTTGCCGGTTTGGGCATTGCTACTACGAGTACTATTCCGCAATACTATTTTGATTATAAAGAGGATGTTTCGAATGTATTGTCAATTATTTATTTTTTTTAATTCGGATTATTTTATGCTTACTTTTCTAGGCTGACATTTTTATTTTAATATATTAATGATATAGACGTATATACATACTGTATATACTCCATCAGAATCAAAATCAGACCGTTTATTTGTGAAACATAGGTATTTACAGTCGACAGTAACATCAGCCGTGATATGTGTGCCGTAATAACTAAACCTCCTCCTTCCAGATACTTCCTGGAGTTCAAGACTCGTATGGGCATGCGGATATACTCCGACTCGGCAATAGACGATTTCTCGATGGCCCCAGAGTGTTTCGGACTGAACATGGACCCGAAGGAACTCGGCGATTACAACTACTATGATCCCTCGTTTGAGGAGCAGACCACACCGCATCCTGCGTTTGCTGATAAGCCTTGTAAGTTTTGTAATGAAAGTTTAGACATCTAGTTTATTTGATACATTTTTGATCAAACCTCAACCAAACGCGGCCAAGCTTAGGATTCAATAGTAGGTTGCGGAATTCGTTCGAAAGAGTCACCGCGGCCCTGGAACGCAAATGGAATTAGGAGGAACACGGATGGGTTTTAGTCAGTGAGATTCTGAGACTCCCTTCCACTCTGCGCACAGCGGAAGATGGCATTATATGATTTCCCATCCAAAAAAAAGAAAAAAAGTACTCAATGGTGATATGATTTACTTCAATATAGGACTTGAAACGACCAGCCGTAAGCAAGACTAGCTGACACCTGCATTAATTCCTTGAACCAACCCGCGTAGTTCCCGTTCCCGTGGGAATACGGGGATAAAATATAGCCTATGTTACTCAGGGTGAATGTAGCTTTCTAGTGGTGAAAGAATTTTTGAAATCGGTTCAGTAGTTTTTGAGTTTATTCGTTACATACAAAAATACAAATCTTCCCTCTTTATAATCTTACTAGCAGCGGCCCGCGGTTTCACCCGAATAGTTCCCGTTCCCGTGGGAATATGGGGATATAATATAGCCTATGTCACCCGGGGATAGTGTAGCTTCCAAACAGTGAAAGAATGTTTCAAATCGGTTCAGTTTCGGAGCCTATTCAATACAAACAAACCAACATCTAGTTTTTATAACGGCCAAAAAAGATTGACGTGTAAAAGTGTTTTTTACAATCACTTACAAAAAATAAATCATTTATCATTTATCATTTAACAAATCTTTCCTCTTTATAATAGTAGTATAGAAGTATAGATATATAAAATCTCGTGGCACAATGTTAGTTAAGTACCATACTCCTCCGAAACAGCTTGATCGACTTTTATAAAATTTTATTTGCATATTCGGTAGGTCTGAGAATCGGCCAACATTTATTTTCATACCCCTAAATGATAATGGGGACCCAACCGTAAATATATATTTTTTAATATGGCAAAACAACGTTTGCTGGGTCAGCTAGTATTAGTATAGATAGTGCTAAAAAAAAAATTTATTGAGTCAGGCGTTACTTTGCGGAAATCCATTTTATATTTGAAAATCCATGCCATGCCATGTGCATAATATAGCGGGCGGGAGGCAGGTATGCACCTCCCTCCCGCCCGCTATATTATGCACATGCAAGATTACAAGGCAAATGCAAGGATTTTATGCACATGCAGGAAGGCAAAGCAAAACCCAACACCATTACCGACACGTGTTTCGCCTCTCCACGAGGCATCCTCAGGGGACGTGTTGACTCGCTGACCGGTCATACCTGCAAGTCTGCAACCCACAAATATTCGTGGAAATTAAAACTAGATATATTATTTTCATTTTCAAATTTATAGATAGTGCTCCTTATCCCTTAATTTGTCGCCAGTCTACCGCTTCACAACCTGCGGAGCGACCGGGCGCTTCGGTCCGAATCAGACGATGTGTGACGTTGCCTACAACAACACTCCTGTTTCCGTCAGCGTCATACAGAGCCCGCCGTACCAGGGCATACAGCTGTGGGAGGTGCCTGCTGAGGGGTTGTACACGTGAGTTTATACCTTAGCCGTGATGATATTGATATTATTAATTTCAAGTCGTTCGTGGTGCGAGTTCCTACTCATCATGTTGAGACCTTCCTCAAGTAAGAGTTTTGGCCGAAGGGTGTCGTGTATCGGCGTGTCCGCGGAAGGTTACGTGACACCACGCAGCGCAACACGACGCCGACACTTCGTGTACAATAGTGTATTTTTGTAGTTTTTATAAATATGTATGATAGTCTGTAAGATATATACACCCCTAGTTTTTAATTAGTACAAAACAAAACAGGGCTCTGTCCGTACCCGTTACTGATCATATTTGTGTAGTCAAAAGTAAAAAAATAAAAACCTGAAATTGTCCACGGAGTTTTTTAATAACTGGTAAATTCATAATAGAATCAAGATTCATAACAATTGCTACTAGAAAATGCTACGCGCAGTGTTTTTCCATTTTAATCTTCATTTATTCATTCATAAATCAATAGCCTGCACAATATTTTTATAAGTTGAGTGGCATTTTAGGATATAAAAAACGCTAATAACTTGGCTGTTTATGAACATAATTTTTTTAGACTTTTCTTACATAATAACAAGACCTTTTCTAATAAGCCCTTAAAGTATTTGTACTAATTAAAAACTAGGGGTGTATGTTATGGGTCTTTGTTACCCGAAATAAATGATATATTATTATTATTATGATTAGATTGCTTCAACTACACGCTTATCTCCATTTGCGGCATACAAAGTCCGCGTATCAGGGAACATGTTATGACTTACGTGGACATGATGGTACGTGACTTTTTATTTGTTACCACATCAAGGACACAGAGCGAAGAAGTTGAGATTTTTATGCAACTGCCATGGTACCTGTCCAACACTCTGTAGACTGAAAGAAAATACTTAAGGTATTAATTCTACTTTAGTAGCTTACGTGCTATAAAAAAAAGAATAAATTTACCTCTGCTGGTAATACTTGGTTCTATAACTAGTATACGCATGGTGCATCATCTTCCCAAATATGTTTTTTTTTGTATACCCAATATTGTAAAACATTTATTTGAAAATAGTAACTATGGAGTTTCTTCTCCGTTCTTGTCCATAAGAATCTACTTTTGCAAATGAGTCAATTTTATAATTTTACGTAACGATGATGTTTTTCTTTGATTTTGACATGTAATTTTGCAATATAAGTAGTTGCTAAATACAACAGGCCCTAAGTGTGATCCCTGGAGTGCTCCTTCGGAAAATTTAGTAAAACGATAAAAGAAAACGAGTACGAAGCTAAAAACAACTAAATCACCAGTAATAAAATACAAAAAACATTGAAGATCATTATATCTTCACAAAAAGAAGTTTAAGGTCAATCGTGTTAAATGCTTCTGATAAGTCTCTCTCAGAAGAGCTCCTCTAAAATATTTCCTTATTATATTGCGAAGTACCGATTCCGTAAACTAATAGGGAAGGGACATCGCGGTCAAGATGGACAGGAAATGTATGTACTACAGTTGCTAAAGATACGGTTCATCATCTGCCTAGCCTTTTCCCAACTATATGGGGTCGGCTTCCAGTCATACCGGATTCAGCTGAATACCAGTATTTTACGTGAAGCGGTTGCCTACCAGACTTCCACAACCCAATAACTGGGAAACACGGTACTTCTTGGCAAGACTGGTGTCAGATTTTCTGACCAGAATCACAATCCGAAAGAACAATCACGACTGCCAAAGATCTCCAAATGACAGCCGGGACCAACGGCTTAACGTGTTTTCCGAGGCACGGAGGAAACTCTGTATGTTAAGATGGTCACTCATCTACAGACCCACCTTGGCAAGCGTTGTTTAAACTTAAAGACTTTTTTTTCTTTGCATTGTCCTCACATATAGAAGCGACCAAGGATGTAACCAAGGTTATGTAATACAGGACATGATTTAAAAGAGTATCCGTGGAGTTTCTTGCACGTTCTTCTCCATAGAGATCTACGCTTTGGAACGTGCAGATAGCTTCACCTCTTTCGACTTGACAATTCAAAAGTGCCTGTAAAGGGTTTAATTGAAATAAATGCTTTGAATTGAATTGAAGATCGATCTGTGCGGCTATTATTCTTTAGCCACGAGCTCCTCCGCTAAAGATACGGTTCGATTAATAAAATAATGTGATGCTCCCGAACCGCTTGTCTTGGTATGGTCATGTAAAAAGGAGGGATGAAACACATGTAACTAAAAGGGTTATGAATATGAATGTGGATGGATGGAAAGGGAGAGGTAGGCCAAAGAAACGATGGATGGACTGTGTGAGGAGTGATATGAAAGCAAAAGGAGTTAGTGATAGCGTGACGGCTGACAGGACAGAATGGAAGAAAAAAACGTGTTGCGCCGACCCCAAGTAACATGGGATAAGGGCAGGAAGATGATGATGATGTTCCCGGCCGGCAGGCTGATCGCCACGGGCGCGAGCGGCGGGCTGGGCTCGGCGTGGGCGGGCGTCTCGCACGCCGCCTCCGTCAGGGCGCTCGTCGAGCTGCACAAGAGCGAGCGGGTCTACATCCTCGTGGGCCAGCAGGGGATCAACGCTTGTAAGAAGGTAAGGAAGGCTCTTTATATGTTTTTATAGATTTATTGACATTTCCGATGCATAAAAGCATCAGCATAATCAGCCTTTTAATGTTCCCACTGCTGGGACACATGCCTCCTCTCTAGGAGATTGGCTGTTATCCACCACGCGGGCCCAGTGCGGGTTGGTGAATGTCACATGTCTTCGAATTTTTGGTTCTACGACATGCCGGTTTCCTCACGATGTTTTCCTTCACCGTTTTCAGAGCAGTGGTGATGAAATTAATTACACAAAGTAATGTCGCGTGGCGGTGTTGGAACCCGCGACCTACCTGATTACCTGACATTTCCGATGAATTCAGATTAACTTGGACATACTGTATCATTTGAAACGACAACATTTGTGAAAAGAATCATATCTGGTACTTTTTTGATCCTATGAACATCAAACCAAACCTTTATCAACTAGCGCGTCACCAGCACACATTTTGTGTGCGTGGATACAGTTCAAAACGAAATTTTATCTCTATAATGAACAACAACATTTGTTCAACGTATTTTCGTATATTTATATTTTAGTCCTCGAATCTACAAGCAATATTTTTTCCAATATACCTAAGCCTTTCTAATTAGCAGCCAGACAAGCGTGGGAGCCGAGTGGGTTTCTTGCGCTATTAAAGGTTCCTTGTTAGCTTACAGTCGCTCGTCACCCACCGCCTTCTAGTCACTTATAAAATCATTGCCTTCAACAGTTTCTTTGTCTGTGTTATTTTTAGTTACCCTGTCAGGTGTTTAGCTTTGATCAATACTGTCTTTACTTTTAACTTGTTTCATTTTGTCATCGTCAACTTGAGTTTATTTTCGAAGAGAGACTTTTTAACCGACTTCCAAAAAAGGAGGAGGTTCTCAATTCGGACGTTTGTATGTTTTTTTTTTTTTTTTATTGTTTGTTCGCGCATAACTCCGTCGCTTTCCAACCGATTTGAAAAATTCTTTTTTTGTTGGATAGGGTATACTTCCCAAATGGTCCCATGAAAATTTTATCGAAATCGAACAAGCGGTTTTTGAAAAATCAACAAAAATCTAAAAAAATATCTACATTGTCTACATTGACGACCTCTTAGTTTACTCTGCAAAGGAGCAGTACGTTTTTTTTTACACCAATGTGATTGGTTCGTTTAGGTGGGGGAGGGGAGGGGGTGTAGGTACCACTAAAAAACTAAAAAGTCGGTGTGTTCAACAACAAAAAAGCAACCAAAAACACCTAGTTCCGAAATTAAAGTTATTTTATACTTTTTGGTTTTTTGTTTAGAAGTCGGTTTTATTTTTTGTAAAAAGTTTTTTTTTTATGTATGTTCGGGCATAACTCCGGCAAATATAGACGGTTTTGCAAAATTATTTTTTATTCGAAAGCGGTTTATTCCGAAATGGTCCCATTTAAATTTCACATAGATCTGATGATGGGTTTCGGAGACAGACAACGGAACTCTTCAAAAATTGTTAGCAAATCTTTCGGGATTGCTGAAATCGCAGGTTTGTTCATTGTTTACACCAATGTGATTGGTACGTTTAGGTGGGGGGATGTACCACTAAAAAGTGAAAAATAAAAAAAAACTTTTTAAACAAAAAATACTACTGACTTCTACACAAAATAACCAAAAAGTACAAAATGACTTTAATTTCGGAACTTGGTGTTTTTCAACAAGAGCACAGACATGATGTCGGTGATGCTCGCGTGCCACGCTATGCGGGCCGCACTTCGACTGCATGACAGGCCATGGTGATCGCGGCTGTTGCTAGCTTTGCTCCAGTGACAGCGATGATGAGAACAATAGGAAGCGCCTTAACGTATTTGACACTATCATTGTTCCTTGTTAGAAAAACAGTATATTAATTACGTGGTAAATTTTGGACGTAGGTTTTACATCGATTTATATTAAGAGCATGTACGCCGTATGGCATTTCATACAAATTTTCAAGTCACTATTTTGCGAAATGGCTGAACGTAATGAAACTTCACACATATAAGCAAGATACATAGGTCTAAAAAGTTAGTTAAAAATATTATCGATAAATAGTGTTACAGTTAAATGAGACCCACTTTAAATTTTCCATACAAACATTTTTCAGTTATCTTTTTTAAATAAGTAGGTAATTTCTAAAATGTTTTAACTAAGTTTTTAGACCTGCTTATATGTATGTGTGAAGTTTAATTAAAATTCGTTCAGTCATTTCGCAAAATAGTGACTTCAAAATTTGTATGAAATGCCATACGGCGTACACGCTCTTAACAGTTCGGCAATGTAGCGCCATTTCGGTCACTCATACCTGTGTATTTTTCTAAACTCAACATCCCTTAAAAATTCCTCTAAAGAATAATCTTGTTCTGTATCCTCTAATTTATCTTCACCGTCGTCCTCATCATATTTTTCGTGCGTAATTCTGATCAAGATTATCAAAACCCACGTAGCACTATATCAGTGTACTGGGCCTCAAGTCTGCTATTACAATAGTCTCAGAGTGGTCTATCATTGGTCTCATAATGGTTCATTTTTACAAGTTTGGTTATCTACTAATAAAATAGCGTCACTATGACTTTCCAGTGGTCAACCACTGACACTCCATTGAAAGAAATGGCATAGAATGGTAATCTCGTACATAATGACAAATGAATAACAAACGTATACGGTAGTCTGCTAAAATTTTGACAGTTCCTTTGATCAGTGAACTACCATTAGAACGTCATTGTGCAGTCATTGCTTTTGATAGCTCGGTTATCAAAAAGTATTACGAGACAATTGACCGACCAATGATCGACCATTATGAATTTAGCCGAATACGAACTTTTAGCAAAATGACAATGGGAGCGTGTTGGAATGACGAATTTATAAAATTAGCAGACTTAGGCCCCTGGTCTTTTGCCCACAGACGCTGTCAGCCCAAGAAGTGAACCCAGAGTGCTCCCGGCGCCAGTCCAATGACTCGTCAGGACAGGTGTTCACCAGCAAGACCCACGAAGTGAGGAGCATGCAGGTCAATGATGGCGGCGGCGGCGGCGGCGGGGCTACTTATGTGTTCCTGGTCAGTGTACAATCTAAATATATATAACTCAAAAGTGACTGACTGACTGACATAGTGATCTATCAACGCACAGCCCAAACCACTGAACGGATCGGGCTGAAATTTGGCATGCAGGCAGATGTTATGACGTAGACATCCGCTAAGAAAGGATTTTTGAAAATTCGTCCCCTAAGAGGGTGAAAAAGGGGTTAAAATTTTGTATGGAACTCCACGCGAACGAAGTCGCGGGCATAAGCTAGTGTTACTACATATCTGAAAGCCTTATATTATTACTAGCTGCTGCCCGCAGCTTCGCCCGCGTGAATGTCGGAAATTATCCCAAGGGCACATAATCCCGGGATAAAAAGTATCCTATGTTACTTCTAGTACCTCCCAGAATATGTGTACAAAGTTTCATGATGATTCGTCAAGTAGTTTTTGCGTGAAAGCGTAACAAACATCCACGCTTTCACTTTTATAATATTAGTAAGGATATATATGTAAGGATTTCTGGTTAAATTACACATCTGTACTACATATCATCATCTGCCTAGCCTTTTCCCAACTATATAGGGTCGGCTCCCAGTCAAACCGGACTCAGCTGAATACCAGTATTTTACGTGAAGCGGCTGCCTATCAGACCTCCACAACCCATTAACTGGGAAACACGGTACTTCTTGACAAGACTGGAGTCAGATTAACTGGCTTCTGACAATCCATAACGACTGCCACAGATCTGCAAATGACAGCCGGGACCAACGGCTTACAACGGCTTAACGTGCTTTCCGAGGCACGGAGGAAACTCGGTATGTTAAGATGGTCATCCATCCACAGACCAACCTTGGCAAGCGTTGCTTGACCTTGAAAATCGACCTATGCGGCTGTTAGTCTTTAGCCAGGAACTCCTCCACACCAGCCCCAGCACCAGCTCCTCTACGTATACGGAAGGTTATTAGATCTGCAGTGCCATTCTGTAAACATCTAACGTAGGTGTTGTGAGCTCGTCGCGGAATTCATTCGAAAGAGTCACCGCGGCCCTGGAACGCAAAGGGCATTAGGGGGAACACGAGTGGGTTTACTCAGTAAGAGTGTGACACTGTCTTCCGCTCCGCTCAGGGCGGGAGAAGACATTTGATGATCTAGAAGAAAAGGGTTTTGTGAGCTTGCTTGAAGTGAGATGTCAATCCACAGCTTTAGGTGGAATGACAGCCGGTCGATGCACTAAACATCTCACTGTCTCATAGCTGGAGTGAATTTTCATTCCTCATAGCATAAGCATAATCAGCCTTTTAACGTTCCCACAGCTGGGACACAGGCCTCCTCTCTAGGAGAGGGAATGGGCCGTAATCCACCACGCGGGCCCAGTGCGGGTTGGTGAATGTCACATGTCTTCGATTTTTTTTTTTTTGGTTCTACGACATGCCGGTTTCCTCACGATGTTTTCCTTCACCGTTTTGAGAGCAGTGGTGATGAATTTAATTACACAAAGTAATGAGCCTGTCTGGGTTTGAACCCGCGACCTACAATTCGTAAGTCGGGGCCGTTACCACTCGGCCACCACTGCTCCATTCCTCATTGATTTGATAAATTGTCAGCCCACTTCGAGTTCACTGCACCTTCAATTTTTCACGGTGAGACCTTCATAGAATCGCACTGCAGTTTACTTCAAGGTCACTGCACCTAAATAAGGGTTTTCTGGAAAATTTTCGCAACCAGTTGGCACCACATAAGCGAGAGGTCCTCTTCCTTGAAAAAGCGACTTTGTGTTAAACATGACGTTGATATCTATTTAACAAATGTCAGAAAACATTAGGTACCGTTTTGACAGGTGTCTGGACCTGGCGCCTCAGTGCTGCCACCTACTGCCCGTCATTTCAGAAAACCCTCATTGACTGAACCTAAAATATCTGAATAGAATGGCAGATACAAACATACGAAGGGAACCATACATTTGTCTCGTCTCGATCTGGTGGTATGAAGCTGACTTGTAGCCGTGTATTCAATTTTATTTATTTAATTTTAAAGAAGGCTTTCAGACTAATCAACCAATAACACAAAGACTATAATATTAACAAATAGCTAATAACAAGCCTCCACATATAGGTATGGAAAATAGTCAGAAAAGATTTTTGGCGTAGCTAGGAAGTCCAAGCCTCTAGCTCTCCGGGAACCTTTATGTAATGTAAAGATTTACACTTCATCTGAATTATCATATTGACCAGCTGTACTACCTTGTTTTAAATGTAACTACCGACACTTTTGCTTTGTTTTGTTGTTATTAGATGTAATTTACTTATTCTAAATCTGCATGCTTCGTCATTAGACGACGATAAATTTATGTTAAAATTTACGTCTCATAAGTGAACTGTATCATGTTCTTATGAGAATAAATAATCTAAACCTATTATGTCAAAAATCTTCCGCAATCTGTAGTGACAACTATGTACATTGCGAACTAAAGATTTGACAGCGCATTAATAAACAATCTCTGCGCGATTCGAACGAAAATCCATTATAGAGCAGTTATCCACCAGATACAAAAAACCCATCTGGATCTTCCCATTTTAATGTATTTTTAAAGTCCCACCTTTACACCATGTTCTGCGTACTTTTATAATAGGGTAGTTTTTAACTAAAAAATCTAATTAGTCCGTCAAATAGGTTTCCAAAAATATTGGACACGTATTTTTTATTTTTTCACGTAAACAAAAAATCAAGACGATATAGTGCGTTGAAAACTCTTGTGACGTCACTACCCGCTACAATTTTTACCGAGCCGTGACGTCACAAGCCCCTACTCCTGATCTTTGATGCTTTGTATCTTCGTCAGTTTTTATAGATTTGATAAAGGAAAAAATACGTGTCCAATATTTTTCTATAATCTAACTGACGGAATAAACATAATCATATATTTTTTACACAGAAAACATCCCTATTATTTAAGTAACTAGCTGCTGCCCGCGACTTCGTCCCCGTGGAATCCCCGATTTTAAAACATTCTTTAACGCTGCTCCGCTCCTATTGGCTTAAGCGTGATGATATATAGTCTAAAGCCTTCCTCGATAAATGGTCTATTCAACCCAAGAAGAATTTTTCAATTCGAACCAGTAGTTCCTGAGATTAGCGCGTTCAAACAAACAAACAAACAAACAAACAAACAAAGAAACTCTTCAGCTTTATAATATTAGTATAGATTTGTAACATCTCACTTTCCCCCCCAGCTCGACAAAGACGGGCAAGCCTTCCCCCTGCTGGTGGCGGGCGGCGGGGGAGGCATCTCGGTGGGCAGCTTCCGGGACGACGGCTCGCAGCACGCGCGGCCCCTCACCAATGCCACCCCCGAGTCGGGCTACATGTACGGCCAGCCGGGGAAGACTTCAGGTGAGGATACACTTCCGTTTAAGACGTGAATACTTTGCTAAAATTGTTTCCACAGTGCGAGGAAATTAAAAAAATACATGTGGCACTCGGGGACTGCCGCGGTAAAGCTATTGCATAGCATTTTTTATCAACTTATGCAATTATATATTTAGTACTCTGCGTCATTGTGATATGGTCTCGATTCGTTCACCTGGGTTACTGTACTAATGTAAATCACGTACGTTTCACTTAACTTTGTCCCACCGATTGTTTCCGAACGCAGACGTTCGGGTTGACGAACGAAGCGACCATTTTAAAAAGGCGGGGCCTAATCGAATGACGTAGCGGTGTTAGGTTATTTTCGTTACGGAATTTCTGGATTCGGTTGCCAGTGTTGCCACGCTCAAGGCCCGCGATAGAAGCTATGCAATAGCTTAAAAATAGTAATATTGTTAATCGTGTTAAAATAAAAAGTAATCAAACATATATAATGTCGGCTTATAAGCGTAAAATAGCCAAATCCAAATACAGAGATCGTATACGGTTGGAAAGGGCTTCTCAAGAGCAATCGAATGAACCAATAACACACCAGGGGGCTTAGACAAAGTAACATCGCATCAAGTAAATCTGCTGCCGAATAAAATCCGGCCATATTGTTTCGATAACTACCTCGTTTTATCATTCGTTTCGTTATCTTTTTTGACGATCACGATCGAGGCGAAGGCGAACACTGAAAGCGCTGCTTGTCTACGCATTTGTATGGGACAAAAACGATAACGATTTGTTACTTTATGGTTTCGTTACGAATTATAACATTGTCTACCAACTTGCGATAACGATGTCGATTGACCACGTGACTTAACGCGGCTTATGTCAATCCCATACATTATTGTCTTTTCGAACTTCGTTATAGTTTTTAAATTGTTACTTTGTCTAAGCCCCCTGCTGGGCTTATCAAGAGCAATGATAACGATAAAACACCATATGACCAAGTGAAGCAGTGCCGGGAACGTAAAAGAATGAATTCGACCGAGCGAATCAACGACGGTGCCAGTATAATTAAATCTCGATGTGTTCTGTATGCCATTTGTGTCGTACTTTTCGTATCACAGATCTAGAACAATTAATAAAGTTATAACGCAGTAATTAGTTGTGTACTTGATTTATTTCCTGAACCCGACGATAGGATATAGTTGCCTTCATAAAGAAAACATGGAAACCCGAAGAACGAACTAAGTGTTCAAAGATGATTTTGACATACCTACATAAAATAGCGTATCCATAACACAGCCACACCCCAATTTCAGGGTTTCGTACCTCAGTTGGAAAAAACGGAACTCTAATACGATCACTTTATATTCTGTCCGTTTGCCAAGACCCTTTTTCTAAGGGACGCGTGGATTCCTCCACGTGTTCCTGTATTATATTGTATATATTTGATATTAATTTCAGCTTAACTGATGTGGTTCATAATGAAACCAGATCAGTTAAGTTGAAAAGCCCTTTTTTTTCTCCGGATGGGAAATCATCAAATGACTTCTCCCGCTCTGGGCGGAGCGGAAGGGAGTGTCAGACTGTTACTGACTAAAACCCACCCGTGATCCTTCTTGTGCCCGCCGCGTTCCAGGGCCGCGGTGACTCTTTCGAACAAATTCCGCAACAAGTTGAAAAAGCCTGCTGCGTTGAATGGAGCATATTTAATAAGGCCTTGACTTTAGATTGTACTGTCTAAAAATAGGCCTTACATGGTCCGCTTATTGTCTAGTATCGTCTAGAGTAGTAGTGTCTTCTATCGTCAATAAGTACAAGTACAATTTGTCCCCCCGCAGGCGCCGGCGGAGGCTGGGTCGCGCGCGCGGGCCCCACCACGCCCGGCTTCGAGCTCGTCCGCGGCGCCGCGCTGCACGAGGGCGGCGCCGGCGGAGCCGCCTGCGCCGGCCAGGCTCACGGGGGCTTCGGCGGCGGCGGCGGCGGCTGTCTGCGGGGCGGCGGTGGTGGCGGCTGGCTGGGTGAGTAGTACAGGTGTAGCGTGTGCGGGGCAGGCGCAAGGGGGCTTCAGCGGTGGTTGCGTTTTTAGAGGGCGGAGGCGCGGGCAGCTAGCGGGGTGGCTACTGGACACGCAGCGTGCGCAGTGCAGGCGCACGGAGGTTTTACTACGGCTGTCTGCGGGGCGGTGGGGCTGTCTGGCTGGGGGAATACTACAGGCGTAGCGTACGCGTTACAGGTCCACAGGGCCTTCGGCAGAGGCGGCGGGGCGGCGATGGGGGCAGCTGTCTGGTTGAGTATTCGAGGCGTAGCGTACGGGGTCTTCTTTTTGGCTTACAGACGGAAGAAATGTTGTCCTGCTTAATCTCATTTATTTAGAGCATTCGTCTGATCATTTCATTTTAGCTGGTTAATCTGATCATCTGAATTTTTTTACTCTTAGGTCTCTTCTCGCTTTTACTATTTATAGCCTTTGCTGGCGATATGCAAAAAATAAACGATACTTAGTAATTTGGTAAAAGAATTTGAGTTTAAGTTTGGAGCAAATACAGCACTCTCAGAGCACAGATTGGCATTTGAAAGTTCAAAGATTCAAGTTCGTAAGGACACTGACACTAGTTCAGCAATTCTACAGTTTTCAAATGAGAAAAGTTCAAGAACAAGTATAAGGTTACATAGAGTCAAACAATGGGCGGCCTTATCGCTAAAAGCGATCTTTCCAAGACCACCATCATCATGTATGCCCCTGTACAGGCGGGAACACCAACGACAACGGCGGGTCGCACGGCGGCGGCGGCTGGTCGTACGTGTCGGCCAGCCGCGCCGTGCGAGACTACAGCGACGCCGCCGTCGCGCCGCGCACGGGCCCCGGGGAGCTGCTCGTATTCCCGGCCATACACGTGAGTACACTACCTATACTACTGCAGTTTTTTTTTTGAAAGGACCACTCGCATTTCAGCACATTAAGGCTGGTTACTGCTTAACCGGGCACTCCTGTGGTGGCCTTAGATTCTAAGGCCCCCAGCTAGGGCTTACCTAACCTAATCAGCCTTTTAACGTTCCCACTGCTGGGACACAGGCCTCCTCTCTAGGAGAGGGAATGGGCCGTAATCCACCACGCTGGCCCAGTGCGGGGTGCTTAAAACTACTTAAAAACTAAATGACCGCTCGCTAAGGGCATCCCCTGTGGGACACGGGCCTCGGCTTAGCGGGGTCATTGAGGAGGGTCAGCAAGGGACAGGCTGGGTCAGATTAATATTATTTAGGGGATTTAACGCTAATGGCTCAGCAGCGCGGGCTGGCTCGTTAGGCAAAAGTCGGGGGGTATAGTACTGCAGTGCCATCTGTCGACATAACTACTACAAACCTGACTGTTCGGGCGTCTTCGACTACCTTCGGCTGACGTCGGGCAGCGGCGGAAGGCAGCAAAGGCGCGGGTGCGCTCGACACTGAGCTTGGGGTCACGACACTTCGCTACCGGTCTCCAACGACGATACACGCGCGCGTTCATCAACATTGTCACCTAGGAGACTTAAAAATATTCAATTTATACAGTCCACTGCTATCATTTAAAGTCCTCAGATAGGTCCCAAACACTGACATTATTTGTACCAATACTAGGTAGATCGCGCTATCAAAGTTCTCTACGCGATTTAAACATGTAGCGGAATCCATACCACCTCTGAGTTTGTTTCGGTGTTTCTTCTCTAGTCGGCTAGGAAACACCGGCCTCATCTAGCTTAAAATGACCAGAAATATTTGTCGTGTAAAAATGTTGTGTTTAACCTACTTACAAAATAAATATCATTTATCATTTACCACAAAATCGAAAGTAGCGACATCTATGCCGTCACCAACGAACTACGTTAAACAAATCCTGCATCACGGTATCAAAGTTTTCCGTGGGTTTTGATTTTGAACATATACAATCCACTTACCGACATTGTATAGGGACAGGAATTAGGGACATTAATACAAAAGGAACAGTAAAAACTGCGTGATGTGAAAGATCACGGCTAAAAGAAGTATTGGGGATAAGACAGCTTGCACGGAAACTATCTAACATAGTTTCAGGGCCTAATTTTGTTATTTCAGTTAATTTGCGGCGGAGATGCAAGAACTCTTCTTCCCAATATTTCTGTGCTATAGTACCTTTTTTGAAATCAGTTTTGCGTCCGACTTGAAACATATGTATAATAGAAGAATAGAAAACATTTATTCGACATATACACAAAACGATAGCAACAAACAGAAAGTTAAGGAAATGAATCTAAAAAGTTGCGCTGAGCGTGCCATTTACTCAACTCGAAACAGTTCCCGAACGGTTTTCAATTGACCTATATGAAACGTTTCAAATCAGAATTTTTTGCTATCAAAGCTGTACTTGGCTGTTAAACGGTCTGTGAATTGCCAACTCACTCTTGTCTATCAAACTGTAACACAAAATATTATTACAAACACCTTCTGTTAAGCCACAGGTTAAGCTTCCTGAATGGTTCTGTGTTCATGTTCAAGCCAAAATTGTCTCTTAATTCAATTACTGCTTGTCTTGAGTCTTGTTTAGTTCGAGAACGAACTAGTTCGTAAGAGCGCTCCCACAGGCGAAATACTCGAACTAGATCCCAGAACCGCCGCTCTTTAGTTCGTTAGTTACATCGATATGACCAACCTAATTGTGTAACCAGAGCAAACGGGAGCGTGGAGCTGCCCGACCTAAAGTTGCGTCGCCGCTCACTAATAAACTGATAGGCATGTCATTGTTCAATTCAAAGCACACAAATGCAAAATTAAACACGTCATTTAATATATTTTATAAGTAATTTTCTATATTGATCTAGTGGCCGCCCGCTCGAATGTCGAAAAATATCCCAAGGGAACATGCTCCCGGGAGAAAAAGTATCTTATGTCATGTATTATTCCAGACTATAATCTACCTCTGTGTCAAATTTCATCAAGATCCATTCAGTAGGTTTTGTGTGAAAGAGTAACAAACGTCCATTCATCCATCCATCAATCTATACTTACAAACTTTCGCGCTTATAATATTAGTTGGACTAATAGATCAAAGTAAAAAAGAACGTCAAAAACAATCAAAATAATCTGCACAGCAGTACACTGCAAATAACGCGAACAATCTGCCTTTCTTTTTTTTTCTTTAAATTTTTGGGACTTTTATAACGCACAGCGTATGCCAGTCCCATCGTAACCTAATACAAGATACACATCTAACTGAATCTGCCTTTCTCTCAGCTCAATAGCTCAGTCAGCTCCCGTCTCGAAACAACGAGTCCAGAGCTAATGAACTAAAAGAGCGAACTAGTTCGAACAAGCGCTCTTGATCGCGAACTACTATGCACAAGTGTACTTACCTTGCAGGACTGCGACTGCGACTACCGCTGCGTAGCGCTCAACGAGTACCGCAGCGAGGTGAAGTGCTACTGCCCCGCCACTTGGACCACTGACGCGCACGATCCTACCAAGTGCATACGTAAGTTTCTTAATTTTATATACCTTTATTTATTGAAGCACAGCCTTCTCTGAGAAACAGAAAAAAATCAGTGTCGGAGACAAAACGTCGCACCGTCTGCCACTGACCACTGGAGGGCGCCAGCGTCGAGCGGGGAGTGCGGGACGAGGCGCTTGCCGACGGTTGCGCGCGTACTAACCTGTCAACGAGTGACGGATCAAAAAGCACGCGTCCTAGTGTTCTTGAATAAACCGTCTATATTCTACAGTCCACTATTTTATTACTTGCACCTTTGTTATACCCCAACAATCAGCTCAATCGGTTGAAGATATCTGCTTCAAAATTGAGTAGCAAGATTCCACCCGAATAAACATACGCACATACATTGCAAGTTAAATAAAAGCTTTTAAAATTATGTCATTGTGTAGGTATTATATATTTTACACCCACACTAATATTATAAAGAGGAAAGATTTGGTAGATGTTTATGACGAACAAGCTAACCCGCGCAACTTCGTTTTTGTCACATTTTATGACGACTGCTCTGCTCCTATTGGTCTCAGTGTGATGATGATCCTCGATAAGCTCTCCGAGTCCGATATGAAACAATCGATCACTGACAGATTGTTTCAAATCGGACTAGTAGTTCCTGAAATTAGCGCGTTTAAGCAAACAAACTTTTTTTTTTGTTTATCTATATAGATAAACTCGAAAATTACTGACCCGATTTAAAAATTCTTTCCCCATTAGAATGCTACATTATCCCTGAGTAACATAAACTAACTTTATTAAACTAAATAAATGTCCACCTATTTATTGCCTCTTAACATCTACCACGATCGAAATTGTAAAAGCATGAGCAAAACACAAATAGTGTTCGTTTCTGCTAATGTACGTTTAAGTATTTGGCTGATTCAGACTTTTCGCTACATTTTTCACTTTTCTAGAAGCTTTATGAGTATTTCAAAATTAATTTGTTTCAGTGGAAGAGCCGTGGCCCAGAACACCATGGGTGGTCATCATAGTGCTTTCGGTCGCCGTGTTTGTCTGTGCGCTCGCTGTTCTCTGCGTTTGCTTGTATCTTTGTAAGTATATCTACCACACAGCTGGCAACACTTTGAACTATAACACTTTTATTAAATTTATGAATTATATCAACATTGTTATGCTTTGAGTAATGTTTTATAGATTACTCAAAAGTTTTTGTTTATCATATCTATAAATTGAGGTCTCTGCTTATGTACTACAATGAGCAGATACAATTTACATTATCAAATACTAAGTTTCTTTAAACAGCAGATACACAAATAATGATAGTACTGTTACGGGCTTCGGGTTCGTGACGATAAAACAGCCGATTAAATAACCAAAAATGACACTTAATTACACAACACTCATTACAACTTTAAATTCACTAATTATAATACACAAACGCGCTACTAATCACTTAAGTTCACAGTTGAAGATCGCTCTCGAAGTTATCACTTGTATCGCTAATCCAATGCTGACTCGGTCGGTACATGTGCCAGCCTTATATAGGGCGCCGAGTAGTTCCAGAACCTTCCATCGTAGAAAGATCTAGACAGTTCGCGTACACATCGGGCGCGACTGACTAGGGTTCGAGAACTCTAGAATATTCTATCATAGAAAAGCCTCGAAGGTTCTTGACTTTACTAGTTCTGCTACTCGATACTAGATGGCGCTAGTGGTAACGAATTGTGGCGCGCAACAGTACTTAGTATGAAAGAAGAAGTCATGTTGCGTCGTCGTCCCAAATTGGAATTAGGGCAAGCGAAAGACACTAAACATCTAATCACAATAATTCCTCCCCCAGACAACACATACCAACGCAAGAAAGAAGCCGAACAGCAACAGAAACGCCTCCTCGAACAAGACGTGCAGCTGCAGCGCCTGCGCAGTGCCCCGGGAGGGAACGACAACCTCACCATGGCCTTCAACCCTCACTACGGCAGCGAGAGCATCCTCCCGCAGGGCATCGACGTGCGCGGCTTGCCGCAGGTGTCGCGCGAGAGTCTGAAGCTGGTCAAGTGAGTGTGCTACACATACCGTCTTGTCTGCGTGGACAAAGGTGTCACACAAGAGACGCATCTCTGTCCTCTATGTGAACCTTGTCAGATCCAGATTTGATCAATATCAATTAAACCTTAAATAACAGCACACAGTGCAATGGTCCAGAATAGGGTATTTTACTGTAAAAATCTAATTAGTCCGTCTGATAGATTTCCAAAAAATATTGGACACGTATTTTTTCTTTTTTCACGTAAACAAAAAATGAAGACGATACAGTGCGTTGAAAGCTCACGTGACGTCACGTCGCTGGTAAAAATTGTAGCAACGTAGTGACGTCACGTGAGTTTTCAACGCACTGTATCGTCTTCATTTTTTGCTTACGTGAAAAAAGAAAAAATACGTGTCTAATATTTTTTGTAAATCTATCAGACGGACTAATTAGATTTTTACAGTAAAATACCCTATTGTGATAGCAACTATTTTTGAAGTAAAAGGTCAAGTGAACTTCGCAATTAGCTGTTGTAGAGAGTGAACGGGTTGAAGACAACCTTATTGCTTGCAATTGCAGTATTAATATATAGTTACGACTTTAAATCAAGTAAAAGAAATTCATTGGAAAAGAGCAATGGAACAAAAACGGTCGATCACTAATTGTTATACTATATATATCAGCCATTTGCCGTCCACTGCTGAACGTAAGCCTCTCTCAAAGAGCGCCAACCATCCCAGTCTAGAGCAGTCCACATCCAACCGCTGCCAGCCACTTTCTTCCAATCATCCATCTATCGTGCTGCATGTTCATTCTAACTATAAACGTCAACTCTAATAATATGCTATATGTTATTGACAAAGTTAGCAGCCCATACGAAAGCTCCCAGTTATGGCAGCAAGGCAAGCACCATCACATTTTAGCCAACTTTATGAAGAAGAAATCACACCGTCCATTACTGAAAACAGTATGGAAAGCTGTTCGGTAGTATTTGAATGCATAGTGTACAGACAGAGACAGAGACACAGGTAGATAGACTTTGTTTTATAATACATAGTGATACTAATCTTATTTTTAACCCCAGGGCCCTCGGGCAGGGCGCATTCGGCGAGGTATACCAGGGTCTGTACCGGCACCGCACCGGAGACACGGTGGAGATGCCGGTCGCCGTCAAGACGCTGCCGGAACTGTCCACCGGACAGGCCGAGTCCGACTTCCTCATGGAAGCCGCCATCATGGCCAAGTTCAGTCACCCTAACATCGTGCATCTTATTGGAGTGTGCTTTGATAGGCATCCGAGGTAATGTAGCTATATTTTTTAAATTTAGTTTGTTAAGACCGATGCTTAGTATTTTGTAGGTAGCTTTATGAAGTTCTACATCGTTTAGCTAGAATGCGTGTTTTGTAATCTGAATAATATTGGCGTTTTAACTTGACCTCGAAAACGATTATAAATCAAGATTAGCGTTTTATAAAATTGATTTTCACATGGAAACGGATACGTTATTTGTGAGAAAGTGATTAAGATGTCACATCTTATGAAACCTTTTCTTATGTTGATGATACTTTGTCAATCTCTAAATTAAATCTCGATTTAAACTTTTTACCACGAAGGATCTAACTCGAAACTTGTTCTTAAGTCATCCTACTACACAATTCAATTTTTACCTGCCATCAGATAAAGTTGGTCTGTAAAAATTAGTGTTTGGTACACTAATTTTTACAGACCAACTTTATCTGATAAAACCCAAGACACAACTCCACTATTTGAACCAAATATTCCACCAACAGGTTCATCGTCCTCGAACTGTTAGCGGGTGGAGACCTAAAGAACTTCCTTCGGGAAAGTAGACCGAAGCCCGAGCGGGCCAGCGCGCTCACTATGAAGGACCTACTACTATGCTCCATCGATGTCTGCAAGGGATGCCGGTATCTGGAGAGCAAGAGGTTTATACACAGGTAAGATGCATGAGTGAGTGAGTGAGTGAAGTGAACGTGTAGCTAAGTCATGATCAAACCGGCTTCATCTAGCTTAAAATGACAAGAAATATTTGACGTGTAAAAGTGTTATGTTTAACCTATTTACAAAATAAATATCATTTATCATTTAACCGCACGAATCAAGCGTAGATATGTTCTTCCGTTTACTAGGGAAGAAACGGATTGAGATCGAATGCAAATAAGATCGGTTGAAACAGCCGTGTCATCTATGTATATTTATTTCCATCAACAGCAGTGTCTTTTATGAGATGAGTTCCAAAATGTCTCTTGGATAAAAAGTTACACACATCTATATCAAATTCTTTAATGATTGATAAAATACTAGTGTATTTTGCTTACTGCAAGAATTATCAATACCGATGCATACTGAGACTCAGTAAATTGAGTCTTCTTTTTTCCTGTTCACAGTCCAGAGGCTCTTTGTTCTAAGATTTATCTAAGAAGACTTTCATACACACATTTAGTAGTTGTGTATATGTTTACAATAATAATATAGTTTTAAGGCCACTTTCTTCTACAACTTTCAGCTGACTTACTCAGAGGTTTAGCTGAAATTGAGAAGTTATCTAGCCAAGGGACCGACTACCCTGATAATAACCTTACTTATATGTATGTAAGTTGAGCTAATATCCGCAGCTCCACATCCAAGCGGGTGGGACAAATATACCATTCGATTTACCCTAGCTCCTCAAGAAGGGTAAGCAACGACCTGATGTAACTTAGTCACGAAGTTCTTAGTCCTGTAATCATGAGCTACTAGGCAGCTTGGAAGCTGATGATGTGCTGCAGGCTCGTCCACCTTCACGCAGGCTCTATAGAGTGGCCTACCTTCCCCCAGGGACATAGCCGCCCGCAACTGCCTGCTGACGTCACGCGGCCCGGGCCGCGTGGTGAAGATTGCGGACTTCGGTATGGCGCGGGACATCTACCGCTCCGACTACTACAAGAAGGGCGGCAAGGCCATGCTGCCCATCAAGTGGATGCCGCCCGAGGCCTACATCGACGGCGTGTTCACTATCAAAACTGATGTCTGGTGAGTGTACAGAAGATAGTTCGATGAATCAGAAATATTAGCAACATCTACCTCTCCCACGCCTACAAGAAGGGCGCCAACGCCGTGCTGCCCATCAAACTCAAATCGTTTATTTCAAATAATCAATTTAAAACCACTTTTGAATTGTCATGGTCAGTCAGTCAAAGATGTTAAGCTATTTGCAAATTGCAAAGCGTAGATCTTTATGAAAAAGAACGTGCAAGAAACTTCATGGACACTCTTTTAAAACAATGAATTTCTAAACAGTTGTGTTACAATTATCACACCTACGTATTCTATTGACTGTGGCTCCATAGATAAAAATATGAGTTTCCCCGATCGCAGGTCATTCGGCGTGCTGCTGTGGGAGGTGTTCTCCCTGGGCGTGATGCCGTACACCGGCTGCGCCAACCGGGAGGTCATGGAGATGGTCTCCGGGGGAGGACGGCTGGAGAAACCCTATGGTTAGTCACCAACGGATTCAGAGTCAACCGTATTATGAACGGCAAAGACTCATGGCATCGTGTCACTGTTGCTCTGTGTTGAAGAAAATATTCAATTCATTATTACACGTCAATGTACCGCGGGATAACTCTTACTCCAAAAATGAAGGATTGTTGAGTTAAGGACTTTTATGTGAGATGAAGATAGGCAGATAGTTTTGAATTCTTGTGATACCAACAATCATGTTCTTATTCATGGAACAGTCTAAAGATTACATGGGTATTTGTACTCTTTAGACTCGAAGTCATAATGAAAGTCAGTGCTTTGTGTGTTTTCTAATTGACTGAGTCAAAAATGTTTTGCTATGTATAAATATGACCTTATTCCTGGTATCCACATACGAATACTGTTAAGTTTTCATTCTTTAACGCAATCAGTATTAAAACAATTTGTCTACTACATCAGAGATAGAGTGAAGATCATCGAATAACGTTTCTTTTTCATATACAGGTTGTCCACAAGAGATATACAGGCTGATGTGCGAGTGTTGGAACCCGACGCCAAGCGAAAGGCCCTCATTCGCTCATATGTATGAGAGGATGCAACGCTTTGTACAGGTAGGTGTGCCTAGATATAACCTTGCTTTAAAGTTGCAAGGGACAAAGAGATGTTACAGTCTCAAAGAGATGTCAGCGTAGTTGAAGAGGTCCGATAGCGCCAATGCCAGGGTTGAGGAGATTTAGAAAGAGTCACCGCAACCCTGGAACGCAAAGGGCATTAGGCGGAACATTGATGGGTTTTAGTCATTAAGAGTCTGACACTCCGTTCCGCTCCGCCCAGAGCAGGAGGAGTCACTTGATGATTTCCCATCGACAAAAAAAAGTGAGAATCCGCCCTCCATTAACCAAAACTGCAATGTCAAAAAATGACGTCATGGACTGAATGTGCAAAAGAAACTCCTCCTAGATAAATATATTAAACGGTTTTGTAGTTTCAGTATGACAGCTCGCTCTCAGGGTCTTAGGCTTGAGGCAGTCATGCAGTTTGTGGTTGAAATAGGACATCTAAATATTTAACTTCGATTTTTTTTTTAACTCTTCATGCCCGCTGTGCCAACCAGAGTTATCTTTAACTCAGAATTAGTTACTAACACGAGGTTAAAAACATATTCTATACGTAAGCCGGGTTAAAATTAACTCAGAATAATAACTAAATTGACAGGTCCACTTAAATCTGTGTGGTTCTTTCCTCTAAAGACCATTTCAGACACAGATCTGCATGGTCCTCATATAACGTATTTTGTATGTGAGGTGTACATCGACATATTAGGGTCTCATTTCAGTCTAGCAGTTTGAGTTATTTATGTGGTCTACCCAAATGTCCTTACTTTGGTATTGTTTCGTCAAATCGTTGAACTCCTTACAAGTTCTAAGTTTGAGCTACACGATAACTGACAAATGCTTGCACTGTCTGGACAGGATCACTCAAATCTGTGTGATACGTTCCTCAAAAGGCCACCTCAGACATTATCCAACATGGTTCTCATATGATTTGATCAGTACGGATTGTATGGACTTTAAAAGAGACTTTGTCCTCTAAGTTTGTTTCGGTGTTTCTTCTCAGGGTAGTTGGCTAGGAAACACCGGCCTCATCTAGCTTAAAATGACCAAAATATATTGGAAGTGTAAGTGTTATGTTTAACTTACTTACAAAATAAATATAATTTATCATAACTCTGGTTTGTGCAACTGGCTCTTCAAGATTTAATGATTCATTTGTATCATTTCAATCACATACAGTTTGTTCTGTTTGATATCGCAGATGTACATAAGTCTGTTGATTATCAATATTATCTAATACAAACTTGAGAAGTTGGTTTCGAGTTATTGTAACATGCCTGCCATTTTCCCTAGGACCCTGCCATAGTAAGTGCTCCGCTACCAATAGTGCGTTCGCTCTTACCGCCTCATACTGAGATGCCTACCAATGCCAACGGACCGCAGGTGAATAATCGAGATGGTTTTATAATAATATTGGTGAATAAGGGCGAGTTTTTTTTTTATCCCCAGTTAACTCACCAAATGGTTAAAATTGTTATATTAAGACCGGGTGGCATGGTCTATACAAAGTTCAACCATGTCGTACAGAAAATTAAAGTATCTGAAAGAAAGGATAAAAAGATGTATAAGAATTTGGTATACTTATGAATCTCATACTTACAGTCCAACAAGACAAATTGCTGTGATAATAAATTCATATCATTCGGTCAGGCGCAGTTATCGTATTGAAGTAGCTGCCGCCCGCCGCTCCGCTCGCATGGAATTAGTACTTCCTGTCTTTTATACTTACAGCCAATATATTACTCTGATACAGCTAAATCACTGTAAAGTTTCATCGAAATCTGTTCAGCAGTTTTTGCGGTCAAATCAAATTTGTGTCTGTAAGACGTTTGGTCATTTTGAACTTCTTCTTTCTTTAAATGCTTTTTTTGATCAATTGTTAGTTACAACTAATAGTTTTTAACTAATAATTTTATTGATCCAAAAAAGTATTTTAACGAAATTTTTATCACAGTTTTAACCGTTGGTTGCGTTAAGTACGGATTAAAAACTCGCCTTGAAAGAGGTGTTGTTCCGAAAAAAATAAAACTAAGAAAGATTTATTTTGATAAATAATTATAAAACTTAAAAAAAAATGTGTGGAAACACATAAACGAAAAATAAAAACAAATTGTAACAGATCTTAAAAAAAAGGAATTATCTAGCAATGTTGCTTAAAAAAGAACGAAACGAATTATTAGAAATGTGGGTAGTTTTAAATGTTAGCAGTAATGTGGTCGTTTTATTTGTATATAATATTGTTTGTCACAGTAAAAGTTATTAGTACCTTATATTATTTTACTAGTTTCACGGACACCCTATACACTTGTAGATTTACCCCTTTTTAGTTAAATTGTTAATTTGTTACAAATATTTTCGAGTAAAGTAATATTAGTTAAATACCCGTAGGGTTTTGTTTTTTAGAACCTAGGACCACATTTAGAAAATATTCTACGAACGGAACAACGCCTCTAAAATAGTAACATTTTGTTAAACAGAAATCGTAAAAGGTCCCTTTTCACAAATGTGTGTATAGCCTACCTAAAAATAAAACAAAAAAATAACTAATAAAAATCAAAAATACTAATGCGTACTACATTTTTCTCTTTTTTTCCAAATGTTTTCGCTCTGGCTACTAGAAGCAAGTAAATGGATTTTTTTATTAATAAAACATATGATTATTTTATTTTCTAATTCGGTGTTAGCGATCCTTATAAGAGCCCGTGCTTACGAGTTCGCATGACTACCTCCATTTTTATTTTTATTTATATAAAACTACCCGCCCTCTCCTAGAATGAAATTCGCGTAGAAAAATAGATCCCCAGTAGTTTAGTACGAGATTCATTGGAATGTGAAAAGAGATCATCAATATAATCGCATGTTTTTCCATAACATGTTTCAGTTCATTGTTTAATTATTTATTAATTTTCTTCTCCACCATCATAGCTTACATTTCAAAGAATCTCTAAGATCGGTTATTTCAGAGACTTGGGTGTTTACTTGCCTAGTAGCTATAGCGGGAATCTATTACCTATATATCTATTTTCTTTTATTACCTTTGTCCTTGCCTCTGGGTTTTGTAAAATGAACCTTAAGTTTTATTAAACAAAGTTCATTGTATATTATTTTTGTTTTGGAGTTTTTTACAAAACACAGTGGTATGCACGCGTAGAATTAAAAGTGAAACACAGGGAGATAATAACAAATAACAAAATATTTTTTTAAGCAAGAAAAGCTTTTCCGCAATTTTTTGGTAATACATTCCGTCGAACAATTTAATGAGGATATATCATCAAATATACCACAACCTAATATAACTGCTGTATCAAAATAGTTACAAAAACAACGTTGGCATTTATTAGCAAGAACATTTTTTTTATTATAAATGTTTAGTTGAGCACAATTAAAGCGTTTGTCAACGTGCACAAGAAGTAAGCCCTAAATACTAATTATAGCACCGGTGTCATCATCCTGTATGCCTAAAAAAGGGAAATGAAACTTCCACAACCCCAAAATTAATAAAGAATACTGTGACTGGTTAACAAAATTTAAACCAAAAAGCAGACACAAATAAATTCAATAAGGGTTTTAGGGTTTAAAAGGGTCAATTAAATCAGAGAATGATGTACACTTAAATAAATAACCAAAAGATATCGGAAGGCTCTAACCTCGAAATCTCCCTGTGACCGTGTGCGTGTACTGAGCGTGGCATGTTGGCAGCGACCACCGGCGTGCGACTACCTCGTGCCGATGTCGCCGCAGGACAACCCGCCGACCAGCAATAGGTAACGCCTTTTCATATCTGAGGGTGCTGGCAGGAAAGACAAGCAAACAAAAAGTAGTAGGTTGAAATCAAATAAGCAAGATGAAAGTAACAATTTGTGATTAAAACATCAACTCAATATGTCGTCCATATATAATATGTAAATACTTTTTTTTGTGTTGTGCCATCAAATCTGCAATTTTTGGATATTGTTAGTCCGAAACAGGCAATACAGATGATTTATAATATGCTAGAAAGAATACACAGCTCAAATGGCTATCGAAAAAAAAAATTGGGATCTGATGATAAGCCATGACCGCATCCACTAACGTTATACGATATTTCTGTATAAAACCGGTGTTAATTTAATTGATACCTGCCAGTATCCTCAAGTACTAATTACAGAGCTACTTCTAAAATCTAACTTATATGTGGCACCTCCTCTCACAGTTCGATGTTGTATAGTAACATACTTTACAACTGTCAGATTACTTTTGTATATCTAAATTTTCTCAAACATTTCAAATATTTATAACTTTCAGATAGAAATCTAGCCTGAATTTGGTAACAATTCCTTAATGACAAGCAGAAAATTTTTTTCTAATACTTAAAATTGAATTTAATGATGATGATGATGAAAAAATTAACACATTTATTTCGATTATTTGAGAAAATTTGGATATTAAAGCAAGCAGTAACAAAGTATCAAACTGCTTTAGAAAGACAGCAGTGGCAGCATGCGATAGACGCTGAACTTTCCTTACCAGCTGATGTTTCTAATTTAAACAGATTCTGATAAACAATTGAATAATATGCTACACTTTAAACTATTGCCAGCAGCAGCCTTTATTTTTTTACATTTTTTTTTATATTATGCCAGTTGCTTTGATGCAGAAGTAAACGACATATGAAACAAAATGATCATCTAAAAGAATAATAGTTGATGATCAAAACCTGTATTTTTGTCAGATTATGTAATTTACAAAATTTAATAAAATCCAATATTGATGCACTTAAAATTACATAAAAGTACTTCCTAGACTTATAGATATAACCCGTCAACATCCAATCCAAGCAACTCGGCTGAACCAATCACATTTTTACAAAGCTTGTCAATCGCACAATCAATGTCAAACATCCCATGTCAGTCTACAATCCTTACCAATGCAAGAACATTGTTGTAGCCCAACGGAACCGCTGGTCCCTCATAGCAAATCGCAAACGGTGGTGCCGGATCAACCAGAAACGGAGGATTCACAATATCCACCTCTTCTGAAAGGTATTTTGGTTGTAGAATAAGAAATCGATGTAGAAGCGAAACTTTAAAAAATCGTTCACCACGTACAAGACACACGTACAGTACTTGAATATACTCGTGCAAATAGAAATAACAAAAATGATATATCAACGATAGTGTATGTCCGACAGGGCTGCACTAAAAAGGTTCATTTCAGCGATATATTAAACAGACTGAAGCTGTTTGTTCCTGATTGTAAAACGCGATACAATCCTGTGTTGAACATACGCGTCAAAACTGTAGTCTAATCATTGCCTTCAGAAGTTTCGCTTCTATACATTCTTACTCTATCTATTCAACATGGTATTCTATAAAGCTATCTATCGACATGTCAAACAGTCGACCAAGATTATTCAGATAACAATTTGCTGATTATTCAGGAACGAAAACCTCCCATTTATGTGAACCGAATGAACCCTTGCTCGGATCTACCAAACTTATTTTTGATTTCAACCTTGAATGGAAAATGTCCCTAATTTTAATTGCATCTTGTACAATCTAAGGCAGATCTTTTAAAAAATATTATTGGACTGATACTGATCATGTTTTTGAATTGTTTTTTTGCTGTAGCATCACAAGAATATGGCAACATTCCAACGGCATCCCGGATCGGCGCAAACGCAGCAAGACGCGATGTTTGCGCTACCTCCGGCGCCGAGACAAGGACCACAACAAAGTTTCTGCAGTCTAACTCAACAGATAGGTAAGTTACATTGTTACCAGCACCTTTAATAACAATAAATCTGTTAGAATCAGCTTATCGAACAGCTTCTAGAAGAATAGTAGTAGAAATCTGTAAGATTGGACAGGAGTTTCAGCACTAACCGCAAATTCTTGCTGTATGTCTAGGCTAGGTCAGCAAAGAACTTGTTACACTTCTTTTATGTAAAAACCAGATCTTTAACATCTGCAAGTGTCATCTGATGACGTAAATATTTGTGTACATAAATGTCAAAATATAAGCTCTTCAAGTTTTTCAGTCATTATAACACTTTTTGCGAATGGACAACTAGAGTCACTATAATATTTTATTTTCAAACTGTTTTGTCGTTCAAACGTGTCTTTAGTGTCTAGTTGAAATAAATGAATTGACTTTGATGTTTAGTTCAACTAAGTATATCACATACTTCCAGATTGCTAAGCTCAGCAGAGGGTCCGTCACTGGACGAGATAACCTCGGAGTGTGACGACAAGCCAGTCATATGGGAGACGTCGTTCACCGAGCCGCCTCGCCTCGCCACGCCGCGACAGAGCATCGACAATGGACCTGCCGTAAGTATTCAATTTATTACAAACATTTGTACAGCAGATTTTAAATCATATTCTCTCTTGCAGATTGAATTAGGAACGCACAAGTTGTTGGACAGAGACTTTTTTTACAGCCAATCAACGTTTGGGTATTTTAAATTCGAATTAAAAATCTGTCTTTTCTAAATCTATTATTAGCATTTAAACTACATAATGGTTATTTATTTTTCAAATAAATCTTATTTTTAGTCTAGTTTTTGAAATAATGGCTAAAAATAATGTAGTTTTCGATCAGAATCCAGAATGAATCCTTAGAAACAGCTGCATAATTATCCAGATGATAATTATGATAGGAGGCAGTTTACAGACAGCGATCTTTAAGAACGAAGACCTTTATTCTAATGAAATCTACCTTACAGGTCGAGAAACTTATAAGCATAACCCCGACCTCACCCAAACCGCCTGAAAACGCTCTCACAAAAGCCATAGAGACAAACGTCATAGACAAAACCAACCACAAGAATGCGTTAATGCCCGAAAGGAAAACAGCGCCCATTGCGTCTCCAGACCCGCCCCGAATTAACGCATGGGCTAAGGATACAGTGAAATACACTCCCAAGCCGAAACCTCTCTGCCTCGATGCGGCACAACTAGAACAAAACCTAAACGCGTTGAAGAAAAACAGTGGATCCGTCAATTTGACAACAATGAACATGAACATTCTGCCGCCATACATCAACGTTGTAACCCCAAACAAGTTGTCAGAATCAAAAACCATACAAATAGACCCTAAGAAGGCGGTGATAGACGACTTGCCGAAGGAAACCGAGCCGAAAGAGGAAAAGGGGAAACTGAAGCAATCGAACTCGGCGGCGAGCCTGCTGAACGGGCCGATGACGGACGTGCCCTACGCCGACAGCGACAACGCGTCCTCCAGCTCCAGCAGCAACCAGATAAGCAAGAAATTCGACGATAGGAATATAGTGAACAAACAGGGTAGTAATGGCGAACATGTCGGCGACTCCGAGATTAGCTGTTAGACGTTGCGGCGCCAGTGACGTGGTTGTGTTGAGACTGTGCCACCGTGACACTCAGTGAAATGTTACATATTACTAGTTGTAAATATTTTTAAAAATAAATAGACTTTGTGATGGCGACGTAATATTAATAAAATATTTATTTTGAAAGTTTTTTGTATTTTTATCGTACGTGTACAAAATGTGTTTTATTTCCGTTACGGATAGTAGTTTATTTGACAAAATGGCTTCCTCGATGCTTATAGTCATAGTTTATTGTTGCTCAATTAGCTCAATGTTTTGCAAACAAATATTACCTAGATGGAATAAAGGCAGTTAGTTTTTCTACTTAGATATTTTATCGGAAAATCAGTTGTGTAATTTTAAATAAAAACTTTTTGTAAATAAACTGGGCTTCGTAGCTGTTTATTTTATATAAAAAAAAATGTATAATATTGTTTCCGTCAAATTTAAATATAACGACTTCAGATGCACGTTTGTTCTCAAACATTTTACAAATGTTTGTGAACTAGGCCCAATTTTATACAGAATTTTAAACAAATTTACACCCGGTGATACATTTGTTTAAAGATTTGAGAGTAAATGTGTTCTGGACATGTGTTGAACTTTACATATTTTGAAAACAAACGCACACGCGAAAATTATATTGCTTCATAAATATCTAAAAATTGTAATTAAGGCCACGGAACGAATTATACGATTCTGTCTTTTTTGTTGATCTTCCAGGACCTTTCGTGGTTTTTATAATCATATAAATGGAACAAAACACGCAATGTCAGTATCCTGTTACCTTACTCATTAAAAATAAGTGAAACTACTATATTTTTTATTTATATGAAAAAAAAATCATGAAAGGCCCCTCTCTCATTCCTAGAATAAAATAGACACCGTAGTCGCTTAAAATGTTTGTAAATAATAATAAAAAAAATGTAGGTATCTATGTACATCCGCCCTTTAAAAATACGAAATATATAACGTTTCACGTAGATTTACAACAGGTAACACTGTGTTTCGTTTGTAAAAACTTTAAGTGATGTTAACTAAGAATATTCTGGAGTTTTCTTTTAGTGTTGTTAGATTTGCCATATTAAAAAAATATACACTTAGAAGATATAAAAAATAGATTTATTATATATATATATGAAATTAAAAATGTGTAAATTCACATGAATGCTTTAATTACTGTAAGATAGTTTAAGATAAGAGTTTTTTTCAGTCGGTAGTAGTGCCAGTTCGTTTAGTTACTGCCTACTTGGATGTGCATTTAGTTTCGTTTTAGGCATGAAATTACAGGGTATCATGGTAATTTTCCTTTCTATTCCGTTTGAAAATCCATCAAATCTTTTCCTCGGTGTATTTGGTATTGACTCTCTTGGCCACTCACTAAACTTGCAGGGTGATTTTTAATATTTACATTGGCAATATTTCACGGAGCTATAACAGTCATATCTATAAAAAAAAAACTTGTGCGATGGGATCAACTCTGGAATATGAAGAAAAATAACAACTGTTCAGTACATTTATGTTGTACAACCGATTTGTTTTTGAGATTTCATTTCATTGTTGGTCTTACATTGAAGATAGTCTTGACTTTTCACCGTCAAAAAGATTACCAGTGATTTAAAAATCACCTTGTATTCTATCTTTTTCGAAAAAAGAATGAGAAACGTATGTTGACAGCTAAAAGAGCTCAGTTTGTTTAGCTGTCAAACTAGCTTGGAATGTAACTGTCACTTTATAATAGGTACTACTGTCTTCTCGTTCTTTTTACACCTGCGAAGCAAGGATAGCAATAGTTTAGTTTGTGCTATGAGAATCACCTTTCAGAAATAATTGTTTCTCCTGTGCCAAATATTGACTTCTTTGTGTGATACTGACACCACTGTGTAGACTTCGATTTTTATAGCTTAGTTTAGTACCAAGCCTTTTCGGATCACAAAAGCCGTGAGGCGCTAGACAAAGTGCCATTCTAAATTAGACCAAAATATTAGGGATTGATCTTGTGCGATTTTGACAGTGTTTGTCAATTCCATAATTCGCAGTTAGAATGTCACTTACTAGATGTCACTTGTCTAGAGCCTATGATGACTTACCGGTTTTATTTTCAATCACAAATGTTCCGATCTAAACTCGGCTATAAATATCAAAATTAAAGCTATGCTGATTATTTTCACGTTAGAATTTTACTTTGTTTTTCGATAAAATATTTGAGAAAGTAGTTACACTCAAAATTATTTCAACTATAACAGTTAGTGAGGAAATCTATTTAAAAATAGTTTTAACTACCTGTATTTAATATTGTAAAAAGGATGTACAGATACAGAATATGTTTTTTGTATTTTTCTGCGATGTATAATTGTATTAGGTAACGAAAAAAAATCGAAGGATTCATTTTGAGTTGAGCCATTTTTTAAGCATCTCTTAGTTGTCATTCTTTAGCATTAGTATATAAAATCCTGTTAATAATTTTAAACAATTCAAAATTACGAAATGGTCAATGGCAGTCGTAAAAAAGACTCTAAAAAATTAATGAAGCAAAATATTTATTGACGAATAACGTTTTACTGTCACTTCTAACTTTGCTCAATTTAGAAATTACTTTTGAACTAGTAATGAATCTTTTAAATCTTTTTTAATAAAAAATGTAATGTGGTTGTGAAGTAAGTAGGATACGGACGATAAAGAGAAAGAGCGTTGTAAAGAGTTCCTTTTTATTGAAAAAAAAAATATAATCGAGTGACTTTGAAATGTTATTCTTCATAACTTTTAGTTTTAAAATTAAGTGTTGTGTACTGGTGTAAAACAACGAAAAGAAGAGAAATTGTTTTAGAACATTAAAACAGGAGTTTTTTTATTTATTTTACGAGATGCAGTATTTATTTCTATTTTATTAATCCCTCTAATATTAGGTAATGTAAGCTAAAATAATCAGTAATGAAACTTTATATATTATATGGTATATAAAATACGAAATGAATATGTAAAGTTTATAAAATAACAATAAAACAAAAAAGTGTAATTGATATTCAAAGATAAAATCAATATTATAATAAATGTACATCTTGTTTGATTTTTACCCCTACCATCAAGAAAATAAACTTTTTTTTATGGATTGGAAATCATCAAATGGCTCCTCTCCCGTTCTGGGCGGAGCGGAAGAGAGTGTTAGAATTTTACTGACTAAAACCCACCCGTGTCCTAATGCCCTTTACGGTCCAGGGCCGCGGTGACTTTCGAATAAATTCCGCATCATGAAAATACACAACCGCACCCCAATTGCGTGGGAAACTCATAAAGCCGCCTATTGTTTTCACAATCGAAAGGAAACAATTTATACGGTTGCAATGTCAAAATGAAAGCATCTGCGGCCAATTGCGTATATTTTTCGCGCAATAGGCTGCGGCTTTATAAAAAATATTTTCTCGTACCTACCCTTCTTGCCATAATAAAACAAATATTTCTAGGCTTGCAAATATTTTCTGTCTTTATTCTTACATTCATTTAATTGGTGTAGGTACCTATCTATTTGAGCTCTGCTAAGGTCAAAAACCATAGCTCTCAAAAACCTCTGCTAAAAATCGTTAAATATGTATACCACGCCAGCCCTCCTAATCAAGTTGATAATCTGCAATCGTTAACGCTAGTCAAATGCATGGGAATGAAATCAACTCAACGTTAAGTCACGTGGTTAGAATAAACGAATAGAAAATTCTTAGCCAAGTTCACATCGCTAAAAACTTTTTACAATACGAAACGAAAACGATACGAAAAGGTTGTAACTGGATAGGGGGACAGGTATCCTTACTGACTCGCAACACGCGAACAGTTATCCTTTCTTACCTTATGGTCTCTCCCGAGGTACTGCAACGGTTTTCCTCTTATCTTCGAGGGCGTCAGCAATCAGTTCATGCTGGAGACTCCTCGACCGGTTGGTGTGACCTGGCAGCTGGCGTCCCTCAAGGCGGTATTTGTTCTCTATTCTTATTGATCTTATAACTAGTGAGCTTCAGTGTGCGTATCATCTATATGCTTACGATCAACAGCTTAATTGTCAGACAGGTGTTGACAACGTATCGTATGCAATCGAGGAGCTTAACGCGATCGATTACGTTAAAAACTCGCAGTTAGTTCTCCGATTTAATAATCTAAACGAAGTAAAAGAGTAGGATGTAAGGTTCGTTGCTGGTGGCGTTATATATTTGTTGCCTACCCCCATGGCGAATAATAATTTAATCAGTCAGTTTGTGTATGTGTATATTTTGAATTTGTTATAAAGGTATTGTGGGAAAAGTGGAACCAGAAAAAAAAACAGTAGCATTAATTTTAAACGTTCATTTTATTTGTTTCCTATTTAAATAATATTTTTACAAAACTCTAAACATCAATTATGTTTTACAAATATTAACGCTTGCAGCGTTTATGGTACAGTTGGCGCTAAAGAAATAAAGCCAGGCTTACTACTAATTAATAGTAAATCACTACTCAAAATTGAGATAACGAACTTACGATATTACCACAAAAACCATCACCTTGGATTTAAACTGTCAGAAAAAAACAACGGCGTTGCCTCTATGGTAAGATCGTAAGAAACTCCTTAGAATTTATTTAAAAAACATTTCAGCAGACTTTTTGAGTTATGATTTAGATTTACATTCTCTTTACTTTGAAATAGTACGCAAGCAAAATATTATAAGTACTTTTTGTTTGCATTTTATTGGAAATATAAAAAAAACGTTATTATACATACGTTAGGTACTCAAAAACTATTGTATCACAAAAAAAAACTAAGTAATATTTGTAAGTAAAGAGATGTTTAATTTTATTTAGTAATTAAGTTAGGTAGGTAAATAATATTTAGCGTAAAGCTTAATCAAGTGCAGGTCGTGTAGCCTGGCAGAACGAAACCTACAATGCATCTTGTTTAGATCTTTTTTAACAGATTTTTCCACAGCTTCTACCAAAAATTCGCAATAAAATACTGTGCTTAAACTACGTCTGTGCTGTGAAAAAACATTAATCACGCAAAATTAACTCTTTCTTCCATTAACTTGAGTATTCCGACCTATAGTACATTATTAATACGAAAAAAATATCATAAATGAAAATATTTGTTCTTATTTAAGCTGGTTGTAAAATGTGATGTGGTATTGCACTATAGAAAATATACTAAAACTAAAAAAGGTTAAATATTTCTAAAATACATCGATGTATGAATGATATGAGCAATATAAAGGGATTTATTATAGGTTCAGCAAAGTTTAATTCTACATTTAATAAAATCGGACATTTATAGAAAACAAATCTAATCTCATACACTTTTAGTGGTAAATAATAATAGCCAATCCTAATGATACCGTAGGCATTATTAATTAAATCACATTTAATTATTATTTAATATGTTTCCTTACTTAAACCTTAACTTTACGAGAAAATAATATTTTACAAAGGAAAGATATCAAGTACAAATAATATAAAAATAATAATTAAAACGAACAGTGCGACGGCGATGCATTATAAAGCGGTTGAAAACAATTTGATTTGTGCGGAATAAATAAAAATAAATAGGAAAAATTGCATCGCTCCCAAACAATGAACATTTTCATTTTAATCGTCAGTTATTAAAAGAGCATAACTTTTATTTCAATCACGAGGATTTTAAGAAAACACAGAGGATCAATTCTGTATTTGGCGGTAAAACAATATGGCGTCGAGTTGACGTTTTTTTATTTATTTTTGATACCTAACGTTAAAATGGATAGTAAATAAATTATAATTTCATCATTGATAAGTTAATTAATTAAATTAACAACTACTTTATATTTTTTTTATTTTCTTCTTAAACTTAATAAAATAAAACAAATCGTTGACTACTTTTGGACTATCAAAAATTCACTATAACTATGCCTAAATGCATTGAGACACAACAATTTTGTATTTCATTGTTTTTTTTTTATTATTAAAAAAATGTTTTTTATTTTGCCATCTCATTAGTTCATTTTTTATTACTATTTCTAAGAAGCAATCTTCTTTTTCCCCAAATACAGAAATACCTCGAAGATGTTACAATATCTGAACATAAAGCAAATATTAAAAAAAAAGATTCTTAATCTAATAATAATAATTTAACTACCGATGAAAAAATAAACAAGTTATGTACTTCTTTGCCACGTTAATTGAAGAATTCATGGCGAATAAAAAAAACATGCAAATGGAGTGTAAAAGACAAAAAAAAAACTCATTTTACTTGCGATATTGTATCATCTTTCACACTTGACAAAAGGAAAAAATAAAAAAGGACTTGTTCGACACCTTACCGCGTGACTATGAACAATTCAGGATCCCCTGCAATATTATGCATCACATTGCACATCACACAACTAGGTCTTATCCACAGTTTGAATCGACACAAAAGTAATACAAATGTAGATTTTGCGTCGACATCAAACTCTAATATAACACTAACAATTAGTATGAACACACTGCGCTGTATCTTTAATTTGTTGATACAAAAACAATCAGCTCATTTTGACAGTAAGTGTCAATTTTTTTGACAGTTTTAAGCCTCGTTTACACTAAGATGGTTAATTGAACAGAATTACACACATGCCAGTGATTTTCACTTTGTTTGAATTAAGAATCTGAAATCATTGAAATTTTAAAGTTATGTTTTTCAGAAAAATAAATTCACTAATGACTAAGTCGGTATACCTTAAAACAATATTTTTAGTCATTCGAAAATCAAGTAAGGACAACATTTTTTTATGAAGATAGGTTTAACAGACAGTAAAGTAAGTGACGATGGAATATTAACTATTTCAGATTATAAATTCAAGTTTCGTACCGGCAATGTTAACTCAACATACAAGCAACTTGTCACAATCTAAACAAGGCTTAACTCAACAATCCAATGATTTTTGTATCCGCACAAAAGACTAGTCTATCTCAAATACAAACACGGTTTATCACAAGTCGTAGTCGTTAAAAATCGTTGTCGCTAGAAGCGTCATACGTCTCGCAGATCTGGTCCGGGGGCAGGGGGCGGAGCCCTGGGTATGCCATCACCGGCCCATGGAAGGATTGTGAGCGGAGCACACTAGTGGTAAGAAAAAATCAGGTTATATTTTTTCGTTGGTAACGAGGCAACATGTGTTTTTTTTTTTGTGTTAGAACAGTGTCAAAAGCTGCTTGGTTAGATTTCATCTGTTTTTCGAACAGTCTTTTTTCTGTTTTAATCGTGCGTGGGGTGGCTTATAAATAAGGCTATTGCACTCCACTACAGGCAGGAATAATCTCTATAAAACTCAAGTAATGCTTGGTCTAGTATACATTATTTTACGAGCAAAACTTCAGCATCAAAGAAAAACTTTGAGCTTTTTGGAGATACATTTTGAAAGGGTTAGTAGCTTAGCTTTAGTTAAAACACCAATAATAAAAGAAACACGCAAATAGAAATAAAGGTCCTACTAAGTTACATAACCCAGATCCACACATATTAAGCATTCAAAGTATTGCCAGTAAATAAAATCTATATTTACACATAGATCCGCACCAGATATCATATGATCTAACCAGCCAAGAACCAAAAGTATAAAATAATTTTGTTTTTTTTTTCGTACCAATTTAGAGTTGACCAAGCGAAAGAAACGCAGTATCTTGGTTCTTCATTAAAAAAAAACAGATATATCATAAATAAAAATCTTATTACATATAGACAAAATAATATGTACAAAAAAAAGAAAAATTGTAACATTAAATACGGATATGAAAAACCAAGAAGTTATTTTAGCGGCATAGTCGTGTCAAGCTTTCGAAGCAAAAAAAATACACCAAGTGCCAATAATTTTGACAGCTGTCAATTCGAAACCCGCGGTCACCACAGCTGTCAGTTTTGACATTTGACTAACCTTACACGTGATGGCGGCCATCATGTCACTTACACGGAATTGCATGCATTTTGAGTTTTGTCACGCTCTAAAATTTACAACAGATTATATTTTAATATTATTTTACCTTACATAAATGTTAAAATATAAAAGAAAAGGAATATTTACAACTAAAAGATACATAATTTACAAAAATAAAAGGTTATATTAAATACTGAAAACCAAAAATAATGTTATGAACTGAAGTCCAACATAGGTCCAGTTTTACTAATCCATAAATCACTCCCTTTCTATCTGCTATTTAAGTTAGCCCAAATACCAGTTTAGTCTTTTAGTACTGTTACTTCTAGGCACGATAAATGTAATTATTTGATTTACATTCTAATTAATTATTACTCAACTATTTTATTAATTAAAGGTTGGCGAAATTATTCCATAAATTAATTTACTCGTTATCAAACCTACCCCAACTTCTATTTCTGACGAAAGTAACTATACTATACAGCCTATCATAGACTAGCAATATTTTATAAAGCAAAAGAAACTCACCTAGCGGTCTTTGACGGCGTCTTGTTCGACTTTCCGAGAGCAGCCGCCTTCCTCGGGTCGTACGAAGCCCTTCGTTTCCACTTCTCTAATTCTTGTTTCTTTTGTTCTGGAAAATAGGTATTTACTTTGTCAAACACATTATTAAAATAATGTTAATGTCACTTTGGTCATTTACGGATGATCCATTCTCGCGTAAAAAATATGAAAAAGCGATTTAAGATTCAATCTTCGGGTAGGCTTCCAGTCTAACCGTATGCTATATCTGACTTCCTCCTAGTTACGTAAAACGATAACCCTTGACAAGACTGGTGTCAGGTTTCACGAAAAGCATTTTTCTCATCATGGTCCAAAAATAGTGCCCAGAGGCATTCCAGAGGCACCGGTATAATTTGAACTTATGGACATATGACTAACTTATATCACATATTATTTATTTTGTATCTCATGCTTTATGGTCACGTCTATTACTTTGATAAAAATTATGCTATGTAACTAAAAATTTCTTCAAATATGTTCATGCTTAACGAAATCAAACGCTTCACTCTGATAATTAATTCTACTAGTTTTTAAGCAGCGTTCGCTTACGCATGCCAGTTGTAACCTGTAAAAATGTATGGAAAATAGGGTAATTTTTGACATATTACAACGTTGCGAATGCGAACGGTATTAAAAAAAACAGTTTAAATCAAAATCTTATTAATATTATTTTATTTATTTTTATTTATTATTTAACAATTTATGTACACACATATAATAAAAATATAAGAAGAAGGAAACAGAAAATAGGTACAAAGGTGATGCTTATTTCTACAGAAATCTCTTCCAGCATACCTGCGATAGGAGAGTCGAGTAAAAAGAGATGTAGACATTGTGTGTAAAAGTATTGAGTAGAAAAAATTAAAAACAATACAGTATAAATATAACATACAATACATAATTATTATACTAATATATACTATTATAATTTTTACTTTAGTTAAATTTGTGCGGATGCAAACGAATGAGACAAAACTTACCCATTTCGTAATGCTGAGCGCTCCCCTTGCTGACAGCCTTATCAGTGTTCAGAACGCCCACGTAAGTCTTGCTGGGGTCCCGTCGGAGGAAGTTCTTCGGGGACTGTTCGTTCTTGTACTTGGATATGTCCATGTACCGGGGCTGGACTGTCGGCTTGCGCTGGCTGATTGAGGTCGTCGACGATGACATTGAGTAGTCACCGCTGTACCTGGAAGAATAGGATAGAAATACTCTTTATTGTACACCATAAACAATTTACCGGACGATAAATGTATAGAAACAAGTTACTCTTTGATTCAGTTCAATTAGACACATGCCCAATTTAAGAAAGACAGAGTGTGTTTTTCTCTTTCAATAAAAAACTTAATATTGCTCTCTTTAATTAAGACTCGTGTTCGTTGTAACTTCTTTAATAACTATTTTTAGACCAAGGTAATCTTGCACGCATATCAATTTTGATTCAAATCGGTTCATGCATTTCCATGATTAATTACCAATGTTTACCCTACTCAGAACTGAGTAAGCGCTATGTCTTTTTTATGAATGGTAATTCATCAAATGCCTTCTCCCGCTCTGGGCGGAGCAGAAGGGAGTGTCAGACTCTTACTGACTAAAATCCATCCGTGTTCTTCCTAGTACCAGCCGCGTTCTAGGGCCGCACAATTTCCATATTAAACGAATATCCAGATGTGTTTTTAATAATACGCGTTCCTTTGTAACATATCTAACAGATTGTGCGATCTTAAACGCTACAGGTTAGCGGTAACTCTATTATATTACTAGGTTTTGCCCGCGACTTCGTACGCGAATATACCGTTATTTCCCGATCCCGTAGGAATTTCGGGAAATCCTATATTACACTCCCCAACGAAGCTACGTGCCAAATTTCAGCACTCTACGAACAGTAATTTTGGCTGCGAGTTGTCTGTCATTCATTCGTTTGAAATTGTTGTCAACTTACCTCTGTTTAGCCTGCACCGGGGCACTCCTCTTCCCTCCCTGATGCCTCATCACAACGGGTGCGCTCTCCGTTCCACTCTCCCCCTCCGTGTCACTAGTCCCAGTAGTCAGAGAATTCTTCTCGTGACTAAATATCGACGAGTTCCTAGGACTACTTCCATTTGTTGTGGAATTAGTATCACTATCGAGAATAAAAGTCTTTCGCTTGTCTGTGACAGAATCCTCTCTTGTCTTTGTTAAGAAGTCTATGTTCTCTTTGGTTGGGGTAATGTCATCTATTATGAAGGTTTTCCTTTTGTCTGCTTCTCGAGCGTCGCGGCGTTTCTTCTCGTGGGTGGATTGGTTTACCTGGAATTTATTTTTAACATTGTTAGTCTCATTTTCACTCTGCCTAACCTATCTAACTATATTAGGGTCAGCTTCCAGTCTTATAGGGAGCAGTGGTGGCCGAGTAGTAACGGCCTCGACTTATAAATTGTAGGTCGCGGGTTCAAACCCAGCCAGGCGCATTACTTTGTGTAATTATTATCATCACCACCGCTCTCAAAACGGTGAAGGAAAACATCTTGAGGAAACCGGCATGTCCTAGAACCAAAAATTCGAAGACATGTGACATTCAGCAACCCGCACTGGGCCCGCGTGCTGGATTACGGCCCATACTCTCTCCTAGAGAGGAGGCCTGTGTCCCAGCAGTGGGAACGTTAAAAGGCTGATTACGCTATGATGCGTCTTACCGGATGGTGCTGAATACATTATTTTGGTGATTTTACATGGAGCGACTGCCTATCCGAACTCCAAAACCCAGTGACCGAGTAACACTATAGTTAATCACTTAGATTGCCGAGTTGTTATATCTTAGCATTTTATTGCGGTCTCTTAATAATCTCTTAAGATTTCCAACTTTATCTTATCAGAAATTGACTCTAAACGCAGCCGTGACCTACGCCAATCATACTCTAATTTGAAATCTTTGCTGTTTAACAGTTTGACATATCCAGTATCATCTGTCCTACTTATCCTTGTCTATGTTAGGGCTTCTAATTTCTGACCGGAAAAAACACAAACAAAGAAATATCTGACAAAAAATGCCAATGGCGCAAGCCATGGCGAAAAGGTAGGCCTTTAGACCAATGCTAAGTAGGAGGCTGTATGGGCAGGTTTCTTTTGTAGTATACATACATAGACAGTCATAAAAAAGGCCCGCGACTTCAGACCTAAAAAAAATACACAGTAATTGAATTCTTCTCACCTGGAAATTAGTGACATAATCCCTCGACAGCACCACGTCGTTGGTCATGGCTTGCCTCCTCAAGTTGCTGTAGTCCTTAGGCCTCAGGTCCAGGATGTCTGAATGGGTGGACGTGACCATGGGGTCCACCGGCAGCGTGACCAGGAGCTGGTCATCCTCAGTCTCCTCCGAGGAGTAGTCCAGGGTCTCCAGGTCCGCTATGTTGGTGGTGTGGAAGGATTGGGAGCGGTGGACGGGGGAGGAGTGGCTGGAACAGAGGAGTTACAAATTAAATATATGTATTTGTTTCCATTTTTATGATTTTCGTTGTTTGCAATATCCACTGGACTTTTACTAGAAACTTGGCTGCTCGTTTTTAGCATTCATTCTTAGAGCGAAATGTAATATCTCAATGCTAGGAAGTTAGTTCACTCTTGATTAGATACGTTAACAGATGCTTGAGTTTTTGAATCAATCCTCTTAAGATCGTACTACTACGTCAAGCCTGGTCATACCTACCTATTGTTCCAGAATATTGCAAACATATGAACATGGAGTTTGAAGCCAAATAAAACCTCGGAAAGCACGTTAAGCCGTTGGTCCCGGCTGTCATTTATAGATCTACGGTAGTCGTTACTGATTGTCAGAAACCAGTAAATCTGACTTCAGTCTTGCCAAGAAGTACCGTGTTACCTAGTTAATGGGTTGTGGAGGTCTGGTAGGCGGCTGCCTACCAGACCTCCACAACCCATTAACTAGGTAATACCATATTTTACGTGGAGCGGCTGCTCCACGTAAAATATGGTATTCAGCTGAATCCGATTTGACTGGGAGCCGACCCTAATTAGACAGATGATGTTGAACATGAAGTTTGACGCTAAATAAAACTGTGTCTTCCCTATTAAGGTAGGAGTCTATAAACGTTCGTATGACAAGCAGCCAGTCTATACAGTACACTTCTCACAGTGAAAACTGAGGTGGAGTTTAAGAGGTACAGAGAATAAAGTTTCACAAAACCTCCATTGAAAAGGGAGGAACCTCAGACCGAACGGTCGTTGTGTCCGGTGGGCAACTATATCTATACTAATCTATACTAATCTATACTAATATTATAAAGCTGAAGAGTTTGTTTGTTTGTTTGTTTGAACGCGCTAATCTCAGGAACTACTGAACCGATTTGAAAAAATCTTTCAGCGTTAGATAGCCCATTTACCGAGGAAGGCTATAGGCTATATATCATCACGCTAAGACCAATAGGAGCAGAGCAGTCATGAAAAATGTGACACAAACGAAGTTGTGCGGACATAGTTGATATTCGGGCTGTTGTACTAATCTAATCGCACCGGAAACTCTGATACCGCGATGCAGGATTTCGTTAGTAGTTCCCTACTGGTGGGCTAGATGGCGTTGATGTTCTTTTGATAGTTGTGCACGCCATCATGTCTACCCCGCACTATTATGAAACCGTACCGCGTGCGAAGACGCGCGCGGCACACCACTATCTGGGGGGGAGCGGTGGGCGCGGGACTTGCCGCCGTTATATATAATTTCGCTACAACAAAGGAATGTACCCATCTCAAACCTCTTGCTACAAAAAACGTTGATACAAATAAGAAGAATTTCATTACATCCTCTTCCGTAGCCGTACAAATTTCTCTTCGTTAGTTTTGTGGTTGAACTGCCATTCTATCTTGCATGGATCGACAGCTCAATTCATGCTTACTTCATCCAAATGGTCTACCTCAACAGAACCATTAAACTAACTGAACACGGTAAACCTAGCAGTATCATAACGTTATTATTCACCTAGGTGAGCTCAGATCATCCTTATTACAATCCTGTCGCTTAGCCAGCTGCTTTCTTCTCCTATCTTCTTGAGCTGCCTTCATGGGGTCGTAGGAGGCTCGCTTCTTCCAGTTGGAGAACTCGATCTCTTTGGTGGCCAGCGCTGACGATGAGCGGTGCTGGCTGGGCTTCTTTGGACCTGGAAAAAGAAGATTTGGGAATTTTAGATTTTTCGAAAGCTTTTTATTTCTTTATTATTTAATTTAATTATTTAGATTGACTATAACGATAAAAACTTCTTGAATTTCAACAAAAAATCGTTTTGCAGTCACTTTTATGTACATATTAGGTCTTTACACCTATGAATTTGCCGTATTTTGAGCCATTTTGAAACATGATAACTTCGACTATAAATTCAAACAAACTATACTAAAGACAATAATGTTCCATTTTCGAATTCATATTATTTGTGTCTTGGCTTTTGTATTTTCTATTACACTTATATAGTGGAGTCGACGAGTAGGTATGCCAATCAGAATTGAAGACTCTTTCTATTAAAATCAAAGATGAGAAATCAAGAGACGTTTTTTGATCCAAAGCAAAAAAAAATCATCCAAGGTAAGAACCACATATCACCTCTTTCTTGTATCTCTCGACAAGCGTCAATTCAAACAATATTCATTTTTCTTTAGCTTCTTCGCTTACGCCGTTTTCATATCATAAGATATGAAAGAAGTCAGACACTACCTACTTCGTTTATATTTTATGCCACTGCAGGAGACACAGTCATCTCGGGAGCACATATAAATCGAATCAGCTATTCTTCTCACAGAACACCGAACCGATACGACGATGGATGGATAGAGACAATATTCTCGGAGCCGTTCCCGTTTACTCATAGAGATAGCTAGTCTGCGGTACCTAATAGGGATAACGCAGGTCATTTTGTATTTGCTAAATAACAACAACTATTAACTCTAGTAACCAAAAAAAGACAGAGAAAGGAGACCGTCATGGACCGTCTGAAGTCAGAAGCAGTGACACAGCTACCAGAGAAATTGGAATTTTCGCGAAAGGGATAAATATATTATGTCTCATTAGTTTTTCGATTTAACTGTTTGTATATTTTTCGATACAATAGTTAGATAATTATATATTACAGCTAACACTATTGCACAGCGCTCAGCGAACGAATATGAACAGTAATGGCGCCTCCAGTCAGTGCTGCCGTTAGGATTCTATAGTCAGAATTACTCCCTTCTGAACCGCACAAGGCACTGACGCGCAACGATTTTAATCTATGCTATATTATAAAGCGGAAAGATTTATTTGTTTGTATTGAACAGGCTCCGAAACTACTGAACCGATTTGAAAAACTCTTTCACTGTTGGGAAGCTACACTATCCCCGCGCGACATAGGCTATATTTTATCCCCATATTCCCACGGGAAGGGGATCTATGCAGGTGAAACCGCGGGACGCTGCTACTTTGATATAAAAGTATTCTAAAATGGAATGTCGGTACGGAACTAATCGATTGAACGATTTATTCAGTGTGTCATTCGAGTAATGAGCTTTTGAATCGATAATACGATGTTGTAATTGCAATCGGAATCGGTTACACCATGCATTCGTTCTGGTAATCAGTTATGGTCATATTATATGTGCGCCCTATGGGCTATGAATGCCTAGTTTTATGACTTTTATCGTCGTTGTCAATTATCTCATATGATTTTATTTCAGCCACATTTCAGCTAAGAGGCTCTATACAACGTGACATTGTGTCAGCAGTAGCATGGCCAAGGCGATTGTCAAAACGTCTGAACGTCGTCGTCTGAACGAGCATCATCATTCTTCATGCATTTTATAAAATAATTGCACTTTGTCAACAGGAAAGAGGTACGATTTGCCTTACCTAAAAAATATAAGAGCCCAAAACTATTTTTGTATGAGTAGGTAATCAAAATAAAAATAAAAACAATTTAACCGTTTCAATATTTTGAAATAATCAATCCATAATAACACCAATCAAAAGAAAGGGAAGCAAATCTCTCCAATCAAAGCAAAACTCTGACCAAAAACAATCTGTCAAAATCAAAGCGTAATTTGGCGCCAAATTGCATTCCAATTCATGATGGCCGCTCTGTGTTGCAAGCGTGACGAATCAGTAAGTACCGGAGCCTAATAGACACGATTCAAGGATAACTCGATTCTCTATTAGTTACGGAGTGTGTGTTAAATAGAAATTGTTATCAATTGTATTCTTACTTGTGAAATTAGTCAGTGAAGGTTTTGTAACTAGTAACCTCCTTTGATTTCGTTTCCTTTATCTGTTCTTTCAAAGGGTAAAGGTTATAATGTTAATGTGCCTCACTCATTGTGTAAGCATTTAGTAGGATATTAGGCAACGCTGCGTTCAGATATCTTGAATTTCATTGTTAGCATATTTCGACCTTTATAAATCTGCCTAGCCTTTTCCCAACTAATTTGGAGGTGGCTTCAAGTATATCCAGATGCAGCTGAGTATCTTCCAGTATTTTATATGGAGTGACTGCCATTCTGACCAGCAAAACTCAATTACTGGACAACACGATACTCTTTGGTAAGGCTGCTGTCAGATTTAATGCCGAAATGAAATAGGTGTTGTCTTTTACTCTATATCAAAACTTTTTGGGAAAACCTGCATTAAATTAGTGCTATTGGCGGAATAAACGAGTTTTCTTTTCTTTTCTATTATATTTTCTAGGTTGATTATATGCAACGTACTGTTACGTTATACACAATGGGACCGCTATGCTACCAGACAATTTACTAACATAATGACACCCTGTTGAATAGACGACATGGCGACATAGCGACATAGCAAACCTATGAATTACAGCCTTCAACGGATAGTTATTTGCGTAGTGCAATCGGAAGACACTACCACTGTTACTTAAAAAATCTGAAAGTCTTCAGTTCTCAGCCGTCAGTTCTTATTGACTTACAACATTGTAAGACATTAAGGTATTTTGCATTTGGGCAAAATGGCAAAGAAGAGGAAAATAAGGCATCACTGAAATTTATATTAAATGGGCTCCTATTTTATTTGGAACTTTGAGTAAGAATGTAATATGCGACAATTACAGCTGATAAAAACGGATTTCAGTGCCTTTCAATTCCTTTATGAATAGGTACTTAATATAAAGTCTTTGGAGCTAAACAAAGTGCATTTTCTGAAGTAACAAGACACGAAGCGACAGTGTAATATTCGTTTTATAATAATAAGCTACAATAATCTTTGCTAGGGTTGCGGAATTTGTTCGAAAGAGTCACCGCGGCCCTGGAACGCAAAGGGTATTTGGAGGAACACGGATGGGTTTTAATCAGTAAGAGTCTGACACTTCCGTTCCGCCCAGAGCGGAAAGTCATTTGACGAGTTCTCATTCTTAAAAAAGTACTTAGTTTTCTGAGACTTTTCCTAAACGCGGTGTGCGTGCTTTATTTTCGGCTAGGTATATTAATTATCCCATAAAGAAGAAAGAAGGCACTTAAATCTTTCAAACTAAATGTTATTCCTAGTGAATCCGCTGTCAACACGCTACTTTCAAATCGGTAATAGTCTTGCCTAATAGATCATTGTCATCGTACCGTAACCTAGTTACAAACAATAGATACAGAACTAACCTTTATCTAAGTGCTTTTGAGGCTGGACTTCCCGCGTCGAAGACCTCGATTTTGTCAGTCTATTCAACGTGGTCTGTCTCGGCTCAGCTGACCTCCTGCTTTGGTGATTGGTCGGTTTCACTCTCTCCTCTCTCACGATTGGCTGCTCAGACACCCTCGGGCTCATTAACCTCTCCTTATTGGTCACTCTGACTGAATTCCTGACCAATCCCGGCCCGAATTTCCGATGCAATTCGGGAGTGTTTGGACATCTTCTTGGAGAATTGGCGGGAGCTATCGATTTCAAATCTGGAGACTCAATTCTTCCCCTACTTATAATCTGTCTCTTATACCTAGATTCTTGCGATTTATCGTAAGAGCCATTATCGGACTCGTCCGAGTAATCCTTATACTCTTCGGAATGACCGCTAGATCTTCTAGAAGTTATTCTCGGATCGATATAATTGTTGTTCTTATTAACAGTGTTGAAGGAACTCGATCTCTTAATCGATGATCCAAATCCGACATTATTCGATTTATACTTGATACTGTCGCTCAGTACTCTCTGGTGGCTTTTCTTGTCTCCTTGGCAACGCGTTGGTTCGATACGCGGGTATTTCGACTCTAATGCGTTGTTTTTCAAGACAGTCTTGAGGCATACCGTCGGGTTAGCGTTACAATGGTCATGCGCTTGGCTTTCAAACGCTCGGTTTCGCGTGTGTGTTTTTCTATGAGGTGACAGTATAGCGTCTACATCATAAGGAGGTCTATTCGACAGTGTTTTGTCATCAGAACTGTTGCTCAGCAAACCTCTATCGGAAGACGGACTGTTCATGTTCATATCATGTCTTCTATCCGTGTCTAAAGACCTTGACGCTGAATTTAGAAGAATTTTGGTACTACCAGGGACTTTCGTAGACCCAGTGATGACGTAGTGACCAGGACTTCTAAGAGGACTGCTGTCGTTTGAGTGGTCCTTTCTCCTGAGGCGGTAGTTGAGTGAGTTTGAGCGGCTGAGCTGTGAGATAGGGAGCCTGGAGATCGCAGTCTTCTCGCTGATGAGACTCGAGGTGAGTGCGGAGGGAATACTGAAATTGTTTGTTCTGGACGATTGCAACTTTGCTTGTAGGTTTGTGATCGCGTTTTGCGTTTTTTGAAGATATGATTCCGTGTCTTGAGCTGGAATGAGGTCCTGTAACAAAGATAAAGATTACGTTAGAATATTGTCGTAACGTTTTATAAATCAAAATGTGACTTCGTTCTCGTAGATTTCGTCTTCAAAGTGCAAAGACTTTTATTCAAAGTCCTCCTTTTCCACTTAACAGTCTTAAAATTGAAATTTGCAATAAGATTTTCTTAGCGGATGCCGACAATTAATTAGTAGTTTTGACTGTGCGTTGACATTTGGTCAGGACAAACGATTTTATAAGTAGGTACAGACGATGTTATGAATGCTTTTTACTTATTTAAACATTTCCACAGTGGCTTATATTTGTTAGGCCGACAGATATTAATAAAAGGAACATCCTTTATATAGATTAATGTCGTAAGGAACCCACAAACTTCTCTAAAAAACTTTTGTAGAAAATATCTGGAGTAACTTATTTTAGTCTAGAACTCAAAAACTCCTGAGAATTTCTCGAATAAATAGCATGTGTCAAAAAGATGACAAGCCAATTTATCAAGTGTCATTGCCAAAGGGACAAGCCCCACAAACTTTCGCTCCAATAGACATTACTTTAATTAATGTATAATGCAGGTGACCCTGACAAACCCACAGTAAACATTCCGAACAAGTGCGTCGCCTTGCACCTGTGTGTTGTGTTTCGATTAGTTTCGAAATATCTCACAACTTGCTACATCCCCCACGGGCTTATAGTACGGGCGATTGGTTGACAGGCACGGCATGGCTTAGGCCATGGTTCTATCTTCTGTGATTTAGATCGCTTAAGATAGAAACATTTAAACGCTCGCGTTTTTATTATCTAAGATTTACTATTCTTTAATACCAATATGAAGTTTTGAATAAAGCTTCATATTGGTTAATATGAAGCTTAATTTTGGCTAGTCGGTTTGGTTACCCGGGATAACTCAACGTTTCTAACGATACCACATACATTGATATCGGTTAAGCCGTTTAGAAGTTATGATGGAATAAAGAAACTCACAAACATACCTACATACAGACATACATGAACCCTGAAATAATAACACTCCATTTTTTGGGCAGTCGTGTAAAAACGCTAAACAAATATGGAACAAATTCCTTAGTATATCCAGCGAGGCTAAATATTACGTATATCTAGGGTTGCCATCATAGAAATTGCCGACGCCGGGCAATATCTTTAAAACCCCGGACATTTGAGTGAAATTGTTTTTTTCCCCCGAACAGACCCGAAAAAAGCCTTATAAACAAAGAAAAAGGATAAACGTTTATTTTTTTAATAATCTGTTACAGCGTGTTTGCAATATAAACTAGAGTGCCAGCTATTTTGCTGATTTACGAGTAGATCGTATCCCGCTTACGATTACGAATGAATTATTACATACCTAACTAAGTATTGTTTTCATTTGTTGCTTATCTTCCAAATTTTCAATCAATGGAGGATTCCTAGACACAAAAAATATCCGGGTAATACCAGGACACCTTTGAAAACCCCGCCCGGACGCTCCCCGGACGCTCTCCAAACTAGGACAAATCCGGGAAAACCCGGACGGATGGCAACCCTACGTATATCCAGCTAGGGAACGGTTGCAAAATTTGTTCGACAGAGTCACCGCAGCCATGAAACGTAAAGGGCATTAAGAGGAACACGGATGGGTTTCAGTCACACTCTCTTACGTTGCGTCCAGAGTGGAAGAAGTCATTTGATGATTTCCCATCCATAAAAAAAGTATAAGGAGAAGTATAAGGTGGCCATTCTCAAAGGAGGCGACACAGCTGATGCATTCCCTCTTCTATAACTCTCATAATCCTCAAGGACGGCAACACGACACAATCCGTCAGCTCACGCGTCATGTTCGTGAACGGGCGCCGTCGGTTGAGACTGGTCACCTCTTAACTGCCACTGACTTGTTTTAATTTTTATACTTTGAATTGTTTTTATAGTTTCCTTTTCTTTTTTCTTTGCATTGTCCTCACATATAGGATTATTAACAAGCATGTAACCAAGGTTATGTAATGCAGAACACAATTTTAAAGAGTGTCCGTGGAGATTCTTGCACGTTCTTCTCCATAAAGATCTACGCTTAGGAACGTGCAGATAGCTTCACCTCTTTCGACCGACTGACCGACCTTGACAATTCAAAAGTGAACAATAACAAAGTGACAATTCAAAGGTTTAATTGAATTAAATGCTTCGAATTTGAGTTTAAGACCTGTGAGATCTGGAACTTTCAACATTTCAGTTTTCCTTTTAAACTCGATAAATGACGATGATAACGTTAAAGACACACATAAAGACAATGAAAACATAACCTTAATAACAATACTTAAAAGTAAAAGCGTTAAAACAAAACAAAGTAACATTTTTCCGCATGTTATACTTAGAAATGCTTGTCAAGATGGTGACAACAATCAGATTTAAACTGCAGTAAGATATGACAGACTAAACAATGGATTCGTTTGAATTTATTATCGCTAAAACACCAATTGTTTCAGTGCAATGTTAAAGTATTACTGACAAAGAGTTGGTAAATATTGCAGATGCGCAACTGTGCCGTCTATTTTGGAAAAGTTTTACATTGTACGCTTCTCTGCTGCCACATTAGTTCTTACATGCTCCAATTAAAGGAACGTGCAGTGCGTGTACAGTGCCATCTAGTGTTGCAAATTCGATAACAGTTCCGAATTTGGAACACTAGATGGCATTGACACTACTGCGTTGCAATAAAAATATCGATATTAGTCACTACCTAGGTACACTATGCAATTTTACTTAGTTTCAACAAACGCTATTTACGCTATTAGTGGTGGCCGAGTGGTAACGGCCCCGGCTTACGAATTGTAGGTCGCGGGTTCAAACCCAGCCAGGCGCATTACTTTGTGAAATTGATTTCATCACCACTGCTCTCAAAACGGTGAAGGAAAACATCGTGAGGAAACCGGCATGTCCTAGAACCAAAAACTCGAAGACATGTGACAGTCACCAACCCGCACTGGGCCCGCGTGGTGGATTACGGCCCGTTCCCCTCCTAGAGAGGAGGCCTGAGTCCCAGTAGTGGGAATCTTAAAAGGCTGATTATGCTTATGCTTAAACGCTATTTATTACAAAAAAAAAAAAGATTTAATTTGAACTGAGAGTTGAAAAGTCATAAAAATGGATTAAGTATATCTTTATTTATCAATTTTTGGGTTTGTTTTAGGTGTGAATGAACTACTATTTTATATAGACAGGTCACGTTTTTATTTATCTTAACTTAAAGCAAACAGAAATACTGAGGAAATTAAGATAAGATTGTTACAAAATTTGTGTCACCTGGCTATGTCAGAATAAAGTCCTACAATACGATCTTATCTGTCCCGTTGAGTAACCCAACTTAATACTCTTCACTGTAGCAAAAAAAGATGAAAGAGAGATAACTCAATATATGAGAAATGACTCAATAAAAAAAAACAGACTATAGTAACAAGATTTTCAGTCAGTAAGCTTATCTTAAAGTCGCCATTCAGGCTCCGAGTGCATGCGCGAGATCATTTTGGCCTTATTCTCTATACCAAGGAATTCTGCGACATAATAAATCCTCAAACTTCAAGAGTTCACTGCAAATTCTGCAATGCGATTGTGACGCAACGCATGGCCGACAAATAAAAGACGATCTGGCGCGAATCACACGACCTACTTAGTAAAGTGTTATTTTCGGGAGGTAGGTCACATTGGGAGTTGCGGAATTGTGCGAAAGAGCTACTGCTGCCATGGAGCGCATAACTATAAAGGGCATTTTAAGGAACACGGGTGTGTTTTAGTCAGTAAGTTTGACTCTCCCTACCACTCCGCCAAGAGTCGAAGAAGTCATTTGATGATTTCCCATGCATAAAAAGCAAGTTTCTGAACGAAGGGGCTGCAGTGAAGACGCGGGAAACTTTTAAATAAAGAATGTGGATTTTGAAATCTGACTTATAGTTGGCAGTCTTCCCAGAAGGTTACTTTTGTAACCTTTTAGGTGATTTTTGAACTGCATTGGTTACTTTTAGGTTACACTAATGAAAAGGTTACTTTTAGGGGATTTTTCGGGATTTGTAGAATTAACTTTTATTTTTTACATAAAAGCAACGTGAAACGGAAAGCTCGTTTTAGAATTTTTCATGTTGGTAAGCTTCGTTAGCAGTAGTAGAACAAAAACCTTTAATGCATCAATTTTATTTTAGAGGATCAAAATGAATAAATCAAGAAATGCGGGCAAGTGCTCAAATAGGTACTCACCGATGTTTCTGTAAATCAATACAAGTAATATTCTATTCTATCAACTTATAATACCTTTCCAGTAAAAAAATATGAAAGGTTATTTTTATACAAAAAAGTTACATTTTTTTTATATTTCAGGTGATTTCTGACATGACCGACTGGCAACACTGATAGTTGGAGACTCAATATTAGAACGATAAAATTAAATGTCGGAAATATATGTAAATTCGGTGATATCGTTTACGCGCATTGTGTTTATGTTTTTTTTCTTCGAGAAAAACTAATTACTGATATTGCCTTACAACTATTTGTCTCTGCATTAATCAGGTATAAAATGCGTAGAGCATTAAGTTCGCCTCTGAGCATTTGCGTAACATTTAAATTAAATTAAAATAATCACAGAAACCAAATTACCTAACTACTTAGCTTTACTGACAAGACTTTTTTTGTCGTTTCTGTCGAGAATATTCTCATCTTCGTTCATCGTAAGAAGAAGCGTGCAAAAAGGCAATTGAATTTAACTTTATATAACATAATTATTACGAAATGGCGTTATGTACTACAACTTCATAACAAGAATGTAAGAAAATGTATATAAGTCACTATACCCCGACAATCATTTTCGTTTGACCGACCGGGGATCGACTTAATTAAGCGTTATAGCAAATAAGAAATCGATCCCAACTATTCTCAATCATTGTTAGTAGGTATAAACATTTAAGCTTTTGTTGATGAATGGCTAGCAGGAGTATTGAATAGAAAGGTTAAGCGTTGTGTGCTTTTTTATACGTTTTTCTCGTTAACCATTGCATTAAAGAGTGCTAAAATCGCTCGCTAAATTCCAATAAGTCACAACACTGTTTATGCATGTGTGTGTGTGCTGTAGTTTTATCTGCATTGTTTTTTTGCATTTACAGAATTCAAATTTCAAAAACTAGTCAACACCGAAGAGGTATCTACTAGTTTTCGCCGTCAACATTTCGTTAAAAAAGTGTCTATGCTTTTTTACAACATTTACAGGGTTTGTTCGTCAGGTTTCTTGGCCTCATAAGGCGAGACAGCAAAGTTGATCGTTGTCGCAGCAGGAAAACTTTCTAGGAAAAAGCAACTTCAAGTTTTTGCACTGAATGTAACAAGAATAAGAAAAGGGAAAACCAAATCTATATTAATACTAGCTGCTGCCCGCGACTTCGTCCCCGTGGAATCCCCGATTTTAAAACATTCTTTATTGCTGCTCCGCTCCTATTGACTTAAGCGTGATGATATATAGCCTAAAGCCTTCCTCGATAAATGGCCTATTCAACCCAAAAATATTTTTTCAATTTGAACCAGTAGTTCCTGATATTAGCGCGTTCAAACAAACAAACAAACAAACTCTTCAGCTTTATAATATTAGTATAGATTATAAAGAAGAAAGATTTGTATTTTTGTATGTAACGAATAAACTCATAAACTACTGGACCGATTTAAAAAATTCTTTCACCGATAGAAAGCTACATTCACCCTGAGTAACATAGGCTATATTTTATCCCTGTATTCCCACGGGAACGGGAACTACGCGGGTGAAACCGCGGGGCGCTGCTAGTATTGTCATAAAGTTATAATAGAATATAACATAACAGTGACAGCAATTACTTAACGAACGAATATCGTGCAACCGTTTATACAAGACCACGATCTTATGCTTTTGTGACTCAGAATGTGCACTTACTTATTCTTGATAAGTACTATTATAAATGCGAAAATTTGGAAGTATGGATAGATATTTGTTACTCAATCACGCCAGAAAGGCTGAATGCATCTGGATTAAATTAGGCACAGGGATAGTCCACATAGGCTTATTTTTTATCTCGGGAATATGTTTCCTTAGTATGACAAGACACGTTGGTAGATTAAACAGCGGTCTTCACTTGATCTATAAGTGAAGACCGCTGTTTAATCTACCAGCGACGTGACGTCACACGAGTTTTCAACGCACTGTATCGTCTTCATATTTTGTTTACGTGAAAAAAGAAAAAATACGTGTCCAATATTTTTTGTAAATCTATCAAACGGACTTATTCGATTTTTACAGTAAAATACCCTATTTCGCCATTCACGCGGACGGAGCAGAAAGAAGCTATTATTATTATAGGCTGACATAACAATTACTGCATTAACAGAATGAATGAACGAGCAACCTGTAACTGTTTTTACAAGACCGTGATCTTATGACCCAGCATGTGCAGTTACTTAATACTGACAGACATAATTATAGGAGTTACTGGTAAACTGGTAACAAACTTAACATCATGCCAGAAGGTCAATTATCTCACTTAAAGTAACTCAAAAACGAACATTGTCAATAACTGAACGATTGTGTTATTGACACATGAGAATACTGTGAGCGAATGAATGAAATGAATGATTATGTGAGTGAATAGAGAGATCATCGAGATACATGAAACGTTTGAAAAATGTAGGACTATTTCTAAATTCAACAAAGGGATGCAGAGCATGGTAGGATCACCCACATTTTAACTGCAGCATTTAGGCTCAACTCTGTCATTCTTCAAAGCGTCATCTGTTCTAAGAGAATAAACTGTCCAATTGAATTGGAAGAGAAGATTACAATCACTCTATATATTTTTATTACCTTTTACTACCGAAGATTCAGTTCTTAGAAAAACGATTTAATCACGCTAGAAAACAAATCTTATAATAGGCAAAGGTTGCCAGGAAGACAGAGAATTTAATGACTTTTCTACTACACTTGGGGCTTCTACCAACAATAAGGAAAAGATAAATCTATTTACCTTTACCGACGGGCAACTCAATCTATTTTTTGCACCCATCAGGCCAAGATATAGCTATAATCCGCCTCGCGTATAAAATGAAAACATATTTTAAAAGTGAAAGTCCATTACGTGTTGGAATGCAACGGACCTCATTCGTTCAGATCTATGTGATATGTTGTGAAATTTAAAACTATATTTATCATAGACAAACGTTGTGGGATAACCTTTTTGCTAATGTACTCGTATCTAGACATTATTTCGCTATATCGTGGGCTATCGAGCTATGCACGACCAGTTCTTACTGTATGAGTTATTTATGCTCATTGGCGCATAATTTTCATTTATGCATTGTGTGGGCAGTTAAACAATGCGGTAAAATGTTAGTTTAATTTAATTTCGGAATAAAATAACCAAGCGAGTAATCTACTAGTCCCATCAGGTGGGCCACTTGTCGGCCAATTCATACCATACTCAATTCATACCGAATCTATATAAACACATCAAAAGTATCTAGGGATCAACATATATTTTTGCAATAACTTTTCTCCTGATTGATATTAATTAAAATTTTCTTTAAGGATTCATCAAATAAAGTGTTTTCGTTTGTCACAGTAACGATAAACCAAGTCACCTTTGCATTAATAAAGAAATTTGCCATTTTCCTAATAAAGGGATTTTTGACATTTGAACCACTAACATTAAAGTTCGAAAAAAAGACTGAAATAACAGTTTTCTTTAAAATTTTATTGGGTAACTTAAACAATTAATAATCCGTGTTTCTACCGCGAACACTAACAACACAAGAACATCGGTTTGGCATACTCAAAATGAGTTCATCCAAATCACGCTGTGGAATGGCCGCCCATGTTCGTTGCAACAACAAAAAAAGGTCTTCTTGCGACTGGATACCCTCCATATTCGGCAGAGCTCTTCTCTGTAGCATATCCCATGCATGCTCAATCGGGTTCAAGTCTAGCGACTGAGCAGGCCAGGGCAGGACATTGATGTTAGCTGCGGCGAGAGTCTGTCTTACAACTCTTGCGGTGTGCGGTCGTGCATTATCATGCATTAACTGAAATAAGGGACCGATTTGCACTTGTAGAGGAACGATGACGTCTGATACAATCGTCTCAGCATAAATTTGAGCGTTGAGGTTGCCTCTGATCCAAATCAACTCAGTTCTTCCGCCGATCCAAATACCCGCCCATACTATGATGGTTCCACCACTATAAGGATGGACTTCCTGGCAGGATTTTAATCGCTGTTGGCGTCCAGGGGTTCTCCAGTGTCGTATACGTCTTGTATCCGGTCTCATACCAAAACGAGACTCATCAGAAAAGCACACGAAACGCCATTGTTCTTCTGCCCAATTTCTGTGTTCAAGAGCCCATTGATATCGAATCCTACGATTGTGCATTGCTATAGGTGGTACCCGTAGCGGTCTTCGGGAATGAAGGTTCACTTCATGCAAGCGGTTTCTGACTGTTTGGTCGCTAATTAAGTTCCCTGAAGAGTGATGAAGCCTCACGGCTAACATCATGGCGGTTATTGTTGGAGCTCTTCGAGTTAAGATTTGAATGTATCGGTCTTGTCTCCGTGTGGTGCAGCGATACCGTCCTCCATGGCGCTCAGCCAAGGTAAGCGAAGAGCTCTGCCGAATATGGAGGGTATCCAGTCGCAAGAAGACCTTTTTTTGTTGTTGCAACGAACATGGGCGGCCATTCCACAGCGTGATTTGGATGAACTCATTTTGAGTATGCCAAACCGATGTTCTTGTGTTGTTAGTGTTCGCGGTAGAAACACGGATTATTAATTGTTTAAGTTACCCAATAAAATTTTAAAGAAAACTGTTATTTCAGTCTTTTTTTCGAACTTTAATGTTAGTGGTTCAAATGTCAAAAATCCCTTTATTAGGAAAATGGCAAATTTCTTTATTAATGCAAAGGTGACTTGGTTTATCGTTACTGTGACAAACGAAAACACTTTATTTGATGAATCCTTAAAGAAAATTTTAATTAATATCAATCAGGAGAAAAGTTATTGCAAAAATATATGTTGATCCCTAGATACTTTTGATGTGTTTACTTAAACCTCATTCATGATATCATTACACACACAAAGTTCAAAACTGGTCATAGACTAATGTAAAAATAAAACAATCTTAAGTTACCTTTAAAGAACTTCCCAAGAATGAAAAAAAAAAAGATCGTTAGTAGGTATTAAAACTCGCCGAACAAAATAATCAATTTAGTTAAATACTTTAACTTTAACAATATAACGAACTTCGCTTAGTGTAAAATCTTTGTGATTCGCACCAATTCAGTGTTATTTTCAGACAAACGCCAACGTAACTAATTCCAGGCTGAAATTAGCGCGTCTTCAGTTACAATATCCAGGCCACGGAAAATTACCATTGAAGAATCTTATACTTCCGATATTCATAAACTTATATTCAACCTAATTTTATTGGCCTTGCAAGTCAAACGGAGCGTTGACTCTATTGAGTTACATAGTAACTTATCCTACTAATATTATATGTTAAAATCTGGAAACATATATTGAATACTAGCTGTCCGCACAACTTCGTTTGTGTCACTTTTTTCATGACTGCTCCGCTCCTATTGGTCTTAGCGTAATGATATATAGCCTATAGCCTTCCTCGATAAACGGGCTATCTAACACTGAAAGATTTTTTCAAATCGGACCAGGAGTTCCAGAGATTAGCGCGTTCAATCAAACAAACTCTTCAGCTTTATAATATTAATATATAATATATAATATATATAGTATAGATTTTATCAAACACTCTCAACGAATGAAACGATTTGTATTTAATTACATGCGGGCAAAGTTAACTAGGTAAGTCGGCGGTTTTCTTAATATTGTTAAAGGTACCAACCATAGTTGTCAATACAGGCCTACAAAATTCGTTCTTAGCCTTCACAAAATGACAGTTTGATTTAAAAAAAACACAAACACAGGACATGACATACAGGCATTGTTTAACAATAAACACGTCCATCCAATTGGTAGATAAAAAACCGTAAAATCAACAAACAGCAAAACTGAGTCAAAATCACGTACGAAATGATAACGGTCATTCACAACAATACATTGTAAACTAATGTCTTCCGAACGTGTTTATTTTAGGTATCTAATTAGTAAATTGATACTTGTTATTGATATATATAAATATTTATACGAGTTGTTACTTTTAACTCAACTACGGCCAAACTACATAAGGAGAGTAATGGTTTAAGCAGTCTGTGTGAATATTCCACGGCAGCAGAACTACTAAACCGATTTTTGACGAATGATTCATTATTATTGTCCGGGTGACAAAGGCTATATTTTATAAATATAAAATTAATATGGCGGATGTTTCACAGGAACTCCGAGTTGGTCCCATGTTGGGTGCCAGGAACCACTTATTGGCGCCCAACATAAATTATATTTGATTTTCGATCATAATATAACACAGTAATAAATAGTGGCCATGTGTGGTATAAAACGTACAAAGGCGAATTTAATGCAAAGTTCAGTTCAACCTATGAGCAACAATGAGGTCACAACAAAATCGAATAGTATCTTTATTTGGCTAAATGAATGATAATTATGCTCGTGAGTCAACTCATTTCACTGGACTAACACTAACCACTGTGCTACAAATACACACAAACATAATGAAATTTGAATACCTACTTAGTTTTAAAACCGCGAACTTCAAACCGGCATGATTAATACATATTAATTAATTATAAGCCGCTGCTCTCTTTGTTTACACCGGTCTGGTTTGGTTTCAGTCTGTTTTGTGTTCATTTCATTGAGTCATAGTTGAGAATGCTGAAAAATAAATAAACCTTTTTGTAAGCAGACTTTATGGTATGCTGAACTTTGTTGTAATTGCTCCTACTACGTATTTTATAGCTATGTACTCGTAGTAAATGGTTTAGGATTTTCGTTTTTGACTATCGTTTATCAAGGTATACTAATTTAATAAAGCTGAAGAGTTCGTTTGTTTGGTTGAATGCGATAATCTCGGGAACTTCTGGTAAGAATTGAAAAAAGAAAATAGTGTTGTATAGCCCATTTACCGAGGAAGACTTAGCCTAGATCACGCTACGACCAACAAGAACGGAGCATAAAAGATAAATATTGCCGGGGTTATTTTGTCTTTCTTATGTCAGCTAGTGATACTATAAATGTTTATTTATAAGAGTAACGGAAGAACAAATAAACAATGGATGGATTGTGTGAGTAAATGAAATAAATTGGTTTAACGGCATAGATAATGGGAGAAAAGTTTTGTTTAGCGGTACTCTTTTGAGGTTAAGAAAAGCTTAATCTTTGCGTTTGGATAAACCGAGACAATGTGTTGTGTAAATTAGTAGTGTCTATCGCAGATTTGAGCTTCAATAAGCATTGTATAAACAATTTATATTAAAGCCTCATACCACACATAATAACGCGCTACATTGGCAGCAGGCGCGCAATATTGACATTTATACAAAAAAAAAATACCTCGTTGTCATTCAACTGTCGTTTTTTTTTCAAAAACAAAAGAAAAAAAAGAGGCTTTAAGGTAATCTCTGAAATGGCTGCTCCCAAGACAAACTATGAAACTTAATTATTTTACTGAAAAGAGAAGTCTATGGAATTATTTAATAGTGTAGTTTTCACACTAATGCATAATGCCATACGCTTTTCATATCGCGAATAAGAGTTGGTAACATTATGCTTGCCGTAACCTTCACTCAGCGTGTTCACACTTTGAACAGACGGACGCGTAACCTCTTTTGATTTGAACACACAAACGATTAATATGATAACAGTTAGAAACCAAGGTATATGTATATCGTTACCAAACCTACGTTAATTTAACTTGTTGCTGTAGGTATTTGTGTAAACATAATATGCAATTTTTAACAGTGTCTGCTAATAACCGCAAAAGCAACCACAGCGACTCATTAGGTATTACACCAGATCTACAATACGAAAAAGATTTCAAAATCTATTACAAAGAAGCTGCGTTGTTCAAAAAAAAAAAGAAAAATTCAACCAAAACAAAGTTGCCACCGCCATAAATCCTCCAACCTGTCACATATATGGCAACATTATGACTATTTTATCTGTGTCAATATGACACGTGCCGATTAGGCGGGTTTCGGCCATAGACGTCAAGGTTAAGTGAAAGTTAGAACGGTCGTTGTCACACTGATCTAGATCCAGCTGAAATTCCAGACAAACTGAAAGTCTAGATTGTTCGACAAAGGTTTGAAGTTTATGAAACAAGTGACGGAGTTTAGAAGTTTAAGTTGAGGTGACTGTTATGAGGGCCAATTGTTTGAAGCGTTATCGTCCAATATATGAATGAGTGAATGGATAGATAAATGAATGAATTCTTTATTTGCTGGAATATAGGTTGGTATAACATCGTGAAGAGTTTCTTCAACGTCACACTATATTCGGCGTTTCAGAAGTGCAAATATTAAAGGTATTAAGATAGACTATTAATAGAGTAGGCGTAATAGGGAAGACGATTAAAAAAAAAATCCGACATATAGATTTCCAAAAAATGTTAGACGATTTTTCTTTTTCACATAAACAAAAAATGAAGACTATTTCGTATTTATTTATTATCTGTATAGAATGGCGGTACACGATGGACTTAATACAAGGCATTCTACCCTATTTTTGGATAAAAAAGACTTTTCAGGAGATTCATAGGTGTTCCAACAAATAAATAGTATTTGATATATACTTGAAAAAAATGTCGAGATACCCTTACTAGCTAAACAAATAAAATATGTACATAGGTATGTATATGCTAAAAGGTCAAATAAAATACATATTCATACACAAATTTAGCTTAGCCTAGCCTAGCCTTTGCAAATTGAAATTAAAAAAAAAGGTCCTCTTAGTCTTTGGACTTACTAGTTCAGTAATAATTGGCTTTATCCCTAATAGAGTGGCATCTACAGAAAAGTAAGACTTGGTCTCGCTAACGCAATCCCGGCTCGGTTATATAAAGGTCAGGTCGCAATTAAGCAGTCTTCGCCTTGATCCGGCTTTTGCATCCTTGAGGGTAACTTCCATTAAAGTCTGTTAAAACCAGACTAGTTTCCAATTCAGTTTTTATTAGTGAAATTATCAGTTCTACAAATATGACGATTTCGAGAAAGTGCGGTGACTTGCAGCAGATATAATTTCGAGAGCTAAATTTACTTATGTTTTAAAATAAATTCCATAAAACAAAAAAAAATAACTACTACAAATTCAGATACAATAGCGGTAGTTCGCAAAAAAAAAAAACTTGAATTTTGCAGTTGTCCGAGTTCTAGCTTCTGTCAACCAAAACTAGCTGTAAAAAAACTTAAATGTAGACAATTGACAATGTCATCTTATTCTTCCGTCTTTTATGTAGATAATAATCGCAAAACAAACAACATTATTATGAGAACAATCACATTAACACAGCCATAAAAAGTTAAACTTCAAGCCACTACTGTTTTATATTATCTACATTTATTCCAGTCAATATTTATTCAAATAGTCGATTAACTATAAACAAATCACATCACTACCATAAACTAAAGACTTTATTACTATTCCATGTTTAAATTATAACCTAATAGCATCTGCCCACGGCTTCGCCCGCATGTCGAAAAATATCCCGAACGATGTATGTTCAAAGGAAGAAATGTTCCAGAGGACACTCGTTTGGCAGGAGGTAAAAAACAGACGGATGGACAGAGTTACTTTTTCATTTATACAATTAATTTGATAGGTATTAATAGGTATGGATACCAAACATATCCGCAGCCAATTAATTAAAACGATTTATTGTAAACAAAATTAATCGATAACCCAATCAATAGATCCATCTAGAAAATCACTGCTATCTTCATCTTGTAAATTACGGTTTACAAATAAAGCAATGACCACAATATGATGTCATGTGCCACATCGAACATGACTCACGATCTGAATCACACCTCTTGACCAAAAATGGCGAGTCAAGTCGAGACTCTTTTGTACTTATTTGAACTTGGCCTTCGAGGTTATGTCATCTGCTTTTGATATCTTAAATTACCTCCGTGCCGATTTTATTGCTGGCTATAAACAAGATAGACTACGAATCAGTCGACTTTTTCAAATTGGTGTTGTATTTTTGACGTTTATTTACGCGGGAAAACTATCGGTTAAATGTTTGTTTTGTATTGGGCCTGTGGAAAATTATATGCAGTTGCATATAATGCGAAAGTTATGTAAAGTTTACGCAGAATAGTATAGTTAGGGACATTAAATGTAAAACATATTGTTTTAAAAGGGACAAAGGGCCGGCAGTGACAATGACGGGAAGTGACGTCAGCAGCAGGTGCAGTGCAGGTAACATTAGATCGCCCCTGCGCCGTGAGATGGTCTAATTTAATAGATGATGGCGTTTTACTGATAATTAATTTCTTACAATAGTTGTTTAAATAAGGGATGCAATCAATTTGTCTTCAACGTACAGGCTTGTCCTATATTTTCTTACTCATTGTAAATACTAATAATTTTTGTAGTATAAACACTGAAGTAAACTTATCGTTTTCTTTAATAAATTATTACTTAATAAATATAAAAGATTTCTTTAAGTACCTAAAGCAAGTCAGACTACACTGAATTGCAAAAAAAATTACGATACTAGAAATTCCCGATACGTGATGTTGATTTTATGGAGATTTATTCAAGCATTTTGGTGTATTTGAGAATAGTTCATTTTTTTATGATAAATGTTGTACTAAAGACAGCAAATAAGCAAACAAAGAAGTAAATAAAATCATTTGAAAAGCCAAACTTCATAATTAGTGAATTTAACGACAAAACTAATGTATTCCATTAATTAACAACAAAAGCATACTTAAATGTTTTATAAACAATGTGTTACCCAAACAAAGGAGTTTATTTTAGTATTTATAAACTCATGAATACATGATAGACACCTGTTTCGACTAAATAGGAGCGTCCGTGTGGCCTACATATTGTAAAAAAATGTGTTAGCCATATTTGTCGGCTAATTTACTTAAATGTACCATAAATGGGAACTTTATTGGTCAGGCACGGCTATTTTTGTAACAACTAACTCTATATCAAACAAATCAAAGTTCAAATTTCATTGCAACAAATACCTAATTTATTGCCTTTCTGACACCAATCGTCATTTTAAAATCAGCTTAAGATAGACGACGCTAAAGTCGATTCTTGAGTAAGAGGAGAGATTTGATTTTAATTTAAATCTATCCAGATTTAAATTAAAATCAAATAGCCTATTCCTTAATTGTCCTTTTTATTGACTTTTAAGTGAGAAGTGAGGCTACTCCCGCGCATATTAAATAACTAGCAGCGACTCGCGGTTTCACCCGCGTAGTTCCCGTTCCCGTGGGAATATGGGGATAAAATATAGCCTATAGCCTTCCTCGATAAATGGGCTATCTAACACTGAAAGATTTTTTCAAATCGGACCAGTAGTTCCTGAGATTAGCGCGTTCAAACAAACAAACAAACAAACAAACAAACAAACAAAAAAACTCTTCAGCTTTATAATATTAGTATAGATTATTCAACTCTCATAAATGGCAATCTTGCGAAACTTGTTTGTATTCGCTTATTATTTTTTGGTTAAGCCTATAAATACTTAGTGACCGAATTTGGTTTAATGATTTCGAGTCTGCCTTACGCAATCAATTAACTTTAATTAGATGTAGGTAGAATGGAGAACATGCTAGTTGTTTGTCATTAATTTTGCGCTCTTATGTTTTCGGAGAGCCTAGTTTGTTTAAATTTCGCGTTGACTACCATTTTTCCATGGCCTCGTAGTCCTTTTATCAATTCATTTTGGCCAGAAAGAAATTGGTCGCAGTATTTCCTTATTGTTATAGCAATGATCGCGTCATTACGCAGTCATGTTAGCCAATGGCTTAATAGCTACGAGCCTCGACCAACGCTTTAGGAGGCTCTTGTTAGGCGGCTCGATCAAGGACTCGATTCAGTACTTTTGGATGCAGCCCGTATTGTTAGGAGATTCCCTTCCCTGAGGACTGGTTCGAATGGGCCCTATTTCCCCTTACATATAGGCTACTATTTGATCGGGCCGGCGGATGGCGAGCGATGGGTGGCTCGTCGACCGATAACAACCAGGAATGTCGGTAAAAAAGACGGGGCCCCAGGGTCAGTGCCGGTTAAAGCTAGGGTTGCGGAACTTGTTTCTCCCTTCTTTCCGCTCAGCCAAAAGCGGAAGAAGTCATTTGCTGATATCCCATACGGAAAAAAGGCTACTGTTTGATAATGTCTAAAATTCAGAAAACAAAATTGGGATTCTGTAAATTTGTCATGTTAACTCGGTGAAATTAGCTTGAAGCGAAATCAATTGCGACTCGCACAGGACAAGTAATAATACGCAACATAGAAAGGCCAGTGCGAAGCCCAAAAGGCTCATATCCAAACAAATACCACGATATAAATAAAGCCGTATAAATTTCACCTTAGTTTAAAGGATGAGATTTTCTCGGAATACACCAGATAAATCTAGCAGTCAATCAACCTGTAAACCTCGAACCTCCCATAACTTGCACCACACGCGCTTGCATCGTGTATATCTGACGTGACCAACCGTGATGCCTGGATCGTTATTGTTATTGTCAAATCGTGTCAAGTTACTTTTGTTTAAGACATGGCCGTACTTCCGTCACAATTTTAACCGACATTCATTCACGGTTCAAACATTTTAGGGGTCTTGGTTATCCTTATTGAGAATTTAGAGGGTCAAGTAGGATTAATCGAAAGTGATTTGATCTTTTGACAATGGATATGTAAGTAGCTCATGTGAAGGAGGGCCGCTGTCAGATCCAAGCTTCAACTAATCCCCTCCCCAAAGACCTTATCTTTGGTAGTTTAGAATATAAAGAAGTCATTGCAGAACTTACGAAAAGGAAGCTATAGAGGCTTGTTATGCGTTAATCAAAATAAAATGTTTTTTTTTTTTCATGTAAGGTTTACATTGCTAAAATCTACTCTCAGCGGCGTCAAGCCAAAACGTCAATCCAGGATCCGCAACTGAGCAGGGCTATAGATAATGCTCTTTGATTCCGTTCTTGTAACAGAATATCTAAGTTCAAAGTAATGATAGAGTTTTAGACATTAGACGCTGTAAATAAATAATGACACTTTTAGTAGCGAGTGTAGCGACGATTCTGTCAACTTCGAAACGACAGAATAATTTGAGCCAGCCTGCTATAGCTTTCATTAGGCATCCACTTTTTTGCCTTGCCCACACTGTCCCACAGTTGGCCAAAGGCCTCTCTTTTGTATTTCTAGGTATACTTTTGTGACACACCACCAGCCAAATCCAACAAAAAAAAAACATCATCCGCCTAGCCTTATTCCCAACCAACTGAATACCATTATTTTACTTGGAACAACTGCCGTCCTGCCCACATCCAATTTTATTAACTGGGTAACACGGTATTTCTTGCCAAGACTGGTCTCAGGTTTTTAGCTTCTACTGCCAAAGATCTACAAATGACAGCCGGGAACAACGGCTAAACTTACTTTCGCACGGAGGAGTCTCGATATATTAAGATGGACACCCGTCCACAGACTGACCTCAGCAAGCGTCAATCAATCTTGAAATCTGCCAGTGCGACTGTTAATATTTACTCTCAAGCTGCTTTCTTATCAAAATATATTAATGAAAAATATATGTAATAGGTAATACTCGTCCAAAAATCACTCAAACATTTTTAAATTATGTTCATAAAAAGTAACGTTCAACTTTCAACTGACCAAAGCAAGTACGCAAACAGCCTTGGATAAGTCATTAGCCAAAAATTAAATTAGCTTAATTTCACCATTCCTCCCACGCCCGAGGTCGTGTAGCCGATCCCTAATATTGCATGTAAATGGCAACACATGCTCCATATTGGATGTTCGAATTTCAAACCTTCGTGAACGTTCGAATTTTGCGCATTAAAAAATGAAAAAAGGGTTATTTTTTATCTTTCGTATAGATTATTGTTTTTGGTTTTTTATATTGTTATCTTTTCTGCCAGTTTTAATCCAAGTCATCCAATACGTTTTAACATTCATGACACAGTGAGTGTAACCTGACTTCAAATAAAAAGATGGCGATTAATTGATCCTTACATAGCGAGATTATTAAGCGTAACTTCAAATTTTCAGCGTCATTATAGAAGAAGCCAGACCATTCAAATGTTTTAAAGCAAATAGGTAATGCGTGGCGTATATTTCATAATATTATGTCTGTACAATATTAGTGTCACCAACAACGCTAACAAATCTGTGACGTAATTCTGTAGTCTTATGCAAAACTTTATTAGTTCCTGGTAAATTAAATAAAATGACAATGAATCAGTATTTTACATGGGGCGACTGATTATCTGGTAGTCAGATTTTCTGACTTCTGACCCATAACGAGTTCCGGATTAACAGGTTCCCTTCCGAGGCACAGTGGAAACTCGGTGTGACAAAGATGGTCACCCATCCACAGACAAGCAAGCGTTGCTTAACACGGGCTCCTCTAATAGTACAAGAATTTACACGTACTGTGGCCGTATTACGAAGTGCCAATGCTATCATGATTCGTGTGAGGGAAAGAGATAGTGCTATTCGTCTTGTGTAACTCCCGTCTCTCTCTGACACAGAAATCATGATGGATTTAAGACGTCATAATAGGGCTGCTGTATTACTATTTTAATTGTAAATGTTCAGATGGGTGAATATTTGTTACTAATTCATGTCAGAACGGATGTGGGTGAAATACGGCACAGAGATATAATATAATTTGTCTTTGAAGGTACTCCGGGAGTATGTTCCCTTGGGATAATTTCCGACATTATTAAAGCCGCTTGCAGACTTGTCTTAAAGGCTTTTTACAAAATTACATAAAACGTACCAAATATTCAAAATAACGCAAAGACACTTGTTGAAAGTTAATAACTTGGGTATCATTTAATAAACAGCTAAAAATTAAAGCAACTGCTGTGGGTCGGTCGGTTGCGTGCAGTCTCTTATGTAATGCGAATATTTAACTAAAACGTGTGTATGTACGCGTTGTACTGAAAACTAAGAGCAATTACTTCTGTGTACAGTTGTGGATTTCAGTAAATTCAAATTATTTATAAAATAAGTTTTTTACACAGCTAAACACTATTTTGAGGACAAGAAGGTTTAGGATTGAGCTGCTTCAGTTATATATACATGGCTCGATGTTTTATGTTTTTTTTATATGAATTTTATATTTTCCTCACAAAATCGCATGAGACATCAACCTATATGGTAATCATATGACTTGACCAGTACAATAGTATGGACTTCAAAAGATACTTAGACCTCTGAGTTTGTTTCGGTGTTTCTTCACTGGGTAGTTAGCTAGGAAACACCGGCCTCATCTAGTTAACGGCCAAAAAAGTTTGACGTTTAAAAATGTTATTTACAACCTACTTACACAATAAATATCATTTATCAGTGTTTTAGTGTTGTAATGACGACGATGCTCCTTCAATTTTGACAGAACTTGAAACGGTAGCCTCCTTTTGGGATCTACTGTAGTTGGGATAAAAAAGCGTATTTGCTAAATCAATGTAATAAATATCTCGCATACTTTTTCAGTGTCATTTTTTAAACAATGTTCATGGAACTAAAACATAACCTTACGTTAGCCAGTCCGTCTAGACCTTTGTAAAAATAATATGTACCATCCGTGGACTGTGTTATTATGACTTTTAAAACTTTTGTGACAGTAAACTATGTAACGGATTTTAATACGATTTTCACAAATAGAAAAACGATAAACAAGGAAGATCTGTGTACATAATTTAAACTCGCGAGAAGCCTTTTTTTCATTATGACCTAGACAACGGTCAAAGACTTGACTCTGCCACAGCAAAACAAAATATTCCAATCGAATAGACACATATAAAAATCGACAAAGCATTTCTAATCAAATGATTCCATGTTTGAGCAAGATTTAGTAAGAATACACTAATAGGCTTTTTATTTCTATTTTAGAGTGTAATTGTTAATAGGCGTTACGATTCGATTTGAGCTTATAGCGGGAACTATGAGTCAACTGTACTAGTGGTGACAAAAGTTTTTATTCTTATTTTACGGTTGCTTAAAAGCAAGTGGTTAACCAAAAGGAGGTCAGATCTCATTTAAATGGTATTTTACGGTTTTTTATTACTATCGTTTTTAAATATCCATACATAAAAATTTAATACATTTACATATGTCGTATTAATAATCAATATTTTTATATCTTTAGATTTGCATGATTTCCGAATTTTATTAACACTTAATGTCAAGTATCAAATAACATGACCTCTCCGATGCCTTGAACTTTTAGATAAAACGTTAACAATGTCTACTTCCGCGGATTGTTAGTTTTTATCAAAACATTGATACATCTATCATTTTCTCACTCGAAGTATCTTTGAAGATATTACTCATATATTATATTATTGGCACAGTCAAAAGACTCGGGATTTTCCTTTCTTCGCCAGTGTAAATAAATAGTGCAGCCAGTCGCATATTCCTGGTGTCAACTTGACATTGACAGCACTTTTATGTCGAAGCTGTAAGCGTGATTTTCGTTTAGCATTATATATGCGGTGGACTATAAGTATGTACCTCTACCTACATTACTCTTATAGAGGTGATATTTAAAGTTCAGATCTATTTATAAAAGAGAACGTCCTCAAAGATATTACAAGGAATCACGTTTCTACTTTAGTTTGGAACTATTTTTACACATGTCACACTGTCGTTTGAATAGGTCCAAGACGCTGTCTCAGAAACAATCAGTCATTATTTTTGCAGCGTCCATTTTCTAGATTTAATTGGCCAAAACCAACGGCTTAAAGTCTCTCACATATTTAACCGTCTTAAACGCAGTGAAATTGTGTTATTAAATTTATGTCGACGACTGTACATTAAAAGATGATTATTTAGATAAAGCATTACAGAAATTGCGGCAGCGTAAAGCCGGGCGTGACGGCTGAGGATTTATACCACTTTCCTTAGCTCTTTTACACGTGTGTCATGTGCTTGTCTGTGGTTATTTGTATAATCTGTGGAACATTATTTTGTAGTTTTAAATATATTCCGTCAAATTAAGGCGGAAAACGTCTAGTTAAATCTTGTAAGATAGAAAATGTTTGTTAAATTTACTGTTACTTGAAAATTATTCTATTTGACCGCTCCGGCTCTACACTTTGTTAAAACGGTCTTGATTCGTTAACATTTTAATTTGTTTGGCCTAATTTTGTCACTGCGAATAGTAAGTATGTCGTTTGTAGGCGGTATACAATTTAACTGATAAAATCTTGGCTTCACAAATGTATGAATATGTAAAGTTAAAATAAATCCATATATTAATCTCTTAACCGCCTTTAAAAATAACAGTTCAATGTATTAACACCTACTTGAAATAAATCCTATTTAACGGTAAAGTTACACTTGATAAATCGACTTGCAGATTTATAAGTGTATAAAAAAGCGTAAAAAGAGGTTGCAGTCAAATAGCGGTTTCTAAACGGAACAAAAAATGACTCCCACGTTCCTGTTCTATGTTAAATAACTGAACAACAATAAAAATATGAACTTCCTGATGTTAAGTAATGTGAGTCTTATGTCTATAGATATAAGACTAAAATTTCGTACGGTGTCAAAGTTCGCGTGGAAAAATACATAATTTTCTCATTTTTCTCTTATTCTTGTGTTGTTCCTAATGTCAGGCCATGACTATTAAAATGACGGTCAAGTTCAAGTTCCATTTGGGTTAAAGTTGTTTATTTTATTTGAATTCCTACTTTTGAGGTGCTCATTTTTGGGTGTGTAACGGGCTGACTTGATATTTTGAATAAATAATTGACAAAAAAATAAAATTTTTAACAATTTATTTATGCGAGTGTGAAATGCGGTTTTTATTAGTCTTACGGTTGTTTCGAACCGCATTTTACCGACGACATCTTGACCCAAGTAGAAAAAGTAACAATAATCTTCGCGGGTTCCGAAATACATAACGCGAAATGTCAAACGTTGAATTCCATTTTCAAATCGTAAACATAGCGAGGCCGCGCCTAGACTATTAACATGCTCATTCCAAAATCGACCTTTTCAGGTCAGCGATAAAGTTTATTTTGCATGGATTAATAATAAATATGACATCAAAAGTTCAACAGCAAGCCACTCCTTTTGCTTTCGAGTTGTTATTTTTTTAATTAGTTATTTATGGACGTAATGGTTTACTGGCCAGTATTACACAATAATTGTCGGGCAAAGACATACCACCCAGGATTTCCATACGCTTCGGTCCAGGGCTAATGTGGACCATGATGATGAACTAGTTCGTCCCGCCATTGTCTTGTCATGTTTTAATGACCGTGCTAGCTTAATGATAGTTGAGCCTATTACCGTCTCCAAGGTCCTTCTATCTCTGTACCAAAATTCATGAAAATCGGTCCGGCGATTTACGCGTGAAAGCGTAACAAATAAGCAAACTCACTTTCACATTTTTTTATTAGTTAGGTTACTAGAATTACTGTTTTCGAAAATTTTCAATGAACTTATGTAATAGACAAGACGGCCATCATAAAATCCTAATGTTCCTAGATGCAAAATTCAGTGCTGACCGAAATCAACCAGCAGACACAGAACTTTGTGTTTGATGATGATGGTGATGAATGAATCAGAGTTAAAAAATAACGAAGTTTTGCACAACCGACAACAACATATAGACTAATATATCATCTAACTCCGGTTTCTGGAAACACCATAAACAGTACTCGTAGCTGCGACATCATAAACCACCGGCTTCATCTAGCTTAAAATTACCAAAAATAGTTGACGTGTAAAAGTGTTAGTGTTATGTACAAAATAAATATCATTTATCATTAACACATTTTGTATCTCAAAAATTGTTAACTCTTAGCCATAAGGAAAAGCTTTTAAATAAAACACAATTTATTTTATTACAACAATGACCATTGACAATAGTAGCGCGCATGCTTACATTTTTAACAACAAGATGTGTAATCTTTCATAGACGACTTACTATGCAGCGAGTCATTTCCGTCATTCGATTTAACTACTTGTAAGAAAACGTTTAACAATTTGAATAGCTACGTACTGACTTTTTATGTGCTACATTATATTTTAACTAGCTGTTGCCCTCGGCTTAGTCCGCGTCAAACTCGCACGACAGCACACATCACTGTTCACAATTTGATTTATTTAATTGTTTGCACGAAATCCTTGTTATTTTCTAAAATAAAAGTAGCATTACTTGTTCCTTATAACATTAGCTATCGGTTCATCATATACATAAATTTATCATCAACAGAAACAGACCGACAAAACATGATTTGCTGTATGCATTTTCATTTGAATTTACAAATGGACACTTCAATTTAACTTATAGATAGTAGACTAGAACGCGACTCTAGACTCTTAAAAAAGATGACAACATTATTGTGGAGATGACTGAAGATTTAAGCAGATGAGAATTAGTAAGTAACATAATATTAGCACGAATGACATCATTTAATAATCCGTAACTACTCTGATGCTTCTTATGATTAACCGTTTCTGCAAAGCGTGATGAATAACAAATTATAACTCTTTTGCTTCTCTCTAGATCTCTTAAAACAAAAGAGACTTCTAGGACGAAATTAAAAGTGAGTACCAGTACTTTGTGAACGTCAACATTTAAATAAAGAACGTCTCGTCACCACTTCCAAGTGTTTAAGCTGGGAAGAAGAAGTGATGCCACAAACTCTCTTCTAGCTGGAACGTTTGTTGATCTTCTTTACTTCACCAGTACTTCCAGTATACTCTGTACAGACAGCTGCCTACCAACCTGAAGACAAGCTTATCTTTTTACCACTTCTTGAACGGGAATCGCCTTTAGAAACTGATAAAAATTGAGAAAAAGAGCTGGTGAGACGTTACTTCACGCCGGTACAGCTGCTCAAGCTTTATCAAGCGCAATTAGATCGTGCATGGAGAATTACACGATCGAACTTGCGCTTGACAAAGCTAGAGCAGCTGTATAGTACGCGTCACGTAAAAAGAACGCTGGAAGAAAGTGGTGGGGGTGTATTTGCGCATGGGTACAGTCTCGCACGAAAGTTAGTCTGCGCGGGATGCGACGCAATGCTCAACTAACGAACCAATAGCGCACAGGCAAACATGCAGTGCGTGGCTCACCCGCCCCGCGCCCCGCCAAATAGACCGATAAATCGCCTATGCCAGCTTTCTTTTGACGTGACGCGATCTGTACCGGATCTGCCAGACCCCAGCTTGATGCCCTTGACTCACTTGAGAAACGAGCCAAGTGGCTCACCGGGAACGATAGGCTTGGCGAATCGAGGTTCCGTAGTCTTGAGCATCGATGCCGAGTTGCTAGACTATCGGTTTTCTATAGGTTGGTTTTGGGGAGTGTGCGAGGGAATTGCATAATTTAAATCCGCCAAGCCCGTTCCATCATCGGACCACGTAATGAGCCACCGTTACATGGTGGACATCCCGCCCACACGCACAAATCGTTCTGGGAACACCTTCATTGTGCGTACAGCTAAGGAGTGGAATCCCCTGCCAGAGTCTGTGTTTCCTGATAGCTACAACCTGGGAGTCTTTAAGTCAAGAGTGAATAGCTTGCTTCTAGCTTAGCGTGCTTCATCTTCGACCACATCATCGCTTACCATCAGTTGAGATAGTGTTCAAACTCGTGCCTATCTATACATATAAATAAAATTGGAACGTCTGTTTTTAATATTGAAATAACCGCTTTTTACTATATGCATATATAATGCAATTTTTGTCTGTCTGTCTGTCTGTTTGTTCCGGCTAATCTCTGAAATTGCTGGACCGATTTTGACGGGAACTTTATTGGCAGGTAGCTGATGTAATAAAGAGTAATTTAGGCTTTATTTCAGAAAAAATCTTTTATTTTAGAAAAATAAAGTAATGTTGCAATGTCTAAGTACTGTCCAGTACCCCGCGCAGCTGCCACTGTTCCGTCACGTCGGGCGCCTCCCACCACTTCTCCCACCAACGAATCAATATCACAAAGAATCGGGGGAGTTAGTAACTATTCCACGCGGACGAAGTCGCGGGCAGAAGCTAGTCAACAATAAAAATAAAGAGCTGCAAACAGACTGAACTCCAACATCCAGTTGCCGGGTAACACGAAACCCCTAGGTGAGATTTGTGTCAGATCCTGTATCTAGCTTCTTACTATTCATACAGTCTGTCAAAGATCTTTAAAAGACAGCCTGACCAACGGCTCAATGTGCTTTCAAAGGCACAGAGCAGTCTCGGTGTGTAATGAATTACCACTCATCCAAAGACCACACACGGTGAAAACGCTAAAGATTTTTTGCAATCATAAAGCTATGACGACGCAAATTGAAAGCACTTCATAATGGATCGTTATACCGCTAGACTATAGAACTATAATAATAGTCTCAGTAAATAATTATCACATTGTAAGATAGGCTTCTTGTTGAGAATACTTCAATTTAAAACACAATACGGTGAGTCATGTAATCTATACTATATAATTATAATAAGGAAAGGTTTTTTGTTTGTATCGAATAAACTCCGAAACGACTAAACCGATTTTACCGTTTTTTCAACAATGGAAAGCTACATTATTAACAAGTAACATAGGCTATATTTTGTCCCCGTATTCCCACGGGAATGGGAACTACGCGGGTGAAACTGTGGGGCGCTGTCATAAATAATTATAAGTTTGATGATAACTTCATTCATGGTGCACGCTTTTTCCTGTTGATGCAAAAAGGTAATCACACAAAATTATAATATTTTAATGTAAATAAATCTACAAGCCAAGTAGGTAAAGGTACATACATATATAGTAGGTAAACATGTTCTGCGAGGGCTTGAAAGAGTTACCGCAGCCCTGGAACGCAAAGGGCATTTGGAACCTGACACTTCCTTCTACTGCTGCACCGACACAGAGCAGGAGTCATTTGATGATTAGGTTACCCATCCAAATAACAAATAATTTTGTAAAAAAAATCAAAAGTCGTAAGTACTCAGGTACTTTTCATTTGAAGAAAAAAAATTAATTGTTGAGTAATTATTCGTCTCACTTAATTTTTAATATCACTATTATAATCTAGGAATTAGATACAATCTAGATTGAAAACATAAATAATATCACGGTAAATTATTTTAGGATATTATATTTAGTCAAGCATTTTCGGCAAGCTTTCGAATTTATAATTAACATTTTATTTATCGAAATATTAACGCTTCTGATATAAAAAAATGAGGAATGCAAAACCCCTTGTCACGCAAGAAAACCAGAACGTAAGAATAGGCAATATGGTCACTACCTTTCAGGGTAAAAAAGCAAAACCTCTTTTTGAAAACCGATAAAAAATAAAAATGTTAACTTAAAATATGTGAGCGAGAGAGTAACCCTAACTTGACAGCACCTGAAAAAACCTACCAAGAGTAGAGAGGGATAGAAGATAGCTTTACCACTAAGTGCGAAAGAGATTTATTTCATGTCTCTTTCATACTTACTAGTAAATCAATGTTGTATCCTGCTGTCAAATCCGACTTCTAAGATTGTCACGGTTATACCTTTGCTATCTCTTGCTATCCTCCCACCATCTTTGTTAATTTTCTCATAGTAACCTCATGGCTTTTGGCATGGCTTGCTAAACAGTTTGCTGCCAAAAAATAACATCGATACTATATATTGGAAGGCATCCAAGGATATTTACATACTGCAACAATAATAAAACTATTTGAATATTACTTCAGAAAAAAAACTTTTTACAAAAAAATACAACCGACTTCCACAAAAAATCAAAAAAGTACAAAATAACTTTAATTCGGAACTCGGTGTTTGTGGTTCCTTTTTCGTTTTTTGAACACCGACTTCCGAATTAAAGTTATTTTGTACTTTTTTGATTTTTTGTGGAAGTCGGTTGTATTTTTTTGTAAAAAGTTTTTTTATTTTTCACTTTTTAGTGGTACCTACACCCCCTCCCCTCCCCCACCTAAACGAACCAATTACATTGGTGTAAAAAAAATTGCACTGCTCCAATGCAGAGTAAACTAAAAGGTCGTCAATGTAGACAATGTAGATATTTTTTTTAGATTTTTGTTGATTTTTCAAAAACCGCTAGTTCGATTTCGATAAAATTTTCATGGGACCATTTGGGAAGTATACCCTTTCCAACAAAAAAAGAATTTTTCAAATCGGTTGGCAAGCGACGCAGTTATGCGCGAACAAACATAAAAAAAAAAAAAACAAACATCCGAATTGAGAACCTCCTCCTTTTTTAGAAGTCGGTTAAAAACGGTCACAATAAAAAATGAAATATAGGACGCTTTAACTTTGAAAATCGTTTTTTTTTTTTTTTGGGATGGACCACTCGCAGTTCAGCACACTAAGGCTGGTTACTGCTTAACCGAACAATCCTGTGGTGGCCTCAAATGAATTTAAGGCCCCCAGCCAGGGCTAAAAACTACTAAAAGCTAAATGACCGCTTCGCTAAGGGCATCCCCTGTGGGATACGGGCCTCGGCTTAACGGGGTCATTGAGAGGGGCAGCAAGGGACAGGCTGGGTCAGTTCGAATCCTACTAATCTTGGAGGGAGTGTATCGGGCGGCCGATACGATGAGAGGGTTCTGATGCGAATCGGCGGACTCTATGAAACGCTTGTTAAGGCGCTTCATGAATTGCTTAATTGTTGGAATGCGGAGGTCGACATGGAGTCGATCGTTTCTAACGAACCACGGGGCACCCGTGGCCTTCCGCAGAAATCGGTTTTGGATTACCTGCAACCTATGGATCCGGTACGACTTTAGTGTGCGCAAAGGTAGCACACGCATAGGTCATAATCGGACGAAAAAAAAAAATCGGTTTGCGTAAAACATCAACATTTCATAATTAATTTATATAATAGGTTTAAATTATTTTACTTATCCAACACTCTTAGTTGAGAATGTCTAAGGCATTAAGTCCATCGTTGTACCTTTGAGCATAAAGTTTAAATAAAATAATTTGTGTAGGTAATTACTTTTGAGCTTATACTTAAATGTAAATATAAATTGCCATAACGAAGAGATTACATTTTTCTTTTGTTTGTAACGGATAATCTCTCGAAAACTTATTCCGATTATGTACGAACATTATTTCACTAGGCAAATGTCAAAGGCTTCTTTTTGCATAGTTGCCGTGGGGAAAGGCCACGGGGGCGAAACTGCAGGAAACATCGATTAGCTACTTATAATCAAAATTCATATCAGCAAGTTACAGATTGCTATCAAAAATATTAAATCGACCCAAATATTTTTTTACATCGAAACATTTTTAAACTGGCAACCCTCTCCAATGCTACCAACCGCTTAAATATTAAACCCTTGTTCGGAGCTCCCAGTATGCCCGTTTATTCCTAAATATGTATATGACCTCCTCTTAAACATCGAGCTCTAAACTTTGTGTCTACGTATTTAGAGTTCTAAATTGAACAAGTTTAGATGGAGTTGTGGGTGTTGTTAATTCAGATTAGGTCAGTTCTGCGGTGTCTACATTTTTGTTTGCTTTAATATAACTTAACAATGTGAAATTGGAATTAAACGAGAGTAGTACTGAAAAGGAAATTAAGCGTTATGTTTAAATGAGTCAATTAAGTAAAACATGACGTGTTATTAGTCAACTAAATGTTAAGGATAACTCGGTATGGTATTGACAAGAAATGTATTTATGTAGGAGTAAACTTCGCCGTTATACGTATCGCCGCAAAATATTTTAGTTACAGGTAAAAAAATTGGTATAATGAACTATTCAACTAAAAGGGTAAGGTTGCTTATATACTCTGCGTTAAAACTATGAAAGATATATAAAAGACAAGGAAAATAGAAAAAAATTAAGAAAAATGTTCTTTAGAATGCAAAATTAACAACGATTGAATAAGGACGTACTATAAAAAAAATGCATGTTATCAGATTTGAAAAAGGAACTAAGTACAACGTACGCTTGCGTTGTACTTAGGTCATATTTCAAATCTGATAACAGACTTTTTATTCAAAACACTCTTTAGAAAAATTACAGCCATCAAACAGTCCTGACGGAAATCCTTCCACTTAACAAACAGAAAGCAGATTATAAATCTCATTTCAAAAAACTTTGCGATATCTGAAACATGGCTGTCTGAAATAAATCCTGAGCCCGCAAATTGACCTTAATATTTTAAAAATTACGCCAACTTAGCTAGTAAGTTGAAATTGAAGTTCAGAAGGGACATAAAAGCGTCTACATTGCGTTTCTAAATTAAAAATTGGACAGAACACATCCAACCGCCCATTTTCGACGCTACGTTGATGATATTTGATATTAAAAAATTCGTTGATATACAAACCTATGATTTTGCGGTCATGCGAAAAAAGTGGCATCAGTGATGGGCATAGTGAGGGAAATCAGCAAAAGCATTCTGAAAGTTTTTTGAGACAAGTTAGAAGGGCCTACAATGGGTAGGTTTATGTACATGCCAGACATGGAACTTGATAAATCTCCCTCTAATAAGATGCTGTGATTTTTTTTGTACTCATCTGCGCATACGCCATACTAACATAGTTTTTAAGCTTTTGTGGAAATACTTAGACGCATTCTGTGCCTGAAAATAAAAGATTTAACGTTCAGAAGGTTAGATCGAAAATTCCGTCTATCGTTTATTTGGTATTCTCGTGCTCTTTTAACCTTTGTCATCATGAAACTTGGCGCCATCAATTCAATAGCACCTATCTCACCAAACACTAAAACTTTTAAGGTTATTCGTAAGCTCCTTACATTAACTACAATTCCCATGGCCACAATGGAAATATCTTGAATAATCTCGACACTTCCAAGCACCATGTAGATTGTAAGAATGTTAAATGTTTAAGTCTCGTCATGCATTCGCGTTCGTGTGTACTTCGCATTCCGTATCGTGGAACACAGCGATAATCGCGACCATAGAGCATAGAGACGCCTCTATGGCCATAGCATTGACAAAACTTTTCATAGAAATTAAAGGTGTCTGTGAGCTTCACTTTTCACGAATAGAAATAGGATCAGAACGATATTCCTGTGTTTTTGACCATTCACTAAAAACCAAGATATCTCCGTGTTTGGGCACCAAGTGTGGTGGTAACTAGCGTGTATTTACCACCACCTAAGACCACGAAACAAACGCCGAGTCAATGAATCTTGACAGAAACACTTGACATTTGTCTTGCATCCCGCCAAAATTTTAATTCATCCGCCATTCGCCGAAATTCATCAGAAATTAATAGCGCAGGATTAAGCAAATCATTTACACTGGCCCCAACTGTCGATTGACAGTCGTCAGTCAGCCAGAAAATCTGACACCAGTCTTGCTAAGGGATATCGTATTATTGGTTGTTAAGGTCAGTGTTGGCAACATTATACCAACATGACTGTACAGTAGATTTTATTATTGTATTGTGACAACACTAAATGGTCCCACTTCCGCTCTACAACTTCTTCCGTAAACACCTCAACTCGCGTGTGCAGTGCAAATCGCTGTAATAATCATTTAATATAATGGTTGAATAGTGATACCTAAATCTTTTATTCTCCAAATCCACCGCCAGCATAAAGAACATACAGTCCACGCAATTAACAGTCAGACAAGCAGTCGCATCAAGTAAAATACTTGTAGCCAACTGAAACCGATTAGACTGAAGGAAGATACAATTGGGAAAAGGCTAGGTTATGCATGTCTTAACATCTCTAGTCACGTCCACTGCAAAGTTTCCGTACTCTATAATGGGGACTATAAATTCGTGCTGTTGCAATTCTAATGTTTTGTATCCCATCCATTGATTGCTGGTTACGAAATAGATATAATATTCTGTATTATGCAACTTTTGCGGGTTATTGGACCTCGGTTAGTTTTCACTTTAGTTTTTCTTACGAGTGAATTTCTTTAAAGTTGCAAGGAAATACTGGTACCTACTCAGGTGCATCAGGTTAAACTGGGAGCCGATCCCAACATAGTTGGGAAAATGCTATGTTGATTGATTGGGTTTCAGAGGAATCAACTTCCTGCTTTTGTGCTTTATTATTCTAGGTAGGAGCATGGTGCAACACAGATTCTTCCATCCTTTTCAAGCGACACGGTATCATTTAAGTACTCTCTTTTCTTTTATAGAGACTTGTTATAGAGATAAGTATATCAATTGCCTTTTTTTGTTGCAAGCCACGGTCACAAGTTCAAGAGCTATTTATCAGAAAATTAGGAGCTAGGAACGCTGTCTCCCTCAACAACGATACATCATAACTACTGCAGTTGTGTAAAGCTACTAGCAAATTTTGATGCTAGAATTGTACTTGAGAAATCTATTTCTTCAATCATACCTCAGTCCCTGCCTGTATATTCCACAATGAAAATATGTCAGAATTGATAAACGCCATTTCGTGTATTTAATTTTAAAACCATATCTAAGATCATTAAAAGACCAACTCGGACATTAACCTATGGTTCTATACGATTTGACCAGTATGGATTGTTTGGACGTGTGACGAGATTGGCCGTCGGAGAGCCAATGTGACGCTGGGTCACAAGATGTGAGGTTCTCCCACCTCCCAACTCGTCTACAGTGTGTAGGATGGTATTATTGTAATAATAGAACTTGATTTGTGACTTGATTGTTTATTTTTATAATTAGACTAAAGAAACTGTAACAAAACAAAAATAAAAGGTTACAATAGGAAGGTAAAGAGTTATAAACGGAAGGTAGGAGGTAGATGGTTATAAAAGAATGTTTATTATAAAACTTACCCCGGGTTTCTAATACTGTTACTTACATGTTATTATTACACTGGTACTATTGAAATTATTATTTATTGTGCTCTGCTTGAGCGATTTGATAGGACTAAATGAAAAAATCTGAGCTGAAAAAATCTGAGCTGAAAAAATCTGAATAAAAAACGAAATTTGAAATATTTTTGAAAATAGACATTTTCTTTTCAGGTCAATAAAATAAAGGAGTTTTCAGTCATCGTGGAGGTTTAAAGTCCACGAGACTGAAAACGCAACGACATCGTTACAGACGTTAGAAGAGACATTGACTATTTATTTCGATTTTTCGTTAGCTAGAAGTCTAGGACACATATTCTAGTTAAAATTGATAAAAAGAGTTTGACGTGTAATAGTGTTATTTAATTTCTCAAGTACAAATTAAACATCTATTATTTTAGAAGATCCTGTTCAAGAAAACCTATATAAATAAATGATATCAACAAAACGTCAACTTTTCAAACGAGTTTCAAATCGAGAACGCGCGTAAATCCACATACACAATGCTGCCAACACACACGAGATATCTTTGACGTCATCTGATACTAGTTGAAAGGCTATTCGGCCTTGCATTACTTTCAAAAGAAAACGCAAGTGAACGAACGAACGCATATAATCTTATACGTCACAGTTTGTACATGGATATTAAGATATTGTATGGTAGATTAAGTTTTTAGAGGAATTTTGTTGTACTGTTGAAATCAATACTGGTCTCTCTCAATTTTGAGTAGAACCCGAAATTAATTTTACTTAGAGCTAATATCATATTTCTGTTTAGAATAATCTCTATAATTTTCTTAATAATTAATCAAACCGGTAACAGGCCTAACCTTGGAAAACTGGTATGGATAACTAAATCAAAATGTTAGAGGTCAAGTCATAATGCATGACATTTGCTACAAGTAAAAACTCGACACCTGTTTTCGAGATAGATTCTCAATAATAATTCCATATTCTAAATAGACAGAAGGCAAATTCTACTAATTTTTGAGCAACGATTTCAGTAGCTCAAATCTGTCAATTAAACTTCAATTTCCATACATTTTTGGAGGAGTGCGACTGAGACGGGGATGCGATTGTTGCCAAAAATAAGTTGAATTGGCCCTCAGATCCCGTACAATCTACAAATACTTAAACTTTTATCAAGACTCAAACTTAAAAAGTTGAACATCAATCCAAAAATCGTTCAAAATAAGAACGTCAAATTGTGACGTAAGCTGTCAAATCAATGTCAGCTGTGTCACGTTGTATGAACATGTAGATAGGTATGATAGGTACATTATAAGGAAAAAAAGACCACCACATCCCACATTGTTTTTGTACCTCACTAAATAAGGTTCTGTGCTTATTTCGTTAAGTCGTTATAAAATAGGATTCACAAGCTATGATGGATACTATAAGTACCTCCAATCTTATGTAATCAACCCCGCTTGCATCCAGCCCTTTATACCCCACAGATGGCCTAAAGTCTCTCTCTGCCTTTTCTACACAGGCCTGTCCTTCCATTGCGAGCCAGTCAGTCTTTCCAGGAATCAATCTCTGTATCGGAATATATCTTACCATTTAGTACGTATAAGTGATAATTACTTTCATTGTACATCTGCAGCACGGTAGCAGTGAAATAGGGTAGTTGACTAAAAAAATCTAATTAGTCCGTCAGATAGATTTCCAAAAAGTATTGGAAACGTATTTTTTCTTTTTTCACATAAATAAAAACGAAGACAATACAGTGCGTTGAAAACTAGAGTGACGTCACTACGTGCTACAAGTTTACGCCGTGACGTCACAAGCCCCCACTCCTGATCTTTGATGCTTTATATCTTCGTCAACTTTTCTAGATTTGAAGAAGCAAAAAATACGAGTACATTATTTTCGATAATCTAACCGACGGACTAAATAGAATCATAGTTGTTTTACTCAGTAAACATGCCTATTCTCTGGCCGAGTTTGTTTTTTTCTAATAGCTACAAATTGGGGGGCCGATTAGAGAACAGCGGGCGTACCATGAGGTGTTAAAACGTGAGTCTTCCGAGCGAGAAAAAGGGACAGAGTTATAGACCCTATATAGCCTCATCCCTTTTTCTCGCTCGGAAGACTCACGTTTTAACACCTCATGGTATGCCCGCAGGACAAAATAGTCGCCACTACACATAAGAAGCCAGGCCTAAGTAAAAGGCTGAAACTGAAGTGCTCTCACATCAAGGAACAAGATAGTAGGTCACAGATAAAGCCTCTATTTCACATGAGCCCAGCTTTATATTTAAAACTATTACGATAACAATCTCGGTGGTAAGGCCAGCCGCATACATCCAATGTTTAATCGAACAACTGTTATCTTGTATGTCCAAAGTATGTGGAGAACAATGGAGTTCCGTATATCATCAACTAGACAGTTGCTCGAAAAAAAAAAACAAAAGACTACATCGATCAGTTTTTGATTAATCAGTTGAACAACAATCGACCATGGCTATACGCACAAAACGTGCGAAGCCAAAAAAAAAAAAAACGTCGAACAGTGGCCGAATTACGAATTGCCAATACTATCATGATTTAGTGTGAGGGAAAGGGATAGTTCTATTCGTCTTGTGTAACTCCGTCTCTCTCTGACACAGGAATCATGATGGATTTAAGACGTCATGGTAGGGCCCCAGCTCAATGAAAACAGTCATCTGCGACTCAGTCTTCAATAGAAAATGACGTAGATTTAGTAAGACTGTATGGGCATTCCAATCGACTTAACTTTTTAGCCGTAATGAAATCGCCACAAGCACAAAACTCGACTAAGCAGTTTGATCCATTTGTAAGTTTGCGGCTGGCCTTATGCAGAATGGTGTTAGTAACATCTTCCCATACCAGTCGAGGAAAACATTAGCTTGTCTATGACATAATAGCTACGTACCTACATACATAATGATATCACTATGGTAATAAACTTTTTATTAGGCATTGTGCCTTGTTTTACCTGTCTTTTGGTAATTTATATAGTTTCCAGTTTAATTTGTTTGTGGACCTATCGTCAATATTCTCTCGTCCTTAGTCTTTTAAGTAGGGGATCGGCGTAATACGCTTCTTTCTCAAGTTTACGTTTCATCTATACTAATATTATAAAGAGGAAAGATTTGATTGTTTGTTTGTATTAAAAAGGCTCCCAAACTACTGAACCGATTAGAAAAATTATTTCATTGTTGGGAAGCTACACTTTCCCTGGGTGACATAGGCTATATTTTATCCCCATATTCCCACGGGTAAGTGAAGTATGCGGGTGTCTTTAATCTTAATGTGTTAGATCTTCTTTCCGGAACGTTATTATTTTGGTTCAACAGGACGTGGTTACGTTAGCTGTAGCATCGGTGCCATTCGTTAAACTCGCCTATACTCCATTCACAATAAGATTAGACATTAGAACAAAATTATGTACAGTCCGTTCAACCGATTTTAACTTCTATTCCGTACGCATAAGATGGCATTAAAAGCAAAAACTTAATTATAATACCAACTGTTTACTGCAGCTAACATGTGTCATGCCACCAAAGCAATAGAAGTCAGAATCGGTTTAACGGACTGTAAAAAAGATGTATTTCAATGTCTAATCTTATCGTGAATGGGGTATAAGTAAGTACAGGTGTATGTTCACTTGGGACACTCCTACGTGTGGCTCATGTTCTGACATTGGTTATCTGATTCATCTCAGTAAACATTTCTACGGTCATCGTTTACACACATTTCAACCATGGTATCTTTGTACTTCTCCCACTAAACTAACTTTCTTGACATTTTCCTCATGGTGGTCTTATAGGGTAGTTGACTAAAAAAATCTAATTAGTCCGTCAGATAGATTTCCAAAAAATATTGGACACGTATTTTTTCTTTTTTCACGTAAACAAAAAATGAAGCCGATACAGAGCGTTGAAAACTCGTGTGACGTCACTACTCGCTACAATTTTTACCGAGCCGTAACGTCACAAGCCCCCACTCCTGATCTTTGATGCTTTGTATCTTCGTCAGTTTTTATAGATTTGATAAAGGAAAAAATACGTGTCCAATATTTTTCTATAATCTAACTGACGGACTAAACATAATCATATATTTTTTACTCAGGAAACATCCCTATTTTAGTTACCTACATACCTATTTCAATACTGTGTTTCATTGCATCAACTTCAAGCTACCAAACATCCATGCAATTAACTACTACAGTTATGAAAAACATAAACCACGAACTAAAAATAAAAATGACAGCTCCAATTATTCAACCTTGCATTCAACTGTCAAGTGTCTAACTTAAGTTTTTTTTTAATTTATTTTTTAACGCGCACAAGACAATGCTACTCTTGAGTCATAGAAGAGATCGTTGCCCTCGACTCCCGCGCAGTCAACATGGCGCGGGATTAATTTCCGGTAAGCTCTACAGTGTTTATTTATTTATTTAACTACGACCATTATGATTTACGATTTATTGTCGTACCAACCGTAAATTTTTACAAGTGAATTTTTATGGCGCAGTGTTATTTTTTATTAGGTTGGTAGTTGGTTTTGAGTTTGGATAATTTGGGTGGCCAGTAAGGATTAAAAAAGGATTTTTTTTTTTAAATATAGCACAAAAATCTTAAAAAAAAAGGTAATATACGTTGTTGGCATGAATTTAAGAATATATTATCAACAACCAATCATACTAGAGCCAAAACCACTTGCGAATAGTCTCTTCAGTCAGTTGACCCATTGACACAGATTGTCTAAAAAAAAGTTTTAATACATGTGGTAACAAGTAAATGTTATTACATAACACGCTCAGGGGACAATGTACTGCATGTTTTGAAGAACACGTATGAATTAAACATGAATTCTGTTTAAAATTACTTTAACGGATCATCTAACGTCTTTTTTAACATTCCTCTATGGCGTTGCGGTGTTGTGGACATGTTTTTAATATTAATTACTTGCACTTCTCTACGTATAGACTTCTTTACATCTTATTCTATTGTTATAAAATGTGTATTGCTAGTTAAAACCACTCGGACAATGGTGCAATTTGATTTGCAAACATTTATTAGCTAATCAAAACAGTAAAAATTGTCGAAAAATGCAGACCGAATATCGGTAGCCAATCTCAACGTAGGAGATATAAATGTACATATAGTCACATACACAGGAGCACTCTCTGTTCCTTTACTGGCACAGACCGAAGGGACGGGAACCTGACAGGACCGGGGAGAAATCAGCCGGAGCCCGCAGTACCAACGGTGACACGCGGTTTATCAGGCAACGGGTAGTAACACCACCATCTTCCCAGTGACTGTTATTGAGAAACTCCTGCTGGAAAAATCCAATAGGGTAGTTGACTAAAAAAATCTAATTAGTCCGTCAGATAGATTTCCAAAAAATATTTGACACGTATTTTTTCTTTTTTCACGTAAACAAAAAACAAAGACGATACAGTGCGTTGAATACTCGTGTGACGTCACTACGTGCTACAATTTTAACCGCGATGTAACGTCACAAGCCCCCACTTCAGATCTTTGATGCTTTTTATCTTCGTAATTTTTGATATATTTGCTAAATCAAAAAATACGTGTCCAATATTTTTCGATAAACTAATTGACGGACTAATTAGAATCATATTTTTTTTTACTCAGGGAACATCCCTATTACACTTTGTTCTCGACCAGGGAGTCGAGAGGAGAAATCCTCGTAAGGCAGTCACGCCTGAAACCACGAGACCAACGGGGCAGTCTAGATTCAAAAACAGAATACCAGCTTTACTATTTCAGCCGTCCGGTAGCAACCAGGGCCCCAAGTCTGCTATTTTTATAAATTTATCATTCCAACACGATCCCATTGTCATTTTGCTAAAAGTTCATAATCTGCTAAATTCATAATGGTCGATCATTGGTCGGTTAATGGTCTCATAATACTTTTTGAAAAACGAGCTATTGAAAGCAATGAATGCACGATGACGTTCTAATGGTAGGTCACTGATCAAAGGAACTGACAAAATTTTAGCAGATTACCGCATACGTCTGTAATTCATTTGTCATTATGTACGAGATTACCATTATATGACATTTCTTTTAATGGAGTGTCAGTGGTTGACCATTGGAAAGTCATATTGACGCTTTTATATTAGTAGACTAGTATTTCGCTTGGGGGCGCGAGTTGCAAGCAACCCGCGGTGTCTTTTTAGTATTTTTTGACAAACAACAAAGGGGTTGAAAGTAGGGGGTTGAAAAGGGTTACATTTTTTATTGGCCATATACTCATCCAGATACCCTCTATATAACCCCGAAAACCATTTTTCTCTACTGTGTCAGGTTCCTGAGATATGCCAAGGGGTTGAAAGTAGGGGTTGAAAGGGGTTGAATAGGGTTGAATTTTTTATTGGTCATATACTCATCCAGATACCCTCTATACAACCCCGAAGACCATTTTTCTCTACAATGTCAAGTTTCTGAGATACGCAAAGGGGTTGAAAGTAGGGGGTTGAAAAGGGTTGAATTTTTTAATCGTCATTTTCTCATCCAAACACCCTCTATACAACCCCGAAAACCATTTTTCTCTAAAATGTCAGGTTTCTGAGATATGCCAAGGGGTTGAAAGAAGGGGGTTGAAAAGGGTTGAATTTTTTATTGGCCATATACTCATCCAGATACCCTCTATACAACCCCGAAGACTATTTTTCTCTAAAATGTCAGATTTCTGAGATACGCAAAGGGGTTGAAAGAAGGGGGTTGAAAAGGGTTGATTTTTTATTGGCCATATACTCACCCAGATACCCTCTATACAACCCCGAAAACCATTTTTCTCTACAATGTCAGGTTTCTGAGATACGCAAAGGGGTTGTAAAAAGGGGTTGAAAAGGGGTAATTTTTTTTTTCGTTTTATCCTCATCCAGACACCCTCTATACAACCCCGAAAACCATTTTTCTCTTCACCGTCAGGTTTCTGAGATAAGCAATGGGGTTGAAAGAAGGGGGTTGAAAAGGGGTAGTTTCAGATTTTTCCCATACTCACCCCGACACCTTCTATACATCCCCATAAAAAGTTTTCCCCCTCTAGCACGGGAAGTGGGAGAACAATTATGTCAATCAGTCAATCAATCAGTCAATCAGTCAGTGGTTTTTTAATTATATATAATATAATTTCAAAACTTGTCAAAATCAACCATTATGAAATCAATGATAAACCATTATGACGGGCCTGTTGGTCTAGTGGTTAGCGGCCCTGACTGCTAAGCCGAAGGTCGTGGGTTCGATTCCCACCCAGGACAAACTTTGTGTGATGAGCATGATTGTTTGTTCTGTGTCTGGGTGTGATTTATCTATAATATGTATGTATTTATAAATTATATAAGTATGTATATCAGTTGTCTGGTTACCATAACACAAGCTCTGCTTAGCTTGGGATCAGATAGCCGTGTGTGAGTTGTCCCAAGATATTTATTTATTATTATGACGCTATTGTAATACCAGACTTGAGGCCCAGGCCCGGGTCGACAATCGATGGGGTCGTGTTCCACGAGCGCCTCATAGAGGGCCCCATAGGGTGAGTGCCTGCTAGGATACAGGTATTTGTTCGAAAGAGTTATCGCGACCCTGGAACGCTAAGGGCACTTAGGACGAACGCATGTGGGTTTTAGTCAGTAAGAGTCTGACAATCCCGCTCAGCGGCAGATCTCATGATTTCCCATCCAGAAAGAAAAACCTTGCTGTAGGGGTTTGTTAACGCCTACACTTGATGATAAATGAAAGATGACTGCTTCTCGTTGATATAGGCAGGAAGATCGCGTATTAGATGATAAATAACACAACTTTCTGTGGCGAGGATTTAATTGATACTTTCATTGATACAAATGATAAGGTGCAGTGGTACATATTTCGAAAGTTACCGTTTAAAAGTGCCGTTTAAAACGCGCGCCGCGAAACTAAGTATGTATATAAAACAAAATTAAACCTGTACAGTTGTCTGTACACTTGCTATTTGAGATTTTTACAGAATAAACTGAAAATAATATTGTGTAGAAAAGTTGCACCGATACATTTCGACAAAACATTTTTAAAGACACCATTAACGAAAGAATGAAACCACTGACAACCAAATTAGTTTCAAACCAATTTAAAATGTCAGCATTTCAATTTGATTCCGTTCTGTCATCACTGGAAAGCAATAACGTTTTAGTAACAACCGCAAATAAAGTTTCGGAAGAGAGAAAGTCCCATCTAAAATGGTTCAGTGATTCTTGAGCCTGTAATTTGTAACGTGCTAAATATTCATGCTATGTAATAACATATTTTCTCCTAATCCTCTATGTTATAATAATACCTTTGTCGTAAACTTCTAGTGTTTGTGGATTTACGAGGTTTGATAAGTAGTTGCTTAGTTGTAGTTTTTTTTTTATTGAGTGTCGCTTTTCACCACAGAATCATCTGTACGTTTTAAATGTTCCCGATCACTAAACGAAAATTTGTATTGAAACTGAATAAGCGACGTCTGATGACAATAACGGAGAACCAATTTATAATTCGACACCAAATAAATGTGCAATAACGGTCATTGATCCACCTACATTTATTGACAACCTTAATTCTTATAACAGAAATAATGAATTAATGCTATATTGAATCGACATCCATCGTGATCCTTTATATTTACTAGTAATGGAAAACGATTCATTTTTTTTTGTCCACATACCTACGAAGAGATATCAAGGAAAGAGCAATGACCTTTATTGCACATTTATCTGGTGTCCGTGTCAACCATAATTTCATACAATTTAACATCAGAGAATGTTTACTTTAACGCGATCGAGTATGTTATAAAACTCGCAGTAAGCCTTCCTGATTGTAAGCAATGGTTTGCGGTCGACGACGGTGCTCGCTTGTCTAGAAGTATCCTATCCATACTTGACTCAGCGACTTAGTTATACATCTCAAATATTCTATTTCCTAGTAATCCTACTTTCCAGTGCCTGCCAGGGTTGCGAAATTTGTTTGAATCGCAAAGGGCATTAGAAGGAACACAGATGTGTATTAATCAGTAAAAGTCCGACACTCATTTGAGCTCTGCCCAGAGCGGAAGAAGTCATTTGATGATTTCAAATCATTCAGTCAGTCATTTGATCCATGAAAAAGAACCAACACTACTGAATATTTGCTAATATTTCACGACAAAACTACATAACGGATTTGGATGAAATTTGGCATTCTTATAGTTTAAATGCTGGAATAAAGAGAAATTTTTATCCCGATTTTAAACACCATTTTTGAGTTTTATTCCGGAGAGATGATCATTTCCTAGAACTGGTATAAAGCACTGAGAAAACAGATAATGTTGTATAAACATAATCTAAAACGCTAACAAACCTAACGCATATAAAATAGTTACATAGCGTAACCCAGCGAACTTCAATAAGAAAATTCCATCCAGAATTTTCTACTCTTTGTAGAATTTCATATTTTCATTCAGTATTTTCATTTTTCCAGTCAGTATGAATATTAATAGTTCCACCGTTGCATGCAACCGTGCAAAAGCCGATTTATTAAAGTGAAATTTATAAAGTACGAAGTTTCAAAGAATGTTTATAATAATTTCTGAGTTCAGAACTTCAAGGTAGTCGTGCATTGAGAAGCAATCGCGTGGAATGTAAAGGTGATATTCATTTTACGTATTTGTCAAAATATTTGCCTTACTTGGATGATAATGTATCAATGATAATAAAAAAATTACCAATTGATAATGAATTTTATTGAAATATACATGTTTCTTAGAATTGAATTTATCTTTTAATTATATTCAGTTAGATTATTAAAGTTGATAATATTAAGACTAATTAATACTAATAATGTACCAATGTGGAATGTAGTGTTAGTTTTTTTTTGAAAATTTAAATTGTTGTGACATTTAGTTTTAAAACCACTGTTCGACACAAATGTAATTTTGTTGAAGAATGAATAAATAAATAATATATACCCTAAATAGGACATAAAATACTTTTTAGAGTTCTTGTGTCTGAAGTATGCTGAAGGTAGCATACTTCCAAGTTAACTTTAAACTATAACGCGGGCGAAGTCGCTGGCTGAAGCTTGTACATACTATACGATAATTTCAAAGACATTTGCACAATCGATGTTGCGCAAAGCTTACTATCACAATGACATTACGAAACGTTATGGAATTTGAATAAACATAATATTCCGGTTATGAAAGTATTTAGGTGACGGGACTATTGTTGAAGATTGCGCTGCAGAATGAATCATGAACTATCTTAAGGTAGCCAAACCCATATGCTCAATCTATACAAATATTATAAAGAGGAAAGATTTGATTGTATGTTTGTATTGAATAGGCTCCAAAACTACTGAACCGATTTGAAAAATGTTTTCACTGTTGGGAAGCTACACTATCCCAAATTTTACGCAGAATCCTATGACCAGTACTTAAATTTGCGACTGCCTGTGAAACTTGCTGGCTTGATTGATCCTTGCAAAGAATCATAAGCATAAGCATAATCAGCCTCTTAATGTTCCCACTGCTGGGACTCAGGCCTCCAAAGCATTATCCTGCTCTTAATCCAAAGTTTTATTGGGATCAACAGAAAATATTTTATCACAGGAGTATTCCCGTTTGAACACCAGTTTTGGGAGCACCTATGCTTGCGCCAAAGGTATTCAAAAAGTTCTCTCAATAGTCGGCCCTTTTCTAGCCACATCATCCTTTACAAAATTCATCCATCGATTTTTTTTTTATCAAGAAAACATGTCTGTTAGGGGCCATCCATTAATTACGTCACGTTGAGGGGAGGGAGGGGGTCAACGAAGTGTGACAAGGGGGTGGGATGGGTAATTTCGTGACGTCACATTCCAAAATCTGTTTTAATCTAAGTGTTAAGTAAAACACGAACAAATACACGAATAAAATTGTAAAATATGTTACGTCACAGTAGGAAGTTTTTTTTAGTTTACGTCACAAATGTGACCAGCTGTGACAAGAACGGGGGGGGGAGGTCAAAAATCACGGATTTCGTGTGACGGAATTTATGGATGGCCCCTTATAGGACGATTATTGTCACCGCATTAGTCACTGTATTTATAATGCATTCAGAGAGAAAACTCTCGTCATTTTAAGGAACATTCACATTCCGTCGCGAGTTGTCAAAAACTACTTTAATTTTCCTTGATCGTCGCCGAGATGGTGTAGCGAATTGAATTTGAACGCTTTTTTAAGTACGAGCATTGGCCTACTGATTGTTTGACAGCCAAAACAATCATTCTACATTCCATTCGCACCCTTCAAATTCCACGATTCAACTTTTCCAAGCAACGGTAATGAATATTCAGCCTAGGTCCCGGAATCTGTGTTAATGTCAAACAATGCAATTAGTATTCTACAAGACGCGGTATTGGGCATACAAAGTCGTATGCTAGTAACAGAGGCCACCCAGAGCTTTCTCAGATGCATACATTGTTTAATTATGTGAGTACAAGCTATTCTATTTAACTTCTATTTAACTTGGCAAATGGTTCTACCGACTGTTCCGAACTGATGGGTAAAATTGGGCTGCGTGTTCCGTCCGTCACCTTAATGAACCATCGACCTCTGTGTGGTGCATATATTGACAAAACTCGTATATAATAAGAGCTTGCAGGGCATATAACACGATGTGTCAGTGTGTTGATGATCTTGATTGACTTGTTCTCTACCAGTGTTCCGAAACTTAAAAAAAACACCGTGTAGTAGCTTCTTCGAAGTTTACTAAAACCCTTTCTTAATTCTCTCCGAGTGCTTACTAATTCTTACTTTCTCTTGCCTGTCTACTGTTTTTTGTGCTACCCTAATATCGTTAGTGAAAACTTTTAATTGGCCTTCTTTCACTAAGTTACTGTCAGCTATCTGTATCCTAGCTGTAAGTTTTCTTAAGAAATAAAATAAAATAAAATATTTACTGCGGCTTCGCTCCCTTGACTTATCCGTACATTTAACAATAGTTCTTCGAATCTTTCCATCACTGAATATTCGACTGTGATTAAATGTTACCTGTTGCGAATATTTAGACCATAATGTCGTACTGTCTGTTATTCTGAGGGGTTCAGAATTTCGGGGTCATATTTAAAAGTGATGTTCTTTATATTATTCACTAAACTTGATTTTATTAAAACCCTGTATTATACAAGGTCTTCAGAGATAACCTTAGACAAGCAAACAATTTTGCTTTCCAAGAGCATCGCGTCTACCGTTTGGATTCACTGTTCAAGATTTCAAATTAACCAGATACAAAAACATTGTTTGGTAACAAAGCAACTGCATACTGCGGAAAACCATGTTTTCTTAACGTTAATAAACTGACAAACTGTTTATACTGTTTATGAGCAAGAAAATGACGATTTCCTTCGCTTAAATAATGCAGGAAGGAGTTGTATTAGTCAATCTGTCGACGTGCTAGCGATGCATCGTCGTACGAAGAATTGACTGACGAAACCAGACTGCTTATGAATTCGTCGAGTTCGTTGATTGACTGGCAAATTGGACAGCACTATTTTGGCATGCCATTCTGTTTAGTCACTTCGAGTTGAAACGTAAGATATTAGGTTACAACTTGAATACTGTAAAGTTGGCAAAACTAGGGCAACATCAAGTGGTTAGAGCCATAAGTTAATTTTTGAATCCTCGATATCTACTCCGGTGACATTAATAAAATAACACATTTCTTTCAGAAATATATTTATACCAGTGTACCTACTACTTTCTCGCAAAATTTCGATTAGACACAGATACAAGTAATGGCTAAATCTTTGATTTTCACGAAACAGGAAAAAATACAAATACATTTAAAGAATCTCGGAAGGCGGCGGTGAAATAAAAAAAAAATATCGCCAAACCGCAATCTTCGTGATTCACCTGCCACCATAACATCGCCATTTTTGCTGCGCGCGCCATTTTCCCGCGCGAAAGTTTGACAGGTGAGTCACGTTTGACATTTATCAGGGCTACCACTTAAATTGTAAACGTATACCAAGTTGCAGATTGACCCCCGATTAATGTTATTACGATTTATTTCCTTTTGAAACATTTAATTATTGCTGAAACTAGTGCAGCAGTTGGTTGATGTCGATCTCGAAAATAATGCATCTTCCACAAAGTCGCTTTTTTCGAGTTGATTATCAGTGGTGACGTTGTGTCTATCTAAATAGGTACCTATATAAAAGAAGAAGGTTTTTTTTTTATAAATTCCACCTTTAAGGGGATGCAGGGGGAAAATAGTTTTAATTAAATTTGCACTGACTAAGTCACGGGTGACGGGGTGAAGCGCTAGTCACAGATGAACAATTTTGATAATCATGTAAGATGTTAGACCATTAACAAAGACACTAATTAATAGTAGGCATAAGCAGCATGTATGACTATCAAGATTACTACTAATGAAAGCTGGGTACGGAGCGTTTTGCAACACGGAAATACTTTCCACCTATTTTCAGCACGGTTTGTAAGAAAATGTCTTTTATAATTAATGCACATGTTATTTTTATCGTTTCAGATATATTTAAGGAAGTGTAAAGATAAAATTAGTCAAATATTTCTTCTGGTTCAAGTAAGTAGGTATGCTTTATATGACAGATAAAGAAATCCAAATACCAGTTAGTATCAAACTCGAACGAAATACTTTAGTTACCTATTGGTTTACTTCAAAGATATGGTAAGTTTAGTTTCAACAAAGTCGTGTTTTATTCATTTGCTTTTATATAGTGTCTTGGCCATATCGTAATACCAGCCAACAAGAGCAACCTGACAAGGATAGGTTAGATTCGAATGGAATGACGGGAGAACCAGAGTGAGCAAGCGAAGCGAGCAAACTTAGCTCCCGTCATACCATCCATGTTAGGTTTCTTTGTAATCTGCAGTCAGAAATCGGATCCACGCACCCCCGGGGGTTCGTGATCGAAGTTAGGTTTGAAGTTGCCCTTTCATGAAATAAAATAAAGATATTGTAAAGTTCTTCAACAAATATATTTGCATACGCCCCAGTAGACATTTATCAGTCGTAGAACCGCGTGAATTATTATAATTACAATGACGTAATGCAAGATTCACAAGTGGATAAGTGAATGACACGGTGCTTCTTTGCACGTGAGCCAACATTGATAACCTATCTATGACGGGTCTTTGAGTACGTTCTGATAAGAGTAAAGCGCAGTTTGCAAGTAACCAAGTCTAAGTGGAAAAATGTCGGAAACTTGCGTTTTTCAGTCCAAATTCACTATTGGCTGCGTTTACAGCTGCAAGATACTCACGAACAGGCACGATCGAGCGGTTGAAAACATTATACCTTTTTTTAGGGTGGGAAATCCTCATGGATGTCCTCCACCCTGGGGCGGGTGGAGGGGTCTGTCAGACTCTTACTGACTTAAACCCACCCGTGTTATTCCGCGGCAATGCTCTTGGCGTTCTAGGACCGCAGTGAATCTTTCGAATTCCGCAACGTATCTACTGCACTTGCCACCAGTAGGCGGATGAATATTTGACATTTATACGCTGCAAATGGAGCGGAATTAGGCTGCAGTTTTTAACTTAGATTTGCCCCTCTTTTTATAAGGCCCTTTTGAGTCCATTTTGATAAAACTAAAGCGTAAAATTCGTTGCTAATCGCCCTGATGGATCTCATACGCTTTCTTGTCACGTTAATAACAACTTGCCTTTAATAAAAACACAAGAGCGTCGTAAATATTCACTATCATATCCCAACATCTTTTTATGAGCGTTCAATCATTTTTTATTAAGATATTAAAATAAAATTATAAATCAGAGCATGCAGGGGAACAACTTGTGATTTGTTTAATTGAATACCCAATATTTGCTGACTAAAACTTCATCATACTTTTTAGTCATCCAATTTTTTCTACTCCTGGTCAAAGGCCATCCCGAATTCTTTCTATTTACCTCTTAATTCTAGGTTCCTCTATAACAATTCATTAAACACCCATCCAAGGCGTCCCGCCATCTTCTACCGTGAGTGTGACCCCGTGTAGCTGTGTCAGGGCTCCAGTATACGATGTGTGCGCGTTTGTGTGTGCGTGTTTGTGTGTGTGTTTGTTGTGTGTGTGTGTGTGTGTGTTTGTGTGTGTGTGTTTGTGTGTGTGTGTTTGTGTGTGTGTTTGCAGTGTGTGTGTTTGTGTTTGTGTTGTCGATCACAACTTTGCCGGAGGCATCCGGTAGACATGGACAAATAGACATCCAGCAATTTTGTTTTTAAGAAAATTAAAATAGTATCCTAAATTTGTCACGTCTGTTCTTTCGTTAGCAAAAAATACGTAAAATTTTCAAAATTTACATATTGACAACCCTATACCATGAAGCTTGAACGCTTTTTTACGCGGTGAAGACCCCGCCGCATCGTTTTACAGTCGATCCATTGTTTCCATCAATACGCCATGACTCCATGTTCTCCCGATTTAAAACTACCGTAATTGCATTTCTGTGAAGAGCTCGCAGCTAACTAATAACAGCCACGCGTGTTTCAACTTCAGGGTTGTGTTGCGCTTTGGCTCGCCGTCCGATAGCAACCAGGCCCGAGTAGACGGCGCGTCGTGTTCCACGCGCACCTCAAAGAGCCATCAGCAACGAAGACGGGGGCCCCATACATAGGGTCAGTGCCTGCTAGGGTTGCGGAATTTGTCCGAAAAAGTCACCGCGGCGCTGGAACGCAAAGTGCACAAGAAGGATCACGGATGGGTTCATTTTGTCAAGGAAGACGAGCTCTGTGGCGCCATCTGGTGGCGTAAATATTCCTAGAAACCCTCATTACGTTACTATGAAATTAATTCTTATTTCAAGTGAGCTTGTTATAATCAGCATATAATTACTATCCTAATTGTTTTTTTTACGACATCTGTAATTTTCGTTGCGGTTTAATTCGTTGATGACATTATTAATCCATTATATTGAGGTCTTTGAAACTGTAAATTGAAATAAGTAGATGTTAGCGTAATTTTTATGTAATCTCTAACATCTGGAAAGCAGCTCGTTATTGGACCAGAGGGCAATTTTCCGTATTTTATGTATAATATAAATGCGTTCGAGTTCAGATGAGAAGTTCACCTATTTTGAAGGAGTCACAACTAATTACTCTAAATTTAGACAAACTTTTGACATTGAACATCGCTGAGATGAGATTGAGACTTCAGTTGAACATTTTCCGGTCACAAACTGTGACCGGAATTGCAATAAATTTAAATAATGAATTAATATTACTTTGACACTCACCTATTACACTAACGAACATTAAACATAATTAATATTGTATAATTATAAAATGTTATTATTTATGAAATGCTATTATTTAATTTTAATATTTAATTTTAATTTAATTATTGTCCTTGTTACTTTTGTTGCTGTGCCCTTACAGGGTCCATAACTGTACCTTAGCTTTAAGCCTATTTGTAACACCTTTATTCACATTATGGTATGCAAATAAATAAATAAATAAATAAATTTTACTAAAGAACGAGAATTTTAAGTCATTAGATCACCGAGTCGCTTATATTTGGACCCCTTCAAATTCTTGAGAAACTTCCATACATTTTTTCTACGAAAACGTCAAACAAAAGTTGTGTTACTAAAACGAATTTGAGATAAGTAGTTCATTTCGAAAATCTAGTTTGGAGACGCATTAGTTCCACTTTAGAATGTATTCGTTTATTTTACCTTCCAAGAAATCTGTCATAACCTCTTTCTTCAACATTTTTAGGATAAGTAAATAGTTTGACAATTCAGTTTTTCAAATGTCTCAAATATCAACTTTACACCCAAAATTCAAATATTTTATTCGTTTCGTACGTAAACACATTATTTAAGACAATATTAGGTCCAAATAATTTGTTTATCAAATACAAAGGACGTACTTTAACTTTTTAATTCCATGGATCACCATGAAAAAAGAAACATCAAAACGAACCTATAATTATTCGTTTGGAGAGTAGTTTCGTAGTTTCAGAATAAATACAAACTATTTTTAGCATGGATCTTTAGATAAAATTATAGTATTATTTTTAGCTAAAGATCTACGCGAAAATAGTACCTACACATTTAAAACGCATGATTGGTATCCATCTTTTCATATCGATGATATTTCTTTCAAGCAAGTAAAACGACTCTCCTACTATCTTGTTAAAAACAAATTCACAATAAAGAAATCACAGTTAAATTTAATATTAGTCAGAGACCAATAATAACCATAGTGTATCATAATCCCAATTTTAGTAACATTCACATCACTACAACCCGCTTAACGACAGCTGAGACTGGACTATTAATATCAGAGGACGCAAATACAATGCTTCCTTGTTTAGTCACGATTTCAAACAAAATGTACAAGTACTAAGGGCGGGCAAACACGGGCTGCTCGAGCATTTAGCCAGTGATCCATCAAAATACGACCCGTGCAATTGTAGTCAGTTAACAGCTTGAACCTGCCATTGATATCTGTTGCAGCAGTCGGTTTCAACTGGTAGATCAGTCACAATTTAATCAGATGCAACATGGAGGCGGGCGGAGGGTAACTGAGCGCAGAGCAGTCAACAACTCCAGGAATCAGTGTACGCATTTTTTTGAAGTAAAACTTCTTTATCGGTGTTGGAAAAAAAATACCGTCACATTTTTCGGTTACGCGTCACATTTTTCCGTTACGCGCCATCTTTTTGAGTTTATGAATAACAGAAGAGGTTTGTCACTTTTTACTTTCAATTGTCAAAGTGATAGAGCTCATGTACATGACCTGGATGATTCAATCGTGAAAAAATCGAAGTTTCACTTCTTACGTGTGTACACTAGTATACGCACACATTTTTTTATGGGAATTCGAATGACTCCTCCCCCTCTGAGCAGTGAGCACCCCCTAGTGAGCACCGTCAAGTCAGTGTATGCCTGGTAACTGCTTCACCGCTCGGAATAGTTGCAACTGCTCGAATCGAGTCGAATGCCACCGACGCTACAATTACCGTAGCCGCAGACTGGGCCCAAAAAATCTAGTCGATAAGAAGAAGTCTATACAGTCACGGCTCGATCCTGATTGCTTCCAGCAACCCGTGTATGAACGGCCTAAGTCTCAGCCTGTTACTATATTTAACCGTAATCGGTTGAGAATAATTACGGCTGTCGCAGTGTAGTCGTTGCCAGTATTTTATTTCTGTTACAAGCTTACTAAGAAGGACTGATGTTGACAGATTCTTGATTGTGGTTTGTTTTTTTGCAGCATCTGTTTTATGATGAAGATGCTTGCTTTGCTTGGGTGCTTGCTTGCTTAAGTAAAAAAGAGATGCTTCGTTTATAAAAGTAAAAAAACAAACCCTGTTTGAATTAAAAACTGAAACCAGTCCAAGATTCAACTGTAACAAATTTAAAACATTCCTTATTGACCGTTATACCCTTAAAACGTTTTGGAAATACTTTCAGAAGGCTCAGCTAAGGAGTGAAATTCCCTTCCGGAGTCTGTGTTTTCTGATAGTTACAAGCTGGGAATCTTCAAGTGAAGAATGATTAGGATATTTCTACGCAAGCGTGCACCATCGTCGACCACATTATCGCTAACCATCAGGGGAAATTGTAGCAAATGACTTCTGTCAAGGCATAGCTTTCTGAAGCATAGAAGGCTTGATTGATCATTGCTTGCTTAACGTGTCGGAAAGATAAAAGCCATACCAGATTTCCAATTTTACTATCGTAGGATTAGTGCTACTACGGTTTCTTAAGTCTACCCTAGAAATGCCATTTCTGACCAAAATCCCAATTTAAATAATTACTTATAGTTGAAAAAAGGAGCGGTTCCATGACAGTTTATCATTCTAGAATTCGTAACATAGAGCCTACACCAAAAATAACAAGGCTTTGCGAAAAAAAAAGATAATAACGTTTTAATTATGCAAGCAGCAACATGTAGAGTGGAACCAACTGGAAAGCACATGATTTCACTTAAGTCTGCACAGTAATTATGTCTAATCTGTACTTGCTAAGCGAGACTTATGTGTATAGATGCGTGAGGTTGACTCTAAAACAGATGAGTTGATTTACACCCGTTACAACTCACAATCTCAAGTTCAGTTGAAATCCAGCGTCAGGCATCAATGTTATGGCATTTATGTTGAACTGGACCGATTTGGCGAAAACCACGAGGCAACTCTTCTTTTAACGTTCTAAAAACGAGATTTCCATTTATTTTTTCACTTTGATTTATTTTACCTGTAAACATGTTGCCAGCCTTAAACGTATTTTCTTTCTAAAACTGATGGTCAGATTCTGAGAGATACGGTAAGGTTTTTATGACGGATGGCTTAATGCAATTAGCTATCTCTTGACTGCGCTTTGTGTTTGAATAAAACAAAAGAAGAATCACAGCGGGAACTTACACCCATCTGTTTCGAATGGAAGGTATCATGGCTTAAGAATAATAGATCATTTGTACACACGACAGAAGCTTTTATAAACACGACATATAACGTAATCAACATAATGGATAAACTAATAGATTGTCTTTTGGCCTGAGTAGAGATGGCCTGAGTCCTTCTCAAAGGCTGATTATATTGTTGTATGGTGTTTAAATGATAATGCTTTTTATACAGAAACGCTATTTATAAAACAAAAGAGGAAATGTTGCCCTAAATAAATACTCGCACCAAAAGATAACTGTACTGAACCTTAACACAAAACATTGTTTAGTATCAATTTATATTCTATGTTCTATCCAAAAGTTAGACGGTGAAATATTAGATACAAGCCCACAGGACATTCAGAACACTTCAGAATACCTCGAACAACCTGTTTTAGGTTTTTCTAACCTAGTTTTTAGAAACCAATATCTTTAAATGAATCATATTCGATGTTTTAATTTAATCGAAACAAAACCAACTGTTAATTATATCACATCCCTATTTTACGTTTCGAATCCGAAGTTCATAATATTATACACACATGGAATTAGTAAGTACATAGTATACTCTGACAACACACAATTTTATTACTAGCAACATTATAGTTCACGCATAAAATTACATCATTAATCTGTGCAGTAAAAACTTAATCGGTCGTAATCTATTACAAGGTAAGCTCATCGGTTATTTTATAGTTACTTATTGATCAAAAATAACACCTATTTGGTAACTATATTTGTATTTTTATAAACACCTCATCCGTAATACGTAAGCCAAAGACTATAATTTTGACATTAATAGTTCTGTTTCAATTTGGCGCGACGGACACCAAGAAAGGCGCCAAAAAGTTTCATGTAAATAGAAGTTTATTATCTTCTAAACACTATCATATTTGATCATCGTTGTATAGCAAGATTTTATATGCTCTTCATAGCTTTTATGGACCTTTGTACAATAAAGTTCCCATATCTATTTTTGATTATATTTCTTATCCGATCATTTCAAATATGGTCTTAAGATCAATAAGAGACGAACCTTATATGAGTTCATTATGCTTATATCGGGAAAGCAATGATACTAAAAACAATGAATCACAGTAGATTTTGAAAGTGATACTTATCTAAATTGGGTAGCACAGTTTTGGTCTATCTAACTGATTTTAATTTCGCTATGTCTGGGAATAGATGACCCAATTAAACTACTTTAAAGAAAAATATTTGAAGTTTCACCAAGTCCTCACCACGAGCTCTCTTGATGTCTATTCTAGTTAAAAACATGTCTTGAAATCTCTATTTTTCAGTAGTCAGATATTTTTGACTGAATAATAAAATTAAATTACTGTTTGACATATGTATCTTCTGTACAAACGCACTTATATTCCTATGGTAAAAGTTATCCGACTATTGGAAAATCAGCCTTAACAAACCATAACATGATTGTATTTGGTTTAGTTAATTTCAATTTATTATTAATTTGGTGCATAAAAATTATGCCAGTAACACTATCATACGTATCCATGGTAGTAACCGCGAAATCACCTATCGTTTATCGGGGACCACAGACCGCCGACAATATAGTTATCGATTTTATGCAGCCAGAAATAGACTGCATGAAATCCATTACTTAGTAGCCAAATGTATTTACGTCCGACGAGGAGCTTGTGGAACAATAACAGCCATACGGGTTGATCTTCATGGCGAAACTCCGCTTTCCGACGCTGGGCCTCGAATAGTTGACCATTACTTAGGTACATACCGAGTTTCCTCCAGTTTCCTCCATGCCTCGGAAAGCATTAGCTAGGCAGACGCTGCATGTTAAATCAACAGCACCCGGTCAGACTGCTAACACCGACATTATTGGGGAAAGACTAGTCAGATTCTTGACACACCCTGGACTTGCTGGCTACCTTAACAATTAGGTAATTATCATACTGCCCTCGCAACGGTGAAGGGAAATATCATCGCAAAAGACATCTCAGAGAGCAGTGGTGGCCGAGTGGTAACGGCCCCGACTTACGAATTGTTGGTCGCGCGTTCAAACCCAGCCAGGCACATTACTTTGTGTAATTAATTTCATCACCACTGCTCTCAAAACGGTGAAGGAAAACATCGTGAGGAAACCGGCATGTCCTAGAACCAAAAATTCGAAGACATGTGACATCCACCAACCCGCACTGGGCCCGCGTGGTGGATTACGGCCCATTCCCTCTCCTCGAGAGGAGGCCTGTGACCCAGCAGTGGGAACATTAAAAGGCTGATTATGCTTATATGCTTAAAGACATCCCTGCGACCAGCTCGCATGCAAGTTGTAATACATTGCGGACTGCGGAGTAGAATGTTATCAATCGCTCAACCGTGTCCCACAATGTAATTGAACTTGCATGCGAGTAGCTTGTTGATAGAAAAGTGGCCTTAAAACCTGTTTGAAGATATGACATCCACCAACCCGCACTGGTCCCGCACGATTCAAAGGTCTACTCCTTCTCACATAGATAAGACCTGTGTCTGAGCAGTGGGGACATTAAATAAAGGCTGTCTTAATGAGCTATTCTAGCAGGTCAATATGCCTGTCTTTCTCCACCTATATTGGGCGGCATCCACTCTTATCAGATGCCGCTGAATACCAGAATTTTACATGTGAGACCTCCTTAATATCAGTGGTCAGACACACACGGTCCGATCTCGGTAAGCGTTGCTTAACCGAGTCAATTAGCTCGTGCGACTGTTATCATTTAGACACAAGCTCCACTCAGACTAAAGCTATTCTAGCAGGTTGCAGTAGACAAAACAAGCCATCCAGTTTAGTATTCCTGTAGCGGAATGGTTCGTTAGAAATACTGCGGCCCTGAAATACAATGGGCATTTGAAGTAACAATGGTAGGTCTTAGGGAAGGTTCATATCTGACGGAACATGCGTCGCGTATTATCGGTCGCGTAACGCCAGAACAGACAAATGTATAGAAAAACACTTGACCGTTCACACTCGACGCACTAACGTATCATCGGTTGAGTGTGAACGCTCGAGTGTTTTTCTATACATTTGTCTGTTCTGGCGTTATGCGACCGATAACACGCGACGCATTTTCCGTCAGATATGAACCTTCCCTTAGTCAGTAAGTCTGACACTCAGCCGCTCCACCCAGAGCAGGGAGAAGTTATTTGATGATTTCCCACCCAAAACAAAAAATATAGAATTCATATTAGTCGTATATTTTTGCCGTAACAATATAAATAAATGCAAAACATCAAAACGTAAATACAATGTGTATCTCGCAGACATAACCTTGATTACAAAAATAGACGACACTGCTTTGAAATCAGATGAGATTTTATTGGGAACAGTAACACCGCAGTATTTGACTCGCCGTGTTTCACTCCGGATCAATGGGTAACATTGGCGAGCTGAGAAAGATTTCTTTAGGAGTTGGAATCTAGAATTAAAAGGATGGTGGTTAGTAGGTACCTACTCGATTAAGGATTGATTTTCAGTCGACGGATAAGTGATAACATTATCAACTTGATAAAATTGATTGAGTCAGGCGTTACTTTGCGGAAATCCATTTTAAATTTGAAAATGAAAATAATATATCTAGTTTTAATTTCCGCGAATATTAGTGGGTTGCAGGTATGCACCTCCCTCCCGCCCGCTATATTATGCACATGCATGCATGTGCATAAAATCCTTGCATTTGCCTTGTAATCTTGCATGTGCATAATATAGCGGGCGGGAGGGAGGTGCATACCTGCAACCCACTAATATTCGCGGAAATTAAAACTAGATATATTATTTTCATTTTCAAATATCAACTTGGCTTGGCACTGATGCAGATTCTAAACACAAACCTTCATTGTTCATCGCTCTGTCTATTGGTGAAAACCGAATCATAATCTTTTGCTTGGTTTGGGAAGAAGTAAGGGGAGGAAGAGACAGACAGATATCGCATTAGTGTGTCATAGACAAAAGCCGCCATTTTTATTCCTGGGAGGAATAAAAATGGCGGTTTGTCAGTAAAAAATTATCCGACGATTGAAATATCAGTCCTTATAGGACTATCTACAAAGAGAGAGGTTATCTAACTACGATGAGAGGAGTTTACAGGAAAATTGGATACTATGCTGACTATATAACTACATTGAAAGTACCTAATTTGTCCTGCGTAGATATTAACATGATTCTAGCAAAGAAAAAGGTTTTTTTTTTCAACCAGTTACTTCGAAGTACAAAAGTCTTCCTTGATATAACCATTGACGGTTAAGAAAAAATTGACGTAAACATTTTCCGTAAATATTATTGATTACGGGAAATTTTTTGACAACAATTTCTTGCACTACTTGCTTTTATCTATAAAGCTATTCTTCAGCAGTCAACGTACTGGTGTTGAAATACCTTAGTACTTCTTAACAAGAAGCGAGGAGGCCATTTTCCATGCCAGAAACTATAAGGTCCAGAAAACTACGAACAATTCTTTAAGGTACCATAGACTTCTTGAAGGGATTTTCAACGAAACTTCATTTCTTTGAATGTGCAAATGAATACACCTTAATAACACCGACAGTTGTTTAAAGTATCATAACTTGAAGCAAATTCTAATTACCATAATAACGACAACAAAAAGATTCTCAATATTATAATTTCCTAGAACAACATAAAATATCAAATGGCAAATTATTGCAACATAAGAAATGATCCAATGGCGCTGTTATTACAGAAAATAAATATAAATATTACAACGCTTGGATTCCGTTACGTTTTCTGCATAAAATATTTCGACTCTAAAGAAGTCAGAACAGGGATGGCAAACATTTAAGAACAGTGTGCCAAATTCATTACAAATATTACGTCTGCAGAATTTTGACTGTTTGCAAATTAATTACAATCATTTTTGACTAGTTTCAGACTGGTTTTATTAAATCAATATGCCAGAATTTAACTGTTAGGTACGGTACGAAATATGCATACGAATACGCTCCATTCGTAGGCACATTTTGGTCTTTAAACCTAAGTAACACGTCATTCCAAAGACCCAATAGTACAACGCTAGATTGCAACTGGAAAGCAAACTAGTTGCAGCGTGCTCATTCCAGTACCTCTGAAATCGTGTAGACGACCAATCTAATGCAATTTCCCCAACAAATAATTGTCACTGTAGTGTTAACACTTCAATGGCTTCAAAATGATTGGAATAATGCTCCATATATCATCCACTAGCTGCTGCCCGCGAATTCGTCCCCGTGGAATCCCCGATTTTAAAACATTCTTTATCGCTGCTCCGCTCCTATTGGCTTAAGCGTGATGATGTATAGCCTAAAGCCTTCCTCGATAAATGGTCTATTCAACCCAAAAATAATTTTTCAATTCGAACCAGTAGTTCCTGAGATTAGCGCGTTCAAACAAACAAACTCTTCAGCTTTATAATATTAGTATAGATTCAGTGCTGAATCGACATTGACAGGATTACTGTACTGGAATAATATGAACAGATAGTTACTCCAGTTCATCTGACTGCACTATCGCATGCAAAGTGCCAACTACGAAACGCGTGTCAAAGGTTCAGCAACCCTGCAGCGCTATCATGACCAGACTACCACGTGCGCTAATAAAGTACTCAATTAGCGGCCGCCATGACAGATGGCAGACATGACTGGCGAAAGATACTATTGATGTAGTTGATACTGATGAAAAGGAGAGAAATATGATATTTTTGGTAAGATAAATATGATGTCCAAAGACTTCAAAATGACGATATATTTACACATGTAATTCACTACCAACAAAGCTCTTAAAATAGAGCAATAACGTTCACGTGAACGGGTTGCGAGAGTTACCTTCTTTTTGACCGACCTTAATAAAAGAGGAGGTTCTCAATTCGACTGACTTTTTTATATTGCCATTTCAAAGTGTATTGTTTACACTCGTACTAGCTACGACTCGCGGTTATAGTATTTTTTTATTATTATTTTATTTATTCAAATTCACAAAATTAATTTTAGACACTACATCTAGTGCTCAAATTTCTCTATACATTACGTACAACTAAACAGATACAAAAAATATCACTTACCGGTGTTCTCCTTGATAGTAGGGTGCCAACGGGACTCGGTATCTTGGTGGGCGTCCCTGTATGCGGGCTGCGAGCTGTTAACAAATAAATAGCTGTTTTACTGATAGTGGAGAATACACTCTGTTCTAATGTTTAATGGAATAGTTTAAATGCTGTAAAGGAAAGTAGGGTAATACAGTTGAACAAATCATGTGTGTTTTGATGACACATTTTTGGAAACACTTCTTTTTCAGCACACTAAGGCTGGTTACTGCTCAAAGGACTATCCTGTGGTGGCCTCAAATGAATTTAAGGCCCCAGCCAGGGCTAAAAACTAACATACAAGTACTAAACGACCGCTCGCTAAGGGCATCTCCTGTGGGTCACACAACGGCAAGGGACAAGCTGGGTCAGGTTAATATTATTTGGGGGATTAAACGCTAATGGCTCCGCGGCGCGGGCTGGCTCGTCGGGGATGGTGTTGAGGTTTTTTTTTTAATAGATAGAGTTTTTCCGGAGGGAAGGTTTATATGTTATAACACATGCATAATATAGTAGAGAAAACATTTACATCTAAATTACACACGTGCGAAGCCTGGGCGGGTCGCTAGTATAGAATAAATTCCATCCACATCCAATAGTTTCCAATACATCCGTGTCTTATTTTGGGTAATACAAAAATTTAAAAATCTAACCTGCTGTAAGACTTCATGATTCTAAGTCAGCGGAAAGTACCCTATAGGTTTTGATTTATTTATTAGTACAAAAATATGTCGTATACATATATGGCAGTATGTTTTGATTGCGTTGACTTAGATATATGATTATCCACGTGTTCGTAAGTATGAGGGGCATAACAGATACGACGAACGCAGAACTAAATGATCTTATAAGTATTCTGGTTATTCCTTTTGAGGTACGGCACCCCACAAATTTGAAGCGAAGTATGACATCAAACTGCAAAGTGACGTCACAAAACATTTTGAAGAACTCGGATACCTTTTTTTATGGATGGGAAATCATCAAATGACTTCTTCCGTTCTGGGCTGAGTAGAAAGGAGCGTCAAACTCTTACTGACTAAAACCCACCCGTGTTCCTCCTAACGCCCTTTGCGTTCCAGGCCGCGGTGACTCTTTCGAACAAATTCCGCAACCTAAGACCCTCTTGGATTCATTCCTTTATCTCAAATCAACTCCAGCAGCTCTTCCAACTTATTACCAGCTTAAACCATTCTTTGAAACTCAGTTCTATAGAACGTTAACTTGGTTCTTTGAAAACTTTAAAGCCTTGAGATCTGATACTTCAAGCAATCTATTAAATGTTCGTACTTTGTTCGGATCTTTATTAAAGCAGTCTTGGGAGAGAGAAATAGTTTTTTGTCGCTTCTAAAACTCAACAGTTTAATTGAAGTTATTTTTTATCATATCGAGTTTCGTTTTGATTTAGTTTGGAAAGTGGACTTTGACTATTAAGCTACAAACAATGCTGAAAGTTTCTGGTGTAGCGCTTAGTTGATGTACTGTATTGAATGAAAGTCGAGGAATATAGAGTAAAGAATTATCTGTATACTTTTTTATGAGTAGCGTCTCGCAGTTCAATATAAGGTTGTCGACTGCTTACCCCGTGGCAGCCTTAATTTAAATATTAAAGCCTCCAGCCAGGGCTTATAAAAAAACTTACAAAGAAAGCGACTAAAGCGACTACGCGCTAAGGGGTACCCTCACCTACCTCTCAAAACGGTGAAGGAAAACATTGTGTGCAAACTGGCATGTCCTAGAACCAAAAATTCTAAGACATGTGACATTCACCAACCCGCACTGGGCCCGCGTGCTGGATTACGTCCCATTCCTTCTCCTAGAGAGGAGGCCTGTGTCCCAGCAGTGGGAACATTAAAAGGATGATTATGCTATTCTATGCTACTTATCTAACATAAGTATATGTGAACAAGGTTGGTTCCCAGTTGTAGTCTATGCTAATATTATAAAGAGGAAAGATTTGATTGTTTGTTTGTATTGAATAGGCTCCAAAACTACTGAACCGATTTGAAAAATTCTTTCACTGTTTGGACGCTACACTATCCCCGGGTGACATAGACTATATTTTAGCCCCGTATTCCCACGGGAACGGAACCACGCGGGTGAAACCGCGGGGCGCTGCTAGTACATAATAAGCTATACAGATGTACTGCTCAAATTCAAAAGTAAGTTATCAAGTATTGAGAATTTCAAAACAACTATTTTAACTCACAGTACAGAAAACAAACACCATTGAATCATTAAGTGATTAGTATACTGTTTGACCTTAGCGTGCTATATCACCACAAGCACAACGGCCATGAAAATATCCAATTTTCTCTAACTCATATTTTGTTTACTGCAAATTCGGACCATGCCATCGTTAACACACGCGAAGGGGGAAGTGTTTTCTACACCCAATAACATGCATTTTATTTGAAGACTAGCAGCGGCCCGCGGTTTCACTCGCATAGTTCCCGTTCCCGTGGGAATATGGGGATAAAATATAGCCTATGTCACCCGGGGATAGTGTAGCTTCCAAACAGTGAAAGAATTTTTCATATCGGTTTAGTAGTTTCGGAGCCTATTCAATACAAACAAACAAACAAATTTTCCTCTTTATAATAATAGTATAGAAAAGTAAAATGTACGAACTGTAGGAACGTAAATTATACAATTTCAATAGATGATAGAATATGCATATTACTGTTGCATTTAGAATGGAGTTAAGAGCGTGTACGCCGTATGGCATTTCATACAAATTTTCAAGTCACTATTTTGTGAAATGATTGAACCGATTTTAATGAAACTTCACCCACATAAGCAGGATAGATAGGTCTAAAAAGTTAGCTAAAAACATCTTCGAAATGTCTTATTTAAAAAAATTATGCTTGGATGGAAAATTTAAAATGGGTCTAATTTAACTGTTACACTATTTATCGATTTTTTTTCTACTGACATTTTAGACCTGTGTATCCAGCTCATGTGTGTAAAGTTTCATTAAAATCGGTTAAGTCATTTCGGAAAATAACGACTTGAAAATTTGTATGAAATGCCGTACGGGGTACACGCTCTTAACATAATCAGCCTTTTAACGTTCCCACTGCTGGGACACAGGCCTCCTCTCTAGGAGAGGGAATGGGCCGTAATCCACCACGCGGGCCCAGTGCGAGTTGGTGAATGTCACATGTCTTCGAATTTTTGGTTCTAGGACATGCCGGTTTCCTCATGATGTTTTCCTTCACCAATTTGAGAGCAGTGGTGATGAAATTAATTACACAAAGTAATGTGCCTGGCTGGGTTTGAACCCGCGATCTACAATTCGTAAGTCGGGGCCGTTACCACACGGCCACCACTGCTATTTTTTCGGGTTAGTCCCGGTATGGCACCCTCTTAAAATACCTATCAAAAAGTCCCGCTATGGTACCCATCTTTTAGATCTACGTTAGACAATAGAAGGTACAACTGAAAAGAAAAGTGTATCTATAAATAAATACTTTTAGGAGTGTATCAATAAAACGTCTGTTTGCGATATTAAATCAGTCTTTTATTAATTCAAAATATTTATAAAAAAATATCAAACAGTAAAACGAAATATTAATTGCAATGTAATTTTTAAAATAATCAACAATATTAATTACCAATAATCAACAATAAAAAAAATATAAAAAATCCACATCTCAGAAAAGTATTACTGTAAATATTATAAACTACAAATAAAAACAACATCCAGACATAAATATTAGTTACAAATAATCAACATTGAGAAAAGGCAGTAATTGTAAATTTATATAAACTACAAAAATAATCAACAACCAACTAGACAAATATATTAATTACAAATAATCAACATGGAGAAAAAGGCGCAAATTGTAAACATAAACTACAAAAAATAATCAACATCGAGAAAAAGTATTAAACATTTTAATAGGCTAAAAACAAAATTAAAATAAACTATTTTTTTAAATGTTCTGATCGAAATATTGACTTTGATATGTTAATCAGAAAATCACCAATGGAGATAGCTTTATTTTCGTAACTTTTTGTTAGCTTTTGAATCTGGCGGTCGATTTCTATACTTGTTCTTTTTCTTGAATTTATAGGTGATCTTTTTAGTCGAAAGCTATAACAAAAATCATCAGTTATTTAAGTTAAGCTATATTTTTTTCAGTAACCGTCTGTAATAGAAGGCGACGACCAATAATATCTACCAAAATAAATAAAATCAAATCCATTTTCAAATTCTTCTATGTACTCGTATTATGTAAAAAAATATATATCTGCTTTTAAAAATATTATATCTGCTTAAAAATATTGTCTAAAAAATACAACTTACTTGGCTTGTTTTATATCAAAGTGACATGTGTCGTTGCCAATTGTTTGCAGAAACAATAATAAACTGGGATTTTTTCCAATAATTTTGTTGAATCTGCCAATCCATGATTCCGCCAAGTTAGTTGTTCTATGGCGTTCATTATGGCAACACCAAATGAGGTCTGGATATTCAAGCCACTGAGTGACAAAATAGTCATTGAATTTGGTCATAGCTTCATCGTCGAAACTGAAAAAAATACTTATTAAACGTTCGTACTTGTAAAGCAATGAAATTAACAGGTCCTTACTGATATTGTTGTTCTTTACTTTTTTGCCATATAATTAGAGTTAAGTACTCAAACATCATTTTGGAAAGTAACCAAGATATTATACCTATTTTCCATTATATGCAGCCAGCCGTCTTCAATATCTTGTTTTGGCAAAAACGCCAAGCCTATGCATTGCTTAACATGGTTCGAGGACTCTTCGTGTTCCATGAGATTTAAAGATTTCGCTTTTTTGATAACGTTCTTTTGAAAATGTACGTTACATCCATTTATTTTGATATCAGGAAAAATCTTCGCTGCTGCATTTATTACTCCTATTTCATAATCGAAGGTAAATTTCGATGGACGCCATTCAGGCAAAGTTTGTTTAATCAATTCGAAAACTTTTTCATAAGTTTTCCCTTCTTTGTTTTTTAACAGAATATAAAATAATGGTGCTACATTCGTGGATAACTCAGTGCTTCCCATGTCTCCATGAATGACATAAACTTGTTCGAATGGGTTTGGGCAGCCGTCGAAAGTGCCATCACCAAAGTAATGCGTTACACATTTTATATATTCCTTTACTTCTGTCGAGGAAAATATAATTATTCGATTACAGTCTTCATTACAATAATCAGCCAATACATACTTATTAAATTCTTCTGGTATTATAATTTCTTCCACATTCTTAAATTGTGTTTTTGGTACGTTCAACGACTTATTTCGGTATCTGTATAATACTGTTTTTAATTTTTTATAGTCAGGAACATTTCCTGTAAGGTGTAACCCTTTGTCTTTTAAGTTACCCATGTGTTTTTCGAAAATTTTCTGTACTGATCCGTAATTTGAATTTACTTCTTTTTTGCACTCACTTATAGCCATTTGAACTTCATTGTCTTCAAAATGTGGCACGCACTGATCACTGTGTTTATAATCTTTAATTATTGTATTATTGGTATTCTCAATAGTTATATATCCACTACATTTAATACTATTTCTCCTATTTACACAATGCCAAGTACTTGAATTTTTATTTTCTCTGCGTTTAATATATTTATGTCCGGCACGTAATAAAGTTTTTCCACCGCGTCGACTGTCAATAATTATTAAATTTACACCACGTGAACTACTTGACCCAGACATTGCAATAGATAAACTAACAAGCTATCCTAATTACTCATATCGCAAAAGTACAGCTGCAAATAGCAAACTAAACCCGGAATAATACTGTCTCTCTCTATTTTCATAAAAACAAAAGGGAAGAGCTAGATACGAATTCGAGGAAGGGCTCGTCTCTATTGTTTTACGAAAAAACCGGTTGGTCAGGTAACTACCTGAAGTGAAACGACAATTACCGAGCGTGATTTGTTTAAAAAATAGTATTAATAAATATTATCTTGCTTAACTATAATAGTTAAGAAAAGATATTTTTTATTAATACTATTTTTTTCTTAACGCATTGTATAACTTTTCTTTACAACAGTACCAAAAACTGAAGGGTACCATAGCGGGACTTTTTGATAGGTATTTTAAGAGGGTGCCATACCGGGACCATACCATAGCGGGACTAACCGATTTTTTCACACGCAACCGCATAAAGATCACGCCAGTATTGTCCGAATGGGTCTGACACGGGTACGGAATTTTTTAAAGGAGTCACTGCGACCCTCGAACGCAAAAGGCATTTGGATGAGCACGGTGGGTTTTAGTCAGTAAGAGTCTGACACTCTCATCCGCTCCGCCCAGAGCGGATTTGATGATTTCCCATTATTAAAAACAAAAGAGAACCTGGGTATTATCTATCAAACACTCAAATTCCTACGTCTTATGTTAGCAAAAGTAATCCTGTATGTCATCGAGGGATGCCCTAATTGCTTGAAATGGATCTCTCGCTTGTGGAGTGTGGTCGAGACGCCTAATACAGCTTAATTCATCCCACTTAGAGGAAACGTTCACAGCTGGTGACACTGTGTGTGCGAGTGTGTGTGTTGAAAGTTAACTAAGCCCTTGCGACAATATTATTGAGCCACCAAATGAGATTTTAATCAGTAACAAAGAATAAAAAAAAATGTTGGGGGTGGACAACCCTTATCACTTGGGGTATGAAAAACAGATAGTAGCCGATTCTCAGACCTACATGCATATAAAATTTAATAAAAATCGGTCAAGCCGTTTCGGAGGAGTATGTTAACTAACATTGTGTCACGAGAATTTCATATATAAGATAAAGTTAGTATGGATGGATTTACCACACAACAGCTACCCTTTTTATGGATGAGAAATCATCAAATGACTTCTCCCACTCTGGGCGATGCTGAACGGAGTGTTACTGACTAAGCATAATCACCCTTTTAAGTTCCCACTGCTGAGACACAGACCTCTCTAGGAGAGGGAATGGGCCGTAACGTAACCCACCACGCGGGCCCAGTGCGGGTTGGTGAATGTCACATGTCTTCGAATTTTTGGTTCTAGGACATGCCGGTCTCGTCACGATGTTTTACTTAACCGTTTAGAGAGCAGTGGTGATGAAATGAATTACACAAAGTAATGCGCCTGGCTGGGTTTGAAGCCGCGACTTACAATCCGTAAGTCGGGACCGTTACCACTCGGCTACCACTGCTCTCTACTAAGCCCTACTGACTAAAACCCATCCGTGTTCCTCCTAAAGCCCTTTGCGGTCCAGGGCCGCGGTGACTCTTTCGAACAAATTCAGCAACACTAGCAGTGTTTTCTAGCACTACATGCGTGCGTTTAAAATACAGCTCAATTAAGAGTTCGAATTTCTTCAATGCTTTTTTATGTATTTTCTTGTAGCTCAAGTAAAAAGATAAACGATACCGATAATGCACAAATCATGAGACTTAACAACACATTTAGGTAACAGACTTTTCAAAAAGGGTGAAAATCAGAAATCAGAAATATTTTATTTGTGATACATAGGTACAGTGTTTGGATATGTTTTACGTTAATGTGCGCTATGATCAGCCTATTATAGGCATACAAAAACAATTACTTACAATGTTTACATTCAAATAAAGAGCTTACTCCAACTAAACTATAAATTAACTACATAAATGATTATATTATTTAACTAGGTACCTACTTGATAGGAACCAAACACAAAAGTCAAAATAATTTGTTAGGTAAATGTCAAAAATAATTCAGATTTAAATAATTAATTATAGTCTGTGAATTGTGATTACAATAAAGTGAAAGAAGAAAATTACATTACATTACAAAATTACATTTACATGTCAAAATAACATTTTTTTCACAGCAAATTTTTCAGTTTTTGTTTAAATAAGTTGAATGTGGATTTTTAGCTCTTTTCTACTACTTAAATTCTACTTCATAATATGTTCAAACTTCGTAAGCCGCGACAAGGCAACATACATACATAATGACCGTAGCGGTTCCTATTACATTACCATAATGACCATGAAGACTCAGGCCGAGTGGGCAGTATTATGCAAACTATTTGTTTGTTGTGTTAACACTTTTTGCTCTAGACGTCCTATTTTTAATTTTAGGTCATCGATTCTACCCACGTTTTGGTTAGTGTTTTCTTTGTTCAGTTTTTTGCGTATTTAAATGATTGTTGGGACAAAGATGTGGGTTTAACGTAATGTATGTTGCCAAAATTAAATCGTTTACAACAAAGCGGATCCAATTTGTCGATCGGATGTTATTGCAATAGTAAATTCAGTTACGCTACTGTCCAGCTTTGTAATATTGCCAATGTGGCTAATTTTATAACTGGATAAATTTTCCGAGGAGCTCGTGGCTAGAGAATTGAAACAGCGCGTTAAGCATTGATTCCTTCGATTGTAAATATGCGTTGCTTCACCTTAAAGATCGCAGGGGCCAGCCTGTCCCTTGCTGCCCCTCTCAATGACCCCGTTAATCCGAGGCCCGTACCCACAGGGGATGCCCTTAGCGAAGCGGTCATTTAGCTTTTAGTAATTTTTAGCCCTGGCTGGGGGCCTTAAATTCATTTGAGGCCACCACAGGATTGCCCGATTAAGCAGTAACCAGCCTTAGTGTGCTGAACTTGCGAGTGGTCCATTCCAAAAAAAACCTAAAAGATCGACCCGTGGAGGGATGATTCCTTCATGCCTCGGAAAGCACGTAAGCACTTTTGGTGCCCAGAAATGGGTCGAAAAAATTATTGGTTCTTGCGTCCACAACTCGAATGCGAGTTGTGGACACATGGGCAAATTATTGTTCGACCCATTAGCTAAGTTCTGAACACCAAAAGTTAAAACGCATACACTGTCTCCGTTCCGTCGTGGGAAAAAGCTGTTGTCCCCAGCTGTCAATTGTAGATCTTCGCTCTCATGGTCTTTGCCGCAGGAACCGAGCATTTTTCCGAGACAAAAAGCCTATAACTCTTAACTACAATGTTGTTTTCAATCAATGAAATAACTGTCGTAATCGAATCTTTATTCCCAGAGATTATCATAAATAAACACCTACATATTTATTGATCAATGTATTTATTGATCATCAATTTCAATGTAAATTTAGCAACGTTGTTGTCAAGCATGTAATTGAGTAATATCTGAATTCTGCTAATTGCTATATGGGGAACCGAGTCCAAGCATTCGGCATCACTCGGTAGTTTCCGCCGAAAGAGACAACACTGAAATCGATTCGCAGGTCGCAACCGGGCACCAATTGCTGTAACAATTTCCCGGAAAAGTATTTTAAAGTGCACTTCGTGAATTGTTTTACGGCTTTGACAAGGAAAACAATATGGCGGCGTTTAAAGACGCTCGTCACACTCACAACACGGGTCATTTGACATTATACAAACGTAACAGGGATGTAGGTCATTAAGTAATGCCTAACGGGGCTGGAAAGGCACTTTAATAACGTATTTCCTTAAGACCACACTTACGAGTTCACTGGAAAGCAATTATGTTTGTGTAACTGTTTTAAATGACTTCTAGTGCTTAGCTTAGGTTAGTTTGGTTAATGTTTACAATCAACTGGTGAAATTCCAAAAATACACCTATTTTTAGAATTTAACTATATATGCCGTCCAAGTAATGCCTTTTGTTGTTCATATAAATGATGGTACTAAATAAAAGGTCTCCTCAGTGTCAAAAAGGAAAACTTCAGTTTGCGCAGAGACAAAGCAATAAACTCTTTAATACATAAATACCATAGACGAAATCCGCCACGACCGCCACATAGCAAATGCAGTGCCAATTTCAAAATGAAAACATTCCATTCCCGCGTATTCGAATTTACAAATGGCGGCGATACAGTTGAAATGAAATCCAAAGATGGCGGTGCAATGCCTCACGTAAATACTACTCGTGCAGTAAAATTCCGGCCTTGCGGTATCCTTTACTGAAGCAATTGGAATGCTAAAATGCTTTTTACATTTGCACTTAGTACAAAACTAGCTTTTCCCCACGGCTTCGCTGGCCTTTAACCGTCTCCAGATCTATCTCTGTCCCAAAATTCATCAAAATCGATTCAGCTATTTAGGGGGATCAGCGTTACAGACAAACTCACTCTCGCAATAGGTATTAGTTAGGACGACAAAGTATGGTGGTTCGGAAAGCAAGTCTAGACGGTGAGCCGTCATTTATACATCTAACGGCAGTCAGTGGCCCGAAATTCTGACTCACAGTTTTTCCAATGATGTGTAGCACAGTAACTAAGTTTTGGAAGTCACATGGGCTATAGCTACAAGTAAAATACTCGTACAACTAACTGCCATCAAGTAAAGCTGTAAGCGGCCTGCCAGGATTGCAGAATTTGTTTGAAAAAGTCACCGCGGCGCTGGAACGCGGGGAGCATTTAGAAGGATCACGGTTGGGTTCGAATGGTTCCGTACTATTATCAATAAAAACGGCAAAAAATATGTCTGCTGTATGGGAGCCCCCCTTAAATGTTAATTTTATTCTTTTAGTTTTTTTTTTAGTATTTATTGATATAGCGGCAACAAAAATACATCACCTGTAATAATACATGAGATACAGCCTGGTGACAGACGGACAGACAGACAGGCGGACGGACAGCGGAGTCTTAGTAATAGGGTCACGTTTTAGGTACGGAACCCTAAAAACTATCAGATCTAATCACGCCAACTTCCACTAACAGTTCTAAAATAAATCTTTTACACATGTACGCTCTCTTCAAGGTTACTATCGCTCCCAATCAACAAAACTATAACATGCCCAGCTGTTTCCGAGTTTATTGCAGACAAACAGGCTGGCATCAAAAAGTTTCCAACACAGATGGGTGTTGTGCGTCAGTGCGTTGATTATCATAAACATCATCATTTCCTTTGAAGTTCGAGTATTTATTTGACTAGTTGGCAACACGAGTTTTTACTTTTCAGTATTGGTTTAGTATTTTTGTTTATTTACTTTCTTTATGACCGAAAGCCATCATTGTTAGGTCTCGTTACCAGCTGTTTTTTATGGATGGGAAATCATTAAATGACTTCTTCAGGTCTGGGCGTAGCGGAAGGGAATGTCAGACTCCTACTGACTAAAATCCACCCGTGTTCCTCCTAGTGGCCTTTGCGTTCCAGGGCCGCGGTGACTCTTTCGAACAAATTCTGCAACCCTGGCAGGCACTGACCCTATGAGGCGCCGTCTTCGTTGCTGACGGCTCTTTGAGGCGCGCGTGGAACACGACGCGCCGTCGACCCGGTCCTGGTTGTTATCGGACGGCGGCAATCAGCTTCTATGCATTACATTGCAGGCTACAAAAGTATAATGCTTGTTTAATGTGATCAATGGCTCGGTCATGCCCCGCAATGTAATAAAACTTGCATAAAAGTTGCTTGCAGGTGTTATATGTATGTATAGGCTTGTGGAACGCAAAGGGCACAAGAAGGATCACGGGTGGGTTTTAGTCAGTAAGAGTCTGACACTCCCTTCCGCTCCGCCCAGAGCGGGAGAAGTCGTGTGATGATTTCCCATCCAAAAAAAAGGTGAATAAGAGGATAGTACCTATTTAACTTTATTTTTGGTAACCTGTTTTGTGTAAGTACTCCAGTATGTAAATGTGGATGCTTTTATTGGATAAGGATAGATTCCTTATTTCAACTGTGTCTTTGGAAGGAGCAAAGGAGCGGGTGTCACATAAATGTTTTTTGGCATACATTTTTAAAATTTCACTTCGTGGACATGAGATGCCAAGAACTTCTAAAAATGTCTGTCACTTATAATTTAGCTATATAATGAACGAAAAAACATACTCCAAAAGCCAGTGATGAAAAAGATTCCGCAATATGACTGGGAAATCCCGCAGTTTATACATACATAGGTTTCGGGAGAGAGAGCAGTGGTGGCCGAGTGGTAACGGCCCCGACTTACGAATTGTAGGCCGCGGGTTCAAACCCAGACAGGCGCATTACTTTGTGTAATTAATTTCATTACAACTGCTCTCAAAACGGTGAAGGAAAACATCGTGAGGAAACCGGCATGTCCTAGAACCAAACATTCGAAGACATGTGACATTCACCAACCGTGGATTACGGTCCATTCCCTGTCCTAGAGAGGAGGGCTGTGTCCCAGCAGTGGAAACGTTAAAAGGCTGATTCGGGAGATATTTGTTTTTTTACCCAACACTTTTTAAAGATATTAATTCTTGCTCATAAGCCAAAAATTTCAATTTTCGAATTCCCTTTAATTCTAAAGGTGGATGTGCACTAATAAACCATTTAATAAAAAACAAAAAGCGAAATACACGCCCTACCATAAACGATATTAAAAAGGTCAATGAAACTAAATTGTGACAGAAAGCGACATTGATTGGTTCACGCCCTTATTGCCTACGCCCTAGGTTCAACGGTCCGAGCTATTTCATTGTTTACATTGTCGTCTTCTAGGTAGCCTGTCATGGCCGTGTGCTTTGCAATCGCTATTTTGGTCAAAATAAGTTGGTACCTGCCTCATCATCTGCCTAGCCTTTTCCCTACTATATTGGGGTCGGCTCCTGATCACGCCGGATTCAGCTGAATACCAGTATTTTACGTGAAGCGGCTGCCTACCAGACCTCCACAACCCATTAACTGGGGAACACTGTACTTCTTGGCAAGACTGGTGTCAGATTTTCTGGCTTCTGACAATCCGTAACGACTGCCAAAGATCTCCAAATGACAGCCGGGACCAACGGCTTAACGTGCTTTCCGAGGCACGGAAGAAACTCGGTATGTTAAGATGGTCACCCATCCACAGACCAACCTTGGCAAGCGTTGCTTAACCTTGAAGATCGACCTGTGCGGCTGTTATTCTTTAGCCACGAGCTCCTAAGTTAAGTTAAGTTAGTACCTGCCTATATGTTACTATTTGTTTTTACGGATGGGAAATCATCAAATGACTTCTCCCACTCTGGGCGATGCGGTAGGTCAGATTCTTACTGACAAAAACCCACCCTTGTGCCCTTTATGTTCCAGGGCCGCGGTGACTCTTTCGAAAAATTCCGCAACCCTAGCAGGCACTGACCCTATGGGGCCCAATCTTGAACGTTCAACTTTTGTGCACTGTCTGGACAGGTCTACTCAAATCTGTGTGATGCTTTCTTCAAAAGACCAGCTCAGAATAGAATACACCTTATTATGTACACCATAGAAGTTACAGAAAGTATACATAAAGAAAACATTACATAGGTTGACACAATGGGCGGATTTATCGCTAAAAACGATATTTTCAAGACAATGTATGGATGGATTTTAAAGAGAAATAGAAAGATAGTGCTATAGATAATCTTAGCTGTACTATTTATATAAACAATAAGTATTATATAATAGATAAATATATACAATAATAATTATAAAACAAAAAGCAAAGAACCCAAGTAAAAACGATTAAAGAGAGAGATAGTGATTTTTGACAATTGTTTTAAAAATGGAAAAAGATTGAGCACGCCTTACCGGCACGGGCAAGGCCTTCCATAACCGCACCGCTTGAACCGTAAAAGATTTGTCGTAAAAGCTCAGACATTAAACCTTCGTGGTTCTCATATGATCTGACCTACGTTAAATGTTATTGTACGGACTTTATAACAGGCATGACCTCTAGAGTTCGGTATTCCTTCCAGGAAACACCGACTTCATCTAGTTTTTTTATTTTCAGACTAGCAGCGCCCCGCTGTTTTACCCGCGTAGTTCCCATTCCCGTAGGAATATGGGGATAAAATATAGCCCATGTTACTCAGGGTGAATGTAGCTTTCTAATGGTGAAAAAATTTTTGAAATCGATCCAGTAGTTTTTGAGTTTATTCGTGACATACAAAAATATAAAAATATAAAAATACAAATCTTTCCTCTTTATAATATTAGTATAGATAATAGGGGTGTTTCCTGAGTAAACATTATATGATTATGTTTAGTCCGTCAGTTAGATTATAGAAAAATATTGGACACGTATTTTTTCCTTTATCAAATCTATAAAAACTGACGAAGATAAAAAGCATCAAAGATTAGGAGTGGGAGCGTGTGACGTCACGGCTCGCTAAAAATTGTAGCGAGTAGTGACGTCACACGAGTTTTCAACGCACTGTATCGTCTTCATTTTTTGTTTATGTGAAAAAAGAAAAAATACGTGTCCAATATTTTTTGGAAATCTATCAGACGGACTAATTAGATTTTTTTAGTCAACTACCCTATTAGATATGTATGTCGGTGTTGGTAGTTGACTTGCAGAATATAATTTAAAATACTGATAGCAACAATTGTCAAAAATATAGAAATTAGAAATTCATAACACAGCAAAGTTCAAGAAAGCAACCACACACAAATCTTTTGTTCGTCCGGTCACTCACCATACAAACATAAATTCATCCGTATGGTACCCACAAACTCATAAATATTTCACGAGCTCGTTCGAAAGGGAAACGAACTGAAAGGTATGTAGTGATTGTTGACGACAATACTGATTTAAGTGGTTACAAGTTTAGGAATGTATTGTAACACTTTTGAAAATGAAAACAATATATCTAGTTTTAATTTCCGCGAATATTAGTTGGTTGCAGGTTTGCACCTCCCTCCCGCCCGCTATATTATGCACAGGCAAGATTACTAGGCAAATGCAAGGATTTTAAGCACATGCAGGAAGGCAATGCAAAACCCAACACCATTACCGACACGTGTTTCGCCTCTCCACGAGGCAACCTCAGGGGACGTGTTGACTCGCTGACCGTTGAGTTGCGAATTGTATTGTAACACATTAAGAAAGGAGAAACTGGTAAGTTATGGGAAATATAGATTGTTACGGTTCTTCGAAATATACTTTTAAAGTATACAGACGTTGTTAATAGGAATGATGCCTGAGTAAAAATCTATACTAATATTATAAAGCTGAAGAGTTTGTTTGTTTGTTTGTTTGTTTGTTTGAACGCGCTAATCTCAGGAACTACTGGTTCGAATTGAAAAATTCTTTTTGGGTTGAATAGACCATTTATCGAGGAAGGCTTTAGGCTATATATCATCACGCTTAAGCCAATAGGAGCGGAGCAGCGACAAAGAATGTTTTAAAATCGGGGATTCCACGGGGACGAAGTCGCGGGCAGCAGCTAGTATAATATATGATTATGTTTAGTCCGTCAGCTAGATTATAGAAAAATATTAGACACGTATCTTTTCCTTTATCAAATCTATAAAAACTGACGTAGAAGATAAAAATCATCAAAGCTCAGGAGTGGGAGCGTGTGACGTCACGACTAGGTAAAAATTGTAGCGAGTAGTGACGCCACACGAGTTTTTAACGCACTGTATCGTCTTGATTTTTTGTTTACGTGAAAAAAGGAAAAATACGTTTCCAATATTTTTTGGAAATCTATCTGACGGACTAATCAGATTCTTTTAGTCCACTACACTATTAGCCTTTTTTACATTAAGAGATCCAATGTTAAGTATGTTGTTTTTATACGTTGCCAGCCAAAGAGGTAGCAAAAGTTACCGGTTGGTAGGTATCATCTTTTATTTGAAAGGAGTATTTTTTTTCTGGATGGGAAATCATCAAATGACTTCTCCCGCTCTGGGCGGAACGGAAGGGAGTGTCAGACTGACTAAAACCCACCCGTGATCCTTCTTGTGCCCTTAGCGTTCCAGGGCCGCGGTGACTCTTTCGAGCAAATTCCGCAACCCTAGCAGGCACTGACCCTATGGGCCCATTTGAAAGGAGTCTATGATAGTATTTTTAGGGAAAAGCCAGCCACGGTATTCCCCATCACTGTAGAGGTTTTCTGTCTTTAAGAGTTACAGTGATGGGGAATACCGTGGCTGGCTTTTCCCTAAAAATACTTCTATGATAGTATTTTTAGGGAAAAGCCAGCCACGGTATTCCCCATCACTGTAACTCTTAAAGACAGAAAACCTCTGACACGCAATAAAATAATAGTGCAGGAGGAGTAAGAAAAATATACTCTCCAATTCCAAACAGAAGACATTGTCAGCCCAAACGGTAAAAATCTATATTGCCAGTGCTACCACAGATAATATAATAATAATAATAATAATAATAATAATGCTTTATTGAGTCACAATAAACAAAAACCAGAAATTAGATTACATTACAAAACGCTTTAGGCACATTCACATTGGTTTCATATTGAGATGGGCTTATCCAAAAAATTAAACACCCAACACGACGTATTTTTATTTTAAGATTAAGTTTTTTTTTTTTACTTTTTAAAAGGGGCTCAGGTTTTTGTGTTGGGGGTTCTTTAAATTCTTATTTTTATTTTTTTATTTTATACTTTTATAGGTACATACTTATAAGAACACTCTCGATGAAGTCATCAATATTCTCTTTTCGTGCGCTTTCATTTGAGACCCCACACGAGTATATTTGCAGACATTCGGTTATTCGTCCCCACTTTCACCCCCCACAACTTTTAAACGGTTCAACCGATTTTCATCAAACATGTCTAAAATCACTCGCCCGTAACTCACCTTTCATACAAAAAAAAAACTAAATTGAAATCGCTTCATCCGTTCGCGATCTTCGGAGCCACAGACGGACAGACCGACAGACAAACAGACAGACACGTCAAACTTATAACACCCCTTTATGCGTCAGGCGTTAAAAAAGAGTTCTACTATCAAACTACACGAAGGTCGCGGGGAAGTCATTATCACAAACGTACACCAGTTATCAGATAGGTAGGTCACAAAACAACTGACATGACACACTTTTGAACCAACTTAGGAGCAAAATGTTTATAAACACGACCGTCATTTCCCAAGTCTCGCTCCGTTTATCACAAATAGGGACTTTGTTGCATACTAGAAACTATGCTTATATGAGACTAGCTTCTGTCCGCGACTTCGTCCCCGTGGAATCCCCGATTTTAAAATATTCTTTATCGCTGCTCCGCTCCTATTGGCTTAAGCGTGATGATATATAGCCTAAAGCCTTCCTCGATAAATGGTCTATTCAACCCAAAAATAATTTTTCAATTCGAACCAGTAGTTCCTGAGATTAGCGCGTTCAAACAAACAAACTCTTCAGCTTTATAATATTAGTATAGAAGTATAGATAGGGACTTTGTTGCATACTAGAAACTATGCTGATATGAGAGATGATAAGTGGCTCAATTTTGTCATTTAGTGCAATTTTATATACGGAGTTTATTTAAGGGAAACTTTGCGCGTCTGTTTTATAGGATTTAGCTTTCTCTCCTGTGGTTTTCAGATTCATTTTCCTCGATTTCTTATGGAATATTGTGGTTTGAAGCCATGTAGTTTTTATGGCAAGATGATCTGGTAAAATTATGTGAGAAAACTTTGAGTTTGAATGTGAATGGCTATAAGAGTAGGGAAGACTAAAGAAACAATGGTTAGGCTGGATGAAAGATGTTGTCCTAAGGCAGGAATTCCAGTGACTCAAGGGGGCGCGGCTCTGGTAATTACTTCATGCAATTAGAAGTAGCAATGACCTGAATTTAACCGAATCAAATACCTTACAGTTACCCCTGATAGGCAAGGTGGTCGTTATGAGTTTAGAAATTCGCATTGTTAAAGGTTGGGATCACTACGCTGGGGTGACTACTGAGATATGACTAAAAGAAAAGTATCAGAAAAACACGACTTGCGCCGACCGCAAATTAACTTAAATAAAGGCAAGAGAATGACGATTAAGTTTATCCTTTACAAGGGAGTTGCTTACATAGCTATCTTCCTCAAAATGGGTTTATCAACATTACTTGTGGACAAAGCCTATTTTATCAACATTGCATCGTTGGCCAGGCTTGTGAAAACAATAGATCGCTTATCGATTCGAAATAATGCAGTCATTAGAAGAATATTATCCCTAAACACAAGCAAACATGATTAAGCACGTTTGAATAGATCTAAGCATAATGCAGACCGTTCTTATCAGCGAAAACAACGTCATTAAACATCGGGCAGAACAAAACACATTTGAGATAACACTTATCTACGAATTAGCGAAAAAGGATCAATATTGAGCGATAAAATTATAAATAAACATGTGAACTTGCAATTTCATAACAGAAACACCCTTTTGAAATGCAATTTTTGAACGACAAAAATGAAAAAGAGAGAGCCAAAATACGTCACTTCTTCCTAGTCTTTGAGCTAGATAGAATTGGCGCTATAAACTTTTGACACAGGTGTCTACATTATGGAGAATTTGTATTTTAAATGTAACAAATATATATAAACTAGCTGTCCGCACAACTTCGTTTGTGTCACATTTTTCATGACTGCTCCGCTCCTATTGGTCTTAGCGTAATGATATATAGCCTATAGCCTTCCTCGATAAATGGGCTATCTAACACTGAAAGATTTTTTCAAATCGGACCAGTAGTTCCTGAGATTAGCGCGTTCAAACAAACAAACTCTTCAGCTTTATAATATTAGTATAGATAAATTAGGGATACAATAAATAGGTAATGTAGTACGTTTTGTTAACCACATTTTTCCCGTTGTCATTTATTTCAAATATTATTAATGATGGCTCATGAATTATACACTATTTTTCCTTAGTATCTGATTGAGGACGAATGAGTTAATATCGTGCATAAAAAATATAGCCTCTACATGATTTAGGCATTCAACCTTGCAATTTCGCATTCGCATTTGGCTTTTAAATATTCTTATGTGAATACAAGAGAAGTGTGTTAATTAAATCATTAAAAGGATAATATTTTGTAATATGCAACAATGAATGTGTGCCAATTACATCCCTATAATTTCTTGTTCAGCAGCCCTATCATGAATGTATTAAATCCATCATGATTCCTGTGTCAGAGAGAGACGGAGTTACACAAGAGGAATAGCACTATCCCTTTCCCTCACACTGAATCATGATAGCATTGGCTATTCGTAGTACGGCCACAGCACATGATTCTACACATAAAATAGAATACACTGCATTCACTGCCAACCATCTTTTCGAGGTCTAATTTAAAACAGTTGTATTTACGATACGTGTTCGAAATTATATCTTGCTTCTACGTATTCTAGTAGTATTTCTCCCTTGCTTTGTGTACTCGTATGAATCATTTTTTTAATGCCTCTCCGCCTATTATCAGCTACTATCGCTGAACATTGCATAACTGATAACAGGGTTAACAAGAGCATAGAAGTGAGTGCAATAAACATTCGTTTGACTTGCCTATATGGTTTATTTTCGTCTAGTTCGCCTCTTCGATTAATATCACTGAAAATGATACATGAAAACTGCATAGAGTCAAGTTCGTTTATCCTTGGCCACAAAAGGCACAGGCCCGGTCGATATGGCGATTATTGGGGGAGGCCTGTGTTCATCAGTGGACATCTTTTAGCTGAAATGATGATGGACACACAACTCAAAGGTGCTCTTCACAATTACAAAGATAGATACAGATCATTGCAAAGATCCATCGCCAAGAGGAGACGGAATTCATATCGAAGAAATGTCGACCTTCAATAACCCTAACTAAAATTATATATGCGAAAGTAAGTTTGTTTTTTTTGGTTACGTTTTCACGCGCAAATTACGTTGAATTGATTTTGACGGTTACAGGCAACGTTTTTTTTGCGAAATAACTCGAAAGAAGCCGCAATCAAAAGCTAGTAAAAGTGGGGAGGGGGCTATTTATAACATTATATCTCGTGTAAAGCTAGAAGATTACTCCAATTAGATTATCTCACGTAGAAATTGGAAACCATGCTATTAACCTCAGGTTATTGGTTTCGTTCGCTTTAAGAAAGCGAGTCTGTGTTGTCAAGTTCAAAGTATGAGTAATACTCCACAGGAATATTCCGTTATAGGTAGAAAAACATCGTGAGGTATACTCAAACCTTGACCAAATAGTCTGAAAGGCTAGTTAGCTTTATTATCAATACTCGTTAATTTTCTGTAGACCTAAAGGCTTTTTCCTTTCAATGGGACGATGCATCATTCGGCCTTTGCCTAATTGAGACGAGTGTATGCGCAACTTGGCCAAATATAGTCTGACATGCAGTGAGCAAGTAGAATTATTAATGCTAGAGTCTGTGTAAGCGAAAAGGCTTTTGCTTTCAGAGGGATGATGCATCATCCCTCGGCTCTGGAACTTAGTCTATTCCTCCGCTTAGCATTATAATCAGCCTTTCAATGTTCCCACTGCTGGGACACAGGTCTCCTCTCTAGGAGAGGGAATGGGCCGTAATCCGCGGGCCCAGTGCGGGTTGGTGCATGTCACACGTCTTCGAATTTTTGGTTCTAGGACATGCGGGTTTCCTCACGATGTTTTCCTTCACCGTTTTGAGAGCAGTGGTGATGAATTTAATTACACAAAGTAATACGCCTGGCTGGGTTTGAACCCGCGTCCTATAATTCGTAAGTTGGGACCGTTACCACTTGGCCACCACTGCTCTCCTCCTCCGCTTACTTATTCTAAAAAACTAATTTTGTTACAGTTTTCACTAACATAAAGAGCGGTAAACGAGGGAGGTGCGTGTATCATTTGCACCTATGCGTGAACGGGGCGGCTGACGGCTCGCTAGTTGTTATATTTATAGGTCAGGCCATAGGTTACTTCTCATCCCCCAAAAATGATGACAATAGAGTAGTTTTATACAGATAAATGTTTTCCTTAATTTTGGGTCCCTAGTCTCTTAAACTGTAGTGTTGGCTGTATCATGGGGACCATGTATTCCTGCCAGGTTGCGAAATTTTTCGAAAGAGTTACCGCGGTCTTGGAACGCAAAGGGCATTTGAAGGAATTCAGTTGGGTTTTAGTCAGTAAAAAGTCTGACGCTACCTCCCGCTCCGCTCATGGCGGGAGGAATAATTTGATGATTTCCCAGCGGAACCAGGGACCAGTGTCTTCGTCTGTTGCGTATTATCGCTGATTGTGAAGTGGTACACGTCTAAAACTAATCTGTTTACTGCCTGTACGCAATCTTGATTGATTACAAACGCCAGTAGATTCGGTAAGTTTAATAGCGCATTGCAAATGATCGGTGAATGTCTACGCGATGTGTCGTAAGCAATCAGCAATGCTATTCTGTAAGAACTCACTCCAGTTCTCACTTCAGATTCTGCGGTGAAAACTGTATTTGGTATTCTGTAACTTGATGAAAACTACACTAGCGCCACTAAGTGAGAACATAGGTGAAGCGAACTTAACTTGACAGTCAGAATATCAAATACTTTTCACTTCAGGTGAGTTACGAAGTGTAATCGAAAATGAGATATGAATCGAATTCGCACGTGAGTTCTTACAGAATAGCACTGCAGGTGAGGTTTAGTGGTTTTAGCGTCATTAGCCGATGGGACTGTAGATTGATGATTGCTTTACAGAAGAGGCTGTTGCATTTTGGACGTATTTTATTTAATTTATGATCGACTAGTGGCCCGTCCCGGCTTCGTACGGTTGGACATTTATCTATGTTACTCAGGTACAATGTAGCATTCTAATAGTGAAAGAAGTTTTGAAATTGATTGAATAATACAAATCTTTCCTCTTTCTAATCTTTTAGTCTGGATTTAGATATCATCATCAGGATATTACGCCTTTATTTCGCGGGTAGCTAGGCAGGGGTGTAAGTAGGGTACTTTCATATTTCTTTATTTAATTGTTTTAGGACCGATAGGTTTAGGTTCAATAGGATATAATCTATCTGATCTAACATCATAATTTTATTTAAGGGGTGTACCCTGTAAAGGGTTTATTTGAAATAAATGCTTTGAATCTTAAGTAGTCCGTCCGTTGGATTTTCGAAAAGTAGAGCGAGTAGGAGCATTTTATTGGCAATTAGGTAGATATATGGATATGATGACACCGGATAATTTTAAAAGCCGTAAGATTATAAAATATCTTGAGATATTGTAAACTCTCGATAAATTGTCAACTAAACCATAGTATACTATGACTAAACATTTTGGAATACTTTTTTACGAATCAAAATTTGATAGTCAATAATCTCTCTTATTCCTATATACTGACGATATATTGGCAACCGATATGTGGATGATTTGTCATTTTTCAACGACAACAAAACGTAAGTTTCTAAAATGCCTTAGTAGGTACCTAGATGCAAGCATGTCAACAAATATAAAAACACAGGCAGGTATTGCACTAAAAAAATAAGTAATTTAAATAAAAACTCACGTTTGACCAGTAGTTGTCTCGGACTCAGCGGTGGCCTATCGTCAATCACCACATCGGTTCTAGTCAAAGTGTTAGTGTTATACTTCTTAACGCTTTCAGCCCAGTCCTGGATCCAAGTTTTGTCTCCTTTACATCTATTCAGGCTCAAATAAGACAATTTTCCGACTACCTGCTCCGGTGTCATGTCTGAAGTCACTCCACATTCATCTCGTAGAGCTTTTTGAGCATTCTTCAAAGCAGTACTCTCAAATTTAGTGTCCTCTAAGACTATCTTGCCACTGGGTAATGATACTGGGACAGACGTTTCTCGTGACAACCGATGTACATAATCAGTCTGATCTATTTCAGATTTTGATAAACTACACCTACGGGCCGTTGACCTGGCTGTACTAGGGATTTTGGGAGGGTTACGCGAGGATAAAACTCCTGAAGTTGTAACAGATGTGAAACTACCCACATCACAGTCATCATTTTTTGGAGGAGATTTTGCAAATGTTTTTTCTGTAATAGTTCTCACTCTATTTTTAATTTTTTCTAGGTAGCTTCGCGTAGATTTGATTTGTTTTGATGTTTGAGCAGCTAAATCATTATCAGTGGGTGATTCATAACAACAAGAGATTTCTAATACATTTTTATCACGCATATTCGCATCTTTAGGAAATTTTGGTATTTCAAATGACTGGTTAAGTAACGGACTACGGAGACCTACATCTCTCCTAGGCTCTTTTGTTATTACTCTTTGGGGGTTAGGGAAATCAAACACTAACTCTGGATCTCCTTCACTGCCTTTTTTCTTTAGAGTTTCCTCTATAGCTTTATCGAGGGTATCCGTACCGAAGGTTCTGTCAATACTCATTCTAGCTTTCTGCTCTTCGGTATAATTATCCCCTTCTATTGTGTACGTACCCGTTGATGAGTTGTCTGATTGTCCATCAACATCATCTTCAATATACAATGGTTCTTTAGTAATACACTTCTTGAATAAATCAGGCGTTTCAGAAGATGCTCTACTTTTGCGTATCATCAGACTTTTTGAGTACTCTGGGGTGGACAAACCATTGTCTGGTGTTAATATATCTAATTCAGGACTTGATATGTCTGTCAGCATCAGTCCCTCGGGGCTCTGGTCTATAATATCGGCCATAGCATGTCTATTAATATTACCATAGCTAGGCGTTCTATGTACTTCTCTCAACGAATATGAAGTCCCCTTCAAAGGCAAGTTCAGGCCCTGACGAGACGAGAAATTCTCACTCCTAGACATTATACTATCAACTATAGGACTTTTGGACGTGCGTTTTGGTAGGACAGTGTCAGCAACAGGGGACTTAATATGTCTATTTGTAATAGGAGATGTAATGTGCGTCACATTTTGTGCTAATGGACTGTTTCGGAGTTTTATGGAACCAGATAGGCCACTGTCTTCCTGGTCTGAAGAGAAGTACCCTTCAGAGTTGTACCCTTGAGCTTTGCGGGGAAGCTTGGCGCTCATCGGAGGCCGAGCCAGGGTTGGACTGGGCCGCGTAAGACTTGCAGACATAGACTGGACTCTCTGATGCCGAGCCTGCGACTTCTTCGCTAGCTCCTCCAGCTTCCGAGTGTCAACGGGTTTCGCTCCGCCAAAATCGATGGTAAACGCCATCGGATGGAGTTTCGGGGTGTCAGGCTCTGGTTTCTCATCCCGACAAACATCCTCGTCTATCTTCAAGCTGTCTGACGATGATTTGGAGATCGTCGCGTCCTGCCCGTCCGATAGGGGGCTCGACACGTCCCCCTCAACACTAACACTCATGTTTTCAAGGTATCACGCAGAATAAAAGTGACATCATATTCACAATCAGACTTTTAAACAGCCTTCACACTTTCATCACTTTAGAAACCAAACATCAAGGTATTCACACCACACTGCATTGAATTTTGAAATGTTATAAGATGACTTTCGAAAAGTGGAACGAGAGCGCAAAAACTAAAAAAATTGAACTCCACCTACAACATCGAGCGCAAACGAACTATGAAAACGCGAAAGGCGACGAATTCTCAACAATAACGTCAGCGACGTGACAGCTGCTAGTGACGTCCGACACAACACTGCGATTGGGCATTGATTGTTTTATTGATTTGGCAACACAAAGGAATTGTGCAAGATCAGTGACCTTCTTTTATCAAGGAAGTGTTTTGAATAATAAATTATTAGAAACAATTTTTGTAAATTTGTAGTAAATTAAATATGTATTGAAGACCCGCGTATTTCTCGTCCGCGTATTTCCCGGTCCCGCGTAATCCTACGGGGAATACGGGGAGAAAATATAGTCTATGTTAGTCACTGATAATCTAGTTTTCCATTGGTGAAAGAATGGTTCATATCGGCCCACAATTTTTGGGGGTTACAAAAAACAAATCTTGCCTCTTTATAATATTATATGTATAATTAAGACACACTAATCGAGCCCTTTGAAATTGTTTTAAATCTTTATCTACATCCACAATAAAAATCTCCACTCAGTAAAATGAACGCAACTTTGTTTTTTCAGACAGTCAACATTTGATTTTTAATGTCAAATTCCTGGAAAAACAGTCTGTTCCACGCTATATCTACTTTGCGTTTCATTTTTAAATAATGCATATTTTATTTTGAACTTTCGGTTTATCTAAATTCTTTGTAAAATTTATTAATAACTACACAAATAGTGATATATTCTTACAAATAAAATGTAATAAAAAAATTCAACAGATTTTCAAAATAATTTGGATGGGCATCACGTGGTGATGAGTTCAAGTACCTACCTTCGGAACGAAACGTCAGCTGTCAGTTCGGAATGAACCATGGCAGAGGCGGCGTTTTCCGACGATGGAAAATATTATTCTGCCATTACCCATGATGGTAGATTGAGGATATGGGACACAGAAACTAATGTACTCAAACAGGAGTATACGCCAGACTTACATTTGACCTCACCGCCTTCATGTTTGCAATGGGTTTCAGCCACACAGTCAGCGGTACGTACACACGTGGTTTTTATAAATTATTACATATACCTTCTTTTCCCGCGACTTTTTATGTATTTGTAACCATTAATTTCCGCCCAACTACTGGTAATAGTAATTTCAGCGTTATTCCTACTACTTGGTTGACAAAATATGTTTTGATATGTCCTCTGTACTCTCTTTTAATAGTAAGTAGCCCAAATACTTTGTTTACAAACTTCTATCTAGTTTCCTAAAAGCTTAATTCTCAAATTATTAACTTTCTGCCCACTGACCTGAATAGAAAATGTAAATATAACCTCAATACATAATTTAGGCACATTATTATTTGGATAACCTTGATGAACTACTTCATCCAAATACCATTAATTCTTTGGTTATTTGTGAACATGAAAACTATCAAATTGATTAATAGTGTTTTTGAGATAAGCTACTGATAATGACAACTATAGGTACCCGTTGATAAAACATGTATGTACCTACCTAAAGACAGCCTTGTTACTGAGTCGGTCTTAAGTGGTACTTCTACGTGTACAGTACTTTGTATGACTACCAGCTAAGATACAGTGTCCTTGAGATTTTCTATCTTAAATACTTCGTAGCAGCTTGATGTCTGGTTTTGTATGCAGTTGATGGCAATTGGCTCACTTCCCATTACGTGAAATTGAATTTTAACTGGTGAAAAGTGTGTATGATTGTTGATGTAGTCGAATTTTTACTAATACTAACTTCATATTTCAGGGTTCGCCCCAAAAAGGCGGAAAACGGAAAAGCCTATCTGAAGAAACACACTGCATAGCTCTCGGCACAGCCAGTGGAAAGATTTTAATATATTCCGTCTCACAAGCAAAAGTGGAAACTGTTTTATCAAACGAGAATACAAGTAGCGCTATAAGCACATTAGATTGGCATGGAAAGTATGGCCTTTACAGTTGTAATAAGGAAAATCACGTATGTGAGTGGAACTTGCATAGCTCGTCGATTAGATATAAGTATAATATAAATATTGACAATAAGAATAAACATGGAAATAATGTCTGTGCCATCAAAATTGTACCACATAAACAGGTGAGTTTTTAAACTATTTTCACTTTATTGTATTGGTGACATACAGATATTAATATGTATAGGGAACATGCAGAAACTGTAGGTGGCAGCACAGTTGTGTCAATGTCAAGTATAGTTTACTAGTTTCAAATTTGGAATGCTAGATGTCACAGTCGTGCACATTCCCTTAAACAGAGAGTGCAGGTGGCAGCACAGGTCAAATATTTACAACGTAAAAGTTTCAGTCTATGCCATGCACATTCCCTATTAAAAATTAAAATAAATTAAGTAAAGAAGACCTTTTCTGTTATATTTTCTTGTGATTCTTTTTGCTTGAGGTTTCATTTTTGCAGGGATTAGTTCACAAGTCAAGATTAACAGATTTTCAGACTCAAGTCGAGTTTGAATAATACTCATTTTCCAATTAAGAAATTTCCGGTTGGACTCACCAAATTGCTTGTTTGCAATAGAATTTTCATCACATAAAAAATCCTGTTTGAATTCTTGATAAACTAGTGAACGTTAGGCAAGTGATGTCCATGCACTCCTTTTAAACTTTGTGTAGAAGATTTAAAGTATAGAAGATAGGAACCTGAGGTTTTTATTGGAGGAATTAAGTCTGCCACAGGCAAAATTGTTAAACAACAGCCTTATGGGTACCCATCAGTTCAACTGAGGGGCTTCAAAAAAATAAATGCTTGGAAGGCATTCATGCTAAGTTTTTAACATCTTAATTTCTCTTCTTATAGCACACAACAGCACGATTCCTGGTGGCAGCATCATACCAAGTTCGTCTGTGGCGGCTACACGATGGAGACGCCACCGTCGTTAAGAACCTGGGTCACAACGCCGCCCCCACTGCACTGCTGACTATAGCCACGCTGAATGACGTGTGCTGGCTTATTGAGGGGTCACAGTAAGTACATATTACTGTCTCACTGATTTACCAGCGTTTTCTATTAAACACGCATCTATACTAATATTATAAAGAGGAAAGATTTTTTGTTTGTAACGAATAAGCTCCGAATCTACTGGACTGATTTTAAACAGTTTTTCATGAATGGAAAGCTACATTATCAGCAAGTAACATAAGCTATATTTAATCCCCGTATTTCCACGGGAATGGGAACTACGTAGCTGAAACCGCGTACTGCTAGTATTCAATAAAGAATTGAGTACAGTAAATTCAAAGAAAGTTCAAAAGAGCTACCTCATTTTCGCAACATTTACAAAATAAATGCAATCCAAAAACTTAATAACTATTTTTGTCCTGCAGGAGATCAGTTTATGCCTACAGAAGCCTTTAAATATTAATTAGTCTTTGGTTCAAGACAGAGAAGCGGATCTTTAAAATGAATGTCCATTGTTGACAAAGTGTTAAGTTTTACACTAGGAGGTAGTCATGGCAGACCTGTTGAGTGTTGATGATAATGATATTATACACTTCCAATATTTTTGGTCATTTTAAGCTAGATCAAACCGGTGTTTCCTAGCCAACTACCTGAGAGGAAACATTGAAACATACTCAGAGGTCAAAGTCTCTTTTAAAGTCGATACAATGCTTACTGCTCAAATCATTGAGATCCATGTAGGTTAATGTCTAAGGGGGCCTTTTGAGGAAAGTACCACACAGTTTTGAGTTGACCTGTCCAGACAGTGCAAGCATAAGCATTAATCAGTTACCGTGTAGCTCAAATTTAGAACTTTAAGGAGCTCAACGATTTGACGAAAAATACCAAAGTAAGGACATTTGGGTAGGCCGCATAAATGACTCAAACTGCCAGACTTACTGAAATAAGACCCTAATATGTTATATGAGAACCATGCAGATCTGTGTCTGAAATGGTCTTTGAGGAAAGAACCACACAGATTTAAGTAGGCGTGTCCATTCAGTTTGTGTTTCTATTCTCTAAACTACGATGTTTGTAAAGTCTTTCATTTTATCAATTCTTGGTTAAAAACACAAACAACCATTCTTCAACAGAAATGAACGCCTGCTATCATTCTGGGACGTAACAATAACAGAAGACAGTATCCCCCAAGTGAACGGAGACGAGACCCCCCACAAGAAACAACGCAGGAAATCAATATCCAAGCCCGTGACCTCCACACCTACATACAACTTTGTACTGGAGGATGCTCCCAGAATTGTGGACGTGGAACTTCATAGAGAGGAGGATGGTGCTACCCGATTGAGTCTGGCTGCTGCTACGAGGAGTGGTGTGGTTCATTATTATGGACATTTGTTGAATGGGTGAGTCTTTTGTATTCTAAATCGTATGTATTGCTCTCATCGTTTGACTGAACACAAAACTACGAACAAAATATAAGAGTGCAGGCTTAGAAAATTTGTTTTGTTTAGTATTAAGCTTTAGTTTGGCTAAAATTTTTCTTTAGTTTGGAAAATAATAGCTATCTGAACCCGAAAAGTAGTTCTCGTATTTTTAAGAAATATCTACTACTAACTTTGCATGATGTGGTCTCAATTGAGGGAGCACATGGAATTTTGTTATTGGCGTTTATAAAATAGCATGTAAATTGTAAGGTGTATTCTTTGTTGGAGATCCTAATAAAACAAAAACAATAATAATTTAATAATAATAATAATTTATTTATTTTCTCACCACAATACACATAAAATACATGGTTTTTAGGGAGCAAATGGATACAGTAAGTATATTGTGGGAGACTGGTGCCTAAACTAGGCTTGAGGCCTGTATTTCAGGACGCCAGGTCTCCACCCTTTAGGTTATAACATTCAAATGCTTTCGTAGACAGTGGTCGCGAGTCGTTTGACAATTAATAATTAAAAATCTAAGTCTATATCTATATAGTGTTAGTATGGTTAGTATTGTGTGGAGATGAAAGAATGTGAGGTATTGAGTGTGTATTTGTGTAGTGACTAGTGAGTGAAGATGGAGTATTTACTGTTTGCTACAAATATAAAAATGATGAATATAATAAAATTATTACTTCAATAATGAATACATTTTACCCAAAAAAATAAAAATATATAAACTATACCGAGACAGCTAGAATTTTTTCAGTTTCCAGGTAGTTTAATTCCTGAATCCAACTGGTTAATTTCATTTTGCATTTAATCTTGTTAAGGTCATAAATGCATAGAATTCTGTTAATTTTGTTATACAGATAATGACCGAGGTGGCAGAAGAATCTTTGAGAGAACCTAGTCGAAAGCCGGTTGCGAGTACGTTCTACGGGGTACACAATACCTCTAATTTGCCTACATTTTGAAGATTTTTGATAATTGATGTTACTAAGTTGACTTGAATTTGAAAGCTTTTCAAGTAGGTACGAGTATAAGAAACGTGCAGAAACTATAGGTGGCAGCACAGACGCGTTAATGTCAAGTATATTTTACTTATACGTTTCAAATTTGCAACGCTAGATGGCACATTCTACTTCGTGAACGTTCCCCTAAACGGAGGGTGCAGGAAGTATAGGCGGCAGCACAGGTCAAGTATTTACAACGTAAAAGTTTCAGATTTGCAACACTAGATGCCATAGTCTACGCCGTGCACGTTCCCTATTGGCCTTTGTTAGCAGTATGGTCTCGATATGAGTTCATTAGCGGAAGCACGTCCCACTGAGCGTGTAGCAAATGCGCAATATCCTACAAAAACACAAATTTTTTTGAAGGATTGGAAATCATCAAATGAATTATCCGCTCTGGGTGGAGCGGAAGGGAGTGTCAGACTCTTACTGACTAAAACCCACCCGTGTTCCTCCTAATGCCCTTTGCGTTCCAGGGCCGCGGTAACTCTTGAACAAATTCCCACCCCAGAAAGAGAAGACTCGTACATGTTACAGCTGTTAACCTCCTTATCTCTCCCGCAACAGATCATCAACGAAACCAATAAAGCCGTCGGTGACCATCCAGGTGTCGAGCGGAGAAGCGCGGCCGCTGCCGCTGCAGTGCTGCAGGCTGCCTCGCGCCGGGGAGCTGCTGCTCGGCTACTGGAACGGACCCGTCCTGACCTTCGAGAAAGTCGTATGTATAATGGATATGGTATTTTGCTAGTTATAAAAAATCTAATAGGTACATTTTTGTCCGTCCGTTAGATTTTTCAAAAATTATTGGACAGGTTTTTGTCACTACAAATTGAAAAAAAAATTACAAGTTCAAGAGTGGGGGCTGATGACGTCACGTCGCTGGTAAAAATTGTAGAACGTAGTGACGTCACGCGAGTTTTCAACGCACTGTATCGTCTTCACTTTTTGTTTATGTGAAAAAAGAAAAATACGCGTCGTAATATTTTTTGGAATTCTATTGAACAGACCAATTACATTTTTTAGTCAACCACCCTATTAACTTAAATACCCTTGGTAGTAGTTATCACAAAACGCAGACTCTAGAGAATTCCACTTCAAAGGGTGGACGCTCCATATGCTCGCAAACCGCTCGCAAACGTGGAGCCTCGAATTGTATACGCAGAATTAAAGTACCAAAACTTATAAATGATTTATTTTTTGTAAGTAGGTTGTAAAAAACACTTTTACACGTCAATATTTTTGGCCGTTACAAAAACTAGATGAGGCCGGTGTTTCCTAGCTGACTACCCTGAGAAGAAACACCGAAACAAACTCAGAGGTCAAGGTCTCTTTTGAAGTCTATACAATTGTACTGGTCAAATATATATATAGCTTTTTTTTTGTCATTTCCAGACACCCGACTTAAAATCAAAAACCCAGATCCTCATACGGGGCGACAGTAAAGAGACAAAGAAGAAGGTCAAGCAAACTAACGAGGTCAACAAAGTGCGCGGTGACCACGACTCGTCGCAGGTCACCTATGTGGAGCCCATGGGTGGCGTTGCTAGGAAGAGGGCGACGCCGGGGGATAAAGTTAGTAACCATCACCATATTTACGTCCATATAATCTAAATACCTACGATTAATTTACGTTGGGAACGTGCACGGCGTAGACTATGCCATCTAGTGTTGCAAATCTGAAACTTTTACGTTGTAAATTTAGACCTGTGCTGCCACCTATACTTCCTGCACCCTCCGTTTAGGGGAACGTGCACGAAGTAGACTGTGCCATCTAGCGTTGCAAATTTGAAACTTATAAGTAAAATATACTTGACATTAACGCGTCTGTGCTGCCACCCATAATTTCTGCATGTATACACAAGTACAACATGCAACATTTCTCATTGACGGTCTACTCCTATTGTTATTGTTTTTATTATTATTTTGATATGGACCTATCGCAGTTGAGCACTCTGAGGCTCAAATTAATTTAAGGCCCCCAGCCAGGGCTAAAAACTAAACTTACAAGCTAAATGGCCGCTCGCTAAGGGCATCCCCTGTGGGACACGGGCCTCGGCTTAGCGGGGTCATTGAGGGGGGGCAGCAAGGGACAGGCTGGGTCAGGCTCAGCGGCGTGGGCTGGCTCGATAAGCAAAAGTCGGGGAAGGGGCCACTCGTATTGATCGTAGCGTGATGTTATATAGCTTATAGCCTTTTACTATAAATCGGCTATCCAACAAAAAATCATTTCGAACCAATCGTTCCTGAGATTAGCGCGAACAACCAAACAGACAAACTCTTCATAATCAGCCTTTTAACGTTCCCACTGCTGGGACACAGGCCTCGTCTCTAGAAGAGGGAATGGGCCGTAATCCACCACGCGGGCCCAGTGCGGGTTGGTGAATGTCACATGTCTTCGAATTTTTGCTTCTAGGACATGCCGGTTTCCTCACGATGTTTTCCTTCACCGTTTTGAGAGCAGTGGTGAAGAAATGAATTACAAAGTAATGCGCCTGGCTGGGTTTGAACCCGCGACCTACGATTCGTAAGTCAAGGCCGTTACCACTCGGCCACCACTGCTCTTACCTTTATAATATTAGCTTAGATTACCAATAGGTCGTCGTTCCACGTCAGTTAATTAAGGTTCCCACGCACAGATCGAGGTGCCGATGGAGGCGCGGCTCGCCAACCTGGCGCTGGACGTGAGGGGCGGCAGCTCCGCCGTCAGCCAGAACCTCACCAAGCTGCTCATGCAGGGCCTGCACTCCAAGGACAGAGGGTGAGGGTGGATCTTTCTGAACTTCACGCACTTTCTAAAACATAAACGATAGTCTTCTTCTTAATCTTGCTTACTACTTACAGTAGAACGCCGATTATCCGAACGCCGATTAACCGAATCGCCAATTATCCGAATCGGTCCTAATCATCATCTGCCTAGCCTTTTCCCAACTATATTGGGGTCGGCTTCCAGTCATACCGGATTTAGGTGAATACCAGTATTTAACGTGGAGCGGCTGCCTAGCAGACCTCCACAACCCAATAACTGGGGAACACGGTACTTCTTGGCAAGACTGGTGTCAGATTTTCTTGGCTTCTGACAATCCGAATCGGTCCTAATCGTAATATAAAAATTAAAACCAAGTAACTTTATAACAGTAATTTATTTAGTAAGTAATTTTATAAATTTCAACTAAGTTATTGCAGAACTGTGTTAAACTTAATAAAGTTAATTCTATGTGTGAGAACTCACACATAGAATTAACTTTATTAAGTTTAACACATTAATTTAATTTTTTCATTAATTTAATCGGACATAGACTGGTAATAAAGAAAAATGAACATTTTTCTTTATTACCAGTCTATGTCCGATTATCCGAATCGACCCCGGTCCCAATTAATTCGGATAATCGGCGTTCTACTGTATTATAAATGTGAACGTTTCGATGGATTAATGTTTGTTGGTTAATTTTTTTTTTAACGTTGTCTCACTGTAGGAATTTCTCCTGTACCATGTGTGCGTTTACAAACATAATCTCACATACGCAAACAGCCAGACCCAAAACAACTAGGTCATACAAATCGCATTCTCAGAATGAAAACGGCTTAACTCAAAATCCCTGTTACTTATAAACTGAATGTAAAAAACATACTCTAAAAGCCAGTGATGAAAAAATAAAATATTTTGGTAAGGGATAGCTTATACACAGGTCTCGGGAGATAATTGTTTTTTTTAACCCAGCACTTTTTAAAGATTTTAACTCAGCTAATTTGCCAAAAAAAAAATGAGATAGACACCCTTTAATATTTGTTCCGTTCGGGAATCGAACCCGCGACACGCAGCGCTGCAGCCACTCATTCAACCACTGCGCCAACTGTGTCGTCGAATTAAAAATATGTTCATGTCCTTTGGAATAATTTCTGACATTCACGCTATGCAAAAGCAAGTTTAACATAAACATATTGACACGCGTGTTAATTTGCTAGTAAAGCTGTTATATTATAGATCTATCTGTAAGATTTGCCCATAATTTGAATAAAAATAAATAAAAATATGAACTTAGAAATAAGGATTCATTTTTATATATAAAATTCTCATGTTAAAATGTTAGTTACCATACTCCTCCGAAACGGCTTGATCGATTTTTATGAAATTTTATATGCATATTCAGTACCTAGGTCTGAGAATCGGCTACTATCTAATTTTCATACCCTTAAATGATAAAGGGGACCCCACCCTTAAATTTTATTTATGGCAAAACAACGGTTGCTGGGTCAGCTAGTAATATATACATATATGTATAAGATAGATTTAAATAAACAATAGTGGCTAAATCTGATCAGCTTATATTTTAATTTATCACCCATTTTAGATTCTTAGTTTTATTAACATTTTTATATTTATTCCCAGCATTATCCTGACAGTACTTCAGAAAGACGACCCCCTGGTGGCACTACGCACTGTGAGCAACCTGCCAGCCGATTATGTACCAAAATTGTTGGAACAACTAGCTGACATGGCGACGAGGAAGACTAGCCAGTGAGTAATTAACATAATAATAGGTTCTTCTTCCTTAGTAAGTATACCTACTTACTTAACAAACAACAGAAAAATTATATAGGTTTTCTGTTGTTTCATTTGTTTTTCTATCTCCAGTATGTGATAGATCGGTTATTGGGTTCGGCCGTTAGTAGTATAACTATATTTTATCCCCATATTCCCACGGGAACGGGACCTACGCGGGTAAAACCGCGGCGCGCTGCTAGTTTTTTTATAAATTCATGAGACTTCAATAATATCTTATGTTAAAAATAAACCTGCCCCTCTAGCCAAGTTACAAACGCCGCTCGTTCTACAATGTCTTTCTAAACACCTATTCTTTAGTCTCTTGCGAGCGTACCTACGAACGTCAAACAGGTTAAATTTTAAACTCTGTTTAATGCTTTAACCAATAAAATACATTTCAACGAAGGATGTAAGCGTATTCTATTGAACGATGTGAACTTGGCTACGAATTTTCTATTCGTTTGTTCTAACCACGTGACTTAACGTTGAGATGATTTCATTCCCATACATTTGATTCGTTTTCGACTAGCGTTAACGATTGCAGATTATCAACTTGGCTAGGGGGGCTGTTCTAAAAGTAAGCTTGCCGGTTCAGATGCGCGTCGGTGTGCACGTGGGTGTCGGCGCTGGTGCGCTGCCAGTCGGCGCTGCTGCTGGCCACCATGGGCTCCAGCACCGCCGACCACCTCACGCAGCTGCTCGCTACGTTTACACACAGGTACGCTACACACACTGGTCACCCCTATTCTTTCATCTAAATCTAAATAATATATAACTCAAAAGGGACTTACTGACTGACATAGTGATCTATCAACGCACAGCCCAAACCACTGAACGGATCGGGCTGAAATTTGGCATGCAGATAGATATTATGACGTAGGCATACGCTAAGAAAGGATTTTTGAAAATTCGTCCCCTAAGGGGGTGAAAAAGGTTTTAACACTTTGTATGGAACTCCACGCGAACTTACTTTACCCCTGATTTTGAAACTCTCAGCCCGATCGGTTTAAAATAGACAAAGTTTCATACAAACTTTCATCCCCTATTTTATCCCCTTGGGGGTAGAATTAATCAAAATCCTCTCTTAGCGGATACCTACGTCATAATATCTACCTGCATGCCAAATTTCAGCCCGATCCGTTCAGTGGTTTGGGCTGTGCGTTGATAGATCACTATGTCAGTCAGTCACTTTTGAGTTATATATATTTAGAAACACGATATAGCCAGCACGACGGAAATCGAGCTAGATTTCTGTCATGCTTGCTTATTCAGAACACGCTTGTGCGATCGTTATTATACGCTCGCACAAGCATGTGTATGGCGATGTTTGGTACCCAAAATTAAGACAAACAAAAACTATGAAGGTATGAAGTTTGCACGGGTCCACATGTTTGTTTGTAAAGTGACTTATGAAGTTTGCAGGGAACCACACGTTTGTTTGTAAAGTGACTTATGAAGTTTGCACGGGTCCACGCGTTTGTTTGTAAAGTGACTTATGAAGTTTGCACGGGTCCACACGTTTGTTTGTAAAGTCACTTATGAAGTTTGTACGCGTCCACACGTTTGTTTTTAAATATCGCAGCATATGCTGAGATAGCAACCTTTTTGGCCTCGTACATTTACATTTAGGTACAAATTGATAGAAAATTCTATAATTCTATCTACAGCTTTCTTAATTTATTTTTCTAGTAGTTTTTTTTTTGTTTTGTGCGAGACCCAAATAAACATTTTTTTTTTTAAGTTTGCGGTAAGCGTGTAGGTCCGGCATAGAGTATAGAAGTATCCGTCGTAAATCCAAACCGTTTAAACCACTTTCTCAATAAAAGTATATATTTCTGTGTTTCTGTCCAGACGGTCCCACCTCTGCCAGTTACTGAACCTCAAGGGGCGCCTGGACCTCACGATATCGCAGCGAAGCGCCGCCGACATAGCTCTAGACGAACAGCAACCAATCCTTAACTATAATGGTGAGTAATACCTAGTTATTAGTGAGATTTGATATGGTAAAGCGGATAAATGATACATTTTACAGGTCAGTCTTTTTTGGCCGTTATAAACTAGATGAGGCCGGTGTTTCTTACCCTGAGAAGAAACGCCGAAACAAACTCAGAAGTCAAAGTCTCTTTTGAAGTCCATACAATTGGGTATTTTACTGGTAAAATCATAATAATATGTAGGTTGGTGTCTGAGGTGGTCTTTTGAAGAAAGTGCCACACAGATTTGAGTGGACCTGTCCAGACAGTGTATGCAAGTAAATTTAGAACTTTAAGGAGCTCGACAAATTGACAAATAGACAACAGCAACTGAGGACGAAGGAGTCTCCTAACACAAGCTTTGTTTTGCTTAAAAAGGGGAGTTTAAAGGCTATTTTATTCGATATTTTGTTATAATAAAATAAAACATTATTATCATTGGAAACGGGCCGGTTATGCAATACAATAGTGTATTGCATAACCGAAACCCGTAAGTTACCTCCAAAAGTATACTGAAAAAGTTACTCGCTATTGATATTATTGTATTATTATCCTTGTCACAAAAAAGTCAATTATACTAATGGCGGGAAGGCAACGACCGGAATTTACGTGGCAATCTATGGAAAAACTATGTTGTCCCATCCCAATGCTAAGTTAAGCTGGCCTTTGTACATAAGCTGTTGTTTGATTGTATTTATATGTTTTTTTTTTTTTTGCAAATAAAGAATTCGGAGTCTCTTATCAACCTACGGTGAAATTCGTTTATTATGACGCCGCCTATATTGACCAACCGCTTAGTATGAAGTAAAACGGAGCAAATTTTGGTTTTCATATTATATTCTTTAAAAAAAGTACGGATATAATGACTTCGTTTATTGACATGTCGCTTATTATGACCTATTTTTCAGAAATTGTGTGGTTATAGTGAGGGACATGACTTCTAATTTGTTTCCGATTCATTTTGTTTTGATTGATCTATGTCTATTAACATTTTCTTTTTGTGTTTCTCATTATTACACGATATAACTAACAAAGATGGGATTTTGTTTAGTTCCTAAGATGACGCTTTTTATGACGTCCGCTTAGTATGACATATTTTTTACTTCCCTTCGATGTAATGATGTGTAAGCGGATTCAACTGTTTTCCTCATTCCAGACTCATCGTCAGACGAAGAAATGGAGGCCGAAGCCTACCAGTCAGACAGCGGCGCGTCCTGGGGAGATGACAAGTTCGAGAGCGACGCCAGCGCCGCCGACGACAGCGACGCCGACTGACGCTGTTAATAAATAGACCTTTTAATATATACACGTGTGTTATTTGTGTTGCCCATCTTATCTATATTGGTGTCGGTTGCATTGCATAAACAAATTTTAACGTTCCCACTAATGATAAATGATTTATTTTTCACTGCTGAGACACAGGCCCACTAGAGAGGACTCTAGGGGAGGGAATGGGCCGTAATCCACCACGCGGGCCCAGTGCGGGTTGGTGAATGTCACATGTCTTTGAATTTTTTGTTCTAGTACATGCAGGTTTCCTCACGTTTTCCTTCACCGTTGATGAAATTAATTACACAGAAATTTTGAAATTGTGACCGACGAATTCTGATATTTGGATTCTTTTTTATGTTATCCAAAATTAAAATCCCCGAAAATGGCAATGCCAGTGTCAATGGCACGTGAAAAGCACAAATGGTGGGATTTTTAATAACGTTTTATCTTGCATGGTCCTGCCTTACATTTTACAGTAAAAGGAATTTGTAGATAAAAAAAAACAAAAGTATTGTCATTCGCACCATCATATATTTCATCCATCACTTATCTATAAACAACATACAATCTCGTATGTCTCAACTTACAGCTAATACTTTTACAATCAGAACTTATCATACAAAAAATAACTCTTTGTGTTGGGAATGAGGTTACATGGCTTCCAGCAGCTTTCTCTTATAAAATAGTTAAAATTGGCAATTATTACTGTGGGCAGTCAAACGCCAGAAAATCGGACACCAGCCTTGCAAAGTGATATCATGTTATCCATTTACTGCGTTGTGGAAATCTGACAGGCAGTCGCTCCATATTCGTGAAGTTTTAGCTGCAACAGCTTTAGATCTGTTACAAGTTTCTGATGTCAACTGTTAATAAAACTGGTATTCTTATGTCTGACCAATGTGTTTAAACTGAGACCCCCTGTTTTCAATTAAAACCCGTACAATTTCCAGATTAAACTTCTGTACGCGTTTTGGGGCAAACAGTTAATGTTCAGATTCAGCTAATAACGAAAATAAAAAATTGCGTCATCTTATCTAACTATAATTCTATGCTTTTTTTGACGGGGGAGCTCTAAATATGCCTACTACAACCGCGTGATCTCTTTCATAGGGCTCCAAAGTCAACTGTTCTTGTGGCTTAAGTTTGTCCGCTTGTAGCTTCTTTACTTCAGCTGCGAAGACGGCCTCGGGCTGCGCTGTCGAGTCTATGCAAGAGGCCTATGGAGAAAATAATGTGGAGGTTAGGTTATGGTATGGTTTTAGATGGGGTGCAGTGACAATTTCATTTGTCATCAGTGAGAGAGTTCAATCTTATCAACATGTGTGATTTAGAATGTTTTTGTCATCATAAAAATATGCGAGGCATTTTATGCTAAGTTACTAACAGATTTTTCTAAATATATTTGACTAACTGTAGTCAGCAATGGAGATTTGATCCATTGTACTTAGCTTCCGAGACTACGGAACTGATTTAAACCATTATTTCACCAATGGAAAATATATTATCAGCAGGTAACAAAAGCTATATTTTATTCCTGTATTCCCACGGGAACAGGAACAACGCGGGATGCTGCTTGTGAAAATATAAACTTAATTTTTAACATAAATCAATTTCTATTACATTGTAATAGACAAAGCAGTTTTCAGTCTTTGTCCACTTTGGCACCATGCGTCTGATAAGCTCACTGAAATTTATCTTACTGAAACATACATAAGCTTATCCACCATGATTTCTTACAAAAAATCTATCCTGTGGTAAATTTTATCACTAATTGCTTTACACCAAACATCAAGAAACTCACCTTAATAGAAATAACAAAATGTCCGCCGTTCTTCAAGAAGTGTTGTGCGTTCAGACTGACTATTCTGGCCTGGTCGGGCTGGGCTACGTCCGCAAATATACAGTCAACCATGCCGACCAGCATTCTGTGAGAGAAAGACAGAATATAGCAGATATTGTTTGGTGGTACGAGGGAAAGGGTATCCTTTTGATGGATCAGAGAGAGAGTTCAAATGTATCAACATGAAAGATTTAGTAAGTTGAGATCATCATTTTGAATGAAGATTTGAAAAAATCAAACAAGTCATTTATTCAAATTACAACACCACTTTTTCAACATAAAATTTTACAGAAAGTCCCTAAAATCCCGCCTATCAAGTCATGTTTTAGCTGGGAAGAAGTGGCGCAACAAACTCCCTAATAAGCAGTGAGTCCCCAATAAAGTAAGTTAATAAAAAAAGACAGAAAGCACTGTAGTAGAGTGCAAATATGCCATCTATTCGAATTATTAAGTAAGACATTGCTACAAAGACGAACTTTTCTGCATTAGTAAAAAATTAATGCAATGGTCGCTATGCTTTCATCATGACATTGCAACTGAATTCATTGCATGTGACAGGATATGTGATTTATGAGTTATGCAATTGGGGTGCGGGTTTATTGCAAGTTGCTATAATTTCGTTCTAGACATTGGTTTTTAGCACCATATTTACACCAAGGACTGTTCTTTTAATTTCCTTTAATTTTTAAATACTTACTACCCTAAAACTACATAAAAAAAAAACAAAATATTTACCTGTATTTAAGTGGATGTCTAGCATCTTCAATAATAGGGATAATATTTGTCCTCTTCTTGGCCACATTTATTAAATCTCTGCCGGATCTGTGTGAGAACTCCACTGCATATACCAGACCTTCCTGTGACGGAAAAATGGAAAATAATGTTATTAAAATGAAGTTTTTCAGCCATTTTGTTGGGTTTGTTTGTAGATTGATATCAGAAGTGGGTATGTGGATATAGTCTTCACAAATAGGTCTAGATTAGAGGGACCACGATCATCATTTAAATTGTTTTTGGCTAGAGTATGCAGATGAACTATTTTTAACTACAAAACACATAATGGCAAAATTAAGTTTCTTGTCAATCTTTTTTGATGGAAAACTACATTTCGTCGTTGCACATGCAAAAGTAGCTCTGTGTTATTTTCGGCTTTTTATGCAATTTTAGTCGTTATTCCAATACGCACATATAACTGTATGATAAATGCAATATTTAAAGTGCTATGAATGTAGTTATGTGACGTTCATACATCGAAAGATCCATATAAACACGCTATGTGTTATAATTCACATAGCTAAAATATAAGTGTACTTAACACATAGCGATTATTGAAAGCGCAGTGAACATTTGAAAGTTGGTTACAGTGCAATAGCACACTTTTTTATTTCTTTTAACATGACTAAAGTCAAGGGCCCTAATTAAATAAATGATATATCAAACAAGATTTACTGTAAAGTACCATTCAGTAATGCAGTGTAGCTAGCTAGTAGCAGATGTAGACAACAGCATTTTGCAATTTTAATACAGTTTACCTGTATACTCTCTTCAGAGGCCAATATGACATAAAAGTATTGTTGTCAAAGAGTTCTTCAACAATCTTCTACCATGTCACACCAACCATACATTTGTAAACAAACCAATAAAAATCCAACATACCGGTCCGACAACATCTGAAACATGACTGACGGTGGTGCCACTAGCAGCACCAAGGTACAACACCCTGGATCCAGGAGGCATATGTATGGCATCCACACCACCCATGATGGCAGCTGCCAACTTTGATCTGAACGGGTTCCATACTCTGTATTCAACCTTTTCTCCATCGGTCTGTGAAAAGGGTAATGTTGGTAAGTCTAGGGTAAAAGTCAGAAGGGGTAAGGGTAATGAGGGGGGTTCAGTCAGAAGTGGGTATGTGGATATAGTCTTCATGAATAGGTCTAGATTAGAGGGACCACGATCATCACTTAAAATTTATATTAATCCTAAGTTTCTTGAGTATTTCAAGTGTATTTTTCTTTTATATTTTTGACATTTTCAAAGCCAGAATAAAAATTGGCTTATCTAAACTTCCTGTGAAACAAAAAAATAATACAAACCTCAACTGATATCCTCTTCTCTCCATAAACTTCTGATCCAGGCACCAAGTTCTTTGTTACCAGTGCATCTTCTTTGCCTCTCGCAATAAATACTCCAGGGTGTCTATGACAGAAGAAAACTATCTTTAGAAAGGGTAAAATCCTGAAGACTAGTAGGGGAAAGAAAGGTCAGATCAGTAATATATTTTGGCTTCAAGCATTCGCTTTCAGAAGAACGAAAGTTATATTAGAAACATCATTTGAAAGAGTTATTTCCTACTGGTAACATTGCAGTTATCGTGTTTAGTTATGAAAATACGCTTGGTTTCACATAAAAGTAACACAATCAGTTTGACCTAAAAAGTTTTGATAAGCAACTTCATATTTAATTTTGAGTGGCTTTCTGTTGATTAGAACAAACTCCTGACTAAGGAGACTTATCAGTACTTCTGCTTTAGTATGTCAATTAATCTTCATTTCATTTTATTGTTGTGACCACACTGACATTTTTTTTAATAGGTATATAGTATTGAATTTTTCATTTTTTTTTTCATATATAATAATCTGCCACTAATTTTTGTTGTTGTTTGAAATTGTAAACCTTTTCATGCCTATGTGACAGTAAAATACGGAGTACTTTACCAGTGGCGTGCCTAGGGTTTCAAAATAAGGCAAGCCCAATAAAATTTTAACCGATTTCAAAAAAAGAAAGTTCAGTCAGTTTTCGACTGACTATGTAGGTACCTACGTATGTATATATTATTTATATTCTAACTGGAATCGTCTATTTTTCTTATAAGATTTTTTTTAATTACATCAGAGTAAAATTTTGGTGATCGTTTTAATTCTACCAACAATTGTTTTTCAATAGCTATCATTGATAATTCGGAAAGACGCTCTTGACCTTGTGTATTTCTAAGATTGGTATGGATACTTTTAAGAGACGAAAAAGCACGTTCCGCGGAAGAACTTGTAGCAGGAATAGTTACAACAAGATACGCTAACTTTAACAGCTCGGGAAAGGCATCTTCGAGGTTATTCTCATGAATGAAATCAATTAATTCGAAAACATTACGATCTTTCAGATCACGACTAGAATACAAGGCTTTTTAATGTTTGTTTGTCGAAATAGTTTGCATGCCTTTTAATGGCGCCAGATATGTTATTTAAATCATTATAACCAGGTGTGTTCCAAACGGAATCTTCATTCGAAAAAAATATGCACCACCAGCAATGCAACTTATTAGTGTGCGAACAGCCAACAATCCAACTAGTTTTATACACTGATCTATTAAATTTTCGTTTATGCGATTTACTAGTCTGAGAAATACACAGATTAGGCGTCGGTTTTAATGAAGAAATTAACTGTTTTTTCTGAGCAAAGTTTAAAGATTTTACCTTATCTTCGCCAATCAAAACTTGAACGCATTTTAAATCCTCACAAGGTATAATTACCTCCATTGTTGTAGGTAAGTCACCAAACCAATTGTATCACTGAGAAAATCTAAGAAAACACACTAAAAACTTTAACAACAAAAATTTTCAAAACAAAACAAAACTCAAGCAAAAATGAAACTGAAGTTAGTTGCACTCGGGTGTCAGGAGCTACTTACGCAGAGTTGCAGTGTTGTCATTTAGGCAAAAAAAGTCGCCAGGTATACGAATAATCTAGCTAGATGTCGCAATTTTTTTATTTTTAAGATATTGCTTGGATATTTAATTTCGTTATTTTAAAAAATCGCTAGTTTTTATTGTTGCTAAATCTTAAAAAAAGTCTCCAAACTCGTTAAAAATCTCCAAGATCTCACAACGTCGCTAAAACAGCAACACTGCAGAGTTGGAAAGGTGACAAGGTCAAGCTGCATACGCGTGCAACTTCATAGGCATGCCCGGCTTAAATCTTCCATACTGATCCATTTGTAGACGCGCAATGTTCTAACTCGTTATACGGCACATCGCTATAAGTGCGAAAGTGACAGAGAGTGTATTTGAAAGCCCGGTAAAAGCCGGTGCGTGTAAGCAAGATAGCTATATGTAGATGTTGCAAATACGAAACTCTGCGCGCGAACAATCGCGTTGTGTGGAATAGGTAGATACTTTGTGTTATTTTGACAGGAATTAAGCGCGCGAACTTTTAAATAGTTCGGGTTTGATATTGATTATCTATCGAGCATTTTAGTAAGGCATGCCGGGCTTTTGGGCTTATATGAAGGTACCGCCACTGTACTTTACTATTATAAAAACACCTGTGTACTATACTATACCCATATTTGCAAAGAAAAAAATTGCTTGTAAGTGTCAACTTAAAGTTCAAATCAAATTTTGAACTTTAAGTTGACACTTACAAGCAATTTTACAGATTGGGCTCGTAAAATTGTAATGATTTTACAATTGTGAAAATTTTCCTACAACTTAAATCCTAAGTAACATTTTGCTAGACTTTCTTAAAAGTAACATAAAAAACTTACCTGTGAGGTTCAATAATAACTTGCTTGCCCCCCTTAAATCCACCCCCTCCCCTGCCTCTTCCACCTCCAGGGCCACCACGGCCACGACCTAAGACAGAAAAGAGTTTTAGTACAAAATAATACTAAAAACTTTTACTTGGTTTGTCTGTGGTTTATATCAGAAGTGGGTATGTGGATATAGTCTTCATGAGTAGGTCTAGATTAGAGGGACCACGATCATCATTTAAAGCTTGAAGATGTGAAAGAATCACTGTGGATTTTAGTTGGTCAGTAACAAGGATCTTGAATCTATTATTAGTTTACCGAGTCATCTTTTAAATCAACATACTTGCTCAAATTATCTTGATAAGTTAACTAGTCTCAACAGAAAGTAATAAGATGAAAACAGTAGGTATGTACTACATAATTGCACTGTCAAACTGCTGTTTTTGTAGTGTGAGTTTCTAGACATAAAATGTAAATTAAATTGTATGCACAAAAAAATTTGCACACCATGTATGCTCCGTATTCAATTCTTGTACCTAACATCTTCTGTACCATGTTTTATGCAAATCAATTTTATTCTGTTCTTGAATGTTTGTAGGCAATGGTGGCAGTGTATAAGGCCATTGGTAAGTTTGAATTATATTTTTTTTTCTACCTTTGTCATGTATCAATGACTTTGCATACTATTGTATAAATTCAAGTTCTTAAAACGCAATAGACAGATGTGTTGCTGGGGAGTTTGTTGCGCCACTTCTTCCCAGCTAAAACACTAGGAAGTGGTGACAGGTGGGCGTTTTGGGGGACTGTCTTTATGTAAAATTTAACGTTCAAAAAGTGCTGTCTATCAGCCTAGTTTGAATAAATGACTTTTGAATTTTTTTTTTGACCTTGCTTGGTTGTTTATTGTGCAGCAATTAAAACAGTTTCCATAGTTCAATCAAGCTAACTATATTTTTGTTTTTTTTTCTAGGATCACTAACTAAATTCACATTTTATTTTTAAAGGATTCTCCAAACAATAACTTCTTTCACATCAGTCTTCTGCAGACACTTCACTAAAATGTATTTTTATCAAAATATTCATGTCAGAATATTAAATTTTATTTCACATCACACAACTTACCGCCTCCACGACCGCCGCCAGCGCCTCGCCCTCCAAATCCTCCTCTACCGCCGCCACCGCGACCTCCGAAGCCTCCTCGGCCTCCGCCTCCACCGCGGCCGCCGCCGAAGCCCCCCCGGCCTCCGCCGCCGCCTCGGCCTCCAAAACCGCCGCCACCGCGACCACCGCCGCCTCGTCCGCCACCGTTAAATTCTGTAATACAATGGACATTTTAAGCAAAAGTAGCCTACATGTAAGTTTGGAACCAAGGAAACATAACCTCAGGACAAAAGGCTTGTCATAAACCAGGACATGGTCTACCCCTGTGCCAAGTTTCATTCAAATTTGTTCAGCCGTTTAAAAGCCGCTTCAAAGAGAGAAGAAACCATTTCAGTTCTGCATTTTTTCTTAGTTACCATTTACTTTTTATTACTATGTTACATGACTAAGGGAAATATCATGAGGTAATCCTGGATATAAACAAGTCTTTGAGGTAATTCTGTAAGTAATGCCTATCATTTAGACATATCTCACTTTTGACTAGAATCACTCCTGACAGAAAGTAGAGATGTGCTTGATCATGAATCATGCTTGCCTGGTAGTAACATATTGGCTCTTGAAGTGACATTGTGTTTTTCACATTGTCGAGCAGACAATTTTATCAAACAGCAATAATATGAATTTCATTCAAAATCCTTCTAGGACTGATAGAATGGGTGACACTCTGGAGTTTGTTTTGTGTTTCTTCTCAGGGTAGTCGGCTAGGAAACACCGGCTTCATCTAGCTTGAAATGACCAGAAATATTTGATGTGTAAAAGTGTTATGTTTAACCTACTTACAAAATAAATATCATTTATCACAAGAGGCATAATTGCATGATCAATGACTATCGCCTGTTGTCAATTCATTGCAATGTTTATGTACAGAGTTGAACAGATAGAAATGCCTTACACAGGGTGTCGAATACCAGAATGATTGTGTTACCTGCAGGCATAACTCAATGGGTGAGCTGGTGAGCGATGTAGGTAAACTATTTGATTTTGTTTTGAAAACACCATGTGCAGTAAGCAAGTATGCATTGTCTACTCGCAGAGGTTTGATTGCTAGGTTTTTTTAATCACCAATTTCACAACAAGTCTGGATTTGACCTGCATTTAGGCCCCTATTGCATTGGACATAAATGAAATGTGGATGATGCAATGGCAGCATCTGCATATTTAGATTAAGTACATGGGATTGTAGCCATGCTGAGGCTATCAGGCTAGCGACCTTGATAAGGCAAACCCATGTGATGTTGCCCAACAAAAAAAATCTGGGGTATTAACCTAAAAAGGGGCCAAACAGATGGAACATTTACTATGAATGATCATAAGTGATTATTCTGTAAATACAGAATTGATGCTTACAAGAGAATTATTTACAATAAATGAACACCACGTGGTCGCTATATTTATCCATCAACCAACCAACACAACAAGTGGATTTTTCAAAGCTTGATTTTTTCGGTAATTTCTGATATGAAAGACTATTGTTGCTGCTTATATTGAAGATTAAAAGGCGAAGACGTTTGTTCAAGGCTAATTTCAGCATAATTTTACGTAAATCAAAATGTGGAAGTGTGGTAAATGTGGAAGCGTGGTCCCGGCGTGGTTACAAGATAAACAATATCTAAGGTGAAATAATATCGAATTTTACGGCTTTCAATAGAATAACATTTTCGCAATTTTAGATACTTAGAAACGTCATGGTTTGGATAAATTCATAGAAAAATCAAGGTTGGTCAGGTAAACTAACCTCAAAATAAACACGTGAAATAATGAGGAATATCGTAAATCTGGAATTTCGCAAAAATGTAATGTACTAATAAATAGTCAAGATACACAAAACTGTTGTGAAAATAATATTATCATAAAATAGTATTTTAATAAACTACCACACACGACGACTACGCATGTGCCGAACACCGAATATGAAGCAATATGTTCACAAAAATCTTACCTGGCTTTCCCATTTTAATATCACTAGTTTCTTGAATAATATCCTACAGTTTAAACAGTTAACTTTTGCTATCTATACACAAATATAAACCGTAATTTCTTCATAAACGGCGCGGAGCCATCACGCCGCGCAGCCGTCCCCGGAAATGACGCCATCTTAAATGAACGATGTTGCTGCTTCATTCTGATAAATTGAAAAAATGGTTTAGAGTTGCTATTACAAAAAGCTTTAAGCGCTTATTACACTATCCAATTTTTAGGAAAGCGAACTAAATCGGCTATTTAACTTCAATTACACTATCCTGTTTCCTAAATTGGCTTCCTAAAAATTGGATAGTGTAATAAGCGGTTTACGCAAAACCATAAAATATACTTTGATATTATAACTTCTGATTATGACTTTCTGACTTTCGACTGATTATGACTACAACATAATACGGTAATGTTGTAGTCATAGTTTACTATCTTAAATTATACCAGTGAAAAATGCTTTATAAGTTTAATTTACATTCATCGTTACCCATGATTACGTAATCACTTACGCTATGTTCATCATCAGCTGCTGTTGTCACCCGATGTAAACAAGTTATTAAATTTTTAGAGTATTAAGTACTTACTGGAATAGCAAAACACTGAATTGAAGTACTGATCAATTGATAAGATAAAATTACATGCATTTGAAGTAAAATATAGTGTTTCTCTGTTGGTTTATTTCACAATCAAAACTTATTCAAGAAAGTTTTGTGAAGTTTAAAAATAAATAATGGATTCAAGTAACTTCAGTAAATTATGTCTCACTGATTTTAAATGGGTAAATGAACCCAAAAAATGGAAAGGCAATGACAACATCCTTGAAGTAACAACGGATGAAAATACGGATTACTGGGAGGGCACATGGTATAATTTTCATCATAACTCGGGCCATGTATACGGAGTTGAAATCAACGAAGATTTTACATTTACGGTAAGATATTGAAATTAATTTGAACTTTGTTTGATTTTGAAAGGTCAGGATGTCAAATGCTTAAAATAGAATCTCCGTCCCCTAGGTATTTTATCAAACCCCACGCCAATGCGCCAAACCTCCACGTCACGACTCAATTTATGCCAAGTCAGTTGTCAAAAAAAAACCGTTATACATGTTAGTAGGGTAGGTAGGTATTGTGTGGTAAATCCATCCATACTTACTTTATCTATGTATACATACCTACTAATATTATAAAGAGGAAAGATTTGATTGTTTTTTGTTTGTTTGCATGTAATAGGCTCCGAAACTACTTGACCAACTTGAAAAATTCTTTCACTGTTGGGAAGCTATACCTACTATCCCCGGGTGACATATTTTATCCCCATATTCCCACGGGAACGGGAACTACCCGCGTGAAACCGCGAGGCATTGCTAGTTTGTTATATAACGAAATAAAATATTTTCCAATTTTTCTAGGTATGCGTAGAAGCAGAATTCACAACCCTGTACGATCAAGCAGGACTTATGATTTATATGGACGACAAGCATTGGTTGAAGGCTGGTATTGAGTACAATGATGGGCAACCAATGATCGGCAGCGTTGTCACCAAGGAAGTTTCTGACTGGGGCACAGGTATGACGACAGTTTTCCCGCCATCCGACTTTCTGGTTTCGTAATTCGTATACCTACGCCAAACAACAAAAATCTACAAAAAACTCTTAAATTTTGCGAGGTACCGTCAGTAGTCAAACGTTTCAAGATAATTTCGAGTTTCGTTGCTGGCCATTTACGTCAAAGCAAAAGTAGTACCTAGGTGGCCAAATTTCACGCGCGCCTCAAAGAGCCGTCAGCAACGAAGACGGGGCCCCATAGGGTCAGTGCCTGCTAGGGTTGCGGAATTTGCTCGAAAGAGTCACCGCGGCCCTGGAACGCAAAGGGCACAAGAAGGATCACGGGTGGGTTTTAGTCAGTAAGAGTCTGACACTCCCATGATTTCCCATCCAGAAAAAAAAGGTGGCCAAATTTATCAGTATCGACTATACCAGGCATAAAGGCAGCATTAAAATTCGGACATCGGAAAAAAACGGTCAGATCTACCCTCAAAGGCCCTACGAGTATGAAGGCCATCCTTTTATATCTGTTAATGTACGTAACTATTATTTCCACGCCAATTTATTGACAGTTTAATGTTAAATAATAAACAATAATTTTCAGGTGTTTTCGCCGGTAATCCACGGAAATTCTACCTCCGGATGACCAGAAAAGGAGACGTAGCGTGCGTGAAATATTCCACGGATAATAAAACCTGGATTCTACTCCGATTGTGTTCAATGCCGTTTACTACAAACCCTAATCCTTGTTTGGTGGGTCTTATGTGTTGTACCCCTACGAGAAAAGGTTTGAACGTGAAGTTCAGTGAAATATTCGTTACTGTCCCGGAAAAAGATATATTGCATTCGAATTAAGTAACTGCTAACAATTTGTAACATAATAAATTATGACAAATCAAATAAGTTTATTTGTGTGACGTAATATTGTCTATGTTTTATTAAACCGACTGCTTACGTTTTATGGCGATTTAGGCCCTTGGGCTTACACAAAGAAGTGTTATCTTCATAGAAATATAAAATACAGGAGAAGTGGCAAGGGGGCGTGTCGGCGTCCTCGCGACATGGTCTGGGCGAGCATGTCTTACGCAATGGTCGAATCCGCGAACTAGTGCGCTTACGACCGTGAGCGTGATAAGATATAAGAATGCCGTGTTGTTCAGTGTTTTCTTGTAAAAACCGAAGCATAAACCAAAACTTTGTTAATTATGGAATCACTTACCATATCAAAGTACAAGTATTTTACTATATTTGTCTTTAAAATCATGAAAAACAACAAATCGTAAAATATTTCTTGCTTATACTATGTTATTTTTGTTTTCAAATGTCACAGCGACAATAACATATTACAATGAATACACTGCTCCTTAACCACTACCTAAGTTTGTCGCTAAGTGACTGGATGAGCAATGTAAAAATCACAAAACGATACTTTAGCAAGCCGATGTATCGCATAGTACGGCCGCTGCTTCTTGCCGCGAGTTAGTGATGTAATTGTGCAGATACACTGTCGACAACAATGTCGATTGTTGAATGAAATATTACAAAAGTGTACCAAACTTTCTTAGATTTCTTTAAATTTTTGGTAAATAATCGTTCAAGTGTTTTTGGCTTTGAATTATCGTGTTTATGCCTTATTCTCGTGCTACTTCCTTACTTTTTATGGTAATTGTATTTTACTTTCGATAAAGTTTCGAATGCATTATAGTAATCGGCATGTTTAAGATAATATATTAGTGACCTTTGCTTAAAATTATTTGTTATACATGGGCAGCATGGTGTGTGTAATAAATGCAGAATCGACAACTTTCCGATTTAGTCAATCACTAGCGTATTTGTAAAATAAATTGCTTTTGCACAGCACAACGATACCCACCGTTGTTTTTGTGTGAGTAAGTTGTACGGTGTACGGTAAATACACGCTGTGCTTAGTAGGATAAGGTTTATAATTGATTGTGTAGTACAGTCCGATTTCAGAAATGCGGGTGTGTGCGCGACAGCGTATCTATTGCTTTTACTGAACTGCATTCGTAGTAGTTGCCGGGTGGTAGGGCAAAACAGGAGACACAGGTTCCGATACATTTTCGGCTACAGGGCATATCTCCTTGTTTATTATATCTATGGTTATCTTCGAACTCCGAATAAGTCGGTAGCCCGGGGCCTATTGGATTTAATATATTATAGCTACTTTAAGTGTTTGAATAAATGACTTTTGATTTTACTGTACGTAATTTTAGATGAATGAATGTGCGACACTACTGTACAAAGACTACAATTTAATATAGCTACTGTATATTCTAGTGTGATATAGTTACTGGGTTCTGAATGCAAATAGCCTCGCTCCGTGTAAAATACTGATAAATATTCAGCTGCGTTCGGTTAGACTTAAAGCCAACACCAACATAATTGTATAAAAAAATACAACCGACTTATAAACAAAAGAACACAAAACGTATAAAATAACTTTAACTTCGGAAGTCGGTGTGATTGATTGTTACTTCGTATTTTAATCTCCGACTGCTATCATTTTTGAAGAGTTCCATTTCCTATCTCGGGTCTTCATCAGATCATCACCAAACTAGAAAGGGCCATCATCCATCGTATACAGTTTTTTTTTTCTCATTTTACATCGACATGTGAGTAAGAACATCATTAATGTAGTCGAAACCACGTATTATTAGGGACAATTCAAATTCTAGCAGTCAGATCTCACTCAAATTTAAATGGGACCTCATGACAAGCACCAGTTTTTGAATATAAAAAGAATAATAAAAATCGGTACACCCAGTAAAAAGTTATGAGTCACACAAAAATTACAGTCGACTTGAGAACATCCTCCTGTTTTTGAAGTCGGTTAAAAAGACTCCATAGATTAGGACGGTGAATTGTGGAAAACGGTCGATAAAATAAAACTAAAATATTTATAAAATATTATTTTTTTATTTCAGCGGTTTACAATCCGTGATTATTTCTCGTAAATCTACAAGATTCCTATCTAAAGGAATGTACAGACATACACAATACTTTATTATTTAAACATCGTATTGTGTTCGACACATTAATAAATTGGCCTGCACACAATGGCCCATGATTGCCAATTTTTCAACCACCATTTATTTTCGTATACAATTTCTGTAACATTTTTGGCCTTGCCTTACCTTTTATTCATATAAAATGATTAGGTACATTTAATAGAATCGTCAATTTGCTGTGGCATGTTTAGAGCTTAAAAATTACAGATTTATCATCAAATATTGACCAACATCCACTATTGTATACAGGAACAATTAAATATTATAACTTGAATCTTGATATCTGGGACTTTACCGATCCCACTAACTAAACACAGAAATATTTTGATGTACTAAATCTTAATATAATTAACAACTAGAAAATGCTCTCAGATAAACTAAAATATGTTTTTCTTCATATTACGCGTTTTGCGTAAAAATACATTTATTACCATACATAAACGCGAATATTGTAGGATTTTCCCGCGCAATAAGTTTAATAAAAAACAAAATGGCGGCTCCGGCCTCCGAGCTATTCATACCTACTCGTAGATTTTTTTTTCCAAGTCCACGTCTCTTAAATCCACGTATACCTTCGCGTCTTTTGAGATCGGAATTTTTAATCGGCCTGCACCGCGCAAATTTGCGAAGAATGTTCCATTAAATTATTATTATATATTACAACGTTCAATTTCCTTTGTGAGAGTAGCAGAATTATAGAAAAAATTTTTCAAGGAGAATAGGCCTAAAACACTGTTTGAGCAAATGTCTTTCTCACAAGGAAACATAAACCTAATAGTATTAACATTAAAATTTAAACATAATTATTACATGGCAAAACTAAAACTATATCACATTTCATTCACCACACTCAACAGACAACATACAAATGTCGATTTAATTCCCACTAAAAAAACTTAGCGTACAGTCCACAGAGTAGAATATTCAACAGAGTCCAAGGTTCGTTAACATCGCACTTTATTTTTTACAAATATACCTAATGTATGTGACACATTTTGTCACACTTCATCATAGATTTAAAAAGTAAATAGAGGGCTGTCGTAGGCAATCGCGTGGCGAGATCGCGAAGTGAATACACTCAATACAACATCTCTTGCGAGGGCACTGACCGGAGTTATGAGCCGTAATGTAACATTCCCAGCGAGCATGTTACGATACGCTGTGTCTTAAATTCCGAGCAAAATGCGCATGTTCGTGCTCGTTTCCACGTACTGCAAGAATGTTCGCTTTATCACATGTAACGTCAGTACCCAGCTTTAGGAACTTCTGTTAAAGAGTCCAAAATAAAAGTGACAAATTGTCAAAAATGCTGCGCTGATTGGTTAAATGAATTATCAACAGCAAATCATATAACTCGACTTTTGCTTAATTTACGACACGACGATATTTTTTTTCCAGAGCTTTCCCTCTTTCCCTACTCACTGTAAAGGCATCAATCCAACGAGTATTAAATCAACATCTGCTTCTAACAAATATTTAATAACATATTGCAACTGTCGCTCAACATACTAAAAGCGATTGTGTTACATATTGTAGACGTTTTGATAAAAAACGACTGTTAGACCATCATCAATACTCTGCTCCTAACCTAATTTATTTGAGAATGGTGCAACATATATTTGTCACCGGATCATTGCAAAAAAACGCGTAATATTGTAATAAATCTTGATTACATTATAAAGTCATACTAAATTGAGAACAGATAATTTTAAATTAATCTCATGCAGATTACTGAATAGAAACAGTTTACAATCTCACGCGATTTAGTGTTTGCAATAACCTGATAATATTCATAGAGATTAATTAGACACACATTTTTCTTTGCTACTTTATTAATGTTTCTATTGTTTATGCTTACGTAGAATTCGCGAATTTCTTTAGCTTTTCACTTCACGACACATAATTCTTGATTTATTTGCTCAACACCAAATATTTATTTGATATATCTTGAAAATGCACATATAATAATTCAGCATACCTACATAATATTATATTAACAACATTTATACACTTTCAGCTCATTTTCTATACGATAAACAATATGTTTTACAATGAAAAACACCGAATACTTACTGTCCATCATCTACATTATTTTACATAATTTTGTCTTATTTAAAAAAAAAAGAACAAAATGGAGTGCTAAGGTAACTCTTGCTTAGATCCGATAACCTCAAAACGTATGCCCAATGCCCATGTTCTGTCATTGGATGACAAAAACCGTACGGAATAATGCTGCATTCTGATTGGCTGTTTTGACATCAATCCCGCCAATTGCAACGCCTGTCATTGGTCAAAAGTTGCCATACGGTTATAACCTTGCGTTTTGATTGCGGCTGATGTGAACTTTTGACAGATGTCATCATATTTCATCATGATACTTCTACAAAAGTGATACGATTTATGTAGCTTAACTTGGTTGCGGTTCCGGGGGGTCTAATGGCTCCGTTTTGATGGACACCTGCATAGACGTAGGGGTTGTTGGTAGCGCGGGGGCGATTTTGGACCTCTCCAAGTTGTAGATCTGGAAAGGAGAAAGGTTTTTTAATATTATTAGGAAATATCTTTAAGTTGGTTTTCTAGCTTCATATTTTTACTGATGTTGGGTCTGAATTTGCAGACGCAGTCCAAGGTATTGTGTATGAACCATATAAGTGTTATAGAAGTGTTCATTTGGAAATTTTAGTAAATGAAAATTAAAGTTTGAAACCTCAAAGCTTCATAAATAAGTGCAATCATAAACATAGAGTTAAGGATTCATTTAATATTTTATCGCGCTAAGTTTGAAACAAAAAATATCCGAATTTAGAAAGTTAACATTATTCTCCAAACTATCAATCTAAATTAATGAAATATTTTCATCATTATTATCAGGTTTTTGTTATATTTTCAGATTTTAGATTTTCATTCTTCCAAAGTTTCCATTTTTGTGAATTAAACCACAGTAAACCTGAAGCCTGTTAAGAGTTACAAAGTATATGTATACTTGTCTAATTCACAGGCTTATTCATAAAAAACCGAAACATACATAATATATGCTTGGTTTCAATATTGTTTATGATATATTAAATTTAATTAATTATATAATAATAAAAAAAAATAAAAAAAAAGAATTTAATGGCTGTATTGATGCATACAGAGTTGACGTAAAAGCGCGGAACAACAACACATGGACCTCTACCTCCACTACGCAATGTACTCTTTTCTATAATATACGTTTAGTTTTTCTGTTACACTAAATGTACGAATGTGCCCCGCGTACGAATGGTGACCACTTTCCATGACAAAAAACACGAGCGCATTCAAACTACGAATTGTCATTTTTGCGTATCAAGTTGCCTGGTTTTCTACACTAATATTATAAAGAGGAAAGATTTGATTGTTTGCATTGAATAGGCTCCGATACTACTTGACCGATTTGAAAAATTCTTTCACTGTTGGGAAGCTATACCATCCCCGGGTGACATAGGCTATATTTTATCCCCATATTCCCACGGGAACGGGAACTATGCGGGTGAACCGCGAGGCGCTGCTAGTCACGAAATTTTTTTTATTGTATGAAAGAGATTTAGCCAAGTTATGAAGAAATTATTAAATAATGCAACTTACTTGTTTTTGATCCTTTGGTTATATCGTTTTGGCAGTTGAAAAAAAAAAAACAGAAGTAAGTAAATTAGTATGATTGTATTGCTAACTCATTTTTATGATTGCGTCTTGTATGGTTCCCACAGAATACCTTATATATACGAATATGTATCTTTCATGGTGTAGTATATGATTTTGGTTTTTAAGTTAAGTATCAGGAGTTAAGAACGTGTCAAACCCTACTTTCTCACAAAATTTTGCATTTTCAGGCTAAAGTAAAGTTTGGCAAATGCTTATCTTAAAATATCTAATTAGGATTTACACATGTATACGAAATAATACGTCATAAGACTTGTTTAAGATTTTGATAGCTCTTACTCCAAAACACTATTGTTTCTTAACACTCCATTCCGATTTTATTCTTTGCTCCAAAGTCAAACACTTCCAGAACTAAGTTTGAGATTCATAAAAAGTGGTATAGACAACTGAACCACACTTATTATTTTAATTATTTCTTTGAATTGTGGAGGACCATCTTAACATACCGTGTTTCCTCCGTGCCTCGGAAAGCACGTTAAGCCGTTGGTCCCGGCTGTCATGAAGACAGTAAATCTGACTCGTCTTGCCAAGATGATCTTACCTAGTTGACGGGTTGTGGAGGTCTAGTAGGCAGAGCTCCATGGAAAACACTGGTCGACTTATCTTGGAGTAAGGCAGGCAGTTGATGATAGACTTACCTTCATAAACAGCGGTGTGGACGGCTGAGCCACGCTGGTGGCATGATGGAAGTAATTCTCAGCTTGGCATGATGCCTCATACGATGCACCTTCATTTCGTGGAGCCGCTTCCTGGACTGAGGACCTACCTTAAAGGAGCTCGTGGATAAGTAACTTCAAGTTTACGCAACGCTTGTTAGGGTGCATTTATTATATGTAACGATACCCTTCGTGCCTTGGAAGTCAAGTTATAAATGGTCCCGACTGTTTATCCGTAGATCTTTGACAGTCGTTACAGGTCTTGTCTTACCTAGGACTATCCTGTAGCCCAGTCTTTGGTTGTGAAGGTAAGATAGGCAGCCACTCCATGGAAAACAGCTGGTATTCAGCTGCTTCCATTTCGACTGGAAGTGGAGTTATCTTGGAGTAAGGCAGGCAGTTGACGATTGTGGCCTGCGGGCGCTGGGTTGGGGGACCCACCGCCCGATCAGTAACAGGCCCGAGTAGGCGACGCGACGTGTTCCACGCGTGCCTCTCAGAAGGACGTGGGGCTAGGCCCCACAGAAGAGAGGTCGACCGAGACCTGCCGGGGTTGCGGTGCATGCTTTTGCGAATCCCGCGACCCCGGCCTACGGTCAAGTGACGGAACACCGTGCTGGTTTTAGCCGGTAAGAGTCCGGCGCACCCCCCCGTCTTCCCCAGACGGGGGATAGTCCATGAGGATTTCCCCACGATAAAAAAAAAAGGCAGTTGACGATGGACCTACCTTCATGAACAGCGGTGTGGACAGCTGAGCCACGCTGGTGGCATGACCGAAGGAGTCTTCAGCTTCGCATGGGGCTTCAGACACCTTCAGTTTGGGGAGCCGTTTCTTGGCTATCTGTTCGTCGTCTGAATCCGAGGGGGGTGGCCGAATCTGAAAGGGTAAGGACTCGTTTTTAATCATGGTTATGGACTGATACATACTTTAACCTAAGATTTTTGGGGACGTTGCTTAAGGGAAAGAGCGTTTAGTTATTAAGGGGTAATTCAAAGGACAATACCAATCTATGTATGTATGATCCAGATCCTATATTGTCATAATTAATGAACCAATTTTAATGAAACTCGATAGGCATACGATGAAGTAAACATTCTTAAAAAATAGCTATTTATTGAAATACATATTTGATTTGACCATTCAATGCTTGGGCATCAAGAGACAGCCCTATTAGTAGTTCATATGAGCAAAATGTCATGAGCGTGTTTTTGAGTATAAATATGGATGGATATGTGTGATGAAGGAGAAGACCAAAGAAGCTGATGAAACCACATGGCCAGATTGGGGATGTCCACTAAGAAAAAGACTAAAAACGTATACCCTATCTGTTTAGGTAGTTAACTGAAGGTAAACAATCTTGGTATGTCTTTTAACGAATAATGTTTTTGAAAAATGTGAAATACGTTTTACAACATGAAATACTTCCAGATTTTCTAAAATTATAGATAATTGATTTGTATAAGTAGTAATATCCATATTTTAAAACATAAAAAGACATACCAAGATTGTTTACCTTTAGTTAACTACCTAAACAGATAGGGTATAGATATAGAAGTTAGGAAGAAATGTGCCGCTGTTCCGCTGAACCCATAAACATCGAGGATTTAGACAAGAAAATAATTTAGTCAGGCCACTTCATGATATGGCCAATTCTAGGATCGGGCTTCGACAGACATGTTATAAATGAAATATTATAATTGATTATATTTACCTTTCTAGGACGTCCAGGACCCCTCTTTTTCGTTGGCACCGGCAGGGGAGATGGTGATCGTGCCTGGAAAAGAGATAAGCACAATGTAAGTACAAGTAGATCACAGTAATTCGAAGCAATTTGAATGAAAGTGAGAAAATTGTGCTTTGTGAAGAGGGTCGTAAAGGATAATATAATACTACGGCATGCTTCAGTTTGAAGTGTTTTGGTACAGGTTAAATGACAGAAACTTGGAGATTTTAATTCCATAAGAATTGCCAACTTACTCATTTGAATTCAGTCCTCCAGACCGAATCTCGGTAACAGCGATCAATCTCAAAGGAGAATGGCCATAAACGCAGAAGATATTATAGTGCACAAGTGAGCAGTGCAGTGCAGTCTCTGTTCACTCTTATAGTTTAATGGTACGACAACTTGATACGGCCGGAGGTCAAGCGTAGGAGTTTGTACTTTTTTCATTTTTTTAATAGCTACTTTATCATAACTAACGATTACTACATATAAACTCAAATAATAAACTCTGAACTAACTCAATAGTCAAAAGATGGTGTCGAAAAATTCCTCTATAGCGTTGGTCACTGATAATGTACCCAAAAGGCTCACACGCTGTATGGCAATGCTTATACTTAGTCCAAGATAAAAGCCAGCCCTTGGGTCACGCGAAGTGTCGACCCAAACGTTTTGACAAATCAAACTTGCAAGTTCCATAAGATAAAATCCTAACACAAACATATAAGAAACAATATTTTACTTACTCTCCGTTTCCTAACTGGCCTGCTACCGTCAGCTGACCGCGTTGTCATAGCCAACCTCGACTCTGGACTCTTTTGTGCGCCAGTCGACACAGTCTCCTCCTTAGTCAGGACACCGTTCATTCGATCCTTGTCAAAGGAATCTTCTGTCACTTTCAACGCTTCGAAACACTTGTGACCTTGCAACGCATATCTGATGATTTTTAAAACTTCGATTCGACAGAGTAGTCTTGTATCGTCATTCATTTTCTTGAATAATGGTATTAGAGAGTTCATGAAGAGTTTGTCGTCGTCGAAATGGTCTTCCGGTAATATGGAGTTCGCATCGATTTTGATTTCGAGTGACTTAGGTTTCTCTATGCAGTTCGCTTGATTGCATTTATCCTGTGTCTCTGGTTTGTCATCGTGTTTAGTTTTGAGGTCTAAGGGTTTGTCCATGACTTCGGTCTTTATTTTTGGTAAGATATCCTCTGGCGGAGGATGCTGTGGGGAATTCGAGATCTCCGAGAAAGACTCGTATTTGTCTTGAGAGTATCTGGGTTTTCTGGAACGAAAATATAATGGGTTATAAAAAGCGATTTTTCCGCCGTCAAGTTATCAGCCGCATAAAGTACTAAAGTGGTATCTATAATTATATTAAATCCGACTACAGCTATGGCACGTTTATATAATGTCACTAGGTCTTGACTCAAGTTAACTTCCTGGAAGTTCTATATAGAGATTTCACTATCAAAATTATCACTAACAATTACAAAGTTCACTACTGGACATAAGGCCTCCCTAACTCATCGTCACATCGAGAGGTCTTAATAGACGAAGCAGTCAATCCATCTTGATCATCTCAAACAAACTATCGACACCAGCCATTCTTATAATTTTGCACCCACTTTTATTAAAGTTAGGTTTTATTAAATAGGCACGAGTCCACTCACTTGTTCTGCAAAGCCTTCAGTAAAAACGACATCTGCTGATGGTACTGGTAACGCCTGCTGCCAGGGGGGCACTGCTCCGGTAGCACACACTTGCCTTGCCTGTATGTCTTGGTGTATGAGTCGCGAATCGAGCGCCATCGCTTCTGCACCTCTTTACCTGGGGACAAGGGGAGAGGAACATTCAACATTGTAATATGTATAGGTTGATGTCAAACAACAGCTGATTTGCAGGTAGTTATAGATTGGTTGTGGATTTTGTTCGAGAGGCACCGCGGCCCTGGAACGCAAAGGGCATTAGGAGGACACGGGTGGGTTTTAGTTAGCAAGAGTCCTCCCGCTCCACCTAGATCGGAAGAAATCAGGTATTTCTAGATTAGACTGCATTATTGCTTTAGTGAAAGTCAGACGCTGATCGCGTCATACAAACATTGCCAGCCATATCGAACCAGTTTACACGCTAGATGGTGATAAAGGGTGGACGTTTCTGGGGTTTATATTTTTGTAAACACTGATTTAAGAATTCCTGATTCAGGTTTTCAGCCTTTTTTAGTTCGTGGGTTCGAAGTATTAAAGCTCAAACACGCGCTTTATTTAGTGTTATTTATTTCATCTTCTTTGCCCTCAAAAAGTTGCAGGCGACAGCGCGAAGAAACTGGCAAGAATCAACTAAAATTGAAGACATTTGACATCCATCAATCTACACTGACCCTGTGTAGTTAATTAGGGCCACTCCACAAAGAGTGGTGGGTTGCGTCTCAGCTATGGGAATATTATAGGCTGTTTTTGTTATGATAATGCTATTCAGTTGCATCTTGTGAGTATGACATTTTATATACGAGTATATATACCCTAGCATGATACTGCATATTGTATTATATTTTTTTAGTTCCTTACGAAATAAGTAGTTAAATAAAATAGTTTCAAATACAAGTTTGGCTGGCATTGAACTGTTATGAATCTTTGTATTATCCTATTTACTTATTGTATTACCTAGACGCAGTTTGCTTGACCATACATAGAAAAACAAAGTGGGTATTTAAATGAGAAACACACTTATGGGATAAAAAAATATTTCTACGTTATTTAAATGATAAAGGTTTTTTACTGTAGATTTTTATTCAACGAAGTTCCCCTAACTTTTTTACCAGCATGTTTCTTAAAGTTCATTCTATCCAAAGTAAAAAAAAAAACTTATTCAAGATACCACACAATAACGTTATTTCGATAAGGCAAAACATTTAAAAGTCAGAAAGCAAGCGAGGTCGCCTGTTGGCCGGGCGAGTCAAGTTGAAGGCCGCCGATAAACATATTATGTACGTAGCGATGATATTGTTCTGTATGAAGCATTTGAGAAGGTAGGTACGCATTTTTCTTGAATGTTCTAGGAAAGGGACGGGGATACCCTTGGGGAGTGTTCTGGGATTTGTGATATTTGGTATAATTACTATGAAAATTAATGAAATATATTTTCATAGTAATTATACCTATAGTTTTGAACTTAATTTTTTTCCTTAAATACTGAAAAAAATATATTTTAGACTAGTGTGCGGAATAACTGTCAATTTAGGTCGGCAAATAGAATAAGAAAATCTGTTACTGTTGGTTTTTTATTAGTTTCATGCGGCTGGTAAATCTAACTAAAGTAAACCTAGAGAATCGGGTTTTTTATCAACGTTTTTCTATAAAAAATAAAGTTATAAGTTTTTTGCTTTTTCACAGCAAATTAATACCGACCTTTGTACTTCGAGATTTTTCGTTAGCAAATGGCAGGTTTTGAAGGACTTTTGCTGTCAAAAGTAATGTGTGAAGACCAATTTAATTCTTACTAAGTCGACATTTTGCATTCATTTTATTTATTTTTATCGTTGTTATGCTGCAAAACTTTTTGTGTTAGTGATAATTTTATTTTATGTTGTAAAATACTTATATTTTAGTATTTATTATTTAGTTTATATAAATTAATACAACTATCAATGATGAGCTAGTTGTGTTTTTGGATTCAAAGAAGAATCCTTACAAATAGATATCAATTTGAAAAATAAAACGTTTTTTACCCATAAAAATTACCTAAATCCTCATAATACAAAAGAAAGAAATATTATATGCGTGTAAAATAAACTGTAATCACACGCATTGACAAAACATTTTCCTGCCGATAAAACCAGCCGCCATTACAATCCTAGAGTTCTAAATTGAAATACAAATAACAGACAGTTGTCAGCACTGCGCGCAGTGGGTGCAACATTACGCAACAAAAGCAGGTGTGTTTGCGTTATGTTGGCACTGCTATCGGTTACTATCGCACGATTGATGTACCTACTTATCTAGTAACGAAGTAATGTGATAAAATAAAATCGTTATTCCACACGATTATATCGAAAAAGTTGATTTAACGATGCTTTGTACTAAACAATTACCGTTAAGTTTGACCTTGGGCGAACGTTGTAGTTAGCGAGGGATTTCACATAAATTATTAACACACAATAATACACTTATAAAAGAAAATTAAATACGGTCAAGAGACCACAAGTATGTACATATCACTACATAGTATAAAACAAAGTCGCTTCCCGCTGTCTGTTCCTATGTATGCTTAGATCTTTAAAACTACGCAACAATTTTGATGCGGTTTTTTTTAATACATAGATTGATTCAAGAGGAAGGTTTATATGTATACTACATGCATAATATAGCAGAAATTTAATATCAACATTGCACCCGTGCGAAGCCGGGGTGGGTAGCTAGTAATAAATAAAAAATAAGCATTTTATTTCGTAAGAAATTTTCCAGCAGACCTCCGACATAGAGCCCGCAACCACTGCGACTTCTGAAATCCGAAATCAACAGTGGTAAGGATCACAAAAACGTCAAGATAATGAAACTCGACGAGTCTCTGAGAAACGATTTAACTATTCGGATCCCGCAAAGAAATTAAACGGAAGAAGTACAATAAAGAAGTAAGAAAATTGCGACGGATGATTGGATGATTAGGATGAGAAACGTAGACACTGTCTCATATTATCTCTGTTTTGTCTGTGGTGTGACCAGAGGCTCGTGGTAGTCGTGCCCGGTCCTGACATTGTTCTTATATTTAAATGAAACGTTTATTTTCTGTTTGTTTTTAAGTTTATTTCATTTTTTTGTGCGTCATCTATGGCGGAATAAACGAGTTTTCTTTCTTTCATATTTCAAAAATGTACGACCTTTGTGTAACGCCTGTAGGGCACATCTCTTGGGGTAAGTTAGGTACTTCTATTTAGATTAGGTATAAAGGTGCAGTTCGCGTTGCCAGACGTCCGGGTAAAGCCGGACACAGTCGGGCTTTTTCGTTGCGTGTCCGGCCAAATTAGACCGCGTCGGGCTTGTGGCCATATTACGAAGTGCCAATGCTATCATGATTCGTGTGAGGGAAAGAGATAGTGCTATTCGTCTTGTGTAACTCCGTCTCTCTCTGACGCAGAAATCATGATGGATTTAAGACGTCATAATAGGTCGCCAGTTCGGATATTTGATAGGCCTGAGCATTTTTTCGCTCACCTTGTATCGCTTCCTGCGTAGTGCGTTTTAATACTATTGCAATTATTGAAATGAATATTGAATGATTAATAATAATGAAGACTGGCTCATTCAATTTTATTGTTGTTTGTCCGGCTTTTTGGTTTTAAGACCTGGCAACCCTAGGTGCAGTTAGTAGAACGGTACCAGACCCAGCCTGTCCCTTGCTGCCCTCCCTCAATGACCCCTTTAAGCCGAGGCCCGTATCCCACAGGGCTGGGGGCCTTAAATTCATTTGAGGCCACCACAGGCTTGTCCGGTTGAGCAGTAACCAGCCTTAGTGCGCTGACACTAAGGCTGGTTACTGCTCGACTGCGAGTAGTCCTTACAAAAAAGAAAAAAAATTGAACGGTTTCTTATAAATTAGGCCACTCGATTGTTTTGTTAGTAAATTCGTAACGCGGTATAAAAAAAAAATAAAGTGGAACAGTATTATTAATGGTAGTAACTAAAACAGCGAAACAATCGACATTGTTTTGCATTTTTTCTCTATGAGATATTTTTGTATTTTAATTGTTAAATATATCAAGCCATTTCTTTTGTTTGTTTCGTGATGGATTACAGGAAAATACGCAATTTATAAAAAAAATGCTTGAATGCAGGAAGCATTAAAACTTTATAATAAATGAAATACTTAGTTTAGAGTAATGCCATAAATTCATGGCGTAAGTTTGAGGTATTATTATTATACACAAGTACCTATTCCGAAAGATTTTAACAAACCAAACTGAAGTTTTTTTTACAATGTCAGATAAAAAGATATAGGACAATAACTGCGAAAGCGGAACCTTACTGACACATCCTCAGGGCCTCAAGTCTGCTATTACAATAGTGTCAGAATGGTCTATCATTGATTTCATAATGGTTGATTTTGACAAGTATCGTAATCTATACTAATATTATAAAGCTGAAGAGTTTGTTTGTTTGTTTGTTTGTTTGAACGCGCTAATCTCAGGAACTACTGGTCCGAATTGAAAAATTCTTTTTGGGTTGAATAGACCATTTATCGAGGAAGGCTTTAGGCTATATATCATCACGCTTAAGCCAATAGGAGCGGAGCAGCGATAAAGAATGTTTTAAAATCGGGGATTCCACGGGGACGAAGTCGCGGGCAGCAGCTAGTCTTATAATATAACTAGCAGCGCCTCGCGGTTTCACCCGCGTAGTTCCCGTTCCCGTGGGAATATGGGGATAAAATATAGCCTATAGCCTTCCTCGATAAATGGTCTATCTAACACTGAAAGATTTTTTCAAATCGGACCAGTAGTTCCTGAGATTAGCGCGTTCTAACAAACAAACAAACAAACAAACTCTTCAGCTTTATAATATTAAGTATAGATAGGGTCACTATGACTTTCCAATGGTCAACCACTGACACTCCATTTAATGAAATGGCATAGAATGGTAATCTCATTCATAATGACAAATGAATGACAGACGTATGTAGTACCTAATCTGCTTACATTTTGACAGTCCCTTTGATCAGTGATCTACCATTTACGTCATTGTGCAGTCATAGCTCGGTTATCAAAAAGTATAACGAGATCATTGATCGACCAATGATTGACCATTATGAATTTAGTAGATTACGAACTTTTAGCAAAATGACAATGGGATCGTGTTGGAATGACGACCCAGGTCAAGGGACCTCAAAATAAAGAGAAATCAAAATGGCGATTTGACAGTTTTTGAATAGCGAAAATTTCAAAAAGACAAATTAATTTATTAAAAACTTACAAATTAGCTGACTGTTGAAGAAATTTTCTTCAACAGTCAGCTAATTTGTAAGTTTTACACATATTGTAAAAACAAATTGTTCATGACAAGGGCTTAACATCTACCGTAGGACTGATTACGTAGTACCTTTTTATGCTGTCACGAAGGTTCAGTGTGGGCGTCTTTTAAAATGCAAGCTTGTTATTGGTTTGAGTTGCCTAACGACGCTAGATAACTGACAGATGGTTTGTATCTCACTGCTACTGACTGAATTTGTTGAAATTTTAAAACATCCCATAAACACAAACATTTTGGGAATACATACTTTAATTTTGCGCATAGTTTAGAAATGGAATTCCCTGCGGCTGTGTGTCCTGGACCTCAAGTCTGCTATTACAATAGTGTCAAAATGGTCTATCATTGATCTCATAATGGTCGATTTTGACAAGTTTGGTAATCTACTAACATAAAAGTGTCATTATGCCTTGTTGCATTAAGTCCGCCCATGTACCACTATTGTACATAAAGTTTAAATAAATAAATTATGACTTTCCAACGGTCAATCACTGACACTCCATTGAAAGAAATGGCATAGAATGGTAATCTCGTACATAATCACAAATGAATTACAGACGTAAGCAGTAATCTACTAAATTTTTTACAGTTCCTTTGATCAGTGACCTACCATTAGAACGTCATTGTGCAGTCATTCTTTTTAATAGCTCGGTTATCAAAAAGTATTACGAGACCACTGACAGACCAATGATCGACCATTATGAATTTAGCAGATTACGAACTTTTAGCAAAATGACAATGGGATCATGATGGAATGACAAATTTATAAAAATAGCAGACTTGGGGCCCTGATACCTACAACCTCGGATTCTTTAGGTCATGATTGAATAGGTTACTCCTAGGCAAGTATCAAAAACCACTACCTCTCTCTGTAACCGTTTTTATTTGGGTTTTATGCTTTTTGTTTCATGATTATTTACATATCTATACTAATATTATAAAGAGGAAAGATTTGTATTTTTATATTTTTGTATGTAACGAATAAACTCAAAAACTAATAGACTGATTTCAAAAATTCTTTCACCATTAGAAAGCTACATTCACCTTAAGTACCCACCTTCCCACGGGAACGGGAACTACGCGGGGCGCTGCTAGTTATTGTATATTAGTGAGTGTGTGTTTGGTTGTTTTGTGTAATTAGTACACCTAAGACTACCTCCAGTACTGTATTTCCTTTTCTCTTTAAAGCCCATCCAAAGGTTGTCTTGAAAAGATCGTTTTAGCTATAAGGCCGCCCATTGTGTCACCCTATGTAATGTTTTCTTCATCTATATTTTCTGTAACTTATATGTGTACATAATATAAAGAGTATTCTATCTAATATCTATATACATCGCCGCCCACATCGCTTACCATGAGGTGAGATGGTAGACCACTATCTCGCCTGATGGAAAGCCAAGCCAAGCCAAAAATCAACAGAGCATGAAAATAGCCATCATTAATTTTTACTAAAGGTAAATAAAATTGGAATTTCGTATGAAACAGCATTTATTTTTGTATAATTATTTCAAAAGTTTACCATAGTTAATTTGATTTATTTTATATGAGTTCTTTAACCCCATCAAAGAATGGTCATTAATTCAAAGTCATCCGGTGTTTGTGTATTATTCTTCACAGCTGGTAAAATAATTAGGATGTAACCAAAGTTATGTAATACAGAACATGATTTAAAAGAGTGTCCGTGGAGTTTCTTGCACGTTCTTCTCCATAGAGATCTACGCTTTGGAACGTGCAGATAGCTTCACCTCTTTCGACTTTGAAAATGAAAACAATATATCTAGTTGACAACTTGACAATTCAAAAGTGCCTGTAAAGGGTTTAATTGAAATAAATGCTTTGAGTATTAGAACCTCGTGCTGTACTGTAATCCACAGACGAGAGAGAATCTAACATTCAGATATCGCGACTCAGTTGCCTCAAAACACTTGTATCATGTATATTATGTATAGGTCCCAAAACAAAAACCTATGAATCATTTTTTAAATTTCGATTGTTGCTGTTTATGTGTTCCAATCTACGTTAAAAAACTGGCCAAATACGAGTCGGCCTCACGTGCAAGGGGTTCCGAACGAATCTAATTTTTGTAACATTTTTTCTGGAAAATCATAAACTTCTTACAGTTTCCTGTAATCTATATATATTATACTAGCTGCTGCCCGCGACTTCGTCCCCGTGGAATCCCCGATTTTAAAACATTCTTTATCGCTGCTCCGCTCCTATTGGCTTAAGCGTGATGATATATAGCCTAAAGCCTTCCTCGATAAATGGTCTATTCAACCCAAAAAGAATTTTTCAATTCGAACCAGTAGTTCCTGAGATTAGCGCGTTCAAACAAACAAACAAACAAACTCTTCAGCTTTATAATATTAGTATAGATACAGTCTAAATCTGTAATTTTTTAACATTTTAAGCTCAGTAGTTTCGTAGATAAGGCGGGGTAGAATTTCATCTATTTTCTTTGATAACAGTTACATTCAGAATATTATAATACTAGCTGCTGCCCGCAACTTCGTCCCCGTGGAATCCCCGATTTTAAAACATTATTTATCGCTGCTCCGCTCCTATTGGCTTAAGCGTGATGATATATAGCCTAAAGCCTGCCTCGATAAATGGTCTATTCAACCCAAAAAGAATTTTTCAATTCGAACCAGTAGTTCCTGAGATTAGCGCGTTCAAACAAACAAACAAACTCTTCAGCTTTATAATATTGGTATAGATTTAAGTTAAGTATAACAATTTTTATTTGCTGACATTTTTTTTATTTTTATGAGATTTTTACAAATAACTTAAGTTTGTTCATAGAATCACTATTTTGTATACATTTCGGCGGTATATAAGTTGAACCAAACATTAAGTATGTGTGTAATTATAAGATCATTTTACCCTGTGTTCACTGAATTAATAAATGAATTATTAATTAATATTATAAAGAGGAAAGATTTGTATTTTGTATGTAACGAATAAACTCAAAAACTACTGGACCGATTTCAAAAAATCTTTCACCATTAGAAAGCTACATTCACTTAACATAGGCTATATTTTATCCTCATATTCCCACGGGAACGGGAACCACGCCGGTAAAACCGCGGCGCGCTGCTAGTTTATGTATATATAGAGTAAATGCCATGGGTTCTTTTATTTGACATACCACACGATACAGTTGGTAAACACCTTTCTTTTAAATTTTATATCCCCCCCAAAACGTGTTCCCTATCTATTTCAAAATTTATTTATTTTCTTTCCGCCTCCGTGTTTGAGTCACAGATGTATACATATGTATCAAATTGAACAGAATCGGTACAGTGGGTTCAGAGAAAACTGGCTGAGACAGACAGACAACCGAGTCACCCATAAGGTTACGTTCGTAGCCTAAAAAATAAAAACTGAAATCGACTTTTTTTCTGCATTGATTTTGGCATTATTTTTTGTAATATTGTACAACATAAAAATAACATAACCATTCCCACTGCAACACTGCACCTTTTTTTTTTTAATACAGTTTTTATAACAGTCTAGTGTCTTTTTTAATTTTTATTCCGAGAAATTGCGATGATAGCGGTACAAAAGCCCCAGAAAAATAATACAATTTCGAATTCACCCACAGCCCACTGTATACTTGCATAATTATCAAATCCTCTCGGTGCAAGCGTACCGAATCCGTTACTCAGGCCGACCGTCCCTGACCGGTAGAACGACGCGAGTTGTATCACCGACGTATTCGCTTTGGCAGCATAGCCCAATCAGTGTATCAACTCATTTATCTTTCGTTTAATTTATAGATCATGTCGTCTCGTTTATTTTGACAGTCAATAAACTAATTTTGTATTCATATTTTTTAGGGTTTCGAATGTTTGTATGAAAAACTAGCTTCTGTCCGCGACTTCGTCCCAGTGGAATCCCCGATTTTAAAACATTATTTATCGCTGCTCCGCTCCTATTGGCTTAAGCGTGATGATATATGTATAGCCTTCCTCGATAAATGGTCTATTCAACCCAAAAAAAAATCAATTCGAACCAGTATTTCCTGAGATTAGCGCATTCAAACAAACAAACAAACTCTTCAGCTTTATAATATTAGTAAGTATAGATTGAATCTCTAAAATGGGGTCACTCGTGTGTCTGTCAATTTCTGTGAGATAAATACGAAAGTGTAAAAACGAATTAAAAAAAAAAACTTTTCATACTTAACATAAAAAGTATAAAACAATTAACATTATTTCGTTTATTTTTCACTTAATAGTGGTGATACCCCACAGCAAAACGTTACCATTACAGCGTACGTGTTATAAACTGGTGTAAACAATAAACAGACATGCGATTTCAGTAATTCCGGAAGAATCATTTATCGAAGAGTTCCGTTTCCTATCTCCGTTCTTCATCAGATCTTCACCAAACTAAAAAGGAACCACCTCGAAATACCTACTAAGATGCTGTTCCTACTAAGATGTTAGGTTGTTTGAATATCGATTCATTTCGGATTCAGGTTTCTACGTTAGGGTTTTTATTTTTATTATTTTGGGTTTTTACTTTGCGAGATGCAAGCATTGTTTGAAAAAACATACTCACAGGGAAATTTATACTTACTCTAAGTGTTTCTAAAAATTAGTTTTTAGAGGATACACTTTCTTTATTATGTTATAACTAGTAAAACTATCCGAGCGTTTGCTTTGCCCGTTCACCATAACAGAAACACGACATTTTTATCTCTCACGCACACGACTTGATACGACCGCTTCCGAAGATAGCCGACGATTTTCGTCCGCTTCAGTCTTGTCGGTAAAAATTGTCACTCTGAACTGACTGATTATCAACGCACGGCCACTACTGCTAAGTCTTAGAAAGCTGAAAGAAGAATGACCACTTTCCATACATTTCAAAACCTAACAGTAAAAGTTTATGTATAGTTATCACTATGAGGTATAGTAGAAAGACTATCTGTAAGTTTAGAGAATAATGTCTCATAGCCATTTTTACAATTTAAATGTTACGAAGTCCAATAAATATTAATGTTATTTTTTAGTTCAGGATTTGCAGTTTTTTAGGTTAAGATTTAATGTGTTAGAACTAAATTATTAACTCTCGAATTGTAATCTAAAATAGGAAAACTTACTTAGCTGTGGTATAACAGCCTTTTTTATTTTGTATATTCCTTCAACTTACGTCACTGCTTAGACTCTCGATAATTGGAATTAATCGAGTGTCGAGCATAACAATTTCTCCAGCACAAATTACTTGTACTTGCTAACTAGTAAATAGATAAATTTTGGTAAAGAAAAACGATAAATAGTTTTTATACCTCTAAGTATTGTAAAAAGTGACCACTTATATAACCAACACATTTTATTGGCTTACGGTATATATACAGTACATACGATAAGCAAAAAGGGAAAAACAAATTATACGCTGTGTTTAAGTGAAATGGTTTATTAATTCTCATCTAAATCTCTCATAACTACATCGTCCAGAAATTCTGCTGGAGCAGATATATTTTCTTGATACCTAGCCCATCCAAGATCGAAGTAACCCACACAAAATGGCACAGTACACTACGAGACGCAAACGCACGCAACAACAAAGGATTGCGCAGTTTTCAATCGTACAATTGTCAAATGCCAAAACAAATCCGTATCAGTCATCCGAACTCAATAACATATATGAATGAATAATTTATTAAATCAATATTTTATTTTCAGTGAATCTGTATCATACAAATACTAATAAAGAATTACAAATATTGGATGAATAAAACATAAAATAATGTATAACACTCAGAAACAGAGATGAATAAAGTCAAGTAATAATGCGTAAAATGGAACGTCGTAGAAAAAGATAATTGAGATGCGTTCAAAACATGGTATTATATTATACGTAAAATAAACTTATAACACAGAAGATTTTTTTTTTCTCCTGTGTTTCTTCTAAAATTGTGTTAAGCGTAATTGAAATATAATGTGATTGATTAGCTAAATTTTGACATAAATTTCATTAGGTACTATAATTAGTCAAGTGAAAAATGGTCATTCTTCTTTGAAATATATAGGTTTATTTACTTAAAGTTTTAGTAATTAAGGTCATTTTAAATTTAAGTATAGGGATGTTTCCCGAGTAAAAAAAATATGATTCTATTTAGTCCGTCGGTTAGATTGTCGAAAAATATTGCACACGTATTTTTTTGATTTATCAAATCTAGAAAAGTTGACAAAGATCAAAAGTTTCAACGATCATGAGTGGGGGCTTGTGACGTCACGGCGTGGTAAAAATCGTAGCACGAAGTGACGTCACACGAGTTTTTAACGCACTGTATCGTCTTCGTTTTTTGTTTACGTGGAAAAAGAAAAATACGTGTCCAATATTTTTTGGAAATCTATCTGACGGATTAATTAGATTTTTTAGTCAACTACCCTATTGTGTAGGTAAACAACAATTTGCATCCGTGCGAAGCCGGGATGGGCCACTAGTTTCTATATAAAAGCAAAAGTCAAAACTGGAACATTTATCGCGAAACGGTAAAACCAGTCACCGCTGCAACAAAATGTTGGGCATTCGGTTCGCATACTCGATGAATAATAATTAAGAAAATGCATTAAGTATAACTGAAGTTTTTAAGTATTGGAATTTATTTTAAGGTCCAAGCCAGATAATGTTTCAGTTATATTCACATAAAACGTATATGGATAGAATAACGGTAGGTTTGCAACAATTATTTACTAATTAAGAATGTTATAATTAAAACGAAAAAGGTTTGTGTATTATAATTGCACCCAGATAGCACGATTGAAGTCGGAGTGGGTCGCTGGTAAATAATATTATTAGATATACCTAATTAGGTATATTGATATTGTTGCTATAGTTATAAGTCGAATTAATAGTACTTAGCTATACTAATGCGACTTCAACTCTCATTGTTACCATTATTTGAGTAGGGTAAAAATTCGAATTAATCCGTCAGTTAATTTATCTATATATATTAGACAAGTGGTTTCGTTTTAAAAAATGAAGAAGATAAAGAGCATCAGAGATCAGGAGTGGGGGTTTGTGACGTCACGTCGTGGTAAAAATTGGAGCGAGTAGTGAAGTCAAACGAGTATTCTACGCACTGTATCGTCTTCGTTTTTTATTTACGTAAAAAAAAACGAAAAAAAACCTGTCCAATATTTTTTGGAAACTTATCTGACGTACAAATTAGAAGTTTTTTGACAACTACCCTTTTTTCGATAAGTAAAAATTATAGCAAAAAAAAATTCTTTGAAAAAACATCATCACAACATTTTAAATGCAAAATGCTTTCGTAATACCTCGTCACTTCTCTGGAATCCAAGAACCAAAGCCTATTTTAGTAAACAAATTTCTTAGAAAGGGCAATCTATTATATGCATTGCAGTGATATTTAATCTCTCAACCGGCAAGTGGCTAGTGGCAGCCGCTCAAGGCTTTTATGGCCATTTGGTTCTTGTATATATAATAATCCGTATGGCAGCTATATTATGTGGTTTTTTTCTCAGCACTATATTTTGTAAACATTATGGGCCTTATTAAAAAAAATCTAACCATAAACAGGATAAATACTGAATAGCAGAATCATAATTCTATAGAGCTTGATCCCGATCCCGTCAAAACGATTTTGAGAAAATCCTAATCAATGACAAGCATTTTCTATTAAATTAGCCTATATTGTCCACAGCTATACCCCATTCACGATAAGATTAGACATTGAAATACATCTTTTTTACAGTCCGTTCAACCGATTTTGACTTCTATTGCGTTGACGGCATGACACATGGCAGCTGCAGTAAACAATTAGTATTATAATCAGGTTTTTGCTTTTTAATGCCTACGGAATAGAAATTAAAATCGGTTGAACGGACTGTAAACAATTTTGTTCCAATGTCTAATCTTATTGTGAATGGAGTATAGGTATCTTACCCGTACTAACAAAAGAACTTGCCTTCGGGGTTCGCATACGATTGCGCCGCTGCTTTCTAGGCCGCCCCTGCCTTGCCCATAGATTTCATGCCCTTTTTCTTTTGGTAGCATATTATTATTATGAAACCTTAGTCTAGGGCGAATCTAAAAACTCAAGCCACCTATGACGTGGTGGTTACATTATCAGATTTTAAGCCTGTTACAAAAATAAAACAATGTAAGTCGATCGAACGACTTCACCTTGACCGACTTGTGTTTTCGGGGGCTGCAGTCAAGCTAAAGGGCGACGACGTGGCTCTAATTCAAAAAATCATACGCGTCCAGTCAGCGTAACTTGGAAACATTAATTATTGTTCAGGTTATTTTTAAGGTCATTGATATATTCCACCGTATTAGTAAGCTGAAGTGGCAGTGGGCTGGCCACATTAATCGTAGAACCGACAACCGTTGGGGTAAATGAGTTGTAGAGTGGAGACCGCGTCTCGGCAAACATAGTGTAGGACGTCCTCAGGCACGGTGGAGTGACGATTTACGCAGGACGGCTGGCAGAAACTGGATTTGAGAAGCCGAAAATAGATCTAAGTGGCGTGCAATTGGAGAGGCCAGCAGTGGACTGCAAAAGGCTGTTGATGATGATGATGATTTTTCGAAAGCTAGTATGTTTTTTACGCTTATGCAATAAAAAAAACGCGATTTATGCCAAAATCAAAACTGAAGATGAAACAAACAGAAAAACAGCTTCGAGTTATGTCATGCAAGCATAAATTTTAATGTACCTACTAAGCAACTGTTTTTTTAAAACCTTTTTTATATTTTTCTAATTGGACTTTGTACATGTAGGTACCTAGCATATTTGTACATATAATCTCCTAAACTACATACAAAAACCGTTTCAAAATTCGTTCATTTGGTATAAAATAAAAGCAAATAATATAACACAGAGCTACATTGTACAACGGAAATACATGACATAAGAATAACCCAACCTTCGCGAAGGTCGTATTTTAAATAATAAGTTAAAAAAAAAACTTTTCAAACCACAAATTCAAGATGGCGTACGAATTGTAATACCAAAGACAATAACGAATCGGTAATTGTGTAGTTTATTTGATAGCAAATTATTTTAACGATTTGAGTAACTAAGAACATAAATAGATTTCTTTAGCATTGAGCTGTACCGGTGATGTAATTTGTAAATTCTATTGTTTCGTCGAGCAAAATGATTTCTTAATATCATGAAGTATAGATGATCCCTGGCTAAATTATAACAGCCGCACGGGTCGATCTTCTAGGTTAAGCAACGCTTGCCGAGATTGGTCTGTGGATGGGTGACCATCTTAACATAACGAGACCTCTCCGTGCCTCGGAAAGCACGTTAAGCCGTTGGTCCCGGCTGTCATTTGGAGATCTTTGGCAGTCGTTACGGATTGTCAGAAGCCAGAAAATCTGACACCAGTCTTGCCAAGAAGTACCGTGTTCCCCAGTTAATGGGTTGTGGTAGGCAGGTTTGGTAGGCAGCCGCTTCACGTAAAATACTGGTATTCAGCTGAATCCGGCTTGACTGGGAGCCGACCCCAATATAGTTGGGAAAAGGCTAGGCAGATTATGAAGTATAGAGGAAGGACGCAATATGGCCAGTTTTTCTTCGGCATCAATATCGCTGCCATTATTCCAGTTATATGGGTTTAGTACAATAATATGTCATCTTCTACAACTCCTGTCTGTCTATTCCTCCATTCATTGACTGTCCAAAGGGCCAAAAAAGCCTGAAAAGTGGACAACGAGCATTGAGGCTGCACAACTTTTACTAGGATACCAACAAAAAGTTCTTGCTCGTTCCATTTTATCCAATTAAAAGTCAATATCTTTAAACTATACCAGAAAATATATTTTTTTATAATAAGTCATAAAAAAAATACAGCTTCTTGGCACCAAAACCTCATCAATAGACCGACTGTGTTATCAGTATGAAGAAATGCATGTTCCGATACTCATAAAATTGAAATTTGGACAGCAATATTTGAATTTGTTTTACTCTTAGTGACTTGTGGTGCCGTCACACCCACCTAACACCACATCTAAAACAAGAAATAGTCATTCTCAGTAAACGTTAATAAAGTCAAGAATACAATAGGAACTTATTGTATTAAATTGATGAACTTATTATATTATTTAAATCATTCACATTATAGATATGTACATCATTATAAATTATCATCCACATAGTTACTGTTCGTGGGAATATGAAATATAGCCCATGTCATCGGGATAGTGTTGCTTCCCAACAGTGAAAGAATTTTTCAAATCGGTTCAGTGGTTTCGGAGCCTATTCAATACAAACAAACAACAAATATTTCCCCTTAATAATACTAGTAAAGAGAAAAGGAACTTGAAGAAGTAATGGAGTTGGGCGGTCTGACCGCTAAAAGTGTTCTTTGACAAACATCCTATAGATGGATTTGACTGAGAATAAAAATTTTTTTTACTATTGATAGGCACGCGTTTGTGCACTGTCTCAGCAAATGGTAAGCGATGATGTGGTCGAAGATGATGCACCCTTGTCTAGAAGTAACTTATTCACTCTTGAATTTAAAAACTCCCAGCTTGTAGTATTGCATAGTTAGGCTCATTGGTGACGAAAAACTGGTAAATGCCAAGCTTCACAGCCTGGGTCGTCGCCGTAAGGTCGCCTGCTTGTCAGTTTTCTACAGATTGTACTTCGGCGGGTGTGCCCATGAACTCCACGTCCTCATTCCCCCTTCTACCATAGGACATCTAGACGCACTGTAGGTTACCATCCCTACCTTGTAGCTATTCCACCAATTCTCACTAAGCGTTTTCAATCATCTTTTATAATGCGCACAGTAAACGAGTGGAACTCTCTGCCTGCGTTTGTGTTTGCGAACGCATTCAACTCTAATCTCTTCAAAGTTAGAGTGAACAGGCTTCTTCTGGGTAAGCTCATTCCATCATCGACTTTGTATCTGTCACCTGTGACCTAGACTAGAGTCAAGAGCAAATCCATTTCACAATAAAAAAGAGGTACCTAGTATTTATGCTACAAGTTTATCAAATACTTTCATAAGAATAATTTCAACGTAAGGATGCACTTGAAAAGGTAAGAACCCTTCGCGTCAAGCGTTTTAAGAACGTCTGCAAATCTCTTTCATTTTATATGATAGGAAAAATTCATGGAAAATAGTTTTAAACTCCTTTGAAAATATGTCTGTTTGTGTAGCTGGAGCAAAAGGGAATTTCTTTGACAATTGTACTTATGTAGGTACCTAGTTCCTAGTATTTTCTGCGTCATTGTACCTTGTATTTTCTGTTGCATATTGGCTACAGATACAAAATATGTGTGTATTATATTATCACAGGTAATTTTTGCGAAATCAATTTCGATTTTAAATATTATTTGATCCTACTATAATATTATAAATGTTTGTTACTCTTTCACGCAAAATCTACTGAATGGATCGTGGTGAAATTAGACACAGAGGTAGATTATAGTCTGGAATAACACATAGGATACATTTTCTCCCGGGAGTATGTTCCCTTAGGATATTTTTTAAAATACGCGCGGGCGGAGCCCTAGCCGCGGGCGGCAACTAGTAAGTACTGTAAGACCAGAGGACCTCCTCCCTCAGCGTTATTTATTATAGTAAATAAAACAACTTTATTGTAATTAAGCGATTACTTATTTTATGTAGGGCATCTGCCGTAATTTAATATTATTCATGTTTTTTTTTTGCCAGACCCTTCTAAAGTTCCATCGACTAACTAGCCAAGGAGGTCACATGAGCAACCATAGTGTAGGTATTTTTTTTAAAACAAAGTTCAACTGGGAGAAAATACCTTGTCGCAATAAGAACAAAACCATTGTTGTTTATGCACAAACAGTTACATATCGTCGCTGTAGAATGAATACCTCGTATGTCAAAAAATTATATGAAAACCACGTATTTTATATTAAGGCGAAACCGTGAAGTTAATAACATAAACAAGCCCTTTTTATCATTCTAAACATGAGACTAAAGCACATAAAAATATTTTAAACATAGACAAAATTAACCGTTTTTTTTCCTTTCCTGTGAAATTTGGATTTCTGAACATACGAGGTTATCATTCTACAGTGACAATATGTATATTCAGCGTATAAATGCTACTGGGACATGAATGTCTCTTATCCATTTCTTCAAGATTGGTCAAATGTGGTCACGTCATTATTATGTCGGTTTCCTTACGATGTTTTTCTTCACCATTACACCACTTCAAGTTCGACGAGTAACTGACCATTAGTGCAGACTGAAATCAAATATTTTAATTTATGAGCAATTCAAGCTAAATTCACTTGAAAATTCTTCGTGACATTCTAAAATGAAATTACAAAATGGCGGCCGCAGTCGCGTCACGCCACCTAATCAAGAAACGAACCGCAAAACGTATACAAACAATAGTTGTACCTACGCTACAAAAAATATTTTTGTTATCACTGAATATACATATTTATATGAATAACCTAGCTACTGTTGGCGGTTTTGCTCGTGTGAATGTCGGAAATATTGCTAAGAGAACATGTTCCCGGGATAAAAAAAAGCCTATTACAGACTATAAGTCTATCTCTGTATGCCAAATTTTATCAGATCCGTTCAGCCGTTTTGACGTATTTGTGTAACAAAAATCCATCAATCCAAACTTCCGCATAATAGAAGTCAGGTAGTTTTACGTATAGCTACAAAAATACTGTCGTTATCACTGTGTATAATAAATATTTATATCAATAACTAAAATGTATTATGTATGTATGAATTTTGTATTATATTTATAACGATTGGTTATAGTACTGATATTAATAATAATAATAATAATAATAATAATAAATGTTTATTTCAGGTATTATCACCCATAAAATTGAAATTGAAACTTATACTAAAACAGGACTTAAACTATACACATAAAAACTACACACATAAACAAACAGTAAATTTCAAAACAATAAAAATAAAAGATATGACGGTAAAAACCACCCACCAGTTCACACAAAAGAAGCCAAAACAAACGTACCGCGTAAAATTGGTGAGCACATTTATTTTGTCTCCCTCAGTAAATGCACCGTATAGAACACAGCTCTTACTATAATATTTTTACTTTCTGCCACACGCGAAAAGAACGACGCTCTGAGCTTTCTCATGAGCGCAAAGAAGTCGGTAACTCTGCTCTCAGCAAACATCTCAGTCGCACTACATCGCCAGGGCAGGTTGAGCATGAGCCGAAACGCGTTATTGTACTGCACGCGAAGAGTGTTGTATGCACTCTTCGTGTACTTATACCAAAGTTGACTGGTGTAGAACGACTGACAGTAAGCCTGGAACAGGGTTATTTTGACTTGCTTCGAGCAATGGAAGAAGCGTCGATTTAGCATATTACTTCTACATGCAATGCTACGTCTTTGTCTTTCTAAGTCATCGTCATCTTTTAAGTTTTCCGTTATGATGTGTCCAAGATACTTAAATTGCCTTACTATATTTAATTTTGAGCCACACAAAGTAATTGGCAATACTTTATCAGGGCCATTGCCATATTTGAAAATCATTACTTCTGTCTTTTTCACATTATAGGTTAGTTGGTGTCGAACTGCATAATTCTCACAAAGGGAAATGAGTTTTCTGAGGCCATTGACCGAGGGGCTAAGCAGAACCATGTCATCTGCATAACTGAGGTTATTTAAACATTCACCGCCAATATGGCATCCGACTCTGGTGCTGCTCAGTTCCTCGATCAGGTCGTTGACATACAGGTTAAACAGCACCGGAGAAGTCAGGCCACCCTGTCTCACGCCACTGGTTAGCCTATACGTCTCAGACAAGGCGTTATCCCATCTGACTTGGTTACTTTGATTACCATACCAATATTCAAACAGGTCTACTATTTTACTCGGCACACGGGTTTGTCTCAACTTTTTCCAGAGTATATTATAATTAATTGTATCAAAAGCTCGGCTGAGGTCTAAAAAGCATGCGTATACTGTTGTATTTCTACTGATGTATTTGAATATTGTACTTTTTAAAGCAAAGATAGCCAAGTCAGTGGACAGACCCCGCCGAAATCCAAACTGAGCGTTATTAAGCGGAATATTCGTTTCATTGAAGTGTTTCATAATCAGGTTTTCGAAAATTTTTGATAATATGGTTGCTAGTGATATTGGGCGGTAATTGGACAAACTGGACACATCACCGGTTCTATTTTTAACAATGGGCACAACGGTGGTTTTCATAAATTCTTGAGGTAAGTAGCTGTGGTCAATACAAGAATTGAATAAAAAAGCTATTTTATCAAACAACAATGCAGGTGCAAACAAAACGTGTTCGACACTGAGCCCATCGTGACCCGGGGACTTGCCGCGCTTCATACTTTTCACACACTGAAATACATCCTCAGCTGTGACGTGTAACTCACTCAGTTCAGTGGACGGCGTCACCGTCGCGCTCGAAGACGGCAGAGACGCACGCGGCGGCGACGACGACGGGGTCCCCGCGCCACCATGGTCCGAGCGCGACACATTCGAACAGTTGTCAGGAGTGGTCGGAGGTGGCGGTGGGGGCGGATTAAATTTATTTACAAACATATTAGCAATATTACAAGGGTTCTGCTCACCATTTATAGATAAAGGGAGACTAGATTTATAATTTAATTTATTGGTTTCTTTCCAGAAGTTCCCGAAGTCTTTATTGTATCGGTGTGTAGCTACAATATCCATTTTTATTTTATTTTCATTTAACTGGCACCATTTTAACTTGTTTTTAAACACTTTTTTACTGTGAATCATGTCATCATAAATCCTTCCCTGAGTAGGGCGACCATAAAATATCCATGATTGATAACATTGTCTAGCTAAAGCGTGACAATCTTTAACGTGATAGTTCCAACCAACAACCCTCTTTTTGATGCGATAGGTTTTTCCCTCATATGAGTATTTAGCAGCTTTAGATATACAGTTAACTATTTGAGAGTATAGCTGATCAATCAGGTGAAAATGAGCATTAGTTTGGCATGAGACACCTTGGCAGGGAAAACTAGCCCAGTCACAAGAGTTCAAATACTTATCACATAATTTAACATAATTACATTTCTGTTCAAAAGTTCTAGTACCCCAAATTACCTTATTATTTTTCTGACAATGTGATTTATTAATTTTAGGCATAATAGCATCAATATTGCAACTTATTACTAATGGGAAATGGTCTGAGTAATAAACATCGTTTATAATCTGAATATTATCAATTACATTCAACCCCGCTGAGGTAGCTATGCAATGATCGAGCCAGCTTGTGGTGCCATGCGCATCACTTAAATATGTAAAGGAATCTGAGGACATACCGAGCATAGCAAGATCCGCACAAACCCAATCCAGATCGTTGCAGAACTCCATCAGCTTACCCCCAAATAGACTATTTGAGCGCGAGACGTCAGCATTAAATAAAATATTGACAACATTGAACAAACAGTTGGGTTGTGAAAACAGCAGCTGCTTTATGGTTATTAAAAAAAAAAGTTTTTTTTATTTGAATTGTGCAGTTTCATTCTACAATAAGAGTCATATAATGTTATTATGTTTTAAAATTCTTAGCACTCATAAATTATTTTTTTGTAATATTTAATGTTGACTTATTTGGCAGTTATGTTTTACAGTAGTGATTTATGTAATTTAAGTATAGAAAAAAAAACAATCTGCTTCGTAATTAAAATTGGTATTCAGTAATAATTTTAAAACGCTTTTTCCCTTTAGCTATTTCCTATTAGGCTTTTATTTGAACGACAAAGTTTTGATATAATTTTTATTTTGCAGTAGCAACATTAATTTACTTTGCCATCTCTACTTACTACGTTTTTATTACTGCGTTGCGGTGGTTGCAATTTTAAATTTGGAGCAACAATATAAAAGCTATTAATTATTGTCTAGCAGTTCGATAAAAATAGGATAAAACAACTGATTGTTTTTTTTTACGCTGGCAATAAACCAAGTCATCAAAATATATTCTCAAGATGATTAACATGAAATGCTAGCGTCTATAGAATAAGCAGGAGACAGTGTTGTATGATTCATCATTATAATAATTATACGATAATCTAGAAATGGCTATCTATTTCATAGACAAAGTGATGACAGTGTAAGAGAGGGACATATTGCAAAATGCAACTATTTTGTAGCTAAGGAGAAAAACAACGAGAAACATTTTGTTAAATATCCAAGAGACGAACAAATATGTGAATTAATAAAATATAGGCTTTTATCCGAAACTGATCCACACTAAACTGATCTCAGTTATCAACATTAATTATGAATTATTGCATGTGAAATTATCCAGTTCTTTAATCTTATTTATGCTCAGTAATTTACAGTATCAATTCCAATAATTATATTTATTAGCTATCACTAACTTTATTAATTTATGTATTTTGAATGATAGCGAGACTGTAGCACCTACTGCATGTAATTTAACTTTTAATTTTTTAGTTTACATTTGTAATTTCAAACTGTGTGGAATAAATAAAGCTCTATTATTATTTTCTATGAATTTTGCATTATATCGATTGAGTATGGTATTATATATATATGGTATTATACTAATATTGAAAACATTGAACAAACAGTTGAGTTGTGAAAACAGCAGCTGTTTTAGATTGCCATAAGGAGTAAAACAACAAGAAACAATGTGCTAAAGATTCGGGAGGCGAAAAAATATTTGAGTCAAGACTTGAACTTCTTCATACATTCAACAATTTTCTTAGTTAAAACTTTTCACGCTTTCGCAAAGTATTTCCGAAAGAATTTTGCAAAGGCAAGCTTTCAGTTCGCATTTGCAGACTTATAATAGGTAAGCCGCACTTAGCTGTACGCACAATGAAAGTGTTATCAAAACGTAAACAGTCCAAATAAATGTACTGGGGCCGTATTATGACCTCATAAAACCATCATGTTATCGGTGTGAAAAAGAGACGGAGCTATACAGGACGAATAGCACTATCCTTTTCGCACACAGAAAACATGATGGTTTTAAGAGGTCATAATACGGCCCCTGGTTAATGATTTAGTCCAGGGCCCCAAGTCTGCTATTACAATAGTGTCAGAATGGCCTTCATTGATCTCATAATGGTCGATTTTGACAAGTTTCGTAATCTACTAATATAAAAGCGTCATTATGACTTTCCAATGGTCAACCACTGACACTCCATTGAAAGAAATGGCATTGAATGGTAATCTCGTTCATAATGATAAATGAATGACAGACGTATGCGGTGATCTGCTAAAATTTTGACACTTCCTTTGATCAGTGATCTACAATTAATATGTTATAGTGCAGTTATTAATTTTAATAGCTCGGTTATCAAAAAGTATTACGAGAACATTGACCGACCAATGATCGACCATTATGAATTTAGCAGATTACGAACTTTTAGCAAAATGACAATGGGATCGTGTTGGAATGACAAATTTATAAAAATAGCAGACTTGGGGCCCAGGTACCAATGCAACAGACCTTCAGATCCATATCCATCAACTAGTAGCAAACAGGAAGCTATCAAATGAAACCAATGTTGTCGTTTTCCTCGTGGAGAAATTAAATGAAATTTAAGTTTTCAATAAACTTTTTCTCGAATTTACTGAAGCCTTTGATACAGTCTTTAATAGATTTTAGTAGCCTTCATTATTAGTTCTTGCTAGGGACTCTCTTGATAGGGACTCTTTTTATGAGTAACGGGTTTTTTTGGGATCAAAGTTATACGACCGTTTACAGCAGACTGGTGACTTTCTTTAAACTTGCAGGCTGTTTTAATGCGTATTTTATGGATATATAAACAGGTGAAGTTAAAGTAACATCCACGCAACTGCCGTCTTAAAATAAATCTATTATTTCTTGTAACATAACTGTGACTTCAACAGCGTCCCTTACATAAACCGTAGGTTCTAAAACTATTTCTACGTCTCAATCAGCTTAATATATGTATAGCTCGTGGCTAAATTATAACAGCCACACGGGTCGATCTTCAAGGTTAAGCAACGCTTGCCGAGGTTGGTCTGTGTATGGGTGACCATCTTAACATAACGAGACTTCTCCGTGCCTCGGAAAGCACGTTAAGCTGTTGGTCCCAGCTGTCATTTGGAGATCTTTGGCAGTCGTTACGGATTGTCAGAAGCCAGTAAATCTGACACCAGTCTTGCCAAGAAGTACTGTCCCCCCCCCAGTTAATAGGTTGTGGAGGTCTGGTAGGCAGCCGCTCCACGTAAAATACTGGTATTCAACTGAATCCGGCTTGTCTGGGAGCCGACCCCAATATAGTTGGGAAAAGGCTAGGCAGATGAATCAGCTTTATATATAACTAGCTTCTGTCCGCGACTTCGACCGCGTGGAATAGTTACTTTAACCCCGATTTTGAAACTCTCAGCCCGATCGGTTTAAAATTGACAAAGTTTAATACAAACTTTCATCTCTTTCGACCAAATTTGATTACCATAAAAACGGTTCTAGTGAGTTTCCCGGACATTTTTTTAGATCATTTTAAGAGGAATAATTCTTTCCTACATATTTTTTTGGTATCTTGAACCGATTTCGCAGCGCACGCAACGGAAGCCCTCAAAGATGAATAATTTTCCCCGTTTTTTCCACATTTTCCATTTTTTCTTAGCTCCTATTACTCGCAGCGTGATGTTATATAGCCTTAAGCCTTCCTCGATAAATGGTCTATTCAACCCAAAAAGATTTTTTCAATTCGAACCAGTAGTTCCTGAGATTAGCGCGTTCAAACAAACAAACAAACTCTTCAGCTTTATAATATTAGTATAGATTACATTTCCAGTACCCATCTTTGCAGATTTCAGATACGGAATCGCATTAACAGTAAAACCAGAACTGTAGTCACGATTTCCATTTAACGGTCACTTCTTGCAATAATGTTCGCTGAATTATATTACAATCTTCATGTTTCTGTTTTGAAATTGATAATTTTGAAACTGTGCTTTTTAATTGCTTTGAGAATCATCGGATGTTGACTGTGGGTCATCTAAACGAATTTGAGTTTAATTCTAAACCTTTAAATAATTAGATTGTCGTGAGAAAAGTTTCGAGTTTACACTCCGAAACTTATCTCACGACATTATCCTAATAGGGAACATGTAATATTTTCATTTTGCTTTGATTTAAAAGAATTCCGTGTAAAATACTCAGACCATACAAAAATTTAAAAAATAAATTTTAATTTTAATGTATTGCCAAAATTGCGATGATAAACTGTTTTTCTTTTTCCGCGAAAACGAATGATGAAGTCACTCCTGTCTGCCAGAGATCGTGTTCGTCTTTTCGTTGTCATAACACCAGTGACGTCACTAGACGCTGATTGTTTACGTTCCGTTTCACGTTATGTTCATTCGTAATAGTTGTTAAAAATCAATATTAACTACAATAAAAACATTGCAGTGGCCCTTCATTTATGCTATTTTATGCTATTTGAATAACAAAATGTTCATGAATTCTGCAATTGCATCTTTCCTATTATGCCCAAACCATAGAAATTCTAAATTGCCTGTTGAAATAAAGTTGTTACAGTAGCAATTCCTGTTCTATCCAGTAAACCAAACACAAAACAGCCTAGAATAATAGATAATATTACAGTATCTGCGCACTAACAATCTGTCATTGAAACTATACTTAACAACCGTCACACTTTATGTACAGAGAAATTACAGACCTCGGTATTCCGGAGAGTGAAAGAGAGATAGAAGACATACACCATACCTTTTCTGATAACAGTTTTTAGAAAGATGCAACAAAGGGGACGGTGTGGGCCGTATACAAGATAGGTGCCTTGAAACAACGAGACGGGGCCGCCACAGACCGCAACGGAGACGGCGCGGCGGGAGGAACTGGATATCTTCCTAAAGAATTGGAAGGGCAGTACCTCCACTGTTGGAAGGAATGGAGAGAGAGGCTTTTGACCAGCATTGGGAGAATATGGGCTGGGAATAAGTCTATATACTACAAATAATCTACAGAACTACTACACGAGTACCTACATGAAATCTTGCACAAGCCTAAGCACTAAGACGAGGTTTTTGGTAAATCAATCTTTAAGGAGGTAAATTGTTTGTACTAATCTGCGCAAACGAAATCGCGGGCGAACTGCTAGTCTACACTCAAGATTATATAGAGGAAAAATTTGTATGTTTGTTATGAATAAACTCAAAAACAACTGGATCGATTTTTTTTCACCATTAGAATGCTACATTAACCCTGAGTAACATATGTAGGCTTTATTAAAATAAATAAAGGTCCACCCCAGCGCAGCCGGGACGGGCCGTGAGTAATCAATAAAACATGAGAGAATTACTAATAATGATCAGGCAATCAAAGTCAGGGACATTGTCAAGGCTTTTAAAGAATGACGGAACGTAATTAGAATATTATAACTATAGAGAGATATTGTTGCGGAACAATCAATTAACGTTCTTGACATATTTCCCGTTTGTAATCCAGTACAAATGCGCATCATTCAAGGCTGCTTTAACTCTTGGGATTGGCGTGATCAATAATAAATTATCTGCAAGTCTAGAAGGTAGCAACGTCTTTCAATAAGGATTTTAACTTAGATTGGTGTTTTAAAACAGAGTACAATTTCTTAGTGAAATTCCAGTCAGATGCATTTATAATCAAAATAAATTGCCAATAGCTTCAACTTTTCTTAGTGAAATTCCAGTCAGATGCATTTCTACTCAGAATATTGTCAATAGCTTCAACTTAGTGAAATTCCAGTCAGATGTATTTTTAATCAAAATATCGCCAATAGCTTCAACTTTTCAAAGTCACATCTCAGTCAGATGCATTTCTAATCAAAATATTGCCAATAGCTTCAATTTTTCTTACCTAGTGAAATTCCAGTCAGATACATTTCTAATCAAAATATTGCCAATAGCTTCAATTTTTCTTACCTAGTGAAATTCCAGTCAGATACATTTCTAATCAAAATATTGCCAATAGCTTCAACCTTAATAATTGATCACAAACAAACAACGTACATATATTACCTACTTCTTAACAGTTTACAAAAGCCCATAAATATTTCAACTAAAATATTGTGTGGTGAACATGATTGAAAATATCTTTAAAAATCTGTTGTCTCAATGTACAGATTGAACGTTTCGAAATTCGTAAAAACGCGTACAACATCCAGTGTTTCGTTTCTATAGAAAAGATAAACTGAAGTGGTCATTGAACCAGCAATGGACCTTGAAGCAAACAATTTGGAACATTGTATGATAAGAACGATGGTTATACAAAGGTTGTACAAATAGGTACTTAGGTGTGACACAAATAGCATTTGACTAAGTACAAAATACCTGTTAGTGATTAGTTATTTTATTATGTTTATTTTTTTTATAGCAAATCATGAAATGCTTCCTCCCGCTCTGGGCGGATCGGAGTGTCAGACTCTTATGGCCGAACCCAATAACCGATCTATCACATGGAGATAGAAAAACAAATGAAACAACAGAAAAATGATATAGAGTTTTTTTGTTGTTTCATTTGTTTTTCTATCTCCAGTATGTGATAGATCGGTTATTGGGTTCGGCCGTTACTGACTAAAAACAATCTGTGTTCCTCCAAATGCCCTTTGCGTTCTAGGGCCGCGGTGACTCTTTCGATCAATTTCGCAACCCTGGCGGGAGTCATTATGTCCTTGTAAATAAATTACGCAGTACGTAATAAATGACAAATGCAGTCGCCGCATGTATGCCTCGTAAAAGGTATATAATACGTTGAAAATATTATTACACTTGTGGCTCTTAAGAAATGCAATCTAGATACCTAGGTACGTTAGCAACGTAACGGTTTTTGTTATTGACTGACTAACGCGTGAGAAAATAAAGCTTGCACGGCATTTTCATTTTATTTCTATAAGAAACTAGCTGACCCAGCAAACGTTGTTTTGCCATACTTATATAAAAAAATGAAAAAATATTTTCCCGCTTTTCTGTTGAAATTTTTCCTGAATTTTCTTTGTTATAAACCTCACGGAGCCCGAGACCTTTCCAACGAATGCAAAACCGTGGAAATCGGTTCGTGCGTTCTGGAGTTATAGCGTCAGGAAGGAAAACCCGACTTATTTTTATATAGTAGAAATTTATCGCTGATAATATGATTTAATCAAACCACGTCCAAAATGAATTGACGGCATGAATGACATAACAACGTGCTTGTCCTGTTATAGTTGCAAAACTTCTGAAAAATTCGGAATAATTCCGGAATACTTCTGGGAAAGTTTCTTTAAATCAGAATTATTCAAAATGATGTTAATTAAGATTTTTATTTTATTTGCGGAAAAATCGTATTTTGCATCGATCGTCGATCGCCGCCGACGCTGCCCTTCTGTGCGCCGGCCGCTGGCGTCGCGCCGCGGCGCGCGCGCCCGACTGCCACCGGCCACGAGTCGTGCGTGCAGGCGATGGCGGTGCGGGGTGCGGTAAGAGGGGAGATGCTCCCCGGAGAAGTTTTCCCTCACCCCGCGAGAAAGATTCGTACCCCGCAATCGAATGTTTCCGCCGAATGTTTCCGCCGAATATTTCGCCCGAATAATTCAATGGAAATAATAAACGTGTTTGTTTGTGGTGTGGTGGGTGAGTTAGTTATTGTCAGTGGCACATACGTAAGTTTTTACTTACGTATGTGCCAGTGAACAATAATTATCTCTATAAATGTTTATTTCATTTTATATGGGATTGATTAAGTATATGTTGATATTTTTATAGTTAGATATGTTAGCCTGCGATTATCAGGATTTTTATTCTTTTATTTTTAGGTAGGTACCTACTTATTTCGAAATCGAATGCTATTTTTATAAATTTTTCAGTTGTGGAATAAAAACCCAGGCCTAGCATATTTGATTTGTTTTTTGAAAAAGGGTTAGGTACCTGGGTCGTTCTTCTTTTTTATCGACAATGAATTGCTGTTTCTAAGTTTTTCGAGTTTTTCAAGTGACAATATTTTGATTTCAGTATTAGATTTTTTTTTTTCAGGTGAATTTAATTTTCATTTGGATTATTTTAATCTTTGTTTTCATGCCCATAATGTTGTTTATTTTATGGTGATTGTCGAGAAAACAAAGAGAAAGAGTGGTCCTTTTTGAGTAGGACATCATTATGAATTACTACTCTGTCACGGTATTTAATGAAAAATTAACACACGCAAATAAAATATTGGCTAGAGAAAGGTAAAGGTACTTAGTAATAAAATGTATAAAGCGATGAGGATGTAAATTCAAACAATAAAAACATAAAAATTCATACTCTAATACAACACAAAGTGAGATGAGAGACCGACCATTGTCGGTAAAAAAGAAGAACGACCCACCTATGTTTTTGGTTAAACTAAAGATAATATAATTTACAACTTCCAAGTGCGAAATAGGTAGTAAGGTCAATTTTCCTGGTTTTTTTTTACAGTTGAAATATTCCCAAAGTTTCGGAATGTTTCGGAATACTTCCGAAGTATTCGACGGGAATGATTCGGAATTTTTCCCGCCACCATCTATAGTCCTGTCAACAAAACTTCAAAAAAGTTTCTGTGAAAAAAGTTTCTATTGAATTCATTTATTACAAAAAATGTGACAAATGAGGAACCGCTCGACCGATTTTGTGCAAACTTCACATAAACCATCTACTAAATATGCCGACCAAATCCTAAGCATTTGGTTTGGATAGGTGAGCCCGTTCTTGAGTTATGGAATTACAACGAAAAGTGGCATTGATTTTTATATATATAGATAACAAAGAAAGCATCTACCTTAGGTGTCATTTGTTTGTTGCGGAATTTGTTCGCAAAGGGCACTAAGAGGAACACGGGTGGTTTTAGTCAGTAAGAGTCTGACACTCCCTTCCACTCCGCCCAGAGCGGGAGAATTCATTTCATGATTTTCCATTCAGAAAAAAATTAGATGTAGTTTTTTAATATTATTCAATTGGACACTGTAACCGTATTCTAACAATAAGTACCAAAAATAAAAAGATAAACAATTTACTGTCACAGCACTGACATCCAAATCTAAAATTAAAATAACATCAACCAAAATTAAAAAACAAAATGTGAAAATGTACAGTTGTTTTTGAATAAATGCACGGCAAGCGGTCATAATTATCTTCACATCGAAACAGGGCGATCCCTGACAAACAACCTTTGGATGAACCGAAATACTTTAAAAGATCCTCCAAATAAATGGAGGAGGTTCAAGAGATATTCTAGAAATCTTTTAAATGTTATGGCAGAGGGAGGGAGTATCTGAAATTAGCACGAATGCCCTTTTGTGGGCGTCAGGAGGACGTGAGAGGGGGAGATACGGGGAGGGGGAGGGGTGAATGGGCCCGCAGTTCGCATTATCGAATGCATTCAAAGACACAAGTGTAAATACATTCCCAATAATACAACTATCACAAATATTGTTTGTATAATCTTTAAGCCTAAACATTGATGTCATTTAGTCAATATTTTATATTAGGTAGGTATTTTATAAATATCTTTTCTAAAGGCGAGTATGTTCTAGATTCTTGGACGAGGAAAATTATTAGTGTTAACTACTTTTTGTTGTTAATTAAAGTATAATGAGAAACTAAACCATTCAAATTCACACAATAAAGAACGCACAGTACTAATTAAAAAATAAAACTTACTCATATTCTTTTTCATCGCACGAAGCACAGTTGCTTAAATGTTGTATAAAAATAATCAAATAAAACTTCATTTGCCACAAAGTCACTGCAATACGACTTTATTAAACCGTCACTAAAGGCAAAAATGAAAGGAAACTTGTAATCAAACCACGACGAACGAAACAGGTACCTACACTATTTTGTTTTAATTGACACAGTCTTATTTTCCTTTCAACACTATTTATTGTCACTGGCAAACAAGAATTTCACTTCGAAAAAATTATGAGAATAACACTAAGAATAAACGCGACGACACTGGCACAACACAGTTTTTAAATTCAAAAAACAAAACAATATATTTGTTAGTTAAAATTTCGGGAATCGAAAACAAATATGGCGTAAATATTTTCAATTATAAATTCGCGCTAGATATTATGATGGGCGTTCAATAAAGAATGTTTTTCGAATAATAACGCGACGCAAGTCTGCCGCCGTTCTAGTCTGCCGGTAGTATGAGGCTTCGGTCTGCGAAACGCCCGCTCCATACAACCATTTCGAAGTATATAAATAACCTCAGCTCGTTCTCTGTTCTGTCCGCATTTAAAGTAAATTAAATTGAAATATTTTCTGTGTCACCTTAATTCTAACTGAATAAGCAGCGAATAGGGAATATAATTTGTGAAAAAAATTACACACACAATGAGTAATTTAATCAACAAAACGTGTAAACTGTATTAAGCGAGTTGGTTTAATATTTATTTTATTCTTATTTTCAAGAAAACAAACTATGTAATTTTAATCGCAAATACTGTTATAAAACGACATTAAAGCAAGTACCTTCTTAAATACAGAAAAATAATAAATCCATGATACGCTACAAAGAACCTTTGACTTCATTAAAATTAAATGAAAACCAATTCATCCACCATTATTTTTCCTGGAAAGATGCAAATTTGCACGTGTCCGAGTTATATTAGGGCCCAGTTGAAAATTGATCGAATTATGTTGCGAACGGATGGACAAAAGAGTACGTTTAATAAAGTTTTGCCTTACTTTGGTAGCTATCCTAATACACAGTTTTTGGTTAGAAAATATTCACGTAATGTAACATGATAAAGAAAAACGGCGCCATTTTGTAGATACCTACCTGTTATGTTTAATTATTACTGATCGCTGTAAAATTGTTGCTTTATATAGTCGTGTTTGGTTTTCGGAGGTCGGTAGGTTAAAGTTATTTAGAGGGTAAGAATGGCGCTTGGTTTTATTTAAAGACTTATTTAGAACTCTATTGTTTTATTTTGTTTTGGACAGTTGTCGATTTAATATTCTGGAAATAATTAGAAACTTAATTCAATGGTTTGTAAGGAAAGTGACTGTAAGCAATGTAGGTACTTGTTTCTATAAATTATACCTTCAAGGTCGCAAGGTTATTAATAAATAGTAGTTTTTTTTGTGACAAAAAATACGGTCACAGGATACTACCATGTGCGACACTGTATTTAGGATACATTTTTTTTTTGACTTGACACGAACCTTCGTTTGTTCTAGTTGTCTCCTTGTTGAAGAGAATTCAAACAATTCTAGTTTCTGGACAATCGACTGGAACTTTACAACTTTCTTGTTTACTTACAAGAATTGTATGATATACGTAATTGAATGCTTCACAAGAGCTACCCTTGTTATGAGACCTAACAACTAATACATAAGTACCTAGTTTTGATTTTTGTTCGTTTTCTTATCTACCTAACATGTTTTTTTAAAAAATCAAGAAGATACAAGGCTTGTGTAGTTTGGAGCCAATGTCAAAACTGTGTTATATTTTTGGAAATAAAATATTTATTACTGTAGATTAATAAACCCACGCTTTTTCCACTGGGGTAGGTAGAAGTTAAACAAACCAAAAAATTAAGTTGATCAATCAAAAATATATTCTGGCGGGTTTAGTATCAACGAAGTCAATTATACTGACTAGGCAACAAACCGTACCGAACCAGCTGAATTAATACAAGCGAAACGTGTTGTCTATCAAGTCGCCTTTTAGCGGCTTTTGCAACCGTCGGTTTATGTCATTCCAGTTTGAGCATAGCACTTTTAAAAGCTACAAATTGTAGGATATGAGAAAATCTATACTAATATTATAAAGCTGAAGAGTTTGTTTGTTTGGTTGTTTGTTTATTTGTTTGTTTGAACGCGCTAATCTCAGGAACTACTGGTTCGAATTGAAAAAGTCTGTTATTACACCCACGTTGGGAAAGGAAAATTCCATGTATTTTCCTTTGATTGTATGATCAATGATTTCAAAGGAAGTTATACTTTTCCGAGTAATGTAGAATTGCTAAAAATACATTTAATAGATAAGTTACTACGTAAAGTAAAATCGTTTAAAAGTGATAATTAATTAGTAATAGCACTTACATAATTAATATGTCGTCTCGTTTATCTAATAGCACATAATTTTGGTTATTACCATTCCGTAGTGCAACAATAACTACGGAATGGTAATAATTTTGTTTTGACGGTCCAGAAGATCTAGCTAGACAAATGTCATTCTGCCAATGGTAGCATGGGGAAGGCGAATGTCAAAACGTCACAAATACATACATACATTATGGGGTTGACAAACGTTGTCGGAATGTCACATGATCAATCACTAATATTTAGGCACTTCGACAGTCACATTCGTTAATCGAATGGAACTTTGTCTTGAGCCTCAGTTATGAACAACTGAGGCTTTTTAAAGTATTAGGAGTCGGCATTTATTTATTTTATACTTACATCTGTAACAACATTGATATCTGTGTTAAATTCCTTACAAATCCTCTCAACCTTTTGTTTAGTTTATATCTTTTACTTTTACGCGCTATCCAAATTATTATCTACTAGCAGCGCCCCGCGGTTTTACCCGCGTAGTTCCCGTTCCCGTGGGAATCTGGGGATAAAATATAGCCTATGTTACTCAGGGTGAATGTAGCTTTCTAATGGTGAAAGAATTTTTGAAATCGGTCCAGTAGTTTTTGAGTTTATTCATTACATACAAAAATACAAATCTTTCCTTTTTATAATATTAGTATAGATTGGTGAATGGTGAAAATGGAAGAACATGGCCGTAGCCACTGTTTGGCAGGGTGGGGCTTGCCCCCCCTGGCTCTGACCTGTAAGGTGACTAACCAAAGCCCATACAGCTGAAGTGAGAGACACATTTTTGGATGGAAGATTTCGTGAGGTAGGTAAGCAATAGGAAAGTGTTTTGGATAATTCGAATTATACTCGTACATACAGATAAAGAGCGCTATAAGGTGTCACCTTTTTGTATGAAAAAAATAACCAGGGTAAGGTCGCAGTTATAGTTTGCTAGTTACATATTATTTTGGAATGCTGGCTACGCCCATGTGGAACAAGAAAACGTGTTCCACCCACCTCACGTAACATGTTGGGACAAGTGCAGGAAAATGATGATGATTCACTCACTATGCTGTTCTCATCGTTTCTCACTCATCTGTTTCTTTGGAATTAATCTACACTAATATTATAAAGAGGAAAGATTTGATTGTTTTGTCTGTTTGCATTGAATACGCTCCGAAACTACTGGACCGATTTGAAACATTCTTTCACTGTTCGGAAGCTATACTATCCCCGGGTGACATAGTATATTTTATCCCCATATTCCCACGGGAACGGGAACTACGCAACAGAAACCGCGAGACGTTGCTAAATAAAAACATCAAAATCACTAACAGAATGTATTTAGATCTTCAATTCTATGTCTAAATGCTTTTTTTATTCTGTTTCGCTAACGCTAAAACACCAACCGGTTTTAGCGTTGCTCCGGTCAAAATAATGAATAATGAAGTTTAAACATTCTCAGATTATGTTAGTACATAGTTGCACGTAGACAGAATTTGATAATCAAGGTGGGAAAATTATAAGAACCGAATCTTATTAGTCACTAGCGACCCGCCCCGGCTTCGCACGGGTTCAATGTAGATACTAATGTTTCCTCTACTATAATATGCATGTATCTAAATATATATAACTCAAAAGGGACTGACTGACTGACGTAGTGATCTATCAACGCACAGCCCAAACCACTGAACGGATCGGGCTGAAATTTGGTATGCAGGTAGATATTATGACGTAGGCATACGCTAAGAAAGGATTTTTGAAAATTAGTTCCCTAAGGGGGTGAAAAAGGGGTTAACATTTTGTATGGAACTCCACGCGAACGAAGTCGCGGGCATAAGCTAGTTATGCATTTAAACCTTCCTCTTCAATCACTCTATCTATTAAAAAAACCGCATCAAAACCCGTTGCGTAGTTTTAAAGATTTAAGCATACATAGGGACAGACGGCGGATAGCGACTTTGTTTTATACTATGTAGTGATGAGTAGTGAAAATTTGATGAAGGCTAGAGGTTCAGTGACTTCGGAAAAATATTAAGAGGCTCACATGGCCTTGGGCAGGACATATAGGTAAGTAATAATATTTTTTGCGGTAATCTTTTATAACTAATAGCTTCTGTCCGCGACTTCGTCCGCGTGGAATAGTTACTTTAACCCCGGATTTGAAACTCTCAGCCCGATCGGTTTAAAATTGACAAAGTTTAATACAAACTTTCATCCCTTTCGTACCATAAAAACGGTTCTAGTGAGCGGACTTTTTTTTAGATCATTTTAAGAGGAATAATTCTTTCCTACATATTTTTTTGGTATTTTGAACAGTTTTCGCAGCGCACGCAACGGAAGCCCTCAAAGATGAATAATTTTCCCCGTTTTTTCCACATTTTCTATCTTTTCTTCGCTCCTATTACTCGCAGCGTGATGTTATATAGCCTAAAGCCTTCCTCGATAAATGGTCTATTCATTCAAGATACATGGTCTATTCATTCAACCCAAAAAGAATTTTTCAATTCGAACCAGTAGTTCCTGAGATTAGCGCGTTCAAACAAACAAACTCTTCAGCTTTATAATATTAGTATAGATATTATAAAGAGGAAAGATTTTTTTTTTGTTTGGTGTCCTATCGGAACACCCGCGCTGTGGTATATTTTTTTAAATATCGCTCCATATGCTGAGATAGGGACCTTTTTGTACTTGCAGTTTAAAATTAATAATAAGCTTTTATTTTTTTGTTTTTCTGCGAGTCCTTAACAAACATTTTTCTTTCTTTTTTCTTCGTTTGTACTGAATAATTTTCGGCCAATTTCCATCGATTTTAACCATGTTCCACCAATGAAAAGCTACATTATCAGCTAGTAACATAGGCTATATTTTATCCCCGTATTCTCACGGGAACGGGGACTACGAGTAATTCTTGCGACCAACCCAAATGTCCTTACTTTGGTATTATTCGTCAAATCGTTGAGTTCCTTAAAGTTCTAAGTTTGAGCTACACGATAACTGACAAATGCTTGCACTGTCTGGACAGGTCCACTCAAATCTGTGTGGCACTTTCCTCAAAAGGCTACCTCAGACATTAACCTACATGGTTCTCATTTGACTTGACCAGTACGGATTGTACGGACTTTAAAAGAGACCTCTGAGTTTGTTTCGGTGTTTCTTCTCAGGGTAGTCCGGCTAGGAAACACCGGCTTCATCTAGCTTAAAATGCCAAACCAGACATATTTGACGTGTAAAAGTGTTATGTTTAACCTACTTGCAAAAATAAATATCATTTCATCATCATCATTTCATTTCATACGCGGGTGAAACCGCGGACCGTTCTTGGTAAGTTATAACATTGTTTAAACTATTGGTTTGTACGAAGTAGTCTCGGTCGACGTAGAGCGAGGTGAAGCGTCAAGTTCAAGACCGTTCGCGATGGAAGATTCTGTGGACGCTCTCTTTCTAGAGGACATAGGACGTTGAGCTTAATGAGTCAAGAAGATTGCCTTGGGAAATTCTGATTCGATTCTAAAAACGAAACACTAATGGAAAGCTATGTTATTGCTGTGTTATAAATAGTTTCGTTTTGTATCCTGGAAAATTGGAAATTTGTGCAGGCCGCGGGAAAAACCAATCTTAAAATAAAACCTATGGTGCTCTGGAAAGTAGGAAGCTTAGGTAAATATATTAATCAAATTGTGCAAGACCCTGAATCTATACTAATACATCTATATTCTATACTATACTATTATAAAGAGGAAAGATTTGTTTGTTTGTTTGTATTGAATAGGCTCCGACACTACTGAACCGATTTGAAAAATTCTTCCACTGTTTGGAAGCTATACTATCCCCGGGTGACATAGGCTATATTTTATCCCCATAGTAAAACCGCCGGGCGCTGCTAGTCTTAAGAACTACAGGTTCGAATTGAAAAATTCTTTTTGGGTTGAATAGACCATTTATCGAGGAAGGCTTTAGGCTATATATCAACACGCTTAAGCCAATAGGAGCGGAGCAGCGATAAAGAATGTTTTAAAATCGGGGATTCCACGGGGACGAAGTCGCGGGCAGCAGCTAGTATTGAATAGTTTACAAAATTAAAGGCAATATCATTAATTTAAATAAAGAATACAAGCCACATTTTACTCGGCTAAAAAAACCCGGTTACAATTGTATTTTATCTCCACAGACAACAGTGGCATCAGTACGACAATAAACACATTAATATGCACCTCTCCTCACAGACTGTTCGCAACTAAATGAAGAGTGAAACAACACGGTCATACTATTGAATTGCATAAATAAATAACGGATATGAACACCACCACCACTCGACCACCACTGCTCTCAAAACGGTGAAGGAAAACATCGTGAGGAAACCGGCATGTCCTAGAACCAAAAATTCGAAGACATGTGTCATTCACCAACCCGCACTGGGCCCGCGTGGTGGATTACGGCCCATTACCTCTCCTAGAGAGGAGGCCTGTGTCCCAGCAGTGGGAATATCAAAAAGCTGATTATGGATATGAGCACACATATTGTAGATGGTCCGTTGCCATAAAAAAGGCAGTTGGTAGCAGCATGTACAGAGCGGTCCACGCTTCAGAGGACCACATGGCTTGGAAACGCGTCGTATGTGGTCGCGATCCTCAGCATTGAGGGAACGACGAAGAAGAAGATGAATTGTATACTTAGTTCGCAATAAATTTTGACTTTAACTTTGACAGAAATAAACCAAATGCGGACCCCATTTGGTAGCAAAACAGAATTCTGGGAATAGGATTACCTAATAACCCAAATTAAGATCATAAAATTATGTCGGTAGTACATAAAAATAACATTCTATGAGTATCTAAACCGCATCATTATCATTTTATACTATAGGTTCTAGCTAACCCGCGCAACTTCGTTTGTGTCACATTTTTCATGACTGCTCCGCTCCTATTGGTCATAGTGTGACGACAATATATTCCTCGATAAACGGGCTATCTATCACTGAAAGAAGTTTTAAAATCGGACCAGTAGTTCCTGAGATTAGCACGTTCAAGAAAACAAACAAACTCTTCAGCTTTATAATATTAGTATGTAGATACTGACATAGGTCTGCCTCAAACATCGCCCATTTCTGCCTAACCTTATCCCAACTATTGTTGGGGTCGGCTTCCAGTTAAACCGTATGCAGCTGAGTACCAGTATTTTACATGGAACGACTGCCCTATCTGACCTCCCAAACCCAGTACCTGGGTAATACGGTATCCTTGACAAGACTGGTGTCAGATTTTCTGGCTTCTGACTGTACGTAACGACTGTCAAAAAATCTACAAAATGACAGCCGGGACCTACGGCTTAACGTGTTCCTATAATAAATATAATTACATGCCAGTATTGCGTCATCATTATTATAGGGTAAACGGTACAACTGTTGTTCATAGCCACGTCATGATTTAAAAATTCGAAAGACGACGTGAGGTAACGATTGAAAAAAGTTTAATAAATTAAATCTGAGTGATATGGTTTAAATGTTGACTCACTGGCCAGTATAGTGGTATTTGAATCGAAAATGATTAATACAAGACATATGGGAATACCAAAATTTGCAAACACTTTGAATATCATGATTATTTTTAGCATACCGCTGATTTGCTACAAGTTCGACATATCTCAAAATTGATTTTATAGTTAAAATTATAGTTGAATTGAAAAAAATGCGTTCCGTTTACTGTAAAACCATAATTTCTCTAAGCTCTGTTGTAATAGCGAGGGAAAGGAAATATTCTCCGAGAAATTACCAATTTTTCAACACATGAGCGAATTACGTACATATCTATAATGTAATGACAGAAAAAAAAAATAGTTAAAAAAATTATAATTTGATGTTTTTCTCTGAACATTTTATAGTCATGGGAAGCGAAATGATATTCAAGAATAAAAAAATAACTTTTGGGTGATGCCCCGAAGGGTTGTCGAGCTACTAATGAGCATTCAATCAGGTCGATTTCCCGGGTCGGGCTTATTGGATTTTTCATCTGAAATTTCTCAGTAGCAGTGCGGAGACTGGATTTTGGCTGGCGGTCGGTGCAATGTTAAATAGACTTTAAACATAACTTTCTAAAACTGTTTCTTTTTTTTCAAATGTACGTCTTTGCCTATGCCAATGTACTATACAGGCGTGATGTTAAGTTATATTCTTGATAATGAAACTCAAACTTTCGATATGAAATCGGCAAACGAATCGATAGCTGTACAAGGTTAAGCAACGTCGCCACGGTCAAGGTTTTCGATGGATAGCCGATATTTACATATCGAGAGATTATTATTCGATTAGTCACCGGTCGATAAACGTTATGTACGAGGTGAGTTGCAGAGTTCACGGAGGAATAAAAAACGACACGAATCAATTTTGAATAAGTACCAAACCCCAATTAATGTAGGCAAGAAGTTTAAGAACATGTCATAATAAGATTAAACTGATCATAATTTGATTAATTAAAGAATTTATTATTAAAAAATTGTTTGAATATTTGTATGCAAAGTAGATGTCGAAATTTTTGAGATACTGAATAATAGGGATGTTTCCTGATTAAAAAAATATGATTCTAAGAAGTCCGTCAGTTAGATTATAGAAAAATATTGGACACGTATTTTTTCCTTTATCAAATCTATAAAAACTGACGAAGATAAAAGCATCAAAGATCAGGAGTGGGAGCGTGTGACGTCACTGCCCGGTAAAAATTGTAGCGAGTAGTGACGTCACACGAGTTTTCAACGCACTGTATCGTCTTCATTTTTTGTTTATGTGAAAAAAGAAAAAAATCGTCTCCAATATTTTTTGGAAATCTATCTGACGGACTAATGTGATTTTTTTAGTTAACTACCCTATTCTAAAACAAGACATTAAATGTTTTTTATTGATCACCATCATTCTCTTATCACCTTACTCCTCCTCCCCCTGCGTTTCCCGAAGCCCACGTTCCAGCCGCCGCAACAGAAGATGCCCATCTTCTGTTGCGGCGGCTGGGCGTGAGTTTTCCCTCTCCCGCACGCGGTCTGCCTCCTTCGCTAGCTTTACTGCTTCGCAGAAGGAGGTGTCCGCTTCCGATGCCTCCTCGCTCCGGACCGTGCACTGAACCAGGGCCGGACGCGAGAGGTCACCGCCGCCGATCGCCTGGATTTCTAGGTACCCTTAGAAACGAGTGAAGCAAGTTTGAAGTTCATAAAGGTCAGAACGAAATCCATGCGGACGAGGTCGCGGGCGAAGTGCTAGTTAGTTATTGATAGAAGTAAAATATAATTTGCTTTCATAGCCTATCCAAAGGGACATCTGGATGGAATCGTCGAATACTGAAGTCCAAACGTTAGTAGTAGAAAATCAGTAAAAGTTGGCCTCTAATTCTCTTGCAACTCCGTACTTTACGTTTTTAAATGTGTAACCTTATGTATGCGCACAAATGTACGGCGGCGGACTTAAATTGCTTTAGGCATTTTCTGCTAGTCAACCTTTGGGTGATGCAGAGACAAATATTCAATGCTTTTTCGTAAATTTGTGGTCGCCAGTGTTGCTGACAACATTGGGTTTACCAGGAAAAAGTGATCGAGTTTTCCTGTTCTAAAATTCGGTTTTTGGGAAGCGTTAAATGGCGACGATAGTTCGTCTGGGGCGAGGTGTCACATATGAGTTGAGTACATTCCAAATTTGAATATAAAAACCATATTCGCCCGTTAGTTGTTTAACCCACGCAACTACCTTTATGGAACTTGTAGCCCATAAAATGGTGTTGATTGAGATAGGTACTTTTGCAACTAAACATCTACCTCTTCGATCATAAAAATAGTGTAAAATTATCCGTGATCGAAGATCGTAACTACTTTATAAGAAGCTTTAGAGATTAAACAAAGCAAAATGAAATAAACAGCTGCTTCAGCGTAGACATGGAGAATGAACTGAGCAATACCTTGACAAAATTGAGAACTCTGTAGAAAGAGACGATGCTACTATGACTAGTACTGCTACGAGATACTACTACTACTATACTATGAGAGGTGACCTCATGGTCACCTCTCTCATTTCGATCGTTCGTAGTGAAAAAGGCACTGCAAGAATGTACCGTGGCCGAATCAGAAATTTAGAAATGGAAAACAACTGGCTAACGCTACTGGAATATCGTAAAACAAGAATCGTCGATGTGAGCAACAAGACTGCCAGGCCGAAGTAGAATAGGGATGTTTCCTGAGTAAAAAAAAATATGATTCTAATTAGTCCATCAATTAGTTTATCGAAAAATATTGGAAACGTATTTTTTGATTTAGCAAATATATCAAAAATTACGAAGATAAAAAGCATCAAAGATCTGGAGTGGGGGCTTGTGACGTTACGTCGTGGTTAAAATTGTAGCACGTAGTGACGTCACACGAGTATTCAAACGCAATGTATCGTCTTTGTTTTTTGTTTACGTGAAAAAAGAAAAAATACGTGTCAAATATTTTTTGGAAATCTATCCGACGGACTAATTAGATTTTTTTAGTCAACTACCCTATTGGGTCTGTCATATACATATTATGTCGAATGCATCAGAATATTAGGCCAGAGTCGTTACGCAGTGGGAGCAAGAGGGCGGGCGTCGGCACCGAGAAAGGCTGAGGAAATGCTGGCGTAACGACTTAAGGCGTTTAGGACGGATTCGTCGAGCAAGCCAACGCTGCTCGTGGTTAAACTGTAACAGCCACACGGGTCGATCTTCAAGGTTAAGCAACGCCTGCCGAGGTTGGTCCGTGGATGGGTGACCATCTTATCATAACGAGACTCCTCTGTGCCTCGGAGAGTACGTTAAGCCGTTGGTCACGGCTGTCATTTGGAGATCTTTGGCAGTCGTTACGGATTGTCAGAAGCCAGAAAATCTGACACCAGTCTTGCCAAGAAGTACCCAGTAAATGGGTTGTAGAGGTCTGGTAGGCAGCCACTTCACGTAAAATACAGCTGAATCCGGTTTGACTGGGAGCCGACCCCAATATAGTTGAGAAAAGGCTAGGCAGATGATGGTCGAGCAAACCAACATACCGAGAAAAGTGGAAAGCTATTGGAAAGACCTTTGCCCAGCAGACGAACAATATAGGCTCAAAAAAAATCTGTTTGTACGATCATTCTATCTCTTTCACACTTTTGTGCTTGGATAGGATAAGCTCAGTCCATTTGTCATGTATCTGTGCGATACACAGTAAATTATTTACGAAGTCAACGTTAGCCAGCAGACACGCTTGCTCACACAAAGTTTTTGTTATAAAGACGTGCACGTCTTTATAACGATGCATATATTCGCTAGTAAAATAAATAATTTATGTTAATTGAATCTGTGATGAACACGAGTAGGTATAGCTAATGAAGACGATGCATTGTAATATCGATAAATCTCTCGAATTGTTTCTCAGTCAATGTTAAACAGTACGACCAAGGTGAGGGCTACAATTTTCTTTAAATTGTGACGTTTTTGCCGGCAATTTAACTAAATTAATATTTATTTTACGAATATTTGAATAGAAACTCTCTGGCATACCATCGTTTTGTAAACAAGATGACCGATTTTGCTAGAGAACGACTCTCGAGAAGAAAGCCCGAAATAAACTCATAGGTCGAAGTCTCTTTTAAGGATCAAACAATAAACGTAAAAGTAGTATGAGGACCATATGGCCGAGGAGGCACTTTCGCGGAAAGCACCATACAGATTTGAGTGGACTTGTCCAGATAGTGTAAGAATTTTTCAGTAAGTAATTGTTCTCGATCTATGTTACACGATTGCTCTTAACTCGTTCCGATTTTTTACCATGCTTGAAAAATTCTCTTTAACCTTCAAGCGGTCGCGCGGCGTCGATTCGACTGCAGTCGATAAGTTTCGTTTATGACATCGAGATTTCTAGTCAAATGTATTTCTCATTTCCAGTAGCTTGTCATTAGTTCACTATGAACGCAATAAAGCATTCCCTTCTTCTCCAAGCTTCCAGAGAGGAACAGAATGCATTTTTTTATGTCACGGCGCAGGCGTTTAAAGCACTACACACACCTGTCTCTTACTTTTATCTTGAATAGAAGACTGATTCTGAAGTAAACTAGACCTAAGTTAATAATAAACACTTTTATTCTAATTATTCGATCACACAGAACTAATAAGAATTAAAAATATTTAAATAAAAAGGAACACACAAACTATTTATTCTATTATTTAACTATTTTATTTATTATTTTATTTTTAAGTCAAACAAATTGTTGCTTATGTAAAACATAATAATGTCGAAATATAAAAAGTAAATAATAATTACTATATTAGTTTTCTAAATTCCTAAAATTTCACATAGGTCTTTTAGGTCACGCGCGACCGCTGTCGTTACAAAAACCCACGCGCTCGCTTGAAGGTTAAGTTATTGTTATGAAGACAGTGCTGGCAAGTTTTTCTTTTTTAACACGCTTTTATTAGCTTCACTTGTAACTAACTCTGTATGTAAGAAAATCTTGGAATCTTAATTTGACCCACTTCGATTCTATTCTTCGATTAGGATGAAATTTTGCACACGCTCTGAGTTCTGATGACAATAAAGATGATTACCTACTTATAACCATTTCGCATAGATAATTATTTATCGTTCATCACGAACTGAAATTGTTTATGTTTACCTGCAATCTTATGAAGATTTGGCAAAGGGAAAACTCTTGAGTCATCAAACTAAATGTCCGTATTATTTTGTAATTATTAGTGCGTGCTAAAATCGTGTTTTTTAGTTTTTTAAACTATAATTTTTTTCTATTATACTAACAGAAGTCTGAAAAAAAAAAGCATCTGTGGTAAGACCACGTCAAGTAACACGAACATACGCATAAAAATATACATCAGTATACATAATGTGTGTATACTATAGGTCCATTGTATCTTGTATGTAACGAACCTACTTTATCCGTGACGCAAGGTTAGTGCGGGTACGGATATAATATGATACGCCAAATATTTCTCTGATAACATCGCCCACTGTTATATTTATAGTACTTGAGTATGTACTTACTAGATTTTTTATCACTAAATTATTTAGTAAGTAATAAAAGTAAGAAGTGATCTAATAAATCTTTGGCGATCAATAAGGTGTTTTGTTCACCCTACGTAATAATGTGCAAATTAAAAAAAAAAATATACATCATATAATGTTTCGTTTTATTAATTTGATGCATTTTAATTTTTAAGTGTTCCTATTATTTTACGTTCCGAAAAATGTATAAATCTTACATTTAAATACAGAATACATGAAAAATGGTGGTGATTTATTCAACCATGGTCTCGGACATTAACCGATTACCTCACCCTATTTAATGAAGAGCATTATTTTCTTATTTAAAAATAATGGTAATTACAAGTTTAGTATGCTTTATTTTAACACGTCCTTTATCTGGCTCTCATAATAAATAACATGCTCAGGATAACAGAATATTTTTCCATTATCGTGTTAATAATGGAAAAACATTTAACTCTTAACTTTAATTATTTTTGCGATATATTTGAGATTGATTGATTGATATAATATGCGAGATAATGGTTTTTTTTAGTATTTAAATATGATGATAAATACACGTAATATTGTAGGGTAATTTAAATAAATAAATGGTATTTAATTAAAAAATAGTTGTTATGATAATAATAATAATGATTATGCTGGTTCGTACTATTTGTAATAGGTAGTTATTTTATGTTTCATTATCATGGATCTTTCTGATAAAAGCCAATTCCTTAATTTTTGACAAATTTTAATAATTATTTAAATAACTAGCAAAATATAGGCTAGCCTAGGTGTCACTTGGTCCAGCCCAGGCATACTTTTTTGTTCACCCCTAGCGGCGGATCCAGGATTATCGTTTGGCCCGCTAAGGGTAGGTTTTAGCACTAAACAATTATTTTAGCTTAACACAACATATCAAACCTCCTTGGATTAATTTTCGTAAAATCTTCTTCGACTTCTTTAGGATGTAAACTACCAAACTACTAAAGATGTCTCGGTCATTTGAGGGAGGTTTGAAAGGCACCCCCTTTTTTTTTTTGGATGGGAAATCATCATATATGACTTCTCTCGCTCTGGACGGAGCGGAAGAGAGTGTCAGACTCTTACTGACTAAAACCCACCCGTGTTCCTTCTTGTGCCCTTTGCGTTCCAGGGCCGCGGTGACTCTTTCGAACAAATTCCGCAACTGAAAAGCGCCCCCTGTATCCGCCACTGCACCCTGGATCCGCCACTGCACCCCCTCTCATGCCTCGTTTTTAAACTCATCTGTTTAGAAGAAAGTTAAAGAAGAGGACCTTCTATCTCTCTCTCGCTCACTCCTCCCAAGATACGTGCTCGGCGACTACACAACGTCACTTTGCGTACGTTTCGTTTTGCACGTTGTCATTGGTCGGTCGAATATATTCTACGTATTAAGTGAGTCATGGCATAATGTGTTGTTGATACTAGAACGATATACTAAAGATATTATAACGATTTGTTTTTATAAGTTATTTATAAGTATGCTTAAATTCTTTTAAATATTTGGGAGTTAATTACGCTGCTTCTCAGTTAGGCGCGTAGAAAGTAGTGAAGGGTGGGCCATTGCCCTACCATGAAGTCTTAAATCCATCATGATTCCTGTGTCAGAGAGAGACGGAGTTACACAAGACGTATAGCACTATCTCTTTCCCTCACACTGAATCATGATAGCATTGGCACTTCGTAGTACGGCCACAGAGCTGTCCTTTGTGATTTTTGAATGTTTTTTTTTTATAATTTATTACTTCCGTTTTTCCATTTTTATGGACGCATTAATTATATTTAAAAATATTTCTTATAAAATACGTTAAAAAAATATTCAGTTGTAATTAAATCAGAAATTGCGATTTACGTTTTTATTATTAACTAGCTGACCCAGCAAACGTTGTTTTGCCATATAAAGTAAAAACAATATTTAGGGGTATGAATGATGTTCTATAAATATAAAAAAGTCGCAGGTGAAATGTAGCTTTCTATTGGTGAAATAATTTTTAAAATAGAAAACTTAAAGCTAAAATACTTCTTAGCTGTATCCCACGGTTTCACCTGCCTGCGCCATTTATTCTTTCTGGCTCAGTGATCTTTCTTTCGTCTCCTAAGGATCATAGCTTTAAGCATACAATAGCAATAAGGCTCAAATTGACAGCTAATGTTAAATTGACAGTTGAGTTTGTTAAGAAAGCACTTCCAGCCTTATTCTATGAAGGCGACCTTTCTAGATTTTATTAATCTTTTGTTTTGGTTGCTAGGTTACACTCTTGTTAATTTTGAATTATCTACAACGCACTAAATATATTTCACCTAAAACCATTTTCCACTGCGTTTACTTTAATAGAGTTTTCATTGTTTTTAAGATGTATTCTGCTATTCGGAGCGGAGACAAATCCAACGAATCAAAAACCAAGAAAATTGGTCCAGCAGATCTCGAGTTATAAGTGTTGTAACAAACCCGACTTTGTTTTATATATATAGATTAATTAATAACTTAGAATATACAAACTGATGATAATTAGGATTAATATGTATGAGCGCGTATCATCCACATCGTTTCAATGGGAAAAGTTCCCAGCACACTGATACTATAGTCACGTTGAACAATGATGGCAAAAGTTTATAATCCGAACCTTTTTTTCTGGATGGGAAATCATCAAATGACTTCTCCCGCTCTGGGCGGAGCGGAAGGGAGTGTCAGACTCTTACTGACTAAAACCTATCCGTGATCCTTCTTGTGCCCGCCGCGATCCAGAGCCGCGGTGACTCTTTCGAACAAATTCCGCAACCGTATAATCTTTACCTGCGTTACATAGATTATGAAATGATCCAATATACTGGAATGCTTACCTGTAACAAAAGAAAAACAATAATGAGACCAATTAAAATAATATTACAGTTAATTGCATTCTCACTTAGCAAAAGGGTGTACAATTGTACATGTTTAATTTGTTTTCAGTGGCCGTACTACGAAGTGCCAATGCTATCATGATTCGTGTGAGGGAAAGGGATAGTGCTATTCGTCTTGTGTAACTCCGTCTCTCTCTGACACAGGAATCATGATGGATTTAAGACGTCATAATAGGGCTGCTGGTCTACAAAATTATCAATGTTATCAAAAACGATTGTATCATAGATAATTATTTTATGAATCGTTAAATTGAACTCTTCAATTAGCTAATAATTGAAATGCTAATTAATTTAAATTATTAATGAAACAAATATTTAATTGATATTTTCAAGCAATAATTAATTATAAAACTAATTGGGACCTCATTATTTTACATGCAATGAATAAGGCAATCATATTATTGCCTATTGTTAACTTAAAGTTAAAAGAATTTGTCTGTGTCACCTCTGGCCTAGAATAACTTTTTTGATCGTCAAATTTTACATAAAGACCCCCAAAACCACCCGTCACCACTTCCTAGTGATTTAGCTGGGAAGAAGAAGTGGCGCAACAAATTCCCCAGCAACACATCTGTCTGTTGCGTTCTAAGAACTTGAATTTAGGTATCCAACATGGAAATCATAATTCAATCTACACTAATATTATAAAGAGGAAAGATTTGATTGTTTTTTTGTTTGTTTGCATTGAATAGGCTCCGAAACTACTTGACCAATTTGAAAAATTAATTCACTGTTGAGAAGCTATACTATCCCCGGGTGGCATAGGCTATATTTTATCCCCATATTCCCACGGGAAAGGGAACTACGCGGGTGAAACCGCGAGGCGCTGCTAGTTCACTATAAAATATTGTAAAGAGCAAACTAAGTCGATAAAGTAATATCGTAAAGTATTTCCAAAACTGTTAGTGTGTAATGATTGTAAGTAAAGTCAGAACTATGTAGGACAACCGTTCCTATTACTGAACTAACCCAAAACTCGCACAAAGATAAGCAGTGTTATCAGCTTATCATTCTAACACTACAAAGTTGCTTAGAACTAGATAAAGTACAAGTTTTTGAAACGTCTATATCTGTATTATGAATAAACATTGTTACTTACATAAATGACCGAAAAGCTTTTGATTTTTTAAACTAGGTAAATGCAAAGAAAAATAACGCTAGTCATATACAATGTGCCAGCTGCGTAGGCCGCGGCAATTTAGAAAATTATCCCAAGGAATGAAAAATGTCCATGTCCATTTCCAAGACATGGTCTATCCGTATGCAAAGTTTCATCCATATACGTTAAGCCGTAAAGACGAGCAGAGTTAAAAAATAGACAGCGAAACAACCTTTCGCATTTATGTATTATATTTTATTTTTTATCATGAGACTTCAATAGCAACATAAGTATTATAAAATGGAAAAATAAGTTTAAAATTGTGAATAACTCGAATTGAAAACCGTTTATAAATGAATCCGCTTAATTTTGAGGTAACGTATCTAAAAGAACATCTTAACTAACATAAATGCGTAATAGAGTTCGTTTGTTTGTCACACTAACGACTAAATCGCTGATCTAATTTTGATGAATTTTGGTAGAGAGATAGATGGAACCTTGGCTACTTTTTTTTTCGTAAATCTACACTTACACGAGCGAAAGCAAAAGGTAGTTTGCTATTAAACACAAAGCAATTCTGCGAAGAAACTTAAATATTTAACGAAAACGCAAAGAAATCTGCAGATAAGCATGCAGAGACAAGTCGGATTGGAACCAGTTCCAAGATAAAATTAAAATGAAATCAATAAACTCATTAAATCCAATTTTTATTAAACACATTTCACATGTTATTCTTATGTTACAGGATAACCTGTTATGGACTGAGAACATACAGTACAACGTACATACTCGTAACATTATGGCTGGGTCCCCAAATGGTCAGGAACAGGGTCTAGGAATTAGTTCGAAAGAGTCACCGCGGCCCTGGAACGCAAAGGGCACAAGAAGGATCACGGGTGGGTTTTAGTCAGTAAGAGTCGGACACTCCCTTCCGCTCCGCCCAGAGCGGGAGAAGTCATTTGACGATTTCACATCCATAAAAAAGGGGACTTCCTTTAAACTTGCAGGCTGTTTTGAACCGACTTCAATAAAAGGAGGAGGTTCTTAAGTCGACTGTAGTATTTTTTTGTGTTGTTACCTCATAACTTTTTACTGGGTGTACCGATTTTGATGATGCTTTTTATATTCGAAAGCTGGTGCTTGTCATGTGGTCCCATTTAAATTGATTTGATTTGAGTGAGATCTGACGAATAGTTTATCCCTAATAATGTGTTGGCATCGATGATGTTTTTATTTTCAGTTTGTTTTTTCATTTTATTTTCAAAATGAAACCGTGTTCGATGGTTAGGAAAAGCATAATAGTATTTGGAGGTAGTTCCTTTCTAGGTTGGTGAAGATCCGATGAAGAACTTCGGAGATAGGAAAAAGAAAACATATTATTATTTTAAGTGTAAACACTTTTCCTCAATTAAACATGAACTTATACAGTGTACCCGTATGAAGTATCGACTTATTACATATTACGTATTATTTTTAACAGTTTTTCCCACAATAAAAAAATAAGGGGACAGAACTAAGTTCCGCGCTTAGAAATGTGAATCATGCCTGCTTTATTCATTTTTCAAATAAATAGGCTGTTACATTTCGATATTATGACAGACTTCGTCCTAATCTTCTCTTACATACAGCAGCATTGTCTTTTTGTCAAATCTTAAAGCGTAATAGCCCTAAAACAACAGAAGCCGTATAACTAAGTTATAAGGTAAAAAATTAAAGGAAATATTTTATAAGCAGATAAAAATGCTCAAAACAAATTCCAAACGAACTCTATGAATAATCATACTAACGTTGCTAATAGAAGGCAAAGGTCAAAGAAAAATACCAAGTAAATGTAGAAAAAATTAACCTAAAGAGTTTTCAATAAGTTTTAACCTTTTTTAACGACATTTTTTAAATGAAAATTCGGTTTTATCTTATATACCTATAAAATTCTCGTGTCACAATGTTAATTACCCATACTCCTTCGAATCGGTTAGACCGATTTATATGAAATTTTATATGCATATTCAGTGTCTGAGAATCGGCTACTATCTATTTTTTATACCCCTAAATGATAAAGGGGACCCTCCACCCCTACATTTTATTTTATTTTATTTGTCAAAACAACGTTTGCTGGGTCAGCTAGTTTTACTATGTAATTTTTGTTCTACCCATTTTAATTTGTTGGGTACTATAAGCCTTGGAACTACAAACATACAGCCTAGGACATAGTTCTTACGTCGCGCGACAGATGGCGATAGAATCGTTCGGCATGTTTCAGTATTACTATAGACGTAAGAGAATGGAGTGAGCGTTTCCTATTTAGGCATGAACGTAATACGGGGAGAAAAGTGTTAGAGAGATTAAAAGGTCGTGCGGGCAATGGTTTTTTTTAGGATACCGTACCTCAAAAGAAAAAACCGGAACCCTTATAGGATCACTTCGTTGTCCGTCTGTCAGTCTGTCATAACCTTTTTACACAGGACGCGTGGAGATATCATGTTGAAAATAATATCAAACTGTACGTAGGATTATGGCCCCTTGCTTGTGGCTAAATTATAACAGCCGCACGGGTCGATCTTCGAAATAAAGCAACGCTTGCCGAGATTGGTCTGCGGATGGGTGACCATCTTAACACAACGAGACTTCTCCGTGCCTCGGAAAGCACATTAAGCCGTTGGTCCCGGCTGTCATTTAAAGATCTTTGGCAGTCGTTACGGATTGTCAGACGCTAGAAGAATCTGACACCAGTCTTGCCAAGAAGTACCGTGCTCCCCAGTCAATTGGTTGTGGAGGTCTGGTCTGAATCCGGCTTGACTGGGAGCCGACCCCAGTATAGTTGGGAAAAAGGCTAGGCAGATGATGATGGAGCTCTATTAAAATCAAACTTCTAAGTCAACGTAATAAAAGGTACGGCTATTAAATGCATCATTCATCATTTTGATTGAAGTAAATCAATAGATTAACGAGTTTAAGGGAACGCTCTCTGTTATTTAACATACTGTATTAAAGGACACCAATAAAAAATAAATTAAAAACGTGAGAGTATCGCTCAGTCTATTCTTGCATCTTGGTGTATTACAGTTAGGTAAAGGCGAAGTGCCCTTTGCCTGTGAAAGACACAGCTGTAGATTGCGTATGCAGTACGCTGAATAAATTATGATTGACAATTTACAAACTGTTCGTTCACATTGTTGTTTATATTAGCAACGGCAGTAATTTCTGCCAAGGCCTCTGCCATTTTTATCTTTTAAGAAAAAGGTATGAAATATCGGATGTCAGTTTTATAGTCGTTTTTGAGCAGGCATTTTAGTGTTATTACTTCATATAGCAACTTTTGTTTTTCATTAAAATTTTATTTTAGTTTGCTGACTATAATAATTATTATCGAAATAATGAAATTTTATTAAGAGCCATTTCACAAAATTTGAACGCTCGAGTTTAGGTAAAAATGCTAGCATATTGTATGTGTGCGTAAGTTACCCACACAAAAACCGAGCCGACAGTGTAGCGCGAGTGTCGAGACGGACTAAACAATCTTGAGCTGCTAACATCGTAATGCACATTTGTTCGCGACTTATTAAAAAGTGATTTCATTTATGCAGTAGAATTAAGGATTTCAAGGCCCCAAGTGCTATTACAATAGTGTCAGAGTGGTCTATCATTGGTCTCATAATGGTCCATTTTGACAAGTTTCGTAATCTACTAATATAAAAGCGTCATTATGACTTTCCAATGGTCAACCACTGAACACTCATTGAAAGAATGGTAATCTCGTACATAATGACAAATGAATTACAGACGTATGCGGTAATCTGCTAAAATGTTGAGAGTTCCTTTGATCAGTATCCTACCATTAGAACGTCGTTTTGCAGTCATTTCTTTTAATAGCTCGGTTATCAAAAAGTATTACGAGACCATTGACCGACCAATGACCGACCATTATGCATTTAGCAGATTACGAACTTTTAACAAAATGACAATGGGATCGTGTTGGAATGACAAATTTATATACAAAAAATGTGTAGATAAGACATATAGGTAGTTTAAAAAACTGTACCTACACAAGTTATTATTATTTTGTAACTTGGGTAAAATATCACTATTACATGTAGAAATTTTATTTAAGCTTTAACTCAAAGCATTTCATTCAAGTAAATCTTTTACGGGCACTTTTGCATAATGAAGGGGTCGGTAAGTCAGAGAACTAGTGAGATTGTAGTTTTCAAAACGAACATAAGGAGAAAAACCTGCAAGAAGCTCTTAGTTACTTTATTCAATCATGTTAAATATTTCAAATATGTTAGTTTGAACATTCGGCTTTGTTTTGTATTGTTATCTATACTTCTATACTAATATATAAAGCTGAAGAGCTTGTTTGTTTGCTTGAACTCGCTATAAACTCAGGAACTACTGGACCGATTTGAAAATTTCTTTCAGTCTGAGACGCTAAGGCCAATAGGAGCGGTGCACCAATGAAGATTGTTTCAAAATCAAATTAGTAATTATTCCACGCGGGCAGAGTCATCAATAATTTTGCGCCCTCACTTTGAAAATAAAGTGAAATAGCGATATCAATTCGGTAGAATCCCCAAATTGATTGAGTCTGAAAGTTCATCAAGTTCGTTAATTGATTCATTAAGTCCGTGGTCTAACGCTACAGGTCTGTTCTTCTATAAATTGTATCATTTACTGCTAAATAAACTATGATATATAAATTTGTAAAAATCCCCTAAACCCAAATTGAAAATTAAGGAAAAAACTGGATAAAGCGAGTCAGACTCGTGTTATTTCGATCGAGTTTTGATTTTTTCCGGGTTCTACGGAAGTTTATAAACTATGAAAGCACTCTCATTACTCTGGCAAAAAAAAGCAAATTAAATTGAAGGGCAAACTTGTTGAAATAAATTGTAATTGCAAAAAATATTTTATATAATTTAATAAGAGAAAACTACAAATTCCCAATTTTCTAACTTTTTTTCTGTAAGTACAGAAAAAGTCAGAAAATTGTAGTACTACAGTACTGTAAAATCTATCTTCATGCCAAATTTCATGACTCTAGGTCACCGGAATGTTCCCTATTGGTTTTGATTCCTTTGCGGGCGTCAAAATATGCACCATAACCGGCCTTATCTCTAGATTGCATTGTCTTAGAACTTGATTTTTTTCACAGCTCCAAGTTAGTCTCAACATATTTGAGGAATTCATATTAATTTTAGCTTTATTCCTCCATAAGTTCATGAGAAAAAGGGTCGTGACAGACGGACAGGCTGGCGGACAATAAAATGATCCTATAAGGGTTCCGTTATCTGGGTGTCAACACTGTGTGGATCGCCCGGAGGACACGGTGGAGCATACGGTGGATGTCTGCCCTGCGTGGGCGGAGCAACGCTATGTCCTCATCGAGGCGATCGGCGGCGGCGACCTCTTGCGACTTGCCCTGGTACAATCCATGGTCCGGAGCGAGGAGACATGGGAAGCGATGAACTCCTTCTGCGAAGCAGTAATGCTAGCGAAGGAGGAGGTAGACCGCGTGAGGGAGAGCGAAACCTCACGCTCCAGCCGCAACAGAATAAGAGTGTCGGGAAACGCTCCGTAATAAAATAAAATATTTACGATTGATTCCGAATGGTTCACTGAATCGTCCAATCTGTAGTCTAATGCAACAGTCAACATTCTTTCTCCTACAATATTAAAATAATAATGTTATTTGCTGCTCAATAACCGTATGCTTTAAATCAAGAGTTGTTTCTTAAAGATACAATTTCTATTACCGGATCTAACTTTATATACATATGTACCCGGCACAGCGTCTTTTCTAATGATAAAACCAAAATTTCTAATTAAAAAATAAAACATGGCTATTAAATTTCGATACCTACAAATAAATTGAAATAGTAAACCGTGGCTTTCAAACTCAAACCTAAACCATTTATTTTAATTAACCTTGTACAGGCAATTTTGAATTGTCAAGGTCGGACAGTCGAAAGAGGTGAAGCTATCTGCACGTTCCAAAGCGTAGATCTCTATAAAGAAGAACGTGCAAGACACTCCAGTGACACTATCTTAAATCAATAAATTATTACAAAGTTTGTTATAAATTGTTACTCTGTAAGGCAGTTAAATAATTACGTTTCCATTTATGATACAATGTTGTACAGAACTTTTAAACTAATAAACCAAATAACATCATTAGTCTACAGAATACGAGAGTCGTATTTTACTTTAAAAAGCATTTTACTAAAAATAATAGCGAGTATCAAAACGTAGTAGTCGCAACATAATAATGGGTTTACAACACGCGCGCTTGAAGATCGGGACGCGGAAAAAAGTGACACAGGTCCTACCTCGACGGGCGTTTACGCCGTACTGATCGGTGACCGTTTTTTTTTTTTTTTTTTTTTGAATGGACTACTCGCAGTTCAGCACATTGAGGCTGGTTACTGCTCAACCGGGCAATCCCGTGGTTGCCTTAGATTCTAAGGCCCCCAGCCGGGGCTTAAAACTACTTAAAAACTAAATGGCCGCTCGCTAAGGGCATCCCCTGTGGGACACGGGCCTCGGCTTAGCGGGGTCATTGAGGGGGGGCAGCAAGGGACAGGCTGGGTCTGATTGAATCGGTGACCGCTTGCGCATCGTAATTTATTGCAATTTAGAGTAGTTTTAAAAACGATGTTATTTCTAATTTAATAAAGCAATTGTTATGAAAACATAGAAACATATTCTTCAAAGAACATAGTTTACGGTGATATGTATATTTTCGTTTAAATTATATTTATTATGTTAAAAAAATAGCGATAAAGTTTAGATTAAAGTCGTGAAAATTGGACTCGGTTTTAATTTTTTTACTAATTAATGTAATCAAGAATCGAGAAAATAGTACGCAATGTAATGACAAAAAGATATGTCTGATGCTTACCATATTTTTTTTACCCAAATTTATTAATGTTTTTGATAGATTTTGGAATCCAAAATTGTATCTGCGACGATTTTTCAGTAATCGAGTTGTGGGAAATTGATCACTACATAGAAACGAAGTTGGTTTTTGAAAATATGGTACTTTAAATAACAATACTAAGGACTGATCTATCTTATACGTGTATTTTAGATTTTCAGACTATTACCTAAGATCGTAAAAAAGACGACTAAAATCTTAAAAAACTGCGCGAAAATGTGAAATGGCTCTTAACAACAGCGTTTCGAGTTTTGGAAGCTGACCGTACATTTTTAATTCCTACAATGTATACAGTGTGGTTTTCAAATCAAATATAATAACTATGAAGTTTCTTGTCCGTTCTTCTCCATAAGAATCTACTTTTTGCGAATGCACAAATAGTCACAATTATATTTTTATTTTCAAAATGTTTTGACGTTCAAAAGTGTCTTTTAATGGTCTAGTTGAAATAAATGAATTGATTTTGACAAATGCTCAGAAAATCTTGCCTCGCTTGCTTATTAACTCACTACGAGTTGTTATACTACTTAAGTACATACAGTAGGGCCTCGTTAATCCGGACTCGCGCTTGTTCGGTGATAGCTGTAATCCGGCCGGGCACTGGGGTTCGCGGGGTAGGCGGGAGTAGGTGCGGGCTTTTGTAATGAATGGCGAAAATTATAAACAGAAGAGAATTACACACTTTTTCAAGAAGAATTAAGTAATGCTTTGTTTTAACTTGCTGTTTTTCTTACATGGTTTTAATTTTGAACATGTACATTTTTGTCTTTAGGCTTTAATTTAAAAATTGACTAAATAAGCTAAGGTTAAACATATGTTTTATTACCATTGAATATGGCATACTATAATCCGGACGCCTCGATAATCCGGAAAGGGGCTTGTTTTTGCCTCTCCGGATAAACGAGGCCCTACTGTACATACTTAGTGGCGATAGCAAATAAAACATACATTTTTTTAGGTATTCCATGTACGGATAATACAAGTCTATAATTACGCCATAGATTTATGTTGTGAACGCATCCGCGGAACCGCGATGGGGATACAGGAAAACTGTACTGTATTAGAGGAAATATTTTTTTGTTTGTTTATACCGAATAAGTTCCGAAACTCCTGGACCGATTCTAAACATTTTTCTCCTAGACAGATTGCACCATTGGAAAGCTACATTATCAGCGAGTAACATAGGCTATATTTTATTCCCGTATTCCCAAGGGAACGGGAACGACGCGTTGCAACCCCTTGCTTATTCAATTATAATAAAAGATCAGCCTTTTCCCTACGGCCTACCATGCAGGGATTGTGTATTACAAAATTGCTTGTAGTTGACAAGGGAGCATAATCGAAGAAGAAAACGTTGCAACGACCCCAGGAAGTATGGGTTAAGAGCAGGAATATGATCGGGCCTGCGGATGGCGAGCTATGGGTGGCTTGCTGTCCGATAAAAACCAGTGGCCGTATTACGAAGTGCCAATGCTATCTTGATTCGTGTGAGGGAAAGAGATAGTGCTATTCGTCTTGTGTAACTCCGTCTCTTTCTGACACAGAAATCATGATGGATTTAAGACGTCATAATAGGTCGCCAGGTCCTAGTCGAGGTCGCGTCGTGTTCCACGTGCGCCTCATAGTGATTTCAGCAAAGAAGACGGGGCCCCATAGGGTCAGTGCCTGTCAGGGTTGCGGAATTTGCTCAAAAGAGCCACCGCGGCACTAGGAGGAACACGGGTGGGTTTTAAGTCCGAGTCTGACACTCCCTTCCGCTCCGCCCAGAGCGGGATGAGTCATTTGATGATTTCCCATTCAGAAAAAAAGGGCAGAAAGAATATGATGAAATATCTATGATACTCAGCAATTATGTAGCTTTCCAGTAGAAAAGAATTTCCTTAGTCGAATATGTGCTTTGTGTTTAGCCCTTTCCCAGCTAGATTGGGCTGGCTTCCAGTGAAACCGGATTCGGCTGAATATCAATATTTTAAGAGGAGCGGCTGCCTACCAGACCTCCACAGCCCATTAAATGGGTAACACGCTACTTCTTGGCAAGACTGGAGTTAGATTTTCTAGCTTCTGACAATCCATAACGACTGCCAAAGATCTACAATCTCTCTCTCTTACAAACATATAACAAACAGTTGTACCTATCGTTTTCAGTTTAGAATACGAACAGTTTGAATTATTCAACGACACACACACATCAGTTGGTGACGTCATGACGCATGCATGACGTCATCAAAAGAAAACGCTGTACTCTGTGATCTTGAAAATTATTTGGTGTGAACAATTTTTATAATGATATCAATTTTATAGTATGAGCTAAAATCAGAGACTTAGTTCTTCTATTTTTTAAACAATGTTGCCATATCCATCTCAATCTGTCGGATATTTGACTAAAAAATCTAATTAGTCCGTTCCGTCAGATAGATTTCCAAAAAATTGGAGACATATTTTTTGCTTTGTTAAATCTATAAAGAAATTACGACGATAAAAAGCATAAAAGATTAGTAGTGGGGCTTGTGATGTATGTCACGTCGTGGTAAAATTTGTAGCGAGTAATGACGTCACACGAGTATTCAACGGACTGTATCGTCTTTGCTTTTTATTTACGTGAAAAAATACGTGTCTAATATTTTTGATGATGGACTAATTCGATTTTTAACCGACTTCTAAAAAAGGAGGAGGTTCTCAATTCGGATGTTTGTATGTTTTTTTTTTTTTTTTTTTTTAATTGTTTGTTCGCGCATAACTCCGTCACTTGTGAACCGATTTGAAAAATTCTTTTTTTGTTGGAAAGGGTATACTTCCCAAATGGTCCCATGAAAATTTTATCGAAATCAACCAAGCGGTTTTCGAAAAATCAACAAAAATCTAAAAAAAAAATATCTACGTCTACATTGACGACCTCTTAGTTTACTCTGCAAAGGAGCAGTACGTTTTTTTTACACCAATGTGATTGGTTCGTTTAGGTGGGGGAGGGGAGGGGGTGTAGGTACCACTAAAAAGTGAAAAATAAAAAAAACTTTTTACAAAAAATAAAACCGACTTCTAAACAAAAAAACCAAAAAGTATAAAATAACTTTAATTTCGGAAGTCGGTGTGTTCAACAACAAAAAAGCAACCAAAAACACCGAGTTCCGAAATTAAAGTTATTTTATACTTTTTGGTTTTTTTGTTTAGAAGTCGGTTTTATTTTTTGTAAAAAGTTTTTTTTAGTCCTATTACCCTATTTTGTAATATTTTGACAGATAGCGAGATGCAAATACGTTGCTTAAATGAGTAAAATTGGCTTTCAAGTGTTCAATACAATGATCACAACTCGACAGAATGTTTAACAGTGTTTTTACTAAGTTTACCTTTCTTTAAAGTGACCGGGGCAAGTGCAGCTTAACCTCGTGTCTTTGAGCCACGAGGCCCTCGAAGCAATTATGCATTACACGTGGAATGGAAGCAGTACGACTTAGAATTTTATAAGGAAATTTAAATTAAAAAAATCTGCAGAAAGGTCTCAATGCAGATATTACCGAGAACTAGCTTTTCTATGGTTTGGCAAAGAGTACTTCAACGGACTTGTTCGAAATGAGTTGAAAAATTAATTTTCATATTAAATGGTTCCGTGATTGAACTAAAATAAATGCCACCAACTGCAAGAAACTGCTTTGTTTGGTACTTTTTAGTATTATAATGGGGTCGAGTTTAAAAAAAAGTCGATAAATATATTTTTTTTAATATGTTTTCTTTACTGTATAGCAGATATAGAACAACACCCTTAAATATGACCACACACTTCGTGAAAACCCTGTATATGTCCAGCCACCACCACCACTATAATAACTGTTCCTTTGGTCTCGTGGACGCAACCATGCTGAACTTCCTGGGTTCGATTCCCTGCACCAGATCCCTGGTTCCCATCTCATCAGACTATGAGAGGGATGGAAGAGGGTGTGCATCTGTGTTAGCGAACGAACCAAAGCACTATAATACGTCCCGCGCCGATGCTCGGTGTCCAATCTCAACATAGATGATGTGGCTAGTGTCCGTTGAGATTGTCTGCCATGGTCGATATAGGTCAGCAGCCCTATTATGACGTCTTAAATCCATCATGATATCTGTGTCAGAGAGAGACGGAGTTACACAAGACGAATAGCACTATCTCTTTCCCTCACACGAATCATGATAGCATTGGCACTTCGTAATACGGCCACAGGACTATTAAAAGTTCACCCACGAGTTTGATAACCGAATACCAATTTGACTGTAGCAAGGGCTGAACACAACTTGCACTGGGCCAGCGTGGTCGTTTTGTCTCACTGATCATTGTGTCCCAGCTGTAGAAACGTTATAAGCTAATCACGGTGCTGACTGTTTGTATAAACATCGGGACAGAGAAGCATAATCAGCCTATCAATGTTCCCACTGCTGGGACACAGGCCTCCTCTCTAGGAGAGGGAATGGGCCGTAATCGACCACGCGGGAGCAGTGCGGGTTGGTGAATGTCACATGTCTTCGAATTTTTGGTTTTAAGACATGCCGGTTTCCTCACGATGTTTTCCTTCACCGTTTTGAGAGCAGTGGTGGTGAAATTAATTACACAAAGTAATGCGCCTGGCTGGGTTTGATCCCGCGACTTACGATTCGTAAGTCGCTGGTTCAAACTGGTCACCAGGCCACCACTGCTCACAAGAAGAAGACCAGCAGCCCTACCATGACGTCTTAAATCCATCATGATTCCTGTGTCAGAGAGAGACGGAGTTACACAAGACGAATAGCACTATCCCTTTCCCTCACACTGAAACATGATGCCATTGGCACTTCATAGTACGGCCACAGCAGTCTCTTACAAGACGTCTCTCCACAAATAATAAAATTGGCATCTACTAAACTTTTCAAATCTTGAAATAAAATCTGAACTATTTATTTCGTTGGCAGCCCTTTTAACATTCATCCAGCCTTCCTTTCAACAAATAGCTTCGTTTTGAGGTTTCCGCAGTATTATGTAATAGAAGTATACATTTTGCTACTGCCTACTATCTAAATATATATAACTCAAAAGTGACTGACTGACATAGTGATCTATCAACGCACAGCCCAAACTACTGAACGGATCGGGCTGAAATTTGGCATGCAGGTAGATGTTATGACGTAGGCATCCGCTAAGAAAGGATTTTGATTAATTCTACACCCAAGGGGATAAAATAGAGGATGAAAGTTTGTATGAAACTTCGGGCTGAGAGTTTCAAAATCGGGGGTAAAGTAACTATTCCACGCGGACGAAGTCGCGGGCAGAAGCTACAATTTATACTAAATGTTGCTGTATACTGAATGTTGATTATTACTTACAATCATTTACCAAATAGTTTTCAAGACTTACCGCTGACAATATTTTAAAAAAGGCCAAGAGGGAGTCGGACTGGCGCGCGAAGTGTTTCGTAGCATTCTACTAATAAATAATTATAAACTCGAAAGTTTGTAAGTATGGATGGATGGATGGATGTTTGTTACTCCTTCACGCAAAACCTACTGAACAGATTTGGATGAAATTTGGCACATAGATGGTTTATAACCAGGATTAGCATACGATATTCCCACGGGATCGAAACTTATGCGGGGCGCTGCTAGTTATCTACAAAAACGTCAAAAAATCGTGACGTGTATGCTCCTATTATGAGTCCTCCTCCAATATTTGTTTTATTTTAATTCAATTATTTATTTTTTAAGTGAATATATAACTAAATATTCTGTGAATACTTCAAGCGTGTACCTGTTGCCGTTATCAATATCGAGCAAAAAAAATCACGTTTATTGTATGGGAGCCCCTTAAATATTTATGTTATTCTATTTTTTAGTATTTGTTGTTATAGCGGCAACAGAAATACATCATCTGTGAAAATTTCAACTGTGTAGCTATCACGGTTCATGAGATACAGCCTGGTTAGACACGAACAGACAGTCGGACGAACGGACAGCGGAGTCTTAGGGTACCCTTTGGGTACGGAACTCTAAAAAATACTTTTCAAACTATTACTATAAAAGATATTTATGCCATTAAGAACCATTCAGAAGCCAAATCAATAGAATCTGTAATTTGAGAGTTACGATTATTTGATATCGCTGATTATAAATACATAATTCGACGCTCCCAAGCAATAACTCGGTAATCGAAAAATCAAAATTTTACAGGAGAAAAGATTTACTGATTTTATCAAATATCTTTTCAACAAGTGGGACTATTGAAGTCATTGATGTATTAAATGAAAGGTATTTTTTGCTTAATATAAACTGTACCATTATTATGAAATCCCGTTTAGTCAAAACCTAGTAATTTATGAAAACAAATAATACCTAAAATTATTTACATCAAATATTACAGTAATAGTAATTACGGGATTATTGCCGGAAATTTGTCAAATAAAATATTTCATAACATTATGTTATGGACTTCTACGGCGTTATTTTTTATTGTAGGGCTGATACGTAACGTGTTTTTACGGAGTTATTGTGGTGATTTCAAATAATTTTGAAAACGGTATTGATAAATATCATTATTATTACGATGCAAATTAGAAAACCAGTGCTATCGTTACCAGTCAATACCGATTTTTTTCGTTATATTTAAATGTAATATTAGAAGGTAATAAACGAAAGAAATACAATAATTTCGATTATTAGTAATATTTATTAAACAACAGAATGAAATTTAACACTTTAATTTTATGCTAACATTTATTAATAAAAAGAATTCAATAAATCAAATCCTGCAATCAACTTTGAGCTACATAAACTCATCAAAGTAGCTCTTCTTCAGATATATTTTCGTTTTCCACTTCAGAACAGGATAAGGATTGGTAAAAAGAATGGTAACTCTGTGGAATGGCTCCACTTCTACGTATTTTAAAATTAGTTCAACAATAACCTCATAAACACGTTTACCAAAAACTTCATGAAAATTATTTACGCCAATAACCCCGTATTCGCAACTTACCAAAATAAAATATAAATAGTTTTTTCCGTACAGATCTATAACAGGTTTATTGTCGGAATATTATTGTGCCTTATTTCCCAACAATAAACACGTGTGTCATGATTTCTTTGTAAATATGATTAGGAAAAATCTGAAAAAAATTGCTATGGTATATTCCAGTCTACAGATGCCGAATTTGACATAACAGCATAAAACCCATAATAGCACATTACCGAGTTCTTGGTTGGGGGGATCGAATTGCATTTTGCACGCTATGTTATGGCAGGATATGCAATACACCTTATGTAACATATTCTGGAAAATAAATTATTTGATTGAGTAAACGACTTGGCATAACATTTGTTTTACATAAATAAGTCAAAACAATTAAAAAAATTACAGATTTGCGACAAACATAGAAACATAACTTCAAAAGGGAACTTCTCTAGTTTTTCTACCTACTATATAACTTGGTTTACATAACTTACTTATAATATTCAAGTCAGTAAAATTCAGTTTTTTTTTTCAAATAAGTATGTATTCATGTATGTTTTTTTAGTATTAAAATACCCTGTTCTTACTGGTAAAAGGTTTCAAATCTAATATACCTAGCATCAGATCTTGTGATGAGAAGATTACGTATGTTTATCGCAGCATATTATATTTGGAAGTTGAGGAATTTGGTCGAAAAAGTCACCACGGCCCTGGAACGCAAGGGCCATAATGAGGAACACGGATGGGTTTTAGCCATTAAGAGTCTGACAGTCCCTTCCGCTCCGCCCAGAGCGGGAGATTTCTCATCCTATTTGGAAATTGTTTTTTTTTTTTTGCCAAAAGCCCAGATAATTGGAAGCAAAGAAATATTTTCGTAATCGAAAGACAAAATCAGTGTCCAGCAATGCGATGTTTTTTTTTTAAATTAAAAGTTTTCGGTTTAAATTGACGGCCAAACTCGGTCAGATATGCAAGTCCAAGTTGAGTTCTCAGCATAGGGAGAGAATGTACGAGTAGCTATTACAAGAATCGGCTTCGAGGTCGACAAATACAAAATTGAAGGAAATAACAAAACTATTAAGAACACGTTTCGCGTGTAACGTACTATTATTTAAGTGTAAATAAAATATGAGCACCTAAAAAAATATTTTTATAGGAGGTCAAGTACGTTTTGTATGATACAGGGTGAGTTTTTAACCAGCACAGGTTTATGTGTATCCTTTTAAAAAAATCTACTATGTTGTTAACTATACAGTAAAACCAGCAGCCCAACCATGACGTATTAAATCCATCATGATTCCTGTGTCAGAACGGAGACAGACAGGGACGGAGTTACACAAGTCGAATAGCACTATCCCTTTCCCTCACACTGAATCATGATAAGTTGTTCATAACGATGAGTACAATTACCCCCTTAAGGGGTAGGTATTGCGTTTATTCTGTAACAATAAGGCCGTCAGCCCAAGTTATTATATATGCATACGTACATACATACTAACACAACTCTGTCCCACACATTTTGCTACTGAGAAAATACGTAAGAACAAAAAGACTTTGGGATCTTAGACCATTAGAAATTATGTCAATTTGACATTACGGTTTTTGAAAGGCTAGTGAAATTAATTAAAAAATACAGTTTCAGCCAGTGCTACCTATCAATACCAATCTGAAAATTCGTAATGTTAGCCAGGGCCCTTTTTTTTCTGGATGGGAAATCATCAAATGACTTCTCCCGCTCTGGGCGGAGCGGAAGGGACTGTCAGCCTCTTACTGACTAAAACCCACCCGTGATCCTTCTTGTGCTCTTCGCGTTCCAGGGCTGCGGTGACTCGTTCGAACAAATTCCGCAATCCTAGCAGGCACTGACCCAATGGGGCCCCGTCTCCTTTACTGACGGCTCTGTGAAGCGCGCGTGGAACACGACGCGCCGTCGACTCGGGCCTGGTTGCTATCGGACGGCGAGCCACCCATAGCTCGCCGTCCGCAGGTCCGCGCCTACGGTGGCCGGGAATCGCCCTGCGTTTTCCGACGCCCAGGGTGTCTTCCTCTGTTGCGGCGGCTGGGGCGTGACGTTTCCCTCTCACGCACGCGTTCCGCCTCCTCCTTCGCTAGCATTACTGCTTCGCAGAAGGAGGCCACCGCTTCCCATGCCTCCTCGCTCCGGACCATGGCTTGAACCAGGGCCGGACGCGAGAGGTTGCCGTCGCCGATCGCCTCAACGAGGACACGGCGGTGTTCCGCCCAAGCAGGACAGACCTCCACCGTATGCTCCACCGTGTCCTCCAGGCGATCCACACAGTGTTGACACCCGGACGAGTCCTCCCGCTGGATCCGACAGAGGTACCTCCCGAAACAGCCGTGTCCGGTGAGCACCTGCGTCAGGCGGAAGGTGAGGACGCCGTGGCGTCTCTCCAGACACTCCTCAAAGAGGGGAATTACCGCCGCAATGATGGCGTGCCCAGCACTGGGTTGCAGCAGTCATTGTCTCCATACCCCCGTGAGATCCCGCCGGAGCTCCGTCCGCTGCGCAGCAATTTGCCGCGGCAGCAGAGTTTCACCCCGGCTTAGCACCTCCACGCGCAATGCGTAAACGTGCACGAGGGCTCTCGCCTCCAGATCCCACGACAGCAATCCGGCAAGGAGATTCGCCGCCTCGCCGGAGACCGTGCGGTATCCTCGGATTAATCGGATGGCCATGACTCTCTGAGCCGAGACCAGGTGGCGCGCTGGTAGTCGCCTTAGCGACAGCGCCCACACTGGGGCCCCGTAAAGGGCCATGGACCGCACGATCCCCGCGTACAGCCCTGAGTCTGCTATTACAATAGTGTCAAAATGGTCTATCATTGATCTCATAATGGTCGATTTTGACAAGTTTGGTAATCTACTAATATAAAAGCGTCATCATGACTGTCCAATGGTCAACCACTGACACTCCATTGAAAGAAATGCTATATAATGGTAATCTCGTACATAATGACAAATGAATAACATACGTATGCAGTAATCTGCTATAATTTTGACAGTTCCTTTGATCAGTGATCTAGCATTAGAAAGTCGTGTGCAGTCATTGTTTTAATAGCTCGGTTATCAAAAAGTGTTATGAGACCATTGACCGACCAATGATCGACCATTATGAATTTAACAGATTACGAACTTTTAGCAAAATGACAATGACATCGTGTTGGAATGACAAATTTATAAAAATAGCAGACTTGGGGCCTAGACCGTTAGCCCAGTGCAAAGCGGAGCAACGCAAGTGGGTCTAACATTACCGGACTAGCTGGCCGGCCGGCAGTAGGTACAAATCGAAGGTTATATCACAGCAACCATTAAATTAGGTCGCAAGTCACAATCGCAAGTGCAAGCAGCCGCGACGCGACAATGTTTCGGAAATTATTTAACGATTTACGCTGAACTAGTTTTTGCAAACGGCAGCGCGAGGTAATGGTTTTTTTTTTTGCACGGAGCCCTAATCTTTTTTAAGCCAGTGCAAGTCCCGTCAAATTCGGTCCAGCCGTTTCGGAGATAATTATGAAAAAAACCTATATTTGTATTTTTGAGTTATATTTCTGTTGTTTTAATTTGTTTATTCATAGCACAGGAAGTGTTATGAATAGGTATGTAAAGATTAATTTGAATGTCGTAAACAACATTCAAATAACGCAGACTACCAGTTTTGAATTTTGTAAAAAAATACGTGATTATTTTATTGATTCAGCCGTTCTTTTTTTTTATAAATGTTTTTATCCGATTTATTTGAAATAGGCCCTCAAGTAACCATTAGTATTTATTTATTTATTGTTTGTATTTATTTTACTATATAGGCAGATTAAAGACGTAAGTACTTATTTATTTATTTATTTAACGACAAAAAACAGTTACACGTTACAATTTCTATATCAAAGCTACTTACCCACACTATTGTCCACGCATTAAACAAAAAAAAAATACTTAAAAGAGAAAGAACGGACGTTCGCTTATTTAAATCTATACTAATATTATAAAGCTGAAGAGTTTGTTTGTTTGAACGCGCTAATCTCAGGAACTACTGGTTCGAATTGAAAAAATATTTTTGGGTTGAATAGACCAATTATCGAGGAAGGCTTTAGGCTATATATTATCACGCTTAAGCCAATAGGAGCGGAGCAGCGATAAAGAATGTTTTAAAATCGGGGATTCCACGGGGACGAAGTCGCGGGCAGCAGCTAGTTATTAATGAAAAGAAAAAAAAGTTATGAAAGGTTGTCTGTAAGTAAAGCTAAAGCCATTTTTTTTTAAATCGTGCAGGAGTAAACGCAAGAATATCCTATCAATAAAGTGTGTGTTATATAAAGGTTACTAATCGAAGATTGTTCCATTGCCACAAATTAGGTCGCAATGATTCGCTGTGAATTCTGTCTGGATGTAACGCCGATTGTGTCTCGGCGAAACGGAACGTTTAGTCGATTACGCTTTCAACCAATATAAATGAGGAAAAGGGGAAACCACCATAGAAACTCCTTGGCAAATAATAAAATCAGTTATTCAAAATCACATCACACTTGTCATTTACTTTTTTTTATGTTAACTGACTGTTTCAATATTTGTAAACATTTTTTTACATGTCCTTCAGCCGTAATCATACAAATTTGTAAACATGTGAGTACAATGTGCTCATTTAGAAAATTAATAAGTTTATCTCTGCTGGTAATACTTGGTTCTATAACTAGTTATACTGTGTGCGTCAGGATGGCTGGACCATAGGAGATTTTGGAGGTTTGAGCAATACCAAGTTTTTGTACCTATTTGGTACTATTTGGTACCAGACATCCAATAATTTGTACCTCGCTAAAGAGGGAAAACTATTACGAGGAAAGTGGCCAGCCATTCTGACGTCAGAATGGCTGGACCAAGTCGGTTTCACCTAGTTTTAGGCGTTATACTTAGTTTATCTTTTTATTAAAATTTTGTACCTCATTGGTACCTCAACATATGTTTTTCTTATATTTTTTCGATAAGCCAAAAAAAAGTTACACCTAGAAGAAATGTTGCAAGTAATCTAGAGCACGTTGATTTCACCTAGTTGTAGGCGTCATAATTAGTTTATCTTTTCATTAAATTTTTGTACCTCATTGGTACCTCAACATATCTTTTTCTTATATTTTTTCGATAAGCCATAAAAAAGTTACACCTAGAAGAAATATTGCATGTTATCTAGAGGGTACCAATGAGGTACAAAATTTTAATAAAAAGATAAACTAAGTATAACGCCTACAACTAGGTGAAATCAACGTGCTCTAGATTACTTGCAACATTTCTTCTAGGTGTAACTTTTTTTTAGCTTATCGATAAAATATAAGAAAAAGATATGTTGAGGTACCAATGAGGTACAAAAATTTAATGAAAATATAAACTAATTATAACGCTTACTACTAGGTGAAATCAACGTGCTCTAGATTACATACAAAATTTCTTCTAGGTGTAACTTTTTTTTGGCTTATCTAATAAATATAAGAAAAACATATGTTGAGGTACCAATGAGGTATAAAATTTTAATAAAAAGATAAACTAAGTATAACGCCTACAACTAGGTGAAACCGACTTGGTCCAGCCATTCTGACGTCAGAATGGCTGGCCACTTTCCTCGTAATAGTTTTCCCTCTTTAGCGAGGTACAAATTATTGGATGTCTGGTACCAAATAGTACCAAATAGGTACAAAAACTTGGTATTGCTCAAACCTCCAAAATCTCCTATGGTCCAGCCATCCTGACGCACACAGTTATACTTGGTGCATCGTCCTCACTTGTATAAAATATTTTTTTATAGCAAATATTGTAAAACATTGAGTAATTTGAAAGAGTAACTATGGAGTTTCTTGTCCGTGCTTCTCCATAAGAGAATACCTTTGCGAATGGACGCTAGATTCACTTTAATATTTAGACGTAAATGATGACAATGACTTTGAATTTTGCTCTATTGTTAATTTATATTTTTATTGAACAATTTATTTAAATGTATATTTTATTATTATTTTACACTTTTGATTTAACTTAAAAAAAAAAGCTATGATTAATTCAACATACAGAATCGTAAATATTTATTTTTCTGTACTTATTATATAATTTTATTGAAATATTTACTATGCTTATCAACACAGCTCGATCAAGTTCGGTGACTAGAAAAACTGTTATCATTAGATAAGATTTGATTAGCTAAACTGCGTCGCTAAGAGCTTACTGTGAGTAAGCGCCGTGAGTACCAAGAAACTTTAGTTTACAATGTGGCGCTGAGTCATTCCGCTCATGGTATACGTGGTCAGTCAAGGAGCAAATCCGTTTTAAGGTGTAAAGTAGTTTTTTTTTTTTTGCAAATGAGTAAGTACGTAGGTACTTACTCATTTGCAAAAAAAAAACAATTAAAGGACGAATAGAAATTTGAAAGAAAAACAAAAAGTATATAAAATAATTTTAATTTCGGAAGTCGGTGTTTTTTGTTGTCTCTTCGTTTTTTGAAAACCAACTTCCGAAATTATAGTTATTTTATAATTTTTGTGTTTTTTTTGTAGAAGTCGGTTTTTTTTTTTTGTAAAAACGTTATATTTTTATTTATCACTTTTTAGTGATCACAGCGTATGTTTTTTAAACTGGTGTAAATGATAAACAGTCATACGATTTTAGTAATCCCGGAAGATTTGCCATTGAAAACTTCCGTTTCCTATATATCCCTTCTTCATCAGATCTTAGGGCCCACCCCGAAATACTAAGATTCTCTAACAAACCATCTGTTTTTTTCATTTTACATCGACAAGAGTGATGAATGAGGACATCATCAATGTAGTCGAAGCGGGGCGCATTACTAGGGATTACTTAAATACTTGTCGTTAGATCTCAGGCAAAGTTAAATGGGTTTTCAGCTTTCGAATATAAAAAACATCATCATAATCGGTACACCCAGTAAAAAGTTTTGAGGAAACACACAAAAAAAATACAGTCGAATTGAGATCCTTCTCCATTTTGGAAGTCGGTTAAGTATAAATAAATATGTAGAAAAGTTAGCAATCGATGTTGCAATTCCGTATCGAGATTATTCAACATCTAAATACATCAGTCAATTCATCTTATCAAGCATCATTTATAATGTTTGATAAGATAAATACAGATTGTTTATCAAAAATAATCGCAGCCACACGGGTCGTTTTTCAAGGTTAAGCAACGCTTGCCATGGTCGGTCTGTAGATGGGTGACCATCTTGAAATACCGAGACTCCTCCGAGCCACGGAAGGCACGCTAACCCGTTGGTACCGGCTGTCATTTGTAGATCTTTGGCAGTCGTTACGGATTGTCAGAAGCCAGAAAATCTAACTCCAGTCTTGCCAAGAAGAACCGTGTTATCGAGACTGGTAGGCAGCCGCTCCATATAAAATACTAGTATTCAGCTGTATTAGGTTTGACTGGAAGTCGACCCGAATATATGTATATAATGTTATTATTTAAAAATCCTTTTACACTTGAACAAAACAACTAAATAGCAGCCTAACCTAACAAAAAAACCGCACTCATTTTAAAACAACAGGCGTCACTTTTCGTGAATCAATTATACTAATAAAAAGCAGTCAATCAAGTTCAATGTACACCGTACAGGGCCTTAATAGTTTCAAACCTCGACATAGTATAAAACAAAGTCGTTAACCGTCGTCCGTCTCTCTGTACGCATAGATCTTTTAAAATACGCAACGGATTTTAATGCGGTTTTCACTATCATGTAGAGAATATCCTTGTTATTAATGTAGCCTTTTAACGTTCCCACTACTGGGACACAGGCCTCCTCTCTAGGAGAGGAAATGGGTCGTAATCCACCACGCGGGCCCAGTGCGGGTAGGTGAATGTCACATGTCTTCGAATTTTTCCTTCAATACATTATAATTTATTAAAATCAAAACTGGTGTAGAAAAGCCGATGTTTTGTTATAAAGTTGATTATAAAGCTGAACAAATTGTTTGTTTGAACTCAAGAACTACGAATTCGAATTGAAAAACAGGAACGACCAATAGGTGCGGAGCGTCAATTAAAAATGTTACAAAAACGGGGTTATTTTTCTATCTCTCTCATGTGACGTAGACGAAGTTGCGCGGGTCAGCTAGTCAGTGAATATAACTCGTGCGAAGCCGGGGCCAGTCGCTAGTCTATACTAATATTATAAAGAAGTAACGTTTGTGAGGTTGTGACGTAGTAAGGGGTAATCTCTGGATCTACTGAACCGATTTTCAAAATTATTACACCACTAGCTGCTGCCCGCGACTTCGTCCCCGTGGAATCCCCGATTTTAAAACATTCTTTATCGCTGCTCCGCTCCTATTGGCTTAAGCGTGATGATATATAGCCTAAAGCCTTCCTAGATAAATGGTCTATTCAACCCAAAAAGAATTTTTCAATTCGAACCAGTAGTTCCTGAGATTAACGCGTTCATACAAACAAACAAACAAACTCTTCAGCTTTATAATATTAGTATAGATTAGAAAGCGATGTTATTGTGGAGTGTCATAGGCTATATTTTATCCCCGTATTGCCACGGGAACGGGAACAACGCGGGTGAATCCGCGGTGCGCTGCTAGTTGATAATAAAACAACGCGCTGTCAGCGCGACTCGCGTACTGATTGCGTCATGCATGCGACACCGCAGCACCTGCTCCCAAATGGATACTCATTCGTTCTATCATGAACGCATTTGCTATTCTTTGTAACTTAGTATTTGTTTTAATAAAATAGTTTTGTTAAAGAAGTTAATGGAGTGAATATTTTCTAAATAATAAAAATAAATCGATCGATTATTTTTTTTTCTATACTTAATATTTTTATTATACCATATTATTTTTAATTTTACATTTATACGTCATGCGACACTGCCGCTAGTAATTATGTAACTTAATTACTATGCACTCGTTCATACTATCAGGAACGCACTGATTTTTTGTAACTACGTATTTGAATAAAATAGGGAGGGACTAAAAAAGGGAATTTAAGGCATGATTTTTTAAAAGATAATATTAAGCAAGTATATTAAACTTATATTAAAAAAAATAACGCTAAAATATGGCGTCAAGAAATCATCCGCATTGCTGTCGACAGTGTGCCCAAAAAATCCAATTCTTACTTTTTTTTTGCCAAAATTGTTTCGTGTTACCTACTTTTAATTATTTTCGATTTTTTTTTTTTTTTTGAAAATAATCATAATTAAGTACTTACTTATTATTCTTTTTGTGTTCGACATTTATGGCAGATATTTCCTTATTCATGTTTTTTTTTCAAATCGGAGTTTCCAAGACAGTCATTCACATAATTAAATAACAGCTTTAATATTCTCTTTTCTCCACGTCGATAAGATATCAAGAAAAAAAAATAGTTTTAACGCTAAGATAACGCAAAAATCATCTAATACACAAACATTAAAAATTATAATCGCAATAAAAACAATGGACCGGTTCGAAAATATTAATAAAAATAAAGTTATTAAACACTAGCTTCAGTCCGCGACTTCGTCCACATGGAATAGTTACTAACCCCCCGGTTTTGGCACATTCTTCATTGTTGCTCCGCTCCTATTAGTCTTAGCGTGATGATATATAGCCTATAGCCTTCCTCGATAAGTTGACTATCTAACACTGAAATAATTTTTCAACCAGACCAGAAGTTCCCGAGATTAGCGCGTTCAAGCAAACAAACAAACTCTTCAGTTTTATATATTAGTATAGATATTACCGAGCCGCCATTTTGTATCAATGTCATACGCGTAATCTTTCGTTATGACATTCGGTATTAATGCTGTTTAATTTGTGGAAATATAGATTCAAACATTTCTTTTTTTCACAACGTATTACAGGAAATTATAAATCAACGTTATTTAATTTAGAAAAAATAAAGGAAACAATTTATTTCATAAGAGAACTCCTTTTAAAACTTCGACTGAGCGTTCTCAATGATAAGCGAAGCTGCCTCTTCAACGGTCATGCACATTTCCATACTGTTCGCGTTACATTGCCGCTTGAAATGACTTAAATTTCTGACGAACGTCTTGTTTGCACGGCAATGGACTTTATCAGCGTTTGTGTTAGCTGGTTATGAATAAACGGGTGTGCGGGCCGGCCCCTTGCGTCGATTGAGTCACGAACACCGCACCGTTCCTACTACTGCATTATTTCACGATAATTCTGTCTGTACCATGTTCATTGTTAACGATATACATTGCTTTGTCGTTACCGGTTTTTCTTTAGCCGCTAGCTCTAAACATGTAATGTACCGTGAATATAATAGCGGTAACATTTAAATAGAGGTTGGTATTACCGGGAGTTGACACGTCTTCGCAGACTCGACTGTCGAGTCGATTTATTTTTTTAGCTTATAGTATAAATACGTTTGATTATGACGAAATAGATAGTAAGTAATATACTGACAGGTGGGGTTATTTAAAAGGCGGAAAAGACAATGGGGATAAAATTAGAACAGTCAACGCGTAAATGCACATTGTCACAACACAAACAAAGATTTAAATAAATCTTACTAGTCAATAAACAAGTTAGGTATTTATCTGTCAACCGTGTTTTGTTTTAATAAATTAATTGTTGCTGTTCAATATTGAAACGTCGTATCAGCAAATTGATAGGAACGGTTGAAACACAGCTTTAATATTGCAATTGTGTAAGTGAATCGTTTTATTACTTATTGAGGTTATGAACAAATTGTGTTACAAAGAACAGCGGCGACTGACTTGAGGTTGAGCTGCACAAATAATAGAAACTCACGTAATCGCGAGAACATGGCGGATATTAGGAAAAAGTATGTTTTGTAAAAATATTGCGAGATCGCGTGCAGGTTTTGTAGGAACTCTATTTTTAAACAATATTAAAAAAAAGAAACTGAACTCGTTTTTATAATGTCATGCGGAAAAATCACTCATTTAATCTTAAATCCACGAACAGGTACATTTTCTTCGATTTCTTTATAAATAATATGTACAGTAGAAATTGACTATACTAGAAAAATAGTTTTTTTTTTTAAGAAAAGGAAGTACAAGCATTGTAATATGTACGAGTATATTCTTGTTTCCAAAGACTTTCAAGATCAATTTAAAAATATAACGGAAGTACTTCCCATTCTAATAAAATGTCTGCAACTGTAGATATTAATTTACAAACATGCAATATTTTTTGAACTGATAAGAATGCAGTGAAATACGTTAGACTCCTTTGGAAATGTGTCTGGCGGAAAATGGTAATAAAAATTACGCAACAGGTGAAGAAAAATGTTGTAAAACTAAATAGTAATGCAGTCTTATTTATAAGAAACACACTAACAAGATTAGTAAAAAAAAAAAAAAAAAAATTGACAGCTGTCAATTTTATTTCTGTTTTTTTTTTTACTAAACTTGAAAAAAAGAATTGTCAAAGCCCATGGCAATATATTTTGTTAATTACTTAAGAAAGAAAAAAAACTGATTCATGTTATTTTTTTCTTTGTAAAATCAACATAAATAATAAAGGGTTTGCCAATAGAATAACAAACACGTGACATAAGTGCTCGGTAAGGTAATGGTAAGATGATGACCGTCTCACGCAACACACGACTGCGTGAAGCAAAATGTGCGCAAACGATGTGATGTTTTTTATCTTGTAAAATACCAGTTTTCAACAGCATGTTTAGGTATCTCGTGAATATTTACATGCAGATAATTTTAAAATATTTCTGTATGATATATATTTTTAGTTAATAAAAATAAGGTTATTTAAAATAAGTTTTTTTTTTTAAATTGTATTTTGTAAACTGTATATAACAATATTTAAATCTGCAATATTTATTTTTTTTATTTTTTATTATTTATTTATCATTGTCCTAATTTATAATGATTTATCATTCTTATTCTTAAAAATAATTATATGTATTTACGTTATTTCTATCACTTTACCAATAAATGTTTTGCCTACTGACGTGGTATTTTTTCTCTGTACATAGCGGTACCACCATAAGCTTTGGTGCATTGCGTTTGTTGACAGTTTCAATAGTATGTGTTTAGCAGAAGTAAATAAAAAATATTCTAGCTTATTTATTTCTATCATTGTTTTTTATTATGTTTCTTTTATTTTTTTTTGGATGAACAGTCAAATAGAATTATCTTTTTAATTAACACAAAAATAATGTATTTTTCTTTAAAACTATTGATAAAACCGTGACATCAAATTGCGGAAACTAGAACCAAGACGCCCAAACAAAAATAGATGTATTTTTTCTTACACGGCACCTTGAATGCGGCCGATTTAAATGCTTTTCGCTAATAACTAGTATGTAACGCTCGTAATTTATTCATTACATTAAAACTTCAAAACGACTAGATTCATTGTTAAAAATATTATTTACTAAAACATTATGATCGTCGTATTTTCATTTAGTTTTTTTTCTTTCCTTAAAATATCATTTTTTTCTTTTGATTATAAATTGTGTTCAAATAATTGTAAGGGAAAAAAAGCAGAAAAAAAATTATTTATATTTTAGAGACAAATAGAACCTATTGCACATTTGCAAAGTTTTAAAATATCATCGCTCAAAACTGCACGTGATTTATATTACCTCGTTATGCCGATGACGCCATTTTTCTGAAATATTTTGATCAACGACAAACTGCGAACTTTGTATTATTCAAAAATATTTTACTATTTAAGAGCGTATACGCCAAACGGCATTTCATACAAATTTTCAAGTCGTTATTTTCCGAAATGACTGAACATGTAAGCAGGATACATAGGTAGTTCTAAAAAGTTAGTTGTAAACATTTTCCATAAATAGTGTTACAGTTAAATTAGACCCATTTTAAATTTTCAGGTATCTTTTTTACTAAGACATTTCGAAAATATTGTTAAAATATTGTAAAGTTTCATTATAATCTGTTCAGTCATTTCTCAAAATAGTAATTGTCAATTTGTATGAAATGCCATAATATGGCGTACACGCTCTTGTATATTCGTTCAGCTTAATAGAAATAGTTGTAGTTCAGGTAGTGAGGGGGTGCACTCTGCAACTCGTTTTGGTTTCTCCCCCACCCAATGAGCAGGAAATTTGGCTTCCGTGCCACTGTTTTTGGTACTCCAGTAATTTAATTTATTCTTGAACCTATTTAATTTGATGATGTTTTTAACAAAAAATGCAATACCTATGCGTTAACGAAATTCCTATTTAGAAGATTTCGGTTAAGTATTTTGCTCTCACGCATAAGTTTTCTAATTAATTCAAAAGAATTATGTAAAGTATGTCCGCATGATAAAATATTGTTAAATTATTTTATCACGCCCAAGTGCGACGTGGAGGCATTATCTGAAATGACGCATCGAATACTTCCTAGGCATACGTTCGCGTAAGCAGTAAGTTGAAATGTTGAAGGCTGAAAACATTCAAGATCAAAACCATTCGTCATTTATTTCGCAAAATCCAATTCACCTACAATCTGAAAAAGTAGCGTAAAAAAAAACATCCGCAACGAAAAGACGTTCCTATAATTTTATAATAAAAAATTGAAATGTCAGAAATACCACGTGCCATTAATATCGGCGCGTTATTTCGAACTAGGTACATTTCGAAAGCATTCGAACGTTCGAACAAAGAGCACGCAACTTGAACGCGACAATTAGAAGGCGACCGGTTACCGTGGCCGCGAGTGCGGCCCGCGCGCCGTCCTAGCGCCCACATCCGCGAATCAGACGGTTTATAAAAACGTCACTCAACATACCGGCCGCAAACTTCTCAGGCGGCCCGAGCGCAGCCCAGCCGGGCACGACGCAGTCACAAACTTCCTCCCAGCAGCGTGCCTTCTCTGCCCGGTCCCCGTAGTTGGGATCGTTGGTGTCGAACAAGCAAGCCCTCTTCTTCACCTCGGATATGATGAGACTACTCTTGATCCCGTCCCCGTCTTTAGTCCGGACCATGTCTAGAACTATGGAGCGAGTTGTACGCGCGGCGTAACGTTGGGTCGCGTGCGGATGTTCTGTGCGGCAAGTATACGTGAGCGGTATGCGCCTCTCGATGCCCGCGTGAAACTGGCGGGCTTGTGCGGACGGCAGCGCATCGCCCAACATGGCGGCCAGACGGCGGGGAAACAAAATAGGTGTGAGCGGAGCGCTGAGGCCGTTTGCGATATCGCCTTCTTCGCGCTAATAAATAAATAAGATGCATGCAACGTATCCTTACCGTTTTATAGCGAAAACGTCCAGTTTATACGCAGTTGAATTTTTGTCTACAAAATTACAGCATTATAAATTAAATAACATAGTATTTAGATAGATATCAGAGTCGGTAAATATGTAGATATGATACAAAATGCCGGCTGTACAAGTGAGTTAGAAGCCAGCTTGTTACGTAAGTTTAGCCGCGCTGCGTATCTTTAGTAGGTGGGTATCGCCCGTTCAGTTGTTTTTTTTATTATCTTTATTATTCATTTGAGGTGCTCTGACGTAGGCAAAGTATGTTTTTTTTTTGTAATATTCTCGTCTTATTAACTTAACTAGTTTGACAGTCGAGTAAATCAGATGATCAACTGAAGTCTTAAAACTTGTTGATGAATTTTATCTAGTCTTAAAACTTGTTAGTTGATGATTCGAAGACATGTGACATTCAGCAACCCGCACTGGGCCCGCGTGGTGGATTACGGCCCATTCCCTCTCCTAGAGAGGAGGCCTGAGTCCCAGCAGTGGGAACATTAAAAGGCTGATTATGATGAATTTTATAACTTCTGAGTCTGACTGGATGTCGTAATAGAAACCTGCATTAATTAGTAACGCATAAAATTTACTAAGAAATGGTGGAAAATCCATTTATGCAAACGTCTAAAAATACAAGGTTTTTAACATAGAGAGGGAAAACAACCAAAATCGTTCAAGTTCGTCGATACACGGTTATCAAAAATCCTCCATTCCTCAAAAACTCTGACGAAAAAATTTGCTGTAAACATTATTAGTAAATGAAACGAGCATACTTATCTAATAAGCGGGTACAAGTAATTAATGTAACGATGCAATAAACTCCGGCAAAGTGCGTCAAAACGGACAGACAACGCTCTGAATATAATATATCGTAACTGCTCCAAATAACAATAACAATAACAGATTTTACTGTGATGTTTTTTGAGTCCTAAGAATAAGCTGTTAATGGACAATGGCAGCCGCCCATACATTGTTTTAGCTGAGATGAAATTCTTACGTCTTTAAATGAAAAATATCTTGTTTAACTCAGCTTCACCTTCTGAACTAGTATATACAAGAATTTTGGTTCAAGAAGGCCGACAAAAATAGATATTCAGTCATGAACTTTTGTAGGTTATGTCTATGGTAACTTGGTAGGTAAAGGGCCCCCGAGACGATCAAATACACTTTACAAGTCGTCGTTTCACGTTATATTCAATAGGTATCTAAAAAATAATTTATTGTAAAACTGGTTTGAGGCAGCCAGTCGCCGAGAGCATTGTTTTAGGTATTGAAGCAATTAGATTTATCTAACATTTTGATATATTATATAATAATTACTTGCTAAGCTTCGCATGCTTATCAAGTATTTATAAAATCTTAGAATGTGTGTAGAAATATCGAGTTGATAAGAACCAATAAAACAAGTTTAATTTTTAAATCTATATTTATTCTTCTTCATCCTCTTACAATTATTTCACCCAGAAATTCTGTGGGTGTGGTAATATTTTGCCGATGTCAGGCCCATCCTCTAAATACCAGACTAGCGTCATTACATGAGCGTAACATCCTACTGTGCGACGATGAACTAAACAATTACAGCAATGTTTACTGATTCCTCTCCGGCCAGGAATATCATTCAGTTGATACACAGGATTCGTGTCGGTTTGCTCTACGACCTTCCATCTGGCGGTATCTAGCAAATAACTAGTTCACTGATAAGTAATCCAAAACAATAAGGCAAGATCGGCGTCCAGTATTGAAAAAGCTCAATGTCACGGGGAAAGTCTTGCGAGTCCTTAAACACACAGGTCACACAGGGGCATATCACAGTCCATAATATCCAGTCCGTACAAATGAAAATTAAAAAAATACGGGAAAAAACAATAGAGAGCACTGATTGAATATGGTATTAACCACAGGTATCAACTCAACCAACAACAATCGTCAGTAATCAAACTATTTTTTTTTTAGATTCGGGATACTAGTCTTTTTGCCAGTCATTAAAAGCAATTTATTTATTTTTACATCACAGTGTTTTGACCTCCCTGCAGGGAACACTTACACTTAAAAATAAATTATATAGTTACTCCATTTAATTATTCACTTACTCCGTGATAAAAAAAATAAAACTGATTACAATTAAATAATGCTGTACTTACTGTCACTTGGCAGGATAAATATAAAATGGCAACATTACACGGTAATCAAAAAGTCAAATAACTTTTCATTTAAAATATCTTTTATCTCCGGCCTGATCTAGTAAATGTAATACATTGAAAAAATATAGAAAAATAATGGAACTTCCGTCGTATATAAGTCACTTTTAGACGCTTAAATTCAAGTCAGCTAAAATTTCGCCATTGTTCTTTGCTTCGGATAAAACTAGTCGAAGGAAATTAAAATGTTTTATTATTTTATAACCGAAATTTTGTTTAGGAATAATTTGGATTTATCACACTACTATTTCAGAACATCGTGCGTATCGTTCTATTGCAAAAACTCCAATAGTTTTAAGTTAAACAAAATAGTAAGGCTAGTTCTTTTAGGGTATGTTTTTTTTTTTTGGAAATATTTTAACATTCTCCCAACATAAAAACTACATTTCAATCGATGTATCAGCATATTGTAAATCACTAATTCCAAACTTTTCCTAATAATATAATCAAACTCAAGATCGAACCGTTTCGTTGTCAGCAATTTGTTAAACGCTCAGAAAATACCACGCCACTGCTCGCAATTCTCCAAGGAACATACTGAGACCGACTCGGTAGTAGGGTTTGTTAGTACCGGAACTGGGCCCCAAGTCTGCTATTACAATAGTGTCAGAATGGCCTATCATTGATTTCATCATGGTTGATTTTGACAAGTATAGTAATCTACTAATATAATAGCGTCACTATGACTGTCCAATGGTCAACCACTGACACTCCATTGAAAGAAATGGCATGGAATGGTAATCTCGTACAGAATGACAAATGAATGACAGACGTATGCAGTAATCTGCTAAAATTTTGACAGTTCCTTTGATCAGTGACTTACCTTTAAATCGTCGTTGTGCAGTCATTTCTTTTAATAGCTCGGTTATCAAAAATTATTACAGGACCATTGACCGACTCGTGATCGACCATTATGAATTTAGCAGATTACGAACTTTTAGCAAGATGACAATGGGATCGTGTTGGAATGACAAATTTATAACAATAGCAGACTTGGGGCCCTGATCTGGATTTTAGAATTCCCGGTACTAGAGCATACCCAATACCGGAAAATACCGGGAAGTTCTGATACTTTTGGTAATCCAGAAGAAAAAAAACTTTAAATGCTTTTGCAATTGTTTATTTATGACTGAGACGAAATTTGACAACACAAATACTTTTAAAAATATTTAATCAACGGTAATTCACCGAATTACTTTGGTAATTCACTAAACAGCTCTACAACTACAACTAGGTCAGTGAGATCACAACTTCACAATCTTTGAATTTACAGTCAGTAAAGTATCTATTAAAAAAATCAATGAAGTGTATTTATCAATATTAGAGCTACGCACATAAAAGAATCTTAATACATATACAGGAAGATTTTTTAATTGCGCGTAGTTGGCCAAATCAGAAGCTATGAAGATATCGAAAAACACTGTAAGGATTCTCGAGCCCGATTTTAATGAAAACTAAAACAGCAGCATTCGATTTTTGAAAAAAATCGTATTCCTAGCCAAGAACTGGTTTGGGTGATTTTGGAAAAAACATTGTACCTACCTACCTACCATTTATTACACCATCTGAAAATGTCGCTAGTTAGGTTCAAATTCTGGGGAGTAGGTAATAATAACACATGGCAAACGAAAGAAAAGCGCCATTTTTAACAACATACTCTTTTAAATGTTAAAGACAAAAAATATATAGGTGTGGAATTTTCAAAAATCTTTGATGCATTCCTAGTTGAAAACTAAGATTTCAGCTAGGAAACACCGGCCTCATATAGATTATAACGGCCAAAAAATATTGACGTGTAAAAGTACTTACAAAATAAATATCCTTTATCATTTATTGTTATTTAGCAAAACCAACCCGAGAATCTACAATTGCATCATTGGATTTTTGAAAAAATATCAGTTACGGTTTAAGTATTACAATTATGTATATGTTTAGTCAGAAATTCAAAAATGAATTTTCCCAGGTGTGTAATTGTGTACATATCAGCGACACGACTGACTTCCTGGCTAGGAATGCCGATTTTTGAAAACTCCAATGATGCAGTTTTAGTTGTCATCAAAATCGGGCTTGCGACTCCTTTCAGTGTTTTTCGATATATCAGTTTCGGATTAGGCCATCTACGCACACATTAAAAATTCACCCCGTATATCGGAATGGTTTAGATTTCCCGGTACTGAAAATATAAAATATAAACTATAAATCTCATTTTTTTAGACCCGGGAACAAACCCTACTAGGTACTATCGAGTAAGGTGTGATATTGTACACCCATAGTTCAGCAGTAAATTCTCTAAATCTGATTATGAGGGCTGCCTTTTAAGTTGTGTCGTTTGAAATAAGTATAGACGATGTAATACATTATTAACATTTATTGTTTTTCAAAGAATTCTCCGCAATATTTAATACACTTTTGCATGCGTTCGAACCAGTTTTTTAAATATTTATTCCACTTCGAAGTGGGGGTAAACAAAATGGCCGATTTGTATACGTCAACAGCTTCTTCGGGTGTGCTGAAACGTTGACCACGAAGACTTTGCTTAATTTTGAGGAACGTATAAAATTGTTAGGGCTCAAGTCAAGGCTGTAAGGCGGGTGATCTAAAATTTCGACATTTTGTGTGCTCGAACACATCTATGTATCGCGGGCGGTGTGCGAACTTGCATTGTCATGTTGCAGTATCATACGACGTCTTGAGTTATTTTTTCGAAACTCTGTGATGACTTGTGGCAAACAAACAGTGGTATACCAGGCAGCGTTAACCGTCTTGCGATCTTCTAGTACAATAGTGGCGACGTGACCACCCTTTGCCTCAAACGTGGCAACCATTTTTTTTAAGTCCGTGACCGTGAGCCTATGACTTTGGTCGGTTTTGTCTCACCTTGGAAGACCCAGACAGTTGACTGCTGCTTGAAATCTGAATCTGTATATCCAAGACTCGTCATCACTAACCATATCATAAACGTGTTTTGACTCTCGCTGCAGAGTTTTGCGACACCATACACGGGCTGCTTTTTGGTCGTCGCTAAGCAAATGTGGTATCCAACGAGAGATTAACTTTCTTACGCCGAGTAATGCTACCTCTATTTCACGGTATGTCACATGACGATCTTCGACAATTAGCTGCCGCACGGCGTCGATATTGTCTTGCGTCATGGCGGTTTTTGGACGACCTTCACGTGGCTTGTTACTGAGTGCCCACGTTGAAATTCTAAATACCAGCCTTCTACAGTCCTAAGACACGGTGCTGCATCACAAAACATAGAAGTGATCTCCTCAAAGCACTGAAGTCGCGTTAATCCCCTTTGAAATTGTAGAAAATGATCGCAAGCATATTTTCCTTTGATATCCATTTCCATTTTTACAACCGACTTGTCACCTTTGAATAGGCGCGAAAACTATTCGACCGATCAAAAAACATTCTTTTGTTTTATAATTCTAAATTCAAAAAGATGAAATAGCCATGTTTTCTTTTTAATAATTGCGTGAGGTTTGCGAAGGCAACTCTGTATTGTTATGTTGTTAGAACTTTATAAGTGCCTCAAAAAATCATCTGTTGTTTTTTTTTAGAGAAAGACAACTGACATTTTCTAAAAAAAAAAAAATGTGAATAAAGTTTTCTCAATAAAAATCAACTTATATTAAATATAAAACTATGTAACTCGTTGTCAACAATCATAAACTCTTCGTCCCCGTAACGTAAATAAATAAATGGCTCAAAGCATTGTGGATTTTTTTAAGGTAATCCAGCCAATAATGCTTATTATTGCAATGTAATAAATTAATCCAGACGTGGACTTGTTTTTCTTTGGAAAAGCATATTATTATGCGAATTTATAATGTGCATAAACATTTCCCAATAATAAAATGAACTTCGTTCAAAACGGAACTGAAGCCTTGTCAGCAATTTGTTTAACACTTATGAAACTCTTCGTCCGTCGTAATCCTCTAAGGAACGTACCGAGGCAGACTCGGCATTACCGAGTGAGCTGGGCCCCAAGTCTGCTATTTTTATAAATTTGTCATTTCAACACGATCCCATTGTCATTTTGCTAACAGTTCGTAATCTGATAAATTCATAATGGTCGATCATTGGTCGGTCAATGGTCTCGTAATATTTTTTGATAACCGAGCTATTAAAAGAAATGACTGCACAATGACGGTCTAATAGTAGGTCACTGATCAAAGGAACTGTCAAAATTTTAACAGATTACCGCATACGTGCGTCATTAATTTCTCATTTTGTACGAGATTACCATTCTATGCCATTTCTTTCAATGGAGTGTCAGTGGTTGGCCATTGAAAGAAAAGTCATAGTGACGCTTTTATATTAGTAGATTACCAAACTTGTCAAAATCGACCATTATGAGATCAATGATAGACCATTCTGACACTATTGTAATAGCAGACTTGGGGCCCTGTGCTATTGTATACCTTAGTTCAAAAGTAAAAATAACTTGATAGATAGATAGATGAAACATTTATTTAGTGCAAGAATCGAGGACACACAAAAGCACAATCACATGAATTATAATAACACTAGAAATTATTAATAGTAAGATAAGAGTTACCTACATTTAAAAAATTGTCGGAATTTTTGGAAGAACATTACGTGCCAGACTTGCCAGACTAACAACCGACGTAAAAAAAAAAACTAAAAAAAATTAACTTACTACTTTTTATTTTTTGATATCCTGTATACTAAAACGCATAATTGATTTTTTTCTTAAAGTCAAATAAACATGCTCCACGAAACGCTATAAATCGCATTCTACTCAATAAATATTATTATCAACCGACTTCTTACAAACGAGGAGGTTCTCAATTCGACTGTATTTGTTTTTAATTCGGAACTCGATTCGAAAATAACTTTAATTTCGGAACTCGGTGTTTGTGGTTGCTTTTTCGTTTTTTGAACACCGACTTCCGAAATTAAAGTTATTTTGTACTTTTTGTTGTTTTTTTTCACAAATTCGGTGGTATTTTTTTGTTAAATGTTTTTTAATTTTTCTTTTTAGTGGTACAACCCCACCTAAACGTCTAATCACATTGGTGTAAACAATAAACAGACATGCGATTTCAGAAAGATTTGCTATCATGTATTTATATCAAATCCGTTTCCTATCATCTCTGTTTTTCATCAGATCTTCAACAATTTTTTTTTTATATTTTAAATACAAGTTATTCACACATAAGTGTATGGGGGTAGGTATTTTTTTTCGCGATTTTAGTGTCAGTCCCGTAGTGAAAGTTGTTCATAGTTATGAGTACAGTGACCCTTTAAGTGGTATTGCGTTTATTCTGTTACACGTTGTATAATTAATAAATGGCTCCAAAAACGTGAACATTTACAAACGAAAAAAACATTTCATTTAAGTTGTATTTTACATATTAATAAATAAAAAGGAACAGCACACGTTTTTAATGGAATTTAGATAATTATGCTCATTTTCAAGAATTCAGAGACACAACAATAAATAACTGTTGATGTATAATCACTTAAAAAAATATTGTCTAATATTTTTTCTATTGTCACGTAAAAGAAAAATGAAGACGATACTGTAATGCGTTTAAGGATCGAGTGACGTCACGCGATGGTACACTTTTATACCAACAAGTGACGTAGCCAGCCCCCACTCCTGAAGTTTGATGCGCTTTTATCACTGGCAATTATGTGGATTTGAAAAGGCAAAAAATATCTTTGTTAAGATTTTTTTAATGTAACAGACGGACCAAGTAGATTTATTATTTTTCTATCTAAGGAAATACCATCCACATATCACATTGTCATAATAATTTTGTGATTCTTGTCATTGGAGAATCTGGCTCCTAAAGAAAGATACTAAGAAAATAGTTATGCTTCCTAAAAACAAGCCTCTTTCTTACTGAGAGCTACCAACAACGCTCTCACACTTGACTTGATTGATTAATAAAAGAATTAAAAGATAAAATTTTATCAATATCGAAGTTTTGTACAAATCATATAATGTCGATCACGGTCATGGGCAGATAGCAAGATACTATTGATTTAGAATAAATTTATGTAAATAGGAATTTTGTAATCTATACTAATATTATAAAGAGGTAACGTTTATGAGTTTGTGACGTTGTAAGGGGTAATCTCTCCAGAGATTACCCCTTACAATCTACTGAACTGATTTTCAAAATTATTTCACCAATAGAAAGCTACGTTATTGTGGAGTGTCATAGGCTATATCTTATCCCCGTATTGCTACGGGAACGGGAACAACGCGGGTGAAACCGCGGGGCGCTGCTAGTTTAAATTTAATCCAGAAGCTCTTGGCTAAATAATGACTTCACAGTTCGATCTTTAGGTCAAGGTGCGCTTGCCGAGACGTGCAGGCTATCATCTGTAGTTTGTTTCAAATTCTTTATTGATTTTAAGGGATTTTTGTACATAAAAATGACGAATCCCATCGTCCCTTACACTAATGTCTCTATTGCAGATTTTTGATGTCTACGTTAGTCAGAACACAAACACAAACAGAATCTGACACCTGTTTCGCCAAGGTTCGACGTTCGGTTGGCAGTGGTTGAGCGTTCGGCCGCTGCGCTACGTGTCGCGGGTTCGAACCCCGCACGGAACAAATGTTTGCATGGAGTACAGTTCCGGGTCAGGGTGTCTTGTGTATGTGAGTATTCATGTTTGTGAACGTACCCACGATACAGGAATAAATCCTAGTGTGGGGCAACGTTTTTATAAAGATAAAAGAAAAAAAAGGGGTACTGTATGACTCAGTTACAAGGTGTGGGGATGAAATAATTAGTCGCTGTATGAAATACCACCCCTAAGCTGCATCAGGGTTTTCTGGAAGCTGACTCAAACATATGTATATGGAAGCCTAAGTACATTGATTTTATGTAAATAGGAATTTAATAATTGTACATTATCTATCACACCTATAATCTTCACTATCCCGATTTATTTTAAAAATGCATAGATTTCCCTAACGGACGGAGAAGTGGTGTGTCATTATTTGCGGGGCGGCCGTGGGCAGGTCTTGTCTGCAAAGATTGTCAGTGCAGGTATGGATTGCACTAAAAATAGACTGGGGTGACGATCTCAAAGTATACAGGGTGAAAGTTTCAAGTGGGCGAGGATGGGCAAATTAGAAACTATTAGGTAATACTCAAAGGAGTCTAGAGTCTCTGGCGTTTGTCAACCCCATATATGTATATAATATGTACTTATGTATGTATTTGTGACGTTTTGACATTCGCCTTCGCTACGCTACGCTACCATTATTAGTATTAATAATCGGGCTAGTTTCCGCAACTCCACGACTAAGCGCGTATTTAGCGTGCAGGTGGGACAAATATGTCATTCGATCCACCCCAGCTCCCCAAGGAAGGCCAGCAACGCCTTCGTGTTACCTACTAACAATCTCACCGAGGGTGTCTGGGTTACCGAAGTACTTAGCCCTGTAATCGGCGACTACGGGGCAGCTTAGAAGCAGATATGCTGCTGTCTCATCCTCCTCCATGCAGGCTCTGCAAGGCGGGCTGTCAGTGACTCCTACGCTACCATATTTCTGATTTCATATTTATCTCCTATTAGTTCTGGATGTGGCCATCCACGACCCCTTAAAAAATAATTCTGAAGAGCACCTCAATATGTATGTACTCGTGCATGTATTGCGATAAATAGTCACCCACCACTCAATCAGATTATCTTGCTGACCGTACTTAGTTCATAGTAACAAAAATTCGACATCGAAATTCGATAGTCACGGTTTGAAATCTTCATTTCAAGGTAGTTTCAACATAAATGGACGCAACGGACGTAAGACAAACCATTGAATTGAATGGCAGATAGCATTCGCTATAATGCACTGATGCTCAGTTGCTTTTGATGATTACATTTTACTCTCACAGTTGAACTAGCCTTAATACAAAACGTAATTTAACAGTCTTTGTTTCAGTATTGTATGAAGGTTTTAAAAAACTGGGGCTGATCTAGCCCCAGATTTTTTTTGGGATTTGTTGTCAGTTTGGTTGAGAATAAACCATGCATGGTTGTCGCAAGCTTAGGCTATGATTAAATCTAAACAAATTTTCCTTTGAGTTGCATATGGACCAATATTGAGCCTATAGTAAATCTGTACTAAAATTAAAAAGAGGAAAGATTTGAGAATTTTTCAAATCGGTTCAGCCGACCGATTGAACCGATTTGAAAAATTCTTTCACTGTTGGGAAGCTAAATTATCCCCGGGTGACATAGGCTATATTTTATCCCCGTGTTCCCACGGGAAGGAGACTACGCGGGTGAAACCGCGGGGTGCTGCTAGTTATACTATAAGATTATGTTCTAAGTGCCTATTTACGGCCGAACCCAATAACCGATCTATCACATGCTGGAGATAGAAAAACAAATGAAACAACAGAAAACCTATACAATTTTTCTGTTGTTTCATTTGATTTTCTATCTCCAGTATGCGATAGATCGGTTATTGGTTTCGGCCGTTAGTCAGCATTATGCTTAGCGGTTTTCATTTTGCGTGGGTCTTTCGCCATATCTTCTTTACACGCATATTTCTTTTTTTTCTCTCACAACCAATTTGACCGAATCAACTGGACCGATTCAATTGAAATTTGGTACACACATAACTTCTGTGACCCAAACGGACGCGTTATGTATCTTAATACATTTTGGTTCCGGGGATAACTTTTGGGAAAATAAACTAAAAATTACAAAAACAAAAATAAAAACAAACTGTACCGTGTGACATTTCAAACGAAATGCCTTCTTCATAATTTTAAATAGTTTCGTAGTTAATCAAGAAATTAGACGAAAAATTACCATTCTATTTATTTCCAAAGTTGCACGAGTCACATGAGAACGACTTGGACTTGGCCAATTTTTTATGGCATACGTCATGCTTGGCGCAAAACTCTTTTTCACACGCCTTTAGCCTACCGTTTTCGGTACGCTAGGACCAGAGATATTAAGTACCTACGTAAGTCATTAATTATTGACAGATGGCATCTCAGCATTGTGAGTTTCCAAATTACCTGACAAAGGATCACTATTCTTAACAAACACAGAAGCATTTTGGGTTTATGGCAAGGGAAAAATGACTCGAGTATAGAATAGTAGTTTTGACTACGGAGATTAAATCTACTATTTTTAGGCTACTATTTTTTATATTTTTAAATATTTTTATAAAATTGTATTTTAATATTTAAAAATGTAATTTATTTGTATTTATCCAATGAATAAAAGAAACTTTGGTTATAACCATATCAAAGTAGAACTTTAACAACAACTTGCGAATTTTTGTGATCTTACGTAATAACTATCGAGACAAGAGACAAGAAAAAATAAGACATGGTCGACCCCCCTAAATCCCTCCTAAACATTTACACCTTACATAATAAATTAATGGCCCCTTATGTTTTAAATATGAGTTTATCTTTGGTGAGCTCGCTGTCTCCACTTTGTCACATATAAACCTTTAAAGGTACTAGACAAGGGATATTTGTGTATAACTTATGTATTGAAAAATATTTTTTTTTATATCAGTTTGGTTTTTGGTGTAGACCCGTCGTGTGCGATTTGAACTCACACTTGGCCGTATTTTGTTTTGTACTGTCAGTCTGTCTCACCTGAGCGGGGAAGCGGTGTGTCATTATTTACGGGGCGATCGTGGGCAGGTTTTGTCTGAAAAGACTGTCTGGTCATGTATAGTGTGCAGTAAAAATAGTCTGGGGTAACGATAAGTGTACACAGGGTTAATGTTCCAAGTGGGCGTGGATAGCCAACTCCGTAAGTAGCAGGAATGCCGAAAAATACTCATTTTTTTCAATTGAATTCAAACAGAACGGTCGAAACCAACAACACTATTTAAACAATATACAGGGTTATTTGTAAAACACCAACAACCTCTTATGCTCATCATTATGAACAACTTTTACTATGGGACCAAACCTGAAACCGCTAAAAAAAAAATCTGCTGTTTACTTAACTTTTTTTGCTTGCACGGTAATATTACTACAAATCCCAGTAACCAATTTCTCATTATTATCAAAATACTTTTTCATTTTCTTACGTTACCTAAGCTTAACTTTATAGCTTTTAAAATCCAATGACGTAATTCACAAAAATCGGTCGCGAAACTCCTTTGAATATTATTCGCTTAGTTTCGGATATGGCCAATAGAATATAGATAAAAAATATATAATTATGTTTAGTCCGTCACGTCATCGCGTCAGTTAGATTATAGAAAAATATTGGACATGTATTGTTTCCTTTATCAAATCTATAAAAACTGACGAAGATAAAAAGCATCAAAGATCAGGAGTGGGAGCGTGTGACGTCACTGCCCGGTAAAAATTGTAGCGAGTAGTGACGTCACACGAGTTTTCAACGCACTGTATCGTCTTCATTTTTAGTTAATGTGAAAAAAGAAAAAATACGTCTCCAATATTTTTTGGAAGTCTATCTTACGGACTAATTAGATTTTTTTAGGCAACTAGCCTATTATGGCCTCTTGAAAAATTAACCCTGAAGGGTTGCGGAATTTGCTCGAAAGAGTAACCGCAGCACTAAAACGCGGCGGGCACAAGAAGGATCACGGGTGGGTTGTAGTCAGTAAGAGTCTGACACTCCCTTCCGCTCCACCCAGAGCGGGAGAAGTCATTCGAAATCGACGAGAAAATTAATAAGTGTTAATAAAAATAAAACTTTTATCATATAGATATAAAAAACTTATAGAAACGAGAAGTAACGAGCAGTGATAAAAACTTAGAATCAGTTAGCATGAATGTTATAATCGACGTAAAAATAAATGTTAAGACATTTTGGCCCTTGCAGACCACATATTGGGAACCCCTGATCTACACTTTCAGTTTCTTCTCTCGAAGGTTCTAATAAACTATTACTGCGTAGTCCACAATTACCGGAAGCCGCTGCGCCAATAATGCGCCATCTTTCTAAAACGAGTATAGAGCCCGTTGTCATGACAACGTTAGTGCTTTCCGTTTCCTTCCACTTAAAAAAAGACGCAATCCAATATTAATATGAGAAATGAAGTTGTTGTGATTTTCTGATAGTGCTGAACAGATTAAACACACTAACTAACACATACATAATTAAAAAATACGCCTGCCATGTCAATAAGTGAACTAAAAATTTAAAAACAAGATAGATAATAATCCTTTTATTGCAGTCGGGAGACGGTTCCTTTGGATAGTTCTATACAGGTTATAGTTCACTTTTTGACATGGCAGGCGTGTTTTTTTATCTTTTTTATTATTTGTTATTTTTATGCCTTTTTTGCAAGCTTTAAACGATGACAGATTATACGAGTATGTAGTCTAATTTTCATGCAAACAAAATACCTACATATTTTTTTTATTTATGAACCACGGCTTCCCCATGCCCTTCTAACGATACCACATACATTCATACATACATACATGAACCCTGAAAACATTACACTCCTTTTTTTGGGCAGTCGTGTAAAAAATCTACATCAGAAATCATGCTTTTGAGTGAAGCAAGTTGTTGTGATTTTCTGATAGTCCTGAATTATATATAATATATGATATAAACACACTACCTAGGGGTCATTGTACTCATCAATTACGAAAAACTTTTACTTTGGATAGTTTTTGAAAAAAAAAAATCAACAGCTCAGTACATTTGGTTAAATTATGCCCACATAAATGTAGATAAGTTTGGGTGAAATTATATTTGTGATTTCGAAGTTTATCTCATAGTATATAATTGTAATTGCTTATAATAACGAGTACAATGACCCCATTTTGATTTTGCGTTTAACCTGTTACTCCCTGCTTAGTATGATTTACATATTTTCGTATGTAATTTATTTAATGAACACCACAGCCCTGTCCTGTCTTCATAAAATGTTGTTGGTAAAATCACTTTTTGTTTTCTCTGATTGCAGGTTTTGTTCAAGAGTTTGCTTGTTAAACTTTCTTGCCTAAATTGCTGAACCTATTCAATCGAATCCCGCACGAAATCTCAATTCGGGATCCTGAAAAATCTTTTTTTTTTTGAGAGAACTAGCTACAGAACGCGATTGTAGGGTCTAAAAATAATCAACTGCCTGACACACTGGCTGGCTGTTGATTTTTTTAATAAGTCTGTTTTAAATTTTAAAGGCTAGAAAAATATTGGATGCGATAAAACAAAAATCTCCCAGTAAGTGCTTGTGGAATCGTGGGGCATCCCCTGTCGTAGAATAACTTGATTAGATAACTTAAAAGACCCGGTTCATTTAACTGCTGATTCTACTGCTAAAAATACCACAGAGCTCTTTAAAAAATGTCATGCCGAAACCAAACAATTTTCATAAATCATGATAATTATCGCCATTCCTCTTAAAATGATCTAAAAAAATGTCCGCGACAGTATATGTATATCTTTTAAGATTAACTCACTAGAACCGTTTTTATGGTAATCAAATTTGTTCGAAAGGGATGAAAGTTTGTATTAAACTTTGTCAATTTTAAACCGATCGGGCTGAGAGTTTCAAAATCGGGGTTAAAGTAACTATTCCACGCGGACGAAGTCGCGGACAAAAGCTAGTAAGGAGTAAATATAGAACGATGTCCCCACCCATTTTTCATTTAATTCCATATTTTTTTAGGTCCGAGAATCCAGCAGATTCCACGGTAGGGACAACCGTAGAATCTGCATTACTGACTCTGGAAAAATGGCGCGGTATTGCATTCCCTAATTGTGATGTTTTTTTTACAGAGGATGTCTTTTGCGACAATCTATATTTACTCGAGCGAAGTCGTGGGCAAAAGCTAGTTCTTCATCATTCTTAGGGTTCCGTAGTTACCTTAAAAGAAAAAAACCGGCCAAGTGCGTGTCGACCCCGCACTGTGTCCCGAGTTACAAAATAACCGAACCCAAACACAACTACTATCACCATGACAAAAAAAAAAACACAATTCCGAGCCCATTTTCGTGACCTTCAGAAGATAATGCATAGGTACACCTACTCGGAAAAAATCGCGACTCGATTCCCGTGTATACGAACTATCTACAAACGAGACTGTATGGAGACCAGGGGCCGTATTATGACATCTTAAAACCATCATGTTTTCTGTGTGAGAAAAGGATAGTGCTATTCGCCCTGTATAGCTGCGTCTCTTTTTCACACCGAAAACATGATGGTTTTAAGAGGTCATAATACGGCCCCTGAGTAGGTACGCGAGTCAGACTTGTACAATGTACATGTCCGGTTTATTTGTTACGAATTTAAAAAATAAATTAAAAAAAACCTGTTATTTTTCTTCATTTACCCCCAACCCTGCCCTGCCCTTATCGCCAATGATTTGGAATTGCCGCAACATAAGTTCGTCCATAGTCGCCCTCTCGCGTTTATTCGTTCGGAAAACCCGATCAAATCTTGTGCCGACAGTGGACGCCTTCCCGTTTTGCCGACCAAATGAACGCGACGATCGCGTATTCGCGCATGATCGCTTGCTTTGTATTAGGACGACGCTGACGCCACACAGAGTCAGCACGACATTTCTTTATTCAAGGCTTGTGACTGTATATTAACAAACTAGCTTCTGCCCGCGACTTGGTCCGCGTTCAATAGTTACTTTAACCCCGATTTAGAAACTCTCAGCCCGATCGGTTTAAAATTGACAAAGTTTCATACAAACTTTCATCCCCTATTTTATCCCCTTGGGGGTAGAATTACTCAAAATCCTTTCTTAGCGGATACCTACGTCATAACATCTACCTGCATGCCAAATTTCAGCCCGATCCGTTCAGTGGTTTGGGCTGTGCGTTGATAGATCACTATATCAGTCAGTCAGTCACTTTTGAGTTATATATATGTATTTAGATAGAAGATAGATATTTATGTACTTACTTTCTTGGGGTCCTGAGGAATATCAGCTCGGTGTCTTTTCTTCGTGGGTTTTCATATGCAGCTTCCATTGTTTCCGAGATGAGAATCTGCGCAAAACGAAATCTATTATTTATTTATTAAATTTAAGGATCACCAACGAGTGTTACAAAATAATAAAAAACATGCAGGAATACAAAAAATGGTAGTTAACATCCACAGCTTGTGTATAAACCGAGCATACATGGCTCTAACAAAAATAAAACACAATAGAAACGTCAAATAATAAAAGTAATGTCAAAATTAATCAAAATATGTGAATATGTCAATCCATTAAAATAAATTATAATTGAAATAAAATAGTTTAAATGTCTTGGATTAAATTAAATTAAATCGAATTAAAATTCTAGATTAGATAAAATAAAATTAGATTATATAAAATAAAATATCAATGAATTAATTATTTTATAGCAGTGATTGGAGTGATAAATCAAAGGTCCTCCGCCTGAAACTACTCATTCAATTTTCTCTTAAACGTGTCCATTATTGTGAGTTTCTGAAATTTTATGAATATGTAGTAATGTGATGTGAGTGTCTGAGGTAGCTTGCCTTTCATATTGTCTTTGGCTATGTGAGTGAGTTTAGGTAGGTGCGTGGCTTTGGCCCTGCAAGTGTCTTTATCCCCGTGAGTGTCTTTACCCCCGTGAGTGGTTTTTCCAAATTCAGTATCACCAATATCACCATAAGCGGCGTTCACCTCGTGTTTTGTCCGGAGTGACTCTAGCTCCGTAACCGTAATTTTGCCAAGTGGGTTACGTTGCCCTCTCAAGCGACTGTAGCGCCGTGATTGTCTTTTGCCTTGAGCATATTTGGCCACGTGTGTAACTCTTACCCAGTGAGTGTTTTTAGCACCGCGAGCGACTTAAGCCCCGTGATTGACTTGACGTGGTTCCTCTTGCTGGAGGCACTTGCGGGCTTGTTGCAGATATCACACTCAGGATGACGTTTAAGCTGGACAGGGATGATACATACCTTTTATCACACTTATCGCACTCCAGCGATCCCTGTTTGTGCACAAACTTGATGTGGAGTGTCTTGCTCGCGGCTCTTGAGAATGTCTTCTTGCAGATTTCGCACACATGCTGTTGTTCGTCGGAGTGAGAACGGAGGTGGGCTTGTAAACTGGGGACAAGCATAAGCATAATCAGCCTTTTAATGTTCCCACTGCTGGGACTCCGGCCTCCTCTCTAGGAGAGGGAATGGGCCGTAATCCACTACGCGGGCCCAGTGCGGGTCGGTGAAAGTCACATGTCTTCGAATTTTTGGTTCTAGGACATGCCGGTTTTCTCACGATGTTTTCCTTCACCGTTTTGAGAGCAGTGGTGATGAAATATATTACACAAAGTAATGCGGGTTTAAACCCGCGACCTACTATTCGTAAGTTGGGGCCATTACCACTCAGCCACCACTGCTGGAAGAATGTTAATTAGCTGTTCTACGCATAATTTATTTTGAAGAACAGGAATGATGTACTCCCAAATGATATATCGTAGGTAAGAGGCACACTTCAGAACCGAAAATTCATTGACATGTATTATTTACCACCAGCGGGGTGGTGGAGGAGGGAGGATCCGTGTGGAGGATTAAAGTCCGTATATTGGTTTACGATGGACCTGCGTAACTATTTCTGTGTCACATAAGAGACAGAAAAACATAGCCGTGTTCGCAACATTTTTCACGGATCCTTCGTTATTATTGGTCGTACCGTCAGATCAGTGGTTTTTGCGTGATGATTCAACAAACAGACAAAAATTTCAATAATTGCATTTTTGTTTTCTATGTCAGTTACATGTGTCTATCTACAGTCATGTGAGTGACTATCTGTGGTCACTTACATATGTGTATATCTATAGTCATGTGAGTGACATCTGTGGTCACTTACATGTGTTTAATCATGTGAGTGACTATCTGTGGTCAGCGCCATATGTCTATCTATAGTCAGGTGAATGACTATCTGTCGTCATTTACATATGTGTATATCTAGTCATGTGAGTGATTATCTGCTGTCAACGGTGTCTACCTCTAGTCACACTTTAAGTCTAATAGCTAGTGTTTATTTAATGATTAACTTCTAACCTGGTCCTCACCCTCAGCTTCAGTCCGCAAACAGGACACTTCACAGTTTCCTCGCTGTGCGTGCTAGCATGTCTTATCAGCAAGTGTTTTTCAGGGAACCCACGGCCACAGTGCTCACAGATATGCTTCTTACGGTCCGCGCAATGGACTCTACGTATGTGGGCTATGAGCCGATTTTTCGATGAGAATGTACGGTGACAGTTGAGCTGAAATAAAAGAATAATAAATTCTTGATGAGCCCAAATTACAACAGCCGCAACCCGCAAGTGTCGATCTTCAAGGTTAAGCAACGCTTGCCAAGGTTGGTCTGTGGATGGGTGACCATCTTAACATAACGGGACTTCTCCGTGCCTCGGAAAGGCCGTTGGTCCCGGCTGTCATTTGGAGATCTTTGACAGTTGTTACGGATAGACAGAAGCCAGGAAATCTGACACCAGTCTTGCAAAGAAGTGCTGTGATCCCTAGTTAATGGGTCGTGGGGGTCTGGTAGGCAGCCACTTCACGTAAAATACTGGTATTCAGCTGAATCCGGCAAAACATAACAGAAGGACTAAATAGTATTATAATTTTTCCATCTAGTAAAATACCCTTTTGGAACCTTAAGATCAGGTAAACAAACTTTATCTTGGCCCCATGAGACACCAAACATTTAGAAAAAGTTTATCTTATGACTAGCTGCTGTCCGCGACTTCGTCCCCGTGGAATCCCTGATTTTAAAACATTCTTTATCGCTGCTCCGCCCCTATTGGCTTAAGCGTGATGATATATAGCCTAAAGCCTTCCTCGATAAATGGTCTATTCAACCCAAAAAGAATTTTTCAATTCGAACCAGTAGTTCCTGAGATTAGCGCGTTCAAACAAACAAACAAACAAACAAACTCTTCAGCTTTATAATCTATACTAATATTATAAAGCTGAAGAGTTTGTTTGTTTGAACGCGCTAATCTCAGGAACTACTGGTCCGATTTGAAAAAATCTTTCAGTGTTAGATAGCCCATTTATCGAGGAAGGCTATAGGCTATATTTTATCCCCATACTCCCACGGGAACGGGAACTACGCGGGTGAAACCGCGAGGCGCTGCTAGTATTAGTATAGATTACCTGAGAGCAACTTGCTGGGCCATCATCTTCAATATTAAAGTAATACTTCTTGTATTTCTTGCCAGGTACTTTCTGTACTATTACATTGTCTAAAACCTTTAATTCATCTTTGTCTTCCGCTTCTGTAATAAAAACAAAACAACAGGAATGTGGTGAATAGCTGTTTTTTTAAGGGTTGGTAAAATTATTTAATGTGCAGATAGCTTCATCTCTTTCATCTTGACAATTCAAAAGTGCCTGTAAAGGGTTTAATTGAAATAAATGATTTGAATTTGAATTGAATTTATCAGATAACAAAGATCCATTGGGTTAGTAACAATAGTCTCAAGTATATAATAATACGAGTAATAAAAACATCAACAATGTACAGGTGACAAGTGACCTCACCAACGGACTTTCATGTCTCTCGGCTATAGCACGTAGAATGCTGTTGGGGCTACCACGGAGTCTGTTTAGCAGTGAGGCCACTTTCTTTCGCCGAACAGCATTGAAGCAGTGTATTAAATTTGACATTATGTATTATTGCTTAGATAAGATAAGATTTATTTTTGTAAAACATGAGTAGGTACAATACAATTTGTGTGGTCTTATAATAACACTAGCTGCTGCCTGCGACTTCGTCCCCGTGGAATCCCCGATTTTAAAACATTCCTTATCGCTGCTCCGCTCCTATTGGCTTAAGCGTGATGATATATAACCTAAAGCCTTCCTCGATAAATGTTCTATTCAACCCAAAAAGAATTTTTCAATTCGAACCAGTAGTTCCTGAAATTAGCGCGTTCAAACAAACAAACTCTTCAGCTTTATAATATTAGTATAGATTTTAAAAACAGGATCTACATGTTTTGCCATAAATCGCGTACAAAAAAATTGTTGGTCAACTCAGTTAACCTTTTGAATTTATTACATCAAAAGAAAATACTACTCATCATATTATTTCAAACGATTTACTTATTTTCGTCCAGACATTTGATTTGATTGAATGTGTTATTAAAAAGAATGTGAAATGTACGAATTGTTGTACTGAATGACTGACGACAGAAAAAATCTTAAAATCCTCAGACATTTAGGTAAAATTGAATATTATCCCTTGACGGACCCGAAAAAAGGCCTTTTCAATAAGAATAAAACTGTGAACAATTTCATTTGTAAATAATCTAGCTTGTCTGCAATATAAAATATAGCATAGGCTATTTTGCAGCACCGGATTTATGAGTAGATTGTATCCCGCTTATGATTATGAATTAATTCTTAACTGTTTTAATTTGTTTCTTATCTTACAAATTTTCAATCAATGGTCTTCCCTTATGAAATCCCTTGACACAAAAAAAATGATCAGGTTTTACCAGAACACCTTTGAAAACCCCGCCCAGATGCTCCACAGACACCCTCCAAACTAGGACAAATCCAGGGAAACCCGAACGGATGGCAACCCAATACTGAATGAATCTTTATTATTGTAGCTTAAATTGTTTGCATGCATTTGTTAAAGTAATAAGTATGAGGATACTTTTAAAATTAACATCTGTAACTTGTACCTACTAACTGTGCAATTTAAAAACTATTCTATTCCCAAAGTGTTGAACTCTCTCATCAACCTGCTGATTTTGTTATTTATGTTGGCATATTCACATAATTATGTGGTAAAAAGTGTTTGATGTGGTAAAAAAATTACCTTTAGTCGACTTTTCTTCATTTGTTGTGTTATTCAAAGGTTCTGCAAAAACGACACTGTTCGTTTTATAGAATTTAGGTTCAGTAGCTAAAACATCTTCAATATCAAAATCTTCCAAAGGCTAAAAAAAAACGTTTATGTTAGTTGCAAGCACAAATCTACGGACATTAGCTTACTTCTTCTATGTCATTACTTATCCATAGGTACTTTAAACAAATGTGTAAGCATAAAATAAGACAACCGTGTCCATGTGATCGTAAAATTAGAATCTAGTTAGAAGAAGGTAGAAATATCAGTAAAGTATAACAAACTAAAACGTACATCGATATCCAAAAAATTAATAAAACTGCTGCATTGTTCATCAATGCCATCAGAGAATTCACCAAAGGCTTCTTCCATTTTCAGTATAATTCACCAGTTATTTCATCAAGTTTCATTCATTTATAATTATTGATTTTTAATTCATTGATCAGTCACCATTCAAAAATATTTGTTTTAAGCATTTTATTGACATAGTAGAATTTTGACATTATCATTCGTTATTACCTTGCCATGTACGCAAAAAATTAACATTTTTTTTTTAACGTGAAGGCTAAAAGTCACAATATATTATATAATATATCAATTTTTTCAACGTGAGAGCTATTATTTTACTTGCAACATGTTTCTAAATGATTACTAAATTAGCAATGGTCATTTTCAGTTTCTACTACTTTGCTGTGAGTTTTCATAAAAGGCAATATTATCTTGATGGTATACGTTTAGTTGTATTTCCGGTTAAATTAACTTAAAGTTTTCCACTATGAAAATTTAATTATACTACTCAAAGGTAAACCATATTAATTTTAATCCATTATATAAATAAAAATATTACAACCGGGACTTGAAGGTCTGAAATCTTTCAAACTACTTCAAAGATAATTTAAATTTCGTAATGGTCAATAACAAAACGTATATATTCATTGGCGAAGCGTGTTTCGTTTCGTGTGAATTTATTTTGTTATTACATTTTTGCCGCAGCTCTCTTGCTAAAATTCACATAAGAGTGCTAAATTCGGGTATAGCGTAGATATTGTGTCATTCAAAGGTTCTATTTGTTTAATTTGTTAAAATGGTTGTTGTATCACCAACATTTTCGGTACCGGCCGAGGGAATTTTGATGCAGTTGCCTTCAGTGCAGTTAATAGTCAATAACGACGTGGATTTGGGTACAGCTACTTTGTATATCACTGAGCAGTAAGTAAAAAACATAATTATTGTATGCAATGAGAGTAAATTCTGTGTTTTTGTTTTGTGACATAGTATGCGCAAGGACGCACATTTTCACCCAAGCTCACGCATATTTTCCTCATTAGGATAACAAAAGAACAATAGAAAACGTGATTTTTCTATCAACATAAAATTACCCTAAATCAGGCCCTACAAAGTACGAAAAAACTTTCTCCATCTGTAACCAGTACCTACAAGTAAAAATATTTTGTTGGAGTTGAATTGTTTACTATTTCTTCCTGTTGTTTCGCAATCAGCTGAATACCTATGACAAAAACAGATGTAATCAAATAACCTAATAAAATAAATGTCCTCCAAGTTTTCAGATATGGGTCAGTGGGTAGCCTTAGGGGCGGATTTGTTAAAGATGATAAGAAAAGGGCTTGACATTAAAATTTAGGGGTGGGCTTCCAACAATCGAAAATAGTTTTCATTTCATGGCAGATTCACAGGCAAATAATATCAGTATATCTAAGTAAAACCAATACAAATCAAACAATTCCAACTAGAAATCATCACTAATAAAGATACTTTGTATACTTTTCTAATAAGGCAGTCAGGTGTTGAATTCATCAAAATAAAATATTAGTAGATTGAGACATATTTCTTACAAAGTTGTTTCTTTATTAGACAACTTGCAGTGCCCGCGGTTTGACCCGATCATCCGCATAGTTTCCGGTTCACATGGGAATATTCCTATGCCTATGTTACTCGCTGATAATGAAGCTTTCCATTAGTGAAAAAATGGTTAAAATCAACCAGTAGTGTCAGAGTTTCTGGGGAAAAACAAACAAAAAAAAAATATTTATACAGTCAAAATAAATATATAAAGAACCTCATCTGCTTTCCACAAATATATGTTAGTTATATATTGTCAAATTTGAGTACATTGTAAATGATAAAATAATGAGCATCTAATTTTTTTTCTGATTTATTGTACTTAAAAACCATTGGTTATCCGATGGATAATGCCTAGGGTATTAATTCTGCCATTGTACCTATGTGCATCGGCTCTAAATAAATAAACCTAAAGCTTGATGTCCTGCTCTGTACACTTTCGGTGCCCAGAATTGGGCATATGAGTCGAGCAATAATTTTGTTTGTGTGTCCATAATTATCTGAGTTTCTGCCTATTTCAGAAGTCTGCCTATTTATCACTACTTTATATTTATTAAAGTAAATGCAGTGGAAATGTATTTAGGTAAAATATATTGAGTGCGTTGTAGATAATTCAAAAGTAACAAGTGTATCCTAGCAACCATGACAAAACATTAATAAATAAGTGTAGAAAGGCCGCCTTCATAGACTAGAATAGAATAGAATACTCTGTATTATGTACACCATACAAGAAACAAAATATAGACAAAGAAAACATTACATAGGGTGACACAATGGGCGGCCTTATCGCTAAAAGCATAGAATAAGGCTGGAAGTGCTTTCTTAACGTATATGAAATCTAAATAAATGTTGTTTTAAAGCTACACATTGTCTGCACTATGGCACTTTACAGGCAAGACAACATAAATATCTTAATTGCTCTTCCAGGAACGTAGTATGGGGCGGAGGTGTCGGCAGACAGGGTGGCCCGTCCCCTACAGTGACGCTGATGTACCAGAACATCTCCCTGCATGCCATCCAGAGAGACCCGGGCCCTGGACTCATCCTGGTCATCAATCATGAACTTGGGTAAGACTGATAGAATGAAAAATTTTACAGTACCAACATAAGTCTTGTTAGTGAGGTCTGTTCCGAATTAGCAAGTCTCTGTGCTATTATTGTATGTCGCGCTAGTTTCTAAAACCATGTAGTATAACATATGGGCCTGCGGACGGCGAGCTATGGGTGGCTTGTCATCAGTGGCGTAGCTTGCCTCAGACGGGCCCTATATCATAATGTGTTGAGGGGCCTCCCAAAAGTATAAAGTTTTTTTTAATAAAAGAAACGAAAAATGCTCCAATTGACTAAACTACAATATTGATTTGAAAATAAAATTGGTTAAAAATTAAAGAGTAACTTTCGTATTTTTTTTCAACTAATCTGTATATTAATTCGGTGTATTGTAATTTTTAAACTAAACTTTTGGCACAGCATTATATTAAATTAAAGCATGATAATAACCTATACCTAAAATAAAATATTAGGGATATTTAGGATTTTTAGCATACACACATTCGGGGCCCCTGTAGCCTGGGGGGCGGCGGCAGCTACGCCCCTGCTTGTCATCCAATAGTAACCAGGCCCAGGTCGACGGCGTGTCTTGTTCCACGCGCGCCTCAAAGAGCTGTCAGCTAGGAAGACGGGGTCCCATGGGGTCAGTGCCTGCTAGGGTTGCGGAATTTGTTCTTGAAGAGTCACTGCTGCCCTGGAACGCAAAAGGCATTAGGTGGAGCACGGATGGGTTTTAGTCAGTAAGAGTCTGACACTCCATTCCGCTTCACCCAGAGCGGGAGAAGCGATTTGATGATTACCCATCCAGGGAAAAAAGTAAATAAATTGAATATATTAGTCTTTTTTTTGCAGAATTTGTTCGAAAAAGTCACCGCGGCCTTGGAACGCAAAGGGCATTAGGAGGAACCACGGTTCCCAACTTAAGGGTTTCCCCCCAGGTTTAGGGGGTAAATATGTGAGATGGGATTTTTTTAGGGGTGTTTTCAGGCATTTTTTGACTCTTTAATTTTCTTAAATTGATATAATATTGATTTCTTGACCTAGCGACTTATAACGATATCTAGTACGTAATTCTACAACCACTCTGCAACTCAATAATTAAGGCGATTTTAGGGGTTTTTGACACAAACTTAAGGGATAAATATTTTTGAGAGTTGGTAACACTGGGAGGAATACGGATGGGTTTTAGTCAGTAAGAGTCTCGCCTGATAATGTAGCTTTCCATTGGTGGAAAAATTTGTAAAATTGGACCAGTAATTTCTGTTTCAGTATTCTATATAGGTACTATAGATAAATAGTTTTTGACTTTGGCTTCTGTTTGTTCTCAGTTTACCGGAGATGACACAGCAAGGCGCCGGCGACGCGATGGCGGACGACGATGATGATGAATACGACGCTGATGAAGAACCCATGACTAAACTACGGTAAGACAAATCTACTGCTGTTTTATACTACATATGACAGATGACGCAATAGGGAACGTGCAGAAACTATAGGTGGCAGCACAGACACGTCAATGTCAAGTATATTTTACTTATAAGATTCAAATCTGCAACGCTAGATGGCACAGTGCACTTCGTGCACATTCCCTAAAACGGAGGGAGCAGTTTAGGTGGCAGCACAGGTCAAATATTTACAACGTAAAAGTTTCAGATTTGCAACACTAGATGGCACAGTCTACGCCGTGCACGTTCCAAGCCAAGTTCCTGGCCAAGGGGCCATCCATAAATAACGTCACAAGAATTTCATGATTTTTGACTCCCCCCAATCCTTGTCACAGCTGGTCACATTTGTGAGACCCCTCCGGGTAGTGTGACGTCACATATTTTACAAATTTATTCGTGTATTTGTTCGTGTTTTACTTAACACTTAGATTAAAATAGATTTTGAAATGTTTCGTCACGAAACTTAAAACCCTTCCCACCCCCTTGTCACATATTGTCACACTTCGTAGACTCCTTCCCTCCCCCTTAACGTGTGACATAATTTATGGATGGCCCCCAAGGTAAATTCGATAGTGCCAACAGCTGAAAACATTTGTTTAAAATGACACATGGATGGACCAACCAATACCTAACTTTCTAGGCACGAGGCAAATGCTACTCTGAAATAGTTTTTACAAGCCAAACAGTTCAACATCATAGCCTGGTGCGATAATATCCATTTCATTCACCTTTTACCCCGCTACGTTGAAATTACTAAATTAACGTGTTAGCGTAACCGCAACGCGATTCGGAAACATGATCTTTCTGTTCTCAATGCGCACTGCGGCGCTGTCACGAAAATATACTTCAATTACTCGACCTATTTAATCTATACTTATAATAAATCTGTAGAGAGGTCAATTCTGTACAAGGAATATATTTTCAAAATAACTATCAGGGGGTGATTAGTGATCGATACTGGTGCCAAAAATGCAATCAGTAATTTTTTTGTCTGTCTGTCTGTCTGTCTTTATGTTCTTTATAGAAACAAAAACTACTCGACCGATTTTAACGAAACTTGGTGTAATTATTCTTCATACTCCTGGGCAGGTTATAGTATACTTTTCATCACGCTACAATCAATAGGAGCAGAGCAGTGAAGGAAAATGTTGGGAAAACGGAAGAAGTTACTCCATTTTTTAAGCTTCCGTCGCGTGTGTAGCCTTAATGGTTAAAGTTACATAGAAATCATGTATTACGGAAATGTTCTACATAAAATTATCTAAAAAATATCCCCAAACAGCATATGTCTATCTTTTGTCAATTTTAAACCGATCGGGCTCAGAGTTTCAAAATCGGGGGTAAAGTAACTATTCCACGCGGACGAAGTCGCTGGCAGAAGCTAGTTTCTGTAATATTTGTAACTGATTTATCTATCTATATACAGGGTTATTTGTAAAACACCAACAACCTCTTAAGGGGTCATTGTACTCATCATTATGAACAACTTTTACTATGGGACCAAACCTAAAATAGCGAAAATAAAATCTTTTGTTCCTTACATTTATGTTTGTATAACTCATCAAAATTCCTCAAACATAATTACCTATTTGATTTCTGTAATATTTGTAACTGATTTATCTTCTACTAGCAGCGCCCCGCGGTTTCGCCCGCTTAGTTCCCGTTTCCGTGGGAATACGGGGATAAAATATAGCCTATGTTACTCAGGATGAATGTAGCTTTCTAGTGATGAAAGAATTTTTGAAATCGTCCAGTAGTTTTTGAGTTTATTGGTTACATACAAAAATACAAATCCTTCCTCTTTATAATATTAGTATAGATATATATGAAAGCAAATATCACTCACAGACTAATCACCAAATCTCAGCAACTATAATACCTACAAACTTAAAATTTGGCAGATAGGTTCCTTATAGGGTGGTAGACATCCGCTACGAACGGATTTTACGAAACTCCTAAGGAGGTAAAACGGGAGTGGAAATTGTTTGTACTAAATCTGCTTAGGCGAAGTCGCGGGCTAAGTGCTACTTATTGTCATTTATGTTCCATGAGAGGATTTGGACTATAAAACCTATTGATTTTGCAACTTATTGAGGCAAAAAGAAGTGAAACAAGTATTCTAGAGGTTTTTTACTAAACTAGGTAAAAAAAAACGATCTATTTGTTTTTTGCTTTGCCTAACGACTATTGTTTCTTCTCAAACCAGATTTGTCCCACCGAATGACAACGAGCTGGAAGCGATGTTCATGGCGATGAACCAGGGCCAGGCGCTCCACCCCGACCCTGCTGATGAGATCGACGAGGATGAGGAGCCCTACATGGATGGAGAGGAGTTTGATGAAGGTAAGCACTTGAGGATGGCACAGGAACTTGTTGCGGAATTTGTTCGAAAGAGTTACCGCGGCCCTGGAACGCATAGGGCACAAGAAGGAGCATGGGTGGGTTTTAGTCAGTAAAAGTCTGACACTCCCTACCGCTCCACCCAGGGCAGGAGGGGTCATTTGATGATTTCCCAACCAAAAAAAAAAAAAAAAGGATGGCTCAGGAACTTGGGGATTGGTGCAGGAAAAGTGAGATATATGCGGAGAACTTAGAATAAGCAGCCCATCCTGGCTTCCCACGGATATCAGAGTATAAGCCAGCCATCAATCAGCATGATATTTCCCACGAGGGTTGATGTAAAGCCATTGTAATATTTCAGCCAATTTACACAAATCTTTAATAAATTATACACCTGGACCTTCCTTATGAATCGCTCCGTCTATTGGTGAAGACTATATGAAAATCCATTTTGGAGTTTATCGCGTATAGACAAACACACACGACAGACTTTATTTTTTTAACTAGCTGTCCGCACAACTTCGTTTGTGTCACATTTTTCATGACTGCTCCGCTCCTATTGGTCTTAGCGTGATGATATATAGCCTATAGACTTCCTCGATAAATGGGCTATCTAACACTGAAAGACTTTTTCAAATCGGACCAGTAGTTCCTGAGATTAGCGCGTTCAAACAAACAAACAAACTCTTCAGCTTTATAATATTAGTATAGATAAATATATTGATAATAGTGATGATTATTTTAATGATAACCTTTTGCTATTATGTTTCTCGAACTATTAACCGTATTTTAAAGCATCATAAAACTTATCCATGTCCAGGAGAGGATGAGTTTGAAGACGCAGAGGAAATCAACATATCTCCCGAGGACGCCGCCGCCAGGCTCCGGCTGATGAGGCTCGAGAACGTCAACACTAACGGACAACATGATCGCTTAAACGGTGAGGGAGAAGCTTACGTTAGTTTAGTCTGTACTAATATTATAGGGAACGTGCAGAAACTATAGGGAACGTGCATGGCGTAGACTATGCCATCTAGTGTTGCAAATATGAAACTTTTACGTTGTAAATATTAGACCTGTGCTGCCACCTATATTTCCTGCACCCTCCGTTTAGGGGAATGTGCACGAAGTAAACTGCCATCTAGCGTTGCAAATTTGAAACTTATAAGTATAATTAACTTGACAATGACGCGTCTGTGCTGCCACCTATAGTTTCTGCACGTTCCCAATTCGGCACCATCTACCAGCTTTGTCAAAGAACTGCAAATAAAAAACAGTATGTCATCATCTGCCTAGCCTTTTCCCAACTATAGTGGGGTCGGCTCCCAGTTAAAATGGATTCAGCTGAGTACCAGTATTTTACGTGAAGCGGCTGCCTACCAGACCTCCACAACCCATTAACTGGGGAACACGGTACTTCTTGGCATGACTGGAGTCAGATTTTCTGGCTTCTGATAATCCGGAACGACTGCGATCTTCAAATGACAGCCGGGACCAACGGCTTAAAGTGCTTTCCGAGGCATGGGGAGTCTCGTTATGTTAAGATGGTCACCCATCCGCAGACCAACCTCGGCAAGCGTCGTTTAACCTTGAAGATCGACCTGTGCCATAATTAGCCTTTTAACGTTCCCACTGCTGGGACACAGGCCTCCTCCCTAGGAGAGGGAATGGGCCGTAATCCACCACGCGGGCCCAGTGCGGGTTGGTGAATGTCACATGTCTTCAAATTTTTGGTTCTAGGGCATGCCGGTTTCCTCACGATGTTTTCCTTCACCGTTTTGAGAGCAGTGGTGATGAAATTATTTACACAAAATAATGCGCCTGGCTGGGTTTGAACCCGCGTCCTACAATTCGTAAGTCGGGGCCGTTACCACTTGGCCACCACTGCTCTCTCGACCCGTGCGGACGTTATAATTTAGCCACGATCTCGTATGTAACATTTTGTAATTAATTGTTTTCAGAGGAAGCCGAGGACGCGGAGATCGGCGAGTGATCACAACGCATAACATCCATGTAAACGTAACTTTATTGCTTCTTCAATGTGTACACGTGTGTACTGCGCACATACTCAAACATTCGGCTTTTTAGAACGTTCACACAGGGCTCAGAAGAGCATCTGATGGAAGATTTCCTAGTGATATTGGATAATACTCTTTAATATTAATTCTGTAAAGTGCAAAAAACTTTGAGCACGCTTGAAGAGCGTATTCGCCAAACGGTATTTCATACAAATTTTCAAGTCGTTATTTTCCGAAATGACTGAACCGATTTTAATGAAACTTCACACGTACATATAAGCAGGATACAAGGTCTAAAAAGTAAGTTGAAAACATTTTCGATTAATAGTGTTACAGTTAAATTAGACCCATTTTAAAATTTCCATACAAACATAAATTTCCAGTTATCGTTTGTAAATAAGACATTTCGAAAATGTTTATAACTAACTTTTTAGATCTATGTATCTATATGTGTTCATTAAAATCGATTCGGTAATTTCGCAGAATGGTGGCTTGAAAATTTGTATGAAATGCCATACGGCGTACACGCTCTTAGTAAGTAAAGTACTTACTTACTTACGGCCGAACCCAATAACCGATCTATCTCATACTGGAGATAGAAAAACAAATGAAACAACAGAAAAATCAAGAAAAATGATATAGGTTTTCTGTTGTTTCATTTGTTTTTCTATCTCCAGTATGTGATAGATCGGTTATTGGGTTCGGCCGTTAAAAGACTTGGTTACGGATGTATGTTAGTTTGACCTATGTATTCAAATGATTGAATCGAGTTTTCTATGCCCACTGCTGCATCTACTTCGTGCCGTTATTTCATAAAGGAAGGAATTTGAAAACTGGTGAAAAACTAGCCAAGTCTCAATGGAGCTGTTTGTTTGTCTCTAAAAAGTAATGAAATCTAGACAAAGTCGTGCCAAGTCAAAGGTTCCTTAGTGCGATTTCTTTATTATTATAGTTAATTTTACTTGACTGACTTGATTTCACTTCTTTTTGTAGAAACGTAATAAAAAAAAAACAATATTCCATTTATGTGGCCATTTAAACCCTAGCTCTGGAAACGTCCCCATTGAAGCAAACATGCAGATAAGAGAGCAGTGGTGGCCGAGTGGTAACGGCCCCGACTTACGAAGTGTAGGGCGCGGGTTCAAACCCAGACAGGATAATATTTACTTTGCATTTAAAATATCAACTCTCGAATTTCGCGTCCCCGTAGTGCTTATTCGTAGTTAGTATGAAAGCTGAATGTTTAAGTATGTGTGTATGTATGTATATGTTTAATTTTAACGATATAGCTGTTTATATGTCATCGATGTATGCCCTTCCATTCCTAAGTGTATGCCTCTTAAATGGATAGACTAATTTCAAATGAAATACTGATTTGATCACTATTTATGAAATACATCATTTCATTGTTCTTACAATTCTGCAGTTTTTTTTTAAATCTTAGGCCAGTTAAGAAGAAATGACTTAAATTACAATTTCAAATAAAATGCTAATTTTAACATATTTGTGAATTATTTATTTGATTACTTGTTTTAACAAATTTGCAGTTTTTAGAGATATTAGAAAATATATCTGTCTCTGAACACTGGCTGAAAATCACATTAAAGAATAATGTTCCAGTGATTATATTCTATTTTAATCTATCCGTTTTTGAGGCCATTATTATTTAAGAAACGGGCAAAATGAGTATCGAAACAGCTTTTGAACACATGAAGCGTTAGTCTCTGCCAAACACCGGACATGTATGTCCACTTCAATTAAAATCTCAATTACGAGTTATAATTACTTTAGAGGCGTCTGAAGTCCAAATAATATGTTGTTTTTAAGACATTTTTGTAACAGAATAGATGTTAGTTAGGCTAGACATGCAATTTTGTGCATTATGTACCTATTTAGATGTCACCGGATAATTTGTAAAATTCGTAAGATTATAAAATATCTTGAGATTGTAAACTCTTGATAAATTGTCTACTGAACATTTGGAATACTTTTTCACGCATTAGAATTTGATAGTCTATAATTTTTCGAAGTCATTCCGAGATATTGTGAACCGACGTAAATTGAAGACATGTTGACGAACAACCAGTGTACGGTTCTACAATTTATCGGATTTTCTGGCCTAGCCAAGTATCGGAACAGGGAACTTGGACTCCCCGACACGGATAGGTTAGGCTCCCGTCATGCCATTCACGTTATTTTTTTAAATACCGTGCAGACAGAAATAGGAGCCCAGAAATTGTAATACTTAACGATTTCTTACTTGCTATTCTACAATTTCTCGGAAAGACTTCCGAGAGATTATACTAGATAGACTATTAAATTTTGATGCCCAAGTGTTCCAAATATTCAGTTGACAAATTATCGAGAGTTTCCAATCTCTCAAGATATTTTATAATCTTACGAAGTTTGTAATTTTCTATATATGGACCAAAATCGGTCCATCGGTCATTCGAATGATAAGAACTACACACTTCTCTTCGGAAAATACACTTATCGAATTGATGGCTACAGTCAATTATACGTGCCAATGCAATCATGACTCCGATGTGGAAAAGAGAGAGCGCTATTCGTCCCGTACAGCTCCTCTCTCACACAACGATACATCATGATACTTTGGGACGTCATGGAGCTGCAGTAATACTAGTATCATGTAGCCACTCTTACTACTTAAAGAATTTGATAAGTTCGATGTATTTTATTTAGTGGTCGTGAAACTGTTTTGTTAAAAATGTTATAACTACTATAGGATATTCTAGATACATAATTAATAAAATATTAAAAAATTTAAACAGAATGCTGTATTTTTTAAAGTTCCTAAATGGTAATAAAAATATGTTATGCTATTCGAATCTATGGTCGTAGAATCAACTAACTTTTAAGCAACTGTTCGCATTCGCATTTCGCGTCTACGAGAACAACTACAATTTCCCTGCATTTTGACAGATTGGTAATAAGATGAGAATGTTGCTTAAAATTTAGTAGAATTACCTCTGAATGCAGACATCTCGATTATGCTGTCAACATTTTATACATTGGAACTACAGCAAGGTTTCTTCGAATACCATAGCATAACTAATGCACAATCTTGCATTCCTAGTTGGAATTCTTCAGATTTTATGTGATATTTTTGTAACGAGTGGCTTTTGCACCTACATGCTGAAGCATAGAAGCTGACACTTTCGACCGTCAATTTCAGCTCAAATAGGTAGAATATTAATTTTCAGATCTTTACATAGCTTCAAGGATCTTTTGGGGCTTGAATGATATCTTCAGCGACCACTCTTGGTAAACAAGCATTTATAACTAACAATTCTGACAAATGCGATGAGAAAAAAAAATATGGCGGATTTTGGCGCCAAAAGTTCCGTGTGCAACAATACTGTACTTTTTTAAATCTAAAATGGTGCTTCTAATATTTTTGAATTAACATTTTCCTGACGACGTAAATTCGGTAGTTCCTATTTTTATGGTAAAAGTTGTTTTTGACGGTTTTAAGTCGATTAGTATTCAAAAACGTTGGTTTTAATGCTTATTCACATAAATATTGAATAAGTACATTTAAAATTACAGATTTTTGTGTTTCTTGATGTATTAGGATGTTATAGAGATTGCAATACCCATTTTTGTGCGTGCAGCGATTGATTTGAAAAGGCGTGTAAAATACAAAAAGTGCTGTACCTATTGTTTAGGGAATGTTGTGTTAGTTTTATAAATTAACAGAAATGAAATTCTAGTTTTTATTCTGTTTTCATTATAAAAAAAAAACATTCCTAATATGTTTTTGGATATTGTGATGTGTGGTGATTGTGATGTAATGTAGGTAATGTGTATAAAGCGAACTACCGTTGGAATGCGCTAATTCTTATGGGTGTGCCTAAGTAGGTAAGTATCTATTCATTTCCGAGTCTTTTCATGAAGTTGCATCCGCTATGTTATCTCTGCGCCCTAAGATCGACTTTTAGAAATAGTCTAAGGCATTGAAATCCGCCTTTGTGTAGTAGTGTGGAGCTGTAATTTTTTATCCTGAATAATTGCGAAGAGTTGCATTTGGTCATAAGCAATACGAGGAAAATAGTAATAAAAGTCTGGCAACAGTGAATTGGAAACTTAAAGGTACGGTTCCTTTTGGCTTTTCTCTGAATTTGTGCTCCTATGGTAATATTTTCTATCTGAATATGTCATGCTGGACAGTACATGGGTATGCTGTCTAAATACAAAGCAACATAAAAAATAATCAAATTCAACAATACAAGTATCATTTGCGCTCGGTTTATTCTATGGTAGCTATTTTGGATCATTTTCGGCCCTTTCTTGTTTGAAATTTGTATGTATGTTTTTACTGAAAAAAAAAACTTTCCATTATTTTGTAGTAATATGAAACATTTAAGAGTTAAAATAAAGTACGTAGTTTTGATTTAATTATGATTTTCTGAAAACAGTGCTACTTTGTTTTTTAAATCTTGAGCTGTGGTAGAGGGCTAAAAGTACGGTCCAATATTTTATTATTTTTGTGATATTACTGTGATCTAATGCAACTTTCCGGAGCCGATTCGAGTTTTTTTTATTGCTTTTCTAGATTGACGCTCTAAATAAATATATGATTGTCTGATAGATAGTCCTCAGGGGCAATCAGAATCTCGAAGGAATTGTTCTTCTATACCAAGTTAGGATTTATGCTGTAGGAAAGTTATTGTCAAAGCAGAAACTAGTATAAACAATAATGTGTTGTATTGTCTATAATGCAAACAAAGTATGTAAGGATCGGAGCGAGGCGTATATGTAGGGTCAGCCTACTCCCCATGTTTGAAAGGCGTTATTTACAGACATTGTTGAAACACCAAAATCAGTTTTGAAATCGATCGTTGCGCGCACATTTTTAAATTGTTATAATTTATAACTTCGACTGTCGATAATATAAAATATACGCTCAAAAGCATGTACCGTAGTGTTTATATTCCAAATGTGTAGTTACTGCAGTTTGTATAAATAAACCATATCAAAAACATATTATGCGTTTCTTTTCAGTTAACTATATTGTTGCTCTATTACTAGTATTCAATTATACAATCTGTCTTACCAAGGCAAATCATGTTGTTCGGTAATCTGGGTTATCGAGATTAGATACGCAGTTCCATGTAGAATTATATCTATTCAATTCCGTTTGGTTAGTCTAGAAACCAAATCCGGCAAATGGTGTTTTTCATGATAAAATATAATTTTTATAAAATTCATAAAAGTTCGTTTTGAACACCGCAAAAAATAAAACACAAATCTTACACTACTATTTTATTAGGAAAACACAATACATTATAGTACTTCATCTTTATTTTAACAATTAAGAAACATAGCGTCATGTGAATGAAACAGTACAATTTTGTACTTTTTACAATCATGCACGAAAAACGTTACTAAAAATAATAATAAAAAAAAATTGTCAACATAACGTTTACTTATGATTTCCATGTTTTAGCTACTATACTTATCTAGTTTACGAAATATTTGTTTTTGTACCAGTCAGAGGACACGAATACAATCGACAATTCGCTTATTATTTATATTTTTCTTTATTCTCTAGCAACCTCAATACTATATGCGACAATTATCGCTAAAAGATACTATTTTACACGTCGCGTTCGAGAGTGCACGTGTCTTTGATACCAATAATACTGCATTTTGTTCGTACTCAAGTACCTTTCAACAAAATGATAGGCAACTTTTTCAGTTCAGCCAACTTACTCAATAATATTAAACTTAAAAGCTATAATTTCTAACTCCATAGCAATTCGATTGTGATAAATTAAATTATGCTTCGAATCAATTTCTAATACAATTATTATATTTAAAGATGTCGCTACATTTTCGTGTCAGACACTCTTTGTAAATTCGATAGCGACGATCCTATTATTCATTTTTGTCTTATTTTATTATTTTGCTTAAAATTAACAATCATTTGAGGACTCCTGATATCAGTTTCTAGAACGAAATGTATGACATAAATTACAGTCTCAAGCGGCCATAAACTGCTGTGCTTGTTTAAATAAATTTTAACAACAGTTCATGCGCTTGAAAAATGATTTTTTGTCATTATTTCCGTTGCAGAATCTGGGGAATAAGCCTCCATTAAAATAACCATACAATTCCAATTGCATTATTTAAAATAATTCTCTTCTAAAGCACTTGAGACGGACAAAACGGCAGCATATCAAAAATTTATAATAAAATATCGCCGCGTCGCACGCTCAGAACGCAACCATTGTCATATTCGAAGTTGAGAACGGTCATACTAATACTCTATGTGTGCCTTGCTAACAATTCGAAACGTCACGATAAAATGGGAAAATGGCCTGTCACCGGAGCAGAAAGGAACGGTCCAACACTGGATATTTTGTCACTAGATGATGCGCAAGAGTGCTCGTGTCTCATTGGCCGAATGTACAACTTTTAAGAGGGTCACTTGGAAATTTAAAAAAAAATTGCTGTCCCCTACATTTTGATGAGTTATACGAACGTAAATGTAAGGAACAACTAATGTTTTGTGGTTTCAGGTTTGTTCTCATAGTAAAAGTTGTTCATAATGATGAGTACAATGACCTCTTAAGAGGTTGTTGGTGTTTTACAAATAACCCTGTATATATTTTAATAAGCTGTTTGTTTATAGTGTTTCTGAGTTATTTCGTAAAAGTTTTTCACGATCATGAACAATTTTACCCCACGATAAATTTCCAGTCAATTCAGTGCCACTCTTTGGAGTAGTTACAGTATTTTATGTTAACATTGCCGCCGCCCAGCAGTGCTATTCTGTAAGAACTCACGTGCGAATTCGATTCATATCTCATTTTCGATTATACTTCGTAACTCACCTGAAGTGAAAAGTATTTGATATTCTGACTGTCAAGTTCGCTTCACCTATGTTCTCACTTAGTGGCGCTAGTGTAGTTTTCATCAAGTTACAGAATGCCAAATACAGTTTTCACCGCAGAATCAGAACTGAGAACTGGAGTGAGTTCTTACAGAATAGCATTGCAGATGACGACGACTTTCGTACATTTTTAAGTACGAGAATTGTCCTGATTAGCTACTGCGTTTTTTCATCTTTGTTCCTGTCTATCATCCAAGCTTCAGGCCCAGACCTAACGATTAACTACTTGACATCGATAAAAGTCCATCTACATTGAACGTTTAAAATATGCAACTGTAAATCTTAAAATTTATAAAAATGCAGTGAAACTCTAACCGGGCTATCGCGCCGTTTCCAATCGCGAACACTTATTAATAAATTATTTAATTGTACAACTGTAACTACATATTTAAAAAGACAATTATTTGAAATTGGGAAGTGCTCAATGTAATGTATTTAACAAGTATTTTTAAATAAAGGATTAAAAGAAAATAACCTTTTGAAAAGCATCAGTGTGCCCGCCACGCTAAGCCATAAATTCACCGTATTTTGTGTCACATATTTACGACTATCGTGAGGGGGAACCTAACTATATATATAACAATGGCGTTCAAAAGGTTAACGAGCGATACTTCGCAGTGTGATTAGAAAAATGTAACGTTTAATTCACGTATCTACAACTGACTACGGGGTCATTGGCCGTTAGTAGTTACTTGAAATTAAGTTTTCACGTTTCATAAGAGATCGATGTCAATCACGCAACGGAGTTTCGCTAAATAATTTGATAGTGTAATGCATAACTAGTATTTCTGCTTTTACTACAACCAAGAGCTACTATTAAATACAAAAGGTATTTAAAACCTTCAAAAGGTCGAATAATATTGAGTAACATATTTAAATATTTATTATACTCATAACATTATTTATATGTATTTTTTACACATATTTACTTATATTATTAAGGAAATAACGGCAGTCGTTAAAAATAATGGCTGCAGAAACAAAGGGAACCCAAAAGGAGTGAAGAAAAGAAAATGTACATTAATTTTAGCTTTATTAAAGGTCAAACATAATATTAAATTATTAATAACACAACCTTCACGCCTGAAACAGCGATGGATAGGCAGACAATGACATGTACTTGTTGTACAACTAAGATATTTGAACTTACCGTTAAAGACATTACATTTGCTCGGCTATCTATTAGATCAACTTCGAATATATTTACTTTTTTTTTTGTAAAAATTTCAAGTATTGTTACAATACTTTTTCAGTACATTAAGACTTGGTAGTCTGTACTCCGATGTCCAAAGTACCAAGGGGTACTCTTGAGTCGATTTATACGCATGGGTTTAACGAAACGCGAAAGGCGATGAGTTTCCGACGAAAATATAAAAGAAACTGGGTAGGTATGAGTTTTAGTTGGGTTTACATGGTCATATATGTATGTATAAATCGGGCTGGTTTGCGCAACTCCACGACTAAGCGCGTATTTAGCGTGCAGGTGGGACTAATGTGTCATTCGATCCACCCCAGCTCCCCAAGGAAGGCCAGCAACGCCATACTGTAACTATACCGGCCAGCTTAGGAGCTGATGTGCTGCTGTCTCAAACATGGTCTTTTAAGATGTTACTTGATGTCATTTAAGATGATACAGGAAGACTGTTCACAGTCAGATAGTCAAGAATATTAACTATTTTCAACCGCAGATATCGCAAAAAAGCAGCTTTTCGCTACACTTTGATATTTGTGTTAGCCAGCAGATTTCTTTGTCATATTTGTGAGTTATCCTACAGTTGAATATATTCAAGACTTCACCCCCTGCAGTACTGTCAACTAATAAAGCCACTGTAGTTTTATATTTTAACAGAAATAAATGCTTTCAGATTTTACTTTAACCTAATATTGAGTTGATTTTGTTTTCGTATACAAATAATCAAGACGTAGATATACGGTGTAACATAGGAGTAAATAAGACTCATCGTGCTAAATAGCCCGCGTGCCGTACTTAATTCTAAAAACTTCACGCGCCTTCTTAGTTCATTTGCTACGAAACATACCCCACCACAGTTTTAAACAAAAGAAAATGAGAAAACCTTTAAAAAGCGTTTTTACTAAGCCTATCCGTGATGAAATCCTCAATAGAGGAAAAGGCACGAATTCAATGAAGGCGCTAATATATCAAATCTACACATTTTAGACTAAAAAATGCGACAACCAGGCGGTTTATTTAGAATAGGTTTAATTTATAAACTAACGTTTATATGAAGCGTTTTAAATTAATTCAAGCTAGCTACAGTGATGTGTGAAGGGTATGAGAATTTATTAAGAAAATAACCAATTAACAAAAATATTAAAGTTGAACGTCCGAACCTAGCCTTACCGTTAAGATATGTATAACTCAACCGTCGAACGCAAACCCGAACGTCTAAACCAACTATGTACTGTCCAGTCACAAACACATTTACCATCACGCCGTAGTAGTTAGGGGGTTGGCTGTCGGTATAACGTCAACGGTCTTGGGTTCTATAGTTTCTGGTGTCCCGTTGACCTCTGTGCGTTCTTCGCTCATTTCTACATCAGCTTTGTCCGTTTCCTGAGACTTAGTATCGCTGTCTGTGGTCTCCTGGCTGGAGGTGTCTGTTGTTTCTGGTTTGGAGTCCTCGGCCTGTGCGCTCTCTGGTTCTGGCTCGGTCTGCTCATTATCGGTGTGTTCGTCTGCTGATTTAGTCTCTGCCTGGTCCTTCTGTTCTTGTGGGTTGTCTGCGGGGACGAGAGTGTCGTGTTATTATTTATTTATATGTTATAAATATGTGGTGACAGCAAACGCATGCAGACATCACCTGAGGTTCGTCGTGATCCTCTCCAGGGAGGGATACGACTGAGGAGAGCAAATAAATGTTTGGTTTGTAAATTGGAATGTTAGAAACGTACATTAGGAAATATAGGGAAGGCCTATGCTCAGTGTAAAATTAGGTTATCAGAGACTTTCTAGTAAATATGACTTGGTAATTTCTTAGGAACTCGAGTAATTTCTACTGAAACATGAAGAGTGGTCCAAAATATATTATTAAAATATTTGACTAAATTAGGCCACTATTACTCATACCAGAAAGTATACTGTGGCCTATTGTGTTTATTTAAACTTTTAAACCAAACCTAACCCCTCAATTTGAACTATAAATGATGTGCTTTGTAACATAGTAATAATGTTATAACTTACCAGTTTCATCAACTTCCATAGGAGTCTCTTTCTTCTCATCCCCATTCACCTTCTGAAATTTAAAGTTCATTCACGTCTTACTTATAATTCGTAGATAAATAAAACCTAGAATCTGTCATTTTTTAAATAGTTTTATAACTGGGCCAGAATATTAAAAATAAAATCATCAAACCCCAATTTTAATGTTAATTCACAATCGCCGAATAACCAACTTACCCCCAATTTATATAACGCAAAATGTATGCGAATTATTATCAAGCGCCCGTAAACTACCGTGATTGATTATCAGTGGCCGTACTATGAAGTGCCAATGCTATCATGATTCAGAGTGAGGGAAAGGGATAGTGCTATTCGACTTGTGTAACTCCGTCTCTCTCTGACACAGAAATCATGATGGATTTAAGACGTCATGGTAGGGCTGCTGTTGTTCACAGAAGTATAAGGTGTCGTCCTAATAAAAAGCAAATATCGTCGAGTTCAACTGAACGACAAAACCGACCACAGCGTCGCGCTTGTAGAGGGCGCCATACGGTTTTGTCGAACAAACTAAAATGATCGCTTTATATTAGGACAACGCAAGTCTATTGTACACCCTTAGCTATTCGTCTAATTAATTTTCGTTCTTGAATCAGTCATTTTAATTCATCGATTTCCATGACAACAAAAGCAGGCATTATTTTTATCTACATAAATAATTACATCTACACATAACTACACCGACTAGTTATAAAAATACAAAGAAACTAACTAAACATGAAACTGGACAGCACAATGAACAAAACAAAAACTAAAAATATAAAAAGAAAAAAAAAACTAAGATAAATATTTTGCCATCACCTCTGCTTTCAGATGCTATAGACTACTTCCTGCCCTCACCTTTATAAATCTATTTGTTATATCTGTGTTGCACTTGAAAAAATAACTGTCCATTGTAACCCGACCAAGGTAAGTTCGGACCTCTCGTCAAATAAAATGCTTCTGCGCGAGAGTCACGCTTACAGCAGTCGTTTTACTCAACAATATTTAATACAATTTAGAAAATCCTGTCAAATTTTATTTCAGGCAGTCCTAAGCAGTTAAGGCCTTTAGGGAGCGGATGTTGTTTCAACTGTCAGGAAAATTTTGGTTACTTAAAAGTTTTAAGCCAAAAACATCACAAATACTCAATAATAATCATGAATTCGCCCGCCAAAATTGCAGATGTCGACAATATTTTTATGTATGTAATTGTGTTCGTAGCGCCAATTTTGTATATATGTATTTATTATTTTAATAAATCTGAATCTGAGGTCCTGCCAAAACGCTAACGTTTCCAGAAATTATTTACATTGACAGCAACGTTATGTTTCCAAAGGTCAAGGACCTCTCGGCTAAGTGGCGCCAACTATCGGTGAGAATTTTCTCACAATTTTTAATTGAGAAGAAATCCCAGCCCCAAATACAGACTAAATAATAATGATAAAAGAAAAATATTATCACAGTACATATCTAAGCATTATTTTTCCAAGTGCAACACAGTCAAAATGAGGTGTATGCTCTCATACAACGTATAACTATCAAGAACCTAATTCCGTCGTGCCTTTTTCCTCGGAACGGGTTTCTTAGCTGCTGCGGCGCTTGTCGACGAAACCGACGCTGTTCGCTTTTTCTTTTTAGCCTATAGTGGATTAATTATACAGGTTTATGCAAATTAAATACAAAAAAAATAGGTTAACCTGCATTTTTTATGCTTTTGAGGTCTTAATTGAACCTCTTTTGTACAAAAACAAAGTTGTTTTCGTAGAACTTGTTAGTATTTATGTCAGAAGTAGCTCGTCTGCTAGACAGATTTTAAACCAAAATAGCTCGACCATCTAGTCGGTATCTTGAAAGGGATTCACTGCTACCAATTTATAAGTTTTCGATTGCAATATGTTACTAAAGACTATGGCGACATATTTGTAGCTAAAATTAGGGCGACTAATAGTATTTTTCTTTACTTTTTGACTCCAAACTTAAAACATGTCCCTCAAATGTAAATATGCTACTGGCTAGAGATAAAGTAGACCCGAAGTTCGGCAGGCGAGCTATTTAGAAGAAAACAACGATTTTGCTCCAACTGACTAAAAAAGAATTTGAAAAAGGGAACTAGTGAAACTAACAGCCGGCTAACATTTAATAGATAGCTTGGAGACCTGTCCAACTGTAACCTAACGAGCTAGCCTAGTGTGTTTCATGAAAGAATTCCCTTCGCCGTTATGTTGGCATTACGGAAAATCAGTGTTGCTATATTTTAAGCAATAAAACTACTTAATATTAGGGAGATTAACTAATATTCCGTTATTTTTACCAATAACCTTATAATGTTGTTTTTTTCTTTTGGAAACTGTAAAACTATTTTTTAATAAAATATACAACTTACTGCACAGGAATTCAGAACAATTCATAGCTTTATTGGAGTAGGCACTCACAGAATGAAACCACAGATTGTCCTTTTATCGAATGCTGGAGCAGTCGAGTCTTAATACGTTTGTTGACTAGCTAATGTTTACACCACGGCATAAACATACCCTTTACAACACTGACGCGGGGAATCGAGAAATTTTTATTGGCAGCACTGATAGCCATCTTCATTCTTTGAGGTTAAGACAGACAGGGCAGCCAACAATACGACGAATAAAACAAGGATTAAAAAAAAATGTAAATATGTGAGTACTATGTCCCTGACTAGCAAATTTATTAATTTTACCTCTGCTGTTGTTTCTTTGTTGTACCTGTTAATAGTATAGTACTCAGTTTTATTCGGGTGCATCGTCCTCACATATAACCAATTGGCTAATGTATACAAAATTTTGTAAAACTTATACATATTTGAAAAGAGTAACTATGGAGTTTCTTGTCCGTTCTTCTCCATAAGAATCTACTTTTTGCGAATGGACAACTAGAGTCACTATAATATTTTTATCTTCAAATGTTTTGACGTTCAAAAGTGCCGTTAATGGTCTAGTTGAAATAAATGAATTGACTTTGAAGGGAATTCTTTCGTGAAACGCACTATACGTATCGATCGATCAATTAGGAGTGCAAAGCATGAAGGCAGTTGAGCTGGGCTGCCACTGACCTGCGGCTTGGCGTCGTCGGGCACGAGCGCGGGCTGCGCGCTGGACGTGGACGAGATCTCGCCCTCCTGCTCGCTTTTCTGCCTCTTGGCGGGCACGGCCGGCTCCTCGTCCGACTCCCCTGACTGCGCCTCGCCCGCCTGCTGCGGCGCCGCGCTCGCAGGCTCCGGGGAGCTCTCCTTCTGGGACGATGGATCCGCCTGCTCCGTGGGAGTACAACATGCACACATTCATATCATACTGAATCATTATTGTATTTTGACATTCATCAGTTTGTTAGTAGATCAAATTGATGATTTACTTCAAGTTCACACTGTCAAAGTATATAGGGAACGTGCACGGCGTAGACTATGCCATCTAGTGTTGCAAATGTGAAACTTTTACGTTGTAAATATGTGACCTGTGCTGCCATCTATACTTCCTACACCCTCCGTTTATGGGAACGTGCACGAAGTAGACTGTGCCATCTAGTGTTGCATTGAAACTTATAAGTAAAATATACTTGACATTGATGCGTTTGTGTTGCCTGCCACTTATAGTTTCTGCATGTTCCCTATACGATGAGATATTAATAGAACTTACTGGCTGTAGATGAGATGAAGTGTGAAACTAAGGAGGCATTTGTCTTATAAAATGCAAAGGTTTGGAAGGATAGGTTTTGTAATTGAATTATGTGAGAATGGTTGAACATGTTGAGGATGAAATGATCTGTATATGATGTGGAAGAGTATGTTCCCTTGGAATAATTTACAGTGAGGTGTACAGAACAAGTAATAAAGTATAGTGACCACAAGCAGCACGGTGTGCTGGCCGCCGGCGGACACGAGGCGCGGCGCGCGCGCGCTGAGCGGCGGCGTGAGCGCTGGTGTGGGCTCGGCGGCGTCCGCGCTGGCGCCCGTGCCCAGCTGCCCCTCCGACCCCATGCCCCACGACAGCACCTCGCCTGCATACACACAAAATCAAAAGTCTGAGAGACAGCACTTTTTGAACGTCGAATTTTACATAAAGACAGTCCCCCAAAACGCCCACCCGTCACCACTTCCTAGTGTTTTAGCTGGGAAGAAGAAGTGGCGCACTGGCGCAACAAACTCCCCAGCAACACATCTGTCTATTGCATTTTAAGAACTTGAATTTATACAATAGTATGCAAAGTCATTACATGCCAAAGGTAGGAAAAAAAATCAATTATCCAACATGGAAATCATAAATCAATTCACTATAAAACATTGTAAAGAGTAGATTGAGTCAATGAAGTAAAAATAGATTGACCTACATAGTCATAAAAAAATTACACAAAAAAAAAACAATTATATGAACTCATATAACCTGAGACCACAGATTAGCTGCCTAACTCGCGCTCTCACACTCAACATATAAGTGAAATGAACTGTTCATCTCTAGCTTAAGAAAGATTGATAAGTTCACTCCAAAGGTAAAGCAACCTTAATGATAAATCATATTTATTTTGTAAGTAGATTGTAAAAAAGCACTTTTACACGTCAATCTTTTTTGCCCGTTATAAACTACATGAGGCTGGTGTTTCCTAGTCCTAGCTGACTACCCTGAGAAGGTTAAGGTCTCTTTTGAAGTCCATACAATTGTACTGGTCAAATCATATGAGAACCATGTAGGTTGGCGTCTGAAATGGTCTTTTGAGGAAAGTACCACACTGATTTGAGTGAAAAAACCTTGAAGTGAAATATCAATCTTCCTTAATTATTCCATAAAATATTTAGTTTACGAAATTACCATCATCATCAACTTCAATGGACCATTTTGTTTTTGGCAAGGACATAACTCTAAAGATAAATTAATAACATAAAAGAAGACTATGTTACTTATTAACTTTAATTACATAAATCAAAGTCGTTACAAAACCAAGCAATAGTCTCTATCGATTCCTGTTTTCGATTTCTTACTATACCGAACGCCAGATAAATGTGCAATAAAGGTCATTGCCCTTTCCTTGTACATGGACAAAAAAAAATGAATCGTTTTCCATTACTAGTAAATATAAAGGATCATGATGGATGTCGATTCAATATAGCATTAATTCATTATTTCTGTTTTAAGAATTAAGGTTGTCAATAAATGTAGGTGGGTCAATGACCGTTATTGCACATTTATCTGGCGTTCGGTATAGTACTGTTTCAAAATTTTAAACCCTCTAGAAGACATACTACAGGAACTTTAAACAAGCACAATTAACTATAAGGCTAGTAATCAAATCCATTCATTTGGCTTTGCCACAGTCAGATAGGAAATTAATAAATAAGTCATCTAACTCACCGGTATCAGTAACAGCAAAAGAATTGCTGGTACCAGCAGCTATGCTGATGACCTTCTTGTTCTGTAGCTTGGGCACCGGCTCCAGCACCTCGGCGTCGCCCGCGCGCTCTCCCAGACCCAACCTGTTGCCAGAACACCGTGGTTAGCTACATATTATTGGCTACATGGCTGAAGTATGATTGACGTTATCTACACTAATATTGTTGCGCGCCACAATTAAACAACGAAGATAGCTGCATTCGGTACTACTAGCGCCATCTAGTATCGAGTAGCAGAACTAAAAAAACCAGGAATCTTCGAGATTATATTCTAGAATTCTCGGACCCTAGTCAGTCGCGACCGATAAGTACGCGAACTTTCTGGAACTTTCTACAATGGAAGGTTCTGGAACTACTCGGCGCCCTATATAAGGCCGGTCATGTACTGACCGAGTCTTCCCCGACTTTTGCCTAACGAGCCAGCACCGCGCTGCTGAGCCATTAGCGTTAAATCCCCTAAATAATATCAACCTGACCCAGCAGTTCCCTTGCTGCCCCCCCTCAATGACCCAGCTAAGCCGAGGCCCGTGTCCCACAGGGGATGCCTTTAGCGAGCGGTCATTTAGTTTTTAAGTAGTTTTAAGCCCTGACTGGGGGCCTTAAAATCTTAAGGCCACTACAGGATTGCCCAGGTTAAGCAGTAACCAGCCTTAATGTGCTGAACTGCGAGTGGTCATGTCAAAAAAAAAAAAAACGTAGAGTCACTAGAGTCAGTATTGGATTTGCGATACAAGTGATAACTTCGAGAGCGATCTTCGACTGCGAACTCAAGTGATTAATAGTGCGATTGTGTTTTGTAATTAGTGAGTTTATAGTGTAATTAGTGTTGTGTAATTAAAGTGTCATTTTTGATTATAAAATCGGCTGATTTTATTGTAACGAACCCGAAGCTCGTAACAATATGATAAAGAGGAAAGATTTGATTGTTTGTTTGCATTGAATAGGCTCCGAAACGACTTGACCGATTTCAAAAATTCTTTCACTGTTGGGAAGCTATACTATCTCCGGTGAAAATAGGCTAAATTATATCTCCATATTCCCACGGGAACGAGAACTACTCGGGTGAAACCGTGGGGCGATGCTAGTCTGTGTTAAATAGGCAGTTATTTTTTTTCAGTCTACTGTCCCACAGTTGGGCAAAAGGATCAAAAGCAAAAGATCATTTCAGGAATTATTTTTTTAACCAACCAGTTAAAGATTGGTTGTGTGTGGTGACAGGCCAACTAGGTCATGAGGTGACTTAAGACAAGTCTTCAAGCGTAGGTACTGAGGGTTTTCAGTAAAATTGACACAAAAAGAAGATAAGACTTATCGCCTAAGTGGCTCCAACTGGTGTTAGGTTAGGTAGGTCCTCCTTTTTAGAAATCTTAACTTATGAAACGCACATGACATTGACGACAATTTAACATCAGAAAACATGGCGTTTTTATAGGTGTTTGGACCTCGCCTCAGTGCTGCATGCTGGTTTATTTCATTTCAGAAAACCCTCATTCCGTTTCTTTTGTTTTTATAATATTATTCTGGAGCTCTCACCTGCCATACTCGCAGCGGCCGATGGCATAGACCTGTCCGTTTGTGTCTAGCGCCAGCGAGTGATGCTGTCCGCACGCCACACTCTTCCACGTGGCGTTCTGTTGGGTGAAGGCGTCGCACTCTGTCGGCGTGAACAGGGCTGTTTTGCGTTTCTCGCCTGTTATACCTGTTTCAAACAAGGGTAAGTTAGTATGAGGGTAGAGAAATTGAACAGCAAAACAGCCTGCCGAGATCGGCCCTATCCACGGACCTTCGAGACATCTCCACTACATACCGAGATTATTCCGTGCCTCGGAAAGCACGTAAGCCGTTGGTCCCGGCTGTCATTTATAAATTTTTGACAGACGATATAGGTAGTTAGAAAACAGAAGATCTGACACCAGTCTTACTACAAAGTACTGTCTCACCCAGTTACTGGGTTGTGGACGTTAGATAGGCACGTTCTTCGCATAAAATACGTCCCTATACTCCATTCACATTAAGATTAGACATTGGAACAAAATTGTTTACAGTCTGTTCAACCAATTTTTACTTATATTCCGTACGCATAAGGATGGCATTAAACGCAAAAACGTGATTATAATACCAACTGTTTACTGCAGCTACCATGTGCCATGCCACCAACGCAATAAGTCCAAATCGGTTGATCGGACTGTAAAAAAGATGTATTTCAATGTCTAATCTTATCGTGAATGGGGTATAGCATAGTTGACTAGATTTATACATATTTTCAAGTAAGACAGTAAGTAAACAGTCTACTTTTAATTGTTTTTTTTTTTGTTATTATGCTGTCACTGTCTGTCTGTGCCCGATGTCACACCATAGACAAAAACTTAACTGTGCTTTTGTTTTGTCTGTGGTGTGATCAGAGACTCGTGGTAGTTGATGTCTGGTCCTGATACAGTTTTTAGTTGATAAGTTATTCAAAATTATTTTTTGTGCGTCATTTCTGGACGAATAATCGACTTTTATTTTTCTTTTCTCTTTAGTTGGAACAAAAGGCTAAGCAGAGTGTTATATGGCAGTCAAGAATGCAGTATAGAGACCGAGCTGCCCGTAGTTGTTGAGGCCCCAGGCGAACATCTTGTCGTTGCTGTCGAGCACGAAGGTGGCGTGGTAGCCCGCCCAGATGCGCGCGCCGCCCGCCTTCAGCGTCACCTTCGCCGGCACCAGCAGAGCACCTGAAGATGCAAATTACTCTATGACTCAATTGTTCAATTCAATTCAATTCAAATTCAATTCAAATCATTTATTTCAATTAAACCCTTTACAGGCACTTATGAATTGTCAAGACGAAAGAGATGAAGCTATCTGCACGTTCCAAAGCGTAGATCTCTATGGAGAAGAACGTGCAAGAAACTCCACGGACACTCTTTTAAATCATGTTCTGTATTACATAACCTTGGTTACATCCTTGGTCGCTTCTATATGTGAGGACAATGCAAAGGAAAAAAAAAAGGACACTATAAAAACGATTCAAAGTATAAAGATTAAAACAAATCATTGGCAGTTAAGAGGTGACCAGTCTCAACCGACGGCGTCCGTTCACGAACATGACGCGTGTATCGGCACCATTTAGCTCAACCATTTTGAAGGGAACCGAACGATCCAACACACACGCCGCCATCAGCGAAACATTTAAGCGAGCATGACATGCTCTCAACTGCCATTTTAGTTCAAGTCACAAAGTAAACTATAACTTATCACATGTAAGTGGCTCCATGGTACTCACATTTACAATATTTGAAAATAAAATGCTCCTACATTATACAAAACTATGGTTTACAATAACCAAGCAACTACAAGTAAAAAAAAGAAAAGGAAATTATTTATTATCAAAATAATATTATAAAAAACGGATAAATAAGTGAGACAAAAAAAAAAGGCGAGCATCTCTTCCAAATATAGAATCCTAATTTATTTATCCAAGTGGTTGAGGCTGTGGAGCAGGACCGGCATTTAGCCAAGCATTATTATCTTCAATGTAATCCCCCAACTTATAATATGCTTGCCTGCATAATGTGCGTTTAATACAAGATTTAAATTTCGTTTCATTCAGGTCTAATATATGGGGAGGAATTTTATTGTAACATTTTAAACAATACCCCATGAAAGATGTGGCAACTTTAGCCAGTCTGAAACCTGGTTGAACTAATTGATCCCTATTTCTAGTAGCATAATTATGTCTGTCGCCTCGTTTACTAAAGAGATGTAGATTTTTTCTAACGTACATAATGTTTTCGTAGATATATTGACAAGGTACCGTCATGATGTTAATTTCCTTAAACAGTTCCCTTAGAGAATCGCGCCGGCGGAGATTGTAAATGGCTTTGATGGCTCTTTTCTGCAGAATAAAAATTGACTCGATATCTGCAGCCCGTCCCCATAATAAGATACCATAAGACATTATACTATGAAAGTAACTGAAATAGACTAGTCTCGCGGTATCAACATCTGTAAATTGGCGGATTTTCCTAACAGCATATGCTGCTGAGCTTAGTCGTCCTGCTAGAGATGCTAAATGAGGACCCCATTGTAGCCTTGAGTCAAGCGTAATCCCCAAGAAAACCGTTCTATCGACGAATTCTAGTTTTTCCCTGTTCAACACTATATCACAATCACTACTTTTGACATTTGGTAAAGCAAATCTTATGCACTTCGTTTTCTTCGCATTTAAAACCAAATTATTAGCAGTGAACCAATTTTGGACCTGCAAAAGGGCGTTATTTACGACGTCAAGATTATTACTACGTCTATTTATTTTAAAAATCAAAGAAGTGTCGTCGGCAAACAAGACCATGTTTAGCTTGTTTTGTAATTAATGGGGTAAATCATTTATATACACTAAAAATAAAAAAGGACCCAAAATCGAGCCCTGTGGAACGCCCATTTTCACTTTCAAGCCCGATGAATGTTTGATAAGTTATCATGTTCAACATAATTCACAGCTCAACTTGGCCCACTGCTGAGCATAGGTCTCTCTTTTCCTGTGCCAGCCTCATCATGCCCACGATGGCAACAATGTCGTCTGCCTATTTTTATAACTTCTCAAAATTATGCTGATTGAACTGCTTCCATATCCATTGTGCAGTTTGGAAGTTTTGTAAAAAAAAAATCTTGGCTGTGGTAATTGCCATAAAAATACACATAAAGAACACGAACAGCCAGTTCCATCCACATAATACAGCAAGCAAGGATGATAATATTGCAGGTTTTGTATGACATGTCTAGGGTTTGCTTTAATTGTTTATTTTTCTGTAGTTCTGCTGTGGCCCTGATTTGAGATTGTTTTCAGTGAATTGAACAGTTGCTTTGTGTACATAGTTTGGTTAGCAGAATATAAGGAGTACTGACTGAAGCCCTGGCGCGCGTCCCTGGTGGCGGAGCGCTGCGACAGGCGGCCGAGCTGGCCCTGCTCGCCGCAGCCCATCGTGTACACGCCGCCCGACGCCTGCAAGTGGGTTCATTCATTACTCTAACTGAACTCGTCGCGTCGTGCCCCAAAAAGAGGGTAATGTTTTTCAAAAGTGTGAATAACTTGTTTATGGGTCTGTAACCTAAACGGCTGCGAAGTGACACACCATGACTTTGACGAGTGAAGTCGGTATTTTTTTCGTGACAGACATTTAATTAATTTTATTACAGGTTCGATGCCACTCATTGCATTTGATTGCTTGAAAAGTGTCGTTTGGAACAACACAATTTTTGGACAAAATAAGAAGACTCGTATTATGGAAAAGAAAAATATTGAAAAATGTACTGTGACAAATCAAAACATAAAAATTACTACCACTACCATGAGATTTTTTAAACCACATATGAACAGTTCTATGTAGCCTTCCTTCCATACTATATTTAACACGGCGGTCTCGCCGATGTCCACCTTCACGGGCTCGCGGCACGACTTGCATACGTACCGACAGTATCACCAGATGGTCGCCCCCCGAGGCGACGGACACGGCGGTCTCGCCGATGTCCACCTTCACGGGCTCGCGGCACGACTTGCATACGTACCGACAGTATCACCAGATGGTCGCCCCCCGAGGCGACGGACACGGCGGTCTCGCCGATGTCCACCTTCACGGGCTCGCGGCACGACTTGCATACGTACCGACAGTATCACCAGATGGTCGCCCCCCGAGGCGACGGACACGGCGGTCTCGCCGATGTCCACCTTCACGGGCTCGCGGCACGACTTGCATACGTACCGACAGTATCACCAGATGGTCGCCCCCCGAGGCGACGGACACGGCGGTCTCGCCGATGTCCACCTTCACGGGCTCGCGGCACGACTTGCATACGTACCGACAGTATCACCAGATGGTCGCCCCCCGAGGCGACGGACACGGCGGTCTCGCCGATGTCCACCTTCACGGGCTCGCGGCACGACTTGCATACGTACCGACAGTATCACCAGATGGTCGCCCCCCGAGGCGACGGACACGGCGGTCTCGCCGATGTCCACCTTCACGGGCTCGCGGCACGACTTGCATACGTACCGACAGTATCACCAGATGGTCGCCCCCCGAGGCGACGGACACGGCGGTCTCGCCGATGTCCACCTTCACGGGCTCGCGGCACGACTTGCATACGTACCGACAGTATCACCAGATGGTCGCCCCCCGAGGCGACGGACACGGCGGTCTCGCCGATGTCCACCTTCACGGGCTCGCGGCACGACTTGCATACGTACCGACAGTATCACCAGATGGTCGCCCCCCGAGGCGACGGACACGGCGGTCTCGCCGATGTCCACCTTCACGGGCTCGCGGCACGACTTGCATACGTACCGACAGTATCACCAGATGGTCGCCCCCCGAGGCGACGGACACGGCGGTCTCGCCGATGTCCACCTTCACGGGCTCGCGGCACGACTTGCATACGTACCGACAGTATCACCAGATGGTCGCCCCCCGAGGCGACGGACACGGCGGTCTCGCCGATGTCCACCTTCACGGGCTCGCGGCACGACTTGCATACGTACCGACAGTATCACCAGATGGTCGCCCCCCGAGGCGACGGACACGGCGGTCTCGCCGATGTCCACCTTCACGGGCTCGCGGCACGACTTGCATACGTACCGACAGTATCACCAGATGGTCGCCCCCCGAGGCGACGGACACGGCGGTCTCGCCGATGTCCACCTTCACGGGCTCGCGGCACGACTTGCCTTCCCGCCCGCGCACCACCAGCCCCATGCTGCCGTGGGAGTCCTGTACAAATAACGAGTAATAGTGTAAATTCAACTAATTTATCATTATTTTAGATGGCATTGTTCTAAATTTCAGTCTTAAGTGGTCATTGCTACGGATATTTGCAATACTGGAGGCATCCAACCTAATGCTGCCAGTATTCTATATGGAGCGACTGCCTTTTTCACCTCCACAAGTCTTATTAGAGATTGGTTCTCAAATAATTGTTTCAGATCAATAATAGGTTTATGTTTGTCCATACGTTAGTTATCTCTGTCACTTAGAGAATAGGCCCCAGAGTTTCAACCATTTGTAAGGTAAAAGTTTTGAATTAGCTATACTAGATGGCAGTGTCCACGGCCTGCACGACACCCTAATGGGAGCGTAGATGACGCAGTCTGCGTGAGGCAGGCGGCGCAGTGCGGTGCCCTGGGGGCCTTAAATTAATTTGAGGCCACCACAGGATTGCCCGGTTAAGCAGTAACCAGCCTTAGTGTGCTGAACTGCAAGTGGACATATAAAAACAAAACCGGCGCAGTGCGACTGACCCGGAAGGCTCCCCAGGCGTAGACGTCGCCGGTGTCGAGCAGCGCGGCGGAGTGCGAGTCGCCGGCGGCCACGTGCACGGCGCGCGCGGGCAGCGCCACGGCGCCCGGCGCGCCCTCGTCCGCGTCGCCCGCCGTGCTGCGCCCCAGGGCACCTTCGTCGTTGCAGCCGAACGTCCACACCTGCACAGTTACACGCAGCTTTACGAATTACGACCTTACACTCACTAATTCATGTATAAGTTTTTATGTCAGACTTTTTGCAACAGAAGAACCTTCTAAATATTGCGACCCGATACATGGCCTACTGGATCGCAATATTTAAAAGGTGTCAGTCATGTTCATGTTTTGCTAAGTTTAAAGTCTAAAAAAGTACAATATTTATTTACACTCTAACAGAACAAAGACCAATTAATTAATCATCTATTTAAAAAATGTTTCAATTAAACATCTTTCCAACACAGCACTCAAATTAAAAAAAAAAAACAGTCAAACTCAACATGTAGTTGTCAAAAACTGGGGTCACTTGACCCTCGTTACAAGATCATCTGCATTAACACAGTTGTCAATCTGCCTGCCTTTTCCCCACTATACTGGGCTCAGTTTCAAGTCTATCTGAATACAGTTGAGTACTGGTATTTTACAGGAGCTACTAACTGCGGGCGTACCATGAGGTATTAAAACGTGAGTCTTCCAAGCGAGATAAAGGGACGGAGCTACATATATAAACTCTATCCCTCTTTCTCGCTCGGAAGACTCACGTTTTAATACCTCATGGTACACCCGCTGGTCTAAAATGACTAAAGATTGTATTCACAAGATCTACAGTCACATAAAATTAATTGTTATAATAACAACTTACCTTCCCACTGCTGTCAAGAGCGATCGTGTGCATGCCTCCTGCATACACGTCTACAATTTTGTCACCAAGTGCAGTCACATACTTGAATCTGAAACAAAAATGGTATTTTTATGAGGGTACAAGAATATGGGTAAACAACATTTACATGAGCCAGTCAGACAATAGGTTTTTATCAAGCCGACCCACGCATTTACGTCTGCGTCACATAAGAGAGAAAAATAGAACCCCGTTTTTAAACTGTTTTATTGATGGCTCCGGTTTCTAAAAAAACCTTCTTCGATAAATGGGCTTTCCAACAATAAAATAACTTTTCAATTCTAACTAGTAGTTCGTGAGATTAGAGTGTTCAACCAAACACTCTTCAGCTTTATAATATTAGTATAGATAAGTTAAAAAAAATACTTGTCATAATTAAATCTAAGGCAGCTGTTAGTTTTACACACTGCAAAAACCATTTGTACTGATTTATTTTTGTAAGTTTCACAAAATAAATTGTTTGTAATCTGTATTTTCGTTTACCGAAGTTCTATAATAGACATTTCAAAATATCATACGCCCTAAATAAACCAAAGTTGCCATTAACTTATTGGTTCTGCACCAATTTCTAATGAATACTATCAATCAGTGAGGGCAGGAGAAAAATAAGGTTTTAAAATACTCACCTGCAACACAGGACTACCTAGTTCTCAGGTGCACGTGAACTTGTCATCGATTGTAAGATTAGCAAATCTTTTTTTTATTATTTTATTTCTTTTTTTTTTCCAGATATAGGTAACACTAGCAAATGGTGACCGGCAAGCATTCTAAGGTACTATCAGAGTACATTTTGACAAGCAAAACGTGCTGATTTTGAGCTTAGTAAGAATAATTTTCATTCTTATTCTTAGACTAGGCTGAAAATCATGACTTTTTGGATAAAATAATGAAGTTTGAATAGAAAACTTTCATTTTTTTCTGATACTCACTTGGTAGTCTCCACGACATCTTCGCCGAGGCCCAGTTGCCCCACATCTCCCTGTCCGCACGCGAGTACGCGCCCCTTCTTCTTGGGAGCACTCGGGATTTCCCACTGGATTGCTGTACAAACATATCAATATTTATTTATTTGTGCACACACCACAGACTAAGAAAATGTACAGAAAAACAAGAGCATTTAGGTAACTATTGTGTTTTTAAAAGATGTTTTCCAGTAGATTTTCGTCAGCAGAGTAGCTTGAGAAGCGAAGATACAGAGATAAAGAAGGAAACTTTAAAATATTCATTAATGTGGTTAAATGTGACAATAATAACGAACATTCCACTAACTTCTTCTATCTTAACATTATTTATTATATAGAATATAGAAACATAAGTACTAAATCAAGTGTTAGATTGCCAATACAAGCTGCATTCCTCGCATTGTATAGATTTTCTGTACAAAGAGAAGTCAGCTTATACTGGAAGGTATTGTATGCTTGATATTGTCTTGGCATTGGGTAGGTATGTATATCTTCAACGATTTCTGTTCAAAAGTGTGCCGATAATTTAAAAAAAAAGAAAAATTTAAGAAAAATTTAATGGCAAAAAAAAACCATTATTATTTTGTTGTGCCATTAAATTCTCTACACACAAATGTTATTCAATGTCTACAGATCATGTTCAAAAAAAAATTGAAAAATATTTTGCAGACCTTACTCACTCGGCATTACTGCATTATGACCTTTGTAACTTATTTGCACAATATTTTAGCAACTGAAGTAGGTGGCAGATATTTCTAGAACCCATTTTTGAGTAGTCTAGGTTTATAAATTAGTATTTTATGATTTTGGTGTAATTTTAAACTTTATTTAGTATCATGCTGTATCTTCTATACTAATATGTATAATAAAGAGAAAAGATTTGTATTTTTGTCCGAACCATTGGAATGATTTCAAAAATTCTTTCACCATTAGAAAGCTACATTCACCCTGAGTAACATATGCTATATTTTATCCCCGTATTCCCACGGGAACGGGATCTACGCAGGTGAAACCGCGGGGCGCTGCTAGTGTTTTATAGGATGCAACAATTTTGTTGACATCACAAAAGTATAACATGAACTGCATGATTTCCCTTACTGTTGCATAATTTGTATTTCTGTCTTATTTTCCAAGAAAAATAACCATTTATAAACTAATAGAATTACTGACGTTTTATTGGTCTAGTCTTTTCTCAACTATATTGGGCATGCCTCCCAATGACAATGAAAGCATCTGAATACCAGTATTTTACAAGGGCGACTACCTATCTTACGCATAGGCCGCTTTTTATTTTTGGATATATGTATGGTTCCTGTAGGGTAGACCAATAAGGACAAAACCACAGGAAATCTAATAGGCTTGAATCAGGATAATCCAAAATAAATCACAAGTTGGGCCCAGTCAAAGTCTCAGTTTTCAGGAAATGTCTTTAGGATTGTCTAGCACCAATTGATCAGCCAAGTCAAGGCAATATCACATTTTGAGGTCATTCTTATCAGATGGATGACATGAATAATGAAAAAAAGATGTAGGTATGACATAATCCATTTGTTTACTTTAGTCATTTTAGTTGGCCAGTGTTAGATAAGTTTTTCCAATACTGATCTTGCATCATTTGTTAGAATTGCTTAGGAATTATGAAAAAAAAAAACTAGCTTCTGCCAATGGTTTTGTCTGCCGAAGGTTAGGTCGAAGTTTATCCCTCAGAAATGTGATAAGTGTTATATTAGGCCACAGATTTTTTTTTTGTTTTGGGATTTGTTTTCTGCACTTAGTCCTGATGTCGGACCATTGCTGTGCATGTAAGGCTCTAGGTTTTTTATTTACATATTTATAACAGGTCATTGCTTACTGGCTCACAAGTAAACAATGATCTAGGCTAGGCTAAATGTATGATATTTTTATCTAGGTTATCAGTTACTTGTGAGCCATTATGGTGTTTCTATTTTTTTAACTGTGGTCTATGTATCGTTACAGACCCTATCAGAATAATAGTGCTGCATTATTCAATTTTTAAATATCACAATTTATGTACAAGCGCGGATCCAGCCTGCAAAAAAAGTTGTGGTCAACGCCACCCAAGAATTGCCAAGTGTGCATTCCAAAATACCTATATATACAAAGCAGTTACAAAATATATGATGCACTGACTAGCAACTTTGTACATTAAGTTTCCTGTGTGCAAAACCATGTAGTCCGGGAGCCAGGTGCAAATTTGGTTAATTATTTCCTCTCAAGAGATAATTCGTGAGACGCATCAGAGTATAGTATTATAAAGCGTCGTGAAAGTCAGCTGGTGCCCGGTTGGGGGGATGAGCGGGTGTAGCCTCCCACGCATGAAAAAAAAATACATTCACTGATTTCCTCTCAGCTGAAATTTTGTCAAATTGTAGCTCATCTAATATCTCAACGAAAAAAATAATCAGCTGGTTACAACGTGGTGTATTGTACGTCATCTGGTGTCTCGAACATGAAAAAAAAAATTTTATTTTCAGTGATTTCCTCTCAAACAAAAATTTACCTGCTGCTGCTTTTAGCTTATATGTAACTATGGATAAATATATAGGTCAGCTGGCTGTATCTTGGTGGAAAAACCGTCAGCTGATACTTTGAAAGTTATTACATAGGAGTTAGGCAGGAGCATCTACTGTCAATTTAAATGCATCAGCTGACTAGCTTTTCCTCGACTTATTGCTAGCTGATTTTTTTTATTTATCGCATCAGTATATTAACAATCAACTCACAAATTTTCATCTGGGAGGAAATGACGTATCTTTAACCCCTGACAAGCACACATCTAAACCGTATACCTCTTTAGGCATTGAGGGTGAAAAGTACCCAACATATTTCATTTTCAAATATCATGATCCCTAATAAAGTTAGAGAATTTTTTTTTAAAATTAATGCTCACAAAATTCTCTACAAAATAGATATAATATTAAATTAATTAGTGCCAATTAAAAGAGATAAAAATACTATTGAAGTTTAAATATACACAAAGAATTCTAACGAAATAAAATTTTGAGGTGGGTACTTTTTACCCAGTGTGGTTGTCAGGGGTAAATTATTATCGTTATTATAATTATTGTATAAATTGTTAGATATATTTATATTTTAATAAATTATGATCGTTCATACTTTTTGAGGTTTTAACATGTTACACTGAGAAAAAAAAATACTTTTAGTCAATTATATGAAGCTTTAGGATCTGATTTGAGCGCAGCACTCGCGGCATTTCACGCGTTCACAGGGTGCGATTTTAACCCGGCCTTTTTTCGAAAAGGAAAAAAACGTCCTTTTTCAATAATGGCTAAATTGAAAAATTTCATCGAGTGTTTCATCCAAATGTCAAAACCATCAGAGAATAAGGAAAATATTTTTGAGAAGATAGAAGAGTTTGTTTGCCATATGTATGGATTTAATCGTCTAAAAAAGATCAATGAGGCAAGAGTAGCGTCGTTTGAAAAAACATATAAATTTTTGGATACTGAAACTTTCAAGTTACCAAAAAAAGGTATTGATGGCTCTTCTTTACCACCATGCAGATCAGAGCTATATCAGCAATTTTTAAGAGCATGTTACATTGCTCAAATTTGGTCACATGCACACCTGAAGGTTCCAACTTCTCATGATCCTGTAGATTATGGTTGGGCAGAAATCAACAACAAGTATGAATTCACCTGGTTTTCTGGAAGTCAGTTACCATCATCGATTAATGAAATCACTATTCAGCCTGAAAAAGGTAACATTTTTTTATAATTTTGATTATATTATGTTAAAATACGCATCATAATCTTTTTTAAAACGTTTTGTACAGATGATGACAATGAAGACATAACAGCAGACAGCTCTGACAGCGACTCTGACGATGAATCGGAAAGAGAGGAAAGTGACTCAAGCCAGAGCGAAAACGAAAATGAATAAATCAAATTGTTATTCTCATTGTCATTTTTCATCACGTTTATATAATAAATATTATTTATCGAGTAACTAGTTAATTTATACTAAGCTAATTGTTTATTTAATTATTTAAATATATCTAATATCATTTGATAACATACTTATTCGTTTCAAAACTTTGTTAATGTTTACTTTTTAAAGTATTCTTTTTATTTAATTACAATTTTTTTATTTTGACATAATACTTACTTTGTAAAGTATCATATTTTTTTTTTATTATTTTATATCAATATCTCATTTTGACATGAATACTTACTTTGTAAAGTATCATATTTTATTATTTTAAATTTTAATATTATTCCCTATTGTGAATGTGAGGACTATATGGGTTATTATTAGCTTTTTCCTCTTCAAGTATTTTTTTTAACGTTGTCTGGCTGTTTGAGTATTTTTGTGGCCTACCCAAATGTCCTTTCATTGGCATTGTTCGTCGAGTTGTGGAGCTCCTTATTGATTCTAAGTTGAGCTAATCGACTCTGACCAAGGCTTGCACTGACTGGACAGGTCCACTCAAAATGGTGTGGTTCCTTCTTAAAAAGACCACTTCAGACACTGATCTGCATGGTCCTCATATAACGTATTGTGAATATGGGGACCATTTAGATCGCTACGTCAAGGGTTCATTCATGTTAGTCTGGCGGTTTGAGTTCTTTAGGTGGCCTACCCAAATGTTCTTACTTTGGTATTGTTCGTCAAATCGTTGAGCTCCTTAAAGTTCTAAGTTTGAGGTATACGATAACTGACAAATGCTTGCACTGTTTGGACAGGTCCACTCAAATCTGTGTGGTACTTTCCTCAAAAGACCACTTCAGACACCAACCTACATGGTTCTCATATGATTTGACCAGTACAATTGTATGGACTTCAAAAGAGACTTTGACCTCTGAGTTTGTTTCAGTGTTTCTTCTCAGGGTAGTCAGCTAGGAAACACCGGCCTCATCTAGTTTTATAACGGCCAAAAAAAAAAGATTGACGTGTAAAAGTGTTTTTTACAACCTACTTACAAAAATAAATCATTTATCGTTTATTATCATTTATCATAAAAACATTGATACAGAATATTTATTCCAACTCAACTCTCATATTGAAGCAGCGCTATGTCGAATAATTAAAGATACGTCATTTCCTCCCAGATTAAAATTTGTGAGTTGATTGTTAATATACTGATGCGATAAATAAAAAAAATCAGCTAGCAATAAGTCGAGGAAAAGCTAGTCAGCTGATGCATTTAAATTGACAGTAGATGCTCCTGCCTAACTCCTATGTAATAACTTTCAAAGTATCAGCTGACGGTTTTTCCACCAAGATACAGCCAGCTGACCTATATATTTATCCATAGTTACATATAAGCTATCATCAGGTAAATTTTTGTTTGAGAGGAAATCACTGAAAATATTTTTTTTTTTTTCATGTTCGAGACACCAGCTGACGTACAATACACCACGTTGTAACCAGCTGATTATTATTTTTCGTTGAGATATTAGATGAGCTACAATTTGACAAAATTTCAGCTGAGAGGAAATCAGTGAATGTATTTTTTTTTTCATGCGTGGGAGGCTACACCCGCTCATCCCCCCAACCGAGTGCCAGCTGAAGTTCACAAGGCTTCATAATACTATACTCTGATGCATTTTACTAATTACCGCTTGAGAGGAAATTGGTCATGAAAATCTGTTGCTGGCTCCCGGACTAATGGGCCGAGCAGTAGTAAAGAAATCCGGTAAAACATCTATTAGGGTTATGGCCATGCCCAACATGCCCACAACGGTGGATCCACATTTGCTTATGTAGAGATAGAAGTATTTTTTGTGTAACAAAGGTCTTTTTATTCGATAATTATATTATTAATTAGCTAAGTTGATTTTGTGATTGTGCTATGTGAATAGCAAATAAATATTTTTCAGTAAATAAACACACTTTTATATTTATATTTATGCAGTACTAGGTAAAAAAAATCAATATGAGACTGGCTCTGTGCCTTTGTTTATATTAGACACTAGTTAAAATTAGTGAAATATAATACTTTAATTAGATAAGATAAATATTAAAATACATCATTTTGTGCTGTGTCCTACAGCAGCTTGTCCTAACCTACTAATTTATCTATAACAGACTAAAGCTACTCTATCTATGTGGGACGCAAAAATATTCCTTCCATAAGTAATTTTAGCATATTCTTTTTTTTATGTCAAAGGCAAATTTCCTAAAATTATTAGTTTTTTTTACTTCTCTCCAAAAAGTAAGTAGGAACAGCCCATGGCAAATATTAATGTCAGTAATAATTTTTTTTTTTAAATTAATTATCAATTAATGCACTAATTTGTACTAGATTTGACACATGGGTAGGACATGGTATACTCTTAATCCCAGCAGTAAATTCCAATAGGATTTTTTGCACTTTAATGCTGTAGTTCTAAAACAGGAGATATTTTAGATTTTTCAACTCGGTTTAACACATGTAAACAATGTTTCATTTTTTAACTAAACAGCTTATAAGCCCATACAAACATTATTATGTAGTACAAACAAGAAGTATTATGTATGAATGGAATACTTTTAAAGATAATGACATTACTAGGTAATCTCTTTCTATATAAGAACAGGGTCAGGGTTGTGCGGTGTTGCCGTTAAAATAAATAAAGATTTGTTCTTAATAAATGGTGTTTTCTGGGATTTGTATAATATAATTTTATTTGTGAAAATAGTCATAATAGGACTGGAATAGTACTTTCACTCTCTGTTTATGTATTGTTAAGTAATCAATTTTAAACAATCATCTCTTATCAAGCCTTTTTAATAGGCACTAAGTATTAGTAACAATATATAGGTACTAAATTACACAATTTTCAGAAATGTTAACTATTGAAAGGAATTGATAACTTTACTAGTTAAGTTTAGTAGTTTTCTAACTTTAGTAGTTTTGTATTTAGAAGATACAGTCAAAGATAATCTTGAAAAACTATGCCATTCTACATCCTAATACATTGCTTATCTCTATGATAGGTATAGCTAATGGCACAATAATGACTTGTTTCTACCTCTCATTAGCTAATATTATAGCAAACTACAATGATAAATACATTCTTATTCACGTTCGTGACCGTAATTTAAACAAAAATTCGTCACAGTTATTTACGGAATACACTAATTTGTGTGAAAAACACATTTGTAAATACGATGGAGCGTCGACCAAACCAACTAACCTAAAAAATCCTAATGTACGCGTCGCTTACATAATCAACGCTGTATTTACTAATTAACATGCCTTTAAATTACCAAACATAACTTCTCAAATCATTATTTCTAGTACAGTTACCTTGTAAACACAAAAAGGAACTTCTGAGGCGAGAGTTCGCGCCTTTCGTTTCCCGCCATCGCATTTGACAGGTCATTGACATAGGCAAAAATGTAAAGAAAACAATTGCAAAATGCCTTTACAGGAACTCACCTCCACGTTTTTTCTTGTTTTTAGCCACCGTTGACGCCGCAGCGGCGGATGATTTAGATGCAGCACGTTTAACGCCTCGCGCCGCCGGCATTGTGCCTGCAATATTGCAACCAACGCGTCAATAAACACGGCACACAGCGCGGCAAAACAGCACGACTTGATGGCTTCGCTCCGATGACGTTTTAACTACTTTTGTAATCGCATTAACGCCTTATTTCCACATCGGCTGCATCTGCATCAATTACAAGGCTGCGGCCTCATAGATTTATGCAAAGCGCAGATAGGTTATATTATGCATTTGTATAGCACTGCACAGAGAACCAAACAACGCGTCCGTACCATACGGCGACGCGTGGGACGACGCCAGAATTATTTACTTACAGTTTTATAATGAATTTCTAAGCGGCACCGCGAATTAATTTACAGATATCACTTTAGAATAAGAGATGACGTATTAATTTTAACACAGTACGAATCTCGTACACAGTGTTGCCAGTCGGTCATGTCAGAAATCACCTGAAATATAAAAAAATGTAACCTTTTTGTATAAAAAATAACCTTTCATTTTTTTTTTACTGGAAAGGTATTATAAGTTGATAGAATAGAATATTAGTTGTATTGATTTACAGAAACATCGGTGAGTATTTGAGACTTTTTTTTTTGGATGGGAAATCATCAAATGACTTCTCCCGCTCTGGGCGGAGCGGAAGAGAGTGTCAGACTCTTACTGACTAAAACCCACCCGTGTTCCTGCTTGTGCCCTTTGCGTTCCAGGGCCGCGGTGACTCTTTCGAACAAATTCCGCAACCCTAGCAGGCACTGACCCTATGGGGCCCCGTCTTCTTTGCTGACGGCTCTTTGAGGCGCGCGTGGAACACGACGCGCCGTCGACTCGGGCCTGGTTGCTATCGGACGGCGAGCCACCCATAGCTCGCCATCCGCAGGCCCGCGCCTACGGTGGCCGGGAATCGCCCTGCGTTTCCCGACGCACGGGGCGTCTCCTTCTGTTGCAGCGGCTGGAGCGAGAGGTTTCCCTCTCTCGGACGCGTTCCGCCTCCTCCTTTGCTAGCATTACTGCTTCGCAGAAAGAGGCGACCGCTTCCCATGCCTCCTCACTCCGGACCATGGCTTGAACCTGGGCCGGACGTGAGAGGTCGCTAGATATTGATCCTATATAATAAAATTGATGCATTCAAGGTTTTTGTTCTACCACTGCTAACGAAGCTTACCAACATGAAAAATTCTAAAACGAGCGTTCCGTTTCACGTTGCTTTTATATAAAAAATTAAAAGTTGATTCTACAAATCCCGAAAAATCACCTAAAAGTAACCTTTTCATTAGTGTAACCTAAAAGTAACCAATGCAGTTCAAAAATCACCTAAAAGGTTACAAAAGTTACCTTCTGGCAACACTGCTCGTACATCTCCCTCCGCTCGCTTCGCTTGGCCCGAGTGACGTAATCACGTGAATCGGATTCAGTCACACAATCGAAATGTCATATTATTTTCGAATACTGAATTCCCATCAGCTTTAGATGTTATAATTTATAAATATTCATTTTAGTCATAAAAGCATAAATAATAATACAAAATGATTTTAAATTAGTGTGTATCCATTAAATAACACGACTATTACTAGGAATACTTTACAAAGTAACTTACAATTGGAATCGATTGATGTCAAATGGAATCGATTTAATGTTTACTCGAAGTCGCATTCCTACGTACCAAAGACAAAAGAATCCAGAAAGTTTTCAAGAAATATGTAGCCATATAACCAAATTTATTTACCTATATTTCGAATGTAATGGTATGAATTATTTATTGAACTGTACTAAAAGAATGGTAACGGTTAGAAAACTAATTTATTTTTCTTCAGTGTAGCAAGAAATTCCGGTTTAACCAATTTAGCCTTTATAATAAAATATAGGGTTTCCATTTTTTGTCACTCCACGCTAAGTTTACTTGAAATAAGTACAATTTTTTAAGATAATAGTAAATCTTACTTTTTATTACGTAAAATCCGTGACTTTATTTAAAAACTGAATTCAGAGATATTTCGTATGTTTAGGGTATTGTAGATATGGGTGATCATAACATTTTCTTTCGATACAATCGTTTGTAATTTTTCAAAGCATTTTAGATAATTACGTCTGCGTTATGAATATGAACGTAATATGATTTTTTTTTTATAAGTCCCTCAAACCAACTGGATTGAACTATGGAAATAATGTTTGACAGCTAGTCCCCGCAGAAGGGTTTTTTCATATTTCTAATTTTAAATAACACAAATACTGCGTTATGTAGTAATGATAAACAGAACTCAGAATATTAAGTTTTATTCAGTTTTTTCGTGGATTTTATAAAATGCCAACATCGCAAATTGCAATCAACTTCTATCTTGTCTATGGTACTAATGACGCGCCTGGCGCCGCCGCGCCGGGCGCTTATTTATGCTTATCCCCCACTTACAATTAGCTAGCCCGCACCTTGCTATCTACAGAATAGTACCTATCTATGTATAGTATTAGATTAAATGCGAATGCATTAGCTTAAATAATAATAATGCACAACACTGCAGTTGAAAATTCTACAAAGCTAAGTTTATAAAGATAATTTAAATTGCCAAGCAACCCGATAAGATAAGGCAACAATACACTTGAATATAATATACAAGTGGTTTCTAAAGTTAAGAGTTACCAATAAAAACTTCAAGGGGGTAACAACAACAACATCATTATATATTTATTTGAAGCTAAAGAACTCCCTCGACGTTTCTTTGTTGCCCTGTTCGTCTGAAATGTTTTTATGGAGTTATTTTAGTTTTAAAAATACATCTTGTTTGACGTCACGTACGCATCCAATGTACAGTATTTTTACTGTCTCTTCTGAGTCACGTCACGCCATCTATTTCGTCTCTGAGTCAGAGACGAAATAGATGGCGTGACGATCGCAATATGATTCGTGTTTGTACAATAATTTGTATGACTCTTTCTTATTATCTGATCGTTGGGACTTTTTTTATGTTATACTTAAATGCTTATTTTTATGTTTTCATGTTTTCTACAAGATTACATGATTACGAAGGTTTGATAAAAGAGATAGTTAATATTTTTTTAACTACTCTTTATTTTATTGTGCCCATGTGCAGTAGGTAAACTATGGATAGAGTTGACTGGTCTGGTGCAAGTACTGTATTTAAATTTCACTTCATTGATGACTAGCTGTTGCCCGCAACTTCGTTCGCGTGTACCTATACTACCTATGTCGAAATATAGTAAAATTAGAATTAGACATTTGGAAGAGTGTTTTGCAAGGCACTGGCTGTATCACCTGTTCCGTTTCAAATCAGACCTGGTAATTATTCCTAAAGAGAATCCTTATAATAATAAAGCTCTCTCATACACAATGTTTGCGGTGGAATCTGTTAAAAAAAGTTAGAGTGAACAGGCATCTTCTGGGTAAGCTCATTCCATCGTAGACTTTGTCTCTGTCACCTGCGCTGCGACCTAGACTAGAGTCAAGAGCATATCCATTTGACAATTAAAAAAAAATAGCCTGGAGCATAAACAAAAAAGTTGCTGGGATTTTTTACACGCGATACAGCTACATAAAGTTAGCAATGGGAAACGCAACTAGAAGAGAAGTCTACTCCGCAAGCCGCAACGGATAATATCTGGCCCTGGACTGCTCATGATGTATCACAGGATTAGGAACTCTGTGACGATCGCCCGGAGGACACGGTGGAGGTCTGCCCTGCTTAGGCAGAGCAACGCTGTGTGATCGTCGAGGCGACGGGCAGCGGCGACCTCTCGCTTCCGGTCCTGATATAATCTATGGTCCGGAGCGAAGAGGCAAGGGAAGCTGTCACCTCCTTCTGCGAAACAATAAAGCTAGCGAAAGAGGAGTCACACCGAGTGAGGGAGAAGGAAGAACACGCCCGGGCGTCGGGAGGCGCAGGGCGTTTCCCGTGTTCCACACGCGCCTCAAAGATATGTCAGCAAAGAAGACGGGCCCCCACAGGGTTAGTGCCTGCTAGAGTTGAGGAATTTGTTCGCTGGAATTTGTGTACTAGGAGAAACACGGGTGGGTTTTAGTCAGTAAGAGTCTGACACTACCTTCTGCTCCGCCCGGAGCGGGAGAAGTCATTTGATGATTTCCCATCCAGAAAAAAGGGTCATACCCACCCAGGTCAGGTCAAGAGTTATGGGTTTTCCATAGTCCGTCTCCACTTGATGTTTTGCAAGCTGCCTAACCGTTCGGGGATCCATTTGTTTTAGTTATCGTTATTTTCCTATAATGCAGCAATATTGTTGAAAAGTAATATAAATGCAAATGTAATCAATTTATCAAAATGGTTAGTTTAACATAATTCTAGAGCAATTTGTGTACCTTCTGGTGCCAGGAGCTACGTTTTAAAATCGATACCAGTCATTGTTCATTTTTGTAGGTAAAGGAACTTGGCTCCTATTTTACTTTCAGGCCTGGGCATGGAGCAAATTTCAGGTTGCGGAATCGTTTGAAAAAGTTACCGTGGCCCTTGAACGCAAACAGACATTTATCCGACAAAACCGGACAAAGAGCGACGCAATTTTTTTTTTAAAATTAGGTCCGAGTAATCACTTAGCAGTCGCATTTGTAACCGCCAAGTAGACAAATAACACAATAATATTTTTTATCGGTTTATAACTCGTTAATCTCAATTTGATGTCGCATCATAACTCCGTATATTCACGCTAGCCCCTTTGGGTCCGAGGGTGCCTGGCGTATGCTGATATCAGGTTACATGTGACACGGTGGGCCTGTCTGTTGGTCGTAGAAGGTCGCAAGTGACGGTTTTACAGACAAAGGATTGTGGTAGGAAAGATATGTGTGAATGTAAGTGGGAATTTAGTGTCATTGGTAACGGTAACAAAAGCTAAGTTGTCCTCAAAGTTACGCCATTTTTTTTATAAGTAGGTAGGTACAGGGATATTTGAAAAATATCAACAACCTCTTAATAGGTCATTGTATTCATGGAAACAAACCTGAAATCGCGAAAAAAAATCAGCTGTTCCCTTGATACAGGAACAGCTGTTATTTTCTTCGCGATTTCAGGTTTGGTCCCATTTAAAAGTTGATCATAATGATGAGTACAATGACATCTTAAGAGGTTGTTGGTGTTTTTCAAATAACATAAAACAAACCTATTTTGGTTTTATACTTTTTACGTGCAGTCATCGCGGTCTCTTACTAAACATAAATTCAATATCTTTTGAATTTTTGGGTCGATTTTGATGAAATGAACGCTAAGTAAAACCCCGAGTTTTATTTAGCGTTCATTTCACCAAAAACGAAAAAATACATAATAGTTATTTACGTAGAGTTTAAATCGGATCAGTGGTTTTTGCGTAATGCCTCCAGAAACAAACAGACAAAAATTTCATACATTGCATTGTTGTCTTCTGTCTTTTTCCTAACGTTAGCTACTCTTTTATTTTGATGCAAAAATATCCAATGAACAGACAAGACACTCCGATTTTGTTATATGTATAGACTAGCTGACCCGCGCAACTTCGTCTGCGTCACATAAGAGACAGAGCTTGAGAGAATCTTAATGCTTATCCTCTGAAATAGACGGAATATATAGAATTCAGTATCATATTTCAATCCAGAAAAGTATCCAAATGTCAAAGGTAGTATGGAGCTAGTTGCATGTACCAAAGTGTAGTTCTGTATGGAGAAGAACGTGTAAGAAACTCTACGGACACTCTTTTAAGATCATAAGCGTAAAATAGAATCGTGTGGAAAACTGAGAGGGAGGCTTTTTTCCTGCAGTTTACAAATAGGCTAGCTAGAATTAAATTAGAAAAGGTATTCAGTTAGATTAGCGTGGCGTAGACTGCTTTTACCAATAGGACGCCTACTTCGTTGCCTTCCACGTCCACCCAAGACAATATCAACCTACTATCTTTATATAAGGAACAAGAGCGAGCCGGACTGACACACGAAGGGTTCCGTATCATAAACCGAGAGAATAGGCTGATAAACACATTACACTGCTTTGCGTTGCGCAGTCAGTTAAAAACATGATTCCAAACAGTAAGTCCAGTGTTGCGGAAAAAAAGCCAGTGCGGCTCTGTAACGCAAAAGGCATTTGGAGGAACATCGATGGGTTTTAGTCAGTAAGAGTCTGATACTCCCTTCCGCTCGATGAATTCCAGGATTCCATCAGATAGGCTACTAGCTTGTTTCACTGCCTCCCAAGAGAACTGGCGCCTATGGCGCATTCTGTACTTTTCTTCTCCTTTAATTTGTGTTTGTAACCGTTGTGCTGTGTCTGTTCTGAATAAAAGTTTTTCTATTCTATTCTATTCTATTCTATGGCCCTACCCACCACTTTGGCACGTAACTAATCGGATTTCATTCTAGTGTGGAGATATGCCTCGCACAGCCCCTTCATTGGTTATACTTATAACTAGTGACCAGCCCCGGTTACGCACGGGTACAATTTATGGACACTCACTTTCCTCGTTTTTCGCTCTTTCTATGTGTGAAAACCGTATCAATTCAAAATCCGTTGCATGATTTAGAAGAATTAAACAGCAGTTGTTATAATTAAACGCAGCTTCCCGCGGTTTCACCCGTGTAGTTCCCGTTTCCGTGGGAACATGGGAAGAAAATATAGCTTGTCACGCGGTAGGGTTACTTTCCAACAGTGAAAGATTTTTTTTCAAATCGGCTCAGTAGTTTCAGAGCCTATTCAATACAAACAAACAATTAAATCTTTCCTCTTTATTGGTCACGTGTTGTTTCGACAGCGATTTTCAATCCCATACAGTTTTGACGTATTGACAATATCGTCTTCGCCACGCCACCGTTGACAGAATTTCACTTGTCTAAAGCCTTAGATGGTACAATTACACCCCGGTAATAACTTCATACATCTTACTAAGAGTTCTGCCTACCATGTCTCGTGTGTTACCTCGGCTGACATACACTGGTGTCAAGTTACCGTGAGGTGGGCCTGTCCGTCGTCGAGAACCATGGCACACGCAAGTACGGGCGGCTACTTTGACGCAATTTTTTTTTTAATTGTCATAATTTTCTCCAAGTTGACAGCAATAAAGAAAGGACAAAAACAAATGAAATATGGTGATAGAGAATTCTGAAATTATTTAAAAATTCTAATTTATACGGGACGTACGGTAAGTCTTAGCTACAAGTGATCGCACGACGAACGTACAGGAGCGGTCGATGTTGTTGAGGAGTTGTTAGGCCAGTTCTTCGTCCCAGCTAAAGCAATAGGAAGTGGTGACGGGCGTTTTGGGGGACTGTCTTTATGTATGAACTAGCTGTCCGCACAACTTCGTTTGTGTCAAATTTTTCATGACTGCTCCGCTCATATTGGTCTTAGCGTGATGATATATAACCTATAGCCTTCCTCGATAAATGGGCTATCTAACACTGAAAGATTTTTTCAAATCGGACCAGTAGTTCCTGAGATTACCGCGTTCAAACAAACAAACAAACAAACTCTTCAGCTTTATAATATTAGTATAGATAAATGACTTTTGTGGTGCGGGTTGGTGAATGTTTGGTTCTAGTCAGTTCAGTGGTGATGAAATTAATTACACAAAGTAATTGCTCCTGCCCTCCTGGTTGGATTTGAACCCACGACCTGCAATTCGTAAGTTGGGGCCGTTACCACTCGGCCACCACTGTTCTTTCAACAAAAAACATGCTTGTTAAATAAAATAAAAAAATATTTAAAAATATTTATTTCTTCAAATCGCCAACACTTTCGTGCATCCATACTTAAGCACGGAATGTTTCAGTAGGTCGTAAATTTGTGGGGACGGCATAACGCCACACCGTGTGAGAATCCCGGGAATTCGTCCCGCGCGCGCGACGCGGGACAATCAAATTATGTGTTTTATTGACATCACTATTATTTTTTGTGTTTACACTTTGTTTTATACGGGTCACGTTGTTTTTACTGGTTTTTATTTCGGTTTGTCCTGTTGGAATGTTGAAAGAATCTTACAAGCTAATTGTGGTGTCTATATTTAGGTATTTTTTTAAATAGTAAATACATTCATTCAAAACGGTTTATTTACAGAATTAATTTTGGTACCTATTATTATTTTTTCTACCAAGTTACAATTCCTTCGTACGTTATTTACAAATCGACCGAAATTTCATTTAAACATACCGAAATAATTCTTACAATTAGGCTAACAGTTAGATAATTATTATTATAATCCTACGAAACCTTTGCAAGACTTTTCGGAATTGTGCTCTCGAATCTTGACTTGGCTCCGTCAGATACGAAAAAAAAAACACCTTTAGGACCGCGGGCCTACGCCGGACGGCGAGCTATGGGTGGCTCGCCGTCCGATAGCAACCAGGCCCGAGTCGACGGCGCATCGTGTTCCACGCGCGCCTCAAAGAGCTGTCAGCAACGAAAACGGGCCCCATAGGGTCAGTGCCTGCTAGGATTGCGGAATTTGTTCGACAGAGTCACCGCGGCCCTGGAACGTAAACGGCACAAGAAGGATCACGAGTGGGTTTAGTCAGTAAGAGTCTGATACTCCCACAATTTTTGATTCAGATATATCTGTCTCAGACGAAAAATTACACAAATAGTTATAATTATGCCTATTGGTCTCATTTTTCGTCAAGGCGGCTCTGAAATGTCCTTTTTGGAAATCTGAAATTGGCCCCCCTCCTGTGAGATTTTCAGATATATTTTTTCTATATTTTCTCAGTAACCCGTACCTACTCAGCTATCAAATTTTCGCTCTGGACATGGTTGCTCAAAAATCGTACTACAACTGCAACTGACTTAACAATAAGGCACCATAGAAACGAAGGTATGTATGTACGAAAACATAATGAACGTTCACAGTTCTTCAAAATTAAAAAAAAACGTGTCAAATCTCGCATTTTAAATTTTAACTTATGTCATCCAGGACGTTTTAACGCATCTATTGATACCTTTTTTTTTTTTTTTTGGATGGGAAATCGTCAAATGACCCCTCCCGCCCTGGGTGGAGCGGTAGGGAGTGTCAGACTTTTACTGACTAAAACCCACCCGTGCCCCTCCATGTGCCCTTTGCGTTCCAGTGCCGCGGTAACTCTTTCGAACAAATTCCGCAACCCTAGCAGGCACCGACCCTATGGGGCCCCGTCTCTGGTGCTGACGGCTCCTTGAGGCGCGCGTGAAGCACAACGCGTCGTCGACTCAGCCTGGTATCGGACGGCGAGCCACCCACGCTCACCGTCCACAGGCATCAGCCACTGCGCAATAGCACAGCGGCCGACTTGTCTCTGGAGGAGGCCGAAATGGGACCATTACTGGCCCCCTCCCGAGTACCGGGAGTCGCAGCACCCACAGCAGAAGCGGCAGAAGCGGCGACGGAAGCCGCGGCGGCAGCAGAGGCGGCGGCGGCGGCGGACCTCTTGCCCATGGTCGGGGCGGATGGCGCGCAGGCCCTTCCCCCAGCCCAGTGCTCGGCCGGCTTGCCAACAGCCGCACATGCACTGCAGTGCGGCGTGGCCTCGCACGAGCCGGCCCGATGACCGGGCTGACCACAGCGGAAACAAAGTCCACTGCGGTCCACCTCCGAGGGGATCTATTGAAACCTCATTCATCAAAATCAGTTCAGTAGTTTAGGCGCTAGAGTGGAACATACATACATACAAAATATACAGCTGAAATCATCACCCTTCCTTTTGGCTTTGCCGTAGTCGGGTAAAAATACAATACCGCAATCAGAATTTTCATTGTGTTCGACCAAAGTTTAAAACAAGAAATATAAATTATGCAAGAGCGAGTTATCTCGTACGAAAGAGATGGCAAATGGAAGGCTTCGCAGGGGGGCGTGGCCTAAACAGACGCACCCACTGCTCTAGCCATTGTTTGAAATTAAAGGAAAATTATTGGAAATGTTAAGATTTTATATCAATTTTGGGAAATGGTTATGATTAAAATGGGGATAATGAGTTCGAAATTTTAAGGACAAGGTTTTTAAACTATGCCTTCGGTTGCGGTTTATTCAAAACCTGAGGCATAGCTACTTGCATTTTATTATTCATTATAAATTTATGTTTAACTTTTAGCATAATAATAGTAGTATTATTATTTTAAATTTAAAAATAAATTTAATTTGATAATTATTACGTAATATTTGTTTAGTCCGTCTTCAAGATTTTAAGTTGTTTTATATTTTTAAAGGTTCGATTTTCATTGCAATTTTGACTAATTATTAATTTGTTATTGATATTGTTTACCACTGAATGAACTTACAAATTGAATGATTTATATTTTTACTGACTATTTAATAATTTGATACTCGTTAAATATTTGTTTTTGTAAGATTATTTCATAGTTAATTCTACTATAAAAAATGTTTGAATGCTCTTACTTAACACCATGTTTTTGTACCTACATACATTCACAGCAAATAAATTATTTCATTTTATTTCAATTATTAGGCATAAGTTGTGTTTCCGTTGTTTTTTGTTGTAAATTCGGGCTAATAAACATTCGGCCAAACAATAATTATACTAAAAAAAAATTATGCCTTACAATTATTCGTTTAAAGAAGATTCTACCAAGTGTGTTATTTCAAGTAAATTTCGGAGCATCAAGATTCTGCCAGATAGAGATGTATTTCTATTCTTTGTTTGTTTCATCCCATACTAACCCAACAAGTGTTCAACTATTCCAACCAATAGATTAATCTAATCCTCGTGTACCATTCATATAACAAACACACTTGCTTTTCCAATCTACTTTAGACATTGGCAGAATAGACGACATCGGCTTTCAAATCAAATCAAATCAACTTTATTCGTTAGGTTTCAATACAATAGGATGTCAAAATAAACTGGTCAGTTCGCTACATTTTACTCGAGAGCATACAAATAATAATAATATTGGTGGTGTCGAAACAACAGACACGCATCTATATATCTATACTAGTATTAGTATTAGTAATCGGGCCGGTTTCCGCAACTCCACGACTAAGCGCGTATTTTGCGTGCAGATATCTATACTAATATTATAAAGAGGAAAGATTTGTATTTTTATATTTTTGTATGTAACGAATAAAGTCAAAAACTACTGGACCGATTTCAAAAATTCTTTCACCATTAGAAAGCTACATTCACCCTGAGTAACATAGGCTATATTATATACCCATATACCCACGGGAACGGGAACTATGTGGGTGAAACTGCGGACCGCTGCTATTTTAAAATAAAATAATTCAATTACTTACATACTAACGTTCCAAAGCGTAGATCTCTATGGAGAAGAACGTGCAAAAAGTTCCACAGACACTCTTTGCTTGCCATATAAAAATATAGAATAGAATAGACTCACTTCATGTTCACTAAACTATCTACACAGTGAGTTGTTTATGGAACCGCACTGCTGTTCCTCTTAACATCAGTCAATTTAATTTCAACTGGAATCTGTGTTTCCTGATAGCTACAACCTGGGAGTCTTTACGTCAGCAGTAAATAGGTTACTTCTAGACAAGCGTGCTTCATCTTCAAACTCAAAGCATTTATTTCAATTAAACCCTTTACAGGCACTTTTGAATTGTCAAGTCGAAAGAGGCGAAGCTATCTGCACGTTCCAAAGCGTAGATCTCTATGGAGAAGAACGTGCAAGAAACTCCACGGACACTCTTTTAAATCAATAAATTGTTACAAAATTGTGGATACATTGTTTTCTTGAAATAATTCCTATATGTGAGAATGGTGTAGAAAGACGTGTATGATACAAGCATCCGGAGAAGAAGCAACAATTCGAATTACTTAACTTAATAACTAAAATAAACCGTGATAGCTGAGCAGCTCTGTAATCTATACTTATAATAAATCTGTAGAGAGGTCAATTCTGTACAAGGAATATATTTTCAAAATAACTATCAGGGGGTGATTAGTGATCGATACTGGTGCCAAAAATGCAATCAGTAAAATTTTTGTCTGTCTGTCTGTCTGTCTGTCTGTCTGTCTGTATGTTCTTTATAGAAACAAAAACTACTCGACCGATTTTAACGAAACTTGGTGTAATTATTCTTCATACTCCTGGGCAGGTTATAGTATACTTTTCATTACGGTACAATCAATAGGAGCAGAGCAGTGAAGGGAAATGTTGGGAAAACGGAAGAATTTACTCCATTTTTTAAGCTTACGTCGCGTGTGTAGCCTTAATGGTTAAAGTTACATAGAAATCATGTACTACGGAAATGTTCTACATAAAATTATCTAAAAAATATCCCGAAACAGCATGTCTATCTTTTGTCAATTTTAAACCGATCGGGCTGAGAGTTTCAAAATCGGGGGTAAAGTAACTATTCCACGCGGACGAAGTCGCTGGCAGAAGCTAGTCTATACTAATATTATAAAGAGGAAAGATTTGTATTTTTGTATGTAACGAATAAACTCAAAAACTACAGGACCGATTTCAAAAATTCCTTCACCACTAGAAAGCTACATTCATCCTGAGTAACATAGGCTATATTTTATCCCCGAATTCCTAGGGGAACGGGAACTACGTGGGTGAAACCGCGGAGCGCTGCTAGTGCCAAATAAACAGATTGCATCTAACATTTAAGTGTGATCTAAGTAAGTAATTCTCACGTATTATCTTGTTTCCCTTCCATTATGATAACGCTGTAATAAAGTGTACAATATGGAGTACAATGCCACAATTACTGGGTGAGTTTCATTTTCAAGCACCCTTTGTGCAGTTGATAGTGTGGGAAGAGGGGTTGGTTCCGTAGAGTTTCATCTGTAGCGGTGGGCTTGAGATTATAAGTTTAATGACAAATAGAATTGGCTATAGGTACCTATCTATACTACTTTATTATAACTTTTTTTTGAGTAATCAATGCCACTTTATTAATCTTACTACACTTTTTTTGGATGGGAAATCATTAAATGAGTTCTCCCGCTCTAGGCGGAGTGGAAGGGAGTGTCAGACTCTTACTGACTAAAACCCACCCGTGTCCCTTCTAGTAGTACTCTAAATCTTACTACCCTATGTAATGTTTTAATCATCTATATTTTCTGTAACTTATATGGTGTACATAATAAAGAGTATTCTATTCTATTCAAATTCGTCTGCGTCACAGAGAAGAAAAACCCTATTTATGCAATATATTTCATTGATGCTCCGCTCCTATTGGTCGTAGCGTAATGTTTTACATCCTATAGTCTTCCTCGAATGGGCTATCCAAGTCTAAATATTTTTTCAATTCGAACCAGCACTTCCTGAGATCAGCGCTTTCGACCAACCGAACAAACAAATTCTTCGGCTTTATAATATGAGAATTGATGGTATAGATTGAACTTCTATAAAGTTCATTACGACCGCAGATGATGTAATGATTTCGATCGCATTTCGTTTTATCAATTGTAATGTATTACTTAATTTTGCAGGTATTTTTTTTTCATATTGCTCACCTAGATAAAATCTTGAAACAGTGAAAACCAACCCTAGAAAATCGCGAACACTCATTTAGAAAAAGTAAAAGCTTAACGCAAAAAGTACAACAGCCCAATTAAAACTACCCGACAATTATCCCCTTATTATGCACGCACGCCACATTATCCATGGTTTTACAATTTCGCCACGGGATCCAAAACCGTGGCAAACATTATGAGCTCTTATGTCGTTACTCAGCATATTGTTAGCACCCCATGACGTAATGGTGTGCTGCTGTACCATGCACCCTGTTTGTTATAGTTTTAATAAGGGCGCGAGATATTTGGCAATTTTTTTGTTGAAGTTTTTCGGGTATCGTCGTACTTGACTTGTGATTTATGATTTGAAAATGGGAATAGATTTTTGTGTTAAAATTTGTGTTTGATGATTTTGGACTTGAATACGTTATGGAGACGCAAAAGCGTTGCCTGAAGTATCTCAGTGCCTTTGCCGAAATACGTTACACAGTTCGTTTTTAATTTAATTTAATCCTTTATTTCAGGCGACTGAGGCTATTAAACTAATAAATTTATACTTACTAATATTTTAAAGAGGTAACGTTTGTGAGTTTGTGACGTTGTAAGGGGTAATCTCTGGATCTGCTGAACCGATTTTCAAAATTATTTCACCAATAGCAAGCTACGTTATTGTGGAGTGTCGTAGGCTATATTTTATCCCCATATTCCCACGGGAACGGGAACTACGCGGGTGAAACCCCGAGGCGCTGCTAGTATTTTATAAAAACTAACTATTACTACACATGCACATGAACTGACGGTGTCTTTACGCTTGCGAGGCGTCGCGTAGCCGGCCGCGGAAACATCGATTCCGCACATTTTCCGGCCAAAACTCTTCCTTGAGGAAGGTCACTTATGGTTGAGACTGTTAAACAATTAGGCCGCTGGACATCATTCCACCTTGTAGGAGCACTTCCAACATTTCATTATGTTCAGGTACGAAGTTCACCACTCCTTTTTAAATACAGTTGCCGTACTACGAAGTGCCAATGCTATCATGATTCGTGTGAGGGAAAGAGATAGTGCGTCTTGTGTAACTCCGTCTCTCTCTGACACAGAAATCATGATGGATTTAAGACGTCATAATAGGGCTGCAGAACTGTCATATAACATCGCTTTATACAAGGACCGGTTGATGGGGGTCTACATTCAGGAAAGTAAGTCTTTCGAATGAATCAAAACGTTGCATCCCCATGATGACATTTGTTGCTATCGCAGATAGAACCCGGATGAGGCAGGCGCAGGAACGTGGGGAATTGGCACAACAAAAAGAGAGGCCTCTATGCTCAGCTATGGGCGAAATCCGGCTGTGGGTGATGATGATTATTATGGTCCCCATGAATGAGGGATATAATTATATCAAGGGGATTCACCAACCCGCACTGGGGCCGCTTCTTCCGCTGTGGGTGAAGCGGAAGGGAGTGTCAGACTCTTACTGACTAAAACCCACCCGTGTTCCTCCTAATACCCGCCGCGTTCCAGGTTCACGGCTTTCGAAGAAATTCCGTAACCCTGGGAAAATAAGCTTTAGGCTGGAAGCTGCTACTTGTCCAATTCCCTCTCCTAGAAAGGAGGCCTGTGTCCCAGCAGTGGGAACATTATTCGTCAAAGTGAACGCGTGATTGATAGATGAAAAACCTATACGAATCTTCAAATGATATTCTCTTTCCTTGACGACACGGTTGGCGCCGTGGTTGAGCGATTGGCTGCTGCGTTACGTACCGTGGGTTCGATTCCCGCACGGAGCAAATATTTGTATAGGTTACAGATTGTTGTTCCGGGTCTGGCTGTTTTTGTGTGAGAGATTGTATGTTCGTGAACGGGGGACTGTGGGGACTTTTTTTTTTAAATATATTTATATTGTTTATTGGCGCTTAAGCGAGAATGACTAACTATCCTTTTTTTTTTGGATGGGAAATTATCAAATGACTTCTCCCGCTCTGAGCGGAGCGGAAGGGAGTGTCAGACTCTTACTGACTAAAACCCACCCGTGATCCTTCTTGTGCCCTTTGCGTTCCAGGGCCGCGGTGACTCTTTCGAACAAATTCCGCAACCATGACTGACTATCCTAACTTCCTAACTAATACCTATACACACGAAACTGAGGTTGTTAGTGTTCTACGCTTTCAAGCCAAAATTGATGAACTGATATTGATGAATATTGGTACAGCGATATATAGAACCCTTGAGACGGTTATAGACAGAAAAATAAATCTTGAAAACGAGCGAAGCGGACAAAGGCTAAGTAAATATCTCAACCAAGTAGAAATAGTTATCGAGAAAGAAGATGTTGACATTTTGGGGGATAAAAACAAAAACATTCGCTTGCCAATCAGGAAAATTACGGGTAACTAGGACATAAGTAAAATATTAAGCTGTATGTTCGAAAAACTATTCAGAAACGTCTCTATCTATCACCACACAGAAACACAGCCGCTTCACTGCACAATCAGGCTCAAATAACCAAAATAATCAACGTCCCTTTAACGTTTTTTCTGCGCCATCTTTGCCGTCCCTTCGGCTTGTTTCAAGCGCATCTGACAGGGGTTCCGTGTTATCTTGTCATCTCAAACTATTGTTGATTGTGTTGGTATTATATTGTGAGTAGTTATTGCTAACTTAGAAGGTAACTATGAAGGGCACTGAAGAGTACCTACTTAATAGTAAAGTAATCTACTTGACTTTTGAAGAACACTTGGAACGGGTGAATACAGTTCTTTTTCATCCCCCCATCTCGGAAAAACCATTTTTTCTCTTCGATATCTGAGCGTAAAAGCCGTTTTTATCCTCTAGTGGATAAAGTAAATTGAATTTAGAATATCGTGTGCACGAAGTTTGTGAATTCGAAATTCATCTATAAACCTTTTTACTTCTACCTCTATGGTGCTCTATTGTTTGGAATTTGATTCGGAAATTAAAAAAAAAATAGCTTCGCGCGTTTTTCTTTTCACGTCGATCATATTTATTGTTAAAACAAACCAAGTTAAAAATAAACTTGAAAACCAGTTTAAAACCTAAGTTACCTAAATTTATTTGACGCCTACAGAATAGATTGAAACTTTTAATAAGGCGCAAACGAGTTTTCTCCCTCAACAATCATGTGAGAAGTATATAAAACAGTACGATATGTTTAACACGTGGCGACTAGCTAAAGGAGCCAAATCTTTCTCGGAAAACGTTTTGTTGGCATATTTTATTGAATTATCCGAGACCAAGAAGTCAAGCACTCTATGGAGTATGTATTCAATGCTTAAAACAACAATAAAAATGAAAAAAGACATACATATCAACACCCATTATAAATTAGTGGCATTTTTGAAAAGAGCGTCATAATTATGGCCATCAACCCAAAAAATCGAAGGTTTTCATTGCATCTGAAATTGAAAAGTTTCTAAACGAAGCACCTTATTCCGTATATTTGTAAGTAACATAATCTAATACGTATACATAGGTACGCATTATCAATTTGGTTTTTTTTTTGCATTAAATCATTTCCTCGCTGAGGTGGGATGAAAAGTTACGTGTTGCACTCGAGTGCAAAGATTTTTCGCCTTGTGCTCTTTTGATTCCGTCGCTAACGCTCAGGATTCTAATTTTTGAATCACTCGTTGCACTCGTGATTCAATTCTAGAATCCTTCGCTTGCACGGTCATCAAAATTGAGCACGCGGTTAAAAAGCAACTTTGCACTCTTGTATAACAAATAACTATTAAAACGCATGCATTGAGATACATAATACAGTAAAACTTGATTAAGTGGGACCTGGATAAGTGAGAAACCTCCATAGCTGGAACTCTTGCTTAGGTCCCGACACTTTAGCAATGAATTACCTCTGTTAGTGGGACAACACAAACCTCTATATCTGGGATTGGTTCTTTCCATTTTATCGTCATAATTACCTCTATTATTGAAACAGTGAGTATATTTTACCTATTTTACTGAGACTATATTTTAGGGATTAGTTCTTTCGATTTTATTCGTAACAAGCACCTCTATAATTGAGACAGCGAGTGTAATTTACCTCTTTTATTGGGACTATATTTTGTGTACCTACATTATGTGGATGGAACTCTCCGTAAATGAGACAGATATCTATTTATACCTGGATATCTGAGACACTGGGTAAGTGGAACACCTCTAAGTGAGACAAATTTGCAGGTCCCTTAAGGTCCCAGTTATCCAAGTTTTACTGTACCTATATAGTAGACTTCCCCATCGCCAAAAAAAAAAAAAACTAAAAAGAAAATCCGGTCAAATGCGATTCGGACTGGTGCACGAAGGGTTTCGTACAATCTATACTAATATTATAAAGCTAAAGAGTTTGTTTGTTTGTTTGAACGCGCTAAACTCAGGAACTACTGGTCCGATTTGAAAAAATCTTTCAGTGTTAGATAGCCCATTTATCGAGGAAGGCTATAGGCTATATATCATCACGCTAAGACCAATAGGAGCGGAGCAGTCATGAAAAATGTGACACAAACGAAGTTGTGAGGACAGCTAACTGTGGTACTATTAAATAAAATATAAATAATACTCTATAAAAATATGTTCTCCCACACATCCCACCTGCAAATGTAAGTTGGTACGCACAATATTAAGTGATTTACCATGTTATTTTAATATCATGGACTTCATATAGGTTTTTCTATAATCTATAAGTAGAAAACTAATTACTATTTTTTTTATTTGAGTTTCCGTAGTTTCGGAGATAAGATAATACGGTCAATTTTCGTCTATTTTCTTGAATAACTTGGAAACTATTTATTTTAAAATTACAAAAATTATATTATATCATAATAATTAAAGATCTTCACCACAAGACCTTCTATTTGATATGTCACACGATACAGCTGTCAAATATATTTTTTTAGTTTTCTACCTTCCCCCCAAAAATGACCTCCCATATATAGATTTCATTTATCCACGTCACACCTCTGCGTTTGGATCACAGAAATTGATAATTAATATGTTGTACCAAAATCGGTCTAGTAGATTCGGAGATAATTGACTGGGAAGGACGGACAGACGGACATACGAGTGATCCTATAAGGGTTCCGTTATTTTTAATCGTTTACGGAATCCTAAAAAATTTTTTGTTTGCCTAGTGGCACCCAAGGTATTCGGTCTTGAAATAAAGACCCCTAATTCCTTGATTAAAAAGTTTCTGTTAGATCCTTTGTCATGTAAAAGGAAGTTTCGGTATATCTCCTTACTATTTTAAACTGTAAAACTGTGAAAAATATAAAATGCAAGTTTATTTGCAACACGTAGGTACAAGTCATATTAGCAACATTGCGGCTGTGCTATGGAAAAACAAAGCAACTAACATATTTTTTTTAAATCAGTTTTTTTTACATATATATATATATATATATTTATATTTACGATATATATATATATTTACGATAAGGCATTTTTCGATGATTCTGTGAATGTAGCAGTGTCCGTTATAGGCAAATTTTTCCAAATATGTAAAAAAAACTGTTTTAAAAAAATATGTTAGTTGCTTTGTTTTTCCGTAGCACAGCCGAATTTGCTCATCCTATCATATTCCTGATCCTTTCCTATGTTAATTGGAGTTGAAGCAACACGTTTTCTTCGTAAATTCTTCCGTGTGATGCAGTTTAGATGTCATTCACTCGCTTCTCCGTTCCGTAAGACATGTGCTGTCGACTATTCTAGCATAAGCATAAGTATAATCAGCCTTTTAATGTTCCCACTGCTGGGACTCTGAATGTCACATTCTTCGAATTTATGGTTCTTTGACATGCCGGTTTCCTCACGATGTTTTCCTTCACCGTTATGAGAGCAGTGGTGATGAAATTAATAGCACAAAGTAATGCGCCTGGCTGGGTTTGAACCCGCGACTTACAATTCGTAAGTCGGGGCCGTTACCACTCGGCCACCACTGCTCCCTATTCTAGCAATTTTGCTTAACCAATAATAGGATAATAGAGATCTTTTAATACTTACGTACAATCGTTACGTCATTTGGATTACAATCAAATTCAGGTGCACCTTTTTTCACAAAACTTTTCGAACAAATTCTTTAAAGATACCGTTTATCTGGTAATCTTATACTATTGTTGTCAATGTATTGGTCTATTGTTGTTTGTCTATTACTCCGTTTTGTATAATTGACTACCGAAGTGAGGCTTGTAAAATAATAATAATAATTTATTTTGCTCGGACAACTGTGATCCACAATGTTAGTTACAATAAAACCTAAAAACTATGTTAGTGTTAATATAACAACAAAAAAACAAACAAACAAAAACATTACAAAAACATCGATGATGAATCATTCCTGCCTCACCAACATCTGTATGAAGTGGTTCATCATCGGTGAATCGAATTTGTTCATTAACATCTTCAGAATGCCATTCGGACTTAACCGTGCTCTTTCTAATAGTGACGCCGTTTTCTTCATAAAGGAAGCTAAAAGCAGCTGACACGCGGCGGCTTAAAGGAGCTGACAACTAGAAGTTGAGATCACAGGATGGAAACTGATTTCCATGGCATCTTACACTTATTGTCGTCATGTAGCATAAGCATAGCATATCAGCCTTTTGATGTTCTCACTGCTGGGACACAGGCCTCCTCTCTAGGAGAGGGAATGGGCAGCAATCCACCACGCGGGCCCAGTGCGGGTTGGTCATTGTCATCATGTAATTTACTTATTTGACTATTCCTTCAGCTTTGATCCTTACAGCAGGGATTAAAGCCATGAATGGGCGCATATAGGCTCAAAGGGCGTATCCACCAAAACACGACTTTTCAGGAGAGCAAAAAAACAAAACAGTTTCCCGACAGAACTTTTTTGTGCTTATAGCTATAGAAAAAACACAAAAGACAAAAGTTTTTAATTATGTTTACCTGTTACGACGTTTGCGGTAGTGAGAAATGAACTATTTTTCATAATATACACACATTAATAATAATTTAAAGAAATTCTATGCTTGGCAATCCAAAAAGTATGGCTGTATCCACCACTTGCGAATCTCGAAATTTTTAATACCAATCGAAAGATGACGAAAAACCAAATATTTGGCTAGGTAAGGTAAAATTTCATAGCGCCATTAAAAAAAAAATGGCGTTTACGCCTTTTGAGTCTTACGTATCGATATAATATTCAGCGATTACAAAATGTATCAATTAGTTCAAGAAAACTGGCCAAGTGCGAGTTGTACTAGCGTGCGAAAGGCTTTTTTTATTTATCTATAGGTAGATAAAGAAATAGTTACCTGCTTTAAAAAAAAAATTAAGTTCTGTACTTACGGAGATAAGAGAAGGGGAATGGTAATTTTTTATTTACTATCATGAATCACTTAAAACTATGTATTTTAAAATTAAAAAAAGGTTTAATATTTCTAGTTTGTTCCCCAAAAGTGACTCAAAAATGATTTATGTATGTAACGTGTACAAAATTTCAACAGAATCGGTCCTGTAGATTCGGATAAAATTGACTGTGACTGACGGACAGACAGACACCCGAGTGATCCTATAAGGGTTCTGTTTCTCACGGATATTTGGGTCCCTAAAAACAAAATCCTCTTTATGATGAAGATTTAGTCAAGTACATACATACACAGGTTTCATGATCATTATTAACATCAACTAGAAATCAAAATCAAAAGTCATTTATTCAAACTAAACTGAGAGACAGCACTTTTTGAAAGACAAATTTTACATAAAGACAGTCCCCCAAAACGCCCACCCGTCACCACTTCCTAATGTTTTAGCTGAGAAGAAGAAGTGGCGCGACAAACTCCCCAGCAACACATCTGTCTATTGCGTTTTAAGCACTTGAATTTATTACAATAGTATGCAAAGTAATAACTTTAATTTCGGAAGTCGTTGTTCAAAAAACCCAGTTCCGAAATTAAAGTTATTTTGTACTTTTTGGTATTTTTTTGTGTAGCAGTCGTTACACAAAAAAATACCAAACGTTACGTTAATCATGTATGTATTTGCACTCCCATTATTGCTTTGCAAAACCTTGCCATTGGCCATCAATCTCAAAGTTATGTCATTCGCAAATTCGTCACCATGTGTCATTCGCCACATGTTTTACGTCATCCACCCATCATGTAGGTACCTAGATTTTAGTATTTATTTTCTCCAACCAATTTCAACTGGTTTGTTATTATCACCATTACGTTAACCATGTATTTGCACTCATTGCTGTGCAAAAACTTGCCATTGGCCATCAATCTCAAAGTTATGTCATTCGCAAATTCGTCACCATGTGTCATTCGCCACATGTTTCACGTCAGACCATCTTGCACCAACATGTTAATCCCATAGTATATCTAAATAAACATCCTATTTATTTGTTCAACCCTCTTCTAATATGGTGCTTACAGCTTTCACAATGCTATGGTTTTATCTTATGTGAATGATCTTAGAGTATTGTGTTGTATTGAGTTGTACTTGACTGTTGAAGGGTCTTTTAAAAAGGTGCTCGAATTTATGTGGCTTACAATTTTAGTGGGTTCCGCTGTTTTTTTTTATTTATGGAATGTAAGTTTTGCTTGGGAACTTCTGTTGTCGAGTTAGTCAGGATCAGGATTCTAACTTCTGAGAAATAAATATTCTTTAAACGTTAATTCTGATACGTACGTAGCTTTTTTTTAAAGGTGCTCAGCTAACATAATTATGAAGATTTCCATTTTACCTAGCGTCGTCAAAATCGTAGGTAACTTTTTGGACGACCCATATAGGTTGACCAATGTCACGGTAAGAAGAAGAATAGACTAATCTTGTAAAACGTGGCTCTTTGTTGAAATACTCGCTTCTAATCAAAGGTTTAATTTGGATTTAATACAATATCACCATCGTCATCAGCAGTTTGCTTTTGTAAATAAGCCTCTCCAATCACTCGCCATTCATCCAAATCCTCAGATTTATTAGAGCAATAATTCAACTATCTCATAAAAAATAAAAATAACCATAACCAATTTCCTAAATTCACCCGAGACCCCCAAAACGTCATCTGTTTCCCGCCAAAAAAGATGGCTACCACTAAACGTCAAACTACAATGGCTGCCGAACACAAAAGGCAACAAAAGAACAAACAAGCGTGTAATGATCGCATTCAATGCATTATACAAATAACAAGAGATATTTAAGTGTTTTTGTCAACTTTATGGTGGTAACTATAAAGTCTATTTTAGTGGGAGATTATGCTTTTGTAACTTTTTTTATGAGTCTTGTGCGTTGAGGGTTTAATTCATGGGCTGTCTATCAATTTGTCATTATTGTGATATGAATATCTTTATGCACCCAGTATATCATTGGCCAGTCTATCTTTGCTCATAATGTGCATTTTCTTATCAACGTATTTTTTACCTATAAATGTATCTAGACGTAAAAGAGTGTTTACGTTACAGTAGGAAATCTAGAAAAAATAAAATTGAGACATCAAAAAGTCCTTAAACTCACAAACAGAATAAAAATCCAAAGCCAAATGTGTGTTAAGTGGTTGAATTACTGAAGAATTGAATTTCTGATTTCATGATAATCGGACTTCGAAAAAGATACAAAAAAATCCAAGACTGATGGAGTTAAATATTACCGACCGAGGTGTGAAATATTCCTTTTGAATCAAATGTGTATTCCTTATCTACTCTAGTTACGGACTAGAGCCGCTCCGTTATTGCAGGTGTTAATCAAATATTAATCAGCTAAACAAAGAAAGCCTCTACTGAATGGTGACCTACCTACGGCGCCACATGTAAAAGCTAAATTGTTTTCCAAAGGTGCATTAAATAAAGAAAAGAACTAAAATGAGCAAACGATCGCCTTCTTTGATATTTGAAGTAACATTTCTTTTATATCGAAGTGGCGTTAAGAGTTGACGTGACGATTCCGACACGACTTCTGATAGAGCCATCATGCAAAAAGTTTGAAAAATTATTATTGCACAAGTGTTTCATTTTATTGATCGGACTCTTGAATATCTAAATTCCTCAAATATGTAACGAAAAAGTTACACAAACATTGCAATGTGAAATAAAATGTTATAAAAATAAAAAGCGGTCCCCCTGGGGAGTATTATGTGGCCTATATTATTCCCATATGGAATAACGCATACTTTCAAAGCATTTGCTACAGTCATTAATATTTGCTAAAAGTGCTATTATTAAACTGGTAGAGGATGTCCTAATTATAGAAACGGCTGAAGTGGCTTAGTACTGAACACATCTGTGTCAGAATTTAAATGCAGGATCCACAGAATCCTTTTATAAACATAACAACATACAACATTTTATGAAAAAGAAGTTGATTTCCATGTTTGTAGTGAGTTATATTGTAAAATCAAAAATTGTAAAATAAATTATTTCAATTTAATTTAAATTGATTTTGTTGTTTTTGTTTTGACGACACGGTTAGTGTAGTGGTTGAGCGATTGGCTGCTACGATACGTGTCGTGAGTTCGATTCCCGCACGGAACAAATATTTGTATGGCCTACAGATAGTTGTTCCGGGTCTGGCTGTTTTTGTATGTGAGATTGTATGTTTGTAAACGCACCCACGACACAGCAGAAATTCTTAGTGTGGGGCAACGTCTTAAAAAAGTCTTAAACTAGTTGTATTCTGAGGTAATGAAAAAAATACTGAATCAGGGTTAGAGCAAGAAAATGAGTATCACTGTACGTAAAGACTAAAAAGTAGTTTCAAATCTAACTGCCAACTTTGAGTTTCAGAAGAACTTATCTTAAGAACACATAAACTCAAGAGCATAGCATATTTCCGTCGTCGTCCCTTGCCTTATAAATGACCTCATTAAAATTCCCCAACAAACAACTCAGAGTTAATATTTGTTCACGTGGCCATTGGTGGCTCATAATCTAATGACGTCTTAATCAACTGCAATTGAAAGAAATAGGATGACTATGCGTTCTGTTGTGTCTGGCTGAAAAATGTGGACATTAAAATATAGGTTAGGAGTAAAGAGTTTCTTGATACAATTTGAATTGTCTCTGGATCAAACCATGCAGTGTACGAATATTCTTCTCTCTTTAAAATTCATGCAAATAGTAGAAATAAAGATAAGTTAGATCAACCATTTTATGAATATTATTATTATAACTAACTATTACAATAGGTACATAAATACTTAAATAAAAACTCTTAACTAACTAAAAATAATCAATAGATGGCGTCGAAAAATTCCTCCGCATCGCTGGCCACTGGTAATGTACCCAAAGGGCTGGCAGTATTGCCACGCTGTATAGCAATGCTTATCCTTGTTCAAGGTAAAAGACAGCCCTTGGGTCATGCGAAGTGTCAACTAAACGTCTTGACAAATAAATAAGTTATGAGCACTCAGACCCCACGAACCGAAAGTTTTATAGATTAGACAAAGTAGGTACTCATTCTTCATGGGGGTGTTAAACGTTACAGCAATATATTTTTGACATATTACAATTAAATTATAGAACATTTATAATTAAAATTAGAAGCACAATTTGTAAAGCAGGTTTTCATCAAAATATATCTAGCTTTTAGTGATAAGGCCGTCCATTGTGTCACCTTATATAATGTCTTCTAAATCTTTATTTGTGTACTAATATGGTGTAAAGCGAATTCTATGACAAATATGAAGTTGATATCCACAAAGAAAATGTTACACGGAAAATAGTTGTACTTATGACTTTTGGCAATCGTTATGTCGCTTATAAAATGTAACATTGTCAAGTCCAAGGTGTTATTGCAATAAAGCATAATTTATTAATCATGAATGTTCTGCTGAAAGAAACGTTTAACAGATTTTGACTAAATATTTGCATACACAAGTGAAAAAATTAGATTCACTTTTCTTTTATAATCACAAAACTAGTCTACTATGACGAGATATCACTGTCAGTTAATAGTCAAAAGTAGGTAATTTAGTCACAGAACTAAAACATTTAGCTGCTGAACTAAATGAAAACATTAAGGAAAGTCCATCGACTTCTGACCCGTATCGCCCACTCCGTCTGCTACAGTCAGAATTAGCAACCAACCAACTAATTGACCGAGAAAGACTTTCTTCACAGTTACATCATCAACACCGGATGATTTAATCATGTCAGCTGAAAGCATTGTGGGACGAACGAAAATATCCACACTGTCTCATAAACCGCTAACCGGTGATAGTCAGAATCCGCCTACATAACAAACCCAATTGTTTCACGAAACTGAAAAATGGCGAACCTACACACCAACCAATAGGAGGCGGTACCCTTCAATAGTTTAGCACAACCCTATTGGACGATTCCATCTTTTTAATTCACGTCAGCCAATCGCAGGGCCCGGTGGAAGTTCAAGTCAAACCAGTTCCATTTTAGCGTTCGAGCGGCGCGCACGCGTTTCAAATTTAGTATTGACGGCATTAAAAAAAATCGGATTTCGAACTCAATTCGTGTTGTATGCCAGTGTGTTTAGTTTGCCGGTGTTTCACTGTGTTCGAAATATAAATCCGTAACGGTTTTGTTAGTTTTGAATTGTAAATCGTAAATAGGTTGTGTTTCGTCATTGGTGGGGGTATTATTTTTAGCATTTAGCTTGTTAAAGCTGTTGGTGTGATGTGAGACGGATCTTAATTTAGCGGTGCACATGAGTGTGAGTATGCCACGGCCTGTCTTCCTTATTTTAAAGATCGCCTGCCGTCGGCAAGCGTGTTCGTTTAGCGCCGCATTTTTAGTTTTTATTTAGAGAGCCAGATTGAGACTATTTTTTACATTATTTGTAAGTTACACTCCATATAAAGTAGAATTCTACGTATAATAGTTTTAAAAGCATCTCTTACAGAACATTTTAAAATAAAATATAAGAAATATGATAAAAAAAATCATTAGAAAGAAATAAAGCTCATAAAACTCCTGCGCACAATTCGCGCGAAATGTCACAGAACATTTTGATGTTGTAAACAGATTTATGAGTCACATAAACTGTGAAAACACTCTGTAAGAAGAAAATGGTTTAAAAAATACTATCTTTGACGTCGTAAGAGATGAAGATTATGAACATAATATGATATATCTAGATAATGATAAAGTGAACGTACTGGCAGCATTACATTTGATCATAGAGCTATAGAAAAAAAGTAATTATCAAAACAATGACAGCCCAGAGGTATACAGAAGAAATGAGCTTTAAGTCTAATACACCTATTAGAATAAGCTCAATAAAGTATTCTTTTTTCTTCCTCCGAATCTTGAGAAATGTTTTACAAGAATAAGAATGACCGTACGGCTGGATATGGGTCTCCTTTTCTTTCTGCCGTAACAACCAGTGTTCTCTAGATAACTATCTTTGCTTTATGTCTTACTTAAATAAATAATATAAATATAAACATATCAGTGGTTTCCTATTAACTTATATATCGGAAGATTTTGATAAAATATCCTTAAGTTATATCAAAGATTTTTGGTAAAAGAGCCTCGCGACGCTCGAATGTATGTTGCACAATCAAAGGGGAATACCTATATAATTTCTGAAAATTGTTTTGAAAAAATTGCCATTGACGTCATAAGAGATAAATGGTAGATTGAATCTACTGGCTGCACCATTCTTGATGCATTTTGTCTAATCTAGGATAATGATCTAGTAGGTAGTGCCTACCAGGGTTGCCGGCCCTGGAACGCAAAGTTCATTACGAGGAACACGGGTGGGTTTTAGTCAGTAAGAGTCTGACACTCCCTTCTGCTCCGCCTCCGATTTACCATTCAGAGAAAAAAAATAACAAGGTAGTGACCAAAACATTGACGTACCAAAAGCATGGCTTGTGTACGTAAGTAGTTAATATTTTTCAGAAGTTACAACTTTATACATCAATGTTAAGGTTTTTGAATATAAGAAAATGATCATCAAATTAATAAGTTTCGTTCTCGGAATCACAAGAAACACAACAAGGATGGTGATAACAATTCCAAAAGACGGTCACTGATGTTTATTGCCACCACGACCGGTCTTTTGTTTGCCAAGTCCATAAATAGGAAGTTTACATTTAAATTTTCTAAAAACAAGCGTCCGTAATAATATAAATAAGTATAAGGGTATAAAAACAGCTGGTAGAATATAAACATTTCTGAGATATCCCAACAAGCAAAGATATATCGGGAGACATTGATGAATATCGAAATAAATTATCTCCAGGGTACATAAAATACTCTTGGCTAAAGCAAAGACTACTATGTATACTAGGGCTAAAGAACCCAAAAGCTCGGATGTTGCACAATGCACAATCAAAGAGAATTCAGACATTCCAAAAACAAAAGACAAGACAGAAACATTTCAAATTAGGAACACACATTGACATAACTTCCGCTTGAGTGATGTTAAAAACCTCTTTGGAGATTAATTGTATTAAACTTCATAGAGAATCTTTGTTCTCCTGTTTCCATAATGTTTTCGTTTTAGTCGTTTTAAAGCTACTGTATAAAATTGACCGTAACAGACGGACTAAAACGTCAACGGTCTATTAATTTTCATGGTTTTGTTTGAGGAATTGAGATGCATCATTATTGAGGTTGATGTCATCCTTATTTGAAAGAGCTTGTGTTTATGTGAAGTTAAAGCAAAATAGAATAATAAGCTTAAAATGTTAACACTGCTGTGACTCAGGCTTCATCTCTGTGAGAGGGGACCCATCTGGCGGATCCAGTGCGGGTTGGTAGACATCACAAACTCAAACTCAAAGCATTTTTTACAATTAAACTATAGAATTATCAAGGTCGGTCAGTCCAAAGAGCTGAAGCTATCTGCACGTTCCAAAGCGTAGATTTATTTGTAGAAACTCTGCAAGAAACTCCACGGACACTCTTTTAAAACAATAAATTTGTGGATACATTGTTCATGTTGAAATTATTTCTATATGTTGAAAACGATGTAGAATGGTGTGTACGATAAAGGCATCTGGAGTAAAAGTACGAATAATTAAAATAAACCTTGGCAGTTAAGAGATGACCCGTCCCAGCTGACGGAGACAAATGATGAATGAAACACATACGCCATCACCATCAGAGAGACTTGAGTGAGCATGGCACTCCCAACCGCCAAAAATACACAAAAATTATAGTACCTACTTACATACATAGTACTCACACATGACTGCAGGTTTTTGGCTTTAGATCATTCCTGGTATTGTCATGATGTATTATTTGAGAGAAGTGCGGATGAAATTCTTTTCTACGTTCAGGACTTCACCTACTACTAACATATTAACTACTAGCAGCGCCCCGCGGTTTCACCCGCGTAGTTCCCGTTCCCGTGGGAATATGGGGATAAAATATAGCCTATGTTACTCAGGGTGAATGTAGCAGAATTTTAGAAATCGGTCCAGTAGTTTTTGAGTTTATTCGTTACATACAAAAATACAAATCTTACCTCTTTATCATATTAGTTGTAGATTCGGTCCAAGTATCTACAAGAAAAGTCGAATAGAACCAGTTTGAAGCTGAGCTGAGCTGAGATTTGTAAGAGAATTAAAATGGATAGTGCAAATAAAAATGTTATGTTGTTAAATATAGATAATTCCCATCGAATCAACACTATCTGAAGACCTGTCTTAAATCCATCATGATTCCTGTGTAAGAGAGAGACGGAGTTACACAAGACGAATAACACTATCCCTTTCCCTCACAATGAATCATGATAGCATTAGCACTTCGTAGTACGGCCACTGTTAAGTAGAAGCTTCGACTTACCTACGAATATACAAAGCACCTGTTGTGTTGAGGAAATGAAAGATGAGATTAAACAATTAAAATCAAGATTAGAAAGCACGAAAAAAGTAGCAAAGCTAAGTGTTGTTTGAGCTTGGTTCTACCATTGATACCTCGTATGTCGGCATTGTCGGCCGGTATCACGGTCACGGCCGGTGAAGTAAATAAACCAGTGAACGCAATTTCGTTCACTGAAATAAACATTGTTCTTAAGCTAGTTCATCTTGCTGGCTTTCCAAACCTGATTAAACCCACGGAATCCAGAAACCAAGTAAAAACATAGGAGTTATTAATTGATGAAATACTCTTTTAGTTGTTGTCTTGGTCGCGAGTTCAAACCCAGCCAGGTGGCATTACTTTGTGTAATTAATTTCATCACCACTGCTCTCAAAACGGTGTAGGAAAACATTGTGAGGAAACCGGCATGTCCTAGAACCGAAAATTCGAAGACATGTGACATTCACCAACACGCACTGGGCCCGCGTGGTGGATTATGGCCCATTTCCTTTCCTAGAGAGGAGGCCTGTGTCCCAGCAGTGGGGCATTGAAAGGCTGATTATGAGTTTGTAGACCGTCGCGACATGTAAAATACAGGTATTCAGCTGCATAAGCCGTGTACAATATGGTGGAAAATGAATAGGCAGATTTATTTTGGGACTTGCAGAACTTGGGTCTGCGGACGGCAAGCGTTGGCTTGCCACCCGATAACAACCAGTCGACGGCGCGTTGTGTTCCACGTACGCCTCAAAGAGATGTCAGCATAGAAGACGGGGTTCCATAGGGTCAGTGCCTGCCTGGGATGTGGAATTTGTTTGAAAGAGTCACCTCGGCCCTGGAATGCAAAGGGCGTTACAACACGGATGGGTTTTAGTCAGTAAGAGTCTGATACTCCCTTCCGCTCCACCCAGAGCGGAAGAAGCTATTTGATGATTTTTTATTCATAAAAAAAGACTAACAGGCCTTGTAAGGTACATCAGAGGTACGACAAATGCCATAGCAAACTTATTGTTAGACGTAAAAATTGCACCGTTGTTATCAAACACTAGCAGCGCTCCGCGGTTTCACCCACGTAGTTCCCGTTCCCGTGGGAATACGGGGATAAAGCCAATGTTACTCGTTGATAATGTAGTTTTCCATTGGTGAAAAAATCATGTTTCGGAGCTTATTCGGTACGAACAAACAAAAAATCTTTCCTCTTATAGTACAGACTAGCGACCCGCCCCGGCTTCGCACGGGTGCAACGTAGATACTAATGTTTCCTCTACTATATGCTATCTACTCTACTATATCTAATATCTATGTATTATCTAAACTAATATTATAAAGAGGAAAACTTTGTTTGTTTATTATTTTGGTTGTAATGAATAGGCTCAAAAACCGTGGACCGATTTTAAAAATTCTTTCACCAATGGAAAGCTACATTATCCACGAGTAACATAGGCTATATTTTATTCCCATATTCCCACGGGAACGCGAACTACGCGGGTGAAACTGCGAGGCGCTGCTAGTTACATATAAACCTTCCTCTTCAATCACTCTATCCATTACAAAAAAACCGCATCAAAATCCGTTGCGTAATTTTAAAGATTTAAGCATACATAGGGGGACAGTGAAAGCGACTTTGTTTTATACTAAGTAGTGATTAGTTTCTACTGCTGACCTTGCTTATAGATCGTTTCACAGAAGCACATTATCAACAATAAACAAAAGATAAGCTGACGGGGTACATTAAAACAGCATCTAGGTGTGTTGATAGTATAATAACTACGTCCGGCGAAACGTGCGTCGCTTTGCGCATCATGATTGCATGCAAAAACTTTTTAATACAGCTCAAGTACCTACATGTTTTCGTAGTTTGAGCTGATAAGAGCAGTGGTGGCCGAAGAGCAGTGGTGGCCGAGAGCAGTGGTGGCCGAGTAACGGCTCCGACTTACGAATTGTAGGTCGCGGGTTCAAACCCAGCCAGGCGCATTACTTTGTGTAATTAATTTCTTCGCTCTCAAAACGGTGAAGGAAAACATCGTGAGGAAATCGGCATGTCCTAGAACCAAAAAATTCAAAGACATGTGACATTCACCAACCCGCACTGGGCCCGCGTGCTGGATTACGGCCAATTCCCTCTCCTAGAGAGGAGGCCTGTGTCCCAGCAGTGGAAACGTTAAACAGGAACTCTGCCTGCGTCTGTGTTTCCGAACGCATTCAACCCTAATCTCTTCAAAGTTAGAGTGAACCGGCTTCTTCTGGGTAAGCTCATTCCATCGTAGACTTTGTCTCTGTCATCTCAGAGCTAGAGTCAAGAGCAAATCCATCTCAAATAAATAATAAATAAACATATTATAAAGCTGAAGAGTTTGTTTGTTTGGTTGTTTGTTTGTTTGTTTGAACGCGCTAATCTCAGGAACTACTGGTTCGAATTGAAAAATTTTTGGGTTGAATAGACCATTTATCGAGGAAGGCTTTAGGCTATATATTATCACGCTTAAGCCAATAGGAGCGGAGCAGCGATAAAGAATGTTTTAAAATCGGGGATTCCACGGGGACGAAGTCGCGGGCAGCAGCTAGTCTCAAATAAACATTCAGTCAAGCTATTCATTTGTAATGTTATAAACTATCTTTCATCAGAAGTTTCCGTTTAGCCTTTAAGACGTGAAGAGGTAAGAAACAAACAAACAAACTCTCGCACTTATAAAATAAGTTAGAATACTTTTATTAGTCGTACACCTTTGCTAGTCTTTTGAACACAAAGGGTATCTGGTAGAGAATGCCTTGTTGCATTAAGCCTGCGCATGTACCACTGTTGAGGAGCTCGTGGCTAAATTATAACAGCCGCACGGGTCGATCTTCAAGATTAAGCAACGCTTGCCGAGGTTGGTCTGTGCATGGGTGACCATCTTAACATAACGAGACTTCTCCGTGCCTCGGAAAGCACGTTAAGCCGATGGTCCCGGCTGTCATTTGGAGATCCGAGAAGAGAATCCGTCGGTTCGAAACAGCCGGGACCAATGGCTGAAAGACCAACCTGGGCGGGTGTTGCTTAACCTTGAAGATCAATCCGTGTGGCTAATGGTTTTAATGTAACAAGTTAAAAAAATATATGATTCATTCGGAACCCTTTGCGCAACTGGCCGATTCTCTCTTGGCTGGTTTTATATACTTCACTAGCTTCTGCCCGCGACTTCGTCCGCGTGGAATAGTTACTTTACCCCCGATTTTGAAACTCTCGGCCCGATTGGTTTAAAATTGACAAAGTTTCATACAAAGTTTCATCCCCTATTTTATCCCTTTGGGGGTAGAATTAATCAAAATCCTTTCTTAGCGGATACCTACGTCATAACATCTACCTGCATGCCAAATGTCTGCCCGATCCGTTCAGTGGTTTGGGCTGTGCGTTGATAGATCACTGTCAGTCAGTCAGTCCCTTTTGAGTTATATATATTTAGAATAGATGACGAAATACAGCCACGATATAACCGATATGCCACATTAATAAGCACCCCGTCACAATAATTAAGATCATCGGCTTCTGCCACAGTTCCACAAAGGGGTTGTCAGTGATGAGACTTGCCAAATGCTCCCAATACAATGACTCATTTGTGTTTGGCAGATATGTTAGTTTAGATGGTATACTGATGGTTTAATACAGGCTCGTGTGACGTTAGGTTGCTACGTGACTGCGAACCGGTTATCTGCTGATAATACGAGGATTTATAGCAAAAGATTCAATTGGGAGTAGTACTTACTGCAATGTTCTGCCGCCAGAGTACAGCACTAGCGCAAACCCTAAACAGTTTTTTAACTAATCGTTCAGAGCGGGATACGCGCGCCGGAGCGTGGGAGTTAAAATTGCAAAAATATAATCACAATTAATAATTTGAGTTTCAAGTAAGGAAGATAATATTTTAATACAATAACGCATTAGTGCAGCGTATTTGGATGTAAGAATGAAGGGAATTATTAATTTCCGAAAGATAAAAATGTACTAAAACTATGGGAAGCGGTTGGCTTTGATATGCCTTTTTCTTCATAAGAGTTGCAATATACTTGAACTTATGTTAAAAAGTAGCACCCTTGCGTATTCTGCCATGACGTCATAAATGATGTTTGGATCCAAAAAGGTCTTGAACGGCAGTCTAGCTAAGCAATCTCAGGTAAAGATACTCTATGTTAAAGAGAAGACTAGAGAGTTTCTCTAGTAAAAACCAAAACATCTAGTTACACAACAGTACAAGAAATCTCAATTGCACGAGTTCAATAGCCGCTATATCACTGACAGCGATATTTACGACAACATTTGGATGGACTGAAAAAATTTCAAACGAAAAGGGGGTCTGTAAAAAGCCATAGCGTTGTTGGTTTTTAGCGATAGCCCGCTTCAACTAAACGAAATCAATTTTATAGATTTACTAGCCTAGCCAGACACAAATTGCCTTTTTAATCGACTAGCTATAACTACAACTTTTTAGTTCCTGCGAAACTGTTACAAACTCCTTTCAGCCGATTTTTATCCGACTTCTAAAAAAGGAGGAGGTTCTCAATTCGGATGTTTTTTTTTTAATGTTTGTTCGCGCATAACTCCGTCGCTTACCAACCGATTTGAAAAATTCTTTTTTTGTTGGAAAAGGTGTACTTCCCAAATGGTCCCATGAAAATTTTATCGAAATCGAACAAGCGGTTTTTTTGTTCATTTCAATAAATGATAGCAAATCTGTCGGGATAGCTGAAATCGCATGTTTGTTTATTGTTTACACCAATTTATACCACGTACGCTGTGATGGGTATGTCTAGCTGGGAGTGAACCACTAAAAAGTGAAAAATAAAAAAAAACTTTTTACAAAAAATAAAACCGACTTCTAAACAAAAAAACCAAAAAGTATAAAATAACTTTAATTTCGGAAGTCGGTGTGTTCAACAACAAAAAAGCAACCAAAAACACCGAGTTCCGAAATTAAAGTTATTTTATACTTTTTGTTTTTTTTTTGTTTAGAAGTCGGTTTTATTTTCATATGGCCACAATGTAGCCAACATGAGAGCAAAATGTATAATGCTATTCTTCCTCATGAAATAAACTCTCCGTTGTTCCTTTAACTCGTCTAGAAGTGATAGGGTGGCCCTCTCGAAGAGGGGACCACACGGCGAGACCAATAAATGGCTTATATGAAATTATAGAAGTGTTGCCACACGAAATAAAATGTATTTTGTAACTTAATCGTTGTAAAGGTCATGGAGAAAAAAGGTTCGGTATCGGTGATAATTTTTGAAGAAGCATAAACAATGTCGTGTGGGGTGAAGAGAAAACTGAATATGGGAGTTATACAGTTGAAGCTGTTGTGTATACCGAACGCTAGATCAAATCTCTAACAAGACCTGTCATATTAAAAAAAAAAGTGATTAGTTCTAGCGACACCTAGCCATTCCAGCTTATCATGAGCCACAAAATGCAGAATGATTAACCGATAACATACCTCTAATTTCCCATTTAAAAATATTTTTGTCATTGATTGTCTATGTCTATTGTGGTAGGTAATATTGAGTCTTGAAATCCATAAATGACAAAGTCTTGGAATTCGTAGACCAAAGGACGTTTCCCGATATTTCCCTTGCCACATTTAAAGATAGGTACACAGATTGTCAAAGGGTTATCTTTGGAACGTTAAAATTCTGTATTCAAATACTTTATTAGGTACCTACTCATAAAAAGTATGACGTGTCACTTCAAAACTATCCCCCGATACATTTGAAACTCGTTCTTTTTTCAAAAACAAATTCGAAGGACGAAAAAAAAAAGATGGAGATCTCCGTAAAACCATCAAACCGAGTTTTATCGGGCGATTAATTAAATTTTTCAATAATATTATCCTAAAAACATATGCTACGAATGTTTCTTAGTTTATTATAAGCTCAGGGTCGTAAGTCGTGGTGTAATATGGTCTTACACGGCCATTAATTAACCTCCTGCGGGTCTGGGAACATAAAAGTACCATTTTATGGGCCCTCGATAAAATCTGGGCTCAATTGAGTTAGGCCTATTTGAGCGCAGTGTTGGATCGTTTTCTTAATTGATAGTTTTGTCAAATGGGCAAAGGCAGTTGGGATTTTTAAGGCTTTGTAATTTGAATTTAAAGAGGCGTAGCTGGTAGGTAAATGTAGGTACGGTAGTTTTGAAGTTAGCTGTACCTACTAGGTATTAATTTTGTAAAAACAATCAGTTCACTCAAATTGTCTTTCTATTTAAAATGTTTGATACGATTTCAAGGTAAAACTAAAGATCTTATTTTAAAGATTTCTAATGTAGAGGTTTGACAGTTTGTCATCTAGAATTAGAAACATAGCTTTATATAATTTACATCCGACGTGCTCTTGTCACCGTCGGCGTTCCGGCTGTATCAGAACCTAATGGCACAGATAATATAATACTACAGTACTAATGGCCTGCCACGTGACTATTGCAAGAGACCGGACGGCATGTAATGTACATGGAAGATGTGTAGACCCTTAGGTTGGGACACTACTTGTGTCGATACTCTTGCGCCAACCCATATTCCTTGCTCATCGTGCTGTGCTGGCGCTGCTGCTGCGGCTGCGGAGAACTTCAAGCGACGGAAAACCTTGTAGGTACTGTTGGTTTGGTAGTTATATTTTCGAGCCGTTTGGTGTTGAAACTCTCGGGTCGTGGGGTCCATGCGACTACTCATAACTTATTTTAAGATTTGTTGTGCATAAAAAATACATAAAGTCGAAAAAAAACAACAAATCTATTGAAGGTGTTTAAAAAAAAATGTTATCGAAATGTAGAAGAATTTATAATTTCTTATATTTGCGTATCGTTAAGATTGATTGGCTGCTTTAAAAACTTAATGACAAAGAATTATTTTAACTTCTTTTTCTGTGCCCAATCTTGAAGTGAAGTCAAAGGCCGAAGAGTATAAGGTACAAAACTGATTGTTTTTTTTACACAAAATAATAATTATTTCATTTCGATTTATATATATTTATATGCGCTATTATTATTATAAGCTAATAGATCGACATTCCCGCGTAACGTTATCTAAAATAACCAATTAATTAATTCAGACATTTAATCACAACGAAATCGGTCAAAACAGAATGTTATCTTCAAAATGATCAGTCGACAAAACTCACAACCGAATAATTGGTATATCGAAAAATCAAATCGCTAAATAGTGCCGTGATTTGTACGACCATCGAGGAGTGGTAAAATATCGATAAATCTTGCGTTTTACAGCTGGTGTTGTGCGATAAGGATCGCGGACACCACGTGGGGTAATAGTGATGCGGCCTGCGATGTCGATTGTCGTTATTAACGTAAGATATTGTGAAGTGGCGCCTACAAACCGGACTAAGGGAATGTTAATTGGAGAATTACAGTTTTATCGTATGTTTATGACGGAACGTCTCTAGCACTGTGTATTTCTTCTCGAAAATATCGCTCCTTGCAAAATTAAGGAGTCAGAAACTCATTATGATAAAATATTCGAGTTTTATTTGTTCTTGTATCAGTAGCTCAAGTTTAGATCATCTTTAGAGATTTTTATCTCATATCTTTTGCATTTTATAAGTTAATTTTCATTTTGAATATAATGAACCTTGTTTGTGTCATTATGATTACGATCTCTATGTTTTGATCATAGATAAAAGAGCAGGCAGAATTAAATCGAAGTTAATTACCCTAACAGGTTCCAAATATTTATATGACAAAGTAAAATAGCAGTTTTTTTCTGTTTCTAAATATCTTTACTAATAAGAAATATATGAATATGAGTATCTTAAACTATTCGAGTTGACGAATAGAATCATTTGGAACGCATCCAAATACGTTACAATGTAAATACAAAACGCAACCTAAATTTCTTCAATGATTCTAAATTTAACGTCGTTTCGGATTGTCTCGAACGTTTTCTGACGTCCGATGTTTTTCTCAAAGTGACCCTATTACGAGGAATGAGCTTTTTATTTGTTTTTAGTTCTTACATTTAGAAACATCTAAAGTTGCACAATTATTGTCATCATCATACATACATCGTTTTGCCGAGAAAAGACTTAGTAGTTCTAAGTAAGTAGGTTCTATGAACGATAAACCGACAGGAATGGGGCTAAACTAGTACTAAAGACAGGATAAGCAACATAGATTTGTCAACCAAAAGTGTCAACGAACTCTGAAAAAAAAAACCAAACAACTAAAAATCTCCCATTGTCTCTATGACACAATTCATTCGCTAAACACAACTGGCACACAACAAAAAAATAAGTAAGAACCATCGACAATAAATGTACATCACTGTTAACCCGTCAACTCCATATATCAAGGAGGCCTCCCTTGCGATCGTGTCGATGATAAAAATTACTTAAAACACCAAACATTTAACATCATGCCCCCTGACGACCCTCCTGCGTCTCTGTCACGCTTTATCACACCAATAAAACTGAAAGGGACAACAATAAACGTTAGCTTCGCTTTCAAAGAGTATTTTAGGCTTTGTAACACAAAATTTTGGATTGTTTTATAGAATTTGTACTAAATCTTGTGTTGTCGCGTCAGTGAATCTTAGTAATGCTTCAAAGTACGTGCTGGTATGTTTTTTTGGAGATAAAAATATGGAAAATTGATGGTGGGCCCTCCTTTCTGAAGATTTTGTGGGTGATTGCGATGAGAAATTGATTTAATGTGGTTGACACTGGGGGTTTATGAGGGAATGAATTCATTGTAAATTGTTATGCAGTTTAAGTGCATTCTTGATAGAAATACACGTTTAATTTACAGGGAACGTTTTCTTTAATAGTGTCCATTTTGTACCTAAATATAAACAAGTCAACTTACCAAATGGTTCAAACAAATCTAAGTAACTTACTACACCCACGGAGAAAAAGGATAGGCCTTTGCGAACTTGCACCTCCAATGATTCGCTTCCATCTACGGTTGACCATTTTAAAGGTTGCAAAACTGGCGTTTAATGTCAATTTCAAATTAAAACTATTATGATAAACCCTCTAAACATCTTTCCTATATGAACTTATCACTGAAACTGTGGGAGTTACCCAGGGGTCAGTTCTGTGCCCTTTCCTAATTCTCATTAATATTAATGAACTACCGTATCTTGTACAAGATTATGATGAGATTATGATTATGATTATGTATTTGCTGAGGATTTATCTGTTTTCTTTAAGCTTGCATAGCATGTAGTTAGTAACGTACCGAAATTATTGGAAAATTCTTAGGATTAATTTATTTCCGGGAAAAAATTGAGGTATTTTAATGCGGCAACGAGCTTCTGTTATTTTATTTAATATTTTAGTGGAAAAGTTAAAATTGGGAATTAATTAAATGTCATGTAATATAGAACTGGACTATACTATCCTGTACACATAAGATAAGATACATTACTTATTTTATGGCTAACTCCAAACTTGCCAGAGGCTTCTACCGCTCTAAATTTGAAAATTATCACAACGGAACATATTCCAGGGATAAAAGTATCCTATGTCATATCTAGGAAATAGTCTACCCCTGTGACAAGCTTCATCCAAATCCGATCAGACGTGAAGAGATAACGAATAGTCAGACAGACTGTATGATATTAGTATGTATAATTTCATATGACCTGTCAGGATGTCAGTTATATGACAGTATTGTCTATCTGCTGTATATTGGCCTAAAGATAAACCAAAAGATCAAGTCACCTTAGGTACTGACTGGCTCAGCAAATCCGGCTGAAGCAGATCCGGATCATCTATAGGCTCCTTAAATGCACCCCAGGCAATTAGTATGTTTCCTTTGTTACTTGTACTCATGTACCTATATCAGTATTATTATGAAATCGTATATTGTCAGCTGTTCCACTGCTATAGGAAATAAAAAGGTGAAAAATATTTTTGGCATTTAGAAACTATATAGTATTAGGTTTTTGTGAAGTAGAGTTTTCGTTTTAGTATCTTCCTAATAACTTATTGAGTTTAAATTAAAAATTACATTTATTGTTGAGATGTTTATGAGTTATATTAGGCTATGAATGATGTCAACTCTTTAGTTATTATAGCGGTTCTTTAAATCAAAATCTGCTGAAAGTGGAAACGGTTCTTAAATGCATTGATATGTGCTATTTTTTCCTTTTTGCAATGCAACTTTAATTACAATGACTTTCTATTGTTACAGGTGAACGCAGCACCCGACTGCAGTAATTAAAGTAAAATGAAAAAGAAGAGAAAACCAATAACGAAGTGAAATACATAAAACAAATAATAATTTTAAAAGCATTTATCTTAACAAAAATAACGCATGGTGTAAACGGACTTTATCCAGACAGAGACTGGGAGTGAATTAAAAAATAAAAATTAAAGAGTTGTCTCTAAATACAACTCACTCGTATTCATAAACAAACTTCAGGCCATTTTCGAAACGGAACACAAATAAGTAATCGACGTTTAAAAGGTGATCGCTTTTGTTTAAACATTTTTGGGACTGCCGCCTTTTTATGTTTATTTACCGTTTAAAGTATTTTCAAAAAACAGTGGGAGTGCAAACATTCGAAGTTTGAACGCACCGATATTCTCGTCTAAAAACAAAACAATCATAGATTAAAAACAGGAATAGTGAAAGCGCGGGAAAGTGAATACATTTCGTAATATTTTGTGAACTTGTGGTGGTTGTTATTACCGCTGTTATTGGTGGTTTTTCGCATAAATTGGTGTAAAATTGTGTCAAAGTGGCTGGAGACGAGCATTTGGACATGTTGGGGGGCCCCGAATGGGGTCAGCGGGAGTCGAGCCCCCCAAGAGACGCTCCCCTGCCGAGTTTCGGCTTCACACAGGAGCAAGTGGCGTGCGTTTGTGAGGTAAACTTTATTCATTATCAGTAAATAGTAACTTATATTATAATTGGTCAATGTGGTCATCATTAAATTTTATTAGAGGCAATAAGATTTAATTATTATGGAAAAATGTTTGTTCGACATCTTGGTTTAAGAGAAGAGACAAAAATATTATTATTTATTTATTTTTATTTATTTCCAAAAAACTTAAATCTATTTTAACAATGATTTTTGCCACACAACGAAAACCTCTCAGGGATATCTCTATATATTTTTGGTTTTCCACTGTCATTGCGTTTTTCGTTCTCAAAGGGATATAAAAAACTTTTTACAAAAAAATACAACCGACTTTTACACAAAAAATCAAAAAAGTGCAAAATAACTTTAATTTCGGAACTCGGTGTTTGTGGTTGCTTTTTCGTTTTTTGAACACCGACTTCCGAAATTAAAGTTATTTTGCACTTTTTTGATTTTTTGTGTAAAAGTCGGTTGTATTTTTTTGTAAAAAGTTTTTTATTTTTCACTTTTTAGTGGTACCTACACCCCCTCCCCTTCCCCACCTAAACGAACCAATCATATTGGTGTAAAAAAAACGTACAGCTCCTTTGCAGAGTAAACTAAGAGGTCGTCAAAGTAGGCAAAGTACATATTTTTTTTAGATTTTTCGAAAAACGCTTGGTTGATTTCGATAAAATTTTCATGGGACCATTTGGGAAGTATACCCTTTCCAACAAAAAAATAATTTTTCAAATCGGTTGACAAGCGACGGAGTTACGCGCGAACAAACATAAAAAAAAACAAAAATACAAACATCCGAATTGAGAACCTCCTCCTTTTTTAGAAGTCGGTTAAAAAACTGACCGGAATCTCGACGTAGTTTCACGTGGAATGCGGCTGATTTTACAAAGATTCAGTAGAAGACTTGCGTAGTTTTCCATCCAGTAATGGTATATTTAATTAGGACCTTTTTAACTTGCTATGATTGTGGTCCGGCGCATTATCCATATGTCAGGAATAAAATAAATAAGAGCTTACACGGATATTAATACCTAACTTTTAATTATTATACAATGAAATTGAATAGGTAAATAATAATGTTTCAGTAAATAAGGATATTTCAATTTAATTATACTCTAATCTATTAATTAGCTTTTATTTACTTTTAACTGACATTTATTTATTTTTATTAATTTCGTCTTTTATTTTATTTTGTTTCTTAATATTTGAATGATCATTTAAAAATTCTTTTTGAAAATTAAATTGTTCTAGCCTGTAAATGTTGTGCATGCCAGTAACTTTTGTGATACATGATAGTCATATTTTTTGTGAACAAGTCGTTAGTGTGCCTGTATACGAATAAATAAATAAACACTTTTTACTAGAACTAGCAACCGAACCCAAAACCACGTAAAACAGTCGCATTTGCAACCACGACACTAAAGGGGCAGTTAAAATACCTAGGTACTGAAAATAAATATTTTGGGCTCTTACAGCGAAGTCCAACTTTTATATATGTATGTATGCAAAACATTCCACTGAACTCGGGCAGTGGAATGTATTTTGTTGTGTTTACGTAACCGCGTGTTTTTATGATGGACGCATATAACCTCGAGTATTTTCGTTATTTTAGCGTTTGTGTACTGAGTACGCACTGGCCGAAATTGGCTACGATATAACGCCTATTGAAGGAATAATAAAATACCATAAGCATAGCTTAATCAGCCTTTTAATGTTCCCACTGCTGGGACACAGGCCTCCTCTCTAGGAGAGGGAATGGGCCGTAATCCACCACGCGGGCCCAGTGCGGGTTTGTGAATGTCACATGTCTTCGAATTTTTGGTTCTAGGACATGCCGGTTTCCTCACGATGTTTTCCTCCACAGTTTTGAGAAATAAAATACCGATATATATTTACTATCTTTTTGCTATAGTTTCGCATTTATGTGGAATAAAATGGAACCTTCGTTCCTCTCTTCTTATTTCCTGGTTTTCTTACAAAAGTTTTAATACGTTTCTGTCGCAGGTCTGCTGGAAGAAATTTCTATTGAAATAAGCAGTATGTTTTATGTATTTTTTTTTGTTTATATCGGTATATACCTACCTAATTGTGTGTACCTGAATAAAAAAAGAAAATTTGAACACAAAATTTGATCTCTTTATAAAATTACTTGCTGCCCGCGGCTCCGCCTATAGGATTGAACTTTTACCCTTTATAAATTACTAGCTTCTGCCCGCGACTTCGTCGCGTGGAATAGTTGCTTTACCCACGATTTTGAAACTCTCAGTCCGATCGGTTTAAAAATGACAAAGTTTCATACAAACTTTCATCCCCTATTTTATCCCCTTGGGGGTAGAATTAATCAAAATCCTTTCTTAGCGGGTGCCTACGTCATAACATCTACCTGCATGCCAAATTTCAGCCCGATCCGTTCAGTGGTTTGGGCTGTGCGTTGATAGAACACTATGTCAGTCAGTCAGTCACTTTTGAGTTATATATATTTAGATAGCCTATGTTATTCTGAAGTATAAGTTATATTGCTGTTGTTTCATTTTTTTGGTAAGGAAGAGTTCCGTAGTTTATTTTTTGATCTCGACTATGAATTCTTTGAAGAAACTTGTCATACTTGTTCATGGGCTTTCCGTTACATCCTGAATAATAAGTTTCAGCATCCATCGAAACTTGCAAACATTTTGTTTGCTACATTTGGCTAGAAAGCCATTAAAAGCTAAATAAAGTGACAGGGGCGGATCCAGGATTGTCGTTTGGGGTTTATTTTGCTTTAGGTACGCATAACAAAGTTGTAGACTGCCAAAGAAATCTGGGTCTTTAGGGGGCTGCTTGAGACCCTAAACCCCTCCTCCCCCGGATCTGCCAATATTACGACATTGTACCCTGTCATTCAGTTATTCGTTATATTTTCTGAAATACTTTACGTAAAGTAGGCCACTTCAAATGGTTCTTGCTTCCACACAAAAACTGCTTGCTCCCCATAATCTCGTAACAGTAAATCTTGCTGAAGTTACAAATAACTTCAAACAATTAGCTGCTCACAATGTTTTGAGTTTGCACTAAATATTTAGCTGTGTGAGCATTCTGAGAAATGTAAATTAAGTAAGTAGGTCCATTTATAGTAACGTAAGCGATTTCAAAGACTGCACAACGCTTTATTGTAATACTAACAATCCCCCCGGTTTGGCCGGTTTCGCAAGTGAAGCAGAGCATTGTAAGTACCCAACAGGCATGATTTCCTGCGTCATCGACCGTCTTTTTTTTTCAAAACCTTAATTTATTATTCACCTTCCTTGTGAATCAATCCATTCGTCAAAAACTTCTGAACGAATTTTCATACGGTTTTCAAAAGAAAACATTTATTACGTTCAGACAGAACGACAACAGACGCAGTGGGGGACTTTGTTTTATAGTAAACTAGCTGACCCAGCAAACGTTGTTTTGCCATATAAAATACAAAAAAAAATATTTAGGGGTGGGAGTCCCCTTTATCATTTAGGGGTATCTATGAAAAATAGATGTTGGCCAATTCTCAGACCTACTGAATATATATAAAACCTAGCCTATAACATTTTATAAAAATCGGTCTAGCCGTTTCGGAGGAGTATGGTAACTAACATTGTGACACGAGAATTTTATATATAAGATAAATCTATCTATCTATCTACATAAGGTAGAGGGAGAAAAAAGCCGTATTTGCATAATTTATCATTGATGCTTCTCGGCAAACGTAGCGCGTAGTGTAGGACGTCCTCAGGCACGGTGGAGTGACGATTTGCGCAGGACGGCTGGCAGACACTGGATGCGAGAAGCCGAACATAGATCTAAGTGGCGTGCAATTGGAGAGGCCTATGTCCAGCAGTGGACTGCAACAGGCTATTGATGGTGATGATGATCATTGATGCTCTGCTCCTCTTCGCTGTTAGTGTGATGTTGTATATTCTATCCTTCCTTGATAAATAGGCTACCCAAAATAAAAATATTTTTCCATGCGAACCAGGAGCTCCTGAGATTAGCGCGTTCAATAAATCAAAAAAACTCTTATGCTTTATTGTTGGTATTAGATACTGTGATAGTGCCTAAAATATTGTTTCCATCTGCGTGTGCGCATGTAAGAAGCGCGATTGGAAATTCAATCTAAAAACAGCAACGACACTTTAATTTTATGGTTACTGTGGGCCAGGGCCCCAAGTCTGCTATTTTTTATAAATTCGTCATTCCAACACGATCCCATTGTCATTTTGCTAAAAGTTCGTAATCTGCTAAATTCATAATGGTCGATCATTGGTTGGTCAATAGTCTCCAATCGTAATACTTTTTGATAACCGAGCTATTAAAAGCAATGACTGCACAATGACGTTCTAATGGTAGGTCACTGATCAAAGGAACTGTCAAAATTTTATGTAGCAGATTACCGCATACGTCTGTGATTAATTTGTCATTATGTACGAGATTACCATTCTCTGCTATTTCTTTCAATGGAGTGTCAGTGGTTGACCATTGGAAAGTCAAACTTGTCAAAATCAACTATTATGAAATCAATGATAGACCATTCTGACACTATTATAATAGCAGACTTGAGGCCCTGGTCCTATTTTGAGATGTGAAATCTCTTTAAATACACACGTAGGGAATTAAATAAAAACCTTACCGAAGGCATATTGGACCCTTCGTGTGAACTTTGGACAGATAAAAGCATTGCTAACATTGCATTTTTGCATAAGGACGTTTCCCTGACCAAATAACCTTGAGCATTCGTTCCCTCTTTGCCGCCCGCACCCTGCGCACGCCCTTTTATCATAGAACTCACACAATTTTTGGAATTATTTTGATTAAAAAAGATAAGCGAACTTTTCAAATGAAATAAAACGTGTATATTATAGATTTTTAAATTATCTATCCATTAGTGTAATCCTCAAATGATTAAAGCGTTGCATTTAGCAACAGATGCATAAAATCAACAGTTGTAAATCAGTAAAATTTTAAAGTACTTTGAAAATGAAAGCAAAATATCTAGTTTTAATTTCCGCGAATATTAGTGGGTTGCAGGTATGCACCTCCCTCCCGCCCGCTATATTATGCACATGCAAGATTACTAGGCAAATGCAAGGATATTAAGCACATGCAGGAAGGCAATGCAAAACCCAACACCATTACCGACACGTGTTTCGCCTCTCCACGAGGCATCCTCAGGGGACGTGTTGACTCGCTGACCGTTGAGTTACAACTCAACGGTCAGCGAGAACGGAGGGAGGTGCATACCTGCAACCCACTAATATTCGCGGAAATTAAAACTAGATATTTTGCTTTCATTTTCAAAGTTAAAATGGATTTCCGCAAAGTAACGCCTGACTCAATCAATTTTAATTTTAAAGTAGTTTTTTTTTATAACACAAAAACAAATTAGAACGTGGTATCACTACATATGTAGTATAAAACAAAGTCGCTATCCGCCGTCTGTCCCTATGTATGCTTAGATCTTTAAAATTACGCAACGGATTTTGATGCGTTTTTTTTTTAATAGATAGACTGATTCATAAGGAAGGTTTATAAGTATAATACATGCATATTATAGTAGAGGAAACATTAGTATCTTCATTGCACCCGTGCGAAGCCGGGGCGGGTCGCTAGTATGATGACATGTAGATTATTTCTCATAACTAATGAGTTAATAGTCTCTGAATAGCGAAGAAAAACGCACTATCGCAAGGTTGTGGTCGGGGTATCGCCTTAATAGGGAAAGTGCCCAGAACACTAGCAGCAGTGCCGCGTTGAACGCCAATGCTGATTACTCGGCTGAAAAAGGCCAGCCTTCTGGCCGCATGCTGATGCCACGATACATAAATATGTTTTTCTTACTGCTGTTCTTTTCTGATGAATTACGTTCCCCGTCGTTCAATTGTTTCTCCGGGACACGACGAGCTTCATTAGTCCGACGATTTTCTGGTGGTGGCCATTACTGATTTAGACTCTTAAGAGTTCCTCAGAAGCAGTAATGCTAGCGAAGGAGGAGGCGGAACGCGTGCGAGAGAGGGAAACCTCACGCCCCAGCCGCCGCAACAGAAGAAGACGCCCCGGGCGTCGGGAAACGCAGGGCGATTCCCGACCACCGTAGGCGCGGGCCTGCGGATGGCGAGCTATGGGTGGCTCGCCATCCGGTAGCAACCAGGCCCGAGTCGACGGCGCCGAGTGTTCCACGCGCGCCTCAAAGAGCCGTCAGCATTGAAGACGGTACCCCATAGGGTCAGTGCCTGCTAGGGTTGCGGAATTTGTTCGAAAGAGTCACCGCGGCCCTGGAAAGCAAAGGGCACAAGAAGGATCACGGATGGGTTTTAGTCAGTAAGAGTCTGACACTCCCTTTCGCTCCGCCCAGAGCGGGAGAAGTCATTTGATGATTTCCCATCCACAAAAAAAGGCTCTTAAGAGTTGCAGTGTAGCGAGCTTATTTAATGACTAGCTGCTGCCCGTGGCTTCAACCGCGTGAATGTCGGAAATTATCCTAAGGGAACATAATCCCGGGATAAAAAGTATCCTATGTATTATTCCAGACTCTGATCTATATCTGTGGCAAATTTAATCAAGATCCATTCAGTAGTTTTTGCGTGAAAGAGTAACAAAGTAGGGTTTAAAAAAAAAAACAGTTACATCCAGATTGTTCCACCGTCACCCTTAACCACTCTGCTCGACAAGATTTTGACATCTGACACACTAGCTGAGTCGACGGGGTGTTGCATGTTACGTCATTAATTTCAGAAATTATCTCAACTTTCGGCATCTTAATTAACTATGGTAAATTTGTTTCTGCAGCAGTTTTATACGATAAGTTATTGAGAAATATCTTAAATTACAACTTAAGATCGTTCAAATCACGTCAGTCAACTTAAAAATGCGTCTAAAATACGCATTACTACACCCTTCCAAAAGATAGTCGTCTTAGATTTGCTAAAATTATATATGTAAACAACTTTCTCGCTTGCTGAAAAGAGGCAAAACCGCAAAATCAAGACATATTCATTATATTTGCGGTCTTTCTTTTTCATTTTCTATACGCAAGTTAATTTAAAATAGGGGTTCAATATTGACAAAAAAATATTACTTTTCAACTTTGATGGCAGTGGTGTTCGACGCTAAAAACATGAAAATTATGAATTCCAGAAACCCAAACTCCACTTGAGGAGTAATGGTTTGTTCATCATATGATTATTTGACGAATTCATCCATATTTCTAAGGAAATATGTAGCGGTAATGAAGTTTTTTGGTATCCAAAGTCAAAGTTTCGCGCCAACTGTGTTTGTTTACGTTTTTATTTCACACAAAAATCACACACTCACATGTAAATACTATTACAAATACACATATTATGATTCTAAATATCGTGAAGAACAAGAAAAAGCCCAGATCTAAATGCAATAAACGAACACAGATCCAATAACACGTAATATTCATTACCGCTAATTTATTTTTGTTTAAAATCGTCAGCCATTTTGATTTTTTTAATGCTAGGGTGTGGGAAAACGATTATTATAATCGATGGTTTTTTTATTTCGTTCGACTCGATAATTATAGATGAGCAATTATCATAAATCGATTATTAAAATTTTGCGCAAAATATTTTATTTATCATAAAATCCAATAAGCATTTATAAAAACCATATTTGCGCTTTTTTAAGTCATTTAAATTGTTATTTTTTTTGGAAATCAACGAATAATATCAACTGAACAAATTAATCGGACCCATGCAGATTTCGCGCCAAAATGTCTATTTTATTTATTCAAAATTTAAATGCAGAACCAGAATGCGCTCGTGACGTGATTCAGAAATATTTATTATTTTCACATATTTTTTTTATCTCTATATTGACTATGGTATGGTTAGGTATTTAGTGGATCGGTTTGAACTTTGATATAATGGTATTTGAATTCGATATGCTATAAAATGTGATTACCTTATCTAAATATACTATATTATAGAATGTTTGTTGAAAGTATATACCTATGTATGTAAGTAGGTATGTACCTACTGTACCTCCCTTGTGTATTTTATATATTTTTGTAGTTACGTCTATTTCTTTGGAACGTCCGGTTTTCAAATCAGGTATCATTCGATTGGTCATAAATGCCGAACTGTCATAGGCTATTCGAATTTTGAAAAATAAAAGTTATTTTTTTTTCACGTCATTCTGCCTAGCCTTTTCCTTGTCTATGTTGGGTTCGGCATCTAGCCGAACCGGATGTAGATAAATACCATTTTTTTTACATAGAGCTATTGCTTATAAGACCTCCAAAATCTAGTAACTGATTAGAACATACCTCTTGGCAATGTTGGGGATACAGTTTGTGGCCTATCGATTGTCAAAGATGTCCGAATGACAGCCTGACAGCCGGCATCAACGACATGCTTTCCAAGTCATGGTGGAAACTCAATTTGTATTAGATGGTCACCCATCCACTAGCCGATCTTGGCAAGCGTAGCTTAACTTCGAAGTTCGACTTGTGCTGACATTATTGTTTATTTATTAAATATGTGCATTAAAAAAGGTCTATAAAGCAAAGGACCGCATTTGAAACAATTCAGATGAAATTCGGTGGGTAATAATTATGAATTCCCGCAACCCAAACAAGATTCCGGCTCGTGCTTTACCCGATTTTTTTTCATGGATGTTGATCGCAGATTCGTGATTAGGATCCCTATAAACCATGAAAATAACACCCATAACAAAAAGCTAGAAAAATCTAGTCGATGTTTACTTAAGTATAATACTTATTCAAATTTATTGAGATAGGTTATTTACCAAGTAGAATTTAGCCGTAATAACCTTTTTTAGAAGATAGTTTTAGAACCTTAATTTGAAAATATATTTTGTAGGTAAGTATGTGTAATTTGAATCGCCCAAAATCATTTTTCCGTGCCCTGCACGGACATACTAGATACTGGGTTTCAGGGGCAGGATGACAAAATCGAAAAGTATTTTATAAAGCAATATTCAATTTTCATAACATTATAAAAAAAATCTCGCTCTTGATAAAAAATATTATTAAATACCAGTGTCACTTTGTCTAGTCCTACTTAACATACATAAACAATAAGCTTGGTATTTCGTACGCAACCAGCTCAAAGTATCTTCTAACATAAGACTCTTAGTAATTTAAAAGGAATAAAATATTTTTCATTATTATTTTGAATAACATAGACAATTCTGCGCAAATTAACCTTGGGTTCGATAATCTGTGAGTAGATTTCTTTCTTTACTGTAGAAAATCCTATTTGAATTACATAAGAAAGCATAAATAATAATTATGATTAATGCTTATTGTATTTTATGTCTTAAACGTATTTTTTCCTAATATTTTAGTAACGAATTTAAATTAATCGATTAGGTTGAAATAAAAAATAAATCGATTCGCACAATCGTTTTGGTACACCCTAACAATAAAAAAAAAACAATAAGAATGATGGTTGATGGCGATTTTCACATTTTATGCACTTCGATTTTATTTATGAAAATTTGTAAACTTGTAGGTTAAATATCAAAGAATTAATGGCGCTAAGATATGAGCATTTTATCTAATTGTTTTAATTAACGCCCATACATAAGATTTTTTAAGTGGCTTTATCAAAAATGCAATTATAAATTAGGATGTCGTATGACGTAACTCTGAGGTCCAATTGGTACTACAACCGAGCCGGCGGAGGTTTGCATGTCTAGTACCAATTGGTACTACTACCGAACTATACGGTTAAATACCTCACTAGTCACGGCTCCCGTAACGTTATTTAGTTTTACGATTGTTTCTGTATGAACAACGAAGTGTGCGTACCTATTTGCGAAAGTGTACATAAATTACGATGGTCTAAATCCGTCCACGTTGCTAGCGGTCACGTTAGCCGTCAGTTGTTTACCTACGTGGGGATTTGACGACTGCAACTGGAAAGAGTTGTATAAACAATCGCTTTTGGCTTAGCAGTCCTTAAGTAGGTACTAATTAATAGCTTAAAGGGTGCAGTGACTTAAGACTAAAATATAGCTGTAAAAAGTTGTAGGGACTTGGTTGAGTTTTTTTCGAAAGAGTCACCGCGGCCCTGGAATACCCCAGTTCTCGTAGTACTAACTTAAGGCTCATTTTATTTGGTTGGTATAAAAAGTATATCTAGGTACGGATAATCTAAATCCGTTCATGTTACTTGCGGTCACATAAGCCTACCAATGAATGTTGTGGGGATTTGAGTAGCTAATAAGTGCCAATGCAAATTGAATGGGCTGAAAGAAAGTGTCTTCTTCCAAGTATGACGCATAAAAACTAACAAAATGAGTGACTCATACAGTTTGGGAAGGCTGCTATCGCTCAGCATAATGCTGGGACTAATGTGCGAGAAATAACCACAGCGCTAGTTCTCAATGCCAGCCGGCGTTGACTGGATAACGTCGACCCGTAAGTAACTCTTAACTGTTATTTTGATGCACCTATCAGATAGAGTACCTTTTTATGGATGGGTAATCATCAAATGACTTCTTTCTCTCTGGGCGGAGCGGAAGGGAGTGTCAGACTCTAACTTAATAAAACCCATTCGTGTTCTTCCTAGTGCTCTTTGCGTTCCAGGGCTGCAGTGACTCTTTCGAACGAATTCCGCAACCCTAGCAGGCACTGACCGGTACTCCCTTACTTCTCATAAAATTGTTTGTCCGAAAATCATTATCCATAACACGTTTGCTATAAACTACAATAACCATAATGTTCAAAACCCCGAAATTTTGGTTAGCATAATTATCTTTAGTTCTAAAAGTATTCTGTCATAATATCGAGTACTATAATAATTCAATCTCCTAATTTTAGATGCCCTAAAGTCATATGTCCTAAGTATTGTGTTCAATAATGTGTATTATTCCGAATGTTCATTTATAATAAATATTTTAATCTTAAAACATTTGCTAAAAATAGGTTTTAGTGACAGAAACGAATCGCTGTAAATCCGACTCCACGTAGTCTTGTCTGCCCTACCCCTAGAGTGTAATTTAAAATCGCGTAGGCGCGGAGGGGCGAGGCGGCCCGCGAGTTGAGGAGCAGGTGGTTGTAACGCTTGCATGCTGCATGACTCCTTGCATGCTGCATGCTTGCTTGCATGCTGCATGACTCCTTGCATGCTGCATGCTTGCTTGCATGCTGCATGACTCCTTGCATGCTGCATGCTTGCTTGCTTACAAAAACCACAAATGCTCACAATCAACTGCTTTATTAAGTACATGTATAATATATTTATTTACGTAATATATAATAAAAAAATATAATGCATCATCAAATATTTTTAAATATAACAAATGAGAGAAGCTCATAGCAATTGCTTTGTTATACGTTCTAAGAATATTACTTGTTTATTTGTAATTTGAATTTAGGACTTATAACTTTTATTGAAAACGGTTTTATATATTTTGTATATTATTGATTATAATATTTATGACAAATGGGTTTAGGACATATTATATTTAGAGATTTTAATTTTATGGCATGAGATATTAGGTGATATTAAGTTCGGGTAAGTTATCATTCGGACAAATGATGATTAGGACAAAAAAAGTTATGGTTCTTTAAATTATGGATAAAAAAGTTAGGTAATACAATAGAGAACCGCACTGACCTTATGGGGCCCCGGCTTTGCCTTTTGAGCAAACGCGTGGAACACTTCGTGCGCTCGACCTGGGCCAGTGGCCGTATTACGAAGTGCCAATGCTATCATGATTCGTGTGAGGGAAAGAGATAGTGCTATTCGTCTTGTGTAACTCCGTCTCTCTCTGACACAGAAATCATGATGGATTTAAGACGTCATAATAGGGCTACTGGTTGTCATTAGAAGGCAAGCCACTCATCCGCAGGTCCTTTAGATAGAGTACCTAAACAGCTGAAACTTGTAACCTAAATTTCAATTAAAACCACACAACTTTATCCGTTCCCATACTTAACCAATTTAACTCCCAAATCCAAATTTGTTAGTCAGACAAAACAAACAGGGTAGGTAACCTTGACGACGGGGCTTCCACCCGGATATCCGGTTACCGAGGGGCGTGTCTAAGGGCCGGAGATAGGGGTCGTACCTACCGCCAATGGAGGACCGTCGTCGAGTAATTTAATTTAGGAGACATGTTTTGGAGGACTGGAGTAGGTATGTCTGGTTTGAAGATCGGTTTGGTTCGTTTTGGTTGATGAAATTGTGGGTCATTCACAAGATTTTTTGTAGCATGAGGGCTACAAAAAATGTTGCGTTTTATTCAGTTCTAATATAAGAGGAGGAATTTCATTGTAACATTTTAAACTTACTAATTACCCCATTACTAATACCCCATGAATGATGTGGCTACTTTAGCTAGTCTGAAACCTGGTTGAACTAATTGATCCCTATTTCTAGTAGCATAATTATAAGTATAACATTATTTTAATACATATTGTTAATGCGAAAGTGACTTTGTTTGTTTCCTCTTTTGATGAATTTTGGTACAGAGTTAGTTTTTGTTTCGCTAACATATTATGTTAGCGAAACAAAAACTAACTCTGTACCAAATATGTCACCGGAAAATTGCGGACCCCGTGAGATTGTAACAAATTTTTACTAGATTATAATTTCTCGATAATTTATCTATAGGTAATAATAATAAATCCCGATGTATTCGAAACAATTGAATTTTACCGTTTTTGACAAAACATAGTTTACAATTTCACGAGATATTTTACAATCTTACGGCGTTTGCAATTTTCCGATGACTAGTATAGATACCTACTACACGAGCGAAGCCATGGGCAAAAGCTAGTAATCTACATCTACACTAATATTATAGAGAGGAAAGATTTGTATTTTCATAATTTGTAATGAATAAACTCAAAAACTACTGTGCCGATTTCTAAAAATCTTTCACCATTAGTAAGCTACATTCACCCTGAGTAACACAGGCTATATTTATCCCCGTATTGCCACGGGAACGGGAACAACGCGGGTGAAACCGAGGGGCGCTGCTAGTTTATTATAGTAGATTATTATAAATTTAATTATTATAATATTTAATATGTTGTAGATTATTATCAACTAGCTTCTGCCCGCGACTTCGTCCGCGTGGAATAGTTACTAACCCCCCGATTCTTTGTGATATTGACGTTGGTGGGAGAAGTGGTGGGAGGCGTCCGTCATGACGGCACAGTGGTGGCATGCGCGTGAGCTGCTCGCGGTACTGGACAGTACTTGGACTGCAACATTACTTTACTTTTCTAAAATAAAAGATGAATTCTAAAATAAAAATAGCCTTAGTTACTCCTTATTACATCAGCTACCTGCCAATAAAAGTCCCGCCAAAATCAATCCAGCCATTTCAGAGATTAGCCGGAACAAAGACAGACAGACAAAAAATGTAAAAAATGTTATTTTGGTTTGGTGTATGTACCGTATATATTCATATATGCATGTAGTAAAAAGCGGTTATTTCAATATTACAAACAGACGCTCCAATTGTATTTATATACATGTATAGATTTGTACATTAATTCGCATATAGTATTGCCATCAGCAGACTTCATATATATATTTTTCTTACTAATTAATGAAGTAAGGCGACGTGTCATAAGATTATGATGATGATCCCTATCCTAATCTCATCATTTTATCAGCCATCACCTTTCATTTTCCATTTCATCAATAAGTCGGTCGTCATGACATCACAAATTGAATGGGATCAGCCCCCTTATAGCGGGGTATCGGTTACAAGTAATTTGCGATGCGGCTCGTGTCCTAATGAGATTCGGAGGGTTGATTTTCCATAACTATGGCGGGTTTAGGGTTTTCCGGCTGTTGTTCGTGTTTTGTTTGATAAGATTTATTCATAACAATGAATAATGTTTTTTAACCGACTTCAAAAAAGGAGGAGGTTATTAATTTGGTTGTTCATGTATAAATATTTTTTGAATGTCCATAATTCAGTAATTTATGGACAGATTGGCAAAATTCTTCGATTTTTTTTTTCGATAGAGGTTTATTTCGAATTGGTTCCAATGTCATTTTGTGAAGATCTGACGAAGAAATTTAGAGAGGTTAAATTTATATGGACTGGTTAGAATTTTTGGGGGTTTTACATTAGAATACAACCACTACCAAATAAAAAGTATAAAATAACTTGAATTTTGGAATTCGGTGTCAAAAAAGAAGTTATCACAAATTCACAACAGAACCGCCTTCCAAAATTAAACTAATTTTGTACTTTTTAATCGGTTGATGGCACTGCCTTTTTATTTTAAGGATGGGAAATCATGAAACTTCCGCTCTGGGCAGAGCGGAAAGGAAATGTCAGACTCTTACTGACTAAAAACCCACACGTGATCCTTCTAGTGCCCTTTACGATCCAGGGCCGCGGTGACTCTTTCGAACAAATTCCGCAACCACGACAGGTTTTCGTTTTTAATCTTTTTACTCTGAAATGACTTTGTACTATTTTTTGGCCGGCTTTGCAAAACATGCGATTTTATAGAAAAAAAACTTTTTGGTGCCATATAAAAAAACAAAATTGAATTAAATATTAAAATGAAAAAGTTAAGCAAATAATTCAAATAACTATTGAAGTGAACTACTACTGGTCGAATGTTTTGAGTTTACACTGATTTTGAATTTACCAGCAGAAAGAACAACAGAAACTAGGGATGCCTCGATACGCCTTTTTGCCGATACGATACCGATACTGATATTCTTATAAAAACATCGGCGATACTGATACCGATACCGGATACGCTTATTGAATTTAAAAAGGAAAGTAGAATAAATAAAAGCGTATCTATTTATCTTTTTTTCAGTTTACCGTGTAAGTAAAAGCACTTTGCTACATAGACGAAAACATGGCGATTTGAACCCGTACTGGGCTGATCACAAACTGACGTGTGATGCTATTAGAGCTAGGAAACATATTTTTTACATTTGAAATAAACTTGTTGGTTTTTACAAGATATAAAAAAAAAAACACCAAATCGAGAACTGCCTCCTTTATATGAAGTCGACAAAATCTAAATTACGCTTCGACACATAACTTCGTGCTTATCCTATTTTATCATTATAGTTAATGATGAATAACAAAATCGTAACACTCGCCAAAAAAGGCCTGTCATTTTCAACCCGTCGACAGCCCGGGGGTGGTCACAAACAGCCGTGTGTAATGTTATTTGCGCAGAAGAACATGTGCAAGGAGTAAGGACATCCGGTGCCTAAACAAATACTTCGTACTCTAAATAAATATGGCGCCTTGACTCCACGGGATCTCTGCCAATTTTTTTTTCGCTAGTATTCTTAACGATCTTTGGTGCAGTTTGTGTCAAGAATTCGGTGTTTTGTTTAGAAATTTGGGAAGTTTTAATGAGTTGATATTGTTTTAAACTTTTAAATCCGCGTTCTTTTGTGTTACTGAAAAAAATAATCTTTTCGCTCATAAGATATCAGCACGTACATACTCGTGTATACAAAAAAAAAAACGATTAAAAATAATAACAATTAGATCGTTCCGTTTTTAAAAAGCCATATATACATCGCGCCTGCATCAAATAGGTCCAGCTAAGCATTATACCAGAGACCTATGTTTTGATACTGATCCTGGGATTGAATAATTCTCAGATAATTAGCTTAGAATGAAATCAAGGTCTCATAAACCACAGACCCGGCGTTCAACTTCTTAATTACCTAGGTAGATATGTTACACAGTACCTACTACTAAGTGTTATTTTTGCGTATACAATTGGGTATTTTACTGGTCATAAAAATCATAATTCTATTTTGTCCGTCTGTTGGGTTTTTGAAATATATTGGACACGTATTTATTTCATTTCAAATCGTAAAAAAAATATAATGATAGAGCGCAGCTAAGTTCAAGAGCTGGTGAAAATTCTAGCACGTAGTGACGTCACGCGAATTTTTAACGCACTGTATCGTCGCACGAAAAAATACGTGACCAATATTTTTTGGAACTCTATCAGAAGGACTAATTCGATTTTTATCAGTACATAAAATACCCTATTGTACACTATAATATCTACTGCATACTTGTCTAATTCCTGCAATGAGCTTATGTAAACATCTCACCGTGCAAGCTTTGGTGAAGTGAATATCAACTGATCTGTCAATCCATACAAACAAGATGAAATGACAGTTCACCTCACGCTCACCACCACCTAACCTTGCACCTCCACCCAAGCTGTTCCTCTTTGCTCATACAACTCGCAAGCATATCATACACGATATCTTCAAGGTTAAGTAGGTAACGCTTGCCAAGGTTGGTCTGTCGATGGGTGACCATTTTAACATACCGAGTTTCCTCCGTGCCTCGGAAAGCACGTTAAACCGTTGGTCCCGGCTGTCATTTGTAGATCTTTGGCAGTCGTTACGGATTGTCAGAACCAGAATATCAGACACCAGGGGCCGTATTATGACATCTTAAAACCATCATGTTTTCTGTGTGAGAAAAGGATAGTGCTATTCGTCCTGTATAGCTCCGTCTCTTTTTCACACCGAAAACATGATGGTTTTAAGAGGTCATAATACGGCCCCAGTCTTGCCAAGAAGTTCCATGTTCCCCTGGTCTGGTAGGCAGCCGCTCCACGTCAAATACTGATATTCAGCTGAATCCGGTATGACTGGAAGCCGACCCCAATATGGTTGGGAAATGGCTAGGCAGATAGATAGATCATACACGATCAGGGATAAGTCAGGGTTCCATTTTAGGACCCCTGCTGTTATTGATTATGGCCAACGATCTGTCACAAATAATAAAATATGCGAAATTTTTGCAGACGACTTAAAAATGTACGCCCAAGTTACCTCTTTATCTGATTGTATAGGCTTCAGAAAAATAAACAGCTGTTCCCTACATTTTCATTAGTTATACGAACATTTTTCGCGATTTCAGGTTTGGTCCCGTAGTAAAAGTTGTTCATAATGATGAGTACAATGACCTCTTAAAAGGTTGTTGGTGTTTTTCAAATAACCATGTATACAGTACGACCATAGCCTGAGCAACGATCCTTTAACCTGAGTCTTCTCAGTAAAAGACCTTGGGGTTCTGTTTGACATTAAACTGACCTTCCCTTCACTCATCATAGGCAAATTCAAATTCAAAATTTTTATTGCTCAACACAGTCTAAATATATATAACTCAAAAGTGACTGACTGACTGACATAGTGATCTATCAACGCACAGCCCAAACCACTGAACGGATCGGGCTGAAATTACATACAGCATACAGGTAGATATTATTACGTAGGCTTCCGCTAAGAAAGGATTTTCTAAAATTCGTCCCATATGGGGGTGAAAAGGGGTTAAAATGTTGTATGGAACTCCACGTGAATGAAGTCGCGGGCATAAGCTAGTACTTAATAATAGTTTTCCAGATGTCAAGTGAATGCGCAGTCCATTGCACTGTGTTGCACCAATTTATGCATGCAAAATGATTATCTAGATTATACATGTCATAACTTCTGATTAATACCTTCTAAAATTTCATAAATTCCAAATATTGCTCCATAGATGTCATAAAAAAAACACATTATTAATGCCCTATATATTGTCAATATTAAAATTAATAAGTTATACAATATAAATTTAAAATTAAAATATATTGGCCTGACTAAAGAATCATTTAGACGCTTAGGTTTTGTTTTACGCAACGCTCACTCCAACTTAGTTTAAACGGTGAGACGTTGACACAATACAGCTGTTGAGATCAGTCATCGTGGTCGAAATGAGATCTAAAGGATTATTATTAAGAAAAATGCTTTTGATCGGATAGTTTGAAATGATGGCCGAAAAACTCAAATTTGATTTTTTATTGACGATTCCATTTTTACAAGTTTACGGCCACTGTAATACTAATCTTTGTTGAAAACAGTTTTTTTTTAAGCGAGTGGGAATAAAATTGTTTAGGCATACTTTTTAACTCGAGACTACCCTCACTTCTTTTCAATTTTATCTAGTTTAATCTAGTCAAAAATATTTTAAGAGTTCAACTCGCCCCACCGCTCCTTTCCTTTCAACCTTATTACGTGTAGTGGTAGAACGCGCCTGTCACTATTTCCCTGATTTTTCTACCGACTTCTAAACAAAAAAAAACCCAAAAAGTATAAAATTACTTTAATTTCGGAAGTCGGTGTGTTCAAAAAACAATAAACTACAACTACAACTAAAAAAAAAAAGCAACCGAGTGATGAAAAAAGCTCTTTACAAAAAAGAATACAACCGACTTCCGGTTGTATTTTTTTTTTGCAAAAACCTTTTTTTACAATAAAGTATAAACGATATACCTAGCTGCGTTTTTTTTTGTTATTTTTCACTTTTTAGTGGTTCACTCCCAGCTAAACACACACACAGTACGTTGTATAAATTGGTGTAAACAATAAACAAACATGCGATTTCAGCTATCCCGACACTTTTGCGATCATTTATTGAAATTAACAAAAATGCTCATAAAATAAAAACTACTCGACGAAACTGAACTTAATTGTTATGGGTTATGGGACCAAATGGCAACTATTCTTCATCGAATAATAAAACAACCAAGTAAATCGAATCAGGAATCTCGGCGTAATCGCTGTACTACAAAAAAAGCATAGCTGCCGAATTGAGAACCTCCTCCTTTTTGAAATCGGTTAAAAATAGTTACAAAATAGAGATGTTTCCCGATTAAAAATATATGATTCTAATGAGTCCATCAGTTAGATTATAGAAAAATATTGGACACGTATTTTTTCCTTTATCAAATCTATAAAAACTGACGAAGATAAAAAGCATTAAAGATCAGGAGTGGGAGCGTGTGACGTCACTGCTCGGTAAAAATTGTAGCGGGTAGTGACGTCACACGAGTTTTCAACGCACTGTATCGTCTTCATTTTTTGTTTTTGTGAAAAAAGAAAAAATACGTCTCCAATATTTTTTGGAAATCTATCTGACGGAGTGGGAGCGTGTGAGGTCACTGCCCGGTAAAAATTGTATCTTCATTTTTTTTTATGTGAAAAAAGAAAAAATACGTCTCCAATATTTTTTGAAAATCTATATGACGGACTAATCAGATTTTTTAATTTAGTTAACTACCCTATTCATCTATCTTTCCACAGGTACTCCAACAAGCGGGCAACATCGAACGCTTAGGCCGGTTCCTCTGGTCCCTTCCCGCGTGCGAGAGGCTCCACGCACATGAGTCGGTCCTCAAAGCCAAGGCGATGGTGGCCTTCCACAGAGGGAACTTCAAGGAGCTGTACCGACTGCTGGAGTCGCACACCTTCAGTCCACACAACCATCCCAAGTTGCAGAACTTGTGGCTCAAAGGTAAGCAGACTGTGGAGTAAAACTGCTGGCATCTGAAGGGATTCTTCTAGGGTGGTAGGATTGTGCCTGCTAGGGTTGCGGAATTTGTTCGAAAGAGTCACCGCGGCCCTGGAACGCAAAGGGCACAAGAAGGATCACGGGTGGGTTTTAGTCAGTAAAAGTCTGACATTCCCTACCGCTCCACCCAGGGCGGGAGGGGTCATTTGATGAATTCCCACCCAAAAAAAAAAGTGTGGTAGGATTGCTACTGATAATTTCGAAAAATGTTGCATATACGTATTATAGTCTCTCTGTGGCATTCTTTAGTCATATAGTGGCTCTTTCATCGTGATAGGAGTCATCATGAATAGGATCCCATTGAAAGTAGCTTCGTGGCGTAGACTGCTCTGATAATCATGATGCTATGACAAGAATCACGCTTCTACTATCTAATTCAGCCGTATCTTCAGACAGCACAACCATCCCAAGTTGCAGACCTTGTGGATCAAAGGTAAGCAGGCTGTGGAGTAAAACTGCTGGCATTTGAAGGGCTTCTTCTAGGGTGGTAGGATTGTGCCTGCTAGGGTTGCGGAATTTGTTCGAAAGAGTTACCGCGGCCCTGGAACGCAAAGGGCACAAGAAGGATCACGGGTGGGTTTTAGTCAGTAAAAGTCTGACACTCCCTACCGTTCCACCCAGGGCGGGAGGAGTAATTTGATGATTTCCCATCCAAAAAAAAAGGGTTGCGGAATTTGATCGAAAGAGTCACCGCGGCCCTGGAACGCAAAGGGCACAAGAAGGATCACGGGTGGGTTTTAGTCAGTAAAAGTCTGACACTCCCTACCGCTCCGCCCAGAGCGGGAGGGGTCATTTGATGATTTCCCACCTAAAAAAAAAAGTGTGGTAGGATTGCTACTGATAATTTCGAAAAATGTTGCATATTATATTCTCTCTGTGGCATTCTTTAGTCATATAGTGACTCTTTCATCGTAATAGGAGTCATCATTAATAGGATCCCATTGAAAGTAGCTTCGTGGCGTGGACTGCTCTGATAATCATGATGCATGACGAGAATCACGCTTCTACTATCTAATTCAGCCGTATCTTCAGTCCGCACAACCATCCTAAGTTACAGAACTTGTGGCTCAAAGGTAAGCAGACTGTGGAGTAAAACTGCTGGCATCAGAAGGGCTTCTTCTAGGGTGGTAGGATAGCTACTAGCAATTTCGAATAATGTAGCATATGGTCTCTCTGTGGTATTCTTCAGTCATATAGTGGCTCTTTCATCGTGATACCAATACACGCGTCATGTTCGTGAACGGGCGCCGTCGTTTGAGACTGGTCACCTCTTAACTGCCACTGACTTGTTTTAATCTTTATACTTTGAATTGTTTTTATAGTTTCCTTTTTGTTTCTTTGCATTGTCCTCACATACAGAAGCGACCAAGGATGTAACCATGGTTATGTAATACAGAACATGATTTAAAAGAGTGTCCGTGGTTTTTCTTGCACGTTCTTCTCCATAGAGATCTACGCTTTGGAACGTGCAGATAGCTTCACCTCTTTCGACTTGACAATTCAAAAGTGCCTGTAAAAGGTTTAATTGAAATAAATGCTTTGAATCTTGAATCTTGAATCTTGATAGGAGTCATCATTAATAGGATCCCATTGAAAGTAGGTTCGTGGCGTAGACTGCAGTGCTATTCTGTAAGAACTCACGTGCGAATTCGATTCATATCTCATTTTCGATTACACTTCGTAACTCACCTGAAGTGAAAAATATTTGATATTCTGACTGTCAAGTTAAGTTCGCTCCACCTATGTTCTCACTTAGTGGCGCTAGTGTAGTTTTCATCAAGTTACAGAATACCAAATACAGTTTTCACCGCAGAATCAGAAGTGAGAACTGGAGTGAGTTCTTACAGAATAGCATTGCTGCTCTGATAATCATGATGCAATGACGAGAATCACGCTTCTACTATCTAATTCAGCCGTATCTTCAGTCAGCACAACCATCCCAAGTTGCAGATCTTGTGGCTCTAAGGTAAGCAGAATGTAAACTTAGGATGAAAACTACTGGCATTTGAAAGGCTTCTTCTAAGATAGGTTAGCTACTGACAATTTCGTGGAAAGGAAGAAGCTTTGCTGTTGGCAGAAACACAATTCATTCATCTGATAAATCAGGCGTCTCATTGAGGTAGATGTCACTGTCTTTATTTTTCAAATCATTAGCCTATTTTCAAATCATCAATATTTAGCATCGATGCTGTATCTACCTCTGAATCTAGCCACTTCATTACAATATTCTTTCTTAGCTTCTTTCTTCTTCTTTGTTCCATCCCAAGCTGTAGAATTTGTAGCTCAAAGGTGACAAAGCAGAATGTAGAATGGCTTCTTCGATTATGGTAAGATAACTACTGACATTTTTGTGACAACGGGAAGTAGGTACCCCATAAGTTTCGATTTATAGCCGACAGGCGGACAACGAAGTGGTCCTATATGTATGGGTTCCGTTTATTCCTTCCCATCTATTTATTCCAGGTGGAACGGCAGTTCACTGCAAGCTCACGTTGGGATGTTTAAATAAAATCCTCCAGGAGTGTACCATGTCGCGGTAACAGTCCTATTAGATCATAAAAATAATACCTGCACTATTTTGGAGCAAATTAAACACGAACACACCATTTTCTGTGTTGTCCAGCACACTATATGGAAGCAGAGAGACTACGCGGCAGGCCGCTGGGCGCCGTCGGCAAATACAGGGTGCGGCGCAAGTTCCCGCTGCCCAGGACTATTTGGGATGGAGAGGAAACGTCGTATTGTTTTAAAGTAAGTCATTTTGATCTATTATGTGCTAGGCGCAGTCTAGGAGCAGTGGTGGCCGAGTGGTAACGGCCCCGACTTACGAATTGTAGGTCGCAGCTTCAAACCCAGCCAGGCGTATTACTTTGTGTAATGAATTTCATCACCACTGCTCTCAAAACGGTGAAGGAAAAACATCGTGAGGAAACTGGCATGTCCTAGAACCAAAAATTCGAAGACATGTGACATTCACCAACCCGCACTGGGCCCGCGTGGTGGATTACGGCCCATTCCCTCTCCTAGAGAGGAGGCCTGTGTCCTCGCAGTCGGAACGTTAAAAAGGCTAAATGATATTTATTTTGTAAGTAGGTTAAACATAACACTTTTACACGTCAAATATTTCTGGTCATTTTAAGCTAAATGAAGCCGGTGTTTCCTAGCTGATTACCCTGAGAAGAAACACCGAAACAAACTCAGAGGTCAAAGTCTCTTTTAAAGTCCATACAATCCGTACTGGTCAAGTCATATGAGAACCATGTAGGTTAATGTCTGAGGTAGCCTTTTGAGGAAAGTGCCACACAGATTTGAGTGGACCTGTCCAGACAGTGCAAGCATTTGTCAGATACCGTGTAGCTCAAACTTAGAGCTTCAAGGAGCTCAACGATTTGACGAACAATACCAAAGTAAGGACATTTGGGTAGGCCGCAAGAATTACTCAAACTGCCAGACAAACTGAAATAAGACCCTAATATGGCGATCTACATAGTCCTCAATATGTTATATGAGAACCATGCAGATCAGTGTCTGAAATGGCTGATTATGATTATGAAGTGCTAGGCTAGTCATATTTAGGCACGCCACCATTGTACATTATGTATGTCCCGTCATTGAGGAGTGGTTGGAGAGACGCCACACCTCTGAGGCAGGTGCTCACTGGACACGGCTGTTTCGGGAGGTACCTGTTTCGGTTTGGCAATTAGACATTGAAGTACTTACATTATAGTTTTAGTCTGTTTGTACTTTACACTAAAAACAATAAGAACCAAATATCTTTTTCTCAGGAAAAATCCCGGTCAGTACTTCGCGACTGGTACCTACACAACCCCTATCCATCACCTAGAGAAAAACGGGAGCTAGCTGAGACAACCGGCCTCACTACTGTGCAAGTAAGTCTTCGCGAATCTAAATATATATAACTCAAAAGTGACTCGAGTGACTAACACCCGTATTCATAAACGTTACTATGAGGTCTCACAGTGCGCGCGAGCGCACAGGGCCCATAAAACTTATTCAAAGACAATACTTGAGTGGCGGCTAGCACTATGCGTCCCTTATAATGAACGCACAGCTAAGGTAGCCTGCTAGCTGTTTTAAGCAACGCATAGCGAGTGTCTCTCGTTTCTGTGTGGTCTAATATGTGTTACGAGACATATTTTTTAGGGTTGGATTTTACTGTTCGTGATAGTTTTCCATTTTAATAGCGTCCTTTTACAATGGATTATAGTAGTGAAGAAGAATTTGATAATTATATCAATGAGAGAAATACAATAAATACCAGAAAAGTGATACGGGATTTCCAAAATCCTTTTGATTATTACAGTTCGGATGAATTTAGACGACGCTACAGGTTTTCCAAAGATGTGGTACTTTTAATAATCTTGCCACTGATAAATGAAGACCTAGATAAATTAACTGCTAGAGGACTTCCAGTGCCAGCTATTTATCAGTTGCTTGTGGCCTTAAGATTTTATTCTTCTGGAAGCTTTCAGGTATCTACTTACTATAATTATAATACTTTAACATACCAAATATGAGTTTTGTAAAAATATTATGCTATATTTGAATTGTGTCTATTCACACCCATTTCTACGCACTCTATTGGTAAAAGGCTTTATTAACAACCTATCTATACCTACCTACTATTAGCTTATCTATTATTATCATCAATATTATTTTTACAGATGATTACTGGAGATCTTATAAGTGTGAGTCAACCAACAGTATCAAGAATTGTGAAAAGGGTCTCTTATCTCTTCAGTTTGAAGATAAATTTATTTATTAAATTTCCAAACAACTTAGGAAGAATTAAAGAAGAATTTTTTACAATAGCCAATTTTCCTGGAGTAATAGGAGCTATTGATGGTACACACATCCCAGTTCAAAACCCTGGTGGGCAATATGCTGAAGTTTTTAGGAATCGAAAAAAATATTTCTCTATAAATACTCAGATTGTTTGTGGACCCGATCTACAGATATACGATATTGTGGCTGATAGACCTGGATCTGTGCATGACAACCGTATATTCCAAGCTTCACGTCTGAAGAACAAAATGGAACGAGGTGTTATAGATGGAATATTATTAGGAGACAGTGGATACGGCTGTCAAAGATATTTATTAACACCAGTGGCACAGCCAGAAAGTAGCTCAGAAGAAAATTATAACAAGGCACACATAAAAACCCGAAATACTGTGGAAAGAACCATAGGGGTTTGGAAAAGAATATTTCCATGTCTGTCTAAAAAGATGGCAACAAGACTGGCCACTACATGCCATGTTATTGTAGCTACTGCAATATTGTATAATATTTGCAGAACTCGTGGTGCTATTGAACAAATTGAAAGTGAGAGAAATACACATCAATCTATAACAAATATTCCACGGTCAAGAGGAGAAAGCAGAGAAGGTCTACTTTTTAGAAGCATGTTTATATCCCGCCATTTTCAATAAATAAAATTAAATAAATTCAGACATTTTACAATATTAAGAAGTTTTATTTCCAATCTGTTTAATTAACAGTTCAATTTCTAATTTAGCCTTTTGAATTTGTAAATCATGGATTTTTTTTTCATATTCTAACAAATTCGTTTCTCTTGCTATCAAAATCTTCTCTCTTTGCATTCTTAACTCATGTAATTCCTGGTCCTGTTGCATGTTTATTGAGGTGCGTTTGATTCTTGCATCAGTTTCGCTTACAAGTTTCTTTTTATCTGAAAAAATGTATAGTACAATAAGGTATTTTATTAATGTATCCTATTTTCTCTGTTTTGGAAAAGGTTTAAAATAGAAAACAGATTTACATATCTGATACAATAATAATAAAGTATGATTCGTTACTTACTTGTGGGTGTGGAGAAGATTTCTTTATTGTAAATCCTTTTTGGCTGGGAAGAAATATTCTCTTCCGGTTCATTTTCAATTCCTGTTTCTCTTGAGATGCTATTTTTTTCTTTCAATATGTTCAGATTAATAACTGAAATATGAAATAATGATATACATTTATATAATATATATTAAATTTAATATATACATAGATACAAATACTGTTCAAATAATTCAAAGTTAGATAGGTACCTTTTACACTATTTTCATTCTCCAAATCAGAGTCCTTCGCATTGTGTGGTTTCTTCATATGATCTGAAATTTAAAACAATTTTTTTAATCAAGTTGGTACGCAGCAAAATGCCTATTGGAAAAGATTATTTTAGGCATAATTTATTATATCACACAAACATTGTTCAAATAATTCAAATTAAAATACCTGTTACAGTTGGATTTCCATTATCTGGTTCCAGCTTCTTAGCATAATCTGGCACAATTGTATCGGCTAAAACTGAAAACAAAAATGAACATTTTTATAAAATAATCAAGAAACAATTATCTATAAATGTTTAAGGATACCTACTAACTTTCAATTGTGTTTGAATCGATTACTCCTGGGACTCTCAAATTAATAAATGGACAGATTGTGTCTATGACATTATCTGATACTGTGGAACCACAATCAGGAGGGCCTCCACCTGTGCGTTTCAAACTCATTGACTCCTGCAAAAGTTCTTTCTTTCTTTGGGTCTTTATATTCTCCCAACATCTTTTCAATTGATGAGTGAGCCTTTGTGAGACATATGGTTGAGAATTGTACGCCACTGTTAAATCCTCCCAGGCTCGTTTCTTCAATTCGATGTTCTTCGCGTTTGTACGCTTGTCTTCAATGACAGGCCGATCCCGTACTAAAGCTACAATCAGCTCTCTTTCGATCGAAGAAAATGGTAACTTTTTAGAACTGCAAAATAATCAACATTCTTTTACTGCTCTTTAATTTTATTATAAAATGAAAACAATGAATATAATTATGTACTCTTACTAACCTGGCAGTTGCGTTTAATGAACCTGAAGCTGTTGCTATATCCATATTTATTAATTCCACAAATACACAATAAAATCAACACGATCGAACGAAATAGTTCAGGAACGCCGGTTACCATTTATGTTTTTAGTTAGGTTATATTGACACATGAAATGAACGTCAAGCAGCGAAGTGAACTACGCAACACAAACGAACCAATCACAGAGCTCTATTCAACGCTGTGCGTTTGCTTAGTCAAGGGTCGTTTGAGTATTGTTTATGAATTGAAAGGCTTGCCATATGCAACGCAGTGAGAAATGCCTTACTTCGCATAGCGTTGCTACTTTACTAAGAAAAGTATTGTTTGTGAATACGGGTGATAGTGATCTATAAACGCACAGTCCAAACCACTGAACGGATCGGGCTGAAATTTGGCATACAGGTAGATGTTATGACGTAGGCATCCGCTAAGAGAGGATTTTGATTAATTCTACCCCCAAGGGGATAAAATAGGGGATGATCGTTTGTATGAAACTTTGTCAATTTTAAACCGATCGGGCTGAGAGTTTCAAAATCGGGGGTCAAGTTACTATTCCACGCGGACGAAGTCGCGGGCAGAAGCTAGTTATACATACTTAGAAATGGGAGTATTATCCTAAATTTCTAAGTTGAATTATTTCTAAGTTGTATTCGTTTGCGGGATTTTTTCAAAAGAGTCACCGCGGCCCTGGAACGCGGCGGGTACTAGAAGGATCACAGGTGGGTTTTAGTCAGTAAGAGTCTGACATTCCCTTCATCGAAGTCATTTGATGATTTCCCATCCAGAAAAAAATTGTGAGTATTCGTCAATACCTGTTAAAATTTAGCATCAAAGTAGTTTTTAACTCCAAGTACCCGGTACGAAAACGGAACCTAATAAATGCTACACTCTACAGGGTATTCAAGAAGTGCGTGGTAATATTTGAGGGTGATGTTGTGTAAAAACCGGCCAAGGGTTTCATACCCAAAGGGTAAAGAGGGACCCTATTATCTACTAAAACTCCGCTGTCCGTCCGTCTGTGTATCTATCTGTCCGTCTGTCACCAGACTGTATCTCATAAACCTTGATAGTTAGACATTTTAAATTCTCACAGATGTAGATTTCTGTTGCTGCTATTACAACAAATACTAAAAAACAGAACAAAATAAATATTTAAGGATCCCATACAACAAACGTTTTTTGTCTATTTTATAGATAATACTATAATATTAGCACTTTAAGATGTATATACATGTCATTAGTAGATTCTATTATTATCTATGCTCTTGACAGCTATGGATTAACATTCAAGACAAATCTGAATAAATTAGAATCTCTTCAAATTCGATTCTTGAAACTACTTGTTACAAAAAAAACTAAAAACAGTTGTTAAGGAGATTATAGGAATCTATTTAAAATATGTAAAATTCTACCTATTAGTTATAGACATAAATATCTCCTAGCAGTTAACAACCATGGTACCCAAGAGCATCAGGCCCCTCTTCCCCACTGGGCACACTGGGCACGTGCCCAGGGCCCCGCGATGGATTGGGGCCCCCTAGTCTAGTCCATACTCCATTACCAGACGATAACCAATAGCTACACTACTCTCTCTATGTAACAGAGGTGACACAGTTCTTTGAAATGATTCAGAAAGTGTATAACTTTGAAAGGGTATACTTCCCAAATGGTCCCATGAAAATTTTATCGAAAACGAACAAGCGGTTTTTGAAAAATCAACAAAAATCAAAAATATCTACATTGTCTACATTGACGACCTTTTAGTTTACTCTGCATTGGAGCAGTGCGTTTTTTTACACTAATGTAATTGGTTCGTTTAGGTGGGGGGAGAGGAGGGGGTTTAGGTACCACTAAAAAGTGAAAAATAAAAAACATTTTATAAAAAAATACAACCGACTTTTCCACAAAAAATCAAAAAAGTACAAAATAACTTTAATTTCGGAAGTCGGTGTTTAAAAAATGAAAAGGAACCACAAACACCGAGTTCCGAAATGAAAGTTATTTTGTACTTGTTTGATTTTTTGTGGAAAAGTCGGTTGTATTTTTTTGTAAAAAGTTTTTTATTTTTCACTTTTTTTCCAAATTAAAACAAATATAAAATGAATTAAGAAGTACAATGCCTATGTAGGTAGTACTATGCCCTATGTAAGATTGACTATAAAAGTTTGTACAAGTTTCTGCAATGTTTTTTTTTCAATTTTTTCAATGCTTCAAGAGAGACTAAACAGTTTGTCGCTAATGTCGATAGAATGTGAATTGCTCGAAAATATTGATTTTGAAGATGTAATTAACGATTTTGCTCAACTCAAATCTAGAAGGGACCTCTTCAATCAGCATAGATACTTACTCGTATATAAGGACTCATCGTGGATGCTGGTTATTTAGTGTGGATTACATTATATATCAGCTATTCATTATATCTAATGTAACTGTAACTGTAAGAAAAATAAAGCTAAAACTTTGCACATCTACATTATTTGTCTATTCTAACAAAATACATAGTGCTTTATTAGATACTATGGTCATAGGGGCCCCATTATCCTAATATGCCCAGGGCCTCTAATAGGTGAAAGACGGCCCTGAAGAGCATAGCTTATCTCGCGTTGTAAACAGCCATAATACACGATCTATGGCTGCCGGCAGGTTCAATGTACCCAGAGTCACCAATTACTTTGGTGACAGAACACTAAAAAAACGAATACCATACCTATTGAACAGTCTGCCGGCAGACATAAGGAGTGAAACTAATAAAACTAGTTTTAAAAATAAGTTAAAAAGATATTATTTGGAAATATGTTGAAACAGCGCATTTCTAAGTGTATAAAAAGTATATATGTATATATTATATAGTATTAAGAAAAAATGTATAAAGACTCATTAGACCCCACAGTCAAACCAGTACTACGGTTTTGTGGGGCAAAGTTTATAAATGTAAATCATAGTTTGAATAATACAAATAAAAAAAAAATTAAAAAAAAATGGTACGGACACCTTGGCCGGTTTTTCCTTAATCAGCTACCCAATATCAGCCTTAAAAATGACCACACACTTCAAGATCACCCTGTATATCTCTGAGGCTCTACACAAAATGCCATTCTATCAACGAATGCGATTTTCGAAATGTCAAAATACAAACATATTTTTAGAAGTGACAGCGTTTGTCAATCCTCATCCATCCATTTTGGCAATAACTTAGGGATAAGGCCGCCCATTGTGTCACCCTATGTAGGTAATGTTTTCTTCATCTATATTTTCTGTAACTTATATGGTGTACATAATAAAGAATATTCTATTCTATTCTTTCAATACACTAGGTACCGCTGATAGAATTTAAATTGTCTCTAGCGTCTTCTCACCTCAATTTATAACAACCAGTATAATAATAATGAACAAAAAACCGTCGCAAGCGCATGTTAGTCATGGACACATGGCAGGCTGCATCGTGCAGACGGTCACTTGTGGACGTTGTGGTCGACGCAACCCGACACCGCTTCCTCAAACTGAACGGGTTGGGTTACTGAACATATACGTATGATGGATGTATATGATACTTGTGTGTTTTTTTTTATATATGTATACAGTGTGAAACCTTAATGGTTGTTTTCCCGCGGCAAGACGATTACCCATCAGTAGTACTATCGAAACACAAAGTTAAACTAAAAAAAAAATGGTTTTTTTTTCAAATCATTAAAAAAGTGTTCATAAACTCGAAAGAGCGAGAATCAATAGTAGTGCACTAGACATAAAGTAGGTAGATACCTACATGAGACGCACGTACCGCCGCTCAAACTCTCTCAAACTGAAACTCAAAGCATTTATTTCAATTAAACCCTTTACAGGCACTTTTGAATTGTCAAGTCGAAAGAGGTGAAGCTATCTGCACGTTCCAAAGCGTAGATCTCTATGGAGAAGAACGTGCAAGAAACTTCACGGACACTCTTTTAAACCATGTTCTGTATTACATTACGTTTAATACATCCTTTGGTGCTTCTATATGTGAGGACAATGCAAAGAAAAAAAAAAAGAAAGGAAACCACAAAACAATTCAAAGTATAAAGATTAAAACAAATCAGTGGCAGTTAAGAGGTGACCAGTCTCAACCGACGGCGCCCGTTCACGAACATGACGCGTGTATCGGCACCGTTTAGCTCAACCATTTTGAAGGGAACCGAACGATCCAACACGCACGCCACCATCAGCGAGACATTTGAGCGAGCATGACATGCTCTCAACTGCCATTTTTGTTCAAGTCACAAAGTAAACTATAAGGTATCACATGTAAATGGCTCCATGGTACTCACATTTACAATATTTGAAAATAAAATGCTTCTACAGTATACAAAACTATGGTTTACATTAACCAAGCAAATACAGTAAAAAAAAGATAAATTATTTATTCTCAAAATAATATAATAAAAAAGGAATAAATAAATGACACAAAAAAAAGGGTGAGCATCTCTTCCAAATATATAATCCTAACTTGTTAACCCAAGTGGTTGAGGCTGTGGAGCAGGACCGGCATTTAACCAAGCATTTTTATCAAGGATATAATCTTCCAGTTTATAATATGCTTGCCTACATAGTGTGCGTTTTATGCATGTTTTAAATTTTCTCTCATTCAATTGAAGAATATCGACTGGTATTTTGTTATAAAATTTTATGCAATACCCCATAAAAGAAGTGTGTACTTTAGCCAATCTAAACCTAGGTTGATCTAATTTGTTTTTATTTCTGGTATTAAAATTATGCCTGTCGCTGATCTTATTAAACATATGAAGATTTTTCCGAACATACATAATGTTTTCATATATGTATTGACAAGGTACCGTCATGATGTTAATTTCCTTAAACAGTTCCCTTAGAGAATCGCGCTGGCGGAGATTGTAAATGGCTCTTATTGCTCTTTTCTGCAGAATAAAAATAGACTCTATGTCTGCAGCCCGTCCCCATAGCAAAATACCGTAAGACATGATACTATGAAAGTAACTAAAATAGACCAGTCTCGCGGTATCTACATTAGTAAGTTGACGGATTTTTCTGACAGCATATGCTGCTGAACTTAGCCGTCCTGCAAGTGATGCTAAATGAGGACCCCATTGTAGCCTTGAGTCGAGCGTTATCCCCAGGAAAACTGTGCTTTCGACGAATTCTAGTTTCTCTTTATTCAATACTATTTCCTCAATACTACTTTTAACATTCGGTAAAACAAATCTAATACATTTAGTTTTTTTTTCATTTAATACTAAATTATTAGCAGTAAACCAATTTTGGACCTGCTGTAGGGAGTCATTCACTTCGTCAAGATTTGCGGAACGTCTATTTATCTTAAAAATTAAGGACGTATCATCAGCAAATAACACCATTTGTGATTGTTTTTTCAAAAGATAGGGTAGATCATTAATGTACACTAAAAAGAGGAAAGGACCCAGTATTGAGCCTTGTGGTACCCCCGTTTTGACTCCTAAACCACATGAATTTACACCGTTTATTTGAACTTGCTGCTGTCTGTCATTTAAATAAGATTTTACTAAACTGAGTGCAAGTTTACAAAGTCCGTAATGTTCTAGTTTTAAGAGCAAGGTTTCGTGATTAACACAATCAAATGCCTTGGAGAGGTCACAAAAGATTCCTATGGCATCTTGGGCCTCTTCCCACGCTGCAAATATATGTTATGTATAATATATGGTATTTAGTAAGGTGACACCAGCGTCAGTCGTACAACGTCCTCTGGTGAAACCATACTGTTGATGGTGTAAGATTTTATTGGTGTTGAAATGAATGAGCATCTGATTGAGCATCACCTTTTCGAAGACCTTGCTGAAAACCGGCAACACGGATACAGGTCTATAATTATTGGTGTCTTTACTATCGCCGCGTACCGCGTACCTACATATCGCGCGATGCACTACTGTTGGTTCAAGTCGCTTTCGAGTTTTGTTTATCACAATTGTTAATCTGCCATTTATGGAGTCTAATGTTTTTTATATATATAAATCGATTGTATTACCGATACAAACTCATTTCGCTTCGGGAAAACAACCATTAAAATTTCACACTGTATATAAGGTGTTAAAAAATCAACTGTCAGAAATTTTAGTTGTTTGAAAAAATATATAAAAATTAATCATGAAAAAAAAATAACGTAAAACAATCCGTTTCAAAGATAGGCAATATTTTCACTACGCACAAATTTATTGATTATTATGCGCACGGTAATCCGCGTGGGCCGGGCGCCGCTGCCGCCCGCGCAAGTCCGAGCGCATTTTCAAATAGGTGCACATAAAATATTTTGTAAAATTATGAAAAAAAAAGTGGAAACATAAAATCGTTCTAAAAAAAATGGTAAACGTTGTTTAAATCATACTGAGTATTTACACGAAATTGCAGTTGTTTTAGTTGTTTTTTTAACACCTCATTTAAAAATACTAGCGGTGCCGAAGGTTTTCGTAAGAAATAAAAATTATACATATAACCCGATTGCAGCGCCATCTAGCAGATCCAATTGTAACGTTAACCATCCAGAAACGTGTTTTAACACACAAAAATTTCATCGAAATTGGTCCAATCGTTTCGGAGAAGTTCAGCGACATACAAACGTACAGAAGAAGCTTTCCACGTCACAAGGGTCGTCACGCCACTTCCGAAATCGGAGACTGGGAAATTCTTCATAAAAAAAAAACCCAATGACACTTCTGCTTGACCTGGGAATTGAACTACTTCCAGATTATGCGTGATGTTTCAGGAATCTTATATAGAGCCCACTGTATTTGCTATCGTTCATGTTTGATTCTTGAATGGGTAGACTCTATGAAAGGGCCCGAATGTTTTTGATTCTATTGACACAAGAGGACGCTGTTGCCTAAATATTCATTCACACTAAGTAAAAATATATATTGTTGTTGAGACTATGAAAATAACAACTACCTATTTTTTATAGGTTTTTTTTATTGCTACAATAAATAAACTTTAAATCTAAGTAAATATATACCTACACTTAAAATAAAAATAAACTAAAATCCTCCTAATTATAAAATGGCATCAAAAAACTCGTCCGCATCGCTATCGACTGGAAGTGAACCCAATAGACTGGCGGCATTGCCACGTTGTATGGCAATGCTTATCCTCTGTCCGAAGTAAAAGCCAGCCCTTGCCAGCTACTACTGACTTATTTTATGATTCATGTGATACAGCCCGATGACAGATAGGCGGACATAGGAGGCTAACTAACTGTTGTTCGAGTGTCCTGTTATAATGTCATACTCTAAATATGTTTACAATACTTGCAGGTGTCAAATTGGTTCAAAAACAGGCGGCAGCGCGACCGACAAGCCGAACACAAAGATAGGTGAGTCATACAAAATATAATTGTTAATTATTATTATTATAACTAATTATATAAAAAACTCTAAAGTAGGTTACTAAAAATAGAATTGGTCATATTCATATTTATTTATTTAAGTACCTACACACAATATAAGTACTTAAAGAAAGAGTTTTTTAAAGAGTCAAGAACACAAAGGTATTGTTTATTTCAATAGAAATTTCTTGCAGCAGACCTGCGACAGAAGAGTGGGATAAGAAACGTAGATACAGTGTGTTCCTGAGAAGGAAACTTAAAAAAGGCTATAGTAACTTAACTAAAACTTATTATTATAAATTAATACCTACATATACATAAATCAAATAAGAATATGCATAATTATATTTTTCGACAAAACTCAGTTACTTTGTATAGCCGAAAGGCTATGTTCAGAGGGCAATTCTGCAAATTTTCAAGCAACGTTAATCTGTCAAAAATGTATAGAAATGGAGGTTTAAAAAAAATTATATTGAATCGGCCCTCGGACTACAACGATATCTTTACATTTTTCTGTTCCTTTAATTATTATGATATCAATTAAATCACTTTTGAATTATCAAAATAACTTTATTGTGTCGATTTATCGCTGAATAAAAATACAGAGACGCTATTATATTAAAATTGTTACTTGTTGAGGTTTAAAATCTTAACATAAAAAAGTGTTTCGTAAAAAAAAAACTTATCTCACAAAAAACAGACATTTAGAAACCGAAATTTTTTGACTAACTAATCAAGACTTACTTGATAAATTGCAGTTTTGATTAGTAAGCAACCTCATCTATCGCGTTTGTATCTCACAAATCATTTTGTAATTAGCTGATCAACAAAACAATTAATTGTTACTTCAATAACCGCTGACGATGGGCCGTCTCTCTGTACGTTGATTAATCATAAAGTATTGAGTTACAACATTCGAACCTAATGAGTTCATGTGTTAATGGGGTTACGAATAAAGAAATGTGTGTGAATAATAACAGCCGCACGGGTCTTTTTTCAAGGTTGAGCAACGCTTGCCGAGGTTGGTCTGTGGATGGGTGACCATCTTAACATACAGAGTTTCCTCCGTGCCTCGGTGCGCACGTTTAGCCGTTGATCCCGGCTGTCATTTGTAGTCTTTGGCAGTCGTTACGGATTGTCAGAAGCCAGAAAATTTGACACCAGTCTTGCCAAGAAGTACCGTGTTACCCAGTTAATGGGTTGTGGAGGTCTGGTAGGCAGCCGCTCCACTTTTATCTGAATCTTTTAGCTGAATCCGGTATGGCGCCCGGTGTTTCTTCTCAGGGTAGTCAGCTAGGAAACACCGGCCTCATCCATCTAGTTTATAACGGCCAAAAAAGATTGACGTGTAAAAGTGTTTTACAACCTATTTATAAAACAAAAATCATTTATCATTTAATGGTTTAGCGACGCTTACCGAGGTGTTTTGGTGGATGGGTGACCATCTTAACATACCGAGACGCCACCACGTTCAGCGGTAGGTCTTCGGCTGTCTTTTATAGAGAGTAAATCTGACACCAGTCTTGCCAAGAATTACCGTGTTTACCCAGTTACTGGGTTGTAGAAGTCAGATAAGTAGGCAGTCAATCCACGTCTTTAAAATTAAGCTGATTCACCAATAAATAATAGGGTATTTTACTGAAAATATCTAATTAGTCCGTCTAGGTCCAATATTTTTTTGTAATCTATCAGACGCGTCTGATAGATTACAAAAAAATATTGGACATGTATTTTTTCTTTTTTCACGTAAACAAAAAATGAAGACGATACAGTGCGTTGAAAACTCGTGTGACGACACTACTCGCTACAATTTTTACCTATCCGTGACGTCACACACTCCCACTCCTGATCTTCGATGCTGTTTATCTTCGTCAGTTTTTATAGATTTGATAAAGGAAAAAATACGTGTCCAATATTTTTCTATACCTAATCTAACTGACGGAATAAACATAATCATATATTTTTTACTCAGGCAACATCCCTATTATGATATTCATTGCAATAACCGCTGACGCTCGACTGTTTTGTCTGTACGTTGATTCATCATAAAGTGTTAAGTTACACCATTCACTCGTAATGAGGTTTGGGTGTTAATAGGTTAGTAATAAAGACATGTGTATGTATGAACTGAGTGCCAATTCTACTAATTTTTAAAGTAATATTCATCTCGGTCGCAATCTGTCAACAAAGCTTCAATTTCCATACATTTTGACACATAGCGATTGATATGAAAATGCGAACGTTGCTTGAATGAAAATATTTTAGAATGATATAAAGTATGAACACACCTGTATTTTATGTTTCTATGCACAACACGAATTAAAAGTTCCAAACAATAGGGTAGTTGACTAAAAAAATCTAACTAGTCCGTCAGATAGATTCCCAAAAAATATTGGACACGTATTTTTTCTTTTTCCACGTAAACGAAAAACGAAGACGATACAGTTCTTTGAAAACTCGTGTGACGTCACTTTGTGCTACGATATTTACTATCTTTAAAGCTTTTTATCTTCGTCTAAGATCACTCGATCTAGTTCTACAAATATTTTTAACTACCTCCTAAAATAGATGAGCTAGGTAGTAACTGCTGCTAGAATAAATTCTTTTACTCAACATAAAATCAAAAACTACGCATGATGTTCCATAAACGACTTTATTAAGGAGCAGTAGTTCCATTCGAAGTTTCAATTCCCGTGGGAATACGGGGATAAAAAGCATGTGTTACCCTCTGATAATGTAGCTTTCCATTGTTGAAAAAATGGTTAAAATCAGTCCAGTAGCTTAGGAGCTTATTCGGTTCAAAAAAAGTAACAAAAAAAGTCTTTCCTTTTTATAATATTCTAATATACTAAAGCGACTACATCTTCTTTTATCATGTTTCTATAAGACGAAACTACATGAGTGCAACCTTTTGTATAATCAGCCTTTTTTAATGTTCCCACTGCTGGGACACAGGCCTCCTCTAGGAGAGGGAATGGGCCGTAATCCACCACGCGGGCCCAGTGCGGGTTGGTACCTTTAGTATAATCAATTAATCAGCCTTTTTGCAAGTTCCCACTGCTGGGACTCAGGCCTCTTCTAGGAGAGGGAATGGGCCGTAATCCACCACGCGGGCCCAGTGCGGGTTGGTACCTTTAGTATAATCAATTAATCAGCCTTTTTGCAAGTTCCCACTGCTGGGACTCAGGCCTCCTCTCTAGGAGAGGGAACCTTTTGTGACCTTCTTAATTAGGGTGTCTTTTTGAATCTACTAAGTATATGTAAGGTTTAGCTTCCAGTGTAAACAGATGCTCTACCCATATTATTTACACTTAAGAGCGTGTACGCCGTATGGCATTTCATACAAATTTTCAAGTCACTATTTTGCGAAATGACTGAACCGATTTTAATTAAACTTCACACATATAAGCAGGATACATAGGTCTAAAAAGTTTGTTAAAAACATTTTCGAAATGCCTTATTTAAAAAAAGATAACTGGAAATTTATGTTTGTATGGAAAAATTAAAATGCATCTAATTTAACTGTAACACTATTTATCGAAAATGTTTTCAACTTTTTAGACCCATGTATCCTGCTTATATGTGTGAAGTTTCATTAAAATCGGTTCAGTCATTTCGGAAAATAAAGACTTGAAAATTTGTATAAAATGCCATTCGGCGTATACGCTCTTAATAACAACACACGATTCCAAACTATCTACCATCATAAAAGAACAAATTGTCAAGTTATCGGCGTGTAAAATCGACTCTTATCTAAATCTGAGCGCATCTGTTACGGTCCAGTGAGGCAGAAGTCCCGCGTTCGACCGCCCGGCCTCCCAAATATTGTTGCTTACGCGGGAACCGAGTTTTGGATAACTGAGAGAAATAGATAAGCTGTTTGCTTAATTATAATAGTAATCATATTGTTAACGCTGTGTTATCTGGTTCTGGGGGTCTGAATGAATGTGTCTGAAATAATATTCTGCGATGATCAATAAACTTATATTTCTGAATTTTTGTACAAATATGGCTGTTCGCACGAATGAAGTCCCCGCACGGCAACAGAAAGTCCCGCGGGCGTCCGGTGATAATGCCGGGGCCGTAACACATATCAATCAATGGAAAATAAGGGATGTACGCGTACGAAAATAATACTGTGTAATTTATAAATTGTGTGTAATTATAATTATGTAAATCAGGTACATCAAATCCCTAAAAAAAAAAAACCAGTATTCCCGTTCAATCTGTTTAATTCGAGAAAAAATCTTTTTAATTCATAGTTTAAGATTAAAAAAAAATTGGAACACATTTTCAACTATTCTCATGCAAGAATGGAAGCTTTCTAGCGCTGGTATAGATTTAGTTCATTTATTAAGTTGCGGGTATCAATTTACAACTTTTTGGAATGTAAAAACTTTTTTCTTTCATTTTAACTGTATGTGTCAACCTACCTACTGTAATTTAATTCTACAGTTTTAAATTTCATTTCTGCTAAATATCATAAAAATTGAGTTATCGATTTTGGTGACGAGAGTTGTTTGCCTGATGAATCTGACGATCTATCACATTCTTGTTATTTGTTATTTATTATTTTGGTTTTAATCCTTCGTATTTCATTAGGTACTAATATTATAAAAAGGAAAGATTTGTATATTTTTTTTAATGTAACGAATAAACTCAAAAACTACTTGATCGATTTCAAAAATTCTTTCACCATTAGAAAGCTACATTCACCCGGAGTAACATAGCCTATATTTTATCTCCATATTCCCACGGGAACGGGGCTTACGCGGTTAAAACCGCGGGGTGCTGCTACTTTTATAATTTCATTAAAGTAAAACCCACTGGCGATGATGTTTTGAAAATTGGCGTTCCTAGTCACCAAATTATTTTTAATTAATTAATAATACCATACGGGTCACTTTTCAAGGTTAAGTAACGCTTGCTATGGTCGGTTTGTGGATGGGTGACCTCAATATATGAAGGCAACCTCAACATATCGAGAGCTGTAGGCTTCTCCGTGCTTCGGAAAGCATGTTAAGCTGTTCTTTCCACTCGTTTTTTGTTGATTTTAGGCAGTTGTAACTTTCGCGTTTTTAATGTGAGTAAGAATAGGTACTTACATAATATTTAAATAATGCAAGGTAAACCTAATAGTAAAGTAACACATTATAATTATACCTGAAAAACCCAACCTCAACATCGTAAAACTTTTCCAAAGCATATTTTTCCAAATTACTCGTCGACAAAGCCAACAATACACATACATAGGTACAATAACACACAAAGAGGGGAGTACACGTTTGCCTATCCATTTGGCTGGCTTCGAAACGAAACCCGATATCCTCGGTAGTACATCCCTGGATATTGTGCCCTTTACAAGCGAAAATCAACCTTATTACATGAATCACACGGTTAGAAGTGAAAAACACGAGCCAAAATAGTACAGCCAACGGTTACTGTATAATAATTTCCAATTTAGAATATTATCGTTCGAATATTTGAATTTTTGCGTTCGAAATATTAATTGAAGAGTCTGTTTATGATTCAAAATGGCCGCCGTATTATGTCAAATGGTGCAATTGTCATTTTGGCGGCAGAAATTAATGTTAGGATTCACTTGAACGGAATGATAATTTAATGAGTGTCGTTTTAATCAACGGGAATGGGTTTTGAATGAGCTGTAAGTTGTAATTGTTGATGTTAGATTGATTTTAAAGTACTGATTTTGCCTGTTTCGGGGAAGTCGGTTGTTCAAGCTAATTCAAGATCTTGTAGGAATTAAGATTATCTTGTTCATAGTTAAGTATAGTCTTTGGCATGGCAGGAGCTTCTGGATACCTTATTTGGAAATAATAAGATTTTGTTAAGACGTACATGCTTTAGGGCCTAGCGTCTAATAAGCCCATTGTGCCGACCAGAGTTATCTTTCAACTCAGTTACATACCAACACTAGGTTAAATAACAAACATTTCATATGCAATGCCCGGAGATATCAACTAACTAGAAGTTAACAGATACTCTGATTTGTGCAAATGGAGTTTAGTTCCATAAACATCCCATTATCAAAACCAAAAACAGCCTTCGGCGATCCACTTCTGGACATAGGCCTCTACAATCGTACGTCACTCTTCTCTGTTCTCAAGACCCGGCTTCTACCAACCACCCAAGAGAAAACTGGGACATTCTTAGTACAATGGTAGGTCCAGGAAACTCTGGATGAGGGTACCATAACCTCCAGAATATAGCTTGGCTAAAATTTTGCATACTTAGATGTAACTTTTATATCTGGGACTCTTTCATCGTTCTAGTTCGCTCTCTACAAATTTTATAAAACATTTGCAGGAGTTTCGCACCAGACATATTGAAACAAAAATATAGGTCATGTCTAGCCAGTTAAAACGCATAAGCATAAGCGTAATCCGCCTTTTAAAGTTCCCACTGCTGGGACACAAGCCTCCTCTCTAGGAGAGGGAATGGTCCGTAATCCACCACGCGGCCGCGCGAGCCCAGTGCGGGTTGGTGAATGTCTTAAAATTTTTGGTTTTACGACATTTTCTCACGACGTTTTCCTTCACCGTTTTGAGAGCAGTGGTGATAAAAATAATTACACAAAGTAATGCGCCTGGCTGGGTTTGATTTGAACCCGTGACCTACAATTCGTAAGTCGGGACCGTTACCACTCGGCCACCACTGCTCTCAAAACGCGAAAAAGCTTAATTACTTCTCAAAAAATAAAAACTCAAGTCGACATAATCATCAGACTTTGTCCAGCTGTGGACTGCAATCTATATTGGATACCATCGGATGACGTATCGTATGTTAGAGCGAAACAACGCAACGAGTGCTAAAGGGACAGCGATATGTAAGCTGACACCTTCACATCTGCAGTCTAAAAGCGTACAGGGACGTACTTGGGTACTGTATTGTTGTAATATTGACGTTTTTTTTTTTTTGGCTTTTCGGGCTTAATATTTAACTTCCTGAATTGAGATGTTGGATCAGCTGCTTGAACTGAGTGCACATAATAATTAACTGGGGTTTTACTAGGTAATTGAAATGTAAAACAAGTATATAGCAGATTCAACATTAACAAAACTTATCGATACCTTTTCATATCGCTCAAACCTCCTAGCTAAAACACTAGGAAGAGGTGACGGGTCGGTGTTTTGGGGGACTTATGAGGGACTGTCTTTATGTCAAATTTGACGTTCAAAAAGTGCTGTCTCTCAGCCTAGTTTGAATTAATGACTTTTGATTTTGATTTTTTATCCAAGTTTTATACATTGTAATAAAAAAATAATCCTCTCGACCAAAATTCGGTCACGATGGCCCATCTCAACGTTGATTACCAAGTACGCAGGAGATGTTATAGAGCTGGCGTTTGTGCGCAGACACAGGAGCACTTTCTGTTCCTTAAGGCGCGTCCCCGAGCAAAACGCAGCGGTAGCTGTTTTTTGTGTAGTTTTTAGGAGCCATCTTCTCATTATCCATTAGAAATATCAACAAATAAAAAATACAGCAAATTTCTACATACCTAATCTTGTCTCCAAAATGGTAGTTTTTTTTTTTTTAAGTCGCAATGTTTAATTATAGATTCGCAACGAAACGACAGAAATGAGAAATAATTATTTTTAACTTGCATCTCCTCGTAAAGTAACCATTATTTTGGTTTGCTACTTAAAGTAATGGATAGGTAATTTAATAATAAACATTTTGCTAGTTTTCTTTTTTATTTAACTCGAAAATTTGATTTTATATAGAATTTACTATAAAATCTGAGCGTAATCGCTACGAATCTTGCGGGTGCGGCGAAGAGGGAACGAATGCTCAAGGTTATTTGGTCAGGGTACCGCCTTAACTGTCATAGTACGATGGGACGGCAACCCGACACAATCAGGGAGAGATCAGACACTGGACCAACGGCTTTACGTGGTTACGAAGGCTCGAGGGTGTTAAACCACCTACTGCAAAAGCAGCCATATTTGGAACACTGCTTTTGAGAAAATCCTAATCGAACCCAGGGCCGACGCTCGGCAGCCGATTTTGCGACCTCAAGACTAATAGATACGAAACGGGCTTGCTAGTTTTCTCTTTCATATAGTTGACGATACGTTTGACGCAGTAGTTGAGCATTCGGCTGCTGCGCTACGTGTCGCGGATTCGATCCTCGCACGTAACATTTGTTTGTATGGCCTATAGATAGTTGTTCCGGGTCTGAGTATTTTGTGTTTGCGTTTATCTGTTTGTGGAAACCACGATACAGGAGTAAATCTTAGTGCCAGGCAACGTATATTTTTTTAAAGCAAAGCAAACAATGAAATAACGAATGAAACTCTGGCCTCATTTCTGTACAGTTGAAATCTTGAGCTCAATATACATATTCAATGGTGCCGCGCCCTAAAATTGATTGTCAAATTGTCAATCAATTTTAAGGTGTCAAAATATGATCTCGCAAGTTCCACACACTGGTATTCTTCAAATCTTCGAAGAAATCCGTTACTGCTAAGACGTTTGCATCAAAAATAAATCTAAAAACGAACGCTTGTAGACACTTTACATTGACTTTGACGAAGCCATGGCAGGATAAACCACTCAGGTGACCTAATCAATGTGCCCAGACTTTTCCTAAATATTTTGGGGTTGGTAACCAGCTGAATACCATTGTTTTACATGGGGCGGCTGCCTGTTTGACCCCAACAACCGGTCAATACAATAAACCTTAGCAAAACTAGTGTTAGATTCTTTCTAAATACCCGTTACGATTGTCAAATATATTTATCAACGGATAATTGTAAAATGCGTAAGATTATAAAATATCTTGAGAGATTGTAAATTCTGCATAAATTTTTAAATGAACTTGACAAATGTTCCAAATTGGATACTTTTTTTACGCATCAGAATTTGATAGTCTATAATCTCTCGAAATCATTCCGAGAAATTGTGATCCGACATAAACTGACTATATGTTGGCGACCTATCAGTATACGGTTCTATTTATCGGATTTTCTGGCCTAGCCAAGTAGCGGAACAGGGAACTTAGGGCTCCCCGACACCACTGAGCTGGGGGAAAGGCCTGCGTGCCAACCGCCCCGACCAAACGCAAGAGGTCCGCCGCCGCCGCGGCTTCCGTCGCCGCCACTGCCGCTGCTGCTGTGAGCGCTGCGACTTCTGATACTCGGGAGGGGGCTGAAATGGAGTGCCAGTAATGGTCCCATTGCAGGCTCCTCCAGAGACAAGTCGGCCGCTGTGCTATTGCGCAGTGGCTGATGCCTGTGGACGGTGAGCGTGGGTGGCTCGCCATCCGATAGCAAACAGGCTGAGTCGACGACGCCGACGGTTTGCTGGGAGCTAGAGTGAGCGTGCGAAGCGAGTGAGAGATTATAGAATATAAATTATTGACGCGTGTAAAAGTGTTCCAAATGTTCAGTTTATAATTTGTCGAAAGTTTACAATCTTTCAAGATATTTTATAACCTTACGAAGTTTGCCATTTTCCGTTGACATAATATTCAAATGACAACCTGGACCAATCGGTGTGTAATGGATGGTTTTCTTTTACCATCCACGGACCCATCCACGGACCAACCGTGGCAAGCGAAGCCACGAGCCACGAGCTAGCCCTTGCAGTAGTAACTCACTTTCTGCCAAACACAAACTAGCGCAAAAACAACAAAAGTATTATATTACCACAAACAAAATGAGTATTTTTCCAAGTTTCAAACAAAAAGGTCTAATACCCTAAATCCTGTTCGTATTTGATCAAGTGGAAGGCTTTCGACTCAATGGACATGGGGCCTGGATCAAGGCCGACTTAAAAAAAAAAAAACAATCTTTATAATCTGTGGAGTACAAAGGCCTTGTCTTGGCGCGTTTTTTTTTTGTAAGTTGGTTGACTTGGTTTAAATTGTTTTTGTAGAATTGCAACAGTGCTTCCATGATGCAACTTCTAAAATAATGACTGGATTTCGTAATAATTATTTGTTTACGGTACCTACTGAGATAGGTGGGTATATATAAAAAAAATCATATAAGTTATAATAAAAAAATGAATTTCAGTTTTGAGAATGAATTAAGTAATATTATTTTATTGGTTTCAAAATATGCTAACAATTAAATTATTAATGAGGTTGTAGGGTGAACACGCCGATTATGCGCGCAGAAATATTTTGATGGCGTAATGAAAAACGCACTACATTCAATTTTTAATGAATATGTTATTCTTTAATATATTAATAGATTAGTATTGCTATGTGAAGACGTTACCTACATTATTTTAGATTAGTTACGATTTTTTTTATTAAGTCATAGAAATATAAAATACAGTATTAAGTACTGTACCAAAAACTAAACATTTTTAGTCCTTTTGTACAAGAAAATCACAGTTCCTGTGGGATAGGCCACGGTAGCAAAGCCGCTGTTTTTTTTTTCAAATTATTTAAATGGAACAACAGTCAATCAGCTATAACATAAACTACAGAAAACAAATATAAAAAATACAATGTTATACATAAATAAAATCACTATGAGGACAAAAAGCTAGTAGTTGCCTAGTATTTCTAATGTAAAACAAAAAGAAAACACAGACAATTTTACAATAATACTCCGAAGCAGTAGGAAAACAAGCCCTATAAATTTTCACAACAGAAATTCAATACATAAGATGGCGCAATTTATTTTTATTAACACTATTAGTACTTAAACGACCTTTGAGAGTCAAACGGCATACTATTTGGCTGCCAAGCGATCGGTTCCGGGTTCTATTCCCGGTCGTAACGTCCATCTGGGCTTTCATGTGTTAGATTGTAGTATGTCAGCCTTGTCATTTCTTCTGTTTCAAGATGGTATCGGGAAGTGAACACTAAATTTGGTAGTAGGTATATAGCTATTTTTGTTTTGTAGTTGAGTTTTTAGATTTAGGAGGAGCTCGTGGCTAAATTATAACAGCCGTACGGGTCGATCTTCTAGGTTAAGCAACGCTTGCCGAGGTTGGTCTGTGGATGGGTGACCATCTTCTCTCTCATCTCAGTCGTTACGGATTGTCAGAAGCCAGAAAATCTGATACCAGTCCTGCCAAGAAGTACCGTGTTCCCCAGTTAATGGGTTGTTGAGGTCTGGTAGGCAGCCGCTCCACGTTAAATACTGGTATTCAGCTGAATCGGGATTGACTGGGAGCCGACCCCAATATAGTTGGGAAAAGGCTAGGCAGATGATGAGTTGGGTTTCTAGATGGTCTCAAACTCAAACTGAAGGCATTTATTTTAATGAAACCCTTTACGCTCTTTTGAATTGTTAAGGCCGGTCAGTCGAAAGAGGTGAAGCTATCTGCTATGGTCGAATTGTTTGTTGGCAACTGAAGTCTTTTACTGTGGAACAATAGATTTGACCACAGTTCACACACTGCATTGGGTAGATAATGTACATTCCAATTTTTAACCGACTTCCTAAATGGAGGAGGTTCTTATGTCGACTGTATTTTTTTTTGTGTTACCTCATAACTTTTTGTAGAGTTGTATTTTTTTGTAGAGTTTTTTCTTGTTAGGTATTTATATAGTCACAGTATTTCTTGGCAACATGTGTTTTTTTTTTATTATGGGATAGATTTGGACTCATAGAGGATCGAAATCATTGACATTATGAAGTTGTAAAATTGATAGTTGTCTAGAAATTATGTTTTACAGTCGAGATTTTGATAAAGCTTAAAAGTTGTCGATTTCAAGTACAATCGAAGTAACGTTTCGAGTTTTACTTATTCGTGTAAAACTTGTTCGAGTTCGAGTGGATAACTACATAATAGGTACTGTCTAGTAAACGAGACACATCAAATCATAGAAACCTTTGTTTATAAAGATCTTAATTAGGTACTCATAAAAACTTTATAAGAGAGAATTATAGACAGCCAATTTCTTCAGTAGTTATGCCGTACAAAAAACTACTTTGAACGATATCAATAACAATATCTACAAAATCAGCCAATCCAAAAACTTAATTTACAAACATACCTAATGCACATTTTATAAGATAACTTGTAAATGGCCATTTTTTACATATTAATTGTTAGTTTCTATTGTAGTGTATTAGCTGTAAGTTTTCCTAAAATCTTCTTCTATCTATATCTATACTTATAATAAATCTGTAGAGAGGTCAATTCTGTACAAGGAATATATTTTCAAAATAACTATCAGGGGGTGATTAGTGATCGATACTGGTGCCAAAAATGCAATCAGTAAAATTTTTGTCTGTCTGTCTGTCTGTATGTTCTTTATAGAAACAAAAACTACTTGACCGATTTTAACGAAACTTGGTTCAATTATTCTTCATACTCCTGGGCAGGTTATAGTATACTTTTCATCACGTTACAATCAATAGGAGCAGAGCAGTGAAGGAAAATGTTGGGAAAACGGAAGAAGTTACTCCATTTTTTAAGCTTCCGTCGCGTGTGTAGCCTTAATGGTTAAAGTTACATAGAAATCATGTATTACCGAAATGTTCTACATAAAATTATCTAAAAAATATCCCGAAACAGCATGTCTATCTTTTGTCAATTTTAAACCGATCGGGCTGAGAGTTTCAAAATCGGGGGTAAAGTAATTTATAAAATAAAATAATTAAATAAATAATGCTAACCAATTCTGCATCCCACAAAAACAGCTCACGGTTTGTCTAGCTGCAAACGAAAAAAAAAAAAACGGATCGTCACGTATCAAGTTACTTTAGTTAGGAGGGCTGCCTGTCAGCAGCGATACGTCATGATGTGCTTCCCCCTCATTGGGTCTGAGAGCGTTACCGACTAGTCGACTACGTATTCAGTAATGAAGAGCGAGGTCATCTTTATGTGGTTGGTGTTTTGGGAAATGATGATGGGTGGGCGTTGGTAATTTATTTATTTACTAGCTGATCCGCGCAACTTCGTCTGCGTCACATAAGAGGGAAGAATAACCATTTTTGTATGTTTCAATGATGCTCTTATGTATTGTAGCGAGATGTTATATAGCCTATCCCAGCCTTCCTGAACAAAAGGGCTATCCAACATTAAAATAATTTTAAAATTCCACGCAGCGGTTTCTAAGATTAGCGCGCGTACCTAAACCAACTTTTCAGCTTTATAATATTAGTAAAGAAGACTACGTTCGCGTGGATTTCGGATAAAAATCTTTTTAATGAGAACAACATATTATGAAGCAGCGCCCCGCGGTTTCGACCGCATAGTTCCCGTTCCCGTGGAAATATGAGGATAAAATATAGCCTATGTCACCCAGAAATAGTGTAGCTTCCCAAAAGTGAATGAATTTTTCAAATACGTTCAGTAGTTTGGACGCCTATTCAATACAAACAAACAATCAAATCTTTCCTCTTTATAATATTAGTAGAGACCTTACTAATCTCAACTGTCTTCTTTTCCAGCGGCGGCACAGGAGACAAGCAGCTAGACTCCTCGACAGACGACGACAGCGATGCTCCGGCGCACGGCCCCACGCCTCACGCACTGCCAACGCATGCGCCACAGCCTCTGTACCCCTTGTACGAGCACCCTCTCGCGCATCTACAGTACCACCATTCGTGACCCTACCTCGACTATCAGGGGCAGTAGACAGACAGACACAACACACACAGACACAACAGACACAAACATAGACAGACAAACCACACACACACAGACACAACAGACCATCAATCGAATAATTTATTTGTTAACTAAAAGATGGTACATTACTTCGTCTGCTTCCAGTGCAATAGCTTCCAGTGCAAAAAAATCTATTTAGTCCGTCAGATAGCTTTAAACAAAAAACGAAGACGATATAGTGCGTTGAATACGCGTGACGTCACTACGTGCTACAATTTTAACCACGGCGTGACGTCACAAGCCCCCACTCCTGATCTTTGATGTTTTTTATCTTCGTCATTTTTTATATATTTGCTAAAGAAAAAACTACGTATCCAATATTTTTTTTGATAATCTAACTGACGGACTAATTAAAATCATATTTTTTATTCAGGAAAAATCCCTATTCAAGTGCATCCGCACAGGTTAGAAAATAAACTTGGTCTCTGATCATTCATACTTCTATTGTTAAAGTTTGCATATAATTTACTAAAAACCAATCCGCTCTTTTTTAATTGAACTGCTGGAAGCTCTCCAGTATGAATTTATCTTACTAATATTATAAACGCGAAAGTTTGTAAGTGTTGATTTTTGTTACTCTTTCACGCAAAAACTACTGAATGGATCGTGATGAAAGTTGGCACAGATATAGATCGTACTCTGGAATAAAACATAGGATACTTTTATCCCGGGATTATGTTCCGTTGGGATTATTTCCGACATCACGCGGGCGAAGCCGCGGGCAGCAGCTAGTATGTCATACATGTGTAAATTAAATTGCCTATAAAACTAGAGACCGAATCTTGCCCCTTACAATATTTGTGTTTCTGTATAACATCAAACGGATTTTTAAGCTCACATACAATTTATTACTAAAGCTATGTTAAACTTCGTTTATCAATAAAAACATAGGAATATATCTATTTAGATTTCAACCGATTTAAATGCAGTTTAGTTATCATTATAAACCACATAATATTGTAAGTTGTATAGGACCACAGAATTATTGTTTTGTATTTATAACTTGTATATTTTAGTGTATAACATGTATTTAATTTATTTGTGTTCTAATTATTGAGTTAATTCTACATTTCCTTAACCAATTCAGTTAAAAGTAGGGTGGAACCACCAATTGATGTACTTTCAAATGAAGTCAATTTATTTGAGACGGTCAAACAAAATAATTCACCATGTTTACCAATTTGCATATAAATGTTTTACATTAAACTTTGAACAATGGCAGTCCACCATATCACATCTAATTGAAGAATATTTTATCGCAACAAAAATTGGTAAAATTTATTTTTAGTATTTCTGATTTGAAGCTCACATAAATGCATGTCCAAAGGTGGTCTTAATTTTGACATCAGGTTTTTTCAATAAGATATCCACAGACAGTTTATTTGTCTCCCTGATAGTGTCACCAAGAGATCCTTGTAGTACATGTCTACTGTATAAATAAATGCCACAAACTGCATCATATTAGTGGAAAAATAATTCGTTTGTAAAGTTTTTGTCGTTGTTTGCAGTCAGGGTTTTTTGAGCCATGTTTTTATAATTTGGTGTTGTGTCTTTACTGTATATAAGATACAGCAAATAACCCTTAAATATAATCACGCTCTTCTAAAAGACCCTGTCACACTGCTCATCTCGTTGCCAAGCATCGATGATCATTATCACTGATAACAAAAAACATGATTTATAAAATACAAATTACAAAAACAGGTCTCAACACTACTATCATAAATAACGACACACTTAATAATCGCTTGTTCCATCCTCATTATAATAATGTTCTACATCGTTAATTATAATAAACATTTAATTAACGTAACCTGGACGACGTATAACAGCACAATTTCATATTTATGCTAAAGAGACAATTCTGCCAACCGTTCTGTACCAAATAAGGATTGGAACGTCATAACTACTTTATTTTACATAAAATTATAACCTTTAGCGATATTATCGCTTTCTTTAAATACATGTATTGATTCTTATCGCAACAAATCGTTGATTTCTTTATGAAAATGATTTAAAATAGGCAACAAATTGATTATTTTAAATCATCGCTTTGACCTTATGATCTTATCGCGTTTGACAATTTAATCGCGGGCTACTGGCGTGTTTTAAGGATTAATTTAGCAATTAATAAAGGTTAATAGAAACAGATTTTTTTTTTTAGATTATGATCACATTGTATTTGTTGGGACTGTACAGAAATAGTGTTTTATTATTTTATGTAATTAAATCCTACACGCGTTATTGATGTTTTTAGCATGCATAATTAAACAAAAAAAGATATATCAAGTGTGTAGATATAGATTATTTTTTCAAAATAATAACAATTTAAACAAAGTAAGAAGTAAAAATGTATCAAAGCTAAGTTTTTTTGCAGGACATTAAGTAATTCTTAAAATAAATAAGTAATAGCATTTATCGAAAGTTTTGCCAGTTATTCGTGTTGTAATATTAAAGAAATATTCTTACAACAATCTGTATCTGTAATAAAAATACCTACTGCTGATTATTATTTGGAGCATTCAATTGTTATCACAAAAAAATGGCAGCTTCTTTGGCATTTCTACCATTATAAACTTATTTATTTATTTATCGTGTAAGCATTTAATTTTAGGGTTTTTCGGAGTTAACAATCTCTCTATGTAATTTTTATTTCAAAAAATCCTCGGACAAGAATTGGGCGCTCCACCCTAGTATGTTTTCAATAAAATTATAAATAAGTACATATCACAATTGAATAAATGTTTTTACTAAAATATTGTTTTAGTTATATTTTGCTTTTGTATAAATAATGCAAAGTCAATAATTTTATGTCCAAAAAATATTAAAATAAGTTTTAAAATATTTGTGATTTTATCTCATGGCTTCCTAAGGCGATTAAATTGTAAGAAATATTTATAATTAATTTATGTTATTATTTTGTACAATTATTATTATAAATACCATAATGAATTATCACTAATAAGTTTAAGTTGAAAAGTACAGTTTTTTAATTAAGATCTATATAGTCAATGTAAAGCATTTTAAAGTGATCGAAATGCAGTAAGTTTTTAAAATAGGTGATCGAATAATAATTAAAGGTTGATTTTTATCAGCATACAATTTTTTTCCCGACAATTTTTACTAAACGGCTGATACTTTTTTTCTTTTTAAATAGTTGCGTTTTGCCAAAGTTTTACCAGTAATTGATACGTAAAAATTGGACGTTTATAAGAACCCACTTTGTAATTAATTCAATAGTTTTTAAAATAACGTCCCTCGACTAAATTGATCGACTAAATTGCATAAAAATATAATTCATCTAAAATAAATGAGCATTAAATTGTACTATAAAGTTTTGGTATTATTTAATTATTTTAGCAGCTTGATATTTTTTTCTAGCAAGTAAATTACTTGCCAAAAATAAAAATAAAATAATTTAAGCAATTTAGTTATTTATTATATAAGTCATAAACAATAATTTATTCAGTAAATAACACACAATATGTCGTGCTGTACAAAGAATACGTTTTTTATTTATTTACTAGGGTTCCGTAGCCAAATGGCAAAAAACGGAACCCTTATGGATTCGTCATGTCTGTCTGTCTGTCCGTCCATATGTCATGCCATTTTACTCGGAGACTTAAAGCTACATAAATGAAAAAAATAATTTAAGGGATGGCACTCCATACATTTAACTGAGCGATGAAACAATATATTCCAACAACAAACATAATCGAGTGGGGTATCACTGGATAGCTCTTTCAATGAACAAAATGAAAATGAAATAGAGGTTTCTACTAAAAAAAAACTTTTTATTTAAGGCAACAGTTTTTGAGATATGTACTTCCGAATTCGGAACCCTGCGTGGTCCGACACGCACTTGGCCGGTTTATTTTTACCGTCCAAACAAACAATAAGTTTTTAAATGTTGTTTTATTTTCCTAAAATTACCTAAACGAACCAGATACGAACTAAAGACCTGACAACTTCTCAACTCTTCGTCAGCAGAAACTTGCACTTGCTCTATTATTTATTGAGAACGTTTTTTTACAAAATATTAATTTTGAAAATATATTGAAAAATTCGCCAGCGCGAAAGCAAGGAAAATGAGTTTTATATAAGTACTTAATGTTCTCAATTCTCAAATTAATGGAGCAATTATAGCAAGGATTTTTTATTATTATTTATTTTTTTAGACAAAATATATAGATTGTAAAACATAAGTGATGGAATTTTTTGGTTTCTTTCGTCTTCCAGCAGTTTCATTCAAAGATGTTAGGTTACGTAAGCTTTCTTAATTTAATTGCACGTATATAAATGAATGAAAAGGAAGGACAGGTTGGGGGGGGGGTGCATATAAGCATATTCATAGTTACCTACCCTTTTTTTATTGTCAGATGCATAATGCTCTTGAATCTAGTCTAGGTCGCAGGTGACAGAGACAAAGTCGACGATGGAATGAGCTTACCCAGAAGAAGCCTGTCCACTCTAACTTTGAAGAGATTAGAGTTGAATGCGTTCGGAAACACAGACGCAGGCAAAGAGTTCCACTCCTTTGCTGTGCGCATTATAAAGGACGATTGGAAACGCTTGGTGCGAATTGATGGAATAGCTACAAGGTAGGGATGGTAACCTACAGTGCGTCTAGATGTCCTATGGTAGAAGGGGGGATGAGGACGTGGAGTTCATGGGCACACTCGCTGAAGTACAATCTGTAGAAGACTGACAAGCAGGCGACCTTATCTAAATCAGCAGTCCTACCATGACGTCTTAAGTCAATCATGATTCCTGTGTCAGAGAGAGACGGAGTTACACAAGACGAATAGCACTATCCCTTTCCCTCACACTGAATCGTGATAGCATTGGCACTTCGTAGTACGGCCACAGGCACTGGTTCTCAATCTCGGCTATGTTAGGAGACGAAATGTCTACGTCTGGGTTGTCAAGATTCAAGATACGAAGCATTTATTTCAAACTAGCTGTCCGCACAACTTCGTTTGTGTCACATTTTTCATGACTGCTCCGCTCCTATTGGTCTTAGCGTGATGATATATAGCCTTCCTCGATAAATGGGCTATCTAACACTGAAAGATTTTTTCAAATCGGACCAGTAGTTCCTGAGATTAGCGCGTTCAAACAAACAAACTCTTCAGCTTTATAATATTAGTATAGATAAACCATAAACAAGCATTTCAGAATTGTCAAGGTCGGTCAGTTAAAAAAATAAAGCTATTTGCACGTTCGAAAGCGTAGTTCACTATGGAGATGAACGTACAAGAAACTCCACGGACTTGACAACTTGCTTAGTTACGTACTCAACAGTTCATCATCCGCCTAGCCTTTTCCCAACTATATCGGGGTCGGCTTCCAGTCATACTGGATTCAGCTGAATACCAGTATTTAACGTGGAGCGGCTGCCTACCAGACCTCCACAACCCAATAACTGGGGAACACGGTACTTCTGGAACACGGTACTTCTTGGCAAGACTGTTGTCAGATTTTCTGGCTTCTGACTATCCGTAACGACTGCCAAAGATCTACAAATGACAGCAGGGACCAACGGCTTAACGTGCTTTCCGAGGCACGGAGGAAACTCGGTATGTTAAGATGGTCACCCATCCATAGACCATCCTTGGCAAGCGTTGCTTAACCTTGAAGATCGATCTGCGCGGCTGTTATTATTTAGCCACGAACTCCTCAGTACGAGTATTACTTGTTTACATGAAGCGATTGCTTGTCAGATCTTCAACCAAGGAACTAGGTAATACGCTTCCCCTTGACAAGACCGGTGTCAGAATAACATAGGCTACAATTTATCCCGGTGAAAATGACGGCGTAGCGCAGACTGACGAAGAAGCGGTCATTCGGAGGTAACTGGTTGAGCGACATGGATTTTCCAATCCATTTTTGAAATTACTGAAAACTATGAAAACTTTTACGTGATTTTTATCTGGTATCAATATTTTGAATTTTAATTTAGATTTTGAATGCGAGTACATTCAAAATCTCATATAAAATGACATAGCGTTAAAGTAAAACTTCGCATAAGGCAAATTGAATGGAAAGAAGGATTTCCGTAATTGTCACTAGTCGGCGCGTATTCAGCTTCAATAGAAATTGACGTTTACGCTAACGCGATCGAGAACGTACAAACACTAAAGCTATAGACTAATGTTTCCTACATTTTGCCAAATGACAAATGTCCTAACAGGTTTTTTTTTGTTAATTTTTCTGGAGTATTTTTTTGCATAAATCGTGTCTTCGAATGGTGCCTCATGCCTGGAAATTGATTCTAATAAAACTATCTGTATTTGAAATTGAAAACAATATATCTAGTTTAAATTTCCGCGAATATAATAAAAACTAAAACAGTATAATTAAAACTAAATATATTGTTTTCAATTTCAAATTAAAATGGATTTCCGCAAAGTAACGCCTGACTCAATCAATTTTACTATCTGTATGTACCTACGTATATGTTAATGTGAGACTAGCAGCTTTGGAGAATAATAATAAACTTATTTTTTTTACTATTAAATAAAGTCAGCGAAAACAGAGTTTTCAATATCTGGGGGCACGGCATGGCAGTGCCCCCGCCAAGTCGAGCAAAAAAGCGGCACGACCGTACCATCCTTTTCTCGAAAGCGAAACAAGGCCATTTTCGACCTCCCATAACTTTGCTGTAGACATAAAACTAGAAGCCTGCATTTTCAGTAATCGAGCAGGCAATTCAGGCGTTATATTTCAAATTTCATTCAATTTGAACCAGTAGTTTAAGAATTATAACTAGTCAAAGCTTTTTAACACCATCTTATAGTGACCACATCAATATAAAAGATATTTGATGTTTTAAATAAATAGATTGACTTGGCAATCGCACTAAACAATCTGATTTAATGTAATACTTGTGAGATGTATTGTGTTTCAATACTATGGCTAAGTCAATCTATTTATTTAAAATATATAACAGATTTTTAATATTGCTTAGGAATACAGAAGGTCCCTTAAGTGAAGACTGAATAAATTAACCGACTTGGCATTACATGGATCTCACAACTTTTAACGATAGAAGAACCGACTTGCGAGACTTGTTTTTTTTTTTTTACAAATTATGTTTTTGATGGCACAGATATTTAAAATCAGCAAAACACATGACAGCGTGGAAAATATTAAGTCCACACGTGCGTACCTGCATGCTCGACATTTTTACGTTTATTGCATGATCGGTCGTATAGGTATTAGGTAGATATACTGTTATAAATGTATTGCTCGAAATCAAACCAACATATGTACATATTTGAAGGGCAAGATTTACGTCGCTCAAATTATTTATGTTTAATTAATGATACTTGCTCGAACATCAACGTACCTACGTGTAGAACCGCCATAATACTTTCAAATTGGTAATCTATATGTACCTTTCATAAAGCGGCAATCCACAGTCAGTTAGGATCAATCTGTTTCTTATGATTGCTTGTTCTTAATATGTCGAGAGTTTACAATACATACTTTATACAGTCTATCAATTTAAGTACTTAAGGCACATACCATAGAGGTGATGTAGACATTGCAAAGGAACCTAGGGCACTGGCGTGATGGCGGTCGAGGTAACACGTTGGCTCGTAGATTCTCACGTTGTGCGGATCAAGTCAAAATCACCTTGTTCAAGGCGTTTTGTGAAGGGCTGTACCTACGCTGGATGTCTATAGGTCAGCTACACCAAAAGGTCGTTAGATGTCTTGCTCGTCCAGTACAACATATTATTTTTTTATTTTGTTGAAACTGCTTCGTTTCTATTATATAGCGCTCAGAACTGCAAACAAGTTGCATCACTGATGCGTAGAACGCGGGGCAGTTACAATAGCATCCTGAAAACAGTTTTAGAGTCCTTATTCCCCTATTCTGAGACACTATGTGGGAGAATGATCAGGTAACTTATAGCTTTCTTTATCGTTGTCTGCACATCCTGCCTCAGGCAGCTACTATGTTGTTTATTTGTTTCACTAGTTTTACAATATTTTAAACAAAATGGACTATATTGTTATCCGAATTTGATAAATAAATAATTCTTTCAAGGTGTCAACATATTTTAAAATGGGGTTTGCAAATATTTGATGATATTTATATCACCGGCGTAAAGTTTTTGAATCAAGCTCTTAATCTAGCCGCCTAACGAGAGCTTTTTTTTTGGTGGTAAATCGTCAAATGACCCCTCCCGCCCTGGGCGGAGTGGAAGCAAGTGTCAGACTCTTACTGACTAAAACCCACCCGTGATCCTCCGAGTGCCCTTTGCGTTCCAGGGCCGCGGTGACTCTTTCGAACAAATTCCGCAACCGCCGTTGTATTCCACGCCTCTAAGAGCTGTCAGCAAAGAAGACGGGGCCCCATAGGGTCAGTGCCTGCTAGGTTTTCGAAATTAGTTCAAAAGAGTCACCGCGGCCCTAGAACGCAAAGGGCACTAGGAGGATCACGGGTGGGATCCGCTTTCCTCACATAAAAGAAAAAGGTACACAGTGCTCACACATGTGTTAATAATGCATGAAATTATATTATATTTAATAATTTAGACTATACAATGAAATTATTATGTTCTTACAATATTCAGCGGGTCTAACAAATAATTAATTAGTTGGGGAGCAGGAATATTATTTAGCCAAGCATTTTTATCTTCAATATAATATCCCTATTTATAATATAGCATATAGTGTGCATGCAATAGGTACAAGTTTTTTTATTTTATTTAGCTCTAATATCTAGGGAGGTATTTCATTGGGAGCAGTGGTGGCCGAGTGGTAACGACCCCGACTTACGAATTGTAGGTCGCGGGTTCAAATCCGCGACCTACAATTCGTAAAGGCATGTGACATTCACCAACCCGCACTGGGCCCGCGTGGTGGCCCATGCCCTCTCCTAGAGAGGAGGCCTGTGTCCCAGCAGTGGGAACGTTAAAAGGCTGATTATGCTGTATGCTAAACAGCACCCCATGACATGATGTGGCTACTTCAGTAAGTCTGACCTGGTTGAACTAATTGGTTCCTGCCTGTCGCCTCGTTTACCTATTCAAATGATGTAGGTAAATTCTTCTTAACGTACATACCTACATTCAACTGACGGACAACGCGCAACGGACCAAATATTTTTTTTTTTTCAGGAAAATGCCTGGCGACTATATCGCTAAAGGTACCTCCACCCAACATACATCCATCCAAACATCCACCCAAATAATTCGGGAACTCGAATAGAACCCAGCACCACAAACTTCGCTCTCACACTTGCTATTATTGCCATGAGACAACACCAACATTAAATATTTCCAGTGATAAGAGATAAGCAATTCCATAAATAATAGTTCTGAACATTTGCGGTCAAACCAAATACTATTTTAATTATTAATTAAGTTGCTTTCTTGTGATAACAGTTGGTTTCGAAGATTTATATTTAAAGGGCTCCGTCAAATATTTTATTTGGGCATCTAGAACTGTTAAGGTGAGTACCAGTATTTTGTTATTATCATTTTACTGCAACGCTTGGAAGATAAGTGATCGGACAGTTTATTAATTCGTACAGTTATTCTACCGCGCTAAAGAAGAGTGCATCAACTCGACTTTTATACATTTCAATAAGCGGCGGTAACTATATCCGCAATTTAAAACATTTTGGCTCATATTCTTCACATCAAATGTATTTGGGTTTATTCTTCATTCATTCTTCTTTCAACTAGTACAAACTTCATGAAAATCGGTTCACTATTACGATTGTGATACAACAAAAACAAAGTTCAAAACTAAACGCGTAAAATTCGAGTAAATCACACTTCGTTAGTGCGGCAGAATTTATCAACACATATATCAGCCTTTTTCATGGAAAATCATCAAATGACTCCTTCCGTTCCGGGCGGAGCGGAAGGGAATGTCAGACTCTTACTGACTAAAACCCACCCGTGTTCCTCCTAATGCCCTTTGCGTTCCAGGGCCATCTAGCGCAACTCGTTTTAGGAATACTTTTATTCTGCGTACAGTCCAGGAGTGGAATTTCCTGCAGGAATCTGTGTTCCTGATAGCTACAACCTGGGTTTTTTTAAGATAAGAGCGAGTAGGATACTTCTGGCCAAGTGTGCTCAGTCGTCAACCACATCACCGCGTGTTACTGGCGCGGTAAATCGCAGCAGGGAAGATGGAATACTGGCAGGATTTCATGGCGGTATAGAGAGAGCGACTGTCGCAACCTAGCGCTGGGCACCCACTGTGGCGATAAGTGAGGAAGGAGGGGGGAAGGGGCCGGGGGTCCTTGATGAGTGAGGATGCCTCTCTAACGAGAGGCGCTGCGGCGTCCTTAACTTTCGCCCGCCGCAGGCAACTCACGGCACGACTCGGCTGCTACGGATTTGGCTGGAGGTTACATCCGGTTGGGAGCAGTGGTGGCCGAGTGGTAACGGCCCCGACTTACGAATTGTAGGTCACGGGTTCAAACTCAGCCAGGCGCATTACTTTTTGTCATTTATTTCATCACTACTGCTCTCAAAACGGTAAAGGAAAACATCTTGAGGAAACCAGCATGTCCTAGAACCAAAACTTCGAAGATATGTGACATTCACCAACCCGCACTGGGCCCGCTTGGTGGATTACGGCCCATTCCCTCTCCTAGAGAGGAGGCCTGTGTCCCAGCAGTGGAAACGTTGAAAGGCTGATTATGCTTATGCTATACATCCCGGTGTCATCACTGTGAAGGTCGCCCGGAGGACAAGGTCGAACATAAGGACCTCTGGTGAGGGTTGGTTGGCTCGCTTTCCGATAGAAACTAGGGTCACGTCGAAGGCGCGTTGTGTTCCACGCGCGCCTTGAAAGATATGTCAGATAGATAAATAATAGAAGGGGCCCGTGCCTACCAGGGTTGCAGATTTATTCGAAAGACAAAGGGCATTAGGATGAACCACTTCTTCTTCCCAGCTAAAACACTAGGAAGTGTTGACGGGTGGGTGTTTCGGGGACTGTCTTTATGTAAAATTTGACGTTCAAAAAGTGCTGTCTCTCAGCCTAGTTTGAATAAATTACTTTTGATTTTGATTTTGAACACGGATGGGATTTAGTCAGTAAAAGTCTGACACTCCCGCTCTCCGTCCAGTCCAGAGTGTAAAAAGTCATTTGATGATTACCTATCCTTAAAAAAAACGTGTGTTTCATTGCGGGGTTCCAAGGCTGAAAACCAGTGCTGGGTTTCTGACGCCCAGCATACGCTGAGATGGTAAGCCTTACGGCATAGACACGCTAGGCGCAATTTGCTATGTTATTATTCTGTTATATTCTTCTTCTTTTTTGCCATCTACTTGTTGCTGTTGTTTTGTTTCAATCTATATATTTTGTAGATGTGTTTTATTCTATCCTAAAAACCAACAATTGTCTTCACAGGTCAAAATGATGTCCAAATACCTGCTCCTTCTCTTCGTACCAGCGATCTACGCTAACATTGGTATCAAGATAACCACAGGAGAAACTGAAGCCGAAGCTTCAATAGAATTCAGTGGTCAAAGCTTAGAAATCATCAGCGACAAGGAACGCGAAACCTTCGGAATCGGAGACCAAGCACTCAAAAAAGCTTGTGAAAAATTCTCAGGAAAAAGACCAAATGATGTGTACGTCAGGAGCCCTACACCCTGGAACGACGTCTACCACAGATTTAATTGGGACCAGGTCCAGAGGAAACTGAGACCAGTACGATCAAAGGTCTTGGGTATCCATTCCAAGCCTGTCATCATAGCGTCGAGGAAGTTTAGCAATAATAACTTCAGAAGTGGGGCTAAGGCGAAGTATAACGCTGCTATAGCACATCAAATCGAGGAGACAGTCAGTAACTCCTGGTCTGTAGGTGGAGAACTGACAGTGGGACAGGAGATCACTTACAGCGTGAACTTTGCCGCCGGTAGCGTTGGAGGGACTACAAGCATCTCTTATTCTGGAAACTGGGGTAACGATACCAGCAAAGCTAAGGCTGTCACTCTTGGAACTACAACCAGCGTCGAAGTTGAACTGAGCCCTGGACAAGCAGCAGTGGCAACCTTGACAGCTACACACGGTACTCTAGACATGGAAATCGACTACGAGGCTGAACTCTCAGGCGTCGTCTTTGCTAACTACCCCAATAAACTCGACGGTCACTATTTCTGGGCTTTCCCAGTAAATGGTGTGTTGAGAGCGGCTGGTTTACCTACCAAAGTTAAGTCGACGGAGAAGATTTCTGTTGGTTTTTATACTAGCGCAACTATCGAGATTAATGATAAGATAATGGGAACTAACAACGCGAATGCTAAGCCCACGAAGGTGGTGCCAGCAGGAATTATAAGTACAGGAGGGACAAATGTGCGGTACTAAAATCAATTACGGTAAATTGTGATTACTGTACATTCGATAAAAGTGCATAAACAAAATATAACTACTGATACTTCATTCGCTAACGAGAACAATAACACACGCAGAATTATCGCTGGGACAGCACTTTTATTGGATAGTTACACTAATATGTTATAAAGAGAAAAGATTTGCATGTTTGTATTTTTATTTGTAACAAACAACCTTTTGCCCTTGGCTTCGTCTACGTTTATACAGATTTAACGTCTGTAACGTATCTACATATATATGTACTACAGGGCCGATACTAAATATTGTTTTACCCGTAGATTGCTTTTCTGAGTATAAGCATAAGCATAATCAGCCTTTTAATGTTCACACTGCGGGGATACAGGCCTCCTCTCTACGAGAGGGAATGGGCCGTAATCCACTACGCGGGCCCAGTGCGGGTTGGTTGCTTTTCTGAGTAACAAAAAATAAATTTTATTCTTAAATATTCCATCATTCATTCCATCAGCATCATCCCTACGAAAACTGTAATAATGAACGCCAAGAAGTAAAAAGATACCTAAGTATAAAATCTATAAATCGCGTATGCTGCGATAAATATTGTTCACAGAACAAAATAATGTACCTATGTGCCTACCATAAATTATAACATCAATATCTAAAAAATTGTTCGTGATACTGTATGTTTAACTATTATAGTTACGTTTTATGTTTAAAAATTCTATATTCGTGATGTACCTATCAAAACAAATAAAAAAGTAAAATGGTTGGACATTTTGAAACCTTTCTGTTTGGGTATGGTTTGTACATAGGTACATAAATATATAGGATTGTTAAAGTTTATGTGGAAAAATCTTAATTATCAGTCCGATTGGAGAAAACCTACCTATTTTTTAGATTTTTAGAGAATCAACGGTACCTAAACGCTAGAAATCTTCAAATTATATTTTCAAAACTAATGTTTATCGAGTGTACAAGAGAAAACCTGTTTTGATGAAAAATCTCATTCCTTTGATAAAGAAACATAGACGTAGTACATATATAAAGTTGCGGAATTGTTCGATAGAGTCACCGCGGCCCTGGAACGAAAAAAGTATTTTGAGGAACACGGACGAGTTTTAGTCAGTAAGAGTCTGACACTCCATTCCGCTCCGCCCAGAGCGGGAGGAGTATAATTTCCAATCCAAAAATAAAAAGGTGGTAAAATAAAGACCGTTTAAAATAATTAAGAATTTTCTAGAGATAAGTAAGAAATCAACGCGGAAGATGTCGCGGGCGAAGTGCTTGTGTGTCTATACTAATTTTATAAAGAGGAAAGATTTGTTTGTTTGTTTGTATTGAATAGACTCTGAAACTACTGAACCGATTTGAAAAACTCTTTCACTGTTTGGAAGCTACACTATCCCCGGGTGACATATATTTTATCCCCATATTCCCAAGGGAATGGGAAATACGCGGGTGTAACTGCAGGGCGATGCTAGTAAGGTCAGATCACCAAATAAGGCCTACCTTAATTCTTTTGTTACCTAACTAGCAGGTTTATAATAAAAATGCACTGGTAATTTGAAATACTTATATTTACCTATTAAACTTTGTAATAAATGAAACAAAATTGCTTTAGAAACAAAAATCACACTTTTCTGAACACAAATAAGTAAAGTATCACTTTGCCCTTATTGGGAACCCTGTGTCTTAATAAAGCCTTAATAAAAACAGGTAAGCATTCAACTTATTAATTAATACAAAACGTTGTCAATACTTAAATTAAATCTAATGAGATCCTAATAATTACTTTGGTCTTCTTAGATCAGACTTAATGAGTTTCTCATCATGTAAAAGTACTATATTAATCAGCCTTTTTCATCATTTTCTTAAAACAATCTCGTGAACAGTAAAATATTTTATCAGCTGGTGTGAGCCCAATACACAGCTCATGATACCAAACGCCACAATTAAGACATTGTCGCATATCATCAACTCGATCTTCTTTGCAAGCTGGACAGTACCAATAAGGTTTATTATCGTTTAGCTATAGCATATGTAGATAATATACCCCTTTCTACCATTTTAACAGCGTTTTTCATCTGTTGCAAAGTCCATTGAGCCCTTTTTTCCTTATGGTAGAAGTTGGTGATGCGCTTTCCATGATGGTTTCTGAAAACAAGGGTTTACTATTTTACTGTGATACTTTTCTAACTAACATAAAACATTGTCCTAATAAGGCCTAAACGTTTTTATTATAGGCTTTATTAGGGCATAGCACATGGATAAGCAAAACAACAATTACATGGAATACACCAATATTACAGCGATTTCACTTATGTGACGAGATGGCTAAATGTATAATTATTCTATAGACAAAACACAGCACACCGTGTACAAATAAAAATCAAAATACTTACTGTTTACTCTGCCAGAATTTTATAAAAACAAGCGTGCGCTCCGCGTCGTGGTTGTTTTCGACTGCAGGATCCAACACGCTCGCGGTACGGACCACTTGCTATGCTTGTGTGTATTAGTTAATGTACTCGCACACTTCTACAAACATTGGCGGCCTTTTGAAATCGTGAAGCGGGAAATTTAAAAAGTAGGCCTTGTTAGGAACTAGGCTATATTTGGGTCACCCACCTTATAATATAAATTCAAATGTCAGTCAGTCTGTTTTTTGTTCCTTGTTTGTTATATATGTATCGTCACTGGCGATACCTGTTTTTTTTGTATGGACCACTCGCAGTTCAGCACACTAAGGCTGGTTACTGCTTAAAAGATCAATCCTATGATGGCCAGGGCTAAAAACTACATAAAAGCTAAATGACCGCTCGCTAAGGGCATCCCCTGTGGGACACGGGCCTCGGCTTAGCGGGGTCATTGAGGGAGGGCAGCAAGGAACAGGCTGGGTCAGGTTATTATTATTTGGGGGATTTAACGCTAGTGGCTCAGGAGTAACTATGGCTACTTTTATTTTAGAAACATTATGAGGGTTCCGTGCAAAAGTTTAAAAGTCATGGAATTTTTTACAGACCCGGACGAAGTCGAGCGCAGCAGCTAGTTTAAGAATATAATACAACGTGACATAAACCAATTTCTTAAGAAGTTGAATAAATAAAAAAATAATTTTGTTTCTACGCTAGCAATATTTACACACGCAACGCATTGTGCTTACGCAGCACAGCGATGCGCCGCACGGTGGGCCGATTATGAACACGTAGAAGACTTAGGAATCAACATTTCAATTCAATTTTTCAATTTTAAAATATCCTTATTTTTCATGAAAATCAACAAAAAATGCACTTACCCCCTAAGATACATTAAAAAAACAATATTCACTAAAACACTTTCTGAGGCTAGCAGTTCGCCTATCAAAGTTGTAATTTATTGCTTAAAACTGATCACAACACAAACTTTTCACTCAACTATATGGAAACAGTGCATTAACGCAATTTATTTAGTTTAATAATTTTGCTATTCTCTTGTGGGTATGACAATAAAATAAAGTACATAAATAATAAGCTGATCGTACGGTGTACGGTAGATACTGAATAGGAATCAACAAAAAGTCATTGTGTTATTTAAAAAAATAATAACGGAATTGAAATCTACTAAGTATCAAATACAATTTAATAATGTGCTATGTTAACTTTTACGTTTTGACCGTTATTTTCAATGTTATGAATATTTAAAGATTGTTTTTGTATGAAAAAAAAGCATAACTTCGTGAAAATCTCAAAATTCTCAAGAACAAACGGTTTACAGATTAAAATAGTACATATTATTTGCCTATAATTTAACATATAATTTAGTACTGCGATTTTGGAGATATGTGTTTTTTTAAAATTCTCTGTTCTATACCACCCTAGAGGTAGAGAACAAGACGCATTTTTTTTTAAACATAGGGTCCCCAGTGGGTCTAATAAACTATAGTACAAATAAAACACTATGTATATAAAACGTTGTTTGTGCCGTTAATAGGGATGTTTCCTGAGTAAAAAATATATGATTATGTTTAGTCCGTCAGTTAGATTATAGAAAAATATTGGACACGTATTTTTTCCTTTATCAAATCTATAAAAACTGACGAAGATACAAAGCATCAAAGATCAGCAGTGGGGGCTTGTGACGTTACGACTCGGTAAAAATTGTAGCGAGTAGTGACGTCACACGAGTTTTCAACGCTCTGTATCGTCTTCATTTTTTGTCTACGTGAAAAAAGAAAAAATACGTGTCCAATATTTTTTGGAAATCTATCTAACGGACTAATTAGATTTTTTTAGTCAACTACCCTATTGATTCTGAAAAGTCAGATTCAGGTTAATTGTACAGTGATGGGTCTGAACTTAAATGTAATATGTTTTCCAGATCATATCATCAGGATCCATAATATAATCAACAAAGTTTTTGCCTCTTCTGAGAGGACTTTGTGTTTTCGCAAAAGTTTGTGACGCGGACGTATTTTTTAAATAAGTGGGTCAGAACTAATTAATACATTGTTTAAGTTATATTTTACAATATATCTTTAATGGTGGCCTTTCTACAGAATTTTCTCGAATGATGTGTACGATATCTCCTGAAATCCTTATTTCAAGCTTCAGCAGCTTCTTCAGATAATTTTCCGATTGGTACTATACCCAAATTTTCAATTATATCTACTCCGTGTGCAAGAACTTTATATATACAAATTAACATACAAATTCATGGCAGCTTTGGTAGTCTTAGAACTTAATACATCTATTGGGTGAACAGAAGAAATTGCCTATATTAGTTAGTTTTAAAACGTTTTATTAAATTCTCATCGACTCCTGTGATCGAAGCCGCAATTCCGGAGTTTTCAGTCATTGGTTTTACCGTTGCCATGTTTTACGACATCAATTAAAGCCCTGTTTGATATTTAAACGCTTCTTGAATATCTTTCTTTCTGCTCTGCATAATATCCTTATAATTCATTTGTTTTCTTAAATATTGAAAGCAGTATAAATCCGTACGTAACAGCTTGACGAAAAAAAAGTAGTCGACCATAAAAAAATGTATTAATACATAGATTTCAAAAATGTACACACCAATCCTTAAGTCCACACTTGTCGATTTCAGCCCACTGTGCGCCGGCGCCGCCCGCCGTCACCGCACACACACAGCCCCACACGTATTCGTAAAGCAAAATCAGCATAAAATAGCATATAAATACTGAACATTTCTCCACTACCGACACACATCAAACCGCCAAGATGAAGGCATCTTGTGCGTTGGTCTGCCTTGCCCTCGTCCATGGCATCACTGCCAGAATCTTCAAGCAGCAACGAGGAGTTGACGGCCTGGAAGGTCTCGACGTTCAGCAGCAGGACTACATCAATCACCAACAGCTACTAGCTACTAGGGTTCAACCAACGGAAGGCCAGAATCTGAAGGACCAAACTCTCCAGAGCCAAAAGAAACACAAGCAGCTGAAGGTACGGAAATACAGGACCCAACTTGTTCAGGACGAGACAAACCAAGGACAGGAGCAGCTCCCCCGGACATTACAGTACCAACAGCAATTGCCAACCTACCAGGAATACCAGCAGTCAGTTCCCCTGGACTCTCAAGAATGGCCATCCACCCTCAAGCGTTCGCGTCCATCGCAACAACAAGACAAGTACAAGCGCCAATCTTCTAGCGAAAGCTTTCAGGAGTCCAAAGACAAGAGATACTATGGAAACCAGCAGTCAATCATCCGCAGTGAAAGCCAGAAGCTGATTTCGCCTCTTATCGTTACCGAGGATACCATGAAAACCCAGGATATAGGCGACGTCATTGAGTGGAACGGCTTGCGTATGACTGTTGGACCGAACTCTCCCGTCCAAACTCCAGAAGACATCGAGACGATATTCGGCGACGCCCAAAAAGCTATGAGACACGTTGAAGAGGAGGAAAAAGTCAAGTTCAACGAAGTTGAATTAATGGCCAAGCAGGAAAACGAAGATGCCCATCTCAACGCTACCCAGCTAGCACAAAAATACGGGTACCCCATCGAAGAACACATTGTCAAGACCGACGACGGCTACGTTCTCACTGTCTTCAGAATTCCGCCCAAGAAGCAGGTCCCTGATGTTGTGAAGACGCCTGTTGTGTTTCTGATGCACGGCCTCCTCGGAAGCGCTGATGATTGGATGCTCATGGGCCCCGGAAAATCGCTCGCTTACTTGCTGTCTGATGCTGGTTATGATGTATGGCTCGGCAACGCTCGCGGCAATAAGTACTCCAGGCGCCATGTGACCAGGTGGCCCGCGATGTCTGACTTCTGGCAGTTCAGCACTGATCAAATCGCACTCCACGACTTGCCGGCCATGATCGACTTCGCCTTGGAGACGACCAAACAGACCAAACTGTTCTACATCGGACACGCTCTGGGAACCACAGCCTTCTTCGCGCTCACAGCCACCCGTCCTGAGTATAACAACAAAATCATCATGATGTACGCTATGTCTCCCATGGTCTACATGACGAACGTGCGCAGTCCATTGTTCCGCATGATTTCCCCTACAAGCAAGTCCCACGAACGAATCCTCCGCCAGATTGGAAACGAAGGTTTCTTTCCAAGCAAGGAGCTGATTCACACTATTGGCGGAGCTATGTGCGTGAAGGAGATCGGCTGGAAGCAGATCTGCTCAAACGTGAACTTCGTCATGTCTGGCATCAACATCGAAGGCATGGACTTGAACGTTATCCCCGTGGTCATGGGACACTTGCCGGCTGGCACGTCAGCTAAAGTGATAACACAGTACGGGCAAGGTGTTGCCTCTCAGGAGTTCCGCAGATTCGACTATGGACCTTACATCAACACGCAGGTGTATGGTACTCTGGAGGCTCCCAAGTACAACATCACCGAGGTCACAGCTCCCGTCACTCTGTACTTCAGCAACGAGGACTGGCTTGCCCACCCTACTGACGTCATGAGACTGCAGAAGGAGCTTCCCAGCGTCAAGGAAACCTACATGGTGCCCGAAGAACACTTCAGCCACATGGACTTCCAGTTCTCGAGCAAGGCCCCCGAGATGGTTTACCAGCGCATCATGGAATCCATGAAGACCGTACAATAACTTATTAGATCTGTTTAGATAATTAATTCATATTGTATACACGTATCGTTTCTTGTAATTGTAATAATTTATTTTTTTTACTTTAGTGACGCATTAAATAAAATCGTCCATATTTTAAAATAAAACTTTGTTTCTTATATTTTCTACAGAAACCATCCCCATCTTATCGTGTAACTATCATAAGTTGTACTTAGAGATAATAATCAAAACCAACAATGCCAGTCATGGATGCCAATTTAACCAACATCTATCTATATAGGTAATATATAAAAAAAAACTTTTTACAAAAAAATACAACAGACCTAGCTGTACTTGTCAAAAAAATACAACGGTTGTATTTTTTTGGCAAAGTTCACTTAGCTCGATCATTCTACCTCCCATCATACCATCCGAACCTAACCAATCAGAATAACCAGAGTAACCTAACTAATCAAATAGACGACACGGTTGCCGCAGTGCTTGAGCGTTCAGCTGTTGCGCTACGTGTCGCGGGTTCAATCCCCGCACGGAACAAATTAATGTTTGTATGGCCTACAGATAATTGTTCCGGGTCTGGGTGTCTTGTGTATGTGAGTTTACATGATTGTGAACGCACCCACGATACAGGAGTAAATCCTAGTGTGGGGCAACGTTTAAAAAAAGAAAACAAAAAATCAGTGTCGAGAGGTCGAGAGCCCTAAGTTCCCTGTGCCCTATGTTCCGCTACTTGGCTAGGCCAGAAAATCCGATAAATTGTAGAACCGTACACTGATAGGTTGCTAACATGTCACAATTCTTTCACAATTTCTTTGACTTCGAGTGACTACACACTATCAAATTCTGGTATCCAAATATTCAGTTGACGATTTATCGAGAGATTACAATCTCTCAAAATATTTTATAACCATACGCATTTTACAATTACGCGGTGACATAAATACCTTGATGCGATTTCTCCAGTTACCTACTTAAATAGAAGTTATTTAAACTATTTATTGCTGACAAGCAATATTTGAATGGCGCATGAAGCATCTATCGGACTTTTGCTTTTATTGCGAAAAACATCATTGTAAATCTTGGTTTCATTATTTTATTGCACAATATTGTTTGTTACATCGTTTAATTTTATATATCAAAGCGTAATAGTCACCTAAACACAATATGATGACCTTCCTACTAAATACTTCAGGTTAAAAACTAAGTGGCCTAGGGCACTCGGCGAGCGGGTAGTTTTCCGTGCGTGTAAACACATTGTAATTTCATTAGAACTTCCAAATATATCGTGTAAACACATTGTAATTTCATTAGAACTTCCAAATATATGTATAAGATTTTACAAACGACTTAAAGAAAATATTAACAGGCAAACAAATGTATTTATTGAATTATCTCTATTTAGGGTTAAATTTTCAATGGTTAGAAAACTTTGGACAGAAGAATAAATATGGTGTTTTGATATAAGTACTTCCTGCACAAAAAAAATCCAAACAGCAATTTTAATTCCTCACTTTTATTTGGCGATTGTTTTTTTTTTCATTAGATCTGAACCTGATCTGGTTTTGTGCTGTGAGAAATGCCTTCCATGATTGGGAAGGATAGAAAAAGGGCGACTTTATTTACATATGTAATTAAAACACAAGTAATCGCTTTATCAAATTTTATTCAAGCCTTTGAGCTTTCTCATTTACAATGAATTAAGTATTAACCATTATCAATTTGTTCATAGTCAAATAAATAAAAGTGCTATTACAACGGTAGATATGAATACGAATCATCGTATTGCAAGGAACTGTCCACTACGCCAATTCGGAATACGCCGTTTAGTTCGTAATATATGGAAGTACAAAGAGCTTAGGTTGTGTGAACGAGTAAAAAATTAATACTATGTTTAAAATTGCCGACTCCGTATTCCGTATTGGCGTAGTTTTAAAAAGGTATGAAAACTATTTTGCCTATTGGGTATTGTTCTAATTTAGGGGCAAAATACACGCTTACGAATAAAACCGACATTATAATTATTCGAGAACTACACATTATTTAGTTCCAATTTCCGTATTGTTTTTGCGGCATGGCGTATTAATAATTAAGTCTAGTTTTCAAACAAGCCCTAACTTTTTAATCATTTATAAATACAATTTTCTTACATTTTTATTGCTTTTGCAACTTGAATTTTAATGATATACACTAAAAAGGAATACTAACACACTGTTTTTTAATTAGAACGCTGGACATTTTCATACAGCCAGAATCCCATCATACTCAACACAGTCCAACTTGCTAAGAACCTACTTACTGGATGTGGCCCAATACACACACAAACACATTGACAGAAATGTTATATTAGCATATCTAGTAAACATACAAATATCTGCAAATCCAAAATGGTGGTTTTCTTTATACGTCATTCCAGAGTTCTAACAAATAAAAACAGGACCGATAATAAATAAGTAATAACATCTACCTACTTATAATAATTAAGGCTAACAGGCATCCGCCGTATTGGAGGTAATTAATTATTTTATATCCTAAGCCTACGAGTACAATGCACGGTGAATATGACACATCGGGTTTTAGAAAGGGACACACATATATTAGTGATAAAGAGAGAACAGCAGTACAGACGAAGTTTTAATAAAACTCGATGTGATCTTATTTACCGCTAAGTACTGTTACATGGAGGAATAGCAAATGGAATGCGATAAAAACAACTATATAAACAATTATATAAATTCTGTTTTCGACACGACTTTTATTTGGTCGTTCTAGTGTAGACCAAAATACTTTATAAGGACAATAATAAAATTGATTGAGTCAGGCGTCACCTTGCGGAAACCCATTTTAAATTTGAAAATGAAAACAATATATCTAGTTTTAATTTCCGCGAATATTTATCGGTAAACAAAACGCGGAAATTAAAACTAGATATAGTTTTCATTTTCAAATTTAGGACAATAATAGGTTCTAGATTTTCCAGCAGTGATATCGAAAAACCATTTGAATGTCCCACGAGACCTTTTCGGTAGAGCAAGTCAATTTAGTAGTAACATACGTTGGGGAAAAAAAAGCTAGCTTTGAAGTGAGATTGGGCTAGCCGCGTCGCACGAATGTACCCGTAGTGATTGACAAAGACCGTCACTTACTGGATGCCTGAAGGCGGTCATCGCCGCTGGTGTCGACCGCGGGGAAGCTGGTGTAAAGGACTGATCACGTTTGCGGGACAAACTAGACCAGAAATCGCAAAAAATAGAGGGAGGCCTTTGTCCCGCATTGGGGGCAACGTAGGCTAATAATAATTTTAAAATTGATTGAGTCAGGCGTTACTTTGCGGAAATCCATTTTTAATTTGAAATTGAAAAACAACTCGCAACTCAACGGTCAGCGAGTCAACACGTCCCCTGAGGATGCCTCGTGGAGAGGCGAAATACGTGTCAGTAATGGTGTTCGGTATTGCTTTGCCTTCCTGCATGTGCATAAAATCCTTGCATTTGCCTTGTAATCTTGCATGTGCATAATATAGCGGGCGGGAGGGAGGTGCATACCTGCAACCCACTAATATTCGCGGAAATTAAAACTAGATATATTGTTTTCAATTTCAAATTAATAATTTTAACTTTATCGCTGATATAATTTAGGTTGTCTATAGCCTAAGTGCAGATGATCGCAAAATCGCGACAGAACTTTGTCTATAACATTGAATTGTGAACAAGTGCAATTTCGACAAACGTTTAAAACATCAACGTGAGCGCGTTTTATTACGATCATCTGTACTCAGTGTTACAAATGTTTCTACAAAAAAATAAAACTGACTGACATATCAACGCATAGCCGAAAATACTTGGGACTAGGAACATGAAATTTTGCAATAGGCTTTATTTCAAAATGTAGTTGAGCACTAAGAAGAGATTTTTGGAAAAAGGGGAAACATCGTTTGTACTAAATCTTCGAAAACGAAGTCGCAAGCTAAGTTCTATAAACAGATAAAAGAGTATCCAGTCATCCATGTTATATAGGGAGTTTAGTTGTTCAAGTGAATCTTAGATAAATCGACGCGACTTTGATTCCAAATAATCTTCTTGACATTCCATTTGCTACTTATCCGTGGTTCCAAATATAGAGTGTAAAACTATGTAGGACTCTTTCTAGTCGGTTTCTGAATACGAAAGACACCTCAATAAAATAACATAACGCCTGTACTCCCCGAAGAGTTTGGCCAAAGTCAAAGTCAAAACGTTTATTTCAATTAGGCCATTAAACGGCACTTTTGAACCAAAGGCCAAAGGTGTATACCCCACATTTCCTACGTTATGGCGAACTAATTACCGTAAACTGGCCACAATTCAAAACTTTCTTTTACTGAGGAAATCCAAGTGGTTAAATTCGATAACACTGCCCCATACTAGGGCTAAACCCAGGATATTCACATTACTTTTATGGTGAGATGTTTACAAAATACACTGCAATGCGATTCAAGTACGAGCGAGTTTTTAATCCATACAAACAAGATGGAATTGTCATAATAGACGGGCGGGTTTATCTCATTCAGTTAGTGAAATTACTACAGATTAAGATGAGGAACAATCTCAATTTTTTTTTTCTAGAAAACAGACCTTTTATTTTACACTCTACATTTTTAATTTAGGTACTTTCTTTACGCAAAACTTAATTTTTACCCAATTATAGAGTCAAATTAGTTTATAATTGCAGCTGTTTTAATAATATAGGGATCTAGCGTTTGTCTACTGATTGTAGGGAAAAAACTGATCATCATCAAATGTTTTTTTTTAGAAAATAACATTTTTTTAGACAAAACTGGACTATAGTTTGAAAGCCATAAGGGCGAAAACGCACTGGCTACAAAGGCGTTAAGAAAGCTCAATGCGTTTTAAACCTAGTTCAGTTGCGGGAAAGAGACGATGCTATCTTTTATTACTTTATCTCTCTCTCACAAATGTCATGATACACTGATTTGATGTAATGTCTTCACATTGACAATGGTGTCTATGTGTTCGAAATCTACGCTTCGTTAACTTCGCGTTTACGCTGCGTGCACGCTCACGCTGGACCTACCTCAAGAATTAACCCGTTTTGTATAACACGGGTATAAAAAGGAGAAAATAAACTATATATTTATAATATTGACTGTACTTTCTGGGTAAAATTAAGAACAGCATAACGTGTTGTATATTGAAAAACAGTATTAATCATACATTAAATTATTATTAATTAATATGTCGTCTCGGAAGTATTGGTATAACATCGTTTTACTATTGAAACATTTTGATTATAACTATTTGATTTGTGGCAACATTACCAAATGCTTTATTTACTTGGTCACACTTATTGTAATACTACTGACAGTACCAAGCCGTTTTCGACACACTGAACTTTAGAAATTAAAACCAGCTAAGGAGTGGAATTCCCTGCCAGTCTGTGTTTCCTGATAGCTACAACCTGGGAGTCTTTAAGTCAAGAGTGAATAGGTTACTTCTAGACAAGTGCATTTTCAATCACATCTTTGCGCACCATCAGGTGAGATCATTCGCGTGCAGTGGTAGGGTAGGGTAGGCCAGAGAAAATGTCCAAATAAATTTTAAAAAAATGACCACATTATTCAGGGTTGATTTTTAATAAAATGCTTTTTTTAAATATCCTATTTAAAAAAAACACCACATTTCAACCCTGAATAGTGAATAAATTTTAAAAAATAACCACATTATTCAGGGTTGATTTTTAATAAAATGAGTATTTTTTTTTAAATAGCCTATTAAAAAAAACACATTTCAACCCTAAATAATGTGGTGTTTTTTTTTTTTGACGTTATTTTCTGGCCTACCCAACTCGAACCACCGCACACCACTGGGTGAGATAGTGGTCAAGCGTGTGTCTATTCTGTTTGTGAATGTCCTTCCGGTACTTCACGCCTATGCACCTTAGGGTGGACGCGACATTTCAGTATTTTAGGCCCATGGCTCATGGTTTAGTGGACAAGCATATTCCTATCAACCGAGCACAAATCAGAACTCCTGGATTCTATTGGGAAATTCCAGATTGAAAGACCCAATAACACGTTTTCCGACTCGGGAATCGAACCAGGCCATCATGCTTAGCAGTGGCGCTCGCGACCACTTGACCAACAATGCTATCTAGAAGTCAACGTGTCAAATACATACATAATATAGCATTTAAATGTGCCATATCCTCAAAATCACACTCTGGTGATAAAAATGCAAACAATCACTTGATTTTTGTGGTGACCTTAACACACACAACACAATTTAGCTACATTGTTTTATTGCTAAAATTACAGATTTAATAATCATCAATATGGTAGAAACAACATCAATTACTGATAAAATAACTATATTGGTTTATTTACCATAACATTTTTACTGGCCATATGACCACACAAAGTTTTACAGAGTAATTTTGTTGCAACACAGTATTGAAATAGAAATTATAAGCTTTATTTTTGATTTTGTCCACAGATAATGTGTAAGTATCTCGCGAATACGCGATCGTCGCGTTACTGTTCGGCTAAACCATATGGCGCCCTCTGCCGGCGCGGCGACGCGGTCAAGCTTGTCGTACAAATGAACGCGACGATCGCGTATTCGCGCAATAGTCGCTTTTAATCAGGTCAACGCCTAACACAAAAAAATTTCTTAGGATGAAATTACATTTTCATGACCAAGTTTTTCGAGTCGATAGTTAACTCTTTAAATGTTGTTAATTGCAGAATCAGTGGCATTAATTAAATCTCACAAAGTGCAGCAGTGCGATAAGTGAACTGTCAGTTTAACACACAAAATGGAATGACAGTTCACTTCCAGTTCTAAAGTTTACTTGAAGAGATGTTGACTATAATATACCAGCTTTATATATATTATAGAATAGACCAGCTGATTTATGGGCACCTAGGACACTATGTCATGTGGCATTGGGGGATCTTCAACCCCATTACAGTACATTGTGATTCTTTCTATCAGTAATAAGAGAAATTAATTTAAGCTGGAACTCTTATAACAAGTGTGCAAAAATTTACCAAAAAAATTGAAAAATACACAAACCAAACGCTGTTTCCTCAAACAAATCACGTAGAAATCACAAATTTTCACTACACAAACACTGTAACACCAATACTCCGGACACAAGTTCAAAAGCACTTTGTCTGTCTGTGCGTAGTCAACACTCATATGAGTCCGTGGCGTTTCTTGTACTCGTCTAAGTTTAGCGAGCGCTTGGGGCCGGTCTCTTTCACTCTAGTCGTGACTTGCTTCGGCTGCGATGAAACTGATTCTGTAAATAAATGAAGGTTTACTAGTAATTTTTTTTAAGTTGTTTTAAAATACGTTTACGTTACATTAGGAATTTCTCCTGTGTCGTGGGTTTAGTTAAATGCGTTAACAAACATACAATCTCACATACACAAACAGCCAGACCCGGAACAACTATCTGTAGGCAATACAAATATTTGTTGCGTGCGGGAATCGAACCCACGACACGTAGCGCAGCAGCCAATCGCTCAACCACTGTGCCAACCGTGTCGTATTGGGTGTATCATATGGAGATTTGCAAGGGCAGCGGAATTTGTTCGGAAATTATTCGGAAGAGTCATCGCGGCACTGGAACGCAGCGGCCAAAATCAAAATTCATTTATTCAAACTAGGCCGAAAGCCAGCTCTTTTTGATCGTCAAAGGGTCTAGCTGTACTCTCATAGCGAAACTGCCCCCCATAGGAACCTATAGGGAACGTGCAGAAACTATAGGTGGCAGCACAGACGCGTCAATGTCAAGTATATTTTACTTGTAAGTTTCAAATTTGCAACGCTAGATGGCACACTGCACAGTCTACTTCATGCACGTTCCCCTAAACTGACACAGGTAACACAGGTAAAAGTTACAGATTTGCAACACTAGATGGCATAGTCAACGCCGTGCACGTTTCCTATATCGTAATCTATGTTATACTGTAGAGGGTACTGATGCTGCGGAATTAGTTCGAAAGAGTCACCGCGGCCCTGGAACGCGGCGGGCACTAGGAGGATCACGGGTGGGTTTTAGTCAGTAAGAGAGAGCGGGAGAAGTCATTTGATGATAAAAAAGAGGGGTATTGATAGTAGTTGATCCAGGAGATATTTGCTCTGTATCTTAATCAATTGAAGAATTATTTGAAAGAAAGTGTCCAGAGGCGAGATAGATGGATGGATGTTTGTTACTATTCCACGCAAAAACTACTGAACGGATTTGGATCAAATTTGTCACATAGATGGTTTATAACCAGGGTTAACACATAGGATAATTTTTACCCCGATATTCCGACGGGATCGAAACTTATACGGGTGAAACCGCGGGGCGCTGCTAGTTATAAATAAAAATAATATTATAAAGAGGTAACGTTTGTGAGGTTGTGAGTTTGTGGCGTTGTAAGGGGTAATCTCTGGATCTACTGAACCGATTTTCAAAATTATTTCACCAATAGAAAGCTACGTTATTGTGGAGTATCATAGGCTATATTTTATCCCCGTATTGCCACGGGAATGGTAACAACGCGGGTGAAATCGCGCAGACAATGTAACTTGGAGTTGTCTAATATTCCGGAACGGCGGGAGGAGAACTTATTTACCATTTTAGAGGAGATCGGGAAAAAAATTGATCTAGCGATACCACGTGGTGAGATCACCGCCATACATCGTGTCCCTCATGCGGCGTCCAACGAGAGACCAAAAAATATCATCGCTAATTTCAAAACCCGTTCCCTAAGGGATAATATACTCAGCGCTTACCGACTCAAAAAAGGTCTCACTTCGACTGACTTAGGTATTTCTGGAGCCTCTCGTGTTATTTATGTTAATGAGCACTTGACTCTCCACAAAAAACAACTATTGCGAGAAACTCGCGAGGCGGCTAAGAAATATAATTTTAAGTTTGTTTGGGTTAAACACTCAACCATACTTGTTAAACGGTGCGAAACCTCTCCTACTATAGCCATAAAAACCAAAAATGATTTATGTAAAATTACAACTTTAAATAATAATTGAACATTCAAATAAATTACGAAATAATAATATTCAGGATAGTTAGTTATAATGGCTTCTAATAAAAGTAACTTTTGTATATACTATCAAAATAGTAGAGGTATACGCACTAAACTGAACACTGTTTACATGAGTATTCTATCCAACTGTTTTGATGTAATTATTTTAACAGAAACATGGTTAATCCCAACAATAAACGATAGCGAATTTATTGATAATCGGTATATCGTATTTCGTTGTGATCGTAATAGAAATGCAACAGGTAAGTCTGATGGGGGTGGTGTGTTAGTAGCTGTATTACGAAAATACAACCCCGTTAGCATCTCACTTCAGTCGCAAAATATTTTAGATAAATATTTTGAACAAATAGTTATATCAATACCTAGTCATAACGCTAACACACAAACTCTCATCAGTGCAGTATATATTCCTAATAATTCGCCACTCGCAGTATACAACTTACATTTTGATTTAATGGATAATTTAATTAATGCAGTTAATATCGAAAATTTATTGTTACTAGGTGATTATAACATACCGACAGCGAACTGGATAAGATATCATCCTGCTCTTAACTCCTTTACTTGCATGGGCAATTCTGCAATCTGTCAACGCTTAAGAAACTTTATGACTGTTCACGACGTTCAGCAATATAACCATCTAACTAATGTAAACGGGCGTACTTTGGACCTCCTAATCTCTAATACTAATTGTCATGTTTATAAACCTAATCAAGATCTGCTTCCTGCAGATAATCACCATCCCCCGTTTTACGCTCTTCTTTCATTAAATTTTAAACTCACTCCAATACGTCCTCTTTGCACTCCTAAATATAATTTCCGTACGGCGGACTATATTCTTATTAATAGAGATATTGACGAAATTGATTGGGACATGGAATTAGATAATGAATCAGCCGAAAAAAACGTAGAAATTTTCTATAATCACATATACGGTATAATCAAAAACCGAGTCCCTCTTTCCAAACCGAAAAACTCCAATTTTCCCGTATGGTTTTCTAAAGCGCTTATACATATTTTTAATTATAAAAAGAAAGCTTGGACAAAATGGAAAAAATATAAAAACTTATCCGACTATGAAATCTTCTCCATAGATAGAGATCGTTTTAAAACAGAGTGTATCAAATGCTACCGTTTATACATTAATAGCGTTGAGGATAGTATTCCCAAAAATGTCAAATACTTTTGGACATACATAGCTAATCGCAAAGCCAAATCTGGGATTCCTTCCAGAATGTATTATAAAGACGAAACATCTAGTGACCCTATTAAGATATGTAACTTCTTTTCGACCTTTTTCCAGTCCGTTTACGAACCATCTAGTCTAACACCTGACTGGAGCCCAGACCCTGATGAATCTAATGTCAATGATATACCTCTTTGTAGCTTACATTTTAGCATTCCGTTAATTTGCAAACAATTAAAGATGCTAGATTTAAATAAAGGGTCGGGACCAGATGGGATACCCCCCTGCTTTTTGAAATGGTCAGCGAATACATTATGCAAACCATTATTTAAGATTTTCAATCAATGTATTAGCCAAGGTTCGTTCCCCGCCGTCTGGAAGAAGGCTAATATAGTTCCTGTCTATAAAGGTGGTTCCAGACAAAACGTTGAGAATTATCGCCCTATTTCTCTGCTTTGTACACTGGCTAAACTATTCGAAAAGCTTGTGCACCACGAGATATATCAATTTATTCAACATTGTATAATTCCGGAGCAACATGGTTTTGTGAAACTAAAAAGTACTATTACCAACTTAATGATTTTTACTACCTACTTGTTTAATAATATGGATATCAGAGCCCAAACTGACACAATTTACACTGACTTTAAAAAAGCTTTTGATAGAGTTGACCATAAAATACTATTAAACAAAATTTCATTTAACGGCATCAAGGGTAATCTACTGCGCTGGTTTCAGTCTTACATTAGTAATCGTAGTCAAACTGTAGTAAGTAACGGGTACCACTCTAACACATTTACGGCAACATCTGGAGTGCCGCAGGGATCAATTTTGGGGCCTTTGTTGTTTATTATTTATATTAATGATATCGGTAAATGTTTTCAAAACAGTAAATTTTTGTTATACGCTGATGATCTAAAAATTTTTAAGAAAATCACATCAATTAATGATTGTTATCTTCTCCAGGACGATTTGAATAGATTATCTAATTACTGTACCAAAAATAAATTGAAATTAAGCATCAGCAAATGTAAATATGTTAACTTTACCAAAAACAAAAAACTAATTAACTACAATTATTGTCTCTGCGATGAACTCCTTCTAAAAGAAACTCAAATTTGTGATCTGGGTGTGCTTTTGGATTGCAAACTTCACCTTAATTTACACATTGAAAAAATAATAGCCAAAGCTTTCCAAATGTACAATCTTGTTATGAGATCGTCATCAGATTTCAAACGCCCAGTCACATATCTGCATCTTTTCAACTTTTTATTACGACCACAAGTAGAGTATGCGTGTATGATATGGCACCCTTACTATGCAAAATATGACCAAGCTTTGGAAAGAATTCAGCGCAAATTTTTGAAAACAATGCAGTTTAAATGTCGCTTGGAGCGTATGTCGTATGAGGAGTCGTTGCAAAAATTCAATTTAATAACACTACATTCAAGGCGTTTGTTACTCCAAGCCATGATGCTCCGTGGACTGATACACAATAAGTTTGATTGCCCTGAACTTGTGAATAATATATTTTATATAGTGCCCAGAGCTGTAATAAGACGAGAGGCACGCGCTTACCCACTCTTTGCTACGCCCACTAGTCGTACAAATGCGGGTGAGCGGGCACCTCTCCACAGATTAGTCAAAATATACAACCAATATTTTGTTAAAATAGACATATTTGCGTTAGCTCATAATGTGTTTAAAAAAGAATTAGTTAAAACAGTTAAAACACTTAAAACCTAATAATAATTTAATATAATAATAAACGTAGCCCTACCTTTCATCCATACTGTATGTAAGTGAATAATATTTTTAGTAATATGTGGAAACGTTGTTGATTGTACATTAACCTACTTTATTGTATACCTAGATTTAAGACAAAATGTACAATTGTTTGTTTTCCCTAATAAAATAAAATAAAATAAAAATAAAAATAAAATAGTAAATAAATATTTGCTTTGTGATGCCATAAAGCGTTTAATAAAAATTTTAAAGATGTACTTACTAGCAATAGGCAGATCCAACTCGATGTTGATATCAAAGTCGTGTAGGGAGTACAAGCTAGTGTCATTTGTGGTCGGCTTGTCGTTCATCGCTTTCTCGGCCTCTTGGATTTGTTGCTGTGGAAATTAACAATGCATACTTTAATAGTTATTTGTTATACAAGAGTGCAAAGTTGCTTTTTAACCGCGTGCTCAATTTTGATGACCGAGCAAGCGAAGGATTCTAGAAATGAATCACGAGTGCCACGAGTGATTAAAAAATTAGAATCCTGAGCGTTAGCGACGGAATCAAAAGAGCACAAGGTGAAAAATCTTTGCACTCGAGTGCAACACGTAACTTTTCATCCCACCTCAGCGAGGAAATGACTAAATGCAAAAAAAGAACACATTTATGATACTTTTTTAATTTCCGAATCAAATTCCTAACAATAGAACACCATAGGTAGAAGTAAAAAGGTTTAATAATGTTTCAAATTCACAAACTTCGTGCACACGATGTTCTAAATTCAATTTACTTTATCCACTAGAGGATAAAAACGGCTTTTACGCTCAGATATCGAAGAGAAAAAATAGTCTTTCCGAGATGGGGGAATGAAAAATAACTTTTACGTCTATATGAAGGGGACGCTGTAGTAGATCCACATCACATGTGTGGTTCAGTCAATGGACAATAGTAAATTAATGTAGTAGTAGTATGTTAATGTTTTATGACTATTTCGGCTGTGCTACGGAAAAACAAAGCAACTAACATATTTTTAAAAATCAGTTTTTTTACATATTTGGAAATTTTGCCTATCACAGAATCATCGAAAAATACCTTATCGATGATTCTGTGAATGTAGCAGTGTCCGTTATAGGCAAAATTTTCTAAATATGTAAAAAAACTGATTTTAAAAAATATGTTAGTTGCTTTGTTTTTCCGTAGCACAGCCGATTTTTTATCTTCAGGGTTACTTAAGAAACAATAGCAAAAGAAAACAAAACCGACCGAATTTAAACCAATAATTTTTTAAACAGTTTGATGCAGTTAGTGGTGTCCATTTGGTTCAATCACAGATTTGATATCATCATTTGGATCAGACTGCAGAAACAACCTGTATAGTGTATCATCAAATCTTTTCCCAACTATTTTGTAGTCAGCTCCCAGTCAAACCAGTTTCAGCTGAATACCAGTATTGTATGTGAAGTGGCTACCTACCAGACCTCCACAACCCATTAACTGGGGAACACGGTACTTCTTGGTAAGATTGGTGTCAGATTTTCTGGCTTCTGACAATCCGTAACGACTGCCAAAGACCCAAATGACAGGGAGTTATATTATTAAGTTAGCTATAGACCATTTTACTTCTACAAAGAAATTTGAGGCTTATTAAGTGTGGCTATAAGAAAAATAATACTTACGAGTCTTTCCCTCTCTTTTTGTTCTTTAGCTGCTTTTTCCTCTTCTTCTCTGATTTTCATCATTTCCGCAATTTCTTCTTCTGATCTTACTATTTCCTGAAAAAGATAAATTCGTTTAGTAATGGATTCCACATATTTTATGTACTTCTTCCTTTCGAGTCTATGTTGACCTTTAATTAAACAGTTTGTAAGGGAACGTGCACGGCGTAGACTATGCCATCTAGTGTTGCAAATCGGAATCTTTTACGTTGTAATTATTAGAACTGTGCTGCCACCTATATTTCCTGCACCCTCCGTGTAGGGGAACGTGCACGGCGTAGACTGCTATCTAGTGTTGCAAATTTGAAACTTATAAGTAAAATATACTTGACATGGACGCGTCTGTGCTGCCTCCTATAGTTTCCGCACGTTCCCTATAGCGACATGGATCACATAGCTAGGTCTGCACGGTGCGGGCGTGGGCACACAGTTGGGGCAAACTATAAAGTTAGCTGTATATCAACTAGTAATGGTTCATGGCCGGACTTACTGCTACAAGGCATTCTCTACCAGTAAATGTCCCAGTTAAAAATTGACTGTGTTCTGTTTTGTCTGTGGTGCGATCAGAGACTCGTGGTCGTTGGTGTCCGGTCCTGACACAGTTTTATTAGTTTTAGTCGATAAGTTGTTTTCTTTTTAGTTTGTCTATATATTTTTTTTAGTTTTATTTTTTTGTGCGTCTTTTCTGGCGGAATAAACGAGTTTCTTTCTTTCTTTTCTTTTTTTTTCACTTAAAAAGACTACGCCTTGGAAGGTGTACAACAAAAAAATAAGCGATATCTTAATAAATGCCAACTGTTGTTGGTTCGTTGTGTGTTTGAAGAAATATGCGCGTTTCGACAAACATAGTGTAGGACGTCCTCAGGCACGGTGGAGTGACGCGTTACGCAGGACGGCTGGCAGAAACTAATATGAGAGATAACAGGATATGAGAAGCCGAACATAGATCTGAGTGGCGTGCAATTGGAGAGGCCTAATGTCCAGCAGTGGACTGCAACAGACTGATGATGATTTTTTAGTTACCTAGGAGATGGACTAAATAGATTTTATAAGATATCTGCTTTTTTAGATTGATTTGATTTTTTAATATTTTTTTTGCTTTGTTTTAATGGCTTCTTTGTCTTCGTCAGGATACACTCCGGCCAGCTAATATACGCAAGCCAGAGATGTGGAACAAGACTTCTTCTGGAAGATCAGATCCGTGGAGACGTTTTGTGAACATGAATCACGGCAGTTTATATTCAATATTCTAAAATAACTTACCGAAGCTTTACTGCCTCCAGATTTGAAGTTCATCACAGGTTTGGTATGCCGCCTCGTGAACGGGTCGTCTGTTTTCTTGCCCTTCATCGCTTTTACCTTGAAACATTAAATATAAGAATTATTTGAAGTAAAGATGGAGGAATGCATGTTGTTAGTTACCAAAAATAGTTGTTTCTATATATTTTTTTATCATTCGTTATCATCACTGTGGCTCTTTCTCGCACACAAGTCCGATAGTTAAATATTGGACATGTATGTATGTTTTGCTTTATCAATTTATTAAAAAAGCCTATGTCACTCGGGGATAGTGTAGCTTCCTAAAAGCGAAATAATTTTTCAAATCAATTCAGTATTTGGAGCCTATTCAATACAAAAAAAAAACAATCAAATCTTTCCTCTTTTTAATATTAGTATAGATTTTCGAAGATAAAACGCATTAAAGATCAGGAAAGGAGGCTTGTGACGCTACATTTAGGTAAAAAGTACACTCAAAATGTGACGTCACAGAGTCTTCAACGCACTGTATCGACTTCATTTTTAGTTTTATGTGAAAATACAATCCAATATTGGAACGAAGTTACCTACTTATCGTGCGTTGCAAAAGGGGGGCTAGACGGAAAAAAAAGACCAAAAGCTGTAACGACACTTTTTGTGTCACGATTTGGATGGGAGGGGTTAAGCAACTGTTAGTGAGGTCACGATTTGGATGGGTGTGTTAAGCAACTGTTGTCAAGGTTGCGAAAAGGATGGGTGGATTTAAGCAGCTGTTAGTGAGGTCACGATTTGGATGGGTGTGTTAAGCAACTGTTGGTAAGGTTGTGAAAAGGATGGGTGGAGTTAAGCAGCTGTTAGTGAGGTCACGATTTTGATGGGTGTGTTAAGCAACTGTTGGAAAGGTTGCGAAAAGGATGGGTGGAGTTAAACACCTGTTAGTGTGGTCACGATTTGGATGGGTGTGTTAAGCAACTGTTGGCAAGGTTGCGTAAAGGATGGGTGGATTTCAGCAGCTGTTAGTGAGGTCACGATTTGGATGGGTGTGTTAAGCAACTGTTGGCAAGGTTGCGTAAAGGATGGGTGGATTTCAGCAGCTGTTAGTGAGGTCACGATTTGGATGGGTGTGTTAAGCAACTGTTGGCAAGGTTGCGTAAAGGATGGGTGGATTTCAGCAGCTGTTAGTGAGGTCACGATTTGGATGGGTGTGTTAAGCAACTGTTGGCAAGGTTGCGAAAAGGATGGGTGGAGTTAAACACCTGTTAGTGAGGTCACGATTTGGATGGGTGTGTTAAGCAACTGTTGGCAAGGTTGCGAAAAGGATGGGTGGAGTTAAGCAGCGAACTTCGTTCCATCCGGGTGTCCCTTGACACCTCTCAAGTTTTTTGTTTTAGAAATCTTTCTTACAGACTAATTCCTATTTTTAAGCCGTCTCTCCTATTACCTCCTCCATGATGGCCTTCTCAGCAGTCTCCACGTTGAGCTTGCGGTTCCGGTTGTTGATGTAGGAGATGCTCTGGATGGACGACGTCCTGGTCTTGTCCAGCTGGCTGGCTCTCTCCTCCAGCTCTTGGATCTTAGCATTCAGCTCTAACACCGTTTCGTCGTCGCCTCTGCAAAGTAATTTATTGATTGACCATAACAGCAAAGAAATAGGGATGTTTCCTGAGTAAAAGAATATGATTCTAATTAGTCCGTCAGTTAGATTACCGAAAAATATTGGACACGAATTTTTTGCTTTAACAAATGTATAAAAAATGACAAAGATAAAAAGCATCGAGGATCAGGAGTGGGGGCTTATGACGTCACGCCGTGGTTAAAACTGTAGCACGCTGTTACGTCACACGAGTATTCAACACACTGTATCGTCTTAATTTTTTGTTTACGTGAAAAAAGGAAAAATAAGTGTCCAATATTTTTTGGAAATCTATCTGACGGACTGTATTTTTTAGTCAACTATCTTATTATGCATAGGATTAAAGCAAATGTGTTCATTGTCAATCTGTTTTTATTTATTGACTTGATCTACTCTGGAAACGTGCAAAAACTATAGGTGGCAGCATAGACGCGTCAATGTCAAGTATATTTTACTTATAAGTTTCAGATTTACAACACTAGATGGCATAGTCTACGCCGTGCACGTTCCCTATAGGGATGTTGCCTGAGTAAAAAATATATGATTATGTTTAGTCCGTCAGTTAGATTATAGAAAAATATTGGACACGTATTTTTTCCTTTATCAAATCTATAAAAAACTGACGAAGATACAAAGCATCAAAGATCAGGAGTGGGGGCTTGTGACGTTACGGCTCGGTAAAAATTGTAGCGAGTAGTGACGTCACACGAGTTTTCAACGCTCTGTATAGTCTTCATTTTTTGTTTACCTGAAAAAAGAAAAAAATACATGTCCGATATTTTTTGGAAATCTATCTGACGGCCTAATTAGATTTTTTTAGTCAACTACCCTATTGTGATTTTGAGTGTGAATTATAATTTAATTTTACCTCAGCTGCGCGACGTCCCTCTCCTTCATGAGCTGAGTCTTCTTCATTGCGTAGTTGGTGGGGTGCGACCTGAAACGGTCCTTCTCCGCCACTATCACTGCGATGTCTTCTTCCTGAAAAAGGTCATCTTGAGAAAAGGGGCGTCTTTAAATGTTCAATTATTTTTAATAGATATACAGGGTTATTTGAAAAACACCAACAACCTCTTAAGAGGTCATTGTACTCATCATTATGAACAACTTTTACTATGGGACCAAACTTAAATCGCGAAAAAAAATCAGCTGTTCCCTACATTTTAATTAGTTAGGTATAAACATAAATATAAGGAACAGCTGATTTTTTTTTCGCGATTTCAGGTTTGGTCCCAGGGCACAAGAAGGAACACGGGTGGGTTTTAGTCAGTAAGAGTCTGACACTCCCTAGAAGTCATTTGATGATTTCCCATCCAGAAAAAAAAAAGATTTGGTCTCATAATAAAAGTTGCTCATAATGATGAGTAAAATGAAGCCTTAAGAGGTTGTTGGTGTTTTACAAATAACCCTGTATACATTTGCTGACAAAGGGTTTGGATAAGGAAGGAAATCGCCATTAAAAAGTGATCGAATCATTTCCGACTGAAACCTAGTCCCGTAGATGAATAAGAGACAGCGTTAGCGAGGCTCCCACGCTATGGACCTCAGACTTGGTGAGGGCCGCGGGGAGCTGATGGATGCAACACGCACAGGACCCACCGTTGTGGCCAGCGGGCGTCTGCCGGCTGGTATAATTATCCTTTGCAGCTTATCCTGTCCTTGGGCCGCGCGAAGTGTCGACTAAACGTCTTGACAAATATTTAATAAGTTATAAGCACTCGGACCCCACGACTCGAAAGTTACATCCCCAAACGGATCGAAAATATAACTAGCAATGAAGTTATTATTATGTGTTTAATTTTGGTTCGAAAATATAACTACTAACGTGAATTTGAAAATGAAAATAATATATCTAGTTTTAATTTCCGCGAACATTAGTGGGTTGCAGGTATGCACCTCCCTCCCGCCTGCTATATTATGCACATGCAAGATTACAAGGCAAATGATAATAAAAACACAATAAATGATGACGATGATGTTAATGATGATGATATTATTTTCATTTTCAAATTTAAAATGGATTTCCGCAAAGTAACGCCTGACAACTACTAAAGTGGTTATTATGTGTGTTTAATTTTTAAACAAGAGATAAATAGAGCTGGAAAATTTGTGGGGGCGAACGCCTTTTGCCCGTTTAGTTAAGTGGGACAACATAGGATATAAAAAATCTGTTCGCTCACCTTAAACTCGTACATAAGCGCTTCCTTAACTTCTTGTATCTTATTCCTAACAAACTCCATGGTGGGTGGTTTCTTATTCGCGTCCTTTATGGCTTTGTTCCATTTCTGGAATTCGCTTTCCGTGAATTCCTGTAAATATAGACATTGATGAATTCATTATTGAAGCAATGGGAATAAATACTGTGTGTTATTCATTGGTGCTCCGCTCCTATTGGTCGTAGCGTCATGTTATATAGCCTATAGCCTTCCTCGGTAAATGGGCTATCAAACACTGCGACAATTTTTCAAATCGGACCAGTAGTTCCTGAGATTACCGCGTTCAGACAAATTCTTCAGCTTTATACAGTGTGAAATTTTAATGGTTGTTTTCCCGAAGCGAAATGAGTTTGTATCGGTAATACATTCGATTTATATATACAAAAAATATTAGACTCCATAAATGGCAGATTAACAATTGTGATAAACAAAACTCGAAAGCGACTTGAACCAACAGTACCTAGTGCATCGCGCGATGATATGTAGGTACCTACGCGGGAGTAGGCGCGCGGTTGGCCCGTACCTACAGCCACGAGGTCGTTGCACTTTACGTATTAATCAGCTGATCACTACTTCTGACTTAATAAAACACAGAACCCAATAAGTTATTCCAATTTTCCATTCATACTTTTACGGGCTTAGGACCGTCATAAATACTTTTTTGCCTACAACTTACAAATCACTGAGAAACTAATAAAAATCAAGACAGTTATCTTTAAAAAAAGTCTGATTTAGATATTTGAGTATTTAAAGCGTACTTAAAAGATGGAATCAACCTATTTACAATGATTTTGATTACCTAACCTACTTTTAAATGTTTATTTACAAGGTACGAGTAAGTACTTACATTTCTCGGTGGCGGAGTAATTGTTCGAAATGCAAACCACTACGTTGAATGCACAAACGAGCACGTTTTAACTGATTGTCTTTCAGTTTGATTAGTGTCTCTGTTACGTCTCACGATATTGAAAGCGTCCACTATCGCACTTATCAACGCGTCGCGTCGCTTGTTTGGTGTTCCTCACACCGAACTTTAAATTAAAAAAATGTAATGACGATTCATTTTTGAAAAGATGTCGATAACGTATTACACTTACGACGATCGCGGAAGGACTAAGCGCAGAGCAATATTTTGGCGGCACCCGCGGCATCTCTTTGTCGGCATTTGCGGCATGTCTTTGGCGGCTCCAATTGCCGCGTGCGCGCAGGCTAGTTAATGCCGTATCACCATCCACGAGAGCTTATTTTGCTCTGAACAGTTATTATTCACTGTTTCTTTGTATTTTTCCGAAAGCGCGCGGCCGCCATGTAGGTATCTACCTACGTTAGGTCTAGTGCACTACTATTGATTCTCGCTCTTTCGAGTTTATGAACACTTTTTTAATGATTTGAAAAAAAAAAAACATTTTTTTTTTTTAGTTTAACTTTGTGTTTCGATAGTACTACTGATGGGTAATCGTCCTGCCGCGGGAAAACAACCATTTAGATTGCACGCTGTATATTAGTACTAGCTGACTCGACAAACGTCGTTTAGCAACATAAAATATAATAAAAAATTAGTTAGGGGGATGAAAAATAGATGTTGTGTGATTCGCCACCCTAGCCGATATGCACGCTAAGATTCACGAAAATCGGTCGAGCCGTTTCGGAGGAGTTCAACCACAAACACCCTGACACGAGAATTTTGTTTCACCAGCGTAGTTCTTGTTCCCGTGGGAATACGAGGATAAAATATAGCCTATGCTACTCAGGGTGAATGTAGCTTTCTAATGGTGAAAGAATTTTTGAAATCGGTCCAGTAGTTTTTGAGTTTATTCGTTACATACAAAAATACAAATCTTTCCTGTTTATAATATTAGTATAGATAATAAAACTCACCTGATTACTAACAAACTCCAAGCGGAACACCCTGTCTTGTGTCCCGTGCCTTAACTTAAGTCCCTTATTAGTCCTAGTATTTCCTAAATTATATACTTTCGCCGTCTCATATACGTCTATGATTTCTGCTACCTGCAAACAAATATATAATAATAATAATAATATAATAAAATTGATTGAGTCAGGCGTTACTTTGCGGAAATCCATTTTAATTTGAAATTGAAAACAATATATCTAGTTTTAATTTCCGCGAATATTAGTGGGTTGCAGGTATGCACCTCCCTCCCGCCCGCTATATTATGCACATGCAAGATTACAAGGCAAATGCAAGGATTTTATGCACATGCAGGAAGGCAAAGCAATACCCAACACCATTACCGACACGTGTTTCGCCTCTCCACGAGGCATCCTCAGGGGACGTGTTGACTCGCTGACCGTTGAGTAGCGACTCAACGGCATGTGCATAAAATCCTTGCATTTGCCTTGTAATCTTGCATGTGCATAATATAGCGGGCGGGAGGGAGGTGCATACCTGCAACCCACTAATATTCGCGGAAATTAAAACTAGATATATTGTTTTCAATTTCAAATAATATAATATATCTTGGGACAACTCACACACGGCTATCTGATCCCAAGCTAAGCAGAGCTTGTGTTATGGTAACCAGACAGCTGATATACATACTTATATAATTTATAAATACATACATATTATAGATAAATCACACCCAGACACAGAACAAACAATCATGCTCATCACACAAAGTTTGTCCTGGGTGGGAATCGAACCCACGACCTCCGGCTTAGCAGTCAGGGCCGCTAACCACTAGACCAACAGGCCCGTCAAATAGTTTATTAACGTGTACAGTCGGTGATAGCAATTAACTGACCCCCTAAAAATTAAACGAATTTGAACCTTTTGCTTGTTACGAACGATCGAACTAGAACAACGTTGGAACTGGTTCAACGTCTACGATCAATGAAATAGTTATTCGAATTTGATCTTTAATACGCAGTGTTAAGGTAGGTATGTTCTTGAATATTATTTTAACTTGTAATATAATACGTAATTTCGATCACGTTGAATATGTTTCGAGTGGTCTAGTGGTGACGGTAGTGAGCTGACAAATCGTGGTTGCGAGTTCGTAACCAGCGTAATTGGCGCGTTTGTTTCTGTTTTGTATATTTATTTTAAGTTATAAATAATAAATTATAACTTTAGCAACAACAACAAAAAAAATGAACAGCAATAAAAAAAAACAAAATGGTGGTAAAAACGATTTTATTTTATAAAAAAAATATTATAAGAATAACATAAATGATATTGATGACGACACGAAGATGATAACATTTACCTGCTTACTAATAACGTTGTTAACTGCACTGAGTTTAATGTAGTGAATCAGCATGTTATAATATTTAGAAATATAGGTATGTATTTCTATTTCATAACAATAACATCACTACATTAAATATCATTGAACTAAATAAAACGGCATTATACGTTGAAGTTCTACCTGGTCTACTATATATCAATTTGTTTTATGAATAGTTATTTTAGTTATAAAATAAGGTTTTGACAAAAAACTAGGTATTCGAAATACTTCGTTACAAATTATAACAATAGTTAATTTAACACACACACTGACATACGTTAGTATTGTTTGTGACCAACACTGGTTACTCAAGTTATTCATGCTTTTAATAGCGAAGTGGAGCACCATTTTTTCTATTGCTTGTTGCAAGCGGTCCCGCATACCGCGCACCATATTCCAACAACGATCACTTCCACTTGCAGTTGAATGAGTAGGCAAAAATGGCTGTTCAGTATGCCTTCTAACAATTGCTTGATGACGTTCTGACACTGGAGTATGTAACATAGTAGGTTTTGGTCCAGGACGATCTTTTTGAATATTCCCTGCCTCTTCAAAACGTCTTAGCGACAATCTGACTGTATTTCTCTGAAACAACACAATAAGCATAATTTTAGTAACGAATAGGTAAACATAATTTATCGATTAAGTTTGAAAAAATACGTTTATCAAATTAGATTATAAAAATCAAATTAGACCTATAAATGATCTCAAATTAGACTCATAATGAAACACAGTTAATTGTCTATTATTCTAAATTCACCGGCTTTTAAGCAGACTAACGAATTAAGGAAAAAGTATAATTATAAATGAAGCATAAAAATAATACACTTACCGCTATATTAAGTTTCCTAGCAATCGCTTTAATACCAACATTCTCCTCATGCAAATAGATTATTTTGTATTTTAAATAATCACTCAACTGAGACATGACGATTAAACTATCAAAACTGATAACAATTAATAAAAAGGAAAAAAGCCAATTTAGTAAGGCAAGGTAAAAATGTTCGCGCGTATTCACTGCTATTTGTGCATAGAATATCTTGTTCAATTTATTCTTCTACCCCATAGTCCTTATGTCATATTTATAGCAGTTTTTGTTGAATACGCATATTGACGTCTAACTACCCACTTATTAAAAAAGGTAAAAAGTTATTAAATAAATTACCTAATACCAACCTCTTAAAGCTCAAGTTTGCGTATCAAAATTATTTATTGTTTCTGTTCATCGAGTAGTGTTAGTCTGATAAACTCATACCATATTGAATAACGTTTAATGTTATGAGCATAGGGTGTAAAATCGAGTAATTTTTAGGGGGGTCAGTTAATTGCTATCACCGACTGTACTAGTTTGTTTACTGTGGGGTTTCCTGTAATTTTTGTGACTGTTTGGCTATGAAAAATGATGCCAATAATATTAGAGCTGGTTCACATTAGGTCGGACCGACAGTTTACCGTTGACCGACTGTCGGTTGTTGCTGTTCACACTAGACGCTGCCGACCCGACCTAATGTGAACACCACTGACGGTACGCTCGTTTTACTGCCCGGATCGTCACAAAAGTTGACTTTTGTATACTATGGACGACGAAAAGTTCTGTATTTATTTCGCCCTCCATATTTAAACATGTTTTCTCTGCATACACGTCGACGAAACTGCTCGCACGAGTGCCGAGAGCGAGGAATGAGCGGGTGGAATTGGCTCCGCCGCTTCGCGCCGACAAAATTAAAATATTATGTGAACCGGAGTAACCGATTTCCGATATTAAGAAAATAACTTAAGGTCGGAAATCGGTTAATTCGTTTTGTGTCACTACGTCCTTTTTTCTTTTAACGGCAGTATTTATTGGTTGTTTATTAAGTGGTTTTCGCAGTATTGGAAACTATCTTCTTTCATTAGCATTGCCTCGCGGTTTCACCTGCGTAGTTCCCGTGCAGACACTGGATGCGAGAAGCCGAAAATAGATCTAAGTGGCGTGCAATTGGAGAGGCCTATGTCCAGCAGTGGACTGCAACAGGCTGTTGATGTTGATGTGCGTTTCTGAATGAAACGCATTCGTTCTGGCCGGTCATAATTTCAATTTTAGTTGTTAATTTTCATATTCCATTTTTCCAAACAAATCGGCAGTCTTTTATTAGCAGGGCTCTTCGATCCTGATCTCTGATAACACAGTTATGATGGTTATCCTCAGAATAACATAGAGTTAAACTTATTGTGTTTGTGATCTAATAGAATTATTTGTAATATGCACAAGTCAGTGCTGAGTTTATCATTAAATACTAATTCTAATTGCTGATCCTGTTTCCTTTCCCCGTAAGGTCTCCAACCTTACAAATATAGCTTTCCATTGGTGAAAAAATCTTTAAAAATGGTCCAGTAGTTTCGGAGCTATATTATATAGTATAGATTGACAAACAACCACAAAACTATCTTGTAATCTTCCCACACTACAATAGATACAAACGTAAATCATCTTGACAAGCTCACCCTATAAACTGGATTCCCGTTATTGTTCCCGATGCCGATCCGGACGAAGCAGCCGTTGACGACGCGCGCGAAGAACGGAAGGTGTACCAAACGCTCCAGCTTAAACCTGACAATAAAATTAAACATTATCATCCCTTTTTTATGTGAAATCATCACATGACTTCTCCCGCCCTGGGTACATTGGAAGGGAGTGTCAGACTCTTACTGACTAAAACCCACCCGTGATCCTTCTTGTGCCCGCCGCGTTCCAGGGCCGCGGTGACTCTTTCGAACAAATTCCACAACATGATTCCTTAACCATAGCATTAACAGATAATCTTCTGAGTATTACAGGAACGACGAAGTGGTGATAAGATTTATTTCAGGACTAAAATGAAGGTTTGTTGAAACAGAGGTCCGCTGCGCTGAATTTCTACTTCCTCCTCAGTCTCTGTTAAGCCGTGTCATTTATCAGGATAAAAAGTAGTCTATGTGTTATTTAATGATATGTACTATATATGTGCCAAATCTCATTCAAATCTCTTCAGCTGTTTTTGACAGCGCAATTGTTGACAAACTTCCAAATATTAGTAGAATATGGAAGTTTCTGATAACACAAAGTAGCCTTAGAAATTTGACACACATAGTATGAACTATGTGTGTCAAATTCTGTTTTTCCGCGATTGTTGCACAAACATACAAACCTTCACATTTATAATATTATAGTAGAATATGCAAGTTTGTGATAATAGATGGACGGATGTTTAGATACAATTTCACATAGAAAATACTGAACAGATTCAGATGAAATTCGGAACATAAATAGTTTATAACTCGAATTAACTCGTATAATACTTTTTATCCCCATCTGAAGTCCAAGCAGACGAAGTTGCGGGCAGAAGCTACTAGTCTATAAAAGCATAGCGTTACAAGCTGACATTGTTCTTTAAAAGATCTAATAAACGAGGGACACTGAAAGTTTTAAGAACTGGCCACTTTTGCAAACGATATAGTAAAAATGTAAGTTCAAATTTTGAAAATGGAACTCTTTGTCAATATTATTGTGTATTTATTTTAAAATAAAAAACTTTTTACAAAAAATACAACCGTTTTTGGTTGCTTTTTCTGTTTTTGAACACACCGACTTCCGAAATTAAAGTTATTTTGTACTTTTTGTTTTTTTTTTGTTTAGAAGTCAGTTGAATTTTTTGTAAAAAGTTTTTTTATTTTTCACTTTTTAGTGGTTCACTTCCAGCTACGTGGTATAAATTAGTGCGTGGTATTTTTCTTTCTTTCTTTCGATTTCAGCTATCCCGACAGATTTGCTATCATTTATTGAAATTAACAAAAAACCGCTTGTTCAATTTCGATAAAATTTTCATGGGACCATTTGGGAAGTATACACTTTCCAACAAAAAAAGATTTTTTCAAATCGGTTGGCAAACGACGGGAGTTATGCGCGAACAAACATTAAAAAAATATAAACATCCGAATTGAGAACCTCCTCCTTTTTTAGAAGTCGGTTAAAAACTGAGTTACATACTTCGAACATCCACCAAGCTGATATTGTTCTTTAGAAGAAAAATCTATACAGCTTCAAAAACATCAATACTTACTTGACTTTCATAAAACATTATTTACCTGCTAAGTCTAAGTTTATTGATCTGTTCCTTAGAGTCTGCGTACTTGATTTCGACCTCCTCACGTACGCGTTTCTTTTCCTCCTCTTCTCCGCCTGATGATGAGGAACTTGAAGAACTGCGACGTCCTGAAAGTGAAGGGTTTTGTAAGAAAATAGAGTAAGTTTGATATCTATACAGTGAAATCCGTTTATAATGACGCCGCTTATATTGACCAACCGCTTAATATGAAGTAAAACAGAGCTCATTTTGGTTTTCAAATTAAATTCTTAAAAAAAAGTGCGGATATAATGACTTCGTTTATTGACATATCGCTTATTATGACCTATTTTTCAGAAATTATGTTTGGTCATTACTGTAACCAAACATAATTGGGGACGTGATACCGAATTTGTTCCTCACTTTGTTTTGATTTATCTACGACTATCAATATACAATTTTTTGTTTATCTACTTATTACAAAAAATACCTAAAAAAGATGGGAATTAGCTTAGTTCCTAAGATTACGCTTTTTATGACGTCCGCTTGGTATGACGTATTTTTCACTTCCCTTCGATGTCATTATAAGCGGATCCAACTGTATATCTATCTGGGTTTGTGTTCCGCACTTAGTCCTAGTATTGCACCATTGTGGGTGCGCCATGGCGGCCGTCACTCCAACCAGCCGACCTCTCTCCAGAAACAGATCAGCGGGCGTACCATGAGGTGTTAAAACGTGAGTCTTCCGAGCGAGAAAGAGGGATAGAGTTATACACCCTATATAGCTCCATCCCTTTTTCTCGCTCGGAAGACTCACGTTTTAACACCTCATGGTACGACCGCACTACCGCAGTCCACTCGAGTGTGTTCAGGATTTCTGATAGTAAATTCGGTGTCCCTATGTTATGATATCTTTAGAAAGGTCATGATTTCTCCTGATATACTTCTTTCTCAATGAAGTTATTGTGATGCATTTTCATATTAGAACAACAAAACTCTCCCTAACCTTATTGTTGAAAAGGATGAATCAAGGATAACCCAAAAACTTATCATCTGCCTAGCCTTTTTTTTCTTCAGTCAGAGTCAGTCCCGCCTATGTTTCGTGCGCCACGAAGGTTGAGGAGGTCATGGAGTATATTCGAGCGAAGACCAGCTGGACCTTAAGGGTCGAGAAGTTGGAGTCGCGCCAGAACAAAAATGGCAAGTCGTTGGTGGTGCGAGTCCCGTATCATCATGTGAGACCTTCCTCAAGGAAGAGTTTAGGCCGAAGGGTGTCGTGTATCGGCGATTCCGCGGAAGGTTACGTGACACCACGCAGCGCTACACGACGCCGACACTTCGTGTACAAGTTTTTATAATAGTAATATGTATGATAGGCAGTGAACGCAAATAAAACATGGAAGCATTCCTAACTCAAAAAAAATGACCCAAAGCATATTGCGCCGCGGTAGGTGGGGCTTACCGATTGCGCCGCTCACGTGTTTAGTTCGTCATCAATAAGCCGACAGTGGCGTCACAAAAATGTCGTTTACGGCGTATTCTTTACATGGTAATTTAAACCCCAATACTTGGGAAATAAGGTCAATTTTTAACTGTGCATCGTATTAGCAATAATGTTGTTGGTGTGGTTCGGCGAATCAGCGACGAGGTTTCGATGTGTGAGTTTGTTTGGATTTTTGGGTCACGATTCGCGCTTAGATCCCATGAAGTAATGCTTCCATGTTTTATTTGCGTTCACTGATGATAGGTCTGTAAGGTATATGTTATGGGTTTTTGTTACCCGAAATAAATAATATATTATTTAACACTTGTAAAGACCGTCCACAAAATTTTCTTTCCTAACAAATTTACCAAAAATAATTTAAAAAAAAAAACACTGACCTTGAGATTTATTGTCGTCAGAATCTGACCCCGAGTCATCAGAGTAGATATCGGAAGCTTTCAACTTGACGCTCTGTTTGCTGGTGCCGCCGATGATTTCCGCGTCCGCGTCCTGAGAACAAGCGGTGACCTTGACCTTGACCTTCGAGGATACAACAAGAGGAGAAGATATTTTATTATGTGTTTGTAGTGGGGGTGATTTTTGTGATGGTAGTATGTTGCTGTGATGTGATCATGTTATTAAACTTTTGATAAACTGATGATGATGGTCAATAGAAGTTCTATCATAATCATGCCTACTTTAGTATTGATCGTCAAATCGACGAGCTCCTTAAAGTTCTAAGTTTGAGCTACTCGGTAACTGACAAATGCTTGCACTGTCTGGACAGGTCAATTCAAATCTGTGTGGTATAAAATACCAAAAAATATACCTCAAAATACCACTTCAGACATCAACCTACATGGTTCTCATATGATTTGACCAGTACAATTGTATGGACTTCAAAAGAGACCTTGACCTCTGAGTTTGTTTCGGTGTTTCTTCTCAGGGTAGTCAGCTAGGAAACACCGGCCTCATCTAGTTTATAACGACCAAAAATATTGACGTGTACGTGTTATTTACAACCTACTTACAAAATAAATATCATTTATCATGAAATCATCTACCCAGTATTCTCCCAAATATATTGGTATAGGTTTCTTGTTCAGCCGGTTGCAGCTGAGTACCTGAATTTTACATGGAGCAACTGCTTACATGACCTTGTAGCGACGCTGCCTATGCGATATATTAAATTACACTTCTGATATAGTACCGGAAAACCAGCGAGCGGCTCGCCATTCACTTACATACCATTGCCCAGCCACGTCAACACAGTTATCATATTCAGTTCAAGTTTTCCTTACATCTCCATTCTTGTGGCACCTTTGAACAATAAATAGCGAACCCCGACGTGATCTATACAAATTCATCATTCATTCATTCATTTTTATTTAATCAATCATTCATCATTCATTCATTCATTTTCATTTTTTTTTCTATACAATAAGTTGTCTGGCATTATGCTGAACCTATTTGGCGCAGCCGCAGGACACGCATTTTTTTTCTTGTTTTAGAATTAAGTTTTTATGGTGTGTATTTTGTGTGTCTCGATTGTGCCAAATAAACTCGTTTTCTTTCTTTATTAACCATACCCAGAAAACAGGTTATGCTCCACTACATGGTTTTAATTTTTTATGTTCAAATCTGCACGTGAGAAGTATTGAATTCATCACTTTACAACGTTTGAAAGGATTTTTACGAGAATTAGCACACCGGTATACCGTGATTACCAGCGGTCGGAATAGGTAGATTGATTTGGGGTCAATAACCTGGAACGTAGATGTTAATATGGACATGCCTCCGAGATTCTGGAATGTTAAAGTTTTCCGGAATATCAAAATTGTTAAGAACATGTAGAATAATATGTAGGATGATGACATATCAACACTCACTATTTCACGTGGCTACGCTCGCGTGCATTTTGAAAATGTAGAGTTATAGTTATTCCCGCCATATTAATAAATGTTTTATTAGCTGTTTAAAAAAGAAATTTATTTCATACGAGTATGTAGTTGTTTAAAAATCCATACAGTCAAAAATATTTATTAAATCCCGTAAACACTGAAATGAAATCCCGAGAAAAAGATTTATCCATGTTATGATTTCTATGTCAGTTCGTGATACAAGTACATAAAATCGATCTACCTATTCCGACCACTGGTGATTACAAAGGATTCCTCCTTTCCTTAGATGGAATCTACTAATATTATAAAGAGGAAAGATTTATATTTTTGTATGTAACGAATAAACTCAAAAACTACTGGACCAATTTCAAAAATTCTTTCACCAGTAGAAAGCTACATTCACCCTGAGTAACATAGGCTATATTTTATCCCCATATTCCCACGGGAACGAGATTTGCGCGGGTAAAACCGCGGCGCGCTGCTAGTGAATTATTACTGCATTAATTTTTAAACCAGTGCATAAAGTTTTAATAACATAATAACTGCTTAATAGGGATGTTGCCTAAGTAAAAAATATATGATTATGTTTAGTCCGTCAGTTAGATTATAGAAAAATATTGGACACGTATTTTTTCCTTTATCAAATCTATAAAACTGACGAAGATAAACAGCATCAAAGATCAGGAGTGGGAGCGTGTTACGTCACTGCCCGGTAAAAATGATAGCACGTAGTGACGTCACACGAGTTTTCAACGCACTGTATCGTCTTCATTTTTTGTTTATGTGAAAAAATAAAAAATACGTCTCCAATATTGTTTGGAAATCTATCTGACGGACTAATCAGATTTTTTTAGTTAACTACCCTATTCCACCAAGCGTTGCTTATCCTCGAAGAAGGGCTCCATCACGGCGAGGCTGAGCGCTCCGAGGGTCTGGCAGACATAGTACTTACATCATCGTCTTCCTTGTCCTTAGTCTCCTCTTCCAGGCGTCTCTTCTGCTTGTGCTGCTCCACCCTGCTAGCTTTAGCGTCTCGTTGAGCTCGCAGCGCCGCCATCGCGTTCTGTCTCTTGTCGTCTACGTTGCGTTTGCGTTCCGTCTTAGCGCCGAACAGCGGCGAGGCTGAGCGCTCCGAGGGGTCTGGAACGGAGGACATTCGTGAAAAACAGACGAAAAGCGACTTTATTTATATAACACTGTACGCTCACAATTGTACAGATGCGGATTCGATGCCATGGGCTCTGTACCAGTCAACTAGGTGATCCAGAGACAAAAAGTGGTAGGTGTAATGTTATCTTAAAAGTTTGAACTAGTCAGTTTTCAAGCTGTGCTACAGTTGAGGCATCAAATCTGTGAATGAACTAAAATAATGCCATTAAAAACAGTATTTTTTTGTTTGCGGCGCTGTTTTGGCATAATAAATTGGTAATATTTTGTTGCATTTACCGCATGTTGAATTCCATCGACATAAAAGGTAGGTAGCCTCAGCAATTTTTTCAAAAAGCGAAAAACAAAATTGTCCAGGTCGCGCGCCATCTATGGGCCAATACCGTAATAATTTGCAGGACATTAAAACACATTCTGACGTCGCTCACCAGGCGGCAGGCACAACTTAAATAAATGACAAACAGAAAATAAAAATTCATCATCATCTTCCTGCCCTTATCCCATGTTACTTGTGGTCGGCGCAACACATTTTTTTCTTCCATTCTGTCTTGTCAGTCGTCACGCTATCACTAACTCCCTTTTCTTTCATATCACTCCTCACACAATCCATCTTTTCTTTGGCCTACCTCTCCCAAAGTCAAAGTCAATTCATTTATTTCAACTAGACCATTATACGGCACTTTTGAACGTCAAAACATTTGAAAATAAAAATATTATAGTGACTCTAGTTGTCCATTCGCAAAAAGTAGATTCTTATGGAGAAGAACGGACAAGAAACTCCATAGTTACTTTTTTCAAATATGTATAAGTTTTACAATATGTTGTATACATTAATCAATTGATTATATGTGAGGACGATGCACCCGAATAAAACTAAGTACTATATTAACAGGTACAACAAAGAAACAACAGCAGAGGTAAAATTAATAAATTTGCTAGTCAGGGGCATAGTACTCACATATTTACAAATTTTTTAATCCTTGATTTATATAATTACCAACAATGGATCAGTGTGTGTTAAATTAACTATAAAAGATCAGTAACTACACCAGTATACATAGCAGATAGATCACACATACAGACCGACAAGTTTGGCTTTGTCTACTACACCCAATATTGTCCTATGGAGCAGGACCAGCATGTTTCCAAGCATTCTTATCTTGAATATAATCATCCCTTTCCATCCATCCACATTTATATTCATAACCCATAAAATAAAAATTAAATAATAAAAAGAACAAAACAAAAGAAACCGCTACGTTACCTCCATCCTCACCTGCATCCTTGGGGTCATCGAGGATCTCCCCCGGACTGGGGGGTGTCTGCTCCTGTTCCTTCTCTGGCTCTTTGGGCTCGGCTCGTTCCGCTTCCGCTTCTGATGTAGAGAACAAAGTTTAATATCAAAATAGGGTAGTTGCCTAAGAAAATCTAATTAGTCCGTAAGATAGACTTCCCAAAAATATTGGACACGTATTTTTTATTTTTACACGTAAACAAAAAACGAAGACGATATAGTGCGTTGAAAACTCGTGTGACGTCACTCCGTGCGACGATTTTTACCACGCCCAGCAGCCCTATTATGACGTCTTAAATCCATCATGATTTCTGTGTCAGAGAGAGACGGAGTTACACAAGACGAATAGCACTATCTCTTTCCCTCACACGAATCCGTAAACTGTAAGTAACTGAGTAATACGGCCCCTGATGTCACAAGCCCCCACTCATGATCTTTGAAGCTTTTTATCTTCGTCAATTTTTAGAGATTTCATAAAGCAAAAAATATGTGTTCAATATTTTTCGATAATCTAACTGACGGACTAAATAGAATCATATTTTATTCCTTAGGAAACAACCCTATTGTGGTCAATACTATACATTACATTGTTTTAGGGATACGGAAACGAAATAACCGTCAAATCAAATCGAGAACAAGAAGGCAACATTTTCCTTTAAGCGTAAAACACGAAAACCTAATTAAAAGCTCAGTTCTTAGTTTGGTCATCACTATAATATAAGTAGTATTTGACTAAAAAAAAATCTGACGGAATCGGACATGTATTTTTTCTTTTTTCACGTAAACAAAACGTGAAGATGATACAGTGCGTTGAAAACTCGGGTGACGTCACTACGTGCTACAATTTTTACCGCGACGTAACGTCCTAATCCCCCACTCCTGGTGCTTTTTCAACGGGACTAAATAGAATCATACTATTGTTATTCAGGAAACATCACTATTATTAGGAGTTCTCTTAATGAGAAGTAAAAAGTCATATTTATTAGGTAGTTTATTATTTTAGTACCTATTTATATGATTCGTGTTATTTGTTAGTAAGCAGTACGTAAACAAAATGATTTAATCAATTTGAACTACAGTCCCTTCACATATATTTACTGAGTAAGATCCTTATTAAAACGTTGATAAGGATCAGTTATTTTGACAATGATGTCGTATTGTTGGCTGCCCTGTCTGTCTTAACGTCAAAGAATGGATATGGCTATCAGTGCTGCCAATAAAAATTTCTCGATTCCCCGCGTCAGTGTTGTGACGGCATAAACATTAGCTAGTCAACAAACGTATTAAGACTCGACTGCTCCAGCACTCGATAAAAGGACAATCTGTGGTTTCATTCTGTGAGTGCCTGCTCGAATAAAGCTTTGAATTGTTCTGAATTCCTGTGCAGTAAGTTATATATTTTATTAGAAAATAGTTTTACAGTTTCCAAAAGAAAAAACAAAATTAAAAAAAAAAAAAAAAAATAATAATAATAATAATTAATAATTAATTAATTAGTATTAATAATTAATTAATTTTTATTATTTAGTAATTGGTAAAAGTAACGGAATATTAGTTAATCTCCCTAATATTAAGTAGTTTTATTGCTAAAAATATAGCAACACTGATTTTCCGTAATGCCAACATTACGGCGAAGGGAATTCTTTCACGAAACGCACTTTACATCAGACTTTTCTCGCAACAGCTGATTTTGACAACACGACTTTTTTTTTTGTGTTGTGGCTCCATCGTTTAACTAACGATGATTTTGCCAATGTCAAGGTTTGGAGAGGAACTAATGATCGGTTCTCATTAACGATGGTGAATTTGAGCATGTTTTTATGATTTTGATTGGTGTCACTTATTGACGTTTACCTGAATGACTTCAACATTTTCGTTCGGAAATACAATCTTGAAATTTGTAAAAAAAAAAGAACTGAATACTGCATCGAGGTCTAATATCCAGAGGTGTACTAAACTTGTACAGAATCTACGAAAGTCTTCCCTTTTCTCTTTAAAATCCATCCTAAGGGCGCTTTCAATTTAGACGTTTCGTGTCGGACCGCTGCCGCACGTTTACCGTGCCGCTGGTTATATCCCGCTGCCGGGCCGCTGCAGTGCGGTAGCGGTCCGGCACCAAACGCCTAAATTGAAAGCGTATTTGACTGCCGTGCGTTTGTATCCTAGTGATGTGACATCAGTCAAGCCATGGACTCTATTCTGTATTTGGATTTGTATTAATTACTACAAAAAAAAAGTTATGGATATTTTCTTATTATTATTACATTACAGATGATATTTCTGCATAATATTATATTATTTTAAATTATTATGTAGAAATATCATCTGTAAAAAGATCGCTATATATGGAAGCATCAGAATCTCCACTTAAATTAGAGGCGGATGAGATTGCTCTAAGTTCATCCGATGCGGACTGAACCTGACTGTTTGTCAATGTCTGTGTCTGAGATCCTGGAGATTGATTTGAACTTTATAATAATAATAAATTATCAAATGAAAATTTTATGGAATTAGCTCTGACGTCTATTCATCGCACTATTCAACACTGAAATGAACACGTGATGTTTGCGCGGTTGCCGTCCTGTTGTCGAGCGTACGCGGTACCGGTGCCGCACTGTTGCCGCACCGCGCGTTTTGTATGGAAAAATACGATCGTCCGTGTGCTGTACGACTAACGCACCGCTTCGGCACCGCAGCAGGCCGTTAAGAAACGCATAAATTGAAAGCGCCCTAATGTTGTCTTGAAAAGATCGTATTTAGCGATAAGGCCGCCCATTGTGTCACCCTATGTAATGTTTTCTTCATCTATATTTTCTGTAACTTACTATATCTATACTAATATATAAAAAGGAAAGATTTGATTGTTTGTTTGCATTGAATTGAATTGATTGATAAACGATTTAAAAAAAATCACCAATGTAGAGCTAAACATAGGCATATTGTATTCTCGTACAATAAAAAAATAGGTTAACTGAACAGTTCAGCTAATTGACTATTTACTTACTATATAATAGTTAGTTGTAACTAAAGTTCAGCTGTTTTCTAAATAGATTTAGCAGTGGATACACTCATTATTTTGTTCAAACCTGTTACTAAAGCATTTGGTAACTAAATACTAAAATGTTGTTGTTTACTTAACCGCTTAGCTATTATTAGCTCGTCACTTATTCCGTTTAGTAATTGATAGCAAAACTGTTATGTTATATCTTACCAAACAGTTTTGTAATGAGACCTAAATTAAGTAACGTTTGGCAGTCACCACAGCAACTAAACTTTAGTAATTATCTAATGAAAATACGGTAACTAGAAACCAAGTCGTCTTTTTCAGTGATTCCCACGGGAACGGAAACTACGCGGGTGACCAGACCAGCGGCACAGCAAAATGTGCGTAAAAAGTTTACCCTTTCTAGTTTGCTACGTAATAGAACATCAAGGGCTAGATTAAGCAAAAAGAGGTCGAAAATGTTAACCGTTCAAATAGGAATAAAATAAAAAACTTTGTATTCGACACTGAAGACTGCATGATGGACGCAAGAGCGCGAAGCAAGCTCTAAAATGTTTGCACTCCAATGTAGGTTTATTATTGGTTGGACTGTATTGAAAGTGAAAATAATTCCGGAGACCAAGAGTTTATTTTCGACTGCAAGGTATATCCCCTTGTCTATACTAATATTATAAAGAGGTAAGATTTGTTTGTTTGTACTGAATAGGCTCCGAAACCACTGAACCGATTTGAAAAATCCTTTCACTGTTGAGAAGCTACACTATCCCCGAGTGTTATAGGCTATTTTTTATCCCCATATTCCCACGGGGACGGGAACTATGAGGATGAAACCGCGGAGCGATGCTAGTTTATTATATCCATGTACTAACCTCTCTTCTCCTGTCGTTCCCTCTCCCTCTCCCTCTGCCTCTGTTCTCTCAACGCTCTTCGTCTCCGTCTCGCTTCCCTCCTTCTTTGTATCTCTCCCGGAGATGCTGAGCGTTCGGCCGCTGAGCGTCGCGCTAGGCGGAGTTTGCGTTCTATTTCCCATCTGTTGTATAAACAAGGTTTTTTTTTTTTTAAATATAGTAAATAGTATAATCAGCCACACACAGCCAGACCCGGAACAACTATCTGTAGTCCATACAAGTATTTGTTCCGTGCAGCAGCAAGCAGACAATCGCTCAACCACTGCGCCAGCTGTGCCGTCAAAAAAAAAAAGAATCGTAAAGAAGAAAAATAGAGGATATCCATGAAATATGTAGTATAATTTTGATAGTTTATCAAAAAATATAACACTAACAGTGAAGAGTTAAAATTCATAGAAAAACAAACAAGTTACTTTAAAGTTTAATGCCAGGGTTATTTCGGAAAACTCTTTCTAATTGTCAACTTTGAAGTTTTATCACATACTAGCTTTTGCACGAGCCTTCGTACGCACATAATCCCGTTTTTTTTCCGTTCCCGTAGGAATTTTGGGAAATACTCCTCTACACTCTCCAAGAAAGCTACATGCCAAATATCAGCTTTCTACGACCGGTAGTTTCAGCTGTGTCTGTCAGTCACTCAATTACTCATAACGGTTTTTTTTAAAATATATTGATCATTCATGAAGATATTTTAAAGATTATTTCAAAATATTGATGTTTCCCGAATAAAAAAAAATGATTCTATTTAGTCGATCAGTTAGAATATCGAATAATATTAGACACTTATTTTTTAATTTATCAAATCTATAAAAAATTACGAAGACAAAAAGCATCAAAGATCAGGAGTGGGGGCTTGTGACGTCACGTCGTAGCCGTAGTACGAATTGTAGCGAGTAGTGACGTCACACGAGTATTCAACGCCTTTATCGTTGGTAGCGATAGACTTAGCTGCGCGTTACCAATGCAAGTTACACCAAAAATGTAGCAAGTTGAAGGGAAAATAAGTTGTATACTAACCTGGTCTTCATCAGATCTCTCCTCTCGATACGTTTGAAGATCTCTTGTTCCCTCTCCTTCTCCGACATGGCGGCCAGGCGAGCCCTATCCTCTTCATCTCCCATGAGGTTCTCATCATACCTGAGTGATAAAAGGAGAGTTTTACGAACGAAATAAGGTATTAATGACTCCACAAAATAATGTTTCTTTATTTAATGGTGAAATACTGATGGCGAACAATGCGATACGGATTTAGCGCCCTCGCAGAGAGAGAGTTTGAAGCGACTTAACATTGTATAATATTTTTAGACACATTTTAATCCCCATTTCTGTTTCTTTTCATAACATTTTAGAGTAATTCTGGGTCCCACAGGTGGACCGATGACCTGATGAAGGTCGCTGTGAATCCGGATTCAAGAATCACAGGCGCGATGTCCAGCTGTGGCCGTCTTTCGATTGAATTCACCGGCAGCCAATCTAATACTCACAAACATGTCTTTATATTGTTGTTCGTCAAAATTAAGGTAAGGGAGATAGCGTCATCTGGATTCGAACAGCACAACTAGTAGTCAAGAGCTTTCGCGACTTTTCTGTGCTAGAACATTCTAGAATTCTCAAACCCTAGTCATTCGCGACCGATATGTACACGAACTTTCTAGATTTTAATACAATGGAAGGCTCTAGAATTGACTGGCGTCCTATAATTATAAGGCCTGCATATACACCGTCCGAGTTAGTATTGGATTAGCGATACAAGCGATTAGTGCAATTGCGTGTTTAAATTAATGAGTTTAAAGTTGTAATTACTGTTGTTAATTAAAGTGTATATTTTTGGTTATTTAATCGGCTGTAACTACTGTCACCAAGCTCGTAATAATATTATCAGCTTCATCATCTGCCTAGCCTTTTTCCCAACTATATTGGGGTCGGCTCCCAGTTAAGCCGGATTGAGCTGAATCCGGCTCCTCCACAACCCATTAACTGGGGAACACAGTACTTCTTGGCAAGAACTGGAGTCAGATTTTCTGGCTTCTGACAATCCGTAATGACTACCAAAGACCTCCAAATGACAGCCGGGACCAACGGATTAACGTGCTTTCCGAGGCACGGAGAAGTCTCGTTATGTTAAGATGGTCACCCATCCACAGACCAGCCACAGCAAGCGTTGCTTAACCTCGAAAATCGCCCCGTGCTACTGTTATAATCTATACTAATATTATAAAGCTGAAGAGTTTGTTTGTTTGTTTGAACGCGCTAATCTCAGGAACTACTGGTCCGATTTGAAAAAAATCTTTCAGTGTTAGATAGCCCATTTATCGAGGAAGGCTATAGGCTATATATCATCACGCTAAGACCAATAGGAGCGGAGCAGTCATGAAAAATGTGACACAAACGAAGTTGTGCGGACAGCTAGTCGCTTATAAAGCTTCATACATTAAATTCAACAACTTATTAGTCAAACCCACGAGCAGGTTTGTGAGCACTGGATAGCTGGCGATAACGTACTCACCCATCATCAAATTCCTCTTCAGAATCAATGGAATCATTGTCTGATGAATGTGACGACACTTCGCCTGAAAAAAAAAGAAAATAAATTTGAGCCCAGCATTTGAATAAGAGGAATATTTATTATAGCTAGCCTGAAATGTCCCACTGCTGGGCGAAGGCCTCCCTCCACTCCTTCCACTGTTCCCGATCCTGTGCCACATCCTGCCAATTCCCAAGGAAGATATCCAAGTCGTCCCGCCATCTCCTTCGTGGTCTGCCGCGACCCGTCTCGCGATGTCAGGGCACCAATTTTGTGTTTTATAGGCCCACCGCTCGATGGACATACGGTAGACATGTCCAGCCCAGTCCCATTTAAGCTGGGCAGCCTTCTGAGCCACATCAACGATCTGTGTTTTTGAGCGCAGTATCGTGTTTCGAATTCGATCCGTAATATTTATTTAACCTTTTAATGAGATTTTTTTTGTACTAACTACGAGACGAGGTAACAGAAGAACCTTTAGGCTGGTCGGTTGATATGGTACATCACTTCTGCCATTTCAAATGCCGACCAGGAGCAAATAGGAAGAGGGTAATGCAGGGGACTGATTGCAGTCGGTGTTCTGGGTTACCTTCTTCCTATTTTCTTAATTCTGAGGGGGTCAGGTCGTGCAAGGTATTTAGTGTACGTACAATATTTCCGATACCACGCGAACGAAGTCGCGGGCGAGTCGCACAGCTAGTTGCGAAATAAAAGTAATATTTCTAGAAAAAAGCATTTTTTTTAACCAACAATCGGATATTCAGTTTCATACTTTTTTTTCTGGATGGGAAATCATCAAATGACTTCTCCCGCTCTGGGCGGAGCAGAAGGGAGTGTCTGTCTCTTACTGTGGCCGTACTACGAAGTGCCAATGCTATCATGATTCGTGTGAGGGAAAGAGATAGTACTATACGTCTTGTGTAACTCCGTCTCTCTCTGACACAGAAATCATGATGGATTTAAGACTTCATAATAGGGTTGCTGGTTCCTCCAAATACTCTTTCGAGTTCCAGGGCCGCGGTGACTCTTTCGAACAAATCGTGATTGTTAATATCAATAGTATCCGAATTTCGTTTTGGTTATGGTTTCGGCCTAGTTTGGCAAAAATCGGGTTCGACTGCCATCTGGCCGAAGCCGAAACTACGGAAGTTTCAGTTTTGGTGTTGGCGGGTTTTTCAGAAGGAAAGGAATATGATAGAGGAGTCAGAATACCTTCTTCAGGCTCACTATAAGTTTCCTTCTTCTTCCCAGAGCCGGCACTGTCTGTACTTCTTCTCGTTTCTGTCTTCTTAGGCTCCGGTCTCTTCCGGCTGTCATCTGAATGCTCGGATGAAGTCTTTCTGCTCGTCCGAGCTGGTGGTTCTTTCTTCTTTGAAGTATCACTTCTAGCATCGCTTTCAGAATCCGAGCCTGATGATGATGAGGTTTTTGCTAGAAGAATAGTAATGCTTATTAATAATAGGGTAGTTGACTAAAAAAATCTAATTAGTCCGTCAGGTAGATTTCCAAAAAATATTGGACACGTATTTTTTGTTTTTTCACGTAAACAAAAAATGAAGACGATACAGTGCGTTGAACACACGTGTGACGTCACTACTCGCTACAATTTTTACCGAGCCGTGACGTCACAAGCCCCCACTCCTGATCTTTGATGCTTTGTGTCTTCGTCAGTTTTTATAGATTTGATAAAGGAAAAAATACGTGTCCAATATTTTTCTATAATCTAACTGACGGACTAAACATAATCATATATTTTTACTCAGGAAACATCCCTATTCAATATTTGAAAAAGTTAGTATTTTGCGTTACACTGGCTGACCCATCACATAAGAGAAAAAAAAACCTTTTTTGCAACATTTTCATTGATGCTTCGCTCCTATTAGGTATAGCGTGATGTTATATACAGCATTATATACTATAATTTCTTATGTATAAAACAAATTTAAATTGGTTTTGTACTTTTTACGTGATTCGTGCAAGACTCGGTCTCTCTCGACCCTATGAAGTTTCTTATTAAAATTAGAAATTCAATATCTTTTGATTTTGTGAGTCGATTTTTATGAAAGGAAATCTAGATAAAACTCCGAATAACACTCAATATGTCTTACTATCTAGATTTCGAATCCAATCAATGGTTCTAGTGTGATGCCTTTACAAACTTACAGATAAAAATGCTTATTTGTGTTCTATGTCTTTATTCTAAAGTTTATCATTTATTTTTATTCAATAATACTCAATGTCACGGCGAATCTACGATTTTATTATAACTATTGATGAGGTTTTTTATGTTAGAATGTTTTTTTATTAACTAATTGAACGATTTGTAATTTATTTAATAAAAAAATAATAAAAATAAAATCATAAATGACATTGAGGTCTTATTCTTATAGCAGTAAACATTATTAATGGGTGTTTTATAATGACTACGAACGTCTATATAAAACATTTACGCATACGGCATACATACCTACAAAATATTTGTAATAATATATAATACTTCCTAATTGTTATGAATCAGATATATCATATTATTTACGCGTACGGCATTTGATACATTGTACTGTACATCGCGATGATTAGACATAAACGTAGGTATTTTAACACACTTAATAAACTACATACCGATTTTATAAAAAATGCTTATGTACTGAGTTATGAAACTCAGTAGGTACGTGAAGCTCATTTAAAATCGGTACAATAAAGTGTATTGAGTTACTTGATCATTTATAAATCTACCTACATCCCGAGCCAACGTAACAAAAAAAAATCTTTAAAAAAAATTACAACCGACTTCTAAAAAAAAAAAAAAACTAGAAAGGAACCACGTTGAAATAATAAGATGCTCGCTCTTCCTAAGGATCGCACATAATTTTATTTTTTCATTTTACATCGACTAGAGGGAATGAGAACGTTGTCAATGTAAGCCACGCATTATAAGGGATAACTCAAATACTTGTTGTCAGATCTCAATCAATTCAAATGGGACCACACGACAAGCACCAGCTTTCGAATATAAAAAGAATCGACATAATCGGTACACCCAATACAAAGTTATGAAGTAACAAACATTAAAAAATAATACAGTCGAATTGAGAACCTTCTTATTTGGAAGTCGGTTGAAAAAGTCAGATCATCTTTCAATCAATTTGACTAACGGCCGAACCCACAGAAAAATTATATAGGTTTTCTGTTGTTTCATTTGTTTTTCTATCTCCAGTATGTGATAGATCGGTTATTGGGTTCGGCCGTAAATAAAGTTTGTCTAATCTAAACCAACAAAAGTGTATCAATTCACAATCCTGTGGACATGTATGTGTGTGTGTGGACTAAATAACTTAGAAGCAATTATAAAAGCCCTAAATCTATCTCCTTTCGATCAGTCCATCCAAAGGTTGTCTGTAAGAGATTGCCTTGTGCGATAAGACCGCCCATTGTACACTTGTTTTTATAATTTTTTTCCTGTTTTTATTACAAGGTGTACAATAAAGTATATAATAAATTCCTGTTTTTATTACAAGGTGTACAATAAAGTATATAATAAATAAATAATAAAAGCCTTAAAAGCTACATAACATTATATGCTTAGAAAAACGAATAAATCGTGGAATGACAACGAATAGGGTAGTTTGGAAGATGAAAGGGCCTATAGTCCCCAAATAAATCGAGATAAGGTCAAGAGAATGACGGGTTAAGCAACTTTCAAGGGTAGGCTAAACACACATTCTCTTTGAATTTGGTTATTAAGAATATTTGACACATTAAATGTGTCTGAAAGCAATGTAAAACAACTAAGATTATTTTTTTTTACAATTTCGGTTTCCCAGAACTATATACTCAATAATACATTGAAGATAATGAAAAAAATAATGGGATATCTTTATTGGAGCGACAGAAGCCAAAGTGACCAGTTTTTTAAATTTTTGTCCATCTGTCTGTGTATGTTTGTATTTGTATCACGCAAAAACTACTGCATGGATTTGGACGCAGTTTTCACCGCTCTACTGCTAGATGCTACATTTTACCAGTTAGAAATACTAGATTCTAAGTACCACGCGTACAAAGTCGCGGGCAAAATCTATTACTCGTATTTATTTGCATTCCACAGGTGCCTAGATATAAAATTTACATAATTTTACATCATTGTGGACCCTGTCGGGCACAGCAAGATGGGATAGAGAAAAAGAGCTATTATTATAGTACTATTATTGGAAAACAAAAATTATTAAAATGTACTCAGAACTCAGATATGGGTTGAACACGAATTGGTTCATGTGTCATCCTAGTCATCGCTACATAATCACACCCTTATAATTAAAGCGACCTAACTTTTTTGGCAAATCAGCAAGAATTAAAATGTTTAAAAAGTGTTGGGTAAAAAAAACAAATATCTCCCGAGACCTATGTATAAACTGCCCCTTTCCCAGTCATATTGCGGAATCGTTATCATCACTGGCTTTTAGAGTATGTTTTTTACTGTCATTACATAGCTATATTATAAATGACAGGAATTTTGAGTTAAACCCCTTTCATTCTGAGAGTGCGTAAAGAGTTAAAAACAACTTAAGAGCAACTTCCAATCCCTCCTTTCCCACTTACCTCCTAAATTAATTCACATTTTGGCCACTTTTTTAAAAGAAAATGATTTGAAATTTTAATTGGTGCGTAATTTATGTAGTCAGTTTGTATATAGTCGTTTATGTTTAGTAAATAGCCATCTAATTTTAGTATATTTATTATATCTGTATATAAGAATTAAAAATTTTGTTTTTACTAACCCATGTGTTCGTACTTACAGCTAGACTAACAATTACCGTGAAGTGAGAAGTTCGACGGCCTGCCTATCTTTGCTGCCGTCACGACATGACACTGGCAGAATAGTCGGAACCGGCTCAGTTGCCAAAAAAAAAAAAAAAAAGAGTTGTGGGCACATGACGAAACTAATGTTCGACCCATATCGGAGTTCTAGGTATCAAAAGTGTCAACTTACAGTTATTCTTCTTCTTGTCATCGTCATCCCAATCAGATTCACTGTCAGATCCTGAGCCAGATCTCTTAGATTTTGACTGCGGAGGAGAGTCACCGGTCTTCTTCTTTTTCTTTGCTAAGTTTAGGAATTGCTGTAATAAAGAAATAAATTTAAGCTTTAAAATTAGCCTATGAATGATACAGTCACTGTTGACACAGTTTAATGGGGAAAAAATCTGTAAAGCAGATTCCAAGTAACATAAGATGAGAGAAGTTTGATAAACGGAACGAACTATACATCATTATATTGGGTTCATAGACTATTCAGCTTCTAGATGTATCACAATAGACTAGGAATTTCTGTCATCCTCTGACTACAAAATCTATACAACTATAATAGGAGTTTAAAGATGAAAAAGCAATAAAAAGTAGTTGTGTCGCTGTATAAAACTAAACCTGAAAGCTTTATTTTCAGGAATTTGCCTTTTTGCTTGTCCTGTTTTAGACCTATTAGCAGACCATGGTTTCTCATACCTCACATACTTAGTTGACAGAATAGATACATAGATATTTTTCAGGTAGCTGGAGGCTGAATAGTCAATGTTTTGGGTGAATTACTGTGGGCCTCTTAGAAATTACATGATTCCAATGCGAGGCACAACCTGTGCATTCCACCTACCACCTAACTCCTATATAGGATGAATAATATTTCGCATCATCATTTGCCTTTTTTTGGATGGGCAATCATCAAATTCTCTTCTAATCTTCATCCGTTCTGGTAAGAGCGGAAAGGAGTGTCAGACTTTTACTGATTAAAACGTTCCAGCCATTCCAGGCTGCGGTGACTCTTTCAAACGTGTTTGAGTCCACTTCCATTCAAACTAGCTGCAGCTAAATGGAGTAACTAACTGCCTACCTGAATGCCACAACTCAGTTACTGGTAACCAGTAACTGAATATGTTACCAATATACATCTTGGTAAGACTAGGTCACATACTCGTATAAAACAATAACCTCTATCATTTTCATGAATCATCTTCTGATAACAAACACCTAAATATTTTTATTTCACAACAATATTTTGATAGTTTATTAGTCATTACATTTTCAGGATATACAGGTGTGGTTATTTAGATCATGGGTCTACAAATATACCTATATAAAAGAGACAAAATGTTATTATCACAAATATTTTATTTACATTTTGAATGAATAAAACAAGTTTTCATTATTTGTCTGTGAAATAGCAAATAAAACACATTATAATGAAAGAATAGGCAATAAAATTGAATAATACCTTTGTTGTATGATCAAAAGAGAAAGTCTAGATCCAAAATTATATAACCATTGGACATTTCTTGGCTGAATAACTTAGCAACAGGGCCATGACAAGACCAAAACTTTTTTTTTAACCTGCCATAACTCTGATTTTAGTCTAAAACATCTGTTTTGAATCTATTTCAATGTTAATAAAATTTTCAAGTAAATATTTGCAAAAATAAAGGCGGGAAGGTAGACTTTCATTCATTTTTACATGACTCACGCAACAGAAGCCATTTAATAAAGCTGTAACGTAAACAACGACGTTTTCTTAGAAAAAGATAAGGGACAGTTTTGAAGATTTATTTTGGATATAAAAACATGCTACAGTTATTTGTTTTTCATGTAATGCGCAAAAGATCAATTTAGAACGAAGGAACATTGATCTTGGCCTATTTACGCAGTCAAATTAATGAAGAATGCCGTCAAAATCGTTACGTACGGACGTGAACTTATAACCTTAAGTTTTTAAAGAAAATTAACTCACTGAGTCCAAATCTGAGCACTCGCTGCTGGAGTCTGAGTCTATCAACGGTTTATTCTTCCTTTTAGCCATTTTGCACTAATATAAAACTGGTAAACGATAATTAAATGCGTCTGCTTGCTTTTTCCTTCTTCACGAAGTCGTCAATCAACCACAGACTACAAAGAAAAAAACGTTTTTTTCCTTGTAACTTTTGTGGACAGGATACACGTAACAAAAAAGTAAAAAACAAAATAGTGAATGTTCCAGAATATAAATTCTTTTATCCAAAATATCACAAGACTAAGCTTATATTATACAGTAGTCTATTACATTCGTTTTAATTGACTTCAAAACTTTACAGTGGAATGTACAATATTGTACATGTCAGAAGCAAAAGTACAATAAGTGCTGCTATACTAGTGGAATTTAAAGATGTGACAACAATACTAACGCACAGGCACATCACTATTGCAATATTTTTCTGCGAAACAGGATCTATGTCTCTGTTTATTTTATCGTAAATATTCCAAAAAATACCTATATCCCGTGATAGACCTGTAATATTATCAGTTTTGCATTAGAAGTTACTGTAAACCAGGGTGAAAGTGCAAATCATTGTAGAAACTAGGCTGTAACGGGGTCTCCCGTTATTCTAACAATTTCATCAAAAACTTACTATGCCTCATGATCTAAAGGAGTTGGGTGGAAGGAAATCAGTAGTAATGGTGAGTTGAAGACCTATTATTATGTAAATATATCGTTTTTTAAGTTTTCAATGTAAATAACCTATGATTTCTGATTACGTCGTTGTTATCTTAGGCCGAGTTAGATTCGTCCTTGGCCTTCGGGTGTCTCAACTCATAGCCGAGGTTTATTTTGCCCTATCGTATTTAATTTGACATTTTTAGGGAGCTTTTGCGTGTTTTTCGGGATAAGGACATATTTTGTTAATAAAATCTAGCAAAACAGTCACTATTGTACTTGAAATTTTAGTTCTGATGTAGCAGTAGCAGTGTGTACTAAGGCCTACTTGCACTCGCGGTTCAATAACAATTTATTATTTCATTGCAGAAAAAAAAAATTGTTTAGAATCGAACCTGCATGGACCTAATAATGACCTGCAGATAGTTGTTCCGGGTCTGGCTGTTTGTGTATGAGATGTATTTTTGTAAATGGATGATACAGGAGAAATTCCTTTCGAGGGGTAAAATTTTTATAAAAAAAAAACATACATTGTGGCTCCGGGTTAGTAACAAAATTAAAAAGATAAATCTGGTTAATACAAAGACCAAATTGCTAACAATCCTTAGAGTGATATCAATATTCAGTAAGCATAATTGTATGTGTGAGATTTGTGAACTGCTTTTTATTAATTTATTTTTTTAAATAATTTAATTATTAACCAGTAATTTTAATCACAGTGCTAAACCAGTTTTGTAAATTGTAGCCTAATTAACTCTAGCCTATCAAGGATTAAAACGCTTTAAACAAATAAAGGTACCTACATCGTGAATTCATGACACTGATACCCTATACCATGACAAAGATAGGTAATTCAGTTTGTAATCAATCATTGTCATGTAATTTAGAATCAAGTGATGATCACATCCGTGATTAGAGGAAGTCAGTGACAATACATACATTCATTCATTAGTAAATTGCCAATTAAAAAGATTATTATCAACAAATGATCTACAGTTAAGTTCTCGAGAGATTATGTCCACCATTCAACAATTGAGTACTGCAGTACTAAAGATCTAAATAGTTGGGAAAAGATAGGCAGATTGATTGAGTACTAAAGACTTGACATATTGATTAGTTTTCTATGTGGCTTTGTGGCCAAGATAAATCCTGAATACTAGTTTCTTCCTAAAGCTTCTTATGCATGGCCTATCCCGCAGACACTTTGCATTCTTCTGGCATTATGTAGCTTCCTATCAGTGAGTTAAATTAAATGGTATATTATAATAACATAGCTTTTGCCCATGACCTCGTTTGCGCATATCCTATTTTAGTTCTCCCCCTAAGAAAACTACATGCCTAATTTTAGTTTTCTATTGTGAGTTGTCTTTCAGTTACTCTGTAAGTCATTCACTCACTCATCAGAAATGCAAGAATTTTATATAATTATATTAATTAAGAATAAAGATTTTTCAAAATAATTGTATCTGTACTTTCAGAGATTTCTCTATTATGATTGAGCATGGTTGCCTAGTAGTAACTTATTTAATCTCAATTGGACTGCAGCTGTCAGAAACTCTGGCATATCATTCTTTGAATTGGGTGCTTGAGTTGGCCTAACATACACATACATGTTGATATTTATCTATATGGGAGTGTCTTGTCCGTTTTTCTTTGTAAGAAACTATTTTTGTAAATGATGACTTTCAAAAACGGCCCAATTGAAATATACATTATTACTGACATTTTTTTAACCTTTTGCCTTGTGAAAACTAGAGATGTGAATGTTTAACTCATTTTAAGAGCTGTCAAACCTTCCATCAGGTTCACCTAAGTTATCACAATGAGAATTTTACACAATAGACTAGCATGGTTCTATCTATTTTGGTTTGGTTTCCACATTTAGTCCTAGTGTTCCAGCTACCAGCAGGGTTCCAGGTCTGACTGTTTATTGTATCTGTCAGTAAATCTGTCTATAGAGCCTTTTCCTAGCTACTATGTTGGCATAGACCGCCAGTCAAACCAGATGCAGCTGAATACCAGTATTTAACATGTAGCAATTTGTTAATAAACTCACCCATGTAGAAGAAGCTTTCCAAGAGTATTTTAGTCGCTACGAACCTTCTAGAATCTTTGTAGGTGCAAGAAAAGTTATGGTAAAAAAAAGGGTCTGTCACCTTCAATGTCTGTTTCCTGATTGGTCCGTTCACAATATAGCATGTTTCGCTGCCTTACAGGCTCAGTTTTGTCTATTCTATTCCATTTTCGTAAATGTCACGTAATGACAGTTGCTTTTTCAAAATGTGACATTGACAATAGAAGAAAACAGATTTGGTTTTTTCTTATGGCCAGTTTTTAAGAAGTTTTTATTTTGATGTCAGTTAGATATTCCTCTTAGCGTGTCGATGATTTTAGTTTCGGCTGAACCGACCCAACCAACCAAAAAATCTAAGACAGGTCGTCCGTGATGAACTGATGACTTTTTGAAGCGATTTAGTAGCGATAAAATCGCGAATAGATTTGATAACTTTGAAGGTTGTGATACTGTCGCTAAGCTTATAACTTAAGCCCGCGTATGGCGAACTGGCCTTGCTGACTAACCCGCACTAGGCCCGCGTGGTGGATTACGGCCCATTCCCTCTCCTAGAGAGGAGGCCTGTGTCCCAGCAGTGGGAACATTCAAAGGCTGATTATGCTATATATGCTATGGCGGGCTGGCGCTAGTTCGCGACATCGAAAGTCATATACGCACCCCCCGAGCAAATATTCAAAGATGGGAGGTTTTAGTCAGTTAGAACCTAACAGAACCCTCTACCCACAGTCCCCACATCAGGACGGGGGAACATTCAAAAGGATTTACACCCTGGAAATACATTAAGGCCTGTGAAGAGACTGCAATGTCGTCGACTGAATTTCTGTCCGGCTACTATTCTCGTAAAGACTGACGACAAGAAGGCACAATATCGGCCACAAATTGTTTTTTTTTTCTATTGGTAATTCGTCATCCAAATCTCGCACATCCGATTTGTAAAAAGCATTGGTGACGCGACGGCCATTTTGCTCCAGTGGCTATGCAGTTTTGAGTAGGCCCCATCGAATCCTGTTCTGGATCTCGGGCCGTACATAATTACAGGAACAGTCAAATATCGAAATCAGTGCGTACAACAGGCCTTTTTTTTTGGATGGGAAGTCATCGAATGACTTCTCCCGCTCTGGGCGAAGCGGGAGGGAGTGTCAGACTCTTACTGACTAAAACCCACCCATGATCCTTCTTGTGCCCTTTGCGTTCCAGGGCCGCGGTGACTCTTTCGAACAAATTGCGCAACCAAAGCAGGCACTGACCCTGTGGGGCCCCGTCTTCTTTGCTGACGGCTCTTAGAGGCGCGCGTGGAACACCGCGCCTTCGACTCGGGCCTGGTTGCTATCGGACGGAAGGCCACCCATAGCTCGCCTTCCGCAGGCCCGCGCCTACGGTGGCCGGGAATCGTCCTGCGTTTCCCGACGCCCGGGGCGTCTTCTTCTGTTGCGGCGGCTGGGGCGTGAGGTTTCCCTCTCTCGCACGCGTTCCGCCTCTTCCTTCGCTAGCATTACTGCTTCGCAGAAGGAGGCAACCGCTTCCCATGCCTCCTCGCTCCGGACTATGGCTTGAACCAGGGCCGGACGCGAGAGGTCGCCGCCGCCGATCGCCTCGACGAGGACACGGCATCGCTTTGGCACTGTCGCGTAGTACTTGTCTACGGGAACCTTTACAGATAAAAATAGCACCATATCCTGTTTATCTTCCGTTTTACAAATCAAAGAGAAAACAATAACTACGTAAGATTACAAATCAATGATAATTTGATTCCATCTTCGCCTTTCCGAGTACACTTGGACACGAAAACAAGATTATTTTATAACGTACTAGATTTTCTTTTTGTCATAAATCATGATGACTTGCGAAATTCTTGCTATGATGCTTCGGAAATTATATTTTGGCTCATAGTTCAGTTGATATTTGAAGCAGACAGTGTGTTTTCATTTCAATGGAATATATCCTTTTAATTTAATTGTAATATTTAATTTTTTGGTTGGTAAACAGGGAAGAGCCATGGATATTAATTGGGATGACGAGGTAAGCATTTAGTTTTTAATTGCTTTTGTAAGTGTAAATCTATCTGGTTGTCTCTTTAGGCGTCGTCGTCTTCAAGACTGTTTTCAAGGATTGTGGTTTTCTTAAACAGTTCTACTGGTTATCCTATGGACTTAACGATATCACCTTCGCTAGTAGAGACACGTGCAGTAGGTACAGCCTGACAATTCTAGAGACATAGACAAACCGTGAAAACTTAGAAGAAGTAAGCTTGAACTGAACTGTAATTCAGTACACCCCAGTTACTAGTTTTAGGGTTCCGTACTCAAAGGGGACCCGTTTGCTAAGATTGCGTCTGTCTGTCTGTCTGTCCGTCGGTCACCAGGCTGTATCTCATGAACCGTAATAGTTAGACAGTTGAAATTTTCACAGATGATGTATTTCTGTTGCCGCTATTACAACAAATACTAAAAAACAGTATATCTATATTAATATTATAAAGCTGAAGAGTTTGTTTGTTTGCTTGAACGCGCTAATCTCAGGAACTACTGGTTCGAATTGAAAAATTCTTTTTTAGGTTGAATAGACCATTTATCGAGGAAAGCTTTAGGCTATATATCATCACGCTTAAGCCAATAGGAGCGGAGCAGCGATAAATAATGTTTTAAAATCGGGGATTCCACGGGGACGAAGTCGCGGACAGAAGCTAATAATAAATATTTTGGGGCTCTCAAACAACAAACGTGATTTTCTGCTCGATATTGATAACGGCAAAAGTCTCCCCTCTTGCCGTTATCTTGAAATATTTAATAACGATTAGCTCTGCCCGCTACTTCGCTCGAATTATAGGTAACCGTCGCCAGGGACCCATCTCTCGTCATCATAGGTATCTGTAATAAAATTAACCAAAATCGATTTGCCGATTTGGCCTGAAAGAGTAACAAACAAACTCACCCATTTTCATAAAAAAAAAAGCGAAGACGATACATCGCGTTGAATAATCGTGTGACGTCACTACTCGTTAGTCGTTAAAATTTTTACCACGACATGACGTCACAACCCACCTTATCTTTGGTGCTTGGTTTGTGTTTTTTACTCATGCAACATCCCTTTTTCATTTGATGGAAAGCTATGATATGGTGGTCAAGATTGGAGCACGCTCGTCTAGATGTAACTTTATGATTCAATGTTTGAATTCAGAACATGAGGTAACAATGACACGTTCTAGAATCGATTCATCATGTGTATAAATTCAACAAGCAGAGAGCTGCCTACCATTTGCATGATCTTATTAATATACATTTTATATCTATTAATATGCTTAAGTAATTTTAATTAATATTTGTATGTCACTGGGGCAGGACACAGAAACACATTAAAAAAAAACACACACATTAAAAATCAGCGCTTCGACTCTGTCTCGTACAAGAGTCCTAGCATTATGCTGAGCGACAGCCGTTTTGCGCAAATGTGACGCATACCTTTCCAACTTTTAACTATTATTTTTGTTTTAGTTTTAAGCTTTAGTTTTAAATTCTTTAGTGTGCGTCATGCTTGGCGCAAATAAACAGTTTTTCTTTCTTTCTTTACATTATCCTGTTGTTCCACCCATTTTTACCTGTGTACACAAATAAATGCATTTGATTCGATTTGAACTTTGCCTTAAAGAACCCCAGGCTGAAGCTATCAGGAAGCACAGAATCTGACAAGGAATTGGGCTACATTGCTGGCTACCAAGATTCCTATAAGGAACGTGCAGAAACTATAGGCGGCAGCAAGGACGCGTCATTGTCAAGTATATTTTACTTATAAGTTTCAAATTTGCAACGCTAGATGGCACAGTCTACGACGTGCACGTTCCCCTAAACGGAGGATGCAGGAAGTATAGGTGGCAGCACAGGTCAAATATTTACAACGTAAAAGTTTCAGATTTGCAACACTAGATGGCATAGTCTACGCGCTCGATCGTGCCCCGCAATGTATTCAAACTTGCATGCGAGTTACTTGCAAGTGGAAACACAGCCTTACAATGATAGATTTTGTTTATTCACTACAAATGATGTCAGGAACTCAGGTTTACCCCATTTCTGAAGGGCAGTTCCTATATACCTATGGAACTTTCTCATTCGCATCACAGTTAAAAATACCTGTATTTCCTCGTCATTTAATGGCCCTGACTGTACAATGACATTGACATGTAATGCCATTGTGCCTTCTTTAACAAACTGAGGTCTTGGTCACTCACTCTGCAAGCAGAGGCATGACTAGGTACATACATATTATATAGACAGTCCCTCCATCGCGTCTGTCTGTGTGTTCGCGATCAACTCGACAACTCCCGAACAGATTTTCATACCGATGGACGTAGTGATTTATTAGCAGTATCAGAGTAGGTAAAGCTACTGCGGGCCAATGACCTCAAACGTAAAAATTAACATGGACATGAAACCGGGATTCTGCGACTTTATATTTTTTGAAACGTTTAATATATCGAAACATTCGATTAACTATCGGAAGTATGGGTATAATTTTGGCTGTGTAACTCTGATGCTACGCGGTTTATGCGGGCCGTTTTATCTAAGATTGAAGTTTCATTCGAGTTCAGATATGACCAGTAACAAATGCATACATACAAACTATCTACAACTTAAACTAGAATTTCTTAACGATATTGTTAGTAGTAGGTACTTAAACTATCGGTGCCTGCTAGGGTTGCGGAATTTGTTCGAAAGAGTCACCGCGGTCTTGGAACGCAAAGGGCACAAGAAGGATCGTGGGTGGGTTTTAGTCAGTAAGAGTCTGACACTCCTTCCCGCTCCGCCCAGAGCGGGAGAAGTCATTTGATATTTCGCATCAAAAAATAAAAGGTACTTAAACTATGTTAGTATAGACTATGCTATAAACGTCAAAATTACATAATTCCTTGTGTTTGTTCCAGGCTCCCTTATCGCCGACCCCTTGCGCGGAGATCAGCGATGACGAGCTGGTCTCCATCTCTGTTCGGGACCTCAACCGGCAACTCAAGATGAGAGGCTTGACCAGGGATCAGATTGTACGGTGAGTTCACTTCGTCTGCTCTTCACTCATCAGCTAGTCGCCATCTTTGTCCGGGACCGCATCCGATATCATAAGAAAATATTCTATTAATGTATCGATAGTATTGTGGTGGTCGCAATTTTATTTTTTTGATTGGACCACTCGCAGTTCATCACGGCTGGTTACTGCTCAACCGGACAATCCTGTGGTGGCCTCAAATGAATTTAAGGCAGGGCTAAAAAAACGACTTAAAAAGCTAAATGACCGCTTCGCTAAGGACATCCCCTGTGGGACACGGGCCTCGGCTTAACGGGGTCATTGAGGGAGGGCAGCAAGGGACAGGCTGGGTCTGGTTATTATTATTTTGGGGGTTTAACGCTAATGGCTCAGCGGCGGGAGCTGGCTCGTTAGGCAAAAGTCGGGGAGGGATATTACGGGGGATATACCCTGTTTTGTCTCTGCATCACCCAAAGGTTGACTGCTAGACAATCTCTATGGTATTCAGCGCCTCTGTACAAATATTAAAGACAAAATTTATATTTTCAGAATGAAACAACGCCGTCGCACTCTGAAGAACCGTGGCTACGCCGCCTCGTGCCGCATCAAGCGAATAGAACAGAAAGACGAACTGGAGACTGAAAAGAGTCAGGTATGCGCTCAATATAGTTACCATTTTTACATAGTGTTTACGTAAGCAAGCAAGCAAATTTTTACGTAGTGGGGGGAAGTTTGCGCACGCACATCATCAACAGTCTGTTGCAGTCCACTGCTGGACATAGGCCTCTCCAATTGCACGCCACTGTGGGCTATATCGATGACCTTGCTTCTCTGACGGATCACCTCATTTCTGCTGCGATCCCTCAGAGACACACCGAGCATAGCCCTTTCCATAGCCCGCTGAGCGACTTTGAGCTTGTGGACCATACGAGCCGTCAGTGTCCATGTTTCGGCTCCGTATGCCATGACGGGTAGGACGCACTGATTAAAGACTTTCGTCTTTAGGCACAGTGGGATCAACGATGTAAAGACTCGACGTAGCTTCCCAAATGCTGCCCAACCTAACTGAATTCTTCTTTCTATTCACCTCGCCCTCAAAGTTGTTTCTACCTAACTGCAATGACTGCCCGAGGTACTAGGTGCGCACGCACAATTTCATACAATTTTACATGCACTTACTTCCCCCCACTACGAAAATCTTTGCCAACTTACGTGCCGGTAACTATACTACACTATAGACCATATTCCAAAACGTAAACGCCAACTCAACCCGAACTATAACATGAGCACGAAAACGTCAATGAAAGCGAGATGAGTTTTAGCTGAGCAGGCGCGTTTATGCGTTTGCTAGCTCATCTTTCGAGCACGAAAAGTTCAATTTATGACGAGTTTTATTGACAGTTTGATGCTCCGATGGAGTTGTAGTTCGAGCTGAGTGGGATGTTACGTTTTGTAATATGGACCTTAACATTCACATCTTAATACTCGTCGCTCGCATCTCATAGCGCATAGGGCGTATTTCACCAGCATGACTACCCTACATACATTTTAATGATATACCTTGTCACAAAGTATCATGTCTGTTTGCCTGTAGGTAACATGTTGCGGAATTTGTTCGACAGACTCACCGCAGCCCTGGAACGCTGACTAAAACCACCTGTGTTCCTCCTAATGCCCTTTGCGTTCCAGTGCCGCAGCTCTTTCGAACAAATTCCGCAACCCCAGCAGGCACTGACCCTATGGGGCCACGTCTTTTTTGCTGATAAACTGAAAGACCTACTAAGAACTTTTTGTAAACAGATACAGCGCCATCTATCATCACGTTTGCGAAACAAACCAACTAGCGCCATCTCTTATCACTCTCCCGCAACTTTCAGGAGTGGCACGACATGGAACGCATGCAGGATGAAAACAACAGAATCCGGGATGAAGTAGAAGCTTTAAGAGGAAAATACGACGCTTTGAAACGATTCGCCATCATGAAGAACATTCCATTGCCGCCCGATTTGGAGATACAGCCTTAGTGTAATAGGAATAAGGTCTAGAATATTCTAGAGTAAGTTTTGAGATATTATTTTGGCGGATTAGATGGGTAACGAAATCAATATTATGGAAGGGGCAATGAACTCTATTGTAATCGCAATCTCTGAATTGGGTGCCGCTGACACAGTTTTGATGTTATTTGCGAATAATGCACTAAGATTTAATTGGAGTAAAGGTTGATCCGCTATTACTTAATTGTCTTTATCGTCTGCTAAGTCTTTTTTGTGCTGGGAGCATCTTCTGGTTAGACTGGATATACAGCTTATGTTTTTTTTTTTTAATGGTGATTTATCAAAACAAGTTTGTAAGCAGCGGGAAAGATATAAGGAGTTCCGGGCTAAATCATAACAGCGTCCATCAACATAGTTAAACAAAGCTTGCCGAGGTTGGTCTGTGGATGGGGTACCATCCACATACCGAGACTCCTCGGGTGCAGGTCTGGTAAGTAGCCGCTCCACGTAAAATACTGGTATTCAGCTGAATCTGGTTAGATTTTGTGTCCATCCTTTTACACGTTGTGTGTTTCACCGGATAATTGGGAAACGCCGTAAGATTGTAAAGACTTCGTCAAATTGTAAACTCATTTTCCTCAATTAAATTGGAAACTATTGAATTTGGATGGGAGTTATCGTACCTAATGAGAATTATTTGCTCAAAACGTATCGAGAATTATAATCTGATAAAGATTTATAACAATTTTACGGAGCTTGCTGTTTTTCGCTGACTGATGCAATAGAAATGGGGCCAGTTTTGTTTATTTTATTTAAGTTCGGTGTTTTGCCTTCTACATTAAAGTTACCTGAAAATATAAAACAATGATAATAATTTGATTTAGATGTACGTTTATTATTTAATTTTAGATTTAAGAGTACCTAGCTATAGCTATTATAATTATACAAACAAAAAAATATTTATACCTCAATAAAAAATAGTTGTAAGATATATTGTGATTTTATTTTTCTTGATTTTACCTACCCATTTTAAAATTCAAAATGTACAATATCCATGAATAAATAGTCCAAGATCCGACAGCCCCCAGAAGCAACTTATTTTCTGAGTTACTAAATGTGTGGGATAAAACAGTGTTAATTAATACATATTTCTAAGCTCGCAGGTATTTATAATACGTTAATTACATATTAATACAGGTTTATCAGCTCAGAAAATAATCTATGTCTGGGTGCTTTGGGATCTTGGTACAAGACTCTTATCAAGCTCTGATATATGTATCTAACTAGTACTTCGCCCGCGACTTGGTCTGCGCAGATTTAGTACAAACAATTTCCTCCCCCGTTTTATGCCCTTAGGGGTGGACTTTCGTAAAATCCGTTCTTAGCGGATGTTTACACCCTATAAAAATTTGGCAGGTAGGTACCCCTACCTGCCAAATTTTAAGTTTGTCGGCGTTATTGTTTCTGAGATTTCGTGAGTGAGTGGTAATTCGCTTTCATATCTATACTTCTATACTAATAATAATATTATAAAGAGGAAAGATTTGATCGTTTTTTTGTATTGAATAGGCTCTGAAAATACTGAACCGATTTGGAAAATTCTATCACTGTTGGGAAGCTACACTATCCCGGGATGACATAGGCTATATTTTATCCTACATATTCCCACGGGAACGTGAGAAACGAGAGGAGCTCGTGATTAAATTATAACAGCCGCACGAGTCGATCTTCTAGGAACCGTCGAGGTTGCCGAGGTTGGTCTGTGGATGGGTGACCGTTTTAACATAACGAGACTCCTCCGTGCCTCAGAAAGCACGTTAAGCAGTTGGTCTCGGCTGTCATTTGTAGATCTTTGGCAGTCGTTACGGATTGTCAGAAGCCAGAAAATCTGACACCAGTCTAGCCAAGAAATACCATGTTCCCCAGTTAATGGATTGTGGAGGTCTGGTAGGCAGCCGCTTCACGTATAATACTGGTAATCAGCTGAATCCGGCTTGACTGGGAGCCGACCCCAATATAGTTGGGAAAAGACTAGGCAGATGATGATTCCCACGGGAACGGTAACTACACTGGTGAAGCTGCGGGTATCTAATATAGGTTCTACTGGGGCCATGTTGCGGGCTATTGTTAGGTACTGAAGTATAGAGACCAGGCTTTAAGTTCGAAACTAATCCGACCAGCTTCTACCTAGTAATGTTGGGGTCGGCTTCTAGTCCAAACGGATGCAGCTGAACGTGAATAGTTAACATGGAGAGACTGCCTATCTAGTATCTGACTATTACGACCGATTAAATGGGTGAGATGATGGTAGGTGTCGGGTCAGGTTTTCCGGATGCGAGAGGTCGCCGCCGCCGATCGCCTCGACGAGGTCATGACCATGGGCGTATCCAGCCTCTGGCCTAGAGGGGGGCAACCCAGTTTTTTTTTTTAGATACATTTGACCAGACGTCTACATGAAACATTAGGTATAATAATGTATTATGTAGGACAAACAGCCATAAATGATTCTGCTTTATAGGTAGTTAGTATGGTTAGTAAAACATTGTAATCTTCGTCCGCCATCTTCACCGCGGCGCCGACTGGCGACTGTAGCACTTGCTCTCTGCGCGGTTTTTTATGGCTATTGCACTGTGCATTTTGCCAGTGTTTATTCAGCGGTTTATTCAAAAGTTAGTAGATAAGGCCCCGTTTACACTTTCATTACATATTGACAAGGAGAGCGCCCCTGCCCCCTTCTGGGTACGCCCATGGACACGGTGTTGCTCCGCCCAAGCAGAGCTCTCTCTACCGTGTCCTCCGGGTGATCCACACAGTGTTGACACCTGGACGTGTCCCCCGCTGGATCCGAAACAGCCGTATCAGGCGAGCACCTGCGAAGGTGAGGTGAGATGTGGCGTCTCTCCGACCACTCCTCAGAGAGGGGACGTATCGCCACAACGGTGGCGTGCCTAGCGCTGGGTCGTAACAGTCGTAACACCTCCGTGAGATCCAGTCGGAGCTCCGTCCACGGCGTAGCGCCTTCACGCATAGCATAATCAGCTTTTTAATGTTCCCACTGCTGGGATACAAGCCTCCTCTCTAGGACAGTGAATGGGCCGTAATCCACCACGCGGGCCCAGTGCGGGTTGGTGAATGTCACATGTCTTCGAATATTTGGTTCTAGGACATGCCGGTTTTCTCACGATGTTTTCCTTCACCGTTTTGACAGCAGTGGTGATGAAATTAATTACGCCTGGCTGGTTTTGAACCCGCGACCTACAATTCGTAAGTCGGGGCCGTTACCACTTGGCCACTTGGCAGCAATCCGGCAAGGAGGCCCGTCGCCTCGCCGTAGACCATGCGGTATCTATCCCCAGGCCAGCCGGATGGCCATGACCTGATGACGATGATGAAAAAAATAAAGAAAACTCTGTACAACAGAACAGACAAGACTACTCGTAAAAAAAGCTTGCGGACCAAAGGCACGGAAGAGTTTGCGAAATGGATGGTCGCTTTCGATAAGATTCTGCAAGAGAGATTTCGCACATAAGTTACTACTCTACGCTGAAAACTACTGACTACTCCTCAAAAGAATGGAATGCAAGGTTCTAGTTGTGTAGGTACCTACTTCCACTCTGTCCTGTCAATCGACGCACTGTAACTAATTCCCTTTTCTTTCATATCACTCCTCAAACTATCCATCCGTCTTTGATTTGGCCTACCTCTCCATCAAACATATCTTACTGATATCATTTGTAGGTAACCAATTACCCATAGGAATTCCTAAGTTAGGTATTTATTTGCATGTAATGTAACCCTCCACAAAAATCAATCACTGGCTGGCCGTCTTTCAAGTAAATCTGTACTAACGGGCTCCTTACATAATAAGGGACTCTAATTTGCCCGAGGACGCCATATTTAATTCCAATAAATATTTTATTGGGGCACTCAGGTACCGTTCCTACTGTTAAGAGGGAACCCTAGTTGATGACCAGAGGGAAAACACAACAGAAGTTCCAATCAGGGTTTTCTGAAATGACGTAGCACTGAGGCAGTGTTGCCAGATGAGTCGAGCGTCAAGTTGCCGAAGATCTTCATCCCAATTAGTCTAAATTCGTCCAATTAAAATGCAAAGTAGCCTAGAATCATAATTTTATTTAATTCAAGATTCATTCAAAAATGAATTTGAGAATTTTCCACCAATTCCAGACGTTCAAACTCATGACAATTTGTTGGTACATTGTAGGTCAGCCGAGCCGCTACTACTTGTCTTATTTACTAAATTAATGTCCATCAGGATGGACATTAATTTACTGGACTGGACTATCATTTCAGGAACGCATTGTAGCCATTAATTTACTTTTTTAGTAAATCTTCTGTGTACCTATATGTAAAAGCGAAATACCTAGGTTTGTGGATGGGTGAGTTGACCATCTTAACATAACGAGACTTCTCCGTGCCTCGGAAAGCACGTTAAGCCGTTGGTCCCGGCTGTCATTTGGCGATCTTTGGCTGTCGTTAAGAATTGTCAGAAGCCAGAAAATCTGACACCAGTCTTGCCAAGAAGTACCGTGCTCCCCAGTTAATGGGTTGTAGAGGTGTGGTAGGTAGCCGCTCTATGTAAAACTTGTATTTAGCTGAATTCGGCTTGTCTGGGAGCCGACCCCAATATAGTTGGGAAAAGGCTAGGCAGATGATGATGATAAAAAAATTATACCAGCAATCTCACAAGTCGTTTGTAGTGAACCTTCTGACTCGTATCCCTTTAGTGACTGAACCCGAGCCACTCAGAGTAAATAATTACATTTACGGTAGAGTTTTTGGAGGAAAAAACGTTTGAAAGATACATACCCAACTACTATTTGTTCAGTTAAGTTATTAAAAGGTTATTTTCCTTTGGCTAATGATTTGAAGTGTCTGGTTATTTACTTCTGATAGAAAGGTTTCATCTTTTTTCGAAAATCGGGCTTGTAATGGGGCGTTAGATTTTCTTTGCGAGGTTTTCCTGCTGAAAAGTATTTAAGTAGGTTCTATTCGCTTGTCAAAAGGATTGTTTGTTTACCTTTGGTATCTACGAAGTTCAGGTACACTTCCGTACCCTCCAATTGTGCCTTTTACATGTCATTGTGTAAAATTACGGATAGATATCATGATGTGTGGTCACCCGAACAGGTTTACTGAAATCTGTCTGGTCTTTTCTTCACTAGACCATTTTTCAGACACTGATCTGGTCGGAGTGAGGACTATTTTTATTTCCTTTATTCATTAAACTTACATACTAATTTACATGTTTAATATTTCTTTTAAAAAAACACATAAAAAAACATTTAAAAATATAAAAAGTAGTGATCCGCCGCCGGTGACGGGAGCAGGGTCCAAGCTAGGTACCGGTGGTTAGGGCTCCAGAGAAAGGAACTTCCTCATAATACGAGCCGTATCGAGGAGTAGGTACTGCCTTCTGTGTCGGGCCCTTTAACCAACCGTGTAACGCCTGTATTAGCTTCTACAGATGGTCGTCGAAGCTTTTTGGCCATTAGGCCATTGGCCGTAACGACAGCCGAGTCCACATTCCAGATTCTATTATTATTATTATTTATTTAAATCGAATACAAATGATTCATATTAGTTACAGTACCTACATATATTATGAAAAAACTTTTTTTCATAATATATGTACATAGGTAGAGAAATTATAACTAATCTAATAAAGATTTATTACAATTTTACGCAGTCTGTTATTATACCGACTTGCTATTAATTATGATTTGCAGTATATTAGCTATTATTTTGCATGTTTCGGACTTTTTGAAATACTTAAATGTTTTCAAATATTAATTTTTGACATACCGAACTGCTTTTTGCCGAAACCATGTTCACAAAGATTGTTTATGAGGAACCGGTACAACGAATAAAAGCAAATATCTTATGACTAAACTGGTTTTTGAAGAAATATAAAATCAATCTGACAGCTTACGAATTCCTCTACAAGATGGCGTAGAACTAATTCATATCATGAAATTATTGACTGAGGTGGTTTTTGTAATAAAGTCTTCAATTTTCCAGTGAAATATACATTATGTATGTAAGTATATGTTTTTAATACCTACACACTTCTTGCGTCTAACGATCCCTTCATACCCAATCTATCATCCATCTAATTGCCACGCTAGCAGCCGTCAACCCTCCACCGCTGCCAAACTGCAAAGTTTAGGGCACTTGATTGTACTAACGAGTTCCACCGCAGCGGCCGAGGGTTAATTATACGAGTTTAAGGCTTAGATAGCATTGGATCAATATGTAGGCTTGATTGTTTGTTGGATGACGGAGTCAATCAATCAGGATTGCTAACTATATTGTGTTTAAATTAGAGAGAGGAGCTCGTGGCTAAATTATAACAGCCGCGCGGGTCAATCTTCTAGGTTAAGCAACGCTTGCCGAGGTTGGTCTGTGGATGGGTGACCATCTTAACATAACGAGACTTCTCCGTGCCTCGGAAAGCACGTTAAGCCGTTGGTCCCGGCTGTCATTTGGAGATCTTTGGCAGTCGTTACGGATTGTCAGAAGCTAGAAAATCTGACACCAGTCTTGCCAAGAAGTACCGTGTTCCCCAGTTAATAGGTTGTGGAGGTCTGGTAGGCAGCCGCTCCACGTTAAATACTGGTATTCAGCTGAATCCAGCTTGACTGGGAGCCGACCCCAATCATCTGCCTAGCCTTTCCCAACTATATTGGGGTCGGCTCCCAGACAAGCCGGATTCAGCTGAATACCAGTATTTTATGTAAACCGGCTGCCTACCACAACCCATTAACTGGGGAACACGGGGCCCAATGTAGTTGGGAAAACGCTGGGAAAAATCTGATTGTGTTTAATACTTAGTGTCCTACAAACAAGGACTTGACTGTAAGGTGGTCTCGAGATCGCAAGCGCGATTCCGGTGATTCGGGCCATTGCGTTGGTCGATGTTCATCATAGAGAATGTTCATTTATTATTTTGTTGTATGTGTGTATATAATATTATGAACATTAGTTGATTTGTATTATTTTATATGTTTCTTTTTAGTAAGTATGTATTCCGTGAGTGTGTCGGTGGTATTACAGGCCCTATCAGAACACCAGCACTGTGGTATTTATCTATTTATTAAATATCGCAGCATATGCTGAGATAGGCACCTTTTTGGCCTAGCACAGTTTAAAATTAATTTTAAGCTTTTAATTATGTATTTTTTGTTGTTTGTTTTGTGCGAGTTCTAAATAAACATTTTTCTTTCTTTGTTTCTTTATTTCGATGAAAAACCCAGTAGTGGGAGGCCTAAAAGTCTATATCAAAACAGTCATTCGTCTGAATGACGATTGATCAAGATTGCCAATCCAATTCTAAATGATATGGTGTTTTTGGCAGATTGCGATCGACTTAAGAATGCGAGCGTTGCTTAAAAATAAGTAGGTAAACATTAGCCCTCTGATAACTTATCATGTGGAACAAAAATGGGGCTTTGACGGCTGTTGTAGGTACAAGTTATTTTCATCTGTCTGATGAAAAATGTGCCACTAATAATGAAGTGTAAAGACGATAGGTCGGTATTTTGTAGTAGGTAGGTAATTATTGACCGTCTTCATTAAGTCGTCCTTAATTAAAACCAGTTCAAAAATACTTATTTATCTTGAATTCTCAGCTACAAACTGGCAACAAACATCATAACAAAGCTACATTAATCAATTGTATATTATAATCGAGTTAATTCGCGACAGATGACGGGATATGATCGTTTGGCCGACTTTCCTACTGCGACTGAGTTTTGTATTTTTGTCTCGAGGAATTAATTAATAATTTCACAATGGATGGAATCATTTGTTACCGGTGTTGGCGGGAATGTGGGCTTTGGAGTTGGCACATTTTTTCTTGGTATTTTTTCATTCAGCCTGTTCTGTGAAAGTGCAGGGCGGAGGCCTCCTTTTCTTTGGAGGACACGGTGGAGAATACGGTGAAGGTCTGCTCTGCTTGGGCGGAGCAACGCCGTGTCCTCGTCGAGGCGATCGGCGGCGGTGACCTCTCGCGTCCAGCCCTGGTTCAATCCATGGTGCGGAGCGAGGAGGCATGGGAAGCGGTCACCTCCTTCTGCGAAGCAGTAATGCTGGCGAAGGAGGGGCCAGGTCGCGTGCGGGAGAGGGAATACTCACGCCCAAGCAACAGAAGAATACGCCCCGGGTGTTGGGAAACGCAGGGCGATTCCCGGCCACCGTAGTCGCGGGCCTGCGGATGGCGAGCTGAGCGTGGCTCGCCGTCCGATAGCAACCAGGCTCGGTTCAACGGCGCGTCGTGTTCCACGCGCGCCTCAAAAAGCTGTCAGCAACGAAGACGGGGCCCAATACGGTCTAGGAATTTGTTCGAAAGAGTCACCGCGGCCCTGGAACGCAAAGGACACTAAAAGGATCACGGGTGGGTTTTAGTAAGTAAGAGTCTGACATTCCTTTACGCTCCGCCTAGAGCGGGAGAAGTCATTTGATGATTTCACACCAAGAAAAAATGCTTCCTTTTCTTCATTCCATTCTTCCCGGCTTTGGGCAAGTGTGGACCAGTCACGGTCACCTACATAAATAGTATTATTTAACATATCCCGGCCACCGTATGTTTTCTTTTTTGGCTCAAAATCTATTCAATTACACAGTTGAATTGTTCGTATTTAGTTACCTACTTGACCAATTGCTTTCAAAATCGATTTCTGATAATCTCCAAATAAATACCCTTAACACAAATCCACAGTCATAAACTCATAACTATCACGAAATTGCCTGAAAACATCCTGGAAGTTAGGAAGTTTTGAAGCTATTTTTCCCCAAGTCCACAGTCAGCTCAGCCGCTCCAGTGGGGCCGGCAAAGACAAATTACTTTATTCCCCCCACCTATTTATTTGTCGAGCTTCCCCTGGCTTTCATTATTTTTTTGTTTATAACTGTCCTCCCCTATTTCCGAATCCTCTCCGCTGGAAATGCTGAAATACTTACTTGTCAAGTATACTTACGTTATTTTTTTCCGGAGATATTTTAGGGCATTACTATTCGATTCTACTCATCATCTACCAGTCTTTTCCTAACTATGTTGGGGTCGGCTGTAAGTGTAATGGGATGCAGCTTGAGATACATGTCTCTGAGATAAGTGGATGTCTATCTGACTTCCACTACTATTTTATTCGAAACCTTGGTACCAACTGAACTGGTTATCAGCATTGGCGGGTTCAGGGATCTAGAAAGTCAGGCGTCACGCACGGGCCGCCTCGCAGATGTTGAAGAAAATAAATATGGTAGGTATATTAAAAAATAAAATACTTACTATACATCAATAAACCATGCCAACAGTTGATCTGCCGCCTTAGATGTTTCAAATAAAAAGAAGCAGTATGATTTGGTACATTTTTCTTTGCTTTTAAATTGAGAACGTAATTTGGTCCATATTTGATTCTAAACAAAATGGAGCATTTTCCCGCGCTTTCATTTTCGGAATGCAGGTGTAACAACTTTTAAACTTCCGACATTCTTGTAACTTGGATAACTTTCTTTTAATATTTTTCATATTTCTCTGTCTTCGAAGTTAAAAGTTGTAAATATCTGGAATTGTATCTTTACAAGAGCATAGCACCTTTCAATGGTTGTTATATTTCACGGTGGGATTGGAAAATTGTTTTCTAGGGATAAATAATACTAGTATTACCAACTTATAAATAGCTTTGACGTGAATGTGAATACGTCTTAAAAAATGATCCATAGTGGGAGGCAGTTCCAAAAAAAATGATAATAAAATTGGGAGACACAGTTTACCTATGATCTCTATCCAAAATTTAATTACACCACTGGATAGCTTAACTTCCAAAGGAAAGCATTAAATTCGGAAGTCTATTTCGATAAAATCGGTGATATGAGGATTAGCAGAAGTCTGTAAAATTACACCCTAAATTCACTAGATTTAATAATAGTGAAGCGTGTTCCATCGTCAAGACAGTGGTTAAACACGAGTCAACTAACAATAATAAAAATGGCGCATGTTGAAATCAAATAAGATCCCAGAGCCCCCCAGACCTCACTTATTTTTGCAGTAACAAAATGTGTGAGAGAGATTAGGTAGTGTTAAGTTAGTAGGTAAGTATATACATAGGTAAGTACATGCGAACGGTAGCTTAACGCTAGGCGATGAGATCTCATAGCTCTGGGGTTTTGGTCCATTACCAAATAGCTTAAACCACTGCTTCTGTTTACCTGCTGCTAAGATTTTCTTAATTACACTTTGCGCGGCAGTCCATCTTTATTATTGTCATAATGTTGGTACAAATTACAATACTGTCCACCAACATAACGAAGGCAATAAAAATGCAAAAATAAACATGAATCTCCAACTTGTACTTGCTAACAAGCGCTAATACACTACATTTTTCTTTTATCCCGAATCGTGAATCTCTTTTGAAAAAAAAAGAAACTGTTTATCATACTTAAATATGATCGCCGCTTAAACAAAGCAAAGGAAGTTTTTCGACGGTTTTTTACCCGCTTTTTTTCAACTTTTGTACACAGTTTCAATTCAACAGACGTTACGCATGTATAATTCGGGACTCATTTCAGACTTACCACCATTTTGCCTCACTTGTTGTCCAACAATCAAGAGGCAGAAGTTGCGATGCCTTTGCCGCACTGTTTTGTTTTTTCCTTCTTTTTTTAAGTTCGTTAAAGTGAAGGCACAGGCAATCAACTAGGCAGCCTCGTCCGTTGATTGTTAAGTCTTTGAAACTTGTTTTTTTATGCTGTTTTGTTTGAGGAGTTTTATCAAAAGGTAAAGTATTACCTGGTTGTCTCTGGTGTTTTTTGTCGTGCGACTAAGGATTGTAATTAGAGCTTTTTGTTAGTTACTTTTGTGTTAATAGTATGCTTAGCGACTGGCGCTAGTGTGCTTTGTAGTAAAAGTTCGTTTTAATGGGCTAAGTGAGTGGAAAATGTAGTTAAAATTTTGTTTTCTGGGAAAGAAAAAGGCGAGGGTATAGTCGTTTCGCTGCTTTTATGTTTGGAATAAAAAATAAGTCATCCTTTGATGATTTTAAGTAAGTATTATGTGTTATTGGTGCATTTATCGAGATCGACCGAGGACAGCCAGAAGATTGAATTTTCAGATAGGAAGAAAACTGTGAATAAAACACACTATACAGAGTACCTATATCATTTGGTACCTATCTAACTAAGTTCAAATTATTAAGCATTCGTCTAATAATCTAAACTATAATATTATAAAGCTGAAGAGTTTGTTTGTTTGTTTGTTTGAACGCGCTAATCTCAGGAACTACTGGTTCGAATTGAAAAATTATTTTTGGGTTGAATAGACCATTTATCGACGAAGGATTTAGGCTATATATCATCACGCTTAAGCTAATAGGAGCGGAGCAGCGATAAAGAATGTTTTAAAATCGGGGATTCCACGGGGACGAAGTCGCGGGCAGCAGCTAGTGTTTTATAAAATAACACTTCAGGAACAACGTTGTCCATCTATTGACGGTTCAGGAAAAACATGCCACCACTCCTCTTAAAACCCAATAGTGACGCAAAACCCAATAGTGACGTTAACGTTATATGTCACTTATTAGATCACAACTTGAATACGCCGTATTAATATGGAATCCGTTGTATAAAAGATAGGTACGTAAAAAGCCTGGAAAATGTACAATGCAAATTTCTCAAAGCGGTCGCTACCGTTGTCGCTATTTTTTGACCCCTAATGACTCCTGTAGGGCTGTTATATTGATGGATTTGAAGTCCAGACGCCTTTTTTAGAGATGATGTTTCATTATTATATGACATACCTATTTAGCGGCAGATATGACTGCGCAGATCTGCGGGCGTACCATGACGCCTTAACACGTGAGTCTTCTGAGCGAGTAAAAGGGATGTAGCTATATAGGGTGTATAACTCTATCCCTCTTTATCGCTCGGAAGACTCACGTTTTAACACCTCATGGTACGCCCGCTGGTAAATAGATTAAGTTATGTTGTACCTAGAACATTTATAAGACGCGAGGTGCGCGCAAGGCCACTATTCAACATTCCATCTTGCCGTAGCAACGCTGGAGTTCGCACCTCTACGTCGCATGGCAAATAATTATAACACAATTTTTTCAGACATAGATCTGTTTAAACTATCATATCATAAATTTCGAAACAATGTAATCCAACATTTAACCAAGTGAATCCAAGTCTTAACTGTTTAAACATGGAACTAAATAAATGTTAATTTTAAAAATTGTTGCGTTTTGACAGGTGCCTATGGACCTGACGCCTCAGTGCTGCCATCTGGTGCAAATCATTTCGGTCGACCTTGTAACCGACTTCGTTTTTAGTTCTCAAGCTGCTCTGCATAAGTCAGCAATAGAAAATTTTTATACTTACAAGAAAAAATGGTTTACATTATCACGCGATAGTTTACAATTTTACGGAAACATATTTTATAAAGTAAAATATAGTTTTATTACAATTAGGCAACCATACACACATAATCTCATAACTTATTGGATAGTATATACTATCCAATAAGTTATGAGATGTATACAAGCTAGTAGAAAATATATGTGATAAATATAAAAGCGGGTAAAGAGGGGGAAGGGGGGAGAACTCATATAGCAACTTAAACTTCGTCCACATCGCTGTCAACGGGAAAAGATACCAGAACACTGCTTAAAAGTACCACATTGAATGGCAATGCTGAATCAATGAAAAAATAGTACCTAGTTTATTTTCTAGTCTGCTCGCCTCTTTATACAATCATTAAGTATAATATGTATTTAAGTATCTTTCCTTTGAAATTTCTGAAACAATATTTTTGATTACTTACTTTATTTGCCTCATCTTTTACCAAATCTGGGGTCAGCAATTCAGAATCGCTTAAATTCGTTTTTAACCGATTTCCAAAAAAGGAGGAGGTTCACAAGTCCATTGTATTTCTTGAAATTTTTTTTTGTGTGTGTTACCTCATAACTTTGTTCTGGTTGTCCCGATTTTGACGATTATTTTTATATTCGAAAGCTGCTAGGAGAAATTCCTTATGTGGATCAACGTTAAAAAAAAAACAAATTTAGATCAAATTTTAAACATTAATTTTCGCTCTAGAGTGGGAAGCAATTACCTACTATGATTCTTTCCCGGCTAAAGATGGGGATCAGCATCGGGTCGGGTCTAGTATCGTTTGGCAGGAGTTGAGGTGTAAAATCGATTGAATCTGGAAGAGCTGGAGTCCCTGATTATAACGCTACACTCTTATTAAAAGGTAATGCATATTTATCGAGAAATTAACAAAATAAGTTACTAACCTCAAATTGAATAAGCAGAAAACGGAACGTTAAAATGGGTGTTTGACAACCAAATCTGTCACAATATAGTGTCTGTGGTGTAAATATCGTGCAAAATCGGTAAAACGGAACGTAAAAAAGACATTTCAATCATGTGTCTATGTCAACATTCCGTTTATATTCTGTTTCTTCCCGAGTTGCGTGAATGTTCTCTGTTTGTTTTGAAGTATTATTGTGACCTTTTTCAAACTTGGTAGAAAGAAATAAAAGTGATCCTTTTGAGGAATTAATGAAAGTGATAAATTTTGGATAAAATAAATAACTTTAATTAATGTGATGTGTTTATACCAAATTGTATGTATGTGCAAAAGGCAGTTTACTAGTGTTACAAGGAAAATTTAGGATGCAAGAGCGACCGAAGCGAGGTCGGGACATGGGGCACCCCGACTCGGACAGGTTAGGTTAGAAGGAGTGGCGGAGTCTAGTGAGCGAGCGAAGCGAGCGAGCAGACTCCGCCACTCCTTCGTGGTTATTTTTTTTTAAACCCTTGAGCCCCGCGAAGCGGGGCTCCGACACGCTTTTTAAGCCACTTTAAGTGTTTTCAGGTTAGGTTACTAAAATTCGATTTTCTCGGAAACGGTGCGTTGCCTTTTTACGGGAGTGGTGCCATTGGGGAAGGGTCACCCCCCTCTCCCCTCCCCTCCCCCTCTCCCCCCCCAAATCCTGCCAAACGATACTAAACCTTTACCTCAGCATCTTTCAACCGCTCAAAACGGATCAAAGAAATACTAATTTCAGAGTTTAAGAAATGAAATGTTAGTTCTATATAAATTGTAACGAGCTTCGGGTTCGTTACAATAAAAACAGCAAATTAAATAACCAAAAATGACACTTTAATTACACAACACTAATTACACTATAAACTCACTAATTATAAAACACAATCGTACTACTAATCACTTTAGTTCGCAGTTGAAGATCGCTCTCAAAGTAATCGCTTGTATCGCAAATTAATCCAATACTGACTCGGTCGGTTTTTTTTTTTGAAACGACCACTCGCAGTTCAGCACAAAGGCTGGTTACTGCTCAACCGGACAATAATAATAACGACTCGGTCGGTATATATGCCAGCCTTATATAGGGCACCGGTTATATATTCCAGAACCTTCCATCGTAGAAAGATCGCGGACATATCGGCCGCGACTGACTAGGGTTCGAGAATTCTAGAATGTTCTGACTTAGGAAAGTCTCGAAGGTTCTTGACTTTACTAGTTCTGCTACTCGATATCAGATGGTGTTAGTGGTAACGAATGCAGCTATCTTTGTTGCTTAATTGTGGCGCGCAACAATATGTATAATTATGTGAACATGCAAAACTAGACCTATCATAATCGAGGCATGATTTTGAAGATATGATAACAGTTGCACCCATGCACAACTCTGAAAAACCATACTTACATACATCAAAATACGTATATCTACTTAAAAAAAACTAGCTATGCTTTTTTGTAAATCTGTAACTATTTTTACAACTGTCTAATTCATCTACCACATTTTTCTTTCCAGCCAGTTATTCAACGGAAAGTCTGAAGTTATGTGCCATAGAGAATACTCTTTTGTTTTTCCCACAAAAGAGCAGAGCATTCCATCTGAGGTCAAGTGCCTCGCTTCCTTGTGTTACCCCTGCCTTTTGGCTGACGAAAAATGGGTTAAGTATTATCCAAGTATATTGCCATAATTAGCTCTCGTATGAAGCACAGCATTCACATTTTAATCTCGGCAAAAGTCGAGAGAGCACGGTATTAATACTTTATTAAAAATAATCTCATAACTCTATGGGCTGTTTATTTTTTTTCGCGTAATAGGCGCACTTTTCACATCGCTTTCATTCGGTGGGTCGCCATTTTTTCTGGGAATTTCGCTCTCTAACAAATGTGTAGTATTACGGGTGCACAGTGGGCTCATACGTGTGGCGATGTGGAAGAAATGTTAGGTATTTTTAATAAGGTTTTGTTTTTAGCAGTTTGTTCTAACCCATTTACCTTATAAAAAATATACCTACTTTGTAATAAATAATTAAAATCATAAAAATATAATTATATTTTTACTGCAAACGGAGAATGAGTCTTCCATTTTTGATCATAATAAAATTGTTTTTGTTCAAGTAAAAGTTTTATATTAGGGGTATTGATAGTCTCGCGTTTCGCAATTATCTCATTTGATGGTGCCTATAAAATTAAAATATTTGCGTGAAAATACTGTTATCGATGATTTGGTGATGAAGGATTCGTAAGGCGCCGTAAGATTTTTTTAAAGGCTAGGCAATCATCGACTGACTTCTTTCGCTCAAGACGGAGCAGAAGGGAGTGTCAGACTCTTACTGATAAAACAAAGTCGTCTCCCGCTGTCTGTCTCTATGTACCTATGCTTAGATCTTTAAAACTACGCAACGGATTATGATGCGTTTTTTTTTGTAGATAGAGTTATTAAATAGGATGATTTATATGTTTATAAATCATGCATAATATAGAAGACATTTAGTATCACCATTGCACCCGTGCGAAGCCGGGGTGGGTCACTAGTAATAAATTAAAAGAAAACGTATGGCAACTGGATGATAATAGATAAATTTATTTTTCACCATCGCAATTCAGTGCATTTTTGGAACCTACGTTCAACGTCCACGAATCTAACAATTGAAAACCGCTAAAACAAAACTTTTACAGACCAACTGAACATTTTGTCCACAGTCAAACCGACGCGTACCACAGTCCAAACAGGCGTATAACAGCAATTTAGCAAGCGATGTTCGTACGATATAAATCCCTACCTGTAATGCGATTTACTTGATTTAATATACAACGCAATGTTTTTTGCTGGGGTACATATTGGGTGCTCGCTGTGGCGGCTGACGTATGACAGATGTCACATTTGCATGTTCTTCATAAGTGGTGATGTATTGGGTTTTTTCGTGTTTGTGGGCTGGTTTTCATGATGTAGTGTAATGGGATAGTGGTTTTTTGTCTATTATGCTGAGTATGGCACTCAGTGTGTCTGCAGAGGCTCTATCTTGGCCCGATGAATGAGGGTTTTCTGGAAAATTCATGCCATCAGTTAATTGGCGCCACTAGTGTAAGAGGTCTTCCTCGTTGAGAACGTGACTTAGGTCAACTTAACTAAAGTCGAAAATTAAAAGTTTTTGACAGGTTGACGTCGGGGGGGGGAGATTGGGAGATTTGGATCAGCGGGCGTACCATGAGGTGTTAAAACGTGAGTCTTCCGAGCGAGAAAGAGGGATAGAGTTATACACCCTATATAGCTCTATCCCTTTTTCTCGCTCGGAAGACTCACGTTTTAAGACGTCATGGTACGCCCGCAAGACGATATCTTAACGCTGTCGTCAATTTCTCTCGTGTTACTAAATATAAGAGATTTATTTATTCATAAAACCATGTGAAGTGGAGATTTAACAGGTGCTTGGACGAGACTTCTTGAAAATAAGGTGATTAAGTATAATATTTATGATAAGAATGTTCGGACACATGTTGGTCATGCTTCATAGAACAATCTAGGGTGTAGTAGCCAATGTCAAACTTGTTGATATGTATGTGTTGATATATTTACATATTAACATACAGGTGTGCTTACTGTTTTTTTTTTTAATATTTAATTTAACTCACGTACTGAGCCATTGCTGTTGTATAAATCAATGGTTGCAAAATTTATAAATATGTGAGTACTATTACCAGCAAACTTACTAATTTTATTTTACCTCTGCTGGTATTATTTTGTACTTGTTATTTATTTATCATACTATATTTATTTATTAGTAGTTTATAGGTTTTGTTATTTTGGGTGTATCGTCCCGCCATATAGATAACTGATTAATAAAGTATACAAAATATTGTGAAACTTTTCAACCGACTTCCAAAAAAGGAGGAGGTTCTCAATTCGACTGTTTTTTTTTACCTCATAACTTTGTATTGGGTGTACCGATTTTGATGAGTAGGTGTTCAAAAAACGACAAAGCAACCACAAACACCGAGTTCCAAAATTAAAGTTATTTTGTACTTTTTGTTTTTTTTTTTTATATTTTAAAACAGTAAGTAACTATGGAGTTTCTTGTCCGTTCTTCTGCATAAGAATCTATTTTTTTCGAATGGACAACCAGAGTCACTACAAAATTTTAATTTCAAACTGTGAATTTGACGTTCAAAATTGCCCTTTAAATGGTCTTGTTGAAATAAATGAATTTACTTTGACTTCGAATTAAAGCGGCCACCTGATGCACGTCATTTCGGAAAACCCTCATTGAGATTTGAGTGAGATAAATATGGAGTTATATAACTTCAGTGTATTCATTGACTTGCTCACTCTAGTGGAAGGACATCCTCTCCACAATTTAAGAATTTGTTTCCACAAATCATATCGTATGCGTGTTGTGGGCACACGGACAAATTATTGTTTTTATTTTATTTTTATTGTGAAATGGATATGCTCTTGACTCTAGTCTAGGTCGCAGGTAACAGAGACAAAGTCTACGATGGAATGAGCTTACCCAGAAGAAGCCTGTTCACTCTAACTTTGAAGAGATTAGGGTTGAATGCGTTCGGAAACACAGACGCAGGCAGAGAGTTCCACTCCTTTGCTGTGCGCATTACAAAAGATGATTGAAAACGCTTGATGCGAATTGGTGGAATAGCAACAAGGTAGGGATGGTAACTTACAATGCGTCTAGATGTCCTACGGTAGAAGGGGCTGGTGGGATGAAGACGTGGAGTTCATGTGCACACTCGCCGAAGTACAATCTGTAGAAGACTGATAAGCAGGCGATGACCCAGGCTGTCAAGCTTGGCATATGTTCGACCAATATAGTTGTGGCCGAGTGGTAACGGCCCCGACTTACTTACGAATTGTAGGTCGCGGGTTCAAACCCAGCCAGGCACATTACTTTGTGTAATTACTTTTATCACCACTGCTCTCAAAACGGTGAAGGAAAACATCGTGAGGAAACCGGCATGTCCTAGAACCAAAAATTCGAAGACATGTGACATTCACCAACCCGCACTGGGCCCGCGTGCTGGATTACGGCCCATTCCCTCTCCTAGAGAGGAGGCCTGTGTCCCAGCAGTGAGAACGTTAAAAGGCTGACTATGCTTATGCTTTGCAATATACTGAGTTCTGGGCACCGAAAATTTTAAGAATACTTAAGTTTACGATCTCAAATTGGGCTGCCAAATAAGTGCCATGTGAGCGTCATAATGAGATGACAGAAATTGAAAAAGTTCAAAGAAACAAGGAAGTATGAAAACGACTACACAGTTTTAGCCACCAAAACTAAAGAAGCATTGGCTCGTTTGTACGACTAGCTTCAGCCGGCGGCTTCAGTCGTGAGAAAGCAAGTCAAACCCTTTCATTTCATGCCACACTCGAGTATGTTTGCTGAATTCAGTAAATTCATCCCCTGAATACACAAACCAAATCCTTTCATTCGATACTCTACTCGGATATATTCGCTTACTAGAAATCGTTTATTAATTCCTTCTTCCATCCCCCCATAACTATTAAACGGCTGAATAAATTTTCTTCAAACATAGCTAAGAATTATTTCGACTAATTCACCCTTCAAATAAAAAAACAAAATCAAAATCGGATCATCCCTTTTGGAGTTACGATGCCACAGACACGTCAAACTTATAACATCCCGTCGTTTTTGCGTCGGGATTTAAAAACGACTCCTCACAGTTTTAGCTACTAAAACTAAATAATTACTGGCTTATTTATACGACTTGCTTCAGTTGGTGGCTTCGGTCGTGAGAAACTCATACAAATCCAAAGATAATAATAATATACTATATGCATCCTATCGTATCGTCCTAATTCGAAACTCTTCTACTTTTGCGCCAAGTTTTACACAAATCCGTTCAGACGTTACCGTTACGATGTGAAAGGTAACAAACAGACAGACGAAGATATTTTTGGATTTTTTACTAACAGTTCACCCACGGCTTCGTCTGCGCAAATTTAGAACAAAAAATTTCCACCTCCTACTTACCCCTTTACGGTGGAGTTTTTAATCCTTTATCTGAAGTCTCCTATTCATAACTCACCTCCGTGGCGAATTTCATTTTCATAGGTCTAGTAGTTTCTGAGATTTTGTGATTAATCGGTGAGCCAATGAATGAATGACTTTTTGATTTTATATAAATACAAGACGCTGCCCTTTTTTTCTGTATGGGAAATCATAAAATGATTGCTCCCGCTCTGGGCGGAGTGAAACGGAGTGTTAGACTCTTACTGACTAAAACCCACCCGTGATCCTCTTAGTGCCCTTTGCGTTCCAGGGCCGTGGTGAGTGTATCGATCAAATTCCTGCACCCTAGCAGGCACTGACAGTCTGGGGCCCCGTCTTAAAAAAAAATAGTTCGTGAAACATCTTATCCAAAGACGAACATCACAAAATGTAATGTTTTTCAACAGGCTTAATGTGTTACACACCAGTGTAAACTAACTCCTATTAATATTTTAAATACATCTAAAAACCACCATTAGTCCTAATTGCAGTTTAACTAAACATTACTTCATTTAAATTGCTAAACTATGACGTCTATTTGACCCAAAATCATGGCAATCAGAATTGATTGAGCAAAACGGCTAATTACCTACGTACCTAAAGTACGTGGTATTTTAACGCCATATTTTGGGATATTTTTAGTTGTAGTTAGTTAAGAGTTTTTTTTTAAGGGCACATATAGTAATAGCACAGATAATATAATACTAAAGTAGTAATAGTCTATTAACTCTATTGTCTATACTAATATTATAAAGAGGAATGATTTGTATTTTGTATGTAACGAATAAACTCAAAAACTGCTGGACCGATTTCAAAAACTCTATCACCATTAGATAGCTACATTCACCCTGAGTACGTTTTATCCTCGTATTCCCACGGGAACGGGATCTACGCGGGTGAAAGCGCGGGGCGCTGCTAGTTATATTATAAAGAGGTAAAGTTTATGAGTTTAGTTGTAGGGGCTATATCGGGCCTGCGCAACCAGACCCGAGTCGACGGTGCGTCGTGTTCCACGCGCGCCTCAAAGAGCCGTCAGCGACGTAGACGGGGCCCCATAGCGTCAGTGCCTGCTAGGGTTGCGGAATTTGTTCGAAAGAGTCACCGCGGCCCTGGAACGCAAAGGGCACAAGAAGGATCACGGGTGAGTTTTAGTCAGTAAGAGTCTGACACTCCCTTCCGCTCCGCCCAGAGCGGGAGAAGTCATTCGATGATTTCCCATCCAAAAAAAAGGGGGTACAATATCTCTGGATCAACTGAACCGATTTTGAAAATTCTTTTATCAATAGAAAGTCACATTATGTGTGAGTGTCAAAGGTTATCTTTTCTTCCCGTATTCCCACAGGAATGGAAACTAAGCGGGAGAACCCGCGGGGCGCAGCTATTAGTTACCTACACGTAAATAGATAATCATTTATAATAAAACGGTTTATTTTATTAAGCGACTTTGACGACCACAACCCAGTTACTGGACAACGTATCCTCTAACCTTGTACCTAAATCTAGTTTCTGTAAGACACATGAAAACAGAATAATCTTTTATTCGAGAACATAGTCGTTGTATGCAAAACTTCGCAGTTTGATCGAAAAGTAAAATATCATTGGAGATATCGAGTGATTACATCACAATAAATCGATTCGACGTCCAAAGAGTTAAAAGTGGGGAAAATTTCACAATCAGATTTTGATTTTACTATTTGTTCTCGTGAATATGTGGACGGGAATATTTTCATCGTATATTTGGAGTAACTTCGCTTGCGGTAAAATTTTGTTTACGCATAAAAATTGCCTGTACACATCTAGCTCTGTACCTAAATTCGTCAAATGCGCGCTTTAGCAAAAAGCGCTTTAGGCGTAAACGCGTAACAAACACTGTCGGGTTTATAATATTAAAGAATGTGATAGATTTTAAATGTGATAGAGTAACAACGAATCTTCCTGCCTTCTCCCAATTGTGTCTGAGTCAGCATTCGTTCAAGTTCCCTGGAACGCGGCGGGCACTAAGAGGAACACGGATGGGTTTTAATCAGTAAGAGGCTGACATTCCCTTTAGCAGATTTTTTTTCAAATGATTTCTTCTGCTATGGGGTCCTTCCCAGAGCAGAAGAAGCCATTTGATAATTTCCCACAAAAAAAAATCAATCATTCAGTCAAACAGAGCTACGAGAACGAGAACACGGAAGAAACTCGGTATGTTAAGATGGTCAGCAATCCACAGACCAACCGCGGCAAGCGTTGCTTAACCTTGAAGATAGACCCGTGCTGGTGTTATTGTTTATTCACAAATCCTCTGAAAACCTACACGATACAGAATAAGGCACAAGAACTAATCCGCGAGCAAACAGTAGTAAAAAATTAAATTTCAATAACCTAACTCCTAGATGTAGTACAGAAAATTAAAAGAGGAGTAAGAAGGTGACAAGGTGGTATCCCAGGGAAGGTAAAAGGAAAAGAGGCAGACCGCAGAAAAGGTGGGTGGGAGAAGTAGCAGGAGTGATGTGGAACAGAGTGGCTCTATTAAGAACAGAATGGAAAAGGTTGGAGGAGGCCTTCGCCGATTGGCAAACAGATCTGCAAAAAATAAAAAAGCAGCAAATACTAGAATAAGTTTTAAATATACTTTAAGTTTTATGTTTGCTTTAGAATATTGTTATTAGGTTAAGCTATGTCGATCTGAATAAAGGCTATTATTATTATTATTAACCTAACTCCTGAAAACCTATAGTAGTATCCTCTCACAATATAAATGGCGCGATGCGAACTCCTGCCAGCGACGATAACTCACCACTGCACTGGCACGGTACACCTACCGCCATAACTAGCGCCAGTAGCCAGTGGCGGCCTCAGGGGGTGGCGAGTAGGGCCACCGCCCGGGGCCTTGCACTTGCAGGGGCCTCATGCAACCCGACTCCAAAAACCTTACATTTGAAACGCATTATAGGTATATTTATCGTTTTACGTTTTGTATTTAGTAGATATATCTATACCTATATACAATATAGATGTTTAAGTTTCAACATTACATAGATACTGACCTAAATGTATTGTATTTTATATTTGTTAGTGTACTTATATAATTTAATTTAACATTTGTATGCCACCTACTGTGGCAGGACACACAGAGATATTAGCCTGTAATTGTTCCATCCATTTTTTACCTGTTTATTTCTTAAAAAAATAAAATAGTTTATTTCTTTACAATATTATTCAGTGGCTAGAACCACCCAGTAAGCATGCAGTAATGCTTGTATTGGGTGGTTCTGCTCCTCCCAGAGATCAATATAGCTATTTTTAGGTAGGTCTACATAGCTAAACTATTTTAAGTATTTTTTACAAACAAGAACAGAATGAAAGAAAAGATACTGGTATGACTCTTTGTATGTGTGTGTGTGTGTATGTATGTGTATGTGTAAGTGTATGTGTGTGAGTATATACATATGTGTGTTGTGAATTATCTTGGTTGGGTGATTTCAAGCCCTGCGATGCAGTATCTTGGGATCAGGAAGTACCACTAGAAATCATGTGTATTGTCTAGAGTTAGTTTTTAAATAATAAGTTCTCAATATTACAATATCCAAGCGGCTCGAGTTCTTGGATATACAGTGCCTTGAAAACTCACGTGACGTCACTACGTTGCTACAATTTTTACCAGCGACGTGACGTCACGTGAGTTTTCAACGCACTGTATCGTCTTCATTTTTTGTTTACGTGAAAAATGAAAAAATACGTGTCCAATATTTTTTGTAAATCTATCAGACGGACTAATTAGATTTTTACAGTAAAATACCCTGTTGTTGTTATACATTCATTGTATTGAAGGTTATAGATAGTATATTTGTTGTGAAGCTCATTAAAATCTGTGTATACACATAAATTATTTCACAGTACCTAAATAGTAATAAGTGCAATCGAATTTGAGTAATTCGATGACACAAGATTCCCAATTCCACTTCACTAACTTCGTAGCTCATTGTGATTTTAATTTACTTAAATATTAAACTTAGAAAAAGCCGCAAACATAATCAGAAATAATACATTTCAAAAAGAACAAGAGCCTCGTAAAGCTCTGCCACCCAGAACCTTGAAAAGATCTGCCACCCGGGACCTTGCAAAGATCTACCACAGGAGGCACGCAAAGATTTGCCGCTCAGGGCCTCGCAAAGCTCTACAGCCCGAGGCCTCGCAAAGATCTGCCATCAGGGGCCTCATAACGGTAAAGGCCGCCACTGCAAGCAGCTCCTCTCGACGCTCGCCTCCGATCACATCGTTTGTTACAAGGATCGCATGCTATTGTTTTCAATTTTTGATTAATAGAGGTAGCAACGTCTGTTAAGCAGCTCGGGTTTCTGGTTTTAAATCCAAAAGTTTTTAGAAGCTTGTGGGTAAATAGTTACAACTGGGCGGGTCAATCTTCGAGGCCGTACGAACGACACTTGCCGTGGTGAGTAGGTTGATGGTTGATGGACCCACCACGTAGCAAACCTGACCGAATCTGAATGCGATTGAAAATATATTAAATAATAAAAACAACATGGATTTATTAGAGTTCCTCCGTGCAATTGCAATTCACACAACATTTTAAAATGTACCTATAAAAGATAATAATTAAAGATTAAAATGTGATTTATTAGTAAATTTTGTGTTTTTCTTGTATTCTTAAAAAATATATTGATCTTTCGATAAAATGAATATGCGATGCTGTTAAATATTTGTGAACGCAACCTGTATTGGTACGCATTTTTATACTATAGAGGGCTCTGCTCTCCGCTTCCTTTCGCGCCCTCTTGTCTTTGACACAACGATAAATCTGTGCAACTGTAATTCTTTTGGAAATATACTTTTTATTCAATCAGTCTTCTTTTAATCATAAAATCACACCACGAATAATTCCTTCATGGTAGCAGAGCGTGGTTTGTTTGTGATCGTGAAGAAATCAGGAAATAAAAGTATATCGGAAAAATACTTTGGTTAAGACTTTTTTTCAACACGTGCTGAAGCCGGCAAGTGAAAAAAAATATTCTCAGGACCTACCCCGAAAGAACCAAAATGGGCTCGTATATGTTTAATTTAGAGAAACTCACAGGTCGTGAAAACTTCGCGACATGGAAATTTAGCGTTAGAACATATCTGGAGCACGAGGACCTTTGGGAGTGCGTGGAGCCTAGTTCGGGTGACGAAGTTGATCATAAAAAGGATATTAAGGCCAAATCAAAATTGATTCTGCTGATTGATCCTCAGAACTATGTCCATGTCCAAGATTGCAAGACCGCACGTGAGGTTTGGAATAACCTAAAAAGGGCCTTCGATGATAGTGGACTGACAAGGAAAGTAGGACTGTTGAAGGACTTAGTTAACACATCACTCGAATCGAGCAATAGTGTCGAGGACTACGTAAACAGAATTATGTCAACTGCGCACAAACTAAGAAATATAAACTTCGAAGTTAATGAAGAGTGGCTTGGAACTCTAATGCTTGCAGGTCTTCCTGATGTGTATGCGCCTATGATAATGGGTCTAGAAAGTTCTGGTGTACAGATTAGCGCTGACTTGGTAAAAACAAAGCTGATACAAGAAGTAAAGTCCACAGATTCAAGTGCAGCGCTATACACAAACTCACAGAAGACCAAGAACAATCAACATCCTAATAAACCCAAGGGACCGAGGTGTTACAATTGTAACAAGCATGGCCACTATGCAAAGTTCTGCAAGAGTTCAAAGAAAACGACAAACAAACAGCATAAAAATGGAGATAGTACTAATTTTGTTGCAGCGTTTTCAGCTACATTGGATGGATTAAGTGAGAAGTGGTTTATAGACTCAGGTGCATCTATGCACATGTCTGGAAAACGAGATTGGATGTACAATGTCAACAAACCACCAGTGAAGAGCATAACGGTAGCCAACAGAGAGCCGTTGTCAGTAGATGGTGTTGGATGCATCAACATTAGTCTGCCCGAAGGGAATATTCAGGTGAAAAATGTTCTCTATGTTCCTGGCTTAGCAGCCAATCTACTCTCTGTCAGTAGTATAGTCAGAAGTGGCTACAAAATAACATTCAATGACAAAGGTTGCTATATTCATAATGGCAATAATAAAATAGTTTGTTCAGCAACACTCAATAATAAGCTTTATGTGCTAAACACAGTAAATAGTTCTGAGACTGCCCACTTATTATCATATAATGAAAATGTGAACAACACCTATTTATGGCATCTGCGCATGGCTCATCTAAATGTTTCAGATATAAATAAGCTGTCTACCTGTGCTGAGGGAGTGACTCTGAACGAAAAGAAAACTACCAACATTACGTGCACACATTGTTCGGAGGGTAAGCAGACGAGACTTCCATTCAATAATGCAGGATCTAGAGCCACACAGCCTCTGGAGCTCATTCACTCAGATTTATGTGGTCCAATGGAAAACGAGTCGTGCTCAGGTAAGAAATACTTCATAACATTTGTTGATGATTACACTCGTATGGTTCATGTATATCTAATGAAGGACAAACTTAGTGCACTGGAAATTTTCAAAGATTTTAAGGCAAAAGTAGAAACTAAATTTGAAAAGAAAATAAAAACCCTCCGAACAGATAATGGAAAGGAGTATTGCAACTATCACTTTCAGAATTATTTGTCAAATCATGGAATAACCCATCAGACGTCAACTCCCTATACTCCCCAGCACAATGGCCTCGCAGAGAGGATGAACCGCACTCTAGTCGAGCGTGCTAGGTGTATGTTGTTTTATGCCAATTTAAAAAAAAAATACTGGGCAGAGGCTATAGCTACTGCAGCTTATGTTACAAACCGTTGTCCCACAAAGAGCCTAAAGAGTAAGACTCCATATGAAATGTGGCATGGACATAAACCTGATTTATCTCATATTAGAATATTTGGTTCTGATGCCATGGTCCACATCCCGAAGGTGAAGAGGCAAAAATGGGACAAAAAGTCAACAAAAATGACACTGGTAGGATACTGTGATAATAGTAAAGGGTACCGCTTACTAGACACCAAAACTAACAAGATAATTAAGAGTAGAGATGTGATTTTTCATGAAAAATTTGATAGTAACTTGTCTTGTGATAACAATGTTCCAGTTGATATGTGTGGTGAGGACCACCCATCAGAAAGCTCTAGTTCATCAGTTGCAGGAAAAATCAGTCATGACAGCTTGATTGAAGACAGCCCAAGCCAGTCAAACTCAATGAAAATAGGAAGTTCTACAGCCACAGGTAATCAATATAAAATTGATTCTCAAGATGAAGATTCAAGTGAATATCAATCAGGCACAGATGATTTAGATGAGACTTACCAACCTCCTAGACAAGCATATAAATCGCAGGATTATGTCAGTAATATTACTCTGAGGCCACGTAATGTAACAAATAAACAAAAGAATGAGAACAGTTTGTATTGCCTTTATACTAATCTGTCTGACCCACAGACAATAGAGGAAGCCTTGTCATCCCCTCATGCTGTGCAATGGAAAAGTGCCATGGATGAAGAGTACAGTTCCTTAATGAAGAACAACACATGGATCTTGACAGATCTTCCTTCAAACAAAAGGGCTTTACCGTCAAAGTGGGTGTTTAAAACAAAAACAGATCAGGCTGGAAAAATTGTTCGGTATAAGGCAAGGCTGGTCATAAAAGGATTTGCACAGAAGAAAGGTATTGACTACGATGAAATCTATTCTCCTGTAGTGAGGTATCAGACCATTCGCTTTTTACTTAGTCAAGCAGCTAAACATAATTTAGAAATTGAGCAGATGGACGCTGTCTCTGCATTCCTGCAAGGGGAAATAGACACTGATATCTACATGGTACAGCCTAAACTGTATGAGCAAGGATCCAAAGTATGTCATTTACTTAAATCAATATATGGTCTAAAACAAGCTAGTCGCTTATGGAACATAAAACTGAACAATGCACTGCAAACCATAGGAATGCAACAATGTAAGACTGACCCTTGTGTATATTACAATACAGAGAAAAATACTTACATTGCTGTGTGGGTTGATGACCTACTTATATTTACTTCTCAAAAAGGAATGAAGGACCTATTAAAGAATAAACTAATGCAACTTTTTGAAATGAAAGACTTGGGAAAAGTGAGTCAATGTTTGGGGTTCAATATAACAAGAAGTGGAAACTCAATTATGTTGGAGCAGAAGAAATATATATGTGAAGTATTGGATAGATTTGGAATGCTGGAATGCAATGCTGTAAAAACACCTATAGAAGTTGCACTAAAATTCAGCCATGATGTAAAGACTGAAACGAGAACTGATTTTCCTTATCGACAGATCATTGGCTGTTTGCTATACATAGCTCAAGGCACAAGGCCAGATATTGCATTTGCAGTCAACACATTAAGTAGATATAATAATGAACCAAAAACTGAACATGTTGCTGCAGTAAAGAGAGTGCTGAGGTACCTACAGGGAACCAAGGATCTCAAACTTATATATACCAAAGATGGTAACATGAACATCGTGGGATACTGTGATGCAGACTGGGCCGGTGACATCCTCGACCGCAAGTCGTGCACTGGTTATATATTTATATTGCAGGGAGGTGCTATCTCATGGTCATCGCGCAAGCAGCAAACCGTGGCCCTGTCAACGGCGGAAGCAGAATATATGGCAATGTCCTCAGCCACGCAGGAGGCGCTATGGTTGCGCCAGCTTAGTGGGGAGCTTGGCTGTGAGCTGAACGAACCCCTCATCATCTTTAGTGATAGTCAAAGTGCCATAAAACTTTCTACAAGTGATTGCTATTTACCTCGAACTAAGCATATTGATATAAGACATCATTTTCTCAAGCAACATGTTTATAATTGTGATATTAAATTCTGTTACTGTAAGGGTAGTGAAATGATAGCAGATATTCTAACCAAAGGTACTAACTCAGAGAAACATATGTATTGTTTAGTAAAAATGGGGCTTGCGTTCAGGGGTGGGTGTTAAATATTTGTGAACGCAACCTGTATTGGTACGCATTTTTATACTATAGAGGGCTCTGCTCTCCGCTTCCTTTCGCGCCCTCTTGTCTTTGACACAACGATAAATCTGTGCAACTGTAATTCTTTTGGAAATATACTTTTTATTCAATCAGTCTTCTTATAGTCATAAAATCACACCACGAATAATTCCTTCAATCGTCGTTGAACGCAATCAAACAAACATTCGATATTTTGAATACTCGATGTATTGAGTGTGCGATGTATTGAATGTTCGATTTAATAACCATTCGATATTATGAACGTTCGAGTATTTAGACGTTCGATTTATAGTGGTCGATCAATTGATATTCGATTATTTGTTATTCGATTTGGCATAGTACACCCCCACCCAATACATGCCGAGTACCCTCAGTGTTTCCGAAAGCACATTAAGCCGTTGGTCTGTCAGCAAACCTGACCAAATCTGACCCTAGTCTTGCAAAGGAGTATAGTTTTACTCTGTTACTGCAATATATGTCATTCAGGCGACCTATTATGACGTCTTAAATCCATCATGATTTCTGTGTCAGAGAGAGACGGAGTTACACAAGACAAATAGCACTATCTCTTTCCCTCACACGAATCATGATAGCATTGGCACTTCGTAATACGGCCACAGGTCATTCTCTCACGATACTATTACGAGGCCATTGTATGAGCAAAGATCGACCATCATGAATTTAGCAGATTACGAACTTTTAGCAAAATGACAATGGGATCGTGTTGGAATGACGAATTTATAAAAATAGCAGACTTGGGGCCCTGATCGGAGGCTCTCCTTTCAATGGTGGTGGCGGAACTTCTAGCCGGTTCAGAGAATCTCTATAAAACACTAGAGATATGTTTTTCCTCTGACAGAAACAAAACAAAAAAAATACATGTGGCACTCGGGGACTGCCGCGGTAAAGCTATTGCATAGCATTTGTTATCAACTTATGCAATTATATATTTAGTACTCTGCGTCATTGTGATATGGTCTCGATATGTTCACCTGGGTTACTGTACTAATGTAAATCACATACGTTTCACTTAACTTTGTCACACCGATTGTTTCCGAACGCAAACGTTCGGGTCGGCTCGGTGACGGCGAGCGACCATTTTAAAAGGCGGGGCCTAATCGAATGACGTAGCGGTGTTAGGTTATTTTCGTTACGGAATTTCTGGATTCGGTTGCCACGCTCAAGGCCCGCGATAGAAGCTATACAATAGCTTAAAAAAATCTAGAAAATTCTTTTGACTCCAACGTAGAAATGATGTAATACATCCTTCAGTTCTTCCATTTCTTATTTTATCCACCGGAAAGAGTTCAACATTCTATAATAAAGTTAAAACAACGTTGAAAATCTCTCCAGTTGAGTACTGAAAGAATATTTTCCGTTATTCAAAAGCTAATTAAAGTGTTTGTAAGATGCAAATTCGGACAAAGCACAAACAAACTGTGTTGCAGTCAAACAGATCGCAAATGTGCGCACATAGCACTTCCACCTATTAAGTTTTGTGATGCTGTGCAAGTGTGGATTAAGACTTTTATGATAACGTCGAGATTTTGTTTTCATTTGTTATTTACGTATTTCTATGTAATGTTTATGCTGTGGTCTCCTATACATGAGCAGTGGTGGCCAAGTGGTAATGGCCCCGACTTACGAATAGGTCGCGGGTTCAAACGCAGCCACGCGCATTACATTGTGTAATTTATTTCATCACCACTGCTCTCAAAACGGTGAAGGAAAACATCGTGAGGAAACCGGCTTGTCCTAGAACCAAAAATCGAAGACATGGGAATTTATTTATTTCATTATTCAACAAAATTACATTTGTGTCGAACAGTGGTTTTAATAGTAAATGTCACAATAATTTAATCTACATGATAAAGACAGGAAAGAAAAATATAATAATCTAACTGAATATAATTCAAAAATAAATTGTGACATTCACCAACCCGCACTGGGCCCGCGTGGTGGCCCATTCCGTCTCCTAGAGAGGAGGCCTGTGTCCCAGCAGTGGGAACGTAAAAAGGCTGTTTATGCTTTATTATGCTCCTTTACATAAAAAAGATCATTTAAATGAACCGCTTCTATCATTTTGATTAAATACCTCTTCGGGAATTACGGAAATTTCAACTCCTCATCTTCCCATCCTTATCCTATGATGAACCTAATTGATGATAAAACAACTTGGGGTCGGCGCAACACGTTTTTGCCCTCCATTCTGTCCTGTCAGCCGTCACGCTATTGCTGCCCCCTTTTTCAACCGACTTCCAAAAAAGGAGGAGGTTAAAAAAAGTTATTTTGTACTTTTTGTTTTTTTTTGTGTAGAAGTCGATTGTATCTTTTTGTAAAAAGTTTTTTTAGGGTTTCGCATCCAAAGGGTATAACGGGACCCTGATAGTAAGACTCCGCTGTGCGTCTGTCCGCCTGTCACCAGGCTGTATCTCATGAGGCGTGATAGTTAGACAGTTGAAATTTTCACAAATGATGTATTTCTGTTGCCGCTGTACCAAGAAATACTAAAAAATAGTATAAAATAAATATTTAAAGGGACTCTCATACAACAGAGATATTTTTTTCGTCGTTTTTATAGAGCTGACCCAGAAAACGTTGTTTTGCCATATATAATAAAAAAATATTTAGGGGGATGAAAAATATATGTTGTCCGATTCGCCACCCTAGCCGATATGCACGCTAAGAATCACGAAAATCGGTCGAGCCCTTTCGGAGGAGTTCAACCACAAACACCGTGACACGAGAATTTTATATATAAGATGGTACGGAACCCTTCGTGCTTGAGTCAGACTCGCACTTGAGCGGATTTTTTTCTTAAGCGATCCATCCTCTTCAATCTTTTCCTTAGCCTCCCTCTCTCCATTCATCCAGATATTTTATATCCAGTACCTACTCTTTTAGTAATATGTGTTTCATCCCTCCTCTTTGGATGACTATACTAGGACAAGCTAATCCCTTTCAAATTTTCTGACACGGGCAAATATCCCAGCTAAACGGTCCTTTAATAAAAAAAATCTTTCGTAAATGATGAAATTTCTCAAAAGAAATAAAGGTACATAGGCTTAGCACTGAGACGATGTACTAGTCCATACAAGTATCTATTTTATTCGAACATACGTGGAATCTGAAAGTCACAAGACATCAGCCATTTAAACACACGATTCCAAAAAAATTTGGTCTTTTGAACCTCGCTTCACAACAAAAACTGGCTCAACTTTACAGTCGTAAATGAGAACCGATCATCATTACCTCTCCGAACCTTGACATTGGTAAAATCATCGATGGTAAAACGATGAAGCCATAACACAAAAAAAAAACACACGATCAGTCAACTAGTGTCAAATTGAAATCGAGTACCGTTCCATTCCTCCGACGAATAGAATTGAATGTAATGAAACAAAATAACACATTTTTTCCATACGACGGTATTTTCCTATGTTACTCTGAAAGGCATTTCCTTGAAATCCTCACCTTTATAACATGTTAAATTAAATATAAATAATCCTTTTCTCGGTAACGTTTCCCATTTTCGTCAGAACTACGAGGATCTCAACACAAGTAGTAGTTTCAAATGAAGGTACAGTATTTATCTTTGTATTATTGCTTGTTTTCCTATTCTAGGAACTCCATTAACTGTCCTATATTTTTAGGTTTTCGTTTAGGTATCTGGGGCATATTCAAAGACTAGCTTCTGATCGCGACTTCTTCCGCGTGGAATAGTTACTTTACCCCCGATTTTAAAACTATCAGCCCGATCGGTTTAAAATTGACTAAGTTTCATACAAACTTTCATCCCCTATTTTATCCCCTTGGGGTAGAATTAATCAAAATCCTTTCTTAGCGGATGCCTACGTCATAACATCTACCTGCATGATCCGTTCAGTGGTTTGGGCTGTGCGTTGATAGATCACTATGTCAGTCAGTCACTTGAGTTATACAATATTTAGATTTTCTGCACTAGAATAGGCCCTGTCCAGCTTCTTGTTCTTCTGTTCGAGTCGATGGCTAACTCCATAGATTTTTTCGGCCCAGTAGCTAAGTTATATTCAAATCTAATTAATTGGTGCAGTACTGTTATTCTAGATAGATTACGAGGTAACTTGTGTTTAGAAGACAGACAGTTTCTAAACAGTTCCGATCCCCTGTGATGACATAGTGGTCTACTTATACCAAGTACTTTTGGCAGCAGAATGTATTAAAGACTAGAAGCGCCCCGCGGTTTCACCCGCATAGTTCCCGTTCCCGTGAGAGTTCGGGGATAAAATATAGCCTATGTTACTCAGGGTGAATGTAGCTTTCTAATGGTGAAAGAATTTTTGAAATCGTCGTATTTCGAAAAAAAAACAATGTGGTGAGTGTTCGGTTTTGATAACTTTTATGCATGAGTCCATCCCGCACTTGCCCGGTTTTTCATTGGTTACAATTTTACACCTAATTTCCCCATAAAATATGAATACAGCGATTCCCAGACATTTCTCTAAACTTCCTCTATTCAAACTTGCACTGAAACGATATAAATCATCCGCTCATTGTGCAATCCGCGTTTCGACTCATTAGCTCTGGAACCATTGTCTAGTTTTACAGTTAAGTAATTGACGATCGTAGGTTGGTGATTAATATCATCATCAGCCGTTTTGTTGGAGATTTATCATCGTGGTGATGAAAGGGAGATCGTATTACAGGTAGGCTAAATAATAATAGAGATTGAGTACGGTTACGTTACGAGTAAGATTGTGTACGATGTTAGTTTGAAAGAGCATCTTAGTTTTTCAAGGTGGTCCCTTTCTATTTTGGTGAAGATCTGATGAAGAACAGAGATAGGAAACGGAACTTTTCAATAAATGATAGCAAATCTGTCGCGATAGCTGAAATTGCATGTTTGTTTATTGTTGACACCAATTTATACCACGTAGGTACGCCGTGATGGGTACATTTAGCTGGTACACCCCGTACCAGTAAAAAGTGAACAATAAAAACCTTTTTCCAAAAAAATACAACCGACTTCTAACCAATCAATGCCCTCTGTCTGATTTTTTTTAACTACCACATACTAGCAACTGACGCTGAAAGTACTAGTTACACTTTTTTGAAAAAAATGGTCGTAGTTATGAGAACAAAATATCTTCACATATTATATGTATGCCATAATCAAAGTGTATGCCCTATATTTTCCTACCTGTAGACTCACGCATGTCCCAAGAACTTTTTCCTCTAACGGCGGGAACGTGACCAGCCAGCAACAAGCTCCATACAATATTAACTATGGCAATACCTTTTATGTAAGGCCAGATATATTAGGATGGGCAACACCAATAAACTTTGTGCGAAAGAATTAAAAGAGGTTTAAAAGAATTTACGGCTAAAGTTTAGGGGGAGAGGATTTATATTTTTGGTTGCTCCTGCCTCCGGCTTTGCTTTGGAAAATTTTTATTATAGTAAAGTAAGAACATTGGTGGCCGAGTGGTAACGGCCCCGACTTACGAATTGTGTATTGGTCACGGGTTCAAACCCAGCCAGGCGCATTACTTTGTGTAGTTTATTTCATCACCACTGCTCTCAAAACGGTGAAGGAAAACATCGTGAGGAAACCGGCATGTCCTAGAACTAAAAATTCGAAGACATGTAACATTCACCAACTCGCACTGGGCCCGCGTGGTGGATTACGGCTCATTCCCTCTCTTAGAGAGGAGGCCTGTGTCCCAGCAGTGGGAACATTAAAAGGCTGATTATGCTTATGCTTATGCTAAGAAACAAAATATCCCCGGTTCATCCCTGTGGAAAGTTTTTTACGTCAGCCGTTACGATCAGCCGTTAAAGCATTGAAAGGTTACGGACAAACAATTTTATGGAAGCTAGCTTCTCCGCAGCATCGCGCAAGTATGATTATAACTATGATTCTCTACAGGACCTAGGTTATATCTAAGTTAAATTTTGTTCATCAAATCAACAGTTTTTTTTAAGGATCGGAAATCATCAAGTGAATTCTTCTACTCTCAGCGGAGCGAAAGGGAGCGTCATCAGACTCTAATTGAATAAAACCCATCCGTGTTCCTGCAAATGTCCTTTGCGTTTCTTATTCTCGGAGACTTTTTCAAATAAATTCTGCAACCCTGGCAGGCCATAGCAGACTTCGACTACTATGCTGACATCTCAGGCTTGGTTGGTATCAGATGGTGAGCGTTGGGTGGCTCGACTGCTGACCCACGTCTACCGTGGCCGGGAAACGCCATGTGACTCCCGACCCCCTTTTTTTTTCTGGATGGGAAATCATCAAATGACTTCTCCCGCTGTGGGCGGAGCGGAAGGGAGTGTCAGACTCTTACTGACTAAAACCCACCCGTGATCATTAAGGTGGCCTTTGCGTTCCAGGGCCGCGGTGACTCTTTCGAACAAATTCCGACCCCCTTGGCGTCTTCTTTCGTTGCGGCAGTTGGGGCGTGAGGTTTATCTCACGAGAAATTCAATAGTTTAGATGTGAAAATGTTACGAGCAAACTACTTTTGCGTCATATAGTTGGTATTATTATTATTGAGGTAAGTCAATAAGGTCCTATTTAAGGCTTACTGCATATATGTAATACAATTATTATTGTTAAATCGATCAAACTGTTTGGTCGAGTCGTGTGCTTGTGACGATCAAACAGGTTTGTACTCATTTTGCATCATTTTTTACACGACTGCTCAAAAATCGAGTATTATGTTTTCAGGGGTTCATGTATGTGTGTATGTATGTTTGTGAGTTTCTTTATTCCACCATAACTTCTAAACGGCTTCACCCATATCAGTGTATGTGTAGCGTTAGAAGCGTAGAGTTATCCAGGGTAACATTTAAAAAATAAAAAGGGGAACCATGGTTCAAAAATAAAAACGAAAATATAATGTTTTCATGAAAATTAGGTTACGCATACAGTCAAAACACGCCTGCCATGTCAAAAAGTGAACAAAAAAAAAACAAGATAGATAATAATATTTTCATTACACTAGGGGGACGGTTCTTTTGAATAGTTCTTTACAGGTCCTTCTACTAAGAATGAGAATTTAACTTAACGACTGTTTAGACGAACGTGCGGGCTCCATTAAAATTAGCTGTCGGTCGATGATTGTTCCCTTGTTTAATTAAAAAAGATTGATTTGTAATTTTGTTGTCCAGCCACTGTTATGTACTTTGACATACGACAAAACAGCATATCGCACCCTTAGAATGAAAGGGACCTAACTAAAAAATTGTATTTTTTGGCAGATGAGGAAAAATCAAATCAAAAGTCAGTTATTCAAACCAGGCTGAGCGACAGCACTTTTTGAACGTCAAATTTTACATAAAGATAGTCCCCCAAAACGCCCACCCGTCACCACTTCCTAGCGTTTTAGCTGGGAAGAAGAAGTTTTTAAAATCTGACGAAGTGTTGGGTAAAAAAATAAATACTTCCCGAAACCTATGTATAAGCTGCCCTTTTCCCAATAATATTTCGAAATCTTTTTAATCACCGGGTTTTAGAGTATGTTTTTTACGTTCAGTTTGTAGCAAAATTATAAGTTTCAGGAATTTCGAGTTAAGCCCCTTACCTTCTGAGAGTGCGATATGCGGCTGGCCATCCATTACAGCCTGTAGTTCTTGCCAACTCTCACGTTCTCAAGTTTTGCTTCTATTGAAAACAAATCCTAAAATTAAATATTCCGAAACAGATACTTTTCCAACTTTTGTCGTAAAAGGGGAGATCGTATTTTTAAGACCACGGATAGATTTCAAGATAACGTAATTACCACTTATAAGCCCCGATAAGAAATTAAATTTCGGCCTATCGGGATTCGGGATTCGACGCTCCGGAATAGATATGCAGGCTAATACAGAAGTCCAACTTATTTATTTATTTTATTTAACAACTAGCGACCCGCCCCGGCTTCGCACGTGTGCAATTTTGATATTAAATATCTGCTATATTATGCATGTAGTATACATATAAACCTTCCTCTTGAATCACTCTATATACTAAAAAAAACCGCATCAAAATCCGTGGCGAAGTTTTAAAGATCTAAGCATACATAGGGACAGACAGCGGGAAGCGACTTTGGTTTATACTATGTAGTGATTATGTACACATATTTAATAAAAACATAAGAAGAAGGTAACAGAAAAATAGGTACAAAGGTGATGCTTATTTCTATAGAAATCTCTTCCAGCATACCTGCGATAGGAGAGTCAAGTAAAAAGAGTAAAAGTATTGAGTAGGAAAAATGAAAACAATACAGTTTAAATATAACATACGATCCTTAATTATCATACTAATACATATTAAATAGAATTGATACAGTTTATATTTGTTCAAGTTTATCACAATAATTTTACAATTTTTTTTTATTGAGTTCGTAAAATATTGGATTTTTATTTTTTCACGTAAACAAATAATGAAGACGATGCAGTGGGCTGAAAAGTCGCGTGACGTCACTTCATGCTACAATTTTTACCAGCGACGTGACGTCACCAGCCCACTCTTGAACTTTTTTACGATTTGAAATAACAAAAAATACATGTCCAATATTTTTTGAAAATCCAACGTAATAGAATTATGATTGTCAAGTGTAGTTAAATACCGAATTCGTTTTTCTGTGAGAAACAAATTAAATTCTTAGAGGATCAGTAAGGCAGTCAATCCATGTAAAATACTGGTATTCATTTGCATCTGGTTAGACTTATTTGGTATGTAGGATGCAATTACAGAATTCATGAACATTTTGTTATTGAAATGATAAAATAGCGTAAAAGAAGGGCCACTGCAATGTTTTTATCATAGTTAATTGATTTTTAACAACTATTACGAATTAATAGAACGTGAAACGGAACGTTAACATTCAGCGTCTAGTAACGTCACCGGTGTTATGACAACAAAAAGACGAACTTAAATTTTAATTGACAGTTCATGATCACTGGCAGACAGGAGTGACTTCATCATTCGTTTTCGCGGGAAAAGAAAAACAGTCAGTTTATAATCGCAATTTTGGCAATACATTAAAGCGTATTACTTTTTTAATTTTTGTATGGTCTATTTTACACGGATTTTTTTTAAATGAAAGCAAGATGAGAGCAGTGGTGGCGGAGTGGTAACGGCCCCGACTTACGAATTGTAAGTCGCAGGTTCGAACCCAGCCAGGCGTATTACTTTGTGTAATTTCTTTCATCACCACTGCTCTCAAAACTGTGAAGGAAAACATCGTGAGGAAACCGGCATGTCCTAGAACCAGAAATTCGAAGACATGTGACATTCACCAACCCGCACTGGGCCCGCGTGGTGGATTACGGCCCATTCCCTCTCCTAGAGAGGAGGCCTGGGCCCAGCAGTGGGAATGTTAAACGGCTGATTATGCTTATTATGCTAAGATGAAAACATTGCATGTTCCCTTGTAGACACCACTAGGCAATCTGCGAACCTTCTGCCTATAATTCCCTCATCCCAGACTACTTAAGTAATTAGGACAGGCTCAGAATCTAGATTATCGGACGTTGAGGCCGGATTGGAAGCCAATTAGACTTAACTAGGCTCCGCTGTATTAACTATGTATTAGATATTCGCCGGTTTACGCGCTATTGAGTACCGATTACTGGTCTGGAGGACATAATGTATACCTGAGAAGGTGTAAATTATATGTGAAGTGTTTTCAATGTCCAGTTCTGAAATTGAGAGTTTTCTGGAGACTGGTAAAATTAGCGTTAATCTTAGAAGAATCTTCTTAAATATATATAACTCAAAGGATTGACTGACAAAGTGATCTATCAACGCACAGCCTAAACCACTGAACGGATCGGGCTGAAATTTGGCATGCAGGTAGATGTTATGACGTAGGCATCCGCTAAGAAAGGATTTTGATTAATTGTACCCCCAAGGGATAAAATAGGGGATGAAAGTTTGTATGAAACTGTGTCAATTTTAAAGGCTGAGAGTTTCAAAATCGGGGGTAAAGTAACTATTCCACGCGGACAAAGTCGCGGGCAGAAGCTAGTAGACAGATAAAACCCGACAAGAGACTTTAAACAAGTGAAATTTTGTCATTGGGTAACGTCGCGCACCTGCCAGGGCTGCAGTATTTGTTCAAAAGAGTCACCGCGGCCCTGGAACGCAAAGGGCGTTAGACGGAACACGGATGGGTTTTAGTCAGTAAGAGTCTGACACTCCCTTCCGCTCCGCCCAGACGGGAGAAGTCATTTGATAAGACGAGGCATCCTCAGGGGACGTGTTGACTCAACGGTCAGCGAGTCAACACGTCCCCTGAGGATGCCTCGTGGAGAGGCGAAACACGTGTCGGTAATGGTGTTGGGTTTTGCATTGCCTTCCTGCATGTGGTTAAAATCCTTGCATTTGCCCAGTAATCTTGCATGTGCATAATATAGCGGGCGGGAGGGAGGTGCATACCTGCAACCCACTAATATTCGCGGAAATTAAAACTAGATATATTGTTTTCATTTTCAAATTTACAGGCGAAAATGTATGGGTTTGAAAAACATTCAACATTCTTGTAACATTCCATCGTCGACTTTGTCTCTGTTACCTCTGACATAGACTAAAGTCAAGAGCAAACCCATCTCAAACTAAAAAAAGTGCTGTAGAAATGTCACGTAATCAATCCCTTATATTTTGACAATCGCATTCGCCAAAAGAATGGTACTTTCTCTAGAGCCCACGTAATCAATCCCTTATATTTTGACATTTCGACAATCGCATTCGCCAAAAGAATGGTACTTTCTCTAGAGCCCGGTAAAAGATCTATACAAACTCATACGTAGATAGCTCGTCTATTACGGGTATTCTCGATATCTTCATAGTTACTCGAGAATGGATTAACTGTATAACAATGCTTTCAGAGTGCTTTTGGCTCTGTCACGTTATTGCAGCGCATCAGGGATGTTTGCTGAAGCTTGATTTGGCAGCTTTTCTGCTGTTGTGCGCAAGAAGAGTACGTCTCATAATCACCTTTGTTCCCACTGCTGGGAAACAAGCCTCCTCTCTAGGAGAGGGAATGGGCCGAAATCCACCACGCGGGCCCAGTGCGGGTTGGTGAATGTCACATGTCTTCGAATTTTTGGTTCTAGGACATGACGGTTTTCTCACGATGTTTTCCTTCACCGTTTTGAGAGCAGTGGTGATGAAATAAATTAGAGAAAGTAATACGCCTGGCTGGGTTTGAACCCGCAACCTACAATTCGTAAGTCGAAGCCGTTACCACTCGGCCACCACTGCTCCGTACGTAGAGTAGGTCTCATCTCGCCGGATTGCGTGGCAGCAGCAACAGTGAAAGTTATTGCGGTTAGGTTTGATGAGAGCTCCGTCTTGAGGCATCTCATCCAGATAACAATGTTTCTTAAATAAGTATTATCATCGGCATAAAAAAAGCTTTTTGTGAAAAAGCTTTTTATTTTGCTTTAAATTTATTTTTTTGCTTTTTAGCTATTTTAACCTGCATTTTTATTCTCAGCGAACCGTTTTATTTAATATCCATACTATAGGAAAGTATAAAAACTTCAAAAGTCCGCCAAATGGGATTTAAAGTGATGTTAGAATATTTTTCTAATGATTCTCGACAAGTCCTTTCATTTGATACCCATATTGTAAAAATGCATTATAAATAACTTCCACCATCTTGGATGGTCCACCATATTGGATTTAGAATGATGTCACACAGATTATCGTGTATTGTCTCCCAAACTAAACGTGTATACAAAATTTCAGCTCAATCGGTTGAAGATACTCATATCTGCTTCAAAGATTACACCCAACAAACATACATACATACATTAAAAATTAAATAAAAGCATTTAAAATAGAATCGTATAAAATACCCTTTATTATGTATACCTTAAAAGTTACAGAAAATATAGATGAAGGAAACATTACATAGGGTGACACAATGGTCGGCCTTATCGCTAAAAGCGATCTTTTCAAGACATATTGGATGGATTTTAAAGAGAAAAGGAAATACAATACTGTAGGTACTGTAGGTGTATTAATTATACATACAGACAATACCATACTATCTTAATTTATCACAACACAACAAAACATACCACATTAAGTATGTATCACAGTGCAACAGGAAAATTCTGAAATAGTCACTTATTTGGCTTACCATAACAACAAGTTCTTTTTTTCCACAACAATGACAACGTAATATCTTCTAAAAAATGGACATTTCCGTACAATATCAGTTCATACAGCGTATATTTTCCCAGTAAACAGTGTACTCTGAATGATATTAAGAACAGTTGTATTCAAAGCTAGTAAATAGTCAAACGAAGGCAAAGACAGACGTATTCTCGGTGTCCCGATGCTCGATAGATGTCGTTGTTACTGGATGAGTCTTGGACGTACTTGCATAGTTCGTGTTTTCATGACCGTACTCGAAAGTAAGTCTGAAGGTCATAGCCTACTTACACGACTCTGCTACCACCCGACTTATAAAATATAATTCAAATATGAGCTTTAAGTCGTGGCCTTGCGATAAAGTTCATATTGACAATATAAATTAGCAGACAACTCGATGTCAGCAAGCTTCCCGCCATCAGACTGCTCGGTAGTTGACGCCTCGGTGGCCACACGTTGTAGATGAGCGGCCGGTGCGGTGTCCACGCGCTGACTGCCGCCGGCGCCGCTCAGTCTGTAGACTGAACAGCTAGGTGTCTGCTAGCTGTCGATGCAGTGACAGCTGGGCGTCTGCTAGCTGTCAACGAGTGGACCGGCAGCAGTCGTTTTAGTTTACGGCGGTGTTGAGTAGGAGCGGTAATGGAGCAGAGTCGTCAAGTGAGCTATGACCTTTAGTCAAAGTCAAATTCATTTACTTCAACTAGACCATTAAAAGGCACTTTTGAACGTCAAAACAGTTTGAAAATAAAAATATTACAGTGACTCTAGTTGTCCATTCGCAAAAAGTAGATTGTTATGGAGAAGAACGGACAAGAAACTTCATAGTTCTTTTCAAATAAAAATTTTACAATATTTTGTAAACATTAATCAGTTGATTATATGTGAGGACGATGCACCCATAATAACACTAAGTACTATACTACTAATACGTACAACAAAGTAATACCAGCAGAGGTAAAATTAATAAGTTTTATTTTTATTTTATTTCATTTATTTGGCTCACCAACAATTGGATACACACATACAAGATTATCAGAGACAACATATTAACTTATAGACTAGTTTACCAATTCCTTACAGGTAAGCACAACATGCATTACATTATTGTTGTGTGATACTAAAAACTAGATAGTTTTCTGGTAGTAATACTTGTCATCATTAACATGATATGTGGGATTTTGGAAATAGCGTTGTGCGATGTGCGCTATTCTTTCGCTCTTTGGTTTTCAGTCTTTGTAAGTAATTTCTACATAAAATTATCTCTTACTGTTGTCTTCATATCAAACCGTAATTTCTGTCTATTTAAGCTAGTACCTTAAAGACAAAAGTAATTTCAAATTCCAATTACGAAATCTAAACCTTAATTTGTTTTAAACAGGATCTTATCTAGTAATCCTGTATCTGGTCCTGTCTTTACATAAAAAGGTGTCTGTGTCAGAGGTAGGGTGTGCAAAAACGTCGCCTGCAGTGCTACGTTTCAGTGAAGTGAGCTCTGACTCGGTAGCGTCAGCAGCGAAGGGGTGAATTAATTTTTAAATTTTATTGAGTGGAGTCTGAGCACTTTTTTGTTTGTGTCAAGTGGTTGGTTTTAAGTTTTAGGGGTTGTAGTTTAGGAGTTTTTTCTTTCATTTTTTTTTTTTTGTGAAAGACGTAAGTCAATGTTAGCTTATACCGAGGGACGGTGGGAGGGCAGTCATGCTGGTTATATCCAATTCTATTGCTGCTATATATAACACCGAATATAATCCCTAGTGCTGTCATGCCGAAATGCCTGAACTGATTTTCATGAAATTTGGTACAGAGATCGATCGTCTTTTCCCAACTATGTATGGGTGGGCTTCCAGGCAAATCGGATTCAATTGAATACCAGTATTTTAGGTGTAGCGCATGTAGGTGCCTTGGGGAGTTCCGGCGAGCACTATGAAGGATTGCCCCTAATTCTTACGGGAACGGGAAAATATGGGATTTGCGCGTACAAAGTCGCGGGTAAAGTTAATTTTTGAACGCGCTAATCACACGAACTTCTGGTTCGATTTCAAAAATTCTTTCAGTGTTAGATAGTCCATGTGTCGAAGATGGCTATACATATGAAGATGGCTATACATAATTATATCATCACGCTACGACTAATAAGAACGGAGCACCAATGAATAATGTTTCAAAATCGGGGGGTTAGTAACTATTCCACGCGGACGAAGTTGCGGGCAGAAGCTAGTATAATATAATAAGCTACTCGTCGCTCGGTAAGATTACTGCTTTATTTAAGTTTTCGTTGTTAGTTAACTTTAACTAAACCCCGTAACTTTAGTTTAGTTTCTTTATGTGTAGCACATGAATATTAAAACTATATTGAACAAAGAAATCTCGCCATGTTTTTAACTCGTAAAAGCTATGTGAAACAGAGGCAGGCTATTAAGAAATGAATGTAATTGAACAAAACCTCACAGTGTCAGCACGCAAAAAATGTCACTACATAAAGTAATGAAAACTACACAGTAACAACAGGATTGTTTGACAAAACACATTAGCTCAAATTAGTCCCTCCTCATTACAAACGACAACCCTCTTTTTATCACTCCAGCAATGCTATTCTGTAAGAACTCACTCCAGTTCTCACTTCTGATTCTGAGGTGAAAACTGTATTTGGTATTCTGTAACTTGATGAAAACTACACTAGCGCCACTAAGTGAGAACATAGGTGAAGCGAACTTAACTTGACAGTCAGAATATCAAATACTTTTCACTTCAGGTGAGTTACGAAGTGTAATCGAAAATGAGATATGAATCGAATTCGCACGTGAGTTCTTACAGAATAGCACTGCAGGAAACAAAATTACCGACATAATAATATGATTACATTTGCTGTTGGCCACAGCTCCACTTGTTGGAAATAATCTGGAGGGAACATACTGTAAGGATAAAAAATAGCCTACTTGTCAGCAAAGAAGACGGGGTCCCATAAGGTCAGTGCCTGCTAGGGTTGCGGAATTTGTGCGAAAGAGTCACCGCGGCACTGGAACGCAAAGGGAAATAGGAGGAACACGGGTGGGTTTTAGTCAGTAAGAGTCTGACACTCCCTTACACTCGGCGGAGGACGTCGTTTGATGATTTTCGATCCATAAAAAAACTAATTTGCTATTACATACCATAATCTATCTTTGTGCATTTTCATCTTACAGCCTTTCTGCAACATCCAACCGTCCATTTGAACTTTCGCATTTACATTAGAGCGAAACTGATTTTGTTGGTTTGTCAACATTGTACACTTAGTTCGCAATAAACGTTTTGACTTTGACTTTGTCCTACGTTCTGTACCGTTAGTATATTCCCTTAGAATTACACGCAAGCAAAGCCTCGGGTGGAAGCTAGTCCGATAATATTTACATCAGACGTTTTTGCTGACCCTACGTCTAATAATTTGCGCCAAGCGAAGCGTCACTTTTAATCTCAATATTGAGATGAGGACAATATGAAACTACGAGATCTTCTAGCTCTTTCTATCTTGCTACACTCACTGTTTATCTATCTCTCTCTATCTTTTGTTATACGCAGTTACGGGGTAGACGAATAATTGTATCTAGTATGTATGTATGTTTGTTGCTATATCTTAAATATCTGGACGGTTTCAAATGGTGCTCTTGTTTTTTATTTTTTCGTTTTTTATACTCTCGGATATTGTGTTTGCTGTTTAACGTCCTTCACATCTCTAAAATGCCATCTTATTTGCGGGAACGTTTCTCGTATTCCCGTCCTTCTGATGCGTTTTGCAGGTCGCATCTTAGAAATCTCCTCAAATCCCTTCCCTGCTCTACCGATTTTTACTCCTACTCCTTTACTGTGCATGCGGTTCGGTTGTGGAATTCGCTACCGCCTGACATTAGGGCCTGCCAAACCCTTGCAGTTTTTAAAAGAAGAGTGAAAGAACACTAGGTATACGTACTTTCCTTCCCATCTTAGTTGCGTATAAGTATGTATTATTATTTAGTATGATAATTATGGATTGTATGTTGTAATTATTTAAACTGATTTGTTTTCATTTTTACAATGTCTACATCTCTTTTTACTTGTCTCTCCTATCGCAGGTATGCTGAAAGAGATTTCTATAGAAATAAGCATCACCTTTGTACCTATTATTCTGTTTCCTTCTTCTTATCTTTTTATTAAATGTGTGTACATACATTGTTTTTTTTTTGCCAATGCTTTCTGTTTGTTTATTTTGACAATGGGAAAATGGAAGAAATTTATATACAATGTTTTTTTTTAATAATAATTATTCACGGTTTTTCATAGTCATCACGTATACAGTTCGTCATAGTATTATGCTGTGTGTTAAGAGGTGCCACTTTATAGCTAGGATCCTCTATTTTCAAAAAAGGAGGAGTTTTCCAATTGGACTGCATTTTTTTGTGCGTGTTACCTCATAACTTTGTACTGGGTGTACCGATTTTGATGATTCTTTTTAGATTCGAAAGCAGGTGCTTGTCGTGTGGTCCCATTTAAATTTGATTGAGATTTGACTACTAGTATTTGAGTTATCTCTAATAATGCGTGGCTTAGTTTACATTGATGATGTTCTCATTCCCTCTTGTCGATGTAAGATGAAAAACTTTTACAAAAAAATTTTTTGTTTATAAGTCGGTTGTATTTTTTGTAAAAAGTTTTTTTTTGAGTTTGTAAGTCAGGGTTTATGTGCTCACTTTGTATGGCCTTTGATTATTTCAATAATGTATGTAGAATGAAAAAAGTCATAGGGCGAGATTTATGATCCGCAGTAAACTTAACCATCGTCTGCCTAGCCTTTTATCAACTATATTTCAGTCGGCTCCCAGTCAAACTGAACTTTTACGTGGAGCGGTTGTCTGCCTCCATAATACATGAACTAGATAAGAAGGTACTTCTTGGCAAGACTGGTGTCAGATTTTCTGGCTTTTGACAATCTATAACGAATGCCAAAGGTCTACAAATGACAGCGTAGACCAATGGTTTAGCGTATTTTCTGAGGCACGTAGGAATCTCGATTTGTTAAGATGGTCACCCATCCACAGACCGGCCTCGGCAAGCGTTGCTTAACCTTGAAGATATTAACTCAACAAAAAGTAAAATAAAGTGATTTTAATTAATGCGTTTTTCTATCAATTTTAGTTAAGTAATTGTGTTTAATTTACAGTTATTGTTTTGAATATTGGTTAAGCTAACAATTGATCTAAAAATAACTAAAATACAGGTTTTTTTTTCTATCGAACAATAACTATGGAACAAAACACTCGCCCTTAGTTAATTTCTTTGAGTACCTAAGAATAAAAAAAAGCAAAAAAATATAAATACTGAAAGCTATTAAATAATTAATTAAATTAAAATAGTTCCAACACAATTGTGTATTTTACTACATATAAAAATCATAATTCTATTTAGTCCGGCCGTTGAATTTTCAAAAAATATTAGACACGTATTTTTTGTCACTTCAAATCGCAAAAAAAAGATAAAGCGCATCAAAGTTCAAGAGTGGGGGCTGGTGACGTCAAGTCGCTGGTAAAACTTACAGCACGTAGTGATGTCACGGGAATTTCAAACGCACTGTATTCACTTTATTTTTTGTTTACGTACGAGTAAAGAAAAAATACGTGTGCAATATTTTTTGGAAACCTATCAAACGGGCTAATTAGACTTTTTCCAGTAAAATACCCTATTGTACTGAGTTGATCATATCCATCATTTAATTACTTTTCTCAGACAGTTTCAATATTCGTTTGTTGAAACAAACTTTTGTTATTAATCAACATCTCTTCATTACTCTGTTTTGGATTTCAAAGAAAAATGGACGGATTCCAGATTAATTCAGTATCTGTGATTTATTACAAATTATAAATTTGATAAAGTTTTACATTTAAAAATTGGTTATTTTATAAATAACTTTTTATTTTTTAGTATTTGAATAAACGTTGCCCCACACTAGGATTTACTCCTGTATCGTGGATGCGTTCACAAACATGTAAACTCACATAAACACTACATATACCTACAACTAGTATATGCCAGTGGCTTTGCTCGGGTGAAAGATGGAAATTATGCCAAGGGAACGTAATTTCGGTACAAAAAGAAGCTTAAGTCCTTTTGTAAGGACCAAATTATCTCTATACTAATATTCATCAGTATTGAATCAGCGATTTAGGAGTGAAAACGTGCAAATAGAAGCTCTTATATCAATTAATTTCAATCTGTACTAATATTATAAAGAGGAAATATTTTTTTGTTTGTTTGTACCGAATTTACTCTAAAACGACTGGACCGATTTTAATATTTTTTACCAATGGCGATCCACATTATCGTCGAGTAACATAGGCTATGTTATATCCCCATATTTCCAGGGAAACTGGAACTACGAGTAAAATCTCGGGGCGCGTAATACAGGTGGTCAAACGTGAACTCATAGAAGCACTTAACATGATGACAAACGTGATCCCTTGTTTCTTGGAGGCGTAAAATGATGCGCTATCAAAAAAGGTGTATTTAAATTTAAAAATCAGTTCGTCAGATATCGTCGTAAATAAAAAACGAATAGAGTGCGTTGAATATTCGTGTGACGTCACTACTCGCTACATTTTTTACCACGACGTGATGTCACAAGCCCCCACTCCTGATCTTTGATGCTTTTTATCTTCGTCATTTATTAGAGATTTGATAAAGTCAAACATTTGTGTCCATAATTACGATAATAGTGCAAAAATAACACTTGCAACAAGTTGTCTAGAAACACATTTGATAGAAAATGACAAGGAAAGAAAAGGAATCAATTACTATGGTGGTCTTGGTGGTTACATTACATGGACTCGCTTGAAATTTTGAAGTATTGTGGAATAAATATCTATTGATTCATCGCAATTATTAAGAAGCCTGCACATTTTGGAAATGGGGGAGTTGGGCCCTTTTACAGTTTTGCGAAATGGGGCACATAATAGTTACTAATATTTTCCGCACAAATATACAGGTTTATTTAAAAAAAAAAAAAACATAAAAAAAATGTGTGGAACAATTAAATGCGGAGTTTACTGCGCGCTGAAATATTGCGCGTAAACTTTCAGGGCATTAAAAAGTTTTCGTTTTAGATAGCCCTACTAATGGAAAATTCGTTTGGTTTGTTTCGCACGCGCGTCTGAAATGCGAGTTTTAAACGTGAATATACTCTTTCCAAACGAGTTTCAAGATTCTGAGGAAGTTTAAATTATTCTGATCCCTTTTTAATACGGTGCCTTTGTTATATTAACAAAGAAAGAAAAGTATTTAATTGCTACAAAACGACATACATTACATTAATGGATTTTCCAATAAAAACCTAAACGATAGTATTAGTAGTAGGTACTTAAATAATGACAGTAAAGACAAATTAAAATTTATTAACAATACAAATAACAAAAGTGATTATGTGAGTATACATACCTATTATTTATAAAGGAAATGCATGTCGTGTTTGGAGCAAAAGACTTCACACGCCAAATTTAGGTCTTTATCAACTGATGTCTTTAATGCGTCCTAGGAATTTAATGACCCAAGACTTACGAGCTATCCAGTAACTGGGTTGTGAAGTCAGATAGGCAGTCGCTCCATGTAAAATACTGGTATTCAGATGCATCTGATTTGACTGCAAACTAGCCCTAAATTAGTTGGTGATACGGTACACATTCCTAGGCGTTACATTTCGCAATGACTGCTAAAAATCTAAAATTACAGCATGGAACGACAACTTAAAAGGAATTTCGGAATGTTTTGGATGATCGACCATCCGCGATCAGATTTCGGCAAGAGTTGGCTTAACCTCAAACGGTGGATTCAAGATTTAAAGCATTTCAAATAAACTATTTACAGGACTTTTGATTTGGCAGAGTAGATCAATAAAAATATGTAGCTATTTGCACGTTCCAAAGCTCTCAATGGAGAAGAACATGCAAGAAACTCCTCGGACACTTTTTTTTTAATAATTTTATGTAACAAGTTTTATTTACATAATCCTTCTTGTTTCTATTTGAGAACAATGTAAAGAAAGCAAAAATCAACAAAATTTATTTAAAACAATTTAAATACATAAATAAAATAAGCCAGTAGCAGTCAAGAGATTACTCGTCTACACGGACGGTGTCCGTTCACGAACATGACGCGTGCAAATAGCTCCCTTACTCCATTCTCGAACTCAACTCACTCCAACTGCTAGGGTCAACTAGTAGGGTCCTCCATACACCCCAACCGCGGGTGTTATGAGCCCCCAATATGGTTTTCACAAATCGCTCGCTGTCTGTCTACACAACAAGTTAATCCTTGTTTAAGGACGAGTTTCTCGACAAGTTTTTCACAATTTTGTTTTGATAAATTGACGCATTTGCTGTCGTGTTTCGGGGATGTTTTGGGACAACTGACGTGTCAGGGACAGGGCAAGACGTGATTGGTAGGTTTTGGACAAGAAGCGCGGTGCTATGTTTGGTTTCAAAACGGTTCTGATGTGACATTTCTTATTGGATGTTTTCTGGGTAAGCTAGTTCAAGCAGTCACATGTAAAAATTTTCTTATGGATTTTTTTTTTATCCGAAATAAATGAAAATGAACCATTTTCATTTATTTATCTTTTAGGGTAATGTTTTCTCGTCTGTGAGTATTTTTTTTATATCTATGTCTTGACGCCATCTACCTTTGTCCTGACACCCTATGTGGCATAATTGTATGATTTTTGTACCTAGTTCGTACTTTTTCCCGACTACTTCAGAAGAAAGACATTTTTTGACACTGGTCGTTTGCCAAAACTAAGCGCTGGCGACCACATACAAGAAGACGCAGCGTTGGACGGCTCTGCGTTTCGATTGATCCAGGGCCGGACGCGAGAGGTCGTCGCCACCGATCGCCTCGACGAGGACACGGCGTTAATCGGCCCAAGCAGGGTAGACCTCCACCGCGACATGCAATAGACTTTCTTTTGCAGTATTATGTGCGTAAAACTCTAAAATCAAATAAACTACTGCCCGCGGCTTCGCTTCGATATAAGATAGAATCCTATATGGTCAGGCGATAAGGTGATGGGCCAGCCGTGTGCCAAATTTATTGAAATTCGTTCATCCAATTTTGCACGTTTGAGTATTTGTTACTCAATCGTGCAAAATCAATAATACAAACATACCTAAACACATTAATATTTATAATAGATAATTAGTAGGATTACGTAAGATTATGGCCATTCCTTTGTCATTGTCGTAATGAATCAATCTAATATTCGCACCACACCACACAGCTGCTTTGACACCGCACCATAGACACCATACCTTGACATCTAACATATTCCTGCCATCGATATTAATTCTGCAATCTCAAACATCGACAAATCAGTATCAGAGGTATCGATTAATGACAGCTCATAAATCGATATGGGCGCCGCACTACGATGTATCGATACTTACAAATTACTGCTCGTTTGTCACATCACTATTGGATATTGCTTAGCTGTGGTATGAATAGTTATTGTGGCTGTAATGTTGTTGGAATTAATGTAGGTACATACTAATTAATTATATTATTGAAATTGGAGAAGTAATTAAATGCGTTATGGCGATAACAGATCCAATTTTCACATTTATTTTCCTGCTTGTAAGTGATCTTAGATTTTCATTAGCAGGTTTCTTAACGATACTTAGATTTTCAAGCTAAGTTAATGTTTAAGTCCAAGGGCCAGAAGGAGTCACCGATGCCTTGGAACGCAAAGGGCACTAAAAGGATCACGGGTGGGTTTTAGTCAGTAAGAGTCTGACACTCCCTTCCGCTCCTCCCAGAGCGGGAGAAGTCATCTGATGATTTCCCATTCAGAAAAAAAGGGTTAAAACGTCGGTAATAACTTCCTACTTTAAAATCAAAACATAACATTATCGTAATCACATTGGAGTCTTCACAAAATGTGTATTGTTTCTCCAATTCTCGTTATTACAATGCCATATGCACTCAATAATCAGAGACTATTGTACTGAAGAAACAGTTGAGGGTCGTTACTACAGTAACTTGGAACTTCACATGTGGATCTTAATTCGGTTTGGAATACAATGGGATTTCTTCTGTTATTATCTGCCCAGTCTTTTCCCTACTATATTGGGGTCGGCTTCCAGTCATATCGGATTCAGCTGATTTTTTTATTTTTATTGTGAAATGGATTTGCTCTTGACTCTAGTCTAGATCACAGGTGACAGAGACAAAGTCTACGATGGAATGAGCTTACCCAGAAGAAGCCTGTTGCTCTAACTTTACCAGTATTTAACGTCAATAATGGGCTTTGTTCTTTTATTTATTTTTTTAAAGTTTGGCCTGGCTGTTATTTCTATAGGTAGGACAGTTCGTTACGGGTAATCGGATACTAAGAAGCTTATTCTGATGTGGCGACCGATTACCGGAAGACGAAGTGTTGAAAGACGGATCGATCACATGGTGAAAAGGCCGCGGGAAATGGCTGGATGCGAAACTTATAAGACCAGATAATATTACGATGTCAATAGCCATAATGGGCTTTGTTCCAAAAATGGTGATACGTCCTCAGGCCTTGGACATTTTGGCCAGCTAACAAACAGTTAACTGGTTATCGAACACTTGTCATCAGTAGCCCTACCTTAAACTTAAACAGCCTTTTTAATGTTCCCACTGCTGGGACACAGGCCTCTTCTCTAAGAGAGGGAACGGGCCGTAATCCACCACGCGGGCTCAGTGCGGGTTGGTGAATGTCACATGTCTTCGAATTTTTGGTTCTAAGACATGCCGGTTTCCTCACGATGTTTTCCTTCACCGTTTTGAGAGCAGTGGTGATGAATTTAATTACACAAAGTAATGCGCCTGGCTGGGTTTGAACCCGCGACCTGCAATTCGTAAGTCAGAGCAGCAGCCCTACCATGACTTCTTAAATCCATCATGATTCCTGTGTCAGAGAGAGACGGAGTTACACAAGACGAATAGCACTATCTCTTTCCCTCACACCGAATCATGATAGCATTGGCACTTCGTAGTACGGCCACAGCATTGTAAGTCGCTCTCCCTTGTCCCAGCTCAGTTGGCGTTAGTTTAGCATGTCTTCCTCATCCAGGCAGCAAATGCTGTATATACCTGTATGTTTATGTGTCTCGATTACATCACACCACGAAGGTTGAGGAAATCGTGGAGTAGTTTCGAGCGAAGACCAGCTGGACCTTAAGGGTAGAGAAGTTGGAGCCGCACCATAACACGAATTTCAAGTCTTTCGTGGTGCGAGTTCCGACTCATCATATTGAGACCTTCCTCAAGGAGGAGTTCTGGCCGAAGGGTGTCGTGTATCGGCGATTCCGCGGAAGACTACGCGACACCACGCAGCGTAACGCAAGGCCGGCACTTCGTGTAAAATAAAATAGTGTAACGTTTTAGTTTTATATAAATATGTATGATAGTCTGTAAGGTATATATTATTATGTTATGGGTCTTTGTTACCCGAAATAAAAGATATATTATTATTATTATACCGCAATATCGTTGCATATGTGGTTATACAACAAAATTACTCATGAATTCCTACTCCATTTGAATAGACAACTACTCACGCATTTCCGAAACGCTAAGCAATGAGACATTACCCAGACACTCCTTTGTCATACTCCCCACATCACTTGAAACAACACACACAAACATGCAGACACAAACCATAACACCCTCTCCGCACAGTCGGCTAATAACAAAAACTTTTCCCCCACTGTGCCACTATCTTTAACAGTCAACCACCATTCTTTATTGTAGTAAGCTTTTCCTTTTTAATCCTGTAGCCTCTGCCTCTAGCTCAGCTAGTGTGGGGGATATGTCGATGAATTTATTTTTATTTTTAAGTTAGTTTGGCGTGGTAGTATCGATAAAATGGAGTAGTCGATGTAGTGTTGTCAATGACAATCTGTGTGTGTGTGTGTGATTTTTAATTCGATTTCACTCAAAAGTTTCTGGGTGTAAATTCAACATTGAGTTAAGTAAAGCCTTTGTATGTAAGCTCTATTTATCATTTTGTGGATTTAGGTTTTTTGAGTTTACATTCGATAGGTTAGTCACAGAAGTGGCTCCAGATAGGCTCTAAACAAGTAAAATTCTGAGATACAGAGTTCTTCTTAGATTAAGTACAGCCACATCACATAATTGCACAATTTAAAAAAAAGGTTTTTGCAAAAAGAAAACACGTACATAGCGCTCATTAAAACAAAAGTACTGCCTTGAAATAATAAGTATTCTATTTCAAACATAAACTTTATTAAGACTTGATAAAATCCAATGTTTTATACAAAAAAATATTAGAATTAAAAAAAAAATAATAAGCAACAATGTCAATAGATTGATATTAAAATGAAAACTGAATTCAAAATATCTATACTAATATTATAAAGAGGTAACGTTCGTGAGTTTGTGAGTTTAGGGGTAATCTCTGGATCTACAGAATCAATTTTCAAAATAATTTCACCAATAGAAAGCTACGTTATTGTGGAGCGACATAGGTTATATTTTATCCACGTAGCTTTTGCCACGGGAACGGGAACAACGTGAGGGCGCTGCTAGTCTATACTTTATTTATTATTATATTTATTTTATTTAATATTATAAAGAGGAAAGATTTGTATTTTTGTATGTAACGAATAAATTCAAAAACTACTGGACCGATTTCAAAAATTCTTTCACATTAGAAAGCAACATTCACCCTGAGTAACATAGGCTATATTTTATACCCGTATTCCACGGGAACGGGAACAACGCGAGTGAAACCGCTGGGTGCTCCTAGTTTGAAATAAATTAAATTGAAATCGTTTGACGGAACACGGTTGGAAACAAGTTACTAAGAGTCTGACACTCCCTTACGCCCATATTTTTAATTTATATCTTCAACTGTAAAACAAATGTACGTATTTGCTGATAAGAACTTTAATTTCTGAGCCACAGCATATTCTTTTTAAATTAGACCCAGTTTTATTCGATACCAAAACACGTGTCGCATCCCTAGTTATTATAATCAATACACAGCGACTGTCTATATCGTGTTCTCGTGAAATCTTCGTGTTATTGTAGAAAACAAGAATAGGTTCCGTGAAAAACGGATGATTGCGGATATATTCAGGGGATTAGATATGTGGTTTGTTATGTAGATTTTAGTTCAAATGTGTATTAGATAAGGCGAACAGCAAGCTTGTTATGTCTCTTTTCCGTGTTTACATACAAATTCAATTCCTTTGTCTACTCACAGTAGGAAAAATTAAACTATTTAGCACATACATACATGAAACACGCACGGTACATTTATTTCAGAAATGGCATGCAAAAAACTTAGTGTGTGTCTCACGGCTGCACTAAATAGGTATATTTCAGCGATATGTCAGACAGGCTGACGCTGTCTGATGCAGGTTTTCTAATGAACCTTTTATAGGACATGTGGCGGTTGATTTCATTCAGTATAATATACTATAGCAACGCCCCGCGGTTTGGCCCGCGTTGTTCCCGTTCCCGGGGTAATACGGAGATAAAATATAGCCTATGACACTCCACAATAACGCAGCTTTCTATTGGTGAAATAATTTTGAAAATCGGTTCAGAAGATTCAGAGATTACCCCTTACAACGTCACAAACTCACAAACGTTACCTCTTTATAATGTTAGTATAATAGATAAATATCATCGAATACAAATAAAAACAAAACAGTAAACAGATATATAAATTACGATAGAGCAAATTATACCTTAAAAAACTGTGTGCTTGTTTGTGTGTAATGTGTCAACAAATACATGAATAGCAAACCGCTGATGGAAACAAACAAGTTTTTTGCTAATTAACAACAGCAAACCCTCAGTAAAAATCTTCGTTCTACCAATAATTGTTTCCTACGATGTCCCTCATACCGCTCTGGTTTTATCCACTCCTCTTTCTTTGTCCAAGCAATCTTCTTCTAGAATGTGAACGGCAACCAGTCGCCTTTAAGTTCCACGTGAGCACATTCGCAAGAAGTTGGTAGAATCATCTCAGGGTTAATTCGTTGGATCAGTTTTTCTTAAATGTGTATGTATTTATAATTGTATACACCCCTAGTTTTTAATTAGTACAAATACTTTAAGGGCTTATTAGAAAAGGTCTTGTTATTATGTAAGAAAAGTCTCAAAAAATTATGTTCATAAACAGCCAAGTTATTAGCGATTTTTGTATCCTAAAATGCCACTCAACTTATAAAAATATTGTACAGGCTATTGATTTATGAATGAATAAATGAAGATTAAAATGGAAAAACACTGCGCGTAGCATTTTCTAGTAGCAATTGTTATGAATCTTGATTCTATTATGAATTTACCAGTTATTAAAAAACTCCGTGGACAATTTCAGGTTTTTATTTTTTTACTTTTGACTACACAAATATGATCAGTAACGTGTACGGACAGAGCCCTGTTTTTTTTTGTACTAATTAAAAACTAGGGGTGTATATTTTTTCTCTCCGTTAGACTTTCTTTTAAATTTCAACTGTTTGCCATGTGCAAATTACTTCTTCCGCTCTGGACGGAGCATCCGTGTATCTTCTTGTGCCCTTTGCGTTCCAGGGCCGCGGTGACTCTTTCGAACAAATTCCGCAACCCTAGCAGGCACTGACCCTATGGGGCCCCGTCTTCTATTTGTATGGACCTGAAAAGAGACAGTAAAGAGACGAGAGAGAGAGAGAGAGTAATGAAAGGTACTGGTAAAATTTTGCTGCATCCAGTATGATTGAAAACCAAAGCCAATATACCTGGAAATGGCTAGGCTTGATTGACATCTCACACTCATGTTATATCTCTACAACTCGTGCCGACACGAGAAAGAGAAAGTAAATAAAGACACATTATAGTAGTTACAATATAAAGTATCGCAGGTGATGTGTTAGACGCAATATCTCATGGCGGACGCCGTACGGAGCTCTCACGCCTACTGGAGTAGAGAGGTGGGTGAAGTCGCTGTGTGGTGAGTTTTGTAAAAATATTTAATACGTTTTGAAGTCCTAGAGAGGAGGCTTGTATCCTAGCAGTTGGAACATTAAAAAGGCTAATTATGCTTATGCTTACCTATATTTTTTAAGTTAAAATTTCGATTTCAATCATAATGAAGCTCCTTGTTAAACTAATTAAACTCAGGACATAGCGTGGAGCGAAAAAACTTATTAATTTACTGTAAACAATGTACTACTACTACGGACGCTGTGACAACTATTTGAATTTTGACTAAGGTTTGGTTAATCACCAAGTTCCTACTATTTTGGGTCTGTCTTGTTTGCAAAGGGACGATATTATGTCGTTGTAAAAATTTCCACTATTATGAAAATAAGTGGGTGTAAAATGATAAAAAATTAAATAAAATGATTGTCTTTTCTCACGGTTTTCAGAAATATAATCTATAAAATCCGGTTGAATAACCTGATATACTTAGTCAGGGAATACTACGTATATGAAATTCAAAGCATCTCGTACATTTGCACTATTAATAGTCTAGTGTTCAGAAAATAAAATCTTTATCATATTTTATAATGAAATATTACATATACCTTGCACCTGTACTTTTGGGAGATTTAATAAATGCCACGGACGCAGCAATTAACGTAGCCACCTATTGAGCAGTAAAAATTTGAAGAGTTTTAAATAGACTTGAAAAGAAGAAGAACGATTAAATAAAATCGCTACACTTTCATTCATTTTTTGTGATTGCTAACTTACAATCAAATCACTGATTGTGAAATGCAATAATTTCTCCTACCTTTTATTAAGTAAATATACTTGCCATGAAAAATAGCGTCAAGCGACTCCACGCCACTCTATAACCCACAGCCTGGCACGTACTGGACACCAATAAAACGGACATTAGGCCCCGCCTAACTAACTGCCTCCGTACATCGATTTAACTTCAAGACGACCAATATTGCTGTCACTATATTACTGGCGGACAGTGGGATAGGCTAGTGGGTTCAGGTAGAAATAGAATGGTAAACAGGTCTCAAATATACAGGGTCAATAATCTGGGTGACAGGTGTACATAGGTTGCGGATTTTTTTCGAAAGAGTCACCGCTGCCCTGGAACGCGAAGGGAACACGAGTGGGTTTTAGTCATCAAGATTCTGACATTCTCTTCCACTCCTCCCAGAGCGGGAGAAGTCATTTGATGATTTCCCACCCAGAAAAAAAGGGGGAGTAAGGCGGTAACTGAGTTATGTCTGGAAGAAGAAGTCTTGGTCATCCAGCTTGGATGAGGCGGGTACAGAGACCTAGTGATTCGTTCACGAAAAAAGAGACCTATGTTCAGAAGTGGGCAAAGACATGTTGTGGGTGGCTCACCGTCCGATAAAAACGAGTTGACGGCGCGTTGTGTTCCACGCGCGCTTCAAAGAGACTTCAGCAAAGAAGACAGGGCCCGATAGGATCAGTGCCTGCTGGGGTTGCAGAATTTGTTCGAAAGAGTCACCGCGACCCTGGAAGGCAGAGGGGGAAAACGAGTGGGTTTTAGTCATTAAGATTCTGATATTTCCTTCCGCTCCGCCCAGAGCGGGAGAAGTCAATTGATGATTTCCCATCTAGAAAAAAAAGGGAGAGTAAGGTGGTGACTGAGTTATGTCTAGAAGAAGAAGCCTTGGTCCTCGGGCGTGGATGAGGCGGGTCACGAAAAAAGAGACCTATTTTCAGCAGTGGGCAAAGACGTGGCTGTGAAAAACGTTGATGGAAAAGGCAACGCTCACTGACACGCTTAGTTTGAGTGCAAAGATTTGACAATGCCGTTTCTAGTTGTGGATGAAAGGGAGTCTTCGTGTTCTGTGGCAAGCTATAAACGTTGGTTCACAAAAACTGCGGCCACGTGAGCTCTCTATAGATTTGACTAAAACCGTCTAATACCCGCACTCTGCTCTTCGATGTGTGGCTTGGGTAGGTTTTCCAGTGTTTACAAAGCTAAGCTATAGTCTAAATATTTATAACTCAAAAGTGACTGACTGATATAGTGATCTATCAAAAACAGCCCAAACCACTGAACGGATCGGGCTGAAATTTGGCATGCAGGTAGATGTTATGACATAGGTATCCGCTAAGAGAGGATTTTGATTAATTTTACCCCCAATAGGATAAAACAGGGGATGAAAGTTTGTATGAAACTTTGTCAATTTTAAACCGATCGGGCAGAGAGTTTCAAAATCGGGGGTAACGTAATTATTCCACGCGGACGAAGTCGCGGGCAGAAGCTACTGTATCATAAGATGTTACGAGAAAATTGTATAAACAACAGTTAATGTGACTTCGGTGACTTTGCATGCATTACCAAGAAGATATGCAAACTGACGCATAGCCTGCGTCAGTTTACAAGTATGGATACCCTTTGAACAATTGGCCGTCTTAATATGGAGGTCAGGAAGCGATTTGGTTGAGGAACTCCGTTAGAATTTAGTTCCTCAACCGAATTGTTTATTTATTCTTTCATTCTTGTTAGACCTTGCTTAACTAACGAAGCAAAGTTTAGCAAACTCCAAATTATCAAAACAAAAAAAAAGCCTTAAAACTATCGTATAACACACTATTCCGCACCAACCTTTATAAAAGATTTAATTTTCAAATCTTCGCGTAAATTTTGTTTGTATAAGAACCCAGCACGCCGTAACTTCCTAATATCCTCAATTGATAAAAGTAGACTTAATACATTACCGCACGCCCGTACATACAATCGATACCAACCAGTTCCTCACTTCCTTCCTTCATTATTTCCTCTGTGATTTGTGACGCATCATGACGACAACTTGATAACTGACAGACCCCACTCGCACGACCGGTGAATGCGTGATATTTTTGCGAACTGTCCGCTACTTGCCTTATATTTATATAACAAAATTTTAATAAAGCGTACGTCTAGTAAATTATACATTTTCAAGGTATGTGGGTTCGTACTAAAATTTGCCTGTAATTGAACATTTTATAATAAGTAAGTTCAATGTCGTCAAATAATATGTTTTTAATTATGCGATAAATAGTGATTTGTTAACAAATTGTCTAGATTCGTAGTTTTCGTTTAGATTCGCACAGCAAAGGAGTGGAACTCTCTGCCTGCGTCTCTGTTTCCGAACGCACTCAACCCTAATCTCTTCAAAGTTAGAGTGAACAGGCTTCATCTAGGTAAGCTCATTCCATCGTAGACTTTGGCTCTGACATCTGTGACCTAGGGCCAAGAGAATAAAAAACCAGATCTTTTGTAAGCTATAGTGACCACTGTACTAATAAATACCTGGATAAATCAAAATGATTCAGTCAGTGTATATATATCACGGAACACATATTAAAATGAAATATATAAATACGTAAAAAAAAAAATAGTTTAACACAGTGCATATAGGAAAATATACATCACAAATAATTTAAAATATCCCAAAGCCCAATGGCCCATTACTCCAATGGCATTTGTCGGCATCATAGACAGTGACAAATGGAGGAACGCGCGGGCGCAAGTAAGAGGCTATGGTTGGCTCTCAAAATGAAGGAAAGATAAAAATATTATTACAAAAGCGTTAAAGCGTAACTTAAATAGATATTATTGAATAGTAGCGGTCAGAGGACATCTGATAGAATGGCACTTTTTCTAAAGCGTCAGGTAGACGTGGATTGTTTTACTACCACAGAAACATAGCTACGTCATCGCTATAGTACAGCTCTCATAATACATTAAGCTTTAGTCCCCACTACACTGCAGTGGTCTGCAGTCCTAATTTGTGGCGCCCCCATTCATTACTCTCATGAAATTCTCATGTAAAATAGCCTACGAACGAACATGAATTAGTATGGGGATTTCTTGCTTTTACAGTCACCTTGCGGTTATCCTTTGAATGTACCATATAATATACCTATGTACCATAAACTATATTTTTTATGTATGTCTGACTGGAACGTGCCCTAGCGATTGGGAGTGTCATGCTCACTCAAAAGTCTCTCTGATGGTGGCGTATGTGTTTCATTCATCATTTGGCTCCGTCAGCTGGGACGGGTCGTCTCTCAGCTGCCACGGTTTATTTTAATTATTTGTACTTTAATTTCTTCCTTTCACTCTGGATACCTGTATCATACACGTCTTTCTACATCGTTCTCACATATAGGAATAACATCAAGAAGAACAATGTATCCACAACTTTGTAACAATTTATTGATTTAAAAGTGTCAGTGGAGTTTCTTGCACGTTCTTCTCCATAGAGATCTACGCTTTGGAACGTGCAGATAGCTTTACTTCTTTCGACCTTGAAAATTAAAAAGTGCCTGTAATGGGTTTAATTGAAATAAATGGTTTGAGTTTGAATCCACTTTCCCACTGCAAGGCTTCTTCTCATGTTGCGGAATTTCTTCAAAAGAGTCACCGCGGCCCTGAAACACAAAGGACACTAGAAGGATCACGGGTGGGTTTTAGTCAGTAATGAGAATGAGTACATCATCAATGTAGTCGAAGCCACGCATTATTAGGGATAATTTAAATACTAGTCGTCAGCTCTCACTCAAATGGAATCACATGACAAGCACCAGCTTTTGAATATGAAAAGAATCATCAAAATCAGTAGGTACACCCAATACAAAGTTATGAGGTAACACATATACAAAAATACAGTCGACTTGAGAACCTCCTCCTTTTTTGGAAGTCGGTTAAAATAAGTAAATAATTCAAAGTATTTTCCACTACTTTTTTAAATTGTGAATTGGATTTGCTCTTGACTCTAGTCTAGGTCACAGATGACAGAGACAAAGTCTACGATGGAATGAGCTTACCTAGAAGAAACCTGAACTATGTATAATGTAAGCAGGTTGAATGTGATTTTCCGAATTGAGTCCTTACCTTTTTATAGTTAAACTCAGATCCCAGAACGCCGAGCAAAACTGTAAGTGTGTTAAAATGTAAAAAGACAAAAGGGCTGACATCACGGGGTTTTATTAGAAAAGGTATTACAGCTGCTGTGGGTGATCATCAAATTTTCATGTTCTTATGTTTTTGGGACACAGTCACTTGGGATACAGTAGGACAATAATATAATTGAGGTTCGTAGATTTCACTATAAGCTGATTTGGTCTTCGATTGGTTACAGAAGTCTGATAACATCCTAATAATATTGTATATGCTGAAGAATTTTTTTTTATACGTTTTCACGACTGTCGGAATTGCTTAACACTTTCTTTTGTTCTGGATGGGAAATCATTAAATTACTTCTGCCGCTCTGGGCGGAGCGGAAGTGAGTGTCAGACTCTTACTGACTAAAACCTACCCGTGTTCCTCCTAGTGCCCTTTGCGTTCCAGGGCCGCGGTGACTCATTTGAACAACTTCCGCAACAGAGGACCCTGGAGAAAATGTAAGGCTATCTTTTTTATCAAACGTGTTACATGGAATGTGATGTTGAATAGTTTATTTCGGAGATTGAAATTCGCTCTGCTTTCTGGGATATGAAAAGCACACAATATAGTGATAGACTCTTTAAAACGAAACAATGGGAAGAAATTGTTACCTTATATTTGGAGTCGAGGCAAAATAGCATTAAATCAGGAACACCGCTGCGAATTCTGCTTTACCGCCACCGCTCTCCGCGGCGGAGCATGGTGCCGTGTGGTAATCGCCTTATTTTTTGGCATTTCAACAATCTCAGCTGCTGATAGAATGACAGTTTCTTGAGTCTCAAGTTGAAGGGTCCACTGCAATAATGATAAAAGTCCATTTTTGTAAAAATTCTAAGTAAGCACGTCATTCAGCCACTGATAATCTCGTTAACAAACTTAACAATATTACAAGTCCCGATATTTTAGACAGTGCACGCTTATCTATACTAATATTATAAAGCTGAAGAGTTTGTTTGTTTGTTTGAACGCGCTAATCTCAGGAACTACTGGTTCGAATTGAAAAATTCTTTTTGGTTTGAATAGACCATTTATCGAGGAAGGCTATCATCACGCTTAAGCCAATAGGAGCGGAGTAGCGATAAAGAATGTTTTAAAATGCACAAGGATTCCACGGGGACGAAGTCGCGGACAGAAGCTAGTTCTTAAATAAAGCTTGAGTAAAGAAACAATATAATGTATAAACTCGACTTTCCTGTTCCCATTAATACAACTGAAACACAATTAAATTAAAATTAAAAAAAACGAGGTAACAGGGACATTCATCGTTATTGCAGTGGACCCTTCAGTTGTAAATAAAAGATAGATAGAAAACATTATATCAGAGGACCAATTCTACAATTTTTGAAGCAACGTTCACATTTGCATTTCTGTCACAATCTGTCTATAATGTATGGAAACTGAGGCTTTTCTAACATACATATTTCGACTGAAATACGAAGGGCGAACATTGCTTAAAATTGTGTGGAATCGGCCCACAGTTATATTACTGCTTATCCCTCCACAGTGTACCGCGCACTTTATAGACGATCGTCCTCGTTGCGTCTTTACGAGTATGACCAGTGTAAACGCGAACGCATCCGAACCTGATCTTATAGCCAAGAAACTATTATTTTAACTTTTAAGTCTTGGCTTTGTCAAAGACTTTGTTGCTTTTCTTGGTGATTTTGATGGAACTGCATGACAAACGTCAATGGCAGTGGGCATAATCAGCCTTTTAACGTTCCCACTGCTGTGACTCAGGCTTCCTCTCTAGGAGAGGGAATGGCCCGTAAACCACCACGCGCGGGTGCGCGTGCGGGTTGGTGAATGTCACATGTCTTCGAATTTTTGGTTCTAGTATATGCCGGTTTCCTCACGATATTATTCTTCATCGTTTTGAGAGCTGTGGTGATAGAATTAAATATACAAAGTAATGCGCCTTGCTGGGTTTGAACCCGCGATCTACAACTCGTAAGTCGGGGTCATTACCACTCGGCCACCACTGCTCTCCGCAGTGAGTGACTCTGAAACGCAAAGGGCATTAGGAGGAACGATATGATGGACGATCGTCTGTAGTACCTACATATGTACATATATATAAAAATAACAGTGCAGAAGTCGGCAGTCGGTTTTTTTAGTTGCTAATTATGCAAGATAAATAAGAATCTGTGAGAAATGTCACCATCAACTCAGCCAAAAGATGGAGCTTGTGACTTAATTATAACAACCGCACGGGTCGATCTTCAAGGTTAAGCAACGCTTGCCGAGGTTGGTCTGTGGATGGGTGACCATCTTAACATAACGAGACTTCTCCGTATCTCAGAAAGCACGTTAAACCGTTGGTCCAGGCTGTCATTTGGAGAACCTTGGCCGTCGCTACGGATGGTCAGAAGCCAGAAAATCTGACACCAGTCTTGCCAAGAAGTACCGTGTTTCCCAGTTAATAGGTTGTGGAGGTCTGGTAGGTAGCCGCTTCACGTAAAACACTGGTATTCAGCTGAATCCGGCTTGACTGGGAGTCGACCCCAATATAGTTGGGAAAAGGCTAGGCAGATGATGAACTCAGTCAAAAGATGGCCACTGCTGGACATAGGCACCCAAGAGTTATCGCATCGACCGGCCTTGTGCCGCTGCATACAGCGGATTCCCGCGGGATTTATCATTTCTTCGGTCCAACTTGTGGTACAACTTCTGGTACGCAGTCACCACTTCAGAGCCTTTCGACTCCATCGACTACCTATCTGTTCCCCGGGCAATGTGCTCTGCCCACTTTTTATGGCTCTGTACTCGCTTCATCCAAGCTGGATGACCAAAATGTCTTCTTCCAGACATAACTCAGTCACCGCCTTACTCCCCTTTTTTTTTGGATGGAATATCATCAAATGACTTCTTACGCTCTGGAGTAGAGTTTGAGACTTCCTGTGTCAGACTCTTACTGATTAAAACCTATCGGTGTTCTTTCTAATGCCCTTTGTGTTCCAGGGCCGCGGTGACTCTTCCGAACAAATTCCGCCTCTCTGGCAGTTGATACAAACCCTACCAATCTACCTAAAAATCAGTACAGCCCTATCCTACCCAATCTTCACAAAGTGAAACATTTTAAATATTTGATCGCAAGCGATTTTAAGCAAAATAACAAAGGGGTAGGTAGTTCAATAAGCTCAATATTGGGTGCCTTACAGTCGGGTGATCAGGGAATTGTTATCTCGATGCTTCGCGCTTATTTCCTTGGGGGTCGGCGGAGCTGTCAGCAATATTTGTTCGTAGGCGTTTAAAGGTAGATTTTACAATCTGTTTTGCTGTGATATTTGAATGGAATTTATGATTATGTAAGCTGGCAGGCGTGTGTGAAAAGATATAGTTTTTTTTTTCATAATTTCACTGTACAGTGGATATGGCATTGGATTTAATTTATGGTAGGGCTTACAGTTAGGGAACAAATACAGTAGTTGAAACTCTGGTTCTGAAACTAGGCAACGCCTGTATCTTCAGGGTCAGTGGATCCTCTTGGAGGTACAAATTCAGCCTTATCAAGGACACAGATGTGACGAAATTTAGTGGTCAACTATTTTACACAGGTAAGATAAGAATAAGGTCTCAGAGTTGAACTCTCTATAAAAAAAATAAAAAAAAACTGCGTCACATAAGAGAGAACAAAAAAAACCGGTTTTAGCTACATTTCTCATTGATTGAACCAACACAGTACTCCTTAGCAAGACTGGTATTAGCTTTTTTGGCTTCTGACAATCTTTAACGACTGTCAAAAATCTCAAAAAGACGTTTTCACGATCTGCTTAACGCGCTTTCTGAGTCACGGGGAACTTCAAGATAGACCTGCACGGCTGTCAAAATTTCAAATTAACGGACGGTTAAACATAGGAACGCCAATCTTATCCCTACTAATATATAAATGTGAATGTAAGTTTGTTTGTTACGCTTTCACACGAAAACTACTCAACCGATTTCAAAAATTCTTTCACCACTAGAAAGATACATTCACCCTTAGTAACATAGGCTATATTTTATCCCCGTATCCCCACGGGACCGGAAACTACGCGGGTGAAACCGCGGGGCGCTGCTAGTAGTCTATATCTTGTAGGTATGTGACTATAACGGCCGAACCCAATAACCGATCTATCACATACTGGAGATAGAAAAACAAATGAAACAACAGAAAACCTATATAATTTTTCTTGATTTTTCTGTTGTTTCATTTGTTTTTCTATCTCCAGTATGTGATAGATAGGTTATTGGGTTAAGACTATAAGACATTTGTACGCTCAAAATTTTCTTGTCCACTATTTATGCGAAGACACTTCCTCCTAAGATACAGGATCTTCCTAATTTAGGAGTCAGGGCTCAAAGTTTGTATTGACTGTACTTTAAACAACTTTATCACACTAATTTTGTTACTTTCTCTGTCCCCAGTGACAATTATGTGTACTTTACATGTGTCAAATTTGTACCTTTCTAATAAACATATTATTATTAATCTAGCCACGCCCCCCCCGAATCGCAAGTCATCAGTCACCCTGTCACTGTTGTTCCATTTAAAACAATTATTAGAACTCCTTCGAAATAATAAACTCGCGATTAAAAATCTTTCCGAAAATGTTTAACTCATTAAGGGGGAAAGAGGGAAGTTTATCCTACTAATGTTGTAAGTGTGAAGGTCTGTATGTTTGAAAGAATAAAACAAAGAACGAAAAATTGTGTTTTTCGAAAGTATTTATTTTAAGACAACCGTGTTTTACAAAAAGTCTAGTTTTTTTTCGGAAAATATTTCAAAAGTAATGTTGCAAAAATAAAACCTTAACTAACACTAATTAAACGGGATGTTCTACATATTGAACTGGGTTGTTTTCCGAAGCGAATCAATAAAGGAATGATTTTATAATTAATAGGTACGAAAGTAAGTTAGTTTGTTTATTTGTTACGCTTTCAACGCTAAATTACTGAAGCAATTATGATGATTTTTTGGTATAGAAATAGATGAAACTCTGGAGAAATCAGGTAGGTACCATTTTGTACAGATAGATGTGTTGCTGTGGTATTTGTCACATCTTTTTTACAGATAAAACACTAGGAAGTGGTGCCGGGCGGACGTCCAAAAAGTGCCAACACTTAATTTTAAATAGTTACTTTGCATTTTGGTTTGGATTTCATTGCCTGTTTAGTTGGCCTGTATAATGAAATAATACCTTATTTTCAAACATTATTTTAAAGTACAATCTGTTACTTCGAAATGATAAGGTCTAAAACGTTTTCTAGTTCTTCACTTTGGATGATTAAAATAATTTTCTCTTTCCATGCAGGCAAAACCGCGAGAAAACCAAGCGAAATTCATATTTTCTCAACAACACCCCACTTTTCTTATTGAAGATTAATGACACGAAGGAGGGGGAAGTTTTTTATATTTTTCTTAATTACGAAGCTAATTTATCATGAAGTGTTCCTGTTGGCCGATAGTGGGGCAACTTTTTGTTGTTTTGTCTGGTTAAATGTCGTTTTGTTGCAGTAGGCAAATAGTTTATTCAGTCTAGCCTTAAGAGAGCTAAATCATGACAGACGCATGAGGCAATCTTCGAGGTCAGGCAACAATTGGATATTTGACTAGTTATAAAAATCGTAATAGGGTAGTTGCCTAAAAAAATCTAATTAGTCCGTAAGATAGACTTTCCAAAAATATTGGACACGTATTTTTTATTTTTTGACGTAAACAAAAAACGAAGACGATATAGTGCGTTGAAAACTCGTGTGACGTCACTCCGTGCGACGATTTTTACCACGCCCTGATGTCACAAGCGCCCACTCATGATCTTTGAAGCTTTTTATCTTCGTCATTTTTTAGAGATTTCAAAAAGCAAAAAATATGTGTCCAATATTTTTCGATAATCTAACTGACGGACTAAATAGAATCATATTTTTATTCCTCAGGAAACATCCCTATTCTATTTTGTCTGTCTGTTGGTTTTTTAAAAAATACACACGACACATATACACGTCACGTATATTTTGTCATATCAAATCGTAAGTAAAATATATAGATAAAGCGCAGCAAAGTTCAAGAGTGGGGGCTGGTGACGTCATGTCGCTGGTTAAAATTGTAGCACGTAGTGACGTCACGCGAGCTTTTAACGCACTGTATCGTCTTCATTTTTTGTTTATGTGAAAAAGGAAAAAACATACGTGACCAATATATTTTGGAAATCTATCAGACGGACTAATTTGTTTTTTTCTGTAAAATACCGTATTGCTTAGGTCAGTAATTGGTGGATTGGTACATTTCATACCAGTATTCATCCATGCTCCTCCTCTCTCCTCGGAAAGCACGTTAAGCCATTGATTGGCTGTCATTTGTCGATATTTAACTGTGGCTATGGATAGCCAAAAGTCAGAAAGTTTGACACCAGCCTTGGCAAGGGATAGCAATCTAAATGGATGGAGCTGAATACCAGTATTTGAAATGGAGCGACTGCCTATCTGACATCTACAAGCCAGTTACTAGGTTCTTTTTTTATTTAGCACTTATGGTTTTTAAATGTTTGTTTATTTGCGTACCTATTATCTATGAGGTCTAAAGAATTTGTAGGCTGGCTCAGTTTAATTCTCGAACTTTTATTTTTACATCTAGTGCCAGCGTCCCGCGTGGAAATTCTCCCTAGGAAATATGTTTTTTTAATTTTTTTTCCTGATGAAAACTGTGTCCTATTTCAAGATATGGTCTACCCTTGTGCCGTGTTTCATCTCAATCCGCCCCGCTGTTAAGAGAAAAAACGGCAAGAACAGACAGACACTTTCGTATTTTTAATATTATGCATAGATTGGATTTTAACAATTGCACTGATTGAATCGTTTTTTTTTTGTCTACAAGGGCACTTAAAATACAATTTCCGACAATATGACACACGAAAATATGACAATCGCTTAGGCTCATATTTCAAAACGTAACTATATAACTCAAATCAACTCGAACGCTAACTCCATCGGAGTAGCAAATTGTCAAAGCTTGTCATAAAAAGATGATTTCGTGCACGAAATATGAGAAAGCAATACTCAGTATTTTTTCTTGTTGGGAAATCATCAAATTACTTCACCCGCTCTGGGCGGAGCGGAAGGGAGTGTCAGACTCTTACTGACTAAAACCCACCCATGATCCTTCTTGTGCCCTTTGCGTTGCAGCAGCGACTCTTTCGGACAAATTCCACAACCCTAGCAGGCACTGCCCCTATGGGACCTCGTCTTCTTTGCTGACAGCTCTTTGAGGCGCGCGTGAAACACGACGCGCCGTCGATACGGGCCTGGTTGTTATTGGACGGTGAGCCACCCATAGCTCGCCATCCGTAGGCCCAAGCAATACTCAGCTAAAACTCAGCTCTCGAGCATGAAAACTTGAATTTATAATGTCAATTGGACAAGGATTCATTAACGTTTTAGTGCTCATATTGGGGTATAAGTTATGGAATATGGCCCTTAATTAATATGTACATGTAATTCAGACTAACTTTCTTAGTAATGTCTTGTGTGGAGATCGTAGCAATAAAAGCTACGCCGTAGCACCAGCATCTACGGCGTAGCACCAGCGTCTACGGCGTAGCACAATCGAGTAAGGTCGCTGGTTTGTTATTTTTGTCTGCTGCAGCGTTTATCGATACTTGTTTTACTAGACTTGTAAGGTTGAATAATAGAAAAAACCTACTTCTAAACAAAAAAAAAAAACAAAACGTTTAAAATAACTTTAATTTCGGAACACGGTGATTTCGATTGTTTCGTCGTTTTTTGAACACCGACTTCCGAAATTAATGTCACATGAAAAACATTCGAATATAAAAAAAAATCATCAACAACACACCAAAAAAAGTACAGTCGACTGGAGAACCTCCTCCTTTTTTTGAAGTCGGTTAAAAATAGTTAATGACTGCTATATCTTTGGTAGAGTAACAAGAGTGCTTTCATAGTTTATAAACCTCCGTAGGTAATATATTATCTGAAAAAATTAAGACTCGATCGGAACCCATGGTTCGAATGTCTGACTCGCGCTTAACCGGTTTTTTATAGTTCTTACGCGTTTAATTTATACTTCACTAACAGCGCCGCGCGGTTTCACCAGCGTAGTTCCCGTTCCCGTGGGAATACAGAGATAAAATATACCCTATGTTACTCGCTGATAAAGTAGCCAGTTTCCATGAATGAAAAATGGTTAAAATCGTTTCAGTAGTTTCGGAGCTTTTCGGTACCAACAAAGAAACAAAAAAATCTTTCCTTTTTTGTAAAGATTTTGAATTACTGCTGCACTTAAGTTTATCCGGCTAAAGATAAAATAAATTAACATTTTCCACTCCTCGTTAAGAAACTTAGTTTATCTAAATTCAATTTATTCAGGAACAATTCTCATAATAAGCTTAATCTACACTAATATTATAAAGAGCAAAGATTTGTATTTTTGTATGTGTGTATGTTAGTAATGAATAAACTCAAAAGCGCCGATTTCAAAAATTCTTTCACCGTTAGAAAGCTACATTCACCCTGAGTCACATAGGCTATTTTATCCCCATATTCCTACAGAGACAGGAACTATGCAGGTAAAACCGCGGGGCGCTGCTGGTAAGTAAAATAAAAATACCGAATCTATGGAAAAACTTTTTGGCATCAAAGGCCAATCGCCTAAACCACCATAACATATGGGTAACGAACTTTGTGACCACGCAATCTATCAAACGTACCAAAGATCATGGGGGTCAATAATAAAATCAAACCCACTTGCCGCTGCCCGGGGCTTGGGGTGGGACAACCCCAGCAAATGTGGGTGGAGTAAAACTTACATAAAACTGCCGCCGAGACCTTTTATTTTCATGAGATTCGCTTTCTTTGGGGTTCGGGTTGTTTCCATTGTTTGTGTTACGAATTTTTAAATTATATTAGCGTTTATTTAGGTATCAAAACCAAAGTTTTTTTTATTCAAAATTTCTCAGAAACTGTAGATCGTCTCCTTTCGCTTTGATGGTAGGATAATAATAGTGAGTAAGAGTGCTTGAAGACATATATCTATAAAAAACTGGCTGACCCAGCAAACGTTGTTTTGCCATATATAAAAAAAGAAAAAAGATTTTCCCGCTTTTCTGTTGAATTTTTTCCTGAATTTTCTTTGCTATAAACCTCACGGAGCCCTAGACCTTTCCAACGAATGCAAAACCGTGGAAATCGGTTCGTGCGTTCTGGAGTTATAGCGTCAGGAAGGAAAACCCGACTTATTTTTATATAGTAGATATTTCGAATAAACTCAAAAACTATTGGACCGATTTCAAAAATTCATTCTCGATCGATTAGAAAATTTAAAACAGCCCGAATATCGGGCAGTTGCCCACCAGAGACAAAATGTATCTGATAAGAGGAATCTCCGTTTACAATGGAGGTTTGCGCGACCTTACTCTCTGTACCGCACACCTCAAAAACAGAATGTCACAGATCATTTTTGACGGGAAAACAATGGACACACGACTACAACTGACAGCATTTGACATGTGCAGGATATTTCGTACGTTTACGAGCGACAATTTGACGGCCGCGACCCGCCGTAGAATGACATACTCCAACTTTCACCCCTAAAACTGCTTCATGTTGACTACAATGTTTTGGTCAAGCGAAAATTTATAAAACAATGTTATGTAATAAAGTGAAAGAAAAACAGTTGATTCCTTCCACAAACAGACGCACATTTCATTATTATAAAATATACAAATGAAAACTAGTATTTTTTTACCATTTTGCTAATGGTAAAAAAATAGGTACTAGTTTTGCACGCGGCCTCGTGCATGCAATCATTTTATATCATAAGGTTCAATCAAATCGAAATTTCTTTACGTAAGTGACCGGTTTTTGCAAATCTTGGTAAGGTCATAAACTCATGAGGTATTGTGAACTGTTAATTTGAAATACATAAAATCTCATCCAAATTCAATAGTTTACGAAATATCCGTCCCTTATTACGGCGGTTCCTTGTATAATATATTTTACTGTATTAGCAAAAAATAAAAATACTTCATACAAGGAACCGCTCTGTGCTTTCCGGGGCCAAAGTATGGGTGTTGATAAGAACTTGTTTTGTATTTGTATGTAAGGTTTGTGTTTTATGTGTTTAAAAGAGGTTATTTTACTTTTCATGATGAAGGACTATTACTATAAAACGAACCCCGAAATCGCGATAGAAATCAACTATTCTGCACATTTTCATAGAGTTATGCAAACATAAATGTGTAGGACAGAAGATTTTGGGCTTGCCACCATTGCGGCGATAAGTCTCCTCCTTGAGGAGTGGCTCGAGAGACGCCACACCTAACCTCACCTTCCACCTGACGCAGGTACTCACCGGACACGGATGTTGCGGGAGGTACCTGTTTCAAATTCGATGGGAGGACACACCCGGGTGGTAACACAGTGGCGATAGCCTGGAGGACACGAGAGAGCATATGTTGGAGGTCTACCCTTCTTGGGCGGAGCAACGCTGTGTCCTCGTCGAGGCACCTCAAAGAGATGTCAATTAAGAAGACGGGGTCAGTAAATTTAGAAAGAAAGAAAATAAATTTATTTGGCAAATACACATACACAACACACACACACACACATAATGTAGATACAAATAAAAGGAAACTTAAATTTAAGAGATTAACATTGTGTGACCCGCGGCTGTGACACATAGGTCCAGTTCAGCAAAATGCCAGACAACTAGGAGCTGCTTGACGCTGGTTTTCAACTAAACCTAACGTTGAAGTGTACGGATGTAAATCCATTTGAGGAGAGTCAGTAGTAGGATAGGGTCAGTGCCTGCTTGGGTTGCGGAATTTTTATGAAAAGCTACCGCGGCCCTGGAACGCAAAGGACATTAGAAGGAGCACGGCTGTGTTTTAGTCAGTAAGAGTCTGACACTCCTTTGACAAGAAGTCATTTGATGATTTCCAGAAAATAGGGCAGTAGATTTGCCTTTGAATGTTGAAGATCAGTTAGCAAAAAATATGAAGATAGTGGCACTTTCTAAGTTTATAGAAAAGACATCGAAATCCACGATACGGAAGAAATTACAGAATCGAATTATTTTGTGCGAAAGAAGAACAATAAATCCAAGACTTCCTTACTTAAGAAAAAACAATCTATCTCAAAGATTTATACAGCCAACTCATTACAAAAGCAAACAGAACATAATTTTAAATACAAGAACACGGATTAAAAGGAAAACCGTTAAAAACTGTTTGCGATTCGGTGCAAATTCGAATTACAAATTTTAACACGGCTAAAGCGAGTGTTGCCGTATAAAAATGAAATTTAAAAATGGTATTCTGTGATTTAAAACTACTCGCCTTCGCAGGGTTGCCAGATGGCATATTCTTTTATTCATGTTATATGAAGGAGTTTTAATATTTATAGTTTTGCGTTTTATGACAAATTATATCGTTTTTCGGTTGTAAATAGATGAATAAACTTTAATTGGCCCTTTCCTTAACGTGGTTGTTATTTGCGTCAGGTGGATACTTATTTTCGTTATTTTTTAACGGTCCAAAATATATATGTTTTGTTTCAAACTTGTCGAAGTTTTATGAGTGTTAGTTACACCCTTGTATTATCTAATCAGATATACATATAAAACCTAAATAGGAGCACCAAACAGAGGCATCCAGTGCAATTATTTCCCCTTATTCGTCATTCAAAGTCAACAAAGGATGCTCGTCCCCCAAAAAGTAATTTATACGTTAGCTAATCCTATGTGTTCGAAATGGAATTAATTACTGAAAATGATCGTGTTTCAATTCGCATAATTATGTACCTACTTTAGAACTCAATTGCTGAAATTAATACAGCAATCATGGTCTAAAAACTATCCAAAACAATACTGCAGATCTTAAACCAAACAATTGGAAAACAAAATCTGTACAATTTGGACTCAAATCAAAATGGCGGCAAAATAAATTTGTGTAGAAATATGTCCATTTAGGTTGCCCTTTACCTGTTAAAGAAAGAAAATAAATACATTTTATTATTCTCATTTCAGAAAAATCCCTTTACTTTCTAACAAAGACAACAGAAACAGATTACAAAATAATCCTCATGCACACGCAGAAATAACAAATGAACTACAACAGCACAATACATACATATATTTCAGTCTTATTGTACGGTTCGGATCGATAGTGAAAAGCAATTACTTATATTAGAGGCGGCAACATGAGCTATCGGCAAATCCGCTTATGTGGCACAAAATTGTTCGGAAACTATGATCGGGAGATACGGGTGGGGAATTTGAACAGGGCCGTACATGAGGCTCGGTCTTCTCTGCTCCCAGCGTACCGAAAACGGTACACTAAAGCCCAAGCCTTTCATCAATTTAGTTTTGTGTCAAATGATTCTGGAGAACAATAGAGATCTGCATCTTATCAACTAAATAGTTGCACAACTAAAAAATAAAAAAAGTCATCGATCGGTTGAACAAATTATCAGAAATTACCAAACTAAAATGACCGCAAGAGATTAAACAGGCTACAAGGGTTGCAGAATATGTCTGCAGTTCTGGAACGCAAAAGGTAAGACGAACACGGGTGGGTTTTAGTCAGTAAGAGTCTGACACTCCCTTCCGCTCCGCCCAGAGTGGAAGAAGTCATTTGACAACTGCCCAAAATGAAAAGAAAAAAACTAATAATAATGAATAGGCTGAAAGTTTTCATTTAATGAGAAACGAATATAAAAAAAAAACCTTACTTCCATTCCATTAACAAATATGTATGTATACTTCCATTTTTGTTTTACTCATGGAATTTATAGTTTTTTTTTAAATCTAATGTTCATATTTTTTGTTACCTTGTTGTTTCCTAGTGTGTATTAGTAAAACGTGTAAACTAATGCAACATTAATTAATTTACGATAATTATGCAACAGACCTTTTTTTTTCTTTTTAATTGTACTGTAAACCGCCTTAGGTGTATATCCTGTAATGTTATATTCTTAATATCATAAATGCGATTTTTTGTTTGCTACTCTTTCACGCTAAAACGGCTGAACGGATTCAGATGAAATTTAGCACATAGGTAGACCATGACCTGGAGTAGAACATGGGATACTTTTAGTCCCTGTGTATGTAACTTCCGACCTCCACGCCGTCGAAGCTTTGGGAATAGCAAGAAAATAAATAAATTAACTAGGTACTATAATGTTGCTAGTAATGAAATTTGCGAAATTGGTATTTGGAACTAATCGCAGTGAGACAAGCAGCTGTCACGACATACCGATATTAAGAAAATTCGCTTTAAGCAAGGCATGAATCTAAAAGTGTGTAAACCAAGAATCATTCAGGAACAGCATTATCTTTGATTAGCTGCTGCTCGCGACTTCGTCCCCGTGGAATCCCCGATTTTAAAACATTCTTTATCGCTGCTCCGCTCCTATTGGCTTAAGGGTGATGATATATAGCCTAAAGCCTTCCTCGATAAATTGTCTATTCAACCCAAAAAGAATATTTCAATTCGAACCAGTAGTTCCTAAGATTAGCGCGTTCAAACAAACAAACAAACTCTTCAGCTTTATAATATTAGTATAGATTTAATTTGTATTTGATGATGCAAAAAATACGTGTCCAATATTTTTCGGAAATTTATCTGAAGGACTAATTAGATTTTTTTTTGTCTTTTACTGTAAAACGGGGTGGATAGAAATGCAGGGGTTAGTAAAAACGAAACTTTTAGTGGGATTTTCACTAAAATACCGTACTAATGGTTTCTTACAAAGCATCCATTTAAAAAATAGTTAGTAAATTAAAAAATTGTAGTTCTTCATTGTTGTAATAAATCTATACTAATATTATAAAGCTGAAGAGTTTGTTTGTTTGTTTGTTTGAACGCGCTAATCTCAGGAACTACTGGTTCGAATTGAAAAAATCTTTTTGGGTTGACTAGACCATTTATCGAGGAAGGCTTTAGGCTATATATCATCACGCTTAAGTGAAAAGGAGCGGAGCAGCGATAAAGAATGTTTTAAAATCGGGGATTCCACGGGGACGAAGTCGCGGGCAGCAGCTAGTATTTAAATAAGGTGAAAATTCCAATCAAACTTTCGTTTTTATTGACCCCTGCGGTTCAATCCACCCCGTTTTATCGAACCCTCAGTCATCCTGTATACTTAATTTATTTTTAAGCATTCCCGTCGAGAGTTCCCTCCCGTATCCTCCCAAACAAAATGACGAACAGGTTACTTCCCAACCCGTAAATTTCGGCGTCGCCCGAATGAATCGTAACCGATAATTTAGTGCGCTACGTCATCGGGCCGTTGACTTTGTCGCTTGTAGTTTAGAACGCAGGTATCTGAGCATTGCTAGGGTTGCGGAATTTGTTCGAAAGAGTCACCGCGGCCCTGGAACGCAAAGGGCACAAGAAGGATCACGGGTGGGTTTTCGTCAGTAAGAGTCTGACACTCCCTTCTGCTCCGCGCAGAGCGGGAGAAGGCATTGATGATTTCCCATCCGTGATCCATTTAGTGCTATTTGCGTTCCAGGACCACGGTGACTCTTCTGAACAAGTTCCACAACCAACAAACTCCGCATAATATGAGCAGCGCAAGTAGCTTTCCATTGGTGAAAAAATGTTAAAATCAGTCGAGTAGTTCGGAGCTCATATTTTAAACAAATAAAAAAACTAGAAAGATCTATAATGTTCACGTAAATACCGGTCTTGACTGACCAGGTGTTGAGAATTCTAGAACAGAAAAGTCTCGAACTATAGGACCAACATCGATCGAAGATGGAAATCGTGATTAATTACCCCATGATGAAAATTTCAAAATCTTTGTGGAAGAGGTTTGAGTCTCCGCGGCTCTGGAACACTGCGGACATTAGGAGGAACACGCATGGGTTTTAGTCAGTAAGAGTCTGACACTCCCTTCCGCTCCGCCCAGAGCGGGAGAAGTCATTTGATGATGTCCCTTCATAAAAAATAGGCTCTAGATAAGGTGAAATTCTATTAGCGAATGCGACTGTCAAGATGCCAAAATATAAGCTCAATCGCGTTACATTTTGACAGCGTTTGTCAACTCCGACAATTTGAAAATGGCTTTGGCCACGCTACCGCTAACAGAGTAGCACTTTTTTTTAGTTTTGTTTAGAATAACTTCAGGCTGTAGGAGCCTAAGTTATTCTAAACAAAACTAAAAAAAAATACTTTTAAAATAACTTAGAAAACCAAACGCTAAAAACAATACACCCCTTTTGTACCTACGTATCAACAAATAGATTTCATATTCAACCGTTTCGCTTGAAAACCTCCAAATTTACATGCACGCGACAATTACCAGCGTACAGAAATACAGGCAATAAACAATTACACCCAGGACACACTGCTGCACAGAAAACAATGTTGTATACCTACATGTTCTGCCAGTTGTTAGGGCGGGATTACACGAGTCGACTTTGAAAGTTTTGAATACACCCGTTTTGATATGAATGGAGGACTATGAATAAGTGGAACTGTGGTTTATTACTCCACTAGCACTCTGCCCGCGACTTAGTCCGCGCAGATTTCGGTGTGGCCATTAATTCATCATCCATAGCCCGATTCCTGAGTATAGGCCTATCATTTCTTGTGCCAATCCCCACGTTCCTGTGCCATCCTTATCCAAAATCTACCCGTGATAGCAGCGATGTCGTCTGTGCATCCCTTTACCAGACAACCCACACTACTACCAGTCCGTGTATAGGGTAGTTAATTAACTAATATTATAAATACGACAGTAACCCTTTGCGGCGTCGTTTATTTAAATTATACTAGCTGCTGCCCGCAGCTTCGCCCGCGTGAATGTCGGAAATTATCCCAAGGGAACATAATCCCGGGATAAAAAGTATCCTATGTTACTTCTAATACCTCCAAGAATATGTGTACAAAGTTTCATGATGATCAGTTGAGTAGTTTTCGCGTGTAAGCGTAACAAACATCCACGCTTTCACATTTATAATATTATTATTATATTATAGTAAGGATAGATTTAAATATAAAAAACTACACTATTCAGTTATTTTTAATGAGTTCATAGAACGTAAGTGAGTGAATTGCTTATTAATAGACTAAACGTAGGGCAGTTCGCTCAAACCGCAACATTTTAGGGTTCCGTAGTTAAATGGCAAAAAAAGAACCCTTATAATTTCGTAATGATCGTCTGTCCTTCCGTCTGTCTCTATGTCACAGCCGTTTTACTCGGAGACTTTTAAAGCTACATCAATGAAAATTGGTAGGTTGGTGCAACCTGTGAACCGCTATTCAATAGTGTGAAAAGTGCTATATTATGGAAAAAATACAGAACATGATTTAAAAGAGTGTCCGTGGAGTTTCTTGGACGTTCTTCTCCATAGATATCTACGCTTTGGAACGTGCAGATAGCTTCACCTCTTTCGACTTGACAATTCAAAAGTGCATGTAAAGGGTTTAATTGAAATAAATGCTTTGAATATTGAATCTTTGAATCTTGAATAGCTAGTAGTATTATATGGACAGAGCCGCCGAGGCCGGCCCAGAAAGAGATGCCGAGACGACCTGGACTGGTACAGTATGGGCTTAAAAAATAAATTAAAAAAGAACTACCACATTTCGCTGTTTATAATTCTGGGACAAATATCATACAATCCCGCTACTTAACTTACTAAACTACGCTAATTAACGTCTCCGTGCTCGAGTGATGAGCAAGCAAATGCGTAAACGCGCTTGCTCAGCTAAAACTAATCTCTCGAGCACGAAAACTTCAATTTATATCAAGCTCCGTTTGAGTTGGAGTTTGAGTTTAATCGTAGTTTACACTCCACTCAGAAGTATTTTAAGAATTTCCATCTATCAGATACATACAGCAGCAAGAGCAGTGGTGGCCGAGTGGTAACGGCCCCGACTTACGAATTATAAGTCGCGGGTTCAAACCTAGCCACGCGCATTACTTTGTGTAATTGATTTCATCACCACTGCTCTCAAAACGGTGAAGGAAAACATCGTTTGGAAACCGGCATGTCCTAGAACCAAAAATTCGAAAACATGTGACATTCACCAACCCGCACTGTGCCCGCGTGGTGGATTACGGCTCATTCTCTCTCCTAGAGAAGAGGCCTGTGTCCTAGCAGTGGGAACGTTAAAAGGCTAATTATGTGAGACAGCACCTCTTTTGTCCCAAACATGTCGGTTAACCAGTAGTGTGCATGGGCCCCAAATCGCCCATACAGCGTCATACAACAGCGGTTGAAGCGCGAGAAATAATTGTATCACTTGTTCGTTCGCCCGTGACGCGCATGCCGATCATCGAGAATATTCATGTTATTTTACATACTAGCTTTGGCCAGCGGCTCCACCCGCGTGGCAATCGGAAATAACAAAGGAACATACCTACTCCTAGATAATTAGAAGGCCTATTATTTCGAAATCGTATAAACTATTCATATTACGCACACTACCTATCAACTGCTTAACATATTTGTAAACCCTTTTTTTTATGGGAAATCATCAAATGACCCCTCCCTGGGTGGAGCGGTAGGGAGTGTCAGACTCTTACTGACTAAAACCCACCCGTGTTCCTCTTGTGCCCTTTGCGTTCCAGGGCTGCGGTAACTCTTTCGAACAAATTCCGCAACATATTCGTAAACCCTGCTGACAAAAATAGTAACCCCGTGTAGCGGTTAGAATGCCTAAATTGATTGTTGTTTGAATTTAGATTTCTTACCGACTAATAGCGATGTTTCCTGAGCAAAAGAAAAGAATATTTTCTTTTACTCAATGGAATCCTCATATGATTCTATTTAGTCCGTCAGTTAGATTATCGAAAAATATTAAACACGGATTTTTTGCTTTATCAAATCTATAAAAAGACAAAGATAAAAAGCTTCAAAGAGCGAGCGAGTGGGAGCTTGTGACGTCACGTCGTGGTAAAAATTATAGCACGTAGTGACGTCACACGAGTTTTCAACGCACTGTATCATCGTTTTTTGTGTACGTGAAAAAAGAAAAAGTACATGTTTAATATTTTTCGGAATGCTATCTGACGGTACCTTAACATTATATTCACATATCTAACAGTCACTATCCAAATACTGTCCTCGGCAATCACTGCTTAACCTTGAAGATCGACCCGTGCTGCTGTTATTATTTGACCATTAAATTTTGATTTATTTATTTATGTACACACATGATACTTAAAAAAGACAATTTTGTACAAAATCGAGGGCACAAAGGTACTGCTTATTTCAATAGAAATTTCTTCCAGCAGACCTGCGACAGAAGAGTGGGATAATAAATGTAGACACAGTGTGTAAAGAGACAGAGAAGGAAACTTAAAATATTCTATACTAACTTAACTAAGGCATATTAACAACTATTTATACATACAAATCAAATTAAAATAAACATACAAACAAACATACACAAATAAATACATCTAAATACATACTTCTATATAAAATAAGACATACTATACATATATAATTTGATTATTTCCTGAGAGCCTAAAAGTTGTATCATCCAGCACACATTTCAAGGTAGTATGTTTGTCTATAACATGGTGTAGGTACCTCTTTAATTACACTCCGCATGCGAAGCCCGATAACGAGCAACGCCGAGTGATATAACATGTGTTTTGAATTGAGGACAATGTTCTACTTCAACTTCAACTTGTTGAGTGGGAATGTTTTTGATTGATATTCACTGAAATGGGTTTAAAATGCTTTTTTTGCTGAAATAAGGCTAATCCTTTGTTTTTAACCGACTGCCCCAGAGGGAGGGTAATGTTTGAATAGAAGGAACTTGTCCAACTCTTTCTTAGGAAGTTCCCAATGGGAAATTCAGCAGACACGTAAAAGTAGAGCCTATATAGCATAGCATAATCAGCCTTTTAATATTCCCACTGCTGGGAATATTAAAAGAATAAATTCTGCAACTCTGACAGGCAGCCGCTTAAGTCACAGATTGTGCTAGAGAAATAGACATAAAACATACAAATATACATACCTCGAAAAAAAATACCTTCTTTTTGGGGCAGTCGGGTAAAAACCAGCTTATAACTTTGTATAGACTACAACTTAACCTAATTAAATGCTAAAGAGAATCAGAGTTTTGGAACACGATATCCTGTTCTAGATTTATATCTACCAATCCGTCATTATTTAGCCACAAGTCTTGTAATAACATTTTTTCTCGCCTATTGACACCATAAACTAAACCATAGCCTACGAAACACTTGAACCCGACCCCATAACTCAGACCACTCAACCCCACAGATGATAAAATTGCCTTCACCATAAACAATATACATCATGTTATACATACTCTATGGCGTGACCGGTCATTTCCGGTCACCGATAACCGCCCGGGTGTGACGTCACTTGTCTGCAATATTGTAGGGTAGTTTGCCCTATTGATGTTGGTTTGTTTATGAATAAGTAGGTATATATAACTTGTTACGTTACCTACTTATTTTATTTATTTGTTGTACACCTACCACAGTGTTGTCTTTTTAACCCAAAGGTTGACTGGTAGAGAATGCCTTGTTGCATTAAGTCCGCCCATAGAGGTACCACTATTGTACATAAAGTTTGAATAAATAAAATACGGTTTAATATGGTTTCTAAGAACAAAATATTGGTATTTTTATAAGCTTTTATTTTATTATTTAGTAATGTTTTGCCCGCGATTTCGTACGCACATATTGTTTTGGGGGACTCACGGTCGCGTCGCATTTTGGGGGACTGTCTATGTAAAATTTGTCGTTCAAAAAGTGTTGGCTCTCAGCCTAGATTGAATAAATGACTTTTGATTATGATTTAACCTTTTTTCCCCGTTCCCGTAGGAATTTCGGGAAATATTCCTCGGGAAGCTTAGTGCTCCCCTACACTCCCCAAGGAAGCTTCATGCCACATTTCGGCGTTCAATTATCTGTCAGTCACTCAGTCATCAGTAACGGAAGAGTTTTATAACAGACTAGCAGAGCCTCGCGGTTTCACTCGTTTTCGTAGCAATACGGGGATAAAATATAGCCTATGACACTCCACAATAACGCAGCTTTCTATTGGTGAAATAATTTTGAAAATCGGTTCAGTAGATCCAGAGAATACCCCTTACAACGTCACAAACTCACAAATGTTACCTCTTTCTTTTTTTATTTCTTTTTTTATTATTTTACCTATTACATTGGAGATTTTATAACCAGTATTTTCAGATTTAATAATTATATCTCGCGGCTTCATTCACTTCAATATAACATTATGCAAAAAAACGTAGGCGCTTTTTTAACCGTCACCAGGATTCCATCTGTCTCCATATTAAAATTCTCTATGAAAGCGTATCACATTTTTTAACCGTCTGAAAGAGAGATTTCATAAAAACATACAAAAATTACGAACTCTGTATCATTCCCATTTTTTTTTGATTCTTCATCAAAATAAAAAATGCCAAATTCATTTAGTTGTTGAGGATGTATTGAAATCCCTCTTCCTTTATTCACCGGTTTTATTTTCCCTGCATTTACAAGGTTTCATTTATCATTGGTTTTTGAAACACGTATTTAATCATCAAATGACTTTAGTCCACTCTGGGCGGAGCGGAAGGGAGTGTCAGACTCTTACTGACTAAAACCCACCCGTGATCCTTCTAGTGCCCTTTACGTTCCAGGGCCGCGGTGACTGTTTCGACCAAATTCCGCAACATGTGAACATATCCTTGTATACGGTTCATACGTGTTATAGCTAGAAAGATGAATGATGTTAGTTTATAATTAGATATTGAAGCTCAGCAGAGACAATACTTGCTACCATCGAATGTGGAACTAGTAGCATAAAGCATAATCAGCTTTTTAATGTTCCCACTGCTGGCACACAGGCCTCCTCTCTAGGAGAGGGAATGGGCCGTAATCCACCACGCGAGCCCAGTACGGGTTGTTCAATGTCACATGTCTTCGATCTTTTGGTTCTAGGCCATGCCGGTTTCCTCACGATGTTTTCCTTTACCGTTTAGAGAGCAGTGGTGATAATATTAATTACACAAAGTAATGCGCCTGGCTGTGTTTGAACCTGCGACCTACAATTCGTAAGTCAGGGCTGTTACCACTCGGCCACCACTGAATTAGTATTTTCAATAAAATCGTGACAGCAGCATACTTGTATGACCCATCGTGCAAATTGATTTACTTGACATTTTCGTAAATCATCACAGCTGTACCTAATTCTAAGGTCTATATAGCCCATTGGGCATTTGTCTATTGACCTTTTAAAGGACACTTCCTCCTCTACAGTCGGAAGGAGTGTTTATTGCCTAAAATATTCAACCGTACTTCACCGTACCTATGATAACACACATAAATACTCCTATGTATATTCATGTTTTCCTTTCACAGTTTTATCCATCCACCTTTTAAAATAATCCCGTCTATTGTACCTCGAATACAAAACCCATGTTTTACCGATCCGTAAAGGGTATGAAAACGCATTCCCACTATGTAGGAACACGACCGAAAGGATTTTATCAAAAAGTGATTTGCCTGGCATGTATTCAAGAACATGCACGCTCTATAACGGTCGCGAATGGAAGAACGAATGAATTTGAATGAACTATGAATGGCATTGAACTTAATCGTTTCGATTTTCGCCTGGAACATGATTTTGACTGAACATAATATAGTTTGTTCTACTAGGGGGTATTAGGATAGCCAGTGAATGGGGCTATCCTGGGGCTCCTGACAACTGACAAAGCGAAGAGTATTGTCAAAACGTCAATACGTATCGAATTGGCCAATTGGCAAACGCTTTCGAAATGTTACGTAATTAATTCTTTAAACGAGTATTTTGGCGTTTTGATCATTGAATTAGCTGATAGAGCGTTACTTTCTCGAGAGCCTCACATCCGATGCCTAGTCACCTCATGTAAGTACTGGTATTCAGCTGCATCGGTATAGACTGGAAGCAGAGGTGCTCGTGGCTAACGGGCCGAAGAGGTTAACATGAACATTAAGTATAATATTTAATGACTAGGGTTTCTAATAGTTTATACCTAAAAGAAATGAATTATAGTAATAAGGTTGCAGGAGAGTGTAAAAATAGTTCATATTTAGCATGTCTATTGCTAAAACTTATCGCTGAAAAAGTTACAATTATGAGTGTTTATTTTCCAAAATAAATCATTTGCCTTTTTAATCATGATATTATCTTATTTTGAATCCGGTAGTAACATATCCTAAGGTCATTTAAATGGAAAAAATAAAACTAATATTTTTAATCCGAATGGTAAATTAATAAAATATCATCTAAAAAATGGGCAGGCGGCCTAATATTATTTTCATGCCTTGCCCAGCTTAAGTACCATATTGTGGTCATAACGTGAGCACAGCAACCCACCGTTCTTCGCCCTACAAGGCAATTGCAACAATATTGAGTAATTGCTTCTCTGCCTTGCAGATTATATTAATTATAATATACCTATACGAAATATAATTTTCGGCTTATGTGCCTGTTTTGAATTTTTCCTCGTAATAGAGCGCAATTACCAGATAAGGGTAAACCTTCAAGGTTTCACGTTTAACAAAACAGCGCCAGGGTCATCGTCATGAGCAGATTCAGTGTCCAAGGGTAAAGACGGGTCGTCAATTGAAGTGGTATCAGAGTCCATTATATCTGTAATCAGGATGGGGGTCCCCCAGGGCTCAATTTTAGGTCCCTTCTTGTTTCTCATTTATATTAATGACTTGCCGTACCTCATAAAAGACAAACACGATATAGTGTTATTTGCAGACGACACGTCGCTTTTGTTTAAACTAAAACGCCAGCAGATAGTTACTGACGATGTAAATTCTGCCCTTGCAACTGTAGTTAACTGGTTTAATGCTAATAATCTTTTACTAAACGAGAAAAAGACAAAATGTATAAAGTTTACCTTACCTCATGTGCGACAAGTGAACACTGTTGTATCGATAAAGGGTGAAGAGTTGAAACTCGAGGGTTACCACAGTGTTCTTAGGCATTACTTTAGATGCGAAGCTGCAGTGGGGCCCCCATATAGACAAACTGTCAAAAAAGCTCAGTTCTGCAGCATATGCTGTTAGGAAAATTCGTGGCTTAACTGATTTAGAGACAGCCCGTTTAGTTTACTTTAGCTACTTTCATAGTGTGATGTCATATGGCATTCTGCTGTGGGGAAATGCCGCCGATATTCAGACAATATTTGTCTTACAAAAGAGGGCTATTCGTGCAATTTATAAATTAAGTCCCAGACAGTCCCTCAGAGACAAATTTAAAGAGATTAATATTATGACTGTGCCTTCCCAGTATATCTATGAAAACCTCTTGTATGCACATAAAAATATTAATCTGTTTAAAAAATACAGTGATATCCATAGCATAAATACTAGGAACAAACACAATTATGTCGTTCCTAAAACCAGGCTCAAAAAAATAGGTGGTTCGTTTCGATGTCAATGTATACATTTTTATAATAAACTTCCTAGCCCTATTCAAGAACTAAGCAGAAATAAATTCAAATCATTTATAAAACGTAAGCTATGCCAGAAAGCTTTTTATACAGTTAAAGATTATCTTGAGGACAAGAAGGCTTGGGATTGAGCTGCTTCAGTTTTGTACACGGCCCAATGTTTTAATGTTTTTGTTTTGTTCTCTTTTGTGCGCTTTTTGTTTATATTTATACAGTTTGACATTTTCATTTACTTTTGACATGAATGTTTACTTTTTAAAGTATTCTTTTTATTTTATTACAATTTCTTATTTTGACATGAATACTTACTTTGTAAAGTATCTTTTTTTTATATCAATATCTCATCTTGACATGAATACTTACTTTGTAAAGTATTATATTTTTAAATTTTAATTTTATTCCCTATTGTGAATGTGAGGACTATGTGGGTTATTATTAGCTTTTTCCTCTTCAAGTATTTTTTTTTTAACGTTGTCTGGCTGTTTGAGTATTTTTGTGGCCTACCCAAATGTCCTTTCATTGGCATTGTTCGTCGAGTTGTTGAGCTCCTTATTGATTCTAAGTTGAGCTAATCGACTCTGACCAAGGCTTGCACTGACTGGACAGGTCCACTCAAAACTGTGTGGTTCCTTCTTAAAAAGACCACTTCAGACACTGATCTGCATGGTCCTCATATAACGTATTGTGAATATGGGGATCATTTAGATCGCTACGTCAGGGGTTCATTCATGTTAGTCTGGCGGTTTGAGTTCTTTAGGTGGCCTACCCAAATGTCCTTAATTTGGTATTGTTCGTCAAATCGTTGAGCTCCTTAAAGTTCTAAGTTTGAGCTACACGATAACTGACAAATGCTTGCACTGTTTGGACAGGTCCACTCAAATCTGTGTGGTACTTTCCTCAAAAGACCACTTCAGACACCAACCTACATGGTTCTCATATGATTTGACCAGTACAATTGTATGGACTTCAAAAGAGACCTTGACCTCTGAGTTTGTTTCGGTGTTTCTTCTCAGGGTCGTCAGCTAGGAAACACCGGCCTCATCTAGTTTTATAACGGCCAAAAAAAAAAGATTGACGTGTAAAAGTGTTTTTTACAACCTACTTACAAAAAATAAATCATTTATCATTTATCATTTATAACTATAACAAAAACCAAAACCTTCGCAAAAATAACTGAAACAACATTCACAATACACTTCATAAATAATATTTTCATTTCGTTATCTAGATTTGTCATTATTGACAGTTAGTAGTGTTGCCAGGTAATAAAAAAGAATCGATTTGACAACGATAAAACTAATACTATAATCGGATGTAAAATGATTTGATGGCCTAAAACGATGAGTGTTTTGTTTGTTTTTAATGTAATTAAAGGAATATAAGTGTAAAACCTTTTGAAAAAAACTTGATTACAGATTTTTAAGAAAATACATACTTTTTACTCAGTTTTAGCAATCGATCATTATCTTTAATAATCGATTGAAATCACAATTATTATTAATGTGGCCACACAGAATCGGTCGCCAACCATAAAATGGCGACGCTTTTTAAACTCAATCGGCTTAAATACTTATTAAACGACTTGTTTTTATATTTAACTTCCTGCAACGAGAATCAAAAAAATATTCATTTTAGTTTTAATTATATTTTTTCGTAAAAATACTTTTCGCATAGCAACTTGTCCACGTTAAGCCAATAATGAGCAATACCCTTTGACTGAATTTGACCTTGACCTTTGAATTTGACATTGCACGTTGAATTTGACTTTGCACTTGTCGACGTAGGTCCGAGGATGGTTACCATCCATCATTAAATACCGAAACTTTTCTGAACAAAAAAGTATAAAATATAATTTTTTTGTTTAATTGTTCGGTAGTTTTTTTTGTACTTAAAAAGTTTTTCCTTTCTTTTTTTGGAAGTCGGTTAAAAACGGAAAATTCTACGGTACTAGAAGCTAAACGTAATCCAATTTTTCTTTACCATGTGGTTAAAGGCAAAAAAAAAACCCAAATATATTCCATCCCAACCTCACAGTAAGGTAAGCATATCAAATCATAAGTTAAGAAAACTAATTCAACGTAAAACTTTGATTATATTTCATAGGAATCCCTTTTTCCTCTTCCCTATCGCTGAGTCGCCGAGTTGTGTTGTAGATAGCGCGCCGAATCGGGAAACTTGTAATATTACTGCTTATTCTATCCATTTTCGTTGTTTTTGTTTTCTAAGTCAAAAAAAAAAAAACCCTTGACCCACACTTTTTTGAATTCCACTTCTTTGATGTGCGCATTATCAAAGACGACTGGAAACGTTTGGTATATTCGTATTTTCCAGAATGGTCACAAAACATACAAATTCAATACATTATATCTGTAAAATTAAATCCCTCGTAATTCTTCTAGAATAATATTATATTTTAGGGGTTCGTTACCATGGGCACGCCACCATTGCGGCGGTAAGTCCCCTCTTTGAGGAGTGGTTGGAGAGACGCCACGGTGTCCTCACCTTCCGCCTGACGCAGGTGCTCACCGGACACGGCTGTTTCGGGAGGTACCTGTGTCGGATCCAGCGGGAGGACACGTCCGGGTGTCAACACTGTGTAGATCGCCCGGAGGACACGGTGGAGCATATGGTGGAGGTTTGCCCCGCTTGGGCGGAGCACCGCCGTGTCCTCGTCGAGGCGATCGGCGGCGGCGACATCTCGTGTCCGACCCTGGTCCGGAGCGAGGAGGCATGGGGAGCGGTCGCCTCCTTCTGCGAAGCAGTAATGCTAGCGAAAGAGGAGACGGAACGCGTGCAAGAGAGGGAAACCTCACGCCCCAGCTGCCGCAACAGAAGAAGACGCCCCGGGCGTCGGGAAACGCAGGGCGATTCCTGGCCACCGTAGGCGCGGGCCTGCGGCTGGCGAGCTATGGGTGGCTCGCCGTCCGATAGCAACCAGGCCCTGCGCGCAGTGTTCCGCGCGCGCCTCTAAGAGCCGTCAGCAACGAAGACGGGGCCCCATAGGGTCAGTGCCTACTAGGGTTGCGGAATTTGTTCGAAAGAGTCACCGCGGCCCTGGAACGCAAAGGGCACAAGAAGGATCACGGGTGGATTTTAGTCAGTAAGAGTCTGACACTCCCTTCCGCTCCGCCCAGAGCGGGAGAAGTCATTTGATGATTTCCCATCCAAAAAAAAGGGGGTTCGTTACCAATGAAATCTTGTTACTATAGATCCGCTGTCTGTCCGTCCAGCAGTCCATCTGCTGATTAGCGGACTTTATCTCATAGTCTATCAATCCAAATACTAGTTATTATATAAAATAAATTAAATTTCACAAAACTTAACTCTGGATTTGTGACCTCTACTAATGGCCAATCACAACATTTCGATTTAAAAAGTAAAATTTAAGTTCGAAAACTCTAGAAGTTAAGAAAATATTCACAGGTTGTATGCTAGCGTGGCCTGAAGCTAATGTACTGTCTGTTAGGGTAGATCCTCTTTTCTACACCGTAGTTGGATTAAAAAATATATCTTATCGCAATTATATATTTTTCCTAAGTAAAACAACTCAAAAAGTCAAACTTCAACCCTCAAACTCTAATCTCTTGACTAAAAACCTCGAAGAAAAATAATTAAGTCAATCTCAAACGCTTTTGAAATCGAAATGCAATGACCGAACTTTAAGATGAGAAAGTTTCAACAAAAACTCACTCCTTATCTTTTAGCCTCGGGCCAGTAATTTTACAAATAGTCTGATTTCGAACTTGGATCAGAACTTTGTCCTCATTGGTCGAAATGAGTTCTGTGTTATTCTGATTGAGTCCTGCAGTTTTGCCATAGAGCAACAAGACGCAATGGCGGCCGCTGGTAGTAACTCTACCGTTTAAAATTACCATAAGTACCAGATTCTTTTTTATCTCCGAGTTAGTTAGCTAACCCGAGAGCATAATGTCTAAAATATTTGTCTAAAACTCTGCTTTGGATATAGGTGTCATTGTCTGTCGTTATAACAAAAAAAAATCATATCTACACAAAACGGAGTAACCGATTCCCGGCAGTCATTAAAAAACTTAAGGTCGGAAATCGGTTTCTTCATTTTGTGTACATACGTCCTTTTTTCTTATCGGCGGCACCATTATACCGTCATGAATATTAATCAAGCAAGCCGGTAAAAAAGGAAAGTAAAATAAATGCTGACAAATACATGACACTGTTTGAAAAGTGATTAGCTTGTGGCAAATAAGTCCTCGTTCGATCCAGCCTGTCCCTAGCTGCTCCCTCCCCCCCCCCCCCCAACGACGACGCCCTAAGCCGAGGTCCGTACCCCACGGGCAGTGCCCTTAGCGCGTAGTCGCTTAGCTTGTATTTTTTTTATAAGCACTGGCCACCACAGGCAAGGAGGCCGGTTAAGCATTCGACAATCTTAGGATGAAAGGCAAGACGCCATAAAAAAAAGTACAAAATTTCGGAACTCAGCGTTTTTTGTTGCTTTTTCGTTTTTTGAATACCGACTTCCGAAATTAAAGTTATTTTGTAGGTACTTTTTGTTTTTTTTTTTGTGTAGAAGTCGGTTGTATTTTTTTGTAAAATGTTTTTTATTTTTCAATTTTTAGTGGTACATCCCCCCTCCCTAAACGTACCAATCACATTGGTGTAAACAATAAACAAACATGCGATTTCAGCAATCCCGAAAGATTTGCTATCATTTATTGAAGAGTTACGTTCCCTATCATCTCTGTTCTTCATCATATCTTCAACAAACTAGAAAGGAACTACGTTGAAATACTAAGATGCTCTTCGAAACCATCGTAAACAATTTTATTTCTTCATTTTACATCGACAAGATAAGAACATCATCAATGTAAACTAAGCCACGCATTATTAGTGATAACTCAAATACTAGTGGTCAGATTCCAATCAAATTTAAATGAGACCACACGACAAGCACCAGCTTTCAAATATAAAAAGAATCATCAAAATCGGTACACCCAGTACAAAAAAAAAATACAGTCGAATTGAGAACCTCCTCCTTTTTTGAAAGTCGGTTGAAAAAAGAAAACTAGCCAGCCAGTTTTCAAGTATCGTATGGTAAGCAATGATGTGTTCACTGGAGCGCGTTCGCCCAGAAACAAACAAATCATTCCGTACTCTGCAAGTTCTCCTTACTTTGTAAAGGTTTATGTACTATGGAGTTAGTTTCCTTTGTAACGTGTCGATGTTTCTTTTTTCCTTTCTTTCTTTGTTCTAGTCTCAAGTCACACTAGTACTGTTTGTCTATTTGTTTGGAGTTTACCGCTGAAGTGTGGAGTTAATTTTGATTAGAAGACCAAGATAAAATGTATTGTGTTTCAATGGAAACTAGACATTGTGCACATGATAATAAAGGCTTGAATGTGTTTATAGAATAGTTCTTGTATTGAAAGTTTAAATTTAGAATCATTTTTCCGATGGGTATCTAGATCTTCCGTTACCTATCCATATGTCTATCATCATCAGGAACCAGATTTTTTTTTCTAGCCCGTTGTGGGTAGTTCTATTGTTTAACTGGGTAACACGATACCCTTTGGCAAGCCTGGCGCCAGATATCTTCGTTTCTGCCTTACAGTAACGACTCTTAAGGATCTATAAAAGTCTAGGTTCAAACCCAGCCAGGCGCATTACTTTGTGTAATTAATTTCATCACCACTGCTCTCAAAACGGTTATGGAAAACATCGTGAGGAAATCGCCATGTCCTAGAACCGAAAATTCGAAGACATGTGACATTCACCGCACTGGACCCGCGTGGTGGATTACGGCCCATTCCCTCTGCTAGAGAGGAGGCCTGTGTCCCAGCAGTGGGAACATGAAAAGGCTGATTATGCCATTGTGGCTATTTCTATTGTTTAACTGGGTAACAAGATACCCTTTGGCAAGCCTGGCGCCAAATATTTTCGTTTCTGACTTACTTTAACGAATCTTAAAGATCTACAAACGGCAGTCGAAATTAACGTGCTTTTAGAGGCACGGAGGAATCTCGGTTGGTTAATATGGACACCCACAGGCCGACTTTGGCAAGCGTTAAAAAATATATTCAAGAAGGCTTTTATTTGAAGTCTCATTCCCATCATTCGTGGTAACAGTTTTACTTAGTAACAATAAAGTTTTCCAGCGAAGAGCGAGGAAATACTGTTTTCTTTCTATACGTTCTCGAATGAAAGATAAACGTAGTGTTTAAGTCAGAATGTTACTAGTATTTGTCTTAATTATCCTGCGAGCAGTTAAAGAATAAGATATTACAATCGATCTTACTGAAGAACTCGTGGCTTAGTAACTACGGGTATAATATAATAACGGGTTCAGGGGGTTGCTGGAAGGAGGCAGAACGCGTGCGGGAAAGGGGAAACCTCACGCCCCAGCCGCCCTCAACAGAAGAAGCCGCTCCGGGCGTCGGGAAACGCAGGGCGATTTCTGGCCACCATAGGCACGGGCCACGAAGGCGAGCTGTGGGCCTGGTTGCCATCGGACAGCGAGCCTATCTGATAGCAACCAGGCCCGGGTCGACGACGCGTCGTGTTCCACGCGCGTCTCAAAGAGCTGTCAGCAAAGAAGACGGGGCCCCATAGGGTCAGTCCCTGCTAGGATTGCGGAATTTGTTCGAAAGAGTTACCGCGGCCCTGGAACGTAAAAGGCAAAGTAAGAGTCTGACACTCCCTTCCGCTCCGCCCAGAGCGGGAGAAGTCATTTGATGCTTTCCCATCGAGACAAAAAAGGGTGTTGCTGGAACTGCGCTGTTTTTTCAGTGCAACAGGTAAATTTTTCGATGGCTTCCACGCCATCGTCAGACAGAACTCTGCCTTTTTGTTCTGCAGAGTGCGGGGGAGTTCCATCTCCGTTCTGAAGACGGATCATTCCTCAACTTCATGGATCGGTCCTTCACCCTGGTGAAGGACCGATCCATGAAGTTGAGGAATGATCCATATAGCTACACTTGGTGGAGGCCTAAATATGTTGTGTGTATGCATAAAACAGCTAGAATGAAAAGACTAGAAGATGCCACCAGCCGCTTCTACCATAGGACATCTATACGCACTGTAAGTTACCATCCCTACCTTGTTGCTATTCCATCAATTCGCACCAAGCGATTCCAATCGTCTTTTATAAAGCGCACAGCAAAGGAGAGGAACTCTCTGCCTGCGTCTGTGTTTCCGAACAGATTCAACCCTGATCTTTTCAAAGTTAGAGTGAACAGGCTTCTTCTGGGTAAGCTCATTCCATCGTCGACTTTGTCTCTGTCACCTGCGACCTAGACTAGAGTCAAGAGCATATCCATCTGACAATAATAAAAAAAGCATGTTATTCAGCAGATGCTGAGATAAAATTATTTCAAACTGCAGCTAAAAACAATGCCCAAGACCTTTCACACAAAATCAACATCTCCACACCAAAATATGTATCCCAACACAGAACTTAAGATTAAAGAAACAGCATCCGTCAAGCCAAAAGCAGTGTTTTAAGACAAAAGGAAACTGAACAGAGGCGTCTATTAACTAAGAACATAAATAACTTAGTCGCACAACAATAGGGTGAAATTACGCGATTGTGAACCTTATTGTGTTTGGCATAGGGACGGCTGCAAATGACGGCCGGAATTGTGCCGGATCTTTTGGGAAACTTGGGGGTAGATCGTGTAAGTGGTTGATGTGGTAATTTATGGATTATTTCTGGTAAATCGTTTGCCCCTTCGTTCATTAATATGGGCGAAAAAGAATTTTCCATCGGCAAAAATTTTGTTCTATGAAAATTTTCATCTCCTTTTCAGGGCGTTCTGTTCTGTTGCGGAATTTGTTCGAAAGAGTTACCGCGGCCCTGGAACGCAAAGGGCACTAGATGGATCACGGGTGGGTTATATTAAAGTGATCAGCAAAATCAAAGGGTTCATTTGTATTCATGTCTATGATAATAAAAGCCTTTTGTTAAACTGTATCTAATTTAACTTTATTTGACCAATTTCTGTAAAGTTGCATATAGTATATCATGTTTCGAAAAATAAGGTCATAAAGAAGTTTCACTTCTTACTTGTGTACACTAGTACACGCACACATTTTTTATCACCAGCCGAAGGACGACTACCGCTTTTCATAGACCTGCCCCAAAACATTACATTTTAGGTACTGAATTGGTGTCACCAGTTACGTACCTTTTTTATGGATGGGAAATCAGCAACCGACTTTTTCCGCTCTGGTTGGAGCGGGAGGGTGTGTCAGACTTTTACTGACTAAACCCATCCGTGTTACTCCTAATATCCTTTGCATTCTAAGGCCGCAGTGACTCCTCCGAACAAATTCAACAAAGTCAGTTTTTTTTTCAACCTATATTGTCCCACTGCTGGGCAAAGGTATCCCCCACAGCCACTCTTCCCAGTGTGTTGTCTTCTCCGACCAATCCGTCATGAACACCTCCAAGTCGTCTCGCTTCGTTCTTAGGCCTTCTTCGGCGTCGACCCCCGTCCTCTAGCTCCCGCTCACGACTCTGGGGCTGGGGCTGTGGTAACCTCAGTTACAAAGAAAGAAATAAAGAAAGAATATTTAATAATTTAACACGTACATGAAACCGCAACTGAATGCCGAATGTATATACAAAAACACAATACACAAAAACAAAAAGAAGAAAATAGGTATGACAAAAACTACATAAGTGTGTGTCCCACGGCTGCACTAAATAGGTCCATTTCAGCGATATGTCAGACAGACTGGTGCTGTCTGACGCTGGTTTTCTAATGAACCTTTCAAAGGACGAGTGGCGGTTCATTTGTTTCCAAAAGAAAACATATATAAATAGGTATATATATAATCGAAATAAAGTAAATAATATGATAGAATAAATAGATACAATTGAACATGCAAATTATAGAAAAAATAAAAAAATGCTGGGACATATTATAAAAATCGTATGATGTGCTTGTGTGCGCCTAATGAGGTAATAAATACTAAGTTAATATAGTAACAGTAGTCTGCTACTGTTAAACATCATCTGGCTAGCCTTTTCCCAACTATATTGGGGTCGGCTCCCAGTCAAGCCGGATCCACCTAAATACCAGTATTTTACCTGGAGCGGCTGCCTACCAGACCTCCACTACCAATTAACTGGGGAACACGGTACTTCTTGGCAAGACTGGTGTCAGATTTTCAGGCTTCTGACAATCCGTAACGACTGCCAAAGATCTCCAAATGACAGCCGGGACCAACGGCTTAACGTGCTTTCCGAGGCTCGGAGCAGTCTCGTTATGTTAAGATGGTTACCCATCCACAGACCAACCTCGGCAATCGTCGCTTAACCTCGAAGATCGACCCGTGCGGCTGTTATAATTTAGCCACGAGCTCCTCTGCTACTGTTAAACAACAAGCTATTTTATTTTACTATATAGTTTTTGTTCAGTTAGCCTAAAATTATGTTTTTACCTCCTCCAATCCTTCGCAACTCCGTCTATTATGAAATCAGTTGTCTTGAAGGAGTATTAATCTTGGCCATTGCCGTGTAATTGCATATTGTTTCGAGTCTTTTCAGCCTGAGTCCTCAATTGAACATCTACCCAAGTCCTGTGGGGACCATGATGAAGTAGAAAGTTGGTTATTAAGATTTTATGATTGGTTAGTTAATTTAGGATACACAAAAAAAAAACATATTATTATTTAAATAAATACAAATTAAGTAACTAATGTTGGAAACATCTTGCTTTATGCTTTGAGAAATTAATTTTATTTTTATAAATATATAAGGCAGAATAGTTGTTTTTTTGCTAGCTTGAACGCGCTAATCTCAGGAACTACTGGTCCGATTTGAAAAAAAAATTCAGATTTAGATAGCCCATTTTTATCAAGAAAGGCTATAGGCTATATATATCATCACGCTAAGACCAAAAGGAGCGGAGCAACAAAACGGAATGTTTCAAAATGGGGGGGTTAGTAACTATTCCACGCGAACGAAGTCGCGGGCAGAAGCTAGGATAAAAGACGTGTTTAGCTTCGTTTGTATACCTATTCACTTATAAGAGACTACAGCATGCACAAAAAAATAAAGGGCAACGTGCAAATTGGGATGATGTCTGATGATTGTTAGACCTTTTAAAGCTTTGATACTATTAAGTAATTATTTTTTATTAGCGATGTGCTCGAGTTTGACCCCTAACTCAAGTGATGGTAAGCGATGATGTGGTTGAAGATGGAACACGCTTGCCTATGCGTATTGTTTCGCCCCTTTTCAGCCAAGTTCCTCAAATTAACATCCAGGTCCTGTAGGGAACCATGAACTATGGTTAGTTAATTAATTTAGAATACTTGTTATATTATAGGTAAACTAGCTGTCCGCACAACTTCGTTTGTGTCACTTTTTCATGACTGCTCCGCTCCTATTGGTATTAGCGTGATGATATATAGCTTATAGCCTTCCTCGATAAATGGGCTATCTAACACTGAAAGATTTTTTCAAACCGGACCAGTAGTTCCTGAGATTAGCGCGTTCAAACAAACAAACAAACAAACTCTTCAGCTTTATAATATTAGTATAGATTTTGGTATTTAGGTGGTGAAATCCTTCACTTACAAGAGAACACAGCATGCACGCAAAATTAATGGCTGATGAGAATTTTTGAATAATTTATGTAAATGAACTCTGACAGCTTAAATAATATTTTTTTTTTTATTTAATTTGCTTTGATAATATTATTTCTTTTTTATTATAGGCTCGCGTTTAACTGGTATCGCAACTGATGGTCAGCGGAAGTATGGTCGAAGATGGAACACGCAACTCAAATGAACACAGAAAATGATATTGGGGTTGTTGAGGGGTTGGAATTGGTTCGAAAGAGTCACCGCGCTTCTTGAAGACATCAAGAGAAGAGCTGTCACGTAGGGAATGTGGGAGAGAGTTCTTATTCACTCTCGACTTAAAGATCCTTAGGTTACAGTAGTCTGGAAATACAGACTCTTGCTGGGAACTCTACTCCAATCACTCAATAAAAGTATTCCCAAAATATATTGTGTACTAGCTTCTGCCCGCGACTTCGTCCGCGTGGAATAGTTACTAACCCCCCGATTATTTGTGATATTGATTCGTTGATGGGAGGCGCCCGACGTGACGGCACAGTAGTGGCATGCGCGTGAGTTGCGCGCGGTACTGGACAGTACTTGGGCATTGCAACATTTCATTATTTATCTAAAATAAAAGGTGTTTTCTAAAATAAAAGTAGTCTAAGTAACTCCTTATTACATCAGCTACCTGCTCCCGTCAAAATCGGTCCAACCATTTCAGAGATTAGCCGAAACTTGAGATGTCCACTATATGTATTAATTTGATAGTGTTTATATAAAAAAAAAAAGAAAAATGTACTTACCTAAATAATTAAGATTTGTTGGTATACTCACATGGGGGGGACGCCAAAGCGTCTCGCAAGGTGGTTCTGAAAATCAGTATCCGTGACAGTCGGATTTATCCACCTTCACGGAATATGCTGAGCATCCACCTATTCTGCTCGTGTGCGACGCACAATCTTGATTTTAATGTTATAATTATGATATTTATGTATCACAATTTTCTGTTGATATTTTTTTATTTATTTTTTTCGTTTTGTTTTATGTAATAGTCTCGCTGTCAGACAGATGCTGGTACTGCGCTGTCAGAGTGGCACACCCTTCCTTTTTATACTTACTATACTCTATGGGCACACCAATCACCAATGCACGCCATAGACAAATTGTATAATTTTATGCTTTGTTTGTAATGGCTGGTTCAGACAGTGGGACTGGTTTAGTTATTTGTAAGTTTTTATTTATTTTTAATTTTCTCTCGCGTCAAAAACGAGCATGAATAAACGCTTTTTCTTTCTTTCTTTCTTTCTTTATGTACCGGTGGCGCATATACGTACATAAAATATAATGCTGTCTGATGATGAATTATTTCTATCATTCATAGATATTCATTACGCAGATTGATTGCTCCTAACTGTGGGTTTGTTCGACCTATTTAACTCTAATCAACTTCAACAAGCCTAAACCATAAACCGAACCAAAGATAATAGAATAATAGACCACACAAAACTTTGAATCCATATAAGTTTTCAGCATTCACAATCAATGGGCTATAGATTGTTTGAAATCTCATTATGGGCTACAAAAGCCCAGTTCCTGGGTTATTAGTAGCTTGGCTGAAGGCCAACGGCTCTGAGTTTTATTGGCTTCGGTGAATTTTCAGCTCGAATTATAGCCGGGATCCGATAGACATTCGGTGGTTGGACAGAGTTGTGGAGTCGCCTTTGTAAATACTTTTTTTATTATTATTTTCGTTTGTGATGTTCAGCAATAACTTTTAAGATCTATTTATGTCATCGACTAGGTTGTAAATTTGGTCAATCCCTAGGACGAAACATGGTTATACTTAACCATGTTAGGTTATAGGTCATAGGTATATTTGGTCTGTCAGTTACATCTACATAAATAAAAATGAATGGTTAAATGTGTAAAGCAGCGCAAAACTCGAAAGCAGCTTGGTCGATTCGGCATTGTTTTTTATTAAAAATCCTAAGAAGGTTCTTATGGATACAGTTTGAATGTTGCACAGAAAAACGTAAAAGATGACAACTAAGACGAATTTAAATTTAAAATAAAGTTCATTTTTGTTTATTGTAAAGTTAGGTTATATTCATAGATAAAGAAATCTATATCTAGCAGTACACGCAGATGAAGTCAGCCTTAAATTAATAAGAAAAAAAAAAATCTAAAAATAAGTGAAGAAGTGGCAGTCTCCATACCCTTCCCAGTTCCATTGTTTGAAGTGTGCGTAATTAAAATTGGCGCGATATTAGTTCCCACCTGGGGTGGCGGTGCTGCTCTATTACGTGTCGTGGTGATAGCAAGAGATATGGGGCCTATGGTGAATCTTTTTGGTGTTCTAAACAAATATGGGAGAATACCCCGCAGGGCTATTTGTTGGTAAGGTAAATAAGTATTTTGATTGATCTGTGGATTATTGTATATTATGAAGATGGAGAGTAGAGAAAAGATTAATTTGTAATGTTTTTATAGCATACCATAATCAGCCTTTTAACGTTCCCACTGCTGGGACACAGGCCTCCTCTTTATTAGAGGGAATGAGCCATAATCCACCACGCGGGCTCAGTGTGGGTTGGTGAATGTCACATTTCTTCGAATTTTTGGTTCTAGGACATGGGTCCTCACGATGTTTTCCTTCACCGTTTTGAGAGCAGTGGTGATGAAATTATTTACACAAAGTTATGCGCCTTTCCGGGTTTGAACCGTGACCGTTCCTACAATTCGTAAGTCGGGGCCGTTACTACCGTTATTTTATACTTAGTATGTATTTATCATTTTTAATATGGGGATGAGTCTCTTTAGTGTGCTAAATATATAGTGGGAATCTTCTTGACGTTATTTGTTACTTTGATGCCAAGGTAGATATTAATTTTTGGTGGTATTTCTCATCTGTGGTGCAATCAAGATTCATCATCTTCCTGCCCTTATCCATGTTACTTGGGGTCGGCGCAACATGTTTTTTTCTTCCATTCTGTCCTGTCAGCCGTCACGCTATCACTAACTCCTTTTTCTTTCATATCACTCCTCACACAATCCATCCATCGTTTCTTTGGCCTACCTCTCCCTTTCCATCCATCCACATTCATATTCATAACCCTTTTAGTTACATGTGTTTCATCTCTCCTTTTTACATGACCATACCAAGACAAGCGGTTCCCTTTCAACTTTTCCGTCACTGGCGCCACTTTTAAACTGCCTCTAATGTACTCATTTCTCACTTTGTCCATCCTCGTTACTCCACACATCCATCTCAACATTTTCATCTGAACATTCTTATCTGCAATCAAGATTGTAGTAAGATATATGGAGTTGAATCTTTTAGCCAAGTTGTGACCCAAGGGCTGGCTTTTACTTCGGACAGAGGATAAGTATGGCCATACAACGTGGCAATGCCGCCAGTCTATTGGGTTCACTCCCAGTCGATAGCGATGCAGACGAGTTTTTTGATGCCATTTTGTAGTGATTTTAGTTTATTTTTAGTTTAAGTGTATATTGTAAAGGACTGTTTATTAGCTTTAGTTTATTTAAGGTAATGTATAGAATAAAAGCATGAATAATCTCACAAGCATTTATTAGGGATTTAAAACATCATTATATTCAACAGGATATTATTAATACCAGAATTTACACCATATATCTTAACACGAAAATGGTTACATAGTTACATTAAGTGAAACCTCGAAATTAAATATTAACAATCAACAGTACTCAGATATTTAAATATTAAAATTATCGTTAACTGACCTGCCTTGCTCCAATCGATGCACAGAGTAACGCGGTATTACTTTATGGTCTTTACACTTCGGCGTCGCAGGAACAACTGCCTGCGCACGGCCGTTTCGTCGTTTAAATAGGCTAGCTTTAACGCGCCACAGTCTCGCGTCACCCGCTGACCGTTACATGATTTGAACAAGTGGCGGTAGTTGATAAAATAAGTTAGTTTAAAATAAATGTAAAACGTATTTATTACATCCAATCCTAACAGCTCGGCCGTCCTGTTAGAGCAAGTCCCTTCGCTCTTGTATTTTCAGAATATTACAATTTTCTATAAATTTATTAATAATTAATTTGAAATAAATGTTAAATATGAATCTCCATTGATTGATCATTACATTTTGTAGGCATGCTAAATTATATTAATATTAGATATAATTAATGTTTACAATATCTATCTAAAGTACACTGTCGTTTAAGATTTAGTTACAATTTAAACTGATTATAAGACACACTTTGAAATTAAAATCGCTAACCCAATAAAAAAAGAAAAAAAAGAATGCTTTGTAAAAGCAAGGTATAACTTAATAAACACGCATGAATTACAAAAAAAAAAATACAGAACACGAAATGTAATTTAGGGATAACAATACAATAAATACACAATTATAAAAAAGAATAATGTTTTAACACATATATTAACACGCAGAATATTACCCATGGAAACATTAAGTAATACATTCTTAATTAACTGTTATACACTTACACAGTAAATACACAATAAATTAGTTCTGTAAACGTTAATGTCACAGCGAGTATCAAGATAGTAATTTCTATGATTTATCGTTCGATGTATCTGATTCCGATGCAATATTTTCACATTCGGATTCCGAACTGCCAAAATTTTGATTAAAACTAAGCCATGGTTTCATTTTATCTACTGCAATAATATTTTCATAATTACGACAAGTCTTTTTTTTTGTGATAGGGGTATCTGTTACTAAATAACGATCATTGGGCAAAACTTTAACGATCCTGTAGGGTCCTTGATATTTCATAATTAATTTTTTGGACTTACCGGTATTCGGGATTTCTCTTCTCACACTTACCAAATCTCCGACTGCATACGATTTGCTCTTAGTACGCTTCGAATCAAACCTTAGCTTATCTTTAATCTGTTGGTTATTGATTCTTTCCACAGCCATGCATCTTTCTTTCTCCAGATCCTCTGGCGCTATAGTTTCTAGGACTTCATCAATAACTTCACTGAGTCTATTTTCAGTCTGACTTTTGAGTCGCACACCAAATAATAGTTCTGAGGGGCTCTTACCTGTAGTTTTGTGCACTGTAGTATTCAGTCCGATTTGTACGTCAGGGATAAATTCATCCCACGTCCTTTCATCCTTGCCATGCGTTTTAGTAGAAAGTGCATCGATGATAGTCCTATTAAATCGTTCCACTTGACCATTGGCTCGTGGCGTGGCAACTGCGTTTAGGATATGTTTAATGCCCAATGATTTTGTAAATGATCGGAAGTTATTACTTGTAAAGGAAGTACCTTGATCAGTAATTAATCTAGCAGGTGTTCCAAAATAACTAATGTGTTCACGTAAAATTCTTATTGTTGTCGATGTTTTTGTATTCTTGACGGGAGAAATGTTAATGAATTTTGTAAGACCGTCTATTATAACTAAAATATAAACGTTGCCTCGTTTGCTACGAACGAACGGCCCCAGGTGATCAGCATGGATAGTATGAAAAGGTATCTCTACCTTTGGGATTGGATGTAGCTCTCCTTGCTGTTTCCCTGTTGTGCCTTTATGGTGAGCACATTCTAAACATGATCGGACATATTTTTTTACAAAACGTCTCATCTTCGGGAACCAAAATGATTGCTGAATTCGAGAAAGGGTTTTTTCGAAACCAAAATGACCGATGTCATCATGGTTCATTTTGACAACTTGCCAACGCACCCCTTTCGGTACTACCCACCGAAGACAATCATCTCCGTTATAATTTAATAAACGGTATACTTTACCATTTTTCACTTTGTAATTTTTGACTATTTCCGAAACGTTTTCAGATTCTGGATCAGTTAAAATTCGTTTAATCCGGGAGATCTCTTCGTCGGTGGATTGGACCGTTGCGATCCAATCTTCCGATTCGGTTGATAGAACGTCAAGTACGTGATCTTCTATAACCGCTTTATCCACCGGATTCCTACTCAAAGCATCCGCGTGTGTCATACCCGTACCGGGCCTATATTCTATTTCGCAGTCAAACTCCTGGAGTTGGACCCACCAACGAGCAATTCGTGAAACTAGATCGCGCTTTATTAATGTTGTACGAAGTGCATTGCAGTCCGTTAATATTTTAAATGGAATTCCGAGAAGATAAACACGGAATCTGCTGAGAGAAGCTACAACTGCAAGTGTTTCTAATTCGAAAGAATGCATTCGTTGCTCATCTGGCGTCGTTTTCCGACTAAAATACGAAACTGGTTTGAAGAGATTTTCATCGCATTTTTGCATAAGGATCCCTGCAACACCATACTTGCACGCGTCAGTGTGTAACTGAGTCTCCCTTTTTGAATCGTAAAGAGCTAATATTGGACGAGAAATAAGTGATTGCTTCAGGGAATCGAAAGAGGCATTTTGTTCTTCAGTCCATTTCCACTGACAGTCTTTTTTCAAAAGATCCGTTAATGGTTTGCATATGATGGCGAAACCTTTCACAAATCTACGAAAAAAACTAGCCAAACCGATAAACTGCCTAACTTCGTGTTGGTTCTTTGGAATTGGGAATTTGGCCACTGCTTCGATTTTGCGAGTGCCCGGTTTAATACCCATAGAGCTGACTTCAAAACCTAAGAAGTCTATTTTGTCAAAAAAGAAATGGCATTTAGAGAGTTTTAATGTTAGTTTTCCTTTGCGTAAAAGAGTTAGCACTTCCTGCAGCCTAACGAGGCCTTCCTCAAATGTTCGTGCCGGAATGAGGACATCATCCATATAGACTAAAGCATATTTAACCTTAGCTTCGGACAGTATTTTATTTATGGTTCTTTGAAAAACTGACGGAGCATTTACTAAGCCAAACGGCATCCGAGTAAATTCGTATTGTCCGTCTGGGGTAACGAATGCAGTTTTATCTTGTGAAGAAGTGGAAATAGGAATCTGATAGTAACCAGATGCTAAATCAAGGGAAATGAACAATTTACTGCCAGCAAGTTGATCTAATTGGTCTTCAACTCTGGGAAGGGGGTAGTGATCCTTCTTGGTTCTTTTATTTAGAGCGCGATAATCGATGCATAGTCGTTTCTCACCGGTCTTTTTTTTTACAAGTACGATCGGACTCGCGTATGGCGACGAGGACTCTCGAACTATGCCTGCATCAAGCATCTCGCCAACCATGTCACGAACGAGGTTCCTCTCCGACAAAGACATTCGATAAGGTCTATAGACTACTGGATCAGTATTTTCCAACTCTATTATCATTTCTCCCGCGGAAGTTAGTCCTAAATCTTTTAAATTTGTAGAGAAACAATCGTTATATTTATTAAGTAAACATTGTAACTGAATCTTTTGTTCATTTGTTATTGTGGGGCCAACGAGTAGATGTTCATCGACATTAGCTTCATCAAAAGATACAGCGGAAACCTCTCGGATGATATTTGGCAAGGCACGTGTCAACAATGTATTTTTGGCAAAGGTTATTCGTGAGTTACTCATGTTAAATGCGATTATTACACCTATACCCGATTTAAGATCGTATCCTCCGGGAAATAAATAATATTCACTACCGGACGCACCCCTTACAGTACCATTAACATATATCTTCCCATTGAAATTGTTACATGAATTTACTGGAACAGGGACTATTTCACACGGCGCCAAAGAGGTATCTTCCGCAACCCTCAAATACAGTTTAATATCTACACTGGTCCTTTCAAAAATAATTTCATAAGGTGTTTTGGTGATTATTATGTCAGGTAATTCTGTAAAAGTGTGTCCCAGTAGCACAGGGTACTTCAGAGCGTGATTTTCAACGATAAGAATTTCTATATTTTCTTCTATACCTTGAACGTTAACATTAACCCTGGATCTACCCAACGGACTAACATAATTTCCACCTATTGCCCTCATTAGGGGTAGATCTTTGGTATCAATAGGAAGTTTCAAGCTTTTAGCTTCACTTTCCCTAATGAGACTGCATTGGCTACCTAAATCAACATGACATACTAATTCCTTACCGTTGACCAGAATATTAAAAATATATTTAAGATTGGACTCACCTGATGTAAGTTCTGATACTAATTTTTCTTCAACAGCATCCTTTTGATTGCTGTCTTGCGGTTTTTGTTTCCTGAACCTACAATAAGTACTTAAATGGCCCAACTTACTACAATTAGTACAAGTTATTGGTGTCTTCCGGCAGTGGATACTTTTGTGACCTTCTTCATCACAATTGTGACATACTAACCTTTTTGATTCAGGACCGTTACGTCTGGTGGAAGAAATCGTCCCAGAAGCTCTCTTCTCATGTTTTGAATTTCTTTCCCCAGTATCTCTAGTGGAACCTATTTTAACGGTTTTTATGTATTTTAATACCTCTTCGGGCTCGCGGAACTGAGCAGCTTGTGCTCCGACTCTAACAGCGCGATCTTCGATCCCGTTTAGAACGCAGTCTACCGCTTTACGACCTTTTATTCCGCACCTATTCAGTAAGTTCATTTTTTCGTAAAAGTAGTGCTCCAACGATTCACCATAACGAACTTTTTTAGCTAACATTGCTATTAACAGTTCCGCGTAGTCATCACGACAAGGGAAATTTTCTACCAATTTTCTTTTCCATTCGGTCCATGAGTAAAGGACTGTGCTGAGACCCTGGTACCAAATTTTCGCAACACCGGTTAATTTTGGTAGGGCAAAATGGATAGTTTCCTTTTCATCCCAGCCATATATCTCCGCACACTCCTCTACTTTAGTAAGCCACATCAAGATGGTCTGATCTTTTGTCATTGGATCAAATTCTGGAATGACGTTATTTAAGGAAAGTTTGGATCCCGATCGACCTTTTACATCTTTAAGAATATCTAAAAACTTATCTAAGATATTGTTAGTATTATCGTTATCATTTAACTTAGTGTTTACAAGATTATGCGTCTGAACATTAGGGGAATAATGACGTCGTGTACTTCGTTTACTATTATTTGAATTATCCGAATTACTACTAGTTCGCCGTCGTTTATTTCCCTTATGTCCGTCACATGTTTTATCATTAGTTGGTCGCCTTTGCCGATTAAGTCGTTTACGCGACGAAAACCGATCTTCCGAACTGCTACTAGAATAATCTACGCACTTTGAAACTCGTGATTTACGGCGTCGACGTACTCGTAACTCGTGGGACTCCCTACGTTGCCCGGATGCATGTTCCAATAAACGTGACTGGTGTAGTCGTTTGGGCGGACCCCTTGGTCTTCGAAGTTGGCCGTTACGAGAACAGAGGATCATAGACTCGTCGCTTGTCGCATGCGGTGAATCCTCTTGTTGCTGATCGGCGCTTGCAATTGCTTCTCCGGTAGACATGGCTTCGTGCCCGCTTGACAGCAGCACCGTGCCCAAGTTAGTTATACTTGATACCAGCACTTGTGCCCAAGCTTTACACTTGATAGCAGCACTATGGTTAACGTGCCCAAGCCTTAAACTTGATAGCAGCACTATGATGGTTTAACGTGCCCAAGCCTTATGCTTGATAGCAGCACTGATGTTTAACGTGCCCAAGCCTTAAGCTTGATAACAGCACTGATGTTTAACGTGCCCAAGCCTTACGCTTGATAGAAGCACTGATGTTTAATGTGCCCAAGCCTTACGCTTGATAGCAGCACTGATGGCTAAAGTGCCCAAGCCTTACGCTTGATAGCAGCACTGCTCGATAGCGGTACCTTAATGATTAATGTGCCGAAGCTTTAATAATTAATATGCCCAAGCTTAATTCTTGATAATAGCACTGATGATGAACGTGCCCTTTGCTCCTGATAGCAGCACTGACGCTTCATTAACGCGTCGATAAAAAACTGAAACTTATATAAATAAAGTCATTATCATTCCAATGCTTTGTGGGATCCAGCAACATCAGGATGATGAGCGAACATTAAGCATTTGAATATAACAAATGAAAAAGAATTTCAATGACGTAGCGTTTACAGAGGGTATTTAAGGCGAGTAATGATGTATGCTTGCAGAGGGTAGTTCTGGCAAAGCTGTGTGGTGATGTGATGCTTCCAGAGGGTAGCCCTGGCAAAGCTGTGTAGTGATGTAACGCTTCCAGAGGGTAGCCCTGGCAAAGCTGTGTAGTGATGTAACGCTTCCAGAGGGTAGCCCTGGCAAAGCTGTGTAGTGATGTAACGCTTCCAGAGGGTAGCCCTGGCAAAGCTGTGTAGTGACGTGACGCTTCCAGAGGGTAGCCCTGGCAAAGCTGTGTAGTGATGTGACGCTTCCAGAGGGTAGCCCTGGCAAAGCTGTGTAGTGATGTGGTGTTTCCATGTTACAGTTAAATGTCAAACCCTTGAATGAGTAGTAATGCTAAAATAAATAAATATATATATACATACAAAACGTAAATGTACATAAATATGCCATTGCTTGTTTTATTATTCATTTCATATACAAAAAAAAAAGAATAGGAGGAAAAAATAAAAATAAAAAAAAAACAAAAGCAATATTTTCAACTGACAAATAACCTGTGGGCGGGATAAACGAGTAGGTAGTTTTGCTTTCACTCGTCAATCCCACTTCTGAGATGTAAAGGACTGTTTATTAGCTTTAGTTTATTTAAGGTAATGTATAGAATAAAAGCATGAATAATCTCACAAGCATTTATTAGGGATTTAAAACATCATTATATTCAACAGGATATTATTAATACCAGAATTTACACCATATATCTTAACACGAAAATGGTTACATAGTTACATTAAGTGAAACCTCGAAATTAAATATTAACAATCAACAGTACTCAGATATTTAAATATTAAAATTATCGTTAACTGACCTGCCTTGCTCCAATCGATGCACAGAGTAACGCGGTATTACTTTATGGTCTTTACACTTCGGCGTCGCAGGAACAACTGCCTGCGCACGGCCGTTTCGTCGTTTAAATAGGCTAGCTTTAACGCGCCACAGTCTCGCGTCACCCGCTGACCGTTACATGATTTGAACAAGTGGCGGTAGTTGATAAAATAAGTTAGTTTAAAATAAATGTAAAACGTATTTATTACATCCAATCCTAACAATATATAGTTAGATTTAAAGGAAAATCTAACGAATTATATTAAATTTACTAAGTTATTCAATTTTTAAAATGTCAACTGCCACAAAAAAGGACTATGCATATTATAGTGTTTAATTTCAGACTTTTCTTAATTTGGTATTTACATTTTACACATGTCATCAACTTTAGTGGTAGCAAAAAAATAAAACAGGATAAAAACATCAGCGGTCACACAGAATGGAATGTTGCATTGTATTCGGGCGGTTGAACCTTTGATATGTGCGGCAAACTCGCTTTGTCAAATGCATACCTATTGTGAAAATGTGGATTTGAAAATATTTTCTAGAATTTTACGTTTTTATGTCGTGCGATTCTATTTTGATTACTTTATTTGCAATTTGTAGCTTCTTTAGTTTATTCCGTTCTCAATTTAATTAAGATTAATTACAAAACACTACATAGTATAAAACAAAGTAGCTTCCCTCTGTCTGTCCCTATGTATGCTTAGATCTTTAAAACTATGCTACGGATTTTGATGCGGAAACAAAAATTTTAAATAGATAGAGTGATTCAAGAGGAATCACTCATAAGTCACCAGTGACTTATGAGTGATTCCTCTTGAATCACTCTATCTATTTAAAATTTTTGTTTAGAGTTTATAGAGAGTAGATAGTTTTGTTGTTAGAGTTTTTTTTTTTTTTTGTTTAGTGTTTAGAGTTTAGAGGAATCACTCATAAGTCACCAGTGACTTATGAGTGATTCCTCTTGAATCACTCTATCTATTTACAATTTTTGTTTAGAGTTTATAGAGAGTAGATAGTTTTGTTGTTAGAGTTTTTTTTTTTTTTGTTTAGTGTTTAGAGTTTAGAGGAATCACTCATAAGTCACCAGTGACTTATGAGTGATTCCTCTTGAATCACTCTATCTATTTAAAATTTTTGTTTCCGCATCAAAATCCGTAGCATAGTTTTAAAGATCTAAGCATACATAGGGACAGACAGAGGGAAGCTACTTTGTTTTATACTATGTAGTGTTTAACCTACTTACAAGTAAGTAGGTTAAACACATAACTTTTACACGTCCAATATTTCTTGTTATTTTAAGCTAGATGAAGCCAGTATTTCCTAGCCGACTACCCTGAGAAGAAACACCGAAACAAACTCAGAGATCAAAAGATCAAATTAATGTACTACAGTATTGTACACCTAAAAAAAGTCCGCTATAGTAAATGTCTATCTCTAAAGGATAACCCACAATAACCATGTTTTATCCTTTACTTTTTACAGCATTGCACATGAGCGAAACCGGGGCCGGTCGCAGGTAATCTATAAAATAAAAGGGACTGACTGACTGACGTAATAACTCACAGCCGAAACTACTGGGACTAACAATATTACATTGAGCACACTTTTTAAGATGTTGAGCACTCAGAAATTAGATATTACTATTAGGGACTTGGCTGTTTTTTTAATTGATAGGTATTGTTAAAATTTTCCATCAAAAGCAAGTGATAGCAAATGATTGCCGACACGTAATAGAGTCAGCAAAAGATTTTCATTTCAGAAGTGCGGACCGGATTCCATATGCTTAGCAATTGAATACAGATCACGGTAACGAAATTATTTAAATATTTAGAGGTCTCTTCCTGCAGTGTATATAAGCATAAGCATAGTCAGCTTTTTAATTTTCCCACTGCTGGTCAATGGTCTCGTAATACTTTTTGATAACCGAACTATTAAAAGCAATGACTGCACTGATCAAAGGAACTGTCAAAATTTTAGCAGATTACCGCTTACGTCTGCCACCTAGTTTAAAAAACAATTGCACAAAGAAATCCAATCACAAAATTAATCTTTTGGATCCATCATGCTCATATGACGATCAGCTAGTTAATGATTGATATCGAATAAATCATCAGGGCGAGTACTACTACTCTGTAAGAACCTTACGTGCAGTGGTGGCGGGATCCCTTCTTTTCGCATAATGTTTTTTGTCCTAATATACTTCGGCATAACGATTTTGGCACAATTTGTTTTGGCATAATAATACTTTGGCATAATTTTTTTAGGCATACATTTTATGTTGGCATAATCATTTTAAAGACTAATTTGTTTTGGCATAAATTTGATTCGCATAACGTTAGTAGGCCTAAAGACTTTAAGCATAACGTTAGTAGGCCTAATGGCTATTAGCATAATATTCTGAGCAAACCAATTAGCTATAGTACCTGTAACAATCAAATAATATTGTTGGTTAAAAAATTAATATGCTGTGCAACAAAAGTTAGTCACAGAACCGAATTGCTGCAAAACCGACTTCACGTAGTCTTGTTTGTCCTACCCCTAGAGTGTTATTTAAAATCGCGTAGGCGCGTAGGGGCGAGGCGGCCCGCGGGCTGAGGAGCAGGCGGCTGCGAGCGAAAGCCGTCTGCGACGATTAGCACGCGTGGGGCCGCCGGAGGGCCGCAGCGCCGGAGCCGTCACAGAAACCCTGCCTGCTGCATGCTGCTTGCTTGCTTGCATGTTGCATGCTTGCTTGCATGCTGCATGCTTGCTTGCATGCTTGCTTGCATGCTGCATGCTTGCTTGCATGCTGTATGCTTGCAATGCTTGCTTCCTACAGCGAAAAAATACTCACAAAATTGTTCAATACGTTATAATATATTAATATTTTATTTAGGATATTATGCTTAAAAAAGTTATGCTTTAGAACTTTATGCTTAAAAAAGTTATGCTTTAGAACTTTATGCTTAATAAGGTTATGCTTTAAAATATTATGCCTAATCATTATTATGGTTACAGACATAATGCTTAAAAAAATTATGCATGAGCTGTTATGCGTAATTATATTATGCGAAAAAATAATTATGCCAAACAACATTATGCTAAGTTATATTAGGTCTTAAAATTTTATGCTAATGGATAGGGAACCAGTGGTGGCCGAGTGAAAACGGCACCATTTACGAATTTGTAGGTCGCGCGTTCAAAACCAGCCAAGCGCATTACTTCGCGTAATTAATTTCATCACCACTGCTCCCAAAACGGTGAAGGAAAACATCGTGAGGAAACCGGCATGTCCTAGAACCAAAAATTCGAAGACCTGTGATGTTCACCAACCCGCACTGGGCCCGCGTGGTGGATTACGGCCCATTTCCTCTCCAGAGAGGAGGCCTGTGTCCCAGCAGTGGGAACGTTAAAAGGCTGATTATGCTTATGTTTAACTTACGAGTTACAAGTAAGCCGTCAGTCTGTAGCATCACTAGGGTAATTTTACTAAAAAAATCCAATTAGTCCGTCAGATAGATTTCCAAAAATATTGTACACGTATTTTTTCTTTTTTAACATAAACAAAAAATTAAGACGATACAGTGAGTGCGTTAAAACACGCGAGACGTCACTACGTGCTAGAATTTTTACCAGCGACGTGACGTCATCAGCCCCCACTCTTGAAATTTTTTGCGCTTTATCTTTATAATTGTTTTACGATTTGAAATGACAAAAAATACTTGACCAATATTTTTTGAAAATCCAACGGACAGACTAAATAGAATCATGATTTTTATATGTAGCAAAATACCAAATTTTCAACGGTAGCTCAGTTTCGAACATGAGTTTTTTTTTGCCAGCAGTTGTTTTTTCCGTCGCCTACATTAAAATGCAATCCTTTCACAAAAATCCTATCATAAAAAGATTTCATCAATCCATCGTGTTCATTTATGACGAACAGATAGTTAATTATGGATATTGAATAAATCATCAGGACTAGTAGTACTATTTTGTAACCATCTCGTCGTTATAACTTAGGACTTTGAAGTGAGCTATTAATCTGTAGCATAAATTGCAAGTGTAGCTCACTTCACTTCACATTCGAACATGCATTTTTTTTTGCAGAATCAGCCGGTCGTTATTTTTTCCATCGCCTGCATTAAAATGCAATCCTTATACAAAAATCCAATCACAAAAAGATCCCTTCGATCCATCGTGTTCACATGACGAACAGATAGTTAACGATTGATATATTAATCAGTTGGTTATCCGCTGTAAGTGATTGGGCGGCTGCACTACAAAAGCATTAAACTTTCATATCCAATCACTCCCTATGCGGTTGGGTTGGGGTCTCAGTGATGAGCGGGCGCGGGGGAGCTGAAACAACTTTAAAAATCGATAGGGTATTTACCTCAACAGGTCAATGGTATTTGTTTCGTCTGTTAGATGATAAAAAACTTTTGTGTAAAAAGATTTTCTGAAAACTAAAACTTTGAAACTCAAAGCATTTATTTCAATTAAACCCTTTACAGGCAATTTTGAATTGTCAAGGTCGAAAGAAGTGCAGCTATCTGCACGTTTCAAAGCGTAGATCTCTATGGAGAAGAACGTGCAAGAAACTCCACGGACACTCTTTTAAATCAATAAATTGTTACAAAGTTGTGGATACATTGTTCTTCTTGATGTTATTCCTATACGTGAGAACGATGTAGAAAGACGTGTATGATACAGGTATCCAGAGTGAAAGGAACAATTTAAAGTACAAATAATTAAAATAAACCGTGGCAGCTGAGAGATGACCCGTCCCAGCTGACGGAGCCAAATGATGAATGAAACACATACGCCACCATCAGAGAGACTTTTGAGTGAGCATGATACTCCCAAATTATATAATGCTAAAAAGATTGAGTCTATACAATAAAAAAACAACTTTTTAATTCTTACAATCTTCAGCGGGTCCAACAATGTTTTCAAATGCTAGAGGCATAGTTTAGTTTGCTGAAATGAATTCATTAGCATTAAACAATTCCGCTAATTGCCCTGCCTTGTACCACCTGCGGTATCCATGAAACCGGATGTAACCAGTTTATTGGTTTAACAGCACCAGTTCAAATTGACTTGACCTCTGAAAGGGAATTTTATAAACTCTGCTATTACGTGCTGAGAGCGCGCATACGGGATGCTATAGGTTTATTCCCCAGCTCTGTGGGGAGGGGAGGGGAGGGGAGGTCGATGTGTTTGGTTTCGATACTTTCGGGGTTGGTCAAACCCCACGTAATATGGCAATGTTCCCTTTGAGGTTTTATATGTTTTCAGTTGTATTTTAATAGTGTTGATGTTCATCGCCTCATGTTTGTCGGCATCAAAGATTTTAATTATAAAAGGATAGTTGAAATTCTTGCAGTGAAGCACTACAACCACCTGAAAACCTTATAGTTTTCTCCTCAAAGTTCCTCTTTGAAATTTTATTAATATAATTACCTATTATTTATTTTAATTTTATCTCTAGTTACCTAAAAATGTTTGCATGCCGAAAGGCATGCAAACATTTAAAAATATTTATATCCCTATTTAGAGCAGTGGTGGCCGAGTAGTAACGGCCCCGACTTACAAATTGTAGGCCGCGGGGTCAAACCCAGACAGTCACATTACTTTGAGTAATTAATTTCATCACCTGAATTCTCTCAAAACGGTGAAGGAAAACATCGTTAGAACCAAAAATTCGAAGACATGTGACATTCACCAACCCGATTTGTTTGTGTTGATCAAGGCTTCACGTGTTTTCCGAGACACGATACTGGATGGTATCTTAACCACGTAGATAGAACAGTACTGCTGATATTTCGCCACGAGCTCAATTTGTACGAAAATAAGCTTTCAACCTAGACGGCTATTATTTACATAGTTTCCTAACTCAAAGGCAAGTCAAAGGACAGCCCAAAACAATAGCGTCAGGTCATAAACCTAAACTAATTCACTCACAAAGGTCGCTAACCGTCTTAAAGCTATAAGTCCTGAAACAAAAGCGGTTCACAATAGCTGCTGGTCCACTTACCCATCAGAAACACAACCAAGATGGCGGGATATGAATTATTTATTGGAGTGGTCGTCATTAAGCTTCTGTGATTCGATTGGTTCGGCCGCTGGGATTGGGTGCTTGAGATATTGTTGTAGTGAAGGTAAAGATTGTTTTATTGATGGTACGTTGTACGTAGTAGTCCCTATTTTTAACTGGCTTTCAAAAAAAAAAGTAGGAGGTCCTCAAGTCGACTTTTTTTTCCCTAAGTATATGTGCGGAATTGGGTGCGTTGCGGAATTCGCAGCCCTGGAACGCAAAGGGCACTAGAAGGATCACGGGTAGGTTTTAGTCAGTAAGAGTCTGACACTCCCGTGCGCTCCGCCCAGAGCGGGAGAAGTCATTTAATGATTTCCCATCCAAAAAAAAAGTAAATTTCGACAGTAACACAATGTATGTAGGATCTATGTAGTCTATAATAAATAAGAGATTTTTATTTATTTATTTACAGGGTGTACCGATTTTTAAGGACTAACGTAGCACTCTCTAATATTTTAACGCATTGTCAATTGCGTTCCATGTATGTTTGACTGTTCATAACCTACATAATTTTTAAACAAACTAATACTGTGACTATTCCGTGCCTCGGAAAGCATGAAGCCGTTGGTCCTGGCTGTCTTTTCAACCGACTTCTAAAACAGGAGGAGGTTTTCAATTCGACTGATTTTTTTTGTGTGTGTGTGATACGTCATAACTTTTTTAACTGGGGGTACCGATTTTGATGATTCTTTTTATATTCGAAAGCTGGTGCTTGTCATGTGATCCCATTTAAATTGACTGAGAACTGACGACTAGTATTTGAGTTATCACTAATAATGCGTGGCTTAGTTTACATTGACGACGTTCTCATTCCCTCTTGTCGATGTAAAATGAAAAAATAAAATTGTGTACGATGGTTTGGAAGAGCATCTTAGTATTTCAACGTGGTCCCTTTCTAGTTTGGTAAAGATCTGATGAAGAACAGATGATAGGAAACGGAACTCTTCAATAAATGATAGCAAATCTTTCGGGATTGCTGAAATCGCATGTTTGTTTATTGTGTATACCAATTTGATTGGTACGTTTAAACGTACACCACTAAAAAGTGAAAAATAAAAATAAAAACTTTTTACAAAATAACTTTAATTTCGGAACTCGGTGTTTTTGGTTGCTTTTTCGTTTTTAAACACCGACTTCCGAAATTAAAGTTATTTTGTACTTTTTGTTTTTTTTTTTTTTGTAGAAGTCGCTTGTATTTTTTTGTAAAAAAGTTTTTTCTAGATCTTTGACAGTATAGTCAAAAGCCAGACTTTCTAGAATATAATTTATCGTTAAATCTTTAGTGTTGAAACTTTTTAGATACAGCGAAAGCCATTTGCTATTCAAATATCATACGTTTTGATAATTGACGTGTGTCATTGGTTTGTTTATGTTACACAGTAAAAAAAAATCTCTGAGCAAACAACGTTTTTATTTTCCGATTCCATATCTACATAGTCATCTAGTTCATCATCATCATCATCAACAGCCTGTTGCAGTCCACTGCTGGACATAGGCCTCTCCAATTGCACGCCACTTAGATCTATTTTCGGCTTCTTTTTTTTTCGGATGAAATGGCGAACTACCATCCTTCGCCCCAAGCCAACCTCACCTGCACGTGGTGCATCCTGCTGAATGACGAACGAGGCTCTGGCGACCGAACGATGGCGGTATTTCCATCAAATAGGCGTAGCTAAATGTAACAGGCCGGTGATGGGCAGCAGCGTCACCGGTGCGAGAAGCTACGCCCTGCGATCGCCAACCCGCCAGCTCAGCGTGGCGATTATGGGCAACTCCTCCAAATGCAGTCATCTAGTTATTTCATCAGAATTAAGCATTACATTAACGTTGGTAGTAGCACAGCAACCCACACACACAATAGTGAACAATCAGTAGGCGTGTATCTGGAGCGCCGATTGCGCGCTCTCGGCGAATGGCGCGACTTACGCGCAATCTTTACTAATACTTCAGCGAACGATGTACGGTCAGCACAGCAAGCTTGGGTTTGTTGTTCACAGATTTATTAACCGACCTCCAAAAAAGGAGGAGGTTCTCTATTCGGATGTTTGTATTTTTTTTTTCATGTAGGTATGTTCGGACATAACTCCGTCAAATATAGACGGTTTTGAAAATTATTTTTTTTTATTCGAAAGGGGTTTATTCCGAAATGGTCCCGTTTCAATTTCATATGCCTATATCTGATGATGGGTTTCGGAAACAGACAACGGAACTCTTCAATAAATGATAGCAAATCATTTGGGATTGCTGAAATCGCATATTTGTTTATTGTTTACACCAATGTGATTGATACGTTTAAGTACCACTAAAAAGTGAAAATAAAAAAACTTTTTACAGAAAAATACAATCGGCTTCTATACAAAACCAATAACACCGAGTTCCGAAATTAAAGTTAATTTGTACTTTTTCCAACTTAAACTTTCCCACTGCTGAGTAAAAATCTCCTTCAAAGCTTTTCACACTTATTGGTGTGTTGCCTTGTCTGACTAGTCTGTTATGAATGTGTGTACGTGATAGCGCCATCGTTTCTTGGTCAGCTTCCACGTCTCAGTCAGGATTAATAAAATAAAGTGTCCAATAAATAGTGTTCAAAAAGTCATTTGTAAATTTGTATTATAATACTGTAAATATTTTTTTAAAGAAATTTCCCGGAAATTTTATAACTGTGGAATTTCATTATAAATTCTATAATTTATTTTGAAATTCCAGGGAATTTTCCAGTAATAATAAGAAAAAGAATTTTCTTATTATGATTATACAGACGCTTGTCGCATGAATGCAGTCTTTGACGTATGCGAACACAGTTGATTGTATCGTCACGTCAGTTATGAAGAAAAGAGTCAGATAGTCGTGGAAGTAGAAATTGATTGAATGGGATAAGGCTAGACATGTCTGCCGCATGCCCATCGAGAAATGTCCCCGTAAAACACAAAATTTGTGTCCTCTGTTGCTTACCGCCTTCAGGTACGTAAGGTAACCCTCATAACATATACTAATATTCATATTGATATGTGTCTGCAAACGTCATTTGAAAAACAATGATATCGCAATGCTTCTAGAGAGTTCTATTTTTAATTTCACTGATATGGTAACGCATGTTCTTCCCTTTGAAACTTGATTTACGGTATTGAGATTGAAAATTGCTTTACAAATTATCGCTAAATTTGAAAATGAAAACAATATATCTAGTTTTAATTTCCGCGAATATTAGTGGGTTGCAGGTGTGGGTTGGTAATTATCGCTATTTATATACTTACTTACAGTTATAGTAGACACTACATAAATGTGGCTTAATGTTTTTTAATTGACCCACTTACATTTATCGACATACTTAATTCTGAAAACAGAAATAATGTCATAAAGCTTTCCTGAATCGACATATATCGCGATCTTTTACATTTACTAGTAATGAAAAACGATTAATCATTTTTGGTCCAGGTACCTACGAAGAGATATTTGTAAGGGTTGTATTAGTTACCTACTTTAAGATCTGTATAACTTATTATAATCTATGCATTTTTGTAACCATTTATAATAATATGCACAATTGTATGAACTATATCGCAGTCTTATTCGGGCCTTCACGAGTTTCATTTACTATCAACACCGCACCTTACATGGCGACCCTGCCATTGGAATCTATACGCGCTCCGCGAACTTGAGACGTCGAGTGTGACTTCTTTCATATACCTTTCGATGAGTAACAAAGAATATTAGTGACAATGGAACGATTATAGATTTATTGTTCTTACGGACTACGCGTAGCCGTGAGTTTACTATTCATCCAAAATATAACCGCGGTAGCCATTGAAAATGGGCAAACAGCAGTCTAAGGAGGAGACCGTGATAGTTCAAAACGCGGCGGCTGGCAGCAACCAAGCACATTTATCTGGTGTCGACCACAGCTTTTTCATGTCGCATACCAAAATAAAGAATATAAAAAAAACCGTATTCCTTTTCTGCCGACCCTCCTATCTCCGAATTATCTGGGCTCAAGATATTTAGCCCATTAAACGTTCGGAAAGTCGACAAGCTCACCCCCTGGCGGAATTTCACTAATACGTCTACCCCTCCCAACCCCTATGGTATTCGTGCAGGGTCCCACTTTCACCCCCCATTGGGGGTTAAATGTTTTATTAAGTTAAATTAGATTTTGTTATTTTTAACCATCTGTGTCTTGCCTTGCCTTTTCACAATTGTTGGAAACCGCGACTGCTGAGCGTCAGTCCCTCGTGCTTCGTAAAACATGTCAATGCGTTGGTCCAGTGCCTGGGCGTCAAGTCTGCTATTACAATGGTCTATCATTGATTTCGTAATGGTTGATTTTGACAAGTTTGGTAATCTACTAATATAAATGCGGCCGTATGACTTTCCAATGGTCAATCACTGACACTCCATTGAAAGAAATGGCATAGAATGGTAATCTCGTACATAATGACAAATGAATGACAGACGTATGCGGTAATCTGCCAAAATTTTGTCAGTTCCTATGATCGGTGATATACCATTACAACATCATTGTGCATTTATTGCTTTTAATAGCTCGGTTATCAAAAAGTATTACGAGACCATTGACCGACCAATGATCGACCATTATGACTTTAGCAGATTACAAACTTTTAGCTAAATGACACTGGGATCGTGTTGGAATGACTAATTTATACAAATAGCAGACTTGGGGCCCTGATCTCTCACCCACTGTCGGATATGTAGCATTCCCATTCATGTGGATACTATATAATAACCATAACTTAATTATAGACTAGTTTCTGACCGCGACTTCGTCCGCGTGGTATAGTTACTAGCCCGATTTTGAAACATTATTCATTGGTACTCCGTTCCTTTTGGTCTTAGCATAATGATATGAACTACTATGGACCTCAGTCTCGACAAAGATATGATAAAAATATGACACGTATTGTGCGTCAAATTTCATCCTTTGTAAGGAGAGAAATAAACAGATGTGTATAAGTATTATTATATACTAGCAGCGCCCCATGGTTTCACCCGCGTAGTTCCCGTTCCCGTGGGAATACGGGGATACAATATAGCCATGTCACCCGGGCATAGTTTAGCTTCCCAAAAGTGAAAGAATTTTAAAATCGGTTCAGTAGTTTCGGAGCCCATTCAATACAAACAAACAAACAAATCTTTCCTCTTTATAATATTAGTATAGACTAGCTGACCCGCGCAACTTCGTCTGCGTCCCATAAAAGAGAGAAAAAATAACCCCGTTTTTGCAACGAGTCTGTGGAGGATGTGTATTACTTGTTGGTGGAATGGGTCCGTAGTCGCAGATAAAGAGATACCTTATTGGCAGAATTAAAAATTAATAAATTAGATGTAGGTGCTGTTCAATGTTTTTTGTCTAAACCCTGTAGTGTGGAAGCTAAGAAAATTTATAACTTTGCATGCTACTATTTAGCTAATAGAGTGTCTCTTGACTGATAGTTGTTTTATTATAGTTTTGTTATGAGTTGTCCATCACAACTCATACATAACCATGTCAGCCCAATGACTGGCATGGTTATATGTGATAACCATGCCAAAAGCCTCTAATACCAAAATAAATAAAAATTAAAACAAAAATTGCAACATTCTTCATTGGTGTTCCGCTCCTATTGGTGATTGGTATCGTGATGATATATAGCTTTCCTCGATAAATAGGCCATCTAACACTGAAAGAAGTTTTCAAATCAGAACAGTACTTCCTGAGATTAGCGCGTTCAAGCAAACAAACAAACAAACTCTTCAGCTTTATATATTACTAGCAGCGCCCCGCGGTTTCACCCGCGTAGTTCCCGTTCCCGTGGGAATACGGGGATAAAATATACCCTATGTTACCCAGGGCGAATGTAGCTTTCTAGTGGTGAAAGAATTTTTGAAATCGGTCCAGTTTTTATTGAGTTTATTCGTTACATACAAAAATACAAATCTTTCCTCTTTATAATATTAGTATAGATATAGATTTACCTCTCAATCACAATTGTTTTAGTGTTATGTATAATCTGAATTAAGATGCCATAAAATATGATTTCCCGAACCTTGTTGAGACTCTAGCCCTCACAAAATTCCTAGTATAAGGCAAAATTTTATAAATAATTTCACTGTTACAATGTACCTTTATGAGGGAAATAAACTGTATATTATTAAACTATATGATTATTATTATTGCTATTAAATGTAGAATTGTATTGCAGCGTACCTAGGTTATAGCGGCCTATTATTAGCATTATATGGGCCAATAATAAAACAGGTTGAGTACGGCTATTCTAAAGAACGAATTAAACTTATCATAACTACTCTAGTCCCTAATCACATTGTAAGTAGGTGTGTAGGAATTCTATAACACTCTTACCTGTTATAATGTCAAATGAGATAGATATGTCGTCTGTTAATTGTAAAATGTGTAAAAATTACCTAAAATTGTCAACTGAAAATTTGGAATATTTTGTTTGGCTGTGATCTAGCCAAATAGCTGAACATAGTGCTCAGGGAACCTGGAGGAGCTCGTGGCTAAATTAGAACAGCCGCATGAGTCGATCGTCTAGGTTAAGCAACGCTTGCCGAGGTTGGTCTGTGGATGGGTGTGGTTACGGATTGTCAGAAGCCAGAAAATCTGACACTAGTCTTGCCAAGAAGTACCGTGTTCCCCAGTTAATGGGTTGTGGAGGTCTGGTAGGCAGCCGCTTCACATAAAAGACTGGTATTCAGCTGAATCCAGCATGACTGGGAGTCGACCCCAATATAATTGAGAAAAGGCTAGGCAGATGATGATTGCTCAGGGAACTTAGGGCTCGCCGACACGGATAGATTAGGTCCGAATGGTATGATGGGAGCTAAAGTAAGTGAGCGAAATGAGTGAACTTAGCTCCCGACCCAGGCCTGATTGTTATCGGACGGCGAACCACCCATAGCTCGCCATCGCAGGCCCGCGCTTAGGTTGGTCAGCGGGCATACCATGAGGTGTTAAAACGTGAGTCTTCCGAGCGAGAAAGAGGGATAGAGTTATACACCCTATATAGCTCCATCCCTTTTTCTCGCTTGAAATACTCACGTTTTAACACCTCATGGTACGCGCAGGAATCACCTTAAGACTCCCGACGCCCGAGCGTCTTCTTCTGTTGAGGCAGCTGTGGCATGAGGTTTCTCTCTCCGTCGCGCAGTTTGCTTCCTCCTTTGCTAGCACTACTGGTTCGCAGAAAGAGGTGACCGCTTCCCATGCCTCCTCGCTCCGGACCATGGCTTGAACCAGGGCCGGACGCGAGAGGTCGCCGCCGCCGATCGCCTCGACGAGAACACGGCGTTGCTCCGCTGAAGCAGGGCAGACCTCCACCGTATGCTCCACCGTGTCCTCCGGGCGATCCAAACAGTGGTGACACCCGCCCGAGTGTAAACACTGTATGGATCGTCTTTGAAGGCTTCTGTTAACTTACTATCACAAGATCAATGAGGCACTGAATCTTTCAGTGCAGTCTGCCGTGTTTCGACATTTCAGGGATAGTATTAAAATGTTGTTACTTTGTGTTGAGTGGGATGTAAAATAATAGTTAAGTAACATTGTAGTGTTTAATAGTCTGTGAAAAGTTTATGTTATGTTAAGTTTTATAAAGTCAGTTGTGTTACTTTGTTTTCTTGTTTTTAAGAACATCGCTGGTATAGGGGCATTTAAGTATTGCGTAAGAACTTAAGGGGGGCAGGGGTCTTTTGTTTGTTGCGGAATTTGTTCGAAAGAGTCACCGCGGCCCTGGAACGCAAAGGGCACAAGAAGGATCACGGGTGGGTTTTAGTCAGTAAGAGTCTGACACTCCCTTCCGCTCCGCCCAGAGCGGGAGAAAAAAATAAAATTACTCTCTGAGTGTTCTAAGCCACTATTAGCATTCGCGAATTCGCAAATTAGTCCAAATCTACTGGACCGATTCATTTAAAATATACATCCTAAACTTCTGTGATTGGCTGTGTATCAACGAAAATAAAGAAGAATTAGAGGGGACAAATAAAAAATATTAAATCAATTGAACTTTACTTCGCGGATCTCGGATAAATGAAGCACCGGATACTTTAGTGTGGTATATAATTCGTATCAGATCTCGGCGTGATCTCAATACACAAACTAAAAAAAAAAAAACCATCATGGGATTTCGCGGCGGCCCCGTAAGAGGGCGCGGTATAAAAACTAAATAAAATTAAATGAAAGCTTTTTAATTTCCGAAGGTAAAATAGGTTAAATAAGTACAATTTAGTCTGACAGCTGTTATGTAAATTGATTATATTTAACTCCACATCAATCTTGACTGTAGTAATGTTTATAATAGTTTTATAACAAAGTGTACCCTTTTTTTTTCTATGGAAATCATCATCCCGCCCTGGGTGGAGCGGTAGGGAGTGTCAGACTCTTACTGACTAAAACCCACCCGTGCTCCTTCTTGTGCCGTTTGCGTTCCAGGGCCGCGGTGACTCTTTCGAACAAATTCCGCAACACATGTGTACCCTTAAAAGAACCTTTTATACCTTATGTCTAATAAATGAAGTATAGTTTATATGAAGCAGATGTCAAATTCATAGTAATTTTTCGCGTCTAGTTTACGCTGGTTTAAATACCACTTACTTGCGGCCTATTTCTGTTTTTCCTCTTACAAGGTTCTTTACTTACTAAAAATAATATAAGTATCTTAAAAGTACCAGTTAAAGCACAGAGGGTTCAGTACTCGTAAATAAATAATTTCTATCGCTCTCCACCTCGCAAAGAGATCTCATATGAATTTTTTACGTTTTAATTTACTGCCTTGCAAGTGAAAGTGTTCGGTATACGATTTTGTTTGTTTTATGCGGAACCCTAAGTTGATTGTTAGTAGATTTTCGTTCATATCAACAGTGATGTAGCTTGCCTAACGGCCGAACCCAATAACCGATTTATCACATACTAGAGATAGAAAAACAAATTAAACAACAGAAAATTCATGTAATGTTTCTGTTGTTTCATTTGTTTTTCTATCTCCAGTATGTGATAGATCGGTTATTGGTTTCGGCCGTTAGAGGGCCTCGGTGGGGGGGTTCATCTATCTATCTATCTAGGTTTTGGTTTCCGTACTTAGGCCTAGTATTGGACCATTGTCGTGAGCCATGGCGGCCATCACTCCAACCAGCCGACCTCCCTCCCGAAGCAGATCAGTCCACTCAGTGTGTTCAGCATTTCTGAAAGTGAATTTGGTGTCCCTATTGTTTGCCTCCGTATTTCGGCTACACCTGTGCACTCAAGGAGCACGTGTGGTACCGTTTCCTCCTCCTCCATGCATGCTCTGCATAGAGGACTGTCCGTAATACCTATCGTGTGTAAGTGTTTGTTCAATAAGCAGTGGGGGGTCCAAAAGAAGGGTAAAGTTTTTTGTAAAAGAAACAAAAAATGCTCCAAATAAATTATAACATTGTATTGAAAATAAATTTTGAACTTCAACTTCTAAAAAACAAAAAACACAAAAATGTCCCATGACAAGCAACAGCTTTCGAATATAAACAGAATAATCAAAATCGGGACACTCAGTACAAAGTTATGAGGTAACACACAAAAAAAATACAGTCGACTTGAGAACCTCCCCCTTTTTTGGAAGTCGGTTAAAATGATAAAAAAGAGTCTCTTTCTCTTTCCTTTCTCACTAATATGAATGATATATTAATTCTGTGTATTGTGATTTTTAAATTAAATGTTTGGCATAGCAATTTTTCTTTAAATGTTATTAATCTATAGAATACTGTGGATAATATTTTGGGAATTTTTGCATGCACACTTCGGGGCCCCTGTAGCTTGGGGGCCCCGTATCATTGCATAGCATAATCAGCATTTCAACGTTCCCACTGCTGGGACACAGGCCTTCTATTTTCTCTTCGAGCCATGGGATTTACCGCAGCTCCGCTTGCGCTAAATTACTTGTGAATATTAAAAAAAAAAACACCTAAAGTGCCTGTGTTTCCACAGGAACACCACGGCTTTTGGCGGTATGAATAGGTATTAATTTTGATAGTAGGTAATTCCAGTTTCTTTACGAATGCCTCAAGTTTTCAAAGTAAAGTGAGGTTTTCAAATATAAATACATAAACCAAATAATACTCCGACTTTGTATTTCAAAATGAAACCTATATTTTTTCAATTACAAAATCGGAAATAAAAAAACTAAAGTTACCAAGATAATTGGTGCCGAAAATACATTTTGATTGCATTTTCATTGATACGGCAAAAAAAGAACCGATAACACTGTTACTATGGAGCAGGGACTATTGTTTTCACGAAATTATTTGAATTCCCAATGGTGGGGACATGATAGAATAACATGGATAAGTTTGGTATTTTTTTAGCCAACATATTTAACTACTCTAAATCAATCCACCTTTTTAACGCCCGACCGAAAAACGAGGGGTGTTATAAGTTTGTTAAAGGATGAGAAATCATGGTCGCGGAATTTGCTCGAAAGAATCACCACGGCCCTGGAACGCGGCGAGCACTAGAAGGAACTCAATTGATACACAATAAATGACATTTATTTTGTAAGTAAGTTGAACATTACACTTATACACGTCAAATATTTCTGGTAATTTCCGCTAGATGAGGCCGGTGTTTCCTAGCCGTCTACCCTGAGAAGAAACACCGAAACAAACTCAGAGATCAGTCTCTTTTGAAGTCCATACAATTGTACTGGTCAAATCATATGAGAACCATGTAGGTTAATGTCTGAGGTGGCCTTTTGAGGAAAGTGCCACACAGATTTGAGTGGACCTGTCGAGACAGTGCAAGCATTTGTTCGTTACTATGTAGCTCAAACTTAGAACATTAAGGAGCTCAACGATTTGATGAACAATATCAAAGTAAGGACATTTGGGTTAGTCGCATAAAAAACAACAATCTGCCAGACTAACTGAAATAAGACCCTAATATGGCGATTTACATAGTCCTCACACTCACAATATGTTATACGAGAAACATGCAGATCTGTGTTTGAAATGGTCTTTTGAGAAAATAACCACACAGATTTAGTGGCCCTGTCCATTCATTGAACAGTGAACTGAAGTATAGGTAGATTAAAATTCGAACGAACGACTCAAAACGAAAAAAAAACAATGAACAACAAGCTATATCCCAGCGGCCTCTCACTTCACTTCTTCAATACCACAGACATCACACAGTTAACTCCCTAAAACCATAAACAACCACAAATTCGCACATTCCTCTCTAAAAATGCTGGCTGACTATAAATTCGTCAGGTCCGCACTAGCCGAGCGGTGACGTCACGCGTCGGGACAATTAAACGCTCGCGATCGTTGCACACTGCAAAAATAAACGAATGCTGTACCATGACGTCATGTCACTACTCTAGCTGGTTAGTATTTGGTACTGGCAGGTTTTATTTTGATATTATACATTTCTGTATGTTGGTGAAAAGTGTCCTAGATTTCACATATAGCATAAGCATTATCAGCCTTTTAATGTTCCCATTGCTGGGACACTTGCGGCTGTTATTGTTTAATCATGGCCTCTAACTGTATTAAAGAAACAAAACAAGACGATGCCAATCTTTCCTCGATTGTACGCAAAGAAGGATGCCCAGATAATATGGTCCACCTCAGACACGTTTAGAAAGATAACACAAAAATATAAGTATTTTAAATAGGAATTATCCATCAAAGCTTTATCTCAAACTAAGACGCCGTGATAATAACAAATAAATAAGTCATTTTACTTATTATTACGCAACTTTTATTTTCACGTGAAGTTTGGGGTTGCCATTTTATGGTCAATTTAATTTAAATTCATATATTATTTAATAAATCTAATCAATTACGGAAAAACTAAACGTTAGTCAGGTTTCAGTTTTTTAATCTGAGAAAACTGGCAGCCATTTTAGTTTTTTTTTAATGAAACCCACTCGACTTTTAGACCAATTATGTTCATAAATACCTCAGACCAGAGATACTATACTTTATAATGATAAAATCACTGTTTGGCTTTGCCGTAGTTAGATATAAATTAAATTGATAAAGACCAAAATCGGATGCAACTAATCGATATTTCTTTTTAAATATGGCCATATTAGCCTTTGACAAATGATAGATTTGACATTTTACTACTCAAGCTTGCTCCCAGCCTGTCAAAGTGTCAAACAAGTATAAAAGGAGCTATAGCAGTTTACACTTAAAGAATATTCCTATTATTCATAAGGTTAAAATGAGTTAATAACGTTGAAATCAATAATGATTGTGTTCAAATGATATACTTTCCATTCGAAAGTGGTTGAAAGTGTGTAGAATGTGTTTGTGACTGTGAAAAAATGAATGTTTTGAAAAAATAAAAACTGTTTTATTTCCAAATGGCGACTTATTTTCTTAACTGGTATGTACTAGAAGGTGTTCATAATAACTTAAACTATAATTCCATAAACTATTTATCAGTGTTCACTGTAGGCCAAGGTTGTTCTAATATGTGGGCATTGTCCTTTGAGTATTCTTGTTTGAGCACTTATTTTAAGACGAATGATTAAATATAATAGGAATACCTTGGGTGCAAGCATTCGTGATCTGAACGGCAATAGGTACTCCTATACTAATATTATAAAGAGGAAAGATTTGTATTTTTGTATGTAACGAATAAACTCAAAAACCGATAACCGACCGATTTCAAAAATTCTTTCACCATTAGAAAGCTACATTCACCCGGAGTAACATAGGCTATATTTTATCCCCATATTCCTACGGGAACGGGACTACGCGGGTAAAACCGCGGGGCGCTGCTAGCAATATTATAAAGAGGAAAGATTTGTATTTTTGTGTGTAACGAATAAACTCAAAAACTACTGGACTGATTACAAAAATTCTTTCACCACTAGAAAGCTACATTCACCCTGAGTAACATAGGCTATATTTTATCCCCGTATTCCCACGGGAACAAGAACAACGCGTGTGAAACATAGAGAAATCGTTAATAAAGATCAATGACTCTTTAGACCATTTTCCTCTTATTCTCTTGAACAAAAGCCTTCCAATTTCACTTAATACAGGTTCTGGCACCTTTGTTATAAATAAGTTTATCTAGATACACTCTAGGCTACCGGTTCAGTGGCTAAGGCATCCTTTAGTTGGAGAAGCGTTTGCAGCGCCCGATATTAAGTTTGTCTATTCGTGGTTTCCTGAAAGGGCCTTGTGCCGTTTTGTGAAATGGAGTGACTGCAGTAGTGTTTAATTGCAAGACAGTTAAAGTAGTTTGAGTACCTCTTTTCGCCACAATACCTAGGGTATTTTACTGTAAAAATCGAATTAGTCCGTCTGTTACATTTACAAAAAATATTGGACACGTATTTTTTCTTTCGTAGTGACGTCACGTGAGTTTTCAACGCACTGTATCGTCTTAGTTCTTTGTTTACGTGAAAAAAGAAAAAATACGTGTCCAATATTTTTTGTAATTCTATCAGACCGACTAATTAGATTTTTACAGTAAAATACCCTATCGCAAACTCCAACTCAAGTCGAACTCTAAGTCCATGAGCACGAAACCGACCGTTGGTCCCGGCTGTCATTTGTAGATCTCCCGCAGTCATTACGGATTTTCAGAAGCCAGAAAATGTGACACCAGTCTTGCCAAGAAGGGCATGCCACAATAGGGATGTTGCCTGAGTAAAAAATATATGATTATGTTTAGTCCGTCAGTTAGATTATAGAAAAATATTGGACACGTATTTTTTCCTTTATCAAATCTATAAAAACTGACGAAGATACAAAGCATCAAAGATCAGGAGTGGGGGCTTGTGACGTTACGGCTCGCTAAAAATTGTAGCGAGTAGTGACGTCACACGAGTTTTAAACGCTCTGTATCGGCTTCATTTTTTGTTTATGTGAAAAAAGAAAAAGTACGTGTCCAATATTATTTGAAAATCTATCAGACGGACTAATTAGATTTTTTTAGTTAACTACCCTATTAGGTCCCCTCTTTGAGGAGTGGTTGAAATTTCAGTTAGTTAAAACTGCGCTAAGGTTGAAGTTTAACTGCGTTACATGATTTTGTTCTCCTCTTTACTGATAGATTAAATTAATAGGCTGGATGAGTCATAGACTTCAGAGATTTGTATCCTGTTTGATTTTTGAACTAATATGTTTTTGGATGTTTCCATTTTTTGCATTAGTTGGTTATTCTCTTGGAAGAAAAATGAGATTTGAAGAAAAGAAAATCAGTATGCAGTATAGTTTTTGTTGTTGTTTTGTGTTGTATCTCCATCGTTTAACTATCGATGATTTTGCCAATGTCAAGGTTCGGAGAGGTGATGATGATCGGTTCTCATTTACGTTTTTTACTTGAGTCAGTTTTTGTTGTGAAGCGAGGTTCAAAAGAACAAAATATTTTTGATTTATGCATAATGTAATGAAATGACATTTCATTCATTCGAATTTGCCGCTCTTCTCGCTTTTATAAGTAAGTGTTGTCTATGGAAGTTGGTAGACATGATGAGACGCATTGGGAGTGACGCGCTATTTAATGGCGGATGGTGTTCAGATTATTTTGTGCTGTTTATTGTTATAAAAAAAACTTTTAGAGAGATAAATTAAAGGATATAATTGCGATATTAGTGAACTATAAATGTCGGTTCTTTGTATTTTCAGGTTAGATTTTAATAATTCGGTTCAGTCATTTTGCAAAATAGTGACTTGAAAATTTGTATGAAATACCGTACGGCTTATACACTCTTAAATAGAACAAAATCTTTGTATTTTCAGAGAAACAATTTGTGGTTTATTAAGAAAATCTTCAATAGTATATCTTATACACATACAGTTGAATCCGCTTATAATGATATCGAAGGGAAGTGAAAAATATGTCATACTAAGCGGACGTCATAAAAAGCGTCATCTTAGGAATTAAACAAAATCCCATCTTTGTTAGTTATATCGTGTAATAATGAGAAACACAAGAAGAAAATGTTGATAGACATAGATCAATCAAAACAAAATGAGTCAGAAACAAATTAGAAGTCATGTTCCTCACTATAGCCATGTCAATAAACGAAGTCATTATATCCGTACTATTTTTAAAGAATTTAATATGAAAACCAAAATTAGCTCCGTTTTACTTCATACTAAGCGGTTGGTCAATATAAGCGGCGTCATAATAAACGGATTTCACTGTATGTATAGAGGAATGAAGTTGAAAAAATAACATTTCAAAGGTTTTATTTGTAATGCAATGTTATTTTATCTTCACATAAACTGGACTAGATTTTGAGCAGGTCGTGACAAAGTAAGCACGAAACTCATAAGAATTGCTTACCGAGAACGGTCTGTGGATGGGTGGCCGACCTTTAGGCATATACCTACCATTTATAAAAAAGAAACATACCTGCCGAATTGTTGTTTCATTCACTATTCTCACTCACTTCACTATTCAAATAGTGAAGTGAGTGAGAATAGTGAATGAACATTATTAATGATTTTTAACCGACTTCTAAAAAAGGAGGAGGTTATCAATTCGGATGTTTGTATGTTTTTTTTAATGTTTGTTCGCGCATAACTCTGTCGCTTGCCAACCGATTTGAAAAATTCTTTTTTTGTTGGAAATATATATGTATACTTCCCAAATGGTCCCATGAAAATTTTATCGAAATCGAACAAGCGGTTTTTTGTTAATTTCAATAAATGATAGCAAATCTGTCGGGATAGCTGAAATCGCATGTTTGTTTATTGTTTACACCAATTTATACCACGTACGCTGTGATGGGTATGTTTAGCTGGGAGTGAACCGCTAAAAAGGGAAAAATAAAAAAACTTTTTACAAAAAATAAAACCGACTTCTAAACAAAAAAAAAAAACCAAAAAGTACAAAATAACTTTAATTTCGGAAGTCGGTGTGTTCAAAAACATGAAGCAACCAAAAACACCGAGTTCCGAAATTAAAGTTATTTTGTACTTTTTGGTTTTTTTTTTGTTTAGAAGTCGGTTTTATTTTTTGTAAAAAATTTTTTTTTTAATGTTTACGTTCCTTTCTCAATTGTATCTAGAAGTGCTACTTAATGTGTTTGTTTTTCTTTCTTTCTTTGATATGCTACTTAATGAAATTCTTATGTACTTACTATACTTACTAGAAATAATAAAATTATCGAAAAAAATAATTTACTGTAAAAAATACTTCATAATTTTCCTGGTAATCTTTCATGTGTCGTTTGCGAATCATCTATAAATTGCTCTATATATAGTTACTACCTAGCTGCTGCCCGTGACTTCGTCCCCGTGGAATCCCCGATTTTAAACATTCTTTATCACTGCTCCGCTCCTATTGGCTTAAGCGTGATGATATATAGCCTAAAGCCTTCCTCGATAAATGGTCTATTCAACGCAAAAAGAATTTTTCAATTCGAACCAGTAGTTCCTGAGATTAGCGCGTTCAAACAAACAAACAAACAAACTCTTCAGCTTTATAATATTAGTATAGATATAGATTTGTCATAGTTTGACCTCGGCCTCGGTATTTTTAGTTCAGCCATATCACGCAAACAAGTACATACGAGCACATAATTTTATTCTACAACATTTTTTTCTCAACTACATTTTTAAAGAATTTCAGAGGTTAGTTTAATAATAATTCCAATAATTTATCATAATGTTAATTACTCTCTTAAAATAGCGTAAAAATTAGTATTATATATATTTTATGTTATTTCTTTCCCGAAAATTGTTTTTTATTTTATTTTATTTGTTGTACACCTACCCCACAGTTTTGTCTTTTTAATCCAAAGTTTGACTGGTAGAGAATGCCTTGTTGCATTAAGTCCGCCCATGTACCACTATTGTACATAAAGATTAAATAGATAAATAAATAAGAATGAAAAGTGAAATTCTATACTATTTCTACAGCCATAAGTATATAGTAGCTAAAGTAAAGGAACCTTTTTGTCTTCGCACAATTAAACTGATATCGATCGAAGCTTTTGTAAATTTATTTTACAAGTAGTTTTTTTTTACTATTTTTTTTTCTTGTGCGAGTTACAAATATTGACGTGTAAAAGTGTTTTTTACAAAGAAAGAAAACTCGTTTAATCCGCCAGAAAACGCGCTCAAAAAAAAAAAAACTAAAAAATAAACAACTTATCGACTAAAACTAATAAAACTGTGTCAGGACCGGACACCAACGACCACGAGTCTCTGATCGCACCACAGACAAAAAAAACAACCTACTTATAAAAGAAAAATAAAAAAATGGGAGGAGCTCGTGGCTAAATTATAACAGCCGCACGGGTCGATCTTCGAGGTTAAGCAACGCTTGCCGAGGTTGGTCTGTGGATGGTTGACCATCTTAACATACCGAGTTTCCTCCGTACCTCGGAAAGCACGCTAAGCCGTTGGTTCCGGCTGTCATTTGTAGATCTCTGGCAGTCGTTACGGATTGTCAGAAGCCAGAAAATCTGACACCAGTCTTGCCAAGAAGTACCGTGTTACCCACCCAACCAGCAAAAACTAGGCTTAAAACAATCTCTAGACGTTTAATTTCGTTCTAATATCAGTCTAATTGAATGCTGTTTGCACTTACTGAAATCTAGCCAAAGTTAATTTAAGCCGACTTAGGCTAATATTGCTTTTACGTAAGTATCATATAAGCCTGCATAGGCTTATATTGGTCTAAGGTTAGAATATTTTGAGAATTTTTCGTCAGATCCAACTTAAAAGTTTGTGTGAGTGTTGGCTTGAAATTAAATGAAACAAATTAAAGTTGATATTGTGTGAAGTTAATGTTTATACTGTGTGGTACGGCACTTTAGTACCTATAAAAGTAGTTATACGGTAAGTAATCGTATTGGAATTCATTATTTACTGTTAAATAGACCTCGTTTTACGCTTCAAAATTCATGCGCCTTGTTAAATAAGGTATTTCCTGTTCTCGTTTAATTATTTTATTTGTTAATTTGTATTGATAGTGTCGCCATTAGTATAGCTGCATTTTACAAGCGCACTATTAAACTAATGTAAGATTGTTTACTCTAATATTAGCATTCGGTATACTAAAGATTACTCCATATTGGAATAAATTAGGGTTCCTCGCAACATTTCATTGTACTTCTTTACAATTTTCCTCCTGTAGCCACCAGTTTTCTTCAACCTTTTCCAGTTTTTGTAATCCATTATAACAATTAAATTTAAAAACTTAAAATAAATTATGGCCAGCAAAATTACTCTTAAAACTATTTAAATTAGTTATTCCCAAAATCGATCTAAGATCAAACGCTCTTATATGGGTCTTGTCTTTTATATTGTAAATATGTTGAACCCAAATCACTCTAATATCATACTTAACCAGTGGTATTGATCTTATATTAGTTTCAAATAAGATCAGAAATGCACGTACTCACAGTACTCTTAAGCTATGCTGATATTAGTCTGACATCTTACAATAGCCTTTAGCAAGTCTAATATAAAATCAAACGAGCTTAGAAAATACCCATAAAAGAGCAAGTTTTTCTCAAGTGCAACTAGTCTTAGTAAATGCTCTTATATACATATATGAGACTTGGTTATGAGACTGACCATTCTTGAGGCCATACCGGCTTGTCTAAAAGTAATATAGGATCCATGGTATGTTCTAAAACAAATATAAGAGCGCTTTAAGCCTACTACTCTTAAAATTTTAGATGGACATAATATAATAATATTAATATTATATAGTTTGGATATGGATAGAAGATATGGAGAAAGCCGCACGAGTCGATCTTCAAGGTTAAGCAACGCTTGCCGAGGTTGGTCTGTGGATGGGTGACCATCTTAACATAACGAGACTTCTCCGTGCCTCGGAAAGCATGTTAAGCCGTTGGTCCCGGCTGCCATTTGGAGATCTTTGGCAGTCGTTACGGGTTGTCAGAAGCCAGAAAGTTTGACACCAGTCTTGCCAAGAAGTACCGCGTTCCCCAGTTAATGGGTTGTAGAGGTCTGGTAGGCAGCCGCTTCACGTAAAATACTGGTATTCAGCTGAATCCGGCTTGACTGGGAGCCAAACCCAATATTGGGTAAAGGCTAGGCAGATAGATACATAGATAAATGTGACTTGTAAAATAAAAATCATTTATCAGTCCCAAATAAACATTTTTCTTTTTTTTTTCAATAATTCAACCAGTGGATTATACCTATAGCTGATTTTCTAGTGAATATTAACGAAATTCGAAGAGAATTTCACTGATTCCTTTTTAGACAGTAAGCACGACTGTCTAAAATTTATAGCAAATTATGATAATTCATATTCTGCCATTTTCCCAAAAATCAAATAAAAGCGTATGTTATTTGATTTATGTTCAGCACTGTAGTGGCAGAAATAAAATTGACTGACCGAAACTATGTCGTAAATACATACGATAACAAACAGTATGTAAAACCGACGCGCCACATACAGACATTGTGTCCGGTTGAGCAGTAACCAGCCTTAGTGTGCTGAAAAGTGAGTGATTTAAAAAAATACTGACTGCCAGTCAGAGCTTTGGCGTTTTCGTTGTAACACGCCTTTTGAGCTTGAAATTATAGTAGTGAGCTGGATTCTGATTAATGCAACGGGTATTTTGGAAGAAGCAGTAAACAATACTTCAGTATTTATATATTCGACAATCAGTTTAACTCTGTTCATTATATCTAAAGGTAAAATTTATACAACATCCAAAAAAAAAAAAAAAAAAAATTCATTCATTTAAATTCTTAGGTGTGCGTCATGCTTGGCGCAAATAAACAGTTTTTCTTTCTTTCTTTCTTTATATCTGTATAGGTCAAAGCAGTTTCCTCATGTGTTTATTTGAAACTAGCAGCGCTCCGCAGTTTCATGGGAATATGGGGACATAATATAGCCTATGTTCATCGGAGATAGTGTGTGTAGCTTCCCAACAGTGAAAGAATTTTTCAAATCGGTCAAGTAGTTTCGGAGACTATTCAATGCAAACAAACAAACAAAAAACAATCAAATCTTTCCTCTTTATAATATTAGTGTAGATTCTGACAGGTGATCTAATACTATTAGGAAACCGTAGTATTCCAAACAAGAATAATTTCCCCGTGTATGTTTCTATTTGAATGACTTTTACTAACAAAACGTTTCTTTTATTTTCAGGTGGATATAAGAATGGATAATCGATATTATGTTGTTCAATTTTGTGATCCACCATACAGTGATATCGATAAATACGTTTGCATTCCGGATTCTTGGATTCAGTTACGTGAAATAGTGGATAAAGTAGTCGTTGCTAAATTTCCTGTTGAAAATTTATCAATAACAAAAAAACGTGTTAAAGATGGTGAGGTTTTCTCAGATCATTGGTCAATTTATGTGGCAGAAGTTTTAAGTGGCACTGGTGAGTAAATTGCTAAGATTCAAGTGTATTATGATTTCCATTGAAAGTCAATAATTATTTAAAACAGACTTTTCTGGAATTAGTATTAGTCTTAAAGTGAGCGAAAACTCAAGAATTAATCAAATAAAAAAATAACTATTCCGCCATCGTGGATGGTCCACCATATTGGAATTAGAATGACGTCACACAACTTATTGTGTATTGTCATCCAAACTAGACGTGTATACATACAAAATTTCAGCTCAATCGGTTGAAAATATCTGCTTCAAAATTGAGTAGCAAGATTCTACCCGAACAGACAAACATACATTGCAAGTTGAATAAAAGATTTTGAAATAACACATATCTAAGTTAGTGATTTGCAGTGTGGTACGTTTCCGTTGTCACTCGTTATCTATTTAATGACGTCATATGTGTGGGTTTTTCTCCGTAACAACAAAATTAATTGATGATTGCGAGTATTCTTATCCTACATACCTAGAAAAAATATGATACATGCGTATTAAAATGTAAAAATTTTGAGTTGCTGTGGTTTCATCATATTGACATCAGGTCAAAGTATTTAATCTTAAAAGTAGATATAATAATATACATTTTTTTTTAAGATTCTTATGACGACGCAGAAAAATACATCGAAACACTGAAAGAAAAATTAATTAACGAACAAAATAGTTCAGGACTGGTCAATAATGGTAAGTTTTTTCGTTTTATATTGTACAATACCTTTATAAATTATACTGCTTTTTGTTGATCTTTGAAATTTATGGCAATTTTTATTCTAGGCGATAAATTGTCGAAGCTATCGAAATGTTTACGAAGGTCCAGGCGAAATCAGTCACATGTAAGTGTAAACAAACCTCAAATATCTGAATCTCCGACAAATTATAGCATAGAACCCGTATCAGATCCGCTAGCGGTGATCAGTACAGAAATAGAAACTCCTAAGAAACAAACTAATGGAGTCGAGACGATCAACTCTGCGAATGAAACAACCGTTAGACGAAAGAATATTAATGAAACATCATACAACGTTGGTTCTATTAGAGATAACAGTCCAGATGGCATTGCAGGAAACGAACTACCAGCGAATCACGACGGCCCGCAGTTAACAAATGAATCATTAGATGCTGTAATAATTAGCGAACCAATTTCGGATACTCGCAACCCAGATCAGGTAAAAAACGCCAGCGACTTTAATTTTGAAAATGACTTCATGTCATTCCTTGATCAAACGTGCGATGGACTTTTTCAATTCTGTATGTCTCTAGAACAACTGATAGATAATGTAAATAAACAATATAATAGTGGAAGTTACAATCCTCTCACTACTACAGTAAAATGTATGGCAGCTCCGGCGGTAGAAGAGAAAGAACATAAAGAAAAAGAAATTGAGAAAAGAAGACAAGTAGCAAAAAGAACACAAGCTGAAATAGGAATTATCAAAATAAGAGAAAACGAAAGAAACGAACAAGAAATCGATGATAGTGCTGCCAATGATGATGATGATGACGATGATTATAATGCTGATGATGATGACTATGTGAAAAGAAAACGATTTCAATCCCGCACACTTATTTTACCGCCTGAATATGATAAAAATGACTCAAAATGGACTTTGAGGTATCGTGAGCATGCAATAGGGCTTGTTGAACTAATAGAACATTCAGGCGTGTATATCAATGCTGTTAGACTCGGCAATTGTAAAAGATTAGCGAAAAATTCCAAAACACTAGCACGATTATTGTTACAAGAAATTTTTACAGAGAGTGCGTTGTATACATGTTCTTTAACTGGTGTTAGAGCTAAGGCATTCGATATTGATGGGACACATGTAAGGCCTGGATTGGATGAAAATGCAAGAATTGTTTTATTGAATTACGTTGAACAGTATGCACAAGCCAGTAAGTGGCCTAAAATAAATAACCAGTCTGTTTTAAACAGTATGCGTAATAAAATGCAAGAAATTAGAGTCAAATTTAAAAAATGAACATATTCATACATTACACTGGTCAACAAGATTTTGTAACAGAGATGTGGTTACTATTTTTGAATTGTTTATTATTTTTATTTTGAATTTGTTTTGATCACGTCTAGTTTTTGCGTTTAGTTGTAACGCAAAAATTAGACGTGATCAAAACAAATCTATACTAATATTATAAAGCTGAAGAGTTTGTTTGTTTGTTTGTTTGTTTGTTTGTTTGTTTGTTTGAACGCGCTAATCTCAGGAACTACGGGTTCGAATTGAAAAATTATTTTTGGGTTGAATAGAACATTTATCGAGGAAGGCTTTAGGCTATATATCATCACGCTTAAGCCAATAGGAGCGGAGCAGCGATAAAGAATGTTTTAAAATCGGGGATTCCACGGGGACGAAGTCGCGGGCAGCAGCTAGTTACTATATATATCTACTACCAGGAACATCATTTTCCCTTTACCTTGTTATTTCAGGTTTTTTATTTATCAATAAACTAGCTGATGTGGCACTGGATGACGACACACCGTGCGTCATTCAGATACATTAATAAGTTGTTTGACTATTCATATATTTTGTTATAATTCTGATTGTTTGTATTTATGTGTGTGTTTATGAAATTTTAAGCTATGGACTCTGGTCTGAAAATAAATTATTATTATAATCATATTACAGGAAAGCAGTGTGTATCTGAATCATTCTAATTTCAGTTCTATGATACTTAAACATGTTCTAAACATAATTTGTAAAAAGTTTTCTTGACACACAAAACGTGTTTTTTTTTTACCAGTGTTATTATAAATGTTTTGTTAGAAAAAGTTACGGGTATTAGTTTTAGTTTATTTAATTAATTTTCAAGGCGTAAGTAGCGTAATTTGATAAGTTTATTGCGCTCTTTTAATTAAGTATTTATCATTTATTATACATGAAAATAAGAACCATAATATCGTGTGTTTTTTTCCTCCTTATTTTACTATAAATACTGTTATTTATATATCAAAATAATATACATATAACACCTTATTGGTAAGGTGCATCAGTGACATCTATTATGTTCTATGAAATAAAGATAGTCTGTGGCGAGCAACTTGTAGTTTCAATAGGTTATGGGCCCAGGCTCCGTAAAATAATTAAAATAATAAAGTTTTTCTAATTTGAAATGGCTGGAAGTTACATCATAAATGTTCCAAAACTCAAGGGTCGTGAAAATTACGATGAGTGGGCATTCGCGGCAGAAAATTTCTTAATTTTGGAAGGCGTCGACATCAACAAGCAAAAAACAGAAGCCGGTGATGGCGGAAATGCTGTTTACGATCAAAAGGCAAAAGCTAAGTTGGTGATGACAATAGATTCGTCGTTATACGTGCATATAAAGAATGAGAAAACAGCTTTGGGTGTTTGGAAAAAACTCAAAACACTATTCGACGACTCTGGTTTCACACGCAGGATTAGCTTGTTGCGAAGTCTGATTTCTATACGCCTTGAAAACAGTGAGTCAATGACGGCATACGATACGCAGCTCATAGATACGGCGCAAAAATTAAGAGGAACCGGGTTTGATATTAATGAAGAATGGATCGGATCGCTGCTATTGGCAGGTTTACCCGAAAAATTTTCTCCAATGATAATGGCGATAGAACATTCGGGAATGGCCATATCCGCTGACGTCATTAAAACAAAACTGTTAGACATAAATAATAATAATAATAATCGACATAATATGTAAAATTAATTATCCTTAACCTCTTGTACCGCGCATATCATGTTGCCAATGAGTCATCGTGCCGACGCGCACAAAAAACGTTATCACTGCGAATGTATAGCGTCTATTTACACACTTGAAACGGTTTCGGCACCTTGAATGACGTGGCTATGAAATACAATGTAAACAAGATTCTTATAAGAGCTCAAAATATAAACATTTATTATTGATATGTGAGAACTCACTGAAAATGATTATCATGTTGGTTTCTGACTAACTTTTCAATTCAATTCAATTCAAAATTCTTTATTGCGAACTAAGTGTACAGAAAGAAGATGTTAACAACAAAATAGGTGCTATGAACTTAGTTACCTGTTAGGGCATTGCAATTTAAATGGTTATCAAACACACTAAAATTTTATCTATACATATAATATTATATTATTCTTATAAATTAACATACTACATTAAAAATTACAATTTTTATGTACTAAATAATTATTTTTCTTCAATAAATTCTGTTACGGAGTAATATGCCTTATTAATTAGGAAATCTTTTAGCTTCCTTTTAAAAATGCCAATTGGATGTAAATTTTTAATCCCTATCGGTAAGCTATTATATATTTTTATGCCCATACAAAAAATACTATTGCTGTAGGTATAGTGCAGTGTGGGAAGTTTTATTACGTAATGTATTTTTAAGTCTACTGCTCAAGTGCTCACTAAGGTATCATAGATATCGAACAATTTACACCAAATGTTACATTTTTTGTCTTAAAACGATAAGTACTCTTAGAATAAAGTAAAATATCAACTTATATCCACTCTTGTCTTACGTTTCACAGAAAAAAAAATCAAATGGTTTCGGGTTTCACACTTGTTTACGTGACTTGATATGTGTTTCGAAATGTTTTCAGTTACATTTATTCTTTCTGTTATTTACCACAGATTAAAAATATTATCCACCAGTTGCCATTCCACTCAACTGTCGACAATTCTTTAACAATACTATTTTATATCATTCCCAATCGGGAATTGATCCCTTGGACATAACATCTAGTGGCAGAAACACAAATTATTATTAAGTGAGCACTTCATTACATTAGTATTTTTACCAAGTCTATCATCACAGAGAGCAGTGGTGGCCGAATGGTAACGACTCCGACTTACGAATTGTAGATCGCGGGTTCAAACCCAGCCAGACGCATTACTTTGTGTAATTTATTTCATTACCACTGCTCTCAAAACGGTGAAAGAAAACATCGTGAGGAAACCGGCATGTCCTAGAACCAAAAGACATGTGACATTCACCAACCCGCACTGGGTCCGCGTGGTCGATTACGGCCCATTCTCTCTCCTAGAGAGGAGGCCTGTGTCCCAGCAGTGGGAACGTTAAAAGGCTGATTATGCTATCATCACATGTGTGTCCGTATCTCAAAAGTACACTCGAGTTGTAATTTTGACCCTCACCTCTACCTTGGACTACCAACTTTGGTGATATGTGTTGAGCCAATAAAGAATGACAGCACATAAAACTTTGCTCCTTCCTCATTTGACCCTCAATGCAGTAGTTATCGGACAAAATACTAGGTTAAGGTTAAAATTAGAGCGAAATTTTGAATTCCATACAACCCTTTTCCCCTTCATCCTGTTTTATTTACTTCCCTGCTCAAAAAATCCAATATATTCTCACAGCTGTACACTCTAAGCAAGTGTTTAGTCGAAATTAACACACTTGCCAAATAACATTGAAACACCATAAGCAACCTTTTAATGTTCCCACTGCTGGGACTCAGGCCTCCTCTCTAGAAGAGGGAATGGGCCGTAATCCACCACGCGGGCCCAGTGCGGGTTGGTGAAATATAAAACACATAATAAAAAAACCTGCCAGTCATGTCAAAAAAAAAAAGTGATTTTATTGTTGAATGGGCGCAAAGTAGGTATTTAATAGATTATAATATTTATTGTGCAATTAAAACGCCATTGTGATCAAAAGAGGAAATCTGAAAATCTCGTGGCTTAATTATAACAGCCGCACGGGTCGATCTTCTAGGTTAAGCAACGCTTGCCGAGGTTGGTCTGTGGATGGGTGACCATCTTAACATAACGAGACTTCTCCGTGCCTCGGATAGCACGTTAAGCCGTTGGTCCCGGCTGCCATTTGGAGATCTTTGGCCGTCGTTACGTATTGTCAGAAGCCAGAAAATCCAAGAAGTACCGTGTTCCCCAGTTAATGGGTTGTGGAGGTCTGGTAGGCAGCCGCTTCACGTAAAATACTGGTATTCAGCTGAATCCGGCTTGACTGGAAGCCGACCCCAATGTAGTTGGGAAAAAGGCTAAGCAGATGATGAATCTTTTCATTGCAGTCGGGGGACAGTTCCTTTGAATAGTTCTTTACAGGTCTCCCGACTTCCTTAGAGAATATTATGATTATGTACCGCGTTCGCCATTACTAATTTTCCAACACTGCACCACAATTGCGCCTGATGATTATGTGAACGCAAAATGTGAGCGAGGAGCGTAATGCTGCTTGAGAGTGTTTTAGAACGAAAATATCATATAGCATGTTCTAATGATGGTTAGGCCTTTAGCGTGGGACGCAACCTGTGTAGCAGTGGCGGCCGAGTGGTAAAGGCGCCGACTTACGAATTGCAGGTCGCGAGTTCAAATTCTGCCAGACACACTACTTTGTGTAATTAACTTCATCACCACTGCTCTCAAAACGGTGAAGGAAAACATCGTGAGGAAACCGGCATGTCCTAGAACCAAAAATTCGAAGACATGTGACATTCACCAACCCGCACTGGGCCCGCGTGGTGGATTACGGCCCATACCCTCTCCTAGAGAGGAGGCCTGTGTCCCAGCAGTGGGAACGTTAAAAGGCTGATTATGCTTATGCTTATGCAACCTGTGTCGATACTCTTGCGTCATCCCATCTTCTTAGTTCATCAGGTTGAGCTGGCGCTTCCGCTGCGGCTGCGGGAAACCTTAATTGCTAACTATATTTTCGATGGACATAATATAATACTATTAATGTTATATAATTATGTAGTTTGGATATGGATAGAAGGTATGGAGAAAGCCGCACGAGTCGATCTTCAAGGTTAAGCAACGCTTGCCGAGGTTGGTTTGTGGATGGGTGACCATCTTAACATAACGAGACTTCTCCGTGCCTCGGAAAGCACGTTAAGCCGTTGGTCCCTGCTGTCATTTGGAGAACCTTGGCAGTCGTTACGGATTGTCAGAAGCCAGAAAATCTGACACCAGTCTTGCCGTAGTACCGCGTTCCCCAGTTAATGAGTTATGGAGGTCTGGTAGGCAGCCGCTTCACGTAAAATACTGGTATTCAGCTGAATCCGGCTTGACTGGGAGCCGACCCCAATGTAGTTGGGAAAAAGGCTAGGCAGATGATGATGATGGGTAAATTTCAAGAAACCATTTACCGACTTAGGAAAAGTCAAAGTCGGTCAAACAAAAAGATGAAGCAATTTGCACGTTCCAAAACGTAATCTTTATGAAGAAGAATAGACACAATATTTTACATCGGTAAATGATTATGGTAATTAATAAAAAAAACAATTGCATGAAATTAAATAGCATTACTGTATGAGTTTTACTAGGTACACAAAAAATGCAATTGTTTGCCATCCAATTGATTTAAAGCTTCCAATAATATAACTAGATGGCGTTGGCGTCGAATTAGAAGTCGCTATGGTTTCGTTACCGCGGATTGTATAAGTAGGCGCGTGAAACAATGCAATTTATTCAGCTGAAAAATCCGGAGTCTGGATTATTAATATCTTATTTTTGGTAGCGAATTGGTCACTCATCGTGATCTGTCGCTTTATTAAAGTATTGAAGATTGAAGATAAATAATACGATATCTTCATTTTATTTTATCTATACTAATATTATAAAGAGGAAAGATTTGTTTGTTTGTTTGTATTGAATAGGCTCCGCAACTACTGAACCGATTTGAAAAATTCTTTCCCTGTTTGGAAGCTACACTATCCCCGGGTGACATAGGCTATGTTTTAGAGATGAGATATACCTGCCATTCTCCATACCCGGCCTTTAAGGTATGGGTATCACTAAATACCCGGTACAAATACCAGGTATCAAAATACTTCTAAGTATTTGGGTGTGGTAGGATTTCGATAAGTAAACGTATGCGATAAGTATGGTATGCCTCCAATATAATATAGGTACGATGTTTCAAGTACTTATACGTAATTATGCATTATGAGATATGAAATCTTTCCTTCCTACTTTACCAGGCTTAGGACTGTCAGCTAAGAGTATGACGATGGTTATTAATAAATTCTAGTTATTTCTATATAAATTAATGCAAAATAACATTAATTATATTTAAACTGACTAACTAGCCGGCGTAGTTAAAAGATTTCAAACCAATTTATTTACAATCGTAATTTTAATTTGCAATATTTTTTTTAGTTTTGTCAGGTTTTTTGTTTTTGTTTTTTGTTAGACGAAAAATGTAATTATGCTATTATGTTCCTTATGCACGTAAAAATAAGTACCCATTTTGTCTAACTAAATTAAATCAACCGAATGTTCATAAAGCACGAATGACGTTTCGGGTCCCTTCGTAAGCTGTCGGGTAGCTTCGGGTTGCTTCGGCGTACCGAACTACCGATAAAACTGGACGCTACCTTGTGGTAGCGGTTCGTATCGTACTATGCGTCTGACGTCATACCTTCAAGGTATTTACCCAGTATTTCGGTCCGTACCCGGTCTATGTACTGGGAAGCACATACTTGGTATATATACCTCTACCAGTATATACGTCTCATCTCTACTATGTTTTATCCCCATATTCCCACGGGAACGGGGACTATGTGGGTGAAACCGCGGGCCGCTACTAGTTTACAGTAATTTCCTTCTTGTGCTTATCTTTTCGTGAATAAGCGTGACGTTTCCTAAACATACATAAATATGAACACACTTTCTGGGGTAGGCAGAAATCACAAAACACCTGCTACGATCATTACACTTTGTTGTAATCTTATCATCATCTGCCTAGCCTTTTCCCAACTACATTGGGGTCGGCTCCCAGTCAAGCCGGATTCAGCTGAATACCAGTATTTTACGTGAAGCGGCTGCCTACCAGACCTCCACAACCCATTAACAGGGGAACACGGTACTTCTTGGCAAGACTGGTGTCAGATTTTCTGGCTTCTGACAATCCGTAACGACTGCCAAAGATCTTCAAATGACAGCCGCGACCAACGGCTTAACGTGCTTTCCGAGGCACGGAGAAGTCTCGTTATGTTAAGATGGTCACCCATCCACAGACCAACCTCGGCAAGCGTTGCTTAACCTAGAAGATTGACCCGTGCGGCTGTTATAATTTAGCCACGAGCTGTTGTAATCTTATCAAAACTAATGAATTTTAAAGAGATAAAATGAAATTGATGTGAACGACTGCCGACCTCCACAAACAAGTAACTGGTTGACCAAAGACTCCTTGGCAAGATTGGTCACTGGTGTCAGCAGGCGCATGCAGTGGTTCGAGTTAGGGTTGGCCAGAGAAAATGTCCAAAAAAAAATAACCACATTATTCAGGGTTGATTTTTAATGAAATGAGTTTTTTTTTAAATAGCCTATTAAAAAAAAACCACATTTCAACCCTGAATAATGTGGTGTGTATTTTTTGGACATTATTTTCTGGCCTACTCAACTCGAACCACTGCACGCCCCTGGGTGTGAGATATTCTGGTTACTGACTGCCAGTGGCCATTGTCAGTTTGTCACATACAATATGTACGTTCGGATCTTTCAAGGAGTTACTTTTGCCTCACGACACTAGATTCTATGACGTTGTAAGTATTATTTCCATAGATTTAAAAAGTAAAATAAGGCGTTTGCTTTTATGCGTTCAGCGTACAAGGAAAACGGCATTTTTAATGAATGTCTCGCACACACGATTACCAACCCGCACTGGGCCCGCCTGGTGGATTACGGCCCATTCCCTCTCCTAGAGAGGAGGCCTGTGTCCCAGCAGTGGGAACGTTAAAAGGCTGATTATGCTTGCTTATGCTTATGCACACGATTGCCCCCGAAGATTGCCGAATGTATAGCTAATTCGCTCCGGTCTAGACGAGTCATTATATGCAATTAGTGATATCCAAAAAACGTATAGTAATTAGTTGAAATAAATAAAATTGAAGTGTCTGTTTGTAATATCAAAATATCAGCTTTTTACTAAATAAGAAAAGTCTGTCTGTTTGTCTGTCCGATACGCTGCCGCTGGTTCAATTTTGGACTTTGACTGGCAGATCCTTACTAATATTATAAACTAGCTTCTGCCAGCGACTTCGTCCGCGTGGAATAGTTACTTTACCCCCGATTTTGAAACTCTCAGCCCGATCGGTTTAAAATTGACAAAAGATAGACATGCTGTTTCGGGATATTTTTTAGATAATTTTATGTAGAACATTTCCGTAATACATGATTTCTATGTAACTTTAACCATTAAGGCTACACACGCGACGGAAGCTTAAAAATGGAGTAACTTCTTCCATTTTCCCAACATTTTCCTTCACTGCTCTGCTCCTATTGATTGTAGCGTGATGAAAAGTATACTATAACCTGCCCAGGAGTATGAAGAATAATTGCACCAAGTTTCGTTAAAATCGTTAGAGTAGTTTTTGTTTCTATAAAGAACATACAGACAGACAGACAGACAGACAGACAGAAAGACAGACAGACATACAAAAATTTTACTGATTACATTTTTGGCACCAGTATCGATCACTAATCACCCCCTGATAGTTATTTTGAAAATATATTCCTTGTACAGAATTGACCCCTCTACAGATTTATTATAAGTATAGATAGAAGATGTGAAAGCGTGGATGTTTGTTACGCTTTCACGCAAAAACTACTTGACGAATCATCATGAAACTTTGTACACATATTCTGGGAGGTACTAGAAGTAACATAGGATACTTTTTATCCCGGGATTATGTTCCCTTGGGATAATTTCCGACATTCACGCGGGCGAAGCTGCGGGCAGCAGCTAGTAATTCATATTTTAACGAGTGTCTAACTTAGACTTTTACTCGAGGAAATGGGAAATGATTAGGGTTCCGTGTAAACTGGGACTGAAAAAGAACTAGGAAATATAAAATTAGGAAAAAAGTGGCGTTTTTTGTATGGTAAAATATCTATTAAATATCTATTTTATTTTAATTTAATTATTTATTGTTAAAGTAAAAATACAACTGAGTATTATGTGAATATTTCAAGTGCCTACCTATTGCCATTATTGATATCGAGCAAAAAGGGGCAAAATAATCGCTTTTGTTATATGGGAGCCCTCCTGAAATATTTATTTTATTTTCTTTTTAGTATTTGTTGTTATAGCGGCAACAGAAATACATAATTTGTGAAAATTTCAACCGTCTAGCTATAGTGATTCTTAAGATACAGCCTGGTGACTGATAGACGGACGGACGACGGCAACGTCTTGGTAATTGGGTCCCGTTTTTACCCTTTGGGTACGGAATGATATTGTTAAGAGACGCGGACGAAGTAGCGAACAAAAGCTATGCTATGGAAGTCGATGATTATTTCTTTGTGTAACCTCCCATCCAGTGGTCATTGTCGCCAAGTGAATATTATGACAAGCCTCAATACTAAGGTGATCGAGTTTACGAGTAACACATCGCGGAGCCTTATACAGGAGAACGGCTTTTAGGGGAGATAATAAATTAATGTTACTTATGTAATATCATATCTACTGAGTGGGATGTAAGGACTAGTTGCGAACGTGGTTGCGGAATTTGTTGGAAAGAGTCACCGCGGCACTGGAACGCAAAGGGCACTAGAAGGATCAGTGGGTTTAGTCAGTAAGAGTCTGATACTCCCTTCCGCTCCATCCACAGCGGGAGAGGTCATTTGGTGATTTCTTAAACCGTTTCAATTTTTTGGAACTTCTGTGACCCGATCAAGGACGCGTACCGTAAATATGTAATTTATGACTACGTTGTCACTTCTGAGAGACAAATTACTGTGTTTCAAAACAAAGTTTTTTTTTTAATTAGACGTGTGGGACTGTGGTTGTCAAATGATTTGGCATGTTTAATTGTGTAAGTTTCAACCATGCTAATATATCATTATGTTCTAATTGTATAATCGAAAAATATTATGTTTTTTTGAACCTCGCTTCACAACAAAAACTGACTCAACTTTACAATCGTAAATGAGAACCAGTCATCATTACCTCTTCGAACCTTGACATTGGCAAAATCATCGATATTTAAACGATGGAGCCACAACACAAAACAAAAAAAAATCATCATTATCCACTAGCTGCAACCCGCGGCTCCGCCCGCGTGAATGGCGGAAATTATCCTAAGGGAACATACTCCCGGGATTAAAATGTATCCTATGTTTCATTCCAGACTATAATCTACCTATGTGCCTAATTACACTCAGATCCATTCAGCCATTCTCGCCAACTTTCGCTATTATAATATACCTAAGTAAAAATAAGGAAGTAAGGATGAAAATCTCCACCAATCCTCAGACACTTTCGCATTCGTTTAATAATAACAGTAAAATTACATCAAAATCCGACGAACAATAGTTTTTGCCTGAAATAGTAACAAACATCCGTTCGTCCTCACAAGCTTTCACATATAAAATAGTAGAACAATAGGACAGGATAATAATACACCTCTTTATAAAAACAAACACACAACACACATTCCCTAAAAAGCTTATACAGCAAAATTCCTTGATAATTGAAAGCAGCATTATTCCCGAGAATCGTGCGATGGCACATTCATAAAAACACAACAAATTCTAATAATAATATTTGGGAAACGTCTCCATGTTGGAATTGTTGCAATATGGCTGCCGAATTTTGTGTAGGGCTGTCCGAACGACGAATGAATTTTGAGAAATGTACACTTACAGTGGCGTAGCTTGCCTTAGACGGGGCCCTGTATCAAATGTGTTTACATAGGAAGGGTAAAGTTTTTATATAAAGGACTAATGAATTTAAATAATTGTTATATTGATTTGAAAATAAAAATGATTAAAAATTCAAGAATATGTAACTTTTGTTTTTTTTTTATAACTATACTGAACTAGATATAATTATGTATATATATTCAGTGTATTATATTTTGTAAATAAAATGGTTGGCCTAGCAGTTATTCTCATTGATGTTATTAATCTATAAATTATTGTGAATAATACCTTAGGAATTTTTGCTTACACACTTTCGGGGCTCCTGTAGCTTGGGGACCCCGTATAATGATACGGGCAGTAGCTACGCCCCTGGAAATGAATAAATAACAGATTTCGCTAAATCGGCAACTTTTTGAAAAGTGTTTACCATTACTGCAGTGGACGAAGAAGCATTTATCAAAATCATTAATCATATCAATAAAATATAAAATTCTTACTTTACTGAGTGTAAGTGACTGACAGACAAAATACAGTCTAAACTATTGGTCGTAGATAGCTGAAATTTGGCATGTAAGCTCTTTGGGTCATGTAGGGGGTACTAAAAGGGGATTTCCAGAAATTCCTACCGGAATGGGAAAAATCGGGGTATGGCCCGTTTCTGACAGCCCTGCCCAAGCGATGTAATATCAGAAATGAATCCGTTTTCGTGCTTTGATTAGGTGTCCGTATACGAATGTGCGTTTATCGGCTCCATCTTCCATCGACGTACCGGAAGCCTGTTATCTGCCTTACGCCTCATGTCTGACTTACGACTCGTGACGTCATCGCATATGCTGATCTGAGCAAAACAATTGACGATTGCGCTTATTCTTCCGTTATGTTTGTTTGGTTGGGATTAAAAAAGGTTTCACGGCGGAGCAATGGCAAAATGTGATGAAATAATTTTACGACAGCTTAATATGAGGGAAATAATTTAAATAACAGTGCGACTCTGTAAAACTTGAGCGTTGTACTGCTGATCCGGTTCTCTAAAGTTACACTTCACCTCACGGTGAGCCGTGAAAACTTAGGTGTTGGACAGTTGGGAGGCCATCAGCGCGGCCAAAGCCTCCATCCTGGCGGCAGCGGCGGCCAACGTTGGCGGGCGCTCGAGGGAGGCGACAGAGTTGCGGGCGGAGGTCGCCCGCCTCGCGGTCATTACGGAGCAACTCATTCGGGAGAATGAGTCGCTCCGGAGGGACCTGGCGGGGATGGCCAGGGTGGCCTCTGAGGAGCCGCAAGGGGGGCTGAGTTCGGCGGCGCTGGAGGGGAGCCAAGTGCTGAGCCAGGTGCGAAACCTGGTGCGGCAGGATCAGGCTGAGTCGACGACGCGTTGTGTTCCACGCGCGCCTCAAGGAGCCGTCAGCACCGAGGACGGGGCCCCATAGGGTCGGTGCCTGCTAGGGTTGCAGAATTTGTTCGAAAGAGTTACCGCGGCCCTGCAACGCAAAGGGCACAAGAGGAACACGGGTGGGTTTTAGTAAGTAAAAGTCTGACACTCCCTACCGCTCCACCCAGGGCGGGAGGGGTCATTTGATGATTTCCAATCCAAAAAAAAAGGTGTTGGACAGTTACTGATGGCCTTAAATTCATTTGAGGCCACCACAGAATTGCCCGGTTGAGCAGTAACCAGCCTTAGTGTGCTGAAATGAGAATGGTCCACGTCAACAAAAAAAAAAAGAAAGAAAGAAAAGTGTAGATGAAGGAAATTGTCATAAATCCAATCAAGCTAGGATTCCAGTAACTTTTTACGATGAGATATTCGTACCATAGATCGGCTACGTTTACCAGGTATCTACTTCCCGAGTAGTTCCGAGTGTTGAATGAAGGAACGCAAAAAGTGTTCAGTGCACCTACTAAATATGACAGAGCAAGACGCCAATACACCAAATGATGTGACAATACTTCTAGGAGTTCTCACTGATGAGTCGGACGGTCGCTAGGGACCCGCGTCTGGTTGCCATGTTGTATTAATTACTTTCTAGCTTTGGCCTCGAATTTTCTTTCGAGGTATTAAGTGCTATCCTGTTCTAAATACTGTAAGCTAAATAAACAGTAGTGTCAGACGGACTAAAAAAATATATTGATAAGAAGGCTCATGTCATTTATTTGTAATTGAATGTCCGTTTTTATTTTGTTTCCTCTTTTTTTTATAAAAAATAAAAGATGAAACAGAGGAGTAAATCCTAGTGTAGTTACACCTGTATTGAGGATGCGTTCACAAACATGAAAACTCACATAGACAAGAAACCCCGACCCGGAACAATTATCTGTAGGTTTTGTTCCGTGCGGGGATCGAACCCACGACATGTTGCGCAGCAGCCAAACGTTCAACCACTGCGCCAACCATGTCATTATATAATGTTTTGTCATGTTTGATTTGTATGTACCTACTTGTAACTGTAATTTCTGTACCAATAAATATTTTCTCTTTCTATAACTTTCTTTTTCTAATATTTGAATAAAACAAAGCCGATATTCTAATTCCTAAGAAATTATTCTGTGTCCACTTTATAAAATAATATGAAAATTTGTTCAACAGTTTCAGAGATTGGTGCTACCAAACGAACAGCAAAACAGACACAGCTAAGAACTCCAAACATCGCTGATTTGTGTTCTTGTATTCTTCTTTAGTCTTTTTTTATTGCTTTTCTTTGTTAATTATTATAAAATTGTTTGTTATCCTCAAATCTCGTATTATTCCATTGCACGCATTACTTACCTTAAACAAACTTAATACTAACAATTTTACCCAATAAACTAATAAAAATGTTTGTCACCCATTTTGTATGGACGGGAAATCATCAAATAACTTCTCCCGGTCTAGGCGGAGCGGAAGGGAGTGTCAGACTCTTACTGACTAAAACCCACCCGTATTCCTCCAAATGCCATTTACGTTCCAGGTCCGCGGTGGGTCTTTCGAATAAATTCCACAACCCTGGCGCAGTTTCGTCACCCCTTACTATTTGAAAACGAGGGAAAATGGATGATAATGGAATTGGAAACAGAACGTTTATTATGCGCATAATAGTGAGTTCAAATCGAATACATTACTAGTTACAGTTGCAACGACTAAACAAAGGTATTTTGTCGCCACTGCTTGCATACTGTAATACACTAGGCTAAGATGAAAGGACGATACAGAGTTGACAATTGTTGTATTTCTTTTAAGTAAAAAAAAGGTTTTAATAAACTTCACCCCTAAGATCCTCCGACTAACTCGCACTGGGCCCGCGTGGTGGATTATGGCCCATTCCCTCTCCTAGAGAGGAGGCCTGTGTCTCAGCAGTGAGAACGTTAAAAGGCTAAATATGCTTATATACAAGATCCTCCAAACTCGTGGACAAAGTTAAATAAAAACTTGTCACTTGCACATTATGTGAGGTGTAGGTAAACCTTTTGTTGTCTGGATGGAAAATCATCAAATGGATTCTTCCGCTCTGGTCGGGGCGGAAGGGAGTGTCAGACTCTTACTGACTAAAACCCACCCGTGATTCTCCTAGTGCCCTTTACGTTCCAGGGCCGCCGTGATTCATTCGAACAAATTCCAGGCACTGACCCCATGGGGCCCCGTCTTCTTTGCTGACAGCTTTTTTAGGCGCGCGTGGAACTCGACCCAGGCCTGGTTGCTATCAGACGATGAGCTACCCATACTCGCCATCTGCAGGCCCGCTCCTACTGTGGCCGGGAATTGCCTTACGTTTCCCGACCCCCGAGGCGTCTTCATCTGTTGCGGTGGCTAGAGCGTGAGGTATCCCTTTCCCGCACGCGTCGTGTTCCACGCGCACCTCAAAGAGCTGACAGCAAATTAGACGGGGCTTCATAGGGTGAGTGCCTGCTAAGATTGCGGAATTTGTTCGAAAGAGTCACCGCGGCCCTGGAACGCGGCGGGAATTAGAAGGAACACGGGTGGGTTTGTCATTAAGAGTCTGTCACTCCCCTCCGCTCCGCAAAGAGCGGGAGAAGTCATTACACGATACTAGCAGGCCTAGGTCCTACAGTGGTACACACGGCCTTATATTAATTATAATCCACCTTATTCAATCAAAATTGATCTCGAGACAAAAAATATAGCTAAGGTAGTATCAATGAAATAAAAAGTTCAATATCATTTCTCAAATTCAAAGGAATTAGCAATCCATAAACCTTTCCACTGGAAATGCCATTTGCTAATTGAAATTAAATTGCAGGATTGTATACCTATTTTTTTCGTCCACCCTCTACTGCGATCCTCCGATCTCCTACACTACTCACTGGCTGTTAGTTTGACAAGCCTGCTTGAATAATATTAATTTGTACAATTAATTAATTAATTCTTTTTTATTTAATATCGTCGCACCACAATTCAGTCGATTTTCGTTCAAAGTGATTTAGTAAAATTAATTAAGGATTTTTTATTATTTTTTATTATTTATTATTTATTATTTTTTATGTAAAATGAGTTTCAATTGGTGTAAGTGATAAATTATATTAATTTTGTAGTAGGTTGTACCTAACTATTATTACAATATTTACACTAAAATAAAAAAATAAAACTTAAAAAATAGTCAAAAGATGGCGGTGAAAAATTCCTCTACTTTTCTGGCCACTGCTAATGTACACAAAAGGCTGGCAGACCACTCTGTATGGCAAGGCATCCTTTGTCCAAATTCGCGTATGACGCGAAGTGTCAACTTTAGTTCATCACATGTGATCACTTTTCAAATAGCTTATGATATTTTTATTTTTTAACCGACTTCTAAAAAAGGAGGAGGTTCTCAATTCGGATGTTTGTATTTTTTTTTTTTTTTATGTTTGTTCGCGCATAACTCCGTCGCTTGCCAACCGATTTGAAAAATTCTTTTTTTGTTGGAAAGGGTATACTTCCCAAATGGTCCCATGAAAATTTTATCGAAATCGAACAAGCGGTTTTTGAAAAATCAACAAAAATCTAAAAAAAATATCTACATTGTCTACATTGACGACCTTTTAGTTTACTCTGCATTGGAGCAGTGCATTTTTTTTACACCAATGTAATTGGTTCGTTTAGGTGGGGGAGGGGAGGGGGTGTAGATACCACTAAAAAGTGAAAAATAAAAAAACTTTTTACAAAAAAATACAACCGACTTCCACAAAAAATCAAAAAAGTACAAAATAACTTTAATTCGGAAGTCGGTGTTCAAAAAACGAAAAAGGAACCACAAACACCGAGTTCCGAATTAAAGTTATTTTGTACTTTTTTGATTTTTTGTGGAAGTCGGTTGTATTTTTTTGTAAAAAGTTTTTTTTTGTTTAACTTGGTCTAATGCCTAAACGTCGTGTAATAGCTTCGTTTCCCAGATTCGATAAAGTCTTATTTTGTTTTCCAGGATGATTTTTTGATTTTTTTGATGATTTTTTGATTGTTTTCCTGGAAAACAAAATAACACATCAGAAAATGAGCCTGACTGATGTCAGGCTCATTTTCTGATGTCTTACATATATTCTTTTTTTATATATAATCGACGTGTTGACGACAAGGCATAACGAACGAAGTGACTTGTGATATAACTCTTCGTCCCGTATGTAGCGAACTTCAGCTGAATGTATAAACGATTGACGAGTACGCATTAGAAGCGAATGATTGGATTGTTCTGAGCTGGCGACGAGCCAGCTGATGAACAAGGGCCCCAAGTCTGCTATTTTTATAAATTTGTCATTCCAACACGATCCCATTGTCATTTTGCTAAAAGTTCGTAATCTGCTAAATTCATAATGGTCGATTATTGGTCGGTCAATGGTCTCATTATACTTTTTGATAACCGAGCTATTAAAAGCTATGACTGCATGCATAATGACGTTCTAATTAGGTCACTGATCAAAGGAACTGTAATTTTTTAGTAGATTACCGCATACGTCTGTCATTCATTTGACATTATGAACGAGATTACCAGTCTTATGGCATTTCTTTCAATGAAGTGTAAGTGGTTGACCATTGGAAAGTCATAGTGACGCTATTATATTTGTAAATTACCAAACTTGTAAAAATCAACCATTATGAAATCAATGATAGACCATTCTGACACTATTGTAATTGCAGACTTGAGGCCTTGATCTTGTTCGCGATTATTTAAGAGGCAGTCGTGCTGTTGGTGGATTACTGGGGGTATGATGGATAATATTAATGAGTAGAATTGTTTAATATTTCATTAGATATTGCGTTTTTTGGGGAAGGCTCGCGTTAGATCTCTATTTTACCTGGCGAAAAGACTTTGTCAACGATGGAGCACTCTTCAATCAATTAGAACATAGCATAATCAGCCTTTTAACGTTCCCACTGCTGGGACACAGGCCTCCTCTCTAGGAGAGGGAATGGGCCGTAATCCACCACGCGGGCCCAGTGCAGGTTGGTGAATGTCACATGTCTTCAAATTTTTGGTTCTAGGACATGCCGGTTTCCTCACGATGTTTTCCTTCACCGTTTTGAGAGCAGTGGTGATGGAATTGATTACACAAAGTAATGTGGCTGGTGCCGACAAACACTTTAGGTGCCATACCAAAAAAAACTTATTCGCATCTTAGAAGTCTTACATTTTAAATTACTCTTGCCTCATGATAATCATTCTAAGCGAAAGACATCCACTGCTGTATATAGACCACCTCTTCCTAGACCTATGCTTCTCGCATCTAGGAGATTCGCGCGTCCATCACGAGGACATCGGTCTTTTGGAAGGAGTTCCAAGGCTACTTCTTCCATTATGCAGATCGCGGAAATATTTTCTAGAACTTTTCACGCTTGACACCAGACAGGCAGGTTGGAGATATCAGAAAACTCAGTAACCAGTCAGAAGATAGCCAATCACACAGGCTTGGGTAAACTCTTCAGGTTTTCTTAGTCTGTCAGTACGAACTATAAAAATCTTTTCCTAAAGTGCCTTAGTTATCAGCCATCATTACCAAAACATATCACAGACGACGGCGATAAAAAATGATGTAATATTCAAGAAATATAAGTTCATTCCACATACAAACAAAACCAAAGTTCCAAATATAAACACGACGACCACTATGCCCAAAAGTCCTGTACTTATTTGATACAAAAATTAAAAGGAAAAAAGTCACCAATTTTCTTTATAAAAAGAAAGAAAATAAATAAAGAAGGATTATTCCTTAAAAAGGTACCCGGGAAGTGGCCTCTTTTGTCAAGTTCAAAAACCGTTCAAAAGCACATACCTTATACTATTTTCCCTATCGACAACCAACTAGGTACCCTCTAGGGCACAATGACAAACCACGAAAACTTTTTCAAATCTACCCACTTTTGGCTCAATTTTTATATTTATGATCACTTCTATCATAAAGTTATCTCATAACTTCAGATTATTGACTTTGATTCAACAATTTATAACGAAATTGATTTATAAGGGCGGGTAGGGCGACCATTCTTATTTCAAACCTTAGTTGGAGTGAATTCATTCTTCATGAGTTTTTATGGAGCGATAATGGTATTCAAGTATAGGGGAAAGAGATTGATTTTCACGTCCGCCATCTTGTTTTTGGGTTCCGTTACGACGTTGATAAAGCATGACATGAAAAGATAAAGAAGCCATAACAAGCATTATGGACGCGTTTTTTTTTCGAATATACCTACGTTTGTAACGCTACAAAAAATGTGCTATACTGCTATTAATTACCAGTAGTGTATGAGTCCCATGTAAAAGCGAGGAATCATAGAATAGAATACTCTTTATTATGTACACCATATAAGTTACAGAAAATATAGATGAAGAAAACATTACATAGGGTGACACAATGGGCGGTCTTTTTTTTTTTTTGGATGGGAAATCATCAAATGACTTCTCCCGCTCTGGGCGGAGCGGAAGGGAGTGTCAGACTCTTACTGACTAAAACCCACCCGTGATCCTTCTTGTGCCCTTTGCGTTCCAGGGCCGCGGTGACTCTTTCGAACAAATTCCGCAACCCTAGCAGGGACTGACCCTATGGGGCCCCGTCTTCTTTGCTGACGGCTCTTTGAGGCGCGCGTCGAACACGACGCGCCGTCGACTCGGGCCTGGTTGCTATCGTACGGCGAGCCACCCATAGCTCGCCATCCGCAGGCCCGCGCCTACGGTGACCGGGAATCGCCCTGCGTTTCCCGACGCCCGGGGCGTCTTCTCCTGTTGCGGCGGCTAGAGCGAGGGTCTTCCCTCTCTCGCATGCGCTCCGTCTCCTCCTTCGCTAGCATTACTGCTTCGCAGAAGGAGGCGACCGCCTCCCATGCCTCCTCACTCCCGACCATGGCTTGAACCAGGGCCGGACGCGAGAGGTCGCCGCCGCCGATCGCCTCGATGAGGACACGGCGGTGCTCCGCCCAGGCAGGGCAGACCTCCACCGTGTGCTCCACCGTGTCCTCCGGGCGATCCACATAGTGATGACACCCGGACGTGTCCTCCCGCTGGATCCGTCACAGGTACCTCCCGAAACAGCCGTGTCCGGTGAGCACCTGCGTCACGCGGAAGGTGAGGACGCCCTGGCGTCTCTCCAACCACTCCTCAAAGAGGGGACTTATCGCCGCAATGGCGCAGCGCTGGGTCGCAGCAGTCGCTGTCTCCAAACCTCCGTGAGATCCCGCCGGAGCTCCGTCCGCTGCGCAGCAATTTGCCGCGGCAGCAGAGTTTCACCCCGGCGTAGCGCCTCCACGCGCAACGCGTAGACGTGCGCGAGGGCTCTCGCCTCAAGATCCCACGGCAGCAATCCGGCAAGGAGGTTCGCCGCCTCGCCGGAGACCACAATGGGCGGCCTTATCGCTAAAAGCGATCTTTTCAAGACAACCTTTTTTTTTTTTTTTTTTTTTTTGGTTGGGTAATCATCAAATGACCCCTCCCGCCCTGGGTGGAGCGGTAGGGAGTGTCAGACTTTTACTGACTAAAACCCACCCGTGATCCTTCTTGTGCCCTATGCGTTCCAGGGCCGCGGTAACTCTTTCGAACAAATTCAAGACAACCTTACAACCAAACTGCTAACAATCGCGGAATGCGATAAAACAGCCCATTGTATGTGTTTTAGTTTTAATTCTGCTTTTTGTGTTACTTTTGGTGTATAGTAAAAAAAAAATCGGAACCAAATCCAGATTTGGCAAAATTCCACACTCAAAAACCCAAATAACATTTTGCGTAACCTTAGAATCGAACTAAACTCAAGCTAGCAAGTATTTAGAACCTATCTACCTAACACTAAAACATTTCAATGGCGTCTAACTAATCTGAAATTTCTTCGGAACGAATTATAAATGCCCACTGATTAACGCTTGTAGAGGATTCCAACCAGGGACTCGTATTGTAAGCAATATTGATATCTGCTTTTAATGTCCACACTCGTTTATATATGGCGACACTATTTAGTTTTGTAAAATTCGTATGTTGTTGGAAAAACTTTGGAAGTTGGTGGTGTTCTTGGATGTCATTAGTACAAATTTTACAATTATTGCAGTTAGTTAGAAGCCCGGAATTCTGACCAGCAGTTCTTACCAAGACGTAAATTGATGTCCCGTGGCTGAGTTGTGGATATATGATAGACAGTGTGTAGTTACAAATTAAATATCATTATAATAATAATATCTTTCTTTATTTCTCCCACAAAAACAAGACTTCTATGATGAAAATTAACAAACATAACAAAACAATTTTAGTCAAGTGTATGTGGGGAGCTGGTGTCCATTATAGGTATAAACCTGTATTACAGATCACCAGGTCCTCACCCCACTAACTCAGGTATAACAAAACAATGAACTTAAATAGGGACACGTATAGAAGAATTTAGTTGAGACAAGATATTAATTTAGAATCCTAAACGTTAAATCGCCTCTTAGTACGAAGGTTTCATCATTAATCATTATTAAGAAAAATGATGTTCCTGGCAGTAGTTCTAACACGAAAACAAGATGTGATCAACACAAAATAAATATGATTTTCTAATAAGGGTTAGGGTCATTTAAATCCTTGTAGCAAAATCTTGTTGACTAGTGTTATCTATTTTTATTAATTCAAACTTCAGAGCTACAGTGGGCCTTGTAACCATTACACCAACATCATTTGTAACCTTCCAAACTACAATTTTATAAATGCGAAAATAACTTTGTCTGTCGGTATCTAAAAGCATAGGTAAGCATAAGTATAATCAGCCTTATAATGTACCCACTGCTGGGACACAGGCCTCGTCTCTAGGAGAGGGAATGGGCCGTAATCCACCACGCGGGCCCAGTGCGGGTTGGTGAATGTCACATGTCTTCGAATTTTTGGTTCATGCCGTTGGGACATGTCGGTTTCCTCACGATGTTTTCCTTCACCGTTTTGAGAGCAGTGGTGATGAAATTAATTACACAAAGTAATGCGCCTGGCTGGATTTGAACCCGTGACCTACAATTACTGACCTGCACCTGCTCACCACTGAGCAGTGGTGGAAAGTAGCAAGTAAATGGTTAAATGTAAATTAAAATTCTAAACATTTCTCCATAATAAGTAAGCCCGTATGTCCCACCGCACCTCGGAAACACAAATCTTTAACAATCCAACACCTTTCCTTCTAAAGGCGTCCCGGAACCGGAAGTCACTCGTTTCCCGTCGAAAAACGCGCGTAATTTTTCCACCGTCGCTTAAGCCTTTATGACGTAACTTCCGGCTGGATTTCCCGTGACGTCACGTGTCGCCTGACGCATTTCCGCTGGGATAATGTTATGAATTTACGATGTGGTTTTATTGTTATTGGGCTTTTAAATTAATTGAATAAGTTGGTTTTTGTTAAGTGTAATATTTATTAAGTACTAGCTGCTGCCCGCGACTTCGTCCCCGTGGAATCCCCGATTTTAAAACATTCTTTATCGCTGCTCCGCTCCTATTGGCTTAAGCGTGATGATATATAACCTAAAGCCTTCCTCGATAAATGGTCTATTCAACCCAAAAAGAATTTTTCAATTCTAACCAGTAGTTCCTGAGATTAGCGCGTTCAAACAAACAAACAAACAAACTCTTCAGCTTTATAATATTATAATTAGTATAGATTGAGGCTATTTTTCTAGGTTTCAACGGAACTCTATTACTAAGTCTCCGTACGTCCATCTATCTCACTATCAGCATAAAATAGGCAGACAGTTTTTTTTTTAATTTTCACTGACTGTGTATTTCTTTAGTCGCTATAAAACAAATTTAAGTTAAATCTTATATACAGGGTTATTTGTAAAACACCAACAACCCCTTATGGGGTCATTGAACTCATCATTGACCGACACCATCACAAACCTGTAATCGCGAAAAAAAAAACAGCTGTCCCCTACATTTTTATCTATACTAATATTATAAAGCTGAAGAGTTTGTTTGTTTGTTTGTTTGTTTGAACGCGCTAATCTCAGGAACTACTGGTCCGATTTGAAAAAATCTTTCAGTGTTAGATAGCCCATTTATCGAGGAAGGCTATAGGCTATATATCATCACACTAAGACCAATAGGAGCAGAGCAGTCATGAAAAATGTGACACAAACGAAGTTGTATGGACAGCTAGTTAGTTATACGAACATAAAATGTAAGGAACAGCTGATTATGATTCGCGAACGCGATTTCAGGTTTGATCCCGTAGTAAAAGTTGTTCATAATGATGAATATAAGGGCCTTAAGAGGTTGTTGGTTTTTTACAAATAACCCTGTATAAAATTCTCGTGTCACGGTGTTTGTGGTTGAACTCCTCCGAAACGGCTCGACCGATTTTCGTGTATCTTAGCGTGCATATCAGCTAGGGTGACGAATCGGAGAACATCTATTTTTCATCCCCCTATATGTTAGGGGGATGGGACCACTACATTTTTGTTTGTTTTATATCGCAAAACGACCTTTTCCGGTTCAGCTAGAATATATATAAACGTTATTTTTCGGTTTTATAGCATGGAATTTGCGAGTTCGTCTTTTTAGGCATCCTACCTGTAACGATTGTGAAGTAAAAAGTGTTATATACGAGTATGTATATAAAAACGTTTGGTCTATTATTCCACCATATTTGAACAGAAACAAAATGACGCAGAACTAAATGTTTCGTCTTTATACTACTATAGTTTCTCGAATGATTCTCACGAATCAGTCGCCACAAATCCCTTCTCTTTATACTATACAACGCTTAACAGAATTAACGCAGTACTTAACCCTTAATTTGGAAATGTGCCTTTAAAGATACGGCAACTTTGAAAAAATCTGTAACACTATATTATATTCATATTTTTTTGAATCGATCGATTTGATCTTAAAGATTGATTCAGCGCATCACTAGAAAAAATAAGTCTATTGCATTTTGTACGACTGGACATCCCTATTTACGTCAAACTCAAAAAATGCCGAGCACGAGGAGCAACAAAGCTGTAAGTTTTATTGATTTCTTTTTTTTTTACATGTAACAGTGCCAGTTTTTTGTTAAATTATATGTATATTCAAATATACAAACGATCTAAATGATAATCTAGTATATAAATGTATTCTCCAAGCTGTGATATGTTTTCAAACTTCAACGTGCCTTTAAAGATACTTTGCCAAAGAGCCGACTAAGTAGTGAATTACGACATTGTGCTTTATAAGTTACATTGCCAAGGACCCTCATAAGTAATGTTTTATTACAATGTGTTTTTAAAGTTACTTTGCCAAAAGTTAATCAAGTATGGCATGTTTTGTATCTTATGGCGTTTACATAAAAAATCTAAATCAGACGCATGTGAGACCCCATTGTATGTGAGGCTCCTTAGGGTGAAATTAATGCTTTATTTGAATATAATTTTTGTCTATTTTTTGCATGTTTTCACATAATCAATCATTATGTTCAGTTTGCTTGGGTTTTGGTTTGGTTGCATGTGTTGTTTTTTTGTTTGTAGGTACTCCAACGAGCTAGGTCTAAGCGCATTTTAGCGTTGATCCCTGCAAGAAATTCACAATCAGACGACAGTGACACAACAGACTGTGAAGAAATTAATATACCTCCATCAGAAGATGAGACCTACTGTAGTTCCTCAACGCCTTCTCTAGATTCTTCTTTAGATCGGATGAACCTACTCGACAGTGATGGATCTGAACATGATGCACCTATATCTCCGGCATTGCAAAATGCCCCCACTATTTCTATCACAAAAGATTTGCCTTCCTCTTCTATGATGCAAAATATACCTTTTTCTCCAGTGTTACAAGCAGTATTTCCTTCTGAAAACGAAACCGATTACAACTCAATACCATCATTATCTTCAATTCCACTATTACCTTCACCAGCAGTACAGTCACCCCTCAGCTTGCAACCGACTCCAAACACATCTCAACACCTGCAAAAACAGATAACCACAAGATCTGTAAGGCGTGAACGAAACAACCGCCCCCGTTTAGTGGCGAAAAGAAATAAGCGCATACCTATAAATTTCAAATGGAAAAAGACACGCTTTATTCACGGGGCAACTGTTGAAGCATTGCCATTTTCTCATCCACCTGCTGAAGTACCGTCACCTCGTCAATACTTCGCATTATTTTTTTCCGACGAAATAATAAACGACATTGTAACCCAGACCAATATGTATTCAGTACAAAAAATAGGACGTTCCATCAATGTAACTGCGAAAGATATTGAAGAATTTGTTGCTATCCATGTTATTATGGGAGTAGTTAGAATGCCATGCTATTTAGATTACTGGAGCATACAATTAAGATATGCACCTGTCGCAGATATAATGCCAATCAAAAAATACCAATTAATTCGCAGATTTTTACATTTTGTTGATAGCAATGAAGAAAGTTCAGATAGGTTCCAAAAGGTCCGACCTGTTGTTGAAAAAGTTCGCCTAAACTGCTTGCTTTCAGCTGAAGAAGAAAATCAATTCAGTATTGATGAGATGACTCTTCCTTACAAAGGTAAAAAGGCTGGCAATCGTCGTCAATACAATGCGAAAAAACCTAAAAAGTGGGGCTTCAAAGCATTTGTCAGATCCGGCGTGTCGGGTTACATCTACGATTTTTTGCTATATGGAGGCGACGATACGTTTCGCAACATACAATTTACGGATAGAGAAGAAACTTTGGGTTTTGGGGGTAAAGTAGTTGTGGCACTGTGTCAATCTATCAAAAACAGACCGTGTTTTGTATACTTTGACAACTATTATACGTCCCTAGAGCTGGTGGTTTATTTGAGAAATGAGCTGGGAATATTTAGCCTCGGTACTATCAAATCTAACCGTTTACGTGGATGCCAAAATGTAATAGACGACGATAAAAAGATGAAAAAAAGAGGCCGCGGTTCATTTTCTCAAATTGTCTGCAACGAAAATAAAATTGCCGTTGTCAAGTGGTTTGACAACAAACCTGTCACTTTAGTAAGCTCATTTGCAGATTCCTATCCAGTAACCAAAATAAAGAGATATTCAAAGGAACACAAAGCCAAAATAGATATCGATTGTCCCAAAGTCGTCAGACATTATAATACACACATGGGGGGCGTAGATTTATCTGACATGCTGATAGCCCTATATAGGACTCAAATGAAAACCAGAAGATGGTACATGGGCATTTTTGCCCAAATTCTAGATATTAGTATAAATAACGGTTGGTTATTGTATCGACGGCATTGTACACAAAAAAATGTAAAGAAAGTGTTGAGTTTGAAAGATTTTCGATGTCACATTTACTTCTCACTAATTTCCAAAGAAGTGGTAGAAAGGCCTGATGTAGCGGGACCTAGCCTGAAAATAAAGAAACCGGTTAAATCCCGGCCAATAGATGAGATAAGATATGACGGTATGGGTCATCTGCCTAACCTTGAAAGTAGAGGACGTTGCAGGGTATGCAAAGATGGACAGTCCACTGTGATGTGCATTAAATGTAACGTGCGGTTATGTCTAACAAAAAAACGAAACTGTTTTTACGATTTTCACGTGAAAAAATAAAACTTTAAGCATTCTTTGTTATCTTTAATAAAAATTTAAGCATTTTTTTGTCATTTTATTTCAGAATCCTGATTTGGTATTGTATCTTTTTTGACACACTTCCAAAAGACTATACATTCCTCCGTATTTGGCAATGTGTCAAAAAAGACACATATGATTTTCGCGTAATTACTGAAAAAAGATTTTTTTTAGTATTTTTTTTTATTCCCTTACACCTCAAATAATCGGTATATAAACATTTTTGTATAAAATTTGATAAAAATGGTGCTTGCCAAATTAAGGGTTAAAAACGGGTCATTATACAGTGGGAAATGACACCGAATTCGCGAAAAAAAAACGGCTGTTCAGTACATTTTGTCGAGGTTATGTTATCCTCACTGTGGGAATTAATAAGTCGAGATTTTGAGAAATTTAACACACGTTTATTGTACGGTAAAGTATATCAATGACAATACAACTACTGACAAATAGAAAAAATAAACTAGCGCCATGAACACAAAAAAGGTTCTATAACAAGTATTTATGTTTACTATTTCAACACTCACATATATAATTTTTTTGTTTACTATATATTGTACAACATTTATTTGAAAAGAGTAACAATGGAGTTTCTTGTTCGTTCTTCTCCGTAAGAATCTACCTTCGTGAATGGACACTAGAGTCACTATATTATTTTAACGTTTATGATAAATGACGTTCTAAAGTGCCGTTTGATGGCCTTATTGAAATAAACGTTATGAATTTGAATTTATTTCAAATTCCGTGCTGCTTGGCTATATTGTGCTTAATCTTTGGAAGCTTGCCTATGTGCCCATTCATTGAGTTCTGTTCTGTCTTCTGCTGGTTAAGAATGGAAGTGGAAATTACGTATTCCTTACTCCCTCTTATCTGATTTATTTCGTTGAGGTATCAAATACAGTTGATTCGTTTCTTTGGGACTCATCAAGCTTCGTTGACTCGGGCGTTTTTCTGGTTGTTGGTTGTTACCACTGCCAATTTTGGCTATGACTTGAGAATAGGGATGTTTCCTGAGTAAAAAAATATGATTCTTGTTTTTAGCTGACGCTGGCACTGGCGAGGCTGAACTAAAATTCAAACTACAAAAAAAAAAGATTAAAAAAATGTAGAACTCATTTTTTTATGGATTGATATTACTAAGCGGATGAATAAAAGAGAGAGTTCGAGTTCCAATAGTAACCATAGATTTACGAGTGAAAGTTTCAGCGGCTACAAAACTATGTATTTATGAAATGCCAAACAAACTAGTTTGTTGTGTTTAGCTGTAGACATATTTTCGGTGACATTTTCGCTTGACGGGTCAGACAGCGAAGTGTTTGACTTTGAAAGTAGTCTATGAAAATTGTTGGTGTTATTAAACTTTTGATCTTCGATTTTTATACTCAAAATGTCTGATTTAATGTAAGATTCGCTGACTTTGGTATCGTTCTTGTACCTGATTAGAGAAAATTAGTCCTATTTAGTGGACAGAAGAGCAGTGGTGGCCGAAAGGTAACGGCGCCGACTTACGAATTGTAGGTCGCGGGTTCCATCCAGCCAGGCGCATTACTTTGTGCAATTAATTTCATCACCACTGCTCTCAAAACGGTGAGGGAAAACATCGTGAGGAATCCGGCATGTCCTAGAATCAAAAATTCGAAGACATGTGACATTTACCAACCCGCACTGGGCCCGCGTGGTGGATTACGGCCCATTCCCTCTCCTAGAGAGGAGGCCTGTGTCCCAGCAGTGGGAACGTTAAAAGGCTGATTATGTAGTGGACAGAAGTAATTATTACTAACATACATTGATAAACATTCGGGAGGAGCTCGTGGCTAAAGAATAAAAGCCGCACAGGTCGATCTTCAAGGTTAAGCAACGCTTGCCAAGGTTGGTCTGTGGATGGGTGACCATCTTAACATACCAAGTTTCCTCCGTGCCTCGGAAAGCACGTTAAGCCGTTGGTCCCGGCTGTCATTTGTAGATCTTTGGGAGTCGTAACGGATTGTCAGATGCCAGAAAATCTGACACCAGTCTTGCCAAGAATTACCGTGTTCCCCAATGAATGGGTTGTGGAGGTCTGGTAGTCAGCCGCTCCACGTTAAATACTGGTATTCAGCTGAATCCGGTATGACTGGAAGCCGACCCCAATATAGTTGGGAAAAGGCTAGGCAGATACATAGATAAATGTAAATGGCAAGTAAAAGATTGTTAATAATTTTATCCTACTTAAGTAGGTCACTACTTAATGTTACGAAATGTGCTAGTTCACCGTACACTACTTATACAGGCCGAGAAAGTAACAAAGTTCCTGACATATAGTCCATGTGACCGAATCAGCGGGCTAAGCTAGTTCAAGTTACTCAAAGAATGAAAATTAATAAAAATCACCAACTGAACACTACTCCCGCCTACCCTATAAAAGGGAAGCGTGAAGCAGCACAGAAACAGTCGATTCGCTCCGGAATGCAATATCTTTGAGCTGAGACCGAATAACTCCGACGAATTCCGAACGATGTACCTACTAGTTATCTACGACCAGACGTATACAGGTTGAGCTCAAACTCAAACTCAAAGCATTTATTTCAATTAAACCCTTTACAGGCACTTTTGAATTGTCAATGTCGAAAGAGGTGAAGCTATCTGCACGTTCCAAAGCGTAGATCTCTATGGAAAAGAACGTGCAAGAAACTCCATGGACACTCTTTTAAATCATGTTCTGTATTACATAACCTTGGTTACATCCTTGGTCGCTTCTATATGTGAGGACAATGCAAAGAAAAAAAAAGGAATCTATAAAAACAATTCAAAGTATAAAGATTAAAACAAGTCAGTGGCAGTTAAGACGTGACCAGTCTCAACCGACGGCGCCCGTTCACGAACATGACGCGTGTATCGGCACCATTTAGCTCAACTATTTTGAAGGATCTTTGTAACAGATACGATAGAGCCCGTCTATTGTGTCAACGTCTCACCGTGTGAACGTTTGTGAAGTGAGCGTGAAGTGAACTGTCATTCCGTCTTCTTTGAATGGATTGACAGCTAACTTCATGTTTATGGGCGTACCCAAGGGGGGCAAAAAAGTAAAAAGGCAAGCTTTTCTTTGGATGCGCTAAAACGAAATAAAATAATATTTTACTTTAAAACTTTTACTATCTACTTATAAAGTCATTACATAATTTATATGATACTAGCTGCTGCCCGCGACTTCGTCCCCGTGGAATACCCGATTTTAAAACATTCTTTATTGCTGCTCCGCTCCTATTGGCTTAAGCGTGATGTTATATAGCCTAAAGCCTTCCTCGATAAATGGTCTATTCAACCCAAAAATAATTGTTCAATTCGAACCAGTAGTTCCTGAGATAAAAGCTTGTCCCGAGATTGAAGTACTCTTATTTCCTTAGTTTAAAGATTTTAATAATTAAAATCAATCACACCGAGGTATTTAATTTGCTTGTTTATCTAGACAAGTTAATCTCGTGACAAGCTTTTATATCATATAAATTATGCAATGACTTTATAAGTAGAGCCACGGCTTCACAAAAGCTGATACTAAATATAATACAGAATGTCTTTAAATACAACGTTCACAGCTTTTATGAAAACAAAAGTGTTTATTTACAACATGACATTAGAAACCTCTAAAATTATCAGTGTTTCTCTACTATACTATGCAAGTATTATACATATAAAACTTACTCTTGATTAGCTCTATCTATTAAATAAAACCGCATCAAAATCAGTAGCGTAGTTTTAAAGATCTAAACATACATAGGGACAAACATACATACATACATTACAAGCGAAATAAAATCTTGTAATAGCAATACGATGTTTATAAAAATATTAAGTAGGTGAAAACGTTTGAGAAAAGAAAATTGGAGTGTAGGGCGACTGCTTCTTAAAAGCCCATCCTGTATACAACAGCTGGTGTTTTAAACTGTCATGCTGTAAAACAGTCCAAGAAGTATCTTGTTACTCGTTTCCTGAAAATAAATACGAACTGTTTTACTAACTATTTCTTATTTATTGAAATTTATAAACTTGCAGCTGAAGATTTGTTTATATGTAAAAGTATTGGCTTGGTTATACAGAGTGATTGGTAATTAAGTGCGTTCCTTGAAGTGGATTTTACTAGAGCTGTTTGTAAAGATTTTGACCCCAAAAATTTTGGGGTCATAGTGGGTGGTTTACGAGTTATGGAACCCATGATCTGCATTCCAGGGCCGCGGTGACTCTTTCAAACATGTTCCGCAACCCTAGCAGGAACTGAACCTATGGGGCCACGTCTTTGCTGAAAGGTCTCTGAGGTGCGCGTGGAACACGACGCGCCGTCGACCCGGGCCTGGTTACTATCGGACGGCGAGCCATCCGTAGCTCGCCATCCGCAGGCCAACGCCTACGGTGGCCGGGAATCGCCCTGCGTTTCCCGACGCCCGGGGCGTCTTCTGCTGTTGCGTCGGCTGGAGCGTGAGGTTTCCTTCTACTGCACGCGGTCTACCTCCTCCTTCGCTAGCATTACTGCTTCACAGAAGGATGTGACCGACTTCCATGCTTCCTCGCTCCAGACCTTGGATTGAACCAGGGCCAGACGCGAGAGGTCGCCGCCGTAGTTTGACAGATGACGATGTAATTCGTGGCAAGAAGGCAACTTTGTCTATGAAATCAGAAACGCACTAAGTAATTGAATTACTTGAAAGAATTCTAAAATCAATTTAAAACCTAACTCTCCTACTCGTACGTAGCCTGTAATATTTTTCTGGTAAATTCGAAAGTTTGTATCCTTAATAATACGTGGCTTAGTTTACATTGACGATGTTCTCATTCCCTCTTTTCGATCCAAAATGAAAAAAAAAAAAAATATTGTATACGATGGTTTGGAAGAGCATCTTAGTATTTCAACGTGGTCCCTTTCTAGTTTGGTGTAGATCTGATGAAGAACAGAGATGATAGGAAACGGAACTCTTCAATAAATGATAGCAAATCATCATCAAAATGACCAGTCTCAACTGACGGCGCCCGTTCACGAACATGACGCGTGTATCGACACCATTCAGCTCAACCATTTTGAAGGGAACTGAATATAAGCATAATCAGCCTTTTATCGTTCCCACTGCTGGGACACAGGCCTCCTCTCTAGTAGAGGGAATGGGCCGTAATCCACCACGCGAGTCCAGTGCGGGTTGGTGAATGTCACATGTCTTCGAATTTTTTGGTTCTAGGACATGCCGGTTTCCTCACGATGTTTTCCTTCACCGTTTTGAGAGCAGTGGTGATGAAAGAAATTACACAAAGTAATGCGCGGAAATCATCAAATGACCCGCCTCCCGCTCTGGGTGTAGCGGAAGGGAGTGTCAGACTTTTACTGACTAAAACCCACCCGTGATCCTTCTTGTGGCCTTTGCGTTCCAGGGCCGCGGTGACTCTTTCGAACAAATTCCGCAACCCTAGCAGGCACTGACCCTATGGGGCCGGGTTTGAACCCGCGACCTACAATTCGTATGTCGGGGCTGTTACCACTTGGCCACCACTGCTCCCGGGGAAGAGAATGACCCATCCGATTAATGTATTATGGAACGAGAAAAGGTGATTTGCCCAACAATGGGATGAAATTTAGCCTTGTAAATAAAAGTCATGCTGGAAAAATTTAAAAAAATTGCAAAGTAACTGGGTATCATGATATTTGTATAAGATATTCGAACAGGTGTTACGTATAGATATAGTTGTTCCGGGTCTGGCTCTCTGTGTGTGTGAATTTGTATGTTTACGCATCTACAATACAGAAAAATATCCTAGTGTGGGGATGACATGATGTCACGGTGTTTTTTTTAAAGTGGCCATCTTTGAAAATCGATATTACGGTTCCGTAGGTATATGATGGTGGCTGTTGATACTTATATGGTGTAGACCAGTGGTTCTTTACCTTTTGATTATAAGAGACTATATGACAAAATTCTGGTTTGCCATGGACCACCAACTTCTTGGAGGAAGTAGGATTTTTTTAACCGTCAGCATACTCTTTACTGAACACACTACGGACTGGGCAAAACAGCTTTAAGCCTTGTTAAATCTTATTTGAATGATAGACAGCAAGTAGTGCAAATTAACGGTGTTAATTCATCGGGCTTAAACGTCATTGTTCTCAAAACGGTGAAGGAAAACATTGTGAGAAAACCGGCATGTTCTATATAGAACCAAAATTCGAAGACATGTGACATTCACCACCCCGCACTGGGCCCGCGTGGTGGATTACGGCCCATTCTCTCTCCTAGAGAGGAGGCCTGTGTCCCAGCAGTGGGAACATTAAAAGGCTGATTATATCTTTCGATATATCGAGATTAACTCGATATGGAAATGGTTTTTAGGTTTCAAAATCGTTGCAAATCAGCTCTAGTATGCCCTTTTCATGGCACGCACTCAATTACGGTGTTTGTGTTTGAACTCCTCCGAAACGGCTTGACCGATTTTCGTGAATCTTAGCGTGCACATCGGCTAGGGTGGCGAATTGGCATTTATTTTTCAAATGTTTAGGGTGGTCCTCCCCTAATTTTTAACCGACTTCTAAAAAAGGAGGAGGTTCTCAATTCGGATGTTTGTATGTTTTTTATTTTTTATTTTTTTTATTGTTTGTTCGCGCATAACTCCGTCGCTTGCCAACCGATTTGAAAAATTCTCTTTTTGTTGGAAAGGGTATATACTTCCCAAATGGTCCCATGAAAATTTTATCGAAATCGAACAAGCGGTTTTTGAAAAATCTAAAAAAATATCTACATTGTCTACATTGACGACCTTTTAGTTTACTCTGCATTGGAGCAGTGCGTTTTTTTAACCGACTTCTAAAAAAGGAGGAGGTTCTCAATTCGGATGTTTGTATGTTTTTTTTTTATTGTTTTTTACACTAATGTAATTGGTTCGTTTAGGTGGGGGGAGGGGAGGGGGTTTAGGTACCACTAAAAAGTGAAAAATACAATACTTTTTACAAAAAAATACAACCGACTTTTCCACTAAAAATCAAAAAAGTACAAAATGACTTTAATTTCGGAAGTCGGTGTTCAAAAAATGAAAAAATGACCACATACACCGAGTTCCGAAATTAAAGTTATTTTGTACTTTTTGATTTTTTGTGGAAAAGTCGGTTGTATTTTTTTGTAAAAAGTTTTTTTTTATTTTATTTTCTAGACATTTTTTTGTTTTTAATTTTTATGATACAGCATACAAAAATACATACAACCCTAAATTTTCACCCCTCTACGATAACCCAAATAATTTTTTTATTGTATATAGCAAAGCAACGTTTGCTGGGTCAGCTAGTTTAAATATAAATATGTATATTTCAGGCAATTTCCGTCCATTGCTGAACGTAAGTCTCCCGCAAAGAGCGCCATCCCGGGCTACAGCAGTCTGCATCCATCCGTTGACAGCTCTTCAAATCATCGATCCATCATGCCGCAGAGCGTCCCACACTATTGCCTCCTTGCCACGATTCAGTTCCGTCTTCACCATAAGGGCACGAGGGGCACGTGCCCAGGGCCCCACTTCATTGGGGGCCCCCAAATTATATTCTAGGTACTGCTAAGGAAACGACCAATTCGAACCGTGCACTAAGAAAGAAAGAATAATATTTATTCAGCACATACATGAAACACGCACGGTACATGGTAAAAACAAAAGAAAAAGATAGTTATGACAAGAACTTAGTGTGTGTCCCACAGCTGCACTAAATAGGTCCATTTCAGCGATATGTCAGACAGACTGATGCTGTCTGACGCTGGTTTTCTAATGAACCTTTCAAAGGACGAGTGGCGGTTCATTTGAATCCTTATAAAAGAAAATATATATATAAATAGGTATATATCATCGAAATACAGTAAATTATGTAATAGAATAAACAGATATACTTGAACGTGCAATTATAGTAAACATAAAAACAAAGTTAGGACATTATAAAATTCGTATGATATGCTTGTGTACGTGTATAGAGGTCATAATTACTATGTTAATATAGTATAGATAGTTTAGCACTAGCTTTTGACGAAATTCGGTGAAACCTATTCCAGGCAGGATGTCCACTGGGTAGTACAGTTACGTGGTCATACCTACGGAAATCAAATATCTGTGCTTCGACACTTTCTTGGCCGGTTTTCAGTTTTCCAAAAGGGCCCCGGACTCAGGTGCGCCCAGGGGCCCTTGCATGGGTTATGACGGTCCTGCCACGAATTATTGTGAGCTTTCAAACTGAAACATGTGTTTATGTATTATAGTTTTACTACGAAGGTACGGAACCAGTGGATATAAAACCAAACCTGCACTTGTCCGCTTGTCACGTAATAGCTACACACACATACCTATCTTATAAAATACAAAAGAAAACATGTGTTTGGTTATTATTACTGTGACAAATTACGTTTGCATTGAAACAATTATTTTAATGTAAATTTTTTTTTGAGATATGTATTCGGGAAGCATTGCCTTATTTTGGCGTTTTAAGCACGTTACACACGATTTTAGCTAGTTTATTAACACAAGGATAATAAATTCGAAACTACTACATTATTTACTAGCTGGCCCGCTTTCATCTACATGACATAAGAGAGAGAACATCATTTTTAATTGTTGCTCCGCTCCTATTGGTCTTAGCGTGATAATATATAGCCTATAGCCTTCCTCGGTAAATGGGCTATTTAACATTGAAAGTTTTTTTCAAATCGGACTAGTAGTTCCTGAGATTAACGTGTTCAAACAAACTATTCAGCTTTCTAAATTAGTATCGGATCGGTTGTTCCTGAGATTAGTGCGTTCAAGCGATCAAACAAACAAACAGACTATTCAGCTTTATATATTAGTACTAACTATTAATAGGCATGAGTTTGACCAAAATCTCACTAGATGGAAAGCAATATTGTGATCGACGATGGATCATGCATTTCCAGAAGTTATCTATTCACTCTTGACGTAAGAAAACCCTGGACAAGGGCTGGTTTTTACTTCGGATAGAGAATAAGTATGGCTATACAACGTGGCAATGCCGCTAGTCTATTGGATTCACTCCTAGTTGATAGCGATGCGGACCAGTTTTTTGATGCCATTTTGTAGTTAGGAGGATTTTAGTTTATTTTTAGGTTAAGTGTATATATATGTAGTTAGATTTAAAGTAAAATTTATACACAAGCTGTTGGTAAACCTTTATAAATAAACCCAGTATGTGTGAGAAAACTCATGAATATAGATATCAGGAAACTATGTCTTTGCCTAGAGGACGAGGACATTTGTAAGTCCTGGTAAAGGCTGCGGGAAGCAGCTGGTAGCATGACGCACAGGACCGGTCCATGTGAAGACATGAGGGGAAGATTTATGTCCAGCAGTGGACCTCTTTGGGCTAATGATGATGATGACAACATCATCATCTGCCTAGCCTTTTCCCAACTACATTGGGGTCGGCTCCCAGTCAAGCCGGATTCAGTTGAATATCAGTATTTTACGTGAAGCGGCCGCCTACCAGACCTCCACAACCCATTAACTGGGGAACACGGAACTTCTTGGCAAGACTGGTGTCAGATTTTTCTGGCTTCTGACCATCTGTAACGACTGCCAAAGATCTCCAAATGACAGCCGGGACCAACGGCTTAACGTGCTTTCCGAGGCACGGAGAAGTCTCGTTATGTTAAGATGGTCACCCATCCACAGCCCAACCTCGGCAAGCGTTGCTTAACCTAGAAGATCGACCCGTGTGGCTGTTATAATTTAGCCACGAGCTCCTCCTCCTCGATGATGACAACAGTATCATCCATATTAGGGTAGGCGGAATTAGACAGCAGGTTGTACAATTTGTTCGATAGAGTCGCCGCGGCCCTGGAACGCAAAGGGCATTAGGAGGAACACGGGTGGGTTTTAGTCAGTTAAGTAAGAGTCTGACACTCCATTGCGCTCCACCCAGAGCAGAAACAGTCATTTGATGATTTCCCAAACGTTAAAAGAGAAATTGCGCACTTTCTTTCGTTGATAGTAATAGTAGTTGGCCTTATTTCGGTACTAGACAAAAATGTGGTCTGTATTTGCTCTGTTTTAATTTCCAATTCAAATTATTAATTAATATCTTACGTATTTCACTGTGTAAATTGGTATATATATGGAGATATTGTGCCATATAATTCAGCAGTTGGGCGAAAGAACATACTTTGGTGATCCCAAAAGGTAGGTATTTTGATTTTTTTTTATTTTAATCAACAAAGCTCAGGTAAGATCATAGATTACTTCTCATTAACATACTTCTCTTTAACTTCACTTTGTTGATTTGTAGCGCAATCACCCCAATTAATAAGGGTTATATTTTACAATAATTGGGCCCAAAAATTGTGGCAAATGTGGAATGAATCATTCCTGTTTTTTTTTGTACAAAATTATTTGCTTTTAGAGCGGAAGAAATCATTCGATGATTTCCCATCCATACAAAACAAATACCTAAAAAGTATAATTTATCTCTGTGTCACATCCAGAACCGCATCCGAACAAGCATCCATACATCCATACCTCAAGTTTTTAATTAATAATTTAAGTAGGATTATAAGCTTTAAACTAACTTGCTTTCGTATTTGTGTCCGGTTGGATTTTCGTCATTTCTTTTTCAAGGACTTTCTGACATTTGATTAAGCCTTAAGAGCGTGTACGCCGTGTGGCATTTCATACAAATTTTCAAGTCACTATTTTGCGAAATTACTGAACCGGTTTTTATGAAACTTCACACATATAAGCAGGATACGTAGGTCTAAAAAGTTAGTTAAAAACTGACTGCAGCTGCTTCACATAAAATACTGGTATTCAGCTGAATCCGGTTCGACTAGGCCCCAAAAAAGTCGGGAAAATGTTAGGCAGATGATGAGATATGTATTGACTTCATTAACCTTGTTAAATGATAATAAATTGTATTTATTTTGTACGAAGGTTGTAAATAACACTTTTACACGTCAATATTTTTGTTCGTTACAAACTAGATGAGGCCGGCGTTTCCTAGCTGACTACCCTGAGAAGAAACACCGAAACAAACTCAGAGATCTCAGAGGTCTCTTTTGAAGTCCATACAATTGTACCTGTCAAATCATATGAGAACCATGTAGGTTGATGTCTGAAGTGGTCTTTTGAGGAAAGTGCCACACAGATTTGAGTGGACCTGTCCAAACAGTGCAAACATTTGTCAGTTACCGAGTAGCTCAAACTTAGAACTTTAAGGAGCTCGTCGATTTGACGATCAATTCTAAAGTAAGGATATTTGGGTAGGCCACATAAAGAACTCAAACCGCTACACTAACATGAAATAAACCCCTAACATAGCGATCTACATGGTCCTCACATTCACAATACGTTATATGAGGATGTATTAAAAAGATTTCTACTTATAATTATTATTTATTTATTATTATTTATTTCACCACCAAACATACAACTATTTTACAGGTGTCACCCATTACAATAGCGTAGTTACTTATTTCTAATACCCACTAAATCTTAACATTTACAAAACTTAATACTTATACTTAACAATAAAAAACTAACTAATACAATAAAATTATAACATGTCAAGTCTACTACTATTCCTTATTTTACTTTCCCTTTCTCTCTTTTTTCTTTTCCTTTTTTTTACTTTTGTCTATTACTTATTTTCGTTTCAGTGACGATGTTTGACTTTTCAACTCTACTCACGTATGCACTGTCCATATTCAATTTTGACGGATCTATATTTCCTGATCAAGCAAAGTTAACGAGTAAGTATACATTCATGGTTTCGTTTTTAAAATAGATATATAGTTTATTAATTAAACTTTTTTTTAAAATAAAAATTAAATTACAAAAAAGCATTTAAACACATAAAAAATAATTGCAAAAAAGTACGGTAAAATATGGTTAAAAAATAGTGGACCGGCCGAGGAACCTCCTAACAGTACGAACTGTATCCAGAAGTACCGCTGTCTGAATCAAGCCCTTAAACCAGCTGCCTAACGAGAGCCTCCTAAGGTGTTGATCGAAGCTCTTAGCTATTAAGCCATTGGCTGACACGACTATCGCTACAATGATTGCTGTGTCCACTTCCTTTGCGTCCAATTTGATTTGCTTATGTTTCTCGGCTTTCACGAGATTCTCGTCAAGAGGAACGGTTATGTCTACAATCATTGCACCTCCTCTCAGAAGAAGAATCAGCCTTTTAATGTTCCCAGTGCTGGGACACAGGCCTCCTCTCTAGGAGAGGGAATGGGCCCAGTGCGGGTTGGTGAATGTCACATGTCTTCGAATTTTTGGTTCTAGGACATGCGAGTTTCCTCACGATGTTTTCCTTCACCGTTTTGAGAGCAGTGGTGATGAAATTAATTATACAAAGTAATGCGCCTGGGTGGGTTTGAACCGGCGACCTACAATCCGTAAGCCGGGGCCGTTACCACTCGGCCACCACTGCACTGCTTAAGTAACATGTTTAAAAAATATTATTCGTTCGACACCTTTTGCACGCGAGTTCAACTCGCACATGGCCTGTTTTTTTTCCATACGAGTATGTATACAATTTTAATGAACCTTAATTGTCCTATTTCAGATAATTCAATCTATGACTTTGTCATAGTCGGAGGGGGCACGGCAGGATGTGTTCTCGGCGCCAGACTGGCAAAGGAGAATTTTTCTGTACTAATACTAGAAGCGGGCGGTCTTCCAAGTGTCATTTCAATGGTAAGTAAGTTATCCAAAGTTACCCAAATGTCCTTTCATTGGCATTGTTCGTCGAGTTGTTGAGCTCCTTGTGGATTCTAAGTTGAGCTACTTGTCTCTGACCAAGGCTTGCACTGACTGGACAGGTCCACTCAAAACGGTGTGGTTCCTTCTTAAAAAGACCATTTCAGACACTGATCTGCATGGTCCTCATATAACGTATTGTGAATATGAGGACCATGTAGATCGCTAAGTCGGGGGTTCATTCATTCATATTAGTCTGGCGGTTTGAGTTCCTTACGTGGCCTACCCAAATGTCCTTACTTTGGTATTGTTCGTCAAATCGTTGAGCTCCTTAAAGTTCTAAGTTTGAGCTACACGATAACTGACAAATGCTTGCACTGTTTGGACAGGTCCACTCAAATCTGTGGGGTACTTTCCTCAAAAGACCACTTCAGACACCAACCTACATGGTTCTCATATGATTTGACCAGTACAATTGTATGGACTTCAAAAGAGACCTTGACCTCTGAGTTTGTTTCGGTGTTTCTTCTCAGGGTAGTCAGCTAGGAAACACCGGCCTCATCTAGTTTTTATAACGGCCTAAAAAAGATTGACGTGTAAAAGTGTTTTTTACAACCTACTTACAAAAATAAATCATTTATCATTTATCATTTATCTTCAGCTTCTGCGGTCGGTTAATGGATGGGGGATCCTATCATACCGAGAATCCTCTGTGCTTCAGAACGCACGCTAAACCGTCGGTTCCGGCTGTCATTAGTAGATCTTTAGCAGTCGTTATGGATTGTCAGACGCCAGAAAATCTGACACTATTCAGTCTTGCTAAAAAGTACCGTGTCACCCAGTTACTGGGTTGTGGAGGTCAGATAGGCAGTTGCTCCAAGTAAAATACTGGTATTCAGTTCAATCCAATTTGACTAGAAGCCGACCCCAATATAGTTGGGTAAGGACTTGGCAGATGGTAAGTATTAAACAGGTTCACAAGAGGCCATCTTTAAAAAGTAGTGGCATGTCTTGATAACGTCATGTGAGAGGAAAGATGAAAAGCATGTTATTTAATGCAATATGAAGATAAATGTGGATGGATGAGAACAAGAGAGAGGTCAAAGAAAATAGGATAGTTGCCTAAAAAATCTAATTAGTCCTTAAGATAGACTTCCCATAAATATTGGACACGTATTTTTTATTTTTTGACGTATACAAAAAACGAAGACTATATAGTGCGTTGAAAACTCGTGTGACGTCACTCCGTGCGACGATTTTTACCACGCCCTGATGTCACAAGCCCCCACTCTTGATCTTTAAAGCTTTTTATCTTCGTCAATTTTTATAGATTTGATAAAGCAAAAAATACATGTCCAATATTTTTCGATAGTCTTAGTGACGGACTAAATAGGATCATATTTTTATTCCTAAGGAAACATCCCTATTGTATGGTAGGTGCTATCAAAGATTTCCTTATCTTTACTAATATTATAAAGAGGTAACGTTTGTGAGTTAGTGACGTAAGGGGTAATCTCTGGATCTACTGAAACGATTTTCAAAATTATTTCACCAATAGAAAGCTACGTTATTGTGGAGTGTCATAGGCTATAATTTATCCCTGTATTCCCACGGGAACGGGAACTACTTGGATGAAACCACTGGGCGCTACTTATCCAATAATTGGCCAGATGTAAATAAATTTGTGACTTTAACAACCACTTCCGCTAATAAAATGTCATTTTCTCAGTACTTAATTTTCAATTTGAAGAAAGTAAAAACCAAGCCAAAACGAAATATGTGTGTAATATTTACCTCTATCCCCAAACCCCACTTACCCCCTTTTTATTTGAAGTTCTTTCAGTCCCAAAGTTAATTGTCTGGTCTCCAAAGTTGTGGGATCTCTATTAGCGATAAGACCGCCACTGTACCCACATAATTAAGTTTGTATAAAAGTGTTGTTACCGTTGTTGGTGTACAATAACGTATCTATTTTCCATCAATCTATTTATCTTGACTTACCTCTTTTTGATAAAGATTCTAGAAAAACAAATACAAACTGTTACATTTTCTTTCAGGCACCTGGATTGTTTGCCTTTGAGCCGAAAACGTACATCGACTATGACTACAAATCGACTTACGATCCTTATGCTTACGCCCAAGGGAACACAACAAGACTAACAGCAGGAAAGGGCCTTGGAGGCAGCAGTACTTTGAATCACCTGCTATATGTATACTGCCCTCCCGACGACTACAACAGATGGGCAGAAATCGTAGGTGACGACTCATGGAATTACGATAATTTACTACCATACTTTAAAAAAAGTCAAAGTATGAAAGATACTGTAATAGCAGAAAAGTATAGTAAGTATCACGGCACTGATGGTCCAGTTGGAGTATCGAGACTTCTCAGTGATGCTGACATGGTACAGGATTTCTTGAAAGCTCAAGCAGAAGCTGGTAATCCAACGGTAGAAGATCTAAATAGTGACACGAACACAGGATATACACAACCACAATATGTCATTGCAAGAGATCACCAGAATAAAAGTGGAGGAATTCGTCAGTCAACCTCTTATTCGTACTTGAATCCCATAAAGGACTTGCCTAATTTATACGTATCGACAGAAACTACAGTTACGAGAATCATTATTGAAGATAATATCGCGGTTGGCGTGGAAGCAGTTCACGAAGACAAAACCTACATTTTTAATGCAAAGAAGGAGGTGGTACTAAGTGCTGGTACCTTCAATTCACCTCAGATATTAATGCTGTCTGGCATTGGTCCTACAGACCATCTTGAATCATTAGGAATAGAAGTTAAAGCTGATCTTCCCGTAGGCGATAATCTGAGAATACCGAGCGGCGTCGTCATAGTTACTAAGACTGAAGAACATTGGCTTCCTATAAATATATTTGATAGTTTAACTATATTGGATCCTACAAAACTGCCATTCCCTGTCATTCTCGGTTCAGCAGCCTGGAACAAGTCTAGCAATATCCCTAATTACACTGGCTTCCATTTAAATATTCCATACGGCACACCGTTCGAATTATTAGCTTGTCCATTGGTGTACGGATATAATTTTGATATTTGCCTCAACTGGCAAAAACAGATAGCATACCATGATGCAATATTCAGTGTTTTGGTGAATTTAGAAGCACAGTCAACAGGCACTGTTCGTTTGAATACTACCGATATATTCGAAGCACCTCTTATCAAGACTGGATTTTACGATAACCCCGAAGATTTGCACAACTTCGTAAGAACTGTTCTAGACTTCATTAAATTTGTCGAGTCGCCAACTCTCGCCGAGTTGGGTGCCAAGGTAGTTGGACTTGACCTTGAAGAATGCGCTGACTTCGACCAAGGAAGTTATGACTTCTGGAAATGCTACATTTTACATAGGACCATATCTCCTTTCCTTTACAGTGGTACGTGTGCCATGGGTACTGTCGTGGACGCTAACTTGCGCGTAAAAGGAATAAAGAATCTTATTGTAGTGGGTGCTGAGACCTTTCCTCTAACTATGCGTTGTGCTTTTAATTCTGTCGTTATAGCTCAAGCAGAGAAAATAGCTGCTGATCTTATAGCTAGATATAGTGATACTGCTTAAAATACGAGCAAAATTAACACACACACACACACACATCTTACTGCATGTTACCGGTCTTTCAAGAGAAAGCCTCTAGAATTTTGTTTTATGTATACTATGTTTGTTATTGCAATGTTGTCATTCCTGTTTTTTTTTTAAACTGACTATTCTAGATTAAATCAATAAACGGTGTTCTGTTTGATGTTGAATAATAAATATGTTTATTTTTGTTGCTTTGTCCGTTTTTGTTTCAAAGGGTTTTGTTTTAGAAGTAAAACACATCGTTTTATTAGTAATTTATATTTTACTAGCGACCCGCCCCGGCTTCGCACGGATGTAATGTAGATACTAATATTTTCTCTACTATAATATGCATGTATTATATATGTATATAAACCTTCCTCTTGAATCATACTATCTATTAAAAATAACCCGCATTAAAATCCGTTGCGTAGTTTTAAAGAATACAGGGACAGAGAAAGCGACTTTGTTTTATACTATGTAGTGAGTAGTGATAGTGATAAGCAATATAAAATTATTCTCTGTTATTTTTTTGTAATGGTCTCTCTGTATACCTTGATTTACTAACACAGGCTATCCTACCTACAATAGTGGAGATCTTGGCTAAATAACAGGCGAACGGGTCCTGAAGGTCATGTAATGCTGAACGAGATCGGCCTGTGGATGGGTGACCATATCATGCCGAGAATCTTCTGTGCCACTGAAAGGTCTCTTTGTGGAGACCTTTCAGTCTATCCTTGGATGAAACAATACCGACTTCTTTCAGTCCATCCAAGGGTTATTAAGGCAAACGTAGTATAGGACATCCTCAGGCACGGTGGAGTGACGATTTGCGCAGGACGGCTGGCAGAAACTGGATGCGGGAAGCCGAAAATAGATCTAGGTGGCGTGCAATTGGAGAGGCCTATGTCCAGCAGTGGACTGCAACAGACTGTTCATGATGATGATGATGAAGGGTTATCTGGTGATATCACTGTCAACGATAAGACAGACACTGAACTCAGTTTGTGTAATTAGGTTTTTATACAAATATTATACATGTGAAAGGTAACTCTGTCTGTTACCTTTTCACCTCTTAACGACTGAAGGGATTTGTCCCGGGTTACTAACAGGATATTTTCATCCCAGTATAAACCTTGGTATAAATTTATCTTTCACGCGGGCGGGGCCGGTGGTAAGAGCTAGTTAAGTATATTCTTAATCTATCTATCCGACCTTTTACCTTGAAGATTGACTCGTGCGGCTGAATAGTGTAAATAAAATAATGTTATACTGAACGCCATTTTATTTCTACTACGTCACATCCGCTGGATGTCAAAGAGAATTCTGAAAATTTCAATTTCCAACGAATTTGGTGGATCGCATCCGGTTCCTGTGGACCTACGAACACTATAGAGAGGAAATAGATTTAACTTTCCTTTGTATACAGACTTGCTTTTAATTCTTTGGCAACCTTTTAGGGGTTGAAAGTGTTTATTATTATATATATTGTAAGTTTTCTTTTCACCAACACCGATATGTTTTTATTTTGAGTATTATCTACTCCTTGCTTAATTTTATCTGTTTACTTTTTTAGGGTTCTGTACTCAAAGGGTAAAACGGGACCCTATTACTAAGACTCCACTGTCCGTCCGTCTGTACCAGTGTCGCAAATGTAAGTGGAGAGTGTCTGTCCATCTGTCACCAGGCTGTAGCTCATGAACCGTCATAGTTAGATAGTTGAATTTCACAGATGATGTATTTCTGCCGCTTTAACAACACATACTAAAAAGCAGAATAAAATAAATATTTAATAAATTTTTGTAAGTACTATGTAATGATAGTATAGAACCCTTCGTGCGCGAGACAAACTCGCACTTGGCCAGATTTTATGTATATATATATATATACATCAGGCAGCAATAGTGCTAGCGCTGCAAAATGTAATGACAACATATATACAGGGTTATTTGTAAAACACCAACAACCTCTTAAGAGGTTATTGTACTCATCATTATGAACAACTTTTACTATGAGACCAAACCTGAAATCGCGAAAAAAACACCAGCTGTTTTTCATTTCTGTTCGTATAACTCATAAAAATGTAGGGGATAGCTGATTTTTTTTTATAGTAAAAGTTGTCTATTACACTATTTTTCTCGACACTATTTTTATAGTGAAAGCCCGAAGCAGCTCGGTGCTTCGCCACTCTCGAGTGGGAAAGCACGTGTCGCCGTTGGTCCTTATCTAATCTCCGCTGAGAAGGGTACCGTAGCAGAAATTTGGTACTGAGTCTTGTAATATTTTTGCTCTCTCTAAAATTCGTAACTCTTAGCAACGATTCAATTCGAAATAGTTTTAAAAATCTAACAAATGCTCGGACGGGACCGGACGGCCGGAATGCGACCCCATATTGTAGGAACGTCATTATTACCTGAAGCCGGAACCGGATCGGTATAGCGTGGGAATTGTCCGGTTTTCAAATATGAATATACATACATACGTAGTTTGAATGTGTATGGATGAAAAAAATAGGTGTTTTTTTTTGGTTTTTAATATCTCGATGACTAAACTGTTTCCGTGGAGGAGTTTATGGCCAAATAATAACAGCTACATGAGTTGATCTTCGGGGCTGTTTAGCGAAGGTGGCTGAGTACGGTAACTGGATGGGTGACCATCATAACATATCTGAATTCCTCCGTGCACTAAAAAGGACGTTCAGCTGTTGATCCTGGCAGTCATTTGGAGATCTTTGACAGAAACAACGGGAAGATTTATAGATTTATAGACTTCTGACAACAGACGCCAAGAAATCTGATACAGTGAAACCTGTATAACTAGGACCTTAAGGGACCTGCAATTTTGTCTCATTGACAGAGGGTTCCATCCACATAATGTAGGTACACAAAATATAGTCCCAATAAAAGAAGTAAATTACACTCGCTGTCTCGATTATAGAGGTGCTTGTGACGAATAAAATCGAAAGAACTAATCCCTAAAATATAGTCTCAGTAAAATAGGTAAAATATACTCACTGTTTCAATAATAGAGGTAATTATGACGATATAATGGAAAGAACCAATCCCAGATATAGAGGTTTGTATTGTCCCACTAACAGAGGTAATTGATTGCTAAAGTGTCGGGACCTAAGCATGAGTTCCAGCTATGGAGGTTTCTCACTTATCCAGGTCCCACTTAACCAAGTTTTACTGTAACATACTTGCCAACTAGCTTTGTCAATGCTTTACGCGCAAGTCAGCGTCCACAACAGTACCCATGGCTCATGTACCACTGTAAAGGAAAGGAGATAAGGTCTTGTGTAAAATGAAGCAAATCCAAAAGTCACAGCATCCTTGGTCATGTTCAGCACATTCTTCAAGATCAAGTCCAGCCAACTTAGCACCCAGCTCGGAGAGTCAGCGACTTGGCAAATGCTCTGCTGCCTCCAAGTCATTTTCCTGCTGTTAGTCTTGTTGTGATCCGTAGGAGCTCGTGTCTAAATTATAACAGCCGCACGGGTCGATCGAGGTTAAGCAACGCTTGCCGAGGTTGGTCTGTGGATGGGTGACCATCTTAATATAACGAGATTTCTCCGTGCCTCGGAAAGCACGTCAAGCTGTTGGTCCCGGCTGTCATTTGGAGATCTTTGGCAGTTTCGTTACGGATTGTCAGAAGCCAGAAAATCTGACACCAGTCTTGCCAAGAAGTACCGTGTTCCCCATTTAATGGGTTGTGGAGGTCTGGTAGACAGCCGCTTCACGTAAAATACTGGTATTCAGCTGAATCCGGCTTGTCTGGGAGCCGACCCCAATATAGTTGGGAAAAGGCTAGGCAGATGAGTCTTGTTGTGTTCCATTGGGCGTTAGCATAAGGATTCGTAACTAGATTTGTAGTCATTATCAATGTATGTTTTCGGCTCAAAAGCAAACAATCCTGGTGCCTAAAAGAAAATTTAACAGTTCGTTGTTGTTTCTATTCTATTCTTTTTCAAAAAGAGGTAAGTAAAGATGAATAGGTGGATGAAATATAGTTGATTGTACACCAAGATCAGTAACCAACCTGCACTGGGCCCGCGTGGTGGATTTCGGCCCATTCCCGGTCCCAGAGAGGAGGCCCAAGTCCCAGCAGTGGGAATATTAAAAGGCTGATTATGCTTATGCTAACAACAGTAACAACACTTTTACAGAAACTTAACTATGTGGGTACAATGACGGTCGTATCCCTGATAGAGATGTACCAGACATCCTTGGAATGGACTGAAAGAACTTCAAATAAAAAGTAGTCTAGAGAATGTTTATACTATTATTATATATATTATACGATTATTGATCGAAGGAATTACCTCTTGAAAATATATTTTTCGATAATAATTATGTTAAAAACTCTTTTCGGGTTACAATTTTTTTTTTGCATAAATCGTCCCACACTTGCCCGTTTTTTTGTATTTTTGTAACTGGCTTTTTCAACACAAATGACAAACCGTAGTAAAATTGAGTAGCAACCTTACAACAATAAGATCATTGCCCTAACTTTTTCGTAGTAGGGTTACCAGAGTACCCAATGCTCCGGAAAAGCACAAGACATTCTAATGATAATAAAACCTTTAATTCAAGTCTTCCATGACACCATGATACAACAAAAACGCCATGCTTTGTCGCTTTCCCTATTAACGACAATAAGTCACGACTCAGGCATTGAACTGTGAACCTATTGTGAATTTGACACACTATACATTTGGTCTATGGGGTATAGAGTTCATAGACCCCTATTGTCTAGAGGAACAGAGAGTTAGCTAAGAATGGTGAATATGGACAAATTGTCAGGTTAAAAGGGAATTTTACTGGAAAAAAATCTAATTAGTCCGTCTGATAAATTTTCAAAAAAATATTGAACCCGTGAAGAAAAAATGAAGACGATACAGTGCGTTGAAAACTCGGGTGACGTCACTGCGTGCTACATTTTTTACCACCGACATGACGTCACCAGCCCCCGCTCTTGAATTCTTACGACTTTAAATGACAAAAAATACGTGTAAAATATTCTTTGAAAATTTAGATTCTCAAAGAATATTTCGACACGTATTTTTTGTAAAATGTTTTAACTAACTTTAAAACCTATGTATCCTGCTTATATATGTGAAGTTTCATTAAAATCGGTTCAGTCATTTTGAAAAATAGTGTCTTAAAAATTTGTATGAAATGGCATACGGCGTACACGCTCTTAATGTGCTTTATGAGGATGAAGGAGTCTCGGTCTGTATATATATAGTCTCGGTATGTAATGCCGAAACCCATCGACAGATCGACCTCAGCAAGCTGCTTCAGACAGTGAAAGCGAGATATTATGCTTATTCCCAACCTAATTTGTTGACCGAGTCTTAAACCTCGAAATGACACAAAGACACGCAGATGCGAATCCCACCTTGCGACAGGTGGGTGAACAGAACAATAAAAATGTATTAATTGTGTCTTCTTCACCTGTTGAGCTTATAATTACTGCTGTTAGTTACTGGCTGGTTAAGGGGAGATCACGGATAGTTACGGATCGTCCATACGATAGACTTATTTATTGATTGATTAATTGATTCATTAATTACGAAACATGCGGAAACGCAGGGCGATTCCCGGCCACCGTAGGCGCGGGCCTGAGGACGGCGAGCTATGGGTGGCTTGTCGTCCGATAGCAACCAGGCCCGGGTCGACGGCGCGTCGTGTTCCACGCGCGCCTCAAAGAGCTGTCAGCAAAGAAGACGGGGCCCCACAGGGTCAGTGCCTGCTAGGATTGCAAAATATATTTGAAAGAGTCCGCGGCCCCTGAACGCAAAGGGCACTAGAAGGATGATTTAGTCAGTAAGAGTTTGACACTCCCTTCCGCTCCACCCAGAGCGGGAGAAGTCATTTGATGATTTCCCATCCAGGAAAACAAAAGGGCCAAGCTACCGGTGGTTAGGGCTCCAGAGAAAGGAACCTCCTCACAATACAAGCCGTATCGAGGAGTAGCCTTCTGTATCAGGCCATTTATCCAACCGCGTAACGCCAGCTTCGAGAGCTGGTCGTCGAAGCTTTATTTATCTATTTATTTACTAGCTGTCCGCACAACATCGTTTGTGTCATATTTTTCATGACTGCTCCGCTCCTTTTAGTCTTAGCGTGATGATATATAGCCTATAGCCTTCCTCGATAAATGGGCTATCTAACACTGAAAGATTTTTTCAAATCGGACCAGTAGTTCTTGAGATTAGCGCGAGCGCGTTCAAACAAACAAACTCTTCAGTTTTATAATATTAGTATAGATTTAAAAACACGTACAACTATTATCACAGGCTTATTTAATACAATAGTGTAGTTATAATAGCTTAGACTTATAATAATATTATTATGAACCACCAAAAGTAATTTCCACATTCCATTTCCTTTTTTTTTCCACTTCCATAAACTTCTATAGATTTATGTCTGTGCGACAAAGTCTGTGCAGACAAATGCCTGTCACGTTTAGACCGACTATTAGGGACTGGATCTGCCTCAGGCAGATAAATGGTTATCTTACTACTCTAAACTGTCTTCTATTATAAATGCGAGTGTTTGGATGGATGGATGAATGTCAGATCGGAAAAGATTTGGCGCAGAAATAGATTACAGTCTGGAATAGCACATAGGTTACTTTTTACATATAATATCCGACATTAACGAAGCCTTTTTCAGAAGTACATTATAGACTAATGTATATATATATATGAGACAAATAAAAAGTAAAATACACACATACAACAAAATAAAATATTAACATCGACCTACGCTCAATGGCCCAGTGCAGTAACACTATTAATATGGAATAACTCCGCTATTTTTCTCGGTCCTATAATCTCTCTCCAATTCCTCAACCAAAGAAGTTTGCATATTCGTGTTTGAACTCAATAGATATGTACAGAAAAATGAAAACATTTGATACATCAAAACTTGTTAAATAGCTTTTGTCGTATACTTCTATTCCTTTTATGTTTATTTTTTCACCTTGATCTTCATTTGATAAGAATCTGACGCTCCCTGCCTGTCCACCTAGAGTGGGAGACATCTCCCACTCTAGGAGATTTGACGATTTCCCATCCTGGGAAATAATATGGTGGAATTTGTTTGAAAGAGTCACCGCGGCCCTGGGACGCAAAGGGCACTAGGAGGAACACGGGTGGGTTTTAGTCAGTAAGGGTCTGACACTCCCTTCCGCTTCGCACAGAGCGGGAGAAGTCATTAGATGATTTTCTATCCTTAAAAAAAGAGTAATATTATTCTTTGCTTTTTTAACTATGTAGGTATTTGTTGTAGTTGTGTTGTGCCTGTGTCGAATAAATGTTTTCTATTCTATTCTTTAAAAAAATACGTGATCTAAGAAGAGCTTACCCTTAACGGCGCACGCGCTGCGCACCTGTCGGCGTCGCGTGCCGGGAGGCTGCATCTCAACGAGCTGATATTATTTGCGACTCAAGTCATGGACTTATAGCGTTTTATTGTAATGGCATTTTGACGCTAGTGGAATTTGAGAAATGTTTTGAGTAACTATTGGATGGTTATAGGGAAAGAGGAAGCACGCCGCTTTAAAAAGAAATTAGAATAATACAGTCAAAAAATTAAGTTATCATAGAATGATCGTTCAAAAACCGGTCATTTGCCAGCCAGACTCGCATCCGAATGGATCCGTATCATAACCTGAAAAAGTCACGATTAGTCTGTGATAATTTCATTTTACTTTATCATTTCTTGTTAAAGCGGCAATAGACATAAACACTCCATGAAAATAATAAGTGTCTGTATACCTATTAACGACAAAAATTGACATTGATCAAGTGCATCAAATTTCTGTAGTGAGGGCTGGTTGTCACTGTTTACTAAAGATGTACTGAACTGCCTACTACCTTATTTTACTATATAGTAATAAAAACACCTATCCAACAGTTTTAAGTTACCTATTTAGCTGACGAACTAAATATATATTTTAGGAAAACACCCATTTCAAGTCAAATATAAACTCAAAACTGATGCATAAAATCGCTTGCGCTCATGCCAGGTACCAAACCCAACTAGAATCTAAAGTACCGTTAACCGCTACAAAAACCTAATTAGTTCTTACAACATCACCTGGTACCAAGAGATAGGTATCCTAGGACATGTCTAGGTATACCTAGGTCTTAACCAGGCTTTAATAAGGATCTTACACCTGTTGTTGACAATATTATGATAAGTTGTTTTTATTTTTTGTAGTCAGGTGTTGTAAAAATTGTTTTGGTGACCTTAAAGATGTTTTAGTTATTTACGTTCTGCTTTCAAGGCTATTCTGTAGGTTTTTTTTTGCTCTGGCTCAAACTTTAAGAAAATCCAGAGCCAGAGACAATATCAAACAATCTGACTTACCTATCGCTGAAATTGAATTCAGATATTTGTCTTTATAGATGAAATTGCCAGTATATATAACGGACCACTTCAAAATACTTCTATAGTAAACTAGCAGCGCTCCGCGGTTTCACCCGCTTTGTTCCCGTTCCTGTGGCAATACGGGGATAAAATATAGATAGCCTATGACACTCCACAATAACGTACATAGCTTTCTATTGTTGAAATAATTTTGAAAATCGGTTCAGTAGATCCAAAGATTAGGTACCCCTTACAACGTCACAAACTCACAAACGTTACCTCTTTATAATATTAGTAAAGATTACAATAAACTTTATATTTGAAGCACTTCCTGGAATGCGATTAAACTTTGAAGATAATAAAATAATTTGTTATCTTTTGTGGCTACTGAAAACTGCAGACTATGGAGGCAAGCATATGATAAGATTACATTGATGATAAAAATGTTTGCTTTTAGCGTATGGTTACTGTGTATTTAAAAAAACTCAAATGTCAAAAACACTCAGTTATATATTGAGTCTGTGACGCCTTCACACATAAAACACTGAACTGATTTTGATGAAGTTTGGCACTGAATTAGATGCGACCTTGGAGACGTTGTTTTTCACGAATATCTTACCTAATTATCGCAAGCGAACCGCTGTCAAAAGCGTTTTAATAAAATACCGTAAATAAAATAATGCTTTCGTGACAAATACCACAATTAAAATTATAAAAATATCAACACAAAAAGGAAATGAAATAAAAAGACAAAACAAGACGAACACCCTCCTTTACTACGTAGATTCTCTCCTGAATCAGAAATAAAGAAACAGCTGAAAAAATACTCTCTTTGCAGACGTCTCGTCTTAAAGAACTTAATTAAACTGAAAAAAAGATGGACTCTTGACAAAAACAAAGGGTGGTCAAAATCCAATTAATTTTCAAGTAAATGCTCTGGAATTCTCTGTGTTAAAGCTACTTGCAGAGCGGGAATAAGCGGAACGAAGCTGAGATGACAAATAATGTGGAAGTTGCATGAAAATATATTTATTATCGAAGTTTATCGAACAATATAGTACTAACAGTGAGAATGGAATGAAAATTTATCGAAAACCAAACGAGATACAGTTGAATCCGCTTATAATGACATCGAAGGGAAGTGAAAAATATGTCATACTAAGCGGACGTCATAAAAAGCGTCATCTTAGAAATTAAACAAAATCCCATCTTTGTTAGTTATATCGTGTTATAATGAGAAACACAAAAAGAAAATGTTGATAGACATAGATCAATCGAAACAAAATAAGTCAGAAACAAATTAGAAGTCATGTCCCTCATAACCAAACAAAATTTCTGAAAATCTATACTAATATTATAAAGCTGAAGAGTTTGTTTGTTTGTTTGAACGCGCTAATCTCAGGAACTACTGGTTCGAATTGAAAAATTCTTCTTTGGGTTGAATAGACCATTTATCGAGGAAGGAACTCTTTGTTTTTAACAACTTTATGTAATTACCCATATTAGCAAATAAACGATTATGATTATGATTATGATTATGATTATTAGGCTTTAGGCTATATATCATCACGCTTAAGCCAATAGGAGCGGAGCAGCGATAAAGAATGTTTTAAAATCGGGGATTCCACGGGGACGAAGTCGCGGGCAGCAGCTAGTTAGCTCATAATAAGCGACATGTCAATAAATGAAGTCACTATATCCGTACTTTTTTTAAAGAATTTAATATGAAAATCAAAATTAACTCATTTTTACTTCATACTAAGCGATTGGTCAATATAGGCGGCGTCATAATAAACGAATTTCACTGTTTAGCTATTTTAAAATAAATATCAGCTGTATGCAGCGTCATAGTCGCTAATGGGCGTCATGGCTCCTAGAGAGGAGACCTGTGTCCAAGCAATGGGAAAAAACACGGAGTAGTTTCGGTATGCTAACATGGTCACCCATCCACAGACTGACCTCGGCAAGCGTTGCTTAACCTTGAAGATCGACCCGTGCGGCTGTTATTGTTTAGCCACCAGCTTCTCTTAATAATCATCAATTATGTAGATGCGGACCATCTTAGCTTGTTTATTAAGGAATGAAGATACCCATTAATCCTGTTTTTAAAGATAACTATAACAATTTACCTACCATCTGCCCTAAAGGCCAAAGTATGTACTATTGGAATCAACCCTGTACATTTCATCACGCGAATTTAAACTTTATGAAAACAGTTTAAGGTTTGAAATGTGATGGTAAGGTGTCCACAGTTAAGTCAAGGTGTCAAATGAATAAAAAAGTTATTTATTACGTTTTGTTTGAAGACATTTACAGTCATCTGTCGTTTTTGAACGACAAGAAAGAAACTTTTTAAACCTAGCTTTTAAGCACGACTAACGCGCGTAAAAAGTTTCTTATTTTTTTTTGCACGGAACTGTAACCTTCTTTTTTTCAAAAATAAAAGTAGACTTTGTTACTTCTTACAACACTAACATTTTTTCAAAAAAAGAAAATCGACTTCTAATTTAAAAAAGAAAGAGTACCTATAAAATAACTTTAATTTCGGAACTCGGTGATTTTGGTTGTTTCTTCGTTTATTGAACACCGACTTCTGAAATTAAATTTGTTTTATACTTTTTGTTTTTTTTTTGTGTGTTTTTGAGAAGTCGCTTCTATTTTGTAAAAAGTTTTTAATTTTTCACTTTTTAGTGGTTCATTAATTTGTTGGTACAAAAATATGAGATCTTCCGGTATCATCAAGTTACGTTTCATGACGATAAGGTTATTGAGTAGGTGCTTATATTAATGTACTCAAAAGTCATTTATTTAAATTAGTTAGAGAACAGCAGTTTTTCAACGTAAAATTTAACATCAACAACAAAGACTGTCAAAACATCACCACTTCCTAGTGCTATATCTGGGAAAAAGAAGTGGCGCAACAAACTCCCCAGCAACACATCTGTCTGTTGCGTTTTATGAACTTGAATTTATACAATAGTATGCAAAGTCATTAAATACATGAAAAAGAAAAAAAAGAAATGTACCCAAGAAAGAAAGAAATACTTTTTTATCCAAAACGCACAGCCTCCGTGTAATAAGCCACGTGAGCATAGAATTCTACAACATAAAAATATAAATTTAGTAAAACCAGCTAGCAACTAATATTAATGAACATAAAAGTATAATCTAGCAGGTATATCCAATTATAACATTCCACAAAAAAAAAAAAAATACATCATTAATGAAGAATTTTTATCACCACAACATATCAGCCCACCCTAGCTAAGAAATTTCTTCCTGATCAAGAAAACAGGAAAAATTACATGTTATCGAGTATTAGTAATTCTATGCATGCTGTTAGAACTAATTTATGCCCATATAGGTTGATCACTATTTAGCTGGAAATGAGGCTGGCTAAATAGCGTCGCGAGATTGGCTAATTTGCAATCTCATAGGTTTATTATAGTAAGTTTTAGGAAAACATCACAGATCTATAATTTCAAGCGATAAGTAATGTTATCAATACGCCCAAATTGTCGTTGATTATATATAGTATATTAAATTATAAAGAGGAAAGATTTTTGTTGGCTTATTTGTACCGAATAAACTCCGAAACGAATAGACTGATTTTAACCATTTTTTCACCAATGGAAAGCCACATTATCAGCAAGTAACATGGGCTATATTTTATCCACGTATTTCCACGGGAACGGGCACTACGCGGTACAAACCGCGGGGCGCTACTATTCTTGTATATAAAGGAATGAAAATTAAGTCAAGAACTTGTATTTTTATTTCAAAACTTTAAGTTGGAGCTATCGAAGTATTTTTTTAAAGATCGGTAATCATCGAATGGGTGGATCAGAAGGGAGTGACATACACGAATGCACTTTATGTTTCAGGGCCGCGGTGACTCCTTCTAACAAATTCCGCAATTCTGGCAGGCTCTGGCCCTAGTGGACACCATCTACTATGCTGATATCTCTTTGAGGCGTACGTGGAAACAACGTGTCGTCAACCAGGGCCTGGTTGTTATCGGACAGCGAGCCACCCAACGGTGGCCGGGAATAGGGTAGTTGAATAAAAAAATATTATTAGTCTGTCAGATAGATTTCCAAAAAATATTAGACACGTATTTTTTCTTTTTTCACATAAACAAAAAACGTAGACGATACAGTGCATTTAAAACTCGTGTGACGACACTACGTGCTACAATTTTTACCACGGCGTGACGTCACAAGCCCCCACTCCTGATCCTAGATGCTTTATATGTTTGTCAACTTTTATAGATTTGAAAAAGCAAAAAATACGTGTCCAATATTTTTCGATAATCTAACCGACGGACTAAATAGAATAATTCTTAATTTGAAATTTTAATTGAAAACAATATATCTAGTTTTAATTTCCGCGAATATTAGTGGGTTGCAGGTATGCACCTCCCTCCCGCCCGCAACCCACTAATATTCGCGGAAATTATTAAAAATGGATTTCCGCAAAGTAACGCCTGACTCAATCAATTTTAGAATAATTCTTTTTAATCTGGAAACATCCCCATTGTCCTGCGACTCCCAGCCCCCAGGGCTCCTTCGGTAGCGGCGGCTGGGGCGTGAGGTTTGCCTTTCCCTCACGCAGCCCATCTCCTCCATTGCTAGCATTACTAGGTGACTGCTTCCCATTAGTTCCCATGCCCCCTCGCTCCGGATCATGGATTGAACCAGAGGTGGAAACGAGAGGTCTTCGCCACCGATCGCCACGACGAGGACACGGCGATGCTCCACTCAAGCAGGACAGGTCTCCACCGCGTCCTACGCCATCGATATAGAAGTTACGGAGATAATGAGTTCACTGATATTTTGGTGATATTTTCTTTTTTTAAATATCGCTGCATATGCTGAGATAGGAACCTTTTTGGCCTCGCACACTTACATTTAGGTACAAATTGATATAAATTTCTATAATTGTATCTATAGCATTTGTTACTTTATTTTTCTAGTAGTTTTATTTTATTTTTTGTTTGTTTTGTGCGAGACCCAAATAAACATTTTTCTTAGGTACTACTGGAGCAACCGTGGGTATTTTGGGTTATCTATGACGTAGATAATATATGAATATGACGTGGTGCAAACAGGCATTATGCCATTACCTAGAATAACATCATAATTTGAAGCAAATTATTTATTCATACGACATGAAGTGGTTATTAATTAATCTGTAAGTTACCTCATAGTCGTGCAAGGCTTTCGCAATGTGGCGCAAGATTCATGAAATCACGTTTTGTTACACACAGTGGTTGGTAGAATCTACAGAGGGCCTAATGCTAGTTTTATTTTTAATCGATTGCGGTAACTCTTAAAACTTTTTAAAGACAAAAACACACAACAAAGTTCAAAATAACTGAAACTTTCTAAAAAAAAATCCTTGAATAAAGGAATTTTTCGACGCCATCTTTTGACTGTTTTCATTTAAGTTTTTTTTTGGATAGGACCTCTCGCGGTTCAGCACACTAAGGCTGGTTACTGCTCAACTGGACATTCCTGTCGTGGAATGAATGAATTTAAGGCCCCCAGCCAGGGATTTTATTTAAGTGTACGTATAGTGTGTATTAAACAAAAATAAATAATTATAATAATTTACTTTAGATTTGGAAGTCGTGGTTTCTTCATTTTTTGCCACCGACTGCCGAAATTAAAGATGCTTATGTTATAAAAAACATCCAGACGAATTTAGAACCTCCTTATTTTTTGAAGTCGGCTAAAAAGAGGTTTTAGAGGAAAACGATGGTTAAGCTATTGGTCCCGGCTGTCATTTGAAGATCTTTGATCTTAGCTACGGATTGCCAGAGGCCAGTAAATCTGACACCAGTCTTCACTCAGTTACTGTTTTGTGGATAAGCAGCCGCTCTATGGCCAAATACTGGTACTCAACTGCATCGGATAGACTGGTAGCCGACTCGAACATACACAGTTGAAAATAGGATAGGCAATTTTTTTCTTTTTTTCTTTTTTAAAAACGTTGCCCCACACTAGGAATTTCTCCTGTATCGTGGGTGCGTATACAAACATATAAATTCACATACACAAACAGCCAGATCCGGAACAACTATCTGTAGGTCATACAAATATTTGATCCGTGCGGGAATCGAACCCGCGGCACGCAGCGCAGCAGTCAATCGCTCAACCACTGCACCAACCATGTCGAAATTGATTCTCAGTGAGTCTTTTTGTCGGAATCTTACGGCTCGTGACAATGCCGACTAACCAAGTGACAAGCGACAGCTGAAAAAAGCTTTAATTGCAGTTTCCGTGTTCCAAAATAGGTCGGTGCAACTACAACTTCACAAAATAGGGCTTTATAGACCCGTTCGAGCAGTTGGTGAGCAGTGGTGGCCGAGTGGTAACGGCCCCGACTTACGAATTGTAGGTCGCGGGTTCAAATACAGCCAGGCGCATTAATTTGTGTAACTAATTTCATCACCACTGCTCTCAAAACGTTGAAGGAAAACATCGTGAGGAAACTAGAACCAAAAATTCGAAGACACTTGTCTTTATGGCCCAGTGCGGGTTGGTGAATGTCACATGACATTCACCAACCCGCACTGGGCCCGCGTGGTGGATTACGGCGCATTTCCTGTCCTAGAGAGGAGGCCTGTGTCCCAGCAGTGGGAACATTAAAAGGCTGATTATAGACCCGTTTAACATAAAATTTTAATGTTAGAGCGGTGCTACCGTCCAAAATATGGTTGTCTTGTTGGACTGCTTGAAGTACCCTTACTACTACACGATTGAGGACCTAATAAAGGTAGCTGATGGCACTTAAAACGTGGTAATCTTTTTTTATGGATGGGGCACCATCAAATGGCTTCTTTCCCTCTATGCGGAGCGGAAGGGGGGTGTGAGTCTGATACCCACTGGCTAAAACCGTACCGTGTTCCTCCTAATGCCCTCAGGGGATGCCCTTAGCGAAGCGGTCATTTAGCTTTTAACTTGTTTTTAGCCCTGGCTGGGGGCCTTAAAGGGATGTTTATTGATTAAAAAAATATGATTCTAATTAGTCCGTCTAAAAATATTGGACTCGTATTTTTTTCTTTATCAAATCTATAAAAAACTGACGAAGATAAAGAGCATAAAAGATCAGGAGTGGGAGCGTGTGACGTCACTGCCAGGTAAAAATTGTAGCGGGTAGTGACGTCACACGAGTTTTCAAAGCACTGTGTCGTCTTCATTTTTTGTTTATGTGAAAAAAGAAAAATTACGTCTCCAATATTTTTTGGAAATCTCTCTGACGGACTAATCAGATTTTTTAAATTAACTACCCTATTCATTTGAGGCCACCACAGGATTGTCCGGTTGAGCAGTAACCAGCCTTAGTGCTGAACTGCGAGTGGTACAAGTAAAAAAAAAAAAAACTACATAATGCCCTTTGCGTTCCAGGGCCGCAGTGACACTTTCGTACAAATTCCTCAAGAACGTGGTAACCAACTCGGCATTTATTATCTCTTACGAAACCATCGACTCGAAAAGAAATTTCCGTGTGCACGAATATTATGTTTGTCTTGAAAATCGCTTTAATCTTCTTCCTTATTCATCCTCATATATTTTGCCTTTATGAATTTAAAGATTATTTGCATATCATACCTTAATGCTGTATTATTTATATTCCATATTGATATTTGCTAATGACAGTTAATGAGATACTGGTAATGTATCTCTAATTTCGAATTGCTGTGGCATCCGTTTTAATTTGTGGATGTACTTATTTTGTATTACAATTTTAACATTCCTACAGACTTGCAGCGCCCCGCGGTTTTACCCTCGTAGTTCCCGTTCCCGTGGGAATATGGGGATAAAGTATAGCTTATGTTACTCAGGGTGAATGTAGCTTTCTAATGGTGAAAGAATTTTTGAAATCGGTCCAGTAGTTTTTGAGTTTATTCGTTACATACAAAAATACAAATCTTTCCTCTTTATAATATTAGTATAGACGACAGAACACTACTGCGCGTTGCTCGTATTTCGTACAAAAAATAAACATGAATGGCATGACGGGAGCTAAGTTCGCTCGTTCTCTCTCTAGCTTCCATCACACCATTCGAACCCAACCTATCCGTGTCGGGGAGCCTTAAGTTATCTGTGCCCTATGTTCCGCTACTTGGCTAGGCCAGAAAATACAATAAATTGTAGAACCGTACACTGACAGGTCACCAACATGTCATTGTCGTCAGTTTATGTCGGATCACAATTTCTAGGAATGACTTCGATAGATTATTGACTAACAAATTCTGATGCGTAAAAAAGTATTCTCAAAGTTCAGTTGTCAATTTTTCGAAGTCAAAGTCAAAACGTTTATTTCAATTAGGCCATTAACGGCACTTTTGAACGTCATTATTAAAAATCATAATTAAGTGACTCTAAGCGTCCATTCGCAAAGGTAGATTCTTATGGAGAAGGACGGACAAGAAACTCCATAGTTACTCTTTTCAAATAAAGAGAGTTTACAATCTCTTAAGGTAATTTATAATTTTACGCATTTTAAAATTGTCCGTTGGCATATACATGTTTTACATCTAAACTTACTTTTAGTATAGGGTGGCCAAATCGGATTTATACAACTTTGTTCCGCTTCCATTTAATTTTAGTTGCTAAAGGGGTATGCCAAGCCGCCATAGTGATTTAGGCCCTGAGTGCCCACAAGTAACATCGGGTGTTAATATTAGTATGCCCCACAAATAATATATTGATAAAAGAAAATTATTGAAAAAAACTTGGAGTTTCCAAATTATAACGATTTTTTAACGTGCCCTACACAAGTATTAAAAAGTTATTGAAAACTCTTCCTACATAACATATTAAAGCTAAAATTGTTGTTGGTTGTCATTATCAGAATAGGAGAATCGCCAGAGTCAGTATTCATGGTCAAAAACGTCGATTTTAATAGCAAAATACACGCAGCGAATCACTATGATGCAAATGCAAACAAAGTGACAATTCTAATATTACATTTGATTTGACAATGACAATGTCATTTCTAATATTGTCAACTGACAAGTTTTAGTGTTGCCATTGCACTAAGTATCGATCGGTGCATTATGGTGATCACTTTAAAATCATTATATTATATTTTGTAAGTTGATTACAAATCTAAATATATTAACATAAAATGCATTGGAACTTCTATAAACAAAAGAACGAATAAATAAAGTACAAATATGTGTAAATGTTTTGCAACAAATCTTTATTTTGTACAGTTTTTAAATTGGCAACCTAGCAAATGTCTGTTTATTTCGTTGTATCGTTTCAATATTTATTTTTTTATTAAAAAATGCTGCTAACTTGTATCGCGTCGTAAATAGAAGAGTTAATTACGTAAAATTTACATATTTTTTTTTAGTAAATTAAATTTCTTGGGCATTGCAAGGCCTAAAATCGGCATTCCCTTTTGGCTGTTTTTGGTGTCCTTATTTTAGTAAAAGTAATTACGGTTTTGTTTTAAAGATATTATTACATGGTAAGGACTTTTCGGCAAAATTTCAGCCTCTGCAGTTAGTATACGGCTCCAAAGGGGGCTGTGAGGCTGCCGTACACTCGTTGTCGACCTATCTAAATTCTGCCAAAGGAGAGGTCATCCTGAAGGTTGACATCAAAAATGCTATGAAGACTTTGCTGGCAAAAACTAAAAATGGAATAAATCAAATACCAGTTTTCTTTGGAAATATTATAGACAACCATCAGAATTACTATATCGGGACAAACTTTTAGAATCCGCTGTTGGTTGTCAACAAGGGGATGCCCTCAGGCCAGTGATCTTCAGTTCAGCTATTCACCCAATTATTCAAATATTAAAATATTCATAGACTTTAATTTTTCGTCTATAATTAAGATTGATTGATTTTGTTCTAAGGAGTTTTTGTAAATAATTTTGTCAGTAGCAAAGCAGATTCTGCATTGTTATTTGTTATAATAATATGTTTCTTAATCCGCTGCCGTTCTTTTTTTATTAATTTCGTTGTGGGATCCAAGATATTTCAATCCTTTTTCCAGCGCTCGTCGTGCATCATTGAATCGATATTTTTCTGGTGATCATCACTGTTGGTTCCGGCTATCAGAAACCGCAGTGATTGAGGATAGTGTAGCGGGCATGTCCAATAAAAAACCACATCCAAGTTATGGCAAAGGAGCTCGTGGCTAAATTATAACAGCCGCACGGGTCGATCGTCTAGGTCAAGCAAGGCTTGCCGAGGTTGGTCTGTGGATGAGTGACCATCTTAACATAACGAGACTTCTCCGTGCCTCGGAAAGCACGTTAAGCCGTTGGTCCCGGCTGTCATTTGGAGATCTTTGGCAGCCGTTACGGATTGTTAGAAGCCAGAAAATCTGACAACAGTCTTGCCAAGAAGTACAGTGTTCCCCAGTTAATGGGTTGTGGAGGTCTGGTAGGCAGCCGCTTCACGAAAATATTGGTATTCAGCTGAATCCGGCATGACTGGGAGCTGACCCCAATATAGTTGGGAAAAGGCTAGGCAGATGATGATCCAAGTTATGGCAAAATAACACCTTACAGCTTACCTCCTGGCGCTTAGGTATAATACTGCCCTGAAAGTGTTCTATCTACTTAACTTATTGATAAAATAAGCGTAAAGTTGCATAAACTTGAGCTCAATTTCGCAGCGTAATTCATAAAGACAACCTCTCAAACATTTTCATTCGAGACTACACAGGACGTTCTACCTACAATCACTATACATGGTGTTCACTGTGCGCTGTATATAAAGGGTGTATACGTACAGGTTGTGTGGGTACTTGGCAAACAGTGGGGGTTAATTCTCACCCCTTTGTAGTAGTATGCTCCTTCCTTAAACTACCGTCCGTCTGCAGCGGAATTCCGTTTTGTTTGAGCGAGAGCATTTACACAGATCAAGTAGCATAGTTTGGGAAAAGGGTTTTTGGATTAAACCTCAGTGAGGTACCTACATACATTTAATAATAAAAATACACAAGAATTATGATTTTATATGTAGTTATATACCCTTACAATTCTATTGAGTCCGTCTGTTAGACTTTCAAAAAATATTGGATACATATTTTTTGTCATTTCAAATCGTAAAAAAAATATAAAGATAAAGTGTATCAAAGTTCATGAGTGGGGACTGGTGAAGTCACGTCGCTGGTAAAAATTGTAAAACGTAGTGACGTCACGCGTATTTTCAACGCACTGTATCGTCTTCATTTTTTGTTTATGTAAAAAAAGAAAAAATATGTGTCCAACAGTTTTTGAAAATCTATCAGACGGACTAATTCGATTTTTTCAGTTTACCTTATTAAACATGTAAATAATAAACTAATACATATCAACCCAACTTAAACTAACTTCGTGTGCAGAATTGCGCACATTACCTACACCATCATTTGTTTTCAGAAGGTACTCGTAATTTTCCAATTATCAACTCAAAACAAATCTACCTAGCTTTACTGGGATTAGGTTCCAGTTTAACCGGATGCAACTAAGTATTACATTTAGCGACTACGTAGCTGACCTCCCTCCACAACCCAGTAACTGGTGAATAACCCTTACCCCTTGCCTGTGCCTCTTGGCATGACTGGAGTAAGTTCTTCTGGCTTCTGATTAGACGTAACGACTGTCAAATGAGATAATAGCGTGTTTTCTGAGGCACGGAGTAATTTTGGGACGCTAAGATGGTCACCCATCCACGGATCAACGTCCGAATTGCTGCCCAATTTCGAAGATCTAACCGAATTCCTCAACACACGGTTGAACAATCAAACGCAAAACATTTATTTTAATTAAACCACTAGCAGCGCGTCGCAGTTTTACCCACGTAGTTCCCGTTCCCGTGGGAATATGGAGATAAAACATAGCTTATGTTACTCAGGATAAATGTAGCTTTCTAGTGGTGAAAGAATTTTTGAAATCGGTAGGGTAGTTTTTGAGTTTATTCGTTACATACAAAAATACAAATCTTTTCTCTTTATAATATTAGTATAGATTTATGGGCACTTTTGAATTGCCAAAGTCAGTTAGTTCTAAGAGGTGAAGCTATCTGCACGTTTCTTCAATCTAAAAACAAACTATCACTATTAAAATGTCCCCTCTGTGCCCTAACTTAGTCTTTGTCAACTGCATCACCTCGCTTACCTACACTTATACGAAATACATCTCTACCAGCTTTGATACTAGTAACAGATGCGCGAAACTTTACGTACTTAGCCACACATAGGGACTTCACCCTACACAATGGGGATATTAGCTGTCTCGCGTAGTTTGCGGCTTAAAAACTACGTCAAAAAGGTTCGCTATACCTGTGTGTGGAATTATGATGGGTTGAATTATACCATTGTATGGAATCATCCTTTTTTTCTGGATGGGAAATCATCAAATGACTTCTCCCACTCTAGGCGGAGCGGAAGGGAGTGTCAGAACCACCCGTGATCCTTCTAGTGCCCTTTGCGTTCCAGGGCCGCGGTAACTCTTTCGAACAAATTCCGCAACGTATGATTCCATACGTCCTACATCCTAACATAATATATTTATAAGCTCGAATAAAAATGTGAAAGATTAGATGCTTGATGTTCTTTGTTGAGCTCTTAAAGTTTTAAGTTGAGCTACACGATTACCGATATATGATTACGCAGCCTTATCTATTTACACTATTTCTATCATAACATCAATGTTGAATTAAGTATTTCGTTTATTTTATTGCAAGAGCAGTGGTGGCCGAGTGGTAACGGTCCGGACTTATTAATTGTAGGTTGCGGGTTCAAACCCAGCCAAGCGCATTACTTTGTGTAATTAATTTCATCACCACTGCTCTCAAAACGGTGAAGAAAAACATCGTGGGGAAACCGGCTTGTCCTAGAACCAAAAATTCGACGGCATGTGACATTCACCAACCCGCACTAGCCCGCGTGGTGGATTATGGCCCATTCCCTCTCCTAGAGAGGAGGTCTGTGTCCCAGCAATGGGAACATTAAAAGGCTGATTGTGCTTATGCTTATGATTTTTGTATTTACGTTCATCTGTTACTCACTGCGGTGTGCCAACTGAAAACCAGCGCTGGATGTCTGACGCACAGCAAATGTTCAGGTGATAGCTCTTTTGGTATGGGCACGCTGAGCGCAATTCTGTACCTACTACTATTTCTGTTACCCTGTTTTTGTCTGTGCCGAATAAATGTTTTATATTCTATTCTATTCCTTCACAGAACCATTCAAATCTGTGTGGCACGTAATTGGTTATTTTAATATCTGTTGTCTATTGCCAGTTGCAACGATTAAATTAAAGAGGCTTCCTATGAAACCAGGGAAAATTATTGATGAAACAATTGCAATGAAGAATCCTGTATAAGAGTTTCAAAAATTTAATCAATAGATGACGCCATGCGCTAGCAAGTTTTTCGACTCTTCAAGTGACAAGGGCCCCAAGTCTAATATTTTTATAAATTTGTCATTCCAACACGATCCCATTGTCATTTTGTTAAAAGTTCGTAATCTGCTAAATTCATAATGGTCGATCATTGGTCGGTCAATGGTCTTGTAATACTTTTTGGTAACCGAGCTATTAAAAGAAATGACTGCAAAACGACGTTCTAATGGTAGGTCACGGATCAAAGGAACTCTCAAATTTTTAGCAATTTACCACATACGTTTGTCATTCATTTGTCATTATGTACGAGATTACCATTCTTTCAATGGATTGTCAGTGGTTGACCATTGGAAAGTCATAATGACGCTTTTATATTAGTAGATTACGAAACTTGTCAAAATCGACCATTATGAGATCAATGATAGACCATTCTGACACGATTGTAATAGCAGACTTGGGGCCCTTTTTTTTTTTTTTTTTTTTTCCTGGATGGGAAATCATCAAATGACCCCTCCCGCCCTGGGACCTGGGCGGTAGGGAGTGTCAGACTTTTACTGACTAAAACCCACCCGTGATCCTTCTTGTGCCCTATGCGTTCCAGGGCCGCGGCAACTCTTTCGAACAAATTCCGCAACCCTAGCAGGCACCGACCCTATGGGGCCCCGTCCTTGGTGCTGACGGCTCCTTGAGGCGCGCGTGGAACACAACGCGTCGTCGACTCAACCTGGTATCGGACGGCGAGCCACCCACGCTCACCGTCCCCAGGCATCAGCCACTGCGAAATAGCACAGCGGCCGACTTGTCTCTGGAGGAGGCCACGATGGGACCATTACTGGCACTCCATCTCGGCCCCCTCCCGAGAACCAGGAGTCGCAGCACCCACAGCAGTAGCGGCAGAAGCGGCGACCGAAGCCGCGGCGGCGGCAGAGGCGGCGGTGGCGGGGGACCTCTTGCCCTTGGTCGGGGCGGATGGCGCGCAGGCCCTTCCCCCAGCCCAGTGCTCAGCCGGCTTGCCAGCAGCCGCACATGCACTGCAGTGCGGCGTGGCCTCACACGAGCCGGCCCGATGACCGGGCTGACCACAGCGGAAACAAAGACCGCTGCGGTCCACCTCCGAGGGGCACATAGCTCCCGTGTGGTTGCCCACATGGCAGCGGTAGCACCTCAGAGGCCTGGGTTCCAGCAGTTTTACCCGCGCAGACACCCATCCCACCAAGAGCCTTCGGCCCTCCGACACAGTTCTGGCCGCCGTCACGGGGCAGCTCACCACAAGGGTTTGCATGCCCGTGTTGTCAGGCCGGAGGGTGCCCGCCTTGACGAGCTCGGCAGAGCACCCCCCAGTCCTGGCGACGGCGGCCACAACTTCCTCCTTCGTAACGGAGTCATCCAGGCCCACTATGCGCATGTCGATGCGCTTAGTCGGCCTGGACACCCGGACCTCGTCCGCGGGTAAGACCGCCCTCAGCCTTTCGGCCAGGGCGTCCGCGAACGGGCCACTCTCCGCTCCGGCGAGCTCGAGCTTGCGGGCACCGGTTAGGGTCCTCCTGACCCCGATGCCCCCGCTGATGCCCAGCTCTTGGAGGCTCACCGCCTCCTTCGCCCGCATCAGTACGGCGAGATACGTCACGCCCCTCTGTTCCGCTTCCGGCTGCAGTGTTAACACCACAGCCGCGGACTTCGGGGCGCGAAGCCTCGCCGCAATAGCATTGGCCTTCCGCCGCTGCTTCTTGGCCTTGCTCTTAGCCGCTTTCTTGGCCCGCCGCTTCTCTCCAGCAACCTGCCACTCGGCTTCGGCCGCAGGAGGGTCCGAGGGTGGGGGTGGGGGCGGTTGCGGCGCCACTGGCGCAGCAGCCTTAGCCGCTCCCCCTCCAGCCTTCCTCCTACCCCTCTTCGCCGGGGCCGACTTCGTCGTCGCCGGCGTCGCAGGTGCCGGCGCCACAGGCACTGGCGCGGCTCCTCCCTTGGCCTTCGCCGCCTGGCCAGACGTTGCCGGGCCGGCAGCCACCGCAGCTGCGTAAGAGGCCGCCTTCTGCCGGCCCGGGGCCTTCTGTGTCGCCGCTGTTGGGGGGCGCCTCTGAGTCGTCAGAGTCGAGAGGAGGCGGAAGAGTAGAGGGAGCCCCACGACCGCTCCCTCCAGGGCGACGCCCCTCCTCCACCAACCTCTCGGCCCGACGCTCCGCCTCCCGGGTAGAGGGAGCCAGCCCCCTCCCTGCCTCACTGCCCCTGCCCCGCCTAGCGGTGGGGATTTTGCGGGCGGAGGCGAACTCGCCCTCGGAGGACGACTCCTTGTCATCCTCCCGTCTGGGCCGCTTGCGGAAGAACCTCACGCTCTCCGCAGCAGCCCCCCCTCCCTCGTCTCCAAAGCCCGCCGAGCTGACCGTTACTAGGTCTGGCGCGGAGCCGGAATCCGACTCCGCACCACCCCGGCGCTCAGGCGAACCCTCCTCTTCACAACCGTACGCCATCAGCTCCTTAAAGGAAGCGGATTCGGATGACGACGATTGGGAGCCTCCTCGGCTCGTGTTGCCACTGGCAAGCGGCAGGCGTTTGGTGCCCACCCCAGAGTACGGAGGGCAGCCCGCCGAAGCGGGGTGGGATTCCCCGACCGCTGAGCAGTCGGGACCCACCTGGGGACTCATTTTACAAATGCCTTTTTTCATGGTTTTCCTTTGAAGGGTGCGGTCCCTGCTTGCTCCGCCCCTTCTCAGGGCCCTCTCCTCACCTCACCTCTCCACCTGCTCGCTGCTCTCACAGTCACGTCTGATGATCAGACGCGTACCAAAGAGCAGCGAGCAAGCGTGTGTGTCTCTCTTGGTCTGATCCCTCACTTGCGACCTTCCGGCATGAGTGGCTCTACCGGGAAAGCTCGCAAGATCATTGGGACGCTCAAGCCCCACCACGACGACAACGTGGAGACACATTCGGTGGGGAGACTTGGGGCCCTGAGAGCTGACTTTTTCTTCAGTCAAATAATCAAAGTTGTTTTGGACGCTTTTCTGTTTGAAGCGTTGTAGAAGTATTTTTTGAACCAATGAGTTCTTACCCTCCCCTTTTTGATTAGCGTATTTACTATATTATTTAATATTTTTAATAGGTTGCATATAATATTTGTAAAAAAATGGTAGTCTGTGAAGTCGGTTTACGGACGATAATTCACACGTCAGAAGCAGAACGCTTAGGCCTGACAATCCGTAACAACTGCCAAAGATCTCCAAACGACAGCTGGGTCCAACGGCTTAACGTGCTTTCCGAGGCACGGAGAAGTCTCGTTATGTTAAAATGGACACGCATCCACAGACCAACCTCGGCAAGCGTTGCTTAAGCTCGAAGATCGACCCGTGCGGCTGATATAATTTAGCCACGAGCTCCTCACATGAAGAGTCGACTACCTGAGTAAACAAAATAAAATAGTAAAGTAAACAACACCTGCCTACATACATATATCCAAGCTAAATACTACCAAGAACGTGAGGAATTTCTCCACTTTGACATGATTATATCATCCTTTGTTGGAGCAATCCGTAACATAGACTAAGGGTGCGTGCGATATACGACATCGTAGTTATGCTCGCGACTTCGTCCGTGAATATTGGAATAAATAAATGTGCAATATGCAAATTTATGTAAGCCAGTGCAAATAGAAACATATCCTTTTTTACAAAAAATGCAACCGGCTTCGAAACAAAAAACACAAAAAAAAAATAGTTTTAATTTCTGAAGTCTGTGTTTTTGGTTGTTTCTTCGTTTTTTGAACATCAACTTTTTATCACCAACCCGCACTGGGCCCGCGTGGTGGATTACGGCCCATTCCCTCTCCTAGAGAGGAGGCCTGTGTCCCAGCAGTGGGAACGTTAAAAGGCTGATTATGCTTTATAACTTTTTATTAAGTTTTTTTTTTTTTTTTACTTTTTATTGGTGATAATGGCGTAAACAATTAACAGACATACGATTTCTGCAATGCCAAAAGATTTACTATCGTTTATTCAAGAGTTCCGTTTCCTATCTCTGAAGTTATTTATCAGAGCTTCACCAAACTAGAAAATCGAAATACTACGATACTCTTCCACACCATTGTATACAGTTTTTTTTTGTTTTATGTTTATTTAACAATTTATGTACACACATTTAATAAAAAGATAAGAAGGAGGAAACAGAAAAATATGTACAAAACTGATGCTTTCTATAGAAATCTCTTTCAGCATACCTGCGAAAGGAGAGACAAGTAAAAAGAGATGTAGACATTGTGTGTAAAAGTATTGAGTAGGAAAAATGAAAATAATACAGCTTAAATATAACATACAATCCATAATTATCATACTTATACATACTAAATCATATTAAAAGATAAATAATAATCATACTTATACGCAACTAAGACGGGAAGGAAAGATAGTTCTAACACTCTTTTTTCAAAAATCGCAAGGGTTTCGCATTATTAGAGATAACTCACACGTCACAATACAAGCACCAGCTTTCGAATATAAAAAGAATAATCAAAATCAGTGCACACAGAAAAAAAATACATGTTGCACTCGGAGACTGCCGCGGTAAAGCTATTGCATATCATTTTTTATCAACTTATGCAATTATATATTTAGTACTCTGCGTCATTGTGATATGGTCTCGATTCGTTCACCTGGGTTACTGTACTAATGTAAATCACACACGTTTCACTTAACTTTGTCCCACCGATTGTTTCCGAACGCAGACGTTCGGGTCGGCTCGGTGACGGCGAGCGACCATTTTAAAAAGGCGGGGCCTAATCGAATGACGTAGCGGTGTTAGGTTATTTTCGTTACGGAATTTCTGGATTCGGTTGCAACGCTCAAGGCCCGCGATAGGAGCTATACAATAGCTTAAAAAAACAGTCAACTAGGGAACCTCCTCCTTTTTGGAAGTTCGTTATAAAATGAAAAAGATTAAGCGTCAAAGTTCACGAGTAGTGACATCACTTTTTACTAAAAGTGAACTAAAATGAGCGGCCACGCGAGTTTTCAATGCATTGTATCGTCATCGTCATTTTTTTTTACCTGAAAAAAAAAAATATGTATCTAGAAAATAATAAGCATAAGCATAATCAGCCTTTTAATTGTCCCACTGCTGGGACACAGGCCTCCTCCTTTGACGGACTAGTTTGATTTTTTTCAGGAGAATTGTGTATTTTCTCTTTAGTACAATATATGTAGTTCTCTAAAAAGTTGACTTTTGACAGCTGAGTAGAGAGGGACAGAAGATCGCTAGATCACTAAGTGCGACAGAGATTTATTTCATATCTCTTTCATACTTACCAGTAAAGTAATGTTGTATCCTGCTGTCAAAACCAACTTCTTACATTGTCACGAATATAGAAAAATTAAACTTTCATATTAAAATTTCAGTTGATAACAAAATTCAACTGAAAAATCATTTAATCTCTCTTCACATAACACGTTATTTAAAGTACGAAATGTCAAAGTCAGACATCAACTTCTGAACTCACCTTTACATCTCAGTATTTGCGAGTACGGACAGCAAAATAAACAAGCCAAATGCTTAATATAAAGTTTTTGAACAAATATAATACGGAACAAGTATTTCTTTTATTCTTGAGCGACAATTCTTCATTTCTGTGACTCTGGAAATGTGTTGAAGGCATTTTTCTTTTTGGGTTTAGTACTGAAGTTTTCTTTGATTGTAGTTTTCGGATTTCTTGAGAAAGAACTGGAATAAGAGTTTTATCAACATTTTCATACAAACCTGCGAGATATTTCTCGCTAAGTAATTGTTGCTAACTATGCGTTTTTGGTTTAAAAAAAATGTATTTCTCGTAAGAACTAGACTAAGAACAGTGCGCTTATAATAAGATACAAAGTAGTAAGTACAATAATACATTACAATACTCCAGATTATAATGTACATACATATTTCTGGAGCTTATTTTTAAATATATTCACGTTATCGCATTCTTTTTCATTAGTTTATTAACTTTAGTGTATCACTGTGGCGTGTATAAGTTTTAGTTACGAACATAATTAATAAGTTTACTAACATAATACGGATTACTTCTGTATTTGATATATTATTGGGTCCCAGGCTGACAGGCGTTACCGCGGTAGATCAAGATGAACGACAAACAGACTGGACGATGAACTGGCTGGATGGACAAACGAACTTGACTCACTTGTGTTTTGTTTAAGAATAAAATTTTTACTTAAAAAAAACTAGCAACATAAAACTATTGTAGCTTTATGCTAATTTGCTAACGTTACTTCGAAGAATTTACAATTATTTTATTGTAGGACCGCGTGGCGTTATTTTATTTCTTTTTCGCGTGTCCATACCTTTGGACAATTTTCTGGCGCATTCCTGATACGTCTGCACTTTTTTTTCGTAAAGTAAATTAAGTTGCTGCTCGGAATTACTAACATACCTACCTAGTTTTTCTTTTTTAATGTTTTCTACTGCGATGATAGTTTTTTTAGAATGGGTAATCGTCAACTGACTTTTTCCGCTCTGGGCGGAGAGAAAGGAGTGTTAGACTCTCACTGACTAATATCCATCCGTGTTCCTCCTAATGCCCTTTGCATCCCGAGGCTGCAGTGACTCAGTCACAAAGTCTATATACGTGGATTTTAACAATGATCATGTAATAAAAAAGTACTGTAAAGGTAAAGCACTATGTTACATTTCTTTTCGCTCCTGATTGTACTTTCCAAACAAAAGGTTGACCAAACGGGAAAGAATATAGGCATTCTCAAATGTTGACGAATCGGGAATGAACGTATGAAGATCAAAATCTTGACCAAACGCCACTTGTGTTCAGTTATTTTTAAAACTTTTGACATGTTGTCGTATCGGGAATGTGACATAACGGGAAGTAGCCGTTTTATCATGAACGCTAATTCCTAATACAAACTGGCAGCCAAGTCTTCGCAATATTTTTCTTGAAAAAAAAAACTATTTTTATTTATGAAACTTGAGACGTCACAATTGTTACTTTAGAACTTTTTCGAAAAAATTGAGTGAGGCAAACTTGGAAAGTGAAGTAAACCGTGTAGAGTGAACCTTTTAAATTATACAATATCGGAAACATTGCGGAGTTATTCGTAAGAATCACCGAGCCCTGGAACGCAAAGGGCATTTGAAAGAACACGGATGGGTTTTACTCCGTATGAACCTGAACATCCTTCCCACTCCTCCAGAGCGGGAGAAGTCGTTTGATGGTTTCCCATTTGAAAATCTAACAGAAGCGCCATACAAATAACCTACAAACCCAAACCACTGCATTTTAGAGAACCTAGTCACCCAAAAACACCTTCATCAGACCCTATTGTCTGAAAAATCCAGAAAAAATCTAAAAACAAGCTGCTTCTAAAATTAACGCCTCATCTACCTCTCACATAAGGAACAACAGCTTTTGTAAATACAAAAAAAAAACGTTTAAAATTCTTAAATTTAAGGCCGGAACTAAATTCTGGCACCGTTTGTTCTCACGATAAGCGTCAAATAATTTCGCTCAGAGAATAATTAAATGTGTGCAACCCGGTTCAGCTAGGTCATGGATCATAGAAATTGTGGATATGACATTAAAGAAAGAAAGAAAAGTACACAACAGTATTTCTCTCTTCAAAAAACAAGTGAAAGATCATTATCTGTCCACTATACTGTGATTCTGTGTATATTATTGGTATGTATTATTTTATTAGAAGTATGTATTTAGGTAAATTATTTGTGTATATTTGTTTAAATGTTTATTTTAATTTGATTTATATGTATTAATAGATGATAATATTACTAAGTTTTAGTTAAGTTAGTACAGTCTATTTTAAGTTTCCTTCTCTGTCTCTTTACACACTGTGTCTACATTTCTTATCCCACTCTTCTGTCGCAGGTCTGCTGGAAGAAATTTCTATTAAAATAAGCAGTACCTTTGTGCTCTTGGTTTCGGTAGAAAATTTTCTATTTAAAGTATATTGTGTGTACATCAATAAATAAATAAAAATACAGAAAAGAAAATCATTTATTTAATGGAAGTCCATCAGGACCACTTTCATAAAATAATATTGTGACGATGGTAGCCGCGTGGTGGTGGCCGTGGCTCACTGGCAGACAAGTTTGTCGATAGAACTTTGGAAGTGTCTGGCAAAAGAATATTTATGAATACATTTTTTGTGTCTTGCACTTTTTTTTTCTTTTTATTATTTCAATATTTGTAAATATGTGAGTACCATGGGCATGATATATTAAGAAGTTTACCTCTGCTACTACTTCTGTTCTATAACTAGTATACTTGGTGCATCGTCCTCACATATATGAAGTATTTATTGTATTACCAAATATTGTAAAACATTCATTTGAAAAGAGTAACTATGGAGTTTCTTGTCCGTTCTTCTCCATAAGAATCTACCTTTGCGAATGGACGCTAGAGTCACTTAATTTATGATAATTTTTATTGATGACGTTCAAAAGTGCCGTTAATGGCCTAATTGAAATAAACGTTTTGAGTTTGAGTTTGAGTTTGAATAAAGAGTTTTTTTTTTAAGTATGAATAAAATATGGTTGTTTTTATAGATGATGAGTACTTATTTACAGATGCCCAAGTAAATAAGTACGAAGTTAAATCCAAAGCCTTGATTTATTTATTAAAATAATAAGTAACACTAGGGGCGAGGTCCTTGGTGTTACAATATAAAAAGTGACAGTATGACAGTCATAAAGAAACGGTGAGTGCCTTTTTTTCTGGATGGGAGATCATAAAATGACTTCTCCCGCTCTAGGCGGAGTGAAAGGGAGTGTCAGACTCTTACTGACTAAAACCCACCCGTGTTCCTCCCAGTACCCTTTGCGATCCAGGGCCACGGTGACTCTTTAGAATAACTAAGCAATGCTTCTGATATTTTAAAAAGGTTCACTCTTCATGGTTTACTTCCACACACATGGTTTAATTCCGCAACTTGAATGAATATTCCTGTCAGACTACATTGTCCTATCTTTTTTTTTTCTTATCCTTTTTTAATTTAGGGACATTTATAACCGCAATGCGTATGTCAGTCCCATCGTACCCTAAATACACATTGGTCATATCTGGGCCATGAAACTGAACAGACTCTTCGCATCATCGCCATTTGGTTGAGCCAGGATTTTATGAAAAGTTCCTACTTCAAGTCTGTTCAACCTCAAGACCCTAAACAGATCCATTCTCTCAGACTCATACCGAACACAGTCCATCAGCAAGTGGTGTAAGTCTTCAACAACTCCAACCTCTGTCCTATCTTTCTTATCCATATTTCTTTAATCCACGACACTAACGCTATTGTAGAAAGAGGATCGCCAGAGGTAATGGGATTTCTTTGAAGCGGTCTCTTGCTTAATAATTGTTACAGCTTTTCTGTCTTAAAGACAAAAGATGGCGAGTTTATTAAGATCTCTCAAAGAGTTGTAGGAAACTTGCAATTTCATGAAATATTAATCTATACTTATAATAAATCTGTAGAGAGGTCAATTCTGTACAAGGAATATATTTTCAAAATAACTATCAGGGGGTGATTAGTGATCGATACTGGTGCCAAAAATGCAATCAGTAAAATTTTTGTCTGTCTGTCTGTCTGTCTGTATGTTCTTTATAGAAACAAAAACTACTCAACCGATTTTAACGAAACTTGGTGCAATTTATTCTTCATACTCCTGGGCAGGTTATAGTATACTTTTCATCACGCTACAATCAATAGGAGCAGAGCAGTGAAGAAAAATGTTGGGAAAACGGAAGAAGTTACTCCATTTTTTAAGCTTCCGTCGCGTGTGTAGCCTTAATGGTTAAAGTTACATAGAAATCATGTATTACGGAAATGTTCTACATAAAATTATCTAAAAAATATCCCGAAACAGCATGTCTATCTTTTGTCAATTTTAAACCGATCGGGCTGAGAGTTTCAAAATCGGGGGTAAAGTAACTATTCCACGCGGACGAAGTCGCTGGCAGAAGCTAGTATAAGAATAAAGGATTAATCTCTACAAATACTATATTATACCTTTGTATTTATTGTTCCCGTAGGAAATGCAGGAAATCCTCTGGTGGAGGTCTGGCAGGCAGCCGCTCCACGTAAAATACTCGTAGTCAGCTGAATCCGGTTTGACTGGGAGCTGACCCCAATATAGTTGGGAAAAGCATAAGTAGATGATTCCTTATTGGGAGCTGATTCTGTTCCCATCAAGCGAGCGTGAATTCTGACTCCGAGCTGATACGGCAAAATTCCAGATGAAAAACCCCGAATAATACAGCCCGAATAGGGAATAGGGATGTTTCCTAAGTAAAAAATATATGAGTGTGTTTAGGCCGTCAGTTAGATTATAGAAAAATATTGGACACGTATTTTTTCCTTTATCAAATCTATAAAAACTGACGAAGATACAAAGCATCAAAGATCAGGAGTGGGGGCTTGTGACGTTACGGCTCGGTAAAAATTGTAGCGAGTAGTGACGTCACACGAGTTTTCAACGCTCTGTATCGTCTTCATTTTTTGTCTACGTGAAAAAAGAAAAAATACGTGTCCAATATTTTTTGGAAATCTATCTAACGGACTAATTAGATTTTTTTAGTCAACTACCCTATTGAACCTGCTCAAATTCTGGGGATTTCATGCTTATTAGGTAGAAAATATCCCAAAAAACATTGTTTGAATTTTTTTTTTTGGTGACACTATTGAGGCTTCTTCTGGGTAAGCCCATTCCATCGTCGACTTTGTCACCTGTGACCTAGACTAGAGTTAAGAGAAAATCCATTTCACAACAAAACAAAAAAAAGTATTTTTACCTAAAATAGACTGCTAGAAAATGTTTAGATTCATTAAAGGCATTTTTTTATCCGTAGTTACCTAGCCCTAACGTTTAAACGTACTTCTGTAAATATTGTTAAAAAAATAAATAAACTTGTTACAGTTAAAAATTAAACAATCCCTCAACGGTTCTAATACACCATTCAGTTGAAATTATAATAGATATTCAATATTTAATTTGTATAGGAATTAGAAACACGAAAAACAAAAGAAAATCATGAAACAGAGGAATAAAGGCGCCAACCCACCGCGGCGCATTTTAGCTGCGAGGATTAATTTCTTTGATAACGTGGGTCTACATTTCCGTTTCACACTACACACCCACAACTATGTAGGTGCAACTGCTGTGTGGCCCACCGCGGCGCACAGGTAATTCTATACAATTGTACATAGTCTTCGGTTAATATTCGTGTATAGTATGTACCGCATACACAGCGAGCATGACGTTGACAGCGTTGAGCTATGTGAGCGCTATATTCGAGCAAGCGACGAACTTACCAATGACGTCAATTGATGCGTAGCGTGCCTGTGGTTGCAGTGGACACAACCTCATTTTCTTGTAAAGCAAAGCTTAACGCACGTGCATGGTCTCTCCGAGCGCTGCGGTGAGTATGCGCCTTTAAATACAAAGGTAATGTTTATTTTTTTATATATAAAAATCTCTTTTTACAGACCTCATCACTACATAGTATAAAAACAAAGTCGCTTCCCGCTGTCTGTCCCTATGTCATGCTTAGATCTTTAAAACTACGCAACGGATTTTGATGCGGTTTTTTTTAATACATAGAGTGATTCAAGAGGATGGTTTATATGTATACTACATGCATAATATAGCAGAGATTTAATATCAACATTGCACCCTTGCGAAGCCGGGGCGGGTCGCTAGTGTATGTATGTATACTACAACAATGTAGTGAAAATTCTAAAAGACTTTTTAGGTATTTTCATTTGAAAATGTAAATAAGCACATTCTATTTCTAATTCTTTAACAATAATATTAGTTATAAAGAGTAAAGATTTGTATTTTAGTAATGAATAAACTCAAAAACTACTAGACCGATTTCGAAAATTCTTTCAACATTAGAATGCTACGTTATCCCTGAGTAACAGGCTGTATTAAAATAAATAAATGTTCACCCGTGCGAACAGGACCCGCCGCTATTTAACAGTAAACAAACATACAATAATTCCATACTAGCTTTTGCCCGCGGCTTCGATCGCGTTTATATAGATTTTCGTAAAAACCGTCGTACCTATAAACGTCTTCATCTAGCTAGGGAAATTGTTCGAAAGAGTTACCGGTTCCCTGGAAGTCAAAGGGCATTTGAAGGAACACGGGTGGGTTTAAGTCAGTAAGAGTCTGACTCTCTCTCTCACTCCACCCAGAGCAACTCATTTCATGATTTCACATCCAAAAAACAATGGAGCCATCTACCTCTGTACCAAATTTCATTAAAATCGTTTTAGCAATTTGGGCGTGAGAACGTACCAAACAAATAAACAACCACACTCATTTCCATTTATAATATTACTTAGGACAAACACGCTATGATATCGGTTGACTAGTTCCAACAAGATACTTACATAAATATATAATAGAATAAAACTGTGTTATTGTCTGTCCATGATAGGAAATGTCAACGCGCCCATTAGGACGGTTCCCATGTCAAAACAAAAGTCTGAAGCACAATAGAGAGTATTTAAGGGTTGTCATGTATGTGGAGCTAGGCGAAGCGAGTTTGTACGTCATTATCGATAATGAGATTTTCTTTACATAGCGGCAGACACAGCTCGAAGATCACAAAATTTAACTGGTAGTGGGTAGAGCACATTGCTCGCAGAACGGATAGCCGATGGAATTCAATTTGGTTTTGTTTTTTTTTTTTTTTACAACTCACACACGGCTATCTGATCCCAAGCTAAGCAGAGCTTGTGTTATGGTAACCAGACAACTGATATACATACTTCATATTATAGATAAATCACACCCAGACAGAGAACAAACAATCATGCTCATCACACAAAGTTTGTCCTGGGTGGGAATCGAACCCACGACCTCCGGCTTAGCAGTCAGGGCCGCTAACCACTAGACCAACAGGCCCGTCAATGGTAAAATAACGACGACCGCGTATTGAAAGACGAATGTTATTGGAAGATCGCGGGAAGGCACAAGACCTTCAGTTAGCGTTTTTCAGTTGAAATGATGACAATAATGACTGAAAGAATATCAGTATTAAAGTTGCTAAGAAAAACATATAAACACCTAAACAGCTCCAGACTGACTAACCCATAGCCAAAGATATAAACGCCACAAACATTGTAGAAATATTTCTTTAGGATCTCATTTTCCGATCTTTTTGATCCTTTGTCTATATTTTATGTAACTTGTATGGTGTACATAATAAAGAGTATTCTATTCTATTCTTTGCGCAATAACAGATTTTTATAGAAATAAGCATTGCCTTTGAACCTATTTTTCTGATTATTAAGAAATTATTACAAAATGTATATATTGGGTTACTTTTTTAAATGTAATGTTATCATTGGAAATTTTAGTACGAATTTAAGAAATTTTGGAAGACATCACTGTCATCCACCTTTTCACAACAACAACGGTATTAAAAAATCAAGCCAATAAAAAAAGCTGATTGTACTGTGTTTCATAATACGATTTAAAAAGCCATGTTGGTAAAATCTTTTTTGTGAGCTTGCACACAATATTTGGTAAATAATGTAAATTAAATTATACTAAAAAAATCCTGAGGCCTGCGTCTCAACAGTTTCATCTTGCTTCACATTTATCCTATGCCATAAAAAAAACTCCAACACTAAAGGAACGAAGCTAGTAAGAGAAATTATAGCAGACATGTTATAGCTTTCAGTGTACACACAACTTTGATATCTGCGAAATTACCAAAGAATACAATACGTCGGCCATCGGCGAAAATTCCCAGCGGCACCGTAGCTACTGGGAGAGTACAAATATGTGTTATTAGCTAAATGCCCATTTTTAATTATAGCCCACCTCTGCTACACGATATGAGAAACAATGGAAAATCGCCTCCCATACGAAGTGGAATGGATTTATAAATGTGCAACATACATTTTTCATAACTCTGATTGTGTTGTGGGCAGAAAAATCTGATAATTTTGTTGTAACGTTAGCAAGAGCTTATTGGAAATACATTAACTTCGTCATTTTTATATATCTAAATATATATAACTCAAAAGTGACTGACTGACTGACATAGTGATCTATCAACGCACAGCCCAAACCACTAAACGGATCGGGCTGAAATTTGGCATGCAGGTAGTTGTTATGACGTAGGCATCCGCTAAGAAAGGATTTTGATTAATTCTACACCCAAAGGGATAAAATAGGGGATGAAAGTTTGTATGAAACTTTATCAATTTTAAACCGATCGGGCTGAGAGTTTCAAAATCGGGGGTAAAGTAACTATTCCACGCGGACGAATTCGTGGGCAAAAGCTAGTAGATTTTTAAAGCAAAAAATACGTATCCAATATTTTTCGATAATCTAACTGACGGACAAAATAGAATCATATTTTTTTTACTGAGGAAATATCCCTATTGGGCAACACTATAATCATTGACAGGATTGATGTCAGATTTTTTGGCTTTTGTCTACCCGTCACGACTGTCAAAAATCTACTAATGACAGAAGAGCGTGTACGCCGTATGGCATTTTATACAAATTTTCAAGTCACTATTCTGCGACATGACTGTACTTTTTAGACCTATATAACCTGCTTATATTGCGACCGCGTCTCGGCAAACGTAGTGTAGGACGTCCTCAGGCACGGTGGAGTGACGATTTGCGCAGGACGGCTGGCAGAAACTGGATGCGAGAAGCCGAAAATAGATCTAAGTGGCGTGCTATTGGAGAGGCCTATGTCCAGCAGTGGACTGCAACAGGCTGTTGATGATCCTGCTTATATATGTGAAGTTTCATTAAAAGCTTTAATGAAACTTCACATACCTATGTATATAAGCAGGATATATACATAGGTCTAAAAAGTTAGTTAAAAACATTAGACGACTAGTATTTGAGTTATGCCTAATAAAGCGTGGCTTCGTTTACATTTACGACGTTCTCATCTTCTTGTCGATGTAAAATGAAAAAATTAAATTGTATACGATGATTTGAAAGAGCATTTTAGTATTTCTAGTTTGGTGAAGATCTGATGAAGAACAGAGATGATAGCAAATCTTTCGGGATTGCTGAAATCGATTGTTTCTTTGTTGTTTACACCAATGTGACTGGTACGTTTAGGTGGGGGAAGGGGGGGTGTACCATTAAAAAGTGAAAAATAAAAAAAAATACAAAAAAATGCAACCGACTTCTACACAAAAAGTGCAAAATAACTAAATTCTAAAACTAAATTTCGGAAGTCTGTGTTCAAAAAACGAAAAAGCCACCACAAACACCGAGTTCCGAAATTAAATTTATTTTGTACTTTTTCGTTTTTTTTTTTGGCCGGTTGGTGTTTTGGCACTTCTACAATAGATTGCCACAAATTATGAGTTTAACACAAAATATGTTTTCATTTTAATATTCACAATTTCTAGAGTTATGATTTATGTAATTGTGCTTTTGTGTGTTGTGTTTTTTTTTCTTGTGCCCGTAGCGACCGTCAAGACAGCTGGGACCAACGACTTTACCAGATTTTCAAGTCACAGAGAGGTGCGATTATTACCTCCAATACCAAAATCCATGAATCTAAACATACATAACTCAAAAGTTATTGACTGACTGACATAGTGATCTATCAACGCACAGCCCAAACCACTGAACGGATCGGGCTGAATTTGGCATGCAGATAGATGTTATGACGTAGGCATCCGCTAAGATTTTGATCAATTCTACCCCCAAGGGGATAATATAGGGGATGAAAGTTTGTATGAAACTTTGTCAAATTTTAAACCGATCGGGCTGAGAGTTTCAAAATCGGGGGTAAAGTAACTATACCACGCGGTCGAAGTTGCGAGCAGAAGCTAGTCATGTAAATAAAAATCATTATTTTGCACACAGCAATATTTTCCACTACAATGAGCTTATGGAAACTCGATGCTATTTCACTTCGATAAAATTGTTTTACCAACCAATTTAACAACAAAATAACACGAAAGTAGTTGAAACTTCAAATATAGACTTACCGACGATTTTGTATACGGTAACACTTCCGAGAAAATGGCCTAACTTCGGGCAAAAAAAACAACAATTTTAACATTGAAACAAGCAAAAATAAACCTTGAACATTTCACATAAGTTTGAAATTTCATTGCAGATTGCTGTTAAATTCAGTGACGCTTATCTCAATACAACAAAGTCTAATTTCGCGTAACGCAATCGCTTTTCAACCAGAAGAAAGGATTTACGTAAAAAATGGAACAAAACAAAGTTATGAGTGCGTTTACGAAAACAGTTTAAAGTTGAGCTTTGTTTGGGGAAATGTTTTCGGAGCTGCAAAATTAAGTTTGTTTTTTACCCTTCCGATGGCGAAGTTTCGTGAATGCAGGTTTTCGAATATAAAAGATAGGGGGAAGGTTTATCGGGAAGGAGACACTATAAAATCTTTATCAATCTATTAGGAATAATGCTTAATTTGTTTGTTCGTGAACCGTGTAACATGGTATAACAATAGATGTTTTTGATAAAATCTAGCTGATTTTGCCCATTTTCTAAATCCTTTGAAGGAGATTTCCTCTTCTCCAATCGACTAAGTTCTGAGACGTTTGAGTTGAGGTAAAGACTTAAAATAGGGTGTACATGGAATAGAGATATTTCCTGAGGAATAAAATTATGATCCTATTTAGTCCATCAGTTAGATTATCGAAAAATATTAGACACGTATTTTTTGCTTTATGAAATCTCTAAAAATTGACGAAGATAAAAAGCTTCAAAGATCATGAGTGGGGGCTTGTGACATCACGGCGTGGTAAAAATCGGGGAAGTCTATCTTACGGACTAATTAGATTTATTTAGGCAACTACCCTATTACAGATATTAAACGTCAAGTAATTTATCTAATTATTAGTATTAAATATACCAGACAATAAAGACAAAGTCAAAGTCAAAACGTTTACTTCAATTAGGCCATTAAACGGCACTTTTGAAGGTCATCATTAAAAATTAATAATATAATAAAGTGATTCTAGCGTCCAACCGCAAAGGTAGATTCTTATGGAGACGAACGGACAAGAAACTCCATAGTTACTCTTTTCAAATAAATGTTTTACAATATTTGATATACAAAAATAAAACTTCATATATATGAGGACGATGCACCAAGTATAAAATTATAGAACCAAGTATTACCAGACCAGCACAGGTAAACTTAATAATTTTCTAAATTAGCACATGTTACTCACATATTTACAAATACTGAAACAGTAAGTCATCATCATCTGCCTAGTCTTTTCCAAACTATATTGGGGTCGGCTTCCAGTCATACCGAATTCAGGTGAATACCAGTATTTTATGTGGAGCGGCTGCCTACCAGACCTCCACAACTCTTAAACTGTTGAACACGGTACTCTTCTTGACAACACTGGTGTCAGATTTTCTGGCTTCTAACATTCCGTAACGACTGCCAACGATCTCCAAATGACAGACGGGACCAACGGCTTAACTTGCTATCCGAGGCACGGAGAAGTCTCGCTATGTTAAGATGGTCATCCATCCACAGACCAACCTCGGCAAGCGTTGCTTAACCTCAAAGCGGCTGTTATAATTTAGCCACGAGCTCCGCAAAAACAGTCAGTAAAAAACACAAAAAAGAGTGCATTCATAAAGTTAATACATACATAAATCAACCAGTTTGATTTTGTCTGTAACACAAATAAGTCAAAATGGCTCATTAGGAGTACTAATGGATATCCTCACAGGAATTTAAACCTATCCCAAACGGTTATTTACGTAGCTAGTGGCCATTTTGTCTAATGGGAAATTATCATGGATGCTATAGAACCCTAAGTAATGAGCTGTTGACGAACTGAACCAGGGCATCAAGTCTGCTATTACAATAGTGTCAGAATGGTTTATCACTGATTTCATAATGGTTGATTTTTACAAGTTTGGTAATCTATACCCCTTCCCCCTGGACCTCTGAGGCGTTCAGACGTGTTTTGAGTTGGCCCTATTTATAAAAAAAAACAAAAATAAAGCAAGTTTTCGTAAAATAAATAGTGACTCGAAAAATAGGAGCGCAGAAATACCAAGGATCTTTTGAGGAAGAAACGTTAGAGCGAGCGAAATCGCTGCGGCCGTCACCACACATCCGTGAGTGTTTCATTATGTTTACTTTCGCTGTGTGAAATAACGCTACAAGTGCACACGCAGTCTCAAGCCGCCTCACATAGATTAATCAATTTGACTACACAAACACAACACTATAATTCCCCGCATGTGTGACCGGAGGTCAAGTAAGAGTGGCGGTCAGCAAAATTGTACTAATTCCTCGATACGTGACCAGTTTGTTGACCCCAAACGCAGTTCACCGAAGCAAACCTCTTGCGAACTCCGAGCGCCCTGGTACCTGAACCTGCTTGAGAATCATGCCGATAAACCGATCACCGCCGCAACAATTGACGTCACACGCGGCGTCATCCACGTCGGTTTTTATGAGTCCACTGCACCTTAGTTCATCTGAGCCGAACATTAGGGAATCTGAAGCAGCGAATGTTGAATGTGATTTCGCTGGCATTACTCACCGTACTAAGCGCAGATGTGTTGAGGCGACTTCTGAAGATGAGAGCAAACTCTCCAAGTTTATGGTGGAAATGAGATCAATGTTTAACGAGCTCAAAGAGGAGCAAAATTCCAGAATTGAGAAGATCTATGACTCAATGCAGGAAATAAAGTTACAAAATGCCAAGATTCAAGAAAGTGTTTACTCTTTGTCTGAATATTACGATAATTTAAAGTCCAAGATTGATGATTTGGAAATTAAACTTGAAGCAGAGCGTAAAAATAATGCAGCATATACGAAGTCCTTGGAGGAGAAACTAGAGAAAATGGAGAAAAGTGCAAGATCAACCTGTGTGGAAATTCGAAACATCCCTGTTGTTAAGTCTGAGACCAAAGAATGCCTACTAAACAGTGTTGTTAAGGTGGGTGCTATATTAAATGCCCCAATACAACCGTACGAAATAAATGATATTTACCGAGTAGGACCGACTATTTCTAATGATAGAACGATTATTGTTAATTTTGCCACCAATATGAAAAAAGAAAATTTTCTACGGAAATATAAGCTCTACAATAAAGGCAAGGAAAACAACAAAAGACTATCCACTGAACACCTGCAAATAAAAGGAACACCTAAACCAATCTTTGTCTCGGAAAATCTGACGGCGAGAATGAAAAGACTCTTGTTTCTTGCTAAGGACTTTGCCAGTAGCAATAATTATCGCTTTTGCTGGGTTACTAATGGGAAAATTTTCCTGCGTGAAAAAGAGGGAGCCCCTCATATCTTAATTAAAACGGAATCCGACATACCTCAAGCGAACAGCAAGAAGTGACTATCGAACTACGCAATTTCTTGTCAATACTATAATTTTTACTTAGCCTTGTATTATATCAACTTTTTGTTACCTCTTATAGATTTATATATAACTACCGTTAATTTTAAGTTGTACCAAACACACACACACACACACACACTCACACACAAAAATAAAAAAAAATACCTGAATGGAAGGATTAAACAAATTACAATAAATTCACGAGCCCGACAATTATGCAATGTTTACAAAAAACTTGTCATTTTTCATTTTAAATGTCATATAAAGACGATTTTTTTTGTTAACTGTTCTTAATCATGGATAGTGATCAAATTTATATAGCAGAAGATATCGAGCGCTTATCAGTTGCACAATCATATTCCTGTTCTCCTGAAGAATGTAGCGGTTACATTAGTGATGTCGCTAGTGGTCTTAAAATCTTTCATCTTAATATAAGAAGTTTAGGTAATTCGGTTAATTTTAATAATTTGCTTATACTGTTGCACAGAACTAAGCTGCACTACGACACTATTGTGTTGTCAGAGTGTTGGTTAAGTAAATGTCCATCACTTCCTGTTATAGATGGCTTTGAATCCTTCAAGTCTGAATATACTAATCAAAATGACGGTATAGTAGTATACGTTAAGAAAAACATGCAATTTATTGTTGAAACGCAAGTCCTGGTAGATGCAAGTTGTTTGATTATAAAATTTCAACAAGAGGTTGCATTATTGGCAATCTACCGTTCTCCTTCACATCGTAATGCCCAAAATTTCCTTGACAGTTTAGACAATTGCTTAAGTTCACTCAACACTTTTAAAACAACAATTATACTTGGAGATATAAATATAAACATTTTGCCTGATAACACAGACTCAGTTTCGGATAAATATTTGAATATCGTTGCATCGCATGGAATGATGCCTGGGCATTTTCTCCCCACCCGTGGTAACAGCTGCATTGATCACGCTATTATTAAGTCAGACAAACCTGCTACCATTTTGGTTATTGATTCATTTATCACTGACCACGCTCCCATTGTAGTGTTTTGCAAACTTAAAAATCCCATTCCTAAAACCCCTGTAACATCTCGCCGCGTTGACATGATTGCCTGTGTGGCTGAGCTTGAACTTACTGACTTTACGTCAATAACTACTTGCCCCAATGCAAATGATGCAGCCACTGAATTAGTTAACAAGATCTCCAATGTGGTTAGCAATAACACTTCCACAACAATGATGCCTAGCAGGAAACGAATAATAAAACCTTGGATAACCCCTGGTCTTCTTAGATGCATTCGTAACCGCGACAAAATGTTTCGTAATACCAAGAGAAATCCCGATAATAATATTCTAATAGTAACTTACACGCGTTATAAACTTTTTTGTAACAATTTACTAAAAAAACTGAAAAGACTTTACGAACGTGAAGAATTTAAAAAATGTCGTAAAAATCCTAAAGCTACATGGAACCTTATTAAAAAGATTTCCAATCTTCAGACAAACAAATCATGTGCCAGTGAGCTGCTGACGATTACGTCTGATCCACACGCCTCGCTAAATATTGTCAACAGTCACTTTGCCAACGTGGGAAAGGCTCTAGCTTCCAAAATTACTCCTCGCAACGATCAGGCTTCCGGTCCTGAAAACCCTGGTGTACCTTGTTCTGACCCTAGCTCGATGGGTATCTTTAGCACGGACGCTGCCGAAATAGAGAGGATAATACTCGGCCTTAAAGTAAACGCTGCCGTGGGCTGGGACGGTATATCTGCTGCCCTGATTAAAGCTGCCAGACACGTACTTGTTCCAATTATCTGCCATGTATTTAATTTGTCATTGCAGACGGGAGTTTTCCCAACAGTATTTAAAAAAGCTGTTGTACATCCTATTCATAAGAGTGGGAGCAGAAGCAGTGTCAACAATTATAGACCAATTTCTGTGTTAACAACTCTATCTAAAATTTTGGAAAAAATCATTAATCTTAGGCTCGTTAACTATCTCAACTCAAAAAATATTTTACTAGACAATCAATTTGGTTTTCGCTCGGGTAAAAACACAGAAGATGCTGTTCTCAAATTGACTGGTACAGTTGCTACAAACTTAAATAGTAAATCCAAAACAATTGCTATTTTCCTAGACCTTTCAAAAGCTTTTGACACTGTTTCTGTTCCGCTCTTGCTGAATAAACTCCAAAAAATTGGAATTAGAGGATTATCACAGGATATCTTTAGGAGTTACCTTAGTGATCGGTCGCAGGTTGTAAAAATAGGTAACTATATGAGCAGTGAAGAAAACATGAGCTATGGCGTCCCCCAAGGTAGTGTTCTTGGACCTACGTTATTCCTAATTTATATAAACGACCTCTGCAGAATAAATATACCAAATTCGCACCTTATTGTCTACGCAGACGATACGGCTATAATTGTTCAAGGTAGAGATTGGCATGAAACCCGGTCTCATGCAGAGTACGCGTTACGAATAGTTTCAGAGTGGCTATCAAATAATTTGCTTACCCTAAACATGGAAAAGACTAAATTTATCACATTTGCTCCACGTTTAGCTTCTCAGCCACCTGCGCATTTCGCTTTGACTATCCACAACTGCCTATCCGCTATGAGTGATAACTGCTGCTGCAAATCTATCTCGCGAACAAATAGTATAAAATATTTAGGCGTAACAATTGACAGCACCATGTCCTGGAACGATCACATTGAATCATTGGTTGCACGAGTTAGAAAATTGATATTTGTTTTTAAAAAATTGCGTTCATCGGCGGATCTCCCTACGCTTAAAACAGTCTACTTTGCACTTGCGCACTCCATCCTAAACTATTGTATAAGCGTATGGGGAAGTTCCGGAAAGTGCTTAATGCTTCGTTTAGAAAGAGCGCAGCGCGCGGTTCTTAAAGTCATGACACACAAACCAATCCGTTTTCCGACCGATGAACTGTATGCCCAGTTGCAAATACCCAGGGTAAGGCACAGTTTTCTTTTAAACTCAATTTTACGCAAACATTCAGAACTTAGTTTCAGCCAGTCTTTTAGCAGCCAGAGTAAGCAGAAACGTAGACCTGTCAAAGTGTGCCCTGTGGTTCCAGCTAGTATCGGTATAGTTAAAAGGCAATACAACTTCATAAGCCCAGTCATTTATAACAAAATAAATGGGATTTTGAACATTTACCCCCTTACTTCACGCGAGTGTAAATCAATTACTCATAAGTGGCTCAGTTCTCAGTCTTACGAAGAGCTTGAAAAATTTGTAAAACTCTAAATACATATAATAAGAAAAACTGTCCTTTCATTCCCTCTGCCTTTCATAACACATAAACACTGAAACATACATACACCTTCAAAAACATACTCACACATCCACTCACGCGCATACACATACATACATAGACGACACTGACACACATTCATATAATATTATTAGTGCTTAAGATTGTATTAGTTCTTTTTCATATTTTAATTATTATTTTTTTTTTTTTTCTACTAAATATATATATATATATATTACTTGTCCATACAAATATCCGGAACGCTGTCGTCTCCCCTCTTGGAGGTGGGCGCTAATGGCCGCGACACAGTAGTTATTACTAATGCGGCTGTTAACGAACACATACTTTTTGTAAATGTGCTTCTTGTTCCAATAAATATTTTGTATTTGTATTTGTATACTACTGCTATAAAGAGGAAAGATTTGTTTGTTTGTATTGAATAGGCTCCGAAACTACTGAACCGATTTGAAAAATTCTTTCACTGTTTGGACGCTACACTATCCCCAGGTGACATAGGCTATATTTTATCCCCATATTCCCAAGGGAACGGGAACTATGCGAGTGAAACTGCGGGCCACTGCTAGTCTACTAATATAAAAGCGTCATTATGACTTTCCAGTGGTCAACTACTGACGCTCCATTGAAAGAAATGGCATAGAATGGTAATCTCGTTCATAATGACAAATGAATGTCAGACGTATGCGGTAGTCTGCTAAAATTTTGACAGTGCCTTTGATCAGACAGAGACCTACTATTAGAACGTCATTGTGCAGTCGTTGCTTTTAATAGCTCGGTTATAAAAAAGTATTACGAGACCATTGACCGACCAATGATCGACCATTATGAATTTAGCAGATTACGAACTTTTAGCAAAATGACAATGGGATCGTGTTGGAATGACAAAATAAAAATAGCAGACTTGGGGCCCAGTTGGTATGATTTCGGATGTGCTTAAACGATATACAGCCTAATGACGTCATACATTTTTTTGACGTAAATACGTCTTATTCTGGTATGCCTCCCCACCGTAAATACTGGTATTTAGCTGAATCCGGTTTGACTGGTAGCGGAACCCAAGACGGTTGTGAAAAGGCTAGCATAATAGCATAAGCATAATCAGCCTTTTATTTTAATGTTCCCACTGCTGGGACACATGCCTCCTCTCTAGGAGAGGGAACGGGCCGTAATACACCACGCGGGCCCAGTGCGGGTTGGTGAATGTCACATGTCTTCGAATTTTTGGTTCTAGGACATCCCGGTTTCCTCACGATGTTTTCCTTCACCGTTTTGGGAGCAGTGGTGAAAAGGCTAGGCAGATGATAAACACTTGATAAGTACCTATCTAAAATTAGGTATTCTAGTCCAGCAATCTACAAGCAATACTTAGCTATCTTTAATTATTATTACGGTTCAGAGAGCCATCAATCTACGTCGAGGTGCGGATAACAGCCGCAGTGTACTACAAATTATTTAGCGCTACTTTATGATATATATGCTGACCGTACTCTGCTGTAAAGTTTCTGGAATTGGTATTTTAGGTTAAACTGCATGGCATGTAGTCGGTCTGAGAAAAAAGGAAGAATTTTTTTTTTGGACTTACTTACCACGCACGGTACATAGAAATAACAATTCAGAAAAGAAAAGAAAGAACAGAAAGAAAAGAAAGAAAAGAAAGAAAAGAAAGAAAAGAAAGAAAAGAAAGAAAAGAAAGAAAAGAAAGAAAAGAAAGAAAAGAAAGAAAAGAAAGAAAAGAAAGAAAAGAAAGAAAAGAAAGAAAAGAAAGAAAAGAAAGAAAAGAAAGAAAATAAGCTTTTTTGGCAGTAACAGATAAAATGTAGATACATATAAGAGGAAACTTAATTTTAAAACACTGTGTGCTCCTCGGCTGCGCCAAATGGTCCAGTTCAGCAAAATGCCAGACAACTAGGAGCTGCTTGACGCTGGTTTTCAACTGAAACTTACGTTGAAGTGTACGGATGATATGGCCATACACGAATGATCCACGGGTTCCATTTCTCCAAATATTCCGAAGCTGAATAGCTGCGTCTTAAGATGTATCAATAATTTTCATCGCAATTTTACTCTGACCCAGCTCTTTCTATGAAATCTTGCAGTCGTACTCAACTAACAAGCTAAACGGAACAGATAAACTATTTACAAAACAGAAAAGACAAAATACACAACTCGGATTCGAATCCTTAACTTAAGGAGAAATGAAGCATGAACGGTATCCAGTGAAACCGACTCTCAAGTCGAAGTCGAAGTTGGTAAAAGTTTACACCTGTAGGTACAACTTTTAGGAGTATAAACTTGCTTTGGCTTCAGATATAGGGTTACTGGATGAGACTTTACACGTGTTTTTGAAAAAGATTGTAGTCACAAATGATGAGTGTTGTGTTCCACGTGCGCGCGTTTGTTTTGGTGTGTCTTCTCTGGCTAGTCAGCTATGAAATACCGGCCTCATCTAGTTTATAACGGCCAAAATACATTGATGTGTAAGTGTTATTTACAACCTACTTACAAAATAAATATCATTTATTTAAAAAATCTAATTTATTAGTCCGTCAGATAGATTGCCAAAAATTTAGGACACCTATTTTTTCTTTTTTCAAATAAACAAAATACGAAGACGATAGCGCAGGCTAAGCCATCTAGTGTTGCAAATCTGAAACTTTTACGTTGTAAATATTAGACCTGTGCTGCCACCTATAGGTACTTCCTGCACTCTCCGTTTAGGGGAACGTGCACGAAGTAGACTGTGCCATCTAGCGTTGCAAATTTGAAACTTATAAGTAAAATATACTTGACATTGACGCGTCTGTCCCTATATAGTGCGTTGAAAATTCACGTAACGTCACTACGTTTCTACAATTAGCGACGTGACGTCATCAGCCCCCACTCTTGAACTTTGATGCGCTTTATCTTTATAATTATTTTACGGTTTGAAATGACAAAAAATACGTGTCCAATATTTATTGAAAGTCGGTCGGACGAAATTGAATTATGATTTTTATAACTAGTTAAATGTCACCGCGGTCCGAAGCCAAGGGCAATTGGAAGAACACGGGTGGGTTTTATTCAGTTAAAGTCTGACACTTCCTTATTCCGATCCGAGAATTTCTTTTTTTTCCCCTCCTTAGATTTTTGGAGTATCAAAATGAAGGACTTGAGCGTAGGATCATAGTTGGTGGCGTCAAATCTGTGTTTGAATTAAAATGAATGCCACCAATTGCATTAGACCGGTACAAATGATTCGTTTGGAACTCTTAGTAATTTTTTGCGGTCTGCGGTTTTTATAAATGGGTTGGCGCAGTGGTTGAGCGATTGGCTGCTGTGCTACGTGTCGTGGGTTCGATTCCCGCACGGAACAAATATTTGTATGGCCTACAGAAAGTTGTTCCGGGTCTGGTTGTTTGTGTATGTGAGATTGTATGTTTGTAAACGCACCCAAGACACAGGAGAAATTCCTAGTTCGGGGCAACGTTTTTATGAAAAAAAAAAAAATGCTTGTATTTATTATAGCACTTCCAGTAACTCAAGTCATTACACATCCAGAACACTAATCTTAGAAAACAAACTCTTAAATTCCGCATCCATGTTTCAAATTTTGTTTCACTGCATTATTAAAGAGATGAACTTTTAACTATGAGGGGTTCGGGGGTCGGCAGAGGAGGTAGTCAAGTTATATCTTACTTTTAGGCCCAAAAGTTTCGGTTTGAAGAAAATTAAATCAGGCTTAATAGTGTCGGGTTTCATGGAAAAGGAAATACTTATTACAAGAAAATGTAAAAATACTACACAGGATCTTATTATTTTTATTATCGATTATCTTGACTCTTTTAAATCGATTGTCAATACGAAAAAAATATATGCATATGTGACCTGAAAAAAAGCCCAGTAACTGGATGGTGAGTTTTTGGCTTCTGACAAGCTTTACCGACTGTCAAATATATTTAATCGCAGTCTCTTAGATTTAAAAGTGTACTGTCATCTTTGACATGTCGTCCTCATCCCACCAGCCGCCCTCTGCCCTCAGACATCTAGTCACACTGTGAGTTACCATCCCTACTTTGTTGCTCTTCCGCTAATTCGTACCAAGCGTTTCCAATCGTCTTTTGTAATGCGCACAGCAAAGGAGTGGAACTCCCTGCCTGCTTCTGTGTTTCCGAACGCATTCAACCCTATCCTCTTCAAAGCTAGAGGGAAAAGGCGTCTTCTGGGTAAGCTCATTCCATCGTCCATTTTGTCTCTGTCACCTGTGACCTAGATTTTTGTTTCATATCGCATTGATAGTCGTTACGGGTATATTATTTAATATTATACACGGTTATTTGTAAAACACCAACAACCTGTTAAGAGGTCATTGTACTGTACAACTTTTACTATGGGACCAAACCTGAAATCGCGAAAAAATATCAGCTGTTCCTTACATTTATGTTCGTATAACTCATCAAAATGTAGGGGACAGCTGATTTTTTTTTCGCGATTTCAGGTTTGGTGCCATAGTAAAAGTTGTTCATAATGATGAGTACTATGACCTCTTAAAAGGTTGTTGGTGTTTTACAAATAACCCTGTATATAATATAAATATTTAATTATTATTATATAAATTATAATATATTACATATATTGTATATTATTTCGGGTAGACATAAGCCACAAAGTCTGAAAATCAGTATTGCTGAGGGTTACCGTATTATCCAGTAACTGGGCTTTTCAGGGTTGCTCCATCTACACTTCTAAACTATTTTATCTATACTAATATTATAAAGAGGAAAGATTTAATTGTTTGTTTGTATTGAATAGGCTCCGAAACTGCTAAACCTATTTCAATTTTTTTCCCCATTTTCCACAAGGGAACAGGAACTACGCGGGTGAAACCGCGGTAGGAGCAGCTTTTTTTTTGCGATTTCAGTGGTGGCCCCATAGTAAAAGTTGTACTTAATTATGAATACAGTAACCCTTTCAAAGGAATTGCGTTTTCTATACTACTATTATAAAGAGGAAAGGTTTGTTTGTTTGTTTGTATTTAATGGGCTCCGAAACTACTTAACCGATCTTAAAAATTCTTTCACTGTTGGGAAGCTACCCTATCCCCGGGTGACATAGGCTATATTTTATCCCTATATTCCTACGGGAACGGGAACTACGCGGGTGCAACCGCGAGGCACTGCTAGTACGTTATATAATTCTAAGCACCTATCTGTTGTCAACATCTCCTTTCTGTACAATAGGGTAGTTGACTAAAAAAATCTGATTAGTCCGTCTGATAGATTTCCAAAAAATATTGGACACGTATTTTTTCTTTTTTCACATAATCAAAAACTGAAGACGATACATTGCGTAAAAAACTTGTGTGACGTCACTACTCGCTACAATTTTTACCGGGCAGTGGCGTCACACGCTCCCACTCCTGATCTTTGATGCTTTTTATCTTCGTCACTTTTTATAGATTTGATAAAGGAAAAAATACGTGTCCAATATTTTTCTATAATCTGGCTGACGGACTAAACATAATCATATATTTTACTCGGGTAACATCCCTATTAGTTCTTTGAATTTGAATTCAGGACCTCATTTCCTAAATGCGTTTGTATTGCAATTACCCTTCGACTGCTTAGTCCGGCTGTCCAATCCAGAACTACCCTAAATTAAAGCCCTTATTTTTCGTACGAATACATCCCTTATTGCCTGTAATTATGCAAATTGGTACAGAAGCCACCCCTAAGCGCGTTTTAACATCCTCTAATCTTTGGGGCTCGATGATGGCTATTTATTTCACACTGCGGAACCAGTGGTTTGACTTTTTGGGGATCCTTAAATGTACAATAAATGATTTCAGATTAACATTCCGTGATTCCCTAAAAACGATTGGCGGTGGTGCTTGGATCAAAACCTTTTGACCAATTTTTTTTATAATTCAAAATTCAAATTTATTTATTTTGGGACCGCTACATCCACCGGTTAGTATACAAAAAAACTTAGAAACTATTGTTAGTACCTACTTGCTACTTGTACTGACTTGTACATGTCATATTATATGAACCGTCCATTGCCACTTTTGTTGATGTACAGTATGTAAAATAACAGAGGGCGTTCCCTTAAACTCGTTAATCTATATCATCAATGGACTAAAATAAAAATATCAGATTTGAAAAATCAGCATAAAATAATCCGAATTTAAAAAAAAAAATCTAAACATTCTGTTTAAAATCAGAATAGTAGCGCGGAATAGTACCCACTCGTAGTAGCAATGCCTGCACCGGCAAGTACGCGTGTACAGAGTGTTTCTTTAACGTATCAATTTAACATTTTTAGTGATTTAATACCTATTTAAAAAAATAAAAACATTTTGTTTTTGAATGGTAATATTTTTTTATCATATATGGATGCTATACTATTGCGGATTAACGGGAACGCCCTCTGTTAGTCAACATACTGTATATGTGCAGTTATGTAAACTGCTTTGGTCTATTTCCTCTTTCTTTCTTTTTTTCCATGGCTCTTTGACAGCATTCCAGCTTTTCACTGCGATCACACGTGCCTACCTCTAAACTTGACCCATCAATTTCCCGACCTCAATCGGAGTTGCTTAACCTCAAAACTATTACAATGACTTAGCGGCCACAATAAGGGCCTCACTATGAAACATGGATCAAAGGGTAGCTTTAACTTAGTTTCTTAAGGAATTTCACATAGTTTTGACTTGGTGAGGGTGGACCGACTTAAGGGGTTACTCTGAATTATTATTATTAGAATGTTTTAACATAACATAACTTCAAGTTTGTGTGCACGGGAAGGGTAGGTAGGAATCTAATGTATACACTAAATAGGGATGTTTCCTGAGTAAAAAATATATGATTATGTTTAGTCCGTCAGTTAGATTATAGAAAAATATTGGACACGTATTTTTTCCTTTATCAAAACTATAAAAACTGACGAAGATACAAAGCATCAAAGATCAGGAGTGGGAGCGTGTGACGTCACTGCCCGGTAAAAAATTTAGCAAGTAGTGACGTCACACGAGTTTTCAACGCACTGTATCGTCTTATTTTTTTGTTTACGTGAAAAAGAAAAAATACGTGCCCAATATTTTTTGGAAATCTATCCGACGGACTAATTAGATTTTTTTAGTTAACTACCCTATTTACCAATGGTTACATAATTTGATGCTTAAAAAATGAAATAAGTTATTTTAAAGAAAATTATACATCTATTTCAATTAAAATCGCACTATACATTCCCAAAAACTATGTTTTAGCGCCTTTATAATAAATCATCATCTCCCTAGCCTTTTCCCAACTATATTTGGGTCGGCTCCCAGTCATACCGGATTCAGCTGAATACCGGTATTTTACGCGGAGCGGCTACCAGACCTCCACAACCCATTAATTGGGTAAAACGGTATTTCTTGGCAAGACTGGAGTCAGATTTATGGCTTCTGACAATCCGTAACGACTGCCAAAGGTCTACAAATGACAGCCGGGACAAACGGCTTAACGTGCTTTTCGAGGCACGAAGGAAACTCGGTATGTTAAGATGTTCACCCATCCACAGACCAACCTTGGCAAACGTTGCTTAACCTTGAAGATGCGTGCGGCTGTTAGTCTTTACCCACGCCTTGATAATTAATAGTAAGAGTAATTTGTTCAAAGCGTTTCAACCTTGGAGGAAAAGACAAATGCCCCAGTCGTTCTCGTAGCTTCAACCTTTATTATTATGTTCGGGGGTGGACAGAGTAATATTTCGTGTCCAGAATTGATGAACTTTGAAGTTAGAAGTTAAAACTGTAATGAGGATGGATGTTTTCAGAAGATTTTTGTTGTTTTTTTTTTGTATTGTGTTCATTTTAAAATATTACCTCATAAATCTAAATAACTCAAACTGTACACAGTATTAAACAACCAAAACAGTTTTTAATTAAGTTCACATGGCTCGGTATGTTAAGATGGTCATATTAACATACCGAGTTTCCTTCGTGCCTCGGAAAGCACGCTAAGCCGTTTGTCCCGGCTGTCATTTGTAGACCTTTGGCAGTCGTTACGGATTGTCAGAAGCCAGTAAATCTGACTCCAGTCTTGCCAAGAAATACCGTGTTACCCAATTAATGGATTGTGGCGGTCTGGTATGCAGCCGCTCCGCGTAAAATACTGGTATCCAGCTGAATCCGGTATGACTGGGAGCCGACCCCAATATAGTTGGTAAAAGGCTAGGCAGATGATGATTTATTATAAAGGCGCTGAAACATAGTTTTTGGGAATGTATAGTGAGATTTTAATTGAAATAGATGTATAATTTTCTTTAAAATAACTTATTTCTTTGTTTAAGCATCAAATTATGTAACCATTGGTAAATAAGGTAGTTGACTAAGAAGTCTAATTAGTCCGTCAGATAGTTTTCCAAAAAAAAACATTGGACACGTATTTTTTTCCTTTTTCACGTAAACAAAAACGAATACAGTGCGTTGAAAACTCGTGTGACGTCACTACGTGCTACAATTTTTACCACGACGTGACATCACAAGCCCCCACTCGTGATCTGTGATGCTTTTCATCTTCGTCAATTTGCATTGTTTTTCTAATATGAAATAATGTAATAAACGTGTCGAATATTTTTCGATAATCTAACTGACGGAATAAATAGAATCATAGTGTTTTTACCCAGGAAACATCCCTATTTAGGGCTGTACCTATTTGTTCACCACCATGTCGTGTACCGATATACATACATATATGTAAAATTAAACACTTTACTTATTAACTGAATATGAAACTACGAAAAAAGCAAATCTCGAACATTTTGTCATTTTTTTTTTTTGTAATTATTGATAGGGTACCCGGGCGATTGACCACGATGGCATCTCACTTCGTGGGAACAGATGATGTGGATGACGATGAGGCACGCTTTTCTCGAAAAAACAAATACTAATACAGAACCTTTTTCATTTTGAAGTCTGTTAACAAAGGAAGAAGAATATGATGCATTTTTTTTTATCTTAACATTACAGAGCTTCAGAGGTGTATAAATTCAGCCAGAGTTGCGGAATTTGTCCGAAAAAATCACCGCAGCCTTAGAACACAAATGGCATTAAGTGGGACACGTTTGGGTTTTGGTCAGTAAGAGTCTGACACTCCCTTCCACTCCGCCCACAGCGGAAGAAATCATTTGATGATTTCCCATCCATGAAAAAGGTGCATAAACTTTCTTGCACATTCAAGTTTATATCAAGTCAATTCATTACGAAACTATGTAAATAACTTCAAATGAAAACAAATCCAACTAAAAAAACTACTTCCGCTTATCCCGGAATCCTGGAAATCAGTGTCTACACAAACCAATCTGTCCCATTTCTAACATCGAAACAGTAAACTCAAGTAATTTGTATAGTTATAGTTTGCAATGAACTCCCAAATTTTGATGAAGCCAAATTGCTTTGTCAAATCAGAACTTGTGAACGAGTCCTTGAGATTCCTTCAAGTTGTGAGGGCGATGGTCGTTTTGAGTTAAAGCATTTGACAGCATATCAGTTCTGTATAGAGTTTGAAATTGTAAATGATATTTATTTTGCAACTAGTCTACCTATATGGTCCTCACATTCACAATATGCTATATGAGAACCATGCAAATCTGTGCCTGATATGGTATTTTGAGGAAAGAACCACACAGATTTAAGTGGGCCTGTTCATTCAGTGCAAGCTTTTGTCAGTAGTCGAGTAGCTCAACTTACAAACAATAAGGAGCTCAACGACCCGACGAACAATGCCAAAGAAATGACATTTTGATAGGCTGCAAACGTACTCAAACTGCCGGATATCGTTAAATATACTTTAGCCAAGGAAAGAAAAGAAAATGTTTTTTTTTTCCGACATTAAAACCTTTTGTTTAACACATTAAGGCCCATATTCCAAAACGTAAACTCCAATTCCTTAGGATCTGGTCATTGATTGAAGTTCTCGAGCTCAAGAGATGAGTTTTGGTTGAGTAAGCGCGTTAAAGCACTTGCTCGCTCATCTCTTGGGTACGAAAACGTCAATTGGACCTGCTTTCATTGACATTTTCGTGCTCATTTTGGAACTGTCGAGTTGAGTTGGAGTGTACCACAGAGTACTTTTATATATAAATGGGAGTGTACGTTTTGGAATATGGGCCTTAACAGAGGAGAATGAGAATTAGGGCAGTAATTCAATAGGGATGTTTACCGATGAATAAAAATATGATCCTATTTTGTCCCGCAGTTAGATTATCGAAAAATATTGTACACGTATTTTTTGCTTTATCAAATCTATAAAAATTGACGAAGATAAAGAGCATCGAAGATCATGAGTGGGGGCTTGTGATATCACGACGTGGTAACAATCTTAGCACGAAGTGACGTCACATGAGTTTTCATCGTTTTTTGTTTGCGTAAAAAAATAAAAAACATGTGTCCAATAATTTTAGGAAGTCTATCTTACGGACTAATTTTAGGCAACTATCCTATTATGCCAATTTGCCTTTTCCCAAGTTGGTAAACAACTTGGATCGGATTCCAGCAGTATGTTTCCATCTTCTAAACGTTTTATTTAGTATAAATACCACTCATATATAATTTTTTTATTTTCTTTTTTTTCTTTTCATTTTAATTACCTACTTTTTTATGCTGCTCCACTGAAAGCCAGCGCTGTGGCTCTGTTCCAGCATAGTGCTGACCGATTTGTTTTGCGCGAATGAGATGCATATCTTTCCAACTTGCATAATATCCAATTTTTTGTAACGAAGTAACGCTGTGATGATTCTACCAACTTCTTGCGAATGTGCTCACGTGCCTTCACCTTAAAGGACAACCGACTGGTTGTCGTCCTGATGTTCAGAGGGAGCGCATTCCAAAGGATATTTTGGACTTTTGGACAATCTGTTATCTTTAATTAAAAAAGCATTCACAACTTTATTTCGCTTTACGCATAACAAGCCTCCTTGGATTACTTTTCATGAAATTTCTCATTAACTTCGTTAGGTTCTGGACTGCCAAGGAAATCTGGTTGCCTGGGTCTTCACCCCCCCCCCCCCCTTGTATTCTTCAATATCTTTTGCCGGCCAATTAGTGGTGCTGTATAAATGTGCTACCGTTTCTTATGATAATTAATTTAATGAACTTTATTTTTACTTACCAAAAAATGCCAAACAAAAACTACATTCCTTCAGATCTATTTTAGTAACTTCAAAAGATACCAGTTTAATTAAATGTTTGGCAAATACAGAATTTGCATACAAATAGGAAGATAAATAAAATAAAATACATGCTATAAGTATGTTAATTAATGTATCAACGATTTCTTTTATGTTATTTTGGGTATTTATAGCAGGCAATAATGAGGAAAAATATATGTGGAGTAGTTAAAATTAGATGAGAAAGAAAATACGTTTATTTGACTGGGTCAAAGCCATGCAACCAATTTTTAACCGACTTCTAAAAAAAAGAGTAGGTTCTCAATTCGGATGTTTGTATTTTTTTAAATGTTTTTTCGCGCACTCCGTCGCTTGCCCTGCGCTGCGCGCAATGCGCTTGAAAAATTCTTTTTTTGTTGGAAGGGTATACTTCCGAAATGGTCCCATGAAAATTTCATCGAAATCGAACAAGCCATTTTTTGTTAATTTCAATAAATGATAGTAAATCTAGCTGAAAGCTGTTTGTTTATTGTTTACACCAATTTATAACACGTACGCTGTGATGGGTATGTTTAGCTGGGAGTGAACCACTAAATATTGAAAAATAAAAAAGTTTTTTACAAAAATACAACCGACTTCTAAACAAAAAAAAAACAAAAAGTACAAAATAACTTAAATTTCGGAAGTTCAAAAACAAAAAAGCAAACAAAAACACCGAGTTCCGAAATTAAAGTTATTTTGTACTTTTTGTTTAAAAGTCGAATGTATTTTTTGTAAAAAGTTTTTTTTCTGGATAAATTAATAGAACAAATACATAGGTAGGTAGGTCCTTGGGCAAGCCATTATTGTGGCAATAATTCCCCTCTTTGGGGAGTGGTAAGAAAGGCGCCACTGGCATCCCCCCCTTCCATCAGACACAGGTGCTCACCGGACACGGTTGTTTCGAGTACCTGTTTCCAAAACGACACGCCCGGGTGTCACCAGTATGTGGAACTCTTGGCAGAGACGGTGGATCATGTAGTTGAGGTCTACCCTGCTTAGGCAGAGCCCTGCCGCCTCTTCGTCAAGGCGATTGCGGCGGTGACCTCTCGCGTCCGGCCCTAGTTCAATCCATGGTCCGGAGCGAGGGGCATGGGAAGCAGTCACCTTCTTCTGCAAAGCAGTAATGTAAGCGGAAGAGGAGGAGGGCCGCGTGACTTTTCGTGAAGACTTCCCCGGCGTCGAGAGTCGTAGTCTGATTCCCGGGCGTCGCGTGTTGCAGGCCGAATCCCGGCCATAGTATTAATAGCGGACCTATGGACGGCGAGCGATGAGAGAGGAGCTCGTGGTTTAATCATAACAGCCGCACTGATCGATCTTCAAGGCAACGTTTGCCGTAGTTGATCTCTCTTAACATACCGAGACTCCCTCGTGTCTCGGAAAGCTACTGGTCTCGGCTGTCATTTGTTATTATTTGGTTACGCATAGTCAGAAGCCAGAAAATCTAGCACTAGGCTTCTCAAGACCGTGTTCTTAGTTACTGGGTTATGGAAGTTATATAGATAGTCGCTCCACGTAGTAATAGTGGTATTTAGTTGAGTTCGGTTTGGTCCCGGCCGACCCCAATATAGTAGGGAAAAACAGATGGTAAGATCTTGGATAGTTCACGTGATTGTGCACGATGGGCAACTTGGATGTTCACGCATGTCCTGCGATGGTGCTCCACACTGGCACTGCGTTTGGATGGGTGAAGAATCATGTGGTTTTGGGTGAAAAGCCAGAAACTGAAGGTTATCTCCATTTCGTTTATTGTGGCGCACAACAATTTGTGCGCCACAATAAACGCAATGGAGATAACGGCATTCGTTACCACTACCGCCAAAATTCGATGCACACAACTTTAACAAAATATTAGTTTAAAAAACTATAAAACACGCTTTTAGCACGCACTAAAAATTACAAAATATTTCGGACATTTAGTTTGATGACTCAAGAGTTTTCCCTTTGCCAAATCTTCATTAGATAGCAGGTAAACATAAACAATATCAGTTCGTGATGAACGATAAATAATTACCTATGCGAACTGGTTATAAGTAGGTAATCATCTTTATTGAATACTAGCTGCTGCCCGCGACTTCGTCCCCGTGGAATCCCCGATTTTAAAACATTCTTTATCGCTGCTCCGCTCCTATTGGCTTAAGCGTGATGATATATAGCCTAAAGCCTTCCTCGATAAATGGTCTATTCAACCCAAAAAGATTTTTTCAATTCGAACCAGTAGTTCCTGAGATTAGCGCGTTCAAACAAACAAACAAACTCTTCAGGTTTATAATATTAGTACAGATTTACTATGATTCATTATGAAAGAAAGCGTGGAGCGTTTAACAAATATTGTAATTTAAAGTTGTATGCATTGAATTTTGTCACCCTGTACCATGATATCAGTTCGAATTTTGCATAATTATTAGGAATGGAATAGTTACATTACTTTTATCATTTGTTTTCTGATAAATATATGTTTATTTATGCTATAGAGTAGCAAACAAGCGTGCAGTTCTTCTCATAATAAGTGATCACCGTATTTGCAATACGAGGGGGGAAAACCAGCATTTTTTTTTACTCTTTTTCTGGCACGGTAAATGTTTCAAGATGGGATCCAGTGTATCAACCGATCTAACATCAGCAGCACAAATTCCTTTTGATTTGCTAGCAGCTACTGGTCTCGATGCAATATTGTTTCCAAAACAGGCCATTCTTCGAGGTACTTATGTATATTCTTTGCGATATTTCTTTTTGGCTTCAATACTGAGTTATCAGAAGCTGGATAACCCAGTGTCTGGGTTGTGGAGGTCAGAGAAGCAGTCGTTCCATGTAAAATACTAGTACTCAGCTGCGCCCGGTTCGACTAGAAACCTCTCCACTTTTTTTCTGTGTGTGTAATCATCAAAGACTTCCTCAGCTCTGGGCGGAGCGGAAGGAAGTGCCAGACTCTTACTTATTAAAACATACCCGAGTTTTTCCTAGTGCCCTTTGCGTTCCAGGGCTGCAGTGACTCTTTTGAACAAATTCCGCACCCTAGCAGGCACTGACCCTATGAGACCCCGTCTTGTTTGCTGACAGGCGCGCGTGGAACACGACTTATAGTAGACTTATAGTGACTTGATTTATGATTTCCATGTTGGATAATTGATTTTTTCCTACCTTTGGCATGTAATGACTGCATACTATTGTATAAATTCAAGTTCTTAAAACGCTACAGACAGATGTGTTGCTGGGGAGTTTGTTGCGACACTTCTTCTTCCCAGCTAAAACACTAGGAAGTGGTGACGGTTGGGCGTTTTGGGGGACTGTCTTTATGTAAAATTTGATGTTCAAAAAGTGCTGTCGCTCAGCCTAGTTTGAATATGAATTTTGATTTTGACACGCCGTCGACCCGGACCCTGGTTGTTATCGGACAGCGCACCACCTAAGCTCGCTATCCCCAGACCCGTGAGCCTCTCCACTTACTTGGAAAATACTAAGCAGATACATAGAAAACCTCGATTAGAATGTACATATATAGCAGGGTTTAAAACAGAAGAGAAGAGAAAGAGAATAAAAGTTGGTCCTTTTGCGAAAGTTGGTGACTTTTTGTCGGATTACTATATTAAAATAATAAAACTTTATTCTCAAGTAACATGACTCAACTGTGTTAGTAACAATTTTATTGTTTCTTATCCCTATGTATATGAGTCGCTACCACACGCCTACCACCGAGGTGGACAGCTTGCAGCAACGAGTCACATACATACAATCGAGTCTGCTCGCCATACAGCGCAGAATAAGGTTGGGGCTGGCTCGCACACGGCGCACCAGGGAAGCGCATCGTTTTCTCATCGAAAAAACAGTCGACTCGAGCTTCAGCAAACATTCCTGACGCACTGCAGAAGCAGGGCAACCTCATCAATATCCTGAACGCATCATTATATTGAACACTAGCTGTCCGCACAACTTCGTTTGTGTCACATTTTTCATGACTGCTCCGCTCCTATTGGTCTTAGCGTGATGATATATAGCCTATAGCCTTCCTCGATAAATGGGCTATCTAACACTGAAAGATTTTTTCCTGAGATTAGCGCGTTCAAACAAACAAACAAACTCTTCAGCTTTATAATATTAGTATAGATGAAGGACGCTGTACGATTTTTTTAAGTCGGCCCACAGACTGCACGTGTCGTGCCTTCCTGCAGATAAAACCAGATTGACAAAGAAGTATGATTATGTATTCCAGATAATGCATCGTATGACTACGTAGTTATTGGAGGTGGTTCAGCCGGCAGTGTGGTCTCCAGAAGACTAGCTGAAGACAGAAATGACACAGTTCTTGTCTTGGAGCATGGTGGCAATCCTCCTATTTCAGCCATGGTGAGAATCTTTGATAAAACGATTATAAATGTAAAATAGGGATGCTTCCTGATTTAAAAAATATGATTCTAATTAGTCCATCAGTTAGATTATAGAAAAATATTGGACACGTATTTTTTCTTTTATCAAATCTATAAAAACTGACGAAGATAAAAAGCATCAAAGATCAGGAGTGGGAGCGTGTGACGTCACTGCCCGGTAAAAATTGTAGCGGGTAGTGACGTCACACGAGTTTTCAACGCACTGTATCGTCTTCATTTTTTGTTTATGTGAAAAAAGAAAAAATACGTCTCCAATATTTTTTGGAAATCTATCTGACGGACTAATCAGCTTTTTTTTAGTTACTACAACACTGTACAACACTGTATTAACTTTAAATCAAATATTGAACTATATCAGGAAATCAATAATCTTTAATTGATTGGTAATTATGCCAATAACACTATTCGATTTGAAGCAAATAATTAGTGTTCGGAATATCGTTGTCACAATATTGTTTTCACCGTGATTGTCAAAGTCAATATATTTATTTCAATTTGGAATACTACAAGCGATCGAGGAGCTCGTGGCTAAAGAATAACAGCCGCGCAGGTCGATCTTCAAGGTTAAGCAACGCTTGCCAAGGTTGGTCTGTCGATGGGTGACCATCTTAACATACCAAGTTTGTTCCGTGCCTCGGAAGACACATTAAGCTGTTGGTCCCGGCTGATATTTGTAGATCTTTGGCAGTCGTTACGGATTGTCAGAAGCCAGAAAATCTGACACCAGTCTTGCCAAGAAGTACCGTGTTCCCCAGTTATTGGGTTGTGGAGGTCTGGTAGGCAGCCGCTCCACGTTAAATACTGGTATTCAGCTGAATCTGGTATGCCTGGAAACCGACCCCAATATAGGTGGGAAAAGGCTAGGCAGATGATGAATTGAACTACTACAAGCGTAATTGGTCATCCAACACTTTTAAGAGAAGATAAGCAGAGTGCGGGCAGGGATGATGATGATTATGCAAGCAAAACTCTATGCTGTTATTTGAGGTTTTTCGTACGGAATTTTACAGTTGAGGTGCTCGTGGCTAAATTTTAATCAGCAAGCCTAAGCAACGCTTGCCGAGTACGGTCTGTGGATGCCGAGATTCCTCCGTGCCTCGGAAAGCATGTTAAGCTATCGGTACAGCCAGAAAATTTGACACAATTCTTGCCAAGAATTACCATATTGGGTAACATGGTAATTCTTGGCAAGAATGGTGTCAAATTTTTAAGGTTTATGGGTTATAGAGGTAGGTAGCCGCTTTATGTAAAATACTGGTACTCGACTAAATCCAGTTTAACTGCAAACCAACCCTAATATAGTTGGGAAAATGATAGACAGATGATGTGGATTTTTTTAGTTAGCAGTCTGTTGTACGAATTCATGTTCGGCTGGTATCAATAAGCTTTTAAGCTATAAGGGACTGAAAACTGACAAAATAAATGGGATTAAGTACAAGCAACTTTTTTTTTTCTTGGTGCTAAATCATCAAACCTTTTTGCGACAGCGAAAGAGAGTGTCAGACTCTTACTGACTAAAATTCATCGGTGTCCTTCGTAATGCCCTTTGCGTTCCAGGGCCGCGTTGAGACTTTCAAACAGATTCCGCAACCCTGGCAAATTATGATACCCTGAGGTCCTTTTTTTTTAATTCTGGGTGGTAAATCATTAAATGACTTCTCCCGCTCCCGCTCTGGGCATAGTGGAATTGAGTGTCAGAATCTAACTGACTAAAACCCATCCGTATTCCTCATAATGCCCTTTGCGGTCCAGAGCCGCGGTGTCTCTATCGAAAAAATTCTGCAACCCTAGTGGCACTGACCCTAGTCTACGGGCATCGGTAGTCTAGTCTCCTTTGATCAGACGGCGAGTTACCCAACGCTTGCCATCGGCTCGCACCTATGGTAGCAGGGAATCGCCCTGCGACTACCGATGCCCGTGAGGACTCGTTCTCCCTCGCGCGGTCTGCCTCCTCCTTCACGGTGACCGTTTTCCATGCCTCCTCGCTCCGTACCATAGCGGCAATGATCATTGCCGCCGCCGATCGGCAACACAGTGTTAACACCCGGACGTGTTCTCCCGCCAAATCCGAAACAGGTTCCTCCCGAAACATATTTGTCCGGCGAATATCTGTGTCAGATGGAAGGTGAAGACGACATGGTGTCTCTCCAACCACTCTTCAAAGAGGGGTCTTATCGCCACAATTGTGGCGTGTCTAGCCCTGGGTTGCGACAGTCGCCGTCTCCATACCACCAGTCCACTGCGAAGCGATTTGCCGCGACAGCGCAGTTTTGCCCCAGCGTAGCCCCTCCACGCAACACGCGTAAACGTGCGCGAAGGATATAGACACATCTATGGCTTATATTTCTGGAAATACAGTTGTGATGTAAAATGTTAAATAATCTTTAAAACTTCTCATTTCAGATAGTTTCCCTCTTCTTCCTACTTCCGCATTCTCTTGTGGACCACAACTACACGTCGACTTATGACGACTACGCAGCGAGAAGCCAGAATAACTACACCATGATAACAGCAGGAAAAATGCTTGGTGGCAGCGATTCTCTCAACCATGTCATACATACAAGGGGATCAGCATCAGATTATGACTACTGGGCTAAACTTGCGAAAGACAAATCCTGGAAATACGAAAATATACTTCCTTACTTCAAGAAAAGCGAAAAAGTCGATGATAATGAAATTCTCAGTCAATACGGTGAATTTCATGGTACTGATGGACCTATGGGTCTCTCTAGACAACCTGAAAAAGAAGTTGTCAATTTATTGAAATCTTTTGCTGAAGTCGGCAACCCAACTGTTTTAGACCTGAATGCTGATAAGTATGTAGGTTATGTACAACCACAATACATGCTAGCTAATAAGAAAAGGCAGACACCTGGTTACGTGTACTTGAAACCTGTCAAAGATTATCCTAATTTCCATGTTTCCAAACACACAAGAGTAACTAGAATAATTTTTGAGGATAACGTTGCGGTAGCTGTCGAGGCTGTTTATGAAGGCAAAACCTATACGCTGAGAGCCAACAAAGAGATCATACTAAGTGCTGGAGTATTTAATACTCCTCAACTGCTCATGCTTTCTGGCATCGGTCCTAAAGAACACTTGGAATCTTTCAACATAAAAGTGTTAAAAGATCTACCAGTGGGAGATAATATGGTTGACCAAGTCTCTGTCACGGTGGTTCATAAGTTAAAAAAGTATCCAATACCAATTCCTAATCTACCAGCAGCTGCCTCAGATCTCTTGCAAGTTCCTTTCCCAGTCTTCATAGGTTTAGCAGCCTTGAACAAGTCTCAAATATATCCGGACTATCAGACCTTCAATTTATTCTTCCCACATGACTTACCTTACCTGACTATTGCTTGTGCTAAAGTTTTCGGCTTGCGATATGAAATATGTGATAGATGGCAAAAACAGGTAAAGAGTAGAGACTCACTCTTTACACTTCTTGCATTTTTAAAGCCGAAATCAAGAGGTTCTGTACGTTTGGGAAGTACAAATCCTTTCGCACATCCAGTTATTAAAACAGGATACTATACAAACAAAGAAGATTTGAAAGAGATGATAAAAATGGTGAAAGATTATGTAACTGTTGATGGTACTGAATATTTTAAAAATATTGGAGCTGAATTAGCTGGGCTTGATCTTCCAGAATGTGCTGGAATAGAAAAGGGTTCAGATGAATTTTGGAAATGCTATGTTTTAGAACATACGTGTAGTAGTTTTCATTTTGCTAGTACATGTCCTATGGGGACAGTGGTTGATGGCAAATTGAGGGTTAAGGGAGTGAAGAGACTACGGATAGTTGACGCCAGTGTAATACCTGAGATTCCTCGAGCTGCTCCTAATGCCGCTATTATCATGTTAGCAGAGAAAGCATCAGATATGATTAAACATGCTAATAAAAATGGTTAGTCGTTTACCAGTCTAGCAATGTAAATATAATCGGCTATAAAATTATTGAAAGCATCTGGGTTTTTATTTCGATAATAGATAAGTTTTGGAATTTAATAAATGTTATTGGAGGCACAGGTTTTGATTTCAATATTTTTTTGACCCCAAGACAATCACCAGCTTTCGAATATAAAAATAATAATTAAAATCGGTACACTCAGTAAAAATTTATGAGGTAAATAACACAGACGAAAAAAAAATAGAGTTGACTTGAGAATCTCCTTCTTTTTTGGAAGTCGGTTAAAAAAATTAAAACTTTAGCACACTGAAACAAATACGAGTAGCTGCGAAATTCTCGCGATATGCGAACTATTGCGAACTTCAAAATTGAGAAAAGTGACACATTCACACTTGAGAGCGCATGGCTCCGTACGGCATTTCATACAAATTTTCAAGTCCTTATTTTCCGAAATTTCTAAACCGATATAAATGAAACTTCACACATATAAGCAGGATACATAGGTCTAAAAGACCCATTATAAAGAACAATGTCAGATGTCCATAGTAATTTTGGCTCAATAAAAAATTTGCATGAACTGTGAACATTTTTACGTTTTTCTGTGTGGTTTAAAGTCAAAACCTTTTATGTGTTATCCATTTTTACATTGAACTTCTACAAAAGAAATTATTCAAACATTGTAAATTGGAGGTTATTTACGCCGTTTCATCTGGCGCATATCAACACATTTATACCACAATTAATACAACGTAGTTGATGGGATATTGTCACAAAATGTGTGGTATGGTATGGATCAGTCAACAAAAGGAATTCGCGAAGAAAACAATCGTACGCATAAAAAAATACCAACAACAACACAAGATTTTTGACATCTTCTGTAGTTTTTTTTTTTTTTTTTTTTTTGTTTTGTGGCTCCATCTTTTAACTAACGATGATTTTGCCAATGTCAAGGTTTGGAGAGGAACCAAAGAGTATCTTCTGTAGTTATTACTACCTGTCAGTTTAAGTGTGCGATCTTGACAGAACCTAATAGGGTTGCCATTACATTAAGATTTAGTTATCGAGCACAGGTCAGGAAAATCGATTTCTTAATCTTCGTTTTTATAAAATACTAAATGTATTTATAATAAACACCATGAAAGTATTATTAAGGTAAAACATAATAATAAAAGACAATCATTGTTAGGTGGTAAATAAAAAGTAAAGAGTAAATCGCTTTGATTCTTTAGAATAATCGATTACAGTGGCAGAACAGGTAATTACCTGAACCTTTTTTATTTATAAAAAAAAACCTGGAACATGATAATCAAAATGATTACTTATTAAAATAATTTTCTTTTCGAAAAGTTCTCGAAAGTAACTAAATATGTTATAGGAAGTAAGAATATTATATTTAAATAGTTGTGGGTAAAAACTTTGTGTCCGTGTGAATTTATTTTTAAAAGTTGTGTAGACCGAAACCTGACATTGTTCTTTCCATACAAACATAAATTTCCAGTTATCTTTTTTTAAATAAGACATTTCGAAAATATTTTTAACTAACTTTTTAGACCTATGTATCCTGCTTATATGTGTGATGTTTCATTAAAATCGTTTCAGTCATATCGCAAAATAGTGACTTGATTTGTATGATATGCCATAGGTACGGTGTACACGCTCTTAAACTTTTCGTGACCTTATTAGGTACCTACCTAATTCCTTTGGACCATGTAATGGTACAGTAAAATCAAATATTACCTACATTATTATTGCTTAACAAAATTTCCCACACGCACAATAATAAAATATTACATCAATATATACTTTTTAATGATGAAAAAAGACACCAGTTATTTCAAATTCTTAATTTATTTTATTTGATTACATTTTAATAATTATGTCTTGAAGTTTAATTTTGTTCTTTTACTTCAAAAACCTTTTAGTTGTACAAACATGAAAAGATTTTCTTGCAATGAAAACCTTTGAATTCGTAGTAAATCATCAACTAACAATGTTCAGTTATCATTCTCAATTATATCCGATGCTTTCTCTGCCAACATAATGACAGCAGCATTCGGAGCTGATCGAGGAATTTCAGGCATGACACTGGCATCAACTATCCTTAGCCTCTTGACACCTTTCACCCTCAATTTACCATCCACCACCTTCCCCATAGGGCAAGTACCAACATAATGATAGGGGCTACTAGTATGTTCCAAAGCATAGCACTCCCAAAATTCATCAGTGCCCACTTCTTTTCCAGCACACTCTTTAAGATCTAATCCTACAAGTTCAGCTCCGATTTTTCTAAAGTATTCTGTATCAGTAACAGTTACAAAATCTTTTATAACTCGCACCATCTCTTTCAAATCTTCTTTATTAGAATAGAAACCAGTTGTGATTACTGGATCTGCATAAGGATCTGTACTTCTCAAACGGACGGAACCTCTTGATTTCGGTTGAAGATAAGCAAGAAATGTGTACAAAGAATCTCTACTCTCAACCTGTTTTTGCCATCTGTCACATATCTCATCGCGCAGGCCAAACACTATGCCACAGGCTAAAGTCAAGTATGGCAAATCGTGTTCGAAGAGCAAACTATAGGCCTGGTAGTTAGGGTAAGTCTGAGACTTGTTAAAGGCTACTGAACCTGCCACGGCCGGGAAAGGAAATCTCAAAAGGTTTGGTACCTGTGACAGGAGATTGGGAATCGGAATTGGATACTTTTTCATCTTATGTACCATCGTTACCGAGACATGGTCAATCATATTGTCTCCTACTGGTAAATCTTTTAATACCTTTATATTGAAAGCTTCCAAGTGTTCTTTAGGACCAATGCCAGAAAGCATGAGCAGCTGAGGAGTATTAAATACTCCAGCACTTAGTATGATCTCTTTCTTGGCTCTCAGCGTATAGGTTTTGCCTTTATAAACAGCTTCGACAGCTACCGCAACGTTACCTTCAAAAATTATTCTAGTTACCCTTGTGTGTTTAGAAACATGGAAATTGGGTTTATTTTTGACACGTTTCAAGTATACGTAAGCGGGTGTCTGCCTTTTATTATCAGCTAACATGAACTGTGGATGTGTGTAACCAACATATTTGTCAGCGTTCAGGTCTAAGACAGTAGGATTACCAACTTCAGCAAAAGATTTCAAAATATCAATAACTTCTTTTTCTGGTTGCCTTGTGAGTCCCATAGGTCCATCAGTGCCATGAAATTCGCCATATTGGCGGAGGATTTCGTCATCATCCACTGTTTCGCTTTTCTTAAAATATGGAAGTATGTTTTCGTATTTCCAAGAGTCATCTTTAGCTATTTCGGCCCAGCGGTCATAATCTGCTGGAACTCCTCTTACATGGATGAAGTGGTTGAGAGAATCGCTTCCTCCGAGCATTTTGCCTGCAGTTAGCATTGTGTAGTTATTCTGACCCCTCGCTGCGTATTCGTCACGAGTTGACGTGTAGTTGTAGTCCACAATGGAATTCGGGAGTAAGACGAAAAGTAAGGCTATCTGAAATGAGAACAAAGTTTATTTTATTTATTTATCTTTGTACACGTCTGTCTTCAGTCTTCTCCATACATCAACATTGTATTTATAAAAATCAATACGAAATGAAATACAGATTGAACAGTACTAGTAATTATTTAAGACCTTCAGAATATTTTGTCGCCAAGTCTAGCTATCAGTGCTAAAGTGATTACGGCAAAGCACTCAAAAAGTAATTGTGAAAATATCAATACGATACGATGGTCGATGGAAAAAATATATGACATGCCTGCCATGTAAAAACTGAACTAAAAAAATAAAAAAAAGGATAAATAATAATCTTTTCATCGCAGTTGGGGGACCTGTAAAGAACTATTAAATGGAACCGTCCCCCTTTAATTATCTTTTTTTTATTCATATCTTTTTTTGCTATGTACTGAACAGCTGATATTTATTGGTTCCATAGTAAATGTTTGTACATAATACAGATATCGCGTTTAATCTATTACACATTGTACGGGGTTTTTTGAACAGTCAAATAGTAATAAATTCAGTTTATATAACTGGAGCAGTGGTGGCCGAGTGGTAACGGCCGCGACTTACGATTTGTAGGTCCCGGGCTGAAACCCAGCCAAGCGCATTACTTTGTGTAATTAAATTCATCACCACTGCTCTCAAAACGGTGAAGGAAAACATCGTGAGGAAACCGTCATGTCCTAGAACCAAAAATCCGAAGACATGTGACATTCACCAACCCGCACTGGGCCCGCGTGGTGGATTACGACCCATTCCCTCTCCTAGAGTGGAGGCCTGTGTCCCAGCAGTGGGAACGTTAAAAGGCTGATTATGCTATGCACTTACCATAGCGGATATAGGCGGATTGCCACCTTGTTCCAACACTAAAACTGTATTATTGTTGTCTTCTGCAAGTCTGGTAGAGACCACGCAACCTGCAGAGCCGCCCCCAACCACTATGTAGTCGTAGAACGCATTATCTGTAATACAGAAAAAAAAACTACGTAATCTCATTTCATTGTTCTTTCACTATCCTACCTTCCTAGTTCTTAGTTTTGCGCTGGTGCAGTACTGCGGTTGCGGATAGCCTGAAACGTCGTAAATATATTAATTACTAGCTGACCCGCGCAACTACGTCTGCGTCACATAAGAGAGAAAGAAGAAAAAAAAAACGTTTTTGTAACATTTTTCATTGATGCTTAAACATGTTATTGTGGCTAATTTATAAAAGATAGATGAAAGATGATGATGATGATAGATGAAGGACTTTTTTGTAGATCTTTTGAATACGATCATCTTTTTTTATCCTCACTGCTCAGCTCCTATGTGTCTTAACGTTATGTTATATAGCCTATAACCTGCCCAGGAGTATGGACTATAATCGTACCAAATTTGGTTAAAATCCCTTCAGTAGTTTTTGACCCATGCGTGCACATACAGACAGACAGACAGACAAAAAATTTACTGATTGCATTTTTGGCATCAGTATCGATCACCAGTCATCCTCCAATATTAATTTTGAATATATATTCAATATACAGAATTTACCTCTCTACAGTTTTATTATGAGTATGGATTATTTTATTTTATTGTTGATGACTAGGTATATTTCGAGAATCAGAGGCAGACAAATCAAAAGATGAGCTGGTCCGGTATGGACCCGTTTAGGAAGAGACAGGAATCTTTAGACGAGGCCTTTGTCGTCAGTCAAGCTGTTCCATACAAACATCTAGTTGTCAACCATTCAAATGCAAGTTAGTTAGAAATGATTAAATCGATGTAATTTTAGTAAATAGGCATTTACTAGGCATTTAGGCAGATTTTCTGGCTTCTGACAATCCATAACGACTGCCACAGGTCTACAAATGACAGCCGGGACCAACGGCTTAACGTGCTTTCCAAGGCACTAAGGAATTCGGTATGTTAACATGGCAATTTTTTAATTTTTAATTTTGTTACATATATTTTCGAGTCTTTTGGCGTCGAAACCCTCGGGCATTAGGGTCCTTGAGCTCGCAACGTATTAAAAAAAAAAACTATTTACAAAAAATAAAACCGACTTCTAAACAAAAAAGTTATTTTATACTTTTTAGTTTTTTGTTTAGAAGTCGGTTTTATTTTTTGTAAAAAGTTTTTTTTATTTTCACTTTTTAGTGGTACCTACACCCCCTCCCCTCCCCCACCTAAACGAACCAATCACTTTGGTGTAAAAAAAAACGTACTGCTCCTTTGCAGAGTAAACTAAGAGGTCGTCAATGTAGACAATGTAGATATTTTTTTTTTAGATTTTTGTTGATTTTTCGAAAACCGCTTGGTTGATTTCGATAAAATTTCATGGGACCATTTGGGAAGTATACCCTTTCCAACCAAAAAAGAATTTTTCAAATCGGTTGACAAGCGACGGAGTTATGCGCGAACAAACAATAAAAAAAAAACATACAAACATCCGAATTGAGAACCTCCTCCTTTTTTAGAAGTCGGTTAAAAAAGGAAACTTCAGTTGACATTTCCCGCTACCCAAGAGCTGGCTTTACTTTGGCCAGAGGCTAAACATAGCCATTCAAAGTATGAATGCCACCAGTCTCTTGGCACATTACCAGCTCACAGTGGCTGCGTTAAGAACTAATTCTTTGATGATATATTTTAATTTATTGGCAGTTTAGTTAAGTTGCTTACAGAAACAAATTGAAAATGTAGATACAAATGTAAAGACAATGTTTTAGTAAATTTTCTTCAATTTATGGAATGGGGTCACCAAATTAATATAATTTAAAAAAAAAAACAGGAGGATATTTTTCGTATTTAAAAAGCGTTCAAGTACTAGTTCTAGTACTAAAAATAGTAGGGAAATTAGATATGTTTTTGACATTGTCAGTTCTCGAATGCGATCTGAAAGAGAAAGCTCCTTAAAAATATGAGAAAAGCCTTTTTTTCTAGATGGGAAATCATCAAATGACTTCTCCCGCTCTGGGCGGAGTGGAAGAGAGTGTAAGACTCTTACTGACTAAAACCCACCCGTGATCCTTCTAGTGCTCTTTGCGTTCCAGGGCCACAGTTACTCTTTCGAACAAATTCCGCAACCCTAGCAGGCACCGACCCTATGAGGCCCCGTTTTCGTTGTTGACAGCTCTTTGAGGCGCGCGTGGAACAACACATAACGTGTCGTCGACCCTGGCCTGGTTGCTATCGGACGGTAAGCCAGCCATAGCTCGCCATCCGCAGCCCCGCGCCTACGGTGGCCGGTAATCGCCCTGCGTTTCCCGACGCCCGGGGCGTCTTCTTCTGTTGCGGCGGCTGGGGCGCGAGGTTTCCCTCTCTCGTACGCATTCTGCCTCCTCCTTCGCTAGCATTACGGCTTCGCAAAAGGATGAGAATAGCCCCTTAGTTTATATCTTTTGACTTTTTAGGTTCTCAGAAGTACACAAGGTACATAATGAGTTGGCAGGTCAGCGAATCTATTCCATGTGTTTTTTTTTTTATGAAATGTATAGTCGTATAAAAAAATGTTTCAGAACATCAACCTGAGTAAATAATTTTCCTGCCGAACCTTGGGCTCTCGACAAAGTGTCATTCTATCAGCGAATTCTACAGTGTAGTTGGAACTAAAGCTTAGTGTACTGTGGCAGTTATAATAATATATAATATAGTGTCGACGTAGCTATGTTTCTACGGTAGCAAAACTGTCCACGTAGAGGCCACGTCTACCTCACGCTTTACAAAAGTGCCATTCTATCAGCGTCTACGAATGTCAAAATGTAAAAATTTAAAATATTAAACACATGACATTTTGACGTTTGTCAATTCCGTACATTTTGACATTAGCGTTCATCGAACAGCAGGCCAATTTTACAAATTTTTAACCAAATGTTCGATTTTGCACATCATTTGCCATGTGTGAAAAAAAAAATAGTGAAATGAATGTCTTTTTCTAAAAAATAATTACTTTATTTTTTAGAAAAAGACATTCATTTCACTATTTTTTTTTCTACTAAGATGCAATATAATTGTTTTTTTTTTACTAAGATACAAAAGCGAACGTTGATTTAAATTTAGTAGAATAGAGAAGATAAAATTGCAGAATTAATGAACATTTTGTTATTGAAATGATAAAATAGCATAAAAGAAGGACGACTGCAATGTTTCTATTGTAGTTAATATTGATTTTTAACAACTATTACGAATTAATATAACCTGAAATGGAACGTAAACAATCAGCGTCTAGTAACGTCACTGGTGTTATGACAACGAAAAGACGAACTTAAATTTTAATACATGACAGTTCATGATCTCTGGCAGATAGGAGTGACTTCATCATTCGTTTTCGCAAGAAAAGAAAAACAGTCAGTTTGTAATCGCAATTTTGGCAATACATTAAAGCGTATTATTTTTAACCGACTTCTAAAAAAGGAGGAGGTTCTCAATTCGGATGTTTGTATGTTTTTATTTTTTTTATTTTTTATTGTTTGTTCGCGCATAACTCCGTCGCTTGCCAACCGATTTGCAAAATTCTTTTTTATTGGAATCGAAGTCGAACAATCGGTTTTTGAAAAAATTAAAAAAATATCTACATTGACGACCTTTTAGTTTACTCTGCATTGGAGCAGTGCGTTTTTTTTACACTAATGTAATTGGTTCGTTTAGGTGGGGAGAGGGGCCCCTCCCCTCCCACCACCTAAAGTTAGTAAAGTTTAGGTACCACTAAAAAGTGAAAAATAAAAAACTTTTTACAAAAAAATACAACCGACTTTTCCACAAAAAATCAAAAAAGTACAAAATAACTTTAATTTCGGAACTCGGTGTTTGTGGTTCCTTTTTCATTTTTGAACACCGACTTCCGAAATTAAAGTTATTTTGTACTTTTTTGATTTTTTGTGGAAAAGTCGGTTGTATTTTTTTGTAAAAAGTTTTTTTTTTTAAATTTTGTATGGTCTATTTTACACGGAATTCTTTTAAATGAAAGCAATATGTAACGGTGAAGGAAAACATCGTGAGGAAACCGGCATGTCCTAGAACCAAAAATTCGAAGACATGTGACATTCACCAACCCGCACGGGGCCCGCGTGGTGGATCACGGCCCATTCCCTATCCTAGAGAGGAGGCCTGTGCCCCAGCAGTGGGAACATTAAAAGGCTGATTATGTATAATATGAAAATATTGCATGTTCCCTATTGGCATTCAAAGTGTCAATGGATTGGCGCCTCTTATCATTCCATTTTGAAACTAACTTGTACTGTGGCCGTACTACGATGTGGCAATGATATCATGATTCATTGTGAGGGAAAGGGATAGTGCTATTCGTCTTGTGTAACTCCGTCTCTCTCTCACACAGGAATCATGATGGATTTAAGACGTCATGGTAGGGCTGCTGTTCTCATAATGTTTGTGATCTGAAGACTGGAGAAGAAAAGTGACACTTACTTTTAAGAATGGCCTGTTTTGGCCACGGATGTTTATCGAGACCCGCGCCAGTAAGTGTAGTAAAAGGGATCTGGGTTAGTGAAACGATATCTCTTAACTCACTGGTCCCCATCTCCTAGCCTGAAAAAATACAAAAATAATATACACAGAATATTCTTTTTTATGTGAAACTAGCTTCTGTCCGCGACTTCGTCCCCGTGAAATCCCCGATTTTAAAACATTCTTTATCGCTGCTCCGCTCCTATTGGCTTAAGCGTGATGATATATAGCCTAAAGCCTTCCTCGATAAATGGTCTATTCAACCCAAAAAGAATTTTTCAATTCGAACCAGTAGTTCCTGAGATTAGCGCGTTCAAACAAACAAACAAACAAACTCTTCAGCTTTATAATATTAGTATAGATTTAACTATATAAATCCACTTGTCGTTTTCATTCAACCAATCTGCCTTTTTATAATACTTAGAAATTATAAAATGAGACGCTCGTGGCTAAAGAATAACAGCCGCACAGGTCGATCTTCAAGGTTAAGCAACGCTTGCCAAGGTTGGTCTGTGGATGGGTGACCATCCTAACATACCGAGTTTCCTCCGTGCCTCGGAAAGCACGTTAAGCCGTTGGTCCCGGCTGACATTTGTAGATCTTTGGCAGTCGTTACGGATTGTCAGAAGCCAGAAAATCTGACACCAGTCTTGCCAAGAAGTACCGTGCTACCCAGTTAATGGGTTGTGGAAGTCTGATAGGCAGCCGCTCCACGTAAAATACTGGTATTCAGCTGAATCCGGTATGACTGGAAGCCGACCCCAATATTGTTGGGAAAAGGCTAGGCAGATGATGAGGGTTTAAGATTTTAAAGATCTTGCCATCAATGACTGACGGCATTATGTGCTTTGCAATGGATGGTTACCCATGTATGGACTGAACTTAGCAAGCATCACTTATCTTCCTTTTGACTTTATTGACAACAGTTAGAGCTGATAATCCTTTAAGGTGAAGGCACGTGAGCACATTCGCAAGAAGTTGGTAGAATCATCACAATGTGAACTCGTTGGATTCGTTTTTCTCAATAACGTTGTTAATTCTATTTGTTTGTATGTATTTATGATTGTATTTTCCCTCTATGGTTTTCTTTCTTTTATGTTGCACCTGCCATGTTGTCTCTGCACCTACTACCCCAAGGTCGACTGGTAGAAAATGCCTATAGCATTAAGTCCGCCTTTGTACAGTTTTTTTACTAGTGCATAAAGTTTTAATAAATAAACAACGAATATGAAAAAACACATTGTCTGAAGTGCAAAGAAAAAACTAGGATACTTCAAGAAAAAAATAGTTAGATTATTCTGAAACGGTATTTACCTATGTAACTAACACCACTTATGTACTACGTACTAAAAAGTACTAGAAATAAATTGAAAAAACTTACAATTTCTTTTATATTATCTGAAGAAAACGGGAAAACGAACGAGCTGATAACAAAATAGAAAATTAAGTACTAATTACATACATATATCTAATTAATGTGCATATATTCAGCGTCTTTTATCAGTTGAATTTAGACCATAATGCAAAAACGGATTGTTCAGTTTCGTTTGCTGCTTAAATGCGTAGGCACACTTTTAATTGTAACTTAAAACATGAATACGATGCTATAGTTGTTTTTAAACTAGATAGCAAGTAAGTAATTTAATTAGGAATAAGCAGTAGATTTAGTGGAACGTGCTACGAAAAATATAGGATCGTATAACATACAGTATGTTAAATAACAGAGGGCGTTAATCCCTTAAACGTTAATCTATATCATTAATAGATTAAGATTAAAATATTAGCATAGAAAAATACACATAAAATAATCCGAATTAAAAAAATGATTGATTGACAATAAATTCGAAACATCCTGATTAAAATCAAAATAGTAGCGCGGAATAGTACTCGTAGTAGCAATGCCCAAACCGGCAAGTACGCGTGTACCAAGTGTTTCTTTAACGTATCAATTTAACATTTTTAGTGAATATTTTAATATTAAAAAAAAACATTTTGTATTTGAAAATGAAAATAATATATCTAGTTTTAATTTCCGCGAATATTAGTGGGTTGCAGGTATGCACCTCCCTCCTGCCCTATTATGCACATGCAAGATTACAAGGCAAATGCAAGAATTTTATGCACAAGCAGGAAAAATAAGAGTAATCTTGCATGTGCATAATATAGCGGGCAGGAGGGAGGTGCATACCTGCAACCCACTAATATTCGCGGAAATTAAGACTAGATATATTATTTTCATTTTCAAATTTAAAATGGATTTCCGCAAAGTAACGCCTGACTCAATCAATTTTAAAACATTTCGTATTCGAATGGTAATATTTTTTTTATCATATTATGAATGCTATACTATTGTGGGTTAACGAGAACGCCCACTGTTAGTTAACATACTGTATACAGAGTAAAACAGAAACAACGCAAAACCGAAAGACGTCATTTATACTCATAATTATGAACAACTTTTAAAATGGGATAAAAAATATCCGGCCAAGCGCAGGTTGCATTCGCGCAAGAAAGTTTCCGTACTATTATCTATAAAAACGGCAAAAAAACATGATTTTTTGCCGTTTTTTCTGGATAGGAAATCACCACATGACTTCTTCCGCTCTGGGCGAAGTGGAAGGGAGTGCCAGACTCTTACTGACTAAAACCCACCCGTGATCCTTCTAGTGCCCTTTGCGTTCCACGAACGCGGAGACTTTGACTTTCGAACAAATTCCGAAACGAACCCCTTAAATATTTATTTTTTTGGTATTTGTTGTTACAGCGGCAACAGAAATACATGGTCTGCAGGTCTGTGGGCTTCTTCTTCTTTGCCAGCCTCTGGGCTTCCTTCAGCGATATCCTGATGATCCATGAGCAGAACTCGGCAAGCGTCACTTAACCTCAGAGACCAACTCCTGTATCTGTTTTTATACAGGGTTATTTTATATACCTGAAATCACGAAAAAAAAAACATCAGCACATCATGCATGTGCATAATATAGCGGGCGGGAGGGAGGTGCATACCTGCAACCCACAAATATTCGCGGAAATTAAAACTAGATATATTATTTTCATTTTCAAATTTAAAATGGATTTCCGCAAAGTAACGCCTGACTCAATCAATCCCATTGCAAAAGTTGTTCATAATGATGAGTACAATGACCTCTTAAGAGATTGTTGGTGTTTTACAAATAACCCTGTATAGCCACGTGTTCCGCGTTATTATTTGCTTCTGCAAACTACACAAATTAAAACTCAAGTCAGCAAACACCAAAAAATCCTCGCTAATGAATTCTCCCCGTTGGGAGAGGGTAAAGCAACAAATTCTCGTCCGTCACACAAGCGGTGTATGTAAAACAAAAACTGGTTAGTACATAACGAACGGTCATGCGGGCATGGACAGAGCCGACTTTGTTCGCCTCGGGTGGAAATGGGGTGAGCAAGCACCTAATAGTTACGAAGACTGTCTTAGAAAACAAGGAGTAAGTAACTGAAAAAAAATATCATCTAAAATATAACTTGTGAAAAAAACAAGTCTAGCTATTCAGTTCTTCTACCGTAAAAAGTTATAAGATCCAAGTATTGCCAAGTCGGTTAATTTATTCAGTCCCTCCTTAAGGGACCTTCTGTCTTAAGTTATTACGTAATTCGCTAACCTAACAATAACGCTAACCTAACATTCACAACTCGAGAGAATGTACTGGACGTACTCGTATTATATTTTCTTTTTCACGAATGCAACGCTAACTAGAACGTATCAAAACTCGCACTATTGCTGTTAACAAATTTTATGTAAGCTGATCTTAATATAATTTCAACAAGTCTTCAGAATATCATGTCCATACCCATTTTAAAAATGTTATGCTATTTTATGAAATGGTGTAAAATAAAATTGGCTAAATATTTTTTCTAAAAAATATCCTTCAAATCGTAAACACACAGTCACCCTTATTCTAGGCAAACTAGAAAGAAGAGATGGAAAAATAACCTAGTTTAAAATGTAGACTCTACGCAGTGGCCTTTTTAGGGATCCGCATCCAAAGAACTGAAACCGAAACTACAAATTCTGAGTGGTCGTGTGAATTTCGTGGCATCCAAATAAAATATTAAAACCATGAAAAGTTCCGATTTGGTAATGAGATCAGGCATAGAACCAACGGCTAAATCTTGCAAAGTCCGGGCCGCTGTAAAAACCCAAATGAAAAAATCCAATAACACTGCCCGACCCGAGAATCAAACCCACAAACAAAATATTCAGCACAAAGCACATAATACATCTTTTTATTTTATATTCTTTCAGTCAGTCAACAAATCGTTTAGTAGGTAGGTACATAGATACAACAAGATATCTACGTATCCCTTACGCTTAAAATACGAAACACTACGTAAGCTTGTCATTCTTATTTTGGTCTTCGTAATAATTATTATGAGTTCTCTTTACAAGGCAGATTATTATAAAACACAATATTTATTAGTTTATTATTTTTTGTCGTACATGTACTACAATGTAGTCTTTTTAACCCAAAGGTTGACTGGTAGAGAATGCCTTGTTGCATTAAGTCCGCCCATATACCACTATTGTACATAAACTATCAATAAACAAGACCTCAATTGTATCACCAAAATTAAGTTTCTGCAAAAGCGATATATTACAATTATATTTTTCAATTATGCACTCGTATATTCTATCTATCGATCGATAAAAACATATTAAACTGCAACGGATACGGAACTCGAACGTACCACGCTTGCTCGACTCACACTTGGCTCGTTTTTTTAAAGAAATCTTACGACAAAGCTTTCAAATGAACAACTGTATACAGGACGGATATTAGATACCCTTTTTTCATTTTTCCTCTCTTTGAGAATACGTGGGAGGATGTACATTGTTTTCATGAAAATTAGTTTCTCGGTTAGCTGCGTTTATTTTGCAGATTCGGATTGCTTATTTTATTGCGTCGAGTGTATGGTAATTTTTGATTGTTGATGCGTAGATTATTTAATTAATAATAGATAGGTTTGTTTCATTTGTATCAATTTTGGTTCTGAATTATTTAAAGTGTTGTAGAAATAACGCAAAACCTGTCAAGTCGTAATTTTGGTCATCAGTCTAGCGAAGGAGGAGGCGGACCGCGCGCGGGAGAGGGAAACCTCACGCCTCAGCCGCCGCAACAGAAGAAGCCCCGGGCGTCGGGAAACGCAGGCGATTCCCGGCCATCGGTTCAATACACGGAAAAAAAGGATTTCTTCTGCGAAGAATATCAATATTCTCAGAAAAATTGTTTCAGTCCAAGTAAATATTTTCTTAACTTAAGTAAATGTACTCAGTCGAAGAAAACCCGTTTACTCAAATTAAGAATAATAAATACTTGGTTTTAATTCTTGACTTGAGCAAATATTTTTGATTCAAGACTATTACAATCTTAATTGAAGAAAATATCTACTTTTTACTGAAGACTTTAAAAACTTTTCAAAACAAGATAATGGTGTTTTCATTCAAGAATATATTATATTTACTTTAAAACAGTTACATTATTTTTGACCTAAGATATACATTTTCTTAATCTAAAAAACTTTTACTCAATATAAGAATATGATACTCTTATTCATTTAAATTATTGTTTCTTGATTCAAGAATAGAAAGGTGGGTAATCTAAACCAATGTTTTTTTATTGTTAGTTTTGGTTGAAGAAGTTCAAATTACTTCCATTATGAGTTTAAAAAATCTAGTTGTAATATACTTAATTTAAGAATATATTATTAATCGAAGAATAAATTAGTCTCATTTCAAGAATACTTTTATTTTAACTGGAAAATATTGACTTACTTGAAACCAACACTTTTTTTCTTGTACCAATAAGGTGTATTTTCTTGATTCAAAGATTTCGCTTATTTTTGACTCAAGAAGCACTTTATTCTTAGTTCACGAGTTTCTACATCTTCTTCTAAAATGTTATTTGTTTCCTTACAAGAACTCAAAATTCTTCAATACAAAACAATATTGATTTGCATGTCAAGAATAATGTATTTTCGGTTGAAGAAGTTCAGATTCCTTCCATTAAGAATTTAAAAAATGTAGTTGTATATACTTACCTTAAGAATATATTATTAATCGAAGAATAAATTAATCTCATTTCAAGAATACTTTTATTTTAACTGGAAAATATTGACTTATTTGAAACCAACACTTTTTTTCTTGTACCAATAAGGTGTATTTTCTTGATTCAAAGATTTCGCTTATTTTTGACTCAAGAAGCACTTTATTCTTAGTTCAAGAGTTTCTACATCTTCTTCTAAAATGTTATTTGTTTTCTTACAAGAACTCAAAATTCTTCAATACAAAACAATATTGATTTGCATGTCAAGAATAATGTATTTTCGGTTGAAGAAGTTCAGATTCCTTCCATTAAGAATTTAAAAAATGTAGTTGTATATATACTTACCTTAAGAATATATTATTAATCGAAGAATAAATTAATCTCATTTCAAGAATACTTTTATTTTAACTGGAAAATATTGACTTATTTGAAACCAACACTTTTTTTCTTGTAGCAATAAGGTGTATTTTCTTGATTCAAAGATTTCGCTTATTTTTGACTCAAGAAGCACTTTATTCTTAGTTCAAGAGTTTCTACATCTTCTTCTAAAATGTTATTTGTTTTCTTACAAGAACTCAAAATTCTTCAATTTAAAACAATATTGATTTGCATGTCAAGAATAATGTATTTTCGGTTGAAGAAGTTCAGATTCCTTCCATTAAGAATTTAAAAAATGTAGTTAATATATTATTAATTGAAGAATACATTAATCTCATTTCAAGAATACTTTTAACTGGAAAATATTGACTTAGTTGAAACCAAGCCTTTTTTGGTTATAGGTACTAATAAGATGTATGTGGGATTGTATGGTAAAATAAGCGACCAGAATCCTTGTAAATACTGCTTGATAAATACTCCAATAAATAAATAATAAATACTTTCTCACTCGCACATATATTTCTCACATCCTTTCATCCGTTAATTTTATCGAATTCTGTGCAGTTTTGTGAATTTTAAAATCAACCCCTATTCTACCCCTTAGGGGATGAATTTTCAAAAATCCTGAACCGCATATTTCTTTATTTCCTACCAAAAGAATAAATTTGAATTTTCATGTCCCTAACTTAAGAAATGGTGGGTTTCCCACACAAACTTTCATTCCCTATATAAAATAAAAAGTAGCCTATGTCCTTCCCCAGGATATCATCTATAGTCTTGCCAAATTTTATCGAAATCCGTTCAATGGTTTAGGCGTGAAAAGGTAACAGACAGACAGACAGACAGTTACTTTCGAATTTATAATATTAGTATGGATGCGCTCACTCATCACAGATTGCGCAAACTATGTGCAAGGAAAGAAAAATCTTTTTGCCAACGCGATCGAAGCCACGGGCAAAAGCTAGTAGTTAATAATACAAGGTACTCAAGGGTGGTTATAGTGGATTGAGTACCTTGTATTATTAACTATACAAGGTACTCCATCCACTATAACCACCCAAACCCATAGCCCAATATATTTTGTTTCCATGTTCTGCAATAGTCCTGCATCATCCAGGGGTTATCCTTGGGTGCACTTGCATAGGGCATACAGGAATAATCGTGGGTTAGTGCCTTCTCATAATGTAAAATGGTCTAAGGGGCCTCTGCAAGTTGGCTTCGGCCCCTCGTACGCCTTCCAAAGGTCCGGGACCCAAGGGTCTCGTGATATGTCAAAGAATAATAAATCATTTATTTGCATAAAACATAGTAGGTATACAATGGTGTTAAATATTAATAAAAAGGCATAAACAGGTACAGCTAGGACAAAAAAATAGCATAGCATAGCATGCAAAACCTTTGGGTTTTTGAAAATGTGACCGTTCTATGGCATCAACATTTTTTATCCATAAATTCTTTTATACTTTATAAGTTACACTCATTTAACCACTCGTTGTTAACTAACCAGGTACCTACTTACCCACATCATGTTCACAATAACTACCTACTAAGCTAGCGATTTAACCGTTAATTAACCTTATCTAGATAGAAACCTATAGTAGGTATTTACTAGCGCCTCTACCCGGCTTCGCCCGTTTTTTTGGTAGGTACGAAGATCGACAATTGTTTTTTTCGACCTCCCCGGAGTTCATCGTGATAAGTCTTTTAGTATGGCTAGGTAGGTAAAGTACCCGTCACGAGAAGCTATAAATTATGTAAACAAACATCTTTTACTAAGTAAACATTTTATACTGCGAGATAATAATAAATTGACCATATTCAATCGACATGAAATATAGACGGGTTATATGAAAGTAACAACCTATTTAATTTAGTCGGATCATATTTTAACGACGCAAAGCGCTATCGTTTGTGTTTTTTGGTACCGGAACGCGTCCGTCGCAGGGATTGTATTGTAAACTATCGGGACGCCCCATTTTGAAATAAACGCGTCATTCGAGTTTCGAATGCGTTTTGTTGGTCCAAATTTTGTGAACTCCTGAACACTTGTTTACAAAATTTATAGCTTCTCATGACGGTTACTTTAGGTACCTATACCTATTTACGCATAATGAATATAAGTAGGTAAGCTAATCAACATTATAAACCTTCCTCTTGAATAGGTAATCATGGAGTAGGTAGGACCTACTTAGTTACGGAGAAAAACGTGAACAGACAGCCGCGGCAGGGTAGGCACACTTTGCCTTTGGTACTTTTTACTTAGGTAGGTATTTTCTCTAAAACTAAAAGACCTAGGTAGGACTGAACTGTAACCTGAAGGTACCTATAAAACAACTTTGGATAGGTAAGTAGGTACCTATGATCTTAAAACCAAGACTTTTTGTCTTAACACAAGAAGACACTTTTTTGGAAATCCTTTTCATTTTGCTCAGACGTTACCTATGATTTTAAAACCAAGACTTTTTGTCTTAATACAAGAAGACACATTTTTAGAAATTCTTTTCATTTTGCTCAGACGCAGTGCTGCAAGCAGCAAAAAAAAAAATATTTTCACAAAAAAAAAATCGAGTTGCTTTTTTTGTCAAAACCAAGTTTATATTTTTTTCCTTACAAGAAAAACAATAGGCAGGGAAATAGAAAAGTTTAGCGTAGTTTATTTTACTTCTCTAAAAACTGTTTACACATAGCAATGAAAAATACCTCGAATTTGGGAAACTAGGTAAGCTTCCAAAAGTTGAAAACCCAATGAAAATCTGTTCCGTAGTTTTCGAGTGTACCTACTCGTATAATATCCACATTTTTTTGTTGATTGGAGTAAATTTTAAATAATCTGCCTTAGTTCCTTTTACATTTTTGTATTTTTATATTTTATATAACAGTTAAGACTCGCTGTTACACTATTATTAAAATAATATTGAACAGGCTCCATGGCGTTAACGGGCGAAGCCGCGAGCAAAAGCTACTGTAAAATAAAAAGAGAAGTCCTGACTGACTCTCATCAACGCCCAGCCCAAACCCTTGAACCTAGAAACTTGAAATTTTGCACAGAGGTTCCATAGATAATGTAGACAAGGAATAAGGAAGCATTTCCCGGTAGCACGTTCCCGTGGGATACCTATTTTCCGACATCCGCGAAGTTAAATAAAAGAAACAAATTAAAATTAACTATACCCCATTCACAAGAAGACATTTAAAGAAACCTTTTTTATAGTCCGTTCAACCGATTTTGATTTCTATTGCGTTGGTGATATGACAAATGGCAGCTGCAGTAACAGACTGTAAAAAGTTATCTTTGAATATCTAATCGTAATGTAAACGGAGTCTAGTTAAGTTTGTTTTTGACATAAATTATTTTCAACTACGGGACCTTGTGCGTGGTCCGACACGCACTGGGCCGGTTTTTATTAACTCTTAAAATATCGATTGCAACCATGTGTGCAGATAACAATAAAATTTCTGTTGTCTGCTAATTGCCGCGCGACGGGTAATATGATAAAGCAAAAAATTCGTGTCTAATATTTTTTTACTATTTGACTGACGGACTAAATAGACGTGTTTGGTGTAAAATTGGCTCACGGGTATTTTGCTCTTATTTTCTTAATAACTTGTTTTATCGAATAAGCTAATAAAAAGCGGATGTCCGTTTTTCGAGGCAAAAACAATACTGTGGGATGGCAACACTGTTAAAATATTCCGCGCGCCACGCAACCAATCAGAGGCCACAATTCATCGGAAGATAAAAATAAACAGCCAATAATGAGCAAGCGTGGCACAAGTACTTCAACTGCTGCGCCCGTTTATATCGTTTGTGACTTGTGCCGTTGTGCGTCTACTCATGGTCGACTCCCTTAGCTCAGCTTAAATTAAATATAAAGGACTGGACTGTTAAGACTACTGACTGGGCTGGCCTTAAACCTTTGCTGATTTGCATTATTGTACAAAAATGTCAGAATTAGAATTAGAAACGTGTCAATTATTAAAAAGCTGGGGCATCGAAGAACCAATAATTCAAAATTTTACAGGTAAGTCTTGTACCTCTAGTCTGTACACTAGACACTGCTAAGCTTTTTATTTATTTGATGTATTTGTATGTAGATATTCAGCTAATAGGTACATATCTCGATGGATGTAGGCATAAAGACCTAGTCTTAATTCTAAGTAAGCACCTCTCCGATAATGTTAATTACTGAATTCAACTATTTAATCGCATTTAACCAATTAGAATCATGGTAGAATAGCTCGTGCCTACCCTACATACCTGCGCCTACGTGACTAGGGAAGCTTAGAAAATTACTATAAGTACCTACCTACCTAATTATATCCGTATAGAGGTGGGCAAAGTGTATCATTTTTGCGATTGGAACATTTGTATCTGGAACACTGAAATGTTCCGGAACACTGATATGTTTCATTTGGCTCATTTGGATCATCGACTCAAAAGATTCAATTACCTACAGAATGTTTCGAATACACAAAGTTACGTCGCGGGCGTTTATTACAATAATCATCACTACGCAAAGAAATTCTAAACAGAACTCAATTGGAACTCAATAAGTTTTCGTAAACAAGCGCGAACGAACATAAACAATAATTATGACAAGTGCCGCATCAACGTAAAATGATAACTTGTTAATACACACATTGCATGCAAAAAACGACCGTATAGTGTTTGATACATAAGCGCCTTAGTGGTCATTTTTACGTCCATGAATACTGACAGCGAAAATCCGTACGAATTGAATGATACACTTCTCATACGACGCGAGTCAATAGTTTAGTTACTCAGTGTCTCAATTTGTCTCTTTCGCTCGTGGCTCAGTCGCCTCGCGAGCGACGTGTCGCGCGAAATGTTCCAGATCCAAATGATGCGTTTGAAACGTTGCTAGTGAACCAATCTTTTGAATCACTTCAGTGATCCGGATCAGTGAGTCGGTTCCGCAAAGAGTTACACACGCCTATATCCGTATTTCTAGCTCGCTCACGAATTTATACCTACTATGTATTTATACCTGCCTACCTACTACGACAGGACGCGTCGCGGTGTCTAACCAATTTGTTAATTTGATAATAATTATTGATAGGTAGGTATAGGTATATTATGTAGTAGGACAAATACCCGAAACAATTTTAATTCTGTTCTCTTGATTCAAGACTAAAATTCTTGGTACTTATTTATTATTTTCAGACAATGGCATTGATTTAAGTCATTTTAAAGACTTAACAAATGAGTTATTAAAAGAGCTGAGCCCAAAAATTTCCACGCGCATATTTCTGAAAAACAAAATTGACGAATATTTAACAGCAGAGGTTTGCATAACTTTATTATAGGTACCTATGTAGATTTACTAGTAAATAATATTTTGCAGGATGTTACTTAAGTAAAATAACAAAAATAAAGCAGTGCTGACACGGCTTAAATTTTATACAATAACTCGCTGCGCCCTGCGGTTCCATCCATGTGAATAATGATGAAAATTGGTGTTGATGATGACGGAAAGTACCCTATGTCCTTCCTCAGGATTCAAGCTATCTTCTTTCAAATTTCATTAAAACCCATTGAGCCGTTCAGCCGTAAAAAGCTACAGAGAGACAGAGATACTTTCGCTTTTATAATATTAGTCTGGATTTCTGATGGCTTTTTCATGGTACAGTTTTAATCCATTAAAGCCATATTATGCTAAAGTAGGTATTGAATTATTTCTCATTTCAGAATAAAACATCAACGGTCACTTCTGTGCCATTGTTCTCAAAACACAGAAACAGAAATCAATTACATCAGTGAACTGGAATCAGATTTCGAAGAAAATAATATTCTTGAAATGATAGGATGTCGGCCAGCATTTCCCGAATTTGACTTGAGAACATTACTTACCACATCACCTTCTGGAAGTAGCATACTCAAATATTATGAAACAAATAAACAACTGACAGTCAAACATAGAAATACACTCACAGACATTATCTGCAGACGTATTTTTACACGTGTTGTAAATCAGTAAGTACCTATTAATTTAGTTTTTACTTTGTATTACCACGTACATTATTAGCTCGAGGAACTGACGTCGGTTGGGGCACAAAGGTTTTCGAGTGGAGTCCACTCATCGAAAAGCGCAGTCTAAAACAGCCCCTCACTAAATGGATTTCAATATGAGTTCATGTTAAAGCCGCTCTAACACTAATTATTATCTGAAACAGAATTAATCTTTCTTAAAAGACTAGTAATTAGAAACACTAGTTACGTAATGCTTTCGTAGGTAGAGTAGCCATAGAGCTATTTTTTTGTGATTTAATTTACATTATTCACCATTTTCGCCTTATTTTAGATGTGCACAAAGAAGATGTTATTTGGCTGAAAAACAATTCAGAACCATGGGAATGTGTCATAAACAAATGGAAAACGACCCATGAACTCCGCCAAATTTCTGCTCATGAAACCGTAGTTGGGCTGATTGAAAATTGGCCTATATTAAATGACGTCAGAAGCGATGTCTTGGTAAGAAACATTAATTTCATCATGGAGAGACAAATAAGTTATGTTTTTTCTTTCACTCACATTAACTTATTTTCAGATTCAATTAGACTTTGATGCAATACATCCAGGAAGAGCGAATAAATTCTACATAAATTGGAATGAATTTATCAAAAAGATAATAGAAATAAAAAAAACAAATACTAACGAAGAAGTGGTGGCCTTGATCGAGTATATTAATGCATTAGATGACAATGGTTGGTACAAAATAGTAATTTAGTTTATATGATGCCATTTTTATTTTAGAAATGAGGCTAAATAATATACAAGTTTTTATTGAGGGCCTTGATATGCTTGCTCCTTGATATTTTCTGACAGAATAAATGTGAGAATTATGTACTTACTTATATTATTTATGTTAATGTTAATAGGTAAAGTTTATTTTATTCTAGATAAAAAACTTCCATCACAAATAAAATTGCTTTGCAATTTGGTGCCACCAAAAGGACACCTAAACAGGAGGCAAAAATTTTCAACTACCGAGTGTGTAGAAAGCTTCATTGTAAATGTCAAGGTAATTACACCAACAGGGTACTTTACATTAAATCCATACTTTAATTGACTGACTGAGATTAGTTCTCATCAACTAAGGTTGCTGAAACTGTGTCTTAAAATGTTTATCCCACGTCACCTGTAACTTGCGAACCCAAAAAATTGCAAAAATTCAAAGTGAGACCATCGAGTCAGGAGTGCAAACCTTTTTTTAGACAGCATTGTTTTTTTTTAGTTTCATTATATATGACTGATTTATAAAAAAAAAATTGAAACTTAACGTTATTTTTCTTTTTTTAGTCACCTGGCGATATACAATCAAAAATGGACGAAGTTTCTACGGATGCATATGGGAAAAAAAAACGGTACAGCCGTATATAATAGATGTTGGTGGAACATATTATCTTATTATAGATAAGGTCAGGTATGTTTTCCATTTTGAAATTAATGGGATACAATATAATGACAAAAATGTTATTTTGTACAAATATGATATTAACTATCCATTATTTTATAAAATTGACCAAGTTTTTTTAAAAGAAACTGATCTCAGTATTTTATCATTCTTGTGTACAGTGTTAAAAACGGTAGATTACAGTTCTCATTATATGTCATTTGTTGTGGAAAGTACAACGCAAACTAGATTAGTTCGTTTGGATGATTGTGATAGTACAACACCTACTTTATTAAGAAAATTAAATGAATGTTATTATGTGGATTTGAAGAGCTAAGAATATTCCGCATGTAATGATTTGTATTAAACTTGTTACTTAATTGTAATTTTCAAATATTTCAAAATATTGGGTAAAACAATCATTTTGAACACAAGAGATTTTATTTGGCGTCGTCATGGCAAATACTGTGGACCCTAAAGGGGTGGTAATTTTTTATTATAGCAGAGTAGTTTGCCATAATGCCAACGATTATACTCGTATATATTTCGTAAAAGCATTTTTTTTAACCTAAAGACGGTACCTATATAAGGTGTGTCTGTTCAAACACGATATCTCTTAAGGGGTCATTGTACTCATCATTATGAACAACTTTTACAATGGGACCAAATCTGAAATCGCGAAAAAAAAATCAACTCCTCCCTACATTTTGACGAGTTTGTTAAAGATAAATGTACTGAGCAGCTGATTTTTTTTTTCGCAATTTCAAGTTTGGTCCCATAAAGAGATTTCGTGTATGAACAGATACACCTTATATAAAGGGGATACCTTTATACTATTGTATCGTTGAAATGTGAAAAAGTCGCATAATAATGTAAGTTGTATAATCTGACTATTTGGTTTATATTTTGCTGCTCGATCGTAGGACAAGCTGCAGAGTTTGCGTTGTTGGTAACAAGCCACAATACAAGAGAGAACAGCAGAATAAAAACTAAATAATTGTAAGGTCAAGGTAGAAATATATAATCTATTAAACTAAAAAGTAATATAATAATATTTAGTAAAGCTACAGGAGAACCCCATCCTTAGTCACTAATCAAAGGCGCAGGACTAATAAAAGTTCGCGTATACATATTTTGTCGGGCCGCAGCTGTCGGGTCGCAGCGCAAAAATTTTATACGAACTATCACAAACTATGCCCGCTGCGCCCCGGCGTGGTGTGCGATAGTTCATATAAAATACATAAGAGCGATTTGAGCGGATTTTTGCGCTGCGAAATCGGCATAATTTCGTGTACGACCTCAATTTTTTTTTTATATTTTCTAAAAAGCTTGAGACGTGAAACGTCATGTTATTTTGCAGTATTTACATACCTATATTAAATTTAATTACAATTCACCTCTTAAAGTTATATTTATAAGTTGTATTACTCCCTGATGATGCGCCTAAGGATTGGGGCTGTTCTGTATCTTTACTATTTAAGTTCATACACTAAATATTATTTTGTTACTTTTTAGTTTAAAAGCTTGCTTTTAAAAATAAATAAGTTAATTTTATTTATTTCTATACTTAACCTTTTTGATAAATTAATTCTAAAGTATATGTATATAATTTATTCGCTCTTCCTGGATGCATTGCATGCAGCTATACTATCGTCCATTCAAATTTAGTTATTGTGTACCTACGTGTAAGAGTGACTAAAAAGTGTATTGTGTTTGTGTCAGTTGTGTGCATGTGATTTTATTTGGCGTCATCATGGCAAATACTGTGGACCCTAAAGGGGTGGTAATTTTTTTTATAGCAGAGTAGTTTGTCATGATGACTACCCTTAACGATTCAATATATTTCTGTAAAAGTATTGTTTTTGAACCTAAAGACGGACCTTTAAGGTATCCGCACTATTGTATCGTTGAGAAGTGTGTTGTTGGTAACAGGCCACAATGATGCCAAGACCGGACAGCAGAATGAAACTAAATAATAATTGTAAGGTCACACTAGAAATAAGATGTGTTTCTGTCCAGCTGGGCCCCGCGAGCTAGGCTCATAAAACTAGTAGCAATGCTTTGTTTGTTCAATGTACCTCATGAATTTATCAACAAGATCCAATGTACCTCGATCATTTTGATAGATATCACAATAAATCACCTCATCTATCATCTATCCTCAGCTATACTGCACTCGTAATACAAAAAAAAAAAATTGATCGCATGTACTCATAATGTACCTCTCGATTCATATATTAAATTCTAGGAAATTTTGATAGAACAGGAAAAATTCAGCATGAATGTTTTGTTTGAAAAAGACAAAACTTTCATGCTGAATTTCTCCTGTTCTATCAAAATTTCATTAAATTTAATACATGAATCGAGAGGTAAATTAAGAGTAGATGCGATCAATATTTTTATTTTTGCATTACGAGCGCAGTACCTACTATAGCTGAGGGTTCCGCTGGATAGATGAGGCGATTTATCGTGATTTCTATCAAAATGATCGAGGTACATTGGATCTTGTTGATAAATTCATGAGGTACATTGAACAAACAAAGCATTGCTACTAGTTTTATGAGCCTTTTTTTTTTTTTTTTTTTTGAGGGTGGGAAATCATCAAATAACTTCTCCCGCTCTGGGTGGAGCGGAAGGGCGTGTCAGACTTTTACTGACTAAAACCCACCCGTGTTCCTTCAGTTGCCTATGCCGCCAGGGCCGCGGTAACCCCTTCGGACAATCCGCGACAGTTTTATGAGCCTAGCTCGCGGGGTCCAGCTGGACAGAAACACATAGAAATAAGTAATATTAAAATGTTTCATAATGTTGATCATACACTGCTATTAGTACCCTGTTGAAATAATAGCGTGATAATAGAACTTATAACTTTCATATTTTAACGTAACTTGTAAGTGATTCATTTGATATTGAAATAATATCATTTATGTATGGCAGGCTTCATAGTTTAGTCTAACGGCCAAACCCAATAACCTACTGCCAGTAAAAACAGATCGCTACTGGTGACAGACAATATAATTCTATCTCTCCTTACGTCACTCCGTCCGTTCGTGTTCTTTTGTTTTATGTCTTAGATTATTGGGACGTTACAACCATAGATTGGGTTTAGCCGTAAGATTATTATTGTAGTATTATATAGAGGGTCTTAGGTTAAACGAGTGGCTGATCTACTTTAACGGAGTGCAGTACCCATCATTATGAACATCTTTTACTATGGGACCAATCCCGAAATCGCGAAAAAAAATCAGCTGTTCAGTACATTTATGTTCGCATAAGTCTTTAAAATGTAGGGAACAGCTGATTTTTTTTTCGCGATTTCAGGTTCGGTCCCATACTAAAAGTTGTTAATTTTCATGAGTACTATGCACTCCGTTAAAGTATGTCCCTCATTTAACTTAATATCCTGTATATTTAGGTATATTTTGTTAAAAATTGCCTATTTATGTTTATTTCAGTATTATTAATAAATATCTAAAAATAAATTGTATATTATTAAATCGCACATTAAAACTCTCTCATGAAAACAAATATTTTCAGATAACAATAGTAGAGGCTTCACCTGAGATTACATAGTTTCAGTATGAAACAAACAAGTCTTGTCTTGAAACAAATATGTCTTCAGCTAACAACAGTAGAGGCTTCACCCAAGATTACATAGTTTCAGTATGAAACAAACAAGTCTTGTCTTAAAACAAATATCTCTTCAGCTAACAATAGTAGAGGCTTCACCTAAGGTTACATAGTCTCAGTGTGAAGCAAATTAGTCTTGTCTTAAAACAAATATCTCTTCAGCTAACAACAGTAGAGGCTTCACCTAAGATTACATAGTTTCAGTATGAAACAAACAAGTCTCGTCTTAAAACAAATATCTCTTCAGCTAACAACAGTAGAGGCTTCACCCAAGATTACATAGTTTCAGTATGAAACAAACAAGTCTTGTCTTAAAACAAATATCTCTTCAGCTAACAACAATAGAGGCTTCACCCAAGATTACATAGTTTCAGTATGAAACAAACGAGTCTTGCCTTAAAACAAATATCTCTTCAGCTAACAACAGTAGAGGCTTCACCTAAGATTACATAGTTTCAGTATGAAACAAACGAGTCTTGTCTTAAAACAAATATCTCTTCAGCTAACAACAGTAGAGGCTTCACCCAAGATTACATAGTTTCAGTATGAAACAAACAAGTCTTGTCTTAAAACAAATATCTCTTCAGCTAACAACAGTAGAGGCTTCACCTAAGATTACATAGTTTCAGTATGAAACAAACAAGTCTTGTCTTAAAACAAATATCTCTTCAGCTAACAATAGTAGAGGCTTCACCTAAGATTACATAGTTTCAGTATGAAACAAACAAGTCTTGTCTTAAAACAAATATCTCTTCAGCTAACAACAGTAGAGGCTTCACCCAAGATTACATAGTTTCAGTATGAAACAAACAAGTCTTGTCTTAAAACAAATATCTCTTCAGCTAACAACAGTAGAGGCTTCACCTAAGATTACATAGTTTCAGTATGAAACAAACAAGTCTTGTCTTAAAACAAATATCTCTTCAGTTAAGAATAGTAGAAGCTTCGTTCAAGAATGTGTTGTCTTAGTGTGAAACATGATGAGTCTTGCTTCGAAAATAGACAAATCAAATTTTTAATGATTCTAAGAGAGAATACTCTTTTACTAAGACAAATAATATTCTTATAATTAAACATAAAAAATTCTTCATTTAAGTCTAATGTCTTCGAGGAAGACAATAAAACTAAGACAATATTTTACTTCATTCAAAAATATATTGTTTTCCCCATATATGAATCAATATTTGTCTTGACCAATAGGATATTGTCTTAATGTAAGACATCCTTTTTTTCCGTGTAGATCCAGAGATTACCCCTTACAACGTCACAAACTCACAAACGTTACCTCTTTATAATATTAGTATAGACATAGCGATATTAAGCTGATAAGTGTAAAGTAGACCACTACTTATGCTTTCGTTATAAATTTTACTCATATTTCAAAAGGTATAGATCTTTTGTGACATTCTTAAATTTTTAATTGTTCTTCTCACATGGTGACTTGCCAGCTCAGCCAGGAATCGAACATATTGTTTGGGAACATTTGTAAATGTTCCCAAACAATATGTTCGATTCCTTTTCATTGTAATCGATCGATTTATAAAGTAGGTAAAAAAGATGCAAAGATGACATTTTTTTTTCGTTGCTCTGCACTAGTAATTTCTCCACCAATGTATGTGTGTGTGTGTGATGTGTGTGTGTGAGTGTGTGTGTGCGTGTGTGATGTGTGTGTGTGAGTGTGAAATGTGTGTGCGTGTGTGATGTGTGTGTGTGGTGTGTGTGCAACTATCTGTAGGCCATACTAATATTTGTTGCGTGCAAGAATCGGACCTACGATACGCAGCGCAGCAGCCAATTGCTCAACCACTGCGCCAACTATGCATTCATTAAATCTGCCTGCCTTTTCCCAATTTTGTTTGTTTTTTTTTTTTAATTATCATATAGATATGCCCTTGACTGTAGTCTAGATCACAAGGTGACTGAGCTTACCCAGAAAAAGCCTGTTCACTCTAACTTTGATGGCTTTTATCTAGTTTGGAAATCAGGAGTTAGGTTAGGTTAGAAGCCTTATACATATGTTATGTTTTTAGTATTGAAACTGTAGTAGGTTAAGTACTGATTTTTTCCAATAAAAGTTATTATTATACTTTCTTAAATCGTTTTAAAATATAAAATATTAGCAGCGCTCCGCGGTTTTACCCGCGTAGTTCCCGTTCCCATGGGAATATGGGGATAAAATATAGCCTATGTTACTCAGGGTGAATGTAGCTTTCTAATGGTGAAAGAATTTTTGAAATCGGTCCAGTAGTTTTTGAGTTTATTCGTTACATACCAAAAAACAAAAATACAAAGCTTTCCTCTTTATAATGTTAGTATAGATAGTAGCCCATCGGGAACAGGGTTCAAGCTACTGGTGGCCAGGGCTCCTAAGAGAGGAACCTCCTAACAATACGCGCCGTGTCCAGGAGTACTGCTTTCTGCATCAAGATTATTAAGCCACGAGAAGATACATATACAGGGTTATTTGAAAAACACCAACAACCTACGTACAATTACCTCCTAAGAGGTTGTTGGTGTTTTTCAAATAACCCTGTATATGACAAAATTTATGACAGCAATATATATTGTCAGTTTCTCCATAAGTTTCATTAGACTGACCCCAAGAGAAATAGACTGACCCAAAGAGAAATGCATTACACAAATTATGTAGGCCATATACCAGTTTGTCCCAGCCGTTACCATAAACTAGCTAAACACATTTTTAATTAACAAACGACAAGTCCTGCGCACTGAGCTCAACATTCGCGAATTAATTATGTCCCGAAGCAACGCAGTCTCTTGGCAGAGCACGGGATTACCAGTTGGCAAGCATTTTACTATTATTTAAACCAAATACTGGGATATTTGGGGGGGATACGGGAGCGGCTTAGGTCGAGCTTGTCCAGTTTCTGGGCTGGTAAAAGCAATCTTCTATGGTGTTACCAATGTTTCAAAAAGGCTTTTTTGACTAAGACATGGCCGTATGATCTTTAAATGATATGTATTTCAACTGAAAGATGTCCACTGCTGGACATAGGCTTTCCCAAATGTCACCACATGTACCAAAAGCCAGAAGTCAAAAAGTCAAAAGTCAATGATATTTAAACTATAAGCATTTCAACCGAAAGACGTCAACTGCTGGACATAGGCCTCCCCAAGAGCCACCACCTGTACCAAAAGTCAAAAGTCATTGGTATTTCTACACTAATATTATAAAGAGGAAAGATTTCATTCTTATTTTGTTTGCATTGAATAGGTTCCGAAACTACTTGACCGATTTGAAAAAATCTTTCACTGTTGGGAAGCTACACTATCTCCGGTGAATATAGGCTATATTATATCCCCATATTCCCACGGGAACGGAAACTACGCGGGCAAAACCGCGGGACGATGCTAGTAAATCATTCCAACTGAAAGATCTTCACTGCTACCCAAGAGCCACCACATGTACTGTTTCGGTGCGAATTCCAGCACATTCACCAGGTCAAAACAGTGAAGGAAAACATCGTGAGGAAACCGGCATATCCTAGAACCAATAATTTGAAGGCATGTGACATTCACCAACCCGCACTGGGCCCGCGTGCTGGATTACGGCCCATTCCCTCTCCTAGAGAGGAGGCCTGTGTCCCAGCAGTGGGAACGTTATAAGGCTGATTATGCTTATGCATCAGGTCATCGGTCCACCTTATAGGAGGCCTTCGGATGCTGCATGTTTTGGTACACGGTCGCCAATCCAGATCCTCTCAGCCCCGTCGACCATTTGTTCTACAAGCAATGTGACCTGCAGTGCTATTCTGTAAGAACTCACGTGCGAATTCGATTCATAACTCATTTTCGATTACACGTCGTAACTCACCTGAAGTGAAAATTATTTGGTATTCTGACTGTCAAGTTAAATAACTTTTCACTTAAAAGTAGGTTGCTTCATCTATGTTCTCACTTAGTGGCGCTAGTGTAGTTTTCATCAAGTTACAGAATACCAAATACAGTTTTCACCGCAGAATCAGAAGTGAGCACTGGAGTGAGTTCTTACAGAAAAGCATTGCTGCACATAATTAATCGGGGTATGTCGGTTACCTTGATTCACCTACCGATTTCTTAATCCTTGTTCATACTAGCATAGCTTGATCGATTCAAAATATGGTCTATAAGTTTACGTCACTGTTTCATGCTGTAGGTATGTAAGTGTATTATTGATTTTTTTTTTGGTTTGTCCATTTTAAGCAATTCATATTTTCAAAGAAGTATTAAGTTCATTTGTACTCGTATCCAATACATTTATAAATTGATAACCATCACTTTTAAGTCAAATGACTTAAATCAGTTCCCCGAAATGAACGCCCATCATCATTTTCTAAAAAAAAAAATCATTAGGGCCCCAAGTCTGCTATTTTTTATAAATTTTTCATTCCAACACGATCCCATTGTCATTTTGCCAAAAAGTAAATAATCTGCTCAATTCATAATGGTCGATCATTGCTCGGTCAATGGTCTCGTAATACTTTTTGATAACCGAGACATTTAAAGCAATGAATGCACAATGATGTTCTAATGGTAGGTCACTGATCAAAGAAACTGACAAAATTTTAGCAGATTACCGCATACTTCTGTTATTCTTTTGTCATTATGTACGAGATAACCATTCTTTGCCATTTCTTTCAATGTAGTGTCAGTGGTTAACCACTGGAAAGTCATAATGACGCTTTTATATTAATAGATTAACAAACTTGTCAAAATCAACAATTATGAAATAGCAGACTTGAGGCCCAGTAACACACCAGGATCCATCAACAATGACTTATGTATATTTTAAGCATAATTATTATAATAGTATAGTCTTAATCTATTTATCAGTATCTATTCTTGTGAGATACAATGGACCAATAGCCAACAGATACAAAAACCTCAAAACCTTACCGAACAAGCTCGACACAACACACCCCCGTATCAACCCACCCCTAACTCCAGAGGAGAGAGCTATCCCATGTTACTCGCACTTAAATTTACTGCGCTGCCGTCCAGCTCATCCGACGCTTACTTGGACATGACCACCGCTGACCAATGTTCGAAGAAATATATAGGAAATATACATACCTATTTTTATGTATGGGAAATCTTCAAATGACTTCTCCCGATCTGGACGGAGTGGAAGGGAGTGTCAGATACTGACTAAAAGCAATCTGTGTTCAACCTGATGTCCTTTGCGATTCAGGGCCTCGGTGACTTGCGGAATTTGTTCGAAAGAGTCACCGCAGCCCTGGAACGCAAAGGGCACAAGAAGGAACACGGGTGGGTTTCAGTCAGTAAGAGTCTGACACTCCCTTCCGCTCCGTCCAGAGCGGGAGAAGTCATTTGACGATTTCCCATTCAAAACAAAAAGGACCTCGGTGACTCCTTCGAACAAATTCCTCAACCTGGACAAAATATACATTCATAGCGAATAAGTCGTTTAGTTTCTTGTCTCCACATAACTCACATATTGCAAAAACTAATTATTCTTTCAAAACTGTAACCGTGGAGTGCCTTGCCGGTTCTTCTCCATAGGAAATGAAAAATACGAACCGTGCTTCTGACGTTTAAGTGCCCCTAAAGGCTTGTGAACTAAAATATGTGTGAACTAAATTAAAAACCACTATATTTGGGAAAAAAGATAGAAGCAAGTAAGAGAGAAGATTTTTTTCTATACAGGGTGTTCCAGAAGTTCGTGACATATTATCAGGTTGCTGTTCTTTATCTGCAGGAGAGTAAAGAAAAAAAAAGTTTATTTTTTTTCAAAAAACACCTATCATAAAAAACGATTACATCGTTTAAAAAAATACTTTTTGAGCTGACAGATGTTAGTTCAAAATTCAAAAGTCATTTATTCAAACTAGGCTGATAGACAGCACTTTTAGAACGTCAAATTTCCCCAAAACGCACAGTTCAATCACAGATTTGACGCCACTAACTTCATCAGACTGCGTATATTGTTTCTTTACTGTATTTCAGTTACAGAACCCTTAAAAATGACCACGGACTTCTAGGACTCTGTATACCATATCTTTATACCAATCTGCACCAATAAATGTCCACGCATAACCCTTACTCCTCCATAGCATGAACTAAAGATATAATAATAGTTTTATACGCTGTACCCCGTTAATGGGGTCATTTGTGCCCCGTCTCGGGATAATCACGGTCAATTTGGTCACAATAATGTTGTGCGTTCGACCTGGGTGACGAAGGTACCCCATGGTGTTTTGTTAGGTAAATGATGTGGCAGTGTAGGTGTTAATTTGTTTTGTGGCATTCTTATGGTAGGTTACAGCTTGATGGGTTTATGTGATATGCTTCAAATAAATTGCAGAACTAGGATTTTAATAACACTTCCTGATTCCGTGCTGAATTCGGGGATTCCTGTGCTCGGTTGAATGCGATATAGTCTAATTTTGTGTAAATGATAAATTATAGTAGTAGGTAGGGTCCGATAGCAACCACGCCCGAGTCGACGGCGCGTCGTGTTCTACGCGCGCCTCAAAGAGCCGTCAGCAACTTAGACGGAGCCCCATAGGGTCAGTGCCTGCTAGAGTTGCGGAATTTGTTCGAAAGAGTCACCGCGGCCCTGGAACGCAAAGGGCACAAGAAGGATCACGGGTGGGTTTTAGTCAGTAAGAGTCTGACACTCCCTTCCGCTTCGCCCAGAGCGGAAGAATTCATTTGATGATTTGCCATGCAAAAAAAAGGTACCTAGTAGGTTGTAAGTAACATTTTCAAACGTCAGACGTTTTTGGTCGTTTTAAACTAGATGATGGTCGATGTTTCCTAGCTGACTACCCTGAGAAGAAACACCGAAACAATCTCCGATGTCAAAGTATCTTTTGAAGTCCATACAATCCGTACTGGTCAAATCATATGAGAACCATGTAGGTTGATGTCTGGAGTGGTATTTTGAGGAAAGTGCCACACAGATTTGAGTGGACCTGTCTAGAGAGTGCAAGCATTTGTCAGTTATCGTGTAGCTCAAACTTGAACTTTAAGGAGCTCAACGATTTGACAAAGTAAGAACATTTGGGTAGGCCACATAAAGAACTCAAACCGCCAGACACATGGAATGAACCTCTAATAGCGATCTACATGGTCCTCACATTCACAAAACGTTAAATAACTTTTTGTGACTTTTATTTGTTGTTAGTAAGCTTGCGTTTAAGAGCGTATACGCCGAACGGCATTTCATATAAATTTTCATGTCACTATTTTGCAAAATGACTGAACCGATTTTAATGAAACTTTACACACATAAGCAAGATACACAAATGTAGGTCTAAAAAATTAGTTGAAAACATTTTCGATAAATAGCGTTACCGTTAAATTAGACCCATTTAAAATTTTCCATACAAACATAAATTTCCAGTTATCTTTTTTTAAATAAGACATTTCGAAAATGTTTTAACTAACTTTTTACACCTATGTATCCTGCTTATATGTGTGGAGTTTCATTAAAATCGTTCCAGTCATTTGGCAAAATAGTGACTTGAAAATTTGTATGAAATGCCATACGGCGTACACGCTCTTAAATAGCTGTCTTATCTGATGGTAGGCGATGAAGCCTGATAAACCTATTAATCACATCATCGCTTTCTATCAGATGAGTTTTTATCTCACCTGATGGTAAGCAATGATGTGGTTAAAAATGGGGCGCACTTGTCTAGAAGTAACCTATTGATTACTGGACCTATTAAGAACAAAAGCAGTGTGAAATTCAAAAGGAATGTGAAAATGATAAGGTTTGTTGTAGTGCTCAGTATTTATAGACTGCACGAAGTCAGGGAGGTAGGTACAGCGAAGCGGAACTTAACTAACTGCACTTATAAGGGTTGGCGCGAGTGGGAAAATGGTTCGTTTATCTCGGTTTAAAGTAACTTTATTCCCAACTAGCTTCTGCCCGCGACTTCATCCGCGTGGAATAGTTACTTTACCCCCGATTTTGAAACTCTCAGCCCGATGTTTCATAAAAACTTTCATCCCCTATTTTATCCCCTTGGGGGTAGAATTAATCAAAATTCTTTCTTAGCGGATGCTAAAGTCATATCATCTACCTGCATGCCAAATTTCAGCCCGATCCGTTCAGTAGTTTGGGCTGTGCGTTGATAGATCACTATGTCAGTCAGTCACTTTTGAGTTATATATATTTAGATAAAGACATATCTCACTTGAGAACAAAAAAAAAAGAAAAGCATACATATATAGATTACAAAAAGTTCGAGGTAATATTATATTTACCCATCCAATGCATTAATTTCTCTAGAAGTGATCAATCCGCAATTATGTGCTGCCTAAGTTGAGTTTTGAATGCACTGAAACAGTGTAGATTTCTTATACAGGACGGTAATCTATAGTAATATTATAAAGCTGAAGAGTTTGTTTGTTTGAACGCGCTAATCTCAGGAACTACTGGTTCGAATTGAAATTTTTTTTTGGGTTGAATAGACCATTTATCGAGGAAGGCTTTAGGCTATATATCATCACGCTTAAGCCAATAGGAGCGATAAAGAATGTTTTAAAATCGGGGATTCCACGGGGACGAAGTCGCAGGCAGCAGCTAGTTTATTATAAAGTTGTGTTACTTTAAAAGTTAGCGCTTATTTTCCAGAATTAGTTCTTGTTTTAGGTAAGACTAGCAAGCTAACTATAGGAAAAATGTATTGTTCGTTTTGTTAAATATTTAGCTGAATTGAATAGTGTTGTATAGGTTACGCCCAACGAGCGAAAAACAGTTCCAAACGTGTTGTGCGCATCAAGCTTCGCAAATTTTGCGTCGTGGCATTTAAAATCGACGCTTAATTCGCGTTGTAGCCATTTGTAAGGAAACACAACGCGTTGTGTGAAAATAAAATAACAGTTTCAAAATTCAGCAGTAAGATGTGACCCATACATACTTACAACTAATACGGTAAGTCACATAGAAGCTTGTAAAAACCAAGATTTGGCGTAGCTGACAGTACATATAATTTTGGTACCTACATCGATATATCGATATGAATTAGATATTTTACTACATATAAAAAAGTAATTCTATTGAGTCCGACCGTTGGATTTTCAAAAAATATGGGTCACGTATTTCGACAAACGAAATACGTGTAGTAAATAAATAAATACGAGTAATAATAATTAATGAATGCGCATCAAACTTCAAGAGAGGGGCTGGTGACGTCACGTCGCTATTAAAAATTGTAGCACGTAGTGACGTCACGCGAGTTTTTAACGGACACTATCGTCTTCATTTTTTCTTTACGTGAAAAAAGAAAAAATACGTGTCCAATATTTTTTGGAAATCTATCTGACGGACTAATTACATTTTTCCAGTAAAATACCCTACTAAGCAGGTTTTCTTCCTCATAGTGAAAACTACAAATGAACAAATATTTACGGTATGCTTCAGTTTTCAACGCGCCACCCCTAAAGGCACCGGTGCATTTATCCCTCAAAGCGTAAGAGGGTAGCAGCGGACAAACCAGGTAAATAACGACATGTATTATATAATATACACAGGGCTACATAAAGGATACATTTCAAGGAGGTAGCTCACTTAGATGTTATTCTATTTTGTTTATTTTTCTTCGTATAAAGGGGTTTCTTGCTTTGTAGGGTTTATTGGTATACTTCAGCTATGTTCTAATTTTTCCTAGTGAATCTGATTTTCCTGAGTTTAAAACTAATTGGTAACTAAGCTTTAGTGGAAAGTCCAGAATTATTCGAAAGGAAATAATACTACCGGGATCAAAAGAATCTTATTCTAGGACAAAGTTTCGACGTGTGCCAATTTTTAACCGAGTTCTAAAAAAGGATGAGGTTCTCAAGTCAACTGTATTTAAATTTGATTGAGATTTGACGACTAGTATTTGGGTTATCCCTAGTAATGCGTGGTTTTGACTACATTGATGATGTTCTCATTCCTTCATGAAAAAATTAAATGATGTGCGATGGTTTGGAAGAGCATCTTAGTATTAGCAGAGATAGGAAACGGAACTCTTCAATAAATGGTAGCAAATCTGTCGGGATAGCTGAAATCTGAATGTTTTTTTATTGTTAACACCAATTCATACCACGTACGCTGTGATGGGTAGATACGTTTAGCTGGGAGTGCACCATTAAAAAGTGAAAAACAAAAAAAAAATACAACCGACTTCTAGTTAGAGTATATGCTTTTTGTGGTTTTTTTTTTCATGCAAATTCTTCTAGCTGTTATGACGTGAAGGAGAAAATCAGGCGGATTAAATCACATTTGCGTTTATAATCTTACTAGCAGTGTTCCACGGTTTCACCCGCGTTTTTCCCGTTCCCGTGGCGATTCGGGGGTAAAATATAGTCTACTAGCGACCCGCCCCGGCTTCACACGGGTGCAATGTATATACTAATGTTTCCTCTACTATAATATATGCATGTATTATACATATAAACCTTCCTTAAGAATCAGTCTATCTTTTAAAAAAAAACCGCATCAAAATCCGTTACGTAGTTTTGAAAGATCTAAGCATATGTACATAGGGACAAACGGCGGATAGCGACTTTGTTTTATACTATGATGATAATGACACTCCACAATAACGTAGCTTTGTATTGGTGAATAATTTTGAAAATCGGTACAGTAGATCCAGAGATTACCCCTTACAACGTCACAAACTCACAAACGTTACCTCTTTATCATATTAGTTTTGATTATTTTGTTATGCATATATTGTAAAAACTTAAATGATGGTTTCAGTATCCATTACATGTTTGATTTCGACCACAAATTAAATGACATTTTCACTAGAATAATTTTCAGTGGGAGCGATACAATTTTGAATGCGGTTTAATTAAATAATGATGAACATTATTAATTAGTATTTTCTGTGTTCAGTTAAAAACTGAAAGGGAAATAATGATACCAATTATTTTACTCTCTAAATAAAATGTATACTTAAGTAAGGATAACTTACTTAATTTTGTAGACGCGAATGTTTTTATGTATGGATGTATTGATGTATATTACTCTTTCATGATTTTTTATTGTGTCAGATAGTGTATTTTTTTTTTTAATTTATCATTTTCCAAAACAAATTATTATTTCTTATTCAGCATATATTTATGTCAATCAGCATATTATAATTTTACTAAATAGACCTGAATCTTCACAGAGTTTTGTAGGACATCCTTGCCACTATTAGTTAGGAGGATTTTAATTTATTTTTAGGTTAAGTGTATATATACATAGTTAGATTTAATGTTTATTAATTGGTGGTACATACAAAATAATAAAAAAGATTTGATATTACCCTATTTATGTTCATATGTAGACAGAAATATTAAACAGGACGCTTGGCTAGTATTATTGCTCGCTTTGTGCTACCAACAATGGAGGTACAGAACTTCATAACTTATTTACCTATGTCATTGTTAGAACAATGGTTTAACTGCGGGTTTGCTAAGTTTGTGCCTAGGTAATGTTGAGTAAAACAGTGAGGCACCATTGTCGTGTAGGCATCAAAGATGTAAATACGTATATAATATACTAGCTTCTGTTCGCGACTTTGTCCGCGTGGAATAGTTACTTTACCCCGATTTTGAAACTCTCAACCCGATCGGTTTAAAATTGACAAAGTTTCATTCAAATTTTCATCCCCTATTTTATCCCCTTGGGGGTAGAATTAATCAAAATCCTTTCTTAGCGTATGCCTACGTCATAGCATCTACCTGCATGCCAAATTTCAGCTCGATCCGTCCAGTGGTTTGGGCTGTGCGTTGATAGATCACTATGTCAGTCAGTCCCTTTAGAGTTTTATATATTTAGATAGATTTAAATACGTAAACGAAGATTTGTTGAACATTTTTTTAGCTCATAGTGGATTCTGGGCAGAGGCCTTTTTTTTATTTTTCTCGATGAGAAATCATCAATAGAGACGTCATTTAAAAATCTGATCCTGATGACATGGGTGAAGTAAGCTGTCCTTTCTTCTTATCCTAGGGATAGACAGATAATTTCAAGTTCTTGCACTGCACCTTGGTATTTATAGTTTTTTATTTATAAAAGCACAATTTTGATATCTTCTTTGGCAGATTAAACCCATATAGAGAGATAGAGGTAGAGTATGATTATTGTACAGAATTTGCAACATAAACTGTAAATATTTTTTTATACCTAATATCAAACTCTATTCAAACTCTGTATGTTTTTGGATAAAATAAAGATTATTATTATTGTTTATTATTATATGTATTCTTGTTCGCTACGCTTCTGTAATGTCCAGCAACATGCCATGATATCTATCTACTTCTACTTTTTTTGGATGGGAAATCATTAAATGATGTCTCCCGCTCTGGGCGGAGCGAAATGGAGTGTCAGACTCTTACTGACTGAAACCCACCCGTGTTCCTCCTAGTGCCCTTTGCGTTCTAGGGCAGCGGTGACTCTTTTGATCAAATTCCGCAACTCTGGGCAAACGCCTACCATACTTTTCCAGATACCTGTACTTATCTTGCGCCATCAGTACTAGCTTTAGTGGTGTGCATCCAGGTCATCTTGCCGGTTTTCTGGGCCGGACTTGGCAACGTTGTTCATACTGTGACACCCACTAACTGAAGTTTTTTACCCAGCGTTCATTACACATGCAGCCGATATGACCAGTCTCAATTGGGCCTTTTTTGCCCTCGTGCGTAATTGTTTTTTTGAGCGCAACGTGGTGTTCCGTATTTCTTTGGTATATTTTCTAAGGCTGAACTTTAAGCGCTCGGTGAGCTATCAGATACAAGCAAGTACCGTAGGTTAGGATCGGAAAGACACACATCTATTGCGCTCGAAGAAGATTTTAGACTTTCAACATTTATTTATTTAAAATTTATATACAATAGTGGTACATGTGTGGACTTAATACAATAAGGCATTCTCCACCAGTCAACTTTTGGGTTACAGCCGAAAGACTTCCACCGCTTAAAGTGTCTGTCACCTTCCATGCTTTCCTACGCCGCGATACCTGCCTTACAATAAAACATAACCTCAGTCAGACAAACAAAACAAAAGCTAGAATTACTAGAAAATACATAACACCTTAAAGCAAGTGAACCCACGAGTAAAACTAAATAATATCTAAACAAATAGTGTTCAAGAGCTACAAGAACCGATTAGCAATAGAAATAGAACAATGGTATCGATGGGAATGTACCAGCTAATCGTATAAGTCGATAACAAACCGGGAGCTTGGATCGTTAGCTATAGGGTAATAATCACACCAGTGACGCTTTTGCCTTACACCAAGAGAGCCGCAGAGACAGAAGTCCTGTCAGCTTCGGCGCCGAGTTCCTGTGCGTCGTCCACGTCAACGCTTGCTTGAGCCAGACCAAGCCGGTGACCCTGTAGTTTTAAAATCAAAGTCAAAGTCAATTCATTTATTTCAACTAGACCATTAAACGGCACTTTTGAACGTCAAAACATTTGAAAATAAAAATATTATAGTGACTCTCGTTGTCCATTCGCAAAAAGCTTCGCTTATGGAGAAGAACGGACAAGAAACTCCATAGTTCCATAATCGTCCGTCCGTCCCTTGCTGTCCCTCCAGCGACTCCCTAAGCCGAGGTCCGCACCTCACAAGGGGTTGCCCTAATCGAGTACTCGTTTAGTAAAAAAATAATATATTTTATAAAACAATTCCTACTTAATCCATAAATGCTATTATAATATTAATGAATATTTTAATGATAATTAAATGTAATAAATAAAAATAATAAATAAAACTGAAATCGAATCGAGTGGTAGAAAAACATGAACATTCTACTTTTCTATACTTCTATACTAATATTATAAAGAGGAATCTTTTTATTATTTTTGTATGTAACAAATAAACTCAAAAACCACTGAACCGATTTCAAAAATTCTTTCACCATTAGAAAGCTACATTCACCCTGAGTAACATTTTTTATACCATATTCCCACGGGAACGGGAACTACGCGGGTAAAACCGCGGGGTGCTGCTAGTTTTAAATAATAATAACCCTCTTCCTCTATCCTATCTTGTTGTGGCCGACAGGGTCCACAATGATCTAAAATTATGTAAATTTTATTTTTAACCGACTTCTAAAAAAGGAGGAGGTTCTCAATTCGGATGTTTGTATGTTTTTTTTTTTAATGTTTGTTCGCGCATAACTCCGTCGCTTGCCAACCGATTTGAAAAATTCTTTTTTTGGTGGAAAGGGTGTACTTCCCAAATAGTCCCATGAAAATTTTATCGAAATCGAACAAGCGGTTTTTTGTTAATTTCAATAAATGATAGCAAATCTGTTGGGTTAGCTGAAATCGCATGTTTGTTTATTGTTTACACCAATTTATACCACGTACGCTGTGATGGGTATGTTTAGCTGGGAGTGAACCACTAAAAAGGGAAAAATAAAAAACTTTTTACAAAAAATAAAACCGACTTCTAAACAAAAAATAAACTTTTTACAAAAAAATACAACCGACTTTTCCACAAAAAATCAAAAGAGTACAAAAAAACTTTAATTTCGGAACTCGATGTTTGTTTTTCATTTCTTGAACACCGACTTCCGAAATTAAAGTTATTTTGTACTTTTTTGATTTTTTGAGGAAAAGTCGGTTGTATTTTTTTTGCGAAAAGTTTTTTTTTTTTCACTTTTTAGTGGTACCTAAACCCCCTGCCCTCCCCCCACCTAAACGAACCAATTACATTAGTGTAAAAAAACGCACTGCTCCAATGCAGAGTAAACTAAAAGGTCGTCAATGTAGACAATGTAGATATGTTTTTAAGTTTTTTCGTTGATTTTTCAGAAACCGTTTGTTCGATTTCGATAAAATTTTCATGGGAAGTATACCCTTTTCCCCCTAGAATTTTTCAAATCGGTTGGCAAGCGACGGAGTTATGCGCGAACAAACAATAAAAAAAAAAAAAACATACAAACATCCGAATTGAGAACCTCCTCCTTTTTTAGAAGTCGGTTAAAAAACCAAAAAGTATAAAATAACTTTAATTTCGGAAGTCGGTGTGTTCAACAACAAAAAAGCAACCAAAAACACCGAGTTCCGAAATTAATGTTATTTTATACTTTTAGGTTTTTTTGTTTAGAAGTCGGTTTTATTTTTTGTAAAAAGTTTATTATTACCTACCACCTAAGTTCACATTGTGGAATGCAAATAAATGTAGTGAGTATAGTTTTAAGTTTTTTGGAAACTCCATAGTTCCATAATCGTCCGTCCGTCCCTTGCTGTCCCTCCAGCGACTCCCTAAGCCGAGGTCCGCACCTCACAAGGGGTTGCCCTAATCGAGTACTCGTTTAGTAAAAAAATAATATATTTTATAAAACAATTCCTACTTAATCCATAAATGCTATTATAATATTAATGAATATTTTAATGATAATTAAATGTAATAAATAAAAATAATAAATAAAACTGAAATCGAATCGAGTGGTAGAAAAACATGAACATTCTACTTTTCTATACTTCTATACTAATATTATAAAGAGGAATCTTTTTATTATTTTTGTATGTAACAAATAAACTCAAAAACCACTGAACCGATTTCAAAAATTCTTTCACCATTAGAAAGCTACATTCACCCTGAGTAACATTTTTTATACCATATTCCCACGGGAACGGGAACTACGCGGGTAAAACCGCGGGGTGCTGCTAGTTTTAAATAATAATAACCCTCTTCCTCTATCCTATCTTGTTGTGGCCGACAGGGTCCACAATGATCTAAAATTATGTAAATTTTATTTTTAACCGACTTCTAAAAAAGGAGGAGGTTCTCAATTCGGATGTTTGTATGTTTTTTTTTTTAATGTTTGTTCGCGCATAACTCCGTCGCTTGCCAACCGATTTGAAAAATTCTTTTTTTGGTGGAAAGGGTGTACTTCCCAAATAGTCCCATGAAAATTTTATCGAAATCGAACAAGCGGTTTTTTGTTAATTTCAATAAATGATAGCAAATCTGTTGGGTTAGCTGAAATCGCATGTTTGTTTATTGTTTACACCAATTTATACCACGTACGCTGTGATGGGTATGTTTAGCTGGGAGTGAACCACTAAAAAGGGAAAAATAAAAAACTTTTTACAAAAAATAAAACCGACTTCTAAACAAAAAATAAACTTTTTACAAAAAAATACAACCGACTTTTCCACAAAAAATCAAAAGAGTACAAAAAAACTTTAATTTCGGAACTCGATGTTTGTTTTTCATTTTTTGAACACCGACTTCCGAAATTAAAGTTATTTTGTACTTTTTTGATTTTTTGAGGAAAAGTCGGTTGTATTTTTTTTGTGAAAAGTTTTTTTTTTTCACTTTTTAGTGGTACCTAAACCCCCTGCCCTCCCCCCACCTAAACGAACCAATTACATTAGTGTAAAAAAACGCACTGCTCCAATGCAGAGTAAACTAAAAGGTCGTCAATGTAGACAATGTAGATATGTTTTTAAGTTTTTTCGTTGATTTTTCAGAAACCGTTTGTTCGATTTCGATAAAATTTTCATGGGAAGTATACCCTTTTCCCCCTAGAATTTTTCAAATCGGTTGGCAAGCGACGGAGTTATGCGCGAACAAACAATAAAAAAAAAAAAAACATACAAACATCCGAATTGAGAACCTCCTCCTTTTTTAGAAGTCGGTTAAAAAACCAAAAAGTATAAAATAACTTTAATTTCGGAAGTCGGTGTGTTCAACAACAAAAAAGCAACCAAAAACACCGAGTTCCGAAATTAATGTTATTTTATACTTTTAGGTTTTTTTGTTTAGAAGTCGGTTTTATTTTTTGTAAAAAGTTTATTATTACCTACCACCTAAGTTCACATTGTGGAATGCAAATAAATGTAGTGAGTATAGTTTTAAGTTTTTTGGAACCCTAACTTGAAGCTTAAGCTTATACTAAGACCGCCACAGGCAAGTCTTGCTAAACCGTTGACAACGCCGCCTAGAGGCCTTTGAAAAAAGACATGAATAAAAGATAAGGTATTCCCAATTTTTTAACTGAAATAACGGATGCAAAAGATTGACAGACAGAAGTCAGTAACTCCAAATTACTTTTCAGTCTACAGTTTGAACTAGAACGCTGCCAACATGAAAATATGTACCAACAAGGAATCCACGAAATTCGCTGCCACAAAAAGTTTAAAAAGAGTTCCTGACTCCCGGCCTAAGGCCTTTATCGAGTGCCCGCCGCACTCAGTAATAAAAACATGTTATTAAGGAAATATTAAAACAATCATAGGCATTGATTGATTTATTTCATATTTATGACTATAAACTTTTATATGGGTTATATTTTTCTTTGGTATGCGAAAAGTTTCGTAGTATTAGGGGGAAAGAGAGAACGATAGGGACTGAAAATAATGAATTTGAAGGATAAAATAATCGGACTATTTAATGTTCCTAGTTTTAGGATATCCGCTTCCAGCTAAGCAGCACCTATAGAATAGAATAGAATAGATCAGAATATAATATAATGGAATAGTATGGAATAATATAGAATAGAATGCAATAGAATGGAATAGAATGGAATAGAATGGAATAGAATGGAAAAGAATGGAATAGAATGGAATAGAATAGAATAGAATGGAATAGAATACTCTTTATTATGTACACCATATAAGTTACAGAAAATATGTGTGAAAAGGGACGTTGTCCACCACTTAGATTCTGTATGTCTATGTCTTCTTTTTAGTTCTTGAGCAGGTCAGTTTCTTATCAATGTTTTCTTTTACCATTTTTCTGTTTAGCTAAATTGCTCGCTAGCTTTGACCACTATGTCATCTGATGGTAAGCGATTATGTGGTCGTAGATGGAGCAAGATAGTCTAGAAGTAACTTATCAGGTCTTTACTTAAAGATCTTAGGCATTGCTTACAAACATGTGAGACAGTAATTAAACGCAAGCCTATTAACACTAAACAAAATACACAAAATGCGACGATATTCAACCGAGCACAGGAATTCCCGAATCTGGACCGAATTAAGAAGCGCCAGAGCGGCACGGAATTCCACTGTGAATACAATCAAACTTGGTTGTTTTGTTGAACGCGCTAATCTCAGGAACTAATGGTTCGAATTGAAAAATATGTTAGTGTTGGATAGCCCATTTATCGCGGAAGGCTATAGGCTATATAACATCACGCTACGACCAATAGGAGCGGAGCATCAATGGAAAATGTTGCAAAAACGGGTTTTTTCTCTCTTCTCTCTCTTATGTGACGCAGACGAAGTTGCGCGGGTCAACTGGTTTATAATATAACTAGCAGCGCCCCGCGGTTTTACCTGTATAGTTCCCGTTCCCGTAGGAATATGGGGATGAAATATATACTTATGCCAACCGGGGATAGTGTAGCTTCCCAATAGTGAAAGAATTTTTCAAATCGGTTCAGCAGTTTCGGAGCCTATTCAATACAAACAAATAATCAAATCTTTCCTCTTTATAATATTAGTATAGAAACAGCCGCAATGTTTGTTTGTTCCTGTGAACGCCCAATCTCTGGAACTACCAGCCGGATTTTAATAAACATTTTTTTTTTAATTAAAAAAATATTTAATAAAAATTCCTGTAATGATAGTGATGTCGAGTTAATAAATAAATATGATAGCTACGTTCATGAGGAAAGTGAGGAAGGCTAGAAGGTATGCGGAAACGTAAAATAACGGGATATGCGCGAACGAAGTCGCGAGTAAAAGCTAGTAGGTAAACAATCAACTCGTTAGTAAATCAATAAACAGTTACAAGCCTTGATTGATTTATTACATATTAATGGGCTATAAAGTGTGCTGCGATAAGCCTATTGTTTAGAGGGGCTTATTTATAGCTGCAGAAAAATATACATAGAAAAGCTGGTCTTATTTCTCAACATTCTTGGCTTTTAACTGACTTCCAGAAAAGGTGAAGGTTCTAAATGATAAATTATATTAATTTTGGCCAATCAGCCCTTATGAAAATAAATGAATATTAAAGAAAGTATTTTCATTCAAAAAATCACAGATTCAACTAACTTTGCGCCTGTGTTGTAAAAGGATTAGGCAGAGTTGTACCTACTTATTAAACCCATATTTCAACAGATCTGTTTTAAAAACTATGTAATGGGGATGGACCAATTGACATCAACGGGGCTCAATATAAGATTTATGAAAAATAAAACTCCCTCTTTTTCTGAGTGGGAAATCATCAAATGACTTGTCCCACTCTGGGCGGAGCGGAAGGGAGTGTCAGACTCTTACTGACTAAAACCCACCCGTGGTCCTTCTAGTGCCCTTTGCGTTCCAGGGCCGCGGTGACTCTTTCGAACAAATTCCGCAACTCTGGCTGACCGGGAGTTTAATAACAAGGTTCTGTTGAAAACCCTTACAATACGAATCCCGAAAAAGTAAATTGCTCTAAACGAGACCACAAGGCTAACATACCTTGTTACTCCGCAAAACAAGAAAAACAGTTCGTCTAACAAAATGTTGAGCTCAAACGTAACTTGGAACTTCTTAGAGCTCAACCTACAACCAAAAAATACTTCAAGTTTAACTTTAAAACTATGTGTAACGGAGTTCAAGAGTTGTTCTGAAATGTTTACAGTATTGCTTTGAGAATAAAGCTCCGTTTACAACGACTAAATTTTTATAAAAAAATTAATGCTCTTCGCAATAGTTTGTCATTCGTTGATCTTTGCCAGTAGGAAGTTAGTAAGGGGTAGTTGGTCGCTATATCGAATAGAATAGAATAGAATAGAATAGAATACTCTTTATTATGTACACCATACAAGTTACAGAAAATATAGACATAGAAAACATAAGACATAAAACATAACAGACATAGGGGTACACAATGGGCGGCCTTATCGCTTAAAGCGATCTTTTCAAGTCAATCTTTGGATGGATTTGAAAGAGAAAAAGGAAATACAGTACTGTAGGTAGTCTTAGGTGTACTACTCGTAATTAGCTATATAACGATCCGCTATATTCATTTCATAATCTTTGACAGTTTCAGTAATTTGCTCGTAAATTAAACTGTACCGAAGCAAGGACATTTAGGTAGGGACCTAAATGTCCTTACCGTACCGTTTGTCGAATTGTTGAGACCCTTAAAATTCTAAGTTGAGCAATACGACAACTGTCAGAAGCTTGAAGGTGTGCCACCAGTCTTGTTAAGCAATGTATAAAATCTTTTAATGTAATCTAATTAAGAAAATATAGCGCGTAAAAAATAACTTTTTAATGTTTTACTAATTGGCACGACTGATTTGTTGCGCCACTTCTTCTTCCCGGCTAAAACACAAGGAAGTGGTGACGGGCGTTCAAACAGTGTTGGCTCTCACCCTAGTTTTAATCAATGAGTTTTGATTTTGATCACGTTGTAAGTATCGAAAAAAGTGACTATGACGACATGTGATTTTTTTTTGTCCAAAAAAGATAAAATAAAAACATAATTGTCTATTTATTTTTAATATTTTTAAAATATTATATATTACTTTTTTGTTGTTTGAAATTAAGAGTCGCAACATTTTATTTTAATTGCTTTTTTAACAAAACTTTTTTATTAATATATTTTATCACCATATTCCCACGGGAACGGGACATACGCGGGTGAAACCGAGAGCCGGTGCTAGTATAAGTAGGTATATGTGTATTGACGACCGGCCTGTCATCTAGGCGTTCGGTGTTAATCTATTTGTGTAACGTAGGGTGAGTAATGGTCCATGCTAGATGAACAGCTGAGACCTAAGCATTATAGGAATTTAAACTTTTACCTACTGAATTAAGAATGGTTTTTGATGTTACTGAAATTGCTTTTTTATTTATGACTAGCAGCGCCCCGCTGTTTTACCTGCATTGTTCCCGTTTCCGTGGGAATATGGGGATAAAATATAGCCTATGTTACTCAGGGTGAATGTAGCTTTCTAATGGTGAAAGATTTTTTGAAATCAGTCCAGTAGTTTTTGAGTTTATTCGTTACATACAAAAATACAAAACTCCAAAAATACAAATCTTTCCTCTTTATAATATTAGTATAGATTTAGACAAGCGATCCGTCCCAGCTTTGCTCAGTTGGAAATTTATTTATATTACATTTATTTCTATACAATATTAATTCGATGACATGTGTTTGTTGTTTCACTTATTTTCTTTCCTTTTATTTTTATTTACTTTATTATTTATCGCTCACTACAAATCTACGTATATACTATACTATATATTATGTACATATATATTTACCTGTATATTTAACATCACACATAACTGATTTACATCCGTACACTTCAACGTTAGGTTCAGTTGAAAACCAGCGTCAGGCAGCTCCTAGTTGTCTGGCATTTTGCTGAACTGGACCTATTTGGCGCAGCCGTGGGTCACACAATGTTACTGTATTAAAAGTTTTGTATGTGCCAAATAAACCTATTTTCTTTCTTTCTATGTGTGTTATATAACCTTTTAGTTTATGTTTATTGTAGCCTTTTTGGGTAAATAGGTGCCCAACAAAATCTTTATTTTTAAGTCTAAAATCGCTAGCACGCATTGAATAAAAGGATAGCGCTACAAAAAATTGTTGCCCTTCAGCAGAGACTTGCTTCAGCTGTAATAAGAAAAAACGGCCAAGTGCGAGCCGGACTCACTCACGAAGGATTCCGTACCATTATCTATAAAAACTTTAGTTGTAAGGGAGTCCTCTTAAACATTTGTTTTTTTAAGTAGGTAATTATGTATATAACTAAATATTCTGGGAATATTTCAAGCATCTATCTGTAGTCATTATCAATAAAAAGTAAAAAAATCACGTTTGTTGTATATATATCTAGTTTTTTCTGTAATATTTATTTTATGCTGTTATTTAGTATTTGTTGTTATAGCAGCAACAGAAATACATAATCTGTGAAAATTTTATCAGTCTAACCATCACGGTTAATGAGATACAGCCTGGTAATAGACAGACAGACAGATGAACGGATAAAAAGCGGAGTCTAAATAGGGTCACGTTTTACCCGTAGGGTACGGAACCTAAAAAACGAACATTAAAACTGATAACAAACCTACCATCTGATACGACGAGTATATGACTCGTTTTGCTCATAATTAACGAACGATTAGATGCATTTAAATGAGTCCGTTCTCTCAATGGATAATTACTGACGCACCGTTGACTACGTAATGCTCGCACTGGGGACAAAGACTAAGTTAGAAAGAGACTGGACACGAGAAAAGGAAGGACTTTCTGGTCAAATATCGATCATGCATAGCGGCTAATCTAGGTGAGAAATATCATTTTGCTAGACAGATGCACGTAACTACTACTAATTAGTTAGTAGTTAGTTTAGTTCTATGTTTGATTTTATTTTTAACAATTAGGTTAGACGTTTTTGATTTTTTTTTACTTTGAAGTTTGAGTAATAAAATGTACAAGCAACGCGGTACAGTTTCACCCGCGTACCTCCCGTTCCCATGGGGATACTGGATAATAGGTAATATTAATAATGATTCGTTTTCAGAAATATACACATTTAAAGGATCATAAAGACTACAGTTTTGCTAATAAAAAGAAGCAACAGCAGAATAAAATATAGCCTTTGTTACTCGCTTATACTGTAGCTTAACATTGGTAAAAATGGTTGAAATCATTACAGTAATTTCAGAGCTGATTCCGTACAAACAAAAAAGTCTTTCTTCTTAATAATATCATCAGTATAAGTGCCTCTAGCTAAACCTTTCATAAACAACTTGTTTTTACCTAGTGGAACGTAATTAAATTAATATGAATGTAAGATATTGATGTGCAGAAATGTGTGCCCTCTGTTCCCTCACACACAAAGAGAGAGAAATAAGTCCCAGGACTACCAAACTCCAGTATGCCACTGAGAAAAAGTTAAACCTCATAACATAACACACCCTAAAGACTTATCGATTTAACTGCTTAATGACCAGTGGTGGCCAACTGGTAACGGCCCCGACTTACGAATAGTAGGTCGCGGGTTCAAACCCAGCCAGGCGCATTGCTTTGTGTAATCAATTTCATCACCATTGCTCACAAAAACGGTTTAGGAAAACATCGTGAGGAAACCACCATGTTCTAGAACCAAAAATTCAAAGACATGTGACATTCACCAACCCGCATTAGGCCCGCGTGGTGTATTACGGCCCATTCCCTCTCCTAGAGAGGAGGCCTGTGTCCCAGCAGTGGGAATATTAAAAGGCTGATTATGCTTTCATCTCAAAATGACATCACTACATAGTGTAAAACAAAGTCGCTATCCGCCGTCTGTCCCTATGTATGCTTAGATCTTTAAAACTACGCAACGGATTTTGATGCGGTTTTTTTTAATAGATAGACTGATTCTTAAGGAAGGTTTATATGTATAATGCATGCATATTATAGTAGAGGAAACATTAGTATCTACATTGCACCCGAGCGAAGCCGGGGCGTGTCGCTAGTATAAATATAAAAGACGACCTAAATGATCTTCTGAATATATCGTTGTTAATACTTAATCTATGGTCACTGGCTGGATGAACGAACCCTCTGTGTAACTAGGTAGGCACAAAATTTAGGTTTCGATTTTAATATTATCTCGTAACTAAAACGCGTAAAATTAATTATTTGAAACTAATATAACGCTTTCGGGAAACTATCATAGAGGCACAATTGAACAATTAATTTGGGCAGTTGAAATATTCAGCACCTATAGTTTTTTTTGCTAGCTTTTGTTGCAAAAAATGATTTATTACTGTCTCTAGGGTTACATCCATACCAGTTTTTTTCATGGAAAGAGTCACCACGGAACCCAAAGGGCATTTGAAGGAACACGGATGGTTTTCAGTCAGTAAAAGTCTGACACTACTTTCCGCTTCATCCAGAGAGGGAGAATTCATCCGGTTTAAAATCTCTGACACCAGTATTGCCAAGAAGTACCGTGTTCCCCAGTTAATGGGTTGTGAAGATCTGGTAGGCAGCCGCTCCTCGTAAAATACTGGTATTCAGCTGAATCCGGCTTGTCTGGGAGCCGACCTCAATAAAGTTGGGAAAAGGCTGGGCAGAAGACAGAATAATACCAAGTAAAAAGAAACACTAATTATTTTAACAGCTATCTACTTTTTATTCAAGAATAAAAACAACAGCGAATGAACACCTAGATAATTATATTTTTCTTATGAAACCAGTCCTGTCGCAAGTTTCCTTACAGAGAAAAACAAGTCTCTTGTACTTTACGGTCTGTGAGAATTAATGCCATCGTCTTTTACGAGTTTTAATTATAATATTCTTACTTAAAGGTAGGTTAAACATAACACTTTACCCATCCAATATTTTTGGTTTTTTAAGCTAGATGAAGCCGGTGTTTCCTAGCCGACTACCCTGAGAAGAAACACCGAAACAAACTCAGAGATCAAAGTCTCTTTTAAAGTCCATACAATCCGCACTGGTCAAATCATAAATATGAGAACCATGTAGGTTAATTCTGAGGTGGCCTTTTGAAGAATTTTCCCAGTGCGGTTTGGTGAATGTCACATGTCTTCGATTTTTTGGTTCTAGGACATGCCGGTTTCCTCACGATGTTTTCCTTCACCGTTTAGAGAGCAGTGGTGATGAAATTGATTACACAAAGCAATGCGCCTTGCTGGGTTTGAACCCGCGACCTACAATGCGTAAGTCAGGGCCGTTACCACTCGGCCATCACTGCTCTTCCGGATTCCGGTTTACTACTTCGATATTCTTAGGTTTATTTTCCACAGACCAACTTTGGCAAACGTATTTAGTGCTTTGGAAGTCGGTTATTTTTTTTTTTTTGTAAAAAAGTAATTTAAGACTGAATTTGATCCTTGTATCACAACATGAAAACTCAAGATAGTCTCCAAAATCAATAAATAACAAAGTTTATTAAATTAATCTTTCAAACATCAGAATTTGTGATTGGTCTTTTTATCTTACATCGTGAGAAACATTTGCACTAATTTTTACAAACTTAACTCACACACTTTTAATGAACCTTAACGTCTTAGAAACAAGGTTGGTTTTCAATAGTTTCTGAGCGTAAATTAGTTGGTAATGCTCTAAAAGGGCAGTTTTAAGAGAACGATTTATGTGCAGTATTGCAAATAAAACTAAAAATAAGGTTTGTACACATGTGCGGTTTTAAAGTAAGTAATTATAAATCGTAACTTATGGGCACTGGACGATTTTATGTCAATTAATATTCGTTCGCCATTGACTTAATTATGCTACAAACGAAATCTTACCTTTTACGCTAACATTCCAAATATGTGTTAATCCTTCCACCAAGAAGCAAGAAAATGTAACCTATTTACTTTTCAATAATTAAACACCTTTCACTATTATCTAAAAAGTAAAAAGGTTTCATTTTTTTTTTTTAGAAAAAAGATGAAAAGTTTCTCTTTTCCTCTCTGTGTCCAAAATTATTGGGTATAGCATAAGCTTAGTAATTATGAAAAGGAAAGATTTGGGTTTGTTTTTTTTTGCCAAATTTTCACCAGTCATCATCATCTGCCTAGCCTTTTCCCAACTATATTGGGGTCGGCTCACAGTCAAGCCGAATTCAGCGGAATACCAGTTTTTTACGTGGAGCGGCTACCTACCAGACCTCCACAACCCATTAACTGGGGAACATGGTACTTCTTGGCAAGACTCGTGGCAATTGGCTTCTGACAATCCGTAACGACTGCCAAAGACCTCTGTCTCTAAAGTCTCCAACTGACAGCCGGGACCAACGGCTTTTTCACCAATTCAAAACTAAATTATCAAAGCAACATTATCAGCTAGTAACATAGTTTATATTTTATCCCCGTATTCCGACGGGAACGAGAACTACGCGAAACCGCGGGGCACTGTTAGTATAGGATAAAATGTTGATTCGTACTAACTTTTTTGAAACATATCACTGCAGGTAACTATCTGTTGTGAGCAGGAATAAAAATTAATGGCCATAGTAAACAATTCAATCTCATTGAAATAACCAATTAGTAGCTAATTTATCAGTTATCGTTATCTGTGGTGTAAAGCCAAAGAGACCTAGTGACCTACTGAAATATCTGTACCCCAGAAACAATAGATATACTCATTCAAACTCAAACAAAACACAGAATACATCTTCTTATCACTCATTTGCTCCCCTTTCCAACTTTATGGCGCCCCATAAAATACATAAGTAGCATAGACAAAGGCATAAGAATCCCACACTCCTTCCATTCGGCTTTTTACGTCAACGCTCGGCTTTCTTCGTCCCACGATCGAGGCACGCGCCTTACACCTTTCGGGTTAACTCGGGGGTCTTCGGGCAACTCCGGCTCGCAACCTGTTCCCGGCAACCGGTCCTTTGGTCCTTGACCTACCCAGTTCTTTTTTTTTTTAATTGTACTTCTCGAAGCGTTAAATGCTTTGTAACGTTTTTGTTTATCGCTTTGTGGATTTTTGAATTTGGAATCCGGGCTTTCTTTTTTAGAATGTTGTAATATTGTGTAAATGTAATTTATGGTCGTTTCACTATTTGGATATTGGTATTTTGGGAAGTTAAGGTAAAATCTATTTCTTATATTATTTTTTATCAAGAAATGTTGCTGTAGATTTTGCTTACTTTCTGATATAGGTAGTAGATTACTCCAATAAACAACAATTGCGAGTAAATGTATGAAAATATCATCATTAGTACATTTCCCTACGACCGTAGGATTATAACTTCGTAATTTACTTGACCGAATGATTGCGTTATGTAGGTACTTCTGTGACCTCAAAACACAAGTAAAAAAAAAATTATTTCTAAGTAACATGTAAAACAAACGATCTTCATACTACGCGTATACCAGCTTCGCACTTGACCTGTTTAGAAGTAGATAACACTAGCAGCGGCCCGCGGTTTCACCCGCGTTGTTCCCATTCCCGTGGTAATGCGGGGATAAAATACGCCTTTGACACTCCACAATAACGTAGCTTTCTATTGGTGAAATAATTTTGAAAATCGCTTCAGTACATCCAGAGATTACCCCTTACAACGTCACAAACTCACAAACGTTACCTCTTTATAATATTAGTATAGATAAACATTACTACTACCAACTTTTACGACATTCATAGGTGAGAGAATTCTATCCTATCATCACGCTATTGCCATAACGAGGTAGGTAAATCAGTCGTCAGCAACAACCTTTTCACTGTGTTACTAAACATTTATATTTATGAGACAACCTGCTGAATCGTGATAGGTTAAGTTCCCTTGGTTTCAATCTTTTACTAATATCAAGTTTTAATTAAACATTTATGTATGGTATCAAATCAAAAGTCTTATATTCAAACTAGGCTGAGAGCCAGCACTTTTGAACGTCAAATTTTACGTAAAGACAGTCCCCCAAAACGCCCACCCGTCACCACTTCCTAGTGTTTTAGCTGGGAAGAAGAAGTGGCGCAACAAACTCAAAACTTATTTTATTCGTTTTTTTGTCATCGACTTCCAAAATTAGCGTGTTTTTATATTGTAGTCTTTATTGATTATTATACATTATATTATTATTAAAAAAAACATATCTAATCATTAACAGCTAAACAATAAAAACTTGGAGTGTTAAATAAAATATCTATTAATAAGCCCATTCAGAGAACAGCGGGATCCTTTTTAAATAAATTGGTATCGAATCAGACACGTACAAAATAATTAATCGAAGATAAAGTGTCGTGGGTGTCAGCAACTTGATAAAATAAAAGGAATACACAGTAATTCTTAAAAATATGTAGGTAGAGTCAGGGAAACAAAATTGTTAAGCAACCATAAAAAAATAAAAAATATCTATGGGCGTCATGGACTATATTGTCAGCGTTTGTGTCAGGATTTTCTTTCTAAATCTATACTTAATATTATAAAGCTGAAGAGTTTGTTTGTTTGTTTGTTTGAACGCGCTAATCTCAGGAACTACTGGTTCGAATTGAAAAAATCTTTTTGGGTTGAATAGACCATTCATCGAGGAAGGCTTTAGGCTATATAACATCACGCTTAAGCCAATAGGATCGGAGCAGCGATAAAGAATGTTTTAAAATCGGGGATTCCACGGGGACGAAGTCGCGGGCACCAGCTAGTTAAACTATATGAGAAGTAGAGGTCACCGCAGCCCTGGAACGCAAAGGGCACAAGATGGATCACGGGTGGGTTTTAGTCAGTAAGAGTCTGACACTCCCTTCCGCTCCGCCCAGAGCGGGAGAAGTCATTTGATGATTTCCCATCCAAAAAAAAAAGGTACTAGCTTTCGAATATAAAAAGAATCATCAAAATCGGTACACCCAGTACAAAGTTATGAGGCCTATCAGAATACCAGCGCTGTGATAATTATTTTTTTAAATATCACAGCATATGCTGAGATAGGAACCTTTTTGGCCTCGCACATTTACATTTAGGTACAAATTGATATCTACAGCTTTTGTTAATTTATTTCAACAACATTTTTCTTACTTTCTTTCTTTACATACAAAAATAACAGTCAACTTGAGAACTTCTTCTGTTTTTGGAAGTCGATTAAAACGATGCATAGAATGGTGCTTATACAATGCAATACTTCCATTGTGTACAGCTAAGGAGTAGAATACCTACCAGAGTCTTTGTTTCCTGATAGCTACAACCTGGGAGTCTTTAAGGCGTTTCCCTGACCAAATAACCTTGAGCATTCGTTCCCTTTGCCGCCCGCATCCTGCGCACGCCCTTTTATCATAGAATTCACACAATTTTTGGAATTAAAAAAAATAAGCGATCTTTTGAAATGAAATAAAACGTGTAGAATATAGATTTTCAAATTATCTATCCATTAGTGTAATCCTCAAATAATTAGAACGTTGCATTTAGCAACAGATGCATAAAATCAACAATTTTAGTCATTTTTTAAAAGTAGATTTTAAATTTATTTATAACACACTAGCTGCTGCCCGCGACTTCGTCCCCGTGGAATCCCCGATTTTAAAACATTCTTTATCGCTGCTCCGCTCCTATTGGCTTAAGCGTGATGTTCAATAGCCTAAAGCCTTCCTCGATAAATGGTCTATTCAACCCAAAAAGAATTTTTCAATTCGAACCAGTAGTTCCTGAGATTAGCGCGTTCAAACAAACAAACAAACTAACAAACAAACAAACTCTTCAGCTTTATAATATTAGTATAGATAAAAACAAATTAGAACGTGGAATGTGATGATAAGACATCGATCATTAATAATGTGCTTTTACATGTAGATTATTTCTCATAACTAATGAGTTAATAGTCTCTGAATAGCGAAGAAAAACGCACTATCGCAAGGTTTTGGTCGGGGTATCGCCTTAAGTCAAGAATAGGTTACTTCTAGACAAGCGTGCTTCATCTTCAACTACAACAACAACATCGCTTTGCATTAAATGAGTTTGTGGTAAAACGCTTTTAATCATTAAAAAAAAAGTGAAACAGGCCATATTTTCCCAGAAACCCTCTAAATTAAAATACACGAACTACCGCCCAAAATATCACAGGAAATAAAAACCAAATAACGAAATAAAGTTATGTTACATATAACATACAGAACACACAAACAGACACACATGTCCAACACGTTTATATCTTCATGTTTTATAGCTGGTAAGGGACAGACGGACGCACAAAACGTGTGTAATAAAAACTATAATTATAATATAAACATTGTGTGTGGTCGGATTTATTAGTTGCGTTTTAAATTATTTTCTTGGAATATATTGAAATAATTTTCTTATAAAAAAGAAAAAGCTTGTGCTAGGTTCATTATATACCTACAAGTATCAATACCACTGTTACGCTGTCAAGTTGCTTCTTCATTCATCAATCAACGTTCATTGGAAGACCAGCTTCAAACAGCATCAGTATTTTGGCAACATTCCTGAATTTATGGTTTTAACGCTACCGTATGGCGCACACTATGTTTTTTTAAATGATTTAAATCACCTCTTAGGGTTCAAAGCGTGGTTGCAGAAATTGTTCGAAAGAGTCACCACGGCCCTGGAACGCAAAGGGCACAATAAGGATCACGGGTGGGTTTTAGTCAGTAAGAGTCTGACACTCCCTTCCGCTCCGCCCATGCAGAGTGGGAGAAGACATAATATGATGATTTCTGCTCGAAAAAAAAAAAGTGTTTGAGCGTCCGCCGACCGTAAAAAGGGGAACCCTTGTAGAATAACTCGTGTGTTTTTCTGTCAGTCCGTTAGTCACAGCCAATTTTCTCAGAATCTACTGAACCAATTGTATTAAGTACATATAATAAGTATGAGCATCTAAGACTCAAAACACGGACTCGTTATGTAAATAAATTAATTTTGAGTATGAAGTCACTTTTTATCCTCACTGTTTTACTTGTCCTAACTTTTTTCAAAATATAGGATAATTATCGTCTAATTTATCTACACTAATATTATAAAGAGGATAGATTTGATTGTTTTTTTTTTTGTTTTGTTTGTTTACATTGAATAGGCTCAGAAACTACTTGACCGATTTGAAAAAATCTTTCACTGTTGGGAAGCTACACTATCTCCGATGAACAAAGGCTATATTATATCCCCATATTCCCACGGGAACGGGAACTACGCGGGTGAAACCGCGGTATTCAATAAGGAGGTATTTTTTGTTTGTTTATATTCATGTTTTGTAAAGGTGTACTTAAAATGTCACAAAAATATTTTCACTGGCGAAAAAAACCTAATAAAACGTACAGTAACTTTGAAATAATTCATCACAACAGCTGTCATTTACTTACGAAAAACTGTGCTTCTATATTGACATCAAAAACTGCTGTTATTTCGTCACAGAAACATAAATATATCTTTTGACACGTTCGTTAGCTAGGGTCAGCGGTTAAAACGTAATAAAATTAGGCGCGTAGGCGCACTCGTGGGCGAAGACAGGTGATATGTATGTATGTGTGTCTAGACATTTTGTTTTTATGTCACATTTGCATAACGGTCACACTTGATTAAGGGGCCACGATAAAGTACAGTTCGTGATATGAACCTTATTAATTTAAGATGCATATTTTTTTTTATCGAATTACTCTTAATTAATGTGAAATACCCAAATTACTTCTTCCGCTCTGGGCGGAGCGGAACAGGCTCTTACTGACTAAAACCCATCCGTGTTCTTCCAAATACCCTTTGTGTTCCAGGGCCGCAGGGACACTTTATAACAAATTCCAAAAACCTGGCAGAAGAATTCATCGTAGGCCTAGTCTTATACGGGGCCCAATAGGGTCAGTGCCTGCTAGGGTTGCGGAATTTGTTTGAAAGAGTCACCGCGGCCCTGGAACGTAAAGGGTAATAAAAGGATCACGGGTGGGTTTTAGTCAGTAAGAGTCTGACACTCCTTTCCTTTCCGCCCAGAGCGAGAGAATTAAGTCGTTTGATGATTTCTCATCCAGAAAAAAAGGCCTAGTCTTTTCCCAATTATGTTTGGGTTGACTTCCAGTCTTATAGGATGCTGGTAAATACCAGTATTTTACATGGAAGTACGACCTGCTTGATCAAAAACCAGTTGGGTAATGCTGTATAACAATACTCCTTGTTGGTCTCGAAATTATGACTAACCGTAACAACTCACTAGCTATAAATCTTTAAATGCTGATAGTTTTTGTTTTAAATCTCCTCAAGTGTCATATTTTCCACGATTTTTGTTAATTTTTCCATTATTTTAACCGTAGAGAGTTGGTAGAATATTACAAATTACACTTATTGGAAACTAGCAGCGCCTCGCGGTATTACCCGCGTAAGTTCCGGTCCCGTGGGAATATTGGGGTAAAATTAACTTATATGTTAATTCTGGTTATAAACCATCTGTGTGCCAAATTTCATCAAGATCCGCTCAGTCGTTTTTGCATGAAAGAGTAACAAACATCAATCCACACACACACACACACACACTCCACACCACCACCACTCCACACCACCATACCACCCCACCTCCACCCTCTCCCCTCCTCTTACCTCTCACTTCCATACTTTCGCGCTTACAATATTAGTGGGATACACGCTGTTCGTCTCCCAAAAAGAAAGATTCAATCTTGTAAGTCAAATTTGTAAGGAATGTGATGTTTTATGTACAATAGCATGAGATCTAATGGATCCGTATAGATAGCATTTTAATAACTTTTTGTTTAATCTTTACAAAACTCGACCGTAAATCGTGATACTAATTCCTCCAATTTGAATGACCACAAAAACTATTAGAATATTATGTATACATCAAATTAACATTTTAAATAATATTAATATTTATTTAATACCAATTATAATATTAACTTGTTTAACCAGCTCAAAAATACTTGTGTAAAGAAACTAACTTCATTCACAAATATTATGTTAAAATATTTTAATAAATATAATATAACAATACATAAAACTTAATACGTTTTTAGAATACGAGTCATTGTATTTAAATACTCACTATGAATATTAAAATTCGCTTAAAAATACCATAAAAAGAATTGTCACAACTAAAAAATAAATAAGAAGTCTCACTCCACACAACCTCATACAACGCATGACAAGATTAGGTCGATGATGTTGATAACAAGACTTGACACACTAAAGGTTTTCCACATGAGAAGTGAACACCACACTTAATGCCATATATAACAGTCGCACAAGTTGATCTCCAAGGTTAAGCAATGCTTCCCTAGGTCAGTCTGTGGATGAGTGACCACCTTAACATACCGAGACTCCTCCGTGCTTCAGAAAGCACGTTTCGGATTGTCAGAAGCCAAAAATCTACCATGATGTTTGTGGAGGTTTGGCAGGTAACTATTTCACTTTAAATACTGGTATTCAGCTGAATCCGGTTTGAAAGGAAGCCGACCCCAATGCAGTTTGGTAAAGGCTATCTTCTGCGAGCGGCTGAAGATAACTTTAAGTTAAAAATCATGCCAAAAGAACATACTACCAAGAAGAATAGTTTTCTATACCCTATTTCAAGACATGGCCCGCCTGTGTGCTTCGTTTCATCCTACATATACCAACTGTTTAGCAGCAAAGACCGGCTTGGGAAAATACACAAGTTTATTAAAGCAATTAAATTCTAAATACAAGAACCTATTGCATATCATACACCAGTCCTCTACCCAAGGGAAATAAGGTGAGATAATAAGTACAATGGAGTCCACATTTACAAAGAAGGCACGTTCACTTTGTGCAAACTATACCATTTGTTTAAGGATGTCATCATCATCAACAGCCTGTTGCAGTCCACTGCTGGACATAGGACTCTCCAATTGCACGCCACTTAGATCTATTTTCGGCTTCTCGCATCCACTTTCTGCCAGCCGTCCTGCGCAAATCGTCACTCCATCGTGCCTGAGGACGTCCTACACTACGTTTGCCGAGACGTGGTCTCCACTCTAGAACTCGTTTACTCCAACGGTAGTCGGTTCTACGACTAACATGACCAGCCCACTGCCACTTCAGCTTACTTTTAAGGATGTGAAATCATCAAATTACTTCCACTCTGAGCGAAGTAGAAGGGAATGTCAGACTCTTACTGACTTAATCTCATCCGTGTTCTTCCTAATGCCCTTTGCGCCCCAGGACCACGGAGACTCTTTCGAACAAATTACGCCATCCTAGCAAATGGCCATTATTTAATGCTACATAACTTCACAACACTTCTGGTTTGCTTAGGAGCTCTGGCATGCCAATGCCTTCATAATACAGTAGTAAAAAAAGAATAGTGCCATGCTTTTACAGCTCTGACAGTGAAATTTAAAAAACTTTGACATTTGTCCCACACCGTTGTGAGACAAGTGTCAAAGTATTTCAATTTCACAATTTGTCTGGAGTGAAACTTCTAATCTTTCTCGTATGGCGTCATCATTAACCATACAATACGATAATCAATCAATTTTAATGGCTTCATGTATTATACCTCTGTCTTTTTATTAGCATTAGAAGGTTTTATAGCCTGCGACTTGAATTTCTATGGGATTGAATGAATAACAAGATTAACAATTAAAGAGAAACTGTGGTTTCCATTGTGTTATTTAAATTAATATTCACATAAAATGGTGGAACAGTTAAGTCTTTAAAATAAATGAATCGTACAGTTTAAGTTGACATGACCATGCTGGAAATTATCCTTCTTGGGAATACACGTCTTGTCACTTAAATAATGTATATTTGACAATCGTTATTGGTAGTCAGAAACCAGATAGTCAGACACCAGCCCCCCTAGCCCAAGTTAATAATCTGCAATCGTTAACTCTAGTCGAAAACGAATCAAATATATGGGAATGAAATCATCTCAACGTTAAGTCACGTGGTTACAACAAACGAATAGAAAATTCGTAGTCAAGTTCAGATCGTTCAAAATGATAGAATGAATTGTTATCGTTTCTACAATGTTCAACGCTGCATTCTTTATTAAAACATTTGAACTTAATGGATAAAGAATTTAAACAGAGTTTATATTTTAACCTGTTTGACGTTTGTAGGATCAATCGACCGAGACTAAAGAATAGATCGTTTTTCTAAAGACACTGTAGAACGAGCGGTCGACTCAGGCGCGTCATCATGGCTACCAACTTATCGTTTTCTACAGTTGCTGACACCGAGGCGTTACCGATTGGAGAACAGAATTCGACACGAAACGGGGTAACTTGGCTAGGGGGCCAGTCTTACCAATAAGTAAACTGTCATGTAGATACCGGGTTATGCAGGTCAATAGGTAACCGCTCCATGCAAAATACTAGTGTTCATTTACATTCAGTTAGAATGCGTCGAGTCATTGAGCTCCTTATCGGTTCTAAGTTGAGCTACTCGACTACTGACCAAAGCATGCAGTGACTGGACAGGTCCACTCAAATCTGTGTCGTTCTTTTCTGAAAAGCTCATTTCAGATGCTAATCTGCATGGTTTTCATTTAACATATGAATATGAGGACCGTGTAGATCGCTTTGTTAGGGATCCATTTCATGTTAGTCTGTCGGTTTGAGTTCTTTATGCGGCCTACTCAAATGTCCTTACTTTAGTATTGTTTTGTCAAAACGTCGAGCTCCTTAAAGCTCTAAGTTTGAGCTACATGATACTTGACAAATACTTGCACTATCTGGACAGGTACACTAAAATAAGTGTGATAGTTTCCTAAAAAGACCACTTCAGGCATCAACCTATATAGTTCTCACATGATTTGACCAATACAAATGGATGGACTTCAAAACTTTGACCTCTGAGTATGTTTCGGTGTTTCTTCTCAGGGTAGGAAACACCGGCCTCATCTAGTTTATAACGTAAAAAAAAAAGATTGAGTCAGGCGTTACTTTGCGGAAATCCATTTTAAATTTGAAAAATGATAATAATATATCTAGTTTTAATTTCCGCGAATATGTGTGGGTTGCAGGTATGCACCTCCCTCCCGCCCGCTATATTATGCACATGCAAGATTACAAGGCAAAAGCAAGGATTATATGCACATGCAGGAAGGCAAAGCAAAACCCAACCCAATACCGACACGTGTTTCGCCTCTCCACGAGGCATCCTCAGGGGACGTGTTGGCGAGTCAACACGTGCATACCTGCAATCCACACAATATATTCGCGGAAATTAAAACTAGATATATTATTATCATTTTTCAAATTTAGTTTATAACGACCAAAAAAGAATTGACGTCTAACCGTGTTATTTACAACCTACTTACAAAATAAATTCCATTTATCTTTTTATCTATCTATGTATGTATTTATCTATGTAGTAATTTTAATCATCTATTGAACCACTGAATGACGCAATTCAATCAAATAAAATCATTTCGCTTTCACCCCAAAACGGTTAGCAAAAAGCTAGACAGTCTAGCCCCGCCTGTTATCTCTTATTTATATATCCATTGTTAAGATATAATTAAGTGAAGTTAAGCAATTGCTTACTTATAAGTAACTTAATGACACCTACATGGTTCTAACTTAATAATTTATTTGTGTCGCAAGTTATAAGCGACGACGTGGTGATAAATAATAAAAGAGGTTGGTCTAAGTATTGGCGATTTTACCCGGGGCAAAAACGGTCAGTTGGACCATAAAAAAAAATAAAAAAAGTGAAAAATAACTTTAATTTCGGAACTCGGTGTTTGTGGTTGCTTTTTTGTTTTTTGAACTACGACTTCCGAAATTAAAGTTATTTTTCACTTTTTTTATTTTTTGTGTAATAGTCGGTTGTATTTTTTTGTAAAAAGTTTTTTATTTTTCACTTTTTAGTGGTACCTACATCCCCTCCCCTCCCCCCACCTAAACGAACCAATCACATTGGTGTAAAAAAAGTACTGCTCCTTTGCAGAGTAAACTAAGAGGTCGTCAATATAGATAATGTAGATATTTTTTTTTTTTTTTTGGTAAGGGCCCCGACTTACGAATCGTAGGTCGCGGGTTCAAACCCAGCCAGGCGCATTACTTTGTGTAATTCATTTCTTCACCACTGCTCTCAAAACGGTGAAGGAAAACATCGTGAGGAAACCGGCATGTCCTAGAACCAAAAATTCGAAGACATGTGACATTCACCAACACGCACTGGGCCCGCGTGGTGGATTACGGCCCATTCCCTCTCCTAGAGAGGAGGCCTGTGTCCCAGCAGTGGGAACGTTAAAAGGCTGATTATGTTATGTTTATGTTATATTTTTCGAAAACCGCTTGGTCGATTTCGATAAAATTTTCATGGGACCATTTGGGAAGTATACACTTTCCAACAAAAAAAGAATTTTTCAAATCGCTTGACAAACGACGGAGTTATGCGCGAACAAACATAAAAAAAAAAAAAATACAAACATCCGAATTGAGAACCTCCTCCTTTTTTAGAAGTCGGTTAAAAAATGAGAAGAAACTGTGGAATTTTTAGAGCGATATCGATAGCTTTTTGGGAGATAGTTACTCTGCAGTATTATACATATGTAGAAGCTTACCTTGAAGCTAGAGTTATTGAAGAGCAGCGTGTGAATTCTAATAATTTTTAAATAACGTTCGCACTGGCATGTCAGTCACAATCTGTCAAAAAAAACCTCCGTTTACATACATTTTTGTCAGATTGCGAATTAGATTAAACATGAGTAGAATTGGCGTGCAGAAAGTTTGGTCTTTGGAACGTGCAAATAGTATCATCTTTTTGACCGACCGACCTAAAAAAATCAAAAGTTCCGACAAATGATTGAATTGAAATAAATGCTTTGAGTGTTTCAACTTTTGCGTGGGCAAACGCAAAAAAAAAGAAATGGCAATACCATCGTGAAAATTTACATTCTAAAAAAGGCTTGATAGAATTGAAGAACAAGCGTCATAGACCTCTCCCAAAGGAACCAACTTCCATAAGCAATAACTAGAAACTTGTCAGCAGTGGTCAAATAATAGTGGATGGAATTTCCCATTATTGAACTGATATTTAATAGTGTTGGTGAATAGTTTGACAGGTGATCGTTTTATCATTTTCAGAATTATATTTAGCCTGATTGGAGTGGATTAGGCTTCACATTAATATTATTGGATTTTAGCTTTTCAAACGACAACTTCACCCACGCTTAAGTTTTATCATTGCAATCAAGTAACCCTATAACCATCTATTTTCGTATTTATAATGGTATAGTTGGGATTACACACATATATCTACACATAAACACACCATTTCAACGACACGTCCCCACACTAACTCAATTCCACCAAAATGGTCAGCTTTCTGCAGTTTTTGTTGTTTTTAAATAGGATTTTTTATTTCTTTTGTAATGTCACAAGCTTTATCAATATGTCTCTAGATTACCCAAAACAAATTATCTTTCTTTATTTTTCTTTTGTAACAGCGAAATTGTAACCCTTTGGGGAATGGAACTGGTATCTTTAATACAGGTTGCTATATGACCTAACTAAGATGCCAGTTGCGATACCTTCTGTGAATATGAAACCAATGTGAATGTGCCTAAAGCGTTTTGTAATTTATTCTAATTTCTGGTTTTTGTTTATTGTGACTCAATAAATCATTATTATTATAAAGCATTATTATTATTAGGATAGGATTTTTTATCGAAAAGGGAGAATCTTCCACTTGGACGGTTATTATGTCCGGTGGGCAACTGCCCGATAGTTGATATTGGGGCTGTTTTACATATTGTAATCGCACGGAAAACTCTAATACCGCGATGCAGGATTTCGTTAGTAGTTCACTGCTGGCAGGATAGATGGCGTTGTGGTTAGTTTTGTTGTCGTGCAAGTTTTGCTTCGTTAGTTTTTCTTACAAACAGCCCTACCATGACGTCTTAAATCCATCATGATTCTTCTTTCAGAGAGCGACGGAGTTATACAAGAAAAATAGCACTATCCCTTTCCCTCACACTGAATCATGATAGCATTGGCACTTCGTAGTAAGGCCACAGATCTCTTCTACCTTGGACCACACTTGACCACTGACCTCCAGCCCACGCCATCCGGCCAGCAGTGGGCATAATAACTCATGTCGTTAAAAACTGTGTAACACTTTCCATTGATATATTAAAGTTTTGCATATGGCACGAGTTCATTGTTAAATTGTCGTGAGGGCAAGGCAAAGTGAGGTTCTCGATTCAAATTTGAATATCTGTTTTTTTTTAAGAATCGATTTTGTTTTAAATAAAATAATCGGTATTGTTTTTTTTTTGGAGGGAATCGGCTGGTTGGGAACCGAACAATACTGATGAAAAAATTGTAAATGGATTTTGTTTTTGTGGAAGACAATAGGGTAGTTAACTAAAAAATCTGATTAGTCCGCCAGATAGATTTCCAAAAAATATTGGACACGTATTTTTTCTTTTTTCACATAAACAAAAAATGAAGACGATACAGTGCGTTGAAATCTCGTGTGACGCTCCCACTCCTGATCTTTGATGCTTTTTATCTTCGTCAGTTTTTTATAGATTTGTTAAAGGAAAAAATACGTGTCCAATATTTTTCTATAATCTAACTGACGGACTAAACATAATCATATATTTTTTACTCAGGTAACATCCCTATTGACTGTATGAGAGATGCACAATGTGGCAAAGCTTAGGGGAGATCTATGACAGGCAGTGGACGCTTTAAGTCTCAAATGATGGAAATATGACGTCTGAGACTACTCTCTGATTTTTTAAATTAAGTGGTAGAATACTTTAAAGCTATGAGTTCCGTGTTTTTACACGACCGACTGCCCAAAAAAGGAGTGTAACGTCATCAGGGTTTATGTATGTAATGTGATTTTTTTTAAAAACAACAGTAGAATACGCTCCGGGCGTCGGGAATCGCCCTGCGACTCCCGACGCCCGGAGCGTCCCACCATAGGCGCGGACCTGCGTATGGTGAGCTATGGGTGTCCAATAACAACCAGGTCTGGGTCGATGGGGCGTCGTATTCCATGCGCGCCTCGCTAGGGTTGCGGAATTTGTTCGAAAGACTCACCTCACGAGTGGGTGTTAGTCAGTAAAAGTCTGACACTCCCTTTCGCTCCGTCCATAGCGGGAGTCATTTGAAGATTTCCTATCCAGAAAACAGGCTCTCCACATAACCTTGTCCTTTTTCATTCCCTATATATCATCTCAATAACAATAACAGGACCTTAAAGGACCCACATACATCATACAAGCCCCAAATAGGCCACAAACTAACCTCATTATGGTCTCTAAACCGGATGGATGATCCGAAAATACCATTAGTTGGAAATAAACGAACTAACATGGCCTCACACGGTTTAAATTCAAGGAACAGTGGCCGCAACCTGACCGGAGCGTATCGTGGAAATGTTATAGTGGACCTTGACGGAGATTAAAGTTTAATGGAAACGGCAGACACCAGTAGCCGTATTACGAAGTGCCAATGCCATCATGATTCGTGTGAGGGAAAGAGATAGTGCTATTCGTCTTGTGTAACTCCGTCTCTCTCTGACACAGAAATCATGATGGATTTAAGATGTCATAATAGGTCACCTGGTTTTTCTAAAAATTATAGTTGTGCTTTCTTCAGGCACCAGTGCTATATATTATCAGCGGGCATACCATGAGGTGTTAAAACGTGAGTCTTCCGAGCGAGAAAGAGGGATATAGTTATACACCCAATGTAGCTCCATCCCTTTTTCTCGCTCGGAAGACTCACGTTTTAAGACGTCATGGTACGCCCGCAGACCGTTTAAATGACCCTTAAGGTAGATTCTAAACTTTTGTGTCTATGATTAGATTAAGGAAACTTCTGAAATACTGTCAAGTCACCGCTGCAACATCCATACGTAGTAGTTATACTTATATTACGTATGGACTTCTTTTTCTTGAGAAAATAATTTAAATTTGACAATCCAATTTTAAAATTTATGAGATGAGCAACTATTTTAAATAGTTTGCTTTTAGGTTTTCAGAAGCAGTTTAATTCGTCCATAAGAAAAGCATCAATGTTTTTGTTAAAAAACAAAACGTATAAAATAACTTTAATTTCGGAAGACGGTGTTCAAAAAACGAGTGTCCAAAAAAGCCGAGGTCTGAAATTAAAGTTATTTTATACTTTTTGTGTTTTTTTTTTTGTTTCGAAGTCGGTTGTATTTTTTTGTAAAAAAGTTTTTTGTGCATAATGTTATGTCTATAGTGTTGACAATAAATATTTATTTCTTCTTTCAAATACCTAAATATATTTAATGCCACATCCAGTAACAGTTTATCCTTGTATACTTTAAAACAAAATGGCACTTAAATTAGGTGGAATTCGGCTTGGTTCGCACGGTATTACGTTTTAACTCGAGTTATCCTTTTCTAATGCCAGTTCATCTAGCTTTATTTTCGTGAAAATTTGTTCAAATCATAACTCTTTAAAATTCCTATTGATAGTTCTTATTGAACATCATGATATCTGGGAAATAAATAAAAGTTATAAATGTCACCGTCATATAGTAAAATATCCCGTGAGATTGTTAACTCATTTTCCTCAATAAAAAAAAAAACAGCTAAATTAGAAAGTAATGAATTCGGATGGGATTTATTGTATTGAAAATGAGCTGTTCAGATTATGTCGAGAATGATAATCTAATAAAGGTCGATTGCAATTTAAATTACGGAGTTTCAATTTTACGTATCTTCATTTATTTTCCTGTTTTTTTTTTTTTTTACAACAACGATTTGTTTTTTATACAGCTTCCCGCGACTACGGAAAAGCAAGAAGGAAGGTCGCAAACATATTTTTAAGTGTTTCAGGCACCCACATGGTACACGGAATGGGACCACAGCTTTAACTTTTTTTTTTTTTGGATGGGAAATCATCAAATGACTTCTCCCGCTCTGGGCGGAGCGGAAGGGAGTGTCAGACTCTTACTGACTAAAACCCACCCGTGTTCCTTTTTGTGGCCTTTGCGTTCCAGGGCCGCGGTAACTCTTTCGAACAAATTCCGCAACCCTAGCAGGCACTGATCCTATGGGGCCCCGTCTTCTTTGCTGACGGCTCTTTGAGGCGCGCGTGGAACACGACTCGCCGTCAACTCAGGCCTGGTTGCTCGCCATCCGCAGGCCACAGCTTTACCTGGACCATTTCTATACCTTTTTTTTTCTGGATGGGATATCATCAAATGACTTCTCCCGCTCTGGGCGCAGCGGAAGGGAGTGTCAAACTCATACTGACTAAAACCTTTTCTTTTCTTTGCTGACGGCTCTTTGAGGACTAGTACGAGGTGGCGCGGGATAAGAAGGATTCTTGAACGGACTTACAGTTCGGGCATAAAATAAAACTAATGTGAATGTGAGTTTGTTACGCTTTCACCCCTAAACTACTAAACCAATTTTAAAAATTCTTTCACCAGTGGAAAGCTTCATTATTAGCGAGTCACATATGCTATATTTTACACCCGTATCCCCAAGGTAGCAGGTACTACGCTGGTCAAACCGCGGGGCACTGCTAGTATTGTCATAACATTGTAATCGAATATTACATTTAGTATTAGTGATCGGGCTGGTTTCCGCAACTCCACGACTAAGCGCGTATTTTGCGTGAATAGTGAGTTTGTTTGTTCGCGTTCACGTTTAAACCGCTGAACCGATTATGATCAATTTTGATACAGACAGATGAGAGACGGAGCGGGTTATAGGTTACTTTTTTCGAGCAGTCACGGGTAAAAGCTAATGAAATACAAAACAAGATTTTGTATGAATGAGCATTATACATTAATAGCTTGTCTGACCGGTATTATGTATTCATTTACATATATTTAATTGCGCCCACGTGCTTAAATGTAAATACTTAATATAGTTCGATAAAAATCTTAACATATAGTGGACAAATAAAAAAAAATAGAAAGATTTGTTGATAAGCCTCTCTCTCATGGATATACATTTATAGGATGAAAAAATAATGATTAATAATAACATATCTGTAGGCCTATTTTCTGTAAACTTTTTAATTATTGTTGAGTAGCTAGAAACGAAACATAAAAATTAATTTGTTGAATGGAACGAAAGCGGAGTGAATGAAACAGCATGCGTGCTACTCTCATAATATAAGGCAGATGCCGTAAATAAGAATGAAGTTAGATGCCAAAGAAGTAAGTAACTTTAGAGGTTAGGTCCTGGTGTTACTATAACCTCCTTCTGCCTAGCCTTTTCCTAACTTTATTGGAGTCGGCTCCCAGACAAGGCGGATTCAGCTGAATGCCAGTACTTTACGTGGAGCGGCTGAATATACTACCTAAAAAGTTTCTATGTAAATCTATACTAATATTATAAAGCTGAAGAGTTTGTTTGTTTGTTTGAACGCGCTAATCTCAGGAACTACTGGTTCGAATTGAAAAAATCTTTTTGGGTTGAATAGACCATTTATCGAGGAAGGCTCTATATAACATCACGCTGAGAGTAATAGGAGCGAAGAAAAAATGGAAAATGTGGAAAAAACGGGGAAAATTATTCATCTTTGAGGGCTTCCGTTGCGTGCGCTGCGAAAACGGTTCAAGATACCAAAAAAATATGTAGGAAAGAATTATTCCTCTTAAAATGATCTAAAAAAAATTCTGCGACAGTATATGTCTATCTTTTAAGCACTCACTAGAACCGTTTTTATGGTAATCAAATTTGGTCGAAAGGGATGAAAGTTTGTATTAAACTTTGTCAATTTTAAACCGATGGGGCTGAGAGTTTCAAAATCGGGGTTAAAGTAACTATTCCACGCGGATGAAGTCGCGGACAGAAGCTAGTAAATTATAATATTACAGATATTAGCTATTATATTTACTACTAGCTGCTGCCCGCGACTTCGTTCCCGTGGAATCCCCGATTTTAAAACATTCTTTATCGCTGCTCCGCTCCTATTGGCTTAAGCGTGATGATATATAGCCTAAAGCCTTCCTCGATAAATGGTCTATTCAACCCAAAAATAATTTTTCAATTCGAACCAGTAGTTCCTGAGATTAGCGCGTTCAAACAAACAAACAAACTCTTCAGCTTTATAATATTAGTATAGATTATAATAGAACCCTACACTATCCTACGCAATCCTAATTTTCCTAAATATCTTCTTGAACGCTTTGAGTACTTCATTCCGAGAGGTAAACCCTGTCGCACTGCCACTTCTCTTCTTGTTCGTACTCCGCGTCACACTTCCAGCCGCTATGATGGCTCCTTCTCAGTTACTGCAGTGCGTCTCTGGAACTCTCTTCCACACCCTGTAAGCGACAGCCCTTTCCTTGATGTCTTCAAGAGGAAAATTAAAGAGCATTTCCTTTCACGATGACATAATATCTATACTCTATACTAATATTATAAAGCTGAAGAGTTTGTTTGTTTGAACGCGCTAATCTCAGGAACTACTGGTTCGAATTGAAAAATTATTTTTGGGTTGAATAGACTATTTATCGAGGAAGGCTTGGCTATATATCATCACGCTTAAGCCAATAGGAGCGGAGCAGCGATAAAGAATGTTTTAAAATCGGGGATTCCACGGGGACGAAGTCGCGGGCAGCAGCTAGTTAGTAGATATGTATGTGTATTTGTATTTATGTATGTAAATATATAGATCTATATTATCTAGTACACTGGATCCTACCCCCTATGCTGATCTCTCTCTATCACTCAAAGGTTTGCTGGAAGAAAACTCAACTTTGAGTTAAGCTCGCCTTTGTACATGCAATTTACTATGTATAATATAAATTGATTTGGTTTACAATAAAGAATTAAGAATAAATTAATCAGCAATGACGCAACCCCCGATATTCCAGAATTAACTTCCTAACCTGGCATCGGGTCATGCAGAATGCACATAATTTAGCAAGTCATTAACTACGTCACTACTGTCAACAATCTGTCACAATATTGAGGCAGCCGCTATGTTGATTTACTGTTCTAGCTGCAATTTCTGCTCTAATATGTATTGTTTTTAGTTAACTATTGGTTTATTGAATCAACCGCTAGCTGTTGTCTCAGATATCGTTTAATACTGATGTTATAAGTGCGAAAGTAAGTCTGAATATCTGTCTGTCTGAAAAGTTTGGGTGTAACTTGGCACACTGGTAGACCATAGATACTTTTTGTTTATCCCTTGCGATGATTTTTAATTTTAGTCGCGCGCGAAGTTGCTGGCAGAAGCTAATCATGGTTATATTTGCCTGGAATCACGCAATACCAATTTGAAGAATATTTTTTATGTTATATATTTTATATATGTTCGGGCATAAAGAAAGATTCTGCACTATTGTGTTGTTTAACTTTTTAATTATATTTTTTAATACTACCTTTAATTTAAGAGCATACACTAACTGTTGTTTGTCATATTTTTAAGATTGTCTGTATGTATCTTAGTTGGTAAGCCTTAATAAAATAAATAAATAAATGTTCATTTAGGACTCGTACAAAACAAACACAAAAAAATAAAGACGAAGAATTTTTTTTATTCCGAAATGGTCCCAATTAAATTTCGTAAAGATCTAATTTAGAACTTCGGAGATGGATAATTAAATTAATATCTGCTGTTTGGAACATGTGGAATATTTTTTTAAACACCTTAAGCCGTGGGTCTTGGCTGGCATTTATAGATCTTGGGCAGTCGTTACGGATTGTCAGAAGCCAGAAAATTTACCATGAAAATAACACTACCGTGTTACCCAGTTAATGGTTGTGGAGGTTTGTTAGGTAACTATTTCACTTAAAATACTGGTATTCAGATGAATCCAGTTTGACTGAGAGCCGACCCCAATATAGTTGTTAACTACTATACACCCCTAGTTTTTAATAAGTACAAAAAAAAAAACAGGGCTCTGTCCGTATCCGTTACTGATCATATTTGTGTAGTCAAAAGTAAAAAAATAAAAACCTAAAATTGTCCACGGAGTTTTTTAATAATTGGTAAATTCATAATAGAATCAACATTCATAACAATTGCTACTAGAAAATACTACGCACAGTGTTTTTCCATTTTATCGTCATTTATTCATTCATAAATCAATAGCCTGTACAAATTTTTTATAAGTTGAGTGGCATTTTAGGATATAAAAAACGCTAATAACTTTGCTGTTTATGAACATAATTTTTTGAGACTTTTCTTAAATAATAACAAGACCTTTTCTAATAAGCCCTTAAAGTATTTCTACTAATTAAAAACTAGGGGTGTATACGTATACATAATATAAAAATAATCATCAAGACCGGTTCATAAACAATGAAATCATGCCTGGAAAAATGGTTGACTTATACACATTTTTTTTTTGGATGAGAAGTCATCAAATGACTTCTCCCGCTCTGGGCGGAGCGGAAGGGAGTTTCAGACTCTTACTGACTAAAACGCACCCGTGTTACTCCTCCCTTTGCGTTCCAGGGCCACAGTGACTCTTTCGAACAAATTACTTATACACATCTGCGTACCGTTCTGCCTAAGTTTCTGCCTAAGATGACTTCTGCTGCTCTGAGTGGAGAGGAAGATGAATTCTGCTGCTCTGGGTAGAGCGGAAGATGAATTCTGCTGCTCTGGGTAGAGTGGAAGATGACTTCTCTCGCTCTGGGTGGCGCGGAAGGAAGTGTCAGACTCTTACTGACTAAAACGCACCCGTGTTCTTCCAAGTGCCCTTTGTGTTCCAGGGCCGCGGTGACTCTTTCGAACAAATCCCACAACCCTAGCTGGCACTGACCCCATGGGGCCCACAACCATAGCAGGCACATACCCCATGGGTTCCTCTTTGCTGACATCTCTTTGAAGCGCGCGTCGCACAACACGCCGTCGATGATTGACCCAACCTACCGCACACAATTTATACATCTATCTTCGCAGTGAAGTGCCACATAACAGCATATTAACTAAGTTATTAATTAACCGGACACACGATAATGTGACGTCACTAAGACGGTGCTGACGTCCGTGACGTCATAATGACGTGTTTAAATTATGTATGTGTCAGATTAAAGATTAGTTGTGTGCATTGTGTTCGCGTAGTGTTAATTTTGCGGATAAGTCTACATTCAAAGAAGGACATTTCTTGATACCTAGTACTTTTAGAAACTGGAAGTGAATATGAACAGTGTATTATACTGAAGAAATCTAATTTATAGTCCGTTTGATAGATTGCGGAAAACTATTGGACACGATTTTTTTCTTTTGCCACATAAACAAAAAATAAAGACGATACAGTGCGTTGAAAACTCGTGTAACGTCACTACATGCTATAATTTTTACCAGCGACGTGACGTCACCAGCCCCCACTCTTAAACTTTGATGCGCTTTATCTTTATAATGTTTTTACTATTTCAAATGACAAAAAAACCCTTTTGAAATCCAACGGACGGAGTAAATAGAATTATGATTTTTATATTTAGTAAAATAACCAATTATTTTGTTTCTACGGAGAAACATACACTATTCTCATTATTTATTTTAGTCTCAGAGTATCTAAACAGCATAGTTTATTTTATAACTATACTAGCAGCGCCTCGCGGTTTCACGCGCGTAGTTCCCGTTCCCGTGAGAATACGGGGATAAAATATAGTCTATGTTACTCAGGATGAATGTAGCTTTCTAATAGTAAAAGAATTTTTGAAATCGGTCCAGTAGTTTTTGAGTTTATTCGTTACATACAAAAATACAAATGTTTCCTCTTTATAATATATAGCAGTGCCCCGCGGTTTTACCCGTGTAGTTCCCGTTCCCGTGGGAATATGGGGATAAAATATAGCCTATATCACCCGGGGATAACGCAGCTTCCAAACAATGAAATAATTTTTCAAATCGGTTCAGTAGTTTCGGAGCCTATTTAATACAAACAAACAAACAAATCTTTCCTCTTTATAATATTAGTATAGAAGTATAGATGACAATTGATATAAACTCTTCTGTAAAAGGCCATACACCAATCAAACATCGTGATTCCAAGCTATTGCCGCCAATTTCTATAATCTGAGACAGAACATGACGTCTGCTATGTATTGTGACAGGGTGTTGACGTTACTGGCAGAGTACTCATATGTATAATTATGTGGGAGGAGGGGTGTCAACAGTTGTCACAGTAGGTACTTGGATATTGGGTCGTATTGTATTTTTTTTTATTGATTTTAAGCCACCAGTCTTTTGGGCACACTTCCAATCGACAGCGATGCTCATGAACTTTTTGGCGCCATATATTAGGGTTTTCTTTCTCTGAGAAAGAAAACCCTAATATATGGCGCCAAAAAGTTTCATTTTTTATTTCAATTTGAAATGTATCATCTGCCTAGCCTTTTCCCAACTATATTGGAGCGGCTGCCTACCAAAACTCCACAACCCAATAACTGGGGAACACGGTACTTTTTGGCAAGACTGGTGCCACATTTTCTGCCTTCTGACAATCCGTGAATACTGCTAAAGGTCTACAAATGACTACTTTTTTTTCAATTCCGTCGTTGTTTCATAATTATTGAAAATAAATGAAACCACATGACAAGCACTAGCTTTCGTATATAAAAAGAATCATCAAAATCGGTACACTCAGTAAAAAGTTATGAGGATAACACACACATAAAAAAATATAGTCGACTTGAGAACCTCCTCCTTTTTTTAATCGATTAAAAATGCTGTCAAGAGCCTCTTAATTTTTTTTTTTGTTTTTAACAGACGTGAGCTCTCAAACATCCTTTATGTTTGAAAATTAATCTTCAAAAGGATTCCAAAATGAGGAAAAGAGAAAAAATTACCCGTCAACTGTCTATCAGCTACCGATGTAGTATGTTTACATATTTATATTCCAAATAAATAGCCCATAACTGTACCGAACGCGAGATAAATGTGCAATAACGGTCATTGACCCACCTACATTTATTGACAACCTTAATTCTTAAAACAGAAATAATGAATTAATGCTATATTGAATCGACATCCATCGTGATCGTTTTAGTAATGGAAAACGATTCATTTTTTTTTGTCCACGTACCTACGAAGAGATGTCAAGTAAAGGGCAATGACCTTTATTGCACATTTATCTGGCGTTCGGTATAGCAATAAAATACGCAATATTATTTTCAAGGCTTCCATTTCATTCCAACAGTATTACATTACCAATCTAGTTTCCCACCCACCCCAAAAGCGAGCTCATTTCACCCCCTCTAAAATTAATAATAAAACGTAACATCACCGTTATACCCCACTATTTGGGGGTAGAACCGAACCGGGACCTAATGGGACAAGACGGAACAATTAAAATAGTACGCTTGCCTTTCTCCAATGCAGTACTGGTAATGAGACGTGAAGGAGGGAAACTGGAGGATAAGACGAGAATACTGAGCGGGGAAATATGGATGGGAAATGTTGTGATAGGCTGTTTCTTGAAGATGGTGGTCTGTGTAGGAGTTTATGTTTTTTGTAATTGATACATATGCGTTCCATATTATAGGTACTAATATTATAAAGCTGAAGAGTTTGTTTGTTTGTTTGTTTGAACGCGCTAATCTCAGGAACTACTGGTTCGAATTGAATTTTTTTTGGGTTGAATAGACCATTTATCGAGGAAGGTAATAGGCTATATATCATCACGCTTAAGCCAATAGGAGCGGAGCAGCGATAAATAATGTTTTAAAATCGGGGATTCCATGGGGACGAAGTCGCGGACAGAAGCTAGTGAATTATATTTCTTAAAAGGTTTTTTTTTTTAATTGAAGATTTCTAATAGGCGTTCCTGTAATCTACAGAGTGTTCCAGAAATGTGTGGTCATATTAATCAGGGTTATGTTCTGTGTCACTACGTAGTATAAAACAAAGTCGTTTTCTCTGTTCCTATATCAAACGGATGCCTTTTTTAATAGATAGAGTGATTGAAGAGGAAGGTTTTTATGCATAAAATCCCACCATGCATACATAATATAGTTGAGAAACACTGATAATTTTAGAGGTTTCTAATGTGACGTCGTAAATAAACACATTTTTTCAGCAGTGCATCCGCTAGTATTTACTAAAGAAAATACGCCATTGTGATTTACTCAACGTAACGTAAATGAAATCAAGGTAAATTATGGTCCTCCTTCTGCAGCAATGCTAGCAAAGGAGGAGGCGGGACGCGTGCGGGAGAGGGAAACCTCACGCTCCAGCCGCTGCAACAAAAGAAGACGCCCCGGGCGTCGGGAAACGCAGGGCGATTCCCGGCCACCGTAGGCGCGGGCCTGCGGACGGCGAGCTATGGGTGGCTCGCCTTCCGATAGGAACCAGGCCCGGGTCGATGGCGCGTCGTGTTCCTCAAAGAGCTTCTAGCAAAGAAGACGGGGCCCCATAGGGTCAGTACCTGCTAGGGATGCGGAATTTGTTCGAAAGAGTCACCGCGGCCCCAGAACGTAAAGGGCACAAGATCACGGGTGGGTTTTAGTCAGTAAGAGTCTGACACTCCCTTCCGCTCCGCCCAGAGCAGGAGAAGTCATTTGATGATTTTCCAACCAGAAACAAAAATGTAAATTATGGTCAGCAAAGTTCCTTTTTTGGTCACATTAGAGAAGTTGGACCTACATACGTTTTTTCATTCACACAGAAAACGGTCACTTCATTCTCAACCTCATTCATTCATTCATTCAATTCAACTTTGATAAGATAACTCTATATCCGTCCTTTCCTTTCCTTTGTTATACTTAAACGAATCATATAAAGCTGTGACACTACAACTGATAAAACAATGGGAATTTATTTCTCATATTTCTGAGTTTATTACACGACTTCCCAAAAAAAGGAGTGTTAGGTTTTCGGGGTTCATGTATGTATGTATGTTTCTTTAATCCAGCATAACTTCTAAACGGCTTAACCGATATCAATGTATGTGTCGTTATAAGCGTTGAATTATCCTAACGAAAATCATTTGTTTTCATGAAAATTAAACTACATATTATACTGTCCAGTCATCGTCTAAAGCTTGCTTATTACATATCAAAAAAAGGTATGAAAAAAACTAAACTTGCCTACGTTGTCAAAAAGTTAAAAACAAGATTTTATTGTTGAATGAGCACAAAGTACATAGGTACTAAATAGATTATACAGATATACCATATATACTGTGTAATTAAAAACGCACTTGTGACCAAAAGAGGAAAACTGAAAATCAATATTTTCATTGCAGTCGGGGGACGGTTCCTTTGAATAGTTACTTCTTTACAAATCCCCGATTTCGATGAAAAATTTGTTTTCTTTTTCCTTCCTACTTTTTTAGGTTACTTCTAAGCAAGCCTGCTCCATCGTAAACCACATCGTTGCTCTTCATCAGGTGAGAATGTGGTGAAACGCAAGCCTCTCATCTATACTCCTATACTAATATTATAAAGAGGAAAGATTTGTATGTAACGAATAAACTCAAAAACTATTGGACCGATTTCAGAAATTCTTTCACCACTCGAAAGCTACATTCACCCTAAGTAACATAGGCTATATTTTATCCCCGTATGCCCACGGGAACGGGATCTACGCGGGTTAAACCGCGGGGCGCTGCTAGTCAATAATAAAATAAGAACTGAAAATTAATCTTCGGCGTATCCATATTAATACCAACTAATTAATAAAAAGTACGTCGTATAAAATAATTTCGCATATCTGTTGGATATTTTTGATATTAACGACAGAACACCTTTTCTACTGCAGCCACGTTAATTGGTCTGGACTTGAAAGTAACAAGAATGTTTGTAATTAAATTGAACCTTGCTGATGAGGGTTCTGAACGTCCGTATGAAAACACGGAACCCTAATAGGATAGCTCGTGTTTGTTTGTCTGTCAATCTGTCACAGTTAATTTGATCCGAATGGTTCTGCACGGTTTCAGTTAACATACGGTAGGTACGTATGTATATGAATATTTGGGACTTCATCACGGCCGCGTTACGTAAATTATCGAATCAAATGATAATAGTTTTATATAGTTTTTTGTTTTGTTTTGTTTTTGGAATCCTAAAAGTCGGTCAAGGGTGAGCTGTAGAAGGATTTCGTAAACTGAAAAAAATCAGGTTTTTAATCTAGTTTATTTTATTTTATTGTAGTAATGGCGTTAGAAATACACACCTTATAACAAAAAAAAATGTCTACCTATATCGGCTCATGAGATACTGCCTGCTGATGGACAGACAGCAGGCAGCGCAATACTATGGTATGGATGTTGTTTACCTGGTAAGGCGATTAACACACGGCGTTATGCGGTGAAGCGGACCTCATGTCGCATTGGCCTCTAATAAATCCTGCCTTACACACGTACACTGCCTGACCACGCGGTCAAGCGGTGCTCTCACCGCCACCGCCGGCGCGGACCATCTTGGGTGCAATACAAAAGAGTTTAATTTCGTATATTGAAAGTCGCTCTACTTAATATTGCATCACCCTTTTAATGTTCCCACTGCTGGGACACAGGCCTCCTCTCTAGGAGAGGGAATTGGCCGTAATCCACCACGCGGGCCCAGTGCAGTTTGGTGAATGTCACATGTCTTTGAATTTTTGGTTCTAGGACATGCCGGTTTCCTCACGATGTTTTCCTTCACCGTTTTGAGAGTAGTGGTGATGAAAGAAATTACACAAAGTAATGCGCCTGACTGGGTTTGAACCCGCGACCTTTAATTTGTAAATCGGGGCCGCTACCACTTGGCCACCACTCTTGATATTGATTTATACTCCTTAAAATGAAACAATGAGAAGAAATTGCCTAATATTTAGAACCAGGACAAAACCGCGTTAAATTCATCCGCGCGGACAGGTGCGAAACCGCCTTACCGCGCGGGGCACCGCTGTGAAATCCGCTTTACCGACACCGTCCCCCGCGGCGGTACGCGGTGCCATTATGATAATAGGGTAGTTGCCTAAAAAAATGTAATTAGTCCGTAAGATAGACTTCCCAAAAATATTGGACACGTATTTTTTTCACGTAAACAAAAAACGAAGACGATCTAGTGCGTTGAAAACTCATGTGACGTCACTCCGTGCGACGATTTTTACCACGCCCTGATGTCACAAGCCCCCACTCATGATCTTTGAAGCTTTTTATCTTCGTCAATTTTTAGAGATTTCATAAAGCAAAAAATACGGGTCCAATATTTTTCGATAATCTAACTGACGGACTAAATAGAATCATATTTTTATTCCTCAGGAAACAACCCTATTGCCTAGCTGGATTGTACAGGTCAGGAACATAGTCGCTTCAAGTGGAGCACTGGTAGTGCACCCAGTTGGAATGTAGGCTGACCTCAATGTAGTTGGGAAAAGGCTTGGGATGATAGAATTTTAGGCACCCAAAAATGCGAGTCGAACTCAGTCTTGAAGGGTGCAATACAAAACACTTTTTTTTTGTTGGGTAGTCAGTTTGTGGAAACACTTTGAGTCTTAGATCCAATCCAGTGGATTGAGATGCTCAATATGATAACAATTGTTTGACAATATTATGTAACAAGTTTCCCATTATCCTTCTAATGCTTAGTAGCTTCGGAACACCTGTACTTCCAAATTTGACGTACAATCACTCAAAAATCGTATCTAACAATCAGGTTAAGCAACACTTGCAGAGGTCAGTTTTTGGATGGGTGACCGACTCTGTAAGTAGCTCCCGAGCGCCTGGTCTTCCAACTTTCACATACAATCAATCAAAGATCAAATCTTACAATCAGGTTAAGCGACACTTGCCGAGGTCAGTCTTTGGATGGGTGCCCATTTTTCAATATGCAATGTACATAGCAAGGACACTTTTTGTCTTTTAATATTTTACTTAGATGAACGTTGTCGCGATGTTCAAGAACGATACCTACAATATTTGTAGGTATGTTTAGAGAGTGAATAAATAAATAAAAAAATATTGTCCATACAAGCGTAACGTTAACTAAGAAATCTTGCCAAGCTCTTTGTCAGAGCCGGTCCTCAGAAGTTGGCAGGCCACTGTAATTAGAGCTGCATCAGATCTGGTTGACTTAACGCCGGGGAGACTCTCAAACAAACACACGACTTATACAAGTTTAATTAATTACAAGACTCGTACACTGCCGAGCAGGATAGGGACGCAGTGGATAAACAATTATTTTAGTGTGATGTAGGAAATTACGGTATCTAAAAATACATCATCATAATTATAACATCATTCTTATTTTAAAAATTATTTTGTAGCGTCCGTCTACAATTTAATACACATTAGAGAATTATTCCGAGGGAACATAATTCGGGAATTAAAAGTATCCTATATCCCATTTCGGGACATGGTTTAGCTTTGAGCCAAGTTTCATCCAAATCCATTTAGCCATTAAGACGTGACGTGGGAGCAAACAAACGAACTAACTTGACACTGCGTTTTTTATGGATGGAACATCATCAAATGATTTCTTGCGAACTGGGTGCACCGGAAGGGAGTGTCAGATTCTTATGAACTAAAATCCATTCGTGTTCCTCCTAATGCCTTGCGTTCTATACTAAAAGTTTGAGCACTAGAAATTGCCTCGTTGCTTTTAGCCCGTCTATGTACCACCATTGTGCATAAAGTTTATATAAAACAAACATTTCATAAAAATTGTAAGATAAGCAAGACCATTAAAAATTAAAATATAGCCTATGTTTCTCAGGGTGATTGAAATCGGCACAGTAGTTTTAGTGTTTATTCATTCCAAACATACACACACAAAAATATACAAATCTTTCCTCTTTATAGTATTAGTATAGATATGCGCCCTCCCCAGCCATGTTTCCAACTGGCTAACAAAGTAAAAAAAAAATTGTTACTGCATAATTTTTGCACACAAATAAAACCAATTACAATGGTAGTATAGCTTTAGTGCCCAAACAAAAAAAGCTAAGGGGGACAGGTTTTATACTAATGCATTTTATTACTTGATACATTCAAATTTAGACCAAAATATAAAATGTCCTATCAAATATTGAGTGTGCCATTAAATCTGCCTTACAGTGCACAAATAACCTATTTCTACAGAGAAACCCGCAGCCATTGTCTTATCGCACACTTGTAGCCTGTTAAATTGTTTTTACAAGTATATAAGTAGGTAGGCTTATGTTTGGTTAGGTATTTCATTTGTCTAGCTCAAAATTTATCTAATAATAATCCTTACTAATATTATAAATGTGAAAGCATGAATGTTTGTTACGCTTTCACGCGAAAACTACTAAACCGATCATCATGAAACTTTGTACACATATTCTTGGAGGTATTAGAAGTAACATAGGATACTTTTTTTTTTAGGATAATTTCCGACATCTTTTGTTTTCCTTACGGTGCAAATACTGCGACCGTAAAAGCAGTCTTTATAAAAAACCGGTATGGTATAGGTATTTTTTTAAAGAAATTAAGAAAGAGAATTATTTAGCCTCTTGGTTATGCCAGGGTTGCGGAATTTGTTGGAGAGAGTCATCGCGGCCCTGGAACGCAAAGGGCATTAAGAGGAATACGGATAGGTTTTAGTCAGTATGAATCTGACTCTCCCTTCCACTCTGCTCAAAGCGGAAGAAGTAATTTGATGATTTCTTATCCATTATAAAAAATGCATCGGGGGTTGGTCTTCACGGGTAATTCACGAACTGCGATTTTAAGTTGGTGATATTTTATTTTTGTGACTAAACTACAGTTTACTCACTTTAACCTGGAACCCTTAAAAACATCAACTCAAATAGGTACATAGTTCACCCTGACATCTTAACCTTGTGTGGCTAATTGCAGAGTAAATTCAATTACACTTCAGGAATTCCAATCACAAAACGTAAACGCAAGCGTTACGTTAAACACACATCGAATAGTTCCGGGATACAGGAACCCCTATTGATTTTGTACCTCAGCCATCAGGACCCTTTCTTTTTGGATGGGAAATTATCAAATGACTTCTCCCACTCTGGGCGGAATGGAAGGGAGAGAAAACTCTTACTGCCTAAAACCCACCCATGAACCTTCTTGTGCCCTTTGCGTTCCAGGGCCGTGGTGACTCTTTCGAACAAATTCCGTAACCCTAGCAGGCACTGACCCTATGGGGCCCCGTTTTCGTTGTTGACAGTTCGCGCGTGGAACATGACGCGTCGTCGACTCGGGCCTGGTTGTTATCAAACGGCGAGCAACCCATAGCTCGCCATCTGCAGGCCCGCGCCTACGGTGGCCGGGAATCGCCCTGCGTTTCCCTACACCCGGGGCGTCTTCTTCTGTTGCGGCGGCTGGGGCGTGAGGTTTCCCTCTCTCGCACTCGTTCCGCCTCCTCCTACATAGTTCACCCTGACATCTTAACCTTGTGTAAGCTAAGATTGCAGAGTAAATTCCATTACACTTCAGGAATTCCAATCACAAAACGTAAACACAAGCATTACACACATCGAATAGTTCCAGGATACAGGTATTGATTTTGGATCAACTGCGGCCATCGAGACCCTGCACTAATTATTTCGGTTAAGATATTTGTTTCTAATAAATCTTTGTAAGAAAGTTTGTGAAGTATTCGGCTTGAAGTTTGTTTATTGATTGTTGGATTTAATTGGGCGCTGGAAGATGTATATTAACGGTACTGAAACATTTGGGTTTAAGAGTTGGTACCAAAAAAGTCAGAAGTCTCCGCAAATCACACTAAGGTTGCTACTGTTCACACCACTTTTAACTATGATTAGGTATTTTGCTTGGATTTGGATTTTAAATTCAAATAAACAACATATTTTAAGCATGTTTATATTCCTTTTTCAAAATAAATGTTAAAAGTAAAAAAAAGGTTTCTTGTTGCACACAAAAAGTGTATTTTTGTTGACCCTAAAATAGTGGTCAGTAAAAATACACTTTTTGTGTGCAACAAGAAATCTTTTAACAAACTATGTTAAGAACATGTCCAAGTATCATAGAACTGAAATAAATTAGAATTATTTAGACATCCACAGTTTTCCTGTAATATGATTTTGAAGTGAAGCTTTAAGGCAAAAACTGTAAAAACTGTTTTAGGTGGTTCTAATACACGTGCGCTTTAGGGGGTGGGGGGTAACACGTGTATTACCGACGAACGACTCCTGCCTCGGCTTCCTCAAGTAGGTTAATTTCCTCAAATTGGTTTACCTGCAGCTTTCTGGTTTGCAGCTTTCGAAGCTAATCAATTTAATTAATATAGGGTTGTCACTGCTTTTGCGTTTATTTTAATCAGATTATATCGTCATGCATAAGGTACGTATTTTCTGCCGCTTCCGTTTCTGCTCTATCCAGACAGTAAGAAGTCATCCAAAAAAGCCACCACCACCAAGAAAATTACCACCACCCACCGCCACTACCCATCACTATTAAAAAATGGTGGACAAGTATGCGAATCTTTTCACCTTGTCTGTGAAATTCATCCAAAGGTTGTCTGTAAAAAAATAGCTTTTAGTTATAAGACTGCTTATATTATTTTAAGTCCTTATTGTAACTTGGTGAAGTTCAAATAGTATCACTATCTAACGAACTATTTAATAGGAGATTTTTGAACGAGAATTCATTTCACTAAATTGGAATAAAGGAAGAAAAAGTTTTTCATTGCTACAAAACGACGCGCATACATTACTGGATTTTGCACTCAAACCTACACGATAGTGTTAGTAGTTCTTAAATTATGTTAGTAAAGAAAAGCTAGAAATTAAATAAGAATACAAATAACAAATGTGATTAGTAAGTATAGATATATGAAGCAAATGCATGTTGTGGTTGTGGAAAAAGGCTTGCACTGAGCATAATGCTGTGCGCTGGGGGCACGATGCTGATTTTAAGTGGGCAATAATTAAGTGGCAAATAATTAATTTCATCACCACTGTTCTCAAAACGGTGATGGAAAACATCGTGAGGAAACCGGCATGTCCTAGAACCAACAATTCGAAGACATGTGACATCCACCAACCCGCACTGGGCCCGCGTGGTGGATTACGGCCCATTCGCTCTCCTAGAGAGGAGGCCTGTGTCCCAGCAGTGAGAACGTTAAAAGGCTGATTAAATGCATGTCACAACGCACAATTTGTTTTCATTGATTACCCCAGTTTCTTACGTTTTATTTATAAAGCTCAGGTCATGGACAATTATAATGGACATAAAATAAAACTGTTCTGAATGGGCAGCCATGTTGTAGCGTACAACCAGTTTGTCGATAGTTCCAAGAAATAAGAAAATAAAAGAACATTGTAATACATACTACACCTTAATTTATAAGTCGTCGTCTTGTGAATGAATCCCACGTTGAATGCAGTTACACCGAAGCGTAAGCTTTGTTTTTTTGTGAGCGAGCATACATCTACGTAATCGAATTCATTGGTGGAAACTGTAGTTCCTGATAGATATAAAATAAAAATTAATTTATTCAAACTAGGCTGAGAAACAGCACTTTTTGAACGACAAAATTTACATGAAGTCCCACAAAACGCCCACCCGTCATTACTTCCTAGTGTTTTAGCTGGGAAAAAGACATGGCGCAACAAACTCCTCAGCACTCAAGAAACAAGCAACTGGCAGTCTATAATAGACAAGTGAACTAAAAAAATCTAATGGGTCCATCGGATAGATTTCCAAAAAATATTGGACACGTATTTTTTCACGTAAACAAAAACCGAAGACGATACAGTACGTTGAAAACTTATGTGACGTAACTACGTGCTGCACTTTTTGCTACGACGTGACGTCACAAGCCCCCACTCTTGATCTTTGATGCTTTTTATCTTCGTCAATTTTTACAGATTTGATAAAGCAAAAAATGCGTATCCAATATGTTTCTATTATCTAATTGACGGACTAAATAGAGTCATACGTATGTTTTACTCAGGAAACATCCCTATTCAAGCATCAGCGGGCGTACCATGAGGTGTTAAAACGTGAGTCTTCCGAGCGAGAAAGAGGGATAGAATTATACACCCTATATAGCTCCATCCCTTTTTGTCGCTCGGAAGACTCACGTTTTAAGACGTCATGGTACGCCCGCTGTATGTTACTTCTAGGCAATCATGCTCTCTCATCGCTCATTGTAGTTCGTAAACTTACAGTAGTCTACTACTAACGTATGTTAATATAGTAAGCATGGATATCGACACAAAGCGCCTTATGTCCAACATGCAAATTAGATCCACACGTTCAAAACAATAGTAATTATGATGTCGTCAAACATCATTGGTCCATAAAATAATTGGTGACCCTATACTTAGATACAAGTACAGATACAGTTGTAGCTATGCACATGAGATAGATGAAGAATATTGCGTAATATAGAAGTAAACGTTCTGATTTTGGCAACCTTGCTCATTTGTTAGAATCTTCTCTTTATTATTCACATCTCCAAACCTCGTTTAAATTTTTATATTTCTTCAATTATCTGTGTGGCAAAAAATACTCTTTATTATGAAAAAACACATGGACAGATTAACAACAATAACGAAAGAAAGAAAGAAAAAACGTTTATTCATGCTCGTTTTTGACGCGAGCGAAAATTAAAAATAAATAAAAACTTACAAATAACTAAACCAGTCCCGCTGTCTGAACCAGCCATTACAAACAAAGCATAAATATACAATTTGTCTATGGCGTGCATTGGTGTTCCACTACGAAACTAACTAACGTAACTACACAAAACTTAAAAAAAAAACTAAAATATAGCATCAAATAAATCATCACCTAAGAGACAGACGACATTGCCACGTTTAATGGCAATTGTTAGCCTCAGGTCTCAGTAAAACCCAGCTCTTGGGTCACGGGTGTGTGTGTCTACCAGCCGTTTCAAAATTTCTTTGAAAAAAACTGTGACACCCCACGGCCCGATGTTGTACTATATTTCTGAGTGTCGTTTTAAATCTGTGACTCCTAGTTCATTAAAAGCAATTCATTGACCTCAGCTAAAATAACATTACACTTCGGTGTGACAGCGCCCCGTCTCACTAAACCGTTGGCTTCCTATCCATTCACTACTCCGTCCTCGTGGCGACTCAAACCGGTTTCAACACCAACAGTAGCTGCAAGTTATAAGCGGGGCTGTTCTTGATACTTCAATGAACAGAGGCTTTATAGACATGATCTCAGACATCATCATCTGCCTAGCCTCCTCCTTCCCAACAATATTAGGGTCGGCTTCTAATCATACCGGATTCAGCTGAATACCAGTATTTAACTTGTAGCGGCTGCCTACCAGACTTCCACAACCCAATAACTGGGGAACATGGTACACCTTGGCAAGACTGGTGTCAGATATTCTGGCTTCTGACAATCCGTAACGACGTAGTCACGTGTTTGTAACTCCAGACTATCAAAAGACAATGTTACCTCAAAATGTGTTACCACGTTTTAAAGATTTTTTTAACAATCCATGAAATGGCTCGTAGGCCTGTCCTGTTGGTTGTTTTACGTCCCAAGATTTACTCCAACATTACCTAAAATATATTAATTAACTTAACTATAAAATTTTAGTTTTAGACTGTAGTATCTGTAGTTAATTTTCAAATAATCGTTCTTTGTGAAATTCCTCCAACTGATACCGATGAGACACTCCAAATATAACATTTTAAAAAGTCCAATATGATTGAACAATTCATTAGTCCTGTGCCCTTAACCTAATTTAATTGGTATTCTTGTATATCATCTAACAGTCTATCTACTATAACACTCATATTTTTATCTGCAATCAAGATGAGAAAGTTCGATGCAAGTTACAAAGAAAAACCTCTGAGTTCCATAGCTTATACCACAACCTCTGCTGCCCGTGAACCAGTTGCAAGCCGTAATGATAATAAAAATGTAACCACTTCCTCTGGACCGATGTGTTTTATACTTTAATCAATAAGTATTATGAAACATTGAACGAATGTAGTTACTTTGTTTTACATTGTCATCCCATATCCTTTTGAACCAGAAATCTATTATCACATAGCTCAGCTGGTCCTTTGAAAACTATTGTTGTGATTTTTTAGTACACATAGGAATCTTTTTGGCCTCGTACAGGTATTTTTATGTTGTTTGCTATTTAGATAATAATGTTCGTGTTTGAAATGAGCCAGTTGTCAACGAACCATTTTTTTGTCTTTATTACTTTAGATTCTTCTGTTCTTTACTGATTCATCGTCCATCATATTAGTCGCAATTTGCTAGCAATGTATGTTGTATGTAGCAATGATGTTTCAATCATCTTTTATAATGCGCACAGCAAAGGAGTAGAATTCTCTGCCTGCGTCTGTGTTTCCGAACGCATTCAACCCTAATCCCTTCAAAGTTGAGTGAACAGGCTTCTTCTGGGTAAGCTCATTCCATCGTAGACTTTGTCTCTGTCACCTGTGACCTAGACTAGAGTCAAGAGCAAATCCGTTTCACAATAAAAAAAAATGACATCTTTGACATCCATTTATTAATGCTTTGGTTTCTGCTTCTATCTTAAGATGACTTTGTACGCCACGAGAAAACTAACGAAGCAAATATGTACGGCGACAAAAAGGACCGCTACGCCATCTATCCCGCTACTGGTGAACTAACTGTACGAAATCCTGCATCGCGGTATCAGAGTTTTCCGTGCAATTAAAACATGCACAACATCCCGAATAACGGACAGTTGCTCATCAGACTCTTCACCCGCCCGGTAGAAGGATCCTCCCTTTTCTACGGACACTTGTGGGACTTTACTCTATGTACCTTGACCTTAAAAACTTTCCCCAGCACATATTACTCAAACATCTTTCCATTTTAAATTGTTAATGAGTTAATTATAAAGAGAACTTTCATTATCAACTGCGTAACTTTTTCCCAGTTACGATCAGTTAGTTTCCAGTCTAACAGCAAGAAGCTGCCTATTTAACTTGGAGCGACTGACTTTCTGTCTCCAAACCAAGTTACTGGGAAGACTTGCTATTAAACATACGAACACATGATTACTCATAAGTAAAAGGAAGAGAGAAATAATAATATTAGTCAGCATATACATGAAACACGCACGGTACATGGTAAAAAAATAGAAAAAGATAGTTATGACAAGAACTTAGTGTGTGTCCCACAGCTGCACTAAATAGGTCCATTTCAGCGATATGTCAGACAGACTGATGCTGTCTGACGCTGGTTTTCTAATGAACCTTTCAAAGGACGAGTGGCGGTTCATTTGACTCTATGATCTTCAAATGACGGATACCAATAGCTTGGCGTGTGGTCTATGAATGGAATGGTCAGTGGTCACTCAACCATTTTTGCTTTTATGGATGAGAAATCATCAAATGGCTTCTTCCGCTCTGGGCGGAATGTCAGACTCTTACTGACTAAAACACACCCGTGTTCCTCCTAATGCCCTTTGCTTTCCAGGGCCGTGGTGACTCTTTCGAACAAATTCCGCAGCTGTTTTCACCACCAGCATACCCGTGATAAGAAAGAAACCTATTCTTATCGAAGAAGGAAAAACCAAATATTTTCAAAGTAAAATCGATGTAAGTAAAGATTAATCTTAGGGACGATTCTGTATAGGAAATGACATAATATCAAGTATACGAGTTGGTCGCGGACAATTTTTGTAAGGGTGAGTTTATGTTGGAGCTAGAATTGTTTTGTGTCTTTTCAGCCTGAAAATTTCAGCAATAGACTGGCTAATATCAAGTTTCTGATCGTAGAACGAAAAGAAACTTGATATTAAAACGAAGACCAAGTGGAAAGCAATGATAACAATTATGATATCATTAAATAATAATAATTAAAAAAAAATGAGGTCCATAGAAAAAAATAATACACCATATAATTTTACGAAATAATAATTCATATTAAACACATAACTACCAGGGCCTCTTCTTCTTTTGATTAGTGGCCTACCATTAGAACCTCATTGTGTTATCAAAAAGTATTACGAGACCACTGACAGACCAATGATCGACCATTATGAATTTAGCAGATTACGAAATTTTAGCAAAATGACAATGGAATCGTGTTGGAATGACAAATTTATAAAAACAGCAGATTTGGGGCCCAGGTAATACGTTTGATAGTCTGCCTCGAAAATGTCGTCTTCATAAAAGACTTTAGATGGTGAGTCAGTACCCGACTCTACACTACACTACAATACAGCTGCATCGTTGGAATAGCAGGATGCAGTAACAAAGACCCCCAGTTTAAGACCCCCCCCCGTCGTCGTAACTATCAGGAAACACAGACACCGGCAAGGAATTCAACTCTCTAGCTGCATGCACAGTGAAATGATTCCCAAAAAGTGCCAATGAGCGTTATGTCTACCATGCACAGAGACATACACCGTACACCTCTTTTTATTTATGGCAAATTTACTAATGACATTGGAGTGACTAAAACTTACTGACTAAAACCCATCCGTGTTACTGAACCAAACGAAACCACAGAATCTATACTCAAATAAGCCTTTTTTTCCGGATGGGAAATCATCAAATGACTTCTCCCGCTCTGGGCGGAGCGGAAGGGAGTGTCAGACTCTTACTGACTAAAACCCACCCGTGATCCTTCTAGTGCCTGCCGCGTTCCAGGGCCGCGGTGACATTTCAAACAAATTCACTGTCCCTGCAGGTACTGAGACCGTATGACCTAAGAGATCTAGGCAAGACTAATTTCAGATTTTCTGGCTAGAATGAACTGAGACACAGTAAAATAATCTAGAAATACTCAAACGTCAACATAAGCACACCCTTACAAAGGAAGACATTGCCTTATTTATGACACCACAATAAACCAGTTGGAATCCTGCCTGCCTGGTATTATTGCGCCGTTTCCGAATCGGACCCGACAGCTTTATAATAGAGGACGATGTTACTTTATTTTTGTAAACTAACGGTGTTTGTTACTGTATGTATTTTTAATGTAAGAGAGTTGGCATTAAGCAGTTATAAAATGTGTGAAAAGTTTGAATAATTCATCATCATTTGCCTAGCTTTTTTGTTTGTCTGATTCTCTCTCTCTCTGTGTACCTGTGTTTGCACACACTTTTATATCTGCCGCATCAATAGCATCTTTGCTGAGATGTCAATACGGTTGGCGCAGTGGTATAGCGATTGGCTGCTATGCTGCGTGTCGCGGTTTCGATTCCGGCAGTGAACACATATTTATATGATCTACAGATAGTTAGAGGGCTATTAGTAAAAGATAACACATTTAAATTATCAGAAATTAAATCCACAAACCGCTGCTCAAGAAATATACGTGGCCAAAGATACCAACACTAGATAAATAAAAATACCATTAATTAACTTTTCACCAACAGAATCAGCATGAATTTCTACTTACAGGTCATCCACCTACATTGAAAACGCCTATACAGCAACAAAAGCTATTTGCCGACTAAAGCATAAAAGAGTCCTTAAATAAAACGCCTCTATAAGGGTCAGAGCTCCTAATTAATCAAGTAATTAGCCCGTTTCGTGTTTTTCTTTACTTTTTATTCGGGCTCACAATTAAATCTCTGTTTGGGTTTCAGTGTGCAGTAAGGGTGCTTCTTCTACGCTCTTGTTTGTAATTTTAAGTGTAGGAAACTCATCATTATTTCAGTAGAAATACGTCTAGTATTTTTTTCCTGTAAATGTGTTATGTGCCTTAGGGCTCGTACACATTAACACGATACGACGTCGCATAGTTTCATGGTGCGATGTCGTATCGTGGGAGTCTACGACGAGCAAGCGACACGACATCGCAAAGTGCCATGATTTCGTCGTGTGTTCGGTCGCAGTAACTCTCGAATAAAAAACAAATAATTTAAAAAAAAAACACGCCTGCCATGTCAAAAAGTGAACTAAAAAATTAAAAACATGATAGATAATAATCTTTTTATTGCAGTCGGGGGACGGTTATTTGAAAAGTTCTTTCGTTGCAGCTGAAAACCTAAAATTTACACGGAGAGACCGCTTATCTGATTTCTATAACCCAATTACTGCGTGAACGAACTCCTGGGTTAAGTAGCTTCACCCCTCACAATACCGGTGATTGGACTTACAGTCTTCTAATAATACATGTCATTAGGCGGTCTCTGTATGAAAATGTATGGTCACTGGTTGACTTTTCCCAGCCAAGCAACTTGGAAGTGATGACGGGCGTACGTTTTGAAGGACCGTCTTAATGTCACGTTGACGTTTAATTTGTACTAGGACCAAAAGAACTTTTATTAAGCTAAGTAAACCAACGCCTTTGCAGTAGACACTTTAGGCTGGTGTTTTAAATAAGTGTGCAAACTGAAAACTGCAACTGATAATAGATAAAAAAAAATATAAATAAAATAGATAGAGAAAAAAAAAGCAGCACCCCGTGGTTTCACCCACGTAGATCCCGTTCCCGTTGGAATACGGGAATAAAATATAGCCTATGTTACTCACTCAGGGCTCAGTTTCGGAGCCCAATCAATGAACAAAAAAAAAGAAGAAAGAAAAAAAACAAAAAAGAGAAGAAAAGAAAGAGAAAGAAAAAGGGAAAGAGTATTGCATTCTATTCTATTCAATGCAAACGATAAAACAATCAAATCTTTCCTCTTTGTAATATTAGAATATGTAACTTTTGATGGTGTGACCTATGTCGCTTTTGCTTTTAGCAACAAGCCAAAAGACACATGCTGGTAAAAATTGCCTTAAAACGTCATGAAATAAGCTCTTTCTACTCACATTGTAAAATATATTTCACTAAAATGAATGTTTGTCGAAACTCTCGTTCTATAACAAACCGCCAATTAAATTCTTATTCCATGTAAGGAGTGAGAAATTGTGTGACAAATCGTCAGGTTTTGTGTATAAGGTGGTAGAAAGTTTTCTGTAAATAAAACCTTATTTGGTAGTATGGAAGTGATCTTATTACATCCAAGGTTCAAAGCTGATTCTTTCTTTCTTCTAAAGTTGTAAATATTATCAATAGGTAAAATTTGTTTGTCTGTTTGTTATAATAACATCCGCTCGGGTTGAACTTCGAGGTTAAACTACACGTACCGAGGTCAGTCCATGGATGGGCGTCCATTTATTACTTACTGAATTTTTACCATACTTTGGTAAGCACATGAGCCACTGGTGTCATTCGAACATGACATAAAAAATCTCACAACTACACCAAGTTTGACCAATACGGCTGGTATGAACTATGGGCGGAGCGGAAGGGATTGCTTAACTCTTTATGACTAAAACCCATCCGTGTTCCTCCTGATGCCCTTTGCGTTCCAGGGCCGCGGTGAGTCTTTCGAACAAATTCCGCAACCCTAGCGGGCAATGGCCATAGCGGGCCCCGTCTTCTATGCTGATAACTCTTCGAGGCGCACGTGAAACACAACGTCCCGTCGACCCGGGCCTGGTTGTTATCAGACGGTGAACCACCCATCGCTTGCCATCCACAGGCCGATACGATAGCCGGGAATCGTCCGCTCGACTCCCGACATCCAAGACGACTTCTTCTGTTGCAGCCGCTGGGGCGTGAGGTTTGGCTCTCTCCTTCGCTAGCATTACTGTTTTGCAGAAGAAAACAACCGCTTCCCATGCCCACTCGCTCCGGACCATGGATTGTATCAGCGACGATCGCCTCGACGTGGACAAGGCGTTGCTTCGCCCAAGTAGGGCAGATCACCACCGTATGCTCCACTGTGTCCTCCTGGCGATCCACAAAGTTATGATACCCGGGCATGTCCTCCCGCTGAATCAGAAACAGGTACTTCCCGAAACCACCGTGTCCAGTGAATACCAACGTCAGGGTAACATCGTGGTGGGAGGGGTTCGCATCGGCGTCGAGTCGACGATGAAGTACCTGGGACTCGTCCTCGACAGCCGGTGGAACTTTGGGCCTCACTTTCGGCAGCTGGCGCCGAAACTGATGGGCGCCGCGGCTGCTCTATCGCGGCTGCTGCCCAATCTTGGGGGGCCCAATGCCTCCTGCCGGAGGCTCTATGGGGGGATCGTGCGGTCCATGGCCCTTTACGGGTCACCCGTGTGGGCGAACACCTTGTCGGCCAGCAACGTCGCCATCCTGCGGAGACCGCAACGGGCGATGGCCGTCAGGGTGATAAGGGGGTACCGTACGATCTCCTTCGAGGCGGCGAGCCTCCTCGCCGGATCGACGCCCTGGGATCTGGAGGCGAGAGCCCTCGCGCTGAGATATCAGCAGCGCGAGGAGGCGCTTGGGCGGAGTGAGCTCCGCCAGATCGTAGTGGCAGAGTGGAAGGAACGACTTGCGCAACCCAGCGCAGGGCACGCCGCAATAGCGGCGGTAAGGCCCGTGATGGAGGAGTGGCTGGAGAGGCGTCATGGCGCCCTCAGCTTCCGGCTGACGCAGGTACTTTCCGGACATGGCTGTTTCGGGAAGTACCTGTGTCGCATAGGCCGGGAGCAAACACCCGGTTGTCACCACTGCGCTTGCCCCGAGGACACGGCCCTGCACACTTTGCAGGCGTGTCCTGCGTGGGCGACGCAGCGTCGCGAGCTAGTCGCTGCTGTCGGTGGTGACCTCTCGCTTCCGGCCGTCGTCCTGTCCATGGTCGGGAGCGAGAGTGCGTGGGAAGCCGTCGCCTCCTTCTGCGAGGAGGTGATGGCGACCAAAGAGGGAGCGGAGAGAGAGAGAGAGGCAGCTGCCACTCTCCCTTCCCGCGCCAGACGCACCGGGCGCCGGAGGCCGCGCCGCGACGATCTCCAGCCGCCCTAGTGTGTGGCCTGCGGGCGCTGGGTTAGGGGACCCACCGCCCGATCAGTAACAGGCCCGAGTAGGCGACGCGACGTGTTCCACGCGCGCCACTCAGCAGGACGTGGGGCTAGGCCCCACAGAAGAGAGGTCCGCCAGGGGCTGGCGGACCAAGACCTGCCGGGGTTGCGGTGCATGCTTTTGCGAATCCCGTGACCCCGGCCTACGGTCAAGTGACGGAACACCGTGGTGGTTTTAGCCGGTAAGAGTCCGGCACACCCCCCCGTCTTCCCCAGACGGGGGATAGTCCATGAGGATTTCCCCACGTTAAAAAAAAAAAAAAAAAAAAAAGGTGGAAGGTGAAGGGTTGCGGAATTTGTTCGAAAGAGTCACCGCGGCCCTGGAACGCAAAGGGCACAAGAAGGATCACGGGTGGGTTTTAGTCAGTAAGAGTCTGACACTTCCTTCCGTTCCACCCAGAGCGGGAGAAGTCATTTGATGAATTCCCAGCCAAAAAAAAAAGGTGGAAGGGTATTTATAGCCACAGTGATGGCGTACCCAACTCTGCTGACCCTGCGGCCAAAATAGGCGTGATATTAGGTTACTGTAAATGACGGGTTAAAATAATATTGTAAGAGCAAATAGAAAATTTCATGTCCCACTCAATGGTTTCACAGTAACATTTTAATTTAATGAAACTGAAAAGCAGACCTGGTTTAATCATAATTAAAGCTTACGCTAATTGAGTTTTAAAATTAACAATAAATTTTCAATTAATTTAACATGATATGCCTTTGATGTAGTTAAGCGTTTTGTGGTGACTGTTAAAATGGCTGTTTTATAAATAATTGTGGATTTAATAAAATTCCATTCAGATGTGTGATGAATTTGATGATAGATTTTGATTTTAGAGAAAAGATTTAAATTTTCAGTAGACATGCTTCATTCTTTGAGTGGTGTCCACTTTCTTGTGGGATAGCCAGTTGCTCTATTGAAATAAAATACTCTTGTTTTTGACACCTACTTTTTTGCAGACGGGTTTTATGAGACTGGATACATATTATTTTATGTTTTTCATTTTCTACATTTAAATCGTTTTCTTATGCCCTTTATTTTGGTATGCCATCAAGCTATGTCACCAAAAATACAAGTCTCTCAATATTCCCTTGCTTAAGCGGGCGCCGCCGCCGTCTTGTGCTTTTTCTAGATTTTTAATTTCGGATTTTTAGTCTCGGAGAATTTTGTTCAGGAAAACACGGAGAAAATCGTAGGAAGAAACTCGGATAAAATAAGGGGAAGGAAGAATACTCGAAAATATGAATATTGCAAATTTAATTTAGTTTAAATTAAATTCAAATTGAAAGAACGTTAAACGTTTAGTTGACACTTCGCGTGACACAAGGGCTGTCTTTTACTTCGGACAGAGGATAAGCATTGCCATACAACGTGGCAATGCTGCCAGTCTATTAGATTCACTTCCAGTCGATAGCGAGGCGGATTTTTTTCATACCCTATTCTAATTAAGATTATTTTAGTTTATTTTAATTTTGCGTAGTTAAATTTTATTTCTTATAGCAATAAAATTGTAAAATTAAAATTTTTGGTGTGTTTCTTTTTCATCATAAATTACCAACATGAAGCCATTTCAAAAGCTAATCAATACTCAGTCCTTTCCCATAAGAAAGATCATTAAAATTTGTATTCAAAACTTGGTCTTTAATCCTTTGACAATAAACTTCGATCGTACAAATACTGTCTAGCATCTTCCTACTGCGTTGTAGTCGATTTCAAGTCTAGTCAGATCTACAAATACCGGGGAGCGACGGGGAGGGACCGATAGCTCGTGCTTTCCGAGGCACGGAATAGTCTTAGCATATAACGGATGGTCATACAAGCAACAACCAACCTCGGCAAGCATCGCTTAACCTCGAAAATCAACCCGTTTTACTCACGAGCATACTAGATACTCTGCTACAGACGCGGACCTGGAACGCAAAGGTCATTTGGAGGAACACAGATGGGTTTTAGTCAGCAAGAGTATGTCACCCATTTCCGCTTCGCCCAGAGTGGAAGAAGTCATTTGATGATTCCCCACCCTTGAATTAAAAAAAAAAACTAAATACTAAAATTGGGGACGTGTTGACTCGCTGACCGTTGAGTTGCGACTCAACGGTCAGCAGGTCAACACGTCCCCTGAGGATGCCTCGTGGAGAGGCGATACACGTGTCGGTAATGGTGTTGGGTTTTGCTTTGCCTTCCTGCAGGTGCATAAAATCCTTGCATTTGCCTTGTAATCTTGCATGTGCATAATATAGCGGGCGGGAGGGAGGTGCATACCTGCAACCCACTAATATTCGCGGAAATTAAAACTAGATATATTGTTTTCAATTTAAAATTAAACTAAATACTGTCAACTTCATCATTCGCAATAGGAGCAAAAATTGATCCTCATTGTGAAATAAGCAAGATGTCAAAAGGCTAAACTGATGAATTGATGATCAACGCTTGATCCTTTTCTTATAGAAGTAAAAACATTTGTAAACCAATCCGAGTCTTCAAACCATAAAAGTTCAAACAAGAAAATAATACGGATCATGCACATTCAAGTCTCCGACATGACTCGCATCCGGTCAAGCCTAACAATTTATTCAAATAAATGCATATTTTAATTTCTCACAGTAATCTTAAGCTTTTCTCACGGTATTAGCATAAAGTAAACCTTATAAGGAGTCTGTATATCAAAATAGGTTCTAATGTTAGAATGGGAATATTGAAGTTGGTATAAACCAGTCGATGCCTTGGTAATATAGAACTGTTAAACGCGTTTGTTCAAAGGTTATAGAGATTTTCATATTTAATAGAATGGACTGGGAAACTATTTAAATGATCAGGAAGAATATTCAAATCATTTTTTTTTTGTATGAGAGTTAGTTGTACAAAAAAGAACATTTTGTCCTATTTTCCGAGTCGCCTAGAACTATCCCTCATGATATTCGTCCAAATCAAATCGTATCTTGTTTTTGGACCGGTCTGGACGGCACCTGCCATCTTCAGTTACGGTGTCAAGAATTTTGCACGTCAGCTGATGTAATAATGCTTGTCAGTCTTCTACAGATTGTACAGTCGGTGATAGCAATTAACTGACCCCTAAAAATTAAACGAATTTGAACCTTCTGCTTGTTAGAAGTAAGACAACTCGTTCAACGTCTACGATCAATAAAATAGTTATTCGAATTTGATCTTTAATACGCAGTGTTAAGGTAGGTATGATCTTGAATATTATTTTAACTTGTAATATAATACCTACGTAATTTCGATCATGTCGAATATGTTTCGAGTGGTCTAGTGGTGACTGTAGTGAGCTGACAAATCGAGGTTGTGAGTTCGTAACCAGCGTGATTGACGCTTTTGTTTCTGTTTTGTAAATTTATTTTAAGTTATAAATAATTAATTATAACTTTAGCAACAGAAAAAAAACGAACGGAAATAAAAAACCAAAATTATGGTCAAAACGATTATATTTTATAAAAAAAAAAAAATTGTAAGAATAACATAAATGATATTGATGACGACACGAAGATGATAATATTTACCTACTTACTATTTTACTAATAACGTTCTTAACTGCACTTAGTTTAATGTAGTGAATCAGCATGTTATAATATTTAGTTAGAAATATAGGTATGTATTTCTATTTCATAACAATAACATCACCACATTAAATATCATTTACAAGACTTAACTAAATAAAACGGAATTATACGTTGAAGTTCTACCTACTATATATCAATTTGTTTTGTGATTAGTTATTTTAGTTATAAGGTTTTGACAAAAAACTAGGTATTCGAAATACTTCGTTAGAAATTATAACAATAGTTAATTTAACACACACACTGACATACGTTAGTATTGTTTGTGACCAACACTGGTTACTCAAGTTATTCATGCTTTTAATAGCGAAGTGGAGCACCATTTTTTTCTATTACTTGTTGCAAGCGGTCCCGCATACCGCGCACCATATCCAACAACAATCACTTCCTCTCATAAATGGTTTTGGTCCGGACGATCTTTTTGAATATTAAAACCACACGTCAAACGTCTTAGCCACAATCTGACTGTATTTCTCTGAAACAACAGAATAAGCATAATTTTAGTAACGAATAGGTAAACATAATTTATCGATTAAGTTTGCAAAAATACGTTTATCAATTTAGATAATATAAATCAAATTAGACCTATAAATGATCTCAAATTAGACTCATAATGAAACATAATTAATTGTCTATTATTCTACATTCACCAGCTTTTAAGCCAACTAACGAATAAAGGAATAACTATAATTATAAATGAAGCATAAAAAAAGAATACACTTACCGCTATATATTATGTTTCGTAGCAATCGCTTTAATACCAACATTCTCCTCATGCAAATAGATTATTTTGTATTTTAAATAATCACTCAACTCAACTTGGACATGACGATTAAACTATCAAAACTGATAACAATTAATAAAAAGGAAAATAGCGTGTATTTTTACAATTTAGTAAGGCAAGGTAAAAATGTTCGCGCGTATTCACTGCTATTTGTGCATAGAATATCTTGTTCAATTTATTCTTCTACCCCATATTCCTAATGTCATATCTATAGCAGTTTTGGTTGAATACGCATATTGACGTCTAACTACCCACTTATTAAAATAGGTGAACAGTTATAAATAAATGACCTAATACCAACCTCTTAAAGCTCAAGTTTGCGTATCAAAATTATTTATTGTTTCTGTTCAACGAGTAGTGTTAGTCTGATAAACTCATACATATTGAATATAACGTTTAATGTTATGAGCATAGGGTGTAAAATCGAGTAATTTTTAGGGGGGTCAGCTAATTGCTATCACCGACTGTACTTCGGCGAGTGTGCCCATGAACTCCACGTCCTCATTCCACCAGCCCCCTTCTACCATAGGACATCTAGACGCACTGTAGGTTACCATCCCTACCTTGTAGCTATTCCACCAATTCGCCCCAAGCGTTTCCAATCATCTTTTATAATGCGCACAGCAAAGGAGTGGAACTCTCTGCCTGCGTCTGTGTTTCTGAACGCATTCAACCCTAATCTCTTAAAGTTAGAGTGAGCAGGCTTCTTCTGGGTAAGCTCACCGTAGATTTTGTCTGTCTCCTGTGACCTAGACTAAAGTCAAAACCAAATCCATTTAATTAAAAAAAAAACTTTTTACAAAAAAATACAACCGACTTTTCCACAAAAAATCAAAAAAGTACAAAATAACTTTAATTTCGGAACTCGGTGTTTGTGGTTCCTTTTTCATTTTTTGAACACCGACTTCCGAAATTAAAGTTATTTTGTACTTTTTTGATTTTTTGTGGAAAAGTCGGTTGTATTTTTTTGTAAAAAGTTTTTTATTTTTCACTTTTTAGTGGTACCTAAACCCCCTCCCCTCCCCCCACCTAAACGAATCAATTACATTAGTGTAAAAAAACGCACTGCTCCAATGCAGAGTAAACTAAAAGGTCGTCAATGTAGACAATGTAGATATTTTTTTAGATTTTTGTTGATTTTTCAAAAACCGCTTGTTCGATTTCGATAAATTTTTCATGGGACCATTTGGGAAGTATACCCTTTCCAACAAAAAAAGAATTTTTCAAATCGGTTGGCAAGCGACGGAGTTATGCGCGAACAAACAATAAAAAAAATAAAAAAAAAACATACAAACATCCGAATTGAGAACCTCCTCCTTTTTTAGAAGTCGGTTTAAAATCTATTATTCAATTTCTAAATTCAATTTTTAAATCTATTATTGGATTTAGTTCCAGTCGATAGCGATGCGGACGATTTTTTTATACCATATTCTAATTAGGACATGCCGGTTTCCTCACGATGTTTTCCTTCACCGTTTTTGAGAGCAGAGGTGATGAAATTAATAACACAAAGTAATGCGCCTGGCAGGGTTGTAACTCGCGACCTATAATTCGTAACTCGGAGCCGTTACCACTGCTCAAAAACGTACCTACTCTATTGATAAAAAAATACGACTCAGTTTCTGTCACCAATATTTCTTGTATTGGTGACACTCACTTTCTGTCACCAATACTTCTGGTATTGGTGACAGAAACTGTATCGTATTTTCCAGTTGATAAGGCAAAGAAACTAAAGTATTCTGATACTTGTTTGTCTTTGTAGAATGTTTCTCACTATTAGTTAAAATGTTAATAAAGTAGATACAGAGATAATGTGATGTGGAAAAATAAAAAAATAGTTCGAAGTCGCGTCCGGCCTACGATGCACTTAGGGATTGCGTTATGTTAGAGGGAGGCAAGAAGTATATTGTAGTGAAACTCATTTTGTCAATAAAACTAGGTAAAAAATAAAAATAAATTACTTTATCAAAACCTTTGGTTACTAAGAGCGAATATTTGATAAGTAGTCAACTCAAGTAATGGCTAAAAATATGATTGTTAAAATGCTTTTTTCAACAAACGCTTAGCTATTTCCTAATAGTTTTGGTCAAGCTAAATATAGATAGAAAAACGCACATTATCGAAATTTAGGTTCCCTTAATTTTTAACCCTTGGTTAACTACGGATAAAAAAAACTGGCTTTTAGTAAACAATTTCGAAGATTTATAGATTCCTATGTGGCTAATAATATTCATTCACAAACTTTTTCAATTACATAATATCACAAGAATTGTTTTAGAAAGTTCTTACAGTGTCCTTTGAATGAATTCACTGAAGAAAACTTGGGTTGTATCTCTTGGACTGACGTAATTTGCAAGCAGGAATCATAGTAATTTAAACATAATGCATACACATACATACATATTATGTAGGTAAAAAGCAAGGCTTACATATCCATACCCATCTTTAACGGGTAATTTATCAGTAATCCCATTCCTTACATAAAATATATAAAACGTAATATTACGCAAATTGGCAATATTTTCCTCGAAACTGAGTACTTTTTGAGAACCATGATATTGTTTTAGACGTAATGTCACCAAAAACTTAAATACTTAAAATCTATCTTATGTAACCAACTCAAGAAAACCCAAAACATTACAAACATTTTTTCTCTATTGTTCTTGAATGTTTGATACGCCAAAGTGCGAGTCATGACAAAGATAGCTTTTCTCAACAGAATGGAAAAACACAGAAGGTTGGCTTCATACAACGAGCGAGAATGCACGCACACATAGAAATGCTTAACTTACAGAATTTGAAATTGTCGCCACACGCACACATAGACATAGAGAGCAGTGGCGGCCGAGTGGTAACGGGCCAGACTTACAAATTGTAGGTTCAAACCCAGCCAGGCGCATTACTTTGTGTAGTTTTCTTCACCACTGCTCTCAAAACGATGAGGAAACCGGCATGTCATGTGACATACACCAACCCGCACTAGACCCGCGTGGTGGATTACGGCTCATTCCCTCTCCTAGATAGGAGGTCTGTGTCCCAGCAGTAGGAACGTTAAAAGGCTGAATATGCTAAAAAACGCACACATCACGACCGGTATTTGTTTAAGACCGCCGCCGTCCGTATTCATCTATGAGTGTGTGTGCCTGTTTTCGGTCGTTGTTTGGAGTCTACCTTCTGTTACCATTGAGGTGTTTCCAAACAAAAACTCTAATGACTTGCGGCAGGGCCAAAATTGAAGAGGCGTGGAATATTTAAGTTTTACTTTTTAGGGGCTTAAGCAAACTAAATTTTAGATAGTCTTTGGAAACTTGGGATGTTTAGAAAATTGCCAATCATTGATAAAGTTAGTTGATGGTTTTGGGGATAATTTTGTGACAAAAAGTTTTCAGATTTTGTAGTTTAGGACATTCCGCTGTGAAATGGAGTCATGAAGATTTATTATTCATCAGCTGTACAGTCTTTGGTGACGCAGTGGTGCATCAGTGGCGATGTTTACTATTTTTTTTTTTTAAAGAAAACTTTGCCCCACACTAGGAATTTCTCCTGTGTCGTGGGTGCGTTTACAAACATAAAATCTCACATACACAAACAGGCAGACCCGGAACAACTATTACAAATATTTGTTCCGTGCGGGAATCGAACCCACGACGCGTAGCGCAGCAGCCAATCGCTCAACTACTGCGCCAACCGTGTCGTCGTATTTGACTTTTACATGTTTGTTTGTCAACCTATTATAGAAGATTTTATTTTATTTTATTCTGTTGTGAAATTTTCTGTGTGATAAGTAGAAACGTAGAAACAGCAATTGACATAAGTTTCGAGTTTGACAAAAGTTTTAGTTAATTGAGCTATCAGTAACATTTTAAAATCATAAAAAAATAAAATGTCACTTAACTTCCTGCCTCCACCTCGCATAACTCCTTCCAAGCCTCCGTGAACCGGTTCAGCTATAAAAAGCGACAGTAACAGGTCGACAGCCGCAGGTGCAACGCGATCGGACAGATGCAGGGCCTGGGGTAGGCAGAGTCGTAGGTAGGGCACATGGAGGAATTACTATTATATGTTGAGTTTTTGGTAGGTGCGAATGATGTCCTTACTTTGATATTGTTCGTCAAATCGTTGAGCTTCTTGAAGTTCTAAGTTTGAGCTACACGGTAACTGACAAATGCTTGCTCTGTCTGGACAGGTCCACTCAATTCTGTGTGGCACTTTCCTCAAAAGGCTACCTCAAACATTAACCTACGTGGTTCTCATATGATTTGACCAGTACGGATTGTATGGACTTTAAAAGAGACTTTGACCTCTGAGTTTGTTTCGCTGTTTCTTCTCAGGGTAGTCGGCTAGTAAACACCGGCTTCATCTAGTTTAAAACGACCAGAAATATTTGACGTGTAAAAGTGTTATGTTTAACCTACTTACAAAATAAATATCATTCATTATCCAAAAAAAAAAAAATTAGGTAAACGTATATTATGTTTTGTATACATGAAAATAAATATGAAATTGTGAAATAAAAACGAGCCGAACGGGGCCGTTACCACTCGGCCACCACTGCTCCTTAAAAATAACAAATACCTACTGAAAACTCACATCGTTATTTAAGTATCATCAGTAAATGTGAAAAACAAACATTAGGCAAACAAGAAACTTTGTAGCCAAAGTTGAAATTGTCTAAAGTTCTTGTTCGACCGCAACAAAATTCAAGTTTCATATAACTTTAGTGGGTCCGGAAGAGATGATCGATAATAATGTAAAGATATGTTTGGCCCTTAAGACAGGAAGAGTTATACATATATATACCGGCCTCATCTAGTTTAAAACGACCAAAAATATTGACGTGTAAAAGTGTTATTTACAACCTACTTACAAAATAAATATCATTTATCATTTATCATTATCATTTATCATTTATAGAAATGTTTCTTTTAGAAAGTGGGATTTTATGAAGAGGCCTAAGTCTGCTATTTTTATAAATCTGTCATTCCAACACGATCCCATTGTCATTTTGATAAAAGTTCGTAATCTGCTAAATTCATAATGGTCGATCTTTGGTCGGTCAATGGTATCGTAATACTTTTTGATAACCGAGCTATTAAAAGCAATGAGTGCACAATGACGTTTTAATGGTAGTTCACTGATCAAAGGAAATGTTAACATTTTAAAAGATAACCGCATACGTCTAACTAATAGATAGAAAATAGCTCTTACAGTACAAGTACAGGAAAAAGTCTCAAAACTGGGGATTTTAGTTTTATCATTAAAAAAAAAACAAATTTTACGATTACAAACTTATATGTTCAGTTGAAGAATAGGGTGGGTAGCTAACTAAAAACGTGGAGCGGCTGCCTACCTGACCTCCACAACCCATTAACTGGGGAACACGGTACTTCTTGGCAAGACTGGTGTCAGATTCTCTGGCATCTGACAATCCGTAACGACTTCAAACGACAGCCGGGACCAATGGCTTAACGTGCTTTCCGAGGCACGGAGAAATCTCGTTAAGATGGTCACCCATCCACAGACCAACCTCGGCAAGCGTTGCTTAACCTCGAAGATCGACTCGTGCGGCTGTTATAATTTATCCACGAACTTCCGTTGATAAAGTATATTCCCGACCCGACGTGGAGTCTCACACTTGTCCAGTTTTATTTTGCAATCCCAGTTAGGTACCAACTCAAACAACAGGTTTCCGTTCCACGTCCCAAGTAACCAACAACGGCTTGCAGTTCATAGATAAATATAGAGTGTTCGAGTACAAAGCGTGAAATGAACCGACAGTTACTAGAAACGAAATCCAGACTACCCTTACTGTTGCGGAATTTGTTCGAAAGAGTCACCGCGGCCCTGGAACGCAAAGGGCACAAGAAGGATCACGGGTGGGTTTTAGTCAGTAAGAGTCTGACACTCTCATTCTGACATATAATTTGATGATTTCCCATCCAAAAAAAAGACTACCCTTACTATATAATGTTATGTATGAGTTTGTTTGTTTGAGAAGTGGTGGCCGAGTGGTAACGGCTCCGACCTACGAGATGTAGGTCGCGGGTTCAAACCAAGCCAGGCGCATTACTTAGTGTAATTAACATCATCACCACTGCTCTCAAAACGGTGAAGGAAAACATCGTGAGGAAACCGGCATGTCCTAGAGCCAAAATTTCGAAGACATGTGACATTCACCAACCTGTACTGGGCCCGCGTGGTGGATTACTCCTAGAGAGGAGGCCCGAGTCCCAGCAGTGGGAACATTAAAAGGCTGATTATGCTATGCTATGCTATATAAAGGAATACCGTATGTTTTTACTAATAGACGTAGCTGTAGAGTGGAAATACATATTTGCGGGAAGTTCCATTTCGCGATAAATTCAGTCAGATTACTCTTAAATATGAACTTCACTATGGGACCAACACTGAAATCAAGAAATGAAATCGGCTAACCCCATACATTTGTGCAAACATACATCGACAAAAAACTCAAAAAAAAAAAACACAAAAATACAATCGGTGTTTTTGGTTTTTTCTTCGTTTTTTGACACCGACTTCCGAAATAAAATTATAGTTATTTTATACGTTTTTTCATTAGGAGTCTTTTTTTGTATTTTTTTTTTTTGTAAAAAAAAAAGGTTTTTATTTTTCTATTGGTGATACCCCTCAGCATTCTTATCCTGAATGTAATCTTCTAATTTGTAATATTATTAAAGTTTCTTTCTTTCAATTCTAATATGTCACAAGATATTTTGCTGTAACATTATTGCCACAGAATTAAAAATCAACCTGTATCTTCTCAAACACCAAACAACCTGATCCACCAAACTAAACTGTATAATAAAACATTCCGCCAAACATTTACAATAACAAATCAACCAACGGACCACCCCTGATAATAGGGCTGCCACTCAAAACTTCAGTTGTCACCCAACACCTGTAGCAATTATGCTAACTATTCGTCGAACACCAATATCCGGTTGTAATCCACATTAAACTGGTTTAATGCAGTTCAAACCGGTTAACCGGCCCTCCCTCGGGCGCTTTCGATAAGCGAATCAACCCGTAAAATGGTTATTAGTTGAATTATTGCGCTTAAATCCGTGGTTCCTAACCTGTGGTCTGCAAGGGCCAAAACATCGTTATCGAAATATTGAAATGTTCACTCTTTTTGCCTCAAATTGTCATTGATGCAAACTGATTAAAATTATATCATCAGAAATGTAGTGATTTCTATCGCAATCCTTTTTACCCCTGACGCAATAACGATGGAGTATATCCCATAATGTTATAAGTTTGACGTGTCTGGGTGTGAGTTTGTCTGTCTGTGGCATTGTAGCTCTCGAACGGAAGAATTAATTTTGATTTTGTTTGAAAGTATAATTAGTCAGGAGTGTACTTAGCTATATTTGATAAAAATCGGTCTTAGATGGCCACCGCCGCAAAATACGGATTACATATTTTTCACTTTTGATTTCAAAGAACTACAAGATGATAGAAGTTTTGAATATTTATATATCATAAGTTTATAATTAGATCAACTCTGTTTATTTTTTATCTTGATTTCTGGTCCCTGCTAGCAACCAAAAAAAAATCAACGAGGTCCATTGTCAAATAAAGTTTGGGAGCCACTGGTTTAAATGGAACTAAATGCAAGTTTTAGGGTAATCATGATAATAAATTAATTGTTTATACTATTATTTGAATGTCGGGATTATAATAATGGTCGGTCTAGTTAATAGGCGGGGAATTGTGCGGGATTCATAAATTATTTTAGTTGTGAAGCGTTTTTAGGTAATTGCGAAATAATACTGGGGATTAAGCTTGCCTAATTAACAAATTGTCAACATAGCTTCAGAGAGTATTTTTGCATATTTTTTCAATATCTTTTTCCAGCGTTTTCGCCCGCGCGGGAGACAAAAACTTGATTTACGAGTACATTGTTCTAAATATTATAGATAACAGTTTTATAGAATTTCGTTTCACATCATTTTTTTCTCAAATTATATTATCATTTCAGAGTAATCAAAATGAAAAAAAAAAAACAAAATTTCATAAAAAAAAAAATATTTTTGTTACAAATAACATTTAATATTTCGATATTCATATCTTAGAATAACAAACCGAATATACTTTATTTCTATATCGTTCAGTTAATAATAAAAATATTGCCAAGATATTTTTGAATGTCTAAACTTTTCAATTCGTATATTTATTTATTATTAAAACTTTATGCACTAGTAAAAACCATAGGCATTTTCTACCAGTCGACCTTAGGGTAATGCAGAGACAACATGGCAGGTGCAACTTAAAAGAAAGACAAACATACAGGGAAAATACAACCATAAATACATACATACAAATAAAAATAACAAATGCATTGAGAAAAACGAATCTAATGAATTAACGCTGTGATAATCATACCATATAATATATATATATACATGTATGTATATATATAAATAGACTTAGCCTGAGGAGTTCTAAGCTACTATTCTGGTAGCAGCTCGCTTCTGATGGCGATTGGTTTTCTGGTGAGGTCGCAGTTCTAACCTAACCTAACCTACTATTCTTGTAGCAGATCATTTGTAACGGGGTCGCAGTTCTAACTTAACCGAACCTAATATTCTGGTAGCAGGTAATTTCTGAAGTGATCGCAATTCTAACCTAACCTATTTTTGCAAATTAATATTAAATCACACTTGCAGCAGAAAATGAAAACACTTTGAGTATTTAATTTTCTATTTCTATCTATACTTTTTTATTTTTCACAAAAAAAATTTTGGTACACTAAATAAACCTTAAATCTAACTATATACACTTAAAAAAACTTTTTACAAAAAAATAAAACCGACTTCTAAACAAAAAACCAAAAAGTATAAAATAACTTTAATTTCGGAACTCGGTGTTTTTGGTTGCTTTTTTGTTGTTGAACACACCGACTTCCGAAATTAAAGTTATTTTATACTTTTTGGTTTTTTGTTTAGAAGTCGGTTTTATTTTTTTGTAAAAAGTTTTTTTTATTTTTCACTTTTTAGTGGTTCACTCCCAGCTAAACATACCCATCACAGCGTACGTGGTATAAATTGGTGTAAACAATAAACAAACATGCGATTTCAACTATCCCGACAGATTTGCTATCATGTATTGAAATTAACAAAAAAACCGCTTGTTCGATTTCGATAAAATTTTCATGGGACCATTCGGGAAGTAAACCCTTTCCAACAAAAAAAGAATTTTTCAAATCGGTTGGCAAGCGACGGAGTTATGCGCGAACAAACATTTAAAAAAAACATTTTTTGAGAACCTCCTCCTTTCTTAGAAGTCGGTTAAAAATAAACGAAAAACCTCCTTACTACAATATGGCATCATAATCTCCTCCGCATAGGTGTCGACTGGAAGTGAAACCAAAAGACTGGCGGCATTGCCACGTTGTATGGCAATGCTTATCATCTATCCGAATTAAAAGCCAGACAGATAAATATTTAGATATATAAATCTATCTAAATATTTATGTGATATTTATTTATAAAATTGTGTCCACTATTCCATTTTCACTGATATAAAATACCATGGAAAAATACACCGAACAAAAAATATTCGTAAAAATAATAATTCTACTGTTTGATACGTTAAAAATGTGAGTACAAAATTCATTTAATTATGTTTCTGTGTAATATGTTTCAATCAAATAAAGAGTCGTCGAAACAATAAAATTCGAAATAAAAATACAAAGACCAAATATTATGTGAAACATTTACTGTGAAACGAAATTCTATGAAATAGGGAACGATGTATTACTCCAAATGCCCATTGTGACTTTCAAATACTTGCTGATTAAATTGATAAATAAATTTTGTTACGATGAAGTAGAGAACCTTCTATTAAATATAAGGTAAAACCGCTTCCGTATAAAATACACACACACACACACACTCACACACACACACACATACACACACTAATGATAATACATAAAATATTAATTCATATACTTTTGCTATTATCTAAATATGTTACATTAATAATTGTATGATATAAAAGAGCGGCGTCTCCTGGCACAGGCATCTTTATACTTAAGAGCGTATCAGCATAGCTTAAGAACGGCATTTCATACAAATTTTCAAGTCGTAATTTTCCGGAATGACTAAACCGATTTTAATGAAACTTTACACACATACGCAGGATACATAGCTCTAAAAAGTTAGTTAAATAGTGCTACAGTTAAATTAGACCCATTTTAATTTTTCCATAAACACATAAATTTCCAGTTAACTTCTTTTAAATAAGATATTTCGAAAATGTTTTAGCTAACTTTTTGAGACCTATGTATCCTGCTTATGTGAAGTTTTATTAAAAGCGTTTCAGTCATTTCGCAATATAGTGACTTGAAAATTTGTATGAAATGTCATACGGCGTGCACGCTCTTAAAAGGTCCACCAACTGTATAATGTACTACGTGTAACAATTAGCTACTACGTGTAATAATTAATAATTATTTAATACCTACAATATTTTTGTTTTGTTTTTCTTTGAAATAAATTTCGCCAGAACTAGGATAATTCGACTAAGGACAATTCACATTGATAGGCATTATTTAATTAGTTAACATTGCTTAGTCTCTTGGGCAAATCACCAGCTGACAGCGTTGAGGACAAATTTTAGTTTGTTGTAAGTTTAGTATATTTGTTGTTTAGTTTATTTGTTGGTTCAGTTATTGTTTTATTTATTTTATTTTTTACTAGCTTCTGCCAGCGACTTCGTCCGCGTGGAATAGTTACTTTACCCCCGATTTTGAAACTCTCAGCCCGATCGGTTTAAAATTGACAAAAGATAGACATGCTGTTTCGGGATATTTTTTAGATAATTTTATGTAGAACATTTCCGTAATACATGATTTCTATGTAACTTTAACCATTAAGGCTACACACGCGACGGAAGCTTAAAAAATGGAGTAACTTCTTCCGTTTTCCCAACATTTTCCTTCACTGCTCTGCTCCTATTGATTGTAGCGTGATGAAAAGTATACTATAACCTGCCCAGGAGTATGAAGAATAATTGCACCAAGTTTCGTTAAAATCGGTCGAGTAGTTTTTGTTTCTATAAAGAACATACAGACAGACAGACAGACAGAAAGACAGACAGACAGACAGACAGACAAAAATTTTACTGATTGCATTTTTGGCACCAGTATCGATCACTAATCACCCCCTGATAGTTATTTTGAAAATATATTCCTTGTACAGAATTGACCTCTCTACAGATTTATTATAAGTATAGATGTACACACAGACGATAAGTACTCGTAAGATATAACATTTATAATTTTAGTAAAACTAACAGGGCCCGCGGTTTCACCCACGTTGTTCTCGTTCCCGTGGCTATACGGGGATAAAATAGTCTATGACACTCCACAATAACGTAGCTTTCTATTGGTGAAATAATTTTGAAAATCGGTTCGGTAGATCCAGAGATTACCCCTTACAACGTCACAAACTCACTTGCAAACGTTACATCTTTATAATATTAGTGAACAGCTTATTTCAAAAGAAATTTCCTCCAGCAGACCTGCGAAAGGAGATACTAAAAAGAAATGTAGATATTTTGTTTTATTTAGATGAACATATTTATTTATCCATCTACATCTATGACAAGTTATCATTGTAGATTTTTGTGTACTTTGATTGTTGTTTTTCATTTATTTGTTTGTTTGGCTGGAGAAACAATGTTTAACGTAATATCGTGTGTGTGTGTGTGTGTGTGTGTGACATTTATATATTTTTTTTTAAATTCATTTATCATAATTCTATTAATTTTGTCATGTCTTTTTTGAATGGGAAATTACCAAATTAATGCTGCTCTGGTTGGAGCGGAAGGGAGTATCAGACTCTTACTGACTAAAACCCATCCATGATCCTCCTAGTGCCCTTTGCGTTCCAGGGCCGCGGTGACTCTTTCGAACAAATTCTGTAACAATTTTGACATTATGTACTTACCACATAATTTATGTTTGCAATTATGATTTCTTATGTTGCATGAAATCATATTTGAACTACTCTTGGCATAAAAAAATGAGCTACCATTTGAACTTTCATTTTAGAACTGATATTCACTTCCTTTGTTACACAAATAAAACCGGCCAAGTGCGTGTCGGACCACGCATAGTGAAGGGTTCCGTAGTTCACTGTTAAAATCTCATATCTCTAGAAGTATATAAGCTGTGATGTTCAAACCAATTTTCGTTGGAAGTGTCAGTGAAGTTCTATTTCATCATTTTTAATCATCAACTTCATAGTTAAAGAGTTAGAGGGGGACATTTATTACGAATTTGGAAGCACATATCTCAAAAAATATTCCCTTAAATACAAAACATTTTTAGAAACCTTTATTTCGTTTTGAAAGAGCACGATTATGTTTGTTTTAATTTATTTTTTCATCGCTCAGCTACATGTGTAAAATTCTCTCTGAATCTGAGTGTCGAATATCTTCACTAGCCTGTAGTGATGTCTTATCGTGAAACTAGAGAGTGATCTCATTGATTTGATAGGGATGTGCTCTAAAAGATCCACTTAACGGGAAATAAATTTATTTTGAGGACACGGTTGGCACAGCGGTTGAGCGATTGGCTACTGCACTACGTGTCGTGGGTGCGATTCCCGCACGGAACAAATATTTGTATGACCTACAGATAGTTGTTCCGGGTCTGGCTGTTTGTGTATATGAGATTGTATGTTTGTAAACGCACCCACGACACAGGAGAAATTCCTAGTGTGGGGCATCGTTTTTTTTTTTTTTAATAAAAAATAAATAAATAATTTCTTATCACTAGGACGAGGTTCCCTTCCTTCAACTGTATATCAAAGCTGGCACTTTCAAGAGATTAGCTTAACTTAGCCTTTGACATATTTTAAATGATAATTCTCGTACTTGAAAAAAAAAAGTTATCAAAGAACAGTTCATAATATGCGATTAAAATTAAATAAATGGGACGAAATGTGAGTTGTTTTGAAACTTTTCCCTCGGTTTTTGCTCTAGGGCTTTTTTAAAGATAATTTGATACATTTTAGTGAGTTACCTACATTGTGGTAATTGCCTCCCTGAACCTTTTGTTTGACTTTGTTTTTTTCAGTGGCCACCATCTTCTAATTTTTTTTTAAATTGATATAGCCTATGTTACTTTGGTACTTCAGATGATTCTAATGATGCATCATTTGTTATGATATTCAGCCGTTAAGATTACAGGATGGACCAAAACAAAGAAAGAAAACACATATTTACTTAACATAAACTAAGCCACATACATACGCACGTATCTACCTAGCCTTTTCCCAACTATATTGGGGACGGCTCTAAGTCAAGCCGGATTCAGCTGAATACCAGTATTTTACGTGGAGCGGCTGCCTACCAGACCTCCACAGCCCATTACCTGGGAAACACGGTACTTCTTAAGCCACATATATGCGCACAAAACAGTAATTCCCGTCCTTTCAGCGCGTTCGGGTCGTAGAAACGTTGAAATTCAAGTCATCTCGTCGACGACGATTAGATTCAAAATGTAGAATATCATAGTAGTTTATTCCAGACAGAGACTGATCCTTAAAACCAGGAAACTGCCTCCTTTGTCTTGAACAAAATATTTTGTTTTGGTACTTATCATTCACATTAAATACTGCTGCACTAACGAAAATTGATTTTCAAACCGCCGACTTATCCAAAGGACTTTTCCGTGTCCATCAGAATCAAAATACGAAATTCGTCAAACAAACAAATTAAATCAAGTACTGAGAACATTTAAAGCTCATAAATCAATCAACTAACGAAGTTCTAAACAAACCCTTAACATTATATTTACATGAAAATCTTCCATCAAGACGTGATGGAGAATACTTTCATTTTGCGTACAGCTGAGGGCTGGAGTTCTCTGTAAGAGTCTGTGTTTCCTGATAGCTACAACCTGGGAGTCTTTAAGTCAAGAGTGAATAGGTTACTTCTAGACAAACGTGCTCTGTGGGCGACCACATCATCACTTACCATCAGGTGAGATTGTGATCAAAGTCAGTCAATCCAATGTTACCTCTTAACTGCCACAGACTTGTTTTAATCTTTACATTTTGAATTGTTTTTATAGTTTACTTTTTTTTCTTTGCATTGTCCTCACATATAGAAGCGTCCAAGGATGTAACCAAGGTTATGTAATACAGAATATGATTTAAAAGAGTGTCCGTGGAGTTACTTGCACGTTCTTCTCCATAGAGATCTACGCTTTGGAACGTGCAGATAGCTTCACCTCTTTCGACCTTGACAATTCAAAAGTGCCTGTAAAGGGTTTAATTGAAACAAATGCTTTGAATTTTGAATGTTGAGTTATTTTTTATAAAAGTTGTAGTTTGGATGAATGGATGTTTGTAACTTAATCACGCTAGAACGGCTGCTGGATAAAATTGCCACAGAGCAGTGGTGGCCGAGTGGTAACGGCCCTGACTTACGAATCCTAGATCGCGGGACCAGCCCAGCCAGGCGCATTACTTTCTGTAATTTATTTCATCACCATTGCTCTCAAAACGTGAGGAAACCGGCATGTCCTAGAACCAAAAATTCGAAGACATGTGACATTCACCAACCCACACTGGGCCCGCGTGGTTGATTACGGCCCATTCCCTCTCCTGGAGAGGAGGCCTGTATCCCAGCAGTGGGAAAATTAAAAGTATGATTATGCCACAGGGATAGATTATAATCTGGAAAAGCACATATCTCATATAGCACATAATGTAAGTAAGTATTTATTGTATTTACCCACATCCGTGTGTCACTGCAGGGTTCCAACTGAAAACCAGCGCTGGGTGTCTGATGCCCAGCAAATGTTGAGATGGTATCCCTTTCGATATGGGCACGCTCAGCACAATTTTAATCTTCATCATTGTTATGTTTTATAATTGTTATTTTTTTACTTTGTATTTTGTTGCTGTTTCGTTGTGTCTGTGTCACAACTGTGAACTCATGTTTTCTATTCTATTAAATTCTATTCTATTCTATTATATTCTATTCTATTCTACATATTCCGGAAGAATGTTCTTTTGGGATAATTTCCAACAGTGCGTAATTGTGTGGTGAATCCGCGGGCAGCAGCCAGTTTATATACTTTGTTTTTTTTTCAATCATTACCTTTATAATGTACCTACTATAATAAATATCTACCAACAATAATGACACTGTTCATTTCTCCCATAATCTAAAATGATATAATTTAAAGGTACAAAGTAATTAACATTAAATTCCGTACCTTTCTTCGCCGGTTTGGGGCGGACGTAACCGGATCTAACCAGTTACGACCGGTCATAATCCGGTTATAACTAGCTAATTATCTGAGGATAAATAAGAGGGAATAGAAAAGTTTTGTAGGAAAATAATGTTTCGGTAATAAAAGCTTTATTCTAAGCGCCAGATAAATTTGCAATAAAGTACCTTTCCCTGATATCTGTATGTCCTGATATCTGTATATTAAGCCTGGCAAAGAATAGAATTGAAGAAAAAAAAAAACGTGTTGCGCCGATCCCAAGTAACATGGGATAAGGGCAGGAAGATGATGAATAAATGTAGGTGGGTCAATGACCGTTATTGCACATTTAATTGGCGCCTACTATAGGATCTATATATCATAATCAGCCTTTTAACGTTCCCACTGCTGGGACACAGGCCTCCTCTCTAGGAGAGGGAATGGGCCGTAATCCACCACGCGGGCCCAGTGCGGGTTGGTGAATGTGTCTTCGAATTTTTGGTTCTAGGACATGCCGGTTTCCTCACGATGTTTTCCTTCACCGTTTTGAGAGCAGTGGTGAAGAAATGAATTACACAAAGTAATGCGCCTGGCTGGGTTTGAACCCGCGACCTACGATTCGTAAGTCGGAGCCGTTACCACTCGGCCACCACTGCTCACATGATCTATATATGATTATGTCTTAATGAATCCTAACTTAAATCCTATATAAATGCGAAAGTAAGTTTATTTTGTTACGCTTTGATGCCAAAATCGCCGAACCAATTTACATATGCTTTGGTCCAGATATATGAAGACTCTGGAGAGTTAATGGCTACTTTAAAGCCAGCGAACAAGTGGCAACAGGCAGCATATACTTAGTACAAGGATTTTTTAAGGATATATAAGAAAATACATAGTAGCAGCCTGTATGCATGCCAGAGTTGCGAAGTTAATTCGAAGGAGTCACCGCGGCTCTGAACGCAAATGGCATTCGGAGGAACATGGATGGGTTTTAGTGTGAATGTTACTTGTTGATTTCCCATCCACAGCAAAAAGCCTGCATGAATGGGAGACGGGATACACACATTCAGAGCCCCTTATTTTTCTTCCCTGACCTCTATACAGACATCTCTTTGACACCTTTTTTTTTGGAAATCATCAAATGACTTCTCCCGCTGTGGGCGGAGCGGAAGGGAGTGTCAGACTCTTACTGACTAAAACCCACCCGTGATCCTTCTTGTGCCCTTTAAGTTCCAGGGCCGCGGTGACTCTTTCGAACAATTTCCGCAACATCACTTTGACACCTTGCTGCTCAAAATTGTAATAACCAACTGCAATTACCAACAAGGTTACACTTTGATCACGAATACGAGACATTGCGAAACACATACACAAACACAATACAAATGCATTAAGCATTTTTATTGTGTTTGTGTATTTTTCATAATGTAAGCAAACAAAATGAAAGTTTTCCACGGCTCAAAAGGGCACAAAACAACACACTTATAAAACATATTACTGACGATAGCGAAATCAATTAGTAACAAACATGGCTTCACATTTTGTTCAACAAATAAAGTATGCTCTCAATTTCGTAATTATTAAAATTGTGGATTTTCATGTTACAAAGCAAGTACGTATTTATTAATTTTATGGTAAACTGATGTATAAATGGCAGATGAGTGGGACCTTATGTAAGCGGCGTGTATTATGTGTGTCGTGTTGTGTCTATTATACTGTGATTCTGTGTATATTATAGGTATGTATTATTTTATTATAAGTATGTATTTAGGTAGATTTATTTGTGTATATTTGTTTGTATGTTTATTTTAATTTGATTTATATGTATAAATCGATAATATTAATAATAAGTTTTAGATAAGTTAGAATAGTCTATTTTAAGTTTCCTTCTCTGTCTCTTGACACACTTTGTCTACATTTCTTATCCCACTCTTCTGTTGCGGGTCTGCTTCAAAGAGCTGTCAGCAACTAAGACGGGGCCGCTTAGGGTCATAGCCTGTTAGGGTTGCGGAATTTGTTCGAAAGAGTCACCGCGGCCCTGGAACGTACAGGGCACAAAAAGGATCACGGCTGCGTTTTAGTCAGTAAGAGAATGACACTCCCTTCCGCTCCACCGAGAGTGGGAGAAGTCATTTGACGATTTCACATCCAGAAAAAAAGGGCATGTGCACATATGCACAAAACATTTTGGGTTCCTCATTTCATTTACGTAGGTACAGCTAAGGAGTGGAATTCCCTGCCAGAGTATTTGTTTCCTGAAATGCAATCTGGGGTCATAAAGTCAATACTTGAAATGCGCTCATTATGAACAACTTTTACTAAGGAACAATAATGAAATCGTGAAAAAATTACTACCCCTGAAAATGTATGTGCGCAGCACTCGATAAAATGTTCCGTACATTTTGTCGAGTTCTGTGCACATATGCATGTAAATGTATAGCAGTCGTTTTTTTTTCGATTTCATCTTTCGCCAATTGTAAAAGTGGTTCATAATGATGTGTTGCGTTTATTCTGTTACAGTTTGTATGATCTCCCAGTTTTGTTTTTCGTTTTTTGAATGGGAACTCATCAAATTTCATTTTCCGCTCTGGGCGGGTGGAGCCGTGTCACACTCTTACTGATTAAACCCCATTGGCTGCGGTGACTCTTTCGAACAAATTTCGAAACCCTGAATAACCTTATAAACGGTGAAATTGTTAATCCTACTAGGTTTAAATATAGTAACTAATCTTTGAAATGTTTCGAAAATAAAAATAGTAGCCCACCGGTATCGGTAACTGGGACCAAGTTACCCCACCGGTAACTTGGTCCCAGTTCCCGATACCGGTCAGGGCTCCAGAGAGAGGAACCCCCAAAATAGAGAGCTGTGTCCAGGGCCTCAAGGCCCTCAAGTCTGCTATTACAATAGTGTCAGAATGGTCTATCATTGATTTCATAATGGTTGATTTTGACAAGTTGGATAATCTACTAATATAAAAGCGTCACTATGACTTTCCAATGATCAACCACTGACACTCCACTAAAAGAAATGGTATAGAATGGTAATCTTGTACATAATGACAAATGAATGACAGACGTATGCGGTAATCTGCTAAAATATTGACAGTTCCTTTGACCAGCGACCTACCATTAGAACATCATTGTGCAGTCATTGTTTTTAATAGCTCGGTTATCAAAAAGTATTGCGATTAGCAGATTACGAACTTTTAGCAAAATGACAATGGGATCGTGTTGGAATTACAAATTTCTAAAAATAGCAGACTTGGGGCCCAGGAGTACTGATTTTTGGATCATGTCCTTGATCCAGCTGCCCAACGAGAGCCTCTTATGATGTTGGTCGAGGCTCCTGACAATTATGCCATGGGCCGTCACAATTATCGGCACAGTGACTACTGTATTCACAAATTCTTTCACAAATTATTAAAAAAAGCATGTATTTTTTTGAAGATGAATGGTTTCACGTTGAAACCACAAACTTCTCACCCCCTACAAAGGAAGGGGTGTTGAAATATATCTATAAATTATGCTTCGTTCACAATGAGAGTCTCATTTGCAGCAGTGTATTCAGGCTTTAAAAGCAAATGATTTATGGGCAATATGGTACAATGTGCTCAGTTGCCATTACTTTTGGTTGAGCGGTTTATTTTCAAAGTAATTGTGTTTCGTAATGGATATGATTATTAAGTGTATGACTGAGTCTTTTACTGATTTACATCCGTACACTTCAACGTTAGGTTCAGTTGAAAACCAGCGTCAGGCAGCTCCTAGTTGTCTGGCATTTTGCTGAACTGGACCTATTTGGCGCAGCCGCGGGTCGCACAATATTATTGTTTTAAAATTAAGTTTCCTTTTATTTGTGTCTACATTGTGTGTATCTGTATGTGCCAAATAAATGTATTTTCTTTCTTTTTTCTTTCTTTCTTTAAGAATTTTGGATTTAATGTTTTTATAAATATTCCCTTTTTTTGCAGAATTTGGAAAATTATTTTTGTATATCATAACCACATTCATGAGGCAGGTAAAAGCTAATAACAAATATTTCATACTTGACCTCGGGTTAAAACTAACCGGAAGTTAAAAAATAACTCGTGGTTTAGGTACACAACATTTTCTATCTTCTTTAAAACAACCACAGCCTACTAAAAGGAGGGTTGCAACGCAATATTTTACAGCATATTGTAATAATAAATCATTCTCCAAACCTTAAGTTTAAAGCCGAATGAATATATTGCTTACAAATGAGCAACAAATTATGAGCTGGAATATTTATCGTTACTTCTTGTCTTTATTTTAATATTGTACTGAAAGTTTCAGTTTAGTTTTAAGCCTTTTAGTGCAGTGGTATATTTCTGGTGTTCAGTTTTCGTAAAATGGGATGGAAGTAAGCGTGAGTTATTTGATTTGACCAATAAGCGCGCGCGGTGGTAGATTTGCCCGTCAAAAGGGGCCAAACGCTACGGTCTGAAAAAAAAAACAGTTTAAAAATAATTCCATTACTCCAAGTGTAATTGAAATGAAATACACTTTTCATTTCGAATTATAATTCGTTACGAAAAAATCAGTTCAATTAATACCTCAATGTGGTAGATTTTGATACTGATGAAATTTTGAAAACATAAATTAAACATACTCACACAAAAAACACAAATTAATAAGATTTAATTTACTTTTGTCTCGCGCTTTAAAGGAGTAAAATAAAATATTTTATTTTTAAATTCAGAAAACAAATACATTTTACTTTGTTGATAAAAGCAAAATTATTTAATAAATAGTGATGTTTACTTCTGATATTCATGAACAGAATATCAGGAATGCAATATAATACAATACAATTTTAATTTTCATTAAATATAAGGCCTTAAAACATGCGCCTATTTGCTGTGAAAAAAAATCCATCACAAAAATACCGCTGAATATACGGAATTGAATTGTTGTTCAATGTTATGTGTGGCAAAATCTGGAAAGAAAAAAAAAAACCCTTGTGTGTGAAAAATCAAAATAAAAACCACGAGTGTGAAATACATTGCATGTTGTCTGTTGAACCTAATTATAGTATGGTAAGAGCCAGTTTTCGAGAAAGTGTATTGAAAAATATTTTTCAGGATATACTTTAGAATTAATGTTGTTTATTATTAAGTATATGTAAGATCATATGCGACTACTGTAAAGCTCACTTGTTTTTTTTTAAATTGTTTTTTCATTTGTAGCTCAAGTTTCGGAGATATTTAAATGGGAAAATGGTTTTTTTTTTAATCCAGAAACTAATTGCCCGTGACAGACGGACAGACAGGCGTACGAGTGATCCTATGTGGCTTCCGTTTCCAAACCATAACCTCGATGCTTTCGGAACCTGAAAAATAGCTATGTAGTGGACTCATCATCTGCCTAGCCTTTTCCCAACTACATTGGGGTCGGCTCCCAGTCAAGCCGGATTCAGCTGAATACCAGTATTTTACGTGAAGCGGCTGCCTACCAGACCTCCACAATCCATTAACTGGGGAACACGGTACTTCTTGGCAAGACTTGTGTCAGATTTTCTGGCTTCTGACAATCCGTAACGACTGCCAAAGATCTCCATATGACAGCCGGGACCAACGGCTTTACGTGCTTTCCGAGGCACGGAGAAGTCTCGTTATGTTAAGACCAACCCATCCACAGACCAACCTCGGCAAGCGTTGCTTAACTTAAATGATCGACCCGTGCGGCTGTTAGCTATGTAGTGGACTAAACTAGGTAAATTGATTGTTTTTCATGGTAAAAAGCTATGCAACTGATGATTGTCAAAAACTTTATAAATTTCCGAAAAAGTGCACTATTCTAGGAACTATCAATAAAATTAAAAAGACGAAAACCCCCAATCGATACCATATTAGCAGCATCCCGCGATTTCACCCGCATAGTTCCCGTTCCACTGGAATCACGGGGTAAATTGTATCCTATGTCTCCCGGGGATAGTGTAGCAGTATAGTAACAGTAAAAGAATTTTTCAGATCGATTTGATGTTTCGGAGCCTATTTAATGCAAACAAACTAATAATCAAATCTTTCCTCTTTATAACATTAATTTAGATAATATTATAAAGAAGTAAATTTTTCGAGTTTGAAAGAAAGAAAGAAAAACTGTTTATTTGCGCCAAGCATGACGCACACCAAATAATTTAAAAATAAAGCTTAAAACTAAAACTAAAATAATCGTAGGGTCACATTTGTGAGATTGTAGGGGTAATCTCTGGATCTACTGAACCGATTTTGAAAATTCTTTTACCAATAGAAAGTCACAGTATTTTTGAGTGCCATGGGCTATATTTTATCTCTTAATTCCCACGGGAACAGCAACTACGAACCTAGAAACGCAGAAAGGTCCGCAATAAATAAAAATAAAAATCTCCGTTGCCCAAACCAGGCACACATTCACGTAATTTAGCAGAGCATCATCTGAGAAAAATCAACACTTAAATTAACAAGAAAATACCCAATTTTTATGCCCCATTTACCCCTACGACCCCTAAGGAAATCCCCTAAATGGCAACCATTAATTAATGGAGCCCGTAATGGCAGTTTCTCAGTGTTGCCAGGCATAAATTTATTAATTAAGGCAAGTGGTCTTCGCGTTTTTTTGTACAGGTAGCACTGGGTTGTGTGGGAATTAGTTTGTGGGTAATGTGTTTTTCTTATGTTGCTCTTAATTGTTGCTTGTGGCCTGAATTTGAGATAGTTATGGTGTGTTGAACCTCCTTTTAAGCAGCAAGTTATGGGATTTTACAATGTACATTTGCCTGCAAAAAAATCGACCCACCTCATCATGGAGTTAGTTTACGGTATAATTTTGATGATTAATTTACTAGGTTCAACACTGTTTCCTTAGATAATTTGGGCCCAATAGGTGCTCAAAATGTTACGTTGCTACGTTGCAAAATCTAAGGAGTTAACCATCAATTCGAAAAGAAGAATATTGTCTGACTGACAGAAAAGTAAGGTTTCTTCTAGCAGTTATTGAATTGTTTTTTTATTGATTTTACGGAATTTAAAACAAAATCATTCTAAAGTGTTTTTTTTTAATGTATTGCGCACAAAAACATTCGGAAGTTGTTACATAAAAAAACTTCATTCAATTTGTATTGACACCCCTCGCCCTTATTGCAGCTGTCATCCTGTGTTTCATCGACCTCATTAATGTTTTTACGATTTTTTGTGGTATAAATTATGACTTCTCTTAGATACTTACGGTTCCTTTATTTCCTGGAAAGTTTTGACCGCGTACGTTGAACTCATCCCATAGATGGATTAAGATCGTGGACCAATATCGAAATTCAGTTCTTATATTTACGTACTGACTTCTCCCGCTCTGTGCGGAGCGGAAGGGAGTGTCAGACTCTTACTGACTAAAACCCACCCGTGATCCTTCTTGAGCCCTTTGCTTTCCAGGGCCGCGGTGGCTCTTTCGAACAAATTCCGCAACCCTAGCAGGCACTGACCCTATGAGGCCCCGTCTTCGTTGCTGATAGCTCTTTGAGGCGCGCGTGGAACACGACGCTCCATCGACCCGGGCCTGGTTGCTATCGGACGGTGAGACACCCATAGCTCGCCATCCGCAGGCCCGCGCCTAACGGCAGCCGGAAATCGCCTTGCTTTTATTGAAGCCCGGGGCATCTTCTTCTGTTGCAGCGGCTGGAGCGTGAGGTTTCCCTCTCCCGCATGCGGTCCACCTCCTCCTTTGCCAGCATTATTGCTTCGCAGAAGGAGCCTATGTATTTCAATACCTTGCTTCCAGTTTCATTTTCTTCATGACCTCCGTACAATACGTACACACGTTAACTATATTTTGTAATTACATAACATCGGTCTAGTTCTTAACAATCGAACAATTATTCCGTGTGAATGTGATGTGCAGATGACTAGCCCACGGTGTCTTGAGGTTACATGTACAGGGTGCTGCTTTTTTGACGCGGCCTTTTATTATTTTTAGGGTATTTTTTTCAAAAATTGATTGAGTCAGGCGTTACTTTGCGGAAATCCATTTTAATTTAAAATTGAAAACAATATATCTAGTTTTAATTTCCGCGAATATTAGTGGGTTGCAGGTATGCACCTCCCTCCCGCCCGCTATATTATTCACATGCAAGATTACAAGGCAAATGCAAGGATTTTATGCACATGCAGGAAGGCAAAGCAATACCCAACACCATTACCATATTATTATTTTTTTTTTTCAGTCAGTATTTTTTGAAGTTTATTTGAATTAGGCACTTATGGACATGTTATTTACAATTAAAAGAATATTTACAAAAATAATAAAGTCACTTTAGTGTCCATTCGTAAAGGCAGATCACCAATAGACCTTATGTAGAAAATTGAAAACTAAATGTTTTACAATATTTGGTACACCTACATGTTTCCAGAAAAGATAAACTTATTCATTTGCTAAGTACCTACATGGTACTCAGAAATTTACAAATATTTGAACAATTAATTAAACATTCTATAAATGGTTTTTCTTTTGTTGTTTAAAAGTTGAAGTTAATTATAAATAGATAATATTGTGATTTTGGTTCTATTTGAAACTGGGTGAACTCAAATTATATTTTTATAATGAAGTAGAAATGCAATAATTTTGTGAATAATATTTGTTTGAAAATGTTTGATTTTTACAAAGCGAATGCAGATCATAAAGCAGCAATATGATTATCAAATGTATATATTTGGGCCTCTTATAACTACATAGTTTTATTTAATAGACGTGTTAAATAATTTAATGAAAATCTTCAAGAATTACGAATCTTCAATAAAATTAAATTTTAAAAAAATCTAACAGCTTTAAATACAGCAAAACTTATATTTCTCCATCTTTAAGTACTCATCAAACCAAGAAAATAATAAAAGGAACAAACAAAAAAAAAAACTTATTTAACATCTTCAAGAAGGGTCACTGTCAACCCCCCCTGTATGTACACAATCGGACGGCTATCTCGGTAACCCTACGCCCGCCGTCGTCACAGTCCGAAGCCCCGTGTGGGACGCTCCCACGGCGCGCATGTTTTAATAACCCTGGGTTACAGGGTACAGATTAATGACCATGCCCAGATGAGGAGCTTAAGAAAATATACACCCCAAAAAACTTTTTACAAAAAATAAAACCGACTTCTAAACAAAAAAAAAAAAGTTATTTTATACTTTTTGGTTTTTTTGTTTAGAAGTCGGTTTTATTTTTTGTAAAAAGTTTTTTTATTTTTCACTTTTTAGTGGTTCACTCCCAGCTAAACATACCCATCACAGCGTACGTGGTATAAATTGGTGTAAACAATAAACAAACATGCGATTTCAGCTATCCCCACAGATTTGCTATCATTTATTGAAATGAACAAAAAAACCGCTTGTTCGATTGGGACATGGGACCATTTGGGAAATATACCCTTTCCAAAAAAAAAAGAATTTTTCAAATCGGTTGGCAAGCGACGGAGTTATGCGCGAACAAACATTAAAAAAAATACAAACATCCGAATTGAGAACCTCCTCCTTTTTTAGAAGTCGGTTAAAAATGGATTGCGTTGGTACAAGCTGAGGTTATGATTTGGTACCTTTTTTGGCTTTTATGAGATTGGAAGATCATAGAACTTGGTTATAACGGGTTCTCCCTTCCGTACCCATCACAGCGTACGTGTTATAAACTGGTGTAAACAATAAACAGACACGCGATTTCAGCAATCCCGGAAGATTTGATATCATTTATTGGAGGGTTCCGTTTCCTATCTCTGTTCTTCATCAGATCTCCACCAAACTAGAAAGGGAACACCTCGAAATAGTAAGATGTTCTGGCAAACTATCGTATGCAGTTTTTTTTCCTATTTATATCGTTAAGTGAGAATGAAAACATCATCAATGTAGTCGAAGCCACGCATTATTAGGGATAACTCAAATACTAGACGCCAGATCTAACTCTCCACAAAAAATGGGACCACATGACAAGCACCAGCTTTTGAATTTAAAAAGAATCATCAAAATCAGTACACTCAGTAAAAAGTTAGGTATTCACTTATTGACTTGAGAACCTCCTCCTTTTTTGGAAGTCGGTTAAAATAACCCTAAAAAGCTGTTCCCATCACATTGCCCAATTATTATTGTTCTTATTCTTTGGCAGTGTATTTAATTTAAATTGGCTGGCCATTGAAGAATGGTCTTGCATATTAATGGCTATTCCGTGTTATTAACATTCTGGAAATGACTGTTATAGACGGACAGACAGAAACATAAGGTTTAATATAAGGGTTCCGTTGTGCTTACGCACTTTCGGAACCCTGAATACTGAAAAGAAAAACATCACAAAATAATCGAAGTTGCAAGTGTTACCACCTCAAAGCTACAAGTATATTTATATTCTTTATTCAGAAAACCAACAGCGATACTTATAAAATATTACAGGAAATATAAATCAGTTTTGTAAAGCTTATAATAATAATAATAATTTATTTTCAGACCAGAGTCCATAGCTTAAAATTTTGAAACAGATACATAATACAAACAATTAGAAATATAACAAAATATATGAAAACCTACTTAAACAACTTATTTATTGTAACTGAATGACGCACGGTGTGTCGTCATCCAGTGCTACATCAGTGGGCTATCTACCCTGCTGGCCACAGTCGCCACCAAGCTGTTGGAGCTATCGCACACTCGCCACATAATAGGTTTCCTTGTTTAACATCGTGTCTGTGTATCGTTAGGAAACCGGCATGTCGTAGAACCAAAAATTCAAAGACTTGTGACATTCACCAACCCGCACTGGGCCCGCGTGGTGGATTACGACCCATTCCATCTCCTAGAGAGGAGGCCTGTGTCCCAGCAGTAGGAACATTAAAAGGCTGATTATGCTTATGTTGTTTAACATAATGTATGTAAACTATGCGAACGGACTTCAGATAGTATGTGGATAATAATTTAAAGATTATTACAATTGATTGTAATGAATTCTTAAAGATGATGACGAACAGAACGTAGTCATAGTTTGCGTAGCTATATATTTATTTACTAGCAGCGTCTTGCGGTTACACCCGCATAGTTCCCGTTCCCGTGGGAATATGGGGATAATATATAGCCTATGTCACCCGGGGATAGTATAGCTTCCCAACAGTGAAAGATTTTTTCAAATCCGTCAAGTAGTTTCGGAGCCTATTCAATGCAAACAAACAAAAAACAACCAAATCTTTCCTCTTTATAATCCTATTAATATTATAAACGCGAAAGTTTGTAAGTATGGATGTATGGATGTTTGTTACTCTTTCACGCAAAAACTACTGAATGGATCTTGATGAAATTTGGCACAGATATAGATCATAGTCTGGAATAACACATAGGATACTTTATATCCCGGGATTATGTTCCCTTGGGACAATTTCCGACATCTACGCGGACGAAGTCGCTGGCAGAAGCTAGTATTAGTATAGATATATGGTCAGTCAATCTCTTAACAATTTAACTCTTATCCAAAAATGCATTTTCAAGACTATTCTTGGCTCATATTTCTGTTATACTGCAATACTATTGAGTCCCAACTTCCACGGAAGAATGCAAACTATATCAAATAAAACGTACCTGAGTCGCATAACATATAAATCTCATTTTCTCGCTTCATGTGGCATAGTATTAGTATTTATCGATGTATTCTATACGTAGTTTTATAACGGACAGAAAGTCGGTCATATGCCATCTATTTTGTAGCTACATTTATGTGTAAAATGGGCCTTATATGATTGGTTTAGAGAAGAAAATTATGTTATTAGGGAGTTGCACGGGTCGATTTAAGGATTGAGCAACGCTTGCCGGGGTCGTTCTGTGGATGGGTGACCATTTTAACATACCAAGTTGCCTCCGTTCCTCGAAGAGTACGTCAGTTGGTCTCGGCTGTCATTTGTAGATCTTTGGCAGTCGTGTCCTGTTGAAATTAAGACAAAGAAAGAAAAATAAATTTATTTGGCACATACAGATACACAAATCAGCTCGTGGCTAAATTATAACAGCCGCACGGGTCGATCTTCTAGGTTAGGCAACGCTTGCCGAGGTTGGTCTGTGGATGGGTGACCATCTTAACATAACGAGACTTCTCCGTGCCTCGGAAAGCACGTTAAGCCGTTGGTCCCGGCTGTCATTTGGAGATCTTTGGCAGTCGTTACGGATTGTCAGAAGCCAGAAAATCTGACACCAGTCTTGCCAAGAAGTACCATGTTCCCCAGTTAATGGGTTGTGGAGGTCTGGTAGGCAGCCGCTTCACGGAAAATACTGGTATTCAGCTGAATCCGGCTGACTGGGAGCCGACCCCAATATAGTTGGGAAAAGGCTAGGCAGATGATGATGATACAGATACACAAATAAAAGGAAACTCTAATTTAAAACAATAACATTGTGTGACCCGCGATGCACCGAATAGGTCCAGTTCAGCAAAATGCTAGACAACTAGGAGCTGCCTGACGCTGGATATCTAAATTACAACAGCATGCTTCAAGGTTAAGCAACATTACTGGGCCTCAAGTCTGCTATTACAATAGTGTCAGAATGGTCTATCATTGATTTCATAATGGTTGATTTTTACAAGTTTGGTAATCTACTAATATAAAAGCGTCATTATTATTTTGCAACGGTCAACCACTGACACTCCATTGAAAGATATAGCATAGAATGGTAATCTCGTACATAATGACAAATGAATGACAGACGTATGCGGTAAGAGCCGTCAGCAATGTAGACGGGGCCCCATAGGGTCAGTGCCTGCTAGGGTTGCGGAATTTGTTCGAAAGAGTCACCGCGGCCCTGGAACGCAAAGGGCACAAGAAGGATCACGGGTGGGTTTTAGTCAGTAAGAGTCTGACACTCCCTTCCGCTCCGCCCAGAGCGGGAGAAGTCATTTGATGATTTCCCATCCAAAAAAAAAGCTCAGGTCAATTGTTGAAACGATTGCACTATTAGGTATTTCTGATTTTTTTTTTCTTACTCTTCCGCTGTTGTTTTGTGATTAATTTCGTTGCAGGATCCAAGACAGTCGAACGACTTCTTCGGGTTACGTCGACCTTCACTAATTCGACTCATTTTTCTGGTCGTCACCGATGATTCTGTCTAGGAGAACTTGCAGTGGTTGGCTATAGTGTAGCGTACTAGCTCACTCACCACATCAAAGCCCGTACACATCCCGCCAAGATTAAAGCAACAGTACAACTAGAAAACACTATAAATAAAGAACAGTTTATAAACAACAAAGCCGTAACGTCAAGTCAACGGTTTAGATAAAGACGCAGCCGGCAGCGCAGGTGCCGACAATGGGGAGACGTGACTCACGTACACTGGCGGACGGGGAGCGGGATGCACCGGTGTAGGTGTAGTTTGTAAGAGAACGGGATACTAAAGAAGTATTTCGATGGTGGCGGTGTTTTGAAAAGTGGCAATACAGTGGCAGACCTCAATTATTTTTTGACAATGAAATATAAACTAGGTTACATAAAGATTTTTTTTAAGTATCTTGTGTGTACATAAATAAATAAATATATATATTTTTAAAGTCTAAATTATAATATAATAATAATGAAATATGATGATGGTATTTGTTATGATTAATTAGAAACTACTTAATTAAAATACTTTTTAAAGAAGGGTATGAATAAGAAGATAAATTTTACCAAACTTTACTTCAAGTAACATATTATATTTATATTTTGTAGTCGGTAGAATCGGTTTAATGTCACCATCATAGAAGGTCACTCAAACTACATACCTAACGATCACCGCTTAATACTTAGACTGGAAATTGTATCTATACCTACTAATATTATAAAGAGGTAACGTTTGTGAGTTTGTGACGTTGTAAGGGGTAATCTCTGGATCTATCTACTGAACTGATTTTCAAAATTATTTCACCAATAGAAAGCTACGTTATTGTGGAGTGGCAATAATTTCCAAAATTAATTCGCATCTTTACTTAAACTTGAATAATGTAATCCAAATAGTAATAAAAAATTGCTTTCATCGCGTACGATGCAGAAACTATTGAGGATAGAACAAAACAATGTACTAAAATATTAAAAAATATATCAAAGTCTGTAAAAAAGTCCGCAATAGCATATGCCTATGTCTGGCTAACTCACAATAATTGCTTGTAACCTGAATTATTACGCGGGATAAACGAGCCGGGGCAAAAATATTTCCATCGCGGAACGGAGTCTGCGGGCACTGCTAGTGTAGTAAGAAATTGACTGCCTAAGAAAGTCTATAATAAGCATATGAAATTTTAAACTTCTATCTAAATTCCTGAGTAAAAAAATATGATTCTATATAATCCGTCAAGTAAGATTATCGAAAAATTTTGGACATGTATTTTTTGCTTTATCATATTATTAATTAAAATTGACGAAGATACAAAGCATCACAGATGAGGAGGACGGACTTATGATGTCACGTCGTGATAAAAAATTGTAGTACGTAGTGACGTCACACAAGCATTCAACGCACTACTGGAAAAAAAATACATGTCCAATATTTTTTGGAAATCTGCATGACGGACTAATTAGATGTTTGAAGTCATCAACCCTATTACAATTTAAGATTTAGTTTATGATAACATATTATTTTGTTTTAAAATAACAAGTGCTTACAAGAATCTTTTAAGGATTAATCTTATACTGCGTGGGTATTGGATAAGCTCTTACAGAGATCGTTTAAAAACACCTACTGTTAAAAACATATTCTAATAAATTTATAATAACAAAAATCCAGCGAAAAGAAAAACCCTTTATAAACACATAGATTTAATCGAATTCCATTTAAATGTAAATCAGGAGCTGTTTGTAGTCCATATTATATATTAATGAACATATTAATTCGGTGAGTACACCGGCTAACCTTTTTGCCAATTAATCAAATTCACGCAACGACAAACAAATGGCTTTTTAATTGTTGGCGACAAAAATCTCGTTTGGAAAGGGTTTTTTTTATGTCATAGCCTTTTTGTGTGAGAGTTGAAAGAATATTTATACCAAAGGCAGGCTAAATATGGAAACAGTAAAATAATTAAAGGTGACATAGCTTTGTTATGGTTGTATACATCAGGTTGTAAAAAAAACACATACAATTTTAAAGTATAGGTTCAGGATGTTATCCTAAGCAAAAAAAAAACCCTAACGATGTATTATTTTTAAACTAAAAAAAACTTCTACAAAACTGTTCTAAAATAATTAAAAAGAATAATAACCACCCTCGCTATATCACAAACATCCTCAATTTATAATATCAAAAACATTTTTACCCAGTCTCAATTTCTTTGGCCACCAGTGTACCTCGCCACCTGTTCCCTTAGGTCTGTTTCGATACATAACGTCTCTATCTATCGAGTTTAAAATTATTTTACGATACATTGCTTCTTCACTACTATCACGCCAAACATTATGTTGAATTAAACACGCATTGAATTCGAAATAATGCGAGAATCTTGAGAATGTTCGTAGTAAAAGGATATAGAAAAGATCAGTTGGTAGTAGCCATGTTTTTTTTTTGTTTTAAGTTTCGAATGTGGTTTTGAAATTCGTACTGTGGGGCGACCAATATTGGTGAGGAGGAAATGTGGGTGAAATAATATGAAAGTAAGTGTAGCAGTCTGTCGTTTTGTGTTTAAAAACCGCTGAGTTGTTATTTAAAATCACCTTCCCAATCTCAAAGTACAAAAAGTACTTAGCCGCAGAAAAACGACGAAGTATGTACTTTTCTTACTTATTCTGTTTCATAGTTGTTTCCAAAATTAAAAACTAAAATATGACGTAACTTTGATTGCAAAATTTTATTTTAATGAAACAATTTAACTTTTAATTTAATGGAATAATTTTAATTTAATATTTTGAATAATTTAATCTAATGGAATGATTTTATTTATTTTTAATTCGTTTTTGTGTATTATGTATTATTTTATTATGTAAACATTATATTCTAGTCTTGGCAAAGGAAATCGACTCTTCGAAACATACACATAGGAACTTACTTACTTCACAAAATAAGTAACAATAATTTTTCAACATACTTACAGAAATCCTTCATCAAATAGGGCAGATATTATAATTGAAATGGAATAAAATGGCATAGAAATGATAAACAATACCTATTCAGTTTGTACTTAAATATATATTTTTTTACAATGGCATTATTTACATTTTAAACAAAGAAGAAAGTCGCATGGAATAACATGCACTACCTACCGCATTTTCGCGTGAGTATTTCTCCCAGTCAACTCCTACCGCAAGCCGTGTTAAAGAACTACGTCCCAATAAAACACTTATTACAAACATTAAAAGTGACAACCATAACTCTCTACTGGAGCGTAGGTAATTATTTCAACAAATGGGCTTAGTTTCCATACTGTTCCATATTTTTATTGTGGCTCGGCGACGGCGAGCGACCATTTTAAAAAGGCGGGGCCTAATCGAATGACGTAGCGGTGTTAGGTTATTTTCGTTACGGAATTCGGTTGCCACGCTCAAGGCCCGCCGCGATAGAAGCTATACAATAGCTTAATAAAATTGTGCTAAATTCTGCGGCTACGGCTTTGCCTGTGTTGTGATTATCGAAAGGGTACTTAGTCCAGGGATAAAAGTCCTCATCCATAGCATGACATGGTTCTAACTTAACCAAGGTTCATCCAAATCCATTCAGACGTGAAGAGCAACAAACAAACTGACATACAGATACGTTAGCATTTATAACAGAAGTGCTAATAATCCTTTTGCCACACATTTTTTATACAAAAAAAAAATGGAAATTTTAACGTTTTTAGAAATGCTTAATTGTTCTCTAAGGTATTGTAATTTGTCTGTTAGTGCTCATTACAGAAATAACAACGATAACCTTCAAAATTTTTAGTAAAATTGTGATATTTATTCGTTTAATTAATAAAGGTAATCAGGGATTGGGAATGTGACAAAACGAGAAGTAGCCGATCAAGGTAAGTACCTACAAAGTCAAAGTCAATTTATTTATTTCAACTGGACCATTAATAGCACTTTTTTGAACGACAAATCAGTTTGAAAAAAAATTATTATAGTGAATCTAGTTGTCCATTCGCAAAAAGTAGATAGCAAGAAACTCCATAGTTACTCTTCTACTCTATAATAAAGAGGAAAAATTTGATTGTTTGTTTGCATTGAATAGGTTCCGAAACTACTTGACCGATTTGAAAAATTCTTTCATCGTTGAGAAGCTACACTATCTCCGGTTAACATAGGCTATATTATATCCCCATATTCCCACGGGAACGGGAACTACGCGGGTGAAACCGCGGGGCGATGCTAGTTTGAAATATAAACTTTACATTATTCAACCATTGATGTATATTGGTCTTGTACAGTACTTAAATATAATCTTAATAAAGATCAATTCTCGTTAAGGCTTCATGGCATTCAAATTCAACTCGCAATTGTACGTTGGTTCATTTGACAGTTTGCAACTGCAAAACAAATACGAAAGCTCCTTAAAAATAATAAAATATTAAACGGATACATAGTACGTCATTGGCGTTGTTACGAGTTTGGGGTTCGTGACATTGAAAACAGCCGATTAGATAACCAAACACAGACACTTTAATGGAACAAAATTCATTGCAACTTTAAACACTAATTATAAAACGCAATTGCACTACTAATCACTTTAATTCGCAGTTGAAGATCGCTCTCAAAGTTTAACGTTGTATCGGAAATCCAATACTGCCTGGTCGCGGACTATGCAGGCCTTATAGAGGGCGTCAGTAAATTCCAGAACCTTCTATTGTAGAAGTTTGCGTACATATGACGGCACGGTTAGCGCAGTGGTTGAGCTTTCGGCTGCTGCTCTGCGTGTCGCGGGTTCGATCCCCGTACGGAACAAATGTGTTTATGGCCTGCGGATAATTGTTCCGGGTCTGGGTGTCTTGTGTATGTGAGTTTTGATGTTTGTGAACACACCCACGATACAGGAGTAAATCCTAGTGTGGGGCACAGTTTTATTAATAAAATAAATAAATAATAATAAATATCGGTCGTGACTGCCTAGGTGTCGAGAATTCGAGAATGTTCTAGCACTGAAAAGTTTCGAAGGTTCTTGACTCAACTAGTTCTGCTACTCGATACTAGATGACGCTAGTGGTAACGAATGCCGCTATCTAACAGGCTTTAACTGAGGCGCGTAACAGTATTATTGCTCGGAACTCTTACACTGTCCAATCCCCACACACACACACACACTACACTATCTAATACCTTTGTGATAAACACACCGTGGCTACCCGTAACCATAGAATTATTTATCTATCCGGTGCTCTAGCATTCCTACCGTAAAATCGAAGAAAATGATCCCCTAATGAAACAGTAAAACCTACACATTACACCGCTTCCTTTGGCGAAGAATGCGGAAATCCATGATAGTTGCTCTGTTTTGCAGAATCAAATGGTTTTCGAACCAGTTTCTGTGGTACACTTTCATAATCAAGATGTTGAATAAAGGTTCGTTAAAAAGGCCATCAATGTAATTTTTCCCAAGCGACAAAAGGGTCATCTCTTGGAATCCATTTAACATTAATGAACACCTGTATGTATGAATTAACTTAAGTGTCGTTTATCAAGGCATCCTGTTCTGCTTTATTGCCTGTTTCATTCATGAGAAAATACAAGCTTACTTATTATGTTACACGCTTTGTCTAAATATATATAACTCAAAAGTGACTGACTGACTGATATAGTGATCTATCAACGCACAGCCCAAACTACTGAACGGATTGGGCTGAAATTTGGCATGCAGGTATGTAGATGTTATGACGTAGGCATCCGCTAAGAAAGGGTTTTGATTAATTCTACCCCCAAAGGGATAAAATAGGGGATGAAACTTTGTCAATTTTAAACCGATCGGGCTGAGAGTTTTAAAAACGGGGGTAAAGTAATTATGCCACGCGGACGAAGTCGCGGGCAGAAGCTAGTTTGAAAATAAAAGCAAAATAAGGTTCACGAGGATCAAAACCATTGCCCATACAGAGAATAAATACCATTAAATGGTTATATAATCTGCCAAGACTTTTCCCAACTATGTTGGGATCGGCATCTATTCTAGCCAGATGCAGCTACACCCAGTAAATGAGTAGCACACGACTCCCTGGCAAGGCTTATGTCAGATTTCAGCAGACAATCGTGACTGTCAAAGATCTACAAATACCAGCACGCCGGGGCCTCGGTATCTAGGCCTGCAAAGCGCGAGCTATGGGTGGATCGCAGTCCGGTAACAACCAGGCCCAGGTCGACGGCGCGTCGTGTTCCACGCACGCTTCAAAGAGATGTCAGCAAAGAAAACGGGACCCCATAGGTTCAGAGCCTGCTAAGGTTGCGGAATTTGTTCGAAAGAGTCACCGCGGCCCTGAATCGCAAATGGCACTAGGAAGAACAAGGGTGGGTTTTGTCAGTATGAGACTGACACTCTCTTCCGCTCTGCCCAGAGCGGATAAAGTCATTTGATGATTTCCCATCCAGAAAAAAAAGATAGTCTCGGTACCTTATAGATAGTTATCCATCGACTGGGTGACTACTCCTCGCTTAACTTGGAAGATCGACTAATGCGGCTTTTATTAATAAGCCACGAGTTGGAACATTATAGGCTCTCTGTAATCATTATAACCGTTCTACAGGCTTAGAAGCCAAACCCTTATTATTTTCTTTAGTTCGTAAATATTAAACTGCTCACGTTTCATATTTTTTACACAATACCTTCATAAATCTTAATAACGTCGAAAGTTTTTTCATAAAAGTAACAGTAGGTATGATCAATTACTGAGTACCCTTTAAGTTTAAACAGTCGTTAAAATATTGTGTAGCTCAATATTTTTGAAATATTGTAATCTGTTGCCTATATCCAGTTATTTTTATTATTCTTAATAGGCTCGCTTTTGACCACTATCTCACCTGGACCACAAGTCTGCTGCCAATAGTGTCAGAATAGTCTGTCATTGATTTCATAATGGTTGCTTTTGACAAGTTTGGTAATCTACTAATATAAAAGCGTCATTATGACCTTCCAATGGACAACCACTGACACTTTATTGAATGAAATGGCATAGAATGGTACTCGTACATAAGGGGTCATACATAAATAACGTCACATGTTAAGGGGGAGGGAGGGGGTCGACGAAGTGTGACATTGTGTGACAAGGGGGTGGGACGGGTTCTAAATTTCGTGACGTCACATTTCAAGTAAAACACGAACAAATACACGAATTAAATCTATACTAATATTATAAAGCTGAAGAGTTTGTTTGTTTGTTTGTTTGTTTGAACGCGCTAATCTCAGGAACTACTGGTTCGAATTGAAAAATTCTTTTTGGGTTGAATAGACCATTTATCGAGGAAGGCTTTAGGCTATATATCATCACGCTTAAGCCAATAGGAGCGGAGCAGCGATCAAGAATGTTTTAAAATCGGGGATTCCACGGGGACGAAGTCGCGGGCAGCAGCTAGTTGTTAAATATGTGACGACACAGTGCGACCCCACCCCCCCCTGGTCTCACAAATGAGACCAACTGTGACAAAGACGGGGGGGAGAGTGGGTCAAATACCATGAAATTCGTGTGAAGTAATTTTTGGATGGTCGCTAATGACAAATGAATGACAGACGTATGCGGTCATCTGCTAAAATTATGACAGTTCCTTTGATCAGTGACCTACCATTAGAACGTCATTGTGCAGTCATTGCTTTTAATAGCTCAGTTATCAAAAAGTATTACGAGACCATTGACCGACCAATGATCGACCATTATGAATTTAGCAGATTACGAACTTTTAGCAAAATGACAATGGGATCGTGTTGGAATGACAAATTTATAAAAATAGCAGACTTGGGGCCCTGATCGTAAGTGTTGATGGGATCGACGATGAAGCATGATTGCCTTTTTTTTCTGGATAGGAAATCAGCAAATGACTTCTCCCGCTCTGGGCGGAGCAGAAGGGAGTGTCAGACTCTTACTGACTAAAACACAACCGTGTTCCTCCTAGTGTTTGCGTGCTAGGCTAGCAAAATCTATTTTCGTTCGGAAAATCAAAAATCTATTAAACGCAAAATTATCATTAAAAAAAAAATCCTGTTAAATATTTTCCCGTAAAATATATTCCATAAACCCAATAACCTGTTACTAAAATAATAAAATGCGCGCATGCAGTTGTTAAATTAAATTTTCTTTATCAATATTCATATGTTAAATGGCGGCAAAGTTTATTAGTTATTATGCAAATAGCAACCCGTCGCAGTGACCTTTGCGACCAGTTTCCAGTTGTTTTTATATGGTGATGGCAGGGAGCCGATGCTACAGGGATGAACCGGACCCTAGGTAGTAGTTTATTGCAGTTATTTGATGGTAAGGTGTTTTAAATATCTCTGGATTTTGTATGACTTCCCGTGAAAAACCAGTCTACTAACTGTGTTGTGTTTAAAATTTACTTCTGCTTTGAAATTTCTTGAGAACTACAAAATATAATACTAAAACTATGGTTAGATAGATATGACTATCTCAATATTTTTGTTTTAAAATCAAAAGTTATTTATTCAATACGCTGAGAATCAACACTTATTAGATGTCAAAATGTACCTAAGACAGTCCTCCAAAACGTAACGCGTTTCCTTTGTCAATAAACTTGACGCTTTGGTAATAAAATCAAAGTTAAAGAACTACAAGATTGGTAAAATAGACTGCCATACACTACAAGGGTTGCGGAGTATGTTCGAAAGAGTCACCGCGGCCCTGGAACGCAAAGGGTACTAGGAGGAACACGGGTGGGTTTTAGTCAGTAAGAGTCTGACACTCCGCTCCGCCCAGAGTGGGAGAAGTCATTTGATGATTTCCAGAAGGACTGATATCCAGTGTATCCTGACTTTAGTTTCTATTGGTAATAATGATGAAAGGCCTCTCGAAATATAAAAGTTAAACTTGTTTTTTGAGGAAACGAAAAAATATGTGACTACGGTTAATCTTCGTGTAACTGTGAAAAATATAACATTTTGCTGATGGATGATGAGCAAAATAGGGCTTACTGAAATAAACTCATTACCAAAAGTGACTCTTTTTACTATCAACCAATCAATAAAGATTCAAGTTGAGACCGTTGAGCTCCTTAAAGTTCTAAGTTTAAGCTACACGTTAACTGACAAATGCTTGCACTGTCTGGACAGGTCCACTCAAATCTGTACGACACTTTCCTCAAAAGGCCACCTCAGACATTAACCTACATGGTTCTCATATGACTTGACCAGTACGGATTGTATGGACTTTAAAAGAGACTTTGACCTCTGAGTTTGTTTCGGTGTTTCTTCTCAGGGTAGTCGACTAGGAAACACCGGCTTCATCTAGCTTAAAATGACCAGAAATATTTGACGTGTAAGTGTTATGTTTAACCTAATCTATACTAATATTATAAAGCTGAAGAGTTTGTTTGTTTGTTTGTTTGTTTGTTTGAACGCGCTAATCTCAGGAACTACTGGTTCGAATTGAAAAATTATTTTTGGGTTGAATAGACCATTTATCGAGAAAGGCTTAAGGCTATATATCATCACGCTTAAGCCAATAGGAGCGGAGCAGCGATAAAGAATGTTTTAAAATCGGGGATTCCACGGGGACGAAGTCGCGGGTAGCAGCTAGTTACAAAATAAATTGAAGTAGCGTTTGAACATTGTTTTAACATTGATTCAATTTACTGAAACCATAAAGATACTTCTGTATTAAAAAAACAACGTCACACCGTGGGAGAGAGAAAACTACATCATCCATACAAATCAACTTCAATAACCTATTTAAGTATCAATAAAAATATTGTTATTGTAAGACCGATCGTCGATGAAGAAAAATCACGCATGACCAGTTTCTGAGTTGCGAATTTAAGAAAAAAATAGCAACAAACATGCATATGCAAATATGTAGAATGTAAATATTAATAACTATGTAAACGAAGAACTAGTTTCTTCATGGGAAATAGATTCTGATTCTATGATTCTGAGAATCTTTGAGATGATATAGCAAGAATTTTCTGGTATTCAGCTGAATCTGGTTTGACTGGAAGCTAGCCCCAAACTAGTTGGGAAAAGACCAGTGGCCGTATTACGAAGTGCCAATGCTATCATGATTCGTGTGAGGGAAAGAGATAGTGCTATTCGTCTTGTGTAACTCCATCTCTCTCTGACACAGAAATCATGGTGGATTTAAGACGTCATAATAGGTCGCCTGGTAGATGATAAACAAGATTTTTCGAAAGCACGTTAAGCTGTTGATTCCAGCTGTCATTTGTAGTTCTTTGGCAGTCGTTACGAGTAGCCAGGAGCTTCAAATCTGCCACATGTTTTGTGGAGATCAGATAAGCAGTCACTTCACGTAAAATACTGGTATTCAGCTGCATTCCGTGTGTACAGTTGTTGTGAAATAGCTTTCATCATCATCATCAACAGCCTGTTAAAGTCCAATTGCACGCCACTTAGATCTATTTTCGGCTTCTCGCATCCAGTGTCTGCCAGCCGTCCTGCGCAAATCGTCACTCCACCGTGCCTGAGGACGTCCTACACTACGTTTGCCGAGACGCGGTCTCCACTCTAGAACTCGTTTATCCCAACGGTTGTCGGTTCTACGACTAATATGGCCAGCCCACTGCCACTTCAGCTTACTAATCCGGTGGGCTATATCGATGACCTTGCTTCTCTGACGGATCACCTCATTTCTTATGCGATCCCTCAGAGATACACAAATAGCTTTACATTCTATAATTCTAATAATCTTTCAAATACGTATATGAATCAGCATTCTGATGACGAGCGTTACCCACTGTTTCAAATTTTACTTCCAAGGAAAGAATGACAAAATACAGAAGCTGTGTTTGTTTTATTGAAACATATTGGAAAGCTATATTTGTATAAAAACCTTGTTTCTCTTTCTGATTTGAGTTCCAAAACTATCGATTGCTTTTCTTTCCCAAGCCTCAGGCAATATTCCCGGCCACGGAAAATGGCAGAGCAGTGGTTGCCGAGTGGTAACGGCCCCGACTTACGAATTATAACTCACGGTTTCAAACCCAGCCAGGCGCATTACTTTGTGTAATTAATTTCATCACTACTGCTCCTAAAACGGTAAAGGAAAACATCTTGAGGAAACCGGCATGTCCGAAGAACCAAAAATTCGAAGAGTTGTGACATTCACCAACCCGCACTGGGCCCGCGTGGTGGATTACGGCCCATTCCCTCTCCTAGAGAGGAGGCCTGAGTCCCAGCAGCGGGAACATTAAAAGGCTGATTATATGGATAATTGTCATAACTTTTAACATACTTTTATAATATAACATAACGGTACTTTTACAATCGCGTTGAATTCCACAACCAAGTGACAGGAAATACGTCACCTCCTAGCAAGACTGACATCAATTTCTGGTTATTCGTAATGACCGTCAAAGACCTACAAAAGTTCTTGCCCAGGCACGGAGGAGTCTCGGTACGTAATGGCCGCTCAATTGGTCACCCATCCACAGACCGACGCTAGCAGACGTTGCTTAACTTTGGCTATCAATCCGAGGAGGCTGTAATTGCTTACTAGCTGACCCGCGCAACTTCACCTGCGTCACAGTTTTCATTGTTGCTCCCCTCCTATTAGATGTAGCGTGATGTTATATGCCTTCCTCGATAAATGGGCTATCTAACACTGAAAGAATTTTTCAAATTGGACTAGTATATCCTGAGATTAGCGCATTCAAGCAAACTCTTCAGCTTTATACATTGGTATAGATAGTTTTTATTTTTATTCTGAAATGGATTTGCTCTTGACTCTAGTCTAGGTCACAGGTGACAGAGACTAAGTCTACGATGGAATGAGCTTACTCAAAAGAAGCCTGTTCACTCTAGATCGATAACACACGTAAGTCATCAATAACAGTATCCAAACACCAGAAATACAGCATTACTCACTCAATATTCACGAAAAATACTACACAACTTACTTTACGAAACACTCCAAATTCAAACCGAAACCCGGAGGTTCCTATAAGAAACAAAAGCCCATAAAAACGGGCCTCCCACGGCAGTCATAGAACCAGTGACCCATGCACTGAGTCACTTCGACACGGTTCAGGAGGCGACGTAACTGCGATGCGAATAAAATCGTTTGTAATGAGTAAGATGCGAAGGGGCTGGTTGTATGGATAGACACAAATCAATATGACGTAGACATAGAGTGGTGGCCGAGTGGTAACGGCCCTGACTTACGAATTGTAGGTCGCGGGTTCAAACCCAGCCAGGCACATTACTTTGTGTAATATATTTCATCACCACTGCTCTCAAAACGGTGAAGGAAAACATCTTAAGGAAACCGGCATGTCTTAGAAACAAAAATTCGAAGACATGTGATATTCACCAACCCGCACTGGGCCCGCGTGGTGGATTACGGCCCATTCCCTCACATAGAAGAGAGGCCTGTGTCCCAGCAGTGGGAACATTAAAAGTCTGATGTTTTCAACTAACTTACCCTGCTTATGTGTGTAAAGTTCATTACAATCGGTTAAGTAATTTCCGAAAATAAGGACTTGAAAATTTGTATGAAATGCCGTACTGCGTATACGCTCTCAAGTTTAAGGTTGAAACAGTCAAAGCTTTGACAAACAGAAAAAAAAAACTGACCAATCGAGAACACCAAAAACATAGTGACACATCTTGACCTATAAGACAGTGAGTCACACATGAACACTGGTCACGGTTGGGCTAACCCACTACTAACAAGACAGGTGGTCGCTTAAGAAACCACCGGGGTGAAGGTTAATGTTCGGTGGACTTTTTGTAAGGCAAATTGAATTGGAATTAAAAGTAAACATCATCGACTCGAAAATGAGTAAGAAATAGTATTTGAAAACAGTGCCTAACTTACAGATGTTTTGTAAATTAGCAGTGAATATAAATTGATAGAAAAGTAATTTTCAACTTTGGAAATTAGGTAGTAAGAAACAGTTTATCAAGACAGCGTCTTGTCATGGATTGATCGTTACTTTTAGTTTGACTTAGAATTGAGGCCATGAGAACCATAATGGCCTAATTCAATGGACAAGCTATATACAATATCTTAATTAGGCCACTATGGCACCTGAAATTAAGATCACAAACTAAAAACCATAACGGTGATTATGCTGCCATCTAGTGAATATTCGTTGTATCACTTTTGGGCCACTCTAGGTCTATCAAAATGTTCAATTTGGACTGTAAAAAATTAATTACTCAATACTGTAAAGAATAGTTAGGCCACTATGGTGCTCATGGCCTTAATTTACCTTCTATATATATTTATTTATTATGTATTTATTGTATATATACAATTAGTACACCTAAGACTACCTACAGTACTGTAATTCCTTTTCTCTTTAAAATCCATCCAAAGGTTGTTTTGAAAAGATCGCTTTTAGCGATAAGGCCGCCCATTGTGTCACCCTATGTAATGTTTTCTTCATCCATATTTTCTGTAACTTATATGGTGTACTTAATAAAGAGTATTCTATTCTATTCTTCGTTGCATTTGAAACTGTGTGCATTTAATTATTGTTGCTATCCAGTTTCTCGCTCCTTTAATGACAAGTGATTGTTTCTTGATTGCTATAAACAGTTGGTCTTTCAATTTAAAAAAGTGTTTAAGTTACTACTAGGAAAGTGTTCACTCGTCGACCACATCTGCGCTTTCCATCAGAGGCTTTAGTTAACTAGAAGAGGCCTAATAAGGTCAGTGCCTTGGTGCCTTGCCTGGTTGCAGAATTTGTTCGAAAGAGTCACCGCGGTCCTGGAACGCAAAGGGCACTAGGCCGAACACGGGTGGGTTTTAGTCAGCAAGAGTCTGACATTCCCTTCCGCTTCGCCCAGAGCGGGAGAAATCATTTTACGTATGAGATTGACAAATGTGCCAAAGTTTCACGTGAACAGTCCCTTATATTAAGGCATTTGGACAATCACATTCGCTGATGGAATGGCACTTTTTTTAGAGTATCAACATAGCCGTATTAGAGCCGAAAATACATAAAAATCGCAAAGCAGAATGGAACATCATTTCGTCAATGTACTAATGCAATCTGTACTATCACTACATAGTATAAAACAAAGTCGCTTTCTCTGTCCCTATATCCCTATGTATGCTTAAATCTTGAATTGCTTAAACTTTAAATAGATAGAGTGATTGAAGAGGAAGGTTTATATGTATAATACATGCATATTATAGTAGAGGAAACATTAGTATCTACATTGCACCCGTGCGAAGCCGGGGTGGATTGCTAGTTACATTATACACGCGAAACTTTGTATTATATGTATTATGTTACTTCTCTTCACGAGAAAACTTCTGCATTGATCTTGATGAAATTTGGCACAGAGGTAGATTGTAACCTGGAATAGGTAAAACATATGAACCTTTTATCGCGGGAGTATGTTTCCTTGGGATAATTCTCAACAATCACGCAAGCCGGAGCCGCGGGCGGCTGCTAGTAAGTTATAAAATCAAAAGCACAGCTAAAATTCCTGGGAATCAATCAAAACAGACGAATTGACAAACCAACGAACGGAAATAATCATTCAAACCAGTCTAAAATCATCAATTCATTCAAGCCGACCATTAAAGTTACTACAACATTAATACTTATACCTCTACTGACCTCAAAGAGCAAGAAACCAGTACTAGTAACTAAATAACACCATAGGATAGATAGGAACAGAAGGTCAACTCCATACAACGAGCGAGAACGCATGCACGTATCAACGCTTCTCGTACAGTGAGTGCAAGCGCTCTCGCGACCGGCATTTGTTTTGGATCACCATACGAGTACTTACAAGGTGTTCTTAACTAAGCAACGGCTTGAAGGGACGATGTTTAAGGTTAATAACTTGCTGATTTCGATCTATGGGTGAGTGGCCATCTTTTTAACCACTTCCAAAAAAGGAGGAGGTTCTCAATTCGACTGTATTTTTATTTTTTGTATGTGCTAACTTTGTACTGGTTGTCCCGATTTAGATGATCCTTTTTAGGTTTTTTTTTTTACAAAAAAAGAACAAATTTTACACTTCAACTCGTTGTTCCCGTTATTTATAGATCTTTGATAGCCAATACGAGTACTTAGAAAATCTATCAACGGTCCTTCTAAGAGATAATGTACTACGCAGTTATAGCGTGCTTTCGCGCGTGGTTTGGTGCCAAGTAAAATACAGGTATTCAACTACATACGATTAGACTGGAAGAAGACCCTGAGCAGCCAATATAGCTGGGAAAAGGCTGGGCACATTTTTTTATTGCCGTACGTACGCGTCTATGTGTTGTTGTGTGGAATTGATCTTCTGTTTGTATCACATCGTGGCAAGCCCATCTTACTATTACGTCGTCATTTCCTCTAGAGACCGATCTGCCGGATGTCTCATAAACATGTACTTTTTGTTCTTACGCTATACGTTGAAAAGAAAATTAAATTGGAGTTGAGATTTAAAGCGGTGTGGGTTCTGTCAAGGAAATAAATATGGATTGTTTATGCTGTGGGAAATGCAGATCGGTTTGAAGCATTTAAGATGCACCTAAGAGCGAGTTTTAAATGTGTTCATGAAAAAGACAGCGCTAATTAACCAGTCTATGCTGATTAGCATGAAGTTAGCTATCTTTCCACCTTGTCTGTCTGCATTGACAGCTTACTTCATGTTCTTCACTCACTCACTGTTCACTTCACGTTAAAACGGTTAGATGATTTATAGAATCACACTGCTGGACACAATGGAAACAAATGGGAGAAGCCTTTGCTAAGGTTAGGCAAACAGAAGTAGTTGTCAAAATATTTTAAAACGAAACATCATCGTTATCTTCTTTGTCCTCTTGCCCCGTGTTATTTGCGGTCAGTACAACACAATTTTTCCTCTATTTTGTTTTGTCTGTCGTCACCGACTGCTTTTTCTTTCATTTCAAACTTTTCATTAATTACTTTTAGTGTGAACAAATTATATTCTTGTAGAACATGTAATGCCATTCGCAAATTATATCATAGCAATGGTGTTTAACATTAGCCGTTAGTCCGGTCCCGGCTGTCATTTGTAGATCTTTGGCAGTCGTTACGGATTGTTCGAAGCCAGAAAATCTAACACCAGTCTTGCCAACAAATACCGTGTTACCCAGTTAATGGGTTGTGGAGATCTGGTACGCAGTCGCTCCACGTTAAATACTGGTATTCAGTTGAATCCTATATGAATGGGAGTCAACCCCAATATAATTGGGAAAAGGCTAAATGGATACAAGTCCATATAAATCCGCTGGCTTCTGCGACTTCCAGTTTTTAGATTTGGCAAACCTATACGGACCCATCTTTTAGCAGCTTTAGCTTATTAAATTAAACCAACATGTATAAGCAGAAATGACTAAGAATCATTCTTCCGCAGTTGTCAATGAAAACGTCAGAACACCACAAAGCATTAAAAACCTCAACCTCTAAGGTGATATCTTCCATTAAAAACGATCTAAAACAAAGCCTCAAGTTCCCACGCAACCCTAAAAAACACCAAAAATAAAAAACAACATGGCGGATTCTAGGAGCTCACTTAAACTCCCGCGCATTGCGTGAAAGAGATAGCCTTTTACAAACAGGTTAGCGAGCGACAGAGTCAGATGTAAGTCGTTTAGCTCCCACACCGGATCTTAAAAAGAAGAAGTTATGAATGAAACTAGTTTTGTTTAAGATTGTTTAATGATGAGATGTGTTGATATTATCGTAGCTAGTGGAGTGCTATATAATATGGATTGAAAGGAGCTTCTGGCTTAAGAAATTTGAGGTACAGCTACACTAGCTGAGGACAGCCAACGGATGGGTTACAATTTTTGATTTATCAAAATTCATAATATATATTTTATTTCACACTAGCTGCTGCCCGCAGCTTCACCCGCGTGAATGTCGGAAATTATCCCAAGGGAACATAATCCCGGGATAAAAAGTATCCTATGCTACTTCTAGTACCTCCCAGAATATGTGTACAAAGTTTCATGATGATTCGTCAAGTAGTTTTTGCGTGAAAGCGTAACAAACAACCACGCTTTCACATTTATAATATTAGTAAGGATATAAATAGGCATACATGACCACTTAAAAAGTTTTAGTAGTGTACGGTTCGACCTTAGTCGTTTTCTATGGAGATAAACCAGGAAAACGTCCACAGTTACTCTTTTAAAAGGTGTTTTGTTTTTAGGGTGTCAATCAATCGTAAGAAACGGCAGCCTTATAGGATCACTCAAGTTTCTGTCTGTATCAGCCAATTTTCTCCGAATCAACTGGATCGATTCTGTTGTAATTTAGTAGACATAAAATATGAACTTCTGTAAACCAAAAACGGACGCGTTACGTAAATAAATACATTTGGAGTAAAGGGGTCACTTTTGAGGGAACACTAGAAAATAACAAAGAAAAGGTTTTTCAAACTATAGGTATGTAAACTAATAATAATAAAAAAATAATAATACATATTTGATGAAATCAGAGCCAGACAAAATTTTAATATTGTGAGAGTCTGGTCCTAAGCTAACATCTAGGCTTGCATTTCAGGACAACATATCTCTGCCCTTTTACAAAATTTTATTGATGCACTTATACACTGACAACTTAAAGGATAAAAAAATAACAAAAATACTGGGCCCCAAGTCTGCTATTTTTATAAATTTGTCATTCCAACACGATTCCATTGTGATTTTGCTTAAAATTCGTAATCTGTTAAATTCATAATGGTCGATAATTGGTCTGTCAATGGTTTCGTAATACTTTTTTATAACCGACCTATTATAAGCAATGTCTGCACAATAGCATTGTGATGGTAGGTCACTGATCAAAGGAATTGTAAACATTTTAGCAGATTATCGCATACGTCTGTCATTCATTTGTCTCATTATGTACGAGATTACCGTTCTATGCCATTTCTTTCAATGGAGTGTCAGTGGTTGACCATTGGAAAGTCGTAGTGACGCTTTTATATTAGTAGATTACCAAACTTGTAAAAATCAACCATTATGAAGTCAATGATAGACCATTCTGACACTATTGTAATAGCAGACTTGAGGCCCAGGGGCCGTATTATGACATCTTAAAACCATCATGTTTTCTGTGTGAGAAAAGGATAGTGCTATTCGTCCTGTATACCTCCGTCTCTTTTTCACACCGAAAACATGATGGTTTTAAGAGGTCATAATACGGCCCCTGGTCTCCGCCCTTTTTACAAAATTATACATTTTATTTAGTTATGGACTTGTACACTAACAACCTACAGGAAAAAAAAACAAAAATCTTGTTTATAATCAGTCAGTAAGGAAGTATAGAAGCGCTCTGTCAACTGAGTTACAAATCATAGACACTTAAAAATCGCCAATCAATTATACTTGAACATAACCGAGAAGATACAAGACAAATCAGGTGTGAACCATGATCTACAGGAAACTGACAATTAGTCAACAGAAAAACGAAGATTTACGATCAATAGCGATTCCTATTAATATGAAATAGACGAAGTCGCATGTTGGAAGTCGGAAGTCTTTCATGGGAATTGGGTTAGAGTAATAATAGCCGATAAGCTAATCGGTTTCCGGTCGCTGTGGAACTTGCTGCGCGTGAGCATGCAGAGCAACCTGTTTGCCCGAAGAGAATATCTTGTTGCAGACTTTCGTTTTGAGAGACCGTTGTTTTTTGGTTTGAAGGGATTCGACGTTGTAATTAGATTAGAATAGCTGACGAAATCATGCCAACGGAACGTACTCTTGGGATATAAAAAAAGATTTTTTACAAAAAAATACAACCAACTTCTAAACAAACAAAGTATAAAATAACTTAAATTTCGGAACTTTGTATTTTTGATGTTTTAAAACCGACCTCCGAAATAAAAGTTATTTTTACTTCTTGTGTTATTTTTCACTTTTTAGTGGTGCCCCCACGTAAAAGTGGGGGACGCTAAACGTACCCATCACAGCGTACGTGGTAGAAATTGGTGTAAACAATAAACAAACATGCGATTCCAGCTATCCCGAAAGATATGCTATCATTTATTGAAGAGTTCCGTTTCCTATCTCTGTTCTTCATCAGATCTTCAGCAAACTAGAAAGGTACTACCTTTAAATGCTAAGATGCTCTTCCAAATCATCATACACAATTTTGTTGTTTCATTTTACATCGACAAGAAGAAATGAGATAAATGGGATATCTAACACTGAAAGTTTTTTTTCAAATCGGACCATTATTTCCTAAGATTAGCGCGTTAAAGCAAACAAACAAACATACTCATCAGCTTTATTTATTTGTATAGTGATAAATGATAAATGATAAATGATTTATTTTTTGTAAGTAGGTTGTAAAAAACACTTTTACACGTCAATCTTTTTTTTTGGCCGTTATAAAACTAGATGAGGCCGGTGTTTCCTAGCTGACTACCCTGAGAAGAAACACCGAAACAAACTCAGTATAGATATAAATGAATAACAACAAGTATTTTAGCGTCAGTTTAAATAATAATGACAACTTTTGGTCGCGGGTACAACAGTATAATTTTCACTTGTAATTTTTGCGCGAGAATGGTTTGTTATTTCTTGCTGTAGTAAATGGAGCAATATCCTCCCTTGTTTCTTAGAATAAGACACGAGATGCTCCGGTTCGGGGTCACATTCAAATTCCCAGAAACACTAACAACTGGTGTAACCCTAGGATACCGACACACCTCACTAATTGGATTATTAAGGTCACGTAAATGTCGATCTGTTTAAATACACACTGTACTCATGTGCTAGCATAGCTCGTGGCGAAAGACTAACAGCGGCACGGGTCCATCTTCAAGGTTAAGCAACGCTTGCTAAGGTTGGTCAGGGGATGGGTGACCATCTTAACATACTAAGTTTCTTGCGTGCGTCGGAAAGCACGCTAAGCCGTTAGTCCGCGCTAATTTCAGGAAGTAATGGTCCGATTGAAAAAATCTTTCAGTGTTAGATATTACATTTATCGAGGATAATATAATATATCATCACGCTAAGACCAATAGGAGCGGTGCACTCACGAAAAATGTGACAAAAATGAAGTTGCGAAGGGTCAGCTAGGTATCAGGCATAAAACAAAATTTACATTGGTATTAAAGGTTGAGGAGCTCGTGGCTAAAGACTAACAGCGGCACGGGTCGATCTTCAAGGTTAAGCAACGCTTGCCAAGGCAGGTCTGTGGATGGGTGCCCATCTTAACATTCCAAGTTTCCTCTGTGCATCGGAAAGCACGCTAAGCCGTTGGTCCCGTCATTTGTAGATCTTTGGCAGTCGTTAAGGATTGTCAGAAGCCAGTAAATCTGACTCCAGTCTTACCAAGAAGTACCGTGTTACCCAGTTAATGGGTTGTGGAGGTCTGGTAGGCAGCCGCTCCACGTAAAACACTGGTATTCAGCTGAAACCGGTTTGACTGGAAGCCGACCCCAATATAGCCTTAACTAAAAATATTTCAAAACGACCACAAAACAAAACCATCTAAACTAACCGACCACAATTTTAACGATACATTTTTTGTTAGGGCAGGTATCTCTAAAGCGAGGTAGCATTCTCGCCACCTGCCATAACACCGGTGCTCTACAAATGTATCAAAATGTTAATGATATGCTACAACTACTAGAATAGTCCACAGACAGATGCATTTTTGCAACATTATCGACTACCAGCAAAATGTGCGACGCCATATTGGTTTTCTCGTTTTAAAAATGGAATGTCCTTTATTATATTTTTTTGTTGTGAGGTTGGCTAATTGCTTCAGGTGGTCGAAATTGGCTGATGTTGGCACCTGCAAGAGAAATGACAGATGCCTTGAGAATCATGAAGACTGCGTTCAGATATGTCGCGTGCCTGTAATTAATAAATGATAAATGATTTATTTTTGTAAGTAGGTTGTAAAAAACACTTTTACACGTCAATCTTTTTTTTTGGCCGTTATAAAACTAGATGAGGCCGGTGTTTCCTAGCTGACTACCCTGAGAAGAAACACCGAAACAAACTCAGAGGTCAAGGTCTCTTTTGAAGTCCATACAATTGTACTGGTCAAATCATATGAGAACCATGTAGGTTGGTGTCTGAAGTGGTCTTTTGAGGAAAGTACCACACAGATTTGAGTGGACCTGTCCAAACAGTGCAAGCATTTGTCAGTTATCGTGTAGCTCAAACTTAGAACTTTAAGGAGCTCAACGATTTGACGAACAATACCAAAGTAAGGACATTTGGGTAGGCCACCTAAAGAACTCAAACCGCCAGACTAACATGAATGAACCCCTGACGTAGCGATCTAAATGATCCCCATATTCACAATACGTTATATGAGGACCATGCAGATCAGTGTCTGAAGTGGTCTTTTTAAGAAGGAACCACACAGTTTTGAGTGGACCTGTCCAGTCAGTGCAAGCCTTGGTCAGAGTCGATTAGCTCAACTTAGAATCAATAAGGAGCTCAACAACTCGACGAACAATGCCAATGAAAGGACATTTGGGTAGGCCACAAAAATACTCAAACAGCCAGACAACGTTAAAAAAAAATACTTGAAGAGGAAAAAGCTAATAATAACCCACATAGTCCTCACATTCACAATAGGGAATAAAATTTAAATTTAAAAATATAATACTTTACAAAGTATTCATGTCAAAATGAGATATTGATATAAAATAATAAAAAAATATGATACTTTACAAAGTAAGTATTCATGTCAAAATAAGAAATTGTAATAAATAAAAAGAATACTTTAAAAAGTAAACATTCATGTCAAAAGTAAATGAAAATGTCAAACTGTATAAATATAAACAAAAAGCGCACAAAAGAGAACAAAACAAAAACATTAAAACATTGGGCCGTGTACAAAACTGAAGCAGCTCAATCCCAAGCCTTCTTGTCCTCAAGATAATCTTTAACTGTATAAAAAGCTTTCTGGCATAGCTTACGTTTTATAAATGATTTGAATTTATTTCTGCTTAGTTCTTGAATAGGGCTAGGAAGTTTATTATAAAAATGTATACATTGACATCGAAACGAACCACCTATTTTTTTGAGCCTGGTTTTAGGAACGACATAATTGTGTTTGTTCCTAGTATTTATGCTATGGATATCACTGTATTTTTTAAACAGATTAATATTTTTATGTGCATACAAGAGGTTTTCATAGATATACTGGGAAGGCACAGTCATAATATTAATCTCTTTAAATTTGTCTCTGAGGGACTGTCTGGGACTTAATTTATAAATTGCACGAATAGCCCTTTTTTGTAAGACAAATATTGTCTGAATATCGGCGGCATTTCCCCACAGCAGAATGCCATATGACATCACACTATGAAAGTAGCTAAAGTAAACTAAACGGGCTGTCTCTAAATCAGTTAAGCCACGAATTTTCCTAACAGCATATGCTGCAGAACTGAGCTTTTTTGACAGTTTGTCTATATGGGGGCCCCACTGCAGCTTCGCATCTAAAGTAATGCCTAAGAACACTGTGGTATCTTCGGGTTTCAACTCTTTACCCTTTATCGATACAACAGTGTTCACTTGTCGCACATGAGGTAAGGTAAACTTTATACATTTTGTCTTTTTCTCGTTTAGTAAAAGATTATTAGCATTAAACCAGTTAACTACAGTTGCAAGGGCAGAATTTACATCGTCAGTAACTATCTGCTGGCGTTTTAGTTTAAACAAAAGCGACGTGTCGTCTGCAAATAACACTATATCGTGTTTGTCTTTTATGAGGTACGGCAAGTCATTAATATAAATAAGAAACAAGAAGGGACCTAAAATTGAGCCCTGGGGGACCCCCATCCTGATTACAGATCCAGGAGATCTTTTACCTTTGACATCAACTCTCTGAATCCTATCACTCAAGTATGAAGTAAGAAGATCCAGAGAGGCGTTCCTGATTCCGTAATAGTGTAATTTCCTGATCAATGTCTCATGGAGAACGCAATCAAACGCCTTGGACAAATCGCAAAAAATCCCCAAAGCATCGCATTTGTCCTCCCATGCATTATAAATATGTCCTAGAAGTTCAACACCGGCATCAGTGGCAATAGTCTTTCGTTCATCTTTTAAGGTGGAGCACAGTAAAGACGCAAGGCAACAAAAATAGGTAATATACAGTCGTTAAATTGTGCTTTCCAGGAATAATTTTTCAAGGTTCTTCTTGCATTTAACCCAATATGTTTAGGGTCGATTGAACATCTATTTTTCTTACATATTTCTGAAAAAAAAAGTCAGTTGTATTACCTGAATCTTATTTGAAGTGTCCCATGTTAGTACATAGGACACTTTTGGAACTTGGTATCTACTGAGGGCTGAGGTATTAGGACATGGTCTGTCTGATTGAAAAGTTTCATCTAAATCCATTCTGCTTTTAAGACATGAAGTGGCAACAAAGAGACAAACTGAGTTTCGCATTTAACATTAGTCTTCATCTGCCTAGCCTTTTCCTAACTATATTGGGGTCGGCTCCCAGTCAAGCCAGATTCAGCTGAATACCAGTATTTTACGTAGAACGGCTGCCTACCAGACCTCCATAACCCATTAACCGGGGAACACGGTACTTCTTGGCAAGACTGGTGTCAGATTTTCTGGCTTCTGACAATCCATAACGACTGCCAACGATCTCCAAATGACAGCCGGGACCAACGGCTTAACGTGCTTTCCGAGGCACGGAGAAGTCTCGCTATGTTAAGATGGTCAACCATCCACAGACCAGCCTCGGCAAGCGTTGCTTAACATCGAAGATCGACCCGTGCGGCTGTTATAATTTAGCCACGAGATAAGTTAAAAATTTGAAACTATAAATTTAGTGCCTTTCAGAATATTTTAAAATGCTAAAATTATGTTGAGGTGTTGTCTTTGATGAGCTAAGCCGCTAGGGCATATGTATACCTACATAGGGGTATGCCTTTTTTTTTTGGATGGGAAATCATCAAATGGCTTCTCCCGCTATGGGCGGAGCGGAAGGGAGTTTCAGACTCTTACTTACTAAAACCCACCCGTGATCCTTCTCTTTGCGTTCCAGGGCCGTGGTGACTGTTTAGAACAAATTCCGCAACCCTAGCAGGCACTGACCCTATAGGGCACCGTCTTATAGGGGTATGCCCTAGGCCATAAAAGACAAACTTCTAGATCGATTTTGGCTATAAAGCTGCCCAATGTGTCACCCTATGTAATGTTTTCTTCATCTATATTACCATAATACATAATAAAGAGTATTTTATCTATCTATCTCCAAAACATTTTAAAATAAAGACTTTCTTTAACTTAAAAAGAATATTCTTGTGGGTTGAGACACAATCTTTAATCTGGATATTTTTAGCTCTAACAAATCATTAACATGACAATGCTTTTCCCGATAATGTTGGAGATTGATTTCTTCCAGTCTAAACGGATGCTAATGAGTACCAGTTATTAACATGGAGCAATTGTCTAATCTGTCCTTCACAACCCAGTAACTGGTTAGCACGATACCCTAGGCGATACACGATTCGAAGACATGTGACATTCAGCAACCGGCACTGGGCCCGCGTGGTGGATTACGGCCCATTCACTCTCCTAGAGAGGAGGCCTGTGTCCCAGCAGTGGGAACATTAAAAGGCTGATTATGCTTTATGCTAGGCAATACTAGGGACAAATTTCTTATCTTTTAACTAGTAACGACTATCAAAAATTGACAAATGACGGCCGAGACCAACATTCTATCTAACGTACCGTCCGAAGCAGAAATCTCAGTATGTTAAGATGGTGTTATTTATTTATTTTATTTTATTTATTTAACATAGGCACACCAATGACTTGTTTAAAGAACATTATTTTATGAAAACATTTACAAGAGAATCCTGAGTAAACAAGTCACTTACAGGCATGCATATCACTCTCAAAGTAGGTCTAATTAATATTTGTAGTAAAATTTAACAAATATATAATATACATTGAACAAAAAGAAAAATAAAATAAATTATAAACATATGTCCTAAACAAAATTAAAATAATTGAATGTCCTAACTTAAATAAGATTGAGAATACATGATTTTAAGACTATAAATTAAAATTAGAGTACACTATTAACATTATCAATAACATTTTAAAAGATTCGATTATCATAAATTTGCTTGATAATATTTTATTGATAATAATATATATATATATATATATATATATATATATATATATATATAAGGGGATTTTTAAATATGACAGTAAAAGAAGCAGCAGAAGTAGTAATAGTAGTAACGCCTGACTCAATCAATTTTAATAGTAGTAGTGTTAGTATTAGGCGGCTGATCACAGGTCTATTTTAATTACTGTGGATTAAAATTTTGGCAGACTGTCGAAGAATATATCAATGCTTTTGTCGATAGCTTTGGAGGCTTTATTGGTCTTGGTCACCCAATTCATGGAACGAACTCAGCAGTCGTTGCCTGTCCTTGAATATCGCGCCGTGCAGCTGTTTTTAATAAGCCACGTGCTCAAACCAAATTCCACAAAAAAGAAAATAAACTGTCAGTCCAGCTGCCATTGACTTATACAGACCTACAATATGGATAATACCACCTGCTTAACACGGTTTTATCAAACTACAAAATAATGACGTTATCAAACAATTTGTATGTCTAATTGTGTATTAATTAGACCAGTTTCAAGTCGTTCGGCCTTCTAGCGACCTGTGAGAATATAAGCATAACAGTTGTTACAGCGGGCGCAATCTAAATAGAGAAATTATATTATGGTATGGTCGATTAAAATATAGGTATTATGGTAAAACACAAGCCAAATTAGGCAAATCTCACGAAAGTCATATATGTAGTTCAAGTTCTCAAATCAAATCGCCGAATTCAGATAATAATCTGTGATGTACTCGCAATATAAAAAGAGTGTAAGATTAGCGATACATTAAAAAATAGTGTTGTAATAATCTTAGCATTTATAGCAAAAAGTGTCTATGTAAGTGAATATAGGTCACCCAAACACGGGCAGACAAGCACATTTGAACCCCAGGCCATAGGTTGTATCCACACGACGTCTTGGCAAATAGTAAAATATGCGTATTGCGTACGGCAGAGGATAAATATCTATTGACAAACAAAACGGGTAAGAGGAACGTCGTGAAGGACGAACAAACATTCACTAAACAGCAATCTGTTGAAATGTCATCTGTTTTTGTACTGAGGAGGTGAAACAAAAGGTTTATAAAGTAAATGAGAACTGGGAAAGTAATAGTATATTGTAGCTGTATAAGAAAACAGACTTTTGCCCGCGACTTCGTACGCGTATAACCAATTCCCGTAGGAATTTCGAAAAATCTTCTCTTAGTTCCCTTTGACTCTCCGAGGAAGCTGTATACCAAATTTCAGCTATCTATAACCAGTTTCGACTGTGTGTTGTCTGTCAGTCACTCAATCACTCAGTAATGGAATAGTTTTCCACTCCGCCCAGAGCGGGAGAAGTAATTTGATGATTTCCCTGTCAGAAAAGATAAGGTATAGGATGTGAGTATCAACAACCCCTCCAATATGTTCCAGAACTCCGAAACGTCGTAAACGGCAACGGTATTGAGTACGGAACAATATTGGACCGAGAGGATCATCACTGATGACCACAGGTAATATGATAGCAAAGGAACAGCATACTAAACATATGTTTTCACGCGCCTATGAACTTTAACATTCCCTGCGCACTCGGCCATCGTGATGGTAATCTATCGATCGATCGGGAGGATTCGTGCTGATGATCCCATGTAATAGTGACCATTCGCCTCACAGCTAGGGCAGTCTACTAGTTGCGGAATTTGTTCGAAAGAGTCACCGCGGCCCTGGAACGCAAAGGGCACAAGAAGGATCACGGGTGGGTTTTAGTCAGTAAGAGTCTGACACTCCCTTCCGCTCCGCCCAGAGCGGGAGAAATCATTTGATGATTCCCCAGTCAGAAAAGAAATGGGATAGGATGTGAGTATCTTGCTAAAGCCGAACAACCCCTCCAATATGGTCCGGAACTCAGAAAGGTCGTTAACGGCAACGGTATTAAGTACGGAACAATATTGGACTTTTTTTTTTATATGGACCACTCGCAGTTCAGCACACTAAGGCTGGTTACTGCTTAACCGGACAATACAATATTGGACCAAGAGGATCATCACTGATGACCACAGGTAATATGATAGCAAAGGAACAGCATACTAAACATATGTTTGCACTCGCCTATGAACTTTAACATCTCCTATGCACTCGGCCATCGAAATAATCCATCGATCGATCGAGAGGATTTGTGCTGATGATCCCATGTAATAGTGACCATCGTACCAGGACAGGTTGAACTATTTTGGGATTGTCTCGTTAGAGAAACGTAGAGATATGTTTGATTTAATCTTTCTTAAAAAATTAGTAACAGGCTCTTTGAACTGTCCTGAGTTGCTGAGTAAAGTATCCCTCCATGTTCCACGAAATTTGCCAAGAAGTCATAATAGGAGACTGTTTAGCATGCCAGAACGCAATACCAATTTAAGACAGCATTGCTCACTTTCCAGAATGTATGCTGTCTATAAAAAACACGATGAAGACATTGATTTATTTCTTACATCTGTACCTACTATAAAAATAATCTTAAATAATGTTTCACAAAATGATTGTTGTTAACTGTTACTGTATACCCTCCTTATTTCTAGTTTTTAAATTGTTCACTGTAATTTTTCATTATTGTTTTTTCATCATTTCAATAGCGTTGTATGCGTAAAGTTAGTGCATGTAGTGCTCTTCTTTAAGTGATGAGGCACTTAAACTTAAGTCTGGAATGCTTTCTTGTATTGTAATAGTGTACTCATTCTTGAAGTGCCAAATAAAATAAATAAATAAATTCGCCTCACAGCTAGGGCAGTCTACTAATTTGCAATTTAAAAAGCACAAAACAGAGTTGTACTTCTATCCACTAATTTGCAACAGAAACCCTCTCACTTCAACCAACACATTGGTGCACACAGGTGTTGCTCCCGCCAAGGCTACAAACAAATAGACCATTAGTTGTTATTAACAATATAAACTATTCATAATTGAGAGTAACGGAACTTGACTGGACTGATTTGGTGACTCAGGCTCCGGGTGACCAAGATTTGAACGCCCTTGGACCACCTGGTTTTGATAAGGATTAAGTATTCGGATCACTAAAGGCTTTTACAGAAATCTTATACTGATCAGCAGGGTGTTAATATAAACTGTCTATAGAAATGCCAGTCTGTGTGAATTTCTTCTGTGTTGTGGGTGCGTTTAAAAACATATTTATTATTTATTTATTATATACTTAATTGTACACCGTGGTTAACAAAAAAAAAGAAAACTACAAACTAAAACACATGTACAATGGGCGGCCTTATCGCATTCCGCGATCTCTTCCAGACAACCTGGAATGGACAGTAATTGCCTGGACATAAATAGGGTTGTAATCGGTGCAACATTACTATAAATAATTCAATATATACACAGATAAATAAATAATCATAACAAAAGATACATATATACCAAATACATAGGCAATAGATAAATGGCGAACGTCGATATCACAGCGACAAGTAATGCTCCTTCACGAGCCTTTTGAATACAGGTAACGATTGAGCGCGTCTTACTGGCACTGGCAATGCATTCCACAAACGAGCAGCTTGAACAATATAGGATTTATCCAAAAAAAATGTGGAATGCATTGACATATAAACTCACATACAAAAACAGCCTGACCCGGAACAACTATCTGTAAGCCATTACAATTTTTGTTCGGAGGATGACTCCGTAGGAAACCACGACACGCGGCGCAGAAGACTTCTTACTCAACCACTTCGCCAACCGTGTCGATTTGAATGAAAAACCAAAGTTTGCACGTGATCAGATCATCAAACCACCTTCGCCGCGGTCGACCTTCTTCCTCTGACTTCCAGTGATTAACGATCCCAGCTCCCCCCAGCTCCGCCCAGCTCTCCAGGAGCATTAGTGCAACATAGCCAGCCCACACCCACTTCAGCCTAGATGTACATATTTTCCACAACATCAGCTACTTGAATTATGGAAGGCAGAGTGGTATTTCCAACGCGGTCTAGGACAATAAAGTGTATTAATAAATAATTGGACTTTAGAATGTCACACGTGAGAATGTCACGACGTCGAGAGATGAAGACTTGTGGACTCGGGGATCGAACCAAATTTGTATTAACCCTTTTTAAGGCAGTGGCCAGTATAAGTGAGCTTAACAGATGAATTGGTTACCACCTTTTTTTTGTTCTGGATGGGAAATCATCAAATGACATCTCCCGCTCTGGGCGGAGCGGAAAGGAGTGTCAGACTCTTACTGACTAAAACCCACCCGTGATCCTTCTAGGGCCCTTTGCGTTCCAGGGCCGCGGTGACTCTTTCGAATAAAATCCGCAACCCTAGCAGGCCTTGACCCCATGGGGCCCCGTCTTCTTTGCTGATAGATCTTTAAGGCGCGCGTGGAACACGACGCGCCGCCGGCCCGGGCCTGGTTGCTATCGGATGGCGAGCCACCCATAGCTTGCCATCCGCAGGCCCGATTGATTATCACCTTTGTTAGCCTTTCCCAACTAGGTACATATATCGGCTTTTAAACAGCTGATTACCAGTATTATACATATAGATGCCTATATGACCTCCATAACTCCGTGACTGGGTAACACTGTACCTATTGGCAAGACTGGTGTCAGATTGTCTGGCTTCTGTAACGCCTATCAAAGATTCGAGAGGGATGAGAGGAATGAGATGAGGCCTGACTGGAACATACCCTGGCGGTTGGGAGTGTCATGCTCATACAAAAGTCTCTCTGATGGTGGCGTATGTGTTTCATTCATCATTTGACTCCATTAGCTGGGACGGGTCAATTCTTTGCTGCCACGGTTTAACGGTAAAACGGGGGTGAAATTTTTTTGTACTACAACTGCGCAGACGAAGTAGCGGGCGAAGAGCTATATACATAATTATGTAAGGGAAAAAATATCTAAAAACCATGAAGTAATGCTTATTTTTAATCTCAAATTACTATAAACTGTCCTTAGCCATTCATCCTTAAAGACATTATTTGCATAAAACTATCAAATGAGAGCATTGACCTCTTAACTAGAATCCAATTAAGTAAGACCTCTAACTGTCCAGTACATCCTTTACAACTGGGATCTTAATCATTTGGGCGTGCGGAAAACGGACCAGTATATGTGGGGCTAGATCGTCAAACGATTTCGAGGATAGATGAGGTTATGTTAGTTTGGTTGTTCTTGGTAATGCGTGGGAGTACATACGAGTATGTGGATAATTTTGGTAGCTACTTAAACTTAATTTTTGGGAGTGGATATTAATGATAATTTTATTGGTTTTCTATCTTAAATCTTCATTAATATGTATAGAATATTAATGCAAATAATATTTGTGAATGAAGATGATATCACTTGCAGAATATATAGCCTTGAATCTGTGCTGGATTGACAACAGAGTCAAAGTTGATGAAGTTTTCTTCAAAAGGGTTTAGAATATAATTATGTATGTAAGAGTAAATAATTTGTAAATTTAATAATGCTTGTTTTATGGGTCGGACAAATTAAGGTTACTTCATCGAATAAAAACATTTTAGGATTAAATTCTGTTTTTTATTTACTAAGAACTTCATTTTAGAGTAAACTTAATAATTCAGTAATTCAGACCTTTTTAGCTACAAAACTTAAATTAAGTTTTCAGTAAAAAGTTAAAAATGAATATTAAATTTTTTAATCTAATTCTCGTTGCGTAGAAAATTTTCATTATAATATGAAATGTAATATATTTCGATCATAAAATTGTGTTTATAAAGGTCTAATTTATGATTGATGTTAAAATATTTTTAAGTAACTTTGATGATAATTGATTTTTCATAATGTTTGATCTAGCGTTGTCGGTCTTATACACAATCATATGCCTATAATTAACATTTGAAAATTGCTTTTTTCTAAAATATGTGTTAATATAAATTTTCAGTTTTCAGAATAGGATGGTTTTTTGCTCTGCTTGTAAAACCATGCACCTATGGAGAAACCCGTTTTTCTTGCCAAAGATTATATCTTCGTTTTTTTTTTAACAATGTTTTATTAAATCAAAACACATTGCGTCCTTAAATAATATTCTCATGATTAATAAAACATACTGAAATGCTGGTATGACGACTTGGAGGCGTTCATGATGGATTGTTTGGAGAGGACAACACACTGGGAAGAGTGGAAGGTTATGGGGGAGACCTTTGCCCAGCAGTGGGCAAAACAGACTAAAAAAAACTAGTAGCTATGGAGAAGAATTACCTATAATCTGGAATATATAATACAGGGTTATTTGAAAAAAACCAACATTTTCTTAAGAGGTCATTGTAATCATCATTTTGAACAAATTTTACTATGGGACCAAACCTCAAATCCCGAAAACAAAATCAGCTTTTTTTTTCGCGATTTAAGGTTTGTTCCCATAGTAAAAGTTGTTCATAATGATGAGTACAATGACCTCTTAAGAGGTTATTCGTGTTTTTCAAATATATAGGGACTTGAAAATTTGTATGAAATGCCGTACGTCGTATACGCTTTAAGACACTATTTCCGCGGAGGTCTGAATATAGCTCTGTCTCCCTTTCACAACGGAATCATGATGGTTATACGCCGACACATTAGGGACTGAATTTTTTTTGTCCCTCCTATTTATCATCTCGCCACGTAATTCTTACATTCGATCTTAACCTGAAGGTATTAGAGGAAAACCGTGCAAATAAAATTTATCACGCTGGTTGGAACGTCGCATTCACAGTTCATAACTTACAGACGACAAATCACCCCAATTATATAATTATCGTCCTCCTGACCGATACAAAAGATACAAAAATATACAGTAAGGATTATTATTACACAACTACCTGCACAGAAAACACCTGTTCCTCAAACTTTACAAAAAAGAAACCAAAATACCACTTGACATCAGTCGGATACCATAACCAACTTAATTACATCAATAAACAACAAAAACACGTTCGAATTTAAACTCTCGAGCACACCAAATAAGTCCTTCATTAGTGACGGGACAGCGCCGAAGTTACTTGGTATCCGATACCAAAAAAACGGGTATCGAAAAAACTCAAACGAGTTGTGTGAGAACAAAAAATCAGAGTAAGATGCTACCACGTTTTTCTTGACGTTCAAAACATTGTTTATGGCCTGGTTTTAGTAAATAAATAAATCTTTTTTCGTACGGATTTGTAATTTGTATGTTTTTATATATAATTTGAGGTGATTTCTGCGATAAGTGTAAAATAGTGGTGACCGGTTGTGTTTAAATGCTTAAATTTTATGAAATACTAGCAGCGCCCTGCGGTTTCACCCGTGTTGTTCCCGTTCCCGTGGCAATACGGGGATAAAATATATGACACTCCACAATAACGTAGCTTTCTATTGGTGAAATAATTTTGAAAATCGGTTCAACAGATTCAGAGATTACCCCTTACAACGTCACAAACTCACAAGCTCAAACGTTACCTCTTTATAATATTAGTAGGTATAGATTTATCTTTCCCACCTATATGCTTAGTGATTGTAAAAATATGTTATTTAGTAGTCTGATGCAAATAAAACTCGGTAAAATGAGGTTTTATCCGCTTGATACCTAATGTCAGAGCGGTGTTTCTGTCCAAAATAAATGGCCTTTGATGTGCCCCAAGTGCCTTTACACCTGCACCATTGACAAACTAGTGAATGACTGGACACAATGTATTTATAGGTCACCATCGACAGGGAGCGATGCAGAAGACATTCACTACGTGAGACAAAGGATTTATCAACAAACACACTGGTTCCGAACACAATTTGCCACTACTCTTCAATATTTCATCAGATAACAGGTTTACGATAGGTATAACCGTACAGTAATAATATTTTTATAGGAGTCTCCCCTATATGCATGACTAGCAGCGCCCCGTGGTTTCAGCTACGTTGTTCCCATTCCCGTGGCAATACGGGGATAATATATAGCCTATGACATTCCACAATAACGTAGCTTTCTATTGGCGAAATAATTTTGAAAATCGGTTCAGTAAATCCAGAGATTACCCCTTAAAACTACACAAACTCAAAAACGTTACCTCTTTGTAATATTGGTATAGATTATAGTATATAGTATAGACAATCCAAGACGGCGTTTTTGAGAGCAGGATACAACATTGATTCATTAGTAAGTGTGAAAGAGACATTTAGTTTCCTCTGTCCCTCTCTACTCAGCTTTCAAATCCGACTTCTTCGAAATCCTTCTGCGAAGCTGTAATACTAGCAAAGGAGGAGGCGGCCCGCTTGAGAGGCAAAACTCACTTCAAAGACGCCTCACCAGGAGAAGACGCCCCGGGCGTCGGGAATCACAGGGCGATTCCCGGCCACCGTAGGCGCAGGCCGATTCTCGGCCACCGTAGGCGCAGGCCTGCGGACAGAGAGTGTTGTTGGGAGGCTCATCATCCGATAAGAACCAGGCCCGGGTCGACGGCGTGTTAAGTTTCACGCACGCCTCAAAGAAATGTCTGCATACTAGTAGGGGCCCGATAGGGCCAGAGCCTGCAAGGGCTGCAGAATTTGTTCGAAGGAGTCAGCGGGGCTCTGGTACACATAGGGCATCAGGAGGAACACGGGTGGGTTTTAGTCAGTAAGAGTCTGACACTCCCTTCTGCTCCACCCAGAGCGAAAGAAGTCGTATGATGATTCTCGAATATAGTGATATTACATGTGAGATATTTATTTGGTTTCTGTAACCAACTAGTGCCACGAAACCGTCCTGTCCATCCGTCAGTCAGTTTATCAGAGTGATATATCTGTAATGTAAGAGTGCGTATTTCTATTCATCATCTGCCTAGCCTTTTCCCAACTATATTGGAGTGGGCTCCCAGACAAGCCGGATTCAGCTGAATACCAGTATTTTACCTAGAGCGGCTACCTACCAGACCTCCACAACCCATTAACTTGGGAACACGGTACTTCTAGGCAAGACTGGTGTCAGATTTTCTGGCTTCTGATAATCCGTAACGACTGCCAAAGATCTACAAATGACAGCCGGGACCAACGGCTTAGCCTGCTTTCCGAGGCACAGAGAAGTCTCGTTATCTTAAAATACAGGTATATCCTAGCTTAAGAGGTAGAGTATGATTATTGTACAGAATTTGCAACATAAACTTTAAATTAATATGAAACTGTATTCAAACTCTGTATGTTTTTGGATAAAATAAAGATTATTATTATATACCCACAGACCGAACTCGGCAAGCGTTGCTTAACCTCGAAGATCGACTCGTGCGGCTGTTATTATTTAGCCACGAGCTCCTCGTATTTTTATTGCTATTAAAAAAAAAAACATGTGTCCTGTATGGGCCTTTAATTTTTTTGTTGTAATAGCGACAACAAATAAAAAAAATTAAAGGTTCCTTCCCCTACTAGACACATGTTCTTACAATTCATGGTCAAATTAAATTAGAACAGCTTTACTATTGAACTTAACCAATACCATTATAGCTTCACCGCCATGTACACTTTTCATTAAGCCCATCTAGCTTAAACCGATACATGTATGAAACGTCAACACGAATACATTACAATTAACCAAAACGAAGCTAATTGTCAGTATCGGTAATGTCAAACACTATCCGTTGTTAGATACTAATGAGATGGAATTGGTATCGTCGGTATCACGAATAGCGGTATCTATATATTTGTAAAACACTAGCAGTCCCGCGCTACTTGGTCTGCCTTACATAGGAGAGAGAGAAAAAAAATGAATAAAAAAAGAAAGAAAAATGTTTATTTGGGACTCGCACATTTATTTATAAAAAGTACTGCCACATCACAAACATTTAACATTGATTATTACTTAATATTAAATTTATGGTCTGATGCATGTGACAATAATGGCGTACATAACATTGGCAATTCATCGGCTCGAAGATGAAATACAATAATTAATTAAGAGAAAAAAAAAGAATACCTAATGAAATTATACTTTAAAATTCAAAATTAACAAATAATACAGTAATAATTGCTGAAATTTCAATATGAATGTTTGATAAATGTCATGTGATATAAAAAAAAACCTTTTTACAAAAAAATACAACCGACTTCCACAAAAAATCAAAAAAGTACAAAATAACTTTAATTTCGGAACTCGGTGTTTGTGGTTCCTTTTTCATTTTTTGAACACCGACTTCCGAAATTAAAGTTATTTTGTACTTTTTTGATTTTTTGTGGAAGTCGGTTGTATTTTTTTGTAAAAAGGTTTTTATTTTTCACTTTTTAGTGGTACCTAAACCCCCTCCCCTCCCCCCACCTAAACGAACCAATTACATTAGTGTAAAAAAACGCACTGCTCCAATGCAGAGTAAACTAAAAGGTCGTCAATGTAGACAATGTAGATATTTTTTTTAGATTTTTGTTGATTTTTCAAAAACCGCATGTTCGATTTCGATAAAATTTTCATGGGACGATTTGGGAAGTATACCCTTTCCAACAAAAAAAGAATTTTTCAAATCGGTTGACAAGCGACGGAGTTATGCGCGAACAAACAATAAAAAAACATACAAACATCCGAATTGAGAACCTCCTCCTTTTTTAGAAGTCGGTTAAAAAGAAGAAATCTCAATATAACAACGCACATGACAAACAGATAAACAAAAGATAGTAAACAAAAAAAAATAATAAAAAAGAACTGGTTGTAAAATAAATTAAAAAAACTAACAATATTACTTTAGTTTTTTTTTTTAATTTACACAAACACACTAGGAATTTCTCCCACTTTTGAACGTCAAAACATATTTTGAAAATAAAAATATTATAGTGACTCTAGTTGTCCATTCGCAAAAAGTAGATTCTTATGGAGAAGAACGGACAAGAAACTCCATAGTTACTTGAAAATGAAAACAATATATCTAGTTTTAATTTCCGCGAATATTAGTGGGTTGCAGGTATGCACCTCCCTCCCGCCCGCTATATTATGCACATGCAAGATTATAGGGCAAATGCAAGGATTTTATGCACATGCAGGAAGGCAAAGCAAAACCCAACACCATTACCGACACGTGTTTCGCCTCTCCACGAGGCATCCTCAGGGGACGGGACGTGTTGACTCGCTGACCGTTGAGTTCAACTCAACGGTCAGCGAGTATAATCTTGCATGTGCATAATATAGCGGGTGGGAGGGAGGTGCATACCTGCAACCCACTAATATTCGCGGAAATTAAAACTAGATATATATTGTTTTCATTTTCAAATTTAAAATGGATTTCCGCAAAGTAACGCCTGACTCAATCAATTCCATAGTTACTCTTTTCAAATATGTATAAGTTTTACAATATTTTGTATACATTAACCAATTGATTATAACTATGTAAGGACGATACACCCGAATAAAACTAAGTACTATACTATTAACAGGTACAACAAAGTAACGACAGCAGAGGTAAAATTAATAAATTTGCTAGTCAGGGACATAGTACTCACATATTTACAATTTTTTTAAGCCTTGATTACCAACACCCTAATCTAACCTAATTACCAACAATGGATCAGTGTGTGTTAAATTAACTATAAAAGATCAGTAACTACACCATACAATCTCACATACACAAAAACGATCGCGAATAGCGGTATCTATGTATATATTTGTACGACACTAGCAGACCCGCGCTACTTGGTCTGCGTTACATAGGAGAGAGAGAATAAAAGGTAGAATTAAAAAAAAGTAAAACATTATTTTCCAAATCCGACTGGTAGCTCCAGAGATTAGCGCATTCAAACAAACAAATCTTCAGCTTCATTATATTAGTATTGATCGAATTATAATATATACTTATATATTTTTTTATTATTATTAAAGAACATTCAAAAATGCTCCAGAGGAAATGTACCTCTTTATCATCATCATAATCTCATGACTGATTCATAACAGCCTTTTAACGTTCCCACTGCTAGGACACAGGCCTCCTCTCTAGAAGAGGGAATGGGCCGTAATCCACCACGCGGGCCTAGTGGTTGGTGAATGTCACATGTCTTCGAATTATTGGTTCTAGGATATGCCGGTTTCCTCACGATGTTTTCCTTCACCCTTTTGAGAGCAGTGGTGATGAAATTAGTTACACAAAGTAATGCGCCTGACTGGGTTTGAACCCGCGAGCTACAATTACACTTCACAATACAATTCGTAAGTCGGGGCCGTTACCACTCGGCCACCACTGCTCGACTGAAATGACTGATTATCATTTAGAATTGTCAATAAAATGCGACTTTTTCTTGACCCAACTACGACGAAGCAAAAGGATGATCTTACCCTTTTTTAACCGACTTCTAAAAAAGGAGGAGGTTCTCAATTCGGATGTTTGTATTTTTTTTTTTATTGTTTGTTCGCGCATAACTCCGTCGCTTGCCAACCGATTTGAAAAATTCTTTTTTTGTTAGAAAGGGTATACTTCCCAAATGGTCCCATGAAAATTTTATCGAAATCGAACAAGCGGTTTTTGAAAAATCAACAAAAATCTAAAAAAATATCTATATTGTCTACATTGACGACCTTTTAGTTTACTCTGCATTGGAGCAGTGCGTTTTTTTTACACTAATGTAATTGGTTCGTTTAGGTGGGGGGAGGGGAGGGGGTTTAGGTACCACTAAAAAGTGAAAAATAAAAAACTTTTTACAAAAAAATACAACCGACTTTTCCACAAAAAATCAAAAAAGTACAAAATAACTTTAATTTCGGAAGTCGGTGTTCAAAAAATGAAAAAGGGACCACAAACACCGAGTTACGAAATTAAAGTTATTTTGTACTTTTTTGATTTTTTGTGGAAAAGTCGGTTGTATTTTTTTGTAAAAAGTTTTTTTTTAGCTTGTAACATCATAAACGACTTTTACACTTCTGTCCGGATGGAAGGGAGTATCAGACTCTTATTGACTAAAACCCCACCCATCTATTCTCTGAACATCACTATTATTATTTTCTGGTTTAATTGCTTTTAGAGCTTCATTTATTATTGGTCGGGTTTTGTGTCAACTTTAAAGGAAAAATTATCAGAAAAACAAATTGACCATAAATGCAATCTGCCTAGCCTTTTCGAAATCATGTTGAGGTCTGTTTCCAGTTAAACCGGATTCAGCTAATGATAAATGATATTTATTTTGTAAGTAGGTTAAACATAACACTTTAACACGTCAAATATTTCTGGCTAGATTCTTTTTTAAGCTAAATGAAGCCGGTGTTTCCTAGCCGACTACCCTGAAAAGAAACACCGAAACAAACTCAGAGGTCAAAGTCTCTTTTAAAGTCTATACAATCCGTACTGGTCAAATCATATGAGAACCATGTAGGTTAATGTCCGAGGTGGCCTTTTGAGGAAAGTACCACACAGATTTGAGTGAAACTCCTGTCCAGCCAGTGCAAGCATTTGTCAAACTTAGAACTTTAAGGAGCTCAGGGGTTTGACGAATACTACTGCCAACGATCTACAAATGACAGCCAGCATCCGGCGCTATGTGCTTTACGAGACACGAAGGATTCTCGGTATGTCAAGATGGTTCACCCATCAACAAACCGACCTTGGCAAGCATTCGGAGATCGATCCGTGTCTGTGTACTTCTATAAGTGACAATGCACCCTGATACTCGATGTACAAGTTGTTAATGTAATATGTTACAGTGAATAAGTCGTTGGAGTACTATTACAATAAAAATAAATAAATAGCGTTCCCCTCCCTATTTTAATATTCTAAAAGACTGTAAAATTCATAAATACGAATTGACAGGTTGCTGAATCGACGTCTGGGAATCCTTTAGCGTTTTAGTGAATTTAAATAGATTTTTGGAAGAGAACAAGGCGCCTTTACGTTATGTGGGTTTTGGACGAGACTGCAGATCTTTTGAAATTGAATCTAGAGTCTAGTCTAGACTTACAATGCGGCTATTTACCCCTTTGATAGCATTTGTTTCTACATGCCCTTTACTAAATATGGCGTCGAAGAATTACTCCGCATTGCTGTTTACTGATAATATGGACAAAGACTGGCAAAATTGTCACGTTGTATGGCGATGCTTAAATTCTGTCAAAGGTATGCCAGCCCTATTGCGGAATTTGTTCGAAAGAGTCACTACGGCCCAGGAACGTAAAGGGCACAAGAAGGAACACGGGTGGGTTTTAGTCAGTAAGAGTCTGACACTCCCTTCCACTCCGCCCAGAGCGGGAGAAGTCATTTGATGATTTCACGTCCAGAAAAAAAGGTATACCAGCCCTTGAGTCCACTGTGGACAACTGGGGTATTTCAATGTCTCATGTTTTCAATGTTTTGTCGAAGAGCTTGTTATGAGTACCTTTTTTTACGTGGACCACACGCAGTTCAGCACTCTAAGGCTGGTTACTGCTTACCCGCACATTAATTTAAGGCCCCCAGCCAGGGCTTGATTCGGAAGCGGACTATGCAGGCCTTATATAGGGCGTCAGTCCATTACAGAACCTTCTATTGTAGAAAAGGTCTAGAATATTCGCGTACATAGGGACCGGTTAAATACACCTGAACGGTGTCAAGAATTCTACAGAAAGACAGGTTATATGATTTCATATATGTAATATTGTTTTTTTTTATGACTATGTAGGTCTGTTTTTACTTTATTGACTCAATCTACTGTTTTATAGTGAATTGATTTATGATTTCCATGTTGTATAATTATTATTATTTCAATGACTTAGCATACTATTGTATAAATTCAAGTTCTTAAAACGCAATAGACAGATGTGTTGCTGGGGAGTTTGTTGCGCCACTTCTTCTTCCCAGCTAAGCACTAGAAAGTGGTGTCGGGTCAGTCCCCCATAACGCCCTTTTGGGGGACTGTCTTTATGTAAAATTTTACGTTCAAAAAGTGCTGTCTCTCAGCCTAGTTCGAATAAATGACTTTTGATTTTGATTTGATCTAGAATGTTATAGCACAGAAAAGTCTTAAAGGTTCTTGACTCTACTAGTTCTGCTACTCCATACTAGATGGCGCTAATGGTAGTGAATGCCGTTATGATATATAACCATTATTTTATTTGTGTTTATGTGTTTCATTTTAGTAGGTATGTGTGCCGTGAGTGTAACCATGGCATCACCGGCCTTATCGGAACACCAGCGCTGTGGTATTTATTTTTTTAAACATCGCAGCATATGCTAAGATAGGGACTTTTTTGGGCCTTGTGAAGTTGAAAATTAATCATTAGCTTTTACTCTGTGTATATATATTTTTTTTATTTTGACTTGTGTGCGTTCTTAATAAACGTTTTTTATTTTATTTTATGTAACATGCTTTAACTGACAATGAGTCACAAAAAAAACAAAGCTGTGGCTATTTCCACCACGTTACTGATTACTGTGAACTTGTGAAGTACTTACTACCCTTGAACAAAATTGCATCGTTTCAATGTTACTCTCATGGTGAACTATTCTATTTACATCGCGCATCAATAATTCGGACTAGGGCGGGCTGGCAATTAAAGCTTATACAGGGTGTTTTTAGAAGTGCTTGGGCATATATATTAGGGTGATGTTCTGTACCTGATATACAGTAAACAAACAAAAGCAAAAAAAAAGGCAGTTAAAAGGACTGCCGATAGATGTGAAAAGTTACGTAGAACTTTTAGTTTTAAAATTTGGAATGTCATAATATTTCAATTAAAATAATAATCAAACAAAAACACTATGTTGAAGTAGTGTTTTTGTTTGATTATTATTTTAAATGCTCAGTATTTATACAGATTGAACTGTTTACTAAATCCATTCAATTTCACTTATAAGTACGCAAGAGTCATGAGCATGTCGGTGACGCGAACCCATGAGATTGGGTACTTCTTGGTAGGGTAAAATCCACAGAAATCTTAATAATAAGGCCTTATTATTAAGATTTCTGTGGATTTTACCCTACCAAGAAGTACCCAACGCGGCTAAAGAAGTTTTCACTTCAAAAAAACTTTTTTAGATCTGGACAGAAAAAAAAAAATCATCACGACATTTAATAATTATTTTTACGTATATACTGGTTGAAAAATGTGTCCTTAGAGTTTCTTCCACATTCTTCTCCATAGGTCTTTTGGATCGTACAACTAGCTTCATGATGTTGACTAACCAATCAGCGCCCGCGATAATCTGAGCCTATAATTGGTTTATCTGTACTAATATTAGTAGACCGAGGCGAATCGGATCACAGGGCGAATCGGATCAAAATAAGAAATCTGTTGATAATTCAAATATCGCATTCACATAGAACGCGCTCAACCGGCGTTTTGCGTCTCTCCTCTATCCCTGCACCTCCCGACATAGGCAGTATTTCGATCGCGCTTTTGAATCAGTGTCAATGCCGCTCGTCAGCAAATCAGTCATTTGTGTGTGTCGCAATTTTGGCGCTCATCTAAGTTACGTACTTACGATTTCTTTGTGTCATATTGGGGATTTGTGTTAAAACTCAATTATATTGGTTTATATTGTTAAGCAAGGTGTCTATATTAGAGAACCAATTCGCTTTTAAGTATGATCTTAAAGGTTAACGTCTAAAATATTTATTTCAAAAGTCTTGATTATGAGGCTAATCGGATCATTTTGTCAGGGGCGAATTGGATCACACTTTTAAACTGATTTATTACATGTTGATTCATATTTATTTCATTATAGATATTTCGTACGTACAAAAGAAAGGCTGTTCAAAAGAGAAAAAGAGAAAATGGCCTCAAGCAAAAATGAAAGAGGCTGTAAATAAAGTCTAAAACAAAGAGTTGACCTTACGTCCGCGTCAGTCTGCTGAGTTTTAGCAGTACCGTTCACGAGCTTACAGAGAAGAGTTACTTTATCTTTATCTTTAATATATAGAGGTAATATTAAGTGTCGAGGTGGACAACCAGCTTTAGATGAGAACGCAGAAAAGAAGTTGTATTTCTTCCTCAACACACATCATATCCCTATGCCCTGCAACCGCTCGATGTATCGTTTTTCAAATCGCTCAAAAGCTATTATCACCCACAAGCTACAGCATGACCACATTCACATCCGAATCAAGAAATCCCAAAAGTTGCTTTCGGAGCACTTTTCCAACGGTGTTGGAATCAGGCTGCCACTGTTGGGAATATTACAAAAGGCTTCGAAAAGACTGGAATATTTCCACTGACCGTAAAATAAAACCTGACCAAAAGTTAATCGGTGATCAAGAGTTGGGCATAGTGGAATCCCAAGTCCAGTCCCCAAGTTCCCAACAAATGCAACTACAAGTGCAATCCACAATTACACAACCAGTAGCTGATACAGTGTCATCTGCAAGTTCACGACAGTCTGACAAAGCCCAGTCCTTCCACTTGTGCAAATGAAAAAGAAAGTAGATGAAGAATAAAGCAACGCCTGAGATAAAAAATAAGAGTTTATCTGCAAAACAGAGAGAGTGGCACTGCATTTACTGTTCCAAAATATTCGCTCATCCACCATCAGAGGATTTGATTCAGTGCAAAGCCTGCGAAGAATGTTGCCACGAAAAATGTACCTACTGATATGGGGAAAAAAGGACTATATATTTGTTATTTATGTGCCGATGGTTAAAATTGATCTCATTATTAATTGTTTACTGATTCCAAATCTATAGTGTTAAGAAACTTAAAATTTTGTTACATTTTGTGTACGATCCGATTCACCCCGAAAATTGGGGCGATTCGGATATTTTTCTTTTTTTAGTTTTTAATAGCTAAGTAAGAGAATATATGGATTATATAAGTTTTTTAATGTTTATTTCATAGCTGATTGTCACCTCTTACGTTTTAATCAATAAAAATAACATAAAGTAACACTTTACGATGATTTATTCAACCTCAAAGAAAAAGTGATCCGATTCGCCTCGGTCTACCCTACAGAGAGAGAGAAAGATTTGATTGTTTGTTTCTATTGAATAGGCTCCGAAACTACTGAACCGATTTGAAAAAATATTTCACTGTGGGGAAGCTACACTATCCCCGGGTGACATAGGCTATATTTTATCCCCATATTCCCACGGGAATAGGAACTATGCTTAAAAGCTTTGAGTTTTGAGTATAAGTACCACCAGCTGTATCAGATTGCTTGACCAATGATGTTTTTGGAACTTTTTAGTAATTTTCTACAGTATTATTTTTTCTTTGCTGTATATCAGATACATCATTCTAAATTGCTCTTAAATAAGACCACGAGCTTCTGAAACACCCTGTATTACTGTCATTGTTAAACAAAGTTAGAAGCGTTGTCCAGTCAGCCTCGAACAGTCTGCCAAGAGGACATGTGTAATATAGGATGAACTTTTAGTCTCACTGTTTGGAATCAAAGTGACTTACCGTATAACCGAGCATTTAATTAGTCTGGAGTTCTGGTAGATGAGTTGAGTATGATGGTTCTGGAGGAAGCCTTTTGAAATCATGCATCATACTGATAGTAATATTATCAATGATAGCTGCTACCTGAGGCTTCCACCCCGTGAATGTCGAAAATTATCCCAAAGCAATTCTCTCCCGGAATAAAAAGGATCCTTTTAGTTATTCCAGATCTTATTTTACCTCTGTGCTAATTTATATCAAGATCCGTTTAGCCGTTTTGAAGTAATTGAGTAATAAACATCCATTCACACAAACATCGGAATTTTCGCATTTATCTATACTACTATTATAAAGAGGAAAGATTTGTTTGTTTGTTTGTATTGAATAGGCTCCGAAATAACTGAACCGATTTGAAAAACTCTTTCATTGTTTGGAAGCTACACCATCCCCGGGTGACATAGTATATATTTTATCCCTGTATTCCCACAGGAACGGGAACTACGCGGGTAAAACCGCAGGGCGCTGCTAGTGTATAAGTATTAAGTATATCTATCATGTTCGGTTGGTATCAGGTAAGCGGATTTTTTTTAATAGATAGTAATTCGGTTTATATGTATTATATGTACATGCATAATATATCAGAAAAAAACATTTATAATTTTAGAGGTTACTAAAGTGATGTCGTAAATAAACACCTTTTTTTTAATAAAAAAAACTGTGAATGTTGTTTATAATGACATTCTACAGAATGTCTTTATAAACAACATTCACAGCTTTTATATACTACAGTATATTTAATTTTAGCATTGCAGCCGTGTGAAGCCGGGGCGGGTCGCTAGTTTATATATATATATAAAACACTAGCTGACCCACGCAATTTTGTCAGCGTCACATAAGAAAATAACCCCGTTTTTGCAACATTCTTCATTGATGCTCCGCTCCTATTGGTCTTAGCGTGATGATATATAGCCCCCACCTACCTTCCTCGATAAATGGGTTATCTAACACTGAAATAATTTTTCAAATCGGACCAGTAGTGCCTGAGATTAACGCGTTCCAAACAAGCAAACTCTTCAGCTTTATATATTACTAGCAGCGGCCAGCGGTTTCCCCCGCATAGTTCCCGTTCCCGTGGGAATATGAGGATAAAATATAGCCTATGTCACCCGGGGATAGTGTAGCTTCCAAAAAGTGAAAGAATTTTTCAAATCGGTTCAGTATTTTCGGAACCTATTCAATACAAACAAACAAACACAAATTAACAACACATAAATTCTTGACTAACATAAATTAAGATGTACCTACTAACACTATAGTTTACGGTTTAGTTTAGAACAATTGCTGTCGTTTATTTTCTGGTAAATAAACGCTTTTTCTTTCTTTCTTTCTTTCAAACAAATCTTTCCTCTTTATGATAATAGTATAGATTGTGGTATAGATTTCTTTAAACCCAAAACTGTTACCTTACTGAGTGACTGACAGACAACGCACAGCAAAATCTAATGGTCGTAGAGAGCTGAAATTTATGTATGTTGGCATGTAGATTCTTTAGGGAGTTTAGAGGAGCACCAAGGGAGTATTCCTACGGGAACGGGAAAAAACTATCTGCAATCAGCGCACGAAGTCGCGAACAACAGCTAGTCATATCGGTCCTACTTAATAACAGAAGAAAAAGTAGGTACAGTAACGCATTACGCGAAGCCTTTTTCGCAAAGTTACAACATTTCCACGTTATATTATCCAGTTTTATGCAAGACTTCTTTTTTTCCATGAAAACGTTTCAACATAAAAATAAGTTATAAAATTAAACGTGTCTGGATGGTACGTAGCTTTTAATTAACGCTCGTAGGTGCGTTTAGTTCCTTTTTTCTCAGGAAACTCTGCTCTGGGTCATAGTATAAAGAGGGGAAGTAGGTTATCTCCGGCCTAATTCGCGATATAATTGCCTACTGTCTTAGGGTTGTCACTTTAACACATCTCTGTATAACTAATTCATTGATCATTAGTCAGTAAAGTTCAAAAATGGTTTGATTTTACAACTGTAAGTACTTACCTACTTAGTTACTATACCTACAATACTGAGAAATCGGCATAACTAAACGTAAACAAGCAATAGCGGCAAATCAATTGATAGATCAAAAGTACCTACCTAATATATTCTAGTAGGAAATTAGGCCTACCTGCCTACTTTCTCTGTGTGATAGAAAAATAAGTAAGTACTTAGGTATCTCATCATCAAGTAAAAATTATATGCAAGAATAAGTGACTAGTTTACCTTTCCTATTCATTAGGTAATCTGAACAGAGATAATTCTGGAATCGATGAATTATTGAGACACCCAAACACACAGCAATACGTTCTCCTGCGACTGTCAGACATTTTTTATTTATTTAGCGGTGACGCGCGAACCTCGTGCAGTGTTAGCCCCGACTGGCGCACTGAGAAACGGGTCGAGACTTGTTAAAGTGTGCGTGCGTCGACGCATAGATACTATGGCGCACACATACAAGCCGCGCGCGGTGCGTTTGTATGAAGATAAACTACTTCCCCTGTTTATACTATGTCTGGGTGTATCAACATCATCCTTAGTATTGACAAAGGCTGTTTCAATATTTGAGTAAGGCACTTCGGCCTGTACCTATTTAATATTCTGATTTATTTTCAGATTTTATATATCTTTTGACATTTATTAAGAAAAATACAATGACGTTCTGAAATGTTAATTCGCCAAAGAGTTCTTTAATATTAATAATATTACTAACTACATTATTTATTTCGGGTACCAAAGACCTGTAACATATATACCTTAAAGACACAAACCACAAAAATATTAGGTACACTATTGTACACGAAGTGTCGGCGTTGTGTTGTGCTGCTTGGTGTCACATAATCTTCTGCGGAATCGCCGATACACGACACCCTTCAGCCAAAACTCTTCCTTCAGGATGGTTTCTACATGATGAGTCTGGACTCTCACCACAAACGACTTGACAGTTTTGTTCTGGCGCGACTTCAACTTCTCTACCCTGGCTGGTCTTCGCTCGAACATATTCCACGATCTCCTCAACCTTCGTGGTATGATGTAAACGAGACACATATAGCTGCGTCGTAGGTATTACCGGACCGGGCCTGCGGATGGCGAGCTATGGGTGGCTCGCCGTCCGATAGCAACCAGTCCCGAGTCGACAGCGCGTCGTGATCCACGCGCGCCTCAAAGAGCCGTCAGCAAAGAAGACGGGGCCCCATAGGGTCAGTGCCTGCTAGGGTTGCGGAATTTGTTCGAAAGAGTCACCGCGGCCCTGGAACGCAAAAGGCACAAGAAGGATCACGGGTGGGTTTTAGTCAGTAAGAATCTGACACTCCCTTCCGCTCCGCCCAGAGCGGGAGAAGTCATTTGATGATTTCCCATCCAGAAAAAAAAAAAGGTATTACCGAACGCAGTATATTGGGTCCTACCAGCGCGCTCCTGCACTGGTTCCGACTAGAAGGCTTCTTCCTCTTCTTCCTCTCCACTTTCACGAAGCCAACTTTTGGAAGTGGGGCGGAGCGGAAGCGAGTGTCAGTTTTTTACGGACTAAAACCCATCCGACTTCCTCAGAATCAGAATTTTATTAGCTCCAAATGTAGGTACAGTATAAGATGGACATAATTTTATGAAATCAACTACATTTTATCTTACTGCGTGCAAATTATTACAATAATTGATAAAAAATTAAAATTAAAAATGTCACCAATTAAAATCAGATATAACAGAAAAAAACAAAAAATGTCAACAATAAAAAAATAAAAAAGCAGATATTCAGTAAATTATACGAGGTATTAATTAACAATTATTATTAATCTATGTCATATATGTAATGAATAATATTAGTCATTAACTTAAGTCAAATCATTTTCATCTAGTGCCCTTTGCGACTCTTTCGAACAAATTCCGCAAACAAATGCTTTACCAATTGATATTAGGACCACAGACAGAATACGACGGCAGGAGGAACTAAAGACCAATAAAGAAAAAAAATATATATAAATACCTACATTACATATTTTAACATTCCAAAGCTGCTCGAATAACCTTATATACGACAGCGAGCTCCAAACGGTGCTAAATACCTCTAGTTTCACTCCGACATAACGAACAAATGTAGTTGTACCGCTTTTCATGTTTTCCATCGAAGCTCGTAACTAGTAGACCGCTCACAAATGATTCATAATAGTCCTCTCAATGAAGAATGTTAACTAATTTTGATTATTAGCACTCCATATTCTCTGTCAAAAATAAAAAATACTAGTGAAAGAATTACTTCGATACGTCAATTAGTTTCCGATTTAGAAGTAAAACAAGTTGCAATTCCACGACGCGGGCTGCCGGTGACGGTGTGACGTCATTGTACAACACGCTCAGTCTGGCTCACTCAGTCCGCTCGCGGTCGCGCGCCTTTACCGTCGAAATAATACCTAAATACTTTTTAAAATGTCCAATCCAAATACTAGGAAATCATGTGTTGTGCCTAACTGTAAAAATACAACTACCAATTCGCCGGAAAAGTTGTTTTTTCTCCTCGCTTCGACGATGTAGTCACATTATAAATGCTATAGTATGTTTACAGCCATCTCTGCTGGCAGTACAATCTTCGCAGGTTACATTTAAAACTTATTGATCCTTTTCATTGCATTCTAAACTACAATGATAAGGTGTGGTACGTACGCGGTGTACTGGCGTGATTCTACATTTGACCATACATACATCACCTACTCTTTTTACTTCAACATAACCAATAGAATCATCGCCATAGCTCTCTTGCCGATCTGAAATAAGGATCAAATAAAAATAAATGGCCTTAGGTACGTATTTTGTTAGTAAAAAATTACAAATAAAAAAAAAGGTTTAGTACATCTGTAACGTTCAATCCACTACATCTACATCCTAAGTACCTATCCTACTTCCTACTAATATTATAAATGCGAAAGTTTGTGATCTTTCACGCAAAAACTACTGAAAGGATCTGGACAAAGTCTGGAATAACTCGTAGGCTACTTTTAATCCTGGGAAAATGTACAGTTCCCGAGGGAAACGGGGGCGAAGCTGCTGGCGGAAGCTAGTTTGCAATAAATCAATGTATGTATTCATTTAAATTTACTAAGAAGAGCGGAACCTACCTTTATATACATACGTACCTACCTATAGCTACAAAACTATAATACATATTTGTTGTCTTGACGTAAAATTTAATGGTAGGTAGGTACTTCTACTATTTGAGTTGCATTCTTCCAGTACGATATTAGTTGGGTATTTTGTTTTGATAAAACAATTTAGAACAGATAAACTATTAAGCTTAAGTAGTAGCAAGGAAAGTTTACTTAGGTAGGTATTTTTGCATTTTATTCATTTTAATAAAACAATAATAAATTTTTATTCCTCGAATTTCGGCGGCAACGGAATCACTTTTTGTTGATAAATAATGCGCAACCATTAATCCATCTATTTTAGGTAGATTATCCGATTGCCCTTTTTCGAATCCTTCATCCATTTATTAATCGAATAATATTTACTATTATTAGACTATTAACGTAATACGCGGACGAAAACACAACAAAATACTGCGCAAGCTATAACACCCACTATAACCGCTGGCCACTGCATACGAAGCAGGCCGCGGCCCGCGAGGCGCGTTGTAATATGACGTCATAGGCGTCACGTGACTGTAAGCGGGTCTCGATATTTTTCGAAACTTTGAATGCCTATAAAATCAAGACTACTAGGTATTTTTGACTTCAACAAAAACTAGTGTATTTGTATACATACAGGCTTTACTGAGACAAAATTTCACGCGATTTGGAATACCTAGTAACATTCTTCATTGCTTCGACGGAATAATTCCAGTTTGCTCACCCCGTTGCTTGGTATGTGGAATGAATGCTATGTAGTTTGTTTTAACTTTTACAGGCGAAATAACTGGATCGACTGAATTGTAGACTGTTAAAAATGTGATGGCGCCTAAAGGTACTAGAAATATCGCGCTACCAGGCTTAGATAAAATAATGCAGGGGCGTAGCTACCAATGATACGGGGGCCCCAGGCTACAGGGGCCCCGGAGATGTGTACGCAAATATGCCTAAAATATTATCCACAATATTTTATAGATTAATAGCACTTTTGAGAATAACTGCTGGGCCAACAAATTTATTTAAAAATTCCAATACACCTTACAACTAATATTCAATTCAGATTGATTGTTTTCAAATCAATTTTTGCAGGCCACTGCGACTTACTGAGAAGAGACAGGGCCCTACCGTAACATGCCCATACCATTGTGACTCCTCTTGTATATCTCGCATCACCCTCTCACTCAGGAATCGTGACGGGTTTAAAACGTCACACTAGGGACCCCTGTTATTGGCAGTTGCTTTGTCTCTTATAATTCAATTGGAGCATTTTTCGTTAGGCAAGCTACGCCACTGAAATAATGGTTAATGTGATGCAGTAAAACAGGCTCAAGCTAGTATGTATAGTTCGTAGTCATATGGTAGACTTGACCATTACATGATGCGTCCGAGGTTAAGTAAGGTTTGAGGGAACTGAGGGCACTCCAACACGGATGGTCAGGTTCGAATGGGATGTTAGCAGACAGAGTGTTAGTAAGCAAACCGCACAAACTCAGCTCATGTTAGGTTAGGTTCCTTTTTTAAGCACTGCTGACAGAAATAGGAGCCCCATTCAATGTGGCTTCGTGGCTTTATTTCAGAGGAAGATTTATTCGACTCGAAGATCTGGCTAGATTCAGGCAGGAGAAACTCAAAAGATCACAACTACTGGCTAGTTGTTGTGGGTCTTTTGAGTTTCGCCTGCCCTTTTTACGGATGGGAAATCATCAGATGACTTCTTCAGCTCTGGACAGAGCGAGTGTCAGAGTCTTACTGACTAAACCCACCCGTGTTTCTCCTAATGTCCTTTGCGTTCCAGGGTCAGCGTTACGCAGTCGAAAAATTCTGCAACCAAGCAAGCTTGCCTAGAATGACCTATTCACTCTTTTTTTTTTTTTTTTTTATTTGTATTATGCAAACTATGATTTACATTTATAAACTTTGCCCCACAAAACCGTAGTACTGGTTTGACTGTGGGGTCTAATGAGTCTTTATACATTTTTTCTTAATACTATATAATATATACATATACATATATACTTTTTATACACTTAGAAATGCGCTGTTTCAACATATTTCCAAATAGTATCTTTTTAACTTATTTTTAAAACTAGTTTTATTAGTTTCACTCCTTATGTCTGCCGGCAGACTGTTCAATAGGTATGGTATTCGTTTTTTTAGTGTTCTGTCACCAAAGTAATTGGTGACTCTGGGTACATTGAACCTGCCGGCAGCCATAGATCGTGTATTATGGCTGTTTACAACGCGAGATAAGCTATGCTCTTGGGTACCATGGTTGTTAACTGCTAGGAGATATTTATGTCTATAACTAATAGGTAGAATTTTACAAATTTTAAATAGCTTCCTATAATCTCCTTTACAACTGTTTTTAGTTTTTTTTGTAACAAGTAGTTTCAAGAATCGAATTTGAAGAGATTCTAATTTATTCAGATTTGTCTTGAATGTTAATCCATAGCTGTCAAGAGCATAGATAATAATAGAATCTACTAATGACATGTATATACATCTTAAAGTGCTAATAGGAACCTTAAAGCTTAAGTGGTACATTGGTGGTTCACTTTAAGACCTCCAAGTTGTAGTAGGAAACAGACTCTTGCAGTTAATTCCACTTTTTAGGTGTGGGCACAATTAAAGTATTCAAAAAACGTTTTGCAAAAACTATGAATTAACATAGAATTACCTGACAAAAATATTTGTCAGAAATCTGAAGACCTAAAAAACTAGGTAAGTACCTATTTCTAGTAATCGATAATTTGATTTAAAAAAAGCTTCTTGAAGTATGCTCAAATAGTAAAGTTAATTAATTACGTATAAGACTCTTAGACTTTGTCTTGGATTTCTTTAAGAGCTTTCCTGTGTCTTATAGTGCCGTTTTATTTTGACGGTATTCATGTTAAACAATGATTATTAAAGCCAGCGAATAATACGAAACTAGAATGTTAAACGTTTTTACCTCTCCTCAGTCTCCACAAATACTATAAATATTCCTAGCCTTTGGCCATCACTTCTAAAACAAAATTTAATACTAGATTTGCTCCGTTTATTGGCCCCTACATCTACACTAATACTATAAAGCTGAAATATTTATATTTTTGTACTAGCTTATGCCCGCGACATCGTTCGCGTGGAGTTCCATACAAAATGTTAACCCCTTTTGCACCCCCTACCCATACCCATACCCCACCCACCCATAACTACCCATAACCCACCCTAGGGGACGAATTTTCGAAAATACTTTCTTAGCGTATGCCTACGTCATAATATCTACCTGCATGCCAAATTTCAGCCCGATCCGTTCAGTAGTTTGGGCTGTGCGTTGAAAGATCACTATGTCAGTCAGTCAGTCCCTTTTGAGTTATATATGTTTAGATTAGATATAACGAATAAATAAAAAAATAAAAAAATCTTTCACCGTTAGAAAGCTACATTCACTCTGAGTAACATAGGCTATATTCTATCCCCATATTCCCACGGGAACGGGAACTACACGGGTAAAACCGCGGGACGCTGCTAGTCTACAATAATATCAATAAAAATCTTAACATAAACCCGACGAAGATATCTTGCAAAACTACAGTAAGTAAGTGAGTAGGTACCACCAGAAACTCACATATAATGAGGACACAAAAACATTGCTTAAAACACCTAGATAACATTAAAATAAGTTCCTATAGTATCACAAAAATAACAAAAGGTCTTGCTTCCACCTCCACCACAGACAAAGAGAGGACTGGATACACACATAAATGTAGATATTATATTTTTTAAATTAAAACATTCCTTTTTCAAAAAAATGTATTCTATATGTTGAATAAGATACGTACATTGATTGATTTGTAACTCGGGGTTTGGCGTTGAGGGCCGAAAAACAGACCATGCCGAGTTCGACCTTAAATAGTAGCTAAAACACTAGGAAGTAGTGACGGGTGGGCGTTTTGGGGGACTGTCTTTATGTCAAATTTGACGTTCAAAAAGTGCTGGCCCTGACGCAAGACCGAATAAAAAAATACTTAAGTAGTACTCTATTTGATAAGAATGTACATTATTGTTTGTGAATAAACTTATTCTCTATATTCTCTTACTAGCGGCGCCCCGAGGTTTAACTCGCGTATTTCCCGTTCCCGTGGGAATATGGGGATAAAATATAGCTATGTCACCCGGGGATTGTGTAGCTTCCCATCAGTGAAAGAATTCTTCAAATCGGTTCAGTAGTTTCCGTGCCTATTCAATACAAACAAACTATCAAATCTTTATGCTATGATTATAGATTATGTTGGTATCAGCTTCGATTCTAAATGGATGTAACTAAAGACTGCTTATTCTCTACAAACCAGTAGACGAGTAACACAGTGCCTCTTGGTAAGACTGGTGTCAGATTTTCTAATCTGACACCAGTCTTACCAAGAGGCACTGTGTTACTCGTCTACTGGTTAGATCTTTGGCAATTGATACGGTATATTCAAGAATGCAGAAGCATTCTTGAATATACCGTATCAATTGCCAAAGATCTACAAATTACAGTCAGGCCCAACGGCTTCATATCAGTGCCGTCTTAACGCATGCAGGGGCCCCTGGGCACACCTGAGTCCGGGGCCCTTTTTGGAAAACTGAAAACCGGCTAAGAAAGTGTCGGAGCACAGGTAACTGATTTCCGTAGGTAGGACCACGTAACCGTACTACCCAGTGGACATCCTACCTGGACTAGGTTTGACCGAATCGTCTCCTAAGAATTACCTATAATATAAATTGGGGGCCCCCAATGAAGTGGGGCTCTGGGCACGTGCCCCTTGTGACCTTATGGTAACGTCGGAACTGCATCACATGCTCTCAGAGGCACGAATGAGTCTCGGTATTTTTAAATGTTCACCCATCCATGTTACGACTTCTGCAAGCGTTGCTTAAATGTATAAATCTGTGTGACTGTTTTTATTAAGCTTAAAGTTCCATACTTAGGTACATATGCCATCGGATTATCATCATCATTCTTTTATCTGTTCTGTGATCTGCCTAGCCTTTTCCCAACTATTTTGGGGTCGGCTTCCAGTCATACCGGATTCAGCTAAATACCAGTACCTATTTAACTTGGAGCGGCTGCCTACCAGACCTCCACAACCCATTAACTGGGTAACATGGTACTTCTTATGCCTTCGGATTATATTCCAAATAAAAAAAATGTGAGACAAAAGGCCTTCAAAACATTAATATCGCTCCCCAATGTCGACCAATACAAAAAACTATAAATAACATCATAGTTAATATAAGTAACAACATTCACAAGGAACAAGAATTACATCGAAGTTGTCCGTAATCCATCATGGTGCGATGAAAGGCGCAAACAGAACAATTTGTACACGAGCAACAAGAATCAGGAATCCGAAACGGGTCCGTTTGAAAAATAAAACCAGATACCACATTTCAAACATTACGAACGTGGTAGGTACATCACTAAAAAGAGCGAAAAAAAAAAATTCAAATTTGCGCTGTTCAAAATTTCGAACGTTCTAATGTCAATAGTTACGAAGTTAGCTGTGTTCCTTTCATTCCAAATTCGAAAATTAGGTGTCTAACAAAAAATAATGGCATAACAAGATCAATTCCCAACGATAATACGAAATCACTACGCAATTCAGCCCCCAAATTATCAGTACGCAACAAAAACCGCCCCAGCGTAGCAACGTCAGGCCCGAACACGCAGGCTCGGTCTGCGATAGCTCCCGGGACGCTGTAGTGATCATCCCCTCCCTTTCCCCGCGCCTACAGCGCACGCCCCGTTCGTTAGACGGCTACTAGCGCCCACCGAGAGCGCACGTATACCCCGCGTCGCGGTCACCTGTGGCGCCGATACCAGTGTTTACGGATTACAGTGAAAAATTGTGGCGAAGTGTGTGCTACCCTGTGTTTTTATGAATGAATGAATGAAAATCATCGTGCTAAACCGGTTGCCGGACGGTTTGGTTGCGGACCGGTTACGATTTCCGCCGATACGAGTTTCGTGGGAGTAAGCCTATGTTTTATATTTCTTTTGCTAAGAACTGGATCTTAATAGTGTTTAATTGTTTTTTCTGAGTGCGTTAGGATGTGGTGAGAAACCTCTTTGTTCTATTTTGTTTTTTTTTTTCGTTCAATGTGACGCGCTTTAGGTTTGATTTGAAAAATGATAGGCGCGTTCCATTTTCTGTCGTGCCAGTAAAAAAAAAAATAATAAAAAAAAAACAAATGCGTAAATCGTTTACCATCAGTTAGTATTTCTCAAAAAAAAATGTAATCATGTACCTAATGAAAATGCCAAAATAAACGCAAATGATTTACGGAATTATATCTACGTTCAGCTATTAACGTTTACGCCTACCCTCAACGTATCACATTTATATTCCTTTTGTTGTCAATGACAAATTTTATTTCCCCACCTTCATTATTGTATCAATAAATTCAAAGAGTGTTTGAAAGTCTAGGAAAAATGTTTATTTTTCACTTTCGTGTAGGCGTCTCTAAGCTAGTCAACCGTCACTTAATCTTTTATCAACTCAAGTTTTTTTTCCATCTTGCAACCCTTGAACGTAAATAGCTGTTTCGCTTTCAACCCTAGAGTATCTAAACTCGTTTTATCATAAAGAAGATACCTATCATGATAGTAGACGTATCTGAACTCGGCACCCACGTTAGGGTTGTCGGTAAAAAGTCTAACGTGCTTTTCTTACAAAGAGGTGTCGTGTGTGCAGTGGAGGTCAGATAGTCAGGTTCCATGTAAAATACTGGTACTTATTTAGCTCCATCCGGTTAGACTGGGTGCCGTCCCTAACATAGTTGGGAAAAACGAGGCAGCTTTGGCGTCGTCATTTTGTTTTTTGCTTCCGAACCATTTGCTTTTAATTTAATATCTATTAATAATAACAGCCAGTAATATTAAAAAAAAAAAAGAATATTCAGAAGTATTATTAATATTCAGAAATATTCAGTAATATTCAGAAAAAAGCATTGAAGCTGTGTGTTTTATTTACTTATGCAAATTAAGAGGTGGTTTTCAATCTTCATACTATAATATTATAAAGTGGTAACGTTTGTGAGGTTTTTTTAAATCTTTTTTTAAAGAGCTTTTTCGCTAATGCGAATATGGCACTCTGTAGGTGTACAAAGGATTACAATAATCAAAATTACTTAATAGGTGTCTAATTACATTTAACAGTTGGGTTCGGGGTATGTTCTTCAAAGCGAACTTAACAATCACATTAATAAGCATATATGTAGGAAAGATAAATCAAAACTTAATATTATAAAGAGGTAACGTTTCTGAGGTTGTGAGTTTGTAACGTTGTAAGGGGTAGGTAATCTCTGGATCTACTGAACCGATTTCCAAAATTATTTCACCAATAGAAAGCTACGTTATTGTGGATTGTCATAGGCTATATCTTATCCACGTATTGCCACGGGAACGGGAACAACGCGGGTGAAACCGCGCTGCGCTGCTAGTACTTAATACAGGTTGTCACAACAATTTTTAATGAACATTTTTAACGTTTATAAAATATTAGTTATGTTTTTCTAGAGGAATGTTTTCGAATAGTTTTTGCGTAGATGTACCTAGCTGCTTTATTTCAAAGCTTCGAAACTGTGAACTAGCTGTACACCGCGTCTTTGCCCGCGCTACACTAAGCACCAACTTATGTTCCGTTCCTGTGCTTCTAATTTCATGAAAATCTGTTCAGGTGTTAAACTTTGAATGCATAACAAACTTGCAGTTTTTTTTTATTATTTAAAGGCTCGCGTTTGATGAATATCTCTTGATCTCTTCTGATTGTAAGCGATGCTGTGTTCGGCGATGGAGCACGCTTGCCTAGTAGTAAGCTGTTCATTCTTGATTCAAAGAGGTTCTACCAATTTTCGCTTTCATTGGAATTTAGTGTCGTAGGATAGATTAAAATTATGTGCCAAGGATTCGTACAAATCGTCCCTTAGCAAACAACACCGCTCAAGTCGTCTTAGCCAGTTATTTCACAAAATTTGAACGTGGTGGAAATAGTACTCTTTGTCACCGATTGAACTGATATAAACTATGCTTGGCGATCAACCAAACCTAGGTGAAACCTAAATAGTTGTCACAGAAGTGCTCCAGTACATTGGTTACAATAAAAAACTAAATTAATCGGTTTTTTCGTTCTAATGTTAAAGTTATTCAAAGGAAGGAGGAAGGAAGGAGGAGCTCGTGGCTAAATTATAACAGCCACACAGGTCGATCTTCTAGGTTAAGCAACGCTTGCCGAGGTTGGTCTGTGGATGGGTGACCATCTTAACATACCGAGTTTCCTCCGTGCCTCGGAAAGCACGTTAAGTCGTTGGTCCCGGCTGTCATTTCGAGATCTTTGGCAGTCGTTACGGATTGTCAGAAGCCAGAAAACCTGACACCAGTCTTGCCAAGAAGTACCGTGTTACCCAGTTAATGGGTTGTGGAGGTCTGGTAGGCAGCCGCTCCACGTAAAATACTGGTATTCAGCTAAATCCGGCTTGACTGGGAGCCGACCCCAATGTAGTTGGGAAAAGGCTAGGCAGATGATGATGTTAAAGTTATTCAAAATGACTTGAGCGCTGTTGTTTTGCTAAGGGGCGAAATGTGTATGTCTTTCCAGGAATTGCGTTACCATTCTAAGCTCGACTGGTTATTTACTCTATGTAAATGTATGAGAACTTGGGTTTAGGTAAAATTCAGTGTGTACTACGATACAGTAGCTAGTTTCACTGTGAAAAATTACACCGAAATTCATGCGAAATGCCAGCACTGAGGATCGAGGAAGTGGCTTTATAATTTTAACTTTTACTACTGATAACCATTTAATAGTGTGAAATATATCAACATTATGATAAATTCATGTTTTTTAGTCCTTCTTAGAATAGTAGAAAAAAAATATAAGTACCTACTTATGAACGTTAGCGAAACAAATGAATGGAAAAACAAATGTTAGGATCCAGTGTTGCGGAATTTGTTCGAAAGAGTCACCGAGGCCCTGGAACGCAAAGGGCATTAGGAGGAACATGGATGGGTTTTAGTCAGTAAGAATCTTAGACTACCTCCCGCTTCGTCCAGAGCTGAAAAAGTCATTTCATGATTTCCCATCCAGAGAAAAGGTATGATAGGATCGTTGCAGGTGACGTTCTGCCAACTGGGAAGAATCGTAGGTAAAAGGCAAAATTACTAACGATACCTATAACCTTTTACTTAGCAAGCTTGGTGATAAATTAATACTCGTAGGTACCACCGCAAATATTTTTTCTTCTACATTTAAAGTAGTATAAAATTTAGTACATTTAGTAAACGTAAAAGCAGAAAAGGTGCTTTGTACCTACTCATTACTAATTTACTAAATGACTTTTACGGGACCAGAATCCAATTCGCAAAAAAAAAAAAAAAAACTGCTGTTCAGTACATTTCGTCGGGTAGTTAATTTGAGGATTGTCTCAAAGTAAACATTGTCCTTTATGATGAGCAAAATGACCTCTTTGAAGAAAGGTGATTTGAAGAGATTATCAATCTCCATTCTATCTATCTTGCCTATTTTTCCCACTGCTAGGAAAAGGCTTCCTCTCTAACGGCCGAAACCAATAACCGATCTATCGCATACTGGAGATAGAAAAACAAATGAAACAACAGAAAAATTATATAGGTTTTCTGTTGTTTCATTTGTTTTTCTATCTCCAGTATGTGATAGATCGGTTATTGGGTTTGGCCGTAAGTCTCTACTCTTTCCAATATGCAAAATGTTATTTTGATGGCAATAGGGTAGTTGACTAAAAAAATCTAATTAGTCCGTCGGATAGATTTCCAAAAAATGTTGGACACGTATTTTTTCTTTTTTCACGTAAACAAAAAATGAAGACGATACAGTGCGTTGAAAACTCGTATGACGTCACTACTCGCTACAATTTTAAGCGAGCCGTGACGTCACAAGCCCCCACTCCTGATCTTTGATGCTTTGTATCTTCGTCAGTTTTTATAGATTTGATAAAGGAAAAAATACGAGTCCAATATTTTTCTATAATCTAACTGACGGACTAAACATAATCATGTATTTTTTACTCAGGAAACATCCCTGTTCCGCAATACGCAGATATACTGCTAAGCCAATTTTCTCCGTTTCGGTATTCTTTTGATATTCGGACTGAAATGAAAATGACATTTTCAAAGTTCCAACCTATAAAATGGTTGACAAAAATATGATTTCATCTCTCGAAAATCTCAATCTGACGACATTTTTCCATAGTGAATACATTTCCTGAAAAACTGAAACATTCTTAATTTAAAAATAAAGCAACAAACAAACACAATAAAAATTTCAACCGACATTTTTTTTAAACTACGCGATTTCCGATATGTGTCTCGGTGACGAATAAAATTAAAAATAAAAATTTAAAAGTCGACATCATGACTGATTGGACCAACAGCGTAATTGGCGATTCAGTTATTCGGAAATACGAAATACTGCAGATAGGTATAATCATATAATGTTACTTTATGGACTGAAACAAAATATCAGTAGAACAACAGGATTTTATTCTAGAAACTGTGTTGTGTTCTTGGAAACTTGACTTTCAATGTGACACAATAAAAGCATAAGCATAATCAGCCTTTTAATGTTCACACTGCTGGGAAACAGGCCTCCTCTCTAGGAGAGGGAATGGGCCGTAATCCAGCACGCGGGCCCAGTGCGGATTAGTGAATGTCACATGTCTTCGAATTTTTGGTTCTAGGACATGCCGGTTTCCCCAAGTACCACAGTAAATTGGCATGATTCAAAAGGTTTTTAATACTCGGTTTGGTTACTATTATTGAATTTTCTATCCAATTATTATCTACAACTATGTATATCTATAATATATCTACCTAACTTTCTTTAAAAAAAACGTTTCCCCATACTAGGAATTTCTTCAATATCGTAGGTGGTATATATTATATCTATAACAAATCTTCAGACTTATAATATATTTATATCTATACTATTATTATAGAAGGAATTTTTAGAAATTCAACCATTTAGGGGTTGAAAAGGGGAAGACAGTTTATTACTAAATCTGCGCAGACGACATCGCAGGCAAAGTGCTATTATTTTTAATAAAACATATACATCCTTACATCACCACCCATACATCAACACATGACAGAATTTTATTGAAATTCCAACAATCCCGCTGAAAACTCAATAAAATCGTAAACCTATTTGAAACCAGACATTCTATACGGCCGAACTATTAATTTTGGGGGCGTCACCGATATCTGATGCTCTGTTATATGTCACAATACCCAGATTATGACATTATTGTCAATATGACATGTGATTAAATTTTATGTGTGTTTGAGCAGAATTGAATTCGGTATTGGTTTGTTAGTGGATAGAAAATTGTATGCAAATCTGTGGAGGTTATTATTTTCTATACTAATATTATAAAGAGGTAACGTTTGTGAGTTTGTGACGTTGTAAGGGGTAATCTCTGGATCTACTGAACTGATTTTCAAAATTATACTTTATAAAGAAATATAAAGACATGCGCACTAAAGTTCTAGAGAAGGGGCTGGTGACGTCACGGCACTAGTAAAAATTGTAGTGACGTCACCCGAGTTTTCAACGCATTATATCGTCTTCATGTTTTGTTTACGTGAAAAAGAAAAAAACACGTGTCCAATATTTTTTGGACATCTATCTGACGGACTCGTTAGATTTTTTCAGTAAAAAACCCTGTTGGACTTTGTCTGAGCCATGAGATAATTTGTGAATTTTTGGTAGTCGTTGTTACCCTTTTACTTTCGAACTAATTAATTTCCAATTAAAAACCGTCTAGTTGCCACGTGCGGCTATATTCGTGTTGTGTCCCGTTGGTCGATGGCGCTGTATTTTTATCATAAGCCTGTCATATTATCTTGTTTCTTGATATACAGGGTGTATCCATATGCTTGTGCGTGGTGTGATTTTTTCGTGAGAAATTGTTTTTTTTTTTTAATTTGTTATTTAAAAAAGTTGCATGTGGTTTAACAAAACATACTTGACATAAACTATTAAATATTTTAAAATTATAGTACTTATCTATACTAATATTATAAAGAGGCAACGTTTGTGAGTTTTTGACGTTGTGAGGGGTAATAATAATAATCTCTGGATCTACTGAACCGATTTTCAAAATTATTTCACCAATAGAAAGCTACGTTGTTGTGGAGTGTCATAGGCATGTATATTTTATCCCCGTATTGCCACAGAACGGCAACAACGCGGGTGAGACCGCGAGGCGCTGCTAGTCTATATCTATTGTTTACTAATAGTATAAAGAGGAAAAAAATGTATTTTTGTATGTAACGAATAAACTCAAAAACTACTGGACCGATTTCAAAAACTCTTTCATCATTAGAAAGCTAAATTCACCCAGAGTAACATAAGCTATATTTTATCCATGTATTCCCACGGGAACGGGAACTACTCGGGTGAAACCGCGGAGCGCTGCTAGTATATTATAAAACGATACGTAACTTTGTGTATGCCCTAGCTAAATAGTTGAATTGACTATTACTGCGTTTATTGTGTAGTGATTTTAGATTTTATTAACAAGTTTACTTTTCCTCCCAATGAAAGTTTTTCTCACCAATCGACAGTGGTTATCAGCAGCGTTTCTTGAATCATAATGTACAGTATATTTTATTGTATAGTAAGAATTAACCCCTGATGCAGCGGCAGTTTGGATCTTATTTGAGATTATTTCACGATAGTAGGTATTTCTAGGGTTGTGAAAAGTGTTCGAATCAGCACCGCAGTCCTGGAACGCAAAGGGCACAAGAAGGATCACGGGTGGGTTTTAGTCAGTAAGAGTCTGACACTCCCTTCCGCTCCGCCCAGAGCGGGGGAAGTTATTTGATGATTTCCCATCCAAATAAAAAGGTATTTAAACATCTCGCACCCGAAAAAAAAATGGAGGATTTTCTTGTCTATTTTTGCTTAAATTTGTACCATAGTGAATTTATCTGTTGTATCCAATAAATGCTGGATAAAAACAGACTTGCCTTGCCTTCAATATGATGAACTTTTATGGAATCAACATTATTTTACCTTCATAATATTTTGTCAATTTTCAATGCATATTCCAAGACACTTAGTAAAACATCTACGCTCAGAGAAGGGTGTCTATCTACGTTCTATAAAAATAAAACCAGCTAGCCGGTACGAACCGCTCCAAACCAGTTTCGAAGACATACAAGTTTCGCGTCCGGTGTACCTCCCACTTAAAGATTAGTGCAGGTTCGGTTCCCATGTTGAGCTTTTTATTGTAGCAGGATGGCAGCTTGTTTTGTTTGTTATTAAATGTTGATTTTTATGTGTCTTTGAGAGTTGCTGCTCGATTGTGGTTGTTATTTGTTTCATCGAGTTATGTGGTGATTGCTAAGGGCGATTTATCGAAGTCAAAAATTGTTGTAAAGTAACTATCGTTTCAAAGGGTTTTTCGAGCAATTTTTAACTTGATCGATGGTGGTATAAATAACTATTCGTAAATTATTACCAATGAATTGATCGAACTAAATTAGTCAGACTCTTACTGACTACAACCCACCCTCCTAGTGCCCTTTGCGTTCCAGGGCCGCGGTAATTCTTTCGAAGAAATTCCGCAGCCCTAGCAGACACTGACCCTATGGGGCCTCGTCTTCGTTGCTGACAGCTCTTTGAGGCGCGCGTGGAACACGATTACACGACACGCCGTCGACCCAGGCCTGGTTGCTATCGGACGGCGACCCACCTATAGCTCGCCATCCGCAGGCCCTACAAAGGTGACCTTAACTCAAAATCATTGCACGTGAGGCTAGGCGTATACTAACAGTTTCATATATCAACCAAACTGTTTATTTCAGTTGCAGTAGTGACGATTTCATGACGACTAAACAGTGTAATCGACGAAAATATACATTCTTGCTTAATATACGTCATTATCTATACAAGACTAAGGTCCAAATTCCAAAATGAAAACTCCAACTCGGTGCGTCAAACTGTCAATAAAGCTTGTCATTAATTAGGTATATGTATAATAAAACATAAAAAAATATAATTATGGGCCTTTGTTGCCTGAAATTCAGGATTAATAAATAAATTGTAGTTTTCATGCTCGAGAGAAGAGCAAGCAACTTCGTAAACGCGCATAACGTCAATTTGACATGCTTTCATTGACGTTTTGAGTTGAATTGGAATTTACATTTTGGGACATGGGCCTTAGTCGCGGTCGCAGATCGATCCGAGTGATGTTTTGTTTTTTAGCAGAACAACTAACTAGTTGATCTCTATCGATCCATATTCTTTGGGTTCAAACTAATTAAGTGTTGGATAAAAAATGTGGAAGCGAACAGCCGTTTTTTTTTATATTACTCCTTTTTTGTAAAGCGTTAATTCAGTAATACGTTGTAGATAATTCTCATTCCAAGGAACTCTTATTCTTGTCTCATGGAACCTTTACACCTACAAGCTAGTGCACACACATAGTGAGACTTTGTCCTTAACGAATATAATTAGAACCAGTTTCTTTCGCCTTGGTTCTAGTCTTCTACGTACTGTGATAAGGTTGTTAATCCTAGGTGAACTTTCTATGTAAGTACTGTTGCATGGCGGACTAGAAGCGGGTACCTTGTTGTTTTTCTCACATTTTCAGATGTATTGGATGCGAATAAATGCTGATGGATCTTGGTTATTCCATATTCAAAGCGTTTGTTTTCAAATTGGGTATTTTACTACATATCAAAATCATAATTCTATTTAGCACGTCCGTTAGATTTTCAAAAAATATAGGACAGGTTTTTTTTAACCGACTTCTAAAAAAGGAGGAGGTTCTCAATTCGGATGTTTGTATGTTTTTTTTTTTTTATTGTTTGTTCGCGCATAACTCCGTCGCTTGTCAACCGATTTGAAAAATTCTTTTTTTGTTGGAAAGGGTATACTTCCCAAATGGTCCCATGAAAATTTTATCGAAATCAACCAAGCGGTTTTCGAAAACTCAACAAAAATCAAAAAAATATATGTACATTTTCTACATTGATGACCTCTTAGTTTACTCTGCGAAGGAGCAGTACGTTTTTTTTACACCAATGTGATTGGTTCGTTTAGGTGGGGGAGGGGAGGGGGTGTAGGTACCACTAAAAAGTGAAAAATAAAAAAAACTTTTTACAAAAAATAAAACCGACTTCTAAACAACAAAAACCAAAAAGTATAAAATAACTTTAATTTCGGAAGTCGGTGTGTTCAACAACAAAAAAGCAACCAAAAACACCGAGTTCCGAAATTAAAGTTATTTTATACTTTTTGGTTTTTGTTGTTTAGAAGTCGGTTTTATTTTTTGTAAAAAGTTTTTTTTTTTGTTATTTAAAATCGGAAAGAATTATAAAGACAATGCGCAACAAAGTTCTAGAGCGGTGTTACGGTGCTAGTAAAAATTGTAGCACGTAGTGACGTCACATGCACTGTATCGTCTTCATGTTTTGTTTTCGTGAGAAAAGACGTACGTGTCCAATATTTTTTGGACATCTCTCTGACGGACTAATTAGATTTTTAACCGACTTCTCTTTTTCGATTTCGAAATTTTATCGGAATCGACCAAGCGGTTTTCGATAAATCTAAAAAAAATATCTACATTGTATACATTGACGACCTCTTAGTTTACTCTGCAAAGGAGCAGTACGTTTTTTACACCAATGTGATTGGTTCGTTTAGGTGGGGGGAGGGGAGGGGATGTAGGTACCACTAAAAAGCGAAAAATAAAAAACTTTTTACAAAAAAATACAACCGACTTTTACACAAAAAATCAAGTTTTTTTTCAGTAAAAACCCCTATTGGACTTTGTCTAGAGCCAAGAGATAATTTGTGAATGTTTGGTAGTCGTTGTGACCATTTTACTTTCGAACTAATTAATTTCCAATTAAAAACCGTCTAGTTGCCACGTGCGGCTATATTCGTGTTGTGTCGCGTTGGTCGATGGCGCTGTATTTTTATCATAAGCCTGTCATATTATCTTGTTTCTTGATATACAGGGTGTATCCATGTGTTTGTGCGTGGTGTGATTTTTTAGTGAGAAAATCATTTTTTTAAATTTGTTATTTAAAAAAAGTTATGTGTGGTTTAACAAAACATAAACTTTGAAATATTTTAAAATTATAGTACTTAGCTATACTAATATTATAAAGAGGCAACGTTTGTGAGTTTTTGACGTTGTAAGGTGTTTACTCTGGATCTACTGAACCGATTTTCAAAATTATTTCACCCATAAAAAGCTACGTTATTGTGGAGTGTCGTAGGCATATGTATTTTATCCCTGTATTGCCACGGGAATGGGAACAACGCGGGTGAAACCGCGGGGTGCTGCTAGGGTAGTTAATAAAATTGAGATCCATCATCTGCCTAGTCTTTTTTTACCTAACTTTTTGATAAAATTGGGATTTAGCTGAAAATTGAAAGACAATTTTGCTTTTTTTTTCAAAGTCATTAATTTGATAGTAAACCTATCTCAATGGAGCATTTTCATTTATTAAAAAACCAAATGAAAAGCGTTTTTGCAATAAACATTCAATACAAATTCGTGTGATGATGTTATTATAAAGTTGTGTGTTTAAAATGATAACGCATTAAGCTGGGAATTGTGGTTTAAGTGGCCAATAATTTGTTTATGTGCAGTTATTTTGGAAGATCGTAAAATATATTGCACGCTGATTTTGGTTATGCACAAAACAAAGAAGGGTTGGTTAATAGTTTCACTAATTATCCTGCCTCGTATTTTATCACCATCCAAATTTTTCAATGTATATGAAGGTAAAATCTGTGAAAAACTCAACACATAAAAACAAAACAGGTCTAAGGCTCATATTCCAAAACGTAAACTGTAACTCAACTCCAACTCCATCAAAAAGTCAATAAAGCTTGTCATAAATTGAAGTTTTCGTGCTCGAGAGATGAGCAAGGCTCTTGCTCGGCTAGAGCTCATTTCTCGAGCATGGAAACATCAATTTATAACGTCACTAAGATAAGATTTCATTGACGTTTTCGTGCTCATGTTGAGTTGGAGTTTAGGTTTTGGAATATGGGCCTGAGGTCCAAATTTTTTTAAATATCGCAGCATATGTTGACATTCCTTGGCCTTTTTTGGCCTGGCACAATTTAGAGTTAATGATAAGCTTTAATTATTATTTTTTTGTTTGGTTTTGAGCGAGTCCTAATTTTTTTTCTTTCCTTCTTTGCTTAAGTAATGTTTTTACAAACGAATTAAGTGGCGATAAATAACTGTATATAAAATAAATACGAAAAAATCAGCTGAAGTTATGCGTTGTATTTAAAAAATCGCGTTATATAAAATTCATAAAAAGTTTTCGGAATTTTACTTACTTAAATGACTTAAAAATTAGTAGATCATCATTCGTTTATGAAATTACTTGCATTAAATATCGTAAAGCGAATAGAATCCAATTATTGCTAAATGTGCCTAGATTCCAATAAACCGAATTGTTCTTTCAATATATAATTTTAGATTATTTGTAACTTAACGTAATAAACGAATCGTCAAAGTCAATTTTATACATTCATTTAAAACTTAAATTATGCAACTTATTTCCAAAATGTTAATGTAAGTTAAGAAATGTTTTAAAAACTAACGAAACGTGAATTTAGTAAACTATTTATTAAGGGAGGTCTATACGATACAGTATTTTATAAACTTCTATAGAATTTTGTCTGTGCAACAAATCAATATGGACATATATCGGTTTGATAGATTTTTTTTTATTGTTCAATGATTGTAAGTACATACAAAAGTTTGTATAGTGTGTACCCAATATATAACATATTATGTTTAGGGTTCCAAACCCTAAATATAATATCCAAACCGTTGAATGGAAAACGGAACCCTTATAGGATCACTCGTGCGTCTGTTTTTCTAGTTGTCTGTTAGTCAATACTGTTTTTCTCCGAATACAGATGAAATTTGACTATTCCTCTTATCTCCGAATTAACTGAGCCTAGCCGAGCCTATGAGGTCTACCAACCATAGCCTTTTTATCTACACTAATATTATAAACAGGAAAACTTTGTTTGTTTGTTTGGTTGTAATGAATAGGCTCAAAAACTACTGGACCGATTTTAAAAATTCTTTTACCATTCGAAAGCTAAATTATCCACGAGTAACATGGCTATATTTTATCTACACTAATATTATAAAGAGGAAAACTTTGTTTGTTTGGTTGTAATAAATAGGCTCAAAAACTACTGGACCGATTTTAAAAATTCTTTCACCATTCGAAAGCTAAATTATCCACGAGTAACATAGGCTATATTTTATCCCCATATTCCCACGGGAACGGGAACTACGCGGGTAAAACCGCAGGGTGCTGCTATAGGTTTATAAGTAGGCTATGGTTTTACAGTAACATGTTCCAAAGAAATGATTCGTACGGAATCTTTTGCGCGCGTGTCCACTCGCACTTCGCCGTATTCAGACTTCGTAGTCAATACAGACATAATTCAGTGTCGTGTGGACCCAGTGGTTAGGCAGCAGTTAGGGTAGGCCAGAGAAAATGTCCAAATAAATTTAAAAAAATAACCACATTATTCAGGGTTGATTTTTAATGATATGAGTTTTTTTTTGTTTTTTTTTAATTGCCTATTTAAAAAAAAAACAAAAATGACACCAAATTTCAACCCTGAATAATGTGGTGTGTTTTTTTTTGGACATTATTTTCTGGCCTACCCTAACTCGAACCACTGTACGCCACTGTGTGGACCCATCATTAATTGGCTTCTAAACAATACATAGTTGTGTGGCTTAGCTAATTGTAATTTGCTAGTTAATATAGTAACATTCAGATGTCGCCTCCAGCTTAATTGCGAGGCAAACAATGACGCTCGCGTTCAGTTTGACAAATTATATATCAGTGTTGATCGTGTCTGATCAAATAGCCCTTGTTTCTTAATTAAAACATAGAAAAATTAATGTGAGCGTATTTATATAATACATTTTTTGAAATATTCTTTAGTTTAATTGAAAAAAAAAAGAATGTTTTAGGTAGTTGTGTTACCGAAATTATGCGGAGACAATCTTCATGTTTTTAAAATTAGAGCGATAAGTTTACAAAAAAACCGAGTTGCTTCTGATCTAGTGTTGATAATGGAGGCACCACAGTACTCTCTGAAAAAATTATTAGCTACTGCCCACGGCTTCGCTCGCGTGAATGTCAAAAATTATCCCAAGGGAACATACTCTCGGGATAAAAAAAGTACGAGTATCCTATGTGTTATTCCAGACTGTAGTCCACCTCTGTGCCAAATTTCATCAATATCCATTCAGCCGTTCTGACGTGATTGAGTGACAATCATCCAAGCATCCAAACTTTCGCATTTATAATATACTAGCAGAGCTTCGCGGTTCCACACGCATAGTTCCCGTTCCCGCAGGAATTAAATACATTCAATGTTACTCGCTGATATTGTATCTTGCCATTGGTGAAATAATATTTAAGATCGGTCCAGTAGTTTCGGAGCTTACTTGTGCTATGTACAAACAAACAAAAAAATCTTGCCTATTTATAATATTACTAGCGACCCGCCCGGCTTCGCACGGGTGCAATGCTGATACTAAATCTCTGCTATATTATGCATGTATTATACATTTATAAACCTTCCTTTTGGATTACTTTATCTATTAAAAAAACTGCATCAAAATCCGTTGCGTAGTTTTGAAGATCTAAGCATACATAGGGACAGACAGCGGGAAGCGACTTTGTTTTATACTAAGTAGTGAATATTATATTATATTATTGTAGGTAGATTTTTGCCAGTTCATTTTTCTACCCGGTATTAATTCTTTAGCATTAAACTTCTAAAAACTGAAACTCAAAAAGTTTAAAACTCAACTACAAACCATCGCTTTCATTCAAACTTGTATTCACCACGCTAAAAACGAGATCCTTTTCTTTTACCAGAGAGATTACCATACGTACCCTTAATTGCATTTCCAACGCCTACCAACCATAAAATATATTATCCTCGTGACGAAATCACCCTGTATATTTGGTCGGCAACACTCGGAGACGCTCGGCAACGCTCGGTAGAACGCGTCTCCCACGTCGCAATGTGGTGCCCATATTTAGTGCACAGATGTGGCAGTGTTATGTACCTACAGTATTTGTTTCAAGGGGTAGGTGCGTGTTTGTGTGAGGGTTTTTTTTAGTTCCGAGGTGAAGCTTTGTAAATCGACTTTTAATCGTCAAGACCTAACTGAAAACGGCTAAGTTTATACAAGACACAAATATTATATTATTTTTTGTATGTGTGAAAAGTTGCGGAAACAATTTTTTTTTCTTCATAAAGTGTTTGATAGAACAAAAAGAAAGAAAAGATGAATAGCATTGCTTTCCGTCAGTTTAATTGAAGCCAATTTATAGCGAGCATATCAACTTTAATAAATGACTTAAAAACAAATTGTACCTACGCATTTGCTAATTTACGAAAATCATGAAGAACTATGAACCATTTAGGTGTTCAATGCGTAAATACTTTTATTTCATAAACTAGCTGCTGCCCGCGACTTCGTCCCTGTGGAATCCCCGATTTTAAAACATTATTTATCGCTGCTCCGCTCCTATTGGTCTTAGCGTGATGATATATAGCCTATAGCCTTCCTCGATAAATGGGCTATCTAACACTGAAAGATTTTTTCAAATCGGACCAGTAGTTCCTGAGATTAGCGCGTTCAAACAAACAAACAAACAAACTCTTCAGCTTTATAATATTAGTATAGATGATATAAAGATTTCTGCCTTAAACAAAGCATGAAAATTCTCGCTAGTATTCAATGAAGCTATCAAAACAACCACAAAACAAAGGCACTCTAATATCAAAACTAAATGTGTCATCTTTGTGTTAATCACAAAAGAAAGATAACAATAATTACTTACCAACCTAACTATGCCGCTATTGTATTCAAGATCTTAGGTTGTAATATTTTTACTCTATGCATAAGCATATGCATAATCAGCCTTTTAACGTTCCCACTGCTGGGACACAGGCCTCCTCTCTAAGAGAGAGAATGGGCCGTAATCCAGCACGCGGGCCCAGTGCGGGTTGCTGAATGTCACATGTCTTCGAATTTTTGATTCTAGGACATGCCAGTTTCCACAAGATGTCTTCCTTCACCGTTGTTAAAAAAAGGGACATAACTTTAGTTTTTAGAAGTCAGTTGTAGGGCTGAGAAAATCAATAGGTATCAACTCGTATTCTAAGAATATAATAGTGCTTTCCTGTGAACGTCTTGTTACAATGACAACAATGGTGACGTGAGCTGACAATCTTTAGCTTGTACTATACAGTGCGATTCTGCAAACATTTAAAAGATTGGTGAAGAGAACATGAGTTGAGATATCAATCTTTACTAATATTATAAAGAGGAAAGTTTTATATTTTTGTATGTAACGAATAAACTCAAAAACTACTGGACCGATTTCTTTCACCATTAGAAAGCTAAATTCACCCTGAGTAATAAAGGCTATATTTTATCCCCATATTCCCACGGGAACGGGAACTGCGCGGGTAAAACCACGGGGCGCTGCTAGTCAAATACAAAAATGAAATATAAAAAAGTGGTGACTATTAAAGAATAGACTAGCAGGATTCGTTCCAAATTTAAATGATATAACTTTTTATATTATTTAATTTTGGAACATTTTTTTATATTTTATTTTTGTAATGAGATAATATCTTTACATTATCTCATTTAAATTAGGAACGAATCCATCCGTCTGCTTTTGGATACCGCACTAGTTCCTACGTTCCTGTTTTCAAAACCTGGTATTTCAGCGTTCGTTGGCCAAACGAATCGAAAAAAAAAAACTCTAGCAAAAACATAATAAAACTGGCCACCCTCTTAAATAAAACGATAAAATGACTTAAAAAACATCCAAAGAAATCGATAGGAAGCCTACACAAAAACTTTTCTAACGTGGAAAACATAAAATGGCGAACTTTTTTTTTTAAACTTTGATCATAAAAAAGTTTGGGTTCCTCTCACAATAATTAGGAACGATATAATGTCCCCGTAAAAGTTTTGAGGACGTAAAAATATATATATTTTTTTGCGAATATTTCCTGAAAGAAATTTTTGTGTAGGCTGAAGGTAGTTGGAGATTGTTATTCAAACAAGTATTTTAGGAGTTTGAAAGTAATGTTTGCTTCTTTGTACTTGTAAAGTATATACCAAATAGTACCTTGTTGTAAACAAAAGTATACATAAACTAAAGAATCAAAGTTAAAAGAAATACTTAATGTAAAAATAATCAAAATTCAAAGAAGGAAGACAGTGTTTTCTTAATTTGTTTTTTTTTTATCTCTCCTGTGTCGTGGGTTACAAACATAAACACACAAACAGCCCGGAACCAGTATCTGTAGGCCATACAATACATATTTGTTCCGTGAGGGAATCGAACCCACGACACGTAGCGCAGCAGCCAATCGCTCAACCACTGCGCCAACCGTATCGTCGAAAAACTTAATATGTGGTGTAAGTAATAAAGAGTATTCTGTTCTAATGTATATCACTGACTTAAGAACAGAATAACAAATAAACTTAAAAACTACTGGACCGATTTCAAAAATTCTTTCACCATTAGAAAGCTACATTCACCCTGAGTAACACAGGCTATATTTTATCCCGATATTTCCACGGGAACGGGAACTACGTGGGTAAAACCGCGGGGCGCTGCTATATAATATATATTAGTGTAGACTAACTGCCGCCCGCGGCTTTGTCCTCGTGACTGTCGAAAATTATCCCAAGGGAACGTAATCCCGGAATAAAAAGTATCCTATGTATTATTTCAAACTATAATCTACCTCTGTGTCAACGTTCATCAAGATCCATTCAGTGGTTTTTGCGTGAAAGAGTAACAAACACACAAACTTTTGCGTTTATTATATCAGTAAGATTTTTATCAAACACTAGCGACCCGCTCCGGCTTCGCACGGGTGCATTGTTGATATTAAATCTCTGCTATATTATGCATGTAGTATACATATAAACCTTCCTCTTGAATCACTATGTATTAAAAAAAACCGCATCAAAATCCGTTGCGTAGTTTTAAAGATCTAAGCATACATAGGGACAGACAGCGGGAAGCGACTTTGTTTTATACTATGTAGTGATGTTCCACGTTACTGCGACTCCCGGCTTAGCTCACACATTTAGCACGTTTATAAAGCCTATAGGACATTAAAACAAACTAACTTCTTTACCGCGTGTGAACTTCAAACATCTGCAAAGCGAATGTGCGTGCGTTAAACATTTTTTTCTACACTTTTTTGACGTTTACTGACCCATCTTTTTATGCTTATTTTTTGTTGTAATGGCAATTTAAGATAAATGATTTGTATGGCGCTTGTGTTTGCGAATTAATTTGCATGTAAAGTTAGTTTTGAGTTTGAAGGCTGTGGCTTGAAAGAAGTTGACGATTGATAGGAAAGTCATCATCATCATCATCATTATATCAGCCGAAAGACGTCCACTTCTGGACATAGGCCTCGCCCAAGTCTCGCCACAACAACCGGTCCTGTGCGTCCCGCATCCATCGGCTTCCCGCGACCCTCATCAAGTCATCAGTCCACCTTCTGAGAGGCATTCCAACGCAATGCCTATTGGACGTCGCGGGGGGAGTACACCTCACTCTCCTCCCGGGCCTGTTCATAATCATAATCAGCCTTTTAACGTTCCCACTGCTGGGACACAGGCCTCCTCTCTAGGAGAGGGAATGGGCTGTAATCCACCAAGCGGGCCCAGTGCGGGTCGGTGAATGTCACATGTCTTCGAATTTTTGGTTCTAGGACATGCCGGTTTCCTCACGATGTTTTCCTTCACCGTTTTGAGAGCAGTGGTGAAGAAATGAATTACACAAAGTAATGCGCCTGGCTGGGTTTGAACCCGCGACCTACGATTCGTAAGTCGGGGCCGTTACCACTCGGCAACAAGCCAGGGATCGTGGAAGGCGCACTAGTTCTCATGGTCTCCGGCGCAAGTGTAGTAAGGAACACTGGGCTGGTTTTTAGTCAGTAAGAGTCTGATAGACCCCTTCGCTCGTCACAGGCGAAGAATATCAATGAGGATTTTCCACCCCAGCAACAAAATAAAGGCCTTCCAAGGCTGTGTCTTCGCTTCAAGAACTTTTCGGCCCATCGACGATCTTGTTCTGCGTTCTTGTTGCGCCAATTCCAAATAAGGGGTCGATCTTTAAACACAGTTCAGCATATCTCTCAAGAGTTCAAAATCTTCACCATTTTCTGTCTATTGAAATGCAATGATGGAAAGTGACAATGGAACACGTTTGCCTAGAGCTAACCTATTTAGTCTTGACTTCAAGACCTTTCAATTTGAATACAACGATATTTTATCATTATAACCATCAAAATGTCTATTAACTGCACAATATTCTCCCAAAATTAACATTTAAAGTAGACACGCTATTGACACGGTCGTCGGAAGTTGGGCAATATTGTCGTTTGCACGCGGGCGGAGTTGTGGGCGCATGCTTGTGTTGCTTAGAGTTGAGTAGGTAAATATGTGTGTCAGTGATATTTTGATGTGTGGTGACATTTTGATTTGGCTTGAATGTGAAAAGGTGTGAGCGTCAATTTATTTATTTAACAGAACTGGCTTGAGAATGAGCAAGCCTTACCTAGTGGGTCCTTAAATGGAAAAAGCTATGTAAGTAAATAATTACAATCACTGGATTGGTCTCAAAACGGTGAAGGAAAACATCGTGAGGAAACCGGCATGTCCTAGAACCAAAAATTCGATGACATGTGACATTCACCAACCCGAACTGGGATCGCGTGGTGGATTATGGCCTATTCCCTATCCTAGAGAGGAGGCCTGTGTCCCAGCAGTGGGAACAAAGGCTGATTATGGTTTATGCTACTGGACTGGTCTCTGATTCGACGAAATCATATCTTAGAACAAAAAAGGTTTTTTGTAACTTTTTTCTCAATTTTTGTTTCGGACAATATTACGAGTTTGGCAAAATATTAAATGGCGCTTGGCAAAAACAAATTTGTTGCTTTGCTTTGGTTATTGCTACTGAGTCGATTCCCATACAAAATAAATATTTGTTATGACAGATGCTTGTTCAGAACCCAAATGTTTATACATGTGGGATTTCTGACTGACAAACCTATCTACACAAAAAAATCATCAACTCTCATTTTTGACAGTTAAAAAAAGTTCTATACTAATATTATAAAGAGGAAAGATTTGATTGTTTGTTTCAAGTATTGAATAGCCTTCAAAACTACTGAAGCGATTTGAAAAATTCTTTCACTGTTGTGAAGCTACACTATCCCCGGGTGACATAGGATATATTTTATCACCATATTCCCATGGGAACGGGAACTATGCGGGTAAAACCGTGGTGCCCTGCTAGTATTATATATATATGAAGTATTTACTAATACCACGTTACACAAAAAAAGATAAACGTTATTCGATCACAAAAAGCATTTAAATCAAATTATACTATGCATAAAACTATGGCGATTACACAAAGCAATAATATGCCACTAAAAAGAGTAATATAAACAGTTTATTTGTTAATAAAATTATTATATGGAGCACTAAAAGTGTCATTCCGGGACGTTTGTGTCATTGCATTTTGTATTTAAATATTTTAATGCTTTCGATATTTTAGGATTTGTTTTACACTTAGGGCTGTAAATGATCGTTTCAAAATATACATGTATGGGAAATCATAACCAAGGTTCTCAATAACCAAGTCATCATCTGCCTAGCCTTTTCCCAACTATATTGAGGTCAGCTTCCAGTCATACCGGATTCAGCTGAATACCAGTATTGAACGTGGAGCGGCTGCCTACCAGACCTCCACAACCCAATAACTGGGGAATTTAAATAGGAGAATAGGACAAGACTGGTGTCAGATTTTCTGACTTCTGACAATCCGTAACGACTGCCAAAGATCTCCAAATGACAGCCGGGACCAATGGCCTAACGTGCTTTCCGAGGCACGGAGAAGTCTCGCTATGTTAAGATGGTCACCCATCCACAGACCAACCTCGGCAAGCGTTGCTTAACCTCGAAGATCGACCCGTGCGGCTGTTATAATTTAGCCATGAGCTCAACCGAGTTCTCAATAACCAAGTAATTAAAAAAAAAATAGGTTACATCTGCAATCGTGCTCCATCGTCGACCACATAATCTCTTTTCAATAGTTAAGATGGTGGTCGATAGCGAGCATATCTATACTAATATTATAAAGAGGAAAGATTTGTTTGTTTGTATTGAATAGGCTCCGAAACTACTGAACCGATTTGAAAAATTCTGTCACCATTAGAAAGCTACATTCACCCTGAGTAACATAGGCTATATTTTATCTCCATATTCCCACGGGAACGGGACTACGCGGGTGAAATGGGGGGGCGCTGCTAGTTCGTAATAAAAAGTGTCACCACTAGTACAAGCAAAATATGAACGACACAACCCAAAAGACTTTCTTACATCAAAATGGCTGTGTCATGTCCACGCGGAAAGCTAACAAAAGCCGTCCAAACAGACAGGCAGACAAAATAATTGTCTCCACTAAACATTATGCCGCCTACACCTGACTTGAGAATAGTGATGCAAGTTATACGCGGTAGCGTTGTGAAATTACCTGAGTATTTTTTTATTCGATTGTTTTATTTTTTTGTAGGGTTATTGTTTTTGCGACAACTTTTATTTTTAATGTTGTCTTCAGCCAGAAGTCTTCTGGCTGAATTGTTCGGAAGAGTCACTGCGGCCCTAGAACGGAAAGTGTATTTGGAGGAACAAAAGTGGGTTTTAGTCAGACACTTGTTATTGCTTCGCCCAGAGCGCTAGAGCGGGAGAAGTTATTGTTTAATGTTGTCTTAGTTTTATACATATAAACCTTTCTGTCGATGCGTTTACAGATACAATGTCACTTGTAGCGAGGTAGATAATAGCGAATTTATAAATTGTATATTTATAAATTCGCTATTATCTACCTCGCTGTTTTTCATGTTGTGGTGAATTTCTAGTCTACTCAAATGCAGATGACACCAGTATTTTAGATATTCAGCATACATTTCTGATTTTTTTTTGTGTGTGAAGGATAAAATCATGACTGTTCGTCACAAACCACATTTATTTCAGCTCCAACATTTATAAATTAATCCTCAAGGAGATACATAATGTATTTCATAAATAAAATATCATAAAGCAGGCATCATTTCGTTCGATTCATAATGAAACAAAAACTTGAGACCATCAGCTGCTCATAAGTAATACAATTATATATATCCTTTCAAGAAAGAAACAGGTTGCAATCAATCATATAAGGGTAATTAGCAATATGTTTTAAGTACTTATAGTAAAGATGTTTTATCATTTGGACAGTAAAAAATAATAATTTTATTGTTGAAGGAATTTATACTCTGCGTAATAGGGTAGTTGGCTCAAAAAATTCAATTAGTCCGTCAGATAGATTTCCAAAAAGTATTGCTCAAGTATTTTTTATTTTGTCTCGGAAACAAAAAACGAAGAGGATACTGTTGAAAAGTCGCGTGACGTCACTACGTGCTATAATTTATATTTTTGCACCCCTATTCTGCTGCCCAGCAATATTGCTGTGTTTTGTTTTGACAAGTTCTACTGTAGGTATAGTTGCGGACACATGAAATTCAAAATGCTTAGATTTTACTGTCATAATAACTGTTATGGTCGACACCAGATAAATATGAGCTAACGGTCACTGACCCACCTACATTTATTGACATTATTAATTCCCAGAACAGAAATGTCATAAAGCTGCCCTGCATCGAGATTTATCGTGATCCTTTACATTTACTAGTAATGAAAACCAATTCATTCTTTTTTGTCCAGGCACCTACTGAGAGATATTAATGATAGGGCGATGACCGTTATTCCACATCTATCTGGTGTCGACCATAGTCTCATAAATGTTATATTGTCGAAGAAGCGAGTATACACGGTGATTTTGCTATTTTACTGTTTAAGGAAATCTAAAAAAAGAAGCAGATTCAGATATTCCTTTGTATGTAATTTTGTTTTCACAGTCATAAACTTCGCTGTTTATAAATCGATTTTTAATTGAAACATTTTTTTTGTGTGCTACACAAACGCCAACAGCTCAAAAATTAACCCATACGACAAAATTAAACTGGGCTAAGCGTGGGTTACGTTGTGTCGTAAGCAGAATCAAGTTTTTTAACTTAATGTTTTTTTTTTTCGAGTGGGCACTGGTTAGTGGCTTCCTCCAAACTGTTTCGGCGAGGTGATTTCATTCATGCAACTTAGAAAGTGTTTGGCTAAGAATCTTTTCAATAATTTAGGATTTTTGAAGATACTTAGTGCTTTTATATTTTTTTGATAGGGGTAAAATGGCTAACTAAGTACTTACATATTTTTAAATTAATTAGTGCATATTTTTTTCAATATCTTAATTTTTTTATTATCTTAATTCTAATAAATACTAGGTTATTTTTATAATTAGTAAGACTTTGAGTCAATTATGTACATCAGACCTAAAAAAGATTTTCACAGCAAGAATAATAAAAAAATAACATCTATAAAAATATGTATATTCTCATAGAATTCATGAATGAAATTCAAAGATTCTATTTATTTGAGCAAAAGTGACGAATTTAATGGCTTTCATTCGTTTAAAATATAATAAATATTATGATACACCCATTTAATAATCAATAATGATGTCACCAGAATAGGTATATTTAATACCGACAGACAAAAAATCTTAATGATATTCACATATTTCTAGTTTATTAGTCTACGAATTTGCATTGGATTTTTTTTTGTGCCAAGTAATAAAATATTAACATTTTTACTGGTTGCGATTTTTATGTTTGTTGTATGAAAATAAATGTCAAATTTATTTTATTTACCTATTTCGTATGCAAAAACTTGTTAACCTATAATATTTTGTTGTTTTATTAAAATTTAAAGAAAATTAATAAAACTGCAGGTATAGTTCACCTTCTTACATTTTTATTTTTGTTCAAGCTGGCCAGCGCAACTTCGTTTCTGTCACATTTTTCATGCTTATAGCCTTCCTCGATATCTAACACTGTAAAAATACTTTTCGAATTGGACCAGTAGTTCCTGAGATTAGCGCGTTCAAGCAAACAAACTATCTACTCAGCGTTATATATATTAGTATAGATACGTTTTTTTTGTCTAGTAAACGAACAGCTTTAAAAGTACTATTTTAATAATAAAAAAGACCATTAATTTAGATATTAGAAAACATTTACCAAGGGACAGTAAATAGACATGTAATTTTAATAAAAACAAAACAATAAATGAAAGAAAAATTAATGCAGTAGTAAAAAAAATACTCTATAGATCTAACATAAAAAATCCTAAATTCCTAAAAAAAAATGGAGCAGCAAAAAATCCCAAGTTATTTAACCAATGATATTTTATGAGCTCTCTGAGACCCGTGGCATATTATATGTCAATTTTTACAACTATGACCCCGAACGTGCTTGAAGCTTTTATCTACAATATTAATGTTTCATTACGCTTTTATGGTCCATTTAAAAAAAAAGAACGCCTTTTACAAATAAAAATCGTGTTTAAAATGTCTAAATATACACTGTCAAAGTTGTTTTTTTTTTTGTTAATACTTTTCGTCATGCGGAAAATGTGTTGGATTTTTTGTCAGTTTTGCAAAAAAATGTGTGGACTTTTTATATAATTATTGTCATATGGATGGGTAGTTAAGTTTTTCGTAACGTTAGCATAAAAGTTTTTGTTTCTGTTTATTTAGGATTTATGTGACTTGGCGAAGTTTTTGTTTTGAGAATTGGTTTCAAAATACTGCATTTTTTTGACAGCTAATATTTAAACAATGTTTTAGTTACCTTGAATCAATTTTTAAAAGCAGAGTGGAGCAGTGGTGGCTAAGTCGTAACGGCCCCGAGTTATGAATCGGTCGCGGGTTCAAACCCAGCCCGGCGCATTACTTTGTGTAGGTAGTTAATTTTATCACCACTGCTCTCAAAACGGTGAAGGAAAACATCTTGCGGAAACCGGCATGTCCTAGAACTAAAAATTCGAAGACATGTGACATTCACCAATCCGCACTGTGCTCGCGTGGTGGATTACGGCCCATTCCCTCTCCTAGAGAGGAGGCCTGTGTCCCAGCAGTGGGAACGTTAAAAGGCTGGTTATGCTTTAAGGATAATTTTTAAAAGCATTAAATATGAATACATACTCACATTATTGTAAAATCAATCCTTCGACATTAATTTCCGCCTGTTGAACGGTCTATGGTTTAGGTACTTATGTTTATTTTAATTTAGCATAATACCTATTTAAATTTTTTGTTGAATATTCAACTAACATTTATTATTTCTTTACAGAATCACGGTGGACTGGTGAACAGGCAAAAATGACCAAGTGACGTGAAAAAAAACGGTGGTACCTTTAGTGACAGTGCAAGTGACATTTAGTGACAAATAGTGATGTGCTAGTGTAGAAACGGATTTAGTGACAAAAATGTGGCGGTGATTCTCATGACTGATTATTAAAATTATGTGCTGTGTTGTTTATAGTAAAAAATCAAAATGTGTGCCGAAATTAGGAATCTAGTCGCCGTGTTGAGTGGTAAGTTTTTCTTTTGTTTTTTCTCCTCTGTTGTGCTAATCGTTTGCAGTTTTAGATTTAGAAAGCCTGTACACTAAATATAACTACAATTTGCGTCATAAAACGTTTCCACTTTAAGTAAGCTACAAGTCACCATGTATAGATATTGTATCGCCGGTATAATGCCGGTTTCATAGCGGCAAAACTGTTTGAAACAAACTACATATTATTATATATCGTGCAACTCTTCAATACGGTTTAATTGATCTGTGGCCTACAAGCAATAACGGCTTCATACATAGTTAGCTGATAACTGGCCTTCGCCTTAGGGAATTCAACGGGAAAATCCGTTTTATGAAGATCAATCTTCATTTTTCTCGCTTTCTATCTTGAAATATTCGTTATTGCGACAAAAGCAGTCAAAAATCTATACTGTATTTAAGTAATGAAATTGTTGACTTGATGTATCTATGCATTGGATATTTTGACATAAAACAACTGACAAACGTTAGAAAAAAATCATAGGTAGAACACAAAAATAAACATGCATATTTTGAATTTTTGTCTGTTTGTTTGTGGACGCATTACGCAAGAACCACTCATGGGTTTCGAATTCTAGATACTCAGAGATATTAAATGTTATCCGGAGTATTATCTAGTGTTTATTTCAACAAAATCGACTCAAAAAATCAAAAGATATTGAGTTTCTAAGTTTAGTAAGAAACTTCAAAGAGTGGTAATCGTCGCGCCGTCTGAGTCCTGTACGCATTACGTAAAAAGTACAAAAACAATATAGATTTGTTTCATACATAAGAAATTATAATATACTAGCGACCCGCCCTGACTTCGCACGGGTGCATTGTGGATACTAATGTTTCCTCTACTATAATATGCATGTATTATACAAATGAACCTTCCCTTTCAATCACTCTTATTTATGAAAATAAACCGCATCAAAATCCGTTGCGTAGTTTTAAAGATTTAGGCATACATACATACATATGTAGAGATTTAGGGACAGGGAAAGCGACCTTGTTTTATACTATGTAGTGATAAGGCTATGTGTACGACCAATAGGAGCGGAGTATCATTGAAATTTTCTGCAAAAACAAAAATAAATACAGGCTGGTCAATGAATAAAAAACCAACGCCAATTTTTTTTACCGTTCCCTTTTCAAATCATGGAACTACATATTATAATCTCTTGCTAAGCTTAAAAGCAATTTATGAAGTAATAGTGAGTTCGAGATTTATCTGCTCTCTCCTTTTTATTCCATCAGTATAAAACTACTTACTTATGTAAACGGAATTATTTTCAATGGCGCTCCCTGAGTTACTTATCAACGGTTTTATCTGCAAGTTTGCAATGGCGCTCGGCTTGTTTTACCTGTACAGTGGAATAATGGATTAAAATGGTTTAGTAAATCTACATTATTTTTCACAGGCTTTCAAGTTTTTTAAGCTGTATCATAGTGACTCATAACAAAAAAACGAATGAGGCTTTCATTCAGAAGCAAGGCTTTTTATGTATGGGAAATCGTCAAATGATTTCTTTCGCCCTGGGCTAAAATTCTCCCGTTGGGAAATCGTCAAATGACTTCTTCAGCCCTGGGCTGAAATCCACCCGTGTTCCATCTAAAGCCATTTGTGTACCAGGGCCGCGGTGACTCTCGCTCAAATTCTGCAACCAGATTTAGCTCACCTCAGCTTTTAGGCTCCCAGTGACGGGTTTTGGAGTTTGTAAAATCACATACCAATTCATTTGAAAGTTTTTTTTTACCGACTACGGGTAGCCAAAAAACGGGTAATGTTGAAAAATGCTTGCCACCAAAAAAATCACGATCCTAAAACCTAAAAAATGCTACTGTTTTCATCCAGTCTAAAGTGTTCAAATAAAACAAAAAATTACAAAGCTTTTTTTTTGTATTCCTAAATAAAACTTGGCAATATGGCTGGCTATTGGGTCCGTAGTTAACAGGACTTTTCAAATAAAATAAAAAATACACACACGTTTATAAAAGTTCTATTGTGGAGTTAGTATTTATTGGGTTCGCGTCTGCAGGGTTTTCATAGGGTTGTGCAATGGCTAGTACGGATAAATTTAATATCCGAAAAATAAAAACTGTCGGACTTATGCGCAAGTCGATTTTAAATTAGGTTTTACAAAATTAATTATAGCGAAACTCAAAAACATTCGTTTGGACGTGGAGAGACCGATAAATAGGTATACAACTGTACCTAGCTAAGCTCGCTAACGCATAACGCAATGGAATATCTATTGAAATGTAAAACTGCATGTTTTTAGCCTTTTCAGAAATTATAACCATTTATGTTTGTATTCAGTATTTTTTTTTTTGGGTAAATAGCAAATAAATCCTCATAACTTATATTCGATTCGGCCAAAACATAAGTTAAATAACGATTCAAAATTACCAGGAAAATCTAACATGAAATTAAACCACCCATCTCTCTGTATTAATTGACATCACAAATAGGTATTTACGAGTATATCCGAAACGTCTTCTATTTAATATTCTACATCGTACGTTAGTTGTGGCTTTGTTACGCCTTCATGCCTGCGAGATGAGTTCCCCAAACACAAGTACACTTAATTATAAACAAACAGAAACCTGTACTAACACTAATAATAATGTAAACGAGATTTTGTAATAGGAATATTTGTCATATGCGAGGTAATTTATAATTTAGGCGGTAAGGTTTGAAAATGAAATTTTAAGCTTAAGAAAAATCAAGCTTATGTAGTAAACATTAGTATCTTGATAGAGTTTTTAAACGTACTCGATTGTGTTAAAGTAAACTTTATACATTATATTAAATAGCAGCGCCCCGCGGTTTTACCCGCGTAGTTCCCGTTCCCGTGGAAATATGGGGATAAAATAAAGTGAATGTAGCTATGTAATGGTGAAAGAATTTTTTAAAATCGGTCCAGTAGTTTTTGAGTTTATTCGTTACATACAAAAATACAAATCTTTCCTCTTTATTATATTAGTATAGATGAAGTAAAAACGCACCAGCTGGTGATGATATCGGAAAACCTAATTTCTAATACACTTGAGTTCGTTTAAAAATTCACACTAAGCCTTTAGTTAATGTTGCGACTCCCAACACTCGGGAGGGGGCTGAGATGGAGTGCCAGTAATGGTCCCATTTCGGCCCCCTCCAGAGGCAAGTCGGCCGCTGTGCTATTGCGCAGTGGCTGATGCCTGTGGACGGTGAGCGTGGGTGGCTCGCCGGCCGATACCAGGCTGAGTCGACGACGCGTTGTGCTTCACGCGCGCCTCAAGGAGCCGTCAGCACCAGGGAAGGAGCCCCATAGGGTCGGTGCCTGCTAGGGTTGCGGAATTTGTTCGAAAGAGTTACCGCGGCCCTGGAACGCAAAGGGCACATGGAGGAGCACGGGTGGGTTTTAGTCAGTAAAAGTCTGACACTCCCTACCGCTCCACCCAGGGCGGGAGGGGTCATTTGATGATTTCCCATCCAAAAAAAAAAAAGCCTTTAGTTAATATTTCTACGATGTAAAAAGGTAGTTGGCAACTACCTAGCTTAAATCTTCAAACCTACAAAGCTAATGTACAGCATGGGTGTAGTTACTGAGCTTAGTAAAACAGAGCCCAAGGCAATGCGACAACGCATAAAATATCCGTATTTTGTATTTTTTTGTCTCTTAAACTCACTCCCTATTTCCGTGGGGTTAGGCAGTTACTAGAGGCAGAATATGCCGTGTCACGCTGCCATTTCTCAATCAACCAAAAAAAAATCCGAATGTTCGCAAAAATATCCGCACACACACGCCCACCCTAGCCTAACAAGGTAGGCCACCATTATTTATAGGGCTGGTCGCCCGCCAATTAAACTTTCATTAAAATACGGCGTTTGTTACCTCTGCTTTGTAATTTGTATTGTTAGTTAGTATTTCTGTACCTCTGACTGTTTACTGTGTGATTTTATAAGTATTTCGTTTTGCGAATAGGGTTGTGAATGACATATTGTTGCGAGAGTCAAAACGTCGATAAGTTGCTTGTGAAAATATCTTTTGTACACTTTTTATTTTTGATTGTCAAATGCTCCACCTGGTTTTGATAATGAATAGTGATTTTCTCGTAACTTCGTCTAAGCCGATTTAGTGCAAATAATTTTCCCTCTTTTTACCGCCTTAAATATCAAAGTCAATTTATTTACTTACTTCAACTAGACCATTAAAAGGCACTATTGAACGTCAAAACAGTTTGAAAATAAAGTAATTCGTTGTCCATTCTCAAAAAGTAGATTTTTATGTAGAAGAACGGACAAGAAACTCCATAGTTACTTTACTCTTCTCAATGATAAGTTTTACAATATATCAATATTTTTTATACATTAATCAGTTGATTATATGTGAGGACGATGCACCCAAAATAATACTAAGTACCTACTATATTACAACAGAGTAATACCAGCAGAGGTAAAATTAATAATTTCGCTAGTCAGGGACATAGTACTCACATATTCACAAATTTTGCAACCATTGATTTATGTAATCAACAACGATGGATTAGTGTGTGTTAAATTAAATATAAAAAATCAGTAACTGCACCTGTATACATAGTAAATACGGACCAACAAGTTTGGCTTTGTCTACTACACCCAATATTGTCCTATGGAGCTGGACTTGAGCCCCAAGTCTGCTATTTTTATAAATTCGTCATTCCAACACGATCCCATTGTCATTTTCCTAAAATTTCGTAATCTGCTAAATTCATAATGGTCGATCATTGGTCGGTCAATGCTCTCGTAATAGTTATTGATAACCAAAATTACTGCACACTGACGTTCTAGTTGTAGATCACTGATCAAGGGAACTGTATGGGAATTTTAGCAGATTACTGCATACGTGTGTCATTCATTTGTCATTATGTACGAGATTACCATTCTATGCCATTTCTTTCAATGGAGTATCAGTGGTTGACCATTGGAAAGTCACATTACCAAACTTGTCAAAATCAACAATTATAAATCAATGATAGACCATTCTGACACTATTGTAATAGCAGACTTGAGGCCCAGCATGTTTCCAAGCATTCTTATCTTGAATATAATCATCTAGTTTAAGATGGTTGCATTTCCCTTTTCAGTGCTCATCTATATTATAAAATAGAGCATTGTGCATGCATGCAGTTTATCTATTTATGATTATATCCATAACTATGAAGTTTGTGAAGAATGCCTTAGCTGAAAAATGAGTAGTGTCCTAATTTTATTGATAAAAAGTGGGCGTGTTTGGATTAAGTTACGGGAATACGATATTCTACAATTAATTTTGCTGAGTCATGTCCGATGAAATGACACATAGCTTCAAGTGTTCTTCTATATGTTGCTGGGAATCTGTTGCGGTACTTAATTTTTAGCTAAAGCACTAGGAAATGGTTGAACGCCCGTTTTGGTGGGGTTTGTAGTCAGTCTTCTGTTATTTTTTAAGTTTAAAAAGTGTTATTGGAATTTGTTTTTTTAAATTGAATTCATTGTAGAAATTACCTATGGGTAGGTATAAGTTTACTATCCAGCATGAAATTACTATTTAGGTGCTTTTGGATATTTTTTACGCTACTGTCAGATTCGCTAGGTGGTCAATGAAGTGAGTTTGACAGTATAATATAGTAAAATACTTCATTTCTTAAATTGTGTAAAAAATAAGTTGGTGTAACGGTTGGATTCATTCTTGAGAAATTGGCCGGAGAAGGCAGGCGATGAAGTTCACTAAGACAAAATGGGCAGAATAAAAACAAAAGCGTTTATCAGTTTTTTTTTTAAACGTGTTGCCCCACACTATGAATTTATCTTGTATCGTGGGTGCGTTTGTATGGTACAAACACACAAACTCAGTACAACTACTGTCTGTAGGCCATACAAATATTTTTTTCCGTGCGGGAATTGAATCCGCGACACGCAGCATAGCAGCCAATCTTTAACCACTGCGCCAACCGTCAGGCCGTCAAGCCAACAATCACTTATCAGCTAACAATGATTAATAACAATATCAATGCATAATTCAAAATGGCTGCCTTAAAATTGCCCGTAACATCTAAAATTCAGCCCGAAATTTAATAAGCTGGGACTTAATCTAATAATTAAACAAGGGATTTGACTAGATTCTAATCTAGATTAGAAATTATATGGATCGGCTCGAGTAATTTATTTATGTACTGAGCGAATAACGAGGCTCGGTATGTTATAGTTTAAATTTTGAGAAATAATTGGGATGACTTTAATTAAAATATTTAAATAAAGTAAATGAAAGGACTTAGTCTTTGATCGGCCGCTGTTGGTTATAGGTACTTAGCTTATGAAAAAAATGTTTGCAACATATTTCAAGCATGTTTAATTTTTTCCGAATAGTTCCCATTCCCGTGGGAATATAATATAGCCTAAGTTCACCGGAGATGGTGTGGCTTCCCAACAGTGAAAGAATTATTCAAATCGGTCAAGTAGTTTCGGAGCCTATTCAATGCAAACAAATAAACAAACAAAAAAAAAACATCCAGTCTTTCCTCTTTATAATGTTAGTGTAGATTTGTTGCTGCTGAAATTTACATTTAATTATTGATAGTTTGCTTTTATTTGTTTATTTATTTGTCCTGTGTCGTGGGTGCTTTGACAAACATACAATCTCAAATACACAAATAGCCAGCCCCGGAACAACTATCTGTAGGCCATACTTATATCTTCCGTGCGGGAATCGAACCCACGACACGAAGCGCAGCAGCCAATCGCTCAACCACTGCGCTAACGGTGTCTTAAATTTTGCTAACAACTTTTCTAATAACATAACATAACTTTTATTTATTCTCAATCTCAAATACAAGTCAGACCTATTACTTGAATGTGTTCTTTTATGTTAGAAGCACTAACGGTATGTAATTTGCTACTGTAGGTAATTAAATTGAATAGTTAGGTACAATAAAAATAATAAAAATTATATACCACATTATTCTTATTGTCTGTACTGTCACATTAAGTTTTTATCCAGTAAATATAATATAGATACTAATATTATAAAGAGGTAACGTTTGTGAGGTTGTGAGTTTGTGAAATTGTAAGGGGTAATCTCTGGATATACTGAACCGATTTTCAAAATTATTTCACCAATAGAAAGCTACGTTATTGTGGAGTGTCATAGCTTTATTTTATCCCCGTACTACAACGGGAACAACGCGGGTGAAACCGCGGAGCGCTGCTAGTCGTATGTAAAGCTGAAGCTCTAATCTCGGGAACTAATGGTCCGATTTGAATACTTTCAGTCTTAGATGGCCCATTTATCGAGTAAGACTATAGGCTATATATCATCACGCTAAGACCAATAGGAGCGGAACATTCATGAAAAATGTGACGCAGATGGAGTGGGTCAGTTACTAAGTTTGATAAAAATGAAGAAATAACACCTGTTTTGCTCGACTGAGTGTTTATACTAGGTGGGATACTAATGATTTGACCACATTTCACCTCTGATATTTAAGAGCAACAACACATTGTCAGAAGCCAGAAAATCTGACACCAGTCTTGCCAAGAAATACCGTGTTCCCCAGTTAATGGGTTGTGGAGGTCTGTTAGGCAGCCGCTTCACGTAAAATACTGGTATTCGGCTGAATCCGGCTTGATTGGGAGCCGACCCCAATATGGTTGGGAAAAGGCTAGGCAGATGATGATCACCGAGGCGAGCCAACCGGACACAAATCCAATTCAGCAAAAAAAATCCAGCCAAAAATACAACCCTACCTATTTTGCAGATCCGTCAAAGAATCTAGATGACAATATCTAAAAAATCGTATCAAAACCCTATCGGAATGAAAATAGGTTGAAATCGTAGCAATAGCAATATTCCTGGATCAGTGAGGGTAATAAAATCGTTCCGGACTATCCCGGACCTCTGTATGGGAAGGGCATGACCTTATTCTCAAACGCTTTGATCCCTGAACAGCGAATCAAATCCTAGGTAGGGAGGGGACATGTATCGATAGTTGCGTAATGTTGGTATCGACTTTTTTGAGTGACGGTTTTTGGTTCAGGTTTTATTTGATTTCTGATTTTTGCAGCAGAGTGAATGTACCAGCTGCGCTAAATAAACAAAAATAAAAATTCTGCACGACACCATTTATGAATAGGGATGTTTCCTGAGTAAAACAAATATGATAACCTATATTTAGTGTGTGTCCAATATAATAACGCCTTCAGAGTAATGTTGGGGCTACCGCGCTTTTGCAGTGCGTCGGGGATGTTTGCGGAGTATGGCGTGTCAAATTTTTACGCTATTATGCGCACACGAATAGCATCCCTGATGCGGCGAGTGCGCGATAGCTCCAACAGCTTGGTGGCGACTGTGGCCAGCAGGGTAGATAGCCCACTGATGTGGCACTGGATGACGACACACCGTGCGTCATTCAGTTGCATTAAACAAGTTGTTTGGCTATTCATATATTTTGTTATAATTCTGATTGTTTGTGTTTGTGTGTGTGTTTATGAAATTTTAAGCTATGGACTCTGGTCTGCAAAATAAATTATTGTTATTATATGAGTGAAATGTGTGTCATCTTCCTGCCCTTCTGTCGCCACGTCAACCGGCCCGTGGCTTGCAAGCCACGGGCCGGTATCGCCTACATGGCACATCAGTGAATCAATGGCAATTGATTCACTGATGCGCCATGTAGGCGATTACATACATTTATATTACTACATAGATAATACTTTTAATTACATGCTTTTTCCTCACAGTTAGTTGATCATATTGCTTTTTTATTTACATAAGTAAGTATTTTGTTTATTGTATTTACCTTCGTCCGTGCGTCACTGCGGTGTGCCAACTGAAACAGCGCTGGGTGTCTAACTCCCAGCCAATGCTGAGATGGTAACCCTTTCGGTATGGGCACGCAATTCTGTACTTACTATTATTTCTGTTACTTTCTTTATTGTGTCTGTGCCGAATATTTTTTTCTATTGTATGTATTCTTACTTCATTAACTCGGTTCGGCGAAACGTTTTTTTCCTGCTGCATGCTGTCTTCTGAACCGTCATGATATCAGTGACGCCCTTTGTCCACAAAGTACCAACTATGCTTATTAATAATAATGTTGAGTAAACGAAACCTAATTTAAAATTCGTTGCTTCCGAAATTCTTTCACCAACCACAACCGCGCATATCGACTATCGACATTTCCCAACCCTTAAAATTATTCTATTAGCTCCCAGAAATTAATTTAATATATTTTAAACTGGAGCTTATCACGACCAAAATACACTCTACCCGGGTAATACGAGAATTTGCCGGTCAAAAAGGTCTGTAAACAAACTAATTTTAATAAACTGACTTTGCCTTGCGTATCAAAATGTAAATTTTGGTATCAAACTTCCTTAGTTAATTACGTATTTTGGGGTTTTAAACATTGAAAAAATTAGTTGGATTTTGTTTTTAGAGAATAATGATAATATTTACATTTTCTTTGGGCTTTTTCTTCACAGCGTGCTTCCTGGTTAAGTCCCTCGAAAAGGTTGTTTTCACTTGATGGTTACTTTTACAAAGATGTTAAAAGGGTTTCCCGCCTTTGAGGAAGCTTTTAAGTTATTTTATAAGAGGCTGTTATATCGCTAGCACCGAAAAACAGCAATCTTTGACTGTGTTGACAAGTCAAATTCGATTCATTATATTTAGACCATTTTAAGGCACTTTTGAACGTAAACGTATTAATAGTTCAAAAAAAAAATAATTAGTGAGTGACTCTGTTTTGTCCATTCCCGAAAGTAAATTCTTATGTCGAAGATCGAACAAGATAATTTTATAATTACCCTTGTCGAATATTTTGCTATACATTTAATTAATAACTTGCAATTTATTTCTTAGAGCAAAAGTCTAGTACTAGAAAAGCACCATTCCTCTACCATCTCCTTCCATAATTTTTCACTGCCACCCAAAAAGTACACTTGTAACCACGACTTTAAAAGCGTTACATTACCATATAATTTCCATACACTCCATCATCTCAGCCCATACGACCTTTTACCACCAACAGCTACTGAAAGTCAGCAATCAGTCTTTCGCCAAAACGGCTCTAAAAGATTCCCGCTATATACAGGCCGTTTGATTGAATACAGAGTCGGAACAATTAATAATAACAGGAAAAATAATGTGATCAATTATGGTGGTTCGAGAAACGGTAGTGATGGATTGGGAACACCCTGTACCATCTGTTTCGTGAGCGTGTAAGTGAGAATTTCTCGAAGCGATTTCGGTGTTTTTTTTTTCTTTTTGAGCTATTGTGGTTTTTGCTGTCGATAAAAATTGGTCAAAGTGCAAAACTAAGATTTTATTCTAACTTAGCAGCAAGATAACACAATTTTATAACCTAATTCTGAGAAATCTCAATTGTCCGGATTTCGTATGCACCTTAAAAATATAGTTATATTTGACTAAGAAAAAACACAAAAAAATATTTAAAAAAATTAAGTAGCTGGCACCAGTAGCAATAATACCAGCAGGTCGATTCTGTAAAATCTCACAATGAAAACGTTGGTAAAATATACATCATTTGATGATTTCCCATCCAAAAAAGAAAAAAAGGTAAAATTTACATATATAAAGTGTCATCGCGGCCCTGGAACGCGGCGGGCACTAGGGTGGGTCTGACACTCCGTTCCGCTCCGCCCAGACCAAATCATTCGATGATTTCCCATCCTCAAAAACAGGAAATAAAAAGAATTGATCTTGAAGTGAACTGTAATCCACATGAATCTATGAATTGATAGCTCCCTGAAAAATCGCTTTACTTTATTTTAAAGACAAACGGAAACCTAAAAATACCTTTGTTTGATGTTTCATTTCTGTCGTGTTTTTTCCTACGAGTATCTCATCTGATGCAACAAAATGGTTGCGGAATTTGTTCGGAAGAGTCACCGCAGCCCTGGAACGCAAAGGGCACAAGAAGGATCACGGGTAGGTTTTAGTCAGTAAAAGTCTGACACTCCCTACCGCTCCACCCAGGGCGGGATGATTCATTTGATGATTTCCCATAAAAAAAAAATGCAACAAAATGACCAAATAGTCTTTGTTTCATAACTTGCACCGCCATGCGTTGTTTCCGTTCCAGTGGGAATTGGCGATAAATATATAGCCTATAACACTCTTAAATAATGTGGCTTGCTATTGGTAAAAGGAGTTTTCAAAATCGGTTCAGTAGATCCAGAGATTACCCCTACAATCTCACAAACTTATAAACTTAACCTCTTTATAATATCTAATAATATTATAAAGAGGAAAGATTTGATTGTTTCTTTGTTTGTTCGCATTGAATAGGCTCCGAAACTACTGAACCGATTTGAAAAATTATTTTACTGTTGCGAAGCTTCATTATCAGCGAGTAACATAGGCTATATTTTAACCATCTATTCCCACGGGAACGGGAACTAAGCGGGAGAAACCGCGCGCGCTGCTAGCTGCTAATATTACTATAGGTTAACAATTACCAGTCAATAGTCAATCAAGACTAATATTATAAAGAGGACGTTTGTGAGTTTGTGACGTTGTAAGGGGTAATCTCTGGACGGGAGGCCATAAGCGCGGCCAAAGCCTCCATCCTGGCGGCAGCGGCGGCCAACGGGCCTGCCTCAAAGGAGGCGTCAGAGTTGCGGGCGGAGGTGGCCCGCCTCGCGGTCGTTACGGAACGACTCATTCGGGAGAATGAGTCGCTCCGGAGGGACCTGGCGGGGATGGCCAGAGCGGCCTCTGTGGAGCCGCGAGGGGGACTGAGTCCGGCGGCGCCGGAGGGGGGCCAAGTGCTGAGCCAGGTACGGGACCTGGTGCGGCAGGAGCTGGCTCCCTTCCGGAGGCAGGTCTCCGCGTTGGAGGACATGGTCCGGCGTCCCCCGTTGGCGGCGACGCGGGGTCCCCCGGGACAGCAAAAGGCGGCTTCGTACGCGGCCGCCGTAGCTGCTAGCCCGGGAACGTCTGGACGGGCGAAGGCGAAGGCCAAGGGCGGAGCCGCGCCAGCGCCAGCGCCAGCGCCTGTGACGCCGGCGACTGCGACGCCGGCGACGACGACCACGACCAAGGCGGCCCCGGCGAAGAGGGGTAGGAGGAAGGCTGGAGGAGCGGCTAAGGCTGCGGCGCCAGCGGTGCCGCAGCCGCCCCCACCCCCACCCTCGGACCCTCCTGCGGCCGGGGCCGAGTGGCAGGTTGCTGGCCAGAAACGGCAGGCGAAGAAGGTGGCCAAGAATAAGGCAAAGAGGCAGCGGCGGAAGGCCAACGCCATTGCGGCGAGACTTCGCGCCCCGAAATCCGCGGCTGTAGTGCTCACACTGCAGCCGGAAGCGGAACAGAGGGGCGTGACTTATCTCGCCGTATTGAAGCGGGCGAAGGAGGCGGTGAGCCTCCAAGAGCTGGGCATCAGCGGGGGCATCGGGGTCAGGAGGACCTTGACCGGTGCCCGGAAGCTCGAGCTCGCCGGAGCGGAGAGTGGCCCGTTCGCGGACGCCCTGGCCGAAAGGCTGAGGGCGGTCTTACCCGCGGACGAGGTCCGGGTGTCCAGGCCGACTGGGCGCATTGACATGCGTATAGTGGGCCTGGATGACTCCGTGACGGAGGAGGAAGTTGTGGCCGCCGTCGCCAGGACTGGGGGGTGCTCTGCCAAGCTCGTCAAGGCGGGCACCCTCCGGCCTGACAACACGGGCATGCAAACCCTTGTGGTGAGCTGCCCCGTGACGGCGGCCAGAACTGTGTCGGAGGGCCGAAGGCTCTTGGTGGGATGGGTGTCTGCGCGGGTTAAACTGCTGGAACCCAGACCTCTGAGGTGCTACCGCTGCCATGTGGGCAACCACACGGGAGCTATGTGCCCCTCGGAGGTCGACCGCAGCGGACTCTGTTTCCGCTGTGGTCAGCCCGGTCATAAGGCCGGCTCTTGCGAGGCCACGCCGCACTGCAGTGCATGTGCGGCTGTTGGCAAGCCGGCCGAGCACTGGGCTGGGGGAAGGGCCTGCGCGCCATCCGCCCCGACCAGGGGCAAGAGGTCCGCCGCCACCGCCGCCTCTGCCGCCGCCGCGGCTTCTGTCGCCGCCACTGCCGCTTCTGCTGCGGGTGCTGCGACTCCCAACACTCGGGAGGGTGCTGAGATGGAGTGCCAGTAATGGTCCCATTTCGGCCTCCTCCAGAGACAAGTCGGCCGCTGTGCTATCGCGCAGTGGCTGATGCCTGGGGACGGTGAGCGTGGGTGGCTCGCCGTCCGATACCAGGTTGAGTCGACGACGCGTTGTGTTCCACGCGCGTCACAAGGAGCCGTCAGCACCGAGGACGGGGCCCCATAGGGTCGGTGCCTGCTAGGGTTGCGGAATTTGTTCGAAAGAGTTACCGCGGCCCTGGAACGCATAGGGCACAAGAAGGAACACGGGTGGGTTTTAGTCAGTAAAAGTCTGACACTCCCTACCGCTCCACCCAGGGCGGGAGGGGTCATTTGATGATTTCCCATCCAGGAAAAAAAAAAAAAAAAAAAAAAAGGGGTAATCTCTGGATCTACTGAACCGATTTTCAAAATTATTTCACTAATAGAAATCTTCGTTATTGTGGGGTGCCATAGGCTATATTTTATCCCCGTATTGTCACGGGAACGGGAGCAACGCGGGTGAAACCGCGGGGCGCTGCTAGTATGTTATATTTTTATTCGCAAAGCCCACCGCCAGTACGAATTATAAGAATGATACGTTTTTATCAATCAAGCCAACCATTCTATAATGCCATTGTTGGTTTGTTCTCATTCACATGGCAAAACCGTTTCTTGAGGTACGGTAGGTGGGGTATCTCTGAGTATGACTTTTATTACCTACTTAGTTTATTATATTTGACTAGCTGCTGCCCACGACTTCGTCCTCGTGGAATCCCCGATTTTAAAACATTATTTATCGCTGCTCCGCTCCTATTGGCTTAAGCGTGATGATATATAGCCTAAAGCCTTCCTCGATAAATGGTCTATTCAACCCAAAAAGAATTTTTCAATTCGAACCAGTAGTTCCTGAGATTAGCGGGTTCAAACAAACAAACAAACTCTTCAGCTTTATAATATTAGTATAGATTATTTTTCTTTACAATTCTTTGTCTGTCAAAATATCTTCTTTAAGTTTTATTGTATTTTTTTATTATTCTTAAAACTAAGTTTTTTTCTTACATAAAGCATGGGTAGGAAACACGATTTATGTAATAGGTGGAAAAAAAAAATCTGATCTAACTTGCGTGTGGAAGGTTCTGTGCCATCGCCATTATTATAATCGACTAGAGCTAGAGCAAAAAAGGAAGAAAGAAAGAGCTTACATATTTGGGGTCCTTTAATTTTTGAAAAATATACCTACCTTCTTTCAGTCCTGGCCGCCGGTAGTTTGGAACCTGTTCCCGATTCCCGTTACGGTGGGCTAGATTTTTTAATTAATTTATTTAGAATTATACTTTACTTGTAAGGTAACGGGCAGTTTTTTTCTGTTAATTCTTTAAATATATATTTAAAATAACTACTGGCTAATGTTTTCTGTTCATTCTTTAAATACATAATTTAAGAATTACCGGAAAAATACTACCTGGCAGCTTAAGGCAGATTTCAAGTAACTCAATAGCGAGGGTCCGCAATAATTAAGCACCATTCTAATTTACAGTAAAAAACTTTCAGTAACTAACCATAACCAAGCAAAAAAAGAGGCTTCCAGTCTGGGAATTTTATAATTATTTTAACGATCGAGAACAAACCGTACGACCTATACAAACTCACTCCATAGCTACAGGCTGTAACATTAATACAGGAATTAGGAGCGAGCGAACGAACGAATGATAAATAATACACCCTGTATCGCCGTCAAGTGACGTCAGTGATCGAATGGCCGCCATCTTGTTTTCGACAAAAGGGACATTCACACCGAACTGGGATAATGAGAATATGAATTCGGGCTTTTGTTTGATAGTATTGAACGTTATGAAAGGACTTATAGAGATATTCAGAAAAGTAATACATCAGTATTATGTAGGTAGGTTATATCTATAGTTTTGTGGCTGAGCTGCCCTTTACCGATGTGGTTACACACGTATAATTGTCAGTCTGTGGATGTCAGCCATAGACAAAACGATAGTGTGTTTATGTGTTATTTCTATGGTGCGACCACGGAGTCTCCAGAGGCTTTAGAATGTCATACTATTAGCGTATAAGTTTATTAATATGCTAAGATATTAGGGATTTATCGCTTGACGTTTCAATGGCTTTTTTGGTGTTTTGACGTTCGTCTCCGCCAACCTACCGCTGACAGAATGTCATTTGTCTTGAGCCTCTGACATCCATATCAAATATTCTATATTTTTCTACAACATAATAATGATTGTATGAATTGTAACAGGTCGATGTCTTGTCAAGTACATTGAAGGTATTGAAAAATATATATATGGGGTGGGAGAAAAAATATCAGCTTTTAGAATTTTAGTCTATCTTTCTGTCTGTATGTTTGTACGCGTATTCCGCAAAAACTACTGCATGGATTTGAACGCAGTTTTGACCGCTCTACTGCTAGATGTCTAACTTAAAATATCGGCTACATATTACCATTTATAAATACTAGATTCTTAGTACCTCGCGTCCAAAGTCGCGGATTTATCGTGAGCGGCATGTCCTAAACCAAAAATTCAAAGACATGTGACATTCACCAACCCGCACTGGGCCCGCGAGGTGGATTACGGCCCATTCCCTCTCCTAGAGTGGAGGCCTGTGTCCCAGCAGTGGGAACATTAAAAGGCTGATTATTACGCTATGCTAGATCTCACAAGAAACGCAAAAGTGTAACGCAACACCGCCCATCACATAAACATTATCCCATTGTACACAGCACTCAATTGAACAACCTATAAAGCATCATCAGCCATCGATCTAACTTGAAACTCAACTCCCAACTTATATTATAGCACAGTTACTTGTTAGATTATTCATCCCTCCTCTTCTCTTACTTGTGCCAATATGTATTAATTAATTAAGTTTAGTATGCTCATGAAGTTTTCCGTTATTGATACAATGTTCGAGAAATAATTTATTGTTTAGAAAGTTTTAGTTTGGCAAAGTGATTTTATGTTGGTTCTGATTTTAATGGAAGTAATCAATAGGGTTTCTCAAATTAGTTGGAGAAAGGACTTGATACTGAAAGCGTAGGATGTCTTTCTAGAACTTTCTTCACCGATCAGTGAGTAACTCTGCTTGCTTAGAAAGTACATCACTTCTTTAGTCGGCTAGGAAACACCAGCTACATCTAGCTTCAAATGACCAAAAATATTTGACGTGTAAAAGTGTTATGCTTAATCTACTTCCAAAATAAATATAATTTATCATTTATCATTTGCTAGTAACATGAAAGAGTCTCAATTTGCCTTTGGCTATTAGGAACGTGTCGAACTATACGAGTGTAGGGTTCCGTATTTGCACGTCATAATTACCGACTTAGAATGGTAGGTTTTTGTTTGATTCTAATTATTTTTCAATGAAAACCGTGCAAAATTTTCCTTCTCAAAGTTGATACATTTTATAGGTCGGTCGACAGTAACTCGTTAAATTGTAAAGCCTACTTAGCTATGATAGTTTTCCTTTTAAATGCGTTATATATAATGTATAAGTATATCGTGAATTAAGTACCTACTTACCTACTACCATGAATTGTTTCACGACTATGTTCTATTTTGTCTGTGGTGTGACCAGAGATTAGTGGTAGTTGATGTCTGGTCCTGACACAGTTTTTGGTTTTAGTTGATAAGTTATTTTCTTTTAAGTTTGTTTGTTTTGTGCGTAATTTCTGGCGGAATAAACGAGTATTCTTTTTTTTTCTGGGTGTGGTACTTGACTGTGACAAAGCTTAGTAATTTAAAGCTTAATATATCGTGACGGATCCTTGGATAAAAAATTGTTTTCGCACGCCCACAATATTTTCTATACGACCTACAAACACTGCGATAGACTAATATAGTAAAAAAAAATCTCTTTGCCACTTTTTCGGTGTGATTAATATGGATGGGCATACATACATATGAATTTATATTCATCATACTCGTACATAAAAAACTTTTTACAAAAAATACAACCGACTTTTACACAAAAAATCAAAAAAGGTACCTACATCCCCTCCCCTCCCCCCACCTAAACGAACCAATCACATTGGTGTATTAAAAACGTATTGCTCCTTTGCAGAGTAAACTAAGAGGTTGTCAATGTAGATAATGTAGATATTTTTTTTAGATTTTTCGAAAACCGCGTGGTCGATTTCGATAAAATTTTCATGGGACCATTTGGGAAGTGTACCCTTTCCAACAAAAAGAATTTTTCAATTCGGTTGACAAGCGATGGAGTTATGCGCGAACAAACATAAAAAAAATACAAACATCCGAATTGAGAACCTCCTCCTTTTTTAGAAGTCAGTTAAAAATTCCGACTTTCTAGTGCTAAGCGTGTTCAAGCTCGTTCAAAACCACGGACAAACAGACAGACAGACACGACACACATACGACACGACTACGGAACCCTAAAAAGACAACTCCTTTGTTCTCCTTAAAGTTAAAAAAAACAACGCAGGAAAACAGTTCACCAGCCCTACCATGACGTCTTAAATCCATCATGATTCCTATGTCAGAGAGAGACGGAGTTACACAAGACGAATAACAATATCCCTTTCCCTCATACTGAATCGTGATAGCATTGGCACTTCGTAGTACAGCCACAGTTGTGAAAAATCTGTCATTTTGTAATTGTGTTTTGCTAGAACTAAATGTACCTCAGACAAAACATAACATAAATAACAAAATGTTTGTTTCTGGCGCGACACTATTCACATGAAAAATAATACTGTCAGTTGATTTATTTCCAAAAAGCACTAAGCGAGTCAAAAGTTCGAAACTCGAAAATTCTTTACTAATCACTAGTAATTCTTAACTAAAAAGCATTCCTACACTTTGAACATTAGGTTTATCTCCAAACAGTACAGTTTAGAAAGTGAACCCATTCGTTATACAGGGTTCCGTACCGCCAGGCTCTTTAAATATATTATCGTTGTGAAGCTCGATACTTTTCGATAAAAATGCTCATTAAGTACGAGTATACTTTTCAAAGTTTCTTTTAGGGGTCCGTTTGGGGGAATTTTGAAATGGTTAAGTTTTAAGATAGGCTTTTTTTTGGATGGGAAAGTAAAATACGCTGCATTGAGTTTAATTCACGAGCAATACATTATTTTTTTTTCTTTTTAAAAAAAACGTTGCCCCACACTAGTAATTTCTCCTGTGTCGTGGGTGCGTTTACAAACATACAATCTCACATACACAAACAGCCAGACCCGGAACAACTATCTGTAGGTCATACAAATATTTGTTCCGTGCGGGAATCGAACCCACGGCACGTAACGCAGCAGCCAATCGCTCAACCACTACGCCAACTGTGCTATTATGTAGCTTGTAATCGTCTTCATTGTATGTCTATCTCTGTAATAAAAGTCATCAAAATCGGTTCAACGATTTCGGCGTGAAAGCATTACAAACAAATATACTAATTTCGCATTTATGTATTTTATTATTTAGGACTAGCTTCTGCCAGCGACTTCGTCCGCGTGGAATAGTTACTTTACCCCCGATTTTGAAACTCTCAGCCCGATCGGTTTAAAATTGACAAAAGATAGACATGCTGTTTCGGGATGTTTTTTAGATAATTTTATGTAGATGACTTCTTCCGTTTTCCCAAAATTTTCCTTCACTGCTCTGCTCCTATTGATTGTAGCGTGATGAAAAGTATACTATAACCTGCCCAGGAGTATGAAGAATAATTGCACCAAGTTTCGTCAAAATCGGTCGAGTAGTTTTTGTTTCTATAAAGAACATACAGACAGACAGATAGACAGACAGACAGAAAGACAGACAGACAGACAAAAATTTTACTGATTGCATTTTTGGCACCAGTATCGATCACTAATCACCCCCTGATAGTTATTTTGAAAATATATTCCTTGTACAGAATTGACCTCTCTACAGATTTATTATAAGTATAGATTACGCCTGTTTGTTGGGTTTGGCTATAGATGTGACAGCTAATTTATATACAAAGATATTTTAAAGAGGAGATTTGTAAGTTTGTAACGAATTAACTCAAAAATTACTCGACTGATTTCAAAAGATCTTTCACCATCAGAATGCTACATTATTAAGATAATGTACCATTCTAATGGTGAAAGAAGAAAATTGAAACCAACCTTGGCAAACGTTGCTTAAGCGCAACGCTTGCCAAGGTTGGTCTGTGGATGGGTGACCATCTTAACATATCGAGTTTCCTCCGTCCCTCGGAAAGCACGTTAAGCCCTTGGTTCCGGCTGTCATTTGTAGATCTTTGGTAGTCGTTATGGATTGCCAGAAGCCAGTAAATCTGACTCCATTCATGCCAAGAAGTACCGTTGTTACCCAGTTAGGTATTTGGGTTGTGGAGGTCTGGTAGGCAGCCGCTCCACGTTAAATAATGGTATTCAGCTGAATCTGGTATGACTGGAAGCCGACCCCATTATAGTTAGAAAAAGGCTAGGCAGATGATGATCTTGTCTAATGCAGAAAAAAATAATGCAATTTAAATCCCTACATCTGAATCGCTCCACCCAGCTCACGCTTGCCACATATTAAAAAAATATATACTTAGGTACAGTCGGTGATAGCAATTAACTGACCCCCCTAAAAATTACTCGATTTTACACCCTATGCTCATAACATTAAACGTTATTCAATATGTATGAGTCTATCAGACTAACACTACTCGTTGAACAGAAACAATAAATAATTTTGATACGCAAACTTGAGCTTTAAGAGGTTGGTATTAGGTCATTTATTTATAACTGTTCACCTATTTTAATAAGTGGGTAGTTAGACGTCAATATGCGTATTCAACCAAAACTGCTATAGATATGACATTAAGAATATGGGGTAGAAGAATAAATTGAACAAGATATTCTATGCACAAATAGCAGTGAATACGCGCGAACATTTTTACCTTGCCTTACTATATTGTAAAAATCCACGCTTTTTTCCTTTTTATTAACTGTTATCAGTTTTGATAGTTTAATCGTCATGTCCAAGTTGAGTTGAGTGATTATTTAAAATACAAAATAATCTATTTGCATGAGGAGAATGTTGGTATTAAAGCGATTACTACGAAACTTAATATAGCGGTAAGTGTATTCTTTTTTATGCTTCATTTATAATTATAGTTATTCCTTAATTCGTTAGTTGGCTTAAAAGCCGGTGAATGTAGAATAATAGAAAATTAACTATGTTTCATTATGAGTCTAATTTGAGATCATTTATAGGTCTATTTTGATTTATATTATCTAAATTGACAAACGTATTTTTGCAAACTTAATCGATAAATTATGTTTACCTATTCGTTACTAAAATTATGCTTATTGTGTTGTTTCAGAGAAATACAGTCAGATTGTGGCTAAAACGTTTGACGTGTGGTTTTAATATTCAAAAAGATCATCCTGGACCAAAACCATTCATGAGAGGAAGTGATTGTTGTTGAATATGGTGCGCGGTATGCGGGACCGCTTGCAACAAGTAATAGAAAAAAATGGTGCTCCACTTCGCTATTAAAAGCATATTATAAATGACTTGAGTAACCAGTGTTTTTCACAAACAATACTAACGTATGTCAGTGTGTGTGTTAAAATTAACTATTGTTATAATATCTAACGAAGTATTTCGAATACCTAGTTTTTTGTCAAAACCTTATAACTAAAATAACTACTCACAAAACAAATTGATATATAGTAGGTAGACCTTCAACGTATAATGCCGTTTTATTTAGTTAAATGATATTTAATGTGGTGATGTTATTGTTATGAAATAGAAATACATACCTATATTTCTAAATATTATAACATGCTGATTCACTACATTAAACTCAGTGCATTTAACAACGTTATTAGTAAAATAGTAAGTAGGTAAATATTATCATCTTCGTGTCGTCATCAATATCATTTATGTTATTCTTATAATATTTTTTTTATAAAATATAATCGTTTTTAACATCATTTTGGTTTTTTATTTCTGTTCATTTTTTATTCTTTTTTTGTTGCTAAAGTTATAATTTATTATTTATAACATAAAATAAATTTACAAAACAGACACAAACGCGTCAATCACGCTGGTTACGAACTCACAACCTCGAATTGTCAGCTCACTACAGTCACCACTAGACCACTCGAAACATATTTAACGTGAGCGAAATTACGTATTATATTACAAGTAAAAATAATATTCAAGATCATACCTACCTTAACACTGCGTATTAAAGATCAAATTCGAATAACTATTTTATTGATCGTAGACGTTGAACCAGTTGCCTTACTGCTAACAAGCAAAAGGTTCAAATTCGTTTAATTTTTAGGGGGGTCAGGTAATTGCTATCACCGACTGTACACCCAGAATGTCACCATAATTGAGTTGCGAACTTTGCTTGTTGCTAAATACTTGAGTTTCCTTAGATATTACCAAGTTTTCTTGAAAGGATATTTTTTTTTCGAAGTTTTTCTTCTGAATGTTATTCGGAAAGTTTTTTTATTTGACACCTTCGATGTACCTAGTTTTGGTTTAGTTCAGTGATTGGATGGGAGTCGATGAACTCCAAATATGTTTCGAAAGAATAGGTTCTAATCAGTGATGTATTTACGTATTTTCATAAAATTCAGTACATAAACATCAATATTTAGTTCAATCAAATATCAATTTTATTTACCCTCGTCCGTGCGTCACTGCGGGTGCCAACTGAAACCCAGTGCTGGGTGTCTGACGCCCAGCAAATGCTGAGGTGGTAACCCTTTCGGTTCGGACACGCTCGGCGCATTCTGTACTTTTCTTCTCCTTTAATGTTTGTTTGTAACCGTTGTGCTGTGTATGTCCTGAATAAAAGTTAAATTACCCAAAGTAATGCGCGTGGCTGAATTTGAACCTGCGACCTACAATTCGCAAGTCGGGGCCGTTACCACTCGGCCACCACTGCTAATATGCTATAAAACAGCATATCTTATTCAAATTTAAATTTAATTGATAGGTACATAGCATAGTAGCATATGATATAAACGCCAATAATAAGCTGATATCAGACGAAACAGTTCTAAACGAAGTCATATATTGAACACTAGCAGTGCCCCACGGTTTCACGCGCGTTGTTCCCGTTCCGGTGGCAATACGGGAATAATATATATATATAGCCTATGCTACTCAGGGTGAGTGTAGCTATCTAATAGTGAAATAATTTTTGAAATCGGCGCTGTTTTTTTTTGAGTTTATTTATTACAAACATACTCACACACAAACACAAAAATACAAATTTTTTCTCTTGATGATGCTTGTGTAGATTGAAAACCGACCCACAAAGCATAGTTATTAAAACCACAGTAATGAAAGTTATGAGCAATTGAACTCCGATCTAACCAATTAAAGGAAAACTATTAATTGACGATCGGTCTCGCACATTTTGTAGAAATTATTTTCTAATAATTGAACACGTTTTGTGGTGGAATGAGGTTTATTTGTGAGAATGAATGGTTTAAAATTGATGTTTTGCAGCCTTTGTTGGAATATTATTATTTTTTATTTATTTTAATTTATTATCTATAGTACTGTATTTCCTTTTCTCTTTAAAATCCATCCAAAGTTTGTCTTGAAAAGATTGCTTTTAGCGATAAGGCCGCCCATTGTGTCACCCTATGTAATGTTTTGTTCATCTATATTTTCTGTAACATGTATGGTGTACTTAATAAAGAGTATTCTATTCTATTCTTTTCATAATTATGTTAGGGTCGGCCTTCAGTCTCACAGGTGTATATATAGCTTAAGGCGCGTCCCCGAGCAAAACGCAGCGGTAGCCGTTTTTTGTGTAGTTTTTAGGAGCCATCTTCTCATTATCCATTAGAAATATCAACAAATAAAAAATACATGAAATTTCTACATAATCTTGATTCCAAAATGGTAGTTTTATTTTTTTATTTTTAAATCGCAATGTTTAATTATAGAGCCGCAACGAAACGACAGAAATGAGAAAGAATTATTTTTAAAATGCATCTCCTTGTAAAATAACCATTATTTTGGTTTGCTACTTAAAGTAATGGATAGGTAATTTAATAATAAACATTTTGCTAGTTTTATTTTTTCTTTAACTCGAAAATTTGATTTTATATAGATTTTACTACAAAATCTGAGCGTAATCGCTACGAATCTTGCGGGTGCGGCGAAGAGGGAACGAATGCTCAAGGTTATTTGGTCAGGGTACCGCCTTAATTAGGAGGTCCCTGATGACTACTTGGGGTTTTAAAGTCAAGTCAAGAGTGAATAGGTTACTTTTGGGCAAGCATTGCTTTATCGGCAACCACATTATACCATTCCATCATGTTGTCAAAATAGAGCCAGTCAATACCAAAATGGGGGCTATTTTAACGAATCCATATTAAGGATATTGCTTTTTTTGTTTGTCTCTTAAACTCACATTATTGATATTTAGTTCATACTAGCTGCTGCCCGCAGCTTCGCCCGCGTGAATGTCGGAAATTATCCCAAGAGAACATAATCCCGGGATAAAAAGTATCTGTTACTTCTAGTACCTCCCAGAATATGTGTACAAAGTTTCATGATGATTCGTCAAGTAGTTTTGGCGTGAAAGCGTAACAAACATCCACGCTTTCACATTTATAATATTAATAAGTAAGGATTCATTTATTCATATTTATTTATTCCTAGTCATTTATTCATATTCATTTATTTGCATCTACAATGTTGGTAAGTTGTTACAAACAGGCTTAGAGCTATGCATTATTGTAGACCTTGTTTGGGCACAGCAATATATTTTTTGATACTTAATTTAATTGAGCATTACATACACCAGGGCATTTTTCATTATACATATTATTCAAATTATTTATTAAAAGATTAAAATAAAAATTGAAAATTAGAATAGCATGTCAAATAAATTGACACGTATTAGAAAAGCACGTGCTGTGCCCTGTTTGTCTAAAAACACATGTCTCTAAATAGGTCACCTTATCTTTCCAAATCTAAGATGGTTAAGAAGGCGTCCAAAGTAATGTTTATTTTAGCTCCAAGTGTGGGTATTTTCACAATAACATCCCCCCAGGAGCGATAGTCGAATTGGTCTTTGCGGGAGGCCTATATTCGGGGGCTGGAATTAGGACACCGGGTAACACGGAGTTCGGATAATATTTTTGCTAATTATAACGTAATGTCAGTGGCGTGCAGTGGTTCGAGTTGGGTAGGCCAGAAAATAATGTCCAAAAAAAAAAAACACACCACATTATTCAGGGTTGAAATGTGGTGTTTCTTTTTTTTAAATAGGCTATTTAAAAAAAAAACTCATTTCATTAAAAGTCAACCCTGAATAATGTTATTATTTTTCAAAACTTATTTGGACATTTTCTCTGGCCTACCCTAACTCGAACCACATAATGTTATATTAAAATAGTCTTCATAAATGACAAGAAGTATGTATGTATGTAATAAATAAGTAATATGTTTGTAATACGACTTTCAATGTTTTAAAATAACCAAACCGATTTTCATGAGTCGAAGATAGTTAAAGGCTTAAAGGCTTGGTAGTAAACGTTAAAATAGGTACAGATCTTCACCTCCATTATATTATAAGTAATCCTCGGTTGTACTTACCACGTCAAAACACAATTAATCTTCAATTATAGTACTAAAACCATAATTCACTTTCATTAAAAAAAATATAAACACTACTGTGTTTACATGACATCCTTACTTTAAATATCCCATTCAATATTGCATCGTAAATGATCTAAAGTAAGTGGTCAGTATAACGCTAGGGCTGTCCCTTTATACCAACTTAATATATTTAATTTGATAGTGAATTTTGGCACAGTGATAGATTAGACCCTGAAACTATAGGCTAAAATACATGCGAAAATAAAAAGTAACGCGAGCAACGGGCGAAAGTAATTTTATTCATTTTTGTTCTACCAATGAATTAATGGTAGGCTCCCAGTCTGACTATTACTGAATTTAGCTGAATTCTAGTATTTTACACGGACCAAGTACTTTCTGACTTCCAAAGCCTAGTAACTGGGTACCACGATACCCAGTTTTTTTTTTGGGTTTGTAATCATCAAATGACTTCTCCCGCTCTGGGGGAGCGGAAGGGAGTGTAAGACTCTTACTTACTAAAACCCACCCGTGATCCTTGTTGTGCCCTTTGCGTTCCAGGGCCGCGGTGACTCTTTCAAACAATTTCTGCAACACAGCCTCCTGCTTGTCAGTTTTTCGGGCTTTTCATTTTATGTGTACTGTTTGATCACCCATCTAAAGCCTGACCTTGCCAAACATTGCTTGATTTATGTTATATTTGTATTTTCAAATATGTTCGTCATTGTCTCATTTAAATTAAAATTAATAGGAGAAACAGTATCGATATTTATATTTATTTACTCGTATCTACATATATCAATGTTATTTAATACCAGCTCCAGTATACCAGTTCAATTAAACTAGGTATGCACTAATACGCGTTCATCCTAGTATTTTTCCAAGAATACTCCCCGATACGGTGAAATATCAACCAAGTATCAGTGTAATTTATGCTTGTGTGCTAGGGATTAGATTGTCTATGCTAATCTCCGTTCCAGGAAATACCTAGGTCCTAGGATTATGTAGTTTATTAGAAGAGGTAGATTGCATCGGAACTGGTTTTAATAATGTCTTTTGAGCTCTAAGTTAGAACTATTATGCATGGACGTAAACTTGTTATGTGTTCCTTTATTTCAAGTATGGCTTACGGTTAACGTAGGTATTATAGAAAATGATAGAATATTATTTTAAAACCATAATTAGTAAAATGTAGTATTTTCTTTGTAAAATTAATTAACATATAAGGTACTCCTAAAGGTAAAACTGACATGTTATTTTTTAAGTTTATATTAGTTCTTTTTTTATCCTAAGGTGTCCGGTAGATATCGCTGTCAGCGGTAAGACCGACGTTGTACCCTTGGATTTAAGTTTGTGTAAATGAGTTGTGTAATTCTTTTTTATTGCTTTGTAAGAAGCTGTATATATCTAGTTATAACAGTATTGTATTGTTGCATAAACAGAAAACTTCTGCAGGAAAATCCTATACTAGCCAACCATGGATAGGCAACTGGAACCCATGCTCAGAAATCACCAACGCACGATAAAAGCAAAAGCTTAATCATTTACTAGCAGCGCCCTGCAGTTTCACCCGCATAGTTCCAGTTTCCGTGGCAATACGGGGATAAACTATAGCCTATGACACTCCACAATAACGGAGCTTTCTATTGGTGAAATAATTTTGAAAATCGGTAAGTAGATCCAGAGATTAACTCTTACAACGCCACAAACTCACAAACGTTCCTCTTTATAATATTAGTATAGACCAGCAGCGCCCCGCAGTTTCACTCGCATAGTTCCCGTTCCCGTGGTTAAGCAGGGATAAAATAAAGCCTATGTTACTTGCTGATACTGTAGCTATCCATTGATGGTTAAAATCGGTCCATTAGTTTCAGAGTTTATTCGGTACAAACAAACAAACGAAACAATTTTTCTTCCTTATAATATTAGTACAGATATAAAATAGTCTATAATGAAGAACCACCGAAGTTTAATATCGCCTTTATCCAATATATTGTATTTAAATACAGTATTGCATTATGCTAATTTCTTACCTCAAAGCCAATTTAACATGGAAATTAGACAGTATTATATGAGCGTGTGGGTTTGTTCACTGAATCATGATTTTATCTTAGGAGATAATACATTACATGCGCAAAAAATATTTGTAAAGCAATCTGTCTTGATAAAAAATATCTTTTTTTTCAATAATTATTAATAGGGTCGCATTTGTCCACAAGCTTACCTGATGAAAAGCAATGATGTGATCGACGATGGAACCAGTAAATCATAGTGTTTACTATTGATATAAAAAGCCCCAGATTGTGGCTCTTATTCTTCCTCTGTTTCTTCTCAATAAGAAATACTTTCGTTTTGAGCAATAAAATTTGCGCAATAATCTAATTCTTTGACCGGTTTTAGATATGTACATAGGCTCATAGGTTTTAGTGCCTCATTAAAAATATTGGTGATCAATATAAAATACCAGGTATATTTCGTTACGAATGTTCGGCAACCCTACAAAATGCATTTTTGTACTGCATCATATTCACAATTATCCATTTAAGTTGTTTTAAAAATCAACTTTATGATCAACCTTAAAAGTTCAAAATTAGTTCGCCTATATTTTTATTGTGGCTGAACATAAGACTTTTAATAAAAAACACTTTAATACCCAACATTAAGGTTTAAAATGCTATCATAATAACCCTTCTGAAGATTACCACTTAAAATATTTGTTACGGTAATACACTCCAGTTGGTCGTAATAAAGTATAAATTCGTTTGTTTATCGGTTTTCTATAGAAGTTCTTGCTATAATTATTTCGGTTCCTGTACTTTAATGATAATGATTGTCGGTTAGTCCATACAGTAGGATTAATAATTTCCTTCATGTGGCTAGGAATTCCTTAAAAAGCTGTTTTTGATTGATGGTTGTTTCCCGATATAGTATATACATAAGATGTACCATCTTTTCGAGGAAATAGAAGAATTATTGATATCAATACTTCTAATACTAATACTACAACGCTGAAGTGTTCGTTCGTCTTTGTTTATTTAAACGAGCTAATCTCAGGAACTACTGGTTCGAATTGAAAAAATGTTTTTGCGTTGGATAGCTTATTCATTTAAGAAGCCTAGGTATAGCCTTCTTTCTTTCAACATCAAGAAACCACCAATAAGAGCGATGAATCGATGATCATTGTTGCAAAAGTGGTATTTTTTTCTCTGTATCTTATGTGATGCAGACGAAGTTGCGTGGATCAGCTAGTGACATTATATATTTACCTACTTACTGCCCCGCTAGTCTAGAGGAGCTCGTGGCTAAATTATAACAGCCGCACGGGTCGATCTTCGAGGTCGAGCAACGCTTGCCGAGGTTGGTCTGTGGATAGATGACCATCTTAACATAGCGAGACTCCTCCGTACCTCGGAAAGCACGCTAAGCCGTTGGTCCCGGCTGTCGTTTGGAAATCTTTGGCAGTCGTTACGGCTTGTCAGAAGCCAGAAAATCTGACACCAGTCTTGTCAAGAAGTACCGTGTTCCCCAGTTAATGGGTTGTGGAGGTCTGGTAGGTAGCCGCTTCACGTAAAATACTGGTATTCAGCTGAATCTGGCTTGACTGGGAGCCAACCCCGATATAGTTGGGAAAAGCTAGGCAGATGATGATGACTGCCCCGCAAGTCTCGTGGTCGCATGCAAAATATATACATACATATATATTTATTTTTGAGAACGGGGTCTTTTGGCAGACACTTTTCTCCTAAAATTTAAGCTATGCGTATAATTGGGAAAAACGTATATTAGTAAACTTATAGTTCTATCTTCATACATAACATGAAAACCTGTAGTCTATGGTTTGAAACTAACTCACCGGCTTCATCTATCTTAAAATGAACAGAAATATTGGACGTGTAGAAGTGTTATGTTTAACCTACTTACAAAATAACTATTATTTATCATTTAACTTGTTAAAATAACATGATTTGTTCGGAACCATTTGTGTTTTTTTTTTGAATAATGTATTCGTCACAAAAAAAAGTAAAATTTTCGATGTAAATTCTTGCACCATTCTGGATTTATTTTGTTCCTCTTTGATAGCCTTGGTCGGTTGCAAAATTTGCCCTAGGAACGCAAATGGCATTAGGAGAAACACGGGTGGCTTTTACTCAGTAATAGTCTGACACTCCCTTACGCTCAACCCAGAGCGGTAGAAAACATTTTATGACAACCCGTCCAAAAAAAAAGCCTAACTTCTAAATGACAGCCTCCTTCTTTCTTTGTATGGGAAATCATTCACCCTTTTTTTTTGGATGGGAAATCATCAAATGACTTCTCCCGCTCTGGGCGGAGCAGAAGGGAGTGTCAGACTCTTACTCACTAAAACCCACCCGTGATCCATCTTGTGCCCTTTGCGTTCCGGGCAGCTGTGACTCTTTCGAACAAATTCCGCAAACCTAGCAGCTAAGTTTTAGCACCTTCAAACTTACTTGAAATAAAGAACTAAATCTTCCACATCCACATGGGCTCACACAGCTGCTAAAACATCTCACTGAATACTGGTAACTCAATACACTTAATAAAGTTCGGTATTTTCTAGTTATGATTGTTCAATTTTCCGCAACCCTAGCAGGCACTGGCCCTATGAGGCCCCGTCTTCGTACGGCTCTTTGAGGCGCGCGTGGAACACGACGTGCTGCCGACTCGGGCCTGGTTGCTATCGGACGGCGAGCCACCCATAGCTTGCCATCAGCAGGCCCGCGCCTACGGTGGCCGGGAATCGCCCTGCGTTTCCCGACGCCCGGGGCGTCTTCTTCTGTTGCGGCGGCTGGGGCGAGAGGTGTCCCTCTCTCGCACGCGTTTCGCTTCCTCCTTCGCTAGCATTATTGCTTCCCAGAAGGAGGCGACCGCTTCATGCCTCCTCGCTCCTGGTTCAAACCATGGGTTTTCAACTGGGGTTTTGTTATACCCTAGAATATGATATGAGCTAGACATTTGGACTTAAAAATGAAAACACATAAGTGCCTACTTACTATACAGCTATTAGATACATATCAGAGCAATCGTTAATCGTCACGATTCCGTGACAACGACTAGATTGTATCCAAAAGGGTGGGTGTCGTATCACGCACGATCTTGACTAAAAGCAAGCTTTATAAATATGCATGAGAATAGTTAATTTAACACAAAAATAATGTGTTGATTGTAGATTACAAATCGTTTAGTGGGATCGACGATAAATGCTTGTAATAGGGTAGTTGATAAAAAAATCTGATTAGTCCGTCAGATAGATTTCCAAAAAATTAGACACTTATTAACTTAAATATATGCTATATATTATTTTAGAAAAAATGGAAATTTCAAAAACAAATCCAATGTAACATACATCAAAATGTTGACCCACTAGCGTTCAGTTGTTTTTAAAACTTTTGACATGTTGGCCAATCGGGAATGTGACATAATGGGAAGTAGCCATCCAAACTAACAACAACTATTCTTAAAATCGGTTTTGTGGTTTATGCGTGAAAGTGTGACAAACAAATAAACTGAAATTCGCATTTGTTATATCAGTTAATAGATAGTATAGAAAAGATATATAATTATAGATAAACTACCTAACCTATAGAAGAATCGGTGGGTGTGTTGAAATTTGTTAAGGAAAGTTCAAAAACCCACGCGGAAGAAGTCGCGCACAAGTAGTTAGTGTGTCATAAAATAAACGCGCCTAAGTATTTTAGAGTTTGTACACTTGACACACCACAAAAGGCGACGCCACACATCCTCGAATTTCCAATTGTTTCAACACTAACAACATTTTCCCAATCACACTGCCTTTTAAGGGACTTGTCAAACTGTATCCATTTTACAAGTCCTGTAAGACCAAAAGCCAATGTACGTTAGAAACAAAAAAAAAACTAAGGAAATGTATATTTTTTGAGACAATTGTTTTGAATTAGCGTTCACCAAACATGGTAGACACAGATGTCAGACTTGTCGTGTTAATTCACGCTCTTGTCGCAGTCGCGAGTGTGGAGTGGCTCTTAGCTTGTGACGTAGGGCCACTTGGTGGCGTAAATTAGAAGCGGCAGCGATTTGGAAAAAATAAAAAAAAACGAATGAAGAAAAACTTCCTTTCGTAGTATGTAAATATATTAACTAAAGAGTGTGTGTATAATCAACTAGCATCGCCCCGCGGTTTCACCCGCATAGTTCCCGTTCCCTTGGGAATATGGGGATATAATATAGCCTATATTCACCGGAGGTAGTGTAGCTTCCCAACAGTGAAAGAATTTTTCAAATCAGTCAAGTAGTTTCGGAGCCTATTCAATGCAAACAAACAAAAAAACAATCATATTATTCCTCTTTTTGTTTATTATTAATATTAGTTTAGATATTGTATATTAGTAGTGAAAATTAACATTTTATTGTAGATACATCATTTAGTTCATCTAATTCATTATATACTTCATCAGCACAATCCCCGTTTGAAATGTAACTTGGTTTCAAAAATATTGTCTTCTTTCCGATATAATATGTGGCTGCTAACACTTTTTTCCATAATAATAATTGGTTTTCAAGTAACGTGATTCAAGGTACAAGAAATAATTATACCACATGAAATGAATTATACTCTATTAAGTACATATAACAAAATATTTATTTTAAAAACAAATGCATAAATGTTTGTCGTTTGACTCGCAGTAATATTTACACTTACAACTCAACCTACCTACTTGTATCAATACAAATAAAATAACGAACGCAAATTGAATTTTAATTATTTGCAAAGCTGCGAAATTGTTTGTTTTAATCCATAATTTAATATGCGAGCACAGTAATGTCACAGTAGAAATATGGAACAGTACAGAAACTACGAACAAACGATAGAAACGGCACACTCACACAGACGCGCACATCTACGAGGCCGCTAAGGGATCTTCGCGGTGCTCTCAGTGGCGGGTGCCGTGTTCATAGATAATACCTAGGCTATTATAATGGCTATAGATGGGCCACTCAGGTTTTCGTTTTGCAAAAACTGAGTAGGTACCCAAGCACAGATTTTTAATACTAGTATTAAATCCCTATACCGAAGACTGATTGTAATTTATATTGTACTAGCTGCTGCCCGCGACTTCGTCCCCGTGGAATCCCCGATTTTAAAACATTCTTTATCGCTGCTCCGCTCCTGTTGGCATAAGCGTGATGATATATAGCCTAAAGCCTTCCTCGATAAATGGTCTATTCAACCCAAAAATAATTTTTCAAGTTGAACCAGGAGTTCCTGAGAGTAGCGCGTTCAAACAAACAAACAAACAAACTCTTCAGCTTTATAATATTAGTATAGATTATAATTTATATAACATATGGAATAAATGAATTCTTAAGAGTATGAAAAAATAAATTACCATAATTTTACGACAACATTATATTCTAGTCTAGTCAAAGGAAATTTAGCCTTCGAAACATACACATAGGAACGTACTTACTTCACAATATTAGTAACAATAATTTTTCAACATAAGCAATCCTTTATCAAAATTTTAGGGCAGATATTAGGTATAATTGAAATGGAATAAAATGGCATAGAAATGATAAACAATATTCAGTTTGTATTTTTATTACAATGGCATTATTTACATTTTGACCAAAGAAGAAAGTCGCATGGAATAACATGCACTAACGCATTTTCGCGTGACTATTTCTCCCAGTCAACTCCTACCGCAAGCCGTGTTAAAGAACTTCGTTCCAATAAAACACTTATTGCAAACATTAAAAGTGACAACCCTAACACTCTACTGGAGCGTAGGTAATTATTTCAACAAATGGGCTTAGTTTCCATACTGTTCCATATTTTTACTGTGGTAATGTTAAGCATGAAATGTTTAATGTAAACTTTAATTATAAAGGCAAAGTGCTTCCAGTTTCAGTAAACACTAATTTAATATTTTACTTTTTGTTTTTCTAGTAAATATACAAATGGTGTCTGACTGTTTGAGTAATGTTTGCTACTTCGTATGTTATATATCTGAAACATATTTTTTAAACTTATTTTATACGGCCTAAAAACTGTCGTTGGTAACTTATTCCTAAAAATTATCACAAATAATCACAACCAATGGAAAATATTTTTTTTTCTTCTTCTAACATAACAAGGCTGGCAAAGTAGTTGAGCGATTGGCTGGTCAGCTGCGTTTCGCGGGTTCGATCCCCGCAGGGAACAAATATTTGTCTGTACTACAGATAATTGTTCCGGGTCTGGCTGTGGCCGTGTGTGTATACAATGTGGGATTTTATATTTTTAGACGCATCCACGATACAGGAAAAATTCCTAGTGTGGGACAGTTTCTTTTTTAATAAAGAAAATATTAAAGAGCATAGGCAACCTTACAACGAGAGTGAATGATAGCGATACAGTTGAAAAGAATGGAATGAGAAAACTTCGGATAACTTGAGACGAGGGTAGGCTGATAATAAGCATAATCAGCCTTTTTAATGTTCCCACTGCTGGGACACAGGCCTCCTCTCTAGGAGAGGAAAAGGGCCGTAATCCACCACGCGGTTCCAGTGCGGGTTGGTGAATGTCTCTAGGACATACCGGTTTCCTCACGATGTTTTCCTTCACCGTTTTGAGCGCAGTGGTAATGAAATAATTTACACAAAATAATGCGCCTGGCTGGGTTTGAACCCGCGACCTACAATTCATAAGTCGGGGCCGTTACCACTCGACAACCACTGCTCTGTAACTAGAGGATGATGACCTAAAACTTCATGAAATCGCTTCTACTCAGCTCCCGGTAGCCGCTTACACTATTACTTACAAAGAATAACCTCACTTATGTAGCTACAAACTGAATACCTACTTAAGACAAACAGTGTTGAATTGATAACTCATTTACATCTTCTGTGTTATTGAACACTGATGCAGGATTGGAGGTTAAGGGCTTTTGCATAAATTGATCGATTTGTGATATTTAATCAAGGGCAAAAGAATTGCTGGTCAGTCGAATGATTTTTCAGCACAAGAAACTTGGCTCGTTCGCAATAGGCTTTTAAATTAAAATGGCATCTTAGCGTTAAGAGAATCTAATTGTTTTAGAAGTGTTAGTTGTTGTCAGTTTGCGCTTACTATGGGAATGCGAAATCTCCTTGAAAACACGTGATTTATTCCTTGGTAGGTACCAATAAATCAATTAAAAATAGGACACCATGAAAGCGAAAAAAAAAGCCGGAAAAACATCGTAAACTTTCTTGATTTATGGCTTTATAGTTGCCAAGGCAGTCGAATGATGATTCAAGAATTCACTAAGTTTCATTGTCACTGTACGTGTTTTGGTAATAACGATAACGTATAATTGTAATTGCAGACTCTTTGCATGGGTGCTAATAACTGTTAGTGCTAACAGTAATTGAAATAAATAATTAGTATACCTACACTGTAGATCCTAGCTTCCAGGAATGGCGAAAAATACGAAATACGAATAAAACAATGATTATAATAATACTATTTTTTATATTTTTATAAAAATATTTAAAAATGTGATAAATAAGTACAAAAAATGAATAAATAGAATAATAATAATAAAAGTTTATTTCAGACATTAGCGCCCATAAAGTTGAAATTGAAACTTATACTAAAACAAGACTTAAACTACACACACAAACGAATAGTAAATTTAAATAAATAAAAATGAAAGATATAACGGTTAAAACTACCCACCATTTCTCACCAAAGAAGCCAAAACAAACGTACCACGTAAAATAGGTGAGCACATTTATTTTGTCTCTCTTAGTAAATGAACCGTATAGAATACAGCTCTTACTATAACATTAACAGAATTAACATTATATTTGTACCATACTCCAAATCGCTACCTCTCAGCTTCCCGCTTCCCGCTAATAATGCGACCAACAAAGTTCACTAACCTTAGTTCGTCTCGCCGCTAACTCAACACCCACTTCAGACAGTGTCATATTAACAACCAATATACCTCCATTGTTTCTTTTGTTTATGCCACATAACAATTATTATTATTAATAATAGTAATATTGAAGGCGCCTTCTTTGTATGGGAAGAGATTTTTGGCCTGAAGGACGTTTTTAGGTTAATGGTATTTTATGTAAGGAGTTATTTTGGGTTTATGGTTATTAATCAAATTAATTGTATATGGCAGCAATAGTCGGGGCCAGGTTTGTGTTTTTTTTTCGGAAGAAAACTCGTGTGACGTTACTACTCGCTACAATTTTTACCGAGCCGTGACATCACAAGCCCCCACTCCTGATATTTGATGCTTTGTATCTTTGTCAGTTTCTATAGATTTGATAAAGGAAAAAATACGTTTCCAATATTTTTCTATAATCTAACTAACGGAATCATATATTTTTTACTCAGGAAACATCTCTATACTTCGTTTTTCGCACAGGTCAAATCATTTAAACGCTTCCCTTTACAAACGGTTCCTTAAAGATTCAAATAGTTTCAGTACTGACCCTTAAAACAACTACCTACTTAATTAGAATAATCACTACATAGTAGTATAAAACAAAGTCACTTCCAACTATCTGTCCCTATGTATGCTTAGATCTTTAAAACTATGCAACGAATTTTGATGCGGTTTTTTCATAGATAGAGTGATCGAAGAGGATGGTTTGTATGTATAATAAATGCATAATATAATAGAGATTAAGTATCAGCATTGCAACCGTGCGAAGCCGGGGCGGGTCGCTAGTATTAGTATATTTTTATGTTTTACTCCTTAAGTTTAAAAAAAAAAGAACGGACATATGGCAACGTTGACAGTTCTTAAAAGCGCCATTTAATCATTGGTACTCGCACATGGTTATCAAAAGCCATGTAATTAAATAGTGTGATAGGAAATAAACATCTGTTTGCCATGTCGACGTTTGTATCTATGCGCGAGTTTGTATCTGTGACCCTGAACGCAAAAGGCGTCTGATTAATGATTAGCCTACGTAATTACTTAATACATAGCCAAATATATGTATGTACTATCTTCTGCCCGCGACTTCGTCCGCGTGGAATAGTTACTTTACCCCCGATTTTGAAACTCTCAGCCCGATCGGTTTAAAATGGACAAAGTTTCATACAAACTTTTATCCCCTGTTTTATCCCCTTGGGGGTAGAATTAATCAAAATCCTCTCTTAGCGGATGCCTACGTCATAACATCTACCTGCATGCCAAATTTCAGCCCGATCCGTTCAGTGGTTTGGGCTGTGCGTTGATAGATCACTATGTCAGTCAGTCACTTTTGAGTTATATATATTTAGATACTGTCTTCAAAAATATTCATCATCCGCCTAGCCTTTTCCCAACTATATTGGGGTCGGTTTCCAGTCATACCGGATTCAGCTGAATACCAGTATTTTACGTGGAGCGGCTGCCTACCAGACCTCCACAACTCAATAACTGGGGAACACAAGTACCGTCTTGGCAAGACTGGTGTCAGATTTTCTGGCTGTTGACAATCCGTAACGACTGCCAAAGATCTACAAATGACAGCCGGGACCAACGGCTTAACATGCTTTCCGAGGCACGGAGGAAACTTGTATGTTAAGATGGTCACCCATCCACAGACCAACCTTGGCAAGCGTTGCTTAACCTTGAAGATCGACCTGTGCTGCTGTTATTCTTTAGCCACGAGCTCCTCTTAAAATATGAATGCTAAGAAATTCTGGCTTAAGAATCCGATTCGCAAGAGACAAAGTATTTTCAAAACGGGTGTCACGTTTTTATGATGTTGAAAAAGTCTAGAAAAGGCGGTGTCAGGTAATCTTTATGACCTGAAATAGTCTTTACTGACCTTTTTTTCTGAATGTTTGTATACCTCGGGTGCCACATTACATTGTCACACGTACCTAGTTACTTGCGTAGTAAGTAAATCTTTATTATCTGTCAAAATAACACAAAAATATAAGGTACGGAATTATCAATATATTAATAAAAGACTGCGGTCTATAAAATGTGTTTATGATTAGGGCTAGATTTTGCCACGGAAATTAGGTAAAGCCTGTTTTTTTCGTACTAATATTATAAAAAAGAAAGAATTTTTTAACTTTAAAGAGCCAGCCTTCTTTTGAACGTCAAATTTTACATAAAGACAGTCCCACAAAACGCCCACCCGTCACCATTTCCTATTGTTTTAGCTGGGAAGAAGTGGCGCAACAAACTCCCCAGCAACACATTTGTCTGTAGCGTTTTAAGAACTTGAATTTGTACAATAGTATGCAAAGTCATTAATACATGACAAAGGGAGAAAAGCATGATAACTATCCAACATGGAAATCACAAATCAATCCACCATAAAACATTTTAAATAGCAGATTGTGTCAATAAAGTAAAAATAGATTGACTTACATAATCAACAGATAAAAAAAAAACAATAATATACGATTTTATATAAACTCTGAACACTGGGTACCATAGAAATATAAAATACAGGAGAAGTGGCAAGGGGGCGTGTCGGTGTCCTCGCGACATGCTCTGGGCGAGCATGTCTTACGCAATGGTCGAATCCGCGAACTAGTGCGCTTACGACCGTGAGCGTGATAAAATATAAGAATGCCGTGTTGTTCAGTGTTTTCTTGTAAAAACCGAAGCATAAACCAAAACTTTGTTAATTATGGAATCACTTACCATATCAAAATACAAGTATTTTACTATATTTGTCTTTAAAATCATGAAAAACAACAAATCGTAAAATATTTCTTGCTTATACTATGTTATTTTTGTTTTCAAATGTCACAGCGACAATAACATATTACAATGAATACACTGCTCCTTAACCACTACCTAAGTTTGTCGCTAAGTGACTGGATGAGCAATGTAAAAATCACAAAACGATACTTTAGCAAGCCGATGTATCGCATAGTACGGCCGCTGCTTCTTGCCGCGAGTTAGTGATGTAATTGTGCAGATACACTGTCGACAACAATGTCGATTGTTGAATGAAATATTACAAAAGTGTACCAAACTTTCTTAGATTGCAATAAATTTTTGGTAAATAATCGTTCAAGTGTTTTTGGCTTTGAATTATCGTATGTATGCCTTATCCTCGTGCTACTTCCTTACTTTTTATGGTAATTGTATTTTACTTTCGATAAAGTTTCGAATGCATTATAGTAATCGGCATGTTTAAGATAATATATTAGTGACCTTTGCTTAAAATAGTCAACATATTCATGCTATTTATTTGTTATACATGGGCAGCATGGCGTGTGTAATAAATGCCAGAATCGATAAGTCAATCACTAGCGTATATGTAAAATAAATTGCTTTTGCACAGCACAACGATACCCAGCGTTGTTTTTGTGTGAGTAAGTTGCACGGTGTACTGTAAATATACGCTGTGTTTATTAGGATAAGGTTTATAATTGATTGTGTAGTACAGTCCGATTTCAAAAATGCGGGTGTGTGCGCGACTGCGTATCTATTGCTTTTACTGAACTGCATTCGTAGTAGTTGCCGGGTGGTAGGGCAAAACAGGAGACACAGGTTCCGATACATTTTCGGCTACAGGGCATATCTCCTTGTTTATTATATCTATGCTGGGTACCCTATAACCTACGTATGCTAGTAATTTTATAAACGAATTCCTTGTGTAGTAGTAAATTTTAATTCAGACTTCTAACAAGGCAACTATTTTAATATTAAGCTTTTAATTATGTTTTTTTTTAATTTGTTTTGTGCGAGTCCTAAATAAACATTTTTCTTTCTTTCTTTCTTTCTATTCGCTACTAGATCTTGTAGATCTAAGTCTGGTGTACGCTCACCGCTGCGCCGTTTAGTCGACATATACAATAAGCTATTTTGTAGAATTGATATACTATTTGTAAGCAGATATACCTTTAAAACTGGTATAATCAAAATTTTGAAGGATCAACAGTAGTTTATAATGTTTTTACATACCCTGGGTACAACTTATGGTGCTCATCGTAATCTGTGGAAAATGTAGTGGGTAGTATATTTGTTAAATCATATGTTTAAGACGCTTTGTATATATTTTTTTAGTATACTACTGTTTGTTTTTTTCCCTATAAAAGTAAATAAAAACAGTTGTACCAGTGTTTTTACAAAGATTTTCTCTTGTTACAGTGTTGGTGGTCGCCACAGCTTTCCAGCAACAATACTTCAGGGTGGTACCACGAAGTCTCAGAGTCCAAGAAGGAACTGAAGCAGTTCTAGAATGTGCTGTCGCCAACCTAGCAGGCCAGGTGCAATGGGCGAAGGATGGATTTGCACTTGGTAAGTGAACATTTTTAAACTCTATGCAAATATAGAAAATCAATAATTAAAGTAACACATCAATGTTGCACGGACACAATACATAGTAAGTTTGCAGGAAAAAAAAAAACGAAATTTCAAAGAATAGGGTAGTTGACTAAAAAAATCTAATTAGTCCGTCAGATAGATTTCCAAAAAATATTTGGCACGTATTTTTTCTTTTTTCACGTAAACAAAAAACAAAGACGATACAGTGCGTTGAATACTCGTGTGACGTCACTACGTGCTACAATTTTAACCACGATGTAACGTCACAAGCCCCCATTTCAGATCTTTGATGCTTTTTATCTTCGTATTTTTTTATATATTTGCTAAATCAAAAAATACGTGTCCAATATTTATCGATAAACTGATTGACGGACTAATTAGAATCATATTTTTTTTTACTCAGGAAACATCTCTATTGTACCACGCGGCTGCGCCAAATAGGTCCAGTTTAGCATATGTATATGCCAGACAGCTAGTGCCTGACGCTGGTTTATTATTGTTTATTAATTTTATTTTAGGAGCGTATACGCCAAACGGCATTTCATACAAATTTTCAAGTCGTTATTTTCCGAAATGACTGAACCGATTTTAATGAAACTTCACACATGTAAGCAGGATACATAGGCCTAAAAAGTTAGTTGAAAACATTTTCGATAAATAGTGTTACAGTTAAATTAGACCTATTTTTCAATACAAACATAAATTTCCAGTTATCTTTTTTAAATAAGACATTTCGAAAATGTTTTTAACTAACTTTTTAGACCTATGTATGCTGCTTATGAGTGCCAAGTTTCATTAAAATCGGTTTAGTCATTTAGCAAAATAGTGACTTGAAAATTTGTATGAAATGCCTCCACATATAGCTAAGAAAAATAGTCGGTAAAAAAGAAAGTACATACAAGTTAATATAATCAGGTCAAAGAGTACTAGATAAGTTAACTATCCTCAAAAATTGCTGTAACAATAGCAGTCTTAAGGTCGCCACACCGGTGCAAAACAAGTGGACAATAAGGTCCCTAGGAAGCCCATTGAAACTAAGAGCACTTCTTATTGAGAAAACATTCCGCCTAAATTTGTCATTGCGAAAGGTGCATTTAATATTGGCCACGGATGTAATTCCATCAAATCCTAACAATTTGAATTGAACCTGAGATTGTGAGGTGTTGATTGTGGTGTCTAATTATGCCACGGATACACTAACGGAACACATACTAAAATTTAATATGTAAAGAAAATAATAGTTTCATACAGTGCATAAAGGAAAAACACAAGTGATAAATACAAACAATAAATAATTTAAAATATCCCAAAGCCCAATGGCCCATTACTCCAGTTACATTTATTTGCGGTTTTAGTAGTTCTGCTTGTGTATTATTTATTTGAGTCAAATCCAAAATCCGGGCGGCAGCTAAAAAAATATGCTCCCGGTCCGGATGTAAGCGATTTTCAACGAAAATCCTGAGAGGATTAACTTCAGAATGTGGAAAGTTTTATCAGCCTTGAAAATCTATTGTCGAATATACGGTAAATGATAAATGATAAATTTCTGTGTCAGAGAGAGACGGAGTTACACAAGACGAATAGCACTATCTCTTTCCCTCACACGAATCATGATAGCATGATTTCTGTGTCAGAGAGAGACGGAGTTACACAAGACGAATAGCACTATCTCTTTCCCTCACACGAATCATGATAGCATGATTTCTGTGTCAGAGAGAGACGGAGTTACATAAGACGAATAGCACTATCTCTTTCCCTCACAAGAATCATGATAGCATGATTATCTTCAGAATGTGGAAAGTTTTATCAGCCTTGAAAATCTATTGTCGAATATACGGTTATACTTTTACTTAGTTAGCCCTATTATGACGTCTTAAATCCATCATGATTCCTGTGTCAGAGAGAGACGGAGTTACACAAGACGAATAGCACTATCTCTTTCCCTCACACTAATCATGATAGCATGATTTCTGTGTCAGAGAGAGACGGAGTTACACAAGACGAATAGCACTATCTCTTTCCCTCACAAGAATCATGATAGCATGATTATCTTCAGAATATGGAAAGTTTTATCAGCCTTGAAAATCTATTGTCGAATATACGGTTATACTACTACTTAGTTCGCCGAACAGCAGCCCTATTATGACGTCTTAAATCCATCATGATTTCTGTGTCAGAGAGAGACGGAGTTACACAAGACGAATAGCACTATCTCATTCCCTCACACAAATCATGATAGCATGATTTCTGTATCAGAGAGAGACGGAGTTACACAAGACGAATAGCACTATCTCATTCCCTCACACAAATCATGATAGCATGATTTCTGTGTCAGAGAGAGACGGAGTTACATAAGACGAATAGCACTATCTCTTTCCCTCACACGAATCATGATAGCATGATTATCTTCAGAATGTGGAAAGTTTTATCAGCCTTGAAAATCTATTGTCGAATATACGGTTATACTACTACATAGTTCGCCGACCAGCACCCCTATTATGACGTCTTAAATCCATCACGATTTCTGTGTCAGAGAGAGACGGAGTTACACAAGACGAATAGCACTATCTCTTTCCCTCACACGAATCATGATAGCATGATTTCTGTGTCAGAGAGAGACGGAGTTACATAAGACGAATAGCACTATTTCTTTCCCTCACACGAATCATGATAGCATGATTATCTTCAGAATGTGGAAAGTTTTATCAGCCTTGAAAATCTATTGTCGAATATACGGTTATACTACTACTTAGTTCGCCGACCAGCAGCCCTATTATGACGTCTTAAATCCATCATGATTTCTGTGTCAGAGAGAGACGGAGTTACGCAAGACGAATAGCACTATCTCTTTCCCTCACACGAATCATGATAGCATTGGCACTTCGTAATACGGCTACTGAAGCTTCAAGTTCTTAACACGTTCGTATGAAATTATACCCATTTAACAAATTCGCATAGTCCACAAATCCTTCAAGCCATGTTATAAACTTCGTATTATATTCAACATTAAGCCAATTTAATGATATTTGTTATAAACCTAACTTAGACCATTGTTCAGGCTTAACTGTTCCAGCAAAGGTTTATTGGCTTCATTATGTTTTAGATCTAGAATAAGCCCAGATTACATAGAATTTAGGTGCGGGTCTTAATTAGAAGGGCTTTTTTCTATTTTATGCTGATATGAGGCAAAATGTATCGGCAGTAATTCTGTCCCACAGTGGGACAAAGGCTTGGGAGAAGGAATGAGTGTATATCACCTGTTTTTGCTCACTGAGTATTTTAGCCCATTTTCTGTAGGTTCCTCATTATCTGTAGCAGTGGTGGCCAAGTGAGACCACCACTGCTTTCCTAAGGCCTGTGTCCCAGCAGTGAGAACGTTAAAAGGCTGATCATGCTTATGCTTATTATACAACTAGCTGCTGCCCGCAACTTCGTCCCCGTGGAATCCCCGATTTTAAAACATTCTTTATCGCTGCTCCGCTCCTATTGGTCTTAGCGTGATGATATATAGCCTATAGCCTTTCTCGATAAATGGGCTATCTAATACTGAAAAAAAAAAATCGGAGCAGCAGTTCCTGAGATTAGCGCGTTCAAACAAACAAACAAACAAACAAACAAACAAACTCTTCAGCTTTATAATATTAGTATATATTTTTCGGATTTTCTGGCCTAGCCAAGTAGCGCAACATAGGGCACAGGGAACTTAGTATACCAGACACGGATAGGTTGGGTTCGAATGGTATGTAACTCCCGTCATGCCATTTATGTATGTGAGCCCTAAGAATGTTGAAATCATAATACTTAATTAACGTTTCCTTACTTGCTATTGTACAATTTTTCGGAATGACTTCGAGAGATTATAGACTATCAAATTTTGATGCGTAAAAAAGTGTTCCAAACTTTCAGTTGACAATTTATCGATAGTTTACAATCTCTCGAGGTATTTTATAATCTACGGAGTTTGTCATTTTTCTGTGACATATACAACGTGTAATTGAATAAACTCAAAATCTGGAAAGAATAAGTATTGGAATTCCTATTCCAATACTCATTCTTTCCAGATTTTTTCATCACATTGGCCCATACAAGTACAATGACTTATTATCAGGTTTATCGTTTAAACTGTTATACGTTTTGTAAAAGAATGGGTATCCACTGCCCAGTACGGTATTTGCAAATCTTAATTATCACTACATAGTAAGTCGCTATCCGCCGTCTGTTCTTATGTATGCTTAGATCTTTAAAACTACGCAACGGATTTTGATGCGGTTTTTTTAATAGATAGACTGATTCTTAAGGAAGGTTTATATGTATAATACATGCATATTACAGTAGAGAAAACATTAGTATCTACATTGCATCCGTGCGAAGCCGGGGCGGGTCGCTAGTTACCAATAAATAAAATTTTCAAGTTTTGCGTTTATTCGTTACACAATGTGTATCTGTTTGAACGCACTAAACGCAGTACTTATGAACCTTCTTTATTATCTGTATCCCAAGCGTCCAGTGACATGTCAGCTCAATTCAGTCTCAATCCACATCTGCATCCATCCATCTTGCTCACTCCTAATCCGTGACTCCAAATCATTCGGTCCTACACCCAACAAGCAGTGAGTGAATGAGTGAATGTATCGGAACTGAATGTACATTCATCGTCAGTTGAATGTGTACTGCTAGGTGACAGGATTTGGAGCTAGTGTGGTCTAATTACTGTGGCTTAAGGCATGAGTGGCAGCGGGTTAGGGGGCAGCTTGGAAGAGTTTGTTCTTATTTGTGATAAAGTCTAACTTTAAAAAAATACTGTCATGGCAAAAGAATTGCCAATACTTACAATATTATGGCATTCCTTTGGTAATTATGTTTAGTAGTAGTAGTAGTATTTACATAGGGCTAATAGGGATGTTTCCTGAGTAAAAAATATATGATTATGTTTAGTCCGTCAGTTAGATTATAGAAAAATATTGGACACGTATTTTTTCCTTTATCAAATCAATAAAAACGGACGAAGATACAAACCATCACAGATCAGGAGTGGGGGCTTGTGACGTCACGGCTCGGTAAAAATTGTAGTGAGTAGTGACGTCACACGTGTTTTCAACGCACTGTATCGTCTTCATTTTTTGTTTACGTGAAAAAAGAAAAAATACGTGTCCAATATTTTTTGGAAATCTACCTGACGGACTAATTAGATTTTTTAGTCAACTACCCTATTGTAGATGCAATTAAAAATCTAAAAAACTTTCATATTTTAGATTAATCTTTACTTTATTTCCCAAAAATATGTGATGAGGTGTAATGTAGAAAATAGGTAGAGTTGTGACGATAGGTCTATCTACTTACGCTTTGTTAATTATGTATTACGAGCTCCACTAGGAATTTTCATTAATATCGTACTTCCGTTCTTCCAATCATTGGGCTGATCTGGGGGCACGGTAGTGCCCCCGCCAAGACCAGCCAAGCGAAGCGCAAGGGCACTACCTACCTTTTCTCGAAATGCTTCGTCGTTTTTTTGAACTCTGGTAACTTTGCTTTGGACGAAGCTAAATAGTTAAAATTTAGGTGTGGCTTGGCCGTTTTGCTACTATCACGAAGATTTCATAGGCATTCGTTCATTGGGTGTGATATAAAACGGCCAAGCCACAAGTTTTGGCTAAACTTAGCTTGTAGGTTTAGAGCGTGCAGTCTTTAGAGCTTGGCTTTATAAGAGATCTGATAACTTTTTTACAGGGTAAGCTACGTAGATTCGTCTTGGCAAAATTTTTAAATGAAAATGTTTTCTTTAACCGACTTCTAAAAAAGGAGGAGGTTCTCCATTCGGATGTCTGTATGTTTTTTTTATGTTTGTTCGCGCATAACTCCGTCGCTTGTAAACCGATTTGAAAAATTCTTTTTTTGTTGGAAAGGGTATACTTCCCAAATGGTCCCATGAAAATTTTATCGTAATCAACCAAGCGGTTTTCGAAAAATCTAAAAAAAATATCTACATTGTCTACATTGACGACCTCTTAGTTTACTCTGCATTGGAGCAGTGCGTTTTTTTACACTAATGTAATTGGTTCGTTTAGTTGGGGGAGGGGAGGGGGTGTAGGTACACCTAAAAAGTGAAAAATAAAAAACTTTTACAAAAAAATACAACCGACTTTTACACAAAAAATCAAAAAAGTGCAAAATAACTTTAATTTCGGAAGTCGGTGTTCAAAAAACGAAAAAGCAACCACAAACACCGAGTTCCGAAATTAAAGTTATTTTGCACTTTTTTTATTTTTTGTGTAAAAGTCGGTTGTATTTTTTTGTTAAAAAGTTTTTGTGATACAAGTTTCTTTAAACTGAAACTGTGATTAGCAATCCTAAAGTTCAAAGGGATGGAAATAGACAACACTGTGATCTACACGGAGTCATTATTCATTCACAGTGATACCGTTCACTGCAATATTCTGTGATCTCAATAAACATAGTGAACTGTATCAAGATATCAGCTATGAGCATTCACAGTTATCATTCCAATTTAGAACTCAGAGGTGACGGTACACAGCGATGCTAATTATTGGGGATCAAGTTATGGGCGATAGCGGGTGGTTTAAATGCTGTCATTGTTAAATTTGTTGTTGATGATAAAAAAATATACAACTATATTAAACAAGCTTCTCGAAATTTTGAGCTCAGATTCAATGAGAAATTTTTCTTAGATGTTTTTAAGATGGCGTCGGCAAGAAGCACAGGATTACTTAGGAGTTGGCTTGTGACCAGTGTTCACGTCTTCTAGCTGAAATGATGATTAATTAAGACAAAGTTCATCACGAAAATATCACTGTTGTGTCTCATTATTTTTCTAAATTTAAAGTCATTGACGAGGCTTTACCTGAAATTCCATTAAAGATCAATGATTAAATTAGTTTTATATCGTATCTTACTTTTATGTTAGTTCACCAAACTTATTCAGCACTAGCAACCTGCCCCGGCTTTGCACGGGTGCAAAACTGATACTAAATCATCGAAATATAAACTTCCTATTGGATCACTCTATCTATTAAAAACACCGCATCAAAATCTGTTGCGTAGTTTTAAAGATCTAAGCATGCATAGGGACAGACAAACAGCGGGAAGCGACTATGTTCTATACTATGTAGTGATTTTCCAAAGCATTAATCGTGTATATGTGATTGTGTATATGTAAATAATAGAAAAAAAATACAAACTTCGTGCAAACGTAAACGTACAACACTGGTATTCAGTTGAGCCTGGTTTGAAGCAGACCCCAATATATTTGGGAGAATGTTAGGCAAATGGTTCAACAAAAACCCAGTTCCAAAGAAACGCTACCTCTTCACCATTGCACCATACAGCATTGCGGTAGTCGCTTGGGTCACATGTTCTGTTGTACCATAGCATTGGATTGAACGGGAAATCCTATTGAAAATCAGGGTTATGTAGTCGTCGCAGTGTTCCACCCTTATAGCCGGCCAGGATCTGTGGAGTCAGGGAGGAAACAATATCGGTATGATTAGATAGGGATGGTAGAAGTGGAGTGCAAGTGAGAAGGGGTGTGAGCTAAGGCTTGGGTTCTGTTGGGAAAAGAAGCGAATTTTCGGGTAATTGATAGGTTGGAAAAATAATCATGTGTATAATTTTTGTGATTTTGTTACACAAAAAGTGATTTTGAAGAGTAAATTGAAAAGAAGATGTTTTTAAAATGCCCAAAAAAGTAAATTAGAAGAAAGAAAGAATTAAATTATAATTGATCATTCTAAATTTAATTCCTGAACGATAGTTTAAGTAATTCTTAATATCATGTTAGTACAGACAAATTAACATAATTACTGGATACAATTAAAAAAGAAATGCCCGAATCGAAGCACATGCACATCATAGCATAATGCTGTGCAATGGGCGGATCCACAGCACTACGCTGATATTAAAAAAGGAACGATAAAAGACATCGGGTATTATAATTTGGGTCAACTGTATAATTTTGAAGGTGCAATGCATACACTCATTCCTTTTATGAAACAATGCCTTTTACAAATGCTTCAATAAATCAGTTTAGTGAAGAAATTCATAGGAGATTTTTTAAAGAAGTTAGTATACCTCTGAACATAACTTTGATTCCATTTCATGCATAAACATAATATTTGCTCAAGAGTCGTGAATGTACAGACAACCTCATATTCCTAATGGCTCGTAGGTACTATATAGAGGTACCGACGATGTCACAGCACTTATTGGAATCACGTCTAGTTCATGTCGTGTTAGTATTAGATGTTGATATATACCGACTGCGGCATATACAGGCATATTTGTAATTTCAAACCTATCTAAGTATATAAAACTAAAGAATTGTTTGCTTGAACAAGCTAATCTCAGTAACTACTGGTCCGATTTGAAAAATTCTTTCAGTGTTCGATAGCCCATTTATCCAGGAAGGCTTTAGGTTATATTTCATCATGTAAAGACCAATAGGAGAGCAGCAGTTATGAAAATTGTGACACAAATGAAGTCGCGCAGATCAGCTAGTCACAGATATTTATGGTAGAGTAATTGTGTGGTGGGCTATTTTCAAACCAAAGCAGTGACAGCTTTACGCAAATTGATCTTTGAATTACAGCTATAAATTAAATAACAATTAACTAGAATTAATGTTGATGAGGTAAGGGAAATAAATTAAGTATCACTTTAAAGTCGAATTTCACTTGCACGTTATAAAACTTTGAGGTTTATTTATGTCCAAGACAGTTACATAGTTTTAACTTCCAAGATTATTTTTTTTATAAATCACAAAGAGCGTGTAAAAATGTACACGTAGTTACACAAAAATATCGATACTAGTGAAGGGTCGATTTTGCTAATATTTGAGAGGAATAACGATACTAGGTCATATTAGGTTGCATTATGTAGTTTCTGCCTACATTCAAGGAAAAAACGCGTGTGTTCAAGTAAATATGTACATATAATTGAAATTCTGAAACTCTAAGTACGTTTCTCTGTTACGATTTATCCCACGCTAAAAAACGCTGCCGCTTATAAACTGCACCACACACTGCGTCAGCCTTATGGGTCACAGCATCTGTATATCATGACATCGCGTTCAATAGGATTTATCAGCTTTATGTCTACATTCGATGCAGAGGATTACTGGGACACGAGAGTACTGAAACGGCTTGAAAATGTAACTAGAACTTAATTAGGTGAACAGTATAATGGTACTATATGCGTCCGTTCACTTGCGTCAGCAACTGGAATTTGCAGTGGGAGTGAGTCGTATGAGAATAGTTATAGCATAGATGCAAATATATGCCTGTTAGCAAGGATCCGGCTCGAAGCACCAATGTTAAGTCATGGTGGATTTATGTAAAATTGTGACCTGCATAAAAAAAATTGAATTAAATAATAATATGTAATTGAAGTTGAATTGCATAAAGAACTCTTAACGCCGTTTAATCACTCTATAAAGTCTATGACACTATAAATATCATCTGCGCATTTGGCTACCTCTGACACAATCTCAGTTTCATTTGATAACCAGCGTCAGGCACTAGTTGTCTAGCATTAATATTGAACTGATGTAGCCGCAATGCACACCTTTTGATCGTTTTAAAATAAAAAGAACGAATTTATTATTTGACCATTTTGTTTTCCGATAGTTTGTGTTTACTAGTTTCTTTCGTCCTTTTTGTAGATAGGTCAGCGTGACTGATATTCAGTGAGGAGGATTATATTTATTTGTGCACCAAAAAACGCTAGATATAGATAATACAACAATCTTCCACTGACCTCTTAGACCAAAAACCGAGTCGTCCACCAGATCTGGGAAACGTCTGCAATTCGGCATCGCGTGTCAATAGGTGGAACCATTTCATCAATTAACGATTCAAAGGTGAATCGTAACGATGCCCCAACCGTCTGTGGCTAACTGATTTTTTCGGTGTTCATAATAATTTGGCCTATAATTACTATTCTTGCGAAATCGATTTCTTTTTTTCTGAGGCATTGTCTTAATTAATTGTTGTTTTTTTTTTTGGCTGTGTTGTCGGCCAGAAGTTGTGGTTCGATGGATTTTTGGGTGTTTTTTAACATATTTTATTGTGTATACTACCACTATTGTGTAATTTGTTCGAAAGAGTCAGCGTGGCACTGGAACGCAAAGTGTACTAGAAGGAACAAGGGTGGGTTTTAATCAGTAAGAGTCCTGACACTACCTTTCGCTCCGCCCAGAGCGGGAGAAATCATTTGATGATTTCCTATCCTTAAAGAAAAGGGACACAATGACACCTAAAGCCTTCATGGTCCTAGTGTGAGGGAGACGGAGCTATATAGGACGCATGGCACTATCCCTTTCCCACAAAAGAATAGTGATGGCATTGAGAATTTATAATAAAGCTCCCAGCGGCTCTCGACAAAGTGCCATTCTACAAATGTCGGCGTTGAAATGCCAATATATAAGGGACTAGCAGTGCCCCGCGGTTTCATGCGCGTAGTTCTCGTTCCCGTGGGAATACGGAGATAAACCTTAGCCTATTTTACTCGCTGGTAACATAGCTTTCCATTGGTGATTTTTTTATTTTATTAAATAGGTCCAATATTTCAGGAGCTAATTCGGTACAAATTCATCATCTGCCTAGCCTTTTTCCCAACTATATTGGGGTCGGCTCCCATGCCCTTTGCGTTCCAACAACGCGGTGACTCTTTCGAACGAATTCTTCAACAAGACTACCCCTGGCAAGACTTTTTAGATTTCATTATATGGATTTTACCCTCCCTCTTTGTACCGATTGCTGAATTGTCATCTGCTTAGCCTTTTCACAACTATATTGGGGTCAGCTTCCAGTCAAACCGGATTTAGCTGAATACCAGTATTTTACGTGAAGCGGCTGCCTAGCCTTGGCAAGACTGGTGTCAGATTTTCTGACTTCTGACAATCCGTAACGACTGCCAAAGATCTACAAATGACAGCCGGGACCAACGGCTTAACTTGCTTTCCGAGGCACGGAGAAGTCTCGTTATGTTAAAATGGTCACACATCCACAAACCAACCTCGGCAAGCGTTGCTTAACCTCGAAGATCGACCCGTGCAGCTGTTATAATTTACAAAGAGCTCCTACTAACAAACAAAAAATCTTTCCCCTTTATAATATTTAGTATAGATTGATCACGTATTACTTCGTCAGCCTTTGTCAATGCCATACAAATTTTGACTGTCACCTACAACTGACAGCGTGACACTTTTCTGGAGCCTCTGATCTACCATCGACAATAGGGTAGTTGACTACAAAAATCTATTAGTCCGTCAGTCAGAGTTCCAAAAACTATTGCACACGTGTTTTTCTTTTTGCACGTAATCAAAAACCGGAGACGATACAGTGCGTTGAAAACTCGTGTGATGTCACTAAGTGCTCCAAATTGAAGCACGCCATGACGTCACAAGCCCCGCTCCTGATCTTTGATGCTTTTTATCTTCGTTAGTTTTTATAGATTTGAAAAAGCAGAAAATACGTGTCCAATATTTTTCTATAATCTAACTGACGGACTAAACATAATCATATATTTTTTACTCAGGCAACATCCCTATTGTCCTTGAATTCATTCTTTTGCCTCACCATTTTTAACACAATTTTCTCTCTGTCTCCAGGTTTCTCCTCAGTGATTCCCGGCTATCCTCGCTACACGATGTTCGGGGACCGTCGGCATGGCGTTTACAACCTTCGAATAGTGAACTCCTCTTTAGAAGACGATGCTGAGTATCAGTGCCAGGTGGGACCCGCGCAGATGCATAAGGTCATAAGAGCCAACGCCTCGCTGACTGTTATATGTAAGTACTTTGACTGTCATTTTTTTGGTATGTGTTAGAGCTGATGGTGAATTGAAGTTTGTGTGAAAAATAATTGATGTATCTTAATTTTTTTAAAGTAATTATTTTAAAATTTACCGTCGTTTTTTGCACGTCAAAAATCTACAGGAGCCTGTAAGTAAAGATACATTCCATCATTGGTAACTCATATCCTCGAAAAGTTCAAAGTATTTAGGATTGACACAAGCTACTGAAATGACACATCGTCATTTCTCGGAACTATGTGACGGGTAGGCGTTTTGGGGGACTGTCTTTATGTAAAATTTGACGTTCAAAAAGTGCTGTCTCTCAGCCTAGTTTGAATAAATGACTTTTGATTTTATGCGGATGAAACCGCGGGGCGCTGCTGCAACTTATATACTTGCCTGCATATTTTTTTTAATACCTTTTCCAAAGAAACTTTGAGTAACAACCATCAAAGGTACACCCCTAATCAGCAACTTCTTGATTCATTAACTTTACTGCCCATACCCTTTTGTCATTTCTTTGCGTTGTAATAAAAACTTGAGAATTTTCTTGACATAATAACCGAATAACATTTTACTACGTTACCTTTTTTTAATTATTGTGAAAAGATAAGTTTCAGTGGACAGTCCCAAGTAAAAGAGGGTATTTATAGCAAAGAAAATATTGATCGTCAACTCGTTGTGATTATCCTACTAGAGTAATAGAATGATGTCTGTGTGTTTCGAATTTGGTTAAATGATAAATATAATAATAAGTTTTTGATGGTAATTTATTCATCTAAATCAAACTCACTAGCAGTGCCCTGCAGTTTCACCCGCACAGTTCCCGTTCCCGTGGGAATATGGGGACAAAATATAGCCTATGTCACCCGGGAATAGTGTAGCTTCCCAACAGTGAAAGAATTTTTCAAATCGGTTCAGTAGGTTCGGAGCCTATTCAATACAAACAGTAACAGTTGCGGCCATTGTATACAAACCGAGTTTGTACAGTCGGGTACAAAAATGCAGTCATTATTTTGGGCGGGTTAAAATAATGACTGCATTTTTGTACCCACTCTCCACTGTTGACTGTACAAACTCGGTTGTAGGTAAGTTATAAGCCCTTACAAAATGAAATCAACAAAGAAAAAATACCAAAAAAAGAGAGGGAAGGCAAATAATGCAGAAACCTTTTTCGCGGTCCATACCATAGAAAAAAAATATAAAAATGTTTTCCCCGCTGTCACTCGTCGTTCAGTGTGCACCTTCACTTGACGGGGCGAAACATTTTTTGTCTCGCTCGCACCTTCCGTGCCCGCTCGCGTTTTGTCCCGTCTCATCCTTACATTTATTACCTCCTCTTTACATTCTTGCTCAAGCTAAAATTCCGGGATGTTACATTTCAACCCTTATTACGAACAATTACAGCAAAAAGTGACGTTTCAATCTTTTAACCCTACAATGCCTGCATAATATATTTTATAGCTACAATATAACCAACCCGCAATGATACAGGGTGGTTATAAAACATAATATGGTACTCGGCTAGCGCTCGTAAATTTCCTAATAACATCCCCTTCAGGGGTTGACATTCAATTTGATGTGAATTTTTTATTATTTTCACCCCGCTTAGTTTATTGGTTTCAACCCCAAGGGTTGTAGGTTCGGAATACGTGTGAAATGTTTTCAGGTGTATGTGTGAATTGGGCCGTTTATAGCGGGTGGGGCGACTGATTTTGGGAAATTCGAAGGGGCGAAAACTGTATCATGTGTTTTGTGAATAGCTTGGATGGCATTTTCGTGATTGAATTCGAGTAGATGATTTGAGGGAGGCATTGGTTTGTAAGTATTCGTTGAAACGTTCGTATTGTGTCTATTTGTCGTGTAGTCAAAAATATCTACTCTGTTTGAAGGGTGAAGCAATTTGATCAGACACATGATACAAAGAAACAAAGATTCTTAACTAATAAATAGAACTCCTTTGAACGAAAATTGATGATTTTTCGGTCCCACATTGATTCCGCCCTTGCTCAATTTAAACAAACTTTTCTACTTACTTCACCTAGATAACACCTCTTCTTTAATGAACAACCCCACCCTTCAACCCGAAAAGAAAACAAAAGAAAAACCTAATTTTGAAAAGCCAACATCGGTAAGCGCAAACTCTTGTAACAAGTAAGGTTCGCAAAAATTTCGCTTAAAGATATGTCATGTAAGAATGGTTTAACCCGGCCGGGGTCAGATGTACCCCGCCCGGTTTATGGAGGGTTAAGATGATAGGCCCGGGTTAGGAATGGGCTAGATGTCGATGCTTTTTAGGGTTGATTGTCATGTATTTTTTTTTATGTGGAAGGAAAATTATAATGGTTTGATACTGAAGTATTTGTAAGTGGCCTTTTTTGTTTTTATAAGCTTGATTGATTAGTTTTGTTATATTTGAGTTTGTTATATAGTAATAGGTAATGTTTGTAAGAGCAGTGGTGGCCGAGTGGTAACGGCCCCGACTTATGAAATTTAGGTGGCGGGTTCAAACACAGCCATATGCATTACTTTGTGTAATTAATTTCATCACCATTGCTCTCAAAACGGTGAAGGAAAACATCGCGAGGAAACCGGCATGTCCTAGAACCAAAAATTCGAAGACATGTGACATTCACCAACCCGCACTGGGCCCGCGTGGTGGATTACAGGCCATTCCCTCTCGTAGAGAGGAAGCCTGTATCTCAGCAGTGGGGGAACATTAAAAGGCTGATTATAGGTAATATTTAATTAAGGCAGCTTACTCGAAATTTTGTAAAAACACTTTTTAAACATGTGTCTTACAGATTCGAGGCCATTATATCCGTCATACTAATTCACCCCCTAAACATAACCCTAAAAAGACTCAAGAACCCAAAATATAATTTCCATCGATACCGCGACCACTCTAAATCCCAGTCACAATAATATCCCACTATTTTACGGACCCCTTTTATTCAAATTCGCCGTTTCTAAGCTCAATAACCAATCGTGGGGCCTGCGATATTTCTTGGACCCTACATGCATGACGGGCCCCAAAAATATAATTATGTAAAGTAACATTTTATTACTAAACCTTTAGTGAAAAAGGTGAAAATTATACGTAATTTCAGCGTTTATTGGTTTAGGTTTTAAATGGGTAAGTAGGTTTTTGCGATAATGTTTTTAGTAACCCTAAGGCATAAAGACCTTTATGCCTGAGGCTTATTTAGGTCCTTTTTGGGACTGAAATGGTTTGGGTTAACTTCAGATTAGCTTGTATTTTAGTTGGCAATAATGTATGCAGAAAATGTAAGCATAGATCCAATCTATGTATACATAGCTGTTGAAATAGTAGAATGTTTACGTTTTATTTTAGATTAAAACTAAAGAATTTTTAACGTGGCCAAAAAGTGTAACTATCGTACAGGTCGATCTTCAAGGTTAGCAACCCCTTTCGAGGTTGGTCTGTGGATGGGTGACCATCTTAACACAACTGAGTTTTCTCTGTGCCTCGGAAAGCACGTCAGGCTATTGGTCCCGGCTGTTATTTGTAGATCTTTGGCAGTTGTTACGAATTGTCAGAAGCCAGTAAATCTGACTCCAGTCGTGCCAAGAAGTACCGTGTTACCCAGTTAATGGGCTGTCATGTGGAGGTCTGGCAGGCAGCCGTTCCACGTAAAATACTGGTATTCAGCTGAATTCGGTTTGACTGGAAGCTGACCCCAATATAGTAAGGAAAGGCTAGGCAGTTGACTAGTTAATAATCGGTATAAAGAGGGAGGGTCAAACTCATGTTATGAAATCTGAAGTCTTGCCAGGGGTATCGCCTTGTTGCGTAATTCGTTCGAAAGAGTCACCGCGGTCTTGGAACGCAAAGGGCATTAGGAGGAACACGGATGGCTTTTAGTCAGTAAGAGTCTGACACTCGCATCCGCTCCGCCCAGAGCGGAAGAAGTCATTTAATGATTTTCCACTATATAAAAGGGGAACCGAGTTATCGATTTGCTTTATTGTGGATGCTTACGCAGTCACTCTTTGTGAAATACTGGTATTCAGGACCCCAAAAAAGACTTAGCAGACTGGTTGATTAAATCGATGTCGCATAGTCGCATCGCGGTTGCCTTAAAACGGCCCCTTATAAAAATTCTGCATCTCAAAAACTCTGCTCAACAAAACCTATATTCAAACAAGCCATCTTCGAATCTATCTAATACTACCAATTGTCACGTACACCAAAAAAGTACGTAACACGTCCTGGTATGGAATTAAGCCTAATGTTACGGACTCGGGGTCCCTCGGACCCCTTCGGCGTCATTCGGAAGGTTATAACATTGTTAATTGATCGTTACAGAGAGGAGATAAGAATTTTATATTATGGCTTGTCCTCTTCGGAGATAGCTTTAAGAAACGTGATGTTGATAAGGGTTGGAGGTTGTAATAAAATGTATAATTACTGGTGGTATTTGAATTTATGGTTTCTTGATTGGTATCTGACGAATGAGGGGGTAATGAAGAGCAGTGGTGGCCAAGTGGTAACGGCCCCAACTTACGAATTGTAGGTCGCGGGTTCATATCCCGCCAGGCGCATTACTTTGTGTAATTTATTTCATCACCACTGCTCTCAAAACGGTGAAGGAAAACATCGTGAGGAAACCGGCATGTCCTAGAACCACAAATTCGAACACATGTGAAATTCACCAACCCGCACTGGGCGCGCGTGGTGGATTACGGCCTATTCCCTCTCCTAGAGCGGAGGCCTGTGTCCCAGCAGTGGGAAAGTTACAAGGCTGATTATGATTTTGAGGGGTAATGTGATTTTTCGCAATGTGATTTAACGCAAAGGGCACTAGGGGGAACACGGGTAGCTAAATTATAATAGCCGCACGGGTCGTTCTTCGAGGTTAAGCAACGCTTGCCGAGTTTGGTCTGTGGATGGGTGACCATCTTAACATAACGAGATCTTTGGCAGTCGTTACGGATTGTCAGAAGCCAGAAAATCTGACAGCAGTCTTGCCAAGAAGTACCGTGTTCCCCAGTTATTGGGTTGTGGAGGTCTGGTAGATAGCCGCTTCACGTAAAATACTGGTATTCAGCTGAATCCGGCTTGACTGGGAGCCGACCCTAATATAGTTGGGAAAAAGGCTAGGCAGAGGATCACGGGTGGGTTTTAGTCAGTAAGAGTCTGACACCCTTCTGCTCCGCCCAGAGCGGGAGAATTTGATCATTTCCCGTCCATAAAATAGATGAAAACCGCAAAGTTATCGGAGAAAATCATATTTTAATTTTAGCTTATATGCATATTTTTTCTGTTTTTATTGTTACCCTATAGTAAATACAGGGTTAAATAAGCAATCAACTTAAATAAAAATAAACCTACGGACCTTTTATCTAACCACCAGTTAGCAAACCCTAACCTATTGTAGAATTCATTAAAAAATAAATACCACTCGCTTTTGCAATATTCCGACACAAGTTACGTTCTACTGCGGCGGTAAAGAGGTTATCTTTCATAACGCGAAAGGAAAAAGAAAAAAGATTGGCGGTGGAGGCATAGGAAATTAGTCTAGCTCAGGCAAAACGTCGTTTGCAGACTTGAATGTCCTGCCAGGGTTGCGGAATTTGTTCGAAAGAGTCACCGCGGCCCTGGAATGCAAAGGACACTAAGAGGATCACGGGTGGGTTTTAGTCAGTAAGAGTCTGACACTCCCTTCCACTTAGCCCAGAGTGGGAGAAGTCATTACAACACAATACAATACTTACGAATACAAGCGAAGCCGCGGTTTAAAGCGGGTATATATACTTCCGATATTGTTACTTATGTACCGAATCCTAATAATATAATGAACGAAAGTTTGTAAGTAAGGGTGGATGGATGGATGTTTGTTACTCTTTCACGCAAACTCTACTGAATGGATCTTGACACAGGGGTAGATCATAGTCTGGAATAACACATAATTATGATACTTTGTCTTTCCGGGAGTATGTTTCCTTGCGATGTTTTTCGACATTGCTGCGGGCGGTAACTAATCCTTCACAAAAAAAAAAACATAATTCCCATATTCCAAAAAGTTCTAAAACAGCTGCCTATATTAACTTATCTACCGACTCCTTTTTATAAAAAAAAAAAACAAACGAAATTTCCAAATTCGAATTACGAAAAATGTAATAAGATTAAAAAAAAAATCTTTTCAGACAGTTTCAACCAAAGATTAATTTAATACTTACGGCCATTCCTTTACATTTTTTGTTTGTAAAAAAGAAACATGTTCCAGTAATGCTTTTTGGCACATAACTTGATAGTTTTTATTGTGGTTTTTGGCATAGGATCTCATGTGGAATGGCCATGCAAAACCATTGTACGCCGAATGGTCACAGTTCATTTTTTCATCCGTATGTTTCTTGTAACACATCTTTGGGGTTTCAAGTTGTATCTACAATTTGGTAAGATGCAGTTTAATAAAATGGTTCAGTCGTAAAAATAGGTTGGAATTTGTTCGAAAGAGTCACCGCGGCCCTGAACGCAAAGGGCACAAGAAGGATCACGGGTGGGTTTTAGTCAGTAAGAGTCTGATACTCCCTTCCGCTCCGCCCAGAGCGGGAGAAGTCATATGATTATTTCCCATCCATAAAAAAAGGTTGAAATGGTAGAAAACTGATACACATTTTTTGCTGAAAAAGACGTTATACAGTAAAATAAAGAGATGAAGAGGAGAGGAAGAATAAATCATAATAGGTAGGCCTAATGTTTGATGTGTATAATTAATATAGTTTGTATATGTATGTGCGTGTAAATGAGGGGAATAAACTATTTTTCTTTCTTTCTTTGTTTCATAAAAATAAGAGGGCACAGAAAGAAATAAAAAGTATTTAAATGCTTCAAAACGACATACATTAATGGATTTTCCACTTAAACCTAAACAGTAGTACTTATATTATGTTAGTAAAGACAGATAAAAATTTAACAACAAAAGTGATTAAGTGGTGTATGGTGTGTGTTATAGGAAATGCATGTCGTGGATAATCATAATAATAATAAAAATATTTTTCTGGATCAAGGGCTTGATCCAGAAGACTCCTGGACACTGCTTGTATCCTTAGGAGGTTCCTCTCTCTGGAGCCCTGACCACCGGTAGCTTGGACCCTGCTCCCGATACCGGTGGGCTAGTATTTTTTTATATTTTTGAATGATTCTTTTTTTAAGATATATTTAGATATCTAATCAATATGTAAGTAACATAAATACATGTCATAATAATATAATATATCATTGATTTCGGGTAACAAAGACCCATTCTACAAGTAATATACCCTTGGGCTAGTTATTTATTAACAAGCGGGCGATGTCGCTTTCAGAGGCTTAGTATTTTCAAATAAATAAAATGCTTATTCAAATTCAACAGGTTACTGGTAGCAAACATTAATATCAGTAAGAGTAAATAAAAAATCAAAATTACGACTTAAAACTAACCCTCGTCTTGCTATGGCAATAAACATGGCCGACTTATATTAAAACGGCTTTTAACCCTGTCAACGCGTCACCTTTCATTTTTATTAGGTAGGTACATTCGGTCCTATGTTAAAGTTTTTTTCTGATATAAGTTCTTTTTTTGTAAATATTTGTAATTTTTTGCTGAAGTCGACTCATTAAATGCCGTTTTTTATTATGAAGAATGTTGTTTGCTTATTTGATACTGACTGTTAAAAAACGTAATCTTTTTGTTTGTACCGAATAAGTTCCGAAACTGCTGAACCGATTTTAACCATTTTTTCACCAATCGAAAGCTATATTATCAGCGATTAACATGTTCTAGGTTTCACTTGCGTAGTTGACGTTCCCGTGGAGATACGGGGATACAATATAGCTTATGTTTCTCTCTAATAATTTAGCTTCCCATTGGTGAAAGAATTTTTAAAATCGGTTCAGTGGTTTACGCTTGAAAGCGTAACAAACAAACTCACATTCCCATTTATAACATTGTGTAATAGTTAGGATTTATTCTTCGAGAACCTCACTCGGAAAATATCCCCCTGTCTGCTCGTTGCCATGGTTACCCCGCAAATCGCAACCAGCTTAGCACTCATATTCTAAAGAAAAATAATACCGCAGAGCTACACGCATCTGTGTCTATCCATATATGTATGTATGTCTGTCTTTTTACAACACGCAAATATATTCGCACAATCTCGTAGGGACATAAAATTTGCAATCGGAAGGGAGATGTTTTTGTATAAGCTGGTGTAAAATATTGATAAGCTAGCTGTCGTTGGGTTAAAACAGCCTGGTTCAGTCGACACGACCTTTACGATTTGGGTGTAAGCTGATAGGTAGGCTTCTGACGGTATTTCCAGTAACAGTGGCAAGAAAATTCAATCAATATGCCCAGCATTTTTAACCGACTTCAAAAAAGGAGGTTATTAATTCGACTCGTATGTATGTAATATTTCCAGAACTGCCCAGTTTTCGTATATGTTAGTCTATATGAGTGTCTGAACAAATGTGCCAAATTTCAAAAGTGTATGTATGTTTTTATGTTTGTGTTCGCATATCTCCGGAACTACAAGTCCGATTTAAGTAATTTTTTTTTGTTGTACTAGATATTGTTCAACTTAGGGAATACTGCAAGTTTCATCAAAATCACCGAGTTCCGAAATTAAAGTTATAATATTTTACGTACTTTTTGGTTTTTGTTTAGAAGTCGGTTGTATTTTTTGTAAAAAGTTTTTTATAACTATGTAAGGGTCGGCTTTGAGTTTAACTTGTGCAGATGATTTTACAAGTCAAAGTCGAAACGTTTATTTCAATTAGGCCATTAAACGGCACTTTTGACTGTCATAATTTACAGTTAACACAATAAAGTGACTCTAGCGTCCATTCGCAAAGGTAGATTCTTATGGAGAAGAACGGACAAGAAACTCCATAGTTACTCTTTTCAAATAAATGTTTGACAACCTTTGGTATGCAATTTTTTTTTCATGGATGACGATGCTTATTTCCTAGTTATAGAACCAAGTATTAACAGCATTGGTAAACTTATTAATTTTCTAAATAAGCACATGGTACTCAATTTTTTACAAATATTGAAACAGTTTTTGAGTGAACACATGCTAATCTAACCTGAAGAACCGAGTAACACAATAGCGCTTGGCAAAACTGGTGGACAGTTTTCTGGATTCTGACTACCAGTAGCGAATTTAAAAACCTACAAATGACAGTTCAGAACAACTGCTTATTGTGCTGTCCGAGAAACTAATTAATATCGAAAATAGTAATAACAGAAGTGGTTGTCGGCAACATTTTGTCTTAAACTTTGAGGTAAATAAAAACCTATATCCCTCTGAACAACTGCATTCCCACTCTCCTAAATATCAATATTCAAAGAAACAAAAGCCAAGAAACTATCAAAATATTCCATACAAGCTTTCGCGCGAAACTTTTTATTGGCGCCATCTTGTGTCGACTCACTGAACATCTCTCCTAGTAGTACGACACTAAAAGAAGTTTCAGTATCTTTATTGTGGAAAATTTTGTTTATATTTCCTTGCGAGCCGCTCTGGCTTGAACATAGGTATTTTTGAGTATCTTGCCCGTGTTTTGCAGTCGTATTTTCTGATGTAAATGTGTGTGTTCTGCTTTTATAAAAGTTTGTATGTTGTGTGGTGTAGTGTATTTTTAACTGATAGATGGAATCGATTAAAATGGTCCATAATTTGGGGTAGTCTAAGAATTCTTCTGTGGTCTAGAAAAGTATGTTAATTAAGAGTTAGATAGTGCAGTGAAACCGCCAGTAACAAAACAGTTCTAGAGGTACTATTTCAAGTAACATTCCAGTAGCAACATCATGGTCAAAAATTTAATTATTTATGGGTATTTTTAGTTTTATTGCACTATCTAGGCTAGGAGCTCGTGGCTAAATTATAACAGCCGCATGGGTCGATCTTCGAGGTTAAGCAACGCTTGTCGAGGTTGCTCTGTGGATGGGTGACCATCTTTACATAGTGAGACTTACAATATATACACGTTTGCCTCCTCTAAACGTCGTAGCGGCTATAAATAGGATTCATGGAGTATGGTCCCTTACGCGGACGAAGAACTTTTTTGGACCTTCTAGTCAGCTAGTTACTGACCCGAGCGGTTACCGACAGGTCAATATAAACTTTATAATAAACCTCAAAACCCACCATTATGGTGAATAACTAAAGAACATATTATGATCCAACACTGCATACAGCATACTCTAAAACTTTAAAATAAACGTTCCTATTCTGAACTATTATAGTTTCTAGTTTAAACACTCGTGTGTTAATTTAAACTTGGTTACTGTTCGTATTTGAAGTTAGAAACAATTTAGATTCACTGAACTTATTCGCGTTTAGCGTAACTTAAGTTATCTTGACGACATTTATCGTAGCGTACAAGTCTTGATGTGATCTGGATGCCTTACGCTTGACACGAAGTGGTGTGTGAATAGCGATAGCGATTTTCGGAAGACCAATTTTTTATCATTGTAATTAAATGTAAATTTATATGTATTTTTAATGCAGAAATATATGAAACTAGCTTATGCCCGCGACTTCGTTCGCGTGGAGTTCCATACAAAATGTTAACCCCTTTTTCACCCCCTTAGGGGACGAATATTCAAAAATCCTTTCTTAGTGGATGCCTACGTCATAATATCTACCTGCATGCCAAATTTCAGCTCGATCCGTTCAGTGGTTTGGGCTGTGCGTTGATAGATCACTATGTCTATGCTGTAATTGGTTTATATTTGTTACTGTTGCAATTACATAAATAAATAAATGTCAGTCAGTCAGTCCCTTTTGAGTTTTATATATTTAGATTACAGGGCCAACTAAATTTCACATAAAAACTTATTAGATATTGTATATGTACAAGCGGAGTAAAAATAGGGGAAGCGGGAAGATTTCATAGGGCATCGAAAAATTTGTCCACATCGCTGTCAACGTGCCCAGAACACTGGCCTCATTGCCACGTTGAATGGCAATGCTGATTCGTCGATAAAAGAAAAGACCAGTGTCAAAAAAAAAATGGATCTATGTGACATTTTGGTGGCGCTTGTCAACTTTTGGAAGTTTTTATAATTTACGATGTTATAGCTGATATAATCACTTTTTAAAATGTACGTCGATATTTTTTAAAACTATTATTTCAATATTTATGGATCCAGTCGGTCTGGGACTTCAAAGATCTAGTTTTAGACCTAGTCCTTCATTCAACAGTTCTTTATCAAATATTCTTTCTCTTCAACGATAAGTTACCTAATCAAGATTATTTAAACCGTTGGCGAAGCATTGTCCAAAAATGACTATACGTCAAAGGAATCCCGACCTTCAGTAATGAGAAATGGAACGCAAGAAAGAGGACATTAGCTTGCACCATCTCATCCATACAGAACTCAAATAAAAACAAAACACGACTTCTTCCAGAAAATTTCCCGTTCTAGGTGTAGTGTAGGTTTAAACTTTTTACGTTACGCCTTCAATGGTCTAACATGAAAACTTCTAGTCGACTTTATTCAAGAGCGAAGTTCGGAATTAACCTGTTACGAACGTGTACACAGAACAACGAAACGCTTCAGCGGTCACTGTTTGAAAAAGAAATGAATAAAATGTTTGTGGAGTGCTTTAATTGTGCGTGCAGCTAAGAAGAGAATTTCATAGCCGGAGTTAGTGTTTCCTGATAACTACTGCCTTGTGGTCTTTAAGTCAAGAGTGAATTGGTTACTTCTAAGCTACCGTAAGTAGCTTCAAATGGACGTTCTGTCACAAATTCACAATAGGGATGTTGCCTGAGTAAAAAATATATGATTATGTTTAGTCCGTCAGTTAGATTATAGAAAAATATTGGACACGTATTTTTTCCTTTATCAAATCTATAAAAACTGACAAAGATACAAAGCATCAAAGATCAGGAATGGGAGCGTGTGACGTCACGGTCCGGTAAAAATTGTAGCGGGTAGTGATGTCACACCAGTTTTTTACGCACTGTATCGTCTTCATTTTTTGTTTATGTGAAAAATGAAAAAATACGTGTCCAATATTTTTTGGTAATCTATCAGACGGACTAATCAGATTTTTTTAGTTAGCTACCCTATTATAGTCTCTAAACTCTAGTAACTAAAAGGGTTATGAATATGTGTGTGTGTAAAGGCAGACCAAAGAAACGATGGATGGATTGTGTGAGGAGTGATATGAAAGAAAAAGGAGTTAGTGATAGCGTGACGGCTGACAGGACAGAATGGAAGAATAAAACGTGTTGCGCCGACCCCAAGTAACATGGGATAAGGGCAGGAAGATGATGATAATTATAGTGTCACTAGTCTATGCCAGTGCGTTGTTCCCTGCTCTATAGACGTGCCCGTTTTGAAGTAATAAGTACTGAAGGTAAGGGAGTTGTTGCGCAAATAAATGCGAGATAAAGAAATGGTTTAAAACAGAATTAACTTTTTGAGATATGGTTTTAAAGATAATGTTGTTGGGACGATGCTGTTTTGTTTTTAAGGAGAGGTCTTTTGGATGAAATTTGTTTGTTTGCTTATGTAACGGTGGTAACGTAGTGGTAGTAGAACTAAGTACCTTTTTTTTGCAGTTGGTACTCTTGTCGTAAGTAAATGCATTTTTTGTTGTGTTCTTTGCCGAAATTTTGAAGCGTTTTCGCGCAGCCCATATTAATTTATATTTTTTTTAAAATTATATTTTATATGCACCTCATTTCCTGTCGACGGTTAAAAATGTTTTTTCTATATTAAGAAGTCACTTAAAAGAAGTAAAGATGCAGTGTTACACATAGTTTTGGAATGAAACACATGGGCTTTGATTAGGTAAAGACATGTAATTTAGATATCTTTGCACACAGATAACACTCAGTGCCTAGTAATTTATACTAACATTTGAAAGTTGCAAAGTTTGTGTGTTTGTTAAGTTGCAGAGGGTAATCTCAGGATCTACCAATCGAAAGTTACATTATTTGTGTGATAAGCTATATTTTACCCTCGTAATCCCACGGGAACGGGAACAACGCGGGTGAAACCGCGGGGCGCTGCTAGTGAAAGTATAAAATACTAGCAGCGCCCCGCGGTTTTACCCGCGTAGTTCCCGTTTCCGTGGGAATATGGGGATAAAATATAGCCTAGTTACTCAGGGTGAATGTAGCTTTCTAATGGCGAAAGAATTTTTGAAATCGGTCCAGTAGTTTTTGAGTTTATTAGTTACATACAAAAATACAAATCTTTCCTCTTTTTAATATTATTTGCTTGAATAATATAATTATTACAATATATTGTTATGTGCCAAGGCGTTGGCGAGCTTCCGTCGGATTAAACCATAGACTGGCTGCTCTGGACTCCATATTATTAATGTAAATTTAAAAAAAAGTGGTAATCAACAAAAGAATGGAATTATGTAGTGTTTTTTTTTAACTAAAGCACTAACTCAAATGATCCATTTTGAAAACCAAAGTCTCTCATTAGATGTTCATTACTTAAAAATCCGACTTTTTCTTGGTTAACAAGAAAAAATCGTTTCAACACCGATTAAGATGATGAATAGGTACTTTCGCCCTCCTTTTATGTTGAAATTAATTATTCTTCCCATAAAGTAGACTATGTTATAATTAATTTAACTTTGAATACTTTGTGAAGTTTAATGAAGTTTCGTTGGTAAGCTGTTTAGTGGGTTGGTGATTTTGTTTGAGGGTGACAATTTTTAAGCCGTTTTTTAGGTAGATTTTCCTGTAAGTAAGATTATTTTTTAGTGCTTTTATAAAATTATCATCTTCCTTTCTACATTCCATACATTTTTGGAGTCAGCTGATCTCATAGCTTTCTATAATGCGAGTTAGGTTAAACACGAACGTAACAATACAAAAAAAGAAGCAGTCCATTCTAGATTTACTTATGCTATAAGTATAGTAAAAATACGACCGATAAAAAGCGGTACAGAATTGAACACCCGCGAAATACCACAAAATCGCATATTATTTTTTAAAAACGAAATCGTCTTGTAAAAACTTAAATTATCTGAAATACGCTTTTTATGCATGGGCAATCGTTAAATAAATATATAGATCTATATTATCTAGTCCATTGGATCCTAACCCCTTTGCTGATTTCACTCTATCACTCAAAGGTTTGCTGGAAGAAAACTCAACTTTGAGTTAAACTCGCCTTTGTACATGCAATTTACTATAATATAAGTTGTTTTGGTGTACAATAAAGAATGAAATAATGATTGTTTCCGCTCTGCTTGAGCGAAGAGGAGTGAAACTACTACTACTACTAAACTACTACTACTAAAACTCATCTGTGTTCCTCCTAATGCCCTTTGCGTTCCATGGCCGCAGTCACTCTTGAACTACTAAAATACTTAGCATAATGAAGAATCTTTGCCAGTTCAATAAAAAAATATGCCTTTTGTCCTTCAACCGGACAATAAATACAGGCGTAAATTATAACGTTGTATCTCATTTTCTCCCCAACATTCTCATATAATTCTATCCCTTTCATTCCATACACAGATTTTTTCTAGAAAATACTCTCTTATTTTGTAAGAAAACCAACTAATAATGGTAACGGGCCCGTATATTGTAGTAAATGTGTCACAGGAGATGTGTTATGTGTCGGGTCGTTGGCTAGTGTGAAAATGTACTACCTACCCTCATATTTACTTACTTAATCTTCGTGTAAGATAACAGATTTTAATACTGAAAGTAATTTAGATGGACTGGAAGAAAACATTTGTTAGGTATCTCACAGATAAAACAAGTAGGAATATATTTCTTGTCTATGACATAAATTGTTTTTCTAATAAAATGTGGGAGTAAAGATGTATGTTTGTGCGTCAGTCACGCGTAAACGGCTGATCGGAGTTAATTAAGATTTGACAGGCATATAGAACATGTTCTAGATTAAAATATGACATACTTTTTATACGGGTATATTGAGTAGTTTCTATACAGGTTGCCCGTGAAAATAAGATCAAAAACTTACATAAAAAATGAAAATGGTATAAGAGTATATTATAATTGGATAGTGTTATGTTATTGAGTTTATCCATTTGGAATTTCTCAGTAGCAGACTGGATTCTTGAAATGTATCTGGTTGATAACCACTGGATCGCCCCTTACAAGATGGGACTGTAACATGATTGGCGAAACTTGGAACTACTACCTAACTCAGCGTTGGAAAAAAGACGTGCTGTGATTTTATGTTTCACTAGCAGCGACCCGCAGTTTCACCTGCGATGTTCCCGTTACCGTAGCAATACGGGGATAAAATATAGCCTATGTTCCTCAGATAAAACGTTAGAAATATTTTTTTAAAACGGCACATTCGTTTTTGAGTATATTTATTACAAACATAAACACACACAAAAATACAAATCTTTCCTCTTTATATGATTACTGTAGACTAGCTGCTTCTTGGGGCTCCGCCCGCGTGAGTGTCGAATATACTCCCGTAATCCTATGTGTATCATCTAAATCCAGAGTATAATCTACTTTTGCGCCAAATTTCATCAAAATCCGTTCAGCCATTCTGACGTGATTGAGTAACAAACACACAGCTATCCAAACGTAAAACTTTCGAATTTATTGCTGTAGAAGTATAGATTATTTTAATTGTTTATCATAATTGAAGTCTGTGGATCATTAACCCCTCCACATAAGGCAAGAATTTCAGTACAATTTTATTTTACATAATACTGACTACCCTGCCTACCACAAAAACATCTTTCACATGTAAATAAAAACGTCTCGTACTGTGAAGATTAATAGTCTATAAGATATGGAAGATACATTATTTACATCTCTGGAGCGGGAATATGCGACAGTCTTTTGTAGGGGGGTAAGACCGTTATGTGTGGCTGGAGCTTGTTTTGAAATAAGATTTTTGATATTTTTATCTTAAAAACTGTTTAAAGAAAAATGTTTTCGTATAAATTCGTTAGTGTATCCTATACAACTTTTAATTTTTATACGACTGCCTAAAAAGGAAGTGTTATATTTTTAGGGTATATGTATGTGTATGTAAGTTTGTGAGTTTCTTTATTCCATCATAACGTCTAAATGGCTTAACCGATAGCAATATATGAGGTATCGTTAGAAGCGTTGAGTTATCGGGGTAACATAAGCTAGTAAACATTAAATAAATAAAAAGCGAGGGTCATGGTTCATCAATAAAAACGAAAATATTATGTTTTCATGAAAATTAGACTACATATACATATATTGTCATTTTCTAAAGCTTGCTTAGTACATAGCAATTCGTTGCACTTAGTGCGTTTGCAAAAATATTGTTTAAATAAAACGGGTAATGTTGAACTGGGTTTCAGGGTCCCGATCGTTCTTCTGGAAAAAACTGAACCCTTATAAGATTTATTACTCTTGGGTCTATTTGTCTCTCGTTCCATCTATGATAAACCAATTAACTCCTAGTCCTGTACTGAACCGTTGCAGTTCAAACTTGGTACACATATGATATCTGTGATCCGTCGCATTCTGATCGAGAATGCGACCGAGAGGCTTTTGAAATCAAGATTAAAAAATCCTCTCGTCTTAAAAACTTTTGCGTATGAATATTTCTGGGGAAATGTCTACTTACCATAACCGTCTTCTTATGTAATCCAAGAAATCACAGACGCTATATTATTAGCAAAACTTACCATAGAAATCTGTGTACCATAGAGACCTGTTAGTAAACATCGATATTCTAAAACCTGTACTAATCAAATCTACATAGTTATCTCACTAAATACTTAGGTCCACACGATGCAACAACTGTACAAGGTACTAAACATCACTTAGCCTTTTAATTTCACAGCCAATACTAATAAATAACATAGACAAACTGGCAACTAGACCCAACAAAAAAAAAGGAATCTTTGTGAGATTTTTAAAACCTATGATAAACAAAGACAGCATTTATTTCATTTGACGGCAATCACAGTTACAAGTGAATTTGTGCTATATCAAGTACTAGCAATGTCCCACAGTTTCACCCGCGTAGTTCCCGTTCCCGTGAGAATACGAGGATAAAATATAGCTTATGTTACTCAGGATGAATGTAGCTTTCTAATGGTGAAAGAATTTCTGAAATCGGTTCAGTAGTTTTTGAGTTTATTCGTTAGGTACATGCAAAAATATAAAAATGCAAAAATACAAATCTTTCCTCTTTATAATATTAGTATAGACTAGCAGCGCCCCGCGGTTTCACCCGCGTAGTTCCCGTTCCCGTGGGAATACGGGGATAAAATATAGCCTATGTTACTCAGGATGAATGTAGCTTTCTAACGGTGAAAGAATTAATGAAATCGGTCTTGTAGTTTTTGAGTTTATTCGTTACATACAAAAATACAAATCTTTCCTCTTTATAATATTAGTATAGAAGTATAGACAAACGACGTTTTGCGTGACAAGCGTAGATAAACTTGTCTGACCTATACAACCCAGTAACTGGGCAGGTGTGCTGTATCCCTTAGCAAGACTGGCGTCAGATGTTATGTGTTCCGTAACGACTATAAAATATTTTGAAATTACAGCCGGAACCAACGGTTTTATTAATGTGCTTTCCGCAGGCACATGGAAATCTCGTGTGGAGATGGTCATCCATCCAAAGACTGACCTTTGCAAGCGTTGCTTAACCTCAAATATCGACACATGTAGCTGTTCACTTAGCCACGAGCTCATCTTATAGGTCTGTGGAACAAAGTATTAAAACGGAAAGGTTAGAAACTTGCAACATGTTTTTGCATTAACCTTTAAGTCGACAATCGGCTTAGTATCGATTTGATACTCGATGCTAAATGCCTTTTGAATCGATTGTGGATTTAGTCGAGAGAGATGAGACTGGCTTTCAGGCGATGATTTGTTGTACTTTATTCTTATCGATACTAATATAATAAAGCTGAAGAGTTTGTTTGAACGCGCTAATCTCTGTAACTACTAGAAGGATTTGGAAATTTCTTTTTTTATGATAGTTACATTCATAAGGAGTGATATAGGTTATACACCAATATAACATTTTTTACATTTTTGTCTGTCTGCTTGTTCCGGCAAATCTTTGAAATGGCTGGACCGATTTTGACGGGACTTTTATTGGCAGGTAGCTGATTTAATAAGGAATAACATAGGCTACTTTTAATTTTGAAAAATAAAGTAATGTTGCAGTCCAAGTACCGTCCAGTACCGCGCGCAGCTCACGCGCATGCCGCCACTGTGCCGTCAAGTTGGGCGCCTCCCACCACTTCTCTCACCAACGAATCAATATCACAAAGAATCGGGGGGTTAGTAACTATTCCACGCGGACGAAGTCGCGGGCAGAAGCTAATCTACTACAAAATAGAGTTATAGACAAACATACATACGATTCGATCCCAGCTGTCAAATCCTTTTATGACGCCCATGGGATCTATCACACAGTCAAGATGATCCATGCATGTTTTATGAATGTAAAACATTAATGACGAAATCAATTAATTCACTTGAGATTGAATGATGTTCTCATCTTGAAGATAGTCTCAATGACTGCATTGTTCTTAGTTTTCTCCCACGAACCCGTTTTGTGTGCCGTAAGGTAACTGTTGCACTTGAGAATTAATGGAAGCTCGTAATGGTTCGAGTTGGGGGGGATGAGAAATCAAAGCACCAATAACATTTTCAAGATCCATTTTGAAATATTCTCCAAGAGACAATAGGGTAGTTGCCTATAAAAATCTAATTAGTCCGTAAGATAGACTTCTCAAAAATATTGGACACGTATTTTTTTATTTTTTCACGTAAACAAAAAACGAAGACGATATAGTGCGTTGAAAACTCGTGTGACGTCACTCCGTGCGACGATTTTTACCACGCCCTGATGTCACAAGCCCTCTCATGATCTTTGAAGCTTTTTATCTTCGTCAATTTTTAGAGATTTCATAAAGCAAAAAATACGTGTCCAATATTTTTCGATAATCTAACTGACGGACTAAATAGGATCATATTTTTATTCCTCAGGAAACATCCCTATTAATCAATCAGTGAGCCAATATATTTCCCAACGTGTTGACACCGGCTTCTGATCTACAAGGATGCAAATTATTACGAATATTTTTAACCGATTTCCAAAAAAGGAGGAGGTTTTCAAGTTTCTTGTGTGTGTTATCTCGTTGCTTTTGACTGGGTGTACCGATTTTGATAATTCGAAAGCTGGTGCTTGTCGTGTGGTCCCATTAAAATTTGAGTGAGATCAGACCACTAGTATTTGAGTTATCCCTAATAATGCGTGGCTTCGACTACATTGATGATGTTCTCATTCTCACTTGTCGATGTAAAATGAAAAAATAAACTGTATACTATGGTTTGGAAGAGCATCTTAGTATTTCGAGGTGGTTCCTTTGTAGTTTGGTGAAGATCTGTTGAAATAGGAAACGGAACTCTTCAACAAATGATAGCAAATCTTCCGGGATTGCTGAAATCGCAAGTCAGTTTATTGTTTACACAATGCTTTGATGGGTATGTTTAGCTATGGGGTATCACCAGTAAATACAAAATAAAACAAAAAGTATAAAATAATTTTAATTTCGGAAGTCAAATCTTCAAAAAACGAAGATACAGCCAATAACACCGACTTCCGAAATTAAAGTTATTTTTATACTTAAAACGAACTAAACAGTTATTTGATGTTTAGTTGCTATGCCGAAAAATGATAATACTCTTATCCAATCTTTTACAGTTTCAGCCATTCTGAAACGCTTTACCAGAAAATCTGGCCTCCCAGACACATTTTACGCGTCGCCGTAATCACATCGTCTAGTATTAAAACAAAATGTAATTCCTACATAAAACAGTACGCAGAAACAAACGTATTCGAAACATTAACGAGTAACGGGTCGTTCTTAGATTTCCCAGCTGACTAGAGCGCGCCACCTCTTTGCTTTGAACTCCTTGCGTTCCTGTGAGCCTGGTACCCTTACCTGCATTTTTAAGTTAAAAAGTTGTTTGTTTTATAAAGTACTACGTTTTCTACTATTATGTCTTTGTTCTGGGAATCGGTTTTTATCTTAGAGGAACTTTTGTATAACGTCTTTTTCAGCAAAACTTGTGTATCAGTTTTCTACCATTCCAACCTATTTTTTTATATGGGAAATCATCAAATGACTTCTCCCTCTCTGGGCGGAACGGAAGGGAGTGTCAAACTCTTACTGACTAAAACTCACCCGTGATCCTTCTTGTGGCCTTTGCGTTCCAGGGCCGCGGTGACACAAACAAATTCCGCAACCTTAGCAGGCACTGGTCCTATGGGGCCCCGTCTACGTTGCTGACGGCTCTTTGAGCTTATGAGATCCTGAAACCTACCTTTCGTCATAATCATTATTTGCCTAGTCTTTTCCCAATCATTTTGGGGTCGGCTTCTGGTCTAACTCGAAAAAATGGAAGAATACCAATGTTTTACATGGAACTCCTTTCGTTGCTGCGAGCCCGGTACCTTAACTTTAGCATTTTAATTCAATAAAAAGTAGTGTTCACTTTAAAAAAATGTTTTACCTTCCCTTTATAATGTCTTTGTTCTGGTATTCTGGTTTAAATTAAGAGCTCTTTGAGCTTCTAAGCTTTGAGCTTCTATTACTAACATTTTGTCATCGTCATCTGCCTTACCTTATCCCAGTAAGAATATTTTACACTATTTTACACTAGCATCGCCCCGCGGTTTTACCCGCGTAGTTGCCGTTCCCGTGGGAATATGGGGATAAAATATTGCCTATGTTACTCAGGATGAATGTAGCTTTCTAATGGTGAAAGTATTTTTGAAATCGGTCCAGTAGTTTTTGAGTTTATTCATTACATATAAAAATACAAACCTTTCCTCTTTATAATATTAGTATAGAAGTATAGATAACCAACTACTTTTACATAAATGATTTCTGAATTCGATCCGCAACGGGAATAATACCTGTCCAAAATTTAGATGTTTGCTTCTCTTTTTTTATTTATTTATTTATAATTTATACAAAATAATACAGTATTATCTAAGTTAGATAGCAATCAAAAACCACTAAGGTTTAAACTTGTGCTATCATGAATCTACATCTCAATATCGGAAACTATACAGAATGAGTATTTTATAGGTCTTTAAATAGGTAAAGGTATTTTTAAATAATACTTAAGTAATATTGCTTAAGTTTACATTTGATATTTTGATTTGTAATATTATTTTTTATTTCTGAGGGAGAGACTATTAATAAGTCTCGGTACAATATACCCACCCGGTAGTTCGCTCGCCATACGTATTGTTGGCGCGCTGTGTACGAAGCTTTGTCTCAGACATTTGCTCGAGTGCGTACAGGATGTTCGATTTCTTTTAATCAATAAACCGAAAAACGTCAACTGCTGGAGAAGAACTCTCTCAAGCTTTGCCACAACGCTCTGTATTGTATTTTACGTATCAAGCGGATTCCCACACAACTTCACTACGTCATCTGTCCTACCCACAAAAACACTTCTATTTCAGTTCTGTGTTGGTTAAGAGTCTTCTTTAAGAACACGGAAACACAAGTATCAATATGTGTTCTACTATTGTTATGACTCACTGTTTACTCTAATATCCCAGCCGGTCTAATGTGTCAACACCTCGCTGTGTAAACTAAGATGGAGTCAGCATCAATTGAATTGTCATTCTATCTTGTTTGTATCGATTGTCAGCTCACTACATTTTCACCTAAGCTACGCGGTGACAGTTTTAAAGAATCGTTGTACTGGTTGTAGCTATCAAGAAACACAAACAGCAAAGGATTCCACTCCTAAGCTGTACGCACAACGAAAGTATTATCTACTTAACACCTTCCCCACCTTTAGCTCATGTCTATATAATAAAAGCTGCACGGATCGATCTTTAAGAGCGTGTACGCCGTATGGCATTTCATAGAAATTTTCAAGTCACTATTTTGCGAAATTACTGAACCGATTTTAATGAAACTTCACACATATAAGCAGGATACATAGGTCTAAAAAGTTAGTTCAAAACATTTTCAAAATGTCCTATTTAAAAAAGATAACTGTATATTTGTATGGAATATTTGAAATGGGTCTAATTTAACTTTAACACTTAAATATTTTCAACAGGAATGGAACTCTCTGCCTGCTTCTGTGTTTCCGAACGACTAGAGTCAAGAGCATACCCCATATAGTTGGGAAAAGGCTAAGCAGATAACCTCCCCCACCTTTGGGGAACAAAAAGCCATAATATTAATATTATGCAACAATACATTATCATCCAACTGTTTCGGATATAACAGTAAGAAAAGCTGAATGTACACATAATACATTAACGGACAGCTAAGAGATTTCCCCGAGGATTAGTGAACATAGTCTAACGGATAAGAAACTTTACTGAATTCATTTTTTAGATAGTACTTGGACAAAATTGTTTGTTGTATTCTACTTTTCATTCCTGCTTTATGACTTAAATCTTTTTGGTTTGGAGCATTTTTCTTAAAAGGTGTTGTTTTTAGGGTTGTCTCAGTTCAAAAATAAGTGAACATAATTTGGAACGTTATTCAAAAACTTTGACTGTCTCTTTCGTTTTGTTTGCAAGGATCACTGCTTAGTATTGAGACAAAACTCAGGAGGGTTTGATTCCTTGATGTAGCAGTGTTATTGGGTTTTTCGTTTAGAAACCTGTCCATTTATTTGCTGGACATAAATGGTACTCGTCCAATGATTTTGGTTCTCCCGATATTACCATAGTATTTAAATATTACTGGCGACACGTGAGTGTTTAGGTACACCCCTGCCTTACCTCTTACTCATTGATTATAATAGAAGTTATACGTTATTATGCTCGTTATTTAGCTCGTGGCTACATAACGGGTCGATCTTCAAGGTTAAGCAACGCTTGCCGAGGTTGGTCTGTGGATGGGTGACCATCTTAACATAACGAGACGTCTCCGTGCCTCGGAAAGCACGTTAAGTCCCGGCTGTCATTTGGCAGTTTTTACGGATTGTCAGAAGCCAGAAAATCTGACACCAGTCTTGCTAAGAAGTACCGTGTTCCCCAGTTAATGGGTTGTGGAGGTCTGGTAGGCAGCCGCTTCTAGTAATATATTAGTATTCACCTGAATCCGGCTTAACTGGGAAACGACCCCAATATAGTTGGGAAAAGGCTAGACAGAAGATGATGGATGCATACATTATTATGACTAAATACAATGTAAATACTCGTAAAACCATCAACCACAAATCCAACAGCTAATTCGAACATAGACTGCTGTTAGAAAATTAAACAATTCACTATTAAAAAGGTACCAGGTTCACATAAACCAGAGAAGGTGTCGACTTGGAGGTTTACCTGAAAAAAAAAAATGCTCAGTTTATAAAACCTCTAGGGCTGAAGCGTTTTCAAAAAACCTCGCGCCGACGAATTCCGTTTCATTCCCCAAGGGAAATCTCGTTCCGCTTTTTAATTTGGATATTTTCGTTTACTAATGACTGCGGAGTAGTGGATTTTCGTAGTCGGAAAAAAATAGTATTAGTTTCGTAGATTTTCCTTTATTTCTGGATGGGAAATCATCAAATGACTTCTCCCGCTCTGGGTGGAGCGGAAAGGAGTGTCAGATTCTTACTGACTAAAACCCACCCGTGATCCTTCTTGTGCCCTTTGCGTTCCAGGGCCGCGGTGACTCTTTCGAACAAATTCCGCAACCCTAGCTAGGCACTGACCCTATGGGGCCCCGTCTTCGTTGCTGACAGCTCTTTGAGACGCGCGTGGAACATGACGCGCTATCAACCCGGGCCTGGTTGCTATCGGAAGCCGAGCCACCCATAGCTCGCCATTCGCTGGCCCGCCTCTACGGTGGCCGGGAATTTCAGCCACACAATATTTAGCTCCTCCAAAATAAATCTTTAGATTTTACGAGAATCGTGTATAGTAAAAATGCTGTTGAAATGACATACAAATAAAAATACCCTTTCAAACGAACACTAATACGAATATAATTCGATATCGAGTGTCTATCAGATATTTAATATTCTAACACTCCTTTAATATCAGAATAATCAAATAACAACTAAAGCAAAAGTAATAAACTTCGAAGTTTATTGTGTGGGCGGTAAACAAAGTCGATTTACATAAAGTATTGAAAGTTAATGTTCAACTTTGCTCATTGTAAAATAATTAATATCGATATTACTATTGGTTTTTTTTTTAATGAAAACGGGTCACCTCAGGACAGTCACTGTCTAAAATTATTACCTCAAGTCCTGGGCACCAAGTCTGCTATTTTTATAAATTTGTCATTCCAACACGATCCCATTGTCATTTTGCTAAAAGTTCGTAATCTGCTTAATTCATAATGGTCGATCAATGGTCGGTCAATGGTCCTCCCGTAATACTTTTTGATATCCGAGCTATTAAAAGCAATGACATTCTAAAGGTAGGTCACTGATCAAAGGAACTGTCAAAGTTTTAGCAAACTACCGCATACGTTTGTCATTCATTTGTCATTATGTACGAGATTACCATTCTATGCCATTTCTTTCAACGTAGTGTCAGTAGTTGACCATTGGAAAGTCCATAGTGACGCTTTTATACCAGTAGATTACCAAACTTGTCAATCAATCAGACCCAGCCTGTCCCTTGCTGCCCCCCCTCAATGACCCCGCTAAGCCGAGGCCCGTGTCCCACAGGGGATGCCCTTAGCGAGCGGCCATTTAGTTTTTAAGTAGTTTTAAGCCCTGGCTGGGGGCCTTAGAATCTAAGGCAACCACAGGATTGCCCGGTTGAGCAGTAACCAGCCTTAATGCGCTGAACTGCGAGTAGTCCATTCAAATGAGCTTATTATGACACTAATGTAATAGCAGACTTGGGGCCCTGAAAGTTTGATAACCAGACAAACCAAATATCGTATTAGATAATCACTTAGGTTATAGATTACATTCAGGATAAGAATGTTTGTTAACATGCTGGTCCTGCTCCATAGGGCAATCGAGTAGACAAAATCGAACTGGTAGATTAACTTCATGAATGTATTGTTTTTATTATTATTTTTGCTTATCTCACACAGTTTCACTATTTGTAGATATTATGTGAGTACCATGTACTTATTTATATAATGAGTAGGGATGTTTTCTGAGGAATAAAAATATGATTATATTTAGTCCGTCAGTTAGATTATCGAAAAATATTGGACACGTGTTTTTTGCTTTATCAAATCTGTAAAAAATAACGAAGATTGAATTTTCAAGGTCATTAGTGGAGTCAGGTGGTGTTCGAGTGGCGTCCGCGGGCCGGAAGAAGTGTGGGCCATCCGACAGCGAGTTGGGCAGATGACATAACTGCTATCGCGGGTAGAGATTGATTGACGCTAGCCCAGTAACATGAAAATTGGCACAAGAAAGGAGAGGCCTATGCTCAGCAGTGGGCTAAATCGGTCTGTGGATGATGATGATGTCGCTTCATGTGATAAATCTAGTATTTAGCTTTATCGCAGCCACCCCCCCCCCCCCCCTACATAGTTGGATCAAGGCAGGCAGATTGGTGATGCGATGTTTATGTCTTTTTTATACGACTAGCAGCGGCCCACTGTTTCACCCGCGTTGTTCTTGTTCCCGTGGCAAAACGGGGATAAAAATATAGAATAACGTAGCTTTCTAATGGTGAAATAATTTTGAAAATCGGTTCAGTAGATCCAGAGATTACTCCTTTCCTTACAACGTCACAATCTCACAACCTCACAAACGTTACCTCTTTATAATCTTCTTATATATAAAATTCTCGTGTCACGGTGTTTGTGGTTGAACTCCTCCGAAATGGCTCGACTGGTTTTCGTGAATCTTAGCGTGCATATCGACTAGGGTGGCGAATCGGACAACATCTATTTTTCGTCCCCCTAAATGTTGAGGGTGGTCGACCGCTTATTTTTTTTTTGACAAAATTATTTGTTTTTATTTTTTTATGATACAGCATACAAAAACACATAGAATCCTTAATTTTCATCCCTCTACGATAACCCTAAATATATTTTTTATTTTTTTGGCAAAACGACGTTTGCCGGGTCAGCTAGTATTAGTATAGATTTAAATGACCATTAATTTTAACAAATGAAGATTGGTAGCCCAAACTCAAAAACCCACTACTAGACAGGCCAATGACGGCAGGCGACTCGATGTTTTATCATTTTGCCCCATACATATCGACCGCGACATTCTAAAGCAACATAAATTCCCTGATATAACGTAGTGGGATTATATTAAACATTTTTGAAATATTTTAAACATATTTCATAGATATATGCTGCGTCTTGGAAGTAAATGGCATTTGATAAGGAAAGGCATGTATTTCCATTGGAAGTTACTAACGGTCGGTATCTTGGATTTTATTTGCTAGATTTTAGGTATTAGATTCTGAGTTTTACCCACCTTCAAGCCCACCCAAGATTCGGTAATGTTTTGAATATTGGGCTGAGGTTTCAATAAATACTAGGCTAGTTGACTAAAAAAATCTAATTAGTCCGTCAGATAGATTCTCAAAAAATATTGGGCACGTATTTTTTCTTTTTTCACATATACAAAAAACGAAGACGATACAGTGCGTTGAAAACTCGTCTGACGTCACTACGTGCTACATTTTTACCACGACGTGACGTCACAAGCCCCCACTCCTGATCTTTGATGCTTTATATCTTTGTCAACTTTTATAGAAAAGCAAAAAATACTTGTCCAATATTTTTCGATAATCTAACCGACGGATTAAATAAAATCATTTTTTTTTCAGGAAACTTCCCTATTATATACATAAATATACACTCCATACATGCCCATACAATAAACAGGCATTGAATGAAATTTAGAAATTTATCGTAAAGTACGTTTGCACGAAGGAATCATACGACATCGGGAATCCTAGTGTGAGCTCCAGAAAACAAAACATTCAAATTTAATTTAAAAAGACGTCACACGAGTTTTCAACGCACTGTATCGTCTTAATTTTTTGTTTACGTGAAAAAAGAAAAAAAAACTTGTCCAATTTTTTGGGAATCTATCAGACGGACTGATCATTTTTTTTTAGTCCACTACCCTATTGTCCAAATGTATAAATATTACTGGGACTGATCGCGTGACATTTCGCCAGTTAATCCCATTTGACGTTTTGACAATCGCCTTCGGCATGTCAGCTGCTTAGAACTTTGGCACCTTTTTTTTCTGGACGGGAAATCATCAAATGACTTCTCCCGCTCTGGGCGGAGCGGAAAGGAGTATCAGACTCTTACTGACTAAAACCCACCCGTGTTTCTCCTAGTGCCCTTTGCGTTCCGGGCAGCTGTGACTCTCGAACAAATTCCGCAAACCTAGCAGCTAATTTTAAGCACCTTCAAACTTACTTGAAATAAAGAACTAACTCTTCCACATCCACATGGGCTCACACAGCTGCTAAAACATCCCACTGAATACTGGTAACTCAATACACTTAATAAAGACCTGTTCGGTATCTCCTAGTTATGATTGTTCAATTTTCAACGCGGCATCTCTAGAGATTTGTCGGTTAGCACTCGAATACATTAAGTTTATCTTGTTTTTTTTCTCATATTTTACCGATTTCTTAATATTAAGGATACTGGGTTTTACGCTTGTATGATACAGTAAAAATTCTTTCTTTTATACTTTATTGTACATCAAAACAACTTATATTATATTAGACATAATAAAGTGCATGTACAAAGGCGAGCTTAACTCAAAGTTGAGTTTCCGAGTAAACCTTTCAGTGATAGAGGGTAGGATCCAGTGTACTTTTTATTATTATTTAAACTCGTTTAATGTTTTATATAAGTAGGAAAGGTGCTTGTGTATAATACTCGAACCGCCTCACAGATTGATCTTAGATTTAAATAAAGATTAAGGGACGCTTGAGAACAGTGGTGGCCGAGTGGTAACGGCCCCGACTTACGTATCGTAGGTCGCGGGTTCAAACCCCGCCGCATTACTTTGTGTTATTTATTTCATCTCCACTGCTCTCAAAACTGTGAAGGGAAACATCGTGAGGAAACCGGCATGTCCTAGAACCAACAATTCGAAGACATGTGACATTCACCTACCCGCACTGGGCCCGCGTGGTGGATTACGGCCCATTCTCTCTCCTAGAGAGGAGGCCTGTGTCCCAGCAGTGGGAACGTTAAAAGGTTGATTATAAGGGACGCTTGCCGAGGTTTAGGGACCGGATAGGCTGCTCCAGCAGACGTCATTTTGTCGGTGCCGTCTGTCGCTGAAAATCAGCGCTTAGACTCAGTCTCGTACAAGTCTTAGCATTATGCTGAGCGACAGCCGTTTTGCGCAAATGTGACGCATACCTTCCCAACTTGTAACTATTAATTTTTTTTAGTTTTAAGCTGTATTTTAAATTCTTTGGTGTGCGTCATGCTTGGCGCAAATAAACAGTTTTTCTTTCTTTCTTTCTTTTTTCTTCAGGTTGCACCTTGGTTGGGTGAACATCTCTTTTGTATCTCGAAAAGCATTTTAACCCGATGGTCTCGTACATTTGTAGATCTGTGACAGTCGTTCAGGGTAGTCAAAAAGCTAAGGAGTCTGACACCAGTCTCGGTAAAGGGTATCGTGTTACCCAGTTACTGGGTTATGGTGGCTAGATAGGCAGTTACTCCATGTACCTGGTACTCAACTGAATCAGATTAGACAGCAATCCTTCTATCTTATCATATATGTATATCATAGCAATCTTTCTATTCTTTCAATCCCAAACAGGTTGCGGATTTTGTTCGAAACAGTTACCGCGGCCCTGGAATGCAAAGGGCATTAGGAGGAACACGGGTGGGTATTAGTCAGTAAGAGTCTGACACTCCCTTCCGTTCCGCCCAGAGCGGAAGAAGGCATCTGATAATTTCCCATCCATAAAAAAATATACCACAACATGGTTGATTTTAATTGATTGGTAAAAACGCAACGGATTTTTCTTTTTGTACGTTTGTAGTACAAAAAGAAAAATCCGTTGCGTTTTCTAAGGTGGAATACAAATCAATAAATCATCTTTTCAAGACCACAATCAGCCATTTACAACCGTTCATCCCTCAGAGATAAAGAATATAATATTTCAATTCTCCAACAATATGCTTTCAAAGTAATAACTCATACCAAGGTTTTTCACTCGACACGATCATTTCCTGAATTCCCTTTTTTTTGTCGTTTTACGAATTAAAATTGTAGCTAGATGCTTCCCGTTGTCGTAAAAAGAATTTGGTTATGTGATTTTTTTTTTTATGGAAAATTGAATATTTTTCGTCTTTTGTGTGAATTGGGGTTGTAAAAGGGTGGTACGGAGCATGGATTTATAGTATGGCTTTATGGTGCCTGTGGGTTTCTGAGACGTCTCATACATTTCGGTTTGGTTTCCTAATGCATACTAATGTTTCGTTCATTCTTGTAATGGTAGCAAAAAGATAATTATTCTAAGAGAATATCGAAGTTAGTGGTCGGAAATAAATTGATTTTTGTTTATGAAAAAAAATACAACTGACTTCTAAACAAAAAAAAAACCAAAAATACAAAATAACTTTAATTTCGGAACTCGGTATTTTTGGTTCCTTTTTTGTTTTTTGAACATTCCGGCTTCCGAAATTATAGTTATTTTGTACTTTTTGATGTTTTTGTTTAGAATTCGGTTATACTTTTTTGTAACAAGTTTTTTTTATTTTTCACTTTTTAGTGGTTCACTCCCAGCTAAACATACCCATCACAGCGTACGTGTTATAAATTGGTGTAAACAATAAAAAAACATGCGATTTCAGCTATCCCGATAGATTTGCTATCATTTATTGAAATTAAAAAAATGCTCATAAAATTAAAACAAATGGCAACTATTCTTCATCGAATAAAAATACAACCACGTAAATCGGATCAGAAATCTCGGCGTAATCGCTGTACATACATAGAAGAAAAAAACATGCCTGCCGAATGGAGAACCTCCTCCTTTTTTGAAGTCGGTTAAATATTACATTATATATTTGTTGTGCATCGACTACACTATAGACTTTTCTGGTAGAGAATGCTTTTTCGCCTGATGTCCGTCTATGTACCACTACTGTAAGACAAAAAGTTTAAAAAGGTAAACAAATAAAAATAAGTCATGTTTTTAGTGACTAATCCCAAAACGTCCAATGAAAATGAGGCTTTGTACCCTCAGTGTCATGCCTTTACATTGTAATATAACCCTATCAACATTTAGCTACTACCCTTATTTTATTTTAAACCAAAAATATTATGACTGAAAAACCCCAGCATTTAATCCTATTACCCCTACAAATTAAATCGTCGACTCAGTAACACGAAACACAAAAATCTAATTACAGTTTTACCCGGAACCGCGTTTTGGCAAACTCTATATAAAAATAACCCTCAAATGGCCGTGGAGGGTAAAACTCCCCATTACCCAGGTAAAATGGCAATATATTCCGTGCAAAACAAACATGCCTATGCAAATTTGTAGGCTACACATTGAACGTATGTCATTCATCACGCTTGAAAGGGGATGGGGGAAAACGGGAAAAAATTGGGATAAGAACGAATTTTTTGGGACAACCTGCGAAATTTCCCCAAAAAAAAAGTTGATATAAAACGACGTTTTGAATAATGGTTTCGTAGTTAAATAAAGGCTGGATTTAGTGTCTGATTTTAAGACATTATTTTTCCGATTTGTTATTTCTCATTCACTGATTTAATAATTAAGAAACTCAGCATATGAGTAATATAAACTAAAGCATAGCTGCCAATAATTTGCTAACTATAATTCAGTTCTGTGGATCAAGAAAAAATTAACTGCCTTTTTTGTCACTCTCCTTTATACTTATATGTATGGAAGAGGAATGCACTAAACAAGCCAAGGAAGACTGTTATTACCCGCGTCGTTCCCGTTCCCGTGGGAATATGAGGATAAAATATAACCTATGTCACCCGGGGATAGTGTAGCTTCCCAACAGTGAAAGAATTTTTCAAATCGCCAAGTGGCCTATTCAATACAAACAAACAATTAAAATCTCTCGTCTTTATAGTAGTAGTATAGATAGGCTCAAGTTAGACCACTGTCCACCATTGATCACATAATGATAAGCGATGACGTGGTCGAAGATGGAACACGCTTGTCTAGAAGTAACCTATTCACTCTTGACTTAAAGACTCCCAAGTTGTAGCTATCAGGAATCACAGACTCCGACAAGGAATTCCAATACTTATGTACCTAAAATTAAAGTTAAATATCGCCTGTCAGAATCGGTTAATATGTAAAACTTTTACAGTATGTCAGACATCCAGCTTCCAACCAATCTAAGCGTTTTATTAACATGTTTTAACCTACGCAACCCTAACATTTCGCGCGTAATACCTTGCACATCACACAAAGCCGGTGAGATAGGGTTATTACGACGAATAAAAACGGAGATGGTGGTTTTAGGTATTTTATAACTTTATTGTCCCGGGGGATGTATTAAGAATATTACATTCGCCGAAGTGAATAGGATAATTTCTTTCAATTTTGGGTATTGGATTGGCCTTTTGGGGCTGGGGCGAGTTCAAGGCTTAGAGGTTCTGTCAACAAAAGAAATAAGGACTTTTACAGGCATGTTTTCTTGACAGTCTGTGGTTCCTGATTGGTAAAATCTGGGAGTATTTAAGTCAAGAGTAAATAGGTCGCTTCTAGGCAAGTGTGCTTATTTTCGACCACAGGTGAGATCGTGGCCAAGTGCTAAATCTACACTTCTATACTAATATTATAAAGAGGAAAAATTTGTATTTTGTGTATGTGTATGTTTGTAATGAATAAACTCAAAAAGTAATGTGTTGATTTCCAAAATTATTTCACTACTAGCTTCTGCCAGCGACTTCGTCCGCGTGGAATAGTTACTTTACCCCCGATTTTGAAACTCTCAGCCCGATCGGTTTCTATGTAACTTTAACCATTAAGGCTACACACGCGACGGAAGCTTAAAAAATGGAGTAACTTCTCCCGTTTTCCCAACATTTCCCTTCACTGCTCTGCTCCTATTGATTGTAGCGTGATGAAAAGTATACTATAACCTGCCCAGGAGTATGAAGAATAATTGCACCAAGTTTCGTTAAAATCGGTCGAGTAGTTTTTGTTTCTATAAAGAACATACAGACAGACAGACAGACAGACAGACAGACAAAAATTTTACTGATTGCATTTTTGGCACCAGTATCGATCACTAATCACCCCCTGATAGTTATTTTGAAAATATATTCCCTGTACAGAATTGACCTCTCTACAGATTTATTATAAGTATAGATAGATTAGAAAGCTACATTCACCTTGAGTAACATAGGCTATATTTTATCCCCATATTCCCACGGGAACGGGAGCGACACGGGTAAATCCGCGGGGCGCTGCTAGTAACCTATAAACTAGGCACTTTTAACCCGTTTTTTTTCACAATGTTCTACGTGTGTTCCATGAGTATTAAAGTTATTAAGAATGCAGTAACAATTAATATTAATATCCTAGTACTAAGATGCTATTTTCATAATACAAAGATGCTTAACTGTTTATAGGCTGTACTGTTTGAAAAGCCTATCGAAGTCTATAGTTAGCCATCTTCGATAAACATGCTAATTTGAGAGTTGACTCGTTCAAGGACCTTAATATGTAATAATTTCGTTAATGTTCGGTACAAAAGGTCATTGACTACGTCGTCGCTTTGTCTTCCGGTACCGATCGCTTATTCTTACAATTTTGCTTTATATTAGGAATACCTACACCTGTGTAGCTGAAAAATTAACGAAATCAAAAATAATTTCTTATTTTTTTATCATGAACCTACTGTGCCTTTTTTCCGAATGGGAAATCATAAAATGGCCTCCCGCTCTGGGCAGAGCAAAAGAGAGTGCCAAACTCTGACAGACTAAAACCCACCCGTGTTCCTCTAAACGCCTCCAAAGGCCTGCAGGGTTGTGGTGACTCTGTCGAACAAATTCCGCAACCCTAGCAGGCACTGACCATATGGGGCCCCGTCTCAAAATCAAAAATAATTTATTCAAACTAGGCTGAGAGACAGCACTTTTTGAACGTCAAATTTTACATAAATACAGGTCAGTCAAATTTTACAAAACGCCCACCCGTCACCATTTCCTAGTGTTTTAGCTGGGAAGAAGAAGTGGCGCAACAAACTCCCCAGCAACACATATGTCTGTTGCGTTTTAAGAACTTGAAATTTATTTTCTGTAAATTTAATTATCTCGATAAATTTACAAAAAAAAAAGAACTTGAAATTTATCTTGTTTGCTGACATCTCTCGTCGACCCAGGCCTGGTTGTTATCGAACGGATAGTCACCCATAGCTCACCATCAGCAGGCCCGCGCCTTACCGCGCCTACAGTGGCCGGGAATCGCCCTACCCACATGACAGCACCTAAGTGTTTATTATTATCCAATTTTTTTTTCTGTTAATTTTTGTTACTAGCCAAACTTGGTCATCGTTTTGAAGAAACAAGCGTGTAGTCTAAATATTGTAAAGTCAGAAACATTAATTGTTTATCAGTTAAAAATAAGTATTTCTTAAGAAAACTATAATCTATCACGTAAATAATCAAAATGCAACCTTAATATTATGATAAACATACATACATACATACATAATCAGCCTTTTAACGTTCCCACTGCTGGGACACAGGCTTCCTCTCTGAGAGAGGGAATGGGCCTTAATCCACCACAAGGGCCCAGTGCGGGTTGGTGAATGTCACATGTCTTCGAATTTTTGGTTCTAGCACATGCCGGTTTCCTCACGATGTTTTCCTTCACCATTTTAAGAGCAGCAGTGATGGATTTAATTACACAAAGTAATTCGCCTGGCTGGGTATGAACCCGCGCCCTACAATTCGTAAGTCGGGGCCGTTACCACTCGGCCACCACTGCTCCTATGATAAACAATAAACAAAAAATAAAATGAAACGAACATTACCAACGCCAGAATTAACGTTCAAAAATGCTATTAACAGGCCCAAATCTTCGCTAATTAACCCATATGTTTTTCAAATAGCGTTATAAACACTCGAGAATATTCGGCTTCATCGAATTATTTTTATTTATGTTCGCTAAGAGGATTTGTGGTTGTAATGGTGTACATTTGTCAAGGGGAAAGGTATTGTGGCAGGATGAGTTACCTACATGTTGTGTTCGTACCTTTTTGTAATAGGGTTGTATTTGGGGCAATTGGGTATGGTACCATTCAGTGGCATATCTATTTTATTGACACCTATTCCTTCATTATGTTTACGCCACTGGATGTTTGATAGTTTTTTTTTATAAAGGTATTTTCGTACTTTAAAAAACCGGATTTCAAAAATTCTTTCACCATTAGAAAGCTGCATTCACCTTGAGTAACATAGGCTATATTTTATCCCCGTATTCCCATGGAAACGGGATCTACGCGGGTGAAACCGCGGGCGCTGCTAGTTATCTATGAAAACGGTAAAAAAATCACGTTTGTTGTATCGGAGTACCCTTAAATAATTTTTTCATTCTGTTTTTTAGTATTTGTTGTTATAGTGGCAACAGAAATACATCATCTGTGAAAATTTCAACTGTCTAATTAGTCTAAGTAATAGGGTCCCGTTTTACCTTTTGAGTAAGGAACCCTAAAAAAACAAAAAGTAGTAAAAAAGATTTTTCAAAAATATCTAATATTCACGGAGTTGTGAGCATTATAAAATCAATGATAACTAAAGACGTCACCCGACGAATTCAATAAACGACGAATAATAATAAGCGAGAATAGATAAATAACTTCAAAAGCGTGTAACTTCTCTATTTCTAGACCCACTTAGCATAATTAGCCTTTTCATCAGGTTCTTGAGTGTCAATGTCTTCGAATTTTTGATTCTAGGACATGCCGGTTTCCTCGATTTTTTCCTTCACCGCTTTGAGAGCAGTGGTGATAAAATGAATTACACAAAATAATGCGCCTGGATGTGTTTGAACCCGCGACATACATATATAGGTCGGGGCCGTTACCACTTGCCCACCTAATTTATTTATTTACAAAATTTCTTTAAAATATATAATTATCTAACACTTAGAATATAAAACATTATTACCCAATAACTGAAGTTTCCGAGTCACTTAGGGTTACTCTACAACAGGAACACTTTCAACATATCCAAAAACTTAAATATCGTTCCAACCATAAAAAGTCAACGAGAATCACCCAAGTACACTCACGAACACAACTTGTCAGAATATAAAAAGGTATTTTAACCCGGCCACGTGTAAAACTACTAGAACATATTCTATAAACTGCCATGTTGCAGCAACGTTGCCGCATTCTACACAAATAACTATAAAAAATAAGTGGCTATAGATAGAAGGCATGGTTTTAGATGGTAACATCAAAACGATATTAGAAAATACGTTTAAGTGCAGTCGCTAGTTTACTCGATTACGCAAGAAAGGAGGGCAATGTGTTTACTAATAGAATGAAGCTGCCAAGAGAGGGAATAAGGGGCACGTTTATGCCTATATTTCTCTCTAGGGGTTAGCTTTGGTTGCGGAATTTGTTCGAAAGAGTCACCGCGGTAAGAGTTTTAGCGAGTAAGAGTCTGATACTACCTTCCGCTAAGCCTAGAGCGGGAGAAGACATGTGTTGATTTCTCATACAGAAAAAAAGTTGTTAGCTTTGGTATGCATTATAGCGTTCAGAATATAGAAAAACGGGACCCTTATTGGATCACTCGCGTTTCTGTATACCTGTCCAAATTCAAAAGACTAGTGGGATTTGAGTTATATCAAATTGTATAACGATCGATGGTTGTTGTTGTTGTTGCGTGTGTGTTGTATGTGTGTCTGTGTTGTGTTGTATTGTGTGTATATGTTGTTGTGTTGTGTGTATTGTGTTATGTTGTGTTGTGTGTATTGTGTTATGTTGTGTTGTTGTATTGTGTGTTGTGTTTGTTTAGTTGTTGTTTGTCTTATTGTGAGGGTCACGGTTAAAATATAACAAGTGTGTCATCCTAACACCCTATATGATGTTTTCTTCTTCTATATTTACTGTAATTTATATTGTGTATACAACAAAGATTATTCTATACAATTCTCTGCGAAAACTAGATCTCATTATACGTCTCATATATACCACCATAGTTTGTCTGTTTACACTACAATACCAGTACCTAAAATGTCACACAAATCAATCTTAATGCCGCCTAGAGAATCAACATAAAAATGCGACTACCCTCGACTATATTTTTCTCACACAATAGCGCATACCAATAATAATACGTCACCAATGGACCAACGACACTACTCGTACTGGTTGGGACGTAAATGGGCAGATATAGGCAGGGACATAAATGGGTTACGAAGGTAGAACCATTACTTTTGGTTTTACTTCGGCTGTGTTTTGGTCTTTAATAAATACCAGTTTAAAATAGGAGTCTTTGAATGATACTTGGGTATTTTAGAACGGTATGTTTCAAATTGGTAATGTGTTTGCAGATTCATATAAAATATGATATTACTTATTAAAAGTGTCACTGGATAATTGCGAAATCCAGAAGATTGTAATACATCTTGAGTGATTGTAAAGTCAGGAGAAATCGTCAACTGAACATTCGTAACATATTAAAATAGTTTCATATAGATTAAATAATTCCGATGAATTGTAGAACCGTACACTTATAGGTAGCCAATATGTCATCAGTATGTTGGTTCACAATTTCTCGGAATCACTTTGAAAGATTAAAGACTACCAAGATGCGTAAAACAGTATTGCATTTTTTAGATTTGATTCTTAGGTTGATCTAAGTGTATCTGAGTTTTCTAATCAGGAGTTTTTCGATGACAATCCAGATTCTGAATTTGTGCCAGTTGATGGCGGAAGGCTATATGTGCGTTGAATTTAAACATGTAATCGACAAAATAAGAGTGTACTTATTGTTCTCTCTCTCAATCTCTGCATAACACCTAAGGAAATATCAATAGCCGTAATGTAGCTTGCGTAACGATACGAGACTCAATATTACATCAGACTCATACTGTTAAAGCTATACTACATACAAACATATCATCGCACAAAACACTACCATTGTTAGCATTTTTGTGTTTGCATCATATTTTCAATAACAGACTAGCCTACACAGATGACCAACGTATTATGTTTTCCTATTAAAAAAAGTCCAAAACAAACAGTACAATCAAGAGCAAAACACATACCGATAACAATAAATAAACTAGCATCACGCTAACTTCGTCACCAATCGGCTAGATTCGGCAATTTTCGTTCACCATTCGTTAAGTCGACACAATACAGTCCGTAACATCGGAAAAGGCCTAAAGAAATACCTTTTTTCCTTTTTTTACGCAACGATATTGTCCACTTTGTCGTAATAAATGGCTTGAGTGTGTAATCTTTATTACTTTTACGTAAACAGAGTTATCTTTTACGGTTAGTTTTTCTTTTTGTTGCTGTAATCATTGGACATTGAATAGTTGGGTTTGAAAGGCGAAATACGAGCGCTCCTTGTAAAAAATTGCTACTTATAAATCGCGGGAATGTTTGTTTCTAATAAAAGAAGGATTTCGTCCGTTTTAGGTGTGATTTTTATTGAGTTCGTAATGGCCGATGGTTTTTTGGGATTTTTTTTTGGCTGTGCTGGACGTTTGCTGAGATTTATTTTAGAGACAGATTGTTCAGAAATTCCAAACTTGTTTTTGTATTCGAAATGATAATTTAAAAGTAATTTACAATAACATAACGAACTTCACTATCTATCTAATTAGTTACATCTACTAAAACTAAATACAAAAATCTTTGTTACTATGATTCTATATTTCTAATAACTCTTTCTAAAAAGTCTTTGTTATTAGTAATAAAGAAGTACCACAACAAAAACTGTGAGTACCAATATTCAAAAGTAATATCAATCAGTCATGCCAAACAACTTTTAACACAATACAAACTTCAAGTTAAAAACTTTCACAACGACTGTACCGAGGCGAATCTTAAACATTTTATAAATCAAAAAATTTACTTCGAAACTTGATCTTTTCAGAAACTTTCGAAAACGTAACTTACTCGCAATCCACTTAAAAACTAGAAGATAGTTTGGAGAAAAAATACTTTTTTTTCGTTCCAAATAAGATTTTTATCACAGAAAAAACTTTTGTACGAAGTAAGGACACTTAACTTAAATGAAATACAAGAAATAATGGTTTAGTACGAAAATAATGGTTGGAAACTGCTTTTATTTCGAAATAAGAGGATAATGGCGTATGTAGGCTAAAAGAGATACAACATATTATTTTTTTATTCCGTTCTAGATTTTAAATGCGATGCTAAATAATGTGAATATTTTTTTCTGGAACATTCCAGTTGGCTAAGAAAGTTGGATAACTAAACGAAAAATGGTAATTTTGATCATCGAGATTATACCTTGATTTGTAGCAGTCAGTCGAATAATTTATTAATAGTACACGCTCTTTTACTAAGTATCCATGCCATTGTCATGAAAAAAATGTGTTTTCAATCTAAATAATGGAAAAAAAAATAAAGCAGTTTCCAAAAAATCAAATAATATTTAGAGTTGAAATCTCACGTCTATTACGTATCTTATGAAGAATAATAATAATTTATTTTAGGTATTTTAACTCTATTTGTTAAATAATAATAATCAGACGCAATGATACGATTTTTAAATATTGATAGGTTCGCGTTTGATAAATGATGATAAGCCATGATGTGTTCGATGATTGAGCACGCCTAGGAACAACAGTAGATAAAAACGATAGTTCAAAAGTACAGCCTTGAACATCAGTATTAAGCTCAAAAACGTGACTGTTTTCTCGCCAAAGAAAAAAACCCTTTACGAAAAAAAAAAACAAAACGACCCACCTACATCACTACTTACCTTGAAACCGCGACACAACAGGCACTTACACCCGTCGTCCCCAAAAAGGTAATTTTTCACCTGAAAATATTCTACCGAAAGAAAATTGCCACAGACGCCTGAAATTCAGGTGGTGGTCTCCAAATGGCAGCGAGTCTGTTTGAGCGCAACGATATGGTCGACCATGTATCTGGGCCGCTTGTTAGTACAGACGGCTGGAAAAGTGAATTGCGAGCGTTTTTTTAGTAAGTGAATATTGGTTTACGCGTGCCTTGGGTTTTGGATTTTGCCTTTTTTTTTTGTTGGTAGCAAAAAATGGTTACAGTATTGCGAAATTGTGTATAGATAGTTTGTGATAGTACTAATAGTTGTGATCTTTGTGTTTGATGTTATTACATTTGAGATGAAACTGTTTGTAAATAGTTAATAATAGGGATGTTTCCTGAGGAATAAAAATATGATTTTAATTAGTCCGTCAGTTAGATTATCGAAAAATAGTGGACAGGTATTTTTTGCGTTATCAAATCTATAAAAATTGACAAAGATTAAAAGCTTAAAAAATCATAAGTGGGGCTTGTGACATCACGGCGTAGTAAAAATCGTATCACGAAGTGACGTCACACGAGTTTTCAACGCACCGTCTCAATCATCTTTGTTTTTCATCATATATTTTTTAGAAATATATCTGACGGACTAATTAGATTTTTTAGTCAACTATTATAATTCCAAATTCTAAAACTATGGTATACCTGCTATTCTAAATAATGTTGATTTATAAACTCCACTTTGTGTATAGCATAAAACCTTAATCTCTTTGGATTTGATGTCATTACATTTGAGATGAAATTGTTTATAAATAGTTAATAAATTGTAATCCAAATCCTAAAACTAACTATGCCTACTTTTGTTTCAGGTAAGTACACACCTATCTTGTCCTAACGAGTTCTCTGCGACAGCAAACGTCAAACAGGTAATATTTATTTGACAAACACGTCAAAACTATTTCGAAACTACCTTCATATCCACAATAAACCCATGTTTCCATAAAACGTCAAACGAAACATCTAAAGGTCGTAAACGTCACATTAGTTCGTGAAACGTCAAATTCTAACCTCAATCATTTGGTTTATGTATATAATATACATACATATGTATGCCTAATATTTACTTCAAAAGACATTGATAGAAGGGGTAGCATGTGATAAAACATTTCCGGGATAATAGGGCTGAAATAGTTTGACTTAATAATGTAATAGTTAGTTTCAAATGAACGGATACTGAGAACTAACTTGATTGTATAGAAACTGCGGTACCACGTGTAAAGTTTCGTAAATGCTTATTTGATACACTGAGGTATCGCTCTGTTTTCTGAATTCTAATTAATGTTGATTTATGAACCGCACTTTATTTATAGAACGAAAACTTAATGTTTTTATAATGATATTTCTACAACTTTAACAATTTGCCTGACGTGGTACCAGTTTAGATATACAGTCGCTTTATATTAGACATGAGTATTCAGCAGTGTTTGATAAGACTTAAACCAATTCCGATATAGTTGAAAAAATCTTACACAGATCATAAGAGATAAGTTGTTTACATAACACATTTTTTCCTGCGTAAGGTAAAATTAGTGCTAGCCAAATATCTAAGCAAATCAAAAAATAACGCTCACTTCATAATTTGATGAAATGGTTAAAAGTTTTAAAACATTTACAAAAGGTCCAATTAATGTTGCTGTTATTAAGCATTTCTGAATTCTGGCTACAGTCCATACAAAAAGAGTTTCACGCTTGAAAACGCGATAAAATTATTTGATTTTTCAAATAAAAATTAAAAAAAAGTGGTATTGGTTGGTGTGTGCGTGTATTTATAAAAGTCAATCTAAAATAATACATAGCTGAATTTTTATTCCCTTTATATAAATAAAAAAAAAAAAACACAAAATAGTAAAACATGAAAAGCTAAACTACCTTTTTATTGTACAACTTACTAGTTAGTGCCAATTAAAATACGGAATGGCCTCGCCATTACAATTTTAGACGGTTACGAGATAACTGGGTATCCTATAATTTGGCACTGAATGCCAGCCGTATGGTCATTCAGGTAACAATAAAATAGTCCAACGAGCCGTCACAAACGGTACATCCCGAAAAAATCCAATTACCTACGCGGAAAAATAATAAAAAACGCGAAAAAAAGCAAAAAAAAAACATTCGCGAAAAAGACCACTTCTGTTCGCGACTGTCCGACGGAATTCTCTTGCCAAGCCAGGCGTTACTTTTAATCTCGAATATTGCAATGGCGACAATTTGAAACCTACCCTATCTTTGTTCCTTTCCCTCTTAAACAGTTTCTGTATAGCTGTCTCCTTTGTTCAGTGCGTAAATTTATTTTTCCCCATTGCCAGATACAGGCCAATTATTGTGTAATTCGTGACTACTTTCGGTGCCGAATTTCCGAGAATTCGAGTGGAAATTTTAAACACATTCCGGGATGTAGCTACCTTTTATATCTGTTTGGGGATGGTAATTTTTAATCTGTTGTGAAAGCTAAAGTAGGAAATGCAATGCTGAGTGGTTATTTGGAGATTTTTGGATTATCCGGCTTTTTTTTTTCTTTTGACTAAGCGTTTTCTGTCTCAAATGTTAGCATGACTTTAAATGGCCAACTTCATTGTATTATTAATTCAGTAAAATCTTTTTTTACAACATATTTATCAGCAACTGTTTCAAATGATGAAGCGTTTCGTGTACGCTCCCAAGTGTATAAACCACGCCTTTAAAAATCTTAACATACCACTAACAAATTTTACATGAAAACAAACGGTCACTAAATAAAATAATACTGTAAAACTACATTTCCATAAAAAAACGAAACAAAAAAGAGAATACAGAATGACCACCGTTTTATCTCAATGACCATTATTTTCAGAATAACCCAGCGAACTGTCATAAAACTCTGGTTACTTTGTAAACCTCGCTTTTTAACCTGTCGGTTATACTAACGTACAGCCCCATGGGTCTGTTTGGACCCTTTAACTGTGGAGTTACTATTAACTTGTCTCAACTCGGCTTTTTTAGAGGTTAGAATAAGTTGTATGACGTTTTTTGTAAGGCCAAAAAGATTTATGTGGTCGATCTATTAGGTTTTGTGAGCTATTTGATAAAAATGAATTCAAATCAAATAAAACCCTCGTTTGTCCTGATTAGTATTTAGGTAACTAGTTTACTTCACATATCCTTTTGACTAGTTTCTGAAAGTTATCGTTATCAAAGTGAATTTAAACTTTATGTATAGTAGTGGTAGGTTCATTGTCCATTTTCTACCATTCAAACTTTGGGTAAAGAAATATTCAGTAAATTAGACGCTACGGTAGAATACACGTAAATTTGGCTACTGCGTAGTGTATTTCGGGTTCGATTCCCGCACGGAACAAATATTTGTATGGCCTAAAGATAGTTTTTCCTAGTCTGGGAGTTTGTGTATTGCGTTTATACATATGTTTGTTAACGCACACACGAGAAAGAAAAAACTCCTAGAGTGGGGCAACGTTTTATTTAAAAAAAAAACAAGTATTATCAGTTTTTTTTTTCCAGAAACTGGTTGGCTAATTATTGCAAGGATTACATTTAGAAGGCGCTAATCGATTTTTATCAGATACATCTATAAACCTTCATGATATTTTTTCTACAGCATCACGTTTGTCAATTAATTAAGAGAACTCAAAACATCGAAGATGAACTCAAGATTATCCAGTAAATGGATACAAACACTTTTCTCAAACTGGAGATAAAACTTAGAATCCAACACTAAACTGAGCAAAATATCCAAATCAAAACTAAAATAAATAAAAACTTAAATTAGACTCAATTAACCTGAAAAGCAATTTTGAGCTTCATAACTCACAAATGACATCATCATAATATCAGCTGAAAGAAGTCCACTGCTGGACATAGGCTTCCCCTCAAGTGTCGCCACAACAACCGGTCCTGTGTAACTCGCATCCATCAGCTACTCGCGACCCTCACCAGCTCATCGATCCACCTTGTGGGAGACCTTCCAACGCTGCATCTTCTGGTATGCGGTCGCCACTCCAGAACTTTTCGGCCCCATTGACAATCTGTTCTGCGATCAATGTACTCTGCCCACTGCCACTTCAGTTCGTTGATCCTTCGGGCTATGTCGATAATCTTGGTTCTGGGCTTCTGGCTAGTCCTAAAAATGAAGTCAGTCGTTTAAGAGGCCAACCCGCACTGGGCCCGCGTGGTGGATTACGGCCCATTACCTCTCCTAGAGAAGAGGCCTGTGTCCCAGCAGTGGGAACGTTAAAAGGCTGATTATGTATTTAAGAGGTGTTCATGACGGATTGTTTGGAGAAGGCAACACACGGGGAAGAGAAACGACTTTCGGCCAGCTGTGTGACAAACTAGCTTGATTAAAATAGGCCCTCCAATACGCCCATTAATCACCCCTTCCTAGTGTTGTTTATGGGAAGAAGAACTAGCGCAAACAAACTCCCCAGCAAGGTTTAAACACACGAGGAAGAGTGGAAAGTTATGAGGGAGACTTTTGGCCAGCTGTGTGACAAACTAGCTTGATTAAAAAATACCTTCCAAAACGCCCGTCACCCCTTCCTAGTGTTGTATCTGGGAAGAAGAAATGGCGCAAACTAACTTCCCAGCAAGGTTTAAAAAGTTGCTTGCTATCAAAGCGATTCATCATCCGATTTTCAATGGAAAGATTAAGAAATAATTAACCAAATCACATTAAATACTTCCTAATAAAAATCTATTGAATACTTCTTTCGTAAAAAGGTTGCATGCCAAACGGCTTCCATGGCAGTTTGAGTGGGCGATTCTAATCGATTGCCTTCGGTTCGCCATTCCGTAACGAATGGACCGATTAGTAATCGTTTTGAACTGTACCAGTTAGCACGCGTCTTCTTATTTAGTTACACCATGGTTTAAAAGCGGTTATTTTTATGACTGAAGGTTGAAGTATGTTCCCTAACTTGTTGCTATTCCACCTATTCGCACTAAGCGTTTCCAATTGTCTTTTATAATGCGCACAGCAAAGGAGTGGAACTGTGCCTGCTTCTGTGTTTCCGATCGCATTCAACCCTAATCTCTTCAAAGTTAGAGTGAACAGGCTTCTTCTGGGTAAGTCATTCCATCGTAGACTTTGTCTCTGTCATCTGTGACCTATACTAGACTCAGAGAAAACACATTAAAAAAAGAATTTTAGAAGATTTTCGGTAATTTTTTTATTATTGTTTGGCTTGCGTGTGGCCATAATCTCGCTTGATGGAGCATGATGATGAAATCTGCGATGGAGCTCGCTTATCTAGAAGTAACCTATTCCAGTTCTAAACACTTAACCTTTTTTTCCTGTATGGGAAATCATCAAATGATTTCTTCCGCTCTGGGCGAAGCGGAAGGCTTCCTTCGCTAGTGTTACTCTTTCGCAGAAGGAGGTGACCGCTTCCTATGCCTCCTCGCTCCGGACCATGGATTGAACCACGGCCGGACGCGAGAAATCGCCGCCGCCTAACCTTACCCTAACCTTAAATATATACAATACTTATAAGCTGCCCGAAAAATAAAAATCAAAACAAAACATTTCAACAATCACTCTAGAATCGAACTTCTATCTCACCCAAACTTAGCAGACGATGAATCAAATATTTATTGAAGGACAAAAACCGTACGCTTTCTGATTGACTTGGCACGAGGGCTGTTTGTCTAAGCCCTGATTTTCTTTGTGATTGTTGTTCCTAAAGGGGTGAAAGGGGGAAATCGGGTACAGTTTGTTATATTGTCAGTGTTATTTTCTCTCTAAAAGATGGGTAGTTCGTCTATATATAAGATGCTTCTGAAGGCTCGCGAAAGAGATAAATCCCTAGAATAATTCCTGTGAAAAATGGTCGTCGTATCGGTGTCCTATTGTCTCGTTGCATTCGATACTGAGAGATCCTTGCGCCTGGTCTGTAGGAGCGTTTAAACAGTCACAATCTTCAATTTTACTGATTTCTAACCGACTTTACTTAAAACAGCACTTTGATTAAATGATATATTTTGTAAGTAGGTTAAAAATAACACTTTTACACGTCAATCTTTTTGGTCGTTATAAACTAGATGAGGCCGTTGTTTCCTAGCTGACTACCCTGAGAAGAAACACCGAAACAAACTCATAGGTCTCTTTTGTCCATAAGTCCATACAATAGGGATGTTTCCTGAGTAAAAAATATATGATTATGTTTAGTCCGTCAAAAATACGTGTCCAATATTTTTCTATAATCTAACTGATTATAGAAAAATATTGGACACGTATTTTTTCCTTTATCAAATCTATAAAAACTGACGAACATACAAAGCATCAAAGATCAGGAGTGGGGGCTTGTGACGTTACGGCTCGGTAAAAATTGTAGCGAGTAGTGACGTCACACGAGTTTTCAACGCTCTGTATCGTCTTCATTTTTTGTTTACGTGAAAAAAGAAAAAATACGTGTCCAATATTTTTTGGAAATCTATCTGACGGACTAATTAGATTTTTTTAGTCAACTACCCTATTGTACTGGTCAAATCATAGAGAACCATGTAGGTTGATGTTTGAAGTGGAATTTTGAGGAAATTTTGATTGCGTTGATTTCTGACACTCGAGAGTTGTTTTCTTTTAAGTTTTAAACTGCCTTTGAAAAACGTCCATAGAATCAATAGACTTCAGTATCATCAAATTCTTTAAGGTTCCTAATGAATATCAAATTGCAGAATTAGCAATTTTGACATACATTAGCACTTCACAAAGGATTTTATCGATCTGAGACATTATTTATTTATAAGTTTTAGACGCTTACAAAGTTAACACAATCACATGGAAGCTCCAAGCTACAGAGGTTTTATATTTCATGAAATTAGCTCTTCAAATCTTATGCCATTCCAACCATTTTTTTCTAACCTAAAATTATTCTTTTATGTAGACAAAATACCTTTTTACGTCTATCTAGATAACTATAAAAAAGAACACAATTTTAGATTCCCTTTTTATTGTATACAGAGGCTTTTTCAAAAAGCTGTTTAAATCCAAAATATTAAGATCAAAATATCAACAGAAATGAGTAGTGACGGCCCTGAATCCTACGCCAACCCTTTTCATCTGATATAAACTGTGTTCGGTAGTGATGTACCGAGTATGCGGTTGTTTCGGCCTTTCGGCATTCGGCTTCCGGTTTTCGTGAAATATGGTTTCAAGGTGTTGCATTGACGGGCGGACGTGGCAGTGATGTGCAATACTATAATGAACTAGCAGTACCCTTTTTTTCCGTCCGCGTAGTTCCCGTTGCCGTGAAGGTACGGGGATAAAATATAGCCTATGTTACTCGCTGATAAAGTAGCTTTCCATTTTTGAAAAAAAAGAAAACAAAGAAAAATAATATCTTTCCTCTTAATAATATTAGAAGTAAGGCGTGGATCGAAAAGTTGTTGATCAGCTGGACAGTGCTGTACCTGTGTATATTTTGCGAGACGTTTCCTTTGTTTTGAATTGGAAAACGCTTTTTCCAAATATAATATAATAAAATTATATCAACACCTATATAACAGTCTTGATTCCTGGGTCGGCCAAATTTGATTGAGTTTTAAAGCATCTGGATGTTCTCAGTAGCGGCTTGGAGCTTGCATTCATAATGGTGGTTAGATTGGCCCAGCGAATTCTGGGTGTTCTATAGACAAATTCTGCTTCAGCATATCAGGCTTGATAATTATGTTAGATGATTTTATGTTATCAAACACACCAAACCTAATTATACCCACATTAACTAATTTCTCATGATAAAGATACTCTAAGAGCAGTGGTGGCCGAGTGGTAACGGCCCTGACTTACGAATTGTAGGTCGCGGGTTCAAACCCAGCCAAGCGCATTACATTGTGTAATAAACTTAATCACCACTGCTCTCAAAACGGTGAAGGAAAACATCGTGAAGAAACCGGCATGTCCTAGAACCAGAAATTCGAAGACATGTGACATTCACCAACCCGCGCTGGGCCCGCGTGGTGGATTACGGCCCATTCCCTCTCCTAGAGAGGAGGCCTGTGTCCCAGCAGTAGGAACATTGAAAGGCTGATTATGGTAAAGATACTCGTAGGTCAATCGATAACTTCGGCTTTCGGCCTCCAAAATATCCATGGTAGTCCAACATTTATCAACACTACGGTCTAACGCTAATCCCTTGGGCGTAGCTCCGCACAATATAATATATAACAAAGAATATTGTAATCACAATAGGGTAAAAGGGTTTCTATGATTGGTCCTTAATTGCTAACCTCAAATAAATGGTCCAAAGTTATACAGAATTATTTGAATTCTCAAAGGTTTTCTGCTTTTAGAATTTTTCTAAGCTTATTTATTTATTTATTTATTTATTATATACTTTATTGTACACCTTGTAATAAAAACAGGAAAAAATTTATAAAAACAAGTGTACAATGGGCGGTCTTATCGCACAAGGCAATCTCTTACAGACAATCTTTGGATGGACTGAACGAAAGGAGATAGATTTAGGGCTGTCAGTGTACAATCGTTATAAATAATACTAATTAGACATAATAATATAAAATACATAAATAAAATATAATATACTAATAAATATCAAATAGGCATATAGATGAGAAAGGAGCGGAACAATTATAGAGAAAAGTAATGCTCCTTCACCATTTTTTTAAACGCAGGTAGCGTTTGGGCACGTCTCACTTCTATGGGTAATTCATTCCACAAACGAGCTGCTTGCACACTAAAAGATTTATCGAAGAAGGAAGTGGAATGCAAACGAATACTTAATTTTAGATTTTCCGATGATCTCAAGGACCTAGAATGCGTGTCACAGAGGAACTGAAAGCGTTCTTTAAGATAAAAAGGGGCAGAAGGATTAAAGAGCGCATTATAAAGTAGAGAAAGTATGTGGGCATTCCGACGAAGGCGAATAGGAAGCCATTTGAGCTTAACACGAAATTCAGAAACTCGGTCATACTTGCGCAAGCCAAATATAAACCTGATACAGAGATTTTGAAGTCGCTCAAGCTTGTCCAATTGGTCTTGGGTAAGATCAAGATAGCTGGCATCTGCATAGTCCAGGATAGGGAGAAGAAGAGATATTATTTATGGTACGAGGAACTTATGGCTAAATAAAAACAGACTGACCCGTGCCAATCTTAAGAGCGTGTACGCCGTATGGCTTTTCATACGAATTGTCAAGTCAATATTTTGCGAAATGACTGAATCGATTTTGATGAAGGCGGTCAGACGGCGGAAAGACCGCCGAACGGGCTGCGGAAGCTTAGTACTAAGGTTCCGTTGAGAATGGAAACCTAAAAACGATCAAGTAACAATAAATTACAAAAAAAAAAAAAAAAAAACTTGTCAAAAGGTGAAGAAATAACATGTGATTTCGACATACCACTCAGATTATTAAAATGTATAAAGTTACGTAAACACAGAGATGTATCCCCTGTGGCTTGTATTAATATTCCCAGACTAGATCCTAGTCTAACCAAACTCTCTAATACTTGATAGTCAACTGCAAACCACGACAATCGGCACCTAGCCTCTCCGGAACATTTAATTAAAGTACCATGTAGGTCAGCAATTAATGCATGTTTGTCTAACTTCGGGGCAGACGAAGTTCGGACATATACACCGGTGTGAAGTTGGCTTCGTGTGTGTTGAATATGGGTCTGTGTTGGTTGTTGTGAGTGTTTGTTAAGCAGGATAGATCTTGTAGAATAATTATGCATTTTTATTGATTTGCAAAAAAAAGCAAAGATTTAGGTTACAATAAAATGTAACCAAGGTGTTTTGATACAGAACATTAATTAAAAGAGTGTCCGTGGAGTTTCTTGCACGTTCTTCTCCGTAGTAATGTACACTTTTGAACGTGCAAAAAGATTCACGTTTGTGACTGACCTTGTCAATTAAAAAGTGCCTAAAAATGGTTTATTTGAATCTTTGGGAATACTTTCATTGTGTGTACAACAAAGGAATGGAATTTCCTACGGGAATCTGTGTCCCTTGATAGAACTAGAACATGGGGGCTTTAAGTCAAGAATAAATAGGTTACTACTTGGCAAGCGCATTTTCGACCACATCATTGCTTTGCTTTTCTTCAGATAAAGTTACGCTTAAATAATAAATGATGTTTAATTTGTAAGTAGGTTAAACATAACACTTTTACACGTCCAATATTTCTTGTAATTTTAAGCTAGATTAAGCCGGTGTTTCCTAGCCGACTACCCTGAGAAGAAACACCGAAACAAATTCAGAGGTCAAAAGGTGAGACAACATAAAAACTTTCATGACATCTGCTTTAGGCAGACCCAGGACATATTACTACATGACCTACTTTTCCTATTACCACTGCATTTCCTACTTCTTAAAAGCTTTTAATAATTTTAAAAAAATCTCATCATCATTATCTATATTGACCTTTTCACAAAACCCTGCTTAATTTAACTTAATTACCATGTCGGTCAAAGAATTAAGTTATCATCAGGGGTATCAAAGTAGACTTTACTTTCAGTCATCATCATCTGCCCAGCCTTTTTCCAACTATATTGGGGTCGGCTTCCAGACAAATAGGATTCAGCTGAATACCAGTATTTTATGTAGAGCGGCTGCCTACCAGACCTCCACAACCCATTACTGGGGAACACGGTACTTCTTGGCAAGATTGGTGTCAGATTTTCTGGCTTCTGACAATCCGTAACGACTGCCAATGATCTCCAAATGACAGCCGGGACCAACGGCTTAACGTGCTTTCCGAGGCACGGAGAAGTCTCGTTATGTTCAGATGGTCACCCATCCACAGACCAAACTCGGCAAGCGTTGCTTAATCTCGAAGATTGACCCGTGCAGCTGTTATAATTTCTCCACCCAAAGTAGACTTTACTTTAAGAATGAGATGAAAATAGTACATGATCGATCTTTAGTCACCATTAAAACTATTTCTAAAACTCAACAAAACTCGGATACTCACCTAATGAATTCCCAAAAAAAAAAACAACAAACAAAGGACATTTCGACACGGTACAGTCAGCTAAAAGCAGTGCGACATTAATATTTAAGTACACTCAGCTCAAAAAAACATTGTCGGATTCATTTTTGTGACGTGACTCTATTTTTTTGTCACATTTTTTTGTCACGTCGGGTCTCTGTCACGCTTATCTCTCGAGATAAGAGTGACGCTCCCCTCTAGCAGTTTTTTCGTTAAAAAAATGAAAACTGTTTACTTTGGTGAGTATTATTTTTGGCTCGCTAGAAGTAATGGAATTTTTCGGACGCTTTTTGTCTGTTCGTCCTTTAGTATTTCATATCATTGAAGATCAAAATGTCTATGTTTTGTCTTTCACACATGAACTGAAAGTCTTATAAATAAACAAGTATTAAATATGTACCTAAAGGTAATAGGTTGGTACTTTTTCTCAACTTTATGCACAAAATGGTTACATGGGTTTTAGACTGTGTGTACGGCTATAATATCTATTGAAATATTTCAAATATAATAACTCCTGCTTACTTTGCTCATTTCTGTTGAAATCGGCCACCGTCATCGAAATTCGTTCGGCACGATAGTTATTATATTCATCTTTTACAACTAAACAAGCTATCTATACTAATATTATAAAGGGGAAAGATTTGTATTTTTGTTGTAACGAATAAACTCAAAAACTACTGGACCGAAAATCAAAAAATCTTTTGCCATTAGCAAGCTACATTCACCCTGATTAACGTAGGCTATACTTTATCCCCATATTCCCACGGGAACGGGAACTACGCGGGTAAAACCGCGGGGCGTTGCTAGTAATATATAAAAATATGTAAACGTACAAACGGAGTAAACAGGGGGGAAGGGGGAAGAACTCATAGGGCATCGAAAAGTTCGTCCACATCGCTGTCAACGGGAAAACTGCTCAGAACACTGACCGCATTGCCACGTTGAATGGCAATACTGATTCGTTGACCAAAGAAAAGGCCAGCCCTCTGGTCACGTGAAGAGTCGTCTAACTGCTTGTTGATTTCACGAAAAATTCGATGCGCATTAGGACTATAATAGGTATGTATTACCATAAAACAACCAACCAGCTGCTGAATAAAATACAGGTCTCTTTCCATCCATCGATCCTGCCAAAATGGCCTTTATGAAAAGCCAACGTATCTCTGACCCATGTCCCATGTGTAGTAATCTCAATGTACATTTAATTACCAGTACACAATATAGAGACACTCCCATTTCAAATAAATAAGTCACTATTTAACAGGGTGTGGCAGTAATAAATTAGCTACCCTTAGGGTGGGGTCCAAGTGTTTAGATGAGACAGTCGAAATACCAGACATTAAAAATTATCTAGGTTTTACAAGTTTGAGAAAGATGAGGCTATTTTGTGGTTAGTAGTTTTCTCTTTTTATTATTCAGAAACTTCGTCTTACAGAGCGGTCAAAATGTCTAAACAAAAGACTAAACTTCAATATGAAAAACAGCTGTAAAAATATCGAATGTTTTGTAGAAATAAAGAAGAGAGAGAGAGATTTTCAAGTGCCAATAAAGGTGATTTGTTAAATAAAATGAGTTATAAATTTATAAATGTAGGTTTTAGCGTGTCAATGAAAAAGAGTTAAAAACATCGCATTTATTTTTCAAAAAAAAAAAAACTTGCGATGCTTTAGCTAAAACTGCGTTAGTGTTTCGAAACTTTTAAATATCTTTTGCAACGACTCAAAAACTTTTGCTTTGAGCGGTTTAAATGATGGTAAATCTGCTCAAAAATGTACGTGGTTAATAAGTTCAAAGTAAAAAACTTTGAAGAAAATTTCTTGGCAGTGCGCTGAAAGTTCAAACTACGGGTTCTCTTCATGAGATATTCCCGTCTTAGCTGATATTTGTTAAGCTTGCAGCGGAATAGTTTTTGAGAGCATAATGTTGTTTTGGTCTTGTTCAACACCTGCTTATTGCGATTTCCATCCAGTTTTCCAGTTTTTGTGTGTGACTGTTTAATGACGTTAGGGAAGAGTGAGTGAGAACGTTCACCCTACACAGTATTGCCAATTAAGTGGCAAGTCCTTATTCAACTTATTGTGTAGGTATAGGCTAAATATGTACAAAAGCTTATATCTTTTCGAAAAATACTCTAGAGAGAGTGAGAGAGAGAAGTGAGCTTTCAGTTTATATAAACACTAGCAGCGCCCCGCGATTTTACTCGCGTAGTTTCCGTTCCCCTGGGAATATGCGGATAAAATAAAGCCTATGTTACTCAGGGTGAATGTAGCTTTTCAATGGTGAACGACATCGGCACTGTTTTTTTGAGTTTATTCATTACAAACATACACACGTACAAAAATACAAATCTTTCCTCTTTATAATATTAGTGTAGATGTAGATGGAGTTATTCTCTTGTGTGTGGGTCTCGTGTCTCATCCTTCAAGTTTTGACCATTGATTGCAGTTTAATTTATAGCCGGTATTTCAGCTAACTACAAATTTGACTAAAAAAAGTACTCTAAAGCAATTAGGCAAACATTTCTCACAAGCATAGTAACTAGATACTATCTACTTTTCTTTATAAAATCGCTGTCGCCTCTCCTTTAGACCAAACCACATCTTATTTAATTATAATAGAAACTGATACTGGTTGCCAGATAACCCGGATAGGATGGATGTTGTGCTAAAAATATGTTGATCAAACTGATAATGTTGTGCGAGATAATATTCTCGCTTTTGTGGGTAGACAGAGGGCCTGAAATTTAACTTAATTTTAGAATTTTCAATTAAGATATTCATGTATGGATATTATGCGGAAGACAAAGAAAAGAGTTCAATTTCAAGCTTAAATATACATACATATATACTTAACAGAGTTGTGGTATTTTCTCATATCGGTACGACTCTTGCACCGTCCCTTCTTCCAAGTTCGTTTTGCTGTAATTAACGGCGCTTCCCTCGGTGTCATTTGTGATAAACGATATATATTTTGTAAGTAGGTTGTAAATAACACTTTTATACGTCAGTCTTTTTTGTCGTTTTAAACTAGATGAGGCCGGTGTTTCCTAGCTGACTACGCTGAGAAGAAACACCGAAACGAACTCATAGTTCATTCTTGAAGACTGTACTGGTCAAATCACATGAGAACCATGTAAGTCGATGTCTGAAGTAGTATTTTTAGGAAAGTACCACACAGATTTGAGTGGTCCTGTCTAGACAGTGCAAGCTTTTGTCAATTATCGTGTAGCTCAAACTTAGAACTTTAAGGAGGATGATTTGACGAACAATACTAAAGTAAGGACGTTTGGGTAGGCCCCATAAATAACTCAAACTTCCAGAGAAACATGGAATGAAACATCTACATGGTTCTCACATTCGCAATACGTTATATGACGACCATGCAGATCTGAAATGGTCTTTTAAGGAAAGTACCACACAGATTTGAGTGAACCTGTCCAGTCAGTGCAAGCCTTGGTCAGTAGTCGAGTAGCTCAACTTAGAACCAATAAGGAGCTCTGTGGATCTTTGTCAATCGTTTCGGGTAGATAAAAACTAGAATATCTGAAACTATTCTTGCAATATGGTGTCCTGTTACCCTCTTATAGGATTATGGATGTAAAATCCTGGTATTCAGCTGTATTCGGATTGATTGGCATGCCATTTTTTAACGATGGGAAATTGTCAATGACTTCTCCCGCTGTGGGCGGAGCGGAAGGGAGTGTCAGATTCTTACTGACTAAAACCCACTCGTGTTCCTCCTAATGCCCTTTGCGTTCCTGGGCCGCGATGAATCTTTCGAACAAATACCGTAACAGACTGGCAGCCTTTTTTATGGGGGGAAATCCTTATGGACGTCCTCCATCCTGGGGCGGGCGGAGGGGTCTGTCAGACTCTTACTGTCTAAAACCACCCCGGTGTTCCATCTCCCACCTACGCCGGGGATCGCGGGAACGTATGCGACATCCGTAATCCCCGGCTGGTGCCAGCCCGCGTCCGCGGGCCACCTCGTTTCTGCGGAGGGAGTGAGGTGTTGATTCCCTCCGCGGCGTCAGAGAGGGGCGCACGGGAACACCAAGCGCCGCTACTCGGGTCCGGATGAATGGGGGGCGGCAGACGTCCCCAAGTCCGCCGCCCCTGGATCCAGTTAGGGGGGCCGGAAGAGGGCAGCGTACGCCCTCCTCCTGCGGGCGGGGAGAGAGGTCGAGATCTCCCTTTCCCTTTCCGCAGCCTCCTTCTGCGAGATAACTGTTTCGAAGAAGGAGACCACCGCGTCAACAGACTGGCAGCCTACCCCAACACAGTTTAAAAAGGCTGGGTAGATGATGTGAAGGCCATTTTCGTAGTAGGTATAAATGAATGCCACTTTAGAGCACAAAGACGAACATGTGTCCTCACGTTTAGAATTCCATTATGTTTTCATGATAGTGACATATAAAACGGATATTCCGTAGGTATTTTCGATAAATACAGGGAAAATATCAAGGTGATCTTGTTTTGTTTTTAGAGAAACAAATCAATAACATCACAAGGACGAATTTTATTAATGTTCTTCCTGCCTTTTTAATAGAATACGGAAAACTTCATAATCAGAGGAAAGCATATTTTTACTTTGAGATAATTAATCAATCGTGGAAAAGTTGAAGAAAAAACAAAACTGACTAGAAAAAACTGCTTTACAAAGATTTTTAATTGAATTATGTAGCAATAAAAAGCTTCTTTTATTAAAACGAAGTTTTGTCTCAATTTACGTTCATTGTCAATTTAAAACTTCCTGTTTCATAATTCCTTCATTAGTACAATTTAACACCAACAATTCCATATTTGATCAACAGGTGCTGGAGTTCTGCCTACCCTGTAACATAACTCTCCTCATGGGGATATTAATAACGCTCGTTTCAGAAAACATACGTAACATGTAATAAAGTAAGACTTAGGGCACATTGAATAAAAGACAGAAGTACCATTTTGTACTGCCTTTGAAAGTTTAGAAAGTCTAAAAAAATGACCAATAAAAATTTTCTGTTGAGGAACCTGAAAATTTTGTTCGTCCTTTGTTCTTTATTCTTTAGTAGGTCTGTCACTGTAGAATAGAATTTTGTCTTTATTCGACTATTAGCCTCATAATTGATGACTAAAACTAACGACTACGTGAATAAGCACTCAAAATAAATATCAGCTGAATATCCTTATTTTGTATGCTATTCATCATCATAGCAGCCGAAAGAAGTCCACAGCTGGACATAGGCCTCGCCCAAGTCTCGCCACAACAACCAGTCCTATGCGTCTCGCATCCATCAGTTACCCGCGATCCTCACCAGCTCATCGATCCACCTTATGGGAGGCCTTCCAAAGTCTTCCGATACGTAGTCGCCACTTCGTAAATTTTCAGGCCAATCGACCATCTGTTCTGCGAGCAATTTGCCCTGTTCAAATGCTATTACTTTCATGGAACTACAGTCAAATTGACACAAAAAAAACCCGCCAGAATTGTATCTAGTAGTACCTTCTTTTGCAGCTTCTCGTTTATGGCCTGTCCTACAGGAGCCGTGCACTATGAATAAAAAGTATAGTGTTATGACTCTTTGCGGAAGTTTATTTTTGAAGATATACTATCAATGAAATAATTTTGATGTTTGGAATTTCCACGCAGCACCTTTCAAACATCAATCTGATGACACAGTTGGCGCAGTGGTTGAGCGATTGGCTGCTGCGTTACGTGTCGTGGGTTCGATTCCCACACGGAACAAATATTTGTATGACTTACAGATAGTTGTTCCGGGTCTTGCTCTTTGTGTATGTGAGTTTGTATGTTTGTATACGCAGCCACGACACAAGAGATATTCCTAGATTGGGGCAAAGTTTCATTAAAAAAAAATATTGTACTTCAATAGGTATTATCTAAACGTATAAATTTTGCTTAGATTTGACTTGGATGACGTAAAGATAGCTAGATTGGAGACTAAAATGCCTCTGAAAAAGCAAACGTTTTTGTCTAAGCTTTATTTTCAAGACTTGTGGGTTGGTTTATTTTGACAGGTATGGTTAGTGTGGTCCTTCTGAATCTAATTTCGTGGTACGGCTTAAAGCACAATGATGAATGGGACAAATGAGGGGGATCCCGTTTCTCATAATGTGTGACAGTTTTGGAACAATCAAGAAGTTTTTATTTAATAAATTGTTTGCTATAAGAGATGGGAGTAATTGTGGGCGTTGCTATAACATCTGTTGTTTCCAAAACACGTAATTGTATTATTTGTTGGGAAACAAATAAGGGGTTTTGCCGCTACGTTGTTGTTTAGATGAAATTCCACCTCCGATATAATATGTCACGTCGCGGTGTTACAAAGATTCTGAATAATAAAGGAATTAATTGCGAACATCCTTCTAATATTATAAACGCGTAAGTTTGTAAGTAGGGATGGATGTTTGTTACTCTTTCACGCAAAAAGTACTGAACGTTTTTGGATGAAATTTGGCACACAGATGGTTTGTAACCAGAATTGTCCAGGATGTCGATACAGTGCAAGCATTGTTCAGTTGTCGTGTAGCTCAAACTTTTAATACAAGATACAAATTAGTAGGGAGCGAGGGGCTTGTTGTAACAAGGGTAAGTAGTAACAAGCTCTTTTCAGTAGGATCTTAAACTTTATTAGGCAGGAGTATCAACATGTTTTAAAATTTACTCGCCAAGTTCAAAATACTCCTCACACAAACCTCAGAACAGTTAATTAGGCCGTATCTTCATGAGCCTTATTAGTAGCGTCTGGGTATTTCAATACCGAGATACCGTGACGTGACAATTCTCGTCAGTGTGACAAAGCGGCAGTGTGCGCGCGGTTTTATCTGGAGATATAATGTGAAATGAACGTGGGCTGTGTTGTGGAGTCATTTGTTTTAGGGAATGTTGGGATGCCTACCTATATGAATTTAGATACATTTTAAGATTATTTTGGTAGGCTTCAGCTAGCGTAAGTAATCGTCAGTTACCCCAATAGAACTTACTCCCGAGATTAAAAAAGTGTTACATGTACTGCGCCAGTCAATTTGTTTCTATATATACCAGAATTCATCTAATTTAGTCGAGTCGTTTAGGCGTGCAAGCGTTAGAAACTGACTGGCATACAAAACAGAATAAAATACTCTTTATTATGTACACCATATGAGTTACAGTTAATATAGATGATGATAACATTACAGTCATCTTTTCAAGACAACCTTTGGATGGATTTTAAAGAGAAAAGGAAATACAGTACTGTAGGTAGTCTTAGGTGTACTAATTATATCTATACTAATATTATAAAGGGGAAAGTTTGGATTGTATGTTTGTATTGAACAGGCTCCGAAACTACTGAACTGATTTGAAAAAATATTTTACTGTTACGGAAGGAAGCTACACTATCCCCGGGTGACATAGGTTATATTTTATCCCTATATTCCCACGGGATCGGGAATTATGCGGGTAAAACCGCGGGGCGGTGCTTATGCAATAAAGACATAATAGATCAATTCTTCTTTTTGCTTTTATAATGTAAAAATAGATTGATTGAAGCAAAGAGAGAGCAGTGAGCGATGCCAGGCTTTTGATAATAGTCTAAAATAATATAAAAGAAAATAATTAAAAACGAGTAGAATAAAATAGGTAGGTATGTGTTCAGTTGTATGCGATATTGTAATTTACAGCTGACTGAAATCGTAATTAACAGGAAGATTAATGACCGTGGTTACACAGCCCTGAATATCATAATTAATTCTAGGAATACTAGTAAAATGATTAGCACTAACACGTCGGTTTCTCAAGTTAAGTGAAATGAACTAGAATCGTACACATACACACACACACAGTTACACATTCGATAAACCAACCAACCTAGTAAAAATATTAAATACTAGCAGCGCCCCGCGGTTTCACCTGCGTAGTTCCCGTTCCCGTGGGAATATGGGGATAAACTATAGCCTATGTTATGTTACTCAGGGTGAATGTAGCTTTCTAATGGTGAAAGAATTTTTGAAATCGGTCCAGTAGTTTTTGAGTTTATTCGTTACATACAAAAATACAAATCTTTCCTCTTTATAATATTATTAGTATAGATAAACTAGCGCTTTCACCGGCGTATTTCCCGTTCCCGTGGCAATAAGGGGATAAAATATAGCTTATGTTACTCAGAGACAATGTAGCTTACCTACTAATGGTGAAAGAATTTTTGACACACACACACACACACACACACAAAAATACAAATCTTTCCTCTTTATAGTATAAGTGTCGATTAAAACTTCATGCAATACAGTTAGGAACATAACAATAAAACAATAAAGATAATGTTTTTAATTTGATAGTTATAATCTCAAATTCATTGAAAATAGCGTGATCGCCATATTGATTACTAGCTCAGCAACATTTATCATTGATGCTGTGCTCCTTTCGGTCGTAGCGTAATGTTATATAGACTATAGCCTTCCTCGATAAATAGGCTATATAACAGACCAAAGAATTTCTAAATTCGAACCAGTCGTTCCTGAGATAAGCGCGTTTAAGCAAACAAATAAATTCTTCAGCTGTATATATCAGTATAATATTGATAATATGTCGCTGAAAGTTGCCAAATTTCAGGACCAGAGGGAATATATTAAAATGTCGCATCGTCCACTTAGTAAGTAATAACGTAATACAATTCAATCCGCCGGTGAAGCGTGTTGATTATGGGCGTGCCCCCGGGGATGCTCATTAAGGGGTTCCGCACGGGGTGATGGACTCTGCAGACTGTAATCAACGTGTGGATGTAAACCCGCTTTATTTATAATGTAAGTTTATTAGTAAACTAGCTTCTGCTCGCGACTTCGTCCGCGTGGAATAGTTACTTTACTCCCGATTTTGAAACTCTCATCCCGATCGGTTAAAAATTGACAAAGTTTCATACAAACTTTCATCCCCTATTTTATCCCTTTGGGGGTAGAATTAATCAAAATCCTATCTTAGCAGATGCCTACGTCATAACATCTACCCGCATGCCAAATTTCAGCCCGATCCGTTCAGTGGTTTGGGCTGTGCGTTGATAGATCACTATGTCAGTCAGTCACTTTTGAGTTATATATGTTTAGATGGAGGAGCTCGTGGTTAAACAATAACAGCCGCACGGGTCGATCTTCAAGGTTATGCTATGCTTTCTAAGGTTGGTTTGTGGATGAGTGATCATCTTAACATACCGAGTTTCCTCCGTGCCTCGGAAACCACGTTAAGCTGTTGGTCCCGGCTGTCATTTGGAGATCTTTGACAGTCGTTACGGATTGTCAGAAGTCAGTAAATCTGACTCCAGTCTTGCCAAGAAGTGTTGTGCAGTTCTGGTAGGCAGCCGCTCTACGTAAAATACTGGTACTCAGCTGAATCCGGTTTGACTGGGAGCCGACCCCAATATAGTTGGGAAAAGGCTAGGCAGATGATGATTCGTAAATTGAAATAAATTCGAAACGTAGAATTTTTGTACTACGCGTATTTAAAAAAAAACTGGCCAAGTGCAAGCTCGACTCACGGGTTCCGTACCATTATCTATAAAAATGGCAACATAATCACGTTTGTTGTGTGTTAGCCTGAGTTCTTTTAGTATTTGTTGTTATAGTGGCAACAGAAATATGTACATCATCTATGAACATTTCAACTGTATAACTATCACGGTTCATGAGACACAGCCTGGTGACAGACGGACAGACAGACAGACGGACAGTGGTTGTACATCTAATATAAGTTAGGATAGGATAAGAATTTAATTATTATAGTTTTCAGAACGACGAAAAAACTTGGACTTTTGTTTTCAGTTTCACTATATACACTAATGTAATAAGTAAATAAGAAAGATTTTTTCTTTGTTTGTTTGTATCAAACATGCTTCGAAATTACCAGACCGATTTTAACCATTTGTTCTCCAATGGAAAGGTACATCACCAGCGGGTAACATAGGTTATATTTAATCATTATATTCCCACGGGAACTGAAACTACGTTGGTGAAACCGCGGGGCGCTGCTTGTTGCTAAATATAACCTGAAAATAAATTTACCCGTCCGTACCTAAAGCTTCCAACCTTAAAATTATTAAGATCAAATCTTAGACCCTAAAATCCGCAGCAACGTAGTTCATAACCCACTTACACCAATATACAGCAGCAATATAATCGTTAAATCCGTATCAGCTCGAAATTCAATGAATACTATAATTTCTGAACAACCAAAATCTAGAAACTAATCTCGGAAAGCAATCACATATTCCTGAAGCGTCCCTTCTTGAGACTGTAACTAGAACATCGTCTATAATTATATCTATATACTAGCTGCTGCTCGCGACTTCGTCCCCATGGAATCCCCGATTTTAAAACATTCTTTATCGCTGCTCCGCTCCTATTGGCTTAAGCGTGATGATATATAGCCTAAAGCCTTCCTCGATAAATGGTCTATTCAACGCAAAAAGAATTTTTCAATTCGAACCAGTAGTTCCTGAGATTAGCGCGTTCAAACAAACAAACAAACTCTTCAGCTTTATAATATTAGTATAGATATGTACGTTACTTTAATTGTTCTTCGAAAAGATAATGCCTGCGGTATTGTTCTAGAACGTAATTGTTGAGTTTTCTTGTGGTTATCGTTATCTTTTGTAGTCTTATCAGATAATGGAACACGCTCTTATTATCACAGGCTTTGATGTCCACGATAGTCTTTTGTTAATTCCAGTTACTGAATTAATCGGAGGCTCAAGTTGTCTTCTCAATTTGCTTGTTTCATTTCAACTAGTAGGTCGGTTTGTATGTACCTACTATTTACTGTGTGGAACTCCTCAATTCAGTAAGTAGTAAAATCCCGTTGGCAAGACTGTTGTCAGTGTCAGACTTCTAACTCTGGGGTCTGCGGATGGCTATGGGTGGCTCGCAGTGGTTCGAGTTGGATAGGCCAGAAAATAATGTAAAAAAAAATAACACCACATTCTTCTGGGTTGAAATGTGTTTCTTTTTAATAGGCTGTTTAAAAAAAAACTCATTTCATTAAAAATCAACCTTGAATAATGTGGTTATTTTTTAAAATTTATTTGGACATTTTCTCTGGCCTACCCTAACTCGAACCACTGCACACGCCTGGTGGCTCGCTGTCCGATAACAACAATTAATTAAACAGAATTAAATTAAAATTAAATCTACATATACTAATATTATAAAACAGTAAGATTTGTATTTTTGAATATAACGAATAAACTCAAAAACTACTGGACCGATTTCAAAAATTCTTTCACCATTAGAAAGCTACATTCACCCTAAGTAACATAGGCTACATTTTATCCCCATATTTCCACGGGGACGGAAACTACGCGGGTAAAACCGCGGGCACTGTTAAGAATAATAATATATAGAATAAATAAACGAATCACAATTTCATAAAATATATAAATAAATATAAAAATTCATACTTTAATCCATATAAATACAATACAAAGTACACATGTATGGGGTATATTTTACTTAATAATCGCTTAATATTTAATTATTAACATATATTAGTATTTGGCAAATATACAAAAGCGATCTTCCTCTCTCCTACCTATTTAAATGTTGCTGGTCCATAATTGATACCGCATTTATTTACCTACCACCTGTATATGCTGACGGCTGGCAGAAACTGGATGCGAGAAGCCGAAAATAGATCTAAGTGGCGTGCAATTGGAGAGGCCTATGTCCAGCAGTGGACTGCAACAGGCTGTTGATGATGATGATGACCTGTATATGCACAAACACTTGAAACTTGAAATCAGGTCCGTGTCAGTGGCGCGTCGTGTTTCACGCGCGCCTTATACAAATGTCTGTAAAGAAGACGAGGCCCCATAAGGCCAGTGCCTGCTGGGGTTGCGGAATTTATTCGAAAGAGTCACCGCGGCCCTGGAACGCCAAGGGCTAGGAGGAACACGGGTGGGTTTTAGTCAGTAAGAGTCTGACACTCCCTTCCGCTCCGCCCAGAGCGAGAGAAGTATTTGATGATTTCCCACCCAGAAAAAAGACTTCTGACTCTGCTGTGGATTGTTTTCTTTCACAATATCCAATTATATCTACTTGCTCTGTAAGTAGATATAATTGGATATTGTGGAATCTAGATCAAAAACCAGACAAAACAAATTACCTCTCATCCATCCTACTACCGAAAATCAATCAAAACAAATCTAATAATATCTTTCACCAGAATCCCGTAGTCTCCGTTACTTTTGTTATCAAAACAAACAATACTCAAGACACTCGATACCAATGACATCGATAAAACTCGTATTGAATTCTTGTAATTTGAACATCCGTGACAGAATTAATATCCCTACGGTAGGTACCTTTAAATCCAATAACAGCCGTGGAAATTGAATCAGGTTGAATTGAATTCTTTATAAACATTTGTCAGGCTTCAACAGCGGTCATGTCTGAATAAACATTGTGATATCGTTTGTGTGTGGATGAAATTAGCTTTACATGGATACAGGGAAGACGGGAGCGTTGCTATGGTAACGGAATGAATAGGCGGTAATATCTGCTTCCTTACATTTTATGAAACGAAACGTTTCGCTGTCTGCCTGCCAGTTATTGCGTTTAGAGCGTTACTTATCTGGTTTACGTGATGTTTGTTTTAAGTATTCTGGTCTTTTTATATTGCCTAACACTATCCCACAGCTTGTAGAAAATCTCTCCTCATAATCCTAATTCTTCCACGCTATGTTCTCCTACTATTATTACATTCTTATCCAGAACCATTCAGTTTTATCTAGTCTAGTCTGACCTTGGTCTTCTTAGGTTTTCACAGCATCTAGATAGTCATTCTAAAATTATTCCTCAGTCCAAGATTTCAATTTTAATGGAGAAATTGTAATAATTATAAAACTATTCCGATGGATCCGTGCAAGCTTTTAGTTTGTTGTTATTTGCTGATACCGTCGCTACAACCCACTCATCCTTTAGACGTAATCCTCCAATCGTGTTTTGCAACAGCCACGCTACGGGCGTTAAAGGGTTTGCCTGTTCTTTGTTGAGAATTTCATAGAATCTTAATCTTTTGAGAGTCTTGTTGCTCCACTTTCTTAGCATAAAACATGCAGGAAATGTGAATCATCTTAAGACAAACAAAGCGTCAATTTTAAATCGTCAAGTTGCGAAACTCACATTATGTGATTATTCTCGAACAAAATGCTGTATGTTTTAGAAACTGGAGCGTCATTTAAGTCTATAATACTTATTGATATTTCCTGTTCTATGTATGTGTAGCTATGTTCATTGAAGCCACATAAATTAGGATTGCAGTGGGCTTAAAAGTTTCAGCAGCGGTTGAGTTATGTTACAGTTGGGTAGGCAATCGCTCGTGTATAACATTATTTGCTGTAGGATTACATATATGATTCACTTCCTTATGTCGATGCGGGGTCGGTAGATTTTAAGCTGTTTTAATACTAGGTACTACTGAATTAAATTGATTCAAATGTGTTACTGTTAGTTTGCTCTCCATCATGAAGTTTTTAACATAGTTTTAACTCAGATCTTTTGTCTTCCAGTCTAGCTGCCGAAAACATAGAAGTTTATCGCACACAACATATTGATTGCTAACAGAATTTTGTCAGGCGCTAAAACTTTTGTTTCCTTCACTGGTTGATTATTCAGTGAAATTACTTTTATATAATTCTAGATATAAAAAGGAAAACGAAATAAATACGCAGTAAAAAAAGCAATTTATTCTTTCTTATTCTAAAAAATCAAGCCTTAATATTGGCACATGAGATAACACCAGACTTACGCTCGCCTATTCGTATTTATATTACAATACAATAACACAGTTAAAACAATACTTATTTTATCTTTAATCTTTTTGTAAATTTCTATAGCTAAGAAATTATCTTCTAGGAAAGTAAAATCTACATAGAAAATAAGGTCTACTTCATTAATAAGATCAAAGCATTCCCATTGTATCACAGTGCCTTTGTATATTTTAAGTCTGTAATCTTCGTCTGCCCGTTGATTTCCGTTTTGTTTTCAATTCCATTCGACGTTTTCTTCTTACTGGAATGGTAAAGGCAACAGTTTGTTTAAAGTTGAAATAAAATCATGTATGTTGCTCATTCGCTTTTGCTTGTTATTTTATTTGTTCAATATTTTTGAATGTAGTGAGGTGGGAGGAAGAGGGGAGATAGTTATTGACTTCATTTTGTATTTATGTAAATATTTTGGTGTTACACAAGTTTGGTGAAATTATAGTTATTACAAAATAAAATAGGGTCTCTTAGATTCAAATTTAGAATTTATTGCTTTCAGTCATGAGTTGAACTTTGTTGGGGTTGACTGTTAGTCTATAGTACAGATCTCCACAACCCAGTAACTGGGTGACGTATTTTACATGCTGCAATGTTTTTTAATTTATGATTCTGGTTTTGGAGCAAATAAATGATTATCTTAGGCTCTAGACAAATGACATTTTGTCAGCGGTAGCACGGCTAAGGCGATTGTCAAAACTTATGGGACTGAGAAACGCTGTCGAAATGACACTTGATCAATTCATTCTATTTTAGTATTTCGACAATCACAATCGCTGACAGAATGGCACTCTATATGTATATCGTGACCATATACCATATATAATCAGCCTTTTTAATGTTTCCACACAGGACACAGGGGACACAGGCCTCCTCTCTAGCAGAGGGAATGTACCTCACCACGCAGGGACCATAACTCACCACGCAGGCTCAGTGCGGGTTGGTGAATGTCACATGTCTTTGAATTTTTGGTTCTAGGACATGCCGGTTTCTTCACGATGTTTTCCTTCACCGTTTTGTGAGCAGTGGTGATAAAGTTAATGACACAAAGAAATGTGCCTATCTGGGTTTGAACCCGCGCCCTACAATTCGTAGGTCGGGACCGTTACCACACGGTCACCACTGCTCATTTGAAAATTAAATTTTGCAAAATGCTACTTATTTGTGGTGTCGCAAAAAAAAACCATTTCTACCGTCTCTCAAATATCTTACAGACCCAAAATGTCGTATCATGATAACTTCCAAACATTACTGTCTTTAGAACTGTATCTGAAAGCAATAACTCAGAACTCGTAGAAAGTTTTCAAATTCACAATCTCAATATAATCTAAGCGACAATGGAAGTTAGAAAATTATAAAAAGTATCTATCGATACTTTCAAATCAGAACACAGACCTCGAACCCACCATCTAACTCCGAAGGAGGTATTGAATAGTGGATGGTGGTGTGAGTCACTCCAAAATATTTAGTCCTTATAACAAATCTTCCCAAAATCCGCCCCACCATTCTCATCTACATCTTGCACGAACACACACACTGCTTCTTCCAGCCACAATGTATTAGTATTTAACTCTGGCGTACTCACATAGGCTTTAGAACCAGATTAGCTAAGTTGCTCAGCGGCGATTCCACGAACAGCCACAGCAGTACCGCTAGTAGTGCCGACGTTACGAGTATTCCTATGCCGTTGAGTATCTGAAATTCAATTAAGAAGTTTGTATGTTCAAGCTGTACCGCTTTGGGTGGGCAGTTTGTTCATCGAGCTTGTAAAGCCTTAATATGTTCTTGTGAGACTGAAGCTGCGTTTTCTTTATGTGGAACATTAGAATGCGCAACACATATGTAGATTGTGTTGTCTTAAATTATCGACATTAATATTATTATTGTAAGTATTGAGACAAATTGGCTCAGTTTTAAAATTCACGATCATTAAAATGGATACAAAAATAACTGAAAGAATGATTGTGAACTTCCAAAATGTGTTATTTGTTATGAGCCTTTCATAACTGCCATTGGCTGACATGTACTTTGCGGACTGAGTCCAATAAAAGTTTGTGGTGTACAATATCCCCACAAATAAAGCCACATTTGGTCAAACTGCTAAACGCTAAAGAAATATTATTTGATGGTGATATCAAACTCAAGGAATGTCGGTCAATAACATTTATAGAACCTCTTACTAAGAATCAAACCTTGAGGTCTCAATGTAGGGCAGTTCCAGGAAAAATGCAGAAAATAAAATTGCAAAAGTAACCAACATTCTTACAAATAACTTTATAAAAGTGTAATTTCTCGTACTAAATAAACAAGAACAGAAGCTCAACTTCAAACAAGGAGTGAACATGCATGCACACATAGAAACGAATCACGTACAGCAATAGCAAATGCAATCGCGACCAGCATTATTTTACGATCGCCATACGATCGCGTCTATGTGTACATGTGATTATTTTCAGTATTAGTATGAAGCTAACCTTGTGCAGTACTATTTGATATAAGGTAATCGTAGGTACATACCAGGTTAAACATGTCATAATACATTGGATTCCTTTGCGAGAACAGGAATCGTTCCAGTATTAGGGAATGTATTATGTAGATTCCATAAGCAAGACGACTCAGGATTGTAAAGGTAGGCCAGGACATGAAGTTTCTTAAGATTTCTGAAATTAAATATATTAAATCAGGGTCTATTTTGTTTTGAATGTCATAACTGATCAGTTAGACAGCGTTAATCCACTTAATTTCAATGACAATGTTTTAATTGCTATTGAGGAATTTACAACAGGAAATAAGCAAAGTAAAATTTCGCTTAACCTGAAATCTGAACGTAATATTGGGGATGTTATAACTGATCTAGCCTATTTAACAAGACAATCTCGAATTCTCATGACGACAAATACGTTGCAAATTCTCTTTAAATAAAGCCGTTTATTTCTGTGACGTCAATTAATGATCTGTATCTTAAGCAGAATATCTAAACAGTTGAAACTCGGTCAATATCTTTTTTGTAGTTTTGGTGCCACCATTGTTTACACTTTTAATACCGTCAGTGTTTTTTACTGCTTACTGTAATCGGTCATCCCGGTTAAAGCGGTTTTGTAAGATAAGATTTGACCGAACGATAGTATTGTTATTATTGGCACTGTGCATCATTGTACTACTTTAAATTTCAATATTTTTTTACTGTATAAGTGCAATGACTTATACATAAACTATAATAAAGTGTAATTCTAACCAATAACACAAGATGAGATGTAAAAAAAATGTCATCTAGGGAATAAAAAGTAACAGATAAATTACCAAAAGAATGTTTCCTCACAAAGAAGTAGACTTTGATGAAACAGTAACAATCATATCTTGAAACTAAGATGAAAATATAATAGCAGTATTTTGACGGGGGGAAACTAAGGGTTCTCTCGGGAAATTAGAAAAAATGAAGCTATGTTCAACATGCCCCAAGCATGAGATATATTTAGTTAAAGGGATTAAAGGAATGCTAGAAACTCATTTCCCGTTATTTCGCTGCGTGAAATGATTAATGTTCTTCATTAATTCAATTAAGCTTTATTGAAGGTTTTTTGTATTACACCGTTCGGTTATTTTTAGTTTCAGAATACACAAAGGTCACACACTGCATTTCTTAAATAGTTCATACTTTTTAAGATTTAATTCTGAGATTAGAGTTGCTCTTGGAATTATTTCATGATCTGAATAATTTAATTTAAAACAGTGGTGGTAAATTAGATATAGGTAGGACGTCCATTAGTGTAAAAAAATAAACTAAATCTAACTCTAAATTATGCATGTATAGTTCTTACATAAGATAAAGCCATGCTATTTAAAGCACTGATGGATGATGTAATACGTAATTTAAACATGTGCAATAGGTATATTTAGTAAAATTGCCGACACACAAAAATTTTGTGCGAGTGCAAAACACAGAAACATTCATTAAACTTATTTCAATATGCCGTGTAAATATTCCAAAGTATATTTAATTTTTATACGTATTGCCAAAGATTCGAACCAATTTCCCGTTAAACGAAATAATTACTTTTTAACCTCAAACTTCTCTTATGCAAAACTAATTTAAAATTAACAAACACTGTGTTCCTTTGTACAAGAGTAGCTTTTGCATGCAACTTAGTAGATCCCGTTTTTTATCGTTCCCGTAGGAATTTCGGGAAATCTTGTCTTAGTGCTTCCCTAAATTCCCGTTGGTACCTACATGCCAAATGTCAGTTTTCTACGACTAATGATTTCGGCTGTGCTTATCTGTCAGTCACTTAGTCAATTAGTGCCTAAAGAGTTTTATATAAATGTTTATTAATGTATCAATGGTCGACAGACCATCATTAATTATTACCATTACTGATCACTGTATGTTTTTGCTCTGAAAACCAATGATGTAATTCTAAGTCAGTACTTTCTTTACTATTTTCATGTGTTACTTCGTAGTAGCTACAAGGTTTTGCGGTCCAATTGTCTTCAGTAGCTGACTTTATTACTAGGGCATTATAATTATTCAAGCGAATAGCTATTCATTCTTGACTTAGCTAATATTAACTGTTCTAACATAGTTTCCTGGTTGAATTCCCTAGCCGTAAAGCAAATAACTAAATGATTATGAACGGATATAGGGACATGCTTGCTTTGCAAATTAATGAAACTATTACTAACAAAATCTTGAACAAAAAAGACGGTATCAATCGTAACAGAAATCTGGTGCCCTAAGTATAATATCCTACTTGATGATAATCAAATTGCTGGTTTTAAATCCAAGAAATGTTAAAACTGCAATTGGTTTTTTGTGCTTTATCTACTACTGAATTACTGACTAACTTTTACAGTAAATATCGTAAGAAAACCTAGACTTGTTATGTGAAATCACAAATATGCATAATGAGGACAAGCTCGTTTTGATTGAAAATAGGCCTATGACAAGATGATACTTGCTGGTTTTAATATTTTTACTTATTAAGAAATTAAAAATCTACTTACGAACATCTCCATACTCCGTAATTCCAATACAAATACAAGTGGCCAATGCCCAGATGTTTCTGTTGAGGGCCGCATACACCGCTGCGTTCCAAGGGTTGTATTCCCCAAGGCACCATGCTGGGGCCGCTGTTAATACTTTCAAACCTAGCATGAATGCTGCTGCAAGGCCTAGGTAGGAAAATTCCTGGAAATACACGAAAGGGTAGATTAGAATATATTTTACTAGCACTTCGCCCGCGTCTTTGTTTGCGCAGATTTAGTACAAACAATTTCCGCCCTGGTTTTACCCCCTTAGGGGTGGAATTTCGTAAAATTCGTTCTTAGCGAATGTCTACACCCTATATGAAACTTACCTGCCAAATTTTAAGTTTTTAGGTTATAGTTTCTGAGATTCCTTGATTAATCAGTGAGTGGTATTTCACTTTATATACATATGTATATAGATTTAACGGTAATAATACTAATGATAAGCCCACACATTGTACCGAAAATTTCAAGTCTATACTTATCCATTTACAAAGCGACGACATAAGTTAAAATGTGTTTCCACTACTTGCATACATTTGGAAAAATCTTATTTCTATTTCAGTAACTAGTCTGGCTATTGACATAAAATTAATCTGTATTGCAGTTAAAGCTGCACAAAGATTTACTCCTTAGTTTCTTGACTTACTTAATTTAAGAATCTACTTCTATTGTCTCACGAAGTAGTGATCTTTTTAGTGGAAACCAATAGAGTTATCATCGTTTAGCAATTTAAAATAGTATATCATCTCACCTTAGAAATAACTCCTCTGTACTTAGCAGGCCTGTATACCGTGAGGATGTATCCCATAGCCATGCCAAGGAAGTAGGACCCAGCTCTGTAGTGACTCTTCATGTAGGTATCTTTGTAGACTTGATTGTTTCTGACGTGAATAAGCGCCCTGAAATTAATATATTGGAGTTATAGCAGAGGCAAGTACATCGAAGATAAAAAAAAAAAATAAAAGAAAAAAAGCATGGTCTAAAAACCGCACTTGAGATGGAGACCGAACAAAGGAAATATCAACGTTTTAGAAATTAATTGACACGGGAACTGTCATGGCAGATTCTTTAGCAACTTCTAAATTAATCAGGGAAATAGTTATGGGTGACGTAAATGTAAAAGTCATAGGAAAACATTTGAACAAATGAATTTTACGAACCGGGAATTCTCTTCGAAAGGGAATTTGCAGGAAACAAATATGAAACATAGTTTCCATGAAATTATGTTATAATAGATTTCAATGAAAAGCACAATCAAGTGCAATTTGTTCCCATTAAATCAAAACTTCACGTAAAAACGTCGATCAACTGAAATTGGATTTGTATAAACTTCAACACTACGGGGACGTTAACGACTTTTCCATGCATTTAATTGACGCCACGATGTGAATCGTTGCTAATCAGAAAACAATTGGAATGGTGTGTTTTTTCCTTTTTACCTTTGATTACTAAACATTATTTGTGAAATCCGTAACTGGAAGAACTATAAAATATTACAGAACTAGATAAACATGCTACAAATAGTAGCATATAATTAAATTAAGAATTTATATAGAATAAACAAATTAATGATAATTTTATATAATAATATATAAAATTAAATAGTAAAGTAAATATAAATACAATAAAAGTACACTATATATAATAGCATTGAATTTTCAATATATTTTAGTATTTCGCAAAGCGTTCATCGTCTCTCCTACTTATTTAAATTTCGGTGTGCCCGACAGGGTTCATAATTGTTACTGAACTGATTTGCTTTCCACCTGTATATATGCACATTGTGGATTGCAATAAATACTTGAATACTTGGATTTGCATCATCTGCTTTTACAACATTATTTTCTGTGTTAAAAAACGATTTAAAAATAATTGAATAAACATTGGTTATCGGTTAAGAGCTGTTAAAAGAATAAGTAATACATGGCTCAATAATTACGGTTCAAAAAGCTGGTTCAACTGGATCGAATCCACAAGCTTCAGTTATCCAATTATGCTTAATTGGATAACTGAAGCTTGTGGATACTAGGTACATTATTTTTACGAAAGACAATTCGAAGACAACAAGGACGATACGCATACTTGCTTACCAGAAATACAAGTGCCAAGCTAATAATATTTACTCATAAAAATATTTATAACATCAATGTCACTAAGTGCGCAAATAAAAGGTTAACCTTTAAGAGTTTAATTGTTAACATTTAAAACAACAAGACCCGTGCGTTTAGAAACAGACCGAAAAAAAACTTACTCCATATTGTACAAAAAGATTCCATTCAAGCCTTTTGTATAGGTGGTGATGCCAGTTATAACCAACGAAAATATGAAAGCAATGGCGGCGACAATTTTGCCAATACGCTTGTTCCATTGCCAGAGAGAGAACAGAGCGGTTCCCATCACAGCTAAGTGATAGTCTGCTGGGATGTACCAGGATACCTGTTGACACTGAAATGGAATTGAATAAATAACTTAGTAACACGAAAACGGATAAAGTTGAAGACACTTTGATTGATGTTGTAATAGATAAAATAGGTGCAGAAAGTAACAAGAAAGTTTTTTAGCTCGTAAAATTTATTTGTTTATCGATATGTAAATATAGTCAATCAATTGAAACTAGACAGAAACATAACTCAAAAGATCATTGAAACATAAATACCACTACTATATGGCAACGTACAGTTAGTAAAAATACTGGATTGTTATGTGTATATCAACTGTTCTTTCCAAAGCGAATCGAATTCAAAATGGCAACTAATCTATACTAATATTATAAAGCTGAAGAGTTTGTTTGTTTGTTTGTTTGAACGCGCTAATCTCAGGAACTACTGGTTCGAATTGAAAAATTCTTTTTGGGTTGAATAGACCATTTATCGAGGAAGGCTTTAGGCTATATATCATCACGCTTAAGCCAATAGGAGCGGAGCAGCGATAAAGAATGTTTTAAAATCGGGGATTCTACGGGGACGAAGTCGCGGGCGGCAGCTAGTTTCAAATACACAATTAATGTTTAATATGGCTTATTTTAAAACAGACCCAATAAACATGGTAAATCTACTTACAATGTTATCATTATCCACATAGTTGCCCAGCATAAGTAGACTAAGGAACCAAGTCTTGTAGCAAGCATTCTTTTCTACGCCCATGATTCTTTTCCAGAGTGGACCACCTCCAACGTACTCTGATACTGCTATCGTGTAAAATATGAGGAATGCGAAGGAGCCTATTAATCTGGAAAAGAAATTTTAGAACCATTAATTTATTAATAAAGAATCGTATCATCTAAACTAATATATAAAGCTGAAGAGTTTGTTTGTTTGTTAGCTTGAACGCACTAATCTCAGGAACAATTGGTCAGATTCGAAAAATTCTTTTGAGTGTTAGATAACCCATTTATCGAGAAAGTCTATAGGCTATATATAATCACGCTAATAGCAATAGGAGCGGAGCAACAATGAAGAATCTTGCTAAAACAGGGTTATTTTTCTCTCTCTTATGAGTTTCGCGGGACAGATAGTAATAAAGTTTACATTCAAATTAACAGAACGTGATTATTTTTCATAGGACTCGCAAAATCTATCAATCATACAGATTTAAGTGACATAGATGAAGCTACTATCTGTGAGCATGTGTGTGTGTGCATTGTAGCAGTCTCGATAAAATTAAATTTCATTTTCAACTAGTATCGAAGACTGTGGTAAAATGAAGACACTATTATTGAGGTGGAAACTTCTTTAGCATCGTTGTGATTTGAAAGTTTATAAAACGAAAAAGCGACAGTAAAAAGAGACAGACAAATAAATTCATGTGTCTGTCTCTTTACTGTTGCTTCGTCTCATTATCTTGAAGCCAAAATTTTTGAAGGTTTCACTTCTACCACGTGTGAATTGTACACATGTATTTTTTTTACCTCACGTAACGTTGCAACAGAGTAATGAAGGGATTCATCTGTTTCTCCATAAGACCTTTCATGAGGAGTAGGCCCGATATGACGAAGAAGTTCTCCACAGCTGGAAGATCTAAGTGCTGGAATACGTTCCCTAGTGTATTGGTCTTTACGCTTATCAACTGAAATCATAATATTATTATCACCTTTAACTGTTATTGTTATCTTGTTAGTATGGATGGTTTACGATGCTCTAAATATAGGATTGGAAATAGGTATCATATCTCACATCTTCAAGTAGAGAGAGAAATGACAACCGGTATACATGTCACCGGAAAATTACAAATGCCGTAAGAATGTAAATGTCGCGTGAAATTGTGAACTTTTGTTTAAAAGACTCGTATATAATGGAAACGATAAAATTTGTATGGGATTTACACACAATATGTCAAGAACAATCACAAGGAGTCAGCAATTTTTGGGTGATATTTACATAATTATATCATCGAAGAATAAGACACATTGCCTGTATCAAAATCAAACATCTTTTATTCAAATTACATAAATTACGTTTGATTTTGACGTGAACGAATTGTCAAAAGAAAAGATATACCACGTGACATTTGGGTACAACTTGTCAAACAATACATTTGAAAATTTAGTCAATTGTTTTCGTAGGTAAGTGTCACTTTGTCATCTTGTTTAATATTGTTCTGTGTAATGTTCACTACTTTGCATACTTCTTAAAAGTTACAACACAGATGTGTTGCCCTGTATCCATCTATACTAATTTATAAAAGCTGAAGAGTTTGTTTGTTTGTTTGCTTGAACGCGCTAATCTCAGGAACTACTGGTCCGATTAAAAAAGTCTTTCAGTATTTAGATAGCCCATTTATCGAGGAAGGCGCAATAGGAGCGGAGCACCAATGAAAAATGTTGCAAAAACGGGGTAATTTTGCTCTCTCTCTCTCTCTCTCTCTCTCTCTCTCTCTCTCTCTTATGTAACACAGACAAAGTTGCGCAGGTCAGCTAATAAATAAATATAAATAAACTTACTTGATCATAATCATATCCATTACTAATGGAGCCGGCAGCAATAAATACGAAAACGTGAACGCAAGTCGTGAAGCTAACGACCACAGCTTTGGTGAAACTGAGAACTGGTATCTCATCTTCAGTGATCCTTGCGAAAGAAGACCAGTTTCTTTTTAGGCTAAAGGAGTATGCTATTCTTCGAACTGAAAGTTGAAAAAAAAATTGTTAGAAAAATCTATGCGAAAATTACTGTCAGTCTGTCCGTTTGTTACCTCTTTAGGGTGAGATAGTGGTCAAACGCGTGCCTATCAATAGTTAATAAAAAGGTTTGACCACGACTGAACGGATAAAGAATTTGGATGAATCTTTGTACATGGCTAGACCATTGCTTGGAATAGACGGAACAGTATGTTCCCTAGGAATCATTTTCGACTTTCAACAAGACGAACCCGTTGGTAGACAAAAGATTGTAATTATTTTAACACCCACTTGACCAAATTATGAAGTCATAATATATTTTTCTTCTTTAATTGTCTTTTCTCAGTTAAGTTTTTGCTTAGTATACTAATATTGAAAGACTACAGCTACCAACCAATACTTGACCTGAGTTTGAAAATTTACTTTATTTTGTCTACTGCATTGCTATGGAACTGTATTTTATTAAAGCGTTTTCAATAATCATCCACAGTTGTTTTAATGAATTCGTTAATACCTGTTACAGTTGGTGTTAATTCTTTATTAAAGTATATAAAGACAATTTTTTCTTCTATCTATTTACATACTTCAAAGATCTAAGCGAGTATTTTAAAAATTATAGTATAAAGAAAAAATAAATTAGGAAACCATTCATTATGTATAACGTAGACAATTATAAATAACATACCTATGATAGGCATTTTAATTATTCAATACATTTTAATAAACTAAACTAACAAGAAACTATCATATTAAATCACTGATTATCTATGAAAATTATTATAAAACTACTAAGGATAACTTACGTCTCGAATCTGTATTGTCATATTCTAGATAGATTGTTGATGATATTGCTGCTACTATTAATCCTAATATTACGGTTCTGAAAATAATAAAAATAATATATGAAAAATCACGCGTGCTCTATCGTTGACCACATTATCACCTTCCATCAGATGAGAACGTGGTCAAACGCGAACAAATCAAATATAATAAAAAAATGTACTTAAAATGACATACAAGTATAGGAAAACAAGCCGAATGAGTCTGTTTGGACAATACTTGACAACGCCAGTATTTGTCCTCGTGTGCTGACTAAAAATGAGAATAATTCAAGCTTCGTTGATGAAAATACATGGGTAAAGACAATAATAATACATGATGCACTAAGTCTTTTCTTTTAAAATAAATAACAATCATTCGCAGTCCTAGGCCTAGGAAGACATTTGAAGCGGAGGGATACAGATCATGTCGTAGCCAACGTGCGAGATGATTGATTGATGATGATGAATTTAAGAGTCAAGTATGGATATGTCACTGGATAATTGTATTGCTAAATTCGTAAGACAAAATATCTTGACAGATTGCAAAGTTTCGATAAATTGTCTACCTACTGAAATTTTTTACGGAATGACTTCGAAACTATCAAACTACCAAACAAACAAACTACCAAATTACTAACAAAAACAACAACACTAACAATTACTATCAAATTTTGATGCGTAAAATTTATTTCAAATGTTCTGTTGAAAATTTATCGAGAGTTTATAATATCTCAAAATATTTTATAATCTTGCTGCGTTTTCCATTTTCCGGTGACCGATACAAACTATGGATAGATTGTTTTAAAGATGATGGAGCAAGAAAGGAGATGAATGATAACTGGCAGACTAGGTCAAGCAATGTGGCTTTATGAAGACCTTCCTTTTTTTCCTGGATGGGAAATCATCAAATGACTTCCCTCGCTCTGGGCGGAGCGGAAGGGAGTGTCAGACTCTTACTGACTAAAACCCACCCGTAATCTTTCTTGTGCCCTTTGCGTTCCAGGGTCGGCAGGCACTGACCCTACGGGGCCCCGTCTTCGATGCTGACGGCTCTTTGAGGCGCGCGTGGAACACGACGCGCCTTCCTACGCTGCGTTTTATGGAAAGCATAGCCACTCCAGAACTTTTAGTTCTGAAAATAAACCTTGCCCAATGCTGTACCTACTAAAGTTTGTCGATTTTCAAATACTCACATGAACACATAAAACTTCAAACTAAATTCATTCTTCACGCTAGCTACCTCACAATAGTCCACAGTTATAACAGGGTCCACAGAAGTGATGGGATTCAGTAAGTATATAGTCTTCAAGATTTTGGAGACTGATTCATGGTTGCACACTGCAGGTAAACATGTTCCCCATGATATTGTATCGGCCTTTCTGCCTTCTTTGGATTTTATCTGGGAAAGAATATTTAAAAAGAAAGTTATTCAAACATATTTATGATGTGGTTTGAATTTCTTATTACTAAGAGGATGGTGTTTAATTTTTTAATATCTTTCATATTTCTTCAGCAAATGATAAATCAACCTAACCTATACACTAAAAGAAACGAAAAATGAAGAATTTATTTGCGTGAAGCATGATCCCTATCATCATCATCTGCCTAGCCTTTTCCCAACTATATTGGGGTCGGCTTCCAGTCATACCGGAATCAGCTGAATATCAGTATTTAACATGGAGCGGCTGTCTACCAGACCTCCACAACCTATTAACTGGGTAACACGGTACTTCTTGGCAAGACTGGAGTCAGATTTACTGGCTTCTGACAATCCGTAACGCCTGCCAAAGATCTACAAATAACAGGCGGGACCAACGGCTTAACGTGCTTTCCGAGGCACGGAGGAAACTCGTTGTGTTAAGATGGTCATCCGTCCACAGACCAACCTTGGCAAGCGTTGCTTAACCTTGAAGATCGACCCGTGCGGCTGTTATTCTTTAGCCACGAGCTCTTCATGACCCATATGAATAAACAAAACCAATGAATTAAGCAATTTGTGAAAATCCGTTCAGAAAAACGTAACACAAAATGGCTAAAGTTAATTACATTCAAATACTCCTCAGTCGGTCCATACACATCAGCACCACCAAATTCCTTCTCTTCTCTGTCCGTTAGCTTCACATCAGATAAACAATACTGTGTAGCAATTTTGGGTTCACCAACATTGGAAGGTGCTTTCAAACATTGGTCATAGTTACCCAAACTGTATTTGGACCCGTAAAAACTTCCCACTGGATGGTGCATCGAGTTCCATACTGAAAGAAGAAAATAGGATTAGTATATTCAACTATATGTTATACTATATGCAACTAGTTTTCTAACTCCATTTTGTCTTTTCAACCGCCAAGCTATCACTGACATCCTTCTCTTTCATTAGAAAATTCACATTTCACTAAATAATGTAAAACACAAGTCGGTGTCTGCCTCTTTTTTCCGCTATCTTCTTCTAAAATACACACTGTATTTTGATACGGTTCTCATTATTAAAAAGAACGAAGAATAACCGAGGAGTTTTTTTATCTATACATAATTATGTATGTATAATTATGTATGTAAAAGCGAAAGGTCTCTTGCTGATTTATCACAAAATCTTGGAAACTACTGGACATATGGAGATGAAATTGGGCAGAGTGATAGATTATAAGGATTTCAGGAGACTTCCCCCTTAAAGGGGTGCAACAGGGGTTGGAAGTTGATATAAAAACCACGCGGACGAACTCACTGGCGGAGTGCTAGTCTATGCTTTAATTACTGTCAGGATTTGATTGTTTGTTTCTTTGTTTGCAATGAATAGGCTCCGAAACTACTAAACCGATTTGAAAAATTATTTCATTGTTGGGAAGCTACACTATCCCCGGGTGAGATAGGCTATATTTTATCCCCGTATTCCCACGGGAATGGGAACTACGCGGGTGGAAACGCAGGTTTGTGCTAGTAGCTAGGGTTGCGGAATTTGTTCGAAAGAGTCGCTGCGGCCCTGGAACGCAAAGGGCACAAGAAGGATGACGGGTGGGTTTTAGTCAGAAAGAGTCTGACACTCCCTTCCGCTCCGCCCAGAGCGGGAGAAGTCATTTGTTTCCCATCCAAAAAAAAAACAAAGGGTGCTAGGTTCTAGTATGTTATGACTATAGAGGTATACACATTCGTACCCATGAGAAGTCAGGGCGGAATTTTAATTTGTTATGTAATTGGATCTATACATAAGACTACTATGAATATGTTTATATCCTTCACTCTTAGTTGCGATACCTATCGTTGTATAATCATTATAATGTAATGTATTCATGAGATAATACATTATACAACGATATTTTGGAGGCCACATGCTTAAAGTCGATATAAGACTCCTTTCTTATCTTGAACTGGTTTGCTGAATTCTCTATTCAGAAGGTTATTTAAAATCTATTGATAGTTAGAATATACACCTCGTAAGTTGAACCTTCTTATTCCTTATAAAAAAAGGTTGTAGCTAACTAAACACATCAAAAGTATCTAGGGATCAACATATATTTTTGCAATAACTTTTCTCCTGATTGATATTAATTAAAATTTTCTTTAAGGATTCATCAAATAAAGTGTTTTCGTTTGTCACAGTAACGATAAACCAAGTCACCTTTGCATTAATAAAGAAATTTGCCATTTTCCTAATAAAGGGATTTTTGACATTTGAACCACTAACATTAAAGTTCGAAAAAAAGACTGAAATAACAGTTTTCTTTAAAATTTTATTGGGTAACTTAAACAATTAATAATCCGTGTTTCTACCGCGAACACTAACAACACAAGAACATCGGTTTGGCATACTCAAAATGAGTTCATCCAAATCACGCTGTGGAATGGCCGCCCATGTTCGTTGCAACAACAAAAAAAGGTCTTCTTGCGACTGGATACCCTCCATATTCGGCAGAGCTCTTCGCTTACCTTGGCTGAGCGCCATGGAGGACGGTATCGCTGCACCACACGGAGACAAGACCGATACATTCAAATCTTAACTCGAAGAGCTCCAACAATAACCGCCATGATGTTAGCCGTGAGGCTTCATCACTCTTCAGGGAACTTAATTAGCGACCAAACAGTCAGAAACCGCTTGCATGAAGTGAACCTTCATTCCCGAAGACCGCTACGGGTACCACCTATAGCAATGCACAATCGTAGGATTCGATATCAATGGGCTCTTGAACACAGAAATTGGGCAGAAGAACAATGGCGTTTCGTGTGCTTTTCTGATGAGTCTCGTTTTGGTATGAGACCGGATACAAGACGTATACGACACTGGAGAACCCCTGGACGCCAACAGCGATTAAAATCCTGCCAGGAAGTCCATCCTTATAGTGGTGGAACCATCATAGTATGGGCGGGTATTTGGATCGGCGGAAGAACTGAGTTGATTTGGATCAGTGGCAACCTCAACGCTCAAATTTATGCTGAGACCATTGTATCAGACGTCATCGTTCCTCTACAAGTGCAAATCGGTCCCTTATTTCAGTTAATGCATGATAATGCACGACCGCACACCGCAAGAGTTGTAAGACAGACTCTCGCCGCAGCTAACATCAATGTCCTGCCCTGGCCTGCTCAGTCGCCAGACTTGAACCCGATTGAGCATGCATGGGATATGCTACAGAGAAGAGCTCTGCCGAATATGGAGGGTATCCAGTCGCAAGAAGACCTTTTTTTGTTGTTGCAACGAACATGGGCGGCCATTCCACAGCGTGATTTGGATGAACTCATTTTGAGTATGCCAAACCGATGTTCTTGTGTTGTTAGTGTTCGCGGTAGAAACACGGATTATTAATTGTTTAAGTTACCCAATAAAATTTTAAAGAAAACTGTTATTTCAGTCTTTTTTTCGAACTTTAATGTTAGTGGTTCAAATGTCAAAAATCCCTTTATTAGGAAAATGGCAAATTTCTTTATTAATGCAAAGGTGACTTGGTTTATCGTTACTGTGACAAACGAAAACACTTTATTTGATGAATCCTTAAAGAAAATTTTAATTAATATCAATCAGGAGGAAAGTTATTGCAAAAATATATGTTGATCCCTAGATACTTTTGATGTGTTTATTTGTTAGGTTTTGTTTTTATTACAATTTGTACAATAAAGTATCATCAAATAATAATAAAGATATATTTAAAATGTAAATTAGTAAGTAAGTGTAATGAATAAAGGGAATAATAATTATATTATATATAATTAAATAACCACTCACTCACTGATTGACATAATTGTTCTCCCACTTGCCGTGCTAAGAGGGGAAAACTTTTTATGGGGTTGTATAGAAGGTGTCGGGGTGAGTATGGGAAAAATCTGAAACTACCCCTTTTCAACCCCCTTCTTTCAACCCCATTGCTTATCTCAGAAACCTGACGTCGAAGAGAAAAATGGTTTTCGGGGTTGTATGGAGGGTGTCTAGGTGAGCATAAAGCGAAAAAAAAAATACCCCTTTTCAACCCCCTTTTTACAACCCCTTTGTGTATCTCAGAAATCTGACATTTTAGAGAAAAATGGTTTTCAGGGTTGTATAGAGGGTATCTAGATGAGTATATGGCCGATAAAAATTCAACCCTATTCAACCCTTTTCAACCCCCTTCTTTCAACCCCCTTGCGTATCTCAGAAACCTGAAATTGTAGAGAAAAATGGTCTTCGGGGTAATTGTATAGGGGGTATCTGGGTGAGTAAATATACTAAAAAGACACCGCGAGTTGCTCGCAACTCGCGCTCCCAAGCGAAATACTAGTTATTATATTATATATAATTAAATAACCACTCACTCACTCACTGATTGACATAATTGTTCTCCCACTTGCCGTGCTAGGAGGGGAAAACTTTTTATGGGGTTGTATAGAAGGTGTCGGGGTGAGTATGGGAAAAATCTGAAACTACCCCTTTTCAACCCCCTTCTTTAAACCCCATTGCTTATCTCAGAAACCTGACGTCGAAGAGAAAAATGGTTTTCGGGGTTGTATAGAGGGTGTCTGGGTGAGTATAAAACGAAAAACAAATTACCCCTTTTCAACCCCCTTTTTACAACCCCTTTGCGTATCTCAGAAATCTGACATTTTAGAGAAAAATGGTTTTCGGGGTTGTATAGAGGGTATTTGGGTGAGTATATGGCCAAGAAAAAATTCAACCCTATTCAACCCTTTTCAACCCCCTTGTTTCAACCCCTTGGCATATCTCTGAAACCTGACATTGTAGAGAAAAATGGTTTTCGGGGTTGTATAGAGGGTATTTGGGTGAGTATATGGCCAAGAAAAATTCAACCCTATTCAACCCTTTTCAACCCCCTTGTTTCAACCCCTTGGCATATCTCAGAAACCTGACATTGTAGAGAAAAATGGTTTTCGGGGTTGTATAGAGGGTATCTGGATGAGTATATGGCCAATAAAAATCAACCCTTTTCAACCCCCTTCTTTCAACCCCTTTGCGTATCTCAGAAATCTGACATTTTAGAGCAAAATGGTTTTCGGGGTTGTATAGAGGGTATCTGGATGAGTATATGGCCAATAAAAAATTCAACCCTATTCAACCCTTTTCAACCCCCTACTTTCAACTCCTTTGCGTATCTCAGAAACTTGACATTGTAGAGAAAAATGGTCTTCGGGGTTATATAGAGGGTATCTGGTTGAGTATATGGCCAATAAAAAATCAACCCTTTTCAACCCCCTTCTTTCAACCCCTTGGCATATCTCAGAAACCTGACATTGTAGAGAAAAATGGTTTTCGGGTTTGTAAAGAGGGTATCTGGGTGAGTATATGGCCATTAAAAATTCAACCCTTTTCAACCCCTTTGTTGTTAGTCAAAAAATACTAATAAGACACCGCGAGTTGCTCGCAACTCGCGCCCCCAAGCGAAATACTAGTTATATTATATATAATTAAAAAACCACTCACTGATTGACATAATTGTTCTCCCACTTCCCGTGCTGGGAGGGGAAAACTTTTTATGGGGTTGTATAGAAGGTGTCGGGGTGAGTATGGGAAAAATCTGAAACTCCCCCTTTTCAACCCCCTTCTTTCAACCCCATTGCTTATCTCAGAAACCTGACGTTGAAGAGAAAAATGGTTTTCGGGGTTGTATAGAGGGTGTCTGGGTGAGTATAAAACGAAAAATAAAATTACCCCTTTTCAACCCCCTTTTTACAACCCCTTTGCGTATCTCAGAAATCTGACATTTTAGAGCAAAATGGTTTCCAGGGTTGTATAGAGAGTATTTGGGTGAGTATATGGCCAATAAAAAATTCAACCCTATTCAACCCTTTTCAACCCCCTTGTTTCAACCCCTTGGCATATCTCAGAAACCTGACATTGTAGAGAAAAATGGTTTCCAGGGTTGTATAGAGGGTATCTGGGTGAGTATATGGCCAATAAAAAATCAACCCTTTTCAACCCCCTTCTTTCAACCCCATTGCTTATCTCAGAAACCTGATGGTTAAGAGAAAAATGGTTTTCGGGGTTGTATAGAGGGTGTCTGGATGAGTATAAAACGAAAATAGAAACTACCCCTTTTCAACCCCTTTTTACAACCCCTTTGCGTATCTCAGAAATCTGACATTTTAGAGAAAAATGGTTTTCGGGGTTGTATAGAGGGTATCTGGATGAGTATATAGCCAATAAAAAATTCAACCCTATTCAACCCTTTTCAACCCCCTTGTTTCAACCCCTTGGCATATCTCAGAAACCTGACATTGTAGAGAAAAATGGTCTTCGGGGTTGTATAGAGGGTGTTTGAATGAATATATGGCGAATAAAAAATTCAACCCTTTTCAACCCCCTACTTTCAACCCCTTTGTTTTTAGTCAAAAAATACTAAAAAGACACCGCGAGTTGCTCGCAACTCGCGCCCCCAAGCGAAATACTAGTACTTATATAAAGCTGAAGAGTTACTTCGTTTGCTTGAACGCGTAAATCTCAGGAACTACTGGTTCGTTTTGAAAAATTATTTCAGTTTCAGATAGCCCACTTATCGAAGAAGGCTACAGTTTATATATCATCACGCTAAGATCAATCGGAGCGGAGCAGTCATGAAAAATGTGACACCGACGAAGTTGTGGGTGTTAGCTAGTATTCCTATAAAATGAAAATGATAGGATACAACTTACTCCAAACAGCCCAAACAGTATAATTCTTCACGTTGTTCAGTATTAGTAGAGTCTGTTCTATACAAGGTTTCTCTTGTTGGCTCCATTCTAGATCTTGCAGTCCATCGATTACTATATCAACTTCTGTCTTTCTTCTCTCTTCTTTGTTGAAATATTCAGCTGCTGATGTGCCTGAAAAATATATGTATATACATAAGTATAGAATGAGCCTTTAAGAGCGTGTATGGCATTTCATACAAATTTTCAAGTCACTATTTTGCAAAATGATTGAACCAATTTTAATGAAACTTGACACATATAAGTGCTATTTGAAAGTTCCCCCCCGATTACAAAAAAAATGTTTCATAGCTTCGCTACCGTTCTGTAAATTCCACGTGATAAAGGCAAACTAGTTGTATACCTGACATAATGCTGAGACTACTACTAAAAACATTTACCCTACACCACCACGATTTAATAGAAAAGACGAATCAAATGAAGTATAAAAAACAAAACTGGATAGTGGAAAAACAACAACCCAGCATACCTGCTTCCACCACGGAACCACTATTTTGCGGTTAAATTATTATTTTTACCCACGACGGAACGGAGACAGTGTATGCTTTTCGGGTGAGAGGCCATGTTTGTTTGTTTGTGCAAACCAATTTTCCCATTTATCTCCAGTACTACTAGTCCGATTTTCATGCGGTTTTCAGTGATGGGTTCGGATTTGATTGGTGCATGTTCTTAGGTAGGTGTTACGGTGACAACTCACCGGGGGCGCTGCAGTCAAGGATATTTGGGCAAACCAATGTTGCCATTTATCTTCAAAACTACTGTTCTAATTTTGATGCAGTTTTCAGTGATGGGTTAAGGTTTGATTGGTGCATGTTCTTAGATATGTGTTACGGTGACAACACGCGAGGGGGCGCTGCAGTAAACATATGTTTTTGCAAAAAAACAAAACTACTCCGATATTGATGCGGTTTTCAGTAAGTAATAGGTTTGTAGTTGTATCTATATGTACAATGTTCATAATAAAGTTATCTCTAAAAAGTTTGAAATTAAAGGCAAAATTGAAAATTTTGAAAACCAAGAATATCCGTCGGGGGCTGCCATCACTATCTGCAAAACTAGCTCATTTAATGGCAGCCCTGACTGATATTCTTGTATTACATTAATTCTGTAAGTCGGGGGTTTTTATTAATTATTTAATTCTTTTTCAATTATGTTTTTACCGTCGTGGGTTTTTTCAGTTTTCAATTTTGCCTTTTTTACTCTTCAAAATGTTTGGGTTGAGTAATTATACCCACAATAATGCACGTGCGTCATCAGAGTGTCACTAAGATAAGAAAAAACCCAGTTTTTATACGAGCATAAATATCACAACTTTCCAAGAATTGGATTAATAGCTTACAATCAAAGTACATATATATGTTCAATATCGATCAGCAAGTGAGCAGTCTCCCAAAACGCCCACCCGTCACCACTTCTTAGTGTTTTAGCTGGAAAGGTAAACCTCAAAACTAACTTAATCTAAACTCTTCTAACGTGTCTCCTCACCAAGTTTTTTAATGTCGCTTAAAAAAAGAACGGCCCTTGCATGTCAATAACCGAAAGAAACAAGTTTTAAACTCGGAAAGGTACAAACAAAAAAGTTGAAATTTATCTTTTTATATCCTCATGTTTTATTTGCCACTAGCTTCTGCCCGCGACTTTGTCCGCGTGGAATAGTTACTCTACTCCCGATTTTGAAACTCTCAGCCCGATCGGTTTAAAATTGACAAACTTTCATACAAACTTTCATCCCCTTCATCTATTTCATTCCCTTGGGGGTAGAATTTATCAAAATCCTTTCTTAGCGGATGCCTACGTCATAACATCTATCTGCATGCCAAATTTCAGCCCGATCCGTTCAGTGGTTTGGGCTGTGCGTTGATAGATCACTATGTCAGTCAGTCACTTTTGAGTTAAATATATTTAAATTGCTGTTACTCAAGGTCAAACCTTGTAAGGAAGATTTGGGTCTTGTGTGTTCTAATTTTATTCTACCTGGTTTTAAGACCTAATTTTAGACCGGTACGCAGTACTTTCGAGATTGCACTTCCACTAAACAGGTTTAGATTATTTATTTATTCAGAATTTGCTTAACATTTAGTTGACACTTCGCGTGACCTAAGGGCTGGCTTACCTTTACTTCGAAGTCGGTTAAATTTTTTTGTAAAAAGTTTTTTAAAATCTAGCTTCGATTGCCCTCATATTTTTAAAACCTTGTTTTTATGAACTTGTTACGATTAAAAACAAAATAAATGGTTTTACATAAATAGTACCCGGAACAATAATATATATATAGTCCGTGCTGTTTTTGCGAAACCGGATGGACGATATTGTCTTAAGTTATTTCAACGAAATAATATTTATGTACGTACATTATATGTATGTCACCCGATGATTACGAACTTGCGTAAGATTATAAAATTTCTTGACTGATCGTTAACTCTCGATAAATTGGCAATTGAATATTGATAGATAGATAAAACATTTATTCAAACATACTAATGTTTGAATAAATGTTCTTGAACAGAGGACACTGAAACATAATCATATGCACTAGATATTATTGACTTGTTTACGCATTAAAATTGAGTCTATAAAAAATGCGTTTGACTTGTATTGTATTTATGCATTGTTGTGAAGACATACTTCACCTTGGAGCTTTAAAAAATAACCCAAGTTCAGATTGTATTATTAATGAGTTAACTAGCAGCGCTCCTCGGTTTCACCCGCATAAGTTTCGATTCCGTGGGAATATCGGGGTAAAATTATCCTATATGTTAATCCTAGTTATTAACCATCTGTGTGCCAAATTTTATCCAAATCCGCTCAGTAGATTTTGCGTGAAAAAGTAACAAAAATCCATCCATCCATCCATACTTACAAACTTTCACGTTTACAATATTAGTAGGATTTACAGACTAAAATATGTCTTATATAGAAAAATGTTCGCATTACATACGAAATACCGAACCTATGTCGAAAACTATAATACTATTCCACGTAGAATAATTGCAATTTTTTCGCCTCAAGTTTATAAAAAAAAGTATAAAATAACTTTAATTTCGGAACTCGGTGTTTTTGGTTGTTTCTTCGTATTTTAAACACCGACTTTCGAAATTAAAGTTAATATATAATTTTTTTTTGTTTAGAAGTTGGTTGTTTGGTTTTGCTAACAGTTTTTTTTTTTTTTTGACTTTTTAGTGGTACACGATAGTGATAGCGATAGTGTTTACAGCAATGTGATTGGTACGTTTAGGTCTCCACCTAAACGTACCAATCACATTACTATAAACAATAAACAAACATGCGATTTCAGCAATCCCAAAAGATTTGCTATCATTTATTGAAGATTTCCGTTTCCTATCTCTGTTCTTCATCAGATCTTCACCAAACTAGAAAGGGACTACCTTGAAATACTAAGATGACTAAGATGCTCTTCCAAACCGTCGTGTACAATTTTATTTTTTCATTTTACATCGACAAGATCGAACGAGAACATCAACAATGTACCCTAAGCCTCGCGTTGTTAGGGATAACTAAAATACTAGTAAAAAAATCTTTCGAATACAAAAAAAATCATCAAAATCGGGACACCCAGTACAAAGCTATTAGGTAACACACAAAACAAAAAACAGTCGAATTGAGAACCTCCTCCTTTTTTGGAAGTCGGTTAATAAAATTAATGAACATATTCGTTTTTCATATTCGTATATTATTCAGTTTGAAAGTAAAGGTAATAGGGCACATTGAGTCATTAGTTTCCAAAACTCTAGTTATCTGGTTTCACTGTAGTTATTCCAGATCAAATAAATGGCACATGTTCGAATTGATTATTCCCCATAACAATTATATTGTTTCTCTTCACAAAATAATCTATTTAATATTGTAATTCAATACTAAAATCAGCTCATAAAACTGCCCAATTACTTCAAAAGTGAAAAAAAATCAGCTTAGAGTAAATTGCCTTTATTAAAAAAAAAGAACACTTGTCCCTGATTTCATTAGAAAAAAAAAATACAAATGAAAATGCAATACATTAAAAATATATAAAGTATAAAAATTCTTACAGAAAACACTGGCCAGCACTATTTGAACGATAACACACGTCACCTTCATTGTCCAAGATTTTTTTTATTTAACACTCTAAATGTCCTTTCTGTCACAACATGGCTTTGTCACTGAAATGTGCGTAACGTACGCAATGGTATATAAACGGCCGACTCCCAGTAACTGGCCTATTCTTGTTTTTTTTATTTTTTTTAGTTATGAATAACAAATTAAAGTAATAATATTCAAATAGATCAATCAGATTTTTGTTTTCGTAACCAAACAGTATTATGTTAAAATAACGCGTTTTTCTTTTTTGTATATTTTTTTTTGTAACTCTCACTTTTGTACGTTCTAGAATTAAATTAGTTAAATAAGATTTTTATTTAACAAAAAAAAAGTTTTCACGTTGAAACTGTTTAAATTACTTTTGAAAATAATGTTTGTGCTTGAACAATGCATGTAGGTATTTACTTTTTTTGCCAGAAACTTTAGAATCAACAAGGTCAAGGGCTCGACGCAGAATGAACGGATGAAGCCTTTTTAAACCCTTTTTGACGATAATTTTACATGGACGTACTTCCCCAATTGACGTCATAATCAAGAACTGCCACTTCTTTTAGAGTTGCTCAAGTTACATTCCGAAATGTTTTATTTTTAACTTGCAATTTCCATATCCAAAGCCAAAAAGGTTGCCCCCCACTTGACCTTGCAATTGGAACGCTACCGCATTCGATCGCTTATGGCCCCGTTTATTATTATATGCAACGAATATATATGTTTTAGATTTAATTAAAATAATACCACTAGTTGCATTCTTTATTCGCTACAGTTATTCTTGTAATTATATACTTTGCTGAACATTTCCAATTTATTGCGGTTTTACTCGTAAAAATAACGAATTACACTTTCGTCTCACACAAACAAAAATTATATATCCATTTTTTTTAACGTGGCGAAATCCTCATGGACTATCCCCCGTCTGGGGAAGACGGGGGGGTGTGCCGGACTCTTACCGGCTAAAACCACCACGGTGTTGCGTCACTTGACCGTAGGCCGGGGTCGCGGGATTCGCAAAAGCATGCACCGTAATAACCCCGGCAGGTCTCGGTCCGCCAACCCCTGGTGGACCTCTCCTTTGTGGGGCCTAGCCCCACGTCCCGCTAAGAGGCGCGCGTGGAACACGTCGCGTCGCCTACTCGGGCCTGTTACTGATCGGGCGGTGGGTCCCCCAAACCAGCGCCCGCAGGCCACACACTAGGGTGGCTGGAGGTCGTCGCGCGGCCTCCGGCGCCCGGTGCGTCTGGCGCGGGAGGGGAGAGTGGCAGCTGCCTCTCTCTCCCTCTCCGCTCCCTCTTAGGTCGCCGTCACCTCCTCACAGAAGGAGGCGACGGCTTCCCACGGGCTTCCCTCGGGGCAGTCGACGCAGTGGTGACAACCGGGCGTAAAAAAATATATATCCTTGGGGTGTATACATTCAAAGTGATGTCAGAAAGTTCACTAATATAAACCTAATCACATTTAGAAATAATGAACCAGGAAAAACGGACAAAATGCTAAGAATCGTACTAACATGTGCATTATTTGGATTACACTAATATTTAATTAACTATGCGGTAAAACAAATAGTTGCACGTCATTTTTATAAAACTAGTCATCGCCCGCCACTTCGCAGTAGGATTTTCGGAAAATCCTCTCTCGTTGCCGTTGATTCCATTATACTCCCCAAGGAACCTAAATTCCAAGTTTCAGCTTTATAAGACCAGCCGTTTCGGCTGTGGATTGTCTGTCATTCACTCAGTAACGCATAATTTTATATGTATGACTATCATCGCAGCTCCGACGCGTGAATGTTGAAAATTCTCCCAAGGGATCATAGGTACTACCGGGATAAAAAGTATCCTATGTGTTATTCCAGACTATAATCTACCTCTGTGCCAAATTTCATTAAGATCCATTCAGTAGTTTTTACGTGAAAGAGTAACAAACATCAACCATACTTACAAACTTTCGCGTTTGTAATATTAGTAGGAAATTGGATAGGATTATATTAATTTGTCCATAAACGAGTTTATATGAATTTTGGTTTACACAGCTCCATAAAGCTATTTGCTTATTTATTGAAACCTCCCCCCCCCCCCTAAATATACAGAAGTATTCCTCAGCATCGCTGTAGTCCGGAAACATTCTCAGAATACTGGCAGTACTGCCACGTTGAACAGCATAAGCAACCTTTTGATGTTCCCACTGCTGGGACACAGGCCTCCTCTCTAGGAGTGGGAATGGGCCGTTATCCACCACGCGGGCCCAGTGCGGGTCGGTGAATGTCACTTGTCTTCAAATTTTTGGTTCTAGGACATGTCGCTTTCCTCACGATGTTTTTCATCAACATTTTGAGAGCAGGTTACAAAGTAATGCGCCTGGCTGGGTTTGAACCCGCGACCTACAATTCGTAAGTCGGGGCCATTACCACTCGGCCACCACTGCTCTCGATGACGTATGAATCAGGTTATTTCGTAAAATACTACAGAGCGGCACATCCCAACGCCTCTGAGAGAACAGGTTGCCGGCACCTCGGTGTTAGGGACAAACCTTTTACCAAGCGTTGAAAGCATAGGTCAAACACAATTTAATATGTATAATAGGATAGTTAACTAAAAAAATCTAATTAGTCCGTCAGGGTCGGATAGATTTCCAAAAAATATTGGTCACGTATTTTTTCTTTTTTCACGTAAACAAAAAATGAAGACGATACAGTGCGTTGAAAACTCGTGTGACATCACTACTCGCTACAATGCTTACCGAGCCGTGACGTCACAAGCCTCCACTCCTGATCTTTGAGGCTTTGTATCTTCGTCAGTTTTTATAGATTTATAAAAGAAAAAATACGTGTCTAATATTTTTCTATAATCAAACTGACGGACTAAACATAATCATATATTTTTTACTCAGGAAACATCCGTATTACTAGCTTTTCCCGCGACCTGGGATTTCTTTCCCATTCCCATAGGAATTGCTGGAAATCCTCTCTTCGTGCTCCACTACCTACAAGCCAAATTTCAGCTTTCTACGACCAGATGTTTTGGCTGTGCATTGTCTGTTAGTCACTCCGTATGTTGCAGCGAACTGACTAAACGATGTCGTTAAATGAAATGGCTAGGCACCTAATTAAAAGTTCGATTAAGCTAGTTGGCTGCGACTTATACATTGATAATGTACTATGTATACCTAGTTATTCAAATTTAAACAGTATCAGGTAATAAAATCGGTAAAACAGAAAAATTAGGCAGTTTTTAATGACTCCAAAATAGGAGGTAATAAATTTCGAACCGTATGTATTATGTAATATTAGCAGTTTTTACATAATTATGTAAGTCTTTAATAGCTTACAAAAATGTGTGTCAAATAGCTTTTGGGCAAGACGAACGAACTTTTAACGTTAAAAAAAAAAACAAAAACTAAACGCAAAAATTTAAATGGCGGACGAAATAAACCATTTTTTTTTTTACTTAAATAGGGAACACCAAAAATTAAGTTATCTCAAATGTACTGAGGAAAGTTAGCTAATCTTACTAATTAGGTATAATAAGTTTAGGGAAGTTCAAGTCTTAATCAAATTAACAACTTTGAACTTTATTTTGCGGGTTACGAGGCATCTTTGCTTAGAAAATGTTCTCTTAAACTCTCATATTAATTTAAATTATTACTTTTGAGATTTTCTACTTTATTTACCTACACTAGCGACTTAAATATCCTTTGCTAGTGCTGATACCTAAAAATGGTCGTCGAATACCTTTTTTATGGATGAGAAATCATTAAATGACTTGTTCCGCTCTGGGCGACGTGGAACGGAGTGTCAGACTCTTACTGACTAAAAACCATCCAAATGCCCTAATGCTTTTTGCGTTCCAGGGCCGCGATGACTTTTTCGAACAAAGTCCGCAACGCTGGCGATCCAGACACTCACACATTTGATGATTTTCCATCCAGAGAAGACCAGAAAAATAAGGTCTTCGTCAATGTGATAGGAATCCATGAAACCGATTTCGATCTTTATGAAATATTATGTTTGTGTAGGAGGTTATTTCTCAGGACAGATTTTATCATACAAGCTCTAGTAAACAATTCAAAACAAATCTGTTAATTTGTTTTTGATAAAATGTCTGACTCACTCCGATTTTGTTTTTTTTTTTTTGTTAACCTTTTATACGACGTACGATTTAAAAGCGTGGTTGCTCTTTCAAAGATAGATACGGACTACTTATTAAAAACTACATTTTCCTTATCTGCGTCAGAATTCTGGTGGTCGCAAGTTGTTGAGCATACATTCCTGGGTTCGTCTCCCGGGTCGGTTAAAATGTAAAAGGATTTTCCAATCTCGAATGACATGAATTTAAACGTGTAGCACAAGAATTATTGGCCTTCTGATATTCCCCATCATAATTTTGCAGTTACGACAATTTCGAACAAAAAAATTCAGTAATAAAACATACATTTTGCCCTTCTGCGGTTTTCCTGATAAAGCCATGTGTATTAATAGCTTTAAGTTAACGGATCTTATTCAAATTAGTACCAATCGACTAAGTTAGTGCTATTTATATATCTTTGTTGTCCGTTATTAAAACATGTATATTTATATACTGTCCTAATAATGATTACTAATTAATAGGATTATTAAGTAATAAGAACACGGATGGGTTTTATTCAGTAAGAGTCTGGCACTCTCTTCCACTCTGCCCAAAGCGGGAGAAGTCATTTGATGATTTTCCATCCATAAAAAAGGCTACCAGTGGTTAGAGCACAAGAGACCTACTCACATTACGAGCTGCCAGAGTATACTGCCTTATAATACTTGAGAAATGATAAGACTTTCTCATTTATATCGCATACCAAAAGACTCTAAATTATAACAGCCGTATGGGTTGATCTTTAAGGTAAAGCAACGCTTGCCTAGGTTGGTCTGTGGATGGGTGATCATCTTAACATACCAAGACGACGAGTCTTGGTATTATATTTTGGTTTTAAGACCTAATTTTAGACCAGTACGCAGAACATTTGAGATTGCACTTCCACTAAACAGGTTTAAATTATTTATTTCTTTAGAATTTGCTTAACGTTTAGTTGACACTTTGTGTGACCTAAGGGTTGATTTATACTTCGGACAGAGGATAAGCATTGCCATACAACGTGGCAATGCCGCCAGTCTATTGGGTTCACTTCCAGTCGATAGCGATTCAAACGGATTTTTGATGCCATATTGTAGCTAAATTATAACAGCTGCACGGGTCGATCTTAGAGGTTAAGCAACGCTTGCCGAGGTTGGTCTGTGGATGGGCGACCATCTTAACATAACGAGACTTCTCCGTGCCTCGGAAAGCACGTTAAGCCGTTGGTCCCGGCTGTCATTTGGAGATCTTTGGCAGTTCTTACTTATGTAGTCATCCTCACATATTTGTTCCTATTAAATACATTTTTTGTGTACCACATATTGTATGTTTTATTTGAAAATAGTAACAATGGAGATTCTTGTCCTTTCTTCTGCATAAGATTACTATTTTAAAGTAAATGATGACGATCAAAAGTGCCGTTTATTAGCTTAATTGAAATAAATGTTTTGACTTTGAATTTGAATTTGTCAGAAGCCAGAAAATCTGACACGAGATTTGCCAAGAAGTACCGTGTTACTCAGTTATTTGGTTGTGGATCTGGTAGGCACAGCCGCTCCTCGAAAAATACAGGTATTCAGCTGTATCTGGTTTGACTGCATACCGATTTCAAGATAGTTGGGAAAACGCAAGGCGGATGATGACCGAGAGACGCTGCGTTCTACTTGGTAGACCGATGACCTGAGGAAGGTCGCGAGAATCCACTGGATCTGTGACGCACAAGACCGGTTAATGTGGCGACTATTTTTAAAACCCCATATCCAGTAATGAACGGATGGAAGGTTTTTTTTTTTAATAAAAAGAAGTAAGGTATTTTGTTTATTATGATCGTTTAAGTTTTGAAGTATGTTCATCAAAATCATCGGTTTCTAATTCCTCTTTGGTTCTTCGGTTATGCAGCTGATCTTTCGATCTGTAAATAGTAAAAAGAAGGGAAATTTATAAACAAACAAAAAACACTTAACTAAAGAATTGCTGTAGTCGGCTAGGAGTCACTGGCCTAATCTATTTTAATATGACGTAAAATATTGACGTGTAACAGCGTTATTTTCAACATAATTACAAAATCTTAAATATAATTTAACATTAAAACAAATGACTATTTAGCGGCAAAAATAATACGCTGTTAATCGTAACTAATATAAATGTAAAAGTAAGTTTGTTTGTTAGAAGCTTTGACACCTCGATCACTGAACCGATTTTAGTACAGAGATAGATTGGACCGAGCTAAAAGCTGGTTATAAGATAAACTCAGAAATGGAATCAGATCTTTTTTAACACTCACTCAGAATTGATGAATAAGTTGACGAAGTTGTTCAACGGTGCCTCAGCAAACATCCACAGTAAAGTAGCAAATATTATTGACATCACCATGACGCCGAAGCTATGTAAAATCTGAACAAAAAAACAAAAGAGGGTCAGCGTATTCATAATTATTATAAACCACTTTTACGATGACGTTCAAACTCGAAATCGCTAAAAATAAAATTGACATTTACATTTTTGTGTATATCTCGTCAAAATACATATATGCAACATCTGGTTTTTTTTTAAATGGTTTAATTGTTTGCTTGTACGCGATAATCTCAGGAACTACTGAACCAATTTGAAAAAATCTTTCAGTTTTAGATAGCCCATTTATCGAGGAGCATTCATGAAAAATGTGACGCAAACGAAGTTGCGCGGGTTAACTAGTGACGATTCTCAAGCATACAACTTGTGACAGAATACGTTGTATAGTAACGCTGACAGACAGACAAAGGTGTTTTAGTTATAGGGTTCCATTGTTAACCAGATTACGGAACCCTAAAAGGACCAAATAAAAGGTTCGAATAGATACAAACCTCAGCATAAACCAAATCGAATTGTTGTAAATTTCTTCTTGAATAAAAGTTTTGGTGTAAAATGACTGAGTGTGTCAAATAAATTCCATATGCGAGTCGGCTCAGTATCGTAAAACCATGCCAGCTTGTGAATTTACGAATTGAGGCTGAAATAGAAGAATAATATTAAAATCGACGTAGTTACGTCACTACATGGTACTATAAAAAAGTTGCTTCCCACTTTCTGTATTACTTAGATCTTTAAAACTACGCATCGGATTTTGATGCGGTTTTTTTCATGGGTAGTGTGATTCTGAGAGGAAGGTTTGTATGTATAATCTACATTAATATTATAACGACAAAAGATTTGATAGTATTTTTGTTTGTTTGTTTGCATTGAATAGGCTCCGAAACTACTTGAGACCGATTTGAAAAATTCTTTCACTGTTGGGAAGCTACGCTATCCCCGGTGAACAAAGGCTATATTATATCCCCATATTCCCACGGGAACGGGAACTACGCGGTTGAAACCGCGGGGCGCTACTAGTGTGTCATAAAATTCGTACAGCCATTACGACGTGAAGAGGTTACAAACAGACAGACAGGTGGATAGAGCTGTTGGGCATTTATAAACAAACTATTTTACCTGTCTACAGTTTTACTTAATATCTAAAAAAAGGGTTCTTTAATCGTTTTATACCATAATTCTCAAAATATAATATTGATAACCTCATCATTTTTATTAATTAATGGGGCGGCTCTTGACCTCAAATATCGTTCGAAAAACGATGAGGTCTATTAAACGAGCGTACCGTGCAAATTTTAGAGGAAGACTAGCCTTTTCCCGCGGCTCCGTTGGCTCGCTGTATCTCTCTACGAAATTCCACCACAATCATTTCAGCTATTTTGGCATGATACCGGAACAAAAAAAATCACTTATTATATTAATTTGTATGTCTTACCAATATCTCCATATTCCACAATTCCAATAGTGATACATGTACATAACGCCCAGAGATTTCTGCTGAGAACTGCATATATAGCTGAACTAAAATTATCGTAGTTCAAGTCAACCCACGACACTGGTGATGTTACTACTTTATATGCAACAATACTGGCTAATGACAATAGAATGATCATACTTTTCTGAAAAATAAATAAATAAAGCAATAAAAAAAAAATTGCGCGTTATTTTACAATCTTACGGCGTTTACAATTTCCCGGTGACGTGTACCGACAACAGACGAACTGACAGAATTACTTTTGGATTTATAGTTGTAGGATAATTACTATAAGTCCTCAATACTAGTAGGAATAATTTCGCCTGTGACAACTCTGTGGATAAAGGCCTTGATTTTTAGTATACAGAGTAAAAAAAAAAACAGCTGTTCCTTACATTTATGTTCGTAAAACTAATCAAAATGTAGGGAACAGCTGATTTTTTTTTCTCGATTTCAGGTTTGGTCCCATAGTAAAAGTTGTTCATAATGATGAGTACAATGGCCTCTTAAGAGGTTGTTGGTGTTTTACAAATAACCCTGTATACCACCAGTAGGTACCTAGTATTAAGTAACATAAAAAAAAAAATATGGTAATGTAAAAACATACCTTAGAAATAACATTTCTGTAGTTATTAGGTTTATAAATGGAGATCATATATCCCATGGCCATTCCAATAAGATAAGGTCCAGCACGATTATGACTCCTTATGTAAGTATCCAGATATACTTCATTTTTCCTGAAGTCCAGGATTTTTCTAAAAAAAAAAGTGTATCTTATTATTACCAGTAGGCAATTGGTCCCGGCTATCATTCGTAGATCTTTGACTGTTGTTATGGGTTGTCAGAAGCCAGAAAGTTTGGCAACCAGCTTTGCCAAGGTTAAGTTCTTCAAAATACTGGTATTCTGCATCAGCTTAAACTTGAGAAAAGGCTAAGCAAAATTCTGATAATTTGTTGAATTATCTTCCTGACATTTTAATAAAATATTTAGGTAAATGTAGCAGAAAATAAAGCGTACTTACTCAACATCATGATACAATATCAGTCCAGGCATTTTTTTCAAATATGTGACCAGTCCAGGAACCAACAAGGCTAATATTGCCGTGACAGTGGTTACAATTTGTCCCAATTTAACGTTCTTCTGCCATAATACATAGAGTATTGTTCCCATGATGGCTAGTTGGTAGTCACAAGGAATATACCAGCTTACCATAAGGCACTACAAGGAAAATAAAATGTGGTCAGTCACCATCCTTGAGAATCGGAAGAGAGAGAGACAGCATCAGAACGAAGAGAAGAATGGAGAAGGCTTTTTCCAGCAATGGGACAAAAAGGTCTATTAATAAATAAGTAAGAGAAACATCGCAGGTGTGAAGGACATCGGATGGCGAGCGATGAGTGGCGCCGTCCGGTAACCAGGCGCGGGTCGACGGCGAACCGTGTTGTTCGCGCACCTCAAAGAGATGTCAGTAAAAAAGACGACCTAGCGCAGGCACTGACCCTATGGGGCCCCATAGGGTCAGTGCCTGCGCTAGGGTTGCGGAATTTGTTCGAAAGAGTCGCCGCTAGTATTTTACTGAAAAAATCTAATTAGTCCATCTGATAGATTTCCAAAAAATATTGGACAAGTATTTTTTCTTTTTTCACGTAAAGAATAAATTAAGATGATATAGTGCGTTGAAAACTCGCGTGACGCCACTACGTGCTACAATTTTTACCAGGGACGTGACGTCACCAGCCCCCCCCCCCCCTCTCTTGAACTTTGATGCGCTTTATCTTCATACATTTTTTGCGATTTGAAATGACAAAAAATACGTGTCTAGTATTTTTTGAAAATCCAACAGACAGACTAAATAAAACTATATTTTTTTATATGTAGTAAAATACTCAACTCTCAGTCAAAGTATACTTACAATATTCTCACTATTAAAATAATTATTGAGCATTAATAGACCAAGCCACCAGTTATCCGCGCAAGATTTTTGCTCTCGACCTGCAAACTTCTTCCAAATGGGACCATCGCCGGTATACAAAGATGCTGATGCTACATAAAAAATTACTACTGCAAATGAAGCTGTTAGCCTGAAATAATAGTTAATTGTACGTATTCACTAAGTGATTATTATTACCTTATTCATATTTTTTAAATTTTTAAATATTTCTATTAAAAAAAAAAACATAAATAAATAGTAGCCCACCGGTACCGGGAACAGGGTCCAAGCTACCGGCGGTCAGGGCTCCAGAGAGAGGAACCTCCTGACAATGCGAGCCGTGTCCAGAAGTACCGCTTTCTGGCTCAAGCCCTTGATCCAGCTGAGCTTCCTAAAGTGTTGTTCTAGGCTCTTTTTCTTTTATCTTTTTAAAAATCGATGCCTCACACTAGGAATTTCTCCTGTATCGTGGGTGCATTTACAAACATATAAATTCACATACACAAACAACCAGACCCGGAACAACTATCTGTAGGTCATACAAATATTTGTTCCGTGCGGGAATCGAACCCGCGGCACGCAGCGCAGCAGTCAATCGCTCAACCACTGCGCCAACCGTGTCGTATTAAGCTACTGGCTGACGACTATCGCTACAATGATTGCTGAATCCACATCCTATATGTCGACAACCTAGCGAGCCAAGTCAAGATATTTAATTTGCTTATCTTTCTCGGCTTTCACGAAATTATTTTTACTGTCACAGTAAAATTGCAAATGACGTAGAATTTTAATCTAATGAAGATTTATTACAATCGTACGGAGGTCATATTTCCGATGACATAATAAGTAAAATCTTCGCCTTCCGCTATTTTACCTTTTTTATTCTGATAACACATTCACATATGTATATACAAATGTATATAAAAATTCTCATTAGCATTGTAAATGGCTGAATAGGTACTCAAAAAATCAAGTAACTACAGTAATAAATTCGCGGAATCATATAGAAATGAAGGGTCCACTGCAGTAACGATAAATGTCCTTGTTACCTCAATTTGAGGTAATTGCGTTTCAATTGTATTAATGGGAACAGGAAAGTCGTGTTTTAAGGTATGAACATAATACATTATTGGTTACAGCACATTTTTATTATTGATATTATATTTTTCCTTTACTTTAAGAACTAAGTAAAAAGTATATTATTTAGAGTTATTTTTTAAAACCAGGACTTTATTGAGTACCTTTTATCTAATATAAGCGTGCACTGTCTAAAATATCGGGATTATAAGTAATATTTCAAGTTTGTTAACGAGAATACCAACTACAGATATTTAGTGGCTGAATGACGTGCTTACTTAGATTTTTTACAAAAATGGACTGTCATCATTATTGCAGTGGACCCTTCAAATGTGTTTAGAGTAAAAAAAATATCGGGCATAAAAAAATAATTGTATGTTATCTGTAAATAATAATTGTATATATATATATATATATATATATATATATAGAACTTAATGTACGATATTCCAATAATAATGCTTTTAGTGTGCAGTCTTATTGTTTGTATTAATTCGTTAAGGTCAAAACGTTTTGAAATAAAAACTCGACATTTTACCTGAAATAACGATTAACCAAAGCAACCAATGGTTTTTTCTTCTTCTCCATCAAACTCTTTATGAGTAAAAGTCCTGACACCATGAGAAAGTTATCAATCGGTAAATCGACGTGCTTCACTGAATTTAATAAAGGACTCTTTGTCTCCATCATTATCTGCAATTAAGTGATCTCGTTTAGTAAATCGCAGGTCATGTGAGGTAAAGCTTTTTATAGTTTTTTTTCATTCATCGGAAATACATTTTAATATATAGCTATATATTAAAATGTATTTCCGATGAACGGAAAAAACCATAAAAAGCTTTACCTCACATGAACGGTTTTTGCCATACTTGAAATATTAATTTAGAAAAGGCATAAACCAACTACTTGGTAGTCTACATATAAAGAACAAAAATATGATTTTTGCTTGCAATATTAATTGAAGGGTTAAAAATATTAACGGTCTAAGTACTAATTTTAATATTTCAAGTGCCAGTCGGACTCGTGCACGAAGGGTTCCGTACCCATTATCTATAAAAAACGGCAAAAAAAAAAACGCGTTTGTTGTATGCGAGGCCTCTTTAAATATTTTTAATCCGCCTTTGTACGGTTTTTTTACTAGTTCATAAAGTTTTAAAAAATAAATAAATAATTTGTAGAAATTTCAACTGTCAAGCTATCGCGTCGTTCTTGAGATAAAGCCTGGTGACAGACAGACGGACGGACGGACGTACCGTTTTTAACATGGAGCGCGAATACATTGGCTCTTGCGTTGCGTGTCTATGGGTTTAAAATGTAAACAGTACTTGGGTCATTTTGGTTATGTTTTCACGGAGTCTTAGTTCATCAATTTAAATACACTTGCCTCGTCAAAATGCAACCCATTACTGATGGGCCCCATAACTTCAAAGAAAGCAGTATGAACGCTGACTGCAAAGGCTGCTTGGGCCACTTTTAACAAATTCAAGCTTCCTATCTCTTCATTTGATTTCTTGGTCAACGATGTCCAGTTTCGTTTCATTGAGAATGAGTCTGCTATGCTGTGGACCACTGGAATCAAAAGTTTTATTATTAGTTATGACATAACTGCCTAATTTTTAATGTGTTTTCAAACTCACGCATACTGCGTTGCCGATTGCCAGCTATACTGGATGCGCCGAGCATTTAATCGTAAAACAATATCTTCAAAGTCACTCGGATGGGCACCTTACTTGCTCCCCCCCTTTTTTAAAGATGGGATATCATCAAATGAGTTCTTCCGCTCTGGGCGCAGCGTAAGGGAGTGTCAGACTCTTACTGATTAAAACCTATCCGTGTACCTCCTAATGCCGAAATCATTCGGATCCGCAAAACCCCCCGCATTTATGTTACTAGCTGGGTTCTTTTAACATGTTCGAGTAAAATATGTTACAGATGTTTTTAACTAGTTGTCACTTGCCACTTCGCCTGTGTGTGTTTATTCAAACAATCAGTCCAAAAATTAGCCAGAAATTTCATAATGATAGGTTTAGATATTAGGCGTGTTCGTTCGTGGAATTGCAGGGCGATTTCCGGTCACCGTAAACGCGGGCCTGTGGATGGCGAGCGATAGTTGGTTCGCCGTCCGATAACAACAAGGTCCGGGTCCACGGGCCCACCAGGTCCAATAGCAGTGAATTCATCATAGCAGATAGGGCCCACCAAGGCCATTGTCTGTCAAGATTGTGGATTTTTTCGAAACAGTCACCATGGCCCTGGAACGCGGCGGGCATTAGGAGGAAAACAGATGGGTTTTAGTCAATTAGAATCTGAAACTCTCTTCCGCTCTGCCCAGAGTGGGAGTCATTTGATGATTTCATTTGCCTAGCTTTTTCGCAACTATATTGGGGTCGGCTCCCAGACAAGCCAGATTCAGCTGAATACCAGTATTTTACGTGGAGCGGTGGCCTACCAGACATCCACAACCCATTAACTGGGGAACACGGTACTTCTTGGCAAGACTGGTGTCAGATTTTCTGGCTTCTGACAATCCGTAACGACTGCCAAAGATCTCTAAATGGCGGCCGGGACCGACGGCTTAGCGTGCTTTCCGAGGCACGGAGAAGTCTCGTTATGTTAAGATGGTTACCCATCCACAGACCAACCTCGGCAAGCGTAGCTTAACCTCGAAGATCGACCCGTGCGGCTGTTATAATTTAGCCACGAGCGCCTCTGATTCTGAGCTCATTTGATGATTTCAGATCCTTAAAAAAAAGGTACTAGACATGTAAAGGTAAAATAGACAGAGATTCTGTTCTACAATTGAATATAAGTTTATCAAAGTTTTAGTAGTTTTCTGAACTCTGTAAAACATGTTATCTTGGCTCGAGGGCTTCAAAGATCAACTTCATTCTGATATTTAAGTCACTTTGCCCTCGGGAAGAATTAAGATCCCAACTAACAGTGGTTTAAGTTATGTACCAACTTCAAGTGGTGTTAGAACCTTAAGAGTTTTGCTTAAAGTAAGTGGTTTAAGTTACATAAGGGAGACCGCCTCATTAGATAACAAAATCTTAAGTTAGAGAGTAATTATATCTTGTAAGGACTTACCTCCAGATTTCGTTTGAGAGTGCTCAAGGTAAATGGTTGAGAGAATTGATGTGCAAAGTAGAGTTAATATTAGTGATCTGGAAACAAAGGTTCAATTAGGGGAAGTCAGCCAGTTGATTAGTTTCACTAAAGGACTCATCAATGGTTGTAGAAAAGAATTGGTCAGACGGTTACAGACGCAACTCGAAAACTTCAACAGTATAATGGTTTTAATATATGTATTTTGGCTCATCACCATTTCAGCTGAATTTTTTATCTATAAGCTCGCGATTAACTGCTGTCTCACCTGATGGTGAGCTATCATGTAGAAACACAGACCCTGAAGGGGATTCCACTCCTTAGCTATACGCACAATTAAAAAAGTAAGTTCAACTTACATGAAAGCATACACTCCATAAATGTACACCGTCGTCTTCCCTGCTACATCACAAAAATCCACACTAATCTCAGGTTCTGATGGAGTCAAAGGGTTCGTTAAGTACATGATCTTCAGGATCTTGGAAATGGACCCTGGCTTGCAGGCGGATGGAAGGCAGGTGCCCCAGATAACTCTGTTCAGGTTTCGGCCTATGGAGGTTTTTGTCTAAAAAAGTAAATCTATAGATTAACAGCGTAATGTGGCTACTACATATTTAGCGCTAGATTTTTTTCGTAACTTGTCTTTCGTGGCCTATTCCAAAGAAACCGTGTTTTTCCCAGAATAAAAGAAGCCTGTGACAGTTTGGGATAGTTTAACTTTCTGCGAGTGAAATAATTTAAGTAATTTGGTCAGTATTTCTCTAGTAGACCTCGCACACATCAACAAACAAACAAAGCTTTGGCGTCGAAGCACTCTTCCACGTTGCTGCCATCACAAAACGTGCTCAGAAGACTGGCAACATTGCCACGTCGAATGGCAATGATTATTCTTAGGGCAAAGAATGAGTAGGTCTCTTCTCACGCAAACTGTCGATCATCCGGCAAGAAATAATAATAATTATTTATTTATATTTCTTACCGCAAATTATAGATAAATTAATTAAATAGTCTACAGACACAATCTTAAAATTAATTTGTGGAAGACTGGTCTGTGGCCCCTTAACAAAGTTTCACACTATTATTGTTGTACTGGAGACAATCCTAATAACCTTGAAGAATACAATACTTACGGCAACATAAGGTCCAGTAGACCCCAGCACACTTCGATCAACCCCTATAAACTTCTCACCAGTCAAATTAATGTCAGCAAGACAATACTGTGTAATTATGCCGGGGTCAGCGGCTATTGAAGGTGCATTCATACACTGATCGTAGTTACCCAAGCTGTATTCAGACCCATAAAATGTACCAACTGGCTGGTGCATCGAATTCCATACTGGAAAAATTGTGGAAATGTATGTTTTTAATGTGTGCTTAACTCATTGTGAATGATTGATGGGGGACATAAAATTAATCTTCTTATTGTGCTTCCAAAATGTGAGCGTCATTACTACCAATGGTCGTGTAGCAATCTTTGGTGGTAAGCATTTCATCATCATCTGCCTAGCCTTTTCCCAACTACATTGGGGTCGGCTCCCAGTCAAGCCGGATTCAGCTGAATACCAGTATTTTACGTGAAGCGGCTGCCTACCAGACAACACAAGCAAGGCTCAGGTAAGGCTTTGGTGGTAAGCATTTGTGAGTGCAATTAATCTGTGATGAGTTGGGGCCGGCTTCCAGACAAACCAGATGCAGCTAATTCCAGTATTTTACAAGGAGTGATTGTCTATCTGACTTCTACAAGTAACGGAGTAACAGGTTACCTCTCGGCGAGACTGTTTTCAGATTTTCTGGCTTCCGGCTGTCCGTATCGACAGCCAAATCCTGGCCTAGCAAGAAGGAGTCTGGTTATATGGGTCCAGATCGACTTGGGCGAACGTTACTTAACCTACTCGTAGATGTCAATATCATGCTGTTATTATTTAACCACGAGCTTCTCAAGTGGAAGTTTGTGATAAGTAATTTAAAGTTATTTAAAATCTCTCCTCTATTCACAAATATTATAAAAAGGAAGGATTTTCTGTTAGTTTGTTTGGCTGTCCCGAATAAGCTCCGAAACTAATGAACCGATTTTAACAACTTCACTGGTGGCTATATTTTATCGCCGTATTCCGACGAGAACGGGAACTACGCTCCGCGAGCAGTATTTTGATGATTTCCCATCCAGAAAAAAACAACAAAAAGTTTGAATATGTCAGATAGGCAGTCGCTCTATGTACCTTATTGGTATTCAGCTACATACCTAAGGTTAGATTGGAATCTGACCTCGAAATAGATGGGATAAGGATAGAAAGATGATGATGCCTTATGGTTATACTTACTCCAAACTGCCCATACAGTGTAATTCTTCACATTGTTCAGTATTGCTAGTGTTTGGTCCAGACATGGTATTTCCTCTTGACTCCAGAACTGCTCCTTTATACCACTAATCACGATGTCTATGGTAGTTATATCCTTAGGCGGTAAAGTTTCTGCTTTAATAATACCTGAAAGATAACATCAGACCTTTATTGCTCGAAGGAATGAGCAAACGTGTCTCAATAGGGTAGTTGACTAAAAAAATCTGATTATTCAGTCTGATAGATTTCCAAAAAATATTGGACACGTATTTTTTCTTTTTTCACATAAACAAAAAATGAAGACGATACAGTGCATAAAAAACTCGTGTGACGTCACTACTCGCTACAATTTTTACCGGGCCGTGACGTCACACGCTCCCACTCCTGATTTTTGATGCTTTTTATCTTTGTCAGTTTTTATAGATTTGATAAAGGAAAAAATACGTGTCCAATATTTTTCCATAATATAACTGACGGACTAAACATAATCATACATTTTTTACTCAGGCAACATCCCTATTGCACTACTATATGTATTTCTCAAGTGTTGTGTAGCACCAGGGACGTGCCGTCGGTGCCTGCTAGGGTTGCGGAATTTGTTCGAAAGGGTTACCGCGGCCCCGGAACGCAAAGGGCACAAGAAGGAGCACGGGTGGGTTTTAGTCAGTAAAAGTCTGACACTCCCTACCGCCCCGCCCAGGGCGGGAGGGGTCATTTGATGATTTCCCATCCAAAAAAAAAAAGGTCCCAGGTGACATGGGACAAAATGACTAAGCTTATCAGACTTGCGGATCAGGACACCGGACGTTATCGAACACAGGGCATCATGTCCATCAGCGCCACTCATGCCTGCCAGCGACTTAAATCTTCAGTAGGTATGTTAACTAACAGAGGGCGTTCCCGTTAACCCGCAATAGTATAGCATCCATACATGATAAAAAAAAATATTACCATTCGAAAACAAAATAAATAAATAAATAATAATAAAATGTTTTTATTTTTTTGAAATTTATGTTAAAGAAACACTCTGTAAACGCGTACTTTCCGGTTTGGGCAATGCTACTACGAGTACTTACCATTCCGCGCTACTATTCTGATTTTAAATAGGATATTTCGAATTTATTGTTTTTTTATTTGTATTATTTTATACTTATTTTTCTATTCTGATATTTTCATTTTGATCTATTAATGATATAGATTAACGAGTTTATTGGGAACGCCCTCTGTTATTTAACATACTGTATACTTTTATCTATACTAATATTATAAAGAGGTAACGTTTGTGAGTTTGTGACTTTGTAAGGGGTAATCTCTGGATGTACTGAAGCGATTTTTTAAATTATTTCACCATTTGAAAGCTACGTTATTGTGGAGTGTTATATGCTATAATAATTTTCAAAATTAATTACGCATCTTTACTTAAACTTGGATAATGTAATCAAAGTTGTAAATAAAAATGCTTTCATCAGGTGCGCTGCGGAAACTATTGAGGATAGAACAAAACAATGTACTACAATATTAAAGAACGTATCAAAATCTGTAAAAAGTCCACGATAGCATATGACTATCTCCTACAGATAACTCGCAATAACTGCTTTTAACCTGAAGTATAACTCGGGACAAACGGGCCCCTTTGGCTTTTAACAAACAAAAGGTAAAACAAAATGTACTTATTTTACATATTTTCCAACCCCAATAAAACCACACACTCACTTATCAAATTCACTAATAAAATAAATAAGAATGTCATATTTGAACGTGTACTTTTAACGAATATTTTGCACCAAATGAACGATGATTTCAAAAATAGTATTTCGGCAACAGTAATTTTTTTTTTAAATAAAACTTGTATCCATTTAACTGTAAAATGAAGGAAGTTATTTTGTTTTTACTAAGCAATGTAAATTGTAGACCTTGACCTTGTAATTGCTAACATTTTTTAAATCTAAAATGATGTCAGGGTTCCGCAGTATATTTTGTCTTCACTACAAAAATTCTAACTAGGTATTTTCCTCGGTTTCTATTGCGGGGATCGTTTTTAACCAACTTAACAAAAGAGGTTATCGATTCTACCCGTATGTACGTAATATTGACAGAATTGCAGTTTTTATTAGGTGATGTATGTTAGTCCATACCAGCTTCTGTGTGTCAAATTTCATAATTGCATGTATATTTTTGTTTGTAGCTTGTGGCTAAATTATGACAACCGCGTGGGTCGATCGTCTAGGTTAAGCAACGCTTGCCGAGGTTGGTCTGTGGATGGGTGACCATCTTAACATAACGAGACTTCTCCGTGCCTCGGAAAGTATGTTAAGCCGTTGGTCCCGGCTGTCATTTGGAGATCTTTGGCAGTCTTTATTGATTGTCAGAAGTCAAAATCTGGCACCAGTCTTGCCAAGAAGTGCCGTGTGCCCCAGTAAATGGGTTGTGGAGGTCTGGTAGGCAGCTGCTTCACGTGAAATGCTGGTATTCAATATAGTTGGGAAAAGGCTAGGCAGATGATGATGTATATTTTTGTTTGCACACGCTTATTTCAAAACATATAAGTCGGTTTGCAAAATGTATCTTTTAGGGAACAGCGAAAGTTTTTATCAAAATCGGTTTAGTAGTTTTTGGGACGGAGAGTTAAGTGTGTACCAATCACAAGGAATCTGTATCTTTGGTTTAACAACGTAATTCTAAATAATGTTTGTTAAAGCTCTGGCTAAACAATCTCGTTGAAAATTTCAAAAATGGCTTAGCAATTTAAAAAGTAATCGTTTGATGACAACATAAAAAAAATATTTGTCACTTCATATCATTGTAGATAATGATGGTGGAATAAGTACTTATGTTTCTACTAAGTAATAAGAGAAAATTACAACAGATTTTTTATATGTAGTAATGTAATGTCGTTTTATATGTAGTAATGTAGCAATGTAATTTAATGAATGAATAAAAAGGGAGGAATAAAATATTTATTAAAAAGAAAATTAAATAAGAATAAAGTTTATTTGATCATTGTTACATAAATAACTTTACAACTTTAAGATAATTTTATTATCAGTAACTATATTTATTATTATTTTCGCAAAAAAACCTCCAGGTCCGAGTCCGGGTCAGGTTGTCTGTTTATGTGAATTTCTATGTTTTAGGAGAAATTCCTTGTGGCCACACTAGGAATTTCCCCTTTCTCTCCTCCTTCCTCTCCCAACGATTTTTTTTTATATAAAAAAATAATACTTAAAACTCAGGCTGGCAACGATCTCTAAAAAGTTCTTGACAATAGGTACTGTATGTAAGAATTACGCAGATCAATAAATAATCATTTACATTATAATTTTCAAAAGCGATGGGCGGTCACGTGTCTCTTAATGTATTGCAAAATATATTTTTTTAGAAACTCACACAAGTCAGTTCTATAACCTACTTACTGTTACTTTAAACGTGAAAAAAAAATACTGTGGCCTTACTTTTGTGTTCACATAAAGGCTCAGAAGACAGTTGCAACGCGACTATGTGACATTGCATGATTGTCGCATTGCTAATAAGAAACTTAGTACTGTACATGTATTGGTCCTTCGAGCCGGATCTGTCTGTTGGAGCCTCAACATTGACTAAATGCATGTGATCATTTATTTTTTTATTGGCGCCCTATAGTAATTTTTTTTTTGACAGTAAGCGGTTTAGAGCAGCGACATCGTTGTAAAACTTTTGAAATATTTATTACAATGCCGACCTTGTAAATAAGGGAATTAGGTAAGTTTTCCTTTTTAAATAAATACTAGCACTTTCTCGTGGTTTCGCCTGCTTTAAAGTATCCAAAATTCATCAAATTTTTGTGAAAAACACACTCACCGTCAAATTTCTGGTATTGAGGAAAGATTTTTTATTTATTTGTACCGAATAAGCACCGAAACTACTGGACCGATTTTAAACGTTTTTTCACCAATGCAAAGCTACATTATCAGCAAATAACATGGGTCACATTTAATTTCTGTATTCCCACGGGAAAGGTAACTTATACAGTGAAGATTCATTTTCTAATCAGAATGATCATATTAATAGCAACTATTTAACTAACAGTATTTAACTTGCGTATTTACTTTTAATTAGCCAACACAAGTTCAATATTAAATTAATGAGAGACGATAATATTTGTTCGTTTGATAGTATAATAGAATATTGAACTGGCTAGTGTAAACCATTGGAGCTTATTATTAAGGGTTAGAAAGAGATAGACTTAGCCTAATCTACAGTTCGATATAGTATCGTACTTAGCTGGATTTTTGGATTGCTGGATGCTTGGATTTTCACGTAATTCCCGGTCCCGTGGGAATATGGTGATAAAATATAGCCTATGTCACCCGGTGATAGTAGAGCTTCCCAACAGTGAAATAATTTTTCAAATCGGTAAACTAATGTAACTAATCGGTTGGAAACTACTTGTACTTTCAGTCATATAAGCTTCAAACCCGTTTTTTTTAAGACGAAAGAAAAGGAAAATAGTTGATTTGTAATATACACATTTTCCCTAAAGAAAACATCAAGACAAAAAACTCCTCGTGGAGTTTTCTCCATCGTCACCAGAAATCCAAGTTAAAACTTTCGACGTATTATTTTGGAAGACCAACAGCAGCTAAACTGATTGATTGATCGGTATTCTTCGTTGATACAAAGTATTTGTGAGTTTGGGCCCAAGTTTCACACAAATCCCGTCTTAGATTTTCGTCTTAAATAAATTTTTTCGTTACACACTGCGGATTAATCCGGATAAACTTGTCTTCAGATATGTTTTCGTATGAATGTAGGGTAGAAAAGAACAATTATCCTGTGTATGGGATGTGCAGAATGATATGCCTAGGCAATCTAGGCAGGACGACACGGTTGGCGCAGTGGTTGAGCGTTCGGCTGCTATGCAACGTGTCGCGGGTTCGATCCCCGCACGGAACAAATGTTTGTATGGCCTACAGATAATTGTTCCGGGTCTGGGTGTCTTGCGTATGTGAGTTTACATGTTTGTGAACGCACCCACGATACAAGAGTAAATCTTAGTGTGGGGCGACGTTTTTTTTTTTTGAAAACTTGGTATTACGGAATTTGTTCGAAAGAGTCACCGCGGCCCTGGAACGCAGCTGGCACTAGGAGGAACACGGGTGGGTTTTAGTCAATAAGAGTCTGACACTCCCTTCCGCTCCGCCCAGAGCGGGAGAAGTCGTTTGATGAATTCCCATCCAGAAGAAAAAAAGCCTATCTCTTCCGTTACAGACAGCTTTAGAGGCTGACAAACAACGCACAGTCGAAACTGCTGGTTGTAGAAGGCTGAAATTTGGCATGTAGCTTCCTTGGGAAGTGTAGAGAATTTCCCGTAAATTTTACGAGAATGGAATAAAACGGGATATGATGAACGATGTACGAAGTCGCTGGTGAAAGCTGATAATCTATAGTAGAGAACACGCTGGACCGTTCCTAAATCTATACTAATCTATACTAATATTATAAAGCTGAAGAGTTTGTTTGTTTGTTTGAACGCGTTAATCTCAGGAACTACTGGTTCGAATTGAAAAATTCTTTTTGGGTTGAATAGACCATTTATCGAGGAAGGCTTTAAGCTATATATCATCACGCTTAAGCCAATAGGAGCGGAGCAGCGATAAAGAATGTTTTAAAATCGGGGATTCCACGGGGACGAAGTCGCGGGCAGCAGCTAGTATATTGAGATAACTGTAGGAGGATGATAAATACGGATTTGATCGAATCCGTCGCTTTGACGTTAACGGATCATTTTTAACACATTTGAATGCGAATTGGCAATAAGCTAAAAGTCTTTTATTGGATGAGAATATTTATAAAGAATGATGTTGTATGTTTTTTTTTTATCTGAAATGACGTGTTGTTACAGTGGTATCCGATTTGTCAAGCTTTTTCTTAACTATGTTGGGGTCGACTGCAGGGTTAATTGGATGCAGTGTGTGGTCAAATTTTAAGCGTCATCTTCAGTATCTGATATACAGTAAAGAAACAATATTAAAATATTGCACTAATAAAACCTGACCACAGAAAACGATTAATAGTTTACGTACTGTATTTTAGATACAGAACAACATGATCTACTTAACCTTTTCCCAACTATATAGCTTTTGATCCGGCTTCCAGTCAAACCCGAAGCCAGCGACTGCTTATGTGACCTCCACAACCCAGTAACTGGGTAACACATTACTGGTGTAACTTTTTTCGACTATCCAGGGTATACTAATCTAAGAATCAGTATATTTTTGCGTTTGGGTTTAAGTCTAGGTATATTTTATTATTTCGCTATTTAAAGAACATCGCTCTTAAAATCACAGCTTGCACTTTTGAAACACACTGTATTGTGTGACGTCACAAGCTCTGACGTCACACGGTTCACATTTAACCTCCACATTTCACACTGAATTGATACGTCAACGTTTCTGCTGAAATTCTCTGTTAAATGGAAGACTCATATAAACCCTGTGGTTTGATGGACGGTCCGGTAAATGTCAGTACATATTCTGTAAATTCGTAAATACTGGGAATTTTCCTTCTGATGCATACAAAAACTGTAATAGTTTTGAAACTCCGTTATTGGCGGTTTAGTTAATGAGAGCAGAGGTGGCCGAGTAGTGGTCGTGGGTTTAAACCCAGCCAGGCGCATTACTTTGTGAGATTATCTCCACTGCTCTCAAAACGGTGAAGGAAAACAACGTGAGGAAACTGGCATGTCCTAGTCCTAGAACCAAAAAATCAAAGACATGTGATATTCACCAATCCGCACTGGGCCCGCGTGGTGGATTACGGCCCATTCCCTCTTCTAGAGAGGAGGCCTGAGTCACAGCAGTGGGAACATTAAAAACGGCTGATTATGAAAGAATATGCATGATATTTTCTTGGTGGCTTAAATCTGATCTGTAAACTTTATGTAAACGCTTACGGATGACATCCGTCCCGGGGCAGATGGAGAGGTCTATCAGATTTCTACTGACTAAAACTACTACGTGTTCCCTCGCGCACGCTCTGTTGGACCACGGGAGTACTTCAGGACTCTTCAACTGAGACCTTCCTATCTAGTTCGATGCTGCAGAATTACCAGACCTTGCGACTGCCTTTCTGTTCCTGTCTAAACCAAAACCCCTTGGCAAGACTGTTTGTCAGTATTCCAGGCTTTTGATTACGTGCAAAAACTGTCTCTTTTTTTTTGGATGGGAAATCATCAAATGACTTCTCCCGCTCTGGGCGGAGCGGAAGGGAGTATCAGACTCTTACTGACTAAAACCCACCCGTGATCCTTCTTGTGCCCTTTGCGATCCAGGGCCGTGGTGACTCTTTCGAACAAAATCCGCAACCCTAGCAGGCACTGACCCTATGGGGCCCCGTCTAAGTTGCTGACGGCTCTTTGAGGCGCGCGTGGAACACTCGGCGCCGTCGACTCGGGCCTGGTTGCTATCGGACGGTGAGCCACCCATAGCTCGCCATCCGCAGGCCCGCGCCTACGGTGGCCGGGAATCGCCCTGCGTTTCCCGACGCCCGGGGCGTCTTCTTCTGTTGCGGCGGCTGGGGCGTGAGGTTTCCCTCACACGCACAACTGCCTAAGACCCACAAATGAAAACCGGTACCATGAGCGCAGAGTGCGTGATTACGACAATCCCTTTGACGATTCATCGTATCAGTAACCCAGAAGCTTATTAAACGCTCAACAGTGGAAATTCACGGGATATTATTAAACCTTATTGACTAGTTACAGCGTACGTCAAAGGCTGTGTGTGCAAAATCAATATACTCGGTGATACGTTGAAATATCAACGTTCTATCTGTATCTAGGTGAATTCAGATGCTTTTGGGAGCAGCTACTGTAGCTCCCAATATTCAAACAGCAATATTCACTGTGCTCTTTGTTATATCCTGTACCGTTCTTGGTAGACATCCTTCTCCATAAGAATCTACTTTTTGCGAATGGACAACTAGAGTCACTATAATATTTTTAATATCAAATGGTTTGACGTTCAAAAGTGCCGTTTAATGGTCTAGTTGAAATAAATGAATTGACTTTCAGACAATATCTAAGGTATAAAAGGGCCTTCTTAGTATAAACTTCTTCAAAATGTATGTCATATTATTAAGAGGTCAAATTCTTTATTTGTTTGTAATAGGCAAGAAGGTAGGACTGGTTTGGGGGTACTGATCCAGTAATAAGGAATCTTTCACTGGTTAAATGTTACACTATAACTTTCATAAGCAAAGCCGACGGAATCTAGCTAGTAAACGCTAACTGTGCTATATGCTCGTAATTATTATCATCTCGTGATACGATACGAGTCCTTACTCTTGTACCTTCTAGAAGATTATTTATGCATTACAGAAACCTGAAAGAAGATATTGTTTGAAATATACCTAAGAAAAAAAAAGAGAGGAATAAGTGTTCCTAAAAATGAATAATTTGATAAACAAAGAATAGATTCAGTACTTTTGACGTCTGTGTCAAAAAATGCAATAGATCCTCAAAACGGCTATTTCCCGATTTGTCACATTTCCGATTTGTCAACTTTTTAGAATGCCTGTATACATTCCCGTTTGGTCAACATTTTGTTTGACAAGTACAATCTGGAGTAAAAACAGTTTATGTTATTTCTGCTTACTGGCGCCCGCGGCTTCTCTCGCATGAAAAGTGTTTTGACTATACTATAAAGTGTTAAATTGAAACAATTTTACTAACATATTAGTACAATAAAAAATATTACAAAACACTGAGAACGAGAAACAAATCAAGTATCTCGACTTAGCACACGAGGTCGTCGACATGTGGAATTTAGACTCGGCTGTGATCTACAATATTTTTTTACATAATTTGGGTTATTAAAATGTTATAATTGTACGTGGGTCAGTGACAAATATTGCTATGCTAAATCACAACAATTACAGTTGATAAGGTTCTAGGTTTCACCCCGTTGTGTGTCTTTTACTGTTCCAACGGAAATTAAAACCAATCCAGGTCATAGTCTGTCTTTATGAGAAGTTTCATCGGAATCCACTCAGCTTTTTTGACGTAAGAAAAAGACAGAGGAATATTCGGATTCTTGTTACAAATCTTTTTGCTACAAATGTTGGCCCCAACATGTTGGCCCTCCCGCCAAAGCGTCTGTGTTTGTCAAACTTTTCTGCATGTACCCCCCGGAGGTGAAGTCATCAATCTTCAACTTGGCTGTTTGTTTAGAAAACTTTCCTTTTTTTTACTTTGGCAACTTTGAACACTTCTCCCAGGATATCGTACGAGAATGGAATAATGATTGTTATTGGTTTACGGAATGGATTCGAGATTTTTTGTTATTTTTTTTTTTTGTTAATCTTGATTGCAAACTAGAACAAATAAGAAATTTATATCATCTAAGTTAATTCATAAATAGGACCGTATAAGCTGGCGATTCGTAGCTTTTTACTATCCAGATTTAAAAAAAAACTAGTATTTTTTTGTTTACCTATTAAACTATTCTTAAAAAATATATTGTCAGTTACAGTAAGGTAAAGGTTACGTGTATTTAGTAAAACATTTTTCGCTAGATGTTTTTCTTATTCTTTAAACCATATTATTATTATTATAAATTAGGTACTTATCAAGATATGTATGCAATTAAAATTATAGATTCGCCAAATTTCACATAATCGTATGTACGTAGATACATAAAAACGATACTACTCACATCTTAAGTTAATAACAAAACCCCTTTCCTCAATAACCAAACCAGCTGCCCTACCATGATGTCTTAAATCCATCATGATTCCTGTGTCAGAGAAAGATGAAGTTACACAAAACGAATACGACGAAATTCCCTCACACACATCATGACGGATTTAAGACGTGATACTAGGGCTGCTGATTTCTCACTACCTTTAAAAAAAAAGACCACAATTTCCAGTACAATATATTTCACAAACTGCCACTCCAGGTCATGTGAATCATTAATCTGTACCACAAAGGAGCCAGCAGGAAGACAAACAAATTCCAAACCAGAATTCGAACTAACAAACGGGAATTTAGTCAAACATCTCGGGTGATTCCGTAAACTTTAATGGCTCGTAGTTTTAATAGGGCCTCGAGTGTTGGAACCGAGTTTTGGCTAAAGGTGCACAATTAGTAGATTATTTATTTATGTAAGGTTGTCTGTCCGAAATTATCTCAACGATACTAGTATAAGCACAAAAATCTTGGCAATACTTTCTTCGTAACGACCAGGGTGTGGGAGGGAGATGTAGCTATATAATCGAACGAGCGCTATCCCTTTTTCACAACGCTAAGGAGTGATATTCCCTTCCGGAGTCTGTGACGATGTAACGATGGGTTACTTCAGAAAGAGTGCAAATATTTTACGATGAGAAAAATCATTAAAACAGTCTAGTTTTTTTTTTTGTGCGGCGGCTGGGGCGTGAGATTTTCCTCTCCCTCGCGCGGTCGGTCACCTTCTTAACTAGTATTACTGCTTAGCAGGAGGTGACTGCTTCCCATGCCTCGCTCCGGACCATGGATTGTACAGAATTCAAAAGCCCGTGTTTCTTTGCTTCCGTCCCAACGAGACAGTGGCCAATAAACCGTATCAAATGCCTTTTAAATATCCTTTTGTTTTGTTTCCGTAAAAACACAAGACAAGTAAAATACTAAGGTGTTACTTTGATGATCTTACTACTTTTATACTTAAATGCAAACGTTTGGATGGATTAATGGAAGTTATGCAATGGATTTTAATTAAGACAACACAAAACTCACGTTTTATTGCGTTTTCCTGCTGTCTTTAATTTATCGCAGGTGCACTCTCACAAATAACTATAAAAACGCAATAAGTTCAGCTGAAGCTGAAGTAAATGTTATGAACCGTTCTGTAAACTTGTACAGTTTCAAAAATCAAATCATAGAAACAGTCGCAAAAACGTAGATTTTATTTCCGTCTTAAACTATAAAAATCGCAGAATTACCCTCGCACCCAAAAGCGGTTCCTTAACTTTGATAGCCGAAAATAGTTTTAATAAGAGCCCGAAACGGCTGTAACAAAAGTGATAAAACTCACCCCGCCTGTCTTATACCGGCTGAGCCTTCGCATTTTATGTATAAGATTTATTATAGGAACAATAAATTTTACCGTGTGGAAACTTTTGTTGGACGAGTACGGTTGAGGAGAAAAGCGTTATGGGAATATGAATTTTCTTTTATGATATTATTATTTTTGAATGTGTTTTTTATTTCACGTTGATTGTTTTAGTAGGTTTTTGATAGATTTATTAATGTTTAAAAATAATAACAAACCCGACTTATTTCAGAAAAGCTTATTGAGAGCTTGAAACTGTGTTACTGCTATTCACCGAATTGACATAACGGGAAATAGTAATTTACTATATTTGCGAATAGAAAATATGTACATTGAGAGAAAAGTTACTATGTGAAATACATAGTAACTTTTCTTTAGTCGTTGTTGTTATACTAGCATTGAACGGAAGCAAATGGAATTCGAAGAAAAACTATTATTTATATTTATTTTTATTAGATGGGCGGATGACATTGTTGCCATTTAATGTAGAATTTAGATGGGACTGACACAGGGATAGTATATATATAGGGATAGGTTAATCAGCCTTTTAATGTTCCCACTGCTGGGACACAGGCCTCCTCTCTAGGAGAGGGAAAAGGCCGTAATCTACCACGCGTGCCCAGTGCGGGTTGGTGAATGTCACATGCCTTCGAATTTTTGGTTCTAGAACATGTCGGTATCCTCACGATGTTACTGGTTTTAAATGATGAGCTAGAATTCAAAGGAGGAACTTTTGCCTACCAGTGGTATTGATAAAGTAAACTGTTCCAGAAACCTCATTACCTTATTCTATATAAATATTGTATAATATCATTAAAATTCTTATCTAAAATAATAACCTTTTCGCAAAACATAAATTTATCATTTAAAATTTTGGAATCGCGAGCGCAAGCGATAAAACATTTACTGCTTCATTTTTATTTCCTTTTTTATTGCAAAGATAATGCCGTAAAGGGTTCCGAGAACTTTCTAGAATGTTCTAGCCTTGGAATTTGATTCATTTCTCGTTTTCTTTTTCCTTTAAAGCATTTCAAATAGAAAGAAAAGTAAGTCTTGCACTAGTTCTTTCATTTTAGTGTAATTGTTTGTTGTACTTGCGTGTGAAGTTACTTCAATTTTTACCATGACTATGTGCAAATTATTTGCTTTAGAATTTGTATTAAATAACATTAGTTTACAATCTTTTACAAATAATAACGAACACGGGATAATACACAGAAATATGAAATTAGGTAACTCTTTGATTCCATAATTTGTCAACCAAACTTAGACCTTACTTACCTATAAAAGATTCTTAACTCGATTGCTCCATAACTAAAAGCCACTAAAAGAAAATGAGCCCGTCTACATCTTAAGATTAAACAGCATTTTTATCTAATTAAATAAAATATTCCGAAGGCGACTGTACATTATTTTAGTTGTACAAAACTTGAACCGTTCCAAGTGGATTAATGTCCAAAGTTTAAACACTGTAGGCAAACTTACTAAATTTTGTAAAGCATTTAAAAGCAGACATGTAACACGAATTTTATTAAGTTGTGCCCAAGTGTGGCGTTACCTTTATTTAACTTTCCTTTTTGGTGAATTTTTAATTTTTTATTGCGTTTCCTGGGGCGACTTTTTCTTTGTATTTAAAGACGGGAACATTAGGGCGGATTTTTTCATCGTTTTTTTCAAGCATTACGTTGATTGTTGGATTTTTTCTTTTGCGTTTTATTAACGATTGTACTTTAAAAAAAGTTAATTGAGATTGTGTTCACTTATTTTAATTATATTATTCGGAAAATTAACTAATTATTTTCTTTCTTTATTTCAGGTAAGTACACCATCAACAACACTTAAAAAAAATATATGACATCTAGTAACAGGTAAGACAAAAACACAACATTTTTTTGAAAGAAAATAGTACGGACCTGTTTTCAAAGTTAAAACGGGTATGTTCTTGTAAATGCCCTTAGAAGGAAAATGTTGCGGTTTAAATGAACGCCTCACTAGAACTTTAAAGGAATTGAGTGACGGCCTTCAAATTCTGACCACCAGAAAACAAAAAAAAAAATACAAATACTTATCTAATAATAACCGCCGCATCAATTGTACCCCTCCTAAGGCATTGTACCTTTATCAAAAAGATTTCATACTTCTGACCCGAGGGTATACTGATAAATCATTCTTTTACCTGAGTTATAAAGTTACTGCTATAGGGAGCGCTCACACTGGAGCGGAATGCAAAGAAAGTTGAGCTTCATCGTCGACCATCATCGTCATGCGATGGACATGGCATAGGGTTGTCTACTATGGACCATGTATTGCATTGTCCGTTATGTCTATTTGTTTTTTTTGCAAATCATATTTCTAGGTAAGAGTGTTCCATTGCTAAACGAGATAGTAGTAAAAAAAAACTTTTTACAAAAAGTAAAACTGACTTCTAAACAAAAAAACCAAAAAGTATAAAATAACTTTAATTTCGGAAGTCGGTGTGTTCAACAACAAAAAAGCAACCAAAAACACCGAGTTCCGAAATTAAAGTTATTTTATACTTTTTGGTTTTTTTGTTTAGAAGTCAGTTTTACTTTTTGTAAAAAGTTTTTTTTTACTACTAACTCGTTTTTTTGTTTAGAAGTCAGTTTTATCTTTTGTAAAAAGGTTTTTTATTTTCCACTTTTTAGTGGTTCACTCCCAGCTAAACATGTCCATCACAGCTTACGTGGTATAAATTGGTGTAAACAATAAACAAACATGCGATTTCAGCTATCCCGACAGATTTGCTATAATTTATTGAAATTAACAAAAGAACCGCTTGTTCGATTTCGATAAAATTTTCATAGGACCATTTGGGAAGTACACCCTTTACAACAAAAAAAGAATTTTTCAAATCGGTTGGCAAGCGACGGAGTTATGCGCGAACAAACATTAAAAAAAAAACATACAAACATCCGAATTGAGAATCTCCTCCTTCTTTAGAAGTCGGTTAAAAATAAGAAAAAACGACATTATTTCCGTACAAAGAACGAGTAACTTATATACGCAGGCAACAGCGGCGTTTTATACATGTAGTCGAATTAATGTTACATATTAAAAACGCACGTAGTAAAAATGAATATTACGCACATGCAAATATCTTATCGTTTGCATAAAAAATCGTTTATTGACGGCCCTCTAATAATCGGTCTGAATGTTAGGAAATTGAGAGCACGTTTTCTCAATGTTATCCAAATTTAGTTGACCAAAGAATAGTTAAGGTCACGATACATTTATATCAAAAATGCTTGTTTTTGTTTGCAGGATACTTTTATATCAAAAATTGATAGATTCACTGCTACTGTTAGATAATCATCATCTGCCTAGCCTTTTCCCAACTATATTGGGGTTGAAATCCAGTCAAACCGGATTCAGCTGAGTACTAGTAGTTGACGTAGAGCGGTTGCCTACCAGACCTCCATAACCCATAAACTGGGTTACACGATACTTCTTAGCAAAACTAGTGTCAGATTTTCTAGCTTCTGACAATCCGAAACAACTGCCAAAAATCTACAAATGACAGCCGGGATCAACGGCTTTACGTGCTTCCCGGGGCATACAGATATATTAAGATTCACAGACTGACCTCGGCAAGCGATGCTTAACCTTGCAGATCGGCCTGTGCGGCTGTTATTATTTAACTACTAGATCATAGAACAATTTTATAGAGACAAATCAGAGCAAGGACCGTACCGTCATGCAACACTTATCCTTTTCCTGTCGCACTGATGGGTAACAACCCTAGCGTTTTCTATCATGTTACAAAAATAGTAATTAGATTTAATAGGGTATACAGAAAATATATGTATTTATTTTTTTACTACAATAATAGATTTTATAGATCGATAATTTAATATATTTCTGTACTTTTGTTGCTTCGATGATTATATTTTGTCGTTGTGAAAAAGTTGTCACGTTTATGAATATTATAATGGTCTTTATTCTTATATTGAAAAAGTAGGAATATTGCTTTTCTGGGATAACCTTGATTCCAATAATATTGCCAAATTTCGATAGCACTTCTTTTGTTTCTGATCTTTTTATAATTAAGTAAATTTCTAAAGATAAGTACATTTTCATGGAATATTCCCGAATAAATTTTCCTTGATCATAACTTTAATTTAAAAGATTGCCAAGTTATCTAAGTTACTAAGTTAGCCCATTCCCTATCAGCCTATTTATCATTTTAAGTAGATTTTGGATATTTTCATGATAAGTTTGAAATTGCGTGTGTTCATAATGTATTTAAACACTCGTAAAGTATTATAAGGTTTGAAGGTCTACAAAAATAGCTAGTGATTTTGGTAGCAAATTTGTTGCTCTATATTTTTAATTTTTGTTTTCAATTTAGTTGGCCAACTAGTTTTATGTAGTTAGTTTTGCATAATATATATATTTTCAGTATAGAAAATCGATGTATTAATATGAACAGCAAATTATGTTGATTTATTTTGTAGGGACTATATATTTTACTGATTTAGGGCCGGTTTCTGAAATTAATATTTAGAACTTGACAGGCAAAATTTTACAGGATTTCTGAAATAGAGTTTGAAGTGAGGAGCTCGTGGCTAAATTATAACAGCCGCACGGGTCGATCTTCTAGGTTAAGCAACGCTTGCCGAGGTTGGTCTGTGGATGGGTGACCATCTTAACATAACGAGACTTCTCCGTGCCTCGGAAAGCACGTTAAGCCGTTGGTCCCGGCTGTCATTTGGAGATCTTTGGCAGTCGTTACGGATTGTCAGAAGCCAGACAATCTGACACCAGTCTTGCCAAGAAGTACCGTGTTCCCCAGTTAATGGGTTGTGGAGGTCGGGTAGGCAGCCGCTTCACGTAAAATACTGGTATTCAGCTGAATCCGGCTTGACTGAGAGCCGACCCCAATGTAGTTGGGAAAAGGCTAGGCAGATGATGAGTTTGAAGTACTCAGCTATAAATTCAGGAAGTGTGGGTCAGACACATTTTCGATCTACAAATTAGAGGGTCCTGAAAAAGTCCTTTGCGCGCTCAAAAATTTCAGTTAAATTATCTCAGTAAAGTAATTCAACAGCTAGACACATTTATAATATACTAGTCTATGATTCTTTGGGCTTTGTTGGCCCTAGGTACTGTAGATCATAAGTTCCTGAACTCGGCTTACCCAACTGGAATTTCTCAGTAGCATTCTGGATTTGTTCTGGGTGATTTCAACTGACTTGACTGCTGTGCCAACTTCAAACATATAAAACGTGGATGCTTTATCACTACATAGTATAAAACAAAGTCGCTATCCGCCGTCTGTCCCTATGTATGCTTAGATCTTTAAAACTACGCAACGGATTCTGATGCGGTTTTTTTTAATAGATAGACTGATTCTTAAGGAAGGTTTATATGTATAATACATGCATATTATAGTAGAGGAAATATTAGTATCTACATTGCACCCGTGCGAAGGTAGGGCGGGTCGCTAGTTAGGTACATATACCACTACTTAAAACTTCGAGAAAAACAGTCATGATGATATGTGCTTGTAAAGGAACCACAAATTCTTGTACCAAACAAAAACCTCTAAAAAGTACTTTTTCCTCTACCACCTTAACCCAATTTCAAATGAAAATAAAATCTCCCAAGTGCCTTTTAACCACATAAGTGGGTATTTCAAAACATTTTAGATTCCCATCAGATATACTCGCACACATTTCAGGGTCTTGCGACCACCCTAATATATTCACCCGTTCGGTTCTTATAAATCACCCGTGTTACCGACCAAATAATGGCGGGTTTTCTGGTTTTTATCTGTCTTTTTATGTGTAGTATTGAAGTGTGTAGAAAAAAGTCTTTGAGAAAGAAAACCATGAAGGGTAATTAGGGCTTGCTGAACCATCCATTATGGCCATAATTGTTTTGCTTTTATCTCAATATACAACGTGTAACAATGAAGAATTAACGCAATACCTGAATTTTATAATTATGGGTCAATGCAACATGTCTAGCATAAGCATAATTAGCCTTTTAATGTTCCCACTGCTGGGACACAGGCCTCCTCTCTAGGAGAGGGAATGGGCCGTACGATCCACCACGCGGGCCCAGTGCGGGTTGGTGAATGTCACATATCTTCGAATTTTTGGTTCTAGGACATATATAGGTATCCTCACGATGTTTTCCTTCACCGTTTTGAGCAGTGATGATGAAATAATTTACACAAAGTAAAGCGCCTGGCTGTGTTTGAACCCGCGACCTACAATTCGTAAGTTGGGGCCGTTACCACTTGGCCATCACTGCTCTTCAACATGTCTGATTCCTCCATATTTTATTAGTTTTTATCTCAGCAGTCACCCTATTTAGAAAAAAAAGAAAGAAAAAAAAATACGTAGTTTATTCCCGCCATACACACACACAGACGTAAAAATAAACAAACAAAAATCAATCCTTATGTCCCTGTAACTATTTAGTAATCTGTGCTACTACTACTACTACTACTACTATTAAAACTAGATATATTATTTTCATTTTCAAATTTGAAGTACCTAAGGCCAAAGCCATTTGTTGTGTGTTTTTGCTAGAAGTTTTAATTAATTATTATACAATATTAATGATTTTTTTTCCATATTTATGTGTAGGTCATGGCTAAATTATAACAGCCGCACGGGTCGATCTGCAAGGTTAAGCAAAGCTTGCCGAGGCTGATCTGTGAATCATCTTAACATAACGAGACTCGTTCGGGTCTTGGAAAGCTCGTTAAGCCGTTGGTCCCGGCTGTCATTTGTAGATCTTTGGCAGTCGTTACGGATTGTCAGAAGCCAGTATATTTGACACCAGTCTTGCCAAGAAGTACCGTGTCCCCCAGTTAATGGGTTGTGGAGGTCTGGTAGGCAGCCGCTCCACGTAAAATACTGATATTCAGCCAAATTCGGTTTGACTGGGAGCCGACCCCAATATAGTTGGGAATAGGCTAGGCAGATTACGATTTCTGTGTAGCTAATTTTATGACAGTTGGATTTACCGAAGAATGTTTATTTAGGTTAAGCAATTTGAAAAGTTCATGGATTCCTAGATTCTCATTCCCAGGTGTAACCCACACTAAGCTCTTTAAGGTTGATTATGATCTCTCCACAGTTTCTTTTTATAGTCAGTTCCTGGCCTTTGTTAAAAAGAACTGGTTCCTTTTCTACTCCATTATATCTTCTACACTCTTCAGAACTAAGTACCAACATAACACATATTTTATCCCATGCCAAACTATGTAGGTTCCCTCTTACAATCCAACTTTTTATCAAAATCAACGATCACATATAACCGAAACGCAATTTCAACTGTACCAGTTAACCATCCCAGAGACCAAAGTAGCAAGTTAAACCACTCAAATTGAGCGTTGATAAGTATCAACCCAAAAACTAGCCTATTTCAGACCTTGGCCCAATTAATTAATGAAGGCCTGATCGCCATTGAAGTTGGGAGGTTTTGCAAAACGTTTGAATTGCACGACTTGAGATATAAAGTTTGGGAGGTAGGGTAAGTGTGATTTTGATCGGTTTTGGGACGGTCCTTTGATTATTTTGGAAGATTAGCTTTCTGTTTGTGTCTAATTTGTGGGTACTTGTTGAGGGTTAGATTTTGACTTTGCAAGACGAATGAAGTTGATAGGTTAGTGTCAAACTTGTTTTGATAACGATAGAAGAAGAGTGTCTTTAATCTTTTATACACAGAAAATATTTATATAGTTCAGAAAATATATATAATTTTTTTTGTAGTTCAGCCAATCGGTGTCAACAAATTGATTTGGAAATTAGTTTTTATTTATTATTTTTACTATCCTTGTAAATGTTTGTTGTGTCTTTAAATGCGTTATGTTTGTGTTGAGTAAACTAGTACCTACAAAAAAAAATTAACTAGTATTTTTTCAAATGAAAATGTCCTTCATATTTAGATATTCTTCACATTATGTGCAGATTCTCATTACTAGAAAAAAAAAAAACTACGTATGGCACCAACGAAATTAGCAAAGATAGTCTCACTAAAACCAGCAAACACAGCCACCCCTACCCGAACCAAATTAACTTCACTTCGAACCGATTGAAGGCTGCGATATATTCCAAAAGTTCCAGAAATTTATCTAGCAAACTTGAATTAACTCAAGAGTAGAGAGTTTAACTGCGAGACGAGTTATCTGCACGTTTTCTAGTTAAATCGTGCAGTTAACTTTAAGGTTTTGTTAGTGAAAGGGACACGTGGATGTTTTTGGGTGATTTGTGAGATTAAGGGATGGTAAAATCATATCGAAAGGAGTCCAGATGTTCCGCTCTTCGAGCGAATGATAATAATACTTCACATTCAACGATTGAGCTTCGTTTGTACTATAAAGGAAAATAGTGATGAGCGGCATACCATCCCACCCACACGCTTGATTGATATACATAATACACCGTGTAACAAAATTTAACGAATAAACTCAAAAACTCCTAGACCGATTTCAAAAATTCTTTCACCATTAAAAAGCTACATTCACCCTGAGTAACATAGGCTATATTTTATCCCCATATTCCCACGGGAACGGACACTACGCGGGTGAAACCGCGCGGCGCTGCTATTGTTTTATAAAGAAACAACAAACAATATACAGAAGACACATTATTCTTAGAATTTATAGTTAATTTGGTAGGTACTCGTAGATATGAAAAATAAGCATTTTATTTTTTTGGTACAAATCGGCGGAATTTTCCAGAAACATATCTGCTTTGTGTTTAATTATAAAAAAAAGCCTTCGTCGCACTTTAGTCATGAAACCGTACTATTATAATTTATCTTTTATCTCATGCGAGGTTGCCACAAAAGGTACCAAAATTAAATTCAAAAGATTGCCTATCATAAAATAACTATCGTATAATTTCTCGAAGGCGTTTCTTCAGGCAAAAGGTCACGACTTTATCAATATTTCACGAAGTATATCGAAAAAATATTACCAAAAGACGTAGGTACCTACAAAACATGATTTAGAGACTTATATTTTGGATGAATATTATATTTCATTGTTAAAAAGATAAAGGTCAATTTCGTTTCAATTGTGCTTTTAGCTATTATTTTTTTATTTGTGTTTTGTATTTTTTAAATTAATTCTTGAAACAGAAAATTTCAATGAAAATTCTATGAATAGGTAGTTTTATTTCGGAGCTTGAAACTTAGTAAATTTTTAAGTATTGTATCTATTTATTTTGGAGTAGAAATTCGTGGACCGTGGGGTCCGAGTGCTCATGCGTTATTTAAAGAACTTTCTAAACGTTTAGTTGTCACTTCGCGTGACCCAAGGGCTGGCTTTTACTTCGGACAGAGGATAAGCATTGCCATACAAAGTGGCAATGCCGCCAGTCTATTGGGTTCACTCCCAGTCGATAGCGAGTTTTTTTTATGCCGTTTTGTAGTTAGGAGGATTTTAGTATATTTTTAGGTTAAGTGTATATATAGTTAGATTTAATGTTTATTTATTGATGGTACATATAAAATTGCAGAACAGTGGTGGCCTATTAGTAACGGCCCCAACTTACTAAATCAAGTCGCGGGTTCAAACCTAGCCAGGCACATTACTTTGTGTAATTAATTTCATCACCACTGCTCTCAAAACTGTGAAGGAAAACATCTTGAGGAAACCAGCATGTCCTAGAACCAAAAATTCGACGACATGTGACATTCACCAACCCGCACTGGGCCTGCGCGTTAGATTACGGCCCATTCCCTCTCCTAGAGAGGAGGACTTTGTCCCAGCAGTGGGAACATTAAAGGGCTGATTATGCTATACATACAAAATAAATAATAAGTCTTTATTTTTCCCTTTTAAAATATATAATGAGCCCGTAAATGTGTCGATGGTTATGTGATGGACATGTTAAACCTGAAAATGGCTTTAAAAGATTATCTTTTAGTAAACCGATTATTTACTTATTGTTTTATCACGCAAAAAAAAATGTTCATCAGGAAATCTTTAACGACTCATCAAAACCTTCACAAATATAGTGAAAGGTCTTTATTGGAAGCCATTTTGAATTTACTGGACTCGACTCAATCGCGGGAAAAACTGAAAAATAAAACCATCGATGGTATAAAAAAAAACAATAAGTTTTGCCTAACAACTGAATACAGGCGAGGTAAATCTGAGGAAATAAGTCCAAAACAAAACAGCTCGAACAGCTCACCGCTAACGCTCGACTCAACCACCGCGAAACGCGATGCTTTTTCAAACATTCCTATGTATGATACCCCGTTGTTGCAAAAGACGTATTATAAATCTACTTTTTCACGTCTGTTTATAAATGTTAGCATTATATCTTTGGCCGTTTTATCACTAGTGATAAATTGATTCACTTAGGGCCTGACAAAGGGGTATGTTGCTAGTGTGGAGTAAGCAGAGATGAAGGGATGTTATAGATAGCTGTTTTGCTATGTTTTGCGTTGATTTTAGGACAAAGAAATGTTAGGAAGTGTATTGGGAGATTAGGTTTAGACATTTATCGGCGATAAAAGTATATACATATACATATGAATTCTAGACTTTGCCCTTGCCTTTGAACTACGTATTCAATTGATATAAAAATCCTGATCAGACTGACAGATAGGCGAGCGATCCTATCACTGTATTGTTTTTCGAACGGACGTTCAATAACCTAAAAAAGTAACCTGTGACATTCTGCAGTAGTGTTTTTTTTATTGATCGGAATTCATCAAGTGACTTCTTCCACTCTGGGCGGAGCGGTAGGGAGTGTCAGACTCTTACTGACTAAAACCCACCCGTGTTCCTCCTAGTGCCCTTTGCGTTCCAGGGCCGCGGTGACTCTTGAAAATAATCCGCAACCCAGGCAGGCTTTCTACATGTGAAAGAGTTTTCGTGATCAGATCTGTTCTTACAGAGATTACCTCCTGCGAATTTTTTTATCTATTTAAAATATTAGGTTTAGAATTTCGGAAATGAAGAAGAAAAAAAAAGAAAAGGCCATACACTGAGAAACTTTTCCCAACCACTGCTCGGCGTGCCCTTTGCGTTCCAGGGCCGCAGTGGCTTTTCGAACATATTCTGCAATGCAAGCAGAACAGATACCCCTTGGCAAGACTGGTGTCAAATTTTTCACCTTCTGAGTATCCGTACTCTCCGTCAAAGATGTACAAACGACAGCCAGGACTTTGTAGTCTGTCTGGTTTGCGGAATTTGATCGAAAGAGTCACCGCGGCCCTGGAACGCAAAGGACATTAGGAAGAACACGGGTGGGTTTTATTCAGTAAGAGTCTGACACTCCCTTCCGCTCAGCCCAGAGCGGGAGAAGACATTTGATGGTTTCCCATCCAAAGAAAGGGGTCTTGTGTTATCAAGTTTCTGGATTTTGTAGATCAGATATACGCAGTTGCTCTCTGTAAAATATCGCACCATCATTCTCGGCATAACAATGCTCACAGTCTTAGAATGAAAAAGTTCTAAGAATTTCCGTCTCTAGATTATGAAAGTTTTCAAAATGGAGTCGTTCCGAGTATAAGCCCTTTAACTACGCAGATTTATCGATTCCCATAAAATGTATTAGCCATGAGCACACAATAATAACATAAATTATATAATTTTCTTTTTCCACTCAAACCAATTTATTACGTTATTCTTTAGTCAACGGTTTTCCCCATCCCTTCCTTAGAGACAACCCTATCATTGGAATAACATATCTTTGTATGTCAGTTATCTTTTGGGAAATAATGTTGAATAGTTGGGCACTCAGTTATTTGGTGTACTTGTGCTGTGTCCACAAAATGTTTGTTTATATTCAAATGGAAACTGATATTTACGTATGTATATGAATGTTTGCTCTCAAGGAAAATACTGTTTGGCAAACTAGGGTCTTGATTGCTGAGAGTGAGTTCCTGGGTTTGTAATGGAGGTGAAATAAATTTGAGTTTTAAGTAAGGATGAAAGAAATAGTATTTTGCCAAAAAAGATGCACTGAATTAAAACTGAATCGGTAGTAAAATGCGAAAGTAATTTTGTGTATCGGTTTGTTACTTGTTTACGTATTGAGGTCTGAACGGATTTAGATGAAACTTAGGACATACATAGATATTAAGTACCTATGTTCATCGGAAAGGCCTATCGCTTGTCTAATATTATATTTCTATTATTTATTTACCTTTACCTATTTATTTACCTCTGCTTACCCTACGTGGTACCATTTATCATGACTGTCTTTCATACAACCCACAAACATAAAACTGTTCTTTTCTGGTTCATTCTTGACTTTTAAATAAGTGATGGTCGAATAAGCCGACGGAGATTTTTGTGGAAAAATATTTTCATTTTCGTAAAAAAAAAATCCTGAAGTATAAAAATTAAGCAAAAATTTAACCTTTATTACCCTTTTTTAACGATATAACCATTCTACCTAATAACGTTAACCGCCTGAAATTCATTTTTACGAATCTGATTTAATTTATAGAAAAAGAGCCCAATTAGTTGAGGGTAAAAGAAAGAAAAAATACATAAAAATCCTTTTTCTACCAAGCGTAGTTAATAAAAGAATATTAAGCTTTTGTCATGAACAGCGATGGTGAAACGTAATTATTTTTTATCTTTTACCCTCGACCACAAAAAAGATACGCGATAGAAGTCCCAAGCTCAAAAAATCACAAATACCAAAAAAACAAAAGTTAGTGCAATCATGTCTTAGAACGTTCGTCAGGAAATACTCATATTCTGAATTCCTTCGTGTCAATTTTCCCAAGTAATCTCCGTGAGATTTCTGTAATTATTTTGCCTAATGACTTCAAACAATGGTAGCATGAGAAACATTTCCTTGTAATTATAATCAAAAGGTACTGCGGTACAAATAAATTTCGCCGTAGTAACTTCTTGGTGTAATTTCAAGGAAAATTTTCTTGTTTTCCGAGATAAATATCAGGCTATTCTTTTGAAGGATAAGTTGGATTTTCATGTTATATTTCGTAAGGTGTAAAACAAGACTATTGTTTTATTCTAAGGGTAAAAGATAACCCCACCGAATGTGTCTCCACGTTGTCGTCGTGGTGGGGCTTGAGCGTCCCAATGATCTTGCGAGCTTTCCCGGTAGAGCCACTCATGCCGGAAGGTCGCAAGTGAGGGACCAGACCAAGAGAGACACACGCACGCTTGCTCGCTGCTCTTTGGTACGCGTCTGATCATCAGACGTGACTGTGAGAGCAGCGAGCAGGTGGAGAGGTGAGGTGAGGAGAGAGGGCCCTGAGAAAGGGCGGAGCAAACAGGGACCGCACCCTTAAAAGGCACAAAAACATGAATAAAGGCGAATGTAAAATGAGTCCCCAGGTGGGTCCCGACTGCTCAGCGGTCGGGGAATCCCACCCCGCTTCGGCGGGCTGCCCTCCGTACTCTGGGGTGGGCACCAAACGCCTTCCGCTTGCCAGTGGCAACACGAGCCGAGGAGGCTCCCAATCGTCGTCATCCGAGTCCGCTTCCTTTAAGGAGCTGATGGCGTACGGTTGCGTAGAGGAGGGTTCGCTTGAGCGCCGGGGTGGTGCGGAGTCGGATTCCGGCTCCGCACCAGACCTAGTAACGGTCAGCTTGGCGGGCTCTGGAGACGAAAGAGGGGGGGCTGCTGCGGAGAACGTAAAGTTCTTCCGCAAGCGGCCCAGACAGGAGGATACCGGGGGGTCGTCCTCCGAGGGCGAATTTGCCTCCGCCCGCAAAATCCCCACCGCTAGGCGGGGCAGGGGCTGTGAGGCAGGGAGGGGGCTGGCTCCCTCTACCCGGGAGGTGGAGCGTCGGGCCGGGGGGGTGGTGGAGGAGGGGCGTCGCCCTGGGGGGAGCGGTCGTGGGGCTCCCTCTACTCTTCCGCCTCCTCTCGACTCTGACGACTCAGAGCCCCCGGGAGAGGTACCTCCCGCTGCCGAGAAGCAGAGGGCGAACTTTGAGGAGGTGGTGGAGGCCGCGATCCGCGCCGTGGCCTTCAAGAGGAAGCAGTCCTCGAAGAGGGAGGCCATCGGCGCGGCCAAAGCCTCCATCCTGGCGGCAGCGGCAGCCAACGTTGGCGGGCCTGCCTCAAAGGAGGCGTCGGAGTTGCGGGCGGAGGTCGCCCGCCTCGCGGTTCTTACGGAGCGACTCGTTCAGGAGAATGAGTCGCTCCGGAGGGACCTTGCGGGGATGGCCAGAGCGGCCTCTGAGGAGCCGCGAGGGGGACTGAGTCCGGCAGCGCCGGAGGGGGGCCAAGTGCTGAGCCAGGTGCGTGACCTGGTGCGGCAGGAGCTGGCTCCCTTCCGGAGGCAGTTCTCCGTGCTGGAGAACATGGTCCGGTGTCCCCCAACAGTGGCAACTCAGAAGGCCCCAGGCCAGCAGCAGAAGGCGGCTTCGTACGCGGCCGCCGTGGCTGCCAGCTCGGGAACGTCCGGCCAGGCGAAGGCGAATGCCAAAGGGGGAGCCGCGCCGGCGCCTGTGACGCCGGCGGCTGCGACGCCGGCGACGACCAAGTCGGCCCCGGCAAAGAGGGGTAGGAGGAAGGCTGGAGGAGGAGCGGCTAAGGCTGCAGCGCCAGTGGTGCCGCAGCCGCCCCCACCCCCACCCTCGGACCCTCCTGCGGCCGAGGCCGAGTGGCAGGTTGATGGCCAGAAGCGGAGGGCCAAAGAGGCGGCCAGGAGGAAGGCGAGGAAGCAGCGGCGTAAGGCCAACGCTATTGTGGCGAGGCTTCGCGCCCCGAAATCCGCGGCTGTAGTGCTCACACTGCAGCCGGAAGCGGAACAGAGGGGCGTGACTTATCTCGCCGTATTGAAGCGGGCGAAGGAGGCGGTGAGCCTCCAAGAGCTGGGCATCAGCGGGGGCATCGGGGTCAGGAGGACCTTGACCGGTGCCCGGAAGCTCGAGCTCGCCGGAGCGGAGAGTGGCCCGTTCGCGGACGCCCTGGCCGAAAGGCTGAGGGCGGTCTTACCCGCGGACGAGGTCCGGGTGTCCAGGCCGACTAAGCGCATCGACATGCGCATAGTGGGCCTGGATGACTCCGTGACGGAGGAGGAAGTTGTGGCCGCCGTCGCCAGGACTGGGGGGTGCTCTGCCGAGCTCGTCAAGGCGGGCACCCTCCGGCCTGACAACACGGGCATGCAAACCCTTGTGGTGAGCTGCCCCGTGACGGCGGCCAGAACTGTGTCGGAGGGCCGAAGGCTCTTGGTGGGATGGGTGTCTGCGCGGGTAAAACTGCTGGAACCCAGACCTCTGAGGTGCTACCGCTGCCATGTGGGCAACCACACGGGAGCTATGTGCCCCTCGGAGGTGGACCGCAGCGGACTTTGTTTCCGCTGTGGTCAGCCCGGTCATCGGGCCGGCTCGTGCGAGGCCACGCCGCACTGCAGTGCATGTGCGGCTGTTGGCAAGCCGGCCGAGCACTGGGCTGGGGGAAGGGCCTGCGCGCCATCCGCCCCGACCAAGGGCAAGAGGTCCGCCGCCGCCGCCGCCTCTGCCGCCGCCGCGGCTTCCGTCGCCGCTTCTGCCGCTTCTGCTGCGGGTGCTGCGACTCCCAACGCTCGGGAGGGTGCTGAGATGGAGTGCCCGTAATGGTCCCATTTCGGCCTCCTCCAGAGACAAGTCGGCCGCTGTGCTGTTGCGCAGTGGCTGATGCCGGGGGACGGTGAGCGTGGGTGGCTCGCCGTCCGATACCAGGTTGAGTCGACGACGCGTTGTGTTCCACGCGCGCCGAAGGAGCCGTCAGCACCGAGGACGGGACCCCATAGGGTCGGTGTCTGCTAGGGTTGCGGAATTTGTTCGAAAGAGTTACCGCGGCCCTGGAACGCATAGGGCACAAGAAGGATCACGGGTGGGTTTTAGTCAGTAAAAGTCTGACACTCCCTACCGCTCCACCCAGGGCGGGAGGGGTCATTTGATGATTTCCCATCCAGAAAAAAAAAAAAAAAAAAAAAAAAAAAAGGGTAAAAGATAATCGATTTAATCTGCCTTGCCTTTTCTCAACTATGTTGGGTAGGCTCTATCTAACTGGAGGCAGCTGATATGTAGATAGCAGTATTCATATGGAGCTACTGCTTATCTAACCTCCATAACCCAGTAACTGGGTAACACTATACTCCTTTGCAAGACTGGTGTCAGAGTTCTTAGCTTCTAACTGACCATTATAACTGTCAAATATCTTACACTAGCTGCTGCCCGCGACTTCATCCCCGTGGAATCCCCGATTTTAAAACATTCTTTATCGCTGCTCCACTCCTATTGGCTTAAGCGTGATGATATATAGCCTAAAGCCTTCCTCGATAAATGGTCTATTCAACCCAAAAAGAATTTTTCAATTCGAACCAGTAGTTCCTGAGATTAGCGCGTTCAAACAAACAAACAAACAAACTTCAGCTTTATAATATTAGTATAGATTGAAACCTGGGTGTTTTCCGAGGCACGGAGGAATCTCAGTAAGTTTAGCTGGTCATCCATTCAGGAACTGACCTTGGCAAGCGTTGTTTAACCTTGAACAGCGAACCATGCGGCTGTTATTGTTTAGACAAAGCTTCTCTGGTAAAAGATAATCAATTGAATTAAGTAAACTCATCCATTTGGAAGTGATCGTTTAATTGTTCCATCTTGAATTTTATCTCTAATATCACGCTTGAATTATCTGAAGGGGTGGTAAGATGTAGAGTAGACCATTATCTCATTGAAAATTTTACCCTTGATGGTTTTGAGGTCCAGATAATACGGTGTTGAATTATTGTCCCGTCGACCCTGTGTCCCAGTTTAGAAAGGGGAATCGAGAATTAAGTCTTATTCCTTATTCCCAAATCCAAACTATGAGTGGAAACTAATATTTGTTTGCGTAACTTTTTGAAATTGTGTTTTTTGTTGTCATTTTCGAATGGGTAATTTTATGGGCTACTTCCCTTTCTGTCACATTCCCGATTGGACAACATGTCAAAAGTTTTAAAAACAACTGAACGCTAGTGGCGTTTGGTCAAGATTTTGATCTTCATACATTCATTCCCGATTCGTCAACATTTGAAAATGCCTATATTCTTTCCCGTTTGGTCAACCTTTTGTTTGGAAAGTACAACCAGGAGCAAACAGAAATGCCTCCGTTCATGTTCTATTTACTTACTAGCTTCCGCCTGCGGCTTCGCTCACGTTAAAAGTGTTTTGATATCACTTTTAGTTTCCTCTGGATCAGTATTGAGTTCGTGATACTAGCATATTAATATGCGGGGTGAGCTCTTTGTATTTTGTTAATAAATTAGCTTCTATCTGCGACTTCGTTTGCGTGAACTTTAGAAGTGGCTTCAGGAAGGCATAACATTATGAAAGTCCCCTGGTTTCGCAATTCAGTACTTTCGGGTATTTGAGGCTGGAGCGTCATATCTTCTTTTTGGCTTATTCTTTCTGGCTACTTTGCTTTTTCCTCGAATCCAAAGGGTTTCCAAAATTGATATTAAAAAATTTAGCCCGGCCCTAAGAAAAAACAAGTAAAGTATCCTGGTAGTTTTTGAGTTTGTAACACTCGTACTTCTAGCCCCGGAAATATATCTTCATGATTCTGGTATCCTGGTAGTTTGTGAGTCTTTGCCGCTTACAATTCCAGCCCCGAAAATACTTCGACATTTTTCTAGTCTCCTGGTAGTTGTATTGTAAATCTTGACCACTTGGATTTTTTGCACTTCCGCAGTCTGATTCAATCTTAGTAAAGTTAGGACTATCGGTTTTCAAAGATAAATAGATGAAAGCTGCACATGGCAATCAAACCTATTGCCATGGTACATACCTATGCATGTAACGTACGATTATATAATTTAGGATTTTACATATGCTAAGAAAACAATATACCCACCTCTGGGAAAGTCGGGTCGTGATAAAAAGAGCGTCAAAAAGGACTTGGTAACTTTTGTAGTTGACTGTACCGGACAAAGAACTAGTTTAAAAAAAGGGTGACAAAACGAGAATGGATGTATGAAGATCAAAATCTTGACCAAACGCCACTAGCGTTCAGTTGTTTTTAAAACTTTTGACATATTGTCCAATCGGGAATGTGACATAACGGGAAGTAGCCATTTTATGTACTGCACTGCATTGCCGGCATTTTCAAGATTTTGAAGGTGATATGTGTATATTAACCTCCTTTTGTTTAAGTTTTTTGAGTCCATCTGATGTCTAACCGATACCGATGTAAATTTGTGTGTAAAAGTTTTGTACAACTATCTTTGGTAAAGACACATAGAAAGATCTTTTATTTGAGATTTTTAAATGTTATGAAAAACTGTTGCTTTTGTGAATGATGATAGAACTTAGAATTTCATAGTAGAAAAAAACGGTTGTTTGTAAAGTCGATTTAGGGACGATAGTTTAACGTGACAACGTCATAACAAAACATTGATGAAATGATCGCGCGTCTCGCTCGCTCGTGCAGCGCTCTCGCTCCGATCGTAACGTTACAATGAGTCGTGCTTTTTTGTGCGTGCAGCCAGCTGCTGCAGGTGCTCGTGGCTAAATTATAACAGCCGCACGGGTCGATCTTCTAGGTTAAGCAACGCTTGCCGAGGTTGGTCTGTGGATGGGTGACCATCTTAACATAACGAGACTTCTCCGTGCCTCGGAAAGCACGTTAGCCGTTGGTCCCGGCTGTCATTTGGAGATCTCTGGCAGTCGTTACGGATTGTCAGAAGCCAGAAAATCTGACACCAGTCTTGCCAAGACGTGCCGTGTTCCCCAGTTAATGGGTTGTGGAGGTCTGGTAGGCAGCCGTACGTACTTCACGTAAAATACTGGTACTCAGCTGAATCCGGCTTGACTGGGAACCGACCCCAATGTAGTTGGGAAAAGGCTAGGCAGATGATGATGAACCAGCGTCCATCGATTAATTAGACGTTGTCACGTCAAAAATATGTATTAACAATGAGAAATATGAATGATCTACGAACAAAGTACCCCATTTTTGTGAATACCAAATTAAATATTTGCTCAGTTTACTATTATCTACAAATTGTAATTAACAGTCCTTTATTTGTCATTCAATGAATCCTACCTCATATACATGATGTTACAAACCTTTCGAGGCTAAAATTATTCGGAATAATTTCGAATAAATTTAAACAAACCGAGAGAATTGTTATCTTAATAATTTATTGGTCGAATAAATTTTATTCGGCTCACGGTAGAACGCCTAGCAATTTCGATATTAATTGGAATTTTAAGGGTAGTTTTTAGTGCTGATGGGGTAGAAAATTACCTTTTACTGTGTATTATTAGGCTCTATACATAAGATAATTGATTGAGTCAGGCGTTACTTTGAAATTACACAGATTACAAGGCAAATGCAAGGATTTTAAGCACATGCAGGAATGGTGTTGGGTTTTGCATTGCCTTCCTGCATGTGCTTAAAATCCTTGCATTTGCCCAGTAATCTTGCATGTGCATAATATAGCGGGTGGGAGGGAGGTGCATACCTGCAACCCACTAATATTCGCGGAAATTAAAACTAGATATATTGTTTTCATTTTCAAATTCTATACATAAGAACTAATATTTTATAGATCTTATGTTATTTGTTAGTGTGTTTGTGAAGTTATGACCTCTGGATGTACTGACCCTATTACAAAAATTAATTCAATTATAGAAAGCAAGTTACACTATGACTTAGTGTGATAATAGGTTACGTATTATTCCAAACATATCCTACTAGGAAATATGTGTTCCTAGTAGGATAAGTACGGGAAAAAGGACCAGGGTAAAAGATGTTTGTCTCTCGACTGAAATTATGAAGAAATGATGATCGAATTTTCATCAATTATATTTTTAGTTGTCTTAAAATAAAACTTTCGTCTCAATTTCAACTTGATTTACTGGTCTCTCTTATCTGATTACCCTGAGGAGAAACAGTGAAACTTACTCAGAAGTCAAAGTCTCTTTTAAAGTCCATTTAATAAGCACTGCAGACTGGCTCGGGGGTAAAATCTACACAAAGCTGAAGAATTTGTTTGTTTGTTTGCTTGAACGCGCTAATCTCAGGAAATACTGGTCCGATTATTAAAAATTCTTTCAGTGTTAGATAGCCCATTTATTGAAGAAGGCTAAAACTAATGGTAGCGGAGCATTAATAAAAAATGTGACGCAGATGAGAAAAGTTAATTATATGTGAACCATGTAGGTTAATGTCTGAGCGAACCTTTTGACAAGATACTGATGGTAACTTGCAATGCAATTACAGTTACATATCATCATGATATTATCATAAATTGTTCCTAATTTTTTTTATCATTTCCTACTATAAAATTGTAAAGTGGTTCATATTCGTATTTATCTTTTTAATTTTTATTTGAAACAGAGCTCATAGTTATGTATGTATATTTTATTAATTAATGTTTAAGCTGTGTACTTCTATAAGTGACAAATTCACCATGATACTGGATGTACAAGTTCTTAATGTAATATGTTATAGTGAATAGGTCTTTGCTGTACCTTTACAATAAAATAAAATAAAATGATATCACGTCTACCCAGTTCTGAAACAAAATTTGCTAACATTAACATTCTTAAAACATGATCAGCATTTAATTGGCAGGTAGATAGACATGCCAGCGTTGCGGAATTTGTTTGAAAGAGTCACCGCGGCCCTGAAACGCAAAGGGCATTAGGAGGAAGATGGATGGGTTTTATTCAGTAGGAGTCTGACACTCCCTTCTATTCCATCTGGAGCGGAAGAAGTCATGTGATGATTTTCCACTCATAAAAAGAGATATAAATGCAGCAACCGCCAATCAGAATCTTGATAAAAATTTCTTCTACAAAAACAGATACATGAATTTATATTTGAATATCAGTTGGAAATAAACAGAATGTATTCCAATCATATCATTTTATTGAAACTTTGTTGATACAGGCAATAAGCTGATATCTGAAGTACTAGTGATGTTATGTTTGTGAATCATTCCGGGATTTTTGAGGGACACTTTTGCAATGCATATTTTAGAGTTCCCTGGAAGTTGCCGTCAAATTTTATTTGTTAACTAGCAGCACCTCGCGGTTTCTCCCGCGTAGTTCCTGTTCCCGTGGGAATATGGGGATAAAATATAGCCTTCCTCGATAAATGGGCTATCTAACACTGAAAGATTTTTTCAAATCGGACCAGTAGTTCCTGAGATTAGCGCGTTCAAACAAACAAACAAACAAACAAACAAACTCTTCAGCTTTATAATATTAGTATAGATAAACAGTGTCTGCCAAATACCTAAACTTTAACTTGAAAAAAAAAACGTATTTGAATAAAACGTTGTTTGATAACTAATAACTTAACTAATGTTTAGGTTGAGAGGTTTTTAACATTAGATCAAGAAAATTATTTATATTATATTAAGAAAATTCAGCTCGTAAAGTTATAAAACTATTTCATTGAAATCAAAAATACAAACGAGTCGAAAATCAAAATGAATTTATGCATAAACTTTTATAATTTCAAGCCGACTGGCTTTTGATTTCCAATTCGACAACATTGCAGTATTAAACATCATCTCTTTGAGCCCAAATTAATAACGAAAATTCAGTTTTAACGTTCTACCAATAATTCCGGAGCCCCTATAAATTTGATTGCATCAATCAAAAATCCGGGACCGAAAACGGGGACAACACTCGTGACCCATAGATTTTCGATACATTTCCCATCCCTACCAATCCACAGGGAATTCGGTAGTCGTCAACACAAATTGTGATCGAAACAGTCTGCTGAAGAAATTGAAAAAGAACTGGCAACCCCGAGGGACTTGTACAGACAAAGGGATATTATACATGAGTATGACTTTCGGAGTAAAAAATCGCCGTGGAGTAATTTTTTGCACTAGCAACATTCGCCGAATGAAAAATCGTCGAGTTTTATGCTCCGTGACTGGGAGCGGAGACAAATAGAGGAGTGTTGTCGTCAAAGTCGAGTATGTCAAAGAGTTGCGCACGTTGTGTAGTGTTGCCATTTTATTATTAGTTATTTGTTTATTTTTTTGGTCCTATCACTTTTATGCTGTATATTTTTTAACGGGCAAGAAGAGGCATTCTTTGTTCTTTATGCATATTGAGTAACTCGTGTCTATAATGAAAGTCCGATTAAGCAGTAATTAGTGTGCTGAACTGCGAGAGGCTCAATCCAAAAAAAAAGATCTTTATAAATTTAATACTTATTCACGTACGGCACACAGGTTGACTAAATCCTTATCATCTCGGGAGTTCCCTTGTAATAATTCAACGCTTTTAGCAAAAGTTAGCAATAGCATAAATGCAAAATTAAGATTGTTCGGTTGTGTTTGTTACGCTTTCCACGTCTAAATCGCAGAACCGATAGATTGGACCCAGGAAATGACGTCTTCAAAATCGACTTTGACCTCTGAGTTGAGGTTTTTCTTCTCTGTCTATATAATCTTAATCTAAATACATATAACTCAAAAGTGACTGACTGACTGACGTAGTGATCTGTCAACGCACAGCCCAAACCACTGAACGGATTGGGCTGAAATTTGGCATGCAGGTAGATGTTATGACGTAGGCATCCGCTAAGAAAGGATTTTGATTAATTCTACCCCCAAGGGGATAAAATAGGGGATGAAACTTTGTCAATTTTAAACCGATCGGGCTGAGAGTTTCAAAATCATGGGGTAAAGTAACTATTTCACGCGGACGAAGTCACGGGCAGAAGCTAGTATTATTATAAAGAAGAAAGATTTGATTGTTTGGTTGCATTGAATAGGCTCCGAAAGTACTGAACCGATTTCAAAAATTCTTTCACTATTGGAATGCTACACTAACCGCGAGTGACATAGGCTATATTTTATCCCCATATTCCCACGGGACCGGGAATTACGCGGGTGAAATATTAAATATGCGCAGAAAAAGACGCGGACAATGTGCTAGTAATAATATTTAATTATTGAGACGTCTTGTACTTAAATTAATTCTCCCGGCATTGTCTACCAGTCAACAGACGGTGATAAAACTGATTTGTTGACATTTAAAAAAGTTATATTGTTTCTAAATATCCCCGTTCAAAATTCTCAATCTCAAATCCAAAGCTCGAATTCAACCCTCCATTCGACTAACCCCTCAATGAAACAAAACACTTCAATTCAACATTAATGTTTTAACCCTAATTGCTGCAAGTGTTGGGTTTTGATTCCACCAATGAAATCGCCATCATAGAACATATGGCGTCCATATTGAATCCTATTGCTTTGCAGAACAAATGATACACAAACACAAGACCTCTGCCAAATGAAAATCAACTCTAAACTGGAGCTGATAGAGGTTGTGACAATAGTAAAGTTAAGTTGGTAAATTTGAAGGCACATATGGCCCAAGTTTGAAGTGGTGTGGCGTATTTAAATTTTAATTAAATCAATTAATTAATGGAAATTCTTTTGAACATTGATCGAATGAAGGCTTGTGTGTTTGCTAATGAGAATTAGTTCTGTTCTTTGGGTAAAAGTTGGCAGCTTGTATTTTTTTTTAGGGAATGGTTGGGCTGGTTCGAAAATGATTTTTGAAACTTGAATCAAGCTTCTGTTGTTCTTGATCTTAGTTGCTGTGATTATTTGGAAAAAATATCACTACAAACGCGATGATATTTGTCCCACTAGTAGGCAAGAGCATCCCCTAAATCGTTCATGGTATTCTTTTCCTTTTTTTTGTTGCCGGGGTGGAAAATCCTCATAGATGTCTTCGCCTGGGCGGGTCAGATATCTGACAGACTCTTACTTACTAAAACCACAACAGTGTTCCTTCCCAGACTTGCACCGGGGATCGTGGGAACTAGTGCATAATCAGCCTTTTTAACGTTCCCATTGCTGGGACTCAGGCCTCCTCTCTAGGAGAGGGAATGGGCCGTAATCCACCACGCGGGCCCAGTGCGGGTTGGTGAATGTCACATGTCTTCGAATTTTTGGTTCTAGGACATGCCGGTTTCCTTACGATGTTTTCCTTCACCGTTTTGAGAGCAGTGGTGATATGGATTCAATACACAAAGAAATACGCCTGGCTGGATTTGCACCTGCGACCTATAAAGTCGGGGCCGTTACCACTTGGCCACCACTACTCGGGAACGGGAACTAGTGCGCCTTCCATGATCTCAGGCTAGTGCTGGCCTGCCTCTGCGGGCCAATGGGGGAGTGAAGTGTACTTCCCCCGCGATGTCCAAAAGGGGCGCACGTGGAACACAACGCGCTGCCGTCTTCTTCTTTTCCTAAGCCAAGTCCATGCGGTAGGCGTCAACCACATGCATGATCACTGCTGGGCAGTAGTCTCCACTTAGTGCGTGCCTGAGGATGGACGATGCTACTGAGATTGGCCAAGAAAGAGGTGACGAATTCAGTTGAGTGAAACCAGAAGTTACATCTGATAGAGGCTTTCTTGCTTGTGAGAATAGGAGCCCAGGAAAAGGAGAATTGACCTTACCTTGCCTGCCTTAAGCCTGTAACACTTAAGCAAGTTTTACAGGCTTAAGGCTGTGTCCATCTCTGACATAGGCCGGCCCATTCATGTAAGAATTCGGCTGGTGCTTGATTTAGATTATCTATAGGGAGACTGAATCTGAATCTGCTGATTTGTGTCTGGGTTGAGCATGGTTTGGGGCTTTCATGATTGGGTCTGTTTACAAACATGTTATTTTAAACTTTTTACTATTATTATTTTTCCCCATTTTTTTATCTGTGTTTTGTTTTATTTGTACCTATGTTGTAATATTGTCATGTGCGTGTTTGGGAGGAAATAAACTATTTTTCATTCTTTCTATCTATATGCACAGCACACCCAGATAATTTTAAAGATTTTTGAATAGATTAACTATCTGGAACACTGGTATAAGTCATCGAGCGTCCCACCATACAATTATCCCAAAAATCTTCTTCATCATAATTTCAGCCGTAAGACGTGAGCTGTCGTCGCAATGACATAAACTTTCCATTGCACCACTATGAAGACTGGAGTCCATTTATGCGTTCGTTAATCCTGCAATGTAACTAAAAAGTTCTACCAACCAAAAACCGCCATTGAAAACATCACACATCATTCAACTCTAAAGGCTATTCCAGACTCGCTGTCTCCTTTAAAATGAAGCTATTCACCATTCAAAGTGACATTTGGCACGCTTTCCTCTAATTGCTCGTGTGTGCAGGCCTTTATTCCACCCCTTTATATCCCCTTTGTTCTTGATTGCTTAATGCCAGCATTTTTAATTGCTCGGGAGACTTTTGAGATATTTTTGTCATTCAATTATTAAATTTATTCTTATTGTTTTATGAATGGTTAGGAGTGAATTTTCATTGTAGCTTTTTTGATTGAGTAATAATTATTGTGTCTTTCATGGTAATTAATAGCATGAATGGTGCAAATTTTCTGTGATTGCACATCATGGCACAAAAAAAAAAAAACAGCTAAACCGTTGGTCTCGACTGTCATTTGGAAGTCTTCGAGAGTCATTATGGGTAACACAGAAGAAGCCAGAAATTCTGCACACCAGTCTTGCCAAGATAGTGAAATAGCGAAAAAAAATCAGCTATTCTCGACATTTATGTTTGTATAACTTGTCAAAATGTAGGGACAGCTGACTTTTTTTTCGCGATTTCAGGTTTGGTCCCATAGTAAAAGTTGTTCATAATGATGTACTCATTATTATGAACAACTTTGATCTCATAAGAGGTTGTTGGTGTTTTACAAATAACCCTGTATTTATACTGAATTAGCCATAAGCTCCTCTCAAAGACCACTAGCAAGAAGATTCTAACGGAGCAAGTATTTCCAAGAAACATTTTATTATGTATTACGGATTTATTGAATATTAGCAGCGCCCCGCGGTTTCACCCGCGTAGTTCTCGTCCCCGTGGGAATACGGGAAAAAATAAAGGCAGTTTTAATTGCTAATAATGTATCTTTCCATTGGTAAAAAAAAATGGTTACAATAGGTCTTTTAGTTTCGGAGCTTATTTGGTACAAACAAAAAATATTCCCTCTTTATAATATTATTTATTAGTATAGGTGAGAAATCGTGTTTGATTCTAAGAAGTGGTCAAACGGTACCAAAGTGTTTCATAGCTTCCAAGGATTGTAACGATTTCTATAGTCCAATTGATATGGAAATGATGTACCAGTTCTGAAGTTAGTTCTCGTATGCAGTAAAGTTATCCTTTACCTGATTTCTCTTCTTGGAAACCTGAACAACAATTAGTTAGGAATTTTTTGTTATAGTGGCAACAGAAATACATCATCTGTGAATATTTCAACTGTCTATCTATCACGTTTCATGAGATATATTCTGGTGACAGACGGTCAGACAGACAGACGGACGGACAGCGAAGTCTTAGTAATAGGGTCCTGTTTTAACCTTTGGTTGCAAAATACTAAAAATACACAGCATATCAATATTGACAGTTTCATCTAACATAATAAATTTTGTCCAGCAAATATAATAAACGACATGTGTCTTATATGTGATCGTCCAATTATTTGGGAATAACGTCTGCCGTAGACTGGCAAGCCACAGTATATAAATTACTTGGCGTAGGTCAGCTGACGATGGTGCAAGAGATAAGAGGGATGCGATAAGAATTTTTATTTCTTTCATATCTATACTAATATACAGTACGTTAAATAACAGAGGGCGTTACCTTAAACTCATTAATCTAAGTATATCATTCATAGATTAAAATAAAAATATCAGCATAGAAAAATAAGCATAAAATAATCCGTATTTAAAAAAAAATGTCAATAAAGTCAAAACATCCTTTTTAAAATCAAAATAGTAGCGCGGAATAGTACTCGTAGTAGCAATGCCCTAACCGGCAAGTACGCGTGTACAGAGTGCTTCTTTAACGTATCAATTTAACATTTTTAAGTGAATATTTTAATATTAAAAATAAATAAAAACATTTTGCTTTCGAATGGTATTTTTTTTATCATATATGGATGGTATACTATTACGGGTTAAAGGGAACGCCCTCTGTTAGTTAACATACTGTATAAAGCTGAAGTGTTTGTTTGTTTGAACGCGCTAATCTCAGGAACTACTGGTCCGATTTGAAAAATTATTTCAGTGTTCGATAGCCCATTTATCGAGGAAGGATATATCATCACGCTAAGACCAATAGAAATCAAGCATTAGTTTAGTTTTGAGCGTACGTTGCGCAGGTCAGCTAGTACATATAATTTTATATATACATTAGTTTATAAAAAATATTTTATTTGTATTTATAAATTTTCTTTTTGAAGGTATATGTTCCGTGAGTGAATCCGTGACTTCACGGACTCTATCGGAACACCAGCGCTGTGGTATTTTTATCATCTCACTAAATGTTGGTACACCAAGCGATCTTTTTGGCCTCGCACAGTTTAAAATTAATAATTATCTTTTTTTTGGTCGTGGAGGAGCGATAGATATACATATGATTAACTGTGATAGCTGCATCTGGTTAGATGGAAAAAGGCTGGGCAGATGATGGTGAAACTTGTCGGTTATAGACTACGTTGTTATTTTCAAAAGAAAAGCCTTTGCCCTATAGAACAAACAATAAAAACTTATCTGAGGAAAAAAAGAAGCCATTCCACAGACATTCTAGGGGCTTTTAAATAAGAAAGACCCATTTTCAGGTTACTCTGCTTCAGAAATCAACCTAAAAACTTAATGAAAAACAAATGAAAACTAGAACAAAATAACAGTAGGAATGTTAGTTCAAAAACTGTGGCTAACTTTAATTACACTGGTCCAACAAAAGAATATCCTAAAATCTCAAGCAAAAATTAGACCAAAACCACTGACCTAATAACCCAACAACACAACAATACAAAACAAACCTTTTGTACAAAAACTTATAAAATTATACATTCACGAAAATGATTTATATTAGCGACACTACATTATACAACTTTCCGCTTTTAAATTGCGCCACAAGCAAATGCAGTCAGAATGCGTTGGTTATGGCCAGTTTTGGAGTAACGCCAGCGAATACGGACGACCAACGGATAGGCACGAAATATATATGATTTGTTAATATCATAACTTAGAGAAGGAAATGAAAAATCTTATGTCGTTAACTTTTGATCCGGATTTTTAGAGCTAAGCTGCAATATTGGGGGAGATGTTAGGGGTGGACACTTTGATATAGATTTTTCTGAGTAAGCTCTGTTTTGACAAGTTTTGTCGACTTTGTGCTTTTTCTTATTTTGGTCAGTCAATCACAAACAAAGCGCAGTTTTATGAGCAGAAACGTGAAGCTTTAAAATCTATACTAATATTATAAAGCTGAAGAGTTTGTTTGTTTGTTTGTTTGAACGCGCTAATCTCAGGAACTACTGGTTCGAATTGAAAAATTATTTTTGGGTTGAATAGACCATTTATCGAGGAAGGCTTTAGGCTATATATCATCACGCTTAAGCCAATAGGAGCGGAGCAGCGATAAAGAATGTTTTAAAATCGGGGATTTCACGGGGACGAAGTCGCGGGCAGCAGCTAGTCTATACTAATATATAAAGCTGAAGATTTTGCTTGAACACGCTAATCTATGGAACTATTGGCCCGATTTGAAAAATTATTTCAGTATTAGATAGCTAATTTATCGAAGAAGGCTATAGGCTACATATCATCACGCTAAGACCAATAGAAGCGGAACACCGATGAAGAATGTTTAATACCTAATCCACTCGGACAAATTCGCGGGCAAAAGCTAATTGAATATAACACTGGCATTTTTATTAACTTTTAAAAATTGAATGGTAAACATTAGTGCCAAAGTCGTTTTAACGGCAACTACCAACATTTTTATTTGACCATGACTGATGGAAAGATGAAGAAATAAATGCGTAAAAATGCTAAGCATAATCAGTCTTTTAATGTTCCCACTGCTGGGACACAGGCCTCCTCTCTAGGAGAGGGAATGGGTCGTAATCCACCACGCGGGCCCAGTGCGGGTTGGGGAATGTCACATGTCTTCGATTTTTATTTTGATTCTAGGTAATGCCGGTTTTCTCACGATGTTTTCCTTCACCGTTTTGAGAGTAGTGGTGATGAAATTAATTACACAAAGTAATGCGCCTGGCTGGATTTGAACTCGCGACTTACACGTCGTAATTCAGGGCTGTTACCACTTGGCCACCACTGCTCTCTAAAAAAAATGATTAAATTGAATTAGTATTGAGATGTGTGCAAATAAAGATGGTACCTCCAGAAGAAGATTGAATACCGATGATGAAACTGAACGATGATTAATGATATTTATTTTGTAAGTAGGTTAAACGTAACAATAGTTCTTGTAATTTTAACCTAGATGAAGCCGGTGTTTCCTACCCTGAGAAGAAACACCGAAACAAAATCAGAGGTCAAAGTCACTTTTAAAGTTCATACAATCCGTACTGGTCAAATCATATGAGAACCATGTAGGTTAATGTCTGAGGTAGCCTTTTGAAGAAAGTGCCACACAGATTTGAGTGGACCTGTCCAGACAGTGCAAGGCTAAACTCAAGTTTAAACACTAGTGGCCCGTCCTTCCATCTTCGCAAGGTTGGAGATTCATTTATTTTAATATAGCCTATGCTATTCAGGAATAATAAAGCAATCTAATGGTGAAAGAATTTTTGAAATCGGTTAAGTACTTTTTGAGTTTGTTCGTTACAAACATACAAAACTACAAATAATTTTCATCTACATTAACTTAACGTATAAGATGAACACACACGTGCAACAGAAAACACAGCATTTTCTATACAAGGAACTACAGTACTGCAACCAATTCATACGCAATTACCAACGCTTGGAAATCCTGAGAATTTTCTCAATTCAAGCCATGTCGAGAGACTAAGGTGAGGCCAAGTGCGCAGTGCGACTGGTCAAGACTCTTCGAGAATAGTCTTTGAATAAGTAGAACTAAATGATAAACTTTCATCTAACAGTAAGGAAATAGTCAGTTATCTGTTGGTGAATATTCAAAAACTATAAAAACAATTGCATAAAAAAATTCGTCTTCAAAGCTGTCAGCTGGTAATGTGCCCAAGAGACTGGCGGTATTGCCACGTTGAATGGCAATGCTTAACATCTGGCCATGGTCAGGCATTGGTGAATAAGGTTTCAATTGGTTGTTTTATTGCAGTTATGTTTTTATAAAGTTACTAGCTGACAAACAACTTCGTATGCGTCACATAAAAGAATGAAAAACAAAAACTCCGTATTTGCAACATTTTGCAGTGATGCTTCTACTGGTCTTTACTTGATCTTGTATTGCCTTTAACCTTCCTCGATAAATGGGCTATCCAATATTAAAGATTTAGTCAATTCGAACCAGTAGTTTCTGAGCTAAATACACACGTACGGTTATTATCTGGCAAATTATAAAAGTTCACACGCACTTTTTTATACTTAACATAAATATGATAACTGTGCTATTGACTAGCGTGAAAGCTATTAGTATAATCAAATTATGGTTATTCTTTTTAACCAAATTCATTTCTAAAACGTACTGAAGATAGCATTTGTAACTCGTTTAAAGCGCAAGGATTGGCCCAAACGATTCGGTCCCATTGCAAAAATTGAAGAAAAAATACGTAATGTTCCTCCCGATTATGAGTTTCTATTTGTTTGGCAGTTTCATAATTACGGCCAAAATGAATGACGTCCTTTACAAGAATCGTCAAAGAAACGTTTCATTAACTGGAATTAACATTTATTTCCTGTTCTCATTAAAACACACAAACAAATCCAAGAATTTCTGCAAATCATGAAAAGTTTTGAAGTTAATTAAAATTTATTAGAAATTAAGGTTTGTAGTGAAACGTTCTATCAATGACAAAATAATTTGATGTCGTTTTGAAATGACAGGGAACGAGGCTAACGATGACTCTTGTTTCCAAATGAATTAGAGAAATCTGGTCTGTTTTGTGGAGATGTTTTTCTTTATTATTATTGGTTTTATTACTTGAGGTCACCGACACCATATTATTAATATTTGTGTCAATTAACTCGTTAACCCATTCAATAATTCCTTGCTGTGATTTTGGATAAAGTGTAGGTTAAGTTTTGTAGCTATAAATTAAAAGCTGATTAAAAGTTGATAAACCTTAAAAATTTGGGAAATTAGGCTTTTAAATTATAAATGATATTTATTTTGTAAGTAGGTTAAATATAACACTTTTACACGTCAAATATTTTTGGTAATTTTAAGCTAGATGAAGCCAGTGTTTTTTTAGAAATGTAAAAGCCGAAATATTTTCAACAAGACAACAATAAGGTAAACATCTTACAGTTAATCAAGTCCTGTAGATTAAAAAAAAAAAACAATAGTATTTTTAATTATTATTAATTAAAATGCGCTTGACCACAATCTCATCTCATGGAAAATGAGGATGTGGTCAACGATGGAGCATGCTTGTCTAGAAGTAACCTATTTGCTATTAACTGAAAGACTCCCAGTTTGTGTCTATCTGGAAACACAGACTCCATTACTTTTAGCAATTTAAACAACAAAAACTCGAAAACCATAAATTCCCAGTAACCCATAAATTAATGCCCATAAAACTATGGAAAATAAATTTAATTTATCTCCACTGCATTGTCACCGACCGTTATGCGCTTCCAAATATTAAAATGCATAGCTCATAAGTCATTACGAAACGACTGTCGTTTTTATTGATGATGACGATAGTTAAATCATTAATGTCGATTAATTTTGTCGACGATAAAATGACGGGACAGTTACTGACGGGATCATCGAGGGTAACTTGCTTGCTGTTCACGTTTTTGTAATTTTTGGAGCTGATATTTTAATTGCAAGCGATGATTATGGTTGACTTCATAGAGAAGTAAAACATAAGGAGGGTCTAAATATATTACTATGGAGTAAAATATTTGCCCAGTTTTAAGGCCTACTCCATAAGGTGTCTCCACCAAAGAAAAATTGACAACTTTTGTGTTACTAACACATCTTGGTGACATAAGTATGTGAAATTACTTTGTTGCAACTAAATTTGTAAACAAATTTTGGGAAAGGTTTTTCCATTTTTAGTGGCAAATATCAAGAACGCTCTTGTTGCCGATATTCATTCGCTCTGTAGATACGCTGAATAGAGAAAGAGAAATTATATCTGCCACGCTGAAGAACGAATTAACCGACATGTTAATAGTAATAATATATATACAGTGTATGGGAGTCGAGGGACGAAATCTGCAAAACGAAAATGGAGTGTGCAAACAGTTGAAAATACAAAAGTTGCCAACAATTTAAATGGAAACGTACCTTTAGATAATGAGAATGGAAAAAGGAAAAAAAAATGATCATCTAAGCACAGAAACTGTAGCACCTACATCTCTTGAAACAGTTGCGCTATACACTGATAAAATATAAAAACAAGAAGACCGTGTTTGAACAACATTATAATATATGAGAAGTGACGATGACATTAGGTGTCACGGAAAATTCTGCAATGCAATTCCGATAGCCTTTAAATCGAATTCAACATAATACTTCCTAGGGCAGGAAGATGATGATGACTTCCTATCATCACAAAATTGCTATATATTCACAATTAGTAGAGCAAAGTCTAAGAGCAACTGGCTGATTATGCTAATCAGCCTTTTGATGCACTGCCTACTGCTGGGACACAGGCTTCCTCTCTAGGAGAGGGAATGGGGCGTAATCCACCACGCGGGTTGGTGAATGTCACATGTCTTCGAGATTTTGGTTCTAGGACATGCCGGTTTCCTCACGATGTTTTCCTTCACCGTTTTGAGAGCAGTGGTGATATGGATTAAATTACACGAAGTAATACGCCTTCGTCTACGAGCAACATAATCTACCCTTAAAACCTAGACAACCGTTCCACCAGCATTGTCAGCAGCCCCATTAATCTCCATTACGAACTGGCTCCACAAAACTAAACGAGCATGACCATCCTGGACATATAACTCAAAAAAATCGATATCCCTTTAAACCGAGCCAAATCCCGGGTACAGTAAAACTAAAAATTAAACAATCCCACTTGGTCTTCTGCCAAGTATCTTTGTTTCATTGATGCATATCTTGGGTTACTTGGCACGCGGCTCTGTGAAAACGGTCTTCTTGACTGGTACCAGCGTTGATTTTCTTTGATAAAAATTACAATATGTTCGAATCTTTTTGAATTTTCTTAGCTTCATAAGCAAAGTTCTGGATTTGTTTGAAGAAGGTCTCAAGATTGGTTTTCTTTAAAGCTGATTCCAAAATATCGTTTGTGTCTTTGAAATTTCTGATTTATAGTCGGATAAGTTTAGAAATCGTGTGCTTTTAACGAGCTTCAGTATTTTTATGAGTGACAGTCGAAGATTTAAAACATTATTCAATCGTAAAACTGTTTATTATTTCTATCAAGAAAACTATCGGGCGTCTTTTTGTCAGGCTTTCGAAAGTAAAATGTTTGTGATAAATTATGTTTATTTTGTGGGTGAAACATAACACTTTTACGCGTCCAATATTTGTTTGTAATTTTAAGCTAGATGAGGCTGGTATGCATCTGCCTTGTTCCTTCTTATTTCTTTTCTTTTCAGTTAAATTTCAATATTAACTGTGTCTTTACTAACATCGTTATAGTACCTACTACTATTACCGTTAAGGTTTTCTATTTAGTTTAACTTATAATTTATATGTATCCATGTCAGTTCTGTGACAATAAGAACTTTTTATGTAATGTTTGGAAATGTACTTTTTCTGTATGCTATGCTTCCTTTTCTTGTCAATTTTCTGTTTAAGTTACCTTACAATTTTATTGTTTTACTTTGCCGTATGCATCATATTTATAAATAAACACTTTATAGTCTTTCGCAGAAACCAATTACCATATCAAACTTAAACGATATAGTCCTAAAATACTAGCATTTCGCCCGCGATTTCGTCTGCGCAGATTTAGTACAAACAATTTTCACCCCCGTTTTACCCCCTTAGGGGTAGAGTTTCGTAAAATCCGTTCTTAGCTGTTATCTACACCCTATAAAGAACCTACCTGCCAAATTTTAAGTTTGTGGGTGTTATAGCTTCTCAGATTTTGTGATTAATCAGTGAGTGGTATTTCGCTTTATATACATAATAGCTTTCGCTTTTATATATTCTTAGCTGCCCAGTTAATTAGTGTCCGTAACTCCAACTATTTCATATAATCCACTAGCCTTTATTAAATCATAAATAATCGACCAAGAACTGCTTATTCAAATTCTAAAAATGCCCTTTTTAGCTTTATTACGTTTCAAGTTTTTACAAAGAGCAAAATATCGGGCCAATCTTAAATGTTGGCACTTAAACCAATGCAGGGGTTCTATCAATACAGATTTTTATCTCTGGACTTCCTGCATAGTTTGGAGTCGTATTCTGTTGTTATGTACACGTATTTTTCGATGCTTGGAATAGGGGCGACCGGTTTGTGGAGCCAAGGTGCTGTGTTTAAGTTATGTGATTTAGAGTTAGAATTCTCTAGGTTCTATTATGCGTTTTGTTGTTATGTTTGCTGATAACTTTTGTCTCATTTATGGCTGATAGTGGTTTAGCTTATTCATCAACGTCATTATTTTGTCAGTGTAACAATTTCTTATTCTTCCATATTTCTTTATTGGTTGGTATTTCAGCAGGCAGCTTTATAGATCTCTCTTACGTTCTACACACTGTTTCTGATTTAGCTTCAATGTTTGCATCTTTGTGACGATTTTATTTCATCACTGTAACTGATTTATTGAAAATAAATAATTCATAAAAGCATTTTTTCCTTTTTATCTGCGATCATATTTGTCTAAAGCATTTATTTTGGGTAAACGTGAGTTTTAATAAAATGAGAAATTAAAATGAATTTTGTGCGCACAGTTGTAGAACATATATACATATTTTGAGGTGTCCGTCGATTTGTAGTTGTCAAAGTCAAAATCACAACATTATTTTCAATTAGGCCACTAAAAGGCATTTTTGAACTTCATCTTTTACAGATAAAGTGGCTTTAGTGTTCTCTCTAGTTCTCTCAATTTATCAGGAAAGATACATAATTTAATTCTATGGCTACCTATCCTTTACCTTTGGATTATTTGTTTTTTTTTTTTATATAAAAACGATGAGCCACCAAGAACAGCTGCTACTACAAAAAGCTGTTATCCTAAATGCCATCCACACTCAAATCATCAAAAGGAAAACGAGTAAAAAACCACTCAATTAAAATTTCACCAGCTCCACAGAAAATGCTGACTTAAAAAAATATTCATGTACAAAAAGGAATCGTCGAAAAATTTCGTTTTTTTTTTGCTGTGCCTTTGTGTGAACGGCCTTACGCATTCGAAACTCACAGTTTCTGCCTTTGAAGCGTGTCAATATATGTCCCTACTGTTTATTAAAAGCTATGCTTTCCGTCCAAAATTTTGACAGAGCATTCGTGTTTTATTAAAAGGGAGTAGAGAGGTCTAGTGGCGATTTTTCCGCGAACGTGGAATGGCTTTTGAGCTAATATTTGTTTTGTAAACGTCAGAAGTTGTTTCTATGTTGTGAGTGGAAAAATATAGCCTAGGTTAACATTGTGTTTAAAACCTCTGATACAGGTTCTTTTGTAACCAAATGTAGCCATCTATCCTCGTGGTCACGCTGCAGTAATATTTTAAATATTAATCTTTCATAAACCCACTATCTACTCGTATAATAGTCACAGCTATCTCTAAGCTTTGTACAGGCTTCGAAATAGTACTACAAAGACTTCATTTTTTAAGACACATTCATAGTCGTTTTCCAAGTATCTCATGCTTCCAGTTCACCTAGATGAAGCTGAATACCCGTAGTTTATCTGGAGCAAATGCTTATCTGATCTTCATCTGAAATAATTCTGAAACAAGTCTCCTCTTGTTTGTAATACTTGATCATAATAAGCAATGTGGACACAGTGTGGGCTGGTGGAAAGCACATGACTTCAATTTCTTGTTCTCTCACTTTCTTGTCACTTTTTGGGTCACAAGAGTTCATGTGTATACCTTTCAACGAAATCAATCTAGTATAATCTGGTTCAAGTGGCAATGATAGATGGACATACAGACATACGTGTGTGTTTTGTAGTATGTAATTTCATCACCACTGCTCTCAAAACGGTGAAGGAAAACATCGTGAGGAAACCGGCATGTCCTAGAACTAAAAATTCGAAGACATGTGACATTCACCAATCCGCACTGGGCCCGTGTGATGGATTACGGCCCCTTCCCTCTCTTAGAGAGGACGCCTGTGTCCCAGCAGTGGGAATATTAAAAGGCTGATTATGCGTATGCTTATATATAAACAAAAATTTTATGCGTTTAACCAATCTATAATTTTATTAATATGCCAGCAAGACTACACAAAAAGTAAATTACGAAACTCGACCAACCAGGAACCCAACTTGCTCAAAATAATTTACTTCCTACGAAATCTTCAAAAGCGTGAAATGTCTAATAAACTACTGGAAGCAAAGCCAACCTCGCAATCAAGCAACACAATAGGTCTTCAAATAGTGCCCGGAGAGCAAATACAATCCCAAATGAGGTACCTAAGTGGAGGTCAAGCCTTCTTTGTCCTTATTTGGTCTTTGGTGAGGAACAAAAATGTCGCTGTACCAAAAGTGGTAGAATTTTTATTTGGTCCCTTCTCAGGGTTCCGTACCCAAAACGTAATACGGAACCCTATTACTAAGGACTTCGCTGTCCGCCTGTCCGTCTGTCACCAGTTATATCATGAACCGTATTTCTGTTGCCGCTATAACAACATATACTAAAAATTAGAATAAAATAAATATTTAAGGGGGCTCCCATACAGCAAACGTGATTTTTTGCCGCTTTTATTATACCTAAATAATGGCACGGCACTCTTCAAGTTCAACTCGCACTTGACAGGTTTTTTTTAATGGTTCTATGGTCCTTTGCAATCGTTAGGGTTCCATGCTGGCAAACTAGTTTGTCTGCTGGACATAGGCCTCACCCAAGTGTCGCTACAGCAACCAGTCCTGTGCGTTCCGCATCCATGGGCTATCAGCGACCCTCACCATCGATCCACTTTGTGGTAGGCCTTCTAACGCTGCATCTTCTGGTACGCACTTGCCACTCCAGAACTTTTGGTCTCTACTAACCATCTGGTTCCACTGCTACTGAGCATTTATTGAGTTCGTGTTGGCCAAAGTGTTATTCGGTTTTCCCATCAAACTCAAACTCAAAATATTTATTGCATTTAAACCCTTTACAGGCACTTTTGAATTGTCAAGTCGAAAGAGGTGAAGCTATCTACACGTTCCGATGCGTAGATCTCTATGGAGAAGAGCGTGCAAAAAACTCCACGGACACTCTTTTAAATCAGGTTCTGTATTACATAACCTTGGTTACATCTTTGGTGCTTCTATATGCGAGGACAATGCATAGAAAAAAAAAGGAAACTATAAAACAATTCAAAGTATAAAGATTAAAATAAGTTAGTGGCAGTTAAGAAGTGACCAGTCTCAAGTATAGGCACCATTTAGCTCAACCATTTTGAAGGGAACCGAATGATCCAACACACGCGCTACCATCAGCGAGACATTTTTTGAGCGAGCTTGACATGTTCTCCACTGTCATTTTAATTCAAGTCACAAGTCACAATCTGGAGTTTTTCAGCGCCGTGGACATGCTTTTAAGCAGTACCGTAGTCATTTTAACCCCACGTGCGCTCGACGAACTCACACTTAGTATATTTTATTCTTCTTGTGCTTAGTTGGTCATTGGTCTTTTTGAATTAAGAACGAAGCTCATTTGATATACTTTTATGGTCTTAATCTAGGGTTGTATATTTTGTTTTTTTTTTTTTAACAGCTTGGACAAATGTCAAAAGTTGTAAGGATCTAAATAGATTTTGCTTCAACGTCGAGGTATTAATTACTTAATTCACTTTCTAGATTAATATAAAAAGAACTTGATGTAAAAATTGACCTTCAATAAACCTTGTTTATTTATTTATTTGTTATTGTTAAACAGAATTTAAAATAGACTATGCGTCACAATCGGCGTCTGCTTACGTATTTCCGATCTCTTTTTTTATTTATTTTTGTTATTATTTGTTTTGCGTCTGATCACAGTTTGACCTGATGACGCAGTAGTTTTATTTTCTTGTTGGAACATGGATTCATGGAACATTTACATACAATACTACATATATAGTACGTACGTAGCCTGTTTATAGCAATGTCAGAGGTACTTCAAATGATCATGGGCGCCGATGCACGATGTGTCGATATTTTGGATTTCTAAATCATTTTTTCAACTTGTTGCAACTGTCTTCCATTCTAACAAAATATAGTTGAATACTAGGGCCCCAAGTCTGCTATTTTTATAAATTTGTCATTCCAACACGATCCCATTGTCATTTTACTAATAGTTCGTAATCTGCTAAATCCATAATAGTCAATCATTGGTCGGTCAATGGTCTCGTTATCAAAAAGTATTCTTTTGATAATCGAGCTATTAAAAACAATTACTGCACAATAGCGTTATAATGGTAGGGCACTGATCAATGGAAGTGTCAAACTTTAAGCAGATTACCGCATACGTCTGTCATGTCAATATGTACGAGGTTACCATTCTATGCCATTTCTTTCAATGGAATGTCAGTGGTTGACCATTGGAAAGTCATAGTGACGCTTTTGTATTAGTAGTTTACCAAACTTGTCAAAATCAACCATTATGAAATCAATGATAGACCATTCTGACACTATTGTAATAGCAGACTCGAGGCCCAGTATTTTATATTCGCCAACAGCAAGTAAGATTGTTTGTGTAGGTAAGATAGCAACAGGTAAACTAAAGAAGTTTTGACTTGACAGCAAAAATTCTTTCATACCACCGCTGAGTGCTGAATTTTATTCTTGAAGCAGCGCCCTGCGGTTTTACCCGCGTAGTTCCCGTTCCCGTGGGAATATGGGGATAAAATATAGCCTATGTTACTCGTGGATAATTTAGCTTTCGAATGGTGAAAGAATTTTTAAAATCGGTCCAGTAGTTGTTGAGCCTATTCATTACAACCAAACAAACAAAGTTTTCCTCTTTATAATATTAGTATAGATAACTGCCGGGTCCGGCTCCAGGACCTTGAGGGCAAAACAGCGAGAGAAAACTAGTGTTAAAATATTATTCTCGATTCTATCTTTCCAGTTTCTTGATCCTATGACGAATCATAGCCCCATCATTACTTTTCTTCCAAGGTTTAGTTCCCGTGTTCCACGCCACAGGAACCGTGAATTTATTCCAATGTATGTAATCATACTTCACACAAAAGATATTTTCGGCGTTTCTTTTCTTCTTCTTGGCCACGTCAGTCTTGAAAAGAAGTACAAGCCCGGGTTTTAATTAGGCCGTTCTTATCTACTTTCGCCAGGCGTCTAGGGAGGAAAGGAAGTTGAAAAAGTCAATAATTACCTTTTCCCACGGTCAGGAGTGGCTTTTAGTAGCCGGGTGGGGCTTTTGTGGGAGCGGGGAGCGGGTTCTACAGAAAGATCGAAGTGTTTATAATGATTTCTTATCCGTTGCGCAAAGTTAAATGCACAAATACTTATATCATTTTAAGTCATTCTGAGTAATATTTTATCATAATCTATGTCTATACTAATATTAAAAAAGGTGGGTTTGGATGGATGGATGGATGTTTGTTACTCAATCATGTCAAAACGGCTGAAGAAGAGATAGTCTAGACATAGAGTACTTTTTGTCGCGGGGGTATGTTCCCTTGTGATAATTTTTGATAGTCACGTGGGTCCTTCATTAATTGACAACTGACTTTTATAATCTTTGTCGATAGAAGAAGCTAGATTAAATGCATGTTGATCGAATCAACAAAAAACCAATCTAAATATTTTTGGTTGGCAGTAACCAACTTCGAGGACATTTATCTCCACTGAACAACCTACAACAAGCTCTACAGTAAATATCCTACTCCCAAAACGCTGACACTAAAACCTGTAAACTCATCATCTCATACTTAAAACGCTGTCGCTCATCCATCCACGATACCGCTCATCACTAAGCCCCCACTCTGACCCTACAAGCGGCACTTCTAATTGCATTATTAACCTGGCACATTTCGATCGGCGGAACCCTTTTGTTTCCTCCCGTTTTTCAGGGTTCCCGGAACCAGAATTGGATTAGAGAATTATTTAAATATATTTTATAACGAAACAGGCCTTCTTACTTTTTATCGTGTTGTTTTTTTTTTGTTTTGTTTTTAAGTTAACTGATTTGTGTTTAGGTTTGGGAAGTTAATTTTGTTTTTGTTTATTTCTGTGGTTTGTTGCAATTCTTTTTATCTTTTTTGGTTTGGTTAATTGATTCGGGTGTTTGAACCAACTTTTGGTATTGACAAAAAAAGGTTTATAAAAAAAGGCTATTTTTAATGTAAGACTATATTTATAAAAATTATGTACATATATATGCAAGGGTCGTCTGCAAGAACCCAGTATATAATATCTATAAGAAGCCCATTGCATACTTGTCTTTAGAGTGAAATGTTTGTCCTATGCTTATTCATTAAGATTAAGTTGAAAACCAGCATCATTCAGCTCCTAGTTGTCTGATATTTTGCTGTACTGGACCTATATAACTCAGCCAAGGAACACACAATGTTATTATATAAAATTAAGTTTCCGTATGAAACATTTTTCTTTGTTTTTCATCTAAAAAAACGTACTTGTTTCATAATAAATTTCTACTGTGCCATGGGGTCTAGTCACTGTTTCATACTAACATAGCGAATCACAACGGCTTATGGCCTAACACCTAACAGTAAATGATAAGTAAATGATTTTGGATGGGAATTCATGAAACGACTTCTCCCGCCCTGGGCGGAGCGGGAGAAGTTATTTGAAGACTACCATCTGTAAAATTGAATATATCAATATTGCATCCCTCTTGTCATCAAAAATAAGCAAATCAAGAAGCCCCCCAGCCCCCCCTTTGCTAGCCCCCTAGTTCTTACGTAATACTTGAATGGGCCTCATAAACAGTGAATAATAAAACCATCAGCTGATTCGTAATTAAGAACCGAATAAAGATGTTCTAGCTGACGACTCTCCCCTAATTTCAGTCTCCCCCATCACTTATTCTGGACGTCCCTCGAAGTTTCTGAACGAAAGAAAGGAAAAGGGTCTAACGAATATACAGTTTTCGAGTTAGTTTAGTAAATGTTTAGACGGCTGGCGAATGATAAATAGATAGTGAGTAAGGCATTCAGACGGGGTGTTGTGTTGATAAAGTTCAAACGAAAATAATTAAAGTAGTTTCTGAAATGTTTTATAACCGACTAGCGGTGCCCCGCGGTTTTACCCTTGTAGTTCCCGTTCCCGTAGGAATACGGGAATAAAATGTAACTTATGTTACTCGCTGATAATGTAGCTTTCTATTGGTGAAAAATGATTAAAATCGGTTCAATAAATTCGGAGATTATTCGGTACAAACAAACAAAAAATCATTCCTCTTTATAGTATAGACTAGCTTCTGCCCGCGACTTCGTCCGCGTGGAATAGTTATTATAAATTCTTCATCGGTGCTCTTATTAGTCTTAGCGTCATCATAGCATTTTTCTTTTTTTTTCGAACATTTAGGTCGAGACAAAAATCAATTGCCACATGTATGTAGGTACTGAACATAATATGATATTTTTAACCGATTTCTTAAATCTATTTGGTGTTGTTGTTAATTAAGTATGAGTAAAATAACTCCTGTTCAGGTTTTGCGTTATACACAACACCGAAACTCTTTCACAAAACCCTCCATTTTCCTACACATACATACATATCCAAAAGGACGCCCATATTATGAATAATATCCCGCACTATAATCTTATCCATATTTTATTGTTAGAATCTTCCCCACACGTTGCCATGGTTACAAAAGCCGTATAACGTTGAACAAGAATAGGTACATAACAATTCCTTTAGTATTGATGGAATGTTTTGTGGAAAATGGGATGGAACTAGGGAGGCGGTTTCGATTTTTCCTGTGCTTATTATAGGAGAAATAACGAATTATTTATTGTCAACACTATAGTTATAATATGAGTAGTGGTGGCCGAGTGGTAACGGCCCCGACATACGTGTTGAAGTCGCGGGTTCAAACCCAGCCAGGCGCATTACTTTGTGTAATTAATTTCATCACCACTGCTCTCAAAACGGTGAAGGAAAACATCGTGTGGAAACCGGCATGTCCTAGAACCAAAAATTCGAAGACATGTTTTGTTATGACGTGTTTATGTTATGAAAGCAATGTCTGAGATAAAAAAAATAAAACATTTTCATTTAAAAACATTTTCATTTTCTTGTGACATTCACCAACCCGCACTGGGTCCGCGTGGTGGATTACGGCCCATTCCTGGAGAGGAGAATAAATATCATATAACTAACATGATAAAAACATAAAAATAAATACCTTAACTAACCTACATAAATATAAATACTCTTAGTAATAATACACCTAACATAAGACATGATTCGTAAAATTCTCATCAAACAAATGTTAAGTTATAGGTACGTCAAAAGTATAAGGAATGATCCAATCATCTAGACAGACGCTTGACAAAAAATAACTCGTCGATCACATTTTGATTTATCAGGAATCAGTCGAAAAACTATGTACCGAAAAATAGCTCAATTTATTATAACACTAGCAGTGCCCCGCGGTTTCAACCACGTAGTTCCCGTTCCCGTGGCAATACGGGAATAAAATAGCCTATGTTACTCAGGGTGAATGTAGCTTTCTAATGGTGAAAGAATGTTTGAAATCGGTCCAGTAGTTTTTGAGTTTATTCGTTACATATAAAAATTAAAAAAAATCTTTGTTCTTTATAATATTAGTAATATAGCGCACATTTGCTCGTCTAAACAATCGTTCCCCGATCCGCGCCAGAACAGATAATTACGTAGATTTAGTAAGGCGGTTCACGCACTGTCGTCATCGACGACATTTTTCATGATGATAAAACAAATCGTTGTGTCATCATCATGAAATCGTCACAAGCACAAGTCAACTAAACAGTTTGATCCATTTGACATTGTATATGTTTTGAAAGGCTTAAGAAAATGGGAAAGGAAAGAGAGGCAAAGGTTGGCACACAAAGGTTGACAGAATCGAGTCAATAAAAACGCGCTGCGTTTGCCCCCGTATACATAGGAAAAGGGCAAGAAGGCGAATTTTCAGTGGAAAGGACCAGGTGTAACAAAAATGACATTTCTGTCAACTGTAGCGAGGCAAAGTCCCAGTGTTGTGGAATTTGTTCTAAAGATTCACCGCGGCCATGGAACGCAAAGGGCATTAGGAGGAACACGGATAGATTTTAGTCAGTAAGAGTCTGACAGTCCCTTCTGCTCCGCCCAGAGCGGGAGAAGTCATTTGATGATTTCCCATACTTCTATAAAAATTTGGGAAACTCAGGCAATTCGGCATGTGGTCAATTCCTTACATTTTCTGCGTTCCAACAGTTTCATTCGGTATTATGATGGCACTTTATTAAAAGCCTCAGGTTTTAGATAATCCCCAGGGTGAAAACAGATTTCTTTTTCTTCTTTTTGGGTTCGGGTCTCCTCACTTTTCTGGGCCAAGTCAAACGATTTTATCTTGTCTTCTCGTATAATATTAATTGCTTGATAAGCAATATCGTTGTATACGTCTTATCGTGATATTATTTCTGATTTTGAGCGATCTAATACTATTTTCAATCTTCAATTTTAATGACAGTTTCAACCTGAGGCTGACACGTCATTAAAACATCGTTTCAGCAAAAAAAATATATTTGTAAAAATACTTATTTTGTCGTAGAAATAGATGATAGCTATATTAGATACTTATTAAGGTATGTCAATAGACTTAAGCAAAAAAAAATACACTCAACTTGTAAATATACTTCATGTTTTTACTACAGTAAAATCTTTTCGAAGAAGTACCACTTTACCCAGTTTTGTGAAGATCTGGTAGGCAGCCGCTCCACGTAAAATACTGGTATTCAGCTGAATCCAGTTTGATTGGAAGCCGACCCCAATTTAGTTGGGAAAGAGCTAGGCACATGAGGACTGCAGTAAAACTTACACATTTTATTAGACTAAGTAAGCTTACTACTATTTATTATCAGTTTTTCTATCGCAATAGGACTACTTTCGAAGGACAGTTTGAAAGAAAGAAAGAAAGAAAGAAAACTCGTTTATTCCGCCATAGATGACGCACAAAAAAATAAAATAGACAAACTTAAAAACAAACCGAAATTAACATCTCAATTAAACTAAAAACAATGTATTTCACAACTTCTGTATCCATTACAATTTCTATATCCATTGCTTCTTATGTTGAAAAATGTCGTCAGCTCGACAATGCAAAGAGCGCATCGAATATTGTTGAATGTTTACTGTCAAAATAAAACGATGTCACAGGCTGCTGTATGTTATCCATTTACCCCACTGACCCAAAAGCTTTAGAAATAATTAATTGATTATGAGACTTATTGCGAAGCATGATGGAGTGTTTTCCCTTAAAATTTACTTGCGAAATGAATAGGTACCTTTTTTATGAAGAGAGAAAAAAGATATGTCATTGATCCAAGACGCCTATTGACAAACTCCCGCCCCCGAATTCTATTTTCAAAAAAACCAAAACATTCATCTACCTATTGACTTTTTTTTTCTGGCAACACAAAACCAATACAAAGTACCACATAGACCGCAACAAAGCCCGGTTCCCACCTTTGTGTTGAGCGTCGCTTGTCAGACAGCAATATCCGGTTACTGACCGCAAGCGATAGGTGAGGAGCGGACATTACGTGTTGAGTGTTTGGGCAGAATGTGGCCGGGTACTCAGTACTCACGTTTGGGGACAGTTTTGGAGGAGGTATTTTGTGAAATTGTTTGAGCTTTTGCTGTGGATGTTTTGAAGTTTTGGGAACTATCTAAGTCTGGGTTTATAGTGCTCTTTCTTAGCCCATTTTGTAAAGATGAAAGTCAAATCATTTATTGCAAAATTACTCTTGGAAAATAATTAATATTGGTCTGTTGGTTCAAGTTTTGATTTTGAAAATATTGTAAAACAAAATATGGCTTGCTTCACACTGAACGTCTAAAAAGTGTCTTTGTTTTAATTTACGACTAAAACAGAAATCTTTTATTTTAATCAAAACAAATATCTTACAGAATACCCAATCACATACATCCAGGATAGGCGGGCTTAACTATACGTTTGGAGTGTAATAGGAGCAAATTAATTGGTCGGGTGTCTTGTGTTTGTGAGTTTACATGTTTGTGAACGCACCCATGATACAGGAGTAAATCCTAGTGTGGGGGCAACGTTTTTTAAGAAAAAATATAATCACGTGGCTCTCGCAAGGTCATCAGTCTACCTTAAGCGCACTCAATGTTTTACCTACCCTACCATATTTTAAGCTGATATATAAAGAAGTGTATTTCTACTATATATGATAGGCCTTTTATCGTTCGATTTACAAAAGCGTAAAACCCAGCACCAGCGTTTTCCAACAAAACTGCAACACAGCACAAAAAACGCTTCAGCTCATAACTTAAAAACGGAAACATCTCACCGTGTTTATAAATGTTTGTGGCAGGTACCACTGCGAGTTCTGTTACAATTACATTATAATATTCAGCTTCACACAGAACTTTGGAGCGTGAAAAATAGTCCATGAAAGTCAAGAAGATGAATTTTTAACTTCGAAGTCTGTCTGGATAGTTATAGATAGGTTTTAAGAGCGATATCGTCCCTTACCAAACAACACCGCTCAAGTCATTTTGGATAACTTTAATATTGGAACGAAAAAACCGATTAATTTAGTGTAACCAATGTACTGGGGCACTTCTATGACAACTATTTAGGTTTCACCTCGGTTTGGTTGATCGCCAAGTATAATTTATATCAGTTCAATCGGTGACAAAGAGTACTATTTCCACCACATTCAATTTTTGTGAAATAACTGGCAAAAACGACTTGAGCGGTGTTGTTTGCTAAAGGACGATATTGGTTTGCAGCGTCCGTGTCATGGGAGATTCTCTTTGTCAATAGTAATCCCCCAAAGTACAAGTGCGTGGGCACTTGGGGAACTCCAATGTGTAGCTCATGACCTCATGTTCTGAACAGGAGCGCCGCACTCACATTGAGTATCCAACGGGTCTATGAAACCCCATTTCGCCAGGTTGTGTTTACAGCGGCTTACCTTGTTGCGCAACTGATTCAGATCCTTCCATATAGGCCACTTCAGATCACGTCTAGGTGGCAGATGTTCCTAGGGTACGCTGTAATTAACTTAGCCACCTACTGGGCTGAAATAATCTGAGGAATTGACCATCATCATCATCATCTGCCTAGCCTTTTCCCAACTACATTGGGGTCGGCTCCCAGTCAAGCCGGATTCAGCTGAATACCAGTATTTTACGCGAAGCGGCTGCCTACCAGACCTCCACAACCCATTAACTGGGGAACACGGTACTTCTTGGCAAGACTGGTGTCAGATTTTCTGGCTTCTGACAATCCGTAGTGACTGCCAAAGATCTCCAAATGACAGCCGGGACCAACGGCTTAACGTGCTTTCCGAGGCACGGAGAAGTCTCGTTATGTTAAGATGGTCACCCATTCTCAGACCAACCTCGGCAAGCGTTGCTTAACCTAGAAGATCGACCCGTGCGGCTGTTATAATTTAGTCACATGCTGACCCGAAATAATCTGAGGAGTCAACCATCGGCTTGAAAAGAAAAAGATCAATATTGATGTCAGTAGCTTGGGTACAAGGTTTTTTGAGTGAAAACTATACTGCTTCTGATACTCTTGGAACGCCTGTGATCCTTGAATTGTGACGAAATCAATACGAACTACAGTTTCAGTGACGCAATACATCCATTTAATTTATCCAAAATATTATTTACTAGCAGCGCCGTTTCGCTCCCGTAGTTCCCGTTGCTTTGGGAATACGGGGATAAAATATAGGCTGTGTTACTGGCTCAAATACATAATTCCCAATAAAGTTTTTGTATTTCCACTGTTTGAGAATCTGCGCCTGCCGCACCCCAGAAGATGGGATGATACAAGGATATCAACACATGTTGCATCCTATATCAAAGGCCTACCCACCTTCCAAGGCATTATGGTCATCCCTAAATGGGATGACCATAATGCCTTGGAAGGTGGGCCTCTACCATCCTATCACCAAGCCAAGCCAAGCCATTTGGTTCTAATACAGCTGGCACCCCGGCGGTGACAAGAGCCCGCTAGATGATTTCCTTAATACATACATACTATATAATAGGGATGTTTCCTGAGTAAAAAATATATGACTATGTTTAGTCCGTCAGTTAGATTATAGAAAAAAATTGGACACGTATTTTTTCCTTTAACAAATCTATAAAAACTGGCGAAGATACAAAGATCAGGAGTGGGGGCTTGTGACGTCACGGCTCGGTAAAAATTGTAGCGAGTAGTGACGTCACACGTGTTTTCAACGCACTGTATCGTCTTCATTTTTTGTTTACGTGAAAAAAGAAAAAATACGTGTCCAATATTTTTTGGAAATCTACCTGACGGACTAATTAGATTTTTTTTTGTCAACTACCCTATAATACTACGTGCTATCCGACCCGCGCTTCAATATTTGCTAAACATTCTTCCTTAATATTTCGGCATTCGAATTTTTCGTCCCTAAATCAGAGGACAAATTTTTTCACACAAAATGAATGACTTCCCCGACATCCCTTAGGATTATATTTTAATTTACGATGTTCGGTTTTTAATACCCTACCACAAATTGTGCTGATGATTAATAATAATTTATGCTTTTTGAATTAATTAAATAATTCAGCGACCGATAAACTCAGGTAGGGGAAGGTATTGGTAATTTAAGTCTGCTGTGCTTTTGGAAGGAAGAAAATCTTGTTTCTTTTTAAAAATATGCAAATTGTTATTTTCTCCTAACAATCTACATATTTTTTTCAAATTAACGACTAATTCAAGTAGCTATACTAACTGATTTCAGACGAGTTTTTCAATGAATTATATATTTCCAAGCACCAAAATAAAATTTTACAATGGCGCGCACGAGGGTATACAGTTTTGGCAACGATTTGTCTCGTCTTGATATATAAGTACCTGAAGCTGTAGTTGATTGTTTTATTAGTGCTGTTCTCTGTATTTTTTATGTTTTATTAAGTATATTTTTTATATTATTTATTTGTTTTTGTTATATTTTTTGGAATCATAACTTGTTTTTCAACCATATTTTTGTACACCAGCCGTGGTCAAGCATGTTGAGCTAAATATTATCTTTTAACATACCATATATACAAAAGAATACAATATTATCTGAGTTAAGTAGCAACCAAAAACCACTAAGGTTTAAACTTGTGCTATCATGAATCTATCTCAATATCAAATGAATGATATCTGACCCCCCAAAATGAAACTGTAATTAACATATCTCTATTTTTGTTCACAGCGCCCCCAACTGCAGTGGAGATCGCCAACCATCCTCCCAATTCGAAGCTAGAGGTCAAAGAAGGGGAGGATGTGTCCCTGGAATGTCTGGTGAAGAACGCCAAGCCAGCTGCCAGGATCGTGTGGTTCAGAGGGAATGTGGAGCTGAAGGGAGATAAAGGTAAGGAACAGAGTTATTCTTAAGAACTTACTGAATAAACTATGCATGGTACGTTTATCTACTTAAGAGCGTGTACGCCGTATGGCATTTCATACAAATTTTCAAGTCACTATTTTGCAAAATTACTGAACCGATTTTAATGAAACTTCACACATACAAGCAGGACTAAAAATTAAAAAAAGATAACTGGAAATTTATGTTTGTATGGAAAAATTAAAATGGGTCTAATTTAACTGTAACACTATTTATCGAAAGTGTTTTCAACTTACTTTTTAGTAGATATATGTATCCTGCTTATATGTGTGAAGTTTCATTAAAATCGGTTCCGTCATTTCGGAAAATAACGACTTGAAAATTTGTATGAAATGCCGTTCGGCGTATACGTTCGTAAGTCGCGTTACCATCACAGACACACTAGAAAGAGAAATAAAGAGATAGCAGGGTCTACGTTCGGGCCTCTTCGAACACCTTCGGCTGACATCGGGCAGCGGCGTAAGACGCGCGCCTTCACCAACATCGTACCTACTGGAGATTTCAATATCTTCAGTTTATACGGTCCACCGCTATGCTAGATAAGTCCCTAAAAAGCCTATGTATATACCTACGTATCTGCTCATAGACAGATACACCAAAAGTAAAAGGAAAGCTTATGGAGGGGGTTTAACGCAAAATACGACGTAGAACCACCCACCACCCATTTTGTGGTTTAATTCTATAAAGTTCACTTCAAACTCATTGGTTACGCAAATCGAAAGCGAATTCATTTGTTTTTAAAGCAAACAAAGGACTCAAATTTCGAAGTCGAACACGACTCGAAAGACGACGATCGACGATCTCGATTTGCGAGTTGAGAGACTTTTTTTTTTTTAATAAAAAGAAAGAAGTAAGTAATATTCAAAGAGTAACAATTTTATGATATCATTGCCAACGATGGGTCTCTTGAAAACCGGAATACCAAACATTTGATTCATTCTATTTCAAAAACTCTCCAACTTTTCAATTTTGCTACAAATCGATAAAACAGCCACAGTGCTGCATGGAATCGCAACACTACCGCTAGGGACTGAACGCTCTTGTAGAAAAGGTGTCGATGTGTCGACGGCATACCTCTTGCAAATCCTTTGGGAACAGACCTTTCAATATGCTGACCATGTACTAGATAACTAGTTTTACTATGCTATCGTAGCAGATAGCTTGAAACTGGCAGATATTTTATGTTCTTGAGACTGAAAGTTAATTTCTGATTTCCTGAAGAAATGAGCTTCAAAGTCAAATCATTGAACTAGTGACCTATTATTATCACTACAGTTTAAAGAATCATTCTGAAGAATTGTTAAAATAAACAAGAATTAAAAAAAAAAACTTCAATCGACGGTCATCAGCTTTTCTACTGGACGTGGAATTGCAACCATGAATCTATAGTGAAAAAGGGATAGCGCTATTTATCCTGTATAGCTCCGTCTCTCTCTCAAAACGGATATTATGAGGGTATTGGCACGTTATAGAACGGAATCAGAACATTATCAGATAATGAGATATTGCTTCTAGCAAAAAGGAGGCCGGTTAACGATTGCCCCCATACATGTATATATAACTCAAATACAAAGGCAAAAATGTAAAGAACAGTTATTTTTTTCATGATTGAGGGCAATGACCCCTTTCAGGTTTTTTGTTATATCTGTTGATTCTTTTTCATTTAGTTTCGAGTTACCCAACCTTTCAGAAGGGTACTACAAATTTTACAGTATTGGCTATCCCTCAAAAAGGTCAAGTGGGGTAATCGTATCTGTTAGCCCTTGAAAGGCTAGATTGTACGAACGTTGATGCGGATTAAAAGGATTCTAGGTTGTGGTTTTCGTTTTTTTTTTTTGATATCATCAAATGAGTGCTTCAGCTCTCGGAGCGGAAAAATTATCGGTTTACAATCTCTCGGAATGACTTCAAGAGAATATTTTGATACGTAAAAAAGTTGACAATACATATATCGAAAGTTTACGATCTCGCTAGATGTTTAATAATCTTATCCCTACTAATATATAAATTAGAATGTTAGTTTGTTTGTTACGCTTTCACGCGAAAACTACTTAACCGATTTGAAAAACTCTTTCACCACTAGAAAGCTACATTCACCTTGAGTAACATAGGTTATATTTTATCCCCGTATTCCCACGGGAACGGGAACTACGCGTGTGAAACCGCGGGACGCTGCTAGTATATCATATAATGTCGACCTGAGCGTTGATGTTAATTTAAAGAATGATACAAAACAACAGCGTTTTGGCTGAAGCTTCGATATGCCACCCCAGTGCAGCCATCTAAGTGAACGTCAATTTAAAAAAAAACAGCATCACTACTTACATAGCTTTTTCAAACAGAGATATAGCATTTCATTTTCAATATTTGTTCTAAAACTCTTTGACGTAACGCAAAAAGTAAACAGACAAATCAAATATGGGAGACTGTATCTAGTACGTAGCAGTCTACAGCCACATTGAGAACTCGTAAACAGAAAAACAAATGAGTATGGAAACTTTTAATCCAACTCGTTATTATAAAATCCAATATCGATTTAGCAGTCATCCGGGTTTTGAATTAATTTCAGTGTCTGTTTATACCTACATCTTACTAAAATTATAAACGTGAAAGTTTGTAAGTATGCATGGATGTTTGTTGCTCTTTCAAGCAAAAACTACTGAATGGATCTTGATGAAATTTGGCACAGATATAGATCATAGTCTGGAATAAAACATAGGGTGCTTTTTATCCCGGGATTATGTTCCCTTGGGATAATTTCCGACATTCACGCGTGCGAAGCCGCGGGCAACAGCTAGTAGGTTCATAGTTAGTTATCCGAATGTCACTGGAAATGTTTTCGATACCAAAATTTGTTAATTTGAGTATTTATTATTTATTTTTATTAAATATTTAAATGTTTGTCATCTATTTAGATAAATGTTAATTGCTTTTTAACCGACTTCAAAAAAGGAGGTTATCAATTCGACCCGTATTTATTCTCAATATTGGACCGAGGAGCTCATATCTGTCACAAATAAAAAAAGAATGTATATTCGGTCCTAAATACATATATAAATGTAGAATACCATGGTACAAGGTCCATTTAAAAAATAATATTTCTAATACTTAACTTTTTTTTCGATATCTGTGTTCTGAAAACCTCCATTCGGGGGGAATGGAGGTTTTCAGAACACAGATATCGAAAAAAAAGTTAAAAACTACCCTCAAACAAAACAATTTTGATATTAGTTTATTTCATCGAGCACTCCACTTGATAATTGGGTGGCCCAACTCTAATTGGCTCATCGTTACGTCTGTGGTACGGTCATTAATTAAACAAGTTTTCGATTTCAATGAGTAAACAATTGCACTGTGCTATTAACGAGGTTCGAAGGGTAGGGATGGGATGATATCGACAGATATCTGTAATTTACGATGGACATATCGATAGTTGAGTCAGCTATTAGTGATGTTCAAAGATTTAATAGCTGAGACATGAAGCTGTCTTTTTTGGGATAATCTTTCGCGATGTTTTGATTTTAAAGTTAAACATATCATACCTTTCAAAAGTAACTGTTTACATGCAATTTTACCAGTAAAAAATAAAAAAAAACTCCTGAAATAAAATTTCTTGTGTTTCACTAGACAGGAAAATATGCTTTAATTCCTGTTCCAAAAATTCAATCAAAAAATGAATAATCCAGCAGCTTACTGAGAAACGAAAAAATGAGGGAAAGGAAGATTGCCACCTACTTTCCTCCATTACTTATAACAACACTTTAAAAAACATGAAACCGTGCGACCATGAAACCAATCCATCTCAAATTTTTCGCATATTAAACAAAATAGAATGAACTGACGTCTAACCTAAGTTTACTGACAAATATTAATGAAAAAAACTCGATATCGACGCCCGTCACTACACGCAACTGCGAGTTTCGTGGCATAAAATATTAGGTGTCGATATTCGTTAGATGCATCACTAGAGATAATTATGGTATGCTAGCGTTACTAGATGTGTCAAAGCATTAAATAACTACTTTTGATTTATATAAATTTCGTATTTTTGAATTGCATTATTATTTTAGCTTTTAAAGGATGTGTGGGTAAAGTGAGAGGAACCACTTTGTCCAGCAGTGGGATTAAATAGGCTGGGTGTATAAATTGATCGTATACTCGTAATTAGTACCCGTTTCAGCTCAGTGACACTTTTTTTTTTTCTTTAATTCCATTTTAGATTTAATAAGGGTGCAAATTAATATAGAATACACAAAAATCGTGATAAGTACTATATGTCAGAAGATATTCTGTAAAATTTAACCCGTCAAAGTTAAATTAATCTGACATAGTTCCCACTCCGAGCGTAAATTGGCAGGAAACGATAGTTACGTTTTGTATCTATTACAAATGTTGCAATAGCAAAACCAATGATTAAACTTTATGGTTGTTTTATCCTTCAATAACGGTTTAAGATTTATCAACGTCAATTGGACCTATAGAATCATGAAAATCTCCGTAGAAAAATCAACTTGCTGCATATCACCTTTCCCACCAATACGCACAAAAACTTTTTGGAAATACCTCTTTTGTGCGTGTAGATGAGGACTGGACTTCCCTGCCGGAGTCTGCATTTCCTAATCAAAGAGATTACTTTTAGACAAGCGTGTTCCATCGTCGACATCCATCAGATGCCATTTTGGTCAAACACAAGCTTTTCAATAATAAAAAACACCCAATTTCAAGTCACATCCAGTCAATATACCTCGAATCTGCGGCTCTCCGAGTAATAACGGCATGTGACATTGACATGACCCCACCGCGTTCCATATTCCAAAGTATTTGGGAGCGAACGAAAAAAAAAAATTTGAATTTTCCCGCTTTTCTGCCCTGCCGCCATTTTTATCTGACATCGGGAAATCATTGAAGTTTTTAATTTGATTTCTTATTCGCTTTATGAAGTTACGATTGGTACCTAAATTGGTGTGATCCGGCGGTGTTTTTTTTTTAGTGTATTATGGATTTGTTTGTAGTGTTTTCGGTGTCCTATTTTTTGGTCTGTTTTAATAGAGTAGTCAGTTTTTTTTTTCTGCAACGGTGAGCACCTTTGCAGCCACCAAACGCACGTCTTTAACAGGACATCTCATCATCATCATCATGCAGGCCTTCTGTTGAGAATTTCATGTATGAGCTGCCCATTGACCTAACCTATTAGTTGCACACAAGACCATGATCTCAAAAGAAGTTGATTATATCACAAAAGTCAATTTGTATGGACTACTAGCTATTGCCCGCGACCTCGTACGTGCATATCCCTTTTTCCCCGTTCCCGTAGGAATTTCTGGATATCATCTTTTAGTGCACCTTTAAGAAGCTTAGAGAAGTGATTTCGGCTGCACGTTGTCTGTCAGTCACTAATCAGTAACAGAATAGTTTTATATCCTTACTAATATTAGGTATAAATGTGAAAGCGTGGATGTTTGTTACGCTTTCACGCGAAAACTACTCAACTTTGTACACATATTCTTGGAGGTATTAGAAGTAACATAGGATACTTTTTATCCCGGGATTATGTTCCCTTGGGATAATTTCCGACATTCACGCGGGCGAAGCTGCGGGCAGAAGCTAGTAAGTACATATATTGAATGATGATTTACTAAAAATGAAACATAATATGAGCCAATTAGCCTTGAGCTGAATGAGAATTATTGGATTCTGAGAAAATTTGATGAAAACATCTTAATACTGAGAAAATGGGATTAGATATATATTTGGTTGAAGATGATTTATTTTTAAAGACACTCATAAATTTTTTGGAATTGAAGACTGAGAGACTGCTTAAGATCGAAACATTAAGTTATAATCACCTGCTTTTTTAATGTACGTTTCTAATTCTATATTGAAGATGATAATTTCTAGCCAAAATTAAAGTCCAAATTGCTTCTACCCAAATCTTTACCTGAATCATATCGTATAAAACACGCTGTTATAATATCGCTGTGAAGAGAGCCACATGAGGCTTGCATGGCCTCGGATAGTGCGGCTATTTCAAGGATGAAGAATTTGGAAACCTCAGCTAATATATTGAAGAAATAAAAATAAATATAGTCGTGATATATGATGACATAAGATGAATATTTGGTGAAATACAAGAAGTGGAATAAGAAATGGAATAACATGTAGAAAAAGTTGCTTGGAACTATAATCATAGTAAATTTTGTGAGATAAATAATTTTGAACATCATATTTTGTAGATGGAAAATTATCACTTTGATTATTGTAAAGCAAATCTAAACCACAAGGGTTATGAATATGAATGTGGATGGATAGAAAGGGAGAGATAGGCCAAAGAAACGATGGATGGATTGTGTGAGGAGTGATATGAAAGAAAAAGGAGTTAGTGGTAGCGTGACGGCTGACAGGACAGAATGAAAGAAAAAAACATGTTGCGCCGACCCCAAGTAACATGGGATAAGGGCAGGAAGATGATGATGAAATCTAAACCACAAGAAATATATATGCATACCTACCTATACTTTTTTTTAAATCTATTTTCATGATACACACATAATTAAAGCTAACAAATAAACTTAACTTACAACAAAATAAAATATAGCATTAAAATGCGTCCTCAGCACTGACAACTGGTGATGTGCTCCAGAGACTGGCAGCATTGCCACGTTGAAAGGCAATGCTTAGCCACTAGCCAAAGTAAAAGTCAGCTCTTGGGTCACGGAACGTATCAACTAGCCGTTTCGATATTTCTTTGAAAAGGCTGTGAGCACGGCCCCATGACCCGAGAATATGATAAATTGGTAAATTGTTAAATAACTAGGTGTTAAGAATGAGGCAGGCGGTCATTCTTGTGTAAAACACTGTTATTAAACTGGATCAGGTTGGACTGGATATAAATGGCAAGATGTTAGATGACGAGTTTGTTTCAGGATGTTATTCAAACACAAACAGATACTCAAATCCTTCCCTTCATCGTGCTTCAGCAAAAAGTAAAACTCTAAAGAAATAACAACAAAAGATTGAACCTTACAGGAACACAGAATAAAACATATCCTTCATCTTATGTTATCTTGAAAGCAATTCATACAGGAATAATGTATCTCAATAGGAAGATGATATATAGATATATATAGTAGATAATAGCAGCAATAACACAGATACTGAAACCATCAAAGGGTCGATGCTGAAGGCTCGTTTCGTTAACTCGCTGCTCAAGTTATAGAAGATAGCGTTGAAGATATTTAAGTTGATAGAAATGTAGATGAAGATTGTACTCGACAAATTAATAAGTCTAAAGAAGGAAACAATTCATCCAAAAGTCTCTCTTAGTGATAAATCTGGCAATTTCAATCCAGATATTTTTCTTCAAACGTTAATTTCATACGAACTTTCATCCCATCGACACGCACAAAACGTTTTGGGAACATATTCACTGTGCGTGCAGCTAAGGAGTGGAATTCCCTGCCAGAGTCTGTGTTTCCTGATAGCTACAACCTGGGAGTCTTTAAGTCAAGACTGAATAGGTTACTTCTAGGCAAGTGTGCTTCATCTACGACCATATCATTGCTGACTATTAGATGAGATAGTGGTCAAATGCATATTGAAAAGCATCTTTAACCATTGTAAAATACAACAGTGTTTGAATCATTGATCTTTAGCCGATTATGCAGAAATAGAATGGATGCACCATTTATCATCATAACATTAATACCAAATATGTTCACTAACCCGCTGAAAATCTGACACCAGTCTTGCCAAGAAGTACCGTGTTCCCCAGTTAATGGGTTGTGGAGGTCTGGTAGGCAGCCGCTTCACGTAAAATACTGGTATTCAGCTGAATCCGGCTTGACTGGGAGCCGACCCTAATGTAGTTGGGAAAAGGCTAGGCAGATGATGATGATGTTCACTAATCCGCTGCCACTCCTAACATAAACCTACCACCAAGACATTTGTAAGCGTTTTGCGGTTTTCAAGCCATCTATTTATTGAAGGAAGGAGTTTTTGTGGTCGTCCCAATACCGAAGCTTATGGCAAATGGAGACTCATTCAGACTTATTAATACTTATGTCGCAGACAAAAATGTGAAGACACAATTTGAAACGTCTGCTGGAGGGAATTAGTTTTTTGTGGTACGTCTGAATGAAGTTTAGGTTATAGTCGAAGATTTATAGGTAGGCAATGATATGAGAAATGTGGGCCAAGGGTAGAAGTTATAAGTCGACAGTAAAAAGACTGTTGTTTTGCAATTACGGTATTTATTCGATTTTCATCGAGTAAGAACATTGGTTTCTCCACCAGAAACTATTATTTTTATGTTAAAGACAAGATCGAATAGGTTACTTTTTTATTTTATTATTTGAGATGGGTTTGCTCTTGACTCTAGTCTAGGTCACAGGTGACTGAGACAAAGTCGACGATGGAATAAGCTTACCCAGAAGAAGCATGTTCACTCTAACTTTGAAGAGATTAGGGTTGAATGCGTTCGGAAACACAGACGCAGGCAGAGAGTTCCAAATCTTTGCTGTGTGCATTAGAAGAGACGTTTGGAAATATAAGTTGAAAAGAACGCTCTAGGAACTTACTGCCTGAAAATATATAGGGCATGTTCTATCTGTAATTATTAATTAATCATAAATTAATAATAAACTAATAATATTTATATGAAATTTTAATATTAATATTAATTCGTATTTTATTTTAATAAAATTAATTTTCAAAAACTCGCCCTAGCAATGAAATTTCTGGAGTACTTACTAAACCTACCTTCTAAATCCGCGCGGTTACTAATAAGTTGAAATTAATTTAACACAAAATTGATGATGGTACTCCAACTGTAATATATACATTATTTTTTTTAATCAACCAAAGTGGCCATTAAGCAGCCAGAACCACAATCGTAAGTACACCAACGACTGCAAACGATAACCTCTACGAAGAGTGCTTAACACTCAGAAATTTTCAATAATACCCTCGGAAATATTCCCAAAGATTTCCTAATTAATGCCGTCTGAGCAGATCTGTCCAATACATGTCCGTGACTTCGATAACTTGGCCCGAAAATTTTCATTACAACCGCGCCGAAACTGGGTTGACAGATTTTAAAACGGAAGATTTAATTGGCTTTCGAGATTCGTACCAGTAGTGATAGGATTTATTGAGAATTAATTATTTTCGCCACTGATCCGGGATTTTGGATTTCACGAGTGGGTTTCGTCAGGTACCTACGGAATTTTGGGAAAGGTTCTTCTATATAGATGACCAGAGGCCCTTTCCGGATTTGCGAGGTTGGATATTTATTTATTTTTAATATATAGTCTATGTTACTCAGGGATAATGTACCGTTCTAATGGGGAAATCATTTTTGAAATCAGCCTAATCATTTTTGAGTTTATGCGTCACAAACATACAAAAATAGGTACTAATCTTTATGATGTACTAGCAGCGACCCGCTGTTTCACCCGCGTATTCCCGTTCCCGTCGGAACACGGGGATAAAATATAGCCTATGTTACTCAGGGTGAATGTAGCTTTCTAATGGTGAAGGATTTTTTTAAATCGGTCCAGTAGTTTTTGAGTTTATTCGTTACATACAAAAATGCTAATCTTTCCTCTTTATTATATTCATATAGAAGTGTTGATGTAATGATTTTTTGTTAGTTTTGTGTTTTACTCTCCTTTGTAGCTTTTGCAGATTGCCAGATAAAATATACTTATCTAGCGACTCTTTGAAAAGGGTATCTTGTTTCCATTTACTGGGTTGTGATAAGTCAAACATGCATTTGCTCCATAAAAATACTCTATTCAGATGCATAAGGAAAGACTGAAAATTACCAAAATGTAGTCGGAATAAGTCTAAGCAGTTTATGTTTATTTTCATTACTACATTAACGGGTAGGTAATACAAAAATCTTCTACCGAATTTCAGTACAGTTGGTTGATACCATTTTGAGTAAACCTTCGTTAAAGCTAACAAGTTAGTGACGTAGGTATGTAAGATTTGACAAGTACTTTTAAATCTACATAATATATAAGCATACATCCAGAAATGCCTACATCTCCCTTTCACTCACAACAAAGTCCCAAACGACAGTACATCAACAAACACATTCGTATTTTTTTCACAAAAAAACCTTCCATTACACCCGATGAGCAACTAATAACCCCCCTCCCCCCGAGCATACAAACAGAACGTTTAACGTGAACACTTTGTTCAAAATGGCCGCGTTTCGACAAATTCGCGCGCTTGAGATCTCAACGCATTACGTTTTGACGTCACCGCTAGTGTGGGCACACTGCGATTGGCCTGTGGGATATGTTTCTGTCATTTCTTTTTTTTTTGTTATTTGAAAATGGAATGCTAATGTGCAGTTTTGTTAGTTGACAGGACGTTTTTTAGTTGTCATGTGTAGTATTTTTGAAAAGTCCTTATAGTGTAGGAGCGACTAGTTTTTGAACGAACAGATCTTGAGACGTTTCTAATTTTTCGTAACGTTTAAGCGGTTGTTGCAATAATACAAAGATTTTTGACTACTAGGTATATAAATGCCGAGGTCGGTATGTGCATAGGTTACCGTCCATAATATACTCATCCGTGCCTTGGAACGCCCGATAAGCCTTTGGTCCCGGTAATCATTTGTATATCTTTGCCAGTCGAGGTGGAGTTACAGAAACCAGAAAATCTTACACCAGTCTTGGACCCATGGGTACCGAGTTACCCAGTTACTGGGACTGAGATTTGGAAGTCAGATAGACTGAATTTCCACGTTACATACTGATATTCAGTTTCAATTTTTTTATCTGCTGACTTTAATATAGTTAATACAGATAATTTACAAAACTACGTTTCAGTTTTACTAATTCTCCAAAAACACAATCCCCATGTTATCCCGAACTTTAATTCCCGGACACGACCCCCCTACATTCTCCACGGGCTACTGTCAGTACCTAGATAGCTTAAATTAAGCGCAAGTGTTCCCCAGTGTGTGATCACACCTTTACAACGTCGGAATAAAGCGCTCGCTTAAAATATGTAGTTATGTTAATGTCTGGGACGGCCTTTACAGTTTAGTAGTTTGTTTTAAACATTGTGTTTTGTTTATTCAAAATGTTAATGGCTCTTTGTTTAAATGGGTAACTGATGAATTAACAAGTCAATTTAGTTTTTGTTTCTTTTCATTTTAAACTTTACTAGCAGCGCCCCGTGGTTTCACCCGCGTAGAGAGAGCGTTCACGTGGCAATACGGGGATAATTTATATAGTCTATTTTTTTTTTGTTTTATTTAATTTATAAAAAAAAAAACGTTGCCCCACACTAGGATCTACTCCTGCATCGTGGGTGCGTTCACAAACATGTAAACTCACATACACAAGACACCCAGACCCGGAACAATTATCTGTAGGCCATACAAACATTAGTTCCGTGCGGGGATCGAACCCGCGACACGTAGCGCAGCAGCCGAACGCTCAACCACTGCGTCAACCGTGTAGTCGAACGAGCCTATGTTAGTCAAGGTGAATGTAGCTTTCAAATGGTGAAAGAATTTTTGAAATCGGTCCAGTAGTTTTTGAGTTTATTCGTTACTATACAAAAATCTTTCCTTATAATAATATTAGTATAGATCAGAGATTTATGCCTTTTTTGTACTGTTACTATATATTCTGTTTTATTTTGTTTCAGTGTCAAAAGAGGAAATTAAAGAGGTGGAGAATCCCAACGGAAACCCAAAGGCCATGAGATATACTACGGTATCCAGGTATGTATTTCATGGAAAGAGAATAGAATGTAGAGAGATAGAACGGGAAAGAGATATTTTTTAATGTTAGATGGATATGCTCTTGACTCTAGTGTAGGTCGCAGGTGACAGAGACAAAGTCGACGATGGAATGAGCTTACCCAGAAGAAGCCTGTTCACTCTAACTTTGAAGAGATCAGAGTTGAATGCGTTCGGAAACACAGACGCAGGCAGAGAGTTCCACTCCTTTGCTGTGCGCACTATACAAGACGTTTGGAAACTATTGATAGATAGAATGGGAAAGAGAATAACATCATTTATTTGTAACGTTTCAAGAAAAACTAGTATGTGGTACTTTTGTACTAGAAGATCTATTTAATATTGCTAATCATGCGTTTACCTATTCACTCTTGACTTAAAGACTCGCCGGTTATAAGCTATCAGGAAACACAGATTCTGGCAGGAAATTACACTCCTTAGATTCCATACACATATATATATAAAACCATGCTTTTTCTCCTAAGAGGTAGGCAAAAACTACAGACATACATAGAAAGAAAGAAAATAAATGTATATGGCACATACAGATGCACATAATGTAGATACAAATAAAAGGAAACTTAAATTTAAAACACATTGTGCGACCCGCGGATGCGCCAAATAGGTCCAGTTCAGCAAAAACATACTGCTACGATCACTATAGAAAACTTTATTTTCAGTTTATTATTAATCTGAGACAGCTGTCAGTTTAATGAGAACCCCAGATTACCTATAAAAATAAATATATAATAATGGCAAAAGTTGGGACGCTCAAACCAAAGCTAATGACCATATTTCTCTGCAAAATGAAAATACACAAAACATTTTAAATCTTAGTTTTAATTTCATCATCACAGGAACTTATCCCAATACCTACCAAATTTAACTAAAAAAAAATACAGTTTACTAGCCTAGGATAATTTAGCACTTATGGCAAAAACGTTTAAAACCTCATGATAAGAGCTGGTTATCGTCCAGATTATTCCCTACAATACAAAAAAAACACACAAATACCGCTGTTCCTCTATGAGGGTTACAAACAAAAAACTGAACACAACAGGAACACATCAAGTCCTCACAAGTAATTGACAACTGGTTGCAATAGGGACTTGACGTAAAAACTGGTCGCAGTCGCAACTATACTCCTTGATAGTTATGACGGCGACCGGTTGCTGACGCTAGTTTGGCCTGGAAAGGAATTTAGGGTTCAGTGAGACAACTGTGAAAAACCAAGGCTAGCTGTGATACCGGAACTTTCCTAATTTCTTGAACATGAAACTAACTAGGCGACTGGATATGTGGGCTACCTCTATACAATCGCACGCAACGGGCGGACAAATAGAATTATGATTTCTATAACTACTTATGACAATAAGAAGTCAAAATATAGAATTGGGTATTTTATACCCAATTCTATATTTTGACTTCTTATTGTTAAGAAGGAAGTAAAATGAGAGGCTTTTGCCCAGAATTTGAATATAAAAGCCTTAATAGAATGGTTAAAACATTGCTGATTATATTATACTAGCTGCTGCCCGCGACTTCGTCCCCGTGGAATCCCCGATTTTAAAACATTCTTTATCGCTCCTCCGCTCCTATTGGCTTAAATGTGATGATATATAGCCTAAAGCCTTCCTCGATAAATGGTCTATTCAACCCAAAAAGATTATTTCAATTCGAACCAGTAGTTCTTGAGATTAGCGCGTTCAAACAAACAAACAAACAAACAAACTCTTCAGCTTTATAATATTAGTATAGATTTTTGCCTGAAGTAAAAGGAATGGCCAGATGATAATATCATAATCAGCCTTTTAATGTACCCAATGCTGGGACTCAGGCCTCCTCTCTAGGAGAGGGAATGGGCCGTAATCCACCATGAGAGTCCAGTGCGGGTTGTTGAATATCACGGTCGTGTCTCCGAATTTTTGGTTCTAGGACACGCCGGTTTCCTCACGATGTTTTGCCTTCACCGTTTAGAGAGCAGTGGTGATGAATTGAATTACACAAAGTAATGCGCCTGGCTGGGTTTGGACCCGCGACCTATAATTCGTAAGTCGGGGCCGTTACCACTTGGCCACCACTGCTCCAAATGAAAACCCTTTAAAATACTACGGGTAAAAATATTACCTTCCGTTTAGGTTGCGGTCGATTCAAACTAACTATTTTAGTAGTTTAAAATTTTACTGTAATCACATCTAGCCCAAATCAAACTGAAAGTAAATATTGCTTTTAGTATGAGTTTTAGCAAAATTTTATGAAAACGTTCAGTATTCATTGTTTATCATTAACACGGTAAGTATATTTCAAAAGAAACCTCAATACTCGGTCCTTTTTATAATTTTAATGACTCCGAAAAAACATCTTAATTATCCCCTACTTTCCTCCGTCAATCAATTAATTCTGAAACGAAAAATGCTTGCTAAATCCTATTAAAAAAACAAGGCATCGTCATTAAATTTTAATACAAATTCTAATAAAGAAATATTAGATTATTCCCTTAGACCCTACCTAACCTGTGTCAAAATTTGACAGCGATTGTGTCAGAAACAAATTAGTTTCAGCTACGGAACCATTTCCTTTAATATAATGTTTAACTGACATCATATCATGATGTTTAGGGTACCGTAATTTTGTTAACGTTTTGGACCCTTGGTGGAAATTATGGGGTTACATACCTGAGTTAATTTAAGAGGGGTTCGTGGGTTAACCTGACAAACAGATCGATAAATTCTGAAAGTTAAGCTTTTCTTGACGCGGTCAGTTTAAAGATTTTTTACAAGAGGACCCTCAGACTTTATGCTTAGAAATTTGATTCTTCGGTAAGGTAAAGTGTATGTATGTAAGTGAACACACGAAAAACAAAGACTTCACTTTACTCCTACCATCTTTACACACTCTCCTACGATATTACTAAGTGGAAAGTTTTTTTGTTGTTGTTTGTACCGAATAATCTCTGAAACTACTGGACTGATTACAACCATTATTAACCATTGGAAAGCTACATTATCAGCGAGGAGCATAGGTCCATATTTTATCCCCGTATTCCCATGGGAACGGGAACTATACGGATGAAACCGCGGGGCGGTGTGTAGTGCGCGGTTTCGCTATGGAAGCTTATTACTCTGATATTACACAGGGCAAACACATAACTATAAAATAGAACGTATATAAGCTTCTTCTTGGGCAGTCGAACAAAAATGAGCGTGGTTTTACATCTGCCTACCTTGTATTATTCCGCAGATGCGTGTTTTTTAGATTATAAAAGTACATTTTACAGAAATCATTACCAAAAAGTACGAATAACAATTTCCAAATAACCCAACATGCCATTGTACCCTTAATTTGCGTAAAACAAACTCAAAAACAGTTTGAACAAACATCACGTTTTGTAACGACGTAAACTTTTCATGAAAATTGTTAAAATTTTGAAAAGTTTTCACCGGGAGTGCGTTGTAGGCTGAACTGAGTAATAACATGGCATACATACCAATTATGTTTCACTTTAATGTTAGTAGAAATACAGAGTTGCTTTTCATTCGTTTTATTTTTTTATTTATAAAGGATTATAAATAAAAAATATTGAAGGGAGAGCAGTGGTGGCCGAGTGGTAACGGCCCCGACTTACGAATTGTAGTTCGCGGGTTAAAACCCAGACAGGCGCATTACTTTGTGTAATTAATTTTATCGCCACTGCTCTCAAAACCGTGAAGGAAAACATCGTGAGGAAACCGGCATGTCCAAGAACCAAAAATACGAAGACATTTACGAACCCGCACTGGGCCCGCGTGGTGGATTACGGCTCATTCCCTCTGCTAGAGAGGAGGCCTGTGTCCCAGCAGTGGGAACGTTAAAAGGCTGATTATATTTATAAAGGATTACCAATAGCTTCTGTATAAATTGTTTCTTAGCATATATCTAAGTATACCTACTAATATGGAACAGGAAAGATTAGATTGTATGTTTGTCTTGAATAGGCTCCGAATACCCTGAGCCGATTTGAAAAATTCTTTCACTGTTGGGAAGCTACACTATCCCCGGGTGACATAGGCTATATAATTATTATCCCCATAGTAACACAGGAACTATGCCGGGGGAACCGTGGGACGCTGCTATCTATCTATCTATACTTATAATAAATCTGTAGAGAGGTCAATTCTGTACAAGGAATATATTTTCAAAATAACTATCAGGGGGTGATTAGTGATCGATACTGGTGCCAAAAATGCAATCAGTAAAATTTTTGTCTGTCTGTCTGTCTGTCTGTCTGTATGTTCTTTATAGAAACAAAATCTACTCGACCGATTTTAACGAAACTTGGTGCAATTATTCTTCATACTCCTGGGCAGGTTATAGTATACTTTTCATCACGCTACAATCAATAGGAGCAGAGCAGTGAAGGAAAATGTTGGGAAATCGGGAGAAGTTACTCCATTTTTTAAGCTTCCGTCGCGTGTGTAGCCTTAATGGTTAAAGTTACATAGAAATCATGTATGATGGAAATGTTTTACATAAAATTATCTAAAAAATATCTTGAAACAGCATATGTCTATCTTTTATGGTGACTCACAATAACACGTGTAACTCCCGATAGCTTAGCAGTTCGGAGCTTTCTGATTATATTTGTTTACTAAAAAAGTTAATTCATTATTACCTATTCAATAAAAAAAAGAATCATAGAAATCGGTATAGAAACACCAAACTTATACATGAATACATTAATAAGCCATCGCGCCGGAATCATGCTGTAAGATGTTATTGTGATTATTTTTGTGTAACTTTTGTTGCTATTTTATAAAATAGGTAGGTAGTTATTTTAGTAATGTTTAAATATTCGTTCAAATTATTAATAGTTTCAATTTTATTTATTTTTAGGTGAAGTAATAGTAGAAGTAGGAGCATAGATTTTTAGATACCGATAGGTTAGTTTTGGCTAATTTATGTTCTGTTTTTTAGTATTGAGTAGGTAAAAGCGTAGATACTTTTATTAATTAATAGTTATTTTATTAATTAGTTATACGTAGTTATAGGTATTTATTTTTAAGTGAAGTAGGTATAGGTTATTATAATAATATAATTTTGCACAGGCATTTCAGCTTTACTTTAATTTCTTTTTTTGTTGTAAGTTGTACATATTTCACACACACAAAGTGATCTATCAATGCACAGCCCAAACCACTGAACGGATCGGGCTGAAATTTGGCATGCAGGTATATGTTATGACGTAGGCATCCGCTAAGAAAGGATTTTGATTAATTCTAACCCCAAGGGGATAAAATAGGGGATGAACGTTTGTATGAAACTTTGTCAATTTTAAACCGATCGGGCTGAGAGTTTCAAAATCGGGGGTAAAGTAACTATTCCACGCGGACGAAGTCGCTGGCAGAAGCTAGTATTATATAAAAGCCTCTTTCTTACACAGATCTTCAGATACCAATTATATTTTACTAAATTTACAAAGAAAAAAATTACTAAAAAGCAAAATCTAGTAGGTATGGGACACACCTAAAAATCATCAATTAAAAATCAATTGTTTCAATTTGATGTTCTTTTTTATATGATTACCTATTCTTATTTACTTCTTATAACATCAGTTACCTGCTCGTGGCTAAATTATAACAGCCGCACGGGTCGATCTTCTAGGTTAAGCAACGCTTGCCGAGGTTGGTCTGTGGATGGGTGACCATCTTAACATAACGAGACTTCTCCGTGCCTCGGAAAGCACGTTAAGCCGTTGGTCCCGGCTGTCATTTGTGGAGATCTTTGGCAGTCGTTACGGATTGTCAGAAGCCAGAAAATCTGACACCAGTCTTGCCAAGAAGTACCGTGTTCCCCAGTTAATGGGTTGTGGAGGTCTGGTAGGCAGCCGCTTCACGTAAAATACTGGTATTCAGCTGAATCCGGCTTGACTGGGAGCCGACCCCAATGTAGTTGGGTAAAGGCTAGGCAGATGATGAACATCAGTTACCTGGTAGCGAAAATCAATTCGCTACCAGGTAACTGATGTTATAAGAAGTCAAATCAATGTCAAAATCAGTGTGAATCAAATCAATCGAATCCGTTTTGGAGATGAAATGCAATCAGCGTATCTCCAAAACAATCCGTATCGACTTCCAAAGATCTACAAATGACAGCAGGAACCAACGCCTAAACGCGCTTTCTGTTTCACGGAGGAAACTCTCTATGATAAGATGGTCACCCAACCACAGACCAATCTCAGCAAGCGTTGCTTTACCTTGAAGATAAGTATTCATCTACTATACCTATAAAATACCCAATTTAATACTCCATAAAATAATTAAAACCACTTGAAATTCAACTCGGCATGAAAGAGTCCAACATTTTGATTTATTTAACATCAACAAACTACGAGTCGTGCTAGGCGAAATGTCACGTAGCTGAAAATTACTAAAATGCACTAAATTTATTACGGAGTCAGTTTCTCGGCTCAGATAAACGGGATTGTCCAACGCGGGGCAAGAAATTAGTGTGTGTGATTTGGGTTTTATTGTTAAGGCTTTGTTTTCTAAAAATAAAACTGTAGTTTTTTTAAATGAGTGGCGTCTCGCTGTTCAACCTGAGGTTATTGTCAGCTTAACCGGACTTGCCTGTGCTGGCCTTAGTATAATTTTATTAAAGCCCCCAGTCAGGCCTTATATAAAAGATACAAATTAAACGACTACGTGCTAAGGGCACCCCCTGAGGGGTACGGACCTCGGCTTAGGGCGTCGCTGGGGGGTAGAGAGCAGCTAGGGACGGCCTGGATCGTACAATAATTATTATTTAGGGATGTATTTAAGACCACATGCTCAGCGGCACGGGCTGGCTCGTGCAAGGGACGGGGTGGACATTGACGGGGAATTCGCGACGGGCCGCGGCGGCGAGGGCGGAAGGACGGCGGTCATGAATAACGCAGAGTAAAAAAAATCAAAGTTTTTCTGATTCGAAAGCAACGTTCAGATTCGCATCTCAGACGCAATCTGTTAAAAATGCGGGGAAATTAGAAGTGCACTTGCGAGCTTGTGACTGAGAACCGAATGCGAACGTTGCTTTGAAATTTGTTGAATTGGAATTGTAGGATTCTTCAACATGCCTCAAAGAGATACGTAAGCATAGAAGGCGGGATTCGCTAGGGTCAGTGCCTGCCGGGTTTGCTGAATTAGTTCGAAAGCGCCACCAACGCGCTGGAACGCAAAGGGCATTTGGAGAAGTACGGATGGGTTTTAGTCAGTAAAAGTGTGAAACTCCCTTCCGTGCAGAGCGGAAGAAATCAATTTGATGATTTTCCATCCATAAAAAAAAAACAGAATTTTCAAGAAAGGATTTTTAAACATATGCTCTACTGTTAGTATAGTACAAATTCATTTTTGTATAAGTCATTTCTTACTATATTAAAATAGGGATGTTTCCTGAGTAAAAAATATATGATTATGTTTAGTCCGTCAGTTAGATTATAGAAAAATATTGGACACGTATTTTTTCCTTTATCAAATCTATAAAAACTGACGAAGATACAAAGCATCAAAGATCAGGAGAGGGGGCTTGTGACGTTACGGCTCGGTAAAAATTGTAGCGAGAAGTGACGTCACACGAGTTTTCAACGCTTTGTATCGGCTTCATTTTTTGTTTACGTGAAAAAAGAAAAAATACGTGTCCAATATTTTTTGGAAATCTATCTGACGGACTAATTAGATTTTTTTAGTCAACTACCCTATTATCATTATTTGCACGTATACGCATAAGATTTATATAAAAAAACTTAAATTTGAAAAGAGTAACTATGGAGTTTCTTGTCCGTTCTTCTCCATAAGAATCTACCTTTGCGAATGGCCGCTAAAGTCACTTTATTATGCTAACTTTTAATGATGACGTTCAAAAGTGCCAATTAATGGCCTAATTGAAGTAAACGTTTTGACTTTGAATTTGGATCTCATATATTTAAAACAATTACAAGAATATAAGTGTCCTTTTTGAGTACCGTTTAAGATGTATTAAAGATTGATTGATTGGATTGGAACGGCAGCTGTTTTCAAATAGCTTAAGCAATTTTAGGCAAAATATTATCAGCCTTATTTAGTATTACTTACTGCAAATGTTGCTACATTTAAAAAAGAAAAATTTTCTTTAACGTTGTTTACTTACAAGAACAATAGTTCTAACACGTTTTCTCAGTAATACAACAATGTAGTTTGCACCAAGCTTCTGAATTACAACAAAGTTACTCAAAGTTTCTCAGCTATTCCATTTAGTAAAAACCTTGAATACTACCTAAAGTATGGTTCACTCTACGAAAAACATGGCACCTCATTTTATAGCAAACCTTCACGACTTTGTTCCTCAAAGTGTTAGGCAGAGCTATACCTATGTAAATCTATGGCACGCCACTTTTGCTGCGATAATTCCCCTCTTTGAGGAGTGGTTGGAGAGACGCCACGGCATCCTCGCCTTCCGCCTGACACAGGTGCTCACCGGACACGGCTGTTTCGGGAGGTACCTGTTTCGGATTCAGCGAGAGGACATGTCCGGGTGCTAACACTGTGTAGATCGCCCGGAAGACACGGTGGAGGTCTGCCCTGCTTGGGCGGAGCAATGCCGTGTCCTCGTCGAGGCTATCGGCAGCAGTGACCTCTTGCTTCCGGCCCTGGTTCAATCCATGGTCTAGAACGAGGAAGCTTGGAAAGCGATCACCTCCTTTTGTGAAGCAGTAATGCTAGCGAAAGACATTTGATGATTTCCCGTCCAGAAAAAAAAGCGGTACCTATGTATTGTACACACATTTAACAAATAAGTCCTACATAATTATGGTAAGCCTGTTTCCAACAAAAGGGCACTCACCTAGATTCATTCTCTAATATCATCATCATCTGCCTAGCCTTTTCCCAACTATATTGGGGTCGGCTTCCAGTCATACCGGATTTAGCTGAATACCAGTATTTAACGTAGAGCGGCTGCCTACCAGACCTCCACAACCCAATAACTGGGGAACACGGTACTTCTTGGCAAGACTGGTGTCAGATTTTCTGGCTTCTGACAATCCGTAACGACTGCTAAAGATCTACAAATGACATCCAAAGGTTGTCTGTAAGAGATTGCCTTGTGCGATAAGACCGCCCATTGTACACTTGTTTTTATAAAAAAAATTTCCTGTTATTATTACAAGGTGTACAATAAAGTATATAATAAATAAATAAATGACAGCCGGGACCAACGGCTTAACGTGCTTTCCGAGGCACAGAGGAAACTCGGTATGTTAAGATGGTCACCCATCCACAGACCAACCTTGGCAAGCGTTGCTTAACCTTGAGGATCAACCTGTGCGGCTGTTATTCTTTAGCCACGAGCAGTCTCTGCTGCGGGTGCTGCGACTCCTGGTTCTCGGGAGGGGGCTGAAATGGAGTGCCAGTAATGGTCCTATCGCAGCTTCCTCCAGAGACAAGTCGGCCGCTGTGCTATTGCGCAGTGGCTGATGCCTGTGGACGGTGAGCGTGGGTAGCTCGCCGTCCGATACCAGGCTGAGTCGACGACGCGTTGTGCTTCACGCGCGCCTCAAGGAGCCGTCAGCACCAGAGACGGGGCCCCATAGGGTCGGTGTCTGCTAGGGTTGCGGAATTTGTTCGAAAGAGTTACCGCGGCCCTGGAACGCAAAGGGCACATGGAGGAGCATGGGTGGGTTTTAGTCAGTAAAAGTCTGACACTCCCTACCGCTCCACCCAGAGCGGGAGGGGTCATTTGATGATTTCCCATCCAAAAAAAAAAAAAAAAGATCCTCATTCAGCAGTACCGCTGGGCCACTCAACCAATGAGTAAATTCCACATTTTTCTTTACCCTATCAAATAAACATAACGGTAGTTATCCAACATAAAATTAATTAACGAAAAATATACAAATATCGTTTATGATTCATGACACGACTGTATCCTGTCATAAAAGAATATTTTATTTTATTTTATTTATCACGATATCATTCCTTTAATGTCGAACGGTGAGTTGGCAAATACATCCGCTGTTTTTTTTATTTATTTTCGACCGTGTTTTATTTGTGGCGGTGGTAAATAAATAAAATTGGGAACGCAGCTTTTATTTTTCTTTTTGTAATTATTGCGTGTGACTTTGTTTTAGGCTGAGGCTACATTAGACCGCGACGCGACCTGCGACGCATGAGCGATTAAAACAAGTAAATGCTCACGTATATGGGTACACCGTACATCAGATATTACTAGCGATCTTTGATTTCTTTATGCGATAGGAACTACTGTAATCACGGCATCGGCTACATCAGCATATCAGCGAAATGAAACACAGCACAATGAAAGTATTTCCAAAACGTTTTGTGCTGGCTAGAATGCCTATCATGTACCGGTGGCCATAGGGCTTTTTTGTGTGGAGTGGAAGAGAGTGTCAGACTCTTACTGACTAAAACCCATCCGTGTTCCTCCAAATGCCCTTCGCTTTCCAGAGCCCCGTCCTTTTCGAACAATTCCGAAACCCTGGCTAGACAGTTGTGCAGCAGCCTCTGCTATTAAGTACATATATAATATAATAAGCCATAAAACCTAGTTGGCAAGCTTGGCTCATTACCGGACTGTCTGCCAAGATCGATCATTGTTTACGAAGAGGTTAACGTCTCTATTGACATTATGTAAGGTATTACTGGTGACATTTATGTCTTAACTAGCTTCTGCCCGTGACTTCGTCCGCGTGGAATAGTTACTTTACCCCCAATTTTGAAACTATGAGACCGATCGGTTTAAAATTGACAAAGTTTCGTGCCTTATTTTATCCTCCTGGGGGTAGAATTAATCAAAATTCTTTCTTAGCGGATGCCTACGTCATAACATCTATCTGCATGCCAAATTTCAGCCCGATCCGTTCAGTGGTTTGGGCTGTGCGTTGACATTTACTAACAAAATTTAAAAAAAAATGCATTGTTTTACAAATTATTCAGTACTTTAAAGAATACTTTGTAGTTCAATGCATTCTGTTTTCAAAGCCTCTTCCCATTGTGAAAAGAATAGACATTCGAGCAGATAGAAAGAATATGCTCTATTGTATACCAAAAATAGTAAAACAGTCAGAAAGAAAATTGCTTTAGTTCGCATTACATTTTTAACTGCACCCCATGTTTTTATCTCGAACAAAACGTCCTACGATTTTTCCAAAACCCAAACAAGAAACATTGACTGACAGTTAAATCAAATTATTACAAAACCACTCGTACAAAAATGCCGTCGCTCAAAAACCACAGGACTAAAGTCTCGCATACAAAAACTTTAAGAAAACTCCTCAAACGTGTACAAGTAAAAAACAACAGACAGTCACATCTAATCCTGTACTCTTAAACATGTGTACTACCATTAAAAGCAAGTCACAAAGACTGCAATGAAATAAATTCCGCATTATTGCAGATTTAACCCGATATAACCGGATTAAACCGGATCCGGGACGTCGCGCAAGTGACAGGGAGGGAATTACGGGACTCGTCCCGTCTGAAATTAAATGTGTGGCCACAATGGCTTGATGTTTTTAGGAATTTCTGTGAATTTTCGCGGATATGCTGCACCGTTAGTGCAGAACACGTTTTGGGTGTTAATTCAACTTTGTAAAGCCACATTAAGATTTTGTTTTGTTGGTGTGTTTCATAAAATAAATCTCACTTTTGCAAATGAAGTCTCCTTCAAAACATAAGAGCATAAACAAATAAATACTTAACAATAATAATTAATGTTCTTTGAGTCCGAACTAGCGACCTGTAACAGCCAATAATGGAGACATCTCAATTTATTGATAGGCTAGACAAGTGACATTTTGTCAGCAGTAGCGTGGCGAAGCTAATTTATCATTTTAACAATCGCATTTGCCTCTTTATCTAGAGCCAGAGGTCCCTCATGAAGGTGTGATAAAAATGTGCTGATAAGAACTATGTACCAGTAGAGTAGAAATACTCTTCATTGTACACAATAACAAACTACCTACATAAGAATTAAAAAAAAGTAGTCTGTAAAAAACTTTTTACAGACTACTATTACAGACGTACCAATCACATTGAGTTTTATTGTGTTGTGTTGTTGTTATAATTAATTGAATTCTCGTATCTACTCTTATTTTTAATTTATTGTTTTTGTACAATATCGCATTGGGTAACTGTAATGATAGCTGTATGTATGTTTGTAAATAAATAAAAAAGTATATACATTATTTAGATTTTGATTTAGTTAGGTACTCCGCGGTTTAGAACTATTTGAATAAAAAACCGACCAAGTGCGAGTCGTATTCTCTTTCTTTGAATTCTGTGAATAAAGAAAAAAAATAGGTGTCCAATATTTTTTGGAAAACTATCTGACGGACTAATTAGATTTTTTTTGTCAACGTCAAGTGTCAGATCGGCACACTAATAACTTACTTAGATCACCATACAACTTTTATCTGAAGAATATGTTTGACGTTTTGACAGCTTTTGTATAGAAATTATGTCAAACCGCCATATTTATTCCTCATATAGAAGTTAACTGATGTTTGAAAAATCGGCCCTTAAATAAATACCTAGTTTAAATACCACCAAAGCCTACCAATTGTGGAAATATAGTCGTGATGTTTGACCACACATAACATAGTTGTATCTTATAAAAACCAAATAACTTTACCCACCCATCTGCCCTAGTTTTCATCGCGATCTCTAAACTAGGTTTTCTTAAACCATATACTATGCATAGCATATTTACGATATCGTGTATCTGAACTAGAATCTAGCTTAGAGTCACGTCTTGTAATAACGGTTCCGCATAGATATTTTACACCCTTGTATCTATTCATAAATAGAAAAATATGTATGTTACATGTTTAGCACTTATTTGGGTCAAGATGTTGCTGTGTGAAATTTCTTGCAAAAGCTTAGTACTACTAGTCTTTTCGCGAGGGTTTGCTCCCGTGTGAATTCCTCCGGAAAATATTCATTTTTTTTTTCTAGGTGGGAAATCATCAATTGACTTCTTCCTTCTCCCGCTCTGGGTGGAGCGGAAGGGAGTGTCAGACTCTTACTGACGATAACCCACCCGTGATCCTTCTAGTGCCCTTTGCGTTCCAGGGCCGCGGTGACTCTTTCGAACAAATTCCGCAACCCTAGCAGGCACTGACCCTATGCCACACCTTCTTGATGATAGTACCCTAAGACAACTTTTAAAAATTCCAAATAACTTCCTAGTTTAGTAAACAAATGTATTCGTTTGAAAGTAAACGAGCTAGCAACAGATGTGGACAACAGCGCCGTAGCACACAAAGTAATAATATGCACCGGATGGCGAGTCTTAGAAAATAACAACATGAATGGGAAAAACTTCATCTTTTACTTTGCTTAGAGTAAAAAAGATCCTTTTTTATTTATTTATTTAACAATTTATGTACACACAATTTAATAAAAATATAAGAAGAAGGAAACAGAAAAATAGGTACAAAGTTGACGCTTATTTCTATAGAAATCTCTTCCAGCATACCTGCGATAGGAGAGTCGAGTAAAAAGAGATGTAGACATTGTGTGTAAAAGTATTGAGTAGGAAAAATGAAAACAATACAGTTTAAATATAACATACAATCCATAATTATTATACTAATATATACTAAATAATATTAAAAGTTAAATAATAATACATACATATACGCAACTAAGATGTTTTTTGTGTTTTTTGTTTGTTTTGATAGGCCAAAGAATAGGGCGTGTTTGATCACTATCTCAGTTGTTGATAAACGATGAAATGGCATTGAATAAATAACAACAAACAGCAAATACTATGGGGTGCCAGCCACCCCTACAAAACCATAATGGCATGCGACCACGTCTTCACCTTGACCATTTTTATACTTGTCTTGATTTCTGTCTTTGATTGATGATTTCTCATTCATTAAAAAATACCGTCTTTTTCTTTGTATAATTCCTCACACAATCCTTGAATTATTTCATATTCTTTCATCTCCATATTTAGTAGTATTAATCGCTACGCTTTTTCTGCTCCTTGAACTCGAATATTCTATAGCTACATAAAATCAAATGAAAAGACTTGAAACATTTCGTCTAGGTTAATCTAACAAATACTTAGGAAATAACTATGTATGGAGAATCTCCAAAGCCTAAACTAATAGATAGTTGCTCAAACTTCGTGCACTAATTTAATTTCTGATTCAATTCAAAATCTCTGCGGGAATGTCCTCTTAATTGGAAGATTAATAATGCTCTTAGCTGTGATATTCAAAGGCAGGAAGGCAGGAAAACGAGTTTTGATCAACACTGGTCTTTTTCAAAAGAAACTCTCTGCCTGCGTCTGTGTTTCCGAACGCATTCAACCCTAATCTCTTCAAAGTTAGAGTGAACAGGCTTCTTCTGGGTAAGCTCATTCCATCGTCGACTTTGTCTCTGTCACCTGCGATCTAGACTAGAGTCAAGAGCAAATCCATCTGACACTAAAACATAAAAATAAACTTACTAAAGCCAACTTAACTCTCATCAACCTTACATTCTGCAATATGTTCATAATCATCTTTTTAATGTTCCTACTGCTGGGACACAGGCCTCCTCTCTCTAGTAGCGGGAATGGGCCGTAATCCACCACGCGGGCCCAGTGCGGGTTGGCAATATGTTCAATTGATTCTAATCCTTATCTCTTTGTTCACAGAGTACACTTTAAAGCGACATCAGATGATGACTACGCCGACTTTACGTGCGAGGCAAGACATGAGGCGTTGCAAAGAGACAGCCCTATGAGAAGCACCGTCCAGCTCAGCGTGCTATGTAAGTAATATTTCAATGTACACTTTTTTCGTTTTGGATGGGAAATCATCATGACTTCTCCCGCTCTGGGTGGAGCGGAAGGGAGTGTCAGACTCTTAATGACTTAAACCCATCCTTTAAATCACATCCTTTCGTGTTCCTCAAAATGCCCTTTGCCTTCCAGGGCGGTAATTCTCGGTAATTCACGGTAATTCTTTCAAACAAATACCATTATCCTGGCAGATTCATAGATAGACTATAAGGCGTGTCAAAGAAATATATTTACAAAAACACATACACATTCGGGAAAAAAAACATAACCTACCTTCTGGAGCAATCAGACAAAAATATCCCAGACGAAGTCGCAAATCTATCAAAAACACTACCATTTTTCCATAATCATAGTCCTTGAAACATTGATTGAACCAATATAACTTGCCTAATATTATTTTCATGTAATATTTTATTATATATTACACAACGATCAGACAAATAAGTAATAACGACACTAATATTAGCGTTACATCTCCCGCGTCGTTGGTATTTTTGACACAATCGCATCAAATTGGGTCGTTCTCTCCTGCTGTGAGACGAAGTGAGATAATTACCTAGAGTTCGTCTGTAAAACTGTTTTCGAAAAGAAGCTACAAGTATCGGGTTCGATCCCGAGGTGGGTTTTGCTTAGTGAGTTTTAAAAATCCCATTTTTAACCAAAAGAGACGAATGTACAAAAGATGGAACATGTTGTAAATTATTTAATTTTAACTTTACTAACTATAAAATGTTAGGAAAAAATCGCTGAGCGAAATCTTTTTGCCAATATTTTTTTTTTATCTTTCCTCAACGATTGAAAGACGAAACTGGCTACAAAAACTACTGAACTACATTACTAAAAATACTACTGAAGATCATAACTTAAAAGAAGAGGTTACATTTAAAATTACAATTACAAAACTCTTCTATTTAAAACTGTTTATTCAACACTATTATCCATATCCATGGATAAGAAATACTCTGTCCTCAAAAATCCACGCCACAGAAATTCAATAACCAGACTCCACCACACATACAGTATGTTCAATATTTTTATTCCCTCTCCACTTTATAAGCGAAAACAACGCGAAAGTTAAGCGCCCCTACACACGATTTCTATAAACAAATTGTAAACGAAAGGTTCGTTTCAACAATACGACACGACTACGAGGCGACTTTTCATGAAACATTGAGGCTATGATAGATTGGGTTGTAGCGCCATCTTGTTTTGAAAAAAACTTTTACTTTAGTTATGGACTGGATAACAGCTTATTTTGTGTTTTCGTTTGTAGTTTTCTTACTTGAATATTTAAATAAACTGTTTTTGCATTTTATTTTGAAAAAGTACTTCAAATATAAAGAAATAAAGTTTTCCGTAATCTTTTGAAATATGTTGGTTTCGATAAGTTCTTGACTGAACTAAAAAAAAATGTTACGTGAACATTTGGAAAAATGGGTTTTCTTCTTAAAATTAATGTAATTTGCGTCTCGGATCCAGCAATGCCTGGGACTCTCAACAGGTTATCGGTCCACCTTGCGGGCGCTCTGCTAACGCTGCATCTTACTCTAATAACAATAAATAATATTTCTTTTACTCATTTTGTATTTCTACGTCACCCAGCTCATCTCCTCTAAAACAACTCTTCCACTTCGTTTCACAATTTCGCAACTCGGGTAGGTTTGTTTTCATCCGACGACACGGCTACGACAGACATGAATTATTAACAGACCGTTCGATTGAAACCGCTGGTTCAACGTTTACATTCAAGGAGTAACTAGCGTACAACGCCACCTAGTGGCGAAGTTCGGAAGATCTGTTTATTGTTTTGTCGTTGGCTTTTGGTAGGTGACCACGTCCAGGTTCGAGGCCACCCGATCCTTTTTTTCTGGATGGGAAATCATCAAATGACTTCTCCCGCTCTGGGCGGAGCGGAAGGCAGTGTCAGACTCTTACTGACTAAAACCAACCCGTGATCCTTCTTGTGCGCTTTGCGTTCCAGGGCCGTGGTGACTCTTGCGAACAAATTCCGCAACCCTAGCAGGCACTGACCCTATGGAGTATGTCTACGTTGCTGACGGCTCTTTGAGGTGCGCGTGGAACACTACGCGCCGTCGGCTCGGGTCTGGTTGCTATCGGACAGCGAGCCACACATAACTCGCCATCCGCAGGCCCGCGCCTACGGTGGCCGGGAATCGCCCTGCGTTTCCCGACGCCCGGGGCGTCTTCTTCTGTTGCGGCGGCTGGGGCGTGAGGTTTCCCTCTCTCGGGCCACCCGACCCTGGATGTGATAATAGAATTCCTCTATTAAATATGCTAGTTGATGGAACTTTTGTCCACTTATACACATACATAACGTTAATTATAACGTAATTTGTACTGTATGATCTATTAATCAATTATCATTAAGCAGCTCTTCTTTCCTACAAACATTGACGGAACAGTTTTTGCTCATAAAATAAACATTACCAAGACAGGTAGGTATTGCCCACAGTTGAGACTTTTATGCAAATCTAAGTACATTTTTAAGATGTTTTAAATTATTTACTTTTTCAACGTAAAAAAAAAAAGTTGAAAATCTTAACATCACCATGTAACTCAAGGCGGCACATGTTTTCTTAATAGTTTCGACCCAAATTTACTCAGAATTTAAATAGAGGAAACTGGGCTAAAACGGAATAGAGCATGTAAGTTTTCTTCTGCGACTCCCCTAGCTTTAATTTCGAATTTTAGAACTGGAAATTGCGTTGGGATATTCCTATTTCTTCATTGTGCAGCGCTAAGGAAAACAGACCGTCTGATTTACTATTTAAAGAACCATTTTGTGTCCACTTCTGCTTTGTTTCGCTGTGAATTTTCTGAACTTCTGTCCTTATTACGTTGGCTATATAGTTTCATTCTTGCTGCATTTGTTTCCAGTGAAATTTTTGAATTGGTTGTTAATTTTACACTCATTCGACGGTTGAATTAAAAAAAAAAATAATGACACTGGCGTTCCAGCCTGAGGTATATGGGCAGACAGGTAGACAGCCAGATATTTAGGCCGACACACCAAGTGATCTTGTAAGGATCCCGTGTTTTCATATTATGGACGTTCATGATCCTATGAAAGCTAGTGCCAAAGTGATCTATACTAATATTATAAAGAGGAGAGATTTGTTTTTTTATATTTTTGTATGTAACGAATAAACTCAAAAACTACTGGACCGATTTCGAAAATTCTTTCACTATTAGAAAGCTGCATTCACCCTGTGTACCATAGGCTATATAAATTTTATCCCCATATTCCCACGGGAACGGGAACTAAGCGGGTAAAACCGCAGGGCGCTGCTAGTTAGAAATAAAATGTGTTCGCACATACTCCGAATAAATACCGTTTCAAGTTTAAAACGCAAACCAAACACCCCAATATCTCGATCTCAAAATGCGTTCCTTCCAAGTTATTTTTCTTTTAAAAGAAACGCCATCGTTCTTCAAAGGCTTGAAAGCTACAATCGAAATTGATGAGTCTCGAAATTTTCGACTTGGAACGCAATTAATTCCCCCACCATCGACTAGCGATAAAGTCAATAGGGGGACATCGCGGAAAAGCAAACATTGCCAGTGCCGGTTTAAATGGGAAATTAATAATTCATGGCTCTAAGTCCATGTCCGCTACGCCAGCGTGTCGCTTCATTCGAGTGGGCTGTTTGCTTTGCCCCAGCCTCCCCTGCAAAAATGTAATTTGTCGGAAAATTATGATTGGATTCTGTTTGTTGCAAATATATATATTTTTTTTCATGTTTACGCTGATTTTTCGGGTTTGATTTGGAATTAATCGTGTGTTATGTGTTTTGATTGACTTTTTGAGAAAGAGAAGTATTTTAAAAATACGTGTGTTTAAAAAAGCAAATATAAAACGCTTTTACCTCGTATTTGTAACGAAAATGAATGTCCTGCACTCATCAACATCCAAGTATGCTTTAGTTCCAATTCTTGCATTCATATAAATCACTCAAATATCTCTCTATCAAACACACACATAGTTATACCCATTCCTATGTGGTAGGCTGAGAGAAAGCCATCTGCAGCTACTATCCTTATATAACCCTTTTTCATTTTTTAGATATTTATTCACTTTTTTATTTATCATTATTTATACAATAGCGTTTGACCACAGTCTCATCTTATAGAAAGAGATAATGTGGTCAACAATACAGCACGCTTGCTAAAAAGTAACCTATTCACTCTTGACTCAATGACCGCGGGTCCTACATTATTATATTGGAAAAGCGTGAAACAGAAATATCAACAACAGGAGAAGTAGCAAGGAGGCATGTCGGTTTCTGCGCGACATGGTCACAGTGACCAATAGTGACCACGCAAGACATCGTTACAGTAACCACTAGTGACCACGCCAGACATGGTCACAGTGACCAATAGTAACCACGCAAGACATAGTCACAGTGACCACGCAAGATATAGTCACAGTGACCAATAGTGACCACGCAAGACATGGTCACTGTGACCAATAGTAACCACGCAAGATATGGCCATTGTGACCAATAGAGACCACGCAAGACATAGTCACAATGACTAATAGTGACCACTCAAGACACGGTGACAGCGACCAATAGTGACCATGTCATATGCAAATGGCCGACTCCGCGAATTAGTGCGCTTTGTTTATCATATCTATGGTATGAAACAATATGTCACATGCAGCTGTGATATTAGTAAAGAAAATTAACTTTCATTAAAACTTTTTAGTCATAAATATTCATTGTAAAGTTCATGTTTTATCATGTTATTAAAACATGGTGTTTAATTCTGAGTTAGCTAAATTCCATCGTGAAATTACATCGAGCACTTTGTTTTCTCTCCCCTATGCTCAGCTTACATAGCGTAGGGTTGGGTATAGTGTTCATATCGATAGTTTTTAATTAAGTTTTTGATTTTGAAATTCTTAAAAATTATGTTGAACAATTTTTCAGCGAAGTTTGTCACACAAATGAAGAGAAACTTACTAGGGAAAATACATATTCTGCGGAGATTATTTTTTGTTTTTTTTTTATTGTAAAAATATATATCGAACAGATAATAAATCAAAATAAATTTGGTTTTCTTTACGCTGAAATACTATTTTTTCCACTCACAATGATGAAAACTGAAAACCTAAGAACTGCAAAGAGTATTTTTTGAGAATTTAGTACCGATCTCTTTATCGTAATCTAGCCTATGTCTTTTGAACCCTTTTAAATTCCAGATTATCTATTTTTCACATAAACCAGTTTCCATGACTACATTACAACAATCCGAAAGAAGCCTTAAACGTAAAGAAATCTTTTTATTTCACCACAAGTAAAAGGATTTACTGAAACTCCGAATTAAATTCTGTTACTCAGTATTTTATTTTCTTCAAGCAAGGTACTATAATTGATTGAATAAGGCGTTACTTTGCGGGAATCCCTTGTAAAGTAATGGCTGTCGGAAATACTTTTTTTTAGGCCCTGGACAAGGCAGGATTAATAAATCAAATAAGTTTGGTCAGATAAAGGTTGAATTTAATCTTAGGGTTAAGGTTTTCGGCTTTTTTCAAATCTTATTTCGAAGACTGATGGATGTAGAAAGTTTTGCTACTAGACAGACTCGCCGGAAACGGCGGCTGAGTTGAAAGGTTAATAAATCAAAGATGATGTATCTGAGGTTTCGATATCATTTTTCAAGGACTTGATGTCAAGAGAGATATTTGTCATAAATTTTATGGAGATCTAGTATTATTTTTCCTAGTGTACTTGGTTTTTGTACTCTAATATTTTTTTAGTATTCTAGATTTCTGTTAAAAAAGAAAACTACAACTTTAGATTTGGTACGATTATATTTTCGTCCTAGGTTTTTAATTTCAATTTTATTAATCGATTTATTTAATGGATATTCTATGGATAGCTTTCATTTTAATATTTTACACTGGCAACTTACCTTTTATGGTCGCTCCGTGATTGTTTTACGAAAATTGGCGGCAACCATTCACAGAGCCCGTTTCTTCCCGCTGAAAAGTGGATGAGCTAACAGAACGTTTTGGTGCTTTTTTTGGGTTTTGGTAGCACTCGACGTAATAGGTGGTTAGATAGGCGAGAGTTATTGGATAATCTACTATTAAATAAGTATCGAGTGCTAAATATTGATTCTTGTATGTGCAGTTCAAGAAAAATATAAGACAATTTTGTATAATACTTGTATCATTCATTCAACTATATCCTGTTCTCGTTGGTGTTAGTTACACTAGCTAACTATTTCGCTTGTGAAACACAAACGTAGTGTTTAAAGTTTGTTGTAGAAATATCGACATGGCAAAAAACAAATCATCGACAAGTACCTGCCTCTACACATTCGCTATAGGGGGCGAAGTATTTAAAAAATAAACATAAAATAATAAAAAATTAACAACAGCCCACAAAAACAAAGGCGTTCTACACAAAGAGAATAGACAGTGAAGTTAAATAGCCCAGAGCCAATCATGGGGAGGAAAAACCTTAGAATTATAATTATTCTGTACAATAACAGTACACGTTTATGAATTTTTATAATTTTTTTGCGTACTCCGTGATATTTTCGTAATTATAAAAAAAAAATTGTAGGCGTCATATTTTTATGACGGCCTTTAAGGAATGTCAATTTTTTTTCTTGTTTTTTTATTATTTTATTTTAATTACTTCTTTGATCTCAAATACAAAGAATGATGACCTGAGAATGGCAGGAAGACAAGGCAATCTTTTAAAGAGACATCTCCGACTTTTAACTTTTGCTTCTGCCTTTTTGGCCTTTTTTTTTTGGATGGGAAATCATCAAATGACTTCTCCCGCTCTGGGCGGAGCGGAAGAGAGTGTCAGACTCTTACTGACTAAAACCCACCCGTGTTCCTGCTTGTGCCCTTTGCGTTCCAGGGCCGCTTGGCCTTAAAAACGATAGAACCATAAGTACAAAATTAGTTCATGTTTTGTAATCATGTTATAGGGTGGGGTGTCCTATTTTAAAAGCATAAGCGTAGCATAATCAGCCTTTTAACGTCCCCACTGCTAAGACACAGGCCTCCTCTCTAGGAGAGGGAATGGGCCGTAATCCACCACGCGGGCACAGTGCGGGTTGGGGAATGTCACACGTTTTCGAATTTTTGGTTCTAGGACATGCCGGTTTTCCTTCACCGTTTTGAGAGCAGTAGTGATGTAATTAATTACAATAAGTAATGCGCCTGGCTGGGTTTGAACCCGCGACCTACAGTTCGTAAGCCGGGGCCGTTAACACTTCCTATTTTAAGTCAAGTGTGAATAGGTTACTTCTAGGTCAGCGTGCTTCATATTTGACAGAGTTCGAGATAGTGGCCAAACGCGTGCTTAGCAACAGTAAACATAAATTAGCCTCCACTGTCCGTCCTTCTGTTTATCAACGGACTGAGCGAAACAAACAAATATATACAACACTAGCAGCGCCCCGCAGTTTCACCCGCATATGATTCGATCCCGTGGGAATATTTGGCGAGTTTGTTGCGCCACTTCTTCCCAGCTAAAATACTAGGAAGTGGTGATGGGTGGGCGTTTTGGGGGACTGTCTTTATGTAAAATTTGACGTTCAAAAAGTGCTGTCTTTCAGCCTAGTTTGAATAAATGACTTTTCATTTTTTTAATTTTGATTTATCGGGGTAAAAATTATCTTATGTTAATCCTGGTTATAAACCATCTGTGTACCAAATTTCACCCGAATTCGATTAGTAGTTCTTGCGTGAAAGATTAACAAACATTTATCCATACTTACAAACTTTCGCGTTTATAATATTAGTAGGATGTAACAAAATCAACACAATACCTCTAAAGGGGTCATTATACTCATCACTATGACTAACTTTTACTATGTACAAAACCAACCCGGAAATCACGAAAAAATTAATTTCGTTCAGTAAATTTTGTCGAGTTTTTCCCCCTTCTCCCCCTTTTACTTCGCTAGTACAATTATATATATATATATATATATTCCATATTATAGCTTGTTTAATTTAACTTAGATTTGAGAAAAAGAACTTGCTATTTTATTTCTGAATTAGCACCGTCCCGCGGTTTCACCCGCGTAGTTCCCTTTCCCGTGGGAATACGGGGATAAAATATAGCCTGTTACTCAAGCTGAATGTAGCTTTCTAATGGTGAAAGAATTTTTGAAATCGAACCTGTAGTTTTTGAGTTTATTCGTTACTTACAAAAATACAAATCGTCCCTCTTTATAATATTAAGTATATATTGTACCCAGAATTTTGAAGTAATTTCGTAACTTTTTGTCGTGAACATTGTACTTTTTAATTATTCTTAGCTTATATCGCGTATAAGCGTATAAACTTGTCGGTACTGAAATATCATTAATTGGTTTTGCAAATATTTGCATACCTACAAAAAATTTTTGTCCGAAATAACCGCCGACAGAAAAGTAAACTTGTAATGTTTTTCGTAGCTATTAATTCCTTAAGTAATTTTTGGTAAAAATAACTAAAAACCCGTTTTATTTTCTTCTAAAACCAAACCTAATGCGCCATCTTAGTATATTGTCTGTTTTAGCTAAAATTTAGGGGGTACTTGTTGCGGAATTTGTTCGAAAGAGTCACCGTGGCCCTGGAACGCAAAGGGCACTAGAAGGATCACGGGTGGGTTTTAGTCAGTAAGAGTCTGATACTCCCTTCTGCTCCGCCTAGAGCGTGAGAAGTCATTTGATGATTTCCCTTCCATGAAAAAGGTACTAGGTACTTATCATCGCCTAGTAGCGCCCCGCGGTATGAACCGCATAGTTCCTGTTCCCATGGAAATACGGAGATAAAATTTAGCCTATGTCACCCGGGGATAGCGTAGCTTGACAGCAGTGAAAGAATTTTTCAAATCGGTCTTTAGTTTCGGAGCCTATTCAATACAAACAAACAATCAAATCTTTCCTCTTTATAATATTAGTATAGATTGATAGATAGTGCAGGACTCTTTAAATTGCAAATACATTCTTTTTTCCTAATTAATCATAAAAGGTTAACAAGTTGAATTGATAATTCTTATTCAATGCTACCTCTTCCAAAAACTATCTAGTGCTTTTAAATTTTTTTTTCCTGTTTGCATGTTCCCGTTTCCAAAATCCTTGAAATTGTGACAAAGTCTTAGCAGTATTACTCATGCTCTTTACAATTTAAGACTCGTATAAGCAATTCTATCCGAATTATAATAAAAGTTAAACACACCGAACACGACTCAAGTTTTACAGCGTAACATTGTGTTTGGATGGATGTATGTCACACCGTTAGCCGGGAGTTTTATTATATTAGCGAAGTCAAATGCCTATGAATCCGCTTCTGTACTTTTGTGTGCGTATAGTATTGAAAAAATAGTAAATGAATGGTTCTCATTCTGGATTAAAACTTGAATGATGCATAGTCATCGCCGTATAGAAAGTCATATTGCACAATACGCGGGCTTGTGCGTTAAAGGCGTTTCCCTGACCAAATAACCTTGAGCATTCGTTCCCTCTTTGCCGCCCGCACCCTCCGCACGCCCTTTTATCATAGAATTCACATAATTTTTGGAATTATTTTGATTTAAATAATGAAATAAAACGTGTATAATATAGATTTTTGAATTATCTATCCATTAGTGTAATCCTCAAATGATTAGAGTGATTAGCAACAGATGCATAAAATCAACAATTTTAGTCATTTTTAAAAGTATATTTTAAATTTATTTATAACACATAAAACAAATTGGGACGTGGAATATGATGATAGGACATCAAACATTAATAATGAATAGCGAAGAAAAACGTACTATCGCAAGATTTTGGTCGGGGTATCGCCTTAATTTGTCTTTGCGTTAATGTTAAAAATAGATGCCGCCTGTAGGATTACCAAACAGTTTTATTTAAAAAAAAAAGAAGATCGTTTCGTTTTGCAAATTTTTAATGAGATCCCTAGATATGGTTCGTAGTTACGTGGCTTTTTATAAAAAGAGTATAAATTCTATCATTGGAATTTTTTTGCAGTTACATGTTGTTAAACTTAGACATAAAGCATTTGTTTCTTGAGAAAGTGATACGGATACGAGGTTCAGATATTTTTAATGAATGCTGATAAAGAAATTACAAATAAGATATTTACCTCGGTTTTAAACCTTCAACCTCCATAACCTGTAGTAGCGCCCCGCGGTTTCATCCGCGTAGTTCTCGTTCCCGTGGGAATACGGAGATAAAATATACCTAGCCTTTGTCACACAGGGATAGTGTAGCTTCCCAACAGTGAAAGAATTTTTGTAAATCGGTTCTGTAGTTTCGGAGCCTATTCAATACAAACAAACAATTCAATCTTTCCTCTTTATGATATTAGTATAAGAGCTTTTATCGAATACTAGCCGCTGCCCGCGACTTCGTCCCCGTGGAATCCCCGATTTTAAAACATTCTTTATCGCTGCTCCGCTCCTATTGGCTTAAGCGTGATGATATATAGCCTAAAGCCTTCTTCGATAAATGGTCTATTCAACCCAAAAATATTTTTTCAATTCGAACCAGTAGTTCCTGAGATTAGCGCGTTTAAACAAACAAACTCTTCAGCTTTATAATATTAGTATAGATGTAAAAAAATGCAAATGACTGTTTTAACGTCGAAATGAAACAATAACATTGAGGGATCCGATTTGCCTTTTGATCGTGGCAAGTTGTGTTTATATTTGATTTTCTATTATAATGTTACCTATATATTTTAAAGTGTAGGTATGTGTTTTAATAATAGTTGCCCTTTTTGAACTTTTCTAGGAATAAAATAGAACATAATCATTATACAATCATTCAATTATTATGACCGCAGAAATTAGTAAGTAGAATTATTTAAGAGCGTTGTCCATAAAATTCCATTCGAGATTAATATTCGAATAAAATAATAGGCAAAATCTTAAAATCTATCTTATTCCAGTTAGATTTTACTTGTGGTTTTACACAAAAATCGTCATTATGTACTATTATGTAATCCGAAAGAAGTCTACTACTGGACATAGGCCTCTTACTAGGATTTCCACATCGACCGATCCAATAAAGTACGCTGCTCTTATAAAAGCCTTAAAAAATATTATATTCCAAGGAATATTAATCCTAAAACACAACATACGAAACCAAATAAAAACAAAATTGCATTTCACCTCCTACAATTTACATCTAAACGCTTGCTCCCGAGCAAAATTCAGCGCAGAAACTCAATTACAATTACAGTTCGGTGTGACAAGCGTCCTACAAGTAACAAATTCGTCTTTTCTGAGTACAATGCCCTCTTAATTACAGGCGCTAGACTTGACATGCGTATTACTTGCGTACTGCGTACCGCGTACTACGCGAGATTTGCCATACGAATAGGGTTAGCGGGAAAGTTTTAAACGAATTAATACGATGTTGTGTTTCGTGGAGGGGTGTCGGAAAGTTGCGAGGGATTATGGTGTTTGGCGGTTGAATGAATTTTAAGATTGTTTGGGAACAATTTTTTATTCCAGCTGTTTTTCACTGCAATTTTTTCAGGCTTAATTTGATGGTAAATTTTGCTGATTCATATATAAATGTTTTTTTTAATTTTATTCGTGACCATTTTTTTTTTTCATTGTAATTGGTCATTAGGAAAACTCCATTAATAATTGCGAATATCTCAATAATAAAAAGTTAGCTTGGGAACAATTTTATTTACCAAACAACAAAAAAACACATTCAGAAGGCTATCTTGACCATCAGAAGTCAATTGAAAAAAAAAACAAGTGAGCAACTTTTTATACATAGAAGCGATGACATTTCGGCTACTTCCCGTTATGTCACATTCCCGATACGACAACATATCAAAAGTTTTAAAAACAACTGAACGTAAGTGGCGTTTGGTCAAGATTTTGATCTTCATACATTCATTCCCGATTCGTTCGACGCACCGTTTCGTTTTTTCTTTTTTTGCCAACGTAACGTATACTTGTCCAGTATTTTTTTTGGCAATCTAATTGCCGGACTTAATAGCTTTTATTTTTAAATCTAAATTGACCTCTTTACTAAAATCCTCTACCTACAGTTCAGTCAGTTTCTCATACCAATCTACCAAAACACTTAACAATGAAAGGTCAAAGCAGAGAGAATTTTCTCAACTGTACAAACCCTGCGCCAGAACTTAATTATTCTAAGGGGAATGGAATGGTACAGAGGGGGGAAGTTGAATCTGAGACACCATCTTCTAATTGTCACTTTTTAAATTCCTTTGCTGTACATACAATAGTTTTAGCCCGCGGCTGCACTGCATTCAAACTTGAATTTAGAAATATATTTTCGTTTTGGGGTTCCGAACATACGTAAGAAACGGGATTACTTGGTGGTCTGTCTGTAACAGGCAATTTTCGCCGATTCTACCAGACCGATTCTTTTAAAATTAGATACACATAACATGTATGAACTTTTGTGATCCAAACACGCGCGTTGCATAAACATATGAATTTTGAGTCTGGGCGATTCCCGGCCACCGTAGGCGCGGGCCTGCGGATGGCGAGCTATGGGTATCCGATAGCAACCAGGCCCGAGTCGACGGCTCGTCGTGTTCCACGCGCGTCTCAAAGAGCCGTCAGCAAAGAAGACGGGGCCCCATAGGGTCAGTGCCTGCTAGGGTTGCGGAATTTGTTCGAAAGAGTCACCGCGGCCCTGGAACGCAAAGGGCACAAGAAGGATCACGGGTGGGTTATCATCAGTAAGAGTTTGACACTCCCTTCCGCTCCGCCCAGAGCGGGCGAAGTCATTTGATGATTTCCCATCAAAAAAAAAGGTGTCACTTTTAGGGGATGAACTAGCATATTCCAAAAAAAATAACACCCAGACGTGTGTCTTGTGTTAACACTATTTGGATCCTCCTTCTGAATCAGAAATAGGTACCTACCTCCTGAAAAAGCCGTGTCCTGTGAGTCTCTGTCAGGCAGATGACGCTGATGACGCTGTGCCGTCTCCCTAACTACTCCTCAAAGAGGGAACTTATCGCCACAATGGTGGCATGCACAAAAAATTAAATACTTACCTACCTACTATTAATAAATTTTACAAGGATGTACGTGAATAACATTTTTCCAATATTCAGCAGTTCAGATTGACATAGAACAGAATAGAATACTCTTTATTATGGAAACATTATATAGGGGGACACAATGGGCGGCCTTATCGCTAAAAGCGATCTTTTCAAGACAACCTTTGGATGGATTTGAAAGAGTAAAAGAAAATACCGTACTGTAGGTAGTCTTATGTGTACTAATTATATATACAACAAATACATAATAGATAAATATATACAATAATAATAAAATTATGGAACAAAAAGCAACGATTAAAGAGAGAGGTCATCTTCGATACCAAACGTCTAACTGACATCCTTCTTTTTCCATTTACAAAAAAACAATTATCTTCCACCATTGTCCGAAGTCCATTCAATCCGAATCAAATCTTCCAGAAACAAACTCTTCACAAAGTCTCGTACAAGGCCATACACTAAACAGGCCCCATACACTCAAGGCCCATCATAATATCATATACCCAATGGTTCATAACGTATGAATTGACCCCTCCAATCGCGAAAGCGTATAAAACTATTCAAGCTTAAATATCCAAGGGTTCCGTGATAAAAATAAATCGGTTTTAACCCTCGTTGTGACTTGAGAAAGTAATAGTTATGTTGTAATAAGGTATTTCAGCTTGAAAGTAGGTTTCGCTATTTATGTGCACGGTTAAGAGTTTTTTTTTTTTTTGGTTGGGGTCTATTTAAATTGGGAACCAAGTTTTTGTCGCACTAAGTTGTCTCCAGTGTGGTGGCCGAGTGGTAAAGGCCCCGACTTACGAAACGTAGGTCGCGGGTTCAAACCCAGCCGCATTAATTTGTGTAATTCATTTCTTCACCACTGCTCTCAAAACGGTGAAGGAAAACATCGTGAGCAAACCGGCATGTCCTAGAACCAAAAATTCGAAGACATGTGACATTCAGCAACCCGCACTGGGCCCGCGTGGTGTACTACGGCCCATTCCCTCTCCTAGAGAGGAGGCCTGTGTCCCAGCAGTGGGAACGTTAAAAGGCTGATTATGAAGTGGTCTCCGCGTTTTTGGAAATGTAGCCATGTTAAATTGTGGAAGTCTCTGTCTACGTCTATTTCCTATTCCTATAACCCGAGCAGCGTGAGCAGGTTTCTTTTGAGTTTGCTTGTTCTATCATGGACCTTATCCATCGCTTGTCATTAGGTGAGATCGAGGTCAAGTGCTAGCACATTCCAGAAAAATAAAATATGCACTATTAATTACATTAGCATTGCTGTAAAATGCATAGATAGATATTATTTATCGTCTTATAATTGAGTTCGTGTTTTAAAGGCACCGGTACTTTCAGAGTAAATTCATGTTTCTGGGTAGTTTTATCGTCTACTTACAATACATCAGCGAAGAAAGAAAAGATCCATATTTCACGGAAAATCAAAGGGGTGGAACATTTAGTGTTAAATATAATTAATGTTGTCTATTCACTGAATATAATACCATGATTCAGTTCCACTGAGCTCTCGCAAAATACAATATTAATCATACCTTCCGGAGTCATTTATCAAAATTTAACCCAAAAATACGGGCCCAGTCAACGGGCGAATTCATATTTTTAAGACAAAATGATTTACAGTGTAATCGCACAAACAAATGATATGACCCCCAAGACAGGGACCGTTTTAATTTTTTTTTTAAGGAACCCTTATTAATAATGTTACGGGACCCCGTTTTTTGGGGTTAATGAACTCTCGTCGAAGGCAATTTTCCTGTACACTCTTTCGGAAAAGTGTTTCTTTGTGGTAAAAAATCTTTATGAGTATTTTTTTTTCTTTTGATCATTGCCAGCATCTTTTGTTACGAAAAGGGATTTTTAAAACAAAAGAGTTGTATTCGTCTTGTGTCAGTCAGGAAAAGTGACAGATGATAGCATTGAGTTTTATATTTATTTTTTTTGTCTCACCTCTCCCCTTTTTAATGCTTTGTTGAATAAAATATGCTTTATAATGTTAACTCGAGTGTTTCTTTTATATTTTATTGTGCATTACATTTATTTGATAACTTACACGTTTTGAAAATGGCGTAACTTAAGCCTATTCGATCTGGAATGCCTAGTAATTTTTAACTATGAATGTAAAACATAAAAAACAATAGTGAAGTTGAATTTGTTTTTATGCCATAATAACAGTGTTGAAATACCTAGAAACAAGGGCCAGACTATTTAAATCGAGGTTTTTCCACAGAACTATTATTGTTGTTAAAAACTGGAGTTCAATTATTCCATTAGCTATTTGGGAAAACTTATTTTTTTAATCATATATGTACTGAAAAAAAATAATGATTGAAATAAAGTCTCTATATTTCAATGAAACAATGAGCCTTTAATCCAGTTCTTTTTTTGTGTTGTTGACTAATTTTTTTATTGCTAGCGACCCGCCCCGGCTTCGCACGGGTGCAATGTAGATACTAATGTTTCCTTTACTATAATATGCATGTATTATATACATATAAACCTTACTCTTCAATCACTCTCTCTATTAAAAAAAACGCATCAAAATCCGTTGCGTAGTTTTAAAAATGTAAGCATACATAGGGATATAGGGACAGAGAAAGCGACTTTGTTTTATACTATGTAGTGATATACTTTATTGTGCACCTTATAATAAGCACAGGTAAATCATTTATAAAAACAAGTGTACAATGGGCGGTCTTATCGCACAAGGCAATCTCTTACAGACAACCTTTAGATGGACTGAACGAAAGGAGATAGATTTAGGGCTGTCAGTGTACAATCGTCATAAATAATACTAATTAGTCATAATAATATAAAATAAAATATAATATAACTATAAATATCAAATAGGTACCTATATAGGTGAGAAAGGAGCCGAAAAAATAGTGATAAGTAATGCTTCTTCACCGTTTTTTTTAAACGCGTTGGTATTTATAGAAATATCTCTCAGTTTAGTGTGCCTCTTGGCATAGGCCTTCTCTAATATCTTATAAATATTCATATCTTTATTTGCATTTTACCATCGACTTAAAGCTAAGACACAATGACGGACTCTGTCGGGTACAGCTAAAAGTATAAAATTAATGTTTTAAATAAAATTAATACATAATTATGTAATAAAAAAGTAAAATATTAATTAATTTTAATATAGTTATAACATTTGTAGCTATATTTTTGTTTCCTTTTACATATTTTTAAAATTAAATGTATGTACGTAAATTGTTAAATTAATAAAAATCATGATTTGCCAAGCTTTTTCTGACCTATATTAGGGTCAACTGAGTTTACACAATATGTTACCTCGCATAAGATTGCTTAAAAGTGTATCAATATTCAGACAAACCAATTAAGATTTTTGTGATGTTCCTATTTTTTACTCTAATCAATAAACAATAAATTAATTAATAAAACTAAAAAGGGACTGCTTATATATAGAAATCAATGTAATATCTTTATTTATTCCTTCTTAAAACTTTTGCTCTCACCAGTACATTCTGACATAATTTCCAGTTTCCACATAAATCATTATCAGATATTTGGTTTACCACTCTTCCTACGTACTTTATAGTGAATTTTCATATCAAATTTAGTATTATATATAGAAAACTGAAATACTCTTTATACATAGAATAAGAAGACAATGACCTAAAAAAAAAGTGATGTGTAGGACAAAGTATTTCATGTTAAGAAATAGAAAAGAAAAGACAACATTTATTCGACACAGACACAACACAACAGCAACAAAACACAAAGAAAGAAAGAAAAACAGTATAATCTATACTAATATTATAAAGCTGAAGAGTTTGTTTGTTTGTTTGTTTGTTTGTTTGAACGCGCTAATCTCAGGAACTACTGGTTCGAATTGAAAAATTCTTTTTGGGTTGAATAGACCATTTATCGAGGAAGGCTTTAGGCTATATATCATCACGCTTAAGCCAATAGAAGCGGAGCAGCGATAAAGAATGTTTTAAAATCGGTGATTCCACGGGGACGAAGTCGCGGGCAGCAGCTAGTAAAACATAAAAATGATTAGGATTCTAATTGTGCTGAGCATACCGAAAGCCCATTACCATCTAAGCATTTGTTGGTCGTCTGACGACCAGCAAATGCTGGGATGATACCTAGCGCTGGTTTTGAGCTGGCACCTTGTAGTGACACACGGACGAGGGTAAATAAAATATAACATACTTATTTAATGAATAAAATATATTATTAAAACTGAAAAATCATCTGCCTAGCCTTTTCCGAAATATTTGAGCATATAATCTAGGTATATTATACTTTTTGTTTGTACCGAATAAGCCCCGAAAGTACTGGACCGATTTTAACCATTTTCTCACTGATGGAAAGCTATACTATCAGCAATATATAGGATTTATTGTATCCTCGTATTCCCATGGAAACGGGAACTATGCGGGTGAAACCGTCTGTCACCTCTGACCTAGAGCCAAGAGGAAACTCAGTCAGAGACAGGCTCAGCATGTTGATTTAAGCCCTTTTTGTGTATGGGAAATCATCAAATGACTTCTTCCCACTATGAACAGAGGTAGGGTTGCCATCATCGAAATTGCCGACGCCGGACAAAATCTTTAAAACCCCGGACAATTGAGTGAAATTGATTTTTTTCCCCGAACAGACCCGAAAGAAAAGCCTTATAAATATATAAAAACGGATAAACTTTTATTTTTTTTAATAATCTATTACAGCGTGTTTTCAATATAAACTATAGCGCCAGCAATTTTGCTGATTTACAAGTAGATCGCATCCCGCTTACGATTACGAATGAATTATTAATATACCTAACTAAGTATTGTTTTAATTTGTTGCTTATCTTCCAAATTTTCAATCAATGGAGGATTTCTAGACAGAAAAAATGTCCAGGTAATACCAGGACACCTTTGAAAACCCCGCCCGGACGCTCCCCGGACGTCCTCCAAACTAGGACAAATCCGGGGAAACCCGGACGGATGGCAACCCTAAACAGAGGGAACGCAGTTTCAGACTCTTGCAGACTAAAACCCATTGGTGTTCCCCCTAATAACCGTTTGTGTTCCAGAGTTGCGTTGACTCTTTCGAACAAATTCCGCAACTGATTGTTATCCTTAAAGTTATACTTACCCTACGATGCCCTTCCTCAGATCCTCCCGGAGCTCCATACATCGAAGGTTATGCAGAAGGGGAGACAGTGCGTCGAGGACAAAGCCTGGAACTTGTCTGTAGGAGCCGAGGAGGAAACCCACCAGCTCAGCTCATCTGGTACAAGAATGGGGAGCAGATTCGCATGGCTTATAGGTAAGTGACAACCATTTGATTTTATGTTAACAGCGTGGTAATTCAAGTTTCAAGGAGCTCGTGGCTAAATTATAACAGGTGTACGGATCGATTCTAGGTTAACAAAACGCTTGCCGAGGTTGGTCTGTGGATGGGTGACCATCTTAACATAACGAGACTTCTCCGTGCCTCGGAAAGTACGTTAAGACGTTGGTCCCGGCTGTCATTTAAAAATCTTTGGCAGTCGTTACGGATTGTCAGAAGCCAGAACATCTGACACCAGTCCTGCCAAGAAGTACCGTGTTCCCCAGTTAATGGGTTGTGGAGGTCTGGTAGGCAGCCGCTTCACGTAAAATACTGGTATTCAGCTGAATCTGGCTTGACTGGGAGCCGATCCCAATATAGTTGGGAAAAGGCTAGGCAGATGATGAGATGATGTGGTAATTCAAGTTTTCAGGTTCTTTAATAGTACCAAAATGGTTAGCCAAGGTTCATTTTTAAAATTATTGATCCACATCAACAGCAGCGTCTTTTGACAGTGCCAATATCACTCGTGAACTTAAGTGACAGTGGCTTATTTTTGGTGACAAGTTCAACTTGAAGATTCAGTGACAGTTGAGAAAAAGTTCACCAAGAACAGCATAGTGATGCGTATAACGTTCCCACTGCTAGGACATAGGTCCATCTTTTCGAAGAGCATGTACCACTATTGTACTGACCAAAAAGCCAATTCTCGTGCTTAAAAATGCTCGTTCCGTATACCCATTCAGTAGTATTTGCGTGAAAGAGTAACCAACATCCAAATCTATTCTCAATATCATCTATAACTAACGGTCATTAACGTGAAAAACTTTTTACCTTATTTTATTAGGATGTCCAACAAAGAATACACCTTACATGGTATATTATAGAAGACAAGGACAAAATTAAATATCGTGCAATAGAAAACAAACAAATAGTATAGGTTGCCTTAATTAGAATTCAAAGTTAAAAAATACCTATTATATAATATTTTTCGTCGGCGATGTGAGTGAGAACGCTCCTTAAAAATTCGAGAATGAGAACTGAAAAAAAAATCGTTTTTCCAAACATCCTCACATACTTTAATTAAAAATTAAAAGGGTTACAGTAGAAACCTCAAAAGGCATTAAAATCTTTAGAACCTTTGAAAGAATCTAATTACACGCAATGTAATTAGCGAACATTCTAATTAAACCTAAGTTTAATTAGATTTTTTTTTTTGCAGAAAATGAATCTTAATTTTATGTTTGAAATTGGATTCTTAGTTTTATAGATAACTTTAAGTAGGGCTTCTTTTATAGATAACTTTAAGTTGTCATCTCTTTACTGCCACTGGTTTGTTTTAATCTTAATATTTTTAGTTGTTTTATAGTTTCCTTTGCATTGTCCTCACATACATATACATAGAAGCAACAAGGATAATGTAAATTTTTTGTAATACAGAACATGATTTATGAGTATCCGTGAAGTTTCTTGCACGTTCATCTCTTTAGAGATCTGCGCATTCGAACGTGCAAATAGCTTCATGTTTTTGACTGACTGACCTTGAAAATTCTGAACTGTCTTTAAATGGTTTACTTGAAATTAATGCTTTTGACCTTTAGAACTTTCCTTAGATATGAATAATCACTACTATACACATTTAAATTAAAAAAAAAACACGAAACGAACTAAAACTAAAAATAGTTAAAAGATGGCGTCGAAAAATTCCTCCGTATCGCTGGCCACTGGTAATGTACCCAAAAGGCTGGCAGCATTGCCACGCTGTATGACTTAATCTTTAGAACTTAATTTCAATTCTATTGAATTTGATTGACCGTGTAGTCTGAAAGCCAGCTGACCGTGAAGCTCTTGGTATTGATTCCTTGGCCGAGCTGAAATATTTTAGAATATTTCTAAGATAAATTAATTATGTTCATTACGGCTTAGTTGTTTACCTCAAAAATTGGCGCAATACTGTGAATGATGAAAGGAACAAAGACATATTTATTCAGCTGTGGGACAGTACAGGCCAGTTTAGCTAAATTAATTAATATTTCATTCTGTATGTATGTATGTAAGAGGAGCTCGTGGCTAAATTATAACAGCCGTGCGGGTCGATCTTAGAGGTTAAGCAACGCTTGCCGAGGTTGGTTTGTAGATGGGTGACCATCTTAATATAACGAGACTTCTCCGTGCCTCGGAAAGCACTTTAAGCCGTTGGTCCCGGCTGCCATTTTGAGGTCTTTGGCAGTCGTTACGGATTGTTAGAAGCCAGAAAATCTGTCACCAGTCTTGCCAAGAAGTACCGTGTTCTCCAGTTAATGGGTTATGGAGGTCTGGTAGGCAGCCGCTCCACGTAAAATACTGGTATTCAGGTGAATCCGGCTTGTCTGGGAGCCGACCCCAATATAGTTGGGAAAAGGCTAGGAAGTTGATGATGTACCTATGTATGCAAGTACGTTCAAGTAATAAACAAAAATTAAACAACATTCATCTTATTTAAAAAAACTCAACAACTTTACCGCGGCCCTATATATACAAAGAAAAAAAACAAAACTGAAAATATACTAGACTTGAAAAAAAAAACAGGCGTCTGCTTCTAGTTTTTTTTCACAGCATTTTCAGTACATAACCGCACGAAAGTGTGGCTCACATAAATATTTATATGAACGTGCTGAAAAATTCAGCGACGCGAACATCGAACTTGCTTCCGTTGCTGGAAATCAATGTGGAACAGCTTTTCGAATGTCTTCGAGCGAAAAATGTATCGCTTATATTAGTTTTCATCTGTATTGGATATGTAAGGAAAATAATATATACCTTGTATACCATACAACAAGGAACACTTTAAACTTGAAAAAAGGTCACTACGAACCACTTTTCCCAGGATACCCCGCAAACGCGGAAAGGCAACAAAAAAAAAAAACATTTTTTCTTTAAAAACCCAACAGTATTATCTCAATACCTACTGTCAACAGTCCTTAAACTTCCTTTTCAAAAAAAAAAAGCGACAAGAGCAACAAAAAAAAGATGTCATTACATTTTTTTCTCAAGTTAAATTCTGCTGAATAACACCGCTTAGATTTCCAATATAAAGTATACAATACGAAAGCAAAACTGGCAAGCTCAGCTTTTTGCCTATAAAAAGCCCCCCCCCCTCCACCCCTATTTGGGGGATCGTATTAAGCTGGCAACAGATAGGGCGTATGTCCCCATGATTTATGTAAGCTCAGGCATAGTGTTGCGACAGGCTTATCGATAAAATTGTAAATGGGCGGTTTTTGTTACGAATTTACTTCATATTTTGCTAGCAAAAAAAGAGATTCATCAGAGTAGTATCGGTAAATAAAATTGGTGGCAGTAAAGCGAGCCTTTTGGGATTCAGATCACGTTTTGTTCATTTTATTTAGTCTTGCGAAATGTCATGCATGATTAGTTTTGTTATCTGATGTGTATCATCGATCTAAGTTTCTGATTTTTTTTCCAACAAAAATATATTCTATCGCAAATTTATTCAAATTTTGTTTTTTATCGCGTCTTCATAAAATGAGTCGCTTTACTTAACGAAATTAGTTTGGGCATTGTAACAACTTTTTCTTACTAAACACTATTATTTCCTTGATAGTTATATTTTAGATATAAAAAAATAAAACATTTTACCTTAAGGAAAATGTTGCTCAAAAGCTGGGTCTGCAAAAAACAATTTCATCCTTAAAACTATCGACAAAATCTTATCGATAAATAATACACTTTGTCTGCACCCGTCACTTATAAAATTGTATTAAGACATGCCTAAAGGCAGCGGAAACTGATTTATGGGCCTCACTAACTGCACTCGCTAGTGGTGAACCAAATATCGATAAGCAAATAAAAATACGGTGTTTGAAATTCGAATTGGATTTCATTTCTACGTGTTCCGAGAAAAACGATGGCGTAAATACAGGTCAAATGATTAAGGCAGTAGTTATGTTGTAGATTTTGTGGTGTTTTTATTTTTAGCTTCGCTTACGAGTATAATAGCCTTCGTTATCGGTAAAGCATTTGCTACAATTTATCGAAGTCTTTCTTTTCTTCTCGACAAATTCCTACTCGTTTAATTTCATATTTCTTAGTTATTTTTTTTTTTTCGGTGTAGTGATGTACCACGAGCTTCCGATTATATTATCGATACTTTTCTAATAGAATCAACTAAACTATCGACCCCAGTTTATACGGATACCAATAGAAATGTTTGCCAACTATAATTGGGTTTGTACTCGAGTGGAATCCGCCATAATGATATAGTTCTGTAAGTACATAAGTAAATATTCATCATCAACACAATAATTGAATATACTATCGCATATTTGAAAATTGGATATTATTTGTACGTTTCGTATTGTTTGGCCATTGAAAGGTTTGGTTAGCAGATAAAGGATTGTACTTGTTTATATGTTGTACAAAGTTGCATACTTCCCGAGATCAATTTGAGGATGGGACCATCTATTACCGACTTCATCTAGCTTAAAATGACAAAAAATATTGGACGTGTAAAAGTATTATGTTTTTAACCTACATACAAAATAAATATCATTTATTAATATCCAGCCTCAAGGAGGAGCTCGTGGCTAAAGAACAACAGCCGCATAGGTCGATCTTCAAGGTTAAGCAACGCTTGCCAAGGTTGGTCTGTGGATGGGTGACCATCTTAATATACCGAGTTTCCTCCGTGCCTCGGAAAGCCGTTGGTCCCGGCTGTCATTTGTAGATCTTTGGCAGTCGTTACGGATTGTCAGAAGCCAGAAAATCGGACACCAGTCTTGCCAAGAAGTACCGTGTTCCCCAGTTAATGGGTTGTGGTGGTCTGGTAGGCAGCCGCTCCACGTTAAATACTGGTATTCAGCTGAATCCGGTATGACTGGAAGCCGACCCTAATATAGTTGGGAAAAGGCTAGGCAGACAGATGAGCCTCAAGAGGAACATTTATTTATTTATTTATTTATTTATTAACATCAAATGTTATCTGTGTCATTACAGATAGGATCTAATGCGACACAGTAACTTAAAAATATACTAACTACAATATATCTTACACGCTACACAGTACGTGGCCCTTGTGAACTCACCCAGTGTACAGGTGAAGATGTCTATGGCATCGGCCACCGTGTTGAGAGTGCGCAGGGCACGAGTCAGCGGTGCGCGCCCCAGTAGGTTAGTGCGCGCTCTCGGTACCACCAGCAGCTGCGGCCTGCGCCGCCGCGCTATGTATCTATCCGGTAAATTAAATCTTATTTCTGATAGTATACCTGAGTTTTGTATACTACCTCTTAAAACTTTAAAAAGATATGTTGCCAGTGCCAGTTCACGCCTAATTTCTAATTTGTAGTATCCCACCATACCAAGACAGAATAAGGTAGGATACAGTAACGGGTATCCCGGGTATCTCCCATGCAGCTTTAAATAAATAAATCTGACGAATTTGTTCTGTATCCGTTCGAGCATATTTTTGTATTTTATTTCACTCGGGCTCCAGACGGCCGCATTATATTCGAGATGACTCCTCACAAGAGCCTCATACAAAGCCCTCAATGCACTGATGTTTGTGAAGTCACTTGTTTGACGCAGCACAAATCCCAGATTCCTGTACGCCTTTTTACAAACGTGTACTACGTGTTTACGAAACTGCAGGTCACTGGCGAAATGAACGCCTAAATCCTTAACTTCCATGACACGCTGCAGCGGCGCCCCTTCCATGCTGTACTGGTGGTAGTGTGGGATTCGTGTGCGTGTGAATGAAAGCACCGAGCACTTTGATACATTAAAGTATAGCTTATTGCAGTGACTCCATTCAGTGACCCTATCCAAGTCGTGCTGCAGCATGTCACAATCCGCAGTGTCTTTTATGACTATAGACAACTTAAGATCGTCAGCAAATAACATGCATGTTGACTTAACTACCTCTGGTAAATCATTTACCATAATGATAAATAATAAAGGTCCCAAATTAGTACCCTGACTGACGCCCGATCTGGTGTAGTAGGGCTCCGAAAAGTGTCCGCCACAGTCCACATACTGACGTCTATCTCGAAGATAATTGGCGAAGAACTTTACAGTATGAAATGTGCAGCCCATACCCGCCAGCTTTGATAAAAGTATGTCGTGGTCGACTGTGTCGAACGCCTTCTTAAAGTCCAGATAAGCTACGTCAACCTGAAGCCCAGCGTCAACAGCTGGTACCAACTGTGTCATTAGGTGAAGCAAGTTCCCCGTTGTACCGCGCCCAGGACGGAAACCATGTTGCGCATCAGACAAATGAGGGCCTATCTGTTCATAAAGGCAATTGTGAACAGCCATCTCGAATACCTTGGCTGGTGCGCTCAGTACTGCAATTGGCCTGAATTCACTGACATCCGTACCACCTCGACCTTTCGGTATAGGTACCACCCGCGTCAGCTTCCAACCGCTAGGGAAGTGTGCTACCGACAAACAAACATTAAATATGTGCAGCAAAGGCTCCACTAATACCATGCGGCAATCTCTCAAAATGAAGGGCGGAATACCGTCCGGACCCACTGAGCGCTTAGGCGGCAGGCCAGTCAGCGCGCGCCGAACGTCCACCCGCTCAAGGCGGGCGAGGTGCGCATACGCACCGCTCGGCGCTGCCTCCCCGCACGCCGCCTCCGCGCTCAGCGTGCCCGCTGTCGCGCTGTACACAGAGTGAAAGAATCGTGCATATTCCTTAGCGGATTCATTACCAGATAGAACTCGTCCTTCTTTGATCAATTTGTACTGACTAGAAGTGTCTTTTTTCGACCTTACGTAATTCCAGAATGATTTAGGATCTGTCGCGAGATGGTTCTGTACTCGATCTCTGTAACGGAGGTGAGAACTCGCTGTTTTCGCCTTCACCCTTGCCCGACACTGAGAGAATGCCTCATAATCATTTGGGGACTTGGTCGCTTTATATTTTTTATGCAAATTGTATTTTAATTTAATTTCTTTAATAAGATCTAAGTTATACCATTGTGGATATCTTCTATTATTAAACATAAAGGTTATCATATCTGTTATCATTTGTACATCTATGTCAGTTACGGCCGAACCCAATAACCGATCTATCACATACTGGAGATAGAAAAACAAATGAAACAACAGAAACATCAAGAAAAATTGTATAGGTTTTCTGTTGTTTCATTTGTTTTTCTGTATATATTTATTTAGATGTAATGTACTAGTGGCACTTTCAAAGTATAGTCCAGTCAAATTGAGATTCACCCCAGGATGATAATTTTATTAAGACGGGAGAGATGATAATCTGGAAAAGTACACGATTTTTGACTTATTCTCCATCTTCTACCTCTCATCTAAAGGGCAGGAGAACAAAAGGATTTACCTTCAGAGAGTTAGTTGAAGATCGTAGACTTTATGAGTATCAATTTATCGCAGCTGAAGCAAAGTACCCTACCGTTCGCTAAACCAATTTCTTTACACAAAGTTGGTTTATATTATCTCTACTAATATTATAAAGCTGAAGAGTTTGTTTGTTTGTTTGAACGCGCTAATCTCAGGAACTACTGGTTCGAATTGAAAAATTCTTTTTGGGTTGAATAGACCATTTATCGCGGAAGGCTTTAGGCTATATATCATCACGCTTAAGCCAATAGGAGCGGAGCAGCGATAAAGAATGTTTTAAAGTCGGGGATTCCACGGGGACGAAGTCGCGGGCAGTAGCTAGTTAAATATATGAGACAAAATAATAAATACAATGTACAAATTATTCATTGTTAGTAATATGTTAGTGATTTCATTACTTAAAACATATTTTTACAATAATATTTTGAATTTACATTTGAATACTAGCCAGCTTTCTTAGTATTAATTCTTCTTCGCAATCGTACACAAAAAAAATCGTTTAAAAATACAAAATAAACCAGTGCCGTTTTAACAAAACTTCTTAGAAAAGTCTTCTCTGCGTTAATTACTATATTTACGGACTAAAAATTCTGCGTACTCAGTAATGATTAAAAAGCATAATTATAACAATAGCAGTATAAATTAAACAGAAAATAGGTCAAAGCACAAAATAAGTCCACTTTGCATTAAATTCGAAAGATCTTTATAATTTTATTCTTAACTAGGCTGACAGTTAGTAAATTTCGAGTTATCTTGTAGGCAATTTCATGAAATAACTAATATACCTTTTATTGTTTTGTGTTTCAATTACGAGAAAGTGAAAATTATTTAAATTGTGTATTCTTTCATTAAATAAATTAAATTGGTTGACTCACTATGAAACAACTACTATTTATTTTATGATTTCATTTACTTATTCTCTTTGTCTAAGTCTTTCATTACTTTGAGTATCAATTTCAACTTTAAGTTATTTTTAAAGTCTCATTTTGGTTCAATTATCAAGCTCTTTATAAAATACCTAGAATTAGGTACTTTATTCCAAAGATATTAAGGTTTTTTTTTTGGAAATATTTATTTAATCAAAAAGCGAAGACAAGATGATAAATCCGTTGACAACTTCTATTTGCAGGTTATAATAATCGAAAGTTTAAAATAAATCAGATATATAGAGTGTATATAAATACTATAAATCACAAACAGCACCCCACGGTTTCACCCACGTAGTTCCGGTTGCCGTGGGAATGAGGGGGTGAAATATAGCCTATGTCACCCGGGGATAGTGTAGCTTCCCTACAGTGAACAAATTTTCAAATCGGTTCAGTAGTTTCGGAGCCTATTAAATGCAAACAATCAAATCTTTCCTCTTTATAACATTAGTATATATTATTTATGTATGTAACTGTTGTAGGTTTTCATTTTTTTTTTTTACTTGTATATTCAATGTTCTGTTTGTATAGCTACCATTAAAATCGACTGGTTTATAATATTTAAGGCATTATGTCCACAATTGAAAGTTTTTGTAAAATGTTTTACTTGCACATAAAGTTAATAAATAATTTGTTGTGAATCTCATTTAATAATACCTTAAAAGCCCCAAAAGATAAAGTACTATTCTATTATTCTCATATCATTGAAGTACTCAGCTTCGCAAATTCCCATTTCATATTTTCAATACGTCACAAGCAAGATTGAAACTCCTGTAACATTACACAGCAAAAAATACATTTTAAACTAAACTTCAATATTTTCAACCGCCGAAGAAAACAAAATACGAACCCGTCTAATACATTTAAAGCTTTGAAACGGAACAAATCAATTCCTTAATAACAATTGAATACCGAACGTATTTCGCAAACCTAGCGGAAAATGGCCGGATCCGGTTTATCGATAATCGATTCCAACACTAGTGCTAAAAGTGGCCCTATCTCGATAATATTTTACTTTTTCCCTTCACTTTTTACCTGACTTAGAGTGTAGTCTGTCGATTTATTTAGCCCGAAGAATTTATGAGAAAATTTTCTTTATTCATTTACCTTTTTTAAAGGAAAGCTGTTTATTTATTAGTTTCGCAGTAAAGTCAGGACTTAGGGGAAGTATACGGTTTCCTGGATGGAAAAGTTTATTTTTACTGAACGGGGATAGGCGGAAGGCAACTTTTGTCACACGTGGCGAATTTCGAACTGTTTTTAGTAAGGTTTATGATGCTAAATCTATACTAATATTATAAAGCTGAAGAGTTTGTTTGTTTGTTTGTTTGAACGCGCTAATCTCAGGAACTACTGGTTCGAATTGAAAAATTATTTTTGGGTTGAATAGACCATTTATCGAGGAAGGCTTTAGGCTATATATCATCACGCTTAAGCCAATAGGAGCGGAGCAGCGATCAAGAATGTTTTAAAATCGGGGATTCCACGGGGACGAAGTCGCGGGCAGCAGCTAGTGTAATATATTTGTGGTTTCCTGTATTAAATTGACAAATATAATATATGTAAATAAAACAGAATAAAAGAAATTATATAAGATATTCGGGCGCCATGGAGATTGCACACAGTATAGTAACGATTGCTGGAAATAATTGATCGGAAGAGTCAGTCTTTTAATCTGCCGGTGGGAGGCTAAATAAAGAAATAAAACAATCGAAATTCTTTTGTCTATTTAATGACCTGTAGCTTTAATCTAATTAAACACTATTTAATTGAAAAAAACTATAATGACCCATGAACCTAATTTATCAACGTCAAAAGACTCAAACATTCAGCCCCTAATAAAGTTATCATTTTACTACTTTCCTTTAATACTGCTTGCACATTCCAAAGCAACATCTTCGCAAGCACTTCCACAGCATTAGAAAACCAATATAACCAAACTATTTCCCCCCTTAAACATCCCTTTTACCCACCCCCCATAACTTATAGCTTTATAGCCTATTTTAACCACAAGGCTAAGAGCAGTACGAAATACGACGCCATATTTTCTTGCAAAGAAAACCCTTGAAAATTGTATGCATATTATTGGCGTTAATATGGAAGCCTTGCTCAGAGAGACGTGTAAAGAATATACAATGTTTTCACGAAATATTATAGCGCATGTTTTACTAAAAGGGTGTAAGCAGACGTTTTTAAATAAAATAGTGTTAGGGGGTTTAATTGTGGCGTTGGGTTGTTTTACGGCATTGGTATTGCGGAATTAAATCACTGTTTATCAATGGTGTAAGTCTTAAATTCGAACATTTAGTATCTGTGTTTCCTAAAAATTAAAACCTCATCATCTGCCTAGCCTTTTCCCTACTATATTGGGAAACTTCCAGTGATACCGGCTTCAGCTGAATACCAGTATTTAACGTGGAGCGACTGCCTACCAGACCTCCACAACCCAATAACTGGGAAACACGAAATTTCTTGGCAAGACTGGTGTCAGATTTTCTGGCTTCCGCCTGTAACGACTGCCAAAGATCTACAAATGCCAGCCGGGACCAACGGCTTAACGTGCTTTCCGAGGCACGGAGGAAATTCGGTATCTTAAGATAGTCACCCATCCAAAATCACAACCTGTGAGTCTTTAAGTCAAAAGTGAATAGGTTACTTCTTGGTAAGCGTGCTCCATAGTCGACCACGTCAGTCTACTTAGTGCTCAGCATCGTGACTTGCTTGACCAAAGCTTTTATCGATCTCTATATGATTATGCCAATTTTTGTTCTGTTCTCGTGCATCGGATATCTTATTATCCAAGTAATGCTTATCTTGAAACAACCAAGATAAACTCAAAAATGATGAACTCAGATGATCTAGACAAACAGATAGGTATTCTATTACTGATACCGAGTAACAACAAATGGGTTTTCGCATGATAAAACACGGTTTTTAAGATAGTCATTAGCATTGATAGATGTCACGTTTTCTAGACCTCAATCAATACTTACACAGGCGGTGCAGATATAAAAAAAAATATGTTAATGTCGTTTATAGAAAAAACCTTACAGTTTCTATCCGACCTGTGGCCGTACTACGAAGTGTCAATGCTATCATGATTCAGTGTGAGGGAAAGGGATAGTGCTATTCGTCTTGTGTAACTCCGTCTCTCTCTGACACAGGAATCATGATGGATTTAAGACGTCATGGTAGGACTGTTGCCTTGATTCACTAACAACAATTGAGTAGCTCAACCCACATAGGGTGCTCAAAAAAACGGCAATACCATCAACAGACAATCTGTATAACTCAATATAGTTTGCAAAATCCAATGGGACTTTGCAATAAGAAAGAAAATTTCGTGAATGCAAAACATAAATAATATTATCCATATATAAACAAGGTACTAACGAATAATAATGTTTGTTTATAGTGATGTGAATATATCGACTATTGTTATTTGAATTTATTGGGTAAACAGAACGAATAGATTGGTTGAAAGGGGAAAGTATGTGTACAATCTTTTTTATGTAGGTATATGTGATGGTTAGGGATGTTTCGATATGTGACGCAAATATGTTTTGTAAATGCGATGGATTCGATGTTTTCGTTCGTTCAATGACATTACTCGTATTTATTATTCAGGGTGGAGGCGACTGCCATAATTATTTTGATTTGAAATGGATGTGATATGGTTTTATCGAAATGTATTTTATTAAAGTTGAGTTGTCGACTTTGTTACTGCATTGTGTTTCAGAGGTTACTAGAAAAAAAAATCAAAGTGAAGAATTTATGGGACTCGCTTAAGCTTTCAAAAAAATTATGTCAATCCCCTTGAAAGTATTTAAAATAATGCTTTAAGTTTTGAAAGACATTGCTGACTGTCTGGCCCTATGTAACGCTTTTTATATGCTATAAAACCATTAGCAATGTGTACCAATTAATGAGGTAGCTAAACAATTGAATGTGAAAACAAAAGCATTCGAAATTCGCAGAATATCATTCATTGGACTTAGCTGCTAAATAATAAACTATTATGTTTAATTTAAATGGGGGAGTTAGTTTTCTATAGTGTCCCGAAAAATAATTTTAATGAGAAATCAAATTTTACTGAGAATTTGTAAATATCACATTTTGAAATAATAAGTATTTTAAATGTATTTTACTGAGTAACACACAATGTTTTTGTATGTGAAAACAGAGGATAACGATTCGGTAAGAAACGAATGAAATATTTTAGTTATTTGTAATGTAACATACCAAAGCTTACAACATTGAAAAATACTTTTTAATCTTAAAACAACAATGTCTTACAGCCCATAAACCAATATTTATTAAAGTCGAAAAGTTTCTTAAGCCAAAAATGTACTTTGTACGTTCCCCAGCGTCATAAAAATGTCAAAGCTCTATTGTTACTTCTTACAATAGTATCGACTATCGATAAATATTACGTGTTGCGCGTCACTATGCTAGTTATATTGAAAACATGTTTTTATTTCGATTTTGGTGTTTTATGAGATTCAGAGCAATTGTTTTTTTTTTTTTTCGAAATTTTGTTGTAAGGTTATGAGTTAGATTTTTGGTGAAATAAAAACTTAAAATAGCCCATTTTTGAGTAGGTTTACTTTCGACTCTGAATCAATCTGTCTAGGCATTTCACACCTATGTTCGGTTCGGCTGTCAGTCCAACTGAATTTAATTCAGTATTTATATGGGAGGACTGGCTATTTGACATCTAGGACCCAGTAACTGGGCCACATGATAACTTTTAAGCAAGCAAGACTGATGTAAGATTTTCTTGCATCTTACTACCCGTATCGACTCGAGGAAAATGTCAGTCAATCAGTTTCAATTGCTAAAATATTAATTTTCTTTGCGATTTTCTGAAACGGGGTCAGTAACGATAAGGTGCGATATGAAAATCGTCATTAATATCTTCTGTAAAGATAATATACTTTTATGCTTTTATCTTTAGTCGGTCAAAAACCATCTCAATATAATTTCCCCACCTAAAAAAAAACTTTATTCTCATCTAAAAACAGGGGCCATATTTCAAAAAATTCCTTCAGTCCGTAATGAAATTTCGAAAGACCTCACTGACTTTCCCAGAGCCGGCCTCACGCCCCTTAATCTCCGGTTATTTATCATTCCGTCTCCTCCTGTCCGAATGTCCTGATAGCTGAATTATCAGCTTATTTTACATCTTATGGATTCTCTTTTTCAACTGTTTTGTTGGTGATTACTAACGGATTTTCGTGATTGTTGTTTTTTTTTTGTGCGATGTAAAAATGAGGACATCATTAATAAATTTCGTTAAAAAAATCTGTGATTATTTGGTCACTTCATTAGCTCAATGTGAACTGATCTTTGCTTTGATAGTCTAGCCATAAGTACTATGATGAACAATATAGTCCAGGTTTTAATTAGACTATGGGTGGCTCGCCGTCCGGTAGTAACCAGGCCCGAGTCGACGGCGCGTCTTGTTCCACGCGCGCCTCAAAGAGCCGTCAGCAACGTAGACGGGGCCCCATAGGGTCAGTGCCTGCTAGGGTTGCGGAATTTGTTCGAAAGAGCCACCGCGACGTGGAACGCTAAGGGCACTAGGAATTAGGAATAACACGGGTGGCTCTTATTTAGTAAGAGTCTGACACTCCCTTCCACTCCGCCCAGAGCGGGAGAAATCATTTGATGATTTTCTATCCAGGAAATATATATACATACATGTACATAGCTCGAAACTATCCCAAGTCATCATATTCCCGAAATAAAAAGTATCCTATGTATTATTCCAGAATATAATCTACATCTGTGCCAAATTTCATCAAGATCCATTCAGTAATGTTAGCGTGAAAGAGTAACAAACATATAAACCTTCGCGTTTAGAATATTAGTAAGGATTACATAGGGGGACAGTCATTTCCCTCACAAGTCCCACTTTTAAACATCATTTACGAAGTGTAGAAATACTAGTTACACTTGATGATATTTTTCAAAGGACATGTTGTAGAATCAGATCTTGTGAGATATGTATAATTAGTCAAACAGTCAAATCATGAACGTGAAATTTTTGCAAGAAACTCTGTGTAGAAACATAAACAGGCTTATTTAAAAACAAATCGTTAATCTTTTGTAAAAAAAAAGGTAGGTAATCTTTATAGCTGAGCATGTAAACGGTTTATAAATAAGTATTTAGTTGAACTTTCACCTTTAAGAAACCTTTCCGAGTAAAAGGTCAGGAAAGAAATCTAAATAAAGAAAAGATGGGTCGGGTCTCGTCAGCACATGGCGATAAGGCGATTACACTGCTTATTTAGATATACGAGTGTGTACATTAATTTATTATTCTAGAATTTAGGATATTGAAAAATAAAATTATAGTAAAATAAGTTTTATAGCCCTGCAGTGACAGGGGATCGACATATATGTACCTACCTATACTTTTCCCAATTATATTGGGGTTGGCATCCAGTGAAACCAGATTCAGCTGAATACCAGTGGTTTACTAGGACTGCCTGCCTACCAGTCCTCCACAACCCATTAATTGGGTAACACGGCAGTTCTTAGCTAAACTGGAGTCAGATATACTGGCGTCTGACAATCCTTAACGACTGCCAATGATGTCCAAATGACAGCCGGGAACAACGGCTTAACTTTCTGAGGCACGGAGGAAACTCGATATGTTTTAATAGTCACCCATCCACAGACCAACCTCAGTAAGCGTTGCTTAACCTTGGAGATCGATCTGTGAGGCTGCTGCTATTGTTTAGTACGAGTATATCGGTACATATCATTTACTCATTATATTTTCCCTTAAGTATAAAATGGGAGATAATTCTATTGTAAGTCAATCAGTCGGAAGAACCCCTGGCTAAATAACAACAGGCTTCAAGGTTAAGCAACGCTTGCCGAGGTCATCCTATGGATGGGTGACCATCTATACCATCGAGATTCCTCCATGCCTCGGAAAGCACATCATTTGGACATCTTTGGCAGTCGTTAGTTGTCAGTATTATCAGGAGCTAGAAAATCTGACACGTCTGGCCAATAAGTACCGTGTTAACCAGTCAATGGGTTGTGGAGGTCTGGTAAACACCTGCTCTAAAAAATCCTGGTATTCATCTGAATCAGGTTTGATTGGCACCCGACCTCAATAAAATTGGGAAAAGGCTAGGCAGATGATGTATTGTAAGAACAGTTCTATAAAGAGCCCATTTGAACTAAGTACAGACAGATATTTTTATAACCACACAAATGCCCGACAAAACGAGGTCACGACCACACATCACTTTATTTACCCCAACATAAGCCGAAATGTCACTTATATAGCACAACTGTGCGTCTATGTACTTTGTACCGGCAGTAGGCATCCTTTGAGGCCGAGTATCGCGCCGGTATTACACTGAAAGTAGTAAGATAATAGACTTTGAGATGACGTGAGTGTGTGGTGCAAGTTGAAAGCGGGAAGAGGGTCTTTTACGCTGTAGAAAAGTTACTGTGACAAACCATGATCAATCGCACTGAAGATTGCTGTGTGTGAACCCAATGCTAGTTTATGCTCGCCTTTTTGCAATTGTCCGGTTAAGCAGTAACCAGCCTTAGTGTGCTGAAATGCGAGTGGTCACGTCAAAAAAAAATCGCCTTTTTGCATAAGAAATGCTAGTGTATTTGTTTTTGTATGTTTAATGGTCATGTGCAATAAAGAATTAGATGTTGTTTTTCCATGAAAAACATATAGACGGAGCATAGATTCGTTTCTGAAACGAAATCTTAACAGCTTTATGACTTGGTTTGCTTTTCCAGGTAAATATTTAATAGGCAAAGGTGAAAGGCTTCATATATTTATGTGTGATTTCATAAACCTTTATATTGTAAACCGAAAAACGACATATTACATGATTTCACTAAAAGTCGAGTTACTCAAAATATTTTTGGCTTTGTATTAAAATCAATCAAAATAGTTTAGTAAAAATAAAATTATTTAAATAGCATATCGTGCATGCATCTCATGTTATATAAGTAAGCGTTGAAAACCAAGATTCGTTGAAACATAAAGAGCGCTCCGTATAAGTGTCTGTCTTGTGATTATTATGTGATGTACAATAAAGTTTATGAAAGTTTTATGAATAAAACAAAATAAATCCATTACTAATTCTTACTGCAATCACACTAGAAAATCTACCAACTTAAACACACACACATCAATCCAAAACATCGAATCGAGTTCGATCTAAACGAGAAATCGAGACAAAAACTTCGTCAACAAAAATCGCCGCGCTCTTGTTACTTAACCCTCCCCTGCACGAGTTTAACGTCAGCCATTTTCCTTTGTAACCCTACACCAGAGTCGATCTAGGAATACCCGGAAAAGTCCGGGAAACCGTCTCAGACGTAATCGCTTCGCATAGTTTTGATTTTCTTTGTGATCCTGTCACAAGTCTAGGTGAGATTTTGGTCGTGTTGTTTTTGATTGTAAAAGGATTTATACACAGTTTCCAGAGAGACACTGACTTTCGGAAGCCAGATTTACTAAAAAACGGTAGTAGAATTGTGTACTGTCTAGAATTTTTTGAATCTTCTCCGCATTAAATGTCTTGAGAACTATAAAAGTGTTTTTTATTTATTGTGAAATGGATTTGCTCTTGACTCTAGTCTAGGTCACAGGTGACAGAGATAAAGTCTACGATGGAATGAGCTTACCCAGAAGAAGCCTGTTCACTCTAACTTTGAAGAGATTAGGGTTAAGTGCGTTCGGAAACAAACGCAGGTAGAGAGTTCCACTCCTTTGCTGTGCGCATTATAAAGGACGATTAGTAACACTTGGTATGAATTGGTGGAATAGCTACAAGGTAGGGATGGTAACCTACAGTGCGTCTAGATGTCCTATGGTAGAAGGGGGCCGATGGGATGAGGAAGTGGAATTAATATCAGTGTCTGTGATAGCCAGTCTGTCTATCCTGGAACTAGTTACAAGTGAAGGAGAAAATGTTAATTTCCTTCGCGGGCATGAAGGGAATTGAGCATTATTGCTACAGTAAGAGATTGATAGCTCCATGGTCGCGAATTTTTGCTCGAAACGGTCGCCGCGGCTCTGGAACGCAAAACGCATTAGGAGGAACACGGGTAGGTTTTAGTCAGTAAGAGTCTGACACTCCCTTCCGCTCCGCTCAGAGCGGAAGAAGTCATTTGACGATTTCCCATGTATATAAAAAAGGCTTTGATAGCTCACTTTACCTTAGCCTTAACGGTTATTTTTTTTTTTTTTATACAGATTTGCACATTCATGAATAATAAACAGACCTAAAACTACACGGAATCATCAAAAGATAAATATAAACACCACATTTCATACAAAGATTGCAGATTTTTTTTTAATAACCAACTTATCTTCTTGAATTGATCCTGTTCGTAAGATATCTGCATTGCGTTGAAAATTTTATCGGCGCCAGGACTTGAACCAGCCAACTTTGATTAAGAAAGCCAAGCGTGGTCACTGCCAAACCACAAATTATTTCAACCTTCTAAAATCTAATTTCCTCCTTGGAATTCAGACCAATTGAGCTGTCTGTGTATTTGATCTCCTGAACCCAGTTGGTGTCAGATTTTCTGGTTTCTTACTATTGAGACCAAAGGCTTAACATGCTGTCTCGATACAGAATGGGCGGTGACCCAGTGGCGTGCAGTGGTTCGAGTTGGATAGGCCAGAAAATAATGTCAAAAAAAAAACACACCAGGGTTGAAATGTGGTGTTTTTTTTTAAATAGGTTATTTAAAAAAAAAACTCATTTCATTAAAAAACAACCCTGAATAATGTGGTTATTTTTTTAAATGTATTTGGGCATTTTCTCTGGCCTACCCTAACTCGAACCACTGCACGCGCCTGCGGTCACCCATCAACAGACTAGCCTCAGGAAGCGTTGCTTAACCTGTACCTGTGGCTATTGTTATTTAGCCAGGAATAAAATGAAACGCCCTTACCTACGTACTACAAAATTAACCAACTATTACAGCATATAATTAACTGCGATTGGGCTATTTCTATTTCATTGCTGGCCACTCAAACGACCATCGAATGACCCTTACGTAGCCTGTATGTAATGGTCGTTGTTAACGACTGTCTATTGTCCATTGCTGCTTTAGTTGCTACTTAAATGGTCCTCTAGTTTGTTAATGAAGCAATGGACAGTGAATTGAACAATATTATTGGTTTAATTTAGGTCCTAATCATTTTTGATAGCTTACTGCTTACACCTTTACCGAGGAAAAAATACTCTTCTAAATAGTCTAGGCCATGGTGTTCTTATAATCAATTCTAGCAGAACTCTGCGGGTTCACTTGCGTAGTTCCCGTTCCCTTGGGAATACGGGGATAATATATGTCCACTGATAATGTAGTTCTCCATTGGTGAAAAATGGTTAAAATTGGTCTTGTAGTTTCGGAGTTTATTCGGTACAAACGAATTTTGTTGCGTAAAAAATTATTCCAAGCATTCCTCTGACACATCTTATATACAAAATTCACGTGTCACGGTGTTTGTGGTTGAACTCCTCGGAAACGGCTCTACCGATTTTAGTGAATCTTAGCCGTGCATATCGGCTAGGGTGGCGAATCGGACAACATCTATTTTTAATCCCCCTAAATGTTAAGGGTGGTCCGCCCCTATATATTTTTTTATTTTATGTTGCAAAACGACGTTTTCCGGGTCAGCTAGTCTTATATACCTATATAAAATTCTCGTGTCACGGTGTTTGTGGTTGAACTCCTCCGAAACGGCTCTACCGATTTTAGTGAATCTTAGCGTGCATATCGGCTAGGGTGGCGAATCGGACAACATCTATTTTTCATACCCCTAAATTTTAAGGGTGATCCACCCCAAATTTTTATTTTTTATTTTATGTGGAAATACGACGTTTGCCAGGTCAGCTAGTAATCATATAGAATGATTACGTTAAAAAAACAAAACCACTCTAAAACACCTTAAAACCGTATTATTTCACCGTAACACTCACCCAAAAAAAAAAAATACAAAAAGATATCTCGCTTCAAAGTCACACGTCCTTGAGATGCGGGTAACCATTAATCAATCTATCGTTAAGACGCTCCACGTTTTTCCGTCGCGACAAGGTTATGTCAAGATGGTCTTGAGCTGTCCTAAAGTTTCAGCAAGCGACGGTACTTGGAACAAGTTTCAGTTGTTAGTTTATAGAATTTGGGATAAGTGTTGATTGCTGTTTAAATATTGGTGTGCGAGGGGTTTCTTGCTTCTTTTTCATCACTTATAGTTGAGCGTTATATTATTACTAGAACTTCGCCGTCGACTTTTTCTGCGCAGATTTAGTACAAATAATTTCCACCCCCTTTAGGGTGTACATAGATAGTTATATCTGTACTCTGAAAATAATATATGTATCTAGTTTTAATTTCCGCGAATATTAGTGGGTTGCAGGTATGCACCTCCCTCCCGCCCGCTATATTATGCACATGCAAGATTACAAGGCAAATGCAAGGATTTTATGCACATGCAGGAAGGAGGGTGGGTTTTGCTTTGCCTTCCTGCATGTGCATAAAATCCTTGCATTTGCCTTGTAATCTTGCATGTGCATAATATAGCGGGCGGGAGGGAGGTGCATACCTGCAACCCACTAATATTCGCGGAAATTAAAACTAGATAAATATTATTTCCATTTTCAAATTTAAAATGGATTTCCGCAAAGTAACGCCTGACTCTATCAATTTTATATCTGTACTCGTTGTACAAGTTTATTTGTCCTTGTCCTTCCTTCATAACATTAGATTTTGCCTTCTATAAATTCTTTAGCAATGACTTTCTTCCCTCCCCCTCCCCCTCCCCACTCCTTCTTTCTTTTGCTTCTTTTCCAAGTTTTTCTGGAAAATTGACTGCAAACGCTCAAGCCGTACACATTTCAGGTTTCATCCAGCTTCATAGTTCTTTACAGAAAAGTGTGCATTCAGGAATCTTGTAGTTCCAACAAGAAATATTTCCAACATTTCTATTTCCTTCAAAAGGTCCAACTTCAAACACTGAGAATAAACTCAGTGGAAAATGCTGAAGTAAGTACTAATTTTGAAGAAAATATTGTTTGAAGTCTATTTAAAAGTCTGAGATATCATGTTTAAAAGTCTTTGTGTTTCTTCAAAGCTATGTTTAGAAAACAAAGGCTTGAGATTAAAAAAAATAAAAAGAAATCTACCATAACTTATCTGTATTGCCTTTTCTCGAACATGATTGAACCAAGGTGAAACTACAAACCAACACTTTTCCAAGTCAACCATATTAAATCTATACTAATATTATAAAGCTGAAGAGTTTGTTTGTTTGTTTGAACGCGTTAATCTCAGAAACTACTGGTCCGATTTGAAAAAATCTTTCAGTGTTAGATAGCCCATTTATCGAGGAAGGCTATAGGCTATATATCATCACGCTTAAGCCAATAGGAGCGGAGCAGCGATAAATAATGTTTTAAAATCGGGGATTCCACGGGGACGAAGTCGCGGGCAGCAGCTAGTCATTTATACTAGGGACTAGCATTTTACATACAACCACTGCAAACAATAGTCATGTTTCCTGAGGTATAAAAATATGTATCTATTTAGTCCGTCAGTTAGATTATCAACAAATATTGGACACATATCTTTTGCTTTATCAAATCTATAAAAATTGACGAAGATAAAAAGCTTCAACGATCATGAGTGGGGGCTTGTGACGTCACGCCGTAGTAAAAATCGTAGTGCGAAGTGACGTCACACGAGTTTTCAACGCACTGTATCGTCTTCGTTTTTTGTTTACGTGAAAAAGAAAAAATACGTGTCTAATATTTTTGTATAATGGAAATCTATTCGATGGACTAATTAGACTTTTTTAGTCAACTACCTGCGGTACAGGATACCTGCTTGAAAACAAGACGGTTGAAAACAATTTGTTCAACTTATTCTCAGAATCTCTTGTAACGTCAAAAGTTACTAGACACTATAAAACCACAAACTACATACAGATTTCAATATTGAAGAAGAGCGTATAAAAACTCCATGGTTACAAAGTCGGAAGTACTGCTACTCCCACTAGTAATAACTCTCAAAAGAAACCTCCCATAAAGCCTAGATTCCAACGAATAAAAGGACATTTCACTGGATCTTAAAAAGATATATCTTCAGCAGTTAGCGCTTAAAACATTTACTGAGCTTCGAGATTAAGTTGTAAATAACGCCTCGAAAAATTTAGAGAGAAATTTATAAAATGCAGCGGAATTTAGAGGCGGCAGCGCTTTTTTTGCTTTATTTTATACTTTTTCGCTTGGTTCGTTTTGTGTTCACCGATTATGGACTTTAAGGTTTTACAGTTCTTTGGGTTAAACTGGTGTTTTAACTCTTGGCGAGGCTTTTTGCTTCCTGCTAAAATTTGTTCGAAATAGTCACCGCAGACTTGGAACGCAAAGGGCGTTAGGAGGAACACGAATGGGTTTTAGTTAGTAAGAGTCTGACACTCCCTTCCGCTTTGCCCAGAGCGGGAGAAGTCGTTTTATGATTTCCCATAAAAAAGCATTTATTTTCTGAATAAAATGGCCTGCTTCTAAATCATTATGACTAAGGAATTTCGTCAGGTAGATAGGTAATACGAAACGTGTTGTTTGCCTTTAAGTGTGTGCTACATACATTAGTTTTTTTTTCTTTCTTTTCTTATCAAAAGCACACTGCAATCGTATATTAAGCAAGGTGATTATTGTATTTATTTCTTTGACTGTTATTTTTTAACAGTGTAAATAATCGCTATGATTCAGTTGTTTCATACAAAGTAAACTATTCATATTTTGTATACCAAGTAGTGCAATTATTTGCCATTACCGCGAAATTGTTTGAATGAAGCTAGGAAGGGCTTTTAAACAATTTTGCGATCGGAATCTAGTCTCGCCGACATAACAACAACGAGTAGTAACATGAAGCGATAGCCACAACAGTCACAACTTTTTTTATTTCTTTTATCTTCTGTAAGATATCGACGTCGTTCAAATCGTGAACAAGAAAAACCATATAAATCTTCAAATCGCTTGCGCCTATGACTTGTTCCACACACCTCAGTACTTGCAACGTCTTCCACACGTTCAGTTTGATTTATTTCAGTCATAATAACTGAAAGATATCTCTGCTTTATATATAGATTAACAACAACGCTTTTCTTCAGCTCTTTCATTGCTTTTTGCTCATATACTTTTTTTTATAAAATGATTTTTTAATTTCTAATTTTTATTTTGTAAAGCTTTTTTTTGGGTTATTCAATCCTTGGCATCCGTTTTGCCACTTTCGATATCTTGAAAACTCATAGAAAACCTCTAGATACAAAACTCTATTAGATACCGCTGCCATATAAGACCGCCATTGTCGTATTTGTTGCTGTGTGATTTTTGGTGTACATTAAAGTATATTTGATACATCTAGATATTGCATATAGAAAATATGTTCTGTTTCGTGTTCACCGAATTTATTGGGATAGTGTTACATGGCACGAAGGACGTTTTATTTAACGTTTGGACAGCTTCTGATAAATCATCAACAGCCTGTTGCAGTCCACTGCTGGACATAGGCCTCTCCAATTGCACGCCACTTGGATTTATTTTCGGCTTCTCGCATCCAGTTTCTGCCAGCCGTCCTGCGCAAATCGTCACCCCACCGTGCCTGAGGATGTCCTACACTACGTTTGCCGAATTTGTCTGATAAATAACAAAAGACAATCACTATATCTTCTCCCGATCTTGATAATATGTATAAGCAAAATTCAATTTATTGTGAGACCCAAATCCAACAGCATATCATTACAAGTCGCCACGATTATCACCTCTATTCCCTAAGGCGTAAGATATCGCACACCCTCATCAAGGTGTCACTGTCCACATATTTGGTTTCAAAATGATATAGGACAAGCCTGCAACTGAAAACTTTGTAACAGGTAAACTCAATTATGTATTGTATAACCTTGGTATTCAACCTCAGATGTGGGTCGATATGGGATTTACATGGGCGAAGTATTTCAGCCTTGCAAATACTGGATAAGCTGGATGTTTTGGGTGGTTTTTTCGGGTTCCGTACCTCGAAAGGAAAAAAACGGAACCCTTATAATCTCCACTAATATTATAAAGAGAAAAGATTTGATTGTTTTTTTATTTGTATGTTTGCATTGAATAGGCTCCGAAACTACTTGGCCGATTTGAGAAATTCTTTCACTGTTGGGAAGCTACACTATCTCCGGTGAACATAGGCTATATTATATCCCCAAATTCCCATGGGACCGGGAACAACGCGGGTGAAACTGTTGGGCGATGCTAGTAATACATCTATACTACTATTATAAAGAGGAAAGATTTGTTTGTTTGTTTGTATTGAATAGGCTCCGAAACGACTTGACCGATTTGAAAAATTCTTTCACTGTTCGGAAGCTACACTATCTCCGGTGAACAAAGGCTATATTATATCCCCATATTTTTAAGGGAACGGGAACTACACGGGTGAAACAGCGGGGTGATGCAATTCATACATATTTATATAAACCACAAAAGCATTACACTATTTTCACGAAGTTTCGGCGTCGTGTTGCGTTGCGTGGTGTGAGGTAGCATTCAGCGGAATCGCTGACACCCTTCGGCCAAAACTCTGCTGAAGGTCTCAATATATAAAACTGCAGGGGAGAACCAAAAAGGGTTTTTGGAAATTCATCCTTTAAGGGGGACAACCAGGCCAAAGAGATGTCAGTAAAGATGACAAAGCTCATAGGTTAAGTGCTTGTTAGGGTTGCGGAAACTGTTCGAAAGAGTCTCCGCGGCTTTGGAACGGAAAAGGCACTTGAAGGAACATGGGTGGGTTTTGATCAGTAAGAGTCTGACACTCTCTTCCGATCCACCCAGAGCGGGAGAAGTCATTTGATGATTTCCCATGCAGAAAAAAAAAAGAAAGTGAGAAGAGGGAAAATTGGTCGTACTAGACCAGCGCAGATGAAGTCGCGGGCTATATGTTAGCAACGCTTGCCGAGGTTGGTCTGTGGATGGGTGACTATCTTAACATAACGAGACTTCTCCGTGCCTCGGAAAGCACGTTAAGCCGTTGGTCCCGGCTGTCATTTGGAGATCTTTGGCAGTCGTTACGGATTGTCAGAAGCCAGAAAATCTGACACCAGTCTTGCCAAGAAGTACCGTGTTCCCCAGTTAATGGGTTGTGGAGGTCTGGTAGTGACTGGGAGCCGACCCCAATGTAGTTGGAAAAAGGCTAGGCAGATGACATATGATAGCAACGTCTAACAACCCAACCAAAAAAAGGGTAAAATAAACACAGTCTAGTAGATTCGACTTCTCAACACCGATCGAAAAAAAATATAGGTCGAATCCGAACCTTTTTCGAAGTCCGTATTTTCATGGAAAAAGCCCGAATTACCACACGGGTCCAAAATGTTTTGAATGCACGGAGCCGGGTGTTTAACTAGGGTATTTCGAAGACGTGTCCTTTATTGCGAAGTTGAATAGATAGTTTGGTAAATAAATAGTGGATACGTTGGATGTTTTTACTGTTTTTTTTTTAGGCTGTGGCGATATTTTTGTAGTTTTCGATAGTATAGTGATTGTAATTGTGTCTTTCTGACTATGTAGGTCAATGTGTTGTTGCTTATTGATTTAATCTACTCGTTACACTGATTTATAATCAATTGAATGATGATTTTCATGTTGGACACATTTTTTTTTCCTCTTTTTTGTGCATTCATTATTTTGCATACTATTGTATAAATTCAAGTTCTTAAAACGTAACAGATAGATGTGTTGCTGGGGAGTTGTTGCGCCACTTCTTCTTCCCACATACAACACTAGGAAGTGGTGACGTGTGGGCGTTTTGGGGGACTGTCTTCATGTAAAACTAGCTTGTTTGCTACGTACCTCTGAATCAATCTAGTCTTTTTTTCTTTCGTAAAGGCTGAACGGATTCGGACGAAATTTTGCACACGGGTAGACCAAGTGTTGGAACAGGACATCAAATACTTTTGATCCTGGAAGTATCTTACCTTGGGATAATACTTGGGACTTTGGAGCTAGTCTATTCTAATATTAATAAGAGGAAAGATTTGATTGTTTGTTTGTTTGCATTGAATAGGCTCCGAAACTACTGAAATGATTTGAAAACCTCTTTGACTGTTGAGAAGCTATACTATCCCCGGGTGACATAGCGTATAATTTATCCCCGTGTTCCCACGGGAACGGGAACTACGCGGGTGAAACCGTGTGATACTGCTATTATAAAATTACTAAAACTTTACTTGATTTGACCTCGGTCTTATAATGAAAAGATTTTTTACTAAATTAAATGTCACAAGAATCTGTAGGCAATATATAAGCGCCTAAATTAAAGCATATTTTACAAACGACCTTTCTTTCATATTTATTAAGACACAACTAAAGTTCAAAGGGCAGTAATTCTAAAAAAGACTGACACGCCTTCAATTTTTTATCTTGTAAAGATAAAAATGTCAAAGCCTGTCACGCTATTCTTTTTAGATGACCACCCATATAATAGATGGTTTTTTGTTTATTTTTATAAAAAGAAAAGCATATAAAATGCAGTTGTTGAATGAAACTTGGACTCACGCCAATGTGAATTTTGTTTTTCTTTCATCGATGTTCGGTTTGACAATAATTGATCTAGCTTCTTAACGCTTTCAACCGAAAAGGTTATATTTGACTTAAATCGATAACAGTCTTTATAGGGTTCCGAACCTCTGTATGGAAAACGAAACTCTAATCACTCGGCTGTTTGTCTGTCTGTCACAACCGATTTTCTCCGGATTTGCTTGACCGATACAATTGAAATTTGGTACAGATATAACAGTCTGTAACCCAAACACGGACGTGTAACGAAAATCCATAAATAGGGTAGTTAATTAAAAAAATCTGATTAGTCCGTCAGAAAATATTGGAGACGTATTTTTTTGTTTTTTCACATAAACAAAAAATGAAGACGATACAGTGCGATGAAAACTCGTGTGACGTCACTACCCGCTACATTTTTTACCGGGTAGTGACGTCACACGCTCACACTCCTGATCTTTGATGCTTTTTGTCTTCGTCATATTTGATAGATTTGATAAAGGAAAAAATACGTGTCCAATATTTTTCTATAATCTAACCGTCGGACTAATTAGAATCATATTTTTTTAATCAGGAAACATCCCTATTTTGAAAATGACATCTTTCGCGGAGGAAAACTACGATATTAAATTAAAAATGTTTTTCCAACTGTACCTAATTAATATAAGTGTAAGTAATTTTGAAAGAATATACAGATATTGGTCTTTACGTATGAATATAAATGTGGATGGATTATGTGAGGAGTGATATGAAAGAGAAGGGAGTTAGTGATAGCGCGACGGCTGACAGGACAGAATGGAAGAAAAAAACGTGTTGCGCCGACCACAAGTAACATGGGATAAGGGCAGGAAGATGATGATGATGATGGTCTTTACCTATAGATTGCACGCGAGCACGACTCGCACTTATCCATTTTTTTCTGGATGGGAAATCATCAAATGACTTCTCCCGCTCTGTGCGGAGCGGAAGGGAGTGTCAGGCTCTTACTGACTAAAACCCACCCGTGATCCTTCTTGTGCCCGCCGCGTTCCAGGGCCGCGGTGACTCTTTCGAAAAAATTCCGCAATATTCTCACTTAGCCTGTTTTTTAAATTGAAATTTGTTGGTAGAACACGCCTTGTACTTGTAATACAACCGCCTCTGTTAATTTATTTTACTAGTACTTTTTTTCTTTTACTATTTTATTTATCTTGTGCGAGTCCCAAATAAACATTGTCTTTCTTTTTTTCTTTGTACCACTATTGTACATACAGAAACATGAATAATTAAAAACCCAAAAGTCAAATGTTACAGTCTGTCTCATAGATCCATTGTTTATTTAAATTCAAAATGTAATCACACGTACATATGGTAAATATTAAATAAACAGAAACAAATATAAACCCCGTCGGGCACACCAAAAAACAAATAGGAGAGGTAAATGCCGCTTTTATATATTTTTTTAAATTCTGCTTTTTGTTTTTATAAAACTCTTTATTTACAATTACTATGCCACACAAAACCGTTTTCATGGTTTGTCTGAGGGAACGGAATAAATGGTATTGCCGTACATTTTTAATAGTACGGACTAATTATAAATAACAACAACACAACTATCTCACAACAACAATAATATCTACTCATTTGTCAGTTACCGAGTTGTGGAAATCAGATATGCAGATAAAATTCTGGTACTCTGGTAGTGTACGATTAAGCCGACAGACTGATCGCCGACAAGTCTTTACTTCGACGGCACTATTCGCCGACAAGACTCTTTGCCGACAGGACCCTGCCGACAGGACTCTTCACCAACAATTCGTAGTCGTTCGATCGTAGCCCCGTTGTTCGATCGTAATCGTGGGCACCTACTTCTGGGTGGTATAAAAAACCCTGTCTGAGTCGAGACGCCCCAAACCTCAAGCTCACTCTATCTGCGAAGAGGCCTGTTGGCGAAGAGTCCCATCGAAGTTAGGTCTTGTCGGTGTTCAGTCTGTTGGCGTTGAATCATACACTGCAGCTGAATCTGATTAGACTGGAAGCCGACCCCAATATAGTTGGGAAAAGATTAGGCAGATCAAGATCAATGCTCTTGCCTCGGAAAGAAACGTGACCTCATCCCACCGGCCCCCTTCTACCATAGGACATCTAGACGCACTGTGAGTTACCATCCCTACCTTGTTGCTATTCCACCAATTCGCACCAAGCGTTTCCAATCGTCTTTTGTAACGCGCACAGCAAAGGAGTGGAACTCTCTGCCTGCGTCTGTGTTTCCGAACGCATTCAACCCTAATCTCTTCAAAGTTAGAGTGAACAGGCTTCTTCGGGGTAAGCTCATTCCATCGTCGACTTTGTCTCTGTCACCTGTGACCTAGACTAGAGTCAAGAGCAAATCCATCTTACAATAAAACAATAAAAATATGTGACCTTGCATAGTTCAGTCATAGGTCGTCGTTATCAAGGGTCAGACAATATGATTGATTGTACCCAGTCCATCAGTTACTGTTCTAAGGTATTGTTTAAAAACTTATGAATTTGGCTACAAAATTCACAATTAGTCCGTTTAACAGATCTACTAATAAACCACGAGGTTTGTGGTTATCATGGGCTAGCAAAACTAAACCTCAAGGCTTCTAAACGTGTCTGTTAGATGACTTTGAACATTCTTTGCTATATTGAACCAACTTCAAATAGAATAAGGTACCATTTCAATCTCAAAGCATTTATCTATACTAATATTAAAGAGGAAAGATTTGTATTCTTTTTTATGTAACGAATAAACCCAAAAACTACTGAACCGATTTCAAAAATTCTTTCACCATTAGAAAGCTGCATTCACTCTGAGTAACATTGGCTATATTTTATCCCCATAGTCCCAAAGGAACGGGAACTATGCGGGTAAAACTGCGGGGTGCTGCTAGTTTTTAATAAACCTAAATGGCAGTATTAAATTATCAAGATCGGTCAGTCATAAGGATGAAGCTAGTTCTACGTTTCAAAGCATAGATTTCTATGAAAAAAATGTGTAAGAAAATCCGCTGCACTCTTTAAATCGGTAAATAAAATAGGGTTGTCAAATGAATTCTTGAATTATTTATTGAGATTTTAATCTCAGTTTCTCAATTGGACGGTTATACTCTTATCAGATGCAGTTGCATCTAGTTCAGATAAGAATACTGGTATACACCTGAATACCAGTAAACATTATATCTGACCTTCATAACCCAGTCAGAGATTTAAGACTCCAAACATTTTATATTGCACTAGCTTTTGCCCGCGACTTCGTCCGCATGGAATAGTTACTAACCCCCCGATTTTGAAAATTCTTTATTATTGCTCCGCTCTTATAGGTATTAGCGTGTTGATATAGATTTCTCAATAAACGGGCTATCTAACACTGAAAGAATTTTTCAAATCGGACCAGTGTTCCTTTTCTTTTCTTTCCTTCTTAATAAATTATCCTCGTATAAGATTAATTGGGAGTCAGCGCAGCATGTCTAAAAACAATGATACCTAATTCCAAATATTCCCATCATTCCCCTAAAAAACAGCACATCTTCCCAAATAATTATCGCTAATTAAACAATAATAAAGATTACCAAACAAAAAAAAAAGTAATTAGAATCCCATGCACAATGCACTTGTATATAAAAACCCATGCACTTGTAAGCTATGAGACTATGTTCACGGTTCAGGGCCCCGGTGCGTGGGAAATGATCGTATCTTGTGCATGGGACTCCCTGATTTGGTTTCGAGTGTTATAAGTAGTGTGGTGGGGGGCCGGGACGCTTTCTTTTGTGGTTTTAAGTCGGAAAGTTTTTGAGCAGTTTAACTCAAAAACTTTCCGACATTTACTTAGTGAACCGTGATTGCCACTTCACAGCCGACTATAAAGCAGGGCCCCAAGTCTGCTATTTTTATAAATTTGTCATTCCAACACGATCCCATTGTCATTTTGCTAAAAGTTCGTAATCTGATAAAGTCATAATGGTCGATCATTGGTCGGTCAATATGGTCATGTAATACTTTTTGATAACCGAGCTATTAAAAGCAATGACTGCACAATGACGTTCTAATGGTAGGTCACTGGAACTGTCAAAATTTTAGCAGATTACCGCATATGTCTGTCATTCATTTGTCATTATGTACGAGATTACCATTCTCTGCCATTTCTTTCAATGGAGTGTCAGTGGTTGACCACTGGATAGTCATAGTGACGCTTTTATATTAGTAGATTACCAAACTTGTAAAAATCAACCATTATGAAATCAATGATAGACCATTCTGACACTATTGTAATAGCAGACTTGAGGCCCTGTTTGCATATCTGTCCATTAAAGTAAGCAAAAGAAATATTGGATGGAACGATTTTCTCGTTCCATGATCATCTCGTGATGTTGGAAAGATTGTTAGATAGTTAGCTTATGATCAACCCGCACTGGGCCCGCGTGGTGGATTACGGCCCATTCCCTCTCCTAGAGAGGAGGCCTGTGTCCCAGCAGTGGGAGCATTAAAAGACTGATTATGATTATGCTTATGACAGGTTATAGTTCATATAATATTGTTTTTCTTCTTTTTTAATTTTTGATGACTATGTAGGTCAATCTGTTTTTACTTTATTGACTCAATCTACTCTTTACAATGTTTTATAGTGAATTGATTTATGAATTCCATGTTGGATATTTTTTTTCCTACCTTGTCATGTATTAATGACTTTGCATACTATTATATAAATTCAAGTTCTTAAAAAGCAACAGACAGATGTGTTGCTGGGGAGTTTGTTGCGCCACTTCTTCTTCCCAGCTAAAACACTAGGAAGTGGTGACGGTGGGCGTTTTGAGGGACTGTCTTTATGAAAAATTTCACGTTCAAGAAGTGCTGTCTCTCAGCCTAGTTTGAATAAATGACTTTTGTTTTTGATTGGTAATTTTTTTTATAAGTTATCTTCAATCTGGTTTGTCCCACTGCCAGGGCAAAGGCATGCCTGTCTTGTTTCTATTCATCCCGGGTTTGGACAAATGTGTAAACCAATTCAGTCGATAGCATCAAGCTTTTTGTCCAGTTAGCACTGTGTAAATGTAACGGTTAAAAATATTTAGTGAAGTCATTACGAGATACAAATTTTGTGTATAAATAACTAGTAGCATATGATTAACGACAAATGAGCTTCAATAAATCATTCAATCATTCAATTAAATCTTCTAATATAATGTGCTGCTTTGTTATTGACTTAATAAATACATAGAGTTTGCCTTTGTAGAGTATTTATATTTAGTAGCTATTAAGTTTTAATAAAATAAATCGTTAAACACCGCTCCCGGCCACAACTTAGACCACACACAAAACAATTAGCCCGTGTGAACGCACGAGTGATTGGTAGCAGTCGTTGTGACAATTAGTGAAACAAGCGATTGCTGACAAGTGTTGTGACGTGACCCTTTGATTGTTCAACGTGTAAGACAATTGGTGTAGCTACCTTATTGGAGACGGAACAGGGAAGATGCAATTACAGAATTCACGAGCATTTTGTTATTGAAATGATAAAATAGCATAAAAGAAGGGCCACTGTAATGTTTTTACCGTAGTTAATATTGATTTTTAACAACTATTACGAATTAATGTAACGTGAAACGGAACGTAAAAAATCAGCGTCTAGTGACGTCACTGGTGTTATGACAACGAAAAGACGAACTTCAATTTTAATACATGACAGTTCATGATCTCTGGCAGATAGGAGTGACTTCATTATTCGGTTTCGCGGGAAAAGAAAAACAGTTTATAATCGCAATTTTGGCAATACATTAAAGCGTATAATGTTTTAATTTTTGTATGGAAAGCAAGATGAAAATATTGCATGTTCCCTATTTGTAATATGTGTTGGCTTAAAGGAGGTTTTGGTGTGGCAGTTTTGAACTTCAAATATTTAAACAAAGAGATTTATCACCTTCATTATGGTATCAATTTTATGTCGACACGATTGGCGCAGTGGTTGAGCTACTGACTGCTGAACTGTGTTTCGCGGGTCCGATTCCAGCACGGAAAAAATATTTGTATGGCCTACAGATAGTTGTTCCGGGTCTGGCTGTGTGTGTATGTGAGATTGTATGTTTGTAAACGCACCCACGACACAGAAGATATTTCTAGGGTGGCGCAACGTTAAAAAAAATACAATTACATTTACAAAAAACATACAAAAATCAGTTGTTTTCTACATTTTGTCGCCTCATCTGAGCAAAAATCTATTGAACCGCTGATGTAATTAGTCTGGCGTGAAATAATACAATTTCATTTTCAAAAATTTACCAAAAGGCATTACAGATCCGTTTAAAAAAAAATCTGCAAGAGACCTAAAAATAAGACAATTTATATTTTTAAACATTTAATAACTATATTGTGTAAAATATATATTAAATTTAGTACGTAAAAGATTTAATAAAGATTATTATTATTATATATTTTTAAACGATGCAATATAATAGCCCAATACGAATCTTAAAGTATTTAAAATAGCATAAAAAATATATTCACCTTTTACTCCCAGGACACAGGCCTCCTCACAATGAGACCATAAGCCATAATTAAACAAATTATGAAACCACAGTACCAAACTTTGACAATAATCTCCATATAGAAATGGACACTGGTTCCAAAGCACGAACCCAAAAACGGACCAAAATGTAACCCTAAACTACAGTTGTTGATAATAAAAACGATCTGTGGTCTAACAAGTATCCCACGGGTTCGGGTTATCGGTCCATGGGAAAATGGGTCTATGGTGTTATGTACCATAACAAGAATGATGCGGTCTATTGAACGTCCTATGATTTTTTGTTCGATTTTCGTATTGAATTATTCAATGAGATTGATGAATTATTTAAAGACGGTCAATGGTTTCTAGAAAGACTTTTTTTTTCGTTGTGGGTTCTGAGTTCAAACTTTGTTTGTTATGTAATTTTTGAAGGTTTAGTTTCTGATGCGAAACGTGTTTAAATAATAACAGCAATACGGATCGTTCTTCAAGGTTAAGCAACGCTTGCCGAGGTTGGTCCGTGGATGGGTGATCATTTTAACATACTGAGACTCAATGCACGTTAAGGCGTTGGTCTTGGCTGTCATTTGTAGATCTTTGGCAGTCGTTACAGATTGACAGAAGCCAGAAATCTGAATCCAGTCTTGCCAAGAAGTACCGTGTTACCCAGTTGATGGGTTGTGGAGGTCTGGTAGGCAGCCGCTCCACGTAAAACACTGGTGTTTAGCTGAATCCGGTTTGACTGGGAGCCGACCCCAATATAGTTGGGAAAAGGCTAGGCAGACGATGAGTTTCTGATGCGAAAATTATAGCAAAGTGTGACAAGGAACGCGTTGACTGTTCTGATTGGTTGAATGAATTCAGCTTCACTTGCGTGAATTACCTATCAGTTGACAATATAAACTCGACTTATGGTAGCGGTACATTTTGCAAGAAAGCCTTTATTTTACGGTTTACCGTCAAAACTTGGTAAAACGTAGTAAGCAAGCGAAATTATCTTAATTTCTTTTTGTTCCAGCATAAGCAAAATTAAACCTGCCTAAAGATTCCAAAAATTATTGGATTTAAAATTCGTCACTCTGAGACTGTTTTACTCAGAACTCCAAACGCTTTAAAATTTAAACATCCCAAGAATTTCCAAGAGGAAATTATTCATCTCAGTAGCGGGGAAAGTTTGAAACTGAGGTCGGTAGAGTTCGAGGTGCTTCAACAATATTTATAGAAAATAAAATATAGACTTCGGAAGGGTTTGGTTAAGCGGTTTTTTGCAACTTTCCCAGTGTTTTTAAGTTTTGAATACCTGAGCGCGGAACTTTGAGATTTTCAAGATTCTTTTTTTTTTCGCGAATTTTTTTCGTAAATATTTCAAGAGGAAGAAGTTGCGTTGGGTTTTCCTTATTTTGTTTTTGTTACGTACTTACCTATGTACTTATGATTCAGTCCGTGATATAAAATGTATGACTGCATAAAGTATAATTTTGTGTGAGGGATAAAAATACAGGAAATATGTCTCTCTGTTATGATGTAGTTTAATACTTATGTGTAGAGGTATTTTCCAGCCAAAAAGTATTTTGTAAATAGAGATAGGTAGGTCAAATTAATCTAGATACCTATGTCTTGTTTCATAGTTGGCTGCCCTGATTCGAAAAACTGAAAAAAACTTATATTTCAAAATCAAAAGCCAGACACAAAATTAAAAGCCACAAATTCTATCCAAGAACACAATAATTATAGGTACATTTGATGAAACATCTACTTATTATAGTATTCTGCAATCAAAGTCAAAACTAGTAATTTATATATATAAATTATTTAATTATTGCAAAATAACTATTCGTAGAAACTAATTATTTAGAATTAGCTTCTGCTTGCGACTTTGTCTGCATGGAATATTCACTAACCCCCGATTTCGGAACATTCTTAATTGGTACACCGCTCCAATTGGTCTTAGCGTGATGATAATAGCCTATAGGCTATCTAACACTGAAATAAATTTTCAAATCGGACCAGTAATTCCTGAGATTAGCGCGTTCAAGCAAACAAACAAACAAACTCTTCACCTTTATATATATGTGAGTATAATTTTGTTTATTTGAGTTAAATATGAATAGGGTTATAGTGAATGACGATCATATATTAAGCTGGTTAACTGTGAAATATAGTTTCTATTTAAACAGACAAATGGATATCTAGTAATCGTCTCGCATATTGATCTATCAATATCAGATATGTATAAATCTATTCGAAAGTTTTGAAATAGTTATGGGTAATGCTATTCCTGGGATTTACTGACAGTTATCTTAACATGGACATGCTTTTTGAATCCCGGGACCAGCTTATACCCATAATTAGCAGTTTGATATATCGCCGTGCGTAGGCATAATATCTTAAACAGTTTAACTTCGTTTATAATACATGGAAATTTAGAAAATTATTACCGGCAATCCCAGGTGTTGAAATCGCGAAAAAAAATCAGCTGTCTTCTACATTTTGATGAGTTATACGAACATACATAAATGAAAGGAACAGCAAATTTTTTTTTGGCGATTTAAGATTTGGTCCCATAGTAAAAGTTGTTTATAATGATGAGTACAATGACCTCTTAAGAGGTTGTTGGTGTTTTACAAATAAACCTGTATAATAGCTTATCGTGCTTTCCGAAACTCAGAGAAATCTAGGTATGAGATCGATAAGACGGTCACCCATCTAAATCCTAACCTTGGCAAGTGTTGCTTAAACATAAATATTGAACGTACCCATAAATTAATACTGGTTGCGTAAATGTTTTTTTTACCGATTTATGTATATATAATGCATGCATAAAACCAAATGGCGCAGTTCCACGTTAAAAGACAATTGTTCAAGTAAATATTAGCATGGCGTATAGAATATTTTAGGTATTTATTTCAATGTTTACTGATTCGATGAGTTGGTAAGCACGTTTGCGGGGTTTCCTAGTGACGATGAGACTGCGAAAGTCATTCATTTATTATTCAAAGTACATAAAAATGAAGCCTTGATTGAGATGTTTAACAAATAGTTTTAAAGTTGACGAACTCTTTGAGAAACTCATCCGGGGAAGTACCTACAATCAAGACACCTATTTCAGTCTAGGTTAACCAGCGGTTACCGAGGTAGGTCTGTGGATGGAAGTGGCCATCCATTCCGTGCCTCCTCGACGAGAGCAGTGGTGGCCAAGTGGTAACGGTCCCGACTTACGAATTGTAGGTCGCGGGTTCAAACCCCGCCAGGCGCATTACTTTGTGTAATTTATTTCATCACCACTGCTCTCAAAACGGTGAAGGAAAACATCGTGAGGGAACCGGCATGAGACCAAAAAATCAAAGACATGTTACATTCACCAACCCGCACTGGCCCCGCGTGCTGGATTACGGCCCATTCCCTCTCCTAGAGTAGAGGCCTGTGTCCCGGCAGTCGGATCGTTAAAAGGCTAATTATGCTAATACCGATAACATATCGATGCATTATCGTTTAGAGATGCAAATATTTGTATTGCTGTGACGCACAGCCACAAGTGTTTTTATATCGTCTGACCACTTAATTTGCATTCAAAATAATAGTCTGACCTTGACTCCAAGTATACCTACTAGAAACTGCATGAATTCTATAACTCATTTTAGGTATGTTTTTTTTTTTAAATGGGAAATAATAACAGTATACTCGTACTAAGTGTTTTTGTAGATAGGTGGGATTCTCCCATGCTGCAAAAGTGGGTGTGGCTTCATATGATAGTGTAATTTTTTATTTATTTTTATTAAGTATATTGTTCTGAACATATGGACCTAGTCTGAAATAAATGTTTATTATTATTATTTTTATAATCACACGGCTCTTTCCACTCTGGGCGGAGCGGAAGGGAGTGTCAGACTTTTACTGATTAAAACCCACCCGTGTTCCTTCAATGATGATGATGAAAAACTACTTGTCTATGTGTATTTAAGTTAAAAAAGTGTGTTTAAGTTGTAATTGTGCTAGCAACTACTCTGTACAAAGTTGTTGCCATTTAGCTTTAAGCCTTAGTATATAGTCATACTTTAATTTAATAGTTTCCCAAATATTAAAAGTATTCTCAAATCATAATTTGGAAATTTCAACCATGTATCTATACTATAATATTATAAAGGGGAAAGATTTGTTTCTGCGTTTGCGACCGAACAAACTCCGAAACGACTGGTTCGATTTAAACCAACGAGTAACATAATTAGGCTATATTTTATCCCCGTATTCCTACGGGAACGGGAACTACGCCGATGAAACTGCAGGGCGCTGCTAGTTAATAATATATTCGAATAGCATAAGCATAATCAGCCTTTTAACGTTCCCACTGCTGGGACACAGGCCTCCTCTCTAGGAGAGGGAATGGGCGGCAATCCACCACGCGGGCCCAGTGGCCCGCGTGGTGGATTACGACAGATTGCGAAGACATGTGACAATCACCATGGTGAATATCACATGTCTTCGAATTTTTGGTTCTAGGACATGCCGGTTTCCTCACGATATTTTCCTTCACCGTTTTGAGAGCAGTGGTGATGAAATTACACAAAGTAATGCGCCTGGCTGGGTAAGCACCCGCGACCGCGACGTTACCACTCGGCCGCCACTGCTCCTCCATATATTCCAATAGTTCTCACTTTTTATTTGATAACGCGTAAGAGAAAAAAAATTGTTACAAAAAATAAACACCTATTTGTGTCTATGCTTTTCTTTGTATGTACCTAAGCTTCACAGTCTAGTGGCCGCAAGCGCTACTTGCTCAAAACCACCTCCCGGGGTGGTTCAATTTTCACGACAGAAAAACTGGATTTTGTCAGAAGCAAATACGCCTCTCTGCTTTACCATTTGAGAAATATGATTGTGATTTTGCGTTACATGTCAAACTAAAATACTGCTAAGCTTAGATCCTATTGATTTCCGTACGCCATGTCCTCTAACGGCCGAACCCAATAACCGATCTATCACATACTGGAGTTAGAAAAACAAATGAAACAACAGGAAACCTATATAATTTTTCTTGATTTTTCTGTTGTTTCATTTGTTTTTCTATCTCCAGTATGTGATAGATCGGTTATTGGGTTCGGCCGTAAGGCGACCACTGAAAACCAGCGTCGTGCGGTGGGTATCCCACGGCACAGCATTATGCTGAGTGGAAGCCTCTTTGCCACAACTACGACATGCATTGGTTTTTTGTATTAGTTTATAAGTTACCTTGACTACCATAATAGGGTAGTTGACTAAAAAAATCTGATTAGTCCGTCTGATAGATTTTCAAAAAATATTGGACACGTATTTTTTCATTTTTCACATAAACAAAAAATGAAGACGATACAGTGCGTTGAAAACTCGTGTGACGTCACTACTCGCTACAATTTTTAGCGAGCCGTGACGTCACACGATCCCACTCCTGATCTTTGATGCTTTTTATCTTCGTCAGTTTTTATAGATTTGATAAAGGAAAAAATACGTGTCCAATATTTTTCTATAATCTAACTGACGGACTAAACATAATCATATAATTTTTACTCAGGAAACATCCCTATTTAAGATGTACCTACTAATACTATAGTTTAAGGTTTAGTTTAGAACAATAACTGTCGTTTTTTGTGGTAAATAAATGCTTTTTCTTTCTTTCTTTTTCTTTCTAATAGGATGCCTAAAAATATGAATATAATCCATTGTGAAACTAAAAATGTAATTAAAAATTCAAAAGCATAAACTTGATAGAGGGAACGCGGAGATAAGCCAAACTTCCGGCCTGGGATATTGTTTTTCAAGTTGTTGGTAAGGTTGGCATCTCCTCTTCGTTTTGATGGTTTTCGATGCAAAGATTTTACGGAATTAACTTGTTTTGCGTCGCTTTTTGTCGGAATAAGTAAAAGCGTTTGTGGATGAAATGGCTTTGCTGAAGAGGGGAATCTAATTTTTTGAAAGCACTTATTGTTTTTGTTTAAGCAGTCTTGATATTTAAACAGGCTGTTTCCGAAGTGCGTCATCGTATTTAAGGTACATATTATGTTTGGCATCTGGTATACAGTAAGGATACAATAGCAGAAATAAGAAGAAAGTTTTTTTTTTTTTCAAAAAGTCCAGCTGCATGAAAATATTAGAAAGTAAAAAAAAAAGTAGTTTCAATGCAGTTAGTGACATTTGTTTTTTTTTTTTTCAATCACAGATTTAATGCAACCAACGTCTCAGACTGCAAAAAAAAAGTATTTTTTCTGCAACATTTAGTCATTTTCTGCGGTCGGGTTGTTTTTTAAGTTGATAAATGTATTGTTACCTTAATGTTTCTTTTTTAATACAAAACGTTACCCTGAAATATGATCACGCACTTTTGAACCACCATGTATAGCTTCTTAATCATAAATATTTAAAAATCTCTGTGACTACGATTTGTAAAGAACATAGTTTTGAGATACGCATTGCAGCTATTTTCAAGTGTCGGTAACTATTTCAAATCAAATGGTTGATCGGTTTATTTGGCAACCTAATACTCAAACATGTAGTCAGTCTCTTTAGTCATGATCTTGCTAGTTTGCTTCTATTTCTTTTCGAGAAAACTATTTTACTTCTGTTTCGCAAATAATTTACCATTCTTACTTCCTTACAAAAACGTTAATTTTCAAAGTGCCTTTGTCTCTCTGTTTGTTCGTTGTAACTGCTGAACGGATTTTGACGAAACTTACACACTTACTCATATAGGTACACCATGTCTTAGGTACTTTTTCTGTCTCGGGCTTATCATTCCTGGAGATGATTTTTTGAATTGTATGCGGGTGAAGTCAGAGGGAAAAGTAAGGGACTTTTATATTTTTTTTAAGTCACTGTGTATGGATTGTTTGTATGACGTGCACATAGTTCTTAACGTCTTCAAGGGCATCTGAGATAGATGCCCTTGAACCCCTTCTCATCAATTATAATATCATCCTAGAATACATACTACTAGCCATATGTAGGACTCAAGATTCAAAATTCAAAGAATTTATTTCAATTAAACCCTTTACAGGCACTTTTGAATTGTCAAGTCGAAAGAGGTGAAGCTATCTGCACGTTCCGAACCGTAGATCTCTATGGAGAAGAACGTGCAAGAAACTCCACGGACACTCTTTTAAATCATGTTCTGTATTACATAACCTTGGTTACATCCTTGGTCGCTTCTATATGTGAGGACAATGCAAAGAAAAAAAAAGGAAACTATAAAAACAATTCAAAGTATAAAGATTAAAACAAGTCAGTGGCAGTTAAGAGGTGACCACTGCTTCCCTTTATGGCAAACTGACCAGTTCTGTGACTTCGCGATTCAGCAGCCAAATATCCCGTATAGTCGTAGATTGTAATAATTCTTTAATGTATCGATATATTATGAAAATGTCGTTTTGTATAGAATTTCGACACTCGCATCCGCTGATAGAATGAAACTTTGTCTAGAACCTCTTATCCTCTCCTCAATCTACTCTATAACCGTGGGAAGCCTGACGGACCATGAATTTCAATATTAAAACAAGATTCTCTACCGGATAATGGTTTGTTTCATAAAAAATCTATTATGGATTCCCTGTTCTTGGCATTTTTCCAAGTCTGTTTGGGATATCCTTAAAAATATTTTTGCAATATTTTAAATTTGTTTGTAGTGAAAATAGCAGAGATTTTAGAAGTCGATTCGATATAAAATATTGTATGTTGAAAGATAAGAGATTTTATTAAATATATTTCCTTTTCTTACTCCGTCTTTAGGGTATATATTTATATCATTTTTATCTTCACAACTAGGTATTATCATGTTAAATCTATCTTTTATTACTCTCAACATACTTTTATCTAAGAAATATCATTTATTATAATTTTATTCTGAATATTTATAACTGGAGATGACATGGGCATAACATACAATAAAGAAATTAAATCTGAATAGAAAAAATTGTAAGACAAAGAAATAAACTCTATTAATATAAATATATTTACAATCATCAAAGATGAAAGTTTTATTATTGTGCTTCTAGAAGATCTCAAAGAGAATAACAATAATCTAATATTAGACAACGATTTAGATGATACTATAAATATAGCTCATAAAGGTAGAGAAGGAATTTAATCTCAAGATCTAAGGTTACGATTCGATGAGGAATATTGAACTTAAAAGGATTGTTTATATAAACAAAGAAAATAAATGATACAGATACCTTTTATTTAGCTAGAGTAACTAAATTCGATGAACAGAAAATCTAAGAGACGAATTTATTCATCTGTGAAGTTAAATTAATCGTACAGAAAATTATGATCTCAATTAAGGGCATAAGTACCAATAGGTATATCTTGTAACCAATAGACGTGGGTAGTGCGCTGATTATCTGTCTGTAATTAATATCAATGAGTTGTATGTTCAGTTTGATAAAATTATATTATCCGCTTATCTTTGTTTTTATTTTGCTTCTATTTTCACCTTTTCTCTTGTTGTTTGATTCGAGCAAAACGAAAATAGTTCAAGTCTAGATAATAAGATTATACGCAAAGATAATAGTTGGACTATCTTCCTGTGTTTCAGCCTCGATTTTAATGCAAGTCTATATGACGCACTTTTTATTTCAAAACGAATCAACTGTCTAGCTTTTCCCAACTACATATATCGGGGTCGGCTTAAATCCTAAATGCATCTGAATACAAGTAATTTACATCAGCCAACCGATGTGTTAAACTATTCTAATTTATTTATGAAATTCTCCGAAATCTTAGTTATGTAAAATATGTTTTCTTTTGTTACAGAACCAGTGGAAGGATGTCTGAAAACGTGCTATCTTTCAAGGCAGATGCGTCAGACAACAAAGCGCGGTACACATGTGAAGCCAAGAATGTGATGATTAGCAATACATTGAAAGCTGAGATTGATCTTACAGTGCTATGTGAGTATATTTTATCTCCTTTAATTTAGTCATCAAGATATATGTGAAAATAGCCCATGCTTGTGCTGAAACCGTTAACTTGTAAGTTGGCAGTGCTGAAGTCTCGAGTCTTTCTAAAGCATATGCTTTAGATAAACATAAAGATTTTACGAGTATTGCTATTAGTGGGTTTTGGACTTCTGATACCAATGATGACGAAAACTTCAACTACATACATAATAAATTATTCATACTTTTAAATAAAATTACACATACTTTTGAAACTAAATTTCTTCTTCAATATTCAGAACAAGCTCATAAAATACACCACAAACGAGAAGTTAAACTTATAAGATTACAAAATATTCTTCAGAGTCCAATAAAAGGTACAGACACCGGTCGCATTTTGAAGGAAAGCATCAAATACCAAAATCCCTTTGGGAAACAAACAGGAATAACCTCAAAGCAATTAGATTGTATCACAAAGTAATAAATACAGAAAATGTACGAACAATAAGATTTTGTACTGAAAATATTCTACATTTTGTTTGACTTGATTTTATTCTAAGTACTAGGATTATTTTGGGTTATGCTTTGTAATCTGTACTTTCGTTTACGAATTTTGGAACTAGTTATAACTTAAGACTGACACTTATGTAATTTCCAAGTTTTTTTCTTTAATCATTTCCTGAAATTAAGTATTTCTGTAAATTGGGTTTCTTTCAATTTTGCCAGAGATGATTTTATATGATCAATTAGAGTCTACGAAAATTCGATGCTTTTAAAAACAAATCTTCTTAAATTATGATTTCAATATTATTCTTTATCTAAGAACATTTTCACCAGTCAAACGCTACAGCGTCACTGACTGAAGAATTAGGGCAGACATCTAAGCATCGCAATCATCTATTTCATGTTATAATCATCAATAAAAATATAAAACATTTTCGTTACTGAGTGACCGATAGAAAACGCACAGCCGAAACTGCTGATCGTAAAAAGCTGAAATTTTGTTGCGTGTTCTTGGGGAGTAGAAGAAGCACTAAGAGAGGATTTCCCAAAATTCCAACGGGAATGGGAAAAATGGGATATGCACGTAGGGAAACGTGGGCAAAAGCTAAAATTATATCTTTATCTCTATTATATTCTTTTCTTTCACCATGTTCAAACGCCATTCTTATTTGTCACAAAACAACAACAAATCTTTTCCATCCCAGCTCATCGCATCTTGCAGCATCATTCCTCAATCCTCTCGTAATCCTACCGAAGGAGTCCAAATATCAACAACAAATAATATTCTGTTATAAGCAAATCCGGTCCATCCCCTTAGAGCTACGAATCCTTTGACATATAATATAATTCTATCAGGTACGGGGTAGTCAAAAAGCGCAGTCATTTCGATTTCGTGTGGTGCAAGAGAGGAGTGGAATACTCTTACGGCATTTTTCAAATTTTTATAAAGGATATAAATGTGAAAAATATTGATTATAATTTGCATTCTTTATACTGAAAATTATTAACAAAATCTGGAGGTCGCCTCTGGCTATGAATGAGTTATATTTTAATATAGACCAAATGAATAGAGATTAAGACGTTAATTTAAATACTGCTTTGGAACCAGGTTTCTTACTGACTTTCAAGGAAAACGTTATGCCGTGTATTTTTTCTGTTATATGTCTTCGTTTAAAATCAGCAATCACATTACTATCACCGTTTTTATGAGAAACTACAATGATCAATACAAAATCTATCAGGAATGTTTAATTTCTCTTTGTCATTGTATTTCTGCCCACCCAAAAATTCCTTTAACTTGCTCCACATCTCAAACAGCTATCCTCTGAATCCCGCCTTATTGTTTATTTACAAAGAACCGTCAGGTAGTCAGGTGTAATCGGCCAACCGTGGAGGACCCAGTTTTTTCTGTATAAAATACATTTGCTTGACTTGTCAAAGACTTTTGATGTTCAAGATCGATACGAACATTTCTTGCAAAATAATGTCCTTGGCTTGGTAATAATGGTATCGGAAAATATTGTTTCTTGTGATTTCCGGAGCGATGGGGTAAATTGTTATCCTGAAGATGGCAATCATATGTTGGTAATAACAAAATTTTAGTCTCTCCTCTTCCAGAGACTATACACGTATAATATAATTAATTATATACATAGTTTTGTTATTGTTTCGATTTCGATTATTAATGTAACGTTGCAGAAATTAATGGTATTTCGTGTTTTTATCAAGTCTAGCCTGTAGTCAGAGTATATTAAAAGTCTCATATATTAGATCCTTAATAAAATCAAAGCAATAAATAAAGTACATGGAATTGATTATGAGATCGTACATGTAAAATACTCGTATTTTTTTCACAGTATATTGCATGTTCTCATTAAAACTACGTGTTTTACATCTTGTTTTACTGCCATACTGAGTTTTATTTACCGAAACATTTTTACTACACTTTGCTCTCCGCACTGACCAAAGTTTTGATACCCGACCGCAACATGATGAAAGTCCGAGGCTAAATCCACGCAGATTTAGGGATTACTATCTACTTATACCCAAACTAATTAGTGTCAATTGGCTTTTGCTTACCCCTTAACAGATAAAGGCGTGAGTGATACTTAATTGACTTTTGGTGGCCTTGTTAAGGACCGATTACGATACCAACAGCAGTATCGTAATCGGCCGATATACTAATGAATTAGTAGGGTTCATTTATATTTATTTATAGTCTTGTATTAGGCACCTTCAGTAATAATAGAGTGAGTTTGTCTACCATTATTAATATTCAATTTATCTTTAGGAATCCAATTTATTGCAGATATTTGCTATACTGTAAAGCCCTTATCATTCATTTGAATGGAAACAAATAGATTGAAGACGTCATTGTATGATTATATTTCGATAAAGTTTATTACAATAATTTGAAACTTGACGGTAAACACATAACTATTCTGTTTATTTTAAAGCCTGCATGTAAAGCCAAACTTATAGCAACGTTTGTTTTCCTTTCGCCTCTGTTAACTGGACGTTACTCGTATATTATTTAAGCTTCTAGAGGTTGGCAACCATTTTGGCGCCGCTAACTATGTAAAAACTAGAGAGACTTACCCGGCATGCATTTTATATGAAACATGTTTAATTGAAAATTTAATTTTAAAAGATCAAGTTGTAATAATATATAATTCGTTGTCAGTTTCATAAAGGGTGTTATCAAAAGGACAAACAGAAGCAATTAATAGAAAATAGTGTAGTCTGTAAAGGTTCAGACTTTAAGCTTAGCTTTGAAGCTTTATACACCTTCCATTCTATCTTTGAAATGTTTTATAATACTAGTTATACTGCCAATCATAGAGTTACATGGCCTCGCATTACGAGAGTAGCGATGACGCAAAAGTCGACTGAGACATGACCACGAGCACTCTGCCAAGAGTGCACAACTAAGAAGCAGAGATTATAATAGTAGTCTTTCTAAAAAACGATATATTTAAAAACTGGCTTCTGTCCGCGTGGAATAGTTACTTTACCCCCGATTTGGAAACTCTCAGCCCGATCAGTTTAAAATTGACAAAGTTTCATATAAAGTTTCATCCCCTATTTTATCCCCTTGGGGTTAGAATTAATCAAAATCCTTTCTTAGCGGATGCCTACGTCATAACATCTACCTGCATGCCAAATTTCAGCCCGATCCGTTCAGTGGTTTGGGCTGTGCGTTGATAGATCACTATGTCAGTCAGTCACTCACTTTTGAGTTATATATATTTAGAAGATTAGATGACTCCTAGTGTTCAATTAAAACACATATGAACTAATAATCAGATTTACCACACAGCTGAAACATTCACACATCAAGTTACACCCTTTTTTTTTTTTTGGATGGAAAATCATCAAATGACTTCTCCCGCTCTGGGCGGAGCGGAAGGGAGTGTCAGACTCTTACTGACTAAAACCCACCCGTGTTCCTGCTTGTGCCCTTTGCGTTCCAGGGCCGCGGTGACTCTTTCGAACAAATTCCGCAACCCTAGCAGGCACTGACCCTATGGGGCCCCGTCTTCTTTGCTGACGGCTCTTTGAGGCGCGCGTGGAACACGACGCGCCGTCGACTCGGGCCTGGTTGCTATCGGACGGCGAGCCACCCATAGCTCGCCATCCGCAGGCCCGCGCCTACGGTGGCCGGGAATCGCCCTGCGTTTCCCGACGCCCGGGGCGTCTTCTCCTGTTGCGGCGGCTGGAGAGAGGGGCTTCCCTCTCTCGCACGCGCTCCGCCTCCTCCTTCGCTAGCATTACTGCTTCGCAGAAGGAGGCGGTCGCCTCCCATGCCTCCTCGCTCCCGACCATGGCTTGAACCAGGGCCGGACGTGAGAGGTCGCCACCGCCGATCGCCTCGATGAGGACACGGCGGTGCTCCGCCCAGGCAGGGCAGACCTCCACCGTGTGCTCCACCGTGTCCTCCGGGCGATCCACACAGTGATGACACCCGGACGTGTCCTCCCGCTGGATCCGACACAGGAACCTCCCGAAACAGCCGTGTCCGGTGAGCACCTGTGTCAGGCGGAAGGTGAGGACGCCGTGGCGTCTCTCTAACCACTCCTCAAAGAGGGGACTTATCGCCGTAATGGCGGCGTGCCCAATCAAGTTACACCCTCACATCTAGTAATGGTAATCGCCTCACGTTTTGCCTACTCCCCAAACGAAACAGCTCAATGATAGAGGCATAAATCACAAACTCCCACAGCGACATTCAAATTTATTTGACATTTATTCGAAGAGGGCAAAGTTTTAATTTGTTCCGACTCCATTGACGCCCCCCAGAAGTTTGCCGAACGTATTTTTACGTTAAATTCTTACTTCTATCGTTACCATTTCGGAATGTACACTAGAATTGGAATTTTCTTTTTTGAAATATTATATTTTAAGTGGTTTGTACTGAAAAGGTCGCCTGTAATATTTGGATTAACTTTAAGACCTGTTTATAGTTTAGAACGACAATTTATTATTCATTGTTTTTGCTGTCTTTTAGGGCTTTGTTATTAGCTGAAATTCTTATGATAAAGTAAATGCGAATGTTTCATTTCTTGTTGCTGCTTCTGTACGGGTTTTACCTGCATGGAAAGTGTTTCCTTACAATTATTTCAAACAAAAACAACGCTGTGATTAAAGTAATCTATCTATAGGTCGTGATACAGTCTTACTATGCGCCAAGTTAAATTCAAATTGGTTCAGCTGCAGTTGCGTGATATAGACATAAAAGAAACAGGCATTTACAATTGCAATACGAGAAGGTTTTTTGGGTTCCATACCCAACGGGTAAAACGGGACCCTATTACTAAGATTCCCATGTCCGTCTGTCACCAGGCTGTATATCGATAGTTAGGCAGTTGAAATTTTTATAGATGATGTATTTCTGTTGCCGCTATAACAAAAAAAAAATACTAAAAAGAAAAACAGAATAAAATAAATATTGAAGGGGGTTCCCATGCAACAAACGTGGTGTAATAACGGCAACAATTAGACGCTTGAAATATTCACAGAATATTTACTTTAAAAATAAATAGGTAGTTAAATTAAAATAAAACGAATATTAAAAGGGGGGCGACAACAATATCGAATATTAAAACGGCAAAAAATCATCTGTTGTAAGGGATTACAACAGATGATTTTTTGCCGTTTTTATAGATAATGGTACGGAACTCTTCATGCACGAGTCTCACTCACTCTTGACCGGTATTTATTTTAATTTTGAATGATTTCTATTAAAATTCTAAGCGTTCTTAGATAAAATAAATAATCCAATTCATACAGAGCTCTAAATTACCCTTACCTCTCTCCCTTATAATTTACTAAAAGTGACATCAGATACTTTAAAAAATATATATTTCATTCCATTCTACTTAAACCATCCATTAGAATTTCATCCCGTTTCATCCACGACACAATTGCTCTTGAAATAAGAATCTAGTCAGTTTCTAGATTTAATTCAGGTTTGATACCGTAGGTGTCCTATCGCCCTTGAGACAACCTTAGAGAAATATATAACTAAGTACATATATATTCATCAGTTTTCTGTTCGTACATTGGAACCTGACTTTTGCTAATGTCGATTAAATTGCATAGATAATTTGTTCTTGCTTAAGTTTTCAGATTAATTTGTAAAATATACAGCAAAGAATGAGAAAGAATCATAATTATATTCTCGTTTTCTCGGAATTGTTAAATTTGGGGTCGATGACTGAAAGATGCCGAAGGTTGCACTGAATGAGACAAAGATTTATTATATTAAAGGGAATCAGAAGGTATCTTTAGTAAGAGTGATTGAAAAATAATGCAATCATTCAAATATAACACGAAAACATGATACTCAATTCGTTTGGTAGCACTGCAGGTAATCCTAACAAATTAATGAAATCCAAATGAGTTTATTTATTGCAGAAATATTTTGAATTGTTTGTTTAATTTACCGAATAAACTAAACATAATACAATATTTGCATTCATTAATTATTTCTAATGACGAAGATAGATTGAATTCAAAATAATCAGATCACAAAGACACAAAAAACAAATATAACGCAATCATTTTTGCTTCAATAAAAATAAAATACATCATGCGCTCATAAAATCAAATCAATCTCCTAAATGAATCAGATTTCTCCAGCGATTGATTTAACAGAGGCTTTCGACTCGCTACGCCAAAGTGCAGGCTTTCAAAACGTAATAAATTTCGCATGATATCGTGGTTATGTGGCTTATACGATATTAGTGTTGCATTAAATTACTACGCTTTAGAATTTGCTATCTAATTTATTCAGTGTCAGGCGCTGCTGTTAAAATTCAATGCATAATGAGACTATCTTTTGTAAACAAATTAACTAAGTCTTCACAATTTTGTATTCTTTACTCGAGTTTTTCATCTCACTTAGGGTAATGGTTTTTGTCCGGCAATGTTTCGTTCTTCAAGTCACGTTTATCTTGAATTATATCATCATCATTATCATCGATCTATAGTAGATACACGGTTGGATATAATCCTATTCAATTAAATGCTGAAATATCTCCCTGATTTTACATTACCGCTATCATCATTTCTTTTACCATATGTTTTATTTTGTTCTTTAACTTTTGAAGGGCTTCAAAATAATATTCTAACTTATAGTAATCCCACATCATCTCTTCCAGTTGCCCCAGCACACGTCACTATCTCCGGACCTTCTGAAGCCAGGGTTGGGGATCCAGTGCCTCTGACCTGCAGCACAGCACCATCCAACCCTGCAGCTGATATCAAGTGGCTGGTACTAGGAAAACATCACAAAGAAGCGAGTAACAGAACCGTGATATCTCCTGAAGGTAATTAGTGTGTTATTTATAGTTTTATGCAAACAATTAGCGTCGAAAAAGCTTCTTGAACAGGACGTTTCATAATAGAAGTTCGATGGTCAATACAATTGTAGATCTATATGCATAGTTTTAATGTCATACGAAATAAATTATAAAGTATAATGACAATGAGTAAACGACGTATGAAAATTAAAACATTGAATCGATTTCAGTTATGTTTAAAATATGTTTGCCGGTACCAATCACGTTTAAAGTAATATTAGTGGTTTAACGAAATTAAATGAAGTTTAAGTGGGATGCAAAGTAAAGACCTTGGAAGATTACAAACCTAGTCATGAGGTTTTAATTTGCCAAATAAGAGCTTTTTACCAGATAGTGATGTTTCTTGAGTAAAAAAGAATTCTAATTAGTCCGTCAGTTAAATTATCATAATTTTTTGCTTTAGCAAATACATAAAAAAAAAATACGAAGATAAAAATTATCAAAAATCAGGGGTGGGGGCTTGTGACGTCACGCCGTGGTTAAAATTGTAGCACATAGTGACGTCACACGAGTATTCAACGCACTGTATCTTCTTCGTTTTTTGTTTACGTGAAAAAAGAAAAAATACGTGTCCAATATCTAAATCTATCTGACGGACTAATTAGATTTTTTTACTCAACTACTTTATGGTCCATGTTATATGTTCCGAAGAAACCTCACATAAGTAGTTTAGCAATGTCAACTGATATCGAACCGCATCTTCAAGGACTGCAGCTAGTGGGAACCCTGACCTAGATTCTGGTACAAGACCTCGACTATACAAAGACAATCTGATCGAATCAGATTAGAAGGTTTATATAAAATGTGATACAGATATTGATGATTTAAAATATAAAGCTGTTCAAAGCGTTTTTCGGGTTCCGTACCCCTATGGTAAAATGGAACCCTATTACTAAGACTCCGCTGTCCGTCGGTCTTTCTATCTGTCTGTCTATCACCAGGCTGTATCTCATAAACCATGATAGTTAGACAGTTGAAATTTTTACAATTGATATATTTCTATTGATGCTATAACAACAAATACTGAAAAACAGAATAAAATAGATATTTTATCCTATACAACAAATATGATTTTATTGCTCGATATTTATAACGGCAATTGGTAGATGCTTTTTTTGGCTTCATTTTTTACGGTTTTTATTAAAAATGGGACGGAACCCATCGTGCGCGACTAGCCAAGTCGCGCACGATGGGTTTTTTCGTTTTATACTTCAGAAAATCAAAAATATATGAAGCACTTTTATAGAAGCTTAATTCGAAATATTTCACTAACTTATTATGCATCAATAAAATAAGTTCTACAGAAAATCTGAGAAAAATGTTATTTGCATAACATCTTTCTGAGATTTTATTACGTATTAATAAAACAATTAAGTTTCGAATTTGCTGAAAGTTATTTTTTTTAATAAGAGGATTTACGAGTAAGTTACTTTTTGTTCACTTACAAAAAATATATACAGACTTATATTAAAACAGTATTGAAAATTAAAAGACATTTTTGATGCCAGAGTTTTTCTTGGCATAAAAATGAATTCTGTACTAGTAGTAATCTGAAGTTCGTGTCTTATTTAAAAGGTTATCTAGTCAGCGAGCTTGGTAGCGTGTTGAAAATACTGAATATCGGTAGAACACACACGTGATAGCTCATTTTATTATTAATAGGTTCACGTTAAACCACAATCTTACGTGCGGGAAAGCGATTATGTAGTCGAGATTGGTGCACGTTGCTTTGAAGTAACCTATCCACTTTGTCAGTCTTTATTTAAAGACTTAAAGATAGCAGGGTTGCGTTACCTGTTCGAAAGAGTCACCGCGGTGCTGGAACGCAAAAGGTACTAGAAGGATCACGTGTGGGTTTTAGTTAGTAAGAATCTGACACTCCTTTTTGTCTGGATGGGAAATCATCAAATGACTTCTCCCGCTCTGGGCGGAGCGAAAGAGTGTTAGACTCTTACTGATTAAAACGCACACGCTATCTTTCTAGTGCCCGTTGCGTGAGGGTCGCAGTGACTCTTTCGAACGAATGTCACAACCCTAGCAGGCACTGAACCTTTAGGGTTCTGTCTTCTTTGAGGCACGCGTAGAACACGACGCGCCGTCGGCCCGTGCCTGGTTGCTATCGGACGGCGAGCCACCCATACCTCGCCATCTGCAGGCCCGTCTGATATTCCCTTCCGTTCCGTCCAGAGTGGAAGAAGTCATTTAATGTTTTCCCATCCATAGCAAAAAAGGTTGTAGCTATCAGGATACACTAACTCCAACAGGGAATTTAAACTCCTTGGTTGTTCACACAATTCAAGTATTGTGCACTCTGCTTATTCTCTTTTTGATGCCTATTACATAAGATTAAATATACATTGTGAAACGTGAATGTATTACAAAAAAAAAACTGCCTGAACTTTTTTTAAATATAGTTGTTTTTTTTTTGGATGGGAAATCATCAATACACTCCTCCCGCTCTGGGTGAAGCGGAAGGGAGTGTCAGACTCTTACTGAGTAAAACCCACCCGTGATCCTTGTGCCCTTTGCGTTCCAGGGCCGCGGTGACTCTTTCGAACTAACTCCGCAAGTCTGTTATTGTCCTTAAGTTTAACATCTTCTTTTTAATCCTAGGTGGCTGGATTACGACTTCAAATATCACTGTGGTAGTGGAACCTAACAAGAGGTCGATAGTCGTCGTCTGTCATGGCATCAATGGCCAGCTCACTGAAAACGTCGTGGCCACACATACCATCAATGTTCTATGTAAGTATTTTGAATGTTTTATTTTTGTTGAAAATTGCTCGTAAAGTGAGCCTTATTACATCGTTCTTAAGGCCACAAACCGAACTATAACTGCATTATTTTTTGCAACGATAAATTAGTTTTACGCTGCTGAAAATCCATTTATATTTATGGAATAAATAAATGTATCCCTTTGTGTAATTCATTTCATCACCACTGCTCTCAAAACGGTGAAGGAAAAGTGAGGAAACCCGGAAAGTGCGGGTTGGTGAATGTCACATGTCTTCGAATTTTTGGTTCTAGGACATGCCGGTTTCCTCACAATGTTTTCCTTCATCGTTTTGAGAGCAGTAGTGATGATATTAATAACACGAAGTAATGCGTCTGGCTGGGTTTGAACCCGCGACCTACAATTCGTAAGTCGAGGTCGCCACCACTCGGCCACCACTAGGTACTCCTCGTTCAAAATAAATGGACTTAATTATTTCAACAACTTAGTATCTGCGTCAATACCTATATAATTTATCTTTCTTTAGACTCACTTTATTTTCAACAAACATTTCTTATAGATTTTTTTTTGCCTGCCACAAACTATCAAATGATAAATTACTTTCGTAAAAATGTGTCAACCTTTCTCTACAATAAGACATTTAAAGATTGCTTATCATTTTACGATGACAAATATTTCGAACGAAATTCTTTTAAAATTGATACTGTTAACTGACGTTCAGTATATTTATACTAATAAATCACTGATTAAATAAAACATATATTTTACAACATTTTAAATATATATATTATATGGCTTGTAATTAAAAAAAAATGTAGACATGTGATTTAGTTTAAATACTAATTAGCAGGTTCTAAACTTAATCAGGTTTGTTCATTAAAAAAACTAACCGCGTGCTTCTATAATTCTAAATAGATTAGATGAGTATTAGATTCAGATTCGCCATAATATCTAATAAATATTAACAGTATTTAAATGAAGCATTTTCGTTAGGGACTGAAAAGTGATTAGTTATGTAAATTACAAAATTAAAAGAAAAGTATTGAACAGAAATAAAACCTATATATTTTATTTTGATTAATCGGTGACAAATAATTATTAGCTTTAAAAACAAACGAAAAACATCATCCAATTACGATTTTGAGACAAACAAATAATACTTTTCAACCATGCACAGAAATCGAAATCCATTACCATACAAAATATAATAATCCATGTCTTAAGTAAACACGAAGGATTTTCCATCAAAAACCTATTTGATTAGAGAGCTGTCATGTACAGAATCGGGCTCGAAGAATATTGATATGCACGAAAAATATATCGGGATATAACGTTAGGTTAACAAGATTTTCAGAATTCCTAATGCGAAATGTGTCAGCACCTTATTTATATGTGCTAAGTTGGCGGCCATCTTGAATTTAGTACGACTGATTTTTAAAATCGGAATGGAATGGAACTAAGCGCTGTCTTTTGTTTTGTCTTGTTACTTTTGACAATGGTATATCATATGAATTCTCAGCAGTCATTTTTAGATATTTTTCCGTGGCTACGGTGTGGTCAGAAGTCATGAAATCCAACAAGAGTCTTATAGTAGCAGAAAGTAAAAACCGGCAAATTGCGTGTCGGACCACGCATAGTGTGGTTCCGCAGTTCACTGTTAAAATTTCATATCTCCGAGTAAAACGGCTGTAACATACGGACGGACAGACAGACAGACAGACATGACGAATCTATAAGGGTTCCGTTTCTTGCCATTTGGCTACGGAACCCTAAAAATGAGCGACAGTAACCATAACACACTGCAATTTTACGTCTTCCGCTAACCTATTACAGCAATTTCCTTTTGAATTTGATAGCCCATTTCCCAGTATCAAAACTTTAATATCTGCCAGTACACAATCTTCAATATTATATTTATTAAACATCGAATATTTCGTGGTAGGTATTACTTCACGAACCAAACTTGAAGAGTTAAGTAAAGAGAATAATTTATACACAGCTCCTAGACTAAGGATTAACTGTCACTCTATGAGCTATTGTGAGCTCTTGGACTATTATGAACTGGAGTGGTGGAAAGTTGTGGTAAGCTCGAGGCTTGCCACTTGTCAGGGGTTTTAGTGCGAAGTGTATTCTTGGAAATTGCCGTTTGCAATTTTTATTAGGAGTGGTAGCATTTTATTTTAGTTGTAGGAGCTCGTGGCTAAAGAATAACAGCCGCACGGGTCGACCTTCGCTAAGCGACGCTTGCTGAAATCAGTCTGTGGATGGATGACCATCTTAACATCTCGAGTCATCGAGTTTACTCTGTTTCTCGGGAAGTACGCTAAACCGTTAGACCCGGCTGTCATTTACAGATCTTTGGCAGTCGTTACGGACTGTCAGAAGCCAAAAAATGGGCCAAATTATACGGTATAATTTGGGTATACGAACCCCAAGTCTGGTATAATTAATACCAGGCTTGCATCATATCGAATGTGAATGGAGGAGCTCGTGGCAAGACTAACAGCCGCACAGGTCGATTTTCAAGGTTAAGCAACGCTTGCCAAGGTTGGTCTGTGGATGGGTGACCATCTTAATGTACCGAGTTTCCTCTGTGCCTCGGAAAGCACGTTAAGCCGCTGGTCCCAGCTGTCATTCGCAGATCTTTGGCAGTCGTTACGGATTGTCAGAAGCCAGAAAATCTGACACCAGTCTTGCCAAGAAGTACCGTGTTACCTAGTTAATGGGTTGTGGAGGTCTGGTAGGCAGACGCTCTACGTAAAATACTGTTATTCGGCTGAATCCGCTTTGACGGAAGCTGTCCCCAATATAGTTGGGAAAAGACTAGGCAGATGATGGGTGCTTACCTAGTACTACTAGTGAAGGAGCTGGTCCTTGGATAAAGGTACTAATTTTATGCATAATTTGAGTTCAATGAAGTTACTCATACATAATCCAAATTAAAGCGTGGGGAGACAGCGTAAACCGGTACATGAAGAAATTTCAATAACATCACTGGGATTGCAACGCATTAACGAAACTTTTAGTATCATGGCAAAAACGGAACTAAACAAAAGGATCAAAAGTTTTATTTCTAACTCCTATGATAATCCTACTCTTGGCCTTTCGTCTGATGTTAAGCATTATTCAATATGGAACGAGCGAGTCCAAAAGATGCATATTTAGTACTTGAAAGACTGGCAGTTTATAACTACACATAGTCGCAGACTAAAGCCATAAAACGCATAAACTTTCACCCCCCTACAACCCTTCCATCACCCCCTCAAGACCTCAATAATTACACCCCTCCCCACATATTTTCCGCCATTTTTCCCACACATGGTAACTTAATCAGGAGTCTATTTGACTTTATAATAACTCCCTCGACTCGAAACCCTTACGAGACGTGACTCGAACACATAGTGCTACTCACAACGTGTTGTGGCGTTATCTGAAACCACCCTGTATATAATATACAGGGTGAACGGAGGTCATATTCAGAAGTAGTGCGGTGACTTTTAAATATTAAGGTTTTGAGAGGTTTTCGTAATGGTTCGGGGTTGAAATAGTGTGCTAGATTTAAGATATCATAACTAATATTATAAACGTGAAAGTTTGTATGTACGGATGTTTGTTATTCTTTCACGCAAAAACTACTGAATGGATCTGGATCAAATTCGCCACAGAGGTAGATTAAAGTCTGGAATAACACATAGGATACTTTTTATCCCGGGAGTATGTTAATCCTTGGGATAATTTTCGACATTCACGCAGGCGGATCCGTGAGCTTCAGCTAGTAAGAAATAAAAGGACGATTACGAGGCACGGTTTTTTTATGAAATATTCCATGCTAAGTCGCTTCTATCAATCTGTTCTTTTTAGAAACGAATAAATCTATATAGCGTACATTATACATAGCACACAAAATATAGCTAAAGAATGAATTCTGAAGAATGTTCTGGCATTTTATATTAAAACTTTATGCACTAGTGAAAACACTATACAAAGACAGACTTAATTAATGTAATAGGTATTTTCTATCAATCGACCTTAGGTCGTTGCAGCGACAAAATGGCAGGTCCAACTCAAATAATACTAATAACGACACACACACACACACATCTCAATATGCTACATTATACATTTTTTTGATAAAATTCAATACTAAGTAACATGTACACGTACATACCTAATTCAGAAATTCTGCACATACAAATAAAATAAATGGGAAAGTAACTATATGTACTATGTCTATTACTCTGTTTGTAACATCTTCGTATTTTACGTCCATTAAAATGACCTCGAATAGGAAAACCCTTCACTGAAATAATTGGAAATATTCTTACCGCTCTACTGACTTCAGGAAACTGAAATATTTTGTAAAAATGCAACGGTCAACATTTCAACGCGTTTCTTTTTCAGTAAATTTCTCCGATTCAATTCGCCTAACACATGTTGGTACGAATTGAGGTTTAAAATTCTTCCAATATTTTGTAGCGTTTGTTCGGCCATCTTTTTTTACTGAACGCTGGAATTTTTGAATTATTATTGTTTAAGTTGGTGCAACGGGTTTGATATTGAGCATTTTCGGATTGTGGAAATTTGTGTGTATTTGCTTTTTGATTTTTGTGTAGGAAGTTGCTATTGGAAGCTGATTTCTGGAAGCTATTTGATATAATGTTAAGATTTTACGTTTATACTAACATACGTAAAAGCAGTCCATAGTGATAATACTTTTATTAAATGAAGTTCCTGCTTCGTTTTGATTCTTGTCGTTATCTTCTTTATATTTTTAACTAGCTGCTGCCCGCGACTTTGTCCCCGTGGAATCCCCGATTTTAAAACATTCTTTATCGCTGCTCCGCTCCTACTGGCTTAAGCGTGATGATATATAGCCTAAAGCCTTCCTCGATAAATGGTCTATTCAACCCAAAAATAATATTTCAATTCGAACCAGTACTTCCTGAGATTAGCGCGTTCAAACAAACAAACTCTTCAGTTTTATAATATTAGTATAGATTTAAACATGTTTAGGAAAATAAATGTATAAGCCCCGAAAATAGCACAATTCCAAACAGGGAAATAAATGTAAGATCTTATGTTTCAAAATCATTTTGAAGGCACTACTCATAACTAAATCATTCTAACTTCTCGTAGTGACTTTATTCAGTTTCCTATTGTTATAGATGTCAATTTTTTCTTAGTAAGTGCCACTGTCAATACATATACGATGATAAAATTTCCTACACGAATGCTACCTTTTATCTCAGAAAATGACGGTTCTTTCGAGAAATGCCACGGTACAGCTAGTAATTTACAACCCCATTAGAACCTAGTACCCCATTCTAATTAAAACCATAACTCCACTCAATCCTACGACCATAAAAACTCAAATCAAAACTTGACCATGGGTAATACAACGACCACACGAACCTACCCCTCTATCAGTTGTGGTCTTAACCCTTACGCACTCGTGGTGGCTAAGATTACCCTTTAAATCATTTCTAGTCGGGGGTTAGACCCCTTAGTACCCCTTGCGGTCAAGTAAGGGTGCTTTGTAAATCGTATGTGGTTGTAGACGATCTTTGGTATAGACTTTGTGTTTGAAAAGGGGATGGCAATGTTTTAGTCCTATTTTTAGTGGGGATGGATTGGTTTTATTATTGCTGTCAAGAAAATACGGAGGAAAAGCGAGTATGTAAGGATCGTAGTAGTGCACTTCTGGTTCTGCCTATTCCCATAGAAAAATGGTGTAAGGTTTGATTTTGAGTGAGGCGGTCGTGAATATTCGTTTCTCGACTTTATGAATAACTCATAATCTACACTTCTACTCTAATATTATAAAGAGAAAAGATTTGATTGTTTTTTTTTATATTTGTTTCTTTGTTTGCATTGAATAGGCTCCGAAACTACAAGACCTATTTGAAAAATTCTTTCACTGTTGGGAAGCTACACTATCTCCGGTGAACATAGGCTATAATTATATCCCTATATTCCCACGGGTACGGGAACTACGCGGGTGAAACTGCGAGGCGATGCTAGTTTGTTATAAAATTAAACTTGGGACCAATTAAATGGACCTTATACGTATGTATGTTTGTTTTTTTTTATATTTATATTAATATAACTTAAAGGAAAAATGGCTTACTCTGCCTGATCCTCTGCTTGTCCTTTTACGAAATACTGGCGTGATGTTTTGCTACAAAACATTCCTTTGACCCAATGACATAACAAACCCACTGAACCATGAAACTAGCAAACCATGGAACACATCCAACTACATATATACAACATATTAAACATAAAATGATAAAACTATTGCTATATAAACAACGGACAGAGCGTCCGGTTGTGCGAATTATCATAATATTTGCGGAACCGGAAACGCAGCTGACGTCACGGTCCCTGCCGCCGTTTTGGGGTTCAGTGGGGAAATTGTGTAATCCATTGCGGTAGTTTTGAATACATACATTATATATTGGGCTTTCCAAGGTGGGATTTGAAGATGATGAATTACTTTTGTTTTAGTTGAAAAGTTTACCTCGCACATCTGTGTAGGCTTTGTTACAATATTGTTTGTGTAGAATACATTGCTTGGATATTCCTGCTATCTGTTTTGGCTGTAATGAACCACAATTTTAAATAGTAGTAAGCATTTCACATGAGTCTGTTATTGAAGTTAAATTGCATGCAAATAGTTTTTGTTTTCGCGAATATTCAGAAGACAATTTAGAATGGCGAACGACAAATGAAATGAAAGTCATAACGTAAAATACTCTGCTTTATGAAATCTACAATATTTTTAAAGATGAAAAAAAGTATACTGATGAAAAAAAAAAACAGTAGCTCATTTTATTTACTCCTTCCTTAAATTTGAGACAAAAACTAATAAAATAAAAACTTAGCATTCAGAACCAATCGATCCGAAATGCACTCTCTCCTACGGAACCCTGGATCATAAATTCATTACAGCCAGTATTTTTTCCGCCGGCCTAACGCGATAAACCCTAGGTTGGATTAAACAGCTTTTTAAACTGCTCGCTCTGTCCCTCTCTCTCTTGAGCGAATGCGATTCGGCTTCTCTTTCTAGCATCGGATTTATGCTGTCGTTTTTTTAGTGGTTTAAAGTTTGCGTTCTAGGTTTTTGCGGGTTGGGGGAGAGGGGGGAATATGTGTTCCGATTAAAATTGGGGAAAAGTTGTAGGAATTCTGCTTATGTTTTGAAATATGGTTTTGGGCAAAATTTAGACTCTGTTTAAATGATTATTAAAATTAAAACAAATTTCATTCTATCATTTCGAACGATGCAAACTTGACTACGAATTTTCTATTCGTTTGTTCTAACCACGTGACTTAACGTTGAGATATTTAATTCCCATACATTTGATTCGTTTTCGACTAGCGTTAACGATTGCAGATTATTAACTTGGCTGGCCGCGGTGACTATTTCGAACAAATTCCGCAACACTAGCAGGCACTGACCCTATGGGGCCCCGTCTTCTTTGCTGACATTTCTTTGAGGCGCGCGTGAAACCGGGCCTGGTTGTTATCGGACGGCGAGCCACCAATAGCTCGCCATCCACAGGCCTGAATATTTAGGTACGTCAAAGAGATTGATAGTTAGATAAAATACACGTAGTACGGATTTTTTTTATCGACATATCCTTATCAAACTGAAAATATCCGACTTCCCAGCCAGGATTAATAAAAAGAGGTATGCGAGATTATTACGCGGCGAACGCGGGGAAGCGACGACCTATTTTCCTAGTCCAAGTGGACATAAGCTTACGCTCTCTAGAGATCTAAAAATGAAAGTATTCCGTGAAGCACACCCAAACGAAGCACACCCAGACGAAGCACACCTAAAGTATTCCACTTAGCACACTCGTAGGTGGGCTTCAAATAAAAATTAAAATAATTAATTTCCTATTCCACTACCTTCGGGTGCGCTAAGTGGAATACTTTAGGTGTGCTTCGACTGGGTGTGCTTCGTTTGGGTGTGCTTCACGGAATACCTCCTAAAAAAACCTTTTTGTCACATTCCAAAAAGCTGTTAATGTTGTAATTTATATGATACTAGCTTCTGCCAGCGACTTCGTCCGCGTGAAATAGTTACTTTACCCCCGATTTTGAAACTCTCAGCCCGATCGGTTTAAAATTGACAAAAGATAGACATATGCTGTTTCGGGATATTTTTTATCTATAATTTTATGTAGAACATTTCCGTAATACATTATTTCTATGTAACTTTAACCATTAAGGCTACACACGCGACGGAAGCTTAAAAAATGGAGTAACTTCTCTCCCGTTTTCCCAACATTTTCCTTCACTGCTCTGCTCCTATTGATTGTAGCGTGATGAAAAGTATACTATAACCTGCCCAGGAGTATGAAGAATAATTGCACCAAGTTTCGTTAAAATCGGTCGAGTAGTTTTTGTTTCTATAAAGAACATACAGACAGACAGACAGACAGACAGACAGACAGACAGACAAAAATTTCACTGATTGCATTTTTGGCACCAGTATCGATCACTAATCACCCCCTGATAGTTATTTTGAAAATATATTCCTTGTACAGAATTGACCTCTCTACAGATTTATTATAAGTATAGATAAAAGCTTGTCGCGAGATTTAAGTTCTCGTATACATATTTCCTTACTTTGAAAAATTTAATATTTAAAATCAATCACATCATGTTATTTAATTTACTTGTTTATCTAGAAAAGTAAATCTCGAGACAAGTTTTTATATCATATAAATTATGAATTGGCTTATAAGTATGTATAAATGTATAATAATGTATAAATATATGATAGTAAAAGTTTTAAAGCATTTTTTTTGGTTTTAGCGCATTCTTTAAAAAGTTTTTTTACTAATTTTTTTTCGAATTATTCTAAGCAAGCCCTTTCATTTGATACCCATATTGTAGAAGTGCATTAAAAATAACGAGTCCGCCATCTTGCATAATATGCCGCCAAAATAGATTTAGAATGACGTCACAAAGTTAGCCATGCATCCAAATTGAACTTGTACATATACAACATTTCAGCTCAATTGGTTGAAGATATCTGACTCAAAATTGAGTTGCAAGATTTCATCCGAAGAAACATACATACATTACAAGTTACATATAAGCTTGTAAAAACCTTTTTCGTCACATTTCAAAAAGCTGTTATTTCACGTTTGTCATTAACATAAGGCTAGTGAAGCTTTTGAATGTTTAATTCGGCAGCCATTTTGGATTTGGGGTCAGGTCGCGAAGCCGAATGAAATGCACTGCGTTTAAATGCGAATGAATAGGTGAGCCTGAAGGTGTTTGGTTGTTTGACTTGCTGTTTTTGGCCTTGAGTCTTGTAGATGAAAGGTTTATATTTGTGTGTCGGGTGTTTAGGTTGTTAGGTCGTTATTAATCTGTGATGCGTGCGAAGAAACGGTGGATGGACGGAGTGGCAGATATTAAGGCGAGAAAGAGGGTTATTATAAAATGATGGCCAGATAAGGAGTATGATAGAGGAAAACTGATAGTGACTTTCAAAAGGTAACATAAGCATAATCAGTTTTTTAATGTTCCCACTGCTAGGACACAGGCCTCCTCTCTAGGAGAGGGAATAGGCCGTAATCCACCACGCGGGCCCAGTGCGGGTTGGTGAATGTCACATGTCTTCGAATTTTTGGTTCTAGGACATACCAGTTTCTTCACGATGTTTTCCTTCACCGTTTTGAGAGCAGTGGTGATGAATTTAATTAGTTAGAACCCGCGAGTTACATTTCGTAAGTCGGGACCGTTACCACTCGGGCACCACTGCTCTATAATGTTTGTTAAATATAATTTTTGTTGAGTACAAAGATAGTCGAAGCATAGTTTTCTTGAATTTGCGATATCTACTAGACATTCTTAGAAAATACTGCACTAACCTAAGATTATGTCGTTCATTTCTCGCTCATCTTCCAGTAAGACCTCATCCTCTTGTTATTTTTAGTCTACGCCTACATTAAATTACGGCCAGTATTTAGGGCGAATAATTGTAATTTAAATTAGTCCCCACTAATTGTATAAAGGAATAAGATCAAAAGGAATGTATACACAGTTCCTTTCTTTGCTATGTTACTACATTTATAATTTATTTTGTAATATTCCAACTGGACTGTGAGAACCAAGCCGAAATAATTATTTTATTACACTGTATTAATATTCAGACTGCTTTTTCTTTCGTTTTAGTTTATGATGTATGTAAATGTCACCGGATAATCGTAAAATCCGTTGGTTTATAAAGTATCTTGAGAAATCGTAAATTACTACACAGGCTACACAGGCGGAAAGCATTAAATAAAAACAGGCAGAGCCAAAGGCGGCAGCCAGTAAATAATGCAGGAAGAACATAGCCTATTCTATAGTGATGCTTACAGACTTAAACCAGAACACTAATTCTAACCAGTTTGCACCATACCTTCTGACTGAGCAAATATAATTCACCTTCCGAAATTAGCTCAAAAGCCAGGTCTCTCAAGGTCCACGCGTTGAACAAACATTTCCTATACAAATCTCGGCTTCATTCAAACATATGCCGGGCGTACTAGCCAACTTGTTATCTACCCTACATTAATCATTTCTTTAGGAGCTGGTGTAAAGAGTTGGGGGACAGCGGTTTTTGTTGTTAAAAATTGGGGGATTGTGATTTTTAATTTTTTTTGTTGGGGGACTGTTTTTCGAAGTGACAATCGTATTGAAATCAACATTACGTCAAAAAGTGACGACAGATATATATGTGATCTGTTTTTTGTTTTTTTCTAAACCGGATCAGCTGAATACAAGCGGTGACCTGCCAGACCTCCACAACCCATTAACTGGAGAACACGGCGCTACTTAGTAAGACCGGTGTCTGATTTTCTGACATTCCGAAACGACTGGCAAAGATTTCCAAATGACAGCCGGGACCAAGTCTCGTTACGTTAAGATGGTTACCCATTCACAGACTAACCTCAGCTTAACTTTGAAGACCAACCTGTGCGGCTGGTATAATTCAACCACGAGCTATAGTAGTAGTACCTATTTCCCAACATTATTTAAAATAATTGCTCCGCTTTATCCAATACTTTGCCCCACTGTCCAACAGATTAGCAGAATGTATCAGAGTCCACTGGCCAGCACAAACTCGACACACGGCCAGGAAACAGATTTACGTATGCTGATAACGCTTATCTTAATATGAGAGTACAACTGGAGATTTGGCACTTTGCGCCAGTGTGAAAATTATTGTAATAGTGTGAATACTGAGAAATGTTTTTAAATCCTATTTTTGTGTCAGCGAAAGCATTGTAGACACAAGACAACTGTATTTATTGCAAGTTTTTAAATTTCTGTAATTTAAAAACTTGCGTTAAAAGAAATAAGAAACAAAATTAAGAAAGAGGTTTTCAATTATTTTCACCTGATGATGTTTATCCGGTACCAACAAAATGACGTTTCAAGTTTCAAGTGTTTATTGCAACTTGAAACTTGAAACGTCATTTTCATCATCAGGTAAAAATAACAGAAAACTTCTTTTTAATGTCGTTCTATAATATTTTTTTAGGGTTCTTTGTATTTTATGTAGGTCCTACTGTTATATCATCGATTGAAAAGTTATGTTAAGCCATTTATCGTTATTGTATTTTTTGTTATTATATTATTAGTCGTTTGGAAGTCCTCAAATTATTATTTTTACCTGGAAATGTTTTACAAATTACGGCTTATGTAACTTGAAAAAATCATGTCAGTATAAGAGATCATGAATAACTAACTAAGGCCATGCATATGATGGGGTCTGTAGCATTATCAAGTACATATATATGTTTCATAGTTTTTATCCCAATCTAATCCTTTAAACATATGCTTTCAATGAAATCAACATTATTTACCTACCTTTCGCAATAAAAACATACTTTCATAAGATCGTCACAAGAGCTGCTCGCTTCAGACCAAAACTTAGACCTAACATTTTTAGGCCACTGCCAAGGTGACGATGCAAAAAACCTATTCACAGTCTGTTTACTGACCCCCTTTTCTTGGGGGACTATGATAATACCCCCTTTTTGCCCGTGTTGTGTACATACAACGCTTTTTGTATACATTTGCGTTTTCATGCCGGTTTGAATAGATGGAAGTTTTTTGTTGCTATCTAATTTGATTATGGAACGTATTATAAATTGTTTGGAGAATTTGGGTTATTCGGTTTTTGGTTGAAATTGATGTTATATTTTTGTTTGTCACCTGTTAAATGTTTATTTGATTTCTAGCTATTTTTACTACATCAAGATTTTATCAAGCGTGATTTAGAAATACTGTCGAAAAAAAAGGTTGTTCCTTTATTTAATAAATATTTTTATGCTAGTCTGGCTGTTAGCATAAAAATTCTTGACTAACTACCCCGAAAATACTACGTACAAGTCAAAATCGTTTCAAGCCTACAAAAGTCTTAGGTGATATCATATTTTTATATATTTCTTGGTAGTATTTCTCGCTCTGATAATTGCGTTATCATAGAAATAAATTTCTAGATTGCTGACCTAAGTAAGCATAACTTTCTATACTGAATAATTTAAGTCATGGCTGAATTTCATTACATTTTTAACCTTAGATAAAAATGGATTAAATCTATTCGTATCTTCTTCTTTCCTCTTGCTGAAACTGTACATGTAATTAATTATTTAGCTCATGCAGTAATAAAATAAACCAGCACGAAGAATAATTCCTATTTTGCACTATCTATAGGAAGGCTTAGTGCCTACTATTATCACACATCCAAGAAGACCCTTTATTCCTGGATGGGAAATCATCAAATGACTCTCCCGCTTTAGGCGGAGCGGAAAGGAGTGTCAGATTCTTACTGACTAAAACCCACCCGTGTTCCTCCTAATGCCCTTTGCGTTCTAGGGCTGCGGTGACTCATTCGAACAAATTCTGTAACCCTAGATCCATGATGACCATTCTATTCAGATTAATTCTACGTTAGTACTGGAATTAATTTGAGAAGAATTAAAACATTGACAAAAGACTTCTTGGGGTTAGCTAGAAAAATATTACCTATAAAAGTAATCTATATTTTCCCACTGCTGAGCAATTGTATCCCCCACAGCCTTCAAGGCTTCCCGGTGTGTTGTGTATGTCCAATATCATATGTTTTTTTTTTGTACACAATAAAGAACTAAGAACAAAATCTACATGAGCAGTAAACACACGCACACATAAAAAGATAAAATATTTCATCTAATCTGAGCACTAAAAAACTCCATCACTTAAATTAAATCGTTGTGTGCACAGCCTTATATGTAGGGTTGTCCCGTCCAGCACGTTCCTCTCATTAAAGTAATGAGACTGTGGACATCGCTAGAATTAATTGCTCAACTGTTAGCTCCCTGCGGTGACAACCCTAGGTAGGGCTGTCAGGCGTTCGGATATAGTTACAGATAGAGTTAGCTTTTTGAATGCGTGACAAATTATTGGCGGAAATTTTCGTTATAGTCCAAATAAGAATTTTAGTAAAAAAATAAATGCAAGACTCCCAATCGATTGGAGCTAAGGTTTTTTTTATGGGTTCTTTTAACCTTCGATATTTTTATAGAACAAAGTCTGTTGGATCAGTTTGGTCTTAATAACTTATCTTATCAGGCAGGATAGAAAAAGTTATTAAGATCTTTGCCGCTAAACATACTGGTAACGTGACTTATGCTTTGCCACCAATAATACCGCGGAATTGGAGATGTTTTGGGTAACTCAAATTTAATTTACTGCCGTGACAGTAAATAAGAAGAAAAATAATAACTTAAGACAAATAGAATTTTAAGTCAATCTTACCGGGCGTGACAGCCCTAACGCCACACGTGCACAAGTGTAGCAATAATTGTTGCAGGACAGCCCTAAAATTTTGCCGTTTTAATGTACTTTGTTGTGCGTCCCGGTTAATATTTTGTAGATAAAAAAGCGTTGTATGGCTTTTTAAATGCTGTTTTTTATAGATTATTTTTTACGATGCTTTGGGCTGTAAAGTTTCAGGATAAAGTGTGGTGTAAGCTATATTTAAATAAATAGTATTGCTGACGTTTGTTTTAATACCGTATTGTATAAAATATTGCTCGGTTTGAGCGTTTTTTTTTTCTTTTTAATGAAAGCCGTGTAATTACTAGCAGTGGTGGCCAAGTGGTAATGTAATTAATTTCATCACCACAGCTTTCAAAACTGTGAAGGAAAACATCGTGAGGAAACCGGCATGTCCTAGAACCAAAAACTCGAAGACATGTGACATTCACCAACCCGCACTGGGCCCGCGTGGTAGTTTACGGCTCATTCCCTCTCCTAGAGAGGCCTATGTCCCAGCAGTGGGAACGTTGAAAGGCTGATTATGCTTTATGCTTATGCATGATTTCGTCAACACGGTACCAAAAAAGCCTGTCAAACTTATTCACAAAAAAAAAAACAACTAAATTATCAGTTTAAGTACTGATTAGCAAATACTTAAATAAAATATCGCTGTGTGCCTATAGCCTACTTTTTATCCCGGAAAAAATGAATGGTTTTTGCGGGATTGACTAAAAAAGCGACTATGGGATAAATCTAGTTTATATTGTTAAAAATTACCCCACAGGAATTTTATTGGTAAGCTCGCATTTCACCACAATCTCACCTGATGGTAAGCGACGATGTGGTCGAAGATGAAGCACTTTTATCTAGAAGTAACCTATTCACTCTTGACTTAAAGACTCCCAAGTTGTAATTATCAGGAAACACAGATTCCGGTAGGAAGTTCCACTTCTTAGTTGCACGCACAATGAAGAAAAACTATGAAAACATTTACCAACTTAGTTCAGATTTGACTAATAGGGATGTTGCCTGAGTAAAAAATATATGATTATGTTTAGTCCGTCAGTTAGATTATAGAAAAATATTTGACACGTATTTTTTCCTTTATCAAATCTATAAAAACTGACGAAGATAAAAAGCATCAAAGATCAGGAGTGGAAGCGTGTGACGTCACAGCCCGGTAAAAATTGTAGCGAGTAGTGACGTCACAAGAGTTTTTAACGCACTGTGTCGTGTTCATTTTTTGTGTATGTAAAAAAAGAAAAAATACGTCTCCAAATTTTTTGGAAATCTATCTGACGGACTAATCAAATTTTTTTAGTTAACTACCCTATTATCGCCAATAACATTAAACCTGTAGGTAATGAAATATTTATCAATATCAGTGTACAGCCCATCCGTCATATTGTGAACCTCTTGAGGATAACCCTGTTATCGCAATGATTAATGGCGCAGATTACATGACAGGGGAGCAGGTTTGATGTCCGATTGAAGCTTTGAAGACGGTTCATGGGGGATGTGGTTGTTATAGCATAATTATGCTGGTTATTTTATAGGGCTGAAACTGAAGAAGAATAAAATTGTGAAGCTTATCTTTTAAAGATTGTTACGGGAAAATTGTTCTTTTTTTTGGTTTTATTTAATGTGTCATTGTAATCATCATTTGAACAACTTTTACTAATGGGCCAATCCCGAAACAGCTGTTCAGTACATTTTTTTGAGTTATCCGTATAGAAATGTACGGGGTAGTCGTTTCTTTGTTTTCGCGTTTTCAGTGTTGGTCCCATAGTAAAATTAATCGTGGAGTGTATTAATAAAATTTCTAAAATTTGCCAATAAAAGCTATCCTATTGATTTAATAATTCTACGGATCCTTTTCCTCGACCGCACTGGGCCCGCGTGGTGGATTATGGCCCATTCCCTCTCCTAGAGGGGAGGCCTGTGTCCCAGCAGTGGGAACGTTAAAAAGCTGATTATTATGCTTTTCCTCGGCCGTTAGATATTTAAGTACGTAGCTATTCTTATATTTTGTACAGGTAATTATGGTAATAACAATCTGTGCCTAGTAGGTTTGCGGAATTTGTTCGAAAGAGTCACCGCGGCCCTGGAACGCGAAGGGCGCTAGGAGGAACATGGGTGGGTTTTAGTCAGTAAGAGTCTGACACTCCCTTCCGCTCCGCCCAGAGAGGAAGAAGTCATTAGATAATTTCCCATCTATACAAATAAAATACCCATCTATATATTTATATTTAAGAACGCAAGTACTGTTCACGGAATTTCATACTAAGTTATCATAATCGATTCATTCATATCCAAGTTTTTGTTTAGGAAATACATTCAATATGATGCATCATCATCTGCCTAGCCTTTTCCCAACTATATTGGGGTCGGCTTCCAGTCATACCGGATTCAGCTGAATACCAGTGTTTAACGTGGAGCGGCTGCCTACCAGACTTCCACAACCCGTTAACTAGGGAACACGGTACTTCTTGGCAAGACTGGTGTCAGATTTTCTGGCTTCTGACAATCCGTAACGACTGCCAAAGATCTGCGAATGACAGCCGGGACCAGCGGCTTACGTACTTTCCGAGGCACGGAGGAAACTTGGTACGTTAAGATGGTCACCCATCCAAAGACCAACCTTGGCAAGCGTTACTTAACCTTGAAAATCAACCTGTGCGGCTGTTAGTCTTGCCACGACCTCCTCCATTCACATTCGATATGATGCAAGCCTGGTATAATTTGGGTAGGTATACAAAGCCTTCCTCTCCTGTGCATAAAACCGTAATCTCTTGAAAAAATCGTAACTCCAACTGGCCGAGGAACTAGGTTGAATAAAAATGTCGGTATTACTTAGTAAAATCATTTTTCGAGTTACGTATTCAAGTCACAATAGCAAACGCATTAGTTGGTATAGAAGCAAATATGTTTATGTACCTACTATAGTTATATGTATGTAACTATTGAAGGGTACTCTTTTGGATGGAATGGGAAATATCACCATCCATTCGCGCAAAACGTTTCGGGAATACTTTCATTGTGCGTACAGCTAAGGAGAGGAATTCCCTGCCAGATTCTCTGTTTCCTGTTTACTACAACCTGAGAGTCTTTAAGTCAAGATTGGATACTTTACTTCTAGGCAAGAGTGCGCCATGCGAGAACCATCCAAGTCTGAGCTTGTCTTACTAATAACATTATAAACATTATTGAGAATTGACTGGTTCGTGGATCTGGAGTATTTGTCTTTGCGAGATGAAAAAAAAATCAAGTTTTTTCCAACGATAGACATTCTAAATACTTGTTTACTATTTTCTGATAACTTTATTGTAAACTAGCAGCGCCGCGCGGTTTCACCCGCGTTATTCCCGTTCCCGTCGCAATTCGGGGATAAAATATAGCCTATGACACTCCACAATAACGTAGCTTTCTATTGTTGAAATAATTTTGAAAATCGGTTCAGTTGATCCAGAGATTATCGCTTACAACGTCACAAACTCACAGACGTTATCTTTATAATATTAGTATAGATTACATTATTGAGAAGGCACTGATTCGTGGAGCTAGAGTATTTGTCTTTTGCGAGATGATATTTTTTTTTGCAAAAAAGGTAGCCAAGTTTTTTCAACGATGGACATTCTAAATACTTGTCAACTATTTTCTGATAACTTTTTGTAAATTACATAGTTCAATGTCCTATATTATTCTTTGTATGACATGTCGCTAAAATGGACCTTTTTAGTGGACATTTGAAACACACTCACTTAGTTTTTGGCGTACCAATTTTTTTGTTATTTCTACGTACCGTGTGCGCTACTTTTGCTACAATTCTGAATCCAAAATATCGACCAACCACATCAAAATCAGGCCATCAGTTTCCAATCATGAAACAAAAGACATACCTTCGCACAAACTAAACTGTCTGTCAGTCACTTCCTCAATCCTATCTAACGATATACATACATACATCTCTACATCAGTACTGTATATGTATGTAAAAACAGTAATCACCCAGGAATGCAGATACTTACGTTTTGTAAGATTTCTTGCTTATTTCTGAACAGTTATAGTGCATTTATGATCGTTTAAGTTGTGTGATGTGCAATAGTAATGGGAATGTGGATTAATATTATGTGTACTGTTTTAATTTTGCATTTTAAAGGCATTTCTACCTGCATAAAGTATAAGAGCCTCTATCTCTGGCTGTTATAAAGTCGAAAATTGTAAAATGTATCGGATTGACATTCGCTTCCGAAATGTTACAGTTCACACAACACTGTACAAGTGAGATTCTGTCAGCGGTCGCGTGGCAAAGGTGATTGTCAAAAATATACGGAATAGGGATGTTGCCTGAGTAAAAAATATATGATTATGTTTAGTCCGTCAGTTAGATTAGAGAAAAATATTGGACACCTATTTTTTCCTTTATCAAATCTATAAAAACTGGCGAAGATAAAAAGCATCAAAGATCAGGAGTGGGAGCGTGTGACTGCCCGGTAAAAATTGTAGCGAGTAGTGACGTCACACGAGTTTTATACGCACTGTATCGTCTTCATTTTTTGTTTACGTAAAAAAAAAGAAAAAATACGTTTCCAATATTTTTTGGAAATCTATCTGACGGACGAGTCAGATTTTTTTAGTTAACTACCCTATTGACAAACTGCAACACTTAGTAAATTAAAGGTTTAAAACAACAAAAAATGTTTTACGGGAACACGTGCTTAAAGATTCTGAATAGTTACATTCCAGGTAACTTTTCTAATAAAATGCTTAGTTAGTTATAAATGTGATTTTCTTCAGACTTATGTCATCAATAAAAAATAATATATAGTTTATAGCAGTAAGAATGGGAGACGAGTGGGGTGAGTGTGAGAGAGACAAATATAGTTACTGAGTAGTAAATGTTGTTTTTCTCTCTCTGTCAGTGGAGGCCGGGTAGATAATTTTGTATAGATTTCAAAAATAAACTCAACAAAATTTTTGAGCTTGAGCCCTTATATTATTAAGGGTACTAATCGCTATGGGAATGTCACGTGATCAATCCCTTGTATATTGGTATTTCGACAATAGTATTTGCTAATAGAATGGCTCATAGTCTAGAGTTTCGTGTCAATACTAAATAGTTTGACAAATATAAAATCGCTATCGCCGATAGAATTTCATTTCGTCCAGACAATTTATTGTGTAGTGTAATTTGTAAAAAAAAAAGATATTTGGAATTTTTGATATAGTATATTCGATTTAGATTTTTTATTTACCTTACCTACGCTAAATCTTTTTCGCACGTGATCAAATCTTTAGAAAATTACACTACATGTATAATTTTTTTTCATTATAATTTTACAGACGCAGCCAATTCAGTCTAACTCTGAAAAATCACATTTCAACTTAGGCTTTAATCCTTTTCAAACGTGATCATAATAATAATCTTCAGAAATTGCCACTGCATTCAAAATTCAAGTCTCAGAAAAAAGTATTATTTAAAAATGTTTTTTCAACATTGAGGTCAAAAATCTGAAGACTGAAGGTTGGCCAAGGAACGAAAACAGGCTCACGCACACATCCATACGTAGATGCGTTCGTACGGAGATCTCAAACAAATGCCGGTCTTAAGTGCGCTTGCACTCGCTGTAAGTGAACCGCGTCTATTAGTGCGTGCGTGTTCGTACGTGTGACGATCTCAAACAAATGCCGGTCGTGAGTGCGCTTGCACTCGCTGTACGTGAAGCGTGTCTATGTGTGTGTGCGTGTTCGTACGTGTTACGATCTCAAACAAGTGCCGGTCGTGAGTGCGCTTGCACTCGCTGTAAGTGAAGCGTGTCTATGTGTGCGTGCGTGTGCGTACGTGTGACGATCTCAAACAAATGCCGGTCGTGAGTGTGCTTGTACTCGCTGTACGTGAAGCGTGTCTATGTGTGCGTGTATGTTCGTACGTGTGACGATCTCAAACAAATGCGCGTCGTGAGTGCGCTTGCACTCGCTGTACTGAAGCGCGTCTATGTGTGCGTGCGTGTTCGTACGTGTGACGATATCAAACAAATTAATGCCGGTCGTGAGTGCGCTTGTACTCGCTGTACATGAAACTTGTCTACTAATCTTCATGGTCCTCAAAGTGTGAGGACTACGAGTATTTAGGTTATTATATTACGAATTTATTTCATGATTGTCTGATAGTTTGAGTACTTCACGCGGCTTACCCAAATGTCCTTGTTTTGGGTATATTGTTCGTTAAATCGAAGAGCTTCTTCAAGATATAAGTTCAGCTATAGCAAAAAAAAAAAAAAATTGATTGAGTCAGGCGTTACTTTGCGGAAATCCATTTTAAATTTGAAAATGAAAACAATATATCTAGTTTTAATTTCCGCGAATATTAGTGGGTTGCAGGTATGCACCTCCCTCCCGCCCGCTATATTATGCACATGCAAGATTACTGGGCAAATGCAAGGATTTTAAGCACATGCAGGAAGGCAATGCAAAACCCAACACCATTACCGACACGTGTTTCGCCTCTCCACGAGGCATCCTCAGGGGACGTGTTGACTCGCTGACCACAACAACAACACAACGGCAACTCAACGGTCAGCGAGTCAACACGTCCCCTGAGGATGCCTCGTGGAGAGGCGAAACACGTGTCGGTAATGGTGTTGGGTTTTGCATTGCCTTCCTGCATGTGCTTAAAATCCTTGCATTTGCCCAGTAATCTTGCATGTGCATAATATAGCGGGCGGGAGGGAGGTGCATACCTGCAACCCACTAATATTCGCGGAAATTAAAACTAGATATATTGTTTTCATTTTCAAATTCAGCTATAGCGCCACTCAAATGTTCATGGTCCTGTCCTCAAAACATCACTAAATAATTCGCATGGTTCTGATACGATTTGACAATAACATTTTAACCGTTTTATAGACTTCAGAAGAGCCTTAGACTTCTGAGTTTGCTTCAGTGTTTCTGCTCAGGGTAGTCAGATATTAAACAACAGCCGGATCTCGTTTAAACTGAACAAAATAAATACGATTTATGTGTTCGTGCGTTCTAGCGTATTGTATACAGCCGGGCTTCTCTGCCTTTTTTATGGATGAGAAATCATCAAATAACTTCTTCCCCTCTGGGCGAAAATGAAGGGAGCGTCAGCCTTTTATTGACTAAAGCCCATCCGTGTTCCTCTTTATGCCTTTGCGTTCCAGGGCCGCGGTGATTCTTTCGAACAAATTCCGCAACCCTGGTGGGCCTCTCTAACTATTACTTGTGCCTGAAATGGACCGAAAGTTCTCAATGTCACCTGTTTTATTCCGTCAGTTTTCTTGTTAATACAGAGTATCGTGAAACAGCTTAGGAGCGGGAGCAAATTAGGATAGCGAGTTTTTGTGAGTGGTTGGAAACATACGGCTGTCAACTTGGTGCGGGCAAGTTGAGTTTTGAAAGCGTTTTTGTTTATGGTTGTTGTAGTGTCATTTGCAAACTATTCTCGAATATGTAGTATGTTGGGATCAGCGTACAGTATAACCGTAGTTGAATGAATACTAGCATTTATCATAGCGCAACCGAATTCCTTACCTCCACAATTCAGTAACTGACTAACAAAATGTGAATCTGCCAGATTGATTTAGGAGCATATTTTGGGTTTAATACAAGAACATAGTACTTATGAAATAGATGAGAATTATTTTGGGAATACTATCATTATTGTGATAGAATTCTTTAAAAGAAAGTCAAAGGTTTTAGGCAAGCGTGCTCCATCGTCGATCATATCATCGCTGTCCATCAGGTGAGATTTTTGGTTACTGCAAGTTTCAAGCAAAAATTAAAGTCCGCTGTGTTTTGTTTAAGAAGGTTATGTAGCCATCAATGCTATAGTTGATTTGATTACTGAACTTGAACAAATACAACAGTTCCCCAAATTCAAATACAATAGTGGCGGAATTTCTTTGAAAGAGTCACCGCGGTCTTGGAACGCAAGCGGCGTTAGGAGGAATATGGATGAGTCTTTGTCAGTAGGAGTCTGACACTGGCTTTCGCTCCGCACAGAACTGAAGAAGTCATTTGATGATTTCCTTTAAAAAAAAAAAGGTCACCCACTCAAACTACACACAGGACCTTCCCAACTTTCCTCCCCTATATTCCGCCAAGGTTGTCGCATGAATCCTGATTGCACTGAGCGCGTGACATGAATACCCCTGTAACCGTTATCTGATACGGCGAACGGTTATTTATTGGATAAATCTCTAGTTATTTCGGCTGCTTATCTTCGAGTTTCGGAGGTTTTCGGCTTTATTCTGAGATTTTTGAGTTTGGAGAAGAAAGATTTTGTTTTGTTTGAGTTTTTTTATGGGTCTGCGTTCGACGACAAAATCTCACCTAATGGAAAGCGATCGATGTTGTTGAGAAAGGCACACGGGCCTAGTAATAATTAGAGACTTTTGAATAAGCAAAGACAGTCACCGGAAACTAAACTCCACAAAACGAGCTGATTTCAGCACGTCTAGTTATTATGATGCTACGGTTACCACTTAACATTTACGTATAGGCAATTGATTAGCATCCTGTTACAAGTCTATAGCAAGAAATTGTAATTACTGTGACGTAACGCTACTTTGATTAGTCATCAAATTAGTTTAGAAGGTCAGTTTACTGGCTTATTTAGTCACTCAAATTTTGAAGACTTGGGAAAGGCGATAATTTTGAAATACGGCGCATATTTTTCAGCATTTCCTCCATCAACAGGGACTGGTCTTGTCTCAACTGCCACGGTGTATTTTAATTTTATTTAAATTATTTGTTCTTTGAGTTTTTTTTTTCTCTGTATGCTTTTATTGTGCACGTCTTTCTACATCGTTCTCACATATAGGAATAATTTCAAGTAGGAGAATGTATCCACAACTTCGTAACAATTTATTGATTTAAAAGAGTGTCCGTGGAGTTTCTTGCACGTTCTTCTCCATAGAGATCTACGCTTTGGAACGTGCAGAGAGCTTCACCTCTTTGGAATGACCGATCTTGACAATTCAAAAGTGCCTGTAAATAGTTTAATTAAAATAAATGTTTGTAGTTTGAGTTTGAGATCTTCTACAACATTTTGATATTTTCACCGTACCTACATATCACGCGAAAATGTCGCCATTTTCCCAAAACTAATAAACTCAGTGAAGCTCACAGTATAATTACAATGTTATACAAACACGTACATGGCATCCAATTAGTGACTGCCCTGAACTAGGGCTGTACCCATTATTTTAATCACCACTCCGTGACTAGACCTTTCCTTATAAATTATAATTGTAAGGGTAGTTACTAACTCGCGACTGAGTTGGTTCAGAAGTATTTTTGGCAATGTCAAGAATATATATAATAAATTTTTTTTTTGTAATTTTCTGACAAAAATTGTAATGAAATCCAGTAGTCATTTATTTCTTATATTAAATACCACTTTGTTTTGATACCTAAAATATGATGTATTATCTGATTCATTAACTTACTCACTATTAATTCTCTCAAAAAAAAAAACAATGAAACTATAACAAGACACTGAAATAAACAGCTGATTTAAAAAAATCGCACGACTCAATCGCATAATCGCAAGTGTACATCACAACTCCTACTGACTCCTTGCCTGTAATTTTATAAAGATAATTAATGATTATTAACTACTTAATTTAGGCAAAGGGGCGACAGCCTAATGAAAGATCCTCCTTTAATTGTGTTTTCGATCTTAGGGTTAAGTTAAACGAATGAGGTCTGTGTTTTGATGGGTGACCACTCAAGCGTTAAGCTTGGGGACTTTAATTTACTTAATTTGAAAACGAGGCTAATGGAGCAAAATTGGGATAAATTTGATCGAAAACATATTGCTTGTTTACTAAGTTGAAAAGGGGAAAATAATACTTTTTGGTTTGCCCAAAATTGTTTGCAGTTCGGTCGATTATAATTCCATAACATGGCTATCGACATAACTTAATAAATAGCCAAGTATTATCGTCTCATTCGAAATATTGAGCTAAACTTCGCAATAATTTACCACTTTCAGAAAATAACTAAAAGTATTTTTTTTTTAGAAAATCGTATTTTGCATCGTATACAGAACCTCGTCTTTTGAAGTCGATAAAAAATGATAAAAGACGAGAGTTTCTCAGCATTTTATATTTTCAAGTCACTATTTTACGAAATTACTGAACTGATTTTAATGAAACTTCACACATATAAGCAGGATACCTACATAGTTTAAAAAGTTAGTTAAAATATTTTTGAAATGTCTTATTTAAAATAAGATAATTTATGTTTGTATGGAAAAAATAAGAAAGGTCTAATATATTTATTGAAAATGTTTTCAACTAACTTTTGGACCTACATAATGTATCCTGCTTATGTGTATAAAGTTACATTAAAAAAAAGAAAATAAGGATTTTAAAATTTGTATGAAATGCCGTACGGTGTATACTCTCTTAAAAACAACAAAACTCGTTTTATCAAGTACAGTTAAGCAACAACCACCGCGGCTCAGAATAAGATGGGTAACCACTTTAATTTCTCCTTCTCTTGTTTCAGATCCCCCAACAGCACCCATGATAACCGGCTACATCCCGGGCACCACCCTCTCTGCCGGCACCGTTCAGAGGCTGTCGTGTATCTCTTCAGGCGGCAACCCTTTAGCTACTCTTACGTGGTTTAAGAATGATAAAAAGGTGAGCCCCATTAGGGATGTTTCACAATGATAAAAATATAATTCTATTTAGTCCGTCAGTTAGATTATCGAAAAATATTGGACACGTATTTTTTGTTTTATCAAATCTATAAAAATTGACGAAGATAAAAAGCTTCAAAGATCAGGAGTGGGGGCTTGTGATGTCACGGCGTGGTAAAAATCGTAGCACGAAGTGACGTCACACAAGTAGTCAAAGAACTGTTATATCGTTTTCGTGAAAGAAGAAAAAATACGTGTCGAATATTTTTTGACAATCTATTTATTTATGTTCACACAATATATCTATGTGACGGACAAATTAGATTTTTTTAGTCAACTACTTTCTTCTCGTGTTGCAAGTTCAAAGATGACAAAGTTATCGAGGTATGCAGTGAATCTGGTAGTGCTAGGAACGGAAAACCTGTGATTTGAATGCAGGAAAATTAGTACTAAGCTTAATGATTCAAACTTACCTACGACATACGATTTTTCTAGTTTTCATTCATGTTTGTAGACATCTATGGCTTTCATGCCATCAGCATGCTTACTTGTTGGTACTAACTGCAAACTCTGTAGTTAAAGAAAGAAAGGATTAAATAATGAAGAAAACTTGCCTATTTGGCACGTACAAATACACAAAATGTAGATACAAATGAAAGGAAACTATAATTACAGACAATAAGTATTCTATTCTATTCTATTCTATGACTAGCTTATGCCCGCGACTTCGTTCACGTGGAGTTCCATACAAAATGTTAACCCCTTTTTCACCCCCTTAGGGGATGAATTTTCAAAAATCCTTTCTTAGCGTATGCCTACGTCATAATATCTACCTGCATCCAAATTTCAGCCCGATCCGTTCAGTGGTTTGGGCTGTGCGTTGATAGATCACTATGTCAGTCAGTCAGTCCCTTTTGGGTTGTAATAAATTATTATTATTATTATATATATTTAGATAGATTACCGTTGAAAAAATCAATTTATTTATTATAATCTATTTATGTATAACCAATTATTACTAAAACACATAAATAAGAAAACTCTTAACTAAAACTAATAATAGGCAAAAAAATATGGCTTTGAAAAGCTGGCAACATTGCCACATTTTATGGCAATGCTTATCCTTTGTCCAAATGAAGATCCAGCCTTTGGGTCACGCAAGGTGTCAAAGGATAATTACTTGTACATTCTGTAGCTTGTAAATGCTTTTTTAATAAATGCTTAATAGATACTTGTGGCCATCCCAATTGATAAACACGTTTGGTATTAGGAGTCAGTTCGATGATTCTGGGCTTCTGGATTGTAACAATATGATCATGAAATAACGTACCAGTTCCATATTTCCCCAGCGTTGTATGTATGGCATTCGTAATACTGATAGTTTTTGACCTAAATACTCGTACAATTTCGTTTTCATAACGGCCCGATACGGAAGCTTCACTATTAAGAATAGTTTCACGGATTGGAACGATTTGATATATTGATACTCGAATGAATTGGTATCAATTGGAATAGCTATCACTGTTATTGAAAATATTCCAACAGGAAATGATGGGATCGAAATGTTTCTCGGTTATCAAAGATTCCGTACGACCGTCAGGATTATCAAAAAAAAAAATAGTCACAGTTTTGTTTGTTTTATTAGATGAATAAATTTTGACAAAGATAAAACGCAAAAGACGTCAGAAGTGGTTTGTTATGTCACTTCTAAGTAGATAAAAACTGGCGTAGATATACGTAACTAGACATGATGTACCGCGAAAAGAAAAACGTCTCATTTTATCCATTTTTGTGGTGGTATTTGTATGATCTCCCCTTACCTCGGAAAGCACGTAAACCCGTTGGTACTGTGCCTGATTTTTCCCCAGTCCTGTTAGACAGCCGTCCCACTTTACCCCGATGGAAAAAAGGCAGAGTTTGTATCTATATTTGACCACATACTTTTTTCTTTCTCTCTTTATTTGATTTGGGTTTTTTATCAAAACGGATATGTCAACCCCATCGTGCCTTTTACCACTGTTACATTATGCCTTATAATTAACATCAAAACAATACTAGCCAGTTAAACACTTGGGGTAAATATAGCAGTCACCGGTGAAGGACTGTTATTAAATCACTTAACTTTTTGGCACCTTCTGGAGTTGGTTGGGATAAAATTCATTGTATTAATCCTACGTTAAGCCTATTTAATTCTAATACTCTTGCTCTTTGTATTCTACATAATTTGCTAATCTTCCTCGAGTTTGGCCACCGTTGCCGACATTCAGTTGTGAAGAAATTATTTATTGCATATGACCTTACCCAGCTGTGTAACTTCAAAATGCTAACAAATCTCTTGTATTTCAGATCCATTCAGTAACAAAGACTACTGAGCGGTCAGTTTCAGCTGAGATCTCGATACTCACCAATGTGACTGATAACCAAGCTCAGTACCGATGTGAAGCGACCAACAGTGCTACTGAGATACCGCTCTTTGAAACCGTCACGCTTAATGTTTATTGTAAGTATTGCTCTTATTCATATCTCGTCTTCAATTTGTAGGAACACCTCTGACTTGAATTATAAGTCTTCGATAATGTAATACACATACTTTCATACAACCCAGAAATTGCAAAAAAAAATAATTATTTGTTCAGTACATTTTGTTGATTTATGCGCACATTTTAATGATGAGTACAATTAACAATTTTTAAGTATTGCGTTTATTCTGTTCCCAAGTTGTACTTATACGTTAGCTAAAGCCGTTTTCGATTGGAGGTAGGCCGGAAGTACAGAACGCAACATGCTGTGACTCATGACTATGTATTTCCTTTTTTTTATTGCGTTTATACAGCTCTCACCTTATTCTGTAACATGAAGTAAACTGTCATTCCATCTTACAAGTGAACACGGTAATATTTTTATAAAATCGTACTACAAGTCAAGCATGCTGAATTTAGCAAAATGTGCCCATATATAACATGATTGCTCTCGTAATTTACCGGCCAAAAACTACAAGTAATCAAATTACTTGATATAAGATTTGAGAAAACAACGAACAGCTTAATTTATTGCCTATTCAAAACGTAATAGAATGTGAAACCAGAACACCTACAGTTAGGGATATCACAAAACATAATATCTTAGTCCTTTCTAGAAGGAGAATTCGAATCTTCATGTTTACTTAGGACCGTCTAAAGATTACAGCTGATTTTGTACTCCCAGAAATTGGGGAAAAGCTGACTTTGACTAACATATTAATATAATAAGTAGTAGTAACTTTGCTAACTGCGTAGCTCGAAGTTATCGAGTACAACACGTATTCTGTTCTATGTTTGATGACTTTTCTGATGTATTGGACTGACTAATACTAAGTTTATTTTGACTTGGAAATGATATAACTACACCTAGCTGATTCCGTCGTCGACTTTGTCTGTGTCATCTCTGACCAAGACTAGACTCAAAAGCAAACCCATTTCAAATTAAGCTTTCGTTAACCAACTATAATAGTAAGTGTTAATAATCATAAATGATCATTCTATTCTTCATCACAGGTCTGCTGGTAGTTTTTATTTTTTTACCTCAATCTCACTTAGATATGAATATAGATAGAATACTCTTTATTATGTACACCATGCAAATTACAGAAAATATAGATGAAGAAAACAATGATGAACGCGATGATGTGGTTCTAGAAGTGACCTATTCACTCTTGACTTACAGATGTTGAAATAAGAAATCGAAAGAACCCGGCAGGGAATTGCATTACCTAGCTGCAAGCAAAAGGAGTAATTAAAAGCCCTTTTCTTTAACAGTTGCCCCCGAAGCAGTGAAAGTACGAGTGGAGCCAGAGGAACTTAAGGTGGGAATCGAAGCCACGCTCTTCTGTGACGCGGCCAGCAGTAATCCTCCAGCGACATTATCATGGTGGAGAGATGGTATACCCGTGCAAGGTGAGTGATATAACATGATATAAACACACTTGAATTTTTAGTCTGTGTATTTGTATGCACCGCAGTTTTGTTTTCGCAACCTGCGAGTAGTTAATAATGAACTAGACATCTTGAAATTACCACATCATAATCATGAGTACATTTATTTCATAACAGTCGTCTTTGATGACCTTAAAGCCTACTTTAGATCGTCAAAGACGACTGTTCTATTTATTTACAACTTAATAAGCAATGCAGGGCCACGTTGGCACTGTTTTGCATGTAAATCCCTTGTCTATACACATTCGTGATTTAGTCGTGCGTGGCAAATCGATTGCGCTACATGGCTGCGTCGGGCTGGTAAGTCGTCAATATGAAGCTAATGGAGTTACTGGAATGGTCTGCCACTTTCTAGTTCTGCTATACTTAGTTTAATATTATTTTGGCCAACCTTTGATTGCATTCGTTTTTAGTGTAGACTCAGAAACGAAAACAATGTTTGGGTCATTTAAATGTGTCTTAACGATTTGGTTTCGAGATACTTAGTCTATGTTTATATAATTCCATTCTGTCTTCGATGTTTTCAAAGAAATCAAACCGCAAAGTTTATCGTTCACGTTTCCATAGCTACTATGCGGTAAAAATAGGCTAAAAATTTAAAGTGACTTTAAACTAAGTTTAGTTTTAGAATTCGTTCGCTATTCCACTATCGAACACTATTAGTGTAGTTACATTAAGCTCACGTTTGACAATCTAGAATTAAAACGCCAGATGCAAAGCGATGATGTGACCGACGATAATGAGCGTTTCCTTAGAAGTAACTTATTTATTCTTGTCTAGAAGAACCCCAAGTTGACTTCTAGAATATTGAAAATTATCTTCTTTTCCAGGTCTGCCACCAAAGAAAACAAAGGGCCTGCATGGTGGCACAGTATCCACCATTGAACTGAAGCTGTCCATCACCAAGGAACTGAACGGCGCCGTGTATACCTGCCAGGCCATGAACGAGGCACTCCAGAGGAGTGTTCATGATGCTCTGCCGCTTAAAGTTTTATGTGAGTATGATAAATCAATTAAGCTAAACAAAGAAAAAGTATTTACTGTCAAAGTAATGACATGCATAGAAATTATTGATATAAACTAAAAGTCCTTAACAATAGTATTAGTAGTGCTTGAATTATGTTAGGAAGGACAAATATTAAGATTATAATTTTTCTGGAAAGCAAGTAGAAAACGAAATATCAGAAACTAATTAAGAGACGAACAACAAGTTAGTGGCTTTTTGGTTTAATGAAATTCTTAACAAATACAGATCTATTCTAAAATAAAAACTACTAATTGAAAGATGGATTAGTGAACATTTTAAGGTAACTTTCATGGTAAGGCACGTTATCTGAACAATATGCTGTTGTCCAGTTCCTGGTTTTCTGCAAAGTAAGAGCAGGGCTTAGCAATTTTCAAAAAGGCAAAATAAAACACACTCCATTTCTGGAAATTATAGTTTTCTGCATGCATGTCCAATCTTACAATGCTTTTCCTATTGCGACGACTTGAACCATTTTGTAAAAGACATAAAACGATTTATCGTTGTAGATTTGTTGACAACTGACTAACCTAAACCATTGTATCTAGATGCGCCAATATTCGATGAGACAACACCCTACACGACAGTTGGAGTAGAGAACGAACCGCTCATTATAGTGCTACGAGCTGACGGCAACCCTGGGAGCATCACATTCACCTGGACTAAGGATGGGCTTCCTATCACTCAGTCTTCCTACAGTACTGGAAGTAAGTAGGAACATATTTCTTTATTTAAACTTTATGTACAGCACTGGTACATAGGCGCACTTAATGCAACAAGACATTCTCTATCAATCAACCTTTGAGATAAAAAAAAAACAACACAAATCATTTGCATTTGGGTTTTTGGGAAAATAATATAATTTCGTCAAAAATGGGCTTTGAATTCGATACTGTTTCTTTTTTTTTTCAGCAATTGTGATACGCGATTCGGTATAAAGGCTTTTTATTTCTTGGAAGGTGTTATTCGATATTTTTTATATTTTAAAGGTCTCTGAGCTGAGCACTTTAAAATGACAGTACAGAAAAAAGAGAAATCATCGCATATTTTGTCAAAAAACGAAGTATCTTTCTTGGAACTAGAAATATTAAAATATTATTATGAATTAGAATACTGCCCAAAAAGAAATGAAACGACTGAGACAGAGATGTAATTTGGACCTTATTAAAATTACTTTTTCTTTTCTTTTATAGCGAATTAGAGTGACGGGTCTAATTAGAACTTGCTATTAAAGTTTTTTGCCAAAACGTTTGTTATTCCTCGTATGTTCGTGATTATCTTTGTCTCCAATATGATTGGTACATCAAATGGCGAACACTTGAGAACAATTTCCAAAACACTGTAACAGATCACTAACCAAAGCGCAAATCGTTTTAAAAGCTAAGCATAAACACTAATTACTGGATCAACCAAAAACACGCAAACCAAATAATTTAATTCTAGCAAACAATTGTATGTATTCAGCTTTTAATCAAGCATCATTAACCCATTGATCCTATGAAAGTTTGTTTTGTGATGAACAATATTAATCCTCTAAAATAACAATTACCGTTTTTGTATGGTATTTAGTTGAAACAAATAGTTGTGGTCGATCATTAACATTATTTGCCGTTTAAATTTCGTTGATAGAAATAACTTTTTGGTACCATAGAGCTATGAATACATTCCTGTAGTTGGTATTGATCAAAACCAATTTAGGCATAACACTAAAAATGTCATATCCATTCCCCGAAATAACACTTGTCCTGTTAAAAACATGAGAAAGATGATGATTAGAAATAATTATGTTAAACAAATAAACATCTTCATTTTCACAAACGAGAAATAACGGTATCTAACAATATGAAACACGAATAAATGAGAAAATTAAGGTTAAAACTGTGTACGAAATTAACAAATGGTTATTTGTCTACATATGCATGCGGGCTATTGGGTTACCTTACAATGAACACAAAGGGCGTGAACATATGAGGGAAATAAGTAATTAAACATTTCCTGTAAAGTGGGATTACAAAGTGGATTTAATTCATGGATATAATCAAATACCTACCTGTACATAGTTGTGTTTGTTTTGGTTATCTGTATTGTAACTCTAAAACTAAAGTTGTTTAACAAAACTTTGATTTTAAGTGATTAACACACGGAAACTATTTCATCAACGATAATTTTCGTTGCACAAGGAACAATTATTATTAAAAGTAATTAGTTTATCTAGATGATCATTTTTACACATCATAATTTTCTTTCTTTTTTTGCCATCTAGATGACAGAATAATATCAGAAGGTAGCATGCTGAACATGACAAAGCTATCACGACATGATGCAGGTATCTATACGTGCGAAGCGGTGAACTCTCAAGGAGCTGCTGTGGCAAATATCAGCGTTTCTGTTCATTGTAAGTATTTTCTGCTAATTTAAAAGGATATAAATATTCCTGTACTGTGAAATTTTTGATATACTTCAATCCAACTTCTTTATCACATTACTATCTAAGATACTGTGAGTTTTTTTTTACAAAATAGATTGCCTGGCCAATAAGAGTGTCTACTAAATAACTAAGGATTAATTTATATTCTGTCAACCAAATTAAAGACAGAAACTCTAACTACTATTCTTTGGAATATATTATTATACATATACGTATAAATACAGCGCTGCTAAATGCTGCAAAGCCTTTTACAAAATATGCTACGACACAGAAAATAATGTTATATCGAACATTTAATATTGCTTTGATGTAACTAAGCTCTCTGTTGCCTCCCAAAATATAATGATAGCTTCATAATACTCACAGCATTAAACTTCATAGCCTCATAAACAGAATTGTTGATCAACTATTGTCCGTAATGTACCGATGAAACTTGGAAAGGGTTACAAATTCGAAGTATTTTTGGAAACCTCGTCGCTTAGTGAAGGTTTCGTTGGTTGACTGCATATTTCTTCAATAGTTAATTCGTTTAAGCGGTCTTCCTCTGCAGGAAATTGAATACTTTGTAGAAGTAGAACATTTTATGTAGTTTATTAAATTGTGGGCGGAAAACTGTGTTTGTCTTGATTTAATATACCTTGTGGATGTTGGTACTAAGTTGTTCTTTGTGTCGACTTTATTGTAGCAGTTGGGTTTATAAGAACGTCTGTTCCTTTGATATTGTTAAGGACGCAAAGGCTAGGTATTATTTTGTTCATATCTAGTTGTGAACAAAATTGATTTGTAAGTGGGTCAAATAATATGTATTGAAGGTTTTATCTACAGAGGTATTTTTATACGTCTATTTTTTCTTGTGCGTATTTTTCTTGATATTATTGAAGGTAAATATGAAAAAGTTCAGTTTTAATGTGAAACGTCTATAGATTTCCTATGCTAGACTAAATTAAATCTTTGTTACAGATCCTGCGAGTATAAAATCAGTGTCACAGCTGGAAGTATTAAGTCCTAATCAAGATGCTTCAATATCTTGCACGGCAAATGGTAAGCTGACTATATTAGACAACTGGTTTTAGCTATGTTATGGTTTATTTGAAGCAAAGACAAATCTGCAATATTTATTGTAAATACTCGCATACTTTTACTGTATTACTAGCATATGCCTGCGACTTCGTTATCGACCACCCAATTTTCAAATATTCATCATTGATACTCCGCTCCTATTGGATTTAGCGTGATGTTATATAAACTAAAGCTTTCCTCGATAAATGGGCTATCTAATACTTGAAGAATTTTTCAAATCGGACCAGTAATTCCTGAGAGTTCAGCAAACAAACAAACTCTTCGCCGTGTATATTAGTATAGATATATAGATATTTTCCGTTCCGTAAAACAAATGATTTCAAAGTGAATCAGCCAAAGCTGAAACCAATATCTAATTTAAACAGGAATTTCAATAGAGCGAATAAATACTAATTTATTATTCAAATTGATTATTATATTTCAATAGGCTTATTGATAACTACACCGACAAGCAAACGACTGATAAAAATCCCCTTTACAGGCAACCCCCTAACAGCCGACAATATACGCTGGGAGCGAAAGGGTTACAATATCAACCCGAACCAAGTGACATTCGAACCTAAAAACCTAACTAGCACTCTGGTGATAAAGCAAGCGACCAGAGAAGATGTAGGGAACTTCCAGTGTGTAGTAGATAATGGTATCGGGAGTGAATCGAGGGAAGATGTGATGTTGGTGGTGAAGTTCAAGCCAGAGCTGGACAGCTCTCCAAGTCTGATGAAATCAGCTTCGAATGTGGGGCAGGTCGGGAGGTTGACTTGCAAGTAAGTGATTTATTTTTATAAACGATGATATACATTTTTTCGGATTGATTGGAAAGGAGCTCGTGGCTAAAGATTAACAGCCGCATGGGTTGATCTTCAAGGTTAAGCAACGCTTGGTTAGTCTATGGATGGGTGACCATCTTAACATACAGAGTTTCCTCCAAAAAACAAAATACGATGACGACGGATTTGCTACTTATGTAGCCTTCTGCCCCTCTCCTTATTTTGCTGTACCCGAAAGGGTTCATACAATATTTTACCTTGTGAATGTAATAAAGCATTGAGTATAGGCAATAGAATAGTTGAAAAAATAATATATGTACGTACTTCAGGCATAACTTTTTACCGATTTTGATTTGATGATTCTTTTTATATTCGAAAGCTGGTGCTTGTCATGGTTCCATTTACATTTGATCTGATGACTAGTATTTGAGTTATCCCTAATAATGTGTGGCTTCGATTATGCTCTCATTTACTCATCGTCGATGTAAAAAAAAGCAAATATTTCAGGATTGCTGAAATTACGTGTCTGTTTCACAAAAAAAAAAAACAACTATAAAAAACACAAACAGTATAAAATAACTTTAATTTTGGAAGTCGTTGTTCAAAAAACGAAGAAACAACCAAAACACTCCAGAGAAAGAGTTCCACTATCTTACCTGATAATAAGCAAGATATGGTCGATGATGCAACATGCTTGCATAAAAGTAAATTATTCACTATTGGCTTTCCGTGGTCTCTAGTATGACCCCTGAACGGGATCCTTATTCCAAACCACATTCTGGAAAATTGAAATTATTATTTTCTATAATAAATAATTTTAAGAAGCCTAAGAAGAATATTTTACCCTTTTAGTAGTACAAAATATATTGAAAGAAGATATTACCTATGACTTGGATATTTTATAAAATAATATTTCTATGGTTTAAGTATACAATTAAACATTTTTCTGGCTTACACGTATAAACTAAATTGGTTTTTGGCATGTGCTTCCAATTGTAACTTGTAGATATGTATGTAACTTTATAGATATATTTTGCCAGTCCTTGAATTCTTGTGGCTTTTCTATAATATAACCAAATAAAGAAAAACTATTCAAGGCATGTACAGTTTTTTTGAAGTCTATAATAAAATCTGCTTATCTTAAAAAGGAAAAAGATTGTGAATATAAGGGACAGAAAGAAGGGTGGAGGGGGGATAAGACTGAATTATTACGATGAAATAAGACGCGAAATGTCAAGAGGGAAATATATATGAATGGAAAGTTTTATAGCTAGCTTTGAGAATCTATCTAGTATGATCTTGGCTTTTATCACTAAGATGAAAATAATCTGATCATTGGTATGAGATCGTTCTTATGAAGATTAAACACAAAATAAAATATGAAAAATTGAATAAAAGAAAACATTTTTATTTTGCGCAAAGATACTAACAATGTAAGAAGAATAAGGACACCTAATTATAAAGCAAAAACTTTGTGTGCCTCAAGGCTCAAGGCTGCACCAAATAAGGCCACTCGCCATGGCCGCTCGTGTCGCTGGTTTTCAACTGAACCTTTCTTTGCCAATAATGTTGTAGCTAAAACACAGGCTGGCGAGTGAGAAGTCATCGCTTTAAACTATGCTTTTTGTTTCATAATTTTATTACTATCGTATATATTTATATGTATTTATTGTATATATAATTAGTACACCTAAGACCACCTACAGTACTGTATTTCCTTTTATCTTTAAAATCCATCCAAAGGTTGTCTTGAAAAGATCGCTTTTAGCGATAAGGCCACCCATTGTTTCATCCTATGTAATGTTTTCTTCATCTATATTTTCTGTAACTTATATGGTGTGCATAATAAAGAATATTCTATTCTATTCTAAACTATTGCACCGTTGATGTAAACCCAATCCTAGCAGAAGGTTGATCTAGCTCAATTGAGTTAATATTACATAAATCAAGACCAAATCACTAGTAATCTTAAAGCGGGGATAATATCGAATATCATTGCTCATCAATCATGAATTGCTCGTTAGCATTACGATTTAATTAACCAAGGATTAGCCAGGCAGTTACATTTAGTACACCTGAGCCATATACCGTAGTGAAGGATCAAAACGATTTAAAACGTAATTGATTTGGTAATAATTTAGGTTTATTGCTAAAGTGTCTAAGGATGATGAATGTGATTTGAATAAGAGAGATTAAAATGTTAGTTTTTCAGAAAAATTGTGAATTCATACTCTATGAATTCATAATTACTTCACAGTTTTAAAGGTCGCAACTCGTTAAGTTGTTACAAATTAATGTCCCTGATACTTTAGTTTCGACTACTTTTTTGTAAATTTAAACAGTTTCAGTGTGAAAAATACGTTTGCAAGCACAAATCTATCTGAAATAAACCTGTGGAACTAATTAAGTCAATAATAAATATTTGACACATATGTCCATATGTGTCAAATATTTGTTTAATATTATATTATACTTTGAAGATTTTCTGAATTCATAGATACTAATAAATTGTTGTCTTACTTGACCTTTTTTTTACGGAATTTATTCTCATCGGTGTCCACCGTCCTGTGGCTGGCACAGGGGTCTGTCAGACTCATACCGTCTGAAAACAGCCCGGTGTTCCATCTCTCAGCTACGTCGGGGATCGTGGGAATGTAACCACCTGGCATTCTATCTACCATTCACAACATACTAAGCACCCATTTACTTCCAGATGCAAATCAGCCCCCGCACCAAACTTCACCTGGTCAAAGAATGGAGCCAAGTTACCCGTCAACACATCTACCAAGTACTTCGCGGAGTACCACAAACTGGATGCTATCACATACACTTCGGTGCTCCTCATCAATGACGTCATCTCCTCAGACTACGGGTCCTATGAATGCGGTGCGAGGAATGACTTAGGATTCTCCACGACATCTGTTAAGCTGGATATTACTAGTGCCCCAGGTAAGTTGCTCAGCCATGGATGTGATTGATGAATGAATTTTTAATATTTTAATACTGCTCACATATTTTAAGCATTAAAACTAAGTAATAATCATTGAGACTTTCAAGTCACAATCAAAATAACAGTAACTCAATGAACAGAACCCAAATTAACTAACAGAGGCTGAGTGGATGAGTGGAGTGACTTAGTCATTGGACACAGTTAATAATTAGAGCTAGATATTGCATCAACTTTAAGTTTATTTACTTTGAGTTTCGTCAATAAGGGCTACAAATGAAGATCTGTTACAACAATAATCTAAAGTTACGATAGAAGACCATCGTAAAAATCCTCTTTACAGTGCCTTAAAGAAACAGTTTTTGATTTTTTGGTTGTCATTCAAATGCATGTTTTGTCTTACCTAACTTCTGTAATCATAGTCAACGCTCTAATGCATCAGCAGATTATGACTCTCAAACCGTTCATATTTATTCCAGATCAGGTAATATCACTTATGGTAACGAATGTGACCCATAACACCGTTACATTACAATGGGTGCCAGGATTCGATGGCGGTCTGCATTCATGGTTTAGGATAAGATACAGGTAAGATTACGAGTGTAATAAATCATTTGCGAAACCTTTATGTGTTTGTTTAAAAGCTTCCATGATTTTTCTTAACACTTTTTGTATTATTAATGACGACGATTCGTACACGAAACACTTTTCGCCTTGAAAGAAACTAAAGGGAATGTTATGATTTAAGCAGGTGGACCACCTGCTTAAATTCTTCTGTTATAATAACACTGAATGACATAGTGTTGTTATTAGTACCTTCGAAATGATTAAACATCCAGAACTGCAACCAAACTCTTCTTTCTAGGAGAATCTTCGAAGAGTCTTACAAATACGAAGATGTGGTGCCCAGAAACGCAACTACATTCACCATCGGTGGTCTAGAACGAAACACTGACTATGTGTTCTCTGTAATGGCTATCAACAAAATAGGTCAAAGCAAATACAGACCCGATGACACCAAAGTTACTACGCTGAGTAAGTTTACATTGTATTTTTTATCTTAATTATTTTTAGTTAAAGGTGATATGAAAATCAAAATTACAACATGAGAAGAAATTATCAAGATTGTGTGAGATTTTCAGAAAGGCTTTTGACACCCAGCAACGCGTTATGAATTCAAATTAATCTGAAATTACTAAACATGAGTCTTATATCAAACTTAGTATAAATTATGCCACATGTTTTATAACACAGCTGAAACAGTCGACTACTAATTTGTTACTTTGGTTTCGAATACCAAAAACTTAATTGTTCTAGTCATTAAACCCTAGAGTGGGTTCCTCAAGGTATTATACTCAGCCTAACCCAAATCAAATCTTTTCACGCTGCTCAGATATGATCCCTTCATCAATACAATCTTCATCTGAAGAGTACAACTATAATGTACCAGGAGTTTTCATAATTACTGGTACAATAGTTGGAACAGCCTTGATACTTCTAAATGTATTGCTGATTGGATTCTGTCTTCATAAACGGACCAATAAGAGGATTCGAGGTTTGGGTTCACTTGTGAATCTATGTTTTTATTTTTTTGTATGTTATTTTTAAGAGTTTTGTCTTGGTGTCGTGACTTTTGGTTTTGTGTCAGTAGTTAAGTATTATGCTTACTAGTTTTTATTATGCTTAATTTCTATCCATTTTGATCTGCAGTGTCAGTTGCAAATTTTTATTTTGTTATAAAAAAATAGTGTTTCAAACACTCGATATTCACATTCAATGTATTCTAAAACCTCCATATTTAACTATTTTCCACCCTAAAAATAAATGAACGGGCATCATAGAATTTCACTAAAAGCAATTCCCGTTACCCTCTAAAATATTTAGAACATAAAATAAAAAATTGTGAAGCGAGGCAGAGGGTACTTCAATAGTACGTTAAAAGCATATCTACTGAAACGAAGGCTCTGAAGCTTTCAGTGACAAAGAGCGACCGTGAAAATTATATTAGATTTAAGGACGGCATGAAAAGTTCACTCAAATACTAACTTGTTCTTGAATTCGTTAGTGAGTATATTTTTCAGTGTTAAGTGACGGTAGTGTCACAAAAGATGAATTGTGTTTTTGAGTACTGTTTAGTAAAATAGGTACTCTTTATTGTTTTCTTGGCTTTGTTTATGATGAGTAGAATTTTGTTAGTCATGGCTAAGATAGATGAAACTTTTAGACAACGAACGGAAAACGGTGTATTATTCTCTGAAATAAAATGAGAAACATGTCGTTTACATTTGTCATTTATTTGTTCGAAAAAAGTTTCCATATTTATTTCTAGACGATAAAAAAAAACTACGGAATGCAAAAACGAATGATACAAATGTAAAAAAAAAACAAGCTGGTCAACTAAATCGTTTACATGTTGTGTATTGCAAATGGACATAACAACATTAATGTTTTGGTATAATTCCTTTTTACTGACACAGAACCAAATTCATCTTTTTATTTTATTTTGCTTCACATTTTCTTTTGCTAATTATATTTATTTTCTTTTCTTTAAAGCTTCTTCAGAATTAGGCGAGCTGAACGTTGTGTCAACTGAGTTCGTTGAGACAGCTGATGTGTCCAAATCTGTAGTTATTTACGTCTCGATTACTGGAGTCGTATTAGTGTTGATAAACGCGGCATTAGTTGCTTGTTTTGTATTAAAAAGACGTTCTAGACGACTAAAAGGTAAGTTTTCTGTTTTATTTTCGCTTTTTACCATAGATAATTGGTTTTTGGTGTTGTTTGTGTGTAGATTTACTGTTTTTAATTTATCGTCTCCATGCTGTATACAAATATGATCAATGATAGTATTCCGGTTATTTATCTTTGCGATTTAAAATTAATCTAAATTAATCTTGTGTTACTGGAAATGGTAAATCCTTAAACACAAATATGTGTTTGTATGGATGTTTGTTACTCTTGCACACAAAAACTACTGAATGGATCTTGATAAAATTTAGCACGGAGGTAGATTATAGTCTGTAATAACACATAGGATACTTTTTATCCCGGGAGCATGTTAAACCTTAGATCTTATAAACTTGAGTAACATATTTATCTACGTGTTTAAATAGCGCTTTTTACGTGACCTATAAAATAACCAAAATATATTTGACTTGCTCCGGCGAAGTCTGCTCCCAAAAGGACAAAATATCTATAAATTCTAACAAAACAACATAATGTTTTAAACAGAATTCTGCTTATTTTACCTAATTAATTTGTCCTTGTTAGAACATTATAACCCTTCTTGTAAATTAATAACTTCATGCAAGATACTTGTGTTTCTTGATGAATATTTTACTCGTTAAGTCTAAGGTTATTTTTGGTGTCATTTACATAAAAACAAATTAGTTAGAGACAAAATATTCTTGAAGAGACTGGCAAACAAATTGCTCTTAGAAATGTCTTGCTAGCAGAAAATAAATAGCTAATCCACATTTTTAATTATTCTTACGTAATGGTACGTACGAAATGGTAGATACAATTTGTTTAATTTATTTAATAAGACAAACTATTAGTAAACAGAAAAAAACGAAAATACTCGATATATATTTAAATTCATTAATACTAAACAGATAGAACAGAACAAAATAAAGCAAAAAATAATCTGTTTTAACCAACACTAAAACTATTAATGTTATTTAAATACCTCGTTGGCTTCAGGCAAAATTAAAAAAGAAAAACGATATTTTCAACTACCTCAATATATATTAACGATTTGGTTAACTCGTTATTGTTCGGTTCGATGCCTTAATGATGGGTAATTTCTTTGTAATCATTGTTTTATGCAATCGTATCACATTGTATGCATCATTCGGGATTTATATTTTACATAATATTTCTGTTAAAGAGTTAACTAGAGAATACTCACCGTGAAATTACAATGAATAATTATATTGTTGGGTAAAACTGAAAGTGCTGTTAGCCAGCAAGTAAATATAGTCTTTCTTTTCAGTTCAAAATATAGTTATAATATACATAATGTATAATTTAAGTATTCCTTTATTGGACTTTTAATTTTAGTCTTATTAGCGCTATATTTTTAATGTTGATTAAATTCAGAGGAACTTCAAAATTTAAATATGGGTTTAGACCTCCCATATTCACTACTAACTTTTGCCCGCAACTTCTTACGCGGATTTCTCATTCCCGTATAGCCTATAGCATCCCTCATTAATGTGGTTTATATACAAAAATAAGTTTCCAAATCCGACTGGTACTGATTCCAGAGATTATCGTGTTCAAGCAGACATTATCAGTATATGTGTATATATTTTTTTACATTGTTCCCTCTAGCAATTAAGACGATAATTACTTGTTGCAATAAAGAACAGATCTTCGTAAAATATTAAATCAATACTAAAAGTTTCATTTACACCTACAACATTCTCGTTATATTAAATTAAAGTAAAATATCTGAACACAATCATAATATTAACAAAATAGATTGTATAAATTTATCAAATGCTTTAACTAGGTCATTAAAAAGTAATTTTGAACGCCACTATTTTCAACATGATAAAGCTGACTCTAGCGTCCATTCCAAAAGATCTTACGGAGAAAAGTTACTCTGTCCAAATAAAAGTTCTACAGTGGCTGTAAATGTATATTAATGAGTTACAGAATCTATATCTCTTTCCACTCATATTCGTGAACGGGCGCCGTCGGTTGAGACTGTTCACCTCTTAACTGCCACTGACTTGTTTTAATCTTTATACTTTGAATTGTTTTATAGTTTCCTTTTTTTTTTCTTTGCATTGTCCTCACACATAGAAGCACCAAGGATGTAACCAAAGCTATGTAATACAGAACATGATTTAAAAGAGTGTCCGTGGAGTTTCTTGCACGTTCTTCTCCATAGAGATCTACGCTTTGGAACGTGCAGATAGCTTCACCTCTTTCGACTTGACAATTCAAAAGTGCCTGTAAAGGGTTTATTTGAAATAAATGCTTTGAATCTTGAATTTTGAAACTTATTCAACAGAACAAGCAGGCCAAGCTTCAAAGTCAGCCACAATAGAGATGTACGCGCCATCGTCATACAACGACACGATGACGGGAGAAACCCTGAGCTCAGTCTCAGAGAAGTCTGAGACTTACTCCCAGGATGAAGGACAGGATGACAGGCAGCCACCACCTATACCTGAGGTGCCTTCCATGCCAACGAGACATATGTTGAGTCAGGTAAGATTTTCTTAGAGTAAACCCCCCCACCGCCACGCGCACAAACGTGCGTACAGCTAAGGAGAGTAATTTGAAAATGAAAATAATATATCTAGTTTTAATTTCCGCGAATATGTGTGGGTTGCAGGTATGCACCTCCCTCCCGGCCGCTATATTATGCACATGCAAGATTACAAGGCAAAAGAAAGGATAATATGCACATGCAGGAAGGCAAAGCAAAACCCAACACCAATACGTGTTTCGCCTCTCCACGAGGCATCCTCAAACTAAAAACAAACCAAAACTCAAATTAAAACTAGATATATTATTTTCATTTTCAAGTTTAAAATGGATTTCCGCAAAGTAACGCCTGACTCAATCAATTTTATTAAGGAGAGTAATTCCGTGCCAGAGTCTGTGTTTCCTGATAACTACAACCTGAGAGTCTTTAAGTCAAGAGTGAATAGGTTACTTCTAGGCAAGCGTGCTTCATCTTCGACTACATCATTGCTTAACATCAGGTGAGATAGTGGTCAAACGCGGACTTATCAGTATGCAAAAAAAAAAGATTCACAATAATATACGTACACAAACAGACACTTAATTATAAGAGAAAAATATACAGACAGAGGAGCACAAAGTAAGGCTGTTTATTTCGCATGAATGAAAGGTGCACGTAGATACAGTGTGTAAAGACACACATAGATAGGTACATTGTATGCAAAACATCTTAAGGACCATTCGTCTTGCAATATTGTCTTTTAAAAAAAAAAATACCCGAAATCGAAGTACTCAAGTCAAGTATAAAACAAAGGACTTCTCAACTAGGCACAATTTTTCGGAAACTAAAAATATCAAATTCATCAGAAGAGACATTAGAGCAACAGTTGAGGTCTTCCGACTAAAATATTAACGATGACTATAGAATTATAAAAATCAAAATCAGTTCATCATAGATTCTTATCATCACAACCAATGTTATATCATAAAACTAACCACCTGATTCTCCGCTACAGACAACAGACGCCTTCCTAATGGATGACCAGGGCCTGGTGATCCCTCCTCCGCTGGACTACCCTCCTCCCAACTATGCGGTCTACGACGGAGATCACGCCAGAACTCTGCCGCATCCGCACAGGCATAAGGATATCAGTGGGCACAGTACGCTGGGTAGAAGTGTTGGTAAGAATACCTATTGATTTAATTAAATTAGTTTTTTATATAGCAGTGGTGGCTGAGTGGTAACGGCCCCGACTTACGAATTGTAGGTCGCGGGTTCAAACCCTGCTAGGCGCATTACTTTGTGTAATTAATTTCATCACCACTGCTCTCAAAACGGTGAAGGAAAACATCGTGAGAAAACCGGCATGTCCTAGAACCAATAATTCGAAGACATGTGACATCACCCCGCACTGAGCCCGCGTGGTGGATTACGGCCCATTCCCTCTCCTAGCGAGGAGGCCTGTGTCCCAGCAGTGGGAACATTAAAAGGCTGATTATGCTATGCTTATGCTATATTAGATTAAAATAGTTTTCTGATTATATTGAAGAACTCGTCGTTAAATCATAATAACTGCACAACACCTTTGAGATTAGTCAGTGGAGATTTGCCATACGTTATGTATCGAGAATCCCGCATGCCTCAGAAACCACGTAAAACCGCTGCTGCCATTTGTAGATCTTGAATAATCATTACGGATAGTTAGAAGCCAAGAAATCTGACACCAGACTTGACAAAGGGTATTGTATTACCCAGTTACTGGTTTGTGGATGTCAAATAGGCAGCCGCTGTTTGTAAAATACTTGTAGGGACTCGGCTGCGTCCGTTTAGACTGGTATAATGACCGGCACGAGTCGTGAGCACAGATGGGTCGTAGCGGGGGCAAGCTCGCGCATGTGCACTTTCGGCCAAATTTATTTAGTACAATAGAGTAGTAGAACCAATCGCGTGCAGCCTCGGTGCCCCCTGCCTTCTTCATTCCACCAAAGAGACCGGAAAATTAACTACTGCGCAGCTGTCAGTTTGTGCTCACGACTCATGCTGGTTACTGTAGCCGACAAATATAATATTCCTTTTATATTTGTCACCAGGCAAGAACAACTACGTCCCAGCTCCAAGCCCGATGCCGCCACTGGACGGCTCCTACTACAATATGGCGTCTGATCGGTACCTGTCATACCCACCACTCATTGGAGAGTATTTGCAGCAGGTAAGAATGATTTTACAAATTATGTTAATATACAAAATGATTTTGAAATAGTCATTCAAATTAGTCATTTTGATATGGTCATTCAAATTAGTCATTTTAACATTTTAAACGTTTATTTAAAAGCAATGTATAGCAATGCAATATAGTATGTACATAACTACCTGAATTATTAACTTTTTTATCTACTAAACCATAATCGAGTACATATTAATTGTACATTATTTTTGAAATTACTTTAAAATAATGAAAGCTTTATTTAGTAGACTATTGTGAGGAACTTTACAAGTAACCGGCTGAAATACGAATTTAAAAAAATCATAACATATTTTTTATCTCCTAATCGTAATATTATATTAACTTACATATCAGAATCTTAATTTTAGAAACAGTGTTTGCCGAAATCAATAGGCTAAAGCAACCAACGCTTGTTTATTTATTTAGAACTCTTAATAAAACTCTTTTTCACTTCTTCCTCTTTCTTCTAAATTTAGGCCTTTGCAGAGACAACTTTGAGCATAATAGGGTACCTAGTTAACTAAAAAAATCTGATAAGTCCGTCTGATAGATTTCCAAAAAATATTGGCCACGTATTTTTTCACATAAACATAAAATTAAGACGATACAGTGCGTAAAAACTCGTGTGACGTCACTACCCGCTACAATTTTTACCGGGCCGTGACGTCACACGCTCTCACTCCTGATCTTTGATGCTTTTTATCTTTGTCAATTTTTATAGATTTGATAAAGGAAAAAATAAGTGTCCAATATTTTTCTATAATCTAACTGACGGACTAAACATAATCATATATTTTTACTCATGCAACATCCCTGTTGTATTTATCATTAACCTGTCCCCTTTAGCAACAAGGCCGCACGCCCACGCCCCCTCAGCAGTACGGAGGCCAGCCGCTCCCCAAACCTCACCTGATGAACGGCGGCCTGCCGGCTGGCTCCCCCTCACACATGGCCAGCCCGCCACACAGCTATGCGCTTGATGGTAAGTCATCTTAACAGTTTTGATTAAGAAATCAGTATACTATACAAACATGTCAGTATGTTTATTTTGTGAAAAACTTTCCTTTGCCATTATCGTTGGTGAAATACAGAATGGCATAAAAAGCATGTATCTTGTTGCCTGAATTTTACCTCGGTACTTGAATACAAAAATCTTTGATCGAATTTTAAGTCAATGTAAAGAAAATTTGGCGCATTACTGTCACTAAAAACACACTGCTCCCAAAACGGTGAAGGAAAACATCGTGAGGTAACTGGCATGTCCTAGAACCAAAAATTTTAAGACATGTGACATTCAGCAACCCGCACTGGGCCTGAGTCCCAGCAGTGGAAAAATTAAAAGGCTGATTATGCTTATGCTTACTGTAACTTGTTAATACACCTCCTTATTTTTTTTATTTTGTGAATTGTGGGCATTTTTTCGTGTGCATTATAAAAACAAGTACCCTAATTTTGTTTATTTATAGATATCTGTTTCTTCCAATGTTTTTGATATGAAAAGAACTTTCCGAAACGTCTTATTTAGGCTTCAGTATAATTTTCTTCTGGATTCTATACTCAACTGCTCTTTGCTAGTCTAATTAGTGTCCCACTGGTGGTGAGAGGCCCAAAGCTAAGCGGACACAAAACTTCTCGGGACAAAAAAATAATAATAAAGCGTCCCCAAATTTAATTTTAAGAAGTAAAACTAAAATTTATTTAAACAGTTCAAAGAACGATCAATCAATTTTAAATAGCTTAACACAATCGAAGGCTATGTTGACACAATCAAAGTATTAACTTGAAACCAATTAGTTGTAAAAGAGCTCAGATACATTAAACAATAAAGAATTCTACCTTTAGACAGACAGTCGACGGGGGGCACTCTGAGGCGGCAGCGGCTGGACAAGATGGCGGCCGTGCCCCCGCCTGACGTCACCGTGCTGCACCAGGGGAATTGTGGTCAGGTGAGATCTTTCTTTTTAACCAGCACTTCGTCTGTTTTCTGAAACTAAAATATAGCCTACTAGCTGCTGCCCGCAGATTCGCCCGAGTGAATGTCGGAAATTATCCCAAGGGAACATAATCCCGGGATAAAAAGTATCCTATGCTTCTTCTAGTACCTCCCAGAATATGTGTACAAAGTTTTATGATGATTCGTCAAGTAGTTTTTGCGTGAAAGCGTAACAAACATCCACGCTTTCAAATTTATAACATTAGTAAGGATGTAATTTGGAGACAAATTGGAAAAAGATTTTTTAAAGCGGTCTATTCGTTTTAGAGCCTATTCATCATCTGCCTAGCCTTTTCCCAACTATATTGGGGTCGGCTCCCAGTTAAGCCGGATTCAGCTGAATACCAGTGTTTTACGTGAAGCGACTGCCTACCAGACCTCCACAACCCATTAACTGGGAACACGGTACTTCTTGGCAAGAACTGGTGTCAGATATTCTGGCTTCTGACAATCCGTAACAACTGCCAAAGATCTCCAAATAATAGCCAGGACCACTGGCTTAATGTGCTTTCCGAGGCACGGAGAAGTCTCGATATATATTAAGCCATCCACAGACCAACCTCGGCAAGCGTTGCTTAACCTCTAAGATTGGCCCGTGCGCTGTTATAATTTAGCCACGAGCTCCTCATTTAGCCACGTCTGGGACACGTGCATTACATACAAAAATACAAATCTTTACACTTATAATATGTATGTAAACTACACGATAAAAGGCCGTACTGTCATGTAATAATAACTATATAATGTTTGTATACTTATAATAAATAATATTTAACGTATTTGTAGCAAAAAGAAGCTATCGTTAAAGAGAAAGGGATATGTCATTTCAGTAGCCCGAAAACATTGTCATTTTATTTAACAGATATCGATACGTTTAGGCTCAAACGACGTATTAAGTTTTCCGACAAAACTTTTTTGTACTTATAGCTTTAGAAAAACCGCAAAAGACAAAGTTTTTAATTATGTATACCTGTTACGACGTTTGCGGTACTGAGAAATGAAATATTTTTCATTTACACTCCAAATTTAAAGGAAATCAATGTTTCGCGATCCAAAAATTATAGCTGTAGCCACTACTTTTTTGCGAATTTCGAAATTTTAAATGAACTAATAGAAAGAGGACGAAAAACCAAATATGACTACATTAAAATCTAATTTTGGCCAAAATGGCGTTTACACCTTTTGAGACTAAAGGTATCGATATATTCGACACTCATTAATGAAAATTAGACATTTTAAACTTTTGCTTTAGACTTTCGAAATAAAACATTTCGAAAATATTTTCAACTAACTTTTTCGACCTATGTATCCTGCTTATGTGTGTAAAGTTTCATTAAAATCGGTTAAGTCATTTCGGAAAATAATGACTTGAAAACTTGTATAAAATGCCGTTTGGCGTATTACATACGCTCTTAAAGTGTATTTTACAGTTTTTTTTTAAACTGTTATTTCAATCAAATTCTTTGATAGCCTAAAACTTTAATAACACTATTTTGGACCAGCGAACCATATTTTACTTACACAATTGACTATATAAGAACCAAAGCTTAACGACCTCTTACCACACACATCTACCGCACAAATTGTAACAAATAGGTTTATCTCACATCCTAGAAGCTCTAGCCTCGGATAAATGGTGACAGATAGTGACCGGATAGCCCTTTGCTAGGACGACACAATGACCTATTGTGCTGTGCCCTCTGAAGATGGCACTGTTACCGGATTAGATACCTACTAGATAACGTGCCTACTTTGGGAGGGTTTTGTATTGAGACTGAAAATAAGAGGAAACTACGAGAGCATGATACTGCTTACTTTGTTCTTCTTACACCAATATTACATAATGAAAGAAAAGTCCCTATTTATTACCACAGAACTGACATGTATTTAGTAATTGAAAATATAAAGAAAACTCCTTAACAATAGTATGGGCAGAACTTAATGAAGATAAATATTATAATTTACAAATTTACAACAGTAAATTATAATATTTATCTTCATTAAGTTCTTCATTAAGTTTCTGGTAATTATTTTTGTTTTGTTAACAAACAAAACAAAAATAATTACCAGAAACTAGGCAGATAGTCGTGGCTGGGACAACAGGCTCCCACTCAGCTTGATGCTGTAACATGGCTAGATTCACAGTACGGCGGTGATTTTCAGTTGTCACCTAAAATATAACGAGTTGATTTGGAAAGGACTAAAATTATTAGAGCTGACAAAGAATCTTTAGAACAAAAACATGAGCAACGCGTCACTCAAAAATCTTACCCCGACGAAGACACTGCGTTTTATTTTAATTGTATTCCTGCATTATAACAGATTGTGATTCAGTACAAGTATTTTATGAATTCGCTCCTGCCCCCGAGTAGTCGACGTAGTATCGTCAAAAAACATATAAAAAAAAGTTTATCTCCCCCATAAATGTTAGTTACGAAATGCTTGTCAAAATAAACACCCAGTTGGTACTATGAACATAATAATGAAACAAAAACCTACGCTTTGGTTTCAAATATATATAAAGACAAATTACTCCAAGAATTTTCTGTTTCTTCTTTCTTTCCTTTGATCCAATCGGGAGTATTTCGTTTCGCTTACAATACTTTTACGTAACCAGTTAGGCGTGAAGGATCTCATAATTTAAGATTAATTAACAACAAATTCCCTCTCCATTGCGAAAGCTTTGGAATTCCAATCTGCGAGAACTTTTCAATGGATTCGAAAATCCTCAACTTTTTGCTAAAACTTTGTCATTTTACGCCCAAAACGTAATTGTGTAAATGCCGTAAGAAAATACGTGATTCAATTTCTATTGGGCTTAATTGAAATGGACTATTTAGTTGTAAATTTTGTTATTTTCGATTTTGTATTGAAACTGATTTAAGCTTAGGAATAAAGCAAAACTCTTACCGAAAATGATTTTGAATGGTAGTAGAAAATATACATTAGAAAGTTTGTATATAAATCATTTGTACATGGTTGAACTGCCGTTTTCAACCGTGTACAAATGGTATATAGAGTATATAATATTTAAAGAGTTAAATAAAGATCTTTTGTTACAGCACCTCGTCCAGACACCGGCGCCGAAGCAGCCCCAATCCATCCTAAAGGACCCATCACGTCACAAATATGGCAACCAATACGGTAGCCCCATATCATCGAGCACACCGCAAAACTCCAATCAAATACTCACAGTGCAAAACCTCACTTCTGACGTCCCTCAGTACGGGACCATCAAAAAAGAAAACAAAAAACAAAACGTCACTATTGATGAATCATTCAACAAAAGAAGTGAAACACATGTCGTCTAAATGACAAATAAAACACTAAAGTGACAAACTAAAAAGTTAAGTGACAAAATAAAAACGTAAAGTGACGTACTAAAAATGTAAAATGAAAAAAGTGTTAAGTCGGCTATGAGTGTAAACTTTGAGTGGAGTGTAAATAAATGGACTAGATAAAATTGTAGATAGATTTATAATAATTGAATGTGATACCAGAACGAACTCTCAAACGATTAGTGTCCATTGCGTAGATAGATATGACAAAGTTGCCTAAATTAGTATTTGGGCTAGTCGGGTTGTATTAAAATGTTCGACTGACTTATCATATTGTAATAGGTAATACGTCCAAATGACATAGGCGAACAAAAAATATGATTTTTTCAATGTCCAATTGTAAAATCATTTTAGGTAATACATTTAGATGGTAAATGTACGATTTTATTCTTTTTATTTTTGTTTTAAAGGCTGGATCTTGTTGTTCGACAATTTGATGTATTATTGATTTGTAAACTTCGCTAGATTGTAAAGAAATTATTGTAGGATAACTATAAAAGTGTAACTTTAAGAATAAAGTCACATTTTATGCCTTTTCTTTTTGTCTGTCAGGTTAGTAAAACTGTCAAAATATCTTGACATTTTAAAAGTTAATATCCTCTACAAATTGTCGAACAAATTACTTAAATGCGAATCCAAATTCTATTGATTCCATAAAAGGATCTCTCGTAATTAAGTTTTTAAGATAATTATGATTGTTATAAAATACGATTATGAAAAAAAAAACAAAATTATAAAAACGGGAAAAATTTTGAATTTTATCCTGTCATCGTTTTTTACTTAAAATTGTTCTCTAGTAAATGTTAAATACATTTTTATTGTTAGAAATGGTTTTCTAAACTTAAAAAGTTGTTCCTGACTTGACTTGACGATTTTTTCTCAATAATTTTGAGATATTTTTGTAAAGTACCTACATTTTGTACTTTACATTTATTACTGAATTTCTTTTTTTACAATATTTCAATTAAAAACTAAACTAATATAAAAGACCCCATTACGTAATGTGTCAAATATTGAACGACTGTCATTTATAAACTATAAATTGTAATTTTTTACAAAGAATAACTGTGTAAAGATTTACAGTTTTTTATTATTATTTTGTAAATTTTTACTCGTAAGTTACTTTTCTCTGCATTTTTACGATGTAAATAAGAAAAAATAATAATACTCAAAGCGCGAACTGACAATAAAAATAAGTTCAATTAATTTTAATTTATTTCCCTCTTGATTCTTTGTAAATAATAAATGTACCTAATTGTATTTTTTTACATTAATAGCATTTCAGCCCCAAAATTTAATCGGTCATAATACACATGCCAAAGTTTTATTAATTTTAAACTTTAAGTTATTAAGATACTTAATTATTTTCTATTATATTTTCTTTACATCGAAGTTGTAACAATTGCAATGATTTTCTCGAAAATTTCGACTGATTGTCAATTCCTTTTCATAAGTTCTCCAAAGAGAGTCCATCCAAACGACGAAACACGATTTTATATTTTAAAAAGTCTATTGTTACATTTCGAATAAAAATAAAAAACCCTAATCATATATTTTTTTGTTTTATTTTTTTCCTTATTTGTCCTTATTAGCATGAAAATTCCAATTATTAAAACATATCAATCGAAAAAAACTTTTTGGTTTGACAATTATTTTTTTTACAAAATGTATGATAAATTGAAAAGTGCCAAAGCAGATCTTTTTTTCGCGAATAACTAACCATTTAGATAATAAATATTAGCTGGGTTGACGTCCTTCTACATTTAAGTAAATATAGTAAAATATTAAAACCGTGCCTTATACTTTTATGCCATTTTGAGAATAAAATATCACTTTAAATATTGCCAATTTAGTATAAAGAATATAAAAACGAACTTTTTAGTAATAAGTACATTCGTTTCATTACATAGTTCTTAAATTTTGATCATTCAAACATCGAGGCTTTGCGTTTTAATCAATTTCAATAAAAAAGTAAGTGCGACTTTTTATTATTATATTTTTATTTTACCCTGTCTCGAAGTTCATTTATTTTCTTTTCAGAGTGAAGGCCACTTGTAAAAATAATAATATTTTAATCATTATTTCGTTGCGAATAATTGTTGCTGTTTTTTATTATTTTTATTTGAAAAATATGAGCTTGTCATCTAGTGGTAAGTGCTAATCGAATGTTCAAAACATATTGTCAATATGAATAAGGTAATTAAAATAATTAATTAATTAAACAAGTCAATGTTAAAACTTCGGTAATAATCGTCAGTTTAATAATTATTATTACAAGATGTGGTTATTCATTAAAATTCTCTACGTAATTGTATTTTATTTTAACAATATTTTCAACATTATTTCCATGTTCGAAAAGATCTTTTGAAAAATAATATATTTTCCAATGATTTAATATTGTTAAATAAAATAATTATTAATCTTGATGGTTTCGCCAACTTGTTTAGTGAATAAAATCGTTGTATTTACAAAAAATTCTTATCATTTACTTATTTCACTATTTTACAAATCAAAAAAGAGAAAAAACAAGTTGGTGAAACCAAATTTCGGAATAACGATAACTTCATCTTCAGCGATCATTGTAAAATAAGCCCAATCGATAATTAAATAAGATTGTAAATTGTTCTGTAATTCCAAAAAAAAATGTGACTTTGATATTACGTACTTACATAAAGCTCATTTGTGTAATCAGCATAAAATTGAATTAAAGCGTATATGTTAAAACGGTCTTTTAATCACGTCATCACCATCACTATATCACCCTAAAGAAGTCCACTGCTGGACATAAGCCCGAGTCCAGGCCCGAGTCGACGGCGCGTCGTGTTCTACGCGCGCCTCAAAGAGCCGTCAGCAAAGAAGACGGGCCCCATAGGGTCAGTGCCTGCTAGGGTTGCAGAATTTGTTCGAAAGAGTCACCGCGTCCTTGGAACGCAAAGGGCACAAGAAGGAACACGGATGGGTTTTAGTCAGTAAGAGTCTGACACTCTCTTCCACTCCGCCCAGAGCGGGAGAAGTCATTTGATGATTACTTATCCAAAAAAAAAACTCCAATATTATTATGCAGTGGTCTGATCTGGATCTTCTAGGGGAAGGATGAAGCTGGAGTTCCCGCTCAGCAGATAACATGCCCGCTCAGAAGAAACTTAACAGACTACGCTGACGCAGCAATGGGAGGTCGTCGATATTCCACAGGGGCGGCCCCAGAACCGAACCCTGTGGAACACCGCACGACATTTCTCGCCGGTTCCACTCTCCCCGGTGACCGAGGTAGATGACGGCTTTGTCCGTCAGGTAGTCCTCGATCACGCGACGGAGGTAGGTTGGCACCCGGTGATACCGGAGTGCCTCCCTGATGCAACTCCAGGGATGCAATTAAAGGCTTTGGCGATGTCAAGAGACACCGCCACGACCACTCCACCCCGGGAAATCGCCTCCCCCGTCGTGAAGGCTCTAACGTGCATTTAAGATGTCCTTAGGTGGTGCTGAACACCTAACCATCAGCAAAACATTTGGCCAAATAAGCATTCGAGCCAAGTTAGTGGGTTACTGGTTTCTCACGGACAGGAGACTTGACTTCTGGAATAGGAAAATTATAGGCTGAATGCTGTCATCTGCCCAGTCGTCCCGCGTCCCCTAAATAATTTGAGATTGTTTCAGTCTAACCAGATGCACCGGAATACCAGTGTTTTACATAGAATGACTGCCTATTTGACTACCCACAGCATCCTTTTGTTAAGAATGGCTGTCAGACTTTCTGACTTCTTAGTAACCGAAACCTCTGTCCAAAATCTACAAGTTAGTGACGCAATATGTTTGACGAAATACCCTTTCTATAGAAGATTACGATATCGTAGCATATACTTGTAGACTGCTACGCCGTAGCACAGAGCGCGCTACGACGTAGCATACGGCTACAGTATGTTATTTTACTTTTCTATATCCGTTACTCTTTTGATATAGTGATCAGGAATTCTTCAGATATTTGCATGGGAGAAACGCCTTGATTGCTTGACAAAATTGTTTTTTTTTTTTTTTAATAAATATCTTGGGACAACTCACACACGGCTATCTGATCCCAAGCTAAGCAGAGCTTGTGTTATGGTAACCAGACAACTGATATACATACTTATATAATTTATAAATACATACATATTATAGATAAATCACACCCAGACACAGAACAAACAATCATGCTCATCACACAAAGTTTGTCCTGGGTGGGAATCGAACCCACGACCTCCGGCTTAGCAGTCAGGGCCACTAACCACTAGACCAACAGGCCCGTCGTGTGTTATCTTCTGCCTAGCCTTTTCCCATCTATATTGGGGTTGGGTTCCAGTCAAACTAGATTCAGCTGATGCATAGGGCATTAGGTAGAATTGGGAGTGGGTTTGTAAGTAGGTACATATCTGACCTGACAGACCCCTTCGTTTGACCCAAGACGGAGTACATCAACACGTTATTTAAAGGATCGCCAAAATGACGAGAAGACAGCATCACCGGTCTAATATCTTCCATTGCAGAACGTAAACTTCTATGCCACTAACTACGAGTGATTAACGACCATTAGGAAATATAGGTCACACGAATGCAAGAGCCAGATGGCATGAGACGTTCACGACTGAGTTCAAAATGTCCCAGAAACGTTTCTGGGACATTTTCACGTCTATTATCATAATATAATTATGTTGGAAAGTCCCAGTTTCAGTCCGGCAGGATGTTTTAAAATAATAACGAGGTGTATTTGGAGAGGGAGGGTTTGGTTAGGCTAGGGCTTTTAAGAAAGATGTGGACTCTGACCAATCCAGGTCAGACCAGGGCCCCAAGTCTGCTATCACAATAGTGTCAGAATGGTCTTTCATTGATCTCATAATGGTCGATTTTGATAAGTTTCGTAATCTACTAATATAAAAGCGTCATTATGACTTTCCAATGGTCAACCACTGACACTCCATTGAAAGAATGGTAATCTCGTACATAATGACAAATGAATGACAGACGTATGCGGTAATCTGCTAAAGTTTTGAGAGTTCCTTTGATCAGTGACCTACCATTAGAACGTCGTTTTGCAGTCATTTCTTTTAATAGCTCGGTTATCAAAAAGTATTACGAGACCATTGACTGACCAATGATCGACGATTATGGATTTAACAGATTACGAACTTTTAGCAAAATGACAATGGGATCGTGTTGGAATAACACATTTATAAAAATAGCAGACTTGGGGCCCTGGCGCGCTGTCATCCTGTATCGGATCCCGTGCTTCCCGTGTACCGTTCTTTTTTCTTGTTATCTTCGCTTGCCGAATTCGGGATAAATCGAGATCAGGAATATTTTTTAACTTACCAGGTATAAATGAAGACGCAGAAATGTTTTTTTTTTTTAACGTTTTTGCTCTAGACTCTAGGTCAGAGGTGACAGACAAAGTTGACGAAGGAATGAGCTTACCCAGAAGAAACCTGTTCACTCTAACTTTGAGGAGATTAGGGATGAATTACTAACACTACAGTTAGTGACTTAGAGAACTTTTAGCGGCTAATTCTCTATATTTACTTAGTTATAAATTCAAATTATTTCATGCCAATGACTACAAGCTTAGCTAAAAATGGTTCTTATCAAATAAAATGAAATCAAGTACAATTATTTTGGAGTTTTTGTAACGGCGGGATCTCAACTGACTTCTGCGACAGAAATACACAACACAACGTAAATAAGTATATACATTATGTTAAATAACAGAGGGCGTTCCCTTAAATTCGTTAATCTATATCATTAATTTATTAAAATATACGTAAAAATATCAGAATAGAAAAATAAGCATAAAATCGAAAAAACCTGTTTAAAATCAAAATAGTAGCGCGGAATAGTACCTACTCGTAGTAGGCCCAAACCGGCAAGTACGAGTGTACAGAGTGTTTCTTTAAAGTATCAATTTAACATTTTTAGTGAATATATTAATATTAAAAACATTTTGTTTTTGAATGGTAATATTTTTTTATCATAATATGCATGCTTTACTATAGCGGGTTAACGGGAACGCCCTCTGTTTTGTTAACATGCTGTATAATAAGTAATCAAAGCTCAACATCCATTAAATATATTATACCATTGGGAAGAGCTTCTCTTCTTCTAGAAGAACATTTGCTGTTTAATCGATTTTTGTCGCTTATGTTCAGAGTGAATGATCTGAACGGTGACTAATAGATTATTTGACTAAAAACAAAATTTAATTAGTCCGTCAAATAGCTTTCCAAAAATTATTGGAATTATTTTTTGATCATTAAATCTATAAAAATTGACGAGGATAAAAAGCATCAAAGATCAGGAGTGGGGGCTTGTGACGCCACAGCGTGATAAAAATTGTACCGAGTAGTGACGTCACACAAGTTTTCAACGCACCAAAAATTAAGCAGTTTTCCTAGCACAGGTCTTTCAAAGTTGAAAAATTGGTGTCCACTACTGGTATCTTCTATACCTACTAATAACATCTCAAAACATCAAATCTTAAAAATTAACGTATATTAAGAAGTATTTTTATCAGTTATCACAGGTCTTTCGAAGTTGAAAAAATTGGTGTACACTACCTACAATTATACTATCAACATTTCAAAACATCAAGTCTTAAAAATTACCCAATATTAAGAAGTGTTTTTAACAGTTATCACAGGTCTTTCGAAGTTGAAGAAATTGGTGTACACTACTGGAAACTAATTGGCGTATATTAACAACATTACAAAACATCAGGACCCTGCAAATTACTGCGCCCTAACGCGTTTAATTCGTCTACAGTGACTGGTTTACCCTGTAACGCCACAAGCCTACACCATCGGAAACATACAAACAGATAATCCTTCACTGAAACACTACATAAACCACGCCAAACACGTTTCAGGTCAGAATCTGAAAATGGAGAATTATAATTTCAGAAAGCCAAGGGAATTACTCGTGTTAATTCGGAAGTGTAAATCCGTGCCTAATATGCTAAATACAGGTCTACCGTCAAATGCAGATCTCTGTGTTGTGTGGTACAAGGCATGAGCGGGAAATAGAAGCGGGCAGGGAGAAAAAACAATGTTGAAATAAATGTATTTATTTATGGGTTTTAGGTTGAAAAAATACATATATCAATGGTAAACTAAGAACAGACTGGAATGATTGGCTAATATTTAAACAATGTTTTATACAAAAGAAAAATTGCATCAACAGCAAAACAAAAAGTATATAACAAAAAAAAAACTGCTCAAATTACCTAATGGCAGCCGCCATCTTCATTTTTTTTTCAACCAATCTAGCCTACGGCATTTCAGCACTTAAGGCACATCTAATGATACCTGATTTCTTAAAATCTATCGAGCCGTTTAGGCTACCAAACCTGCCAAAAAACCAAACACACACAAATATTCAATCGTAAAAGAAAATGTTCATGATTGCCTGTATACTTATGTCAGAAGGTCGATATATGATCTAGGGTGCCGGAATTTTTTCGAAAGAGTCCTAGAGTCCAAAGGATCACGGGTGAGTTTTAGTCAGTAAAAGTCTGACACTCCCTTCTGCTCCGCCCGGAGCGGGAAAAGTCATGTGGTGATTTCCTATGCAGAAAAAAAGGGCGATTTATGATTAAACTGGATATAGACCATAGACTTATTAACATGAAGGTCGGTTGCTCAAGGTGCTGACTTGCACGGTGCCAGTACGGGGCACAGCTCGACGAATCGACCCCACCAATCAGACCCACATCGTAAAAAGAAGAAAAATAACTAGTTGGTATGAAGCCGTGTTCATCGTATTGTACGGGCAGAATCGGTCGTTGTCCTGAATTTCTTCTATGATCATTTGATTGTCTTCCTTCGCCATGAGACCGAATCGTAAATATCACTGTGAATTGAAATATATTGAGCTTTCGTGATATAGCACTAATGTTCAGGCCATTTTCATGGATAAATATAATTTTAGCCCTTTGTTCCAGGTAAACTTGCTATTGTATTTAGTAAATGAATTAATTTCAATCCCAATATTCTTGATCAATGTCGAAATCTTCGTAAAAAAAAAAAAAGTTTATTCATAAAAAAGTTACTCAATGCTAACTTTTTTTTTCCTCTGGATGGGAAATCATCAAATGACTTCTCCTGCTCTGAGCAGAGAGGAAGGTATCAGACTCTTACTGACTAAAACCCACTCGTGATCCTTCTAGTACCCTTTGCGTTCCAGGGCCGCGTTGACTCTTTCAAACAAATTCCGTAACCATTGTTTTTTCAGGATGGGAATCAGGATCAAATTTTTTCACCTGCTCTGGGTGGAGGGTAATAAGTACCATGCTATATAATATATATATTTTGGGGTTTTACTGCACACAGTGTGATAAAGAATCTAATTTGAAAACTGATAAACATTTTAGATCGCGACTGTACCACCGTAAATACTCTAAAAACATAACCCTTCGGGTCAGTCGAGTAGAAAAGAGTTCTCGAGTTGAGTACCTAGGTTACTGATTAGATACAGTTTCATGTTTGACTCGAATGGAAAATATTGATGTAAGTTTAGATAGTTTCAAATTTATCGTAAGTCAGTTGGCAACGTTCCATAATCTTTAATCAATCAATTCTAAGCCAAGATGTTCAAACATCACTGATTAAAATCCCTTAGCACTAATTCATATAACACCCCCTTTCAGTATATTCACTGAGGAGTTATAGTTTTCCGTCCATTATTTGTTGAAGTAATAGATATACCTTATAAATCTACAGAGAGATTATCAAGTCTGATGCACAGGAAGAATAATTGGGACAATATTTTGAAACAGTAATAAAACATGTTTGTTTCGATTATTTATTGATCTAACTTTCTTTCAATAAGGAGAAGTTTTCTAAATTAACTTTATACTTACATTGTTTTTCTCGCGTTTCACCACAGTCTCACTTGATGCGCTGGGGAGTTTGTTGCGCCACTTCTTCTTCCCAGCTAAAACACTAGGAAGTGGTGACGGGTGGGCGTTTTGGGGGTCTTTATGTAAAACAAGCACTGCCCGCGGACTCCGTTCCGCGTTAGAAATATTTTTGTCCCGGTCCGTTTGTCCCGCATACTTTAGGTTAAAAGAATTTATTGTGAGTTATCCGTAGGACATAGGCATATGCTATTGCCGACTTTTATTACAGATTTTGATACGTTCTTTAATATTGTAGTACATTGTTTTGTTCCATCCTCAATAGTTTACGCAGCGCACGCGATGAAAGCATTTTTTTTACTATTTGGATTACATTATTCAATTTTAAGTAAAGATGCGTAATTTATTTTGGAAATTATAATTCATAATTATATATTGGTGAAATAATTTTGAAAATCGATTCAGTAGATCCAGAGATTACCTTACAACGTCACAAACTGACAAACGTTACCCCTTCATAATATTAGTATAGATTTGACGTTCTAAAGCACTGGCTCTCAGCCTAGTTTGAACAAATGACTTTTGATTTTGATGGTGTGCGACGATGTGGTCAACGATGTAGCACGTTTGCTTAGAAGTAAGCTATTTTCAGTTAACTTATATATCCCAGGTTGTAGCTGTACGTACAATGACAGGTCATTCTTGACCTGTACGTACAATAAAAATAATCCTTTAACATTTTGTACCTATAGATGAGATGGGTCCACCATGTACCACTGGCAACCGACCAGGGTTGCGGAACAATGTGAAGTTATTAAAAACAGAATTGAAAAAAAAAAATACCACAACAACAGAAAAAACAAAAATCGCTGTCGCCTAAAACTTGTACCACCCACCAGCAATACGTATGAGTTCAGTGCCATATTGATATGTTAATGGTACCGTACACAGAGCAATAAATAGCGAGAGGAGCACGCTTTTATACGCCTACTTGTTTTATAGCTCAACGTATGGATTCAGGTGGGCTTTGTAAGGAAATTGTATAATAATCTGTTTTTTTTTTTTTTTTGTTTAAATTGTGTTTTTATTGTCATTTAATAGCTTTTCCAGAGGTTGTGACGCGCTGGTGTAGAAAATTACCTAACAAGAATGTTGCAATGGATACAAAAGCAGGTATCGTATTGGATACTCCAAATTCTTTAAACCATCATCATCGTACATTTAGAAAGAAAGAAGAAAAAATATTTATTTAGGACATGCACAAAACAAGCAACAACAACAAAAAAAAAACAATTATTTAAAAGCTTAATATTAATTTTAAACTGTGCGAGGCCAAAAATGGTTCCTATCTCAGCATATGCTGCGATATTTAATATTTGATTTGATTATCATCCTCATTGACATTAGTACCTACTTAGATTTGAAGAAAGAATTGTCACAATATTGAAATACTCATAAAATACAAACGTAAACTAAAGAACCTTGTCCCAAATTCTAAGCTATTTGGGCCCCACTTGTACAATATGTTCACTTATGCTAGTTGGTAGAATATGGTGTGTACATCAATAATATAAAGGTTTCTATCTCTTATTGTATGTGCGAGGAACCGCAAAATGAAACTTAAAGTTATACTCTAATACAAGTTACTCTATGAGTTTAATTTTGAAATCTCTATTTGAATGTATCTTCTTGCGTCCAGAGCAAGACCTGTATCTAATAGCTCTAGGACGTTATCAACTAAATCAAGCAAAATGCTATTATGGCGAGCATATTTCTACCGACGGTAAGTTTACAATTGAGCTATGTACAGACATAACCCACATTGACTTTACATCATATGAACTGCACATCACTGATCCATAATTTCTAAAGGCTAGAATCCAGTCACGACACATAAATAAAACAAAATATTACATTTATATATTGGTTGACAAAAATGTGGAAGGAAGAGATTCTATCAAAGCATACTATTGTACATGTAAAAGTGGTGCCCGTACAGTTGGATGCTGCGTACACATTCTAACGGTTATTTGGTACCTAGGTTATGCAAAACATCAAAAACAACTTCCCAAGTCACCAAGCGAACTGATAGAAAACATTTTTGTAATGTTTGACAGCTCCGATGAGAGTCAGTTTCTGACGAGCTTTAATTAACTATATCTTTCTTCGCACACACGTTCGTACGTTGAAATATTAATGTTATAGTTTTACGCGGCTAGTACTTCACACTGCAACATAATTCATTCGTGTACACCAGGGGCCCAGTTTGGGACAAGGTTCTTTCTTGTATTAAAAGTACTTTTTTGTTCATTTGTTTGTAATCTGCGACTGTGTGTTTTCGCCAAACCTGTCACAGAGAGGATAAAAAAGGGCTTATCCCTACGAAGGTCCTTGAAGATAAGTTTAATAAATAACAAACCGATTTTATATTAACTGCTTGTGCCAAAATCTATACTAATATTATAAAGAGGAAAGATTTGTATTTTTGTATGTAATGAATAAACTCAAAAACTACTGGACCGATTTCAAAAATTCTTTCACCACTAGAAAGCTACATTCACCCTGAGTAACATAAGCTATATTTTATCCTCGTATTCCCACGGGAACGGGAACTACGCGGGTGAAACCGTGGGGCGCTGCTAGTCTTTTATAATGCGCAGCAAACGAGTCGCCTGCGTCCTGCGTCTGTATTATTTCTGGACGCATCCCCGATCAACCCTAATCTCTTCAAAGTTATAGGGTTGTCGACTTTTCTCTGTCAGCTCTGACACAGAAAAGTCGGCTAGGAAACACCGGCTTCATCTAGCTTAAAATGACAAGAAATATTGGACGTGTAAAAGTGATATGTTTAACCTACTTACAAAATAAATATCATGTATCATTGACATAGGCTAGAGTCCAATAGGCTAGAATAAACCCATCTCAAATATAAAAAAAATTGTCGAGTAAAAACTTAAAATACAAAAAATAGAATTTTAAATACAAACACAGTAAATTATACACGTATAATAAGTTAATATCATTTATTTTAATGTTTAAACTAAAGATATATTAATAAGTTAATAGTAGCAACTTATTAATTTATATGACACTCCACAATAATGTAGCTTTCTATTGGCGAAATAATTTTGAAAATCGGTTCAGTAGATCCAGAGATTACCCCTTACAACGTTACAAACTCACAAACGTTAACTCTTTATAATATTAGTATAGATGATTGTGAAGGCTTGGTGCGAATTGGTGAAATAGCAACAAGGTCCTACTAACTGTACACAATATCTAAGATAGCAGCCCTACCATGACGTCTTAAATCCATCATGATTCCTGTGTCAGAGAGAGAAGGATTTACACAGGACGTATAGCACTGTAACGATGTCGTTGCGTTTTCAGTCTCGTGGACTTTAAACCTCCACGATGGCTGAAAACTCCTTACTTTTATTAATGAAAAGAAAATGTCTATTTTCAAAAATATTTTAAATTTCGTTTTTTTATTGACTGCTCAGATTTTTTCATTCAGTCCTATCAAATTGCTCAACCAGAGCAGTCAATAATATTTTCAATAGTTATTACCAGTTTCAATAGTAACATGTAACAAGCTTTAGAAACCCGGGTTTCTTTCCTTATCTAATTTTAAAAATAAACAAGTCACAAACAAATCAAGTTTATTATTACATACAATAATACCATCCTACACACTGGGACGAGTTGGGAGGTGGAAAGCCTCACATAATGTGACCCCCCGTCACATTGGCTCTCCGACGACCAATCTCGTCACATTGGCTCTCCGGCGGGGAATCGAACCCCGGTCTCCCGCGTGACAGGCGGGGATACTTACCACTATACTACCGAAGAGGTTCCCGTCACATTTGCTCTCCAGCAAAAACAACCCCGAGACGAGTGGATGACTAGCGGAAGGCGCCGTGACGGAGCTTCCCAGGAAGAGGTTCAGCGCGCCAACAACGAGTAGCGCGGCTGCTGCTCCATCAACTACATTTGCTGCGTTTTGGACTTTCTGAAAAAAGAACGTTTTACATGTGCGCGTACCAACATCTCATTTATTTAACGTGATTGTTCCTTATTTTATTTTATTTTTTGTGCTTTATCTAATAATACAGTTTTATTTTGTGTCTATTTATGTAAGTACTTATCCTTATCCATCATCCCCATTTCAGAACACTATTACTGTTCTCACAACTTTCTTACTTTTACCTACCTATAACTCATATTACAAAATACTTACAAAACTCGATACTTATTTACACACCACAGCCCTTCAGACACCACCTACTCTCACCAACGGCTTGTCTAACGACAGCTTCATAAACCCTCGAGCTTTTGGAGTTTAAACCCTCGCGGTTATTCCAAAACTCGTTGGTTACCTCACCCTTGGCTTTGGGGAGTACCCTTATCCAAGATACTACACGCTTAGCCCGTATTTCTCTAGGCCTTCGAAGCCGACTTGAGAATACGTAAGCTAAGTACTTACTTCTCTAATGAGATTAAATATTTTTTTTCCTAATCATTCTTAAGATTAGTAAACTTGTAAATATTTAGGACACTTAACACACACACTTACTCAATACATTCATCACATACAAAGGACTAAACAAGATCACCAAAGCCAGCGGGTGGTGACTGGCAGTAAGTTAGTAAGCCTTCACTAATCTGGGTTAGTTCCTTGAGAAACATCTTCTAGGATATAAGATTTCTCTACCTAACTGTTGCCTTAATTCAAAGTTATTGATTAAGACTTTGTGAGATATGATGAATGTTAGTGTTTGAATGGAACTGGAACCAACCTAGTGTAAATAATCATTGTAAAAAACATTCATACATCCAAATTCTATCATGCACTCCCATTAATTACCTGTTGTATTTTTTATATAAGTGTGACTTGTTTTGTACCTTCTTACCTACCAAATTGAATGTTAAATGACATCGTTATCATCGTATTTTTTCTTTATCAATTCTTAATTCCTACTACTATTTCTACTACTATCTTTTACAAAAAAAAAAATCCTTTAAAGAATTTTTTTTTTGCGCCGGCCTCCCCGGTATTGTAACGATGTCGTTGCGTTTTCAGTCTCGTGGACTTTAAACCTCCACGATGACTGAAAACTCCTTACTTTTATTAATGAAAAGAAAATGTCTATTTTCAAAAATATTTTAAATTTCGTTTTTTTATTGACTGCTCAGATTTTTTCATTCAGTCCTATCAAATTGCTCAACCAGAGCAGTCAATAATATTTTCAATAGTTATTACCAGTTTCAATAGTAACATGTAACAAGCTTTAGAAACCCGGGTTTCTTTCCTTATCTAATTTTAAAAATAAACAAGTCACAAACAAATCAAGTTTATTATTACATACAATAATACCATCCTACACACTGGGACGAGTTGGGAGGTGGAAAGCCTCACATAATGTGACCCCCCGTCACATTGGCTCTCCGACGACCAATCTCGTCACAGCACTATCCCTTTCCGATATTAGTTGTGTAATTTCGGAAAGGGATAGTGTACCTAAGGGATAGTGTAGTAACATGTAAATTGATTTGGCCATGGCGAGTCAATAACGAATCTTGCCTTAAATTAAATTATATAATGGACAAAACCTAGAATAATATGGAAAGAGAGAAAAAATGTGGATCAATTTGAGATATGCGGAAAGGAGTTGAAATATGTGGAAAGTGTGAGATAGCATTTACCACATTTTTCTCTCGTTTTTCTTTCTTAATTTAAACATAATTAAAGCTGATCTGGACACAAATAATCTATATTTTAACTTTGCCCCACACTAGGATTTACTCCTGTATCGTGGGTGCGTTCACAAACGTGTAAACTCACATACACAGGGCCCCAAGTCTGCTATTTTTATAAAGTTGTCATTCCAACACGATCCCATTGTTATTTTGCTAAAAGTTCGTAATCTGCTAAATTCATAATGGTCGATCATTGGTCGGTCAATGGTCTCATAATACTTTTCGATAACCGAGCTATTAAAAGCAATGATTACACAATGCCGTTCTAATGGTAGGTCACTGATCAAAATTTTAGCAGACTACTGCATACGTCTAACATTCATTTGTCATTATGTACGAGATTACCATTCTATGCTATTTCTTTCAAAGGAGTGTCAGTGGTGGACCACTTGAAAGTCATAGTGACGCTATTATATTAGTAGATTACCTAACTGGTCAAAATCAACCATTATGAAATCAATGATAGACCATTCTGACACTATTGTAATAGCAGACTTGAGGCCCAGGACAACCGTTTCGTCACGCCAAATTATGGCGTACCCGAATTATTTTGCAGCGTGCAACCCACACGTGCCGTTGGTTCGTCATCCTTGATCTAAGTACTCACCACACCTAGGTACTGTAGTACCAAGGCAACGTGTACGTTTATTCGTAATGCAACTCCAACATACCTAAAAGCCAAACCCTGTAGCTGATATTAGGGATCCGTAAGCGGTGAACCGCGACTCGAACGAGCACCTGATGAATATTGAAAATTTTTGCTGAATTTTCCGTCTAGGTACGGTTATAGTGCCTGGTTTGAGGCTGAGGATTTATTCAGGGGTGAAAATTTGTTGTTTGGAGGTTGAATTTATTAGTTTTTTAAAATGGAAAGTGAAGGTTGTGACGTCAATTGAAGATAAGGAGATTTTAAAAGTACCTACAATAGGGTAGTTAACTAAAAAAATCTATTATGTCCGCCGAAAGATTTCCAAAATACATTGTTTTTTTTTTGTGTAGATGTCGGTCGTAAAAGCTTTTGTTTGTGTGTAATACTCTGTGGAGAGCTTTATCATACTTTCTGAGCAACCTCCCTCACACATTTTTTTTTAATGATGAGAAACCATCAAATGACTTCTTCCGCTCTGGGTGAAGTGGAAGGGAGTGTCAGACTCTTGCTGACTAAACCCATCCGTGTTCCTTCTAATGCTATTATTTTGCATTCCAGGACCGCGGTAACTGTTTCGAACAAATTTCGCAACCTTGGCAGGTCTCAGACACCTATATTGCTGAAAACAACGAGACACCTTAGCGGTGCTGAAAATATTTATTTTGTTGAAAAATACCTTCCCGAGTTTTACATAAAAACTCTCGCTATTTAATTCGCTTTAACATGAAAACAATGTACAGTCGATGAGTTACACAGTGATTTTTAATACAAGGAAATACGGCCACAAACTAGTGCCCTGCTTACTCCACAAGGAACCAGTATCATAATAAAGATTGGGGCACGAATGACTTATTTGTTGTTCGCAGATAAATCTTATATAAATCTTGATTTGTTTGCCGTAAATATAAGAAAAGTGGAAGGAACAAGATAATACGATAACTTTGACGTTTCGGGGTCGGTTGCTAAAAATAGGATTCTCAATTACTTGGGTAACAATACCTTTACAAGTAGCAATACTTAAGTGGGTTCGTCAGTCAGGTATGTTCCGACCTTGATATATCATCTTTAAAAAAACTTTCTTAAAAAAAAAAAAAACGTTGCCCCACACTAGGAATTTCTCCTGTGTCGTGGGTGCATTTACAAACATACAATCTCACAATCACAAACAGCCAGACCCGGAACAACTATCTGTAGGCCATACAAATATTTCTTCCGTACGGGAATCGAACCCACGACACGTAGCGCAGCAGCCAATCGCTCAACCACTGCGCCAATTGTGTCGTCACATGCTTTGATGACTTGCTAAAAGTACATGTGGGTACTCTTTTTTTACTGTGTGCACCATCACTACTTACAATCAGCAGCCCTACCATGACCCATGTATGTAAATATTCTTACACACTACTATTTTTCAAGCGCTGTGGCCGTACTACGAAGAGCCAATGCTATCATGATTCAGTGTGAGGGAAAGGGATAGTGCTATTCGTCTTGTGTAACTCCGTCTCTCTCTGACACAGGAATCATGATGGATTTAAGACGTCATGGTAAGGCAGCTGAACAGATTTGAACTTTTCTACTAAGCACAAGTTATCAAAAAAATAAAATCCTAGGCCTTTTATGACACTCACAAAACAGGGACCGCATGCAGTATTAAAAGCCAGAAAAACTTTTGACCTCCAACATAAAACGTAAGTCCAGTATAAAAATAAAAGAGGCTACTCGCTCGCTACTACAATATTTATCATAATATTATTATTTTTAACCAATAAAATATGATTCCTGTCTGGACGGGTTCGCATCCAATAAACGTTGGGCATTGGGCCCGCTCATTCCTCCCTACCTATCTATGATGAAGTACTGGTACCGGTAGCAAAAAAAAAGTAAAAGCTTTTTCTCTCTTTTTATTTTATGCCAGTCACATCGTACTTTAAAATAGAATAGAGTAGAATACTCTTTAATATGTACACCATGTAAGGTATAGAAAATATACATAGACGAAGATGTCCCGGCTACTTTTCTTTTTTATGATCTAAAAAAGTAGCCAGAACAAATCAAACATCGGTCATCATCCGAGTCATCTAAAATATTCACAGTCAAGGAATGGTTATTTTAATTATAGTAATAATAAATCATTTTATTGTCAAGTTACAAGCTTCTTTGCGTTAGCAATTTATTTACAAACTAGGTCAGTAAAACAAAAACTAAAGCATATTTTTAAATTCAAAAGTGATTTGGTTTGTTACGCTTTCTGGATATTTTTTATTTGTTGCTAATATCTATTTTAAAGTGAGTGGAGAGTCTGGCAAAAGCTAGAATTACTGGCTGAAAGGATTCGCATGAAACTTGGTACACGGGCAAACTACATATGTCTTGCCATGGGACATAGGATTCTTTTAATCCTGGAAGTGTATTCTCTTCGGTTAACTAAATCCTTGAATCAGTAAATTGTTAAACCCAAAAACTAGTAAAGACACTGACTCCTGTATCACAGGTGGAGAACCCATTGAGAACCTAGCTCAGGGGTTAGGGCTGTAATTCAAATGGAAATGTACAGCCTTTTTTATGTCAGTCATCATCATCAGCCTAGCCTTTTACCAACTAATAATGGGGTCGGCTTCCAGTCATAACAGATTCAGCTGAATATTTAACGTAGAGCGGCTGCCTACCAGACCTCCACAACCCATTAACTAGGTAACACGGTACTTCTTGGCATGACTGGAGTCAGATTTACTGGCTTCTGACAATCCGTAACGACTGCCAAAGATCTACAAATGACAACCGGGACCAACGGCTTAACTCTTTCCGAGGCACGGAGGAAATTCGGTATGTTAAGATGGTCACCCATCCACAGAACAACCTTGACAAGCGTTGCTTAACCTTGAAGATCGACCCGTTCGGCTGTTATTCTTTAGCCACAAGCTCCTCAAGCCTTTTTTTATGTCAGTAATTGTTATTTATTTTTATTAAAAATATTTTGTAAAAAAAAATGACACGCCACTTTTTCTGCTAACACTCCACAAAAGCTTAGTTTAGATTCCGTCACAAGTTCTTTATGTGAAACAATATGAGGTCCCTTGCTAAGGTCAGCCTTTTTACATTCCCTATATTTGCTATAAACGAAAATATTTTCAGAGGACGCTTATTGCAGACCTTTATTTGTACCCACTGGGTTTTCAAGCTATCTTTTCTGATTGTGGATAAGATGTGATGTGTAGGCAAGTTTTTAGTTTTAGTTGAGTACATTGATGATGTAAGTACGGGTTTGTATGTATGTATATATATTTGGCCTTTTTTTTCTGGATGGGAAATCATCAAATGACTTCTCGGAGCGGAAGGGAGTGTCAGACTCTTAATGACCAAAACCCACCCGTGATCCTTCTTGTCCTCTTTACGTTCCAGGGCCGCAGTGACTGTTTCGAACAAATTCTACAACTCTGGCATTTAGAAGTAACTTTGCACCAGCGTTTAGCAACCTTGAGGCTCCTTGCCTTCCGGAGTGGCGTTAAATGTATTGTTGTTGTTGTTGTTTGTTGTTGTATTTTTGTGGCGTTGTATGTGTTGTACTGCGATCTCAACCTCCCGACGCAACCTGAACAGTTACTACTCGGTAACACAGAATCTAGCTGACTAATATTTCCACCACGATGGCTCAAACTCAAAACCACTACTTCTGATACGGCATAAAGAAGCGTCTTTCTGGTCTTTTAGGTATCAATTTGGCCTTGACAGCGGTCAATGTGTCATCTATACTAATCTATACTAATATTATAAAGAGGATTTTTTTAGGAAAACGATGGAATATAATTATCCATATTCTGTTAATATTATAAATGTGAACGTATTTCTGTTTGTGTGTTTACCGGAAAAATTGAGCCGATTTGGATAAAACAGGTAAACCTCGATTATTATGATATCACTAGGCAATACCCAAAACTGTTCGCGAAACATTTATAGTACATTTCGTAGATAATTATATCCCTAATACCAGAGATTTTTTTTAATCATTTTCTATTCCATACATGCTTTCATATTCTACCTGCTTACCTTCAGGATGTGATTTTTTATAGTAAATAGTCTTACTTAACAATGGTCGGATTATTATTTTATGCATTTCATGCTTTTAGACCCAGTGATTTCCATCCGATAAGGACCAGGCCCGGATTGATGCGGCAGGCACTGTGTTCCACGCGCGCCTCAAGAGATGTCAGCGTTGTAAACGGGGCCCCCCAGCGTTGCGGATTTGTTCGAAAGAGTCACCCCAGCCCAAAGGGAATTTCGAGGAATACGGGTGAGTTTTAGTCAGTAAGAGTCTGACTCTCGCTTTTGCTTTGCCCAGAGCTGAAGAAGTCATTTCGTCCCTTAGCAAACAACACCGCTCAAGTCATTTTTGCCAGTTATTTCACATAATTTGAATTAGTTGGAAATAGAGCTCTTTGTCACCGATTGAACTAATATAAACTATACTTGGCGATCAACCAAAGCTAGGTGAAACCCAAATAGTTGTCACAGAAGCGACCCAATACATTGGTTACACTAAATTAATCAGTTTTTTCGTTCTAATGTTAAAGTTATTCAAAATGACTTGAGCGGTGTTGTTTGCTAAAGGACAATTTGAGGATTTCCCATCCGTACAAAATAGACCCAGTGTTTAGGCAGCGCGATATCTGTCAGTGAATAAATAAATTTCAGAAAACATTAATACCAAGTAAAAAATAATACCAAAATTAAAAAAAATACGACGCCCAAAATAAAATCGTTTATTGAATTGAAAACAACCTTTTTCTGTAATAAAATTAATAGCCCAGGCATCCGTTTATCCGCACCCATTCATACTGTTGGAACTCATAAAATTTAATTACTCCATATAAAAACACAGTTAAACCCGGTATGTTAACGATAGAGCTTGCTGTTAAAATAACCTACTTATGGAACTGTAACATGGCGTCAGCACTTTAGGATAGATGGAAGTTTTGTATAATATAGACCTGGCCCCACTAGGGGCAGTATTGTTGTTCGGAAGAGTCCCCGCGGCTCTGGAACGTAGCAGGCATTTGGAAGTACATATAGCATAATCAGCCTTTTAATGTTCCCGCTGCTGGGACACAGGCCTCCTCTCTAGGGAAGGGAATGGGCCGTAATCCAACACGTAGGCCTAGTGCGGGTTGGTGAATGTCACATGTCTTCGAATTTTTGGTTCTAGGACATGCTGGTTTCCTCACGATGTTTTCCTTCACCGTTTTGAGAGCAGTGGTGATGATAGTTGTTGCACAAAGTAATGCACCTGGCTGGGTTTTAGCCCGCGACCTATAATTCGTAAGTTGGGGCTATTACCACTCGGCCACCACTGCTCACACCTAGAGGAACACGGATGGGTTTTAGTCAATAAGAGTCTGACAATCATTCTATGTCTTCTTCCGTTCTGGACGGAGCGGAAGAGGCTCCGTCCAGAGTGAAAGAAGGCTTTAAAGGATTTCCCATCCAGATAAAAAAGGTATCCGGACAAACACAATGGTTTGCACTTCGGGAGTGCCGGTAGAAGTGAAAACTTGAACTTTAACGTTATGCATTTTTGAATATTTTGGAAGGTACATAATTTCATACTGACATTTCAACCGTATTTTTAAATGAGGAGGATTTTTGAGGCGCTCTTGGCTTAAGAATAACAGCCGCACGGATCGAACTTCAAGGTTAAGCAACGCTTGCCAAGATTGGTCTGTGGATGGGTGAACATCTTAATATACTGAGTTTCCTCCGTGCCTCGGAAAGCACGCTAAGCCGTTGGTCCCGGTTGTCATTTGTAGATCTTTGGTAGTCGTTACGAATTGTCAGAAGCCAGTAAATCTGACTCCAGTCTTGCCAAGAAGTACGGTGTTACCCAGTTAATAGGTTGTGGAGGTCTGGTAGGCCGCCGCTCCACATAAAATACTGGTCTTCAGATGAATCCGTTAAGACTGAAAGCCGACCCCAATATATGTATGTAGTTGGGAAAAGGCTAGTTAGATGATGAACAGTATTTTAAAGATATGGAACAATGAATATGGATTTAATTTTGAATGTAAAAGAAAAAGCACGCGATTTAAAGAGTTACGCAATTCGGGGTCCAGTATTTTACATGCAATAACTGCCGGCACAAAAACATAATTAAAGCACATTATTACTCCGATCCTTTACAAACAAAATTAAAAATCGATTATTTCCGCTCACTTCCGACTTAAAATTCAATAACTTAATAAAGCAAGCAGAGTCCATCGTTGTGCTCATTGCGTTAACTCATTAAATATGTTAAATGCTCGTCCAGGGAGCAGGGGCGACGATTGTGCCCAAGGTGGAAGTGAGTAACAGAATTAATTTGAACAGATACAGTCGGTTACAGTTGGATGATGTTGTGTGAGATAGAGCCAGTCAGTAAATACAAGGATAAAATGTCAACATACGCTAAATAAGTTAGGAATTGTAACAGCTATGTACAAACATAGGTAGCAATTTGGTGTTGTATGCTATATTTTAGAGAATGATTACTAGTAAATTCATTTATATATATTTATTTATTAATATGACTGCAAAAAGCTTGCTATAACACAAATAGCAATGAGACGTGGTATGCACGTCAAAATAAACTTAAATATACATAGATCATCATCTGCTTAGCCTTTTCCCAACTATATTGGAATCAGCTTCCAGTCTAACCGGATTTATCTGAATACAGTATTTTTTGTATAAACACACAAGTTTATATTCTTAAAAGAGTCCAAGCTACCGGCGGTTAGGGCTCTAGAAGATGGAATCTCCTCATTGGGTGTAACGACATTATAAGATTCAAGGAGATAAATAAATAAACTACTATTCCATTTATTTACTTTATATATATTTTAATGGCGTGTTTAAATATTTTTGTAAAATTAAAAAAAAAAAAAAATTATTAGTTTACAGGTATCGGGGCGTTCAAACACCTACGAAGCTCCTATCCAGATCGTCTAATTCCGTCTGTGTCCATTTGAGTATGCAGAAAGAGTACATTAAAATATTATTATAATATTTTTAATACTAACAAACAAAAGGACGGCGTATGGGTGTGGAAGAGCTACTGAAATTTTCTTTATTTTTAATATGCGTGGAGTTTACACTTGCTTCTGTTATTTTATAAGTGCCCATTTAGGCCTATGTCTATGTTTTGGTTTGACTCTTATCATGAAATTTCCGTAAATGCATCGGGCAAGTATGATCTCTACGAGAATTATCAAGGTTCGCGTCTTACTCACTACTCAGTAAAATGACAAATCTAATCCTTGGTTTTAGAGCTGTCAGCAACGAAGACGAGGCCCCATAGGGTCAGTCACCACGGCCTTGGAACGCAAAGGGAACAAGAAGGATCACGGATGGGTTTTAGTCAGTAAGAGTGTGACACTCCCTTCCGCTCCACCCAGAGCGCGAGAAGTCATTTGATGATTTCCCATCTAAAAAAAAAAAGGTTGAGTGAAGTGATTAGCCGTTGAAAACTTATTTAGCAAATCACAGCTAGATAACACGCGATTGTCAATTTGTTACAATAATTTTGCGATAATTTTCGTTCGAGAAACAGGGTGTAAGCTAATCATAATATGAATATAAAATTCTGTTTTACACTCAAATCCCTGTACAGTACATAAATCTGCTGTCACAACTATCATGTTAGAAATGGGATCGTTGCACTGAATAACAAAAACCAATCATTTATGTTGACATAGGATTTAACAGTAGATTAAATTGTACTACCATAGAATTTTTGATTCGTAGGCAGCGCTTTTACGAAGTAGGATTAATTTTTGTGTTTGTTTTGTGTATGAAATATTAGATTTGTATAAAATAGTTTCGATACAAAATATATCCTGCATTTACTTCTAAACTAAACTGTTCATGTTGTGTCTGTATTGTAAAACGTTTTCTATTCTAAACAAAAAAGTATTATTTTGTTTAGGGAGCAATCTTTGGAAGTGCTAAAGTATTACAATTACGAAAATTATTTCACTTCAAGAAGGCATTAATCTATGCTAATGTTATAAAGAGAAAAGATTTTATCCCAATATTCCCACGGGAACGGGAACGATGTGAAACCGCGGGCCGCAGCTAGTCACAAATAAATTAGGATAGCAAATCATCCAGGGCAGTGGATGTCCTAAATGTTCTAAATAAGACATTTCAAGTAATTAGGTATATTAAAATTTTTGGTGTGGTGTGTGTGTGTTTTTTTTTATTAGTAATCATATGTCAAAATAATTATTTCTGAAGGTATTTAGATAAATGTATATTTCAAAAAAAAAATTGATAAAATACATTTAAAAAAAAATTGATAAAATACATTTAAAAAAAATTGATTTCCAATTTACCTCACCACATACAGCATAACACCATCCATTTGAAAGCTCATCAAGCCCGAGAAAATATCATTAGCGTCAGTAGCGAGACGTAAAAGAGGCTTCTGCGCCATTTCTTAGTGCATCCCCGATCATAATTATTCATTCTCTTTGGCCATGCTTTGTTACTCATCACTAATTAAATGGAACCGTATAGCTAGCTACACATCTGTTATTTGACAATTTAAAGGTACATTTTTGAGTGCGTCTTCTGCTCATGGTGTTTCATAAAATACTTATCAGTCCTTCATGATCATCTGCCTAGCCTTTTCCTAACTATATTGGGGTCGGCTTCCAGTCAAACCGGATTCAACGGAATACCAGTATTTTATGGCCTATTTGACCTCCACAACCCATGGAGTTGAAGACCAACTGGGTTTCGTATAGTTAATAATACTACGATTCGAGTTATTAATACAATGCGATTAACAATGATCCATATTATATGCTCAGTAAAAATTAATTGAATAAAAAAAGAGTGGCCGTTTGTGGATTATAGCCGCCATTTTTTTTTTCATTGTATTTCTCTCCGTATTGATTATTTTTATCAACTTGTATATTAAGTAACAATTCGTCTCGTGGTCGCAAGCGGTTCTACCGAGCGTGAGGTTCTTGCTTCCATTCCCGAGTCACACAAAAAGTGTTATTAGGTTTTTTCTTTACGAATTAAGGAAAGCACGTAAAGCTTTTCGCAGCTGATCTCTCCTCGGTAATGTATTGCTGTCCCATCTATACTAATATTATAAAGCTGAAGAGTTTGTTTGTTTGTTTGAACGCGCTAATCTCAGGAACTACTGGTTCGAATTGAAAAATTCTTTTTGGGTTGAATAGACCATTTATCGAGGAAGGCTTATATATCATCACGCTTAAGCCAATAGGAGCGGAGCAGCGATAAAGAATGTTTTAAAATCTTGGATTCCATGGGGACGAAGTCGCGGGCAGCAGCTAGTCTAAATATAAGAGTAAAGAAACAGAGAGAGAATCTGAGTTTACGTGCACTTCTACTTCATTGGTTACTTTGGTCGAGCTTCTTCACAAAGTATTGTTTTAAATGAAAATAAGGTAAAATCCCCAACCTTGAAGAACTTCAGTATACAATAAATAAGCTTAACGGTGTCGTATCAGAAAATTGGATATTATTTTTTAAACAATTTGCTTGTAATGTGCCGTCGTTACAACAACGAAAGTAATACTAATGTTTATTTTTTGTTTTGTTGTTTTTTTTTTTCCTTTTGGTGGTAGGGAAACTAATTAGCATGTTGTAGCTACTGCGGGTACTCTCGTTACTACGCTTAACCTAATCTAACCGGATTCAGCTAAATACTAGTATTTTAAGTGGACCGCCCGTCTATCTACCTCCACAACGCAGTATCTGGGTTCACGGTACTTCTTACACTTATACACGTCTTTCTACATCGTTCTCACATATAGGTATAACATCAAGAAGAACAATGTATCCACAACTTTGTAACAATTTATTGATTTAACAGAGTGTCCGTGGAGTTTCTTGCACGTTCTTCTCCATAGAGATCTACGCTTTGGAACGTGCAGATAGCTTCACCTCTTTCGACTGACCGACAATTCAAAGGTGCCTGTAAAGGGTTTAATTGAAATAAATGCTTTAAGTTTTTGATTTTCTTGGCAAGGTTGGTGTCAGATTTTTCTGACTTCTGATATTCCGTAACGATTGAAAATTGGCAGGGGAGACCGACGGCTTAACGTGCTTTCCAAGGCACGAAAGAGTTTCAGTTCACCCATCTATCGTAACCAGCCTTTTAATGTTCCCACTGTTGGGACACAGGCCTCCTCTCTAGGAGAGGAAATGGGCCGTAATCCACCACGCGGGCCCAGTGCGGGTTGGTGAATGTCTTCGAATTTTTGGTTCTAGGACATGCCGGTTTCCTCACGATGTTTTCCTTCACCGTTTTTAGAGCAGTGGTGATGAAATTAATTACACAAAGTGATGCGCCTGGCTGGGTTTGAACCCGCGACCTACAATTCGCAAGTCGGGGCCGTTACCACTGGGCCACCACTGCTCTCTCACCCATCTATAGTACCTTATAAGTCCGCCGGTGTGGCTTTTATCATCATTATAGGGTTAAATGTAATCAGCTGTCCTCTACATTTTGATGAGTTATACGAACATAAATGTAAGGAACAGCTGATATTTTTTCAGGTTCGGGCGGTCCCATAGTAAAAGTTGTTCATAATGATGAGTACAATGACCTCTCAAGAGGTTGTTGGTGTTTTACAAATAACACTGTATAAATAATCACGGGCTTTTCAATCTTTCCTTGTGTCGGGAAGAAATAAAACGGACGTGTATACTGTTGTACACCTTCAATGCCTAAATCTATACTGATATAAAGCTGAAGTTTGTTTGCTTGAACGCGCTAATCTCAGGGACTATTGGTCCGATTTTAAAAATTCTCATATCATCATGCTAAGATAAATAGGACTGGAGCACCATTGAAGAATACTAAAACGTGGTTATTTTTTCTCTCTCTCTTTTGTGAGGCAGACTAAGTTGCGCGGGTTAGCTAATATATATACCTACGTATTATGTATAAAGCTGTAGAGTATTTTTGTTTGCTTGAACGTGCTAATCTCAGGAACTACTGGTTCACTGTTAAATAGTCCATTTATCGAGGAAGTCTATAGGTCATATATCATTGCGCTAAGACCAATAGGAGCGGAGCAGTCATTAAAAATGTGACACAAACGAAGCGGCGCGGTTTAGCTAGTCTATACTAATATTATAAAGAGGAAAACTTTGTTTGTTTGGTTGTAATGAATAGGCTCAAAAACTACTGGACCGATTTCAAAAATTCTTTCACCATTCGAAAGCTATATTATCCACGAGTAACATAGGCTATATTTTATCCCCATATTCCCACGGGGATGGGAACTACGCGGGTAAAACCGCAGGGCGCTGCTATTCTATTATAAAACAGAGAATTATTTTTTTATCTACAAAATCACTTCACATTACATGCCCAATTTATCTTGCCCACTCAGAAAAACTGCCCAGTTTAACCCTAAATGCAATTACAATAAAATTAAATACACGATCAAGTTAAACGAACCGTTTTGAAGAAACTATTTCGTTTGAAGGTATAATAGGTTTATTTTGGATAATTTGAATGCCTTCTCTGCGACAAGGTGGGGATGTGATATAAGGGTTTTGGACTCTAGCGTTTAAAATGTAGTAAACTAGCAGTGCCCGCGGTTTCACCCGCGTAGTTCCCGTTCCCGTAAGAATACATAGATAAAATATAGCCCAAGTTACACGCTGTTAATGTAGCTTTCTATTGGTGGAACAAAGGTTAAAATCGGTCCAGTAGTTTCGGAGCTTATTCGGTACATCCAACAAACAAATTTTTCCTCTTTATAATATTAGTGTAGATTAACAATCACAGCTCATCTAAACTGAAGCCCAGACACATTAAATTAATGAAATTATCAAGTATGGATACGTATGTTTTCAAGTCAGCCCGAGACAGGCAACGGCCGTGAGGAAAACCTTTGTCTCAGAGTGCTCTTACGGCCGAAACCAATAACCTATCTATCACATACTGGAGATAGAAAAACAAATGAAACAACAGAAAAATTATGTAGGTTTTCTGTTGTTTCATTTGTTTTTCTATCTCCAGTATGTGATAGATCGATTATTGGGTTTGGCCGTTAAACGTCGGCTGGGAAATCGCACACTGCACCGAATATCTACTAAAGAAATAATGTTTTCTTTTTAAGCTATTTGGAATGAAAAGCGATTGTTTTTTTATTGAGATCAACTGTAGTGTTGTTCTTTAGAAATCATATCGTGTGACTGAAACTGAACATGAATTGATCCGTCAAATATTGGAAAGATTTGTATTTTTGTATGTAACGAATAAACTCAAAAACTACTGGACCGATTTCACAAAAATTCTTTCACCATTAGAAAGCTACATTCACCCCGAGTAACATAGACTATATTTTATTCCCACGGAAACGGGAACTACGCGGGTGAAACTGCGGGGCGCTGCTAGTGTAGTATAAAACAAAGTCGTTTCCCGCTGTGATTCAAGAGGAAGGTTCATATGTATAATACATGCACAATTAGTAGAGAAACACTGATAATTTTACAGTTAAAAAAATGTGATGAATTAATGTGATGTCGTAATTAAACACATTTTTTTTCTCATAAAAAGCTGTGAACCATGTATATAAAGACATTCTGTAGTAGGTAGTATCAGCATTGCCCCCGTGTGAAGCTGGGGCGCATCACTAGTCACTAATATAATGTCACTTAATCTCGAGTCATTAACCACGTAAACGCCAAATTCTTCACTGAATCGAACCAGATAGCCACAATTCAAACTGCACACTTTGAAAGACCCACGAATTCACAATATCTCCAAATCAAATTTCAATTTCATCGTTATTGAAATCTACGACCGAATAAAGCGAGCATAATAACATATTTTAGTTCACTCATTCCCTATTGATTCCATTCAGTATAGTTTATAAGTTAATATTGTAAATCCTCGTAAAAACTCCATGTTCATTGTATTGGTGTTTTAATAATATCGTTGGAGAGGTTTTTGATTCGTTCCGCGGTACAGATGTTGTGGAATTTTGTTTTGAAGTAGTGAAATTTACAGATTCCTGACATCAGTTGGAAAGCAAATTATGCCTATATAAACCGCGACTTCGTCCGCGCGGAATAGTTACTAACCCCCCGATTTTGAGACATTCATTTTTGGTGGTCCACAACAGCGATTTTTGAATACCTCTAAATTTTGTAACATCTGTCTCATATAGTGCAATAGTTGCCTCATCATCTGCCTAGCCTTCTCCCAACTACATTGGGGTCGGCTCCCAGTCAAGCCGGATTCAGCTGAATACCAGTATTTTACGTGAAGCGGCTGCCTACCAGACCTCCACAACCCATTAACTGGGGAACACGGTACTTCTTGGCAAGACTGGTGTCAGATTTTCTGGCTTCTGACAATCTGTAACGACTGCCAAAGATCTCCAAATGACAGCTGGGACCAACGGCTTAACGTGCTTTCCGAGGAATAGTTGCCTAATCCATATAAATTACGCTTAGGATAATTGCCCAAATGAGACAAAGCCCTTTAATCCCCCAAAAACGTCGATCACACCTTGCCTTCCCATGCAATCGCATAGACACAAGCAACACGATCAACTCAGTGGTCGTTGTAGAGTCTCTCAATTTATAAATAAAATAACTTGTGATCCACTAAACTGGACTAATTAAAATCGATACCCCTTTTTTTGGATGGGAAATCGTCAAATGACTTCTCCCTCTGGGCGGAGTGGAAGGGAGTGTCAGACTCTTAGTTACTAAAACCTACCCGTTTCTTCCTAGTGCCCTTTGCGTTCCAGGGCCGCGGTGACACTTTCGAACAAATTCCGTAACCCTAGCAGGCATTGACCGTATGGGGTCCCGTCTTCTTTGCTGACAGCTCTTTAACGCGCGCGGGAACACGACGCGCCGTCGACTCTGGTTTGGTTGCTATCGGATGGCGAGTTACCCATAGCTCGCCGTCCGCAGGCCCACGCCTACGGTGGCCGGGATTTGTCCTGCGTTTCCCGAAGCCCGGGGCGGCTTCTTCTGTTGCCGCGGCTGGAGTGTGATGTTTCCCTCTCTAGCACCGCGGCCCGCCTCCTCCTTTGCTAGCATCACTGCTTCGCGGAAGGAGGTCACCTCTTTCCATGCTTTGACAGCTCATTGAGGTCCGATAAGTCGACGCGGGCCTAGTTATCGGACGGCGCACCACCTGTGTTGTCTTGTGCTATTTATACCTAAATAATTTCTCACAAATAGATGCAACTCACTACACTAGCTTTTCAATTCTACAAATATTCGCGTACCGTGTTACCCAGACGATTTAAGGATCAATAATGTTAAACCGTTCGAAAAACCGGTGGTGCCCGAGTGGAGAGCAGTGGTGGCTGAGTGGTAACGGCCCCGACTTACAAATTGTAGGTAGCGGGTTCAGACCCAGCCAGGCGCATTACTTTGTGTAATTCATTTCATCACCACTGCTCTCAAAACGGTGAAGGAAAACATCGTGAGGAAACCGTCATGTCCTAGAACCAAAAAATCGAAGACATGTGACATTTACCAACCGGCACTGGGCCCGCGTGGTGGTTACGGCCCATTGCCTCTCCTAGAGAGGAGGCCTGTGCCCCAGTAGTGGGAACATTAAATGGCTGATTATGCTATGCTTATGCTATAATCTATGCTCAATTAAAAAGAAAAACTATTCCCCTATTCGCGTACCGTGTTACCCGGACGATTTAAGGATCAATAATGTTAAACCGTTCGAAAAACGACAGGGCTCCGGTTTAATCGAATGGAATATCAGTTAACGCTGCACTTGACTTTGGTATGGTGACCCCACTCTTGTAAGTAGCTATTATGACTTATTGCTGTATGATATTAGGTATCTGAGTAGTCTACAGCTTTTTAGTTGTAGTGCCGTTTCGATATGATTGAATAATCTCGGGTTCGAAATTCAATTACTTACTTTTTTTTGTAAATGTTTATTTTCAAGTAGGTATGTCTGAAAACTTTTTTTTTTTTGTTTTCTGTAGTAACTTTTATATACATAGTTTCCATCTTTCATAATATACTTTGCTGAGCATTAAAATTTGCCTAAGTGAGAAGGGGAATAATTATTGACTTAATGAAATACTCTAATAACTTTTAAGAGTGTGTAAATAAGGTGACTTTATCACATTATTTATTTAAACTTTATGTAGGTACAATAGTGGTATATGGGTGACCTTAATGCAACAAGGCATTATTTACCAGTCAACCTGTAAGTTATAAAAAAACAAATAATTTAAAAAAAATGAAAAACACGCCTGCCATGTCGAAAAGTGAACAAAAAAATTAAAAATAATAATAGATAAGTAATAATGTTTTTATTGCAGTCGGGGCCAGTAATGTATTAATCAAAGGAACTGTACCCCGACTGCAATTAAAAGATTATTTTTTTAATTTTTTTAGGTCACTTTTTGACATGGCAGGCGTGTTTTTTAAGTTTTATTTCATACCTTTTTTCGCTTGTACAAAGCAAGCTTGAGACGATGATAGTTTACGTAGTTGTAATTTTCATGAATACAAAATATTTTCGTTTTTATTTATGAACCATGGCTCCTTGCATTTTTATTTTTTACTAGCCTATGTTACCCGGGATAACTCAACGCTTCTAAAGATACCACATACATTGATATCGGTTAAGCCGTTTAGAAGTCATGGTGGAATAAAGAATCTCACAAATATACATACATACATATGTACATAAATGAACCCCGAAAACATGCCACTCCTTTTTTGGGCAGTCGTGTAAAAATTGTCTCAAAATGTAGGTGTAATTTTTAATAGAAATTCCATGATTTGAAACTTTTTTCAATCGTTATCGTTGATAGAGCCCAAAGTTTTAATATATTTAACAGAAAAATCAAGTTAATAAAATAAGCCTAATAAATTATAAAGATTACCAATAAATCCAACTGCACGCAAAAAATACTGTAATCTTTCATCATAAATGCAAACATTTCAAAATTTTCCCCCATAAATTGTAGGCAATAAAAGCTAGATATTGCCAAAAATCTTTCACCTAAGAATCTATTTTCTTCTCAAGGATTATATAAGATAGGAATATCTTTTGAGAGTGCACTTGAGCGCTGTGTAGAGGCCAAAGACCCCGAGATTCAATTTTATGAGGATTTAGTAAGCTAAACGGATTGATAAATATCGCTTCATGTTTCATTTTGGATAGGAAAAATCTTGTGAAACCAAATGCCATGAATCATGCAAGATATAAAAATAATAATTAGTTTGCTATTTTTTTTTGTTTTGCAATGAAAAACATTTTTTTTGCCGAAGCTTTAGTATAGATATTCAACTACAAAAAAAAAGACCTATAAATTAGGCTGCAATCTATTTCTGCAGAAAAAATCATCAAATTCGATTCAGTGGTTTAGGTTTGAAGGCGTACCAAATAAACTCATTTTCCCCACGACGGAACGGAGACAGTGTATGCGTTTGGGGTGAGAGGATGTTTGTTTTTAATAATAAGTTAGGATTAGAATTAGCGAGGAGGTAAAGAAAGTCACAAAATAAAATCCGTTAACAACAATCTTCATTATTGAACAATAAAAAAAATCAAGACAGCAAACGATGTATGCACTCGGAACAAATGAGAGCCTTACAAATTGGTTATTCATGACTTGCCAAGAATAACCAAATACAATAGGAACTGCCTAGCTTTGTGTGTGCTTATTTATAACTACATGCCAATCTATTAAGTCACTGAATGTAAGATTATTGAGGACTAAGTTTTAAGTGGTTAAGTGAACGTAGTTTTTATAATTTGAAAGAGTTTAGGTATGGATGCTAAATGTTGATTAGTTTCATTATAATTACAGGCGGATTGCCAAAAAAGATGCATGCTATGACATAGCAAAACATGTTTGTACTGTAGTTTTTTTTTAATTTAACACCATTTGTACCATGTTTTACGCAAATAAATAAAGAATTATTATCATTCCATTTATTCATTGTATGCACTTATTTATCACATTTTTAAATATTTTTAATTAAAAAAAAACATTTAAAATATAAAAAATAGTAACCGGTATTATTATCTATACTTACTATAATAAAGAGGAAATATTTGTTTGTTTGTATTGAATAGACTCCGAAACTACTGAACCGATTTGAAAAAATATTTCACTGTTTGGAAGCTACACTATCCCCGGGTGACATAAGCTATATTTAATCCCCATATTCCCACGGGAACGGGGACTATGTGAGTGAAACCACGGGGCGCTGCTATTATTATTAAAAAGAAATATGTTTATATATAAATTTCTATTTCTAAATTTCCCTTCTCAGACAGAGAAGAAATGACGGAGCAATTACTCCCGGTTAGTCGTCACCCGTTTTCATTATTGAGCACTTAAACCCAGGTTTTCTCCCAATCAATTAACTCAATTTTGATGGTTTCCTTTCATTGGATATTCGAGCTTTCAGTCCATTAATCCCATTTTCCTTGCGATTTTTCCGGTCGTATCCCATCTATAATTCAGAAATATTAAGAAAGTTGAAATGGAACTTGACGGGTCACGCTCACAGGTGGCATCAAGACCGATTGGCCAGAATTGTCACAAAGTAGGACCCGACTGTTTTGTTTTCTTCTGGATGGGAAATTATCAAATGACATCTCGCGCTCTGGGTGGAGCGGAAGGGAGTGTCAGACTGTTACTGACTAAAACCCATCCGTGTTCCTCCTAGTGCTCTTTGCGTTCCAGGGCTGCGGTGAGTCTTTCCAATAAATTCCGCGACAGTGGGACCCACCTTAGGACGCGCTTTACGAAGTCCATCCTCAGACCAAGGCAGGCCAAAGATACTCCTGAAGAATTAACCAAAACATTGGAAAGGTATGGAGACACCTTATACAGGACTAGCTTCTGCTCGCGACTTCGTCCGCGTGGAATGGTTACTTTACCCCCGATTTTGAAACTTTCAGCCCGATCGGTTTATAATTGACTAAGTTTCATACAAACTTTCATCCCCTATTTTATCCCCTAGGGGGTAGAATTAATCAATATCCTTTCTTAGCGAATGCCTACGTCATAACATCTACCTGCATGCCAAATTTCAGCCCGATCCGTTCAGTGGTTTGGGCTAAGCGTTGATAGATCACTATGTCAGTCAGTCAATCACTTTTAAGTTATAAATATATATTTAGAAGATAGATAACTAAAAATATATGAATGTTAATTAAATTCAATATATAAAAATATGTTCAGGAAATGTTCCCCTTGGTTCTGCTGTGGATCACTTGATCTCTGATTCACAACACCCAGGGATGCTCAGAGCTTAGTCCTATCCATCGCCCTTCGCGTGACTTTCAGCCTTCTGATGAGGCCAACCAACCTGCCTCGGGGCGGCATCCAGCCAAAGTCAAAGTCAAAGTCAAAACGTTTATTGCGAACTAAGTGTACAATGTTGATGTTATGTTAGTACTTATAACTTAGCGGCCTTTTCAAAGCATTGCAATTTTATTACCATTCACTTTCTCGTATCATCCTAAATTAGCATTATTATTTTGTTTATATTAGTACAATTCAATAAATGTCAATATTAGTAATGAATTTAATACAATTATTTAGCAATATTAATGTCATCTTTTTCAGGTTGTACAATTTATTTATAATTTTATATAAAGTTAAATAGGATAGACTAAAGATTATTGTTTGTATAGGACAAATCGCCACTTTTGTACATAAGAGAAATTCGTTATTTTAAGCTAGACTCTAAATATTCTTTTACTAAGTAGAAAGAATTTTGGATTAGGTATAGGTATAGCCTTTTTTGGAATATTTTTACTGATTTTTCAGTTTTAAACAACTTATTATATATTTTTGAGAGCAGTTTGAGAGCAGTGGTGGCCGAGTGTAACGGCCCCGACTTACGAATTGTAAGTCGCGGGTTCAAACCCAGCCAGGCGCATTACTTTGTGTAATTAATTTCATTACCACTGCTCTCAAAACGGTGAAGGAAAACATCGTGAGGAAACCGACATGTCCTAGAACCAAACATTCGAAGACATGTGACATTCACCAACCCGCACTGGGCCCGCGTGGTGGATTACGGCCCATTCCCTCTCCTAGAGAGGAGGCCTGTGTCCCAGCAGTGGGAACATTAAAAGGCTGATTATTTTTTATTATATATTTTTATTGCCATATAGTATGGGCTATGACTTAACATTTTAATTCTTGAGGATGGAGCGCATAGTCTCTTTTTATGGCGAGTGTTGACGTTGTGCGTACCTATCTTCTACTTTAGTGAATTTGTCGATATTTATAAGAATAAATACGCAGATGTCAAGAATGATATTGACGGCAGAGTTAGGATCTGATATTTTAGTCGAGTACCAGTATTTTACTGCAGTGAATGCCAATGACAGAATACTCCTTTGGTTACTGGTATCAGATTTTCGGGCTCCTGGTGATCCATAAGGACTGTTAAAGTTTTTAAAATGTCAGCCGGAATCAACGGCTTAGCGTGCTTTCCAGGACGCATAGGTATCTCGGTATGTTAAGATACCACCCATCTATAGACCGACCTTGGCAAAGTTTGCTTAACCTTGTAGATCGACTGGTGCAGCTGTTATTATTTAGCCACGAGCTTCTTTGTATAATACTAGCAGCGCCCCGCAAATCACCCGCGTTGTTCCCGTTCCCGTGGGAATACGGGTATAAAATATAGCCTATGTTACTCAGGGTGAATGTAGCTTTCTAATGGTGAAAGAATTTTTGATATCGGTCCAGTAGTTTTTGGGTTTATTCGTTAGATACAAAAATACAAAACTTTCCTCTTTATGATATTAGTATAGAAGTAATAATTATAAAAAAATATTGTAAGTCTAAAAATAATAACACAGTTACCACTATATACCAAGTATTTATAACCAAGAACAACGTAGACTGAACTAGGTCTGAAGTAAATACTTGAACAAACCCATTACTTAGAAAAAAAACACAATCCGAACACTGTTCCCGACGAAGAATGATCTCAAAGTTTACGTGAAGAATAGATACAGAAGGTTTGATTGTGACAACAATGAATTCTGACGATTTGGTTGGCGCAGTGGTTCAGTGATTGTCTGCTGCGCTATGTGTCGCGGGTTCGATTCCCGCACGTATAACAAATATGTTGTATGCCCTACAGGTTCGGGATCTAGCTGTTTGTGTATGTGAGTTTTATAATAAATAAATCTGTAAACGCACTCACGATACACGAAAAATCATAAAGTGGGTCTCAAGGATTTTTTTAAAGATAATATATAAAACAAATATATTAAAAAAAAAATACTTACACTTATGAAAGGGTTCAAAAATGAAGGCATAGGCAGGCCCCATGTAAAATACTGGTACTCAGCTGCATCTGGTTAGACTGAAAGCTGAATTCAATATAATTGGTAAAAGGCTAGGCAGATAGTCTATTTTTTAACTTCAAAATTTGGCAGCAAATTGAAATGGGGCGAAACAAAGTTGTACATGTCACCGATTGTAAAATATCGCGTGAAATAGAAAATATTTTTTTCATAATGAGACATGGATATATTGGAAACGATTGAATTTGGATGGGATTTATTGTGCACAAAACAATTTTTTTATAAGATATTTAATAAAGCTTTATTGAATATCTTAGACAAAGGATAAGCATTGCCATAGAGCGTGGTAATGTTGCCAGCCTTTTGGGTACATTACCAGTGGCCAGCGATGTGGAGTAACTTTTCGACGCCATATTTTGACTATTTTCAGTTAGTCAAGTGTTTTTATTTATTTAAATGTATATAAAGTAGTTATTCTTAGATTCGATTTCTATTATATAATTATCTAATATATATATGAAATAAAGATGTCAAAATGAATTAGATAAAAAAGCTGCTAAAAGAGTCTACAATTTTCCGGTGTAACTCAAACTGCAACAAAACTTCAAACTTTACACCGACGCGACGACGTATCCATACTTCGAAACTTATAATTGTCATTATTCGAATCTCTGCAATCGAATTAACTTTATAAGGACCAAAACAGACTCAGTATAGTACTAAATAAATATACAAAAATACGTTAAATTAAATTAACATAAGACCCAAACCAGGTGGTGTGATCCGAACAAATAATCCAACTGGTCGAATTTCGGTCGTGGTCGTAAATCTCATCGAAGATTAGCTTTGTATGTACGCAGGTAAAGGGAAAGATAGAAAACAAATTAATTTGGCACTCACAGATACACACAATGTAGATACAAATAAAAGAAAACTTAACCTCATTCTCTCACTCTTGTTCCTCTATTCCTTAAGCCTGGGCCCAAGTCTGCTATTTTTATAAATTTGTCATTCCAACACGATCCCATGTCATTTTGCTAAAAGTACGTAATCTGCAAAATTCATAATGGTCGATCAATGGTCGGTCAATGGTCTCGTAATACTTTTTAATAACCGAGCTATTAAAAGCAATGACTGCACAATGACGTTCTAACTCACTCACTCTGTCTGTGGTCACTGATCAAAAGAACTGTCAAAATTTTAGCAGATTACTGCATACGTCTTTCATTAAATCACCATCACCACCACCACCACACCACCACCACCACCACCACCACCATCACCATTAAATGCCATGTTTTTCAATGGAGTGTCAGTGGTTGACTATTAGAAAGTCATAGTAACGCTTTTATATTAGTAGATTACCATACTTGTAAAAATCAACCATTATGAAATCAATAATACACCATTCTGACACTATTGTAATAGCAGACTTGGGGCCCAGGTAGAATGGCAAACCGACATGAACAGGAAGATCATCAGATGCAGGTCCAACAGCATAACATTTCCAGTCAGTGGGTGTACACCATCAACTTCCAGACACGCGTTGAAAAAAGCAGGCAAAATAGGGTAGTTGACTAAAAAAATCTAATTAGTCCGTCAGATAGATTTCCAAAAAATATTGGACAAGTATTTTTTCTTTTTTCACGTAAACAAAAAATGAAGACGATACAGAGCGTTGAAAACTCGTGTGACGTCACTACTCGCTACAATTTTTACCGAGCCGTAACGTCACAAGCCCCCACTCCTGATCTTTGATGCTTTGTATCTTCGTCAGTTTTTATAGATTTGATAAAGGAAAAAATACGTGTCCGATATTTTTCTATAATCTAACTGACGGATTAAACATAATCATATATTTTTTACTCAGGAAACATCCCTATTCCCGTTTCTTTTCAATTCCGTTGTTTTTTTTTCAATGTTTCATTCGAAAGTTTCATTTCGTAAAACGTCGTCAATGTAATTTAAGCTATCAAAATAACTTTAATTTCGGAAGTCGGTGTTCAAAAAACGAAAATGCAACCACAAACACCGAGTTCAAAATAACTTTAATTTCGTTATAGTTATTTTGTACTTTTTGGTTTTTCGTTTAGAAATCGGTCGTATTTTTTTGTAAAAAGTTTTTTTTTCGTTTTACATCCATAAATGAGGATGCGAACATCATCAATGTAGTCGAAACCACGCATTATTATGGATAACTGAAATTCTAGAAAAAAAAGTAATAGCATTAAGAACCTTCTGCCCTCCCTACCCATTGCTATCGAGGTCAACCATCCACCTTTATCTTTAAGAAACAAGTACTGAAAGCAAAGTTTCAGTTATCCCCTTTGTCGGCCGCAATATCCTGTTCCACCGGAACTCCTATCAACAGTTTATTCTACCTTCTCTGGCCATTTCCTGTTTATCATAGTTCAGGATTTGATAATATAATGGGCCTTATAGTATACGGGCAGCCTTTGAGACTAAAGTTACGTGGAGAGTCAAAGTTAGGTTTGATTGGAAGCCTGTTACAAGATCTTAGTCTGGGAAGTTTTGTGTGGGGTCTCGACCATTTGTCTTTGTTAGATGGGTAGTTTTTGGACAATAAGAGCGGAATATTTGTTACTTTATCAGTTGTTAACTAAAGTAATGAGCGATTTGATGAAAAACGCGACAAAAAGCTATAGCAGTGTTATTGGCAACGGTAACGCGGACATTCAGCAGATGTTATGTACCAGACAAAACTGCAAAAGCTTCATAATATAACTAGCTTGTGCCCATAGCTTTACTCGCTTTAAAGTAGAGTGTAATCGCCTCCAAGGTACCATCTATCTCTGTACCAAAATTGATCTAATTCGGTTCTAAAAATTCAACGTGAAAGCATAACAAACAAACTCGATTTCGAATATATATGTATAATACTAGCTGACCCAGCAAACGTTATAATATTTAAGGTGGACCACCCTTAACATTTAGCGGGATGAAAAATAGATGTTGTCCGATTCGCCACCCTTGCCGATATGCACGCTAAGTTCCACGAAAACCGGTCGAGCCGTTTCGGAGGAGTTCAACCACAAACACCGTGACACGAGAATTTTATATATAAGATTAGTAAGGAGCATTACAAATCTCGAATTATCATCACTAGCTTAGCCTTTTCGCAACCATATTGAGATCAGCTTACAGTCCAACCAGATTTAGCTTAATACTAGTACCTATTTTACGTGGACTGACCAAAACCCAGACAAATATATCTGATTATTTTTGTTTAAATAATATTTAAAGTATCACAGTTTAAGGTCGTACAGGTGCATCTAATTTGCTCACCCTGTATTTATAATAATAATAATAATAACGTTTATTTCGGACAGCGCCCATATTTAGTTAGTAGTACAAATTCTTATAAAAACTATGTTAGTAACATCATTGGAATTAACAAAATAGGTTGCTTATATGCAGGCTCAGATAAACAATTCATAATATCCAACTGGAACCCGCATGAAAGCTTGCATTATTATTGAGTCGACTTTGTCAGCGACTATTTATGCCTCATTATATATATTTTTGCGCACCTCATTTAGAGCCAGCGTAACAAGGCGGCATTTCTTACTACTAGCGCCATCTAGTGGCGAGTAGAATAACAAGTAGAGACTTTTCTGTGCTAGAACATTCAAGAATTCTCAAACCTCAAAAAAAGTCGCGACCGGTATGTACGCGAACATTCTATATACCTTTCTACAATAGCAAGTTCTGGAATTGACTGACGCCCTTTATAAGGCCTGCATAGTTCGCGACTGAGTCATTATTGGATTTGAGATACAACGGTTAACTTCGAAAGCGAACTTCAACTGCGAATTAAAGTGATCTTTATGCAATTGTGTTTTATAATAGGGTATTTTACTGTAAAAATCTAATTAGTCCGTCTGATAGATTTACAAAAAATATTGGACACGTATTTTTTCTTTTTTCACGTAAACAAAAAATGAAGACGATACAGTAAAAAAATACGTGTCCAATATTTTTTGTAAATCTATCAGACGGACTAATTAGATTTTTACAGTAAAATACCCTATTGGTGAGTTTGAAGAATAAGTGTTGTTTAAGTGTTTAAAAGTGTGAGGAGCTCATGGATAAAGAATAACAGCCGCACAGGTTGATCTTCAAGGTTAAGCAACGCTTGCCAAGGTTGGTCTGTGGATGGGTGACCATCTTAACATACCGAGTTTCCTCAGTACCTCGGAAAGCACGTTAAGCCTTTGGTCCCAGCTGTCATTTGTAGATCCTTGGCAGTTGTTACGGATTGTCAGAAGCCAGAAAATCTGACACCAGTCTTGCCAAGAAGTACCGTGTTCCCCAGTTATTGGGTTGTGGAGCTCTGATAAGCAGCCGCTCCACGTTAAATACTGGTATTCAGCTGAATCCGGTATGACTGGAAGCCGACCCCAATCTAGTTGGGAAAAGGCTAGGCAGATGATGAAGCGTGTAAGTGTCCTTTTTTGTTATTAAATCGGCTGCTTTTATTGCTACTTCAAGCTCATAACAATACATATGTATGTATATACATCCAGATACTCAACCATGTTTAACCTAAACGCTAGAGAAGTTCAGGCGACAATTTAGTTATAACATAAGTTACAACAAGTTACCAACTTGAGCTGTAGGGACTCAGTCCGTCAAACATCACACCTTCTGACTTGAAGTTGTTTTGAATTATAGTTTACCGTATGATATGATGGGATTACCGACTGATTTGAAAGTCGACAGTATTTAAGATGTTATAATCTTATACAGTATGTTAAATAACAGAGGGCGTTCCCTTAAATTCGTTAATCTATATCATTAATAGTTTCAAATAAAAATATCAGAATAGAAAAATAAGCATATAATAATCCGAATTAAAAAAAAATTGGCAATAAATTCGAAAAATCCTGTTTAAAATCAAAATAGTAGCGCGGAATAGTACCTACTCGTAGTAGCAATGGCCAAACCGGCAAGTACGCGTGTACAGAGTGTTTCTTTAACGTATCAATTTAAATTTTTTAGTGAATATTTTAATATTAAAAAAAATAAAACATTTTGTTTTCGAAAGGTAATATTTTTATATTTAAGTATAGAGTTACTGGGTTAGACGATAACCCCTTTTTTCTGGATGGGAAATCATCATTTGACTTCTCCCGCTCTGGGCGGAGCAGAAGGGAATATCAGACTCTTGCTGAATAAAAACCACCCGTGTTCTTTCTAGTGCCCTTTGCGTTCTATGGCCGCGGTGACTCTTACGAACAAATTCCGCAACCCTAGCTGGCACTGACCCTATGGGCCCGGTCTTCTTTGCTGACAGCTCTTTGAGGCTCGCGTGCAACACAACGCCGTCGACCCGGGCTTGGTTACTATCGGACGGCGAGCCACCCATAGCTCGCCATCCGTAGGTCCACGCCAACGGTGGCCGGGAATCGCGCTGTGGCTCCCGACGCTCGGGGCGTTAAGACGAAAACCCCTTTGTTAAGACTAGAGTCAAAGTTTCTAATTTAAAATTAAAACATAGATAGATTTATCTTTTTTATATTTAACTAGCATCGCCCTGCAGTTTCACCCGCGTAGTTCCCGTTCCCGTGGGAATATGGAGATATAGTATAACCTATGTTCACTGGAGATAGTGTAGCTTCCCAACAGTGAAAGATTTTCAAATCGGTCAAGTAGTTTCGGAGCCTATTCAATGCAAAAAACAAATGAATAATAAAATCTTTCCTCTTTATAATATTAGTGTAAATGTCTGAATTCATGAAAAAATATTCATATTTTCACTATTCTACCAACTTGGCACATGAATTCAGTCGAAAGTCGTAGGCTGAAATGTAAACGAACTCGGGACATTTCGTAGTCAAAAATACATTTCTCCTACGTAAATAATGTTTTAATAATACTCCGTTGCGGTCAACGCGAAAATATATGGTGCGGTTAGTATGGAAATGGATTTTATATGAAATACATATTTTATTTATCTTTCAATTATAACTGACTAACTTGCCCGCGACTTCGTACGCGTGAAATAGTTTCTAACCTCCAGATTTTGAAACATTCTTCATTGAAATTCCGTTCCCATTGGGCTTACTGTGATGATATTATATAGCCTTCCTCGATAAATGGGCTATCTAACACTGAAATATTTTTTTCAAATTGGACCAGTAGTTCCTGATATTAGCGCGTTCAAGCAAACGAACAAACAAACTCTTCAGCTTTATATATTAGTATGGATAGATTTTGCATTACACTTAAGTTTGGGGACTGTTTGAAACTCATTTGAAAAAGGCTGCATGCTATGCAAATAAATAGTATCTACATATATTTAGTTTGCCAGTAATAAACTAAAAGCTTATCATTAAAAGGGAATGATAAATACTAATAGCACTGTGTATCATATCCCAAAGCATTGAATAACTAATAAATAAATAATAAAAAAGTAATAAATAAATAATTCGCTTTTGTGCTCGTGCATATGTGTGTTCCAAGAAACTTTAACAAAAATATAGGTAACTAACTGACCCGGCAAACGTCGTTTTGCCACATATAATTAAAAAAAAAAAAAATGATGAAAATAGATATTGTCCGATTCGCCACCCTAGCCGATATGCACGCTAAGATTCACGAAAATTGGTCGAGCCCTTTCCAAGGAGCTTAACCACAAACACCGCGACACGAGAATATATATATACTGTAAGTACATAAAGTTGCAAGGTCTCAAATAACTAGTTTCACGGGTACTTTGATATAAGCTGCCATATTGTTTTTCTTTTTTACTATTGATAGGCTCGCATTTGATCTCTATCTCACCTGATGGTAAGCGATGATGTGATCGAAGATGAAGCACGCTTGTCTAGAAGTAACCTATTCACTCTTGACTTCCCCAAATGAGTACTATCAAATGGGAATCAAGTAGCGTTAGTAAATATTAATCGTTATCTGTAAAAATCCCTTTCCACACAATGCAACTAACCCCCCAAACGCAAACGCGGACATGTCATAAAATTCTCATTTGCGTGTTACCCGCAGTCGAGAGCCTCTGATATTATCCACTGTTTCGTGGGCTCCTTAGTTTTTCTACCGCCCTGGTACTCACATTATGTTGATGATTTTTTTATGGAATCATACTTTTGATTGAGGATCTGTGTGTCTGTCAAGGTTCGCAGAAGAGATTTGGATGATTTGTCTTTTAAATTCAGTATGTAAAGTTTTAGTTTAAGCAACGAAGACGGGGCCCCATAGGGTCAGTGCCTACTAGGGTTGCGGAATTTGTTCGAAAGAGTCACCGCGGCCCTGGAACACAAAGGGCACAAGAAGAATCACGGGTGGGTTTTTCTGACACTCCCTTCCGCTCCGCCCAGAGCGGGAGAAGTCATTTGATGATTTCCCATCCAAAAAAGAAGTATGTAAAGTTTTCTTCAGGACTTTTGTTTCTCTAGACTGTTGAATGTTTACGACGCTTAAGTTAATTCCAATGTATTGGTTTTCCAGGAAGCCTCAGTTCTCTTGCTCTCTGTTTATTACCACTTCGCGTCTTAACGGATTCGGATGAAACTTGGAACACGGGTAGATATGACATGTCTTGCAATAGGATACATTTCATCCGGTATGTTCCTTTGAGATAATTTTCAAATTTTCAAAAAAATGTTCGGTAACACAAAACAGAAACCGGTTTTGTGTGACTCCAAACGCTGACGACGCAGCGCACGTCATGTAACTATTACGTCATGAGCAACCGAGAGAGACGATAAGTTAGTACAGTAGTAGTAATCCATATTAAATACTGGTATTTTGTTGGACTGGTAGCCGACCGATGTGTGTATTAAAGAATATTTTTAGAACTAAAACGAAACATTAAATTCGACTACCGCAGAAGACCACGCACCATTTATATTATGTTTGTTGTCGAGGACTGAATTCATCTACTGATAAATATGAATAACGAGAAAACCTTGAACCGAATGAGAGCAATGATGGCCGAGTGGTAACGGCCCTGACTTACGAATTGTAGGTCGCGGGTTCAAACCCAGCTAGGGGCATTACTTTGTGTAATTAACTTTATCACCACTGCTCTCAAAACGGTGAATGAAAACATCGTGAGGAAACCGGCATGTCTTAGAACTAAAAAAATCGAAGACATATGACATTCACCAATCCGCACTGGGCCCGCGTGGTGGATTACGGCCCATTCCCTCTCCTAGAGAGGAGGCCTGTGTCCCAGCAGTGGGAACGTTAAAAGGCTGATTATGCTTATGCTTTGTTTACGCTTCAATCGAAAAAAAAATAGCTGTTCCCTAAATTTCATTTACTATCAACATATTTTCATACTTTCAAGTTGATCCCATTGTTAAAATTGCCAGTGAATTTTAAGCATCAAAAGTCACCTTCGATAAAAATTAAATTCAACAAAAAGGTGTCATATAATAAGATTGTTTGTCATGTAAACTTATCCTCCTCGCTCCTCACATCGAAACACGAAAGAGGCGGAAATCTCCTCAAATGCCAGCCTAAAAATAGAAATAGAAGAGATTGTCTCACATCCACATGAAATATTATTTGTGCTCCAACACAATAATTGTACCTTTAAATCCTGGGAACTGTAGGCGTCGTAAAGGCACCCACAGACAGACAAGACGCGATAATGCGACTTAACGCGCTTTCATGAAAATTGTTCGGTTTGTGTGAGATCTACGAGTACGCTTTAGAACGTGCTGTAGTGTACTTTCTAATGTATAGATTCTTGAAGGTATAAAACATCCAGTGGGTTCCCTCGGCTTTCATCAGGTCCAGTCCTCCTTATGTGAAGCTTCAAACGATGGGTCAGGCAGTACGCGGCCACCATTCTAGAAACTTTTCACCCCATCGACTTTTAATTCATTCTGCGAGCAATGTACCTTGCCCACTGTTGGTTACGACAGTAACCTTGATTCTCCTTAACTATCAAGTTATCACTTACTTAATTCCTGTTCCAAATTAAAAGCTTATACATTAGAAGCTAACTAACAGCACGTAATGTAAATCTATCAGATACTGTCACACCCGGTCCCGTCACAGTTCCCCACTATAGGGGTTATGGATTGTAGATCAAACCTAAAGTTTCCAATCGTGTGAAAGTAAATTTATAAAGGTATATATACATAAATATCTGGAAAGACTGAAATTAAAGACATACCTCAATACACATATAAAGTTTATTCACTATAAAAAGAAGTATCACCTTGCATAGAAATACAGTGAATGAGGCAGCTAATCATAAATAATACCTCCCAGACTTACACACTAATATGTGTAACCCTGTTAGACCCTGTCTCCGTACCAAGGTATAACAGAGGTACACCACATGAGATATTACAAAAACAACGTCTCAGGTCGCTTGTAAGGATTCGCGAGGTGAACGCATAAGTACCACTAGCTCAATCGCAGGGTATTGACCAACCAGGGCTGTGCACGTTAAGAAACCTACTCACTATGGTACAGTATACCCGTGACACAACTTAATACAAAAGGAAGTTATTACTGGTCTTGTTACTTAACACATTAACAAAAGGCCTAACTCTTTGTATGAAAATAAACCCAGTATACAGGTCTAATGCATCTCCCTCATAATAATTAATAGCAGCTCAATTACTGCTCAAGTAGCACTTACTTAATGCTCAAGTCTCTCTACTCAATACAAGACTCTTTTAGTCAAAACTCAATTAGTCAATTACTCAATTAGTGAATTAGCTCAATTGCTCAATTAGTGGAACAGAATCCCTTGGCATGGCACCCAGGTTAAAAACCTTGGCACCCACGAACAGACGCGGCCTACGGGAGAAGTCCAGCAGGATTGCTGTTACCTGGAACGGCGATGTTTCCTCAACGAGGTTTCGGATTGGTAAGGCCTTCCTGTACCATGGACGGCCACACTGTCTCAAATCTCGTCGAGCCAAACCTGAACGATGCACGTTCTCCGGATGGCTTCAGGCATTCATCAATCCCGGACCTCAAATATCCAGGCTAGTAAAACAGCCAGACCTGGAACAAAATCTCCGTAGTCAAATACATGTGCCTTTGGACTTTCAGAATGGGAAACAAATGGAGGACGAAATACTCACAGGGTTCAGCCTTTTAATGCACTTGAAAACCCCTCGGGTTTCGGGTCACCGTTGTAAAAACAAGTGCCTTTATAATATCATTTGTTCGTCTCTCTGTGACCTCTGCGGTCTAAAAGGACCCACCATTTCTCCACTCTGTCATTGAAAAGTCCTTTGCGAGAAGCTTCCATGCCATAGACTAAATACTCTCGATTCCGACATGTTCCTAATTATTTAAATTTATTAAACTTTATGCTTCTATGCAATTTTTGTGTGTTTTAATTAATTTACATCTACTTTTTTGATAATATATATTAAGTTTTAAAAAGACGATCGATATCTAGCGCCATCTGTTGTTTAAACTGTGGGCTCTGTCAAATGTGATTCCATTCGTCCGCCAAAGATGTCGCCGCGAGTCACATTTCTTGTTTTGCAACGTCACAATACATTTATCAAAACCTATTCATCCTACTAATATTATACACGCGAAAGTTTATAAGTATGGATGGATGTTTGTTACTCTTTCACGCAAAAACTATTGAACAGATTTTGATGAAATTTGGCACACAGATAGTTTATAACCAGGATTAACATACCTATAGGATAATTTTTACCTCGATATTCCCACGGGATGGAAACTTATGCGGGTAAAACCGCGGGGCTGTTAGTACTTACTAAAACTGCTATAACTTTCCCAACCATAAAAAAAACCCGTAAACGTTAACCCGTCACCACCACGAATAGACATTTTTAATCTGGCGGCATACGTAAGTAATTTTTAATTTTAAAATTTTCAAAAGCCGGGCTGACCAATTAAAAACAAATTACTTGCGCGGCTAAGAGCTCTCCACGCCCGCATTTCGACGTGAAAAATACGTTTGAACATGGAATTCCACGTCGTAATTTCAAAAGGAGGCAAATGCGTTCATGAAATTCAAATTTTCGAATTCGTTTTCTATCGTTCGTAAATCCCGGGATTAAACGATGTCAAACTGATAACGGGATTCTTTTTTTGCGGGATTCCAGACTGTTAACATTTTAGTGTTAAGATTGTAATTTGTGGTTTCACGGTTTTTAGGTAGTGATATATGGTTTTGGGGTGAAAGGAAGGACCAGTTCTTTTTGGGCGTATCTTTTTGCCTAATTGGTATAAGCTGCTTTAGTGCAGTGAAGCTTTTCGTTGAATTAGGTATTTACAAGACACGTTTCAAAGAACATCAAAGTTCTAAAGTGGGTGGGCACTCCACCATTGCGGCGATAAGTACCCTCTTTGAGGAGTGGTTGGAGAGACGCCACGGCGTTCTCACCTTCCGCCTGACGCAGGTGCTCACCGGACACGGCTGTTTCGGGAGGTGCCTGTGTCGGATCCAGCGGGAGGACACGTCCGGGTGTCAACACTGTGTGGATCGCCCGGAGGACACGGTGGAGCATACGGTGGAGGTCTGCCCTGCTTGGGCGGAGCAACGCCGTGTCCTCGTCGAGGCGATCGGCGACCATATCTTAACGATCTTACTATCCTATCCTAAGTTAATATTAAAAATACGAATGTGACTTTCTTTGTTACGCTTTCCACCTAAACCACTAAACCGATTTATAAAATTCTTTCATGAATAGAAAGCTACATTATCAGCGAATAACACAGGCTATATTTTATCCCCGTATCCTGGAACTACGCAGGTGAAACTGCGGGGCGCTGCTAGTTCTATACTAAAAGCGAAAGTTCCGATGGATGTTTCTTTCCATCACGTGAGAACGGCTGAATGGATCAAGATGAAATTTGGCACAGGGATAGATTTCAGTCTGGAATAGCACATAATATGCTACTTTTTATACCCGGTGAACATGGACAAAATCACTATCAAAAGCTAGTTTTTTATAAAACTTATGTTAAGCTTTTGGAGAATTCCTGTAAAGGATAAAATGTACATTTATATCATGACAAGGGAACGACATAGTTTTAGTAGAACTCGGGAAAATTCTATGAAAAACTATGTTGAAATGTTAGTTCTTAGCAAAGTATTAAAATTCTTGGAAAGAACAGAGATGACTTGGATTTCAACAATTTAACGGAAAATTGTTAATTACAAAAATTGTTAGCATTTAATTAAACTATAACTTAGATATTGCTTACAATTAGTGTTCTTTTTGATAAGCTCCAAAGGTTCTTTACATGATGTTAAATAGTAAATAAAAAGTAATTTATTCAAACTAGACTGAGAGACAGCACTTTTTGAACGTCAAATTTTACATAAAGACAGTCTCCCAAAACGTCCCCCACCCGTCACCACTTCCTAGTGTTTTAGCTGGGAAGAAGAAGTGGCGCAACAAACTCCCCAGCAACACATCTGTCTATTGAGTTTTAAGAATTTATACAATAGTATGCAGAGTCATTAATACATGACAAAGGTAGAACAAAAAAAGAAAAATTATCCAACATGGAAATCATAAATCAATTCACTATAAAACATTGGAAAGAGTAGTGTTCGGGCGAAGTCCAAACACAGAATTACTTTGAAGGTTTATATTTCGTAGGTTAAGCACGGTTATAGGTACATAGGTATTTTTAAGTAATATGGTACGTAGACGTTCACAGTCGCTGTTGGTGGCCGACTGCCCGCCGCGCGCGCCGGTGTGCCGCGGCGACGACGATCCCCCCTCGGTGTGGAGGCGCCCCCGCGCCCGGAACTGGTTTGCGGCGCAAACATCCTCCCCGGCGTTGAAGGAATCTTCTAAATCTCTTCCTCTTCTTCTGTAGCTCAGTTATTGGGCAGTAGTTGTCATGGGTTTATTTGCAGACATCGGCAGAAGACAAAGTTTGTTTACAGCTCGTCTGATGGTTCCCTTGGCTACATAAACGTCCGCCACTCTGGATATGCCGTCTCGTCCTGGATATAGTTTGGTAACTCTCCCCATTCGCCATTGCAGCGGCATCAGGTTGTCCTCCTTCACGACGACAAGGTCTCCTACTTGCAGGGGCGAGCTGTTCTTCTTCCATTTGCTTCGCTGTTGGAGCTCAGCCATGTACTCCCGGCGCCATCGCTCCCAGAATTGCTGCCTTATTTGTTCGATACGTTGGTATCTAGTCGGGTTCTTAGTGTTGATAGGTGGTGACGGAAGCGATATCAATGGTCGACCGATCAGAAAGTGCCCTGGAGTGAGGGGATTTAAGTCCATGGGATGGGATGAAAGTGGGGTGAGCGGACGGGAATTCAGTATAGCTTCTATTTGTGAAAAAAGTGTAGTCAACTCCTCGAAGGCAAGATAGGCATTGCCAGTTGCGCGTTTTAAAAGGTTCTTTGAGGAACGAACTCCGCTCTCCCAAATACCTCCGAAGTGGGGTGAATAGGCCGGACTAAAAATGAATTTTATGCCTTCATTCGCTGCGAAGTCCGACACTGACTGACGACTGGATCGTAACATTTTGCCCAACTCATTGTTTGCGCCCACAAAGTTTTTGCCATTGTCGCAATAGATAATGTTAGGCTTGCCTCGACGTGACGTGAACCTGCGTAGACACATAATAAATGCCGCGGTTGAAAGGTCGCTGACTACCTCAAGATGCAAGGCTTTGACGGCTAGACAAACAAAAATGCATAAATACGCCTTTGTTACACGGTTTCCTTTACCCTTTTTGGAAGAGATCATAAAGGGACCCGCAAAATCGATCCCGCAGGCACTAAAAGGAAAATTCTCATTAACTCTAACATCCGGTAAATTACCCATTATAGGCTGTATTGTTTTGGCGCTCATACGGGTACAGATAGTACACTGTTTACTGATAGCGCGAACCAAGTTTCTGCCTCCCAAAGGCCAGAAATTCTCACGAAAAGCGGAAAGGACGAGTTGGGGACCTGCATGAAATAGTTTGTTGTGTTCATGTTGCAGTAATAATTTAGTAAAGTGATGCTTTGCATCTAGTATGATAGGGTGTTTTTTGTTATAGTCGAAAGCAGATTGTTCTAACCTACCCCCTACCCTAATTAGACCGTTACTGTCAACAAAGGGATTCAAAGGTAATAGTCGACTTTTGTTGGAAACTGGTCTACCTTGTTTGAGATAGGATATTTCATTTGGGAAAGATGCTAACTGACTGAACTTTAATAATAGTGTCAGTGAGGATTCTAGTTCGGCTGTTGTTAGGGGACCGCTAAGCTTGTCTGTGTTTGGTGTGCAGTTATTTATAAAGCGTAGAACGTATGCATAGGTTCTTTTTAATTTCAGATAGTTTGAATGGTCTTCAAAAGTGATTGTAGGCTGCCTATTAGAACTGTCATCAACCGTCAAATGAACTTTAACTTCAGCTTCTGGTAAGTCATGAGGGCTGAGATGTGGTTGGGTAGGCCAATCCGAAGTTTCTTTCTTTAAGAAGGAAGGACCCTCCCACCACAACAAACACGAACGCAGATGCTGTGGCTCAACACCCCGTGAACCTAAATCGGCTGGATTCAAATTGGTAGGAGTATGCTTCCATTGAAAGTCCTGAGTTAGCATATTGATTTTATTTACTCTATTGCGTACGAAAACTGGTAGTGTTTTGCTTTGTGATTTTAGCCAGCAAAGCACCACTGTTGAATCGGTCCATAAGAACGTATCTCTGACACTGCATGGTATTGCTTCCAAAACCTTTGAGCATAGCTGACTACCAAGTAGCGCCGCGCACAATTCTAAGCGCGGGATCGTCAGGCTTTTAATGGGTGCTACTCTTGTTTTGGCACAAAGCAACGTAACATTAATACTGTTATCTGCATTATAAGATCGAACGTAACAACAAGCAGCGTATCCATTCTGAGAAGCATCGACAAATATATGCAAGTCTACCGGCTTCGCGAAGCAGTCACTTAACACATGGCGAGGTAAGGATAATTGGGAGATATAGTGTAAGTTATTTATAAAATTGAACCATTGCTTTTCATATGGTTGTGGAACTGGATCATCCCAGTCCAATTTTGCATTCCATAAGCCTTGCATGAGCATTTTAGGTAGAATGATACAGCACGACACCAAGCCTAGAGGGTCGAATAGCTTGCATGTGGTAGAAATAATTATTCTTTTAGTTACGATTGGATTAACCTCAATACTACTGGGGAATTGAAGGCTGTCTTCTTTAGGTGCCCATTTCAGACCCAACACATTACCTTCAGTACTAAAATCAAGTGGCGAGGGGTTAGTTTTAAAATCAATGGGACTGTTTGAAGTATCAAATATTTGTGGGCAGTTCGTCTTGAACTTTCTCAATGGAAATCCTGCTGAGGCTAAGACTTTGGTTACCTTTGTGTAAATATGTTTTAATTCTTGCTCAGTGAAACTACCAGTATTTAAGTCGTCTATGTAAAAATGAGATCTGATGACATTGGCCACTATTGGATCTTGACATTCGAGTGCAAGCTGGAGAAGACACCTAGTACTTAAAAACGGAGCCGATGCCATGCCATAAGTGACTGTGTTTAATTGTTTTATTTTTATATGTTCATGAGCATGTTCTCGCCACAATATCAATTGCAGATGGCGCTGCGATTCGTTTAAATTGACCTGCCGATACATTTTTTCGATATCTGCAGTCAGTACAAATGGATAAACACGAAAGCGAATAAGAATCGAAAACAAATCACTTTGTATTACTGGACCTACAGCTTGAATGTCATTTAAAGATTTTGATGTGCTAGTCTTAGCGGACGCGTCGAACACTACTCTCAATTTTGTAGTTTCATGATTTTCTCGTACTACACCGTGATGGGGTAAGTAACAGCCAAATGGAGGTCTGTCGATTTCTAGTAAGTGACCTAACTTTTCATATTCCTTCAAAAAATCAGAATATTGTTGTTTTAAAGTAGGATTTTTATCTAATTTCTTTTCTAGCGATAAAAAACGTTTCATAGCCATTGGGAATGAACTACCTAGAGCCTCCTGAGCAGACTCTTTTAGTGGCATCATGACTGAAAATCGACCATCTGATAAGCGGTGGGTATTGGCTACGAAATGGGATTCACAAAACTGTTCATCTGTCGAAGTATCATTTTCTGTGGGTAGCTCTTCTATCTCCCAAAATTTTTGTATAGACTTATGGATGTCTTGAAGTGACGATTGGGTTTGCACAAAATTGCATTGTACGTTGTTGCCTTTGAAGTGACCTGTTGGACCAGCTACTAGCCATCCAAAGACGCTTTCTAGTAAGATAGGGTTATTTGGACCTAGTGGAATTCTGTTAGACGAGACGATGTCGAAGAAATGATCAGCGCCTAGCAAAATATCCAGTTCTGAAGGTTTGTAAAACGTTGGATCGGCTAATGTTACATTATCGGGTAGGCCTAACCGCTTAACATCAACTTGAACATTAGGTAAGTGGCCAGTCACCTTGGGAATAACAAAGCAATTGATATTTCTTGCGAATGAGCTAGTGCGTGATTTTATGTTCACCTGACACCGCTCTGTTATAGGACAAGCCACTCCATTAATGCCTGACACGTTTAGTATATCTATATTTTCAGTCGATAGGCCTAATTTCTCTTTAAGGTTGTTCGTGATGAATGAAGACTGGCTGCCAGTATCTAGCAACGCGCGAGCAAGGCAAGTAGTTTTATTTTGTTCGTTAATAACTTTTATTTGTGCAGTACATAGGAAGACTTGTCCGTAAGAATTCGCAGCCAAGCTAACAGGAACACTAGAAGACTCGCGAACCTCGGTAAGTACCTTATTTGTGTTAACTTTGTGCAATAATGTGTTATGTTTTTTCTTACAGGAACGGCAAGACCCCTTTAAATTACACTGGGCATTGGAATGTCCACCTCGCAAACAGTTTGTACATAACTTGTGCTTTGATACCTCGCCTAGCCTTTCCTCAACACTCAACTCTCTAAACTTATCGCATTGATGCACGAGATGAGGCTGATCACAAACGGGACAAGTTTTGTTTTGCGGCGTGCCCTTAGCGTTTGAGAAGGTGGCAAAAGATTTAGTGGTTCTGCTTTCTTTGTTATTATTATTACCTTGGGTAGACTTGTTTTCTGAATTGCGATAGTTGGCAGTTTCTAAAACATTCGCCCTATTTTCTATGAATTTTTTAAAATCGTCTAAAGTGGGTAGGTTAGACAATCTGCCTTTGTATTCTTCCCACTTATTGCTAGTACTAGAATCTAGCTTTGCTGACGCCAAGAATATCACCAGCGGGTCCCAATTTTTAGTGGGAACGTCCAACGTATTTAAAGCATTTAAGTTTTTAGACACCTGATCAATTAAATACCGCAAAGCCTTGAAAGATTCTCTTTGTATGGTATTATGGTTTACTAATGCGTTCAAGTGGTTATTGATCAGAATATTCTTATTGTTGTATCGATTGCACAATGTATCCCAAGCAAGCTCATAATTCTTCGCGACAAAGTCCAACGATCTAATTACGACACTGGCACCCGACTGTAAAGAATTTCTTAAATAGTGAAATTTATTGATGGGCGCAATCGAGTCGTTGTCATGGATAAGGGTTTTAAAAGTATCCCTGAATTCAAGCCATTTTGCATAACTACCATCGAAAGTGGGCAGATTAATAATCGGAAGCTGAACTGAATTATTATTATGACCATGACAACAACCCGAGGTTGCTCCATTCGAAGCGTGATCTTCTTTAATTTTAGGTGAAAACAAATCTATCAGTTCTTGAGCATAAGCTATTTGTGTAAAAAACTCAGTTTCGGTAATATCTCGTTCTGAAATCTGTTCATCCAAATTATCAGAATATTCTTCAATCTCTGCTTGTACGCGATCAAAGTTACACATTAATTCCTTTAGTTGATTTAATCTTAAAGAAATTTCTTTAATCTCTAGATTCGTTAAGCTGGTTATGTCAGAAATGTTATATTTTTCCATAAATGTTTTTATAACTGTTAGCCGACTTCGAAATCCCGCACGTTTTTTAACTAGCAACTTCAAATAATCCTTAACATCGGGCTTACCGGTTGAATCTATTTTTAATAGAGGAAGCGGACTTTTAACCTTAGTGGTAGTTTCTTTTTCAGCCATTTTAGACATAAATGAGTGGGGCAAAATAAAAGAAATCACAACAAATTAAAAAAAAAAAAACAATCCAGTAGACAGTAGTCCAAACCTCACAGCCGCTGCCGAGCCCGTCAACCGGGAGCAGCGCACGATAAGCCGGCGCGGCGCGTGGTTGCAGGCAGAAGCGCCGAGCGCGCCAACACACTGGCCGCGCTAGGGGACCCGCGCGCGAGAGCGCAGAGCAACAGCGCGGGTACCGGGCACCCGCTCGAGCGTGGACGTCGGGTCGGTAATGCCGGCAATGCAAATTGAAGTTCGTTGAAATTTCTAGATACAACACACAATTTTTTTTATTTTAAACGGGTAGGTGAATTTATTAAAATGGAACAAAGAACTAGCTTGACTTTAGAAATAAAATAATTTACGAGTTGGTTTAACTATTAATTGATAAGCATTTTAATGACAAAACAATAGAAAGAAAGCTAGTTGCAAACTGGGTAAGCTAAGGGCACCAAATTAGGCGATAAAAAGTTGCCGGTAATTAAGCAGATGTTTATAACAAATGTTTTTGCAAAATAAGTTAGTTGCAATATTAGTTGTAAAATGAAGTGTGAACGTGCTCAGCCGGCCGGTAGTGATAGTTAATAATTTCAATTTGAAATTATTACGATAGCTGTCAATAAAATTAAGCGTGAATTACCGTTTGCATAATAAGTACATTAGGAAGATACGCGTTAAGCTAGATACCTTCCTACGCTTCGATCGGTTAGCATTCACTTAGTACCGCAAATAGAAGTTGGAAAATAATAAGTAGGTGAACGGAAATGTTGGAATGTAAGTGTTTAAAGGAACGGGCTTACTTCCTTTCGGTGATGACCTCTGGTGTTCTGCAAGCCCTCGAAGTCCTGTCACGGTCGCCACTTATGTTCGGGCGAAGTCCAAACACAGAATTACTTTGAAGGTTTATATTTCGTAGGTTAAGCACGGTTATAGGTACATAGGTATTTTTAAGTAATATGGTACGTAGACGTTCACAGTCGCTGTTGGTGGCCGACTGCCCGCCGCGCGCGCCGGTGTGCCGCGGCGACGACGATCCCCCCTCGGTGTGGAGGCGCCCCCGCGCCCGGAACTGGTTTGCGGCGCAAACAAGTAGATTGAGTCAATAAAGTAAAAACAAATTGTCAAAAGTCAAAACGTTTATTTCAATTAGGCCATTAAACGGCACTTTTGAACGTCATCAGATTGAACTACATAGTCATCAAAAATCGACTCTCGATTTTTTTTTTGTATTGGTAAAAACCATAAAATTATTTACAATTAGTTGAATGTGTCTGTAAAATTACGGTGTTGCCGATTAAAGGGTTAATTACTCAAAAACTCGTGAGATGGCTATATGTTTGTTTTTTACTTTTTTTTTAATACATTTTGAAAATAAATTTCTTTCATACCTACCTGATTTGACTTATATATGAATTAAAATTAATTAAAAAAAAACTAATTTTCCTGATATGAGGTCATTTATTATGTTGCCTTTCTTGTTTCTTATAAAATAGATTTATATTTACATTATAAATGCCAACTTGAAAAAAAAATCGATTAGAAATCGATCTTTTAGACCTCGATTTTTTTGTGAATCGATACCTCAGCTTACAATTTGGATCGATTTAAAAATCGATTATTTTCGGAAAGAATCGCCATCCCTATGGCAGAGCCTGATGTAACAACTATGTTAGCACACAATAAATATTTGAGTGACCTATTTGAAATTTTCAAGGGCTCACGAATAACCTTTTATCGTCTCTCCCGCGTAGGTAGTAGAGGATTTTACTACCTACTTTAAATAATTCATGCTTCTCAAGCATATGTTTTTTCCAGCGTAACCTTGATTTATATAAAATATTCATTTTAAAAGTTATTGCTCTTACATAAATTAGGTTTTAGAGACAGAAAAAGATGTTTCGTTTTATAAGGCGCGATTTTCACACTAGATTTTTTCTTGGAAATAATTTGTTCTAAAAATACGGTACATTTTTAGGACGTTTTTTCTTAGGGTTAGACTGCAAATATGCCTCACTGCTTGCTTTTTATTTAAATACTAGCAGCGCCCCGCGGTTTTACCCGCGTAGTTCCCGTTTCCGTAGGAATATGGGGATAAAATATAACCTATGTTACTCAGGGTGAATGTAGCTTTCTAATGGTGAAAGAATTTTTGAAATCGGTCCAGTAGTTTTTGAGTTTATTCGTTACATACAAGAATATAAAAATACAAATATTTCCTCTTTATAATATTAGTACCTATAGATATATTTTTTGCTATATAAATTCGTCTACATAATGAGCTATTCTTGTACATGGTTAGAATAAATTGGGTACTCTTGTTGTTTTCTTAAGGATTTTGATCATGCCCAATGTATATATGTATGTATATACCTATACATTGTGTATGATCCACGTCCACGATAGCAAAAAAGAATAAACAACTCAACTAAAATAATTTGCTTTTTAAAAATAACAGTTTTTTTTAATTTATTTATGTTTGTAACCGTTGTGCTGTGTCTGTTCTGAATAAAAGTTTTTCTATTCTTTCTATTCTATTCTAAGAGACCATTTTCTTCAGATTGCTTGAATAATGGCTTTTTTAATTTATAAATTTCAGTGATTGACATTAATAAATGATTAATTATATTTATTTTGTAAGTAGGTTGTAAATAACACTTTTACACGTCAATCTTTTTTGGTCGTTATAAAATAGATGAGGCCATTGTTTCCTAGCTGACTACCCTGAGAAGAAACACCGAAACAAACTCAAAGTCCCTTATAAAGTTCATATAATTGTACTGGTCAAATCATATGAGAACCATGTAAGTTGATGTCTGAAGTGGTCTTTTGAGGAAAGTACAGTGGACCTGTCCAGATTTTTCCAGTTTGGGTCGTCCAGTTTTATAAAACATCAGTTACCCTCCTTCAGGAATAGTCTAGTAAAATACGATATCTCTAAAGAACAGGCGGTCGCCATCTTGTCTTCTTTTTTCTGAATGTAATATAGCCTTCAGCACTTTTCACGACTTTTAATGATTTGATTAAATCGGTCCAGTCGTATAGCCCTCAAGGCGTGCCAAAAATAGGTACTCGAATATACATAATCTCAACAACATTACCCTCCCTTGGGGCAGTCGAGTAAACACGAGCAAACCTATTGTCACCCCCAATTATTGTCTTTAAACTATAGGACCTACTCGTGCGTTTGTTCCTTTATCTCTTCAAGGACATATTTTGTCGCAGGTGTCTGAAAATGGTCTGTGTTTAGCACTGGACGTTGTAAGGTCATGTTCACGGCCACGAGCGAAGCGATTTATGTCAAACAAATGCACGCGATTTCATGCTGTGGCATGACTTGTCAGTGGTGGCAGCTACTTAGTAGACTGTGACCACAGTATTACAAATACTGTGCTGTGACTGCGTGTGTACCTACTCTAAACTGATAGGTACGGCATCGGCGCAGTAAGCAAGTACATAATATATTGATTCAGATGCGCTAAATCGCTCGTCACTTGTTTTCGACATGAGAATTATGCGCGCTAAAATGGTTGATCTACACATATACGGGCCCTGAGTCGCCGCGGCTCTGGAACGCAAAAGGCACTAGGAGGAACACGGTTGGGTTTTAGTCAGTAAGAGTCTGACGATCCCTTTCGCTCCATCCAGAGCGGAAGAAGTCATTTGATGATTTCCCATCCAGAAAAAAAAAGGCACGGCCCGAATCATGTGAATTTTTACGCACCAAACTGTCACCCCGCGATGACCCGTTGCATGTTCTACAAAGTCTCCACAATCGCTCACGCTTAACGCTCATCGCTTGAGCGTGTAACTTGTGGCAAAGCAGCATGGCCTTTATAGTTTGAATAGTGCCTATTCACACTATTTTACTGATACCAAGTCTCTTAACATATAGTTTCTTTTGGCCTATTGTTGAATGCCTATTCTGGTTTTGATTGGCTGGCTGATGGAATGTTTGGAAATACATAATACCTATATACAGACTGACAGACTGATGTCAGGCACAAGTGTTGCCAGAAGAAAAAAACGAATATGAATCGATTCCACGGAAGCTTGAATGCACTTGTCACTCGATTATCATACATATTCTCCGATTTTACCGATTTATTCATAATCGATTAGTAGTAATTCAGACATTATTTAATTGATTATTTAGTTTCATTAACTCAATTTAAGTTTTCTCGCTTTCTAGGTAGAAACATGGTTCTTTATACTTTCCTTTAGAGAAATATAACAGTTTTTTTAATACACATTTCAACTAGTTAACGTTGGGCCCAGAAGTCCTTGCCTAGTCTTTTCTCAACTTTATTGGTGTCGGCTTCCTGTCAAACTGATTTCAGCTGAATACCAGTATTTGATTACGTGGAGCGACTGCCTAGCTAACCTCCACAACCCAGTAACTGGGTAGATGTCCAAGTAGTACCATTTGTTACTTCCCGGCAAGACTTGGGTCAGATTTTCTAGCTTCTGACAATTCGTACCGACTGCCAAAGATCTAAATGACAGCTCAAATGACAGCTGGGACCAACGGCTTAGCGTGCTTTCGAAGAGTTTTGGTATGTCCCGATGGTCAACCCATCCACAGACTGACCTCGGCAAGCGTTGCTTAACCTTGAAGATTGACCCGTGCGGTTTTTCTCATTTCTTTCTTTCTTTTACTTTTCAAAGGACATCTCTAAAACCTCCCTCCTATCTCCCCTCCACTTATTTCTGTTTACTTTAGTTACACACATACAGCTAACCACACTTCAATGGTAAAAAAATTACATTGACAGTGCCTTAAAGTTATAGCAATAAGGACTGTTTTCGCAGTTCAATGACATGATTTTGACCATACCTCTGAGTACTCAGCCCAGTTTATGTATCTTGGATTGTTATGCTACCCACGTACGCAAAAATATACCTTTTTTAAGGAACAGTGTCACCTGTACATATTATTTTGTTTAAGGCCTTATTCTGGGGGTTTTCCTTTGAGAGGTTTATTGAAAATTACTGATAAATAACGTACCTACTTTCACAATCTGAACTTGTAAAACTACTGATTTTTTATTACTAGTAGCGCTCCGCGGTTTCATCCGCGTGCTTCCCGTTCCCGTGGGAATACGGGGATAAATTGTTGCCTATGTTACTTGTTATCTTGATGATGGAACACTTGGAGCCAATGCAAATTCGGTATTAAATGATCTACAATTTTTCGTTTCGATTCCCGCACGGAACAAATATTTGTATGGCCTAGAGATAGTTGTTCCGGGTCTGGCTGTTTGTGTATGTGAGTTTATATGTTTGTAAACGCACCCATGACACGGGTGAAATTCCTAGAGTGGGGCAACGTTGAAAAACAAAAAGAAATAAGATTAGTATTGAAATATAAAATGTATATTTGAAAATGAAAATAATATATCTAGTTTTAATTTCCGCGAATATTAGTGGGTCGGTAATGGTGTTGGGTTTTGCTTTGCCTTCCTGCTTGTGCATAAAATCCTTGCATTTGCCTAGTAATCTTGCATGTGCATAATATAGCGGGCGGAAGGGAGGTGCATACCTGCAACCCACTAATATTCGCGGAAATTAAAACTAGATATAATTATTTTTTTCATTTTCAAATTTAAAATGGATTTCCGCAAAGTAACGCCTGACTCAATCAATTTTATAAAATGTCCATGTTTCTAGGTTAGGAGAACACGTTAATCTCAGGTCCAAGGGGTTATCTCAGCAGATATATCGTTTTAAATTACTTTTGTCACAAGAGACTCTATCTACCTAAATGTTTAAACTAGGGATGTTTAAAATTCAAAGCATTTATTTTAATCTAGCTTTTGGTCGCGACTTTGTACGCGTAGTACTTAGTATCTAGTATCTATATTTAATTTTTGCAATGATAATTGAGAATGAATTACCAATGAAATAGACTTGGAACGGGTAGATAAACAGTTATGATATATTTCAATAAAAAAAAACATAGTTAAAAAGTCTGTATATTTGTTACTAGATAATAGTAAAATACGTAAGATTATAAAACATCTTGAGACATTGTAAACTCTCGATAAATTGTCAACTGAACATTCGGAATACTTTTTACGCATTTTTACTTTTTACGAGTAAGCTCTTAATTTGCATGTAAAAATTGTAATTAATTATTTTTGTATGCCTATAATAGGCTGATCATAGCGCACATTACCCTAAAACATGTCCAACCACTGTACCTATGTATCACAAATAAAATATTTCTGATTTCTGATTTCTGATCAGAATTTGACAATCAATAATCTCTCGAAGTCTTTCCGAGAAATTGTGAACCGACATAAACTGACGACATGTTGGAAGAAAGCAGAAGAAAGAAAACGAGTTTATTTGGCACAATCGAGACACACAAAATACACATCATAAAAACTTAATTCTAAAACAAGAAAAGAAATGCGTGTCCTGCGGCTGCGCCAAATAGGTTCAGTTCAGCATAATGCCAGACAACTTATTGCCTGACGCTGGTTTTCAACTGAACCTTCCTGAAGTGCACGGATGTAAATCAGCTCCGCGAGGTAGTAGATATTAAGATAAATATATAAGTGTTCTGTGTTATGTAGATATATAAGAGTATGTGGTAAATTATATGATGTTACATATGATGTTGGCGACCTATCAGTGTACAGTTCTATAATTTATCGGATTTTCTGGCCTAGCTAAGTAGCGGAACATAGGGCACAGGGAACTTAGGGCTCGCGACACGGATAGGTTTGGTTCGAATGGTATGATGGGAGTCAGAGTGGTCGAGCGAACTTAGGTGCTTTCATGCCATTAATGTTGGTTTTTTAAACCCTTTTTTTTTTTTTTTTTTTTTCTGGATGGGAAATCATCAAATGACTTCTCCCGCTCTGGGCGGAGCGGAAGGGAGTGTCAGACTCTTACTGACTAAAACCCACCCGTGATCCTTCTTGTGCCCTTTGCGTTCCAGGGCCGCGGTGACTCTTTCGAACAAATTCCGCAACCCTAGCAGGCACTGACCCTATGGGGCCCCGTCTAATTTGCTGACGGCTCTTTGAGGCGCGCGTGGAACACGACGCGCCGTCGACTCGGGCCTGGTTGCTATCGGACGGCGAGCCACCCATAGCTCGCCATCCGCAGGCCCGCGCCTACGGTGGCCGGGAATCGCCCTGCGTTTCCCGACGCCCGGGGCGTCTTCTTCTGTTGCGGCGGCTGGAGCGAGGGGCATCCCTCTCTCGCACGCGCTCCGCCTCCTCCTTCGCTAGCATTACTGCTTCGCAGAAGGAGGCGACCGCTTCCCATGCCTCCTCGCTCCGGACCATGGCCCGAACCAGGGCCGGACGCGAGAGGTCGCCGCCGCCGATCGCCTCGACGAGGACACGGCGGTGCTCCGCCCAAGCAGGGCAGACCTCCACCGTATGCTCCACCGTGTCCTCCGGGCGATCCACACAGTGATGACACCCGGACGTGTCCTCCCGCTGGAGGTTTTTTAAACCCTGCAGACAGAAAAACCGTCTTCGGTTAGAATTTTGGAATTGTAATACTACACGTTTCGTTGCTTGCTCATCATCTGCCTAGCCTTATCCCAATTATATTGGGCTCGGCTCCCAGTCAAGCCAGTTTCAGCTGAATACCAGTATTTGCTATACTTGCTATTATATGCAATTTCTGACATCAACAGATTAGAGACAGTCAAATTTTACATGGGCCATGGTCCATATGGCCCATTATATATATCATATGCATCAGTGACAACATGATTTATGAATCATGAACTGAGCAGTGCCTGCTAGGGTTGCGGAATTTGTTCGAAAGAGTCGCCGCGGCCCTGGAACGTAGAGGGCATTAGGAGGAATATGGGTGGGTTTTAGTCAGTAAAAGTCTGACACTCCTTTCCGCTCCGCCCAGAGCGGGAGAAGTCATTTGATGATTTCCCATTCAGGAAAAAAGGTATGTCGTAATCGATGTAATTTTCAGCACGTGATAAGTATGGATGAATATCAATCGTACTGTCCCAATTTTTACATATACAATGTACATACACTAAATATTGATTATAAAGTCCTCGAAAGCGTTGTAAGTAGCATGTGCTCGTTCTCGCGTAGTTAGGTCATAAAACCGTGAAATTGTATTGCGAAAGTTTTTTATTAAAATCCGGAGCATCCGTGCGAGGATTAACATTACATTCGGCAAAATTGTAACCATCTTCATCTCGACAAAATATTAGGAAAGGATACTGCAATGAATCATAATCTCAATCAGTTTTATTGATTTTTTGAAGCCGATCGCCACGAGTAAGTAGTACAATGTCACTCCGGTCACATTCTTGGCTGACTAACGAGATAGCGACTGTATTTGTACTTTGTACTTGGTGCATAATAGCGACCCTAGTGAGATCCAGTTGGTTTTTATCAGCAGTAATTACTACAAATTAGTAATTATTACGATGGATTATGCTGGCCATCCTGCATCTTCTGGTCGCCGGAGAGGTCCATCAGACTCGTGCTGCCTAAAACCACACAGATTTTCCCTTGTACTGAGGCTCCGGATGTGTATGTGACTTCCGCTGCCCCGGCCCACCATGTCCAATGCAATATGTATCGTCCCGTTATAGTCGCAGCATAAGCATAATCAGCCTTTTAATGTTCCCACTGCTGGGACACAGGCCGTCCTCTCTAGGAGAGGGAATGGGCCGTAATCCACCACGCGAACCCAGTGCGGGTTGGTGAATGTCTTTGAATGTTTGGTTCTAGGACATGCCGGTTTCTTCACGATGTTTTCCTTCACTGTTTCGAGAGCAGTGGTGATGAAATTAATTACACAAAGTAATGCGCCTGACTATGATTGAACCAGCGACCTTCAATTCGTAAGTTGGGGCCGTTACCACTCGGCCACTACTGCTCTCTCGGCCACCACTGCTCTATGGTCGTAAATCCTTTTAATTCTTAATGATGCGCGCATGGAATACTACGAGCCGCCATCTTGGGTCCCGATTGACACAGTTGGCAACCCTATGGTTGGTAACCCTATGTAAAGTGGTTATCCCCACAAGACATACCTAGTTGGAAGATTCCAACTAGGTATGTCTTGTGGGGATAACCACTTTTGATAAAAAAAAAACTCTTATCGGTAAGTTATTTTTATCTTCTGCCTAAAAGTAAAGTCATTAAAATTACGCGTACCCAGTATTGGCTTTAATGTTTATCAAGAGTGACCACTGGGAGAGGATGTGCCATCGACCACTGTTGTAACAACTTTGTATTTTTTTTTTAAACAAAATATGTACGGAATGCTGTGTGTTTTAAGCTTGGCGCTTTGCGTGGGTTTGACGCATTCCTGGGGTAAGTTTTTTTGCTTATAATCACTTTTACATTTATGTATCTGCATTATGAAAAAAATATGGATCTGTTTAGTCCGTGAGTTAAATAATAGAAAAAAATAGACACGTATTTTTTGCTTTATGAAATAAAAAAAATGGCGAAGATAAAAAGCATAAAAAATCAGGAGTACATACGGAAAATCTACCATTTTCCGTAATATAGACGTGTTACTACTGGTTCTTCTTCATCCGAAACGAGCAATTCGATCCGTGTACTGGCTTCTGACGCCTAAATGCCCATGTAGGCCTATGTGTTTGTTTCTTTATTTGGTTGATTTAGCTATCATGAACCATAAGGTCTGAGTGCTCATGGAATTTTTCATGATACCAGCCAACACAAACATAAGTACACAAACTTAAAAGCAAAGTTAAGTCGCTCTTCACGTGATCAGAGGGCTGGCTTAAGACGGGACTGCAATTAGGGTCAGTGCCTGCTAGGGTTGCGGAATTTTTTAGAAAGAGTCACCCCGGCCCTGGAGCGCAAAGGGCACTAAAAGGATCACGGGTGGGTTTTAGTCTTTAATGTCTGATACTCCCTTCCGCTCCGCCCAGAGCGGGAGAAGTCATTTAACAATTTCCCAACCAGAAAAAAAGGGGCTGGCTTGTTCTTCGACTAAAGCTATGCTGACGAATTTTTCAATCCCCTACGACTTCTTAAACAGCTTGTACATTTAGAATCTAAATATATATAACTCAAAAGTGACTGACTGACATAGTGATCTATCATCGCACAGCCCAAACTACTGAACGGATCGGGCTGAAATTTGGCATGCAGGTAGATGTTATGACGTAGGTATCCGCTAAGAAAGGATTTTGATTAATTCTACCCCCAAGGGGATAAAATAGGGAATGAAAGTTTGTATGAAACTTCGGGCTGAGAGTTTCAAAATCGGGGGTAAAGTAAATATTCCAAGCGGAAGAAGTCGCGGGCAGAAGCTAGTTTATACATATTAGTATTAGTTTGTAAACGATATTATATTGTTTTAGATTTAGCCGTATCTCATGGCGATCTCCTTGACTTTTATACCAACGATATCAAAAGAAACAGCGTCCGTTTCGATTCCCACAATCTCGGAGCTTTGGCGTACAATGAAGTTCACAACTCAATACTATACGTTGACAAACACAGTGATGGTGACGCTATATGTGGTTACAACATCTCTTCTATAGAAAACGAATGTTTCATCGAGAGGAACGGCAGAAACATCCACGATATCGCCTTCGATCCGGCCACAGAATTACTGTTCTTCAGTGACACAAAAGAACGAAGCATTAATTGGGTCTCATTGAAATCGGGATCTACTCGAAATCGTTATGGAAACCTTCTTCTCAAGCTGGATCACGGGACCCCCACTGATGTAGCAGTGGACAGTTGTAGAGGGTAGGCTTGCTTTCATACTAGCTTACTTTCAACAATATAATTGCTCACTTTCTACTGCATACTTATACTACTATTGCTCACAATCACACGCTCTTATTCAAACACCCATTAACAACAAACATACACTACAAGTGCTCAGAAACACGCGCTCACTAACTCACACTCACACCCCACAGGCCTAAGACATACATAATTACTAACAGCTTATAAAATATGTAAAAAAATTATTGATAAATAATAATTAACACCGTTAACTTGTTGTCTTAAATCATATTTAATTTTAAAAATCCATTGGACGAACATTGTCTCTTAAAATACAGGTTTATCCTAGTTTAAGAGGCAGGGTCATAAACTTTTTTGTACAGATTTAACAACAACCGTTTTATAATAAGTACGTGCTATCTGTAAATAAACATTTATTATTATTATTATTTAATGCACAAGTCAATAACATCCTGTTTGACAAATGATGTTTCAACCGATTTAAAAAAAGAATAACTTTTGATTTTGATTTTTTGACGGACGGACATCAAAGGCTTACCAGAAATTAGTTAACCTTTTAAAAAAAGGTTTACTCTTTTTTTTTCAAATTTTTACATCGTGTATCTGTGTGTGCCTAACCTTGTTGGTAGTTATATTTTCGAGCCGTTTGGGGTTGAAACTCTCGGGTCATGGGGTCCAAGCGCTCATAACTTATATAAAGATTTGTCAAAACGTTTAGTTGACACTTCTTGTGACCCAAGGGCTGGCTTTTACCTTGGACAAAGGATAAGCATAGCCATACAGCGTGGTATTGCTGCCAGCCTTTTGGATACATTACCAGTGGCCAGCGATGCGGAGGAATTTTTCGACGCCTTGTTTTGACTATTTCAAAGTCAAAGTCAAAGTCAAAGTCAATTCATTTATTTCAACTAGACCATTAACGGCACTTTTGAACGTCAAAATATTTGAAAATAAAAATATTATAGTGACTCTAGTTGTCCATTCGCAAAAAGTAGATTCTTATGGAGAAGAACGGAAGAAGAAACTCCATAGTTACTCTTTTCAAATATGTAGTTTTACAATATTTTGTATACATTAGCCAATTGGTTATATGTGAGGACGATGCACCCGAATAAAACTAAGTACTATACTATTAACAGGTACAACAAAGAAACAACAGCAGAGGTAAAATTAATAAATTTGCTAGTCAGGGACATAGTACTCACATATTTACAATTTAGTTTTAGTTAGTAAAGTGTTTTTATTTTAATGTAAATATATAGTAGTGATTCTTTGATTAGATATCTATTTAATAAAAGGTGTAAAATGTTTTTAAAAAAGATGAATATATTTTACAGTTACGTTTACTGGATCAACACTTACCAGTCGACGCCCACAATAGAGAGAGCTCGATTTAATGGAACTGAGACACAAGTTATAATGAATATTATTTCATTACCTATAAACACCACTTACCAACTTGTACCACATAGCCTGACTATTGATCTACAGACAAATAAAATGTACTGGAAAGAGCCCATAAACAGTACAGTTTACCGCATTTGCTACGCAGATTTGAACGAGCCAAACAAAACAAAATTGTCGAAAATACGATTAACCAACTATAGATTGGCTAATCCAACAACAAATACAATGGCAGTTTCAAAAACCAACCTCTTCAGTATTTCCTGGTGTTCTGAATGTAACATGTATGTTTCGAAATTAGGAAAGATGAAATGGACAGGTGTAGAAAAAATTAACTGGCATATTTATAATCAGACTGTCAGTATGGTCGCCAATTACAAAATTAAAGATCAGATTCAGGACATTCAAGATTGTGAAGCTCTAACGAATTTGGAACCAAATAAATGTGATGTTCCGTTTTGTGTCCATGGTGAGAAAGTTATTGGACACACACTTTGCAAATGCACACGTGGGTACATCGGTGAGCGATGCGACGTTTCAGTGTGTGACAACAACTATTGTTTGAAAGGCAACTGCAGTGTCAATGATGATGGACTTCCTGAATGCAGGTAACGCATATTTTAAACTTTGAATTTTTAACTTCTATGTGCACACTTTTTCACGGATAATACAGTATGTTAACTAACAGAGGGTGTTCACGTTAACCCGCAATAGTAGCTTCCATATATGATAAAAAATAATATTACTTTTCAAAAACAAAATGTTTTTATTTTTTTAATATTAAAATATTCACTAAAAATGTTAAATTGATACGTTAAAGAAACACTCTGTACACGCGTACTTGCCGGTTTGGGCATTGCTACTACGAGTGGGTACTATTCCGCGCTACTATTCTGATTTTAAACAGCATGTTTCGAATTCATTGTAATTTTTTTTTTAATTCGGATTATTTTATGCTTATTTTTCTATTCTGATATTTTTATTTTAATCTATTAATGATATAGATTAACGAATTTAAGGGAACGCCCTCTGTTATTTAACATACTGTATCCTTATGTTGTTCCAGATGTGATTACGGTTTTTCTGGGGAGAGATGTGAAGTCGAGGAGTGTCGCGGTTTCTGTCTGAACGATGGCGTCTGCTCCCTGGATGAGGAAGATGAACCTTTCTGCGAATGTGTTGATGGATACCAGGGATCAAAATGTGAAGTTGCTCAAACAGCCACAACGACAATCTCCAGCATTTCTACAGCCACGGCAGAAATAAAACCCTAACTGATTTATTAACAAATTTATTATTTTATTTTATTTATTAAAAAAAAATAGCTCCTGATCCTAATATTTTATCTGTATAAAGCGAAATAAAAATCATGTTTTTGAGCAAAATGTTTCTAGACAAATTATTGAAGCTAGACTTAGTTACGCTTGAGCGTATATGCCGTACGGCATTTCATACAAATTTTAAAGTCGTTATTTTGCGAATACTATTTATCGAAAATGTTTTCAACTGACTTTTTAGACCTATGTATCCTGTTTGTATGTGTAAAGTTTCATTAAAATCGGTTCAGTTATTTCGCAAAATTTTCAAGTCACTATGACTTGAAAATTTGTGTGAAATGCCATACGGCATACACGCTTTTAAGAAAGTTGTTTCATGCCCCCAGTTTGTAAGTTTTATTTTATACTTATTAGTAAAACTGTTTATTAGAAAATGACGGTATTCAATTTATTTGTAATGATATTGATATGATAAAATTCGCCGTTAATAGGCACTAACCATCTGTCAACTTTACTCCTCTCTTTGGAATAACTAAAATTACATCTGAGTTAAGCACTTGCTACCCCTGAACAACAAAATGTATAAAATAATCAAGTAATGTTTATTATTTTTTGTACAAGTGATTTGTAATCTTTAGAAATAAGTGGAATTCAAACCGTAATAAGCGTAGAAACCGGCATGTCATTATAGAACCAAAAGTTCGAAGACATGTGACATTCAGCAACCCGCACTGGGCCCGCATGGTGGATTACGGCCCATTCCCTTTCCAAGAGAGGAGGCCTGTGTCCCAGCAGTGGGAACATTAAAAGGCTGATTATTATGCTTACGGTACTTCTTGGCAAGACTGGTGTCAGATTTTTCTGGCTTCAGACAGTTCGTAACGACTGCCAAAGATCTCCAAATTACAGCCGGCACCAACGGCTTAACGTGCTTTCCGAGACACGGAGAAGTCTCGTTATGTTAAGATGGTCACCCACCACAGACCAACCTTAGTAAGCGTTGCTTAACCTCGAAGATCAACCCGTGCGGCTGTTATAATTAAGCCACGAGTTCCTCTGATTTCCAATGATACAAATTAAAAAAGGTCCTGAGATTTGTTTTTGATGAGTTACGGATTGGTAATCTCGTAGTGAAACTATCATACTTCAGATGAGTATGTTTTCTTTGACTTTTTAAAATCTTCAGAATTCATCTTGAAAACTGTTCTATTCCTATACTCAATCCAGAACATGTTCTGTGTTTGTTGGTCAATAGTCAAGCTGTGTAACTTCCGTTGATAGGTTGTGTCGAAAAACAGTAATAAAGTAATATATGTACATTGAAACTTGTATCTCGGATCCATTAAATTAAACTCTCTCTAATGTGGACAGTGTTGCCAGATGAATCGCTGAAAATTTCATTCAAAGTATAGGCTATTTGGGATGAAATTTTCGGCAACTTCAAATTCTCCCAATTAAAATGAAAAATAGCCTTCATTCGTAGCCTAAAATTTTAATGCCGATCACATTTTTTTTACATTTACATTATGAGCTTTTAAAACAATTTATTCGACAAATTTCAACCGAAATTTGTTTATAAATCATTTTATTAAAAAAAAAAAATCCTACTGTTCTATAATCTATCTAATATTTTGTAAAAAAATTATTATTTTTTAAACATTTGTACTGAAAAAAATGATTAAGTCAGGCGTTACTTTGCGGAAATCCATTTTTTTTTTGTCGGTAATGGTGTTGGGTTTTGCTTTGCCTTCCTGCATGTGCATAAAATCCTTGCATTTGCCTAGTAATCTTGCATGTGCATAATATAGCGGGCGGGAGAGAGGTGCATATCTGCAACCCACTAATATTCGCGGAAATTAAAACTAGATATATTATTTTCATTTTCAAATTTATACTGAATCCAGAAAATCGATCCCACAGGAACTCAGCTCAGTTCTCAGTTCATTATCTCGCTGATCATGGTCAGAGCCTCGAGTCTGCTATTACAATAGTGTCAGAATGGTCTATCATTGATTTCATAATGGTTGATTTTGACAAGTTTGGTAATCTACTAATATAAAAGCGTCACTGTGACATTCCAATGGTCAACCGCTGACACTCCATTGAAAGATATATTATGGCACAGAATGGTAATCTCGTACATAATGACAAATGAATGGCAGACGTATGCGGTACTAAAATTTGTCAGTTCCTTTGATCAGTGACCTACCTTTAGAACTTATTTGTGCAATAATTTCTTTTAATAGCTCGGTTATCAAAAAGTATTACGAGACCATTGACCGACCAATGATCGACCATTATGAATTAGCAGATTACGAACTTTTAGCAAAATGACAATCGTGTTAATGGCGAAGTTATAAAAATAGCAGACTTGGGGCCCTGGGGCCGTATTATGACCTCTTAAAACCATCATGTTTTCGGTGTGAAAAAGAGACGGAGCTATACAGGACGAATAGCACTATCCTTTTCTCACACAGAAAACATGATGGTTTTAAGATGTCATAATACGGCCCCAGGTCAAACAACAAAAGATGCAAACACATTGATGAAAGGTATCATTTCTGTAGACAGAAAGTTGCTTATGATATTGTAAAACTTAAATAAACACATCAAAAGTATCTAGGGATCAACATATATTTTTGCAATAACTTTCCTCCTGATTGATATTAATTAAAATTTTCTTTAAGGATTCATCAAATAAAGTGTTTTCGTTTGTCACAGTAACGATAAACCAAGTCACCTTTGCATTAATAAAGAAATTTGCCATTTTCCTAATAAAGGGATTTTTGACATTTGAACCACTAACATTAAAGTTCGAAAAAAAGACTGAAATAACAGTTTTCTTTAAAATTTTATTGGGTAACTTAAACAATTAATAATCCGTGTTTCTACCGCGAACACTAACAACACAAGAACATCGGTTTGGCATACTCAAAATGAGTTCATCCAAATCACGCTGTGGAATGGCCGCCCATGTTCGTTGCAACAACAAAAAAAGGTCTTCTTGCGACTGGATACCCTCCATATTCGGCAGAGCTCTTCTTTGTAGCATATCCCATGCATGCTCAATCGGGTTCAAGTCTGGCGACTGAGCAGGCCAGGGCAGGACATTGATGTTAGCTGCGGCGAGAGTCTGTCTTACAACTCTTGCGGTGTGCGGTCGTGCATTATCATGCATTAACTGAAATAAGGGACCGATTTGCACTTGTAGAGGAACGATGACGTCTGATACAATCGTCTCAGCATAAATTTGAGCGTTGAGGTTGCCTCTGATCCAAATCAACTCAGTTCTTCCGCCGATCCAAATACCCGCCCATACTATGATGGTTCCACCACTATAAGGATGGACTTCCTGGCAGGATTTTAATCGCTGTTGGCGTCCAGGGGTTCTCCAGTGTCGTATACGTCTTGTATCCGGTCTCATACCAAAACGAGACTCATCAGAAAAGCACACGAAACGCCATTGTTCTTCTGCCCAATTTCTGTGTTCAAGAGCCCATTGATATCGAATCCTACGATTGTGCATTGCTATAGGTGGTACCCGTAGCGGTCTTCGGGAATGAAGGTTCACTTCATGTAAGCGGTTTCTGACTGTTTGGTCGCTAATTAAGTTCCCTGAAGAGTGATGAAGCCTCACGGCTAACATCATGGCGGTTATTGTTGGAGCTCTTCGAGTTAAGATTTGAATGTATCGGTCTTGTCTCCGTGTGGTGCAGCGATACCGTCCTCCATGGCGCTCAGCCAAGGTAAGCGAAGAGCTCTGCCGAATATGGAGGGTATCCAGTCGCAAGAAGACCTTTTTTTGTTGTTGCAACGAACATGGGCGGCCATTCCACAGCGTGATTTGGATGAACTCATTTTGAGTATGCCAAACCGATGTTCTTGTGTTGTTAGTGTTCGCGGTAGAAACACGGATTATTAATTGTTTAAGTTACCCAATAAAATTTTAAAGAAAACTGTTATTTCAGTCTTTTTTTCGAACTTTAATGTTAGTGGTTCAAATGTCAAAAATCCCTTTATTAGGAAAATGGCAAATTTCTTTATTAATGCAAAGGTGACTTGGTTTATCGTTACTGTGACAAACGAAAACACTTTATTTGATGAATCCTTAAAGAAAATTTTAATTAATATCAATCAGGAGAAAAGTTATTGCAAAAATATATGTTGATCCCTAGATACTTTTGATGTGTTTATTTACCAACTTTTATCTCCATATTCCCAGGGGAAAGGGAACTACGCGGGTGAAACCAGTGGGTGCTACTAGTTTAATATAAATTAAAATGTTTGTTTATAATGTTAAGTGGAGTTGTGGGGATTAAAAAAAATATAGCGCCCTCTATAATACCACTCCGTTTAGTCTATGTTAAATAAAGTTTTTTTACACTGTTTCATTGATAGTTACAGATGGCCAGAAGCCAGTATATCTGACTCCAGACTTGTCAAGAAAACCCAGTTATAAATGATATTTATTTTGTAAGTAGGTTAAACATAACACTTTTACACGTCAAATATTTCTGGTCATTTTAAGCTAGATGAAGCCGGTGTTTCCTAGCCGACTACCCTGAAACACCGAAACAAACCCAGAGGTCAAAGTCTCTTTTAATGTCCTTACAATCCATACTGGTTAAATCATATGAGAACCATGTAGGTTAATGACTGAGGTAGCCTTTTGAGGAAAGTGCCACACAGATTTGAGCGGACCTGTCCAGACAGTGCAAGCATTTATCAGTTAACGTGTATTTTACTTCCAAACATCAAACTGGAAATATTATAATATTGTCATTTTACGCTTCTTGCATCCGTATTTCCTCCATTATTTTTCATGTTCCACCTACAACAAAAGCTTTAAATTGAGTAAATTACCAACAAAATGTAGGTCAATATTAACATTCTAAAACTAAACCATCGAGCAGTCCATATTCCAAGTCACAGCACAAAATACGACAAAAGGTCAACTCCGTACAACGATCGGAAACAGACACATGCACAAATATGTATATGCATAATATGTCCGTACGGCGATTTCACGGTTACGAATGCGTTTGTTTCACCAAACAGCAGTAGTAGATAGTTGACAGCGCATGTTGCTTGCAAAACAGTATATATATGTCAAAAATACCTCAATTTCGCTTTATCTTTGACAAATTGCGACGAAACGTTGCTTAAATATTTATAATTCACCCTGAGATAGTCAATGGTATCGAAAGATTGTAGAGTGGCAACCGCATATCGGAATATGCAGCTGTTCTAAGACTTCCCACCAGGAGGACCGGTGACCTGGACAACAGGACCGGCAGATGAGGCGTCCTTCATCATAATGATCGGTTCTCATTAACGACTTACCAGTCTTTTATTTTGACAACCGACCATAAATACTCTCACTGCGCCCGCGCGTTCCATCATTTGTCTATGATATCGACAAATAATACTGGAGCACTGGGCCATTGAGTTAGTCGATTTTATTTATTTTTTGTTGTATGTGTGTATTTTTTACTGTTTATTTGTTTCCATATATTACGTTCTCGTGAACACTAAGTTGATATTTATTGTTTTATTGGTATTGATTTGTTTATTTTTAATAAGTATGTATTCCGTGAGTGTATCCGTGGCATCACAGGCCCTATCAGAACACCAGCGCTGTGGTATTTATCATTTGATTAAATATCGCAGCAGATGCTGAGATAGGGACCTTTTTTGGCCTCGCACAGTTTAAATTTTATATTAAGCTTTTAATTATGTTTTTTTTTAATTTGTTTGCGAGTCTTAAATAAACATTTTTTCTTTTCTTTCTTTCTTTCTTCTTCCTTCATCTATACTAATATTATAAAGAGGTAACCTTTGTGAGGTTGTGAGTTTGTGACGTTGTAAGGGGTAACCTCTGGATCTACTGAACCGATTTTCCGAAAATTGAACCAACTACAGTTGTTAAATTTCTAGGTATTAAGATTGACAACAATTTGACTTGGAGAATCCAAACAGACGAAATATGTAAAAGACTGAATAAATTTGCTTTATTCTCTATAAATTATCAAAAATAGTGAGCTTAGAATCTGTACTAGCAGCCTATCACGGCTATGTTGCATCAGCTCTCAGATATGGAGTAATATACTGGGGCAATTCAGTAGATAGAGAACTCGAACTCGGAAAAACTGCACTAATGAATAAGAGCACCTTCTGTATGGCCCAAAATTTTTTTAATAAATTACCTGAGAAAATAAAAACGCTAAATTTGGACAATTTCAAAAAAGTACTATTAAGACTGTTGATAAATAAATGTTATTACTCAATAAAATATTACTTGGACGACAATTCTATAATTACTGCTTCAGAAAATTGCACAACACCTGACTTATTTTGATTATATTGAATTTTTAACTGACATTAACATTAATATGACATGTAACTCTCTGACATTTATAAAAAATATATATATATTTATATTCATTTTTTTTAGTGATGTAATTAAGCATGTGTTAATTAATATTGACTTTCGTAATTACTACTAAACCAAAAAATTGCACATTACTTGATTTATTTTGATTATACTGAATTTTTATTTGACATTAGGATTAATATGACATGTAACTCTTTGCTATTTATTAAAACCGATTCTATTTGATTTGTATTGTTAAGCATGTGCTATTTAATATTGACTTCTATAATTACCTACTGCTTCAGAAAACTGTACATCGATTTTGATTGATTTTGATTATCTTGAATTTTTATTTGACATTAGCATTAATAGGTATGATATGTAACTCTTTGGCATTTATTCCAATCATATCCACTTAGAATTGAATTTATTAATGATGTGAAATTGAAACAATTATAGAAGCTGAATATGTGTTAATTTACTGTTTCAGTTAAATACATATTTGTACGCCTCTGGGCAAAACATAGAGGATCTACCTGTCCTTAACACCGCACACTTTGTTGTAACTTGACCTATGTTTACAAATAAAATATTCTTATTCTTATTCTATTCTTATTCTTTCAAAATTATTTCACCAATAGAAAGCTACGTTATTATGGAGTGTCATAGGCTATATTTTATCCCCGTATTGCCACGGGAACGGGAACAACGCGGGTGAAACCGCGAGGCGCTGCTAGTTGGATATATTTCGGCTGAATTGAAGACCGAGTACAAGCGGTGTACGAGTGCAAGCGTATCGTCATCGCTTGCATTCGTTTTACATGAAACGTGTGTATGTGTGCGTCTTGACTAGTTGTGTAAAGCTGACCTTCTGTAGTATTTTACTTTATGATTAACCCCGCACTGGACATGTGCAGAATACATTTTCAGGATGTAAATTACCCTACCATGTCTTACTACCCCGTTCAAACATGGACATTGAAGGGTTGTACTTGGGAACAGGCTTTGACGAGTCTGTTTATTTGGTTTGGTAATGAAAAGGGAATTTTAACTTGGAGGATTAAAGGACAGTATGATTTTTGGTGTTCATTTAAAATAAGATTTTCATTATTTAAGCAATCGTGGTATATCAAAAATATTATTTCAGTAGATGTTATTTAATTTTATGTACGTACTAGCTTCTGCCCGCGACTTCGTCCGCGTGGAATAGTTACTTTACCCCCGATTTTCTAACTCTCAGCCCGATCGGTATAAAATTGACAAAGTTTCATACAAAGTTTCATCCCCTATTTTATCTCCTTGGGAGTAGAATTAATCAAAATCCTTTCTTAGCGGATGCCTACGTCATAACATCTACCTGCATGCCAAATTTCAGCCCGATCCGTTCAGTTGTTTGGGCTGTGCATTGATAGATCACTATGTCAGTCAGTCAGTCACTTTTGAGTTATATATTTATGTACGTATGTATGTACGTATTCACTAGCTTCTGCCAGCAGTTTTTCCTGGATGAAAGTGAGATATAATCCAAAAGGAACTTATGAATGTTTAATTAACGAATATTAAATTGTTGTATAGTAATATCAGTAGCGTGTTATAGCTACATAGTGTGACGATGTTGTCTCCTTGGATACAGGTTACTGGCGGACCGATGTTAATTTTTAAGGGTTCCATATGCAAAGGGTAAAACGGGACCTAAGACTCCGCTGTCCGTCCGTCTGTCTGTCACCAAGCTGTATCTCATGAACCGTGATAGTTAGACCTTTGATTTTTTTACAGATGATGTATTTCTGTTGCCGCTATGAAAACAGATACTAAAATACAGAATAAAATAAATATTTGAGGGAGCTCTCCATACAACAAACGTGATCATTATGCTCGTTTTTGCTTGATATTGATAGCAGCAACAGCCTTGAAATTTTCACGGAATATTTAGTTATTTATGTTCAATTTTATTTTTATATTAATACAACAGACATGATATTTTTTAGCCGTTGTTATAGACAATGGTACGGAATCATTCGTGCGTAAGTCCGATTCGCTCTTGGCTTGTATTTTATATGTCAACGTTACATCTATAACTATAACTAAATGGGAAATCATCAAATGACTTCTCCCGCTCTGGGCGGAGCGGAAGAGAGTGTCAGACTCTTACTGACTAAAACCCACCCGTGATCCTTCTAGTGCCCGCCGCGTTCCAGAGCTGCGGTGACTCTTTCGAACAAATTCCCTAGCAGGCATTGACTCTATGGCGCGCGTGGAACACGACGAGCCGTCGACTGGGATCTGGTTCTTATCGGTCGGCGAGCCACCCATAGCTCGTCATCCGCAGGCCTGATCTGCATCACCTTAAGATCGACTAATAGAAGATGCAGATGCATTTGCGTGCGTAAAGTGTAAAATATATTAATTACGTAACTTTATTCACGTGAACCGTTCTTTGATTTAAGATGGTTAAATGACAAACGATGTTTATTTTTTAAGTAGGTTAAACATAACACATTTACACGTCCAATATTTCTTATCATTTTAAACTAGATGAGGCCGGTGTTTCCCCGCCGACTACCCTGAGAAGAAACACCGAAACAAACTCGGAGGTCAAAGTCAAAACTTACAAAATCAACAAATGTAAATACTGATAAGCCACTAAAAAACTCAGCAAGAAAAAGAAAAGAAAATCGCCTTTAATCCCCCATACTAATGAAAAAAGCCGTTATTTTAAAATTCCTAGCGTTCCAAACAGGAGGGTATGTACATAAAAATCGTATTAAATCTCATCGAATACAGCTAGGAGTGTTAATTTCGTTAAAATTTATCGCGGGCCAATTGCAAATATATAAGGGTGGTTGGGGGTAGAAAAGTGCTCCTGATTTATATGTCGCGGTCGCTTTAAAATGATAGGCTGGGAGCGTGGATAGGATTCGACATTGTGTGAATTATAGGTTGAAATTTTTTGAGGCTATAGGATTTTAGAATTTGGTATGTACCCAAAACACATTATTTATATACATACAAACTTATCGATTCTATTTCTGGGATAGATATCAGAACTAGTATGTTATGTAATGTGTTAATTTTGCAGGAACGGTGCATTTTTTCGAGATAAATTGTGTCTCTTTTAGTAAGAGAATTCTTGAATCAGAATTCCAAGAATTTATTTCTTTGTACAAACAAAAATACAACCAAACCAACACTCATTTTTGTGGGGTCTACCCTTTATAGCAGAACTTTTAATGTCATAATATTATTTTGCATAACAACGGATAGCATAATCTTCACTTCGCAGAAAATTGTTTGGTATACCCTCATTTATCATACATTAAAAAGTCATAATTTTGTAAGTCAGAACCATCTTTACGCATAAATTTCATATCCATAATAATTAAAAAGTAGAACCATCATATCGCAGAAAGTTCACAGTCAGAATCGTCTTTTGGCATACATTTCATATTGGTAGTCATTAAAAGGCAGAACTGTCATATTTCAGAAAGTTAACAGTGAGAATCATCTTTTGGCATACATTTGACATCCATAAATTGAAAGACACATCTGTTATATTACAAAAAATTCATAGTTACAATAATTTTGCATTTCTTACCAGAATAATAAAATTTGTGCAAGCATGCAGCATGCAAGCAAGCAAGCATGCAGCATGCAAGCAAGCAAGCAAGCATGCAGCATGCAAGCAAGCATGCAGCATGCAGCATGCATGGTTTCTGTCACGGCTACGGCGCTGCGGCCCTCCGGCGGCCCCACGCGTGCTAATCGTCGCAGACGGCTTTCGCTCACCACCGCAGCTTCGGCTTGTTGGCCGGCTTCGCCGGCCAGCCTCAGCCGCGGCGGCTCGCTCACAGCCGCCTGCTCCTCAACTCGCGGGCCGCCTCGCCCCTCCGCGCCTTCGCGATTTTAAATTACACTCTAGGGGTAGGGCAGACAAGACTACGTGGAGTCGGTTTTGCAGCGATTCGTTTCTGTCAGTAAATTTGTAGTAAAAAGTGTTTACTGTTAAAACAATGTTTAAATTTTAATATACCTAAGATTAGATAAATGCTTTTTTATGGAAATGGTTAAATAGATTCATCCCAGATGAAATTCTGCCATCTTTATAGTATGCCAAGTGAAATTATACAAAATGATTGTTGTTCCAAGTAAACATTGTGCTAAACGAAAATATGCGACATGTTAACTATGCTAAAGGTAATTATGCCAAATAAAAGTCTGCCATCTTAATAGTATGCCATTGCAAATTCGGACATACAAACATTCTGCCAAACAATAGTTATACTAACAATTTTTTATGCCTTACAAATATTCGTTTAAAAAAGATTATGCCAAGTGTGTTATGCCAAGTAAAATTCGGAGCAACAAGATTCTGCCAGATAGAGGGAACCCATTTTTGTGACCTGTTAATAATGTAGTTTATATTATTACCTAGAAAAGTTTTATGAATTAAATAGTTTAGTAAGTTTTCTAGAACGCGTAACTTTTATAAACGAACGTTTAGTAGCTGTAGATGGTTTCTCAGAATTAATTTCCTTCTTTTTCACGCTTGTGTAGCTGACAAAGAAACCTCGTTTAAAACTTTTACAGTAACAAATATAACACGCCATGTTTCAACACAGTCGACAGATTGTGGATGATGGTCTTGTTGCTTTCACAATACACACACCTGTTTTATTTAAATATCAATCATGTTATTGAGGTCTTTGAACGTCGTTAAAAGAATTCAGAAGCTTGAAAATCTACACCTGTGTCATTATGGGGTATAGTATAGTGTTGTCCAATAACTGTGTTATGCAGGTCAGATAGTTATTAACTCCATGTACAGCTGGATTGGAAGACGAGCCGAGCCACAAAGTGGGTTCTGTTAGGTGGCGATGGTTACCAATTCACCGACTGGCCTTAAACTCGAATATCAACCCGTGCGGCTATTTAACCTAGTTTAAATAGCTCTTAAATTATTTATAAGAGTTAATGTAGTTACCTTTTTTACCTGGATGGAAAATCATCAAATGACTTCTTCCGCTCTGTGCGGAGCAGAAGGAAGTGTCAGTCTCTTACTGACGAAACCCCATCCGTGTTCCTACTAACGCCTTTTGCGTTCCAGGGCCACGGTGACTCGTTCAAACGATAAATTCTTCAGCCCTAGCAGGTACTGACCCTATAGGGCCCAGTTGTTCCGTTTCTTTGTTGACATCTCTTTGAGGCATGCGTGTCACACAATGCCCCGTTGACCCGGGCCTGGTTATTATCGGTCGGCGAGCCACCCATCGCTCGCAATCCACAAGCCTGCGCCTACGGTAGCCGGGAATTGCTCTGCCAATCCCGACGACCGAGACGTGTTCTTCTATTACGGTGACTGGGGCGTGTGGTTTCCCTCTCCTTAGCGCGATTTGCCTCCTCCTTCGTAAGCATTACTGCTTCACTGAAGAAAGTGACTGCCTCTCCATCCATGCCTTCTACATGTATTGACACTCGGACGTGACCTTCCGCCGAATCTGAAACAGGTACCTCCTGGAACATCCGCGTTCGGTGTAAGGTGAGGCCACCGTGTCGCCGCTTGAACCACTGCTCTAAGAAGAGAATTATCGCCACAATGGTGGGTGGCGTGCCCAAATTTGGCAACCTACTAGCATAAGCATAAGCATAATCAGCCTTTTTTAACGTTCCCACTGCTGGGACACAGGCCTCCTGTCTAGGAGAGGGAATGGGCCGGAGTCCACCACACGGGCCCAGTACGGGTTGGTGTCAATCTCCTACCTACAATTTAACCGCGCTAAATCTAACTCTTTTCATTTAGCCCATGCAAAGGTTATTTGTAACAGTTTTCACTGTGCGATAAGACTGCCCATTGTAAACTTGTATTTATAATTATATTTCTAATTCTTGTAGTAAATAATAAATAAATACAATTTTATTTCTTCAATATATTATTATTAGTTTAGCTTTAGACCATTCCACTCTCCCGGGCTACTATTCCGGTCGATTCTAGAGCCGGTTACGACTGGCTTTATCCGGCTTGTCGCTTCTTTGGCTCAAAATGGCGGCATAATTCAGTCTACTTTGTGGCCCAACGGACGCCACAATTCGATTTTAGTATTCTTAATGTTGAACTGTTTAACTTAGAATTAATGGTAAAGTTAATGCGTTTTGTGTGTGATTAGAAGAGTAGGGTGGGACATTATTCGTCTGTGTAAAACAAAAGAAAATATTAGGCTTAAGTCTGTACAGCCAGGTTGCGAAATTTGTTTGAAAGAGTCACCGCGGCCCTGGAACGTAAAGGGCACAAGAAGGATCACGGGTGGGTTTTAGTCAGTAAGAGTGTGACACTCCCTTCCGCTCCGCCCAGAGCGGCAGAAGTCAATTGATGATTTCCCACCCCAAAAAAAAGGCTGTACAGCCAATCAGGGGTCATGTTTGAAGTGGTATCATATTATCTACTAATTGGGTTGCACAGATCAGATTGACAATCATTTCCAAACGCATTAGTTTAAGACTGTTCGCAGAATATCCCCTCCCTACTTCCCTGACAATTACGTCCTACCACCGGCACGTTTCAGGATTTGTAATTAGCTAAGGACAGAACGATCGACCCGATCGACTCGTTGGACAAAATTTGAGAAGTTTAAAAGTGGAACTGTAGTGGCTTCAATGCCGTCACAAGAAAAGTAAGAAAGCAAATGTGTACAGCGACAAAAATAACCGCTACGCCATCTATCCCGTCAATAGTGAACTATTAACGAAATCCTGCATCGCGGTATCAGAGTTTTCCTTGCGAATTGTACGTGTACAACATGCGGAACCGTCGCCCACTGGACACAATGACCGTCCAGTCGAAAGATACTCCCGTTTCAATGAAGGTTTGTGGGACTGTACACCCTGTTCCGCATAGGATAGGACTCTTATTTGCACCCATCCTATCCTATCTATACTATCAACTATCCTATCTAGCATTTTCTCAACTATGTTTGGATTGACTTCTTATCTAACCGGATGCAACTGAAGTTGAATAGAATACAATAGAATAGAATACTCTTTATTATGTACACCATACAAGTTACAGAAAATATAGATGAAGAAAACATTACATAGGGTGACACAATATTAATAGTACATCATAGTACATCATAGCACATCATAATACATCATAGTACATCATAGCACATCATAGCACATCATAGTACATCATAGTACATCATAGTACATTATAGTACATCATAGTACATAATAGTACATCATAGTAAATCAAAGTACATCATAGTACATCATAGTAAAACAAAGTACATCATAGTACATCATAGCACAATATAGTACATGCAACGATTGCTTATTCGATCGAACTCCGATACGCAAACGCGGAATTGTGCTTCCCGAATCACGAAGTCCTGAAAGATCTTGGTCACACGTCTACTGAATGACCCGGATATGTAAACCTTAGGTCACCTCGTGCCGCTTGTATTATTTCACCACGAGCACAAAACGTTTAGAGAATACTTACAGTATGCGTACAGCTAAGGAGTGGAATTCCCTGCCAGAGTCTGTGTTTACTGATAGCTACAACCTCTTTTTAAGTCAAGAGTGTATAGGCAAACGAGCTCCATGGTCGACCACATCATGGCATTCCATCACGTGAGATTGTGTTTTAACTCTTACCTGTCAACAAAATGGCCTCAATTATGTCAGTTTTCAAATACTTTGAATTAGAACAATGCAATGTTGCTTGTATTGTCACCGACAAAACCCAAAAAGGGTAGTGTTTACTGCACAAATCTAAAACCTTTATACAGCGACTAGCTTCTGCCTGCGACTTCGTTCCGTTGAATAGTTACTTTACCCCCGATTTTGAAACTCTCAGCCCAATCGGTTTAAAATTGACAAAGTTTCATACAAACGTTCATCCCCTATTTTATCCCCTTGGGGGTAGAATTAATCAAAATCCCTTTTTAGCGGATACCTACGTCATAACGTCTACCTGCATGCCAAATTTCAGCCCGATACGTTCAGTGGTTTGGGCTGTGCGTTGATAGATCACTATATCAGTCAGTCAGTCACTTTTGAGTTATATATAATTTAGATGTTTTGAAATAGACTTTGATATGAACAAAGATTGTTTTTAAAAACATTAAAATAACTTTGTAAAACCGACAGACTCCTTTGTAGATCCAACTGAGTGTAACTTTCAAAAGAATTCCACCGCCAAGGTCAAGGGTTCCGAGATGTCTTAACCAAAGAGTTTTTACTCGAAAAAGTTCAAGTTTTTTGTAAAGGCTATTTATGTTAAAGGAAAAGAATCTCATTGTAATGTGGTATGAAAAAGATATTATTGTTTACCTGGTTTTTAGTGGGATGTTTAGACTTTTTAGGTTATGTTGGATTTAGATTTCGGCTGTTGCTAAGCCGATTTATCTTGTAATTATGATAACGCTGGTTTTCAATACGTGGCTTAGTACTGCTGTCATGCATCTATACTAATATATTAAAGCTACAATACCAATACCACTTCATACACCAACCTACATGGTTCTCAATAAATAAAAATAATAGAATAAAAGAACACAAACACTTCAGCTATAAATGATATTTATTTTGTAAGTAGGTTAAAACGTGTGAATAACACTTTTACAAGTCAATGTTTTTTGGTCGTTATAAACTAGATGAGGCCGGTGTTTCCTAGCTGATTACCCTGAGAAGAAACACTGAAACAAATCAGGTCAAAGTCTCTTTTGAAGTCCATACAATTGTACTGGTCAAATCATATGAGAACCACATTTATGAGGAAGGCCATAGGTTATACGGGAACTAAGAAAATATATTTTATATTTATTTAGGTGACGTATGGCATACCTTGGTTAGGGTTACAAAATCATTGTAACTTTGAAATGAATCAGTTCAGTAGATTCGGGCCATTGGCTATGACAGACAAACAAACACACGAGTGATCCTTGCACGAGGGTTCCGTCTTTTCATTCGGACGTACGGAACTCTGACAAACTGAAGGCTATTTGGACAATCCTCTTCTATATATAGTAGGGGTCTAAATTTGGGCCTGAGTGATAGCAACATGGTCACCGGGACCATATCACATTGAACTTAAGCATAACTTTCGAAGTGTGCCTGCTGATCTGGGCCTCAAGTCTGTATTACAATAGTGTTAGAATGGTCTATCATTGATTTCGTAATGGTTGATTTTTACAAGTTTGGTAATCTTCTAATATAAAAGCGTCACTATGACTTTCCAGTGGTCAACCACTGACACTCCATTGAAAGAAATGGCATAGAATGGTATTCTCGTACATAATGACAAATGAATGACAGACGTATGCGGTAATCTGTTAAAATTTTGACACTTCCTTTGATCAGTGTCGTACCATTAGAACGTCTTTGTGCACTCATTACTTTTATAATTACTCATTACATTAATAGCTCGGTTATCAAAAAGTACCAACCAATGATCGACCAATATGAATTTAGCAGATTACGAACTTTGAGCAAAATGACAATAGGATCGTGTTGGAATGACGAATTTATAAAAAAAGCATTCTTGGGGCCCTAGCTCTATGCTTCGAAAATAACGTTAAGCCGCTGGTTATCATTTGAAAACAATTGGCTTTGATAGACGGATGGATCATCGGACGTATGGAGTTCCAAGGAGAAGGTAATGTTCTGCCAGCATTGCGGAATTTCACCAACCGCGGATTACGGAAGTCGCGTTCGTTCCCGCGATCCCTGGCGTAGGTGGGAGATGGAACGCCGGGGTTGTTTTAGTTAGTAAGAGTCTGACAGACTTTTCCACCCGCCCCAGGGTGTAATATATCTATTAGGACTTCCCCCCTTAAAAAAAGGGTTATGGAATTTGTTCGAAAGAGTCACCGCGGCCTTGGAACGCAAAGGGCATTAGGAGGATCACGGATTTTCTGGATGGGAAATCGTCAAATGACTTCTCCCGGTCTGGGTGACGCAGAAGGGAGTGGCAGACTCTTACTGACTAAAACCCACCCGTGATCCTTCCTGTGCCCTTTGCGTTCCAGGGCCGCGGTGACTCTTTCGAACAAATTCCACAACAGCTCACTTTACCCGAGTTTACACATTGAGATGCTTACAGAATCACAGTGCTGGATCACATTTTGTACATGTTTTATTTACCTCATCTATAATAAATAACAAACAGACTGACATTATAATTATTTCAACAGGTAATAACACAATATCAACGGAGCAGAAAATGTAATTATTACTGTTTCAGTAGGTACAGTCGCGAATAAAACTGAGTTATGTTTTATTTGTTTTGTACAGAGGAGTACGAAATTGTTTTTGTTATATATATTTACTGTTTGCGTACGTGAGTTCCGCTGGTACACCAAGGTTATCAACATAAAGCCAAACGATGGATAGCACGCTGTCCGATAAGGACCAGGCCCGGGTCGACGGCGCATTCTGTTCCACGCATGCCTCAATGAACTGGCAGCATAACTGACGCGGATGACTAGGGCCAGAGCTTTTTTTTTCAGGCAAGTAAAGCAAAGGGCATTGGTGAAGGAACACTGGTGGATTCTAGTCAGTGAGAGACTGACACTCCTTCTTTCCATCTGCGCCCAGAGTGGGAGAATTCATTTAATGGTTTCCCATCCACAAAATAAATATACCGACATAGCTCGAAGATAAGCCAAGCTTTAATTAGTCGTGCTAACTTCAGGTCTTCATCAACAGATATCATCGTCACTTCCTGGGAATTAACTGGCCCGAGACCTTCAACGTGGAGCTGTTGAAACCAGAAAAGCCCGATCGACCGCCAAATCAAGTCATAGACTCCGGAGGGATCCCAATCACATTCCCAAACAGGCTATGGACTGAAATCTTCAAGGAAAAAGGTAGTTGGGCCGATCCCGTCAAACCTGGCGATGCATCGTGTTGGCAGAAGCGAACAACATCAGAATGACGTGGAGTAAACTGAAGCGTGTAGCTCAAGACCGACCCCGAAATCGCACTACTGTGGAAGCAATCTGTTCCAACTAGGGCCATAGAATATTTAGTCAAGTGATAGTGGACAAGGCTGATTGCTCGCAGAACGAAAGACCCAGCGTAGGAAGGACTACATCAAATCCTTTTTATTCTAATGATAATTATTTTAATGTAATAATGACCTATAATTTCATAAACCATATTTGTACGCCGGAAACGGTAGAATATTTTGATCGTCATACATAATGAACATAACAACTTAGTACAATATTATGACAAATAAATTCATTCTATTCTATTTTATTCTAACGTGTATCGATGAATAGGGATGTTTCCTGAGGAATAAAAATATGATTCTATTTAGATCAGTTAGATTATCAAAAAATATTGGACACGTATTTTTTGCTTTATCAAATCTATGAGATTTGACGAAGACAAAAAGCTTCAAACATCATGAGTGAGGCTTGTGACGTCACGTCGTGGTAAAAATCGTAGCTCGAAGTGAAGTCACACGAGTTTTCAACGCACTATCGTTTTTGTTTTTCTCCCTCTATTGGCGAAGGTCATGGATATCCGCTAAATGCGAGAATAACAGATAAATAGGTGAAGCCATGGGCAAATGTTTGTTCAATCAAATATTTTTATAGCTGTTCGTTCCCGAACCTAAAAAAAAAATGCCCATGTCAAAATACCTTTTTATGTTTACACAAACAATACCTACACGTGAAAAATTCTAACAATTCTGTTGTCGATAGTACTCGAATAAAACAATATGTAACAAACCAGTATTATTTTTGTCCGGCTAAAGATTGATTCGTTGCTTTTTGGTTGATACCGTTTTTTTTCTTTCATATTTTTATGATAAAAAATATTTCGTTTTATTAAATTTGTGTACGCCTGTACTTGTAAATGGATTCTGTTTTGCGTTCATAAAGCAAAAAATAGAAGAAATTACTTTTTGCGTTTAGTTAATTTTTTAAAAGCTGTTACTGTGGAAACATAATGGATGGGTATTGATCGATGCTTTTAATATTTTAGTTTATAAAGCGAATTGGGTTTTAAACTGAATTAAGCTTTAGTAAATATAAAAATCCTCCTCCTTTTACCAGTTTGTATGTATGTAAAAAAACATTCTAAGAGTAGTAAGTTATCATAAGCTATATACATTGTATGTACTTTAAAAGAGACTTTGACCTCTGTGTTTGTTTCGGTGTTTCTTCTCAGGGTAGTTGGCTAGGACGTGTAATAGTGTTATGTTTAACCTACTTACAAAATAAATATCATTTATCATTATCATTTATACAATATCCTGAGAGATTGTAAACTTTCCATAAATTGTCAACTGAATATTTGAAACACTTTTTTATGCATCACAAGTTGATAGACTATAATCTCTTGAAGTCATTCTGAGAAATTGCAGAAACGTCAAGTATTACAATTTCATCATCCTAAAGGACAACGGAACCGCGCTTCACAGGGCTCCTATTTCTGTCAGTGGGTTTAAAAATATACATATATAAAAAGGGCAAATGTTTGTTCTACCAAATATTTTTCTAGCTGTTCATCGCCATATCTGAAAAAAAATGTCCATCGCAAAATGTTATATGTTTACACAAAGGGAGAGGTAGACCAAAGAAACGATGGATGGATTGTGTGAGGAGTGATATGAAAGAAAAGGGAGTTAGTGATAGCGTGATGGCTGACAGAACAGAATGGGAGAAAAAAACGTGTTGCGCCGACCCCAAGTAACATGGGATAAGGGCAGGAAGATGATGATGATATGAATGGCATGTCGGGAGCTAAGTTCGCTCGCTTCGCTCGTTCACTCTAGCTCCCATCCAACATTCGAACCTAACCTATCCGTGTTGGGGAGCCCTATGTTCTGCTACTTGTCTGGAATAATGTAAATAGAGGTCAGAAAATCTACCTGGCGCAGTTTAATCTTCGATCGACTTGCGCTACTTTTTAGGGTTGTCGCTGCCGCTGTCCGTCTGTCTGTCTGTCAGTCACCAGGCTGTATATCATGACCCGTGATAGTTAGACAGTTGAAATAGTTGAAATTTTAGTTGTTGTATTTCTATTGCCGCTATAACTACAAATCCTAATAATAGAATAAAATAAATATTTTATATTATTACTTATTTCTATTATTATTATGTATATATAATTTATATTATTTTTTGCTCGATATTGATAACGACAACAGGTAGACGCTTGAAATGTTCACAGAATATTTGTTAATATATTCACTTTAAAAATAAATAATGAAATTAAAATAAAACAAATATTTAAGGGGGCTCCCGTACAACACACATAATTTGTTTGCCATGTTTATAGATAATGCTACGGAACCCTGCGTGCACGAGTCCGACTCGCCCTTGGCTAGATTTTTTATTAACTGACCTTTGCCAGCAGTGGGATACAGATCCCACTGCTGGCAAAGGTCTCCCCCATAGCCTTCCATTCTTTCCGATGTGTTGTCCTCTCCGACCAATCCGTCATGAACGCCCCCAAGTCCTCACGCCAGCGTTTCTTAGGCCTTCCTCGGCGACGACGCCCGTCCTCTGGCTGCCACTGCGTAACGACTCTGGCCCATCTATCCTGATGCATCCCATATACGTGATCAGCCTAATACCACTTTATCCTGTCAAATTCTTGCCCACACTAATGATCACTGTTTTCTGTAACGAATCGTTGTTTTACGAATTCAATAGCTGAGCCCAATACCAAAATCGCTACGCTCCATCGCCATTTGGCAAATCAAATGACTTCTCCCGCTCTGGGCGGAGCAGAAGGGAGTGTCAGACTCATACTGACTAAAACCCATCCGTATTCCTCCTAGTGCCCTTTGCGTTCCAGGGCCGCAGTTACTTTTTCGAACGACCTTATGGTACCCCGTCTTCTCTGCTGACATCTCTTTGAGGCGCGCTTGGAACACGACGCGCCATAGGCCCGCGCCTGGTTGTTATCGGACAGCAAGCCACCCATAGCTCGCCATCCGCAGACCCACGCAGTAGGTGGCCGCCCTCCGTTTCCAATCGAGGCCTTTTAGCAAACCTTGAGTTTGGACTTTTGAGACTTGGTCAGGGACCAAGTTTGCGCACCGAAGTATAGAATGGACTAAAATACACATGTCGATGATTTATCACTTCATGGATAATGGTAGGTCATCCTTTATCAGCGCTACTTACTTAGTTAAAAACCAAGCTAAAAACATGCCACATTTCAACATTTTCGAAAAACTAAAAAGTTAATACTAACCAAACAAGATTTTGCGCCTGAACGGACGCCAAAACTCCGCGAAAAACGGTTCCATCTCCAGTTATTCATCCAAGACATCTTACACGATATCTTGGCGGTAACTTGAAATATACATTTCAACAAATTTCAAAGTGAAATTATAAAATTCACAGTCAAACTCTGGCTGGGACTGGGCGAGACCTCTCGTTCTAGTTTCTCTGTAGTTTGCATTCCAACTCACGCGTGCTAAAAGTTTATTTAATCCTAAATGTTATCCTTACTTATCTGAACTAAAATGATAAAGACGAAAGATTTTTTTTTTGTTTATTTGTTTGTACTCTAGGGGCTCCGAAACTACTAGACCGATTTTAACCATTTTTCATCTATGGAAAGCGACATTTTAATCAAATTACAAAGGATTTATTTTATCTCTGTATTTCCACGAGAAGTAACGATAAGCGTTAGTGTTGCAAACCAAAGCAAAAGCTTACCTTTAAACTATTTTAATTGCAAAATCTCACTGCTTCGTGTGAGACAGCTCCAACTAGCTTAGTTTAAATCAAAATTTTGCATATCTTATCCAATTTAAATTTTAAAATTCATACTTATTCATCTTCCTAACTTGTAGCGTCAAATGCTTGACTTTTGCGTTATGGGGAATGTTTAACTTAGAACTTTAAACCTCAATTGTAACGAATGCCTGATAAAACACGACCTCTTCCTTTTTAAGTCGGTTAAAAGTGGCGGTGGGAATGATGTAAATATTTTTTTTTAGTTTTAATTTTTGCATTGCATGTCTAGAGCAGTGGTGGCAGAGTGGTAACAGCCCGGACTTACGAATTGTAGGTCGCGGGTTCAAACCCAACCAGGCGTATTACTTTGAGCAATTAATTTCATATCTCCTAGAGAGGAGGCCTGTGTCCCAGCAGTGGGAACATCAAAAGGCTGATTATCCTATATAACGAAGCTAGATTAATATCGCTCAGAAGAAAGACTGCTTCGTCTGGCATTGTAAAATTAAATAATAAAGAACTAACAACAGACACGAACGAATTGTAGGTCACGGGTTATTACTTTGAGCAATTAATTTCTAATCAGATTTTTTTAGTTAACTACCCTATTTATGGAACACTGGCAAGATGATGATGTGACGCTATAAAGAAAGATTTTGGAGGCATCATGTATAGAGTGGACCAAACTGCAGAAGACCACATGGCTTGGACACGTGTGTGGTCGTATGTGGTCGCGATAGATAGAAAATAGTAGTAGTAGGTAGTGTTGTGTCGCGAATTGATAGAAAATTCTATAATTCTATCAACTGCATTTGTTAATTTATTTTTCTAGTAGTTTTATTTTATTTATTTTTATTTTTTGTTTGTTTTGTGCGAGTTTGTTTTGAGCGATAAACATTTTTCTTTCTTTCTTTCTTTCTTTCGATCCGCAGCAGTATGAATAGAATAGAATGTGAAAACGTATACGAAGAAGTTCAAAAATTTGGGACCGTTATATTATCTCCAAGTCTGTCCCGAGCAGTGGTGGCCGAGTGGTAACGGCCCCGACGTACGAATTGTAGGTCGCGGGTTTAACCCCAGCCAGGCGCATTACTTTGTGTATTATTAATTTCATCCCCACTGCTCTCAAAACGGTGAAGGAAAACATCGTGAGGAAATCGGCATGTCCTAGAACCAGAAATTCGAAGACATGTGACATTCACCGACCCGCACTGGGTCCGCGTGGTGGATTACGGCCCATTCCCTCTCCTAGAGAGGAGGCCTGTGTCCCAGCAGTGGGAACATCAAAAGGCTGATTATGCTAAATAACGAAGCCGGTTTAATATCGCTCAGAAGAAAGACTGCTTCGTCTGGCATTGTAAAATCAACTAATGCAGAACTAACAACAGACAAATACTCAAAATCCTATCTTCTGGTCTATTTAACATCACACGTAACTGATTTACATCCGTACACTTCAACGTAAGGTTCAGTTGAAAACCAACGTCAGGCAGCTCCTAGTTGTCTGGCGAGCTATGGGTGGCTCGCCGTCCGATAGCAACCAGGCCCAGGTCGACGGCGCGTTGTGTTCCACGCGCGCCTCAAAGAGCTGTCAGCAAAGAAGACGGGGCCCCATAGGGTTAGTGCCTGCTAGGGTGGCGGAATTTGTTCGAAAGAGTTACCGCGGCCCTGGAACGCAAAGAGCACTAGAAGGATCACGGGTGGGTTTGAGTCAATAAAAGACTGACACTCCCTTCCGCTCCACCCAGAGCGGGAGAAGTCATTTGATGATATCCCATCCCAAAAAAGAGGTATGAGCCCATGCTTAGCCGTCAGTATTAATCCAAACTCTAATCTATCAGTGTTCTTGAAAAAGCTTCACATTTAAAAATTCATTACCTCTGAGATAAAATTGCGAGGTTTTTGGTCCCTCAGCTTTGTGTTAAGTTAGTATCGTATACATTTTTTATTTGACGGAACATTATATTTTTTGCTTTTTACGTGTGAATGTTGATGAAAGTATGACTGAGGTATAGAATTTATGAAAGGCATTGAATTATTTAATTAAGCAGAAATGTATGCTAGTTGTTTTATATAGCATTAAGTTAATTAACCAACTCTAATTAGGTACCTCATAACTTTGTACTGGGTGTCCTGATTTTGATGATTCTTTTTGTATTCAAATGCTGATGCTTGTCGTGTGGTCCCGTTTATTTTTGATTGAGATATGACTTGATTTTAAATCCCTAATAATGCGTGGCTTCGACTACATTGATGATGTTCTAATTCCCTCTTATCGATGTAAAATAAAAAAAAAACTTTTTACAAAAAAATACAACCGACTTCCACAAAAAATCAAAAAAGTACAAAATAACTTTGATTTCGGAACTCGGTGTTTGTGGTTCCTTTTTCATTTTTTGAACACCGACTTCCGAAATCAAAGTTATTTTGTACTTTTTTGATTTTTTGTGGAAGTCGGTTGTATTTTTTTGTAAAAAGTTTTTTATTTTTCACTTTTTAGTGTTACCTAAACCCCCTCCCCTCCCCCACCTAAACGAACCAATCACATTGGTGTAAAAAAAACGTACTGCTCCTTTGCAGAGTAAACTAAGAGGTCGTCAATGTAGGTAAATTAGATATTTCTTTTTAGATTTTTCGAAAACCGCTTGGTCGATTTCGATAAAATTTTCATGGGACCATTTGGGAAGTATACCCTTTCGAACAAAAAAAGAATTTTTCAAATCGGTTGAAAAGCGACGGAGTTATGCGCGAACAAACATAAAAAAAAAAAAAAAAAATACAAACATCCGAATTGAGAACCTCCTCCTTTTTTAGAAGTCGGTTAAAAATAAAATTGTGTACGATGATTTAGAAGAGCATTTTAGTAGGTATTTGAAGGTGGTCACTTACTAGTATGGTGAAGATTTGTTAAAGAACAGAGATGATAGGGAAAGGAACTCTTCAATAAATGATAGCAAATCTTTCGGGATTGCTGAAACCGCATGTTTGTTTATTGTTTACACCAAGTCTACAATGATGATGTTCTCATTACTTGATACCTCATTTTTGTTAAACTATATCCAGGCGTTTATGCTACAGATCATATTAAAAAATATACATAGATACACTGGAAACACTCTTTCCTTCAAGGGGAGTCGGGTACTGCAACGGTTGTGGAATTTGTTCGAAAGAGTCACCGCGGCCCTGGAACGCAAAGGACGTTTAGGAGGAACACAGGTGGGTTTTAGTCAGTAAGAGTCTGACACTCCCTTCCGCTCCGCCCAGAGCGGGAGAAGTGTCAATATGTTGCATTTGTATGAATATTCCAGGATTCTATTTGATAATTTTCCATGCTTAAAAAAACGCAAAAAAGTACAAAATTACTTTAATTTCGGAACTCGGTGTTTCTTCGTATTTTGAACACCGACTTCCAAGCACCAGCTTTCGAATATAAAAATAATCATCATAATCGGTACGCTCAGTACAAAGTTACGAGGTAAAAATGCAGGCGAATTGAGAACCTCCTCAAGTCGGTTAAAAAAGGGGGAAGTTGGGTAAAAGAAATAGACACAATTGTCTGGTTAGGTAATAACTAAGTATTGTTGAAAGCCATACATAAAACACCCTCCCTTTTCTCCCCGAAAACAATACGACAATAATACCCAAAAGTTAAACTAACACAGCATTCACTGGCTCACGGAAATTGCACTACAGTGTAATTTCTAACATAATGACCCAGTTTTCAACTGCTTGAATTTACTTTATCTTCAAAATATCTGGACCAGAAATATGGAATATGGGTACTTCTATTTGCATTTACAAGTATTGGGAAATAAAACTCATTTCGCTATAGAGATTCGGGGTAAAACTTGGCTGTGTATACCATAAGCTGTTGACAAAAATGTGAACAAGTACTTATATTATTGTATTTTTTATTTGTAAAATAGTGGCCTGTCCCAGCTTTGCATGGCTGGACATTTTCATTTATTTTAATATAGCCTATGTTACTCAGGGATAATATTGTATGTATTATTCCAATAGTGAAATAATTATTTTAATCAGTCCAGTAGTTTTTGAGCTTATTCGTTATTGCAGCACCCCGCGGTTTCACCCGCGTAGCTCCCGTTCCCGTGGGAATACAGGGATAATATATAGCCTATGTTACTCAGGGTGAATGTAGCTTTGTAATGGTGAAAGAATTTTTGAAATCGGTCCAGTAGTTTTTGAGTTTATTCGTTACATACAAAAATACAAATCTTTCCTCTTTATAATATTAGAATAGACAAACATACAAAAATACAATTATTTCCTCTTTATGATATGAGTTTAGATTTACGCACAAAGTCACGGCTTCGCACGGGTGGACATTTTAATTTATTTTAATATACATAGCCTATGTTAACGAGCTCTAGAGTGGAGACCGCGTCTCGGCAAACGTAGTGTGTGACGTTTGCGTAGGACGGCTGGCAGAAACTGGATGCGAGAAGCCGAAAATAGATCTGAGTGGCGTGCAATTGGAGAGGCCTATGTCCAGCAGTGGACTGCAACAGGCTGTTGATGATGATGATGTTATTCAGGGATAATGTAGCTTTCTAATGATGCGAGAATTTTTGAAATCGGTCCAGTAGGTATATCTTGAGGTTATTCGTTACAAATATACAAATCTTTCCCGGTTATAATATTAGTGTAGGTGTAAGTACACACAGAAAACCAGTAACTACTACTAGTCAATTTGAAACTGAATAAGCGCCATGGCAATCACGGAAAATCTTCTTTTTTTTCATACTATTTGACATTAGCGAACATTTACGTAAACGCGATCGAATACTTTGAAAAACTCGCACTAATCCCACAGTTTCAGTTTTTATTTCAATTTCATTGCACCTGCCATGTTCTGTCTCTGCGCCCTAAGGCCTGCTGGTAGAAAATCGCCTTTTCACATTGTCTTTTCCACTAATATATTAAACTAGCGACCCGCCCCGGCTTCGCATGGGTGCAATGTAGATACTAATGTATCCTCTACTATAATATGCATGTATTATACATATAAACCTTCCTCTTCAATCAGTCTATCTATTAAAAAACCCGCATCACAAAAATCCGTTGCGTAGTTTTAAAGATCTAAGCATACATAGGGATATAGGGACAGGTTGCGGAATTTGTTCGAAAGAGTTACCGCGGCCCTGGAACGCATAGGGCACAAGAAGGATCACACGGGTGGGTTTTAGTCAGTAAAAGTCTGACACTCCCTACCGCTCCACCCAGGGCGGGAGGGGTCATTTGATGATTTCCGATCCAAAAAAAAAAGGGATATAGGGACAGAGAAAGTGACTTTGTTTTATACTATGTAATGATTTAAAAAGAAAGGGTGCTTGTTTCAGGACACGCAAGACTATTCAGCTGTAAAAACGTGAAGCGATAACAAATAGATAGGCATACAGACAGAATTACTTTTGCATTTTTATAACATTAGTATGTATTTATGTCCCACTGCTGGGAATAATCCTTCTCTGGTCATATCTTTCTACCTTGTCCAGGAAGTGGGAATGGGCTGGACTAGTCACACATATGTATGTACTCTGAGATCGTCATTTACTGGACTTCTAATAGATGATGTCACGACCATTTACACAGTGACCACTGATCACATTTTGCTGGGTCTCAAGTCTGCTGGATTGTATGGACTTTAAAAGAGACTTTGACCTCTGAGTTTGTTTCGGTGTTTCTTCTCAGGGTAGTCGGCTAGGAAACACCGGCTTCATCTAGCTTAAAATGACCAGAAATATTTGACGTGTAAAAGTGTTATGTTTAACCTACTTACAAAATAAATATCATTTATCATTTATCATTTGCTATTATAATAGTGTCAGAATGATATATCATTGATTTCATAATGGTTGATTGTGACAAGTTTGGTAATCTACTAATATAAAATCGTCACTATGAGTTTCCAATGGTCAACCACTTACACTCCATTGAAAGAAATAGAATAGAATGGTAATCATGAAAAATGAATTAACAACTTATGCGGTAATCTGCCAAAATTTTTGACAGTTCCTTGCCTTTAGAACATCGTTGTGCAGTCATTTCTTTTAATAGCCCGGTTATCAAAAAGTATTACGAGACCATTGACAGACCAATGATCGACCATTATGAATTTAGCAGATTACGAAGTTTTATCAAAATGACAATGGGATCGTGTTGGAATGACAAATTTATAATAATAGCAAACTTGGGGCCCAGGTCAAACTTGGCCGGGGACCGTACAAGAATAAAATAATATCAATAAAAATGTACGGAACGACTGCAGAACAATATTGACGCTAACATCACTATAACTAGAGATGTATGCAGTGCCTCTTAATTACTGTTTGAACATGGAACGGCGGAGTAACGGAACAGTGATCATTGTCACCGTGATTTTATACTCGTACTCGCAGTTAACAGCAACGGGTATTTTTTTGTTCGATGTTGTATTTATTCATGCATCAATTTATTGGAAATCAAATTAAAATTTTATGTTGTGGATTTGAGTGGCTTGACAAATGTTGAGGCTGTAATGAAAGTCGATTGCTTGATTTGATCACAGTAACTAAATATTAATAACCAATCTAATATTTAAGGTTGACAGCGCTTGTTAAGGTCAGTCCATAAATGAATGGCCATCCACTATATTACAAGAACCCTCGAAATTCGACCCGTTGGTCGCTGCTGTTATCTGTAGATCTTTGAGAGTCGTTATGCATAGTCTTTGAAGCCGAACACCAGTCCTGCAAAGGATTCAGTCATCATCTTCATCATCATATCAGCTGAAAGACGTCCACTGCTGGACATAGGCCTCTCCCAAGTCACACAAGCAGCCCTGTGTATCTCGCATCCATCGGCTACCCGCAACCCTCACCAGGTTATTGATCCAGCTTGTGAGATACATACCTTCCGACACTGCGTCTTTCGGTACGCGGTCGCCACTCCAGAACTTTTCGACCCTATCTATACTTATAATAAATCTGTAGAGAGGTCAATTCTGTACAAGGAATATATTTTCAAAATAACTATAACTAACAGTGATCGATACTGGTGCCAAAAACGCAATCAGTAAAATTTTTGTCTGTCTGTCTGTCTGTCTGTCTGTCTGTCTGTATGTTCTTTATAGAAACAAAAACTACTCGACCGATTTTAACGAAACTTGGTGCAATTATTCTTCATACTCCTGGGCAGGTTATAGTATACTTTTCATCACGCTACAATCAATAGGAGCAGAGCAGTGAAGGAAAATGTTGGGAAAACGGGAGAAGTTACTCCATTTTTTAAGCTTCCGTCGCGTGTGTAGCCTTAATGGTTAAAGTTACATAGAAATCATGTATTACGGAAATGTTTTACATAAAATTATCTAAAAAATGTCCCAAACAGCATATGTCTATATTTTATGGTTGACTCATAATAACACGTGTAACTCCCGATAGCTTAGCAGTTCGGCGCTTTCTGATTATTTGTATGAAACTTTGTCAATTTTAAACCGATCGGGCTGAGAGTTTTAAAATCGGGGATAAAGTAACTATTCCACGCGGACGAAGTCGCTGGCAGAAGCTAGTCGAACATATGAAAGACTAGCTTCTGCCCACAACTTCGACCGCGTGTAAAAGTTACTTTACCCCCGATTTTGAAACTGATAGATCACTATGTCAGTCAGTCAGTCACTTTTGAGTTATATATATTTAGATTTGTATGTTTGTAACGAATAAACTCAAAAAATGCTGGACCGATTTCAAAAAATGTTTTCACCATTAGAATGCTACATTATCCCTGAGTAACATAGGCTATATTAAAATATTGAATATTCATGTGTGCAAAGCCGGGACGGGCCTCTAGTTTCTTATAAATTAGTTCAGCAGATAAAGTGTTATTAAATAACAAACAAAAAGTAAAAACAAAAAGTTATAGAATGTTAATAAGCTTTACATTGTTAATAAACAATATATATTTAGATTCATTATTAGATTTTCATTTTTAGATTTATTTTTTTATTTAGATTCATTTTTATCAATAGATAAAAATGAATCTAAATATATATAACTCAAAAGTGACTGACTGACACAGTGATCTATCAACGCACAGCCCAAACCACTGAACGAATCGGGCTGAAATTTGGCATGCAGGTAGATGTTATGACGTAGGCATCCGCTAAGAAAGGATTTTGATTAATTCTACCTCCAAGGGGATAAAATAGGGGATGAAAGTTTGTATGAAACTTCGGGCTGAGAGTTTCAAAATCGGGGGTTAAGTAACGATTCCACGCGGACGAAGTCGCGGGCAGAAGCTAGTCAAAAATATAAGTCCACAAGTCACTTAAATATGAGTCATTTTTACTCAACTTATATACATATATGTATACACAAAAATAAATAAAAATTGGGTTCAAGTTATCATCCGGAAACGTGTCCATAAAACTGCTGTCATCTTTGTCACCATGAAAAATAACTCACAGCAAATCTGTTCAAAATCACTGTTATTTCCTCACTGTTCCTTCTAAATAACTGTTAAAATTAATAACAGTCAGTTGCTTCCGTGATAGAGTGATGGACATTTGTGTAATCCGGCCTTAATCCGCGGAAATAAGTCGCCGCTTACCATAATGGTGCAACCGGTCCTCAATTTGACATGGCGGCAGGAGAGTTATATTTATTGTTTTGTGGTTCTTTGGAAAACAATATGGGAATTTTACTGTGATTTTATTAGGTAGGTATATGTGTTACTTCCTCTTTATCTATGTATGTTATAAAAATGTTTATATCATAATTATGTACAAGAATATTTTGTTTACTAATTTCTTTCGATTATAATTATTAAAACGTAAATGAACTAAAGAAAAATGATATTAAGGAAACAGTAATGAACTTTTTGTTTGCCTGGCTTAGAAAAGCTTTCACATTTAACTATAAGCAGTTCAGAATTTTATATATACATATTTTAAAATAAAATTTAAATAAAACTTATAGGGCATCATAGGGCATCGAAAAATTCGTCCGCTTCGGTATCAACGGGAAAAGTGCCCAGAACACTGGCCGCATTGCCACGTTGAATGGCAATGCTGATTCGTTGACCAAAGAAAAGGCCAGCCCTCTGGTCACATACAAAGTCGACTAACTGTTAGCTGATTTCACGAAATAGTCGATGCGCACTCGGTCTCTATGGCCCTAGTGATTCAACCCCGAACGACTCAGGCAAATACAATGAACTTCATTATTTAAAAAAAAAAAACATTTTTTTTAAAGGACCATTAGTATACTATCGACAGGCAGCATCAGTCTGTTTTATTGCTAAAATGGGGCTTTATAGGCATGACACACTTTGTTTTTGGCATACTATTTTCTTATTGTTTCTCCATATACCTTGCATATTATTTTGGATAACAGCTATTAGCACAGTATAATTGTTCCTAATCATAAGTACAAACAGGACCTCCGATACAGATTCTCTAAAGTTAAAACATTTTCGAAATGTCTTATTAAAAAGAAGATAACTGGAAATTTATGCTTGTATGAAAAATTTAATATAGGTCTAATTTAACTAACTAAGTACTATCAGACACACACTATTTACCGAAAATTTTCTCGACTAACTTTTAGACCTATGTACCGTGCTTATGTGTGTAAAGTTTCATTAAAATTGGTTTAGTCATTTCGGAAAAAAAGGGCTTGAAAATTTGTATGAAATGCAAAACGGCGTATGAGTATACGCTCTTAATCGCGTCCACAGTAAGTCAGTAAAAAATACCAGTTTCCACAATCCCGTGACTATGATATATGTGATCTAGAGCACCATTGTCAGTTGTATGGCTTGGCGCTTTTGTGCAGTTCCGTTTTATAACCGTTTGAGTAATGGCCCCCAACGGTTGTAAAATATCATGACAGACTTAACTTATGGCGTTTTCACATATGTACCTACTAGGTTTTAAATACTACGGTTTAATGTTGTTTTTGAGGGATTTTGTAGTTCTCGGTTTTATGTCTCATGGTAACAAAATAAAAGAAGGAAGATTTTTTTACTGTCTTGGTTGAATTTTTCTTGAGAAGCTATCTATAATCATAATCAGCCTTTTAATGTTCCCACTGCTGGGACATAGGCCTCCTCTCTAGGAGAGGGAATGGGCCGTAATCCACCACGAGGGCTCAGTGCGGGTTGGTGAATATCAATTTTTGATTCTAGGACATGCCGGTTTCCTCACGATGTTTTCCTTCACCGTTTTGAGAGCAATGGTGATGAAGAGAAGAGGTAGAAGCTTTCTATACTTATAGGAAAGATTTTTGAAGTGAAAATTTCTTTAGCCGCGTTGGGCACTTCTTGGTAGGGGAAAATATTATGTGTTCGCGTCACCGACATGCTCATGACTCATGCGTATAAGTGAAATCGAATGGATTTAGTGAAAAGTTGAACGTGTATATACTGTGCGTTGTTGAAATAGTGTTTTGTTTCATTATTATTTTAATTCAAACATTTGAAATTTCTTTATCTTTTTCATCACTGGCTTTAAGTTTTTTAGGTTCATTATATAGCTAAATTATAAGTAACAGGAATTTTGAGTTAAACCCCTTTAATTCTAAAGATTAAGTAGTGTGCAGACCCACCCGTCGGCCAAGCATTGGACAATCCCACCGGTCTCTCAATGCCCCCAGCATCACTCACAAACATACATACATACATACACATGAAAATATTCATCTTTTGGATAGCGTTGTAAACCATCTTCCAAACAAGAAACGTCATTTTATTGGTTTATGGTACAGAACCCGTCATATACGCATCAATTCGCCCCTGTCCGGTTTATTTTGCCTAAAACAAAATTATTACCAACACAAATACCTACCTACATTCAAGATTAACTACCGTGAAACACGTCCTTCAATGTAAACAAAACACTTATAAGTTGATCAAGTTATCAAGTCATCGATCAGTCCTTCACTTGATTTTATAGCTTTTCAAGTTACCCGGCTTTGGAGGGAGCAAGCTTTGGTAAATGTAAACAGAGAACTTTAAGCTTCGGTTTCGGGGTGAGGAGTATTTTGAGCGTAAGTAGTAAGCCTCCGTATATCCAGAATCGGCCAGTATATAAGCAATCGCTCCATTGGACCTCTATCCATCTTCATCCGGATAGAGTTCGCAAAAGGTTACAGTTTTGACGTGCAATGACGTCCCCAATATAACTGGGAACACAATGGCAATCGTGATAATCTAAACTGTTTTATTACAATCGTGATAATCTAAACTGTTTTATTACAATCGTGATAATCTAAACTGTTTTATTACAATCGTGATAATCTAAACTGTTTTATTACAATCGTGATAATCTAAACTGTTTTATTACAATCGTGATAATCTAAACTGTTTTATTACGAGTCTAAATTTATAGCCTAGGGATCAGATAAGTACACTTTTTTGTTCTGGATGGGAAATCATCAAATGACTTCTGCTGCTCTGAGCGTAACGGAAGGGTGTTAAATTCTTACTGACTAGAACCCACCCGTGTCCTCCTAGTGCCCTTTGCGTTCCAGGGTGACTCTTTTGTACAAATTCCGCAACCCTAGCAGGCACTGGCCCGTCTTCTTTGCTGACAACACTAAGTGCGCGTAGAACACCGCGGGGGCCTGGTTGTTGTTTTGACTGGTTGTTGCCAGACGGCAAGCCACCCACCCATAGCTCGCCATCCGCAAGCCCGCGTCTATGGTGGCCGGGAATCGCCCTGCGTTTCCCGACACTCGGGGCGTCTTCTGTTGCGGTGGCCGGGGCGTGAGGTTTCGATCTCCCCTCACGTAGTCTGGCTCTTCCATCGCTTCCATCGCATGCAGAAAGAGGTGATCGCTTCGCATGCTGGTTCGCTCCGGACCATGGAAGGAAGCGAGAGGTCGCCACTGTCGATTGCCTCGAAGAGGACTAATTTGTTATATTAATAAATTAACATTTCTCTACCACATAAAACAGTAGCTATAATAATATTCTCCAATATAGTGTGACTCACAAACAAACAAGTATGTAGTCAGTAGAGTGCACATCGCGAGCGACGTCGCGGACGACTCGTGACATGTTGCGCGCTGTTTAGTTGCCGACGCGACTGCACTTTGTTTGTAGGGCTGCCAGTTTGTAGCACAAAACAGTAGTTATGATAATATTGTCCGCAAGCCGCTGTCTCACGCCAAGTACTCGTATGTAGTCGTAGAGTGCACACCGCTAGCAATGTTGCGGATGACTGGTGACATTTTCTGCGCTGTTTCGTTGCTGACTCGACGTTACTGTGTTTGAAGGGCTGCCAGTTTGCTTACGTAGCATCACTAAAAAATATTGCCTCCTTCTGAGGCAGAACTAACTCCCACATCTGCCTCTAATAAGTAATGAAAGTGGGATTCAGAATATACCAGATAGCGATGAGTGGTAGCGAAGAGTGGCACATGAAACGATCAATCATTCTTCTTTGATAAAAAAAAAATCTCATAACAAAATACCAAAAACCTACAGAAATCTAAAACTATTGCGCCTAAATTGACACCATACATTAATACTAATATTATAACGAGGTAGCGTTTGTGAGTTTGTGAGGTTGTAATCTCTGGATCTACTGAAGTGATTTTCAAAATTATTTCATCAGTAGAAAGCTACGTTATTGTGAAGTGTCATAGACTATATTATATCCCCGTATTGCCACGGGAATGGGAACAACGCGGGTGAAACCGCAGAGCGTTGCTAGTATTTTATGTAGTAGTTAACAGTTTAAGAAAATAGTTTTAAAATCGTTGAAAATATTGTCATGTTTGCTACTACCAACCCTTTTTATTTATGGATGGGAAATCATCAAATAACTTCTTCCATTCTGGGCGGAGCGGAAGGGAGTACCAGACTCTTACTGACTAAAACCCATCCGTGTTCCTCCTAATTCCCACCACGGTAACATTATCGAGGAAATTCCGCAATTTCGAACAAATTTCGTAAAATACTGCCAGCCCTACGCTAGTTAGTTCAAGTTTGACAAAAATACCCGCGACTCATGCAGCTTGAATATCGAGAATTATTTGTATTTACTTGAGTTTGCAACTGTTTTGTTTTAAACCGTCGAGAGTTGAGACAGCTCGCGTTCGGAAATATTGTTATGTTTCCTAAAAGTTAGTTTGGAATGGAGTCGAGTGAAATTCGTTTGTTTAATTTTTTGGTGAACGAGACATTTTTTTAGAGAGATATGATATAAGAAGTTTACGAATAGCTGGCTTACGGCCGAACCCAATAACCGATCTATCACATACTGGAGATAGAAAAACAAATGAAACAACAGAAAAATCAAGAAAAAATATGTAGGTTTTCTGTTGTTTCATTTGTTTTTCTGTCTCCAGTATGTGATAGATAGGTTATTGGTTTCGGCCGTTAGTGAACTCCGACAACCGACTTCCAAAGAAGGAGGAGGTTTTCAATGTGACTGTATTTTGTTTTTTGTAAACTCTGTGTTCTTGGTTGCTTTTTCTTTGATTTGAATCATAGATTTTCTTAAATTAGGTACTTTAAAATTTTTACTACTGGAATTCAAACCCTCACAATTTAATCTATTAATCCTCCTCACCATAACCACTGCTTAAAATATAGTTCTTTTTAACCGACTTCTAAAAAAGGAGGAGGTTCTCAATTCGGATGTTTGTATGCTTTTTTTTTTTTTTTTTTTTTATTGTTTGTTCGCGCATAACTCCGTCGATTGCCAACCGATTTGAAAAATTCTTTTTTTGTTGGAAAGGGTATACTTCCCAAATGGTCCCATGAAAATTTTATCGAAATCGAACAAGCGGTTTTTGAAAAATCAACAAAAATCTGAAAAAAAATCTACATTGTCTACATTGACGACCTTTTAGTTTACTCTGCATTGGAGCAGTGCGTTTTTTTACACTAATGTAATTGGTTCGTTTAGGTGGGGGGAGGGGAGGGGGTTTAGGTACCACTAAAAAGTGAAAAATAAAAAACTTTTTACAAAAAATAAAACCGACTTCTAAACAAAAAAACCAAAAAGTATAAAATAACTTTAATTTCGGAAGTCGGTGTGTTCAACAACAAAAAAGCAACCAAAAACACCGAGTTCCGAAATTAAAGTTATTTTATACATTTTGGTTTTTTTGTTTAGAAGTCGGTTTTATTTTTTGTAAAAAGTTTTTTTTTAAATTCATTTCTTTATTCAGGTTCCTCATACATGTCCCAGAATTTCAATTGCATTGATTCAGTACATTTGTTGTTGTGCAAATTGACTGTGACAGACGTACAGATTTAGCAGTGGTGGCCGAGTGGTAACGGCCCCGACATACGAGTTGTAGGTCGCGGGTTCAAACCCAGCCAGGCGCATTACTTTGTGTAATTAACTTCATCACCACTTCTCTCAAAACGGTGAAGGAAAACATCGTGAGGAAACCGGCATGTCCTGGAACCAAACATTCGAAGACATGAGACATTCACCAACCCGCACTGGGCCCGCGTGGTGGATTACGGCCCATTCCCTCTCCTAGAGAGGAGGCCTGTGTCCCAGCAGTGGGAACATTAAAAGGCTGATTATGCTTTATGCTTATGCTATACGTACAGATTTGTTTGAGATTTGTTCGAAAGAGTCACTGCAGCACATTTTTTTTCTTTTTTTATGGGAAATCAACAAATGACTTCTTCCCTTTGCGTCCATGTGCCGCAGTGACGTTGCGGAATTTGTTCGAAAGAGTCACCGCGGCCCTGGAACACAAACAGCATTTGGACGAACACTGGTGGTTTGTAATCAGTTAGCTTCGGCCAGGGCGGAAGATCATTATAGAAGATCATCATAGTTATTTGATGATTACACAAATAAAATAAAACGGTAATGCATGACGAGTATTTTCATAAAAGTTTCGTATTTCATTAGCCATGCGTAACTCTTTATGTCCTGAAAACAAGCAATAGCAGTACATAAAACGCGTAAAAATATCATAAATCTATCTAAATTATCTATTTGTACTTGACGGTACAATACCAACAATTATACCATCAAGTACATAATACTGTCACCATTAGGATAAAAAACGTATCTACACGAAACGTAAGTTTTCGATTTCCGACCTTAAGTTATTTACTTAATGTCAGAAATCGGTTACTTCGTTTTGTGTAGATACGCCCTTTTGCTTATGACGGCAGAATAATAAGACACTGTTACCCGCACAGTTAATTGTCATTCTCTATGTCAATGACGTTAGCTTAACTACAGACTGAGCCTAAAGCGAGCCAATCCGCTCAGTATATTGGCGAGCTCCCTAATCTCCGGTTGAACATAATAATCCAATAGTATTGGTATTATGACCTATATATAGTATGGAAACAAGGGTAGTGGAATGGTTGCGGAATTTGTTCGAAAGAGTCACTCCAGCCCGGGATCGCAAAGGGGAGGATCTCGAGTGGGTTTTAGTCAGTAAGAGTCTGACACTCCCTTCCGCTCCGCCCAGAGCGGGAAAAGTCATTTAATGATTTCCCATCCTGCCAAAAAAAGAGTAGTGGATTATACACTATTAGGTTTTGAAGCGTTCATTTCGAATTATCCGTTACGACAAATCAGGGCCCCAAGTCTGCTATTTTTATAAATTTGTCATTCCAACACGATCCCATTGTCATTTTGTTAAAAGTTCGTAATCTGCTAAATTCATAATGGTCGGTCATTGGTCGGTCAATGGTCTCGTAATACTTTTTGATAACCGAGCTATTAAAAGAAATGACTGCAAAACGACGTTCTAATGGTAGGTCACTGATCAAAGGAACTCTCAAAATTTTAGCAGATTACCGCATACGTCTGTCATTCATTTGTCATTATGTACGAGATTACCATTCTTTCAATGGAGTGTCAGTGGTTGACCATTGGAAAGTCATAAACGCTTTTATATTAGTAGATTACGAAACTTGTCAAAATCGACCATTATGAGATCAATGATAGACCATTCTGACACTATTGTAATAGCAGACTTGAGGCCCAGGTTCACGTTATACCTCAATATATCTTTTTCAGGATATACTTTAGTATCTATTAATGTTGTTTATTTCCAAGGTGAGATGTAACACATCATATGCGACTATTGTAGAAGCTGTTGTACTGTATAAATTAACGGGATTGTTGAAAGGAAGCTCTTTGCTAAACTGTAATAGCCGCTCGGCGCAATAGGGAAGTTGTCCAAAAAATCTAATTAGTCCGTCAGATAGATTTCCAAAAAATAATGGACACGTATTTTTTCATTTTTCACGTAAACAAAAAACGAAGACAATACAGTGCGTTGAAACTTGTGTGACGTCACTACGTGCTACATGTGTGACGTCACAAGCCCCCACTCCTTATCTTTGATGCTTTTTACCTTCGTCATTTTTTATAAATTTGATAAAGCAAAAAATACGTGTCCAATATTTTTCGATAATCTAACTGACGGACCAAATAGAATCATTTTTTTACTCAGGAAACATCCCTAATTGTCGAAGAAATTCATTCCGATGTCAGGCTGTGTGAATGAGATTTGTTCGTGGCATGGAAAGCACGTTAGGCTGTCATTTTAAGATTTGAATTATTTATTAAGTATTGATAGAATTGCATTTGAGCTCTTTATTACCCAGTGGGAAGCGATATTGTGGTCGACAATTAATTAAGGAACACTCTTGCCTTGACGTGGTTGTTTTACATTTTCAGTCCCGGCTTAAATACCCCCTTTTTTTTGGATGGGAAATCATCAAATGACTTCTCCCGCTCTGGGCGGAGCGGAAGAGAGTGTCAGACTCTTACTGACTAAAACCCACCTGTGATCCTTCTTGCGCCCTTTGCGTTCCAGGGCCGCGGTGACTCTTTCGAACAAATTCCGCAACCGGCTTAAATACCCACTAAATTAAAATTATCAGACAACACAGACATTTAACGTATATTCGAAAAAGATCAACAACACTTTAGTGAGCCTCTGATGAGTTAAACTATTAAAAAATATTGTATAAGTATTTTTTCTTTTATAAAAAGAATTAAAATAACCACTATATTTATTTTACACCTAATTAAAAAAATACATATATATGTAGGATCAGAGGAGTCGAGCGGTACCTCGTCAGGGTTTGGCGTTCCCATTTTTTTGGAATTATTAGACAGTTATTGATACTTAAAATCACTTAATTAACATTTAGAAATAAACAAAACAATTCTGTTTGCAAAAATACCAAATTTGTTAGTCAAGTACCCACACTTGCAAAATATAAACTCCGACATATAGAAAATCTTGAAACCAAGAAAACATGCAAGTGGCGGCTTTTTCGTATTCCGCGATCTGTTCCAGGTAGATATTGGGTAGATATTTATATTAATTGCATGATGATGATATAGCAAAATCAAACAGAAATAAAGCAATACCATATACTAAAATATGGGTTCCCTACTTGAAATCGAATGACGCAAGATCGAATAACACTTGCTCGAACACGTTTCCTCGATAGTACTTGAAGTCGATAAATTATGAGCTCGACAGTTCACTGCCTCGATGCATCAAAATCTCGAATAACTATAAGCTCGAATCATCGGCAGCGCGCAGGCTCATTATCTTGAAACATCATTTCTCGACCGAACATCTAATCGATTTAAAGAATATCTCGAAAACGGTGCGTCATATCGCAAAAACAATGAAAAAAAATCCCCTTTAATAACTGCTCTGCCGCGTACTTCTCAACATGTAGGTAAAAAAAAGTTTCAATCAATATCATAAAAAAACACATTTCTTCGATTATAATTATGAAATTTGGAATAAAATTTTTCGGAGTTTTTCAGTGTTTCCTTCTTGATACAAATACTACGTGTATATAATGTTGACATTGTGGTTAAAACTACCCTCTTTTTTCTGGCTAAATAAAAATATGTACGAAGGTACTTAGTACAATGATTGTTTAACGTAGGTAATTTATTGTCAGTATGTGGTAGTTTTTACCAGTATTGTTTATTGACTATTTTCATAAAAATGTCCAAAATAAGTGTTCAAGCTTTAAAATCGCAAAAAGGCAAAGACATTTTGATCATTAATGGTTACGTGATGGCAATCAATAAAAAAATCGGTGAAAAATATTATTGGTACTGTGTGCATAAAAAACAAAAGCAGTGCTATAGTACGACCATTAGTGAATCAACAGAAGGAAACGGTGTCCATTACTTGATAAAAGAAATGAGTGCTCATGGCCATGCGCCTGATCCGGATTTAAAAACAATAATTCAATTAAAAAATGATATAAAACAAGATGCAATAATCAATTTTACGTCGCGTCCAGCTTAGATAATTAACAAAAATTTGGCTAATGTGCCGAGCACAAGCGCTTGCTCAGTCCCGAATAGAAATGCCTTATGACAAATTATAAGGCGCGCCAAGAAGAAAGGAAAGCCATTAGAACCTAGAAAATTAGAAGACATTGAAATACCAGAAGAATTGCACAAGGTAGACGGAGAAATATTTTTTTCGAGAGATTACAAGTTTGGCGAGGAACGTTTACTTCTGTTCACAACTAAAAGAAATTTAGAAATATTGCAAATTTCTGAAGTATGGTTAATGGACGGAACTTTTCAGAGTTGTCCACAATTATTTAAACAGTTGTATTCTATCCATGGCATTGTCGGCGAGGGTGATTGTCAAAGAATCGTACCCCTGGTGTATGCGTTTTTGACTAGGAAAACTGAAGAATGCTATATTTATTTTTTTCGTCAGCTCCGAGACTACGCCGCCAAACACAATATAGTTTTGGAGCCTCAACACATCATATCTGACTTTGAAAAGGCAGCGTTGAACGCCATCAAAATTGAATTTCCGAACGCAATTAGTAAGGGTTGCTTTTTTCACTTTGGTCAGTCTGTGTGGAGAAAAATTCAAGAAAGCGGTCTCTCTTCTAGATATGGCGAAGACAGTGAATTTGCGCTCAAATTACGCCATCTTCTTGCCTTGGCGTTCTTGACTCCAGAAGAAGTTTTCAAAGAAGAAGTATTACCGCAGGAAGCAGAAATTATTATGACTTGGTTTGAGAGTTATTATATTTACGGCACACTAAGCTCTTATTGCTCACAGACAAACTCAACCACAGTTACAATTTCAAGAACAAAACAACCTCTTTTCCCACCTGCACTGTGGTCAATTCAACTCAACAATGATAGGAAATTTCCAAGAACCCAAAATAACGTTGAGGCATGGCATCGTCGTTGGAATACGTTGTTAGACAATAAAAAACTTGGATTATATGAAACGATTACAAAACTTAATGAAGAACAAGTAAACACTAAACACGTAATAGAAAAAGCAAATGCTGCAATAGACAAGACACCACGTAAAAAGAAAATAAGACAACACAATGCCTCTACTATGAGGTTATGTGAAAGTAAAGAGAAAATGGGTTTACTTGAGTTTTTGAGAGGTATTGCAAATCATACGAAATTATAAATGTTTTTTTTTTAAATATCATGACATTTTTTCCATATTTCGTACTTAAATAACTTTACTTCTTACCTATTTGGTAAAATTAATAAGTATTTGTAATGTTATTTTGTTACTATCATTATTTTTCATGAATATAGTTGATTTATATTTCTGCGCATGTATTGTTTCATTATATTGTAGGCACTCAAATAAAAATCCTTATAACTTTTCTGAATCAATCAATTAGATGGTCGGTCGAGAAATGATGTTTCGAGATTTTGATACATCGAACAATGAGCCTTCGCGCTGCCGATGATTCGAGCTTATAGTTATTCGAGATTTTGATGCAACGAGGGAGTGAACTGTCGAGCTCATAATTTATCGACTTCAAGTACTATTGAGGAAACGTGTTCGGGCAAGTGTTATTCGATCTTGCGTCATTCGATTTCAAGTAGGGAACCCCTAAAATATATGCATTTAATTTGCATTTAAAAAAATGTATTATATAATTAAAATTAGGTATATCAATAAAGGTATCACAGTAAAAAACAGTGTTTTTAACAAGGCCTATAGCTTTGTTGGGCGATGTGGTCGCAAAGCTACAAAGTCCTTAAATTATATAAAAAAAACGAGGCCAATATCTACAAGTAGCGATTGTGCGCGATTAATTGGTACTGGCAATGTATTACATAGCATAGACCGCCAGGACTATATAAGACTTATCCATAAAAATAGAGACCTAGCAGCTCCTCGCGGTTTCACCCGCGTAATTCCCGTTCCCGTGGGAATACGGGGATAAAATATGATACTCCACAATAACGTAGCTTTCTATTGGTGAAATAATTTTGAAAATCGGTTCAGTAGATCCAGAGATTACCCCTTACAACGTCTCAAACTCACAAACGTTACCTCTTTATAATTAGTGTAGATGAATTTATTGGCATTTTTGTTCTCTAGTTATCTGATGAAGTGATGACCTAAGAAATTTCATACGTGAGTATCGAAGGAACTGGAATCGTTTCTTAAAGAGGAGTGAAAGAGGAAGAGTACCCCTTAAACTAGAAGAAAATAATATGAGCTTTACATTATAAAATACAAAAATACTGAAAATATATGTAAGTGTTTAATTTGAAAAGACCATCCCCAAAACTTTAAATGAAGCAATAACCACAAGTTCCAATCTATTGTCAGACACGGTCGCGTAACGTCATCGCAATTATTGCCAATAGGCTTCGTGTAGTCATTTGTAAACGATATTGTATTAGTTCATTAAGGCTACGCTACTATATGAGCGGAGCGGGGAGAGAATCTATTCGGAACAATTTCTTTTCGACGCTGTTCTTCTAAGTTCTCAACTTGAGCTGGTAGAAAGAAGAATTACTTTAGTTCTGATGTAGTGGAAAAATATTAAGCAGACAAAAACTTCTGGTACGGAATTTGTTCGAAAGAGTCACCGCAGCTCTGGAATAGAGCATTACGAAGAACACGCACGGGTTTTAGCCACTAAGAGTCTGACACTCCCTTTCATTTTGCACAAAAACTGTAGTAGTTTTGAAACTCCGTTATTGGCGGTTTAGTGAACTTATTATAATGAGAGCAGTGGTGGTCGCGGGTTCAAACCCAGCCAGGCGCATTACTTTATGTAATTTATTTCATCACCACTGCTTTCAAAACGGTGAAGGAAAATATCATGGGGAAACCGGTATGTCCTAGAACCAAAAATTCGAAGACATGTGACATTCACCAACCCGCACTGGGCCCGCGTGGTGGATTACGGCCCATTCCCTTTCCTAGAGAGGAGGCCTGTGTCCCAGCAGTGGGAACGTTAAAAGGCTGATTATGCTTTGCTATGGGAAGACTCATTTGATGAATTTAGATTCATTAAAAGTAAACGTACCCGACTTCTACGAGTAGTTCAACCGGATGCAACTGAGAACCACTATTTTAAATGGAGCGAAGCTACCTATTTGACGTTCACAACCCTTTAACCAGGTAATGACAGGTTACCCCTGAGCTGCCTAACTGAAGACTGGTGTCAGATTTTCTGAACTCCGGGTACCCGTAGCGACTGGATCTGCAAACGACAGCAGGGACCAACAACTTAACGTGCTTGCCCAATAAATGCTGTACAAAGGAATATCGGTATGATAAGATGGTCACTTCCGGCTCACAGTGGACCCATATTGAAAATTAGTGGACTTAGGCAACAAAGTTCCCATATCGACGCGATTTTTTTTTATATGACGTGTTATAATATTCCTGACAACTTTTACTCTTATAATTTTTTTTCTAAAGTTGATAGTTTGTCTGAAAAAAAAATAAATTAGATTTTTTTGTATGGAGAGAATCACGTTTAATTTTTTTTCTTCAATTGTACAAATATGCTGGGTGTGTGGCGTGAGTATGTGATAGTTAGGGTCATTATCGATCCATGAAAAATAAAATCAGCGCCGGCCATCCGCGGCGGCGCGAGTAATCATTCGGTAAAAATATATATATTTGTATGAAATTTTTTGCCAATTAAAATAATTTCTAAGTATATTTTGTGTCTCATATGGCTGTTTTCACCTTCTTTTTAGTTAAATTTATAGTTTTAATAGCACATAGGTACTTACAACTAGTAATTCTGGTAGAGATTTAGTTATTATTGCATGTTATCGGTAGCACCTGCATTATGATTAATGACTCATTTGTTTGTGCGCTCGGCTAAGCGCGCATAACAAACGACTCACCGAAAAATGCTTGTCTCTGATTGGCTATTATTAATTTAAAGTACCTGCACGTTATCTATTGTTGAATAAATGTCGTAATAATTTTCAGGTTATACTAATTTCGTTAGTGATAGGTGAAATAATTTAAATTTGTACGGGCAAGTCGTTGATAATTAATTACATAATCATCGTATGGTATAAGTTATCGTTGGTATGATAAATATGAAACTGTGAAGTAATTGTAGCCATGAAAAGGGCTGTTTGTCATATTCCTAGCCCTGATAGGCTATTGTGGCAATAATATAGAGCCAGATCACATTATTTCTTGTTCCAGAAGTGTGGGACCGGCAAATTTTCGGACTCTGCTATGAGGTATTTTTCTTCCTGTCACAGGGAGGCTCAATAGTCTGTAACAACTGAATTGCTTCAGGCAACAACTCATTATGAATCTGTTTCGTTATTTTATGCCTTATGTAGGATATGTGGGGATCAGAGCTTATTAGAAGTCATGCCCGTTTTCCGAGTGTGCCTCTTCCTGCCGTTTCTAAAATCCTTATTATGAGCTTATCCCAAGCTTCTTCAGAAAAGGTACCTAAAACGAATAAGCTTCTTCATATATTTTAATTTCAAAACGCAATCGAGTCAAATAATACATCAAAGTATATTTGTTTTTTACTTACCGATTGGCAAAACACCAAAATGTTACAGATGTCTATACCATGCAGACATCTGTAACCTTGGCATTAGAATTTTATATACACTAACTGGCATGTAGTAGCACGAATAGTGTTGCACGTACACATAAGCTGTTTATCTACAGTACCTTATTCGTTTTAGGTACCTTTTCTGAAGAAGCTTGGGATAAGCTCATAATAAGGATTTTAGAAATGGCAGGAAGAGGCACACTCGGAAAACAGGCATGACTTCTAATAAGCTCTGATCCCCACATATCCTACATAAGGCATAAAATAACGAAACAGATTCATAATGAGTTGTTGCCTGAAGGAATTCAGTTGTTACAGACTATTGAGCCTCCCTGTGACAGGAAGAAAAATACCTCATAGCAGAGTCCGAAAATTTGCCGGTCCCACACTTCTGGAACAAGAAATAATGTGATCTGGCTCTATATTATTGCCACAATAGCCTATCAGGGCTAGGAATATGACAAACAGCCCTTTTCATGGCTACAATTACTTCACAGTTTCATATTTATCATACCAACGATAACTTATACCATACGATGATTATGTAATTAATTATCAACGACTTGCCCGTACAAATTTAAATTATTTCACCTATCACTAACGAAATTAGTATAACCTGAAAATTATTACGACATTTATTCAACAATAGATAACGTGCAGGTACTTTAAATTAATAATAGCCAATCAGAGACAAGCATTTTTCGGTGAGTCGTTTGTTATGCGCGCTTAGCCGAGCGCACAAACAAATGAGTCATTAATCATAATGCAGGTGCTACCGATAACATGCAATAATAACTAAATCTCTACCAGAATTACTAGTTGTAAGTACCTATGTGCTATTAAAACTATAAATTTAACTAAAAAGAAGGTGAAAACAGCCATATGAGACACAAAATATACTTAGAAATTATTTTAATTGGCAAAAAATTTCATACAAATATATATATTTTTACCGAATGATTACTCGCGCCGCCGCGGATGGCCGGCGCTGATTTTATTTTTCATGGATCGATAATGACCCTAACTATCACATACTCACGCCACACACCCAGCATATTTGTACAATTGAAGAAAAAAAATTAAACGTGATTCTCTCCATACAAAAAAATCTAATTTATTTTTTTTCAGACAAACTATCAACTTTAGAAAAAAAATTATAAGAGTAAAAGTTGTCAGGAATATTATAACACGTCATATTAAAAAAAATCGCGTCGATATGGGAACTTTGTTGCCTAAGTCCACTAATTTTCAATATGGGTCCACTGTGCGGCTGTCCACAGATCATCCTCGTAAAGCTGTTCTTATTTAACTAATAAGAGACACAAATCACAAATTACTTGGGAATCAATCCTAAGAGATCTTTTTGCGTCTACTGGATTCACATTGCACTGTTATCTACTAATACCACGCTTTTTTAAGGATTGGAAGTAATCGTGTGACTTCTTCTACTCTGGGTGGAGCGAGAGGGAGTGTCAGGCTCTTACTGATTACCATCCGTGTTTATTCAGCGGCGATATATCGACGGCGCGTCATGTTCCACGCGTGCCTCAAAGAGCTGTCAGCAACGAAGACGGGGCCCTATAGGGTCAGTGCCTGCTAGGGCTGCGGAATTTATTCGAAAACGTCCACGCGGCCCTGGAACGCAAAGGGCACAAGAAGGATCACGTGTGGGTTTTAGTCAGTAAGAGTCTGACACTCCCTTCCGCTCCGCCCAGAGCGGGAGAAGTCATTTGATGATTTTCTATCCAAAAAAAAGGGCTGTTCTTCTGCTTTCGAACAAATTCCGCTACACTATTACCACGCTAACCGCTCCGCGTTCAACGTAGCCCAGCCCTTACTGTTTGCTTTGCCCACGTTAATGATGTGGTCTGCGAGGGAATTATGTTCAATGAGTATTTGCGCAGGCGCGTTGATTAGACGAGCCAATTTAATTGTTGCAAATTAAAATATGTTGGGAAAAATACTCATAGATGTAATGGACGGATTTGTAAATTTGACTAAGTGCTTATTATTGGTACATAATCCTAACTAATAAGCTATACTAGCTGCCCGGCAAAAGTCGTTTTGCCACATAAATAAAAAAATTAAAAAATAGGGGTGGACCACCCTTAACATTTAGGGGGATGAAAAATAGATATTGTCCGATTCGCCACCCTAGCCAATATGCACGCTAAGATTCACGAAAATCGGTCGAGCCGTTTCGGAGGATTTCAACCACAAACACCGTGACACGAGAACTTTATATATAAGATTTTATTTTCGAAAAAAGAATAGAGATTTTTTTTTTGAACTTTGAGTAATAAAGAAATAGATAATAAAATTAATATTGCCTTTGAAAAAAAAATGCAAAAGTAGCCCGACAGATACAATTATGACACACAACAAGATTAACATCAACTAATTAATCATAAATCCTCCAGACGAACTAGTGTTGCCTCCAATTCTCTAATTATGCAAATGAAGCCATCTTAGTCCTTTTCATCGAGTACCAATTAGCTGCGTAAGCTGTAACTCTGCTCACCCCCTTTCAGTGCGTCGTCAATAATATTACGAGTCGAATGTGTCTGTATGATACATTGACAATGGTGCTGTGCGATGGAACGGGGGTATTGCGGATTTAATTTGGTGTTGAGCGACTATGGCGCAACTTTCTATTACAGAACGATTTTTTTAGTGGCTGATTTAATTATGATACGAAACATCAAAAAGTTGCCATTCCATACTTCTCAACTAACGTGCTAAAGTGTGGTTTATTTTGTGTCAATATTCACGCTTTGATTTATCTGAAAGTGAAGTTCTTACTATAGATATTGTTTATTTTATTCTTTTAACTGGCATATTATTATTTAGAGATAGATAGAGATCTAGCCGATTAGACGGTTGTATAGAGGCCGACTAGTTGGCCAATTAGTCGACCAAGCCGATTACGGTTTCGGGGATTTCCGTGACGCTTCGTTTACTCGGAAAAAGAGATTACCATGAAGTTCAAGTTGCTCTTCAGTGTCTGAATTAATACTTCATTTGAAAAACTTACAAAATTATCTAGAAATTTACACTGATGAAAACAAAGAAATCACGGAAATGAAAGTCCTGCTGAAAATGTTTTAAAGAGTACGTTTTTATTAAATGTTGTTGTTGTTGTTGCATTTTACTGAGACATACATAAAAAATATGAAGCCTAATAGTCGTCGCTCTTTGCCGAATAGTCGCCGACTACGATAGTGGCCGGATAGTCGGCCAACTAGTCGACAAATATCTAATTATATAATCTTGTATCAATCGCTGTCCAGAGCCGAGTACGGATCTGGTACACAAAAAAGTGGTGTAAGTGTTGCCCGTGAACCGACGGCAACTATTCTCGTAATACGTAATAGTCCGCCTCGTGTTACAGACTGTATAGTTCCTAGCATATCGTGATAACGAGGTGTCACGCTGTGAGAGTGACACGTTCAATGTGACTACTATTTCATGTGATGCATTGACTTTTAATTGACTACGATGGAATCGATCACGTGTTGTGGGATTCGGGTTTTAATAATTTTAAACACATTTTTTTTTGTTTTCGATCTATTTAGGTTACATTTGCTAATCCGTACCTGAAGATAGTTGACTGACCTAAAAACGTATTTTTTATCACAATTTTAACCATTGCAATTGGATGTGTTAGCTACAGATAAAAAAAAACCGCCCTTACTCTGTCACAGCATTACACAACGACCTTTTTACATACAACTCTATCCTTTTCTCGATAGGCTATATAGAGAAATAGATTTTACAACTTTATAGGACATTTCTAGTCTTTGAGTTAAATCGTGGACGGACGGGCAGACTTAGCATAATCAGCCTTTTAACGTTCCCACTGCTGAGACACAGGCCTCCTCTCTAGGAGAGGGAATGGGCCGTAATCCACCACGCGGGCCCAGTGCGAGTTGGTGAATGTCACATGTCTTCGAATTTTTGGGTCTAGGACATACCGGTTTCCTCACGATGTTTTCCTTCACCGTTTTGAGAGCAGTGGGGATGAAATTAATAATACGCAAAGTAATGCGCCTGGCTGGGCTTAAACCCGCGACCTACAATTCGTACGTCGGGGCCGTTACCACTCGGCCACCACTGCTCGGGACAGACTTGGAGATAATATAACGGACCCAAGGTTTTGAATTTCTTCGTCTACGTTTTCACATTCTATTCTATTCTATTCTATTCAAACTGACCACACACGATCACACACGTGTCCAAGCCATGTGGTCTTCTGCAGTTTGGTCCACTCTGTACATGATGCCTCCAAAATCTTTCTTTATAGCGCCGGTGTTTCATAAATAAGGTAGTTAACTAAAAAAATCTGATTAGTCCGTCAGATAGATTTCCAAAAAATATTGGAGACGTATTTTTTCTTTTTTCACGTAAACAAAAAATGAATTGAATGAAGACGATACAGTGCGTTGAAAACTTGTGTGACGTCACTACTCGCTACAATTTTTACTGGGCCGTGACATCACTTCTGATGTTTGATGCTTTTTATCTTCGACAGTTTATATAGATTTGATAAAGCAAAAAATACGTGTCAAATATTTTTTCTATAATCTAACTACGGACTAAACATAATCATATATTTTTTACTCAGGCAACATCCCTATTGTGCGCGTTTTCCTTCGACCTTATTTAGTTTTTGAACTACGGAACCCTAAAAATACGTAACCCAGTCCACGCTACTTTCTGTGTGAAGCGTGACGCGTTATCAAGCCGTGTCACGCTTGCGTTCGACACTATTCCTAGGTGTTTGATTGATTTTTAGCTTCGGATGCAGCGTGACAGTTATGGAGTGACGGTCTGTTATCTGCGGCGTGGGTGGTATTGGTTTGTTATGTGGGTGGAGCAGTTAAATTGAATTTTGTCTTTGGATAGGTTAGGAAGAGGTTATGGAATTTGGCTTGCAATATACCATGTGTAAAAAAAAAAACGCAATACCTGTTAAAGATTGTACTGATAATTATGAACAACTTTCACTATGAGACCAACACTGAAATCGCGAAAACAAATCGACTGCCCTATATAAATGGTGACTTTGTCTCTGTCACATTTTTTTATGCCAGGCCGAGTCGACGACGCATTGTGTTCCACGCGCGCCTCAAGGAGCCGTCAGCATCAGGGACGGGGCCCCGTAGGGTCAGTGCCTGCTAGGGTTGTGGAATTTGTTCGAAAGAGTCATCGCGGCCCTGTAACGCAAAGGGCACAAGAAGGATCACGGATGGGTTTTATTCAGTAAAAGTCTGACTCTTCCTTCCGCTCCACCCAGAGCAGGAGAAATCATTTGATGATTTCCCATCTAGTAAAAAAAGGAACCGCTTCTGTGTATTTACCCCTTACCCCAAACACCATGACTACACTCTCCTTAACATTCTATGGCATTAACTGGCATATTGCTCGCAAGTGGCCACCAGTGTCTTTAGCCCGCACATACTCGTGGCCACTTAGGTATTGCGTTCATTTTGTATAAGTAATTTTTAAATCAATTGGAAACTCACTTCTACCAGCGCCTTTGCCCGCGTGTTTCAATCTAGTATATTTCGTTCCACTGTTCGGCAAACACTCCCTCTCCTTGTCTCCACGCCACTTTATCCTTTGTTTATACGAGTCTGCTTTTTCCCGTCTTCGGTCTGACTCAGTGATGTCTGATGTAGCCCACGTAACAGTCGGAAATGATGCCGTACAACAGATGATGAACGTACAACCAGAATATAATATTCGTGATCCACCAACGCGCCATGTTTTATTCAAATCCGTTCAGTAGTTGAGACATGATTGATGAACAAGCATTTAAAAATACAAATATAGCAACTTAAAAACTAACATTAGTAGAATCTATCAATCAGGGGTGCCGCTCATTTAGTGAGAGCATTTAGTAGTAGAGAACAGTGGTGGCCGAGTGGTAACGACCGACTTAGGAATTGTAGGTAGCGGGCTCAAACCCAGCCAGGCGCTACTGCTCTCAAAACGGTGAAGGAAAACATCGTGAGGAAACCGGCATGTCCTAGGACCAAAAATTCGAAAACATGTCACATTCAGCAACCCGCACTGGGCCCGCGTGGTGGATTACGGCCCATTCCCTCTCCTAGAGAAGAGGCCTGTGTCCCAGCAGTGGGAACATTAAAAGGCTGATTATGCTCATTTAGTAGGTATAAAAACATTAATTGCTCTCTTTTCAAAAGCCATTACCAAACGCTCCAATGACAACGGTTAGTTCATCTAACAACAGTTCTCATAATATTCATTTAACATTGCGCCCTGGGGTTTCACCCGCGTAGTTCCCGTTCCCGTGGGAATACGGGGATAAAATATAGTCATTCAGGGTGAATGTAGCTTTCTAATAGTGAAAGAATTTTTGAAATCGGCGCAGTAATTTTTGAGTTTATTCATCTATCTATACTTATAATAAATCTGTAGAGAGGTCAATTCTGTACAAGGAATATATTTTCAAAATAACTATCAGGGGGTGATTAGTCCACACGGGAGCTATGTGCCCCTCGGAGGTCGACCGCAGCGGACTCTGTTTCCGCTGTGGTCAGCCCGGTCATAAGGCTGGCTCGTGCGAGGCCACGCCGCACTGCGTTGCATGTGCGGCTGTTGGCAAGCCGGCCGAGCACTGGGCTGGGGGAAGGGCCTGCGCGCCACCCGCCCCGACCAGGGGCAAGAGGTCCGCCGCCGCCGCCGCCTCTGCCGCCGTCGCGGCTTCCGTCGCCACCACTGCCGCTTCTGCTGCGGGTGCTGCGGCTCCCAACGCTCGGGAGGGTGCTGAGATGGAGTGCCGGTAGTGGTCCCATTTCGGCCCCCTCCAGGGGCAGGTCGGCCGCTGTGCTATTGCGCAGTGGCCGATGCCTGGGGACGGTGAGCGTGGGTGGCTCGCCGTCCGATACCAGGTTGAGTCGACGACGCGTTGTGTTCCACGCGCGCCGCAAGGAGCCGTCAGCACCGAGGACGGGGCCCCATAGGGTCGGTGCCTGCTAGGGTTGCGGAATTTGTTCGAAAGAGTTACCGCGGCCCTGGAACGCATAGGGCACAAGAAGGATCACGGGTGGGTTTTAGTCAGTAAAAGTCTGACACTCCCTACCGCTCCACCCAGGGCGGGAGGGGTCATTTGATGATTTCCCATCCAAAAAAAAAAAAAAAAAAAAAAAAAAAAGGGGGTGATTAGTGATCGATACTGGTGCCAAAAATGCAATCAGTAAAATTTTTGTCTGTCTGTCTGTCTTTCTGTCTGTCTGTCTGTCTGTCTGTCTGTCTGTATGTTATTTATAGAAACAAAAACTACTCGACCGATTTTAACGAAACTTGGTGCAATTATTCTTCATACTCCTGGGCAGGTTATAGTATACTTTTCATCACGCTACAATCAATAGGAGCAGAGCAGTGAAGGAAAATTTTGGGAAAACGGAAGAAGTCATCTACATAAAATTATCTAAAAAACATCCCGAAACAGCATGTCTATCTTTTGTCAATTTTAAACCGATCGGGCTGAGAGTTTCAAAATCGGGGGTAAAGTAACTATTCCACGCGGACGAAGTCGCTGGCAGAAGCTAGTTACAAATATACACACACACAAAAATACAAATCATTCCTCTTTATAATATTAGTGTAGATAATGTTTTCTAGATCTAATAATCTTCCTTGAATACACATAAAAAATAAACAAAGATCGTTATAGATTTTAGAAAGCTGTGCTCTTGCTTTTCTGACCCTGCATTGGTGGTAAAAAAGGATAAGATTTGCTTTTCCAACAAATCTATTCATCTTTAACTTAAAAAGTCAGACACCTTTTGACGTCCACCTTCCTAAACTTCACTCCTTTTTCACGGATGGGAAATCATCAAATGACTGTTTCCACTCTGGGTGGAGCGCAAGGGAGTGTCTGACTCTTACTGACTAAATCCAATCCGTGTTCCTCCTAATGCCCTTTGCGTTCCAGGGCCGCGGTGCCTCTTTCGAACAAATTTCGCAATGCTAGCAAAAAGTTAACCCCTTAACCTTCAGTACTAATAGACGACATGAAAAAGCACTAAATACCTCTTTATGTAGCTAAGCATCCTAGTTAATTTATAGACTGCCTAGAATCTGTAAGTAATTACTCTTAAACTTCACTAAAGTACTTAGGCGCACGTCAAACACAAACGTAAGCGGGTTACACACGATCGAAGGGTTGGAGGTAGTTTGATGTAATCTATACATAAAATAATGGCGTATACTTGCCGAGTCTTTACGTTGAATATTTTTGCACCAAAATAAAAGAGAAACATTAGGAAAAAGACAAAGAAAACATGAATGAAATTTTTGGAAATTTTGTCTGTATGTTTGTGGATACAACACGCAAAAACGAATAATTGGATTTCAAATATAGGCACTTTAAAATAGTAAGAGTTATACCAAATTGTACTTAGCGTTTATTTGATCAAAATCAACTTACAACATCAAAAGATATTGAATTTCTAAGTTTAGTAAGCAACCTTATAGTGTACTAAGCGTCGCGTTGACTGAGTCCTGCACGCATCACATAAAAAGTACAAAACCAATATACATATGTAGATTTTTATTTTGCATAAGAAAGTTGCGCATCTCTGAGAACTAATTAGTTTTGGTTTCGTTGTAATCGGATCACTCTATCTTATACATAAAATTCTCATGTCACGGTGTTTGTGGTTGAACTCCTCCGAAACGGCTCGACCGATTTTCGTGAATCTTTGCATGCATATCAGCTAAGGTGGCGAATCAGACAACATCTATTTTACATCATAAAAAAAATGAAAAAAATTAGGAGTGGACCACCCTTAACATTTAGGTTAAGGGTGGTCCACTCCTAATTTTTTTTATTTTATGTGGCAAAACGACGTTTGCTGGGTCAGTTAGTAAAAATATATGAATTAAAAACGTTCATGACGAAATTAGTTTCCAATATGGGAAGCAGCGCCATCTATTGAGAAAAATTAAATGATGAAAATAGCACCAAAACCTTTGGTCCACATGCCCCAAACGCAGTGCCTGTGGAAACCTCTCACAGAACAAGCGCCACCCCTTTTGATGCCCATCGTGCCCAACCACCAGCACTTTCCATTTAAAAGAGGCTCCTTAGTAGTAAAGACCAGGTAATTCAAATGTTGAGGGAGGGAGGTGGAGCTGCTGACAACCCGAGTACCATAGTCTTCTAATACTTCCTAGTATTAGATGTAAAAGGTCCGTTCTACGAAACACTTAATGTACAGCAATTTATTACTTAAGGTAAATATCGATTAATTTACAACTAATATTCGTATGAATTGCCATTGTCAGCTAAATTGGACCATCAGTAACGAGTTTTAGAAAATATTTAATGAAATGCGAGGGTTGTCCAATTTAGCTGGCCGCTCCAATTTACAATGCTATTGTTCTGTTATGTCAAATCTATACTAATATTATAAAGCTGAACAGTTTGTTTGTTTGTTTGTTTGAACGCGCTAATCTCAAGAACTACTAGTCCGATTTGAAAAAAACTTTCAGTGTTAGATAGCCCATTTATCGAGGAAGGCTCTAGGCTATAGGTATATCATCACGCTAAGACCAATAGGAGCGGAGCAGTCATGAAAAATGTAACATAAACGAAGTTGTGCGGACAGCTAGTCATAACTAAATACGGTATGTCTCTTCCTCAGATTATTTCAATTCGTATTGAAAACAGAGGTTTCCTATACTAATTCAGTTTTAGTGTTGCATGTTAATACAACCCAATATTTCTGCACTGTGAAGTGAACATACAAACAGGGCCGTCTTAACCTATGCAGGGGCCCCTGGGCACACCTGAGTCCGGGGCCTTTTTGGAAAACGAAAAACCGGCCAAGAAAGTGTCAGAGCATAGGTAGGTAGCTAATTTCCATCGGTATGACTACGTAACCGCACTACCGATTGGAGTATTTATAATATAAATATTTAAATATCAACAAAAAATGGTAATTTTTCAAAAAGATACATTATGATAGAGCAAGCGAAGCGTGCTCGATAATTTTTACTCCTTAACTTATACTGTCGAGTTCGGAAAATTTGCAGCCACATTACATACCTTCCTAACTTTTAACGATTATTTTTGTTTTAGTTATAAGCTTTATTTTTAAATTATTTGGTGTGCGACATGCTTGGCGCAAATAAACAGTTTTTCTTTCTTTCTTTCTTTCTTTCATTAAGATAAGTTTAATTTTCTATTGAGGATTCAAATAAACAAAAAGTTTCTTTGTTGAATCATGCTGAAAATCTTTCTTCACCTAGCGAGCGTAGCGAGCTTCAAAATTTTCGCAGATTTCATCTTGCCTCCGAGTTCGAAAATGTTTACATACTGCCTGGGATATTTTCAGAGTTTAAATTGGTCGTTTACTAAGAAGAACCTATAATATAATTTAGGGGCCCCCAATGAAGTGGGGCCCTGGGCACGAGCCCCTTGTGCCCGTGGTAAAGACGGAACTGCATGCAAGTATGCAGCCAGCCTTACCTAATATCTCGTAGAACGCAACATCTTACAAACTACAGCCTCTACTCGACACGCGTGTGTCGATAACTCGAGAGCCTTCGCTTCTACACTCACTTTACTTTTCCGATATACCTATATTTTTTGGATAGGGTGGCCATAATTTTCTTTGGGAACTTGTAAAATTTTTGTTTGAGTTAAAGTGTATGTCATTTGTTTTATTTATTAAGGGATAATAAACAACTGCAACATTTATATAACACATAAATTACAAACTTTAAGTAGGAATCAATGTTGCAGTCAACTGCATTATCCGCAGATAAGACTTGTTTTATGAGCAGTAGTAGAGCAGTACCATAGTTAACAAACATTATTGATATATAGATAAAAATACTATAAAACTAAATACAGCTGCAAAGCAAATTATATCAAAAGCAAATACAATTACATTTACTAACACATAAATGATTTGTTTTTCTTTATTGGAATTTAACACGTACTGGAAGGTGGTCCAGTGGAGTAGTACCTACTACGAGTAGGTACTACTCCACGCTACTATTTTGATTTTAAACAGTATGTTTCGAATTTATCGTCAATTATTTTTTTTTTAATTCGGATCATTTTATGATTATTTTTCTATTCTGATATTTTTATTTTAATCTATTAATGATATAGATTAACGAATTTAAAGGAACGCCCTCTGTTATTTAACATACTGTATATAGATTGTACAGGTTCCATAAAATTGTTACTAATTATTAAACCAACACATATTTATAAAATTGTTTTTCAATTCTTTATTGTACACCATAACAACTTATATTCATTTACAGTGCTTAAAAAATTTTTTTTTTTTTAAATTGCGGTAATTTTTAGAGACTAGCTGCTGCCCGCGACTTCGTCCCCGTGGAATCCCCGATTTTAAAACATTCTTTACCGCTGCTCCGCTCCTATTGGCTTAAGCGTGATGATATATAGCCTAAAGCCTTCCTCGATAAATGGTCTATTCAACCCAAAAAGATTTTTTCAAATCGGACCAGTAGTTCCTGAGATTAGCGCGTTCAAACAAACAAACAAACAATCAAACTCTTCAGCTTTATAATATTAGTATAGAAGTATAAATTTGAAACTATAAAGTCGCCACGCTATCGCTTGTAACTTAAAAAAATCGTTTAATACAGGAAAAATAAAATCATAAAAGTCAATCCACCAATTTTCCTATTTCTAGTCCACAATTTGTTGTCGCCCTACATGACATTTCCTGTGGAGGCATCAATCAATTTTTTAATGACGTCACAGTAGAAAAACACGCTTACAGGGTAAGTTATTTTTTTATAACAACCTGACACTGACCCAACCTGAAATATTGTTTTTTTTGTGTTAATAAAGAAAGAAAAAAATAACCTACAGGTTTTTTCTGGGAAAGTTTTGCTTTTGCAGTGTAGTCAGTTGTGTGATTGTGAGTGATTAATTCAGTTTGATTAGGTCGTTAGAAGCAATTACGTATTCTCAAATATTCATTAAAAATCTGATAAAGGATTCAGGTCATAATTACGGACCGATTCTTTCTAGGCTATCTATGATCATTAAAATATTATTTTATGTCGAATGCTGATAGATTAATTTGACGAAATAGAATGTCTTGTGTAAGAGTTATTTTGTTACCTAATATTTAAATAAACATCATTCATCAAGTACTTTTTCATGGATGGGAAATCATCAAAGAACTACTTCCTAAATGACTACAGCGGAAGAGAGTGCCAGACTCTTACTGACTAAAACCCAACCGTGTTCCTCTAAATGCCCGCCGCGTTCTAGGGCCGCGGTGACTCTTTCGAACAATTGTCGCAACATTCATCATGTACTTGGTCTCAGACTTTGTGTTTTAAGATAAAGAAAAAATATATATTACAAACAAACATCATTGCATTATAAAACACACATTATCAAAGAGAAATCACTTGCACCACCCAAGACACACACACACAACAGTGACACAACCCACACACACTACTCCAACTTTACTAAAACAGAAACAAAACACGATCTACTTACTCTATAAAAACTAAATTAAATAAAAAAAACCAGCCAAGTGTGAGCTGAAATCCTGCACGAATGGTACTGAACCCACCATTATCTATACGTATAAAAACGGGCAAAAAATCATGTCTGTTGCATGGAAACCCCCTCTAAATATTTGTTTTATTTTAAATACTTATTTTTGAATTGAATATTTATAACTAAATATTCTGTGAATATCAAGTAGACGCTGCTGTTTCTGTTATCAATATCGAGCTAAAACGAGCAAAACATCACTATAACACCAACACATCACACACACACACACACACACACACACACACACTAATACATCATTAGTGAAAATTTCAACTATCTATCTATCACGGTTTACGAGGCACAGCCTGGTGACAGGCGGACGGACAACGGAGTCTTAGAAATAGGGTCCCGTTTTACCTTTTGGATACGGAACTCTAAAAACCATTCTGGAAGCCACTTACACGTCACCAACAGATTGATGATGTCCACAGATTATGTTCACTAGTGAAATTAAAAAAGTTATCCAGCCTCTTCATCCGGTGACTTCGGAAGTTTTTGCCCCAAAATTTTCGCCCAGATTTTCTCCTCCCCTTGATAAGATTGGGTAAGTAGTGAAAAGTTTTGTGTTTAGGGCGCGTTTCCAACGCGCCCTAAACACAAAACAGGTGGGGTGGGTATGTGGAGTAATAAGGGATGTATAAATAAAAATGTCATCAGGGTTAGTGCTTTTAAGAGATAATTGAGAGAGTAGAATGAATCTATACTAATATATAAAGCTAAAGAGTTTGTTTGTTTGCTAGAACGTGCTAACCTCAGGAACTACTGGTCCGATTGCTACCCTGCGACGACTAGCCGTAAGCAGCTATAGCTCCGCTAGGAAACACCGGCTTCATCTAGCTTAAAATGACAAGAAATATTGGTCGTGTAAAAGTGTTATGTTTAACCTACTTACAAAATAAATAGCATTTATCATTTAACCTCAAAGATTGAATCGCTCGGTTGTTAATGCTGTTATTAGCCACTAGCTTCTGCAGTTTTAATTTCAGAACAAATGGAACAAAACTAAATGTACATTTTAATAAGACTCTGAAAGCAGGAATTCGATATAAACGGAGGTATTCCCGTCTATTCCCGGTGCAAGTTCTATTGCAGTTCCTCGTAAATAGTAAGGGATTCCTATTTCACAACCATTTGCAATAAGACTAGGATTTCTCCGTACTTATGCTCGTATTACTAACTTTAAGTACAGTTGTATATTTTGATCAGGGTTCAGCATATATAAAATAATCTATACATACAAATAAAATTGGAGCGTCTGTTTGTAATATTGAAATAACCGCTTTTTATACGCTTTTATACGGTACATAAACCAAAATAATTATTTTTACAATTTTAGTCTATCTGTCTGTTTTGTTTGTTCCGGCTAAGCTCTGAAATGGCTGGACCGATTTTGACGGGACTTTTACTGGCAGGTAATTGATGTAATAAGGAGTAACTTAGGTTACTTTTATTTTATAGAAAAATAAAGTAATGTTCCAATGTCCAAGTACTGTCCAGTACCGCGCAGCTCACGCGCATGCCACCACTGTGCCGTCACGTCGGGCGCCTCCCACCACATCTCCCAACAGCGAATCAATATCACAAAGAATCGGGGGGTTAGTAACTATTCCACGCGGACGAAGTTGCGGGCAGAAGCTAGTACATTATAAAAATTAATACCTACATAAATATTACTTCACTTTGGGCTATAAACTGTGGGGTGATGTTTGGTAAGTTAGTATATGTATTTTTTATATGTATATTCTAGATAAAAAAAATCTGAAGACATCCAAGGTTAAGCAACGCTTCCAAGGTTACTCTGTGGATAGGTGACCATCTTAATATACTAATTTTCTCCGTGCCTCGGAAAGCACGTTAAGCTGTTGATACCGGCTGTCATTTGTACTGATGTTTTTTTTTTCTTTTGTATACCTACCCCAGTGCAGTCCTTTTAACCCAAATGTTGACTGGTAGAGAATGCCTTGTTGCATTAAGTCCGCCCATGTACATCAACTTACACTCATAATTTGGGCCCGCACTGTCGCTACAGTGCGGGCCCAAATTATGAGTACTTTTTTTATTTAAATAATCCTGAAAATGTGGAAGGGTATAAGTGTGGTAGGTACAACCTCTTCCTAAATCTATAGGAACACAGAATATTGTGTTTTTTAGGAGTTTATTACATACTTTACTAAACACAAAGCCCCAAATAAAACTGCCCACTCATGACGCAGACAAGAAACAATATATCTACAAGAACTGTCACTTAATGTTCACAGTCACTCGCTTACGGCGGCCATCTTAACTTGCTTTCAAATGGACGGATGATTTCGAGCTGTCTTTTGTTTTCTTTATTTAGTTCTCGTTTGTAACTGATATTTAGAATTTCTTGGAAGAAGTTGCGCTGTGAAAATACAAGTTGGTCTTTAAATTAGTATCGTTTTGTTTTAAGTTCTTGTTTTGGTGGTACGTCAAACAGGAATTTTAGTAAGCTAAAGGTTTGGGAAATTTGTAGGATTGGTGCGTTTCTTTTAAATAGAAACAAACTAAAACAAGGCTAAAAGAAAATTTAAATTATCCTGTGCAATTGATATTAATATTATATTAAACTAGCTGCTGCCCGCGACTTCGTCCCTGTGGAATCCCCGATTTTAAAACATTCTTTATCGCTGCTCCGCTCCTATTGGCTTAAGCGTGATGATATATAGCCTAAAGCCTTCCTCGATAAATGGTCTATTCAACCCAAAAAGAATTTTTCAATTCGAACCAGTAGTTCCTGAGATTAGCGCGTTCAAACAAACAAACAAACAAACAAACTCTTCAGCTTTATAATATTAGTATAGATTAGTATAGATTAGGTAAACTGAAGAATTTACCATTCACATAACAGTTTATAATATGTTTTATATAAAATTCTCATGTCATAATGTGACCATACTCCTCCGACCTTTTTTTATGAAATTTTATTTATCTAAACCCCCGAAAATATTTATTTTATTTCATACGGCAAAACAACATTTACTGGGTCAGCTAGTAATTTATATAATCATTTGATCAGTAATCTGCTATTCATTCAAAAATGTTCCAGAAACCCAAGAATTTCCCTCCACGGTCCGCTGAGCGCAGTCTCGACTCGGGGTACAGTCAGCAGCAAAAGCTAGTGAAGGTATAAAATTAAAAGTGTTCGTTCAGAGTGGCACGTCTCATTACCTTGTTCAGACGAGAATTAAACCGTTCCTGAGTTAATGAATGGAGAGTCTCGTCTAATGTGCACGAATGGATGCGGTAGTTTTAAGAGCTTATACGCCAAACGGCATTTCATACAAATTTTTATTTCGTTATTTTCCGAAATGACTTTTTGTTTTTTCTTCTTTAATAAAACGTTGCCCCACACTAGGAATTTCTCCTGTCTCGTGGGTGCGTTTACAAACATACAATCTCACATACACAAACAGCCAGACCCGGAACAACTACCTGTAGGTCATACAAATATTTGTTCCGTGTGGGAATCGAACCCACGACACGTAGCGCAGCAGCCAATCGCTCAACCACTGCGCCAACCGTGTCGTCGAACTGAACCGATTTTAATGAAACTTCACACATATGAGCAGGATACATAGGTCTAAAAAGTTAGCTGAGAACATTTTCGATAAATAGTGTTACAGTTAAATTAGACCTATTTTTTTCCATACAAACATAATATAGTTTATTTTAATTGAAATAAATGAATTGACTTTGACGATATTAGATAAAAGGTATACTCAAGACCGTCCTATTTTTTTAAAAATAACTCTAAATAATATATGTTTTACTTAGTTTTTAAATAAAGCTTGAGTAAAGGAACAATATAATATCAATAATAAAAATGTGCTGTAACAAATAATGTACCTAGTATGTTCATACCTTTAAACACGACTTTCCTGTTCCCATTAATACAATTTGAACGCAATTATCTCAAAACGAGGTAACAAGGACATTTATCGTTATTGCAGTGGACCCTTCAAATAGAATTATTGTTTATATCTTGTAAAATACCCAATTAACATAGCTACTATCGTTTAATGTGAAAAATAACGTTTTTTTATACTCATTAAATAGATACATACATATTAATTTCGTAGAAGATGGGCAAAATACATACATATTTCCGAGTCTCTAATGATTGCGTTAGCTAATTGAGTTGACTGAAAGATTGACGGATGGCTCGCTTAGTAAGGAACCAATTATATGTACATACATTAACTGCTTTCACTTCATCCATGGGAAGCTCCATAATTTTTAGGGTTCCGTACCATATGCGTAAAACGGGACCCTATTTCTAAGAGTTCGCTGTCCGACCGTCCGTCTGTCACCAGGGGTACTCCCTTTCTTCTCCTAAAATTGTTTGTCCGAAAATTATCCATAACATGTTTGCTACAGCAACTTTCAGTCACCATAACGTCGCGTCGTCGCGTACGCAAGCGCTAGCGAGCGAACGTATCCTATCTAGTGCCGCGTCGGTGTCGGTGACTCATCGCACGAAGATGATGTCTAATAATATTGTAAAATGCAATCAGTGCAATTTAGTAGTTAGTGAGTTATTAGCTTTTATTCAAAATAAAGTAGACATTATGAACGAAGAAAGTTTGGTGAATCTGTGTGTGTCGAGCTTTTCTTCGGAGGAGATCGAAAGTGCAAAGAGCTTGCTATTCGAATCAGTGCCTACCTCGAAGAAAAGGATAAATAGGAGGAAGGATGGACGCTCGAAGAGAGATTTATTTGACGTTGTAAGCCTTATTAAAGAAACGGATCCGGATTTAATTCCAGTTTTTGTTGCAAGAGACTTACAGAAACTACCTCCAATTCATTTTGACCATGTTGATCCGACAAAGCTTTTAAAGGATATATTGGTCATTCAAAATGAATTAAGAACGATTAAGGATTCGTACGTTACTGAACAAAAGTTTAACGAAGTCAAAAATGAACTTACTAATTTGAAAAATGCATCTTTAGTGAACAATAACTTTGATTGTTATATTAGTAAAAAGAGAGGTGGAAGTAAAAACTTATCAAATAGTTACTTTTTGGATAGCGGACCGGTCGGCCTACCCCCCGTTTCGGACGTGGAACAAAATACAACACAAAGTACAGCTGAGCGATGTGAGTCATCGCCGAGATTTACGTGTGTCGCTGAGACGCGAGCGGCCGCGCCGCCGCCGGCGCCGGTGGTGTCGAGATCCCTAACACCCGCGCCCGGGCCCGCGCGCCCCCCTGCAACGCCCAACCGGCAAGCTCCTGCGCTAGTGAAGGACTGCGCGCGTATCGTGACTTCGATTGGGAATGCGCCTCCACAGCCGTCCGCGTCGCCTGAGTCATTAGCAACTATGTATGGGGTGAAGTGTGATACGAATGTGAAGACGTGTTTAGATAATTCTTTCGCGAATGTTATTAATACAGAAAAGCAATGGAAGGTCGAGAAACCGAATGAGCAGTGGGTTTTAGTACAGCAAAAGAGATTAAAAAATCGTTTTAGAACATTGGAAGGCAAAGCACGAAGGTCAGGCAGTGAAAAGTTCAAAGCTGCAGATATACAAGTACCTTTGTTTATCAATAATGTCGACAGTAGTACTTCGGAGACCGACATTGTTGAGTATATATTAGAACAAACCCGAGTTCATGTCACTCTGCAGAAGATAAAAGCGAGGGTGCAGAGGCAGTACAGTTCGTATAAAATGCAGGTCCCTAGTGCAAAGCTCTCACTGTTTCTAGATGACACTTTATGGCCTGAAGGCATAACTGTTAGAAAATTTATTGAATTTAAAAATAAGGATAATGGACCACAATACAGGCAAGAGAGTAAACAGAACTAAGTTCGTGAGTTTTAACTGCTATTCTGTTAAGAACTCCGTTGAATACGTCAGGACGTTGTGTCATACGGCAGACTTTTTAGCTTTACAAGAGACATGGCTATTACCGAACGACATTCCATACCTAGGAGAAATTGATCAAGATTTTGCGTACACCGGAAAATCTTCAGTGGACACTTCGTCGGGTATGCTGAAGGGCAGGCCATACGGCGGAGTGGCTCTTCTATGGCGTAAAAGTATGTTTCAATCGGTTTCAGTCGTAGACTGTGCTAGTGAGCGTATAGTGGCCGTTAAGGTAGTGTTTGATGAACGCGAGTTATTGGTGATGTCGGTATATATGCCAACGGATAGTCTTGACAATTTTGAAATTTTTGTGAATTGTCTCGGCGAAATTAGTGCGATTATAGAGACCAGTGGTATTGACACAGTGTATATACTAGGGGATTTCAATGCTAACCCAGGAAGCTTGTTTGGCAATGAGCTTTTCAAGTTCTGTGCTGAGCAACAGTGGACGTGTGCAGACATAGAATGGTTGGGACTAGATTCAGGTACATATACTTTCCTTAGTAATGCCTACGGGACTACGTCTTGGTTGGACCACGTCATCATTACCGAGGTTGCAAAAGAAACCGTTCTGGGCACAAGTATCCGATATGAGGTGTCATGTTCCGATCATTTCGCTGTCGAATTTTTATGTGACCTTAATATTTTGGTACCAAAAGTGCAGATGAGAGGCTCATTGCCGGATAAAGCTGTTTGGGGAGAGAGAGATAAAGAGCAGATTAATAAATATTTGTACAGTTGCTCAACTAGGCTGCGTGATATCAACTTTCCTTGTGAATTCCATAACTGCGCAGATACGATGTGTTATAACATAGACCACAGACAAATAATAGATAAATTGTATCATAATGTGGTGAATGTGCTTAGGGATGCAGCGGTGGCGTGCTCTAAGAGTAAATTAATTAAAATTAAAAAGAAAAGACATGTTGCAGGATGGAATAAACATTGCAAAAAGGCATATGAGGAGGCTAGGCTTCGGTTTCATGAGTGGGTCGACCAGGGTAAAAATACGTCAGGTCAAACTTATGACCGGATGCGTGAATCACGAAGTTGGTTTAAGCAGAAGCTCAAGTGGTGTAGGGATAACGAAACTCAGATTAAGATGGACATTCTTGCATCACAACATGCCACAAAAATTTTTAGTAAGTTTTGGAAGGAGACCAACAAATTGAATCCGAGGCCGAGTCTTCCAGTCAGTGTAGAAGGGGTTAGTGACGCCGAACTAGTTGCCAACTTATTCAGGGAGCATTTTGAGGTACATTCTCCATTGTCACCCGGGACGATGGCTTCAGAGGTGGGCGGTACTAGTATGGTGAAACCACCTGTTCGGATCACTGCAAAACAAGTTGCCAAAGTGATCAGAGACATGAAGCGAGGAAAATCCCCGGGCCATGACTCACTCAGTATAGAACACTTGCAGCATGCAGGTGGGCATCTGTCGAGGGTGCTCGCTATGTTATTTACATTCTGCATAAGGCATTCATACCTTCCTGAGCCAATGATGAGAACTATAGTTGTCCCAATAATAAAGAGTAAGACAGGAGACGCCTCTAAATTATGTAACTACAGGCCTATATCACTTGCGACAGTCATTGCTAAGGTGTTGGACGGTGTAATTGATATTCAGTTAAGAAAACACCTACAGTTTCATGATGCGCAATTTGGCTTTCGCCCTGGTTTGTCAACAGAAATGGCTATACTGAATCTCAAGCATACCGTCCAATACTACACTGACAGAAGCACACCTGTCTATGCCTGCTTCTTAGATTTATCCAAAGCATTTGATCTTGTGGCATATGACAGGTTGTGGCAAAAGTTGTCGGATGATACGGATCTTCCTGCTGGTTACATTCGTCTCCTTGAGTATTGGTATGGCAATCAGAGCAATTATGTGCGGTGGTCGGGGTCACTTTCGGTTGCGTACCGGTTGGAATGTGGGGTGAGGCAAGGCGGGTTAACCTCACCGACTCTTTTCAACCTGTATATTGATCGTCTGATCCGTGAGCTCAGTAGTGCCGGTGTCGGATGTTCGATTGATGGTGTCGTTGTCAACAACATCAGTTATGCGGACGACATGGTGCTGCTGAGTCCTTCGATCAGTGCCCTTCGAAAACTGATTTCTATCTGCGAGCGGTACGCGGTGGCCCACGGGCTCAGATATAACGCTACTAAAAGCGAGTTCATGGTGTTTAAGGCGGGCTCTAAAACTTATGATACTGTACCTCAGATCATGTTGAATGGCAGTATCCTCAAAAGAGTATCGCAGTTCAAGTATCTGGGTCACTGGGTCACCGAGTCGCTTGTAGATGATATGGATATAGATAGGGAACGTAGGGCTTTGTCTGTTAGAGCTAACATGCTGGCTCGTAGGTTCGCACGGTGTACTGCGGAAGTAAAAGCTACGCTGTTTAGGGCCTTCTGCCAATCGTTTTACACGTGCAGCCTATGGGTCAAGCATACGAAAAAATCGTATGACACCCTGCGTATCCTGTATAATAATGCCTTTAGGGCGCTGATGAAGCTGCCTCGCTACTGTAGTGCGTCGGGTATGTTTGCAGACGCAAACATAGATAGTTTTGCGGCGATTATTCGCAAGAGGGTTGTGTCCCTAATGCGCCGCATACGAGGCAGTTCCAACAGCTACCTTCAGTTATTCGCCTGGAGGATGGATTTGGATCTGGATTGCCCGATAATGCGGTACTGGACCAGGCTGCACGTTGAGCACTCCGGATCCAAACCCAAATTTAGGCTAAGGTAAAATATGTATGTTTTATTTCATTTAATAATTTTGGGTAATTTATTTAATTTAATTGTGTATGGACTAATTGTAATTAACTGTGTTTTTATTAATGCGATTTAATTTGATTGAATTTAATTTAATATTATAAGTACAAATTTTATAGTTAAGTAGGTATATGGACTGGTTTCCGAAATAAATGAATTTTAATTTAATAATAACAAAATACCAGTACAAAATCCCGAAATTTTGCTTAACATAATTATCTTTAGTTCTAAAAGTATTCTGTAATGATATCGAGTACTATAATAATTTAATCTCCTAATTTTACATGACCTAAGTATTGTGTTAAATAATGTGTATTATTCCGAATGTTCATATATAATATATATATTTTTAGTCCTAAAACATTTGCTGAAAATTAATTTTGAGTGACAGAAACGAATCGCTGTAAATCCGACTCCACGTAGTCTTGTCTGCTCTACCCCTAGAGTGTAATTTAAAATCGCGAAGGCGCGGAGGGTCGATTCGGCCTACGAGCTGAAAAGCAGGTGGTTGTAACACTAGTAGCCGCGGCTGAGACTGGCCGGCCAAGCTGGCCAGTAAGCCGAAGCTGCGGTGGTGAGCGGTCCCACGCGAGTTTATCGTCACAGATGGGTATCTGTGACGATAAACTCGCGTGGGACCGCTGGAGCCTAGCAGCGCCGGAGCCGTGACAGAAACCATGCCTGCAGCATGTTGTATACACATAATCAGCCTTTTAACGTTCCCACTGCTGGGACACAGGCCTCCTCTCCAGGAGAGGGAATGGGCCGTAATCCACCACGCGGGCCCAGTGCGGGTTGGTGAATGTCACATGTCTTCGAATTTTTGGTTCTAGGACATGCCGGTTTCCTCACGATGTTTTCCTTCACCGTTTTGAGAGCAGTGGTGAAGAAATTAATTACACAAAGTAATGCGCGCCTGGCTGGGTTTGAACCCGCGACCTACAATTCGTAAGTCGGAGCCGTTACCACTCGGCCACCACTGCACTGCATGTTGTATGCTTGCTTGCATTCTGAATCCCGCTTGCTTGCTTGCATGCTGCATGCTTGCTTACTTATAAAAACCGCATGTTCACAATCAACTGCTTTAATGAGTACATGTATAATATATCTATTTATGTATAATAAAAAACCATAATGCAAAATTAGGATGTCAATATCGTTCACAAAATCATATTATTCGTGACAAAACTTTCACGATCAGCCTCTTCGAAAATATCTTTAAAATGACATATCCTACATCCACATGTCTTAAGAATAAAAATATAAACGGTAGAACTCTTAAAACTTTGTCAAACATTTGCTGATCCCGTAAGTGATAAAAAGTATCGCTTTATGCCGTCATAGAACATACAGTGCGCCTGATTATAAACCATATCGAAGTCATGGTCGTATGCCATAAAACAAAGTCATAAGTGCGGGGTATAAATGAGACAAGGTATCATTGATCTAGATTTGCTTGTTTTATTTTTCATATCCAATCCAGTTCTTTTGATTAAATCGTTTATAAACGAAGGAAGTCCAAATGTCACAATTTTATTGCCAGCCTTTCCAAGTTAGACTTTGATCTTGAGCGGGTTAGGTTAGTCTCATGGAGTGACTCTATCTGAACTCTAAAACCCAGTGACTGGATAAATGGTTGGTGGTGGTCTCCCTGACTACCGTTACGATAGCATATATAAATTCAAGTTCTTAAAACACAACAGACAGATGTGTTGTTGCGCCACTTCTTCTTTCTAGATACAACACTAGGAAGTTTTGACGGGTGGGTGTTTTGGGGGACTGTCTTTATGTAAAATTTGACGTTCAAAAAGTGCTGGCTCTCAGCCTAGTTTTAATAATTTACTTTTGATTGATTTTTGATAGTTATCAGTTTTTCTGCCTTATTCATCCAGCAGTGCGATTTTGTAAACATCTCACCGTGTAGGCTTAGGTGAAATTAACTTGAAATGAGCTGTCAACTCAAACAAACAAGATAGAATGACAGTACGTAAGATTCAGGAGAATAGTACTCCTTGTCTAATTCATACTCCAAGCTATAAAATAAAGGTCGTAGACTTTTTATGAAGACTTCCTCGATAAACGTGGATTGAGTTCAGAGTTTCGATTGGAAAGCATAAAGTTGGAATGATGAGGGGTCTCGTGTTATGTCGTGTGTTTGCTATTGTTGGGGTGAGCAGAGATGTTGAGCGGGATCGATAACAGATAAACTTTGCAGCGAATTTTTTCTTTATCATCATTTTCCTGTATGTCGTTGCCAACGAAGTAGTTATTAATTTATACGAGTATTTATATTACTTTCATAGTAAGTTTTCCTTATAAAGTATGTAATGAGTACCTGACACTTTCGACACTCCATCTCCGAGTGTCTGACACCCACAACACTTCAGTCTGACACGCGCGGCACTTCAGTTCATCTTGAGTGTCTGACACTCGCGACTCTCCATCTTCGGGTGCCTGACACTCGCGACACTCCATCTCCGGGTATCTATCCGGGTAATAAGAGTGAATAGGCTCATAAACTAGTGCGCCTTACCATCAGAGATTGCATCGCTGCTTACCATCAGGTGGGATCGCAGTCAAGCACTAGTTTATAACAAGTTAAAAAAAAAAAAAAATCTGACACTCGCGACACTCCATCTCCGGGTATCTGACACTCGCGACACTCCATCTCCGGGTATCTGACACTCGCGACACTCCATCTCCGGGTATCTGACACTCGCGACACTCCATCTCCGGGTATCTGACACTCGCGACACTCCATCTCCGGGTATCTGACACTCGCGACACTCCATCTCCGGGTATCTGACACTCGCGACACTCCATCTCCGGGTATCTGACACTCGCGACACTCCATCTCCGGGTGTCTGACACTCGCGACACTCCATCTCCGGGTATCTGACACTCGCGACACTCCATCTCCGGGTGTCTGACACTCGCGACACTCCATCTCCGGGTATCTGACACTCGCGACACTCCATCTCCGGGTATCTGACACTCGCGACACTCCATCTCCGGGTGTCTGACACCCGCAACACTTCAGTCCAACACTCGCGACACTCCATCTCCGGGTATCTGACACTCGCGACACTCCATCTCCGGGTATCTGACACTCGCGACACTCCATCTCCGGGTATCTGACACTCGCGACACTCCATCTCCGGGTATCTGACACTCGCGACACTCCATCTCCGGGTATCTGACACTCGCGACACTCCATCTCCGGGTATCTGACACTCGCGACACTCCATCTCCGGGTGTCTGACACCCGCAACACTTCAGTCCAACACTCGCGACACTCCATCTCCGGGTATCTGACACTCGCGACACTCCATCTCCGGGTATCTGACACTCGCGACACTCCATCTCTGGGTGTCTGACACTCGCGACACTCCATCTCCGGGTATCTGACACTCGCGACACTCCATCTCCGGGTATCTGACACTCGCGACACTCCATCTCCGGGTATCTGACACTCGCGACACTCCATCTCCGGGTATCTGACACTCGCGACACTCCATCTCCGGGTATCTGACACTCGCGACACTCCATCTCCGGGTATCTGACACTCGCGACACTCCATCTCCGGGTATCTGACACTCGCGACACTCCATCTCCGAGTGTCTGACACCCGCGACACTTCAGTCCAACACTCGCAACACTCCATCTCCGTGTGCCTGACACTCGCGAAACTCCATCTCTGGGTGTCTGACACTCGCGACACTCCATCTCCGAGTGTCTGACACCCGCAACACTTCAGTCCAACACTCGCGACACTCCATCTCGAGTGTCTGACACCCGCAACACTTCAGTCTGATGTTTGCGACACTTGTTATCCGAGATTCTGACACTCTTGACACTCCATCTCGTCGTCATCGTCACGCCACTTTCTTCCTTATTCATTACACAAACCATAAAGACTCTTCACGTGACCGGAGGGCTGGCCTGTTCTTCGGCCAACGAATCAGTATTGCTATTTAATATGGTAATGCACACATCATATCACCGTTGACAGCGAAGTGGACGAATTTTTCAGTGCCCGGTGATGTGTTTCCTTTCCCTATTTATCTCGTTTTTACATTTATACGTATTTTTAATTAGATTGTATAATAATTATGCTTTTTAATCAATTATTATGTGTAAATCAGGCAGATATTATATGTATACAGTGCCGATTTTTTTTGTTCCTACCTTGCTACGCTATTTTGCTTCGTAACATTTATAAGCCATTTCAAACCATGTTAAATAGTAAGTTAGCGTAAGATATTAATATGAATACCTAAATAAGTTAGATTTACTGTGAGTCCGAGTGTCGAAGGACAATGATTAGTTTTTTTTACTTTTAAATTTGTTCTCATGTAAGTGAAATGTAAATTTCTATAAGAGAATTAAATGTCTTTAACCAGATTTCGCTACGAAACATTACTACCACGCCATTTTTCTACTAAACACTGCTACGATATTTATTTTACGATATATCGCCAGATTGCTACATACCTCAGCTACTTCACAATTTTAAAACGTAAACGATTAATCCTATAAACGACTATCCACCCGCGCCATTTCATCTGCGTCACATTTTTCATGTATGCTCCGCTCCTATTGGTCATAGCTTGATATTATACAGTCTTCCTCGATAAATGGGCTATCCAATGCTAAAAGAATTTTTCAATTCGAATCAGTTCTTTCTGAGATTACTGCGTTAAACCAAACAAACTCTTAAGCTTTATGATATTAGTATACCGATACACATGAATATAAATAATTATGTTAAGATGCTTGGCTGACACTTCGCATGACCCAAGGGCTGGGTTGTACCTTATAGAGAGGATAAGTATAAGCAAAACTCCATACAATGTAATACAAGTAATGGTCAAAACATGATAATCAAAATCAAAAAGTCAAATCGTTGAGCTCCTTAAAGTTCTAAGTTTGAGCTACACGATAACTGACAAATGCTTGCTCTGTCTGGACAGGTCCACTCAAATCTGTGTGGCACTTTCCTCAAAAGGCTACCTCAGTCATTAACCTACATGGTTCTCATATGATTTAACCAGTATGGATTGTATGGACTTCTAAAGAGACCTTGACCTCTGATTTTGTTTCGGTGTTTCTTCTCAGGGTAGTCAGCTAGGAAACACCGGCCTCATCTAGTTTTATAACGGCCAAAAAAAAGATTGACGTGTAAAAGTGTTTCAGACTCTTTACTGACTAAAACCCATCCGTGTTCCTCCTAGTGCCCTTTGCGTTCCAGGGCCGCGGGGACTTTTTCAAATAAATTTCACAACCCTAGCAGGCATGAACTAAAAGAAAAAACGAACAGTACTATCCTTGAACATTACTATGAATATTTTCTGGTATTTACTTTTTAGAGCTTGATCGCTTTTAGCGATAAGGCCGCCCATTGTGTCACCCTATGTAATGTTTTCTTTGTATATATTTTCTGTAACTTTTATGGTGTACATAATAAAGAGTATTCTATTCTATTCTATTCTATTCTCAGGGTTACCCGACTTAGCCGAAGCAAAAGGAGGGTAATGATTTCGACAGGTTCCTTTAACTTTGCCGCATCCATTTTTCGTCACTCTGTAAGCCTCATCAAGGGAATTCCATTGTATCACTCGTAATGGGCGCTGCGAAAGAAAAAAAAATAGACAGAATCAACGTCAGACCAGAATATACGAAGGCAACTTAATTATTGGATAAAATAATAAGATTTTAATTCTAACGGTCGTTCCTTTGGTGTTTTAGGAAGGTAGTCCTAATTGCTTTTTTGTATTCAAGGTTTTTAAGGGATAGAGGATAAGCAGGGAGCCGAATTAATTTGCGATTAGAGTTGCAGTATTTGGGCTTTAAGAATTTCACAGTACTCAATACTTATAGTTCAAGTCAATTCATTTATTTCAACTTCAACAAAAAAGGCACTTTTGAACGTCAATACATTTTGAAAATAAAAATATTACAGTGACTCTATTCGTCCATTCGCAAAAAGTAGATTCTTATTATAAAGAGTACAGATTTGTATGTTTGTAACGAATAAACTCAAAAACTACTGGACCGATTTAAAAAATGATTTCACCATTAGAATGCTACATTATCCCTGAGTAACATAGGATATAATAAAATAAATAAATATCCACCCGTGCGAAGCCAGGACAGGCTGCTAGTCTATACTACGAGTATCTATAGCATAAGCATAATCAGCCTATAAATATTCCCACTGCTGGGACACATGAGGCCTCCTCTCTAGGAGAGGGAATGGGCCGTAATCCACGCGGGCCCAGTGTGGGTTGATGAATGTCACATGTCTTCGAATTTTTGGTTTGGTTTTCGAAGTAATGCGCCTGGCTGTGTGTTTGAACCCGCGACCTACAAATTGTAAGACATTATATATTCGCACTGACATTATAGGGCCCCGTCTTCTTTGCTGACAGCTCCTTGCGCGCGTGGAACACAACGCATCGTCAACCCGGGCTTAGTTCCTATCGGGCGGCAGCCACCCAAAGCTCGCCATCCGCAGGCCCGCGCCTACAGCTTTGGCCGGGAATCGCCCCGCGTTCCCCAACGTCGGGGGCATTTTCTTCTGTTGGCTGTTGGCTGGTGGCTGGAGCGTGAGGTTTCCCCCTCCCGCACGCGATCTACCTCCTACGCTAGCATTACTGCTACACAGAAGGAGGTGACCGCTTCCCATGCCTCCTCGCTCCGAACCATGGATTGAACCAGGGCCAGATGCGAGATCACCGCCGCCGATCACAAAGAGTACAAGAAAAAAATAATAAGTGCATTAAGCTCTGCCAGGGTCGCAGAATTAGTTCGAAAGAATCACCGCGGCCCTGGAACGCAAAGGGAACTAGAAGGATAACGGGTGGGTTTTAGTCAGTAAGAGTCTGACACTCCCATCCGCTCCGCACAGAGCGGGAGAAGTCATTTGATGAGAAGTATATGCTGTTCAAATTCATAATCTTCCTTTTCCCTTTCAGTAGGGTGAGAAGTCAACAACTCTAGCTGGGGCCCAAGTCTGTTTTTTTTTATAAATTCGTTATCTGCTAAATTCATAATGGTCGATCATTGGTCTGTCATTGGACTCGTAATACTTTTTGATAATCAAGCTATTAAAAGCAATGACTGCATAATGACGTTATAATGACAGGTCACTGATCAAAGGAACTGTCAAAATTTTAGCAGATTACCGCATACGTCTGTCAGTTATTTGTCATTATGTACGAGATTACCATTCTATGCCATTTCTTACAATGGAGTGTCAGTGGTTTACCATTGGAAAGCCATAATGACGCTTTTATATTAGTAGATTACCAAGTTTGTCAAAATCAACCGTTATGAAAACATTGATAGACCATTCTGACACTATTGTATTAGCACACTTGAGGCCCTAGTCGGGAGTAAATCAAGCATTTTCTTGACAGCTTACTAACACACGCAGTTTTGATGATAACTTCAAAAACTTCTTTATTTTGTACCGTGTTGTCACACCCCGGTCCCGTCACAGTTCCCCACTATAGGGGTTATGGATTGTAGATGAAACCTAAAGTTTCCAACCGTGTGAAAGTAAATTTATAAAGGTATACAGTGTGCAATCTTAATGGTTGTTTTCCCGCGGCAGGACGATTACCCATCAGTAGTACTATCGAAACACAAAGTTAAACTAAAAAAAAAAATGTTTTTTTTTTTCAAATCATTAAAAAAGTGTTCATAAACTCGAAAGAGCGAGAATGAATAGTAGTGCACTAGCCCTAACGTAGGTAGATACCTACATAGATGCCGCGCGCTTTCGGCAAAATACAAAGAAACAGTGAATAATAACTGTTCAGAGCAAAATAAGCTCTCGTGAATGGTGATACGGCATTAACTAGCCTGCGCGCACGCGGCAAGTTGAGCCGCCAAAGACATGCCGCGGATCGGCATCCGCGGCATGTCTTTGGCGGCTGCCGTCCAAAGAGATGCCGCGGGTGCCGCCAAAATATTGCTCTGCGCTTAGTCCTTCCGCGAACGTCATAAGTGTAATACGTTATCGATATCTTTTCAAAAATGAATCGTCATTACATTTTTTTAAAGTTCGGTGTGAGGAACACCAAACAAGCGACGCGTTGATAAGTGCGATAGTGGACGCTATCAATATCGTGAGACGTAACAGAGACACTAATCAAACTGAAAGACAATCAGTTAAAACGTGCTCGTTTGTGCATTCAACGTAGTGGTTTGCATTTCGAACAATTACTCCGCCACCGAGAAATGTAAGTACTTACTTGTACCTTGTAAATAAACATTTAAAAGTAGGTTAGCGCCCCTAAGATGACACACTGACCGTTGATTCCATCTTTTAAGTACGCTTTAAATACCCAAATATCTAAATCAGACTTTTTTTAAAGATAACTGTCTTGATTTTTATTAGTTTCTCAGTGATTTGTATGTTGTAGGCAAAAAAGTATGTATGACGGTCCTAAGCCCGTAAAAGTATGAATGGAAAATTGGAATAACTTATTGGGTTCTGTGTTTTATTAAGTCAGAAGTAGTGATCAGCTGATTAATACGTAAAGTGCAACGACCTCGTGGCTGTAGGTACGGGCCAACCGCGCGCCTACTCCCGCGTTCCACGTAGGTACCTACATATCATCGCGCGATGCACTAGGTACTGTTGGTTCAAGTCGCTTTCGAGTTTTGTTTATCACAATTGTTAATCTGCCATTTATGGAGTCTAATATTTTTTGTATATATAAATCGAATGTATTACCGATACAAACTCATTTCGCTTCGGGAAAACAACCATTAAAATTTCACACTGTATATACATAAATATCTGGAAAGACTGAAATTAAAGACATACCTCAATACACATACAAAGTTTATTCACTATAAAAAAGAAGTATCACCTTGCATAGAAATACAGTGAATGAGGCAGCTAATCATAAATAATACCTCCCAGACTTACACACTAATATGTGTAACCCTGTTAGACCCTGTCTCCGTACCAAGGTATAACAGAAGTACACCACATGAGATTTTACAAAACAACGTCTCAGGTCGCTTGTAAGGATTCGCGAGGTGAACGCCTAAATACCACTAGCTCAATCGCAAGGTATTGACCAACCAGGACTGTGCACGTTAAGAAACCTACTCACTATGGTACAGTATACCCGTGACACAACTTAATACAAAAGGAAGTTATTACTGGTCTTGTTACTTAACACATTAACAAAAGGCCTAACTCTTTGTATGAAAATAAACCCAGTATACAGGTCTAATGCATCTCCCTCATAATAATTAATAGCAGCTCAATTAATACTGAATTAGTGCTCAAGTAGCACTTACTTAATGCTCAAGTCTCTCTCAATACAAGACTACCCAATTAGTCTACTCAATTACTCAATTAGTGGAACAGAATCCCTCGGCATGGCACCATGGTTAAAAACCTTGGTACCCACGAACAGACGCGGCCTACGGGAGAAGTCCAGCAGGATTGCTGTTACCTAGAACGGCGATGTTTCCTCAACGAGGTTTCGGATTGGTAAGGCCTTCCTGTACCATGGACGGCCACACTGTCTCAAATCTCGTCGAGCCAAACCTGAACGATGCACGTTCTCCGGATGGCTTCAGGCATTCATCAATCCCGGACCTCAAATATCCAGGCTAGTAAAACAGCCAGACCTGGAACAAAATCTCCGTAGTCAAATACACGTGCCTTTGGACTTTCAGAATGGGAAACAAATGGAGGACGAAATACTCACAGGGTTCAGCCTTTTAATGCACTTGAAAACCCCTCAGGTTTCGGGTCACCGTTGAAAAAACAAGTGCCTTTATAATTATCATTTGTTCGTCTCTCTGTGACCTCTGCGGTCCGAAAGGACGCCACAATTCTCCCTCTGTCATAAAGTCCTTTGCGAGAAGCTTCCATGCCACAGACTAAATACAATCGATTCCGACATGTTCCTAATTATTTAAATTTATTAAACTTTATGCTTTCATGCAATTTTTTGTGTGTTTTAATTAATTTACATTTACTTATTTGATATATATATTAAGTTTTAAAGAGACGTTCGATCTCTAGCGCCATCTGTTGTTTAAACTGTGGGCTCTGTCAAATGTGATTCCATTTGTCCGCTAAAGATGTCGCTGCGAGTTACATTTCTTGTTTTGCAACGTCACAGTGTAGGTACTAGGAAACTATAAGCTTCAAAAGGTTTTTATAACTCGTAAAAAGAAATTTCATTTGATTTTGCTTCAGTAATACAACTCGGTGTTTTTATTGCGAAATATTAGGGATACACAAGTCGTATTAAATTGTGGGCTTTGAAACAAGCGTATATTTACGTCTTAATCCTGAGGAAATATACTAGGTACGTAGGTATGTAATAATTTGTTAAAATATCACTGGTCAACAAGATTTTGTAACAAGGAATGTGATTAATATTTTTGAATTACCTACCTACCTTTATTGCAAAACCATATTTATTTTGTTTTGATCACAACTACTATCAGACACATAATTTTCCCTTTACCTTGTTATTTCAGACTTTTTTTATTTTTCAATAAACTAGCTGTTTTTTCAGTTCACATTTTTTTCTTCTTCTTATATTATAATGTGAAAAAACTATTCAAATGATTCTAACTATATAACTAACTACATTTATGGTGAATTTATTTTTAAAGCACAAAAATAAAAATTCTGCATCATCAGTTAAAAAAAAAGTGAGCTTTTTTAATATTTCTAATAGAAAAAGATTGAGTATCCTGCCGTGCCATTTGTTACATAACCAACCCTTTTAAATAGATGATTAATCCGTACTGGAAGCACTTGAAAACTTCAGTTTTAGCCTCAAAGCTCCAATTCATAATCATACTCGTATTACAGGAAAGCAGTGCGTATCTGAATCATTCATTTCAGTTCTATGATATGTACTTAAATATATTTGAAACATAATTTGTAAAAAGTTTTCTTGTAACACACAAAACGTCGTTTTTGTTGAATCCAGTTTCACTAGAAGCCGACCCCAATATAGTTGGGAAAAGGCTAGGCAGATGATGATGATGATTTTATCAATATTAAAATTCTGAAACTAGACGTTTACTGTATAGTTTTGTTATAAAATTACTGATGTATCATCCAGTGCCTGCCCGCTATCGCCACCTCTCCGCTACCTCCATGGCCACACCCTTATTATCGTTTAGCAAATGGTTATTGGCGTAAAAAGTACGTGTGAGAATAAAAAAAGGTTGTTTAGTCGGAATTAACCGTGAGTGCTCGCAACCATTTGCTTTCATGAATATAATTCTTTATTTGTTGCCTCGTTTCATTCGATAACTGTACTGAAAACAGATAGGAAGGGAATTAAAGGATAAATGAACACAAGTATACACATAGGCTTGCCTGAAATTCTTCGCTTTTGAATACCAAATAGGTTTATCGATTTGGTAGACGGGAACATTGTTGAAGTTTAGTTAGAATTCATTCTAACCGTTCTTTTTTATAACTCTGAACTGTATAAAGTGTTACAAATTAGTGTGTATAAAGTGTTGCTAGTTTAATAAACACTTTTAACTAGCAACACTGTTTAAAATTTGGCAACCCCATACCCCTCCTACTGAACTAAAGCACTAAGGTTTCGAGACGTGTAACACTCGACCATTCGATGGCTGACAATCAACTCGAGCGGTTCTACTAGTAAAAGCTCTGCCAGATTGACCGTTAGTCTCTGTAATTTTGAATATTAACGGAAATATTGTAATTTACTTTATGTGATATTGTGCGAAACCGATTTGATTCAGAGTTTGTTGATAAGTCTAAATACATATATATAACTCAAAAGGGACTGACTGACTGACATAGTGATCTATCAACGCACAGCCCAAACCACTGAACGGATCGGGTTGAAATTTGGCATGCAGGTAGATGTTATGACGTAGGCATCCGCTAAGAAAGGATTTTGATTAATTCTATCCCCAAGGGGATAAAATAGGGGATGCAAGTTTGTATGAAACTTTGTCAATTTTAAACCGATCGGGCTGAGAGTTTCAAAATCGGGGGTAAAGTAACTATTCCACGCGGACAAAGTCGCGAGCAGAAGCTAGTGATAAATAAACGTATATAACTCTGAAACTGCTGTTTTTCTGGGTCTTCTTTTAAAAGTGAGATTCAGTTGAAAACCAATTTCAGGCAACGACTAGTTCCAGACCTATCTGGTGCAGCCGTTACATGCACAACAATTAAGTTCCCTTACTTTCGTTCCAACATTTTATGAATCTGTATTCAAGAAAATAGTTGGGATTATTTTCTAGTCGGCCAAATGTAATTTAAGTATTTTACCATGGTAAAATCATTAGTATTTCATCATGGTCAAACAGGCAGTTGTTCCATGTTTTTAACAATGGAACAACTGCCTATTGAAATGTTAAATGATAAATAATATTTATTTTGTAAGTAGGTTGTAAATAACAATTTTACACGTCAATCTTTTTGGTCGTTATAAACTAGATGAGGCCGGTGTTTCCTAGCTGACTACCCTGAGAAGAAATACCGAAACAAACTCGGAGGTCAAGGTCTCTTTTGAAGTCCATACAATTGTACTGGTCAAATCATATGAGAACCATGTAGATTTGTGTCTGAAGTGGTCTTTTGAGGAAAGTACCACACAGATTTGGGTGAACCTGTCCAAACAGTGCAAGTATTTGTCAGTTATCGTGTAACTCAAACAATTAAGATGTGAAGCAAACAAACGGTACAGTAATTTTCACGTTTATAACATCACCATGCGACTTGTAATATAAACAGCTACAACTATGCCCTAGATCTTTTTTATCTCTTGCATTTTTTTCCCCATTTTCTCGCATCGCTGCTTATTCTTAAACCAGGTTATCGCGCTACGTATTAAGAGCGTTCATCCGTAAAAACCACGCTGGAGTCAAAATTGATGATTTCCGAAGGACAATAAAACGATAATCTATTTAATTCGTAGATAAGATATTGACGTCAAATTATTGAGGATTTCATAATCTAGTGCTTGGCTGAAAAATATTTTCAAATGATCGTAAAGTTTTCTCATTAGAACAGTTTTTACTCAATCCCTTTTTAAAACTAGCGGTCGATGGTCTACGCAAATGCTAGATAATAGTAAAACCATAAACGACAAACTTATAGAAATATTACTATTAAAAAAACAATAACATTTACTAGTGCTTGGCTGAAAAAAAAAACGTAATTATTGTAAGTTTTTATACAAGAAAAGTATACTCAAAAGTGTCATTTTTAGCCACTTTTCGAGTTTTTAAACGTGTTATTTTAGGATGAAATCAAAGGTATTTTTGTTGATTTTTAGACCTAGTAAATGAAGACATTTACGATCTAAAACATGGTACATTTTTTTTTTAAATAACTTCTATATTAATTTTACTATAAATTATTTAGTACTACTATATAATCGACGCGGAATCGCACCAGCGCTCAGTGCCGGCCGAGGCCTTTCAGAGGTTGGACGTGTGTCGCTCGCGTTGCCGCGTGCTGCGTAATATTGTATTATAGTTTGTCGAGTTTTTAGAGCGACTAGGACGAATTGATACTTTTTGTTTATTTTTTTTAACGAAACAAAACTTTGATGATTACATATTTTAAAGTAATGGAGTTCAAATCATGAAAGAAGATAACTCTTTTTATGTATGATTTCATTTTTTTTTCCGATAATTATGGGTAGCAATAGGCGCTATACGGGGCAAAAAGGAAAAGTTACGGAAATTTGGCCAAGGCTAATGAAGCTAAAAAGTACGTTACCGAGGAACCACTTTTAATGTCGTAGCTGGTTATAGCCAATTCGCATTTTTCTTACACGGGGATTTTAATAACCGATAAAAAATAGAAGGTCACATTCTTCAATATTAGGACATTAATAAAAAATATGTATTTGTTACAAACATACAAATATTTCCTCTTTATAATATTACTGTAGATTGCAAAATAAAGCTTTGATGCTGACGGGGCCATTATTTCGGTGATACTGTAGATTTCACGACACTAATACGCGCGCGCTGTACTGACACTAGTTTTGTGAAATTAATTATTTCTTCTTATTCTATTATTCTTTCTAAACCATACAAAAACTGCAAGTCGATGGGGGTATGTCACAAGAGAATGATACCGAAGAATCACAGCTACCACAAGAGTTGATAAAGAATTGGAAATACTGGAATCGCAATCAGAAATAATAAATCTGACAAATGAATGCGATCTTTAGGTATAATTTTCCACTATTATTATTTATTTAAAAAAATACAATTCTTTCAATGTAATATGTGCAATTCTAAATTCGAACTAGTCACGATGAAACACAAAAAATAAACTAATTAATTATGCCATAATTTCAGGAATTGGCCTAACAAATTTGAATGAAGTTGTTACATCGATGGACTTACTGTTATGTCATTATTCACTCACACATAGTAAATGTCATGATAAAGTTGCTGAAATGTGGAAAAATTCCGCTGAAGAAAGTATGTTTGCTTCAGCTCAGGAGGAAACAGCTGCTGCTCGATTACAAGGTGACACTCGTGACATTCCGATGATACCAGTGGAAGCAGACAGTTGATGGAGCAAACGCTCATATAAAAACCAGTATAATGCAATGTCCGTGTGTTGCAGCTATTATAGGACATCACACAGGAAAAGTTCTCTACATTGGGGTCCGGAATAAGTATTATGGAATTTGTGCCCGCGCAAATAAAAAGGAACAACAGCCTGCTCCTCACAAATTTTCTAAAAATCACGTTCATCATCTAGTATGGAACCAACAATACTGGTAGAAGGATTCAAGTCCTCCTTAGAAACTCGGAAATTAAATATAATACATTGATTGCTGATGGTGATGCCAGCATATCCGGGCGTTCTAATTCAAAAAATTTAATGTACCAACCATCTCCTCCGCAATTGCAACTGAAAAAATTATATCTATCCCTCTGTCGGAGCGTAAATTGTTGACTTCTGAACTATTGATTCGGCTGAGAACAGCAGTAAGATTTTCGGTACGGTACTGGCAAACACAAACTTTAACCGAATCAGAAAAGAATATAAAAATACTGAGAGATATTCTGAACAGCACCAAACACATCCTTGAAGATCAGAGTGAATGTGACTTGTGCTACTGCACCAAAGAGAGAATAAAGAAACAAACCAAACTCTCGAAGCCAAAACATTGATGTTAAAACTGCAACGCAATGTCTGGCAGCTGGCTTATCTTTCTCGAAGTCTGCCCCACGATTTTACCAAAAACCGTGCAGAGCAGTTCAACACCATAGTAGCAAAGACTGTAGGTGGGAAACGCATAATTCCCTAAAAGATTCATATTCCGTCCGTTGTCATGCCGCTTGGTTAGTTTAAACACAGATTAACCTCAAACTACCCTTTATAAATGTGCCTACCAGAAAAGTCCAGGTTTTTCTATAAATCAAAATCTGAAACGCAAAATACCTCGCCGAAAAATAAACTTTAGCACAGGGCTCGTGAACAAAGTCAATTACGCAAATGCATGTCAAACGCCTGTCATGAACCCAGACAATTTCAAGCAGGCACATGTAGTTTTCCTTGAAAATTTTAAAACACTGACCTTAAAACGGCATTTCATTGAAAGGGATACAGTTCTTCAGGCTATGAGTGCCTTGTGACTCGAGCTGAGAAGAAGTATTTTAACTGCTTCCAATTTTGCCAAAATTTGTAAACAACGCCCGAATTTGAATTCAGCACTACTCGTTAAATCTATTTTATATGGATATTATTTTTATTTCATGGCGATAACGTAATTTTTAATGTTAAACATGACTGGTATTACCAAAACATTTCAAACAAAAATGTGTGTCTTTTTGCGGTGTACACTAGTCCTGAATTTCCAATAAAAGGTGTAAAAATTTACAAAGTTTTGTAAAGATTTTCAATTTTGTAAAGAAAAATGATTCCTCGTTTAACAAAATTTTATTATGTATGCGTTCTTCCCGAAATAATTGATCCCAGAAATAGCCGATCAATGCAATTGAGGGAAACTATTTTATGATTTACACAGCTTTTTTATCATAAATGATTTAGGTACTAAATATAAATAAATCTTTATTTAATTACCCACCTCCTCATCCTAACCATAAAATGAAAAAAGCTATCAACAATCCACTAGAACTAATTACCAACACTTAAGTAGGTACAATTATTAATATTATTTTTCTCCAAAATAACTAGATTTCGTCTGTAGAGGATTTCATATATGAAAAGGTGTAAAGGCAAAATAATATATCAAATATAATTATTTATTAATCATAAATCTACAAATCATCAGAATAACAATAATTTGTATTTAACTTCCAGTTTAATTTTTCTATAACAATACATTATTATTGCTCTAAAGCTAACGGATCAAAGTTGGTTAGTCGAAGTACAAAGAGAGCGCACGCGGCTAGTCTACGCACACAGTTACCCACGCTTCTGTGTGAGTGAAATTTGCGAACTATTTACCTAAACCTGACGTGCCGCGCTAGGCATGAACGCTCTTAATTTCCACCTTGCAAGTGCACGGAACATAAAAAAAAACGAAATAACATTTTAATTCAATTTGTGTAGTGAGGTCGATAATTACACCACTCGCCCTACCCAATGGTATGGTACAAGTTACAATCGACAGCGAGTTTCAGTTTTGTGTTTATAATTATATGTTTTTAATTTGAAATTGGTTTATTTTATTTTATTTGGGAAACAAACAATCGTACATTGTATATTACAAAGATACAAAACATTATATTATAGGTAAATGTACAATCCACTACGTTTCCACACGTTACTAGCTAATATTTGATACAGTTTTTGTAGGAATTGAATAACAATCGGTATTAGACTACAATACAATTTTTTTTTTCGTTATCTTAAACGCTAATAGTGTATAGGTAGGAACTTAAACGATGCATAATAATAAAACATTTTGAGCGAGGCGCTTAACAATTTGTTTTTTAAATTTATGATTCGACAGGGCAAATATGTCGGTTTCGTTAAAATTACGATTGTATGTTTTAACCAATTGGTTGTTCTTTAATCTAGTCTAGGTCAGTAGTGACAGAGACAAAGTCGACGCCCCTTTTTTTTTTTTGGATGGGAAATCATCAAATGACCCCTCCCGTCCTGGGCGGAGCGGTAGGGAGTATCAGACTTTTACTGACTAAAACCCACCCGTGTTCCTTCTTGTGCCCTTTGCGTTCCAGGGCCGCGGTGACTCTTTCGAACAATTTCCGCAACAAGTCGACGACCCTTAGAAGAAGCCTATTCACTCTAACAATAAGGTTGAAAGCGTTCGGAAAGACAGACGGAGGCAAAGAGTTCCACTCCTTTGCTGCTGTTTTGTTTTGCTTTGGATAATTAAAAGTGCCTTCATCAGTAGCCCGAAATCGGCCTTTATACCTGGTTGATGGTCAAAGGCTCGCCTTCACGCATAGGACTTGAAATATCGATGTAATATAGTTACTCGTATTATAAGTACACCTCTGCCTAACGCTTTGGGGACAACAGGCGTGATATTATGTGTAAAATATTTAAAAATAGTTTTTGGATGAATTAAAATCTATGTAGACATCTGAAAGACCGAAATCCAAGTTTTAACGACAACTTCAAACCAAGCAATTTCCGTTGTTTTGACATGTGAATAAAATTACTTTGTATAATACAAAAATACAACTGACTTCTAAACGAAAAACCAAAAACACCGACTTCCGAAATGAAAGTTATTTAATTTTATACTTTTTTTTTTTTTGTTTAGAAGCGACGCCGGGCTAAACGTATCTATCACAACGTACGAATTATAACCTGGTGTAAACAATAAACAGACATGAAGAATTCCGTCTCCAATATCCATTCTTCATCAGATCTTCACCAAACTAGAAAGGAACCACCTCGAAATACTAAAATGAAACCATCGTATACAGTTTTTATTTTATTTTTTTTTCATTTTACATCGACAAGTGAGAATGAGAACATCATCCATGTAGTCGAAGCCACGTATTATTAGGGATAACTCAAATGCTAGTCGTCAGATTTAAATGGGACCACACGACAAGCACCAGGCTTCGAATATAAAAACAACTATCAAAATCGTTACACCCAGTAAAAATTATGATGTAATTACAAAAAAAAAACAGACAGTCGACTTGAGAAGCTTCTCCTTTGAAAATGAAAATTATATAGGTATTTAGTTTTAATTTCCGCGAATATTTATGGGTTGCAGGTATGCACCTCCCTCCCGCCCGCTATACTATGCGCATGCAAGATAAACCCATAAATTAAGCATGGCATGGCATGGCATGGCATTAAGTCCGCCTTTGTACAGTTTTTTTACTAGTGCATAAAGTTTTAATAAATAAATAAATAAATATTCGCGGAAATTAAAACTAAATATATTATTTTCATTTTCAAGTTTAAAATGGATTTCCGCAAAGTAACGCCTGACTCAATCAATTTTTTTTTTTACGCTTCTCCTTTTTTGGAAGCCGATCAAAAATAATCAATATTATCTAGTAGAATCCAAATAGGCGTTTTATTGCATTATGACTCCAACAGAAGGGCATGACTAGACATTACGATTGTCACTTGACGGCAACGTAACAAAAATGTGGTATTGGATCGATTTCGGGTGGTTTATGTCGAAACGACATAAACTCACCCACGATATAAACTCACCCAGGGTCTGCACGCAGTTTGTATTGGTGACTTTCTTTTATGTTCTCAGCACAACGCTTCCTTGCTACTGCACTATAATAACATTGTCAGTTCTGTCAAATAATATATTATTTAGTTTTTGCTATCCCCAAACGTTATTTAAGATGCTAAAGTCGATATGGCTTATTGTTTTGTGTTATTTATCTACTTAGTTTGTGTTCTACCTGTATTTTATTTTGACAACCGACCATAATACTCCCACTGCGCCCGCGCGTTCCATCATTTGTCTACGATATCGACAAATGATACTGGAGCACTGGGCCATTGAGTTAGTCGATATTATTCATTATTTTGTTATATGTGTGTATTTTTCCCGTGAGTGTATCCGTGGCATCATAGGGGCCCTATTAGAACACCAGCGCTGTGGTATTTACCAATTGATTAAATATCGCAGCATATGCTGAGATAGGGACCTTTTTTGGCCTCGCACAGTTTAAATCTAATTTTAAGCTTTTAACTATGTTTTTTTTTTATCTGTTTTGTGCGAGTCCTAAATAAACATTTTTCTTTCTTTCTTTCTTTTCTATTTCTATATTTCTGAAAAGGTGAGCTCAGTTTTCCTTCATAACCACTTTCCTCCATGTCCGATAACCTAACTTCCCACTTCATATCCCCAACTCAAACACACGCGCTCCACAAACCATATTTAACCTCACTAACATGAACTCATAAATATTCCTTAAAGCCAGAATCCGCGACATTTCATGACTTCCACCACATAAATAGTTGCATAGCTTAGATGCAATTTGGACCGCGGACCCTCTCAAGTACGGTGTACCGCGCTTTCGCGTATTTAATAGGATTTTCGGGGCTTTTACCCGACTGAGCATAGTATAGTTGTGTGTTTATAATGTAGGCTGGTAGATGGGAGCGTATTTCTTGGTTTTAGGCAGCTATAGTTCTGCTAGAATTGCGGAATTTGTTCGAAAGAATCACCGCAAAAAAAGTTGTAGTTAGTAATGTCTTGTGATATCGTGGTTTGTGGCCTCTAGGCTAGGTTTTGATTGTTGGATTTCGGTGTTAAGCAAAGGTCGACCTTAAGATATTATGTGACCTTCCATATCATACCGCCGTCCACGATGCCGAGGTACGGTTGGTACCGACTATCAATTGAACAACTTCGAAACTCGTTAAGGGTTATAAGAAAACCAAAATCTGACATCATTCTTATCTTGTTAATATAAGAATGATATCAGATATGCATTAAAAATATTATATACTAGCAGCGCCCCGCGGTTTTACCCGCATAAGTTTCGATCTCGTGGGAATATCGGGGTAGAAAATATCCTATATGTTAATGCTGGTTCAAAAAATCGAAATCCGTTCAGTAGTTTTTGCGTGAAAGAGTAACAAACATCCATCCATCCATACTTACAAACTTTCGCGTTTATAATATTCTAATAATAATCTATCCAAGAATACCTATGTGTACAAAGTTTCATGATGATTCGTCAAGTAGTTTTTGCGTGAAAGCGTAACAAACATCCATGCTTTCACATTTATAATATTAGTAAGGATTAGGATATATCATTTATTTACCAGATACCAAAGATCCGAAAGTGTTTTTTGAACCTACTTACAAAATAAAAATCATTTATCATAATTGCTGAACGGATATGGATGAAATGTGACTCACGGGTAGAACACATCCTGAAATATGAATACGAATATTATTCGTATCTTTTTTTTATTCCTGCAATGTTCTAATGGGATTATTTGCGTCATTGACGTGGGCGTAGCTGGTAGCAGAAAGCTGGTAATATTATTTATGAATACGAAAGGAACTGTGAATGTTGCTGCCAGTGTGAAAACTTGTGTGAGTTTGTGTGTGTACTACTCGCACACGCGTGTAGTGTATGTGTGTATGCGTGCGTGTGTTAGTGTAGTGTATACGTGCGTGTGCATGCGCGTGTTGTGTGTAGCTAACTTGGCACACGAGCACGACTAGAGCATAAAATATATGTATAGTATAGTAAGGATATAGCCTCCTTCAGGGTTGCGAAATTTGTTAGAAAGAGTCACTGCAGCGGGAGGACACATCCGGGTATCAACAGTGACCACTGTGTGGATCGCCCGGAGAACACGGTGGAGCATACGGTTGAGCTCTGCCCTGCTTGGGTGGAGCAACGCCGTGTCCTCGTCGAGGCGATCGGCGGCGGCGATCTCTCGCGTCCGGCCCTGGTTCAATCCACGGTCCGGAGCGAGGAGGCTTTGGAATCGGTCACCTTCTTCTGCGAATCAGTAATGCTAGCGAAGGAGGAGGCAAAACGCGTGCGGGAAAGGGAGACCTCACGCCCCAGCCGCCGCAACAGAAGAAGACGCCCCGAGCTTCGGGAAACGCAGGCCCGTAGGCGCTAGCCTCCGAACGGCGAGCTATGGGTGGCTCGCCGTCCGATAACAACCAGGCCCGGGTCGACAGCGCGTTGTGTTCCACGCGCGCCTCAAAGAGCTGTCAGCAAAGAAGACGGGGCCCCAAAGGGTCAGTGCCAGCTAAGGTTGCGGAATTTGTTCCAAAGAGTCACCGCTGCCCTGGAACGCAACGGGCACTAGAAGGAACACGGGTGAGTTTTAGTCAGTAAGAGTCTGACACTCCCTTCCGCTCTGCCCAGGGCGAAAGAAGTCTTTTGATACATTGGTAATACATTGGTATAGTCTGAAATAGGTTACAGGATACTTTCCTTTTTTAATTTCTTTCACACAAGCGATTCCGCTGACAGAAGCAAGTTTGAAATAAATACATTTGTTCATTCATTCTTTTTTTCATGAAAAATATCTCATTATGAACAGACAGTGAACACATAATTGTATTTATTTGTACAACAGTAGACAATTTTCTGGAATTGTTTGCTATGGATATTGTTCTCGGAAAAACCGTTGACGTTAAAATCAGATTTCGAAGATAGATCTTGGTTTCTTAAACATATTTTTTATTTTTCTCTATTTGAGTCTATAATAATACGATTTTCACTTAAAACCTAAGGCAAATTATTTTATCATATTCGCTAATATTCGCTCGAATTGATTGAATTAGAACACAATAGCAAAATTACAGTAGGAGCTTAAAATAATCGAGTGTAACAATGAGCAGAATTATCGCTAAAAACTACCATTTTTAACCGACTACAAAAAAAAGAGGAGGACCTCAATTCAACTGGTTGTTTTTCAAATTATTTAGATGATTCTTTTTTATTCAGAAGAGTATTTTTTCGGACCAGTGTCATTTAAATTTATTGAAAATCTGATGAAGAACTTCGGAGATAACGAAGCAGAACTCTTAAAAATATATCAAATCCTCCGGGATTGCTGAAGTCTGTTTATTGTTTACAATATCAGTTTATATCATAACAAGTGAAGGGGACACAGATGTGTGTATATGAATCAAACATGGTTTTGGGGATAACTTTATTATTTACTAGCTGCCGGCCGCGGCTCCACCCGCGTGAATTTCGAAAAATATCCCAAGGGAACATATTCCCGGGATAAAAAGTATCCTATGTGTTATTTCAGAGTACAGTTTACCTCTGTGCTAAATTTCATCAAAAGCCATTGCCTAGTTTTTGTGTAAAATAATAACAAACATCCAGCATACATCCATGCATACAAACTTTCGCGTTTGTAATATTATAGTAAGGAGGAGCTCGTGGCTAAATTATAACAGCCCCACGGGACGATCTTCAAGGTTAAGCAACGCTTGCCGAGGTTGGTCTGTGGATGGGTGACCATCTTAACATAACAAGACTCCTCCGTGCCTCGGAGAACACGTTAAGCCGTTGGTCCCGGCTGTCATTTGGAGATCTTTGGCAGTCGTTACGGATTGTCAGAAGCCAGAAAATCTGACTCCAGTCTTGCAAAGAAGTACCGTGTTCTCCAGTTAATGGGTTGTGGAGGTCTGGTAGGCAGCCGCTCCACGTAAAATACTGGTATTCAGCAGAATCCGGTTTGACTGGGCGCCGACCCGAATATCATTGGGAAAAGACTAGGCAGATGAACCAGTCTTGAAGATTCTTTTTACGATCAGTTTAGTTAAATATATTGAATTTGCATTGGGCGTAGAACTTCAAAGATAAACTAGTGACCTCCTTAACTTCAAATCAATAATTGATTGGTATATGTCAATCCTAAAGCATAGTAGATTTTAACTTTGAGCTGATCAGGGTTTGAACTACGAAGGCACGCAAACTAACTCCTTAACGGTATATAGTGCAACCACTCATTATGGGAATCATGTCAATTTATCTGTGAGGTGTCACCACTTATGTTTTTTTTTTCTGATTGGGAAATCATCAAATGACTACTCCTGCTCTGGGCGTAGCGGAAGGGAGTGTGAAGGGCGCTGCAGTCAAGCGTATTTGGGCAAATCATTGTTGCCATTTATCTTCAAAACTACTATTCCAATTTTGATGCAAGTAGGGAGTTGGGTGTTCCGTTAACATGATATAACAGTCTTAAAAAATCCGATCCGACCGATTCTTGATTTTTTCCACCTACGGAATGTCATAAACAATAAAAGCAAAACATAGCACGTAATATTGAAAGGTAAACTCGACCTTTTTGTTGAACAAAATGTTCTCCCATACATCAATGTACGTCAAGGTCAATTCTTGAACCGAAAATATAGGTTTGTAATCGCAAAAAAAGATTTACTATATGTTAAAATTAAAAAATCACTATTTTTTTTTACTTTTTCCTGTACTTGTACTGTAAGATCTATCTTCTTGCCAAATTTCCTAGTTCTAGGTCAATGGTAAACATTAATAAAATTCTCGTGTCACAATGTTAGTTACCTCCTCCGAAACGGCTTGACCGATTTTTATGAAATTTTATATGCATTTTTTTTGTTTTTATTTTTTTATGACACAGCATACAAAAATATATACCTACAACCTTAAATTTTCACCCCTCTACGATAACCCTAAATATTTATTTTATTTTATATGGCAAAACTACGTTTTCTGGGTCAGCTAGTACCCTATAAATTTTGATTCCCTTCAGAGGAACTCTGTCGAACAAATTCCGCAAAAAGGTGTTTAGCGGGATCCATGAAAATATGGCCTTTCAGTCAATTTCGTCTCAAAATACTCGACGCGACTTGTGTATAGAGTGGATGGCCTATTCATTCCCTGGTACAGTGTACCAACAATCCACATGCAGTATGCAAATATGTTGTTTGTCTGTTGGTCTATTCCATGAGCGTTGTATTGAACGTTTCTATTTGAGTGTGCTCTGGCAGGGCTGGGAGTCACGTTTGTATGTTGTACGTTTCAAAACACGTAAGTAAATTGCAGATATTTATACCAAAAAACTTTTTACAAAAAATACAACCGACTTCTAAACAAAAAAAAAAAACACAATAACTTTAATTTCGGAAGTCGGTGTTTTTGGTTGCTTTTTTGTTTTTGAACATACCGACTTCCGAAATTAAAGTTACTTAGTTTGTACTTTTTGGTTTGTTTTGTTTAGAAGTCGGTTGAATTTTTCTTAAAAAAGTTTTTTTTTTATTTTCCACTTTTTTGTGGTTCACTCCCAGCTAAACATACGCATCATAGCGTACGTGGTGTAAATTGGTGTAAATAATAAAGAAACATGCGATTTCAGCTATCCCGACAGATTTGCTATCATTTATTGAAATTAACAAAAAACAGCTTGTTCGATTTCGATAAAATTTCCAACAAAAAAGAATTTTTCAAATCGCTTGGCAAGCGACGGAGTTATGCGCGAACAACCATAAAAAAATACAAACATCCGAATTGAAAACCTCCTCCTTTTTTAGAAGTCGGTTAATAAAAATAACTTGGAATGCAGTTTGTATTATGGAGCTCGTGATGATAAGTTCGTTCGAAGAAGATTATTTCTTACTGGATTTTTCCAAAGGCTTTGTTCCCGTAGCCCGTCCTCTGACACTGAACAATATTGTGACATCAGTTTTTGCCTGAATTTTCACTTACTATAAAGTAGTCTATAATTGTCAACAGAATCCCATTTGGTTACTAAAATTATCTTCTATATATTAGATTTTATTTATTTATTAATAATTTATGTACACACATTTAGTAAAAAGATAAGAAGAAGAAAACAGAAAAATAGGTACAAAAGTGATGCTTATTTCTATAGAAATCTCTTCCAGCATACCTACCTGCAAAATAGTCAAATAAAAAGAGATGTAGACATTGTGTGTTTTTTTAAGTAGAAAAAATGAAAATAATACATTTAAAAAATGAAAATAATATAATATATCTAGTTTTAATTTCCGCGAATAAGTGTGGGTTGCAGGTATGCACCTCCCTCCCGCCCGCTATATTATGCACATGCAAGATTACAAGGCAAAAGCAAGGATTATATGCACATGCAGGAAGGCAATGCAAAAAATGGATTTCCGCAAAGTAACGCCTGACTCAATCAATTTTGAAAATAATACAGTTTAAATATAACATAAAAACTATAATTATCATACTAAATAATATTAAAAGATAAATAATAATACATACTGTATAAGTATGTATTATTATTTACCTTTTAATATTATTTAGTAGATAATATTAAAAGATAAATAATATGGGAAGGATAATATGGGCAACTAAGATGGGAAGGAAAGATAGTGTTCTTTCACTCTTTTTTTAAAAACTGCAAGGGTTTGGCAGTCCCTAATGTCAGGCGGTAGCAAATTCCATAACTGAACTTTACTTATATATAGGTGAACAAATCCAAAATTTAAGAGCTTTTGTACCTCATGGCTTTTCAACACATCTGCCTAGCCTTTTTCACAACTATATTGGGGTCGGCTACCAGTCAAACCGGATTCAGCTGAATAACAGTATTTACGTGAAGCGGCTGCCTACCAGACCTCCACATACCCATTAACTGGGGAACACGGTACTTTTTGGCAAGACTAGTGTCAGATTTTCTGGCTTCTGACAATCCTTAACAACTGCCAAAGATCTCCAAATGACAGCCGGGACTAACGGCTTAACGTGCTTTTCTAGGTACGGAAAAGTTTCATTATGTTAAGATGGTCACCCATCCACAAACCAACCTCGGCAATCATAGCTTAACCTCGATGATCGACCCATGCGGCTGTTATAATTTAGCCACGAGCTCCTCTACTGGCTTTTCACATAAACACGCATGTCGTCAATTAATGAACAAATAATTATGAAACTCCACGACATAGACAAAAAATTGACTGTGTTCTGTTTTGTCTGTGGTGTGACCAGAGACTAGTGGTCGTTGATGTCCTGTCCTGACACAGTTTTAGTTTTAGTTGATAAGTTGTTTTCTTTTATGTTTTTAACTAAAAATTAAAACAGTAAGTACAAATTTAAGTTTCCTACAGCGTTTTCCAAAAGTGTGTAGTTGACACAAGGAAAAAGTAGCAAATCAAAAGAGAGTGGTTTTGAAAAAAAAAAGACTACAAGGACCGGTTAAAAAGTTTCCAACAAATGACTTGGATGCTTAAGTGCCATCATATGATGGCAGACTACTGCTGGACTTTAGGGATTGTCCTGAATAATAAAAAAAAAACAAAAAAAGATTTCGTTCGCGTTTTTAAAACACGATAGAAAAGCCTAGAGAATTTTTTTTTTGTTTTTTTTTTTTTATTATTATGTCTTAAGAGTATATAAATTTAGTTTTTTATCATTGATTATAGCCGCTCTTAAAATAGATATATTTTAATACGTCATTGTATTTATTATTTTGACGTTTTCAGTTAAATATTTATTAACTAGCGACCCGCCCCGGCTTCGCACGGATGCAATGTAGATACTAATGTTTTCTCTACTATAATATGCATGTATTCAATCAATTTAATCAATTCAATCAATCAATTAATTTTTTTTTTGTAATCAATTTTATGTATTATACATATAAATCTTCCTCTTGAATCACTCTATCTATTAAAAAAAAAAACGCATCAAAATCCGTTGCGTAGTTTTAAAGATCTAAGCATACATAGGGACAGACAGCGGGAAGTGACTTTGTTTTATACTATGTAGTGAATTCTTTATCTCATAAACTAGTCAATTTGACAAATTTGATATTTTTCTCGTATTCAGCATCCTGAACTTGTACAAAGTTGACTTCAATCTATCTTGCCGCAAAATGACTGTTCCCCAGTGATATTAGTATAGATAACCTACACAAATAAAAAGCAGTCTCCATAACATTCAGCCCATACCCAAGACGCGCGCAAAGGTGGGCCCACCTTCTATTATTAAAAACTTATCTTTAAACTAATGCACATTTGATACCAGCATGTGTATGTACATACACATAATATATGACTTGTATGATTTATGTTACATAATATGCACCTGTGGTCCTGTGCGGGGTAGGCAGGGGTTTGTAGACAGCGTTACTAATTCGACAATGAAAAATAGGTACTATTGAAATTGAACAACTTGGCTTGGCTACTATTAATATGAAAAGAAATTGACTGACCATAAGAGGCTCGTGGTTTCAAGATCTTCAAGTTTAAACGACAAGTGCCGAGATCGCTCCGTAACACACCGAGATTCTGGACAATCGTTTCGGACGTCAGAAAATCTGACATCAGTCATATCATAGTAATGCAACACTTTCCTGTGTTCTCAGAAAGTGTAACAACATATTTCATGATTGTGACCTCGACATAATGTTCAGGCAGCATCACTAAATTTAAAAGTGCTCTGCTTAAAACGTTATGTAATTTCGGCATAATTATTTTTTGCTCAATTATGTAGTATGTCTTTTTGTGTATGTTTGTTTTAGTTTTTAGTTTGCTATTTAATTTAGTTTCATCTTATTTAACGTAATTCAATCCTATTTAATTTAAATTAAAGCAATGAAAGTATTTTTTTTTTGTATTAAATAGTATTGACAAAGTTGATAATCACATTGTTATCCATTTGTCTATGAATGAAAATTAAAAATTAATTTTATTATTGTATACTGAGATTTCATTAAATGCTGTGCTTACCTATAATTTAGATGCATGCAATACTAGTATAGTTTTCATGTATTATGTCTTTGTGTGTATTAATTATATTTGTGTGTATTGGGGTTCATTTGATAGTTAGACAGTAATATTAAATACTGGTTTTGAACTTCCTCTGACTAGAACAGGGGGGCGCCTATATCGGGGGGCACGGCAGTGCCCCCGCCAAGTCGAGCGCAAAGCAAACACTGCCGTACCATCCTTTACTGGAACCATTTCGTTGCATTTTCAGGCCCCTATTTAAGAACCTCTGGATAAGACCAGAAAGCAAAAATTTTCGTCATCCAGTAAGCTATAATCACATACTTTAAATCCAAAATTTCAAGTCTGTAGGTCATTTAGTTCCTAAGTTAAGCGAAAGCAAAGTTTCGCATTTATGACACTCACTCACTCATGATCATCAAAATAGAACTAGTACTTCCCATAAACTCAGAGAGCTGAAATTTGGTACAGAGCTAGGATTTAATGGCCACATAAATGGAAAACTATAATAACTAGGATACCCGAAGATCTGGAGTACCTGGTGACCCTGATTAGAAAACACAAGAGCCCAACAAAACTATTAGAGAGATCGACATACCGCCTTTACAAATATTCAACTTGGTGGGCCGCTTCTGTTGCTACTGTACAAGAATCAGAACCGGCAAAAAAAAAATCTATTTATTTATTTATTATATACTTTATTGTACACCAAAAGTAACACAAAAAGTAGACTTAAAAACTAAAACACATACAATGGGCGGTCTTATCGCATTCCGCGATCTCTTCCAGACAACCTGGCATGGACAGTATATGTCTGGACACGAAATGGGGCTGTCATTGGTGTAACAAAATTAATTCAACAATAATATAATATATATAACAGGATAATATAGATACCTACATACAAATATTGTAATAATAAAAAAAAATACTCCTTAAAAGAAAAAAAATGTGTCGAATAAGAAAAACTAATAAAATAAATCAATAATATGCCAATACGTTTCTACAAAAAGAAGTGAAATCCTACCAAAAACATTCTGTAAAAAGCTAACCAAGTCTCTATGGAGCTGCTTGTTTATCTCTAAAAAGTAATGAAATCTAGACAAAGTCGTGCCAAGTCTAAGGTTCCTTACTGCGATTTTTTTTATTATTATAGTTAATGTTGTGTGACTTGGCCGTTGAACATTCTTTATACATTAGTGGGTCATCAACGTATTCGAAGCCACACATTATTAGGGATAACTCAAATACTAGTCGTCAGATCTCACTTAATTTAAATGGGACCGAATCTATACTAATATTATAAAGCTGAAGAGTTTGTTTGTTTGAACGCGCTAATCTCAGGAACTACTGGTCCGATTTGAAAAAATCTTTCAGTGTTAGATAGCGCATTTATCGAGGAATATATTTTATCCCCATATTCCCACGGAAACGGGAAATACGCGGGTGAAACCGCGAGGCGCTGCTAGTCGAATATAAAAAGAATCATCAAAATTGGTAGTAGTAGGTCAAGTAAAAAGTTATGAGGTAACACATACAAAAAATACAATCAACTTGAGAATCTCCTCCGTTTTTGGAAGTAGGTTAAAAAACTTCCTTTGAAATAGTCCCACAGAACTCGTATTTATAATGACCTATAAAAAGTCGTTTCCCTACCAGTACAGCAATAATTAAAGAGAATAATGCATAAATAAAATTACGAGGCTCTTTCCATCTCATACCAATTAGTAGTATCGCTAATTAGTAAGAATACTAGAGTGTTTCTGTAATTAGTAAAATACTTATCTAATTTAGTTGGTCTAGTTTTCTCTATGACGTTTCTAGTGAATTAGAACATAGTGTGTTATGAATTTTGAAGAATAATTAACGAAATTAAATTAATTATTTTCATAATAATCTGAAGGCGATAAGAAAATACGTATTCTTCTTCAATTCCATGCCAATCTTCTACCGTCAGGATGGCCGAGTGGTAACGGCCCCGACTTACGAATTGTAAAGTCGCGGGTTCAGACCCAGGTAGGTGCATTACTTTGCATAGTTAATTTTCACCACTGCTCTCGAAACTGTGAAGGAAAACATCGTGAGGAAACCGGCATGTCCTAGAACCAAAAATTCGAAGACGATTTTAGAAGAAGAATAATTATTTGATGAAAAGTAATTTGATGACTTCCCATTCAAGAAAAAAAGGGCGCCCAATCAAATTAAACTCAGACTAAAACCAAATAGAAGTCTTTAGTTAAACGGAAATAAATGTCACCAATAGGGTAGTTAACTAAAAAAAATCTGATTAGTCCGTCAGATAGATTTCCAGAAAATATTGGAGACGTATTTTTTCTTTTTTCACATAAACAAAAAATGAAGACGATACAGTGCGTTGAAAACTCGTGTGACGTCACTACCCGCTACATTTTTTTCCGAGCCGTGACGTCACACGCTAACTCCTGATCTTTGATGCCTTTTTATCTTCGTCAGTTTTTATAGATTTGATAAAGTAAAAAACACGTGTCCAATATTTTTCTATAATCTAACTGATGGACTAATTAGAATCATATTTTATTAATCAGGATACATCCCTTTTACATTTGGATGACTGAAAAGTGACTGGGTCGTTTTATTTATGCAAGTCTATACAATACGAACCCAGGCATAGCTTGAGGGTAAACCTAGTTATTTTAAAACAAATAAAAACCTTTTCTAGTCAACGCGGCGCGATTTTTATGTTTGTTTGTGTATTTTTCATTGTTTCCGATTGGAATAACTGTTTTATTTTATGCGGAACATAAGCTGATAGAATTTTGTTGTTTATGTTTAGGAACAGCTAGTGTTTTGGCACCACTCAAAATAAAAACGTTTTTTGAATAATATTTTTTTAAATTTATATGGCTATGCCCGATCTTTGAATGTCCTGAAATTCAGAGTTAATAAAGCTCGACGAGTTCTGGAGAAACAATGCAACAGAAAACTGAAATCATAGTATTTTTATTTTCGTTGGAATATTCCTGGATCGTAGTAAAATAAAAGGAAATTTATAGATCTTGATTTTTCTTTAAAACCATCCAAAATTCTGCAAATACATATATTTTTCAACTATACAGTTAAAAAGAAATTAATGTGACTAGTTCATTAGCAAAGGTCGAGAACCATTGTTCCAATGCAAAAATGTTGAATTACTAGTAGAACTATGCAAAGACAATTGTAAAATAATACAAAAAATTGCTTAAAACTGTTTTTTTGTGGCTTTTGAAAATTAGTTTTATTTTTCGTATTCGATTTCGCTATGGACTTTTACAGTTTTTGTAATTCTTAATTGCAGATGATCAGAAAAACCTTTATAGTTTACTAGCTGCTGCCCGCGACTTCGTCCCCGTGGAATCCCCGATTTTAAAACATTCTTTATCGCTGCTCCGCTCCTATTAGCTTAAGCGTGATGATATATAGCCTAAAGCCTTCCTCGATAAATGGTCTATTCAACCCAAAAAGAATTTTTCAATTCGAACCAGTAGTTCCTGAGATTAGCGCGTTCAAACAAACAAACAAACAAACTCTTCAGATTTATAATATTAGTATAGATTATTTGACCGTAGGTCAAGCAATTTTTGATTATTAGTTAAGTCAACTACTGATAAAATACAACTGACTTCCATCTTCTTCGTTATTTTATAGTTTCTTTTTAATTTTGAAGTCAGTTGTATTTTTATTTTGGAAACAAAAAATTTTTACTTTTCACTTTAAGTGGTGAATTTGTTCGAAAGAGTCACCGCGGCCCTGGAACGCAAAGGGCACAAGAAGGATCACGGGTGGGTTTTAGTCAGTAAGAGTCTGACACTCCTTTAGACTTGTTGAACTGTATGGGTCAGAATGTTGGGCTGTGAAAAAAAGCAAAATTGAAAATTTTGAAAAAACCCACGACGGTAAAAATATAATTGAAAAAGAATTAAATAATTAATAAAAAACCCCGACTTACAGAATCAATGTAATCCAAGAATATCTGTCAGGGCTGCCATTCAATGAGCTAGTTTGCAGATAGTGATGACAGCCCCCGTCGGATATTCTTAGGTTACACTAGCTTCTGCCAGCGACTTCGTCCGCGTGGAATAGTTACTTTACCCCGGATTTCGAAACTCTCAGCCCGATCGGTTTAAAATTGACAAAGTTTCATACAAACGTTCATCCCCTATTTTATCCCCTTGGGGGTAGAATTATTCAAAATCCTTTTTTAGCGGATGCCTACGTCATAACATCTACCTGTATGCCAAATTTCAGCCCGATCCGTTCAGTGGTTTGGGCTGTGCATTGATAGATCTCTATGTGTGTGTGAAATATGTACAACGTACAACAACAAAAAGAAATGAAAGTAAAGCTGAAATGCCTGTGCAAAATTATATTATAATAACCTATACCTACTTCACTTAAAAATAAATACCTATAACTACGCATAACTAATTAATAAAATAACTACTAATTAATAAAAGTATCTACGCTTTTACCTACTTAATACTAAAAAACAGAACATAAATTAGCCAAAACTAACCTATCGGTATCTAAAAATCTATGCTCCTACTTCTACTACTACTTCACCTAAAAATAAATAAAATTGAAACTATTAATAATTTGTAATTTGAACGAATATTTAAACATTACCAAAATAACTAATAAGTACATATTTTATAAAATAGCAACAAAAGATAGTCACAATAACATCTTACAGCATGATTCAGTATTAAAGCGCGACGGCGCGATGGCTTATTATTGTATTCATGTACAAGTTTGGTGTTTCTATACCGATTTCTATGATTCTTTTTTTATTGAATAGGTAATAATGTTAACTTTTTTTAAATGGGGGTGAGTGAGAGTATTATAAACGTAAGAGTAAACAAATATAATCAGAAAAAAAATTTTACCAATACAAAAAAAAAAGATCGAAAGGTGACTTTTAAGGGTGAAACATCGATTCACTGGATCGATTCAATACTGCATATCAATTTAAAAACTCGATCTTTTGGGCCTGAAAAATCGATTCTTAGATTAATCGATCTCAGATCGCCATCCCTAATGTAAACTATCATTCCATCTCGATCATTTCGACTGACCGCACTTCATGGTCACTTCAAGGTGAGATAACAGAATCCACTATCTGATCAATAACGGACAAGATATACTCGAGAAGAAGCAGCTGAATCTTCCAGCGAAACCGACCATACGAAGGTCCAGGTTTTAACCTGATTTTAACCTCACATAGACAGCATAAAAGTCTATCAAAATCGCGGGAAAAGCTTTCAAAACCCCGACTATTTACCGTAAACTAACTTCACTTAATTGAATCCATCTAAAACCGACTGAAACCGCATACGAGGCGCATACAGAGATTTTTTTGTTCTTATTTTTTTTGACTGAACAATCCGTGCAGGTGCAGAAATTCCACTTTAACCAAAACTTATAAGTTGGCAATACGACAAACGACGGTATTAGATGGAATATAAAAATAATATAAAGGAGTTATTCACACTTTTTTTCTAATTTAATTTTAACTGACGGAACAAATTCCGTCAGTTAAAATAAATAAATAAAAAGTTCCGTCAGCTAGATTACCGTAAAATTCGATAGATTTCTCTTTTCGGGAAAGATACATCATATAGATTAAATAAGGATTATGGAGCTCACAATGAACCATGCAGAGCTTATCTATACTAATATTATAAAGATGAACAATTTGATTGTTTGTGCATTGAATAGGCTCCGAAACCGCATAATAGCATTGTAATGCGCATGATAGCAAAGAAGTGGAACTCTCTGCCTGCGTCTGTATTTCCGAACGCATTCAACTCTAATCTCTTCAAAGTTAGAGTGAACAAGCTTCTTCTGGGTAAGCTCATTCCATCGTCGACTTTGTCTCTGTCACCTGTGACCTAGACTAGAGTCAAGAGCAAATCCATTTCAAAATAAAAGGTATCGTATAACCCAGATAGTTTGTGAAGGTCGAGTTAAGTCTGACAACCAGTTTACTTGAGTCTTGGAAGCCAGATTATAATTCTAGTTTTCAGCTGCATCCAGAAAGCCAACAGCAACACAGTAGGTAAGTAAAAACGCTACTTAATTAACCCACAAGCGTTAATGTGCTTATTTTAGCACAGCATAGCTTAGTGTTCCCCTTCTGTAAAAACTGTATCCACACAGAGGATACCTGGTCAATAGAATAAATCAGTATAGCAAACCGATTGATCAGTGAGGATACGTTCAAAAATGTATTGACTACATTGGTGAGGGACGGGGGGTCCGTTCAAAAGATTCGTATGTTACCTTTTATTTTATTTGTTGAAACAGAGTGTAGAACGGCATTGACTAGAAGCGCTATCTATACATTATAAATGTGTAACTGATCAGAAGAGAGCAGTGGCGGCCGAGTGGTAACGGCTCCGACTTACGAATTATAGGTCGCGAGTTCAAACCCAGCCAGGCGCATTGCTTTGTGTAATTAATTTCATCACCACTGCTCTCAAAACGGTGAAAGAAAACATCGTGAGGAAACCGGCATGTCCTAGATCCAAAAAATTCGAAGACATGTGACATTCACCAACCCGCACTGGGCCCGCGTGGTGGATTACGGCCCATTCTCTCTCCTGGAGAGGAAGCCTGTGTCCCAGCAGTGGGAATGTTCAAAGGCTGATTATGTATGTTATGTGTAACTGATCGCTAGCCGTACATGGAAGATATTTGGGAAAAAGTATTTTGGGGATTTTTAGTAACCCAAGAGAAAAAAAATGATGTTTGTCTGCCTTTCACTATCATTATGACCCAATGGAAGCATATGATAGTGAAATGCAGACAAACACAACACAACAAAGAAGTCATGTCAATTTAAATAAATAAATCAATTTTAAAGAACATCAAACATTGATTATGAAGCAAAGTATTGTTAAGTTAATCAGTGCAGGTTGGTGAATGTTACATGTCTTCGAATTTTTGGTTCTAGGACATGTCGGTTTCCTCACGATGTTTTCCTTCACCGTTTTGAGAGCAGTGGTGATGAAATAATTTACACAAAGTAATGCGCCTGGCTTACTTTGTGTAAACCCGCGATCTACAATTCGCAAGTCGGGGCCACCACTGCTCCAAAAAATGTATTTGATTTAAATTATACTTGAAGTAATATTTATAAAACAGTTTCTTTTTCCAGACCACCGCGCGTGCTCATTGGTCAAATCAAAAAGCGCGCGCTTCCCCGGCTTCCTGTCACACACTTCTGTCCCATTTCACGAAATCACTCCCACAGGAAAGATATCACGCAGGAAAGCGACAGGAAAGATGTTACACATCATTAAGTACATTTAAAAACCACAAACTAGCTTATTGAGCAAAACATGAGTTTCGACTGTCAATGCTTTAGTCAGAACTAGCAGTGCCTCGCGGTTTCACCCGCGTAGTTCCCGTTCCCGTGGGAATATGGGGATAAAATATAGCCTATAGCCTTCCTCGATAAATGGGCTATCTAACAGTGAAAGTTTTTTTCAAATCGGACCAGTAGTTGCTGAGATTAGCGCGTTCAAACAAACAAACAAACAAACAAACAAACAACCAAACAAACAAACTCTTCAGCTTTATAATATTAGTATAGATTATCGCGAGCTTCTTTGAGAAGCATTCACTGACATGTTTGTTTTCTGTGTACAGCAGCCATGACCATGACGTCTTAAATCCATCATGATTCCTGTGTCAGAGAGAGACGGAGTTACACAAGACGAATAGCACTATCCCTTTCCCTCACACTAAATCATGATAAAATTGGCACTTCGTAGTACGGCCACAGTTCTGTCACGGCCGCTTCTAGCAGCGGCCGGCAAGCTAACTCTTTGTTCCGTGGAAAATTCTTTTCGAAACTTTCGGAAGGTTTTCACGATGTTTTTGTTTATTTTAATTGAAATACCAAAGAGGTGCTAGGTAAATAAATGAGTTTGATTGATTAAAAATAATCCAAGGGGCTTGGAAGACGGATTAAATAAACAGATTATATCATTTGAATTAAATTCTTTGGTGGAAACTTTTGGTTAAAAGCATTTGTCTAGTCTACATCTCAGTTTATCCCTTTTTAAGAATTATCAGGGAGATGCGGTCAATAAATCTTGTAAGGTATCTTAACTTTAATATTATATACTAGCTGCTGCCCGCGACTTCGTCCCCGTGGAATCCCCGATTTTAAAACATTCTTTATCGCTGCTCCGCTCCTATTGGCTTAAGCGTGATGTTATGTAGCCTAAAGCCTTCCTCGATGGATGATCTATTCAACCCAAAAAGAATTTTTCAATTCGAATCAGTAGTTCCTGAGATTAGCGCGTTCAAACAAACAAACAAACTCTTCAGCTTTATAATATTAGTATAGATGCGAATGTGAGTTTGTTTCGCTTTCACACCTAAACCACTAAACCGATTTAAAAAAATCTCTTACCAATGGAAAGTTATATTATTAGCGAGTAACATAGGCTTATTTTATCCCCGTATTCCCACAGGAATGGGAACTACGCGGGTAAAACCGCGGGCGCTTCTAGTGAGAGATAATTATTTGGTTTGGTATTGGGTATTTGGCGCTTTCAGCGATAAGGTCGCCCATTGTGTCACCCTATGTAATGTTTTCTTCATCTATATTTTTTGTAACTTATATGGTGTACATAGTAAAGAGTATTCTATTCTATTCTAGTTTCTGACAGTGGTTTTGCCGGATGAATGTCGGATTTATACCAAGGTAACATTCTCCCGGGCTAGCCTATGTCCTATTTCAAAGAAAAGAATAGAAAGAAAGATTTTTTCCAGATTATAAACTATCTCTGTGTCAAATTTTAACCAGATCCGTTCAGCTGTTCTTGCGTGCTTGAGTAATAAACATCCATGCAAACTTTCGCATTTATAATAATAAATAGCAGCGCCCCGCGGTTGCACCCGCATAGTTCCCGTTCCTGTGGGAATACCGGGAAAAAATAAAGCTTATGTTTTCAATAAAAAATTGAAAAATCATTATCTTTATTTCTTTTCTAGTAAAAACTTCTAAACAAGCTTTTAAGATCCACGTATCTTACGTATGAATATCAAGTTTCATTAAAATCGATTCATTCAATTCTTAGAATAAAGAATTTGCTTTTGGAATAAAATAAAGTAAGGTATATACCCTTTTAAGAACGCCGTGTCTCGTGTACTTAACATAACGAAGGTAAATGCATTTTATTAATTGACTTATGACCTTTGCCTACCCGCCACCTTACTGGGAATTATGTCTGAGACTTTTTGAGTTAATAAAGAAGGCCCATAGGGTCCGAGCGCTCATCGATAGTTAGTCGACTCTCCACGTGGGCTGAGAACTGGCCTTTTCTTCGGTCAAAGAATCAGCATTTCCATTCAACGTGGCCACGAACATGCTGGACTGTTAGCATAATCAGCCTTTAAAAGTTCCCACTGCTAGGACACAGGCCTCCTCTCTAGGAGAGGGAATGGGCTGTAGTCCACCACGCGGGCCCAGTGCGGGTTGGTGAATGTCACATGTCTTCCAGGTTTTGGCTCTAGGACATGCCGGTTTCCTCACGATGTTTTCCTTCGCCGTTTTGAGAGCAGTGGTGATGAAATTAATTACACAAAGTAATGCGCCTGCCTGGGTTTGAACCCGCGACCTACAATTCGTAAGTCGGGGCCGTTACCACTTGGCCACCACTGCTCAGGACTGTTAGCGCTGTGTTATTATTTCTTACGTCTAAAATAATATTCTTCGATCTAATTTTAAAGAGTATATATTTTTGTACAAAATGGCTGTAAGACCGCTGCTGGCGCGTGCGATGTGCGTGGACTCACTCCGGCGCACGGGCAACGACTGGCTAGAGTGGCTAATGACTGGCTAGTGTGGTGGGGCGGACTCGGGCTTGCATGGCACCGTGAAGTCCCGCACGCTTGGAGCCATGGCAATAGAAAGTCCCGCGGGCGTCCAGTGATAATGCCGGGGCCGTAACCGGACACTTTTCCCATTAACAGCGGTGTCGACGAACTTTTACATGGCCAATTAAATGCCTGGAACGGTGGAACTCTTAAGTAGGATCGAGCCGGACATGTCTGTCGCATGTCAGATGAGGATCGGCCTAAAAGAACTACTACTAATTGGGTCCCATTCAATGATAGGTGACATCGAACAGAACAATTGGGCCCCAAGTCTGCTATTTTTTTAACATCGTCATTCCAACACGATCCCATTGTCATTTTGCTAAAAGTTCGTAATCTGCTAAATTCATAATGGTCGATCATTGGTCGGTCAGTGGTCTAAAAATACTTTCTGATAACCGAGCCATTAAAAGCAATTATTACTGCACAATGACGTTCTAATGGTAGGTCACTGATCAAAGATAGTGTCACAATTTTAGCAGATTACTGCATACGTCTGTCATTTATTTATCATTATGTATGAGATTACCATTCTATGCCATTTCTTTCAATGGAGTGTCAGTGGTTGACCATTGGAAAGTCATAATGACGCTTTTATAATAGTAGATTACCAAACTTGTCAAAATCAACAATTATGAAATCAATGATAGACCATTTTTATTCAATTGTCATAGCAGACTTGAGACCCTGAGTGAATGTAGCTTTCTAATGGTAAAGAAATTTTTGAAATTGGCACATTAGTTTTTGAGTTCATTCATTACAATCATACACACACAGATACAAAAATACAAATCTTTCCTCTTTATAATATAGTGTTGGTATTAGTGTAGACTAGCTATGCCCCGCGGTTTCACTCGCCGTTTTTAGGCTTTTCTTTTTCCTCATCTCCTAAGTGTTGTAGGTAGCTTAATATATTTTTCTTTCATGCAAACCCAGTAACGAACGTAACAAAAAAGAATTATACAATTTAGTGCAGTCGTTCTGAAGTTATGCGCGTACATATATTTTGGCGATACATTTTTATTTATAAAGAAGACATAATAGAAGAAGATATAGATTTGTGTGAGTTAAACTATTACTTGTAGCAGAACTTGCTACAAGACTTTTGTCTTGACCTTTTTTTTAACTGTCAGCCTAGCCGGATAGACTTTTCGGACTTGAAAAAGAAAAGTTTCTTTTTGACAATGAGGTTTGGAGAAGAAAAAATTGATGATAATGGGCGGTGATATTTAGAGTTTAGAAAATTTATAGTTTTGTTCGTCAGTATCCACATCTGTTACGTTATTTTTGTCTTTGAACTAGATTCTGCATCACGGCTGCAGTTTTTCCCTAGATAGATCCAATTGAGATCTCAGGTGACAGAGACAAAATCAACGATGGAATGAGCTTACCCAGAAGAAGCCTGTTCGCTCTAACTTTGAAGAGATCAGGGTTGAATGCGTTCGGAAACACAGACGCAGGCAGAGAGTTCCACTCCCTTGCTATGCGCATTATAAAAAATTTTTACAAAAAAATACAACCGACTTTTACACAAAAAATCAAAAAAGTGCAAAATAACTTTAATTTTGGAACTCGGTGTTTGTGGTTGCTTTTTCGTTTTTTGAACACCGACTTCCGAAATTAAAGTTATATTGCACTTTTTTGATTTTTTGTGTAAAAGTCGGTTGTATTTTTTTGTAAAAAGTTTTTATTTTTCACTTTTTAGTGGTACCTACACCCCCTCCCCTCCCCAACCTAAATGAACCAATCACATTGGTGTAAAAAAAACGTACTGCTCCTTTGCAGAGTAAACTAAGAGGTCGTCAATGTAGACAACGTACATATATTTTTTAGATTTTTGTTGATTTTTCGAGAACCGCTTGGTTGATTTCGATAAAATTTTCATGGGACCATTTGGGAAGTATACCCTTTCCGCTTGTCAACTGATTTGAAAAAAAGAATTTTTCAAATCAGTTGACAAGCGATGGAGTTATGCGCGAACAAACATTTAAAAAAAAACATACAAACATCCGAATTGAGAACCTCCTCCTTTTTTAGAAGTCGGTTAAAAAGATGATTGAAAACGCTTGGTGGGAATTGCTGGAATAGCTACAAGGTAAGGATGGTAACCTACAGTGCGTCTAGATGTTTCTTTCTTTCTTTCTTTCTATTTATAAATTTTCAATTTTTAACCGACTTCTAAAAAAGGAGGAGGTTCTCAATTCAGATGTTTGTATTTTTTTTTTATGTTTGTTCGCGCATAACTCCGTCGCTTGTCAACCGATTTGAAAAATTCTTTTTTTGTTGGAAAGGGTATACTTCCCAAATGGTCCCATGAAAATTTTATCGAAATCAACCAAGCGGTTTTTGAAAAATCTAAAAAAAATATCAACATTGTCTACATTGACGACCTCTTAGTTTACTCTGCAAAGGAGCAGTGCGTTTTTTTACACCAATGTGATTGGTTCGTTTAGGTGGGGGGAGGGGAGGGGGTGTAGGTACCACTAAAAAGTGAAAAATAAAAAACTTTTTTACAAAAAAATACAACCGACTTTTACACAAAAAATCAAAAAAGTGCAAAATAAGTTTAATTTCGGAAGTCGGTGTTCAAAACACGAAAAAGCAACCACAAACACCGAGTTCCGAAATTAAAGTTATTTTGCACTTTTTTGATTTTTTGTGTAAAAGTCGGTTGTATTTTTTTGTAAAAAGTTTTTTAGGTTATCAAATACGTTTTAATGTAGAGAAGCAATATTTTATTTCGCTACATACTGTAATAAATGAAAATAGTTTCCCATCTCTATACAAAACGTTCAACACCAATAGACACGCCTCACTTATAAAACTACAATAAAGGAATTATTTTCTGACAACTTTTCTGCCACTAAGTTACTGAGTTGCCATCTTGGAACAATTTCCCAAATTGTAGGAAAATTTACTGAATAAAACTCAAGAGGAAACTTAGTAACGTAAATTACATGTTGCATAGTTAAGCCCGTGGTTAGTAATTATGAGTAACCTTTTATCACACAAAGTGGGGTGAGTAATGAAAGCCATCAGCCCCAAAAGTTTGACAACTAATTTATGTTAAAATATCGAAATGTTCAAGTCTTATTTCAGTTGTATAGAAACTAAAAATAAAAAAAACACTTACGATCTACTCCAAATAAGTTTGAGTGAAATATAATTACACTAGCGATTACAGTGTAATGTAGATACTAATGTTTTCTCTACTATAATATGCATGTATTATACATACAAACCTTCCTCTTCAATCATTCTATCTGTTAAAAAAACCGCATCAAAATCCGTTGCGTAGTTTTAAAGATTTAAGCATACATAGGGACAGAGAAAGCGAATTTGTTTTAAACTATGTAGTGATTTTTTTACAAAAAATATAAAAACCTCATCATCTGCCTAGCCTTCTCCCAACTATAAAATTGATTGAGTCAGGCGTTACTTTGCGGAAATCCATTTTAAATTTGAAAATGAAAACAATATATCTAGTTTTAATTTCCGCGAATATTAGTGGGTTGCAGGTATGCACCTCCCTCCCGCCCGCTATATTATGCACATGCAAGATTACTGGGCAAATGCAAGGATTTTAAGCACATGCAGGAAGGCAATGCAAAACCCAACACCATTACCGACACGTGTTTCGCCTCTCCACGGGGCATCCTCAGGGGACGTGTTGACTCGCTGACCGTTGAGTTGCGACTGAGCATTTAGTACAAGGCACCCCCCTTTTATACACTGCCACCGTTGGTTATTTGTGTACAACTACCCACAAACATTCGCAGTAAAGGGGAAGAAACCAAATTCGTCTGGTCATTCAACAGTGCAAAATTATTATTACTACTATGTTTAAAAATCTCTAATTGTTCTAAAACACACAGCCGGAAACCCTTATCACAAATATGTAGTATATTAAAACTATTGTTGTCGCGCAAAGAATGGCCGAAAAAAAAAATGGTAGAAAATAGTAAAAAGTCTGGGGTGGTCACAACCCATTAACTGGGTAACACGGCACTTCTTGGCAAGACTGGTCTGATTAAGTGGCGTTTGACAATTCGTAACGACTGCCAAACATCTAGAAATGACAGACAACCAATACCAATCAAACGTGCTTTCCAAGGTACCTATGGATGAATGTTGGCATGTAAAGATGGACACCCATCCACAACCCGACCTTGGCAAGAGTTGCTTAACCTTGAAGATGGAACAGTGTGACTGTTAATATTTAGTCACGAGCTCATCCATAAAAACGTTGGTTATTTTTTTGAAAATGAAAATGAAAATGAAAAATGAAAATGTTTTTATTTTATCTCAGACATTGCTTTCATAACATAAAATTGAGGCGGCCCCAGTAAGTTACCGAAGTACTTGTGTTGGGGCTACCTCGCTTCTTCCCTTACATATCTAACATAACAAGTGTTGAGACCGTATTACAGGTGACAAATGAAAAATAAAATTAGAGATAAAACAAGCTAAAATAATTAAGAAGAAAGTAGTAAATGCATGTGTGTGTAAGTGTGTATGTGTTGTTTAGTGTTTGTGTGGGTGTACGTGCATGTGGTGTATGTTTGAATAAGTTTAGCTAATTCTAGTCAAAATTTCTTCAGTTTCGTCATAACTTATGGTGTTTAGCCATTTAACTGTACTTTTTTTACACTCATACGACGGCAGGGGATATATATTTAGTTTGAGATTGATTTTATTATATATGTAGGCAGATTGAGTCTCATATTGACGTCTAGCAAAAACGGTTCGAATACCTGGGGAGTGGGCAACAATGTCTTTCCGTCTTCTCTTTTGAATATCGGGGTCATAAGGGATTGATTTATGCAAAGTTAATGTCACATTTAACACCTTGACCCGACCAACCCGACCTTGGCAAGAGTTGCTTAACCTTGAAGATGGAACAGTGTGACTGTTAATATTTAGTCACGAGCTCATCCATAAAATCGTTGGTTATTTTTTTAAATACAAGTTTCATTTTGCCCACTGGCAACCCAGCTAACTCGGAACCCGCTAACTACATAATCCAAGATGTTAGTTAGTTAGTTGTTTTAATTCGATGCGATCGGTCCATCGGTCCTCTGCGGATTACTATATATTTCCTCGTCTTGTTATTTTGTTCTATACATATGTGGATCTAGGGATCAGTCATGTCTGTTTTTATTTTGAGGTTGAAACAAAAACTGACATATAGACTTTTTAGGCTGAAATTGGGGTTCGTTGAAAATCGTTATTACTTAAACAATAAGAATAGAAGAATAATTAAAGACCATTCCAATTAATTATGAGCTAGCTATGTTACTACCTGCAACCAGGGCCTCAAGTCTGCTATTAATAGTGTCAGAATGGTCTATCATTGATTTTTTTTTTTTGTGTTGTGGCTCCATCGTGTAACTAACGATGATTTTGCCAATGTCAAGGTTTAGAGAGGAACTAATGATCGGTTCTCATTAACGATAGTGAATTTGAGTCAGTTTTTGTTGTGAATCGAGGTTCAAAAGAACAAAAAGTTTTAGGATTATAAAGATAACAGCACTCATTAGTGTTAAGACACGAAGGTAAGTAAGCAAAAAAAAAAAAAAAAGTAGCAAATAATATTAGTTAACTGGATTTTATTAATATTAATAAATTTATAAAGGATTTTAACTGCGGGGGAATGGGCTAAAGATAAAAGGAAAGGAATGTTAACTGGGCGAGGAGTATCAGAAGGGAGTAAATCATAAAGGGGAATTATTAAACGTGGGCAAGAAAAAAACATATGCTCCAGAGTACCTTCGTCTAGACCACATTCACATAAAGAATTGTCTCTCACGTGGATTTCGTGTTTCATAAGAAGGGAAGTACGAGTATCATGTTATTTTTCCCCCTCCGCTGATCTGTCAAGATCCAAGACTGTTCAGTCCTTTCTTCAGGACTTTTGTATTGGTAGTTTTTTTACTTGATTTCATAATGGTTGATTTTGACAAGTTTGGTAATCTACTAATATAAAAGCGTCAATATGACTTTCCAATGGTCAACCACTGACACTTCATTGAACGAAATGGCATAGAATAGTAATCTCGTACATAATGACAAATGAATGACAGACGTTTGCGGTAATCTGATAAAATTTTGACAGCTCCTTTGATCAGTGACCTACCATTAGAACGTCATTGTGCAGTCATTGCTTTAATAGCTCGATTATCAAAAAGTATTAGGAGACCATTGACCGACCAATGATCGACCATTATGAATTTAGCAGATTACGAACTTTTAGCAAAATGATAATGGGATCGTGTTGGAATTACGAATTTATTAAAATAACAGACTTGGGAGCCTCGTAAATGTTACGTATTGTCAACTAGTGACCTGGTTCCTTATCAAGTAAATGTCAAATACTAAATATACCAAATAAAACCAGCCAAGTTCAAGTCGGACTTGCGCACGAAGGGTTCCGTCCCATTATCTATAAAAACGGCAAAAAAATCACGTTTGTAATATTCTGAGAATATTTCAAGCGTCTACCTGTTGGCGTTATCAATATCTAGCAAAAACGACCAAAAAAACTAAGTTTTTTTATTATTTGTTGTTATACCGGCAACATAAATATATCATCTGTTAAAATTTCAGTTGTCTTAGTAATAGGGTCCCGTTTTACACTTTGGATACGGAACCCTAAAAATGAAACATCAAATCACATACCTTAAGTACTTAAAATACCAATCACCAAAATTAAACCAGCACATTAAAAAATGTAAACCCATGAGCCACACTGATGTATAAAAAATAAAGGAGAAATAAAAATTCATTTTGCGTACTAATGAACTTTCAAAGCCTTGCAATTAGCGACTGAGTTATTTTGCGGAAAAACGCAATTAAGGATGGGATGGAAGCCGAAGGCCGAATGCCACGAAATATGTAGTTGGATACAGAAGTCTAGCTCTTAACAAACAGCATAAGAAGGCGCCATCTGCCTAGCCTATTCCCAACTATGTTGGACTCGGCGTCCAGTATAACCAGATGTTCCAGATGAACCAGTGGCCGTACTACGAAGTGCCAATGCTATCATGATTCAGTGTTAAGGAAAGGGATAGTGCTATTCATCTTGGATAACTCCGTCTCTCTCTGAGACAGGAATCATGATGGATTTAAGACGTCATAGTGTGTATAGCTGAAGTATTTTGATTGAATGACTGCTCGTTGCTACATAAAGATAGCCGCAAGGATCGATCTTCGAGGATAAAAAACGCTTGCTGAGGTCGATGAATGGTTGTCATGGTGACCATCTGAACATAATCAAATTCCTTCGTGTCTCGGAAGGCCCATTTAGCTGTAGGCATTGGCTGTCATTTCGACACCACAATCAACCAAAACCAGAAAATCTGACACCAATCTTGAGAAGGAGTATCGTGGTTTATTATTTCTGGGTTGTGGAGGTCGGGTATAAGTAATCTCTCTACGTAGAATAATGGAAGTAAACTGCATCCGCTTTAACTGAAGCCGATCCAAACATAATTGAGAAAAGGATGGAAGACTGATTGACTGCTTGTCTTACTTCAACAGGCCAGTTACTGGATAACACGATACCGTTCTGCTTTTTTACCCCCACAGCAGTTTCTAGACAATACCTCTTTATAAGCCTTTTTTCTCTCTGGATGGGAAATTATCAGGCCGGAAGAGAGTGTCAGACTCTTACTGACTAAAACCCACCCGTGTTCTTCCTTGTGCCCTTTGCCTTCCATGGCCGCGGTGACTCTTTCGAACAAATTCTGCAACTCTAGTAGGTACTGACCCTATGGGGCCCCGTCTTCTTTGCTGACATCTCCTTAAGTCGACCCGTGCCTGCGGATAGTAAGCCGATAGCTCGCCATCCGTAGTTCCGACCCCTTTATAAGACTCGCTGTCAGAATTTCAGCCTTTTGGAATACTCATAACAACTTCATGATATTATCTACAATGAATCAGTTGCAGGCACACATAGATGTGTACGTACGGTGATCTTAAACAAAAGCAGGTCGCGATTGCACTTGCATTCGCTTTATGTGAAGCAAGTCTAATTATGAATGCGTGCGTTTTCGCTCCTTGTATGGAGCTGACCTTCTGTGCCTATTTATTCAGTGGTGCTAGCGAATGGTTTGTCCCCCTATCGTTTCCTCGTCTATTGTTCGACTGCTGAAAGGAACTAATCGAGTGCTAAGATAGCACGTGGATCTGGTTCCATTTTGTTCTGTTATATGGTTTTCAGTATTGTTTGTGTGTGACCTGTATTTATTTAATTATGAGGTGAATACAATGAAATACGCGCCTGATGGACTGTCGTTAAGTCTTTTTTTTTTTCTTATTTTTCTTTGCATTCGTTTGGCGTCGCGATATATTTGCTTATTAAAATAATTATCCATAAAATGTTAAGCACTTACTTTCTTATTTTATTATTCAATAGCTCAAAGATGTGTGATTGAATTCAGAAGTAAACCGAAAAAAGCACGTTTTTTTATGGGATCCACTTTGAATTTTGATTTTTTATTTGTCATCATTTTTTATTTGGCAAATGACTCTGTGAAAATTTCAAACGTCTATCTATTACGGATCATGAAATACAGCCCAATGACAGACAGACAGACGGACAGCGGAGGCTTAATAAAAGGAACCCTAAAAACGCAAACAAATATTCTTTCTCCTCACGAATGAACTAAAAAGTTTGGAAAGTTAACTCATGGCCACATATTGAGAGTGGGCGTATCGCTGCCCAAGGGATCCAATTAAATAAAAGGCAAACTTCACAAACTCCTTCGTCGTGTAAAGGTTAATAGTAATTATTCTATTATTAGACAAGTTTTATAATTGTGGTTTGTGATATAGACTGGAAAACTACTCTTCTTGAGTACCATTAACTATAGACTTCTGGTGACTAGCAGTGCTATTCTGCAAACATTTCAACGTAAAAATTAAAGTTGAAAGGAGCTACAATTCGTGGGAGTACACGTCCGGGTGCCAACACTGTATGGATCGCCCGGAGGACACGGTGGAGCATACGGTGGAGGTCTGCCCTGCTTGGGCGGAGCACCGCCGTGTCCTCGGCGAGGCGATCGGCGGCGGCGACCTCTAAGCGTGAAAGGCACCAAATTCCGGTACCCTAGCAGACACTGACCCTAAGGTCAGTGTTTGGGCCCCAAGTCTGCTATTACAATAGTCTAAGAATGGTCAGTCATTGATTTCATAATGTTTGATTTTTACAAGTTTTGTGATCTACAAATATAAAAGCGTCACTATGACTTTCCAATGGTCAACCACTGACACTCCGTTGAAAGAAATGGCATAGAATGGTAATAAAATGAATGACAGACGTATGAGGTAATCTGATATTTTAACAGTTCCTTTGATCAGTTACCTACCATTAGAACATCATTGTGCCGTCATTGCTTATAATAGCTCGGTTATCAATAAGTATTACGAGACCATTGACCGACCAATGATCGACCATTATGAATTTAGCAGGTTACGAACTTTTAGCAAAATGACAATGGAATCGTGTTGGAATGACAAATTTATAAAAATAGCAGACTTGGGGCCCTGCTAGGGTACCGGAATTTGTTTGAAAGAGTCACCACGGCCCTGGAACGCAAAGGGCACTAGAAGGATCACGATCGGGTTTTAGTCAGTAAGAGTCTGACACTCCCTTCCGCTCCACCCAGAGCGGGAGAAGTCATTTGATGATTTCCCATCCAGAAAAAAAAGAGGGAGCTGCAATTTACTAATGACGACTATGCAATGCATGCATGCTCGAAGTAAGTATACATGTGACATTAGCAGGGTGTAGTAGGCTGGTGAGAATCTGGAGGATCCAGTAGATCCTATGGATGTTCTATGGAAGCCTAAGTTCAGCAGCATGTGGCTTTCAGTTGATATGATAATGACACTTTTTAGAGAAATAATAAATTGTTTATTCAAATAGAAACATTGTAGTACATGGTAGTTTACAGAGTTGATAAAGTCAGTTTACGAAAACTACAAAATAATGCAATGGTGGTGAGGTGCTGAGTTCCCAACTAGGTTATAGAATACTGCACTCCTTTATATAGATAAAGCAGTACGGTGCCAGTTCCCATTGAAGGGGGGGGGGGGGGGTGAAGGGGATGAAAGATATTCTATGTGTCATTAAACTCCTAGTAAGCCACGTACAACATATTTTTCAGCAATACTGTACATACCTCAACGAATAACAAAACTTTAATACAATACCAACTTATGTTTTTTGTTTCATATTAACTACGAAAACTACAAAAAATACAATAATGCCGAGGACGAAAGCCGAAAGCCGAACACTCCCCCAGCACTAGTGACCTTATTATTCTAGTGAACGGCGAACTCTCGCCTCCAGTTATTTATTTCTAAGTTCTTGACGTTTTTTGACAGAAATTATAAATATGGTGGATTTATTTTGATTATGAAATATATATTCCACGATTTTTGGTGGGAAAATTTAATGGATGGAGGATTACATTGACACCAGAAGGCTGATTGAAGATCTGATGTAAAATTACATAGGTACTTTGTTTTCGTTATTGTAGAAATAAGTTTGGTAATTAGTTGTCGTTTTTTTATTGTTAAAATTTTTTGTACTGCTATTAAGTTAAGTCTGTCGGGCAGCGCAAGCGAAAACAGATTTTCATTATACTTCGCACTAATTAGTAGCTAAGTAAGTACCTAAGGGAACCTGTTCTTTATTATATAAACAAATATATACATATTTTTAAATTAGTATATATATATTATTTTTTTAACATACCTACCGAGTTTCCTCCGTGCCTCGGAATACACGTTAAACTGTTGGTCCCGGCTGTCATTTGCAGAACTTTGACAGTCGTTACGGATTATCAGAAGCCAGTACCTAAATCTGACTCCAGTCTTGCCAAGAAGTACCATGTTTCCCAGTTAATGGGTTATGGAGGTCTGGTTGGCAGCCGTTCCACGTAAAATACTGGTATTCAGCTGAATCCGGTTTGAATGGGAACCAACCCCAATATAGATGGGAAAGGGCTAGGCAGATGATGACATATTTTTGAATTAGTAGATATCTAGGTACTAGGCGTATTTTTATAACATATCTAGATCAGAAAGAAAAAGTTTTTTACTGCTTGAAAACGACATAAATACCTACTTTATTAGATTTCGCAATAAATAGTTTAAATAGTTCTTAAATTATATTAGTAAAGGCAAGTTATAAATTAAATATAATAGAACAAAAATAAAAAATGTGAGCAAGTATTTAATAAATAAACTGCATGAGATGCATGTCGTAATTGCGCGAAAAGGCTTACACTCAGCATTTCACCAATTTTCGTTGGATATGTCTGTGAAGTTCTATTTGCTAATATTTTTTTAGAATTTTCAATTTCTTAGTTTAAAAGTTAGAGAATTAGAAAAAATACAAAAACGAAAATAAAAAAACTTTCTTTGAAACCTGTTTTTCATTTTGAAAGAGCTATCCAATGATACCCCACACGACTATATTATTTGGAATTTATTATTTCATTCCTCAGTTACATGTATGGAGTGCCCCCCTAAATTTATTTTTTTCGATAAAATCACTATTGAATAGCGGTTCACAGGTTGCGCCTACCTACCAATTTTCATTTATGTAGCTTTAATAGTCTCCGAGTAAAACGGCTGTGACATACAGACAGACGGACATGACGAAATTATAAGGGTTCCGTTTTTGCCATTTGGTGACGGAACCCTAAAAATTTAAAATAAATACAGTAAGATTAAATATACTTCTTTATCTATACTAATATTTTAAAGAGGAAAAATTTGTATTTTTGTATGTAACGAATAAACTCAAAACTACTGGACCGATTTCAAAAATTCTTTCACCATTAGAAAGCTACATTCACCCTAAGTAACATGGGCTATATTTTACCCTCGCATTCCCACGGGAACGGGAACTACGCGGGTGAAACCGCGGGGCACTGCTGGTACTTTTATGACATTTTTTTTTAATTTTTCTTTGTCTGTCTATTTGTTCCGGCTAATCTCTGAAATGGCTGGACTGATTTTGAAATGACGGGGCTTTATTGGCAGGTAGCTGATGTAATAAGGAGTAACTTAGGTTACTTTTATTTAAAAAAAAGAATCTTTTATATTGTAGAAAAATAAAGTAATATTGCAATGTCCAAGTACTGTCCAGTACCGCGCGCAGCTCACGCGCATGCCACCACTGTGCCGTCACGTCGGGCGCCTCCCACCACTTCTCCCACCAACGAATCAATATCACAAAGAGAATCGAGGTATTAGTAACTATTCCACGCGGACGAAGTCGCGGGCAGAAGCTTAAAATCCAACCATAAATTCAATAGCATTTTCAGGAATATTTTGGTAAAATCCACAAGACAATTTGCTCAAAAAGAAAACTCTCAAACTAACGAATACTCAGGAATCTACAAAACATGCAAATTCTCTCCATAAAATTAGTTGGATCGTCGTTTCTTTTACAAACCGGCTTTGCGAAACCGTGATATACATACATACTCCATAATTTATCAATATTTAAGCATATTCGATACATTATCTGCGTCCATAAAATTCGGGGGCCCTTTACGCATAGAAATTGTCCGTTTAATATAAAATTATTGGTGTACCGGGCGGCCCTTAATCAGTATTGTTGGGTAAGCAGGAGTCTAAGTTATGAGCTGGTCTTGCAAAAATATGGGAAGGAAAAGTAATGAACCTTGATTTTTCGTTTACATCTTTTAGTCGTTCCATTTTAAAACAGAAAGAAATCAGAATGGGAGCTGATTAATGATGCACTGGGCCCCAAGTCTGCTATTACAATAGTATCCGAATGGTATATCATTGATCTCATAACAGTTGATTTTGACAAGTTTGGTAATGGTCAACCACTGACACTCCATTGAATGTAATGACATAGAATGGTAATCTCGTACACAATGACAAATAAATCACACACGTAGGTATGCGGTAATCTGCAAACATTTTGACAGTTCCTTTGATCAGTGACCTACGAGTATCATTAGAAGGTCGTGTGCACTCATTACTTTTAATATCTCGGTTGTCAAAAAGTATTAAGTACGAGACCATTGACCGACCAATGATCGACCATTATGATTTTTAGCAAAATGACAATGGAATCGTGTTGGAATGACAAATTTGTAAAAATAGCAGACTTGGGGCCCTGGTCGAGTCAAACCTTCAAAGCATCTCCGTAGACACTGAGTTGCCAGCCTCTAGGTTTTCTAACAGAAAAATTTCGGGAAATGTGCATCAGAATTACACACTTTATTTTCGCCAAGTCCGTTCCATAACCAGGGTTGCAAAATTTGTTCAAGTCACCGCGGTCCTGGAACGCAAAGGGCGTTCCAGGACCGCGGTGACTCTTTCGTAGGTAGGAGTAACACGGATGGGTTTTAGTCAGTAAGAGTCTGACAATCCCTTCCTCTCCGCCCAGAGCGGGAGAAGTCATCCGTTCCATAATGAACTACCAGACAACGCGCCACCGGGACATGGTGGACGTTCCACTTATAAGCACTAAATGTGGGCGAGTGTGTCCATGAACTCCACGTCCTCATCCCACCGGCCCCCTTCTACCATAGGACATCTAGACGCACTGTAGGTTACCATCCCTACCTTGTAGCTATTCCACCAATTCGCACCAAGCGTTTTCAATCATCTTTTACAATGCGCACAGCAAAGGAGTGGACCTCTCTGCTTGCGTCTGTGTTTCCGAACGCATTCAACCCTAATCTCTTCAAAGTTAGAGTGAACAGGATTCTTCTGGGTAAGCTCATTCCATCGTAGACTTTGTCTCTGTCACCTGTGACCTAGACTAGAGTGAAGAGCAAATCAATTTCACAATAAAAAAAAATGTTTTTATTATTTGTTTTAGAAATACTGTTACTATGCGAACAGCTAAGAGTGGAATTCCCTGCCGGAATCTGTGTTTCCTGATAGCTACAATCTGGAGGTGTGTAAGACTAGCTGAACATGTTACTTCTAAGCAAGCATGCTCCATTGTCGACTTCATAACACCGGTAAGGTGTCAGGTGAGAACGAGGCCAAGAGCTAACTCATAACGAAAAGAAACCTTTTTTTACATAAACAAAACAACCAAATTTAATTTCAAAAGTCGGTGTTCAAAAACCGAAAAAACAACCAAAAACACCGAGTTCTGAAATTGAAGTTATTTTATATGTTTTTTGTTTAGAAGTCTTTTTTATTGTTCCCTTTTTAGTGGTGTCAAAACAGACACGCGATTTCAGCAAGCCCAGAAGTGTTGCTATCATTTATTGTAGAGTTCCGTTTCCTATCTCCGTTCTTCATCAGAACTTCACCAAACTAGAAAGGGACCACCTTGATATACTGAGATGCTCTTTCGAACCATCGTATACTGTTTCATGTTTTCATTTTACATCGACAAGAGGGAATGAGAACATCATTAATGTACCTAGTCGAAAACATATTATTAGGGATAACTCAAAAATTTTAATGGGACGACATGACAAGCACTAGCTTTGGAATAATAAAAAGAATCATCAACATTAGTACACCCAGTAAGTAGTTATGAGGTAACACACACAAAAAAATACAGTCGACTTGAGAACCTCCTCCTTTTTTGGAAGTCGGTTTAAAATAATAATAATAATAATAATAATAAACGGAATAATAATAATCTTTATTGACATAAATTAAGCATACATTATTTTTATGAATTCCCTAGCCCCTGCGCTAGTGTACACTGTATTACAGGAGCTAGTGTCTTCCCCTAATTGTATATTACACATTATTTATGGCACCAAAGACTACGAAGCGTATCAACAGTACTATAAAAGATAAAAATTAAAGGTAATCTAATCTAATCTAACATGCATAAATGAGAAATAAAAAAATAAAATAAAATTAACTAAAACTAAAATAATAGTAGTTGATAAATCCTTTTAATCCAACGGACTAATGTCTCAGAAGTTTCTAGATTTCCCGATGACATGACTTATGAGGGTCGAAAATAAGAAGTATAAAATCAGCAGTTTCGTTTCAATATAAATAGAATCCACGATCATTAGGTAGCGGTAAGACAGACGTGAATGAAGAATGGGAAGAGCTTTTTATAAGAAACGATCACGATACGATTGCGGAACGTTTACGTGAATAATAGGTAGGGACGACGAAAAGAGTTACCCAGCTGCGGTTTAAGTAGAGCTGTGGATAAAAAGGTAGGCACTGGAGTAACAGTTAGTTGGATTAATTTTTTTTTATCAACTATTTTTGAAGATAACAGCAAAAAAATATATATGTGCTGTCTCCCAGCAGACAATCATTATTTTCTATAATTTTCATAACTTCATTATGTTTTACAATAGATCTTATTTTATGAGTTCAATTTAAAAAGTATGAAATAACCAGGCGTAGCGCGTAGCGGTTCTACGCTGCTACGAAAGCGTAGCAAGCGTAGTTCGTTCTAAGTATAACGTACATAATTATGTATGTTACACAAAAAAGGTAAAAGAAATGTTTCATCACACAATAGGATATTTTACTGAAAAAATCGAATTAGTCCGTCTGATAGATTTCCAAAAGCTTTTGACACGCATTTTTTTCTTTTTTCAAGTAAACTAAAAATGAAGCCGATACAGTGCGTTGAAAGCTCGCGTGACGTCACTACGTGCTACAATTTTTACCAGCGACGTAACGTGACCAGCCCCCACTCTTGAACTTTGATGCGCTTTATCTTTATAACTTTTCTACTAATATCTCAGATTTTCACGTCGAGCGAACTAACAAGAGAAAAAAACGTTTTTTTACAAACAAATAAAACAGACTTCTAAACAAAAAAATGGTTTCTTGTTTAGAAGTCGGCTGTTTTTTTTACTTTTTGTGGTATACCCCTCTCCCCCTCCACCACCTAAACGTACCAATCACATTGGTGTAACTGTAAACAATAAACAAACATGCGATTTCAGTAATCCCGAAAGATTTGCTATCATTTATTCAAGAGTTCCGTTTCCTATCTCCGTTCCATCAGATCTTCACCAAACTACGAGTAGAAAGAGACCACCTTGAAGAAAAAGATAAGATGCTCTTCTAAACCATCGTATACAGTTTTATTTTTTCACTAGCTGCTGCCCGCGACTTCGTCCCCGTGGAATCCCCGATTTTAAAACATTCTTTATCGCTGCTCCGCTCTTATTGGCTTAAGCGTGATGATATATAGCCTAAAGCCTTCCTCGATAAATGCTCTATTCAACCCAAAAAGAATTTTTCAATTCAAACCAGCAGTTCCTGAGATTAGCGCGTTCAAACAAACAAACATTAAAATTAAAACATTAAAACATATTAGTATAGATAGATTTTACATCGACATGAGGGAATGAGAATAGCAGCAATGTAGTCGAAGCCACACATTATTAGGGATAACTCAAATACTAGTCGTCAGATCTCACTCAAATCTAAATGGGACCACACGACAAGCGCCAGCTTCGAATATAATAATCGGTACATCCAGTAAAAAGTTACGAGGTTTTTATTTTTTATTTATTTATTTCTTTAAGGATTTTTTATTTTATTTGATAGGAATAAAAAACCGCAGTATATTACATAGTAGGCACACAATAAAGAAACTTATAAAAAAAGTAACAAATACACTACTCAAGACGTTACCCACGGATTAGTTAGTACAGAATAGTTAACTGTTAGCAGAAAAAATTAACAAATTAAAAAAAGCACTTAAATAAAAAAATAACTTATTAACAAATTACCAGGGTTATGATCTCTTAAAATAGTCGTAATTTCACTCTTAAATATAGCTTTGTTGAGAAACATAATGTCAGTAGTTTAACACACACAATAAAAAAATTCAAGTTGAGTACCTCCTCCTTTTTTCGAAGTCGGTTAAAAAGTACGTAAAATCGCAAAGATCATACTCAGCAGCTGACAAACCTGTCTCACTGAAAACCATTAGATACTTTCTATCCCGGAAAAGGTATGGTTCCTGTGAGATAGGAGTGAAGCCGCAGCAAAAACTTAGTTCTTAACAAACACACATAGCCACGTAAAGTATAAAGAATCTCGCAACATTAGGCAGATTAAAATTGCTTTTTTTGCTGACGCGTCCATGATGCCTGCTATTTTGATAAAATTATTGTTCTCATGTTCTCCTAATTCAGTTTTTTCATCCCTCAAAGGGGATGTAAATATGTCTGGCATTTATTTATGTGGCAAAAGTGATATATATTTAAAGGTAATTCTTTTATTTTACGCGGTTTTTCCTGAATTATAATGATGTATGTTACTGAAATATTCTATAACGGATTGAGAAATATTTTTTTAGAATCCGCTTCTGGTTTTAAAGTTTATGGCAACTCATTTGTCGTTCGTGGAATCGATATTGATGTTGATTAGGCACTTTGATTTTTATCTTGATTTACGCCATATTTTAACTTGACGATGCTTTACCTAGATTTGATGTTTACGTCCCCAGAAAATTGCAAACGCCGTCAGATTGTAAAATAACGCGTGAAATTGTAAACATTTTTTTCTTAGTAAGACACGGATAAATTGAATTTAGATCTGTTTCATGTTATATCGAGAATTAACTATACTAATATTATAAAGAGGAAAGATTTGATTGTTTGTTTGTGTTAAACAGGCTCCGAAACTACTGAACCGATTTGAAAAATTATTTCAAAGTTGGGAAGCTACACTATCCCCGGGTGACATAGATTATATCTTCTCGTGAAAGAACACGGGGAGAAAATATATTCGGGTCAGTGGTGGCCGAGTGGTAACAGCTCCGACTTACGAATTGTCAGTCGCGGGTTCAAACCCAGCCAGGCGCATTACTTCGTGTAATTAATTTCATCAGCACTGGGCCCCAAGTCTGCTATTTTCATAAATTTGTCATTCCAACAAGATCCGATTGTCATTTTGCTAAAATTTCGTAATCTGCTAAATTCATTATGGTTGATCATTGGTCGGTCAATGGTCTCGTATACTTTTTGATAACCGAGATGTACGAGATTACCATTCTATGCCGTTTCTTTAAATTAAATGTCAGTGGTTGACCATTCTGAAGTCATACTGACGCTTTTATATTAGTAGATTACCAAACTTGTAAAAAACAACCATTATGAAATCAATGATAGACCATTCTGACACTATTGTAATAGCAGACTTGGGCCCCTGGTTTAATGCTTCATCCGGATAGACTAGAATACAACCCCAACATAATTGAGAAGAACATATAGTAAAGACTGATACAGCACTACTTCCATCAGGTGGAAGTAGTGCTGTTTGTCAAGTACTGAAAGCAAATATCAACCCCATTTCAGTCTGAGAATACAGACTTTACACTTAGTTCCCAATCGTTCGTTTCCACCAAAGATGGCGGCCACCGTCAAGCGGTCACATTAACGTCCATCAGAGGGACTCACTACCTCCACCTCTGCTGACCCTGCGTCTAACTGTGGTAACTGGCGTGGATGGATGACGTCCATTTGTACCTACTACGGCGGATACCTGAGTAGGGATGGGGTCGTGTCGATGAATCTATCGATAGAAAACTAGGTCCACATTAAGGTAGGAAACACCGGCTTCATCTAGCTTAAAATGACCTACATACTTACAAAATAAATATCGTTTATTTATCATTTATCAACAAAGCTTGAAACGTGAGAAAAAGCCTTCGCAGATACAATTCGACTACCAACTTTATTAACAACTAGCAGCGCCCCGCGGTATCACCCGCGTAGTTCTCGTTCCCATGGGAATACGGGGATAAAATATAGCCTATGTGTACGGGGCGGACGTGATCGACTGGACTGTAGGGTGGCCAGGGTAGGTTATCCTATTCTTCGAAAGTGGACTGTATGGTGACAACCCACCTAGGTATAAATGATCCAGACGCGTTGACGCTCCGTCTATGAGCTACGGGCCATGAGGATGCAACCCTTAGCTGAATACTTGCTATACTTGCTGTTATTGACACAGTATATAGGGGTAGGTATAGAGGGCTTACCAATAAAGTCACAATAAAACACTATTTAACTTGTTCACTATGCACTTAGCGATTAGAAGGGTGAAATTCGCGACTATATGATTCTACATTTAGGTATAAATCCGAAATATCTTGCAAATGACTACAAATTCTATAAATTTTCAATGTTACTATTGTACGGCGCAACTATACCGTATCGACACCCAAAAAATCACCGTGTGTGATGAAGTTTATTAACTTAAATTTTCACTATGCTAATTCTAGATTTTAGGCTATATCTAGGCTTAGGTCTATGTGAGTAGGGGTTGTCGTACCTTTATGGATAGCCCTCGGTAAGCTCCATACAGCGGAGACGAATTCACCCCTTCATCCCCCTCCATGTAGGGGTGGGATGCCAAAAACTATACAAAACTATAGTAGGCGCGAAGCTATTACCTACTTGGGGTGAATTTACCGTAAAACTATGCTAGGAGGGCTATACAGCTATATGTATCTCTATAGATACGACAACCCTCTACAAAACTACATATGTTTCAACCCTGTCACTCAAGGGGTTGCAACTCTATAAGCGTATACGTTTCAGGGGGATAAAAATAAACAGTTTTATTCAAACCTAAATTGCGGCTTTATGCCTGCATACACTATAAACATCTATATATCCCCTGAAAGGATTTTTCAAGGCGGTTCTATTTCAGACATTTAGAAGTCTAGAATCTAGACTTGTTTTTTCGGAAAAGGAAGAGGGTAGATGCAAAGTGTTTTATTTTGTGCATACCTTCACCAGGGCTATTTATCAAAAACTGTTGACCAATCACGTACCAGCACCCTCCTGCTCTGTGATTGGTCAGTGTCGCTTTTAGCTATGCGACTACCTTTGACCTGAATATTTCGGGTCTCAATTACCAAGCCCTTTCTATTTACCTATGTATGTCTGTCTGTGTGTGTATATACCTCGATTACCTTATATACCACCGATTACCTTTTATATACCTTTATATACCTTGATTACCTTCATATACCTTCGATTACCAGGGTTACCATGTGTTTACTGTTATGTGTAAGGGACAGGATACCCTACCTAACTATATTCTATTTACTTGGAAGAAATAAAGGCTCCAAGGGCTTATATACTGCCTCTTGAGAGCAAACAACTGTAACGAATGTGTTTTATTTCAATAACAAACTATGTATCAACTATAGCTACCTATAACTATCTATACTATGCAGCTTTATCTGTTACAGCATTCTATGTGCTAACTAACTACCTATAACTACCTATACTATGTAGTCGCGGTTTTATTTATTTGCAACATTCTATGTACTACTATAGCTACCTATAACTACCTATACTATGTAGCTAAGACGCATCGTCGCGAACATCTCTCCCGCCGTGCAGTGCAGCGATGACTCGGTGCGATGACGTCGCGGCGCTGCAGAAACCCGGTGAGCGACGCCTGTAGCCACGTCGCCCGCTGCGCGGCGCCGGTGCTCGATGCCGGTGCTCGATGCAGCTGTGCAGTCGCCGGTCTGCCGCTTCCCTGCTGTGGGTCGCCTGCAGTCGCAAGGCTGTTGCGTAGGCTCTCGCAAATGTGCGAGCTGTGGGCCGGATGGCCCGCTGTCTGTGCGAGCTGCGAATGCGCGCAGCGTCGCTTGCTGCGGTGGCAAGCTGTGTAGGCAGCATTGCCTGCTGTATCGCCTGCTCAAAGCAAGGCGGTGGCGGGCCGAATATGCCCGCAATGGGGGCTAGCTGCGCCCGTGGGCGGCATCGCCCGCTATGTTGGCGAGCTGCGTGAGCAGCATCGCCCGCTACTGCTCGCTTGATGCGAGCCGAATGCGGACCGAACATGTCCGCGGGGGTGAGCTGCGCCAGTGGGCAGCATCACTCGCTATGTTGGCGAGCTGCGTGAGCAGCATCGCCGGCTACTGCTCGCTTGATGCGAGCCGAATGCGGACCGAATATGTCCGCGGTGGGGCGAGCTGCGCCTTGCGGGGAGCGTCGCCCATCTATGGTTGGCGAGCTGTGAGAGCATCGCCGGCTACTGCTCGCTTGATGCGAGCCGAATGCGGACCGAATATGTCCGCGGTGGGGCGAGCTGCGCCTTGCGGGGAGCGTCGCCCATCTATGGTTGGCGAGCTGTGAGAGCATCGCCGGCTACTGCTCGCTTGATGCGAGCCGAATGCGGACCGAATATGTCCGCGGTGGGGTGAGCTGCGCCTTGCGGGCAGCGTCACCCATCTATCGGTTGGCGAGCTGTGAGAGCAGCATCGCCTGCTGTGTCGCCTGCACAAAGCAAGGCGGCGGCGGGCCGGATATGCCCGCAGTGGGGCGAGCTGCGCCTTGCGGGCAGCGTCGCCCAGCTATCGGTTGGCGAGCTGTGTGAGCAGCATCGCCTGCTACTGCTCGCTTGATGCGAGCCGAATGCGGACCGAATATGTCCGCGGTGGGGTGAGCTGCGCCTTGCGGGCAGCGTCACCCATCTATCGGTTGGCGAGCTGTGAGAGCAGCATCGCCTGCTGTGTCGCCTGCACAAAGCAAGGCGGCGGCGGGCCGGATACGCCCGCAGTGGGGCGAGCTGCGCCTTGCGGGCAGCGTCGCCCAGCTATCGGTTGGCGAGCTGTGTGAGCAGCATCGCCTGCTGTGTCGCCTGCACAAAGCAAGGCGGCGGCGGGCCGGATACGCCCGCAGTGGGGCGAGCTGCGCCTTGCGGGCAGCGTCGCCCAGCTATCGGTTGGCGAGCTGTGGGAGCATCGCCTGCTACTGCTCGCTTGATGCGAGCCGGTTGCGGACCGAATATGTCCGCGGGGGGGGGGGGGGAAGCTGCGCGTGTAGGCAGCGCCACCCATCTATTAGTTGGCGAGCTGTGAGAGCAGCATCGCCGGCTATTGCCCGCTAGATGCGAGCCGAATGCGGACCGAATGTGTCCGCGGGGGGCGAGCTGTGAAGCATTACCCATCTATCTGGTTGGCGAGCTGTGAGAGCAGCATCGCCGGCTATTGCTCGCTTGACGCGAGCCGAATGCGGACCGAACATGTCCGCAGGAGGTGAGCTGCGCCGGTGGGCAGCATCACACTCTCACTGTCCGCTGAAAGTAAGTTGGTAGCGGGCCGGATATGCCCGCACGGGGGGCGAGCTGCGCGTGTTGGCAGCGTCACCCATCTATCTGTTGGTTGGCGAGCTGTGGGAGCAGCATCGCCTGCTGTTGTCTTACTTTGGTAGTGGGACAAGTTTCTTCACTGGACGCTTTAAGGTGCCGCCGGATGTGCGCACCTCAGCTGTCCGGACCTCTCCATCAGCGCCCGGGAAAACTGCGATTATGCGGCCTCGCGGCCACGTGTTGCGAGGCAGCTGGCCGTCTGCGATGAGTACGGGATCACCCACCTGCAGATTAGGGCCACGGCTATGAGGCTCCCGCCGGTGTTGGAGCTCGGGTAGGTACTCACGTACCCAGCGGCGCCAGAACTGGTCGGCGAGTGCTTGTGAGCGCCGCCAGTGGCGCTTGCTGTCGATGTCGTGCTCTGTGAACACGCCAGGCGTCGGCAACCGGGCTGAACCACCCAGGAGGAAGTGGTTCGGCGTGATGGACTCGTCATCGTCACTGTGAACTGAAACATGGGTTAGTGGTCGACTGTTGACCGTATATTCGGCCTCACACAACAGTGTGTGTAACACCTCTTCATGTGGGTGTTTTTCGTGAAGTATAGTCTGTAATGCTGTCTTCACACATCGGACTAGGCGCTCCCACGCGCCACCCATAAAAGGCGCTGACGGAGTGATGAAGCGCCATACTATGCCTCGGCGACTTGCCTCTTCTTTGAAGGCGTCTCGGAGCTCTTTGTCGGCACCGTGCATGTTGGTGCCGTTGTCTGAATGTATTTCTGTTGGACATCCTCTGCGTGCAGCGAAGCGGCGCAGTGCTAGTATCGCGGAGTCTGCGCTGAGGCTTGCGGCGATTTCCAGGTGTACCGCTCTGGTGGTCAGGCACGTAAATAGAGCCACGTACCTCTTCTGATGCTGGCGACCGACTGTAACGGATAGCGGACCGAAATAGTCGAGTCCAGTGAATGTGAACGGCCTCTGATGATGAGCTAGACGCGTTCTGGGGTGGTCGCCTGTAGCTGGTACTGGTGCGCACGCCTTCCTAATGCGACACGGTAAACAACGTGTCACTACCATCTTCGTTGTGGGTCTCATTCTGACGACCCAGTAATGCTGTCGGACTTCATTGATGGTCATCTCGGTTCCACTGTGTTGTAAGCTGCGGTGTGTCCAGTCTATGTAGAGCTGAGTTATACGATGGTCGCCATGTAATATGGGTGGGCGCTTGACGTCTTCTGTTATTTTGTCGATTCTATCTATACGACTTCTGAGGCGTATGACGTCATCTTTCAATTCTATTTGCAACGGTCGTAGGGCGCTGTCCTTATCTATTTCTTCGTTTTCACGTAAACTTGTCAACTCGCGGGAAAACATCTGTTGCTGTACAGCTTGCACGAGTAACCTCTCCGCTTGTTGGAGGTATTCGGCTTCTATTATTTGACTATATTTTGACGTAACTGGGGACGTCACTGATGCTGTAGGAGGGGGCACTGCCGTCTTTGTACGTTTCCTCCAATCCGGATCCGCTTCTATATTTTTCCTCGTTCTTTTATAGAACGTATTTTCTTTGGGCGGCCGACATTTGGCGACGAAGCGTAGTACTGTCGCCGTCGCTCTCAACAGTCGTTCCCATTTTGAAAATCTTGCTGGATCGGGTATGACTTCTGCGAGTCTTCTATCTATATTTTCTATAGCGACTAAGGTTCGCTCCTCACCCGTCTGTTCCTCTAGTGGAGGCTTTTCTATTGGCCATGTTGTCGACTCTTCATACAGGAAGCTGGGGCCACAAAACCACTCGTGTCTCGAATCAAAGTTGTGTGGTACATCACGAGTGGCGGCGTCTGCTATGTTTTTCTTAGTGGGCACCCATCGCCAGTCTTCGACTCTACTATGCTCTTCTATGGCAGCTATGCGGTGCGCGACGAACGGTTTGTAAACTCGAGCTCCTCTTCTGATCCAGGTCAGCACGGTTTTGCTGTCTGACCAGTATGTCACGGAGGCCGGCTTGACTCCGTGTTCTCGGATGACAGCTGCAGCGACGCGGGTCCCCATCACCGCGGCCTGCAGCTCGAGTCGGGGTATCGATTGGAGCTTGAGTGGCGCCACCTTTGCCTTGGCCATGACGAGGCTCACATGAGTCTTGCCATCTTCTGTAGAGATACGCCAGTACACCGCTGCGGCGTACGAAGTTTCGCTCGCGTCCGTGAAAACGTGGACTTGCGTTTCTATGGCGTCGCTATATCCTGGGTAACATCTTGGTACTGTGACTTGTGCAAGATTCTGTAGATGTTGAACCCAACTTCTCCATGCTGTGGCCAAGTCTGTGTCGAACGGCTGGTCCCAGTCGACTCCTCTTCTCCATGCTTCTTGGAGTAACTGTTTGGCGCGAATCGTTACGGGTGAGGCTAGGCCGAGTGGGTCGTATAGTGACATCACTATTTTCAGCGCCTCTCTGTTTGTGGGCACTTCCTTCTGTAATACGCCACTCGGTAATCGGGCTAGGCTCAGATTGAAACCAAGCGTATCTGCTCTTGGTCTCCATATTAGGCCAAGAATTTTTTCTGTATGGTCGCCGATGTCGACGACTTCTGTCTCTATAAGCGACGGTTCTATATTCTGTATGACGTCGATGTCATTAGATACCCATTTCTTAATTTCGAAACGAGCCTGTTGGTGTATCTTCTTCACCGCTGTTGCTATATGTGTCGCTTTTTCAACTGTTCTATAGCTATCCAGATAATCGTCCATATAATGGTTCTTCACTATTGCTTCTACTGCTTCTGGATGCTGTTCTATGTGCCGGTTCGCGTTCCAATTCTTCGCGAATATGGCCGTGCACGGTGAGCTTGCCGCGCCGAATATGATTGACGTCATTCGATACTCGTCGGGGGCTCCTTCTCTTCTATTGCCTCTCCACAAATATCGGAGGGCGTCTCTATCTTCAGGTCGTACTTTGACCTGCATGAACATTTCGGTAATGTCACCTGAAATGGCTATCGGATATCTACGAAACCTCATCATGACGCCGGGCAGCGACTGTAACAGGTCCGGTCCTGTGAATAGGAAGTCGTTCAATGACAATCCATTCGATTTAGCTGCGGCGTCGTGTACTATTCGAAACTTCTCCGGCTTCATGGGATTGAAGACGTCGAAATGAGGCAGATACCAGGTTCTTCCTGGCGTGGTCTGTTTGGGCGCTTTTTCTGCGTACCCTTTCGAAAGGAGCGAGTCCATCTGTTCTATATATTTATTTCGAAGACTCGGATCTTTGTCGAGCTTCTTTTCTATAGAGATCAGCCGCTTGTGTGCTGTCCCATAACTATCGGGCATTTCAAAGTTGTTATTTTTCCATAACATAGCTGTTTCTATATGCCCATCTGTCAACTGTTTGGTATGTCTTTTCAAGATGTCTTCAGCCTGCTTCTCTGGATCAGAATCTGGACGCCGAGGATTAACTATTAGGGACTCGAGTGCGAAAAATTCACGAAGTTGCTCGTTCAGTCTGTCGTCTCTATTTTCTCTATCTTCTCTGCATGCGCTGACGTAATGCACCTGCTGACCGAGTATTCTAGTATGCGCGCCATGTAGCGTCCATCCAAGCGTTGTAAGTGACGCTATTGGCTGGTGCCTGGGGCCTCTTCTGACTTCACTGGCAAGGAGAAGGTGCCAGCTGTCTTGGCCAATCAAAATCTTGGGCGCGCCAACATCATAGACTAGCTGCTCTTTCAAGTCGATGAGATGTTTGCAATGTGTGACATCTTCTTCACGGACTGTCTGTGACGCGAGATTAAGCTTCGGTATGGTGCGCGCTCTGAACGGCACCCTATTTCTATGCTGACTCGCGAGTGTCACTGTGACTCTTTTCGAACAAGGAGTGTCGATCATGGTGTCACCGATCGCACCAATCTTCAGTGGGTCGATCTTGCCCTCGGCTCCGACTTGGTCGGCGATGTCTTCATCGATCAACGATACGGTCGATCCATCGTCGAGTAGGGCGAACGTAGATGCCTCTCCCGCCGGTCCAATGACCCGGACCGGGATGATTTTCAAATAGGCGTGATTCGACGATGATCTTGAGCTGGCGACTGTCTCCTTGGGCTCCTTTTTGACTTCGGTCTGTCTGGGCTTTTCGGCTGCCACCGCAGCAGGCTTCTTGTCGTAATGAAGTAGCCGACTGTGCGTGGCTGTACACCCCTTGACGTCACACTTCTTCGCGTTGCATTTATGCCGCTCTCTTCTTGGCTTCAGGCAACGGAAGCACAGGTTTAGATTCTTCGCAATTTCCCATCTCTTGTTACTATTGCTATTCTTGAACTTCGAGCAATCGCGTTCTATATGGCCATCCTTCTCACACAGTCGGCACTTGCTTGCTGACTTCTCTGTTGTTGTGTGAGTCCTCTGCTGCGGTGTGCGTCGGTTGGATGAGCCCTCTGTCTTGATGTTTTCAGCAGGAGCGAAAGCGCTGCAGTATCGAGCTTGTTCGGTAATGAATTCGCTAAACAGCGACAAGTCTGGCAAGGACTGGTACTTTTCTGTATATATACGGTACCACTGTACGCGTATCGAGTTCGGTAGCTTCTCTGTCAAGGTTCGCATGAGCTCGGCGTTGATCAGGTAATGATCCTTCTTCAATGCTCGCAGCGTTACTATAGCGCACCTCACGTGGCTTGCGAATGAGCAAATATCCTTTGGATTTTCACTGCATCGTGTCAGTCCTCGCAATCTATCTGTTTCGGCCTGTGCTATCGAATCTGGTCGGCCGAATTGCAGCTCGAGTTCCTTCATGATGTCATCTGGTCTTGCATGGCCGATGAGTTCTGAACTGACTGTTTCTAAAGCGCGTCCATGCAGGCTTCTTCTAAGTCTTGCTGTATTTTCGACATCGTTGAAATATTTTCGAGTTGTTTCATAAATGGCTCGAAATGACAACCATTCTGTATGCGCACCACTGAAGTTCGGTAAAGTCATAATGACCTTCGACGCCGAGGAGGAATTCTGTGACTGCTGTTCTGTTTTCTTGTCAACTAAAGATGCTATAGCAGCCGTAAGGTCCGTAACGAATGGACGTAAATTATCCTCGCTCCTATCGTCTTCTATTTTCTTCATAGGTGGTGGCTCTATCTGTTTAGCACTATCTGGATCTATGTGCGTTCGACGAGAGTCCACTATTGGTTCGAAGTCCACAGGGGGGGGCGGTTGCTGTCGACTATCACGGATGTCCCCCTCGGCGGCGTTGGTCTCTCTCTGATCAGGAACAGGTTCAGGCGCCTCTTCCAGCCAGGAACGCACGTACTCTTCATTTGAGTTTCTATCGTCCAAATATTCTTCGTCCGACTCTTGTTCGGCTCTCTGAAGTGCTAACTGGGCAAGCTCCAACTTAATCTTCAATAAGTCTTCGCGAGCCTTCTGTAATTTTCTATATGACCGCGGTGACCTGTCAATGGTCGACGGCGGACGTCTATGTTCTATACGGGCGTCACCCCGGGTAGTCATTGGCAAGACTCGGCTATCTTTTCTATTTGACGGCTTCATTGTACTATCTGAAGTCGTCTCAAAGCGGGTTCCCTTCCTTGAGGTCGATGGCATCTGTTTCTGTACTGTTGTCGGCAATGGTGCAGGTACTCGTTCTATTGCTGAAGCTTCTATCTGTTCTATTCGTTCAGCGGCAGCAGGCGGAGACACGTCTTCACTGCGCTGCTGCATCGATCGCGCCGTCCCAGACGATGAAGGCGAACGCGGCGGCACCTGATGATGGATAGCAGGAACCCTCTCGGCTGGTTCCTGTATCGGAACTGTCCACGCCTCGGATGATTTGCCATGCGACCTCGTGATCGGCATTGTTGAAGTCTTCAATGAATCTTCAAAACTATTCGGTAGTCCACTGGTAAGCCTCAGGTGAAACTTCAATCCAAGTTTCCAAAAAAAAAATTTTTCAAAAAATTTTCAAAATTCTTCAAAGTCCCCAATCTTCAAAAAATATTCTAAGTTCGGATTGACTGAAACTTTTCTAAGTCCCAGACTGTTCAAAATCTTCTATGTGTGAAGTCGATCGAAATTCTCTAAGTCCAAAATTCTTCAAAAATATTCTATGTCCCGCTTGATCAAAACTTTTCTAAGTGTCAGGTTGTTGAAAATTTTCCAAGTACAAAATTCTTCAAAAATTTTCCAAGTCCCGGATTGTTGAATATTTTCTAAGTTCAAAATTCTTCAAAAAATTTTCCAAGTTCAAAATCTTCAAAAATATTCTAAGTGTCGGAACCCCTCAAAATTTTCAAAGTGTGAAGTCGTTCGAAATTTTCTAAGTTCAGCTTGATTAAATTTCTTCTATGTTGTTGCTTCACTATCAATCTGCCTAGGGGTAGTTTTCTTGAAGGGATGATTTCTTCAAGGTCCGACTTCTATTTAGCTTCTAGGGACACCCTTCATGTCTTGAAATGTTGAAGGGTAGTTTTTTCTTCAAGGGGGTGCGACTTCACAATAGGGGTTGCGCCTTCAGGGTAGCTGCGTGGTTCTATAAATCCAACTTCCAAATAGCTAGATCAGGCTATCTTCAAAATATCCGGCTCCGATGGACCAGAAAATGTACGGGGCGGACGTGATCGACTGGACTGTAGGGTGGCCAGGGTAGGTTATCCTATTCTTCGAAAGTGGACTGTATGGTGACAACCCACCTAGGTATAAATGATCCAGACGCGTTGACGCTCCGTCTATGAGCTACGGGCCATGAGGATGCAACCCTTAGCTGAATACTTGCTATACTTGCTGTTATTGACACAGTATATAGGGGTAGGTATAGAGGGCTTACCAATAAAGTCACAATAAAACACTATTTAACTTGTTCACTATGCACTTAGCGATTAGAAGGGTGAAATTCGCGACTATATGATTCTACATTTAGGTATAAATCCGAAATATCTTGCAAATGACTACAAATTCTATAAATTTTCAATGTTACTATTGTACGGCGCAACTATACCGTATCGACACCCAAAAAATCACCGTGTGTGATGAAGTTTATTAACTTAAATTTTCACTATGCTAATTCTAGATTTTAGGCTATATCTAGGCTTAGGTCTATGTGAGTAGGGGTTGTCGTACCTTTATGGATAGCCCTCGGTAAGCTCCATACAGCGGAGACGAATTCACCCCTTCATCCCCCTCCATGTAGGGGTGGGATGCCAAAAACTATACAAAACTATAGTAGGCGCGAAGCTATTACCTACTTGGGGTGAATTTACCGTAAAACTATGCTAGGAGGGCTATACAGCTATATGTATCTCTATAGATACGACAACCCTCTACAAAACTACATATGTTTCAACCCTGTCACTCAAGGGGTTGCAACTCTATAAGCGTATACGTTTCAGGGGGATAAAAATAAACAGTTTTATTCAAACCTAAATTGCGGCTTTATGCCTGCATACACTATAAACATCTATATATCCCCTGAAAGGATTTTTCAAGGCGGTTCTATTTCAGACATTTAGAAGTCTAGAATCTAGACTTGTTTTTTCGGAAAAGGAAGAGGGTAGATGCAAAGTGTTTTATTTTGTGCATACCTTCACCAGGGCTATTTATCAAAAACTGTTGACCAATCACGTACCAGCACCCTCCTGCTCTGTGATTGGTCAGTGTCGCTTTTAGCTATGCGACTACCTTTGACCTGAATATTTCGGGTCTCAATTACCAAGCCCTTTCTATTTACCTATGTATGTCTGTCTGTGTGTGTATATACCTCGATTACCTTATATACCACCGATTACCTTTTATATACCTTTATATACCTTGATTACCTTCATATACCTTCGATTACCAGGGTTACCATGTGTTTACTGTTATGTGTAAGGGACAGGATACCCTACCTAACTATATTCTATTTACTTGGAAGAAATAAAGGCTCCAAGGGCTTATATACTGCCTCTTGAGAGCAAACAACTGTAACGAATGTGTTTTATTTCAATAACAAACTATGTATCAACTATAGCTACCTATAACTATCTATACTATGCAGCTTTATCTGTTACAGCATTCTATGTGCTAACTAACTACCTATAACTACCTATACTATGTAGTCGCGGTTTTATTTATTTGCAACATTCTATGTACTACTATAGCTACCTATAACTACCTATACTATGTAGCTAAGACGCATCGTCGCGAACACTATGTTAACCAGAGTGAATTTAGCATGTTGTGTGCATGTAGTGTAAAGAATTTTTGAAATCGGTCCAAAAGTTTTTGAGCTTATTCGTTACATACAAATCTTTCCTCTTTATAATATTAGTATAGAAGATGGTAATAGGAGTATTGAAGGTACTACATATATTTAGTTCCAGTTAACCAGAAATATTTTTAACTGTAAATTTTCTAACCAGAAGTACGATGTATAAAATATTTGTTAGTTTAGGTACCTCATGGAAGCAAATTAACTCGTGTGTGCGTGTTAAAAGATAACTACGCACAATTGGGCCTTAAGTAATTTCTGTTTTTTTCCTTTTTTGCTTCTCATTTTTGTACAGTTCTTCTAGTGACGATTGTAGCTGTTAAATAACCTTTTATTTGTCAAGAATTGGACCAACAAATGTGAACAGAATTATTCAAATCCGTCTTTTCGTTCCAAAGATTAACATGTTAAAGCAAAAAAAGACCTTTAGCTTGATTCAATTAGTGTAGAGATAATCTTATAACGATTCAATGACAGATTAAACAGGACAGCGAACTTTGTATGTAAATAAAATGCCTGGCTGACTTTGAAACTTTGCTCAAAACCTCACGTCAAAGTTCGTCTGTTGACTTTATATTCATTTCGGACAATTTTGGACTTTTTTGTTACTTAGTCCTAATCTACATACATAAATATGAAAAAGAAGTAAAGTTTGTAGGACCATCCTTCATATTATTTAGAAAATTGTTCTTTTTTTTTTACTGGTTAGTAAAAGATTCATATTTAGTCAGTTTGTTAGAGTTTCAATAAGTATTGGACACGTACTTTTTGCATTTTCAAATTAATAGAAATTCAAAAGATCTAAATTCAAACGTCGGGACTGGTGACGTTACGTTTTAGTAAAAAGTTTATTATAATGCTTTTTCAACATGTATAATTTGTTTTGGAAATCTATCTATCGGATTGCTTAGATATTTTAAGCAAAAAAAAATAAGTTGTTGAAAGATACATTATCGTTGTTATTTATCTATCTGTTTGACTTTCTTTCCTTTTCTCGGTTAAAGGTTATCTTGAAAAGATCGCTTTTGTCGATAACGCCGCCCATTGTGGCAGCCTTTTTTTTTTTTTGGATGGGAAATCATCAAATGACCCCTCCCGCCCTGGGTGGAGCGGTAGGGAGTGTCAGACTTTTACTGACTAAAACCCACCCGTGCTCCTCCATGTGCCCTTTGCGTTCCAGGGCCGCGGCAACTCTCTCGAACAAATTCCGCAACCCTAGCAGGCACCGACCCTATGGGGCCCCGTCTCTGGTGCTGACGGCTCCTTGAGGCGCGCGTGAAGCACAACGCGTCGTCGACTCAGCCTGGTATCGGACGGCGAGCCACCCACGCTCACCGTCCACAGGCATCAGCCACTGCGCAATAGCACAGCGGCCGACTTGTCTCTGGAGGAGGCCGAAATGGGACCATTACTGGCACTCCATTTCAGCCCCCTCCCGAGTACCGGGAGTCGCAGCACCCACAGCAGAAGCGGCAGAAGCGGCGACGGAAGCCGCGGCGGCGGCAGAGGCGGCGGCGGCGGTGGACCTCTTGCCCTTGGTCTGGGCGGATGGCGCGCAGGCCCTTCCCCCAGCCCAGTGCTCGGCCGGTTCACCGCCTCCTTCGCCCGCTTCATCAGGGCGAGGTACGTCACACCCCTCTGTTCCGCTTCCGGCTGCAGTGTAAACCACAGCCGCGGACTTCGGGGCGCGAAGCCTCGCCGCGATGGCGTTGGCCTTCCGCCGCTGCCTCTTGGCCTTGCTCCTGGCCGCCTTTTTGGCCTGCCGCTTTTCTCCAGCTACCTGCCACCCGGCCCCGGTCGCAGGAGGGTCCGAGGTTGGGGGTGGGGGCGGCTGCGGCGCCACTGACGCAGCAGCTTTAGCCGCTCCCCCTCCAGCCTTCCTCCTTCCCCTCTTCGCCGGGGCCGACTTGGTCATCGCCGGCGTCGCAGGCGCCGGCGCCACAGGCGCTGGCGCGGCTCCCGCCTTGGCCTTCGCCTGGCCGGACGTTCCCGGGCCAGCAGCCACCGCGGCTGCGTACGAAGCCGCCTTCTGCTGTCCCGGGGGCCTCTGTGCCGCCGCTAACGGGGGACCATGTCCTCCAAAACGGAGAACTGTTTCCGGAAGGGAGCCAGCTCCTGCCGCACCTGGCTCAGCACTTGGCTCCCCTCCAGCGCCGCCGGACTCAGCCCCCCCTGCGGCCCCTCAGAGGCCGCTCTGGCCATGTCAGCCAGGTCCCTCCGGAGCGACTCATTCTCCGCGATGAGTCGCTCCGTTACGGCCGCGAGGCGGGCGACCTCCGCCCGCAACTCTGTCGCCTCTCCGGACCCGCCGACGTTGGCCGCCGCCGCCGCCATTATGGAGGCTTTGGCCGCGCTAATGGCCTCCCGCTTGGAGGACTGCTTCCTTTTGAAGGCCACAGCGCGGATCGCGGCCTCCACGACCTCCTCCAGCTTGGCCCTCTTCTCCTCAACCGTGGGACGCACCTCTCCCGGGGGCTCCGAGTCGTCGGAGTCGAGAGTAGGCGGAAGAGTAGAGGGAGCCCTACGACCGCTCCCTCCAGGGCGACGCCCCTCCTCCACCAGCCTCCCGGCCCAACTCTCCACCTCCCGGGTAGAGGGAGCCAGCCCCCTCCCTGCCTCACAGCCCCTGCCCCGCCTTGCGGTGGGGATTTTGCGGGCGGAGGCAAATTCGCCCTCGGAGGACGACCCCCCGGTATCCTCCCGTCTGGGCCGCTTGCGGAAGAACTTGCCGTTCTCCGCAGCAGCCCCCTCTCTTCCGGATCCAGAGCCCGCTGAGCTGACCGTTACTAGGTCTGGCGCGGAGCCGGAATCCGACTCCGCACCACCCCGGCGCTCAGGCGAACCCTCCTCTACAAACTCGTGCGCCATCAGCTCCTTAAAGGAGTCAGATCCGGATGACGACGATGACTCGGAGCCTCCACGGCTCTTGTTGCCACTGGCAAGCGGAAGACGTTTGGTGCCCACCCCAGAGTACGGAGGGCAGCCCGCCGAAGCGGGGTGGGATTCCCCGACCGCTGAGCAGTCGGGACCCACCTGGGGACTCATTTTGCAAGCGTCTTGTTTTTTCATGTTTTCCTTTTAAGGGTGCGGTCCCTGTTCGCTCCGCCCCTTCTCAGGGCCCTCTCTCCTAACTCACCTCTCCACCTGCTCGCTGCTCCCACAGTCACGTCTGATGATCAGACGCGTACCAGAGAGCAGCGAGCAGGCGTGTGTCTCTCTTGGTCTGATCCCTCACTTGCGACCTTCCGGCATGAGTGGCTCTACCGGGAAAGCTCGCAAGATCATTGGGACACTCAAGCCCCACCACGACGACAACGTGGAGACACATTCGGTAGGGATTGTGGCAGCCTAAGTAATGTTTTCTTCATCGATATTTTCGCGTGGAACACGAAGCGCCGTCGACTCGGGCCCGGTTGCTATCGGACGGCGAGCCACCCATAGCTCGCCATCCGCAGGCCCATTGCTACGCCCCTGTTGTGAAAATTATGTTATAAACAAATAAGATGTAATAACAGTTCACTTCATGCTCACTCCTTAAAGTTTAAACGTTGAGACGTAGACAGAATAAACCAGCTAAAGCTATCCCATCTCTATCGTTTCATCGACATCTCATCGTGTAATCACTCACATCCCTAAACTAGACAAAGAGCCAGCGATTTGTTTCTCAAAATGTTTTTTTCTTGATTCCCCGTAGGAGAGGGTCTATACCTGTTATTGCAACGAGATTTATATTCTCTTGCGCCATTTTATTGGACAATGAAGAGATTGGGAATTCTTGTGATATTAGGACAGGTGAAAAGGAATTTAGGAGCGAAGTTATTGCCTGGCCTAAATGGGCATCTGGGTTCATTGGACACTGTTTGATGGGGAAAACGGCTGAAAAGCTGGTTATTGCGATGAAATTGGTATAGGTGAGGCGAGCTGGCACCAGCCGAGGATTACGGATGTCGCATACGTTCCCGCGATCCCCGGCGTAGGTGAGAGATGGAACACCGGGGTGGTTTTAGTCAGTAAGAGTCTGACAGACCCCTCCGCCCGCCCCAGGGTGGAGGAGATCCATGAGGATTTCCCCCGTAAAACAAAAGGTGTTTTACATGGGCTTACTGCATAGTTGACCTCCATAACCCCGTAACAGAAAAACCTTCGATTGAGGTTACAGTGAGTACGAGCTTGGACAGTCAGCGTGGGTGATCTTATTTTCTGCTGTTCAGAACTCAGCCAAACATTGGAGTGCCCCTGAAGTGCCCATGTGACTGTACTTTGGGGGATTTAACAAATGCCACGGACACTGCATTAACGTAGCCACCTACTGGGTCGACAAAATCTAAGGAGTTAACCATAGGCTCAAAAAGAAGAACTTTGTAACTGGGTAACGCGTTACACACATATCCCTTGTCAAAACTGGTGTCACATTTTGCAGCTACTAACTACCCACCAAATTATCAAAGACCAAAAAGAATAGTGACCAATGGCTTAGGATGCCTTCCGACACTATAGGCGAGGTTCTGGGGTTCCCTGGTTCAATCCATGGTCCGGAGCGAGGAGGGATGGGAAGCGGTCACCTTCTTCTGTGAAGCAATAATGCTAGCGAAAGAGGCAGAACGCGCGTGGGAAAGGTAAAACTCACCCCAGCCATCGCAACAGAAGAAGACGCCCCGGGCGTCGGGAAACGCAGGGCGATTCCTGGCCACCGTAGGCGCGGGCCTGCGGATGGCGAGCTATGGGAGGCTCGCCGTCCGATAGCAACCAGGCCCGAGTCGACGGCGCGTCGTGTTCCACGCGCTCCTCAAAGAGCTGTCAGCATAAATTACGGCGCCCCATAGGGTCAGTGTCAGAGAGTTATTGTGGCCCTGGAACGCAAAGGGCATTAGGAGGGACACTGGTGAGTTTTAGTCAGTAAGAGTCTGATACTCCCTCCTCCTCTGCCTCCTGCCGCTCCGCCCAGAGTAGAAGAAGCCACTATCCGAGGCACGCAGGAGTCTCAGTATTTACTGCGATGGTCCGTCACCCATCCACAGACCAACCTCGACAAGGGCTACTTAACCTCAACCATCGAACCGTGCACTCTTATAATTGCGCCACGAGCTTCCTATACTCACACAGTCAAACACCAATCAATTATGCAACATGAAACTACGTACTATAAGGCAATGGGACAAAAGTTTTGAAAGTACAAGCTATTTCACTTAGAGGCCGCTAGTGTGCCAACTCGAGTATAATTGAAATGGGTTCCGTACGAATATTGAAATAGTCTTGAATTATTTATTTTCGTTTTACGGGAACGGGGAATGGACTAGTTTTGTGCTGCGGGTTGGGTTGTTATTGCGATCTGTTTGCCGGTAAGGTTCCGGGGGCCTGTTAGTGTGGTTTTCAGGCAATAGGGTCCGTTCTTAGAAAGTTAGACATGAGAAGAGGTACGTTACAGCTTGAGTCGGCACTAAAATTCGTTTTATACCTATACTAGCAGCGCCCCACGGTTTCACCCGCGGAGTTCCCGTTCCCGTGGGAATACGGGGATAAAATATAGCCTATGTTACTCAGGGTGAATGTAGCTTTCTAATGGTGATAGAATTTTTTAAATCGGTCCAGTAGTTTTTGAGTTTATTAATTACATACAAAAATACAAATCTTTCCTCTTTATAATATTAGTATATACCTAGACAGTAAGTTAACAGTCTACTTTTAATTGCATTGTTTATGTTTTTTTTTGGGTTGTGGCTCCATCTTTTAACTATCGATGATTTTGCCAACGTCAAGGTTCGGAGAGGTAATGATGATCGGTTCTCATTTACGATTGTAAAGTTGAGTCAGTTTTTGTTGTGAAGCCATTGTTTATGTCTTATGGAATTATTTTGTTATGTTATTATGTTGTCACTGTCTGTCGGTGCCACCTGTCATGCCATAGACTAAAAATTGAATGTGTTCTGTTTTGTCTGTGGTGAGATTAGAGACTCGTGGCAAATCCTGACACAGTTGTTTTAAGTTTGTTTATTTTTTAGTTTTATTTCTTTTGCGCGTATTTTCTGGCGGAATAAACGAGTTTTCTTTCTTTCTTTTCTCTCACCTATACGAAAACTAACATACACAAAGATGAAATTCCACCAAAATCAAAACAAGCTGGTTTTGAGAATCGTTCACAGTAAAATCGCTATCTTTATTGTATATTTTTGCTTTATGACCATCTTGAGTTGTCTGAACGCCGTGATTGTCTCTTTACAAGACTCATCGTAAAATAAAAACGAGCATTGGTCGACGTTAAACTATGCTCAAAACTGAAAATGCATCTATAATTTGGTATTAAAGTAGACAGACACGTTCCTTACTTCAACCCTTTTTTTTCGTTTTTTTTTTAAGAAAGTGTTGCCACACCCTTGGATGTATGTACTCCTGTATCGTGGGTGCGTTCGCAAACATGAATACTCACATATACAAGACACCCAGACCCGGAACAATCATCTGTAGGCCATAAAAACATTTGTTCCGTGCGGGGATCGAACCCGCGGCACGTAGCGCAGCAGCCGAACGCTCAACCGCTGCGCTAACCATGTCGCCTGGAAATACCAACACAATTGGGAAGTTGACTAAAAAAATCTAATTAGTCCATCAGTTAAAAAATCTAATTAGGCCGTCAGATAGATTATCGAAAAGTATTAAACACGTATTTTTTGCTTTATCAAATGTATAAAAAATTTACGAAGATAAAGAGCATCAAAGCTCAGGAGTGGGGGCTTGTGACGCCACGTCGTGGTGAAAATTGTAGCGAGTAGTGACGTCACACGAGTATTCGACGCACTGTATCGTCTTCGCTTTTTATTTACGTCAAAAAAGAAAAATACGTGTCCAGTATAAATCCACTAATATCTATTTAGATTTTTTTGGCCAACAACATGACTCTGTACTATTAGCATAAATAAAAGAATGATGGTCAAAATAAATTAAATTTTATTTAGTATCAGCAGGATACTAAATAAAATTTAATTTATTTTGATTGACCAGCCTAGATAAAGTGATATTTCATGCCTTTTTTTCTGGATGGGAAATCATCAAATGACTTCTCCCTGACTCTTGCTGACTAAAACCCAGCCGTGATCCTTCTAGTACCCTTTGCGTTCCAGGGCCGCGGTGACTCTTTCGAACGAATTCCGCAACCCTAGCAGGCTCTGACCCTATGGGGCCCCGTCTTCGTTGCTGACGGCTCTTTGAGGCGCGCATGGAACACGACGCGCCGTCGACTCGGGCCTAGTTGCTATCGGATGGCGACCCACCCATAGCTCGCCATCCGCAGACCCGCGCCTACGGTGGCCGGGAACCACGCGATCGCTGACAGAATGTCACATATTTAGGGATAGATGACATTCAAATCAAAGAACATGTGTGGGATTGACAAACAATGTCGAAATGTCACGTTATCAATTACTTTAGCATAATCAGCCATTTAATGTTCCCACTGCTGGGACACAGGCCTCCTCTCTAGGAGGGAATAGGCCGTAATCCACCACGCGGCCCAGCGCGTGTTGGTGAATGTCACATATCTTCGAAATTTTAGGTTCTAGGACATGACGGTTTCCTCACAATGTTTTCCTTCACCGTTATGGGAGCAATGGTGATGAAGTTATGCGCCTGGCTGGGTTTGACCCGCGACCTATACTTCGTAAGTCGGGGTGATTACCACTCGGTCACCACTGCTCTCCTTCCTGTCAATTCCTTTATTTTTTTCAATTTGCCTAGAACTATGGGTCTTGCAACCCTCAATTCCACTACACGACCATCAAAAAGCCAACCGTTTAAACAAACGCTCCTATATCAAATTCGTGCTGGCATTCGTTGTGGTCAACTCGCGGCCACCGCAGAGAGGCAGTCATTTTGACCGCCTGCACATTACAATTCAAATTGCGGCTTTATAGCCCAATATAGCTCAGTAAGTACAGATAGACGATGCTATTGTAAAAGCTGAAAGCGATATTGCAATTTCGGAACATGTTTAGGGAGATAAATGCTGTAGTTTGGGGGACTTGACGGAGCGTGTCGAGAGGAAATGTAATTATGGGAATTTCGTTTTAATAATAACTTAATGAGAGCAGTGATAACGGCCCCGACTTACGAATTGTAGATCGCGGGTTCAAACCCAGCCAGGCGCAGTACTTTGTGTAATTAATTTCATCACCACTGCTCTCAAATCGGTGTAAGAAAACATCGTGAGGAAACCGGCATGTCCTAGAACCAAAAATTCGAAAACATGTGACATTCACCTACCCGCACCGGGCCCGCGTGATGAATTACGGCCCATTCCCTCTCCTAGAGAGGAGGCCTGTGTCCCAGCAGTGAGAACATCAAAAGGCTTATTATGCTTATGCTATGCTTATGCTAATCATTTTAAAACTAATGAGTATTTTTTGGAATTATGCTTTGCAACTCATAATGATGCCACAAGACATGCATGCATAAAAACAAGTGAACAATGAGTGGCTCGGGGCATTTCTCACAGATAGTCTTAAGATGCGCTAAACGAAAAGAGATAGCTTTAGCAATATGTTTATTTGATTTATGTTTAGGGTTCAGATCCTCTGTATGGAAAAATCAAACCCTTATAAAATCACTCGGTTATCTGTCTGTCATAGCGATTTTTGCAGAATATATGGAACTGATTCAGCTGAAATTTCATATACATATAGTCTTCTGTGTCCCAAATAAGAAGGTGTACTGAAAATACATACATTTTGAAAATGGAGTCACTTATTGCCATCGGGGGCAAATTAGAAAAGTTTTGAAACGAAAGTAAGTTTTGTAAAGGTAGCGGGTATTTTGTTTTGAAGTTATTCAAGAAATTATATGAAAAACGACCATACCCCCAACCCCATGTCTCTTGAACTACTCAGTCTAAAATCGAGCTACACGATAACTGACTTATGCTTGCACTGTCTGGACAGGTCCACCCAAATCCGTGTGGCACTTTCCTCAAAAGGCTACCTCAGACATTTACCTAGATGGTTCTTATATGACTTGACCAGTACGGATTGTATGGACTTTAAAAGAGACTTTGACCTCTGAGTTTGTTTCGGTGTTTCTTCTCAGGGTTAGGAAACAGCGGCTTCATCTAGCTTAAAATGACCAAAAATATTTGATGTGTAAAAGTGTTATGTTTAACCTACTTACAAAATAAATATCATTTAAGAAAAAATAAACAGGAAAACTTACAAGAAGTCTATAATTTGAAAGTAGAAAGAAAGAAAGAAAGAAAGAAAGAAAATACATTTATTTGGCACATACAGATACACACAATGTAGAGACAAGTAAAAGGAAACTTAATTTTAAAACAATAACATTGTGTGACCCGCGGCTGCGCCAAATAACTCCAGTTCAGCAAAATGCCAGACAACTAGGAGCTGCCTGACGCTGGTTTTCAACTGAACCTAGCGTTGAAGTGTACGGATGTAAATCAGTGTGTAAGGTTAAGGGTAAATTGATTGAGTCAGGCGTTACTTTGCGGAAATCCATTTTAAATTTGAAAATGAAAATAATATAAATCTAGTTTTAATTTCCGCGAATATTAGTGGGTTGCAGGTATGCACCTCCCTCCCGCCCGCTATATTATGCACATGCAAGATTACAAGGCAAATGCAAGGATTTTAAGCACATGCAGGAAGGCATTGCAAAACCCAACACCAATACCGACACGCGTTTCGCCTCTCCACGAGGCATCCTCAGGGGACGTGTTGACTCGCTGACCGTTGAGTTCAATCAAGACAATGTTCAATGTTGAGAATCATCATATTAACTTATTTAAACAAAAACTGAGAAGTTTGCTGTGTCAAAAATGTTATTATAGTGTATTGGATTTTTTATCAGATAAATTTTGACATGTAAATGTAACTTTTGTCATGTTGTAATGTAATTTGCTTCTTTGACTATATTGTAACCACAAATCATAATTCATTATTTAAATCTGAATTATTTTGACATTTACCCAGCTAATTATTTTGAAAGAAAGAAAGAAAAATGTTTATTTGGGTCTCGCACAAAACAAACAAAAAAAAAATTGACATTTACCTTACAAATTATTTTAACATTTACCTACCAAATTATTTTGACATTTATCTAACTTATTTTGACTTCCTAAAGTAATCAAATAATGCAATCCTTTATGTAGTTAATCTGTAGTTTGGCACGAGTAAGCTCTTTCTTTGTATTTAAAAATTGTAATTAATTATTTTTGTATTCCTATAATAGGCTGATCATAGGGCACATTAACCTAAAACATATCCAACCACTGTACCTATGTATCACAAATAAAATTGATTTTATTTATTTAAATAGAACGGCCGAAGCCACTTACACTATTTAACCTAATTTTTACATATAATTTACTAAACACATCATGCATTCTTCTCGCAAAAAAAAACAAACATCCGAATTGAGAACCTCCTCCTTTTTTATAAGTCGGTTAAACATTCGAAAATTCCGACAGTATCACCTTCCATTCATTCGCAAATACATCCAAATCTTTGTTTGAGTTGAGGAGAGCGTCAATAGCGGCTAATGTCCGAAGAAAAGGTGACTTGGAGTGTACAACAGTACGGCAAGTTGGAACAGCCAGCAAGCGGTGTTTTCTGTAACGACAGTAATTGTCTGGGACAAATAGCTTGCAGATTTAGAATAGAATAGAAAAACTTTTATTCAGGACAGACACAGCACAACGGTTACAAACACAAATTCAAGGAAAAGAAAAGTACAGAATGCGCCGAGCGTGCCCGAACCGAAAGGGTTACCACCTCAGCATTTGCTGGGCGTCAGACACCCAGCGCTGGTTTTCAGTTGGCACCCCGCAGTGACGCACGGACGAGGGTAAATCTATACTAATATTATAAAGCTGAAGAGTGATTCCACGGGAACGAAGTCGCGGGCAATTTTAAATATTACCGTCAATAAAATATTTCTCCTTCACCATCCATCATTCCTCTTCTGCACAAAACTTCTTATCTTCCTGATCAATGGTATATCACCAGCCCCTATGTACTCGCTCACCACACTCCTCAGGTGCGGCTAGACAAGTAAACAGTGTTCTTAATTAACAGCGCCAAAGAGTGGGGGTTATGTGAATCATGACTGATAGGCGGCAGTGCGCATTGCGTAGGACAGGACGGGGGGTGGAGACGCCACCACTGGATTTCATTTTTTTTTATGTTGTGTGTTAAATTTTGTTTTGTGTGTGTTAAATTGACGACACGGTTGGCGCAGTGGTTGAGTGTTCAGCTGCTGCGCTACGTGTCGCGGGTTCGATCCCCGCACGGAACAAATGTCTGTAGGCCATACAAGGCCTACAGATATTTGTTCCGGGTCTGGGTGTCTTCTGTATGTGAGTTTACATGTTTGTGAACGCACCCACGATACAGGAGTAAATCGTAGTGTGGGGCAACGTTTAAAAAAAAAAAAAGTTAATTTACGCACGTTAAGCAGTTGGTCCCGGCTGTCATTTGTAGATCTTTGACAGTCGTTACGGATTGTCAGAAGTCAGAAAGTCTGACACCAGTCTCGCCAAGAAGTACCGTGTTCCCCAGTTAATGGGTTGTGGAGGTCTGGTAGGCAGCCGCTCCACGTTAAATACTGGTATTCAGCTAAATCCGGTATGACTGGGAGCCGACCCCAATATAGTTGGCAAAAGGCTAGGCAGATGATGATGTGTGTTATATTTAGGACTGAGTATTTTATTTAAAAAGCTGCTAAAATCTATTATTACACCTACCGCAATGGATACTGAATCACTTTATGAAAGTCCCCCACTGAATTTTTCTTAGTTTTTTTGCAACGAGTGCCTAGTTGCCTACCTATCTCTGTTTTTCATCATGTTAAGTACACATTTGTGTAGAAAAGGACGGGGGGTGGAGATGGATTTGGACTTTATTCTGAAAAAAAAAATCTCATGCGGCATTAAGAACCACTTTAGAATAGGTCATCAGGTTATCACAATATGATAGTAGTATCGAAAGTGTCTGTCCATTTCGTTGGCACGTCTTAACAACTAGGGAAGATTTTAGAAAGTGAATTTCATTCAACTTGTCTAAATGCCGCAGTAACATAGGCTATATGAGTTTTGAAAAAGAAACAAGAAAGTCTCAAGAAAGCCCTCTATGCTGATCTCTCTCTATCACTCAAAGGTTTGCTGGGAGAAAACTCAACTTTGAGTTAAACTGGCCTTTGCGCATGCACGTTGTAATGACTATGATAATATAAGCTATTTTGGTGTACAATAAAGAATTAAAGATGAAATCAAAAAGATAGGCAGCCAAATCTATCTGCAATCGTGCCTATTGTTTACAGTTTCGCAAAATCTATCTATTTCATGTAACCATCATCTTTGCGTTCTGCCGAAACCCTCTCTCACTGCCTCAGGGCACCAGCTCTCTCCTACTTTGACCCACAATTTTTCCGATTTGGAATAGGAACAAGGCTATCCCGTTCGAAATTTGAGCAAAGTAAAAAATAATAATTTTATTCGTAATTTCGACTCCACTCTCTTCACAGTTCTATCTCATTACGACGCTGTAATAAACCGGGGTGTACAGTACGTAATTTGTGTCTTTTGATATTATGTACACACTTTGTTAATGTCTGCCACACACGTATGTCCGTCGCTTCCTTACGGGGTAAGCAGAGGCTTTGGTTTCCTGAACATTACGGCGTCAAGTCGCTAGTTTGTTTGCTAGTTTAATAATTAAACAGCTAAAGTTGAATATGAGGGGCTTCTGGTTTAATAAAACTGAGGAACATTCTAATGTTAACCTACTACTTATTTTTTTCTGGATGGGAAATCATCAAATGACTTCTCCCACTCGGAAGGAGCGGAAGGGAGTGCCAGACTCATAATGACTAAAATCCATCCGTGTTACTGCAAAAGGCCGCGGCAATTCTATCGAACAATAAGAATGTTTTCTGAGTACAAAAAAAAACTTTTTACAAAAAAATACAACCGACTTCTCCACAAAAAATCAAAAAAGTACAAAATAACTTTAATTTCGGAACTCGGTGTTTGTTTAAATTAAAGTTATTTTGTACTTTTTTGATTTTTTGTGGAGAAGTCGGTTGTATTTTTTTGTAAAAAGTTTTTTTTTATTTTTCACTTTTTAGTGGTACCTACACCCCCTCCCCTCCCCCCACCTAAACGAACCAATTACATTGGTGTAAAAAAACGCACTGCTCCAATGCAGAGTAAACTAAAAGGTCGTCAATGTAGACAATGTATATATTTTTTTTAGATTTTTGTTGATTTTTCAAAAACTGCTTGTTCGATTTCGATAAAATTTTTCAAATCGGTTGGCAAGCGACGGAGTTATGCGCGAACAAACAATAAAAAAAAAAAAAAAAAAGAAATACAAACATCCGAATTGAGAACATCCTCCTTTTTTAGAAGTCGGTTAAAAATATTATTCTATTTAGTCCGTCAATCGAAAAATATTTGACAAATATTTTTGCCTTTACAAAATCCATAAAAATTGATGAAAATAAAGCATCAAAGATCAAAAGTGGGGGTTTGTGACGTCACGCCGTGGTATAAATTGTAGCGAGTAGTGACGTCACACGAGTATTTGGAAATCTATCAGATAGAATAATTAGATTTTTTTAGTGAACTACCCTATTCCTCTACAAATTAATAAAGTATTAACGGTATAAAAATGCTCTAACTAAGGAAAAGATTGCTGTTTTAGCGAACTTCCCGACTACCTACACTTTAGAGAAATAGAAGGGTGTGTGGTTTAGTTTGTAAATGAATGTACTAAAATCCGCGCGGACGAAGTCCCGGGCAAGTGGTAGTTATACTATTTATAAATACGAAAGCTTTTTTATTTGTACCGAATAAGCTCCGAAACTACCGGACCGATTTTAACTATTTTACATTATCAGCGGGTAACATAGGCGATATTTTATCCCCGTATTCCCACGGGAACGGGAACTTAGTTTAATAAATACTCGTAGGATTTATGCGAGTATAATCTGCCTCAATAAAACCAATTAGTGGCGCAGAGTGTACACCATCATTGCATATTTTTTTAAGGTGTCATATAGTTCTAAGTCGACAAAACTTCGTTATTTCTGCATAGGAAATCTCAGTGTGCACATGACACTTTGATTTCACTATTCTAATATATTAGCTTTTACACATGGCTAGGCTCGAGTTGATAAAGATTTTCACAAAAAATGCTACAGTGCCATCTGTCTCAGTACTAAAATTATTTAAAATCGCAAGATTGCACTTCATTGGCGAGCGACGGGTGGCTTGCCATCCGATAACAACCAAGCACTGATCGACGGCGCATCGTTGCCCACGCGCGCCTCAAAAAGATGTAGAATAGAAAAACTTTTATTCAGGACAGACACAGCACAACGGTTACAAACACAAATTAAAGGAGAAGAAAAGTACAGAATGCGCCGAGCGCGTCCGAACCGAAAGGGTTACCGCCTCAGCATTTGCTGGGCGTCAGACACCCAGCGCTGGTTTTCAGTTGGCACCCCGCAGTGACGCACGGACGAGGGTAAATAAAATATACTTGAACGAAATATTGATGTCAGCAAAGAAAACGGGGCCACATAGTGTCAGTGCCTGCTTGAGTTACGGAATTTGTTCAAAAGAGTCACCGCGGCCCTGGAACGCAAAGGACATTAGAAGGAACTCGAGTGGGTTTTAGTCAGTAAAAGTCTAACACTCCCTTCCGCTCCACCCAGAGCGGAAGAAGTCATTTGATGATTTCCCATATGTAGCTACATAAAAAAAACTGTTTAGAAGTCGGTTGCATTTTTTCTAAAAAGTTTTTTTTATTTTTCACTTTTTAGTGGTTCACTCCCAGCTAAACATACCCACCACAGCGTACGTGGTATAAATTGGTGTAAACAATAAACAAACATGCGATTTCAGCTATCCCAACAGATTTGCTATCATTTATTGAAATTAACAAAATACTGCTTGTTCGATTTCAATAAAATTTTCATGGGACCATTTGGGAAGTATACCCTTTCCAACAAAAAAAGAATTTTTCAAATCGGTTGGCAAGCGACGGAGTTATGCGCGAACAAACCTAAAAAAAATAGAAACATCCGAATTGAGAACTCCTCCTCCTTTTTTAGAAGTCGGTTAAAAAATTATTGCACTACATAAATTGCGAATTTCTCAATATAATTTTCAGCCATTACTAAGATACTGGTAGGTTTGTCAGTACTATCAACAGAGGTGTATAAAATGATCGGCGCCCAGTGCCCGCTCTAACGAACAAATATTTGTGAGACGTCATTGTACCTCTCTGTTGCCAAGTAGCGACTGCAGAACAGGTTGGATAGTGTAAAGTTTAATTTGTTTTGTTCAGCTTTGAGCTTTGTTGAGTTATATTGCTGAATAGTGTTGGTTTGTAGTTATTAAACAGTTGGTTTATTCGTATCGTGTTCCGGGCTTTTGTCTTATTACTGGTTGCAAAGCAGATAAGATTAGATTTATTTTGATTTTTATATAGTTTTAATTTACTGAAACTTGCCGTTGGAAAATGTCACGACTTGTATCTAGTAATTTTCCATAGCTTTCGTTTTGGCAACTGAAAAAAACGTAATCATCTTACAATGCACCCACATTTATTCTAATATTATAAATAGCAAAAAAAAATAGCTCCGAAACAACTGGACCGACTGTCCATTTTTTCAACAATGGACAGCGAGTAATATAAGATAGATAAAACATTTATCTAGCATAAGAATAGAGAAAACCACAAACAATTATATATATGTCTATCATAACACTAGACACATTAAAAAAAAGTCAGAATTTGTGGCAGTTAAGCTGATTAAGATTTAATTGCTTAATTTTCTTCATTTAAATATAGAGATTTGCAGAACAGTTGTACAGCGCCTCCATTGAAAAGAGAGTATCCTTCGACCAGACGGTTATACGTTGTGTAGTTTTATCATTCTTATCTGATGGCATGCATGGCGCTACAATTTCAGTCGCTGGCTTTGTTTATAAAAAAGCATCAGTATTTTAAATAGGTTCCGTTAAGTGCAAAATACAAGAGGAAGATTTGTTTTAAAAATTTTGCTATGTTTCTGTTGTTGAAATTGGCTATCCATATTATGAATATGTTCATTTTCAAGACGTTTTTGCTGACGCTCCAATCGTGTCTTCCGTGATAGAATTGCACGCGCAAACTATTCACTTCACTTCCCTTTGTCGAGTAGAATTGTAACGAATCATAATACTCATCCACACTTCTCTATTTATTTATTTTATTATTTATTAGCTGACCGAGCATACGTTGTTTTGCCATATAAAATTTTAAAAAATATATTAAGGGTTATCGTAGAGGGGTGAAAATTTAGGGTATTTTTGTATGATGTATTATAAAAAAATGTCTAAAAATTAGGGGTGGACCACCCTTAACATTTAGGCGGATGAAAAATAGATGTTTGCCGATTCTCAGACCTACTGAATCCGCATATAAAATTTCATAAAAATTGATCAAGCCGTTTCCGAGGAGTATGGTAACTAACATTGTGACACGAGAATTTTATATATAAGATGTACACACAGAAAATAAGTAAGAGATAACATTACAGTAAACAAAGTCTATAAACAAAGTCGCTGTCTGTTGTATTTCTTCTTCCACTTACTCCTTCTAATAAACGCAACGGATTTTGATCATGTACTTTAATTATTTAATGTACACCAAAACAACTTTTTTAATTCAATTCAATTCAAAGCATTTATTTCAATTAAACCCTTTACAGGCACTTTGAAAATGAAAACAAAATATCTAGTTTTAATTTCCGCGAATATTAGTGGGTTGCAGGTATGCACCTCCCTCCCGCCCGCTATATTATGCACATGCAAGATTACTAGGCAAATGCAAGGATTTTAAGCACATGCAGGAAGGCAATGCAAAACCCAACACCATTACCGACACGTGTTTCGCCTCTCCACGAGGCATCCTCAGGGGACGTGTTGACTTGCTGACCGTTGAGTTGCGACTGAGCATTTAGTACAAGGCACCCCCCTTTTATACACTGCCACCGTTGGTTATTTGTGTACAACTACCCACAAACATTCGCAGTAAAGGGGAAGAAACCAAATTCGTCTGGTCATTCAACTGTGCAAAATTATTATTATTACTATGTTTAAAAATCTCTAATTGTTCCAAAACACACAGCCGGAAACCCTTATCACAAATATGTAGTATATTAAAACTATTGTTGTCGCGCAAAGAATGGCCGGTATCAATTAAATGTTTCGCGAAATTCGATTTGTCCGAATGGCCATTTCTATACGCGGCAACATGTTCCCCATACCTTATGTCAAAGTTTCGGCCCGTCTGACCCACATACACCCCGTTGCATTCATCACAGACCAGCCTATACACCCCAGACTTTTTACTATTTTCTAAAATATCTTTTCCGTTACAAATACGGCGTATATTCTGGTCCGTTCTGAACGCTACATAAACGTTGTTTTTTCTAAGTAAATTACTAATTCTATCTGACATACACACACATATACATACATACTACATATTTGTGATAAGGGTTTCCGGCTGTGTGTTTTGGAACAATTAGAGATTTTTTAAACATAGTAATAATAATAATTTTGCACTGTTGAATGACCAGACGAATTTGGTTTCTTCCCCTTTACTGCGAATGTTTGTGGGTAGTTGTACACAAATAACCAACGGTGGCAGTGTATAAAAGGGGGGTGCCTTGTACTAAATGCTCAGTCGCAACTCAACGGTCAGCAAGTCAACACGTCCCCTGAGGATGCCTCGTGGAGAGGCGAAACACGTGTCGGTAATGGTGTTGGGTTTTGCATTGCCTTCCTGCATGTGCTTAAAATCCTTGCATTTGCCTAGTAATCTTGCATGTGCATAATATAGCGGGCGGGAGGGAGGTGCATACCTGCAACCCACTAATATTCGCAGAAATTAAAACTAGATATTTTGTTTTCATTTTCAAAGTTAAAATGGATTTCCGCAAAGTAACGCCTGACTCAATCAATTTTCCTTTACAGGCACTTTTGAATTGTCAAGTCGAAAGAGGTGAAGCTATCTGCACGTTCCAAAGCGTAGATCTCTATGGAGAAGAACGTGCAAGAATCTCCACGGACACTCTTTTAAATCATGTTCTGTATTACATAACCTTGGTCGCTTCTATATGTGAGGACAATGCAAAGAAAAAAAAAAAGAAACTATAAAAACTTATATTATATTCCCGTTCCCATAGGAATATTCGGATAAAATATAGCCTATGTCACCCGGGGATAGTGTAGCTTTTTTCTAAATTGTGAAATGGATTTGCTCTTGACTCTAGTCTAGACGATGGAATGAGCTTACCCAGAAGAAGCCGGTTCACTCTAACTATGAAGAAATTAGTGTTAAAGAATTTTTCAAATCGGTTCAGTAGTTTTGGAACTTATTCAATACAAACAAAAAATTCAAATCTTTCCTCTTTATAATATTAGTATAGATTAGTCATAATAAAGTGTATGTACACAGGCGACCTTAACTCAAGTTGAGTTTTCTCAGCAATGATGTTTTATACTCATATTATAAAAAGGTAAGAGGAGCTCGTGGCTAAATTATTACAGCCGCATGGGTTAATCTTCAAGGTTAAGCAACGCTTGTCGAGGTTAATCTGTGGATGGATGACCATCTTAGTCACCTTAACGTCTTTCGGCCTATATGATGATGATGTCTTACAGATAACGTAGCATTCTAATGGTGAAAGAATTTTTTAAAATCGGTCCTCCCCTTGTTTTTGAGTTTGTTCGTTACAAACAAATAAATCTTTCCTCTTTATAATATTAAAGTTTACATTAGTGACGTGACATTTGGAAAGCGTTTGACACTCAATATAATATTAAAAGTTTTGGGCACCTTAGCCACGTTACCGCTGATAGAACGTCACTTGTCTATGGTCTATGCGTCTTGAAGTGTGTGACATATAGTACCTGAATGTCACGTGGCCCATACCATTTTTTTTTTCATTATAATTTGCTCAAAAATCTTATCGCAAATAGAATGTCATTTTGCCCCGGCCCCAAAATGACCTGTTGCTCTACTTACCCCCATCAAGATTTAAAAGACAAAGATATAAATCAATATGGCAACGATTTATTCATTTATCTTCAAGCGGTTTGGTCCAATTTATGAGACCACAATTCTGGAGATACTCGGATTGTTGAAAGTTTTTTTTTTTAGTATGTTTGTGTTTTGTGAGTTGTAGACGTATTTGAACATCACGCTTGCATACTCAGAAGGGTTATGCAGACTAATAAAGTATCATTATGGCTATTTTAAAACACAGGAGGAGTCTGGAAGAGCTTGTGGACAAAATAAAACTGCCCAAGTGCGAATCGGCCGAAGGGTTCCGTACCATTATCTATAAAAACGGCAAAATCATGTCTGTTGTATGAGAGCCTCCTTAAATATTTGTTTTTTATTTATTTGTTGTTATAGCGGCAACAGAAATACATCATCAGTGAAAATTTCAACTGTCTCTAGTATAAAAGTTCATGAGATACAGCCTGCTGACAGACCGACAGTCAAACAGACGGACGAACAGCGGAGTCTTAGTAATAGGGTCCCGTTTTACCCATTGGGTGGGTCAATGTTCAAGGTTCTGCAACGTTTGCCAAAGTTAGACCGTAATCATGGTGCCAATTCCTTACATATTTTGATTTCTAGTGTTTCAGAAAGCTCATTAATCTGTTAGTGCCAGCTATCATATATTGCAGATTTTCGACAGTCTGACTACAAATCATGCCATGTGGCGTGCTTCTTGGCAAGACTGGTTTAAGATTTTCTGGCTTCACTGTCTTTACTGTCAAAAATATCCAACTGACAGCCAGGACGTATCGTGCATTCTGAAGCACGGAGGTAACTCGGTATACAACGGATAGTCGCCCACCCACACACTGACCAACCGACCGAGCGTAGTTAAACTTTAAAGATCGGCTGTTTTAATTTACCCATGAGCTCCGTCCATGTTACCCCAAAGGTGCAGAAAATCCACTTAGCTATCTAATAAGATCATTTACATGAAATTCTAACTCCATCCTGAAACTTGCCACCAGGGGGCTGCTAACTCCATGAGTGGCCATGTCCAGTAGTCTGCTAACTCCATGAGTGGCCATGTCCAGTAGTCTGATAGGCCTAATGGCATTAGCTTCTGAATCCGAGGGGTCTTGTGCTATATATTGTGTTGACAAGTCAGATTCCTGCCGACGGTCCGTGTTAGACGGTTCTCTTTACATTGGCGTAAGGATGGGAAAGAGTCGATAGGTTTTTAGAGCTAGGATTTCTTACTTTTGATAAAGTACGTTACGACAGCGGTAGCCATTAGGTCAGCGAAGTTGGTCTTTTTCTTGTGACATAGGCATGTAAGGTATAACAGCCGCGCGCAGGTTTGTGGATGTTATGTGACCATCATAACATGCCGAGTTTCCTCCAAGCCTCGGAAAGCACGTTAAGCCGTTGGTCCCGGCTACAATTCGGAGATGTTTAGCAGTCGTTACGGATTGTCAGAAGCCAGAAAATCTGATAGCCGTCTTGCGAAGAATGGATTGTGGAGGTCTGGTATAATACTGGTATCTGCTGAATCCGGTTTGTCTGGGAGCCGCACGAAAAAGATAGGTTAGCTTCGAAGGGGATGACGGGGGTTAAGGAAAGTGAGTGCCATGAGCTCCTATTATTATCTTCATTACATTGCTGACAAAATACATTTTATACACTGTTAAGTAGTTTTTGCGGGAGACAAGTGAAACACGTCAGGGCTATTGACACACTGCTTTATTAAATCGGACACATCGCGCGGTTGCCGCCACGCACACATAGACTTTATAAGCGCACATAAACATACACACACAGACATACATACAATACATTTACATACACACACATTACATTATTTTTTTTAGTTTTTTTTTACGTGTTTAATGTATGAAGTTTTGCTCCGCTCCACAAAAAAAAGGTTATACATAGGTGCCATACTCATAGACCAATAAACATGTATATATGAGCATACTTACATACTCTCTGAAACAAACTCACACCAAGTAGCATCGCAAAAATCACTACCTCTCTCTTTAAATCGTTTTTATTTGCGTTGTATTCTTTTTGTTTTATAATTATTATTGTATATATTTATCTATCATTTATTTATTTTATATATAATTAGTACACCTAAGACTACCTACAGTACTATATTTCCTTTTTCTCTTTCAAATCCATCCAAAGGTTGTCTTGAAAAGATCGCTTTTAGCGATAAGGCCGCCCATTGTGTCACCCTATGTAATGTTTCTTTGTATATATTTTCTGTAACTTGTATGGTGTACATAATAAAGAGTATTCTATTCTATTCTATTCATCGACACAGATCTATCGACATTGCCCCATCCCGCAGCCGTTTGCTCGGCAAACCGCATTTTGTAGAAGTCGCTTGTCGGTTCCCGAAATTAGATTTGCTCTCCAAGCTGTAATACTGATTAAAACCATTTTCGTTCGGCTTGCTTCCCGTCTTGAAACATTTTTCAATAGTTTCACCTGATAGTTTGCTCTGGTTTTAAAATGGGGCAACTCTTTTTATTCCTGTTAGGTTCTGTCTATTTTTTATGTCAGCAAGATTCGTTAGGGGATATCTCTTTTTTTTATTGTTCTCAAACAGTACACGTTTGTTCTTTTTACAATTTTACTCACCTAACTAATTAGTTTGATAGCGAGAAGCGCTTTATAATACACTAGCAGCGCCCCGCGGTTTTACCCGCATAGTTTCCATTCCCGAGGGGATATAGGGGAATAAAATATAGCCTATGTCACCCAGGGATAGTGTAGCGTTACATAGTAGTATAAAAAAAGCCTTCATGGAAACCAGTTACGTAGACGGTTAAAAAAAGCCTTCATGGAAACCAGTTACGAAACCCCGGTTTCCTTAACGGCCGAAGCGAGCTTCCAAACACTGAAAGAATTTTTCAAATCGGTTCAGTGGTTTCGGAGCCTATTCAATACAAACAAACGATCAAATCTTTCTTCTTTATAATATAGATATATAAATATTCTTTGAAAACCAACCTGAAAACGACCAACTGTGCAGTACTTTGCTCAAGGATCACTCACATCAGTCATGGTATGGTGGAAATGTTAGATTTTCAGCAAGGTTGTATTGGGTCTGGTGAGCTGATTGCTAAGGATGGTTCTCTATTGTGTCACCTAACTTTTTTATCCATAATTTAAAGAGCCATAACTTTTTTTGTCCTAATCATCATTTGTCCGAATGAAAACTTACCCGAACTTAATATCACCTAATATCTGATGCCATAAAATTGAAATCCCTAAGTATAATATGTCCTAAATCCGTTTGTCATAAATATTACAATCAATAATATACGTAATTTATAAAATCGTTTTCAATAAAAGGTATAAGTCCTAAATTCAAGTTACTTAATGTTTATTTATAATAATAATATTCTTAGATCTTATAACAAAGCAATTGCTATGAGCTTCAATCTCTCATTTGTTATAATTAAAAATATCTGATCATGCATTATAATCTTCATCTATATTTTCTGTAACTTATATGGTGTACATAATAAAGAGTATGCTATTCTATTCTATAGTATTTTATTATACGTAAATAAATATATTATACACTAGCTGCTGCCCGCGACTTCGTCCCCGTGGAATCCCCGATTTTAAAACATTATTTATCGCTGCTCCGCTCCTATTGGCTTAAGCGTGATGATATATAGCCTAAAGCCTTCCTCGGTAAATGGTCTATTCAATCCAAAAAGAATTTTTCAATTCGAACCAGTAGTTCCTGAGATTAGCGCGTTCAAACAAACAAACAAACAAACAAACAAACAAACAAACAAACAACCAAACAAACAAACTCTTCAGCTTTATAATATTAGTATAGATGTACTCAATAAAGCAGTTGATTGTGAACATGTGGTTTTTGTAAGCAAGCAAGCATGCAGCATGCAAGCAAGCAAGCATGCAGCATGCAAGCAAGCATGCAGCATGCAAGCAGGCATGCAGCATGCAAGCAAGCATGCAGCATGCAAGCAAGCATGCAGCAGGCAAGCAAGCATGCAACATGCAGCAGGCATGGTTTCTGTCACGGCTCCGGCGCTGCGGGGCTCCGGCGGTCCCACGCGAGTTTATCGTCGCAGATGGGTTTAACGCTCTCCACCGCAGCTTCGGCTTGCTGGCCGGCGTAGCCGGCCAGCCTCAGCCGCGGCGGCGAGTGTTACAATCACCTGCTCCTCAACTCGCGGGCCACCTCGCCCCTCCGCGCCTACGCGATTTTAAATTACACTCTAGGGGTAGGGCAGACAAGACTGCGTGGAGTCGGATTTACAGCGATTCGTTTCTGTCACTAAAACCTATTTTTAGCAAATGTTTTAGGACTAAAATATTTATTATAAATGAACATTCGGAATAATACACATTATTCAACACAATACTTAGGACATATGACTTTAGGGCATGTAAAATAGGAGATTCAATTATTATGGTACTCGATATTATGACAGAATACTTTTAGAACTAAAGATAATTATGCTGAACAAAATTTCGGGGTTTTGAACATTATGGTTACTGCAGTTTATAGCAAACGTGTTATGGATAATGATTTTCGGACAAACAATTTTATGTGAAGAAAGGGAGTACCGCTAAGGATGTATTACTTCAATTCTTTACTGTACACCAAAAAACAACTTATATTATACTAGCAGCGCCCCGCGGTTTCACCCGCGTAGTACCCGTTCCAGTGGGAATATGCGGATAAAATATAGCCTATGTTCACCGGAGATAGTGTAGCTTCTCAATTGTGAAAGAGTTTTTCAAATCGGTCAAGTAGTTTCGGAGCCTGTTCAATGCAAACAAACAAACAAAAAAAAAACAAACAAATCTTTTCTCTTTATATTAGTGTAGATTATCTATACTAATATTACAAAGCTGAAGAGTTTGTTTGTTTGTTTGTTTGAACGCGCTAATCTCAGGAACTACTGGTTCAAATTGAAAAATTATTTTTGGGTTGAATAGACCATTTATCGAGGAAGGCTTTAGGCTATATATCATCACGCTTAAGCCAATAGGAGCGGAGCAGCGATAAAGAATGTTTTAAAATCGGGGATTCCACGGGGACGAAGTCGCGGACAGAAGCTAGTACATTATAAAGTGCATGTACAGAGGCGAGCTTAACTCAGTCAATACCAGTATATTACGTGGAGCGTCTGTCTATCAGACCTCCACGACCCATTAACTGGGTAACACGGTACTTCTTGGCAAGACTGGAATCAAATTTTCTTGCTTCTGACAATTCGTAATGACTGCCAAAGATCTACAAATGACAATCGGAACCAACGGCTTTGCGTGCTTTCTGAGGCACAGAGGAGTCTCGTTATGTTAAGATGGTCACCCATCCACAGACCAAACCTGGCAAGCGTTACTTAACCTTTAAGATTAAAGACGTAATTTACCATGGTACTCGGAGGCTATTTTTGTCTAAATTATCAAAGAAAACCGGAGCTTTAAAATACTAAGCCTTCTATTTCAAAATATTATTTTAACAATCCGTTTATAGCGTTTTAGGTTATACAAAATGCGTAACGGTTAACATCCTGAAGAACAACTGTGAAGAACATTTTGAGAATATTATATTCCGCATTGCGTATGTACAGCTATATGGCAACTGAAAGTGATAATCAAAACACTTTTGACGCGAGCGAAGCCGCGGGCGGAAGCTAGTAAATAGATAGAACATGAACGGAGGCATTTCTTTTTGCTCCTGATTGTACTTTCCAAACAAAAGGTTGACCAAACGGGAAAGAATGTAGGCATTTTCAAATGTTGACGAATCGGGAATGAATGTATGAAGATCAAAATCTTGACCAAACGCCACTACGCCGCGTTCAGTTGTTTTTAAAACTTTTGACATGTTGTTCAATCGGGAATGTGACATAACGGGAAGTAGCCGAATTATCTCCGTTTCCTCATAGCTTAAAACTGGGTATATTTAAGTCGAAAGTGAATAAGTATCATCAAGGCAAGCGATTGGAAATCATCATGACTTCTCCCGCTCTGGGTGGAGCGGAAGGGAGTGTCAGACTCTTACTGACTAAAACCCATCCGTGTTCCTCCTAATGCCCTTTGCGTTCCAGGGCTGCGGTAACCCACACTAATCCCAAAATAAAGCCTCCCATTCATAATTTCCAAGCCCGTCTAATTCTTTCCGTATCGTATAACGTATACAATAGAATTAGGAAAGTGATGAATAGCACACATTAACACGTCTCTTACTAATAGAGGAGACTATTGTTTGTAGTTTCTTAGATTTATGTTCAAGAATTAGGTTTGACAATTAATTATCTCTAAGGGTCCGTTCCCACAGACGACCGTCTGTTTAAACGAAAGACGGCGCGCGGCGGCCGGACTTTTCTTTTTTTTTTTTTGATGGGAAATCATCAAATGACTTCTCCAGCTGTGGGCGGAGCGGAAGGGTGTCAGACTCTTACTGACTAAAACCCAACCGTGATCCTTCTTGTGCCCTTTGCGTTCCAGGGCCGCGGTGACTCTTTCGAACAAATTCCGCAACCCTAGCAGGGACTGACCCTATGGGGCCCCGTCTTCTTTGCTGACGGCTCTTTGAGGCGCGCTTGAAACACGACGCGCCGTCGACTCGGGACTGGTTGCTATCGGACGGCGAGCCACCCATAGCTTGCCATCCGGCGGGCGGACCTGCGTTTTAACCTCCGCTTTGATCAGTTTGCGTTCAGTCTTCGTACACGATGGAAGATGATGATGCAGTGCTGTGGTGATATTTACTAAGAAGAAAACATTGGGTGCATATTATTCTACGAGATAAATATTCAGCGGGAACATTTGAAACATTAATGAGTGAATTAAGAAATGATGAAACAAAGTTTTTAACAACTTCCGTATTTCTATTTCTCGAGCGCAGTTGCCGAAATGATGGTCGCGAGGTCCGCCGGGTTGCAAGGAACAGTGGTGGCCGAGTGATAACGGCCCAGACTTACGAATTGTAAGTCGCGGGTTCAAACCGAGCCAGGCGCGCATTACTTTGTGTAATTAATTTCAACACCACTGCTCTCAAAACGGTGAAGGAAAACATCGTGAGGAAACCGGCATGTTCTACAACCAAAAATTCGAAGACATGTGACATTCTCCAACCCGCACTGGGCTCGCGTGGTGGATTACGGCCCATTCCCTCTGCTAGAGAGGAGGCCTGTGTCCCATGGAACATTGAAAGGCTGATTATGAGGTGGCCCACGGGGACCGCAACGTAGGAGGGCGGTGCTTTGATACCATCTCTGTGGCAGATTAAACTATACTTGAATACTAATGTTCTAAACAGAAAAAAGTTGTTTGCTTGTTTGTACTGAATAAGCTTCGAAACTACTGAACTGATTTCAACCATTTTTTCACCAATGGAAAGCTATACATTATTAGCGAGTAACATAGGCTATAATTTATCCCAGTATTCCCTAAGGAACGGGAACCACGCGGGTGACACCGTGGGGCTGCTAGTTCACTCTACGTCCACGGCCCGTCCAAAATACCTACGTGTTTTTGGTTATTTATTCGTTTTTTGACACCGACTTCAGAAATTAAAATTTTTTTTTAGAAGTCGGTCTTAGTTTTATCCATCTGTTAAGACCCTTATTCTCAGGAAAGCATGGATGAATCAAGCTGAAATTAATATCAAATACTCAAAAAACTTTTTTTTTTTCTTGGATGGGAAATCATCAAATGACCCCTCCCGCCCTGGGTGGAGAGGTAGGGAGTGTCAGACTCTTACTGACTAAAACCCACCCGTGTTCCTCTTGTGCCCTTTGCGTTCCAGGGCTGCGGTAACTCTTTCGAACAAATTCCGCAACCCTAGATACTCATACCCCTTGAAGCAGTGAAACAAACAAAACTTCTAAGTCAACGCAATCTAAAAATAAGGCCGGTTATGGTGTATTTATTGCACACAAAACAAATTAATACAGATAAATCAAACTTCAAAACCAGCTCCGTATAAAAGATGGCATGGATATTCTTTTTTATTTTTTTATTGAGAAATGAGTTTGCTCTTGACTGTAGTCTAGGTCGCAGGTGACAGAGACAAAGTCGACGATGGAATGAGCTTACCCAGAAGACGCCTGTTCACTCTAACTTTGAAGAGATTAGGGTTGAATGCGTTCGGAAACACAGACGCAGGCAGAGAGTTCCACTCCTTTGCTGTGCGCATTACAAAAGACGATTGAAAACGCTTGGTGCGAATTAGTGTAACAGCAACAGGGTAGGGATGGTAGCCTACAGTGCGTCTAGATGTCCTATGATAGAAAGGACGGGGCCGGTGGCATGAGGACATGGAGTTCATGGGCACACTCGCCGAAGTAAAATCTGTAGAAGACTGACAAGCGGGCGACCTTGCGGCGATGACCCAGGCTGTGAAGCTTGGCCATTGACCAGATTTTCGTCAACAATGAGCTAATACTTTATTTATTTCTATTAGTAATAGTAGCAGTGATTTTGCGGTAATGTGCATCGTAGTGAAGTAGTATCGCAGTGAAGATCTATCGCGGTAACGAGCTTCGAAGTGTAATGGCTTCACAAAGACGGTCTTTCGCAGTTACCTGCATCGCAATCTTGTAGCATCGTAGTAACATTTAACGAGATTTTGGGCGTCAAAATTCCGTATTATACTCGGAAAATGAAGACTCGATCGGAGCCCTAGGTGTGCAAGTCAGGCTCGCACTTGACCGGTTTTTCTCTATACTTGCCGGCAGTAAAATTGTTTCTACTGCGTAAGGAAATTGTCAACAGTAAAACATAATTTATGTTACCATAGGGAGGCCCCTATGCTTTTTTTCATAACATTCATGACTTGACGAATTCTTCATTTAAGTGTTTTTCATTTAAGGGTATGCAATATTGGCAAGACCGCAGACGTTTTTCAAAAATAACGGAATATTTTGGCGTTTATTGGATGTGCCTTTTGCGGTTCTAAATTCAAACTCGAAGCATTTATTTCGTTTAAACCATTTACAAGCAATTTTGAATTGTCTAGGTCGGTCGGCCAAAAATATGAGTCTATTTGCACGTTCCAAAGCGTCGATCTCTTTGGAGAAGAACGTGCAAGAAACTCCACGGACACTCTCTTAAAAATGATTAATTGTTACAAAGTTATGTTTCATGTTGAAATTATACAAATATGTGAAAACGATATATAATGGCGTGTACCATAAAAGCGTCCGGAATAAAAAAGAAATACTTAAAATAAACCGTGACTCAAGAGATGACCAATCCCAGCTGACGGCGGCCGTTCACGAACATGACGTATGCGCTAGGACATTTTGAAGGGCGCTATACCCCATTCACAATAAGATTAGACTTTATTTTGAGATTAGTTTATACGCCCTAGTTACTGTGAAGCCGGACCAGCATCAAGCCAAGCATTTTTATCTTCAATATAATAATGCCTGCATAGTGAACGTTTAATACAAGATCGACATTTTGTCTCATTTAGTTCTAATATGTATATATTACGGGAAGAGATTTTATTACTCCATGAAAGTTGTGGCTACTTTACTTTAGGTTGAACTAATTGGTCCCTATATCTAGTACAATAATGATGCATGTCGCCTGTTTTAGTAAAAAATAATGTTTTTTTTTACTGACACACTGGATGTTTTATTAAATGCAAGGTACCATCATGATGTTAATATTCTTAAACAGTTCCCTTAGAGAACCGCGCGATGTCTGCAGCCCGTCTCCATAGTAAAATACCGAACACATAGTAAGACCGTTATAACAAGTAACTTTTTGTCATCAATGCGTGGAAGTCATGTTAAGCCGTTGACTCCGGCTGCCATGTGAACATCTTTGTCAGTTCTTACGATAGCCAGAAGTCATCAAGTTTGACACCAGTCTTGCCGACGAGTGTCGCCTCACCCAATTACTGGGTTGTCAATTAGCGTGCTTTAAAATATTCAGCGGGTCTTGCTGAGGTTAGACTAGAAGTCAAACCCAGGAAAGTTGGAAAAACGCTAGACAAATTCTCCTGACGACTAACGACTGATAGGTAAACAACATACTGATACAAAGTAAATTCGACCTCCATGTTACCACTTAAAGCAGGATTACGCAAGTCTACTCTAATTGGCTCGTCAATACACTAATAAGGGTTTCTGTATGTTTGTTGATCAAATAATCTGCTTCAAACCTTGTCGTGGGGTCTTTAACTCGGAATCCTCGATAAATAATCTATTTGAAGGATGTCTGTTACTTGTTGAAATAAGTAAATTGTGAGATTGACTTGGTTTTATCAGTTTTGATGCAGGAGGGTGATATTTTGACCATTATGAAACCGAAAGGCTGCAGTGAAAAATGTCCACAGGCACGCCGTGTGAAAAAAAAATCCCATTTCATATTTTGTTTATACCGTATTTGTTGCTGTGTGGTAAAACGGTCTATGCAATACATGTTTGTTTTTTCCTCGCAAGTGTGTTGAATAAGTGCGTATGAAACTCGGTGAGCAACTTGCTCACTAGACACTCGTCTGATTTACACCCTCGCCTACGGCTCGGGCTGCAACCCACAGCCTCGTGTATAATGAGCAACTTAGCTCATTTGTATCATAATTTACTTTTAAGACATCTTGCTCCTTTTGGTAAAATTATACAATTGTTTTAAGGATCTTGACTTTTTTTTCATAAACTATCGGTTATGTTAATTTCCTGATAATTTAGCTTTTTATTGGTGAGAGTAGTGGTAGTAACGGCCCCGACTTAAAAATTGTAGGCACGGGTTCAAACCCAGCCAGGCGCATTACTATGTGTAATATTTCATCACCACTGCTCGCGAAACGGTGAAGGAAAACATCGTGAGGAAACCGGCATGTACTAGAACCAAAAATTCAAAGACATGTGACATTCACCAACCCGCACTGGGCCCGCGTGGTAGATTACGGCCCATTCCCTCTCCTAGAGAAGAGGCCTGTGTCCCAGCAGTGGGAACATTAAAAGGCTGATTATGCTTTATGCTTATTGGTGAATAAATTATTAAAATCTGTCCAGTAGTTTCGGAGCTTATTCGGTAGTACCGATAAATAAATAGCCAGAGATTCTACTCATTCAATAAACCCTCTAAAATGTTCATTCCTATTTACTTACCCAAGGCAAATACACCCGCCATATGTCACCAAAATATAAAACATTGATTCGCAATTTGCTAAAAGTGTACTGCACGGTTCCATGCATAAATATACATACATTTTACATGCAATGCATATATGCTATGCATGTATGTGTGTTCGTGTGTTCCCGCGGTGCACTGAGGGTGCAAAATGCATATATTAAAGTTCGTCCTTGAGTTTATATGCCAGGCTTGTTTCAAGCGAGGACGTATTCTGGAGATTTTAAGATGGTTCTGTTTTTTTTTTTGTTGGCTTTCATGACTGTTATTTTTTTGTTATAATGTTAATATTACTTATAGTGATACTAGCTGACCCAGCAAACGTTAAACGTAAAAAAAAATTAGGTCTGCGGGGACCCCTTCATCATTTAGGCTTATGAAAATAGATATTGACCGATTCTCAGATCTATTGAATATGCATATAAAATTTCATAAAAATCGATCAAGCCGTTTCGGAGGAGGTGACTAACATTGTGACACGAGAATTTTATATATACGATTTAAAACTTCTTTCTCCTGTATCGTGGGTGTGTTTACAAACTTAAAAATCCTATATCGTGGATGCGTTTACAAACTTAAAAACTCACATACGCAAACAGCCAGACCTGGAACAATTATCTAAAAGTCGATATCATAAACATGACTAGACATGTTTGTAAGAAAACTGTAACTAATTGGCTACTAGATTTCGATTATTTGGACACTGAATGTATTAGCACTAATGACTGAATCAAAACATACAAACACATCACAACACTCTCAATTCACTAACACTACACACTTACAACACTGCAGGCCATACAAATATACAAACATATGTTCCGTGCGAGAATTGAACCCGCGACACACAGCGCAGCAATCGCTCAATAACTGCGCCAATGAATTAAGCTTGTGTGACTTTGATTGAAATAATAAAAAGTAAATACAAAGAGTAGTTACATGGATGAATAAAAGAAAGCTCTTTGCTGACTGGTCCGGATTACAGTACTGCGAAAGTACCTTAGGGTTGTCACTCACCAAGGACATTTAAACCACACCCCTCCCCCCCCCAACCCCTGGGAGTATTGGGGGGGGAGGTTACTTTAGCATATTTTCTAGTTATGTGTTTCTCAAACTCTACTTGTAAAAACTGATAACCTAATTATTGGTAAACGTTCTTAGATAGAGAGAAAAATACTCAACTCCAAAACCTTCTGTACGCAGATAGGTAATTCAATACATATAAATATGTCATCAAAATAATGAATCTGTGATTAAGGTTTTTCCTGGGTTTTCCACATTAAAATATGGGGGCATTAAAAAAATCTAGTAGGATGGATGGATGGATGTTTGTTACTCAACTTAGAACGACTGAATGGATTTTGATGAACTTTCGCACAGAGGTAGATTGTAGTCTGGAATAACACAAAGGATGCTTTTTATCCCGGGAGTATGTTTCCTTGGGATAATTTTTGATATTCACGCGGGCGGAGCCGCGGACAGCAGCTAGTATACATATAAAGTAAATGGTGGATGGTTTTACAACATCGATCACAAACGAGTTTCTCATAAAATTATGCTTTATCAGCTCAATATACTCGTAAGTAACGTGTAAATAATGACACAAAAAAAAAAACAAATTATATCGTGGTTATGACAATGATGCTGTAATGGATTGGAGAATGTCGTTATGTCGTTGTTAGTAAATACAGAACAAACTAAATATTATTAGTAAAATTATTCATCATTATTATAAGAAACACACATTGTGAATTATATCAACAATGTTTTTTGCAAAACATTTATTCGAGCGTACTACTAAGCTCCCGTCATCCCCTTCGGATCTAACCTTTCCATCACATATTAAAGAGAAATATTACAGTGTTAAGTCTGATTTTAAATGTAAATCAATAATTTAATAATTATTATTAGATATGATTATATTTGTTCAGTCCGTCTTTAGATTAAGATTATAAAGGATTTTAATGTTGTCTTCAATTTTAAAAGTTAATGAAATTAAATATTTGTATATCAAATTACGGCTGATACTTAAAAATATTTTTTATATAAATAAATATATAATTTGATATACCAATATTTTTGTTGTATTTTTTGAAACCACTATTCTATTGGAGATATCCATTGAATATAGGGTCGGTACTTTGAATAAATAAATGACGGGGGGCTTAAACTTTCCTAAGCCACTTCGCTCGCCATACGTTCAACGGTAACAAAAATATCACCACATTTGCTAACAAAAATAGACAAGAAAATCAAAACACTATACTTGTTGTCCTATCAGAACATGCAACTAAAATCTCAACCGCAAAATAATAAGCCCCCACTTCCTTCGTCCACCAGAATAGGACTGTTTGAAAGGATTTGTCTGGATTTAAAGTTCTGCCGTAAGCGTTCATAGGTGAGGGCTTATATCTCGATGTATAACCTTTTTTGTTCAGTAATACAAGCTGTGCCAAGTTTCTCTATACGGGGCTAAGAAGGCTTATAATGTTTTATTGGCTGAAATTAGCTGTTTTAAATACTTTCATGGTGGTGCAGTTTGCTGGGAAAGTTCGTTTTTTGTAAATACGGCTTCTTATTTTTTGTTATCTTCCGCTGAAATCACGTTTTCTTTTTTTTCTAAAGCAAACTACTAAACCATTTTTGTTAAGGCGGTACCCAGACCAAATAACCTTGAGCATTCGTTCCCTCTTCGCCGCACCCGCAAGATTCGTAGCGATTACGCTCAGATTTTATAGTAAAATCTATATAAAATCAAATTTTCGAGTTAAATAAAAAATAAAACTAGCAAAATGTTTATTATTAAATTACCTATCCATTACTTTAAGTAGCAAACCAAAATAATGGTTACTTTACGAGGAGATGCATTTTAAAAATAATTATTTCTCATTTCTGTTGTTTCGTTGCGGCTCTATAATTAAACATTGCGACTTAAAAATAAAAAAATAAAACTACCATTTTAGAGTCAAGATTATGTAGAAATTTAATGTATTTTTATTTGTTGATATTTCTAATGGATAATGAGAAGATGGCTCCTAAAAACTACACAAAAAACGGCTACCGCTGCGTTTTGCACGGGGACGCGCCTTAATATGCTAGCAGTATCCCGCGCGTTCACCCGCGCAGTTCCCGTTCCCGTAGGAATATAGGGATAATATATAGCCTATGGTACTCGCTGGTAATGTACATACCTTTCCATTGGTGAAAACATAATTATTAAAATCGGTACAGAAGTTTTTGAGCCAAAATATATATTACTCGTGCTGATAGATTTCTCGTTTTGAAAGTCGTACGACACGGTTGGCTCAGTGGTTGAGCGATTGGCTGCTGCGCTACGTGTCGTGGGTTCGATTCCCGCTCGGAACAAATATTTGTATGGCCTACAGATAGTTGTTCCGGGTCTGGCTGTTTGTGTATGTGAGATAATATGTTTGTAAACGCACCCACAACACAGGAGAAATTCCTAGTGTGGGGCAAAGTTCTTTAAAACAAACAAAACAAATAAATATACGTACTGCCATGTTTTTTTCACGTCTCCATAAACAACCGTTTAGCTGGCGGAGGGGGCACTTGACCCTAACATAAATTAGCCCTTAAAAGCTTAATATTTCGCAAAAGAATCTTTGGATGGAAAAACGGCTATCACAAACGCTCAATATTTTTAAACGAACTATCTAATAACACTCCACCCCATGACGTAGATGATATAAAAAATCATCACCACTTCACGTATAGGGTAAAATCTAAAACAATTCTTTTTCAAGATTCTATATGACCATTTTGTCGGAAAATTTCAACTTTCTAGTTCTGTGTTTCTGAGCTTAACCGAAGACAAATGCACAGACAATACTAACCCCTAATACAACTTCTTAGTGAGGAAGTTTATTGAGGAAGAGAGCAACGGTGGCCGAGTGGTAACAGCCCTGACTTACAAATTGTAGGTCGCGGGTTCAAACCCAGCCAGGCGCATTACTTTGTGTAATTAATTTCATCACCACTGCTCTCGAAACGGTGAAGGAAAACATCGTGAGGAAACCGTCATGTCCTAGAACCAAAAAATCGAAGACATGTGACATTCACTAACCCGCACTGGGCCCGCGTGGTGGATTACGGCCCATTCCCTCTCCTAGAGAGGAGGCCTGTGTCCCAGCAGTGGGAACAGTAAAAAGCTAATTATGCTAATGAGGAAGTTCACAGTTTATTATAGATTAGCACCGCATGCCCCATAAAAGTAAGAACTATGATACAAATTAAAATTTGCACCATGCTATAAAATTAAATGCAAAGTACATTAAAAAAAAACCTATTAAAACACAAAATAAGATTAATATCAGTTTTAAATGTAATACAAAAGAATGCAAAGAAAATTATATTAAAAATACACGGAATAATCTACACATTGCTAACGGTTGGTCTGTGGAACTTTCCAAATGAATCGTATGAAAAGTGTTCCTACACTTGCCGCGGAATTTGGTGACATCAGGTGAAAAGAAAGAAGGAATCAGAGGAAAGAAGGAAAGAAGACAAAGATCGAGAAACCTCACCTGAATGGCTTATTTTGCTAGCACAGATTGTCAAGTAACAGAACTCATTAAAAAAATACACAGACAGACGGACATGGCGAAACCATATGTGTTCCTTGATGAGTACGAAACCCTAAAAAGGCTAGGTACGTACATTCTACAGTTAAAATTGGAAAATTACAGCAAAAAGAAAAATTTGCGATGTAATACCGTACCTAATCTGTATATTGGTACATACCCCACAAATTTTCGAATCCTCGTTCATTTAAAATCCCACATAACATGTTTCTGGTCACAATTCTGAAGTTACAACATGTTGGAGTTACGAGTATGAACACAAAAATACGGAGCGGCGACTGGCGAGTTAGTCAGTTTCGGAACACGTGCTCATGCATAACTGTATGTGAGCTGATGATATAGGGGAACTGGATGTGGCCAGCCAGTGGAACTATCCTTGAGAGAGGACAGATATGCCTTGTCCTGCCGACAAAACATCATCATCATTTGTGCATCAGGATTAGTAAGCTGAAGTGGCAGTGGGCTGGCCATATTAGTCGTAGAACCGACAACCGTTAGGGTAAACGAGTTCTAGAGTGGAGACCACGTCTCGGCAAACGTAGTGTAGGACGTCCTCAGGCACGGTGGAGTGACGATTTGCGCAGGACGGCTGGCAGAAACTGAAAATAGATCTAAGTGGCGTGCAATTGGAGAGGCCTATATCCAGCAGTGGACTGCAACAGGCTGTTGATGATTTGTGCATCAGTAGGTAGATTATGAATATTCATACAAATAGACAATAGCCGGATGTTTCCTAAGTTAAAAAACGATTTTATTTAGGTAGTCCGTCAGTTAGATTATCGAAAAACATTGGACACGTATAATAAAAAAGCATCAAAGATCAGGAGTGAGGGCTTGTGACGTCACCTCGTGCTAAATTTTTTAGCGAGTAATGACGTCACACGAGTAGATATTCAACGCACTGCATCGTCTTCGATTTTTATTTACGTGAAACAAGAAAAAATACGTGTCCAATATTTTTTGGAAATCTATCTGACGGACTTATTAGATTTTTTTTGAAAGTCTGATTACAGAAACTGATTGTGAGAAATTTGTGGCTAAATAATTACAACCGCACGGCTCGATCTTGAAGGTTAAGCAGCGCTTGCTAGGGCGGTCTGTGGATGGGTGACCACACTAACATACAGAGATTCCTCCGTGCATCAGAACTCACAGTTAACATAAATCGAAGTAAACAAATGCTGAATGTATTTGAATACATCAATAACTGCTAAACAATTTGAAATCAACAATAATATATTTTGTATAAACAAAAGCAAAAAACTCCATTACCTGGGGCCGTATTATGACCTCTTAAAACCATCATGTTTTCGGTGTGAAAAAGAGGCGGAGCTATACAGGACGAATAGCACTATCCTTTTCTCACACAGAAAACATGATGGTTTTAAGAGGTCATAATACGGCCCCTGGCCTTTATTGGAGCGCTTGCAAAACACCGCTTCCTATGCCATCTGACGCGATACTGATCGCACTTCATAGAATGGGAATTAAACAGTAGGTTAGGCTGAAAATCAAAAGAATGTTCTTCTACTACCTGGGTAAAAAATGCTTCGTACTATTATTTTTTTTCTGGATGGGAAATCATCAAATGTCTTCTCCCGCTCTGGGCGGAGTAGAAGGGAGTGTTAGACTCTTATTGACTAAAACCCACCCGTGTTCTGCCTAGTTCCCTTGCGTTCCAGGGCAGCGGTGACTCTTTCGAACAAATTCTGCAAACCAAGTAAAACTAGCGTCCTGCTCTCCTATGTATGTATGTACGAAAAGGATCGAAGATTCATTGATCTTCTATGTTTGGGTCACAAAATCTTTATATGTACCAACTAAATTGGTTCGTTACAAAGAAAGTTATGATCGCGTTTCTGTTTTTTTTTTTTTCATATTGCACCTACCACAATTATTCTCTTCATCACCCAAAGGTTGACTGGTAGAAAATGCCTAAGACATTAAGTCCGCCTCTGTACATTTGTGTGCGTAAAATATTAAATAAATAAATAAATATTATTTAAAAAAGATAACTTGAAATTTATGTCTGTATGGAAAAAAATAAAATGGGTCTAATTTATATGTAACACTATTTATCGAAAATGTTTTCAACTAACTTTTAGACCTACATATGTATCCTGCTTATGTGTGTGAAGTTTCATTAAAATCGGTTCATTGATTTCGGAAAATAAGGACTTGAAATTTTGTATGAAATGCCGTACGGCGTATACGCTCTTATGTGACGCAGACAAAGTTGCGTGGGTCAGCTAGTAGAGTAGTTGACTAAAAAAATCTAATTAGTCCGTCAGATAGATTTCCAAAAAATATTGGACACGTATTTTTTCTTTTTTCACGTAAACAAAAAATGAAACCGATACAGAGCGTTGAAAACTCGTGTGACGTCACTACTCGCTACAATTTATAACGAGCCGTAACGTCACAAGCCCCCACTCCTGATCTTTGATGCTTTGTATCTTCGTCAGTTTTTATAGATTTGATAAAGGAAAAAATACGTGTCCAATATTTTTCTATAGTCTAACTGACGGACTAAACATAATCATATATTTTTTACTCAGGAAACATCCCTGTTATCAAATAAAATCAAACAAGACAAAAATAAGCGGTTTAAAAGTATTAGAGCCACTTCTAGCGACCCTAACTCCGTGCCCCATATAATAATGGATAAACAATAATTTAAATATTATCTGTGTTTACGTTCGCTTAAACAAGGTTTAAAGCGCCTCTTACATAAATACCGGCTCGTGTCCTGGAGCGTGAAATGTGACTTTTCTTTCAGGCGTGGGGTACTGGTTTTCAGTTCAACCTGATATATAGTTTCAGTTCTAAATATCAGGGCCCCAAGTCTGCTATTACAATAACGTCAGAATGGTCCATCATTGATTTCATAATGGTTGATTTTTACAAGTTTGGTAATCTACTAATATAACTAGGAGCTCGTGGCTAAATTATAACAGCCGCACGGGTCGATCTTCTAGTTTAAGCAACGCTTGCCGAGGTTGGTCTGTGGATGGGTGACCATCATAACATAACGAGACTTCTCCGTGCCTCGGAAAGCACGTTAAGCCGTTGGTCCCGATTGTCAGAAGCCAGAAAATCTGACACCAGTCTTGCCAAGAAGTACCGTGTTCCCCAGTTAATGGGTTGTGGAGGTCTGGTAGGCAGCCGCTTCACGTAAAATACTGGTATTCAGCTGAATCCGGCTTGACTGGGAGCCGACCCCAATGTAGTTGGGAAAAGGTTAGGCAGAGATGATGGTAATCTACTAATATAAAAGCGTCATTATGACTTTCCAATGGTCAATCACTGACACTCTATTGAAAGAAATGGCATAGAATGGTAATCTCGCACATAATGACAAATGAATGACAGATGTATGCAGTAATCTGCTAAAATTTTGACACTTCCTTTGATCAGTGACCTACCATTAGAGCGTCATTGTGCAGTGATTGCTTTTAATAGCTCGGTTATCAAAAAGTATTACGAGACCATTGACCGCCCAATGATCGACCATTACGAATTTAGCAGATTACGAACTTTTAGCAAAATCACAACGGGATCGTGATGGAATGACAAATTTATAAAAAATAGTAGACTTGGGGCCCTGGTTGAATGCTTTGAAATATGAGATTACAAAATGTCGAATTGTATTTTTGAAATCACTATTGAATGATTAAAAAAAAATAGTAATGAGATTTTTTTGTTTTTAACTGAGTTCAAAAATAAAGAGCATACATACAACACATAACATTTTAATGGTCTAAAAATAACCATCCTTATCTGAGATATACTTAAAAGTGAAAAAATTGTAGAAACTGCTTCCTCGTTTGCGGAAAATGTGTGGGTTTGTATGCGTACCTTTTTTTTTTTTGATGGGAAATCATCAAATGACCCCGCCCTGGATGGAGCGGTAGGGAGTGTCAGACTCTTACTGACTAAAACCCACCCGTATTCCTCTTGTGCCCTTTGCTTTCCAGGGCCGCGGTAACTCTTTCGAACAAATTCCGCAACCCTAGCAGGCACCGACCCTATGAGGCCCCGTCTACGTTGCTGACGGCTCTTTGAGGCGCGCGTGGAACACGACGCGTCGTCAACTCGGGCCTGGTTGCTATCGGATGGCGAGCCACCCATAGCTCGCCATCCGCAGGCCCGCGCCTACGGTGGCCGGGTATCGCCCTGCGTTTCCCGACGCTCTTCATGTTAGCCCTGCGGTTTGAGTTCTTTATGTGGTGTGTCTATAATAGTACGGAAGGACAATTGGGTAGGCCCAAATGTCCCTACGTACAATTATAGACACATAATGGTAACGGTCAAAACAATAACCATCCTTATCTGAGATATATAATTGTTTTGACGTCAAACAGTTTGAGAGCGGAGGGTTTGTGTGCGTACCTGCGTCATATTCACATAAGGCAATTACAAACTGACATTCGAAGCTAGATTCAATTAATTGCTTTAGCTTCTGCGAATTAGGTTCAGTTATCGGTCCGGTACTGTGCTCGATTTTCGTATAGGATTCGCTTCCAGGAAATGCTACCTGTGATGTATTAATTTAATTTGATACAGCCACTCGAGTTAGGAGGTTATATTAATTCATACACTATTTCTTCTTCTTTACAATTTGACATTCGTCAAACTTATAAGTTTGATGGCGAGAAACGCTTGTTTATCTTACTATAAACGCGAAAGTTTGTAAGTATGGATGTTTGTTACTCTTATGATAAAGAAATGGAATAGAATGGTAATCTCGTAACTAAAAACCTTTAGCAAAATGACAATGGGATCGTGTTGAACTTATGAATTTATTAAAATAGCAGACTTGGGGCCCAGTTATGATGATTAATTGATTCCCCATCCAAGACACGACCTCAGCAAACGTTGCTTTACCCTGAAGATCAATCTGTGACTATGTTATTATTTCGACACGAAGAATGAAAAACAGCCCTGCATCAACGCCAGACTAGTGAAGCTGATCTACTCATTTATGTACTAAGTATACTATGTAGTACTGAGAGCACATAATAAGTGCTAGTGTCGGGTTTGGTCGGGAGCCAAACGATTAATAAAGATCTATGGACGGCGAGCTAACCATCCAATGATGTTAGCTGTGTGGATGGAGGGAACTGGGCTGGTTTTTGTTTTGTTAACTTTTTGAACTAGAAATCTTTGCATATGTCTGGGAAGATTTACTCATTCTCAGCTAATTTGGTTTTCAAGCGTCATGTTGCGTCAGAATGATAATATACAATTGTAATTATTGGCTCTCTGCACGTATTGGTAATAACTGTTAGTGCAAAGAGTAACTGAACTGAATAAATAAATAATAATAAATAAATTTTGTGGGTCTGCCCACAGCACAGCTTCCTGCTGAGAGCCTTGTTACCACAGGCATGACATGCATCCCATTTACCTATTCTCTGGTTTATCCTTCTTACGTTATGATGTACGATGGATGTTTGTTACTCTTTCACGCAAAAATTACTGAACGGATTTGAATGAAATTTGGCACACCGATGGTTTATAACCAGGATTAAAATACAGAATATTTCTGTTATAAATATATATATATTTCGGTTATAATCCTGTTGCCTATTACATAGGAACCGCCCACTGATTTTTCTTCACTGATCTTTAAGTAAAATCAGTGTTTTTTTACCGTCGAATCAGTAGTTCCCTTGTTCCAAACGTGACCCTAAATTAATATACGACTAGCAGCGCACCGCGGTTTCACCCACGTAGTTCACGTTCCCGTGGGAATACGGGGATATATATATAGCCTATGTTACTCGCTGATAATGTAGGTAGCTTCCCATTTGTGAAAAAAATATTAAAATCGGTCCAGTAGTTTCGGAGCTTATTCGGTACAAAAAATCAAACAAAAAATCTTTCCCCTTTATAATATTACTAGTTGCTGCCCGCGACTTCGTCCCCGTGGAATTCCCGATTTTAAAACATTATTTATCACTGCTTCGCTCCTATTGGCTTAAGCGTGATGATATATAGCCTAAAGCCTTCCTCGATAAATAGTCTATTCAACCCAAAAAGAATTTTTCAATTCGAACCAGTAGTTCCTGAGATTAGCGCGTTCAAACAAACAAACAAACAAACTCTTCAGCTTTATAATATTAGTATAGATAAGTATAGACAAAATCTCAATACTCAATTCTTTATTGCATTCCACAATGTAGGCTTATGTGATAAACATTTTCAAAAGAAACAATCGTGGACCCTGTAAAGCACAGCAAAGGAAAGATATGTATGTGGAGATGAGGTGATATGATTATAATTTAAATTATTCTAAAAACATTTTTGTTTATTTTATGCATATTTCAAGGATTTATCATTTAAATAATCGTTGACACTGTAGTAACATTTGCATATTAATCGTTTTTTAATTTGTTCGTGAATAGGTGGAGCTTTTTTTTCTGTCTCTAGATTATTGATCGAAGCTCTAGACAGACAATTTGGGGTTCCAAGGGCAATTTGGGGTGGTTTTGAAAAATGAATGATTGACGATATATATTTTTTAATTATTTACTTATCTATCTATAATTATGAAAAAAAATCACACAAAAGCGCTTTCTGTAAAAATGTTGCCAGACGAATCTACGTAGCTTACCCTGTGAAAAAGTTATCAGATCTCGTATAAAGCCAAGCTCTAAAGACTGCACGCTCTAAACCTACAAGCTAAGTTCAGTCGAAACTTGTGGCTTGGCCGTTTTATATAACACCCAATGAACGAATGCCTATGAAATCTTCGTGATGGTAGCAAAACGGCTTTCTAATTTTAACTATTTTGCATCATCCAAAGCAAAGTTATATGAGTTCAAAAAAACGAGGAAGCGTTTCGAGTAAAGCTAGGTAGTGCCCTTGCGCTTCGCTTGGCTCGTCTTGGCTGGAGCACTACCGTGCCCCCAGATACTTATACAGGGTGTTTGGTAATTAAGTGCGTTCCATCAATGTTTTTTTGCACAACGATACAATGGTAACAATTTTGTCCCCGAAATCGTTGGCCGCAATTTTATTTTCTCAGTCATCCATCATACACAGACAAAAGCAAAAAGATATCTACAACTTATTTTCAAAAGAAAAGCTGCAAAATTCTGGCAAAATCATTATCATGTGCATCTATCATCATCTGCCTAGCCTTTTCCCAACTACATTGGGGTCGGCTCCCAGTCAAGCCGGATTCAGCTGAATACCAGTATTCTACGTGAAGCGGCTGCCTACCAGACCTCCACAACCCATTAACTGGGGAACACGGTACTTCTTGGCAAGACTGGTGTCAGATTTTCTGGCTTCTGACAATCCGTAACGACTGCCAAAGATCTCCAAATGGCAGCCGGGACCAAAAGCTTAACGTGCTTTCCGAGGCACGGAGAAGTCTCGTTAAGATGGTCACCCATCCACAGACCAACCTCGGCAAGCGTTGCTTAACCTAGACGATCGACCCGTGCGGCTGTTATAATTTAGCCACGAGCTCCTTCATATCCATCTATGTATTGTTTATATAGATAGCCATCAATGATCAGGGCAACGCTGCCTCAGGCTACTTACTGACTTCGAATATGCCTTATGTGCTGTAATGGACGTTTGCATGCAACTGATGCCTCTATTGATACTGTTTAATTGCATTTCATCTTGATTGACATTGCAATCGACTAGAGATATCTCCTGGCGGTATAATCATAACGTAGGAGTGTCTGTGCTTGATGTTCGAAGCTGAAACCTCAATACAAATATACCTTTTTTCTGGATGGGAAATCATCATATGACTTCTTCCGCTCTGGGCGGAGCGGAAGGGAGTATCAGACTCTTACTAACTAATACCTACCCGTGATCCTTCATGTGCCCTTCGCGTTTCAGCGCGGTGACTCTTTCGAACAAATTCCACAACCCTAGCAGGCAGTCAGGCACTGACCCTATGTGCGAGGCCAAAAAGGCTCCTATCTCAGTATAATATATGCTGCGATATTTTAAAAAATAAAAACATCACAGCACTGGTATTCTGATAGGTCCTGTACAGATTGTCTTTTAGGCCTTAATGCAAATTATGCCACGGATACACTAACGGAACACATACTAAAATGAAATATATAAATAGATATAAAGAATTCATAAAGGAAAAAATGATACATACATACAATAAATAATTTAAAATAGCCCAAACCCGCCGACCGCCGTGGAGACCGCATCTCGGCAAACGTAGTGTAGGACGTCCTCAGGCACGGTGGAGTGACGATTTGCGCAGGACGGCTGGCAGAAACTGGATGCGAGAAGCCGAAAATAGATCTAAGTGGCGTGCAATTGGAGAGGCCTATGTCCAGCAGTGGACTGCAACAGGCTGTTGATGATGATGAGCCCAAACCCCAAAGGCTCATTACTCCAGTGTCATTATTTTCTGTTACTCAAAAGCCAAGAAATCTGAAATAATTCTTGCCAAGTATCGAGTACTTTTAAAAGAGTCATTGCCTCTGAGTTTGTTCCGGTTATTCTTTTCAAGGTACTTGTTTAACAAAAACTCATTTAACATGTTTTCTTTTTGACAAACCCGAATTAATAGAAAAAAATGTATAACAACCCTTTTTTGATCGCGCGTTAAAAATAAATATCATTGATTGCATCACTACCAAAGGTCACGAGAAATTCGAAAACCTTTAAAACCCCAAAAGGTATTGCTCCTCTCCTAGCTTTTATGAGCTCATCTCGCGGTGGAAACTTGCCAGCTATCTAGACAAACGACCTTTCATTACCTCGATCTCATCTTACAACACTTTGTCATTATAGATGGCACGAATATAATCAACAAACTCTTGATGGTACAACGATAAAGCGATAGATGGCGCTAGTGTTATTAGCGGCTTATTTTTGAACTTTTCAATTTAACGGTTATTAGTTTAATTCTGTTTATTGGATTTCAGTAGAAAATAGAATGGATCCCAGTACCTAAGTAAAGTTGACTGGTTAAAGACTGAGACTGAGTAAAGTGTTACTGGATAAATTTTGCAAAATGCCGGAGGTGATAAAAAATGTCTTGAGAGATTATAAACTCTTGATAAATCGTCAACTGAACATTTCGAATAATTTTCTACGGATCGTAATTTGATAGTCTTTAATGTCCCGAATTCATTCTGTCTGAAATTGTAGAATAACTTTATTTTGCTCCGTTTTTTTCGGTTCCGTACCTACCCAAAAAGTAAACCGAGACCCTATTACTAAGACTCCGCTGTCCGTCCTTCTCTCCGTCTGTCACCAGGCTGTATCTCATGAACCATGATAGTTACAACAATCTTCACTGATGATGTATTTCTGTTCAACAAAAAATACTAAAAACAGAATGAAATAAATATTTAAGGGGGCTCCAATAAAACAAACGTGATTTTATTGCTCTTTTTTGCTCAATTTTAATAATGGCGCTTGAAACATTCACAGAATATTGAATTATATATTCACTTTAGAAATAAATAATTAAAATAAAACAAATATGTCAGGGACCCCATTCAACAGACATCATTTTTTTCCGTTTTTGATAGATATTGATTCGGAACCCTTCGCAAGCGAGTACGATTCGCACTTTACCGGTTTTTCAAGTATTTTAGGTCAGCTTTGAGGCTAACTGGACACAGCTCAGAAAATATTAAATGGAACAACTGACTACGAATAACAAGGAAACCGTACATCTTCAAAACATCATCATCAAAACGCCACCATTATCATTCCAACTCGTCACAAGACTACGTCAACTTACTAGGGTTGCGGAATTCGTTCGAAAGATTCACCGCGGCCCTGGAACGCAAACAGCACTAGGAGGATCACGGGTGGGTTTTAGTCAGTAAGAGTCTGACACTCCCTTCCGCTCCGCCCAGAGCGGGAGAAGTCATTTGATGATTTCTCATCCAAAAAAAAGGGATAGGCCTCCCCAAGTGTCACCACAAAGAGCGGTCCCGTGCGTGTCGCATCCAGCAGATTCCCGTGGCCTTCACCAGAACCTTTCGTTCCCATGGATTACCAATGTTCACACAAAACCCTGCCCCATAAGAAAACAATCAATAACATTCAATTAACTTAATAACCGACCATAATCAAAAACCGAAACCGAACCGCCGACAAGAAATTATGAAAACCCCTTCCATGAAGGGTTGAAGAGTACATCCCAGCATTATCCGATAAGATTGAACAACACCCGTAAAAAGATACTATTAAACCCCGTTACAAAACATAATTAACCCTTCCACCCCCAGATTTCGCTCCCATTCAACCCCCTGAAACTTTGAAACCACCCTCTAATTTATTAAAGGAACATTTCGCAATATCCGCTGTGTACCGGAAGTTGGGACATCAAAACAAAACGCGTTGATCAATCTTTGGATTCTATTCTTGTCTTTGTTGGCTCACTTCCTTGTTCATGGTTCCGTACAAATTAGGAGTCTTCAGTTAATTTTGTTTTATTCGATTTTGATTTGTTTTTATTGTTACATCTGGGTTTTTGTTCTGTTGTTGCTGCTTTTGTATTTAAATTTTTATTCTGTTTCACAATGCTACTGACTTATAAGTTTCTTTTTTTTTTAAGTATCGTAACGTATTTGCATGTCAGTTGAAATTGTCAAACAAAATTTAGGCTTTTTTGACAGATTGCAAATGACATACGAATGTGAACTTTGCTAAAAAATAGTTGAATAGGGATGTTTCCTGAGTTAAAAAAATAAGATACTATTCAGTCCGTCGGTTAGATTATAAAAAAATATTGGACACGTATTTTTTGTTTTTTCAAATCTATAAAAGTTGATGTAGACATAAAACATCAAAGATCAGGAGTGGCGGCTTATGACGTCACGTCGTGGTAAATTTTTTAGCACGTAGTGACGTCACACGAGTATTCAACGCACTGTATTGTCTTCGTTTTTTGTTGTGTGTGTCCTAGAGGACACAAGGTATTTTTCCTTTTTCACACAACAAAAAACGAAGACAATATCTAACCATCATCATCTTCCTGCCCTTATCCCATGTTACTTGAGGTCGGCGCAACACGTTTTGTTCTTCCATTCTGTCCTGTCAGCCGTCACGCTATCACTAACTCCCTTTTCTCTCATATCACTCCTCTCCCTTTCCATCCATCCACATTTATATTCATAACCCTTTTAGTTACACGCGATTCATTCCTCCTTTTCACATGACCATACCAAGATCAGCGGTTCCCATTCAACTTTTCCGTCACTGGCGCCACTTTTAAACTACCGAAATGTCGCAAGACCCCACTCCTGATCTTTGATGCTTTTCATCTTCGTATTTTTTTATAAATTTGATAAATCGACATTTTTCAACAATCTAACTGACGGTCTAAATATAATCATACTAGCTGCTGCCCGCGACTTCGTCTCCGTGGAATCCCCGATTTTAAAACATTCTTTATCGCTGCTCCGCTCCTATTGGCTTAAGCGTGATGATAGCCTAAAGCCTTCCTCGATAAATGGTCTATTCAACCCAAAAAGAATTTTTCAATTCGAACCAGTAGTTCCAGAGATTAGCGCGTTCAAACTAACAAACAAACAAACTCTTCAGCTTTATAATATTAGTATAGATACATATTTTTTACTCAGGAGACATCCATAATACAGGAATCCTTGTCTGTTTACGATGAGGCCATTGACCTATAGTGTTTCAATAAGAAACCTATATCATTATGTCTTTTCTTACTACTTGCAGTACCTTTTTTTTTCTGGATGGGAAATCATCAAATGACTTCCCCCGCTCTGAGCGGAGCGGAAGGAAGTGCCAGACTCTTACTGACTAAACCCACCCGTGATCCTTCTTGTGCCTCTTGCGTTCCAAAGCCGCGGAGACTACTTCGAACGATTTCTGCAACATCTTGCAGTACCCTAAAAAATATATTAAATAACTGCTTGTCTCAATTGATAAAACTAGGTTAGGAGTCAAAGTGTCGTGACGGACACTCGTGACCAGAGAGGTTTCCGCTTGTATACAAAACTGATCCAAACATTGACTTCGAAACGCTTCTAGAAAAAAAATTATTTCGTTTTTGGTAACTCCATTAAAACATTTAATAGAGAGAATGAAATAGAGGTGATGTTATTACTATGAACATGTTTTACCAACTATACGTAAATTGTACCTACTAGCAGCGCCCCGCGGTTTATCCCGCATATTTCCCATTCCCGTGGGAATTCAGGAATAAATTAAGAGAGCTACGGACCTTTGTATTTACTGATAATGTAGCTCTTCATTGGTGAAAAAATGCTTAAAATCGGTCCAGTAGTTTCGGAGCTCATTCGGTACAAACAAACAAGCAAAAACATATTTCCTCTATATATTAAGCACTAGCAGCGCCCCGGGGTTTCACCCGTGTTGTTCCCGTTCCCGTGGCAATACGGGGATAAAATATAGCCAATGGCACTCCACAATAACGTAGCTTTCTATTGGTGAAATTACTCCTTACAACGTCACAAACTAACAATCGTTACCTCTTTACAATATTAGTATAGATAGATGTGTACCTACCTACTAAATATTTTTTTACCCATTTCAATGTTGATCCCATTATATTGTGGATCATATTCGTAGTCATCATATTGCCGAGGTCGGTCTGTGGATGGGTGATCATCTCAACATACCGAGACTCCTCCGTGCCTCGGAAAGCACGTTAAGCCGTTGATCCCGGCTGTAATTTTTAGATCCTTGGCAATTTTAACGGATTGTCAAAAGCCAGAAAATCTGACAATAGTCTTGCCAAGAAGTACCGTATTACCCGGTTGATAGGTTGTGGAGGTCTGGTGGGCTGGCGCTCCACGTAAAATACTGGTATTCAACTAAATCCGGTTTGACTGGGAGCCGACCCCAATATAGTTGGGAATAGTCTAAACAGATGATGATATTCATCATCATCATCGATTTCATCCAAAAGACGTTCACTGTTGGATATAATATATTCAACGAATTATTAAACTTTTAGAATAATCATTTTCATTAATTCAAAATTAACTTTTTAATATAATTGACATACTTAATTGACTTTACAATCTTTTGACATAGTACTTTATCATAGGTTATGTTATTGACTGTTTTATTTTTGTTTATATGTATATTTTGGTGTTACTGTACAAACCCGTAATGTATTATTGTTAGTTGTAATTAATTTATTAATGTACTACATAATTAAAACACAATGTGAATTGTTCATGAATAAATAAATAAATAAATAAATATATGCCTCTCCCCAAGTACTCCCTCACTGTGTGTTCTGTGTGTTCCGCATCCAGCTATCCCCACGGTCTTCACCAGATTATCCGTTCACCTTGTGGGAGGCTGCAACAACCCTGGATCTTTTAATATGCGGTGACTCTAGGACTTTTCATAAACACTTAATTCCTATCACTACTGGAACATTACGTATGAATGACATTCACCCTGTTTAGAGTCTTAGCCAAACTGGCATCTAAGCCGCAGATTATAGGTTCGATTTTCGTATGTCTACATGAAAAATCTTCCAATATTTCAAACCTTCAACACCGGCCCCTTCTACCATAGGACATCTAGACGCACTGTAGGTTACCATCCCTACCTTGTAGCTATTCCATCAATTCGCACCAAGCGTTTTCAATCGTCTTTTATAATGCGCACAGCAAAGGAGTGGAACTCTCTGCCTGCGTCTGTGTTTCCGAACGCATTCAACCCTGATCTCTTAAAAGTTAGAGTGAACAGGCTTCTTCTGGGTAAGCTCATTCCATCGTCGACTTTGTCTCTGTCACCTGTGACTTAGACTAGAGTCAAGAGCAAATCCATTTCACAATAAAAAATCCTTTATTATTGCTAGTTTGACTGCCTATGAGATACACCACAAAAAAATCGTTTATTGGTAAAGAATCGCAAATGAAAACACATTAATTTTCTTCTTATTGTAATACTGATAAGGATAATACGGCAACCACAAGAGTATTAGAATGTACTCTCGATGATTAAAGAATATAATAGAATAAAATACTCTTTATTATGTACACCATATAAGTTACAGAAAATATAGATGAAGAAAACATTACATAGGGTGACACAATAGGCGGCCTTATCGCTAAAAGCGATCTTTTCAAGACAACCTTTGGATGGATTTTAAAAAGAAAAGGAAATACAGTACTGTAGGTAGTAATAAGTGTTCTAATTATACATACAATAAATATACAATAATTAAATAAAAGATAAGATTGACTGGTCACCCATCCAAAACCCAACCTTGGCTGACACAGCTTAACCTCGCAGATCAGCTCATCATAACTGCATAACTTCATAACGAAGATAAGATACAATTAATTACAAACACGTGTTAAGAAGCCTACTAAAATCTCATTGTGCTAAAACAGCAGATAGGCACTCGGTACTCTGTCAAACTAACTTTCGAACTCTCGACCACAAAGTAAGAAGGAACAATGGTCCGCTATGCCATGCGATAAGGTTCCAACTTATAATAAGGAACTTTACTTTCTATAGTTTAAGAGCTCGGGTCGTGAAGTTTTGAGTTATATGCTTGTGGTTTGAGCGTGTAAGAGTTTATGTGGAATAGAAGTTAATTAAATGATTTATTTAGATACATAATGAATATTTAAACATAAGATACCAAAAATGTTTTTCGTTATTATTGATAGACTTGCGTTTGTTAGGGGCTCGTGGCTAAAGAATAACAGCCGCACGGGTCGATCTTCAAGGTTAAGCAACGCTTGCCAAGGTTGGTCTGTGAATGGGTGACCATCTTAACATACCGAGTTTCCTCCGTGCCTCGGAAAGCACGTTAAGCCGTTGGTCCCGGCTGCCATTTGAGATCTTTGGCAGTCGTTACGGATTGTCAGAAGCCAGAAAATCTGACACCAGTCTTGCCAAGAAGTGCCGTGTTTCCCAGTTAATGGGTTGTAGAGGTCTGGTAGGCAGCCGCTCCACGTTAAATACTGGTATTCAGCTGAATCAGGTATCACTGGAAGCCGACCCCAATATAGTTGGGAAAAGGCTAGGCAGATTGATAGACTTGCGTTTGTCCACAGTCTCACCTGGTGCAAAGAGATGATGTGGTCGATGATGGAGCAGACTTGACTTGAATAAACGTATTCACTTAAAGACCTCCAGGATTTAGTTATAAGGAAGCATAGACTCCATCAGGGAATTGTACTCCTTAGCTGTAGGTACTCACAATGAAAGTAGTGATTTGTGGAAATCATGATATAATTTTTTACCGATAGAAAGCTACATATACTTACTATTTTGAGTGATATTGGCTACTGAAACCTGAAAAAATACCGTACCGAAGTGGCGGGAAAATCCTAGGGTAGGGGCAATAAATGAAAATAACACTAAGACGGGAAAAAAACTATAAACAGTCAACAATTTGCCGTCCTTATTGAAATATTTAATTAGGTACTGTTTATACAGGGTATTCCAAAAGTGTGTGGTCAAATAGTATACAGTACAGAAATGAAATAAAGTAATAAAAAAACACTCATTTAAAAAAGATACTCTGCAGTTCGTAGCATCGAATCTGTGATTAAACTAAAATAAACACCAGTTACTGCGTCAGACAGCTTGAAAAGTGTTTTTTCTAATCTTGTTATTCATTTTTTTGAGGTCGGGTTTTTGAGAAACCGACCAAGTGCGATTCGAACTCGCATGTAGATAGTTCAAAATAAATCTCATTTTTGTAACATATTAATTTCAATTTATAGACTTCTAATTGTTTGCCTGATCTCTGGAATAGCTTTAAAACTATAGATTTAAATAATGTGAAAAAATATACTCAACATTTTTGCAATACTCAATTTCATTGGATACGTCTCACGGTACAGATAGAAAAACTTATTTTTTATTATTTAATAATTTTCGCACTAAAAACCAACCCCATTTTCAAAATATATTGATTTTCTTTATACGTCCATGTTTGGGCCATACAAACTTTTACTTAGTACCACAATTCAACTTAATCAGTCCAGTAGATTCGGAAATAATCGACTGTGACATACGGACAGACAGACAGACTGAGTGATCCTACAAGGATTCCGTTTTCATGTAGAACTCTAAAAATTCAGTATTTTTTATTTTATTTTGATAATTTTTCTTAATGGTATTGTAACATACATATACATACATAATACCACCCCTGACTATGACCACGAACTTCTGGGTGTCTTGTATAACAAAATCTAGTATTTAAAATGTGACTGTTGCTATCAATACATTTTATATTTTAAAACTGCACTTTCAATGCACAGAAACGTTCATGAAATAAACTACACTACGGACAAAAAATATGCGTGCAACCTTCACACTTTATTTTTATGTGAATATAAAACGATAAATGAAAATGTATGCCATTTTTATGGCAATAAATATAGTTTATATCACAGAACTGTAATATTTTATGTTTTGCTACAACACTATACCTATTTGAAATTACTTTTGTTTTGTTTTATACAATGTAGGTACTGTTTTGTTTTTATTTGTGTGTGTCATAAAATCCTACAAGAAATGGTGTGACACAAGTAAGTTTTTTAGCATTCAAATTAATAAAAGACTGGATTGAGAAGGCGAAGTATGGGCCATTTTTAGTGTACCTAAAAAGGAACGTTTCAACTTTCTAAATAGATTTGTAAGCTCCCATCATGACGTGACTATTACTAATTGCAATAAAAACCTTATTCCTTTTTTTTTCTTATTCTTTTCCTTTTTTAACCTTATTTTCTCTTATCCTTATCTTTTTTCTGTAACTGGTATATGCTGATAGGGTGTACATAATAAAGAGTATTCTATTCTATTCTATTCTATAATATTTTGAAATACAAATTAGCCTATGAAAGTGTAGGTTTCTATCAGTATTTAATTTTGTTAGTTAAATAAGTCATTCCAGAGATTACTTATTACAAACAAAAACATGACTTTGTAATCTGCGAGAAATTATTTAATAAAAATAAATAAAAAAGAACACTTAAGTTTGGAACTATATAAATCTCTACCATCTGTAGCTACTGGCCAGTACCTACCCAACAGATACCTAATATAGAATCGTATTTTCAAAAAAAAAAATTGGCCCTTCTCCGATAAAAGTCAAGTTCGTCCCTGCAATGAAACATGATTTAAAAAAAAACATAATGCGTCTGCAACCAACGCTAAGTTTAAAATGAGATAAGCCACACAGTTACCATCTCTATCTCCCGGCCTACATTTGAGCCACGCTTTGGTAATAAATAACAGTGAACGCCGCACCAACGTCATTTTATTACTAACAAGGCTGCTTCACACTTGTATTAATAATATTATTTAATAAAAAAAAATATCATTTAATAATTCAATAATCATACAACTTCGTTCGATAAATTAATGTTTGGTATTTCATCTTGTAACTTACATTTTCCTTTGCGACTTTTTATTTCGCGACACGTGTAGGATCATTTTATTTAAAAAAAATTTTTTTTTTTGCTTCTGTTATCTATATTTTTTTTGTGTTATGCAAAAGTGTTTGTGACATGTGATAAGTAAAGACTGTTTTATTTTCCTGTAAGTCGTCCTTTACGTTTTGTTGGTAAGTTTTTTTGTATGTTTATAAATAAGTACAACTTTTTTTATTGAAATAAAAGCTGTAAAACCGATTTCATGAGGCATAATATTTAAATGTTCGAATATAATCTTCTATTAAACTGATAATGCTTTGGTATTCTATAAAAGCAGTGCCGTTATAAAGCCAAAAAGTCATTTTAATAAATACGTTGTATTTCTTTTTAACCGACTGCCAAAGAAACGAGGAGGTTCTCAAGTCGACTGTTTTTTTTTTCTTGTTAACCTATTGTATCTGTAGGGAGTCAAAATACTGGCATTTGTTTTTTATAACTCGTCATATTATTTGACCAGTACAATTGTATGGACTTCAAAAGAGACCGATCTCTGAGTTTGTTTCGGTGTTTCTTCTCAGGGTAGTCAAGAAACACCGGCCTCATCTAGTTTATAACGGCCAAAAAGATTGACGTGTAAAAGTTTTATTTACAACCTATCACTTATCATACAGTCAAATTCATCTTCAGATTTCGTCCCAGTAATTTCATTGTCTGGTCATTTTACACTTGGTCTTCAGTCATGATACTTGTTTTACGGAATAGCAGGGGTTTTAATTAGTGTGGCGGTCTTCAGGGTAGGTCTCAAATCCTCGTTATAGGGTTCCAAATGTTCAGACAAAAAAAACGGCATCCTTATAGGATCAATCGTGAGTCTGGTTGAACGTCTAACACAGCCAATTTGTTACGTATCTCCTGGAATTATTCAGTTGAAAGGAATTCATTTAAACATAATAATAACATATTTTTTTCCAGGATTATTTGAAAAATACCAACAACCTCTTAAGAGGTCATTTTGCTCATTATTATGAACAACTTTTACCATGGGAACAAACCTGAAACAGCAAAAAAAAAAAAAACAGCTGTTCCCTACATTTTGATGAGTTATTGAATACGAACATAAATGTAAGGAACAGCTGATTTTTTTTGCGATTTTTACCCCTTAAGATTGTAGATGTTTTTCAAATAACCCTGTATATATTTCAAATGGTATTAACAAATATATTCGTTTCCGTATCTCCTGGCCTTTTTTTAAGCATAGGAAATCATCAAATGACTTCTCCCGTTCTGGGCGGAGCAGAAGGGAGTGTCAGACTCTTACTAACTAAAACCCACCCGTGTTCCTCCTAGTCCCTTTGCGGTCCAGGGTAACGGCACAGTAGAAATATGGAACAGTACAGAAACTACGAACAAACGGTCGAAACGGCACACTCACACATACGCGCACATCTACGAGGCCCCTAAGGGACTTTCGCGGTGCGCTCAGTGGCGGGTGCCGTGTTCATAGATAATACCTACGCTATTATAATGGCTATAGGTGGACCACTCAGGTTTTCGTTTTGCAAAAACTGTGTACCCAAGCACAGATTTTTAATACTAGTATTAAATCCTTATACCGAAGACTAATTTTAATTTATATTGTATTATAATTTATATAACATAATAATATGGAATAAATTAATCCTTATGAGTATGAAAAAATAAATGACCATAATTTTACGACAACATTATATTCTAGTCTAGTCAAAGGAAATTTAGCCTTCCTACTTATTTTGTGAAGTAAGTACGTTTCTATGTGTATGTTTCACATAGAAACGTACTTACTTCACAAAATAAGTAGGTAACAATAATTTTTCAACATACAGAAATCCTTCATCAAAATTTTAGGGCAGATATTAGGTATAATGAAGAATGTTAACTAATTTTGATTATTAGCACTCCATATTCTCTGTCAAAAATAAAAAATACTAGTGAAAGAATTACTTCGATACGTTAATTAGTTTCCGATTTAGAAGTAAAACAAGTTGCAAATCCACGACGCGGGCTGCCGGTGACGGTGTGACGTCATCGTACAACACGCTCAGTCTGGCTCACTCAGTCCGCTCGCGGTCGCGCGCCTTTACCGTCGAAATTATACCTAAATACTTTTTAAAATGTCCAATCCAAATACTAGGAAATCATGTGTTGTGCCTAACTGTAAAAATACAACTACCAATTCGCCGGAAAAGTTGTTTTTTCTCCTCGCTTCGACGATGTAGTCACATTAAAAATGCTATAGTATGTTTACAGCCATCTCTGCTGGCAGTACAATCTTCGCAGGTTACATTTAAAACTTATTGATCCTTTTCATTGCATTTTAAACTGCAATGATAAGGTGTGGTACGTACGCGGTGTTCTGGCGTGATTCTACATTTAACCATACATACATCACCTACTCTTTTTACTTCAACATAACCAATAGAATCATCGCCATAGCTCTCTTGCCGATCTGAAATAAGTATCAAATAAAAATAAATGGCCTTACGTATTTTGTTAGTAAAAAAATTACAAATAAAAAAAAAGGTTTAGTACATCTGTAACGTTCAATCCACTACATCTACATCCTAAGTACCTATCCTACTTCCTACTAATATTATAAATGCGAAAGTTTGAGATCTTTCACGCAAAAACTACTGAACGGATCTGGACAAAGTCTGGAATAACACGTAGGCTACTTTTAATCCTGGGAAAATGTACAATTCCCGAGGGAAACGGGGGTGAAGCTGCTGGCGGAAGCTAGTTTGCAATAAATCAATGTATGTATTCATTTAAATTTACTAAGAAGAGCGGAACCTACCTTTATATACATACGTACCTACCTATAGCTACAAAACTATAATACCTACATATTTGTTGTCTTAAAGTAAAATTTAATGGAAGGTAGGTACTTCTACTATTTGAGTTGCATTCTTCCAGTACGATATTAGTTGGGTATTTTGTTTTGATAAAACAATTTAGAACAGATAAACTATTAAGCTTAAGTAGTAGCAATAGCAAGGAAAGTTTACTTAGGTAGGTATTTTTGCATTTTATTCATTTTAATAAAACAATCATACATTTTTATTCATTTTTATTCCTCGAATTTCGGCGGCAACGGAATCACTATTTGTTGATAAATAATGCGCAACCATTAATCCATCTATTTTAGGTAGATTATCCGATTGCCCTTTTTCGAATCCTTCATCCATTTATTAATCTAATAATATTTACTATTATTAGACTATTAACGTAATACGCGGACGAAAACACAACAAAATACTGCGCAAGCTATTACACCCACTATAACCGCTGGCCACTGCATACGAAGCGGGCCGCGGCCCGCGAGGCGCGTTGTAAAATGACGTCATAGACGTCACGTGACTGTAAGCGGGTCTCGATATTTTTCGAAACTTTGAATGCCTATAAAATCAAAACTACTAGGTATTTTTGACTACAACAAAAACTAGTGTATTTGTATACATACAGGCTTTACTGAGACAAAATTTCACGCGATTTGGCATACCTAGTAACATTCTTCATTGAAATGGAATAAAATGGCATAGAAATGATAAACAATATTCAGTTTGTATTTTTTTTTACAATGGCATTATTTACATTTTGACCAAAGAAGAAAGTCGCATGGAATAACATGCACTAACGCATTTTCGCGTGACTATTTCTCCCAGTCAACTCCTACCGCAAGTCGTGTTAAAGAACTTCGATCCAATAAAACACTTATTGCAAACATTAAAAGTGACAACCCTAACTCTCTACTGGAGCGTAGGTAATTATTTCAACAAATGGGCTTAGTTTCCATACTGTTCCATATTTTTACTGTGGTAACGGTGACTCTTTTGAACTAATTCTGCAACCCTGGTAATATCCTGGCCTAGGTATGAACCACGCTTTACTAATAAATAACAAAGTACACTGCGCTGCCGTCATTTCGCCGCTAACCCGACTGCTTTACACTTGTGTCTAGTGTTCGTGTACCTACCTACGCTCATTTATATATACATTTTTTTTGAATAATGAGTATTTATTTGTCAGTGTAGTGTTACATTTTAGTGCTTTGATTTTTTTTTGGTGAGTTTTTTTTTATACTAGCTTCCCGTCCGATTGTAAGTCGAAAAATATTCGAGACGTCAATCATTAATAGGGTAGTTGAATAAAAAAAATATTAAACCGTCGGATAGATTTCCAAAAAAAAATAGGACTTGTACTTTTTGTTTTTTCACGTAAATAAAAAGCGAACACGATACAGTGCGTTGAATACTCGTGTGACGTCACTACTCGTAACAATTTTACCACAACGTGACGTCAAACGCCCCCACTCCTGATCTTTGATGCTTTTTATTTTCGAAATTTTTTACACATTTGAAAAGCAGAAAATACGTGTCCAATATTTTTCGATAATACATCAGACGGACTAATTAGATTTTTTTAGTCAACAACCCTATTCTAGGACGTGGTCTGCCCTAGCCTAGTGCCAAGTTTCTTCCTAATCCGTTCAGACGTGAAGAGGTAACAAAAAATCGGTCTGACAATCAAATCGGGGTTGGCGCAGTGTTCGAGCGTTCGGCTGCTGCGCTACGTGTTGCGGGTTCGATTCCCGCACGAACTAATATTCGGATGGCTTACAGATAGTTGTGCCGGATCTGGGTGTCTGGTGAATGTGAGTTTAAATGTTTGTGAACGCACCTACGATACAGGAGTAAACCATAGTGTTGAGCAACGTATTTATTAAAATATATATATATATAATTTTCGGTAAAAATAACCGTCTCTTTGGACTATCTATTTATTTATCGATATTCATTAAAACCAGTTCTCTGGTTTAGGTCTTGAAAGCGTTACAAAAAATCTATATACATACATGTAAACATCTATACTAATATTATAAAGAGGAGAGATTTGTATTTTTGTATGTAACGAATAAACTCAAAAACTACTGGACCGATTTCAAAAATTCTTTCACCATTAGAAAGCTACATCCACCCTGAGTAACATAGGCAACATAGGTAACATATTTTATCCCCGTATTCCCACGGATACGGGAACTACGCGAGTGGAACCGCGGGGCGCTGCTAGTGTATTATAAAGCTGAAGAGTTTTTTTGGTTGAACGCGCAAATCTCAGGAACTCCTAGTTCAAATTGAACAAAATATTTTAGTTTTGTCGAAGAGCGTTGAGCGGAAGGGAGTGTCAGACTCTTACTGACTAGAACCCACCCGTGTTGCTCCCAATGCCCTTTGCGTTCCAGGGCTGCGGTGACTGTTTCAAACGGATTCCGCAACCTTATCCCTGTTGAACCTGTATTTTATAATAATTTCGTTGATTCACAAGTTCATTCCACAACATAGGGTCTCCTAATTCCTGATACTCGGGAGGGGGCTGAAATGGAGTGCCAGTAATGGTCCCATTGCAGCCTCCTCCAGAGACAAGTCGGCCGCTGTGCTATTGCGCAGTGGCTGATGCCTGGGGACGGTGAGCGTGGGTGGCTCGCCGTCCGATACCAGGCTGAGTCGACGACGCGTTGTGTTCCACGCGCGCCTCAAGGAGCCGTCAGCACCGAGGACGGGGCCCCATAGGGTCGGTGCCTGCTAGGGTTGCGGAATTTGTTCGAAAGAGTTACCGCGGCCCTGGAACGCAAAGGGCACAAGAAGGATCACGGGTGGGTTTTAGTCAGTAAAAGTCTGACACTCCCTACCACTCCACCCAGGGCGGGAGGGGTCATTTGATGATTTCCCATCCAAAAAAAAAAAAAGGGTCTCCTAATGACAGCTGCAAGAAAAGTCAATAGCTATGAAGTATCAATAAGCAAGGGAGATAGTTTCATGTTTGCACTATTAGATTGTTATCATTCAAACATAGAGACACCTGTCGTGTCTCAAATTAGACCGGCTTCATCTAGCTTAAAATGACCAGAAATATTTGACGTGTAAAAGTGTTATGTTTAACCTACTTACAAAATAAATATCATTTATCAGATTTTGAACTTCATTTGTCTTTTCTCGAGGTGCCGTGACATGTTTTTAGGGTTCCGTAAACAAATGGCCAAAAACGGAACCCTTATGGATTCGTCATGTCTGTTTGTGTGTCCATCCGTATGTCACAGCCGTTTTACTCGGAGACTTTCAAAGCTACATAAATGAAAATTGGTAGGTAGGTGCAACCTACTAAGCGAAATCCAATAATGCTGTAATGCTATGGAAAAAATATTTTAGGGGTGGCACTCCATACATGTAACTGAGGCATGCAAAAATAAATTCCAACAAACATAATCGTGTGGGGTATCATTGGATAGCTCTTGAAATAGAGGTTTCTAAATAATGTTTTAGTTAAGGCAGTAGTTTTTGAGATATGTGCTTCCGAATTCGTACAAAAATGTGTCGTCGTCCCCTCTAACTTTTAAACTATGAAGTAGAAAATTCTAAAAAAAAATTTGAGCAACTAGAACTTCACAGACATTTCCAACTGAAAATTGGTTTGAATATCACAGCTTATATAAATTTAGAGATATGAGATTTTAACACTGAACTACGGAACCCTTAACTATGCTTGGTCCGACACGCACTTGGCCAGTTTTTTGTAAACTATATCGATATGAATCGGTAGTTAAGGTACATTTCATTCTTGGGGTCATGGGTTCAGAATTACCCATGACCACATTATTATATTAATTATCATTTACGAGGGAAAACATCGTGACAAAGCTAGCTTCTATCAGTGACTTTACCCGTGCGAATGTCGGAAATTATACTACGTGCCTGCTGTATGTCTATCGAGCTGAAAGCCTACAAAACTTAAAATTGGTGGCCTTTTTTTCTGGATGGGAAATCATCAAATGACTTCTCCCGCTCTGGGCGGAGTGGAAGGGAGTGTCAGACTCTTACTGACTAAAATCCACCCGTGATTCTTCTTGTGCCCTTTGCGTTCCAGGGCCGCGGTGACTCTTTCGAACAAATTCCGCAACCCTAGCAAATTTCAAAATACCTAAAGTACTGACTTTCCTGTTCTCATTTAAATCCATCCAAAAGTTGACTTGAAAATACCTATCGCTTTAAGCGAAAAAGCCGCCCATTGTGTTTGCAAAATAAATAGTCGGAATATAAAATTATTATTTGTTAAGAATAGAATACAATACTCTTTATTATGTACACCATTAATAATTTACGGAACAGATAGGTAAATGAAAAATACATAACATTGGATCACACAATGAGCGATACTTATCTAAGTAGGTATATATACAGGGTTATTTGTAAAACACCAACAACCTCTTAGCATAGTATAAGCATAATCAGCCTTTTAATGTTCCCACTGCTGGGACACAGGCCTCCTCTCTAGGAGAGGGAATGGGCCGCAATCCACCACGCGGGCCCAGTGCGGGTTGGTGAATGTCTCATGTCTTCGAATATTTGGTTCTAGGACATGCCGGTTTCCTCACGATGTTTTCCTTCACCGTTTTGAGAGCAGTGGTGATGAAATTTAATACACAGAGTAATGCGCCTGACCGGGTTTGAACCCGCTACCAATAATTCGTAAGTCGAGGCCGTTACCACTAGGCCACCACACTGCTCTGCAACAACCTCTTAAAAGGTCATTATACTTAAACAGCGAAAAAAAAATCAGCTGTTCCCTACATTTTGGTTAGTTATACGAACATAAATGTAAGGAACAGCTGACTTTTTTTTTCGCGATTTCAGGTTTGGTCCCATTCTAAAAGTTGTTCATAATGATGAGTACAATGACCCCTTAAGGGGTTGTTGGTGTTTTACAAATAACCCTGTATATTCGGAATCGAACTCGCAACCGGTCACTTCGTTCACCTACAAACCACCACGCCTATAAATGTGTATACCATACAAAACGATAGCCCCCTTGAGGCCTATACAGCATGTTTGTTTTACGATATACACAGCCTGTTTATTTAGCTCATAAATATTGTAGGAATGCCAGTTTTATTACGAGTTTAGGTTTTTGTGTGATTATGGGCAAAGGATTATGCCAAATTATCATGTTTCGTAAAATATTTTATTATTTTTTTAAATCCTGGCTTCGCACGGGTGCAATGTAGATACTAATGTTTCCTCTACTATAATATGCATGTATTATACATATAAACCTTCCTTAAGAATCAGTCCATCTATTAAAAAAAACCGCATCAAAATCCGTTGCGTAGTTTTAAAGATCTAAGCATACATAGGGACAGACAGACACCGAGAGGCGACATTGTTTTATACTATGTAATAATGATAATGAAGAGGCTCTTGTCTATTCTTTTGAAAAGTAAGTTTTAACGGACTAATTAATTTAATAAATACATGAATTGTCGTCCTTTGCCCATAATCACACAAAAACCTAAACTCGTAATAAAACTGGCATTCCTACAATATTTATGAGCTAAAACAGACGGCGGATAGCGACTTTGTTTTATACTATGTAGTGATTAGCAGCGCCCCGCAGTTTCACCCGCGTAGTTCCCGTTTTCGAGATAAAACGGGAATAAAATAAAGCTTATGTTACTCGCTGATAATATAGCTTTACATTGGCGAAAAAATGTTTAAGATCGGTTCTTTACTTTCGGAGCTATTTCGGTAAAAATAAACAAACAAAACATGTTTGCGCGTTAAAACTGCAATTCTACAATAATAGACAAATGTGTTGCTTGGGAAATTATTGCATGAACGTCTTCCCAGATGAGAAAAACATTTTTGGGTATTGCCTTTATGCAAAACTTATTTCCAAAAAAATCTGGGTACCCAGCCTAATGCCATTGCCTTTAAATTAACCCCCAGATTGTAGCTATTAGGAAACACAGACACTGGCAGGAAATTCAACTCCTTAGCTGTACGCACGACGAAATTATTCCCAAAATATTCTGCGCTTATTCTTTTGTTTTCTTCTTTTAAACGGTCCAATTATATCTTCTTAAAGTTACACCCAATAAAAGAGGTTTAAACACAGGCATGGCTCTTCCATTCTTAACAGCCGTTAAATAACCGAAATCCCTGATCTGCAGTTTAAAAACTAATCAGGTTTATTTCTAGTGATTCGTTTAGTTTAGCTTTTACTACTTGTTTAATTTATAGCTTAACTAGCTTTTGTCCGTCGTTTCACTCTAAATGCCTATATGTTTTTGTTTTTTTGGATTAAAACACATCAAATGACTTCTTCCGCTCTGGGCGGAGCGGAAGGAAGTGTCAGACTCTTACTGACAAAACCCACCCTTATTCCTCTGCCCTTTGCGTTCCAGGGCCACGGTGACGCTTTCGAACAAATTCCGCACCCCTAGCAGGCACTGACTCTATGCGACCCCTTATTTTCTGCGTTAGAATAAAATTCAGTAGAATAGCACCTATTTCCCGTCTACAAAACAGCCGGTAGTAGTAGGTAATAATGCCATACTGTAGGGTTTGCATGACATAATTTGACGTTCTCATATTGGCAGTGAAAAGTAATTAATAAACATGACTAATAAATACCCAAGTACATATTGATTTCCAGCCACATCTGTTTAGTTACAGTGCAAGCCGACCACAACAAAGTTGGTTGAATAAACTATGTGATTGCAATATAAATCAGAAGCTCGAGGCAATAATACTAACAGCAGCATGTCGATCTGTATGTGGGTGACCATCAGGCGTGCGGATGGCGAGCGATGGGTGGCAACCAGGCCCGGGTCGACGGTGCTACGGCAAAGAGATGTCAGCAAATAAGACGGGGTCCCATAGGGTCAGTGCCTGCTAGGGTTGCGGAATTTGATCGAAAAATTCATCGCTGCTCTGGAACGCAAATGGCAATAGGAGGAACACGGGTGGCTTTTAGAGCGGAAGAAGTCGTTTGATGATATCAAAACCACAAAAAAAAGTTTCCCTAATGCTCACTATGCCTCATAATTTCATCTCTGACGAACAGCTTACAAATAAATTAATATTTCACGATGGCAACTTAACTAATAAACAAATACACAGCTTAAGCTAAAAATAATCCCTGTCAATAATTACTTTGGCCTAATCAATCTAAAACAATGCGTAGTTATCTTGATTCAGTGCCGCATGTGACCGCGTGACACCGCCGCCATATTGCTGTTGTCATGCCAACCGATTGTTTCCCGCGCTCCGTGCGAACAGCCGCCATTTGCATGCGTCGCTATTGTTGAGATTTTTGATGAATGAAAGAAATGTAGGTAGGATTTTTTTTTTTCAAGATGATAGATGAACGGGTTATTTCGATGGCGGGATGTGCATATAGCTTTTACTCACTTGGACGACACGGTTGGCGCAGTGGTTGAGCGATTGGTTGCTGCGCTACGTGTCGTGGGTTCGATTCCCGCACGGAACAAATATTTGTATGGCCTACAGATAGTTGTTCCGGGTCTGGCTGTTTGTGTATGTGAGATTGTATGTTTGTAAACGCACCCACGACACAGGAGAAATTCCTAGTGTGGGGCAACGTTTTATTTAACAAAATAAATAAAAACTCGAGTAGGTACGGCAGGAAGAGTCAGAATGTGGAAAATGCTTGTTGTTTCTAGATATTTCTGATATGCAGAGTGTTTAAGTGAGTTTCCTTGCGTGGTTCTGGTTCCACTGCCTTCGACAATCTATCCAGGATTGTTGTTATCATAGACTACTATTGTTGTTATTTAGCCAAGAGCTGTCATCGAATTTACATCGACAGATTATCATAATGTTGACAACACACATAGGTTACAAGTTCGGGCTATCAAAGCCGTAGTCGGAATTTTCGGGGCCAACAATCTTTATGAGTTAACTTTGACAATCACTGACATGCTTGATTTATATGGAAGTATTTGACAGTACCTTCTTTAGCATTGGACCCCACAGCGTCGTTGTGACGTCACCCAAGAAATGCCTTACAACTTATTTTGCTGAAAAACAATAAATAACTTGAAACTTCAAAATACAGCCATTCGGTAGCAAGACTTTTATTCTCGCTTTTACTTCACAAATCGTTTTAAAATAAATGCTCTAAATCTCCTGTGAAACAAGAGTTATTAAGTGCTTATTGCTCGTTAAAGTTGAAACAAAACTGCTTCATGGTACTTATAGGTACCTATGTACGTAAGCCAGCCAACTTGAAATGATACGTGCAACTTTGGTACCCATTTTCTCTTTGCTTTTAAATAGGGATAGGTAATATGTCCAGTGGCATAGCTTGCCTTATTCAGGCCCTGTATCAAAATGTGTTAGGGGCCCAAAGGACTGTAGGTAGTTGTTTTATAAAAGAAACTAAAAATCGATTTACTAGAATAAATAAGATTTCAAATCTATTTTCGTAGTTCGTACAGATGTCACTAAAAAAGCCACTTCTTAATATGAATTCATGTACATGAGTATTAGGTATCTTAATAACGGTTCCAACATCGACTTACAACACCCGCATAAAAATACACGGCCAGTTTATCATAATCAGCTGATCCCACAGCGCTAATAAATCCATATAGTTCTAAGAATGAAAAGAACACATACTAGGTACCACAAGTGATGTTATCGCATCACGCTAGCTATGAGAACTAGGTAACCGTTACATCAATACTAGCTAACGAAGTAAACTCATTAGTATGAGTCCGTTGTTTTATGCAATAGAACACTCATCGGTATACCTCATAAGAATGTAGCCCCTTGTTTATGGAATTACACTTTCTTTCTTTGATGGTATTCGTTAAACGGTCGCCATTTTGAATTCGGTTACAACTGCAAGACAAGGTGGTAACTAGAAACTGGTAGCATCACCACGTTAAATTTTAGACCAATGAAAATAAGGTCAGCCATTTGGTCTCACGAAGTTGAGTTACTGCTAACTGATTGCAGGAAAAAAGTTCGACTTTCTTTTTAAGTTTACAAAAACTGGGACCATATTCCAAAGCGTAAAAAAAAAACATGAACACAAAAATCTAATCACTTTTTAGTGGTACCCCCCCCCCCCCCCAACCTAATCGTATCAATCACATTGGTGTAAACAATAAACAAACATGCGATTTCAGCAATCCCGAAAGATTTGCTATCATTTATTGAAGAGTTCCGTTGTCTGTCTCCGAAACTCATCATCAGATAAATAAAAGATAATAATCTATTAAAGTCTATATTTGACGGAGTTATGCCCGAACATACATAAAAAAATACAAACATCCGCATTGAGAACCTCCTCCTTTTTTGAAAGTCGGTTAAAAACGTCAATGAAAGCTTGTCTAAATGACGCTATAAATTAAAATTTTCGTGCTCGAAATGAGTTTGAACTGAACAAGCGCGTTTACGCATTTGCTTTCTCATCTTTCGAGCTTGAAAACTTCAATTTATGACAAGCTTTATCAACATTCGTATTCCTTTTAAAAGATACCAAGAATCGACTCGGTCTGAAACTGAATGAAATCGTTTCGGAATAGTTCGCTTGAAACTGAGCGCATTCATTTGTTTATTTCAAACTGTAGAACGCGAATGTTTTATTTCCTTTTCGACCCTTAGTTAGGGATGGGTTCTTGATTAATGATCACTAAAATAACTTACACCGGTACAGGCACTGAAAACCTGCCGAAATAGTTTAGTCAAATCTTAATGGCATTAAGCAAACAAGGATTTTTTACAGCTTCCGTTTCTAGAGTCTTAATAGAAAAGAATAGAATAGAATACTCTTTATTATGCACACCATATAAGTTACAGAGAATATAGATGAAGAAAACATTACATAAGGTGACACAATGGGTGGCCTTATTCATTAAAGACCTATCGAAAAGTAATTTCCTAAAACCAACACTGGCAAAATGTAATTTATTTATCTTTGCGACTACAACTAATCCTTTGAATAATTGCATTTTAAGCTATAAATAATAAATATTGCATTTCATGTTCATCATTTAAATAAAAGACGTACGGTTTTTTGTATTATTGAAAGGATCTCATTAGACTACATGAGAGTATGATGAGCAGTGGTGGCCGAGTGGTAACGGCCCCGACTTACGAATTGTAGGTCGCGGGTTCAAACCCTGCCAGGCGCGGTCGTGTCGGTGAAGAATAACATCGTGAGGAAACCGGCATGTCCTAGAACCAAAATTTCGAAGACATGTGACATTCACCGACCCGCTCTGGGCCCGCGTGGTGGATTATGGCCCATTCCCTCTCCTAGAGAGGAGGCCTGTGTCCCAGCAGTGGGAACATTAAAAGGCTGATTATGCTATGCATTAGACTACACTCTCAGCTGATTGAAAGAGATTATGTGGTCGAAGATGAAGCACGCTTGTCTAGAAGTAACCTATTCACTGTTGACTTAAAGACTCCCAGGTTGTAGCTATCAGGAAACACACTCCAGCAGGAAATGTCGTTCCTTAGATGTACCCACAAGAACGGGATTTCGAAAACGTTTTATACGTATAAGTGATACATAAATAAATAACAGCTGGAAATAAACTTCCCAAAAGCATCCTATCATCGATCGGTTCTGTGTTTTTATTGCTAAGCACGTCTGTCCTTAAATTATCCTAAACCAACTTACATACAGTTAAAAACTAACTCTAATTCACACGCCCTAATAGCAATTTGATTAGTTTATCACACACAATGTAATCCATTCCGTAAGTCAGTTATAAAAACTCGCAAACTGTCTAATAATGTTAGTTAACTATGCGAGAATTAGTTCGTTGTCCGTTGTTCAAGTTTCTTATTATTAAACGATCACAGTACCCCCACAACACCCAGAGTTGCAAAATTTGTTCGAAAAAGTCACTGTGGCCATGGAACGCAAAAGGCCATTAGGAACACGGGTGGGTTTTAGTCAGTAAGAGTCTGACACTCCCTTCAGCTACTCCCAGAGCGGGAGAAGTCATTTGATGATTTCCCATCCAAAACAAAACCCCCAAATAGTATTGAAATATGAATAAGTATGATAGGATTTTGTATGCGTCGGGAAATCTTCGACAAGTGCCTGGACTTCTGGAAAAAATACCAGGGACAGTGGGATTTTTACCTCACTAAAAACCACCCCGGTGATTACCATCAGCAACTGGAACTCGTTATCTCTTGAATGACCACCCCAGAACTCCTTCTCTCCAACGCCTGTTAGGGCAAATCCCTCGGGTCATTGTAATATGGACACCACTATACCCACCAAAATGGCCGCCATACAAACAGCTTTAATCTTAAAAGTATTATTGGTCGTCTTCCAGATATCCACATCAGACTGCGCCATGTTCTTTCTACTGCTTCTCATCCTGCCAGGAGTAAGGAGCCAGGATCCTGCGGTGTCTACCTACGAACCTAGGCTACAGCAGCTCCCGTTCAACCCTATCCAGTTTTTACAGCATAAACAAGTCAAGTAAGTTCGAGGCTAAATAAAAACAGCTGCACGGATCGACCTTCAAGGTTAAACAACGCTTGTCAAGGTTGGTTTGCGGATGGGTGACCATTTTAACATATCGAGATCCCTCCGTGTCTCAGAAAACACGTTGAGCCGTTGGTCCCGGCTGTCATTTGTAGATCTTTGGCAGTCGTTACGGATTGTCATAAACTCTGACACCAGTCTTGCCAAAAAGTACCGTGTTCCCCGGTTGATGGGTTGTGGAGATCTGGTCGGCAGCCGCTCTACGTAAAATACTGTTATTCAAATGAATCCAGTTTGACTGGGAGCCGACCCCAATATAGTTGGGAGAAGGCTAGGCAGAGGGAATAATTCAAGGAAGTTTTAAGAATTTTATGCGCTCTTTAGCACACCACCTCTCTAATTCCAGAAGTATTGCAGACATTTTGCCAGTAGTAGAAACAACACAGTTAAAATATTTCATTTGTCTGTAAGTGTCGGAACAAAATATAATCGAGTAATCAGCGATAGGTGATCTTTCTTACATTTAGGAGTTCCCTGATCGGAACAGCAATTCCAGGTATTACCTCAACAGCTAGGGTTGCGGAATTTGTTCGAAAGAGTCACCGCGGCCCTGGAACGCAAAGGGTACTAGAAGGAACACGGATGGGTTTTAGTCAGTAAGAGTCTGACACTCCCTTCCGCTCCACCCAGAGCCGAAGAACTCTTTTGATGATTTCCCATCCCAAAAAATCAATCCGCCAATCGACTTCCAGTCAAGCTGTAAGTATTTGACATGATGCGACAGATAATAACTATCACCGAAATACCGAAAATATTTAAAAGTAAATAAAGGAAACAAATGTCTATACCGTTTAGTTCCCACAACATCGACTATGTTTATATAGGTAGCTAATATTCTACAATCAAACTGTCTATTTTCCCACCGCGTGAATAAAAACTACTTCTGCCATTGTTCTAACACTTCTAAGCGAAGGGCCTGCCTAGATTGTTACCTCGATACCATATTTACATAACTTAACACCTGATGTAACATGCCGCACAATATACCTACTGCACCTGCGGATACTGAATCTGTCGTTACGTGTAGTAAGGAGACAGAGAACTGACACTAGACTTACCAATGAGTATCGTAAATGATAATAAATTATAGATATTTATTTTGTAAGTAGGTTGTAAATAACATTTTTACACGTCAATCTTTTTGGTCGTTATAAACTAGATGAGGCCGGTGTTTCCTAGCTGACTACCCTGAGAAGAAACACCGAAACAAACTCAGAGATCAGTCTCTTTTGAAGTCCATACAATTGTACTGGTCAAATCATATGAGAACCATGTAGGTTGATGTCTGAAGTGGTATTTTGAGGAAAGTACCACACAGATTTGAGTGGACCTGTCCAGACAGTGCAAGCATTTGTCAGTTACCGAGTAGCTCAAACTTAGAACTTTAAGGAGCTCGTCGATTTGACGATCAATACTAAAGTAAGGACATTTGGGTAGGCCACATCAAGAACACAAACCGCCAGACTAACATGAAATGAACCCCTAACATAGCGATCGACCTTCATAACCCAGTAACAAGGCAGTTACCGCTTTTTGGAGGCAGTCACTCTATGTAATCAGCTGAATCTAATTAGACTGGAAGACCACTACATAATTGGGGTAAGGTTTGGCTGATTGTTTGATGGCGTCCATTTCAATAAACCAAATACATATTTTTCATAGACTCTGGGCCTCAAGTCTGCTATTACAATAGTGTCAGAATGGTCTATTATTGATTTCATAATGGTTAATTTTGACAACTTTGGTAATCTACACATATAAAAGCGTCACTTTGACTTTCCAATGATCAACCACTGACACTCCATTGAAAGAAATGGCATAGAATAGTAATCTCGTACATAATGACAAATGAATGACAGATTTGTACAGTAATCTGCTAAAATTTTGACACTTCCTTTGATCAGTGACCTACCATTAGAACAACATTGTGTAATCATTGCGTTTTATAGCATAGTCATTATATTCTACCACGATTCTATTACGTCACCATTGACCGACCAATGACCGACCATTAATAATTTAGCAGATTACGAACTTTTAGCAAATTGACAATAGGATCGTGTTGGAATGAATTTATAAAAAATAAGCAGACTTGGGGCCCTGGTCTGTTACTAAGAATCTCTTAATGGAATAAAACTCACAATAACACTAGATAAAGGATCAACAGTTAACAGAATAAGGAGACACACGTATTTTCTAATTTATTTATTTCCGTAACTCGATTCAACTTCGACGTATCTCTTCAATCAAATTAATAGTTAATAATACATGGCATAATCAGCCTTTTAATGTTCCCACTGCTGGGATACAGGTCTCTTCTCTAAGAGAGAGAATGGGCTGTAATCCACCACACGGGCCCAGTGCGGGTTGGTGAATGTTCACATGTCTTCGACTTTTTGGTTCTAGGACATGCCGATTTCCTAACGATGTTTTCCTTAGAGTTTAAAGAGCAGTGGTGTTGAAATTAATTACATAAAGTAATACCTTGGCTTGGTTTGAACCCGCGACCTACAATTCATAAGTCGGGACCGTTACCACTCGGCCACCACTTCTCTACAATAGTAACGGATAATAAATGGATTGTTATTTACTGAGAGTTTTCCGCTGTCATGTAAACTTATCCGAATTTCAAAATGATGTACATATATTCTGAAGGGTATATGTTACTATCTAAATAGTAGGTCCCAGTGCCTCGAGGGTAAGTCCCTTACGCGATTCCCTTCGAAAAACAAAGGAAATTGTAGCATTTAGTAATAGCTACCTCGTCCTTTGAAAACATTCAAATACTCCTATAAACGCTTGTAACGAATGATAGTGTTTTCATTCCTAAGCTATAAAGAATTTGGCCAATTTTGGAAAGAAAATGTTACTAAATTAGTTGGTAGGTCGGTCTTTCAAAGACTCGATTTAAAGTGAAATTATTATAAAGTGCCCTATTATTGTGGTTTTGAAAGTATGCAAAATTGTATTCCCACGGGAACGGGAACTACGCGGGTGAAACCGCGAGGCGCTGCTATCTATACTAATATTATAAAGAGGAAAGATTTGTATTTTTGTATGAAACGAATAAACTCAAAAACTGCTGGACCGATTTCAAAAATTCTTTCACCATTAGAAAGCTACATTCACCCTGAGTAACATAGGCTATATTTTATCCCCGTGTACCCACCAGATCGGGAGCTATATTATATATGCGTGGGTGGAGACTCACTTAGCCGCTTTTCATTTATAATTTCTCAACATAGAATGGAATAGAAAACATTTATTCGACACAGACACAACACAAAAACATAACAATGATAAATTTTTAATTGTTGTGTTTTTGTGTATGTTTTTAAAATCATAAATGCTGATAAGTTTTCATGAATCTCTCACACTTTTCCACAAATCATCATCATCTGCCTAATCTGCCTAGCCTTTTTCCCAACTATATTGGGGTAGGCTCCCAGTTAAGCCGGATTCAGCTGAATACCAGTATTTTACGAGAAGCGGCTGCCTACCAGACCTCCACAACCCATTCACTGGGGAACACGGTACTTCTTGGCAAGACTGGTGTCAGATTTTCTGGCTTCTGACAATCCGTAACGACTGTCAAAGATCTCCAAATGACAGCCGGGACCAACGGCTTAACGTGCTTTCCGAGGCACGGAGAAGTTTCACACTTTTCCACAAATGATTCTCAAAATATAACACGGCCATAAGCACTCGTTAGCAGTAAGTTGCCAAGTTTAAATTGAACAGCTAAAGCCATCGGTTTCAAGAGATAGGTACTACGTAGCTGCACTATTGATTTTACATTAGTTTGCAATTATTTTCTTGTAGTTATCGCTGGCTGTAACGTTAAGAGAGAAAAGTCGAAGCGATTAGTCGTTTTAAATTGTATCTTTTGATATTTTTATGCGTATATTTCTGAGATGTAAGCAGATAGGTTACAAAAATAGAGGATAGAGGTTGGATTCCATGTAATAAGACGTCTGAAAAGTTCCAAAAAGAAAACAACACGAAGAGTTCCATCTTGCTGGGGATTTCAAAAACTCCAACACTGACGGAACTGGACATCGACACCTGTACCTTATGTTCAATTAGTTGAATTCAACGAGGCTGCTAAAATACTTAAAAAAAATAAGAATTCAATAGGAATACCAAAATTCTAACCTCTGCCGATCCTACCGGGGAAAGTAAACGTTAATGACATAAAATTAAACCTTTTCCTTAAAAGAATTAAAATAAAATAACTATTCCTTCTGAAAGTCTTCAAGAATTGCCTGAATTGTTAGCTAGGTGTCATCCTAATACTGAACGATCATGGCGCTAACACGCATCGCATTCCTTTTTACGCAAACCCGCTTCATCACTCGTACAGATACAGAGCGCCTTCTGGTTTGACAGGGACCGGGTTTTCGTGCGAAGATCCCTTATTACCAAAACTGCCTTAGACTAGCATAATATTCAAGTATGGACATTCGGAATAATCAGCCTTTTACCATTCGTACTGCTGGGACACAGGCGTTCTCTCTAGGAGAGGGAATGGGCCGTAATCCACCACGCGGGCCCAGTGCGGGTTGGTGAATGTCACATGTGTTTGAATTTTTGGTTCTAGGACATGCCGGTTCCCTCACGACGTTTTCCTTCACAGTTGAACATTCGGCATTTCTCCTTAAAGATCAATCAGCTAGGAAGTGGCAGCGCCTTGTAATTTTGAAATATATGTAAACGTTTCTTTCAAAACTAAAATTTAGTTCATTTCTTTCCAGAAAAGGTCCCATACTCTTCCCCAACGACGCCCCACCACCGCCTCCAACTCCTCTCATCGTGACGTCACGCCCTCTCAGCGAATCTATTGCCAGAAGCGAGCTGAACCCAAACAACAGTCTGGCTGCCCAGTCCCAGTACCACCAGGTCACTTACAGACCCAACTACCTGGCCAGAGGGAAGAACTACGAGCCTTATAGTTACACTCTGGCGACGGTGACACCAGCATATGATTACGAATCGAAGACTGATTATTCTGATGCTGCAACTGTTCAAGGGAGGAAGGAGAATTACTATAAGGATTATGAGGTAAGGAGCAATCTTTATAACGTATTTAAATATTCTTTGGGTTGTCATTAAGAGGCTATGTGATATCGGAATCCACATTTTTTTCCAAGATCAAATCTAGGGAGTCATCTGCCTGCCTAGATTTTTTTGCATATATGTAGTTTTGCACTCTAATTGAATGCTGATGAGTTCCAGCATTTTACCTGAAGTGACAGCCTATTGTGATAAGCCATCGTTCCACAACCCAGTAACTGGGTAACACTCTACTCTTTTGCAAGACTGATACCAGATTTTTGCGTAACGACTGTCGTAATCAGCCTTTTAATGTTCCCACTGCTGGGACACAGGCCTCCTCTCTAGGAGAGGGAATGGGCCGTAATCCACCACGCGGGCCCAGTGCGGGTTGGTGAATGTCACATGTCTTCGAATTTTTGGTTCTAGGACATTCCGGTTTCCTCACGATGTTTTCCTTCACCGTTTTGAGAACAGTGGAGATCAAATTAACTACACATAGTAATGCGCCTGACTGGGTTCGAACCCGCGACCTACAACTCGTAAGTCGGGGCCGTTACCACTCGGCCACCGTAACCAACAGCTTAACGTGCTTTCCGATGTATGGAGGAGTCGAATGATCGCCCATCCACGCACCAACCTCGGCAAGGGTCGCTTTACTTCGAATATCATCAGAATACTGAAGCAGTAAAATGAAAAACACCGTATTGTTTTCATATTTATCATCAATATTTTTAGTATCTGCGATAGTCAGAATCCAAGTCCACAGATATTTTCCATCCAATAATGTCTGAGAACAGGCCAGTAAGCATTTGGGCCGCCTCACATTTGCTTGTTCTTTTCTTTCGGTGACTCGCCAACTTTTCTTAGTTGATCTAGCCCCGGTGTTGGGCCACGAGAAACGAGTATATCTATACTAATATTATAAAGCTGAAGAGTTTGTTTGTTTGAACGCGCTAATCTCAGGAACTACTGGTTCGAATTGAAAAATTCTTTTTGGGTTGAATAGACCATTTATCGAGGAAGGCTTTAGGCTATATATCATCACGCTTGAAAAAGAATGTTTTAAAATCGGGGATTCCACGGGGACGAAGTCGCGGGCAGCAGCTAGTGTATATATAAATATTTATTCACCAAATTTTATTTTACCTGTTAGTATGTAAGTTGATTTGTGTGAAGTGAATGTAGCTTTATAATGGTGAAAGAATTTTTGAAATCGGCACAGTAGTTTTTGAGTTTATTCGTTATATATAAAAATACAAATCTTTCCTCTTTATAATATTAGTATAGATTTCTGCGAGCCAAACTAAACATGCATCATGTTTGGTTTTGCTGACAATGTAATGTCAGCTGAGCTGATATTGACATGCTCAATCCAATATGGCGGACTCTATATTCGGTATCAAATTGGGTTTGCTGAAGTAAATACGAAAAAGCAAAAGATTAGTTACTTAAAGATTTATCCCCAACGAAAAGGAAAGGAGTACGTCTTCCAACATTAACTTTTTGGCAGTTTTCTTTAAGTCCCAATTAAACAGAAGACGAGTCTATGGCCAGCAATCGTTGAACAATACTGACTACCAACTACAACAGATATTTACTAACATTTTGATCAACCTGAGTAACAAAACCGGCTCGATTACTCGGTACTCGATTAGGGATCTCAAAATTGCAAAATCTAATTTATTTTACTTACGGCTAAAAGATTACGGCCGCAATTCGCACCAAGCGTCTTTTGTAATGCGCACAGCAAAGGAGTGGAACTCTCTGCCTGCGTCTGTTTCCGGACGCATTCAACCCTAATCTCTCCAAAGTTAGAGTGAACAGGCATTTCTGAGTAAGCTCATTCCATCGTCGAATTTGTCTCTGTCACCCGCGACCTAGACTAAAGTCAAGAGCATATTCATCTGACAAAAAAAAAAGTTTATTTTTAGCTGTTGTTTTTTTTTTTCGGAAATGATAAAATTATTCAAAACAGTTTTTGTTCTTATTATTTAGAAAGAATTAATGGACTTCATTCATCCAAGTAAGCAAGACTCAAAACGCTCTGGTGTATCACTGATCCAACCGGTTCAAGCCAGAAGACCAGATCAGGTTCAAACTTATGATTTTGTTACAAATTTTCGTTAAACCTTTACGTGGTATTCTTCCTCATGAAAGGTCACCCAAAGGGCAATGGAAAGGGCTAATAAGGTTACCTCGTGTTATCGAATGGAATGAAGATATCCACAGGAGAACCAAGGTTACGGACTTAGCCCAAAGATTTTCCAAACTTAAGTGGCAGTGGGCAATACAGATTGGGTCGAAAGGTTCTGTAATGGCGACCAAATACCGCAAGACGCAGTGTCAGAAGGTTTTCCACAAGGTAGACTAGATGAAGGAGACGCACAGAATGTGATGGCTCCTGAGGTAGCCCTATGTCTAGCAGTGTCTTTGTGTCTTATTTTGATGATGGTAATCTTTAGAATCACCCTATGCACAGTGACTTACAAAAGCGTCTTAAAATTTCGAAATTTTTGAGAGACACTTGTAAATTACTAGGCCAAGTCCACTGCCATCAAACACTCTACGATTCCAGACATAGGAACCGTTGATGGGAAAACCAAGCACAACCGAAGTCTTTTGATTTAAAATCGAATTTTAATGTCATCTTAATTTATTTATTTATATGGTACCTACTTCAACGACTTACTCACTAAAACATACAAAAACAAAAATAACACACAGCCTAAAAGGCATAATGAGATCGTAGTACACATCACTCTCAGAATAATAAAGGGTCAAGTAAGATAGCATTCTAAGATTAAATTTATTTTGACATTAGCCTAAACAAGTATTGGAAGACGAAACAGACGATGGAGACTCAACCAATCAAGTAAAAGTGGTGGATGCCTTACCGGACAGCAAAAAAACTTCTCTTAACTCTAACGACAGTTATTATGAAGTAGAGTTTAGTGAAGAAGATAATAACTTCGATTTTGATTTCACAAAACTGTATGTGAGTTTCTAAACTTAAATACGTTAACGTAAACGTTTTTGTTCCGGTTATTTTGAATATGGTAGGGGTTTACGTAGGTACATAATATGTGTGTTGGCTATAGATATAAAATTAGCAGTATTTGAAGTACACAAGACCAAAGTCGTTGCAGCAGACGATTCTTGGATTGGAGAATATATGCGTTTTGCCAATAGTAAAACAATAAAGGGTGCTCTTCTTTCTAAGAAGGTACTCCTAAGTAATTCTCTTTAAAATTAGATATACATTATTTTTCTAAATTAATTGGAAATCCTCGATCGCCTGTTAGAGATACAACTGTCGCGCAGTGGATAGCAATAGCATGAGGTTGACGTAAACACAATGAAGTAGATAGACTGATTCAAGCTAGATGAATTACTACAAACACAAAATAACGGAACAAAACCGTATTAACTCAGTACAAAGACGCAAATATAAAAACAATTTATTTTTCCGAAAAACCATCCAGGAAAAAACATAAAGAACCAAACAGCTCAGAATACTTGGACTACTATTCAGAAAGCAAACAAATACAACGAAGACAGTTCAGTATGGTATTGAATGAAAAAGATTTCAAAATAAGGCCACTGGAAAGTTTTCATAAAGAGTCTAATGGCGATGGGTGGCATAGACTTAGTGATCATGAAAAAGGACCTCCAAACAGTGCAGAGGAAATTGAAGAAATCATTGGTTTACCACCGCGACGCAGTGTAATGCGAAATGTAAAATATCGTAAGAATGATCTTAGAAAAATCCTGAAAGATAATGAAAGGATTGGAGAGAAACCGCAGGTTATTTTGTTTGATATGTAATTATTATATTATCAGAATCATAATGTAGCGTCATTATCTGTTTAGTTACATTTTCATGAACATTTCTACTTCTTTTTTGAATGGTTATTTAACCATCTTGATCATTACCATTGCCGACAGTAATTATAAATTTCATCACACTAATTTATCATAATTTAACATCATGCCTATACTCCCGGACAGCAGGCAAAAGCGGACACACATTTCGTTTCGCCAATTTCATTTTAAACCATCGTATAAGATAAGCTTATTGCTTTCAATCGAGCTTAAGTCCGTACTTTGGATTGTTACTTGAGGAATTCCAGCAAAAAAAAAAAACAATGAATGTGTGGTTTACTTGACAATCAAACCTAGAATCCCATGCATAACAGCCATTTAAAAAAAAAACAGAATTGCTCAAAATATAGGGAGCGTGCAGGAACTATACAACTTGCAGAAATGTATGGGGCATACGATATTTTTTCACGATTTCTGTGTTGGTCCCATAGCGAAAATTTTTCATAATGAGGAGTACAATGAGAAGAGGCATTGCGTTTATTTGTTAGACGTTATAGTGGTGTAGTAACAGAAGTGTCACTATTATGGTCACTATAAAGTATGTTTCGAATTTGTAACTATTGCCATATCACAGTCTACACCCTGCCAGTTGCCATAAAAGAAGCTTGTAAAAACTACAGGTAGGCACAGAAGTTTAAATGTCGAATTTGTAACCCTAGATGACACAGTCTACGCGTGCATATTCTCGATATCAACATAACTAACTCCGCCAATTTCGTAGCCCCCAACAAAATGAATCCGTGATATTATTTTTTCTCTATTCACTGGCATAAGGCCGGTGATTGATTATGGCTGCTATTGTTGCCGTGGACAAGAACAGGTGTGTTTGTTTATCCAAGGATCACAGCGGGGATCGTTGTAAACGTTTGCCAGCCGCTGGTTATCGGTGATTAATCTATAGTAGTTCTGTTGTTGATATCGTTATGATTGCTCTTCACTTGTACAAGCTTTTGCTACAAGAGCTAATTGTATGGCCGAATAAAAATAGCTCTAGTAGCAAAAGCTGTAACTGCTAGTTAAGAAGCCACCTAGAACGCATTGCTAAAACTTCTGTTCATTTGTTGACTCTTTTTTCAAATAAAAGAACAAAAATAAGCGTTTTATTTTTGTCAAAATTGATAAAGCAAATATACATGACTAAATCTCAGAGACGGAATAAATAGAATCGAAGAAAATCAGTGGACCTGCAATTGATTATCTCCTTGCTGTCTAGAAATTATCTCGATTCTATGTAATATGAAATCGGTGTAGATAGAGATAGAGTAGTGGTTTCTTTGATATACGTAAAATTACAGGATCATTATTCATCTAGCTTGAAATGACCAAAAATATTTGAAGAGCAAAAGTGTTATGTTTAAACTACTTACAAAATAAATATCATTTATCATAGGTTATAAGTATATTTGACGAAAATCATCATAATTTTCCTGCCATTGTCTCATGTTATTTGGGGATGGAGCAACATAATATTAGCTTATTCATTTCGCCTCTGTAATCGTCACGCTATAGTTCTGTACCTTTTCTTTCATGAGACTGACGGAAACACTGGTTGCCTACTAATAAATACGTGGAGTTTCAATTAATTTTGTATTAATTTCTTACAGCTGCGCGTAGTCAAACCTCTGTACGAGATCGATAACGTTCAAAGACATCAGCAAAATGTAGCTCCAAAAGCCAACCCTTATAACTTCAAGGTTGGTATTTTTTACCTCGATATCCGAAATCGTACGAAGGCCTCCAGCAACCCTATTATGATGTCTTAAATCCATCATGATTTCTGTGTCAGAGAGAGACGGAGTTACACAAGACGAAGAGCACTATCTCTTTCCCTCACACGAATCATGATAGCATTAGCACTTCGTAATACGGCCACAGTGCTATAAAATAAATTATGGCACTCAAATGGAGTTGAACAGGACACATAGCAAGGTGCGGTGACGACATGTGGAGTAAGGCAGTGACTGAGTGGCGTCCAAGGACTTATAAAAGCAATGTTGGTTGTCCAGTAGTGAGATGGGCAGACGATATTGATGCCGTCGTGGTTAGAACTTGGAGACTGGCTTAGGCTGAAGCTGGCAGAAGCATAGAGATTGGTACAGGAATGGAGAGGCCTAAGACCAGGAGTAGGCGAGGTCGGACTGTGGATGATAATGACAATAATTACTTTTTTTCAAACAGCATAATGGATAAAGTCACTAGCAATATCAAGCTTTTGAGTAGCAATCCTAAAAAATGTCAAGCTTAGACCAACTTCAATAGTCAAATTTAATACTAGTTTTATTTTTCAGGATACTCCTGATCAGCTTTATCGTAATAAAAACAACGAGGACGAACATGACTACAATAAAGATAGTAACCACGTTAGTAAAATTCTTATTATTTTTCATTATCATTTAAATTGATTAATTACACTATTATTATGAAAGCATTGTACAAGGTGGACTTACAGCCTCAGGCATTTTCTACCAGTTAGAAGAATTTAAATAGCACCTTTGTGTTGCAGGAAGTTCGATTTAATAAATAAACAGAAAAGGAAATCAAAATACATACGACCTTATATATTATAATTAACTTTTAACTTGTAATCATCAATGCCTCTCCAATCGAATATTAAAAAGTTATAATTACTGATCACAATTTTATTCCAACAGGCTGACAACTACGCCTTTTCCTACACAGTCAAAGACCACAAAACTGGTGACGACTTCTCTCACTCTCAAAAAAGTACAGGATCAGCTACTAATGGAGAATACAGAGTTCGACTCCCTGATGGCAGAATGCAAATAGTTTCCTATACTGCTGACGAAAACGGATACAAGGCTGACGTTAGATACGATGAACATCATACCCAAGACAATAGCATCGATTTTGAAAACGACAAAAAACATTCTTTCCGAAATAACGATATAGATAAAACATATAATTACAAAGCAGATAATGCTCACGTAGTCCACCAAGATTCTTTCGAAAACGAGGAATACTTACACCGCCCGCTTAAACCAATTCCAACAACTTACAAAGCGCCTAATAATTATGAACAGACACAATTTGAAAATATAAATGATTATGGAAACAAAAACGATAATTACCATTATTACAGTGTGTATCCAACTAAAACTGCATATGCAGTAACTACGGGAGCTAATATCAATGATCGTACGTTTGATGGCTTATCAGATAACAATAACGATTACTTGGAGCATTACAACACACGAATAGAAAACAATGATGGCATAGAAAGAGCAAAGAACGAATACAAGTTCTCTGATGAAATTATTGATTACTCTTCAGAACTAGACCAGCAATATCAACCTCATAAAAGCAAATTCTCTTCATTTGCCAATAACCAGAACACGCAAGCTCAAGCACAAGTGAGACCGTCTTATGATGAGCTGAAAGATTTGTTTGTGACGAACGTGAACGGACGTCGAAATTCTGCCGTTACTGCATTGCCAGTAGTGTCTACTGTGAGACCTGTGTACGCTGTGACACCAGAAAATATAGTTGCTATTACACCAAAAAAGCCAATAAATAATCTTTACACTAATATTAAGAACATTGTATCTGCAACGCCGACGCCATTCTTATTTTCAACGCCTTCACCTTCGACTCCTCGAAGTTATTTGCTGTCTACAATCGCAAATTTGAAACACCAAATAAGTTTAGCCAATAAGCCAGTGTTGTCAGATCAGTATATTAATAAAATTAATAAATATTTGACGTATTCAAATCCTTCTAAATTAAGCAAGTAAGGGTTGAATTATTCAACTAGTGTTACAAAATGATCGTCTCGACTGGTAACCCTTCTTGATATTGTCGTGTTAATGTTTACTGCAATAATAGTTACCAGTGTCCAAAAGTTACCAGGAGGCCTATCATGACGTCCTTTTTTTCTGGATGGGAAATCATCAAATGACGTCACAACATGTCAACATGACGTCCTACATCTAGCATTATTCCAGTGTGAGAGAGCGAGACGAAGCGATAAAAGACGCATAATATTAGTCCCTTCTCACAATGGAATCATGATGGCATTGTCACGTCATAGTAGAGAGTCGATCTCTTATTGGTCCATTGACAACGTTTTGAAATAACTTCAAGTCAAGAAAAGAAACGTGCTCTCGACTCTTTTGACACATCATACATGTTAAGAATGCAAATTTCTACTAGTTTTTTTAAATTTGTATTTAGTTATAAGGATGAATGTATATTATAATTTATTTTTGTATATTAAAAGGAAGTTGTAGTTTATTAACTGTTTTTCATTTTCCAATTGCCTTTCACGACTTTGTTAGAGTTGGGTTTAAGTCCAATCGGGCAGTTGTAGCTTGTTAGATTGAACCGAACTTGAGTGGCTTGGGCTTTTTACTTTTCAATATCCGTAACGAAACAGAAAGAAAAACTGTTTATAACCCCAGAAAATACAACCAAAATAACTAATACAAAGTTCACAAAAAATATTGGTTATCTGTAAATTCTGTTTGCGGACGATAGTTTAACGTGACAACGACATAACAAAACATTGATGAAATGATCGCGCGTCTCGCTCGCTCGTGCAGCGCTCTCGCTCCGATCGTAACGTTACAATGAGTCATCCTTTTTTGTGCGTGCAGCCGGCGTTCATCGATTTATTAGACTTTGTCACGTCAAACAAACAACCGTGCATTATGGGACATGTGCACCATACTATTTCCAACCACTGCAACTTCTGAGAGCCAGAATCAACAGTAGCAACAACTGTAGTAAAGTAGCTGGACGAGATCGAATTTCGACGCACTGAAGTCTATCGAAATGTTACGATGGTCCCCAATCCATGAACGGACCTAACCTAACTCTTTTCATTAAGTCACGATCCCGGCACCAGCATCAGCATTAGAACTTGAATAATTTCCTGCACTTAACATTATAATCATCTTTTTCAAAACAAAATTCTTCAGCAGAACATAAAGTCTTGTACAACATTAACTCCCCTAATACCTAACATTACGACGGACCTCAGCAAACCGGGGGTAGGCAGTTAACTAGGCGCTCGTTCATCAGTCAGACAACTTCCAAGTTGTAGTACAATATTCCTAATAACGGAAATATTTCGGAAGTTGGGGGATACAGTTGGATTAGGCGGCGAGCAAGACTTTAGTAAAATGGGCAATGTCAAAGTCTAAAAACAATTCATTTATTTCAACTATACCGTTAACATATACGTTTAAAAAAGATCATACCAAGTGTGTTATGCCAAATAAATTTCGGAGCATCAAGATTCTGACAGATCGATCTATAACGACTGCCAAAGATCTAAAAACTAAAACTTAAAAAACCCCCAACACAAAAACCTAGTTTCCCTTTAAGAAGTAAAAAATAATAAATACGTCGCGATCTTTGGCAGTCGTTATAGATTCTCAGAAAACCGTAAATCTGACACCAGTAATAAGAAGTAACGTGTTACCCAGTTAACGGGTTGTGGTATATAATAGGTGGCAAATATATTTGGGAAAAGGCTAGGCAGGTAATGAAATGAAAATTAAATGACAGTTCAACTATTTACTGTACTGAAATTGAACTTATTTCTAAATCTTGTTACTCATCCTCTGCTACTGTAAGTCCCAGAGGTAAAATTACCTCAAGGCTACGTACTGGTTCAAGTTAGATAACTGTTGAGTTAACGATGTTACAGTAATTTCAACTTATATTCCTATGTTCAAGTTACAAAGTTACCGTGTGCTTGTTTACTGAGGATAGAGTTACTGCTTGAAAATAATTACGAGTTTCAGACCTCACTTAAGTTTTAAGAGAGTGAGGTGAAGGTTTTTAAGTTTTTGCTTTGTGTTCTCTTTATAATCTAAGTTTAGAATCGTAATAAATAACGAAATGTTTTTTTTACACAAAATACTTAAACAAAATAAATTATACTGTAAGATAGGGTGGATAGTAATGCAGAGGAGAATAAAAACGAAACTTTCATTGGGTTTTCACTTCAGGTATACAAGTGAAAAACCTCACATTTATGGTTTCTAACAAAGCAACAATTAAAAAAAAAACTGTTAAAAAATGGAGCTCTTCACTACTGCAAATAACGTGAAAAATCCCGGTCTGGGCAAGGGGTATCGTTTTGCCCAGTTACTGGGTTGTGGAGGTCAGATATGCAGTGGCCCCATACAAAACACTCGGACTCTGCTGCATCTGGTTAGAGTAGAACCCAACCCAGCCATAGATCGTAAAAAAAATATATTGAGCGAAAGAAACAAAAAGGAAATTTCCCCCTGAAAAAAGTCAACTACCCTATGCCCTTCACTTGTTTAATTTAACAGCCAATAGGGTAGTTGACTAAAAAAATCTAATTAGTCATAAGTAAAAAACATATATAGATACAGTGCGTTGAATACTCGTGTGACGACACTACTCGCTGCAATTTGCACCACCGCATGACCTCACAAGCTATAAAAAATGATGATGAGTTGAGCTTGTGAAGCTCAACTCATCATCATTTTTTACAGATTTGATAAAGCAAAAAATACGTGTCCAATATTTTTCGATAATCTAACTGACGGACGATGACGATGTACCTAAAAAAGTGATTTCATTTAAATCACTTTTTTAGGTACTCGGGAAACATCCCTATTGCTTTCGTTGCTTAAAAAATTGTAAAATTGGCCCTCTGGTCTCATATAAAACCTTTTAACTGAAAACAACTTTTCCAGTGCAGATCTTGACACTTTATAAAAACCTATTTTATATCTCAGTCACCAAAAGAATTCACACCACCGAAAAATAAAAATATTTCTCCAATTGACTTCTCACTATCGCCAATACGGTCGGAACGAACCTCCTCAAACTTTAAAAAAAGCATTTGAGTCGGTACACTCCTTGAATTTAAAACAGAGCCTGGCATTCTGCTGGCCCAGCTAGGAGCAAGCTTGAACATAAGAGTAGCAAGTATACGGGAGATAACGCTGCGGTCTGTACCTAGCCGATTATTGACAACGATTCTTGTAGTGATGTGCTGCATGATCGATGACAGTTAATTATGATGTCGATATTTTATGACTTGGAATTAAACATGCCAGTAAGCTTCATCTAAATATATATAACTCAAAAGTGACTGACTGACATAGTGATCTATCAATGTACAGCCCAAACAACTGAACGGATCGGGCTGAAATTTGACAATCATGCAGGTAGATGTTATGACGTAGGCATCCAAGGGGATAAAATAGGGGATGAAAGTTTGTATGAAACTTTGTCAATTTTAAACCGATCGGGATGAGAGTTTCAAAATCGGGGGTAAAGTAACTATTCCACGCGGACGAAGTCGCGGGCAATAGCTAGTATTCAATATGTGTCAGAAGTCGGTTGATGTTATAGTACAAAAAGTGTTCCTTTTACCATGATTAATAAGGACTAAAAATAATCACCAGTACAATTTTAAGCTTTTTGCTTTATCATCTATTAACAATAAAGATAAAAATGCATGTAAGCTACTTTACAATATGGTAAACGAATTCCTTATCCATTGTCTGTTAAAACACGTAGTATTGCTTTAATACTGGCCAGCAAATTCCAACTAAGAATCAATATGAATAATAATAATCTCTAGGTTTCCTAAATGTTATCAACCAAAATATCGACAAAAGCATTATTACACACACAACAAAGATCCCATCCCTAAAATTAAAACCACACCTTCAACGATATCTTAATCTAAAATCAGAGTCACGTTCGTTATCGTTGAAAATTATCGATAATTGGCGCATCTCTAGGACAGTAGTGCATGCCTCGTTCGGCTGAGTCGGGGCTGGCGCTGTGCCAGAGATGCGCTTCAAGACTACCCTTACATGGTAACATTGGAAAAAAAGGAAATCATTATTAGGAGTATGTTTTCCCATGTTTTCTGTGTCAGGAATTTTTTTCACGATTCGAATTTTATAGTTGAACCTTCTATAACAATGTTTGATGTAGTTCTCGGCAACATTATTCGCTGACTAGCTGCTGCCCGCCACTTCGTCCCCGTGGAATCCCCGATTTTAAAACATTCTTGATCACTGCTCCGCTCCTATTGGCTTAAGCGTGATGATATATAGCCTAAAGCCTTCCTCGATAAATGGTCTATTCAACCCAAAAAGAATTTTTCAATTCGAACCAGTTGTTCCTGAGATTAGCGCGTTCAAACAAACAAACAAACAAACTCTTCAGCTTTATAATATTAGTATAGACTAGCTTCTGTCCGCGACTTCGTCCCCGTGGAATCCCCGATTTTAAACCATTCTTTATCGCTGCTCCGCTCCTATTGGCTTAAGCGTGATGATATATAGCCTAAAGCCTTCCTCAATAAACGGTCTATTTAACTCAAAAAGAATTTTTCAATTCGAACCAGTAGTTCCTGAGATTAGCGCGTTCAAACAAACAAACTCTTCAGCTTTATAATATTATAGTATAGATTAGATCTGTAAGCGGCTTCGTCCACGTGGAAATTAAAACAAATGAATCAGGAACGTTTTCATCATCATGACTACATCCGAGAAAAGTCCACTGCTGAACATAAACCTCCTTCTTGTATGTATGGGAAATCATCAAATGACTTCTCCCGCTCTGGGCGGAGCGGAAGGGAGTGTCAGACTCTTACTGACTAAAACGCACCCGTGATCCTCCTAGTGCCATTTGCGTGCCATGGCCGTAGTGACTCTTTCGAACAAATTCCACAACTCTAGCGGACGCTGACCGTATGGAGCCACGGCTTCTTAGCTGACATCTCTTTGAGGCGCGCGTGGAACACGATGTACCTTCGACCCGCAAACACTGCCACGGCTGCTTAGCTGACATCTCTTTGAGGCGCATGTGGAACAGGACGCACCTTCATCGACGACCCAGGCCTGGGCCCCAAGCTATTTTTATAAATTTGTCATTCCAACACGATCCCATTGTCATTTTGCTAAAAGTTCGTAATCTGATAAATTCGTAATGGTCGGTCATTGGTCGGTCAATGGTCTCGTAATACTTTTTGATAACCGAGCTATTAAAAGCAATAACTGCACAATGAAGTTCTAATAGCAGGTCACTGATCAAAGGAACTGTACCATTCTATGCCATTTCTTTCGATAGATTGTCAGTGGTTGAATATTGGAAAGTTTATAGTGATGCTTTTATATTATTAGATTACCAAACTTTTCAAAATCACCCATTAATGAAATCAATGATAGACCATTCTGACATTATTGTAATAGCAGACTTGAGGCCTTGGTTGTTATCGGACGGGGAGCCATCCATCGCTCGCCATCCGCAGGCCCACAGACCTGCTACTGTCGTCACACTGACCATTCCTGTGCCTCTCGAATCCAGAAGATTTACTATTTAAGTAGTATGTGAAAGTGTCAAAGTGTGTCAGTTAGTTACGCTAACTAGGACCGGAGGACCATCACTAAATATTTACTTCAGAGATGGCCTACCTTTGGCTTTTGATCTAATTTATGTAGATTGAGTTTATGAAGTAGGCAATTTTATGAGATGTAATCATTAATAGATCTTGTTTAACGTTTTAAACTGAAAAGGAAAGAAAACAGCAAGAAACAAATTGTGATTTATTTATTTAGGTTGGACAGTCAAACTAGCTTTCCCAATAGACTTTGTCCTGCCAGAACGTTGGCTTTTTGTAAGAAAAAATACATAGAAACAAGTTGGAGAACCACCTACCCGGTCCAATTGAAACTAAACCATCCGTAGACTTACACAACACTTACAGAAAATTTCGTCAAATTCGGTCCGGCTGTTTAGGAGATCAGTACAGGTACACTTACACAAATGCAGAAGACTCTATTACATCTATACGATAATTAAAATAGAAGAGTCTGTTTGTAATATCCAAATAACAACTTTTCACTAATTACATATGAAACTATAATTATAGATAATAATATTGTCTTACAATTATATTTTTTGTGCTTTATTTAAAACACCTAAAACATATGACCCAAGAGCTGGCTTTTACTTTGGCCAGAGGCTAAGCATTGTCATTCAACGTGGCAATGCCGCCGATCTATGGGGCAAACAACATATAACATATTATTAAAAATATCGTGCGATGTTCAAAAGGTGCACGGCCCCTATGCTCATGAATGAACCATTACTTAATTACCATTAATGCAATTAAATTCTACTGTTAACACAAATTACGAGCCTCATTTAACAATTATGACGTAATTAGTGTTATGTTGACACAAAGCACGCCATGTGGTCCTTGCAGTTAGATTTATTCATTAATATTTATAACTAACCTGTAATGTCCCACTGCTGAGCTAAGGCCTCCCCCCTCTCCTTCCATTTTTACCGGTTTTTACCATCTCCTGCCAATTCCTAAGAAAGACATCTAAGTCGTCGTGCCATCTCCTTCTTGGTCTGCCTCAGCCCCGTCTCACGATTTCAGGGCGCACGTTTTTGTCTCACAATTTCACCTAATCTATACTTATAATAAATCTGTAGAGAGGTCAATTCTGTACAAGGAATATATTTTCAAAATAACTATCAGGGGGTGATTAGTGATCGATACTGGTGCCAAAAATGCAATCAGTAAAATTTTTGTCTGTCTGTCTGTCTGTCTGTATGTTCTTTATAGAAACAAAAACTACTCGACCGATTTTAACGAAACTTGGTGCAATTATTCATCATACTCCTGGGCAGGTTATAGTATACTTTTCATCACGCTACAATCAATAGGAGCAGAGCAGCGAAGGAAAATGTTGGGAAAACGGGATCACATAGTGATCTATCAATGCACAGCCCAAACCACTGAACGGATCGAGCTGAAATTTGGCATGCAGGTAGATGTTATGACGTAGGCATCCGCTAAGAAAGGATTTTGATTAATTCTACCCCCAAGGGGATAAAATAATGAACGTTTAAGATGAACGTTTGTATGAAACTTTGTCAATTTTAAACCGATCGGGCTGAGAGTTTCAAAATCGGGAGTAAAGTAACTATTCCACGCGGACGAAGTCGCTGGCAGAAGCTAGTGTAAAATAATTCTATAAATAAACTAGTTTCTACCCGCGGCTTCACCCACGCGAAAGTCAGTAGTTATCCCTAGGGGACGTACTTCCACCATAAACCCAACGCTGTCAGTTCTTCTCTAAAAACCAGTGAAAGAAAGAAAGAAAAATAGCTTTTTTCCCCATACACACACAGAAGAGTATAAATAAACAAACAAAAATAAAAAATATAAAACAATTGGTAAAAAATCACTACATAGTATAAAACAAAGTCGCTATCCGCCGTCTGTCCCTATGTATGCTTAGATCTTTAAAACTACGCAACGGATTTTGATGCGGTTTTTTTTAATAGATAGACTGATTCTTAAAGAAGGTTTGTATGTATAATACATGCATATTATAGTAGAGGAAACATTAGTATCTACATTGCACCCGTGCGAAGCCGGGGCGGGTCGCTAGTAAATAATAAAAAAAGAAGTTAAAAAATTACATGTCAGACCCATTCATGAAAGCCAAACATGTTCAACCCAGACACCGATAAGCAAGACTCCAATTCAGCCTACCAATTGAAAAAATCCGCAGTCAGAATCCGCCAATTAACATCCAAATCGAGCACCGGCCGAATTCATCCATGAACGGGCCCGCCTATGTCAAGAACGGACACTATGTATCCAATCCATAATTCGCCAAAATAAATCAAAATTTGCAAGGTGAAAAAGAAAACTTATAAATAATGCGAGTGAACAAAATGAAGTCATTTAATTAAACTAGACTGATGGCCATCAATTTCATCAAAGTTTACATACAGTCCCCAAAAACGCCCACCTGTCACCACTTCGTAGTGTTTTAGCTGGGAAGAAGAAGTGTCGGTTACGTTTTAAGAACCTGAATTTATACAACAGTATGTATACATAGTAATTATTACATAAAACAGAGGGAAAAGACCGACATAGCAATCATACATTAAGTCACTATAAAACATTGTAAAAAAATAGATTAGGTCAATGTAAAAACGGATTGATCTACATAATCATCAGATTAATAAAAACACACTATAGCCCGGGATGTTTCCTGAGTAAAAAAAAAATGATTCTAATTATTCCGTCAGTTAGATTTCCACAAAATATTGGACACGTATTTTTTGCTTTAGCAAATATATAAAAAATGAGGAAGATAAAAATCATCAAAGATCAGAAGTGGAGGCTTGTGACGTCACGCCGTGGTTAAAATTGTATCACGTAGTGACGTCACACGAGTATTCAACGCACTGTATCGTCTTCGTTTTTTGATTACGTGAAAAAAGAAAAAAATACTTGTCCAATATTTTTTGGAAGTCTATCCGACGTACTAATTAGAATTTTTTAGTCAACTACCCTATATGTATGAGTTCATATATGAACTCATACATACAAACTGTACAGCTTCTCTTGTATCATAGCTGCTTGGAGGTTAGCCTGTACCTTGACAGATTTTTGTTACTGTGAGTCGAATTTAAGAGCGTGTACGCCCTGTGGCATTTCATAAAATTTTAAAGTCACTATTTTGCGAAATGACTGAACCGATTTTAATGAAACTTCACACATATAAGCAGGATACATAGGTCTAAAACTCTAAAAAGTTAAAATTGATTGAGTCAGGCGTTACTTTGCGGAAATCCATTTTAACTTTGAAAATGAAAACAAAATATCTAGTTTTAATTTCCGCGAATATTAGTGGGTTGCAGGTATGCACCTCCCTCCCGCCCGCTATATTATGCACATGCAAGATTACTAGGCAAATGCAAGGATTTTAAGCACATGCAGGAAGGCAATGCAAAACCCAACACCATTTTTTTCATTTTCAAAGTCTAAAAAGTTAGTTAAAAAGATTTTCGAAATGTCTTATTTAAAAAAGTATAACTGGAAATTTGTTTGTATTGAAAATTTAAAATGGGTCTAATTTAACTGTAACACTATTTATCGAAAATGTTTTCAACTAACTTTTTAGACCTATGTATCCTGCTTATATGTATGAAGTTTCATTCTGGAAAATATCGATTTGAAAATTTGTATGAAATGGCGTTTGGCGTATAAGCTCTTAAAACTACAGACCCCGAGCCTATTCCGCCACTATACTGGAATCGGCTTCAACCGGATACTTCTGAATACCCGTATTTTACATGAAGCGACTGCCTATTCGACCTTCACAACCCAGTAACTGGGCAACACGAGACCCTTTGACAAGGCTAGTGTCATTATATTCGAGATGTTCAAATGACAACTACTTAGGACCACAAGCTAATTTATTTATTTATTTATTTCGAGCAACAAGACTCATAGGTGTTAGTAACAATGCACTTAAAACTATATTAGTAAAAAACAAGGACATAAATAAAAAAACAATCAGATCGTGACATCACTGCTGCCGGGTGACAGGCCCAGCCGAACGCCAAATTCAACTTTTCAACTAAACAAAAGAACTGATTGCCCCACTACCCGGTCGACTGTTGAATTTGTATAAAACAAACAATTATTTCAAGAATGAAACAAAACGCCAGCAATACAGTTCATTTCTGAAATGGGAGAGCACAGTAACTGTTACTTGAATATTGTAAAAATGTATATAGAAGTACCATTGGGTCATTAATGAGGCGTATTTGACTGGTAGTGACTGGGTTAGACCAATTGATCCTCGGTGAACTGGAGAGGCCGGTGGTCAGCATGAAAAGTGTATGTGTTTATGATGATTAAAATATGTTAATCTTAATAAAATTGATTGAGTCAGGCGTTAGGGGACGTGTTGACTCGCTGACCGTTGAGTTGCGTTGCTGAGGATGCCTCGTGGAGAGGCGAAACACGTGTCAGTATTGGTGTTGGGTTTTGCTTTGCCTTCCTGCATGTGCATAAAATCCTTGCATTTGCCTTTTAATCTTGCATGTGCATAATATAGCGGGCGGGAGGGAGGTGCATACCTGCAACCCACTAATATTCGCGGAAATTAAAACTAGATATATTATTTTAATTTCCAATTTTTATGTTAATCTTACTTACTATTATAAATTCGATAGTTTGGATGGACAGTTTACTGTTTGTTACAATCAACGAAGCCGCTGGCGAATGCTATTAGCCTTTAACCTAAAAACGAACGATAAGAAGCTTCAAAAATTCAAAAGTCATTTATTCAAACTAGGCTGATAGACAGCACTTTTTGAACGTCAAATTTTACATAAAGACAGTCCCCCAAAACGCCCACCCGTCACCATTTCCTAGTGTTTTAGCTGGGAAGAAGAAGTGGCGCAACAAACTCCCCAGCAACGCATCTGTCTATTGCGTTTTAAGAACTTGAATTTATACAATAGTATGCAAAGTCATTAATACATGACAAAGGTAGAAAGAAATCAATTCACTATAAAACATTATAAAGAGTAGATTGAGTCAATAAAGTAAAAACAGATTGACCTACATAGTCGTAGTAGTAAAATAAAAAACAATATAATATGAACTCATATAACCCGCTAAAATGGTAAAGGTCATACAGATCATCTTAAACCGTCAATCAGACCATCTTTTCTCGGCGTAGACTACGCCATCTAGTGTTGCAAAGCTGAAACTTTTACGTTGTAAATATTAGACCTGTGCTGCCACCTATACTTCCTGCACCCTCCGTTTATGGGAACGTGCCCGAAGTAGACTGTGCCATCTAGCGTTGCAAATTTGAAACTTATAAGTAAAATTTATTAAACATTGACGCGTCTGTGCTGCCACCTATAGTTTCTGCACGTTCCCTGTGCACTAAAATGCTTTACCATTTTTATAGTGTGTAAAAAATAAATAAAATAACACAGTTTTTTATTTATTATTTAACAAATTCTGCATATAACGAACAGTCAAGATGTAGGAACAGAAAAATAGTCACAAAGGCATATGTGCAGGTAGGTTTAAGGTTAATAATTTTAATACAAGACCTTAAATGAACCATGTTTGTAGCCTTTTTCATTCGTTTTCTAGCCTTGTTAATAAATAAATAAATAAATCACGCACGTAATGCACGGTGCTAACAAAGAAAACGGAAAACGCATGAGCAGTGGTGGCCGAGTGGCAACGGCCCCGACTTACGAATTGTCGCAGGTTCAAACCCAGCCAGGCGCATTACTTTGTGTAATTAATTTCATCACCACTGCTCTCAAAACGGTGAAGGAAAACATCGTGAGGAAACCGGCATGTCCTAGAACCAAAAAATCGAAGACATGTGACATTCACCAACCCGCACTGGGCCCGCGTGGTGGATTACGGCCCATTCCCTCTCCTAGAGAGGAGGCCTGTGTCCCAGCAGTGGGATCATTAAAAGGCTGATTATGCTACAAAGACGATCAGCTTGTTGTCATCTACAACATGTCCGCAGTGGTACTTCTACACTATCCTCGTACAGTGGAATGCATTACTGGAATTAGTACTTTTGTTTTATTATATTAAAGCTAATTATTATTGCTGGCAAATGTTTGCATACTGTAGGCAGTGCCGAAATGTTATGGTGATTAAGGTCGTTTTGCTTCTGCCTTAGGAGGTGTAAAAGAAATATGGAATTAAATTTAGTAAGTAAATGAGGGAGGGTTGGTGTGTCGTAGTTTGTAATGGTAGCCTGCCGATCAAGGTACTTGCCGTGCCACTTATCGTCATCAAATCAGCCGAAAGATGTCCACTGCTGGACAAAGGCCTCTCCGAATATCGCCACAACAACCGTGTAACTCTGTGCGTCGCCATATTACTAAGTATAAAGTTCCTCCAAAAATGGGATGGTGCTATTCTAAATACACACTCATTCGTTCACAATTACAGTACCTATGCAGTGACGATATGGAACCCCCTTTTTAACCGACTTCAAATAAAGGAGGAGGTTCTCAATTCGACTGTTTTTTTTGTGTGTGTGTTACCTCATAACTTTGTACTGGGTGTCCCGATTTTGATGATTATTTTTATATTCGAAAGCTGGTGCTTGTCCTGTGGTCCCATTTAAATTTGAAATCTGACGACTAGTTAGTATTTGAGTTATCGCTAATAATGCGTGGCTTCGACTACATTGATGATGCTCTCATTCACTCTTGCCGATGTAAACTAAAAAAAATAAAATTGTATACGATGGTTTGGAAGAGCATCTTAGTATTTCAAGGAGGCCCCTTCCTAGTTTGGTGAAAATTTGATAATGAACAGAGATAAGAAACGGAACTCTTTAGTAAATGATAGTGTAGGGGCACTGACGCATTAGTTTTGTATTCCTCGCACGCGCTGTGCGCGCCGGGGACAGTTCGCCCGAAACCGCCTTCCACTATACACGCGCTCGCAACCTAACCTTGTAACAGTATCATACAGTAAAGACTTATCCAGAATTTCCGTCTATCATATCTATCCGTACACACTTTTTAGATCACGTCGGGGTCACCAATTTTGGGGTGTTCGTGGGCAGTGTGTACGGAGAGAAATGATTATCAGAAATAAATATAACTGTATTAATTTAATCACAAGCAGCCGATCAGTCACGTCAAAAAATATAGTTTCAGTAGACGTCATAGGATATAGGCCCCACACGACAGTCAGGTGCTGGCTGGCGACAGCCACGTCTCAACCATTCACAAACAATTAGAGACTGATCAGCAAATTGACGGCGGCATGCTTGATGTTTTGCAGTTTGTAAACCTTAAACGAAGAGGCTTCTTGTTGGGACATGAATCAACCGTAGGTTCCTGAATATTTTAGACCTGAATAAAAGCTACCTCTCTCTCTTCTTCGTTCTCCCTAAGTATCTGAATCATATGTGTTTATAAACCCCATAATATCAGCTGAAAGTCGCTTCATCAACCGGTTTTATGTTTCTGCATTCGGTGGATTCCTGAGGTCTTCAACAGATCAGGAGTTCAGAACTTACAGTAATTATAAGGTAATCGGATTGTAGTTCCGATCGAATCTGGAACCTAACCTTTCTTATTTATGGATGGGAAATCATTGACATTCTCCGCTCTAGGCGAAACGGAAGGGAGTTTCAGTCTCTTACTGACTAAAACTCACCCGTGATCCTCCTAATGCCCTTTGCGTCCTAAGGCCGCGATTACTCTTTCAAACAAATTACGCAACCGGCATTCGGAACGCAGCTTACCTGGACTCTACACCCTTCAATCTAAACTATGACGCCCCCAACTATGACGTGCCAAAGCCATCATAACTCCGTTGTAAAAAAAGGAATAGTTGTCCTGTATGTTGTGTTTTCTATTCTAGTACCAAATAAATGTCCTGTCTATCTGCATAGTCTGTCACTCCCTCAACGGGTCTCATAGGGGGCCCTATAAAACATCCACCCACCATCATCAAATACGAGGCACCCTAGGAACATCCTACATCCTCATTTCCATTCAGATCAGAACGCGGAAAATTATAGCCTGCGGATTTAAAAGTACTAAAACAGAGTTAGGTATTCAAGGGATCCATTTTATGGATACTATCCGGCATTACTTTACTTTCATCGAGTTTCCCATTCGGTGATAAAGAACTAGAACCTTTTTCTTTGGTTTTAGTTCGCAATACACCATTGCTGTACTAATAGGGTAATGTGACGTCACTTCGTGCTACGATTTTTACCACGCCGTGACGTCACAAGCCCCCACTCTTGATCTTTGAAGCTTTTTATCTCCGTCTCATTTTAATTCTATTTTAGTGCCCTTATAATTTTTTATTAAAAACATGAAGGATTTGTCCTCTTGTACTGGACACGTCTTTGATATATCCATATTTCGCCAGTTCTATGTACTTGAGGGCGAAGTTTTGGTATTGATCGATCAACAATTCCAGACTCTGAACTGCTGACAATATTTCCTTATGTTAAACCCAATCTGACCACCACAACCCAGTATGTAACTGGATAACACAAAAGCGTAAAGAGTGTCAAAGAGAAACAAATGACAATCCAAAGTAGGACCATCGATGTAACGTCTCTCTGAAGCATGGATGGACCTCGGTATGTTACTATTGTTACGAGCTTCGGGTTCGCGACACTAAAATCAGCCGATTAAATAACCAAAAATGACACTTACAGAACACTAATATACACTTTAAACTCACTAATTATAAAACAAAATCGCACTACTAATCACTTATGTTCGCAGTTGAAGATCGCTCTCGAACTTATCACTTGTGTCGCTTATCCAATACTGACTCGGTCGGTTTTTTTTCTTTTTTTATGACGTGACCACTCGCAGTTCAGCACACTAAGGCTGGTTACTGCTTAACCGGGCAATCATAGGACTCGGTCGGTACATGTGTCAGCCTTATATATGGCGCCGGATAATTCCAGAACCTTCCATCGTAGAAAAATCTAGAAAGTTCGCGTACACATCGGTCGCGACTGACTAGGGTTCGAGAATTCTAGAATGTTCTAGTATAGAAAAGTCTCGAAGGTTCTTGATTCAGATTCAGATTATATTTATTTTGTTATTTTGTTATTGTTGACTTTACTAGTTCTGCTACTCGATAGTAGATGGCGCTAGTGGTACCGAATGCCGCTATCTTCCTTGCTTAGTGGCACGCAACAATATGGTTAGCCTTCCACGGTCTGAACTCGTCACGCTTTGCTCAAACTTGAACAACGACTTGTGTGGCTGTTATCAATTTATCATTTAGCCACGAGCTCCTCATTCATATCAATAACCATTTTGATATATTCAAATGAATTTTTGCCCTCAAAGCCTCTGGAATACATACAATTACTAACTTTCCCGGAACATTATCAAGTCGTTCAGAGGAACTGTAAAGTTTCAGTTGTAAAACGTTAACGATACTGAGAAATTTAACTGTATGGCGATTCATGTAGAAGCTTACATAAAGTACTTGTAGGTAGAATGTTCGAAAGAGTCACCGCGGCCCTGGAACGCAGAAGGCATTTCCAAGAACACGGATGGGTTTTAGTCAGTAAAAGTCTGACACTCCCTTCCACGCAGAGCGGGAGAAGTCATTTGATGATTTCTCATTACCCATAAAAAAGAGAGGGAAAAGAGAAATCTAGGTTTTACCATTCCACTTGTTCATTATTTTCAATGTTCTGTTATCATGGATGTTCAATCGTTGAAAGACGTTGAGGATAATTAGATGCCAGAAAAACTGACACCGGCCTCAAATCAAGGAGTATCTTATAGCCCCTACGTTGTGGAGATCAGATAGACAGTCGCTCCTTGTAAAATACTGGTTCTCGACTACTACCGGTTATCTATTATATTATACACCCCCAGTTTTTAATTAGTACAAAAAATAACAGGGCTCTGTCCGTACCCGTTACTGATCATATTTGTGTAGTCAAAAGTAAAAAAATAAAAACCTAAAATTGTCCACGGATTTTTTTAATAATTGGTAAATTCATAATAGAATCAACATTCATAACTATTGCTACTAGAAAATACTACGCACAGTGTTTTTCCATTTTAATCGTCATTTATTCATTCCTAAATCAATAGCCTGTACAATATTTTTATAAGTTGAGTGGCATTTTAGGATATAAAAAACGCTAATAACTTTGCTGTTTATGAACATAATTTTTTGAGACTTTTCTTAAATAATAACAAGACCTTTTCTAATAAGCCCTTAAAGTATTTGTACTAATTAAAAACTAGGGGTGTATATTATATATAATTATATATATTAAAAGAACTGTGCCCCAAGTCTGCTATTTTTATAAATTTGTCATTCCAACACGATCCCGTCGTCATTTTACTAAAAGTTCGTAATCTGCTAAATTCATAATGGTCGATCATTGGTCGGTCAATGGTCTCGTAATACTTTTTGATAACCGAGCCATTAAAAGCAATGACTGCACAATGAAGTTCTAAAGGTAGGTCACTAATCAAAGGAACTGTCAAAATTTTAGCAATTTACCGCATAGTCTGTCATTCATTCATTATAGAATCTACGAGATTACCATTCTATGCCATTTCTTTCAATGGAGTATCAGTGGTTGACGATTGGAAAGTTATAATGACGCTTTTATATTAGTAGATTACCAAACTTGTCAAAATCAACCATTATAAAATCAAAGAAAGACCATTCTGACAGACTTGAGGCCCCGGCAGATTGATGTTGAGTAGCATACTTTATGGATAATAAAAACCGGCCAAGTGGGAGTCGGACCCGCGCACCTAGGGTTCCGTACAAACCTTACCGTAGACCTATAAGTAAAAGTTCACCAACCATGACAATCTAGTACAATTAGAAACGTGTACATGTAAAAATTTACGGATTTCTTTCTTTCTGTGCTATAAGACGCTGCTTCGCGCCAAAGTTCAAGATTCTGAGTTCACGGAAAGTACCCTGTAGGTTTTGACTTTTTGAGTCCCTTGCGAGTCTCGAAAATTTGCGAAAATTTGGGGCATTAACGACTGTATCTTTTGATTGCATTGGCTTAGAAATTTGATTCTTTCACAGCTCTGAGGGACAGTAGACCTGAGCAATAGATATAAATTCAAGCTTGATACCTCCACGCGTTCCTGACAAAAAGGGTCTTGACAGACAAACAGACGGACGGACAGTAAAGTGATCCTATAAGGGTTCTGTTTTTTTCCTTTTAGATACGGAACCCTAAATATGGAAATTTTGAGGTAAGTAAAATAAATCAGTAGTCGGGAACCTATTTGCAGCTGAATATAAAATAGCTCTTTAAAATTCCTGACACAAGTAACCACGAACCTTTTAAGTGCGCATTATACACAAAATACTGGAAAATACCACAACTGAGCAGTGGTGGCCGAGTGGTAACGGCCCCGACTTACGAATTCTAAGCCACGGGTTCAAACGCAGCCAGGCACATTACTTTGTGTAATTTATTTCATCACCACTGCTCTCAAAACGGTGAAGGAAAAACCAAAAATTCGTAGACATGTGACATTCACCAACCCTCACTGGGCCCGCGTGGTGGATTACGGCCCATTCCCTCTCCTAGAGAGGATGCCTGTGTCACAGCAGTGGGAACGTTAAAAGGCTGATTATGCTTATGCTTATACCACAACAGCATAAAAATAACAATCCCATTTACCGATGAAACTTTTCAAGTATTTAATAAACTGTACAGTGTAAGACAAAACAATACTCTTTAATAAGGTTGTCGATAAGCCCGATAGTGAAGGGCAAAAGCAGACGATTCCGATGCGACGCTCTTGCTATAGACGCATCGATGATTAGAGTGGCTAGGGACGGGACAGGGTGAGTGTCGATAGTTTTAGAAAAATAAAATTTCTGGGTATTATTCGCTTATTTATTTTTGTTTAAATCTATACTAATATTATAAAGCTGAAGAGTTTGTTTGTTTGTTTGAACGCGCTAATCTCAGGAAGTACTGGAAGTACGGGGACGAAGTCGCGGGCAGCAGATAGTTTTATATAATTACTAGCTGCTGCCCGCGACTTCGTCCCCGTGGAATCCCCGATTTTAAAACATTCTTTATCGCTGCTCCGCTCCTATTGGCTTAAGCGTGATGATATATAGCCTAAAGCCTTCCTCGATAAATGGTCTATTCAACCCAAAAAGAATTTTTCAATTCGGACCAGTAGTTCCTGAGATTAACGCGTTCAAACAAACAAACAAACAAACAAACTCTTCAGCTTTATAATATTAGTATAGATGTCACCGGATCATTGTAAAATGAGTAATATTAATAAATATCTTGAGAGATTGTAAACTGTCATTAACTGAACATTTGGAATATTTTTTACGCATCAGAAATTAATAGTCAATAATCGATCGAAATCATTTTGAGAAATTTTGAACCGACATAAACTAACGACATGTTGGCGGCCTATCAGTGTACGATTTAATTTAGCGGAAAATAGGTCACAGGGACCTTAGGGCTCCTCGACACGGATAGGTTAGGTTCGAATGATATGATGGGAGTTAGAGTGAGCGAGCGAAGCGAGCGAACTTAGCTTCCATTACGGTTAGAATGTTGAAATTATATTAACGTTTCGTTACTTGCTATTCTACAATTTCACGGAATTACTTCAAGAGATTATTTACTATGAAATATTGATGCGTAAAAAAGTGTTCCAAATGTTCAGTTGACAATTTGTCGACAGTTTACAAACTCTCAAGATATTTTATAACCTTACGGAGTTTTCCATTTTCTGGTTACATGTATAACTGGCTTCTGCCAGTGGCTTCGCCCGCGGAGAAGTCAAAAATCATCCCAATGGAATAGACTCTCGAGATAAAGTATCCTATGTCCTATTCCAGAACATGATCTACCCGTGTTATAAGTTTGTTACAGCGGCGTGAAGAGTTAACAAACAGACAGAACACTGTTGTTCTGTGTGTTTGTTTCAGCGTGAACAGTTAACAAACAGACAGAACACTGCTGTTCTGTGTGTTTGTTAACTCTTCACGCTGAAACTATACATTAAATAGCGTAGTCCTTACATTCATTGAAGAGCGTTGTCAAAACTAGACCACTTGACAGTACTTAAAACCATACATATAGTCACATTATTATTTCTACACTACATCACGCCTCGTCAAAGAAATAATTACCTATATTTCACAAATCAATTTATTTTATCTAATTTTATTCTTACATATATTACTTATATACAAACACAAACAAAACAGGACAGCTTATGTACAAAGACGAGTATAACAATAACAATCCTCATTGTCGTATAGAAATAAAATAATTAGTGGATACCTAAGCTAAGTGCAATACAAAGACTAAATTATATGAATTAAAAAAAACAGCACCGGTTCACATTCATAACATTATCAACTAAAACGCTGTTCATAAACGCACCATCAAAATTCAAAATGGCCGCTAAAAAAACCGGTTCCCGCCATCCACAGCCCGCCACACGATGTACATAACCGTGTTAACCAATACAAAATCAATTACGACTCAATTATCCATCGATATGTCGCACCTCTATTCGCCGGGGAAAACACTACAAATAAGCGAGCACAGACGGGCGCAGTTTGCATAATTGCCGCGTCGGGTGGCACCTCTAGTTAGGGTTGATACCTAACTAAATTTAAAACGTGGGTGGGTAGTTGGAAAATTTTGACGTGATGATATTAGATGGTCGGGTTACTGAGAGTGCTGACGGTTTCTGAAACCACGGATCTTGTTACTGATCTCTGGAAACTGTTCAAAGGAAAACAGGATTTTGTTTTATTGAGTTTTTTCGGTGTTTCATATTTCTTTTAATTATTTATTTACCACTAGCTTCTGCCAGCGACTTCGTCCGCGTGGAATAGTTACTTTACCCCCGATTTTGAAACTCTCAGCCCGATCGGTTTAAAATTGACAAAAGATAGACATGCTGTTTCGGGTTATTTTTTAGATAATTTTATGTAGAACATTTCCGTAATACATGATTTCTATGTAACTTTAACCATTAAGGCTACACACGCGACGGAAGCTTAAAAAATGGAGTAACTTCTTCCGTTTTCCCAACATTTTCCTTCACTGCTCTGCTCCTATTGATTGTAGCGTGATGAAAAGTATACTATAACCTGCCCAGGAGTATGAAGAATAATTGCACCAAGTTTCGTTAAAATCGGTCGGGTAGTTTTTGTTTCTATAAAGAACATACAGACAGACAGACAGACAGACAGAAAGACAGACAGACAGACAAAAATTTTACTGATTGCATTTTTGGCACCAGTATCGATCACGTATCACCCCCTGATAGTTATTTTGAAAATATATTCCTTGTACAGAATTGACCTCTCTACAGATCTATACTAATATTATAAAGCTGAAGAGTTTGTTTGTTTGTTTGTTTGTTTGTTTGAACGCGCTAATCTCAGGAACTACTGATCCGATTTGAAAAAATCTTTCAGTATTAGATAGCCCATTTATCGAGGAAGGCTATAGGCTATATTTTATCCCCATATTCCCACGGGAACGGGAACTACGCGGGTGAAACCGCGAGGCGCTGCTAGTTTATTATAAGTATAGATATAGATTTAAGGGAATAAAGTCAAAGTCAAAACGTTTATTGCGAACTAAGTGTATAATGTTGATGTTATGTTGTGTCAGTACTTATGACTTGAATGACGTGAATAAATAATAATAATGTATTTTCAGACCAGAGTCCATAGCTTAAAATTTTAAAACACATACACAATACAACAAAATATACTTAAATAACTTATTTAATGTATCTGAATGACGCGCTGTGCGTCGTCATCCAGTGCCACATCATTGGGCTACCCTAAAATTCTGATTAGAACTTGTAGTTTTCATCCCAAATCTACTATATATATACTACTACTACTATATCTATTTCTACACACAAAATATAGAATTAACCAGCGAGTACCTAGCGACGTTCGAACACGCGTACATCTTGTTTATTCCCGTCCACGGTTTTCTGTAAAACCTTTCTTATTGCTCCGCCACTCCCCAAGAAAGCTACATACCAAATTTCAGCTTTCTCCGACCAGCAGTTTCGATTGTGTTTTGTTTGTCAGTCACTTAGCAACAGAAGTATTGTGTTAAATGAGGCGGGCAGCGGGCACGTTGCTAGTATGAGATACCGAAAGGTGCAGCGTTGGAAGGTCCAGCACAAAAATCAAAATCAAAAGTCATTTATTCAAACTAGGCTGAGCGACAGGACTTTTTGAATGTCAAATTTTACATAAAGACAGTCCCCCAAAACGCCCACCCGTCACCACTTCCTAGTGTTTTAGCTGGGAAGTAGAAGTGGCGCAACAAACTCCCCAGCAAGAGCAACACATCTGTCTGTTGCGTTTTAAGAACTTGAATTTATACAATAGTATACAAAGTCATTACATGCCAAAGATAGGAAAAAAATCAATTATCCAACATGGAAATCATAAATCAATTCACTATAAAACATTGTAAAGAGTAGATTGAGTCAATTAAGTAAAAATAGATGGACGTACATTGTCATAAAAAAAAAAATACACAAAAAAAAACTCATATAAACACGTTCATATCTCTTATGAACTCATATAACCTGCACAAGGTGGACCGTTGGTCTGGTAATGCATGAAGGCCCGCTACAGCACAGGGCCTGGCAAAATAGCGACGCTTGGGGAAGGTCTATGTTCAATAGCCGATGTATTTCAGCTGAAAGGATAACATAATATAGCATAAGCATAATCAGCCTTTTAATGTGCATGCTGGGACACAGGCCTCCTCTCTAGGAGAGGGAATGGGCCGTAATCCATCACGCGGGCTAGTGCGGGTTGTCGAATGTCACATGTCTTCGAATTTTTGGTTCTAGGACATGCCGGTTTCCTCACGATGTTTTCCTTCACCGTTTTGAGAGCAGTGGTGATGAAATTAATTACACAAAGTAATGCGCCTGGTTGGGTTTGAACCCGCGACCTAAAATTCGTAAGTCGGGGCCGTTACCACTCGGCCACCACTGCTCTGCTGCGAAAGGATATTGATGAACTTCGTTTGCAGGTACATTGCAGGTTCCAAAGAACATTAAGTGTACAGACATACAAACAAAATTAACTACTTATCATCAACAAATCAATATTAGGTACAAAGTGACAACCCTTCTCAACTGGGGGGTGACTTTATACTCTTTTGTTTTCGGAGCAAGTTTTAATTTTACTACACTACTGAAGTAGTTTACATTGAATTGTGCAACATGTCAATTAAATAAACAACTAAAGTCAATTCATGTGATAAACCCGTTTAGTTATACAATGGGAAATCTTGTAACTCCATTTGTATTGCGGATTTGAGTGAAAAGATTTCAAGATTCATTCAAAAAGCTGACCTCGAAAAACATGGGACTGCTTTTAGGTATGCCAAGTTTTGTCAGGATTACAGAAGGAAACAGAGTTTGAGAAAAACCTATAAAAACTAAATACCTACAATTGCCACATTTAATGGCAATAGTACCTAATTCTTCAGGCAAGGAAAAAACCAGCCCACTAGGCCTCAAGTCTGCTAGTATAATGGTGTCAGAATAGTCTATCATTGATTTCATAATGGTTGATTTTGACAAGTTTTGTAATCTACTACATAATATAAAAGCGTCACTATGACTTCCCAATGGTCAACCACTGACACTCCATTAAAAGAAATGGCATACCTACATAGAATGGTAATCTCGTACATAATGACAAATGAATGACAGACGTATGCAGTAATCTGCTAAAATTTTGACACTTCCTTTGATCAGTGACCTACCATTAGAACGTCATTGTGCAGTCATTGCTTTTAATAGCTCGGTTATCAAAAAGTATTACGAGACCATTGACCGACCAATGATCGACCATTATGAATTTAGCAGATTACGAACTTTTAGCAAAATTACAATGAGATCGTGTTGGAACGACGTAGGTATTTACAAAAAATAGCCGACTTGGGGCCCTGGTCACGCAAAGTGTCGATCAGTCGGCGAGATACTCAATTTCCAATGCTTAATTCAGAAATCAGGGCTACAGATCGGACGTGCCTGTCCGTCTCCCAAAGTACTAATCTTCAGTAGATATGCTAGAGGACACACGAAGATGGCGAGGAGACTAGTTGCCTAAAAAAATAGCCTTCGGGCAAGTCGCTCGATCAAAGACAACGCCAGAACATTTCCTAGAAACACAAAGATCAAAGTAGTATTCTCGAACAATGTTTTCCGGGAAAGCAGGAGAGTGTATTTGCTAACGGTCACGCCGTATTAAAGTTGAGCATTTGAAAGTCATGCCCGCGGCTCCGCCCTCTTGTATGTCGAAAAGTATCCCAAGGGAACATAGTCCGGTGATAAAAGTAATAGCTCGTGTGTTATTCCAGACAATAATCTACCTGTGTGTCAAATTTCATCAAGATCCGTGCTGCCGTCCTGGCGTGGTTGAGTAACAAACATCCATACATCGAAATTTTTGCATCTATAATTTCACGCGGTATTTTACAATTTTTCGGTGACAGCTATCAGAAACAGTATCTGACAGGGATAACTTACGCAAAATCAAAGTATTCTCAAAACGTAAAAAAACTACCAACCCTCCAAGCTATTTTTACTACAAGCTAAATAAAAGAATTCATACCTAACTAACTACAGGATTCCAATTATTAACTCTGTTACCTAACTACATGTAGGTACTTATCTCTCAATTGTAACAGAATTTACTCAAACATAAAAATATCAGGCACTTGATTTTCACCAGTTCAGTTGAAACAAGTGAGTCGATCTTCGATTACTCGTTTTATCCGCCGGCTGATACCTGTAGCCAATTATTTTCAAAACAACGCGGATCACGGAAGCGAGGGTAGGAGGAATTAATTGACTTGTGACGTCATAGTTCCGTTTTGTTGTCGACAAGCTCTTGTCTGCGGTTTTCCTCAATTATTTTCTCTTTTTTGTCATTATTTTTAATTAAATTAATAAGATTGAGTACGATAAAACTTATTAAAGGTCACATTTAATCCTTATTCATTTTCATTAATCCTTCTTCGTAATACACGCTACGCACGTTATGTGCTCTGTAGTTTTGCAAGCTGCAGAGCACATCGTAAGTATATACTAATGGGTACGCTACCATTGTGGAGATGTCTTTGAGGAGTGGTTGGGCAGGCGCCACTGTGTCCTCATCCTTCGTTCTTCATCTAACGCAGATGCTTATCGGGTACAGTTTGGGCCTGCGGATGGCGAGCTGTGGCTGGCTCGCCGTCCGATAGCAACCAGGCCCGAGTCGACGGCGCGTCGTTTTCCACGCGCGCCTCAAAGAGCCGCCGTCAGCAAAGAAGACGGGGCCCCATAGGGCCAGTGCCTGCTAGGGTTGCGGAATTTGTTCGAAAGAGTCACCGCAGTCCTGGAACGCAAAGGGCACAAGAAGGATCACGGGTGGGTTTTAGTCAGTAAGAGACTGACACTCCCTTCCGCTCCGCCCAGAGCGGGAGAAGTCATTTGTTGATTTCCCATCCAAAAAAAAAACCGGGCACAGTTTGACGCACCAGATATGTTTCGGAAGGTACCTGTTTCGGATTCGGCAGGAGGACACGTCCGGGTGTCACGGCGTGAAGATCACTAGGAGGACACGATGAAGCATACGGTGAAAGAAGAAAGAAAAAGCGTTTATTTACCACAAACAACGACAGTTATTGTTCTAAACTAAACCTTAAACTATAGTGTTAGTACATCTTAATTTATGTTAGTCAAGATAACTTCAGCCCAACCCTGCTTGGGCGTAGCAACGCCGTGTCCTCCTGGCGATCGGCGATGGGGACCTCCCGCTTACGGCTCTGTGACCTCCAACGAAACAGTAATTCTAACGAAGAATAAGGCAGACCGCGTGAGGGATATGGAAACCTCACGACCCAGCAGCCGCATGAAAAGGACGCCCTGAGCGTTGGGAGTTGCAGGGTGATTCTCGGCCACCGAAGCGTGGACTTGAGGATAAGGAGCAATGGGTGGCTCGCCGTCCGATAATTGGTTCAAAAGAGTCACTGTCTGGTCCTGGAACACAAAGGCCATTCGGAGGAACATGGGTGGGTTTTAGTCAGTAAGAGTTTGGCACTCCCTTCCGATCTGCCTGGAGTGGAAGAAATCATTTGATGATTTCCCATCCATAGAAAGCTAATAAGGGCATACTAAGGAATTATTTTTGTTTTTTTCCTACAGTGTCCCAAAGCCATAAAAAAAATATTTACTTTATAAAACATCCACCATCTATAGAATACAATGCTTTATCAATAAAATCGTTGAACTTCTTGTACATTGTTATTTACATTTTCTTTTTCTTGTTTCCTAAGGGCCGTCTCCACGAGCGAGATAATCGCGACGAATCCGCGCTCGTATCGTCGGTTAATCTCTACGAATGCGCGATTATTCCACCAATGTATCGTCGCGACTCGTACAACTAGGTAAGTAGGTATTCCGCAAATGTATCGTCGCGACTCGTACAACTAGGTAAGTATTCCGCAAATGTATCGTCGCGACTCGTAACAATTAGGTAAGTATTCCGCCAATGTATCGTCGCGACTCGTAACAACTAAGTATTCCGCCAATGTATCGTCGCGAATCGTAACAACTCGTGTAAGTTGCAAGGTAGTTTTGGTGAAAGACTTCAGTGCCAGACAGCGAAATAAGTAGTGCCAAAATAATAACATGTCTACATAAAATAGTTATTTTTTTATGGATGTAGTATTGTGGGGTGCTAGTACAAGTAGGTACGCTAGTGAATCATCATCTGCCTAGGCTTTTCCCAACAATATTGGAGTCGGAATACCAGTATTTAACGTGGAGCGGCTTCCTACCAGACCTCCACAACCCAATACCTACGACGCGTCGTGAAAATCATCTAAATTCCAATGTGAAATATGAAGAATATCGAAAACATCCAGATTGGTTTGAAGAGGAATATCTATTGAATGCCAATAGGGATGTTGCCTGAGTAAAAAATATATTCAGATTATGTTTAGTCCGTCAATTAGATTACAGAAAAATATTGGACACGTATTTTTTCCTTTATCAAATCTATAAAAACTGACGAAGATAATAAGCATCAAAGATCGTGACGTCACTGCCCGGTAAAAATTGTAGCGAGTAGTGACGTCACACGAGTATTTTACGCACTGTATCGTCTTCATTTTTTGTTTATGTGAAAAAAGAAAAATAATTTTTGGAAATCTATCAGACGGACTATTTTTAGTTAACTACCTACCCTATTCCTGCTTTTATGAACTTAAGTTTACTGTAAGCACATTAACAAAGAATGCACTTATATGAGGGAATCATATGGCCCGATAAGTGAAAGATAATAAATAGGGAACGCGCTCGCCGCGCTCTCGCAACGAGAGCGCCACGACATGCGACACGCGGTAGGCGCGCGGCTCAACGATGTGATGACGCCGATGACGTTTCGCTCGCACCGCACTCAGCCACGCATCGCATCATTCGCATCGCCATGTGTAGACACGTTGTAAAAGAGTGTACCTATAGAAATATGTGACTCGACGATAATATCGCCGTGATTCTCTCGCTCGTGGAGACGGCCCCTTACCCTTACTGTAGGTGTTCCTCGTTCCAAATAGGTATCTAAACTTTTTGAACGAATCTAAAAACTTCAATAATTATTTTAGAAAAGTTATTTGATAACTGTGATAGGGATGATATATACTTGCAAAATTCAATACCAGGGCTTCCAAGTACGAGTTCCTATGTAAAAATACCAGGGTTGAAAACTAGGTATAAAATACTTAAAAGTATTTGGTGGTATTCGGTCTAGTTCGTATATTTCCCCTTGTTATTATTCCCCCTCTCCGTAAGTAGTCTCTGCTACAAAAAAGTGAAAACTAGTAAAAAAATTGAAAATACATGCAAATGATATTAATAAGAATCGGAAAAATTTAACTTCCAAGTATTTTTTCGCTGATACTCGTACGATTCGTATATTCTTTTAAATAAGGAGTATAATCGTATCAGCAAAAAAAAAACTTGGAAGCTCAAAGTATTTTTTATTTTTGCAAATACTATTGTGCTCTTTATTCATAAGTCAAGAAGATTCAATTTCCTATGTAAGTATTTAGCAGCTCTGTTTGTGCCTAATAGCATAGCAAATACTTTCACACTTGTAAGTTTTTCTTGCCCTAGTTTAAAAACCTCGTATGGTAAATACGTCTCATCTCTAAACTGTGAAATGTCAAGCCAACGTGGGGATTCTGGCGGGAACTTCGAAAAAGCGCGGTTTGAAATTTTCTTTCAAAATTCCTTTTAATTGTTTTCGGAGGATTTTTGGGTTTAAAGTGACTAAAAAGCTGTTAAATTATATACGGTAGCTCGCCGAAATGGTGGGTAACGAGGGGGGCGGGGATAACCCGCCCGCCCCTCATAAACGTCCTCGGGCTGAGGAAACAAACGAAATGAAGGAAATGGACTGTGGCGAAGGCGGCGGCGGTGAGCGTATGAACCCTTTTATGCCTTACCTCAAGCCAAATTATAAAAGACTTTATCCCGAAAACTGTAATAACACAGAGTTTAAGGTATTTATTGAAGCAAACGGCAAGGATAGAATCGGCAACAAGAGCCCAATTTATTTGAATCATATTTTTTTCAATGAAATAAAAGGTGTGACGGCAATTCAAAGAGTAAACGCTAATAAAATAGCTATTATATTTAAACAGTACAATACAGCTAATAATTTTATTAATAATACTAATTTCTTAACAAAGCACAACATGAGAGCATTTATACCAGCTGCACAGATTGAAAAAACTGGCATCATACGATTTGTTCCTTCAAACATCTCAAATAAAGAATTATATACAAAATTATCATCAATTTATGAAATTATCGCAGTAAGAAGATTCACTAAAAAAGTTGGCCAAGAACGTGTCCCACTGCAAACAGTAAGCATCACTTTTCTTTCCAATATACTGCCAGACAGTATACAATATGACTTATTTTCTTATAGGGTTTTCGAATATGTTCCCCCTTTACAACAATGTTTTAGATGTTTTAAATTTAACCACTCAGCAAGAATTTGTAATAGCAAGCAAAGATGTTCTATTTGTGGAGGTGAGCACTTATATAAGGAATGTGACAAACCAAATGAGGTCTGTTGTGTAAACTGCAGTGGGCCCCATCTAGCAATTTCAAAATTATGTCCGATTAAAATGAAGAAAATAATTGAAAAGAAAACGAAAATTACTTATGCAAGTGCTACCCTGACCAAGAAAATAAATGACACTACAGAATTCCCTCCGCTAGCGCCGCCAAGAATGCAGCCTGTACATAATATTGTAAATAAATCTGTAAATAAGCCTGTACATACCTCTGTAAATAAGAATACTACATATGTAAATAAATCTGTGAATGATGTAAATAAATCAAATGATGTCTTACCTAGTGAAGACATCAAAAATAAAATTATTGACAACAACGATGTACTTATGGCCCTAGTACAGACGTTGGTAGAATTAGGTAATAAGGGAGATAATACACCTACTACTTTAAAAAGTATTAAAGCTACATTAATTAAAAATCTTAAGTAATGGATCCAAATTCTTCTCTATCTAAACTACGTATTGCTCAGTATAATATTCAGAGTGCTAATAGTAAAAAACCCTTATTGTTACAATTCTTAAATAAACAAAATATTGATATTTGCTTACTTAACGAAACATGGTTTAAAGATAACAATTTTAGGATACCTGGATACAATATTTATAACAAAAATTCGAGTAACGCTCATAACGGAGTAGCAATACTAATCAGACCATATCTTAAATATAATATAATAAATACGCAATTTTATGAAAATATTCAAACAGTAGCTTTATCCGTATGCACGGTACGCGGCAGTTTAACTGTGCTCTGTGTATACTGCCCACCAACTAGTGCGCACATACGAATTCATAGATTGCACGACATAATTAAAGATCTTCCTAAACCTATATTTATTAGTGGTGATTTTAACGCCCACCACATTGCATTTGGATGTCTATCAACTAAGAGTCGAGGTCAGGATTTGTATAATATAATCGATGACTTAGACCTATGTATTTTAAATGACGGCAGTTATACAACTGTCAATCGGCCAGGACAAAATCCTTCTGCCATTGATGTTAGCTTCATTAGTTCTAGTCTTGCATCATTGTGTGAGTGGTCTGTGCATGATGATACCATGGGAAGTTATCACTACCCAACTATAACAGAAATTTCATTACTCATAGATAGATATGACATTAGTCCTCCAGTTGATAAGTTTTTGTATAAAAAAGCGGATTGGGAGACATTCAAAAAAGTTTCTAAAACAATATTTAATGATTTGACTCTTAAACTACATGATCCTATTCTAACTTATAATGATTTCTGTTTTCGATTAGATACTCTAAAAGAATTAACAATCCCAAAGCTAACTAAATTGAACAACTTTAAAAGCAGACCCCCAGCTCCTTGGTGGAATGAAATTTGTGAAAAAAGCGTTGTTGCTTCCTATGATGCATTGAAACTATATAGAAGTGAGCCTAGTTTGGAAACCTATTTAAATTACAAGAGAAAAGATGCACAGAAAAAAAGAACCATCTCGGAACAGAGAAAAGTTGGATGGAACAACTTATGTAATAGTTTTAATAGAACTACTCCAATAAGTAAGATCTGGAATCTTATAAAGATGTTCAAAGGTATAAGACCTGGCAATAAATCATATAGAGATGAGTTCATTATTCCATTTTTAGATAAATTATCTGATAACACAAATTTAACTGATTCTGATGATATAAAAAACCTTTTTGATTTAAACAATGATAATCGAAATTCAAAATTTTTATTAGATTCCTTCTCATGGCGCGAATTTACAATGGCTCTGCAAGGTAGACGAAATACAACTCCTGGTTTGGATGACTACCCTTATTTATTGATTAAAAATTTAGACGAATCGGCCCAAAAGATATTTCTTAACGTTCTTAATCTGCTTTGGTATACTAAATCTATCCCGCAATCTTGGAAAACACAATGTGTTGTTCCAATACTCAAGCCAGAGAAACCTCCGCAACTTCCTAGTTCCTATCGACCAATTTCATTATCATCTTGTCTAGGTAAAATTTTTGAAAACATGATTAAATTTCGTCTTGATTGGTATGTTGAATCCAATGGTATCATTCCACATGTTCAGTATGGTTTTCGTCGTGGCCGCAGCTGTGCAGATAGTTTTACTTCTCTCATCTCTGACCTGAAAAATGCAAAGAATAAAAAATTACACACAGTTTGTACTTTCTTAGATGTTCAAGGTGCTTTCGATAGTGTAGATCCTGCTATACTTGTCCAAATTATGTCAAGATTAGGTATTCCTGGTCAGTTATGTAAATGGATTTTTAACTTTTTGAATAACAGGACACTATATGTAAGACATAACAATAAACTATTTGGACCAAAATCTGCTTCAAGAGGTACAATGCAGGGTGCTACACTGTCTCCTTTGCTGTACAATATTTACACATGTGAAATTTGTAAATTTGTAAATAATACTGATGTAAATATTCTGCAATTTGCTGATGATATTGTTTTATACAGCAGCAGCTATAATTTAGAAGTGGCAATTGACAATGTGAACATAGCTTTAAATCAATTATTTATATATTATAATGATTTACTACACCTAAAAATCAACCCATCTAAAAGCAGTGTAATGATTTTTGGCAATGATAGCTCCACAACTAATGTTACTTACAACAGTGAAATTATTCCTAGAGTAAATAGTAAGAAATTTTTGGGCATAATAATAGATCAAAAATTGACTTTTGAAACACATATTAGGCACATTTCCAAAAGCGCCCTAAAAGGTTTAAATTTAATGAAATGTCTTGCTGGTGTATCATGGGGGGCAGACCCCAAAACATTATCATTATTGTACAAAGCAATTGTTAGAAGCCATTTTGATTATAGCTCACTAGCTTATATGTACAGTACACATGTAAATAAATTAGATATAATGCAGAATAGGGCTTTGAGAATAATATCTGGCGCAATGTGCTCCACTCCCATAAGGGCCATGGAAGTGGAGACTAAAATCATGCCCTTAAGTTTAAGAAGGCTATTACTTGCACAAAGATATTCTCTCAAATTAATATCATCAAATAACAGAGAGATAATAAATAAAATATTACCTTCTACTCACAGAAATTTTCAGACACAGACAAAAGTTGATATGTTGAATGGTATTTCCCCAATGTTGTCCAACATCTTACTTGAAATAGACAATAGCTGTTCCAATATTAGAAAACAATTTCCATGGCCATGTTACTCCTTCACATATCAATGTATTTCACATCCTGTAAAAGTGTTTGAAAATACAATTAATAACAATTTAGATATGCTACAATTTTTAGAACAAAACAATAGTTATTATACTTTATACACTGGTGGTAGCAAGAGTAGTGATTATGTTCATGCAGCATTGTATGATCCACACAGAAAATTCTCTCAAAGCTTTGTTCTGCATAAATCTTGTTCTATATTTACAGCGGAGGCATATGCGGTGTATCAGGCATTACTATGTATACGTGAAATAAGTAACTGTAAATACTTTTTAATTGTTTCTGATTCTTTAAGCATGATAAAGGCCTTAAGTAGCCTTACAGTAACATTTAAGTCTAACTTTATTCTTTATTTCATTAAACAAATAATTTACCAATATCATCTTGAACATATACAAATTGCCTTCCTGTGGGTACCCTCTCACAGTGGTATCACTGGCAATGAAATGGCTGATAAAGCCGCATATGAGGGTTATAATTCTGTTGATGTTAAAAATACAATGGACATCCCTATGACTGATTTCTTACAAAGCATTAATCAAAACATTTATGAGTTGTGGTATGAAATATGGAAAAAAGATCAAGATACGAAAGGAAAGTGGTATGGAAGCATTCAAGAAAGATTACCTATTAAACCTTGGTACGATAAACTGAAGGAGGATGCAAGCCGAGATTTTATCACCACGATAAACAGGCTGCGCTTTGGCCATAATACTGCACCGTCACACCTTGCAAGATTGAATATTATTTCAAACAATATATGTCCGTTTTGTGAAAATACTGAAGGAACTGTAGAACATCTCATTTTCTCATGTCAGAATTTCTTACTTGACAGACTAGTGTTAGCTATTGAATTAAGTGAAGTGAAAGTTAAATGTGATTTTGAATCCCGCCCGCCGCCACTTGAACAGTTATTAAAAGACAAAAACAGCTACAAACCCATATACAAATATATCAAAAATACTATAAAATCCATTTAAAATAAAGTGCAAATTCCAACCAAAGTACTGCAAAGCTGCAAGTGAAGAAGTGCAAATCAGTGCAACAAATAAAGACTTGACCTAAAGGTCTTTGTTACCAGGTCATTAAATTATAAAAAAAAAAAAAAAAAATCAAGCCAACGTCAAAACATGTAAACAAAACAAACCATGCGGTAAGTTTGTTTTACAATAAAACAGTGTAATTAATCCTATAAGATCTTGTGTAATCAAAGTGAACTGTGTTCTAAAAAAGTTATAATGAACAACTTTCAACAAAGTCCTATGAAACTTTACATTCAAGATTTATTTCGCGCCAAAAATACAGAAAACAAATACATCTACGAATTATTCGGCATGACATTCAAGAATATCATGATACATGGCGTAATTACATCTATTTACAATACGACAAGCAGCACAACAAATATGGAGCTCTCCGACGCCACGGGATCAGTTCAAATTTATTATGATAGCACAAAAAGTAATATAAATACATCACCGGCCATTTTGAAAGATTTATTTAATGGTTTTTCGGAAGCGACGAGATCGGGCAATGACAACGTGAACATTATGTCTACTCTTTTAGACCGTATTGCGAAAAATCCTTTGAATTTTGCAGAAGGGGATTATTTGAGTGTTATTGGAGATATATTTTTAGATGATAAAAATGTAAGAATGGTCTCAGCATACGAATGCTTGTCAACATCAGTGAAACGAGATATTGTATGGATGGAAGAACTTAGATATTTGTATGAAAAGTTTTACCTTTCGAATAAATAACTGTATAGAGTTTCTAATAAACCATTAATTTTTTCTTCTCCTATACTTTCCTCAAATATTTTTTTTATAAAATAAGCACAACTAATACACGTGACCACTAGTGCGTGTAACGAAACGCTCATGACATTCTGATGAAATTCACAATCATACAGCAGTCCTTATCGATTACACCAAATTATTTGAATTTCAACCTTATTATATTGGCACAAAACTAAGAATCGTGTACAGTTTCCCTCTGAAATTTAAAAAATACGCTCGACTGCTACAATTTTGGCAGACGTCAACCATACGTCAACCGGACCTTTATCGCTTGTATTATTGAACTTCATTTTTTAACATTTTGGAAGTTTTATCGAGGTTTAACTATAAGAAACGTGAGTGTTGCTCCTTATACCTAAGTTAAATCTTTATTTTACCAAATGTAATAATTTTTTAAACAAAATCAAAGGTCGGTGTTTCTTTAAAGGTTAGGTTCTAACTTGTAGGTATAATAAGTAAATATATGTGTTTTTCTTATTAGAACGATGGCCCACGAAGGAATTTCGCCGCAAGAGATCGAGGCTCTTTGCCAGACCCCTGACCCATCAACTCGGGTAAGAAGTTTACCAGTTAACGTAGTTTTTTCTAGGTTTTTGTTATACTGACTTGTCGCTTTCGAGTTTTGCTGATAATAAGTACTTGATGGATAGATAATTCTGATTTATTACGCTATCATGACAAAGTAACATTAGTTTGATTAATAAAACCTTGAATGTCCATTAAAATAGTTCGAAAAAAAAATTGTCTGAGGTGTATAAAATCGATACCGATTTTAAATATTAAATGTAGCCTTTACCCATCAATAATAAACGAAGGTTTCTTAACCAACAGTCGCTTTCAAGGTCAACTACAGCCACTTTAATGCCTCGTTTATGCTATGATTTTCTTTGTCTAGTTTTCTTGTTCATTAAACTATCAGGATGAGATTAAAACTAAGTAAAGTTATCATACTGCCACCGGTTTTTTTTTTAAAGTTCTTTCTCCTACAATAGGACATGGATAGGTTTTAGTCACTCCCTTCCGCTCTACCCAAAGCGGAAGAAGACATTTGATGAATTTGGGAATTCATTAAATGTCTTCAGCGGGTCTGGGCCATAAAATATATTGAATATTTATTTTAATAAAATTCTCAATTCACATAAACAAATTTACAAAATGAAAATCAAATGAGTTTTCAATATTAAATGCATAGTAACTATTTTGTTATCTTGAAACCTTAATCATGTAAAAATTACTTCATTCAATGTTATCAGTGACCTGTGACATCAAAATTGTGTAACAATCAAATATTTATCAGTACCACACTATAGTCAATTATTGATTGGTTTTAAAGTATTGGGGTGTACTTATGACTAAGTGGTTATAATAATAATATAGTTTTGATCTTAAACTGCTCCAATTTTTTAGAATATTGAATTGCTTATATCTCCCTTACTAACAAATTTACTAATTACTAGCAGCGCCCTGCGGTTTTACCCGCGTTGTTTCCGTTCCTGTGCAATACAGGGATAAAATATTTCCATTGGTGAAATAATTTTGAAAATCGGTTCAGTAGATCCAGATATTACCCCTTACAATGTCACAACCTCACAAACGTTACCTCTTTATAATATTTATTAACTATAACTCTGCTGGTATTACTTTGTTGTACCTTTGGTAGTATAGTACTTAGTGTACACATATAATCAATTGATTAATGTATACAAAATATTGAAAAACTTATATATAAAAAGAGTAACTATGGAGTTTCTTGTCCGTTCTTCACCTCAAGAAACTAGTTTTTGCAAATGGACATCTGAAGTCAGTATAATATTATATTAATTGATTGAGTCAGGCGTTACTTTGCGGAAATCCATTTTAAATTTGAAAATGAAAACAATATATCTAGTTTTAATTTCCGCGAATATTAGTGGGTTGCAGGTATGCACCTCCCTCCCGCCCGCTATATTATGCACATGCAAGATAGACATGCACGAGGCATCCTCAGGGGACGTGTTGACCCCCTGAGGATGCCTCGTGGAGAGGCGAAACACGTGTCGGTAATGGTGTTGGGTTTTGCATTGCCTTCCTGCATGTGCTTAAAATCCTTGCATTTGCCCAGTAATCTTGCATGTGCATAATATAGCGGGCGGGAGGGAGGTGCATACCTGCAACCCACTAATATTCGCGGAAATTAAAACTAGATATATTGTTTTCATTTTCAAATATAATATTATATTTTCAAATTATTTTGACATTAAAAAGTGCCCGTTTTCATTGTCTAGTTGAAATAAACTAATTGACTGTTACTTTGTGGTCCGTGCCTCTCCCTTGTGTTTGCACTTCAAAATTCAAAAGTCATTTATTCAAACTAGGCTGATAGACAGCACTTTTTGAACGTCAAATTTTACATAAAAGACAGTCCCCCAAAACGCCCACCCGTCACCACTTCCTAGTGTTTTAGCTGGGAAGAAGAAGTGGCGCAACAAACTCCCCAGCAACACATCTGTCTATTGCGTTTTAAGAACTTGAATTTATACAATAGTATGCAAAGTCATTGATACATGACAAAGGTAGAAAAAAAATAATAATTATCCAACATGGAAATCATAAATCAACTAACACTAGTTTCACCACCACATTCCTGTTAACTATAAAGTGCGGCCTCACCTCGTAGTTTGCACTAAGTTGTTCATTTCTTTAAGCACACACATACATCATCTGCCTAGCCTTTTCCCAACTATATTGGGGTCGACTCCCAGTCAAACCAGATTCAGCTGAATACCAGTATTTAACGTGGAGTGGTTGCCTACCAGACCTCCACAACCCATTGAGTGCACAGCAGACACATACGTTGCACATTAATATGAATAAGTTAACCAAAACCAATTACAAATATACACAAAATAATTAGTTAAAACTCCTCATTTAAAAAATTCCAGGACTTCATGTTCCAACAAACAATGTACCGCATAAAGGACCCTCGGAAGTCCATCCCGTTCTACACCGGAGTCCTGGGCATGACGTTACTGAAGCAGCTTCACTTCCCCGAGATGAAGTTCTCACTGTTCTTCATGGGTTATGAGAATGCTGCAGAGATACCCTCGGATGAGGCCACGAGGACAGCTTGGGCTATGACCAGAAAGGCTACGCTGGAGTTGACATAGTGAGTACATGTTAAGTTTTATTTGGATTCAAAAATTGTAATAAATTTTGTTGGTTTAACAGTTAGAAGATTTAGTAATATTTTACACTTTTTATAACTTTAACCGTTACACAGTAAACAGCCGTAGAGTGCTGAAAAGCAAGTGATCCATGTCAAAAAAACAAACAATAATTAAATGCTTACCTATTAATTTTTAACTGTGTGAGGCAAAAGGTCCCTATCTCAGCACATGCTGCGATATTTAAAAAAACAAAATCCACAACGCTGGTATTCCGATAGGGCTTGTGATGCCATGGATATACTCATGGAACACATACCTACTAAAATGAAATATATACATCAATACAAAAAAAAAATGGCTATAAACTAATGTATCAAACCAAAAAGTAAAATACACAAATACAACAAAATATAAAAATTAACATCGACCAACGCTCAATGGCCTGTGCTCCAGTATGATTTCTCGATGTCATAGACAAATGATAAAACGCGCGGGCGCAGTGGAAGGATATTCAAGTCTGTAGTTAATTGTTTTTTTGTTTTTTCAGTAACTGGGGCACAGAGAGCGATGATTCGAGTTACCACAATGGCAACTCAGACCCGCGCGGATTCGGACACATTGGTATTCTAGTGAGGAATGTGGATGAGGCTTGTGCCAGGTATGGATACCTACCATATTTGTTACTAAGCAATAGTTACGCAAGTTTTCTGATGACTTTTTAATTATCTATGGTTTGGGATACATACAGGAGTAAGTATCCCAAACCATAGATAACATAGTCATGTGATATTAGAAAACTTAGAGACACAAAGTTCATGTCAAGTACTTGGGTCCATATGGACAAAATCCATTAAGTAATGAAAATTGGATAATTCAAATAAAAACTATGTTGTTTGGCCTGTTTTTGTCAGCCTAGTTTTGATTCCATATTTTAAACGCGAGAATTTCAAAGAACATACGGTTTTACCGCTGCGAAAACGGCTATCTATACTTGTACAAATTTATAATTTAAGATCACTTCAATCCATCGCCATTAACTCAAGTCTACACTTCAGAATTGTGTATTTTAAGTTGAATTTTAAATGACCATTTTTGTTAAAAACACATTAAGAAAAGTATGGGTTGCAATAAAATTTGAGCTTTGTTGTGTATGTCATAGAGTTAATTGTTCCGAAATTCAATAACTATCCCGATACTGAAAGTAAACACAGTGTTGTGTCTAAAAAAAAATACTTAATCCTTAAATACCTTGTCTGCATTAATACTATAAGTTCATGGTCGTCGGCCGTTGACTCGGGTGGGGCAGCAGTCTAAAACAATACATATATAGCTATCAAACTACATGGTATTGTTCGTCAAATCGTTGAGCTCCTAAAGTTCTAAGTTTGAGCTACACGATAACTGACAAATGCTTGCACTGTCTGGACAGGTCCACTCAAATCTGTGTGGTACTTTCCTCAAAAGACCACTTCAGACACCAACCTACATGGTTCTCATATGATTTGACCAGTACAATTGTATGGACTTCAAAAGAGACCTTGACCTCTGAGTTTGTTTCGGTGTTTCGTCTAGTTTTATAACGGCCAAAAAAAAAGATTGAAGTGTAAAAGTGTTTTACAACCTACTTACAAAAATAAATCATTTATCATTATCATTAACTATATCTGCGGTCTTACCCCGGTTAATTTTTTCAAACAAAAAGGTTACACCATATATATAATAGCATCCTGTATCTGTATGTATAATTCGAATTCGACTACACGGTTGGCGCAGTGGTTGAGCGTTCGGCTGCTGCGCTGCGTGTCGCGGGTTTAATCACCGCACGGAACAAATGTTTGTATGGCCTACAGATAATTGTTACTGGTCTGGGTGTCTTGTGTATGTGAGTTTTCATGTTTGTGAACGCACCCACGATACAGGAGTCAATCCTAGTATGGGCCAACATTTTATTTTTTCTAAAAATAAAAAGAAATAAATTATCCAAAACACTTTTGCTCACCTACCTACACCACAAAATCTTCCATCCAAAAATGTGTCTCTACTTCAGCTGTTTGGGCTTTGTTTAGATACCTTACAGGTCAGAGCCAGGGTGGGGCGTTTGCCCCACCTAGCCCCACCTTGCCCGACCGTGGCTACGAGCTATAAATCCTCCCCCCCGCCTCTAGACAAAATAAAGACATTTCCCTGTACTAAAAAAAAACACTAAAAAATTACTTACCAAGTCTAACCCCACCATCCTACTATTCCAGGTTCGAACAACAAGGCGTGAAGTTCATCAAGCGCCCCAACGACGGCAAGATGAAGGGTCTGGCCTTCATCCAGGATCCTGACGGCTACTGGATAGAGATCTTCACCAGCAACGTTGTCTAACCCAGTTCTAAGTGAGTTTTGGTACAGTGTTCGGTTCAAACTGAAGGAATTTTAAGAAGGAGCCTTTGATACATTCAGTCTGTTGAGTCACAGTCATGGTGGGCAGAGGTATTGTATGCTAGGCATTTACTGGTTGTTTAATAAGTTCCTTGGGGGGGAAATAGGGGTAACCCCCTATATGTCGCAGCCAACTAGCTTAATGAGTCCATGGGCGTACCCAGGTTCTGGCCTAGGGGAGGCAAGTTAGATTTTTAGGTCAGATCATTCGCGGCTGTTTTATCATACACACTACACAAAAACACTTACATGAAACGTTAGGTATATGTAGTGTGTAGGGCAAAAAGCCGCGAATGATCCTGCTTTATAGGTACTTAAATAAGTAAAAGTAAATTTGACTAAGTATACATTTTTATTTAATAACGGAAATTGCTTTGTGCATTTTTCCAATGTCTACTGCGCGGTTTGTTCAAAAGTTAGCAAATTAGGCCCCGTTTACCCTTTGATTAGTGATTAGGCGAGTTCTTACATTTACTGCGAGATTACCAAGGGGGGGAGGGGGGCAGCTGCCCCATCCTGCCCCCCCCCTGGTACGCCCATGAATGAGCCGTTGAATTAATTGCCTGGCATTTTCATTGAATGGCGCCGCTTAAAAAGCGCTGTGATTGATCCCATTCGAACCTAACCTAATAGGGATGTTTCCGGAGTAAAAAATATGACTCTAATGAGTCCGTCAATTAGATTATCGAAGAATATTGGATACGTATTTTTTGCTTTGTCAAATCAATAGAAAATGACGAAAATAAACAGCATCAAAGATCAGGAGTGGGGACTTGTGACGTCATGTCGTGGTGCAAATTGAACCACGTCGTGACGTCACGCTAGTTTTCAACGCACTGTATCGTCTTAATTTTTTGTTTACGTGTTTTCTGAAAGTCTGTAAACGATTCGAAAAACGGTATTTTGGCCAAACACTGTACCAAAATCAATAATTATGTAATATAATACCACTCGTGTATGGAATTGTTTATTATAATCCCACTGTTGGGCAAACTCCTGCAATATAACGGACTGTTGTGATAGATATCCTATACAATATAGTAAATACAAGAATTAAAATTGTCTCAGTGCTGGACAAACAACTTATATAATGAAATTAGTTTATATTTTACTGAACATACATGGGCGCTGGCAGGACTATTTTTAGGGGAGAAAATTCTAAAAACCCAGCCTCAAATACGATAGATTCCATTTTTCCCACAAATATAAGATAAAGGCGTGCTCAATCTTTGTCCATTTTTAAAACAATGGTCAAAAATCACTACCTCTCTTCAATCGTTTTTATTTGGGTTATATGCTTTTTGTTTTATAATTATTACTGTATATATTAGATAAATAGGAGCTCGTGGCTAAATTATAACAGCCGCACGGGTCGATCTTCTAGGTTAAGCAACGCTTGCCGAGGTTGGTCTGTGGATGGGTGACCATCTTAATATAACGAGACTTCTCCGTGCCTCGGAAAGCACGTTAAGTTGTTAGTCCCGGCTGTCATTTGTAGATCGTTGGCAGTCGTTACGGATTGTCAGAAGCCAGAAAATCTGACACCAGTCTTGCCAAGAAGTACCGTGTTCCCCAGTTAATGGGTTGTGGAGGTCTGGTAGGCAGCCGCTTCACGTAAAATACAGGTATTCAGCTGAATCCGGCTTAACTGGGAACCGACTCCAATATAGTTGGGAAAGGCTAGGCAGATGATATTATTAAAAAAAATACTGTTTAAAAGATTTTAAATATTATGTCTCTATAGAAAACATTGAAGAAAAAATCTGCTTATCAGTATTTATGCTAAGAAATGGTTAAAAAGATTTTAAGAATAGTGCTGATTATGACCACGCCTGCCAAAAACATTGACATTTATCATATAAATTAAAATTAAATCATTTTTAGTATTGGAGTAGTTAAAAAAACCCATCATAAAGTTTTGAATTCTAAATATTTAAATTACCTATATTTTATTAATGTTGAGCAAAATATACTTTTTTAATTGGTAATAATAGAGGTTGTCCACTGATGGGCAACTGTGAGCAAATGTGATTAATAATTGTAAGGATAATTTTGTATTTATTTGTTATTCTTGTGTATTGGTTCTTACGTGCAATTCTATTCGATTGAATATATTATAATATTGTTATCTAAGTATTGGCCTTTTAATTATTTTCAAACCAACGCGTGCGCGGGCGTTAGTGACAAGCGTCACTCATCTATCAACGTAAGTATATAGGGAACGTGCACGGCGTAGACTATGCCATCTAGTGTTGTAAATCTGAAACTTTTACGTTGTAAATATTTAACCTGTGCTGCCACCTATACTTCCTGCACCCTCCATTTAGGGGAACGTGCATGAAGTAGACTGCCATCTAGCGTTGCAAATTTGATACTTATAAGCAAAATATACTTGAAATTGACGCGTCTGTGCTGTCACCTATAGTTTCTAGACGTTCCCTATAAAACTCTTCCGTTACCGATTTTGGCTGTGCGTTGTCTGTCAGTCAGTCACTAGACTACTGGGCTCCAAGTCTGCTATTTTTATAAATTTGTCATTCCAACACGATCCCATTGTCATTTTACTAAAAGTTCGTAATCTGCTAAATTCATAATGGTCGATCATTGATCGGTCAATGGTCTCGTACTACTTTTTGGTAACCAAGCTATTAAAATCAATGACTGCACAGTGACGTTCTAATGATAGGTCACTGATCAAGATCAAAGTTCACAAATAAAATATTTCTGATTTCTGAAAGGAACTATCAAAATTTAGCAGATTACTGCATACGTCTGTCTTGTAATAGCAGACTTGAGGCCGACTGCTATTACAGTAGTGTCAGAATGGTCTATCATTGATTTCATAACGGTTGATTTTTACAAGTTTGGTAATCTACTAATATAAAAGCGTCACTATGACTTTCCAATGGTCAACCACTGACACTCATTAGCAAAAAAGTCTGAAAAGAGAGAAAATCGTTTGTACTAAATCTGCGTAGACCAAGTCGCGGGCGTATATCAATTGAGTCGACGGGGCATTGCATATTACGTCGTGAAATTAAGATATTACTTTAACTTTAAGCATTCGAATTAATTGTGTAAAATTTGTTCTGTAGCTATATTCCTATACGATAAATGTGTGAGAAATATCTTGAATTATAAGTAGTTACGTCTGTCCACTTAAGAATGTGTCTAAAATACAAATTACTACACGTTTCCAAAAGGCTCCTACCAACTAACTTAAGGGTCTAACTTAGATTTGCTAAAAATATACCTAAAAACCGAAAACATGCAAAAGAGCAAAATCATGCTACAATCATGCTATTTACATTCTACTGTGCTATTTAAAATCATAATTTTAAAATAACGTTTACTTCATATAAAAACTATTAACATAATATTCATTTAACGTTTATTTTATTTTTTCTGGTTGGGTAATCATCAGAATAATTACTTCTCCCGCTCTGGGTGAAGCGGAAGGGAGTGTCAGACTCTTACTGACTAAAACCCACCCGTGATTCTTCCTGTGCCCGCCGCGTTCCAGGGCCGCGGTTCATATGTTCATGCAACAGCAGTACTTATTATATTATCTGTGGTAATAGTCTCCCTTCCGTCCAGAGCGGGAGAAGTCATGATTACCCATCCATAAAAAAGGGGTAACATATTACCGATACCTACACATACTATCCATGTCTCAAAAACATTTTGTACCTACGCCAAAGCATAAACGCATCGGTATACTCGCATTTTCCTACAGATGTCGTAACTGGTAGTTAAGTAAATAAATGTGCCTTTTTTTTCTTTTTATTTCTTCGTAATGAAGGTATTTACAAATTGGTACAGATTTGCAGTCAAGTATTGTAGCAGAAATAATGCATTATTGGAACAAGAAAAACTGGACTAATGGCCAATTATAAAATTATTCCTTGGTAGACAATTTAGCTATAATGCGTCGGTTTGGTCATCTCTTAAGTATATATATAGTTATTGTACAAAATAGGATTTGTTTTATTATTAATAAGCCAGAATATATTTATATATACGGATAGCGATAATATGGTCCATTGCCTAATCTCTTCAAAGTTAGAGTGAACAGGCTTCTTCTGGGTAAGCTCATTCCATCGTCGACTTTGTCTCTGTCAGTGACAGTTGTTTTTTTTTAGTTGACTCTAGTCTAGGTCACAGGTGACAGACTGTCACCTGTGACCTAGACTAGAGTCAAGAGCAAATCCACTTCACAATATTAAAAAAATAGACTGCCAAGTTAAAGCCGTCAGGAAATATACTCCAGCATTGAATTCCTCCCCCAATTTGTACAATGAGATCTATTATTGATCTTCAAATGTTTGCATATGAAGGGTCCACTGCAATAATGATGAAAGTCCATTTTTGTAAAAATTCTAAGTAAGCACGTCGTTCAGCCACTGGATATCTGTAGTTGGTATTTTCGTTAACAAACTTAGCAATATTACTTAAAATCCCGATATTTTAGACAGTGCACACTTGTTTAGATAAAAGGTACGCAATCAAGTTCTGGTTTTTAAAAATAACTGTGAATCACTTAACCCTTAAACCAGAAATACTCCTTGAACTGAAAGTTTTATTCGTAAATGTTAGTGTTGGCTAAGGTTAGTGATCAATCAATCTGAGTCATTTCGGGCAAACTGTTATTAGGAATTTCAATAGCAGCGCGGTGACATCACTGCACTTCAGAAAGCATGACAATAGGGTATTTTACTGTAAAGAATCTATGTAGTCCGTAAATAAAAAAAAAAAACTGGACACGTAATTTTTACCGACTTCCAAAAAAGGGGGAGATTCTCAAATATCCTGTTTTTTTTTTTGTGTATGTTACTTACCTCATAACTTTTTAATGCGTGTACCGATTTTCACGATTATTTTTATATTCGAAAGCTGGTGCTTGTCGTGTGGTCCCCCCTTTCTAGTTTAGTGAAGATTTGATGAAGAACAGAGATAGGAAACGGAACTCTTCAATAAATAATAGCAAATCTGTCGGGATAGCTGAAATCGCATGTTTGTTCATTGTTTACACCGATTTACTACGTACGCTGTGATGGGTACGTTTAGATGGGGGTGTCTATATACCACAGGTACTAAAAAGTCTAAAATAAAAAAGTTTTTACAAAAAATACAACCGATTTCTAAACAAAAAAACACAAAACGTATGAAATAACTTTAATTTCGGAAGTCGGTGTTCAAAAAACGAAGAAACAACCAAAAACACAGAGTTCCGAAATTAAAATTATATCATACGTTTTGTTTAGAAGTCGGCTGTACTTTTTTTTTTTACCTAAACAAAAAATTAAGACGTCTATCGTCTTAATTTTTTGTTTAAAGCTCGCATGACGTCACTACGTGCTAGAATTTTGACTAGCGGCGTAACGTCACCAGCCCCCACTCTTGAACTTTGATGCACTAAATCTTTAATTTTTTGGAGGTCCAATAGGCAGTCGCTTCACGTAAAACACATGGTATTCAAATTTGAAAATGAAAACAATATATCTAGTTTTAATTTCCGCGAATATTAGTGGGTTGCAGGTATGCACCTCCCTCCCGCCCGCTATATTATGCACATGCAAGATTACTGGGCAAATGCAAGGATTTTAAGCACATGCAGGAAGGCAATGCAAAACCCAACACCATTACCGACACGTGTTTCGCCTCTCCACGAGGCATCCTCAGGGGACGTGTTGACTCGCTGACCGTTGAGTTGCGACAAAAAAAAAAAAAACAACAACTCAACGGTCAGCGAGTCAACACGTCCCCTGAGGATGCCTCGTGGAGAGGCGAAACACGTGTCGGTAATGGTGTTGGGTTTTGCATTGCCTTCCTGCATGTGCTTAAAATCCTTGCATTTGCCCAGTAATCTTGCATGTGCATAATATAGCGGGCGGGAGGGAGGTGCATACCTGCAACCCACTAATATTCGCGGAAATTAAAACTAGATATATTGTTTTCATTTTCAAATTTAAAATGGATTTCCGCAAAGTAACGCCTGACTCAATCAATTTTACATGGTATTCAGCTGAATCTGGTTGACTGGAAACAAAACCAAAGAGGAAAGACTAGGCAGATGATGAGGTTTAGTACTGAACAGATCAACAGCGAATCGTTAAAATATGATCCTAGAAAATTGAAATACGATTTCTTTGTTTCGTTAATTTGGTACTATACATACCTACCTACAATTTCGTTGAATGTGCTCAAAATCATTTTAACTAAGAATTAATTACAGTAGACTGTGCCATCTAGAGCTGCAAATTTGAAACTAATAAGTAAAATATACATACTTTACATTGGCGCGTCTGTGCTGCCACCTATAGTTTTTGCACGTTCCCTGTAGTAAGGCTGAGAACTAGGAAACCTACTGGTGGATAAAGGAAATGAAAACAAAATTTAGATTGTAATTTGTGCCCAATGTTATTAATCCCGCAGTTTTTACTAAGTATAGGTTTTCTATTTATTTATTAGGATCGTTAACACTGCATACACTGTAAGAATATCTTAACATAATTAGGTACTATTTTTTGCGTGATGCTTCAACAAACATACCTAGAGAAAAACAGACGAAATTTTCAAAAGCTAATTTCATTTTGTGCCCTATGTTTTTTTCAAAAAGTTTCTCAGATATTTCTATGCAAAAATATTCAATGTACACGACAAGTCTATGATATTATTATATATGTATAGAATAGATTAGTTACGCCAATTTTTCGCATTTTCGTCTTTTCTCAGAATTCTTAAGGATGTGGAAGTTGTCAAAGAATAAGTAAAACAATGACAATGAAGTGAATGACAATAAATGGCATAACGACTATTTTTTGTGTGGCTAAAAAATATGAGTCACACGGGCGGTCTTAAAGGTTGAGAAACACTTGCCGAGGTGAGTTCATGGATAAATGACCATGCATGGTATGTCTAGACTCCACCGGGCCTCGAAAAGAACGTTATGGGCCGTCTACACGATACAAACAAAAATGAAGCGCGCTGTCGTCGAGGCGGCTCAACGCACCACCTGAATGACCCAGAGGATCATGGCCATCCGGCTAGTATGGGAATACCGCAGGGTCTCCGTCGAGGCGGCTCGAAGGCGAGAGCCCTTGCGTGCGTTTACTCGTGGCATGTGGAGGCGCTTCGCCGGGGCGAAACACCGCTTCCGCAGCAAATCGCACTGCGGCGGATGGAGCTTCGGCCAGATATCATGGCGGTGTGGAGACAGCGACTGTCGCAACCCAGCGGTGGGTAGTCACCTCCGTCTGCGAAGCAGTAATGCCAGCGAAGGAGAAGTCAGACTGAGTGAGGGAGAGACAAACCTCACGCCCCGGCCACCGCAACAGTAGAAGACGCCCCGAGCGTCGGGATTTGCATGGCGATACCCGGCCATCAAAGGCGCGAGCCTGCGGAAGGCGAGCGTTGGAGAGCTCGCCGTCCGATAATAATCAGGCCGGGTCGACGGCGCGTTTTGTGCCACGCGCGCCTCATTGAGATGTCAGCATAGAAGACGGGCGCGGCGCGCTAGAACCAGTGCCTGCCAGAGTTTCGGAATTTGTTCGAAAGAGTCACCGCGGCCCGGGACCCAAAAAGGTTTTATTCAATAAGAGTCTGACACTCCCTTCCACTCCAACTAGATCGTAAGAAGTCATATATGATGATTGCCCAGCCAAAGGTAGGTACTCGTAATGGAGTCAGAAGTCAGAAAATGTGATCCTTGTCTTGCCAAGGGGAATGTATCGTATTACCCAGTAACTTGGTCTTGGCTGTCAATTAGGCAGTCACTCCATTGGAAATCATGGTATACAGCTGCATGCGGCTAGACTATATACGTACCTATGTTGGGGTTTCCCACCAACATAGTTGGTAAAAGGCTAGGTAGAATGCTTGAACTTCCTTTTATGTTTTTTAACTGTCCTGTCTGAAATGTCTAATCTTTTTCAGTTCATGCTCCACATAATTTGCCTGCTACATATATTTTTCTAATAAATAAGCCTTACTTAGAGCGTGGCACGGTCTTGTTAAAAACTTGATCTCAGTTATGTACCTTCGACAGTTTAGTGCAATATGAAGAGTATATTAACTTTGTGCATAAATTTGTTAATTTTGATAATATCGGTGAGTTTAATTAATCAAATCAATAAATCATAATGACGCCGGCTAAAATGGCAGAGGATTGGGCGAGTTACGTCAGCCACATGTAGTGTCCATGTCAATCGTCTTTACAAAGTGGGTGGATGGAGATGGTGGGACTACATATACGCTCTGGGAGGAAGGGCTAACTCGAGGTGGCTCGGGGAAAGAATATCTGGAAGGATTTGGGGAAAGCCTTTGCCTATCAGTTGACAAAAATGGAGCAGTTCCACGATTTGAAAATCGTGGAACTGCTCCATTTTTTTTTGTTTTTGGTTTTTGTTATCAAGCGTCTTTGACGTCACGAGCGGGCCCGAGTATTTCTCCCCCGGCATTGTTTTGGATTCTCGAATTTCGGATTCTCATAAAGGATACTTAAATATAACATTTGTTTGTGTTGTTTGACGTCACACGTCGATCTTATTCAAACTAAAATTATGACTACCTATGTAAATAGTGACGTTACGACTGTAGTTAACTGGTTTAATGTTAATAATCTTTTACTAAACGTGAAAAAGTCGAAATGCATAAAGTTTTCGTTACCTCATGAACGCTGTTTTGTCAGAAAAGGGTAAATAATTGAAGCTCGAAGATACAACAGTGTTCTTAGGTAGGTATCACTTTGGATGCGAAACATCAGTCGAGCCTCCATATAGACAAGCTGTCCAAAAACTCGATTCTGCATCATATGCCCTTAGAAAAAATTGTGGCTTTAGTTGTTTCCATAGTGTGATGAGTTGTGTTGTGAATACGGCATTCTGTTGTGCGGAAAATTACTTTGCCCTTTCATGATATTTATGAGAATATCTTGTAGGCTTATAAAACCATGAATCTGTTTAAAAATACAGTGATATCCATAACATAAATAGTAGGAAAAAACAATTTTATCGTTCCTAAAACCAGGATCAAGAAAATAATTATAATTATATATCATCAAAGCATATATAATTATATATGCTTTGATGACATTTTTAAAAAAACTTCCTAGCCGCATTCAAGATCTAAGAATAAATAAATTAAATTATGTAAAAAGCTTTCTGGCATAGCTTATATGCCAGAAAGCTTTTTACACAGTTAAAGACTATCTATACAGGATGACTTTGAATAGATGCGACAAAATGAAATGGGAGCTTCAGTTACAGTAACATAGTAATTATAAACTGTTTTTTCTACAATCTAAATCGTTAAAAAAAGTTACGTGGTTGGCGTTTTAAAATGATCCATCGATGTTAATATCTTTATTTAAGTACGAATTATCGGTATTCCAGAAAAATAATTAATATGCAAAATAAATAAGAAAAATTAAAGTATCAAAAAATCTCGTCCAACTAATCGCAGTGCTCAATGATCGTAGTGGAGTACTCGCGTTATTAAACGTTGCCATTCATAGCGGTGATAAAAGTTCATTAATTTTACATTTGGTATGTTCTAAATTTTCTTGACAACACGTATTATTGTATATTTAAATATGTCGCATCTATTTAATTTCACCCTGTATAGTTCCCGATATTGTGCCAATTTCTAAGGGAGACATTGATATCGTTCCGCCATCCCAATATAATATTGTGAATATGAGGACTTCTTCTTGTTTTTTTCTCCACAACTTTTTTTCCGATATCTGTGGCTAGCACCTAGCAGTTTCAGTACCCAAATATTCTTTCATTGGCATTGTTTGCCGAGTCTCGTGAGTTACTTATTAGTTCTAAGTTGAGCTACTCGTCTACTGGCCATGGCTTGCACAGACTGGACAAGTCCATTAAAATCTGTGGGCTCTTTATCCAAAAGACTATTTCAGACACTAATCTGCATGGTCCTCATATTACGTATTGTGAATGTGGGGACCATGTAGATCGCGTTCGAAAATGTTAGAGTTCCATTTCATGTTAATCTGGCGGTTTGAGTTCTTTACGCGGCCTACCCAATAGTCCCTTTTTTTCTAAGTGAGAAATCATCAAATGTCTTCTCCCGCTGTGGACGAAGCGGAAGTGAGTGCCAGACTGTTCTGACTAAAACTCACCCGTGTTCCTCCTAGTGCCCTTTGCGTTCCAGGGCCGCGGTCTTTCGAACAAATTTCGCAACCCTAGTAGGCACTGACTCTATGGGGCCTCGTCTTCTTTGCTGACATCTTTTTAAGGCGTACGTGGAACACGACGCGTCTTCGACCCGGTGGCTCACCGTCCGCAGGCCCGCGCTTAAGGTGGCTGGGAGTTGCCCTGCGTTTCCCGACGCCCGGGGCGTCTTCTTCTGTTGCAACGGCTGGGGTGTGAGGATTCCCTCTCCCGCGCGCGTTCTGCCGCCTCCTTCGCTAGCATTACTGTTTCGCAGAAGGAGGTGACTGCTTCCCATGCCTCTTTGCTCTCTTGCGACCAAAAAAGTTTGACGTAAAAGTGCTATTTACAACCTACTCATAAAATAATTATCTATCTCTAAATATCATTTCTGCACTTAGCATTTTACAAAGCAATGCAGAACATAAGTGTCGGTGTGATAGTTTTTCTTTTTTTTATTATTCAGATTTTTAATTCTGTATCGTGTGGACCCACTATATGATAAAAGGCCTATAGAAATTTTATTAGCATTATGTCGTAAAGCAATACCGCGAAAAACTTAACAGTAGAATATTTGAATTTCTCGGGCTATCGGATCTCCTTTAAGTTCTCTCATATTTCACAGGACGCAGTCGCTGTAAAGCTTATAGAAGGTGAACACACAATAGTAAAGAAAGATGGCGCCACCCACAATATATCCAAATATTACGTAGTACCAAACGATTACGATCCCAATAAAAATACTAATAGCAATACCACCAAAACATCTAAAAGAAGAACTCTACAAATGAATCATAGTTTATATTCTAAAAGCATGGATTCGGGAGTTAGAAACAAGGATCAAGTTAGTGAAGTCAAGGCAGAAAACAATAAAACGAATGAAAATAATAATGTAGACAGTAACACTAGTAAAAATCACGTTGCTGTCAACAATACTAAAGTCAGCTTCCGTTCAGATCAGAATGATACTCAAGTTGAAGTTCAAGACGGTGATTATACTGCTGAAACAATGGTGAGTTTAGATTTACAAAATTTAACACTTTCAGATCTTAGAACTCAGCATATGGGTGGAACAACACAACGCGTCGTTATATGCAGCGACGACTAGGTTGCAAGTTATGGGCACACAAACAAATCATTGTCCTATTTGCGAAAATATCGTGGCTAAATTATAACAGCCGCACGGGTTGATCTTCGAGGTTAAGCAACGCTTGCCAAGGTTGGTCTGTGGATGGGTGACCATCTTAACATAACGAGACTTCTCCGTCCCTCGGAAAGCAAATAAGCCGTTGGTCCCGGCTATCATTTGGAGATCGTTGGCAGTCGTTACGGATTGTCAGAAGCCAGAAAATCGTACACCTGTCTTGCCAAGAAGTACCGTGTTCCCCAGCTAATGGGTAGTGGAAGTCTGGTAGGCAGCCCCTTCATGTAAAATACTGGTATTCAGCTGAATCTGGCTTATCTGACAGTCATATTCTACTTTTCAGGAATCAATGGGCACGAAACACAATTTGGAAGGAGACGGTTTTTCTAGTCTTTTAGTTGAACCTCTTAATAAATCTATAAACATAAGCTCTAATGTCACTGTTGATGCCCGTGAAACAGATAATACTTTAAATAATAAAACAAGAATTATTGTAGAAAATGCAACAGAAACTTCCGAAGCAAACTTAGATGATTTGATATTCACTAATTTCGGCATCTCAGTGTATGAACTCTCTACTCAAAATATAAAGAGTTTTTGGAAATTAGTGAAATTAAATGTGGAAAGAACATCCAATGAAACTGAACTGTTCGCAAAACTAGAAAGATTGACTCTATTACTAAGTATTTTTACGAATTTGTATCAAGTTGCGCAATCGCAAAAGCCTTTTGAATCAATGATTGATAGTATTATTTATATTCTTCAAAATCCCTGCGTCGAAAAAAGAAAAACAAATGAATCGCAATCCGAAATGGTTTCAGGACGAAATAGCAAAGACCCTCACTCGACTTCAAATGGTACTATCCTTATAGAACTCGAGCGACGGAAACCCTCTCATCAACTTACAACTAGCAGTTTAGAACTAGAAAACCCAGACTTCCAAGAAAGACTTGCAGGTGATTCAAACAACGCATATAAATTGAGCAAACCATATTATGATGATCGAAGATCAAATGATACCGAACCCATAACGGACCTTTATAACTCAAAAGTTGGCACGCCACAGGGATATAATGTTAGTTCTACGATATCATCACCGGCGCTCCATCACGTAGCACGTGAGAACACTCAATCATTATCTGATGCGTCACAAACAGATGAAGAGCAAGATAATCTGCCAGTAACAATTGAATCTAAATTAAGTACTATCCATCCGTTGCCAAATGAATTTGGAGTAACCAAGCAATGGATCATAGAAAATAAGTCACCTGAATCCAGAGTAGAGGGCGTTGTTGAAAGTAAATCAATGGAATCTAAGGTGACCGAACCGTGGGTCCTTGAAGTTAGATCACTTGAATCCAGCATAACTGAGCCGTGGATAAGTGCAGATAAATCGCCTGAATCGAGAATTGGTGCTAATCAACCATTATCAATCACTACATCGGAACTGGCTGGGGATGAACAAACTACTGAATCGAGTTTTGCTGATTACGAGTCGTTAACTACTGTATCGGGAAAGTTTGGAGATCAGCCTACTACTGAATCCAGTATGAGTGATTACCAGCTTGCAACTACTGCATCGCGAATGGTTGGGGATCGGCCGCTGACTATTGAATTCAGATCTACTGATGACCAGCCTTTGACAAATTTATCGGGAATGGCTGAGGATCAGTCGCTGTCTACGGAATCAGATTTGTCTGAGGATCAACGGTTGGCTACTGAATCGAGATTCACTAATGATCAATCGTTGTCTACTGTATCGGGAATGCCTGAGGGTAAGCAGGGGTTGACCAAATTCGGAATTACTGACCAACCGTTAACTACTGAAACAAGATTGCCTAGAGATATTGCATTGACTACTGTATCGGGAATGGTTGAGGTTCAGCCACTGACTCCTGAATCGAGGTCGGTTAGTGATCATCAGTTAACTACTGTATCGGTGATGCCTGAGGATAAGCCGATGTCTACTGAATCAAGCTTGGTTAGTGATCATCCATTGACTATTGCATCGGGTATACCTGAGGATAAGCCGTTGACTACTAAATTGAAAAATACTGATAACAAGCCGTTGACTACTGCATCAAGATTGGTTAATGATCACCCGTTGAGTACTGAATGGAGAATTTCTGATGATCAGCCGTTAATTACTGAATCGGAAACTGATGAGGACCTGCCGTTGGCCACTGATTCAAGAGCAACCAAGCCGTTGATCACTGAAGATAAATGGTCAGAAAATCTTCCGTCAACATTTCCAAGTCTAAGAATAGGTGATCCGCGACAGATTGAGGAACAAATAACTGATAATCTTCCGTGGCATATTAAGTATAAAAGGACTCGTGAACTACCGTGGCATATCAAAAATAGAATGCCTGATAAACTACCGTGGCATATCGAAGACAGAAATGCTGATAAACTACCGTGGCATATCGAAGACAAAACTTCTGATAAATTGCCGTGGTATATCGAAGACAGAACTTCTGATAAATTGCCGTGGTATATCGAAGACAGAACCTCTGATAAACTACCGTGGCATATCGAAGACAGAACTTCTGATAAATTGCCGTGGTATATCGAAGACAGAACTTCTGATAAACTACCGTGGCATATTGAAGACAGAACGTCGGAAAGTCAAGTTCCGTGGACTATTATTCATAAAACTACTTCCATACCCTGGATCATTGAAGATAGATCAAATAACAACGTACCTTGGAACACTAAATATAATAAAATTGATCAGTCGCCTGCAAAATTGTATCAGTCTAGTGGTCCTGATATTACAACTTATAACGGTAAAATCTTATTAGACCCAAAACAACCTAGCATAGTAAACAGGGTTAAACAGACAGTAACAAAACCATATCAAATTTACATGTATGTCATAAAACCAAAGACAAGGTTGTATGAAATGCGGACCACTGATGAAATCGCTAATTTGAAGAATGAAAAACCTAATTCCAATCTTAAAACGAATTCTCACAGTCTATCTACTTCACATAGTGGTAAAAAAGTGCTTTCGAATTACATCACTTCAGATTATGATAAAAGAAACGAAGTCAATCCATCTCATCTCCTTTCTGATAGTCCCCAAAATAATAACGAACCTAAATACTATGTCGTTGGACCTGAAATAAGATCAAATCCTAAGCCAGAACTTCTCCTGACTTCAGAACAAAATACGAATTCAGATGAAGATGACAATGGATCTCAAACTTCACCACAATATCCTATTTATATTTCTCAAACTAACTCGGAATTGACCTTACCAAATGAATATCATAATCCCACAGTTGCTAAAAGTGAAATTCTGGACCAACACCCTGGACTTATGTATATGGTTCCCTATCATCCTAAAAATACAAATACAACAGTGGTAAATTATGAAGAGCCGCAAAATGTTGATGATAAATATAAAGACCATCGCCCCGAATTAGCTCTCCAATCAGCATACACAATTATACTTGATGACTATGATGAACCCACCCTAATTAGTGGTGAAAATACACCGCAGCATCCTAGTTTTATTTCTCATGCTTCAGATCATGCAGAAGTTTCTACATCAAATAAAAATCATAATCTCAACGCTACTTATAGTCAAGATATAGACCAAGACCCAGAACATATATATTCAGCAGAAAATTACAAAGAGCCGAAACCTATTGACAGTGAATATACAGAAGAACATACCGGTTTTGTTCCTAATATTACCCATCAACCAGAACATATATTTGCACTTGATGACGATGATGAACCCACATCGGCTAGTGGCGAAAATACACCGCAGCACCCTGGTTATAAATCCCATGCGTCCGTTCATTCGGAATTTACAAATATACCTAATGATTATAATACTGCTAATATACACCAACATATCGATTTTGGTCCAATGGTTCCTTATCATCCAGAATATTCAAGTTCAGAGGAAAATTATGAAGAGCCAAACCCTGATAACAATGAAAATACAGATCCTCATCCCGGCTCTGTTGTCAAACTTCCCCATCCACAAGAATATACAAATGAACTTGAAGACTATGATGAACCCACCCCGGTTGGTGGCGAAAATACACCGCAGCATCCTGGTTATGTTTCCCATGCATCTATTCATTCGGAATTTACAAATACACCAACTGATTATAATAGTGCAGATATACACCAAGACAACGATTTTGGCCCAATGGTTCCCTATCATCCAGAATATTCAAATTTAGTTGAAAAGTATCAAGAACCGACACCTGTTGACAGTGAATATACAGAAGAACATACCGGTTTTGTTCCTGAGATTACCCATCAATCAGAATATACATTACATGATGACGATGATGAACCCATTCCTGTTAGTGGCGAAAATACACCGCAGAATCCTGGTTATGTTTCTCATGCATCCATTCATTCGAAATTTACAAATGTACCAAAAGATTATAATAGTGCAAATGTATACCAAGACCACGATTTTGGCCCAATGGTTCCCTATCATCCAGAATATTCAAATTCAGTCGAAAAGTATGAAGAGCCAAACCCTGTTAATGATGAACATACAGACCCTAATCCGGGCACTGCTGGCATTCCCCATCCACAAGAATATACAAATGAACTTGAAGACTATGATGAACCCACCCCGGTTAATGGCGAAAATACACCTCAGCACCCTAGTTATATTTCTCATGTATCGGCTCATTCGGAATATAGCATACCTAGTGAATATCATAACCCCAAAGGTACTAGTAGTGAAAATATGGACCAACTCCCTGATTTAATTGCCAAGGTCCCTCATGAATCAGAATATACTAATGTACTAGATGATTATGATGAACCCACCCCGGCTAGCGAAAATACACCGCAGCACCCTGGTTATATTTATCATGCTTCAGCTCATTCGGACGTTACTATACCACATGAATATAACAATCCAAGACCTGATAATGGAAAACACTTATACACACATGCCGTATCAACTCAAAATGTGCCTCATACTCCAGAATATATAAATATACAGGAAGAATATGGTAAACGAATCCCTGTTCATAGTGTCGAGACAGTGCTGCATCCTGATGGTAACGGTGAAGACATAAACACAATTCCCTATTGGATAAGGAATAGTCTTCATTACCTTAAACTTAAAGACATACTAAGTGAAGACATAACACGACCAACACTTGTTGATGGTGAACATGCGGTACACACGGTACAGCCAAGTTTTGTCGCGTACCTTCATAGTAAGAAACCAAAGAAAATTAATTATCTTAAGAAAAAGAAAATGCCACAAACTTATCAGCTGTTTACTTTAGGTAATGTACTACAACTGCATGATGCAGTTATCAAAGCGATACAATTGAGTAAAGGTGATGATTCTGACTATAGAGCATTGATCAATTTATCGAAAATTGTCAAACTTATACTCGTAGTGGCAGAACAATTAAACGAACCAGAGGGTAGAAATGAATGGTATAAAAAGATATTTTTAAACGCAGATGAAAATCGACACCCACTGCAACTATACGTTTACAACTTAATCCGACAAAGATGGTTGCATGAACTTATGTTAATACTCCTCAAGAAGAACTTTGATACCCATATTCTCCAAAACCCAAGAATATTTCACTTTTTAGGATCATGGAAGTTTCCAAATTATGTCCAGAGGTTTTTGGAAGAAGAAGATTTTATAAAAAATGTTTTAGATGGTGAAACGCTGAACGAATTGCAAGAAAAGTATTCCACTGATAAATATGATGGTCTTGAGAATTACGTAACAAATAAAGTTATTCAAAGTTATCAAGTACCGAATGATGACTTAATAGTTAGCATTGCCGGTGCTGAAGCAGAGCCAGAGGCACATGCGATAATTAGTATACTAAAACAATACATGCATTACAAAAATATAATTAAAAATCAAGAGAACGTTATTATCCGTCATATTAAACTCGCAATGCTAAAGAAGATAACGTTAGTTTTAAAACAGAAAGGTTATCCCCGTAACACTATATCAGATTTGATTCGTAAACTGCATTCAGCAGTGTATTTGACTGAAGGGCAAGAGTGTCAGCCACATCACCCTCAATTTATGAAGAATGTGTTTGATATTATTTTACCCGTTTTGAGAAGATCGGGACAGTAAAGTTTTCGTTTTATTTATACCTATTAATTCTAATATGACTACATATGTAAATATCATATTTCACAAAAGATCTTTATTTAAATATATATTATGGATCAAATCCATTAATAAATTGATTTGATAGTGTTTCAGGCAATTCTCTGATATTTAAAACTGAATTATTATATGCAGTATTTGCGAAAATTGCATTCAAATCTTTTTGAAAAATATATCAATTATGTTACGTAGTTATGTTATAAATATATTGTACTGTATTTGTTGGTAGTATTGTAGGTTTATTTTGTTTTATAGCAGTACTTACTTCTTATTTACTCACTTTTTAATTTGTTTTTTACCTAACATTGTGTTATTTGTATTATTTTATTTCCATGTCGACATTTGCTATAATCTATACCTAAGTAGTATTCATTATAAATGTGAGCGGCAAAATGCTGTTTTATTTTTATTGAAAAATGTGCACTTCAATTTTAAAATTAATTATACTTGAATTGAACGTGTTTAATAAGCTCTAGATTATTGTTTTATAAAACCAGCCAAGTGCGTGTTTTACTCGCGCGCAAAGGGTTCCAAACGAATCATATATAATTTTTAAAATGTTATTCTGACTTCTTCCTCTAGATTTTCTTGATTCATAAGTAGGTTAAGAACTGGTTTTCTGCGCTCTTCTTAGCAAAATTACAGTAGTTTCAGAGATGGTCAGTTTTCATTTATTTTCTTAAAAAACTTAAAAACAATTGTCTTGACACTTCTTCTTTTCAAGTCGATGGTGAACTCCTTAGATTTTGTCGGCCCAGTAGGTGGCTACGTTAATTGCAGCATTCGTAGCATTCATTAAATCCCCCAAAGCCCAGGTGAATGGGCACTCCGATGTGTGGCTCATGTTCTGAACAGGAGCACCGCACTCACATTGAGTTTCCGACGGGTCTGAGAAATCCCATTTCCTTAACCGATTCAGTGCTTTCCATACAGGCCACCTCAGAAAACGTCCAGCCTGGGGTCTTGACCCGAAGACAATAATATAAGAGGCTCTCACACTAAGCAATTTCATTTGATCCTACAATACAGTTTTAAAAACATTTTTTATTTCACAAAACGCACATTTTTGTCAGCACTGCTTATCCGAGTTGGGTCAGGGAAGTTTAGAATTGCGATCACTTCAGAAATGACCTGCTACCAGAATAATATTAGGTTCGCTTAGGTTAGAACTGCGACGCTTGGGAGGAGCCGCGCCGTGACCTCATCTCTGTGGTGGGCAGTGACCTCTCGCTACCGGCCGTAGTCCAATCTATGGTCGGCGGCGAGGAGTCCTGGGACGCGGTGGTCTCCTTCTGCGAAACAGTTATCTCGCAGAAGGAGGCTGCGGAAAGGGAAAGAGAGATCTCGACCTCTGACCCCGCCCGCAGCAGGCGCACCGGGCGTCGGAGGAGGGCGTATGCTGCCCTCTTCCGGCCCCCCTAACTGGGTCCAGGGGCGGCGGACTTGGGGACGTCTGTCGCCCCCATTCATCCGGACCCGAGGTGGCGGCGCGAGGTGTTCCCGTGCGCCCCTCTCTGAAGTCACGGAGGGTGTTTAACACCTCACTCCCTCCGTAGACGCGAGGTGGCCCGCAGAGGCGGGCCGGCACCAGCCGGGGATTACGGATGTGGTATACGTTCCCGCGATCCCCGGCGTAGGTGAGAGATGGAACACCGGGGTGGTTTTAGTCAGTAAGAGTCTGACAGACCCCTCCGCCCGCCCCAGGGTGGAGGACATCCATGAGGATTTCCCCCCGTTAAAAAAAAAAAAAAAAAAAAAGGGAAGTTCACATGTGTACCTCAACAAAATTGGTAGGTGCTATAGATTGGGAACAAACTGGCTGTGACAGATGGACAGACACACGAGTGCTTTTCGGGTTTCTAATTTTTTATTCTTATGTACGGAACCCCAAATGTTTGTTCAAAACAGTACTATACATTATGTACCGCACGATGTTTAACTTGTAAAATGCTAATTAAGTTAGCTTACAATCATATAAGGACTGTACGTAAACCGATTTCGCAGTGTCTAATGTAATCATGACTATAATTTATTGTGCATTTACAAGTCTCCTTATTAGTGAAATATCAGGTTGATTGCCAACAACAACGGATATTCTAAAGAAAGCTGAATTAGATGGAAATCACATAGAAGAAATCGCTGCCAGAAAATCAAAAATGATTTCAATCGTTCGGTAAGTCAATTCCATTCGATAGCTTTAGTCACTATATTTTTTACTACTTCAAATTCTTTCTTGCGTAAAAACCCATGTTTTATGTTGTTATACTGAATTTCTAAACCGCTTATACATATTGACTTTGTACACTATTTACCTACATGTAATTCTACTCATTACTAATTCAAGTGAGTGTTACGTATATGTATGTATGTACATGCACTAAGAATTTCTAACGAATGTCTGTAGCTAACATGGTTCTACCATAAAAATAGTGTATCAAATCTTTTCTTTCACCATTCTTTTACTGATTCAAGTCCAATGGAAGGTCGCTAGAGTGGTTAACATAATAATCAACATCATCATTATTATTCTGTTCTTGTCTTAATGTCTTCGCTATCGTTCACGACATTTACGTACTTACATGTTATTCCTCACACAATTACGCCTTCTCATAACAATCATGACGCTATTGAACCCATCATTCTATTAATGTTATCATCGGGCATCACCTGACAAGTAAGACAAACAAACTGTTATGAAATTATGTTCTAGCTCTCTTTTTAGTAAGCTCATTATAGTGGTACTTTTGACACCAGCACAAATTTGCACCTGAAATAATTTACCATTTTCAATATCAGTTCTATCAAAATGTAATTGATTCTACCAATTGATTTATTAAAAATACATAAATTATTTAAATATTAAACTCGTGTTTGAATTTTATTACAATATTACAAATTACTGGTTGGTCATGCAATTATAATATACGTGTAATAACTACATTAGCTACAAAGTATATCAACAGACGGAACAATAATTCATTAAATACTTAGCAACTTGGTAAATTACATAGGTTATACCAAAACATGCATGCTGAATACCATCAAAATCTTTTCAAATCACATAAGCTTTTAAAAACTAACATGGCTAGAGAAGTGAGTCAATTTGAAAAAAAAAAATGCATATCATAAGCCAAGTGCAACCACCATCATGGAGTAAGATTGTAGTGCAGCTTTTAACACTATTGATGTTGATATCGCATTCTTCAGGTTTTGATTTCACAACATATCAACAACAAAGAACTTTTTAGTTTTGTTAAAACATGTGTAGTCCTCAATTTGCAAATTGCATCAATCTGTCAGTCCGAGCTAAGTCCTTGAAATGTATCATTGTTGGTGTACCGCAAGGTAGCATCTTATGTCCACGTTTATTAAAAGTTTTAAAACTCATTTATTTTTGTTGCGTAATTAAATTAGAAAATACTTTTAATATTCTATGCAGAGGTCAACGAAAAAGAGACTACTGATCATGTGACCTCTGGACCGGTGATGCAGTTGTCTGATATTTTTTTGGGAAACTAATATTTTATCTTTTCTAATGGTATGCGTCACTATCTACTATTTTATGTCATTTGCGTAGCGGTTAACTGCTTTTTAACTGATTGAAAACATTCCCTCTTCCCCGATACCTAACATAGAGTAGGTAAGTATGTGTTAATTAAAACAACATCGCTTCGAAAATTGAAAACCATATAACTTAGATTATGACTGACCAATTCTTAATACAGTATGAGGCCGTGTGTGGCAATGTCAAGACGTTAATTGTAAATATACACAGTGCCAACAAGTTAATTTTATGCACCCTTAGTGTCGCCATCTTTAAAAATACTACAGTTTTAAAATAATATTGGCGCTGTTTATTGACTCAAATACCGTTTTTATAAATCGAAACATGTAAAACACTACTTCTCTTAATTCGGCAAATCATTGAAAACACAAAAATATATATTCTAATATAGCATTCAATCGTGTACTATATGCAAAACAGGGCGTCGATATTATACATAATAGAATTGCGTTTAATCATTCAATTATTGTTTTCGATTTCATGGTATATAATGTGACATGTCAATCAATTATATACTGTGTATATTCCAATATATTTTGCAGACGCTACTTGAGGTTCCGATACGCCATAATGATTTTGCGCCTAGTATATAGCTTTTTTTTCTTTAGTTTAGCAACGGGAAATCAAAGGGTAAGTTATTTGAATAACTGTTTATAAATAATAAGTTAGATGATCGTATACCGTTAAGTGATATGGCTCTTGGCAGCAAAGGTCCATCTCGGTAATATACAAAAATCTTTCGATTTAAATTTATACCACTAGGCACTATCATTTTCGGTATGACCTATCGGTCGCCCATCGTTTTCAGCCAGTTTAAGTTATCACCGCTCGCGCGAGGAACAATCAACCCATATCCCAGTTATTTGTATTCCTCGAGACGAACAGTGATGCATTTCTCATTAAGTATTTCACTATTTCGAACACCTGTAATAAAAACGGGCATTTTGCTTTTATAGTGGTTTAGAACATTCCTAATCAAGAATTAGTTGTGCTTAGCTTGCTTGCTTGGTCCACATTGCAAACAACATTTCGGAATACTTAATTATATAGGAGACTAGCTGTCCGCACAACTTCGTTTGTGTCACATTTTTCATGACTGCTCCGCTCCTATTGGTCTTAGCGTGATGATATATAGCCTATAGCCTTCCTCGATAAATTGGCTATCTAACACTGAAAGATTTTTTCAAATCGGACCAGTAGTTCCTGAGATTAGCGCGTTCAAACAAACAAACTCTTCAGCTTTATAATATTAGTATAGATTTAATTATCATTCACGTAGTCAGTCGACCTCCCATACCAGACCCCAGATCCATCTATGATCTCCTTCGCAATAAGTATGATATCAATGATCTGATGAAAGACAAAACAGAATAAAATTTTCCTTGTTAGTAGACCTAAAACTTTTGCGTCTATAACTAAAACTGCTAATAAAATGAATATTAAGCGGAAAAGACACCTAAACTTCTTATTATTGAAGTTGGAAGACTTGGGGACGACGATCAGAGCGGGTGATTGTAAAAACAAAATTTGTAAATGCCAGGATCAGCTGGATTTAAACGCGGGCTTACCACACCCATCGCCATTAAATTCAGTTCCTCAACTACAAGTATTGCCCCAAATTACCGAAACCCCACCTCAAGTGGCAAAGGTAAGAAGCTTCAGTAAATAGTGCACTTATGTTCATTTCATTGCTTTCGATCCTAAAAACTTTGTTATGCTTCAAAACCCATTGTTGTAAAACGCAATGGCGCATCGCCTTACACAGTATGTTTCATAATTGGGTGATCATACTTAAAAGTGACAAAAAAAACACGATTTTGTTTTTTTGCAACTGTTTCTTCAGTTACAGAACGTTACCCTTAAATATGACCGCCCATTCTTGAAACAAGCTGTATTTTGTATTCCTATTTTATGGTTTGCACGCTCCTGATATTGTTTCCTACAGAACATTGGCTTTCATTATCTCCACTTTTTCCATCATCAGTTTTTAATTAAATGCTCTATTTCGTCATATCTTTTGGTATTTCTAAAACTTACGTATATTGTTCTGAAACATGCAGCCGAACAAATGGATAAATTAACCATTGAGAAGTCGTAATTTGCACTAAAATAATCTTTCATTCGAGATTAAGTCTCCCATACTGTTATGCTATTGATAAGTTCGATCTTTATCTAGTTTTGTGTCGTCAAATTAAGTTAAAAGAGTATTTTCATTTAAACTTCCAAGATGTTTTTGCGGAATTATAACATCCGTTATGACAATTCCTTTGTGTTGCCTTTGTGAGAGAGAGAAAAAGTCAAATGTAAGGAGTTTTCATAACGGAATCATGATAGCAAGAACAAATCTTAGGAAAAGGGCAAATGTATGAATACACGAAGCAAAAAGAGTACGTAAGGATCATAGCCAGGTGACTTTCTGTGACACGGTGGAGCATACAGTGGATGTCTGCCCTGCTTGAGCGGAGCACCGCCGTGTCCTCGTCGAGGCGATCGACGGCGGCGACCTCTCGCGTCCGGCCCTGGTTCAAGCCATGGTCCGGAGCGAGGAGGCATGGGAAGCGGTCCTTCTGCAAAGCAGTAATGCTAGCGAAGGAGGAGCGGAACGCGTGCGTGAGAGGGAAATCTACGCTCCAGCCGCCGCAACAGAAGAAGACGCCCCGGGCGTCGGGAAACGCAGGGCGATTCCCGGCCTGCGGATGGCGAGCTATGGGTGGCTCGCCGTCCGATAGCAACCAGGCCCGAGTCGACGGCGCGTCGTGTTCCACGCGCGCCTCAAAGAGCCGTCAGCAAAGAAGACGGGGCCCCATAGGGTTAGTGCCTGCTAGGGTTGCGGAATTTGTTCGAAAGAGTCACCGCGGCCCTGGAACGCAAAGGGCACAATAAGGATCACGGGTGGGTTTTAGTCAGTAAGAGTCTGACACTCCCTTCCGCTCCGCCCAGAGCGGGAGAAGTCATTTGATGATTTCCCATCCAGAAAAAAAAATGAAAAAAAAAAGTGACTTTCTGTAGTTTCTGCCAACGACCATGAGAAATGCTGTGAGTTTATGTATTGTATGAAGTACCGTCCCTAATTTTACTTGATGACGTCATCAGGACCATTCCTAAACAAAAGTAGAACAACTAAAGATATAAGGTCAAAGAAATCACAGGAAGGCTGGAGGAGGAGCGGCTAAGGCTGCAGCGCCAGTGATGCCGCAGCCGCAGCCGCCCCCACCCTCGGAACCTCCTGCGGCCGAGGCCGAGTGGCAGGTTGCTGGCCAGAAGCGGAAGGCCAAAGAGCCGGCCAAGAAGAAGGCGAGGAAGCAGCTGCGGAAGGCCAACGCCATTGCGGCGAGGCTTCGCGCCCTGAAGTCCGCGGCTGTAGTGTTAACACTGCAGCCGGAAGCGGAACAGAGGGGCGTGACTTATCTCGCCGTATTGAAGCGGGCGAAGGAGGCGGTGAGCCTCCAAGAGCTGGGCATCAGCGGGGGCATCGGGGTCAGGAGGATCTTGACCGGTGCCCGGAAGCTCGAGCTCGCCGGAGCGGAGAGTGGCCCGTTCGCGGACGCCCTGGCCGAAAGGCTGAGGGCGGTCTTACCCGCGGACGAGGTCCGGGTGTCCAGGCCGACTAAGCGCATCGACATGCACATAGTGGGCCTGGATGACTCCGTGACGGAGGAGGAAGTTGTGGCCGCCGTCGCCAGGACTGGGGGGTGCTCTGCCAAGCTTGTCAAGGCGGGCACCATCCGTCCTGATAACAAGGGCATGCAAACCCTTGTGGTGAGCTGCCCCGTGGCGGCAGCCAGAACTGTGTCGGAGGGCCGAAGGCTCTTGGTGGGGTGGGTGTCTGCGCGGGTAAAACTGCTGGAACCCAGACCTCTGAGGTGCTACCGCTGCCATGTGGGTAACCACACGGGAGCTATGTGCCCCTCGGAGGTCGACCGCAGCGGACTCTGTTTCCGCTGTGGTCAGCCCGGTCATAAGGCCGGCTCGTGCGAGGCCACGCCGCACTGCGTTGCATGTGCGGCTGTTGGCAAGCCGGCCGAGCACTGGGCTGGGGGAAGGGCCTGCGCGCCATCCGCCCCGACCAGGGGCAAGAGGTCCGCCGCCGCCGCCGCCTCTGCCGCCGCCGCGGCTTCCGTCGCCGCCACTGCCGCTTCTGCTGCGGGTGCTGCGACTCCCAACACTCGGGAGGGTGCTGAGATGGAGTGCCAGTAATGGTCCCATTTCGGCCTCCTCCAGAGCCACGCCACGCGCTTCAAGGAGCCGTCAGCACCGAGGACGGGGCCCCATAGGGTCGGTGCCTGCTAGGGTTGCGGAATTTGTTCGAAAGAGTTACCGCAGCCCTGGAACGCATAGGGCACAAGAAGGATCACGGGTGGGTTTTAGTCAGTAAAAGTCTGACACTCCCTACCGCTCCACCCAGGGCGGGAGGGGTCATGTGATGATTTCCCATCCAAAAAAAAAAAAACGTCAAAGAAATTACAGCAAGAGTCTGTCCTTAGGACGTTGATAGACAGATCGAGTCTGCTCAGTGTGCTCTTGAAAGAAATGGTAGTCTGGGACAAATTAACGGCAAGGTTTGTGCCATTAAATTGATCTCAGTAAAAAGCCATGCAGATAAATAGTTGATGAAGTGGAACATACCTTCTCAGGGTTCAACCAGTAGTGCTATTCTATATTCATCTCACGGTAAATTGAATTAGAAATGAGCTGTCAATCTACATAATCAAGGTGAAATAACAGTGCAATTCAATCTCACAAAAACAATAAAATATCTCGCTTGCTATAATATTTATCTAGAGACACTAAATGGCGTTCTCAAAGAACATGGCATAAATGATAGCGTTGGTATAATATACATATACCGAATAATTTGGTTGATGACGTTATTTCAAGCGGGTAACTACAAGTCTGAATGACGGTTGTTAAAGTAATCGTCATGCTATAGTTACCCGTATCAAGATGTTTGATCGTTCAGTCACGCATGATATATATTTGATAACTTAAGAAACAATACACATTGTAAGGACTAACTGCGTGTACTGTTATGTCTTTGGAGTGCTTGAGCTTTCTTTGAAGTTCACTTCGGATTCTTGAACGATTTTCTTTACACTTCAGCATGTTCCGAATATATTGTCAATCATGATGCTTGCTTTAAATTAATTGAAATGTGTTGAGCGAGTTTATGTTTCCAGTCAATGCTACTACCAGTGTTTTGATCTCAACTAGAGCTGCCTCCTCACATTCATCCTTGTACTAAAACCTAGTAAGTCAGTGTTCGTCATGTAGTCATCGTCTGTTTGAATTCGTTCCAATCATAGAAAGAAAGAAAAAGAAAAGAAAGAAAAAGCGTTTATTTACCACAAAATAAACGACAGCAATTGTTCTAAACTAAACCGTAAACTATAGTGTTAGTAGGTACATCTTAATTCAATCATCATCGTTCTTCCCTTATCCCATTTTACTTAGTGTCGGCGCATACGTGTTTTATTCATCTATTCTGTCGATTTTCGCAACCTTCACGCTATCACTGACTCCCTTGTCTTTCATGTCACTTTTTTCATACTGGCCATATTATCTACCAGCTTTCATTTGGTTTGTTCATTTTTGAGCACGTGATCATTGTTTACAAATAACGGTGTTTACTTAACCTTCGCAATAACTAAACATACTATACCGACTTGTGACATTGGATAGCTTTCATGTGTCTTCAATTCCATGTGTAATCAATGTTTTAACTGTTTATAAACAGTTGAACATTGATTTCACTTATGCACAAACTCGTGCCTTTATTTCACAAAAAAATGCGTGAAAATCAACTACCTACCGTTTCGAATGGACCATGAACATTTCACTTTGGCACTACACATATTTTTAAAATTTTCATTTCCCCCATATAATCATGTTCCTTTATTTTAAGTTTATGTATTCATTTATCGGAAGATTTTGGTAATGCGCAGATTATGATGCAATCTTCAACTGTAGTTTTAATAGTTGTTGACATGAAACAATAGCATTGCGTTAGCGGGAACATGCGTTCTTTGATAAGTTTTGATGAATCAGTTCCAAGCATGTTTTCCGCTGACTGGTACGAACTTAGCATTTTGCGCACACATCCAAAGATGTATTTGTCGAATGGAGTTTGTTGGTTGTGCGCCACCAATAAGTGGTGGCGGACGAGCGTTTAAGGGAACTATCTCTATGTAACATTTTGACTCAGTCTAGTTTGAATAATTGATTTTAAATCTCGTCTTTCAAATTATTAGAGCTAGGGAGAGAGCCATGTAATTCTTTTTAAAGGATTGTTGTTAACTTGTGGTATTGGTGTAATCGGGCTTCAGTGGTCGTTTAATATGGTTTATCCTAATTAGGACCATTATGTAAGTATTCGATTTTAAATGGGATTAGTCTACTTCTACTCCCATTTATAAGCGAAAATTATTCCAACAGGAACAATTCATATATATTGTTAGACTAATTGTTTAACCTGATAAGTCCATTTCTGCGTAGTTTACAGGGGGATGAAAAAATGGAATTATATCATTTCATTTTAGCAATCCAAATTCTGAGGATCCATGTGGTTCCTGTAGGATGTAGATTCAAGTTGAAGGATAGTTTAACGTCTGAACTTTTTCACCGATATTTAAAATAAAATTGCCCACAACATTAATTCTGCAGGTTAATGAATTAGGCCGAAGTATGGCAAAAATATAGCTAATCAGTAGATGGTAAAGCACAGATCGTAATTAAAGTAACAATTTTGTTACTTCAGGGTCATTATGGATATCCGGCACATGGTTTGATCAACGCGAAACCCATACATCAGACCAACCCTCAGTCCCGTATAGAACCTAAGAGCTTCGACGTGGAATATGTATCAGATGAGGGTCCTAGTCATCAGGTATGTCTGATTTAATACTGTATCTACTTTGGAGTGGCGACCGTTTACCATAGAAGACGAAGTGTGAGAACGCATACCACAAGGTGGACCGATGACCTCAATTAAAATGCCACAGAGATCTACTACACACAATAAATATATTGTACCCAAAAAACGTATTTGGTTTGACCTGGTGAAGGTCGTAGGATTCCGCTGGGTGCAAGACGTACGGGACACGTGGATGTGGAGACCCTTCCCTATGTCCAGCAGTGGGTGCGTCTCGAATTAAATAATGATGAGGATGTATATTATCTCTGCCATCATGAAATGAGAAAGAGCAAGTGTCATGGACATCCTAAACAAAGATTTCACAGAATGAAACTGATTTTGATGAAGACTAGCAATAATAGTTAGATCTTCGTCGAAAATACTAACATAAGTTAATTTAGAAATGAAAATAATGAAACTTTTATGTTTTAGGTACCACGACCAGTCCAGTATGTTGACGAAGAAACAGAAAATGCCGAAAAAACTATATGTTTCACACCCTCAATGGTGCATAGAATAATTAAGGCAGCACTCGAGTACGTAAGTCAAATACCATCAGACATCAGTAACATTGTGGCGCAACTAGATCAAGAACTAAACAGAATGTCAGATAAGGGATATATTGAAGAAAATGCGGTTAAAAAACCACTATATCCATTAGATTCTAAAACAATTTTCCAAATGCTAGATAAACCAAAATCAGAGACTAGAACTAATTTAGTATTGAAATATGAACTGCCAAGTGTAAAGGAGCCCCAGTGTAGAGACGCATTAGAGAAGTTGATTGAGATAGCATATACCGCGTATATGGAATTAGAACAGCATCCACAATGTCGGGAAGATTTGTATAATTTTGTTACCCAACCTGAAGATCGACCTACAGGTCATCTCGATCGATCACCAGACTTAAAGTCTTTAATAGCTACAATATTGGACCAAGTCAGTAAACATAAACCGGATCTAGATATTAATCCGCTAAACGATCGGTATGGTGATATGGAAATCCCAGAGCTACCCCATCCACAAACCCATGAATATAATAAACCACAAACTCATGAGTATAATAATCATCAGAAGCCTCAAATTATTGAATATAACATAAATGAATATACTGTACCTCAAGGTCCACATTATAATGTGCCTCAAGTTCAAGAATATAGTATAAATGAATACAACGTGCCTAATGCTCATGAATTGAATAAGCCTAAATTGATCCTGCCCAAAGCTCATGAATATAATATGAACGAATATAACTTGCCCAAAGTTCATGAATATACTATAACGGAAAATCATGAATATAATATTCCCAAAGTTCAAGAATATACTATAACGGAAAATCATGAATATAATGTGCCCGAAGTTCAAGAATATACTATAACTGAAAATCGTGACTATAATGTACCTCAAATCAATGAATTTACTATCACACAAACTCATGAATATCCACCAAAAGTTCACGAATACAGTATAACGCAAACTCACGAATATAATATTCCACAAATCCAAGATATTATTCGTCCACCAGTGCAATCAATTGAGATGCCTTACATCCATGAAACGATACACGAACCCGTAGAAGAAATTGTACCTATGAAACCAGAAGAAACTATTAATATTCTTATAAAACTTCTGCAAAATAGCGAACAGCCGGACAGTGGAAACTTGTTTGATCGTCTCACGAATATTGTGCAAGAAAACCAAAATAATTTCCATCCAAAAATTTTAAAAATCTTGCTTGCTCTCTTAAGTGCTCATAAGCGGAATAACATTCCCAGGTTTAATGATATATTCTTACTCCTGCTCGATTCCCAAAGAAATCGAGACTGGCCATGGAATGACAGAATAACAGATAATCTGCTGTCTCATCTGATACCAGATCATGACGGCAATCTAGATTCTAGAATCATCGAAATCATACTCAACTTGTATAAAAAGCAACCAAATGAAAAACATGTTGAATACATACTGTCTCTTTTGAGACCGTTGAAAGAAAACAAGTTGGACACTAGAGTACGAGATCTTATACTTAAGTTGATATATTTACATCAAAATAACTTGCTGCATCCGGATCATGTGGATATATTAGTCAAGCTGTTGAAACCATCCCAAAATGGAAATGGTAAACCCATAGAAGTTGATGTCGCCGATCTCTTAACTAGATGGAATGAAATGGGATTGACTCCAAATCAACTAAACGGGCTGTTTGCACTTTTGAAGCCGTATGTGAACGGGCATCCAGACAAGAGACCTCTTGATATTATACATTTCTTGTTGACTAAGAGTAGAAATTTGAATCCCAAATATTTAGATTTCATATTGTCTTTCTTGTTCCCTGAAAATGGAGTCTTAGATACCCGACGCATCGATATCATTCACTTCTTATTGAACAACGTAGCACGGTATCCTAAACAAGCAAATATTCTCCTTACTTTGCTGCAAGAAAACGCACCGGCAGTTCAAAATTCCAGATTTTTGGAAATCTTGCTTTTACTAGATAGTCATGGTTTATTGAATCCAGAACTTGTTGAAACTTTGGTAAATCTCTTAACAAATGATGTCACTGGAAAATTAGACGACAACCAAGTGAAAACCTTGTTCGTACTACTAGCACCGTTCAAAAAGTCAAATCCAAAACTTCTGGTCGACGTGTTAACTCTTCTAAATCAAGGTGGTTTGCATGGTAACATATTTGATTGGTTTGAATCCACTAACAACGATTTAGGAGTACCAAATCGGGACTCGACAACGGATGAAATAACACCAGATTTCGCCAATGAATTTCGAACACCCGACGGGGGATATCAATCAGTAGATGCTCCAAATCAATTGCCTGACCACGACTTCATGTCAATTTTCAAATGGTTAGACAGTCAAGGACTAATAACTCAGGATCAGGGATCTAATACAGATTTGGTAAATAAAATACTAAATATTTTGGAAGCGGGCGAACGTGAATTAGGTGTCGTTGAACTAACGTACATGTTGAAACATGAGAAGCCCCTGATTTACCAACCAGTATATTACGTGAAATATAGGCTACCCATACTAAGCTTTATATCGAACATGAAGAATTTGTTACAAGAGAACCCGAATCTAAATACAGACCCCATGAAACTGTTACAAGAACTGATAGTGATTTCTAACGTAACAGAAGTTTCGCCAAACCTACAAGGTTTTCCTAAAGATGAAATATTGAAATTGACTTTCAATGACGGTGATTTAGTGCAAGCAAAGATTCTAGACGAGCAGAACTTGAGTTTAAATGATCAGATATCGTATGTCCACGGTTTGAATTCAGATATTTCGCCTGAGGAAATATTGCAACTTAATAAAATGAACGAAGCGAAATACTTCCCGAATTTGAAAGAAGTGAAAGGGGTGCATCCTGATCAACTAACTATTAAGGACGTAGATCAGTTTATTGATATCCCACCGGTACATTATAAACAAGTGGAAATGAACCCAGGAATCGTAGGATCGTATCCAACGAAGACGATATACCAGTCTCATATTGCTAGAGAGAATCAGAACCAGAATGCCCTTAACGACAATGCTCAACTCATGCCTCAGAATTAGAAGTCAAATTTTTGTTTTTATTAAAAAAATAAACTTTAGGACAAAATGTGTGGTTTTATTTTTACGGTTGTTAGTAAGAAGCTGCTTAATCTAGCTTCCTCAAATATTATGTCCCTTGTAACGGCTGTTGCAAATCCACTCGCAAGTGAAGCGAATGAGTAACTTAAATTTGTAGTAGGTATCCAACTTCCCCATCTATCCTTCAAATATTCAGAGTATGAAAATTTGCATACTTGATAGTCATAATGAAACTTGGTACACAGGATAGGGCTTTATATCGTTTCAAGTTCCCTTGGAATGGTTTTCGACCTGAACGCGGTTGAGCCTTTAGAAATTCTGGATATGACACTATCGGACCTTCAGTTGTACAAAGCCAATATCCAAAAAAATTAAAACTCAAGTTATGTTTTTTTTACCAATGGTGCTGTTGAGAGACTAAAATCTGGACCACAGATAATTATTATTTTTTATACTCTGTCGTTAGTTTTATTATGGCAACTGTTTTTTGTACAAAAATTACTTCCGGTTCAACAAGCGAAATGTTTGTAAGCTTTTATGTTCTGACTCCTAATAAAACGTGTAGAAAATACAACGTGTCCATTATTTAACATCTGGCGACCGTGAACAAGGAAATAATAATACAAGGAAGAAAATGGAGTCGAAAATCAAAGACAGGTCAGTGATTAGAAGATTATTCACTAAAGCCGCTAATAGTCTAGAAGCCATTTTGAACCGGAGTCACGATGTAGTAGAAATCAAAAGTTCGTGGAGAAAGTTATCCGATTTGAGGAGTAATCTGGAAAATTTAGACGCCGAGATAAAATTAATGATACTGGGTGACCCTAATTTTCTGGAATCAGTATTAGAAAAGGAGTATGAAGAGGCCGACAACTATAAAACAAGATGGCTTCTACTCGATACACGCTGGGAAAACCTCATGAAGTTGGATAACGAAGAAAAACTACAGAACATCAAGTGTGAAAATTCTAAAATAAGTCTGCCGAAACTCGAAATTGTAAAGTTCGATGGCGACATCAAAAATTGGCTCTCTTTCTGGGCACATTTCAAATCTATTCACGAGGACGAAAAGCTCAAACCCGAGCACAAATTTCAATACCTATTGCAGGCTGTTGTCCCGGGAACAGAAGCTAGATCCCTGGTAGAAAGTTACCCAGTCTCAGCCGAAAATTATAATGAGTGTATAAAACACTTGAAATTACGCTATGCACGTGAAGAATTATTAGTCCAATATTACGTCAGAGAACTTTTGTCTCTTATTCTAGAGAAGAGAGAAAATAATTTAGATCTGACTTATTTGTATGACAAACTTAGTGCACAGCTAAGAGCTCTAGAAACATTAGGAGTAGCCAAGGTGCATGCTGCATTCATATTACCTATGGTGGAATCTGCTCTCCCAGATGATATTCTAAGAGCCTGGGAAAGGTCAACCACCCATTGCAACAAAATGCAAGATGAATTGGACAACCTATTGAAGTTCCTAGAGCGGGAAGTGGAAAGCAACCAGCGTATTCAGATGGCGAAATCTTCATTCAATACAAAAGTCAAAGAAGAGTCAACGGATAGCTGCTTAGTATCCACAACTAAAGGAAATACTGTGTCAAATACCCAAACAAAATCATGCATATGGTGTGATAAAAACAATCATACTAGTCTTGAATGCTATAAAATATATAAATTGTCTCTAGGAGAAAGAAAAGAGCATTTGAAGAACAAAAGAGCATGTATTAATTGTTTTAAACCAGGACACAATTTTAAAACTTGTAAAGCATTCATAAAATGTTTAATCTGTGGAAAACGACATGCCACAATACTTTGTCCAGATCAGAAGTTCAAGTCAAACGAAGGTGAACCCGCCAGTCAACCATCTTCTACTGTTACATCTTTAGCAACACAAGGCTCCACACTACTGCAAACACTTATAGTGGAGATTCAGTATCAAGATAAAAAGATGCCGGTTCGTGCTATGATTGACAGTGGATCACAACGCACTTATGTCAAACAAGAAGTCATTGATAAACTTCAAATCCCTCCAATAAGAAAAGAAATCTTGTCACATTCACTCTTTGGTGGATTACAAACTAAGACAGAAGAACATAATACTTATAATATCACAGTCAAAAGTGTAGATCAGTCTTTTCAAATAGATATGATAGCTCTAAGCCAAAATTGTATTTGCAATAATGTACCATCAGTGAATTGTAATGACAGTAAAATATTTGAGTTGTTAAAAAGTAAAAATATCATATTGACTGATAAAGGGCAAACTTCTGAAATAGATTTGTTGATTGGAGCAGACTTTTCAGGTTTTATATTGACAGGTGCAGTTGTCCAACTAGGAAATGGGCTGGTGGCTATTGGAACTCTGTTGGGATGGACTTTACAGGGCAGAGTCGGCCACACAAACAAAACCATTACTAATTTAATGTGCATTAATAATGATTTAGCAGGTTACTGGTCATTGGAGACATTAGGGATCCGAGATCCAATCACAGTGAAATCTAAAGAAGTAGCAGCTGCTGAAACCATGGCAAGTTTTGAAGATACCATAAAAGTCAACTTGGATGGCAGGTATGAAGTTCAACTTCCTTTTAAATTAGGTTATGAATCTCTTTTACCTAATTACGAAATAGCAAAAAGTAGACTAGATTCAACTACAAGAAAATTGGTTATTTGTGATAGATTTGATGAGTATAATACTATTTTTCAAGATTGGCTTTCATTGGGTATAATAGAACAAGTACCAGAAGCTGATATTAATCATAAGATGGGTCACTATCTGCCACATAGACCAGTAATTAAAGATTCAAGTCTGACAAGTACAATCAGACCAGTTTTTGATGCTTCAGCCTCTGATAAAAATGGATTAAGTTTAAATTCCTGTTTAGAAAAAGGCATTAATTTCATAGATCTCATACCTAACTTATTAGTTGGGTTTAGGAAAGGTGCTATTGGTATAACCTCAGATATAGAAAAGGCATTCTTGCAAATTAGTTTACCAACACCTGATAGACACTATTTAAAATTTTTGTGGTGGGAAAATAAATCTATGCTACGGATTATAGAATATAGGCATTGTAGAGTAGTTTTTGGCCTGACCTCAAGTCCATTTTTACTGTCAGCCACACTAATGCATCATTTGGAAGGTGTCACAGGTGAAAACCAAGAAACAGCCCAGAGGTTGAAAATATCAATGTATGTAGATAACTGCCTTACTAGTTTAGATACAGAACAGGAGACTTATGAGTTCATTGCACGTCGGGGACGGAGTGACATGTTAATGTCAGATAATGGCACAAATTTTCATGGTACGAAAAATTTACTTACTTCTCTAGATTGGGAGGAGGTCCAGAGATCATCTACCATACGCCGCATATCCTGGAAAATGAATGCACCATCCGCTGCTTGGTGGGGAGGTTTTTGGGAACGTTTAATTAGAATTATGAAAGAGTCACTGCGTCGTGTACTAGGTAGAGATGGTGTTGAAAGAACAGCACGTGTGAAGACTGCATTAGGTATCAAGGTTCGTCCAGTCCAAAGACTATATAAATTAGAACTCTCTGCAGCTGACACCTTCCAGCAGGATCAGTCAGTTACTTTTAATGATTCCCCACAACAGATAGACACATTTCCTGAGGAGCAGGGGTCACAAAACACCTCTACACCAACAGTAGAGATTCCACCAAGTACTCAGCAGTCCACTCGTAGTGGGAGATCTGTGAGAATTCCAAGTAAGTTCCAACTATATTATGTGTAGCTTTATTGTCTGCACCAATCGTATTTCGTATGTAACTGTATTAAATAAAACTGCTTAATATATCAGTCAATGGTATTTAATTATTAGAAAACAATGTATAGTTTACATAAGTTTAAGACTTACCAAGTTTGACATAACATAGTCAAAATAAATTATACTTACTTGATTTTGTGTGAACCTTTGGTGTTAGAGTATCTATTGTGAGATTCATGGTTATTACAAATTTTGATTGTTAACATAATTATTGAAGAATTTATATTTAATCTTAACAATTTATTAAAGAAAATGTGTATTTGTATAAGATAACGTGTATGGTTAACCTGAAATTAATGTCATAGACATTTAACTCTTACCAATTTAATTCAATGTGTAATGTTAGCATATTTTAGACATTATGTGGTTCAAAAAAAAAATTAGATTTGTGTAATTTTGTAATATCTTATGTTTGTTTTGAACGTCAACGTCACTGATTGACAAGGTTGTCACTACACTAATGTCATTTGAATTTGACATCCAATGCTGCGTTCTGAAACGCGTCAATCGATTGTATTTTTTAGTTTTAAATCGATATGCGATTTAATTTGTTTTCGGCGTTGGAGGATGTTGAGAGACTAAAATCTGGACCACAGATAATTATTATTTTTTATACTCTGTCGTTAGTTTTATTATGGCAACTGTTTTTTGTACAAAAATTACTTCCGGTTCAACAAGCGAAATGTTTGTAAGCTTTTATGTTCTGACTCCTAATAAAACGTGTAGAAAATACAACGTGTCCATTATTTAACAGGTGCGGTATGTACCTACGTAATTAAAAAATATCCTGGTGAGTGTTGGAAAGCTCTGGATATTGTATGGTAAAAATAATTGAACCTCCAGTTTTTTACAAAAATAAGCTTGCAAGTCTTCATGTGATTTTCAAAACCAGATTTCTGAACGTAACTTTATTTGTCACTGCCAAAATATGGTATTGATTTTCTGTTTGGAGCGCGTTTCGAGACAACAGTTTCAAGATTTAACGCGTCACGTTTCATCCACCCCAATTTTATTCGCCAAAGGCAGATAGAGACAAAGTTATTTTGAATGTACAATAATGTGTTATTATCACAGATACCTGAAGCACAGTTAAATCGATGAATTATTGCGATGGTGCTCAGTTTAAAAGAGTTTCATGCCGTAAATAAATAAAAGAACTGTGTAAATACGTAAAAATTACTGATAAACTTGAGTGAAAAGTGCTGTTTTTCCGTTTTAAACATGTTGGGGCAAAGACCGAGGTTTATTAAGCCAGGTAAGTCAATTTTTATAATAGTTTACTATACTAGACCGCTTAAGCGCGTATGCTTATATTTATTTCAACAAAGGAGTCTGAAAACCTGCTGAAACTCTGTTCGGGTGTTGTCTTAGGATACATTATTCTAACTATTGGGTTTATCTTAGATTCAAAGCCGCCTACATATCAAAATTACTATAAACAAAAACGTTTTTGTACTGGCATTTTGATATTACCCGCTCCCTGTATTACGCCCTCAGCATAGAATACTCGATTTTTTTTTGTCTTCCTCCTTCCTCCTCGATGACTAAATGAACAGACAGCCTCTGTTTTAATCATTTCCCTTTGTTCTTCGGATAAGGTGTGTCAGAGGTTGTTTATCTAAATGTATTTATTAACTAAGGCACCCTCTATTCGCACTCCTTTACTCTACAAAGACTGCATCCATTATATGTGGAACAAACCATCATTTTCCCTGCGAACAAGACAAAGGTGGAGGGTCAATCTTTTAGTTAAGTCAATTCCCCGACTTAACTAAAAGATTGACCGTCAATGGTGGAGGATGGATTTGTGTGAAAAAGGCAGGGGGAGGCCGTTTCCCAGTAATCGTACAAAATGGGCTAACTAAATAGATATAGGTGGTTCCATAGTTTTCACAGATACACTGCAGCATTACAAACATCAAAATGCTTCATGAGTACACCACTCTTTATTTATTTCGCTTAAAAGGTACTGCTGATTATCTAAATATTATCTGTTACAGGAGAAGAAGAATCCCTCTACCCAACAAGAAACAAAGATGGCGTTATTGAAACACTGGTTAACCCGAATGTAGACTCCGCTTTAACCACCGACAGTGATTCCCGTACTTCATTTGTTTACAACCGGTACCACCATCTGCCGATGGATGCTCAACGACAGAAGTTGCCAGTGTTTCAGTATCGTAACCATATCTTGTATCTGTTGGAGCGCTATCAAACATTGGTGCTGATTGGGGAGACGGGGTGCGGGAAGTCTACTCAAGTTCCACAGGTGAGTGTTTTAAATACTTACTATTGGTGTGAGTCTGAGGTGTTGAAATTTGAATGTCATTCATCGTTCTTTTTTTTATTTGACATGTTTTTGCTCTTGACTTTAGTCTAGTTCAGAGGTGACAGAGACAAAGTCGATGATGGAATGGGCTTCCCAGAAGAAGCCATAAATATAATTTTAAAAAAAAACATTATTAACTTGAACTATGGTAAATTTCACTGTCAATATGTGTGCAGAATATGCTTACAAAGCTGCAAAAATTCGCTTTTAATTCAAAGATTCCTATTATTTATGATAGTACTAATTCATTTTGTGTCATTCAAATTCAGGCCAAAGTGTTTATAAGTAGGAACGGTATATACCTAGTTAGTATGGTAAATACTTTCGCCAGTATTTACGATCGTACGTATTTGATAAGTTGAAAACGCCTACTCCTTTAGTACAATACAATGCAATGCAATGCAATATTACACAGCTGTTAAATATTGCTTTTATAGTATTTTAGGCGCCTCGCATCGCCACATGTTCAGCGATTATAACTAGTGATGACGGGAATAATTATTATTCCGAAGTTTTCTTCGGAATTCTAGAGAATCTTGCACTATGTACTTAAATTCATATGTAAACAACTAGATGGCGTGTCCGTCAACGCCCGCCAGTAATATTAGTGGAATCAACCCGCTAGGCACACGTCGGGGTTCCCAGCTTAAGGCTTTCCCCCAAATTTAGGGGTACAATAAGAGGGATTTTTTCAGGGACTTTTTGTCTGTAAAATTACGCACTGAGATAATCTAACCTTTATTGTTGACATAGTGATTTAACGTATCCTAGTACTACTCCTCGTTAGTAAGAAGATTTGCTTACATAATGTGACAGTTAATTTGAAATTTATTTAATAATTTTACAACTGTGTGATTTTAAAAAGACAAAGCCAGATGTAAAAAAAAAAATAATATGTGAATTTTTAAATGAATAATTTTATTGTAAAAAAGAATTGCCACTTGCAAAACGTTGATTCAATAACCAGTCAATTGTAGGCTTGATAAAGCTGCGTATTTCAATAATACTTATGTAAAGGCGAGCTTGAAAGAAACAGTATAAAAATTATTTCCAGTACAGACGGATTTCTTATCTAAATATACATATATAACTCAAAATGGACTGAATGACTGACACAGTGATCTATCAACGCACAGCCCAAACCACTGAACGGATCGGGCTGTAATTTGGCATGCGGTTAGATGTTATGAGGTAGGTAGGTAGGGCATAAAATAGGGGATGAAACTTTGTCAATTTTAAACCGATCGGGCTGGGAGTTTCAAAATCGGGGTTAAAGTAACTATTCCACGTGGACGAAGTCGCGGGCAGAAGCTAGCCATTGATAGAAGTCCGTCTGTACTGTACATCTATTTCATACATCTGTGGTAAAACTAGATAGAATCGTTACTTTTTTATCCTTGAAAATGCTACTTAGGCAGTCAGTCAACTTGGAATCAGGGTTGATTGCCCAGGATAAACCGGACATAGTTAACATAAAACATAATCAGCCTTTTAACGTTCCCACTGCTGGGACACAGGCCTCCTCTCTAGGAGAGTGAATGGGCCTTAATCCACCACGCGGGCCCAGTGCGGGTTGGTGAATGTCACATGTCTTCGAATTTTTGGTTCTGGGACATGCTAGTTTCCTCACGATGTTTTCCTTCACCGTTTTGAGAGCAGTAGTGATGAAATTAATTACACAAAGTAATGCGCCTGACTGGGTTTGAACAGTCGGGGCCGTTGCCACACGGCCACCACTGCTCCTCATAGTTACTTAAAGATAAATAGATTACATGTAGCGGAGATGAGAATGTTGAGATGGAGTAACGAGGATGGATAAAGTGAGAAATGAGTACATTAGAGGCAGTTTATAAGTGGCGCCAGTGACGGAAAAGTTGAAAGGGAACCGCTTGTTTTGGTATGGTCATGTAACTAAAAGGGTTATGAATATGAATGTGAATGGATGGAAAGGGAGAGGTAGGCCAAAGAAGCGATGGATGGATTTTGTGAGGAGTGATATGAAAGAAAAAGGAGTTAGTGATAGCGTGACGGCTGACAGGACAGAATGGAAGAAAAAAACGTGTTGCGCCGACCGCAAGTAACATGGGATAAGGGCAGGAAGATGATGATGAGGTACTTAAAGATAAGGGACAATTATCTCCGGCGCACTCAAGGAACAAAAGATTCACTTTTATTAGACTGACGTCAATTCCTTAACTAAGACGATGTTTGAGACGGTCATTAGTTTAACTACCAACTTACTTTGAATAATTAGTCAGAGGGTACTAGTACCCTCTCGAGGGTAAAAAACCTGGAGGTCGTCATATTATAAGACGTGGATTGTTTGTTGGTGTATCCAGCATTTCCAAATAAAGAAACAAAAAAAAGACACTAGTCAGTTAATGGGCAATTTCATACAACGGCGCTGTTTGTAGGGTTCCGTACCTACCCAGAGAGGGTAACCATCAGAACCCTATTGCTAATACTCCGTTGTCCATCTATCTGTGCGGGCTGTATCTAATGAAACGTTGTTACGGTTCCATAAAAAAAATCACATGTCTCCGGTAAAACAACAAAGCGAGCTGGTATTTTTTTTGAAACGTCTGAATTTTGCGTTGAATTATATCATTTGGGTGCGACATCGATGATGATGATGATGATTGTTTTAATAAAATTAAAGTGATTAAGGTAAGCACGTGACGTGACAAATCATTTGTTATTGAGTTAACAATCAGTCACCGAGCCTTTTCCCAGCTATGGTGGAGTCACCTTCCAGTCTTGTTGTTTTTATAGTTTCCTTTTTTTTTTCTTTGCTATGTCCTCACATGTAGAAGCGACCAAGGATGTAACCAAGGTTATGTAATAACCTTGGTTACATAAAATAATTTAAAAGAGTGTCCGTGGAGTTTCTTGCACGTTCTTCTCCATAGAGATCTACGCTTTGGAACATGCAGATAGCTTCCACCTCTTTCAACTTGACAATTCAAAAGTGCCTGTAAAGGGTTTAATTGAAATAAATGCTTTGAATCTTGAATCTTGAATCTTTGGGTCTATCCAGATTGGACTGAATACCAGTGTTTTAGCTCATGGCTAAGTAATAACAGTCGCACGGGTCGATCTCCAAACTTAAGCAATGCTTGCAAAGGCCGGTCTGTGGATGGGTGAACATCTTAACGTGGCGAGACTCCTCCGTGTTTCGGAAAGCACGTTAAGCCATTGGTCCTGGCTGTCATTTGTAGATCTTTGGCAGTTGGAACCAGTATTTTACATACAGCAACTGCTTTTTCTTGTTTTGATTCTGTGAGGAATGAGCGGAAGGGAGTGTCAGTCTCTTACTGAGTAAAACACATAATAATATGTGTTCCACCAAATGCCGTTTGCGTTCCAGGGTCGCGGTGACTCTTTCGAACACATTCCGCATTACATGATTGGTCCTAGGCGAGGCTGGTGTCAGATAGTCTGACCGTCAAAGATCTACAAATGACGGCCGGGACCAAATGCTTTAGGAACTTTCCTTTCACGAAGGAGTTGAGACTCCTTCGTGAAAGGATGGTCACCACTGATGGTCACTCAGTATGGAAGGATGGTCACCTGTTGCTGAACCAAAAAACCGACACGTGCTGCTGGTATAACTATGAGCCACAAACTCCGTATTGTTTTAATAACAATAATGCAATCAAGGTGGGCCACGTGATTTCCAATTCGTTTATTGATTAAATTAACGTGATCTATAATTAAGAAAATATAGGTATGTCTTTTTAAGTCAAAAGGTTATCGTGTTATTACTTTGATTAGGGTTTACTTGTTTTTCCTTTTACAGAATTGTTTTTTCTAACCGAATTAGAAGGAGGTTATCAATACGACCCGTGTTTATGTAATATTGTTAGAATTGAACAGGTTTTGTGTATTCTAGTCTTTACCAGCTTGTGGACATGTATGCATTTCGTAAGTGTATGTTTGTCTGCGCATATATAAATTTTTGTATTCTTGTTTTTTAAGAAATTCTCCAGTATATTGGCTGCGTGTACAACCATATAAACTGAGATACTAAGAGCTAGACCAGAACAAACTATCTACAGGTTTATTTGTAAAACACCAACAACTTCTTAAGAGGTCATTCATTGTACTCATTATTATGAATAACTTTTACTATGGGACCAAACATGAAATCGCGAAAAAAATTCAGCTGTCCCCTACATTGTGATGAGTTATACGAACATAAATGTAAGGAACAGGTGATTTTTTTTTCGCGGTTTCTGTTTTGGTCCCATAGTAAAAGTTGTTCCTAGTGAGTACAATGACCTCTTAATAGGTTGTTGGTGTATTACAAATAATCCTATATAGGCCATAAATATATTTGATCCAACCATGCCGTTAGTTTTAAGTCGGATTACAAAAATTGATTTTTAGTTGAAATAGTCATAATCCAACTTATGGAACTGTGCATTTAATAAAAATCGGTACAGTAGTTTTGAGATACAGAGTAAAGTGTATCAGTCAATATAGGAAAAACTGGTGTTTCTAAAACATATCATTATGTACGCTATGTCAATCTTAGTTTGCAGTTAGGGAGTTAAATAATTTCGATTAAAATTTCAAAAAAGGTCGTACCAATTTAAAAAGTATGTAATAGTAAGATGAAACAAAAAAAAACAGTCGAATTAATTCGGTCAAAAATGACGATTGAGGGATAAGTTCTTATTATTGTTAAGCACCTGATTAGTTTCAACCACAATTGAAATAAAAATACTCGACTTCAAAACTAAGTACTTTCAATTTTTTTTTCGTCTATATTGACCCACTGCTGGGCAAAGGTTTCCCCCATAACTTTCTACTCTTCCTGGTGCGTTATTTTTTTACTGTCCAAATTAAAATGTCCAAATGGCTGGCACTGACCTCAAAAATACATAACATAATTAATTACTTGAGACTTTTTCAAATATAAGTCTTCATTCTCCTTTTTAGTTACCTATCAATTGAACGTAAATAGTTTGATGTATGTATAATTATATAATTTTTAAATTTACTTTTAAGAGTTCCGTACCCAAATGGTAAAACGGGACCCTATTACTAAGACTCCGCTGTCCTTCTGTCTGTCTGTTCGTCAGTCACCAGGCTGTATCTCATGAACCGTGATAGACAGTTGGAATTTTCACAGATGATGTATTTCTGTTGCCGTTATAACAACAAGTACGAAAATACAATAAATGAATTTTTAAGGGGACTCCCATGCAAAAATCAAGATTTTTTTGCCGTTATTATAGCCCTTTTTAACCGACTTCTAAAAAAGGAGGAGGTTCTCAATTCGGATGTTTGTATGTTTTTTTTTATTTTTTTTTATTGTTTGTTCGCGCATATCTCCTTCGCTTGTCAACCAATTTGAAAAATTCTTTTTTTGTTGGAATCAACCAAGTGGTTTTCGAAAAATCTAAAAAAAAATATCTACATTGTCTACATTGACGACCTCTTAGTTTACTCTGCAAAGGAGCAGTAAGTTTTTTTTTACACCAATGTGATTGGTTCGTTTAGGTGGGGGAGGGGAGGGGGTGTAGGTACCACTAATAAGTGAAAAATAAAAAAAACTTTTTACAAAAAATAAAACCGACTTCTAAACAAAAAACAACAAAAAGTATAAAATAACTTTAATTTCGGAAGTCGGTGTGTTCAACAACAAAAAAGCAACCAAAAACACCGAGTTCCGAAATTAAAGTTATTTTATACATTTTGTTTTTTTTTTTGTTTAGAAGTCGGTTTTATTTTTTGTAAAAAGTTTTTTATTATAACCCTTCGTCCGACTCGCACTTGGCGAGTTTTTGATTTAACACCGCGCATACAGATAGACAGACACAAGCGGCGTTGGGACTAGCTCTGACTCCACTCGTATGAGTCAACCACGATTATTACGCCTTATCTGTGAATTGTAATGAGTTTGTGAGATAGTGTCATTTTATGGCACACGTGTTCGAATATCATAGCCTTGATGTCTCGATAATAGACCTTATCTACATCTAGAAAGATAAAAAATGGATAAAGATAGAATTCAAACTATTAAGCATATAACTATGCCCCATTCACGATAAGATTAGACATTGAAATACCTCTTTTTAACCGACTGCTAAAAAAGGAGGAGGTTCTCAATTCTTATATTTGTATTTTTTTTTATGTTTGTTCGCGCATAACTCCGTCGTTTGCCAATAGATTCGAAAAATTCTTTTTTTATTGGAAAGGGTATACTTCCCAAATGGTCCCATGAAAATTTTATCGAAATCGAACAATCGGTCTTTTGTTAATTTCAATAAATGATTGCAAATCTGTCGGGATAGCTGAAATCGCATGTTAGTTTATTGTTTACACCAATTTATACCACGTACGCTTTCATGGGTATGTTTAGCTGGAACTGAACCACTAAAAAGTGAAAAATAAAAAAAAAACTTTTTACAAAAAATACAACCGACTTTTCAACAAAAAAAAAGTACAAAATAACTTTAGTTTCGGAAGTCGGTGTGTTCAAAAACAAAAAAAGCAACCAAAAACACCGAGTTCCGAAATTAGTAAACAATTTTGTTCCAATGTCTAATCTTATTGTGAATGGAGTACATATATATGAGGAGGAGCTCGTGGCTAAAGAATAACAGCCGCACAGGTCGATCTACAAGGTTAAGCAACACTTGGTTCATGGTTGGTTGGTGGATGGGTGACCATCTTAACATACCGAGATTCCTCCGAGCCTCGGAAAGCACGTTAAGCCGTTTGTCCCGGCTGATATTTGTAGATCTTTGGCAGTCGTTACGGATTGGCAGAGGCGTGTAAATCTGACTCCAGTCTTGTCATGAAGTACCGTGTTACCCAGTTAGTGGGATGTGGAGGTCTGGTAGGCAGCCGCTCCACGTAAAATAATGTTGTGCAGCTGAATCCAGTTTGACTGGGAGCCAACCCCAATATAATTGGGAAAAGGCTAGGTATGAATGTAGACTAAGTTAAGTATGTGTTTTTGTCTTTAAATATCGTGAGGATTAAACCCTTAAATAAAAAAATCAAAGAAGACCACATGGTTTTAGATAGGGTTGCCAGGTCTTAAAGCCGAAAAGCCGGACAAACCAGCCAGTTTGGCCGGACATTTGGGAAAATTTTAGTCTTAGTACCTAAACCCAACTAAGGTTTTTTTTATCATTTACCGTAAAATCTTCCTAAATTCTAATGTAACAACAATCAAATTGAATAAGCCAGTCTTCATTATTATTAATCATTCGATATTCATTTAAATAATAGGGTATTTTACTGTAAAAATCTAATTAGTCCGTCTGATAGATTTACAAAATATATTGGACACGTATTTTTTCTTTTTTTACGTAAACAAAAAATGAAGACGATACAGTGCGTTGAAAACTCACGTGACGTCACTACGTTGCTACAATTTTTACCAGCGACGTGACGTCACGTGAGTTTTCAACGCACTGTATCGTCTTCATTTTTTGCTTACGTGAAAAAAGAAAAAATACGTGTCCAATATTTTTTGTAAATCTATCAGACGGACTAATTAGATTTTTACAGTAAAATACCCTATTGCAATAGTATTAGTACGCACTACGTAGGAAGCGATAAAAAATGAAAATTCCGGATCTGGATACCTACATCCTACGTACATAAATATGGATTATTTATTACAAATATAGAAATAATATTTAATTGGTTTCGGATACGGTCACGGGTAGATAATATGAAATTATTTTGGATTATCCGTTAGTTTTGTTTACGGATATTGATATACCTACCTACTTTTATTATAAAAGTAGGTATATCAATATCCGTAAACATCCATATTTATGTATCCAGATCCGGAATAAACTCATATGGGTTTTTTTCATATAGGTACATATAAAAGTTTTATATGTATATGAAAAAACCCATATGGGTGCAAAGTTTTCATCAATAGAAACTAATTAAGTCCAAACAGTACAGTAATTGATGTAAGTCGCTGAGGAGTTCCCTCGCTGGACTATCTTTCGGCTTCATCATCAGATCCTGGTTTCCTTATCATGGTACCACCCTTGGAGTATCTCATTTACAACAAAAAAAGAATCATCAAAATCGGTTCATAAACGACGAAGTTATCCGCGAACAAACAAAAAAATATATAAAATTATATATGTACGGTCGAATTGAGAAACGTCCTTTTTTTGAAATGGGTTAAAAAATACATTTTTACAACATTTTAATTGATTAGTATTGTCCTATTGGTCGTAGCGTGACGTTATCTAAGAATTACTATTATGTAATAATGATCAACACTCAGAATTTTTCAATTAGAACCATTAGTCATACCTGAGATTAGCGCGTTCCATCAAAGAAACAAACTATTCAGCTTTATAATATTAGTAAAGGTTTCGGGTTTCGAAGATTCCTAAAATCCCTGTTTTATACCTTTGTCTTTTGTGTATGACACCAGGCCACAAACACACAAACACAGTTTTACCCCGTAAACAAACTGCCATTGCCCTAGGCGGCAATGGCAAACTTTGGTTTACGTTATAAAAATTGTATTACAATGAATAATAGTGTAGGTAAGTGCTTTGTTATAAGAAATGCTGTGGTATGAATAATAGGAAGTAAAAACGTTCGATTGTTTCATCGCTGTAAATACTGATCCAGTCTGCCCATTCTTTGACCACTTTGTAGTCTGTATCCGGTCTAACGGTTGCGGCCGAGTTCCAGTGTTTTTAAATGTCCGTCTCAATGGATAATTGTAAAATGCATAAGCATAATCAGCCTTTTAACGTTCTAACTGCTGTTACACAGGCCTCCTCTCTAGGAGAGGGAATGGGCCGTAATCCACCACGCGGGCCCAGTGCAGTTAGTAAATGCGTATGATTATAAAATATCTTCACAGATTGTAAACTCTTGATAGATTGTCAACTGAACTCGAGGAATACTTTTTTACGCATCAGAATTAAATAGGTAGTCAGTAATCTTTCGATGTCATTCTGAGAAATTTTGAACTGACGACGTAAATTAACGACATTTTGGCGACTTATAAGTGTACTGGTGTACGGTTCTACAATTTATGTGATTTTCTAGCCTAGCCAAGTAGAGGACCATAGATCACAGGGAACTTCAGGCTCTGGGCACGCCGCCATTGCGGCGATAAGTCCCCTCTTTGAGGAGTGGTTAGAGAGACGCCACGGCGTCCTCACCTTCCGCCTGACGCAGGTGCTCACCGGACACGGCTGTTTCGGGAGGTACCTGTGTCGGATCCAGCGGGAGGACACGTCCGGGTGTCATCACTGTGTGGATCGCCCGGAGGACACGGTGGAGGTCTGCCCTGCCTGGGCGGAGCACCGCCGTGTCCTTGTCGAGGCGATCGGCGGCGGCGACCTCTCGCGTCCGGCCCTGGTTCAAGCCATGGTCGGGAGTGAGGAGGCATGGGAGGCGGTCGCCTCCTTCTGCGAAGCAGTAATGCTAACGAAGGAGGAGGCGGAGCGCGTGCGAGAGAGGGAAGCCCCTCGCTCCAGCCGCCGCAACAGGAGAAGACGCCCCGGGCGTCGGGAAACGCAGGGCGATTCCCGGCCACCGTAGGCGCGGGCCTGCGGATGGCGAGCTATGGGTGGCTCGCCGTCCGATAGCAACCAGGCCCGAGTCGACGGCGCGTCGTGTTCCACGCGCGCCTCAAAGAGCCGTCAGCAATGAAGACGGGGCTCCATAGGGTCAGTGCCTGCTAGGGTTGCGGAATTTGTTCGAAAGAGTCACCGCGGCCCTGGAACGCAAAGGGCACAAGAAGGAACACGGGTGGGTTTTAGTCAGTAAGAGTCTGACACTCCCTTCCGCTCCGCCCAGAGCGGGAGAAGTCATTTGATGATTTCCCATCCAAAAAAAAAAGGCTTCCCGACACGGATAGAATAGGTTCGAATGGTACGATTTATGTTTTCATAAAGCCTGCAGACGGAAATAGGAGCCGGTTGCTCCGTCGTTGGTTAAAATGTCTAGAAATTTAAATACTTAACACTCCATTACTTGCTATTCTATAATTTCTCAGAATGACTTCGAGATTATAGACTCAAATTATCTATACTAATATTATAAAGAGGAAAGATTTGTATTTTTATATTTAACGAATAAACTCAAAAACTACAGGACTGATTTTAAAAATTCTTTTACCATTAGAAAGCTACATTCACCCTGAGTAACATAGGCTATATTTTATTCCCATATTGCCACGGGAACGGGAACTACGCGGGTAAAACCGCGGGGCGCTGCTAGTGTTGCATACATAGAAATACAAAATACAGATCTATGGTTGCATATAAAAGTGTTCCAAATGTTCAGTTGGCAATTTATCGAGAGTTTACGATCTCTCAAGATATTTTATAATCCAAAGGAGTTTGCTCAGAAAGCTGTTCCATCAAAAACTTCGTTGAGTGAAATATTAAATTTTATTTTAATCCTGGAATTTTGAAGCTCTCTGTAGTGTAGATAAACCCTGTTTTCCCCAATGACTGTGTTAAGGATATAACATATTTTTCCGGATTTGTTCTCCAAACAGTTTTTGATAACAGTTACGATAGTAGAATCGGTTACATGATGGATGTACCTATACACAAAACGTTTGGGAATGTATGTAGGTACTTTTTTATGGATTAGAAAATCTCAAGTACCTAACTTCATCCGCTCTGTCTGGGCCCCAAGCATACTATGGCCCCAAGTCTACTATTTTTATAAATTTGTCATTCCAACACGATCCTACTGTCATTTTGCAAAAAGTTCGTAATCTGCTAAATTCATAACAAGGCTTGTTAACGTTACCAAATAACGAAATAATAACCGTTCCATAACGTTAAATTCAATTGTGATACCATAGTAACGTTACAAAAATTTACCGGTACTTGATAACATTACCAGTAATATAACGTTATTTAACATTAAAGCAAAATACGAGAAATATCGTTATAACGGTAAAAATCATTAGTGTTATTTGCGATTCTGGTCAGTAGCAGGTTGTAACTTTATCAATATGTAGTGCGCGACAGTAACAAATATGGTTTCGGTATGAGATATACCTGCAACATTCTATAACCGGCCGCAAAGGTATGGGTATGGCCGTATACCCAGTACCCAGTATCACCCAGTATTAGCGGCCGCCTATTGAAGACTCGATCGGACGGATGTTTTCATAAATTTTAAAATCTCCTCTATCTTTATTAGCGTTCTTTACGCTAATGAAGATAGGCCCTTTTTGTGAGAAAATAGTAATTTAAAAATTGTGTCATGTCAGTCAGACTCAGGCACAATTGGCACGTCTCGAAACAGAAACAGAGTGGCGCGAAGGTGCGGACGGGCGGCCCGACCCTACTCATTCCACCTCACAAAGATAACCGTTAAAAAGTAACGTTAAAAATAACGTTATATTACAAGTATCGTTACTTACCAATAACGGTAAATTCAAGCAGAAATAACGTTAAATCACATAACGCTATTTTAATAATAACGTTATGGCTGTAAAAGGAAGATAACGTTATAAAATTATAACGTTATTTAAAGCCCTGATTCATAATGGTCGATCATTGGTCGGTCAATGGCCTCGTAATACTTTTTGATAACCGAGCTATTAAAAGCGATGACTGCACAATGACGTTCTAATGGTAGGTCACTGATCATTCATTTGTCATTATGTACGAGACTACCATTCTACGCCATTTCTTTCAATGGAGTGTCAGTGGTTGACCACTGGAAAGTCATAGTGACGCTATTATATTAGTAGATCACCAAACTTATAAAAATCAACCATTATGAGATCGATGATAGATCATTCTGAGACTATTGTAATAGCAGACTTGAGGCCCTGGGCGTAGCGTGTACCGCCCGCCGTGTTCCTCCTAATGCCCCTTGCGTTCCAGGGCCGCGGTGACCGCACTGACACTTTCCAACAAATTCTGCAAATATGTAGGTAGGTATAGGTACCTACCTACATATTTACATACTTACTTTCATTGTGCGTACAGCTAAGGAGTGGAATTTGCGACTGTAGCCTATGTTTGGAGCCATCTATAAATAGGGTATTTTACTGTAAAAATCTAATTAGTCCGTCTGATAGATTTACAAAAAATATTGGACACGGTATTTTTTCTTTTTTCACGTAAACAAAAAATGAAGACGATACAGTGCGTTGAAAACTCACGTGACATCACTAAGTTGCTACAATTTTTACAAGCGACGTGACGTCACGTGAGTTTTCAACGCACTGTATCGTCTTCATTTTTTGTTTACGTGAAAAAAGAAAAAATACGTGTCCAATATTTTTTGTAAATCTATCAGACGGACTAATTAGATTTTTACAGTAAAATACCCTATTACGTCACACATCACGGGGGTGGGAGGGGTCGACGGGTCCTAAATTTAGTGACGTCACATTTCAAAATCTAAGTATTTGAATCTAAGTGCTAAGTAAAACACGAACAAATACACGAATAACATTGTAAAATAATTATGTTACGTTACACTATGGAGGGAGGGGGGGTCTCACAAATGTGACCGACCAGCTGTGACAAGGACGGGGGAGGGGCGGTCTTACATTCAGATAAGATTGTAATCAAAAGAGAGCTCATTAATAATTATTTTAACATAAAACAGATAATGTAGGTAGGTATATATTAGGGTTGCCAAACCCAATGATTAAAAACCAGGATTTGTAGTTTAGAAAACCAGGACAATTCATGCATGCATGCCTGCGGGCCTGGTGCTGAGGGAAAATATAGGTATGAATTAAAGGGATGATATTTTGCGGAACAGAGGGGCGTGACGTACCTCGCCCTGATGAAGCGGGCGAAGGAGGCGGTGAACCTCCGGGAGCTGGGCATCACTGGGGGCCTCGGGATCAGGAGAACCCTGACCGGTGCCCGGAAGCTCGAGCTCGCCGGAGCGGAGAGTGGCCCGTTCGCGGACGCCCTGGCCGAAAGGCTGAAGGAGGTCCTCCCCGCGGACGAGGTTCGAGTGTCCAGGCCGACTAAGTGCATTGACATGCGCATAGTGGGCCTGGACGACTCCGTGACGGAGGAGGAGGTTGTGGCCGCCGTCGCCAGGTCTGGGGGGTGCTCTGCCGAGCTCGTCAAGGCGGGCACCCTCCGGCCTGACAACACGGGCATGCAAACCCTTGTGGTGAGCTGCCCCGTGACGGCGGCCAGAACAGTGTCGGAGGGTCGAAGGCTCTTGGTGGGGTGGGTTTCTGCGCGGGTAAAACTGCTGGAACCCAGACCTCTGAGGTGCTACCGCTGCCATGTGGGCAACCACACGGGAGCTATGTGCCCCTCGGAGGTGGACCGCAGTGGACTTTGTTTCCGCTGTGGTCAGCCCGGTCATCGGGCCGGCTCGTGCGAGGCCACGCCGCACTGCAGTGCATGTGCGGCTGTTGGCAAGCCGGCCGAGCACTGGGCTGGGGGAAGGGCCTGCGCGCCATCCGCCCCGACCAAGGGCAAGAGGTCCGCCGCCGCCGCCGCGGCTTCCGTCGCCGCTTCTGCCGCTTCTGCTGTGGGTGCTGCGACCCCCCGGTACTCGGGAGGGGGCTGAAATGGAGTGCCAGTAATGGTCCCATTTCGGCCTCCTCCAGAGACAAGTCGGCCGCTGTGCTATTGCGCAGTGGCTGATGCCTGTGGACGGTGAGCGTGGGTGGCTCGCCGTCCGATACCAGGCTGAGTCGACGACGCGTTGTGCTTCACGCGCGCCTCAAGGAGCCGTCAGCACCAGAGACGGGGCCCCATAGGGTCGGTGCCTGCTAGGGTTGCGGAATTTGTTCGAGAGAGTTGCCGCGGCCCTGGAACGCAAAGGGCACATGGAGGAGCACGGGTGGGTTTTAGTCAGTAAAAGTCTGACACTCCCTACCGCTCCACCCAGGGCGGGAGGGGTCATTTGATGATTTCCCATCCAAAAAAAAAAAAAAAAAGGGTATGATATTTTTAGTTTAATTTATTTTATTCATTTTGTTACTAACATAGTTGCATAAGTATTTCTGTTACTAACACATTATGGATCTTTCTATGTCCGAAATAAAGTATTATTATTATTCCGTTTATTCATATTATATTCCTATAAATTACATTTTTAAATATTTCTTAAAAAAACATTTAAAAAAAAAACTTTTAAAAATATAAAAAATAGTCGTCCGCCTGTATCGGGAGCAGGGTCCAAGCTACCGGTGGTTAGGGCTGCAGAGAAAGGAACCTCCTCACAATACGAGCCGTATCGAGGAGTACTGCCTTCTGTATCAGACCCTTCACCCAGCTGCGTAACGCCAGCTTCGACAGGTGTTCGTCGAAGCTTTTGGCCATTAGGCCGTTGGCCGTAACGATAATCGGCACAATGACAGCCGAGTCCACATCCCACATGTCGACAACCTCGTGTGCTAAGTCAAGATACTTGATTTGCTTCTCTTTCTCAGCCTTCACGAGGTTCTCGTCATGCGGAATGCTTACATCGATTATCATTGTGCGGCGCGCTAATCGGTCTATCACCACTATGTCAGGCCTAATCGGTCTATCACCACTATGTCAGGCTTATTATTATTAATTCAGTTTGAAAACAAGATGTAGTAATATGGTAGCAATTATTAGTAGGTAGGTAGTGCTTTGGAAAGCACGCTAAGCCGTTGGTCCCGGCTGTCATTTGTAGATCTTTGGCAGTCGTTACGGATTGTCAGAAACCAGAAAATATAACACAAGTCTTGCCAAGAAGTACCGTAGTAGGTACCTGGTTGATGGGTTGTGGAGGTCTGGTCGGCAGCTGGTCCACGTAAAATACTGGTATTCAAATGAATCCGGTTTGACTGGGGGCCGACCCCAATATAGTTGTGAAAAGGCTAGGCAGATGATTATGACAAACGTACCTATTTATTTGTATTATACTTTTCAATGCCACATATTGTCTTCAGTATTGTGGCAGAGTTAACAAATAATCATAAAATTGGTCTCACGTCATATAAACTAGATCAGTCTAGGACGATGCTTAAAAACTAACCAGGACATCAAAGGACACTACGAACGAAAACCAGGACATGTCCTGGGAAAGCAGGACAGTTGGCAACCCTAGTATAATAGTAATAACTAGCTGCTGCCCGCGGCTTCGCCCGCGTGAATGTCGGAAATTATCTCAAGGGAACATAATTCCGGGATAAAAAGCATCTTTAATTCTCTTTAATTCTTTATTGTACATCAAAAAAACTGATAATATATTATACATAATAAATTGCATGTACAAGGGCGAGCTTAACTCAAAGTTGAGTTTTCTTCCAGCAAACCTTTCCTTACCTTCTTCAAGCATCCTATGTGTTATTCCAGACTAAGATCTATATCTGTGCCAAATTTCATCAATATCCATTCAGAAGTTTTTGCGTGAAAGAGTAACAAACATCCATACTTACAAACTTTCGAGTTTATAATATTAGTAAGATAGGATAATATGTTTAGGTATGTAGGTGCATGGAATAACAAGAACATCAAGCGAAACAATCGCCCGACTATTATCTAATAAAATAATAATAAGATAAGATTTGAAAGTGAGGTAGGCAATTAATCGAATCGCACGATAAAATGGATATGGACAGGCCTTGCCACTTCCCAACTAAATATAACTATAACTACTAGCTTTATTGTTAAATAAATAAATAAATTGGTGTCGGCTTCCAGTTAAACTGGATTCACCTGAATAACAGTATTTATCGGGTACATAGCGGCAGCCTACCAGGGCCCCAAGTCTGCTATTTTTATAAATTTGTCATTCCAACACGATTCCATTGTCATTTTGCTAAAAATTCGTAATCTGCTAAATTCAAAATGGTCGATCAGTGGTCGGTCAATGGTCTTGTAATACTTTTTGATAACCGAGCTATTAAAAGCAATGACTGCACAATGACGTTTTAATGGTATGTCACTGATCAAAGGAACTGTCAAAATTTTATCAGAGTACCGCATATTTCTGTAATTCATTTGTAATTGTGTACGAGATTATCATTCTATGCCATTTCTTTCAATGGAGTGTCAGTGGTTGACCACTGGAAAGTCATAGTGACGCTATTTTATTAGAAGATTACCAAACTTGTAAAAATGAACCATTATGAGATCAATGTTAGACCATTCTGACACTATTGTAATAGCAGACTCAGGGCCCAGGGCCTCAAGTCTGCTATTACAATAGTGTCAGAAAGGTCTATCATTGATTTCATAATGGTTGATTTTGACAAGTTTGGTAATCTACTAATATATAAGCGTCATCATGACTTCCCAATGGTCAACCACTGACACTCCATTGAAAGAAATGGCATAGAATGGTAATCTCGTACATAATGAATGACAGACGTATGCGGTAATCTGCTGTAGGTCACTGATCTAAGGAACTATCAAAATTTTAGCAGATTTTTTTATATATTTTTTTCAAAGCTGAAATGGCATAGAATGGTAATCTCGTACCTACAAATGAATGACAGACGTTTGCGGTAATCTGCTAAAATTTTGACAGTTCCTTTGATCAGTGACCTACCATTAGAACGTTATTAATTACGAGACCTTTGATCGATCAATGATCGACCATTATGAATTTAGTAAATTTATAAAAATCTCCCACAACCCATTAACTGGGCAATACGGTAGTTTTTGGCAAGACTGGTGTCAGATTTTCTAGCTCCTGACAATCCGTAACGACTGCCAAAGATCTACTAACGTCAGCCGGGTCCAGCAGCTTAACGTGCTTCCCGAAGCACGAAGGGGTCTCGGTATGTTAAGATGGTCACCCATCCGCAGACTGGCCTTGACAAGTATTGATTAACTTTGGAGCAGGACCTGTGCGGCTGTTATTATTTAGACAAGAGCTCAGTCATGTAAAACACTGATATTCAGTCAAATCCAGCAGCCCTATTATGACGTCTTAAATCCATCATGATTTGTGTGTCAGAGAGGGACGGAGTTACGCAAGACATGCGCAAGACGAATAGCACTATCTCTTTCCCTCACACGAATCATGATAGCATTGGCACTTCGTAGTACGGCCACAGTTCGACCAGAAGCAGACCCCGATGTATTTACATCATAGTTGGGAAAAGGCAGATGATGATTCGCTGGAGGTGACTTTGTAATTTGACTACTGTTTTGACTACGTTCGGATTTGTTAAACAATCATGACCGAATATTTGGCACAGTATTTGATTACAGTCTGGAATAGCACAAAGCGCGGGGAGCAGTGGTGGCCGAGTGGTAACGGCCCCGACTCACGAATTGTAAGTTACTTTGTGTAATTAATTTCATCACCATTGCTCTCAAAATGGTGAAGGAAAACATCGTGAGGAAACCGGCATGTCTTAGAACCAAAAATTCGAAGACATGTGACATTCACCAACCCGCACTGGGCTCGCGTGGTGGACTACGGCCCATTCCCTCTCCTAGAGAGGAGGCCTGTGTCCCAGCAGTGGGAACATTAAAAGGCTGATTATGCTATGCATATGCTATAGCACAAAGGCTACATTTGCAGATATTCGTGCGGGCGAAGTCGCTGGCAGAAGCGAGCTGAAGCTTTTTCTTTTTTAATAAAAACGTGTCCCCACACTAGGATTTTCTCCTGTATCGTGGGTGCGTTCACAAACATGTAAATGCACATACACAAAACATCCAGACTCGGAGCAATTATCTGTAGGCCATACAAACATTGTTCCGTGCGGGGATCAAACCCGCGACACGTAGCGCAGCAGCTGAAAGCTCAACCACTGCGCCAACCGTGTCGTCGTAGCTGTAGCATCCTAGAAAATATTAACCTTATAGAAATTTCTTACGTCTCACGAAATAGGGCATTCCTATTCTTAACAGACAGACCCCACAGAGCGCTATACGTAATTAAATATATCTTCACACCAAATGGTATTTTGATTTGCGCGTGTTGGCAATTCGTTAATTTATAACTAATTACACACATGTGCGACCTCATTTGTAGGGCCCACTGCAATAATGATGAATGTCCATTTTTTTTTTAAAGTGTCAGGCTTTTGGGACCAGCGCAGCGGCTTAAGGCGTTTCCCTGACCAAATAACCTTGAGCATTCGTTCCCTTTGCCGCCCGCATCCTGCGCACGCCCTTTTATCATAGAATTCACACACATTTTGGATTTAAAAAAAATAAGCGATCTTTTGAAATGAAATAAAACTTGTATAATATTGATTTTTAAATTATCTATCCATTAGTGTTCCTCAAATGATTAGAGCGTTGCATTTAGCAACAGATGCATAAAATCAACAATTTTAGTAATTTTTTAAAAGTAGATTTTAAATTTATTTATAACACATAAAAACAAATTGGAATGTGATGTTATATCGTCGAACATTAATAATGTGCTTTTACATGTAGATTATTTCTCATAACTAATGAGTTAATAGTCTCTGAATAGCGAAGAAAAACGCACTATCACAAGGTTTTGGTCAGGCCAGGAGTCGAGTCTCGGTAGGGAGTTTCTACCTCTGCATTACTCTGCAAGCACGAAAAACCTCGAATATCGATTGTTTGGCTGGTATTATTTCGGCATTTTCTGCTCATCTAGTACCAAGATATGTACCTAATATATACCTAATTTCGAACTAAACTATGTGTGAAAATCTGGATGTCTGGACGTTTGTTAATCAATTACGCCTTTACGACTGAACGGATTTGGAACAAACTTGGCATAAGACTAGGTACCTATATCCTATAATAGACAATAAAATTGTTAACTAGTTAGCTACATTTATCCCGAGAGTACCTACGTACCTACATTCCATTCGGAAAAAATCTACGAACGAAACCGATGACAGAAGCTATTGTTCAAATTTAAATAATGTACCTACAAAATAAAAATACCTTTGCCGAAATAAAAAAAAATTTTATTAACTTTCGAAACTTAGTGCTAATTTAACGCCCATGCATATTAACCAAAAGTAAATTTGACCTTCTTTATATAGTACTTGTTAAGTTTATTTGACAGTCAAGTGATAAAAAATACTTCGTTTGAATGAACCAAAGACCTTACAATAATATGGACCAGAAATACCTACAAAATACGCGTGCATACCTACTATAAACCTGGCCCAAAAGATGGCGGCCATTGCTAGGGAAGCACATAAGTAATCAAAACCAAAAAGTATCGATATCGATACCAGAGTTACTAACATTTCTTCTGGTACATTTAATTTTGTTACTTATCAATACTATTAAACTTTGGATGATTAGATTACAAGGGGTGAGAAGCTACATTTTATGAGCGACTGACTGACTTCGAATTTTGTTTTTGCGAGTGACTTTAAGGACAACTGAGGTTTTTTGCGATTTCAGGTTCTGTTCTACATTTAAAGTTGTTCATAAAGATTACTCTGACCCTCAGTATCGCTATTTCAACTTTAAAGGTGTGCATGTGTAGAGTCGATGGAAAACTTAATATTTGTTACTTAGCAAAAAGGGGCCGCAACGGAGCGCTTTTGTAAGGAACCGCGCGGGCGACCGTTTTACGTAGGCTCGGCCCATAGAGTATAAATATTGTAGAAAGATACTAACACTGAGGTATTAAAAGGATTAAAACAACAAAGTAATATGAAAAATGTACCTTTATTCACTATAATATATCACGAGGTCAAAGTAAATGCCTAATGTTAGTGAGATATTTATTAGGCACTTTTGAAAGTCCCAACCATTACCAATTATTGTGAACTATCCATTGAAATCTGAGTTTAATTTTATAGAAACTAAAAGTGGCCTTCTAAATCACATTACGAACTAAATCATGTATAACAATTAACATATAACTACTTCTTAAATAACTTCTGGCAACTTGTGACCTATAATTACCGTTCATTCGTTCAAGTAGGAGAAGAAAAACCATAATTCCATCCATCCATAATATTAGAAGAAAAACTGTTATTATATCCGAAAACGTACCCCTTCGTTTGTTTCAGAAAAAAAAAACTTGACCATCGATATTATTCAATGTTAATTTATTAAAATAGTTTCTTATGGATAGCTTTTCACAAGCCACTTTTGGCATAGTACTTCATTTTTAGGGAACCTGTGTAAATAAAAAACATGCAAATTTATTTCAGTTTGATGCAGTTAGTGGAACAAATCAGAGTGAACTAAATAACCACCACCTACTGCATGACGAATTGATATTGTCGTTTTAGTACTATCACTATTTTTATTTTTATTCTGTTAGTTTTATTTTCAAAATCGTCTCTTCAAGCCCTTCATTTTGATACCCTACTCAACAATATATAATACAAACTAAAAAAAAATAACTTTCTTATCGATAGCTTATTTAATAAAAGACATCACTATTTTGAATTGTCATTTCTATTGTAAACAAAACATGATATAAATTTAGCAAATAGAGGTAAATATCAGAAATAATTTGTATGTACATGTGGGAACTTTGATTCTATAAATAAAACAAGGATAGTTATACAAAAAAAATAGCAGTATGATAAAGTTTTTCTTAAAATACGGCTACTAACCTGTGCATGTTTAATTAGGCTCGATTGGGGTTTTTCCTTGCACCACACTGAATTATTGCACACGTAGGCATATTCAATTTGCTCCACTAGATACTCACAGCACAATACAATTTAGTTTGGAGCGTTTTTATCCCTAAAAATCGTAATTTAAACCCAATGTTGTTGTTCACTTGACAGCTGACGTACTTCAAAACCACGGGCCCAAACAATGGCGGATGGCACGCGAGGTACGTACATTGACGGATATGTGAAAATGTTGTCAGGAAGAGATAAAACAAATAGTGTGACGTCTCTTTCTTCAAATGTGAAAACTCATTGGTTAAAAAGAGACAAAGTGTAGTTTCTTATTTCTGTATCGATTTAATAGATATTTGTATAAGCAAATAAGATATAGAACATTACGGCATCTCTATATATTCTATACTCTAAGGAATAGAGATGAGACGTATATACTGGTAGAGGTATATATACCAAGTATGTGCTTCCCAGTACATAGACCGGGTACGGACCGAAATACTGGGTAAATACCTTGAAGGTATGACGTCAGACGCATAGTACGATACGAACCGCTACCACAAGGTAGCGCCCAGTTTTATCGGTAGTTCGGTACGCCGAAGCAACCCGAAGCTACCCGACAGCTTACGAAGGGACCCGAAACGTCATTCGTGCTTTATGAACATTCGGTTGATTTAATTTAGTTAGACAAAATGGGTACTTATTTTTACGTGCATAAGGAACATAATAGCATAATTACATTATTTGTCACGACGTGAAAGAGTTCCTTAGTTTGTTTATGTTAGGGAATATTAATACGTGTTTGAATGTTTACGTTGTCTAGTGGTACTTAGGTCGACAATGTTTTGATTTTTTTGCGTCAGTTGTAAGTTTTGCGACAGTCCTAAGCCTGGTAAAGTAGGAAGGAAAGATTTCATATCTCATAATGCATAATTACGTATAGGGACTTGAAACATTATATTGGAGGCATACCATACTTATCGCATACGTTTACTTATCGAAATCCTACCACACCCAAATACTTAGAAGTATTTTGATACCTGGTATTTGTACCAGGTATTTAGTGATACCCATACCTTAAAGGCCGGGTATGGAGAATGGCAGGTATATCTCATCTCTACTAAGGAATGAACTCGCTAAATAACGTTGTCATTTGACGTAACTTTTGGCGGGAAACGGCGCCACGGTCGTTTGGAAACATTGACCGAGCTTCTCCCGCATTCATTTAGTGTTGCTAGGTTTTAAGGTTTCCCTCTAACTGCGGAAAAATTACATTTTAACAGCGTTGTAAAATTGTTTTGATGTTTTTATTTGAATCGTGGTTACTAAACTAAGTTGAAAATGTTCTGGCTACTACCGTAAATATTGTTTGTAAGGTTAACTATTACTTATTTTTTGTGTGTACATAATTAATAAAATAAGTAAATAAATTATGTCATTTTCGAATACTTTCACGATTGTAATGTATTTAACACATTATTATAAGTATTCTGACTTTCCTAGCTACCGTAATTTGCTCGATAACTTACGTTATATTGTATGGCATCACAGTGTTATCAAAAACAAACAAAAATAAAGTAGGTACCTAACTATCGAATTACACTGACAACAGTTTCATCACAGCTGCTTAAATAAATACCTCCAAAAAAAAAAAAACAATATAAAGGAATTTGTAAACCGGGCTTGGCTACCCCAAGCCGGTCCCGTCCCGCCGCATTCATTCGCCTCGCTCGCTCGCTATTCAGTCTAACGTGGCGATGGGTTGCGTGCGCATGTTACTGATCTGTCCAACGGAACGGGACTGTATTGTCGATGTAAGACAAAAATAAATACGATACGCAGTGATGAAACGAACTGTTAAACAATACAAGTGTGCTCAAATACTGTTATGGTAACAAACCACTAACTTGCTACATTATACGGGACTGTTTTAATAACATAAGAACCGATGGTGAATGTGTTGTGCATCGATTTTTACCGAGAAAAATATTGTACTTTGGGATTGAAGTGTTTTGAAATTCATCTGTGGCGGCTTGGAAAACCTGAATCACTATGAAAAGTGTAAACGGTGATTTTCAAACTAAGTTCTACGGATTTCAATGCGGTATTGTTGTGATCAAATCGTGAAGTTTGTGCGATTATTTTTGGAATACTGTGCGTGGGTTTGCGTTGCCCACGCTGGTTTCTAAATACCGTGTTTTGACTAAGTTCATGTACCTAATCGTGCAAGAAGCGTAACCCGTGCACCCTCGTAACAGATAAACAGCAAAAATGATGTGGCCGTCATCACAAGCTAGTAAAATACTGACTTTTCTACTTCTAGTCATTGTTCTATACTGTATCTGTATGGACACATTCCTATTTTTGCGGATACAGAACTATAAAATAGATTTGTTCGACGTAGAAAATAATGTCACGCAAGAAACTTCTACGTTGAAGGAAAGGACAAAGTTGCCGAATTACGAGGACGTAACATGGGTTCCTTGTACTATAAACCCGTTGTGCCATCCTACGGTGAAAGCTCTTATGGTGGACCATATCAATCATTACATTTATGGGCCTTTGTGCGCGATAGTGGATGTGGGGTTAGGAATTTCCGAGAACATGCTTCTTATTACACCAAACATGATATCCGTCTTTCACGTTTTCGTTGCATTGCTTGGCGCGAAACTGTTGACGTGCCCGAATTTGGCGGCAAGGAGAGTCGCCATAGTTCTGTTCCAAATTCGAATGTTCCTGGATGATCTGGATGGCCATGTTGCTAGAGAGAGAAAGCATATAAAAGGGGAGAGATCAGACGTTGGAACTTTGGGCTACTGGGTCGACGGGATCTGTGATTTGCTTGGAGTTATTGCTATGATGATTGGGATAACTTTGTATCTGCGAAACAATCCTCCGAGGCGTGGGTATAAGAACACGCCTGTAAGCACTCTTCCCTACCATCAGTTAAAAGAAATAAACTCTACTGAAGACATAGAAAAGGATTATACTGCCGACAATGGGATTTCGTACAAAACGAAAGTGACTTTTCACAAGATTGCTCAAATTATCGGTTTGTTCTCGGGCCAGATGCTGCTATCGTCCTTAGCCTGGAACAGGTACATAGATATCTATCAGGATCTTTTAGAGAATTACTATTGTACTCAATACGATGTGTTCCGACGAGAGAGTATGTTTAAATCTGGTAAGTTTTTCTTTGCGTCTGCAATTTGGAGGATAATGAATCCTCATAGCTACCTCCATGTGCTGTCTTTGGCAGTATTTTGTGATAAATCATGGTGGTTCTTGAAAACTGTACATTACATTGGTTATTTAGGTTTAGTGGTTGCTGTTGGTGCTTCGGAATACCTTATTGATAATATACGAGATTATGTTATGAATGGTGCCGATGGGCGTTGATTATTTCCTTGAAAAATGTTCTAAGGGTGCTCTGTTATATCTTTGGATTTTAAAAATTAATAGGTATAAAATTGTTGCTTCTTCCAAATTTTATTAAGTTAGTCTCTGCCTAGGAGATTTGTTAAAAATGTTTCAAGGAAGTAATTTAACCCTTTTAAGAAAATGTTTCGTTCCGAATTTTGTATTATATTTCGGAGGTAAAATTAGTATTGCGATAAAAATAGGCTTGAATTCATAATTCGGAAGAATTACAATCCATTGCCACCAATTCAAGTATCGAGTTTAGCATATAATAATTTTACTTCATTTTCAAGTAAGTACCTACCTACCCATTTGTATAAAAAAACGCTAAAAGGAATCATGGGTTGTGATGGAATTTGAATTTTATTTTGTCTTGAATAGAGTTTATTGATCCGAAATTTGATATTTATCTCGAATTATGAGTTCAAATACTTAATAGATGTTTAGGTTGCAAACCAGTCGAGCTCTCCTTTGTTTATGGTACGGCGGTTGCATTGTTTATAATCTGTCAACGGCTTTTTATAGAACCGTCGAAGTGGATTGGGAGTTTCGAATCTTGAAATTGGAACATTAAAAAACGACTTTGAATAGGACATAATAAGCAAAACTCTGTGTAGGGGGCGCCACTAGCACAAACGGTAAACAAACCGTCATGATGCATCATGTCATATTTATTCATAACAAATAATCCGGGAAAACGTATTAAATAATAATAGTGTTATTATTGTTCATGTATAAAAAACCTGTGCTGTGATATCATGGCATCCTACGGATATTTAAAAATTGATGATCTACAAAAACTTCTTCGAGAACGTGGTGCGAATTTAAAGGGAAAAAAGAAGGATTTAGTTGAAAGATACAATCAAAATATTAAACACACATGTTGATTAACTCTTCTAAACGATAAATTATATTTATTATAAGCACTGACTTTGCTATAATGATTTTTCGTATTTTTTGCCTTTGGGTAATTAATAATTCCCTTCACTCTTGCATTATCCAAATACGCAGCACTGATCCATTATGTTATTAACATTCCTCTTACAAACTTAGAACTCAAATGGTTAGTTATTATTTTATTTTTGAAATTAAAATTCCGCTTGTCAAAAAATCTGTTTACGGTTTGCGCTAGTGCTCCTGCAGAACATTGCAGTAATACTCCCTATTTAGAACGATTAATTCGTTTATTTTTTTTTATAAAATGCTGGAGATTTTGATTTATGGAATGGTCAAATTGCAAATCGAATGAAAAACAAAAGAATTGTGTATTGCGGTATTAATAATTGGATTTCTCTAAATTCGCTGGTTATTGTCACGATCTTGAAACTGTATTTGATTGCGTAAGAAATTAAATCAATTCTTTAACTAATTATCAACTGATAGATTAGATTAATTAACCATAAATTCAAAATAAAACTTACATACTTAACTGTTATGTAGGTTTACCCTTTTAACCCTTTTAAATACCTAACTAAAGCGTACAAAATTGTTTGATAAAGTTAAGAAATTAAATATCCTCGCGACATGTTGAAAATAAATTCAGATTTTAATACATAATGCCGAAACACGTAACCTAATTTCCTTGACGCGGAATCGTTATAAGTAGATACGTAAATTTCAACTTGAACAAACTTTAACCCAACAAAGTTAACATACCTAGACCTACCTAATTAGAATATTTTGGTTTATATTATTTATTTAATTAAGGATCACCAAAGAGTGTTACAAAATACTAAAAAAACATGCAGAAATAAAAAATGGTACAGTTAACATTATCCTACATTGCACACTCAATAGGGTAGTTGACTAAAAAAATCTAATTAGTCCGTCAGATAGATTTCCAAAAAATATTGGACACGTATTTTTTCTTTTTTCACGTAAACAAAAAATGAAGCCGATACAGAGCGTTGAAACCTCGTGTGACGTCACTACTCGCTACAATTTTTACCGAGCCGTAACGTCACAAGCCCTGATCAACTGAGCCCTCCTCCTGATCTTTGATCCCTGAGCAACTCCTGATCTTTGATGCTTTGTATCTTCGTCAGTTTTTATAGATTTGATAAAGGAAAAAATACGTGTCCAATATTTTTCTATAATCTAACTGACGGACTAAACATAATCATATATTTTTTACTCAGGAAACACCCCTATTATTATTATAGGCAACCACAGCTTGCGTATAAACCGAGCGTACACGGCTCTAACGAAAATAAAACACAACGGAAACGTCAAATAATAAAAGTAATGTCAAAATTAATCAAAATACGTATATTCTATAGTTAACTTTAATTTGAACCATCTCTAATCCTCGGAAGGGTAAAAATTAGTCAGGTGTTTGTTTAAACAAACTTAACCGACTGTGATTTAAGTATGGAGTAAGGTTTTCACCATTTACCAAACACATACCTTACTTTCCTTAACATTTGTATCTAAGGATCAAACCAAGCCCCTGCCGGTATGGGTTTCCACTTTCCTGATAGCTACAACCTGGGAGTCTTTAAGTCAAGAGTGAATAGGTTACTTCTAGACAAGCGTGCTTCATCTTCGACCACATCGTCGCTTACCATCAGGTTTATAGGAGGATTTTGTTCAAACGCCATCCCGTAAATAAAAAATCATCAAATAATATCGAACTTGAAGTTAGGATAACTTGAATCGTCATCTTTAATTCTAATTTGTGTGTAGGTCTTAGGGGCAGATAGCTTCACCTCTTTCGACTTGACAATTCAAAAGTGCCTGTAAAGGGTTTAGTTGAAATAAATGCTTTGAGTTTTGAGTTTTAAAGTGTGACACTGTGACAAGGAGGTGGGAGGGGTCCTACATTTCGTGACGTCACATTTCAAATTCTATTTTAATCTAAGTGTTAAGACAAATACACGAATACAATTGTAAAATATGTGACGTCACACTAGGGGGGATGTCACAAGTGTGACCTGCTGTGACCAGGACGGGGAGAGGGGTAAAAAATCATGAAATTCGTGTGATGTTATTTATGGATGGCCCCTTAGTTCTTCTATACTTCCCTATCAATCTTCGCAAATAATCTAACAATTCTGCCAATGAGATTGTCTTCAGAGGATAATAATATAGCATAATCAGCCTTTTTAATAATAAACTCGTACACAGTCAAAATTTGAACTATCATCGATGTTCCTCCAACGACGAAGTAGACAAAACAATTTCTCATCGAAGTTGACCTACATAATAACTATCAAATGCACTGTCTCGACAGTCCACTTTAATCTGTGTGGTCCTTTCTGCAAAAGACCACCTCAGAGATTAACCTACATGGTTCTCATATGACCATTACTTGTCTGACTGTAAAAAGACTGACCTCTGAGTTTGTTTCTTCTCAGGCTAGTCAGCGTAAAACCACCGGCCGCGTCTAGATTAAATTGACTTATGAAAGTGTTATTTGTATTTTATATCAATCATACCAGAAACAAATCCAGTTTTGGTTTCGAACCCGAAACTTTAACGCCAGTAACATTCTAGCCACTAAACCATTCTGATAGTGAATTAATGTTTAAACTACCCACCAGTCGGTTGTCCTTAAGAGCGTATACGCCAAACGGCATATCATACAAATTTTCATGTCGTTATTTTCCGAAAGGACTGAATCGATTTTAATGAAACTTCAAACATATAGCCTATATACATAGGTCTAAAAAGTGTTACAGTTAAATTAGACCAAATTAAAATATTCCATACAAACATAAATTTCCAGTTATCTTTTTTAAATAAGACATTTCGAAAATATTTTTAACTAACTTTTTAGACCTATGTATCCTGCTTATATGTGTGAAGTTTCATTAAAATCGATTCAGTAATTTCGCAAAATAGTGACTTGAAAATTGGTATGAAATGCCATACGGCGTACACGCTCTTAAGGTGAAGGCACGTGAGCACATTCGCAAGAAGTTGGTAGAATCATCATAGCGTTAATTCGTTGGATTCGTTTCTCTACGCCATTCTTAACTTAATTTGCATGTGGGCCAAAGAAACGATGGATGGATTGTGTGAGGAGTGATATGAAATAAAAGGGAGTTAGTGATAGCGTGACGGTTGACAGGACAGAATGGAAGAACAAAACGTGTTGCGCCGACCACTAGTAATATAGGATAAGGGCAGGAAGATGATGTATCTATGTTTTATGATTGTATTATTTCCCTCTCCATTTGTCTTTCTTTTAAGTTGCACCTGCCATGTTGTGTCTGCACTACCCTAAGGTCGACTGGTAGAAAATGCCTATGGCATTAAGTCCGCCTTTGTACAGTTTTTTTACTAGTGCATAAAGTTTTAATAAATAAATACGAAGTCAAAGTTCAACATGTACATGTGCAATTTCCCACGCATTTATGTGAATCACTATTGCAAGATGATGCAATGAAAACAGTAGTAAACACAACATGAGAAATATTATAAATATTAATGAATACGTTCGTCACAATTAGTGTGGGTATTAGAAGTTTGAAGGACGCACACTTTATTAAAGAATTAACTGAACTGTAGCTATAACCACTACATAGTCACTACATAGTATAAAACAAAGTCGCTTTCCGCTGTCTGTCCCTATGTATGCTTAGATCTTTAAAACTACGCAACGGATTTTAATACGGTTTTTTAGTGATTCAAGAGGAAGGTTTATAAATGTATAATACATGCATAATATAGTAGAGAAACACTGATAATTTTAGAGGTTTCTTATGTGATGTGATATCGAAAAAAACACATTTTTTGCGCTTACATTGCAAACGCTGGCTTACGATAATGAGATACACTACAGTTTTCTATCTATAAAACGTCCGCGATAGTATATGTCTATCTCTTAGGGATAACCAACTGTAACCATGTTATATCCTTTACTTTCTACAGCATTGCACCCATGCGAAGCCGGGGCAAGTCGCTAGTATAATTATAAATGTGGATGGAGTGTGAGAGAGACCATAGAACACATGGATGGAATGTGTACGGAGTGATATGAAAAAGAAGAGAGTTTGTGACAGCGTGACGGTTGTTAGAACAGAATGGCATACAAAGTTGATTATTATGTGCACAATAAATTTGTCAAAAGTGTCATGTCGCTAAAGTTACAGAACTCTCGTAAAGCTTTTAAATATATATTTCAAACTAAATATTTCTTATTTTGTGGTAAAGATTATGTGATAGAACCAGAAATGTCTATTCTATTAACACCAAAAGTAGATTCGAAGAAAATTGGTTGTGACAGATGCACAGTCTCAGAAGAGATCCTGTATGGATTCCGTTTTTCATCTGATCATACGAAACCCTAAAAATCGTTCTATTCACGGCGACAGCCACTGCTTACTCAACGTCAGTCAAGAATGTCCCCGAAGCACTTACAGGTTCCATAATCAACTTCTTTTCAATGAATCCAGAAACGGATATGCTGTGAATATCTCTAATATCTAATAAAAAGTCTTGCATAGGAAGCTTTTTTTTTTTTGGATGTTAAATCATCAAATGACCCCTCCCGCCCTGGGCGGAGCGGTAGGGAGTGTCAGACTTTTACTGACTAAAACCCACCCGTGTTCCTTCTTATGCCCTTTGCGTTCCAGGGCCGCGGTAACTCTTTCGAAACCTGCATAGGAAGCCTTGAACTACAATAGGGCTATTAAGTTTTTAGAGCGTGAACTTTGCACTTACTGCGAATCAATGGTGCATGTCTTTGACGATACGCTTGAAGTGCTAAAGAATACTTTGTTGTCTTCGTACATCAGATGCTTTTAAAATACGAGCTATCTGTAGAGTAGGGGAAATTCGATGAATGTGTGTGAACAATGAAATGACTTGATAGGCGGTAATGTTGAGATGGTGACTGGTCTAGGGTAAGGGAGCAGTGGTGGCCGAGTGGTAACGGCCCCGACTTACGAGTATGGGTCGCGGGACCTAGCCAGGCGGCAATACTTTGTGTAATTAATTTCATCACCACTGCTCTCAAAACGGCGAAGGAAAACATCGTGAGGAAACCGGCATGTCCTAGAACCAAAAATTCGAAGACATGGGACATCCACCAACCCGCACTGGGCCCGCGTGGTGGATTACGGCCCATTCCCTCTCCTAGAGAGGAGGCTTGTGTCCCAGCAGTGGGAACGTTAAAAGGCTGATTATGACTGGTATAGGGATGTACTGGTAGAGAGAATAACGAGAAAGCTAGAATGGAAGCGAATCTGACTCCGAAAGATGTGTTGGTCTACTTAAGTGTTGTCGGTCTAGGAGACTCATTTACTGAACTGTAACCCCAGACTTTTTAGCCTTGGGACACCCTAAGTAATGTTTCCTGCATTTTATTCTGGAATAGGTGGTGCTAGACTTTATCCTCTCTCAAAATAACTTTACGTACACAATCCATTAGATCTTCATTAGCTGATTACTCATATTGTACCTCAAAAGTGTCTACTCTAATATGATTGTAATTACATCATCAGATTTGTTGTCACTGTTCACAGAATTGATGGTTTTAATCTGCAGGTTTTATCTGTATCGATTGGCCAATTAAAAACATATTAGCTGGTGTATGTCTATTGCTGTTGGTTCGATTTGAGTGCGTGGTCTGTTATTTAGGAAATAACTGTGGACCTGATGCAAATACGTGAACGGTTCCTGATGATTTCAATTTGGTTCTACCGACCAATCTTATGTCCACTTACGGCCGAAACCAATAACCAATCTATCACATACTGGAGATAGAAAAACAAATGAAACAACAGAAAACCTATATCATTTTTCTGTTGTTTCATTTGTTTTTCTATCTCCAGTATGTGATAGATCGGTTATTGGTTTCGGCCGTAAGTTTGGTTCTGGTTATGAACATGGATTATGAGTGTTTGGCCTGTGATGTGTCCCAGCAGTGGCTTTAAGTACCGTGTACGCTAGTATTCGAGTTTTATTAGCTATCTATCAGCTACGTTACTTTCAGGAATCTATTAGCGTGTATCTTTATTATCATCGTCCATAGTCTTTCGATTTTGCCCATTGCAGGGCCTAGGCCTTTTTTTCCTGTACCAAACTCCACGCTCGTGTACTACTCTCATCCAGGTAATACTAATATCCTATAGGTTGTGTTCCTATGGCAATAATTTCGTCTGCCCATCTCGCTACCGGATGACGAACATTCCTTTACGACGGCACTCGGTTGACTCAGTCACTGCCTTATTCCACATGCGTCTTGCTATGTGTCCTGCCCAACTCCATTTGTGTTCCATAACTCGTTTTCCAATATCGAAGATCTTCGTACTTCATTGGAGTACGACATTTGGAACACGGTCGAGACATGGAGCTTTGTGCCAAGCATAAAACGCTGCAAGCCTCTAATTTAACAGTAAGTACTTATTTGAGGTCGCTAGGTGGAAATCCTGTGACATGCTTCTTGTTTCTAAGATTGACAAAGGTGGAAAAACCTTGAAAGATCGTACAATGACTTATTCAAATGTCTGTACGTTTGTTTAGGTTTCGATACGCGTCGTCAATCGAAAGACATCGTTTAAGAATTCACAATAGCTTGTGTTTTAATACGACTCTTGAATGCCAAGTTGTGTGCAAGTTTGTTGCACGTCTCTTAGTTTTCAAACAGGCGTTTTTAATTTAGTTCCGTTGCCAGACAAAATTCTGCCTATGTCTATCTTTATGGTTTGATCAATCTTAAAATGAATTGCATAAAATAAGATGCTTCTCAAGTTTCTGATGTCTTTTTGTTTACTAGAAAGCAGAGATGGATCAAAAACCATAGCTAGTTTGTTAAAGAGAGGTAGAATTTCTGTCCCTTCAGTGAGATCATTGAGATTGCAGAAATATTGGTTTTCAATCTATCGATTCTTTAGAACTGTCTCGATTTTATGAATTGACTAACTTTTTTCGCATCTTTTGCGTCGCACAAGAACCGTGCGTTATTTCGACATAAACCGTTCCTTTGGCACTCCTAGGACTTTTCTTAAACGGATAAGTACTTCTAAAGATTCTTCCTGCAATCGAGTGCCGTTCATTTGATATAATATTCTTTTAGTTGATCATTTTAGATTATGCTCTTACAGTCGATGTACCTTGTTCTACAGCACACGCTTGGCTTATCCTGGCCGAAGGATCTACATAAAATGTTGTTCTACCAGCGAATGCGACTGTCGAAATGACAAAATATAAAGATATTGATTATGTGACATTTCGAAAGCTTTTGTCAATCCCATATATTATTGTCGTCAGAATGTCTGTCGTCCAGAGCTTCAAATCCGAGGGCCAATAATTCTACTAATGTTTAAGCAAATTTCGCATTTGGACGTCCAAAAACTTTTGACAGATCGCCACGATCTGTCAAAAGTTTTTGGAAGTTGAGGCTTTTTTGTTAGTTTGCTGACATACTGAGAGACTGAACTGAGAGTGTGAACGTTATTTAAAAAGGTTTAATTTCATTTCATTGTCCACGTTGTTTAAAATCACTTGGACCTTGTCTGCAAGCGTATGTACATTTGTATGTCTTGTATTAGTATTCGGTAGTGTTGAAATTAGTAGCTGTAGATTTAAATGGCATTCACCTAGGTCTGTTATGTTAATCAGTCCATTCGTAAGCCTATGTCGTAATGTTTAGTTCCATGTTGATACTAAAGATGCTTTTAGTTGGCATTAGTAAGCTATTGTTGCAATTGAATCGTGAAGTTTTCGGTGGTAAGGCTTTATACTCCTTAGACTTCGAAAGGTTTTTTTTTTCTTCAGAGACCTTTTGTTGAATTCTCTTAAGTTTTTGGAGGAAATTACTTTTTGAATGAAATCTAACTACAACGAGGTCTTACTGATTATCGCTTTTATGTTTAGTTTTATAGTATTTAAAACTTGTCTAAAGGTGCTATTACAAATCAGAATTATTACCGACTATCTTTTGCTCGCGGCTTCGCTCGCATTATAGAAGCCTATGACAGTCTTCACGGTCCCATCTATTTCTGTACTTGCGTCGGTACAGCGGTTTAGGTGGAAATGTGTAACAAAACAAAGTCACTTTCGCATTTATAATACTAATAGTTAGGATTACTAAATATAGGAGCATCTTCAATCTTCCTCTTATAAAGACTACTACCACAGCAGCACGTTAAGCTGTCTGTCCCCTTCTAATTTCTCTAAAAGGGTAATTACTTAGTGTCTTGTCTATTTGACCTTGAGTTAATGTTACCCTATTGGCCAGTTTGTTGTGAGTAAGCACTTACTTTAGAGTACTCTCAGCAGGCTTGCGTTGATAAGTTGATGCTCTTGTGGCATTGTTATAGGCTACGTCATGTTTGGAGTTGAAGCTGAAGTAGTAGGTACAAGCTTAGATAAAAACATAGGATATCATATTCATGCTAAAAATCAATAAAACATAAGTACCGAGAAAAATCAGTAGAACAATAGCAAAGAAAATCAATCTTCCAGTAACCAAAGTCAATCTGTCGCGTGCTTGAAATGGATAAAAACGCAAACATTTGCGTTCCCACTAACAGTTTGGGACTGAAAAAGATGGGTTTATTGGGTCAAACATCGAGTGGTATCGTATCTTTGGCTACGTATGAACCTCAATCTGTGATTTTTTGTATGAGAGACGACCTTTCGTTTTGGTGGAAACCTTCCACAAAAAAGTGCAATTCTCTAAATTCAGCGTGTAAATCAATAAACAGAAATACCAAGGAAAATCAGTACTACAATGGCAATAAAAATCAACAGTACTCTTCCAGTAAGCAAAGTTATCGTTCGCATGCTTCAAAAGGCATAAAACACAAACATTGTCATTCCAAGAGCCAGCAGCACTGAACTGAAACACCTACATTGGTATATTGGTTCAAACATTGGTTGATATCTTTCGCTACGTTCATCTGCAATTCAATATCAGAGTTTGGTCACGAGTGAGAGAGAGGATATCAATATGTAATGGAATAGGATACGAATATCAATGAAAATTCCTGTTTATGACGGCAGTTGGATATTCGTATCTTTAGTTACGTCGATACGTTTTACGATTACGTAATGTCTGTGTAGTTTGCGGGGGTCGTTGACTTTGCGCAAAAATACGGATTGTAGTAGGCAACGAAAGATACCTCCGAAAGCTATACGAAGAATTTGGAGTCTTAGTATTTGTGGAACCACTGTAGTCTGAAAACCTGACAAACTTATGGTAGTAAAGAATTAAACCTGATTTTAACACAAATTGCTTCATTGGGAACCGGCCCTAAGCGTTTCATGGTGTGGCATTTCCTTCATCTTTCATTCTCCATCCAGCAGTAAGGTATTCTCCGGTAGGGTATTGCCCTCCGTGGTAGCTAAAGAACTGGAAACCTAGGTTTCCTAATAAGATAGCTGTCTTCCAAGTCAAAAGTGAATAGATAACTTTAAGGCAAGCGCCATTCATCCACATCATCAGTTATAGTTACCGGCACTTAAGTTGGCAAAGATTTTCGTAGTGGGGGAAGTTCGCGCACGCACAATTTCATACAATTTTACATGCGCGAACTTCCCCCACTACGAAAATCTTTGCCAACTTACGTGCCGGTTACTATACCAGCAGTTACGCTTTTAAATATAATAAAAAAACTTTTTACAAAAAAATACAACCGACTTTTACACAAAAAATCAAAAAAGTGCAAAATAACTTTAATTTCGGAACTCGGTGTTTGTGGTTGCTTTTTTTTTTTGAACACCGACTTCCGAAATTAAAGTTTTTTTGCACTTTTTTGATTTTTTGTGTAAAAGTCGGTTGTATTTTTTTGTAAAAAGTTTTTTATTTTTCACTTTTTAGTGGTACCTACATCCCCTCCCCTCCCCCCACCTAAACGAACCAATCACATTGGTGTAAAAAAAACGTACTGCTCCTTTGCAGAGTAAACTAAGAGGTCGTCAATGTAGACAATGTACATATTTTTTTTTAGATTTTTCGAAAACCGCTTGGTCGATTTCGATAAAATTTTCATGGGACCATTTGGGAAGTATACCCTTTCCAACAAAAAAAGAATTTTTCAAATCGGTTGACAAACGACGGAGTTATGCGCGAACAAACATAAAAAAAAATACAAACATCCGAATTGAGAACCTCCTCCTTTTTTAGAAGTCGGTTAAAAAGTCCGATCACCGAATTCCGAGCTCAATTCAAGCTGCTCTCAAATTGTGGCTGTATTTTTCTCCATACCCATCCCACCTGAATCAACACCCAAACTATGACATAGACCACATCACACAAATCAAATTAAAAGTCATCTTGACTCTGTGGCCAAGGTCCTGAACTTACTCCAATTTAACGATAGCATCATTGAGATTTATAATAAAAACCAGCGTGGGATGTCAGCCTTGTTCTTGTAATAAAGAAATAAATAGGAGATATCGATCAACGTTGAGTGAACGCGTGGTCCTCATGGCCGTTTGAGAAGTTTTTTGTGGGAGTTTGATTTGAACTACGTTTATGAGGTGAAGTTGGTGGCATTAGCACGTTTGTACATCAAATGTTACTCTCTGCAGTGTGACTAGTGATTCGGATCCTTGGAACGGATTGGAAGAGATGATTTGCAATGGTTTTGACCCCGATGGCTTAGAGTCCACAAAGTTCCACAAAAAAAACAGTTTTTGGTCATAAGGTTGAACTACTCGTTCCACCATAATAATATGACCAAAAACTAATTGTGAAAAATATTATAATAAGATCAGTTTTCTGATAGTTCATGAAAGAATAAATCATTTGAATGACAACTTTGTTAAAAAACATACCAAAACCTTTAGAAATAAAACGCCGTTTTATTTCTAAAGGTTTTAGAAATAAGTCGCCTCAATACGATGGTATTTTAGTTGTGCCAAAAGTTGTAAATAGTGAATCGAGCCTTATATTTTTTTACATGACATGGGGTTTTCACATAACTTATGTTCGTGTAGCTACGAGAGAAAAATATACCAAAGTAAGAGACCGTGAATTGACAAGGGAATACTAGAACCCTTACGTGCGCCGCCCAGAATGATACTATCCAAAATTGATATTTATTCGAATTCCTTTGAACTCCAGAATAGAACATTTTATCTTATATGGTATTTGAAAACATCTCTTGACATCGCGTCTCGCCGTCTGATAGTTTGTAAGGCTTCTCCCAATATAAAGGTGGTAAGGTTTCAAGATAAGCTCTTAGGATTAACCTTACAATTCTCTCTTATGTAAGTGTTGGTAATATTCTCGCTATTGGATTGTAAAACAAAATAAAGACATCATGCATAGTCGTAAAAACATTTTTATGACATTTACAACTAGGAGTTCGTGACCAAATAATAACAGTCGCACAGGTCGATATTCGAGGTTAAGCAACGCTTGTCCAGAGGTCGGTCTGTGAATGAGTGACCATCCTTTAATTACTGAGATTCTTCAGTACTTCAGAGACCACGTTAAATCGCTGGCCCCGGTTGTCATTTGTACGGGTAGTAAGGAGCCAGAGAATCTGACGCTAGTCTTGTCAAAGGGTATCGTGTTGCCATAGTTGTGGGGATGTGGAGGTCAGATAGCCAAATCCGGTTACTTTGGAAGCCGAACCCAATATACATAGTTGGGATAATCTTAGACAGATAGATTTGTTATTAACTTTCATCTATACTAATATTATAAAGCTGAAGAGTTTGTTTGTTTGGTTGTTTGTTTGTTTGTTTGTTTGTTTGAACGCGCTAATCTCAGGAACTACTGGTTCGAATTGAAAAATTCTTTTTGGGTTGAATAGACCATTTATCGAGGAAGGCTTTAGGCTATATATCATCACGCTTAAGCCAATAGGAGCGGAGCAGCGATCAAGAATGTTTTAAAATCGGGGATTCCACGGGGACGAAGTCGCGGGCAGCAGCTAGTATAAAATAAGGGTGCAATAACCCCACTGCAGTCATTGATTTGGCTACCATATGGCTTTCTTAAGTTGTATTTCCTTTAACGGGTAAGCAGTGATACCCTGCGTCATTGTGATGAGTCATGGTGACTTTATATGGGATGGTCGCTTTCAGATCTGTGAGTTTTTGTTCCTGTTTCTTAAGATTTCAAAGCTCTTTTAGTTTTGTTATCAAACTCTCCTATTCAGGCGTTCCTTTAGGTTTATTTACTTTTATAATGTTGTTATGTTTCGTATTTCCTTTCAATTTTCGCGTTATCTTTTGTATTGGCATCTCGAGAGTCATCGTAATAGTCTTATTGTGTATATCTAAACCATTAAAGTTCTATGCGTCATCGATAGCATGTTTGAAGTGAATCTTTTTAGGCCTCGATTCTATTTGCGAATAGGACGGGTATTGAGACAAAAACGTGTTCTGCGCAGTACAAGTGGAAACTGCAATTACGTGCACATGCATTTTGTTATCTTTTTTACTAAGATACAAATATGAATCCAGCTAACCTATGCTACAGTTTGTTTTACAACTTTCCTCCTACGATGCATGCACAATTCCAAGTATAATCGAGCATTGACACCACTTATAGCAAAGTAATGTTTCCTTAAGATCTTCAGTAAAAAGTTCCCAGTGCAATCACAGTTCACAGTATTTTCCGGCGTCCAATAAGGTCACTGTGTCTACTCATATACCCGTTTCCACTAACTCTTGTAACTCTTCTTAGAATTCAGCCAGTTCATCCTTCTTCTTTTTGAGCCGTTGTGTCATTTATATAAACTACATTTTTAATTAAATGAGTTGATTTAGGTGGTGTTCAGCATTCACAAATATTCTTCCTATTTTAACCTCATAAAACCACCGCCATCTTGCTTCATTTTTCAAAATTCATAGACCAGTGACAAGGTCTATGAATTTTGAAAAGATTCTAATGATACCTCATTTGTTAGAATCTATCCAACCGTTTAGGCTACAAAATATGCCGAAGAAATAGATGTGCAAAAAAAAAACATTCCAAAAACATTACCTTCCTTGGGGCAGTCGGGTAAAATGGAATATATTAGAATAATTGCTTAGGTCCTCAGGCTTAGCTGAAGTTCATAATCATAATCAGCCTTTTAACGTTCCCACTGCTGGGACACAGGCCTCCTCTCTAGGAGAGGGAATGGGCCGTAATCCACCACGCTGGCCCAGTGCGGGTTGGTGAATGTCACATGTCTTCGAATTTTTGGTTCTAGGACATGCCGGTTTCCTCACGATGTTTTCCTTCACCGTTTTTGAGAGCAGTGGTGAAGAAATGAATTACACAAAGTAATGCGCCTGGCTGGGTTTGAACCCGCGACCTACGATTCGTAAGTCGGAGCCGTTACCACTCGGCCACCACTGCTCTCTGCTCTCTCTCTCACTGCTCTCACTGCTCTCTGCTCTAGCTGAAGTTGCTGCTGTAAAATTGATCGTTAGTATTAGTGCGTAGTGCACATGTTAGATAGAAATAGAAATAGAAATAGTATTTATTTGCATAAAACATGGTGTACAAAGTTGTTAAAAAAGACATTATGGAGCATACATGTTTTGCTTATATCATAGCATGCAAAAATGATTAAAAATGTTTCCCGTCAAAAAATTCTTTTATACTATAAAAATTATTGGTATTTAACCATTCATGCAAGTTTTTTTTAAACAATCTCAGGTCTAAAGTTTTAAACTCACTTGGAATTTTATTATATATATTAACACACATGGCTAAACAGCTTTTATTATATTTAGCTAGTCTTGGTAATTCATTTAATATAAGCCTATGAGGATCTCGCCGTTGCCGAGGATATACATCTTCTGCCCTTTTAAATAAGTCTTTATGCTTCTTAACAAACATGCATACTTCATAGATATAGAGAGAGGGTAGCGGTAATAAACCAAGTTCTTTAAATATGAGCCTGCAAGATTCATCAGGTTGAAGCCCATATATTGCACGAATACACTTTTTTTGTGCCACAAATACCCTATTTTTGTCAGTACTGTTACCCCACATTATGAATCCATAGCGTATTAGAGATTCAACATAAGCATGATAGGTAGTAATAGCAGTTTTAATGTTTGTTATATTTTTAACTTTCCTGAGTGCGTATACGAATTTATTTATTCTTTAGGTGGTTAATCATGGTATACATGGTGTTCTATAAAATATAGTTGTAATACGCGGAAGCTCTTTTAACAGTGACTGAGGTTTTTTTCATTGTAAACTAGCTTTAGCTCGTGGTTTCACTCGTTTTAATACTCGCCGTATCTATCTCTGTATCAGAATTCATCAAAATCGGTTCAGCCGTTTAGGCGAGAATGCGTTACAAACAAACTCACTTTCGATCTTACCTAGTTAGGATTGGGATTGCCTTGAGTATTTTCAGTCCATCTTATAAATTACTACACTTTTATAACCATCGCGGGAATAAGAAATTGAAACCTTTTTTATTGCTTAGTAACGGTGTATAATAACGATAAAAGTTGTTTTTTTTATGTTTGTTTGTTATTTGACGGGCCTGTTGGTCTAGTGGTTAGTGGCCCTGACTGCTAAGCCGGAGGTCGTGGGTTCGATTCCCACCCAGGACAAACTTCGTGTGATGAGCATGATTGTTTGTTCTGTGTCTGGGTGCGATTTATCTATGTATTTATAAATTATATATTATAAATACATAGATAAATTATAAATTATATAATATGTATGTATTTATAAATTATATAAGTATGTATATCAGTTGTCTGGTTACCATAACACAAGCTCTGCTTAGCTTGGGATCAGATAGCCGTGTGTGAGTTGTCCCAAGATATTTATTATTATTTATTATTATTATTTCCCGGTTTGCCACGTGTTTGTGTACTTCGTGATCATCTTCGGTAAAAGGCCACACGGAATGATGACCAGGTTTTATACTTTTGTATTATCTTTAAATGGTATATTCTAAAAGATACGTTGAAGTCTTTATTAGAGCAACAGAAAACGAAACAACGGTTTTTAGAGTTTTTGAAATGATTAGCGCTTCATCAGTCTATCTGGAGACAGGAGGTTATAACTTAAGAGAAAATAAATACATTTCTGTGTAACGATTATGGAGGTTATTTGGGATGAACATTCTTTGGGAAAGTCGCAGGTAAAAGCTGGTCTACTATAAAACTAATCGATATTCCTATCCGCTTTTTTCTAACACTCATTCATCTGATCGTCGTATTTATTTTTATTGTGTTTTTAATAGGGACACAATGCTAAATAAATTGATGCTATGTGGCCAGGACAATGGGCATTACAGCTTTAATAGTTAGTATAGGGGGAGACCACAATAACATCACAATAGTTTTGGACTGCTTGGTTAAATATTATATAAAATGTTATTAGATGTTGTGTTTGCTCTTCTTCAATCGGATAAGTAGTATCTATCTCATTCAATTGTAAGCTGAATTTGTATAAAAACTTCAAAACTCGCCAAACCTAGTATTCGTTAATTCTCAAGTTTTTCCTCAAGACATTGTCTCTTCAATTTCAAGGCTCCAACGCTCCCAGTGCCATTTAAAATAACAAAGGCTGCAAAATAACATTCAATTCCAACTGGGTTAATTTCTATGTTATATGAATTGGCTTTTCGAACCGTGTCAAAATCGACCTACAGTTGTTATTTGAGCACGGTTTCCAAATGCCTCGGATTCTCTCCTGCCAAAATCTCTTGGCACGTTGCCAGGATTCGTTACTTTTATCGTCTTATCGACCCTGACTTGACCAATGCCTCATCATTTTATGACTTAATCTGTTACGTCATTTATAAAGGTTGGAAGCCGTTTTTGGGTGATTGTACGGTTAACACCAGTAGGCGTTGACAGCTTCCCGAAGCAATATTTGCGTTTGGTCTTTTATGAGTTAATACAGCTTTAAGACTTCGGTCGACAGCCAATGAAAACACCAGATGCGGTCCTTGTTTTGCATTTTCTAACTCATACGCTCTCTCATCTGGCTTTGCTCTTACTTTTCTTTTATTTCAATTTATATTGGCTTTCCCTCTATCATTGAAATCTTAGACTTCGTGAACAATCTATTCGGAGATTATTGATCAATCTCGTGTTAGTCATCCTTAGCTTATAATTGGTGTAATTGTCTGGATTGTGACCCCAGACCATTTTAGCCACATATGTCATCGATTTAATGGACAGGAGCATTTTTTAGTCCTGTAGAATTTGGGACGACTGAATGAGTAATGGACTGGAATTTCTGCGCGAGTTATATAAAGATAAGTCATGACATCTTTTATTATCTGTGTAAAAAGTTTTTAATCCTTTCAAACTTGAAGATTACGATGATCTGTAATTTTCTGTTTGAGATTTGACAGTTGTTTTTATCTCGATTATACGTGGTTATGTTAAGGCAGTAAAACTGAGTCATAGTTATCAACTTATCACTTCTGATATCGCTATTTCTTTTTACTCTATCTAAGGCCAACACCTCTTCATGTCACTAAATGCACTTAAGCTTAAACGTACATATATTGTCTGTTATCTTTAAACTATTGTCGATGTTTTAAACCCGTTTAGTCTTGATTTGATGTGCAAGACTTCCTTCAATATCCTACCGCTCTTTAGCAGTGAATTTAGCCTTGCAAGCCAAAATTAAACATTAATGATATTCCGCCATTTCATTTTCCCACCCTGAGACATCGTCAGTTCTCTATTTTGCTCTTATTTAAGTAGTTAATTTCGTCTTAACACCTGCACAAATATCGTCTGTTTCAAGACCAATAATTCGTTTCGTTATTTAAATAACATTCTGGCCTTGGTCGGAGAAATTTTTTGTACGTTCGTACTCTTACATGATTGTAATCTTTTCAAGTCTAGTTCACGTGCATGAATTTAATCGTTTTCATCTAGTTACACAGTCAAAGTTATTTCGAATTTTAATATGCCTTGTTGGTCTGGTCGCATGGGAGACTACCGAGTCTAGGGCCATTCAATCTTTAATAGTTATTTTATATTTTTCGTTAAAAAACTTTTCTTTTAATATTCTTATCAGCTTTTGTCACGTTACTGTTTGTAACGTTTGTTTTCTGTTTTTCATTCTTTTTAATACATTTTTGGGTCGGGAAACTTGTTTCCTTTTAGATTTTTACTGTTAAGAAGTTGTTAGCAGTAGAGAGTCTAGGCTCGATCCATGCCTTGTTAGTAGGAATAGGCTCGCTCTTAAGGGCGTTTCTGCTGTTAAGAAATTCTCAGTAGTTGTCAAGTCGGAATGTTTCATTGTTAATGAAAATAGGCTCGTCCCCCATAGGACTTAAACGTTAGGGAAGTGGGTGTGCCATTAGGTACGGGGTGTGCCTATCCCTCCGAGGAATACTGGCGTCACATCATGTATTATTGGATACCATTACCTTTTAATACAAGGGTTGAATGGTATTGATGTTATAGCGTATTTTACTATAACACGCAATGCACGCACGCAACCCTATTTGAGTATACTGCAGATACCTTCGTATAGCCACTACAAAATAATTGCCATAATTCAGTGAAATTTACATAGATGTTGGGGTATGGATCTGGATCGTTATAAAGGTGATCAAAGAAACTATGTATGGATTGTGTAAAAGATGTTATGGCTAGAAAGGAGGTGTTTATTGAAAAAAAAACCAAAATAATGCTGCGCTTACCACAAATGATTTGGGAAAACGAGGACATTTCTGTAAAAAATATATATACATATGTTACCACTTAATTGGCGTCATTGATATGTATACACATACAAAATTCCAACCTGCTAGTGCTAAGTGTGTCTTGTTCCTTATTGACTACGGAACCGTAAAAAGCAGTAAATAAATACTTGCAGTTAAAGAATAGCCCTTGGTAACCTGAAGTTGGCCACATTACAAAATAAAACAAAACTTATGAAGTAATGTTTCGTGACTTTTGTGCGTTTCGAACTTATTACTTTTGCAATTTTTTTTCGTTTTTCGTCTTAATACCTATGGTGCCCAGATCTGAGGTATGGATCGAACATTAATGTGTTCGTGTGCACAGAACTCTTCGTTTTATGTAGCGACTAGCAGCGCCCCGCGGTTTTACCCGCGTAGTTCTCGTTCTCGTGGGAATATGGGGATAAAATATGGTGTATTCCCGTTCGTCCCCTCGACTTCGTCCCCCGACGGGGACGAACGGGAATTTACAAAAATAATATTTAATTTGTTCCCGATCGTCCCAATCCTAATTCAAGAGGGGACGAGTGGGAATATGTTCTTCGATTAGTGCCATTCGTCCCACTAAAAAGATTTGTGCAGAAATATGTTTATTCGTTGTTTCGTAGTTTACTTTTAAATTAGTTACTTCGTTAGATTTAATCATTATTTTACAAAATTCTTCTCTATTTTTTATGAATTATAAAACGTATCCTAAGTTTAAATTAAAACCACCAGTATTATATTATTTGGTGGGGGCAATACCCCTAAAGAAAAAGAATTAATAAATTATTCCCGTTCGTCCCCCAAAATATTTAGAGGGACCATCGGGAAAATAAATAACGAATTCCCGTTCGTCCCCGTCGGGGGACGAAGTCGAGGGGACGAACGGGAATACACCTAAAATATAGCCGATGTTACTCAGGGTGAATGTAGCTTTCTAATGGTGAAAGAATTTTTGAAATCGGTCCAGTAGTTTTTGAATTTATTCATTACATGCAAAAATACAATTCTTTCCTCTTTATAATATAAGTATATTAGTATAAGTATATAAGTACCTATAGAAGTATAGATGACTAGGATGCGAGTAAAGAAAAACATCAGGGTTATGTTTAGTACGTGGGCCTGCGGATGGCGAGCTATGGGTGGCTCGCCGTCCGATCACAACCAGGCGCGGGTTTCGTGGCCCTGGAACGCAAAGTGCAGTAGGAGGAACACGGGTGGGTTTTAGTCAGTAAGAGTCTGACATTTTTTCCGTTCCACCCGGGAGCCCCAGCGGGAGAAGTCATTTGATGATTTCCCATCCGGAAAAAAGGGTTATGTTCAGTAGGTTCCATTGGTTACCATTTGGATAAAGAAACCTACGGTGTAACACTTATTTTCAAAGTCAACGATTTTATTTCAATAATTCCATACACGAGCACTTTTAAATTCTAATGATGTTTGCTTTTACTGTCAATGTTTGCTTGTAATGTTTGTTTGCTTCGGTGCTTGCTGAAAAGAATCAACATACCACACACAAGACTGACACCAATCGATTAACGCTTCAGTTTAAGAATTGATCCAGTAATTTACACCGTATGTTCGAGCATGGCAAATTATATGGTTGGCCGGGTTGAAACGAACTCACTGGATCGAATAGGTTTTGTTTACGTTGATTTTCTTTTTAGGATTCCATGCCTCAAAAGGAAAAATGGTACCCTGGGTCTGTCACGACCCTTTTTATATTTGCATTTGTAGAAATGACCGTGACGCACATACATCGATATATGGGAGAACATTTTTTTCAACTACAAAGTTAATTTTGTCCTTCTATCGTACTTATCATCTCATCAGAGTAATGCGAGTAAGTAGTAGGTAGTTTTAACTCGATTCCCGTAATAAACAAACTACCCTACATGACATACGAGTTTGTACGGAACCCTCGGTGCGCCAGTCAGAATCGCAATTGTACGTATTTTTTTTTGGTTTAGAGGAGTTCAGGTCAATCAAATCACAGTTTTAAGAGCTATTTTTAGATGGAAATATATAGGTAAAGTTACAAAATGACTACGAATTTAGCCAGTGTTGACGTTTTGTTGTAAAATACGTTAAAAATAACTGACTTAAACAAGACGAGGCTGATGTTTTAAGAACCATGAAAAGTAACATTGAAGCAAACTCAAAGAGGAACTGAAAGTGAATCAATCATGTATCAGTGTTTAAAAAAAGATGTATAGTTCGAGGGCTTTCAACGCTGGGACGCTACTTGTAATAGACGTCTGAAAAAAGTGTTTCTCAAAATGGGATAAAACCTTATCGACCATGGCTGACCCATTTAATAGAGGTGCAAAAGTATTTCAAACATACTTTTCAAGCAAGAAACATCTACTGCAATTCGTTTTACTGCCTTGACTTTTGGTCTAATCCACAAACTTTTAACAACGTTCTGCTGTGACCTCTCTCTATTACTCGAAAGATTTGCTGAGTAAAGTTAAGCTCGCCTTTGTACATGAACTTGTTTGACCTTTTGAACGCATCGGCGTACTCCCCACGCCAAGTCACAAGTTCGTCGTATTGTTTGTCACATATTTATGATGTTGAAGTACAGAGGACAGTTTTCGATTGTCACATGTGTAAGGTTTCATTAAATATAACTGAAACTATACAGTTTAAAATTAATTATAGAAATCGATTTACACTCTCAAATTAGGCTTTACTGGCCATACCGACGACGAAAATACTTATTAAAATAAAATCGGGAGAAAAACAGATTGATCACTTCTGATATTCTGATCCGTGGCCTTCGGAATGTCACGCGTCTGATTGGTGATATGTTTGGAGCAATATTGGTTGAAGAACCTTCAAATTTTTGTGAGGTCGATAGGTTTTTTAAGCTCTTGTGATTATTATACTAGACTCTGATAGAACACTATCATTTTTATAGATGCAATTTTAGCAACAGTTAGTCTTGCTGCTGGAGAGTTTGTCCCCTTAATTCTTCAAAAACTGCTACTGGAGTTTGAACAGCGCCACCAAAAACAAAAGTCATTTACTGAAATTAGGCATCGAGCCTAGAACTTTTGAACTTCAAAGTTTGAGACAGTCATCCACGTCACTTTCTAGGGGCGCAATAAACATATCCGACTCTCAAATCGTCGACCGCGTAATCGCTTTCCTTTAAGTGGGAAAGCGGTCAACGCGAACCTATAAAAAAAAGCCGGGACCAAGGTAAAGAACAACATACTTTCCAACACACTTCGTGTCACAGAAACACCATAAATAATAAAGTTACAACATCCCTACTATATCGTTCCTCTCAGAGGTCTCAGAGGAGTCGAGGGAATACCCTCACTAAAGAAACTACCGTAATCGAACGCATACCTCATGAGATGTGTAATGCCTTTTTTGTTTGTACGTACTTATGAGATTAGCTCGAAGTAGTTATGTGTTATTTATAACCATTTAGCGTAACTAAATATTGAGTTATTTCTTGCCAGTTGAGTGTTTGGGCTTAGTTCTCACTAATTAATGATGTCGAAATTATACAAGACATTTCATCAATCATCAACAGCCTGTTGCAGTCCGCTGCTGGATATAGGCTTCTCCAATTGCACGCCACTTAGATCTATTTTCGGCTTCTCGCATCCAGTTTGATGCCACAAGACATTTAACTGGCTTTTATTTTCTGAATATTTTTCGCGAGTCACGTGGAACCAGGCCCTTTGGTAGGGGTCTTAATTTTCTCACCTTGAACGATTTGGGAGATGCCTTGCTTGATCCATCAGTGGGATGGTATTGGCTGACGAAAATATCGTTGTTCTTCGGATCGATGGTTAAATCCTTAGATTTTTTAGCCCAATAGGTCGCTATTTTATTTCGTTGTAATAACTCTCTTCTGATCAAAGCTATTCCTCCATCCCGTTTCGTTGGTTTTGACAACTTTCTTCTTGTTTTTCCAATAAATATCACTCATATTTAATAAACCTACCAAGAAATTGTGAGTTTGTCTACTATGATAAATAACATCTAACCTTCATGATATTAGCTATTTTGACAAAATAAAGTACGAGAGGAACTTCAAAGGCAAAGAGAAGTCGAAAAAAAAAACATCAAATCAGCATGCAACATAAATAATGTTTCTGTCAAAATAAAACTCGTCTGCGAGCCCTCAATCAATGACATCATCGTTCTGAAGTATTGGCTAGACCGAACAGAAATAACTTTCATGTAAATTCACACTCCAGTTTCGTAGTTCCAGAGTTTATTTTTGCTTGTGTTCCAAAATTTCTCTCGGGTATAGTATTCATCAGCAATTTTCGCAGAAAGACTGGCATTACTGAGTAAGTATTTGTCCGATTCTTGTAATATTTTTCTGCGTAATGGCCCTATATAGCGTTTGAATCCAATGAACTTGTATTCTGAAAAGTTTGTTTTGCCTATACAAAAAAAAAAAAAAAACCTTAAGGCGTCTGCAGACCAAACCAGTTGAAAAGTCGTAGGTATAAAAAAAAAGGTCGTTGCATCGTTGTTGCTCAGTGTAGTCCTGCCTATCGACAGGAGTATCTGTAATATAATAGATATATAGGTAATACTTATTAATCCTGTCTCCCAAACATCCCATGTCACCAAAAAGGTATCTCCAAAGTTGCTCCACTACACCGGCCCCTTCCGTATCCAGTCTGTCCATACGCCATCTTTAAGATCTTCTACATAATCATTCACTACCTCATTCAAAACAGCTTGTAGGAGCTAGCTAACAAACTAGTTACTAGTAATTACCCTGGTCTATGCACTGTTAAGAGCAGAAAACTAGTTTTGTATTTGTGGAGACAAGCGGTACCAGCGGCCTTTTGTTCGTATTCTGACTTCATACCTAATTATTGAATTTTGGGTGCTTGTTATGAATTATGAATGAGGTTTTAATAGATTAAGCTGACCTTTTTGCAAAATCTTTTTATTTTTTTTAATAGACTTGGTCGTTTTTTTACCACAATCTCCCCTCATGGATAGTGATGATGCAGCACGCTTGCGCCAAGAAATAACCTATTCACTCTTGACATAAAGACCTCCAGGTTGTAGCCATCAGCAAACTAAATAAGGTTTTCTTTCTAAATATTTTAACAATTAGTCGACTTTTGATAAAGGTAAGGAACAACATAGACATCATATTAGATGTTATGCAAAAACATACTGCTACGTCAAATAACAAAACGGTGCTTATCGGTATTATAATGGGCTTTTAATATAAACGGATCGTGACAATACCAAATATAACGTTTTAAATAAATATTAAAATTAAATAATAAAAATAAAATAGACAAAGTAGAATTCGAAACATCCAACTACCCACCAACCTAATAAACAAACGCGTTACGAATCTGAAATTCCAAATGTAAATAATTTTATCTCTTAAACATTGCATAGAATTAAACATGCGTTCCGATAACTGCGCCCGCGACTTGTGTCTGGCCGGAAGCTGTGTCGATCAAGGGCGCCGGTCTGAGGCCAATCTATTAAAGTTTTTTGTTACAAGTATTTTAGTAAATATTTATAAGAACTTGTAAACTGGAGCAGTTGATACCCAAGGGCTGCTATCAGCGATAATGATTGTCACATCCAAAGTTTTGTATTGACGACTGGCATTCTGGTAGTGGATATTTTTTGGCGATCATTAATGCTGATAGAAAGTCACTTTCGGGTGGCGTAATCATGGTCGCGGTTTTTGAAAATTGTAACCTGGCGTCCAATCGGTTATATACAACCATACATTTTTTTTGCAGCGCGACCATGGTTGACATGGTGTCCCAGTTTTTAATATAGCACTAAGCATAACTTGAAGTCATTTCAACTTTTAAAAAGTTCGTTTAATGGTAAACATAACTTGAAACAAAGTTTAAAAAGTATTTTTTTTTTAACTAGATAAACTAGTGCTTGACTGCGATCCCACCTGGTGGTAAGCAGCGATGCAATCTCTGATGGTAAGGCGCACTAGTTTATGAGCCTATTCACTCTTGCCTTGAAGACATTCAGATTATAATCGGACGGGAAGACCGCCGCAGGCAAATTGTTCCAATCCTTCGATGTTCGCGGTATAAACGACGAGGCAAAACGCTTAATGATTAATGATTTTGTGGCAATGCTTCGTGACCTATTTTAAAGAAAAGTAACTTCTCAGGGGTTTTATTTATAAGATTTTGATCAAATGACGATATCTACAAACAATTTTCTGCACTAAAGTGCAAGTCAAGTAGATACGCTACAAAAAAACAAAGCTTTTGCCCTTAAACTGAAACCATATCGGAGAACCCATAAGGAAACGCTAATAATAAACTGTGACATATGCTTTGCTCTCACTGACAAATGACACAGGCATCAACGGTGTGTGGCTACAAGTGTTAACCATTCATTACTTTATTGGGCCACTCGGAAGTTTTTGTGAGCATGTGAGACTTTGTGGTATCTCCAAAAATTGGGGCCATTGAAACGTGTTATACTATTAATGTTTAAGTTTTTTACTCAAGAATGACGATTTATTGGTCTGAAAACTTAGCATTTGTTACAGTTTTTTATAGAGGTTTGTTCCTAAATAATATATAAGATAATGTTAAAAAAAACAACCCAGGTTCAGCCTTTAGAATTCAATTTATAATTAGCCTGAAAACCGTTGTTATGCCTTGTTATTTTTTTTTTTTGTATTTTTGGGGGATACAATAGAGAGTGTATCTTAATGCTCTCTTGGTTCTAAAAGACTCATTACTGTCCAGAAAACCAGTAACAAACGTCCCTGAACGTCCAGAACTGCATTTCGTGATGTAACGAAACGTTTACTATGTAAGCCTCTGGCGTGCAACCAACACGTGTCAAGTCGAAAACAGTAGATAGATTTATACTTAGATGTGGAAATAAGGAACATGTTTCGTAGTAGCTATTTTTGGTTTCATAAGTCTTTCCGCTGCCTAGTGTGAATTCCGGGCTTGGATTTCCGTGCCGGGGAAAGTTACGGCGGTTTTCTGTCAGAATGTTTCAATAGCAGCTCGGATTCTGGATTTGTGGCTTGGCTGTTGGCAATAGGTTCGCCCCAAAATTGCGAGTTTAATACATCTACATATTCTGACAAATTCTTCGAGGAAAACAAGCGTGATTTTATGTTACGTAAGTTTTTGACTTTTGCTTTAATCAGTCGAAAGCGTTTCCCAAATCCATTTGCTCTAAACTGTTCGAGATTAATTAACAGCCGATTTCAAAGTAACGTATAGTAACTCTTTTGAAACTGTACTTTGCACAAACGAGAATCTTTTGAATTTAACATACATATATGTGTGAAATATCTGTATTGACAGACAAGTGCCTGTTATTTGCGACACTACAGTCTGTAATTTGAAAATTACATGTTCCTTGATTCTATAGTCGGAGGTTTTATTCATAACGTCGCCTTGTCACATTGCGTGTTGAAGTATTATTTAGATTTAAGTATAATGGTACTGTAGATAGACGGGAGTGTATGTAATCATAATCATAGAAATGAAACGGACAAAGCAACAAATTGCCTTCAATTCAAACAATTCCGGAAGGGTTTCAATCGCTTGAATCAAACAATACAGAAATAATCATATGTTAAGATTATATTGAACAAAAATGTTAAATAGTTAGTAGAATCTATGTATGTGTAAATATAAGTCTGTGTCTAAGTTACTGTGTGAGAAATAAACGTTGTGTATATGTACGTATATGTTGACACCATTTGTTGGTCCTTGTTTCCAATATCAGGATAATGTTAAAAAATGATGTCGATTCTTGAGAGTAAAAGAAAAGGGCTTAGACAAAACGACATTCTATTAGCGATACTTGCTGTCAACATGTCCAAAATTTATGAGACTGACATGCGCTACCAAAATATCACGTCGACAAACATGAAATGGCTTTTGACAAATCGATATCGCTGCTGCAGTGTCGCTTTTGTCTTAAGCTCCAGTTCAAGATGCAATTTTATTATTAATACTTAAAACTAAGTTAGAATGTTATGAAAAATCTTAATCAAAAGTCTTCGATATCTTGGTTGTAGCTATAGCACTACTCTTTAAAGATTGACATTTCCACCGAATGGATCTAGCTTAGAGGATCTATTTTTGAACAAAAACCACTAAACCGTAGTTCGTAGTGTCTCATGATATTAATTTAATACTGTGAAGTGATTTAATGATGCCTTGTGATAGGGACTCGTTGTGCCAACTGTTCTGGCAGTAGCAGATAGAATACAAAATGTAAACGCTAGATATTCGACTGATTTCGGTGTAAGGTTGTAAGTTGTTGAGATATTGTAAATATGCCACTATAAAGTACATTTTGTATGTTATATGTTGATGTATTTTTGTAAGGATAGTTGTAGATTTACGCAATTGACATTCTGTTTCCCGCAGCAGTGTGCCATTTGTTTTTTGAGGTTATGGTGCCAATTGGCAACAAACTTTTAGACACCATTTTGAATCATTCAAATGTGGAACAAAAGGCGTCACAACTAAGTATAAGTTATTTGAATTGGATCATGAATCCAATTTCGACTTGAGTTAATAAATCACAGGTTCTAAGAAAAATGGCGCCGGCCAAAGCTTTTGAAAAGAGATTCGTTTGGATGGCGTCACCAGCTGCCATTGTTAATTATTTAAGCCATTTTTCCACTTTTGTTTTAACGTTAAGCCTGTGAGCCTCTTATTCCTGTTTTGAGTTCTAAATTCTAAGGGGATTAAGTGGCTATTGTTAAAGCAAGCTAGAGTAAGGGTTGCCTATATTGTGCGTTGAGCACATGACAGATTTGTTTAAATAACTATTTAAGTTGAAGATATTAAATATTTTAAAATTGTTGAAAAATATTAATTTGGCATTTGTTACATATTGAAATTCAGCAAAAGTCGTCGTTTATATCAAGAATTTTAATGGCCCTTTTTGAGAACCATAAAAAAGTGTCTAGAGGTTTGTTGCTAATGCAAGTTAAATTACTTATAAAATGCCATCATATCTTAAATATCAGTCATATTGTAATTAATTTGTAATATCTGTGATTATTTATTTAAAATGCGGGTAGTATACTTACATTTAGTGTTTTTTATTATTATTATTTTAAGGTGAAAATGTTGAAAAAATGTTTATTTATATTGTTGCGTGATATATGTTTTAAGGGACAACTGAAATGTGCCTGAAATATTGTTTAGTTTTATATTTAATTGTACTTTTTCGTGGACAAACAAAATAAATACGTCGTGTTAAGAACGAAGTTTTTTATTATTATTTTCCTTCTAGTGCAGTGAGATGACAAAACAGTTATTTAACTTTTAGCATTATAAATAAACTTTAGTTTTTGTTTGGCCAGAAATATCCTCTATGACATCACTAAATGAGTCAGTATATAGAAATAACTTTAAATGCATCGCATATTATAATAAAACGAGTATCCTTGACTACCGACATGAGCTGACAACCCTAGTAACGCCCATCTTTTTAACGACACCCAGTATATATTAATAAACCATGTCTAAATTGTCGAGAGACCCTACCGCTGAACTCGTAAAAGTACCCTAATTTTAACATCGTTAACAATTCCAACATTGAGCATTCGGCTGCTGCGCTACGTGTTGCGAGTTCGATCCCCGCACGGAAAAAATGTTTGTATGGCCTACAGATAATTTTTCCGGGTCTGGGTGTCTTGTGTATGTGAGTATTCATGTTTGTGAACGCACCCACGATACAGGAGTAAATCCTAGTGTGGGGCAATGTTTAAAAAAAATATGGGCACAAGCACCACTGGATTTCTCTGCCAGCTTCTGTATTCCGTTCCACCATCCATCAGCCTTCAGAGGTCTAAAAAAATGGCGATGTAAAATCAGCAATAGCGCTAACTTTTCATTAAGATAGCGTGGAAATCACTGGATGTGGACTGATCGATTAAGCGAATAGAGGTCAATTTGTTGCTAATTTGTTGCTGAAAGATGCTAAGAAGAAAGAAATTTAAAAAAATAAAAATTGTTTTTTTTTTTTATTATGCCAAAATAAATAATGTCCACGCCAGCTTAACTCTCGAGTTTTCCGTAAAAAAACTATAGAACAAATTTGTTGCTGCTCATACTGCAGCTTGTTTTAGCAGAGAGAGTTAGCAACAAAATAAAAACCGGAAGTCGGTTGGAGCAAAAAAAATATTTTTTTAGGAACAAAAAAGCAACAAATTTCTGTTTTTTTTTTCAATTCCGCTGATTTTACATCGCCATTTTTTTAGACATTTTTTCAGAGCAGTTCAGTAGACCGACATCTTCTGGTCTGGTTTAGCACGTAATAAGCGGATAAACTGTTATTTTAAATAGTATCTGCTCTGACCGATTGTGGGCGGATTGGTCATATTATCGCAGATTGCACCGCTCTGATTGGTGGGTGATGATTTATATTTCTAGGTACCTAACGGGGACATCGGGGCTTTTATGACCTTAAATGTGGCGTTCACTTGACAGGATATGTTATTCCCGGGTCTATCGATAAACTGTACTTTGTGAAAGGGGATTTTTTAGAATCATAGCAGAAATAACCGGATACTTTACACAATTTGGTTTGGAGAATAATAAGTACCCAAAGTTTCTTGTCTTGTTATTTTATACACACAGTAAATGAGCTTAAAGTAATCATGCAACAGTATTGTATTACTTTATGTATCAGTGTGTAACTCACTACTTACGTTATCCACATATTATATTAGTAATTAAGCTAAGTAGTTTTAAAACAAGCACTAGTGACAACTACAATCTATGTTTCCAAGGTTCTGGTTTTAACATTAACAATATTTCGAAATTTATTGGCAGACAACGAAAATATCTGTAAAATATGAGTTATAGGTAGACCTATAACTCATATTTGCGTCGCGACGCAAGAGCGAGCGATTCCGTGTATTAGTGCGACAAGAAATTACGGCAAACAGTGGACGATCGCGCATCTCTCGTCTTACTACAGTTCTAGGTACAATGTAGCAAATATCATTGGTTAAATCAGAACAGTCATAACGGTTATTTTATTACAGAGATCATACAGAAACATTATCTCGGGAAGCTTTGCCAAGAGTAGAGGAAAGTTACCTTGTCCTTTCTCTGCTGTTTTAGTCGATCAACCTCACTATGTTGATGACTGTTTTCACACCTGGATTCAGGTCACAGTCAATAGTACGTCAGAATCGGTATTCTAATCGATCAAAAAGCCAATCTTACTACGTTTTTTCAGAAATATTGTCCACAATTTTCGTTATAAACAAACAAGAGAATGCTGCCCGTTATCTCTTCTTGTCTGCATAAGCTGTGGTTCAGACGGAAGACTAGAAAGTAATCTGAAAATAGTTAGGTAAAGGCAGTGCCTTTGCGCTGAAACCTACTCTTCTATATCTGTTACTGATACAAAACACAAGTGCATTGTTTCTGTTATCGACATGAAGTGCAATGCTCTGCAATATGGAGCAATAACACAGGAAAATCGCAGTATACATACACCTACCTAACTATACTTGAACAATACGAATACATTTTTCCTAGTTGGGAAGTTACAGTTACGCGGTAACGTCTGTTACGCGGTAACGGCTTTTACGCGGTAACGGCTGTTACGCGGTAACGTCTGTTACGCGGTAAATTGCAACATAAAACTTACATGATTGTGTTGTCGCCTTCTGCCATAGGTGATTGGCACCACAACTCATTGTGATATGGCGTAGGTCTGAATAGATTAGTTCGATTGGTGTAGACCTCAACACATCACACAATCCAACACAGTAATGTGAATCTAGCTTTACAGTAACCAGAAGCTAAGGGGTATTGTCACTATAAGCTCACAAATGTTTAACATTATGTTAGATGAAAAATTGGCAAAACGACGGATTTCTAGAATCGCTTTTGGGGTCAATACAGTTGAATCGTTGAAAAAAGGTATTCGGTCTGCTATTCGGATTGATTATAAGAAGATATAAGAACTCATTTGTTCTTCCCGAAACAAACCAGTCTTCATTCTGCCATAAATATGGCCGCGTTTTCCACCTGCAAGCAACTTGAGTTGGTCGGAACGTGGTGAAAGGTATTTTTTATGGCAGAACTCCGGCTTGATTGCTTTCCAAAGATTGCTAGCCAAACTCTCAAACTTTGCTTTGCTTTTGTTGCTGTAACAATCTTACCATGATAATTTCAGGGAAGTGTGCTGTCACTCCCTAGCATCAATCAGGTCAAGTCATCAGTCTACCTGGCTCGTGCTCTGCCCAGTCTCCTATAGCTAGATAATATAATGTGACCGTTGGCTGTTAGGTTTGCACTACCCAGGGATAAAATAGCTACAACCTTTTTATTCTAGACTAGCTGCTGCCCGCGACTTCGTCCCCGTGGAATCTCCGATTTTAAAACATTCTTTATCGCTGCTCCGCTCCTATTGGCTTAAGCGTGATGATATATAGCCTAAAGCCTTCCTCGATAAATGGTCTATTCAACCCAAAAAGAATTTTTAAATTCGAACCAGTAGTTCCTGAGATTAGCGCGTTCAAACAAACAAACAAACTCTTCGGCTTTATAATATTAAGTATAGATGGGTTGTCATGATATGGCACTGCGTTCTCGAGCGGGAGGGAGTGTAAAACCGACCCGTATCCCTTGCAAATTCCCTTTGCGTTCCAGGGCCGCGGTGACTCTTTCAAACAATTCCGCAACCTTGGAACGAATACAACCTACTTGAATTACGTAAAGCCTGCAATCGCTAATGTAACACTTGCAGTGTAGTGCAGTTTTGCAGTTAACTATTAGAACTTCCGGGTGATAAGATGCTGGCTAGTGACACTTATAATTATTTTGTTTCATTCACTAATATACATTGTAACATTTTTCATATATTGACAAATGCTGACTGTCTGGCTGGACAGGTCCACCCAAATCTGTGTGGCACTTTCTTCAAAAGGCCACCTCAGACATGGTTCTGATATGATTTGACCAGTACGGATTACATAACATAACATAACATAATCAGCCTTTTAATACTCCCACTGCTGGGACACAGGCCTCCTCTCTAGGAGAGGGAATGGGCCGTAATCCACCACGGGGGCCCAGTGCGGGTTGGTGAATGTCACATGTCTTCGATTTTTTGGTTCTAGGACATGCCGGTTTCCTCACGATGTTTTCCTTCACCGTTTTGAGAGCAGTGGTGATGAAATTAATTACACAAAGTAATTCGCCTGGCTGGGTTTGAACCCGCGACCTACAATTCGTAAGTCGGGGCCGTTACCACTCAGCCTGATCTTAAAATAAAACTCTTATTCAAGGTCTGTTCAAGTAGCAAAATCTTATATTTATGGTTCAAGGTCATAATAATATCATACAGACCGCTTCTTCTTACCCGACTATGGCGTAGTAAAAAGGAGGGTAATTTTTTTTTTATTTATTCTTCGACGAAGCACGTGCGGTCACGAAAGAGTGCCTTTTATGATAAAAAAATACGCTTTTCAAATAAAAAATACATCCAAACAAGAAAATAAAGCCATGAAATCGTGACGCAACCTCGATTTCAAAAATGTTTTCACCATTAGAAAGCTACATTCACCCTGTGAGTAACATAGGCATTTTATCCTCGTATTCCCACGGGAACGGCCGACTCCGACCGACCCCAAGTAACATGGGATAAGGGCAGGAAGATGATGATTCCCACGGGAACGGCAACTACGCGGGTGAAACCATTTGACGAAGAGATTTTAAAATGCAATTTAAAAATATCTTTTTAGTGTTCTTTTACTTAGCAAATTTTGTCTCGAGTCGAATATTGATTTCTATTTAAAAGGAAACGAAAAAAAACTCCTGTGATTAAATATTTACTAGATTCCTAGATGTTTGGTTTTAGTACTTAAGTATCCACTTTATTTATCTTCTTAACAATGCTATCGTACGATTTTACGCAGCCGTATCTAATACAGAATGATTGATTAAATTAGTATTGTTCATGAAATCATTACAGATATACGCTGCTAGTTCTACTTATCATCACGCTATGAAAATAGTGTGTATAAGTCGTCGTGACGAATTTGTAGATTACTGCACTTTCCAGGTTTTTGTACATACAATGGTCTGTGGAAAAGATATGCCTGCTCCAATGGTAACTAATAGAGAAGAATGAAAGAAGAAAACATGATGCGCTGACCCCTTTTTTTTGAAGGATGGGAAATCATCAAATGATTTCTTCCGCTCTGGGCGGTGCGGAAGGGAGTGTCAGACTCTTACTGACTAAAACCGATCCCTTTGCGTTCCAGAGCCGCAGTGACTTTCGAACAATTTCCGCAACCATGGTAGGACGCCTAATATTTGGGATAAGGGTATGAGGTAATGATGAGACACCAAATGATATAAGGTTTTTTTATAATTCGATTTTTCCTGCGGAAATAATCCTCAAATAGGAATTTTGGATGTTTCCCAAGGAAGTTTCATGCCAAATTTCTGCTTTCAACGACCAGTAGTTTCGTTATTTGTCAGTCATATATACATATGTAGGTATATTGATTGGTTGATTGATGATAGTCGTCTCAGCCCTCATTTTTATTCCATGGAAATAATTTGTACGTCCCTTACTAATTGTGATCAGCAGACAAATATTTGGGTTAGAAAACCCGTTTTTTTTGGTATGTATTTGATTATGACATTCTTGAAGAAATTTTCACATCTATATTATACACTAGCTTCTGCCCGCGACTTCGTCTGCGTGGATTAGTCATTAAACAGTCTTCATTGATGCTCTGCTACTATTGGTCTTAGCGTAATAATATATAGCCTATAGCCTTCCTCAATAAATGGGGTGTCTAAGACTGAAAGCATTTTTCAAATCGGACTTGTTCCTGAGATTAGCGCGTTCAAGCAAGCAAACAAACAAACAAACTCTTCAGCTTTATATACCTACAAGATGTTGTTTTGCATTCTAGTCAAATTCAAGGACGTAATAATGCTAATGATTCTCGACCCAAATCAAGAATAAAATGGGTAGGTATTTTTTTCATTATTTTTTCTTATTTACGGAAAGCCGTGGCCCGTCTGTAACTAGCCCTATAACCGCGCTTTCACACACAATCAAACGCAAACAATACACATACAACGCATACGCAGCGATGATTCAATAAATTCGTAGGTAATCAATCCCACCCCAACCACGGCACGGGTTGATAACAAAAAAAAAGCAGCGTTTATTAGTTATTGACCGGTACCGTACTTTCAATTGATTATTTATGTCTTTTATGACAACCTCCTGAAAGGACAATGGCGAAATTTTAGCTGACATGAATTTAAGCGTCTAAAAGTGACTTATATACGACGGAAGTTCCATTATTTTTCTATATTTTTTCAATGTATCACATTTACTAGATCAGGCCGGAGAAAAAAGATATTTTAAATGAAAAGTTATTTGACTTTTTGATTACCGAGTGCTGCCATTTTATATTTATCCTGCCAAGTGACAGTAATTGTACAGCATTATTGAATTGTAATCAGTTTTATTTTTTATTACGGAGTAAGTGAATAATTAAACGGAGTAACAATCTAGTTTATTTTTGAGTGTAAGTGTTCCTTGCAGGGATGTCAAAACACTGTGATGAAAATATAAATAAATAAATTGCTTTTAATGACTGGCAAAAAGACTAGTATCCCGAATCTAAAAAAAAAATAGTTTGATTACTGACGATTGTTGTTGGTTGAGTTAATACCATATTCAATCAGTGCTCTTTATTGTTTTTCCCGTATTTTTTTAATTTTCATTTGTACCGACTGCATATTATGGACTGTGATGTGCCCCTGTGTGACCCTGTGCGTGTTTAAGGACTCGCGAGACTTTCCCTGTGACATTGAGCTTTTTCCATACTGGCCGCCGATCTTGCCTTATTGTTTTGGATTACTTATCAGTGAACTAGTTGTTTGCTAGATACCGCCAGATGGAAGTTCTTAGAGCAAAGCGACACGAATCCTGTGTATCAACTGAATGATATTCCTGGCCGGAGAGGAATCAGCAAACATTGCTGTAATTGTTTACTTCATCGTCGCACTGTAGGATGTTACGCTCATGTAATGACGCTAGTCTGGTATTTAGGATGGGCCTGACATCGGCAAAATATTACCACACCCACAGAATTTCTGGATGAAATAATTGTAAGAGGATGAAGAAGAATAAATATAGATTTAAAAATTAAACTTGTTTTATTGGTTCTTATCAACTCGATATTTCTACACACATTTTATAAATACTTGCTAAGCGTGCGAAAACTTAGCAAGTAATTATTAAATCCCAGAATGTTAGATAAATCTTATTGCTTCAATACCTAAAACAATGCTCTCGGCGACTGGCTGCCTCAGACCAGTTTTACTATATATTATTTTTTAGATGCCTATTGAATATAACGTGAAACGACGACTTGTAAAGTGTATTTGATCGTCTCAGGGGCCCTTTACCTACCAAGCTACCATAGACATAACCTACAAAAGTTCATGACTGAATATCTATTTTTCTCGGCCTTCTTGAACCAAAATTCTTGCACATATGTTCAGAAGGTGAAGCTGAGTTAAACAAGATATTTTTCATTTAAAGACGTAAGAATTTCACCTCAGCTAAAACAATGTATGGGCGGCTGCCATTGTCCTTTGACGAGGATGCAAAACAACACGTCGTATTAGTATAGACTAGCTTCTGCCAGCGACTTCGTCCGCGTGGAATAGTTACTTTACCCCCGATTTTGAAACTCTCAGCCCGATCGGTTTAAAATTGACAAAGTTTCATACAAATAATCAGAAAGCGCCGAACTGCTAAGCTATCGGGAGTTACACGTGTTATTGTGAGTCAACCATAAAATATAGACATATCGACGGGTCCTACGTATACTAGTATAAGTGCAAAAACACAAGTGTACAGGAGAACAGTTTAAAGGTTCTATAGCTTGTAATTTTGACACAAATGTATAGAAATATTTGAATTTTTGTAATATTGTATTTGAATATCTAATGAAAAAGACTGCATTATTTGTTATTCAATTTTTTTTATACTTTAGAAAATAGCATCACTTGCATTGATGTAGCTTGTATTCTTTACTGTGATTGAACCAGTAAACTGATACAAGTGACCACTTATACCAGTATATAGTGTACTTATTTGTATAATAATTAAGGAAAATATAAATATATTACCTATTTATCACGCATTAATATATCTATTAAGTGAAGTTAAACATGTAATATTAACAAAAAACATATTCATTTATTAACTTTTAAGACTTGTAACAGTTTACTTAGTACTAGAAAACTACTTATAACACTTTTCTTTTGTTATGAATATAGAATATTGGAATAGTTATAGCCTGAAATGATATAAAAACTATGAAAAAAAAAAACAAAATAAATGTTTATTTCTAATAGTAACCTAAAGTTTGCTTTTTCTTTGGTGCTATGTTAATTTACTATTATAGCACACAAAGAAGAATTATATCTATGATCTTACCATTTTAAACTAATAAAAGCAAAAAAAAGTCTTCTTGATATAAGTAGGAACTGTCGTTAATTCTAATAATTATTTTTTTATAATTATTATTATTATTATTAAAAACTTTATGCACTAGTAAAAAAAACTGTACAAAGGCGGACTTAATGCCATAGGCATTTTCTACCAGTCGACCTTAGGGTAGTGCAGAGACAACATGGCAGGTGCAACATAAAATGAAGACAAACAGAGAGGGAAAAATACAATAATATATACATATATACATACATACAAATAAAATTAACAACGGCATTGAGAAAAACGAATCCTACGAATTAACGCTGTGATGATTCTACCAACTTCTTGCGAATATGCTCACGTGCTTTCACCTTAAAGGACCACCGACTATAACATATATATATACTATAATTTCATTCTACTAACTATTTATATTCTAAATCAGGCTTTAATTTTGCATCAAGTCTTTTTTTACATTATCTTTCGTAACAAAAATTACAGCAGGTAATTGTAAAAAATACATAATAAAAAGAGAAATATCTTAGAAATTAAAAACTATGCTTTTTAAAATATAACCTAGTTAGAGACATCTTCAATTTTATCAAATATTTTGAAGATATGGACGTATCTTCAAAATATTGTAAAACATGTGGTAAGTCTCAGGAATCACATTGGATTTGCTATATCAACTTTTTAGTAACATTCATTCGCAAATTATTCGCAAACCTTCTTCTACATAACAAGTTCTCCAGTGGAATTCTTCTTCCAGTTATCAAAATAAGCAAGACAAGACTTAAAATCGAATACAAAAGATTGAGTTACCTCTTTAATAATACATATATAATTTTGCATTAGCTGTCGCCATTTTGGTATCTATACTGGATGATTTGAATGATTCCCTCTACAATCCGTTTACGAAATTATAACTTATAGGGTGTTTAGGAACATGTTCTTAAAAACATAAGCCTTTTCAATACTACTACTATCTCCTGTTACCGGTAATCAATAACACAGAGTGCAATTTTGTCAGTAACAACTTGTTTCTTGTCCAATTTTGAAACAAACTTAACAAAGTCCTATTGCCGAGTGTGATTCCCTATTTCCCAGAAGTTTCTAAATATTGTGTATGCATCTAGTAGTTTCTTTACTTTGACAAAACAATTTTTGGGACATTTACAAGCGGCCCTATTTCTTTCTTTTGATGTACCTTTACCCATTCGACTTCTGTATTCTAAACCTCTGTTTAAACTGAACTTGCGTTTTTCATTAACCACATATTTTGGTACCTCTCTCGCAATTTTCCCTTATCTTTCTTCTTTTGGCTTTCCCTTTGCACACTTGCGGGACTTCTTAAAGGTGTGCCAGTGCAGTCTGAATTTAATTGTGCTAAATCGTCAAACTCATCATTAGTACGTTCGTAAATTGGTGAAAAAGAAAGTAGTGGCTAAGATATTGGTGTTAAGATATCAATTTCATCAATTGGAAGGTTATTCTGCTTTAACACTTTTGTTTCAGTAATAGGATTTGACGTGTATGTAACATTTGCCGTTAATTTTCTTTATAGTTGTGCACAATCACACTCGCCTCCTGGACAGTATAGTTGTCAGAACAGTTATCAGAATCTGACGAAACGTTTGACAAGTTTTGGTATACATTTTCAACTGTAGTGGTTTCCTCGAACATGTCTTTTGGATCGCTTAAGCCAAGAATCTTATTAATGAACGATATCTCTTCAGCTGTATCGATATAATATAACAATGATGTAGTTAATGGCTGCGAAATTTAATATATTACTAAATAATTATTTTTTGATGATTGTATTACTATATATGTAAATATAAGGGTTGAAATAATGTAACTTATATCAGTTTACAATACAACCTAAAAAAATCATCAATCGTGAGACCTTGTATACTAATGCAAGTGCAAAATTTATTCAAAATAATTCATAAATAGTAGAATCACATTTCATTTATTTAGTATTGTCTCTTTAACTGGGCTTTTTATTATATTTCATTTTTAATGTTTTTTTTTCATATAAAGCGGTCGGTTCCGTGGTTCCGTTGCATATTTTCAAATTTAGGTCCAATTCTTCGCATATCTCGAATGATGGTACTATAGGTGGACCTAAAATAAATAAAAAATACTTTTTAAATTCATCTTTCAAATAATATTTACAAATAAGCGTCAAAATTTACTTAAACCACTATATCAAGTACGCGAGTGAACAATATGAACCCTGTACAGTGGTGCAAATGATAATATAAATAAACGACGTAATTATTATTTTTTTAAACAGTTACATTGGACCAGAGGAAACAATGTTTATCATCATAGTATTAAAAATGTTAAATTGATACTTACCTTCGTAATTTTATGGAGTTTTTATTTTCTTGAACTTATTTTGTAATTAATCTATCACTAATTGACCTTATGAATTCTTTATTATTGTTACTTCTTACAACTGTTACTAAAGGCTAACAAAATCCGAATATTTTTTAACATTAAATACATCAACTAAGCAATTATCGCAGTTATACCAGTGTTTGACGTGCTCTGTACAACGTCGTCGCGCGCATACTGGAATAAAGTTCACTTGCGCCCACGCGCCGCGGCTTACGCGACTACCTACACTAGTGCAAGTGACTTACACCATGGTAGATAGTCGCGAGGCTTAAAATGATGTCACTTACACCAGTTTACAAGTTCGTATCTTTGAAATTATTTGATAATTAAATATAATTTTTTCAGGATACATAATAAACGTAATTTTAAGGCTTTTGGTGCAAAAAAACGGTTTTTGTTGATTTGCGGGTTACACCAGTATACGTAGGACCCGTCGATATGCTGGTTGGGACATTTTTTAGATAATTTTATGTAAAACATTTCCGTAATACATGATTTCTATGTAACTTTAACCATTAAGGCTACACACGCGACGGAAGCTTAAAAAATGGAGTAACTTCTCCCGTTTTCCCAACATTTTCCTTCACTGCTCTGGTCCTATTGATTGTAGCTTGATGAAAAGTATACTATAACCTGCCCAGGAGTATGAAGAATAATTGCACCAAGTTTCGTTAAAATCGGTCGAGTAGTTTTTGTTTCTATAAAGAACATACAGACAGACAGACAGACATACAGACAAAAATTTTACTGATTGCGTTTTTGGCAGCAGTATCGATCACTAATCACCCCCTGATAGTTATTTTGAAAATATATTCTTTGTACAGAATTGACCTCTCTACAGATTTATTATAAGTATAGATTTGTGTGTAGGTAAACTGTCGTCAAATAAAAGTTATATCTTTCTTTTTAAGTACAAGTTTCGCTTCTTCATACTTTTTTCTTGTTCTATTTAACTATGTATTTGCAATTTCTTTTTATCAAGCTCAGCAATGTAGCTAGACAGGATTCACTCGCCATATCAGGCAAAGATCGCCAGCTAAATATAACCTAGCCCAGCTTCCACCATATTTAGTAACTAGTTTGTCTTGAACCCGATATATAAATCATGGAGATGGCTAGAAGGCAGGCTAACGAATGGTTTTAAGTCAGACACAGAGATCGTAGTCTGTTCATTTGAGTAGAATCTATACTAATATTATAAAGCTGAAGAGTTTGTTTGTTTGTTTGTTTGAACGCGCTAACCTCAGGAACTACTGGTTCGAATTGAAAAATTATTTTTGGGTTGAATAGACCATTTATCGAGGAAGGCTTTAGGCTATATATCATCACGCTTAAGCCAATAGGAGCGGAGCAACGATAAATAATGTTTTAAAATCGTGGATTCCACTGGGACGAAGTCGCGGGCAGCAGCTAGTGAAAAATAAAATCAGCAGCTCAAATTCGACTGCATTTTGTTATAGTAATTTCAACAAGATTGCGTCCGTAATCGTATTGCCTCCGTAGACGTAAGTCCTATCCGCAAATCGTCCTATTAGCAGAGCGTCCTAAATACAAGAGAGTGGGAAAGTACAGATACAGTATATATTTCACCGGAAACGGAAAACTTCGTAAGATTATAAAATATCTTGAGAGATTGTAAACTTTTGATAAATTGTCAACTGAACGTTTGGAACACTTTTTTAGGCATCAAGATTTGATAGTCTATATATACCTATAGTAGCATCCCACCGCTACTTGGCCAGGCCAGAAAATCCGATAAATTGTAGAACCTTACACTCGCCGATAGGTCGCAAACATGTTGTTAGTGTATGTCGGTTCACAATTTCTCGGAATTACTTCGAAAGATTATATACTATCAAATTCTGATGCGTAAAAAAGTATTCCAAATGTTCAGTCGACAATTTGTCGAGAGTTTAGTCTCTCAAGATATTTTATAATCTCACGCATTTACAATTATCCGATGACATACTTAATATGAATATAACATTTTAAATAAAGTAAATACAAACAGTTTTTTTTTTCAAGATCACTATTCATCGTTACAGAAGAAGACGCCCCGGGCGCGGGGCGATTCCCGGCCACCGACCGTAAGCGCGGGCCTGCGGATGGCGAGCTATGGGTGGCTCGCCGTCCGATAGCAACCTGATGATTTCCCATAAAAAAAAGATCACTATTCATAAAATAGGTTCGTTATTCAACAGTAGCTTGCTACTTCGTCTGCGTAGATTTCTTTAGAAAAGATTATTTAGTTTCGAAGTTTCATTTATAGTACCTGAGCATACCTAATTATGTTTACCATTGTTAAAAGTAATAATATCGTATTTTTATCGTCAAATTGTTTAATAAAAAAAAAAGTTATTATGGAAGTTGAGTGTTATGTTCCTTCAATTTCATCAATTATTTGCAGCTCACTTGTTTTTTTCTCAAAAACTGATATCCATCCAAATGCAAACATGGTTTCTCTTTTAAATCCGGCCTCATCTAGTATAGAACGGCCAAAAAAGATTGACGTGTAAAAGTGTTTTTTACAACCCACTTACAAAATAAATATCATTTATATCTTAAGGTGATTGTTTCGCTGGCCTGTTCATACATTTAATGCATACATTCTACTCCGTACATAGACACTTTTTTCTCAAAACGAATCATTTTATCACTTTTCTACAATGAAATAGGTGCGCATTAGACTTTTTGGTAAATAATTTGCACTATATATTGAGAAAAACAGTTTTAAAAACCGGGCAAAATTTGACATTTCGTTTACTAGTGTGAGTGCGTTTTGACAACCAAAATATACCGCCATGATTGCGATGTTATAATAATTTGACGCTAGATGGCGTGCAACCGGTAATATAAATTTCAAAAATCATTACTCAATTTATAATAATGGATTTCATTTAAAAAAAACATTATAATAACATAAAACTAACTATCATAAACAAAAACATAAAATATTGTTGTTATAAAAAAATTGTTAGCATTACCTAGTTTATGATTATTGTTAGTAGGTGTTTTATTCATCATACCTATGTACGTAAGACGCGTCGCGCGAGGTTGCCGTTCTTATTACTTGACCCTTTGACCTTAGATGTAACGTCGGAATTTCTAAGAAAATCCGTTGCCAAACTTCGCAATGTGATGATTCGATTGACTTGAAATAAAAAATACATTTTGAAACCAAGCTAGCTAGTGCGGTGATAGGCTTTACGCGCGGAATTGCTTGTATATTTTAAATTGTATGCATTTTCATTGATTTGAACTAATATTATTTTCTTGTATGTATTTCATTACAATTTCATATCATTATTGCAAGGTATTGTAGTATAGGTTGCTTACACGCAAGTTTATTTTAAAATAAAAGTAGTCTTTCGGTGGTGTTAGCAAGTCGGCCCGTGAGTTTTGCTGGCTATTACAAACAATTACCTACAAACTAATATCTTCTCATAATAGATAGAAATCACCGATCGATATTGTAAAGTTATAATAATATCAAGTATACAAAATTTTATAAGTACATAAGTACCTAAGTACTAAATAATATTATTATGTAAGTATCATTTGTAAACTTAATTTTTAAGTCGCTATATATATAAATATATTGTATTTCCTGTCATATTACTTTTTCACATTAGTAATACAAATAGTTATCGACGGACAACGAACAAACAAACAAACATTAGTTTACTGCAATCGCGTTTCATGTACCTATATGGTTCGTAGACAGAGTATTCCTATAGATTGCTGGATATAAAGCTGGATATATTATCTTCCTTTGCATTCGCAAAAGACAAAGACAAACATATTATCGTCACTAGCAAAGAAAAGAGACGGAGTAGCAATTCGCGTGTCGGCTGAGCACATCATTGTGCACAAGTTTGACGTTTGTGACTTGTCGATTTGCATCTATATATCTAATCTAATTGATTTTTAACAATTACGTCCAAATAACAACAGAATACGTATCTTTTCGTGCTCAATTTGACATATTAAGTTTGTGCAACAGTGCACAATGGTAAGATGTAGTGTAATAAACTATAAAAGTAATACTTTGATGAAGATTGACGGATTATCCTTTCACTCGTAAGTATTCGATGTTTTTTCGATTTCGATCACTTTTTGTTCTTCTATTTATGATCAAATAGTTGCAGTAATATAATAACTAATCTGTATAATGAGAAAAATGTCCTAAAATTATGATTTGGCCAATATTTTTATTTTCTTATCTAAAAGTTCAGTATTGGCCACTTTTCAACGGGGAATTTACCCTTTCATGTGGGTAGTATATTCAGGCTTTGATCTATACGATATTAGTAAAACACACTACAACTACATAGCTACTCTCATACTGTTATATAATACATAAACTATACTACAAAAATGTAAGATAGTAAAAGTATCTTATTATACTTGCAGATTTCCAAATAAACCTGAAATAAGAAACATGTGGATAGCTGCTACCAATAGGCCTAATTGGGTTCCAAAAATGAGTTCCAGAATTTGCAGTCAACACTTCGACTGTAATCTTTTAAAAAAGAAAGGAAGAAAACTTTCTTGTACCCCGATGCTGTTCCGAATACGGTAATAAAAATAGATACATCATGTGATTGCAATGATAGCATTTTGTTACAATGATTATAAAATTTTAACATTCGTTTTTGTTGGATTACGGAATCAGTAAATCGAGTTAGTGACACGACAACAGTCGTCAACACGCAAACGATTGTTTGTTCCAAGAGAAAAATCCAAACCAGACAAGAACTATGGACCTGAAGCAAGTGATCCAATTGATATTGATGAAACACAATTGAGAATATTGTGTGAAGAACGGTTAGCTGAATTCCAAAAGTCACCAGAAGACATAGCTTTCATTGAAATGTCTACTGTAGCGCAGCATGAAAATGATTTATATACTACTCATAGGAGTGACCGTCTGACTGCTAGTCAATTTGAAAAGGTAATGTAATCAGAAATGTGCATGTGTAATTTCTGTGTTTTTTAGAACACCTATGCAGACAAAGCATCTTTTAAAAAATATTTTATCTTACTTTTACAGGTATGCAAACGCCGGAGTACAACACCATGTCACAATTTTGTCAAGGATATTCTATAAAAAAAAAATATTTGTACAAAAGACATGTTATATGGACAGCAAATGAAAATGTGGCAAAAAGCATATTTATGCAACAGTATAATAAAACTGTAAGGCCTTCAGGTCTTTTTATTGCTGAAGAATTTGGATCTTTAGCTGGCAGTCCAGATGGTAAGTCTTTCTTTATCAATATTCATGTATCATAATTATGTGTATAAATTAGATCTTACCTATACATTTGATAAATATGGAAAAAAATTATAACACTAGTTATAATCACGTAAATTTGTTATAGGTGTAATTGAAATTGAGAGAGCCATAATAGAGATCAAGTGTTTTCCATCATTGGCGAGGAAAAACCAAAGCCTAGAGGCAGATGCACTAGAAAAGAAAAACTTTGCTCTCACATTGGATAATAATGTTCTAGTTATGAATAAAAAGCATGATTATTACTATCAAGTAAGTTAATAATTCTATTGCATGTCCACTTTATAATTTATTTTAGCATGTTATTTACTCTTACTACAATATTATATCTATTTCAGGTTCAAAGACAAATGCGTGTCAGTAACATGGATAAATGTTACTTCATATGTTTTATTTCACAAGGGGAGGGCACGGTGTGGGAAATTCACTTCGGGACGAGACTGCGTGTGGTAGTAGTTTCCCATAAGGGTATGCAAAACCTAAAGGATTATTTCGGAATGGCCAGTAGTGTCGAAGAAATAAGCCTTTGAAATTCTACGTGTAACTAATATACTTGTTTATTTACATCAGAAATAGAAACGGCTAAATAGCCTAGTCAGTAATGCCTCCGACTTCTATGCCGACGCTCCGGGTTCGATTCCCGCATTGGATCTTGTATTTTAATTACTTAATTATTTCTTTTTTATTTAACTATTTCAATAATTAAATGAATTCAATCAAGAAAAACATTGTTAAGTATTAAATTAATTTACATTAACTATTATACTTTCTAAATTATAAAGCAGCTAATAATTATGGTATTCATAAATAATAACCACATTTACATCTATCATTAATTATTTAACAAATTTTTCAATTATATATTATATAAATAATTAACACAAATAATATTTTATGTTATTCATATGAATACCATAATTATTAGCTGCTTTATAATTTAGAAAGTATAATAGTTAATGTAAATTAAAATTAATTTAATACTTAACAATGTTTTTCACGATTGAATTCATTTAATTATTGAAATAGTTAATTTAATTAAAAAGAAATAAATAAGTAATTAAAAACAAAAAGATAATCCAATGCAGGAATCGAACCCGTGGCGTCCGCGTAGGAGTCGGAGGCACTACCGACTAGGCTATTTCGCCGCTCGTACCAGTGATAAAAATAAACAACTATATGAGTTACAGTTACACGTAGAGTTTCAAAGGCTTATTTCTTCGAAACTACTGGCCATTCTGAAACAATCCTTTAGGGTTTGCATACCCTTATGGGAAACAACTACCACACAGTCTCGTCCCGAAGTGAATTTCCCACACCGTGCCCTCCCCTTGTCAGTCAATGAACCTTTGACTGTTATAGAAGTTTATCGAGATAATGAATTTATCAGCAATATGATGCCAAAGCTATTAGGCTTTTTTTAAATACTGTATTCTGCCAGAAATAATTTTGAGACAAGTTCAAAAAAAATCGAAATGTATTGATATGAAAGGTACACTAAATTATTACTTGTCTATTTACTTCATAATTTCCATTTTTGCTTGTGGGAAATTGTTTTTCAATATCCACATCAAAAGTTACACACAAAATATACTAATTATAGTAATTTTCTTTCATAGCAGCTGTGTAGCAGTGGTTTACGGACAAGAAAATCAAGAACATCAGGAAGAGTGAAAACAACACATCAAATGATTTTTGTTTTAGTTGTACTTTATAGTAGTTTGTTTAGAATCTATATTATCAATGTTTGAAATCAAATTTTTTGGTTACCAGAAACCTGAAGTGGTGTGCTCATCGTAATGTTCGTAATGTGATCAATACATTGACCCTTTTTTTCAGGTTTCTGAAAAACAAAAAAGAACTCTTGCTTTTTTTATTTCCTTTACAATCACAACAATACTTTAGCAGATATGTATAACCATTTGTTAGTTATATGTGATTATGGATGCTTCGATATTATCAAACATTTTCCACCTTCTTGGTTGTAATCTCTCATTCTAATTTGTTGTCTTGTTATGATTTATAATGTCTTGCGTTTGTCTTGTACTAGTGTGTGATTGTTGTAAATAAATATACCTTGAATTACTTCAAACTTGCATTGGGACTAAATACCTATTTTGATAAAGATTGTTTTTAGTAAACAGTTATGTTTCAAGCAAGACATACATTGTCACTATAAATACTTGTAATTTTTGTTAGTTGGTACATATGTTTTTTTAAATAATGTATAAGGTAATAAAACTATCTATTGAATTCTTGACATTCATTTAATTCCTAAAATAATAAATAGATTAGGTACACCAGAAATACCACCTTTTATTATATAATCATAATTCCTTGTATTTCATAATACATATAATTGTAACGGGTGGCGATAGAATAAACTTACCCCCCAGACAATTCTAATTTCCACGTAAGTACAGCCTAATAACTTTTCATTTCACGCCATCTAGTGGTTAATTTTGCTAAATGCTTTTGATTTTAAAGTAGTCGCTCATGTCTATGTGTGTGTAAACGATACTATAATCAGATTTGTATGAAATAGGGCGAATCAAATGGGTTTTGAGGCTTTAATTTGATTAATTTCGGTAAAGTGGATTCTCCGATTTGCGCGGTGTTATTTCTGTGACATAATATTGTTCCAATTACACTCAAAACTAAATAAAACTGAAAATGTCGACTTCAGCGCCATCTAACGGGAAAATGGCCATGAACAACCCGTAGCATTCACCTTAATCTTAGATTTGCTGCTCGTCGCGCTGCTTGAAAGTGATTGTTTTTCGAACTTTTTGGTGGTTTTTGGTACCTACCTCATTTGCTAAAATCCACTGAGGGTTGACCCAAAGAAATACATAGTCATATTACTCGAAAATCATAACCCTCCTTTAGCAGTCGAGTAAAAAACAAACGGGCGTCATTTTTATAATGCCTATCTAAAACATGAAATATTTTTATGCGCAAGATTAATTCATTGAAACCCGTCTCTATTGTTTGTAATTAACATGCATTCTTTTAATTGGATGAATCTTTATCGCTGTGCGGCGTCAGTTTTTATGGCGTAACTTGAGCGGTTGGCTTTGTTGATATAGATGTACTATGCTGGTGTTGAATCTATACAATATGTATCTACAGCATAATCAGCCTTTTAATGTTCCCACTGCTGGGACACAGGCCTCCTCTCTAGGAGAGGGAATGGGCCGTAATCCAGTCCCAGCCCAGTGCGGGTTGGTGAATGTCACATGTCTTCGAATATTTGGTTCTTGGACATGCCGGTTTCCTCACGATGTTTTCCTTCACCGTTTTGAGAGCAATGGTGATAAATTAATTACACAAAGTAATGCGCGCCTGGCTGGGTTTGAACCCGCGACCTACAATTCATAAGTCGCGGGCCGTTATCACTCAGCCTGACCTTAAAATAACACTATCTTATTCAAGTTCTGTTCAAGGCACAACATTTTAAATTTTCCAAGAAAGAAAAAAAAATTGACACTATTAAATGCATGTTACAAATGAAATACATCATAAAATAACACACGAATGTATTTACTTGGGTGCGCAACCGATTCAGTGCCTTCCATCTAGGCCACTTCAGATCATTCCAGGTGGAAGATGTTCCTGAGGTTGCAAGTAGTGGACCCTGGCTCTGGAATGCAAAGGGCACAAGCAGGAACACGGGTGGGTTTTAGTCAGTAAGAGTCTGACACTCCCTCCCGCTCCGCTTTGAGCGGAAGGAGTAATCTGATGATTTCCCATCCTTAAAAAATATGCAAATTGAAACAAGAATCTGCCATCAAAGTTGCACTATACCGTAGCAAGATTTTTCATCGCCGATCTCATCTTTATAGCAGTTCTTTACGCTATCCACTTCACTTAGATATACCTACCATAATCTTCAATCTCTTTGTCACAAACCACTCCAATGCAATACACTTCAAACAAGGCTGTCGCCAACTTAATAAAGTTGCACTTTACTCTGCGAAGTTGCCAGCTTTACCTCCTATATCTTAACCACTAGAAAAAACTATCTGGCAACGAGCCAGAATCTACTGGAAGATAAAGGTTTCGAATACTGTAGTGATGTTACTATGAGATATTTTACAGGACTTGTAATAAATGTAGGTTATTGTTGTCGCTTACTTACAAAAGAAGAAATACGAAAGGGTTGGAAATACATGCCGTCATTTACATTTGGTACGATTTAAAGCATGAGCAATATCAAACATTACAACTAAGAGTTGAACAACAGATCTCTGCATAAACAGTTTTAAGCCGTCGTTGTGGCTTTGTCTAGCACCTGAGTTCCAGCAGTGTGTAAAATAGTTGACCACTAATATTCTTCACATCTGTGTCCTTGATAAAAAGGCTGAACTTGTACCTCCAGGAGGATCCACTGACTCTGAAGATACAAGCATTGCCTAGTTTCAGAGCCAGAGTTTCAACTACTGTATTTGTTCCCTAACTGTAAGCCCTACCACAAATAAAATCCAATGCTTTCTTACCAGCTCTATGTGACCTCCATATCCATCGTATCGTGAGATTATCTTAAGGGTTTTTTTTGTGAATAAATAAATAATTATTATTATAACCATGGCACTACGTATTTTACATAGAATTCTCTGTATTTTAAGATGGTCACTGATCCACGGGCCAACCTCGGCAAGCGTTGCTTAACCTCGAAGATCGACCCGTCGGGTTGTTATTATTTAACTACCAGCTCCTCGTTTCCAGTTCAGCCTTGTTTATAATCATACAACTAATAAATTAATTTTTAAAGCACGCTACTTGGAACAAAAACCGGTCAAGTACGAGTTGAATTGGCGCACGAAGGGCTCCGTACTATTTTATCTATGAAAATGGCAAAAAAAATCATGTCTGTAGTGTGGCAGCCGCCCTCTTTTTTTTGGATAGGAAATCTTCACATGACTTCTCCCGCTCTGGGCGGAGCGGAAGGGAGTGTCAGACTCTTACTGACTAAAACCCACCCGTGATCCTTCTTGTGCACTTTACGTTCCAGGGCCGCGGTGACTCTTTCGACCAAATTCCGCAACTCTAGCAGGCACTGACACTATAACCCCGTTTTCGTTGCTGACAGCTCTTTGAGGGGTGCCAGCCCCCCTTAAATATTTGCTTTATTTTAATGTAATTATTTACTTTTAACGTGGATATACTACTAAATTTTCTGTGAACATTTCAAGCGTGTATCTGTTGCAGTTATCAATATCGAGCAAAGCAAGCAAAAAAATCACGTTTGTTGTGGAAACCCCCTTAAATATTTATTTTATTGTTTTTTTAGTATTTGTTCTTAAAGCGGCAACAGAAATAAATCATCTCTGAAAATTTCAACTGTCTAACTATCACGGTTCATGATGACCGATGGACAGTGGAGAGTAAAGGGTCCCGTTTTACGCTTTGGGTACGGAACCCATAAAAGATCCCACTTCCATGGCTCCTCATGAGATACAGCCTGGTGACAGATAGACGGACAGCGGAGTCTTAGTAAAGGGTCCCGTTTTACGCTTTGGGTACGGAACCCAAAAAAGATCCCACTTCCATGGCTCCTCACGAGATACAGCCTGGTGACAGATAGACGGACAGCGGAGTCTTAGTAACAGGGTCCCGTTTTACGCTTTGGGTACGGAACCCAAAAAAGGCCCTTGACAGCGCTCCCACTTCCATGGCTTTAGATAATAGATTTATCACTAGTTAAGAACTTTGTAGTTTATCCTCTTGCCATTATCCCTCACTCGCCTTTACAATACCTAAGGGTAATGGGGCGGGTTGTTTCGGGTACCACTCGACTTAATGTTGATTTATTTTGTTTTCAAGTGGGACATGGTATCTGGGTTACTGGCGTGGATTTTGTTGGTCGTTTGGGCAGGGCTAAAAAGCAATTTAACTTACAGGTTTTATAAGAAAGGGATAGAAAATGGAGCTGTAACATTGACGTAGAATTGAAGCTTCTGGACAGCTTTGGAATACCTATATTATAGAACATGCCGTATACGACAATGATATCAGCCCGAAAATGTCCTCATAAAAGATGAGTAATCAACTGGGTGGACGACCTAGTAACTGGGTTTAGGAGAAGCTCGTGGCTAAATTATAACAGCCGCACGGGTCGATCTTCGAGGTTAAGCAATGCTTGCTGAGGTTGGTCTGTGGATGGGTGACCATCTTAACATAACGAGACTTCTCCGTGCCTCGGAAAGCACGTAAAGCGGTTGGTCCCGGCTGTCATTTGGAGATCTTTGGCTGTCGTTACGGATTGTCAGAAGCCAGAAAATCTGACACCAGGCTTGCCAAGAAGTACCGTGTACCCCAGTTAATAAGTTGTGGAGCCGCTCTATGTAAAATACTGGTATTTAGCTGAATCCGGCTTGTCTGGGAGCCAATAGCCAATATAGTTGGGAAAAGGCTAGGCAGATGATGAAAACTGATTATTTATCCTCTAGTTCAACTCTAGTAATTATATACTACAGCCATTAAAGACCCCAAGTAGTGTTGCCAACTATTTTTGGAAAAATAATGAATTCATTATTTAGACAGGAAAATAAAGTAGGTATTGGGAAGGAAAAAACAAGTATTAGTATTAAAAAAGTATCAGCATATTTTTAGCACAGCACATTTTCATAAACTCAAAAAAGATGGCGCGTAATGGAAAAATGTGACGCGTAACCGAAAAATGTGACGGTAATTTTTTTATTTATTTATTTATTTAACACTACGCACACAAATGTACAGAGGCGGACTTAATGCCTGAGGCATTTTCTATCAGTCAAACTTTGGGTGATGCAGAGAATAATTGTGGTAGGAGCAGTATGGAAAAAAAAAACAGTATCGCGATTAATATGCTAATTTCGTTTTACACATCACAGTACAGATTAGAAATTAAGTATTTTCCCATACTTTATTTTTATGCAAAGTTATAAAAGTATATTTATCCAAAATAAAGTACCTACTTACCTAGGTTACGTTTTTATTAAATATGGTTGGCAACCCTAACCCCAAGGTTGTTGCTATCAGGAAACATAAACTAAGGCCGGGAATTTCACTCTAGGTACTTTTAAATAGACGTTCTTTCATGTACATATTTGTTAGTAGTCGGTTATCAAATACCCAATTTAAACAGTTCATTACACTTAACTTTTTAGTAGGGATGCTACACCTCAGTTACCGACGCTGGACAAAAACTCAAAAAGACCTTTTTTAATATTTGTGTGTATTTTATTGTGTTAAACAAAATCGTTAGCATTTTGAATGCGGCATACCTACGATCAAAAATGTTTATTTACTGAGATTTATTTTAATTTACTTATTGGTTTTCATCTAAACTAGGACGAATCCGGTTGGATGGCAGCCCTGCTCTTAAGGGATTACCGCACCGTATTTAAACGAACCAATTAACACGCTTCTTAATTAATTAAATAATGCCGCATATAAATTAACTCAGTTTAAACATGGTGATAAAAACTCAACCATTATGCATTGAGGTCATGGCCAGGCCAGTATACCATTATGTCTGGTGTACGAAAAGTATGATTTTATGTTCTGCATGCATTTAAAACAAAGGTTTTATGGTTGTTCCTAAAGAGGTACAGCAGCCCTATTATGACGTCTTAAATCCATCATGATTCCTGTGTCAGAGAGAGACGGAGTTACACAAGACGAATAGCACTATCTCTTTCCCTCACACGAATCATGATAGCATTGGCACTTCGTAATACAGCCACAGATCGCATTTTTTCACTTCTTTCGCTCTGCGCGGAGCGGAAAGGAGGACTCTTACTGACTAAAACCCATACGTGTTTCTTCAAATACCGTTCGCGTTCCAGGGCCGCGGTGACTCTTTCGCACAAATTCTGCAACCTCTCCTATTATTCATCTCGAGTTTTTTCAGTATGGTATATAGTACACATACCAGGCCAAGTCGCTGAAGTTACAACTACAAGTAGTATACCGAATACTACTTGTAGCTTCAGTGACTTTGCCCACGCGAATGGTGAAATTATCCCAAGGGAACATATTCCCGGAATAAAAAACCTAGTAGATTAAACCTTATAACTCTATGATTCTACTTTCACGAATATATATTTGGTTTGTTCGAAAGATAATAATAAAAAATAAAGGTCTGTTATAATAAATATAACAAACAAAGTGGTATAATATCCTCAACAACTTCCTCTTAGCACACACCTAAATTCTGTATTATGTCAATAACCTAAACACTGTACATATAAATAAATATAAAACTGCTGAAACCAGCTTAAAGCGGAATAAACAAAACTATTGGAAGATAGCCAACTTTGAAAGCATTAAAAAGATTGAATTCATGAAAAAAAGAACGCTGAAACGCGGTCAAGATACCGTCTGGCTTAGAAATAGGGCGGTGGTTTACCGATATTTTTGGTATAATAAACAATATTTAAACAGTGGTATTATCTCATCTCTGTGTTATTTCCTGGTATAAATATAGCTCCAGAAGCCCCGAATTTCATCATTCTGAGGTTGGATTTGGTCTATCACTAACTAGATTGAAAAATATTAGTCGGATAGCGATAGTTTGGTAGTGGTATGAGCATACTTTTTTATGTATGAGAAACTATCATATTACTTACTAGCAGTGCCCCGCGGTTTCACCCACGTAGTTCCCGTTCCCGTGGGAATACGGGGATAAAATATAGCCTATGTTACTCAGGGTGAATGTAGCTTTCTAATGGTGAAAGAATTTTTGAAATCGGTCCAGTAGTTTTTGTGTTTATTCGTTACATACAAAAATACAAATATTTCATCTTTATAATATTAGTATAGACTAGCTGCTGCCCGCGACTTCGTCCCCGTGGAATCCCCGATTTTAAAACATTCTTTATCGCTGCTCCGCTCCTATTGGCTTAAGCGTGATGATATATAGCCTAAAGCCTTCCTCGATAAATGGTCTATTCAAACCAAAAAGAATTTTTCAATTCGAACCAGTAGTTCCTGAGATTAGCGCGTTCAAACAAACAAAAAAACTCTTCAGCTTTATAATATTAGTATAGATTCCATTGTGAGCGGAGCGCGAAGAGAGTGTCAGACTCCTACCGACTAAGACTCATTCGTGTTCCTCTAAATGACCGTTGCGTTAAAGGGCCTCTTTGAGCATACTTAGGTTTATAAAGTAGGACAGACCTGACCACCGGCGTTAGCACTTAAAAATTGACTTAAAAATCATTCAAATAAGACGTTTAGGTACCCGCAGCTGTTTTCCAAATAGGTTAACAAACCATCATCCAGAAGACCTCCACAGTTGTGAAAAGACCTCTTTGAGCATCGGTTCTGCTGGTTCTGTGTTTCTTGCAGCCAGCGGATTCTTGCGTCCATCACCAGGTCAGTTGACCTGGTGATGGACGCAAGAATCCGCTGGCGACCGCATACAAAACCACCACTGACTGGAGTTCCAGTCAGTGGTGGTTTTGTATGCGTTCGCCAGTTCTCAACTTTTCGATCACTGGCTATCCTTTCTGCAAGTAACAATCCAGGGCACAGGAAACTGTCAGTTTGGTTACCTTTGGCTCTTCAGCGAATTGCGCCACTTTTAATGCTTTTGTTTCGCTAACTAGGCTTATCCCATAGTTTAATAAGTAGCTGATGACACTCAGCTTTGGTGTTGATATAAATTAGTTAAAGAAGTTCCGTTATTCGCGGGGTGCTTAGTTGGGTAAGATACAATCAATGACAATGGCTTTTATTTTGACAATTTAACAAGATTGAGAGATGAAGAACAAGATGCAGACAGAGGATTTAATTAATAGGTAGAAGCAATGAAAAAGAATTTTAAAAGTCATTATATTGTGATAGACAGTGCTTCTAGTGATGACCTTTGTCATAATAACTAAACAAAAGTTGATAGACGACAATAGAGCGTTTTATTAAAACCTTTTCTCTCTTCTTTTCAGTATCTACACGAGATAGGACACAAAGTCTGCGTGACGCAGCCGCGGGTGGCTGCTGCGGTGTCGCTGGCGAGCCGCGTCGCAGAGGAACGCGGCGAGGCGATCGGCGAGCAAGTAGGGTATGCTGCCGCAAACACCAGCTGTAGAGGAACTGGTACTGGGATTGTTGTAAGTACTCTTTTGTATAGGGTTGGCATTAAGTCTGCGTGATGTTCCCGCGCGTGTGTATGCTGCGGTGTCGCGTCGCAGAGGAACGCGGCGAGGCGATCGGCGAGCAAGTAGGGTATGCTGCCGCTAACACCAGCTGTAGAGGAACTGATACTGGGATTGTTGTAAGTACTCTTTTGTATAGGGTTGGATATTAAGTCTGCGTGATGTTACCGCGCGTGTGTATGTTGCGGTGACGCGTCGCAGAGGAACGCGGCGAGGCAATCGGCGAGCAAGTAGGATATGCTGCCGCAAACACCAGCTGTAGAGGAACTGATACTGGGATTGTTGTAAGTACTCTTTTGTATAGGTTTGGCTATTAAGTCTGCGTGATGTTACCGCGCGTGTGTATGTTGCGGTGTCGCGTCGCAGAGGAACGCGGCGAGGCAATCGGCGAGCAAGTAGGATATGCTGCCGCTGACACCAGCTGTAGAGGAACTGATACTGGGATTGTTGTAAGTACTCTTTTGTATAGGGTTGGATATTAAGTCTGCGTGATGTTACCGCGCGTGTGTATGTTGCGGTGACGCGTCGCAGAGGAACGCGGCGAGGCAATCGGCGAGCAAGTAGGATATGCTGCCGCTGACACCAGCTGTAGAGGGACTGGTACTAGGATTGTTGTAAGTACTCTTTTGTATAGGGTTGGATATTAAGTCTGCGTGATGTTACCGCGCGTGTGTATGCTGCGGTGTCGCGTCGCAGAGGAACGCGGCGAGGCAATTGCCGAGCAAGTAGGATATGCTGCCGCTAACACCAGCTGTAGAGGAACTGATACTGGGATTGTTGTAAGTACTCTTCTGCATAGGGTTGGATATTAAGTCTGCGTGATGTTACCGCGCGTGTGTATGTTGCGGTGACGCGTCGCAGAGGAACGCGGCGAGGCGATCGGCGAGCAAGTAGGATATGCTGCCGCTGACACCAGCTGTAGAGGGACTGGTACTAGGATTGTTGTAAGTACTCTTTTGTATAGGGTTGGCCATTAAATCTGCGTGTTGGTGTCGCGCGCGTATGCTGCGGTGTCGCGTCGTAGAGGAATGTGGCGAGACGAACGGCGAGCAAGATACATATGCTGCTGCTAACACCAGCTGTAGAGAAACTGGCACTTTTTGAAGAATTATTGATTGTAAAGCAACACTCCATCGCACTTACCCAGGTACGATGGCGTACGCTTGCGTAGAAGTAAGCTGTTATTTTCGCCTTAAAGACTATCTTTGTAACTATCAGCGATAACGATGACAGCCCATTCCCTCTCATAGAGAGAAGGCCTGTGTCCCAGCAGTGGGAACAGATTAAGGCTGATTATGATTATGAAGTTACAATCTGCTGTTTGTTGAGTCACGATCTGTGCGCTTTCCTCTTCTATAATTATGCCCGATTTTCCCGTTTTCCTGTACAACAGGTATTATTATTAGTAGAATTTTACCATATCATTAAGTTTGTATATCCTTCTAATTTTAATAGATTTTATCCTTCCCTAGCCCGGCCCAAAACATTGCCACTTTCACGGCATCGTTTGGCAGCGCATAGGTCTCTTCAGCTGCATGTTTTGGGGCAAAGAGGCCAGTATAGCAGGAGGTGGAGTATGGTTTGTGAGTCAAAAAGTGAAAGTTAAAGTCAAAACTTTTATTTCAATTAGGCCATTAAACGGCACTTTTGAAGGTCATCATTAAAATTATCATAATTAAGTGACTCTAGCGTCCATTCGCAAAGGTAGATTCTTATGGAGAAGAACGGACAAGAAACTCCGCGAGAGTCAGCTCCACATCCGGTCCCTGCAGTCGATCTGTCACGGAAGTCCCACTTTGGGAATATAGAATTCAACTTCTAACTTTTTGTGTCATGTGCGCATAACCAGACAAAATGTATTGAACAGCAGATTTTTTTTGCGATTTCGGTTTTGGTCTCATAGTAAAAGGGGTTCATAATGATGTAGTACAATGTCCCCTTTAGAGGTATTGCGTTTATTCTGTTAAGCGTTGCTTATAATCGTATTTATGAAATACTAGTAGCGCCCCGCAGTTTCATTCGCGTAGTTCCCATTCCCGTGGGAGTACGAGGATAAAATATAACCTATGTTACTCGCTCATTATAGTGCTTTCCATTGGTGAATACATTGCTAAAATCGATTCGGTGTTTTCTGATCTTATACAACAAACAAACAAATCTTTCCTCTTTGTTATATTAGTATAGATTAATGGTATTGATTCTTCTTTCCCAACATTGCAACTACCACTTTTTGGCTCTGCATCACCCAAAGCTTGACTGGTAGCAAAACGTTACAAGACATTAAGTTCCCCTCATACGCGTGCCGTCGCCCACACGGCCGTGTGGGCGACATTTTCGTTGTAAAAAAAAAGTATTGTACAATGTTCTCTATTGTGTCACCTAACTTTTTTATCTATAATTTAAAGAGCCATAACTTTTTTTGTCATAAATTCATAATTATTTGTCCGAATGATAACTTACCCGAACTTAATATCACATAATATTATATGCCATAAAATGGAAATCCCTAAATATAATATTTCCTAAATCCGTTTGTCATAAATATTACAATCAATAATATACAAAAGACATAAAACCGTTTTCAATAAAATTCATGGGTCCTAAAAAAAGTTATATAGTGTTTATTTATAATACCCAATAATATTCATATTATACATGTACTCAATAAAGCAGTTGATTGTGAACATAAGGTTTTTGTTTAGCAAGCAAGCATGCAGCATGCAAGCAAGCATCCAGCATGCAAGCAAGCACCCGGCATTTAGAATGCAAGCAGCATGCAGCAAACATGATTTCTGTCACGGCTCCGGCGCTGCGGGGCTCCGGCGGCGGTCCCACGCGAGTTTATCGTCGCAGATGGGTTCGCGCGGCTCCGCGCCCACGCGATTTTAAATTACACTCTAGGGGTAGAGCTCCATTGCGGAATTTGTTCGAAAGTGTCACCGCTACCCTGGAACGGAAAAGGCACAAGAAGGATCACGGGTGGGTTTTAGTCAGTAAGAGTCTGACACTCCCTTCCGCTCCGCCTAGAGCGGGAGAAGTCATTTGACGATTTCCCATCCAAAAAGTAGAGCTCTGTTCTGTGGGTAGAGCAGACAAAACTGCGTGGAATCGGATTTACAGCGATTCGTTTCTGCCCTAATTTTTAGCAAATGTTTTAGGGCTAAAATTTATTACAAATGAATATTCGGAATAATATACATTATCTAACACTACTTAGGACATATGACTTTAAGTCATGTAAAATTAGGAGATTCAATTATTATAGTATTCGATATTATGACTGAATACTTTTAGAACTAAAGCTAATTATGTTAAGCAACATTTTGGGATTTTGAACATTATGGTTACTGAAGTTTATAGCAAACGTGTTTTGGATAATGATTTTCGGACAAACAATTTTAGGAGAAGAAAGTACAAACCACGATTCGCTCAAAAACAGGGATCACCGATGTGGGCAACAAATCTGCCAGGCTGAAGTAGGATAGGTCGGGTCACATATTATTATGTAGGATGCATCAGAACAGATAGGCCAGAGTCATCTCGCAGTGGGAGCCAGAGGACGGGCGTCGTCGCCGCAGAAGGCCTAAGAAACGCTGGCGTGACGACTTGGAGGCATGATGGCTATGGGGGAGACCTTTGCCCAGCATAATCAGCCTTTCAACGTTCTCACTGCTGGGACACAGGCCTCCTCTCTAGGAGAGGGAATGGGCCGTAATCCACCACGCGGGCCCAGTGCGGGTTGTTGAATGTCACATGTCTTCGAATTTTTGGTTCTAGGACATGCCGGTTTCCTCACGATGTTTTCCTTCGCCGTTTTGAGAGCAGTGGTGATGAAATCAATTATACAAAGTAATGCGCCTGGCTGGGTTTGTACCCGCATCAATTCGTAAGTCGGGGCCGTTACCATTCGGCCACCACTGCTCTATATAGGGTGTTAAAAATAAATTAAATTTTTTGTTTTGTTTCAGTTCATGACAGAAGGCGTTTTATTACGAGAAATGTTCGCATCGCCACTACTGATGCAGTATTCCTGCATAGTTCTTGATGAGGTGGGTTATTAATTCATCCACCAATATTTACTTAATTACGTTGAGTAGGTACCTATCCTGTAGTACAACTGGGTTTAGGAAATAACTTGGTTACATTGTCCTCATTTGTACAGTTATAAGTTTATAGTTACATTTCCCTAAAAATAATTGAGCAGTTTGTTTGTTTTATCGAAATAATAAGTTTATACAGCATTTGTTTACGGCTACGGGATTTTGACGGGACTTTCCCTGACTTAATTAGTGCTTATGTTATTTTTATATATTTATTTCGCCCGAGTTTTTTTTAACGCTGTTAGGTTGTCTATCACGTTAGTGTAAACGTCAATCTTTATTGGAACAGAATAAGAGCTGTCTGGTGACAGTAGGTAATGGAGAACTACTTGTTTCTGTACAGCTTGACAAAAACGAATTCTTACGCTAAAGCGATCGAGTAGGTACCTACGTTAAAAAAATCACACTAAGCCCTCTGGGTTCCGTGCTAAAAATCAAAACCAAAAATAACTTTTCATGCGGGCGAAGCCGCGGAAAGAAGCTGGTAAAGAATAAGAAAATGTAAGATAAATCTTATCCTACCTTAATGTTGAGCCGTTTGGGGTTGAAACTCTTGGACCGTGGGGTCCCAGTGTTCATGCGTTATTTAAAGAACTTACTAAACGTTTAGTTGACACTGGATTGGACTACTATGTAATTCAATAGGTTTTATATGAAGGTAGGAATCTGGGTCAATATTTTAATGAATTAAAAAAAATAACATTGAAAACTGGCACTTATCGCTGTATGATTAAGATACACTTTTTTTTTAACGTGGTAAACTAATCAAATGAGGCCTCCCGCCCCGGATGGGTCGGCAGGGACTGTACTAAAATCCACGGTATTACTTCAATCGCCCCGACCAGGGGCAAGAGGTCCGCCTCTGTCGCCGCCGCCTCTGTCGCCGCCGCGGCTTCCGTCGCCTGTGATCGCTGCGACGCCCGATACTCGGGAGGGGGCTGAAATGGAGTGCCAGTAATGGTCCCATTGCGGCCTCCTCCAGAGACAAGTCGGCCGCTGTGCTATTGCGCAGTGGCTGATGCCTGTGGACGGCGAGCGTGGGTGGCTCGCCGTCCGATACCAGGCTGAGTCGACGACGCGTTGTGCTTCACGCGCGCCTCAAGGAGCCGTCAGCACCAGAGACGGAGCCCCATAAGGTCGGTGCCTGCTAGGGTTGCGGAATTTGTTCGAAAGAGTTACCGCGGCCCTGGAACGCAAAGGGCACAAGAAGGAGCACGGGTGGGTTTTAGTCAGTAAAAGTCTGACACTCCCTACCGCTCCACCCAGGGCGGGAGGGGTCATTTGATGATTTCCCATCCAAAAAAAAAACGGTGTTACTACAATAGCCCTTTCCGCTCCGGGGTCACGGGTACCTGGTAGATGACCCCGCGATCCCGGCAGGGTTCGATCCACGTGGGCATTTGATATTGCTGTGCTTGGTTCCTTACCGCTGGTACCGCCTCAAATGCAATAACAAACTTTTCCCCACTTGAAATGTACTATAATGTAGATGATAACTTCCTTAACGGCCACTTGATTCGGCTGATAACTTAATCAATACTTTATCTACCAGATATCGCTATCCGACACCTGTGAGACCAAAAGTTTTAGTTTATCTGGAAGATAAGTTCCTAATAGGCTATCAGAGACTTTATCCGTAACCAGTGAAACTGGCCCTTAATCTTGTAATTATCTCCGTTAGTTAAAATATGATTGTTACTGAACGTTTTAACATAGCTGTATTTGTTTTCACAACAGTTAAATTATTTTAATTTTATGATGATTTTAGGTCCACGAAAGGACACAAATGACTGATGTGTTGATGGGGCTATTGAAGAAAATTATAAAGGTAAGATTATGTTTATGTACTCGACCAACCAGTTCCATTATTATGCTAAGTCTACGACTAGGTACTGTAACATTCAAGTCTGCTTTAACAACAATAAAACCGCGTTGTTTGATTTTCAACTTTGAAAATGAAAACAATATATCTAGTTTTAATTTCCGCGAATATTAGTGGGTTGCAGGCAGTGGCGTGCAGTGGTTCGAGTTAGGGTAGGCCAGAAAATAATGTCCAAAAAAAACACCACATTATTCAGGGTTGAAATTTGGTGTCTTTTTTTTTGTTTTTTTTTTTTTTAATAGGCAATTAAAAAATTTAAAAAAAACTCATTTAATTAAAAATCAACCCTGAATAATGTGGTTATTTTTTAAAAATTATTTGGACATTTTCTCTGGCCTACCCTAACTCGAACCACTGCACGCCACTGGTTGCAGGTATGCACCTCCCTCCCGCCCGCTATATTATGCACATGCAAGATTACTCATTAGATTATTAATATAGCGGGCGGGAGGGAGGTGCATACCTGCAACCCACTAATATTCGCGGAAATTAAAACTAGATATATTGTTTTCATTTTCAAATTTAAAATGGATTTCCGCAAAGTAACGCCTGACTCAATCAATTGATTTTCAACTGTCTAAATCGTGCCGAGAGTTCAAAATCTAACAGTACAATTATATTTATGCATTCACTATGTTACTAGATTAAATCTGTTTGTATCTACCTAATTGATCAGTTCGTGAATAGAACTTATGATAGCCAATATACAGTTACAAGACAGGGTAGCATCATCTTTCCACGCGCGCCTCAGAGTTGTCAGCAAAGAAGACGGGGCCGCATAGGGTCAGTGCCTACTAGGGTGCAGGAATTTGTTCGAAAGAGTCACCGCGGCCCTGGAACGCGGCGGGCACTAGGAAGATCACGGATGGGTTTTAGTCAGTAAGAGTCTGACACCTCTTTCCGCTCCGCCTAGAGTGGGAGAAGTCACTTCATGACTTCCCATCCAGAAACAAAGGGTAGCGCCATCTCTTGAGAACATCAAAATAAACTTTCTCGAGATCTCTAGTCGCCAATATTGTAGTCTTTGCTAGTCGCATTGAGAGGCGTCTGCAGTTTGCCGGCTATAAATATGTGTAAATAGGGTATTTGATGAAAACAATCTAATAAGTCCATCTGATAGATTTTCAAAAAATATTGGAAACGTAATATTTGCTTTATCAAATGCTATTAAAATTGACGAAGAAAAAAGCATCAAAGATCATTTTCTTTCCAAACGAAAAATCATTTTTTTGTTGTATACCTACTTACAGTGGGTTGACTGGTAGAGAATTCCTTGTTGCATTAAGTACGCCCATGTACCACTATTATTGTACATACAGTTTAAATAAAATAATAATATAGTGCTTAGTAATAAGCCACAAACAGTTCTTGAAAATATTTAATAGTTGTCTAGGTGGTCCAATTTACCATACTTTCCCCTACATCTAACGAGTTTGCCGTGGGTCACTTTTCAAATCGTAAATTTATTAAACCATAGAAACACCCAACCCTTCACAGGACTGAATTCATGTTGTAATATTATTTTTATTATTGTTCCATGCCAGAAACGCAAGAACCTCAAATTGGTAGTATCATCAGCGACTATGGACGCGGAGTTCCTTCGCGATTTCTTCAACCTCACGGATAGGAAGTCGAATAAGCGTAGTACTTCCACCATCATGTCCATGCAAGGCAGGACGCATCCCATCGATGTGTTCTATAGTGAAGGTTAGTTTTGAGAACAGCGACATCTAGTGACCAGCATGGCGAACGATGTAGTTTTAACATAAAATGTACTTCCGTTCTCACAAACCCGAGAGCAGTGGTGGCCAAGTGGTAACGGCCCCGACTTACGAATTGTAGGTCGCGGGTTCAAACCCACCCAGGCGCATTACTTTGTGTAATTTATTTAATCACCACTGCTCTCAAAATGGTGAAGGAAAACGTCGTGCGAAAACCGGCATGTCCTAGAACCATATATTCGAAGACATGTGACATTCACCAACCCGCACTGGGCCCGCGTGCTGGATTACGGCCCATTCCCTCTCCTAGAGAGGAGGTCAGTGTCTCAGCAGTGGGAACGTTAAAAGGCTGATTATGTTCACTCAAACAGGCATTCATTGATCAGCACCATCTATTGACCAAGTTACGAACTAATTCGGAACATAGAGTTAAATGAATTTTCCGTTTTTTTTTCTAGCGCCAGTACCTGACTACGTGAAAGCCACAGTAGATACGGTGATCAAAATACATGAGAACGAACCTTTTGGGGATATTCTAGCGTTTCTGACGTCACAAGTAAGTCTTGTGCAGATTGGTGATCATCATACTAAGCTTGCTATCTGGACGATTAATTGTATTGTGATAATTTTATAAAGTCAGATAGAGATCATTATGCGTCATTATACCCTGACGTATGTCTGTCATGATATTTTTTATAATTATACTCTCCTGATAGGAAAACCAGCGCCATCTTGTTTTAAATCACGGATGTGGATTAATATATATACAGTATAGACAACAAAGGTATGAACAGCATTCCATCTTTAAAATTAATGCATCTGAATATAATTTAATAATTCAACTAACTTTTGCGCGAATTCGCACGCGCATAATAATATGATATTTTTTCACGTTTTCTGCCGGAATTTCGGGATATCCTCTTTTGATTTTTATTAAGAAGTTCACTAACTATACGAGCACCTACTTATTTCACAGGAAGAAATCCTTTCGGCCTTAGAAACCCTCCAAACCTACGCTGACGTAAACAATGACACAAACAAGTCTCGAACCCACTTCCCGAGCGGCATCAAGGCGGCCAACATGCTCGCAGTGCCCATGTACGGCAGCCTCCCTCACTACAAGCAGATCCGGGTGTTCCAGCGAACTCAGCAAAATGTGAGGAAGGTGGTGCTAGCTACTAACGTGGCTGAGACTAGCGTCACTATACCCGGGGTGGTTTATGGTGAGTTATTCTTTCAAATGACGAGAGGAAAATGCTTCTTTAGGTCCAAGTTGTGTTCCCCATAGGATCAGTGCGTGGTAGGGTTGCGGAATTTGTTCGAAAGAGTCACCGCCGCCCTGGAACACAAAGGGCACAAGAAGGATTACGGGTGGGTTTTAGTCAGTAAGAATCTGACACTCCCTTCCGCTCCGCCCAGAGCGGGAGAAGTCATTTGATGATTTCCCATCCAAAAATAAAGGTCCAAGTTATTTGCGGAATTAGTTTGAAAGAATCACCTTGGAACCCTGAACGCGGCGGGCATTGGAGGAACACAGATGGGTTTTAGTTAGTAAGAGTGTGACACTCCCTTCCGCTCCGCCCAGAGCGGGAGAAGAAAAAAGGTAAAAGTTGTAAAAAATAGAACAGCTAGCGCCTTCTCTCGGCTGTTATAGCAACTAACATCGTCAAGTAACCGCGAAGTGCTGGTGATGCGCGATAGATGGCGCTGCTCTGTAAGTAGATCCACTACATAAATTTACCTAGCCTTTTCCCGAATATTAGTGGGATTTTTTCATGGTGAAGCTTTTGTGACTACACAATAGGGTAGTTAACTAAAAAAATCTAATTAGTCCGCCGGATAGATTTCCAAAAAATGTTGGACACGTATTTTTTCTATTTTCACGTAAACAAAAAAATGAAGACGATACAGTGATACAGTGCGTGAAAACTCGTGTGACGTCACTAATCGCTACATTTTTACCGAGCCGTGTCGTCACAAGCCCCCGCTCCTGATCTTTGATGCTTTGTATCTTCGTCAGTTTTTATAGATTTGATAAAGGAAAAAATACGCGTCTTATATTTTTCTATAATCATATATCTAACTACTAACTAAACATAATCATATATTTTTTACTCAGGAAATGACCATCTTAATGACCGTCTTAACTTACCGATAATCTCTCGATGTTTAGGCCGATAGGTGATATCCGAAGTGCACCTATTTTTGAATGTATGATAAGCAGCGGGTGGAAATTTATTTATTTTATTGTAGCCTATGTTTCTCGGAGATTATGTATTCGCAGCATTTTAATGGTGAAAGAATTTTTGAAATCGGTCTAGTAGTTTTTGAGTGTATTCGTTACAAACATACAAATCTTTCTTCATTGTTATATTAGTGTAGCAATAATAATCCTTGATTAATAATTATATTATATGAAAACCTATAAATCTATGGCTTTAAATTATGTTCAATTATATGATTTGTTTGGAACTATAGCGCGCGAGTAGGACTCGCTCTTGGCCGATTATAGTTTCACCAATAAATGTCATGTTTCAGTAATAGACTGCGGCTTCCACAAGCTGCCGTTCTTCGATCCGTCCGTCGGCGTGGAGAGTGTGACAGTGACGTGCGTGTCCAAGAACAACGCGACGCAGCGCGCCGGCCGCGCGGGCAGGACCAGTCGCGGCAAGTGCTACCGGTAGGCGCTGGTATTGTTTGTTACTTATGTCCCGAAAGGAATTAAAGAAACATATTTGTTCTTCGTCAGTGCATACCTATAGAGAAAAACCAAAGTCCAGTAGTAGACGCGGGCGTCACCTTATTGAAGCAAATTTTAAGTGCGTGAGAAAAGGCACAAGATGTCATAGGTATCTTCTGCGACCTATCTCAGGCGTTTGATAGCGTAAATCACGAAACATTAGTCCTGAAACTTGGGCATTATGGACTGGGTAAACAGTTTTAATCTTTGTTAAATCATGTACGAATGATAGAAAGCAATCGGTACAAGTAAACGGTGACAATTCATCGGGATTAAACGTGAAAATGGGGGTATACCAGGGCTCAATTTTAGGTCCTTTCTTATTTTTTTAAATAAAATAATGTCCGTGGAGTTTTTTGCACGTTCTTCTCCATAGAGGTCTACGCTTTGGAACGTGCAAATAGCATCACCTCTTTTGATTGACCCACCTAGACAATTGAAAATTAAACTGTAAATGGTTGAAGTTTGAGTTTGACATGCCATATATATACATAAGCTATAGCTTTTGTTAATTTATTTTTCTAGTAGTTTTATTTTATTTTTTTGTTTACTATTTTGTTTGTTTTGTGCGAGACCCTTTTCTTTTCTTTTCTTTTCTTTTCTACTGACTGATTTCGGTTATGGTGCCCATCTCAACGGAGACTAGCCACTAGGAGAGGTATAGTACACAAGTGTGTGCGCAAACACAGATTCACTCCCTCTTCCGTAACTCTTATAGTCCTCAGGGACTGCTATCAGACATGACCGAAAAAGATCAGGCGTAGAATCAGCGGCTTAACGTGTCACATAACGTCTAAAAGTCGAGACTGCCACAGTGAGGTTGCGGAATTTGATCGAAAGAGTCACCGCGGCCCTGGAACGCGGCGGGCACAAGAAGGATCACGGGTGGGTTTTAGTCAGTAAGAGTCTGACACTCCCTTCCGCTCTGTCCAGAGCGTGAGAAGTCCCTTGATGATTTCCCATCCAAAAAAAAAAGGCTGCCACAGAGAAATTCCTTATGAAAAATCTAAATTACACTTTTGGCACGACCTGGGATTTGAATCCTGAACTAACGGATCAGTTCAAACATACCCCATGTAGCAAGGGGCAAACTCCCCACTATACACTCTCCACAAATGTGTTTACAGTGAAATCCGTTTAATATGACGCCGCCTATATTGATCAACCGCAAAATATGAAGTAAAATAGCGCTTATTTTGGTTTTCATATTAAATTATTTAAAAAAGAGTTCGGATATAATGACTTCGTTTATTGGAAAGTCGCTTATTATGATCTATATTTCAGAAATTATGGTTCGTTATAGTGAGGAACATGATTCTCAATTTGTTTCTGGCTCGTTTTGTTTGGATTGATTTACGACTATCAACTTATTTTCTTTTTATGTTTCTCCTTTTTACACGAAATACCTAACAAAGATGGGAATTTGTTTAATTCCCTAGATTACGCTTTTTACGACGTCCGCTTAGTATGACGTATTTTTCACTTCCCCTCGAAATCATTATAAGCGGATTTAAATGTAGACCCAAATGATAAATAAACCTTTGTTATCCAAAGGCTCGCTACCACACACCCACATAAGCGTAATCAGCCTTATAATGTTCCCACTGCTGGGAAACAGGCCTCCTCTCTAGGAGAGGGAATGGGCCGTAATCCACCACGCGGGCCCCGTGCGGGTTGGTGAATGTCACATGTCTTCGAAATTTTGGTTCTAAGACATGCCAGTTTCCTCACGATGTTTTCCTTCACCGTTTTGAGAGCAGTGGTGATGAAATGAATTAAATTAAGTAATGCGCCTGGCTGGGTTGAACCCGCAACCAGTGGCCGTACTACGAAGTGCCAATGCTATCATGATTCAGAGTGAGGGAAAGGAATAGTTCTATTCATCTTGTGTAACTCCGTCTCTCTCTGACACAGGAATCATGATGGATTTAAGACGTCATGGTAGGGCTGCTGCAATTCGTAAGTCGGGGCCGATACCACTCGGCCACCACTGCTCTCACAATATATAGTATAATCTTAAAATAATATTGCAGGTTATATACAGAAGAAGAGTACGACAAACTGCCGCCTTCGGTGCCCCCCGAGATGTGCCGGAGTGATCTGTCTGGGATGCTGCTGCAGTTGAAAGCTTTGGGCATTCATAATTTATTACGGTAATCAATCATATTGGCTCATTAGAATATTTTTTTCCTGCATTTTGTTGGATGCGCGAATCGCTTGCAACATGCCTGGGCAAGCGGTACTGTGGTTGACCTGGAAAATTGTTCATAGATTGTGAATTCAGGTCAATTCCAATAAATACAATCATAGATATACACTGGTAGACACGCAGATGATTCTCGAAGGTTCCCATCTTCCATCCACGTAGAGAAGTTACCGCACACCCAGCTCCACGTATGCTTAGTGTGAACGGGTACCGGGTCAGGCAATTCAATTAAGAAGGAACTATTTTAGACCAATTATATTTGTTCTTGTAACTTATACTAATATTATAAATTCGATTTCGATTTTGTTTTGGTCACATCGTGCACGCTGTTAGAATTAGAGCCATTTTTTTCTGAAGTTTTACATTGTGTAGGGTCAGGGTAAAGTACAGCAAGCGGACTGTATTCTTCTTCTTCGTCGATGGTCCTTCGTGGTCATTATGGCAACTCACGTCGAGCGACAAACTTGGTCATACGGCGCCATTCTTCGTGTACTGCAGCTTTCCGGGTGCATTTGTGAACCGAGCTTTCGGTTGCAGCCTTGATCTGGTCTGTCCACCTCATTGGAGATCTTCACCTTTCCCTGCACTACGAGACGCTCTATGGTGTCGTTGTCCTGTTGGATTGTATTAGGTATACGTTTATTCGGTGGTTTTACAATATTAGCAGCTAAATAAATATCAAAGATAGGTAAGTCCGAGCGCGGTCGTGTCGGATGGTGCAGTGACGAGAGCCTATGGTTTGATGTACAGTGTGTGAACATATGTACATGTTGGTTATGACAATTATCTTTTGTGAAAACATGTGCCTGATCGTCTAGCTACAAATTTTCTATCTGCAGTATTAAGAGTACTTTCCCTTTCCCTCCAGGTGGCATTACAAAATTCCACCCTGTATATTCGCAATATTTAAGTTGCAAAATTAGTATTTTTACTGTATTTATCACATAGATGGGCAAGTACATGGCCAAAAATGGGCGGTTCCCTTTGCATAGGAATTGCAATTTGTTTTTAGTATGTTTTCATGCTTTCCCAGGTTCACATTCCCTACTCCGCCACCAGCCAAGAGCGTGTTGGCCGGCCTGGAGACGCTGCACGCGCTGCACGCGGTGTGCGCGCGCGGCGAGCTGACGGCCGCGGGGGACGTGCTCGCCGAGCTGCCGCTGCGGCCCCTGTGCGCCGCCATGCTGTACAATAGCGGTCAGCTTATACTGTTGAAAATATTTACCCTCTTTTATGGATACAAAATCATCAAATGACTTCTCCCTCCTTTCCCTTTCTCTCTTCTTCTGAAGGGAGTGTCAGACTCTTGCCCTTTGCGTTCCAGGGCCGCGGTGACTCTTTCGAACAAATTCCGCAACCCTAGCAGGCACTGACCCTATGGGGCCCCGTCTACGTTGCTGACGGCCGACGCCCGGGGCGTTTTCTGTTATGATGGCCGGGGCGTGAAGTTTTCCTCTTCGATTCGCGGTCTGCTTTTCCTCCTTCGCTAGCATCACTGTTTCGCAATAGAAAGTAACCACTTCCCATGCCTCCTCAATCCGGACCAAGGATTGAACCAGGGCGGGCTCGCCTCGGTGTGCTGATGGTGGACGGAGAGCAGGGTAACTGATGCAGCGAGAGATCGACTGCGGCGGGTACAGCTCCGCGAGCTCGTGCTGGCGGGATGGCGGGATGGCAAGATGGCGGGATGGCTGGATGGCGGGACAGGCTTTTGATTTGAGTCGGTGCGATCCGCCCAGCGCTCGACGAATGGGCAGACGGTTCCCTGTCGTTTCAAGCGACGCAAGTACTCTCGGGGCATGGAATACATATGTCGCATAAACAGGGATACCTAAGTATAGCCTATGTTACTAGCTGATAATGTAGCTTCCTAACAGTGAAAGAATTTTTCAAATCAGTCCAGTAGTTTCGGAGCTATTCAATGCAAACAAATAAATAATGAAATATATAACATGTTAAGATCCGGTCCAGTTTTTACTAAGTTCTCTGTTGAATCGTATATAATAGCAATAAATCAGCAACTGATATCAATTCCCAGGCGAATGGGGCTGCATAGACGAAGCCCTGTCGATCGCCGCCATGCTGCAAGTGGACAACGTGTTCCTGAAGCCCAGCGGTGGGCAAGACAGCATCAAGGCTAAGATCAGCCGGAGGAATAACTTCGAGGTAAGTCGTACTAAGGTTGTTACATTAATGTTTTATATGCCATGTGCTTTTTACGCTCATATAATAGGGCTAGAAGATGCCTATGGATTTAACTCCACCTTTGTACAGTGTTTTTACTACTGCATACCGTTTAAATAAACGTGGCTAACTTATAACAGCCGCACGGGTCGATCTTCTAGGTTAAGCAACGCTTGCCGAGGTTGGTCTGTGGATGGGTGACGATCTTAACATAACGAGACTTCTCCGTGCCTCGGAAAGCACGTTAAACTGTTGGTCTCTGTAAAATACTGGCATTCAGCTGAATCCGGCTTGACTGGGAGCCGACCCCAATGTAGTTGGGAAAAGGCTAGGCAAATGATGATACAGTCTCAATAAATCAATCGGATCTGCGTATGTACGATGGCCGTGTGCTCACAAAAGAAGATAATAAACGTTTTGTAACATTTCAGGTAGCGGAAGGCGACATAATAATGTACCTGAACATCATGGACGCCTATCTGAAGCTGAAATCTTCTCAAGACGAGAAGCGTAACGTGAAAGCATGCAAGCAGTGGTGCCAGAAGTATTACATTAACTATAAGGTTATGGAGAAGGTAAATAATATGGGATATATAGTGTGTGAGCAGTGAGCGCGCTGTGTGATGTGAGCAGTGAGTGTGTGATGTGAGCAGTGAGCGTGTGATGTGAGCAGTGAGCGTGTGATGTGAGCAGTGAGCGTGTGATGTGAGCAGTGAGCGTGTGATGTGAGCGTGTGATGTGAGCAGTGAGCGTGTGATGTGAGCAGTGAGCGTGTGATGTGAGCGTGTGATGTGAGCAGTGAGCGTGTGATGTGAGCAGTGAGCGTGTGATGTGAGCAGTGAGCGTGTGATGTGAGCAGTGAGTGTGTGATGTGAGCAGTGAGCGTGTGATGTGAGCAGTGAGCGTGTGATGTGAGCAGTGAGCGTGTGATGTGAGCAGTGAGCGTGTGATGTGAGCGTGTGATGTGAGCAGTGAGCGTGTGATGTGAGCAGTGAGCGTGTGATGTGAGCGTGTGATGTGAGCAGTGAGCGTGTGATGTGAGCAGTGAGCGTGTGACGTGAGCAGTGAGCGTGTGATGTGAGCAGTGAGCGCGCTGTGTCATGTGAGCAGTGAGCGTGTGATGTGAGCAGTGAGCGTGTGATGTGAGCAGTGAGCGCGCTGTGTGATGTGAGCAGTGAGCGTGTGTGATGTGAGCAGTGAGCGTGTGATGTGAGCAGTGAGCGTGTGATGTGAGCAGTGAGCGTGTGATGTGAGCAGTGAGCGTGTGATGTGAGCAGTGAGCGTGTGATGTGAGCAGTGAGCGTGTGTGATGTGAGCAGTGAGCGTGTGATGTGAGCAGTGAGCGTGTGATGTGAGCAGTGAGCGTGTGATGTGAGCAGTGAGCGTGTGATGTGAGCAGTGAGCGTGTGATGTGAGCAGTGAGCGTGTGATGTGAGCAGTGAGCGTGTGTGATGTGAGCAGTGAGCGTGTGATGTGAGCAGTGAGCGTGTGATGTGAGCAGTGAGCGTGTGCTGTGAGCAGTGAGCGCGCTGTGTGATGTGAGCAATGAGCGTGTGTGATGTGAGCAGTGAGCGTGTGATGTGAGCAGTGAGCGTGTGATGTGAGCAGTGAGCGCGCTGTGTGATGTGAGCAGTGAGCGTGTGATGTGAGCAGTGAGCGTGTGATGTGAGCAGTGAGCGTGTGATGTGAGCAGTGAGCGTGTGATGTGAGCAGTGAGCGTGTGATGTGCGCAGTGAGCGTAAATAAATAAATAAAAATTGTGTTTCCTATCTTATTCCAGGCTTGTGAAGTTCGAACTGGCTTAGAAAAACTAATAAAAAGGAAGTTCCAATTGGAAAATAAAAAATTTGACGGCGTCGATTTAGGTCCAGGTAAATACTTATCCTAACTAAGTTTGTGTTTCTTTGTTTCTTGCGCTTGCACACCTAAATAGTTGAATCGATATTGATTAATTCCTGTACCTATAGATATACAGGATGTTGCGTCTAATGTTCGTAGATATGTGTTACGGTGACAACTCACGCGGGGGCGCTGTATATATATCTATATGTAGTACAATGTTCATAATAAAGTTCTCTCTAAATAGTTTGAATTAAACGGCAAAATTGAAAAATCCCACGATGGTAAAAACATAATTGAAAATTTTTACCATCGTGGGTTTTTTCAAAATTTTCAATTTTTTAGGTAAGTACATCAAAATGAAATCGGGTGAATAAAAAATTACATAACTTATTTATTTTAATTTTGGATATTATAATGAATCTTAGACACTTGTAATATTTTTTCGTAAGCGAAACCTTTTTTACCCGATGGTACGTGCGCGGTCGTTCGGAAAGCCTATCTTCAGTGCGGCTAACGTCCGAACCCAATAACCGATCTATCACATACTGGAGATAGAAAAACAAATGAAACAACAGAAAAATTACATAAGTTTTCTGTTGTTTCATTTGTTTTTCTATCTCCAGTATGTGATAGATCGGTTATTGGTTTCGGCCGTAAGTTATTTAACGCGAACTGTAGGTTATGAAAAATATTCGAACACGTATTATTTGCTTTATCAAATCTATAAAAATTGACGAAGATAAAAAGCATCGAAGATCAGGAGTAGGGCTTGTGACGTCACGGCGTGATAAAAATGTAGCCCGTAGTGACGTCACACGAGTATTCTAAAAAAAAAACTTTTTCAAAGGAATAGAACTGATTTATCTATTTCTTTGTTAAAAGTTTTTTATTTTTCACTTTTTAGTGGTGACACCTAAACGTACCCATCACAGTGTGTTATAAACTGGTGTAAACAATAAACAGACACACGATTTCAGCAATCCCGGAAGATTTGCTATCATTTATTGAAGAGTTCTTCATCAGATCTTCACCAAACTAGAAAGGGACCGCCTTGAAATACTAAGACCGGCCTCATCTAGTTTATAACGACCAAAAATATTGACGTGTAAAAGTGTTATTTACAACCTACTTACAAAATAAATATCATTTATCATTTAAGATGTTTTTCCAAACGATCGTATACAGTTTTATTTTTTCATTTTACATCGACAATGAGAGAATGAGAACATCGTTAACGTAGTCGAAGCCACATATTATTAGGGATAACTCAAATACTAGTCGCCAGATCTAACTTAAATTTAAATGGGACCATACGACTAGCCACCAGCTTTCGAATATAAAAAGAATCATCAAAATCGGAACACTCAATACAAAGATATGTCATCAAATACCTACACACAAAAAAAACAGTCGACTTGAAAACCTCCTCTTTTTTTGAAGTCGGTATAATAAAATACGCGTCCCATATTTTGGAAATCTATTTGTCGGACTAAATAGATTTTTTAGTTAACTACTCTATTGTAGCAGCGATATAATAAATACATCGACCCCTCATTAATGCGTACAAGAAAAAGTGTTTATTAGGGACTCATAAGACAAAATAACAACAAAAAAATACATGTGTGAAATTTACACGTAGTAGAAGTGAAACCTTCAAAAATGTTGACTTCAAGATAATGAGACGAAGTAACAGTAAAAACAGACAGACACATGAATTTATGTGTCTGTCTCTTTTTTCTTGTCGCTTTTTCGTTTCATAAACTTTTAAATCACAACAATGCTAAAGAAGTTTTCACTTCAAAAAAACAATCTAATCGTAATTAAATTATATTAACAAAATATTTACAGACTTAATAGGCCCACATTATGTTAGTGTCTAAATTATCCTATGAACTATGTTAGTACCTATATGTATACTTTCTAAAGCTAACAGTATTAGTTTTATAAATGCGATTTAAAAAAAAAAATTACCACCGCTACAAGGGCCTTTTTTTTTGGATGGGAAATCATCAAATGACTTCTCCCGCTCTGGAGTGTCAGACTCTTGCTGGCTAAAACCCATCTGTGTTCCTCCAGTGCCCGCCGCGTTCAGGGTTCCAAGGTGATTCTTTCAAACTAATTCCGCAACACAACTTAGACCTTTATTTTTGGATGGGAAATCATCAAATGACTTCTCCCGCTCTGGGTGGAGCGGAAGGGAGTGTCAGACTCTTACTGACTAAAACCCACCCGTGATCCTTCTAGTGCCCGCCGCGTTCCAGGGCCGCGGTGACTCTTCTTTTTCAGGGCCTGACGATGATAATACTGACTTATGTAATTCCATTGATTGAGTCAGGCGTTACTTTGCGGATCCATTTTAAATTTGAAAATGAAAATAATAGGTATCTAGTTTTAATTATACCCATTAACATTTTATTATTATCTGGTTTTTATTATTCGCGGAAATTAAAACTAGATATTATTTTCATTTTCAAATTTATGTAATTCCCATGTTGTAGGTAAAACAGAGCGGATAATGAAATGCGTGGTGTCGGGCTACTTCCCGCAAGCGGCGTACCTGGCGACACACAGCGCGTACCGCGGCGTGCGCGGCGCCGCGCTGCGCGTCAGTCCCGACAGCTGTCTGTACGCCGTGCAGCAGCCCAAGTGGTGAGTGTTCCAGCTCGTGGCTACATAGCTACAGCTTCTCGGGTCAATCCTACTGGTTTAGCAATTCTTCTCGAGGTCTGCGGACCAGGGCCCCTCAAAAGTCTGCTATTTTTATAAATTTGTCATTCCAATACGATCCCATTGTCATTTAGCTTAAAGTTCGTAATCTGATAAATTCATAATGGTCGATCATCGGTCGGTCAATGGTCTCGTAATACTTTTTGATAACTGAGAGAGATATTAAAAGCAATGACTGCACAATGACGTTCTAATGGTAGGTCACTGATCAAAGGAACTGTCAACATTTTAGCAGATTACCGCATACGTCTGTCATTCATTTGTCGTTATGTTCGAGATTACCATTCTATGCTATTTCTTTCAATGAAGTGTTAGTGCTTGAAAATTGGAAAGTCATAGTGACGCTTTTATATTAGTAGATTACCAAACTTGTCAAAATCAACCATTATGAAATCAATTACAGACCATTCTGACACTATTGTAATTGCAGACTTGAGGCACTGTAAACACAGCCAAGAGGAGTGTTGGTATGAAATCAATCCGATACTCCTTCCAGCGGCGCAATTGATTTTCCTAATACCTACTCATCGACGCGATATATGATTGACAGGAAAATAGTAATTATTTCAATAACTTTTTTTATTTTTTAGTAAGTTATGTGGATTATTTAGTTCAATTTCTATGACATTAATTCAGAGAGCAGATAAATTAGTCAGTACTTGTCTTGTCACCTCAAAGGGGAATTAGATTGTAAGTGCTATCTGTTACGCGTTACGGCTTTACACGGGTGCTAATTATACAACGTGTAACAAAAGAAACGCAATACCTGTAAAGAGGTCATTGTACTCATCATTATGAACAACTTTTCCCTTATTTTATTTCATTTTTTTAAGATTAGTGTAAACTTGTATTTGGCTCTTTCTTTGCATTGTCCTCACATATAGAAGCAACAAGGATGTAACCAAGGTTATGTAATACAGAACATGATTTAAAAGAGTGTCCGTGGAGTTTCTTGCACGTTCTTCTCCATAGAGATCTACGCTTTGGAACGTGCAGATAGCTTCACCTCTTTCGACTTGACAATTCAAAAGTGCCTGTAAAGAGTTTAATTGAAATAAATGCTTTGAATCTTGAATCTTGCTTGTTACGACTGTCAAAGATCTGCTAATGACAGTCGGGACCAACTGTTTAACGTGTTTTCCGATGATAAGATGGTCGTCCATCCACAGACCGACCTCGGCAAACGTTGTTTAACCTATAAGATCGACCTGTGCGGCTGTTATTCCTTAGCCATGAACTAAAAATAAAATTCAGCTTTTCAATATTATATGTCACCAGGAATTAGCAAATTCTGTGAGATTGTAATACTTAAATCTTTATGATTATAATAGTATTTGACAGCAAGGGGTAGTCGACTAAAAAAATCTAATTAGTCCGCCAAAAAATATTGGACACTTATTTGTTCTTTTTTCACCTAAACAAAAAACGAAGACGATACAGTGCGTCAAAAACTCGTGTCACGTCACTTCGTGCTACGATTTTTACCACGCCGTGACGTCACAAGCCCCCACTCATGATCTTTGAAGCCTTTTGTCTTCATCAATTTTTATTGATTTGAAAAAGCAAAAAATACGTGTCCAATATTTTTCGATATTCTAACTGACGGACTAAATATAATCATATTTTTATTCCTCAGGAAACATCCCTATTTTCAATCATTTTCAAAAAAAAAAAACCATCTTTATTCAATAGTTCCCAATTTAGTCGTTTGTTATTGAAAAAAAAAAAAAAAAGAGTTTACAATTTGACGTGGTATTTTACAATGTTACGGCGTTTGCAATTAGCTGGCGATATACTTAAGCACGTATTATATTTCCAGGGTAATATTCGCGAGCGTCCAAAGCACGGGCGACAAGACGTACATGCGAGAGATGATGACCATCGACCAGAGATGGCTGCTAGAAATAGCGCCGCATTATTATAAACAGACCTGACAATAAACGACCGTTTTTGTTTTGTTACTTTTTGTTTTTATTTTTCATCATAGGGCCTTGGAGTCCGTGATAATCTATACTTAATATTATAAAGCTGAAGAGTTTGTTTGTTCGTTTGAACGCGCTAATCTCAGGAACTACTGGTTCGAATTGAAAAATTATTTTTGGGTTGAATAGACCATTTATCGACAAAGGCTTTAGGCTATATGTCATCACGCTTAAGCAAATAGGAGCGGAGCAGCGATAAAGAATGTTTTAAAATCGGGGATTCCACGGGGACGAAGTCGCAGACAGCAGCTAGTATTTCATAATTATTTGAAAATTTAAGAAATAATAACAATAAACCGCCAATAAGGCGTGCAATAACTGTACACATAACTGTTCCCGAGAACTTCGTAAAGCCGCGGAAGATAAGATTCAAATTAAATGTCTTGACTTGGCTCGCGAGGTTGTCGACATGTGACATTGTACCGAGAGTCGTGTCAGCCAATGGCTTAATAGCCAAGAGCCTCGAACTACACCTTCTTCTGGTAAGCCAGTTGGATCAAATGTAACAGTTAATCGCCAGCTGTACAGCCGTAGCCCAACTTTAGTCTATGCCGTAGCCTGGGAAGCTTCAGTCTACTCGCCTCATCGTCAAGAATAGTCGGTTAACGCCATCTTCCGGCATTGAACGCAACTAGTATAACAGCAGCCATTAGATCTACCGATACAATCCTCCAACAGACTTAATACTTACTTAATAGCGCCATCTATCAATTTATAAAGATACTATAATATTGTGTTCATCTAAATAATTGTAAATAACTTGTCCTTTTTCTCTGAGCATTCATTTATTGTTTTGGAAATATTATTGTAAATCATATTTAATTACAAAAGTGTACTTTATAAAACATATAGGTTATATTATTATGATTATTGTAATGAGTATGTCAATTTTTGTAAGTGTTCAGATTATTTTACATTATTAAATTTACATTAGTTTGACTTCCTGTTGGCGGCGATACTTTTTGGGTGCGAGCGTGGCTAGGGAGATTCCTTTTTTTGTGTTGGCGTGTGATTGTAAAGTAGAATATAATAATATCAATCAAGAAAGTGTATTAATCATTTCCCCACTGAACACCCGTTACAGCTCAGAAGTGGGATGGAAGAATTTCACGGCCCATATATCCGCGGCATGGGAAGACGGTCGCCAAGCGTCGACTCTGAAGAAAATGGTGGCCGTCAGGAGGGAAAAAGTCCCGATTTTTTTTCTTCTCAATCCTCGTTTCGTGAGTTACCTACCAATAAAAGACCGAGAATAACACACCTGGACACGGAGGTGATTCCTAAATTCGATCCAGCGAAGAAAAATGTGAACGTGACTGGGTGGCTTCACAAGATCGATCAACTGGGCGACATATATAACTGGGAAGAGAGGGATAGGGTCTTCGTGATGCAAACTCGTCTACGCGGTGCAGCGCGCGACTGGTACGACGACTTGGAAGATTACAGCGCCACGTGGGGAACTTGGAAGGAATGGCTGACAAAAGCGTTTCCACGTACCACTGATTTTGTCGACCGCCTAGAAGAAATGCTGGCACGCCAAAAGGGGAGCGAGACCATGACCCGATACTATCACGACAAAATATCCTTAATGAAAAAGTGTGGGTTGGACGGGGAAAACGCTATGTCGTGCCTCATCCGCGGATTGCCGGTTGAACTGCGTGCCAACGCAAAAGCATGCGGCTACAAGACTCCCGAAGAATTATACTACGGGTTCCTTTCGTCCCTCGAAAACTACGGGGCTGAAAAAAACAGACGATCGTCCGACCAGAAGCTGATCAAGTCGACGTGGCAACGGGGCTCTGCGGCAGGGAACCCTGCTCCGAAGATGTGCTACAACTGTCGGCGACCAGGGCACGAAGCCCGGGATTGCCGAGCTGCACCCGCCGCACGCTGTCATGTCTGCCAGCGCACAGGACACACTGCTAACACGTGCTGGTATGCGGCCGGGGGGAGCTCGCGGGACATGCCGGCGCCGCCGCAAAGAAATCAACAGGTACGACAGGTTTATCATGTGACGACAGAAATTATTTCAGATTTATACCGTAAACAAATTTTTATTAATGGTTTTGAAGCAATCGGCTATATTGATACTGGTAGTAAGGTTAATATAATCACGATGCGAGCTATCGAAAAGTCGCAATCATGTATAACACCCTCAAATGTTGTAATGAGAGGCTTTGGAGGTTTACTTGTAAGCTCTCTAGGGAAAGCGTCCATAGATCTAGTTATAGATAATATGAGTTTACAAACGTGTGCCGAGGTAACAAATGCAAATCTTAACGATATAGATTTAATTGTGGGGCAGCCTATTATTAATCAGCCGAACTTAAACCTAATTATAACCTGTAAATCTGTAAAATTAATTGCAAACCGTGCGGAAGTCTGTCCCTTAGCAACCATCCGTTTGTCTAGCCAGGACTTTATAACAAAAGTCCCCCTATTCTTGCTCAACAATGTCGAAGTCCCGCCGGGTTCGAGTGCAGAGGTACCCGTCTACACATCATATGATTTGACGCCAAGTGATATACTTGTTACTCATCCACGACTGTATTCTATGGGTGATGAATCGTACTATATACCACAGTTGTTCTTGAAAAATACATCAACATTACAATTACGCTTAATTAATTTAGGTGATTCTTGTTTGCAATGGTCCGCGGGCCGACTGATTACACGCGCAGATATGTTTACGCAAACAGACGTAGCCTTCGTTACTCAAAGTTGTGCCGCTAATTATTGTACACAGGATTATGTTCAGCCAAACAAGACATTTGTATTGTCTGACCTTGATATTGGTGAAATGGAAGAAAATCATTCTAAATTATTATTAGATTTACTGAATAAGTATCCTAGTTGTTTTGCTGAATGTAGCAGTGAACTTGGTTGTACGGATTTAATTGAAATGCATATTTCTACCAGTTCAGAAACACCTGTGTTCTGTAAGCCCTATCGATTATCCTACAAAGAAAATGAAATTGTGCAGGAAAAGGTTAATGACCTTTTATCCGCGGGAATAGTGCGGGAATCAAACTCCGAATACGCAAGTCCTGTAATTTTAGTTAAGAAAAAGGGAGGCGACTATCGCTTATGTATCGACTACCGCGCTCTCAACGCACGTACTGTAAAAGATCGGTTCCCTCTTCCACACATTGATGATCAGATCAGTCGACTATCGGGAAAAGTGTACTTTACTGTTCTTGATATGGCGCAAAGTTACTATCAAGTTAAAATGGCGGAAAATTCAATTCATAAAACCGCATTCATAACATCGAATGGACAATACGAATTTTTAAAAATGCCGTTTGGTTTAGCCAACGCGCCTGCGGTTTTCTCACGATTAATTCGTAAGGCATTGGGGTGCCTGGATAACAAAATAGCTACATATCTTGATGACGTCACTTTGCCCAGTGTTACAATAGAAGAAGGTATAGACCTTTTGGAAGATGTTTTGATACTTCTCTCTCGTGCTAATTTAAAACTAAATTTATCAAAGTGCTCTTTTTTGAAAACTAGCGTAAACTACTTGGGTCATGAGGTGACTGAAGGGTCTGTACGCCCGGGGCAAGCAAAAATTACTAGTGTTATTAATTTTAGGCAGCCGCGAAATGTGCATGAGCTACGTCAATTCATTGGCTTGGCCTCGTATTTTCGCAAATTTGTAAGAGGATTCGCTGAAATTGCCCGACCTTTAACCAGCTTAACAAAAAAAGACGTAGCTTGGATGTGGGGTCCTGAACAAGAATATTCTTTTAATCTTTTAAAAACTACATTGACTGAGCGACCTGTTTTAGCAATTTATGACCCGCGTGCTAAAACAGAAATTCATACAGATGCTAGCAGCTTGGGGTTGGGCGGTATTCTACTGCAATATCAAAACGATGGTGGTTTAAAACCTGTTGCTTATTTCAGTCGTGTTACTAGTAGGGAGGAGATGCACTATCATAGTTATGAGCTGGAAACTCTCGCCGTGGTTGAATCTCTAAAACGCTTCCGTATTTATGTAACAGGTATCCCAGTTAAGGTGATTACTGATTGTGCAGCATTAAGGACCACATTGACTAAAAAAGACTTGATACCGCGTATAGCCCGATGGTGGTTAACGATCCAGGATTTCGATATTGAAATCGAATATCGCCCTGGCCACCGTATGCAACACGTTGACGCGCTCAGTCGCAACCCGGTTGAAAGCGTTACTATACTTCGCATTGATGAAGCTGACTGGCGCCTCACGCTACAGTTGCAAGACGATACGGTACAAAGTATTATTCGACAGATTAATGCGGGCACGAATAATCCGGACATAAATAAAAATTATACCATTGTTAACGGATGTCTGTTTCGAAAAACTTTACACGGCGATCGATTCGTAATACCTAAACTGTCAAAGTGGTCATTGTTACAAAAATTCCATGACCAAGTTGGCCACATAGGTTTCGAAAAGTGCGAAAAGACTATAAAATCACAGTTTTGGTTCTCTGGTATGACTCGTTTTATACGAAAATATGTAAATGCCTGTTTACACTGTGCTTATGCTAAGGGAAATTATGGAAAAGTAGAGGGCGAGCTGCATCCTATTGAGAAAGTAGCAATACCGATGCATACTTTGCATATAGATCATTTGGGCCCATTTTTGAAAACACGCCGTGGTTACTCTTACATACTTGTAGTTATTGATTCTTTTACGAAATTTGTATTTGCTCGAGCTGTTAAAGGTACTGGTTCTATAGAAACTATTCAGAACATAAAGGATATAATATCTACTTTTGGCAATCCTCATAGAATAGTCACAGATAGAGGCGTCGCTTTCACTAGTCGGTATTTTAAAGAGTTTTCTACACAGAAACAGTTCAAGCATGTATTAAATGCAATTGCTTGTCCACGCTCGAATGGTCAGGTGGAACGAGTAAACAGAACCATTGTAAACGGCCTAAACACTACCGCTGAAAGTGAATGCACATGGGATGAAAAACTTTCGGATGTAGTCTGGGGTATAAATAACAGTCCTCATGCTGTTACAGGATTCTCTCCATTTAGTCTTATGTTTTCCCATGATAATGCTTTATTACCTGCTTACCCTGCAAAAGTTGGTACAAACATTGACTCTCAAGAACAGTTACTTGAACGTAGACGCAGTGCAAAGTTGCGCATTGATAATAATATGGCAATTATGAAAGGTCGGTATGATAAGAGGCATAAGAAATGCAGGAAATATAATGTAGGTGAATTGGTTTTGTGGAAAGGAGGTTTATCTCGTGATCATACAGTTGGAGTCACTAAAAAGTTAGGGAGTGTATTTACGGGACCGTACAAGATCACTAAAATAGACCATACTATTGACCGATACACAATAAATAGCATTCAAGGTGTCAAAGGATATAAAAAGTTTAGTGCAGTAGTTGCTGGTGATTCACTACGCCCATATAAGTCATCAGTGCCAGATAGCTCTACAGATTCGGATCATGAAATAGATAGGGATGACTTAATAGACTTATTGGAGAGTTAATTATAATGTCACTTGTTAGATGTAATTGTTGTGTCTGGTTGTTCAGAATATAAATATAACTTGTACTGTATACTACTACTGTATTATACATTAACATTGTTTTAACTTCCTTTGATAATTTTAAAATTAAATACCTATGTTGAAATTATAAACAGTATTATTTCAATTTAGGTACTCCACACAAGAACTTTAAACTTGATACAGATTAGTGTACTCATTCTAGAAGAGAATCTAATTGATACCTAAATAACTATATTTTCTAATCTGTGTGCATATCTGTGTGAATATCTATCCTGCTATACTGTGTGATACAGCAGATGGGTCTGTGTGAATATCTATCCTGCTATACTGTGTGATACAGCAGATGGGTCTGTGTGAATATCTATCCTGCTATACTGTGTGATACAGCAGATGGGTCTGTGTGAATATCTATCCTGCTATACTGTGTGATACAGCAGATGGGTCTGTGTGAATATCTATCCTGCTATACTGTGTGATACAGCAGATGGGTCTGTGTGAATATCTATCCTGCTATACTGTGTGATACAGCAGATGGGTCTGTGTGAATATCTATCCTGCTATGCTGTGTGATACAGCAGATGGGTCTGTGTGAATATCTGTCCTGTTCTACTAAGTTATACTGTAGAAAATTTGTATGATTATATATATCCAGTTATACTTGCTGTTATATCTGAAAGAATGTCTTACTGAGTAAGCTTTGTGAAACAGACACATCCGAGTGCACTTCTCTGTGTGCCATTTGAGGCGTCAAATAAATATATTATAATGTGAATGATTGAAGACAGAAACTTAATGTGTCATAAAGGGAGAACAAATTTTATAAAATACATATTTCAAAATATACTTTGGGCTGTTTCTATTCCAGGTACCTGCAAAAATGGATTCTGGTACCAGTACTTCTTCTGAAGGAGCTGGAGCCCAACGCCGTGGGGGACCACGACAATAGCAGGATGGCCGAGTGTAACAGTTAATCGCCAGCTGTACAGCCGTAGCCCAACTTTAGTCTATGCCGTAGCCTGGGAAGCTTCAGTCTACTCGCCTCATCGTCAAGAATAGTCGGTTAACGCCATCTTCCGGCATTGAACGCAACTAGTATAACAGCAGCCATTAGATCTACCGATACAATCCTCCAACAGACTTAATACTTACTTAATAGCGCCATCTATCAATTTATAAAGATACTATAATATTGTGTTCATCTAAATAATTGTAAATAACTTGTCCTTTTTCTCTGAGCATTCATTTATTGTTTTGGAAATATTATTGTAAATCATATTTAATTACAAAAGTGTACTTTATAAAACATATAGGTTATATTATTATGATTATTGTAATGAGTATGTCAATTTTTGTAAGTGTTCAGATTATTTTACATTATTAAATTTACATTAGTTTGACTTCCTGTTGGCGGCGATACTTTTTGGGTGCGAGCGTGGCTAGGGAGATTCCTTTTTTTGTGTTGGCGTGTGATTGTAAAGTAGAATATAATAATATCAATCAAGAAAGTGTATTAATCATTTCCCCACTGAACACCCGTTACACAAAGGCTTTATTCAAAAAGAAGTACTTCTGGATACGGCTCACATTGTTAGGTTTCTCTCTGGAGCCCAGGGCCTTTTTTTTTCAAATGACTTTTCCCGCTCTGGGTGAAGCGGAAGGGAGTGTCAGACTTACACTGACTTAAACCCACCCGTGATCTTTCTAGTGCCCTTTGCGTTCCAGGGCCGCGGTGACTCTTTCGAACAAATTCCTGCACCCTAGCAGGCACTGACCCTATGGGGCCCCGTCTACGTTGCTGACGGCTCTTTGAGGCGCGCGTGGAACACGACGCGCCGACAACTCGGGCCTGGTTGCTATCGGACGGCGAGCCACCCATAGCTCGCCGTCCGCAGGCCCGCGCCTACGGTGGCCGGGAATCACCCTGGGCTTCCCGACGTCCGGGGCCTCTTCTTCTGTTGCGGCGGTTGGGGCGTGAGGTTTCGCTCTCCCGCACGCGGTCTGTTTCCTCCTTCGTTAGCATTACTGCTTCGCAGTAGGGTGACCGCCTCCTATGCCTCCTCGCTCTGACCGTGGCTTGAACCAGGGCCGGACGCGAGAGGTCGCCGCCGCCGATCGCCTCGACGAGGACACGGCGGTGCTCCGCCCAAGCAGGGCAGACCTCCACCGTATGCTCCACCGTGTCCTCCGGGCGATCCACACAGTGTTGACACCCGGACGAGTCCTCCCGCTGGATCCGACACAGGTACCTCCCGAAACAGCCGTGTCCGGTGAGCACCTGCGTCAGGCGGAAGGTGAGGACGCCGTGACGTCTCTCCAACCACTCCTCAAAAGGGCCTCAAGTTTGCTATTACAATAGTGTCAGAATGGTCTATAATTGATTTCATAAATTGTTGATTTTGACAAGTTTGGTAATCTACTAATATAAAAGCGTCACTATGACTTTCCAATGGTCAACCACTGACACTCCATTGAAAAATTGGTATTCACAATCTTCACAATCTAGAATTATAGGTACATAGTAAAACTGTGATCGAAATCTTGTGAATATTTAGTTGAGACGCTAGAACTCCTAACTAGCCCAGGAATAACTGTATTTTGGGAGTCTATTTATATCTTCCTAAATAGCAATGTCTTACACTAATTTGAATTACTTGATAACAGTAAGAAGATCTTGAGCCGCTTCTTTAATATGTTAACTGCTGGAACCACAGATATTTGTGAACGTTTTTACCTAATGACTTAATCTACTCTTAAAAATGTTTTATAGTGATTTGATTAATTATTTCTATTTTACATACTTCGATCATTAATAATAAACATATATAAATAATAATAAGTTGTTATTTATGATCGAAGTTTACATATTATTTCCCTCTGTTTTATGTACTTTGCATATTATTGTATGAATTCAAATTCTTATAAAGTAGGTACCTAATAGACAGATGTCTGACTGGTGAGTTTGTAGTGCCACTTCTTCGCAGATACCACACTAGGAAGTGGTGATGGGTGGGCGTTTTTGGGAGACGGAAATTTAACGTTCAAAAAGTGTTGGCTCTCAGCCTAGTTTGATTAAATGACTTTTGATTTTGATTTTAAAGGAATCATCCCAAGCAGTTATACAGTACCTAGAAGATAATTGATACAAAAGGGGTTTATTTGTTTGTGTTAACTGTGTTAATGCAACGCGGATCAAGAAATTAGACCGATCAAGAGTATTTGGAATGCCGTACGAGATAGTCTGGGTTCTATTTATTTATTTATTTATATGGTAACTACTTCAACGACTTACTCATTAAAACATACAAAAACAAAAATAACAAACAGTTTTAGGCATAGTGAGATCGTCACTTACAGAAGTAGGTACACAGCACTCTCAATCAAGTCAAGTAAGATAGCATTCTAGAATTAAATTTATACAAATTAAATTAAAAATTATAACGTAAAGTAATCTAAAAAATAAATTAAATTAAAAATAATAAATTAAATCAGATCATAAAATATAATTTAGTAAAAAAAAAATTGAATAAAATAACGTTTGAACGATTTTGATGAATCTTGCTTCAGAAATATAAGCTGCTTTAACGCGACCGAAGTCTTGGGCAAAATTATTAGTTTTTTATGACCGTAACTGCTAGCTTAGCAATTTTTTTTAGTAGGTAATTTCAACACTCAACAGAATCGACGATTACCGAATCATTCCGAAGATCAACGAAGACGACCCGAAGATCGTCCGTAATCCTAATCAGGTTGGGCTGGAATATAGTCTTGCGATAGTATTATTCTTCTTAAAACTATGTTCCATCCGATTCTGGTATGGGAGTCCCAACTATCTGCCGCCGATGGATATCAAGAGAAGAAAATCAGAACAACAAACCCAATAACTGATTTTTATTATGTACTTATCGACTATCATACTGTAAATATGTGAGTACTATGTCCCTGACTAGCAAATTTATTAATTTTACCTCTGCTGTCGTTACTTTGTCGTACCTGTTAATAGTATAGTACCTACCTACTTAGTTTTATTCGGGTGCATCGTCCTCACATATAACCAATTGGCTAATGTATACAAAATATTGTAAAACTTATACATATTTGAAAAGAGTAACTATGGAGTTTCTTGTCCGTTCTTCTCCATACGAATCTACTTTTTGCGAATGGACAACTAGAGTCACTATAATATTTTTATTTTCAAATGTTTTGACGTTCAAAAGTGCCGTTAATGGTCTAGCTAGTTGAAATAAATGAATTGACTTACTTATGTCATAAGTAAAAAGGACGTATCTACACAAAACGAAGTCAGGTGGGGTAAGAGGGACGCCGGGGAAAGAGAAACAGTAACTCATAAATAGAAAACTATTAAGCCCAGCTCTGTGGTTACTCCGTCAATAAAACAGTATTAAGTATAGTTTCAATATTTTTGGATAGGTGACGCTATAACACAATAAGTACGTGAATAAAAGAGAAAGAAAAAAATCAGTTGACAGACTATAAAATTGTGACCTAGCGGCGTTTTTTGTGTGCGATTTTTTAAGGATTAAAAACATCTGTGATACGGCAAATTTTGTTGATAAGTATAATTCTAATGTTGAATCTTTATTTTCCGCATGTTATATTGTTTGTAGCATGTGTTTTTAGTGCTTTTTCGGTGTCATCAAAAACATAACTTACAAAATACCAAGCTGGGAAAGAGGAACTACCATAGCCGGTTAAGAGAAACATTATGTTATACTTATGTAAATACTTTTATTATTGATAATAATAAATAAACACTTACTTAGTGACATTCATCGTTTATTTTTCTTAAATTTTTATTAAAAACCAAATGTATATGTTTGTAACATTCGTAGTTTACCACCCCTGACCTTACTAATATGTTCCTCTTACCCCAAATTTTCTTTATTTTTCGGTAAAGCTAAATTAAACCATATTTTAACTATGGTATGGTTTCTTTTCCATTAAGTCGAAAGGCAGTTCTCAAATTTCTAGAGATACATATAAAAATACATGTTTTTACTTGTATGAATCGAAGCGTTTCTCTTACCCCAAATTTCGGGAAAGAGAAACTATTAGAAGACCTGGCTTCGTTGTCAAATTGTTCCGTTATTACTGGAAGAATAAATTTCTATGTTAAAATAATAGTTAGCATGGTTCGTTAGCGAAACTTTGTTTGTATTGCTATTAGAATATATACATATTTTTACTAGCTGGAAGTCGTAATGTTCAAAAACCAGTAAACTATGTTCCTCTTACCCCACCTGACCTTAACTAATTCCAGACCTTAAGTTATTTTCGTAATGTCGGAAATTGGCTAGGTACTTCGTTTTGTGTTGTTACGGACTTTTTTCTAATGACGGCAACATATGCCCACGGCGTCGCCTACGCGAAAAGTTTATTCATGTGTTGTAATATGATTACACGGACCCCATTTCTTTTTCCTAAAATTATGTAGCCTAAGTTACTCCTTATGACCTGCCAGTGAAAGTCTCGTCAAAATCGGTCTTAAATCGCTGTAACGATTTTGATACAGATATTTAGATGAGCTACTGTAAGGCGAGCAAAGTTGCGGGTAAACATTAGTTAGCAGTTTATAAACTACTAGCAGCGCCCCGCGGTTTCACCCGCGTAGTTCCGGTTACCGTGGGAATATGGGGATAAAATATAGCCATGTTACTCAGGGTGAATGTAGCTTTCTAATGGTGAAAGAATTTTTGAAATCGGTCCAGAAGTTTTTGAGTTTATTCTTTACATACAAAAATACAATACAAATCTTTCCTCTTCATAATATTAGTATAAATGACTGTTACTGCTAACTTTGCTATTATTTTTAGTGTAGGTATACAGTCATTTCAACATTCAACAGAGTCGAAAGTAGCCGAAGCAATCCGAAGATCAGCGAAGACGACCCGAAGATCACCGAAGACGCCCGATAAATTACACAGGCTGGGTTGGAATATAGTTTTGTGATAGTTAATCTTCTCAAAACTATGTTCCAACCGAATCTGGTATGGAAGTCCATCTATCTGCCACCGATGGATGTCAAAAGAAGAAAAGTAGAACAAGAAGTGATCGTCGATGGAGCACGCTTGTCTGGAAGGGCTTAACCTGGGCTTTCTTATTTCTTGTTGTTGTAATATTGTAACAGTTAATCCCCAGCTGTACAGCCGAAGCCCAACTTTAGTCTATGCCGTAGCCCGGGAAGCTCCAGTCTACTCGCCTCATCGTCATGAATAGTCGGTTCACGCCATCTTCCGGCATTGAACGCAACTAGTATAACAGCAGCCATTAGATCTACTGATACAATCCTCCAACAGACTTAATACTTAATAGCGCCATCTATCAATTTATAAAGATACTATAATATTGTGTTCATATAAATAATTGTAAATAACTTGTCCTTTTTCTCTGAGCATTCATTTATTATTTTGAAAATATTATTGTAAATCATATTTAATTACAAAAGTGTACTTTATAAAACATATAGGTTATGTTATTATGATTATTGCAATGAGTATGTCAATTTATGTAAGTGTTCAGAATATTTTACATTATTAAATTTACATTAGTTTGACTTCCGGTTGGCGGCGATACTTTTTGGGTGCGAGCGTGGCTAGAGAGATTCCTTTTTTTTGTGTTGGCGTTTGTGATCGTAGCAGAATATAATAATATCAAGAAAGTGTACTTCTCATTTCTCCACTGAACACCCGTTACAATATATTGGAGCAGTGGTGGCCGAGTGGTAACGGCCCCGACTTACGAATTACAGCAGCCCTACCATGACGTCTTAAATCTATCATGATTCCTGTGTCAGAGAGAGACGGAGTTACACAAGACGAATAGCACTATCCCTTTCCCTCACACTGAATCATGATGGCATTGGCACTTCGTAGTACGGCCACAGGTCGCGGGTTCAATCCAGCCAGGCGCATTACTTTGTGTAATTAATTTCATCACCACTGCTCTCAAAACGGTGAAGGAAAACATCGTGAGGAAACCGGCATGTCCTAGAACCAAAAATTCGATGACATGTGACATTCACCAACCCGCACTGGGCCCGCGTGGTGGATTACGGCCCATTCCCTCTCCTAGAGAGGAGGCCTATGTCCCAGCAGTGGGAACATTAAAAGGCTGATTATGCTATGCTTATGCTTAATATGTGTAGGGTGTTTACAGTAATTTCACGTTTAAAGTTGACTATTACAGTTTTTGGGTTTCATCAGTAGATGTGTAGCAGAATGTGTTATCGATCTATTCATGTAGCACAGCGCCATCTATCTTGTGATAGTCGAACTAAAGCAATTTCGGATATCAGTAGTGATTTAAACCGTGACATGTCATTTGCTCAAAAGTTTAATTTCGTTCTCTGTGGGCTTGTTTGTTTGTTGTATTTGTTGGTTACCTTGTTTTGAGGAAAAATCGACATCTTTTTAGTAAAATTAGTGATAGACACAATTTTAATACTAAAAACAAAGACAAATTAGACCAACCATTTTATAGATTAGCTAAAGTGCACACATCTTTCATGGGGTACTGTGTTAAATGTTGTAAAAAAATACCTTGTAATATTAGAATTAAATGAAAGAAAATTTAAAACTTTTATTAAAAGCACCCTTTGTAAACAAGCATTCAGGATAAGAATGCTTGGAAACATGCTGGTCTTGCTCCATAGGGCAATTAAGAGTGTAGACAAAATCAAACTGGTTGATTTATGTATGGATTAAATTTGTGAATGCATTTTTTTTTTGTGTCTTACTTGTACTTTTTTTTCTGTTCGCTTACTATTTCAATATTTGTAAATATGTGAGTATAGTGAGCTTAATATTTAGAAGTTTACCTCTGCTGGTAATACTTTGTTCTATAACTAGTATACCTACTTGGTGCTGCGTCCTCACATATGCATATGAAGTATTTCTTGTATACCAAATATTGTAAAACATTTATTTGAAAAGAGTAACTATGGAGTTCCTTGTCCGTTTTCTTACCTTTGCGAATGAATGCTAGAGTCACTTTATTATGGTAACTTTTTATGATGACGTTCAATTGGCCTAATTGAAATAAACGTTTTGACTTTGACTTTGTTTTTTTTTCTAATTTTGGCAAATACACTAAGTGAAGTGCCACCTTCTACCTACCTTTGGAGGGGACACCATCAAATGACTTCTCCCGCTCTGCATAAAAAAAAATGTGCGCTACATAAAAAAAAATGTGCGTAATTGTAAAATGCGTAAGATTCCAATTCCATCCATTTTTTCATGACATATGCATCTATTAAGATGATTGTGTAGACAGTCATCTTAATTGCACTCAAAACTACAGTTTTGAGTGCAATTTAATGTCTTCATTAAAATTTATCGATCTACAACCCAAACAACAGCCGAGAGATGTCGCTAGTTGTATGTCTGTATGCTGTGTTGTCTTTTTATACTTCATTTATGTGATTACCTTTGTCCTATAGAAAATACTTCCCCTTGTCACTTGGTCTAACAAAACAGTTTTTGTTTTTGTGTTGTTGTCTGATATAGTTATTATAAAAACTGTTTTGTTCATTTATAATCTTGAGACAATGTTGAAAATGTGTGCAATGTAAGTAACCAGAATATCATGCCACACATGCCATTGCTGGACCTCCGAGACAGTTACACTCAAGAAACCTCATAATCTGAGAGCCTTGAACCAGCCTCGTACCTTGTGACTGATAGCCAGTCGTTAACTCAGACAGACATACAGACAGACGGTCAAACACCTAATGACAATAACAATCTATTACTGGAGATATGATAGACTGAGGAATGTTGCTATTTATAACTTAGAATTGTTAATTTAACACACCGCCTATAGACTAAATGTGTCCACACTATTTATGGCCTTATAGTGTGCCTATATCTAAGGTCTGTGGGAAAATCATTACCTACAACTACTTGTGCTAACTACTTGCAACCCTAGGAAGGATCACCTGCCATCTTGGGGCCCCGTCTTCTTTGCTAACATCTCTTCTAGGAGCACGTGGAATACGACGCGCTGTAGACCCGCGCCTGGTTGTTATCAGACGGCGAGCCACCCATCGCTCGCCATCCCCAGGCCCAACATTTTTATTTTTTCTGGATGGGAAATCATAAAATGACTTCTCCCGCTCTGGGCGGAGCGGAAGGGAGTGTCAGACTCTTACTGACTAAAACCCACCCGTGATCCTTTTGCCCTTTGCGTTCCAGGGCTGCGGTGACTGACAGGCCCAACACCTGCCACCTAGATGTGAACTACAGTGCCTCTAGAGAAAGCACTCAATCTTTTGCGCACCCAGGTAGACCGCTGCAAACACAACTTGGCAAAACGGGGTTTAGGGTTGGCCAACCATTTTTTTTATATTGTGAAATGGATTTGCTCTTGACTATAGTCTAGGTCACAGGTGACAGAGACAAAGTCGACGATGGAATGAGCTTACCCAGAAGAAGCCTGTTCACTCGAACTTTGAAGAGATTAGGGTTGAATGCGTTCGGAAACAAAGACGCAGGCAGAGTTCCACTCCGTTGCTGTGCGCATTATTAAATACGATTGAAAACGCTTGGTGCGAATTGGTGGAATTGCAACAAGGTATTAGGGATGGTAGCCTACAGTGCCATCCATCACACACCCACACTCCTCCGTGCTTCGGAAAGAACGTTAAGCCTTTGGTCTCGGTTGTTATGCGTCTGTCTATCTTTGGTAGCTGTTACGGGTAATCTAGTGGCAGATATTCTGTCACCAGTCTTGCCAGCTACCCAGTTTTTGCAGGGTAAGCATGTACTAGGATTGCGGATTTGTTCGAAAGAGTCACCGCGGCCCTGGAACGCAAAGGAGGAACACAGGTGGGTTTTAGTGTCTGACACTCCCTTCCGGCTCTGGTTCAATCCATGGTCCGAAGCACGGAGGCACGGGAAGCGGTCAATGTTAGCGAAGACGGAAGCAGACCGCGCGAGAGAGATCTAAACCTCACGCCTCCGCCGCCGCAACAGAAGAAGACGCTCCGGGCGTCAGGAAATGCAAGGCGATTCCCGGCCACTGTAGGCGCGGGCCTGCGGATGGCCAGCTATGGATGACTCGCCGTCCGATAACAACCAGGTGGGGGTCGACAGCGTGTTTCATGCGTGCCTCAAAGAGATGTCAGCACAGAAAACGGGTCCGCATAGGGTCACCGCGGGCCTGGAACGCATAGGGCCATAGATATAATAAACAAGTGTATTTTATATTTCTATGCATAGGGCACTAGAATAATAATCTTTATTAAAAAAAAATCTTTATCAAAAATCTTTTACACAATATAGTTACAGATTAATAGCCACAAGTAATCTTAAATAAAATAATTATGGTAGTATCCAAAATAACAATGTGTTTAACTAAATTATCAATATTTCAGGACTTATGGTAAATTTATTTTTAACCTACAATTATGTATAATTAGCGAGTTTCCTGAGCTAGGTTTATAAAACCTATGTTTCAGGTCATCACTTAACAAGACTAATCATTTATGGTGCACTAGCTTCTGCCAGCGACTTCGTCCGCGTGGAATATTTACTTTACCCCCGATTTTGAAACTCTCAGCCCGATCGGTTTAAAATTGACAAAAGATAGACATGCTGTTTCGGGATATTTTTTAGATAATTTTATGTAGAACATTTCCGGAATACATGATTTCTATGTAACTTTAACCATTAAGGCTACACACGCGACGGAAGCTTAAAAAATGGAGTAACTTCTTCCGTTTTCCCAACATTTTCCTTCACTGCTCTGCTCCTATTGATTTAAGCGTGATGAAAAGTATACTATAACCTGCCCAGGAGTATGAAGAATAATTGCACCAAGTTTCGTTAAAATCGGTCGAATAGTTTTTGTTTCTATAAAGAACATACAGACAGACAGACAGACAGACAGACAGACAGAAAGACAGACAGACAGACAAAAATTTTACTGATTGCATTTTTGGCACCGGTATCGATCACTAATCACCCCCTGATAGTTATTTTGAAAATATATTCCTTGTACAGAATTGACCTCTCTACAGATTTATTATAAGTATAGATGAATACAAAAATTAAAGAATAACAACTTACGAATTAAACCTTACAATTATACTAGAACTTCCAATAGCTTCTCTGTGTCTGTGTAATTGAGTCTGAATAGATACTCTGATATCAATTTTCTACATTTAATTTAATTTACGCTATAGAAGGAACACGGGTGAGTTTCAGTCAGTGAGAGTCTAACACTCTCTTCCGCTGAAGGGTAAGCGTGTTACCCAGTAACAGGGTTGTCATATCTGTAATTCAGTTATTCGGTTAGGTATGAAGCCGACATGAAATCTCTTCTACCTATTCTAGATATTCTATATTAAATTTTGGAAGTGTGAGGACTCCATGTAAATAACTGGAACTTTTTGGAGCAATTCAAGTCAACCTGTCCACGTCCCGCGTCCCCCTGAAATCATCTATATTTACAAAAGCGAATAAAAAATAGGCACGAAGTCCATTTATACTGCATAGAGATAGTTCAACCTAAGAAATAAAAACAATGAATTTTAAACGGACACGATTTGTGGTCGTGGACAGAGTTTATCGCGCATAATTTTAATTAGTTAGTTCATTAAAAAGCGTATAATTTTATGCGCATAATTCATTTTATTAGTCACCCGGAATTGTTTAAGATAAACAGTGATTGGAGTTTATTGGTTTTCTTCAATAAGAAATATTAGTCTCTATTTTTTATGTTACTGCCTCTTTGGTCTAGTTGTTGCAAACGCTTCTGCGAGATTGAGGTCCTTTTTTTTTTTTTTGGATGGGAAATCATCAAATGACCCCTCCCGCCCTGGGTGGAGCGGTAGGGAGTGTCAGACTTTTACTGACTAAAACCCACCCGTGCTCCTACATGTGCCCTTTGCGTTCCAGGGCCGCGGTAACTCTTTCGAACAAATTCCGCAACCCTAGCAGGCACCGAGCCTATGGGGCCCCTTCCCTGGTGCTGACGGCTCCTTGAGGCGCGCGTGAAGCACAACGCGTCGTCGACTCAGCCTGGTATCGGACGGCGAGCCACCCACGCTCACCGTCCACAGGCATCAGCCACTGCGCAATAGCACAGCGGCCGATTTGCCTCTGGAGGGGGCAGAAATGGGAAACTCTTTCGAACAAATTCCGCAACCCTAGCAGGCACCGAGCCTATGGGGCCCCTTCCCTGGTGCTGACGGCTCCTTGAGGCGCGCGTGAAGCACAACGCGTCGTCGACTCAGCCTGGTATCGGACGGCGAGCCACCCACGCTCACCGTCCACAGGCATCAGCCACTGCGCAATAGCACAGCGGCCGATTTGCCTCTGGAGGGGGCAGAAATGGGACCATTACTGGCACTCCATCTCAGCACCCTCCTGAGTGTTGGGAGTCGCAGCACCCGCAGCAGAAGCGGCAGTGGCGGTGACGGAAGCCGCGGCGGCGGCAGAGGCGGCGGCGGCGGCGGACCTCTTGCCCTTGGTCGGGGCGGATGGCGCGCAGGCCCTTCCCCCAGCCCAGTGCTCGGCCGGCTTGCCAACAGCCGCACATGCACTGCAGTGCGGCGTGGCCTCGCACGAGCCGGCCCGATGACCGGGCTGACCACAGCGGAAACAAAGACGGTCCACCTCCGAGGGGCACATAGCTCCCGTGTGGTTGCCCACATGGCAGCGGTAGCACCTCAGAGGCCTGGGTTCCAGCAGTTTTACCCGCGCAGACACCCACCCCACCAAGAGCCTTCGACCCTCCGACAGAGTTCTGGCCGCCGCCACGGGGCAGCTCACCACAAGGGTTTGCATGCCCGTGTTATCAGGACGGATGGTGCCCGCCTTGACAAGCTCGGCAGAGCACCCCCCAGTCCTGGCGACGGCGGCCACAACCTCCTCCTCCGTCACGGAGTCATCCAGGCCCACTATGCGCATGTCAATGCACCTAGTCGGCCTGGACACTCGGACCTCGTCCGCGGGGAGGACCGCCTTCAGCCTTTCGGCCAGGGCGTCCGCGAACGGGCCGCTCTCCGCTCCGGCGAGCTCGAGCTTCCGGGCACCGGTCAGGGTCCTCCTGATCTCAATGCCCCCGGTGATGCCCAGCTCCCGGAGGTTCACCGCCTCCTTCGCCCGCTTCATAAGGGCGAGGTACGTCACGCCCCTCTGTTCCGCTTCCGGCTGCAGTGTTAAAACTACAGCCGCGGACTTCGGGGCGCGGAACCTCGCCTCGATGGCGTTGGCTTTCCGCCGCTGCCTCTTGGCCTTGCTCCTGGCCGCCTTTTTGGCCTGCCGCTTTTCTCCAGCAACCTGCCACCCGGCCTCGGCCGCAGGAGGGTCCGAGGTTGGGGGTGGGGGCGGCTGGCTGCGCTGATGGCCTCCCGCTTCGAGGACTGTTTCCTCTTAAAGGCCACAGCGCGGATCGCGGCCTCCACGACCTCCTCCAGCTTGGCCCTCTTCTCCTCGGTAGTGGGAGGTACCTCTCCCGGGGACTCCGAGTCGTCGGAGTCGAGAGGAGGCGGACGAGTAGAGGGAGCCCTGCGACCGCTCCCTCCTGGGCGACGCCCCTCCCCCGCCAACCTCTCGGCCCGACGCTCCACCTCCCGGGTAGAGGGAGCCAGCCCCCTCCCTGCCTCACAACCCCTGCCCCGCCTGGCGGTGGGGATCTTGCGGGCGGAGGCAAACTCGCCCTCGGAGGACGACCCGCTGTCATCCTCCCGTCTGGGCCGCTTGCGGAAGAGCTTGACGCCCTCCACAGCAGCCCCCCCTCCTCTGTCTCCAGAGCCCGCCGAGCTGACCGTTACTAGGTCTGGCGCGGAGCCGGAATCCGACTCCGCACCACCCCGGCGCTCAGGCGAACCCTCCTCTACGCAACCGTACGCCATCAGCTCCTTAACGGAAGCGGACTCGGATGACGACGATTGGGAGCCTCCTCGGCTCGTGTTGCCACTGGCAAGCGGAAGGCGTTTGGTGCCCACCCCAGAGTACGGAGGGCAGCCCGCCGAAGCGGGGTGGGATTCCCCGACCGCTGAGCAGTCGGGACCCACCTGGGGACTCATTTTACAAAGGCCTTGTTGATCCATCTTTTTCCTTTTAGAGGGTGCGGTCCCTTACTCCTCCGCCCTTTCTCCATCACAGGGCTCTCCTCCCACCCGCTCACTGCCTTCACAGCCACGTCTGATGAGCAGACGCGTACCAGAAGGCAGTGAGCGGGATTCCTCGCGTGTGTGTCTCTCTTGGTCTGGTCCCTCACTTGCGACCTTCCGGCATGAGTGGCTCTACCGGGAAAGCTCGCAAGATCATTGAGACGCTCAAGCCCCACCACGACGACAACGTGGAGACACATTCGGTGGGGGAGAGATTGAGGTCCTGGGTTCCAATTCTGGGTAGGGTAAATTATTATTGTTTTTTTGTTTCCAGGTTTTTCTCAGTAGGAAACTGGAGTCTGGATTTGCGCTTGGTTGATCTCAATAAGCTTTACTTCTCCCTGTTACATTGCTCGCGTGGAATCATAACTATCTTTAAGTAATTATAATAACTACCTACTAATGCCAAAAAGCAAAAAATAAATTAATATTCTTATATAAAATTAAATGATACATAAATGATATTAATTATGTAAGTAGGTTGTAAAAACACTTTTAAAAATCAATCAATCAAAAAATCAATAACCATCAAACAAAAAAAAAATCAATCAATCAAACAACAATCAATCAATCAACCAACAAAACAATCAATTAATCAATGAAATCAACCAATCAATAAACAATGAAACAAACAACAACAACAACAACAACAATCACAACAATCTTTTTTGCTGTTATAAACTAGATGAGGCCGGTATTTCCTAGCTGACTGACTGATTGGTTACGTTCTTGACTTTTTTATTATCGAACTTTTCTGTTTTTAGTTCCCAGGGAACTAAAAACAGAAAAGTTCGATAATTTTCATGCGTTATCAATACTCGTTTCTTCTCTGTACAATTTGCCTTTCAGAGTTTATCTACCTACATCTTCAATATAATCGTTCCCCACTAACTTCCCATCCTAATATTATTTAACTTTAATTTAAAAGATACCCAATTAATTATATCTAATTAAGTATCATTGGCACGTTTTCCTCGTGAAATCAATTCGTGGAACTATCGAATTAAATAACTAGTATTATGAAATACATCTTATTGGTTTCATCATGCCTACTTACATACCAACGTAAACTGGAAATAGCTGGACTGTTAGGTCATAATCATAGCTCGTGAAATAAGTCTATTTGATGTATTCATAGTGGTGGCCGAGTGGTAACGGCCCCGACTTACGAATTGTAGGTCGCGGGTTCGAACCCAGCCAGGCAAATTACTTTGTGTCATTTCTTTCATCACCACTGCTCTCAAAACGGTGAAGGAAAACATGTCCTAGAACCAAAAATTCGAAGATATGTGACATTCACCAACCCGCACTGGGCCCGCGTGATGGATTACGGCCCATTCCCTCTCCTAGAGAGGGGGCCTATGTCCCAGCAGTGGGAACGTTAAAAGGCTGATTATGTTATGTTATGTTATGTATCCACTGTCTTTGGAGTGTTAATTGTGTTTTACATGAAATTACGAATTTTCCGGGATGTAAGTAGGTAGGTCTAAGATTTCTACATGGGTTTATACCTATACTCAAAAATCATACAGTGCCCTTCGCGTCCAATATAATAATGCATTCAGGGTGCTGATGGGGTTGCCTCGATACTGCAGCGCATCAGGGATGTTTGCTGAAGCCCATGTGGACTGTTTCCATGCGGTGATGCGGAAGCGGTGCGCATCCTTGGTCCGCGGGGTGCGGGGCAGCGCCAACAGCATCCTATCTATCTATGATAGCTAGCAGGCTGGACTGTGAGTTTGTGAACCACTGCTGCAGGGTTTCGGCTGGGCCTGTCACCTGGCAGCAGTGATGTCACGATCTGATTGTCTTTTTTATGTCCTTGTGTTTTACTAATATAGTTTTTAAGTACATTGTTACTAACACCTATGAGTCTTGTTGCTCGAAATAAATAAATATTACCTTGATTGCTCTAATCAGTACCTTTTTTTCTGGTGTCAGACTCTTACTGACTAAAACCCGCCGATGTTCATTCAGATGCCCTTTGCATTCTAGGGCCGCAGTAGTTCTTTCGAATAATTCCGTAACAACTATCTACTTTACATGGTGCGGGTGTCGATGACCATTTTTTTCTGGATGGGTAATCCTCGGATGACTTCTCTCGCTCTGGGCGGAGCGGAAGGGAGTGTCAGACTCTTACTGACTAAAACCCACCCGTGATCTTTCTAGTGTCCTTTGCGTTCCAGGACCGCGGTGACTCTTTCGAACGAATTCCGTAACCCTAGCCCGTCTTCTTTGCTGACGGCTCTTTGAGGCGCGCGTGGAACACGACGCACCGTCTACCCGGGACTGGTTGCTATCGGACGGCGAGCCACCCATAGCTCGACGTCCGCAGGCCCGAGTGTCAATGACCCTTCCTAACCTACCCTACCTACCCTTTCTGCCCAGAGCGTGAGAAGTCATTAGATGATTAATATGAAAAAATAAGACTTCGCAAATTGTCTTTATTTTAGATTTCAATGGTCAAATAGTCAAAGCATTTATTTCAAATAAACCCTTTACAGGCACTTTTGAATTGTCAAGTCGAAAGAGGTGAAGCTATCTGCACGTTCCAAAGCGTAGATCTCTATGGAGAAGAGCGTACAAGAAACTCCACGGACACTCTTTTAAATCATGTTCTGTATTACATAATTTTGGTTATATTCTGTCTTAAGTGAGCGCTACCTACTTTTAGTCTAACCCAGACCTAAAAATAGCATACGAAACATCACAAATAAATATTCCCTGCGTAAATAGCCGACTATCAGACTAATTAACCGGCGGTTATTTATTGTTAACACGTTGAAGTCAATTTATTATTAACTTGTTAAAAACAATAACAAACATGTCGTCCGCGGGTCAAGCGCACCTGGTTTATGATGGTCGGGTTATTTCCACGAATAATGCGGATACAATACACATGTAAACATCAGACCAATCAATCCGTACTATCACTAAATAAATCCTTATTAATATTAAGAACTAGTAGCACCCCGCGATTTCACCCGCATAAGTGTCGATCCCGTGGGAATATCGGGATAAAAATTATTCTATATATTATTCCTAGTTATCAACCATTTGTGTGCCAAATTTCATCTAAATCCGTTCTGTAGTTCTTGCGTGAAAGAGTAACAAATATCCATCCATACTTACAAACTTTAGCGTTTATAATATTAAGTAGGATAACGCACATCTGTTGTCCGTACAGTCGCGTTCAAAAGTTTTGGCGGCTAATTAAAAATATATATTAAATTCAACTTGTGACTATTAATGAAACAGCTTGTTGATGTGGAAATCATTATTTTTGTTCCCTTAATTTTAATTCTTGAAGTAATTATTGCATCAAATCACAGATCAAATTTCTTACCTATAAATATTATAAATTATTTGCAGGCTGTGTAGTGTAGTCATTATTATTTAAATCACATATCAGTTTTTCATCTAAGTCTTACATATAATGATTATTATCTATAATGCGGAAGTTCGGATGGATGGATAGATGGATATTTATTAGTCAATCACGCCAAAAAGGGTAAACAAATCTGGATGAAATTTGGCACGGAGATAGATAACAGTCTGGAATAGCACATAGGCTACTTTGTATTCCGATAGTATGTTTCCTTGGGGTAATTTCCGATATTCATGCGATTGAAGCCGGTAGCAGAAACTAGTGTTAGATATTTCTCGTTTGTATTTTATAATATTCTATTTCCGTCTACCTAGTTATCAATAAACGTGGACAGCAAATATATTTGTGCACGTTCATTATTATACAATGTGATCTTAATATAACAACGTACAATCATGCTTGAAGGCCAAGATTAAATGATAAGCGAATGACGGTAGGTATTTTGGAGCGTCTAGCATGATCACGAGAAACTCAGACAGTTTGTAAACAATCGTATTTGAAAGGGATTTTCCTACGTAAGGCACACTACACAATACTCAGCTGTATTACAACAGCTGAGTATTACTCGTATTGTGTGCTTCGCAAAGGAAATTCTTGCTACGTAAGAATCAGTTTATGTATTTAGAATTGATCAAAGACTAGCTTATCTATTATCTAGTAGGTAGGTACTTCTGGTTTTACAAATTATAGTCTACTAGTTACTGCACGCTACTTTACCCGTGCGCAAGTCAAAAATTGTACTGAAGAATATATTAAAAAAAAAACACGACTGCCATGTCAAAAAGTGAATTAAAAAAATTAAAAACAAGATACATAATAATTTATAATCTTTTCATTTCAGTCGCGGGACCTGTAAAGAACTAGTAAAGATACAAATTATTATCTATCGTGTTTAAAATTTTTGGCCTGTTTTTTTTTATTTCGTACCGTTTTGCAAGCTTTAGACGATGACAGTACATATTATGTAGTCTAATTTTCATGAAAACAAAATATTTTGGTACTTTTATTTATGAAACAAGGCTCGTACTATTTTTTTTTTACTTTGTTACCCGGGGTAACTCAACGCTTCTAACACACACCAGATTGATATCGCTTAAGCCGTTAATAAGTTATGGTGGAATATAGAAACTCACAAATATACATATAGGTATACATACATACATGAACCCTGAAAACATAACACTCCTTTTTTGGGTAGTCGTGTAAAAAAGGTGTCCTACATCTTCCAGGAATGTCCTAATCGTCTGCTTGTCAGGGTTTCGGAATTTGTTCGAACGAGTCACCGCGGCTCCGAAACGCAAAGGGGAAATTAGGAGGAACATAACCGTGTTCCTCCTTATCCATGTGTGTATTTTATTAAACACAACCGGGCTTAGTCAGTAAGAGCCTGATACTCCCTTCTGCTCCATTCAGTGCGGAATCATTTGATGGTTTCCCAAACTTACAAAAAAACCCGTTTGCTCAGTAACCTGTATGATCCAAAACTGTTCAGTCTTGAAGAGGTAATAATCAAACAGACAGACTGAGCTACTTTCCCATTTATAATATTGAGAATTTATGAGTTGTTGTGATAATTATGTGACCAGTTCTACTAATATTTAAGCAGCATCATCAACAGCCTGTTGCAGTCCACTGCTGGACATAGGCCTCTCCAACGGCACGACACTAGATCTGTTTTCGGCTTCTCGCATCCAGTGGCCGTACTACGAAGTGCCAATGCCATCATGATTCAGTGTGACGGAAAGGGATAGTGCTATTCGTCTTGTGTAACTCCGTCCCTCTTACATTTTTGACAGATTACGGCTGACATGCGAATCCGAACGTTGTTTAAAAAATACGTAGGACAAACTGTGTATTTTTATGCAAAAAAATACGTAGGTAGCAGAAATGGCCCTCAGATTGCCGTGAAGTTGCAGTTTTTGCTAACAACATACTAAAGCCTCGTATCCCATTCGTAATCGACGTCATTCTCTTCGTTCATCAATCCTACTAATAGATTCTATAAAGTATCGTCCACTAGGCAACATTTGATGCGCAACACGCGACGCTTAACATCAGCAACGTTCCACAACGACGCGCGACGTGCCAGCAGAACAAAAAATCATCATCATCTTCCTGCCCCCATCCCATGTTACTTGGGGTCGGCGCAACATGTTTTTTTCTTCGATTCTGTCTTGTCAGCCGTCACGCTATCGCCAGCAGATCAAAAAATGTGCCAGTTAAAGTTCCTTGTTGCCGTTCAACATGATGAGCAACATGTGAGCTCTTCAAATGTTGCCTAGCGGACGAGGCTTTATAATATTTAGCTATTTGTAGGATTGGATGAAGAGAATGACGCCAATTACTAAAGGGTAGAACATACAAGAGCACGTTGATCTTGTGATTCTTACTCGTACAAGTGTAACTGCTGAGAAGTTTAAGACTCTTAAATGAGTTGTAAAAATGGAACAGGGCCCCAAGTCTGCTGTTTTTATAAATTCGTCATTCGAACACGATCCCATTGTCATTTTGCTAAAAGTTCGTAATCTGCTAAATTCATAATGGTCGATCATTGGTCGGCCTCGTAATACTTTTTGATAACCGAGCTATTAAAAGAAATGACTACAGAATGACGTTCTAATGGTAGGAAACGAACTGTCAAAATTTTAGCAGAATACCGCATACGTCTGTCATTCATGTGTCATTATGCACGAGATTACAATTCTATGGAGTGTCAGTGGTTGACCATTGGAAAGTCATAGTGACGCTTGTATATTAGTAGATTACCAAACTTGTAAAAATCAACCATTATGAAATCAATGATAGACCATTCTGACACTATTGTAATAGCAGACTTGAGGCCCAGGAAGTAGTATCACTAATCTGGCGCTTCAGTAATTCGTCATATCCAGTAATCCACCACCCCACCGCCCAAGCAGCCGAGAAACATTTTTTAGACACGGACAGCTGCAAAAATAAGTGTATGGATTATTTAAATACTAGCTGCTGCCCGCAGCTTCGCCCGCGTGAATGTCGGAAATTATCCCAAAGGAACATAATCCTGGGATAAAAAGTATCCTATGTTACTTCTAGTACCTCCCAGAATATGTGTACAAAGTTTAATGATGATTCGTCAAGTAGTTTTTGCGTGAAAGCGTAACAAACATCCACGCTTTCACATTTATAATATTAAGTAAGGATTTAAATATGTATTTTATTAGTAAAATTATCATAAAGAAAAGAGTACGTAGTCCATAAATACATGTAAATGAATACAGTTAAACAGCACGGACGTTGGAAGGCAGTATTTCCGTTACAATAATGTTGAAGTTTTAGGACTTAAATTAGGGCTAAAATTTTCCTACAATTTACCCAGACGATTCCACACGGAGAGTATGTACCTACCTACAAAGATTTAATTGGTGCCTACTGAAATTATTCTGTCTACCTGTTTTTCTAGAGTTAATGAGGTAAACAAGTTCTGAGTGGACGTAAACAATTTAATGGCATCGATACATTTATTTAAATCATGCTCTGATAAAGGACGTGCTATTTTTAGATATCATTTTATGAAATGCCAATGTTGGATTGTATGTCTACCCCGCTATACTAAAAAAATGCTGCAGTTTCGTTTCCGTTTTGGTCTAGTGGCCGCAAGTGCTGAGAGGCGGTCCTGAGTTTGATTCGAGTTATGTCGGTAATTATTTCAACCGAAACATGTCCAGCGTTGGACATAATTATATCGATTTTCCACAAGTGTGCCAACCTTCCAACGCTGAGTCTTCCGAAAGGGAACGTGCAGATACTATATGTGGCAGCACAGTCGCGTCAATGTCAAGTATATTTTACTTATAAGTTTCAAATTTGTTACGCTAGATGGCACAGTCTATTTCGTGCACGTTCCCCTAAACAGACGGTGCAGGAAGTATAGGTGGCAGCACCGGTCAAATATTTACAACGTAAAAGTTTCAGATTTGCAACACTAGATGGCATAGTCTACGCCGTGCACATTGCCTGTACGTGATTGCCACTCCAGAACCTTTTAACCACATCGACTATCCATCTTGGTAAAGTCTTTGTTATCAGGGAAAAAAAGACGGGATTTAGTTGTAGCAGTTTGGAGTCAGTATTAGTAATCGGTTGATGGAATACATATTTGTAATCGCTCCCTGTTATATGGCATAAGCATAATCAGCCTTTTAACGTTCCCACTGCTGGGACACAGGCCTCCTCTCTAGGAGATTGAATGGGCCGTAATCCACCACGCGGGCCCAGTGCGGGTTGGTGAATGTTACCTACATGTCTTCGAATTTTTGATTCGAGAACATGCCGGTTTCCTCACGATGTTTTCCTTCACCGTTTTGAGAGCAGTGGTGATGAAATTAATTACACAAACTAATGCGCCTGGCTGGGTTTGAATACGCGACCTACAATTCGTAAGTCGGAGCCGTTACCGCTCCGTCACCATTGATCAAGATCAGTTATTCGCCAAGAATTCAAGAAGAACTTCCTCGAAGATACAGACGAATGACTCAATATCTGAGGTTAAGAATTTGCACCCGGAGATCGTCTCGGACTTTGTCGCCCGTTATCTTGTATTCGTTATTTTGTTTGTGAAAAATATTGTAATTATACAAATACCGTTGATGATATAATAATAATATAATAATATATATTTATTTCTCCTCACAAAAACAGACCTCACATAATTACAATGTTACTTATATCTATTTAAATACAGGTATGTGCGTAGTCTAGAATATGTGAGGAGCTGGTGTCTGAGGTAGGCATGAAAATACCTGTATTACAGATCACCAGGTCCCCACCCACGGAAAGAACAAGACCAGTTGTATTTGAGTGGTACTGATATCTTGACACTTTTTGATATAAGGAGCATTTATACATTAGGAGAAACTGGGGTAGTAGTTAAATTAAATTATTAGCCTTTTAACTGAATATAAAAGCAAAAACAAACGCCTCAGTGTGTATGTATGTAAGTGTGTTGTGTCAGGTGTTTTCGTGTTTGTATAAGTGGTGGGCGTGTAGATGTATGTTTGTATGAGTGTTCCTTACCTGTGTATTCTTGTTCATATATATATTTGAGGTATACTATAGGCAATACTTATTGGTGAAGTAGGTTTTCTGTAAGGTTGTAATCTAACTCCTTCAACCAATTCGCAACCAAATATTTGCATTTAATTGTTGGTAATGAATATATTGAGAGAATCCGATTTAATTTATTATATAAGTTAGAACCCTGGTAACAGAAAAAATTATGTGCAAACCTAGTTTTGAACGCAGCTGTTGTGCAAACTCTATCCTTACGTCGCTGATTTTTGAGTTTATCAGGTTCATACTTTAACAGAGAGTGTTGTTTCGTTACAGTATATAGGATGAAAAGCTGTCGGACCGTCAATACTTCCCATTTTTTATAAAGATCACACGTGGGATGATAGAATGGCAGGGACAAACTAACTTTTAGAAGTATTCTTTGCGCTCTCTCAATTTTTAAAAAATGTGTTTTACATGCACCGCCCCAAGAGGTGATGCAGTAAGTTAGAAGTGACTGGCAGAGGGCAAAATACACTGTTTTTATCACGTTCATTTGGGCAATATGTCTTAGAGCCTTAAAAATTACGATTAGCTTCCGTACTCTTGCCGCAAGATGGTCTATATGTTGGTGAAAGTTTAATTTGCTGTCAATTATCACACCCAGGTACTTAGTTAATGCTGTGTTTGTAAGATTGGGGCACGAACAGTCACCATCATTGAGATTCGAACATGAGTGAGAAATTATACGATGTGAGGGATCAGGCTTATCGACGATTTTCATGGAGAAGGTTATGTAATTTGTCTTTGCAACATTTAGCGTTAGAATGTTTTTATACAACCACTTAGTTACAATGTTCATCCCCGTCTGTGCATTTGAAAAAGCGTCATCCCAGGATTCACCACAGAATAGCAAAGCTGTATCATCTGCAAAGGTAATTATCTTGGCGTTAGGGATTTGCATCTGACAAAGGTCGTTTATGTACACAAGGAAGAGTGTGGGTCCCAGGATACTTCCTTGGGGAACTCCAAAAGTCACTGGGACCTCCTCGCTTATGATATTACCTATTTGGACACATTGTGTTCGTCCAGTCAGGTAATCCTGTAAAAGTTTTAACTGAAGGTCCCTAACACCAAGGCATTCTAGCTTCTTAATTAAAATTGGGACAGAGACTGTGTCAAATGCCTTCGCTAAATCTAAAAATATTCCTATTGTCTTCTTTTTAGTATCGAAATTATTAACTATGTAATTTGTCAGTTCAAACACTGCATCTGATGTGGATCTTTTGGCTCTAAATCCAAATTGTGATTGGGATAAAAGATTTTTATCTTCCAAATATTTTACTAATCTATTATTAATTATCCTTTCCAAGATTTTTGAAAGAGTAGGGAGAATAGAAATTGGTCTATAATTACTAACACAGCCTCTGTCCCCATTTTTATGGATGGGATGAATTCGCGACTTCTTGTAGGTGCTAGGGAATACTCCAGTTGAAAGTGACAAGTTACAGATGTACGATATCGGGGACGTTAGGATGTCCTTGTTTGCCTTTATAATTTCTCCAGATATCATATCCAGGCCAACCGAGCAGTCACTTTTTAACCCTGCTATAAGCATCCCAACCTCATCATCATCAGTAGGTAAAAGAGTAAAAGAATGACAGCATGAATCTAAAGTATGGGGTTCGGGTGCGGTAGAGGAATTATTTTTGTTTAGGTTTTCGGCTAAAGTTTTGCCAACATTTGCGAAGTAATGATTTACATCATTTGCTGATTTTTGCGGATCATTTGTGCATATTAACTCTAATGGGATCTCTTTAGGTTTATTTGAATAGGCGATCTCTTTTACAACTTTCCAAAGTTTTTTGCAGTCTTTGCCTGCATTTTGGAATTGAAGTTTCTCAAAGTCCCTCTTAAGTTTTTTTAATAAGGAAGAGCAAAAGTTTCTGTATCTTTTATATGTAGTCTTTAGTATTTCATTGTCTGGGTTTTTTTTAAGTTTTTTAAACAGGTTGTCACGGTTTTTAATACACTTCAAGATACCCGGGGTTATCCACGGTTTCAAGATTTTTTTTCGTCTGGAAATGTTCACCTCCTTAGAGTTGGCCGTAATGGCTTTTTGAAGTATTTTCTGAAAATAAGCTGCTGCCTCGTTAGCATCTTTAATTGTGTACAAAAAACTAAAATCAATGGTTTTTAGTTCTGCGTTTAAACGTTCAAAATCTAAGCATTTAATAATTTTAGGAGGTTTTTGTCTAGAAGAGGTGGCAATGTATAAAACAACACTGTTATGATCAGTCAAAGATGTTTGGAGGATAAGACAACGAGCCGTTAATTTAGTCTTAAGTAGTACATGATCCAAACATGTTTTATTATGTGTCGGAAATGTGATATGTGTACATGTGTAATATGATAATACCTGTCACGTAATTTTTTTGAAGTTCAGTTAAAAACTTGAGATATGAATCACACGCATAAAACGTTTTGGAAATGTCACCGGAAAAGGCCAATTTCTTAAAATTATAAAATAGCTTGAGAGATTGTAAACTTTCGATTAATTGCCAACTGAACATTTGGAACAGTTTTTACGCATCAACATTTGATATTCTCGGAATGACTTCGAGAGATTATAGACTATCAAATTCAGATGCGTAAAAATTATCCCAAATGTTAAGCTAACAATTTATCGAGAGTTTATAATCTCTCAAAATATTTTATAATCTAACGCATTTTACAAAGGTGTGTAAAGGGTGTAAAGGTGTGTGGGTTATCTTTCTTGTTTTTATTAATTTTTTAGTTTACTTTTTATAGATAAAGGTACGGAACCCTTCCTGTGCGAGTACGACTTGCACTTGGCCGGTTTTCGTTATTTTCTTTTCCTTGGGTTTGTTTTCAGTTAAATGTGAATCATGGCTACCCCTTTTTATTTATTACATTTTTATAATTCTAGCCTCATTCTAGTTAACGCTTCTAACGATACCAAATTCATTGGTCTCCACTCTATAATTCGTTTACCCCAACGGTTGTCGGTTGTACGACTAATATGGCCAGCCCACTGCCACTTCAGCTTACTAATTCAGTGGGCTATATCGATGACCTTGCTTCTCTGACGGATCACCTCATTTTTGATGCGATCCCTCAGAGACACACCGAGCATAGCCCTTTTCATAGAGCAGCTCGCTGAGCGACTTTGAGCTTGTGGAACATACGAGCCGTCAATGTCCACGTTTTGGCTCCGTATGTCATGACGGGTAGGACGCACTGATTGAAGACTTTCTGAAGAGAGTCTTTAGGCAGTGTGGGATCGACGATGTAAAGACTCGACGTAGCTTGTTGCACGACGAGTTGTTTCTACCTAACTGCAATGTCTGCCCGAGGTACACATATTTTTGAACAACATGGAGAACGGCACCGTGAATCGCAATCTGTTCCGGTAGAACGTGATCCGCTCGATAAACACTAATTATTATCAGATGTATCTACAAATACCTACCGTTAATTCCAGTACTCGTGTCTTTCAATAATCTTATCCATACTTATGAACTCAGCAAGTTTTTCACTAAAAATAGGTATCTACATATTATCTAAATTAACTGATTGATTATTTTTAAATAGTTCTTTATTTAATCCGTGACATTTTCGTGAAAATCAGTAGTACATGCGTAAATAGATAAGGTTTCACATAAGTAGGTCACGTCTATTAAAGAAAGAGAAGGTACTTGCTATTTTTTTAAGAGAGCAGTGGTGGCCGAGTGGTAGCGGCCCCGACTTACGAATTGTAGGTCGCGGGTTCAAACCCAGCCAGGCACATTACTTTGTGTAATTAATTTAATCACCACTGCTCTCAAAATGGTGAAGGAAAACATCGTGAGGAAACCAGGCTCGTCCTAGAACCAAAAATTTGAAGACATGTGACATTCATTAACCCGCACTGGGCCCGCGTGGTGGAGTACGGCCCATTCCCTCTCCTAGAGAGGAGGCCTGAGTCCCAGCAGTGGAAACATTAAAAAAATGCTGATTATGCTTATGCTATTTTTTTTTATATCTACACTATTATTGTACAAAGAAAAGATTTCTATTTTTGTATTTTTGTAACGAATTAACTCAAAAACTACCAAGCCGATTTCGAGAAATTCTTTCAACATTAGAATGCTGCATTATCCCTGTGTAAAATAGGCTATATTAAAATAAATAATTATTGTAACATAAACTCAACTTATTTATTTTGACCATCCATTACATGAATAAACTCAATACCTAATCTTTATAGGAAACGAAGGAAACATCTTTGCCCTGTTCCATAACAGAGCAAAGATCTGTCAGAACAGGCTATAGTAAATAAATAAATAATATAAATACATAGTAGAAATGTTTTCATGACATATGCATACAATTTTGAAACCTAGGAGCTTAAATTTATCACCTTTGAGGCGGGTCTCGAATGGGTTAAAAATATTGTTACAGAAAACTTCTTGTTGGGCGGCAGCCAAGGGTTCTTCCATATCCTTGGGTTGCGGAATGCGAAATATATATAATATATATATATATATATATATATATATATATATATATATGTATGTTATAAATATTTTTCACGCGGGCGGAGTTGCGAGCAACAGCTAGTAAGTTAATATAGGTATTTTGTTTCTATAATTAGTTAATTAATTAGAATATTATTTTGTAGGCGTGTTTTTCTTAGTGTAATAGGGTTAAAGGTTGATTGGTAGATATTGTGAATATGTTATTTTTAAGTAGAGGTCTTTCACGCGTCTCGTTAAGAATTTTATCAGCTTGAATAGGTGCACACCTCAACGTAGTGATTTCAATAACTTTAAGAAATAAACAAGAAAAAAATGCACTTGGGTAATGTATGTCTTCCAAAAAGAAATTGACTTCCAGAACAGACTTCTTGAGAAAAGTGGTGGCCGAGTGGTAACGGCCCCCAATTTACGAATTGTAGGTTTTTATTGTTCTCAAATAGTACACGTTCGTTCTTTTTTACAACTAGCTTCTGCCCGCGACTTCGTCCGCGTGGAATAGTTACTTTACCCCTTTTATATTTTGAAACTCTCAGCCCGATCGGTTTAAAATTGACAAAGTTTCATACAAACTTTCATCCCCTATTTTATCCCCTTGGGGGTAGAATTAATCAAAATCCTGTCTTAATTTGGCATCTACCTGCATGCCAAATTTCAGCCCGATACGTTCAGTGGTTTGGGCTGTGCGTTGATAGATCACTATGTCAGTCAGTCAGTCACTTTTGAGTTATATATATTTAGATTTAACTCGCCAAAAGTAATTAGTGTGCTGGCAAGAATCGCTTGATAATATACAAATAAGTGTTATTTGATAACCAACCTTAAAACTATCAACTATGCAGTACTTCGCTCAAGGATCAGTCTGCAGAGTTGATAGTTTTAAGGTTATATGCCTTCCTGAAGCCAGTTCTAAAAGTTCACGCAGACGAAGTCGCAGATAGAAGCTAATTTATTAACGAAATAAAAAGAGCTCACTGGGATAACAATATGCTAGTATCACGATTTCAATTAATACTGATCTAGAGGAAACTGAAAGTGATAATCAAAACACATTTGACGCGAGCGAAGCCGCGGGCGGAGGCTAGTAAGTAGATAGAACATGAACGGAGGCATTTCTATTTGCTCCTGATTGTACTTTCCAAACAAAAGGTTGACCAAACGGGAAAGAATATAGGCATTTTCAAATGTTGACGAATCGGGAATGAATGTATGAAGATTAAAATCTTGACCAAACGCCACTAGCGTTCTTAGTTGTTTTTAAAACTTTTGACATGTTGTCGAATCGGGAATGTGACATAACGGGAAGTAGCCAAAAATACAAAGTAGGCTTTATATTTCTGAAAATATCTGCACAAATTATTTGGTAAAAAGATAATAGAATTGCGCGTTAAACGCAAATAACGCACGATATTGCCTCACCGCTGGCTTTATCTTTTCGTTACATACCCGGATTCGAACCAGCGACCGTTGCGTGGTAGCCGTTAGTTGCTAAAAGCCTTATCTCTGCTCGACGTTACTAACGAAAAACCAAGGTTATTTTCCGTTAGGTGTGATGATAACGCCATATGATATAATGATGTACAATCGAAATTTTCTGTATATTTCCATTCGGTAAGAGAACCTTCACGCCGTTATGATAAGCCTTTTCTATTATATCTTAATTTAAGAGAGGTCAAAAAACAAAACCCTGCTATCCGCTGCTGAACTTTGCAAGATAAGTCTGCTCGGGAATTCATTCCAAATGAACTTACAGGGAAAACAACAAAAAAACAAGATTTAAAATTGATTGAGTCAGGCGTTACTTTGCGGAAATCCATTTTAAATTTGAAAATGAAAACAATATATCTAGTTTTAATTTCCGCGAATATTAGTGGGTTGCAGGTATGCACCTCCCTCCCGCCCGCTATATTATGCACATGCAAGATTACTGGGCAAATGCAAGGATTTTAAGCACATGCAGGAAGGCAATGCAAAACCCAACACCATTACCGACACGTGTTTCGCCTCTCCACGAGGCATCCTCAGGGGACGTGTTGACTCGCTGACCGTTGAGTTGCGACTGAGCATTTAGTGTGTGGATGTCGCTACGTCCCCGCTAGGGGACGTGGCGAGCGGTCACGGGGCTGTGCCCCCTGGCCGCGGGTGCACCCCTCAGCCCGTAAATGCGGGCTCGTCGTTAGGGCGTTATCAAAATAACTTAGATTTTCGGGTTAACGCCGACTAGAAAAGTGATAGCAACGTTAACCCGAGTGTATAATGTTGTGTTACTGCAGGCGTTGTCGCGCCACTGTGTACAGCGCACAGCGAACGCTTCTTCACGACACCTCGGCGGTCGGACCCCGCCAGGTGAGACCCCCAGTTGCCTGAGGGAGGCCCAGCGAGGAACGACCAGCGACAGAGGTGCCGACTTTGTTGACACGCCCGCAGTAATATGTAATCCCCGTCCGCCCCGCGCACAGATCGAGCCGTTTGCGGTTTGGACTGCGAGAAGGTATTATGTTTGTGTGTGAGCGGTCGTGTAGTGTGAGTACTACCGCCCAGTGCATTTGCACCGAATAGCGCTTCCACTACGCCAGTATTCGGTGCGTGAGTTCGAGTGAATGTCGAGAGATGCATGTTGTGTGTGCGTTGCGCGGCTTGCCTATATTAACTTAGAACAAGCCGCGCTTCGCCGTGCGAGTTGCGTGTGGAGTCTTATTGTTTGAGTGGGCCGCGTGTTGAGTGATGCGGCCTACTCAGGCGTCAATCCGGAGCGACTGAGCATTTAGTACAAGGCACCCCCCTTTTATACACTGCCACCGTTGGTTATTTGTGTACAACTACCCACAAACATTCGCAGTAAAGGGGAAGAAACCAAATTCGTCTGGTCATTCAACAGTGCAAAATTATTATTATTACTATGTTTAAAAATCTCTAATTGTTCTAAAACACACAGCCGGAAACCCTTATCACAAATATGTAGTATATTAAAACTATTGTTGTCGCGCAAAGAATGGCCGGTATCAATTAGATGTTTCGCGAAATTCGATTTGTCCGAATGGCCATTTCTATACGCGGCAACATGTTCCCCATACCTTATGTCAAAGTTTCGGCCCGTCTGACCCACATACACCCCGTTGCATTCATCACAGACCAGCCTATACACCCCAGACTTTTTACTATTTTCTAAAATATCTTTTCCGTTACAAATACGGCGTATATTCTGGTCCGTTCTGAACGCTACATAAACGTTGTTTTTTCTAAGTAAATTACTAATTCTATCTGAAATGGGGCCCATATAGGTCAGACTGGCCACATATCTATTAATATTAGTACGCGGACATGCATATAATAGTGAACGAACCCTTTCTTTCTGCTTTTTACTAATTAAACTGTCTACCATTGACTTTGAGTAACCGTTAGAAATTGCGATCTGGTAAATAATATTAAGTTCTTTTACATAATTTTCTGCTGAAAGGGGGAGGGCAAATAATCTATGAATATAGCTGCGGAAGGCGGCTAATTTATGTTGAAGAGGGTGACAAGAAGAGGCTGGTATTGTCGTGTCAGTGTGTGTCGGCTTTCGATAAATTTGGAAATCTAAGTCACTATTGTGTTTTGTGATAGTTAAATCCAAAAAGTTAAGGGAGTTTTGGGACTCTAATTCTAATTTAAATTTAATTTTTGGGTGAGTTTTATTTAGTTTTTTAACAAAAAGGTCTATCTGTCGAACGGTACCATTCCAGCAGATAATTATGTCATCTACATATCTAAAATAAAACAGAATATTAGGTTCGTTCACTATATGTTTACATTCAAAGTTATCCATAAAAACCTCCGCCATTAGTGGACTTAAAGGCGACCCCATAGCCAACCCTTCCTTTTGAATATAATATTGGTTATTAAATCTAAAATAATTTTGTTTCATGCAAATACTAGTGAGGTTAAGTAAATCCGCAATTTCCCCAGGATGTAACCGTTGCTTCTCAAATTGGATTGGATTGGGTTGGATTTGCATGAAACAAAATTATTTTAGATTTAATAACCAATATTATATTCAAAAGGAAGGGTTGGCTATGGGGTCGCCTTTAAGTCCACTAATGGCGGAGGTTTTTATGGATAACTTTGAATGTAAACATATAGTGAACGAACCTAATATTCTGTTTTATTTTAGATATGTAGATGACATAATTATCTGCTGGAATGGTACCGTTCGACAGATAGACCTTTTTGTTAAAAAACTAAATAAAACTCACCCAAAAATTAAATTTAAATTAGAATTAGAGTCCCAAAACTCCCTTAACTTTTTGGATTTAACTATCACAAAACACAATAGTGACTTAGATTTCCAAATTTATCGAAAGCCGACACACACTGACACGACAATACCAGCCTCTTCTTGTCACCCTCTTCAACATAAATTAGCCGCCTTCCGCAGCTATATTCATAGATTATTTGCCCTCCCCCTTTCAGCAGAAAATTATGTAAAAGAACTTAATATTATTTACCAGATCGCAATTTCTAACGGTTACTCAAAGTCAATGGTAGACAGTTTAATTAGTAAAAAGCAGAAAGAAAGGGTTCGTTCACTATTATATGCATGTCCGCGTACTAATATTAATAGATATGTGGCCAGTCTGACCTATATGGGCCCCATTTCAGATAGAATTAGTAATTTACTTAGAAAAAACAACGTTTATGTAGCGTTCAGAACGGACCAGAATATACGCCGTATTTGTAACGGAAAAGATATTTTAGAAAATAGTAAAAAGTCTGGGGTGTATAGGCTGGTCTGTGATGAATGCAACGGGGTGTATGTGGGTCAGACGGGCCGAAACTTTGACATAAGGTATGGGGAACATGTTGCCGCGTATAGAAATGGCCATTCGGACAAATCGAATTTCGCGAAACATCTAATTGATACCGGCCATTCTTTGCGCGACAACAATAGTTTTAATATACTACATATTTGTGATAAGGGTTTCCGGCTGTTTGTTTTAGAACAATTAGAGATTTTTAAACATAGTAATAATAATAATTTTGCACTGTTGAATGACCAGACGAATTTGGTTTCTTCCCCTTTACTGCGAATGTTTGTGGGTAGTTGTACACAAATAACCAACGGTGGCAGTGTATAAAAGGGGGGTGCCTTGTACTAAATGCTCAGTCGCAACTCAACGGTCAGCGAGTCAACACGTCCCCTGAGGATGCCTCGTGGAGTGGCGAAACACGTGTCGGTAATGGTGTTGGGTTTTGCATTGCCTTCCTGCATGTGCTTAAAATCCTTGCATTTGCCCAGTAATCTTGCATGTGCATAATATAGCGGGCGGGAGGGAGGTGCATACCTGCAACCCACTAATATTCGCGGAAATTAAAACTAGATATATTGTTTTCATTTTCAAATTTAAAACAAGATTTATCCAAATAATGAATTATCATCGTTTACTTCGACAACATTTTTAACTAGTCGGTTAAAAAGTATGTAGGTTAATTAATTTAAGTACTTTTTATTATATGTTTCATCTGCCTAGCCATTTCCCAACAATATTGGAGTCAGCTCCAAGTATTCATCTGAATTTTAGCGGCTGGAGCCGATAACTAGGTAACACGGTACTTATTGGCAGATTTTCTAACTTCGGGCAATCCGTAAGGCTCATTCGTGCCTTGGAAAGCCGGGACCAACAGTTTATCATGCTTTCCAAGCCACGGAGAAGTCTCGGTATGTTAAGATGGTCATCCATCCACAGACTGACCTTGGAATCTTGGCTTTGCTCACCTAAAATGACTCTAGTGTTGCTCCCGGTTTTTTCGCATCCTAGGGGGCTCCTGTGCTAGGGAGCTGTAGCCTGAATACTAGTAGTACTACTCTCTCATTAGGGACATCTACAAAGAACAGTCATCATCTGCCTAGACTTTTTCCCAACTATATTGGGTTCGGCTCCCAGTCAAGCCGGATTCAGCTGAATACCAGTATTTTACGTGAAGGCTGCCTACCAGACCTCCACAACCCACTAACTGGGGATCACGGTACTTCTTGGCAAGAATGTTGTCAGATTTTCTGGCATCTGGCATCTGGCAATCCGTAACGACTACCAAAGATCTCCAAATGACAGCCGGGACCAACGGCTTAACGTGCTTTCCGAGGCACGGAGGAGTCTTGTTATGTTAAGATGGTCACCCATCCACAGACCAACCTCGGCAAGCGTTGCTTAACCTAGAAGGTCGACCCGTGCGGCTGTTATAATTTAGCCACGAGCTCCTCTCTACAAATAACAGTACTAACGAAAGTAACTCCTGAACGAAAAACATCATCCAAATTTTCTAGAACAGTGTCCATGAAGTTTTTTACACTTCTGCACCATAGAGGTATATGCTTGAGAAAGCGCTTCTAGCTGCTCCTGTCTGACCAATCGACTCCTACGCAATCAAAGTGCCTGTACTAGTTTTATCATCTTATTCATAGTTTGTCTAGCCTTTTGCCAACTATATTGGGACGGCTTCCAGCCAAATTGGATTCAGCTGACATCAGTATTTTACGGGAAGCAGGGCCTACCAGACCTTTTTAGCATGAATGGAGTCAGATTTTCTGATTTTTGACAATACAAATGATAATCGGGAACAACGGCTTAATGTGCTTTCTGAAGCACGGAGGAGTCTCGTATGCTAAGATGGTCATCTTTCCACAGATCTAGTGTTGCAAATCTGAAACTTTTCGTTGTAAATATTTGACCTGTGCTGCCACCTAAACTTCCTGCACCGTCTGTTTAGGGAAACGTGCACGAAGTAGACTGTGCCATCTAGCGTTGCAAATTTGAAACTTATAAGTAAAATATACTTGACATTGCCGCGTCTGTGCTGCCACCTATAGTTTTTGCACGTTCTTTGCTTTTGCAACTAAGTTGGAGCAGCAATACATGCTCATATGTATGTCATGCTTTTATGAACATATATGTATAAGAGCATTACTGCAATTTAGTTGCCAAAGCCAGAAGGTTGAATGATGATGAACCAGATATCTCTTCCTCGTGCTAAGATACGTAGGTGCTTAGTTTATCTCAAGTTATCATCAAACATCACACACAGACAAGACAAAACGTACATTTTCTCTTCAATAAGATTTAATAGAATACGTTCTGTTGTCATTGATAATGACATTGTAATGCTACGTTGTCATTCAACTATTGTTGTATCATCCAGGGTTGCCAAGAAAATGGTTATTGTAAAGTTCGGGTCGCGTTCGGGATGATTCGGCAAGCGTGGTACGGAAGATACCCATGACCTCGATAGCTATGATTGTAGCTAGAATGCTTATCTATTATATACAAAATATAATAGAATTGTACAATTTGTTTTTTTCGATTGAACCCGCGAGTTTGTTTGTTTGATTAAATGAGAACGACACGGTTGGCGCAGTGGTTGAGCGTTCAGCTGCTGCGCTACGTGTCACGGGTTCGATCCCCGCACGGAATAAATATTTGTATGGCCTACAGATAGTTGTTCCGGGTCTGGCTGTTTGTGTATGTGAGATTGTATGTTTGTGAACGCACCCACGACACAGGAGAAATTCCTAGTGTGGGGCAACGTTTTTCTTTTTTTTTTTTTAAAAAAAAGAATACGCTAAATTCATTAACTACTAGTTCAAATTTAAAAATTATTTTATTGTTGGATAGGCAATTTATTGAATAAGGCTTGGATTAACAGTACCGGACGACCAATAGGAGTGGAGCGTCATTGAAAAATGTTGTAAAAACGTTGTTTTTTCTCTTTCTTATGTGGCGCAGACGAAGTTACGCGAGTCAGCTTATCAAATAAAATACTTGGCGCGTTTTGCTTGTTAGTACCTATTGAAAATGTGGGATTATTCCGCTAGCTTAACCAGTGACCGGGGCTCGCTTTGACCGGTCTTCTCGTGAGAAAACGCGTTCAGCTCAAGCTCAGGTTGTGAGGTAGGTAGGCGGGTTCGCTTCGCTTGCTCGTAATAAAATTGAACTAGCTTGTCTAGTCAGAGGCTCGCTTCGCTCTATCAACGATGGAATACGCGGGTGACTCATGTTGTTTCGTACGTATCTGTGCTCAGTACAGGTACACTAGGCTAAGTTAAGGGCGCATATTCCGAACGGCATTTCATACAAATTTTCAAGTCGTTATTTTCCGAAATGACTAAACCGATTTTAATGAAACTTTACACACGTAAGCAGAATACATAGGTCTAAAAAGTTAATTGAAAACATTTTCGATAAATAGTGTTACAGTTAAATTAGACCCATTTTAAATGTTCCATACAAACATAAATTTCCAGTTTAGTAGTTTAGTTATCTTTTTTAAAATAAGACATTTCGAAAATGTGTTTAACTAACTTTTTAGACCTATGTATCCTGCTTATATGTCTGAAGTTTCACTAAAATCGGTTCAGTCATTTCGGAAAATAACGACTTGAAAATTTGTATGAAATGCCGTTCGGAATATGCGCCCTTAAGGAACGCCATTTTAAAATCAGCTGATCGTGATGCATGTATGTGTAAAAACCCCTCATCATTTGTGATATAAAGAGCTTGTTGTGATAGTGGCTGGCAAGGAATAAGCACTTTATAAATGTTTTAGAGAACTCCATTCACTAGTGTTGCTTTAGTATACAGATACCTACTAGGTCTGGATTTTCATTAGGAAACAAGGTTTATTTTTGATAGACTCACAATTCATCTGTTGGAAAGAAATAAGTTTAAATAAGTTTTAACCAATTTAGAAGTTCTTTGTATAAACTGTAATAACAACACTATTATTTAGCAGCTTCTCTATATTATTTATCCTTAACTGTCACTAATGAAGCATATTAGACAATGAACGCTGTGTACAGTAATAATTGGACTTCAGATTTATGTACTGTATATTGTCATAGTTGTGCTTAAATTGTCTTAGTATGTAGTCTGTCACTGTACTTACTAAAAAAAAAAGATAATCATTGGAGCGTGCATGCGTAGAACTATCCTAGGCTGAGATATACTTAATGTAGGTCACATTAAGTATATTTTCACCTACCAACCCTGGACGTCTGCTTAGCCTAATGAACGCTAGCTGACTTGGTGATAACCGAGTGATATGCCACTGATCCGTCGTGATACGAACACGCCCATCCGCGTATGTTGAGATAATATAATATGCTTACATGTCGGAGTTCAAGACAATGTATTATTATTTACTATTAGAATACGATGAAGTACTATTATTTACACAACGACATACTGCAAGATCAGAAAAGAAGCTTGAACATTGTACTCATCGTTGTGAATAATTTGATCGCGTCATGAAATCGCGAAAAATTGTAACCCAGTCATTTAATGTCTGCATCGCTCGACAAAATATATCTACGAATACAATTCTGACAAGGTCAGGCAAAAGATTAATAGCTTTACGTGCTTTCTGAGGCACAAAGGTAACACGGCACCAATTTTCAAATTCCAGAATACTAAGAAATTCCTAATGCAAAGAACTCAATAACACTTTTCCCGGCCAAACTCAACTGAAACTTAAAGCACTTATTAAAAAAAAACCGTAGGCACTTTTGAATTGTCAAGGTTGGTCAGTCGAAAGAGGTGAAGCTATCTGCACGTTCCAAAGCGTAGAGCTCTATGGAGAAGAACATGCAAGAAACTCCACGGACACTCTGTACATCTATAAATTGTTACAAAGCTATATATGTATGTCATAACGATTACGTAGAAAGACGTGTATAATACAAACATCCGGAGTAAAAGGAACAGTTGAAAGTACAAATAATTAAAATAAACCGTGGCAGCTGAGCTGATATTAGTCGTAGAACCGACAACCGTTGGGGTAAACGAGTTCTAGAGTGGAGACCGCGTCTCGGCAAACGTAGTATAGGACGTCCTAAGGCACGGTGGAGTGACGATTTGCGCAGGACGGCTGGCAGAAACTGGATGTGAGAAGCCGAAAATAGATTATAGTGGCGTGCAGTTGGAGAGGCCTATGTCCAGCAGTGGACTGCAACAGGCTGTTGATGATGATGTGGCAGCTGAGAGATTACCAGTCCCAGCTGACGCAGCCAAATGATAAATGAAACATATACGCCACCATCAGAGAGACTTTTAAGGTAACCAGAGGTAGGCACCAGGTAATCGAACCCAGAACCTCACGGTCACAACGGATAGACATAGTTACAGAGAAACGCATACGATGACAAAGCAGTATTATCATTTAAATAATCACGACAAAAATGATTGTAGTTGTAATACCACTATCACAATACTTCTAATATCAAAGTCCAGCTATTGATTACTTCTTAAGATATCACGATGTGATAATGACGATTATAATAGCCGAACCGGTCAAATTTCAAGGTTAAGCAACGCTTGCCGAGGTTGGTCTGCGGATCGGTGACCATCTTAACATACCAAGTTTCCTCCGTGACTCAGAAAGCATGTTAAGCCGTTGGTCCCGGCTTTCATTTGTAGATCTTTGGCAGTTATTACGGATTGTCTTCTTTTTTTTAAAGCATGGGAAATCATCAAATGACTTCTTGCGCTCTGGGTCTTGTGTCCTGTAAGTGCCGCGGCTTCTTTAGAACAAATTCCGCATCCCTAGCAGACACTGGCCAATCGCTTGCCATCCGCAGGCCCGCGCCTACGGTAGCCGGGAATCGCCCAGCGATTTCAGATGCCTGGGGCGTCTTTTTCTGTTGTGGCGGCTGAGGTGTGAGGTTTGCTCTTCCTCGCACGGTCCGCCTCCTCCTTGGTAACATTACTGCTTTGCAGAAGAAGGTGACTGCTCCCCATGGCTCCTCGCTCCGGACCATGGACCAGGGCCGGGAACGAAAGGTCACCGCCGCCGATCCCCTCAACTAAGACACGGCGTTGCCCCACACAAGCAGGGTATACCTGTACCGTATGCTCCACCGTGTCTTCCGACACATTGTTAACACCCAGACGTATCCCCCTGCCGAATCTAAAACAGGTACCTACCGAAAAATGCATTTCCGGTTAGCTAAGCTAAGGACGCCGTGGCGAGCGACAGTCGCTCTGTCTATACTGCCATGAGATTCTGCTGGAGCTCCATCTGCCACGCAGCGATTTGCTACGGCAGCAGTGTTTCGCTCGGGCGCGCGGCATAATGCTTCCACGTGCCATGCTTAAAAGTGCGTGAGAGTTCTCGCTTTCAGATACCATGGCGGCAACCTAGCGAGGTGCCTTGCCACCTCGCCTATGACCATGCCGACCACCTTAACCTACTGAGACTCCTCCGTGCCTCGGAAAGCAAATTAAGCCATTGGTTCCGGCTGTCATTTGGAAATCTTCGCGCAGTCGTTACGTATTGCCAGAAGTCAGAAAATCTGATACCAGTGTGCCAAGAAGTACCGCGTTACCTAGTTAATAGGCTTTGAAGGTCTGGTATACAGCCGCTCTACGTAAAATACTGTTATTCAGCTGAAAGTGGTTCGACTGGCAGCGGATCCCAATATAGTTGGCAAAAGGCTAGGCTGATTATTAATCGAGGGTGAGTTCCTAGACTTAGTCCAGATATTGAGATTGCTGCTGACCGCATAACGCTGCCCAAAACTGAAAACGAACCTAGGACCCCAAGTTCAACAGTTCCACTCATGCAACAATTTATGAACACCAGTATTGAACTTAGTAAATACCTGGTATTTTATAACCCTCGGTAAAGCTATTTTCGGCAGACGTAGTGTAGGACGTCCTCAGGTACGGTGGAGTGACGATTTGCGCAGGCCGGCTGGCAGAAACTGGATGCGAGAAGCTGAAAATAGATCTAAGTGGCGTACAACAGGCTGTTGATAATGATGATGATGATTTTATAACCTAGGTGCAACAACGTCATAAATACTATTACTCTGCAAATCTACATTTTGAAGAACGAAATAATTACTCATTTAATTTCTGAGAAAACATTAGAAATGAGACATAATCAATACTATCGGTGTCTTTTGATAACCTCAATTACAAACTTGGCCGCGGAACCGGTGAAATAAAATTAATTAAGATCTTGAGATAATTAATGTTTTTGCTGTAAATACACAAAGTAATACGCATAGCGCCCTTCTGCCTGGCTCTGTTTTTGTTTAAAGTCGGCACGAGCTACTACGCGTGGGTGACATGAGGAAAGTATTAACCAATCGGGATGGTTTGTTGAGAGGCTTGGCCTACAGCGTGACCAGCGATCGTAAAATCCTACGTCACTTGTTGAGGTATCCGTAAAACACCAAATTTGGCTCATCTTAAGGCGCAAAATTGCCGGTAATAGACTAATTGTATGATCAGATGCGCAGGAGTCAAAAAGTTTCAGAACACCTGCAGACAATCCGCAAAATACCTAATAGGTTAGTTAATTAAAAAAATCTGATTAGTCCGTCAGATAGATTTCCAAAAAATATTGGAGACGTATTTTTTCTTTTTTCACATAAACAAAAAATGAAGACGATACAGTGCGTTGAAAACACGTGTGACGTCACTACCCGCTACAATTTTTACCGGGCAGTGACGTCACACGCTCCCACTCCTGATCTTTGATGCTTTTTATCTTCGTCAGTTTTTATAGATTTGATTAAGGAAAAAATAAGTGTCCAATATTTTTCTATAATCTAACTGATGGACTAATTAGAATCATATTTTTTTAATCAGGAAACATCCCTATTCTTCTCATTCATTCAAAATTGACAGTATGAGTGGGTTTATAGGAGACCACAATCACAAAACGTATGATTTCTTCTTCTTCTCCTTCTTTTGTTGGTGTTCCTAACGTTCTACTTCTTTCGCAAAAGACCGCGTGTCCAGACATGTAAAAATCATAAAAATGCCTACTCTACATCGTGCCGGATAAGCCCGTTTTGGCGGCATATTTAGTAGAATATAAGCTTAAAATATCGTTCGAGTACCATGTACATAAAATGATTCTTCGAGGACAATATATATTTATCTATTCCAATGTCTATTATGCTTGAAAGTTACATATTTATTTTAAGAGTTGACTATTTTACTTTAAATCTATATAACTATATATACACTTAACCGAAAAATAAACTAAAATTCTCCTAACTGCAAAATGGCATAAAAAAACTCGTTCGCATCGCTGTCGACTGGGAGTGAACCCAATAGACTGGCGGCATTTCCACGTTGTATGGCAATGCTTATCCTCAATAAAATGATTAAGTAACCTTTATTATTACGCTATAACCACATCATTCGCTCATCGAACTATCGGACTGAGTAATACTCAAACCATCACCGTCTGACCTCCACACGCAAAGCACATGTCTGTCGATAACCTAAGGTTAGCAGAATAACCACTTTTATAAAATCATCGTCATCATTGGAAGTATTTATATTGCGTGTTCCGGTAACAATCGAACCACGAGCCCCTTAGTGACGTATTTTTAGAAAAAACGTGGTTAGTGTTGAGTTCACCTTAGGTTTGATGGTTCCGTATGAATATCGATTGAATTTGATTTACTAATAGAATGTGAACGTGTTCATCAAAGCAATATCAATTCTTTAAACGTAGTTAGAAAATATGAAAACAGACTTGCCAAAGGGAATGTGTAATATTGGTTTGTGATGGTCTGTAAGGCAACCGTTCTATGTATAATACTGGTACTCAGCTGGTTAGACTGAAAGCCAACACCAACTTATTTGGGGAAACGCTTGTCAGATTGAAAGGAGCTGCAGTCGTCAAAAAACCGTCAAAAGTAAAAGAATAGATAAATCGAGATGACAAAGACAACCATATTGTTGTAGAAGATTTATCGTATAGATCTAGTTTTATAGATGTCGTGAATGTTTCGTCTGGAAGCTAAAAATTTACATTAGTTCAATGATCGGGACCGAATCTGGCACAGAATTTGTGTTAATACAACCTTTATGTAGCAATAGACAGATTGAATAAAAAACAAAATTAAAAGTTCTATGTCCGATAACCCCTCAAAAAATGTTTTGACGTCTTTTTAATCGGACAAAGAATAGTATAATTTTAATTCACATAAAGATAAAGGAGTCTCATTAAAATAAAATTACATGATTTTAATCAGCAATAACAAAGTCTAGCTTTTATCTGTCACATGTCCAGATTAATTGATGATTCATGGCGGACAAAGTACCTGGTAATTGGTTAGTTACAAATTAATCATGTACTAATGAAATGATCTTTAGACTTATGACAAAAATCTGTAAATGTGATTAACAGCTCATGATATAGAGTTACGCAAGATACTAAAAACTTGGTGACTCTCCCATGTAAACCACAGATAAGTTTTATTTTATACTAGCTGCTGCCCGCGACTTCGTCCCCGTGGAATCCCCGATTTTAAAACATTATTTATCGCTGCTCCGCTCCTATTGGCTTAAGCGTGATGATATATAGCCTAAAGCCTTCCTCGATAAATGGTCTATTCAACCCAAGAAGAATTTTTCAATTCGAACCAGTAGTTCCTGAGATTAGCGCGTTCAAACAAACAAATAAACAAACAAACAAACTCTTCAGCTTTATAATTTTATTTTATATTTCAAAATGTACATAGTTTCACTTCTATTCTTAATTAATGACTTTTATGGAATGAAGAAAATATATGATTATGTTTAATGATCCTATAACAAGCCTTAATGTAAGCTAAAAATAAGTCTATCTTACGTTATTTAAAAAAATACCAAGATACAACTTAGTTAATGTTAGAGCTCTCTGGCATAAAAAGCAAAAAAATAATAATAATTACGTTAGAGGTTTTGTTCTATCTACAATTTATTACAAAATGAAGCAAAAATGTTTTTTTTTTTAATTTCTAGTACATTTTCATGAAAATATTCCAAACTCTACTTATAATTTACCACCAAGTAGTTAAGTATCAACTGACGTGAAGGCAACATTATTTTCAGAAGCATTTTAATTTCCGATAAGGAACCCTAAAATAGTTATCTATATCACAGCTATAGCACGCGCCGCTTCAATGTTTCCGATCTATAAAACGTACTCACTTACATGAATATACGATTTAGTCAACAATCACCGTTTGCACTTATCATTTTGCTTAAAACCTTGATGCTATACGCACCTCATTTAATACGAACGCGGGAAAATATCGTTCTTAAAACAAATCGGTAATTTTTCGCACCTGTATTTGAAGGACTTGGTATTTTGTTGAATAAACATTTGCACACCTGGTATTTTTTAAATAAAAATTTAGAGTACCTCGTATTTTTTCGGAACGAAATATTTTGTGTTTTGTGGTTCCCGATTTTGGAATAATTGCAGTCAAAGTTATGTCGGTGAGTTGTGTTTTTTTTTTAAACTGTTTTATGTACTTTGTTATTTGTTTAGAATATAAAAATACTTATTTTACGTTCATATTTTTGATTCCGTATTTATTTTTATTTTGCAAAAAATTTAAAAAAAAAACATTTATACCGTTGTTTTTGGAGAAAGATAAATTTTTTAATATCAATTATTGAGGCTGTTGACATGAACTATTTCATAGGTACTTGATATATTTACTCATTTCATATGTTCAAAAACTATAGTTAATTAATAAAAAAAAAATGCACGTCATCCTATTTTAAACTGAAAATTCGAGTAAATAGTAAAGAACATCTTAAAGAACACACATACGAATTTGTCCAGTTCTTTTACATAGTAAAAGGTAGTTTTAAGTATAACATAGCTCGTATATTACGGGAATCATTTTGTTTAGATTGTTTCCAAGTACCTATACTACTTACTGAAGTTGAACTATGAAAGCAATCTCATTACTCTGATGAAAATGTAAGCAGTGTTGAAAGACAAACTTAATTATGTAGATGAAAAAAAAAATCCCATGCATCGATGTCGGTTACGATCATTTTAAAGAAATGATCGTAACCGACATCGATGCATGGGATTTTTTTTTCATCTACTGCTAACTGCAAGTATTAGTTTTTATTCGCAAAAAGTGATTTTCTATATGATAAAACGATAAATTACGTATTTTCAGACGTTCCTTTCATTTGTATTGCTAATTTGAAAGAAAAAAAAAGACAACGCGTGCATAACCGGGATAAACCGCTAGTTTCAGATATTTTATATGGTCAAGGAATTTACATTTATAACGTGTTTTACGCTACTAACAACGTCATTTCAGTTATGTTCAAAGCAATTTGAACGAAAAATTTCTTTATACTTCTCCGTGTACATTTTTTTAGTTGATTGACTATCAGTCAGTAACTTGTGAAGACTTCTTAGCCGTGATAGTTTGTCTTTTAAATTCAGCTTATTTCCTACTCCCGTAAATTTTGTTACATTTCCAAAAGCAACCATTTAGCTGGTAGAAGGGGGGACCCGGACTCTTAACGATTTTTTCCACTTTAGAACTTCATATTTCACAAACGGACCCCTAAATCGGAAAACAATCCTTGTAGACTCGTAATATCTTTAAAAAACCTATCCAGCTAAAAATCATACCCATTTGACGTGTAGGGAGTGCCATAAAAATATTTTTCAAGTTTTTATTGTATTTTGTCGGCATCATTAATATGTGCATTCATGCAGAATTGCAGCTTTGTAGTCCCAATAGACTCTGAGTAAAACCGCCGACAAACAGACAGACGGATAGACCGAAACTATAAGGGTTCCTTGTTGGCTACGGAACCCTAAAAACTATTAAAAAATGTAAGCACCTTTATCATGCCCAGACATATTGTTCAAGTATAAAGATAAAAACCGGTATCTCCGCTAACGCGTTACCATGCAATGTACACACATGCTGTTAGCGACGGTGCAACATAACAAACTATTGTTATCTTAATCCAAACAGCATTGTTTTTGTCTGCGCTAGTTTAATACCTATTCTTTTGAGGTCCTTTACATCGGGTATCAAAACAAACGCGTTATTTGAGGAAAGTTTTTGTTTCTAATCGTAGTAACCGAAGAATGGTCTAAATTAAAATTTGTCAAAGGATCTGTGAATATTGAATAGACAGGGTAGACCTGTCGAAGCTGTTATGGCTTTTCCGTCAAAATCTGTTTATCTTTTCGTATTGTCAAATTTTTTGTACCTATGTGTACTTAAAATTTATTTTCTGTCCTTTATACAAACGTGGCAACCTTACCTTATTTTAAAACCTTAGGTTACTGTTGTGTTATTCTAATATCCGATTAATAAATGTGCTATGTGAAAGATTTCAACATGATCTGAAAATATTATTAGGTTTATATTCTAGTTAATCAGTCTTAACATAATTTTATTGTAATCGCCACGCCGTACAATCGTGATTAAAGTAGTCAGGCACCTAATCATGACTTTAAGTTTTTATAAACTTACCCTTTGTTACCAATTATCATGGCACAAAATCACTCTGAAATTATTTATCTACCTACCTAAGTTTATAAGTAGCTCGCAATAACCTGCACAGATATTCTCGTCACCTTCAGCGATATAACTTAATTACTTTAATTGGCATTCATATAATTATAATTAAAATGAGTCACTTAAGAGAAATGTTAGTAACCTGGCCGTTATCAGGTTTCTGGCCTCTGACCCAGCACGTGGTTTATGCATTCACTACCAATTAGTTACGAAGAAAGGAGGCGGAGTTTTAGCGGGGCGTGGCGGTGGGCGAGTTTTTTTTACCGTTTTGTATTATATTGGAAACGATTGTGGGTTGTATCGGCGTGAGCGCAGGTCTATTTGTTGTGGCTCCGCCCCACTTTGTGCATAAGTACCACGCCTCGAGGCTGTAATAGGTTCACCTATTGGTATGTAGGCATACCTAAATACCTGTTACTTTTATCAGTCGTAACTGTTATTTTTAGTTATAATAAGCCGGTATACCTGTTATTTATAAAAAAATGCTTGATCTTAATTATTTTGGAATGATTTCGACATATTTACGTTTTTCCTAACTCACGTCCTATTACTTCAGCAACTGTTATAATCTACGTACAATATTTTATTTTTTATTTTATTATTATTTATTTTATTTGTAGTATTCAAACTATGATTTACATTTATAAACTTTGCCCCACAAAACCGTAGTACAGGTTTGACTGTGGGGTCTAATGAGTCTTTATACATTTTTTCTTAATACTAATGTTTTTTATATACTTAGAAATGCGCTGTTTCACATATTTCCAAATAATATCTTTTTAACTTGTTTTTAAAACTAGTTTTATTAGTTTGCACTCCTTATGTCTGCCGGCAGACTGTTCAATAGGTATGGTATTCGTTTTTCTAGTGTTCTGTCACCAAAGTAATTGGTGACTCTGGGTACATTGAACCTGCCGGCAGCCATAGATCGTGTATTATGGCTGTTTACAACGCGAGATAAGCTATGCTCTTGGGTACCATGGTTGTTAACTGCTTATTATTGATTTTCTAGGGGCAATTAAAGGCATACAAAAAAAAAACAACAATAATTCCGTCAAAACCATTGGGCGGATTTATTGATATTTCAAAAAACCTTATCATGAAATTTTGCAATATTTTATTAAATATAATCCGTCAGATGATCGAAAAATATTGGACACATATTTTTTTTCTCTAGCAAATATAGGTATATAAAAAATGACGAAGATAAAAAGCATCAAAGATGGGGGGCCTGTGACGTCACGCCGTGGTTAAAATTGTAGCACGTATTCAACGCACCTGTATCGTCTTCGTTGTTTACGTGAAAAAATAATAAATACGTGTCCAATATTTTTGAAAATCCATCTGACGGTCTAATTACATTTTTTAGTCAACTACCCTATTTAATGATATTTCAGTATCTGTGCAGCTTTGTTTTAATGACAAAAAATTACATGAAATATTGTTTTACCGAGTAAAATTTCGTTGAACTCGTTGGTGGTTGTAATCGTCTTAATTTTTATCGAGATAAAAAGCTGAAACTTATTAACTATGCATCATTAATATAGGACACGTGACTTCAGCCAAGCATGAAACTTCGACCCAATCCTAACAATATAAAGCTCATAGATAAGACTATCAGTGTACCGGGTTCGATCCAGACCGAGGCAGTTTGATGATGATAACGTTTCGGATCATTGAAAGAGTAACAATGTACGATAAATTGTTAATTGTTTTCAGTAAAACAAAGGTCTTTATATAAGTGTAGTGGTTGCCGATTTGATTGTAATACCGAGCTCGAAACAACATCATCTTTTTAGCCTCTTCTCAATAGGGTAGTTACCAAAAAAAATCTAATTAGTCCGTAAGATAGACTTCCCAAAAATATTGGTTTATTTTTTCACGTAAACGAAAAACGAAGACGATATAGTGCGTTGAAAACTCGTGTGACGTCACTCCGTGCGACGATTTTTACCACGCCCTGATGTCACAAGCCCCCACTCTCTCTTTCTCTTCTTTAAAGCTTTTATATTCGTCAATTTTTAGACATTTCATAAAGCAAAAAATACGTGTCCAATATTTTTCGATAATCTAACTGACGGACTAAATAGGATCATATTTTTATTCCTCAGGAAACATCCCTATTATACTGGGTTCGGTTCCCAGTCAAACCGGATTCAGCTGAATACCAGTATTGGCTGCCTACCAGACCTCCACAACCATACGACATGGGTTACCTCAAAAGAAAAAACAAACCCTTATAGGATCACTTTGAGTTCTGTCTGTCCGTCCGTCTGCCTGTCTGTCCAGACCTTTTATCTCGGGAACGCGTGGAGGTATCGAGATGAAAATAGTTAATAATAAAAGGACTGTCACTGTTAGTGACACAACAGAGTGAGTGTTTGTTCCCTCCCCTAGAGAGGAGGCCTGTGTCCCAGCAGTGGGAACGTTAAAAGGCTGATTATGCTTATGCTACTGTTAGTGATAGTCCTGAGGGCCAATTAACGGCACGGTGGTGCAGTGGTTGAGCGATTGAATGCTGCGATGCGCATCGCGGGTTCGCTTCCCGCACGGAACAAATATTTGTGTGGCTTACAGATAATTTTTCCGGGTTTAGCTGTTTGTATGTGAGTTTATATGTTTGTAAACGCACCCAATATTTAGGAAAAGTCCTTTTGTGTAAAATCTAATTCTAAAGCAACTTTCGCTTTTTGTTAAAACTTGCTGAAAAATTAGTAGAATTGACATTATCATATGTCTGACTGTTCCTATAACAGACAAAAATTTGACATTTGAGAACATCATCAATGTACTCGCGGTCACGCATTATTAGAGATAACTCAAATACTAGTCGACAGATCTCACTCAAATTTGACCAACAAAAATGGGACCAACATCACCAGCTTTTGAATATAAAAAAAATACAACCGACTTTTCCACAAAAAATCAAAAAAGTACAAAATAACTTTAATTTCGGAACTCGGTGTTTGTGGTTCCTGTTTCATTTTTTGAACACCGACTTCCGAAATTAAAGTTATTTTGTACTTTTTTGATTTTTTGTGGAAAAGTCGGTTGTATTTTTTTGTAAAAAGTTTTTTATTTTTCACTTTTTAGTGGTACCTACACCCCCTCCCCTCCCCCCACCTAAACGAACCAATTACATTAGTGTAAAAAAAACGCACTGCTCCAATGCAGAGTAAACTAAAAGGTCGTCAATGTAGACAATGTAGATATTTTTTTAGTTTTTTGTTGATTTTTCAAAAACCGCTTGTTCGATTTCGATAAAATTTTCATGGGACCATTTGGGAAGTATACCCTTTCCAACAAAATTTTTCGAATTTTTCAAATCGGTTGGCAAGCGACGGAGTTATGCGCGAACAAACAATAAAAAAAAAAACACAAACATCCGAATTGAGAACCTCCTCCTTTTTTAGAAGTCGGTTAAAAAGAATAATCTAAATCGGTACAATAATCAATAACATATTTACAATAATCTAAATCGGTAAAAAGTTATGAGGGAACACAAACAAAAAATTAGTAAATAATACAGTGGACTTGAGAACCTCCTTCTTTTTTGCAGTCGGTTAAAATGGTATTCAGCTGCTGTTGGTTAGACCGAAACTGACCACAATATATTTGAGAAAAGGCAGATAACTCGGAGGTACCTACTTAATGAATATAAAACATTTATTCGACAGACAACACAACAGCAACAAAATTCAAAGTAAAAAAGAACAATAATAAAACATAACAGTAATGAAGATTTCTCCTCCCCTTCCTTCCCTGAAAATTGCCTTTGATGACTGTTAAACTAATTTTCGTTTATTCATATTTTATATTATACTAGCGACCCGCCCCGGCTTCGCATGGGTGCAATGCTGATACTAAATCTCTCATTAGGTATGCATGTTAAATACATATAAGATATAACCCTTCCTCATAGATCACTCTATCTATTAAAAAAAATCGCATCAAAATTCGTTCCGTAGTTTTAAAGATCTAAGCATACGGACAGACAGACATCGGAAAGCGACCTTGTTTTATACTATGTAGGTAGTGATTCGTAGTTTTAAGTAACAAGATAAGAAAATAAAGCACAACGCAAAAGCAAATATCGAATCTGTTTTTTTTACCTTTAATTAGCAATTTGCGAGAATAGATAATTTCATGGACCTCTATTGACCCGACTAATCAGAATACTTGAGTGTTATTTTTAATTATTTACTCTAAAAGAAACGTTTCATACAGTGAACGCAAATAAAACATGGAAGCATTCCTAACACAAAAAAATGACCCAAAGCACATTGCGCCGCACACGTGTTTAGTTATACGGCTTATTCGTGGTACATGGTAATTTAGACCCAAATATTTGGGAAATAAGGTCAATTTTTAACTTTGCACCGTATTAGCAATAATGTTGTTGGTGTGGTTCGGCGAATCAGCGACGAGTTTTCGATGTGTGAGTTTGTTTGGATTTTTGGGTCACGATTCGCGCTTAGATCCCTTGAAGTAATGCTTCCATGTTTTATTTGCGTTCACTGGTTTCGTACCTTTTTGTACGAATTCCAGAAAGTTAATTTTACGTACCTAGTGTACGCATCGCTGGCCACTGGTAATGTACCCAAAAGGCTGGCAGCATTACCACGCTGTATGGCAATGCTTATCCTTTGTCCAAGGTAAAAGCCAGCCCTTGGGTCACGCGAAGAGCGTCTTGACAAATCTTTATAATATAAGTTATAAGCACTTGGACCCCATGACCCGTACCTAGTTAATTGTTTATTTAAAGTAAAATGCCATTTCACCTTTACAAACTTTTAAGCAATAGGTAAAGTATGGTTTTGTTTTAGGGACAAAGTTTTAAGACTTACTACGATATTCGAAATAAAATATGTCGTAGACGAGACCTACTAGTTCTAGCGCCTGCTAGGGTTCCAGAATTTGTTCGAAAGAGTCACCGCGGTCCTGGAACGCAAAGACCTTTAGGAGGAACACGAGTGGGTTTTAGTCAGTTAGAGTCTGACACTCCCTTCCGCTTCATCCAGAACGGGAGAAGTCATTTGATGATTTCCTATACATAAAAAAGGTACATAATTGCCGTGAAATTAATTTGATTCCTTGAGAATAAAAAAGGTAATAAATCGAATGGTCTAAGTTCTCTGTAAGAACAACACTGAAGTGTTTAACTACATATATGAGGTCAAAAATTGCTTGAAAAGGGGCGTGTACTGATCAAACGATGAAACTATACAGAAGAAGAAATCTTGCGTCCGCGACATATATAATACTAGCAGCGCCCCACGGTTTTACCCGCGTAGTTCCCGTTCCCGTGGGAATATGGGGATAAAATATAGCCTATGTTACTCAGGGTGAATGCAGCTTTCTAATGATGAACGAAGAATTTTTGAAATCAAAGAAAGATTATTTTTGTATGTAACGAATAAACTCAAAAACTACTGGACCGTTTTTGAGTTTATTCGTTACATACAAAAATAATCTTTCCTCTTTATAATATTAAGTATAGATATGAAGTGGGTGACGGAAGATAGATAAAAACTCTTAACTCCGTTAAAAAGACTGGTGACATTGCCACTTTGGCAATGGTTATTCAAACATCATATCTTTAAAGTTAGAGTGAACAGCAGCCCTATTAAGACGTCTTAAATCCACCATGATTTCTGTGTCGAAACGGAGTTACAAAAGACGAATAGCACTATCTCTTTCCCTCACACGAATCATGGTAGCATTGGCACTTCGTAGTATGGCCTCTGGTTTCTTCTGGGTAAGCTCATTCCACTGTCGTCCCTATCACCTATGACCTACTAGAGTCAGAAGCAAAACCATTCCAAATAAAAAATAAAATAAAAAGATCCTCTGCCCAAAACCAAACCTTGGGATTTCTTTTCCTGAAAGTTTCAAAAGTCAAACTATATAATTTCCTCTCAATAACGTTCGTGGCCGTTGTTGCTTGGCAGTTACTTCTGCATCAAAACATCAAACGACTTCTTCCGCTCTGGGCGGACCGGAAAGGTGTGTTAGACTCTTACCGACTAAAACCCACCCATGTTCCTCCTAATGCCCTTTGCGTTCCAGGACCGCGGTAACTTTTTCGAACAAATTCCGCAACCCTAACAGGTACTGGTTCTATCGAACCCCGATTAGTATGCTGACATCTGTTTGAGGTGCTCGTGGAACATAACCACACCCAATGATCACCTTCCGCGGGCCATGCTAATCTGTACATCTATAACTTCACCCAAATCCACTGACCCAAACTGCCAACGAACTTTGCACTAGCCAAAGAGTCACTCAGAATTTCCAAGACCATTTTCCTTGTACTACATTTCTAAACTATACCGATCAAAACAATATATGTACTTCCAGTACTTTGAGAAACTGGGTTACATCTTCCCAATAGTAATTTTAATCAGCATAGGACCCGACTCGGTCCTTATCTTGATTTATTGTCTTAAAGCCCTTCTTATCAGAATTGACAACTACTTTTGTCAATTGGGTTACTATAGTACTATTTTGTTTATTTTGATTGTTATCTTGTTTACTATTTGGTAAGGTTATTGTTACTCTGTTAGTTATGTAGATATTTAGCTTCATAATGCGTCTTTTAGTTTGGTAATATTATTTAACACTAGCGATCCGGCCCGGCTTCGCTCGGGTGCAATGCTTTAAAAAGTATAGGATAAAAAATGCTTATTGTGTATTATCTCTAAGAGATAGACATATCCCATAGCAGATTTTTTGTAGAAATTTTTAAGGTGTACAATACTGTAGTGTATTATTTTGATCTATATCATAGAGTTTGCAATGTAAGCGCAAAAAAAAATGTTTTCGTTTCCGACATTACACTAGAAACCTCAAAAATTATCAATGTTTCTTTACTATATTACGCATGTATTATACATAAATAAACCTTCCTCTTGAAACCCGCATCAAAATCCGTTGCGTAGTTTCGAAGATCTAAAAAACTACGCAACGGATTTACACACATATAGCACATCGGGACAGACAGACTGCGGTAAGCGACTTTGTTTTATACTACTCGTATGTAGTGATAGTGATACTCTTTAGAGTTTAGGAAAGAATTTCGCTGCAATAATCTTGATACGCAAAATTGCTGTATCGTGAATTACTCTTTCAGCGTTCCATTACCGTCATTATCAATTCAATATTTTGCTTTTACAGAACAATACGTTTTCACCTTCTGTGTTAAAATTACACAAATGTTTCTTGAGGTAATAAGAAGATAATGACCGAATATTTTTTGTGAATGTGAGGACTGTATGGGTATTATTTTCTTTTTCTTTCTTTCTTTAAAGTTTATTTAACGATGTCTGGCAGTTTGAGTACCCAAATGTCCCTTCTTTGGTATTGTTCGTCGGGTCGTTGAGCTCTTTATTGTTTTTAAGTTGAGCTACACCCGCTTCATCTAGCTTACAAAACCAAAAATATTGGACGTGTAAAAGTATTATCTTTAACCTCCTTACAAAATAAATATCATTTATCAATAAGCAGTTAATAATTGCGTGCTTTTACAACGTCCACAATAACTTTTATCCCTTATTTAAACCAGAAGTTTAGACTAAGCATTGTCTGGAAGCGGTCTTGAGTTTTTTGTTTCCTTATAATATAGAAATTTTACAATCGCCTTATTTTTATACTACACAACTGTCCAAAAAGGATCTCTATGTTTTAATTCCAAATTGTATACAGGGTGTAAAAGTGGTAAGGTTTAAAATAAACAAATATTTACAACAAAAAAAAATACCTAGTTTACTCACGAAATACAATCAAAATAAAAAATAAAAAACTCGTCAAAGCCAAATTACTGCCAAAAAATGTTTTGCTTGCCAAGCGTACAGCTAAGGAGTGGAATTCCCTGCCAGAGTCTGTGTTTCCTGATAACTACAACCTGGGAGTCTTTAAGTCAAGAGTGAACAGGTTACTTCTAGACAAGCGTGCTTCATCTTCGACCACATCATCGCTTGCCATTAGTTGTTTATTGTTTGTTGTTACCTACCAAAAAAAAAATGAAATTTTGGAAATTGCATTTTGCAATCACCACTAACGATTGCACAACAAAACGTCAGAAACTCACACGAAATGCCCTTTGACCACAAATAATTACAAAATCATTATTTTCTTGACCCGGTTTTCACCGTGTATGTACCAAATGTGTTTACGCGAAGTTATGACCCATGATCGATTGAAATAACCTATATTAGACTGACAAACACAAACGCCCTATTTTCCAAGTAGCTTTTTATCATCAATTAATTATCTCTGTTTATATATTTGATTGTAATAAATTATTGTTTTAGATAAAGTTATTGTTTGGTTACAAAATAATGCGGTTCCTATTCTATTTTAAGGGTTATCGCATGGTGGTAATATGGTCGAATTGTTTCGTGATACTTATTTGTTGCTAATTGATGAGGAAGCACTTTAGAGATTGATCTCGTTAGAAACTGTAGGCATTCGAAAGTTTTTGGAAATTCTATTTTCATGATAAGTTGGAGTTTTTGTAACATAATTATTGTTTTGAAAGCAACGAAGATCTCACAATTCTGTTTCTATTTTTGAAAGCAATGAAGATCTCACAATTCTGTTTCTATTTTTGAAAGCAATGAAGATCTCACAATTCTGTTTCTATTTTTGAAAGCAATGAAGATCCCACAATTCTGTTTCTATTTTTGAAAGCAATGAAGATCCCACAATTCTGTTTCTATTTTTGAAAGCAATGAAGATCTCACAATTCTGTTTCTATTTTTGAAAGCAATGAAGATCTCACAATTCTGTTTCCATTTTTGAAAGCAATGAAGATCTCACAATTCTGTTTCTATTTTTGAAAGCAATGAAGATCCCACAATTCAGTTTCTATTTTTGAAAGCAATGAAGATCCCACAATTCTGTTTCTATTATTGGCACTCGGTTGTGATGTATGTATGTGTGAGTGTTGTCTGCTTCTCTATATTTTCTCTTACTTGTTCTAAACCACGCAAAGGATTTTGATTGTTTCTAGCACGTTCTTCTCCATAGAGATCAACGCTTTGGAACGTGCACATAACTCTATCGTCGACTTTGTCTCTGTCACCTCTGACCTAGACTACAGTTGAAAGCAAACCTATCTCAAATATTACAAAAAAAAATAGATTCATCTCTTTTGACAGACTGACCTTGACAGTTCAAAAATGCCTGATGAAATGAAATAAATGCTTTGGGTTTTGAGTTTTATACGGTTTTCACTGAAATCAAGAACAATAAAGAAGGACAGTCTGTGCATCTGTTGGAAGATGGTGCTGGTCGCTACTCAATAGTGCGGATATTAACTTATAATGACCGGCACGAGTCGTGAGCACAGATGGGCAGTAGCGGGGGCAAGCTCGCGCATGTACACTTTCGGCCAAATTTATTTAGTACAATAGAATAGTAGAACCAATCGCGTGCAGCCTCGGCGCCCCCTGCCTTCTTCATTCCGCCAAAGAGACCGGAAAATTAACTACTGCGCAGGTGTCAGTTTGTGCTCACGACTCATGCCGGTTACTATACTTGTTTACATCTATGTAAACAAGTAAGTTAATATCCGCACTAGCGAATAGCAGCACCGTCTCAGCCGTATGAGTAGTAGTAGTATCCGTATATTTTACCATACTTTGCCCAAGTAATCAAAGCCTATCTTAAGATCCATCTAATTGAATTTCTCTTTGTCCACAGAAATACTCGATAGCCTGTGTCGTACTGGTCTTTTGCCTGGCGGTGCTCGTCCGGGAATCGGACGCGCGACCCCCATGGCTGGCACCCGGCAGCGGAGTCTTTACAGAGTCTGCTGAATGTCACACAGATGTAAGTACTTAAGATGTTCTTATCTTTTCTTCTATATTTCCGGCACACATGTCAGTGAAAATAGGCAGGTGTATTCATAAGGTTTTAATGATTAATAACCCATTAAATGATGCCATTTAATGATTTCCCACCCTTATACCCATAAGGGTGGGAAATCATTAAATGGCTTCTTTTCTTCCCAATCTGGGCGGAGTGAAACGGAGTGTCAGACTCTTACTGACTAAAACCCAACCGAGTTTCTTCCAGTGCCACTTCCATAATTAATACGATTTTTTTTTGCAAACAAAAATATTCCAAGAAAGAGGAATACACACAAAAAACTAATTACTTCTCCAATTTTAGCACAAAATAATAAAACAAATGATAATATTTAACCTAGTTATTTAACAGAATCGTTTTATCTGCGATTTACTTCAAAACACCCAATTTAAATACATAATTAATTGCTTAATTGCAAAATTGTTGTAAAAAATCGTGTGGTTTAAGTTTGTTAGTGAAGCACGTTGAGACTGGATGATTTTTAATGAAAGATGATAAAATTGTGCTGTGGAAACAATAAAGATTTTATTTTGAGTCTCCTTTAGTACGTTGTAAAAAACCAAAGTGTCTAAAACAAATTAAAAGCTTTTTCGCTGTCTATCAGGTTTTAGTCTCTGCACTTACACTTAGTCCTTATGTTGGATCGCTGTGCTAGTGTTATATATCTGTTTTTTTTAAAGTTCCTTTTGTAAAAATCTTCATTCTTAAACAGTACTTACTTCTACTACATCTGTAATCGTCCGTGGGATAAATGAATGCTAACACACATACATATGTCAAAAAGTTCCTTTTAAAAAGTAAAAATATTATTTTTTACTTTTAGAAGAGAACTCAGGTTTTTGTGTCAGGGTTTTTATTTTTAATTTATTTTATACTTTTTATATGTATGTCATACTTATAAGAACACTCTCGATTAAGTCATCATCAATATTCTCTTTCAGTGCGCTTTCATTTGAGACCCCACTCGAGTATATTTGCAAACATTCAGTTATTCTTCCCCGCGTTCACACCCCACAATTTTTAAACGGCTCAACCGATTTTCATCAAACATGTCTAAGAACACTCGCCCGTAACTCACTCTTCATACAAAAAAAAAAAACTAAATTGAAATCGCTTCATCTGTTCGCGAGTTACGGAACCACAGACAGACAGACAGACACGTCAAACTTATAACACCCCTCTTTTTACGTCGGGTGTTAAAAATAACTGCGGCCCTCATTAATTCATAAATCTCCTTCACGAAACCAGATGAAAATCTTCCAAAATTATAATACAAAGTACAATTTTATTTATCTATGTAACTGATTTCATAGGTATAGTTCAGCCATTTTAAACAATAACCAACACATAAACTTCCATAACTTTTGTACTTACGAATTCTCTCCCTTTGTTACAGGATGAGCTGCTAGATCTCTGCCAGCGTTGTGCCAAGCTGACTAAGTCAAAACTAGCGTATCCAGCATGCTGCTCTACTGATCTTCAAGCCAGGAAATGGTGTTCTGACTTTGTGTACTTCGGTAGAGGACAATATGACTTCTACTGAAACATCCGTAGGTTTAAGTGTTTTAATTTAGGTTTAGTTTGTTAATATTGGCTGAATTTTCAAACACAATGTTAACTTAAATCGTTGCTATGATTGAACTGAGAACAATGTGCCTGCTGATTTCATTTGAATACCTACAGGAAAATATGTCGCTGTCATTTTGACTGTCAGAAAAATGTGACTTTTGCTTTGAAAGACAGAATAACTTGAAACTATACTATTTCAGACAGAAACAAGTTCAAGTATGTTTGACAGACAGCATATATTTTTGCTGATACTTTGATAGTCAGAAAAACACGTTACTGTTACTTTGATATGCAAAAAAACATATTTTTACTCAATTTTAAGGCAGAAAAATACGGTTCAGATACTGAAAAACTTAAAAGTGTATCCTAAATATATGTTGTCGTTTGGTAATTCGGTACCTAGTATAAATGATTGAATGATTGACTTTTGTATTTTGATTGTAATAAAGAGGCCATTTTGCATTTATAAAATATATAGTGGCAGGATCACTAAAAAATAATGGCTTGTTATTAATTTTGTGACAGTCTCAAGTATTTTACGGACAACGACAGAGTTTATAAAGGTTCACGTGATGTTCTATGAAAGGTATTAAATAACAAAAAAGTTTTTGAGAAAAAAATATAATTGATATTTTGTTAAAAAAACAATATTTTGTAAAAAAAGAAATAGTTCTTGCGATAAAAAAATATTTATATGTGTATCGTATTCAAAATATCATCTTGAATTCATAGTTCTGCGGTTCTACATAGGTAATTCGAAATGGTTGTAATGAAATAACTAAAAATTACAATTTTTCTCAATTTAATTTACTAGTACATTTTGCTATCGTTTCATACACTGTAAAATCTCAATAAACCTGAAAATTACGGATTGTTTATTTTAAAACTGTGTGTCAGTCAAATTTAAAATAAAAAGTAAGTAGGTATGTATTTTAATTATACATTAAAAAGTAGTTATTTTTAATAACACAAATGTACATAATTATAGTCTATAAGTTAGGTAGTTTTACAGTGTGCCTTTAAAACTTGAAAGTTGAAACCACTGGTAAAAATACTATTATTACAAAATTATGATTTTGTATGAATCTACACTCATTGTCTACGTACTTTTATATTGTTTCCAAGTCAATGATTGAATAGTTCTTTTATCTTATTAAAGATGAGTGTAGAGTGAAGAGTGTAGAATGTCTCCATTTATATTTGCAAATGAATAAAACTTAAAATAATCGGGAAGAAAAAAAAAACTATTTAAAAATAAAAACAATTTTAACTATTTTTTTTTTTGTTGGAAAAATATTTTTTTTTTGTCTAAATGTTACATTCGATATGTCAATATGGTAAGTTATGCTTTATTTTGTCAATATCACCGGAAAATTGCAGACTCCGTTAGATTGTATTCAATTTTCATTAATTTCATTTTTTTTTTCATTTTTTTTTTTAATTTCAAAATTTTAAGAATATTATTGTTATTATTGAATATTGTTGTTTATGTTTGTTATTGTTGTTTAGAAACTCAATAGTTTCCAATAACTTTGTGTATAGGACGGGAAGATATTAAAACATATTGAATTTACAAACTAAAAATTTAAAAAAATACAATCTTACGGCGTTTAGATACAATTTTGTGGTGACATCAATATTGCATAATATTAGCATAGTTGATGCATGAGACATTTTACTTAGTAAATAAGTCTAGAAATGCTAATTATGTTGTTATGTTTCATATCCGTATGGTCACTGCACAAAACATTGATTAATGTTTATTAGATTACATTAATTAGCAACCTTTGCCCAGCCGTGAGACAAGTGAATCATTTGAAGCCATGTGATGGCTATTTTTAGCAAAGTAAATAATACTTATAGCTAAAAGAAGAAAAGTAAAATAATTTTAGCAATATAATTTGTTTTGTAATTTGTATTTTTAATTGTTTTTGTCTGATTCACATGAAATTAAAAAGTAAAAAAATGAAAACTTTAGTTTCTAAAATAAAGCTGTGATACTAAAATTTTGTAAATATTTAATTAAAAATTAAATATGTAAATATAAATGTAAGTGCAATTAAGTTAAGTAATTGTACGAAATAAATGATTTTGTAAGATGGAGAGCAAAGTACAATATAAAAAATTATATAAATTTAGTTGTTTTATTTAATTATGATTTATCTACCTATCTAACGCGATTTAATAGACGGTTAACAAAGTCCAAAGTCCCTTTTTCCTGGGTTCCAGGAACCAGCACCTCTATATCGCCACCGTGAAATGTCGAGTTATGAGAGCAAGAGAAGTGAACTATTACGAATAGACTGCTCACTTTACCCTCACTTTGTCTCCGTTTTTGCAGAACAAACTCTTTACAGAACAGCACTGCAGCAGCGCTGGACTCCTTCAGTATTGCGTGAGAATGCGTATATAAAAATGCAATTTATTGTAATTTCTGCTGTTCCAGATCGATTGTAAAAATCGATGATCAGATTTTTTTCTGATTAATTAATTTCATTTTGGTATTTTATGGCTTTATATAAGCACAATGTGTATTTTATGTCTTTCTAATTGGTTATTTTACTATTTTTGTAGTATGTAGGCAGATAACCATACAAAATGAAGCTTATAGTTATTTTCAGTTGGTAATAGTGTGCAAATGCCTGCACTTAACCTATGAATTAAGTATTTACTGTCAGTTTTCTAAATGCGTAGCAATGTAGATAACTAATCCTTTCAGTAATGGGTATAATAAGAAAGGAAATAAAACGCCAGTTAAAAATCCATAAATTAATTTAATAACACTATTCGACATATTATAACAAGTTTGTATGTACAAAACCTCATCTAATACCTTTATTAATATTTTTTGTTTCTATACGTTTTTGTGACATGGCGGAATTATTACACTATTTTTAGAAATTGAAATAAAATATTTGTGAAGTTGCTCTTTAAAATAATGGGTTGAAAATAAATTATTTGTGATAAAGTAAAAATGTTTTGTGAAAGATAAAAAAACAAATAGAGAAAAACAGAAGAATACACAATTATTAAAAAAAAATACAGTTCCCTTTTTCACTAATTAAGTTGATTAGTGAAAATATTTATTTACCTACTTTGTTGTTGTTAAAATAGTGAAATATATTCCGCTCGTGTCGCAGCACTCATAAAGAGTGCATTTCTAGTGATTTATTTACTTAGAAAAAAAAGAAAAATATCGGCGAAAGATGCTGTGAAAGCATTGTTTTCCAAATCGAAAAAAAGAATCTTACAAAAAATAAAAGGAAAAAAACATTATCTTTTTCGAAAATTGGATAAACAGTCCGCCGATATTTCATATTTTTTTCTCCCTGTTTATATTTACATTAGTACGAAAGTTAAACTTATTTAAGTACGAAAAATTGTTTTAGTCTCACAACGATTTTTTTTTAATAACGATTGTGGAGTGGTTAAAAACTCAAAGTTGAAGATGTAAAGGCGCCATTCACAAAAAAAAAAGTTCAAACATTTCTACGGCACCAATAAAGACTTAACTTTCAGACTATTATCACATTTACATCAACAATGTTATTTAAAAGCGACGTTAAATAGAAGTTTAGAAATACAAAATGTCACTAAATTGTAGCTTATGATTAAAAAAATGTGTTTCGTTGTAATTAATCTTACAAAAATCGGTGAGAAGAAAATAAAAGTAATTAATATAAATGCCGATTGGGCTACGGGCCACTGTTTAACATTCAATTGTGAACACAATCTACTCGAACGTGCAATTTCACGCACGATTGCATAATTCTCGTGCAAATACACACCCTAATTATTCATCTATCTTTGGATAGTCTTAGGTCTTTCGACTAATATTTTTACACGATAAATGTAATTTACACTAAAATTTACAAAGATACGGTTTTAGCTAAAAATCAACTAATCTTTGTAGACATTCCCGCTTGGACGGATATTAAAATCTCTATGTGTTGTCAACCTACTTGAAGCTTTGCTGTGCTGTTTTTAAAATACATTTTTGTAGCTCAAAGAGAAGAGCTACAAAACAGATTAGACTAGTAACTGGCTATTTTCATTACTGCTTTCTTTCGTAAATAGATAGTAATTAGAAATAATACTAAATTGTATAGATTTTCTAGAATAAATAGACTTCTTAATTATAAACATGTGACAAAATTATTATCTTCCTCTTTTAACTGAACACCCTGTTAAAATTAAGTGGAAATTACATAAATAAATTTTAACAAACGTTGTCAGAGTAACAGGTAAAGTTAATAGCAAATAACAGCTGATTGATAAAATATTTGAAATGATGTATTGATATCTACCGCATCTTTCAATAAAGTTGCGTGTACTTTCAAGCAACACTGTTGCAGGGAAAATATTTGCATAATATGTCTGACTTACTTTGATCAAAAGTAATTCCACATATCTGGTTTACGTTCAATTATGAATGATTCCGACATATTATCATGATTGGCACGCTGAAACGCAAATAGACACATCATAGTTGACGGACGTACAATTGTTTTTTTTTTGCTAACATAATAAAATTGTTTAAGAAAATGTAAACCTCCTTTTGTTTTTAATTTGGTTAAAAATGTACGTAGGTAAACTTTGCTTGTTACTGTGACTGATAAAAATAATTTTGATTGATAATGTTTTAAAGTGCTTTTCATGATTTTTATTTGTAACTATTTGAAACAAAAAATATATATATCAGCACATTTTTTTATTCAGGGAATTGTCCAAATAATTCAAGAAATCAACTATTTTACTAACATGTTCAGCTAGCTTAAAATAAAGTTCATTTAGCACAAAATTCATACTAAACTGACAACTAGATCTTTTGGTAGTTACATTTATATAAGAAATCTATTTTTATTTACAACTTTTACGATAACCTTCTAAAATGTACAAATACAGGATGACTCCGGCAATATTTTTTTATTCATTATATGTTTTTTTTTTCTATTTTGTCAACTTTGATCACTTGGTCGTCCAAAGATTACAAAACACAAAGAAACAAAGTACAAAAAAGAGTTTTAAACTTAGTGCCAGGTAAAATGCAAGAAAATACAATTGAATTAATGACAAGTCAACAATTTAAATTACTTATTACGAAAACTACAATGAGGAAATAACATTCGTTGCTTAAATAATAAAGAAAATTATTATGCAAAATAAGGTACCTACCTAAATTGTTAGTCAACTGTTTTTGGCAATAAGAGTATTTGTCAACATTATTTCCAACAATAAAAAACTACTAACAGCATTAATCCACCGAAAAAACGCAATAAATTTCACAAAAAAATACAAAAAATCTTAAAAAAATTTCTTTGACAACCAAATCATAATCACAGCATGTCTTCTTTATCGTATATTTCCTGTAATTTTTGTTGTTCTTTGACTTTTTTCATTTGAGCGTAGATCGATGCTGCTTTGTAGTTGATAGGCCCGTAGTCTTTCATGTCAGCGTCTGCGTAGATGAATTGGTCTTCTGGTCTGAACGGCTGAGAAAAAATATAAAAATAATGTCAGGCTGAAGTTTTTTTTTTTTAGTTTTTATTTTACGTATGATTAGACATAGATAGAAAAAAAAACATAATTACATAAAATACAATGGTAATATGTGTTAAGTGCAAAGCTACGATAAACAAATTTAGTATATTGTTTATTTTTTTAATGATTAATTAAAAAGCCAAGTATTATTTTTATTTTAGTGGCGATTAGTTTATACTTTTTTAAATACCAATGATGAAGTAAAAATAAAATTTTGAAAAATATGAATTTTAGAAAGCTGAATTTTAGAATCATAAAAGCGAAATGAATCCGAAATGAATTTTGAAAAAATATTACCTTATTTTTAAAAAATGTACGTGTCACTCTTGGTAAAGCGTTCCTAGAAGAAAATATAAAAATGTCACAACATTGCGAATACATGCTTATTTACACGAAATAAAAAAGTTTTGAAGGGAAAGTACCAAATAATCTACTTCAAATTTTTGACAGCAATCGAACTGTTAGCAAGAATATTGTTACGTTAAGTGTGACAATTTTTTTATAATATCAAAGATTTTTAGGATTTCTAAGCAACTTCGTGAGATGGACTTTTGTTGGTGTAAATTTTTGCAATCACTTTTATTAAAAAGCATTTTAATATTAATTCTATAATAATTTTAATAGCCAATTAATATTGATGCATGAGTATTATAAAAAATTACGAATAGGTACTGAAGTAGGCAATTTATTAAAGGCTTTTTGCATGGTGCGTCGAAAAATTCATGCATAGTTTATAGAATTTCACTTAGGCACATATTACCATCCATTTTTTTAAGTTCTTTTGTACATTTTTTTTTTACAAAATATGTAAATTATTGATTCCGAAACTTTTTTAAATATATGTATATTAAATATATTATTTGCATAGTGATTGAATATTTCTGACCAAACTAACAGATCTATGAAGATTTAGAATTTCAAACCAGAGAACATTAATTTTACTCAGTATAAAGACAGATTCTGATTTTTAAACATAGCATGAAAAAACTAAATTTAAATATCAGGTTTTCCAGCCGTAGATGGATTAATCAAAGTAAAATGATTCGATTTGAAAATCGCAAACCATCAGAATCAGCCTTCAAATTTATCATTATTAGAATAACTTCAAAAACTCACCTTTCAGACATCGATCTCATTGAATTTCAGAGTAGCATAGTCACTTCTCGGTTGCGAGTGACCACTTTTTCTCTGAGTAGTACTAGACATATTCTTATTATAGCTAGAGTTAGTATCTTTGTTAGCATTATCTGATCCTACTGTATACGTATCATACAAATGTCTATTAGAATTGACAGTGTTTTTAAACTTCATATTATGGTTACCTAAAGCTAAATCCGCGTAAACTAACTTTTTTTGTTTAGGCTTATCGTCTTTTGGACCCGAATAGTTTGACGTGAAATTTTCGGGCCCGAGGTTTCTCGTTGAATTTGATATGTAGTTGCCTTTTAGCAATTGCAAGTATGATTTTCTTTCTGATTCATTGTATTCAGGCTCTGGGTAGTCAGGCTTTTGATAGTTATCATAAACTCCTACACATGAAAGTTTTTCTCTTAAGCTTTCCGATTTCTTCAAGCGATTTAATTTCTGACTGTTCTTTTCTCTCGTCCTGTTTAATGTTTTTGTGTAGTATTGAGTTTCTGTTGGCTGGTAGATGAGAGGACCTATTGTATTGTTGTACGACCTCTCTTGATCAACAGGGATTCTTTTATCGACTCTTATAGGTTGGAAGTAACAAAAGCTATGATGTTTTTGGAGTGGTATTTGAAAGTTTTTCTTGTTCTTCCCTTTGTTGCTTAAGTTTGTGAAGTGATTACGTTTTTGCATGTATTGTTGTTGGAGTATGTTAGTATTCTGAAAAGGAAATTAGTTTGTTAGTGATTAGAACACACACGTTAGCCAGAAGGAACATAAAACAGAAAATGAATGAAGATAAGCGTTATACCTGACCGTTGTCACTATCCACTGTGATACTACTTTGTACTGAATGACTACGTTTGACTACTGAACGTTTTGGTACCGGTTTCTCCGTTAGCTTTGGTATTTGTAATGTCTTATTTGGTGGTATCACTTGCTTCTTTGGCAACCCGACTTTGTTTATCCCCTCATCGTTCAATTGCTTCACCACAGACTTAACTAGAGATGTAGATGGTAATATTACAGATAGATTCCTTTTAGGAGTAGCTCCTATTATATTTGGTTTGGAGAGATCAGCTTTGGTTTCTTCAGATTCTTTTTCATCGTCACTTTCTTCTTGTTCATCAGTCTTAAATATTTCAAATTTTGTTTTTGATATATCTTCCGCGGATTTAGTTGGTCTCACTGGTGCATCAATAGTGTCAATAGATTTAGAAAATTTTGTGTTTATCAAAGGCATTGATAGATTTACGTAAACATGATCACTTTTGGATGGGGAAGCAAAAGGCGATATTTTAGTTCTTGGAGCTGGCACTGGTCTGTTTAAAGAAGTAGTAGATTTATTTAGATCAGTCTCATCACACACTTGTATAGAATCTGTTAGGTTTTCAAATTGTTCCACACCACTGATATTAGATTTGACTCTGAGTAAAGACGGGCAGTTCACATAAATTGTGTCTTCAGTAACAGGCGTACGATTTCCATTCTTGTTATTGTTGATTTCATTGAAATTTTCTCCATATTCCGTGTTAGGATAAAATCTTTCTATGTTCCTTTTTCTTACAATTCTCATCGATTGGAATTGAGGTGGTTTTCTATGGACCCTTGTATTTAGTGACGAAAATTTTCTTTTATCGCCTTCAGGGATTTCTTCATCGATTGTTGGGAATTGTTTCAGGAATGATGTCTGCATTTGTGGTAAGTATGGGTTTAGTAGTACCGTTTGGTGTAGAGGATACATTTGTTGTATCGGCGATAAAACTGGTATCCCATAGGAGTACTGGGAGTTTGAAGCCATGGGATATCCAACAGCATTTTGAACGAATGGAGGGCAAATTACTCTTGGGGTAAACGACGGGTTAGTAGTCAGTTGTTTCTGTAAAGCTGCTATTCCTTTGGACGTTTTAGGGTTGGTTTCGATAACCCTAGGTTGTATAGCTTGGACAGGCTTTACATGCAAATTAATAAAACATGAAACAAAAACAAAAATGCAAATTATAGTTTAAGCAAATTAAATATAAAAACAAAACAACATAAAAGTTAAATTGTAAGTTTTGGTAGTATTTTTTATTTGGCGAATTACGTTATGGTCTTTCAATAATTCATCATACATATCACTTTGTAACAAAAGAATTGGTTTTTCAAACAGAATTCACTTAGTTTGTGATTTCATTGATTTATTAAACCGCTTTCACCGATATTTAATAGAACAGTTAGATAATTCTTGGCCAGGCGTCGTGTTTCTGTTTTCTACATTAACAAACCTTTTTATTTTGGATATTACTGCTCCAGTTATTTATCTAAGCATTGTATTATTGAAAGACCAAACCAGCTTCTTTTCATTCTATTCATCTAACTCCAAGTTATCATCAAGCATACCTTATTGGGTGGTTGTTGAAGTCCATGGAACGGCAGGTTCTCGTAGAGACCTGGGTTGTCCGCTCCAAGATTGCCGTTTGCTGGATTATCTACGCCATTCGTAGGTGGGCCTGTAAGGAGTAACGATACAATGAGAAATGTGGTAGCATATTTTTTTCTATGGGTCTCGTGATATAAAACTTGGGAATATGTCCACGAAGTAATTTTTTGACCAATTTTTTATACAGGTGTAATTCGTCAACTTAAAACTCATTTCAAAGCAAGATATAATTTTTTTTCTCAGTCTTCAGTTTTGTAGTTCTGTTTATCATTATGAGTGTTTTAGTTATCTTATGTGAAAATATGAAAAAAATCACAAACACACAACAAGCAAGCAAAAAGGCATGCTCTACTCACTGTCACCTGGTTTCTTTCGTTTCCTTGTGTTTCTCGGCTCTTCATCAGTAAAGGGTTTAACTTTGGCACTAGTCGCAACAATCCTATCAGGCCTTTTGAACGACACAACTAAAAACATGCTCACATTGAAAAATATTGCCAAACAAAATCGTGTTTTAAGCGTAAAAGCATAAAACGTGCTTGTGAAGCAAAAGCGTTTGAGGTATTGAAATTAGTAACATTTTTGGTGAGCTGATCTTAAATCAGTGATTGATTCATTAAGTAAACAGAAAAATTGTTTCCAGTAAAGTGGAGCTCTCACCAAAATAGTTTAGAGTGTTTTCATGTGGTTCTAAAAGTCGTCATTAAAAGTTCATGCAAAAGCAACGTAAAAGTTAAAAGCGTAGATTTTAAAAACTGAAGAAGATTTGGAATGTTTTGATATTAGTGTAGTGTTTGGTGATAATGTGTGATACAATAATGCAAACAAATCATGATATGATCGTCTAAATGAATAAACCTAACAAATAGGAGAATTTTAATGATTGTTTTAACATAAATTTTTCTCGCAACCATTCCATTCCTGCTATTTGGCAGGTCAGTAGTTCATCTTCAGGAGGCCCTCAACGATAAGCCTTTGGCTACGAGATAATAATATAATTATCATTGATGACATGTTGTTTGAAAAATTGTCGCACTCATTATCAGTGTAGAAAGGAATGATTAAAATAACAACTACCTCCTTCAGTAACAATAATGTTAGGTTTTTCGCTTTGGAACAAAGACCTGAGTCGATTTTTTTGCACTACAAATCCCGGTTTATTCATGTTGACTAGCGACATTGCCCTTTTGTTAGACTTATTAATTTTCTTATATTTTCCACTATCGTCGTCCGAATCCTCACTTTTACGCCGTAGATTCTTGAAGATACCCGTCACAACATTCTGTCTTGGCTTTCCACTTTTCTTTGAATATTCAACTCTTGGTGGTAACTTCTCTTCACCCTTGTTTCTTTCTAAAAGCCCCAAATTTGATTCTTCAGGCGCTGCTTGTTGATTTTGCTGTAACCTTGCTTGATTTTTGGGACTTAGAGTATGGTTTGAATTTACGTGTACTAAAACTCCAGGCTTCAAAGGCCACTTGCTAGGTGTTACAACAGTCTGAACTTTATTGCCATCAACTTTAGGTTCAGGTTTCGGTGTTTGTAGCTGAGTCTCTTGATTACTTTCTGTCTGCGTAGTGTTTTGTGGAGTTTCTTGATTGTCTTCGATTTTGTTCATTTCCAAGTTGTGAGGGCGGCTTTGTGAATCGACTAGTCTTGTTCTATCACATGTTTTTGGGCTGAACGATAGGTTTAATCGAGGTGATAAGGCAGGCAAAGCTTGTGATATAATGGACTGCGCGATCGAAACCTCATTTATACAGCTACCATCCGGACTGAATAAAAATAAAAGAAATAAAAACAATGATCATGTACATGCGGTGTGTTTTAAACTAAATATTGTAAAAAAAATGTATTCTGAGGTCATTACGTCAAAGTATTTTTGAATTTTCCTACACGTGGGTTTTAAAACGAGAACTATTCCTAATCGTACAGATATATGTATTAAAACGCTTTAACTAAATAAACAAAAATTGTATAACAAATTAACTAAATTAATTAAATAAAAAATACTATACATAAACTACTTACATGGAAAACAAATACTTAGATAAAAATTATACAAAAAAGTGAAGTATTAAGAAGAATGCTTTCCAAATCTCATTTCATGCATCACTCAAAAATACTTGTATAAATAATTTTGACAGATTTCGTCGACTACTCGATATATTTCTACTGTGGTCACACTTTACGCCAAAAAATCCAAAAAAACTAGCCAACAGCGTTTAAATAATAAGAAAGCATCCTCCAACTAAAATAAAATAAAAATGAAAACTGTTTCTTTTTTTACTTTTAGGACTTTTTTGTTAAAAATGTACCTGAAGTATTAATCGTGGTCAATCTGAGAACGTCCGGGGTTAGTGCGGTTAGGAACCTACACATTAATAATTATTAATAATAGTACACAATAATATAATATGATAATAAATATACTTTGAAAACCAGTGTTATTTTGTCAAGAGTATAAAATAAAAACATGCTTCTATTTTTTTTTTTTCTATTTTCAAGCTCAACTTAGCAGCTAAAATGTAGTTGAATTTAATTTAATGATTTGACAGCTAGTTTAGTTGATCTCCCTATTAATATTTTTAAGTAACTCTCTAGGTATTACTGTCAAACCATTAAAATGACGACCCATTTTAGCCCACAAAAGACTTTTCAACCAAAACTATCAGCCGTTGGTCCAAGCAATTTTAATTATAGCGCTTCACTCAAACTCAAACTCAGTGACCTTGGGAACGTCCTTGACCTTCTAGTCGTAATGATATGACCTCGTCATGGGCACAACTACTGGCGACCTTGAGGGAGGCATTGACAATGTATGCCATGAATCTGCTCGGACCAATGGCGTAGCTGCAAAATTTGTATTAATTTCTTTACTACACGAATAAAAATAAACAATAAACTGTTTTGTAATTCTTTTTTTAACTTTAGGAACGCATGAGTATCAGAAAATATAATAGAAAGGGATTTACTTAAATAAACTATAAAATAATAGTATGTGTGAAATTAAATAGCTAAAAATGTTTTTATCAGGTACATAAAGAACTAATTCTACCGGCTATATTTAGTTTTAAATCAAATCATATTTATTTGGGAATCTAACTTTCAGGGTTTTTGTAATGGTCTAAAAATATGGAAAGTTTTATTGTTAGAAAGTTTTCAGAGTACTTGAAGAAAAATAAAGTATTATCGGTGAAATAAAAAAATAAGAAAAAAAACTTTCTAACAATACCTAAAATCGACAAAGAAAAATCTATAGAGATGTATAAAATGACTAGTACTAGAAATTCTAGAAAGATAAAAATAATAAAAACAAGAAAAGAAACTTACTTTTCGCGCTCCTCTAATTCGACCGGATTATTGTCTATTATGTTTGTATGTTAGTTGACGATGTTGTGTTAAGTAGCAGCATCCGGGAAAGATAGGATGAAGAAAAAAAAAGTTAGTTTTTGCAAAACAAAAAATAAAATCAACGAAAATTGCAAAAAATGTGAGTACATAATGAAATTACTTTTTGTAATGAGAAAATATGTAAAAAGGTTATGAGTTTGAAACATATGAAAAAACATTGATTTTGTTACAATGCTTGAATGAGAAAAGACGATATTTAAAAACATGTATTAGTTACTCAACATTTAGATGTTTATATTACAGACGACATATTTATAAAAATACAACACTAAAAAGAAAATTCAAGCAAAACAATCAAGTCTATATGACATGTTGACGATAGAAAATCTCAAATGCAGTTTCAAGTAATATCTTTTTGAATAGACAAAAATGTCATATGTCATTGAAGATGAATACTTAGCTCAATTGATGCACTTCAATTTTGTTAGACTGATAAAAATCTAATATTATTCATGTAGTCCACTAGAAGACTACAAAACTGCATCTCTTCAATTAATTTGTGCTATCAAATAAAAAGTGTCCAAAAGGCTTGTTTCAAGAATTTTTCAGCAAATATATTTATCTTATTTTGCGTATACTACGTGCATATTTTACATGTCAATCTTCGAATATACTACGTCCTCAAATTCTGGTCTAACTTGTCACATAAACTGACAACAACAGAAAAGGGGGATGACTTACATTTGGACTTGGCCCTCATCCGCCGGCAGATGCAGATGATGATGATACAGAGGATCACGGTGATCACGAGAATGGCGAGAGCTATCCCCCCGATGAGCATCAGCTTCTGTTGGTCACGCCACCAGACTTTTGTACCTGGAGGTAGGAAAGAGATGTTAGATAGATTAATTTAGGAGGGAGTACTGAATGTGGAGGACTATACTCTGTAGAGAAATGACGAAAACAAAAAAAATACATGTGGCACTCGGGGACTGCCCCGGTAAAGCTATTGCATAGCATTTTTTATCAACTTATGCAATTATATATTTAGTACTCTGCGTCATTGTGATATGGTCTCGATTCGTTCACCTGGGTTACTGTACTAATGTAAATCACATACGTTTCACTTAACTTTGTCCCACTGATTGTTTCCGATCGCAGACGTTCGGGTCGGCTCGGTGACGGCGAGCGACCATTTTAAAAAGGCGGGGCCTAATCGAATGACGTAGCGGTGTTAGGTTATTTTCGTTACGGAATTTCTGGATTCGGTTGCCACGCTCAAGGCCCGCGATAGAAGCTATGCAATAGCTTAAAAAAAGTTAAACACAGTCCGATAAGGATCAGGCCCGGATTAATATAGTTGACGGAGCCTTATAGGGCCAGTTTACCAGGGTTGCAGAAGTGCTCGAAAGAGTGACCACGGCTCTGGCATTTAAAAAACATTTGAAGAAACACGGGTGGGTTTTAGTCAGTAAGAGTCTGACACTCACTGGGAGGAATCATTTGATGATTTGCCATCCAAAAACAGTGTAAAAAGTTCTATGAAAGATTTGGAATGACTATCAGAACTATATAGATGGGAATACATCGTAAGGCGACGAGTACCAGAATGTACAAAAATGTACATATATTGTCTAGCCACAGCTCAGTAAGAGCGAAGCAAAGAAGAAGATTTAAAAGGCATACTCGAGGATTTGTAAGGTATGATTGTAGTAATAATAAACTAGAAAAACAGCAATAATTGACATATTATTTTTGAGACCTTTACTACACGAGAGTGACATATAATGGGCCAATTAGTAAAAAAATATTTCCAACATAGTTTATTCATAGGATGAGTAAAAAAAAACACACAGTGTGCTTCGATTCCTTTAAAGCAATTATGCTGTGCGGTAAGTAAATCATAATTTTGAATTTCATATAAGTTCCAATTAAGGCACATAAATGAAAAAAAAATGACCGAAACGAAAGTGAAGAACGAAGCCAGTTAAAAATAAGCTTTTCGAAGCAAAAAAAAATATTGATTGCTTCTGCAAAATAATAGTTAATTCTTTATTTTCAATCAATAAAACGCTGTTTTAAAATAAATGCTTTCATACTGCTGAAACCCAATTACCGAGGAACTTACCGAAACTTTCCAGGTTGGCTGTAAACCAAAAAGTTGATTTACTACAGATTTAATGAACCACACATATTTGTTGGCGAGTAAACTTGCATGTGTGGCCCCTGTTGGAGCTCCAAGTAAATAAAAACACAAATAAAAAGATAATCATATTTGTATAATGAAAGCATAAATATATTAATAAAGGTAAATATCATATTAGTTATATGGCGCTTATTTAGCATAAGAAAATTTGAATTCTTTTAAGAAGCTATAACGCCAAATGAAATAATGTTCACTTCATCCAACAACACTTAATTACTTTCATGTAATTTAACGTTCAGTATAGTATATCAAAGCATATTTTATAACAATACTTTCGCTAACGTTCGTTTAGTATAATAAAATTCTTATTTAGTATAACGTTCTGTTGATGTCTGTTTGATTTTTTATAAGTAATATTTGATCTAACTGGTGAACGAGCGAGCGGGGTCGGCTCAGGAACTTAGGGTACTCCTACACTGCTAGTTTAAGTTCGAATGAAGACAACAGGAGTTAGAGTGAGCGAGCAAAGACGGTGAACTTAGTTCCTGTGATCCCAATCTTGTACATTCGATTAAATTATATTAAGTGAACATTATATCAAAGAAATCTTAAAAAAAATAAACTTATAACTATAACTTTAAAATGAAGTGTGAAAATTATAACTTTTGATCATTAGTTTAAGTGTATGTCTCATCATAACATGTTATAACAAATGAAAATTATATCAAACGATGTTATATCAAAATAAAATATATCAAACATTTCACACTCAAATGATATACCTATATATGTATGTGTATTTTAAGTAATTTAGTACATATTTTTAATTAGCTTGTATGTACTATTTAATAAGTTTGGATCTGTAAATAATAATGTAAACAATCGATAGTAATCTTGCAATGTATATAACTTATATTTTGTTCATATTCTTCGGTTAAGTCAATGCACCTGCCATGACATCTCTTCACCACCTTTGGTTGACTGGTAGAGAATGCCTAAGGCATTACGTCCGCCATTGTACCTTTGTGCATGAAGTTTTAATAAATACATAAAGTAAAGATAAAAGCTATTAAATGTCTTGAATTGGTTGGAACTACAAAAAATGCGCTTAATGACATAGTCCGGCCATTTGGTGATGATTAATGGGTTCACTAGGATAAAGTTTGAAAGTTGGTATTTTTTAAAATTTCAATTTGTTTAATTAATTGCTGGTTTGTATCTTTGCCACTCTCGCCGCCGTATTGACAATATGGCGCTCATTATCGGTTACTGTCAATATTTCTTTTCTGACTTATTGACTGATAGTAGCTTCGAAACCAATTAAAATAAATTCATGTAGTAACTTTTGTAAAACTACCAAATGATTGGACAAATATTGTTTTACATAATATATAAATTCTCAAACTCTATGAACCATTTGCTGGACCTTTCCGTCATTTTTGATTAAACCAAACAATCCATTTTTTTGCATGTTCTTTACTGTTGTTATTGTTGTGTTATATTTTTCTTCTATTCAAATGATGTGCGTGTACTACTAGAATTTTGCCTAAATAAAATTCCTAATAGAGTTTGTTTTCTATGTTTACATGAAAAACGTAATATGTGTATTCAATATTTAGTCCGAAAAGTACACTACATAGTTTTTAGACCCTTGATAATAGGAGCTGGATTTTGAACTGAGAATTTGAAATTAGGAGTATGTCAAAAACTATTTTACTACTGCAGTTTGATTGATTTTAGCCTAAAGTAGAGAAATACTCAACTTCAAATTCTTAAATTCAGAAATCAAGAGTAAGCCACTTTACTAGCGTATTTTTAATATCCGACCTGAGGCTTTACATAAAGTGGCATTATTTCAACGAATACGTTTGTCAAAAGGTACACAATAAACGGGATTCGACAGCGTTTGTGAATCCCGTACATTGTTGACATTTTGAAAATCGCCTTTGACACATTAGCGCTGACAGTATGTCAGCTGTCTAGAGCCTCAGTTCTTGACTTCGATCTGATGGGGAGCAACAGATGAGGTCAACGATAAAAGAGATATTTTATTTAAGAACAAAGAACTCACCCATAACATCACGCTCGCAGGCCCGGGACATGCCGACAGAGTTGTTGGCGTAGCAAAGGTAGGTCCTGTACACGTCCACGCTGGTACTCAAGCGGAGGAAGCTCTGGGTTCCTTGTTGCCAGATCTTCTCGTCTGTCAGGCTGTCGTTGTCGTTCTTTAGTTTCCAGGAGAAAGATACCTGGCGGGGAAAGAACGTAAGTGATAAGTTTATTGAGCACTTTATCTTGTTGCACTTCTTGTTCTCAGCTAAAATACTGATAAGTCGTTATGGGTGGGTAAAACTGAAGTTCAAAATGTGCTAACATCATGCCTAAATTGAATAAATAACTTTTTATTTTTGTAGGTATTCTGTAAATCATACTGTTAAAGAAAGGTGGAAAATATTGAGAAGCAACAAATTTTATTTTGTACAAAAGAAACCTAGAACAGACTTGTTATTTTACAGCACTCTGCTCTGCTTAATATAGACGTCAGTCAAAATGAAGAATAATATTATTTTACAAAATGACGCAGAAAGTTTTATAACATAATTATGTAAAATATTTACCTCTGACGGATTAGCGTGTGCAGTGCAAACAAGTACTTGAACTCCATCAATGTCGGTCTGTTTGATACCGCATTCTGGAATAACTGGAAAAAGGCAAGGTTATTCATTCATATGCTTCTCCTCGTGTCGAACTGTGAAAATTGTCGAGGTATTTTATAACAATGATGGCCTTAATATACGTCCTTGCGGTAAACCAAATCTGTGTTGCTTTTTGAGTAGATTTTCTTCAGTTCAGCACACAATATTTAAGAGCGAATTTTTATTTGCGTCCTAATAAAACACAGTAGAAATCAAACTACAGATACGTTGTAATTGTTGCAGTAACTTCATGATAAACACGATCAAAAGCCTTTCCCAAATCAAATATTATTGAGGGCATTTTTTTGACAACTTTTATTTATGAAATAAATATGGCGGTCCGACAGCTTTTGTAGATATGTTTTTACCATAACGATAACTAATGAAGATAAATTAAATGATTATACATAATACTTACACCAAACATCCAGAAATACAGTAGTACTATCAGATCCGTGTCTATTGTACGCCTCGCAGGTGTAGTTGCCAGCATCTTTTCTCTGTACTGGACCTAGCAGCAACGTGTTTGAAGACGAGAGGATGAGGGAGTTGTTGGTGTGTTCCTTGCCGACGGACTTGCTCGGCAGCTCGCGGCGCCACGAGTACGACGGCATGGGGAAGCCTCTGTTAACATATTATCATCAGGTTCAGAAACCATGTTTGCCTGCCCCAAAAACTGCACTGCTATGATAAATGTGGAAGTAGCAATACTTCCATATTTTACCCTAGCAATAAACTTACCCTATATTAAGGGTGAGTTTATTGATCCGTAGTTAACCAATGATTAAAAATGATGTGACGTATATTATTCGATCATGTTAAGCTTGACCATTGTTGAAATAAATAGCTAATTAGTTAATAACAAACAATTTTATTGATCGAAAAGGGCATTTCAAGGAAATTTCTATCACAATTATAATTAATGAAGTAGTTAACTATGTACCTACGTTTTGAAAAAACTCTTCCTAAATGTACAAGTACGACCATATAAACCAGCTCTCTAGTCCCGAAAAAAAAACATTAAAACGTAGTAAGCTTGAAAGCCTAGTTCAACGAGACAATCGGAAAAAGCAAAAACGTTTTATAAACCTTTACTTCCAGTTATTTCTATTATTAACATTGTTGTTTCTCTTTTTCAAAGTAGCCATCACTATAAGTATCTTATCATCGAAAATAGAAGCTCTTGACCGAGTCATTATTAGTTAGTAAGGTCGTTGACCTTTGTGGTTAAGTTACAAGTGTAACTTAACCACAAAGGTCAACGACCTGTACATCCATAGACCGACCTAGGCAAGTGCCTAGGTCGGTCTATGTGTGTATGTACATACATATGACTATCCATTTCTTACTGAGTCACCTCTGGGCCTCGGAAAGGACGTTAAACCCTTGAGTCGGCTTCGGCTGTCATTTGCAGGCCTTTGAAAGTTATTATAGGGTAATCAAAAACCAGAAAATCTGGCGTCAGTCTTGCTAACGGATATCGTATAACCCTGTCAATGTGTGTAGGTCAGATAAGCATCGCTCTTTGTATAATAAATACTGGTAATCAACTGCATCCATTTAATTTTGAAAATGAAAATAATATATTTAGTTTTAATGACCGTTGAGTCGCAACTCAACGGTCAGCGAGTCAACACGTCCCCTGAGGATGCCTCGTGGAGAGGCGAAACACGAGTCGGTAATGGTGTTGGGTTTTGCTTTGCCTTCCTGCATGTGCTTAAAATCCTTGCATTTGCCTTGTAATCTTGCATGTGCATAATAAAGCGGGCGGGAGGGAGGTGCATACCTGCAACCCACTAATATTCGCGGTAATTAAAACTAGATATATTATTTTCATTTTCAAAATTAAAATGGATTTCCGCAAAGTAACGCCTGACTCAATCAATTTGCATCCATTTAGACTGAAAGGCGACCCCATAACAGTTGGGAAAATGCTAGACTGATTAACTTACCTAGCAAAACACACGACTTTGCTTGGTATTTCATTCTCGGTCACGCTCACTCTTTCTGGGTTCACTTTGACGTCTTCGGGTTCATCTGCAAAAAACAAATTTGCTTTGAGTTCTTTTTGTGTCGTGAATAATGGAGCTTATTTTTTAAGAAGCAGAAAATCAGATACTATGGAACAACTAAAGTGCGCCATAAATATGCAGTGATCTTCGAATTTTGCGATAGGCAGTATATGTAAGAAATAGTTATAATGTAATAGTAGCAGTAGTAGAGACTGGCAGCATTGCCAAGTTAAATGCTGATTTTTTATCGAAGAACAAGTCACCGCTTTGGTCATTTATGAAGAGCCAGTCAACTGTATACTGGTATCTCGATGAACTCTATGAGAAATCAGACCCCATAGGCCTATGTTTCAAAGTTGACTTTGCAATTCAACTTTGAAACATAGGACTGACAGCTGTCAAATTAAAGTAAACATTAGATTTTTTGTGCTTCATTTTAAAATTAGTTAAAAATAGTATTTTCTTATATCTAGTTATTGAAATGTGTATAAAAGTGAAACTGAACTCATAAACAAGCAGTGAACGTGTTAATCAATAAATCTGTTGACTAATAAACAAAATTACCTGTGCTCTAAAAACATTTTCGCAGTGACTTTGATTTGCGTAATTAAGAAAAATAAATGAACCGTGTGATGTTATTATTATCTATAAACTATACATAAACATGGTCACCCATAAAACATATTAGAATACAGTGAGAGTGCAAAATTCAAGAAGAAAAAAACATTAAAGATTTCCGTTTTTTTATTCAAAATATCTTAATATATTGATAAAAGCACCACCTAGTATTGAGTAGCAGAACAAAAAACAAAAGTGTTACAAGACTCATCACAGTGTTACAAGAAATCAATATTATGTTTTTGGTATAAATATTGCGGACAGCGACATCTATTATCCACTAATAACAACGTCGATAGTCTTATTGGGATACCAGACTAAATCTAGTGTGGACAGTTTAAAAAAATAGACAATTATTGGTAGTTTTTGCTTGAAGAAATAAAATAAGTACTTTTATTAACATTACTTTGTAAGATTATCTGCCAATATGAGCTTCTTCGATAATATAACATTCCGTCGCAACCGTAGCAGACGATCTGAATCAAACCATGATGACAGCAGTAACACAACCTTGAATTGTACTACGACTAGTATGCCGGAAATGTCGGAAGATGAAGAGAACAACCAAATAAAAATATTGCAGGAAAAGATTGATGAGTTAACCTCTCAATTAAACAGCGCGCATAAGGAAATCGAGATATTATCTTTGGAGAATAGCAGTTTGAAACAAAACAATGAAGAATTATCCAAGAAAAATAATTTATATAAACAAATTGCTAGCTCTCCAGTGAAACACAAGATAACACCCAAGAAAACTCAGTCAAGGCAAGATAAACAAACACAAACAAATGTAAATATTGGGAATACTTCTTTGAATCAAGATGAAAAAATGGAAACCAAAGATGTCACTTGTACTTCTTCTTGTATTCATAAAATTTCGAGCAATGTTATCAAACCTCATCTAAAACAGTCACCTAATAAGCATAAAATATGCATCCTTAGTAGTGAAAATAGTAGTAGAATGTGTAAAATAATAGATAGCACTAACTTACCAAATAGTTATGAAATCTGTCACTATCGTAAGCCAAATTGTAATTTAGAACTAATACTGGACAATATAGAGGGTAAAGTTCAGAACTTTACTAAATTAGATTTCTGTATTATTTATATAGGTGAAGAAGATTTTAAAAGAACGCAAAATTATATAGAACTTGTTACACTTATTCGTAAAAAAATATTACCTCTTAATCACACAAATTTCATAATATGCTTACCAACGTTTAAATACATGAGCAATATAAACGTCATGTTCAACAGCAGAGTTGAGACCTTTAATAATCTACTCTTCATGGATGCACTAACAAATAATTATGCATTTATTTTAGATAGTAACCTTAATTTACCATATTCTTATAATACATATAGCCCATTTTACGGGACACTTAATAAAAGAGGCTTACTTATTGTTATTTTAGATTTAATAGACTTGATATCTTACTGTATCACTACAGTAACAACGTTTACTGTTAGCTCGGAAGTTGATTGTTCCCAAAAAACCCAAAATGACTTAGTATGTGCAGACTCCCAAAATAATTCGCAGTTTTTTCTGTAAATATCTAAATTTTCTGCATCAAAACATAGCGGGACTGATGAACAAATCAGATACCCTGACAGTCAAAATCGATGAGCTTCTCAATGCAGGAACTAACATTGATGTGATCTGTATCACGGAACATTTTATCGAAACAGGTTATGAAGATTTGTTGCACATACCTAACTTTTTACAAGCAGCCTTCTTTTCTAGAAAGGCTAAGCGCGGAGGTACCTGTATTCTCGTTAGAGCCGGACTTCAATTTAGAGAAATATCTGACGTAGCAAAACAGTCAGTGTCAGGTGTTTTTGAATCATGTGCCATAGAACTAACACATCATAACATTATTATTATTTGTATATATCGAATACCTAAACACAATTACAATATATTTTATGAAAAGTTAGAGGATATATTAAGAAAATACTGTTCACTCTCAAATAAAAAAATAATTCTAGCAGGCGACTTTAACATTGACATCTTAAAAAGAAATAAAATTACTACAGAATTTGAAAATTTTCTTGCCCAATTTAATCTTTACTTAGCCCTTCACAAACCTACTAGATTAAGCAGCAACTCCTGCATAGATAACTTTGCACACGCTTATAGAAAAGACTGTAAAGCACAAATAATAGACCTAATTCTATCAGATCATACATCGCAAATACTAAGTGTACCTATTAATAAATCATGTAAACTTAAATATTGGAAAACTCTGAAACAGGATATATGCCCAGAAAATTTAACGAAGTTTAAAAATTATTTGAGCAATTTATCTTTCACACGAGTTTATAGTTCTGATGATGTTAATGATTCGTATGACTGCTTTGCAGACGATTTTCTGATGTTGTATAAACTGTGTTTTCCAGTAAAATATGTAACGATAAAAACAAACACTAAATCTAAATGGATTTCCTGTGGAATAAAAATCTGTAGTCGAAAGCAAAGAAAATTACTTTGGTCGTACCGACTAAAACCTAACTATAAAAATAAACAAGATTTTAAAAATTACACTAAAATCTACAAAAAGATTATACGCCTAACACAGACAACTCAAAATAATCATTTCATAAACACTTCTCAAAACAAGTCAAAAGCTGCATGGCAAGTAATAAACAAATCAAAATTTCGCCTACCACAACACCTTATACCGTCTATATCGAAAGGCAATTCCATTATCACAAATCCTGCGGATATCGCAAACGATTTCAATAACTTTTTTGTCGATGTTATAGAAAAAAATATAAATAGTAACGTTACTTCAAATACTAATAATACTTTTAACAATCTAACTACAAAATCATTATATATGCAACCAGTTTTACCCGTTGATATAATAAAAATTATTAATAACCTTAAAAACACAAATACTGTTGGGTATGATGGAGTAAGTACTAAAGTTGTGAAATTTGTCAGAGAAATTATAGCACCACCACTAGCGCACATCATTAACTTATGTATAGCAAACGGTGTTTTCCCCAATAGTCTAAAAAAAGTAATTATTAAACCCATATTTAAAAGAGATGATAAATCAGATGTAAAAAATTATAGACCCATTGCCAAAATTCCAATTTTTTCAAAAATAATCGAGAAAGTCATGTATAATTCCATATATAGTTATTTTGAAAATAATAAGTTATTTTGTAAGGAACAAAAAGGATTTCGAAAAAACACTAATATAAATATGGCATTATTCGACCTCCTTTCTTATATTATGACGTCTGTCGATGAAAGATCTCCGGTATGTGCTTTATATACAGACATGACAAAAGCATTCGACTATGTGGACCATAAGATTTTGCTAAAAAAACTGTACGGATATGGAATACGAGGAAATGTTCTCAAACTTTTAGAGTCATATCTTGATAACAGATCACAGTGCACTGAAATCTCACAATTATGCCATAAAAGTAAAGTAGTAAAAATCTATAAATCTCAGCATAGAACTATAAAATACGGTGTACCACAAGGTAGCGTGCTAGGGCCGCTACTTTTCTTAATATATATAAACGATCTCCCAATATTTATAACTCAAAATATGGTTCTATTTGCTGATGATAGTACAGCCATTATAAAATGTAATAACCATGTTGATTACGAGAATGATATAAATGATTGCCTCAATAAAATAATTAAGTGGCTTATTAGCAATAACCTAGTAATTAACTTAAACAAAACAAAAGTAATGCACTTTCGTCAAAGGTGTGAAAAACCTCCAGTTCATGTCATACACGACAAGTGCCAAATAGAAGATACAGACAAGGCAAAATTTTTAGGTATACTGATTGATAGTAAGCTAACATGGAAACCCCATATCGAAGAAATTTGTCTAAAACTTAATAAATCTGCATATGCCCTGTTTCAGCTATCGAAAAAAGTTAATACACAAACACTTTTAGTAGCGTATCACGGATTGGTTGCATCTGTTTTGAGGTTTGGAATTATTTTTTGGGGGCAATCTTCTGAAAGAGAATCGATTTTCAGAGCGCAAAAACGATGTATTCGGTCCATGTGTGGCTTAAAAACTACTGAATCTTGTGAACCTCATTTTAAATCACTAAAATTACTTACACTTCCAGCTATGTACATTTACGAAACTGCTTTGTTTGTCAAAATCAATATACATCTGTTTCAAAAAGTCTCTGATGTTAAAAAAACTCCAATGCGTTCTCAATATGCAAACAAACTGTGCGACAAAAAATGCAGAACCGCTTTAATGAAAAAGAGTTTTTTTAGTATGGCTCCGAAAATATATAACAAAATACCTGATAACATTAAAAATTTGCCCTTAATTAAATTCAAAAAGATTCTCTACTCACTATTAATGGAAAAATGTTATTATACTGTTGAAGATTTTATGAATGATAATCATTTTTAATATTTCTTAAGCGGTAAATACCTATGTATATGACATGTATTTAAAGAAAATTTTGAGATTTATAAGACTTCTTTGTTCAGTTCTTTTTAATTATAATTTTTATATGGTTATACCTATGTAGTTCCTGTTCTCATGTAAGATTTTTATTTTGTTTTCTTCATAAATGTTAGTTGTTTAATTGTTATTTTTTATGATTGTTCTTTTCTTTTCAATATTTGTACGCCTTCACGGCAAAACATAGCGCACTTATAATACCTGATCTAAGATCTTTTAAATGTAAAAACCTATGTTTCACAAATAAACATTGATTCTGATTCTGATTCTGATTCTGATTCTCAATTGCAAAAAGCAATGTTTTCAGAAGTGTCTGTGTGAAGTTCAGAATGTGTAACAGAAGCGTGTTAAAAAAATTATAAATAAACATTAGTTTTTCAAGGAAGTCATAGTCACAACCCAAAATTAAAAAAGAAATCCGTACAAAGTTATTATATATCAGCTGATTAAAATTAGCATGGGAATAGGTAACGAATTGTTTTGGGAATTGACAAAGACTTTAGGGAAGTTGTCAATTTATATGTACAGAAAAAGTTTTTAAAATATGACTACACCTTTCCGTTATATCATCAATATATGTATGTATATAAAATCTTCCGTCACTCAGCCGAAACACTGATCGTAGAAAAATGAAATTTGGCATAAAGGTCTTGGGGAGTGTGTTGCGGAATTTATTCGAAAGTTACCGCGGCGGGCACTAGGAGGATCACGGGTGGGTTTAAGTCAGTAAAAGTCTGACACTCCTATTAGCTCCACCCAAAAGCAAAAGAAGTCATTTGATGATTTCCCAACGGTAAAAAAGGCTAAATTGTTTAATAGAACTTTACTTACATTCAACAGCAAACTTAGTGGTACTATTGACAGGGGGTCCCGCGATGTTTCTTGACGACCTGCAAGTGTAGCTGGCTGTGTCTGCGGCGCGGTCCAGCGCGTGCGACGGCCACGCTGACATGTTCCAGTGCTGGAAGACGCACCAGTATCAAAAGCTTATAAGTATAACTAGCGACCCGCCCCAGCTTCGCACGGGTGCAATGCTGATACGTAAGTATAATCAGCCTTTTAATGTTCCCACTGCTGGGAGTCAGGCTTCTTCTTTAGGAGAGGGAATGGGCCGTAGTTCACCACGCGGGCCCGGTGCGGGTTGGTGAATTTCCATTTCTACGAATTTTTGGTTCTAGGATAATTATGCCGGTTTCCTCACGATGTTTTCCTTTACCGTTTTCAGAGCAGTGGTGATGAAATTAATTCCACAAATTAATGCGCCTGGCTGGGTTTGAACCCGCGACCTACAGTTCGTAAGTCGGGGCCGTTACCACTCGGCCACCACTGCTCCCAGCAGTACTGATACGTAAGTAAAGGATAAAAAATGGTTACCTATTGTGGGTTATCCCTAAGAGATAGACAAACATATACCATTCCCAACTTTTTAGTAGAACTTTTTAAGGTGTATAATATCGTAGTACATTATTGCAATGTACGCGCAAAGCATGTATTTATTTACGACATCACATTGGAAACCTCTAAAACTAAGGAACCGCACCAAAATCTGTTTGCTTAGTTTTAAAGATATAAGCATTCATAGGGACAGACAGAGGGAAGCGACTTTGTTTTATACTGCGAGTATGTAGTGATGCTTACTAACTGCCGCTAAGGCTAATACGCCCACGTTATTACTTAAAAAATCAAAATCCTTTATTTCAAATGGACCATTTACAGGCACTTTTGAATTATTAGTCAGTCAAACAGATGAAGCTAGTTCTGCTGCGCTAGACACAAGAGGACCAAGAATATTTCTTAATTTTTAATTTTTATTCTAACTTTGTCCTTTTTGTTCGGCTCCTAACAGCTCAATATTTCCAAGATTGGGGTCATCAAATCTAAAAAGATGTGTAATTCAGCTGGTTATTCCAACAAACTCTCCAGCTTTATTATATTAGCAAACATAAAAATTATTGGATCCAAAGGATAATGCCGCTGTCTTTTCATTTCTCCCTTGATTCTTTTAACGTCTGTCATACTGATATTAATCTACCTATTTATCCTCATGAAAGTTATTTTCTGTGACACCCACTACAAATTTGATTATTTTTCTTGCTTGTTTATGCTTGCTAGAAAACAAAAACTCGACTTATCTTTAATACTTACCAAAGTAGACTCGGTAGCTTCAAAGTCATTTCTGTTAACTTGAGGTTCAATTATCCTTTCCACCACATAATATCTGTTCGTTTTCTTAGTGTCTATAAGGGCTCCGTCCTTCAGCCAATCCACGCTGCACAGAGGGGCGCATTCCACCGTGCATGACAATGAGATGTTCTGAAAAGAATTGTAGATCTATTATCACATCTTTTTTTGACCCTCCTGGAGGAGGAGATCCTATTTTATATCAACACTAGCTGTCCGCACAACTTCGTTTGTTTCATTTTTCATGACTGCTCCGCTCCTGTTGGTCTTAGCGTGATGATATATAGCCTATAGCCTTCCTCGATAAATGGGCTATCTAACACTGAAAGATTTTTTCAAATCGGACCAGTAGTTCCTAAGATTAGCGCGTTCAAACAAACAAACAAACTCTTCAGCTTTATTTATTTATTTAACTTTAACTCGGGTAGAACCCATAAATTTGTTAGTATTCCTTAACCTAAGTTACTATAAAAGACTAAAACACAACAATTGCAACTTTATAATGTTAGTATAGATTTATTTCTTGGACATCCAAAAGTTCATATTATTTTAATTTTAGCCAAGAGCAATAATTGCCCATATCATTTCTCAAAAAGAGGAAAAAAAAAAAATTTGGTTGTTAAGGGATAATTTACGCAATATCAGCTATTGGATTATTAGGATTTATTTTTTGAGCACATCATATATTTACTGTAGGTATAGATATTGACACTCAAGCTTATTTTACGTCAGCAACTATAATTATTACAAACAAAAAATTGACAAAAGATGGCGTCGAAAAATTCCTCCGCATCGCTGGCTATTGGTAATGTACTCAAAAGGCTGGCAGTATCTTTTGTCCAAGGTAAAAGCCAGCCCTTGGGTCACACGAAGTTTTAAGCAAAAAGAAGTTTGATGCTAAATAACGACCGCACGGGTCTTTCAAAGTATGGAGAGTGATGAAATGCTCCAGCATTCCAGCGCCCCGGCCAAAAGTAGATGCAGTATAGGTACCGAATGGCTTAGTTCATTAAAGTATGGCAGACTCCAGCGCAACATAAATGAGAGTTAACAAACGATAGAAAAATTGACAACTATCCTTTTGACAAATTTCAGAAAGGGTAGCCGGTCCCAATATAGTTGGGGAAAGGCTAGGCAGAAGAAGCTGCATCCGGATATAGGTACTGGTAGCGGAAAAACTGGGTAGATTCGTGAGTTGTTGGAAAAAAACAAATCACTCACCTGTGACTTGTACAAAGCTCCGCTGTAGTGGTTCATCGCGTATTTGAAGCTTGGTGGAGCTGAAATAGAAAATGTTTAAAATAAAGCAACTTTTAGTAACTCACGCAGCTGGTCATTCGAAAGGATTTAATAGTTCGACAGTATATTTTTGTATGAGACCTTGGCTGAATAATAACAGCCACACGTTGGTCTTTAAGGTTAAGCAACGCTTACCGCGGTCAGTCAATGGATGGGTGACCATCTTAATTAAATACCGAGACTACTCCGTGCGTGCCTCATAAAGTGCGTTAAGCAGTTGGAGCCGGGTGTCATTTGTACATCATTGGTAGTCTTTAAGCATAGTCAGAAGTCAGAAAATCTGACACGCAGTTGCTGAGCTATTGAGGTCAGATGGTCAGTAGCATCATGTAAAAGAGGTATGCAATCGTAACCGAATATACACTAAAAGGCGACTTCTCTGTTTGATTAATAATATCAATTGCAACACTACACCAAGATATTCCAAGTGTCTTGTCATTATTACTGACTGCAAATTTTCTTTCCTTATATTTTTATTTTCACTAACTTATTTACCACAAGATACCTAATTTATTATTTATCGCTCACTACACATCTACATATATGTGTGTATCTATTTACCTGTATATTTAACATCATACATAACTGATTTACATCCGTACACTTCAACGTTAAGTTCAGTTGAAAATCAGCGTCAGGCAGCTTCTAGTTGTCTGGCATTTTGCTGAACTGGACCTATTTGGTGCAGCCGCGGCTCACACAATGTAACTGTCTTAAAATTTAGTTTCCTTTTATTTGTATCTACCTTGTATGTATCTGTATGCTTCTTTCAAATGCTGTATGCATCTGGTAAGACTGTAAGCCGAACACGAACTAGTTGGGAAAAGGCTAGGCAGATTGCTAGACTGACCTAGTACATCAATAGAAGTATAAGCCGGTTCCCCTCCGCCGCCAGCGTTGATCCCCCAGCAGGAGAAGTTGGTGCGGTGGTCCAGCGTCACGGGGTCGATGGTCCAGTTCTGCGACACGATGTCACTGACGGGCCGCCCGCCGCGCGTCCAGCGGAACCTGGGGGAGATCAGGGATGTGAAGTATTAGTTACAGGGATTGTTCGGGTGCCGTCGACCACTCGGCTAGCTTCGGCTGCAGTCGTGAGACGGCGGCGCGGTGAGAGGTGCAGCATGCGGGACGCGGGTTGACTGACACTTCACCACCGGTCTCCGTGGACGGCACTCTATACGCTCCTACCAACATCGACATCTATATTGTACTTTTTTGAGAATATATTTATGTAAATTGCAGTCTACTGCTTTTGAGTTAAGTCCTTAATTATGTCCTTAACATATGGTCCTTCGAGCCGGATCAAACGACTATACTCACGCGCATTCATCAACATTGTCACCTACTGGAGACTTAAATATATTCAGTTTTATACAGTCCACTGCTATCATTTAAAGTCCTTATATAAGTCGGTAATAGTGATCGGAAATGCACTGTTGTATGACTGTGATTATCTAGGTTATTAAACACATTTATGCTGTAACACATTTCCGACATTAAGAAAATAATTTAAGGTCTGAAATCGATTACTTCTTTTTGTGTAGATACGTTTTTTTTCTTGTGACGACAGATTTGTAGGCATTTTTGCACCGGCAGATTTATTTAATACATTGTTCTGTCTATGAAGTAATTAAAGAACGTTTTTTTGCAATTCTTGTAAAAGTTATAAGAACTAAAATAACATAATACTAACATTGTACACTTAGTTTGAAATAAACGTTTTGACTTTGACTTTTTAATTCGTTACAGTTTAAGGCATCAGTAGCGATCCAACGACACAACCATCTACCACATCCCATTCTAATCTAGGTGAGATTTTGGTAAAACGCGAATCTATATTTTCAAATTCAAATAAATAAAAATTGACGTTTTTGTTTGTAATAACAAAAAAACTTTTTACTATGATTAAATGCTTATGAAAGTATGTACGATACTTGTCACAAAATCACTTTTTTATTTTATCTCGTCTTTCTGTGGGTTCCGGTAACCTCTGAAACAACTGAACTGATGGGATGTTCATTGACAGATAACTGATATTAGAAGGAGTAATTTACGCTACTTATAAAAAGGATTAGGGTTCTGTGCAAAAAAAACAGCATTATTTGCGGGCGAAACCACTGTTTTGCCCACTGGCAGAAACTAGTAAATCATCACAAAATGGTGACTTAAAAAACCACAACTGATGAAGGGATCCTTACCTATGAGCTTCAGGTCTTCCTCGTTCCTTGATGCTGCAACTAAGCACCAAACTCTTGCCCTTAACGACTCGCCACGGAGAGTACGTCAGCTTAGCGGGCCCGGGAGGATCTGCAAGCAAGGGAAGATGATCATGTAGTTGTGCAGGTAGACTGAAGTGATGCGGAATTTGTTTGTGTGAGTCACCGCGACCCTGGAACGCAAAGGGTATTTGAAGGAACTCGAATGGGTTATAATCAGTAAGAGTCTGACACTCCCTTTTCTCTGCCCAGAGCGGGAGAAGTCATTTGATGATCCTATACTTAAAAAAAGGCTACTGATAATGATATGGAGATTTTCTGGATAGAAAAAGTATGATTATGTTTAATATGTCAGAAAGATTGTCAAAAAACATGGAAGTATTTCTTTTACTTTATCAATTAAATTTGAGAAAGGATAAACAAAAATCAATGATCATTTGTGGGGACTTTTTACGGGTTAATTCAACGCTTTGTATCATTCAAATCAACCGTTTTGAGTGATTATTACGTCACTAAGGTAAGATAGCCGAAACCCGCAAGGAACCCGCTCTTGAAGTACATCTAAGTTTGATTTCTTATGAAGCATCAGTATTAATTTCGATTATCAAAGTTCATGGAGAAGTAAATTTTGTTTCCTGAAAACTTAAACATCAATCAAAAGTTATATGAAATCTACTTACAATTGACTACCAGCTCTGTTTTGGCACTGACATTTCCCCATCCAGCGTAATTCTTGCCTTTACACGAATAGTTGCCATGGAAACTCTTCGTCGTATCTTGGAGTAACAGCATTGAGGGATCCACTTCATTGCATAGATTTTCTGCGAAGATGGAAAATACGAAATAAGTAGAACGCAAGTTTACACTGTTCCTAGCCACTACACCCCAAATTAAAGTAGCTATCTAGACCACCAGGACAGCGCAGAATTAATGAAGCTTAAAGAGTCTCCGAGAAATATTTCAACTGTCTTCGATTCGAGAGCAGTGGTGGCCGAGTGGTAATGGCCCCGACTTACGAATTGTAGGTCACGGGTTTAAACAAGTGCATTACTTTGTGTAATTAATTTCACCACCACTGCTCTCAAAACGGTGAAGGAAAACATCGTGAGGAAACCGGCATATCCTAGAACCAAAAATTCGAAGACATGTGACATTCACCAACCCGCACTAGGCCCGCGTGGTAGATTACAGCCCATTCCCTCTCCTAGAGAGGACGCCTGTGTCCCAGCAGTGGGAACATTAAAAGGCTGGTTGTGCTTCGATTCGACAACGAAATTTATCAGAAAAAAATAGAGAACGAGTAAAACAACCCATCGTCCTAACATTCGGTGATCAGTGGCGACAAAAAGGGTAACAGAAAATACGGTCAGGTAATTTTGGTTCTTGTTTTCTTCCCAAATATTCTATTCTTTAGTTTCTTTCATTTGGAACTAGCTGAACCGCGCAATTTCGTTTGTGTCACATTTTTCATGACTACTCCACTTCTAGTATAGTCGTAGTTGTAGTATAATCTTAGCGTGATGATATATAGCCTATCGAGTAGTAATAGATTTCTAAATCGGACCAGTAGTTCCTGAGATTAGCGCGTTCAAGTAAACAAACTAACTCTTCAGCTTTATATATTAGTACAATAAGATTAGTTGGCGCCCGCGACTCCAGCTGCTTGAACGTCGAAAATTATACATAGGGAACATACTCCCGGGATGAAAAATATTATAATTGTTATTTCAGGCTATAATCTAGATCTGTGCCAAATTATATAAAGATCCATTCAGCCGTTCTGATGTGGTTGAGTAACAAACATCCATCCATATTGATAAATGAGGTCTAAGTGTTGCGATGAGCCGACACACTAATTTCATAATAACGATTGGTTGCTACAAGTACCGGCAGTAGACAACTGTCTGGTTTTGTGTGTGTAGTTGGTTTGGTTACTAGTGCATCTTTTTGACTTTCAATGTACTCTCTAGACTACCATAGACCTATTTATGACTTACCGTCGCCCTCAGTATCGTTGCATTCCGGTAAATGTTTGAGGATCTCTCCATCCAGGTACCATATGACCTCGTCCAATATCGGAGGGTTTCCCGATACCACCTCACACGTCAGAGTTACGTTCTTATGATCTGTCTCCAGAATCGGGCTGGGGGAGCTCATGGTCAGGCGGACTTGGGGTTTGACTGGAAATTGTAAAATGGCGGATTAGTTTTAGTTCAATGCTTGACATTTCAATGTTAGGTTAGGTTAGTGTGCCTTTGTTGAATTCGATTCAGAATTATGCGCGATTTTTATAACGGACAAGAATTAGCTTAACTAGACTTAAAAATTAACTGTCTCAAAATGTACTGATAACAATGACATGATTGATAAATATATAATTATAATTGACAACGTAAAAAGTCCATTGCGAATTTCACATTTATACAGCATCCACACTTAGTCCACTATGTCTATGGGGTCCCGGGATATCCACCTAGAAGCATAAAGGTTTCTTGGCTTCACCAGATTTGTAGATCGACCCCTCTTGTCCAAGGATATGTGAGCATTGAGAAGTCACAGCCTCGAATTCCAAGGACACAATTGAAATAGAGTTGAGTTCAAAGAAAATAAATAAGAAGATGAACTTACACAGCACGTTAACATCAATACTCTCTTCACTGGTTCCATTCCCGACCGCATTGCTGAGCACACAGGTGTAGTTGCCCATGTCATCACCATTAGCGTTTAAGATGATGAGGGAGTGTTGGTCTGTGTTGCCTCCTTCGTAGTGGGTGGTGTTGTGGACTGGAACGCGCTCGCCGTTGCGGTACCTGAAGTGTAGGATGGTATATAGGTTACTGGTTGGTAGGAAACTGCACTTCACGTAGAATTAGCTGGCAACAATTTGACAACTTGTTTGAACGTTGCACCATGACCAAAAAGTTGTGTGGATACTGATACAGAGGAATATTTGCGAATAAAGTTTTGAGTATCAATGTAAGCCGATATGAGTATGTGAAAGAATAAAAAGATCTATGGAAGAAGAAGATACGCTAAATCGATACGAATAAATTGGGGTAAGGGATCCAGGTATATGAATTTACAATTATTTTAGGTTTAGGATTGTAAGAAAAACTACCCTTAACTTATAAGCTTGAGAAATAATATGATTAGGTGTCAATAATGTCATGAGTGGGTGTTATACGGAATATCTATTCTATATTTATCTATTTTTGGGAGTAATTTTCAAAATCCGGAATTTTTAAATAATGATAATAATGAAAAATAAAAATTGCAGTATAAAGGTACACTATTTAAGAATTTCATTTACATAGATTAATATTCAGTGATATTGATTTGATGTTATCTGATCTTTGAATCGTGCCTCGGAAAGCACGTTAAGCCGTTGGTCCCGGCTGTCATTTGGAGATCTTTGGCAGCGTTACGGATTGTCAGAAGCCAGAAAATCTGACACCAGTCTTGCCAAGAAGTACCGTGTTCCCCAGTTTATGGGTTGTGGAGGTCTGGTAGGCAGCCGCTCTGCGTAAAATACTAGTATTCAGTTGAATCCGGCTTGTCTGGGAGCCGACCCCAATATAGTTGGGAAAAGGCTAGGCAGATGATGATGTTATCTGATCTTTGAATAAAGGCAGGTAAAGTACCTTTTCCGACAAGACACAAACGTAATTTCAGTAACGCTTGACTTTGCAGCGATATTTAGTCAATAGATAGTCGTTACTGTAATCGTAGTACCAAGTCATTAATTAGGCTTTGATGAGCAGGTCCTAGTAATCAAATCCTTAGTGCTAATCGGCAAATACCTATTCCTATACCGGAAAGAAAATGAAACATAATCAGAAGTGATATAATTAATTATTGTCGCAAATTAATTAGATTAATAACTGTCAATCATTTAATCATGATTCTAGACAGTCAATCAATTATGATAGATGATAAAGACAGGATAGGTGGAGCAACGGAGCAATGGTCGGATGATGAAAATAGTAAATAGATACTCGTATCCAGCATAAAATAAATAAATTTACTTTGCAATCAAGCCTTATAGAGTTAGGCTGAGGTCCACACTGATTTCGATGGTTGAATTAATAGCTTTTGTTGGAAGTTTCGCAGGCGTTAAAGTGGCCTAAACTATTTTAAGGATCTATGTTTCTACCAAAATAAAAAACTCAGTTTTGAGATGGACGTATGTCGAGCGTAAAAAACAAACAAACAATTCCACTTACGCATTTATAACCTGAGTTCGGATTAATCTTTGCTGCTACTAATAAATTTGGGATGGAAAGAATGTATGACGACCGCTGAACGAAATCCTGAATTTGATGTTAGGGCGAGCACTAACATCAAATTCAGGATTTCGTTCAGCTGTCGTGCACTGGATGGATTTAAGCTGATGATATAATAATACTTACCAAATAACGCTGGTCAAGGACGAAGGATTGCTTTCGTATTCACATTTCAGAAGTAATTTTGACCCTTCCACTACTGTTATGTTCTTCGGTTGTACTCGGACAATTGGAGGATCTGAAAATAACATATCGAAATATTATTATAAAATCTTAGTTTTGTAGGTTACATGCTTATTACTTGAAATTTACTAAAATAAGTTAACAAAAAAATTTCATTGGTGCGACATAAAAAAAAAAACTATAAAGATAGACCCACACAATCCATTTGTCAAATAAATTACTTTTGATGTAACAATGTTCTCCATTTATTAATAACGTAACTTTCAAATCCTAGTAAAAAAAAAAACATTCAATGAAAATCATCTAAATAAACTTACACCAAATCTCGAGCTCCATCGTAGCATGCATGGGTTGATCCTTAGTTTCCACAGTCACTTCATTGGAAGCTTCGCAATGGAATTTCTTCCCGTTATCAAATCGAGTCGCCTCAAACGTGAAGTTCGAGTTGGTTTCATATGTGGTGTCATCCTGTGAACGAGTAACGATTTGGTGAAACGTCGGAGGTATATCTAAAGGTATATGTATATGAACAAATTTGTCTGTAGAGTCTTCTCTAACCGTCGTCGGTCGTGCAAAGCTTCATGTTGCGTTAAGATACATCGGAATGGACTATGATGGTCTCTTTGATACATTCACTGTAGCTTATGAAATACTCGCTGTAGTTCACATTGACATCAAAAATTACCAATAAAATTTTATAAGAGACTAGTTTTGAAGATCAAAACCTCAAAAATAGTGAGGATCAAAATAAAGTCATTTTTTATCATCCTAACTTAATTAAAAGTTACTTAAGCCAAATACCTCTTGTTTGTCTCAAAATAATTGAGATGAAAAATAATAAATCTATTATGAATATTTAACTTGCTAGCTTTATTATTCATAATTTATATCGCTCACTAAAAAGTCTTGAAATAATATTACCTATAAACAGAAGCTTGTTTCTCTGAATATAGTAATTTTACTTATGGATGATAAGACGGCTGTAACATAATTACTTTACGAGTAAAAGGCAGTAAAAATTTAAATTCACCTCACCCCGGCGACAATCTTAAAGTGACAGAGAGTCTTTGTACAAAGTTTAGTTTGGATCTAAAATGGCTTGAAGTGGCTTAGGACGTGGCTCTGTGCAAAAAAATTGGTTGTGCTTTCATAATACTGGTTAGAAGAAGTTTAAGGGATAAAAAGGTAAAAGCTGAAGAAATGAATTCGCTAGGAAAAGTTTGTGACATTATAATGACTTCCTTCTTCTCAGTTTTTCAAGTTTTCTTTGCTAGCTATCAATAATTATGCCATTATTATATTATATAGTTGTGATATAATCTCCAACATTGTTAATACTATCTTATATGTCAATAGATTAGACTAAGAAATGATATATTATCAAATGATCAATTATAATTAGAAGGTCATCGATTCAATTATGTCAAAACTAAAATTTGTGGACAAAAGATGTATTAGATAACAATTTTTGATCCGATTAATTAATTAATAGTACTAATAATAGTTGTTTAACAGATAAATCCACTGAGATTTTTCTTGAACTTGAAATCAATGCCAAAAATGAGCAGGAGAGGAGGTAAGGCATAAACTGCGAAGAGGATTCACTCTGGCATTGTGTTTGGGATGTGTTTATGATATTTCGTTTGGCCAGGCTATTTTTACGGCAGTTAAACTTTTTTTTTGTTGAATGAGAAATCATCAAATGACTTCTTCCCCTCAGGGCGGAGCGGAAGGAAGCATCAGACTCTTACTGATTGAAACCCACCCGTGTTCCTCCAAATGACTTGTATGTTCCAGGGCAGTGGTAACTTGGGCACGCCACTATTGTGGCGATAAGTCCCCTCTTTGAGGCGTGGCTGGAGAGACGTCACGGCGTTCTCACCTTCCGCCTGACACAGGTGCTCACCGGACACGGCTGCTTCGGGAGGTACCTGTGTCGGATCCAGCGGGAGGACACGTCCGGGTGTCATCACTGTGTGGATCGTCCGGAGGACACGGTGGAGCATACGGTGGAGGTCTGCCCTGCTTGGGCGGAGCACCGCCGTGTCCTCGTCGAGGCGATCGGCGGCGGCGACCTCTCGCGTTCGGCCCTGGTTCGGGCCATGGTCCGGAGCGAGGAGGCATGGGAAGCGGTCGCCTCCTTCTGCGAAGCAGTAATGCTAGCGAAGGAGGAGGCGGAGCGCGTGCGAGAGAGGGAAGCCCCTCGCTCCAGCCGCCGCAACAGAAGAAGACGCCCCGGGCGTCGGGAAACGCAGGGCGATTCCCGGCCACCGTAGGCGCGGGCCTGCGGATGGCGAGCTATGGGTGGCTCGCCGTCCGATAGCAACCAGGCCCGAGTCGACGGCGCGTCGTGTTCCACGCGCGCCTCAAAGAGCCGTCAGCAAAGAAGACGGGGCCCCATAGGGTCAGTGCCTGCTAGGGTTGCGGAATTTGTTCGAAAGAGTCACCGCAGCCCTGGAACGCAAAGGGCACAAGAAGGATCACGGGTGGGTTTTAGTCAGTAAGAGTCTGACACTCCCTTCCGCTCCGCCCAGAGCGGGAGAAGTCATTTGATGATTTCCCATCCAGAGAAAAAAAAAAAAAAAAAAAAAAAAAGGGCAGTGGTAACTCTTTTGTACATTACAATTTCGTAACCCTGGCTTGCGGCAGTCAACCAGGGCCCGCAATCGATGAGGGAATTTCCAGAAGAGGCTTATGTTTAATACGGGACTGCTGTTTACTGATAATGATAACAGAGAGATTTTCTTCCAAAATGATTACGTGTGAAAGTTAGGGCCATGTCTTCTATAATTGGCATCTCTCGTCTACTAGAATAGAATAGACTTTATATAAACTGCCCTCAGAAGAGGTCGTATGTTCCTCGAAACTTTAAAAAAGTTTACAGTCCAGCCTACCGTCCTGCCGTGTTAGAGTAACTAATGCTGTACTCAACTCTATGTAACTATAGGCGCTAGTGTTACATTCTTGTAACATTAGTAAATATAGCTAAGCTACGTTTAGCTGAGGGAACTCATGCTAAGTAAAACGAATTAATGTAGTCTAAGTTGTACTTTCCAGTACATTATATGCAAGCGTGAATAACGAGAATCCCTAACGTCTCTTCTATGAAAACTAACTCCTCGAGTTATCCTGTTTTACATTAGCAATTTAAATGCTTATTAATTAAATATGCATAGAAAATAACAGGCCTTAGGGTTGTAGCGACGAAATCATCGTGTGTGTCTTTTGTTGTTAACTCGTTTTGTTTTAGAACTTTCTTACTTTAAGTTGTTTTGTTCATTGTTGTTTTTTGTGAGTTCTATTTTGTGTTCAACGGGACGCGAAGTTCTATCTCACGGAGTCATAATTGCTTAATATTAGACATATATTAAGCAATGATTACCTATATTATTTTTATCAATAATTCTAAATATATTTCTGCTCGATTCTGAAATATTGTATACCAACGATTACGGCCCATTACCTCTCCTAGAGAGGAGGGCTGTGTCCCAGCAGTGGGAACATCAAAAGGCTGATTATTATGCTTTTATGCTGTAATATTTACATTTCTATGCTTTAAATCGCAGATTTGAATCTCGTAAGACACCGTCGTTCCTATGCTTAAAACCTATGTTAAAACAAAACATCTTGTAGAGACTCACATATTCCAGAAACAGAAAGTTGACGTAATCAGACACGAACCTACTCGTTCTGTGTGTTCTTTGTGAAGTAATGGGCCACATTATTCCCCAAGCAAATGCAGTACTGTTTTACATAGAGAGGAGGCCTGTTTCCCATTATAGCAGTGGGAACATTACAACCTGATTTTGCTAAAGTCGCAATAGAGTTATTTAAATTACGGTAGATATTGAATACGTTTTAATAAGTATAGTACCTAATGCCGTACGAATAACTGGCCAACTGTATAGGCATGGTAAAAATAGCAATCTCAATTTGTGATCGCGAGGGAGATTCTTAGGAAGTATAATAATATTCTTCTTGAAATCTAATCTTATCTTCCGTAATAGTTCTTCTTAGATTCTATTCATCTGTGTAAAACGAACGGAACAATATCTTAATTCTCTTGAATAGAAAACTAACTGAATGGTGCATTGATTTTCAGTTCATACTTCTTCAGATTCAAAAGGTCTTTAATGACAATGAAGGCTTAGTTTTCTTATCTCGATATTAGCATGAAAATAGGACTTAAGTCTGGAACCTAGATATCGAAATTGTAGAGGAGACTTTTATTATTAAACTTACCTTTTCATCCTCTCTGTGCTGTAGCACCCGACATGAAACAAAAAGAAAATGTAGTTATTAATATAAGGTAAATGAAACGAAGGCATTTTGATGTAAATGGGTAAAATTTGATATTGCAGCCGAAGTGCAATAGACAAAGCAGAGAAACTGCAATTACAAATCAAACGACGTATTCAACACACTCAGTCTCGGTAAAATACATAAATTTTGGAATTAGTAAACATATTTGAAACATGAACATCCAAGTACAAAATCAACCAAATTGATTCTGTATGTCACCGAAAAATGGCAAACTTCGTAATATTATAAAATATATTGAGAGATTGTAAACTTTCGATAAATTGTCGACTGAACAATTTGAAGTTGATAATTTATCGAGAGCTTAAGATCTCTCAAGATATTTTATAATCTTGTGCAATTTACAATTATCTGGTGGCATAGTCACAGTTGTTTCTCTGCGTATGAATAAATCATCAGTTTAAACTGAATTTATCCTATATTACAATAAAGCCAACGTTCTATAAAAGCAGATAGTGTAACCAGCTATCCATATTATTATGTAGATAGTTCCCATCCAATAGATATAATCTTTTCGTCCCCTTCACGACTCATCGGGGAAAAGATAGTGTGTCAATTTCTTAGTAAAAGATCTTGTGGTACAAATATGTAGCATAATATTGTTATTATTGTAAATTCATGGGAAATATGTTTGTGCATCTTTTGGGGTGAAACTGAAAGTTGAACTGTAGGATGTCTGCGTCTTTTGCGGAATTTGTTCGAAAGAGTCACCGTGGCCCTGGAACGCAAAGGGCACAAGAAGGATCACGGGTGGGTTTTAGTCAGTACTAGCGACCCGCCCCGGCTTCGCACGGATGCAATGTAAATACTAATGTTTTCTCTACTATAATATGCATGCATTATACATATAAACCTTCCTTAAGAATCAGTCTATCTATTAAAAAAAACCGCATCAAAATCCGTTGCGTAGTTTTAAAGATCTAAGCATACATAGGGACAGACGGCGGATAGCGACTTTGTTTTATACTATGTAGTGAAGAGTCTGACACTCCCTTCTGCTCCACCTAGAGCGGGAGAAGTCATTTGATGATTACCCATCCAAAAAAAAGGATGTCTGCGTCAAAATCTGCTAATTCGTATCTGGGTTGAGCATGGGTCATGTAATTTTTAAGTTTTACTTATTTTTGTTATCTTTGTTTGTTTATTTGTGTATTGTAATGTTATGTGTCTGTTTGGGAGGAATAAACTATTTTTCTTGCTTTTTAACTGTTTTAGTAAGTGCGTTTAATATATTTGGGAATACTTTTACTGCGCGTAAAGCAGAAGACGTTTATACGAGTAGATTTATACTAAGCAAGCGTGTTTCATCGTCGACCACATCATCGCTTTCCGTCAAGTAAGATTGTAGGAGTTTTACTAGGGAGCAGTGGTGGCCGAGGAGCAGTGGTGGCCGAGTGATAACGGCCCCGACTTACGAATTGTAGGTCGCGAGTTCAAACCCAGCCAGGCGCATTACTTTGTGTAATAAACTTCATCACCACTGCTTTCAAAACGGTGAAGGAAAACATCGTGAGGAAACCGGCATGTCCTAGAACCAAAACATCGAAGACATGTGACATTCACCAACCCGCACTGGGCCCGCGTGGTGGATTACGGCCCATTCCCTCTCCTAGAGAGGAGGCCTGTGTCCCAGCAGTGGGAACATTAAAAGGCTGATTATGATTATGAGTATTACTACAATCTACCATCACTTGGTATAATGTGATAGTTAACCAGTTTCAACTTCCATTTACTGGGAAGTGCTCGTATTAACAAAAGAAATAAACAATTTATTGACCTGCAATAACATCTTAATATTGTTCCACACTTGTGTCTCAACCTCTACTTTTTTACGAATTGATGGTACTGAAGATATTTCTCATCACAAAAAATCAAGAAAGATTTTTAGCTAGTAAGTCTAATATAATAAAATAATAAAGACGGTGACGCCTATCACAATGCAGCTTCATTTTCAAAATTTTCCCCTAACTACAAAATTATTCTCAAGTTATTCACGACAAAAAAAATAACAACTACAAAAAAGCCTTTGACTATTCAGCGGCAAAAATTGAAGCGTCCCCACTTTCTTAATGCAAGGAATACGAAAAAAGTAAAAAAAAAAAACAAGCGAACATGGCCGCTTCCCGCCTTTTTCGCGTACACCATTTATCGCTCGCGGAGGCGCGTTCGCTTCATGTGACGTTATGTTACTAATGCCAAAAATGCTGCAACTGACGTTTTATCTTTATGATTGAGCTTGTGACTTTTGATTATGCCATTAATTCACTTATGACCTTTTTTATGTGCTACAAAAGCTTTTTTAAATGACTGTTGTATGTTTTATTTTCTGGAAATTTTAAAGCGCTTTTAGTGATGCTGTTTTAATAGGTTAAGCTTCGTTTTACACGTTAGGTTTATGAAATGTTTTAAATATTTTAAAACCCGAAAATATATATATATATATATATATATATTGCTATACAGCTTGGGTTATATATATATATATATATAACCCAAGCTGAAACAAAGTTATAATAATAGTAGATCACTTATGAGTTTACTGTCGTATTTTATTAATGGTATTTTCAATAAAGTAAATTATGTATAAATAACTTAATAATAATTTAACTTTCATAAAGAAACATTTTACTTTCGTTATTTCTAAATGAAGCTTCAGTTCAGTAATTAAATGAATGTCTGTTATTTTCATCATATACTAAAAGCGCCCTGCAATTTCACCCGCGTAGTTCCCGTTCCCGTGGAAACAAGGGGATAAAATATAGCATGTTAATAAAGGTGATTGTAGCTTTCTAATGGTGAAAGATGTTTTGAAATCGGCACAGTAGTTTTTGAGTTTATTCATTACAAACACGCACACACATACAAAAATAGAAATGCATCCTCTTTATAATATTAGTTTTCATCGTATATGGACATGTATATACTGAAAATATGGTAATACATTAGTGAGTTTTCATTGCATAAAGTGAACGCGCTTTGAAATGAAAAGAGTCTGTTTAAAAGCTATTTCCATCACTTTGATCTTTACCATTTTATTTTATCACATCGAATTAATTAAAAGGATATTTTTGGTTTAACATCAAAAGACTCTTCACTGGGAATTTAAGATTACAATTCTTCAAATTCTTTCGAGTTCTAAAAGTCGTGTTATTACTGAAAGAATTTTTACTTAAGTAACTTGAAACTTGCATTTGTAGGTTTTATTAAAATTACTGTCTATGTAAATAAATAATTAGTTCGTATAAAAAAACTCCATAAATGTAATAACATTTGTGAGTTTTTTTTTGTGAACTAATTTTACACGAAAGTTTTTTATATGAAGAAATCTTTTAGTACCCCGAGACTTACTTAGTTAAAGTCATGAATATACCTTGCAGAAACGCTTAAATTATAACTTTGCATATTATTTTGACAAATCAAAAACCCGGCAACGTGCAAGTTGAACTCGCATATGAAACAAATGACCTCTCTCTTTGTTTCTTACCAACTTATGCTTCCCTTGCGTGGGTATCGATAATAATTATCCCAAGGAAACATAATACATCTCGGGATAAAAAGTATTGTGTTGTTCCAGACGAAAATCTACCTCAGTGCCAAATTTCATTCAGATCCGTGCAGCCGTTCTGACTTGATTGAGTGACAAACTAATTGATGATGAATGATTAACGGTTAATCCATTAAGATGATTAAGTTTTTTTTTTACTATTTGGGTAAACGGAAATAAAATTTTGAGAGTAAGGACATACACATATACAGGGTTATTTGTAAAACACCAACAAACTCTGAAATCGCGAAAAAAGAGTCAGCTGTTCCATACATTTATGTTCGTATAACTCTTCAAAATGTAGGGAACAGCTGAATTTTTTTCGCGATTTCACGTTTGGTCCCATAGTAAAAGTTGTTCATAATGATGAGTACAGTGACCTCTTACGAGGCTGTTGGTGTTTTACAAATAACCCTGTATATATACATGTATAGTAGTCTTCTTATATTCGTCGGTATGTTTGTCTACAGCTTAGTCTACCGAACATAAGAGGTACTCCATTTCTACGAAAAACTCTTAATGGATTCACCTGTAACCAAACTCTTTTCTTTTTACCAGAACTCCGCTAAACATAGAAAATGAAACTACTAATTTTAATGTGAATTTTCGAGTTTTAAATAACTTTTTTTTAATTTCTTTGGTTACGTTTGTGTGATTTTCAACGAGTTTTTAAAAAGGAGAATTTATGAACGTAGATTATACTTTTCGATATGTTTTTTTCCGTGAAATTTTTTCGCTTAAGCCTTTAATTGGTTGGAATATTCACTTTGAGCGTTTTTGCTGGTCTAGTGATGGGGTACATCAGTACAAATTGTCGATAAAATATTTTTTTAAACCGTGAATTTAAAGTATAGTTTGTTGTTTTTGGGCTTTCTCAGTACTTAGTAAAGAACGCAGTCTATTTTTTCTTTAATCTAATACAAGTATTGTTTGTTTTTAAGAGATAATCGCTCGCAGTAATGCTGATTCAAATACTGACTTTAAGTCCTGCATTATCCTGTAGGGTGGGTGGAAGTTAGTGAAACTGCGAAATAAATAAATAAATAGGTACCTTGAAAAATTATAATCGTTTTAATTAGACACGAGTACGAGTATTTTGATTGAAAGTTGCCGTTTTCAAATTCAAATTCAAATTCAAATATCATTTATTTCAACCCTTTAGGTTTTAACGCAGGTACTTTCAGCTGATCTATACTTAAAATTAAAAAGCTGGAGAGTTTGTTTTGTTGGTTGAACGCGCTAGTCTAACTGTTTAAGTATTTTCGTGTATTACTTCATTAATTTGTGTTTATATTTTTGTATTAATTTAATATTAATCGCGTTTCTGTTTTTTTTTTCATATTGCACCAACCACAATGATTCTTTGCATCACCCAAAGGTTGACTGGTAGAAAATGCCTAAGGCATTAAGTCTGCCTCTTTACATGTGTGTGTGTAAAGTATTAAATAAACAAATAAATCTCAGGTACTTCTGTTTCAAATTGAAGAATTCTAAAATGTTGCATAACCCATTTATCAAGGAAGGGCACAGGCTATATAACATTACGCCATGACCAATATAAGCGGAGCAATCATGTGAAATGTTGCTTGGTTATTTTTCTGTCTTCTATGCGACGCAGAAGTTCCGTGGGTCAGTTATTAGTAAATATGACCATTAATTGTAACAAGCATGTTACGGTCAAAGGGGCAATAGAATATAATAGTAAAATACTCTTTACTATATACACCATATAAGTTACAGAAAATATAGATTAAGAAAACATTACATAGGGTGACACAATGGGCGGCGTTATCGCTAAAAGCGATCTTTTTAAGACAACCTTTCACAATTCCAACACACTCCAACTTTGGCAATTCTCGTGTTTTAAGGAGCAATCACATATCTTCGTGTCGCAAACTGTCAAAAACATATCTCATCATCTGCCCAGCCTTTTTCCCAACGATATTGGGGTCGGCTCCCAGTTAAGCCGGATCCAGCTGAATAGCAGTATTTTACGTGAAGTGGCTGCCTACCAGACCTCCACAACCTATTAACTGGGGAACACGGTACTTCTTGGCAATCCGTAACGATTGCCAAAGATCTCCAAATGGTAGCCGGGATCAAAGGATTAACGTGTTTTCCGAGGCATGCAGAAGTCTCGTTATGTTAAGATGGTCACCCATCCACAGACCAACCTCGGCAAGCATTACTTAACCTCGATGATCGACCCGTGCGGCTGTTAAAATTTAGACACGAGCTCCTGTCAAAAACATATCTATTTTATTCAATTAAAAAAGTTATTGAAATTTAATGTCGCTGAGACGATATTAAAACTTGAATATGAACGTCCTTTAACTACAAGATTTGGACCTTCAGGCATTCATTTTACGTTCCGTCAAAAATGTCACAGAATTTTCCGTTATGAATATTATATATTTTTTTTGTAAGCTAAGCAATATTCACGATACAAGGAAAATCCTAGGTCGAGAACCTGACAAGAATTTATAATACATCATAATGTTCTAGATTACTTTATGTAAGGAATTTTGTCAGCCATTTTGCTTACTTGTCACTCAGTAAGCGTAAACACGATTTTTCAGCGTTGCCGATAAATATTTCATGTTGGCGTGTGACGGCCAACAAAAATGATAAGGAGCTGTAAAAACTATGAAGTTAGAATTTTGTGTCTAGTACATTTGATGATAGTTGAGATAGCTAGCAATGTTTTGATGGAACAATCTACTTTTTTGAGGATTGTGTATGAAGCAAACATAGTAATTTCACTCATTCCATTCAGGTGAACGAAACTAGGGCAGTCACCATTCGCAACCTGCCGGTGTAACACGTTGGCATAATATTAAATTGTACCTTGTGCATTATTCCAAATACAGTCCACTATAAACCTTTAATTTATGTGGTTTTATTACCAGCGACTGCCACATAACGAAATGATCCTTCGAGCCGGATAGTGTTCGCAAAAAAAAATGAGGAAAAGGTCGGTACATTATTTCTTATTTCGATAAATATTTAGCATTCAATCAGCAGAAAATAAATACAAAAACCATGCTCCAAAAAAAAAAAAAAGAAACGTTTTAGTTCTTGGGCTTGCCAAGCCTTTTCCTACATATATTGGCGTCAGTTTACTACTTGTTTAACTTCCAAAACCCAGTAACTGGGTAATAGGGTACCCATTGGTAAGACTGTTGTCGTAGAGCAGGTTTCTGACTATCCGTGACGACTCCTGACCTTTGAAGATCTTTGATGACTGCCAAAGATATCCAAGGATGCCTTCCGAGGCACAGATGAGTCTCGAGATGTAAAGAATGGTCCATAAACCGACCTCGGCAAGCTCGAAGTTTGACTGAGCATGAGCAAGGCATAATCAGCCTTATAACGTTCCCACTGCGGGACACAGGCCTCCTTTCTAGGAGAGGGAATGGGCCGTTATCCACCACGCGGGCCCAGTGCGGGTTGGTGAATGTCACATGTGTGCGAACTTTTGGTGTCCACACGATGTTCTCCTTCACCGTTTTGAGAGCAGTGGTGATGAAATCAATTACACAAAGTAATACGCATGGCCGCGACCTACAATTCGTAAGTCGGGGCCTTTACCACTTGACCACCACTGCTTGCCTAGTAAAAAAGATAGTAAATCCGCCAAGTGTCTAATGACCCAGTTGCTCACCGAGTTTCATACGCACTTTTTCAATACACTCGCGAGGAAATAACAAACATGTGTTGCATAAACCGTTTTGACACACAGCAACAAATGCGATACAAACAAAATATGAAAATTATAGGAAATGGCGCGAAAGCTTTTTTTTGCACGCGCCATATTTGGGGTAATTGATTACATATAGCCATACAGCCTACCTCAAAATTATAATTTTAGTGATAAAATGCGAATATTCTATAAAAAAATATTGTGAATTAAGTAAAAATAATTTCATAATAATAAATGATTTTTCGTCTTAATTGGAGACATATTTATTTATTCCAAAAATGTAAATAGATTTTCAGTGGCATAAAACCTCTTTGTTGTGACCAAAAAAAAAAAGAAGTAAGGTACTAACTCAATTATTATGCTCGTGTGTGTTATAATTTGGTTTATGGACCTAATAATGATGTAATAAGGCTCACATTACGAGCAAGTGTGTTGAAAAGTTATTTGCTCTATCGATAAAAGTGCAGTTAATGTCCCATCACTACGTCATAATCGGATTACTGTAGTTAGAGTGAACATTAAAGACTTTTTACATCGCGACGCGATTGTTTTGCGTCCAAAGTTTACATTGAGAATGTTGAACATGACCTTAATAGGTATTTAATGTTTAAATATTTTTTGCTAAATTATAAAACCAGGCTTGACTAAAAACATCAAATTAGTTCTTCAGATAGATTTCCAAAAAAATGTTGAACAAGTATTTTTGCTTTTTTCGCGTAAACAAAAAATGAATGCGTTGAAAACTCGTGACGTCACATTGCAGTAAACTTTTGACCACAAAATAACATCACAAGCCCCCACTCCTGATCATTAATGCTTTTTATCATCTATAAATAAATAAAATCTTCGTCATATTTTATTGGTTTGTTATAACAAAGAAATGCGTGTTCAATATTTTTCGATAATCTAACGGACCAAATAGAATCATAATACCTATTTTTCTTACTCAGGAATCATCCCTATTACAAACAGATTATTAATTTCCCGTTTTAACTTACGAGTTTATTCAGGGTCCGAGGATTAACCAATGATTTATAAACTATGGATGTGTCATCCTCACTCTGAAATGACACCATGAAAAAGGGTGACTGCCCCGACTTTATCACCCCCTTGCACGTAGGCTTACATAGCTAATTAGGTACCTATTAGTACCAAAAGTGTTTGCGCTGATTTTTAGAGCCTTTGAGTGTGATATTGGCGCATGACTTTACTATACTACTTACCTAGACTAATCTCAGGAACTACTGGTTCGAATTTCAAATTCGTTTAATGTTGACAGTCGTATAAAATTTAAAATCATTATTTTTTACCACAAAATAAATAGGCGCATATTCTCGTATCATTACATTAAATATCAGGGTTACATTAAAAGGAATGTATCATCAAAAGCCTATTATAATCACCTGTGCTTGAAGGCACACATTTGTTACCGTGCCACCCAAGGGTACGTCCCTTCACAAATATTTATAAAGAACATTGTTTATTTTCAAATTAACAACAATACGGCACCCTTTTTTTCTTTGCATTGTCCTCACAATAGAAGCGACAAGGATTATGTAATCAAGATTTTTGTAATACAGAACATGATTTAAAAGAGTGTCCGTGGAGTTTCTTGCACGTTCTTTTCCATAATGATGTACGCTTTCGTATGTGCAAATAGCTTCATGTTTTTGACTGACCGATCTTGACAATTCAAAAGTGCCTGTAAATGGTTTATTTGAAATAAATACTTTGAATCTTTAAAAATGGTTCTGTTTTGAGACATTGAGATCAAAAATAACTCAGAGAATTGGTTGGAATATCACTGGTTTAGTGATTTAGTTTAATCTAGAAAATTAGATCTTACTAGTCTAATTTTCTAGAATTGATTTTAGCGTAATTCACAACTTGCCGAAATGGGGGATTTAATTAATGCCACAGACGCTGCAATCAAAGTAGCCATCTACTGGATGGAAAAAATCTAGAAGTAAACCATCGACTAGAAAAGAAGAAGCGTTAGTCTTTTTTTTGGCAAAAGAAGCAGGTACCATGAAGGTTGATTTAGCCAGCCAATCTGACCGATTTTAATTGATCGCTTTCCATAGAGAATTTGTCGTCAATCCGTTCTTTTCAATCCAGCCACGGGGCATAACTAGTAATCAATCAGACTGATAATTTATTTGCGTTATAATCTTGCAGGATAAGCAATGGCATCAGAAGCCAGAAACTCTGGTGTTGGCTCTTCTGGCTTAAGAATCCGTCTTGCAAAGGGGCGTGACTCAGAAACTGAGTTGTGAACGACAGATAGGCACTCGTGCCATGCAGAATATTGGTACTCCAAATACTGGTTGAACTGGAAGCCGACTTCAATATAGTTGCGAAAAGATAAATCAGATTGAATGACTGCGTCTTACTCATAGCATTGATTTGACCTTCACATAGGCTTGCCAGACCGCCGGAAAATCCGGGATTGCCCCGGAAAAACTTGTCCCGTGTCCAGTAATTAGCGCTTATTGTCCCGGATTCTGAAAGTTTACTATTTTTTAACATAATAAACTAGCAACGAATGACACGGCTGCCAGTGAGCGAGTGGGGGAGGCGCGCGGGAGGGGAGTGCGCGCAATAGTTTTACTTCATTCGCCCGCGCTCTTAAAGTACCTACAGATTTCCTACCAAAGCTTAACAAAATATTATGAGGAGGTACTCAAATTGGTTTAAGTTTATTTTATGTACCAAAATAATTTCTGTTTCTAAACACTTATTGATTGTTTTTTTAAAGTTTGGAATTTATTGTTTTAAGATTATTATGGTAGTATCTTATTATTATTGTTTTTTTTTTCTTCAGTTTATTACTATTTAATTTTTTCTAGAATTGTCCCGGATTTGTTAAGTTATTATCTGGCAACCCTACCTTCACATCAAACGATTTCCGTGTTTTCCAAAGCCCACAGCTGCTACCGATGGATAAATAATTTTAGATCCATCAGTCCACCTGCAAACAATTTACTCGAAACCACTGTAAGCCGTGGAACGTGAACGTGTAAGTAAACTTTAAGTCCGTGTGAGCTGAACGCAGAGAATTAAAGCAATTTATTATGTATAGCGCAGCGCAGGTGTTCCACAGTTTGCATAGATAGGGTCTTACAAATAGTTGTAGTGGGGGTTTGAAGCGATTTTCACATTGTTAATTGGAGTAAAGTTTCTTGAGCAGGTTTCTAGGCTATCGGTCTAGTTGGACAGCTAAATAATCGATCGGGGTCGATTCTTCAAGGTTAAGCAGAACTTTTCGAGGTCAGTTGGTGGATGGGTGACCATCCAAGAGATCCTCGGTTATTTGGAAAGCACGTCGAGCCGTTGATCATGGCTGTCATTTATAGATATTTGACAGACGTTATTGATAGTCAGGAGCCAGAAAATTTGACGCGTTTCTTTGCAAGATGTGCCGTATTACCTAGTTACTGGGTTTGATAGGCAGCCGCGTAAAGTACTGGTATTCGGCTGAATCCAGTTTGACTGAAAGCTGACCCCTATATAGTTGGGAAAAGGATAGGCAGATGAAAGCGTAGTGAAGGTGTTCCACATGTATAGGATGTATTTCAAATAGTTCCAGTAAGGGTTTTCAGGTTGTTAACTGGCGGGAATGCTTTTAGTTTCGGTTCTGGTTATGGACAACCAGAGGCATAATTAAATAGCCCAAAACTTGTAGCAGTTCCATGGTTTTGTAAATAAATCTTATTTCAACACCGTGCGCCTTTGAACCTTCTGGTAGGTTCAAAAGAAACCTGAAATTTGAGAACAGGATGGGGAGTTAGGGGTTTTTGCCGCACTAAAACCAACAGATTTACCGCATACGTCTGTCATTCATTTGTCATTATGTACGAGATTACTATTCTATGCCATTTCTTTCAATGGAGTGTCAGTGGTTGACCATTGGAAAGTCATAATGACGCTTGTATATTGATGGCCATAATTTTCCGGAGCGACTAAAAAGTTCCAAGGAAGTTAATTTTCTTTTTGAAGTCTGATGCAGTTGTTGTCAAATCTATACTAATATTATAAAGCTGAAGAGTTTGTTTGTTTGTTTGAACGCGCTAATCTCAGGAACTACTGGTCCGATTTGAAAAAATCTTTCAGTGTTAGATAGCCCATTTATCGAGGAAGGCTATAGGCTATATTTTATCCCCATATTCCCACGGGAACGGGAACTACGCGGGTGAAATCGCGAGGCGTTGCTAGTCTGTTATAAAACTAAAATAAAAGCCATGTCGTGTTTTGTGATCGGATTTTTTAAGCAGTTGTAACGTTATTCTATACTAACCTATACTAATACTAGCAGCGCCAGGCGGTTTTACCCGCGTAGTTCCCGTTTCCGTGGGAATATGGGGATAAAATATAGCCTATGTTACTCAGGGTGAATGAAGCTTTCTAATGGTGAAAGAATTTTTGAAATCGCTCCGGTAGTTTTTGAGTTTATTCGTTACATACGAAAATATAAAAATACAAATCTTTCCTCTTTATAATATTAGAATAGACTAGCTGCTGCCCTTGACTTCGTCCCCGTGGAATCCCCGATTTTAAAACATTCTTTATCGCTGCTCCGCTCCTATTGGCTTAAGCGTGATGATATATAGCCTAAAGCCTTCCTCGATAAATGGTCTATTCAACCCAAAAATAATTTTTCAATTCGAACCAGTAGTTCCTGAGATTCGCGCGTTCAAACAAACAAACAAACAAACTTTTCAGCTTTATAATATTAGTATAGACTAGCTGCTGCCCGCGACTTCGTCCCCGTGGAATCCCCGATTTTAAAACATTCTTTATCGCTGCTCCGCTCCTATTGGCTTAAGCGTGATGATATATAGCCTATAGCCTTCCTCGATAAATGGGCTATCTAACACTGAAAGAATTTTTCAAATCGGACCAGTAGTTCCTGAGATTAGCGCGTTCAAACAAACAAACAAACAAACAAACAAACAAACAAACAAACAAACAAACAAACAAACAAACAAACTCTTCAGCTTTATAATATTAGTATAGATTAGACAGTGGATTTTTTGTACCGAATAAGCTCTGAAACTCAATGAACGAAATGAACCCGGACCGATTTTAATCATTGGAAGACTTTATCAGCGAGTATCATAGGCTATATTTTATCCCCGTATTCCCACGGGATCGGGACCTACGCGTTTGAAATCGCGGAGCGCTGCTAGTATATTTTACTAGGTACGAAATTAATCATTCCATTTAGCTCGTCTGTTGGATTTTCAAAAAATATTGGACAAGTATTTATTGCCATTTCAAATCGATAAAAATAAAGCGCGTCAAAGTTGTGTAGTGTAGGCTGGTGACGTCATGTTATAGCAAAAAGTGTACCACAGCGGGACGTCACGTGAATTTTCAATTCACAACTAAATGCATGTGCAGTATTTGACAAACTTATCATATGTTTTCAGTGAAATAAGTACCTCATATAAAAAAAATGTATCTATATTTTTTTTTAGTTCATGCTTTTTTGCAAGCATTAGACGATTACAGTGTATATAGTTTAATTTTCATGAAAACAAAATATTTCGGTTTTTTTATTTGTGAAACATGGGGGAACCATGGTTCACCTTTCACCTTTCTATTTATTTAATTTTTCACTCGCTTATGTTACCCGGAATAACTCAACGCTTCTAACGATACATTGATATCAGTTAAGCCGTTAAGAAGTTATGGTGGAATAAAGAAACTCACAAACATAACACTCCTTTTTTGGGCAGTCGTGTAATTAAAGTACATACCTATCAACCCAAGAGTACCCACAGTGCATGTACCTGTATCACCGCACAGTATCGGTGGCCATAATTTTCCGGGGCGTGTGAAAGAACTCCCGCGGTGACAGAATGAGAAATTGCGGAGTGCGACCTAATTCCCTTCACCATTAGTCCTACACTGCTGCAGCTTGTCTAGAAGTGGCTTAGAGAAGATATTGGTGACGATTCTCGTAACCTTTTTTTTTTTTTTTGGATGGGAAATCATCAAATGGCTTCTCCCGCTCTGGGCGGAGCGGAAGGGAGTGTCAGACTCTTACTGACTAATACCCACCCGTGTTCCTGCTTGTGCCCTTTGCGTTCCAGGGCCGCGGTGACTCTTTCGAACAAATTCCGCAACCCTAGCAGGCACTGACCCTATGGGGCCCCGTCTTCATTGCTGACGGCTCTTTGAGGCGCGCGTGGAACACGTCGCGCCGTTGACTTGGGCCTGGTTGCTATCGGACGGCGAGCCACCCATAGCTCGCCATCCGCAGGCAAGTATGGTATCACGGGTGTATTTCCAAAGAGAATGCATATAGTACTCTCGCATATCGTCAGTTATTGTTTGTGGTAGACTCTTGAAGCTGGAAGTGAAGATAGAAAGAACGACGCACAATACATTCTTATAAAATTTACAAATAATAATAATAAAAAAAACAAAGATACCTACAACAAAATGGAGGAAAAATAAATAAAAGTTAAAAATTACATGCTGAGAAACAGTCTCATTCATGAAAGTCCACAACCATGCTCAGTCTACACCCCAATCAAATTCCCTATGTAGAATTTGAAATTGGAACCCGCTTACCAAGGTAACCATCAGAATTATCCGATTACATTTTTTTTTACAATTTTGCTTTCAATAAGCAGCAGTTGAAGACCTATGATTGAATGGTCCTTGACCTACTATTGTTAAAATTGACAACCATTATGAAAACCAGTTTAAAAACACAACACATAAATAAATACCGTGAGGGAAAGTGACACGTTTTAATTCGTATTGTTATGTCATATTCTGTATTCAAAATCTTTTAAACAAAATTGTTTGATTTGGTATTCCTACATCTCGACACGACCGACACTATGAATTTACCAGTACGCACAATCTTTTTAATATTTTAAAAACAGAATGGATTTATTATTTTGTTGAGTGCTTTATGTTTGTGCTCAATAAATGTATTTTATTTATTTTCCATTCAGCTTGTATCGGTCCCGAGAAAACTAAAGCCACATCCAGTTGTTCAAAACTCCACGTAAAGCCTATTCTTGCAAAATTCAATTTTCCTCCGTGGTACGATGTTTTAATTAAGAATGCCGCGATACACGTACTGATGTAGGCTCCTCTGGCTCGATTGATGTCTCCTAATGCGAGAGGCACGGATATGGGCCGTATTATTAAATTCTGAAGCTTAGAATTTTGTTTAGGGGTTAAATGTATGACGATGAGTAATGAGGAATGAATGAGTGAACTAATTTATAAAAAGGTATCTTTTGGAAGTACTGACCCGATTATTACAGTTCTTTTAGGGATTGAAAGATTTACTTAGTACATTCAAGTTTTCATCCTGAACAATGCTATGCGAAAAATGCACGGTTCCTATGGATTAAGACACAGTATTTTTTAAATTGTTTAATTCCTCGATGGTGTAGGGGTTGTGAGTACAACACCGAGTTCTAGTCATGGGATTCGATCCCCAACTCTAGTTACAATATTTGATTAACCACTTGTATTCTGAAGATTTATGTCTAGTAATAAGCTCGTCACAGTGGGAGCCAGAAGATGGGCCTCATCGCTGAGGAACGATCAGGAAACTCTTGCGTGACAACTTAGAGGAGTTAACTTAGGACTTAACTTAGGACCGCCGGGATCACACATCGTGGTCGGGGGGGGTCCGAATCGCTGTCGAGTCCACCATGAAGTACCTGGGATTGGTGCTCGACAGCCGGTGGGATTTCGGCCCCCACTTCCGGCGGCTGGCTCCCAAGTTGTTGGGTGCGGCTGGGGCGTTGTCAACGCTGCTTCCCAATCTGGGGGACCCGAGCACCGCCTGCAGGCGGTTGTACGTGGGGATCGTGCGATCGATGGCCCTTTACGGGGCCCCGATCTGGGCGGCTGACCTGACGGCCAGCACTATCACTGTTCTGCGGAGGCCGCAGAGGGTGATGGCCGTCAGAGTCATCAGGGGTTATCGCACGATCTCCTACGAGGCGGCTTGCGCACTGGCCGGATCTCCGCCGTGGGACCTGGAGGCGAAGGTTCTCGCGTCACTGTATCGGCGGCGCGAGGACGCGCGGGCGCGCGGCGAGCGACTGATGCAGCGACACATTGAGTTGCGTCGGTCGCAGCTGCGCGAGGTCCTGGTGGCGGAATGGCGGGACAGGCTTTCACGCCCTACCGCCGGCCTCGCCACTGTCGAGGCCATCCGGCCAGTGCTCGACCTTTGGCTCGGGAGAAAGCACGGCGCCCTGACGTTTCGTGCGACACAGGTCCTTTTGGGGCATGGCTGCTTCGGGAAGTTCCTGTGTCGCATAGGCAGGGAGCCGGACGCTCGGTGTCACCACTGCGTCGACTGTCGGGAGGACACGGCGCGGCATACGCTGGCAGAGTGTGCCGCTTGGGAGGAGCCGCGCCGTGACCTCATCTCTGTGGTGGGCAGTGACCTCTCGCTACCGGCCGTAGTCCAATCTATGGTCGGCGGCGAGGAGTCCTGGGACGCGGTGGTCTCCTTCTGCGAAACAGTTATCTCGCAGAAGGAGGCTGCGGAAAGGGAAAGAGAGATCTCGACCTCTGACCCCGCCCGCAGCAGGCGCACCGGGCGTCGGAGGAGGGCGTATGCTGCCCTCTTCCGGCCCCCCTAACTGGGTCCAGAGGCGGCAGACTTGGGGACGTCTGTCGCCCCCATTCATCCGGACCCGAGGTGCGGCGCGAGGTGTTCCCGTGCGCCCCTCTCTGAAGTCACGGAGGGTGTTTAACACTTCACTCCCTCCGTAGACGCGAGGTGGCCCGCAGAAGCGGGCCGGCACCAGCCGGGGATTACGGATGTGGTTTACGTTCCCGCGATCCCCGGCGTAGGTGAGAGACGGAACACCGGGGTGGTTTTAGTCAGTAAGAGTCTGACAGACCCCTCCGCCCGCCCCAGGGTGGAGGACATCCAAGAGGATTTCGCCCCGTAAAAAAAAAAAAAAAAGGACTTAACTTAGGACAGCTATGAGGGATTCCTTTGTTCGGAAGTGGGATATATATGTATGTAGATTGAGGAATACATAAGCATAGCCTAATCAGCCTTTCAATGTTCCCACTGCTGGGACACAGGAGACACTCTAGGAGAGTGAATGGGCCGTAATCCACCACGCGGGCCTAGTGCGGGTTGGTGAATGTCACATGTCTTCGAATTTTTGGTTCTAGGAAATGCCGGTTTCCTCACGATGTTTTCCGTCACCGTTTTGAGAGCAGTGGTGATGAAATTAATTACACAAAGTAATGCACCTGGCTGGGTTTGAACCCGCGACCTATAATTCTTAAGTCGGAGCTTTTACCACTCGGCCACCACTGCTCTCTATTGAGGAATGCCTCAATATTTATTGCAAGGGTTTTATGAAAATACTAGCAGCACTCCGCGGTTTCATCCGCATAAGTTTCGATCCCGTGGGAATATCGGGGTAAATCCTATATGTTAATCCTGGTTATAAAACATCTGTCTGCCAAATTTCATCCAAAACCTTTCAGTAGTTTTTGCGTGAAAGAGTAACAAACATCCATCCATCCATCGATCCATCCGTACTTACAAACTTTCGTGTTTAAAATATTAGCAGGATTGGTGAAACGTGGTCCCTACCATTTCAGGGAAAATTTGTATGATGTTTATCATTAATTTATTAAAACTGTATGCACTAGGAGATAAAACTAAACGAAGGTGGACTTAATACCTCTTTTACCAATCGACTTTAGATATGATCCGGATAAGGTGTGGCTTCAGACTATATGAAATGAAATTGGAATTTGTTCGAAAGAGTCGCTGCGGCCCTAGAACGTAAATGGCACAAGAAGGATCACGGGTGGGTTATAGTCAGTAAGAGTCTGACACTCCCTTCCACTCCGCCCAGAGCGCACGGTGGTCCCGCCATAGGCCAAAACCCCCTGAACCTCAAGTTCGAAAATCGCTAGTTAACCGACACATTATCAATGACTAATAAACAAGCTACCTGGGGGTATAAATATGTGACCCATTTACTTCAATTACCAATCGGCCCCTTAGCTCGGAGCGTGGACGGCTCGATCTGGAAGCGAAACGAGCGGGGGTCAACCTTCTCAGCAGAGGGCGCCACCAAAGTCGGACCCTACGTCGCTGGTCGTCTCTCGCTGGGCCTCCCTCGGGTAACCGGGGGTCTCACCTGGCGGACACTGACCGCCGTAGGGCCGTGAAACACGGCACTGCGAGGCAGTGCCGGGCGCTCCTGCTGAAACACCAATGACAGCTACACATCTAGGCACGCTGCGGCACTACTGCCGCGCGCGTCACATTCCGCGCCTATATCGGCCACCCAACGCCGCGCCCGTAGTAACGGGCGCGAACACCCAGACGCCGCGGGATCAAAGGCCTAGCCTACGCCCGCCGCCGCGCCCCCTTGCGGGGGCGCCGCGAAAATCTACCATGTCTATGTCAATTACCACTACCTGTTTGACCTCGAAAGTGAAAGCATCGCAATTGTTGCAATCGCTGTTAACGGTGACTCATCCGCACGGTATTTGTCATTAGTGATATCTCGGAAATTGTTTGTTTGTTAAACTGTTTGTGTGATGGATATCCAAGAAACTGGTAAGTTTTTTTATTTTCATTATAATTTTTGCATGTATTTATCGTAGTTTTTATATAATCGAGATGCTACGTTGACAGATTTAAAAAAATAATATTACTCGTAGTTTGACTTTAGCTAGTATTTTAAAAAATTGCACCCAATTGCACCTGTTCTTACTTATTTAAAAATGAAGGTATATCTGTCTTTTATCAAATACATGTTGAAATTTTGTCCAAGCTTACCCTATGCACCCCCTAGATATCTGCTACGCCTTCGTAGTCGCAATGGTAGCGGTACTACGAACTGTTCTATTAAGTTTGTTTTTTTTCTTTTTAGGTACTTTTGTGAAATGTTCCTTTTCAAGAAGGCATTATTTTGAGATTTGGGTTTCTGAAAAGTCTTCAGACAGGAAGAAACGTGCCTTAGAAACCTTTACAGGCTATCTAAAGGACATTGAAAATATAGATATTACGCCTTTATCTCATCGACTGGTCAATTTGTGTAAGAGTCTTGATAAATTCTGGAAACGGACAAAATGTACAAAATCTGTCTTTTTAAATAAGCACTCTGATTGGTTAGATATAATTGAATGTATAGAGTTAAAAAGAAGTGTTGCACAGTGCGTTCAGGTGACGGAAAATCTGCCGGGGCCATCTCACGGCGGCGGCATAAGCAGCGGCCGTCCTAAAAAAGATTTTTCTGAGCTTAGCAAGCGATCGAAACGTAGACGATTGGCCGAATTATCCAATGTCGATTCTTCCACTGTGAATGCATTGCTCGATACTTCTGATCAGTCAAATACTAGCTCAGCAATGACTATTAGCGCTGACGAAGCTCTGTCACTCATTGTAGAAGCTAAGTTGACTAAACATCAATATTTATTAATTAAGGAACTTGTTAATAGCAAAACTTCTTGTAATATTTTGCCATCCTACCAAAATGTCTTAAATGCTAAAAAGGATTGCTATCCCAAGAACATATCGGTGTCAGAAACAACAGGCGAAGTTGAATTACAAAGTTTATTAGATCACACAGTTTCTAGGATATTTGAGTCACAATCAGATGTTCTGAAATCAGTTCCAAACGATTCTTTAAATAATTTAGTTTTAATCGGGAAATGGGGATTCGACGGTAGCACGGGCCATAGCGAATATAAACAAAGTTTTTCAGATTCCACAAAAGATGATAGTAGTTTGTTTGTCACCTCTTATGTACCTCTTCAGTTGATATCTAAGACAGATTCAGAAAGTAGTTGCGATAGTAAAATTTTGTGGAAAAATCCCCGCCCCTGTTCCACTAGATACTGTAGACCTATTCGCTTTCAGTACTTGAAAGAAACTTCCGAAGTTTCTAAAGAGGAAGAAGCATATTTTAAGGGTAAAATTAGTCGCTTACAACCAACATCTATTACAGTCAATGGCCGCGATATTAATATTGAGCATTCCTTGCAGCTGACTATGGTGGATGGCAAAATATGTAATTATGTAGTGCTTTATGTGAATTTTCTTCGTCTAGATGTTACATTTGTGGAGCTTCTCCAAAAGAGATGAATAAAATAGACGACTGTTTACGAAAACCAGTTCAAGAAAGTCACTATGAGTTTGGTTTATCTCCATTACATGCGTGGATTCGTTTCTTCGAATATTTTATTCATCTCTCTTATAGGATTGATATAAAGAAATGGCAAGTAAGGTCAGATGTATGAAAAAAGCACGTTAGCGGAAAGGAAAAAGTGTGTGCAAAATGAATTTAGAAGTAAATTAGGTTTAGTTGTAGATAAGCCTCGAAGTGGCGGAAGCGGGACATCGAATGATGGAAATACGGCTAGAAAATTTTTTTCCAACTCTGCAATATCTGCTGAAATTACAGGCTTGAAAAAAGATTTACTCGACCGTTGTTACGTGATTTTGCAGGCATTGTCATCCGGTTATAATATTGATGCTGAAAAATTTAGAGTATACTCTTTAGAAACCGCACGGCAGTTAGTTCAGGAATATCCGTGGTACAATCTTCCCGCTTCCGTTCACAAGATACTTGTCCACGGGTCTGATATTTCAGAACACGCCTTATTATCTATCGGGGAGCTTTCCGAGGAGGCAGCGGAATCAAACAATAAAAATCTAAAAACTTTTAGGCGAGATCATACGCGAAAATTCACACGAGAAATCACTAATAGACTTACTTAATAGACTCTTGTTATGTTCAGACCCCTTCATCACTGGTCTTCGGAAACTCCCCAGAAAGAAAAAAGGCTTATTAAGGAAAGAAGTCCTAGATTTATTAAAAGTATAGTTAGAGTAAAGGTAGTATTTAATATAAGAGTATAATAATGGTGTAGGATAATTTTAATGTTATTTGTTTTGTAAGCTATTTATTATACCTAAGGAAATTCAAAATGAAAAAACGTGAGAATTTTTGCATGTAAATATTGTACATAATTATCATGTTTACTTTTTTTAAATACAATAACGACTGTGAAATTCATTTTCACAATCTAGAGTATACATCCCAATATGAAAAGCTTACACTATAATAGTAAAAAGCATTTCAAAACGGGGGACAATTTTATTACATTTTTATTTAATATTTTAGACGATTCTGGGCTGTATTTTGTAAAAATAACTTCGTATTTTCATTAAATAAATACTTTTCTAATTGTAAAACAACTTTTATTAAAGCTCTGCACCATTTCCAATAAGATATAATAGCCCAATAAGAATCTAGGGGATTATGACCGCTCCGCCTAGAACGCGGGACCGCCGTGGAGCGGGAGAAGTCATTTGATGATTTTGCATCCAGAAAAAAAGGCTAGACATACATATGACATGGCATTATGATTCTTTTGGTAAAAAGAGATAGTGTTAAGCGTCTTGTATCGCTTCTGCGTCCAACCTCAATGATGGATTTAGGACACCATAGCATAAATTTTTCAAACTGTTAATGATATTAAATTGTTTACAAGAACGAATCATTGCTCCTACAGAATTTTATAATGATACCAAATAAAAGAGTCTTCTTCTCCTTTGTACTGCAAATGAAAACATCACGCTTTAAAGAACCAGCATAATATTTTTGCAAGCGCAATTCTTATCGAGGGCTTGACAAAGTTGCAAAGTTAAGGATGAAAAGAAAAAAAGTTAAAAAAGATACGACGATTCATGGTCCTGGGTTGGAGTCAAATGAGCGTTAAAGGGAAAGAAAACCTTCTTTGCAGTCCGCAGTGCAATGTGATCAAATTAAAAGTAGTGATGTGCCTTTGTCGATATCGATCTACAAAATCTAAATATATATAACTCAAAAGTGACTGACTGACTGACATAGTGATCTATCAACGCACAGCCCAAACCACTGAACGGAGCGGGCTGAAATTTGGCATGCAGGTAGATGTTATGACGTAGGCATCCGCTAAGAAAGGATTTTAATTAATTCTACCACCAAGGGGATAAAATAGGGATGAGATTTTTTATGAAACTTTGTCAATTTTAAACCGATCGGGCTGAGAGTTTCAAAATCGGGGGCAAAGTACCTATTCCACGCGGACGAAGTCGCGGGCAGAAGCTAGTGTATACATATATTCTCAAAACGTTTGGGTTGTTTAGCTTTTTAACTGACTTCGATAAAGGAGGTGGTTCTCAAGTCGACTGTTTATTCTTCTTTTTTGTGTATCATTTCATAACCTAGTAAAGGGTGTACCGATTAGATGATTCCTTTTAAATTCGAAAGCTGGTGCTTGTGTCATGTGTTTCGTTCGAAGTTTTGGTTTTTTAAAGGTTTAGGTAGTTATCGGGGGTTCATTAAAGTTTATTTCTATAATATGAATATGTAAAGAATTTTTTATGGCCTTGAAAGTGTTTCTTTCAGATTCCAGTAAGAATAATTATAATTTAGGTGTCGAAACAAAAAGTTTTTGGGATTGTTAGAAACATTATCGTTGTGATTGATCGTTTTCGGCAGAAATTAAGTTTTATTTGGTTTTTCCATACTAATATTAAAAAGAGGAAGTTTTTTTTGTTTGTGCCATATAAGCTCCGAAACTCGTGGACCGAATTGAACTATTTTTTAACATAAGCCACATGTTATCTCCACATTCTCACGCGAACGGAAACTGCGCCGGTACAACCGCGGGACATTGCTGGTCTTTTATAAAATATTTTTTACTGTAGGAAATCACAAATTGACAAATATCCATCTGTTGTGTTTTTTTTTCTCATCTCTGTTCGGGTCAGTTTTTAAGTACCTACCTACCCATAATTAATGTCAAAGATCTACATATCATAGCCGGAGCTTATGGCCATTAATACGGAGAAGTAGATACTAGATATATTGTAGTGGCAGTAGTGGTATAACAAAAAAAAAAACTTATGAAGTGAAATTTGAAACAACGCCATCTATCCCGCCAGCAGTGAACTACTAACGAAATTCTGCATCGCGGTATCAGAGTTTTCCGTGAGATTTGAACGTATACAACAGTCCAGATATCAAGTATCGGGAAGTTGCCCATTAGACACAACACAAACACGGTCGTTTGCTGGACTTAACACTCTGCTCCGCATATTTCATAATGTAATAGATGTAATAGACCAAGGTTATGTATTAATACAGAACATGATTTAAAAGAGTGTCCGTGGAGTTTCTTGCACGTTCTTCTCCATAGAGATCTACGCTTTGGAACGTGCAGATAGCTTCACCTCTTTCGACTTGACTCGAAAACCATGCTTTGAATCTTTGAATCTTTTCCATTCACGTCTTCACCAAGCGTTGCTTAACCTCGAATACCGAACAGTACACTTGTTATTTATAGCCACTAGGTTTTTCGTTTCGAAGCTGAATATTATTACAATTTTCATACAGAAAAAACCTGACCATTGTTGAAACAATTCATTATCCAAAAAGATTCAAAAAATCTTTTCCATCGAATCCATTACATCGATTTTATTATATTCTCTACAAACAAAACGTAATGAGATCGGAAAGGTTCTTCACAAAGGTTTTTGTATAAAATATGGCCTTTGCAAAGTAAACTGGCAATAATATTTTAGTGCCTTAGGGTAGGACCTTAATATCGCTGTAAAAACGTCGATAAAAATCTTCAAGCATGTTTTTGTATTATATTGCGTTGAGAGGAAATATGGGGTTACCTACTATTATTTATTTTAGGAATATTAGTCGTCGCTGTGTTGAGGTTGGGTTCCCTAATAGGTTTTGGATCAAATTCAAAGACAGTCAAAGTCAAAACGTTTATTTCAATTAAGCCAAAAATAATAAAGTTACTCTAGTGTCCATAATCAAAGGTAGACTCTTATGGAGAAGAGCGGACAAGAAACTCCATAGGTAAAATTGATTGAGTCAGGCGTTACTTTGCGGAAATCCATTTTTAATTTGAAAATGAAACTCCATAGGTACTCGTGAAATAAATGAATTGCCTTTGACTTTGACATGATGTAGTGAAAACCTCAAATCTATCCCTAAAGGTTGCCCTGTCCTATAAGATTTATTGTACACTTGTTTTTGTTAAGGTTTGTTCAATGCTTAATATTATTAAGTTTACCATAAAGTATAAAACTAGACAATCAGCAAACCAAGCACTTTCTGACGGGTTCCTTACCATAAATCGCAAAAAAAAACATATCTCTTCCAATCTTATTTAAATACTAGCATCATGTCGCAGTTTCACTCGCGTAGTTCCCGTTCCCGTAGGAATATGGGGATATAATAATTATTCACCGGAGATATTATAGCTTCCCAAGAGTGAAAGAATTTTTCAAATCGGTCTAGTAGTTTCGGAACCCATTCAATGCAAACAAAAAAGCAATCAAATCTTTCCTCTTTATAATATTAGTGTAGATTCGTTGTTACAATGCCAATAGAAGTACACATTCTGTGAAAAATTCAAATCTCTGCTTACTACGGTTCATGAAACACAGCCTGTTGATAGACAGACGGTAATAGGATACCAATGTAACCCTCCAGGTACGGAACCCTAATCTATCTTCTTCTATACTTATAATAAATCTGTAGAGAGGTCAATTCTGTACAAGGAATATTTTTTCAAAATAACTATCAGGGGGTGATTAGTGATCGATACTGGTGCCAACATGCAATCAGTAAAATTTTTGTCTGTCTGTCTGTCTGTCTGTCTGTATGTTCTTTATAGAAACAAAAACTACTCGACCGATTTTAACGAAACTTGGTGCAATTATTCTTCATACTCCTGGGCAGGTTATAGTATACTTTTCATCACGCTACAATCAATAGGAGCAGAGCAGTGAAGGAAAATGTTGGGAAAACGGGAGAAGTTACTCCATTTTTTAAGCTTCCGTCGCGTGTGTAGCCTTAATGATTAAAGTTACATAGAAATCATGAATTACGGAAATGTTCTACATAAAATTATCTAAAAAATATCCCGAAACAGCATATGTCTATCTTTTGTCAATTTTAAACCGATCGGGCTGAGAGTTTCAAAATCGGGGTTAAAGTAACTATTCCATGCGGACGAAGTCGCGGACAGAAGCTAGTAATAAATAAACCATCGTAGTAATTTTATCGACGCTGTCCCATCCCTAGCTGCAAGAGATAACAGCACATAGTTTACTGCGTAAACTTTAGTACAATTATTTTAATAGACGATGACTTAGAAACTGCGCCGTGTTACTCATTCTTTCGTTTACTCTCCGCTTGTCTGAGTTAGGGGACGGCGTGAAGGATAAACTTACAGCGGAAATCATGATACGATAATAGTACTGGGATGTTTAAAATATAGTAGGTTAGAAATGTGTCATTGGCAGCCTGCTGATGATATATTATGATATTTTGGCATAGTTCTTATCTAATAGTTTTTACTAGCTGCTGCCCGCGACTTCGTCCCCGTGGAATCCCCGATTTTAAAACATTCTTTATCGCTGCTCCGCTCCTATTGGCTTAAGCATGATGTTATATAGCCTAAAGCCTTCCTCGATAAATGGTCTATTCAAGCCAAAAAGAATTTTTCAATTCGAACCAGTAGTTCCTGAGATTAGCGCGTTCAAACAAACAAAGAAACAAACTCTTCAGCTTTATAATATTAGTATAGATTTAAAGAAGATAGCTGGAAGTACACAGAGTTTAGTTATTAAAACTTTTTGTTTTTACTGATGAGAAAATAGAAGTTTTTCAGGTGATGGATTGAAGAATAAGCGTCAGCAGTACATCGAAATGAGAAATCTAATTAAAATTGGTATTTGACACCTAAGCCCAAGCATATATCTTATTTTAGCAACATAAACTTAGCAATTAACGCTGAGTTAAAAGATAATTCTGTTTTGCGCACGTAGGCGTTAGTCTTCTTTAGGGATGGGAAATCATCAAATGTCTTCTCCCGCTGTGGACGAAGCAGAAGAGAGTGTCAGACTCTTACTGACTAAAACCCACCTGTGTTCCTCCTAATACCCTTTGCGTTCCAGGGCCGCGGTGGCTCTTTCGAACAAATTCCGCAACAGGCAGGCCGTAAGTCTACTATTATTTTTTGTACCAACAAAATTTTTATTGTTTCTTTAAGTCAGCAGCATATGCTGAGATAGGAACCTTTTTGGCCTCGCACACTTACATTTAGGTACAAATTGATAGAAAATTCTATAATTCTATCAACTGCATTGGTTAATTTATTTTTCTAGTAGTTATTTTATTTATTTTTATTTTTTGTTTGTTTTGTGCGAGACCCAAATAAATATTTTTCTTTCTTTCTTTCTTTTCTTGATAAGTCGCAAAATTGACAATGCAAAAAAAAATCATCCCATGCCTATCCGCTAACAACTTGGACCAAGCGCAAAGACTATTGTGCTAAAAATCGAGAGAATTGCTCGTTTTCTCGTGTTTTTTGTGACGAAGGCATTACTATAGCCTCCGTCCTATTGCAGGCTTTAAAAATTACGGCTACGTACTTACATCTTCTATTGTACTGCTTGCTAGGTACTTAGATGTAAATAGATGGGCGATCCAGCACTGAAAACTCTTTTCATTAAGATTTTTTGTGTCGTTATTCGTTTGGAATATCAGTCTTGTGTAGTGTATTATGTTATAGTAACATAGCCAGGTACATTGAAATCCGTTTATTATGACGCCGCCTATATTTATCAACCCCTTCATTTTATTGCGCGCCACAACTTAGCAAGGAAGATAGCTGCATTTGTTACCACTAGCGCCATCTAGTATCGAATAGCAGAACTAGTAAAATCAAAACCCTTTGAGAATTTTCTATGCTAGAACATTCTAGAATTCTCGAACCCTAGTCAGTAGCGACCGATATGTACGCGAAATATCTAGATCTTTCTACGAAGGAAGGTTCTGGAATTATCCGGCGCCCTGTATAAGGCTGGCACATGTACCGACCGAGTCAGTATTGGATTAGCGATACAAGTGATAACTTCGAGAGCGATCTTCAACTGTGAACTCAAGTGATTAGTAGTGCGAGTGTGTTTAATAATTAGTGAGTTTAAAAGTTGTAATTAGTGTTGTATAATTAAAGTGGCCTTTTTGGTTATTCAATCGGCTGTTTTATTGTAACAAACCCGAAGCTTGTAACAATATGAAGTAAAACAGAGCATCATGATGATTATAAAAATCTCGTATGACAGTATTTGTCATCAAACTTCTCTAAAACGACTTCACCGATTTTTATCTAGATACTAGCTGACCCAGCAAACGTTATTTTGCCATATAGGGCTGATCGGTGAGGGGTGAAAATTTAGGGTTGTATGTATTTTTGTATGCTGTATCATAAAATAATAAAAACAAAAAAAAAAGTCTAAAAAAGTTAGGTGTGGACCACCCTTAACATTTAGGGGGATGAAAAATAGATGTTGTCCGATTCGGCACCCTAGCCGACATGCGCGCTAAGATTCACGAAAATCGGTCGAGTCGTTTCGAAGGAATTCAACCACAAACACCGTGACACGAGAATTTTATATATAAGATTATTTATGTCTATATTTGGTACATCTGAGAATAGGTTGTTGGCTGTTTTTTACACCCTTAGGTGATAAGGGTGGAACTCTCCAAAAATAATGTATATGACAAAACATCGTTTGCCTGATTTTATATAAAACTATAAATAGGCTTCAAAAAACGATGAACTACTTTAGTGTAAAATGATTATATTCATCTTTTAAAGGTCTCATGTTCGACCTTTCTTTTGTACAGAACCAGATGAAACCATTTACGAACAAAAACTGCCAGATTCAGAATTCTTACCCGAAAATTTTCTTCAGCGCAAAAACTAATTTTTTTCCCTCTCGTTTCCTTCCCGGCTTATTTTTTCTACAAAAAAAAAACGTCTCGAAAAATTTTCAACTAACTAAGTGACTTTGTAACTCCGACAAATAAACGGGGAAGAAATTAATCTGGTCATTTCTCACTGTCAACGTCGGTTTAACGTAAAAACCGGTACCTTCCCGTATTATTTTATCATCAATCCCACAGACGCGGGGTGATCAGCAGGATTGTTTTTTAAAAAGTTTTTCACCTTTTTTTAACTTTTTTTTTGTGTGATTCGATCGTGGAGCAGCTCTTTAAACTGTCACCTAAAAACGAATCCATTTTTAGGTGACATTTTAAAGAGCTGTTTTATTTGCTAAATAGTTGGTAGAGGCAAAAATTTAAATTACCTATAACTATAGATAGTTTCTTGTATAAAAAACATAATAATTCTATTTGGTCCATTAGTTAGATTAATCTATACCAATATTATAAAGAGGAATGATTTGTATTTTGTATGTAACGAATAAACTCAAAAACTACTGAACCGATTTCAAAAATTCTTTCACCGCTAGAAAGCTACATTAACCCTGAGTAACATAGGCTATATTTTATCCCCGTATTCCCACGGGAACGGGAAAAACGCGGGTGAAACCGCGGGGCGCTGCTAGTTAAATATATACATATGTATATATAAAAAAATATTAGACGTAGTTTTTGTTTTATCAAATCAATGTGACAAAACGCATCAAGCTTCAGGAGTGGGAGCTTGTACCATTACGTCTAGTTATAGACAAACTAAATCTCTACTATATTATGCATTATGAGCCTTGCTCTTGAATCACTCTATCTATTAAAAAAAAACGCATCAAAATCCATTGCGTAGTTTTAAAGATCTAAGCATTCATAGGGACACACAGACAGCGGGAAGCGACTTTTTTATACTATGTTGGGATCGGCTTCCCATCTATTTGGATGAAGCTGAGTATCAGTATTTTAGCGATCAGCCTACCTGAACTTGACAACCCAAAATTAACTAAGCTACTGATATTTTTAAAAGTTACTTTCTCCTCAATAAAATCCTAACAAAACATTCCCACTCCAACTAAGCTTGTAGGAAACTTTTATTCACCAAAAAATCAATAGTCAGTTTCTAAAATCAACTTTCGAACATTTCTACCATTTGAAGGGTAGAAAAAGGTAGAAAGTTTTAACGTTTTGAACGCTTTCTCTTCGACGTAGAAATATAAAGCTGTTTGAGTCGCCGACGGAGGCGTTTCATTTGTAGGAATTATTGAATTTGAATTATTGGAGTGGCCACCTTGGATGAACAAGAGAGGGGTGGAGACGATGTTGTTTGTATTTTTTTTTTAATATTACCTAGCTAAATTTCCTGTATCGAGTTTCATGGTGCTTTTTTTCGATATTTGGACATCAGCGAATTGTTGAACGTGTTTGGGCAAAGACACTGCGATTTCTTTGCGATACTTTTGCCTACGAGTTGATTAAAATTACGACATCCAAATTGTTTATTGCACGTAAACATATTAAAAAAAAACTGTGAAAAAGATTTGACACCAACGTGGATTGCACAATTAGGCCGCTGATCTATGTAACTATTGTAGGGTAAATGGCACAGGGGTAAATGGATAGGTACAGAAAAGAACGAGCAATGATTGATGTGTAACTGTTGTCAATTTCAGACGGCAATGTAGTTTTGCTTAATTTTACCTGTTAGCACTACCTTGTTTTAATAATAATACTACCGTTTTAAACCTCTGATTCATCTAGAGTTTTCATAGCATTTTGAAGCTATTTTAACAGCTTCTATTACATAGTAAATAATAATAACATTTTAGTCATTTCAAAATTACGTCACAGCAGAGTTTAGCTTACACATCTTAACCGTCTGAAGTGAAAACGCTCCGACATTTAGGTCTGAATGAAATGTGAAGTTAAACAGTGCCTCACAATTTAACACCTAGACATTTAACTGTCTCCGCGAACGATGCGACAAGTTTAATAACTACAAACAGGACATTATGCTCATGTTTGGAAGTGTTACTGAAATTAAAATGGCGGTTAATGTTTGTGATAATTCAATTAGTTTTAAGGTTATTTCTGCTTTATTGAAAAAACGTCCACTGCTGAACACAGACCTCCCCATAATATCACCAATTCGACCGATCCTGTGTATCTCGAATCTATTTGGTTCCCTGGCTACGGTTGCGGAATTTGTTCGAAAGAGTCATCGTGGCCCTGCAACGCCAACGGTTGGTTTTAGAACACTGGTGGGTTTTAGAATACCAGAGTCTGAAACCCCTTCCTTTCTGTCCTTTTGTAGATGGGGAAAAAGTGGGTTCCTGCGTCTTTCATCCGGTCATCAGTCAACCTTGTTTGACGCAGTTGCCTCTCCAGAACTCTTTCGTCTCATCGACTACTTGTTTTGTGAACCATAGAACAGAATAGAATACTCTTTATTATGAACACCATACAAGTTACTGAAAATATGCGCAGCCCGTTACTTAGGCTTGAAGATTCTCCATTCTACAACCGTAATTTTGGTTCTCCTGCGGATATCTGCATTTCTAAGTCGATCACGCAAAGAAACTCTGATCATAGCCCTCTAATATGAATTCATGGGACTGGAACATTTGAAATTGTTTTAAGGAATGATTTGAATAGGCAGTAAGAGAATTTGCTGCACGAACGTACTTTTAATAATAATTGGTTTCCAATCTGAGACCTGTATAAGCATTTTCCTATAAAATAAATCTGGAAGCAAAACAAGAAAAATAACTACACAGCTCCACTCCACTTTATATTCGAAGTCCGGTAGCGGTGGCAGGTGGGCAGTCACTGCGAAAATTTTGTTCCACAGCTATTTGAAATTACAACAAAGGATATATAGCTTGGCATAGTATAGCGTAGCACTGGCGGTGTGTTGCACACTTTATATTATATTCTGTATATATTTTACTAGCAGCACCCTGTGGTTTCACCCGCATAGTTCCCGTTCCCGTGGAAATATGGGGATGAATATAGCCTATACCAATTGCTGATTATATAGCTTTCCATTGCTGTGAAAACAATTAAAATTGGTCCAGCCGTCTCCAAGATCAGTTGGCATAAACAAAGTCAGCTATAGGAAACACCGGCCTCATCTAAATAGTATGTAACGGCAAAAAAGATTGACGTGTATTAAGTGTTTTTTACAACCTACTTACAAAATAAAAATCATTTATCAAACAAACAAAAAATCTTTCCTCTTTATAATATTAGTAGATACCAATTGATTTACTTTAAAAAAAAAACTCAGTCGAATTGAGACCTCCTCTTTTTTTGGAAGTCGGTTGAAAAAAGATTGTTTCTTTTTCTACGCACCTACATATATGGTAAGAAATAAAAACGAATTATTGTAGACTTAATATTCTATTACTAGCTGCTGCCTGCGACTTCGTCCCCGTGGAATTCCCGATTTTAAAACATTCTTTATCGCTACTCCGCTCCTATTGGCTTAAGCGTGATGATATATAGCCTAAAGCCTTCCCCGATAAATGGTCTATTCAACACAAAAAAAAAATTTCAATTCGAACCAGTAGTTCCTGAGATTAGCGCGTTCAAACAAACAAACTCTTCAGCTTTATAATATTAGTATAGATTATCATCCATGAACAACTGCAAATTCGGCAGCAGCCAAGACTTCTTTCCCAAGGAGGTCCGACCACCTGCCACAGTCCACAGTACAGTGTTTTTTAAAGGTTAACTGGTATTAAGTACCTTGTTACTTTAAGACCGCCTATGTAACTGTTAAAATAAGCTATTATACTAATTATATTATAACAAGTAGTTATAAAGTATAACCTAATGCTAACGGTATAAAGATTAAATTTGCGTGTTTGTATTGTTATTGTATTTGTTCATCGAGTCCTCGAGCACTTGTCTGATAAGCTCATTGCATTGAATAAACCTTAAATTCACAGGTAGACAGTCCAAATTCGTTTGTTCAGATAATGTTGACAACAGGCTGTACTACTACTGTACATAAAGCTTAAATAAATACGAGTAACGTTTGCCAATCTGTTAAATTAATTTTGAAAACATGTTTTTCACAAAAGTTGATCCTCAGGCTCTGTAAACTTACTCCCAGGAGAAGTCATTGATGATATCCCATCCAGAAAAAAAGGCTCTGTAACATCTCATTTTAGTATCTAGATCGTCTTAATGTTAAATCGGATCGTATTTTTTCCCCTCTAGCAAAAAACCACAAAATAACAGCAATTCTATCAAGTATCCGTGGCAGGATTAACACCGAACCAGGCTGACGATGTCGTTTTGAGGAAGATCTCCCCAAAAACAGCTTCATTAACGAAATTGAGTACCATTTCCGTTTCCTGATCAAACAGCTACTCAGGTTTCAAGATTGAGTATGAATTAGACGAGGTATAATGGAAGAATCGTTAGTGCGGAACTGGGAACTACAATCTAAATCTTGTACTATAACAACTTTCAAAATTTCCAATTCAAGTCGTTATCTCACCTTTTCTGTAATCAATCTCAAACAATTGGGTGTTTTTACTACAATTCAAACTCTATTTAATCCGTCCGTCGAATTTTCAAAAAATATTGGACACGTTTTTTTGTCATTTCAAATTGTAAAAAAAAAATATAAAGATAAAGCGCATCAAAGTTCAAGAGTGGGGGCTGGTGACGTCACGTCGCTGGTAAAAATTGTAGCACGTAGTGATGCATCACGCGTGTTTTCAACGCATTGTATTGACTTCATTTATTGTTTACGTGAAAAAAGAAAAAATACGTGTCCAATATTAAACTAGATTTTTCAGTAAAATACCCTATTGACAATATGCAATGTAGTTAGACGTGTTTTGATAGATCGCCACTGAGATTGGAATGCAAATGTTGCTTGAAAATAGGGATGAAATTAGGGATTAAAAAAACCCTCAAATTGTTTGACTAGCAAAAAAAAACCGATATTACCAAAGCAAGATTACTTATTTTATGCATGTGATGCTTACCTATAATTATTACACTGAAATTTGTGTAAATAATTTGTTGGTGAAAAAAGAAAACTAAAATAAAGCCTAACATGGCAATGCAATAGCTTTGACGGTGATTAATAACTCAGAGTTTATATTTTTTTTTATTATGCAGAGCAATAGAGTCTCTCATATTCGTACAAAAAGCAATGTGCCTAAACCGACGCATAACATTACAATAGGAACTGAGTCTCTCTTCTTTTTCTTAGATTATGTACATGGATAGATGTTTGTTGGACTGCTTACTCAGCGGTGGGCTTCCATTTCTGCGTTACGAGTGCACTGGGCCTTGGTCAGTAGTTTTTTGTATCAGGTCATTCCAGTAAGTTGGTGATCGGCCGCGTTATGTCTTCTACCTGGCCATTAATTGCCAGTCTCTCCATCATTCCTGCATATGTGACCAAAGAATTTCAGAATTCGTGTTTGTACAGTGGACGAAAGTCGGTCTTTAATACGAAGCTTTGTAAACTAAATCTGATTAATATAAAATGCAATTTTAAAGCATGGAACATGAATCAGTGATTTATAGATTGTAATCGATGATTAATTCGTTTTATGTCAAAATGTCAAAGTACTTAATAGTTTTACCAGCGGTCTACAGCTCATTCATACTCAGACCTCACCCCAAAATATTTGCACGGACAGGAAAATTAATTAGGCCTCCCAATGCTTGTTTTACTTTATGAAAAACTTTCCTAGCACCACGCACTGAACACAGGTACCCTTACAAGTTTAGGAGTTTTCCGGATTTTGCTGAAACGAATTCAATTCAGTTTTCAGTTACAGAAAGTTTTTCGGAAAAAGGGAAAATAGGGAATTCTGTGAAGTAGTTTTGTATTGTGTTTTGCAATAGAATTGTAGGGTTGGTGTTGTGAATAAAGTAAGGGAACTGAAATTGATTAAAGGGTGGTTGAAAAGTCGATAATATGGTAAAATGTATTATGGTAATGCTTGCTTGATAATAAAAATTCAACACCTGCGCTATTCAATTTAAAATTCGATGTATTAATTTTTTTCTTGAGTGAGTTTAAAATCTTGATTGATTAAATATATTCTATTATTTCATTCTGTTGGTTTCTTATTTATAAATTAATGTTCTTTTAATTTTATTTTAACTTGCAGAAGTACATACCATTATCATTACATTCCAACAAAATATGGTGTTAAAGAAAACGTGCTAAATTAAGACCTACAAATAAAACCATACAAAATCTCGTACACCTAACAAGAAAATAAATCTCAGACGCACCTTCAAAATCTCGACACATTATTACTACTCAAGTAGATACCTAGAGTAAACGAAATAAGGTTTTATTTCCCCTTTCAGTAATTGGGTTGTCACTGTGATTCGAACATAGACTACGGAACATCAGAGCCGCCATTGGTAATATTGTCCAAGGTACCTAGTATTGTTAAGTTGGCACCCCACAATGACACTATAGAGGGAAGAACAGGGTGGGCAATCTTGCATTATCCGTTGAAAGAGGCAGTTCCACCGACTAGACCGTTGCTGTGTCTAATGGAACTGCCCGATCATTGGTTGGTGACATTGGTGGAGATTTAAAATTGTGTCACGTCAGGTATAGTTAAGGTAAGATGGGGCCCACAGGGTCAGTGCTTGCTAGGGTTGTGGAATTTAATCGAAAGTCACCGCGGCCCTGGAACACGGCGGGCACTAGGTGGAACACGCGTGGGTTTTAGTCAGTATGAGTCTGACACTCATTTCCGCTCCGTCCAGAGCGGGGGAAGTCATTTGATGATTTCCCATCCAGAAAAAGGTATACTTAAGGTAAGCTAAGTCGGCCGAACAGTTCATATAATAAAATAAAAAATTGTAGTTCGTTTGTGCCGCTACAACACTGCAGATTGCCAGCTGAAAACCAGTGCTGGGTGTCTGCCGCCAAACAAAAGGTGAGATGGAAACCCTTTCGGTATGGGCGAACACAGCGCAATTTGTATTATTTACTATTCTTTCTTTTACTTTGTGTTTGTTGCTATCGTGACATGGTAACACGACATCCCTTAGCAAGGCAAAAGTCAGGTTTTCTGGCTTGTGCGTACCTGTAACGCTTGTCAAAGATGTGCAAATGAAAGTCAGAACCACCGGCTCAATACGCTTTATGGGGCACGGAGAAGTTTTGGTATGCAATGAATGATCACTACAGTAAATGGACCCTCTGTCTATCTGATCTTGACAACACAGTAACTTTGTTAACCCCTTTGCAAGAATAGTGTCAGCTTAACTGACTGACTACACGTCACGACTTTCAAATCTCTATAAATGACAGCCAGGGCCAATGGCTTTACGTGCTTTCTGCCCGTAAAATCTATGTACGTTGTATGATCTAACACGTCAAGCGCTGCTTAGCTTTTTTTTTTCTGGATGGGAAATCATCACATGACTTCTCCCGCTCTAGGTGGAGCGAAAGGGAGTAGACGTCCACTGCTGGACATAGACCTCGCCCACCTGTCGCCACAACAACCAGTCCTGTGCCTCTCGTATCCATCGGCTACCCACGACCCTCACCAGGTCATCGGTCCACCTTGTGGGAGGCCTCTAGTACCCAAACGCCACTCTAGAACTTTTCGGCGCCATCGATCATCTGGGCCTCAAGTCTGCTATTACAATAGTGTCAAAATGGCCTATCATTGATCTCATAATGGTCGATTTTGACAAGTTTGGTAATCTACTTACATAATAGCGTCACTTTGACTTTCCAATGGTCAACCACTGACGCTCCATTGAAAGAAATGGCATAGAATGGTAATCTCGTACATAATGACAAATGAATGACAGACGTATGCAGTAATCTGCTAAAATTTTGACAGTTCCTTTGATCAGTGACTTACCATTAGAACCTCATTGTGCAGTCATTCTTTTTAATAGCTCGGTTATCAAAAAGTATTACGAGACCACTGACAGACCAATGATCGACCATTATGAATTTAGCAGATTACGAACTTTTAGCAAAATGACAATGGGATCGTGTTGGAATGACAAATTTATAAAAATAGCAGATTTGGGGCCCTGTTCTGCGAGCAATATGCCCTGCCTACTGCCACTTCAGTTTGGCGATCCTTCGGGCTACGGGCTTCTTCATTACCGAATTTAAACTAACTCACGTACGATCTCAATCCTCATTGCAATATGGCACGGCTTGAGCATATTGTGACCGAATCTAGGGCTGTCAAATTGAGAAATTGTTGCTATTATTATTTATGAGTTGATACTGTCTCCTTTTGGTTTTTGAATGATAAATGTTGACAGAAACATCGGTCTCTAAAAGAGTTATGTGTTGCACGTGAGTTTTATCTTCGGAAGTTAGAAAAAAGAAAATTAATGCGATCTATGAAAGTTGAAAAAGAGCGTTTTATTTAATTTGATTGGCTTACAATTGTTATTGTAGCATTTTTGATAATTTAAATCACCATAAAAATGGGGTTGTCAATTATATTTCAATTTAAAATTTTGTTGAAACGACTGATGGAATCTGTGCCTATTGGTACACCTTTGCTTAAGCCACTGAGGAATAAATGCTTGATGTTATAACCGTGTATTGTTGTGATCGTAATGAATAACATAGAAGGGAGGAAAGGAAATTCACAAATCAAGTCATTCTAAAATAAAACATCCTTACTGATATTATTAATGTGAAAGTAGCTATGTCTGTCTCTCTATCCGTCTATCTGTTGGAACGTTCAAACTTAAACTCAAAATTATAAAGAGATTGTTTTTTTGATGTTGTATCGAGTAAGCTCCGAAACTACTGGACAGATTTTTAACTATCCTTCAACAATAACTATATTTTATCCTCATATTCCCACAGGAACGGGAACTACGCGGGTGGAACCGCAGGGCGCTGCTAATAATTCATACTAATATTATAATTACTATAGTTGGGATTATGTATGGATGTTTATTACTCAATCATGTAGGAACGATTGAACGGATTTAGATGAAACTTGCCATATGGGTAGACCATGTCTTGAAATAAGACAAGGATTTTTCTCTCGATACTTTTGCCCTTGGCATAATTTTTATTAAAATTGCATTTGTATTTTTATGTTTATGTTTCTTCACTGAAAAGCCAGTACGCCTGAACAAAAACATATTTCAAATTACTCTGTAATTACATGCACTTGACCTACATCTTAAATAAACCTCTCCACCAAAACAAACCCGAACGACTTCCGAACAACGTAATACGACTTCCTTTTCGTTCTCAAACGACTTCAAAAGCGTCAAACAAATTAAATATATTTGCATTTCCTCTTAATTGTGACAACCCTAGGTTAGGGGAGCTGGTACTTGGTTATTACCGGAATTTTGACATCTACCGTGTTTCCTGATCTTGAGGAATATCCTTATTAACGTTTTCCTGCAAACAATCTTGAGATTCACCTCTTGTTTTATAAAGGTTTACGGAACGGGGTGTGAAGTTCCCCAAACCTCCATAGAAAAAGTAGGATCCTCCGACCAGATGATTGTTGTGTCGGGTAGGTAACTGCCCGATAATAGAGTAGTTGACTAAAATAATCTAATTACTCCGTCAGATAGATTTCCAAAAATTATTGCACACGTATTTTTTTCTTTTTTCACGTAAACAAAAAACGAAGACGATACAATGCTCTGAAAACTCGTGTGACGTCACTACGTGCTATGTTTTTTACCACGACGTGACGTCACACGCCCCCACTCTTGATTTTTTGTTTTTTTTTTATCTTCGTCATTTTTTATAGATTTGATATAGCAAAAAAGCGTGTCTAATATTTTTTTCTTTGTGGAAATTTAGTTCAATTTGTGTTTAGTTACCTGTTATTATTATTGATGAATTATATTTATATTGCAACCAGGTTACAAATAACTCTTATACATAATTTTTTTATGTCATTTTAACATCACGTGGCCTATTAAATTTATAGGTAGAAAATAATAGTTTTTAATTATTTCAAATAATTTACCTAGTTTCCATCTGTCTGCGCCATTTGCATTATTTATCTATAACTACTTATTATTATTAATTTAGCTAATTATCTATTGGAATCATATACGCGTACTTGAAACACTGTATTACACTTCACTCATTATTCATTCGAGAAGGATCTTCCTTTCGAAATCGATTCCTTCCTGTTCATTCATTCGAACAACTCCCATCCTCATTCCAGTCAAGAATCCGCTACCTTACTGGCGACACGTATTTCCGTGCGCGAAATTAAGTTTAGCTGTAGGTAAATAAACAATATATGTTACGTTCCTTCTTTACTATCCCTACGGACAAATAGTTAAAACATAATATGTATAAATAAGTAACTCACATGAATATTCTGCTCCTCAGCAATCAGTTTCTGCGTTCCGTTGTACCACTCGATCTGGGCGGCTGGCTTCGCGCCTGATGCTGTGCAGGTCAAGGTCAGCAGCGTGCCCTGAGTCGCGTGGTCCTTTATGCCGGAGATCACCGTCTTGTTTGGTGGCACTGGAAACAGAAAATAAATAGTATAGTAAAGTGTATATAAGTGAGAAACCTCCATAGCTGGAATACGGGGATAAAATATAGCCTATATTACTCAGGGTGAATGTAGCTTTCTAATGGTGAAAGAATTTTTGAAATCGGTCCAGTAGTTTTTGAGTTTATTCGTTACATACAAAAATACTAATATTTCCTCTTTATAATATTAGTATAGATTATTTTGACTATCTTGATAACTGTGTGGACCCCCACATAGCTATCAGGATAGGCAAAGTAATTTCTAATTCCACTGAATGACTTAAATGCTCATCAGGGATACACTAATCTTCTTGTGAGATAGTGGTCAAATAGCTATAAATTGTAATTTTATCACCGATGCTAAAATTTTTTCATCATTTTATCAACGTGGCAGTCGATAACTAAACATAAATGCTCTTAAATACACGAATAAGCAATATTATTAGCTATAAAATTCATGTATGCACTGGCCATTTACAGATACGCCAGCTCAGCTAAAAAGATCAGACAAAAAAAAAAAAAAACAAAAACCAATTTGATTTTAGAACCAACGAAATTCAATTTCAATTTTAAAATAAATCCTCCATTTTCGCTGCTCTCAGAAACAGAAGATCAGGAAACACGGTAGATGTCAAAATTCCGGTAATAACCAAGTACCAGCTCCCCTAACCTAGGGTTGTCACAATTAAGAGGAAATGCAAATATATTTAATTTGTTTGACGCTTTTGAAGTCGTTTGAGAACGAAAAGGAAGTCGTATTACGTTGTTCGGAAGTCGTTCGGGTTTGTTTTGGTGGAGAGGTTTATTTAAGATGTAGGTCAAGTGCATGTAATTACAGAGTTGCTCTCAGAAATTGAAATTATTTTTTCAAGCCAGCAGTCTCGTACAAACTATTTTCAAGGTACTCTCTATTTAATTTAAACTTTTATAAAAAATAGAGGAAAAATCACTTGTTTGTTTGTAAGAGGTATCTAGAAGACTTTATCCCATTACGGAACTTCTATCACTGAAAAATTAGGTATATTTATTTGCAAATACACGTTATCTGTAAAGGTTTTTAACACTTTTACACGTCAATATTTTACGGTCATATTAAGCTAGATAAGGCCGTTGTTTCCTAGCTGACTATCCTGATAAGAAACACCGAAGCAAACTCAGAAGTCAAAGTCTCTTTTGAAATCCATACAATAGGGATGTTTCCTGAGTAAAAAATATATGATTATGTTTAGTCCGTCAGTTACATTATAGAAAAATATTGGACACGTATTTTTTCCTCTAGCAAATCTATAAAAAACTGACGAAGATACAAAGCATCAAAGATCAGGAGTGGGGGCTTGTGACGTCACGGCTCGGTAAAAATTGTAGCTAGTAGTGACGTCACACGAGTTTTTAACGCACTGTATAGTCTTTATTTTTTGTTTACGTGAAAAAAGAAATAATACGTGTCCAATATTTTTTGGAAATCTATCTGACGGACTAATTCGATTTTTTTAGTCAACTACCCTATTGTACTGGTCAAATCGTGTGAGAACTATGTAGGTTGATGTCTGAGGTCTTTTGAGGAATGTAGAAACGTACATTACTAGATACTAATATAGCTTATTACCATAGACTTATTTATGACTAGCAGCGCCCCGCGGTTTTACCCGCGTAGTTCCCGTTTCCGTGGGAATATGGGGATAAAATATAGCCTATGTCACACGGGGATAGTGTAGCTTCCAAACAGTGAAAGAATTTTTCAAATCGGTTTAGTAGTTTCGGAGCCTATTCAATACAAACAAACAAACAATTTTTTCCTCTTTATAATAGTAGTATAGAGTATAGATAAAGACTAGACACCAAATTATTATGTATCATTTACTACACATTAACATAATGTATCTATTTATATGTATGGATGTTGATTTGTTTCCAGTTTTGTAAGATACATACAAGTTACAAAACTGATTTTCATCCGTACACTTCAGCGTTAGGTTCAGTTGAAAACCAGCGTCAGGCAGGTTGTCTAGTTGTCTCGCATTTTGCTGAACTGAACCTATTTAGCGCAGCCACTCTTCTGTCGTAGGTCTACTAGAAGAAATTTCTATTGAAAATAAGCAGTACCTTTGTGCTTTTGATTTTGTACAAAATTTTCTTTTTTAAGTATCTTGTGTAAACATAAATAAATAAATAAATGTTACTGTTTTAAAATGTAGTATCCATTTATTACTATATAATATACATTGTATGTACTCGTATCTGTATCTATACTAATGTTATAAAGAGGAATGATTTGTATTTTTGTATGAAACTCAAAAACTACTGGACCGATTTCAAACATTCTTTCACCATTAGAAAGTTACATTCACCTTGAGTAACATAGGCTATATTTTATCCCCATATTCCCACGGGAACGGGAGCTACGCGGGTAAAACCGCGGGGCGCTGCTAGTACCAAATAAACTTGTTTTCTTTATTAGCTAACTTATTATTCCAAAAGAAATATCGGTTCATGTTTGATGGACCTCGCGACAATAGCCGTAGGAAAAAACTAGCTACCTAATATAAAAAAATTGTTCTCAGATCCCATTATGACACTGATCTATCCAATTTTTGGCAGTAGTAAAAAATATGCCAGATCAGTGTCTCGGTTTATGGGTGAGGCTATGTTTATGAGGTGGCGGAGCGATTAGCGGAGCGGTATAAATACGCTTTTTTTTTTTTTAAAGAGACGTTGTAATCCTTATGCAATAACTCGTGTATATAAATACACTAGCGACCCGCCCCGCCTTCGCACCGATGCAATCTAGCTACTAATATATGTTTCCTCTACTATAATATGCATGTATTATACATATAAACCTTCCTCTTCAATCACTCTGTCTATTAAAAAAACCGCATCAAAATCCGTTGCGTAGTTTTAAAGATTTAAGCATACATAAGGATATAGGGACAGAGAAAGCGACTTTGTTTTATACTATGTAATGATTTTGAAAATAGGGACTTCTGTTTACCAAGGCGTCTGTGTTTCCGAACGCAGTTAATCATAATTTCTTCAAAGCTGGAGAGAACAGGCTTCTTCTGGGTAAGCTCATTCCATCGTAGACTTTGTGTCTGTCACCCCTGACCTAGACTGGGATCAAAGGCAAAACCCATTTTCAAGTAATGAAAGCAAGTTAGAAAAAAAAAACAGTTTTTAGCTGCATCTTTTTTTTTTCTGGATGGGAAATCATCAAATGGCTTCTCCCGCTCTGGGCGGAGCGGAAGGGAGTGTCAGACTCTTACTGACTAATACCCACCCGTGATCCTTCTTGTGCCCTTTGCGTTCCAGGGCCTCGGTGACTCTTTCGAACAAATTACGCAACCCTAGCAGGCACTGACCCTATGGGGCCCCGTCTACGTTGCTGACGGCTCTTTGAGGCGCGCGTGGAACACGACGCGCCGTCGACTCGGGCCTGGTTGCTATCGGACGGCGAGCCACCCATAGCTCGCCATCCGCAGGCCCGCGCCTACGGTGACCGGGAATCGCCCTGCTTTTCCCGACTTTAGTTGCACCTTGCGAGGCATATAATGGAAGTGCTTGTTGAGAAGGTGACCACTATATTTTTGTAAATTTAAAATACTATATTTTATTTTTTGGTAATTTTAAAATAAGTATCTTAGAGTTATTAAAAGAGTAGAGAAAATTTGCCATGGAACCATTTTAGGATGATACTGGTACATGAATTGAGCGTTTTTGGATCCACATTGCGTCTCAAAACGCTCTTTTCGTGTACTTTGCACAATGTTTTAAACTATGTAAGGAAAGTACCTACAGCATTGGTTCATCGTTCAGTCCTCAAATAGGATTGGTCCTTTGAGAGTAAAAGGACCAACTTTTGTAATAACCCTTAGTTTTTTTGTGAAGTTTTATTAGCATTAACTTTCTTATCCAAAAGTGAATGTTTTATATACACAGCGATGTTTTTCATTAAAAAAAAACATAACTATGGAAAGTTTTCTCGTTCACGATTTTTCGTTTTAAGTTATGATATGAATGGTCAGACTTTGCAACTCAAAATTCAAAAATTCAAAAGTCATTTATTCAAACTAGGCTGATAGACAGCACTTTTTGAACGTCAAATTTTACATAAAGACAGTCCCCCAAAACGCCCACCCGTCACCACTTCCTAGTGTTTTAGCTGGGAAGAAGAAGTGGCGCAGCAAACTCCCCAGCAACATATCTGTCTATTGCGTTTTAAGAACTTGAATTTATACAATAGTATGCAAAGTCATTAATACATGACAAAGGTAGAAAAAAAAATATCCAACTTGGAAATCATAAATCAATTCACTATAAAACATAATAAAGAGTAGATTGATTCAATAAAGTAAAAACAGATTGACCTACATAGTCATCAAAAATAAAAAGCAATGAACTCATATAACCCGTGTCTGTGTATGATACAACATGTGTAGAGGTATTAAAATACTCAAAAATATTAATAGAATAAAAAAAAGTCCATAAAATAATATCTGTCACATATGTGTACTTTCGTCCTCGTTAAAGGCGAAAATCTAAGGGAATATACTCTCGGGATTAAAATATCATATTATCAAGTCCTTTCAGAACAGCTCCACTCATGTGCCAAATTCCATCCAAATCCATTCAGCAGTTAAGACGTAAAGAAGTAACAAAACAGACATACAGAGTGACCGTTGCATTTTATATTAATACTAGCTGCTGCCCGCGACTTCGTCCCCGTGGAATCCCCGATTTTAAAACATTCTTGATCGCTGCTCCGCTCCTATTGGCTTAAGCGTGATGATATATAGCCTAAAGCCTTCCTCGATAAATGGTCTATTCAACCCAAAAAGAATTTTTCAATTCGAACCAGTAGTTCCTGAGATTAGCGCGTTCAAACAAACAAACAAACAAACAAACAAACAACCAAACAAACAAACTCTTCAGCTTTATAATATTAGTATAGATTATAAAGAGGAAAGGTTTTTTGTTTGTTTGTACCGAATATGTTCCGAAACTGTGGACTGATTTTAACCATTTTTTTTTCACAAAAAGATATCTAAATATACATTATCAGCGAGTAACATAGGCTATATTTATCTACATGTTGCCATGGTAACGCGAACTATCATCTACTATCAGCGCCCACTATAGCTGATATTTACAATCTCTCAGCCAACATAACAGTACACATTGTAGCTGAAACTTGACCCATCTCCAAAATAATAAAAGTAAAAGAAACTCCCAATTTCCACAACCATCCACCATTACTTTGACAAAACTATAACGCGTCCAATATCGGTAATACACACCAAACTAATAGGGTAGCAGTCCCCATTATCGGTCGACTGATAGACCGCGATCACCAATCACGAGAGCTGACGTAATATACTGTAATTGAAAGGAAAGAAATACCTTTCGGCACCTGAAAGGTTAATTAATACCTGATTATGTTCTGCGAGGAGAATATTGCACGAGATATTGGTAGGAAAATAAAATTTGGTGGCTTTACTTACGACTTTCTACAGGATGTGTAAAAGTGTTATGTTTGCGTAAATCGACAACTGAACACATGATTTTTAAGTAAAATCAGGACTCATGATTCAAAGTATTTATTTCAAACTAGCTGTAGCCCGCAGCTCCACCCGCGTTAATGTCGGAAAATATCCCAAGGGCACATGGTGCCGGGATAACAAATATTCTATATGTGTTATTCCAGACTATAATTTACCTCTGCGCTAAATTTCATCAGGATCCATTTAGTAGTTTTTGCGTGAAAGAGTAACAAACATCCATCCATCCATCCATATTTACAAACTATCGCGTTTATAATATTAGTAATTTTGAATTGTTAAGGTCGGTCAGCCAAAAACATGAAGCTATTTGTACATTCGAAAACGTAGATCACCAATTCGCCATGGAAAAGAACGTACAAGAAACTCCACGGATACTTTTAAATCATATTATGTATTAAAAAATCTTGGTTATTTTATTCTTATTGCCTTTATATGTGAGGACAATGCAAAGATTGTTTCTTGGCATTGTCCTCACACACAGACGGTGCAACTGACGGCGCCCGTTCACGAACATGACGCTCGCGCTGGCTGTTCCTTCAGTGATAGTAATTCATAATTATGAGAACAAAGACACATTTTTAGGTTTTGCGTTATTTCTGTAACAACCCTGTATATGTAGCAAATATATTATTCTCGACATGTGTATGAAACTGAACGCCTCCAAAAACGACAGAACATTTTGTGTGTATTTGGTCGCTGGATAAGAGTCGCTATCCTGGATATGGTAATCGTCCTCACATAATTATATGAAGTATTTTTTGTATAAGTACCAAATATTGTAAAACATTTATTCCAAAAGAGTAACTATGGAGTTTCTTGTCCGTTCTTCTCCATAAGAATCTACCTTTGCGAATGGACGCTAGAGTCACTTAATTATGATAAATTTTAATGATGACGTTCAAAAGTGCCGTTTAATTGCCTAATTGAAATAAACGTTTTGACTTCGACTTAGATAAAGTGGATTCACTTTTGGACCCGACAGCCGGCGCTGCGATCGGATACTGGAACTACTTAACCTGAACCGTGTTACCCAGTTACTGGGTTGTGGAGGTCAGATAGGCAGCCGCTCTATGTAAAACACTGGTATTCAGCATGATTCGATTAGACTGGAATTCAAACCAACATAATTAGAAAGAAAAAAGAAAGAAAAATAGTTTATTCCCCTCATTTACTTAGTTGGGAAAAGGCCACGCCGTTTGATTGATAAACAAACATGATTGCTCAAGATATTGTGATGTTTATCTACATCATTGTATAATGGAAACGAAGAATTAATTTGTTTTTATATTTTGTGTTTTGTTCCTAAATAAACTCGTTCTTAAGCAAATACAGACAGACAGGAATCGCTTGGAGCGTTAGAAGAACTGAATTTTTTACGTATCATATTTTTTTTCTGTGTACCTACTTGAAGTAGCTTTACTACTTATCTAGACCAGTGGCCGTACTACGAAGTGCCAATGCTATCATGATTCAGTGTGAGGGAAAGGGATAGTGCTATTCGTCTTATGTAACCCCGTCTCTCTCTGACACAGGAATCATGATGGATTTAAGACGTCATGGTAGGGCTGCTGACTTATTAAGTGTGATTCAGCTGAATACCAGTATTTTACTTTGAGTGACTGTCTATGTAGCCTCTAAAAAACTTTTTACTAAAAATATCAAATAACTTTAATTTCGGAAGTCAGTGTTCAAAAAACGAAGAGATAACCGAAATTAAAGTTATTCAATATTTTTTTTGTATTTGCTTTTGACGCCATAGTTATATTATTTCGAGTGTTAATTTTTATTAAAACAGCATTACATTCAGTTCATAACAGAGAGGTTACAGATCATTTTTTCCTGCTTCAGCTCGTATCGTATTCAGTGAGGACGATAATAACTGGGCGAATCTATTAGCCTGACGACAAATTGGTGGACGCGAAGGGCCCTAATTCATTTATCGTTACTGCTTCCTATATTACGTCGCGGGGTGATTGGGAATTCGGACATTTGGTGATGTGTCTAGTTAAGTTAATAGTAATATGATATATCATGCAGGTGGTCCTGTATTTTTATTTTTAGAGTTCCGTAGGTCGGAATTAAAAACGGAAAACTTTCAGGAAACTAAGAAATTAACTGAATAAATATAGGAAAACTTATAAAAAATGTGTAGTTTTCAAATAAAATTCTATATGTATATATATCATTCATACGGATCCCTTTGGCCGCGATTCAAACTCGCACTTGTGATTTAATAGTAACCTTAATGACGCATATTGTTTTTCAAGAATGAAGGAATTGTTCTTAATTTATTTTGTTTATGCCACATGTGTTCTTTGTTTGAATGGTGAACCAATGAGGGCCGCTGGAGTCTGCTGCATGTGAAACGCATTTTGGGGGGAATTATGTCCAGCAGCGGATGTCTTTGGAATTTTGGTGATGCCCAATCCCTAAGTCTCTCCAATTTTTACTGGGCCATCCTCAAACGCTCACCGATTTATAAGTTTCTAGTATTTATTGAAGCTATATCCAAATTATTTATTTTTAACAACACTAAATAAAAAATAAAAAAAAACCCGACACAAAAACTTAAGTTCCCTTTAAAAAGCAAAAAATAACTCAACCTTAATGTACCTTAGTATATATTAATAATTCTAAAAAAATACTTCGCGTTACCGTACCGCTCCAAACCTAACAATTTAATTACAAATAGTCTATTACCTAACTAAGCAGCGCGGTCCCTTTTAATTTTTTATTTTATTCTTTTTATAGGTACATACTTATAAGAACACTCTCGATTAAGTCATCAACAATATTCTTTTTCATTGCGCTTCCATTTGAGACCCCACTCGAGTATATTTGCAGAAATTCAGTTATTCTTCGCTGCTTTCACCCCCACAACTTTTAAACGGCTCAACCAATTTTCATCTAACTTGTCTAAGAACACTCGCTCGTAACTCACCTTTCATTCAAAAAAACTAAATTGAAATTGAAATCGCTTCATCCGTTCGCGAACTACAAAGCCACAGACAGACACGTCAAACTTATAACACCCCTCTTTTTACGTCGGGGATTAAAAACGATCCACATTACAAAGTAAAACAATATATTAATCTTATAAATCAATATATTACAACATCCTGGACAAATATCAGGAAGGGACAATAAAGACACTCAAAATAGAGTTGCCACCTCCAAAAATCCTTCTGAAAGTGTTGCCATTTTTAAACCTAGCACTTCTAAAGTAACAGGTAGCTTTTCCATCGTGGGTACTATTACCCTACTTCTCGTGGTAGGGTAATTTAGGTGGCATAATTAGCGAGGATACTGCTAATAACTATTCTGTAGTAAGGATAAGTTTGTAAAGAATGTGCTTGAGAGAGTTTGTGGAGGAAAATGGCTCAAGTTTTTTGTTGGCACTGTAGTGTGTGGGTAAAGATATCACTATAAAGATATTGATATCTTTTTAAGCTGATTGTCTATCGTTTTTGTCGTTGTGAGGCTGGATTCTCATTTAACTATTTATGAAACGGAATACTTGTTTTCGTATTCATATTATTTTATATTCATGAAATTGCCATTACACAAGGCTTCAAAAGGCTTGGAGCTACATGGAAGTCATTGCAGCAATTAATTTTTGATTCATATTGAATTTGTATAATGAATGCTACTGAACTGTTTACAATTAAAAATATATAAAGGACCAATATTTTGTATATGTTACTGGAAGATTTGAAACGCCGTAAGATTGTATCATATCGCAATAAATTGTAAATATTTTTTCTTAATAAGAAAAAGATTGGAAGCTTTTGAAAGTGCATGTTATTTATTCTATCTATACATTTTTTATTTCTTAATATATTGAGAAACTATAATCTAATAAAGATTTGTTACTATAATAATTATATTCTTCAGATTTCCTTAAAGGTTTTGTAACAAGCAACCAGCAAAAAAATAGGACATGGAATATCAAGGTATATTTTAGTTTCTATTTTTTTAATTATTTTATGAATAAATAGCAAAGGAGTGGAACTCTCTGCCTGCGTCTGTGTTTCCGAATGCATTCAACCCTAATCTCTTCAAAGTTAGAGTGAACAGGCTTCTTCTGGGTAAGCTCGTTCCATCGTAGACTTTGTCTCTGTCACCTGTGACCTAGACTAGAGTCAAGAGCAAATCTATTTCAAAATAAAATAATATACCTATATAAAATGTTAAGTTTTTCATACCAATCCAAACCTAAGTTAGTAAAAGGTAGGCCCGAAAAAAAAACGGCAACTTTATAAGTAGACCTACTAAATCTATACTAATATTATAAAGCTGTTTTTGGGTTGAATAGACCATTTATCGAGGAATGCTTTAGGCTATATATCATCACGCTTAAGCCAATAGGAGCGGAGCAGCGATAAAGAATGTTTTAAAATCGGGGATTCCACGGGGACGAAGTCGCGGACAGAAGCTAGTAATACATAAGTGTTGGAGAGATATTACCTAAGTCTGAACAACGAAATTTCAACCTGACATCTATAGAACTAACAGCAAACTTTGACCCAACTAATTTACCTAGTAACTTCTCAACAATCCTAACATTTATTACGGGCTACAACTCATATATTCGTACATACACATTCGTGTAGTGTCCGACATGGCCGGCCCACCCCTGAGATCCTATCGACCCTCAATATTGCAAGGTGGTAAAATTCCCGACCCTATTACTTTTAGTGACGTGAGGATGTCGATATCGATATCTTGAAAATAGCTGCTATATGCTGACCCGATTTATTCCAAAAATCCCCACCGACAAATACCCACCGGTGGGGATAGTTATTTTTTTTTCCAGAAATCCCCATTAGCTAAATAAACTCGGTCTAGTGGGGATTTTTGGAAAAATAAGTACTAGGTGTTATTGTTTCTAAATTATTAAATAAAACATATTACATTAAAAAAAAAGGTTTGTCGAACTATTTTATCGAGTAACTTACGAAGTGGATACTAAAAGGTTTTTTTGCAGCTAGACCTAGTATAATTTGTAAAAAAAAAATAACATGATATTACCATTTTATTACTACTCAGTTGGATTGTTGCATTATCCTTAGAAGAGGTGTGATTGGAGTAAATTAAATCTAAAACCTCTATTTACTATGCTAAATAACCAAACACCACATAAAACTGCCACACCAAGTACATTTTACAACTGAATTTGTACAGCAACTTTACTGCGAAGTAATATTACCATCACATAATATTAACAACAATATTGTCTTGAGAGAGAGATTAGATTCTTGTAATTCTTTTTAATCTCATCGGTGTAAATTATAGTAAATATCAGTTACTCATGAAGGAGACAATATAAAAAACCCAATTAATATCTTACTTCTTACTAATATTATAAACGCGAAAGTTTGTAAATATGGGTGTTTGTTACACTTTCACGCAAAAACTACTGAACGGATCTTGATGAAATTTGGCACAGATATAGAACATAGTCTGGAATAACACATAGGATATATTTTTTATCCCGGGATTATGTTCCTTTGGGATAATTCCCGACATTCACGCGGACGAAGCCGCGGACAGCAGCTAATTCCAAATAAATCTTGTAAAATACACTGACACAATTTTTGGCGAAAACCAATACCCTCTCAAAACAAAACTGTCCCTTTATTTACTAACGAAGCGTCTACCATTCTCCAACTAGTAATTATCTTAAGGGCCATAATCTGACCGCTTAAAGGTGCTCATAAGACATAGGGATGACGGCTAGAATCCAAAATGTCAGATTGTGGTCCCAGCAACCTAAAGCCTCTCTAGTTAACCTAATTACTGTAGATAATTGTATCCTGGGGCCCAGCGACTAAGACTTAGGACCTTTTTGTGGGGTTTGGCCTCGGTTTTTATCTTGATTTTTTTATTGTGATAAGTAAAAGTGATTGAGAAAATTAGGTCTGGAATATGAGCTGCTTTTTGTGCGACCCACATTGATTTGATCTGCTCCTTTTTATCTATACTAATATTACAAAGAGGAACGATTTGATTGTTTGTTTGTATTGAGTACCTAGGCTTCGAAACCGTTGCAACGATTTGAAAAATTCTTTCACTGTTGGGAAGCTACACTATCCCCGGATTACAAAGGCTATTTTATCCCCATATTCCCAAGGGGACGGGAACTATGTGGGTGAAACCGCGGGGTGCTGCTAGTATTTTATAATACTGTTATATGCTTCTGCTTGGCAGGAATTAAACTATCTTTCTTTCTTTCTTTGTACGTAGTTTCAGTTTAAAAAAAAATATTTTCAGGACGTTTGATTCACAACGTTATTAAAAGCAATTAAGTTATATTGCTGTTCACTTAATGACCTTAAAACTGATTAATAGGTATGGATTTGCAGGATTAGTTGTTATGGACCATCGAGTTGTTATTCTTGGATAAGGCACGTGTTAAGTTATGAAGGTCTTTCCGCCTGGTTGGTACAATCATGATAATCATAATCAATATATACTCGTCAGTTACTGAGTGACTGAGTGAATGACAGACAACGAAGACAACAACAGACAACGAAACTTCTGGTCGTAGATATCTGATACATATTCGGCATGTAGGTTCCTTGGTGAGTATGGGAGAACTGATTGACAGAGGATTTCCAGAAATTCTTATGGGGACGGAAAAAAACGGGATATGCGCGTGCAAATTCGCGGGCAAAACCTAAAAACCTAGCAGAATATATGACTGGATTTGTTTAGTACATTTTCAAAACCAAGAGATAATACGTGAACGAGTTAAAAAAAATTTGGGAGTGATTCAAAACAAATGAACACTAGCACAATAGCATGTGACGTCACTCGTCATTACGACATAGTTAATTAATGCCATATATCACAAACGACGTTTAGTAGGACTTCGAAGAATGACTGTATAAAAGTCATACTTCTCATCTGCATAATCAGCCCTTTAATGTTCCCACTGCTGGGACACAGGCCTCCTCTCTGGGAGAGAGAATGGGCCGTAATCCACCACGCGGGCCCAGTGCGGGTTGGTGAATGTCACATGTCTTTGAAGATTTGCTTCTAGGACATGCCGGTTTCCTCACGCTGTTTTCCTTCACCGTTTTGAGAGCAGTGGTGATGAAATTAATTACACAAAGTAATGCGTCTGGCTGGGTTTGAACCCGCGACTTACAATACGTGAGTCGGGGCCGTTACCACTCGGCCACCACTGCTCCATCGTCCTCCTCATCTCATCTGCAACGTTTCCGAACATCGTACTCAAATCAAGTCGATTAATGAAAACGACACTAATAACTTATTGTCTCATACAAATTATCGACATAACTCACCCCAACACTACAACACACTATCTTGCCACTTATTAGCTATATGGTATCACAATTTATCGGCTGGGCTCTGAAAATTGCTCGGCAGTGTAGTGCTGAAGTTGGCTAAGCGATGGTTAAATGTGGCCTTACATGTAAAGTAGGGGCGTTTAGTCTAGAGGGTGGGGAAGGGGCCAATTAGTTTAAGAGTAATTTGAAGGTAGGTCTAGTTTTAACAAAAAGTTGATGCCTGTAGTACTTAGGTGATTTTCTCAAGGATCTGTTAGTTAAATTAATTAATTTGAACACATCAATGTAGTATTATCAGAACTTCGAAAGGGACTGTAATTCAGTTTTAGTAGATATGTGCATACATATGTATGAGTGATAAAAACGATGCTCTATCGAATCAAAATTTTTAAATTATTTAGTGACATTTGGCTGACAGAAATTTCTTTTTATATGTTAAAGTTTTGTTTAAAGACAATATCCAAAACACCTGTCAGTCATTTCCTTGTTTTGTTTTAGCTGGGAAGAAGTTATTTTATTTATATATTTGATTTTAGTGGGTATATGTTGCGTGAGTGTATCCGTGGTATTACAGGCTCTATCGGAACACCAGCGCTGTGGTATTTTTTTTTAATATGCAGAATATGCACAGTTTAAAACTTATATTGTTATTTATTTTGTTCTTTTGCGAGTCCTGCATAAACATGTTTCTTTCCTTCATGCACCAAGCTCCCGAACAAAACATTTGTCTGTCGAGATGGAAAACATAAATCAGAAATTCAAAAAGGTTTTCAAATTTGATATCATTAACAATGCTTCTGGTTTAATAGGTTTTTTATAAGTGATAGATATTTTTAAATTGAATCAAAATTCAGGAGATTATATCCAACAAACGCTCATACTAAAATTTTAATTTTACAACAGAAAGAATAATATATACACTCTGAATCCATAATTTCATTAACAAAAGCTATTCTTAGCTTCATAACCACATCTCACTATACCCTAAGAATTGAACTAACTTACGGACCACCCTTACATCCCAACATCCCTTCATCTACCCTTTCCAATAATAGTGTATTAGCCAATAAATTGTCAATTAATAAACAAGTTTACCAACAGCCATTGGACAACTGTATCGGGTTTGCACCCAAAATATCCCTTGGACACAAAGTAGTTCATATGTTGTAATGAGTCCATGTTTTGGGTTGTATGGACTTGTTTGTGATTAGTTTTGGTCCTAATTGAACAAGTGTGAGTTAGCGATGTATAGATAAGTCTATAGATGGTTATTTATTACGCAACCGTTCAACCGCGATATATTGTTAAATCAAGTTTATTGGCAGGGTCGAATTTCAAGGTTACGTTTTCAAGGTTACTTGCAAAAGTCGAACCTAGAATGAAATTCAAAATTCAAAAATTCAAAAGTCATTTATTCAAACTAGGCTGATAGACAGCACTTTTTGAACGTCAAATTTCAACACATCTGTCTATTAGAGATCCATTATATACCCAATTTCCTCCGTATATCGGAAAGCATGTTAACTTGTCAAGTCGTTGGTGAACGCACGACACTCGTACAGGAGTAAATCCTAGTGTGGGGCAACGTTGTTTTACAGTTTTGGTATATCTACAATCTATACTAATATATAAAGAGGAAATATTTGTATGTAACGAATAAACTCAAAAACTACTGGACCGATTTCAAAAATTCTTTCAAAATTAGATAGCGACATTCACCCTGAGTAGGCTATATTTTATACCCATATTCTTACGGGAACGGGAACTACGTGGGTAAAACCGCTGAGCGCTGCTAGTAATATTATAAAGAGGAATGATTTGTATTTTTGTTTGTAACGAATAAAATCAAGAACTACTGGACCGATTACAAAAAATCTTTCAGCACTAGAAAGCTACATTTATCCTGAGTAACATAGGCTGTATTTTATCCCCGTATTCCCACGGGAACGGGAACTACGCGGGTGAAACTGCGGGGCACTGCTAGTAAATAATATTTTTCTTCGTAATTCGTCTATTACTGTGTAAGTATGCTAATACGTTTTATGATGATTACATTTTTAAAACTAATAGTTAATTGCAACAATAAAGAAACGAATTCTCTCACAAACTCTTTGTTCTCTAAAACGATTAAACCTAGTACCACTAAATTTCATTCAAGAACTTCTAAATCGTATAAGCCCTTTACTGTAATTCGTTAAGTTTTTCGTGTTTAATTTCGTGAAGGAATAAATTTTCATTTAGTCTGCTGATACCGCTTTATTAATGTCCTCAATTATACAGACAACGCTGGGAGACGGTGGTTGAGAGAAAAATTGGAGCCAATTTTAACGTTTAATAGCTATTGAGTTTTTGGGAAAGAATTATTAGTTTTTTTGGGAAGGCTAGAATATTACAAGCTTCCATTTAACTTGCCATTTTAGTTAGTATGAATGGGTCACAACTTGCAACTGAATTACACATTTATCTCCAGTTGAATGAGCTAAAATTTTGCGGACTAGTTTTGTAAAGATGACACGGTCTGCAAAGTGACATTAATCTTAATCCAATATGGCAGAATGCCAAAGATGGCGGATTTTTTGTGAAGAGCCTCGGAAAGTGAACTTGGGCCGATTGTCCTGGCTTTCAATTAAACATCTTTGACAGACCTTATGGGTAGTTAACCTTCATAAGGTCTTTAATTTTACAAACGTTGCCGTGCTTCGGGTCAGATTTGACCCAGTAGTAGAATTAAACTGTAAAGTGAACAAAAAACAAAGATTTTGTATTTTTGTTTTTTGTTCATTTTTGTGTAATGGATTTATTTGTCATATTATATTTATTTTTACAGAATTACTATTCATTTTAATATAAAAAAAAAATTATCGACCGTAAGATTATGCCCTTTCAGGTCGCGAGTCAAATCAAGGACTACTCTCATACCTTGGTTGTTTTCAGGCACACCTCCTATTTATTTGCCCGACGGAATATTCAACCCTACAGGGTTGGCTATTACAAACATATCTTGTGGCTAGATCGCATAGAACCCAAAATTTGATTCCATATTCAGCTGGTTTCGATGGCATGTACTGTCAAAATGGACATCTCCCTCTGAATGCCACAAGCTGCTCATCTACAGTACCGTTTTCAGAAGGATTATAACAAGATTTCGAATTGGAGTAAACTTATCCAGTCCAGTCCAGTCGCCGTTTGGATCGAGTTTCTCTATTGCCAAACCTAATCAACGCTGATATATTTTTTGAAATATTTCAGTGGCATGACTGCCCTAAAAATAAGCCTAACTTTGTCACTATCCCACAAATTTTCGGTGCCTTCATTATTTGAACGAAATTCACCAGATAGTAATAGTAGCCCAATGTATGCAAGCAGATCAATATCATGTATGTCATTCCAATCATCAGTGAAAACACGCTTACCTGCCAAATTCGTATATTTCAATATGATGTGTATCAAGGGTGGAGTGAAAAATAAATCAAAACTGATTTTTTCTACTGAAGTAATCCTTGAGCAAGAATAGCATGTCAATCCTGGTGTCAAGTTTATTATGTTTTCTCTGGAAGCTCAGGCACAAGACTGTGTGACAGGGTTTTTGGAATCTGTTGCGGAATTTGTTCGAAAGAGTTACTGCGGCCCTGGAACGCAAAGGGCACAAGAAGGAACACGGGTGGGTTTTAGTCAGTAAAAGTCTGACACTCCCTACCGCTCCGCCCAGGGCGGGAGGGGTCATTTGATGATTTCACATCCAAAAAAAAAATGGTTTCTGGAATCTGCCAAATCTTTGACGTCATTGAAAGCACAATCACTGATTCACTGTCACTATCCGAGCTATGAGATGGTTCAGCTTCTTCGATATAATCTTCTGTTTCAGAACAACATTCATGACTATCCGAAATATAATCCAATAAATCCTGCTTCTATTCAAAAAGTTATGCAAAACATAAACAATTCGAACGATAACAGATGCACTGTGCATTTGTTATTAGTTGAGGTCAATTTTGACCCGAAGACCGTTAGAGTAAAAAAAATCATAGGTGGAATATTTTAATCATTTTTGATAAACTTATTTCAATAATGAGTAAATTGAAGCGAATAATTAAAAGTCATAGAATATCAAACTCCTTGAACACTTATTTTCTGAGAAAATTACGTTTTTATACCAAAATGGGTCAAAATTGACCCGAAGACCTTATGAAGGTTAATAACCAGATAATCTGACACCAGTCTTACCATATATCGTCTGACTCAGTTACTGGGTTCTGGAGGTCTGATAGGCAGTCGTTCCATGTAAAATACTGGTATTTAGCTACATTCAGTTAAGCCCACCCCAATATAGTTTGAAAAAGTCTAGACAGATTGATTGAAGGACCTTAACTATACTTTCTATAACTTACACTAATATTAAAAATGCGAAAGTTTTTATGAATGTTTGTTTGTTACTCAATCACGTCAGAACGGCTGAACGGATCTTGATGAAATTTGACACAAAGGTAGATTATAGTCTACAATAATACATAGGATACTTTTATCCCGGAAGTATGTTCCCTTGGGATAATTTTCTACATTTACGAGGACGGAGCACTGGGTTGCGGAATTTGTTCGAAAGTCACCGATGCCCTGGAACGCAAAGGGCACACGAAGGATCACGGGTGGGTTTTAGCCAGTAATAGTCTGACACTCTCTCCCGCTCCGCCTAGAGCGGGAGAAGACATTTCATTTCAGAAAAAATAGCCCGGGGCGTTAGCTATTCAAATTTAAACCTCTTCAAATACTAAGCACCTTATTCGAAATTCAAACTTAGCCATGTCAATTGAACAAACGTGTAATATTCTAATCATTCGTACCCACTCGGGGCTAATTCGTCATATAATTTTAAGGCGATTCACCGCGGTTCCAACTCTTAGCTAACTTTGACACAACTTTCTTTGGATTTGTATAAAAGTCTCTTGGGCTGGTTTGAATGGCATTCGAGTTGAATCTTTGATGGTTTAGTATTGGGAATTTATGAGTGGGGTCAGATGAAGCAGGGCTGGATTGACACGCCTTGAAATGTGTCATTTTGGTTGGTGCAAATTATTATGTCTGTCACTCATATAGTTCTGAAGCTCCAAACGAAGTATCATAAAAAATACTAAATCCTATACTTCGATCGAATAGTACGTAAAATACAAAGCATATAGCATAGCATAATCAGCCTTTTAATGTTCCCACTGCTTGGACACAGGCCTCCTCTCTAGGAGAGGGAATGGGCCGTAATCCACCACGCGGGCCCAGTGCGGGTTGGTGAATGTCACATGTCTTCGAATTTTTGGTTCTAGGACATGCCGGTTTCCTCACGATGTTTTCCTTCACCGTTTCGAGAGCAGTGGTGATGAAATTAATCACACAAAGTAATGCGCCTGGCTGGGGCCTTTAACACTCGGCCACCACTGCTCTTCAAAAATGTCTTAAAACTTCGTAATACAGGAATATTTATATCAACAATAGAACATGTCTTAAAACCCGGTCGGAGCTACAACTTATAAGAATTAAATGGCTCAAAAAAATGTCCTTGCGCCCGACTCTGACTTGACTGATTTTTCTTGAAAATCTCTTTTTAATTTCAGCACAACGAACTTTTCTAATTCAGAAAATACCTAGAATGGTCGCCATACCTTGGAGTTATAGGTACGAGTACGTACATACACACAAGGTGCATTGAAGCGACTATCTCTTGCAAATTCCAATAAAATTCACTCGCGCTTCACGGTGGCGTATCGAATTCACACGCTGCGTGTTCACTCGTGTGTGACGCGACGTCTGTGCTCGGTCTTATGCTATTTTTGAATTAGTTTACTGAGAATATTTGCTTTTAAATACTTCTTTAAGAATGGCTTTTGTAAGATGAATTATTACGTGCCAGATCGGTGGAAAAATACTATTTTGAAGTGGAATAAAATTCTAGTAGAATACTCTTCTTGAATTTCCTTAGATTAAATTATTTGCGGTTTTGTTTTCTATAATATTGTACTATTTATAAAGTCATCATCTGCCTAGCCTTTTCTCAAATATATTGGAGTCGGCTCCCAGTCAAGGATTCAGCTGAATGCCAGTATTTTACGTGAAACGGCTGCCTACCAGACCTCCACAACCCGTTAACTGGGGAACACGGTACTTGTTGGCAAGATTGGTGTCAGATTTTCTGGTTTCTGACAATCTGTAACGACTGCCAAAGACCTTCAAATGACAGCCGGGGACAACGGCTTAACGTGCTTTCCCAGGCACGGAGAAGTCTCGTTATGTTAAGATGGTCACCCATCCACATACCAACCTCGGCAAATGTTTATTTATTTATTTATTTATTTATTTAAACTTTATGTACAATAGTGGTACATGGGCGGACTTAATGCAACAAGGCATTCTCTACCAGTCAACCTTTGGGTTAAAAAGACAACACTGTGGTAGGTGTACAACAAATAAATAAAATACAAAATATATTGAGTGGGAAAGAAATTACAAAATAATAAATATATATATATGTATGTATATGTATGTGTATATATATATAACACTAATAAAATACATATATGCTAAAATAATAAACTAATAAATATGATATTTTATAATATTGTTTTATGTATAAGAGAACTTATAATAATTATGACGAAGACCAAACTATGAATGACAGGCTAAATGTTGCTTAACTTACTTAACCTGTTATAATTTAGCCACGAGCTTCTCTTGTACTATTTATTAAGTATTTTTGTTTTCATACAAGAATAATATGTCTAACAAAAAGCATATTATTATGTCTTTTATAATTTGAGTTTCCACGTGAAAACTATCAATCACTATGACTTATAGAAACTTAGCAGCACTAACGAACCAAAACTTAGTCGAATCATTTTTATTTGAGAAATTTAACTTACTACACAAAAGCGTGCTTCTCCAGGTGGGCACGGGGCGAAAGTTAATGGCTATAAATACTGCAACATTATAGAAAAAAAAAAACAAAATAAAAACAGGATTTTGTTCAATCTTTTGTTTTTTTTTTAATAGGTATTGATTTCGAAAAAGGAATGACATGGCTTATTGAAGACCTTCATACGTGTTTGGATTTCCACTTTTGGATTCGGTCCATTCGTGTGATAAGCCATAGAACGCCATATGGATTTCTATGTATCTTTCAGTCTGTACATAGCTTCCTGTGGTGAGTCTCCATGTGTTCATATTTTTTTTTTTAAACGTTGCCCCACACTAGGAATTTCTCCTGTGTCGTGGGTGCGTTTACAAACATACAATGTCACATACACAAACAGCCAGACCCGGGACAACTATCTGTAGGCCATACAAATATTTGTTCCGTGCGGGAATCGAACCCACGACACGTAGCGCAGCAGCCAATCGCTCAACCACTGCGACAGCCGTGTCGTCAAAAATAATTATCTCCCTCAATACACTTACCTCTTACATCCAGCTTGATCTTCTTCACGATGTCAGCGTCCAGCGCCGCTGAGCTGACGACGCAGGTCAGCTCGCCTCCCAGCTCCTCGCGAGTCACCGTGAGGGGCAGCATCCGGGTGATGGTGGAGTTGTCCGGGGTTATTGTCTCTCCTGTGGACAAGATAGAATTTGTGATTATTATTTTGTTTGTGTTTTGGTGGAGCTCGTGGCTAAATTATAATAGCCGCACGGGTCGATCTTTGAGGTTAAGCAATGCTTGACGAGGTTGGTCTGTGGATGGGTGACCATCTTAACATAACGAGACTTCTCCGAGCCTCGGAAAGCACGTTAAGCCGTTGGTCCCGGCTGTCATTTGGAGATCTTTGGCAGTCGTTACGGATTGTCAGAAGCCAGAAAATCTGACACCAGTCTTGCCAAGAAGTACCGTGTTTCCCAGTTAATGGGTTGTGGAGGTCTGGTAGGCAGCCGCTTCACGTTAAATACTGGTATTCAGCTGAATCCGGATTGTCTGGGAGCTGACCCAAATATAGTTGGGATAATTATGGGATTTATGTAATGGTGTTGTCAAAATTTGTAGTAAAGTAGACCTTGTAATTATTACTTTAACAATTGGATGTTTACTAAGAGTTTAAGAGCAGAAGTCAAATAATGGTTTGTGACATAAATTGAGGGCATTTCATCATGTTGTCATGGCACGTCAGTCAGTCAGTCCATTTGACAGTCAAATAGTGTAAGATGAAGACCAGTTCTACAGGTTGCGGAATTTGTTTGAAAGAGTCACCGTGACCCTGGAACTTCTTACTTTAGTCAGTAAGAGTTTGACACTCCCTGCCGCTCCGCCCAGAGCGGGAGAAGTCATTTGATGATTTGCCATCTAGAAAAAAGGGCCAGTTCTACAAATTTTTAAGCAACGTCCGCATTCACATCTCAGCCAAAATCTGTCAAAAACACCTCAATTTCCCTACAATTTTGTCAGATTGCGACTTAGATTGAAAATTGAAACATCGCTAAACAACGATTTCGACTATCTAACCCGTGCATTGATCTGAGTTAACATTAGATAAGGATTTTAATATTTTGGGTATACTTTCACAATGCTAAGCAGTGGAATTTCCCATCAGAGTTTGCTTTTCTTGATAGTTATAACCTGGAGGTGTTTGATTCAAGACTGAACATGATACATCTGGACAAGCGTGCTTCATTGTCGTTCTAATCATCGTTTTCCATCAGGTAAGCTTGTGGCCGAACGCGGAACTATCATCATATATTAAAATGGTGAAGACTATACATAAATATATAATCCTCTCAACCAGTGAACGCAATATAAAACATGGAAGCATTCCTGACTAAAAAAAATGACCCAAAGCACATTGCGCCGTGGTAGGCGGGGCCTACCGATTGCGCCGCTCACGTGTTTAGTTACACGGCCTATTCGTTACATGGTATTTTAAACCCAAATACTTGTGAAATAAGGTCAATTTTTAACTGTGCATCGTATTAGCAATTATGTTGTTGGTGTGGTTCGGCGAATCAGCGACGAGGTTTCGATGTGTGAGTTTGTTTGGATTTTTGGGTCACGATTCGCGCTTAGATCCCTTGAAGTAATGCTTCCATGTTTTATTTGCGTTCACTGCTCTTAACCAATTGCCGTCAACTGTCTGAACATAAGCCTCCCCCAAAGAGCGCCAAACATCCAGTCTTTAGCAGTTCGCATACTTACATCCGTTGAAATTCACACACTGAAGTATACAACAGAACGTAGCATTTATAAGTCATTAAAAATCATAATATAAATTAAACGTAAAAAAAGACCACCAAATTTAACCATTTCAATCTTCCGTAAAAAAAAATATATCAAAAACGCATGAAACCCCGCCCCGAAATTGTCCCAATAAAGGACGAAAAATCGTCGAAAAATTCACAGCGAGTGATTAAAACCCAGTACTTGTGCAGCACAAAACAAAATAAATGTCGACCACAGGACGGAACTCCCCAAAGATTTATAGCACCTGCCCATTCCGATCAAACAGGCCCAATGGTTACGATATACGAAGTTTTTCGGTTAAAAATTGCGCAAGTTTTTCTAGGGTTTTAAAAGTACATATTGGCTGCAATTCGGTTTTGCTGCAGCTGGTTTAAGGCAATATACTACTTTTAATAAAGAATAGCTACCAGTTGTGCCATCTACCGACCCACTGGGTCGACGTGGTCCTAGATACCATTATTTCGCTGGCCTATTTGATCTCCACAAACCAATAACTCGGTAACACGATTCATTTTGGCAAGACTGGAGTCAGATTTGACTGTCACAGATCTAAAAATGACAGTAGTATTTTCACACACGGAGGACTGACGTCAGCAACTTGAATAGAATAGAATAGATCGTTTGTTTGCACAGAAAGTAGATACAATATACAGATGTAATTTAATATTAAGTGATCCATATACTTTCTACCTTAACTAAGGCATGCAAAAAGTTTTATAAAACTAACTAGCTTCTGCCCGCGACTTCGTCCGCGCGGAATAGTTACTTTAACCCCGATTTTGAAACTCTCAGCCCGATCGGTTTAAAATTTACAAAGTTTCATACAAACTTTAATCCCCTATTTTATCCCTTGGGAGAAGAATTAATCAAAATCCTTTCTTAGCTGATGCCTACGTCATAACATGTACCTGCATGCCAAATTTCAGCCCGATCCGTGCAGTGGTTTGGGCTGTGCGTTGATAGATCACTATGTCAGTCAGTCAGTAACTTTTGAGTTATACCTATATAGTTAGATATATTCAATTAGATAGATAGATAGATAGATAAAACATTTATTCAGTACAATACAAGAAGACACATCACAAAAGCAAAAACATAAATTATAAAAACAGAAAAAAAAAAAAAAGAAACAAGTAAATAAGAACATTAAAAATGAGCAGAGCTACATAAAAAAAGAAAACGAGGAACACTAAGAATAAACTATTAAATAATCTGTGCTAAATAAGGAATTATTTAAAATACAACCTACCTCCGTCCTTTAAATAAAAAAGTTACAAGGCAAAATTCTTGTGCGGTTCGTGTCTTCAAATTGTACCGAATGGGAGCCCAGCTCAGCATGTGCCAGGCAGTCTACCTGACGCTGATATTCTGCTGGATCCCTGTGGCGCCTACGGACACCGAGCAGGTGCAGAACAGTTAAAAGTAGGAAGGTGTCAGTGTTGTTGAGTAATGATTTGGCATGGTGAGTTACAAGTAATTATTTGAGATTGATTTTAAATATTGTGTTTTGTTTATTTACGTGTATGTGTATGTAATAACTGGCATTCATAATGGGAATAGAAATAAAATTAATATTAGTGGTGTGTAGGTATAACTGTGTTTAAACTATATGAAAAATAATTAAAATACTTCGCGGTGTGTGGCAGGGATCAAAATGATCGTAATAGTGTAAATGTGTTTGAAAATGATACTTAAATAAATAAAATACATTAAAAAATAGGCTTCAAACAAAATAAAATACATTAAAAAAAATAGGCTCCACCAACAATGATGTACATTTTTTTTTTTTTTTTTAGTCCTGCAGCGGGTAGCCGCTAACCTCAAATTATCGAAGTGTTCGAAATCGCTACGCCCCGTTCTTTCTGCGAATTGATAAGGAACTGTCGAAGCCGACTTCTGAAAGTATTTAATGTTTTACTATTTCTTATTGGCTATTTATCCCTTGGGAGAAGAATTAATCAAAATCCTTTCTTAGCTGATGCCTACGTCATAACATGTACCTGCATGCCAAATTTCAGCCCGATCCGTGCAGTGGTTTGGGCTGTGCGTTGATAGATCACTATGTCAGTCAGTCAGTAACTTTTGAGTTATACCTATATAGTTAGATATATTCAATTAGATAGATAGATAGATAGATAAAACATTTATTCAGTACAATACAAGAAGACACATCACAAAAGCAAAAACATAAATTATAAAAACAGAAAAAAAAAAAAAAGAAACAAGTAAATAAGAACATTAAAAATGAGCAGAGCTACATAAAAAAAGAAAACGAGGAACACTAAGAATAAACTATTAAATAATCTGTGCTAAATAAGGAATTATTTAAAATACAACCTACCTCCGTCCTTTAAATAAAAAAGTTACAAGGCAAAATTCTTGTGCGGTTCGTGTCTTCAAATTGTACCGAATGGGAGCCCAGCTCAGCATGTGCCAGGCAGTCTACCTGACGCTGATATTCTGCTGGATCCCTGTGGCGCCTACGGACACCGAGCAGGTGCAGAACAGTTAAAAGTAGGAAGGTGTCAGTGTTGTTGAGTAATGATTTGGCATGGTGAGTTACAAGTAATTATTTGAGATTGATTTTAAATATTGTGTTTTGTTTATTTACGTGTATGTGTATGTAATAACTGGCATTCATAATGGGAATAGAAATAAAATTAATATTAGTGGTGTGTAGGTATAACTGTGTTTAAACTATATGAAAAATAATTAAAATACTTCGCGGTGTGTGGCAGGGATCAAAATGATCGTAATAGTGTAAATGTGTTTGAAAATGATACTTAAATAAATAAAATACATTAAAAAATAGGCTTCAAACAAAATAAAATACATTAAAAAAAATAGGCTCCACCAACAATGATGTACATTTTTTTTTTTTTTTTTAGTCCTGCAGCGGGTAGCCGCTAACCTCAAATTATCGAAGTGTTCGAAATCGCTACGCCCCGTTCTTTCTGCGAATTGATAAGGAACTGTCGAAGCCGACTTCTGAAAGTATTTAATGTTTTACTATTTCTTATTGGCGGGGGAATATTGTTCCAACACTTGGACGCGGCGTATCTGAAACTGCCTCTGAAGGCGGCTGTCTTGTGTGGCTGAGAACAAAGTTGTTGGGAACACTGTCTGCTCGCGCATTCTCTTCTACCAGCGATCCAGTTCAGCTTGTCATGAAGATAGCTAGGTTGCTTGTACTTTATAACACCAAATAGTAGGCAAGCCAGGTGCAATTTACGGCGCGATTTCATTTTAAGAATGCAATGTTTATTTAAAAAAGGTGTTACATGTGTTCTTGGTGGGATTTTAAAACAGAATCGAGCGCAGGCATTCTGCACTCTTTGAATCAGTCGATCCGTTTTTGCCAGCAGTCGCGGGCCGATTACTGAATCCGCATAATTTAAATTTGATAGCACGAGTGATTCAACTAGTTGGATTCGCAACTCCTCTGATAGATAAGGCCTTATTTTATAAAGGACCTTCAGCCGGTAAAAACACGTACGCACTGACGCTGCCACATGCGATTCGTATCTTAAGTCAGCGTCCATGTTCAGACCCAGATTGCGTGCTTCACTAACTCGACTGACCGACTCACCCAGCAGGTTAACATTAAGTGTCGCAGGCACTGCACTGATTTGGCTCTTGGTTCCAAAAAGCATGTATTTTGTTTTGGTAGGGTTCAGAACCAAACCGTTGTTTTCAGCCCAACAAGTTATTCTATTGAGATCATCGTTCAGATCCTTTAACGCATTATCATAATCACTCGGCTTAAAAGAAATGTAAACTTGTACATCGTCAGCATAAATATGATATTTACAATGCTTCAGAGACTTGATAATGTCTGCACAATATAAAATGAAAATAACGGGACCCAGTATAGAGCCTTGCGGAACTCCCCTACTAATAGGGGTGAGTGACGAAGTAAAGGTTGAACCCTTGCTCAGCCGGATCTCCACGCGCTGCTGACGATTAGAGAGGTAACTACGAAACCAGTTTATTGTGTTTTGTTCAAAACCATAATAGCTCAGCTTTGAAAGGAACAGCTCCACATTGATACAGTCGAAAGCCCGCGAGAAATCAAGCAGAACAAGTAGTGTACATAAGCCTTTATCCTGAGCTGCCAATATATTATCCGTGACATCCAAAAGTGCTGTGGCGGTACCACGCTGTTTCCGAAAGCCCGATTGTAGCTCAGGTAGTATTTCATTACTTTCTAGATATTGGGTCAACTGTTGGCAGACGGCCTTCTCGGCAATCTTGGATAGACACGGAAGAATACTGATGGGTCTGAGATCCTTTAGGTCTGTTGGATTCGCTTTTTTGGGTAACGGTCTGACGATTGCAATTTTCCAGATGTCAGGGAATGTTGCTGAGTCAATAGAGCTGTTCACAATATCGGTGATGGCTTTCAGTGTATGAGGGAGGCTTAACAAAAGCATGTTCAGGGTCACCTTATCACAACCTTCCGCATTCGATTTAAGTTCGCGAAAGTATTTCAGAACTTGAATTTCGGTTACTGGTTGCAATGCGAATGCAGTGCTATCATCCCTAAAGCGATGCGAATCGAAAAATAAACGTTGTTCAACATTGCAAACTGGATTGCCGGGAACGCTCAAAAAGTGATTATTTATTCGGTCGGTCAATTAAACAATACAGCCTTGCAGATCGAACCATGCGACAGTTCTCATTCAGCCAAGAGCTCAAATTCAAAGCATTTCTTTCAAATAAACCATTTACAGACACTTTTTAATTATCAAGGTCAATCAGTCAAAACCATGAAACAATTTGCACGTTCCAAAGCGTAGATCACTATGGAGAGGAACATGCAAGAAACTCCACGGACACTCTCGTGAATCCTATTCTGTATTACAAGTGCTCTTCGTAGACCACCTATTAAAAAGTTGGAGACTTTAAACAGAACAGAATCCTACTTCGTTGCAGAAAGAAACCCATATATTTGAACTGAAAACAATAACTAGGTTCTAAGCTCCGTAACGATCTGTAAACTGAAAGTCAGCAAAGTTTCAAAACGCCTAGTTTTCAGCCTGAAATGTGCTGAAGCTACGAACCAGGCTAAGATTTCACTAGTTTGCTTTTTGTGCGGTATTGTTTGTGTTTCAGTCTGGGTTTCATATAAAACAAGCTTTTGTGGTGGCAGCACTTGTGTAAAGGTTTTAAATATTTATCACACGAGAAATAAATACCAGGATAATAATTAGATGTCTTATTCTCATCGTGGTGTACCAGTTTGCCAAGTTCCATACAAATCCGTTCAGCAATTGAAGAGTGATTTACAAACAATCAAAAGTGTGTGAGTATATGTATTTAACACAAACACAAACATACACACACATATACTCACACACTCACATAAATAACTGTCCAATAATATTTGGTATGGAAGAGCGGAATCTCCCAATACAGGCATTACTTGCTTAAAGGCTCCAATTACTAATTATGTTCTTACAAAATATGTTGTAGAAATAAATGATTTTTTATTTGATTTTGATTTGATTTGACGTTTAATGGTGTAGCAAGTTTCCTGCATAAAGGATCATAATAATATGTTTTTATTTTTCTAACAGATGTTTATGTTATGTGAACCTTTGTGAAGTGTGAAATAAAAGTTTTATCATCCAAATCTGTCCAGCCAACAAAGCATGACTGATGAACAAACATCTAAGCACATAATTATTCATACTAGTTCATACTATAATATTATAAATCCGATAGTTGCTCTGTTTGTTTGTTACCCGTTCACGTCCTAACGGCTGAACGTATTTGAATGAATCTCGGCGTACGGGTAGACCATCTCCGAGGATAGGTCTATCTATATATGTATCTACTGGGGGTTTGATTTCCGCACTTAGTCCTGATGTTGGACCATTGTGCGTGAGCCGTAGCAGCCATCACTCCAACCAGCTAACCTCGTATTATAGTCCTTGTATTATACAATATGTTAACTAACAGAGGGCGTTCCCGTTAACCCAAAATAGTATAGCATCCATATTATGATTAAAAATTATTACCATTCGAAAAGAAAATGTTTTTGTTTTTTATTTTTATTAATATTAAAATATACACTAAAAATGTTAAATTGATACGTTAAAGAAACACTCTGTACACGCATACTTGCCGGTTTGGGCATTGCAACTACGAGTACTATTCCGCGCTACTATTTTGATTTTAAACAGGATGTTGATGAATTTATTGTCACTTAATTATTTTTTGAATTCGGATTATTTAATTTTTATGCTTATTTTTCTATGCTGATATTTTTATTTTAATCTATTAATAATATAGATTAACGAGTGTAAGGGAACGCCCTCTGTTATTTAACATATTGTATTTATGATATCTGTAAGCGAATTCGGTGTCTCTATTATTTGCCTCCGTGTTTCGGCGAAGCCTGTGTTTCCAACCCGCACTGGGCCCGCGTGGTGGATTACGGCCCATTCCCTCTCCTAGAGAGAAGGCCTGTGTCCCAGCAGTGGGAACATTAAGGCTGATTATGCTTATGCTGTGCTTTCCAGAAGCATATGCGATACCGTTTCCTCTTCCTCCATGCATGCTCTGCTCAGAGGACTGTCCGTTATACGTAATATGTGGAAGTATTTTTTCAGTGAGCAGTACCTGGTGATGGGCCCCGGGAACAGGTCATAGAGAATAATTTTATCCCGGGAGAATTATCCCTTGTGATAATTTTCGATATTAACGTAGGCAGATACGCGGGCGGCAGCTAGTATTAGAACAGTAAGATATAATTTTCTTTTGCTGAACGCTGAAATAAAATCTGTCTGAAGGAAGTTTGTTATTATTATCTTGGCAACTATAACGAGGAGAAATAAGTTTATGTTGCTATCTTAGAAGAAAGGCAGTGAAAAATTACATTACATCTCGCTCTTGAAAGTAAAAATAATCAACGGCTGTATCCGGTAAAACTGGACGCAGATCCCGACATAGATGAGAAAAAGATTGATCGTCTTGAAAGCAGAAATAATTGTTTTAAATCGAGTTTTAGAAATAATATAAAATAAAACTTTCATGGGCCTTATAATAGGGTAGTTGACTAAAAAAATCTGATTAGTCCGTCAGATAGATTTCCAAAAAATATTGGAGATGTATTTAAAAAAATTAAGACGATACAGTGCATTGAAAACTCGTGTGACGTCACTACTCGCTACAATTTTTACAGGGCCGTGACGTCACACGCTCCCACTCCTGATCTTTGATGCTTTTTATCTTCGTCAGTTTTTATAGATTTGATAAAGGAAAAAAAACGTGTCCAATATTTTTCTATAATCTAACTGATGGACTAAACATAATCATATATTTTTTACTTAGGCAACATCCCTATTCTTATGACTTCTTTTCAGAAAAGAGATTCCTTTTTTTGGAGCCCTAACCAACGGTAGCTTAGACTCTGCTACAAAGTTAACTAAAGCATAAACGAAATATCAAGAACGAAATTTAAAGTTTTCTATACAAAGGGAAACTCTCATTTTCTTTCATAAATGATATTTATTTTGTAAGTAGGTTAAACATAACACTTAAACGTCAAATATTTCTGGTCATTTTAAGCTAGATGAAGCCGGTGTTTCCTAGCCGAATACCCTGAGAAGAAACAAACTCACTAAAACTTCTGGAAAAAGCACTTAAAAAGCAGTTTTGCCATGGATCTTTCCTTATTCCGGGGTTTGAAACTGGGACCCATATAGCTCAAAAACCTAGACCAAAATCCATTTCCGTTATCTCAATTCACTCAACTAGTACCCATACTAGGGATGTTGCCTGAGTTAAAAATATATGATTATGTTTAGTCCGTCAGTTAGATTATAGAAAAATATTGGACACGTATTTTTTCCTTTATCAAATCTATAAAAACTGACGAAGATAAAAAGCATCAAAGATCAGGAGTGGGAGCGAGTGACGTCACGGCTAGGTAAAAATTGTAGCGAGTAGTGACGTCACACGACTTTAAAAAAATACTTACTACTAAATACTTAATACTTACGGACCGTGGGGTCCGAGTGCTCATGCGTTATTTAAAGAACTTGCTAAACGTTTGGTTGACACTTCGCGTGGCCCAAGGGCTGGATTTTACTTCGGTCAAAGGATAAGCATTGCCATACAACGTGGCAATGCCGCCAGCCTATTGGGTTCACTTTCAGTCGATAGCGATGCGGACGAGTTTTTGATGCCATTTTGTAGTTAGGAGAATTTTAGTTTATTTTTAGGTTAAGTGTATATATAACTTACTACTAAAAAGAAAAAATACTTGTCCAATATTTTTTGGAAATCTATCAGACGGACTAATCAGATTTTTCAGTCAACAACCCTATTGCAAAATAAAAAATAACCCTCCATCGTCAATACGTCATTTTGATAGGTACCGTCGTATTTCAGCCCTGCATTTATACGGGTACAAAGGACCCGTTTATTATACCAAATGGGAAGATATTTGGACAACACCCGTGGTTGGATTCCGAAAATATGAAATGTGCTTCACGGTTGGTCGGCGATAGGTAAACGGGACCTTAGACCCACACAATCTATTAGAGATGAATGTTTTGTTACCTTTGTCCAATTGTTTTGGGGCTATAAGAAAAACAGATGGTATTCGTTCGACTGGGTTGTAATATATGAGTTTTTGTATTACTATAGGGGATTTTACTGTGATGTAGTATTGCTATTAGAATGATTTAACATTTATTTATAATATTAGAAAAAAGAGGCTCGTAAAAGCAGGAGTAGGAAATCTTTTATTTTCAAATTAATTCAAACAGTTTTAATAAATAATGTATGTGCTTTATTTGTAAGTAACAATGTATGGCTTTATTTGTAAGTACATATGTAATGGGGAATATGCTTTATTGTATAAAGCATATTCCATCGGTTTACTCGCCACGATGCTTGGATAGTTACATTACATGAAACAATTTTTAGTAATAAACAGTTTACAACCGACAAAATTAATTTAAGATTTTAAATATTGACACGACAATCTATACTTATATTATAAAGAGGAAATATTTGTATTTTTGTATGTATCGAATAAACTCAAAAACTACTGGACCGATTTCAAAACTTCTTTCACCACTAGAAAGCTACATTCACCCTGAGTAACATAGGCTATATTTTGTCCCCGTATTCCCACGAGAATGGGAATTACGCGGGTGAAACCGCGGGTCGCCGCTAGTATTTTATATAACTTAGGTTAAATAAGTACAATTACGTGTGACAGCTGTTCTTTAAATTGATTATATTCAACTCCACATCAATCTTGACGGTAGCGATGTTTGTATTACTTTTCTAACAAAGCGTGCCCCTAGAAGAGCCTTTTCTAACATCTGTCTAATTCTTATAGTAAATGAAGTGTAAAAATAATTATCAGGATTCAGCAACGATTCTCGACCTCTGGGCATGGATCGGTGATACTCCAATAAAAAAGCCAGTTTCGCCGACTTCGTATGCACCTATCCCGTTTTATCCCGTTCTCGAAGGAATTTGTGGATATGCTGTCTTCTGTCACATTTTTGGCTTCTGACCTTATGTTTCAGACTATTCGTAACGACTGTCAAATTTCTACAAATAACAGCCGGGGCCAAAATCTAAAAAAAAAGACCTTGGCTAACTTAACTAGGTAATACAACGCCCCTGGCCTTGGTAAATGTCTTTACTTTGGTATTGTTCGTCAAATCGCTGAGCTTCTTAAAGTTCTAAGTTTGAGCTACAGGGTAACTGACAAAGGCTTGCACTGTCTGGACAGGTCCACTCAAATCTGTGTGGCACTTTCCTCAAAAGGCCACCTCACATGTTAACCTACATGGTTCTCATATGATTAATTTGACCAGTACGGATTGTATGAATATTAAAAGAGACAAACTCAGAGGTCCACCTCTGAGTTTGTCTCGGATTTTCTTCTCAGGGTAGTCGGCTAGGAAACACCGTCTGCATCTAGCTTAAAAGTGTTATGTTTAACTTACTTACATAATAAATATCATTTATCAATATCTAACTTGGCAAAAACAACCTTTACGCCACCTTAAACATAACACAAAGTTATCCACCTCCCTAATTTCGCGATCTCAATTCTCGAAACTAAAAATAAATCATTTCAATTGAACCGTATAACTTTCCTCGTCAGGTGAAATAAAATCTGAAGCAATGAAGTGTAAACTTCACCATCTGTTGGGCGGATCGCTCTCATGAAATATGTATCAAAAACCTTTAGCTGAAAGTACCTGTGTATAGGTAGACCTGTGCTATAAGTAGACCTGTATTTAAGGTACCTGTGGGAAGTTGCCTTACGTTTGGTTTAATTATATTCTTCGGGTTTAAGGGTTTCGGATTAATTTATTACGGAATTTGAATGAGTAAAAACGGTTTTGTGAAGTGCATTTTAGGTGTGAGTTTGATAAATGTCCTGTGTTTAAATTGATATCAGTAAATATTGCAGAGATTTTGGCTTAAGCTTTCTAAATGTAGGTGATAATGAAGGGTCTAAATAATATAGTCTAAAATTTATTTGGCACATACCTACATGAAATACGCACGGTAAATGGATTTATAAGAAAAATGGCATGCAAAAAACTAAGTGTGTGTCCCACGGCTGCACTAAATAGGTCCATTTCAGCGATATGTCAGACAGAATGACGCTGGTTTTCTAATGAACCTTTTAAAGAACGTGCGGCGGTTCATTTGAATCAGTATAATACATAAACATTGTCGAATAAAGAAAAGCAGTAAACAGATATACCTACAGGGTTATTTGTAAAACACCAACAACCTCTTAAAAAGTCATTGTACTCATCATTATGAACAACTTTTACTATAGGACCAACACTGAAATCGCGAAAAAAAAGCAGCTGTTCCTTACATTTATGTTCGTATAACTTATCATAATGTACTGAACAGCTAATATTTTTTCGTGATTTTAGTTTTGATCCCACAGTAAAAGCTGTTCATAATGATGAGTATAATGACCTCTTAAGAGGTTGTTGGTCTTTTTCAAATAACCCTTTATAAATCAGCATAGAACCAATTATCCACAAAATACTGTGTGGTTGTGTGTAATGTGTCAATAAATACATAAATGATGACTGTAGGAAACAAAAGAGTTTTTTTTTTTTACTAATTATACAACAGTAAAACTCCTCACTAAAGACAATTAAATATTTTTAATTCTAATTGCCATACAACGTGTCAATGCCGCCAGTCTTTCACTCGATAGCGGTGCGAAAGAATTTTTTTATGCCATATTGTAGTTAGGAGGATTTTAGTTTATTTTTATGTTAAGTGTATGTAGTTAGATTTAAAGTTCATTTCTTATAGCAATAATTTACAAATAAATAATATTTCAATTAGTTCTCGGGTCAGTTGTGTGACGTAGAGATCCTTCATTTATAAAAGTATATATGTATTTACTACCGCCAAGCAGAGTGCTAACAAAACTACAAGCCTATAAAATATTTTTCATTCAATCTTTTATCATAAAACAAAAGACCACGTTATACTCGCCTTTATTTATAAATATTCAAAACCTCAAACACTTCAATTACTAGCTCAAAAAACACCTATTCAGAAAAAAATAATAGAAAAAAAAAAAAACTACTAGCAACACGCAGCTTTCTTTCCCAAAGCTTTGACTATAAATACACATTCCTATTCTGACCACAACGGAAATCAACTACCATTAAAAAAAAAAAAAAAACAGGAAAAGGCCGAAACTACGGCAGCCTGTGGGTTAACTAGAATTTATAGCTGGCAACACAAATTAATAGCCGCTTTCGGAAGCGAGGCTTAATTGTGAATTGTGCTCGATGCGTGCCTCAATAATGTTTTGGCGATGGCTAATTTATTTATTTTCGTAGTTTTTAAGAGGGCCTTCGAATTTAAGTGGTTTAGGAGTTGTTGTTTATTTTGGTGAAGAAAAGGGACTTTATTTTTCAAAGTAAAAAAGTATAGTAAATTCAGTATAGAGGCTAAATTTTAATAATGTTGCGTGCCACAATTAAGGTAAGAAAGATAGCAGTATTTGTTGCCACTAGCATGATTAGTAATGCGATTGTGTTTTATAGTTAGTGGTTTTAAAGTTATTAATACATTTATTATGGCACTAATAGATCACATAAATTATTTTTTACGGTAACCTAATCTCATAGTTTATAATGTAACTAGCAGCGCCTCGCGGTTTTACCCGCGTAGTGCCCGTTCCCGTGGGAATATGGGGATAAAATATAGTCTTTGTTACTCAGGGTAAATGTAGCTTTCTAATCGTGAAAGAATTTTTGAAATCGGTCCTGTAGTTTTTGAGTTTATTCGTTACATACAAAAATACAAATCTTTCCTCTTTATAATTTTAGTAAAGACAATGAACTTATCACTTAAAGGTGTGCAAAGCACTTACACACACAGTTAGCTAAAAAATAATTGATTTTATTGATTCATTGAATAGGGTAGTTAACTAAAAAAAATACTGATTAGTCCGTCTGATAGATTTCCAAAAAATATTGGACACGTATTTTTTCTTTTTTCACATAAACAAAAAATGAAGACGATACAGTGCGTAAAAAACTCGTGTGACGTCACTACTCGCTACAATTTTTAACGGGCAGTGACGTCACACGCCCCCACTCCTGATCTTTGATGCTTTTTATCTTCGTCAGTTTTTATAGATTTGATAAAGGAAAACATATGTGTCCAATATTTTTCTATAATCTAACTGACGGACTAAACATAATCATATATTTTTTACTCAGGCAACATCCCTATTATTATTAAGTGTTGTTTGTAGCATCTAATTTGGATTATTTAATCAGTGTCACGCACCCCAAACTGGTTACAATAATAACAAACGCACGGGTGGAACTTCAAGGTAAAGTCAAGCTCGGTCGACCATCCGCTACATATCGACCGAATTTCCAACGTACTTCGGAAAGCACTTTAAGCTGTTGTTCCCGGCTGTCATTTAAAAACTTTTAAGACTTGATATTTTAAGTCTGAAGCCAGAAAATCTTGCTAAGTGGAATCGTGTTGCCCAGTCAATGCGTTGTAGAGATCAGGATAGGCAGTTGCGTGTGTAAAATACTAGTATTCATCTGCAGCCGACTAGTTTGGAAGCCAATTCCAACATAGTGTTGCGCGCCACAATTAGTTACCACTAGTGCCATCTAGTAACTTGTAGAATCAGGAACCTTCGAGACTTTTCTATGAAAGAACATTCTAGAATTCTCGAACCCTAGTCAGTCGCGACCGATATGTACGCGAACTTTCTGGAACTTTCTACAATGGAAGGTTCTGGAACGATCCGGCGCCCTATATAAGGCTGGCACATGTACCGACCGAGTCTTTTGCCCGGTTAAGCAACAACCAGCCTTAGTGTGCTGAACTGCGAGTGGTTACGTCAAAAAAAAACCGACCGAGTCAGTACCTATTGGATTTGCGATACAAGTGATAACTTCGAGAGCGATCTTCAACTGCGAACATAAGTGATTAGTAGCGCGATTGTGTTTCATAAAAAGTTCATTTTTGTTTATTTAATCGGCTGATTTTATTGTAACGAACCCGAAGCTCGTAACAATAGTTAGGAAAAGGTAAGCAGATCAAATAATTTGAAAATTAGAAGAAGGCACAAGTAAAAATACCGTATCTATCGTAACTACCTGCATTTGTCCAATATTCCGTATTTCTTAAGAACTAGAACCAAAATAAAAACCCGTAGCCTTCAGCTGAAGACACAGAAATCCTTTCCCTGGCTGTATAAGTGTGACTTCACGGGCCACTGAAGCGCTCACTATTTCAAGTGGGGAACGTGTTATGTACGAATGTGCTATTGACTTTAATTAAGCTGATGTAAAAGATAGGAATATTTATAAATTATTAAATATCTACCTGTCGCCCTCGGGTATGTCTGCATGCATCAATCATCAACAGCCTGTTGCAGTCCACTGCTGGACATAGGCCTCTCCAATTGCACGCCACTTAGATCTATTTTCGGCTTCTCGCATGCAGTTTCTGCCAGCCGTCCTGCGCAAATCGTCACTCCACCGTGCCTGAGGACGTCCTACACTACGTTTGCCGAGACGCGGTCTCCACTCTAGAACTCGTTTACCCCAACGGTTTTCAGATCTACGACTAACATGGCCAGCCCACTGCCACTTCAGCTTACTAATCCGGTGGGCTATATCGATGACCTTGCTTTTTTGACGGATCACCTCATTTCTGATGCGATGCCTCAGAGACACACCGAGCATAGCCCTTTCCATAGTGACATGTCACACCCTCAGGTCCAGTTGAAAACCAGCGTCAGGCACTAGCTGTCTGACATATATGCTGAACTGGACCTATTTGGCGCAGCCGTGGGGCACGCACCTCTTTTTTACTTTTCTTGTTTATTTTTGTTTGTTTTTTTATCGTTTTTGCTGTGTGCCCCAACTGTGACAAATAAATGAATTTTCTTTCTTTCTTTCTTCTTTCTTTTCTTTCTTTCATAGCGACTTTGAGCTTGTGGACCATACGAGGCATCAGGATCACGTTTAGGTACGTTTTTATGCTCGCGTGGTAGTCGAATATTATCCAAAGGGGATACTCCCGATATAAATGTATACCGTGTCCTAAATCAGAACATAATCTAATCGCGAGCCAAGTCTCAACTAAATCCGTTCAGTCCTTAAGACTTGAAGATGGAATAAATAAACTCAATTTCGCATTTATAATATTAAGTGTGTGGAGGAGCTCGTGGCTAAATTATAACAGCCGCACGGGTCGATCTCGAGGTTAAGCAACGCTTGCCAAGGTTGGTCTGTAGATGGGTGACCATCTTAACATAACGAGACTTCTCCGTGCCTCGGAAAGCACGTTAAGCCACTGGTCCCAGCTGTCATTTGGAGATCTTTGGCAGTCGTTACGGATTGTCAGAAGCCAGAAAATCTGACACCAGTCTTGCCAAGAAGTACCGTGCTCCCCAGTTAATAGGTTGTGGAGGTCTGGTAGGTAGCCGCTCCACGTAAAATACTGGTATTCAGCTGAATCCGGCTTTTCTGGGAGCCGACCCCAAAAAGATAGGAAAAGGCTAGGCAGAAGGAGAGAATATTAAGAGATAATGTTACAGTCGACCGCATTTTTGTGTTAAAACTTTGAAACATACAGCTTTTTTATTTTGTAACTGTTACAGCAAGAGCATTTTCCGTAGTGATGTAAGGCCGTTCATTTTGCCTAAATTTTGTACCTAATTCTCGTGCAGCTCGTTACGTCCAGTTTCTATGTTAACATATATTTAATTTATAATTAATAACATTTATGTAAAATATGTCATACAGACAAAAAAAAAGCGTCGGTACTGAACAGGGTCACCCAGAAAGGCATGGTTATATTTAAGGGAGGTGTTTTACTACACGGCCAAGAAAAAATATTAGAAAAAAAGAACGACCTCAAAACAAAATTATAATTAAACTATAAAATTCCAAAAAAATACATTTCAAGCAGCACGTTCACACCTGTGATTGAACTATAATAAAACTGTAACAGATTGCATCAGCAGTGACTTTTCTTGAACTTTTTACTTATATATATATATTCTTCATTGTATAACAGATCCATACAAAAAAATATCCATAAATATGATCACGCACTTTTGGAACACTGTGTATCACTGAGTTCTGCCGATATCAAAGAGCATTATTTAAATATCGTTTAAAATCAGTCTACACATTCATAATTCCCTTATTAAATTTCCTTCAGCGGTAAGCCAGCTTCACAATAATCCTCCGAAAATTTAAGATTTAAGGATCATTTTACTTTCCACGACTCATAAATAAAATTGCGCCAATATATCAAATTGCTCATCGCGGTAGATAATCTCTCGGTACATAGCCCCTCGGTTTAATTTCATTTTGTCCGCGAAATTACCATTTTTATTAGTCAATATATTATACGAGTCTAATAAACATAATATAGTCTTCTGAGGAAACTGTTAGGAGGGAAATTTTGTTTTATTACTGTCTGGGGTGAGTGGGAACGACTGGGATTTTTTAAAGTGTGGCGATTTTTAAATACTTCCCGTTTTGGGAAGCAGAGAATACGACACATTTTAATTGGCCCAGCCCCCTTAGCCAAGTTACAAACGTTTCGTGTGGAATTCTGTTCTTTAATCGATAACGCTTCGGTGTCAGCAACTGTAGAAAACGATAAGTTGGTAGCCATGTTGACGCGCCTGAGTCGGCCGCTCGTTCTACAATGTCTATAGAAAATACGACCTATTCTTTAGTCTCTGGCGAGCGTTCCTACAAACGTTAAACAGGTTAAAATTTAAACTCTGTTTGAATGCTTTAACCACTCAGTTTAAACATTTTAACAAAGGAAGTAGATAACAATTCGTTCTATCATTTTTAACGATATGAACTTGGCTACGAATTTTCTATTCGTTTGTTCAAAGCTTTGACATAACGTAGAGATGATTTCATTCTCATACATTTGATTCGTTTTCGAATAGCGTTAACGATTGCAGATTATCAACTTGACTAGGGAGGCAGGAATATTCTTTAACTATGAATCATCGGGTACGGTCGAGTTATTAAAAGTGGTGCCACGCACAGCGTTGCATCGCTACTGTAATGAAACTGCGCTGTGTTATTTACGTACAAATCCGAACGAATTTACCAACATGGGATTGTAAGTCGCGGGTTCCAATCCCGTCCGGCGCATTACTTTGTGTAATTCATTTCATCACCACTGCTCTCAAAACGGTGAAGGAAAAACATCGTGAGGAAACCGGCATGTCCTAGAACCAAAAAATCGAAGACATGTGTCATTCACCAACCCGCACTGGGCCCGCGTGGTGGATTACGGCCCATTCCCTCTCCTAGAGAGGAGGCCTGAGTCCCAGCAGTGGGAACATTAAAAGACTGATTATGCTTATGCCATACCAACATGTTGCGTTAAAAAGACGTATATCGAAGGTACAGACAAGGGGCCAGAGAGACGAAGCGGCGAGGGGGGGAGGACCTGAGCTGCGACATCAGAGCGACAAACTACGGCGTCGTCAGACTCCACTGTTTTTCAAACTTTCAAAGACAGACACCCGAAGCCAGGGGCCATGCGTTGCATTGCTTCACCGTACTTAGGTATTTGTGTGGAATCGCTCTAAGAGACAGTAAACTGAATTGTCCAATGGGAAGAAACCAACGAGTGGCAGGCGCGAAGAAATTGAACACTAACATTAAACGAAAAGAAAAAAGAATTCTTTCAAAACTTTAACTTGCCAGCTATCGCATAGCGCCGTCCAGCAAAAACTCTCCGTTTCCCAACGTTTAAACTGAGTCAGGCCCTTAAGTACCAAGTTCTACCAACTTATTGTGATTGATTTTTCTCTTATTTTCCGGGACTTGGGTTCCCTTGAGTTGGACGAAGTTTTAGCAAATTTTCGGAAACAAATGAACGTAAAATTGGTGGAAAGTACTTAGAATTTAAACGATTGGTTTTGCTGAGGAATTGGTGGGGAGTGTTATTATTCTTTTAGAGTTATTAGAGGTTTTAATGTGATAGTTTTGTAAGTGTGTCAAGTTTGGAGTGTAAAATTGAACGTTATCTTTGTTAGCATAGTTGTAAGGTGAATCTTCTTGGAAGGATTCAATTGGATTAAAGTTAAATTAACTGCAAGAAGGGCTATTCAGTTTCTTAATGTTATTTTTGTGGAAGTGGAAGCTGGCTATACTTTAACCATCTAAAATTGCTCGATTCCTACTGTTTTTTTTTAGAGTGACCATGTTGTGGAAAATGTTTTTTTTTTAAATATTATTAGAGGTCATAAAAAGAGTAAGGAATTTTTGCAAGATGCAAAGCTAATTCGACTGACCTGCTACACCAATTCTAATGCTTGAAAATCATTCAAATAGGGATGTTTCCTGAGTAAAAAATATATTATTATGTTTAGTCCGTCAGTTAGATTATAGAAAAATATTGGACACGTATTTTTTCCTTTATCAAATCTATAAAAACTGACGAAGATACAAAGCATCAAAGATCAGGAGTGGGGGCTTGTGACGTTACGGCTCGGTAAAAATTGTAGCGAGTAGTGACGTCACACGAGTTTTCAACGAAAAAAGAAAAAAATACGTGTCCAATATTTTTTGGAAATCTATCTGACGGACTAATTAGATTTTTTTAGTCAACTACCCTATTCATGTGTAATATGAACAATTGTTTAATCTAAAATAGTTAATTTAAGATCTTTGCTAGGTAAAGTTTCAGCATGTACATCTAGTTTGTTAGTGTATAAATAGTATGTTAGTTGTGTATAAATAGTACGTTAGTGGAAGCGCACTTAGTATGTAATTGAGTTGGTGTACAGCGGCTTTGTCACTAAATTCCTGTGGTAATACAAGTTGAAGGCGTTGAGGGATAGGCGGTAGCGGGGCGGGAATAGGTTGACACGATAAAATTAAAGAGAACATAATGCAAAGTCTAAATATGGTTAACCCTTAAGAGCGTATGCGCCGTACTGCATTTCATACAAATTTTCAAGTCCTTATTTTCCGAAATGACTAAACCGATTTTAATGAAACTTTACACACATAAGTAGTAAGTATACATAGGTCTAAAAATTTAGTTGAAAACATTTTCGATAAATAGTGTTACAGTTACATTAGACCCATTTTAAAATTACCATACACACAGTTTCCAGTTATATTTTTTTAAATAAGACATTTTGAAAATGTTTTAACTAACTTTTTAGACCTATGTACATATGTATGCTGCTTATTAATATGTGTGAAGTTTCATTAAAGTCGGTTTTTCATTATATTCATTCGTAATAGTTGTTAAAAATCAATATGAACTACACAATAAAAACATTGCAGTGGCACTTCTTTTATGCTATTTTATCATTTCAATAACAAAATGTTTATGAATTCTTTGAATCATCATTAAAAGATCGTCAATCATATAATAAGCTTTCATAATTAATCATTCTTTTAGCGCCCTTTTAAATTTCAATGTAGCCATATTTTTATGTCATATTTGACATCCTATCAGAGTGTCTTCTAATCATAGCTAAGACCAACGTTTCTATAAGCAATTAATTGAGCACCCTTACTACGAAACTCGCTACCGCTCATTCCCGACACCACATCACAAACTTGACGACTTGGCTAGATTTTAGTCTACATCGTAAACTTAGCCCCTGGTTTGTTCGAGCCCCAGTTATTATTGGACCAACACTTATGCCCTGTGACAAAGTTGTCGCGTCGTCCATTGTACGATGTTTTGTGTACCCAGTGTTAAGGTTTAGTTACTAGTTTGCTTGCATGTATTATTAATCTTGGAACTGTGTTGAACTAAGATTCCTTGTGAGTTGTTTGAGAATATGCTGTAGTAGGTACAAGTTAGGAGGTCAAGAAAGATGGTTGCAGAGCTGGAAAACTAGAGTTATTTTATGCACAGATTCTTGAGTTCTTTTTCTTCTATTCAAGTAGATGGTTAACTCTTTAGATAAAGGAGCACAGCTCGATTTTAAAGGTTAAGCAACGCTTGCCGTGGTCAGTATGTAGATGGGACCATCTTAACATACCGTGATTCTACGGTAAGCTCTTGGTCCAAACTATGATTTGAGATCTTTGTCAGTAATTACGGGTTGTCAGGAGCCAAAAATCTGACATCAGTCTTGTCAAGAGATATCGTGTTACCTACTTTATCTTTTTTTGTACAGTGGCATGACGTATTCTCTTACCTTATTCAATTTAGTTTAGATTTTATTGTCTACACTAATATTATAAAGAGGAAAGATTTGATTGTTTTTGTTAGTTTGCATTGAATAGGCTCCGAAGCTTCACCGATTTGAAAAATTCTTTCACTGTTGGGTTGCTACACTATTTCCGGTGAACATAAGCTATATTATATCGCCATATTCCCACGGGAACGGGAGCTACGCGGGTGAAACCGCGGGGCGATGCTAGTTAGAAATATGTAAAAAATACGTGTCTATTTATTTTTAATGATCTTGCTATATCTACTTAAAGTTTCACTCCGAGTCCGAAGTTTCATTGCTTTTCTTACAAACTAGCTGACCCGCGTAACTTCGTCTGCGTCACATAAGAGAGAGAGCAACATTTTTCAATGATGCTCAGCTCCTTTTGCTCGTAGCGTGATGTTATATAGCCTATAGCCTTTCTCGATAAATGGGTTATCCAACACTGTAAATATGTGAGTACCATGTGCTTATTTTGAAAATTAATATGTTTACCTCTCCTGGTAATACTTGGGAAATTAAAGTTATTTTTTACTTTTGCTTTTTTTGTTTTTATCCACAAGAGTGAATGAGAACATCATCAATGTAGTTGAAGCCACGCATTATCAGGGATAACTCAAATAGTAGTCGTCAGATCACACAGGACCAAATGACAAGCACCAGCTTTCGAATACAAAAAGAATCATCAAAATCGGGACACCCAGTACAAAGTTATGAAAATGAAAAAAAATACAGTCGACTTGAGAACCTCTTTCTTTTTTGGAAATCGTTTAAAAACTACGTCACAGCGATACAAAAATTCAATGCTCATTTCTTCAGAAAAATAAGTACAGAAATATAACCAGCGACCCAAATACAGTGTTGTTTCGCGACTGTCCGCATTTCTTCGCCCCATGAGAAGTCGTTTTAATTAGTTCCAACTGTTTTTAATGGAAGAAAGTTCGCAAACATTCCCGTTTCCAGTTTTTTAGCTACTGAACTGTGGAATCTATGTTGGTGTTTGTATGCTGACCCTTTTAAGGCATTTGTTGAGTGGCAAAAACGGTAGGCAAAAGGATTATCTAAAATCCTTTTGTCATTTTGTTTTGTCTGTCTGTCGCTGTAAGTTCGAATGGATGATGCTGTATGTATTGATATCAACTTCCTCACAATAAGCCAAGGGCCTCTTTTCGTGACGAGAAGATTTTTTTAAATAATTTATCCTTTTTCTTTCTTAATAAAATTCAGTTCACAATTATATAACGACTGAATAGCATGTAGTTTTATTAATAGAAATAAAATTATTTTCAATAACTTTATCATCTGCCTTGCCTTCTTCGTCAGTCAAACCCGATTCAGCTGAATACCAGTATTTTACGTGGAGTTTCTGCCTCCCAGACCTCCACAACCCATTAACTGGGTAACACGCTACTTCTTGGCAAGACTGTAGTCAGATTTTCTGGCTTCTGACAATCCGTAACGACTGCCAAAGATCTACAAACGTCAGCCGGGACCAACGGCTTAACGTGCTTTCCGAGGCACGGAGGAAATTCGGTATGTTAAGATGGTCATCCATCCACAGACCAACTTTGGTAAGCGTTGCTTAACCTTAAAGATGGACCCGTGCGGCTGTTATTATTTAGACCCGATCCAATAACTTATAAGTAATTAATTTACTAAGGACCTCTACGTTGAGTAGGTAAAGACTTTATCCACATAGTTCTGTCTAGGTTTATCAGTCCATAATTTTTCAGCTACTTTCACAATTTCATCCAGCTATCTCTCCGCTAGGGATTGCAAAATCCAGACTTTAACCGACTTCCAAAAAAGGAGGTGGTTCTCAATTCGGATGATTGTATTTTTTTTTATGTATGTTCGGGCATAATTCTTTTTTTTTCCACTTTTTAGTGGTACACCCCTACCTAAACGTACCCATTAGCGGGCTTAAATTCAATCACACACACACACCACACACATGCATACCTAATCCTACTAAAACAAATAGTATTGTTCGGATTTGCGCATTAGAGTAGAGTACTGATTACTTATAATGAAAATTTGTGGATAATTACAAATATTATCCGTTAAAATCAATTTAGACCGAAATCCGAAAAAATCGAATTTGAGACTTAAAAACCAGATTTAAAGAGTCAAGAAAATCTGGATTTTTCATTTATTTTCGAATTTCGAAGAATCCGGATTGCAATTTCTATGACTCCGCCGGCTTGCCTCTGAAATCATTATGACTGATGGAAGGGAGTGCACACTCTTACTGACTAAAACCCACCCGTGTTCCTCTTAATGCCCGCAGCGTTCCAGGGCCGCGGTGACTCTTTCGAACAAATTGTGCAACCATATACAGGATACCTAGGATCCATGTAGAACAACAACACCGAACTAGCCACAGCGACAGGGGAAATCACTAGTCTTATGTTTAATTAAAACTTCGTGCGTTATATATATTTGTATGATAATATTTTAATATGGACTGGAGGACTGGTTTTTATTTTAATAAGCGCGTCGCTTTAATGGTTTGTGTTATACTTATATATGTACGTCGTATTTTTATTTTTGTCTGTTTGTTGTAGGAATGCAGGGGATGAAATATTATGTATAATGTTGAATAAAAACTTGATGAATGTTTATTATGGATTAGGGTTCTGAATCTATACTAATAAATTAATTATAAATGCAGTACAAGTTTGGAAGGATGAATGAATGTTTGTTACTCAATCATGTCAGAAAGGCTGAACGGATATTGATGAAATTTGGCACAGAGATAGATTTTAGTCTGGAATGTCACATACTTGTATCCCGGGAGTATGTTCCCATGGGATGATCGATATTCACGCGAGCGGAGACGAAAACTAGTAGCATATTTTTAATTCGATCAGATTCGTTCGATCTACACGGTTAAGGTATGGTTACCGAGGTTCATGGTTCGTGGATGGATGACCATCCATTTGAAGACCAGTATTGATGCCAAGCCGTTGGTCCTAGCAGTTATTTGAAGGTCTTTTCCAGTCAGGGTTGTGAGTAGCCATAAAATCTAACTCCAGTTCTATTAAGGGGTGAATACATATAGTATTTTAAGTGGAGGTATTATAGTTGCCAACTGCCTGTGGGCTGGGCCCACAAAATTCTGCAAATACCTTTTTGGCAAGATTGGTGTCTGATTTTCTGGTTTCTGACTGCCGAAACGACTATTTCAAAGAAGATTTCAAGTAATAGGTGTAAAATGCAAACCATTTTAATGTTATGAAAATCAAAACAGACCTCAAAAAGAGGTCCAAACAAAAATAATTAATCAAAGACTTACGAAAAAAGATATTTTCCCATTCCAAATTCAAAAACTTATTCCATTAGAACTGCTATGCGGAGAAACGTTAGACGGAGACAAAGCTACACAAAACACGCATGCAAGAGAGAGCCGGAAGAAAATGAAATAGTTGCAGAAGTGGGCACATTGCGCGATTTAATTAAGCATTTTAATTCATTTTAATTAAAGTTCTTTGAGTGTGATTTCCCTTGTCGCTGTGTTTTGTTTCCGAATCAAACGGGATCGGGGACTTTTGGTGTGACAGAGGATATGTACCTAGGTATCTATATTATATGTATGTATTATGCTTAAGTGATTTGAACGCTAATAATATGGGCTAGCATTTTTGTAAAAAGTTGAGTTCCTTAACATGGAAATTGTGTGATCTGGCATGATTCGAGATTGCAAAGTCTAACCTTTTTTATGGATGGAAAATCATCAAATGATTTCTTCCTTTTTAAGAGCAGTGGTGGCCGAGTGGTAACGGCCCCGATTTACGCATTGTAGGTCGCGTGCTCAAATCCAGCCAGGCGCATTACTTTGTGTAATTAATTTCATCACCACTGCTCTCAAAACGGTGAAGGAAAACATCGTGAGGAAACCGGCATGTCCTAGAACCAAAAATTCGAAGACATGTGACATTCACCAACCCTCACTGGGCCCGCGTGGTTACGCGGATTACGGCCCATTCCCTCTCCTAGAGAGGAGGCCTGTGTCCCAGCAGTGGGAACGTTAAAAGGCCGCGGTGACTCTTTCGAACAAATTTCGCTACCCTTGCAGGAGGTACCTAGGGCTCGTGAATATTTAGATACCAAATATAGTTATTGGCTATTATTATGAAATGAACCGAAAGAACCTCTCGGTTGAATAGAGTACAATTTATATACGCCTTATTGGTTACAAAAAAGATAGACGAAGAAAACATTACATAACGTGACACAATGGGCGGCCTTACCACTAAAAGCGATATTTATGACAATACTGAATGGATTTCGGGATCAACAATTTTTTATGTTGTTCTGACTTCGTTTAAAATCGCAAGCACCCAATGTTAAACACTAGTTCGTTATTGTTACTAAGCTGACATATGTATATAATATAGCAAAAAACGTCAGAATAAGTTAAGCAGGTTCCACATATACCTGAATTTATTACAAAAAAAAAACCTGCGATTGGGACTGGCAAACGAAGGATATCGTACCTACCATAAATTTATTCTTGTATAGCGCCCATTAATTTGCAATTTACCTAGCGCTATTGAAATCTTTTAGGATGGGATATCATCAAATTAATGATTTCTCCCGCTCTGGGCAGACTCTTACTGACTAAAACCCACTCGTGTTCCTCCTACTGCCATTTGCGTTCGAGGACCGCGGTAACTCTTTCAAACAAATTCCGCAACACACTCTTGGATCCTATAACACACAACTTGTGAATTTCGTTCCCAATAATTTTCTTCAATCAAAGAACAACATACAAATTAAAACAAACACAAATAAAAATATCACACACGTATTTACAAATTCCCTTCCCTAACGTTCCGCAAACAAACTACCAACACAGGGGTGACAAACTATTGGCGTTTTAATTTAGAAATTTTAATTAAACTCAATCTCTGGGGTGGAACTTTTAGTTTTATAGTCACGCAGTAGGTACGTTACGGTCAAATGTCAATTAAATTGAATAATTAACTTGTTCATAATTAATCTGTTGGCGCAAGTTTCTTCATGACTGTTTTATGGTTTTGTTTTCGGGGCCATTTTTGTCGTGTTGCGTTGTATAATTTGTGACTAGCAGCGCCCCGCGGTTTCACACGCGTAGTTAGCGTTCCCGTGGGAATATGGGGATAAAGTATATAGCCTTTGTCACCCGGGGATAGTATAGCTTCCCAACAGTATAAGAATTGTTCAAATCGGTTCTGTAGTTTCGGAGCCTATTCAGTGCAAACAAACAAACAATAAAATATATCCTCTTTGAGATATTAGTATAGATTTGGCGTTTTAACGTAACATTGCGAGATCTATAGTTTCTGTAGTTTTCAGTAGGTTTTTTGGTTATCGTTTAAGTATAGTACTAAGTATCATACAGTTTTAGGAAAATTGATATTTATGTTAAAACGCATTTTTTATAAACTAGCAGTACCTTGTGGTTTCACCCGGATGGTTCCCGTTCCCGTGGGAATGTGGGAATAAAATATAAATTATGTCACCCAGGGATACGTGATGGGAATTTTGGGTGACTAGGAGGAACACGGATAGGTTTTAGTCAGTAAGTGACTGACACTCCCTTCCCCTTCGCTCAGAGTGGGAGAAGTCATTTGATTTCAGATGCTTAAAAAAAAGCACTAGCCGTATCTTAGGGCCTATTTAAAACTTTTGTCATAGTTTTCAAACTAACAGGCCAAAAAATAATAATCTAAAATAAAAACCCAGCAGATTGGAACTGTCCTAGGACCTAAATCCAGCACCAATATTTCATTTGAATGCAATATTCACTGTGCTCCCATTATTTTTACTGCCCGCTTCCGAAATTGCAATCGAAAAAGTCCACTCTATACATCAAAGGATTCTATCAAAGCATAGACAAAAAAAAAGAAAAAAAAGAACCGTTTGTAATCTGATCACACGTTTGTGATTGCGTAAAAAACAGTAGGATATTTTTGAAAAAGTTCCAAATCGGCCGTCAGCTGTCAAGCGATTGGTTAACGATACGCTGCCGGTTCATATCGCGTGGTTGACGGCCCGTTGATTGGTTAGGACAGTGGTGCTCAAAGTTTATTGAACTACTAGCTTTTGCCCGCGGCTCCACCCGCGTGAATATCGAATACGCAACGGAACATACTCCCGGGATAAACAGTATCATATGTTATCATGTGTTATTCCAGACAGATCTACCTCTGTACCAAATTTCAACATAATCCATTCAGCAGTTTTTCCATGAAGTAGTAACAAACATCCATACAAACAAACTTTCGCGTTTATAAGATTAGTGAGGATGATCAGTCAACTCCACTCAAGTTTTAGGTACAAAACCACCCATTGTTACACACATTCGTGTACAATAAATAATAAATGTCTAATTTGTTCCATACTCTGTTAAAATTAAGGGAAATATTTTTCATTTCACAAGTTTGATTTTCCAACGGAAATATTGCGCTCTTTTTGATACAAGCGATATATAATATTTATTGGATGGAATATATTTTTCACCGAACAAACGAAATTTAATTGCACATGTTCCATTTATATTAAGAACTAAAGAACTTCCAATTATAAATATTAATTATCAAGTTAAAATAGTCATGTAGAACTAAAACGAAAAACTTCCACAAAAATATAAAAAAAATCTTCACCTCCTCAGTGATGTCTTTTTGCACCCCACTGTCCTCAAAAGCCGTTGTTAACCACTGTCCACAGAAACACGATTGGACTTGTCAAGGCCCGTTTTGCGCTTCATCGTCGAATCAAAACCATTTTGTGAAATCCGCCACTGAGCTGAACTTAATTTTGAATATGAACCAGATCCATTGTGAGTTTTCTTGTTTTTTAAAGTTCGGTGTTAACTTCCTTCGTTTGTTTGTTTTGACAAGAGAGCTTTATAGGAAACAGGCAATTATTAATAAGCTTTTTTTTTCATCAAATGATTGTCATGAAGATAGTAAGGAGATATCATCAATGAAGAGAGTGTCAGACTCTTACTGACTAAATAAAACCCACCCGTGTTCCTCCTGGTGCCCTTTGCGTCTTAGGGCTTCTTTTAGGACTGTAGTGACTATTTTGAACAAATTCTGCAAATGATGAACAACCTTAAGGATAACTTTAGTCAACACTAGCAGCGCCCCGCTTTTTCACCCGCGTTGTTCCCGTTCCCGTGGGTATACGGGGATAAAATATATGTTACTCAGGGTGAATGTAGCTTTCTAATGGTGATTTTTTTTAATCGGTCCAGTAGTTTTTGAGTTTATTCGTTACATACAAATATACAAATCTTTCCACTTTATTATATTAGTTTATATTATGACAAAAAACCACTTCCGTTACTTATACATTTTGCGAAGCTATTCTTCTACCCTCCCATATTTTAAAGATGGTAAAATGTCCTCACAAATCTATTCCGACTTTTTATTTCTGTCTCGACTACCTTCTTGTATTTCCTGTATTTTTGTCATAGTCATTGATCCATGTGGGAATCGAACCCGCGACACGCAACGCATTAGCCAGTTGCTCAACCACTGCGCAAACCTTTTTGTCTTTAAAGTAACTATTAACACTCTTGATTTGAAAAATACCTCCAGTCCCAGGTGCAAACTAATAGGAAACACAGCCGTTTTAAATATAACACATTTCTTTATGTTAATATTTGATAAATCAGAAGAAAAACTGTGCCGTTGTTTCATAAAATAATAAAAAAGGAAACACAATTCCCACAGCTATCGGACTCAGGGTAAAAATAGGTATTCGAATATTTTCCGACCAATCAAGTTTTATCGAGGAAAAAACCTCAAACCGGCTCGCTTGCATGAAAAGGAAAGAAAGAAAAAAAGAAAAACAAACACTATCACGGCCGATACGGCAAAACGATAAGAGTACGTAACGAGTCGGAAAGTTTAAGACTGACGTAAACTTGGCGAAGTGCAGTAAGGTTTTAACTGGCAAATAAATATCAACCCTGCAAGCGTTACAATAAAGCTAAAAATTAAAAATACCTCCATTAGTCGCCCAGCATCTCGTCTTACAAGTACAGTAGGGCCCCGTTAATCCGGACTCCCGCTTGTTCGGTGATCGCTGTAATCCGGCCGGGCAATGGGGTTCGCGTGTAAGTGCGGGCTTTTGAAATGAATAGCGAAAATTATAAACAGAAGAGAATGACACACTTTTTCAAGAAAAAATAATTAATATTTTATTTTAACTTGCTGTTTTTCTTACATGGTTTTAATTTTGAACATGTACATTTTTGTCTTTAGGCTTTAATTTAAAAATTTACTAAAGAAACTAAGGTTAAACATATGTTTTATTACCATTCAATATGGGATACTATAATCCGGACGTCTCGATAATCCGGAAATGGTCTTGTTTTTACCTTTCCGGATAAACGAGGCCCTACTGTACCTTGCTCAACATGAAATATAGTTTACAATATATTGTAGCAGCATCAATGCGCCACAAGAAATACTATCGAAGCAAATTTTTACGGTAACAAAAATAACAGATACGCCATCTATCCAGCCATCGACGAACTAAAAATCCTGCATCGCGGTGTTAGAGTTTACCGTGCGACTTGAACATATACAAAAGCCCGAATATCAATATCGGGGCAGTTGCCCACTGGACACAACAACCTTCCGGTTGGAAGAACCTCCCTTTTCAATGGAGGTTTGCGGGACTTTACTCTCTCTTCCGCATACCTCTTCATTCATTTTTGCTTAATACCTACTGCTGACTGTTGTATAGCATATTCAGCCTTTTTAACCACTCTGCTCGACAAGATTTTGACATTTGACACACTAGCTGAGTCGACGGGGTGTTGCATGTTACGTCATGAATTTCAGAAATTATCTCAGCTTTCGGCATCTTAATTAACTATGATAAATTTGTTTCTGCAGCAATTTTATACTATAAGTTTTTGAGAAATATCTTAAATTACAACTTAAGATCGTTCAAATCACGTCAGTCAACTTAAAAATGCGTCTAAAATACGCATTACTACACCCTTCCAAAAGATAGTCGTCTTAGATTTGGTAAAATTATATATGTAAACAACCTTCTCGCTTGCTGAAAAGAGGCAAAACCGCAAAATCAAGACATATTCATTATATTTGCGGTCTTTCTTTTTCATTTTCTATACGCAAGTTAATTTAAAATAGGGGTTCAATATCGACAAAAAAAAAATACTTTTCAACTTTGATGGCAGTGGTGTTCGACGCTAAAAAACATGAAAATTATGAATTCCAGAAACCCAAACTCCACTTGAGGGGTAGTGGTTTGTTCATCATTTGATTATTTGACGAATTCATCCATATTTCTAAGGAAATATGTAGCGGTAATGAAGTTTTTCGGTATCCAAAGTCAACGTTTCGCGCCAAATGTGTTTGTTTACGTTTTTATTTCACACAAAAATCACACACTCACATGTAAATACTATTACAAATACACATATTATGATTCTAAATATCGTGAAGAACAAGAAAAAGCCGAGATCTAAATGCAATAAACGAACACAGATCCAATAACACGTAATATTCATTACCGCTAATTTATTTTTGTTTAAAATCGTCAGCCATATTGATTTTTTTAATGCTAGGGTGTGGGAAAACGATTATTATAATCGATGGTTTGTTTATTTCATTCGACTCGATAAATATAAATGAGCAATTATCATAAATCGATTATTAAAAATTAGCGCAAATTGATTGAGTCAGGCGTTACTTTGCGGAAATCCATTTTAAATTTGAAAATGAAAATAATATATCTAGTTTTAATTAAAACTAGATATATTATTTTCATATTTAGCGCAAATTATTTTATTTATCATAACATCCAATAAGCATTTATAAAAACGATATTTGCGCTTTTTTAAGTAATTTAAATAGTTCTTTTTTTGAAAATCAACGAATAAAATCAACTGAACAAATTAATCAGACCCGTGCGGATTTCGCGCCAAAATGTCTATTTTATTCAAAATTTAAATGCAGAACCAGAATGCGTTCGTGATTCAGAAATATTTATTATTTTCACATATTTTTTTTATCTGTATATTGACTATGGTATGGTTAGGTAGTGAATCGGTTTGAACTTTGATATAATGTTATTTGAATTCGATATGCTATACAATGTGATAAGTTTTTCCGCAAAAGGACTCTCCTTTTGCGGATAAAAAACTTATCTAAATATACTATATTATAGAATTTTTATTGAAAGTATGTACCTATGTATGTAAGGAGGTACGTATATATGTATTTTGTAGTTACGTCTATTGCTTTGCTGCATAGGTTTTTCAAATCAGGAATCATTCGATTAGTCACAAATGCCGAACTGTCATAGGCTATTCGAATTTTGAAAAAAAAAGTTATATTTTTTCGAGACACACTCACGTCATTCTGCCTAGCCTTTTCCATTTCTATGTTGGGTTCGGCATCTAGCCTAACCGGATGTAGATGAATACCATTTTTTACATAGAGCTATTGCTTATAAGACCTCCACAATCTAGTAACAGTAGTAACTGAGTAGAACATACCTCTTGGCAATGTTGGGGTTACAGTTTGTGGCGTATCGACTGTCAAAGATGTTCGAATGATAGCCGCTAGCCGGCACAAACGACATGCTTTCCAAGCCATGGTGGAACTCAATTTGTGTTAAATTAGCTTTAATTCGAAGTTCGATTTGTGTGGACATTATTTATTAAATATGTGCATTAAAAAAGCTCTATAAAGCAAAGGGCCACTCATGTCACGTATACTCACGCATTTGAAACGATTCAGATGAAATTCGGTGGGTAATAATTATGAGTTCCCGCAACCCAAACAAGATTCCCGCTCGCACTTTACCCGATTTTTTTTTCATGGATGCTGATCGCAGATTCGTTATTAGGAACTATATAAACCATGAAAATAACACCCATAACAAAAAACTAGAAAAATCTAGTCGGTGCCATTTTCACTTATAATACTTATTCCTTATTGAGATAGGTTATTTACCATATATAATTTGGCCTTAATAACCTTTTCTAAAAGATAGTTTTAGAACCTTAATTTGAAAATATATTTTGTAGTTACGTATGTGTAATCTGAATCGCCCAAAATGCATTTTTCCGTGCCCTGCATGGACATATTACATATTGGGTTTCAATATTCAATTTTCATAACATTATAAAAAGAAATCTGATACCATTACTCACTCTAGAAAAAAAATATTTTTAAATACCAATGTAAAGTCTAGACCTACTTAAACATAAACTATGAGCTTGGTATTTCGTACGCAACCAGCTGAAAGTATCTAACAAAAAACTCTCAGTAATTTAAAAGGAATAAAATATTTTTAATTCTTATTTTGAATAACATAGACAATTCTGCGCAAATTAACCTTGGGTCCGATAATCTGTTGAGTAGATTTATTTCTTTATTGTAGAAAATCCTATTTGAATTACATAAGAAAGCATAAATAATAATTATGATTAATGCTTATTGTATTTAATGTCATAAACTTATTTTTTCCTAATATTTTAGTAATGAATTTAAAATAATCGATTATGTTGAAATAAAAAATAAATCGATTCACATACCTAATCGTTTTGGTACACCCTGACAATAAAAAAAAAACAATAAATATGATGGTTGATGCCGATTATCACATTTATGCACTTCGATTTTATTTATGAAAATGAGTAAACTTGTGGGTTAAATATTAAAGAATTAATGGCGCTATGATATGACCATTTTATCTAATTGTTTGAATTAACGCCCGTACATAAGATTTTTTAAGTGGCTTTATCAAAAATGCAATTATAAATTAGGATGTCGTATGACGTAACTCTGAGGTCCAATTGGTACTACAACCGAGCCGGCGGAGGTTTGCATGTCTAGTACCAATTGGTACTACTACCGAACTATACGGTTAATGGTCCCACTGCTGGGACACAGGCCTCCTCTATAGGAGAGGGAATGGGCTGTAATCCACCACGCGGGCCCAGTGCGGGTTGGTGAATGTCATTATATGTCTTCGAATTTTTGGTTCTAGGACACGCCGGTTTCCTCACGATGTTTTCAACAGTCAGTGGAACGGTGAAGGAAAACATCGTGAGGAAACTGGCATGTCAGTTTCCTCACGATGTTTTCCTTCACCGTTTTGAGAGCAGTGGTGGTGAAAATAATTACGCGAACTACATTTCGTAAGTCGGGGCCGTTACCACTCGGCCACCACTGCTCCACTGACTGTTGTATAATTCCAATTTATTTTCTTTGTTAAAGGCTCTCCAATGGAGTACAACATTATATAAATAGCCGTTTGGTCTGAATGAGCATGAGCATATTGGCGAATAACGGCAAGGTAAGTTTTCAATTATCAAATTTACATTTACGCGCCAATCTTGCCAAGGAGCATTGCGTTGCTGCAAAAAAACTGGAATTCAGCTGTAAGTATCCGATTATATGGATGTCGACCCGAACATTACTGGGAAGACTCGGAAGATTGATTAAAAAAAACACTACTAAGCATGAGGTGACTACTTTGATTTCCAGACCGGGCAAAGGGATTTTAAGTCTTCTACTGGAATTTCGCAGTTGCAGCGTGGACTTAGAAATAACTAGCGACTTGTGCGTGTGATATTGATACACCCCTGCCTTACCCTTCGGGATAAGAAAGCGTGATGTTACATTAAGTTTATATTTACTCTAGCTTTTGCCCCAAACTTCGTACACGCATATAGGTACCGTTTTTCCCATTTTCTTAGGAATTTCGGAAAATCTTAGTCCTCCCTTACACTCCCCAAGGAAGCTACATGCCAAATTTCAGATTCCTACGACCAGTATTTCCGACTGTGCTTTATCTGTCATTCATTCAATATCTCATTCGTTCAGTCACTCAGTCGCTCAATCTCTCAGTAACGCAAGAGTTTTGTATGTATGTAAATATTGATTAAGAATCCCAAAATTATTTTGTTTGGCAGTGAAAGTCGCTTAGTCTGCAAAGGACCTTACAGCCAAAATTACCGGTAGTTTATTTCCAAACGATTTGACAATATCAAAACAACATAAAGTATAATAAATACGTGGGTAGTGACAGTTGCAGTACTTGCAGTATCTTGGAAATGTGAAATTTTAATGCTTTGCCGTGCAAAACTTGGGCTGTGTCGTAACTCTCAATCTTGTGCGAAGTTATTTGGAAGATTGTGAATTTGTTATCATAATATTGTGGTTCGGGTTACTTTGACACTGATAAGTTCTGGATCTACTGCGTTATTATATGATTTCATCAAGTTTTGGCGGTAAGCCTCATATACTAAGTTATTTACTCCACTCGACTTAGTCAAAGTAACACTTGTTTACATTACATTTTTTTTTTGTCCGTTCACGAAGCAACTGTCAACGATTTATTAGTGACGAAATGTTCTTTCAAAAAGGCTGAGATAACCACAAAACCCAAGTACACACTTTTCATAAAACTGAATAAAATAATTTGGCGTTATCCACATGCATCTGATGAGATGGAAGCAGACTGTAACTTGGTACAAAACAGATTTTTGCTTTTCTAATTTCCTAAACAAGCTGTTTGAATCAGTCACACACAGTTTTTTGTGCAGCTAAGGAGAACGATTAAATGATTTATCAGAATAACAACCCTTACAAAAAAAAATGAATTGCAGTGTAATTTTTAATCACCTCTTTTTATGGATGGGAAATCATCAATTGACTTCTTTCTTCTGTGTGGAGCGGAAGGTACTCAGACTCTTACTGATTAAAACTCCTTCGTGTTCCTTCTAATGCCCTTTGCGTTCCAGGGCTGCGATGACTCTTTTGCAAACATTTTTAGGGCTCATCTAAGCCCCTTTAACCTAAACATTAATTTAAATTTTATGCCTTATCAAGCTACCAAAAAAACTATCCAGTTGGATTTTGACACTCACACATTAATTTCAATAAGGAGATCATTCAAGAAAAACGCGGGTATCAAATCCTATCCTCTCAAAGTAGAACCCAAAACCCTTTCAATAGCAATACCTTTCCATTCTCAATAAAGAATTAAAAATGGACCAGCAAGAAACAAAGGAACGCTATCCCAAAGCCAGGATTCCGGAGCAAAGTGCACCGGAAACTTTGAGGAAAGGAATGCCGAAGTTTGGCCCGAAGTATTAGGAGTGGTTAGTTTTGCTACCAAAACTTTGGAAGAGATGTCGAATGAAGGGTTTCTTAGCGGAGACGGAGGTAAAGATATAGACTTCCATGCTACTCGACTACTGACAAAGGCTTGCACTGAATGGACAGTCCCACTTAAATCTGTGTGGTTCTTTCGTCAAAAGACCATTTCAGACACTGATCTGCATGGTCCTCATATAACATATTGTGAATGTGAGGGCTATGTAGATGGCGGTCTTACCCGCGGACGAGGTCCGGGAGTCCAGGCCGACTAAGCGCATCGACATGCGCATAGTGGGCCTGGATGACTCCGTGACGGAGGAGGAAGTTGTGGCCGCCGTCGCCAGGACTGGGGGGTGCTCTGCCGAGCTCGTCAAAGCGGGCACCCTCCGGCCTGACAACACGGGCATGCAAACCCTTGTGGTGAGCTGCCCCGTGACGGCGGCCAGAACTGTGTCGGAGGGCCGAAGGCTCTTGGTGGGATGGGTGTCTGCGCGGGTAAAACTGCTGGAACCCAGACCTCTGAGGTGCTACCGCTGCCATGTGGGTAACCACACGGGAGCTATGTGCCCCTCGGAGGTCGACCGCAGCGGACCCTGTTTCCGCTGTGGTCAGCCCGGTCATAAGGCCGGCTCGTGCGAGGCCACGCCGCACTGCAGTGCATGTGCGGCTCTTGGCAAGCCGGCCGAGCACTGGGCTGGGGGAAGGGCCTGCGCGCCATTCGCCCCGACCAGGGGCAAGTGGTCCGCCGCCGCCGCCGCCTCTGCCGCCGCCGCGGCTTCCGTCGCCGCCACTGCCGCTTCTGCTGCGGGTGCTGCGACTCCCAACACTCGGGAGGGTGCTGAGATGGAGTGCAGTGGATGGTTTGCATTTATTTCAATCTTTTACAAATGTAGTCATATAACTAATAAAGGAGTAAGATTGATTTCACAAAAAGAAAAACATAACGAACTTAAGAGTTATCCTAACTACTATAAAGAGTATTTACTCTTCAAAAGGGTCTATAATAATTCTATAGCTTATCGACAAGTTATGAAGAAGAGAGGCCTATTTTATTAATGGTATAAAAACTTGGAGAGGCAGTTGAGATACTACATACAGAACTTCGGCAATCGCAAAAGCGGAGGCGAATTTCCTCTACATCCCTAGCGGTTACTTTTGCTACCAACGGAGCCAGAAGTCTCAGGACCTGGGGCTACTGATTCTGTGGAAGATAAGTAATTTTCCGTAAACAAGTTCGGTGTTACTTGCAGGTACGTTAATGAAAGGAGTTTTAATCTGGAAGTCGAAGATAAATTGTGTATGGAGAATGTATTGAGGTGTTGGAGTTTGGAAGTTTAAACATGTGATTTTGTTGGTAAAGGAAATTAGGTCAGAGAAGGAATGAAAAGGATTTATTATAAAACAGATGCTACACAAAAAAGTAACAATAATTAATGTAGTCAGTTTGTGTAAAATCGCACAATAGACAATGCACAGCTAAACCGTTGGTTATGGATACATGATTTTTTAGGGATAGGAAATCATGAAATGACTTTTCCGCTCTTGTTGGAGCGGAAGGGAGTGTCAGACTCTTACTGACTAAAACCCATCCGTGTTCCTCCTAACGCCCTTTGCCTTCCAGGACCGCGGTGACTCTTTCGAACAAATTTCGCAATCCAGAGGCAGGTACTTACCCTAGCGGGCTCCGAAGCCGGCCATTTTTTTTGAGATTTTTTTTTTAATCAGGTTTACAGTATATGGAAAATCTCAGCGATAAGTAATTTAAGAAGAAGCTATTAAAAGATTATCCTTCGGCAGTTTTGTTTTTCTAATCATGAAATGACTAATAACAAAAAAATAAACAATATATCGTCAAAACAACTATGCTTCAGAAGACGGACTGAGTATTTACATAGCAAAGCAATTAATCTTTGAAGGAATACTGTCTCCTCTCATATTACTTTCGTCAATCATTCTATACCCATAAATATTAGGAAAAATATCACGTATTACATTATTATTTTCTTTATCAACATTCTACACTCCATTATTTGCATCGCTGCCAACAAAGAAACAGTTTATAAAATCCCCTAGAGTGATCTTGCTGAACTTTGAAAAATGGGTGTTTAATGTACCGTCTTCTTGACCGTCTAGCTCTTCGACAGAGAAATATAGCTCTGCTGATGCCCTTTGACGCCTCACTTAGGCTTCAAAATATTTATCTTCAAACAGAACTTTAAATAAAATAGCGTTTTGATCTCAAAAGAGAACGCTTCGGGCATGTGGAGTTGAGAAACAAATTTATTTTTCGTGAAAATTGTAGCAGAGAGTTTATTTGATTTCAGCTGTATACTATCTTGATTCTTTCTTTTGTTCATAATTAACTAGTTTATGAATATAGGGTTTAGGTTTACTTAAACTTATAGGTAGTTCATCCGATAGGTCATCAGGATCAAGAATGAGTTATAGTGGTATAGTATATGTTTGGTCCGCACCTCGCTCGTTTTAAAGTAGTATATAAACATCATCGTGGTTCCATCTATATAAGGTTGGAGACCACACGGAGTAAGGAAACACAGGATCAGCAATTAGTATTTATGAATAAATCAGCACTGACTTTTGCAGATCACAAACACGTTATAACACTACGATATAGCATAGTATAATCAGCCTTTTAATGTTCCCACTGCTGGGACACAGGCCTCCTCTTTAGGAGAGGTGAATGGGCCGTAATCCACCACGCGGGCCCTGTGTATGTTGGTGAATGTCACATGTTTCCTCACGATGTTTTCCTTCACCGTTTTAAGAGCAGTGGTAATGAAATGAATTACACAAAGTAATGCGCCTGGCCGGATTTGAATCCGCGACTTATAATTCGTAAGTCGGGGCCGTAGAGGATAATCAGCATAACTGTGTAGATGTTCATCGATCGGAGATCAGGATCGAAGTGCCCTGCTAGTAAATTACTGCTGATTTGTTTGGAAAAATTGGAATTGGAAAAATGGTATATGTTAGAAACCGAAAATTTAAATTCTTACCGGCCAGAACGAATGCGTTTCGTTCAAAGACGCACCGACCGACGACCGTTACAATCTATATCACAATTCAACAAAATCGGTTCTGTAGTGTTTTTTGCAGACTGGTCTTGATAACTCAAGCTATTTTTCCAATTCTTTCTTTTCAGATTAAATAGATCACACTTAAATATGATAAACATACTTCCGAAACAATTTGTATAACTACCATCGCACCTCAGATTCTACTTCAATCCCAAAACTCTCACACCTTTTTGAAGATAAAATCAAGATATCTAAATCATTATTTTATCCGAGAAAACATAGGGTTTTAACCGGAATATCCGGAATCTAAGCCTTTCCTACTGGAAGGTTTTGCGTGCATTCCGACGCCAAGATTGGAGGCTTTTCGAATACTCCCTTGGTTGGGTTTTCTGACTGAAAGTTATTATCGCACCGGCTTTGTTGGTGACCGTATCATTTGAAAATAGTTGCTCTTGTTTTAGATTAAGAAAATTTCTGGTTGAATTTTAGTGTAGTTTAAGATTGGTATTAGGTAATTGCATGAATGGACTCATATTATCATCTGTATCTATACTAATGTATAAAGCTGAAGAGTTTCTTTGTTTGTTTGCTTGCGCGCTAATCTCAGGAACTACTGGTCCGATTTGAAAAAAGTATTTCAGTGTTAGATAGTAAATTTATCGAGGAAGGCTATATACATGCTAAGACCAATAAGAGTGGAGCAATCATGATAAATGTAACATAAATGAAGTCGCGCGGGTCAGCTAGTTATAAAAAGTTTAGTAGTTATAGAATTTATAGAGAAGAGAAAAGAACCGTGGTCAGTTTAGCCATTGATCTGAATTTAAGGCTTTCGATAGACAGTATAATTTATTATGAGAACAATTTCTACAAAAAAACGGTAGTCCTTATGATGTTGTGACGCATCTTTTTATGGTAACCGTATGAAAACCATCTATTTTATCAAATTTCCGACTTTTAGCTCTGCTTACCTCACGAAAACCCAAGAAAACATAATCATAAAATCATAAAAAGCATATCTCCGTACTGAACTTATCGCAAAATAACCAAAAAATACAGATGTATTTTACCTCGATGACATCATAGTCCCTTGCAGGTAGGTAGTGAAAACATCTCATTGTGTATTCTCATCGGCTGCCTATCGAACGGAATTGTCTCACTAGCCTGTTATCGCAGGAATTTTGTCCACGAAATATATTATTTTTGTATGGCATTGAAAGAACGAATTCTATTTTAGTAAGGAAATATTTTACAGATATTTAAAATGATGGTGCCACTTAACAACTAAAAAAAGTATAAAATAACTTTAATTCAGAAAATCGGTGTTTTTGGTTGTTTCTTTGATTTTTGAACACCGACTTCCGAAGTTAAATTATTTTATACTTGTTTTGTTTAGAAGTCGGTTGTATTTATTTTTTTTGTAAAGAAAGAAAGAAAAACTGTTTATTTGCGCCAAGCATGACTGAAAGTTTTTGTTTTTCATTTTTTAGTGATACGTCCCCCCACCTTAGTAGTACCTACCCTTACAAGTATCACGTTAGCTCTACGTACTACTACCTACTTTCCATCGACACTCTGAAGTATATAATTGAGTAAGACATGATTATAACGTAACAAAAGCACCATACGAGCATACAATTTTCGGTTGTTGCCCTCGATTTCTCCTAGATCCCATGATCAGATCCTAACCTGGTAAAAATGGAACCACCTCAGAAGTGAACTCTAACCAACACAAAAATAATTTTTCAATCAATAATTGACGAAAATATCGGTGAACATACATTAAAAAATATACTATACATACAGACGAATTGAGAACCTCCTCCTTTTTAGGAGTCGGTTAAAAAGAATTTATATACGGATTTTACGATCCTTAAACGGAAAAAGTCATTCCTACGGGATAACTTATAATACGATACCTTCTGCTAGCGGCACCACCCGTCGAAAACTATCCCAAGGAAACATTCTACCGAGATGGCCCTATCCATATCCTATTCCACCGCATGGTCTACCGCTGTGACCAATTTCATCCCAATCCGATCAGCTGTAGAGTCGGGAAGATACAATAATAGTATGGATTGGCAATATTTCACGGGAAAAGTAATTTAATTTATAAAAATATATTATAGGCTGACAAAAGGATCGACTATACATTTTGTAATGTTAAATGATATTTATTTTGTAAGTAGGTTAAACATAACACTTTTATACGTCAAATATTTCTGGTCATTTTAAGCTAGATGAGGCCGGTGTTTCCTAGCCGACAACCCTGAGAAGAAACACCGAAACAAACACAGAGGTCAAGGTCTCTTTTGAAGTCCATATAATTGTACTGGTCAAATCATATGAGAACCATGTAGGTTAATGTCTGAGGTGGCCTTTTGAGGAAAGTACCACACAGATTCGAGTGGACCTGTCCAAACAGTGCAAACATTTGTCAGTTATCGTGTAGCTCAAACTTAGAACTTTAAGGAGCTCAACGATTTGACGAACAATACCAAAGTAAGGTCATTTGGGTAGACCACATAAATGACTCAAACTGTCAGATACTGATGCCGCGTACTGGAAGACCGGTACGTGGTTAACGTTGCAGCGTTGGCGCGGCCTCCCATAAGGTGGACCGTGCACCTGATGAGGGTTGTGGGTAGCCGATGGATACGAGATGCACAGAACTGCTTATTGTGGCGACACTTAGGGGAAGCTTATGACCTTCAGTGGACGTCTTTTGGCTGATGTGATGATGATTATGTATGAAAATATGAGTCTGTGTCTGTGGTCTTTTAATTAAGCTCGCCTTTGTACATGAACTTTTCTTCACTGTAAAATGTACTCGTATATGTTGTAAATCTATACTAATATTATAAAGCTGAAGAGTTTGTTTGTTTGTTTGAACGCGCTAATCTCAGGAACTACTGGTTCGAATTGAAAAATTATTTTTGGGTTGAATAGACCATTTATCGAGGAAGGCTTTAGGCTATATATCATCACGCTTAAGTCAATAGGAGCGGAGCAGCGATAAAGAATGTTTTAAAATCGGGGATTTCACGGGGACGAAGTCGCGGACAGAAGCTAGTTAATTATAAAGAATTAAGAAACTACAAATAAATTAAAAGACACTCCGGATAAACTCCATCACAATACTCATCTCATTTCTTCAAGGCCTGGCATAAACTAGATTTAAAACTTCAAAACCATACAACAACGAACCATTAGTTTTGCTACAGTTCCATGGAGACCAAGAAGGATGGTCTCCCGTGGCAACTGATGGTACACGGAACAGTTAACGACCCGGAACGTGATAGCGCTGAGATACACTCGCACAAACATACAATAGTACCTCACAATTAAAACGTTAAGAGAACTAAATGTACTGGCACGGATTTTTAATTATCAATTCTAACGTCCGAACCCAATAACCGATCTATCACATACTGGAGATAGAAAAACAAATGAAACAACAGAAAACCTATATAATTTTTCTGTTGTTTCATTTGTTTTTCTATCTCCAGTATGTGATAGATCGGTTATTGGGTTCGGCCGTAAGTTGATTTAAAATGACAGAGTCAGTTGTGCGAACGAGGCTTATGATTTGTAGCAAGCATTTTATTTTTTGTGAATTTTACATAAAAGCATTTCAAGAGCTCGTGACAAAAAAATAACAGCCCCACGATTCGATCTTCAAAGTTAAGCAACGTTTGACGGGGTCAATCAATGGATGGGTGACTGTACCTCAACATACGTTGAGTCGTTGGCCCCGGCTGTTATTTGTATTTCATTGACAGTTGTCTCAAAAAGCCAGTAGTCAGAAAACCCGACACTAGTTTTATCCAATCTGAAATGCATGAAAATAAACTTAAGAATAGAAGCTTCGATCCTAAAATAGAAGAACGTAAATTAAAGGATTCTGCAATGTTTAATGAAGTTGAAAAAGTAACAATTGCCTCTGAGATACTTGAAGGCGTGCTTAGAATTCATATTGTAACCTGTATTATTGATTGAGCTGGCTTTATTAAACGAAAAGGAGTACTAGAAATTGTAGAAAAAGCTGAACTAAATATTAATAAAGCTGTTGATATATTGAAAGAAAGAAACACACATTGAATTGTGTTATTGTTGTCAGCAATTTATTACAGATATCTCAGAAAAAACAGAAATCTTAGGGCGAAGACAGAATAGAGTTCTTTGAGTAAATTATCATCAACGAGGATGAAATGATGCAACATGATTTTGACCAACAATAATGAAGCTATAATACGAGTGATTTCTCGGAGATATTGTGTGATAGTTTTTGTTGGATTTTTTAAATTTATTAATTACCAGGAAAACTGTAAATAGATGTATAATTACCAATTATGTTTATGTCCATGTAATAGATGCGAAGATTTGATTCAAACAAAATTCTGTTGCCAAGCTTATAGATCTACAAGTAACATCATCATCTGCCTAGCCTTTTTTGTGCATTGGGTTTGACTTCAAGTCAAACGGGATTCAAGTGAATATCACTTTTTTACGAGGAGCTATTGCTAATCTGACCACAACCCAGAAACTGGGTAACACGGTACTCCTTGGCAAGACTGGTGCCAGATTTTGACTTCTGACAATACGTAACGACTTCCAAAGATCTACCCCTATACTTTCCGAAACTTGGTGGAATCTCGGCACCTATATTTACATGGTCATCCATCCACAGACCAACCTCGGCAAGCGTTGCTTATCCATGTAGATTGAGCTGTGCGGTTGCTATTATTTAGCAATGAGCTCCTCAAGTAATATACGAGTATGTATGTATATAAAAATCACATGTTCCTTGTTCCATAAGTGATATGTATGTATGTACATACGTACATGTGGAACAGTTTTTCAGTCCCAGTTAAAAGCTGAGTGATGGATCAATGACGTCATTTCATCCCTTGACAATTGATACAGCTAACGATTCGGAACGCGTCCCGCGTATAGACACATACATGTGTATGTACATGTGTGTGTCTGTATGTGTTAGTACAGATTTACTGATATCGCTCTGCGGGGACTCATTCCAATGGCTGACTAGATTGGAAACGATCCGGCTAGACTTTTTATTTTGGGTTTCGGACCCTTTTTTCGTGTGCAGAAATATTATTTTTGTTCTTTTTGTAAGTTGCCAGAGTGAAGTCGTAGTTATAAATGCGTGAGCTTTGAAACGTGGATGAAAATAGTTGATTCTTTTTTTGTGGTTTCGAAATTTTTTGAGCTAGAATTAAAAATCATGCCGTTCTGCTGTCGAACTAGATAATGAACTTTAATGAACCCCATCATTCACAACTTGACATTGTCATAAGCTAGCAACAAAATTAATTCGTCTTATTTTACGGCCACATAAACACTATAACCGTGTTGATGCAAGAAGAACCAATGTTTCTACAAACTATGTAAATAGCTAGCCTAGATACTAAACAGATGTGAATATTCATATCCAATCCTATCCTGCTAATATTATAAACGCGAAAGTTTGTAAGTATGGATGGATGTTTGTTACTCCTTCACGCAAAAACTTCTGAACGGATTTGGATGAAATTTGGCCCACAGATGGTTTATAATCATGATTAACATATAGGATAATTTTTACCCCGATATTCCAACGAGATCGAAACTTATGCGGGTGAACCCGCGGGGCGCTGTTAGTCATCAATAAATTCATCTCATACAAAACGTATTTTATATTAACTTAATTTAGATATTCTCACCACCGAAAACTATAATATGTTATCTTTCAATAAATGAACTTTAATTGTTTATCCTTTCTCATTTATTCATCAAATTGTAACAAGATAACAAGACCACACCGTACCAAAATACCTAATATCTCAAAATGATTTTTCTAAACTACAGCCTGTTCCATTCAACTTAAAACTTTACCCAATTTAGCTAAGGTTGATATTCCTCCAGTTTCAGCAGTAGTGGAGTTAATATATTCTGTAGATGTAGCGACTATATTCCAAACTGCTTCTATGAATATTTGAGCTTGTCTGTTACTACGAATGGGTTTCGATTTATTTAATTCTGAATACCTATATGTTGGGACGACCCGAGCGGAATATTGACCCCGATAAGGTAAAGACTAGGTAATGAATTTGGTCCTGTTTACGGTAGTATCGAGTTTGGGAATGGATATAATCTATGTGAGGTTTTTGAAATAGAGAATGTCCATTCGGAAATCTTCGTAGTTCTTTTGGCTGATGGTTTAACAGCTGAAGAACTTTGTCCGGTACAAATGAATGTATACATATAGGTATGAAACATCCAAGGATAGAGATTGGTTAGTACCATGATATTTTTGTCATTTGATTAGTCATTAGTCGTATCAGCAGTAGTCGTGATAAACACACGTGATAAGGAGAAATGAGGAACAGGTCCTGAGAAAAGTTTTGAGTATGAATCTAGATCATCTATTACTTATAATAAATCTGTAGAGAGGTCAATTCTGTACAAGGAATATATTTTCAAAATAACTATCAGGGGGTGATTAGTGATCGATACTGGTGCCAAAAATGCAATCAGTAAAATTTTTGTCTGTCTGTCTGTCTTTCTGTCTGTCTGTCTGTCTGTCTGTCTGTCTGTCTGTATGTATGTTCTTTATAGAAACAAAAACTACTCGACCGATTTTAACGAAACTTGGTGCAATTATTCTTCATACTCCTGGGCAGGTTATAGTATACTTTTCATCACGCTACAATCAATAGGAGCAGAGCAGTGAAGGAAAATGTTGGGAAAACGGAAGAAGTTACTCCATTTTTTAAGCTTCCGTCGCGTGTGTAGCCTTAATGGTTAAAGTTACATAGAAATCATGTATTACGGAAATGTTCTACATAAAATTATCTAAAAAATATCCCAAAACAGCATGTCTATCTTTTGTCAATTTTAAACCGATCGGGCTGAGAGTTTCAAAATCGGGGGTAAAGTAACTATTCCACGCGGACGAAATCGCTGGCAGAAGCTAGTTATAAATATGGAGAAAGATCGTGAAAACATAAAGCAGATAAGTTAGTACTTAATTATGTTAACAACAATATTTGAATTAAATATACTATGAAAAGTTTACAGTATGATAAATGTTTAACTATCTCAAGTCTGTATCTGATTGATTTTGCTAGCGGGATGCTGTGTCTAGGAATTCAGTCAAGCGAGAGAAGATACGACAAAGACGAATAGACAACCCGCTTCAGTATTCCAAAACTGATATAAACTTTATAGATGTTAAGGTTCGTTTGTTGTTTTATATCGCTGTGTAACGATTATGAAATTTCGTTCACTGCAAAGGTTGTTTGTTATGTGTCGTTTGTAGCGATAAGACTGGCCATTGTTAAACCGCCGAGCGAGTATTGTATTTTTATGGTTTACAATAAAGAGTATATCATCTGTCTATTCATCACTGAACAAAAGCGACACACACACCTTTACAGCACACACAAAGGATATTTTTCCTACCTCTGAAATCAGCCACGAGAGCGGTGCATCCAAAAACTAGAACTATGCGCATATTAGTCACAAAAATAAATTCTCATACGGAAAACAATAGGGCCAAAACATCAAAAGGACATACAGATAATCCAAGTCCCAAATCGAATATTGAGCTCAATGAAGCCTTAGTTCGAAGTAAGCTTTAATACTGGTCCAGATTTTCTGGACAGTTTAATCTAATCTAAGTTGACAACGTCCTACGGCTGTCCTTTGGTCTGACAGCGGTTATCGTATTATAATAATATATTACGATCTATTATGCCATATATTAAGTCCTTAATTCTCAAAGGATTTGCCAGATCAAGTTAATATTAATGAAATATTAATATGGACTTTGAGTGTTGCAGATTTTAAGCTTGAATTAAGCTCATTTAAGTGCAGGACAGCTGACATTGAACGGTAAGGAATGATGAACAATATTAATATTCATTTCATTTATAATACGAGGGTTTTTGACTAACTGAAGGATGATTAAATACTATCCTTTTTTGTGACTTAGGTCTGGGGTTTCACAAAACAAATTCAAAAGTCCTTTAGATTTTACTTGAAACTTTGGCACCTGCTGTTATGGCATCTCATCTTTTATTGGCCTAGCCTGTTGCAGTTGGCTTCCAGACTTATTGGATGCAGTTAAATACCAGTATTTAAATAGAGAGACTGCCTATTTGACCTCCATTTTTTGTATAGTTGCGAAACCATCAAATGACTTCTTCCGCTCTGGGCGGAGCGAAAGGGAGTGTCAGACTCTGACTAAAACCTATTCAGGTTCCTCCTTATGCCTTTCGCGTTCCTGAGCCGTGGTGATTCTTTGGAACAAATTCTGCAACCCTGGCAGGGCATATCTGTCCACCTAAACCCAGTTACTGGGTAACACGAAACCGAGTCGTGAGACTGGCTTATCATACTTGCCGGGTACGTGTCATCTTATTATCATGAAACCCTGGCAGGGCCTATCTGACCACTTAAACCCAGTTACTGGGTAACACGAAACTAAGTCGTGAACTCGTGAGACTGGCTTATCACACTTGCCGGGCACGTGTCATCTTATTATCATGAAACCCTGGCAGGGTCTATCTGACCACCTAAACCCAGTTACTGGGTAACACGAAACCGAGTCGTGAGACTGGCTTATCATACTTGCTGGGCACGTATCATCTTATTATTATGAAACTCTGGCAGGGCCTATCTGACCACCTAAACCCAGTTACTGGGTAACAGGAAACCGATTCGTGAGACTGGCTTATCACATTCGCCGGGCACGTGTCATCTTTATATCATGAAACATAGTGTTCTCTTTTCTTATTATATTAATCTATTCCAGTCTCTCTTCAAGTTTGCGCAAATTAAATGTATTTACTTTTCTTTCTTTCTTCAGCGTGTATTTCCAGACTTAATAAAACAGTTGTAAACCAGTATGCAAATATCATTCCCGTCTGCAATCATTTACATTAAAGTTTCAAATTCTCTGTTAATACCGTAAACGAGTTGGATAAGACACGTATGCCTTAAACGGCCAAGCACGAACCGTGTTACATGGTTCCGTACGTTGAGACAAAACAGCTTCATAATCAAGTTTTTTTTTTCTTTGTAAGGACCACTCGCAGTTCAGCACACTAAGGCTGGTTACTGCTTAACAAATTAATCCTGTGGTGCTCTCAAATGAATTTAAGGCCCCCAGCCAGGGCTTAAAACTATTTAAAAACTAAATTACCGCTCGCTAAGGGCATCCCCTGTGGGACACGGGCCTTATTTCATAATCAAGAGAAGAATGAAAGAATATTTATGTATGTTTAGCACACGCAGATACACACAATGCAGGTACAAATATCCCCACTATTGCGTAAAATAAGTTGACTTCAGCGAAATTTAAAATGACGTAAGAAGCAGACGGTTCACTTTTAGATTATCAGCGCTCCGTTCAGTTCCGACAGTTGAAAATCCAATAGTGCACTGTATGTCACTTACGACATTTCAAATTACAACCGTCAAAACGCCAGACAACTAGAAATAGCCAGACGCTGGTTTCCAAATGAACCTTACAATGAGTGTATGGATACAAATCATCACCACGTAATTAGCTGCTGAGAATTTCACCAACAATATTGGAGTAGGTTTTCTTTCTTCTTGGATGCCATTGATAACGGTTATTTTATTAGTACTGTAGTCCTACCATGACATCTTAAATCCATCTTGCTTCCTGTGCTAGAGAGAGACGGAGTTATACAAGACAAATAGCACTATCCCTTTTTCACACAAATATCATGATAGCATTGGCACTTCGTGGTACAGCCCCTGGTTTTCTTTCTGATCTCAGACGCCTTCAAAAGCTACGTTAGGACGTCAGGCCGGTCAGCTGTTAATAGCCTTATTTCCACACTTTTGGACTGGATTTTAACCATGACACGAGCTTCATAAATAGCCGAAAGTCCTAGCAGATTACTGGATCTTTTGTTTTTCTCAAGAAGTTATGCATTGGCAGTTATCATAAAGTTAAGAAAACAGATATCCATCCTTAAGAAAACGTAGTAATTATGTAGCTCCAAGCACAGTCAAAATGCCAGCCATGAAGGATATTGTCTAAATCTTTACCATACTCTGAACGACACATCAACGAACGTCATTTCAACATGAAGTCAGTTCCTCAAAATGCACGTTCATCACCACTTCTTATTTTATCTGAAAAGAAAAAGTGGCTCAACAAACTCTCCAGTAACACATCTTTCTGTAAACTTGGAAGAAACTATACATAGCATAAGTATATTTCTGGAAAATTACATTAAAAAAAGGAACTTATTTTATCCAAAAACCTTTGAGGTAATTTATCCCCATTCAAATTCACATTAAACCCTTACTCCTCTTAAAAAACCGTTAACCAAATAACCGCGGAACCCCAAAAACTCGATATGAATGCATCATAGAGCTCACGTGCCAAGCTGTGTAATTTATCACTCTGCGCCGGGTTCCGCATACAAATGGTTTCAGAGATAGCTGCGGAATTCTGAAGTGGGGCATATTGTGCTCGATTCTGATAGTTGATAGTATCATCAGGGTTTAGAGAAAAGAAGGAGTGGTAATGCTATATGGGGTGGTCTGGATCAGTTACGTTCAGAGAAGACTGGCTGGTGCCGGATTGGTGGATGTATTCTGATGTATCTTTCAGGCAAAAACGACTGGTCCCATTTGAAAAATGACGAAATTTACAGTTACATAGTTCACTACAATAAATAAATTATGATACTCCTAACTAAAATATGGCATGGAAGTGAGCCCAAAAGACTGGCGGCATTGCCACGTTGTATGGCAATGCTTATCCTCTGTCCAGAGTAAAAGCCAGCCCTTGGAATACGCGAAGCATCAAGTAAACGTTTAGCAAATTTGGTTTAGACAACTCCTAAACTAATAATGTTATAAATGTGAAAATAACGCTAAATTATAACAGCCGCACGGGTCGATCTTCGAGGTTAAGCAACGCTTGCCGAGGTTGGTCTGTGGATGAGTGACCATCTTAACATAACGAGACTTCTCCGTGCCTGGTAAAGCACGTTAAACCATTGGTCCCGGCTGTCATTTGGAGATCTTTGGCAGTCGTTACGGATTGTCAGAATCCAGAAAATCTGACACCAGTCTTGCCAAAAAGTACCGTGTTCCCCAGTTAATGGGTTGTGGAGGTCTGGTAGGTAGCCGCTCTACATAAAATACTGGTATTCAACTGAATTCGGCTTGTCTAGAAGCCGACCCCAATATAGTTGGGAAAAGGCTAGGCAGATGATGATGAAATGTGAAAATGAGTTTGTTACGCTTTCAAGCCAAACGGATAAACGGATTTTCATATACCTATGTATTTTGTACAAAGATAGATAATACTCTCGAAACGGTTAGCAGCACTTTAAAGTAAAGTCTTACTTTAAAGACTTTACTTTTAAAAAAAAGTTGCCGAAAAGCCGGTTATTCATAAAGGAGGATTTATACTAACAACACGCGTGCGGCAGCTATTTTTTTTTTTCATTGCGCGTTTTTCATGTTTTTATTTTATTTTTACTTATTCCTTTATTGCATGTTATTTTTTTAGAATCGTATATTAATAATGTATCAAATACAATGTAAATTGTACCTAATAAAAAAAAAATAAGTATAGAAACGATCACTCTCGTATATAACCCAAACCCAAAGATTTTGGCTACCTACACATAAGGGTCACTAAAATCAATTCCCATTCCGGTACCTAAACCTTGATTTCCCTCTTTTGTGGTTAACAAAACCATCCGTCAACCCCGTCACTTCCATTCGAACCTAGGCGGAAATATTTAATCCTAGATATATTTTCTGTCCAAGTATTTCATTTCAATCTGTGGAGTGCCGAGAATAAATTGATTTCATTTCAAATGTCTATAGATTCAATTGGATTGTTACATTGCGAGTTCAAGCTTTTGAGGGAAAGAGGATAGATTGTATAAGGTGGGATAGAAAGGTGGAGGGTAGAAAATTGTGTTTATTTAGTTTTATTTTATACTAGCAGTAACCCGCAGTTTCTCTCACGTATTAACCGTTCCCGTTAAGATACGGGGATACAATATAACCTATGTTACTCACTGATAATGTAGCTTTCTCTTGGTGAAAAAGTGTTTAAAATCGTTTCAGTAGTTTCGGAGCTTATTCGGTAAAAACAAACCAACCTTTCCTCTGTTTAATATTAGTATAAGAAAAACAGAGAGAGCAGTGGTGGCCGAGTGGTTACGGCCCCGATTTACGAATTGTAGGTTGCGGGTTCAAACCCAGCCAGGAGCATTACTTTGTGTAATTAATTTCATCACCACTGCTCTCAAAACGGTGATGGAAAACATCGTGAGGAAACCGGCAAGTGTACCAGCAGTGGGAACATTAAAAGGCTGATTATGCTATGACCTGGGACACGGGCCTCCTCTCTAGGAGAGGGAATGGGCCGTAATCCACCACGCGGGTCCAGTGCGGGTTGGTGAATGTCACATGTCTTCGAATTTTTGGTTCTAGGACATGCCGGTTTCTTCCTTCACATGAAATATTGTCTACATTCAAGGAATAATTTCTTAATAAAACTGTAGTATAATTGAAATCCTTAAACTTTGCCCCAGATAAAACCCAAAAACCTGACCTAGAGATAGACCAAAAAGAATCAATACTACTTAACATTCAGTGTTGCCAACCGAACAATAAATATATTCGGGTCGGGAATCGAATCCGCTACCGCCAGCATTTAAACTGTTTGTTTTGTGGTTATGTTGGTACAAGATTTGAATACAAACGGTGGAATGTTGGCAGATTCTTTGGAGATCGGTTAAATTTCTATACACAACATTTTAGGGTAGACCTGATTTCTCAATGTAAGAGCTGGATCTAGATTCCTAGGAGTCTAAGTAAAAGTAGATAGCCTAGCAAACTTTGAGGAGATAAGATGTCTTACGAGTATATTCGAGACGATAAATAACTACTAATTGTTTTTTTCTAAAAATCTTACGAAAGATTCATGGTAAACATACCAACGTTTTCAGATTAAACCAATATTTTAATTAGCAGTTTAATGTAATGAAATGAATAGAAATGATGATGATAAGGTTAATATTATTAAAAAAAAACCTAAGAATTTTCATTAAAACTGAAATCCTTATCTAATATTATTCATTTATTTATTATTTATTTATTTAATACTTTACGCACACAAATGTACAGAGGCGGACTTAATGCCTTAGGCATTTACTACCAGTCAACAACAAAACAATAGACCTTAATTTTACCCGTATATCGGGTAAAATTAAGGTCTATTGTTTTGTTGTTGACTGGTGGTAAATAAAAAAGTAACAAAGGAAAATAAAAACACTATCGTGTGCCTTAAAGCTGCAAGGTGCATTTCAGCCATTTTGTCTGTCATATTGTTGTCTATATATGTATGGTCTTTCGATGAAATTTGAGTAAAGAGTTATAAAGCAAACAGTTTTATGTTTTTTAGAAACTGCCGCTTGCGTCTCTGCACGCTTGATTGGCGAAAATGATCCCAAAGAAATCCCGACATAAAAAAGCATCTAATATGTTATTCCAAACTATAATCTACCTCTGTGCCAAATTTCATCAAGATCCATTCTGTAGTTATTGCGTGAATACAATATTTTCGCGACTCTTGAATAGAAGGTCCCCACTTTTCAAACATAACATAGAACGTATTTAAAAAAAAAATCCTCTTGGCTTTACCGTAGTCAGAATCCCATCGAACTTAACATAAAATCATTCCTTAATGACAAAATCCAAATACATATACATATATCCAATATGGAACCAACATTATGGTATGTTATGTTTTTTTTATTTACTAACGTTATGTGGATCTTTATCATAAACAATTTGAATTTTGAATGAATAAAACATACCTTAACAAAAAAACCAATGCCTACCTATTTCCTATTTAACTCGGTAGATTTGAAAACCGCAACAAATCTATACGGACCGGGCCGGTCAAAACCACCTGAATTGGACCGGACCGGGCTTCATACGTTTTGATTTAATGCCACGATTGACCACAAATCTCGGTAAAGCCCTCAATTTTGGCCTAATTTAGACGATAACTGAGGCAGATTAATTTATGAGTCCAACGAAATTATAGATTTCGGGACTCGATTCCGTATTTGGCTCGTGGTTTTAATAACTGAGTTTTAGTTGGTTTAAAATTAGATTTAGTGGTTTCAGCCTTCAACTCTTCAGTTTTGTTTGGCGTGATTATTTAAATCTAAATAACTTTTTTATTCATGAACCGATTGAAATAAAATATACGCATAATGTTAAGTGAGACCTACCACGATACATCAGACTCATCACGTACACAACCTTAATAACACGTTCGTGGTGCGAGTTCCGACTCACTATATTGAGACCTTCCTCAAGGAGGAGTTTTGGCCGAAGGGTGTCGTGTATCGGCGATTCCGCGGAAGGTTATGTGACACCACGCAGCGTAACGCGCGAATATCTATGTTAGTCTGTAAGGTATATATGTTATGGGTCTTTGTTACCCGAAATAAATTATATATTATTTTAGGTTAGTTAGGATTTTATTATTTAGGTTAGTTAGGATATTATTATTTAGATTAGGATATTAGGTTCTGTTTTTGCCATTTGGCTACGGAACCTAAAAAATATCGTCAACACTGCGTAATTTTAAACTTCCAAAGAAATTATGTCTTTTCTTAAAAGAGATATCTCATAGAAGACGGTGTCTGCTAGGGCCATTGCCTGCGGAATTTGTTTGAAAGCATCACCGCGGCCCTGGAACGTAAAGGGCATTTCGAAGATCATGGAGTAAGCGTCTGACACTACCTTTCGCTCTTCTCAGAAAAAGTAATATCATGATTTCCCATCCTTAAGAAAAAACACTACGTAATAATGTCACAAAATAATAGGGTAGTTTTCTAAAAAAATCTTTTTAGTCCGTCAGATAGATTTCCAAAAAATATTGGAAACGTATTTTTTCTTTTTTCACATAAACAAAAAATGAAGACGATACAGTGCGTTGAAAACTCGTGTGACGTCACTACTCGCTACAATTTTTACCGGGCCGTGACGTCACACGCTCCCAATCCTGATCTTTGGTGCTTTTTATCTTCTTCAGTTTTTATAGCTTTGATAAAGGAAAAAATACGTGTCCAATATTTTTCTATAATCTCACTGACGGACAAAATATAATCATATATTTTTTACTCAGGCAATTTTTTTTTTTTACTCATGCAATGAGGAGCTCGTGGCCAAATTATAACAGCCGCACGGGTCGATCTTCTAGGTTAAGCAACGCTTGCCGAGGGTGGTCTGTGGATGGGTGACCATCTTAACATAACGAGACTTCTCCGTGCCTCGGAAAGCACGTTAAGCCGTTGGTCCCGGCTGTCATTTGGAGATCTTTGGCAGTCGTTACGGATTGTCCGAAGCCAGAAAATCTTACAGCAGTCTTGCCAAGAAGTACCGTGCTCCCCAGTTATTGGGTTGTGGAGGTCTGGTAGGCAGCCGCTTCACGTAAAATACTGGTATTCAGCTGAATCCGGCTTGACTGGGAGCCGACCCCAATGTAGTTGGGAAAAGGCTAGGCAGATGATGATGATTTTTTACTCAGGCAACATCCCTATTCTAATCCACTTACCATTCAATTCCCTCATATCGTCAGCCCTGTTCTTCCGGAAGTACCAGGTGACCTTCGGCTGAGGTTTCCCCTCCTTGACGGTGCAGCTGATGTTGACCTTGGCTCGTTCCAGCAGGGGCCCGAAGACTGCAGCATCAGCCAGCATCTTCCCGTCTCCTGTCACTACTTCCACTGACTTCGGCTTTACTGTGGACAAAGAAGAGGAGAGTGTTAATTTTTACTTGTTGTTTCTATGGCAGTCGTGTATTGTTACCCCGTAAAATTGTTAAAGATCTATCCCAAAAGAATATTCCCACTGCTGGGACACAGGCCTCCTCTCTAGGAGAGGGAATGGGCCGTAATCCACCACGCGGGCCCAGTGCGGATTGGTGAATGTCACATGTCTTCGAAGTTTTGGTTCTAGGACATGCCGGTATCCTCACGATGCTTTTCTCCACCGTTTTGAGAGCAATGGTTATGAAATTAATTGCACAAAGTAATGCGCCTGGCCGGGTTTGAACCCGCGACCAACAATATTTACTGGCACTATTTACTGTACAATTTTTTTTTAAATTGTTTTCCCAAAACTATCACAGGCTCTCTATGAAACCACAAAAATAAAACAAAACAGAATCACAACCTTTATTTCTATTTCATGTAAGGACCACGGAAAAACAGGACCTATAAACGAAATAGAGAAACGGGAAAGCCGTTAATTTGAGCCCAAGGGTCCAAACTAATGGGCTTTTGGAACATATGTAGCCAATTCATCACTTACCACGTAAAATAATCGGGGCAACCGCCACATTGAATAATAAAGCGAGGGTAGGATGTGTGGCGCCATCTAGTTGGCTTGGATGAACTAATTTGGGAAAAACAGCTGTGCCTTTCACGTGTTGGGTTTTAAATCAGGAAAACAAGCTCTAAAACATAATACCACTTTTGTACTCTTAAATAGAATAGAGACAGGAATATTACGTTCAGCCTAGCCATTTCCAAACTATATTGTAACACCAGGGACCTCGCCCCTAGTGTTAGTTACTATTCTAATGAATACAACTCGGTTTGAGATATAACTTCGCACTTATTTACGGTATCTGCCATATAAGAGCGCTACTACATGACTCTCATATAAAACAAAGCATATTTTCCGTATTCTTAATTCAAAATACTCTTTATTTTTTTGTCAGACACTTCTAAAGTTCTATCGACAAACTTGTCAGCCAGTTACCCGATGCCAAGGAGGCTACCATCGTCACAATATTGAGTTCGGCTTTCAGTTCAACAATATGCAGTTGAATACAAGTTTCTGCCAGCGCCTGGCTTCATCAGCGTGAAGAAAAAGAACCTTATGTGTTATTATAGGAACATTAAGGTTCCTTTTAGCTTCAAAATGTGAAGAGATAGCCAGCATACGAACAGAGTTACTTTGGCAGATGATGATGGATAAAAATGTTATTAAACTCTAGTTGAATTTCTTAATGACGAATCTCTGTAACTTCATAATAGTGAAATTTTTACTTTCAATAATAATATTCTTTATTTTCAGACAACAAAGATCGAGCGTGTTAGTAAACAATAATATAACTTATTACTAGTGTTAGTAGTTCAAATATAATAGAGAAAAACAGAGTAATAGTATTGTAAAAAAGACATCGCCAACTTAATATTTAGCAATTGTCCTTCTCACAAAACTTTTAATAATCGGGGAGTTGATACTCTCCGCCAAAGTTCTTAGAATGCTGTTGCCACTCGCCCGAAATCTTGACAACAGCGACGCGGTTTTCTTGCGAATGACGGGGTGAAAGCCGTCAATTCAGTTTTGCGCAAACATAGTAGAAGCGCTGCACCATCGTGGCAGTCCCAACAGCATCCTAAAAACATTATTATACTGTACGCGTAAGTCATCCAGCGTTCCTTTGGTATAGTTGACCCACAGATTCAGCCCGTGTAAAAGCACTGGCAATAAGCTTTAAAAAGTTATAATTATACTTGATTTTTTTTTTACTTATTTTATTTTTAAATTCATTTTTTGAATTAACGATAAATTTGGACATGAAATTAAATTGATTATGAATATTGAAATTTTACTTGCTTGCATAGCCATACTAGGTAATTTGACGAATTTATATTTTAATTTAATAGTATTATATATATATTTCTTAATAATTTGTATGTCAATTGGCAAAACATAATCACCTATGTTTACGAATAAAGATTCCGATTCTGAAAAAAAAAAGCTTTGTCGCATTGTTGCGGTCTATCCCCCAACCAATAAACGAATGTCTTTACCAACCCCATTAACTAACAAAGTCAAAGTCAATTAATTTATTCAACTAGACCATTAAAAGGAACTTTTGAATGTCAAAACATTTTAAAAATAAGTTATAGTGACTCTAGTTGTCCATTCGCAAAAGATAGATTCTTATGGAGAAGAATGGACAAGAACTTTAATAAAGAAAGTTCGTTAGCAAAAAGTGAATTATTCCCATTTCTCATTAAGTCACTTATCATTTTGTTGCATGTCGTCCAAAATGGTGAATGTAAAATGAAATGTCACTTGATATTCTTTTCATACGAATTGGTGAAATTGTGGACTGCATTGTGTGAGAGGAAATAAAATTGTGATACTATATTTTTATGAGAACTTAATGTGATATTTGAAGTTTAAATATTCTGTTGAAATCTAGGAAAAATCGGGATCTTAACTACTTACAATATAAAACGTAAATTTGAACCAAAAATTATAAACGTTTTGATACCTTCTAGTTACTAACAAATTTAAAATTGTCATCAACCCCAGCAGGCACTGACCTACCGTCAGTGCCTGCTTGGGTTGCGGAATTTGTTGGACAGAGTCACCGCGGCCCTGAAACGCAAAGGGCACTAGGAGGAACACGGATGGGTTTTAGTCAGTTAGAGTCTGACACTCGCTTCCGCTCCACTCGAACGGAAAAAATCACATGATGAAATCCCATCATTGGTAGTGGCACGCCGATTGGTGCCAGATAGCATAATCAGCCTTTTAACGTTCCCACTGCTGGGACACAGGCCACATCTCTAGGAGAGGGAATGGGCCGTAATCCACCACGCGGGCCCAGTGTGGGTTGGTGAATGTCACACGTCTTCGAATTTTTGGTTCTAGGACATGCCGGTTTCCTCACGATGTTTTCCTTCACCGTTTTGAGAGCAGTGGTGATGAAATTAATTACACAAAGTAATGCCCCTGGCTGGGTTTGAAACCGCTACCTACAATTCGTAAGTCGTTGCCGTTACCACTCGGCCACCACTGCTGCACAGATAGTTATTCAATAAAGTACATTGGCCGGAAAACAAATTATGGATCGTTTTTCAACACTAGAAAATGTAAAGGATCACGATAGATGTCAAATTCAATACATGTTTATGTCTTTCATTCCGTTTTTGAAATTAAGAATAAATAGGTAAAATAGGAGGATAAATAGGTGGGGCAATGACCGTTTTTTATACTTTAAAAATAAAAAAATTGTGGCCTGATGCATGTGACAATAATGGCGTACATAACACTGGCAATTCATCGGCTCGAAGATGAAATACAATAATTCATTAAAAAAAATAAAGAATACCTACTGAAAACATATTTTAAAATTCAAATTTAACAAATAATGCAGTAATCATTGTTGAAATATTAATATGAATGTCTGATAAATGTCATGTCATATCAAAAAAAGAACTTATTCGGCGGCTACCATAGTAATAATTTACACATACAGATGGTTAATGATACTAAATAGAAATTATTATGGACCCTATCGTACACAGCTAAATTAATAAGTAGGGCAAATGAAATAGTTACATTACTTATGAATTGAAAAAAAAAAACGAATAAAAATATATCAAACATTCCTGCCGTATGTATGTTTACTTATTACTAAGATGAGTTCTGATCTTTTACAATCTCTCAGAAAATAATATTTACTGAAGTTATAGAAAATTACTATTACTATTTACGAAACAGTTCAGTGCTCACCTGTACCGTCACATACGTATGACATAATAACGTTAGCTGATTGTATCTGCCGGTGCAGTGTTGTTTGCGACTGTACCGTTGTAAGTCCGTATAAAGCTGCCTGTTCATTAGTCGACTTTTGTCTCGAAAACAGGTCAACGTGTTAATTGAAACTGGTTTTTCAGGTAACAATGTTGGTATTTTGTGTTGAAGTGGAATTAAGTGATAATACAAAAGCATTTTTTTAAAATTAATTTGTGGCAAAATAATAACAGTTGCACTGTTCGATCTTTTTGTATCGAGAAAAGTTTTCAATACCGTGTTTTGAATACAACAGGGTTCTCAGAGATATATTCAAGCCTAACATATATTTTTTTCCACCGTCATAAATTGTATAGATTTGGCGAAAAATTTTTTTTGAAACAAGCCTGTTTGGTTCTTGTCAGCGCCTTAAGCAGCGTCTGCCGAGGCCAGTCCGTAGATAGGTGGCCATTTCAATTAACTAAGACTTTCACGCCTGGGAAAGCACATAAAATCATTGGTCCGGCTGTCCTTTGTGACTCTACGAATAGTCAGATTCCAGGAAATCTGAATCCAGTTTTGCTAAGGGGTATTGTGTAGGTTAGGCACACAGTAACTTGATGGCAAATACTGGTACTCAGCTGCATTTGGTTAGACTGGAAGCCGACCACAACATTTAAGGCAAAGAACAAAGCGGAATTAGTTACCACTAGCGCCATCTAGTGTGAGTCAAGAACCTACTGGAATTTTCTGTGCTAGAACATTCTATAATTCTCGATGCCTAGTCAGCCATAGAATAGAATAGAATAGAATACTCTTTATTATGTACACCATATAAGTTACAGAAAATATAGATGAAGAAAACATTACATAGGGTGACACAATGGGCGGCCTTATCGCTAAAAGCGATCTTTTCAAGACAACCTTTGGATGGATTTTAAAGAGAAAAGGAAATACAGCGCTGTAGGTAGCCTTAGGTGTACTAATTATACATACAATAAATACATAATATATATAAATATATACAATAATTAAATAAAATAAAATGATGAAACATAAAGCATAGAATCCAAATAAAATCGATTAAAGAGAGAGGTAGTGATTTTTGACCATGACCGATATGAACGCGAAATTTCTAGACCTTTCTTCACTGATATTATTATGTTCTGAAAATAACTGACGCTTTATTATACATAAGGCCTGTATAGACCAGGGGCCGTATTATGACATCTTAAAACCATCATGTTTTCTGTGTGAGAAAAGGATACTGCTATTCGTCCTGTATAGCTCCGTCTCTTTTTCACACCGAAAACATGATGGTTTTAATAGGTCATAATACGGCCCCAGGTCGAGTTTGTCCTGACTGGAAGCTTTAACATTTACATATATTAAGGCCACCATAGGCAAGTTCGGTTATGTAGTCTACAACCTTTTAAGTGTAAAGGCGAAAGCATTAAAAAAAAAAACAAGTCAGTATTGCAATTTTTTTTGTCTTACTTGTACTTTTTTTCTGTTAACCTACTGTTTCAATATTTGTAAATATGTGAGTACTATGAGCTTATTTAGAAGTTTACCTCTGCTGGTAATATTTGGTTCTATAACTAGTATACTTGGTGCATCGTCCTAACATATATGAAGTATTTTTTGTATAACAAACATTGTAAAACATATACATATTTGAAAATAGTAACTATTGAGTTTCTTGTCCGTTCTTCTCCATAAGAATCTACCTTTGCGAATGGACGCTAGAGTCACTTTATTATGTTAACTGTTAATGATTACGTTCAAAATGTGAGATGCCGTTTAATGGCCTAATTGAAATAAACGTTTTGACTTTGACTTTGATAAAACCCCAAGCTCATAAAAATAGTAATCCAATGATATATACTGGAATTTATACAGTGCATATTCTACAAACATCTCAACGCAGATACATTTGCCGTTCCATTAACAATAACATACCAATAATTTAGTATTACTGGCGATAGACCGATATTGACAGTACAATGAAATATCTAAACGTAACATTCCCATTCTCGACAGCTGCAGTCGACTCTAACCACAAAGCCTTCAATATTTAGAAGGAACGATTAAATTTCCAATTACTTAGAAATTGCAACGTAAGGCCAGCTGCATTGGTTGCGGAATGTTTGAAAGAGTCACCACGGCCCTGGCATGCAAAGGGCGCTAGGAGGAACACGGATGGGTTTTAGTCAGTAAGAGTCTGACACTCCCTTCCACTCCACCCAGGGCGAGAGAAGTTATATGATAATTTCCCATTAGAAAGCTTTCGTGCTTTTGGAGGTGGTACTCGGGAGTCCACCACCAAATGAATGAAAGTAGTAGAAAAGATATGTAGGTAGGCTTAAAAAAGAGCAAGCGACCAATTGATTAAGAATATTTTGAGGCTTCCTTGAAGGGTTTTCAGCAAAATAATAATAATAATTACGTTTATTCACCAACTCAGAAAAAACATCAGGTTATGATTAAAAAAAAAATCGTTAACGTCATATTATTCAGATTGGACCTAAATAATTGTCTAAAGTTTTAAACAAAAGCGCGTTGTTGGATTTTCAACGCTCGTTCTCGAGTCGAGACTTAAATTTGCAACGCGCAAATTAAGGCACTAATGTCACTCCACATATTTCACACCCTCAAGAATTTACATTCTAACCCCCTTTTAAGAAACAATAAATATGGCTAAAGTGCACCTAACATTTGACGCCATCTTGTTTCTGAGAGATTGCGACAAACATACCTCTCCACAAATTGCCGGAACACGTAAATATTTAACACATTTAGTCGCACCGTGAATGCACAGCTTTAGTTTAAATGAAATATTACAGACTTCCGTTGTGAGGAATAATTAATTGATTCTACTGTTCTGTCCGTCTTTCATCTCCGTGATTTCATATAAATATTCTCGAAAAAAAAAAATATTATGTTTATGTTTTTCTTCGTCTGTCAGGAAAACGACTGTCTCGTTTCAAGAGTTTTGCAACGTTTTTGTTCCTTGAATAACAAGGTAAAACGAAAAGACAATTAAGAAAACTTTGTATGTAATAACGACTAATTGTTGAAACACTCGCAAGTTTCACCATAATTCAATCTCAAATAAACAACTCATTACTCTGCACAACGAACTAAAAAGAAACTTCAAAATGCACTCACAATCGCTTTCATTACTAAATGAAAAGAAAATCCTCTTTGAAACACTTCTTCAACAATCCTCGAACAATTGTTTAGAACACAGTAAAATATCTCAGATACCAGACTTGTATCATTTCTAATTAATTTAAAACAGAACGACTTTAATTAACTTTGTGCAACTGATGCTTATCTGTCGCCTGCTAGTGGTGGGTAACGTCGATACACAGTTATCGATAAAGTTCGATAATGTCCGCTCCAAGTTGCTGTTATCGATAATTTGGTTGCACCTCGTTATATCTTTTGGTAGCACGTGAAGTTCGTTAGTTAAAATGAAATGCTGGAACTGATAAAGTTGTTTGCAGTTTTGCGGTTTGTAAATCGGAAATGTCGATAATGATGTTATGGCAGGTCGTTGGAGATAAAGTTTGTAGTACTTGGCAAACGTTCTTTTAAATGTAAGATGAGATTTTTACAAGGTATTTTTACATGTTGATGCTTAATTACATTGATTTATTATATTATATTTTTAAATAACTTTATATAATAATGCATGCAATAATAATTTGATTTATAATTAAGAAACATAATGTTGTGGTGCCCTAGCAGGGCTTATGAACGAAACTTATATTTGTAATAACAAGACCTTGTACACGATATGAATGCAATAAATAATGTTGTATGTTACCCTTATGACAAACTTGATACATATTTGACCAAGAGATTGTTATACGTTCTTCTATCGAGCAATAAACTTCTTGCCGTCGATACATTACTGTTAGATGCTTATCGATAACTTTTGACTACAATAAACACAGCACTATTAATTACTATCGGGCTTCAAAGTGTAATAGCACAAATTGAAAAACTGAAAAGCGTTAAACTTATTTTTATTTGCTGCAGTAAACGCTTTCCTACAGTTACTATCAACCTAGGTTTAGATTGGCTAAAGTACACACTTCTTTTATGGGGTATTGCGTAAAATTTTATAACAAAATACCAGTCGATATCCTTCAATTAAATGAGAGAAAATTTAAAACATGCATAAAACGCACACTATGTAGGCAAGCATATTATAAACTGGAAGATTATATCCTTGATAAAAATGCTTGGCTAAATGCCGGTCCTGCTCCACAGACTCAACCACTTGGGTAAACAAGTTAGGATTTTTTATTTGGAAGAGATGCTCGCCCTTTTTTTGTCTCATTTATTTATTCTTTTTTTTTATAATTTTATATAAATAATTAATTTCTAATAATGGGAATAAATAATTTCTCTTTTTTACTTGTATTTGCTTGGTCATTGTGAACCATAGTTTTGTATAATGTAGAAGCAGTTTATTTTCAAATATTGTAAATGTGAGTACCATGGAGCCATTTACAGGTTATAGTTTACTTTGTGACTTGAACTAAAATGGCAGTTGAGAGTATGTCATGCTCGCTCAAATGTCTCGCTGATGGTGGCGCGTGTGTCGGATCATTCGGTTCCCTTCAAAATGGTTGAGCTAAATGGTGCCGATACACGCGTCATGTTCGTGAACGGGCGCCGTCGGTTGAGACTGGTCACCTCTTAACTGCCTCTGACTTGTTTTAATCTTTAATACTTTGAATTGTTTTATAGTTTCCTTTTTTTTTTTTTTCTTTGCATTGTCCTCACACATAGAAGCACCAAGGATGTAACCAAAGTTATGTAATACAGAACATGATTTAAAAGAGTGTCCGTGGAGTTTCTTGCACGTTCTTCTCCATAGAGATCTACGCTTTGGAACGTGCAGATAGCTTCACCTCTTTCGACTTGACAATTCAAAAGTGCCTGTAAAGGGTTTATTTGAAATAAATGCTTTGAATCTTGAATCTTGAATCTTGAATCTATCAATTGATTGTATTATTAGAAACTTTTTACTTATTTTGTTTTCTAGTCTTGTTTTTGAGTGCGTATATTATTGAATCTAAAAATAAAATATGAAGTCAGAAGTTAATAAATGCCATTTGACAACATATTTGTATTGTCATAATTCTGAATGCATCTACAATAGGTATGTTCATTCCAGAGTGTGTATCCAAGCATAAGCAAAATCGGCCTTTTAATGTTCCCACTGCTGGGACACAGGCCTCCTCTCTAAGAGAGGAAATGGGCTGTGGAAGAGAGAAAAGTATGGAACACCGACAGTTGAGAGTGTCTCATACATTTTCATAAAATTACACCTGAATTCTGAAAGCGCTTAAATCTTCTACTGTCACTTTAACGTTTTATTATAGCGACGTCATTGCTATTTATAGTTTCTCTCGCTTCTTCTCTGATAATAAAACTTAAACTATTGTAAGCCGCACCTCTCAAGAAGGAGAAGAAAAACATCGTGAGGAAACCTGCATGTCCTAGAAACAAATACTCGAAGACATGTGACATTCACCAATCCGCACTGGGCCCGCGTGGTGGATTACGGCCCATTCCCTCTCCTAGAGAGGAGGTCTGTGTCTATGTCTATGTATAACTATTTCTGGATAAACAGGATTATTAACGCACACAATATCTGAATAAAATATGCATCTTCCTGACAAAATCCGTAGCATTAAACAATATAAAGTTATTTATTCTAAATTAACGCAATAATCTAAATTTTATAACACAATTTCCCTACCATAAATCTGACCTTATTTAAAAAAACATAAATTTTCCTTATCTCATAATAAGCCATGAAAAAGTCATAAGAGCCTACTTAAATTGTTTTGCTAAAATCAAAATAACAGCGCCCTGGAAGAAAATAACATTAAAAATAAAAATAATATCTTTTTTTACCTTTGCCTTGCCCTTGTCACCTTGTTAATAAAATAAACACGTCACTTTTGACAGGTATTGCGGCGCCATGACAGTTTGGGAATTAGCGCGGCAATTTTGACAGATACGCAATATTAAATACGTTATATTTTTTATGACTATATTTTGTTTCTTTGTTTTGTTTGACATGAATGTTTTAATAAACCTTTTGTGTGTCGAAAATGTGCCTATTTGTGCGAATTATTATTTTCTCCCTGTCGTACTAATAAAGAACAAATTATATTTATTTTGTTATAAATAGGGCTGCCATTCGTCCGGGTTTCCCCGGATTTGTCCTAATTTGGAAAGCGTCCGGGGAGCGTCCGGGTGGGGTTTTCAAAGGTGTCCTGGTAAAACTCGGACATTTTTTGTGCCATTAATTGAATATTTGAACAAAGCTTCGATCGTAAGCGGTATAGAATCTACTCGAAAGTTCGGCGCTACAGAATAGCCGGCGCTATAGTTTATATTATTAAAAAGCTGTAATAGATTATTATTAAACTGTAAACTTTTATTTTTATTCGAAAGACCTTTTTTTCGGATTTGGCAGGGAACAAAACAATTTCACCCATATGTATGGCTTTTTTAATTTTGTTCGGCGTCGGCAATTTTGATGATGGCAGCTCTAGTTATAAACAATACGTTAATATTTTGGTCACCTTAAAATATACGAGACTGATGTTTGATGCAACAATCATAATATCCTCATATATGGAATATTTGAATGTTACAAACAAACTTATTTTAAAGATAAAAATAGTTTTATTTGCCAAAACATGCGTATACATGTAAACATGCTGGATGCCACAGTACCAGTATTTTGTACGTACATGTTTCACCCGTAAGGCGTAAAAATTTATATCATTTACAAAAATCAAAATAAGAATTACAAAATTAAAACTTAAATTACTAAATGCCACAATTCAGATACGTAATAGTCAGTCATAAACATTGATAAGTCAGTAATATATCTATACTAATATTATAAAGCTGAAGAGTTTGTTTGTTTGTTTGTTTGTTTGTTTGAACGCGCTAATCTCAGGAACTTCTGGTCCGATTTGAAAAAATCTTTCAGTGCTAGATAGCCCATTTATCGAGGAAGGCTATAGGCTATATATCATCACGCTAAGACCAATAGGAGCGGAGCAGTCATGTAAAATGTGACACAAACGAAGTTGTGCGGACAGCTAGTAACAAATATGTAGGTACGAAGCCACGACTCGCGAGCGGAAGCCTAGTCAAAAATAAAATAATAGGCACATAACTTTCGTGCGAGACTGTACCCATGCGCAAACACACCCCCACCACTTTCTTCCAGCGTTCTTTTTACGTGACGCGTACTATACGCTACATGACTGCGCGCGGAGCCTCTTATAAAATCACAAATATAGGAAGAAATTGAAATCAAGTCTACATATTTACTTTAATTTATAATTTCAGGCTATAGACTTGAAGAAAACGGACTTATCAAAGCTGGTGTACATGGAGGCAGTTCTGAAGGAGAGCCTGAGGATCTTCACCATAGTACCAGTCATCATTAGAAAACTTGATAGAGATGTTAATCTAAGTAAGTAGATACAATTAGCCATAGTGTTCTGGGCACTTTTCCCGTTGACAGCGATGTGGACGAATTTTTCGATACCCTATGAGTCGTGCTCCCTTTTTACTCCGTTTATACATAATTATATATATATATATTTTCTATATTATAGCTTATTTAGTTGTATTTTGTAAATAATTTTAAAGAATAATCTAAATATATATAACCCAAAAGTGACTGACTGACTGACATAGTGATCTATCAACGCACAGCCCAAACCACTGAACGGATCGGGCTGAAATTTGGCATGCAGGTAGATGTTATGACGTAGGCATCCGCTAAGAAAGGATTTTGATTAATTCTACCCCCAAGGGGATAAAATAGGGGATCAAATTTTGTATGAAACTTTGTCAATTTTAAACCGATCGGGTTGAGAGTTTCAAAATCGGGGGCAAAGTAACTATTCCACGCGGACGAAATCGCGGGCAGAAGCTAGTTTATAATAAAATGTCATGCTATATAAGAATTAATAAAATTTATCATTCATAAAATCATTTATATTATAATAACGCTTGTCTGTTAATAAATCTCGAATCTTTTTTTAAAACAACTTAACTGCGAGTGCTTTATTATACAGTATGTTAAATAACAGAGGGCGATCCCTTAAATTTGTTAATCTATATCATTAATAGATTAAAATAAAAATATCAGAATAGAAAAATAAGCATAAAATATCGGAAAAAAAATTGACAATAAATTCAAAACATCCTGTTTAAGATCAAAATAGTAGCGCGGATTAGTACTTGTACTAGCAATGCCCAAACTGGCAAGTACGCGTGTCGTGTACAGAGTGTTGCTTTAACGTATCAATTTAACATTTTTAGTGAATATTTTAATATTAAAAAAAAAACATTTTGTTTTTGAATGATAATATTTTTTTATCATATATAGATGCTATACTATTGTGGGTTAACGGAAACGCCCTCTGTTAGTTAACATACTGTATATATATATATTATCACTACAAACACCTAGAAAAGGAGATAACCAATTAATGTAGACGTCCGCAGTCGGTTATTAATATTATTAATTTCTTAGCACACTATGACGATAAACCTGTCAGGCCTTCGTCACGAGTAGTTTGTATAAGCCACAATATTGCTGTTAGCACCGGAGCCAATAATGGCATATTTAGTTGTTCATTATAACTGCTACAGTTTAAAACTATGATTGATGCCTTTTGTTATGACATTGTATCTTTAAGCACGTTTGAATTACAAGATCCTTTCTTTAAATTGATTTGATTTTGAGAATTCCTTTATTTGATCACTAGTTGATCTGTGCATCTTCGTTTCTGTCACATAACATACATACATAATCAGCCTTTTAACGTTCCCACTGCTGGGACACAGGCCTCCTCTCTAGGAGAGGGAATGGGCCGTAATTCACCACGCGGGCCCAGTGCGGGTTGGTGAATGTCACATGTCTTCGATTTTTTTTTTTGGTTCTAGGACATGCCCGTTTTGGGCACGCCACTATTGTGGCGATAAGTCCCCTCTTTGAGGCGTGGCTGGAGAGACGTCACGGCGTTCTCACCTTCCGCCTGACACAGGTGCTCACCGGACACGGCTGCTTCGGGAGGTACCTGTGTCGGATCCAGCGGGAGGACACGTCCGGGTGTCATCACTGTGTGGATCGTCCGGAGGACACGGTGGAGCATACGGTGGAGGTCTGCCCTGCTTGGGCGGAGCACAGCCGTGTCCTCGTCGAGGCGATCGGCGGCGGCGACCTCTCGCGTCCGGCCCTGGTTCGGGCCATGGTCCGGAGCGAGGAGGCATGGGAAGCGGTCGCCTCCTTCTGCGAAGCAGTAATGCTAGCGAAGGAGGAGGCGGAGCGCGTGCGAGAGAGGGAAGCCCCTCGCTCCAGCCGCCGCAACAGAAGAAGACGCCCCGGGCGTCGGGAAACGCAGGGCGATTCCCGGCCACCGTAGGCGCGGGCCTGCGGATGGCGAGCTATGGGTGGCTCGCCGTCCGATAGCAACCAGGCCCGAGTCGACGGCGCGTCGTGTTCCACGCGCGCCTCAAAGAGCCGTCAGCAAAGAAGACGGGGCCCCATAGGGTCAGTGCCTGCTAGGGTTGCGGAATTTGTTCGAAAGAGTCACCGCAGCCCTGGAACGCAAAGGGCACAAGAAGGATCACGGGTGGGTTTTAGTCAGTAGAGAGTCTGACACTCCCTTCCGCTCCGCCCAGAGCGGGAGAAGTCATTTGATGATTTCCCATCCAGGAAAAAAAAAAAAAAAAAAAAAAAAGGACATGCCCGTTTCCTCACGATGTTTTCCTTCACCGTTATGAGAGCAGTGGTGAAGAAATGAATTACACAAAGTAATGCGCCTGGCTGGGTTTGAACCCGCGACCTACGATTCGTAAGTCAGGGCTTTTACCACTCGGCCACCACTGCTCCTATACGTCAACTAGCTGACTTGCGCAATTTCGTTTCTGTCACATTTTTCATGATTGCTCCGCTCCTATTGGTCTTATAAATGGACTAACACTGAAAGAATTTCACGTCGGACCGGTACTTCCTGAGATTAGCGCGTTCAAGCAAACAAACAAACTCCTCAGCTTTATATATTAGTAAGTATTAGTTCGATAAAGATTAATAAAATACTCGTAGGTCGTGGAAATGCTCGTGGCTGCATAATAACGATCATATAAAATGATTAAAGGTTATGTAACGCTTGCCTTTTGTGTGTGGATTTGTGACACGCAAAGTCGATAGTATTTGTGGATCTTTGGCAGTCATAACTTATTGTCAGAGACAAAAAAACGGACACCCATCTTAACAAGAACTATGGTGATTTTCAGTTATTGGCTTCTGGAAGCCAGATAAACAGTCGTTTCACATAAAATACTGGCAAACAGATGAAACCAATTTAACACCGACGCCCATTTATTTGGCAAAAAGCTAAGCATGATAATGACTGTTACTTATTTAAATAGGTAATCTTCAATAACTAAACAAACCAGAACATAATGCCAAAATATTCTACCAAACTATAGCCGCGTAAATAAATCATCATACAATGAAAACACCTCGACGCCATGACAGTGAAATTGGCGGGAAAACTGACAGCGTTGACATCTGTCAGTTAGTGAGCGTTTATGAGGGGAGCTATTACTCGCTGGTATGTTTAATTGTTATTTTGTACAATTGTTCGTGACGCGTTTCATTAGTGTTTGCGAAGCTAGTTTTGATTTTAGTGATTTACAGTGCTGCAAAATGAATTGTTTGAACGTTTTGACTGTTTTTAGGTTATGCGGTTATTCGTTAATGGTTTTATTATGCTGTATAGTTTTGTCATCGTGTACAGTAAATCGTTTTCTACATATTTATCTATATTTTTTGCCAAAAATAGCAAGTATTTTCCAGTGGCTCCGCCAACAAAAAGTGGAAAATTATCCCTCAGGATTGTATTACCGGGATATTAAATATTATTTCTCCTTAACAATGTATTTAGGTATGTTTATATGCCAAGTTTTGACAAAATACCTTTAGTTCTCAACTATTAGGATTTATTGCACATAATTATATCGAAATATTTTTGTGATTTCGAATGAAACTCGTTATGTTGAAACTATTTCACAACGAAAATGCTATATCCAGTTTTCTGCAATTTGATAAATTATTATTTTATCATCAAAAGCATATTCTGTTTGAACCCTTTTTCCTGTACAGGAATTTATTAAAAAATGCAGATTGTTGTTGTAAATTTATTTACATCAATTTATCACATAAAACTGCTGTAATATTCATTGGAATTGGCAATTCGCAAACTGCGCTGCCGACTGTACACCGGCGCTCTCATTTATATTCTCAAGTTGTACAGTAAATCACTCAAGTTTCGATATTCGTACAAGTTTTGGAAATATTTCGAGTTTACGATAAAATTTCAACTTTTGTCAAGTTCCGAATTGAGTTATAGTGGTTGGATGCACGTCGAAAACAGAAGCAAATGTGTTAAAATTCAATTTGTGTTTTATTTTATTAGAGATAGAGTTTATTTTTGTCTGGCAACAGACTCGTATTTCAGTATTGCCTGAAGGAAAATAAAATGTTTGTGAAATCGATTCTAAAATGCATGATACAGTTTTTTTAGATTACGTATCTGTTTTGGACTGGGATTCTGTAGTTGGGGATAATACTGAATACGAATAACTGTTCAAAATGTCAGAGTATTGGTGATCGAAAAACTGATAAATAGAATTACTTAGTCGCTTTATTTATTCGCTTTTTACGATGCAAGAGATACAGAGCCATAATTGGATTTGCTTCTATGCTTTTTGGCTTTATCAGAGTGTATGATAAAAAGCAAATTAACTTAATATGCCTTTTGATGCGAAGAGATTCGAAGACGATAATATCTATACTAATATATAAAGTTGAAGAATTTAGAAGCTCGTGGCTAAATTATAACAGCCGCACGGGTCGATCTTCTAGGTTACGCAACGCTTGCCGAGGTTGGTCTGTGGATGGGTGACCATCTTAACATAACGAGACTTCTCCGTGCCTCGGAAAGCACGTTAAGCCCAACGTCTTAACGTGCTTTCCGAGACAGCCGGGACCAACGTCCCGGCTGTCATTTGCAGATCTTTGGCAGTAGTTACGGATTGTCAGATGCCAGAAAATCTGACACCAGGCTCGCCAAGAAATACCGCGTTCCCCAGTTAATAGGTTGTGGAGGTCTGGTAGGCAGCCGCTTCACGTAAAATACTGGTATTCAGCTAAATCCGGCTAGACTGGGAGCCGACCCCAATATAGTTGGGAAAAAAGCTAGGCAGATGATGATATAAAGTTGAAGAATTTGTTTGTTTGCTTGATCACGCGCTACTCTCAGGAACTACTAGTCCGATTTGAAAAATTCTTTCAGTGTTAGATAGCCCATTTCTCGAGAAAGACTATAGGCTATATATTATTACGCTAAGACCAATAGGAGCGGAGCAGTCATGAAAAATGTGACACAAACGAAATTGCGCAAGTCAGCTAGTTTATGATAAAAACGGTACCTACTAAAATAATTTGTCTAATATTAATAATTGTCACTTCTCATTCTAACAAATTTAAAGGCAACTCGGCACAAGAGTATACCGTATTCTGGATTAAAGCAAAACAGATTTTTATACCGGGGACATGTTTCTTTTGATAGTTTTTCTGACTTTCACGTAGTTGAAGTCGCTGGCAGAAGTTACGATAACTATATACAAAAAAAAAAAAAATTAGAAATTAGAATTAGAAAAATTGCAAACTTCGTAAGATTATAAAATATCTGCTGATATTGTAAACTCTCGATTAATTGTTAACTGAACATTTGGAAAATAAAAAAAATAAAAATTGAGGCTTTAAAAGTATTCCAAATGTTCAGTAGACAATTTATCAAGAATTTGCAATCTCTCGAGATATTTTGTAATCTTTCGGAGTTTGTCAGTTTCTGGTGACATAATATAAGTTAGAATGTTTTAGTACTATTTGTTAGCGCCAAAACAAACTGCAACTAACAACATGAACCCGAACCATTTAACTGAAGAATAATCACCAATTCCACACTCAATCCACCCGACCTTCGAACAACCACAACAGCGCCAAATTACCGCAACTTGTTGAAAACCGTCGTCCATATATTAAATCCACCATCTTCCGTACTTAGGGGTCCTCATAAATTCGGAACGCCATGTGCCTGTAACGTTTCGCCTAATTACGGATAACGCGACGGTACAAACTTTTGTTCGGCTATATGTATGTATGTGTGTACAACGTCCAACGGATGATATTCCCAGGCGAATTTTTAGGCGAAAATTTTAATTAGGACGAAGGAAGTTTTGGAGGTACGTGATAAACAAAAGGACTTTAATGAAAAAGAAAAAATGAGCTTAACGTTGGCTAAGATTGATACTTGGATACGCTTTAGTGGCGCAATAAGCTCCACTCACTTTAGTACATCATTTGTAACATTGTTAACTTATATGGTGTACATAATAAAGAGTATGCTATTCTATGCTAATTATCTGTATTTTTCTTACCCAGAAAAATGGAATCCAGAATCCTAAGCCTCCGCAGTCGAGCTTGCCATCTTTAGACTAAAAAGACCATCAAGTACTACTTAGAAAAACAACCTCGATAGTGCTAATGATGATATTCCTCCCCAAACCTGATTGAACAATCATAATGTCAGATCTATAGATTTTTCATGAAAATAAAGGTTAATGATAGAATCTAATGGTAATGTCCCAGTTTTTTAGCAACCCGAAGTGTTATTGGCAGCAGATGGCTTTAAAAGCGTCATTGAGGAAGAGATAAGCTTTTATGAGGCCGCTAAGAATTTTTTGTTGGAGTTCGAAGTCAATGGGGGCTTTGGGGTAGTTACTTATGCATCGTTTTTATTTTGCTTGTTGTGAATAATTTGAACATTTATATAATTTCTATGCTGCTTGGAATTGCAGTTTTATCGTAAGAAAAACGTTATACTGTTTAAATTAGTTGAAGAGGAAAAAGCTAATAACAACCCCAAGTATGTTTTAACGATGTCTGGCTGTTTGAGTATTTTTTTGGCCTACCAAAATATCCTTTCATTGGCATTGTTCGTCGAGTCATTGAGCTCCTTATTGGTTCTAAGTTAAGCTACTCGACTACTGACCAAGGTTTGCACTGATTGGACAGGTCCACTCAAATTGGTGCGGTTCTTTCTTAAAAAGACCATTTCAGACACTGATCTGCATGGTCCTCATATAACGCTTTGTGATTGTGAGGAACATGTAGATCAATATATAGGGGGGTTCATTTCATGTTACTCTGGCGGTTTGAGTTCTTTATGCGGCCTACCCAATTGTCCTTACTTTTAGTATTATTCCTCAAATCGTTGAGCTCCTTAATGTTCTAAGTTTGAGCTATACGATAACTAACAAATGCTTGTACTGTATGGACAGGTCCACTTAAATCTGTGTGGCACTTTCCTCATAAAACTACTTCGGACATCAACCTACATGGTTCTCATATGATTTGACCAGTACAATTGTACGTATGGACTTTAAAAGAGAATTTGACCTCTGAGTTGGTTTCGGTGTTTCTTGTCAGAGTAGTCAGCTAGAAAACACCGGCCTCGTCTAGTTTATAACAGCCAAGAAGGATTGATGTGTAAAAGTGTTATTTACAACCTACTTACAAAATAAATATCATTTATGCCTGCCTTGGCATTTCAAAACAATAGTGGGTTTGGCTTCCTGTCTAACCAGATACAGCTCAGTACCAGTATTCTGTATGAAGCAACTGTCTTTTTTACCTTAACATGGTAACCTGGTTGATATTGCTATTATTAACTATTGTTTTAACATAGTATTGACTACAATATTAATGAGTAGTCTAAAAACCTTTATAATTTGGTTTAGAGTAAATAACCTTATTTGCTTTATTGCACCGTTTTTGCATTTATATAATTATCATAACTAACCAAATTATTTTAATAAGCATATTACACCTAAATGTACCTCATAACTCTTAAATTACCTAAGACAAAACCAAATTACCTTACAATTTGCATAACAAAAGTTTGCAAACCAATATGGCTACCGGATAACTATAAAGAACTGATTATATTGCCATAGAAACTTGTAACAGCTTGGAGCAAGCATAAAGTGTTCCTCAAGGTAATCTACTCAGACCCTTACTGTTACAACTTACACACACTAATATCGGAAAGTTATGTAAAGTTTGAATTAACTTTGATTGCGTGGCTGCTAATATTAATTTAGTGTTAGAATATACAGTTGTAGGAAATGGTGATTTGTTTGATAATAATTAAAGTGTTAGTATTGGTGATTTGACAACTTCCTATTTCCTAAATAATATTATGAATGTGAAAGTTTTCTTATTTGTTACGTTTTCACAACGAAAACGCTGAACCTAGTTTGAAAAAAAAAAAGTTTTATTTTTTTATTTTTCGAAATCAAACGAACGCAATTTAAGCTGCCGGAAAAAAAATTACACGCCGTTCAAAAACAAAGTTATTGATCACTGTACATTGATCTGTTCTTAGATGTGCATTATTACATTTTTTTGGTCTATGTGATTAATGTTTTTATGTTTGGTATCGATCATATATTGCTTATAAATTTGAGAAAAAATAATTTTAATTAATCATCTGTCAGAGAAAATTAATAAGCGGGTTAACACTAGCTTTTATCTTGATGCTATAATAAAGACTATTTAATTTCACTATAAATAAAACAGAATTATATTAAACATACAATATTACGAATGCTATAATGTATAATGAAATAGCATAAAATCAACGAAGCGTGCCGGATTTCACGAAGCCAAACACTGAAAATAATTAATTAATGGAAAATAAATTTCGTTCACCAAAATATACAGTAGGATTTAAAATTCATTTGACGATGCACTGAAAACAGGTTTTCCAAGAAATTATACGTAAAAGCTTTCATTATTAAACCTGTATTCTCACAAAAAAGGTAGGATCTTTGCCTACCTTTTTTGTGAGAATACAGGTTTAATATGGATCAAACTTTATTGAATAAATTTTGACTCGCCATTATTATTAAATGGTAAATAATTTTTATTTTGTAAGTAGGTTGTAAAAAACAGTTTTACACGTCAATCTTTTTTGGCCGTTATAAACTAGATGAGGCCGGTGTTACCTAGCTGACTACCCTGAGAAGAAACACCGAAACAAACTCAGAAGTCAAGATCTCTTTTGAAATCCATAAAATTGTACTGGTCAAATCATATGAGAACCATGTAGGTTGGTGTCTGAAGTGGTCTTTTGAGGAAAGTATCACACAGATTTGCATGGACCTGTCCAAACAGTGCAAGCATTTGTCAGTTATCGTGTAGCTTAAACTTAGAACTTTAAGGAGCTCAAAGATTTGACGAACAATACCAAAGTAAGGACATTTGGGAAGGCCACATAAAGAACTCAAACTGCCAGACTAACGAAATGAACCCCTGACATAGCGATCTACATGTCTTATATTGCCATTAATTCTTACTATTACTATTATTATAACGCGAAAGTTTGTATGTATGGATGTTTATTAATCTTTCACGCAAAAAATAACGAATGAATCTTGATGAAATTTGGCACAAAGGCTATTTTATCCCAGAAGTATGTTCCCTTGTGATAATTTTCGACATTCATGAGGTGGAACCGTGGGCGACAGCTAGTATTAAATAATTTTAAACTAGTGTATTTTTATCAACCAAGGACCAATTCAGACTACAAGCTGCCATAGATAAATTCATGAAAACTAAATAACGCTCAGGAAAATATTTTCAAAAAGAAGTAAATAATTAGGAAAGTATTCGTAGTAAGTAGGAAATATTTTTTATTTGCCATTTTAAATACTAATTAACCATATTACCAAAAAACTGATGACTTTTTTTATCTTTATTTGTGATAACGTTATAAAATTTCAAAGTTTATAGATATAAAGAGTAACACAGCACCTAACCTCAAGGCCTTGAAGCCTAGCCTATTTGCAATAGACGAAATTCGATAGATAGATGTACGTTTATATTGGTTAAATCTCATATTATTTCCGATCAATTTTGATTCAGCTTCCATTGTTTGTACTCTATATTTGTGTATGTGTTCCTGCTTAACCTTCCGCATAAATCCGAAAAAGAGCCAAAAAACTCTTCAAGAAAGAATGAATAATTTTTCTCATTCAAGTTTCAGTTTACCCAATCCCTTTTTTGAAGGAGGAAAATGCCTGCCGATAATCCTGGGCCTTCCCACCTTTTGACAATACGAAACTTTACCAATATTACGATTCAGTGCACGTGTAGACTTTAGTAAGGGTTCCAAGCATAAGCCGATGGGTTTAGTAGTGAATACAGTTTTGCAACAGAAATAGCCTCTTGGTTGTTTTAGTCTGTTATTATTTTCTACTTGTGGATTATCTTGTGATGACATTATGGAATTAGGTCGAATAAAACGATAAACTTTAGCTTGCTGTCAGTATTGACTGATAGCTGATTAAAGTCTAAACTGTCAGAATGTTTATGGTTGCATGAAGATTCTGACATTACTTCGTTTCTTAACTTTGTGTCATATGTGCTATTCTAATTGTATAATCCAAAAATATTTTGTTCTTTTGAACCTCGATTCACAATAAAAACTGAATCCACTTTACAATCGTAAATGAGAACCGATCATCATCACCTCTCCAAGCCTTGAAATTGGCAAAATCATCTACAGTTAAACGATGGAGCCATAACACGAAAAAAAAAAGATTCTGACAGTTCGTTTCTTGACTATTTTGAAGAAACAGTCACTTTATTGAGTACTCTAAAGACCTGAGTTGTTTCATTCTTTATTTGTTCTTTGTTTGAAAAATAATTCAATACGTAGCTTATTGGTAGTGGAAATACTTATACGTAATTTGATGGTGGGTGCTGATGAGGTGCTACGAAATGATTACGGATTATCCGATAATTTCGGATAGCTTCGGTTACAGAAATAAAATTTTCATATGACTAAGCAATAGAACTAATAAACACCCATGCAAGTGACACGCGCGGGTAGTGTGACGGCAAGGCCGGGCAGGAAAACCTGTCATACTCGTAACGTGTCTTATGTAGATTTATTGCATAATAGCATAATCAGCCTTTTAACGTTCCCACTACTGGGACATAGGCCTCCTCTCTAGGAGAGGGAATGGGCCGTAATCCACCACGCGGGCACAGTGCGGGTTGGTGAATGTCACATGTCTTCGAATTTTTGGTTCTAGGACATGCCGGTTTCCTCACGATGTTTTCCTTCACCGTTTTGAGAGCAGTGGTGAAGAAATGAATTACACAAAGTAATGCACCTGGCTGGTTTTGAACCCGCGACCTACGATTCGTAAGTCGGGGCCTTTACCACTCGGCCACCACTGCTCGAAACTTATTGTGACTAATTGAATTTATGATTATTTTATGATGCATTGTCTGTAGAAATGACTCTATACTTTGACATTGATAATTTTTGTTCCTATTACTTTTGACATACTGAGTATATAATTAGTGATTACCTCAAGCATGATTATTATTTTGTTCCGCATGTAACCATATTTGTACGCCTCTTGGCATAACATAGCGAACTATTAATTTAATTTAAGAACTGTATTTTCTACCCATATTACTCAAATAAAAAAATGATTATGACTATGATTATGATTACTCCGCCCCTATCCGAAATTATCTGAAACCTTTATATCGGATTCTGGCATGGTTACGGATAGTTTATTATTTCGTATATCCGATAGTTTCGGTAACAGTTACGAAGCTTCTTAACATCCCTAGTGATCACCACCGAATACCTTTTTTAACTTCTTTTTTAGAGAATCAAGCACGATGTCTCGATATAACGATATGTATGCATATTTCCATTAACTCTTTATCGTCTTCACTGACTTTACCATACTATTCTTTCCCCACTAAAACGTCTATAACTATACATATGTATATCGTTTGAATATTCCTAATTCCTCGGTTATAATCCGGTAAGTCAAGGCTCCCACTTGACCGATATTATACACAACTTGGCGGGAATTAACGCCTGTTAGCCGTATTGTACGAGAAGCTTTACACAATACAGTGAGAGCAATATTGTTTGGAGTATCACGGCTGTGTTTTGTGAAGGGGTAGGTAGGAGTAAAGCTCCATCACGACGGGTTGGGAACAGGGCTTTTGTTATTATCTTCTTCTTTTCTTGTCAATTGTTATACACTATATTACTAGATTTTAAAGCACAGGTCCGGTCCTGCATGGAGTATTGCAGCCACCTTTGGGATGGCTCAGCTAAATACCAACTTGCCGCACTTGACTCGGTGGAACGCAGGGCTAAAAGGCTCATTGGTGACGGAAAACTGGTAAATGCCAAGCTTCACAGCTTGGGTTATCGCCGTAAGGTCGCCTGCTTGTCAGTCTTCTACAGATTGTACTTCGGTGAGTGTGCCCATGAACTCCACGTCCTCATCCCACCGGCCCCCTTCTACCATAGGACATCTAGATGCACTGTAAGTTACCATCCCTACCTTGTAGCTATTCCACCAATTCGCACCAAGCGTTTTCAATCATCTTTTATAATGCGCACAGCAAAGGAGTGGAACTCTCTGCCTGCGTCTGTGTTTCCAAACGCAATTCCACCCTAATCTCTTCAAAGTTAGAGTGAACAGGCTCCTTCTAGGTAAGCTCATTCCATCGTAGACTTTGTCTCTGTCACCTGTGACCTAAACTAGAGTCAAGAGCAAATCCATTTCACAATACAAAAAAAAAAAACTATTTTTTTTCCCGACCACTATTGAGCATACACAACAACTATCAAAAGCCCAGAAATTCTAGAACCTCTCCATGGAGATCGATTCCAAAACATCTGGTATAGTTACTATTACGATAACACACGTATTACGTCGTACGAGAGTATTTTCATCAATATTGACCAAAAAAGGTCTTTGAATACAATCTCAGCTTATGTAATGATGCATAAGCATAATCAGCCTTTAACGTTCCCACTGCTGGGACACAGGCCTCCTCTCTACGAGAGGGAATGGGCTGGTATCCACCACGCGGGCCCAGTGCGGGTTGGTTGTCACATGTCTTCGAGTTTTTGGTTCTAGGACATGCCGGTTTCCTCACGATGTTTTCCTTCACCGTTTCGAGAGCAATGGTGATGAAATAAATTATGTAAAGTAATGCGCCTGGCTGGGTTTGAACCCGCGCCCTACAAATTCGTAAGTCGGGGCCGTTACCATTGGGCCACCACTGCTCGAAGTAACCGACCGTGTAACGATGACGTATCGACTATAAAGCACGCTTGTCTATAAGTAACCTATTCAATCTTGGCTTACATAGCCACCAGTTATACAAGTACCTATCAAGAAACACTGATACTGACATAAAGGTAATCCTTTATTCCTTAGATAATATTCGTACAATAAAAGCAACAGCACGATACCAAAACTTCAGTTGTAAGTCATGAATAAAAAAAAAATCGCAAACAAAATAGCCCTAATCTCGCTAAAGCAAACACCCAATCACGGCCCAGAGAAACACCAAGACCAAAAAGACAAAGACGCCAAATTAAAAAAAAAAAAACATTCTACCAACATCATAAAAAAAAATCCAGCGTAACATTATTATCCCATATCATGCGCTCATTTAATAAGGTGCTAACTTGTCACACCCTTGACGGGGGTCTCTGTAATCTGATAATTAAGTTTTTTAAGCATTTTGCTTGAATTAAAACTGGATTTTCATTAGCCCGTGTCATATTCAGGGGTTTTAATTAACTTCGTATATGGAGGCTTTTATGGTATAATTTTGTAAAGACAAACATGGCGGACGTATGTCGAGGGAACCTTCTGAGTGGGGAGTGTTGATAAAGGTATTTTTATACGTGTTTTTAAACGAGTTTTTCAGCTGTTAGCGTTTATTTTATGAGTTTTGATAAGTGGATTTCTAATAAGTATATAGGTGAATGTGTGTTAATGCATGAGACTGACAGCGGCATTATTTTGTAACAAGAAGAGTGTTTGTACTGACTGATGAACTACTAATAAAGCAATAGAGATATGTGAGTCCTAAACAAAAATTATAAATTTAAAAGATGAAAGTGTTGTTTGTTTGCGAACAACGCTTTCATCCCTAAATACCTGAAACCGTTGCTTGATGACATGAAACGCTTAAAAAAAACGAAGTATGGGAAATCTTCAAATGACTATTTGTGCTCCGACGGAGCGGAAGGGAGTGTCAGACTCTTACTGACTGAAACCCATCAGTGTTCCTCCTAATGCTATTTGCGTTCCAGGGCCCGCCCGAGGCGCGCGAGGAACACAGCGTGTCATCAACTCGAGCCTGTGGCCGTATTACGAAGTGTCAATGCTATCATGATTCGTGTGAGGGAAAGAGATAGTGCTATTCGTCTTGTGTAACTCCGTCTCTCTCTCACACAGAAATCATGATGGATTTAAGACGTCATAATAGATCGCCTGGTTGTTATCGGACGCCAAGTTACCCAAAACTCGCCATCCGCACGCCTGCGCCTACGGTGGGTAGAAATCGCCTTGCGACTTCCGACGTCCAGGGCGTCTTATTTTGTTGTGGCAGCTGGGGCTCGAGGTTTGCCTCTTCCTCACACAGTCCAACTTTTCCTTCACTAGCATTACTGCTTCACAGAAGGAGGTGACTGCTTTCCTTCCCCCTTACTTCAGACCATGGATTGAACAAGAGCCGAAAGCTGTCGATCGCCTCGACGATGACACAGCGTTGCTCGGTCCAAAGATACATGGGACTCTGGAGACGGTTGTAGGGTGCTTAAACGCGAGCGAAGCCATGGACAAAAGCTAGTTATTTCTAATTTTTATGATAGTACTAGCGACCCGCCCCGGTTTCGCACGGATGCAATGTAGATACTAATGTTTCTTCTACTACAATATGCATAATATATATAGGATATAAACCTTCCTCTTCAATCACTCTATCTATTAAATAAACCGCATCAAAATCCGATGCGTAGTTTTAAAGATTTAAGCATACATAGGGACAGACAGCGGGAAGCGATTTTGTTTTATACTATGTAGTGATGTTGTTATTTTCAAGTCTTGAAGCAGACCTAGAAACAGGTAGATAATCTGGACGCTAACCTCATGAGCTGGTTTGTAGTGGTTTAGGAAATACATACCTCGAAGAATTTGTGGAAGTATTTGCTCTGTATAAGGTCAGTGCAAATTAGGCTAAGAAAAAAATCAAAGTCTTCAGCTACATAAATACACCAGGCACCACGTGCAAAAATAATCCAGCAAAAGTCTTTTACATCTTACAAAAACTTACAATTTTTTACACAGTTGCGAGCTCTTGTAGATTTATAAAAAGACAGAAAAAAGGATATGCAAAATAGTTGTACTGAATGTAGTTTTACTGAAGCTGTTCTATTATGCAAGCAGTGCTTACATTTGTAATAGCGAGTTACTAACAGTTTTTGTAATGGATACGTTAGTTTTTTTTACAAGTGAACATGGAATATTTTGAGTGTTTTCTAACAATCCTGCCAGAGTGTGTGTTTCATGATAACTGCAACCTAGGAGTCAGTCAAGAGTGAATAGGTTACTTCTAGACAAGCGTGCTTCATCTTCGACCACATCTTCGCTTACCATCAGGTGAGATAGTGGTCAAACGCATGACTAGCAATTGTAAAAAAAATACTTCTTTTTTTTGGATGAAAAGGACTTTTCTATTCCGACTTCTAATATAATATTATAGTTCTGAATGACAATTTAATTATGTGAATTTTGAATCAATTGACTTTTGAATTATACTATTTGACTGCATAATAATGAATAAACTGGACATTACTTAATTTATTTTTGACTATAAATTATTTGACATAAATGATTATTTATTTCTTGTGTATTTTGTAATGAAATTTTAAATCACTGTAAGTAAATGCAATTAAATGTAGTTTTTATGAATATTAATTAAATACCTTTAATTTAATTAGTCAGTTTAAGTAAACGCATGTTTGACAAATAAATTATCTTTTATCTTAATCTAAAATACCGTTTATTTATTTAGCCTTCATACACTTAGGTTCAAAGGCAGATATAAATATAGACATTGCTATACATATAACTGTGTTCTAGTATTAGATAAAAGCTTAGCATGTAGATAGGCGCGTGCTCTGAGTCGTGTTTGTATGTGCATTGTCAACCCAGAACACACAAGTCACGTCATCATGGTTTCAGAAATGCTCATGGAGCCATGAAAACAATTGTATTTGTGTTAAGTGTTGTTCAAGTGAATCTTGTAGCTGAATAATAGCCACGAAGGCAGATCTTGAAGGTTAGAAAAGAAGAAGAAAGAATATAAATTTATTTGGCACACACAGATACACACAATGTAGATACAAATACAAGGAAACTTAATTTTAAGACAGTAGCATTGCCACCCGCGATTGCGGCAAATAGATCCAGTTCAGCAAAATGCCAGACAACTAGGAGCTTCCTGACGCTGGTTTTCAACTGAACCTAACGTTGAAGTTTACGGATGTAAATCAGTTATGTATGATGTTAAATAGGTATACAGGTAAATAGATACATACATATATGTAGATGTGTAATGAGCGATAAATAATAAATTAGGTATCTTGTGGTAAATAAAATTTCTATCTATACTAATTAGTAATACAATAATATACACTAGTATATATACTAATATTATAAAGAGGACAGATTTGTATTTTTGTATGTAACGAATAAACTCAAAAACTACTGGACCTATTTCAAAAATTCTTTCACCATTACAAAGCTACATTCACCCTGAGTAACACAGGCTATATTTTATTCCTATATTTCCACGGGAACGGGAACTACGCGAGTAAAACCGCGGGGCGCTGCTAGTGTAAAATATTTCAGTATCTTATTTTAGGTCTGTGGTCACGTCAATACTCATAAAACATTTTTTACAAGAAAAATAAGAGCTTAATAAGACTGACGTAAATGATGAAAACATGATAAAAACAGACGAGAACGAAATCCATGGACCAACAAAAAATGTAAAAAAATAATAATTACAATTCCTCCCCAACCGGACTCGGCAAGCAACATCATAAGGTGGCCAGATTTGTATACAAGATAGGAGAGATACTTAATTAAATCGAGCAATATTGGGCGGGGCTACCGGGCAGCATGGCTGTGCAAGTTAGAGCAATAACGAACCGAGAGCTACGTCTTCGAAACGGGAGACTTACGTTGGAGCCAGGAGAGGAGCGATTGTAAGCTATCAAAATATCTGATAGGGTTGCGAAATTTGTTCGAAAGATTCACGGCCGTCCTGGAACGCAAAGGGCAACAGGAGACCCACGGGCGGGTTTTAGTCAGTAAGATTCTGACACTCGTTTCCGCTCCGCCCAGAGCGGGAGAAGTCATTTGATGATTTGCCCATCCAGAGAAAAAAGAAAAAAAGGCCATCTAAATATTGAGAAAGACACTGTGACTTTGTTAAATAACAACGTCGTATCGCATGCTTGATGAGAAAATTTCCTAGATCTCTGTTGTTCCATACTGTTCATTTTCTTTGTAAACAAAACATGCTTTTTTTTAAACAGTTGTGCAAAACATGCTCTCAATAATCATTACAATTTATGCTTTGCGTAACAGAGAAATAAATGAATTTAAAATTCAATTAATATTCACTACAAATTTTATCTTTTTTCCAGTGAAGCAATCAGAACTAAAGTCAGAATTGATTAGTCAGTTTCCAAGAGCACTAACTCAAGAACGTTATCGGCTAAGGTAAAGTAAATAATCTAGAAAGACCCATATTTGTGTGAATTTAAAATTAAATTTTTAACTGGGTACAGGCCACATGGTATTTGCACATGTGGGCGCAAAATGTGTGTGAAGCAGTTGTTCAGCAGTGGGTCAGAACGGGCTAGTAATAAAAATAATAACCGGCTAGTTCTACTAGTTTCTCAATCCGCTACCTCCAACTTTACGGCCCCACAACAACTTCTGTTTTCATTAAGTGGACTTTGGACTCTTGAATTATTGTGTGCGAGTTTACAGCTGAAAACTATTATCTAAATTATTGGCGGATCATGTTTGTAGAGGTCTCGCTTTGTGCTACTACCCTAGTATTACTAGTCTAAGTTAGGAGCTGTTTAATATGGGTACTGGTATAAGGAATCTCCTTTTACCAGTTTCCAAATTAAATCGAGCTGAAAAGAGATTTCAGGCTTATGTTTTTTCGTCCTCTGTAATGGTAAATTAGTAATCTAAAGGGGGTTACTCCTCATGGCATCATACTCGTGCAAATATTATAACTGACTATAACTGACTTGAATGTGGATTTTATGTTTATGCCACAACCACGCAAAAATGGCTGAAGGCATTTAAACTAAATTTGGCACACATATGTATATTTCCTATCATGGAATAACATATTGGCTAATTTTTGCCCTGATAATTGATATGGCCCAGCAAAATTGTGGTATAAGTGAAAATTTAAAGCCACTGATGGATGAGTGCTAAAGATCCACAAGTATTAATATAATAATAATTCCGGGGAAAGTAAGTCAGTAAATTTTGTTATGAGACAATTTAACCTACTCACTGCGACACTACTTTATTACAAAAACTATCATACAAAAAAAAAATCTACACATATAAAGTGTCGTCTTAAACAAGTTTAAAAACATGCTACCCGACTGAACGGTCCAGATTTATTAAACGAAGTTAGCTCTAGCGTTTTCATGTGCGATTAATGCAACCATTATGTATCTTCTTACAACGATAGTCGTGTTTGTGGGTCTAACGTAGCTGGAACTGGGGCAAGAAGGGCGAGGTTATAGTGCGAGCGGAAAGCGGGTGAGTGAGCGGGAATTGGCAGTGTTGAGACCGCGTGGTTTTTGGAAGAAGAATTATTGTTATTTCGTTCTGGTGATGACAGAATCCTTTGGATTACATGGTTTACACCTCATCCCTAAGGGTGAGGTCCTACAGGTAGCGGGAATGGTGCTTAGGTGCATAATAAATACATATCCACCACTCTAAGCTACATAATATTTGTGAGTTTAATGCTTCGTTTAAAATTGAGTGCTTTTCTGTATTTTGATTGATAGTGAGTCTAGTCTGTAGCCCAATTTGCTGTCAAAATAATTACATTGATGTTACCAAAAAATTTGTACTCCTAATTTTATTTGTAATTTGGTCACGGTGTATAATAATAAGTATTTCTATTCGATTCTACCATGAAAATACAGTTTAGTTCAGAAAATAGCAGTCCTCAAAGAGGTCAATAAATTTTGTATTTCTTTTAACCTCTCTGACACTGCTTTTTATTTAGGTTGAGTATACACTCACGTAATTATCGCTGCAAGCTACTGAAGGCGTTCACATTCTTTCACCTATCCTTTTAATGACCTAGCGAAAGATGTACATACATCAGATAATTGTTGACATATTTAAATACGACGAGCGAGACGTTCACGCAGTAATCGCTACTCGCTAGCACTACTACCGACCCCGAATGGGCACATTGCAATGAGCTAGGGGCTTAGTGCCAAACACATGGTTTGTGTACGAATAAATTAGTGTCCTATTGCCTTGTTTCCAACTTTGAGAACTGTTCCATAGTTTCGTGTGAGGATGGATTCTTGTAGGATTTGTATGAGACAGTTTTGATATGAAGGACCCACGGTAATGCGCCACCGTTACATAGGGTTATCCCACCCAAACCATCCATCCCAAAACGTTTTAGGAACACATTCATTGCCCGTTATTCCGGTCTCATCCAGCTTTAAATGCCATTAAAAGATTGGACGTGTAAAAGTGTTATGTTCTTTGTTCAACCTACTTACAAAATAAATATCAATTGTCATTTAATCATTGTGTGTACAGCTAAGGAGTGGGATTCCCTGCCATAGTTTGTTTCCTGATGGCTATGCTCGTTGTGTCTCTGAGGGATCGCATCAGAAATGAGGTGATCCGTCAGAGAAGCAAGGTCATCGATATAGCCCACCGGATTAGTAAGCTGAAGTGGCAGTGGGCTGGTCATATTAGTCGCAGAACCGACAACCGTTGGGGTAAACGAGTTCTAGAGTGGAGACCGCGTCTCGGCAAACGTAGTGTAGGACGTCCTCAGGCACGGTGGAGTGACGATTTGCGCAGGACGGCTGGCAGAAACTGGATGCGAGAAGCCGAAAATAGATCTAAGTGGCGTGCAATTCGAGAGGTCTATGTCCAGTAGTGGACTGCAACAGGCTGTTGATGATGATGAATGATAATGATTATGAGAACTGATGAAGCTCTTAAATTCCTTGATCATGAATGTAGGGTTTTTGTATGCACACATTATGAAGTACAAGGAACAAAAATATTACTGTATTCTATGGTCTCACAACCAGTGACAACAATTTCATATTTTTAATTACTACTTGAAAGTTTTTTTTTTTCTTTAATATATTTTTAGCAATACAAGGCTTTTGGCCAAGGCGTTCGTTTTTTTTTTGTGTTGAGCGTTTTTGTGTGGGGTGAAATATTGTTACTTTCTTATGTATTACATAGGCACCTACGTACCTACAAACTTACATGTATTTTTAAATTCTCCCCGACATACATATTTCTACGATACTTGACCGATGCCATTTCATGTGCTTTCTAGGTCACGAGAAGATCTTTCTAGCCATTCTCGAAATGATGCATGTTCCTTTTAGTTATTCAATATGCTCCATCTTGAGAGTATGTCTTATTTTTAAGGGCCGAGCCATATGGTAAATTTAGAAATAGCGAATACTGAAATAATATTTAAAAATGCGAATATAACTCTTGTTTTGTATGTTTGCTACGTTTTTATCTATACTAATATTATAAAGCTGAAGAGTTTGTTTGTTTGTTTGTTTTGTTTGAACGCGCTAATCTCAGGAACTACTGGTTCGAATTGAAAAATTCTTTTTGCGTTGAATAGACCATTTATCGAGGAAGGCTTTAGGCTATATATCATCACGCGTAAGCCAATAGGAGCGGAGCAGTGATAAAGAATGTTTTAAAATCGGGGATTCCACGGGGACGAAGTCGCGGGCAGCAGCTAGTGTCTAAATATAATAGTTTGGCGATTGGGCTGGATTGATGATGATGAAGATGATGATTGGGCAGTTGAGGTAGACAACAATTTGAAACACCAATTTGTAAGATGTAGTGATCTCTCTTTTATTAAATATTGCCTTACTTATGTATTCGTTTTTATAGTGGAATTAGTGTTTGGTCTACAATCCAAGAATTAATAATCTACCAATGGTGGTGTAGCAGAAGCAATCTGATGTTATGGCATATTATTTGGCACCGAGGGTATAAATACAAGTGGTACGCAGCGGGGACGCCTTCCCTGGCTGGGGGCCTTAAATTCATTTGAGGCCACCACAGGATTGCCCGGTTACGCAGTAACCAGCCGTAGTGGGCTGAACAGCGAGGGGGCCGTCAGTGTGATGTATAATGGCGCTTCTTAAATTTTGATTTTTGTATCTGTATATCAGTCATAGCCAATTTGCTCCGATCCTTCAGGACTGGTTCAGTTTGGTAGAATAAGCAATTCGGTGATCAAATCACGGACGCCACGCGGGGTCACGTTTTTGGACCAAACAACAATTATTTGTTTGTTAGATGTAATTGTCCGAAAAAAAGTTTTTCATTCAAAAAGGCGGTAATATTACATACTCTTTTTACTTAAAACCAAGTCGCACTTATCTTGAGCATCCAGCCGTAATAATCCTGAATTTATTTTAAAACATTAAGAGCTAAAACTTTAATGTTTAAACTGAATTCATTATTCGCTTAAAATGCTTTAATTAATCCCAACTAAAGTTGTTTCGATGTTAATGTATTCACAGATGGTTAGATAACCTGTGTTCTAGATAATTTGTTGAATTGTAAAAGCGTAAAGAGATGTTCGTTTTGTGAGTTAAATTTAAACGTAAACTTTTAATAGAATAATTTCTTTAGTAGAGCAGCTATTGACTTGAAATTGGTTTCTGTCTCATTATTTGCCTAGCTTTTTCGAAACTATCAAATCGCTCAGCTGAAAACCAGTATTTTACGTTGAGCGCTTGCCTTCAGATTTTCTGGCTCCTGACGATTCGTAACGATTGTCAATGATCTACAAACAACAGGCACGGAGCCATTTAAGATGGTCACCCATCCACAAATCGTACTTGGCAAGCGTTGCTTAACCTTGAAAATCGACCCATGCAGCTGCTATTATTTAGTGACGAGTTCAATGGAATTACTGTCTAAAATGACATTAGATTTCTATTGAAATTATAAAAAATCATAATCAGCCTTTTAATGTTTTTTTGTTGCTGGGACACAGGCCTCCTCTCTAGGAGAAGGAATGGGCCGTAATCCACCACGCGGGCCCAGTCCGGGTTGGTGAATGTCACATGTCTTCGAATATTTGGTTCTAGGACATGCCGGTTTCCTCACGATGTTTTCCTTCATCGTTTTGAGAGCAGTGCTGATGAAATTAATTACACAAAGTAATGTGCCTGGCTAGGTTTGAACCCGCGACCTACAATTCGTAAGGCGGGGGCGTTACCACTCGGATATATTGAAATATTTGTCTCTATAACCTCAATTTTTCTTGATATACTCGTAAAAGTTAATAACACTAATACTATATTTACGCGGTTTTATACAACCACAGAAATATTTATAAAATAACTCAACAGTGTCACTAAACACCGGAATCCCGTACAACATAGAATGTAACGCTACAATAAAACAGCCACATTAGCAGCGCCAACACCCAACAGATACGTTCTCACGTCCGCGGACATGCAAATTGTGCATGTCACCGTATAAATAGCCACCGTTACGCGGCTAAGGGGGCGGTTACACGGGCGACTGTTGCCCGGCAACAGTTGCTGGCGATAGATAAACTTTCTTTGATTTATAATAAAATAAAACTTTAAATCTAACTACTTAAATAAACTAAAATCTAAATAAAACTAAACTAAAATCCTTCTAACTAGAATATGACGCCAAAAAACTCGTCCACATCGCTATCGACTGTAAGTGAACCCAAAATTCTAGCAGCATTGCGGCGTTGTATGGCGATGCTTATCCTATTTCCAAAGTTGATTAAATGCTTAAAGTTGCTATAATCGAATAGACATTCTCTAATCCAAGGCATTATTTTAAAGGAATCCAGTTCAATCTTCAACGTCTAATGAAATAATTTCTGAATACATTTAGCATGTATTTACTTGCTTCATATAATACAAAGGATTCTGTAAATACTATTGCTTCCATGTTGACCAGCGCGAGCCTAAATTATTTGTTAGTGTAGCATTATTTAACATGTCCAGCATTGCCTCACGATGTAGCGGAGTACCAGTATTTTGCATGGAACGACTGCGTCCTGACCTTAACCACCCTATTACTGGGTAGCACAAGACTCCTTACTCCAATACTGGTCAAAATCAAGACTAAAGACATTCGTCAAATATTGTTTTACGACACAGTTTTTGACAAGTTTTTAGCAGTTTACGTTATTATTTCAATTTTCTGTAAAAATTGCTGTCTGCACATCATAGATTAAGTGATGACTGCTGCCTTAAAACCAGGAGGCAACACAGTTCAGTTGCCCAGAGACAAAACTAAAGTTGCCCGCATAACCGGCCCACAACAACAACGGTGCCAGTAAAATGTACGCACGGAGCGTATTAAAGCGATATAAGTGAACATTATCAGTGCTTGATGCTATTATACTGTTGAATTGATGCCGTAGAGTATCTAGAATCTGGATAAGTTCTGGACTATTAAGTCAGAACTGGGTTTTATAAAATTGCAAATAATGGTAATATGACAATCAGAATTGACAAAAGTAGAAGTAATTATTAATTTTGGATAAAGGGTTAGATTACCAAATTTTGACTTGAAAAACATAACCTACTAGTATGTAACAATTTACATCTTAGGTGTTTTAATTCGTAGTGGTTTGCCCCTATTGTAAACGTATATTTGTGCCTATTAGTCTAAACCTGTTCTGTCTTTGACTGTGGGAAGTAGATATTAGGTTTTCCGTACTCCTCTGCTGTTATTTTCTTTGCGAGATCCAAGATAGGTGAATCGTTTCTCTGGCACTCACTGAGGTTCATTGACTTATAAATTTCAATTCTTATTTTTATTAAACAAAGCATTATGATGTACTGGTTGGTTTAAAACAATCATTTTAATCGGTGCTGAACCAAATGTTAGCATAGAAATCTCTTAAGGTCCGTCTAAAATATTTACAGTTTGAAATCTTTTAGAGAAGTGCAAATCCCAACTTTCTTATTGATTGTGTGTTTTTACAAATTTTTTGGGTGAATATCATAGTTTTATTTCGTTTATAAAAACTAGAACAACTGTCGCATCTAGAATGCAAAACAATTCAGGTTGCATACAAATGCAATCCTATCACGATGCCGCAGCCCATCCTGTACCTATAGCTAATAAATACGTGCAATTTGTGAACATGCTGTACCTATACGATTTTGTATGGACTGATACACAGTGCAGTTTATTGGTGTCATCTCTTAAACAGTTTACTTTTATAAGCGAAAGTTATGTTTGCGTTGTAAAAGTTCCATTTCAATAAAGTTTTATTTCCAATACAGGTTTTTTCAGCGGGCCAGTCTAAATGACCAGTGGCCGTATTACGAAGTGCCAATGCCATCATGATTCGTGTGAGGGAAAGAGATAGTGCTATTCGTCTTGTGTAACTCCGTCTCTCTCTGACACAAAAATCATGATGGATTTAAGACGTCATAATAGGTCGCCTGGCTTTCTAAACTGCATGCCCGTGTGTAATTTCCGTTTTAGGGTTCCAAACGTCCATATGAAAAGCCCGTACAGCTAAGAAGTGGAATTCCTTACCGAAGTCTGTCCTTCTTGATAGCTACAACCTGGGGTTCTCTATGTCAAGAGTGAATGGATTACTTCAAGGCAATCGTGGTCTGTCATCGATCACGTCATCACATTCCACCAGCCGTGCTATTCTGAAAAGTTTATTTGCGAAATCACTTCTGAATCCGCAGAGAAATCATGTGAAACTCTTTAGTTTAACATGATTTCACTGCGGAACGCCAGAACAGACAAATGTATAGAAAAACACTTGACCGTTCACACTCGACGCACTAACGTAACATCGGTTGAGTGTGAACGGTCAAGTGTTTTTCTATACATTTGTCTGTTCTGGCGTTACGCGACCGATAATACGTGACGCATGTTCCGTCAGATATGAACCTTCCCTTAATCTGCGCAGAAGAAGTCGCGGGCGAAGTACTAGTAATCATCATAAAAACCGATACGCCCACCGAGGATTCCGTACAAATTTGTGGATACATATTATAAAAAGTTCAGATTATAAAGAATATATTTTTTATTATTTAATAACAAATGTATAGATTTCAGATTTGTCTCTGTACTGGTTGTAATATAAGACGATATTACTTGCCAAATTCAACGGAAAGTACCTCATAAATTTTAATTCCCTTGAGAGTGTCAAAATATACGTCTTCTTGCGGCATAAACGGCCTTATGTTTTTTTTACGTTAATATAGAGGTTTAATTTTTTCTCAACTTCAAGAGACTTGAGTACCTATTTGGTTTTAATTTCAATTTGATACTTCCACGCGTTCTCCAGATAAAGAGTCTTGACAGACGGTCAGACAAACAGACGGTCAAACAAACAGACGGTCAGACAAACAGACCTTCAGACAAACAGACGGTCAGACAAACAGACGGTCAGACAAACAGACGATCAGACAAACAGACGGTCAGACAAACAGACAGTCAGACAAACAGACGGTCAGACGAACAGTAAAGTCCTCTAAGGGGTTCCGTTTTTTTCCTTTTGAGTTACGGACCCTAACAAGAGAGTAATCCTCTACAACGCTAAATAACATACATATATTAAAAGAGGTAACAACAAATTTAACAAACAACCTTTCACCGACACTCCCCAAAAATACAACCCCACAAAATTCTCATCCGAAAACTATTCTGAAATTCAATAAAGTAAAGCGAGTTTCGTGACGTCATTCGCTTGTGACATCCCGCCCTGCTTAGGAAGCGTACAAATATTCCACGATATGTATTATTATAAAGGAAAAGATGTTTGCAGTTATGTTGCGGAATGTAGGACGGTTTATTTTTGAAGCAGGTAAAGGGAGCTTCGATGGTTTAAAAGTTGAGATGGTGAGTCTAATTTTCTAACTTTACTATCAGCGGCGGTAGCAGTGGTGGCCGAGTTGTAACGGCCCCGACTTACGAATTGTAGTAGTTTAATTTCATATAGTATTGATTAATTTCATCACCACTGCTCTCAAAACGGTGAAGGAAAACATCGTGAGGAAACCGGCATGTCCTAGAACCAAGAATTCGAAGAAACGTGACATTCACCAACCCGCACTGGGCCCGCGTGGTGGATTACGGACCATTCCCTCTCCTAGAAAGGAGGCCTGAGTCCCAGCAGTGGGAACGTTAAAAGGCTGATTATTCTAAAGGTATGCTATGAATGTGAGTTTGTTTGTTTTATGCCTTTCACGCCTAAACCTCTAAATCGATTATAATAATTATTTCATCAATGGAAAGCTACATTGTCAATGAGCAACATAGGCTATATTTTATCCCAGTATTCCCACGGGAACGGGGACTATGCTGGTAAAATCGCGGGGCTCTGCTAGTCACTATCACTACATAGTATAAAACAAAGTCATTTTCCGCTGTCTGTTTGTCCCTATGTATGCATAGATCTATAGAACTACGCAACGGATTTTGATGCGGTTTTTTAGTGTTATAGATAGAGTGATTCAAGAAGAAGTTGTATATGTATAACACATGCATACCATAGCAGAGATGTAGTATCAGCATTGGAACCATGCGAAGCCGGGGCGGGCGAAAATTTGGATGGATGGATGAATATTTGTTACTCAATCACGCTAGACCGGCAGAACGGATCTTGTTGAAATTTGTTACGGAGATAGATTTACTCTGGAATAGTACATAAGTTACTTTCATCCGGGGAGTATGTTCCCTTGGGATAATTTCGAACATTCACGCGGGAGAAACGATAAAGCAAGAAGAGATAAAGGAAAATATGTTTTAGACTATGTTGCGAGGAGTGACGGAATATTACTGAATGTGGGATGGTTTATTTTATAGCAGTTGAAGAGTTGGAATGGTTTGTAAGTTTGGATATTGGTTTCGGGAATGTCATTGAGTTTAATGAGAGTTGGGGAAAAAATATAAAATAATCTTTTAAAGGTTGAAAAGATAGCAATGCCAGCAAGTTGGCCGGCATTGAAATGTCAATAATGGGAACTTTATCAATCTGCCCATGCTTTTCCCAATTATGATGGGATCGGCTTCCAAATGAATCGATTGCAGCGACGTACCAATATTCTACATAGAGCAACTGCCTATTTGATTTCTAAAACCCAGTTACTGGGTAAAATACTCCTTGGCAAGACCTTGACTGCTGCCAGATTTCCTGGCTTCTGATTACCCTTAACAATCAACGGGGACCAGCAGCTTAAAAGTCAATCCCGTTCCAACGTGGACTCTGTTTAATTAATACTAGCTTCTGCCAGCGACTTCGTCCACGTGGAATAGTTACTTTACCCCCGATTTTGAAACTCTCACCCCGATCGGTTTAAAATTGACAAAAGATAGACATGCTGTTTCGGGATATTTTTTAGATAATTTTATGTAGAACATTTCCGTAATACATGATTTCTATGTAACTTTAACCATTAAGGCTACACACGCGACGGAAGCTTAAAAAATGGAGTAACTTCTCCCGTTTTCCCAACATTTTCCTTCACTGCTCTGCTCCTATTGATTGTAGCGTGATGAAAAGTATACTATAACCTGCCCAGGAGTATGAAGAATAATTGCACCAAGTTTCGTTAAAATCGGTCGAGTAGTTTTTGTTTCTATAAAGAACATACAGACAGACAGACAGACAGACAGAAAGACAGACAGACAGACAAAAATTTTACTGATTGCATTTTTGGTACCAGTATCGATCACTAATCACCCCCTGATAGTTATTTTGAAAATATATTCCTTGTACAGAATTGACCTCTCTACAGATTTATTATAAGTATAGATTAGTTGGGAGTGTCAGGCTCACTCAAAAGTCTCTCTGATGGTGGCGTTATGGCGTATGTGTTTCATTCATCATTTGGCTCCGTCGGCTGGGACGGGTTATCTCTCAGCTGCCACGGTTTATTTTAATTATTTGTACTTTAAATTGTTCCTTTCACTCTAAATACCTGTATCATACACGTCTTTCTACATCATTCTCACTTAAAGGAACAATTTAAAGAAAACAATGTATCCACAACTTTGGAACAATTGATTGATTTGAGAGTGTCCGTGAAGTTTCTTGCACGTTCTTCTCCATAGAGATCTACGCTTTGTGTGTGTGTGAATGAATTAAATAATACGCGATAAAAATTTAAAACTCCTAAATATTTCAGACAATGAACAAAAATACAATAACACTTCATTCCACACAAATAACGTTGTACCTCAGGATCGCAAACACATTAGTGCGGTGACGTTTGTATCGATAACTCAGGGTATCGCGTTGGCCTATCGCCACGTCTTGCACTCCACTAATGCGGTGGGCGGGGTTGGTTATCGATATTCTGTTATTTATCGATGCTTCCGAAAGATTTGTGTTGTGGAGTGCTGAATTTATTTGGACGTTTTTAAACTGGTGAAAAGTGGAGTGTGAATTAAAGTTTTATAGGCATTTTATATTTGCACTAGCTTTTTCGCGCAAATCCACCTGCGTTAAAGTAACGTATACCTACTCTTCTATCTTTGATTCAAAATCAATTAAAATTGTGTAAGCGATTTTGATTTGAAGGCTTAACAAACCACCAAACAAATAGTGAGCATTCAAATAATAGTTATTAGAAAGAAAAAATAGAAAACTTGATCAAGTTACACTTATTAGTTGTTTGGAAGACCTTCAAACCATATACATTTTAATTTATTAGTATCTGCAATCTTCATGGTTCTAGCATTTTGACGTATACCTAGCTATTAGAAGCAGCGTTGAGTTTTATATTTAAACACACTGGAGGCCCAAATAAAAAAGTAACCAGCTTAAAAAACTCCTACACAATAAATAAGTACCGAAAAATTATTCACAGCCAAATAAAAAAAGTAATCTATACTAATATTATAAAGCTGAAGAGTTTGTTTGTTTGTTTGTTTGTTTGTTTGAACGCGCTAATCTCAGGAACTACTGGTCCGATTTGAAAAAATCTTTCAGTGTTAGATAGCCCATTTATCGAGGAAGGCTATAGGCTATATATCATCACGCTAAGATCAATAGGAGCGGAGCAGCGATAAAGAATGTTTTAAAATCGGGGATTCCACGGGGACGAAGTCGCGGGCAGCAGCTAGTATAAAATATATCGACAGCGCGTGTCCCACCCCTACTCCGGTTTGGCACAGGTCTGGCTGTCAGAGGCAAACCCACAATGCATCGTATTTTGCCATTGGCAAATCTAAACAGTAATATATATCTTGCATTTTTACCAAGAAAACAATTCTTAGGAAGCCATAATTTTACTCAAGCTGTGAATTTAAAGGGTAAATAACTAGATATATTCGCGTATTTTAATACTAGATAGTGTGTTTGGTAAAATGGCGACGAATTGTTGAATATCCGCTGTGCAGTGTATAGAGTCTAATGGCTAAATAATATCAGCTGCACGGGTTGATCTCCAAGGTTAAGCAACGGTTGCCAAGGTCGAAATGCGGATGAGTGACCATCTTAATATAACGAGCCTCAGTGCCTCAGAAAGCATGTTAAGCCATTGATCTCCGCAGTCAATTGTTGATCTTTAGCAGTCTTTATAGATTTTCGGAAGCCAGAAAATCTGACTCCAGTTTAGCCAGTTAATGGGTTTGTGGCATACATTGACATTCTGTCAGCAATCATAATTATTGTTATCGCAGACATATTGTCACTATAATCTAAAAAGTGTCACTATGTAAAACTGTATCTCAAAGTTAAATAAAAATTATTAATAAATTAAAAAAGAAATGCTCAATTAATCTGTACGAAACGCGCAACAGACGAGGTGTTTTTATTTAATTCATTTTCAACACTATATTGCATAAATTATTTTTAAGCGACCACATTATTTATTTAAATAGGGAGAGATATATCTCAAATGGTCGATACTAGACAAAAAGAAAACAGAATAACATAAAAAGCTTTCTTTGAAGAGACTTATTTAAAACGTTTGAAAGTTAAAAAATGAAAGTTTAAAACCATAAATGAACAATGAATGTTTAAAACGATTCGAAAAATATTTTATTTCAAAGAAACCACTATATATCACAAAACATTTCTACAACTACAACAAAAGATTTTAAAATAGAAAAAATAAATACGTCGATTCACAATGCTTCAATTGTCTGAAAACTTTTACTAGATTTGTTGGTTTTTCGTGTAAAATTCTCCAATTTCAATAAACGTTATAAGAATTACAGACATTAGAAATAATTTCATAATGTTTCAGAACAATTTCTTTTACAAAGATTTTAATAAAAAACTTTGGACTTCTTAATGGCTTTTTACATTTGATTCTGTTAAGTCTTCGATGAAATTGAATGGATTTTCGAACTTAAGTTTTATTTGCTCGGAATTTCTCTTTGAGCAGTGAGCAGAGATCTAATTCGGTCTTAAATTCTAGGATTTCTAAATAGGACTTCGTATTATTTGTGTGTTCAGTACATACTTTACCCAGGGTTGCTAAATTTGTTCGCAAGAGTCATTGCGGTCCTGCAACGCAAGGGTCATTAGGAGGATCACGGGTGGGTTTTAGTCAGTAAGACAGTCTGACTCTCCCTTCCGCTCCGCCCAGAGCGGGAGAAGTCATTTGACGATTTCTCATCCTCAAAAAAAAAGTAGGTAGGTACTTCATAGTGTTGGTGTTAGTCTCGGGTATAGTTGTTTGAATTTTTGAATGTTTGGAAAATCTCTTGGTACCAAGTTGTTGGGTTGTGGAAATCAGATACGCAGTGTCTCCATGACGAAAATACTCCTGTGGGAAAGGAAGCCGACCCTGACACAGTTGGAAAAAGGCTAGTCAGATTTTGTGAAAAGCTGTAAGATATTTTTTTAAACTGTTTGCCGATGCCATTCTTAATAATTTATATAAAAATCGGTGTAAAGGTAGTGTTTTGAAGAAGATTGAGATGCAGATTTTACAATGTTGTATCTTCGATTTGAATTTTTTTTTTTTTAATATGAGAATTCTTCTTATGTTAAGCAGTTACATAAGTTTCCTTTATAACAAAAGTAATTCTAAAGCTAATAACATCGTCGACCATATCATGACCTTCCACCAGGTGAGATTATGTTCAAATACAAGTTACTAAAAAAAAAAACAAAAGAAATCAAAATTTAGGGTGACTTCCAGACCAGCGTACTCTTGTTCCACGTACGCCTCATAGAGATATCAGCTAAAAAGGCGGGCCCCCATAGGGTCAGTGCCTGCTAAGGTTGCGGAATTTGTTCGAAAGAGTCACCGCGGCAAGTAAAAAGACGGTTGTATTTTTTTGTAAATAGTTTTTTTTTTCACTTATTAGTGGTACAAAGCCGGGGATCAGTGGTGGCCGATCAACGGCCCCGACTTACGAATTGTGGGTCGCGGGTTCAAACTCAACCAGGCGCAAGACTTTGTGTAATTAATTTCATTACTACTGCCCTCAAAACGGTGAAGGAAAACATCGTAAGGAAACCGGCATGTCCTAAAACCAAAAATTCGAAGGCATGTGACATTCACCAACCCGCACTGGGCCCGCGTGGTGGATTACGGCCCATTCCCTCTTCTAGAGAGAAGGCCTGTTTCCCAACAGTGGGAACAATAAAAGGCTGATTATGCTTATGCTTATAGTGGTACAAAACACTTACCAATCACATTAGTATAAACAATAAACAAACATGCGATTTCAGCAATCCCGAAATATTTGCTATCATTTATTGAAGAGTTCCGTTTCCTATCATCTCTCTTCTTCATCAGATCTTCACCAAACTAGAAAGTGATCACGTTGAAATACTAAGTTGCTCTTCCAAACCATCGTAAACATTTTTTTTTTCATTTTGTATCGACAAGAGGGAATGAGAACATCATCAATGTAGACTAAGCCACGCATATTAGAGATAACTCAAATATTAGCAGTCAGATCTCAATCAACATTTTAATTGGATTACAAGACAAGCACCAGCTTTTGAATGTAAAAATAATCATCAAAATAGGTACACCCAGTACAAAGTTATGAGGTAACACACCTCCTCCTTTTTTGGAAGTCGGTTAAAAATTATAGGTACTGAAGATGAAAAACAAAATACCACTACATAGTTATAAAGTCACAAACTAACACGGAACCCTTACAAGGTCCCACTCATCTTTGCCAAGCATCTCAGCAAAACATCTGGATACACTTATAAACCTTGCGGTCTATTAATTCATTTTAATGACGTCAGAAACTAGTATCGTTAGTGATCGCGAGTCGTCTCGTTATTTATGAAATACTTTCGATCTGAGATCGTTATTGCTGAAACGCTGTTTTCGTGTTGCGGAACGAGGACGATACGATTTTAGAGGTCGAGGAATTTGATAGCTTTGAAGTTACAAACAATATGATTTCTTTCTTTTTTCAAAAATCGCTCACAGTAGCTCAATGCTGTAGAGATTTTTAGCCAGTCTCTACTTTAAGGATATTTTGAATCGATTTGATCTCTCGTAGTTTCAGTGTTTTGGCGATTATAAGGCATTAATCATGTGATATTTTGACAGCGTTTATGCAACAAAACCGATATACCAAGTGACAAAATTTATTCCATTCCAGATATTAAAGCCGACTTTAGATTTTCTCAAGATATTTTTTTACTTCACCCTTTATACTTATGAATTAAATGAATTTCAGTTTTTAAGTCGGTTTAATTATTTTAATGGCTTTTTTACGTCTTGACTGCTTTTGCCACACTTTCGCCAAAGCATGTCACTAGTCTAGAGCCTCTATGCTTTATTTAAACATAAATCTTATTAAAACTTGTTCATCTCCATGGTCCCAAAAATCGAATCATTACATATTTTAAATCACTGAAGTTTTGTCTAAAAGACATCTAAAGCCATTTGTCATACCTAACACGAGATTAAATAAACCTACAAAATGAAATGCAGTCACTATCTCTATTTTTAAACATCGAATCGTAAACTGTAAACATCTCTTAAACCTATAATGAGATGACCTCACCGCTCAAAGCGACTAAGGCATAATTATGTATCAGCATTTCCATTCGTTCCCTATTTACAGTGCATTGGACCACCCACTACTTGCTCCCAGAAAGCATTTATGAAATGAAAAAAAATCTCCTCAAAAGAAAATATCGAGGTTTGGATTTACTAAAATTATGAAAAGGCTTTTCAAGTAAAATTAATAGCCAAGGTATATTGGGGACATTTTTTCATGCTTTTGTGGCTTCCTGTCTTGAAAGGAACCTGGTATGATGGAAAATGTAATATGTTTCGTAATTGCTTCAGTTATATTTTCATAAATTGGATTTTTACTTTTTTTAGAGATGCCTCGGAAGTGCTGCATTGCAAAGTATGACAGGTATTTTCCAGGATGTTGATTTTATTTGAAACTTTACCATGGATATTATTATTCTATTATTTTAGCCTATTCAGTCGCACTGCAGGGCAAAAGCCTCCCTTCCTTCTATTCCTGCCGGCTTGACTGACGGCTGACTACCCTGAGAAGAAACACCGAAACAAACTCAGAGATCAGTCTCTTTTGAAGTCCATACAACTGTACTGGTCAAATCATAGAGTAGACCAATCTTGTCAATAAATGACGAGGTCATCCTGCAATCTTTGCCTGGGTCTGCCGTGATACCAGCGGGCATTTTCTAGGACCCATTGTGGTTGTTATAGTCCATAAATCGCTCGACAACGGTAGACATGTCCGGCCCAGTCCCATTCAAACTAAGCTGCTTTTTGGGTTTAGTTGGTAATTTGTATTTTGGAGTACAGCCTCGTTATCTGCCTTGCCTTTTCCCTACCATATTGGGGTCGCCTTCCAGTCAAACCGGATTCAGCCGAATACCAATATTTTACGTGGATCGGCTGGCTACCAGATCTCCAAAATTCATTAATTGAGTAACACGATACCCCGTGGTAAGACTGGAGTCAAATTTGACTTCTGACTATCCGACGTCGATGTCTGACTATCGATGACGTCCGACGTTCTGACTTACGACCGTCAAAGATCTACTATTGACAGCCTGAATATCAGTGTTTTGGAGCGTAGCATTATGAAATAAATCAGTATCTCAGAAAGCCGCGTTCCACTGCTCGGTGATAAACCTCAAGCTTGAAACTCTGCTGAGCTCTCAAAGACCAGATTTGAGCAATGCGGTGATCAAATCCTCAATCGTCTCAGCAGAGGATGATATGAGAAGGATGGAGAGAACGCACATTTCCATCAATAACTTTACGCGTATGGCAAATTGGAAGCTCTCCTTTTATGAGAGCCGTTATATTTTAGTATTCTTACAGGGTTGAACATGGTATGCTAATAGCACAATTTCACATGAAGACAAAAGGACACTACTGGGATAGTATTACGTAGTGCACCACAAAAGTTATTATAAGTATTATTTCCCTGTCAACATTTTAGAATCTTTGCAATGATCCTGAATCTGACGCGTTCTAGGAGCCGATCGTTTTAATTCGTTTTTCTCAATGCCTTTGTTTATTTTATTTGTAAGTACATATGTATTTATGATTGTATTTTTCCCTCTCCGTTTGTCTTTCTTTTAAGTTGCACCTGCCATGTCTCTGCATTACCCTAAAGTCGACCGATAGAAAATGCTTATGGCATTAAGTTCGCCTTTGTACAGTTTTTTTTTTACTAGTGCATAAAGTTTTAATAAAGCTGTGTACCGAATTAGAGATAGATTCATACAGTACAAAATTTATTATATTATTCCAACACTTAGCTTTTTTAAAGTTCCACGTCATAGGGATCCCGACTAAACTTTAATCATATTTTTATATTGCTATTTGTATCAGTACATTGTTTCTTTCATATTGTGCCTTGACATATTTTGTCGATTTTTGTTCATACGACATTCTCAGACAAATAATTTCCTCCAATAAATCTTCAACCCCGTACACAATTAATAGTGCGAGTGTCCATGTCCATATTTTTGGCTTTCATCCAGAAAGTTTTGTGCAAAGCAGCGGCTTCAGCGCTTCAAGCCAACAGATAATCACTACGAACCAACGTCTTGGCAGAAGTTGCGACTTTATCTTTGGCAACTTTCAGTTTTGCTGTGATATGGCTTAAAATATTGTCTTTGCTAACTGATTTTTGAATTCACTTTTGGGAGAACTTTGTAATTTACACTGATTTGGAAAGTTTAGATTTGTAACTAATGTAAAAACAGTCTGTTCGTTTTTGCCAACCGCAAAAACGAACAGACTCTATCAGATCTAAGCTTAGATGTTGGCAATAGATTTAATTGAAAAAGGCTTTCAGTTAAGGTTAAAGCGGGTTTATAGTCATTGATGAAACAGTGTAAGCCGTTGAACCTGGTGTTCGCAGAGTAATTACAATGACAAATATAGTAGAATATGCATTAAAAGTAAATCTGGCCCTCCAAAGGTGTTAACCGACTTCCAAAAAAGAGGAGGTTCTCAAGTCGACTGTATTTTTTTTGTGTGTGTGTTATCATAACTTTTACTGAGTGTACTGATTTTGATGATACTTTTTAAATTTGAAAGTTGATAGTGCTTATCATATGGTCCCATTAAAGTTCGTTAAATAAAGTTTGAGATTTGACGACTTATGTATATTTGAGTTATCCTTAATAATGTGTAGCCTCGACTACATTGATGGTGTTCTCAGCTTTTCTTGTAGACGTAAAAAAAAAAAACTGTTTACGATGGTTTGGAAGAGCATCTTAGTATTTGTAGGTGGTCCCTTTCTAGCTTGGTGAAGATGTGATGAAGAACGGATATAGGAAACGGATCTCTTCCATAAATAATAGCAGGTGTTTGTTTATTGTTTACACCAGTTTATAACGCGTACTCTGAAACGGGTACGTTTAGCTGTGGGTGTCACAACAAAAAAAATGAACAATAAATAAAACTTCCTTACAAAAAAATTTAACTGACTTTTAAACAAAAAAAAACACAAATAGTATAAAATTAATTTAATTTCGGAAGTCAGTGTTCAAAAAACAAAAAAAAAACAACCAAAGACACGGACATCCGAAATATTTTTTTTTTTTTTTTTACGTAAGAATTATCGCTAATAATCTTGGTATGATAAAACTGTCAGGCATCCACGGGCAAACCTCAGCAAGCATTCTTTAACATTATAAATCGACTCTTGGTACTATTTTTATTAAGTCAAGAACTCCACAAACCAGAAAATACACAGTTGTTCCAATTTTAATAAACCACAAAATAATTACAACACAACATCCAAAATACGCAATTTCATCTCTTAATTAGCCCAAAATCCTAAATACTCGTTCAAAAAGGCTCTTTGAAAGAACGTGTCTACAAAAGACCTCGCCATACGAACACAAAGTTTATTATATACAAACACTAGTGAACACGCCCGAACTGTAATTAGGAATGCTACATTTAGAGGCAATGCTGTGTCTTTACAGTTTTTAATTATGGACGAACAGTTTATACAAGTTTTGTTGACTGTGAGCTAATTGAACGCGGGTTTGTATAAGTCTTAATTATAAAAGTAGTTACGTGTTTTGATTGCTTCTTTTTAGGGTTGCAAGTGTCTGTATCATAAATGGAACTCATCTTGGATCTCTTATATGTACGTCAGCCTATCACGGCATATTTGCTTCAATTCTACTGGTTCAATTAGTAATAAGTCTATGACGGTGGTTTTAAATGGACTTGTCAAAAAAGTATGAACCATTTGGGACTCTTTACGCAGGAGTTACCTTAAAAGGATTCCATTTAGAGATATTGTGATTTCTTTCGATCAGATGGAAATCCTTTTCTTACAGTGCAACATGGCAATGCGTTTCGAGGCTCGAGACAATAAGGAATTCTGGCGAATGCGCCATTATCAAAATATCTCTTGCATTTTTGACGTTTTGTCAATCGTTTTTGCCATGCTACCAGTGACAGAATATCGCTTTTATGTCGATGACTTTTTTGGATGCCCTGTGAATTTTCAACTGTTTTCAATTTGTGTTTATTAAAATAAATCCTCCTCTCCTAGAGAGGAGGCCAGTGTCCCAGCAGTGGGAACGTTAAAAGGCTGATTATGTTATGTTTTATGTTAAAAATAAATACAAAGGCAAACAAAACATCAAATCCAAACAACCAATCCATCACCCCTACATAAACACATCTTCGAACAATTTCGTTTGTTTTCCAGTGACTGATCAAGAAACAGTATATCTTCTAACTAATATATCGTTCTCGACAATTTCTTTTACCCAGGATTTAATTAAAGAAGAACTTTCTAAATTCTTGGGACGAGAGTTTTCTATCAGGAAACAAACTCGTGTTGCTTAAATAATTTCCTTTAAGTTTCCTTGAATTGTTCGTGCTTAGTTTGAGAATAGGTGTAATTATGTATAGGAGATGTTTTTGTCTATTTTGTTGAATGTTGGAGTAGGTCATTATAGTTAGAGAATTTGATTTCATTTTTTTTTACATTCTTGGCAGAAAACAACTTCTTGCTATTCATATTCCTCACACCAAACCTTACATTTGATAACTACTTTTGCCATCATAGGCAGTTTGCATATTTAAAACGTTCAACATTTCATAATTATCATTCGGTTGAGATAACTGTTTCAATTCAGTTAAAATTTTTAATATATTAAAATACAAACTATAAAACTAAGCGTAGGGTTGTTCAGAAATACCTTATTCTTGCTTTTAGTATTTTATACCCGTCAAAGTTTTAAACGAAAGTTCTAATGTGAGTTATTTAATAAGAAATTTACATGTACACAATCAACCTTGATTATTAGACTTTTTAGTTAGATAAGGACTAATACCATGATAAGAATGTCAACCGGTTATTGTGATTTATTATTTTTTTAATTAAAAAAAAAAAACATAAAACGTTGAACAGGAAAAATTCCTTGTGTGGGGACACAAGGAATTTCTCCTGTTTCGTGGGTGCGTTTAAAAACATACAATCTCACATACACAAACAGCCAGACCCGAAACAACTATCTGTAGGCCATACGAATATTGAATCGAACCCACGACATGTAGCGTAATTATAATAGATATATAGCTTTGCAAAGTTTTCTGTTATGAGTACTATAAAAATCACTTTATCATACATAATTTATCATCAACAATTTTCGCAGCGCACGCTAAAAAAATATTTATATGGGAAAATTAAAGTTATAAAGTTAGTGGAAAAGTAAATTATAAATACCTCGCGCTAAAATCAGTCACATTTTTTGCCAATATAAACGAAATCTTAATAAATATACATTTCAAACTTTCTCATGAATAATCCCATCTATTGGTATAAACCGCATGAAAATCTGTGCAGTTGTTTTTAGTTCATCGCAAACAGACATGATTATGTAGTGATTTAACACGAGAAATATAAAGAAAAAAAATCAGTCGAATTGAGAACCTCCTACTTATTTTGGAGTCGGTTAAAAAATATGACTAAAATAAAAATCTCCACACTGCAAAGTTCAAGAAATAATGACAACGCGTGGCAAATCGATTACTTGCTACGGCGTAGCACGCGTAGCACTGACAGCTACGAGCTGCTACGCCGTAGCCAAAATTCAATCGTTGAGTTATTGTGTTTGCTTTTACCAAGACACATTTTGTGGTCTGTGGTGTGTCAGGTTGTTTGTTTGTTTGTAGAAGGTAATATCTACTAGAATTGGTGGTTCAAGGGGCTCGTGATTAGGTAAATAATAACAGCCGCACAGTTTGCTGTTCGAGGTTAAGCAGCGCTTGCCTTGGTCTGCCCGGGGATGGGTGACCCCAGCATAGCTGAGAAAGGCCAGGCAGTTTGATCGACTTGTCCATTAAATAACTACACGCTTGTATTTCCGAAAGAGTTCAGCAGAGATGTACCGTCAGTATTACATAATACATATCAAAATAATTAAAGGTGTCTACTAAAAATCCAGATGGAAAAAAAATAACAATTCGTCCAGCCAAGGAATCGAACCGAGGAACTCATGCAGCAACTACCAGACCAAAGAGGCCCTGTGGTAAAACGTTTAAATTGCAACTAAAGTCTCAATACAGACCTTAAATTAAACTAAGCATTTCTTTTTTTTCCAGTCTTTTCTTTATTTGAGCGAAATCCTATTTCCTAGCGCTGCAGAATATTTCCAGCAACTACAAAGACAGGGTAACATACATTTGCATCACAAAATATGATACCCCTTTTCCTTTAGTTGCCTTCACAAGAAAAACCAAAAACCAGCTGATTAAACAAAACCATTCTCTTTCATAATCAGCGAAAAATCCGTTTCAACGAAAATGTTTGCTACCAAAAAGTATAATTTGGCTGTGGTTTATACATATTTATTTAACCCTGGCCTGCTTCCAGTAAAGGCGTTGGTTTCAACTGTTTTATATTTCCTTCTAGAGTTCCGTTTTTACCACAGAGTATAGAACGACTAGAGGTACTATTGCTAGTGATATTCGTGAGCGCAATTCATCTGGAACATAAGTTTTGGCTGTAATAAATATACATTTTAATTTTAGAAAAGATGTAAGCAGTAAATTTGATTTAAAAAAATACGAACATAGTTGTAAGTGTTTTAAAATATGTGATAAACAGACAGAAATAATTCAAGGGCGTGTGACGTCACTCGCAAGTTACACCATCCAGTTTACAAAAATGAGTCCAAAAACTAGTAGTTCTATCTAACTTTACCCAGCGACTTCGCGTTGGTATATTTCTCAACTAAAAGCAATCTTTAACGGTCTCTAGACGCATCTACATATTATGTATCTATGTACCAAAAACGGGTTTAGCGATTATGGCATCTTCTTCCTTTCGAATCGACGGTTAACTCCTTATTTTTTTTGGCCCAGTAGATGGCTACGTTAATTGCAGTGTAGATGGCATTAATTAAATCCCCCAAAATTTTTTCTAGATGGGTAATCATCTAATGACTTCTCCCGCTCTGGGAGGAGCGGAAGGGAGTGTCAGACTCTTACTGACTAAAACCCACCCGTGATCCTTCTAGTGCCCGCCGCGTTCCAAGGCCGCGGTGACTCTTTCGAACAAATTCCGCAACATGCGCCGTACTCACATTCAGTATCCGACGGGACTATGAAATGACGGGATCATTTCACTAGGTTGTGCTTGCAGCGGTCTACCTGGGTGTGCAACCGATTCAGTGCCTTCCATTATAGGCCTCTACAGATCATTTTCAGGTGGCAGATGTTCTGGGGTTGCAAGTAGTCGGGTGGTGGTGACTGATGTTTTTCCCAGAGCTTTGTTCTCGGAAAAAACTCTTTCGGCTCTCAAGCCCACCCTGAGACTATCTATCTAAATATATATAACTCAAAAGGGACTGACTGACTGACATAGTGATCTATCAACGCACAGCCCAAACCACTGAACGGATCGAGCTGAAATTTGGCATGCAGGTAGATATTATGACGTAGGCATACGCTAAGAAAGGATTTTTGAAAATTCGTCCCCTAAGGGGGTGAAAAAGGGGTTAACATTTTGTATGGAACTCCATGCGAACGAAGTCGCGGGCATAAGCTAGTTGTGTTATACATAGAAGAGGATGTCTGTAGTCAGATTGTTGGTATTCTGGCATTTCTAATGATCGCGAGTTTAGTTGCTCTCTGTAACGATTCCCAGCTCTATGGATATTCCGTTTGGACAAAACTGTCGAACAGCCGATGTTGAAAACGGTATAGTTTTCCAAAACGATATTTATTTTAAAGGGAATTTTCCCGTTTCAGCGAGAATTGATTCCGGTATGTTTGTTCCATTTTAGTTTAGGGATAATGCGAATTTAAATGACGGTTTCCCTTTATTGCAGATTATGCATTTTGATTTTGTATTTTTGGGACTGAAATTATAGTGTCAGCGTGTTTCGAGGTTTTACAGCTTAATGATGAAAATTACATCAGTGATGATAATGCTGGAAATATAATTTAAAATATTGCTTTCCTGCTTTGCGGTTCGTGCTGAAATTTAATTCAAGTTTTGGGCTCACACTATTACATTCTTTTTGCTATCTCCTTAACGCTTACTTAAGTAACGCTTACTGTACCTTTATAAAAGAGACGGAAATAGTGAACATGTTAATAGCGTCAGTAATTTTCTGAATTGAATAGAAACATGATTTACTTGCACTGAAAGTAGGTACAAGTTACTGATGGTAAGTTTAAAATTTAATAATCCTTATACTATCTTAACTGAGGCATGCAAACAGTTTATACTACATGTAATAATAAAGACTCTTTCAATATATGTACATATATTATTAACACATTCAATAAAATCAATACAATTTTACCATGTCAAGGTGAAATTCAACTAATAATATGAGCAATACACTACATAATGTCAAGTTTAATCCAGTAGGATTATATAAATACGTGAGGTTTGAGGTCAATGCAGTAAAGTTAAAATATTTATGATACAGTAGTACACATAAATTAATTCAGTTTTAATTTAAACGTTTAATCCATTGACATTTTGTGAATTCAATTTTAATATCAAACTATTGACTTAGTTGCTGTTTAAATTGTAATCATTTCTAAATGTTTTAATAATTTCTTATAATATTAAAACATTGTATTTTATCTTTTGTCCTAATAGTAATTTCAAATATTCTTTTATTTGTAGAACCCTGTATCTCACATATATGTATAAATAGATTTAATATCTAAAACGTTCGATATAATATTGTAAGACAATTAGGTCTCCAGTCTATTGTCCAAATTTTCAAAGTCTTGAAACAAATGCGACACGCTCTCTCTCTTTGTGTATTAAGAATCGATTTAGTTTAAAAATGATACATTGGGTAGTTTTCGTTTTGAAATATTTTCGGAAATGTAAGTTGGAGTCAAAGATTGATGTTATCTGCAATATTGGAACGATTCTGTTCCATTACAAATAATATTATTGAGTTTACGGACGTCAATAATGTATTCATTCACTTTAACAGAGTATGTAAAAAAAAAAACCATTAAAATTAACAATTTTGTAGAACACCACTGATATTGAAAAAGCTATGGAAACAAAAGTCTTTTTACTGAGACAAATAATTTGCATCAAGATTAAATATTTTCTACTAGCTTCTGCCTGCGATTCGTTCGCGTGGAATAGTTAATAATCCCCGATTCTTTGTGATATTGATTCGTTGGTGGGAGGCGTCTGACGTGACGGCACAGTGGTGGCAGGCGCGTGAGCCGAAGTTACTCCTTATTACATCAGCTATCTGCCAATAAAAGTCCCGTCAAAATCGGTCTAGCCATTTCAGAGATTAGCCGGAACAAACAGCCAGACAAAAATGATATTTTGGTGTATGTGCCGTATACATGTTTGGTGTATGCATGTAGTAAAAAGCGGGTATTTCAATATTACAAATAGATGCTTCAATTATATTTATATGTATAGATGTACAGATTAGTCTATTTAAACTTGTAAAACGATATTAAATCAAGTACATCGCTAAAAATTGATTGAGTCAGGCGTTACTTTGCGGAACTCCATTTTAAATTTGAAAATGAAAATAATATATCTCGTTTTAATTTTAAAACTAGATATATTATTTTCATTTTCAAAGTACATCGCTGTCCATTGCTTGACATAGGGGTACTCCAAGATAAATGATTACCTATCCCTTTTTTAGTTACCTAAGATCATAATTCTCGTGATCTATCACAATTTATTTTTCTACAATTCAACGCGTCTTCTTCCAAACATTTATATTTTTCACAATATTCAAGTCTCCATTAGTTTCTAGCCGAATCATCAATTAATCGTTTATTTCAAGTTTCTACCTATGTATCAATCTGCCTAGACTTTTTCTAACAAATGTTACTACAGCGTCAACGATTATTTCAATCATAAATCCTTGAAATTTGTATAAAATAAACGAAAACATTTTAGAATAAGTTAGATTATAAGTCCTCATCTCCACATATCCTTGTATTGCTGTGCCCGACAGGGTCCATGATTGTTTCTTTTCTTTTGAATGCAATAAAGAATTGAGAGTTGAGTATTGAGCAACTATTATGTATCTGACTTCCTTAACCCAGTTACTGGGTAACACGACTAGCTATGTCTTCTTTTTATGTCTAGCAAAAATGAATGCTCAATCAGTACAAATATAGCGCAACATCCAGAAATGTTCGCACAAACACATTCGCACCAACATATGAGAACCAACATGTTCGTAAACTATAAACATGTGCAGCTAATGAGTTCCGAATGAGAAACTTTAACTTAACTTTATCTTTCGCAAAGTTGTGACATTCGCCGAGAAATTACGACTGTGCCCGAACGTACGCGATGTTTCACGAAGTTGTTCTATGTGCATTGATTGTATCTTATCACCGGGTTTGGGAAATTGGTTTGTGATTGCTGTATCTGTGTTTAGATGTATATGAGTATGCTGAAGAGAACAATATGATGATGTTAAGCAACGCTTGTCGAGGTCGGTTCTCTGATGGGTGACTATTTATTTTATTATTTACTAGCTGCTGCCCGCGACTTCGTCCCCGTGGAATCCCCGATTTTAAAACATTCTTTATCGCTGCACCGCTCCTATTAGCTTAAGCGTGATGATATATAGCCTAAAGCCTTCCTCGATAAATGGTCTATTCAACTCAAAAAGAATTTTTCAATTCGCACCAGTAGTTCCTGAGATTAGCGCATTCAAACAAACAAACAAACAAACTCTTCAGCTTTATAATATTAATATAAGTATAGATTATTTATTTATTAACATCAAATGTTACCTGTGTCATTACAGATAAGATCTAATGCGACAAAGTAACTTAAAAATACACTAACTACAATATATCTTACATGCTACACAGTACGTGGCTCATTTATCATCCATCCCGCAGAATGCAAGTTAAACAGTAATCCCGGCCGTCATTGGTAGATCTTTAGTAGTCGTTACAAGTTGTCAGAAGCCAGCAAATGTGACATCAGTCTTGACAAGTGGTAAAGTGTTATCCAGTTCCTGGGTTCTGGAGGTCAGATGTTCAGTCTGCATCTGATTGGACTGGAAGCTGACCTTAACATAATTGGGAAAATACTGACTGCTCTCTGTTGACTGGCTAGACCGTTTATTTATCCGTAGTTGCCAATAGGAGGTTTTACAAAAAAAAAAATCTAATTAGTTCGTCTGATAAATTTCCAAAAAATATTGGACACGTATTTTTCTTATCTATACTAATATTGTAAAGAGGAAAGATTTGTATTTTTGTATGTAACGAATAAACTCAAAAACTACTGGACCGATTTCAAAAAATTATTTCACCTTTAGAAAGCTACATTCATCCTGAGTAACATAGGCTATATTTTATCCCCGTATTCCCACGGGAACGGGAATTACGCGGGTGAAACCGTGGGGCGCTGCTAGTTTCACATAAACAGAAAACGAAGAGACACAGTTCGTTGAAAACTCGCGTGACGTCACTACGTCACTACAATTTTTACCAGCGACACAAACGAAAAGAGCAAAAACCAATCACGTTTTTGTATGGGAGCCCCCTAAAATATTTGTTTTTAGTGTTTGGTATAGCGGCAATAGAAATACAATGAACCTTTCAACTATTCAAATATCACGGTTTTTGAGATATAGCCTGGTGACATTAGGGCAGAAAGACAGACAGACGGATAGCGGAGTCTCAGTACATAATAATGATAATAGGGTCCCGTTTTACCCTTTTGGTACGTTGCCCTAAAAAAGAATCCGTGCAATTTTCAACGCAAGCGAAACTCAAAAATCCTTAGAGAATTTTCCCCTAAAATCTAGAATCGTTCAATAAGAATTTACCGTCAAATAATATTATAAGCCATCCATACATCGTGATCGCACGACAAATGGTTTCGGAATGAGCGCTTTATTCCACGAAATAACTCTTTCCAGACACAGTGAGCGCTTATCTTTGTGGTTGAGTAATCTTGACTAATGGCCACTGAATGCCTTCTATGTTACTATAATTTAGATTGATTTTTGCAGTTAAATTTGTAAGTTTATTCGGATTTTAAATGTTATGCTTTTGGATTTATGAAATGGTTTTGCTTTCAAGACTATTTCATAAATCCAAGCGAAGAGCTAATTACCTAATATATACTAACAACCGCACTTCGTGGTTAAGGGGAGGTCAGTTTTTGGATGGGTGACTAAATATTGCATATCAAGACTCCTCCGTGCCTCGGAAAGCACTTTTAAGCTTGGTCCCTCTGTCCTGGCCATTTCTAGTCCATGACATACGGTACGGATAATCAAAACCCAGAAAATCTAACACCAGTCCTAACAAAGGATACCGTGTAAGCTAAGTTACTGGGTTGTGGAGCTGAGAAAGAAAGAAAAGAAAGAAAGAATAATATTTATTCAGCACATACATGAAACACGCACGGTACATGGTAAAAACAAAAGATAGTTATGACAAGAACTAAGTGTGTGTCCCACGGCTGCACTAAATACGACGCCTTATTGTGAGTTTCTTAACACTCGATCAAACCTTTTATTTGACTAATTTCCAAAAAAGGAGGAGGTTCTCCATTCGACTGTATTTTTTTTTTACTAGGTGTGCCAACTTTTATGATTCTTTTTTTTTATTGAGATCTGACTACTAGTATCTGAGTTATCCCAAATAGTGCGTGGCTTTGACTGCATTAATGACGTTCTCATTCACTCTTGTCGATGTATTGTAAAATGAAACAATAAAATTGTATGCGATAGTTTGGAAGAGCATTTTAGTATTTCAAGGTAGTCTTTTTCTAGTTTGGTGAAGATCTGATGAAGAACAAAGATAGGAAACGGATTTCTTCCATAGGTGATAGCAAATCTTTCGGGATTGCTGAAATCGCATGTTTGTTTACACCAGTTTATACCACATACGCACGCTGTGATGCGCTGTAGTGAAAGAAAGAAAGAAAGAAAATACATTTATTTGGCCCATACAGATACACACAATGTAGACAGTGTGTGTGCTTTTAGCTGGGATGTGGGGGGGGGGGGGGGGTTTACAAAAAATACAACCGACTTCTAATAAAAAAAAACTGTTATTGGTCGTTTCCTCGATTTTACACACCGATTTCCGAAATTAAAGTTATTTTATTAATATTAATTTTATGTTTTTTGTTTAGAAGTCTGTTGTTATTTTTTTAAAAAGCTTTTCCATAAAATTTGACATAAGCGAGCGTTAACGTTAACGCGATCGAGTACGTTAGAAAAATTCGCACTAAGCCCATAGAAAATCGCTCTGTGTAAAATATGGTTTTCAGCAGCATCCTGTTAGATTGGAAGGCATATTGATTGAATTGAATTTGTTACATTTTATGAAAGAGTTTAATCCGATTTATTTTTTGTTAGCAACGGGCAGTTTTATTATTCACAATATTTAAAAAGCCCTTTGATATCATAGTCATTATTATTCTATGAAAAGTGTAAATAAAAACGAAACTAAAAACGTTTTTTTCTAAATCTGAAATTGGAATATACTTATTAATGTACAGAAATAGTACATAGGCGGACTAAATGCAACAAGGCATATACCAGTTAAGTTTTGGTTGAAAAGACTATAATGTGGGAGATGTCATCATCTGCCTAGCCTTTTCCCAACTATATTGGGGTCGGCTCCCAGTCAAACCAGATCCAGCTGAGTATCAGTATTGTACGCGGAGCGGCTGCCTACCAGACCTCCACAACCCATAAACTGGGGAACACGGTACTTCTTGGTAAGACTAGTGTCAGATTTTCTGGCTTCTGACAATTCGTAACGACTGCCAAAGATCTACAAATTACAGCCGGGGCCAACGACTTAACGTACTTTCCGAGGCATGGAGGAGTCTCTTTGTGTTAAGATGGTCACCCATCCACAGACCAACCTCGGAAAGCGTTACTTAACTTTGAAGATCGACTCGGGTGGCTGTTATAATTTAGCCACGAGCTCATGTGGAAGATGTACTTACAACAAATCCTTACTTAATATTATAAATGTGAAAGCGTGGATGTTTGTTACGCTTTCACGCAAAAACTACTTGACGAATCATCATGAAACTTTGTACACATATTCTTGGAGGTATTAGAAGTAACATAGGATACTTTTTATCTCGGGATTATGTTCCCTTGGGATAATTTCCGACATTCACACGGGCGAAGCTGCGGGCAGCTGCTAGTAATAAATAATAAAACTTGAGCCAAACAAATTGTTAATGTTACTAGTTAGGTTAACAGTTCTGTTATTTTGTAGATCTCCCAATAAACAAAAGAAACAGCTCACGTATAAAACGAAAAATAATATAGTAATTGAATAATGCTGAGATAGGAAATTTTTTGGCCTCGCACTTATTAAAATGAATCATCAGCATATTTTTTTGTCTTGTGCGAGTAAATAAACATTTATCTTTCTTTAAAAATACATAAATCTATTCTAAACCACAGCTCCATTAATACCTATTTAATCTTTACTAACATAATAAAATCATGAACTACCGCCATTTACACTAAAACACTAGTCTCCCATCACATCTCTGGGTATTATCACTCCCATCATACCGAGCTTACACAGAACCCCCCATTAGGGGTGAAACGACTATGAAAAGTGGCCCATTTTTATTCCATGGGCAAAATCCGGGGCATTTGTAAAAAATGCTCGCGCTTCGGACCAATGATTGTCGAATATTCGTGTAATGACAGCCCTTAAGTTATGAGCGGAAGCGAGAGACATGAGCGATTAATACCTACGGGCGTACCATGACGTCTTAAAACGTGAGTCTTCCGAGCGAGAAAAAGGGATGGAGCTATATAGGGTGTATAACTCTATCCCTCTTTCTCGCTCGGAACACTCACATTTTAACACCTCATAGTACACCCGCTGGTAACTTAATTGAAAATGTAACGTTGAGAACTTGCCCAATTCTATAACAAGAACTTTTCAAAATTTAACGCGGAATTTTTTTAAACCCTGTTACTCAGGAAAACGATAGTTTTTACAGACGTTACGGACTGACAGAAAATCAGACATTAGCCTTGCCAAGAGCTAAGTCAAAGTCAAAACGTTTATTTTAATTAGGCCACTAAACGGCACTTTTGAACGTCGTTAACATAATAAAGTGACTCTAGCGTCCATTCGCAAAGGTAGAATCTTATGAAGAAGAACGGACAAGAAACTACATAGTAACTCTTTTCAAATAAATGTTTTACAATATTTGGTATACAAAAAAAAATACTTCATATAATATGTGAGGACGATGCACCAAGTATACTAGTTATAGAACCAAGTATTACCAGCAGAGGTAAACTTCTCAACAAGTACATTGCACTCACGTATTTACAAATATTGAAACAGTAAGCGAACAGAAAAAAAAGTACAAGTAAAAGACACACAAAAAAGTTTACTCAAAAGCGTTCATAAGCAACCGTGTTACGACAGATTGGCAGTCGCTTACTGTAAAATACTGATGTCCAGCTAACTGTATTCTGATTGGTTGGAAGCCAAGTTTAGCGTTGAGAAAGGCTCAAATTTGTCATGTATCTAACGTACCCCATAAAATGTACTTTGACTAACTCATTGATAGTCATATACGCTACTACTGAGCCCTAGGTCCTGTTACATTCCCGGGTAAAGCAGTTCGTATTTTATCTATTGACTTTTTCATTCTTGATGGATTTATTTCTGGCAGACTTATATACAGTACCTATACCCGGTTAGCGACAGTAGACTCGATCTCTACTACATGAGACTTAAATACATTTGGTGAAATACACCTCTGAGTAATCCTAATTATTGCGTCATGCTATAGAGGAACGGTCTATCTCAGAGTGTAATCTTAACTGTTTCAAACCCGACATCAATAAATTAACTTTGATGGCCTACAATTAAAACTTCGTCTATTCACATATGTACAACTGCCTCCCGCTATCGCCTATAACTTGTGGCACCGGACATTCTACAGCGGCCATGGATGGGTCAAGTCGAGTAATGTCACGTGAAATGAGTGTAATAGGACCCTTTCGATTCTGTAGGGATGGGATGGCACTGTGTTTCGACGTATCGATAGTTATGTATAATGTTCATTCTGGCTTATTTTGCTTCTAGAATTGACATTTTAGAATGTTATTTAAGAAGGTGAAATTCAGTGCATACCTACTAATTCTTAAAAAAACTTCACTAAAAATCAATAACTTTTCAAATATGTAGGAAAATTAGAAGTGTTTTGGTAACTTGCGACTGCAATATAAATGCTTACGTACCTTAAAAATATTTGCAAAATAAGTTATCAACTAATTACATCTGTCAAAATAGAATGATTTAATGGAAAATTCAGCATCATTTGTGTAACTCATTGCAATCATTACAAAACTAATTGAGTTGAGTTTAGTGGGAAAATAATAATGATTTGATGCGTTTGATTTGTGAAAAACAATTAATACACTTAATTTGTAATATCCAAATATAAAACGCTTTTAACATAATATAGTTTAAAATAAATTAAATCAGCTTATAAGCTTATTGACAGCAATCGGAAACAAAATCAAAATTAACATAAGCCAATGATTGGTATACCACAAAACGGATAAGTATATACTATAAAATCATTCGGAATTTCTGATATAATTTGAACAATTAGGGCACGATGTTATTTATTTTCAAAACATATCATAAGGGACATGTTATTTCGCCTCTGGGGACGGCTAAAATTGTTTTTCCTCGTTAGTCTGGTATTCTGTTACGTTTATGATATTATGTCAAATTAATTTATAGGTGTGTTATCCTTAAATTTTAGGGAAATATTATTTGGACGAAAATAGAATGATTAATTAAGTTTCCTTCTGAATATTGTTTCGTAATTTAGATTGGAGGAGCTCGTGGCTAAAGTATAACAGCCGCACGGGTCGATCTTCTAGGTTAAGCAACGCTTGCCGGGGGTGGTCTGTCGATGGGTGACCATCTTAACATAACGAGACTTCTCTTCTCCGTGCCTCGGAAAGCACGCTAAGCCGTTGGTCCCGGCTGTCATTTGGAGACTTTTGGTAGTCGTTACGGATTGTCAGAAGCCAGAAAACACTGAACTCTGACACCAGTCTTGCCAAGAAGTACCGTGTTCCCTAGTTAATGGGTTGTGGAGGTCTGGTAGGCAGCCGCTTCACGTAAAATACTGGTATTCAGCTGAATCCGGCTTGACTTGGAGCCGACCCCAATGTATTTGGGAAAAAGGCTAGGCAGATGAGATGATTGTTTCGTAATTTAGATTTATATTTTTGGAGAAGGTTGACTTCTGATTTAATCAAGTTTACACGTGCATTCCTTTTAATATCGTTAATTGTGTTTCGATTTAACATAAGAAAATTATTAATATTCTATTTTGTTTTTGAAGTCGAATAAAACTAGAAGATTTTTCAAGGAGTTTCAAAATCCTGTTTCACTTAAAACGATGCTTAGCGACTTATGTCATAAGTATTTCCCAAAGGATATAAATAATCATCTCCAACTATCGATATCAGTATCCGCACAGATCCCATCACTACTAAAATACGTAGTAACCGCGTCTGATGACGCTCATAACGTCACCTTGCGTGTAATGACGGTACGCCCATTACCGGCCGTGACGTCACTGCTATGAATACTTCAGGTAGGCCAATGGCCTACGGCTATTTGGTAAAGTTTCTGGACTTAAAGGTGGGAGCGAATAATCATTTGCTTTGTGACTTTATCCGTTGGCTAGAAATAGAAACGTGAGGGTAGTGTAAAACCTGTAGGCGCGGGCCTGCGTATTGCGAACTGTGGGTGGCTCGCCGTTCGATAATCACCAGGCCCGGAGCGATGACGCGTCTTGTTCCACGCGCGCCTCAAAGAGATGTCAGCAAAGACGGGCCCATAGGGTCAATGCCTGCTAGGGTTGCGGAATTTTGTTCGAAAGAGTCACCGGGTGGGTTTTAGTCAGTCTGAAACTCCCTTCCGCTCCGCTCAGAGAGGCTCTACTTGTGAAGAGCAGGTCGCAGGTGACAGAGACAAAGTCTACGATGGAATGAGCTTACCCAGAAGAAGACTGTTCACTCTAACTTTGAAGAGATCAGGGATGAATGCGTTCGGAAACACAGACGCAGAAAATAAATGTTTTCAAACCGAATATCTTATTTGGCTGCAACAAGCGTCTAACCATTTTCTTTAGTATTATAGATATTTTGTTAAGTTATTTCCTGCTTAAATACATTTTAAATCACATTTACATAAAAATCGTTCAAAATACCTAACAGATAACTCACACCTCTATCTCTGCCCATCCCATAATGGCTGTCCTTTATATTCAAACCGTTGTGGAACAGGGTCGTGCCTATGTAATGGGGTCCCGTTGTTACAAGAGCCGTGTTATAGCGCCCATTGCGTTGTGGTTGGAGACCTCTGGCGTAGGGATGGGACTGTGTTACGATATCGATAGTATGTTTAACAACACTATGAGTATTCCAATGGTGTAAATCTGGTGTGATGAGAAATCAATTTAAAAGTCATTTTTGAAATTGTGATAAAGGTTTTAGATTCTGGAAAGCTGTACGCTGACAAATAGTTTTAATAGACTTGTATATGGTCTTAATTTTTTATTTACTATTTATTTCTTATAGATTATTTTTGGAAGTCTAACTGGCGGGTCATGTTTCTTATTTTTGTGAGTCTATTAAATCATCTTGTCGACGTGACAGAACGAGACAGGCGGGCATATAGATTTTTTCAGGGTTCTAGCTTGTTTTAGGTATGTTATGACAATTTTTTGTTGCAAAATCCATCACAAAATCAGCCTTTTAATGTTCTCACTGCTGCGGCTCAGGCCTCCTCTCTAGGAGAGGGAATGGGCCACGCGGGCCCAGTGCGGGTTGGTGAATGTTACATGTCTTCGAATTTTTGGTTCTAGGACATGCCGGATTCCTCACGATGTTTTCCTTCACCGTTTTGAGAGCAGTGGTGATGAAATTAACTACACAAAATAATGCTCTTGGCTGGGTTTGAACCCGCGACTTAGAATTCGCAAGTCGGGGCCATTACCTCTCGGCCACCACTGCCTTCCTTTCTTTTGTCCTTTCCTTCACAATGGCTGTCAAAAGCAAGTACGGAACAAAATACGAAGTTTCAATTCCATGCAACTCAATGCATTAACATACAAAACTTCAAAAAGGCTACTCCACCTTTATTTAGCTCACAAACAAACCATCAGATATGAAAAGGCACCTAGAAAATCCATTTCCATTTTCACTAAGAAACATATGTAGAAATTCCAAGATGTCTGAATAGTTTCTTGTAGAGACGCGAATATTTTATGAGACAAATGTGTCATACGTAGGTAGGTGTGAGACTTATGTGTTTCGTACGTGGCTTGTAGGTAGGCTGTATTATGTGTGGTGGTGTTATTTGAAAGGAATTGAATATAAGAAGAAATGCATAGTTTTTTTTAGCCAACAAAAATCTTGTTTTAGGTGTCGTTTATAGTAATTACACGACCGCCCAAAAAAGGGAGTGTTGTTTTCAGGGTTCATGTCTGTGGTTGCGGAATTTGTTCGAAAGAGTCACCGCGGCCCTGGAACGCAAAGGGCACTAGAAGGATCACAGATGGGTTTTACTCAGTAAGAGTCTGACACTCCCTTCCGCTCCGCCCAGAGCGGGAGAAGTCATTTGATGATTTCCCATCCAAAAAAAGGGTTCATGTCTGTATGTATGTATGTGAGTTTCTTTATCGCAGTATATCTTCTAAACGGCTTAACTAATATCAATGTTTGTGATATCGTTAGAAGCGTCGTGTTGTCCCGGGTAAAATATTCTAGTGTTTTTTTTTTTAATAGAAAAGGGGAGCCATAGTTCATAAACAAAAACGAAAATATTTTGTATTTTCATGAAAATTACAAGTACGTATAGATATCATCATCGTCTCAAGCTTCCTTAGTATATAGCAAAAAAGTATGAAATAAAACACAAATAATTAAAAAAACATGCCTGCCATGTCAAAAAGTGAAATCTTTTCATGCAGTCGGGGGACGGTTCCTTTGAATAGGTAATACAATAGTAGTAGAATAGTCTTGACAGATTCCCATACCTTTTTTAAATAATAACGTTTATTGAACAAAATCAGAACTTCGCCTACTACAGTTTCAATACTAAAAACATATAAGTGGCTTCAAACCTAAATAAAACTCCTGATTTCCAAACAAGGTAAAACCTGTATCTTGGTAATCAGTGTTTTTCTAATAAACATAACAAGGACTGTTACTTAGATAAGCAGTAACTAAATATGTCAGTACTGAAAAAGATAGACCACAATTAAGATACGTGAAAAAAACAAAAACAGAGAAATATAATAACACATTATTGCGAAAGTTACCATAGTAGTTAGTCTACCATAGGACATCTAGACACTCTGTAAGTTACCATCCCTACCTTGTAGCTATTCCACTAATTCGCACCAAGCGTTTTCAATCATCTTTTACGAGTATAATGCGCACAGCAAAGGAGTGGAACTCTCTGCTTGCGTCTGTGTTTCCGAACGCATTCAACCCTAATCTCTTCAAAGTTAGAGTGAACAGGCTTCTTCTGGGTAAGCTCATTTCATTGTAGACTTTGTCTCAGTCACCTGTGACCTAGACTAGAGTCAAGAGCAAATCCATTTAACAATAAAAATAAAATAAAAAAAGTTTTATTTTATAGTTTGGCGATTTTGAGAGATAATAAGTGCATATATAGGCTGATGACCTAATGGCAATACAACAAATACTTCTTCTTTATATTGGCTATTGTTCCAACTTCTTTGGGGGAAAGCTTTCCTTGTATTATTGCACACATCGCACGGTTGTGGGTTACATTAAAAAGAGGTTTTATTAAACGCCAGATATTTATGAACAAATACTTCATCATCTGCGATGCTACTATATTGGGGTCGGCGTCCAGTTAAACCGGATTCAGCTGAATATTTTACGTGGAGCAGCTGCCTACTCCAGGCCTCCACAACGCATTAACTGGGTAACACAGTACTTCTTGGCAAGACTGGATTCAGATTTACTAGCGTCTGTCAATCCGTAACGACTACTAGAGAGAGATCTACAAATGACAGCTGGAACCAACGGCTTAACGTGCTTTTCGAGGCACGAAGGCAACTCAGTATGTTAAGATGGTCATCTATCCACAGAACAACCTTGGCAAGCGTTGCTTAACCTTGGAGATTGATCCGTGCGGCTGTCATTTTTTAGAAACGACCTCTTGAACATATCTGAAGATAAGATAAGATTTATTTTCGTTCTGAACATACCTAGCTCATCATCTGCCTAGCCTTTTCCCAACTATATTGGGGTCGGCTCCCAGTCAAAGCGGATTCAGCTGAATACCAGTATTTTACGTGAAACGGCTGCCTACCAGTCCTCCACAACCCATTAACTGGGGAACAGGAACTCCGTAACGACTGCCAAAGATCTCCAAATGACAGCCGAGAACGGCTTAACGTGCTTTCCGAGGTACGTAGTCTCGTTGTGTTAAGATGGTCACCCATCCACAGACCTACCTCGGCAAGCGTTGCTTAACCTTGGAGATTGATCCGTGCGGCTGTTATTTTTTAGTAACGACCTCCAGAACATACCAAACTGTACTCCATTCACAATAAGATTAGACATTGGAACAAAATTGTTTACAGACCGTTCAACCGATTTTTACTTCTATTCCGCAGGCATAAGGATGGCATTAAAAGCAAAAACGTGATTTTAATACCAAATGTTTACTGCAGCTACCTTGTGTCATGCCACCAACGCAACAGAAGTCAAAATCGGTTGAACGGACTGTAAAAATTATGTATTTCAATGTCTAATCTTATCGTGAATGGGGTATAGGTAAATTAACACGAAGGCCGTTTCTACTGTTTGATATACTACATAACTGGCACTCTAAATAAAAATCCTTCTAAATAAAACAGTCGTACAGTTTCACTCCCAGTTATATTTTCCTGAAATAACGCTCGCAAATTCACGCACACTAAAATTTTATATTCCTGCCGCTCAAATTATATCAGAAACAGAATAAATTCAAAAATTATTGCCTTAATATAAAAATATTGTCGTAATAAAAATACACACGAAGTATTCGTTAAAAATATTATAGTTTACTATACTGGCAGTATTAGTTACCGCACTGCAGAGTAAATCCATCTTATATAGAGAAGAAAAACCATAACACTCCTTTTTTGGGCAGTCGTGTTAAAATAATATTATTGATTCAAACTAACTCATTTCCTGGTTGACGATTTCAGTAAATTACTTAAGTCTCAATGTTGCGGAATTTGTTCGAAAGTGTCACCGCGTCCCTGGAACGCAAAGAGCATTAGGAACACGGGTGGGTTTTAGTCAGTAAGAGTCTGACACTCCCTTCCGCTCCACCCAGAGCGCAGAAATCATTTGATGATTTGTCGTCTTTAAAAAAATTGATGCTACATGCATTATCTTGCTATCATTAAGATACTTATGTTTATCATAAACTAAGAAAAATCGATCTGAAAATCGTGCCCTGAGTCCTAACGTTTTATTTAGGCCAAGATCTCCTCATTAAAATGGATGTCATCATCTGCCTAGCCTTGTCCCAACTATATTGGGGCCGGCTTTCATTCAAACCGGATTTAGCTGAATACCAGTATTGTACAAGGAGTGACTTCCACAACCCAACAACTGGGTAACACGCTACTTCTTGGCAAGATTGGAATTAAATTTTCTGGCTTAACGTGCTTTCCGAACCAATCCGCGCTGGGTCCACGTGATGGATTATGGCCCATTCCCTCTCCTAGAGAGGAGGCCTGTGTCCCAGCAGTTAAAAGGCTGTTTATGCTTATGTTCTTTCCGAGACACGGAGGATTATCAGTATTTGAAAATGAAAACTCGATGACCGTTGACTCAACGGTCAGCGAGTCAACACGTCCCCTGTCCCCCACCATGACACGTGTTTCGCCTCTCCACGAGGCATCCTCGCCTCGTGGAGAGGCGAAACACGTGTCATGGTGTTGGGTTTTGCTTTGCCTTCCTGCATGTGCATAAAATCCTTGCATTTGCCTTGTAATCTTGCATGTGCATAATATAGCGGGTGGGAGGGAGGTGCATACCTGCAACCCACTAATATTCGCGGAAATTAAAACTAGATATATTGTTTTCATTTTCAAATTTAAAATGGATTTCCGCAAAGTAATGCCTGACTCAATCAATTTTGATTATCGGTATGTTAAGATGGTCACCCATCCACAGACCAACCTTGAAAAGCATTGCTGTACCGTGTAGATTGGCCCATGTGGCTGTTATTATGTAGCTACGAGCTCCATTAACACAGAAATATCCCTTATAAAACAAACCCCAAAAATAAAAACCAAATGAAAAATAATAACAACTCCCGTTCTCCATAAATCCATCCCGTAGCTCCCTGAATCACTTTAGCTCTATCGTGCGAAATACAATGTATCATAACCATTGTAGCTCGGGTTCCGGCGCAACGTTTCCTGAGCACAGCCAACCGGCAATGTACAACGTACATGGAGAATAAATCGAGCGGCTAAAACTGCATTTTTCTCCGTACAGGCGTGATATGTAGGACATTTCCTTCCTCTCCGCAGTCGGGTAAAGTGTTGTGTGTTTATTTTTGCGTATAATATGTCTTGTCTTTGGCGTGATGAGGAATTGGAGCTTGGGTTTATATCTTAGTTGGGTGTATTTTAGCGGATTTCTACGCACTTTATTTGAACTAAGGGTCCTAGTAATGGTTGCGGAATTTGTTCGAAAGAGTCACCGCGGCCCTGGAACGTAAAGGGCAATAGAAGGATCACGGGTGGGTTTTAGTCAGTAAGAGTCTGACACTCCCTTCCACACCGCCCAGAGCGGGAGAAGTCATTTGATGATTTCCCAACCAGAAAACTAAAAAAAGGTTTAGTAATAAAAAGGACTCGAGTGTAAAACACTAGCGACACTCCACACAGCTTCACTCATCGAGATTTTCAAAGAACTGTAGTTTTAGTATGCCATAACAAGTTTGTATAGCACTTGGGAATACTGAAAATTTCTACTGGTGAAAGAATTATTTTAAACTGGTCGGTAATTTTCAGAATGTGTTCTCATAATCGCCTAATGTCGTAGTGTAGATCTTTGGCAGTCGTTACGGGTTGTCAGAAGCCAGTAAATCGGATTCCAGTCTTGCCAAGAAGTACCGTGTTACCCAGTTAATGGCGTGTGGAGGTCTGGTAGGCAGCCGCTCCACGTTAAATACTGTATTCAGCTGAATCCGGTATGACTGGAAGCCGACCCCAATATGGTTGGGAAAAGGCTGGGCAGATGATGATGTTCTCATAATCACCTAGCCTTTTCCCAACTTTGTTTGGGTCCATCAGCTTGCATTCTAACCAGATTTGATTTTGGTTGGGGGACAATTTCCTAATATACGTTTTACTTTATCTCGTCCGATGAGTGATCCCGCATTGCAGAAACGTTTTCAACCTGTGGCCTGTAGGCGATGCAAATATTTGTTCCGAGCGCGATTACCGTCGAACCTACGACCCGTAGCAAGGAAGCCAATCGATCAGTCACTGCTCATACGAGTACTCAATCTCGGTTTTGCATTTGGCTTTATTCTTAAACAAGACAACGTCACGAACAGTTCAGTTATGTTTGAAAAGGCGAGCGTTTTGCCATTAAATGAGCTCGAATCTAAGCTTCAAAGTATCTATACTAATATTATAAAGCTGAAGAGTTTGTTTGTTTGAACGCGCTAATCTCAGGAACTACTGGTTCGAATTGAAAAATTCTTTTTGGGTTGAATAGACCATTTATCGAGGAAGGCTTTAGGCTATATATCATCACGCTTAAGCCAATAGGAGCGGAGCAGCGATAAAGAATGTTTTAAAATCGGGGATTCCACGGGGACGAAGTCGCGGGCAGCAGCTAGTTAAGAAATAAAACTGAAATGTACGTAAACACTGCTTGACTTTGGTTTGCTCATTGGGTACCGTAAAAAAAAAAGGTTTTTTTTTAAATTTTGCACCTGATTTTCTCCTGTATCGTGGGTGCGTTTAAAAATATGTAAACTCACATACACAAGACACCCAGACCTTTTTTTTTTTTTTTTTTTCTGGATGGGAAATCATCAAATGACTTCTCCCGCTCTGGGCGGAGCGGAAGGGAGTGTCAGACTCTTACTGACTAAAACCCACCCGTGATCCTTCTTGTGCCCTTTGCGTTCCAGGGCTGCGGTGACTCTTTCGAACAAAATCCGCAACCCTAGCAGGCACTGAACCTATGGGGCCCCGTCTACGTTGCTGACGGCTCTTTAAGGCGCGCGTGGAACACGACGCGCCGTCGACTCGGGCCTGGTTGCTATCGGACGGCGAGCCACCCATAGCTCGCCATCCGCAGGCCCGCGCCTACGGTGGCCGGGAATCGCCCTGCGTTTCCCGACGCCCGGGGCGTCTTCTTCTGTTGCGGCGGCTGGGGCGTGAGGTTTCCCTCTCACGCACGCGTTCTTATCTATCACTACACACTAAGTCACTTATCGCCGCAATAGTAGCGTGCCCAGCACTGGATTGCGATAGTCGCTGTCTCCAAACCTCCGTGAGATCCCGCCGGAGCTCCGTCCGCTGCGCAGCAATTTGCCGCGGCAGCAGAGTTTCACCCCGGCTTAGCGCCTCCACGCGCAACGCGTAAACGTGCGCGAGGTTTCTCGCCTCCAGATCCCACGGCAGCAATCCGGCAAGCAGATTCGCCGCCTCGCCAGAGACCGTGCGGTATCCACGGACTAGCCGAATGGCCATGACCCTCTGGGCCGAGACCAGGTGGCGCGCTGGCAGTCGCCTTAGCGACAGCGCCCACACTGGGGCCCCGTAAAGGGCCATGGACCGCACGATCCCCGCGTACAGCCTCCGGCAGGAGGCGTTTGGACCCCCTAGATTGGGCAAGAGCCGCTTGAAGGCAGCCCCGGCCCGCCCCAGTTTGGGGGCCAAACGTCGGAAATGCTCCGTGAAGTTCCACCGGCTGTCGAGGACGAGGCCCAGGTACCTAATCGTTGACCCGACGCCGATGTTAACCCCTCCTACCGTTACCTGGGGTCCCGGTGGTGGCCGGTTCCGAGAGCCATGAAAGCACATGGCCTCGGACTTCTGCAGGGCCACCTCGAGACCCAGTTGCCGGATTCTGTCAACGACTATCGCAACCCCGCGTGTCATCAACTCAGCCGCCGGCCGCCTGGTGCGACCCCCCTTGCGCCAGAACCAGCGTGTCGTCAGCGTAGCAGACTACGCTGACGCCGCGAGGGAGGTCGGCGCGCAGCACCCAGTCGTAGCCGATGTTCCACAGGGGCGGCCCCAGAACCGAACCCTGTGGAACACCGCACGACATCTCTCGCCAGTTCCACTCTCCCCGGTGACCGGGGTAGATGACGGCTCTATCCGTCAGGTAGTCCTCGACCACGCGACGGAGGTAGGCTGGCACCCGGTGATACCGGAGTGCCTCCCTGATGCAACTCCAGGGCAGGGAATTAAAGGCGTTGGCGATGTCAAGGGACACCGCCACGACCACCCCACCCCGGGAAATCGCCTCCCCCGTCGTGAGGGCTCTCACGCGCATGATGGCGTCCACCGTCGAGCGCCCTGTGCGGAAACCAAACTGGTTCTCCGCCAGATCCGGCCCAACTCTCACCAAGTGCTTGACGAGGCGGTTTGCAATTACTCTTTCAAAGAGCTTGCCCACCTCGTCAAGCAGCACGATGGGCCGGTATACGGACGGAGAGTCCGCAGGGCGCCCTGGCTTCCCAATGAGGACCAGTTTCCCCGTCTTCCAGCGACGTGGGAACTGGCCCCTCTCCATGCACGCGCTTAGGAGCCCACGTAGTCGAGGCCCGAGAGCCTCTGAGGCCAGGACCCAGGCTTTTCCAGGTAAGCCATCGGGTCCTGGGGCGGTGTTTCTGGCCTTAAGCCTATTAACCGCCGCTCTCAGGTCTACCTCGGTCACCTCCGGAGTATCGTCGTCGTCGGTGTGGTCCGCATCAGGCACCGCGGGTGGCGGAGCCATGGGCGGGGGAGCATGGTCCCCTCGCAATGGAAACAGAGCGCTCACCACGTCCTCCACTAGCTGGGGCCGGAGACTTTGCGTCAACGGGGGGGCCCAGGTGCGGAGTTTGTTCCGCACCATTTTGTAGGGCCTTCCCCACGGGAAGACACCCAGACCTGGAACAATTATCTGTAAGCCATACAAACATTTGTTCCGTGTGGGTATCGTGCCCGCGACACGTAGCACAGAAGCTGAACGCTCAACCACTGCGCCAACCGTGTCTTCAATTATTTAGAACGTTATGGTATCTCCCGTCAATTAAACATTTGCATTAAACATTTAACTCATTTAAACAAATAGACCGGACCAGCTATCTATAGGCCATAGAAATATTTGTCCCCTTTGGAAATCGAACCCGCGACACGCAGTGCAGCAGCCAATCGATAAGCCACTGCGTCTTCATATCATTTATTTATGTATTGCCCGCACTGGGCCCGTGTGGTGGATTACGGCCCATTCCCTCTCCTACAGAGGAGGCCTGTGTCCCAGCAGTGGGAACGTTAAAAGGCTGATTATGCTTATGCTTATCTATGTATAGCCTGACTAACCTGTTACATAGATCCCATTACATGACGTCTGTATGTTTAAACTGGTGAGCCATGTTTGCCTAAAGTATACCCACCTACCAACAGTGGGGTACGTTTAAACTACGAGAAACGTTTACTAGAATTAACAAGGTTTCCCTTAAACTAATAAATTCAGAAACACGGCAATAATAGTTCAATGTAAGACTAACATCACTTCAAATATAAGCTAACGTGTTAGTAAATCTGTTACCTACATAATGAGACTTCATTATAGGGCACAAGGTCGCAATAAGGCCATGTACCCGTTGTCTACGCAACAAAGCCGAGCGGTAACATCAAAGGATTGCAGACCCTTTGATTTCGCCGCCTAATGAAAGTGTTAAATACACTCATTGTAATTTAGACAGTGTTTTGACAAGGTACACGGTTATCTGGGTATTAATTTATTTTTGGTTACAACGGTTAATTAATGTACTTATTTCTCTACAATGGAAGCGTAAGGTGTGTAAGGTTTTAAGAGCGTATACGCCGTATAGCATTTCATACAATTTTTCAAGTCACTTTTTTGCGAAATGACTGAACCGATTTTAATTAAACATCACACATATAAGCAGCATACATATGTTTAAAAAGTAAGTTAAAAACATTTTCGAAATATCTTATTTAAAAAGGATAACTGGATATTTATGTTTGTACGGAAAATTTAAAATTGGTCTAATTTAACTGTAACACTATTTATCGAAAATTTATCCTGGAATCATCAAAATCGGTACACCCAGTACAAAAATGAGGTAACACACACAAAAAAAAGTACAGTCGAATTGAGAACCTCCTCCTTTTTTGGAAGTCGGGTGAAAACTGAGCTACGAGGGCTACATTTGATTGAAATTCTTACTCGACTTATGGTCTGACATGATTCTTCTATATCCCTGAATTATGCAGTAAGAGTAAGTACTTAGTCATATAAAAATTCAAACTTCTAACAGCGGGCGTACCATGAGGTGTTAAAACGTGAGTCTTCCGAGCGAGAAAGAGGGATAGAGTTATACACCCTATATAGCTCCATCCCTTTTTCTCGCTCGGAAGACTCACGTTTTAAGACGTCATGGTACGCCCGCAGGTGTCAGAAAACATTCATTCATCAAAAATGTTTTGAACAAAGAACACAGACTCCCTACATGGACATCAAAAAACAATAACATGCATATAACACCGTACCATCACCGCAGTCTAAAACAGAATAGTTTTAACAGAATAACCGGGCCAATTTCCCGGTATTTTTAAAACCCGGTTCACAAAACCCTCCGGCGATAAAGTTAGCTAGTCAACTCGGAACCATGCAGGTCCGTGATGAATGTGAATGTCTACCAGTCCACCAGGTATGGAGTCAGCGAGGGTTTAATTCAGCGACCGAATGCCGCGGTGCCTTTCAGCTTCCACCAATATTTTCTGAATAAACTTGTTGGGTGCTTTTACGGGGGACGATCCGATGGGACGATTTGTCGTGTCGTTTGGATGGTGAGTATTATAATGCCTATGGCAAACAATGCCTGTCGGAGTCTGTGTTTTCTAATAGCTGCAACCTGGTGGATCTTTTATTAAAAGTAAGTACGTAACTTCTAGGCAAGCGTGCTGCATCGCCGACCACATTATCACTAACCATCAGGGCCTCAAGTCTGCTATTACAATAGTGTCAGAATGGTCTATCATTGATACCATAATGGTTGATTTTTACAAGTTTGGTAATCTTGTAATATAAAAGCGTCATTATGACTTTCCAAAGGTCAACCACTGACTCTCCATTGAAAGAAATGGCACAGAATGGTAATCTAGTACATAATGACACATGAATGACAGACGTACCAACCATTAGAACGTCATTTTGCAGTCATTGCTTTTAATAGCTCGGTTATCAAAAAGTATTACGAGCCCATTGACCGACCAATGATCGACCATTATGAATTTAGCAGATTACGAACTTTTAGCAAAACTGACAATGGGATCGTGTTGGAACAACAAATTTATCAAAATAGCAGACTTGGGGCCTTGGTGAGATAGTGGTCAAATAAGTGCCTATCAAAAAAGTACCAGTAAAAAAGTACTATCGTAAGTTAAACTTTTTAGACTTTAAAACCGAGCAATCGTAAGCTCTAAACAAACCTCGTCGGAGGCAACAGCATCAAAAACTTGCGTTGAAAGAGGACGAGGATTAAAAACAGCTATTCCCTTTTAAAAATATGTCCTTTTAGGATTACTTCTGGGTAAAAGAAACATGCCTTTGCCTCGTGTTTCTTTTGCTTTTATTTAGACTCAATCTTTTAGCAAGTGGTAATTTTGTTTGAAAAAAATATTCGTTGCGTTATTTTTTTATTTTTACGGCGGTGAAATTTTCGCAGGAACGAATTGTGTTTCAGTAAAAATATGATTTGTAAATGGAAAGTTTTAATGTAACATCGGTGAGTGAAATGCAAAGAAACAATATTGATAGGACTAATACATTATTCCATGTGAAATGTAGGATTGATGGTTTTTTGTAATGAAATACATACGGTAACTGACAAATGCTTGCACTATCTGGACAGGTCCACTCAAATCTGTGTGGTACTTTCCTCAAAAGGCTACCTCAGACATTAACCTACATGGTTTTCATATAATTTGACCAGTACGGATTGTATGGAATTACAAAGTTTCAAAGAGACTTTGACCTCTAAGTTTGTTTAGGTGTTTCTCAGGGTAGTCGGCTAGGAAACACCGGCTTCGTCTAGCTTAAAATGACAAGAAATATTTGACGTGTAAAAGTGTTATGTTTAACCTACTTACAAAATAAATATCATTTATAATTTATATTAATGTACATATTTTCTAAATGAACACAATAATTATTGGGATAAGAGTACGAAAAACAGCTAATGCCAAATTCCAACCACAAATATCCTGAACACACTGAGTGGACTGATCTGCTTCTGGAGGGAGGTCGGCTGGTTGGAATGACAGCCGCCATGGCTCACGCACAATGGTCCAATACTAGGACTAAGTGCGGAAACCAAATCCCAACAGATACATAGATAGAAAAGCTAATGCGATATATATTTTAAACTAGCTGCTGCCCGCGACTTCGTCCTCGTGGAATCCCCGATTTTAAAACATTCTTTATCGCTGCTCCGCTCCTATTAGCTTAAGCGTGATGATATATAGCCTAAATCCTTCCTCGATAAATGGTCTATTCAACCCAAAAAGATTTTTTCAATTCGAACCAGTAGTTCCTGAGATTAGCTCGTTCAAACAAACAAACAAAAAAACTCTTCAGCTTTATAATATTAGTATAGATGATTATTTTAAATGATTTTTTTCTTGTAACTTTAATTCCCTTAGCACCGAAACAGTTCAGGGTAAAAAGTAGGCCATGTCAATCAGCGATAGTATTGTTTTCCATCTGCTAAAGATTATTTGTAATAGGATCAAAATGTAAAGGGTGACAAGCACCAACTTTCGAATATAAAAAGAATCAAAATCGGTACACCCAGTAAAAGTTATGACTTAACACACACAAAGAAAAAGTACAGTCAACTGGAGAGCCTGCTCCTCTTTGGGGGTCGGTTAAAAAAAGCTTTTTATGATTTTTAATTATGTACTCTAGGTTGTCAACCCTTTGCTGAGCCTTTACTATTTTAATCATAAGTGCTTATAAAAATTCCCGGGTATGTGATACTCGGGTACATTGACAGGCTCATTATACTTTTAAATGGCTACCAGCACTTCACACAATATTTGACGACAGCATAACTCTTATACTTCTAATTTTTACACGAAAATATAAACCCTAAGCCGTCGCATACAAAATTGATATACACCAGACGCTACCGTAGATCAAGTTTGTATAGAAGTGACAATAATGTTTTTTTCTTTACTTGTAAAAGAGCTAATGATTACCTCTTGTTTGGTTAAGTATTGAAAGTATGTGTGCCATTGAGTAGCACTAGCAGTGTGTTACTCGAATACTGTCTACTTGACCTCCCGACACAGTGACACAGCAACTGGATAATATAATTACGCTTTCGCGAGACTGGTGTTTCATTTTCTATCTTCTGATTATCCGCAACAAAAGTCAAAGATCTATAAATGACAGCCGGGACCGACGTGTTTTACTAGGCACTGATTTCTCGATATGTAAAAGATGGTCACCTATCCAGGAACTTAACGCGGCACGCGCTGTTAGACCTCGAATATTGAACCGTACAGCTGTACATTTTTAGCCACGGGGTCCTCTCAACACAATCCGGACTGTGTGTCTCAGTTATTCACGCACTAAAACTGTAAAAATGTGTGTAAAAGCGTTCACACTTGTGGTCGCTTCTAGTCTTCTACACATTCTTTATCTGTGACGCAACCTAAGCTGAATTTTATTATAACCCTCCATTGTTCATGTCACACTTCAAACTACTGAGGGTCGAATCGACCCACCGTAATCCTTTCACAATAATAGCGACGCCATTTTAGGCCATTCTCTGCAGGTTGATATTTATACCATTATATTAGTACCCTTTCAAGCAGTGGTTCTCAAACTGTGGTCCACGGAAAAAGACCACTTGGGTCTCTTATTTTTTATTTGGGATGGGTTTGCTCTTGCCTCTAGTCTAGGTGACAGAGACAAAGTCGACGATGGAATGAGCTTTCCCGGAAGCCTGTTCATTCTAACTTAGAAGAGATTAGGGGTCGAATGCGTTCGGAAACACAGATGCAATTTTAAACCTTTTGTGGAACATATTTTGACCCTTGCAGACACTCGGCAGAGTGTCTGCAAGGGTTAAAATTGCAATATTTTCGCCGCATAAATAACATTGATGCAAACGGATTCTAAATTTTTATCATCGCTCATCACATTTGATTTCAAAGAACAGTAATGCAACAAGTTTTGAATGTCTTTTATGATATTTTTTATTTATTTATTAATACAGTTATATACTTGCGAGCAACAAGGAAATCAAAGTGACCCAGGGTCGAAAGGTTGGGAGCCACTGCTTTAGATGAAATTTTACGAAAAGTGCTCTGTATTATAAATTGGTGATTTATCTTAAAGGTTTTTGGACCAGCCATGTGTTTGTAATGTGCCAGACGTGTTAATAAATACCTTAATTGCAAATGGTTTAAGTAAAACATTTTTAACGAAATTTAAAATATTTGAGACGTCGTTTGTGTTTTCAATTTTGGTTTTATTTGCTTTGAAAACTGGATTCATAATTCATTTAAATATCAGTGCCTGCCATTAAAACTGTAAAGTACTTTTATTTAACCATTCAATGGCGCGTTAAAATTCGGACTGAATATATTCAATATTTCACATGCATGATTTGCTTAATGATTCGTATTAAACTGTACAAATCATGGATGACTTTTTTTAAATTTAATTTTCCTTGTCTAATGAAAGATACGCAATAAACCTTTCAAAACCCAAAAAAAAGGAACAAAGAATTTTTTCAGAAACGAATTCTCCTAGTACTCTCGAAAAATCTTTTGAATTAATAATATCAATTTATTTTAGGGAATTAAAATTTTCTGCCAATCCTGCTCAGCGATTCTAAGGAGCCGAATCAAACAATCCTAATAATTAATGAAATCATTCCTCAAAGAACAAAACATTAATTAAAAATCACGCCTTTGAAATTAAAACATTCAGGCTTTAAAAAAAGATTCTACTTCATTTGAAAATACCAATATTAGTTTAGGTTCTTTACCAATTAATTAGATTTTCACATTTCGGTTGATGCTCTAGGGCCCGACGCGCGACGTACCCTTTAATACTCATATTCAAGGGTTTAACTCTAGTACATAATCAGCCTTTTAATGTTCCCACTGCTGGGACACAGGCCTCCTCTCTAGGAGAGGGAATAGGCCGTAATCCACCACGCGGGCCCAGTGGTGAATGTCACATGTTCACCGCGGCCCTGGAATGCAAAAGGCATTTAGAGAAATAAGGACAGTTTTTAGTCAGTAAGAATCTGACACTTACTTACGCCCCGCTCAGAGCGGAAGAAGTCTTTTGATGATTTTCCATCCTTAAAATAAAAACCTGTAGAATAATTAATATTTAGGTACAAAAGCCAAAGATATACACAAAGGATTAAAGTTATGTTGCTTACAGGTAGAAAAAAGAATTTCAAAGGCATTTGTCATGACGTAAAATTAAGGCCACAATTTCAAAGATTTTAGCGAACTGCCCGCGGGTCCTTTCGACCCATCTCTCTCCAGTAACCCTAATAAGGCCAGCGGCGTTTGAGTGTTGCGCCGAATTAAAAAGGAGATAGTAAGTGTAGGGTTAAGTCTGTTTCTAATATAACATCAAAGTATCAACGTCCCTTTAGGGAATATGAGAAAATAAGACTTATTTTTATTTGAATAGAAAAATAAAATCTTAGTAGAATAGAGAATTTAATAGTCTGACTGGATTTTTTTTTGTAAGTAAATAAATTTCTTTTTCATAAACATTTTCTTTGTAGAGCTTTTTGAATCATAGAATAGCACTAATATAGACAAAAAAATAAATAATATTAATATTAGAACTCTTTTTGACCTATCATGACACAAAAAAGGTGAGTGATTTATAAAGGCCACTACAGACAGACGCGACGCGACCATTAATAAGTTGTTTGACGAATAAACTATCTATCTTTTCATCGATTTCTTTGAAAAGTTTTTAGTCACCGCATTCGTTTTGCGTCTGCACTGCATTGCACTGCATGCGTCGCGACTATCTTTGGGAGTGTTTATAGATCATGCTGATACGAAGGTCCTTATTTCAAAACGTCAATTCCAACTGTACTCAAATTCCACTTCATCGGAGCGTCAAGCTAAAAATAAAGCTTGTCATAAGTTGTAGTTTTTGAGAGATGAGCAAACAAATACGAAACACGCTGGCTCAGCAGAAACTCATCTCACGAGCACGAAAACTTCAATTTACTACGTCAATTAGACAAGCTTTCACTGACATTTTCGTGCTAATTTTGGAGTTGGTGGGATATGGGCCTTATCATGTTTTAAGAGGGCATTGAAGCTGTGACCTTTACTGCAGATAGAAAAAATCTTACTCAGCTATTTAAGTATCGAGTCGCCAAACACAGGCTTCATTGGTCATTAGTTTTTTAATTAAAATCAACAATAGTGATCAGAATCTAAAATCAAATTTATATGCAAATGTGAACGGTTTTCTAGTTTATTATGTGTATTGAATGTTGATGCCCTTTGTACGTGGAGGCAGTTTCTAATTTTATATATTAAAGCTAGCCTGAAATGTCCCACTGCTGGGCAAGGGCCTCCCTCCACTCCTTCCATTGTTCCCGATCCTGTGCCACATCCTGCCAATTCCCAAGGAAGACATCCAAGTCGTCCCGCCATCTCCTTCGTGATCTGCCGCCACCCGTCTCGCGATGTCAGGCCACCAAGTTTGCGTTTTGTAGGCCTACCGCTTGATGGACATACGGCAGACATGTCCAGCCCAGTCCCATTTAAGCTGGGCAGCCTTCTGAGCCACGTGAACGATCTGTGTTTTTTAGCGCAGTATCGTGTTTCGAATTCGATCCGTTAATTTAACACCAAGTATACTGCGCTCCATAGCACGTTGGCAAATCTTGAGTTTGGACTTCTGGATGTTAGTCAAAAACCAAGTTTGTGCACCATAAGTCAAAATGGGGAGAATACACATGTCCTTCCGCTTGAGTGCAATGGGCAGAGTGGCCTTAAATAGTTCTTTCATGGACCAGTAGCTCTTCCACGCCTTTTGCTGTCCGGTGCATTGTTTCCTTATCTTGTCTAGCCTGGAGAGACTATTTGACCGAATGTTATATAGGTGATCATTTAATCTTAAATATATATAACTCAAAAGTGACTGACTGACATAGTGATCTATCAACGCACAGCCCAAACCACTGAACGGATCGGGCTGAAATTTGGCATGCCGGTAGATGTTATGACGTAGGCATTCGCTAAGAAAGGATTTTGATTAATTCTACCCCCAAGGGGATAAAATAGGGAATGAAAGTTTGTATGAAACTTTGTCAATTTTAAACCTATCGGACTGAGAGTTTCAAAATCGGGGGTAAAGTAACTATTCCACGCGGACGAAGTCGCGGCCAGAAGCTAGTATACATATATAACGTATAAAAGATCCTTCGTGCCTCGCAAAGCACGTTAAGCTTTAGGTCTCTCATCTTTGACAGTCGTTTTTAGTTTCGTATTGTCACAGGCCAAAAAATCTGACACCAGTCTTGCTAAGGGATTAGTGTTACCCAGTCATTGGGTTTTAAAGGTCACATTGGTAACATAGGCCTCAATTTAAATACTGGTCTCTATGAAAAGGCTAGACACTTGATAAGTTCCACTGAACTTTACAAAATGGCACAATACAAATCTCCCAAAGAATCGAAAGTTGAAGAATGAACCGGAATGCCATTTCAACTAAAATAAACTTTATCTTTCGTTCCCAAATACAAGATGCGCCGAAAAATCAACAGAAACAAACCTATTTGTTCGCAAATACGTCGCTTTCATATTTACATACTCTGGGAAGAATGGCCGATATTTTGTTTTCGTTTAGTCAACAATGTCTGTTTCCGTGTTTTGCATACAGCCTCGTTGGCTCTGGGCCTCAAGTCTGCTATTACAATAGTCTCAGCATCGTCTAGCATTGATAATTTTGGTAATCTACTTATATACTAATTTATAATAATAAATTTAAAAAAAGTATTATTTCCTCATTTTTATATCATTGTATTTTAATATTTAAAAATAAGGAAATAATAATTTATTTCCAGACCAGAGTCAATAGCTTAAAATTTCATAAACACACACATAAATACAAACAATCAGAAATATAACAAAATAACTATATGAATTCTCAAACAACTTATTTAATGTAACTGAATGACGCACGGTGTGTCGTCATCCAGTGCCACATCAGTGGGCTATCTTCCCTGCTAGCCACAGTCGCCACCAAGCTGTGGATATACAAACGTCACTATGATTTTCCATTGGCCAACCACTGACACTCCATTGAAAGAAATGGCATAGAATGGTAATCTCGTACATAATTACGGTTTTGTATTTTTGTGTGATTTACTACACCTACATTATACTAGAAGAGGCTGTTTTGATCGTCTTATCCTTTCAAGGAATCATTCTTTGCCCACACGTCGGGAATCTACATACCTAATTTCCAGCACACCCTATATATACATGTCACAGGAAACAATACCTCTCCATAAATAACAACAGAGAAAATATCCCGTAATCTTCAGAAAACCTATCGCCAACAGTGAAGTATCAAATAAAATATCGCACATCCATTTGTTTCATAGAAAAGACGTATGCTGTTACGAGGGAGAGGGATGCAGTATGTTTGGAGACCTGTGTTGGATAGAGATGGAGCATGTGGCACCTCAGTGAATCGAGTGGCCCGAGGCGGGACAAACGCAATATCCTAGAGAACCTAACGGCTTGTAGGGATGGGGGGTGTCGATAGTTTTTTTTTGTTTTTTTATTTTATTGATTTATTTTGGGTGTCTGGGATTTTTGTCTGTGTAGTGCAGTGGGGTTTTGCGCTCAATTACTTTAGAGGATTTGAATGTATTATTAAAAAATCTAGAAAAATAGAATAGGATAGAATACTCTTTATTATGTACACCATAAGCTACAGAAAATATAGATGATTAAAACATTACATATGGCGGCCTTATCCCTGAAAGCGATCTCTTCAAGACAATATTTGGATGGATTTCAAAGAGAATAAAAAACAGTATTGTAGGTAGTCTTAGGTGTACTAGTTATATATACAATAAATACATACAATAATAATTATGAAACAAAAAGCATAGAATCCAAATAAAAACGATTAAAGAGAGAGGTAGTGATTTTTGACCATTGTTTTAAAAATGTTGTTACTAGAAAAATTTTGATGTTATTTTTAACGTTATTTAGAAGATTTCTTATGTAATATAAATAAGTTCTATCTAACTTGTATTGTACCAAGCATTCTTTACCGTCTCGCGGCCGCAAGCGCTACTGACCGTGGAGGTTCGATTCCCATGTTGGGCAAAAAGTGTTATTGGTATTTTTCCATTAGAAAGACCATGGTCGGAATTTTATAGGGCTGTGCCCTAAACATATTCATGTACACTGACATACAGTATCTCGTATTAAAGCTTAGATATATGACTTTAAAATAGTTTATGATCAGAAAAGAATCGTGTCTTTTTGAGATCCTATAAATAGGATAGAAAAAAAGCCTAATCACTTTGAACAGTAATGACGTCACTACAATAACAAGTCGAAGTGACAATAACAGATTTAAGCGCCATCTCTGTTCTAGAGGAATATTATCATTGCGATTAATTTTAATTTGTTGTACAAGTAATTTTAACATACTAATCACTACTGTAAATTCAGGTGTTCTGAATTGATTCGGAGGACAGAAACCTTGTCATTTCTTTGTGACAGCCCGGAGTTTGGAAGTTGGTGAAAGCATGTGAACTTGTTGCTCTGCGCCAGATTTCTCTCTGGTCATGTCGGGGGCCGTCCTATTGCAATACGAGAGAGATAGAGGAGCCGTGCCATTGGCATTGAAGAGAGATGGAAGATGGAATGCACCTGTGTTTACGCACGCCATTGGCTAGTCTCTGTTGAGACTGGCCGTAATCGATCAGGATGATTACACACATATTAGTGGAAAAAAAAGAAAAACCGAAATCTTCGCATGGTTTAGAATAAGTAAGCGAACAGACCAACAGAGGTGGGGAACGATAAGGTTTAATACTCTTTGGAGACAATCATAAATTATATTTATTTTTTTAAATAAACTTATTTAGCCGTACATTGCGTATATTTAAAAACAAAATAAAAAATGCACCTTAATTTTAATTGTTAATCATTTGTTGTTTTGTAACTGAGTTGTGTGTGTTATTTGATATTATATAGAGATTTCTTCTTTTTTTTATATAACATGAAATTATTAGACATTCATATTAATATTTCAACAATTATTACTGTATTATTTGTTAAATTTGAATTTCAAAGTATGTTTTCATTAGGTATTCTTTTTTTCTTTTTATTAATTATTGTATTCCATTTTCGAGCCGATGAATTGCCAATATTATATACGCCATTGTTGTCACATGCATCAGGCCATAAATTCAATAGTTTAAGTAATATTCAATGTTAAATGTTTGTGATGTGGCGGTACTTTTTAAATAAATAAATAGCCGTCAATCATTTTTGTCAAATTAAATATTAGATTATTAAAATTGATAGATAATTATTATTAATTTAAATCAATTTTGTAATGCACTTATCATCCATTACTTTTAGAACCGCGACACGCAAAGGGGGAGTTTCGAACTCAATTAATCAATTAATTTTACCAAGTTAATAAATATTGCTTGTTTACAAACCATAATAAAAATTGATTGCCGCCACATAAATCAATTAATAACAATTTAATGAAGTTTTGGATTGCCAAAATGGAAAACATTATCAAACTTTGGGGTCGTTAATTATTTTAATTTACGTTTATTGCAGCCATAGAAGTTTATTCTCAGATGTTTTAATAACAATATTTTGTTCTGGTTCAAATGTAAATTAAAAGTTAAGAAAAAAGTATACATATGTTTAATGTTAATGTTCTGTTTAGAGTTTAAAATAGCTTCAAATATTATTTATAAACGAAAAACCGCTTTATAGCTAAAAATAATTACAATCTGATAACTTTTCGTGTTTTTATCAGACAACCTGACAATTTGACTTCCGACATAGAACGGTCAAAAGGTCCGAATTCAACCCTTTTGATATTTATCAAGTTGTTAAATTTATTCCTTGTTACATTGTAAAAGGTTTCGTATTCCTGCTTTTGCGTGATAAGTTCGCATGTTATAAACTTGTGATTTTATGACAACCAATTTGGATAAGACCGTTTTCTTGCTAAGTGAAATAAATGGTGTTTCATGTAATCACCAGCTGTTTGCTATTCAATTATTAAAAAAAAAACAACAATTTAAGCAAAATTTTCTTCGTTAATTTTTAATTCTGTTAAGGATATGGGGTAATCATATAATAAATGAACAAAAAAAGTATATTTACTCATTTTATATATTTGATATTTGTAATTTCGTTGTGTTTTCTTTTTAATTTTAATGTGATTATTTGTATTTTTTTTTGTCGTACTTCCTTTGTCAATATTATAATAGCTAGTAATAATTCAGTGTTATTTTGCTCACTTGGAATGTTGGTCGACCTATTATTGGCGACTGTATAAGTCTGATGCTTTTGTTACTATTATTCATATGTAATGCTATATACATAAGCTGTTGGTTTGCCTTTAATAAATAAATAAATAAATGTATCTTTATTAGCCTGTGAATTCCTGCTATCAGTCTTTAAAACTGCTGTACAAAGACCATTGTCCTCTAACATTCTTAAAAAATGTCTTTTAGATTTCGACTGCAAATTGCGAAAAAAAACAACTTGACAAAAAAAAAATACATCGACACGGTCCCCTCACTAGTCCGCCACCCGCCCGTCTGATTGGCTGTCATGTTGACACAACTTATGAGTGTGATATGTTGTCCACTTACTTACAACACACGGCACTAGCGAACACTTAGTATTTGAAGTTACTTATAGTTTGCTGGAACTAAGAAACGGGAGGGAAGTAAATGGTTTGAAAAGTTTGAACATCGTTTTTCCTTATACATATGTTAGAGGTTAGGTTCTTTCTTTCTTGTTAAATCGAAAAAGAATTTAACATTCTAAAATGCAATCAACTAAAAAGGTATTCTTCACTTTTATAACCATTATTCATGTAATTAAAAACATGAATGTATCAATACCTCTTTATGCAAAATGACGACGAGATAGAACAGTTTGTCTCTAAAAATTGAGAGTAACAAAACTTTATGAACATCTTACTAAACACTATGAATCAAGTTATCAACTACATAAAAAATCTCAACATTAGTAAAAACATAGTTTATATCTTCAAACATAAAAATCTTCGCCATTACAAAAAATCCGTCAATTTGAGACCGCTCAACTTACATACAAACACAACTACATTTAGGCTATACAAATATTTGTTCCGAGCAGGAATCAAACCACAACCACTTCGCCACCATGCCGTCAAAGTGCGAATTAATTCGAACTTTATCACGAATAAAATACAGCTCACTGTTGCAAATTTTGACAATAATCTCGAAATTAATAAAGAAATATAGGTACTCATTCTAGGTACTTACTGTAGGTATGAAAGTCTGTGATCTGCACAGTGTTGCAGTCCTCCCCGACCTGAAGGTAGGTGATCTCACAGCGGTAGACCCCTTCGTCTTCTGGCTTTACATCATTGATGACCAGCTCAGCGTACGTCATGTTCTTCGAGTAGGATATTGTTACTCTGTAGGCAAAGAGAATAGTAATATTAGAAATATATTTTCTATTTTTTTTGGTATGGTGTGTGGTGTTTTCTTAGACAATGAAGAGTATAAGCATAATCAGACTTTCAATATTCCCGTTGCTGGGACACAGGCCTCCTCTCTAGGAGAGGGAATGGGCCGTAATCTACCACGCGGGCCCAGTGCGGGTTGGTGAATGTCACATGTCTTCGAATTTTTGGTTCTAGGACATGCCGGTTTCCTCACGATGTTTTCCTTCACCGTTTTGCGAACAGTGGTGATGAAGTTAATAACACAAAGTAATGCGCCTGGCTGGGTTTGAACTCGCGAACAACAATTCGTAAGTCGGGGCTGTTACCACTCGGCCACCACTGCTCCTGCTCACTACTTTTTATCTCGGGAGTATGTTCCCTTGGGATAATTTTCGACATTCAGACGAGCGCAGCCGCGGGCAGCAGCTAGTATTCTTATAAAACGAAAACAGGAAAAGCAAAAACAGTCTCTAGTAATGAACTAAAACAAATTAAGCGCAAAAATCACCAACATTACCCCTTCCCAAAAATAGCGAGTCACGAACGAAAAACAGCAGAATCTTTTAACTTCATTGGGCAACGAAAACGAACTATTTACATTTTTTCGCCGAAAATCCTTCGACTAATGGAGCCTCGGTGAGATTGCAAGTTCATAGAACAAGCCTCTAATTAAGCGCCATGTCTAATAGATTGATAACTCTGTGTGCTGGACTCGAGAGTCGGAATTAGTTTTTAGTTGCGATGAAATTCGGGGCAGAGGACTTTTTTTTGGGTCACGGTAATCACATTTTGTTTGTACACAGTTGTGCTATGTCATGGATGACATGTAGAGGACATTTTGTCTGACTGTTTTCATCATTATTATAATATAAGCCAAAAAAAACTTTTTACAAAAAAAAAAAAACGACCGTCTTCTAAAGAAAAAGAAGTATAAAATACTTTTAATTTCGGAAGTCGGTGTCCAAAATGCGAAAAAACGACCAAAAACACCGACTTCCGAAATGTACGTTATTTTATACTTTTTTTGTTAAGAAGTCGGTTGTTTTTTACTATGTAAAAAGTTTTTTTTATATTGGTACACCCCACCTAAACGTACCCATCACAGCGTACACGGTATAAACTGGTGTAAACAATAAACAAACATGCGATTTCAGCAATCCCGAAAGATTTGCTATCATTTACTGAAGAGTTCCGTTTCCTATCATCTCTGTTCTTCATCAGATCTTCACCAAACTAGAAAGGGACCACCTTGAAATACTAAGATGCTCTTCCAAACCATCGTATACAATTTTATTTTTTTTTACATCGACAATATAGAATGAGAACATCCTAAAAAAAGTGATTCGGGTAGTAACAAAAAAAGAAATACGACTTCGTATGATTTAAAACTCATGATCATCTGCCTAGCCTTTTCCCAACTACATTGGGGTAGGCTCCTAGTCAAGCCGGATTCAGCTGAATACCAGTATTTTACGTGAAGCGGCTGCCTACCAGACCTCCACAACCCATTAACTGGGAAACACGGTACTTCTTGGCAAGGTTGGTGTCAGATTTTCTGGCTTCTGACAATCACAGCCGGGACCAACGGCTTAACGTGCTTTCCGAGGCACAGAGAAGTCTCGTTATGTTAAGATCGTCACCCATTCATAGACAAACCTCGGCAAGCGTTGCTTAACCTAGAAGATCGACCCGTGCGGCTGTCATAATTTAGCCACGAGCTCCTCGTATGATTTAAAACTATAAGATAGTTTATGATTTGTATCAATTTTAAAATTAATGTTAGAAGCAAAAATCCATTTTATATATTAAAAGGCGTGTTATGTAATGATAGACGAGTAAAAATGCCTAAACTTTACGTTCGCCTTTTTACTAAATATAAACTTTTTACGAAATTATGTTCGGAAAAATAGTTCTTTGGGTTAGTTTATTTCCAGCAAGACAAATGGTTTTATTAAAGCCATAAATTGTTTAAAAAAAAAAAACATAACAGTTCACCGCCATTCTAAACAACAGCTTTGCACTCCAAAACGCCTGACGAAGATTTACTCCCTACCATCCACGAGCAGGATAAAAACAGAATTTAATCCAATTTTTCAATCTTGGACAATAAATTACACAAATAAATTGTCCTGTACCTGCAGAAAATAGAGTGGAACTAAAAAAAAATTGCTTCCTTTTCCTGACTGGTTAATTTGTCGACGCCAGGACCACGCCGGTCTATCGGAGGCCCTTTTAATTGCTGAACGTCCCGGACTCACGGCCTTTCTGTATTGTCTACCCGTTTATAAGTCTGTAGTGCTTAGGAATTGGTTGAAGGGATTCTATTGTTTTAGTATCTGTGATTTGAAGATTTTATTGTTCGGGATGTTTTAATGTCGAATTACGGCAAAGCTAAAAGGACGGGTAATGATTTTGGCTGTCTATGTATGTATGTTCCACTCTAGCGCCTAAACTACTGAACTGATTTTGATGAATCAGGTAGAAAAAAGCTAAGAAAGCCATAGCAATAGCAAGAGCAAAAGCTCAGAACAAATTGTACGACCAACTAGATAGTCCAGCTCGCCAAAAAGAATTGTACCGGCTTGCTAGAGCTAGAGAGAGGAAGGCGAAGGATGTTAGTCGGATAAGATGTGTAAGGGATGAAGCTGGAATGCTTCTATCAGAGGATGAAAAGATTAAGGATAGATGGAAGAGCTATTTTGAAAGACTGATGAATGAGGAAAATATCCGGAGTATTGTTTTAGAAAATAAAACGGTGAATGAGGGGTTAGTGAGGATGGTGAGTGTGGATGAAGTGAGAGTAGCAGTAAATGGAATGAAGAATGGGAAGGCAATTGGTCCAGATGGAATACCAATTTGAAGTATGGAAGTCATTACGAGTAGATGGATGGACGTGGTTAGCTTTGTTCTTCAATAAATTGTTGCTGGAAGAAGCCATACCTGATGAGTGGTGCAACAGTTCGTTGGTGCCCATCTTCAAGAACAAAGGTTATGTGCTGGAGTGCAACAACTATAGAGGGATAAAGCTAATGTCACATAGTATGAAAGCTAGGGAAAAAGTTATTGCAAGGCGGCTGAGAGAAGAGAGAGAAATCTCACAGAACCAGTTCGGTTTTATGCCTGGTCGGGGTACAACGGATGCCATTTTCTTTATCCGACAGCTGTGCGAGAAATACAGAGCCGTGCATAAAAACCTGCACATGGTGTTCATTGACCTCGAAAAGGCATATGACCGGATGCCCCGTGAGGTTTTGTGGTGGGCCCTTAAGGAGAAAGGTGTGCCTGGGAAGTATGTTCAGTTGATCCGAGCGATGTACAGTCGATGCAGTACCCAAGTCCGGTCTGCAGTGGGCACCACTGAAAGTTTCAGTGTGGCAGTCGGTTTGCACCAAGGGTCGGCCCTAAGTCCTTACCTCTTCCTGATGATAATGGACGCTCTGACGTCGGACATCCAGGAAGAGGCTCCCTGGTGCATGCTGTTTGCTGATGACATAGTGTTGGTGGCCGAAAGCGGTCTAGAGGTCCAGAGTAGAATGGAGAGGTGGCAAAGACTGGAGAGTTTTGGCCTGAAATTGAGCAGAACCAAAACGGAATACCTGTTCTGCGATTTCGGCGGTCTCTCCAGTCCTATGCCTATAGTTCTTGCCGGAAGGCCTGTACCGATCTGCCCCGACTTTCGGTACCTTGGGTCGCTTGTCCAGGGTGATGGTGATGTAGACCGAGAAGTAACGCATCGGATCAACTCAGGCTGGATGAAATGGCGACAGGTCACTGGAACGACTTGCGATCCACGGATGCCCCTCAAGTTAAAGGGTAAAATCTACAAGTCCGTGATAAGACCTGTCGTACTGTATGTTGGGCTGTGAAAAAGATTGATGAAAATAGATTACATGTAGCGGAGATGAGAATGTTGAGATGGATGTGTGGAGTAACGAGGATGGACAAAGTGAGAAATGAGTACATTAGAGGCAGTTTAAAAGTGGCGCCAGTGACGGAAAAGTTGAAAGGGAACCGCTTGTCTTGGTATGGTCATGTAAAAAGGAGGGATGCACATGCAACTAAAAGGGTTATGAATATGAATGTGGATGGATGGAAAGGGAGAGGTAGGCCTAAGAAACGATGGATGGATTGTGTGAGGAGTGATATGAAAGAGAAAAGAGTTAGTGATAGCGTGACGGCTGACAGGACAGAATGGAAGAAAAAAACATGTTGCGCCGACCCCAAGTAACATGGGATAAGGGCAGGAAGATGATGAGGTATCAATAGATTCGTTAAAACATTTCGGGTAATTATAGGCTGAGCTCGCCATCCGCAGGCCCAAGTATTTAAGTATCTAAATGTCATTGATAAGTAAGGTTAGTCATCCACTAATTAATTTATGTTAAATTATGGTTATAGCATGCCTTGCCCGTGTCGGTAAGGCATGCTTAATCTTTGCCCATTTTTAAAACAATGGTCAACAATTACTACCTCTCTCTTTATTCGTTTTTATTTGGGTTCTATGCTTTTTGTCTAATAATTATTATTTTATTTATTTATCTATATATTTTATATTATAATTAGTACACCTAAGACTGCCAACGGTACTGTATCTTCTGTTCTCTTTAAAATTCATCCAAAGGTTGTCTTGAAAAGATCGCTTTTAGCGATAAGGCTGCCCATTGTGTCACCCTATGTAATGCTTCCTTCATCTATATTTTCTGTAACTTATGTGGGGTACATAATAAAGAGTATTCTATTTTATTTTAATTAATAATATGGTGTTGTCATTTTTCAAGTAAGGTCGCTTTACATGGACATTCGAATTATTTTGTAGGAGACATAAAAAAAGCAATTGAAAATATTTAATATGATATTTGATTATCTAAGGTGGTCTGATTAACACACTAGAGTTATGTGATTTTAAAAGAAACACGTTGTAATGTGTTGCTGATACTCAGAAAGATCAATCCGAACTTCGTTGAGATAAGGCAAGGCAAAGATAAAAGCTTCATAAAGCTCATTTACAGACTAACTTACAAATTGTTCCAATAATCTCAGCTATTATGTACATCAAAATAGTACAGTACGCCACACAATGGTACCAACCACAGCAGCAACAAACTTTCCTATTGTTGCGCCAACAAAGCGCTAAACTAATGCTACACCTGTGTTGCTGACTGTACCTACTTTGAATAATTTATGTGGTTATATTTGAATTTGTTTGTGTTGACTTTGCATTGGCTGTAATTTTATTGTTAAATTTGGAACTGAAAACAAGTTGCTCTAATAGGCATTGTGCAGAGGGGGTTCCCTTTCTATGTGCTCGTGGTGATCACCGGGGTGGTTTTAGTGAGGTAAAAATCCCACACTCCCTAGCCTTTTCCCCAAAAGTCCAGGCGCCACTGTAGGTTTCCCCCCGAAAACAAAAAAAGACAGGCCATACTGTATGGTATTAGAATGAAAGCATCGTTTTAATTATTAAGGTGTATTTAGGATCGTTTATCATCTGCCTAGCCTTTTCCCAACTATATTGGGGTCGGCTCCCAGTCATGCCGGATTCAGCTGAATACCAGTATTTTACGTGCAGCGGCTGCCTACCAGACCTCCACAACCCATTAACTGGGGAACACGGTACTTCTTGGCAAGACTGGTGTCAGATTTTCTGGCTTCTGACAATTCGTACGACTGCCAAAGATCTCCAAATGACAGCCGGGACCCGTTGGTCCCGGCTGTCATTTAAGCACGTTAAGCCGTTGCTTAACGTGCTTTCCGAGGCACGGAGAAATCTCGGAGAAATATTTAGGACTGTTAAAGAAACGAAACCATCGAGAAAGCCCATGTACATAGGGCGATGTGGCCACGCAAGGCCACATACCTTTGTCGGTCATCTTCGACAGTGGACGATAGTAATATCTTTTTTTTTATTAAAAAAACGTTGCCCCACACTGGGAATTGCTCCTGTATCGTGGGTGCGTTTACAAACATACAATCTCACATACAAAAACAGCCAGACCCGTAAAACTATCTGTAGGCCATACAAATATATGTTCCGTGCGGGAATCGAACTCACGACACGTAGCGCAGCAGCCACTCGCTCAACCACTGCGCCAACCGTGTCGTCAATGCTGGTCCATTGAACTCAACATTGAGAGGGATGCAATTTAATTAAGATATCAAACGGTTTTTTGGTTTCATGTCTAAGAACATACGATTAACCTTTTCAAAAAGCCTTCAAGAACCAATCCAATTTAAATATGACTTAGTATATAGAACATTTTGAAAACTTTGAAGAAAATAAAATACGTAATTTAATATACTACTAAAATACTAGTAGAAAGAAAATACGAACATCTTGAATAGTTTACTTAAAATCTAATAAAAATACTTTTAAGACTTTATTAAAAACCTGAACTCATAAACATGAGACTTTAGTTTAAAAGTCGGTATATTTTAAAACTAAAAGATACTTAGTTTATGGTGCTTTTAAGGGGATGAGCTGAGTTTATGGTAATAGAGTGGCATAGCCAATATTCATTAGGGGAAGGCTACTGTCCAGACTAGAAATGGGTAATTTCTAGAGGTTTATGGAGGCTAAGTTGCAGTGGGGGAAGTGAGTTAGTTAATTAGCAACATATAATATCTTAGTGGTCAGTCAGAGGGATTTGTTTGAGTAAATTGTTTTAATGCGACAAGAGTTAGTTGAAAGTTTGTATGTCGCAAGTAAAGGAATTGATGTTACAGTGGTAAGCATTTTTGTTAATTTTATGTTATTTTCTACAGTTCAATAAACTTAAATACCTAGTTTTTTTCCCAACTACGTTGGAGTCAGTCATTGTAACTACAGAATTATAATAAGAGATTGATTCGTTTGCACGACGTGGTCTCTGCCGCCGTTTGAGGCCTAAACGCTGAAGTTAACGTGCTCGTCTCCTTTCAAGGATATTTCATTGTTACTTTTACATAAATAATAAAAATACTACGCTAGAATAGAATAGAATACTCTTTATTATGTACACCGAATATTTTCAGCCTTTTAATGTTCGCACTGCTGGGGCACAGGCCTCCTCTCTAGAAGAGGGAATGGGCCGTAATCCACCACGCGGGCCCAGTGCGGGTTGATGAATGTCACATGTCTTCGAATTTTTAGTTCTAGGACATGCCGGTTTCCTCACGATATTTTCCTCCACCGTTTTGAGAGCAGTGGTGATGAAATTAATTAGGCAAAGTAAAGTGCCTGGCTGGCTCTGTACACTGAATAAATTACAGAAAATATAGATGAAGAAAACATTACATAGAGTGACACAATAGGCAGCCTTATCGCCTGGTATTGGCATAACAATAAACAATTTTCATTCTGGAAAATGCACGATTACTGTGGAATAGTTCAGGTAAAAAGCTTGTACCTACTTCATAATTTTATAATAACCCAGCAACAGTAAACTTTTTAACTACTAACTCATTTTCCTAATATACATAGGTAAAACTAATCCATTTTATACTCAATAAAAACTAAACTTTTATAACAGCGCACTAACCTCCCGTTAGTTTTAACCACAGCTTATTGTTTGACCAACAGTTACGGGCAACCATTAATAGTTACCATTAACAACTTTAATGTACCCTCGATGGACTTTCAACGAGTTTTTATATGCTGTGGCCTTTTAGCTCAGCGAGTTAATAATGCTGTGTTATTTTTTTAGTCTGTGGTGGGGAAAAACATGCTCGTGGCTTATTTATATCAGTCGCATGGGTTAAGCAACGATTGGCGAGGTCGGTCCGAGGATGGGTGATCATCCCCTACATACAGAAATAAAGTCAGTCAGTCATTCGTTGATTTCTTCTTCTAAAAGTCTGATAAACACTCAAATCCAAAGCATTTATTTTAATTAAACCATTTACGTTCATTTAATTAAGAGTAAACAAGCTTCTTCTGGGTAAGCTCATTCAATCGTCGCTATCAAAAAATAAAAAATCTACAGGCACTTTTGAACTGTCAAGGTCGGACGGTCAAAGAGATGAGGCTATTTGCACGTTCCAAAGCGTAGATCTCTATGGAGAAGAACGTGCAAGAAACTCCATGGACACTTTTCTCAATCATCTCGCCAAGGCGTTACCTGGTTTTGGAAGTCAAATAGGCAGTCGTTACATGTTAAATACTAGTATTCAGCAGTATCTAGAAAGACTGGAAGTCAACCCAAAACATAGCAGGAAAAGGCTGCATAATTATATAGGTACTATAAATGGTAAGCAGATACCTTAATTTGAACCGTTGGGGAACATACGCGTGTTTAATTTATCATATTTAAGTAATATATAACATTTATAATAATTTTCTAAAACTAATACGAATTCTTTATAAAACTAACAATTTCCAGCACACACCACCTAATTCCCCGTAACCAACCAATCACAGCCGTCCCAAACCAAATTCAAAATGGCGCCCGCATTGTACCTAATCTAAAATGGCGGCGCTAAATCCAGGATGGGCAGGTGTTCCGCGCGTTGGCCTCACCGCAGCATCACTCTGACTGACAGAACAGTTTGTTAGCGGCCGCAGACAACCATCTTATGTTTTGGGAGTAAGCAGGGATTGTAGTTGATTCAAGTTGGTTATTTAGAAAATATTTTTTGTGGAGGGAAGATCAATAGACAAACCCACCCCACAGCATATCTATAACAATACTAATAATATAACAAAAGCAGACGAGTTTGTTTGTTTGAACGTGCTCTCTGGAACTACCAGTCGGATTTGGAAAATTATTTTTAAGGGTTCCTTATCGAAAGAGTAAAATTCTATACCTACCTATTACTAAGACTCCGCTGTGCGTCCATGTGTGACAAGGCTGTATCTCATAAACCGTGCTAGTTAGACAGTTGAAATGTTCTCAGATGATGTATTTCTGTTGCCACTATATAACATTATATATTGTTTCTATAGTGGCAATATTTAGTTCGCAGATGATGTATTATTTATCGGAGCCCCCATACAGCAAACGTGATTTTTTCGCTCGTTTATGCTCGATATTGATAACGGCAACAGGTTGACGTTTGAAATGTTCACAGAACAGGTATTTATTAACGTTATATATTAACTTTAAAACGAAATCTTTAAATTATAATAAAACAAATATTTTAGGGGGCCCCTTGTTCAACAAACTTGATTTTTTGCCATTTTTATAGATAACTAAGAATGCCCCGCGGTTTCACACGCGTTGATCCCGTTCTCGTGGCAATACGGGGATAAAATATCGCCTACTCTCCACAATAACGTAGCTTTCTACTAGTGAAATAGTTTTGAAAATCAGTGCAGTAGATCCAGAGATTACCCCTTACAACGTCACAAACTCACAAACGTTACCTCTTTATAATATTAGTATAGATTATACGGAACCCTCCGAGTCCGATTCGCAATTGCCAATTTTTTAAACGTTAGTCACATTCAAAAAGAAGGCTACACTAGAACGGGAATAAACAGGAATGCGCATAAGAAGTCGCAGGTATTTTTTTTTTAATGGACCACTCGCAGTTCAGCACACTAAGGCTGGCTACTGCTTAACCGATTCTTCCTGTGGTGGCCTCAAATGAATTTAAGGCCCCCAGCCAGGGCTTAAAACTACTTAAAAACTAAATGACCGCTCGCTAAGGGCATCGCCTGTGGGACACGGGCCTCGGCTTATCGGGGTCATTGAGGGAGGGCAGCAAGGGACAGGCTGGGTCAGGTTGATATTATTTTGGGGATTTAACGGTAATGGCTCAGCGGCGTGGGCTGGCTCGTTAGGCAAAAGTCGGGGAGGGAAGTCGCGGGTAAAACCTAGTAGCACATAAATCCGGTCGGCGACCGAATCGCTCAGCTCAGCACGACGTTTGTTACTCGCCGCAGACACGACTTACATCACCGCCTTGCCGGCAAGTTTATGTCAGTCACATTTTACACTCAACGCTGGGTAGATCGGACGGATAGGGTAAGGGTAAAATCTATATGAAAAATTTCCAAATTATTTTGGGGTCAGTTGCCAAACTACAGGTTAGTTTGGCAGTGTAGTGACTATCAATAGGTACTTTTGAAGGGGACTGCTGGTATGATATCAACATTGCGGACTTTGTTCGAAAAAGTCACCGCGGCCCTGGAACGCGGCGGGCACTAGAAGGATCACGGGTGGGTTTTAGTCAGTAAGAGTCTGATACTCCATTCCGCTCCGCCCAGAGTGAGAGAAGTCATTTGATGATTTCCAATACAAAAAAAAAAAATACAAAAAAAAATGGTATGATATCAACAACCCAGTAACTGAGTAACACTCTTTTGCAAGACTGATGTCAGTTTTTTGGATTACAACAACTCCCTCGAAATAACGAAAAGAAAAACCTTGTTCAGTAATATTGTGTCGAGTAAGGCGCACAGAAATGTATGGAGCCGTTGATTTTCTTTATTCGCGATTTCAGTGTTGGTCCCATAGTAAAAATTGTTCATAATGATGAGTACAATCAAATGATTCCTTTACAGGTATTGTGTTTAAAAATGTGCTTTAAGTGTTGTTGTAAAAGAGTTGTTTATCTATTGTTGAATTACGATAAAGTAAATTAAATCTACCTAAATGTTTTCAGGTCTTACTCTTACCATTATTATAAATGTGAAAGTTTTGATGGATGGATGTTTAGCACTTTTACAGGATAAAAACAGATTAGTCTTTTTTTAAGGATGAAAATCATTTCTTACAATGACATGTAGATACCTAAATGTTTTCAAGCCTTATTCAAATGCGAAAGTTTGGATGGATGGATGTTTTGACACATTTACAGGGAAAAATAAATAAGTATTTATTTAGGATTGAAATCCAATTATTTTGCCCGCTTTGGGCTGGGTTGGAAGCGAAAGGGAGTGTCAGACTCTTACTGTACTTACATACTTACTGACTAAAACCACCCGTGATCCTTCTTGTGCCCTTTGCATTCCAGGGCAGTATAGATTACCATCTGGAATAGCACATAGGCTACCTTGTATCTCGGGAATATATTCCTTTGGGATAATTTCCAACATTTACATAGGTGAAGCCGCTGGCTGATTTTATAGTAACACTACTAAGTACTTACGGAAGTATTTCTTATCAAAATGCCTTGAAGAACAATCATTAGATCTAACCAAATAATCCAATTTCCTCCCAGAAATAACTTGTTACAACTAAACCCAACACATACCAGAAATATCTCACTTTGCTGAAATGTAAACAAAACATAGGGCCTTTAATAATATACTTCTGTAACATAATGAAAGCAATCTTGTGCTTTCGGGTGCCTTCGTGAGCCTTCGGGTGATTTCGTTCGCCAACGGAGCAAAACTGCGCCATTCGAGAAAACTATTGGCTGTTATATTGTGAATGGGTTACCAGCTTAAGTGTTTTTGTGGATGATTGGTTTTAGGAATTATTTTTTTGAAAACTAGTACTTTGTAATAGGATTCTATCGAACATCTATGTAATAAAGAGTATTCTATTCTATGTAGCTTAGAACTACAACTTAGAAACAATACAATATCACTATCCGCCTAGCCTGTTCAGAAATATACTTGGGTCAGCTTTCAATTATACCGATTCTTCTCAATACCAGTATTTAACGTGAAGCGGCTGCCTACCAGACCTCCATAACCCATTAATTGGGTAACACGGTACTTCTTGGCAAGATTTGCTCAGAGTCAGATTTGCTGGAGTCTTATAATCCACTAGTAAAGCCTCGCGGTTTCACCCGCGTTGTTCCCGATCCCGTCGCAATACAGGGATAACATATAGCCTATGTTACTCAGGGTGAATGTAGCTTTCTAATGGTGAAAGAATTTTTGAAATAAAAGTTTTTGAGTTTATTAATTACAAACATACACATACATACAAATACAAAAATATAATTATTTCCTTTTTTTTCCTTTTTAATATTAGTGTAGATAACGACTGTCGTTGATCCCGGTTGTCAATTAAATTCACATTCAATTAAAAACTAGAAAATCTGTACTTGTATTTATTACCTTTGTATTTAAAATCATCTCTTATTTTGATTATTCGTCACAAAAGACAAAACATATTTTTAAATAATCGTCCCAAATATTTTACCTCACAGTTGCTCATTTACTTGTGGTTTAAAAAAATACAATGTTAAAATCCCACAATTCCATAAAAAAACAAGTCCCAAAGTAAAGAACAATTACAGGTCATCCTTCCCGAGGAAATTTTAAATTCACAGTTGGCAACAATGCTCTCTTGTTTTTTTTTTTTTAAAAAAAAGGTGAATGTCAGGGAGTCCATTTTTGCAAAGCCGGGCTGAAGTTTATAATGTCTTTAGAAGCTGTAATATGAGGGTAGGAATCATTATTTAATGTCCGTTATGGTTTTTACAGTATTAAAAGATTTTTCTTTCAAGGTTAAGGAAAGTTTCAATGGGTAACAACCTTTTTTGAGTGGGCTGAAGTTTACTTTTGGTATAACGTTTGTTTTTTTAGTCTTTAGGTACTTGTTTTTGTTTTTTAGCATATTTTAAAGCAACGTACCGCTGGGATGCAGTATCCTTTTTAATGGATCATCAAATGACTTCTTCCGCTCTGGGCGGAGCGGAAAGGAGTGTCAGATTCTTACTGACTAAAACTCATTCGTGTTCCTCCTAATGCTTTTTGCGTTCCCGGGCCGCGGTGACTCTTTCGAGCAATTTCTGCAACTCTGGCTGGCAAAGGTAAAGTTTCATGAAAATCCTTCCAGTAGTTTATGACCAAAACAGTCATAAACTTCTTCACAAACTTCATTTTGTTTATTAAATTTGTAGAACTAGAACACATTTTGTATAGCATAATCAGCCTTTTGATGTTCCCACTGCTGGGACACAGGCCTCCTCTCTAGAAGAGGGAAACACATTTTGTATGAATTAAACCAATCAGTTTGCTCACTTTCCTGCCAAACTCTGAGGCTACGGTAACCGACGTGTTGCACCGGAATACCAAAATAATGCATCACAGAATGTCGGTATTTCGATCCAGTAATTAGCTATGTATGTTACCTGTCTATTGTACCGACTAGTTCCCGATGACGTATAATAGTAATCCTGTCGTGGAGATTGGCTTTTTGATCATCAGCCAGTTATGCCTATTGTTGTTAGTACGCAAATTGCTTACCATTTCGAAATAGGCTTGTGTCTCGCAATAGAGGCGTGTCTAATCTTAAAAAATAATATAAGCATAATCAGTCTTTTAACGTTCCCACTGCTGGGATACAGGCCTCCTCTCTAGGAGAGGGAATGGGCCGTAATTCACCACGCGGGCCCAGGGTTGGTGAATATCACATGTCTAGGTTATAGGACATGCCGGTTTCCTCATGATGTTTTCCTTCACCGTTTTGAGAGCAATGATGATGAAATAAATTACACAAAGTAATGCGCCTGGCTGGGTTTGAACCCGCGACCTACACTTCGTAAGTCGGGGCCGTTACCACTCGGCCACCTCTGCTCAAAAATATTTTATTTACCTAAAGAAATAAAAAAATAAGTTTGTCGAAATAAATCTTCAAAATTTACAGACAAAGTGACTTAAGTGGCAATGTTTTGGCCCAAAATGTCGTGCAAGCGACACAAGGAAGAACGATAACATCGGCACGATACAATTTCCCGGCTATGCAACGCATCACGTAACGAGAAAGTGCTTCTGCCCTTGGTATTGGCTGTCATTTATAGATTTTTTTACAGTCGTGAAATCGTGCCACGGGGTTCCATATTACCCAGTTACTGGGTCGAAAGAGACTGTCGAATAAAATACTGGTTCTAAGCTGTATTCGATTAGATTGTAGGCCGTCCGCAATATTATTGAAAAAGTTAATCAAACTTTCGGAAGGCAGATTCAATATCTTTCAACCCACAGATTAGTGATAGGTTTAAAAAAAAAAACTGCTTTTAATTTGTGTGTCTACAGTATGTGTAAGAATATTGTAAGTTCGGAATCCCTTGCACACGAGTCCTAAACGCTAATTACTGATTTATTCTTCACGAGATAATAGACGATTTTTAAGCTTATGAAATGTGATTCTATACTATCTTTACTCTATACTAATATTATAAAGAGGAAAGTATTTTGATTGTATTTTTATATTTTTGTATGTAACGAATAAACACAAAAACTACTGGACCGATTTCAAAAATTATTTCACCATTAGAAAGCCACATTCACCTTGCGTAACATAGACTATATTTTATCTCCATATTCCCACGGGGATGGGAACTACGCGGGTGAAACCGCGGGGCGCTGCTGTCTTTTATAAATAGCTAACAAAAGTGCACCTCTACCTATCTTTTATTTCATCCTCAAACAAATAAAAATGCGTAAGGACTGATTAATAGCCCCTCACATATTGGCTAACCACGATTTTATGGAAAACACTAAAATGATGTTACGAGCGGAAATAATTTCCTTGATCCATAGCATTTTTATATCATGGCACATATAACACACACACACACCATAGAACACCGAACTACTATACATGGCATTGTCATAAATAAAATAAAATAAAAAAGCCTTTTATTTCTTACATTACAAATTGATAATTATTCAAAAAGTAGGATTTCCGCTTCATGTAAAATACTGGTATTCAGCTGAATCCGGCTTGACTGGGAGCCGACCCCACTGTAGTTGGGAAAAGGCCAGGTAGATGATGATGAACTTAGAGCATCTTTGGCTTTGGTGATTTTTCTAATTTTTGTGTGGCGCATTTTTTAATGTTAAGCATGCTTCGTTGCATTGTCATAACTTTCCATAAAAACCAAGCGTGACGATGAGTGTCACTTTTGAGTCATAGAGGCCCATGGTAGTTTTGACTAGCTAAATCACTCGCCATGCCTTTTCCCGAATAAAGTGGTATTGGCTGCCATTCCAGTATTTTACGTTCGGACATGTCCGCAACCCAATAACTTGGTATTACGTCACCCCTTGGAAAGACCGGTGCCAGTTTTTCTAGCTATCGATTGTGAAAGTTCAGGATAGCCAAGACCAAAGGCATCACGTACTTTTGAGGCTTGGAGGAGTCTCGATTGTAACCCATCCACAGACTGACCTTGGCAAGTGTTGCTTTACCTCGAAGATCAACCAGTGCAACTGTTGTTATTTAGTCCTGGGCTCAAATTTTGGCTTTAACAGCCAAAACTTCTGTTCAGGTCGTATTGCGTTTATTGCGCGAGTTTTATTAATGACAAGCAGCGCCCCGCGGTTTCACGGTTTCGTTCCCGTGGCAATATGGGAATAAAATACATTCCTATAACACTCCTCAATAACGCAGCTTTCTATTGGTGAAATAATTTTGAAAATCGGTTAAGTAGATCCAGAGATTACCCCTTACAACGTCACAAACTCACAAACGTTATCTCTTTATAATATTAGTATAGACTAGAATTTGCTCGCTTTAACATCGATTACGGTATTCGCAAAAATAAAATAGTAGCCTATAGGCTACATGATTTTTTATCTCCCGGATTCCATCTATTTCTGAGCAAAAAATTAACAAAATTTAAGTAATTTGGGCGCGATAGCCCAACAAATATCTAAATTTTGCATTTCATTTTATACAAGTAGTTAGGATGGCGGCTTCATTCGTTTCCGTGGTCTATGTCATGGCAGTTTATGACATTTTTCTCGTTAGAGCTAAATCTTAATGTCCGCAAAACGTGAAATGTGTGGTAACTACTGTTATATTCTTTTTATGACCTCACGGGAGTGTGGTCACAGTAGTGTTCTGTGGTGCATGAGGGGTTTTAGTTTTATGAGACATGTCATTGATATAGAAAATGTGTGTGTTCTATCAACCAATTCATTTCCTAGGGTTGAGGAATTCGTTCGAAAGAGTCACCGCGGCCCTGGAATGCAAAGGGCACTAGGAGGATCACGGGTGGGTTTTAGTCAGTAAGAGACTGGCACTCCCTTCCGCTCTGCCCAGAGAGAAAAAAAGTACTTCCTAGCGAAAGCTTTGGGAAATTTGAAAAAAAATAAATAGATACATTCTTTATAGTCGGCAAGATAATATTATAAAAAAGTCATCAAAATAATATTATAAAAATATTTATTTTGATGACTTTTTCATAAGAACAAGAAAATTTACAATAAAATTTTAAAATAGAATAGAAAAACTTTTATTCAGGACAGACACAGCACAACGGTTACAAACACACATTAAAGGAGAAGAAAAGTATAGAATGCGCCGAGCGTGCACGAACCGAAAGGGTTATTGCTTTTGCTTTCTTCCGCTTCTACAGCAGCCTAATTGATGCAACGGATCAAAAACATAAAAAAAAACAATTGAATTAAGGAAACATATTTTTCATGAAATGCTGTTAGACCCCATATATACCTATGGTCCAAAATTGAGAATTTTAGATGTGAATACCCCCATACACAAGAATTACGTACACCCCAACACAAAGATTCATCGTCTTTGTGTTGAGACGTACGAGTAATTCATGACTCCTCACAGTTTATGAGTTACGACACACTAAATCGAGCAGCTAGTTCAGCTATAGCTTGAAATATTTAAGCTGTATAAACGTTGAGCTGCTCATAAACGGTTAACCGGATAGAACGTACTTAAGGGTGGAGTTTTACTTGTGTAAATTTGAAATGCCTGAATCTTTGAAGCAATTTTGGTGTAAACAGTAATAAAATAGCAGTGTTTGTATTTGTCATAGGTAAGCTTAGCAATGCTATTGTTATTGTAATACTATCTTATAAGAAAAAAACTCTGAGGTCTCCCCTAGACAGGAGCAACAATTCGATAATCAGACAAATAGGGATGTTTCCTGAGTAAAAAATATATGATTATGTTTAGTCCGTCAGTTAGATCATAGAAAAATATTGGACACGTATTTTTTCCTTTATCAAATCTATAAAAACTGACGAAGATACAAAGCATCAAAGATCCTGAGTGGGGGCTTGTGACGTTACGGCTCGGTAAAAATTGTAGCGAGTAGTGACGTCACACGAGTTTCCAACGCTCTGTATCGTCTTCATTTTTTGTTTACGTGAAAAAAGAAAAAATACGTGTCCAATATTTTTTGGAAATCTATCTAACGGACTAATTAGATTTTTTTAGTCAACTACCCTATTGCATCGTGTGAAATTTCATAGAAATTGTTAACTACGGATTTTCGCCATCGCAATATTATGTCCTATCTCACTTGTGTACGGGTCTTGTGTATCAATTATTTGATTATTAATATACATTGTTTGCCACAGTTGTTGTGTAATTTCATTTTCACCACCAAACCACTAGAGGATGATTTTAAAATTGTAACAGTGGCGACCAACGTGTGTATTAGTTAGAGATAGAGGTTACGTCTATTGCTGTACCTTACAAGCCAGAGTACTGTTTCTAAAGCCTTCCAGTTATTCTAATTTTAAGAAAAAAAAAGCCGTCGCGCGGAATCCTATTTTAAACGGGTTCATGTTTATATGTTTGTACTGTTTTATACACTTTTATTTACTTTTACTTTGACAAAAATCATCAAAAGAGACATACTCTGAGTGACAATAATTAAGTTACAAGCAATGATTGTTAAGTATGTTATTAGTCGACAAGCTTACTTTAAAATAAATAAATAGAAAATAATTCTAAAATTCAGTTTTTATCAAAATTATTATCCTAATCTTAATCAACTTTATTAGTAATCGACGTCCTTAAATCTCTATCAGCCGTCTCAATCCATTCATCGTTCTTTAGTCTCTCAAATTCATATCCATAACATTATCACGGCTTCTTCATCTTGACAATTTTGCCACCCATCATCAAGATATGGGCTTAACTGACAAATCCCTTCCTTTCATAACACTCTCCCTTAACCAGTGCTATCGTCATGAACCATAAAGGGAAACCATCATCCCTTATGGAAATATAAAATCAAGTAGATGAGGGCCAAGGACGATACCCTTTATGACTCCATAACCTACTGAAGACATTTGCGAACCCCTCAAGGAAATCTTAACTCTATTCTCGTAACTATATAGTTGAATTTTAAATGGAGTATTTCAGGTTTATGTGAGCATTTGGCTTGATTAATTCGGACTCTGTGTCGAGAGTGATAAAGTTGACAATTGAGTAGTCGGTTTGGATAGCTAAAATAGAATGCAGTAAAGTTTGTACGTTAGTTTTGATTTGTGGTGACCTGCCAGTATGTTTTGTGATTTATTATTTATTAATACATTCTTGTGACATTTATTTACATGCTCGTAAATATTACAAATGTTAATTTTGGGGACCCTTATGCATGTATGGTATGGTGAATAATTTATCTAAATATCCCAAGAGAAAAATATTCTTAGTTACAAGTCACGGTAAACACAATCTGCATTTCTGCATTTAATAAAGATACGAGTAGAAGAACATTTTTCTTTTTGTTAGCTGAGCGTTTTTAATTTTTGAATTGGTTCTTGGATTCATTATGAGACAGCCTTCGTTTCCATTGTTTATCTTGAGCAATCTCATGAGACATTAAATTCAGTCTTACTCATCTCATTACCTCCTTTTGTTTTATGATTGGGACCAAATCTGTGACCAATTTAGTCAACTCTCTCTCTTGTCTTGTCATTTGATTAGATTGACAGCTTGATAACTCTCAATCCAATCACATATACGTACAAACAAAAAACTTCAAGTATAATATTAGTAAACAACTTGAGTACATCTTTATGTCCAATAAGACCGATATCACCAAAAAACACCGTGCCATCATAAAAGTGTCTGCCACTATAACATTTCCCATTCGTACACCAACGTTAGGGTGATACCTCAGACACCTTCCCCAGACAAGGTTTATTTATGGGGCCCATAAAACTGCTCATAAACCATGGTAATGAGATAGCACAAGTTTTGCACCCCTATCTTCAAAATGGTTTGAGTTACAGCTGCTGCATTCTGGCGAAGCTATAAAGGTGAATTTTAAGATATTATGTTGTCTATAAAGTCTGTTTCTCTAAACTGAAATCAAGAATATATCGAGATTGGAACTTTTTAGTTAAGTCCATATTATACGAGTAAGTAAGATATCTAGAAGTTTAAAATAGAATCATAGTGACAGGTAGACATGTGTTTTGAAATTCATTCTCATGAACGGCAAAATATCAGCTAACGCTATTTTAACTAGCGTCTGTAACCGGAATTACCTTTTATCAGAAAACAAAAAAAACCAAAAAGTATAAAATAACTTTAATTTCGGAACTCGGTGTTTTTGGTTGCTTTTTTGTTGTTGAACACACCGACTTCCGAAATTAAAGTTATTTTATACTTTTTGTTTTTTTTTTTGTTTAGAAGTCGGTTTTAATTTTTGTAAAAAGTTTTTTTATTTTTCACTTTTTAGTGGTACCTACACCCCCTCCCCTCCCCCACCTAAACGAACCAATCACATTGATGTAAAAAAAACGTACTGCTCTTTCGCAGAGTAAACTAAGAGGTCATCAATGTAGAAAATGTACATATTTTTTTTAGATTTTTGTTGATTTTTCGAAAACCGCTTGGTTGATTTCGATAAAATTTTCATGGGACCATTTGGAAAGTATACCCTTTCCAACAAAAAAAGAATTTTTCAAATCGGTTGACAAGCGACGGAGTTATGCGCGAACAAACAATAAAATAAAAAAAAAATAAAAAATAAAACATACAAACATCCGAATTGAGAAGCTCCTCCTTTTTTAGAAGTCGGTTAAAAAGAAAAAACATAATTAATATTCCAATGTTTGCCGGAATTCAGAGTAAAGGATTTATTAATTTTAGACTTCAAGCCAGTGAAAGCCCATCAACTTTCTTTATGGTGATCCCGAATCTTACTGTCAAACACCAGGTCCATATTTCTGGAAAAATTCTGAATTTGAACCTGAGCTAACGCATTATCAGTCTCTTCAAATAAAACACTGGTATTCAGCTGCATAGATATTATAAAAAATATAACTACCACACATAATAATCAAATATTCCACAAACTCATTACAGTTGGACGTTGCATTACCGCGCGCGTTGGATTCCTCAAATGAGTTTGACATCGTAAACATTTTACTGTTCCGAGTGAACGTGACATTCTTCACGTTGCTGACCGTGGCGGAGTCTGGAGATGTTTGATTGGAAATGTACCGTATGTTGGTTAGAAAAGTTATATGACCAAAGGGCTGGTTCGTCTTTTGTCCTAAGAAATTCGACCAATTCGCATTAAGCGTTTTCAATCGTCTTTTGTAATGCACACAGCAAAGGAGTGGAACTCTCTGCCTGTGTCTGTGTTTCCGAACGCATTCAACCCTAATCTCTTTAAAGTAAGAGTGGACAGGCTTCTTCTGGGTAAGCTCATTCCATCGTCGACTTTGTCTCTGTCACCTGTGACCTAGACTGGAGTCAAGAGCAAAACCATTTTTCAATAATAAAAATAAAGTTGTTCAGGTTTCTCCATGGTTATATCACTAAACTTTACAATAAACATTGCTATTGCACGTGTGAATGCTGCCAGTATTCTGGGTAGGTTTCCAGGTGCGGAGGAGTACTTTGATGCAATAGGTGTGTGAGATGAAAGGTGTTTGATAAAAATAATCTGGATAAGGCCTATCAGAATGTGTATATCATACGCTGTGATATTTATATTTTATATGCTGAGATAGGAACCTTTTTGGCCGGGCACTTATGAACTTATAATTAATTTTACTATTTAATGTTTTTTCTGTGAGAGTTCCGAGTAACATTTTTCTTTCTTTCTTTCAGATGACGTTCAGAGACTTAAAAACTGCATGCGAATAGGGCTGTGGTTGCATTTATAATTTGAGGTTACTAAAACAAACTGCATAAATGAATGTATAGTATATGAATGTAAGTAGTGATATGCACCTATCTCTTAGAGCTGGTTCACATTAGGTCGGACAGACAGTTTTACCGGGCCGACACACGTGTCGGATCCATATTGGCGTATGTATTTCAATAGCGCCGTTCACATATGTATCGGCGACCCGACCAAACTTTCGGAGCCGACACTTTTACCGGAACTTCAGCCACGATTTCTGTCGGGTCGGCGTAATATTGGCGTACTGGCAAGTATATAATCAGCCTTTTAACGTTCCCACTGCTGGGACACAGGCCTCCTCTCTAGGAGAGGGAATGGGCCGTAATCCACCACGCGGGCCCAGTGCGGGTTGGTGAATGTCACATGTCTTCGAACTTTTGGTTCTAGGACATGCCGGTTTCCTCACGATGTTTTCCTTCACCGTTTTGAGAGCAGTGGTGATGAAATTAATTACACAAAGTAATGCGCCTGGCTGGGTTTGAACCCGCGACTTACAAATCGTAAAGTCGGGGCCGTAACCACTCGGCCACCACTGCTCACAAGTACTGGCAAGTAAAGCGCCTTATAGCTCTTATAGAAACGCCTCGACGGTTCATAACAAGCTGTACTGCTAAGTATGAAGCTCTATATCTAAATTTGGGTCAAGAAGAGTATATTTGAAACTTTGACGTTAGATTTTCACAACAGCTTAACGGAGACTGGATTATCTATTGGTTGATTGGTATAGGCTCAGCCCTTGAAAAATCTTGAACTTATCTGGAAATGGTTATAAAGGTGCACCTCTACTTATGTCTTCAGGGATTACTCACAAACCAGCCTTCCAAAATAAGGGAATTCATCAAAAAACTCTTACTGACTAAACTCACCCGTGTTCCTTCTAATGCCCTTTGCGTTCCAGGGTCTCGGTGACGCTTTTACTCTTAATTCCGCGAGCATTGTGAGGAAAGACCAAAAAAAATTACATCGATTTGCTGGACCACGAAAATCGAAACTAAGGTCCCTCTTGCCTTTGATTCACAATGTCAACTTTAAAATGCATTGAGTTAGTTCAGAATTTGTTGAAAACATTCACTTAAATCAATTCAGCGGTTAGCTTAAACAGGAAAGTCCTGCAAATTAAATCTAGAAAACCTTCGAATTCACACACAAAGTTATCAAACTCCAATTAAATCGCTTTAAATTCAAATGAACGGGTCCCAATCATCAGTTGTGGCCATTATCTAAATTGCCGGCCTCATATCCGGCCGGAATTATGATTGATGATGTAATTTCCTTCCTGTCCTTTCGAAGAGGCTGTGGTCCTATCAGCGCATGATTGGCTGGATGGATGTGTCCTTGCGGTTCTGTAGAATGTGAAATATCAGACGTTTTCAAGAACCGTATGAGAGCAGTCATGGTGGCCGAGTGGTAACGGCCCCGACTTATGAATTGTACATCGCGGTTACAAACCCATCCAGGTGCATTACTTTGTGTAATTAATTTCATCACCAGTGCTCTCAAAACGGTGAAGGAAAACTTCGTGAGGAAACCGACATGTCCAAGAACCAAAAATTCGAAGACATGTGAGATTCACCAACCCGCACTGGGCCCGCGTGGTGGATTACGGCCCATTCCCTCTCCTAGAGAGGAGGCCTGAGTCCTAGCAGTGGGAACAATAAAAAGGCTGATCATACTTATGCTTATGTGCGGATGCATCTTTGCGTTGTTTGAAATACAGTTTTCTATTTGTCTATAGCAGTCCAGAGGAGGTTGGAAGTTGTTGGTGTGACAACCCTCTGTCTGGAAAAGCACGTTAAGTCGTTGATCCTGCATCTGATCTCTCCCAGGTCACGACGAATATTCGCAGCAGATCTTCAAGGTCTACGCTTTCTGAAACCGCCTCGAGAAGGGATGATCATCTATTTCATACCTAAACTTTTCCATGCCTCGGAAAGCACGTTAAGCCGATGGTCCCGGCTACCAATTGTAGATCTTTGACAGCCGTCAGAAGCCAAGAAATCTGACAACAGTCTTGCCCAGCGATATGGTCTCACTCAGTTACTGGGTTGTGGAGATCAAACAGGCAGTCGCTCGATGTTAAATAAGTTACTGGTACACACCCAGTTAGGCCACAAGCTGACCCACTCATAGATAAGTAATGGTTACGCAAATTGATTGTCATTACAACGTCCTATTCGCCAAGCTTTAAAACCTTAAACCTTTAAAGCAAAAACAACAAAAGAATGATATTTATCGTCATTCCCAGTAATGCTTTAAGAAAATAAAATTTTAAGCTAATACCGTTTATTGGGGAAGTTTCCTCCGGCTCAGCTGGGATTATCCTTTATTCCTATTTTTATCTGGGCGGCCGCCAACAATCGAGTTTTGTTTATCAGTCTTGTATTTTTCTGCTCCTTACACTAAGGAGCTCACAATGGATAAGATTTTAAGTTGAATGTTGGTTATGTGGAATTATTTGTGGATTTGTATAATTAATTAATTAATTGATAACGCTTACTACGTTTTAGTTGGATATTATTAGGTACTATCAGTTTCGCGCGGTTTCACCCGTGTAGTTACCGTTCCCGTAGGAACATGCGGATATAATATAACCTGTGTCTCCCGGGAATAGTATAGCTTCCCAACAGTAAAAGAATTTTTCAAATCGGTTTAGGAGTTTCGGAGCCTATTCAACACAAACAAACAATAAAATCTTTCCTCTTTATAATATTATAGTATAGATGTTGATTATATATGCTAAATACAATAACAACAGTCACGCGATTGGTCTTCAAGGTAAAGTACGGTTTGAATTCATTTATTTCTAACGATTACAAATCACTTGTACAGAAATAAATACTTAACATTACTTGATCTATACATTTTTGTTGTACAGGAAGAGTAAGAGCTTATAGTGTTAACAATATAAATATAAAAATAAACCATGTAAGGTACGAATTGTAGGTACGCCGTAACCCATACCCGACTTACGAATTGTAGGTCGCGGGTTCAAACCCAGCCAGACGCATTACTTTGTGTCATTAATTTCATCACCACTGCTCTCAAAACGGTGAAGGAAAACATCGTGAGGAAACCGGCATGTCCTAGAACCAAAAACTGGAAGACATGTGACATTCACCAACCCGTACTGGGCCCGCGTGCTGGATTACGGCCCATTCCTCCTACGCCTACGCCCAGTCCTTTCCTAGAGAGGAGGCCTGTGTCCCAGCAGTGGGAACATTAGCAAGGCTGATTATGCTATGATTATATGTAAGGTAATTGTTAAAAGTAACTCTTGCCATGAGTCTGTGGAGTCGCTACCGGCTGTAGATTTTTGACAGTAGTGACAAGTCAGTATATCTGATACGAAACCTTCCAAAGGTTATTGGGATAGCCAATTCAAATCGAATGAAAAAAATATGTTTATCAGTACATACAGGTACAAAAGTATAGTAGGGGGTAGGCAGTCTAGCCAAGAAGTACCGTATTACCCAGTTAATGAGTTGTGGAGGTCTGGTAGGTAGCCACTCCTCGTAAAATACTGGTTTTAGGCTGAATCCGATTTGACTGGAACATGACCACAATAAAGTTGGGACAAGGCTAGGCAGATGATGACAATAACAAAAATGTGGAGTCCAATTAGATTGAAAGAAAGAAAGAAAATTGTATATTTGGACAAACAAAATAGTAAACAATCTAATCTCTTCAAAGTTAGAGTGAACAGGTTTCTTCTGGGTAAGCTTATTCCATCGTAGAATTTGTCTCTGTCACCTGTGACCTAGACTAGAGTCAAGAAAAAATCCATTTCATAATAAAAAAAATAAATAAAAAAAGACGCCTTTGTTAAATTATACTACTAACGATATCTGTATAAATGTGCGAGGCCAAAAAGGTTCCTATCCCAGGAAATGCTGCGATATTAAAAAATATATATTATAGCTTAGAAGCAGACACTGACATAGTTCGGAACAGGATCTTTAAATTGAAACGGAAAAATTAGCCCAGAGTGCCATTAAAATACATAATTTAAATAGCCTAATTATTTTTTAATCGAATGATCAAAAATGTTACGGTCACAAAAACTAATTATGGCCTTTGCCTTTTTAAAACGTATTGCTTAAGAGGCCAATAAAAATGAATGCCTACATAAAACCCTAATTACTTCAATAAAGGTCTTAATTGTCAATTTAAACGCTTAATAAAACGAAAAGGTCAATTTCATTTTGTTCCGATAGGTGTAGGTAGGGTTGCCAAAACTACTCTAAAATAGAGTATTGTACTCTATTTTACGCAGACTTACTGTATTATCTACAAGAGCATCAGAGTACGCTAAAATACTGTAAGCATAAGCATAATCAGCCCTTTAAAGTTCCCACTGCTGGGACACAGGTCTCTTCTCTAGGACAGGGAATAGGCCGTAATCCACCACGCGGGCCCAGTGCGGGTTGGTAAAATACTGTATTACTGAAATATTGTAAACTTAATGAAATTCTGCCTTTCCAATATATATATACTTATGCAGTCTCTTCGGTAATAATTGAAAATCGCTGATAAAAGAAGTCGTTCAATGTTTTAAAAATGTAATACATAGACTAACATATTAGATGGTAGAAGTAAAAAAATAACATAAAAACAACAACATTTTGGTTCTGGCAATAAAAAATATAAAAAGGACTACTCTCTTTCCTAAGAATGTAATATTAATTTAGCCTGTCTATAATCAGAAATACTCTAATTTTTTTCTAAAAATATATTGTCAACCCTAGCTAGGTACGTTATATCACGTAGACTAATAAACTGTTATTGATAGGGCCATACTCTACGATTATTACACCTGTCACCGATCTGGGTCGAATAGGTTCTAGGTAAGCATAATTTTTGCTCCTCACCCGTTTTTGTATGGGCTAGACATCAGTTTTCTTCTGATATGAAAACTGTGTTTATATATGACTAGCTGTCCGCACAACTTCGTTTGTGTCATATTTATCATGACTGCTCCGCTCCTATTGGTCTTAGCGTGATGATGAACCTAACCTAACACTGAAAGATTTTTTCAAATCGGACCAGTAGTTCCTGAGATTAGCGCGTTCAAACAAACAAACAAACAAACTCTTCAGCTTTATAATATTAGTATAGATTAACAAGCTTTATCTCTTCTGTCAGATCGCATTCATCTTTAAACCAAAACCGTTCAGCGATTTAGGAGCGAAAGCGTAACAAACGAACAAAGAGAGTCGCTTTCGGATTTATAATAATTGTTAGGATTATTGTCATGATAAATGATAAATTATATTTATTCTGTAAGTACGTTGTAAATAACACTTTTTCACATAAATCTTTTTTGGCCGTTATTAACTAAATGAGGCCGGTGTTTCCTAGCCGACTAGCCTGAGAAGAAACACCGAAACAAACTCAGAGGTCAAAATCTCTTTTGAAGTCAATTGTACTGGTCAAACCATATGAGAACCATGTAGGTTGATGATCAAAGTGGTTTTTTGAGGAAAGTACAACAAAGACTTGTAAGGACTTGACGATGCTACGAGTAAATCATAATAATAATGTGGGTCTGCGAGTGGAACGCGTGGCGCAGGCAACTGCTGCGGGCGCAGCGAGTCCAGTGGGAGCAGCGCCGGCGACGGCGCATGGGCGGCGCATCGTGGTGCGACTGACGCGCCGCGCTGTGCGCGACGAGCTGCTGCAGGGCGCGCGGGTTCGCCGGGGGGCCACTACAGCGGACTTTGGTATCAACACGCCACCACGTCGCTTTTTCCTAAATGAGAGACTCACGCGAGCAAACAAGCATCTCTTTTATCGTGTGCGTGAGGCTGGCGGACGTCTCGGGTGGCGATACACCTGGACAAAGAACGGTCGTATCCTTGCCAAGCAGGGTGATGGTAAGCAGACTCACTGCATCCGCACGGTGGAGGACTTGACACGTGTTTTTGGAGAGGATAAATCTGCTGAAAAGGAAGTTTAGCTTGTTTAGCTTCTGCAGAGGGAATTTGTTGGTCACCTGTATTGTTTATCTAAATTTAAGTTGTAATATTTTTCAATCTGTTTTAAGTGTTTATATTTTTTCAAGATTGCTCTGTGCGAGGTCGGTAGTTTTCCTGTCTCAGTATTTATCAGTTTTATTGTATGGTCCAACTGTCCGAGCATGGAATATGTACACATACACACATTATTTATTTTTTAAAATACTTCTCCTTTGCTATATTATTAGACAACACTATATTTTACATACTAAATTATATAATTTATCACACACTATCTACACTAAATATATTATATATAACTATTTTGAAAATGATTAAGACGAAAAACCTAAAAGTTGGATTGTTTAATGCAGGGTCGCTAGGTACTCGCCATGTTGAGTTTCTTGTAGCCATGGAAAACATAGCGGTGGATATTATGGCGATTAACGAGACCTGGCTCCGGCAGGGGGAGGAGGGCCGCGCGCCCAGCGTGCCGGGCTACCGGCTGCGGCACGTGCCGCGCGCGCGCTCCGTGCGCGGCGGCCGCGGCGGCGGCGTAGGCTTCTACGTGCGGCGCGGGGTGCGCGCGCGCAGAGTGCCGCACCCGCCCGCGCCGCAGGTCGAGCAGATGTGGCTCCGACTGAACGTCAACTCGCAATCGGTTGTAGTTGGCACTGCGTACAGGCCGCCGTGGCTCGATGTCAATGTCTTCCTGGATGCGCTTACTGACTCTGTTTCCTCTATAACTAACGCAGATAAAGTTATTTTGTTGGGCGATTTCAATATTAACATGTTAAGCCAACTAGAAAACAAAACCAAACTGCTTAACAATTTCTTAGTCTCCTGTAAGTTAAGTCAAATTGTTACAGAACCTACACATTTTACCGACCACAGTGAGACACTAATTGATATTGTATGCACTGATGCCCGTGTACGTGAAGTCTCTGTATCTCACATACCAGAGCTCGGCCAACATGCTGTAATAGTGGTTGAATTTCATTTTAAGTTTGAGAAGCCGTCTCCACACTGGGTCACCTATAGGCCTCTGAGAGACATACTGCTGGACCATTTTAATAGGGACTTGAATAGGATGGATTGGAGTTATATTGAGAGCTTGGAGGATGTTAATTCAATGGTGGAAACTTTTAATACATATATATTGAATTTATTTGATTTACATGCGCCACTTAAACGAATTCTTATTAAAGATAAGTCCTTGCCTTGGATAACAGACACTGTAAGAGAAATGATGAAGTTGCGAGACAGAAGCCATAATAGGGCAAAAGCTACTAAAGCTTCAAAGCATATTGAATCATATAAGGAGCTCAAATACCTTGTTAGGGCTGCTGTCGAAAGTGAGAAGTGTGCATATTTCAAGACTAATATAACTCAAAACATTAAACAGCCTAAGAAGTTATGGAGTCACATTAAATCCTCGATAGCCATTTCAAAAAAACCAGAGCCCTCATTGCCTTACTTTTGCAGTGACCCGGAAAAAATTAATGAAAACTTTTTAGATGTACCTGGTAGTGGTGTGGTCACTACTGCCGATTTATTATACTTCGAGCACCATAGATTTGGCAATGGTCACTTCCAACTTGAGCCGGTCCAGGAGGATGTGGTGCTAAAGCTTTTGGATGATCTGAAATCTAATGCCCAGGGGTCGGACTCCATTTCTCTTGAGATGCTGAGGATGACTCTTCCTTGTACTCTTGCAGCTATAACAGCCATCATCAATCGCTCCATCACCACCTCCACGTTCCCTGATCTGTGGAAACTGGCTATAGTTAAACCTATTCCCAAGGTACCTAACCCTACCAGCATTAAAGAACTTCGACCTATTAGTCTGTTGCCATGTCTCTCCAAGGTCCTGGAGAAGGTTGTCTCAAACCAGCTTCGAGCTTATCTTGAGGAGCACAATATACTTCCACTTGTTCAATCAGGTTTTCGGAAGGGACACAGCACAGCCACAGCCCTTCTTGATGTGGTCGGAAACATCCTTGAAGCCAGAGACAAAGGCATGGGTACCTTGCTTGTCCTACTAGATTTTTCACGGGCGTTTGACTCTATCAATACCTCGCTTCTCCTCTCCAAGCTGTCTTACTATGGATGTCTGCCTGAGACAGTAGAGTGGTTTCAGAGTTACTTGACTCACCGATCTCAGTTAGTCCAGGTTACTAGTGATAGTGATGGGGCTGTTAAGTCCTCTGATCCTAAATTTGTAAATAGGGGCGTGCCACAGGGATCAATCCTGGGTCCACTTCTTTTCATCCTGTACAGTGCTGATATTACGAAATGCCTGCTCTATGCCAAGTTCCATCTATACGCTGATGATTTGCAGATGTATTTGCCATTTCATCCTCAGCAGGCTGTTGCCACTGTAAATAAGATGAATGAGGATTTAGATAGGATCTCAGCCTGGTCAATGAGGAACTCCCTTGTTTTGAACCCAGCTAAATCCAAGTTTTTGGTTATGGGAACTAGAGATTTTATAAATAAAATAAGTAATGTCAGTTTGGGTTTGAGGATTGATGGGTGTTCCATTGAAAGGGTGTGGGAAGCACGTAATCTTGGGGTGGTATTTGATGGGCAACTACACTTTGAGACTCACATCATGGAGGCTGTGCGCAACTGCTTCTACCGACTCAAACTCCTGTACTCTGTGCGTCCCTACATAAGTGTGGATATGCGTGTCATGCTTTGTGAGTCACTAGTTTTGTCCAAGCTGAACTATGCTGACACTGTGTATGGGGCGTGCATTCTTGGCAGGAGCGAAAGGCTGATCCAGCGGGTACAAAATGCTTGTGCAAGATTTTGTTTTAATGTCCCTCCTAGATCTCACATAACTCCATTTTTAAATAAGGGTAATTTGATGAGAATGTCAGACCGGAGAAAGCTTCATCTGGCTACCCTACTATTTGGCGTAATTCTCACAAAAAAACCAGATTATCTGTACAGTAAATTAACCTGGTCGCGAGATGTGAACAAGATCAAAACGAGAGCTTCTGCTTACCTTTTGCTAACCTTACCCCACAGAACTGCTGCATTCCGGGGAAGTTTTAAATTCGCAGCTTCACGCTGCTGGAACGACCTGCCACCGCCGTTTCGTGCTATAAAAACAGTTGGTACATTTAGTGCTAAGTTCAAGCAACATCTACTACGCATCCAAAAAGAAACGACGTAAACTCACCCAGGGTCTGCACGCAGTTTGTATTGGTGACATTGTTTTATGTTCTCAGCACAACGCTTCCTTGCTACTAAGCACTATAATAACATAGTTCTGTTCAATAAGATATTATGTATTTTTTGCTATCCCCAAACGTTATTTAAAATGCTAAAGTCGATATGGATATTATTGTATAGATATTATTGTTTTGTGTAGTTTGTTTTCTTACCAGTCTTTTATTTTGACAACCGACCATAAATACTCTCACTGCGCCCGCGCGTTCCATCATTTGTCTATGATATCGACAAATGATACTGGAGCACTGGGCCATTGAGTTAGTCGATTTTATTTATTTTTTGTTGTATGTGTGTATTTTTTACTGTTTATTTGTTTCATATATTATGTTCTCATGAACACTAAGTTGATATTTATTATTTTATTGGTATTGATTTGTTTCTTTTTAATAAGTATGTATTCCGTGAGTGTATCCGTGGCATCACAGGCCCTATCAGAACACCAGCGCTGTGGTATTTATCATTTGATTAAATATCGCAGCAGATGCTGAGATAGGGACCTTTTTTGGCCTCGCACAGTTTAAATTTTATATTAAGCTTTTAATTATGTTTTTTAATTATGTTTTGTGCGAGTCCTAAATAAACATTTTTTCTTTCTTTCTTTCTTTCTTCTTTCTTTCTTTAAATAAGCATAATAAATGCATTACACTTAAAATATACTTTTGGGGAGCAGTGGTGGCCGAGTGGTAACGGCCCCGACTTACGAATCGTAGGTCGCGGGTTCAAACCCAGCCAGGCGCATTACTTTGTGTTATTCATTTCTTCACCACTGCTCTCAAAACGGTGAAGGAAAACATCGTGAGGAAACCGGCATGTCCTAGAACCAAAAATTCGAAGATATATGACATTCACCAACCCGCACTGGGCCCGCGTGGTGGATTACGACCCATTCCCTCTCCTAGAGAGGAGGCCTGTGTCCCAGCAGTGGGAACGTTGAAAGGCTGATTATTTTATGTTTACTTTTGAACTTAAATATTGAACAAAACTAAGAAGACTTAAAAGCAAGAGTGACCAAGCATCTGCTGTGCTTTCTCTAGATATCGTAGACCTTATAAGTCGGTGAGGATCAGCTGAGATCGAGGTCAAGAGTGGACTCATTGTGAAATTATTACAAACTGGCGGCACCCCGGGGCGGTAGTTCTCGTTTCCTTCAGTAAATATAGCCTATGTTACTCGCTGATAATGTAGCTTTCTGTTGGTGAAAAAAAGAATAAAATCGGCCCAGTAGTTTCGGAGCTTATTCGGGACAAAGAAACAATAAAATCTTTCCTCTTTATAATATTAGTATAGAAAACGGCTGCACAATGAAGCTGAGTCGTGGCTTCCATGCCTTATTTAAATTTTATCTAAAATACAATATAATCGAGGTATTTTAGGTAGTAAATAAAAGTTAGATATTCATTGAAGGCTCTTTTAACTACTTTAACAAATCTGAAGCACACTTAAACAGTAACAGACACCAGACCTCGAACGTAAACGAGCTTTCACATGCTCTAAAAAAATACATCACTTCACGATTTTTTTTCTCGAACAATCTCTCCAAAAATCTCCCTAATGAACGCTTGGTTTTCCAACAAAATTCTGTGTAAGCCGAAATATATCGCCTGGGCACTCCACTTATATGACAAAACCGCTGTGCCAGGACACAGTGTCGTAATTTTTAAGGATTTGCGAGCGGGCACTTATCACGGGTTGTCTGTTGAGATTAGACCGGAGTGGGGGGTTCTAAATTGGCGAGAATATTTTGGATGGTTTTATATAAGAAGTTTCGTGCGTAAGGTTAGCTTATATATACTTCTTGTCGACGGTACTCAATTATTTGGATAGTGTGGCTATGCTTTTTTATCATATTATTATACTAACTTTTGCCCGCGAATTTGTACCTAGAATGTAGTATCTGCAAAAAAGATCATTTCCTGTGGTAAAATATACCCTATATTTGAGGTTAGTATTCTAGCAGTAGAGCGAGGTTGGTCTGTGGATGGGTGACCATCTTTAAAAAAAGCACGTTAAGCCGTTGGTCCCGGCTGCCATTTGTTGATATTTAGCAGTCGTTACGGATTGTCAGCAGCCAGAAAATCTGATACCAGTCTTGCCAAGAAGTACAGTGTTCCCCAGTTATTGGGTTGTGGAGGTCTGGTAGGCAGCCGCTCCACGTTAAATACTGGTATTCAGCTGAATCCGGTATGACTGGAAGCCGACCCCAATATAGTTGGGAAAAGGCTAGGCATATGATGAACTAGCAGTAGAGCGGTGAAAACTTCGTTGAAATCCATGCAGTAGTTTTTGCGTGATGCGCGTACAAACATACAGACAGACAGACAACAATTCTAAAACTGTTGTTTTAGCTTCTATTGCTCTATTCTACCCCCCCTATAATTTATCTTCTTTATCTTCTATGTTTATACAAGCTTGTAACAATATAATCGTATCTAAAGAAATACCTAAATGGTTTTCATTTTTTATTGTAGTTTAAGTGTACTATGTATTAATTTGAGGTGAATTATGGCTTTGCATATAATGTGGAAGTGATGAGCATGTTTATAAAAAAAAAATGGCGCTTCATGAACTAATTTTGGTAAATATTGTGGGCCAAAGAATCTGATTTTTGTGCCATCAATCAGTCTTATAGCAAGACGTTACAGCCTTATCATACTATCAGAACCAGCCAAAAAAAAAATGTATCATCAACAATAATAATAATAAATTTATTGGCATAAAAATTGTGGACAAACAAATTGAGGCCCTGACTCCTGTGCTAGGTAGAATCACCTGTTTTACAGGAATCAGTGTTTTCTCCCAAACTATAGATGATTGAATGCATTGCGAATAATATTTTTAAAGAACAATACTGAATTCAACAAATCAAAAACCCAACACTACCAACCCTTGACTTCCCACCCTCAAAGCCGAAATCTTCAAATTCACAGCTACCTATCAAAACACAAACCCCAAACTTGAACCCCGAACCAACCCTCCGCTTGTTTCAGAGCCCACCAATATAAATAAGAGGCTTTATCCAGGGATTATCTCTTTAAGAATTGCGCCACCGTACGAACAGGTCGGAACAAATATGACAATGAGGTCGTTTCAGCTTCGCGACTTAAGCGGCAAAAACTTTGGGGTTAGTTGGTTTTTGTTCAACTTTTTTTTGGGTATTTAGGACGGTGATAAAAGAGGAGCTCATGGCTAAAAAATATCAGCCGCGCAGATCGATCTTCAAACGCTTGCCAAGGTTGGTCTGCGGATGGGTCTTAATATACCGAGTTTCCTCCGTCCGGAAAGCACGTTAAGCCGTTGGTACCGGCTGTTAATTGTAGATCTTTGGAAGTAGTTACGGACTGTCAGAAGGCAGAAAATCTGACACCAGTCTTGCCAAGAAGTACCGTGTTACCCAGTTATTGGGTTGAGACCTTCCTCAAGGAAGAGTTTTGGCTGAAGGGTTTTGTGTATCGGCGACTCCGCGGCAGGAAAGCTACGCAGTACAACACGAGGCCAACAATATAGTATAATATTTTTCTAGTTTATATAAATATGTAAGTAAGGTATATAGGTAACTGCCACTGACTTGTTTTAATCTTTATACTTTGAATTGTTTTTATAGTTTCCTTTTTTTTCTTTGCATTGTCCTCATATAATTATAGAAGCGACCAGGGATGTAACCAAGGTTATGTAATACAGAACATGATTTAAAAGAGTGTCCGTGGAGTTTCATGCACGTTCTTCTTCATAGAGATCTACGCTTTGGAACGTGCAGATAGCTTCACCTCTTTCGACTTGACAATTCAAAAGTGCCTGTAAAGGGTTTAATTGAAATAAATGCTTTGAATCTTTGAATCTTGAATATATGTGTATGTTATGGGTCTATGTTAGTAAGTAAGTAAAAAATACTTACTTACTTACTTACTGTAAGTAAGTATTTGTTTATTTCCGGCATGCCCGTATCATCATCAGAACACAAGACGTACAGCAATGCGCCACCATTACATGGTGGACATCCCACCCACACGCACAAAACGTTTTGGGAACACATTTATTGTACGTACAGCTAAGGAATGGAATTCCAGAGTCTATGTGCTACAACCTGAGAGTCTTAAGTCAACAGTGAATAGGTTACTTCTAGACAAGCGTGCTCCATTGTCGACCACATCATCGCTTACCATCAAGTGAGATAGTGGTCAAATGCGCGCATAACGACAGTGAAAAAAAAAATCCAAAAAAATTTAGACACCATATTTTTTCACATAAATAAAAATGAACACGATACAATGTGTTGAAAACTTACGTCATGCGTTGGTACACTTTTTAACAAAAATAAACGTCACTAGACCCTGAACTTTGATTCAATTTATCTTTGTCAATTTTTATTGTTTTGAAAAAGCAAAAACTACAAATAAATGTTATATGAAAATCTAACGGACGACGGACCGAATACAATTGTAATTTTTTTTTCTACGCAATTCATAAAATTTTGTCCACAAACCATAACAGACCAAACTACGAGTAGGTACACTAACTCAAACTCTTAATCCTATCATAAGAGACAGTCATAATTTATGCAAGGCTCAGGGCGTTTAGTCGTACGGGCGAAAATGTGAGTTATTGCACACCCCTCGTGTAAAGATGTGTAGGTAACATAGAGCATGGAATTATAGCTTTCGTAGCGACGAGGGGTAGTTTACAAACTAACATTGCAAATGTGAAAGTAACTTTGTATGTTTGTTATGACTTTACGCCTAAACCGCTGAACCAATATTGACAGTGATAGATTGCTGTTAGAGAAGGACTATGACTCTTGGAATAAATTCCGTAGGTGAAGCCTCTGTTAGAAGCTATCAATCATCATCAACAGCCTGTTGCAGTCAAATCCTGAATTACAAAACATAAGTGGTAACAGACAGAATACATTACTCTCAGAACACTTGGAGACGAATGGTTCTGGAGTGGCGAATGCGTATAGGACACGCAGCTTTGTAACAACTCCCTAAAGTAATACTTTTTGATCACCAATCTATTAAAAGCAATGACTGCACAATGACGTTCTAATGGTAGGTCACTGATCAAAGGAACTGTCAACATTTTAGCATAGGTACGTCGGTCATTCATTTCTCATTATGTACGAGATTACCATTCTATGGAGTGTCAGTGGTTGATCAGTGGAAAGTCATAAAATAGTGACGCTTTTATACATATTAGTAGATTACCAAACTTGTAAAATCAACCATTATGAAATCAATTATCGTTTCTGACACTATTGTAATCGGAGACCTGAGGGTTTTCGTTACTCTGTGGTAACGTGCTATGGTTCCTGGTCAAACATTACCAGATGGTTGTCCGGTTGAATTATTGCGAGTTTTAGGATAATCATGTTTGGTGACAGTAAGGGTAGAGAAAAAATAAATGGATGGCCTGGAATTTTTAGCAGCTGTGCCTTGTTTTAATGCTTTTAAAGTCCAAATTCTCGTGTCATTATTAACTATTTGATAGCATTAGATTTAGTCAGTATCTATCTACAAGTTCTCCAATATTTTCAAGACAGACAGTCTGTCTCGAAAATATTGGAGATCTGTCTAAAATCAAAGAACATTTAGTAGGTGTTTATTTGGCTTAAGAATAAGCTGTAACTTCAGAAGATTTATGTATTTTAGGCTCAGTGGTAAGGAAGGAAGACTTAAGCGTTATTTATTACTCAAAAAGCTCAAAGTTTACTTTGCTAGCATAAGCATAGCATAATCAGAGGGAATAGGCTGTAATCGGGCGTAAAAAGGCGGGCCCAGTGTGGATTGGTGAATGTCACATGTCTTCGAATTTTTGGTCCTAGGACATGCCGGTTTTCTCACGATGTTTTCCTTCACCATTTTGAAATTAATTAGAAATTAAAAGAAATTAAAACACATAGTAATACGCCTGGCTGGGTTTGAATCCGCGCCCTTCAATTCGTAAGTCGGGTCCGTTACCACTCGGCCACCACTGCTCTTGCACTTTGCTAGACTGAAATGAAATCGCGAACTTAGATCTCAAAAATGTTCCACCTGGACTAACTCCACTTGGAGTCACCAAATAAGGCCCATATACCAAGTCAGTTCATAATACATCCTCAGGACTCGGCCGCTATTGTCACATTTGAAGCTTTATAACTTTATCGCTGATGAATATATCCCATGAAATCTTTAACTGATTAAAAAAAAAAGGAGTTTCTTAAATCGACTTTTTTTTTTAACTCGTACAGTCTCGTACAATGTGATCAAATTAAAAGTAGTGATGTGCCTTTGTTGATATCGATCATATATTCTCAAAATGTTTGGAATGTTTAGCTTTTTACCTTACTTAAAAAAAGGAGGAAAATCTCAAGTCGACTGTATTTTTTTTGTTTATTACCTCATAACTTTATACTGGTGTAACGATTTGGATGATTCTTTTTTATTCCTTCTGTATACATATGTCGTGTGGTCCCATTTAAATGAGTGAGATCTGGCGACTAGTATTTGAGATATATTTCTAATTATGCGTATTTAAATTGGCTCCGACAACGATGATGTTCTCATTGTTGAGATGTTCTCGTTGTAAGGGGTAAACTCTGGATCTAGGTACTGAACCGATTTTCAAAATTATTTCACCAGTAGAAAGCTACGTTATTGTGGAGTATCATTTTATCCCGTAAAGCCACGGGGCCGGGAACAACGCGGGTGAAACCGCGGGGCGCTGCTAGTATCCCAATAAACGAAAAGCGGGCGGTATGTTGTGAAGGTATTTAAAGAACCCAGTAACAGCGATAACAGCTCGGTTACAACTAACTACCAAGCTATTAATTAATTATAATTGAAATACGTAAGGTTTCGTCAGGCGTTGCCACGCAAAGTTACGTTTAGAGACTTTTTAACGTTTGATTTATTTATAAAACGAGTCTACTATCAACATTATTTTATATGTAGAAAAAAAAACAAAAAGTACAAAATTACTTTAATTTCGAAACTCGGTGTTTTTGGTTTCTTCATGTTTTTGAACACACCGACTTCCAAAATTAAAGTTATTTTGTACTTTTTGGTTTTTTTTTTGTTTAGAAGTCGGTTTTATTTTTTTGTAAAAAGTTTTTTATTTCTCCCTTTTTAGTGGTTCACTCCCAGCTAAACATACCCATCACAGCGTACGTGGTATAAATTGGTGTAAACAATAAACAAACATGCGATTTCAGCTATCCCGACAGCTTTATTATCATTTATGAAATTAACAAAAAACCGCTTGTTCGATTTCGATAAAATTTTCATGGGACCATTTGGGAAGTATACCCTTTCCAACAAAAAAAGAATTTTTCAAATCGGTTGGCAAGCGAAGGAGTTATGCGCGAACAAACATTTAAAAAAAAAACATACAAACATCCGAATTGAGAACCTCCTCCTTTTTTAGAAGTCGGTTAAAAACGATACTTTACAAATTTCACTCAGAGTTCACTAGATGTCGCAAGTGTCATTTCGATACTCTGTGGTCACCATTTTCTCTCTCGTTTTCTATACTACTATTATAAAGAGGAAAGATTTGTTTGTTTGTTTTTATTGAATAGGCTCCGAAACTACTGAACCGATTTGAAAAATTCTTTCACTGTTTGGAAGCTACGCTATCCCCGGGTGACATGGGCTATATTTTATCCCCATATTCCCACAGGAACGGGAACTACGCGGGTAAAACCGCGGGGCGCTGCTAGTAAGTAATAATCTTATTTTCCAAAAAAAAATAATGACGTTTTTCCATTTAATCGACAACATGTAGTTGGAAAAAGGCTAGGCAAGTTTAATGTCGTCGTGATATTTTGTTAGCCTTGTAAGTTCATGTACGAGTGTGTTCTAATAATTAAATATCAAAAAAATCTCTTTTACAATTTTTTCTTCTGGTAATAGGGAGACTTCTACCCCACTGATTTTGATTAAGTTCATATGTTATTCGACGCACTTGATCTGTTATGTACTAAATTCTCAGCGAAACTAATTTAAAGTCGAAATAAAAACGTTTATTTCAATTAGGTCGTTGACGTGCACTTTGAACGTCATCATTTACGTTAAAATAATAAAGTGACCATGTTATCCATTCGCAAAAAAAAAAAAATCTTATGGAGAAGAACGGGCAAGATTCTCCTTTGTTGTTACTCTTCAAATAAACGTTTTATAATATTTAGTATGAAAAAAACATTTCTAAATAAGCACCTGGTACTCACATATTTACAAATATTGAAACAGTGTTTGATTTAACAGAAAAAAAATTTATGGTACTTACATTCATAAAGTGAATCCACACATAAATCAACCAGTTTAATTTTGTCTACACCCTTGATTGACCCCTATGGAGCAAGACCAGCATGTTTCCAAGCATTCTTATCCTGAATGTAATCTTTTAAGTCAGTGAAGATGGTGATTTCCGCATAACTAAGCACGCAGGTGATATAATTATAATTCACTCATTGTACACAAACAAATGTCACGTGGTGAAGCCCATTATCTTGTTTGTTGACAAAACTAGTTACAAAATCAATTCAAAAGTATGGATGGCAAAATCTTCCTCATAAAAAAAACACTCAACAAGCAAACCCAAATGGGCCTTCGTCACATAAAGCACCTTGTAAATCACCTCTTCCGCAAAAAGGAAGGTAAATACTAGAGCATCGTCCAATTACAAATCCATCCGATATGACATAAATCAACCCACTATCGAACGGCGTCGCGGTGAGAAAAAATAAAATTTATTCGCTGGTCCACCGCAAATGTTGGGAGTCATTGATGGCGTGAGTTGTGAGCGGGAGCGGTTGGAAGGACCAATCTATAAGAGCGTGTACGCCCGTATGGCATTTCATACAAATTTTTAAATCACTATTTTGCTAAATGACTGAACCGATTATATTGAAACTTCACATATATAAGCATACATATGTACATAGGTCTAAAAAGTTAGTTGAAAACATTTTCGATAAATAGTGTTACAGTTAAATTAGACCCATTTAAAATTTTCCAAACAAACAAATTTTATCTTTTTTTAAATAAGACATTTCGAAAATATTTTAACTAACTTTTTAGACCTATGTATCCTGCATATATGATTGTGTGAAATTTCATTAAAATCGGTTCAGTCATTTCGCAAAATAGTGACTTGAAAATTTGTATGAAATGCCATACGGCGTACACGCTCTTAAGGCAAAACCTTCTTCACGCATTTTTTGCCACCTCATTTGATGTCCAGAATTCATTTGGAAACTCAAAGCAGTTTCCAAATGAATTCTGGACATTTATAGTCAAAAATATTATACTGATTCCGAGCTCTCAGATTTTTCATCTCCCTCTCTTTATTACCGGATGGCGATAGGCAATCGCTCGATGTGAAATACATGCCTCTATATAATGAAGAGCTACTGGGTAACACTATAGACAAGGTTCCTCAGTTGCTGCTCATAGTAGTTGTTTACAACAAGTTAGTGAGTTTGAAAGTGAATTTAGAAGAAAACGATAAAATATCAGCGTTTTCTCTTTATCTAAATCGCTAGCACCTAAAACTTGAACCCCACACCTCAAGACCAGGGGAGACGCGGCATAAATCAACCATCCGATGGGTAGGCCGAATGAAATGTGGTATGTAAATCCTATCCCCCTAATATTGGGAGGGGATAAATTATAGTCAGGTTATCCTCCGTCCATTGTGAATTTTACTCCAGTTCTAAGATATGTACCGAATGCGTGTCAGGAGGTGATTTATTCTCGTTCAATTGCAAGTGGTCTCTTTTTTGGCGGCCATTTTGGTTTTGGATATTCATTTTGATAGGTGTGCTTTAGGTTCGGATGTATTGCCATCAAGTTAGTTTTAGTACCAAGAAAGCATAAATGATTACAAGTGTCTGACGCATCAGAAATTTTCTTGTTTTGAACGGTTGTACTAAAAATGTTATTAGATTATGTATTGTATAGCTAAAGTACCCAAAATACCCAATAACAATAAAAGTCTATTCTCGTATGTATGTTAACAAAGCGATAAAAAGGCCTTTTACGTCCAATTCGACATGAAATAAAACTATCTACAAACATCAAAAACGTACCTTCATATATTTTATTTCAAACGTTTTTCTCTAAAAACGGGGTTTTCCATGCTTTTACCTAATAAAAGACAAATAACCTATGATAGTAAACGGAAAATACTTCACAATAAAACAAACCAAATATTTATTAAGATCGAAACGAGTAAAACCGCGGGATAAAACTGTATAACAATAAAAGTCAAGTTTTATTATGAGTTAGTACATTCGTAGCTATATAACCCGCATTCATTCGGCCAATATAACTTGACCTATAAACACATAAACAATGTTTAAGCTTAAAGCTCAAGATAAATTGGAATTGCATGTCATGTCATGGAAAAAACAAGCTTTACTTGTTCACCTTACCTGAACCCTGCGTCTTCATGATAAGGGTGGTTTCACCTTGAGTTTTGTTGAAGATAAAGTTGTGCCAACGTCACGTATGCTATTATGTCCATGATTACAGTTCGCATAATGAGGGTAGGTGTAATTTCGTGACGTCATTGGCATATTGATGCGGATAACTTTTTAAGGGGACATTTACATGCTGATCCGGGACGAATTAAGGCTTATGGATTAGGGCTTATCTCCTTCAGGAGTACTTAAGACGTTCTAGGCATCCTAATATCTGTATTGACTAAGTATGACTAAGTTTTTTAGTTTCTAAGATCAGTTAAACTAAATGCGTAATTGAAATTCTCTGTCAGATTCATGATTCTAATTGCTGTGTTTGAAACTAAGCCTTATATTTTAATACTATATGTATTTATATATTTATGTAGGTATGTCTATGTATGTATGATAAATTATGTTGTATTGTAAAACTTGTGCACTGGATCCTACGATCCTACCCTCTATGCCTCAAGTCTGCTATTTGTGTCAGAATGGTCTATCATTGATTTGATAATGGTTGATTTTGACAAGTTTGGTAATCTACTAATATAAAAGTGTTACTATGACATTCCAATGGTCAACCACTGACACTCCACTCCATTGAAAGATATGGCATAGAATGGTAATCTCGTACATAATGATAAATGAATGACAGACGTATACGGTAATCTATTAACATTTTGATAGTTCCTTTGATCAGTGACCTACCATTAGAACGCCCTTGTGCAGTGATTCCTGTTAACAGCTCGGTTATCAAAAAGTATTACAAGACCATTGACCGACCAATGATCAACCATTATGAATTTAGCAGACGCACTTTTAGCAAAATGACAATGGTATTGTGTTGGAATGACGAATTTATAAAAATAGCAGACTTGGGGCCCAGGTAACACGATGCTTCTTGCCAAGACAGCTGTCAGATTTTCTGGCTTCTGACAATCCGTAACGAATGTCAAAGATATACAACTAACAGCTGGAACCAACAGCTTAACGTGCTTTACGATTCGAGACATGAAAGAATCTCGATGTCTTAAGATCACCACCCATCCACAGACCAACATCGTCAAGCCCATGGTTAACATGGGATACAATAATACATACAAGTAACTTCTTTACCAGTGTTTCCCTTTCGTCGTTTTGGTAAAATTTCAACCTTCGATTTTAGTCCAATTTAAAATATAGCTGTATCTACATAACACATAGGTTTTAATTTCAACTCCTCGAATCCAAAATCTATCAGAAAATCTCGATATTGTTAGTGGAGTAACTTGAAACAAGAAACAGGGAAATGGATTCTGGGAATTTTATCGAGAATATACCTATGTATATAATAAATATAAAATAAAATAAAAATCTTTTATTTACAGACTACATAGGCCCAAATTGTGTTAGTGTCTAAAAAATATAGAGCCATTTCTAAATAATACCGGGTAAATTATTAAGAGCTCGCAGACGGGTGTTCTGCGACACTGAGTTTTCAATGCGCAGACGATATTTCATAGATTACTCTACAAATAAAATAGTTTCTGTTAACAATAGCCGTCGTTGGCGCGAAGTAGTATCGCACGGATATTTAAAGGAGCCTTTAATTGTTTCCTGTTCAACAATTTCCAGAATAATTTCGTCTCACTAAAAGTATTCTAATAAACAATAATTACTTCTCCATCTTCAATTCCGAGTACTCATAAATCTTTCAAAAGACATTTATCAAAGTATTTCTCAGCTGAAAACAAAGGGCGTCTTTTAATCAAAGCTACCAGGGAACCAGAGAAACAGAAATGTTAAAGACTAAACAAAAAAACTGTCGCAGTGTAGGAGACACAAAAAATCAAAAACTTTTTAATTCTCCGTTGCTAAGTTGTGTCTTGTTTCAACTGTATTGTTCAGGCCGCCACTTACACCGAAGCGTATCAAGTATTTTAAAGAGCTGGGGATTCTTTCAAAAATAATCTTGTCCGCTGTAATCGCTTAGAAACTGGACAAAGTGGAGGAGCCTTGGTCGGAAATTGGATTTCTTTTACGGACCGGAATGAAGATAGAAAAATGTGTTTATCTTTGTGAAGGTCTGTATTTTACTTTAAAGACGTTGTTAATCTTATTCAAGCAAGAAATGGCAGAAACATAGAAAATGCTGTTGAATTTTAATTCATGACCTTCTTCAGTTGAAAAATTTTGTTCCGCCTCAAAAAATACATGGTGAGTAAATACATAGTTAGACATGAGTTATATTTTGAAACAAAAATATTAAGTATTAAAAAATATGTTTTTAACTTGTCCCATACTAGGAATAACAATCGTGTGTATTGTGGATGCGTTTAAAAACTTACATACACACACAGCGAGACCCGGAACAACTATTATATTTAGGTCATACAAATATTTGTTCTGTGTGGGAATCGGATCCGCGATATGCAGCGCAGCAACGTCAACCGTGTCATCAATAGGTATTTATTCTTACTATATTATTGATATGTTTCGCGTACTCAATAAATACAAAATATTTCATAGGTATTGAAACTAAAGAAAACAATCAGTTATTGCTTGAGCACGGAGATCTACTACTTCAATAAAATGTCAGAATGTGTATATTTTTTATTTTTATCTATGAATAGTAAAATAAACATAAGCTTGCATTTTTATTATGTAATAGATAACCTAGAGGACTATGTATCACCTAAACTTGATTTGAGATAACTATGTACTTGCTTAAGTACCTAGGTTATCACAAGAGGAATATTTTTTGTAGCATTATCAATACCCCATTCATTATTACATTTCGGTGTAACACGCAGTCAAGTGTCTCAGCTAAATATCCGAGATTACTCATAATTCGAGACGGAGTTAGTTCGCAACGGAATCTGTCGAATATTCTTTTACCACCCCCGGGGTAATTGGGGGAAGATGGGGGAATTAACGGGATTATTAGAGAAAAGTCTTGAGGAATTATTCAATTAACTGTACAAGACTTTCTGTTCGATTGAATGTGAAATTTTTTTTAGAGCGTTATTAAACTTTTTAAGGGTGGCTTTTCCTGAGGGGTGCTGATTTGATTTGAATTGAAAATTTTGACGTACCTGCTAGCTGCATTATTAGTAATACTTGGTCATTGTTTTTTTTTGTCAAGTTGTTTGCCTGTTTCCAACCTTGTATCCTGTTTGTCAAAGGACGTTGATCAAAGCACTTCTACAGGGGCAAATTAATGCCATATGTATTCAAATATTTTTAAATACTGAATGTAATCGATCTGCCTACATTTTTCAACTATATAGGGGCGGGCTTCTCAGCTAGGGTTGCGGAAATTGCTCGATAGAGTCATCAGGCCCACGCCACGCCAGGGCCGCGGATGGGTTTTAGTCAGTAAGAGTCTAACACTTCATTCCACTGCGCCCAGAGCGGAGGAAGAAGTATTTTGAGAGTAACCCATCCTTAAAAATAACAATAATAAGGGTTCGGCGTCCAGTTTTACTAGATGAAGATAAATAAGCTGAAAGCGATTGTTTATCCGACTTTCACAACTCTGTTACTGGGTAAAACGGTTCGCGTTGCCAAGACTTTTGAAATTTGGGGGGACCAAAGAAGCCCACTTCAAAAAACCTTACATTAAGAAAATGGGGGTTCCGTACCAATTTAAGAACCAGAAATTGCATCTCAAATATAAGGATTTCTTCCCAGAAATTCATATTAATCAGAGATAAAGAAAGATTCATTCCACTAGGTCCCCAAACCGGGGGGACTGTAATTTAATTTTCAACTTTCCGCCTTATCTCGATACAGCTTGATAAGGGATTTAATTAAGTTTACAAACTAAGTAATTTTTTATTACAATTTTTGAGATTTGTTGTCGGACCAGTGGTTTCGTAATTTAGATTTGGTTTTTCATTTAAAAATTTTGAAGATGGTTGCGAAAATATTTTTGAATGAATCATGCGACTATTTGAGAAGGATTTATATATTATCGAGTAATTGGAAAATATTGCGGTTTTCTGCTGTCCAACGACGGATAATGCTAACAACAAAACTATTAGGAATCCCTACGACTTGAACTATTTATCATATTATGAGACGGATGAAAGAATATAACTGCTGCGTAGGTCTGATCATTTGCATTTTCAACTGCTGACCGAGAGGTCCTAAGATAAAGTTCTAGATCAGAAAAAGTGTTATTGGAATTTTCATTAGGAATTTCCCAGTAGCAGTTTGAAGACTTATTAAAATGTATATGCACTATAGGTCAATCTCTGTCACACTTTTGAGGAACCATAGGCTTTTTAACATAACTATGTATAAAAATATCATAAAGAGGATTGTTTGTGTTTGTTTGTTTGTATCGATGTAGGCTCCGAAACTACTGGACCAATTTAAAAAAATATCGCCAGTGAAAAGCTACATTATCAGCAAATAACAAAGGCTATATTTTATCCCCGTATTCCCACGGGAACGGGAACAACGCCCGTAAAACTGTGAGACGCCGCTAGCGTGTTATACATCGAAAAATAAGTGAAGACAGAAAAATACTTCGGAACGTTCTCAGGTTCAAAGTCTCAATAATGTAAAGCTGTTTTTAATAACAGAACGTTAGTGATTTATAGCCGACTTCGCGTGAATTTGTCGAGGTATAGGAAGTAACGGTTTGATAGATCTTTCGATTACGTTCTTGATTTGTGACTTTTTCAGCGAAAATATTTTATAATATTGTTTACTACTCTGGGAGCTACTCTCTCAGAGTAGTAAACAATATTAGCTCCATTTTTTACCACTTTTCTAGACTTTTCCCATCTATGGCGGTGTCGGCTCTCAGTCAAACCGGATTCAGATGAATTTTACGTAGAGCAGCTGCCCACCGGACCTTCACAATCTAGTACCTAGGTAGCACGATACTTCTTGGGAAGATTGGTGTCAGATTTTTTGGCTCCTGACATTCCGGGACGAGTATAAAATAATTTTAATTTCGGAAATCTGTGTCAAAAAACGAGGCAACAACTAAAAACACTGACTTCCATTAAAGTTATTTTACACTATTATGTGTTTAGCAGTCGTTAAGTGCATCGGTAAGTGAAAATAGAACATCATCAATGTAGTCGAAGCCAATTAAATTCGCATTATTAGGGAAAACTCAAATACTAACCATCAGATTATACTCAAATTTAAATGGGACCACATGACAAGCACCAGCATTCGAACAAAAACAGAATCATCAAAATCGGTACACCCAGTAAAAAGTTAAAAGGTAATACAAAAAAAAAAACAAGTACTTGACTTTAGAACCTCAACCTCTATTTTTAATCCGGTTAAAAAAAAACAATCGATCAACGATTGTGGATATCAATAAAGGCTCTTGGCTATTTAGCCATTGGCACAATAACTGCACAATCTGGGTCTTAAATTTAATAGTAGATATATAATATAGAAAGACGACACGGTTGGCGCAGTGGTTGAGCGATTTGCTGCTGCGCTATGTGTCGTGGGTTCGATTCCCGCACGGAACTAATATTTATATGGTCTACAGATAGTTGTTCCGGGTCTGGCTGTTTGTGTATGTAAGATTGTATGTTTGTAAACGCACCCACGACACAGGAGAAATACCTAGTGTGGGGCAACGTTTTTTTAAAGAATAGAACTATGTACATATATACATATTTTCATAAAGCGTCTAAAGATAATAGCTTAGATTTTTTTCGGTACCCATATTCATGAAATAGGTACATAATTAATCGTATGTACCTATTATTACCACTATTTAAAACTCGGAACATACAAATCTACAACTATAATTATCACAGAAATAAACAAACGAAAACAGTTTAGATTGTAGCATGCAATACAATAATTTATAATGTTCATTTCATTGCGGGTATGTTAATTAGTGATATTTTACGTAGCGTTAATCGTACTGATTATTAAAATAGATTTTATCAACGTAACTGTGTGACTAATGGCTATTAGGGAGGTTTGCTATATTCAGATAGGAGCTCGTGGCTAAATTATAACAGCCGCACGGGTCGATCTTCAAGGTTAAGCAACGCTTGCCAAGGTTGGTCTGTGGATGGGTGACTAATCTTCCGTGCCTCGTACGTGAAAAAAGTACGTGAGGCCGTTGGTCTTGGCTGTCATTTAGGGATCTTTGGCAGTCTTTACAGATTGTTAGAAGCCAGAAAATCTGACTCCAGTCTGGCCAAGAAGTACCGCGTGGATGGGTTGTGGAGGTCTGGTAGGCAGCCGCTTCACGTAAAATACTGGTATACAGCTGAATCCGGTTTGACTGGAAGCGGACCCCAATATAGCTAGGTAGGTAGACAGCTAAATTATATGCTCGCTTTTAAAGTACTTATCAAGAGTTTTTCAGTAAATCTGTATTTGAACCGACATTTTTATTTTTATCTAATGCACCATAATCTATACTTCTATACTAATATTATAAAGAGGAAAGATTTGTATTTTTATGTTTTTGTATGTAACGAATAAATTCAAAAACTACTGGACCGATTTCAAAAATTCTTTCACCATTAGAAAGCTACATTCACCCTGAGTAACATAGGCTATATTTTATCCCCGTATTCCCACGGGAACGGGAACTACGCTGGTGTAACCGCGGAGCGCTGCTAGTAATAAACTATAGAGGAAAGATAGCAAGCCAACCCCAACAAGTTAAGAAAAATCTACTCAAATTATTATGATGTAAATATATTCACAAATAAGTTTTGTGTAGTGAAGTGTAAGAATAATTTATCTTGAGAATGGATGGACGCCATGGACGGATGGGGTACCTGTTTCTCGCCAACAGCATGACGCTGACTAACACAAATCAATCATTCCGTTCATAACAACAGTTCTCTTACTTCCAAATCTCTCATTGCAATAGTGTTGGATTGGAAATTTAAAAGTAAGAGAGCTGTGGAACTGCAAAACAAAACAAAAAAAAGGCAATTTACACCCTCCGACACGATCACGCGACGACAACTTCCCGACTGCGTTGCACGTATCACGTTAACCCAGGCTTTCAGTTCCGAACTGCGATCCCCACCTCCATAGAGCCGAGGATTAACGGATTTGCGATCGTCGACGTGTTACCGACTTAGAAAAAGTGGTAAGCCGAAGACACGACGCGAGTTTTTCGTGTTGTAGTCGGAATATGGTTGTTTTTTTTTTCGTGGTAAAATATGAGGGGAGAATTTTGAGGCTTTAAGGAACCTTCACCCAATTCATTTTAAGCTAAACGTTTATACCCACATCAAAAAAGGAGGAGGTTCCGTATTCACCTATACGTGTTTTAAATGTATGTAAGAAAGAAAGATAAAACAACGAAAGAAAATGCGTCACATTCGCGCAAAACGGCCATCACTCAGTATAGTGCTGGGACACATGTACAGACATAACTTTATTGTAAACGAACCTGCTTTGCTGTTTCTCAACTATAGTGGAACCAGCAGCTGAATACCAGTAGTTTTACACCTTGGGTTACGACTTAGCCTTTGTAAGCACACATGCCAAAGGCTAACTTGTTACCAAGATTTGACATATGTATAATGTCACCTGATAAATTAAAAATTCATAAGATTCCAAAATATCTTGGGAGATTGTAAACTCTCGATAAATTGTCAACTAAACATTTGGAATACTTTTTTATCTATAATTTCTCGAGTAATTCCGAGAAATTGTGAACCAACATAAAATGACGACACGTTGGCGACCTATCAGTGTACGGTTCTACAATTTATCGGATTTTCTGGCCTAGCCAAGTAGCTGAACATGGGAACTTAGGGCTTCCGACACGGATAGGTTAGGTTCGTCAGCTCCCGTCACGCCATTCATTTTATCATTTTTAAAGCCTGCAGACAGAAATAGGAGCCCCGTCCTCGTTTAGAATGTTAAAATTGTAATACCTGCTAAACGTTTCGTTAGTTGATATTCTACAATTTCTCAGAGAGATTATAAACATCAAAATTTGATGCATAGTTTTTTTTTTTCAAATATTCAGTTGACAATTTACCGAAAGTTTACAATCTCTCATGACATTTTATAATCATACGAAGTTTGCCATTTTTCGGTGGCATATATATGAATATTTTTAATATGTATATCTTTGAGAGTTCACCCGTGTAAACTGTCAAAGATACACAAATTACAAACAAGACCAAACGCTTAACGTGCTTTTCGAGCCACAAAAGACTCTCGGTACATTCCATTTTTTTTCGAGCGAATAAAATGCCTAACGCATGCCATGCCATCCAGGGAGACAACGTGGTTTTGTGGGGCTTGCACCCACTAAAAACTTCGCCTGTGCTCCTACTTTCGCTTTGATGGGTGGGCCGAACTGCTACCCATGACATTAGCGACCCATCCAGCGTGGCTCACTTCTGGGCCCTTCTTTGCGCGCCTCCGGACATCTTCCTCCTTCAGCGATGTCTGGGTGCACTAAAACATCAATCTCGGCATGATCCAGGACCAAACTCAACAACCGCTGCTTAACATCGAAGATCAAAACATGTGGATATTATTATTTAGCCTCGAGCTCCTTTATAAACAACTGAAATTAACAGCAAATAAAACCGACTAAAGTTTATGCATTTCTTCCGTGTAAATTATTCTTGTAATTACCATAATATGGGCAGTAAATATTAATTATTAATGTTTGTTTTGCGTGTAGCAATCTCAACTGTGCGGTCACTTACTTATGTAAAACGTGGAGTTAATAAGCTGTCATTATTTGTTATGGAGTTGAGTTTTGATGTGAAAAGTTTGCACGCTTTCGTGTGCGGTGATAATATGTGTCAAGGCATAACTTTTTTTTTCTGGATGTTTAATCATCAAGTAACTTCTCCCGCTCTGGGCGTAGCGGAAGAGAGTGTCACTCTTACTGACTAAAACCCACCCGTGTTCCTCCTAATGCCCTTTGCGTTCCAAGATCGCGGTGACTTTTTCGAATAAATTCCGCAACCCTAGCAGGCACTGACCCTATAGGGCCCCGTCTTCTTTGCTGACATCTCTTTGAGGCGCGCGTATAACACGACGCGCCGTCGATCCGGGCCTGGGGCCGTATTATGACCTCTTAAAACCATCATGTTTTCTGTGTGAGAAAAGAATAGTGCTATTCGTCCTGTATAGCTCCGTCTCTTTTTCACACCGAAAACATTATGGTTTTAAGAGGTCATAATACGGCCCCTGGTTGCTATCGGACGGCGAGCCACCCATAGCTCGCCGTCCGCAGAACCGCGTTAAGGTATGGCTGGGGTTTGTAACGTGTACGTTGAAAATAGAAAACAACCGGTTGCAACATTAACGTAAGCCTCCCAAGAACTCCAGAAAATTCTTAAGCTTTTTGATAGTTACTATTGCTATTTCTTAGGCATAGACTGCTGCGGCGGAGGCTGTACGCGGGGATCGTGCGGTCCATGGCCCTTTACGGGGCCCCAGTGTGGGCGCTGTCGCTAAGGCGACTGCCAGCGCGCCACCTGGTCTCGGCCCAGAGGGTCATGGCCATTCGGCTAGTCCGTGGATACCGCACGGTCTCTGGCGAGGCGGCGAATCTCCTTGCCGGATTGCTGCCGTGGGATCTGGAGGCGAGAGCCCTCGCGCACGTCTACGCGTTGCGCGTGGAGGCGCTAAGCCGGGGTGAAACTCTGCTGCCGCGGCAAATTGCTGCGCAGCGGACGGAGCTCCGGCGGGATCTCACGGAGGTTTGGAGACAGCGACTATCGCAACCCAGTGCTGGGCACGCCACTATTGCGGCGATAAGTCCCCTCTTTGAGGCGTGGCTGGAGAGACGTCACGGCGTCCTCACCTTCCGCCTGACGCAGGTGCTTACCGGACACGGCTGTTTCGGGAGGTACCTGTGTCGGATCCAGCGGGAGGACGCGTCCGGGTGTCATCACTGTGTGGATCGCCCGGAGGACACGGTGGAGCATACGGTGGAGGTCTGCCCTGCTTGGGCGGAGCACCGCCGTGTCCTCGTCGAGGCGATCGGCGGCGGCAACCTCTCGCGTCCGGCCCTGGTTCAAGCCATGGTCCGGAGCGAGGAGGCATGGGAAGCGGTCGCCTCCTTCTGCGAAGCAGTAATGCTAGCAAAGGAGGAGGCGGAACGCGTGCGTGAGAGGGAAACCTCACGCCCCAGCCGCCGCAACAGAAGAAGACGCCCCGGGCGTCGGGAAACGCAGGGCGATTCCCGGCCACCGTAGGCGCGGGCCTGCGGATGGCGAGCTATGGGTGGCTCGCCGTCCGATAGTAACCAGGCCCGAGTCGACGGCGCGTCGTGTTCCACGCGCGCCTCAAAGAGCCGTCAGCAACGTAGACGGGGCCGCATAGGGTCAGTGCCTGCTAGGGTTGCGGATTTTGTTCGAAAGAGTCACCGCAGCCCTGGAACGCAAAGGGCACAAGAAGGATCACGGGTGGGTTTTAGTCAGTAAGAGTCTGACACTCCCTTCCGCTCCGCCCAGAGCGGGAGAAGTCATTTGATGATTTCCCATCCAGAAAAAAAAAAAAAAAAAAAAAAAGGCATAGACTGCTGCTGAACGTGGATCCACCCACGTCTTAGTCGAAAATTATTCCAATGAAACATGCTCCCGGGTTTTCATCAAGATCTGGGGCCGTACCACGAAGTGCCAATGGTATCATGATTCAGTGTGAAAAAGGGATAGTGATATTCTTCTTGTATAACTCCGTCACTCTCTGACACAGGAAGCATGATGGATTTAATACGTCATGGTAGGGCTACTGTTATGACGTGATTGTGTAACAAACATCCATTCATCCAAACTTTCGTATTTATAAGATTACTAGCAGTGCTCCGCGGTTTCACCCGGGTAGTTCCCGTTCCCGTAAAACCAGTTTAATGGTTTAGGTGTGATAGCGTGACAAACAGACACACAAAATCACTTTTTTTTTTCATTGATAATATTTTTAGGAGAGTATAGATTCTAATTTCAGATTCCTTTGATAATAAATAATATATCTTTATTTCAGACATGTGTCCATAAATTTTTAACAAATGAAACGTTAGTAAGGTTGTTAGTATAACACATAAAAATACAAATAACAGGGTGTTAGTAAATTGTTAGTACAAAGTTAAAATCAGTAGGTATAGTACAAGTACCTACATAATATCACGGTCTATTTCCTATTCCTGAGCAAGTGAATACTTGCCCAGTAAACAGTAAACGGACCGTTTATTTTGCTCGCTAACGTTCTGAGGACAGTGTTGGTGCTACCACGGACCCTGCTCATCATCGATGCGGTTCTTTTCCTGATGATGGAGAAGAAATCATCGATGGAAGCTGCCGCAAACATTTCTGAAGCACTGCAGTACCTGGGTTTCCTCAACACTGCCCTCAGAGCGTCATTGTACTGAACACGCAGGGCATTGAATGCCCGCCGCGTATAGTTGATCCACAGACTGCAGGTATAGAATGACTGACAGAAGGCTCTGAAAAGTAACAGTTTTACATCTGTAGTACATCGTGCGAATCTGCGGGCCAACATATTGCAGCGGACTGCCAACGCCCTCCTTTCCCTCTCTAAGTCTGCATCATCCTGCAGGCGATCCGTCAGCATGTGACCCAAGTATTTTGCTTCAGTCACCCTTACTAGTGACGCCCCCCCGATCCTAATTGGTGGCACATTTGATGGAGCTTTGTTCCCCGCCTTGAATACCATGAGGACACTCTTACTAGCATTATACTTGAGTCCATGCGACGTGGCATACGCTTCACAAATGCCCAGAAGTCTTCTAAGCGCACTCACTGACGGGCTCAACAGAACCATGTCGTCCGCATAACTAATATTATTAATCACGGTTCCGTCTATCGAACATCCGCCCATAGCTCTGCTGAGCCTGCCAATCAGCTGATTAACAAATAAGTTAAACAAACTCGGAGAAGTCAACCCACCTTGCCTGACACCGCATTTCAGAGGATATTCCTGACTAAGCGAACTGACCCATTTGACCGCATTTTTTTGATTACTGTACCAGTACTTGAGGAGGGATACCGTCTCCCTCGGTACAGTGGTTTCCTCAAGTAGTTTATGCCACAGAATATCATAATTGACCAGGTCGAACGCCCTCGACAGATCAAGAAAACATGCATATATCGGCGTATTCCTGTCAGTATAATACCGTACAGTTTGTTTCAGACACATAATCGCCATTTCCGTTGACAGGTTGGGTCTGAAGCCAAACTGCAAGTCATGGATCTGAAGGTGTTTGCTCAGCTGTGCGTTCAAGATACTGTCGAGGACCTTCGCCACGGTAGTGGCCAATGATATCGGGCGGTAGTTACGCTTGTCAGATGGATCCCCGGTCTTGTTCTTTACAATAGGAACTACTACTGTTTTCAACATATCCTCCGGAATAAAAGAGTGACCTACACAAAAGTTAAACAGTAGACTCAAGACTCTGGGCAGATGTGCACCTGCATATCGCAAATGTTCTATACTTATGCCGTCATGACCTGGTGACTTTCTACGTTCCATCTTTATTATGACATTCCTCACATCTACTGGCATAATCCGAGTGTACTTATCACCAGGTCTGATGTCAGGTTTACATAAGTTTTCACTCTCACAGGGCATTGGTTCTACAGTAAACAGATCCCTAAAAACATTTGCAATATTTTGATCACCTACTACACCATCAACGCTCACAGGAATGCTCGGCCCAGGGTTCAGATGCCCCGTATTTTTCCAAAAACTGCAAAAATCTTTAGCCTTGTGCTTTGCTGCCAGTATGTCCATTTTTATTTGCTCGGCATTATCCTGGCACCATTTTAAATTTTTCTTGAACACTTTACGTGTCTCACACATATCTACGTAATGTGGTCCTGCACGCGGCTTCCCTAGTAAGACCCAGTTACTAAAACTAAGCCGAGCCCTCCTATGAAATTCACTTACATGCTTGTTCCATCCTACAATACACTTCCTCTTATTTCTCTTACTGATACTTCGTGTTTTTTCTGAGGCATCACTCAAGATAGACTTAATGTTCGCGTACATTGCATTTATTATGTTCCTATGATCTATATTATCACATATATGGTCACAGCAATCCCGCAATTCCACTGGAAAGTCTATATTTCGTAATGCCTCGTTACATAACTCCCTATATTTACAAATTTGTTCATTATCCCTTATTCCCCATACTATTTTGTTATCCACGACTTTGTTTACAACGGTTTTTCTAGGCAAACTCTTAATATTACAAATAATTTCCATTGGGAAATGGTCAGACCATGACACTTCATACAATACTTTAATCCTTTCAATTGTTTGAAATGCCATTGACGTAACCAGGCAATGGTCTAACCATCTGACAGTGCCATGAGCCTCGCTTAGGTATGTATACGTGTTCATACCACTTAAGAGATCTACGTCCGCGCATGACCAACATTGTTCCCTACAGAAATTCATCATTTCACTAAAAAACAATTCCTTCGGATGCGCATTGAAGTCACCCAGAATAAATGCTGTATCTACATTACAATCGTCAATTACCGCATTCATTTCCGATAAACACGCAGTAAATTCAGATAGATTGTCCTGACAGTCCGTAGGCATGTACACTGTGAACACTAGCATTGACTGACACTGACTCACACATTTAATCGCCGCGATACGTACACTATTACACTTTATAACCTCTACGACACTAAACGCACTCTTTCTCCATAGAAGGGCCACCCCACCATAGGGCCTCCCCCGCAACACACCAACCGCTGTATCTACCGCTGAGACGCCCACGGCCGCAAAGTCACCGTGAATGTCGTTTAGATAGGACAAATTATGAGGCAGCAGCCACGTCTCCTGCAGTGCAACTATATCTGCATCGTCACACATTTTTTTCACATAGTCTACTGATCTCTTTATAGACCTACAATTAAAACTTACAAGTTTAATTATAATGTGAACTTCATAAAAATACAATTTTAGTTCCAGAATGAGCCATATCACATAAAGTATGGTACATATATTTGAAGAATATTAAAAAAAAGGTGTCTTTCACAGTTCGGTCCTTTGAACCCAACGGTTAACTGGTAGAGAACGCTTTGTTGCATTTAGTACGCCCATGTACTACTATTTTACATAAAGTTTAAATAAATATTGAGTCAATACTATGTTAACAACATTTTAAACTACTGAAAGAATCGTTAAGAAATTGTCATCCTATCCTTTTTTTTACGGGGGGAAATCCTCCCCAACTACATTCTTTGATATATTTTCACTTCAAACCTGCTTACTATCAAAATGTTACTTTCATCAGAATCCGCATTCGGCAAAACCCAAATAACCCAACGTACACTCCCAGGAAAAATAATACTTCGTACAATCACTAAAAAAAGCATGAAAACATACACTTCACTTCACTCCCACCACAAAGAACTTCAAATATGGCCACCATGTTCGAAATTCGAAACCGACGGCGCCATAATCCAATGACTTTCAACTAGCCTTTATAGCGGCACCAGAACTCCGTATAAAGGATCTAAATTACCCCCAAATGGGTGTTGTAATCGATTTTTCTTTGCCTACCCTCAATTAGCTGTATCTGGCGCGAGGATGTATCAATTGCAGGTAACGTTCGCAGAATAGTTGGGAAGAAAGTTTTGTTATTAAGGAAGTTGGAATATTATTTTGGTGTTGGAGTAGAGAGTTTTTCTTTTGCTGTTACTTTTCTGTTAAGTCAGAATGAGAGTTGTGTGTGAACCAACTATATTGATAAAGCTACTTTTATATTATGATTACTGTTAAATATAGGCCTAACCAATCGCATCCCAGTAAGTCCATCCCACGGAGAATAAGGTTTCATTTGATTAGCAAGCAACAAGAATCCTTGGAGAGGTAATCGGTCGAAAAGATGAGTGCGAGTAGGTGGATGTCAAATGTCTTCTAAATTTTTGGGTTTAGAACATTTTCCACACACACACGTGGTCAGGTCAAATACCACGTACAACTAGTAAGTATAGTATGTGTTAAGCAGTAGTGGTAGAACAGAGGTTCTACCACTACTGCTTCTTAATGTTCTGTGTTTACTGATAGCTACATAGGCAGGCCCATTCGTGAAAGAATTCGGTGGGGTGCTTGATTTGGATGCTAGTTGGCGAGTTCAGACTTCGGATTCTCAATAGGGAGTTTGAATTGGAATTTTGCTTATTTATGTTGGTTTGGTTGAGCATGGTTTGGGGCTTTCATGAATGGGTCTGTATTCAAACATGTAATTTTTAAATTTTTAACTTTTATTATTTTTTTCCCATTTTTTATTATTCATCTTTGTTTGTTTATTTCTACCTAGATTGTAATATTTAATGTGATGTGCGGCTATATGAACGGAATAAACCATTTTTCTTTCTTTCTACAACCTGGGGGACATTCAGTCAAGATTCAGTAGATTAATTCTAGGTAAGCGTGCTCCATCGTTGACCAAATCATCACTTATTTAGATTATTTAAGATTGTGGGCAAACGAACCTGTCCATAAAAAAGTGCCTAAATTAAATAAATTAAAAATTGGTCACACTGATTCTACTGACGCTACGTACCGAGCTATCTAATTGCACTTCGATTGTCCGAGCAAGGTAGCAGTTCATTTAGCGTTCACGTCACGACTACGACACGATGTTTCATTGTGTGTTCTGGCAATTTACTGGTGCCATCTGCATTCACTAAACTGTTGGTCTACCAATGTCAGATGTTTGTTCCTCGGTTAAGATCTGACGGTGGTGAAATCGGCCGCCATGTCCAAATATTAAAGCTAAATGTAATCTTGAGAGAAAGTTTCTATGGATGGATGGATGTTTGTATCTCAATCACGTCGGAACGGCTGAACGGATTAAATGAAATAGCGCAGAGATGGACACAGTCTGGAATAGTTCATAGGCAACTTTTTATTGGGTTGCGGAATTTGTTCGAAAGAGTCACCGCGGCCCTGGAACGTAAAGGGCACAAGAAGGATCACGGGTGAGTTTTAGTAAGAGTCTGATACTACCTTTCGCTCCGTCCAGAGCGGGAGAAGTCATTTGATGATTTCCAATAAAAAAAAACAACACTACTTTTTATTAAGGGAGTGTGTTCTGTTGGTATAATATCCGACATTCACATAGGTAAAATAGATAAGTCCTGTTTTTAAACTACGTAACAATGCAAAAAAAATTCAGGTGTCACGTAATGTATTGAAAATGTTTCTATTCCGAGTACGAAACCACCATCCTTTTTATGGATGGATGGATGGATCATAATATTGTTTCCTCCGTACCTCGGAACGCACGCTAAGCCGTTGGTCCCGGCTGTCATTTGTAGATCTTTGGCAGTCGTTACGGATTGTCAGAAGCCAGTAAATCTGACTCCGGTCTTGCCAAGAAATACCGTGTTACCCAGTTAATGGGTTGTGGAGGTCTGGTAGGTAGCCGCTCCACGTTAAATACTGGTATTCAGCTGAATCCGGTTTGACTGGGAGCCGACCCCAATATAGTTGAGAAAAGGCTAGGCAGATGATAATCGATCATAATATTGACCCACCTTTTGAGATGGTGGCATCTACACGCGGCTTCGATCGCTTGATGTACATATTATATTCGAACTTTTTTTTTTAGCTATGTGAAATAATCAAATAACTTTTCCCGCTCTAGGTGGAGCGGAAGGGAGTGACAGACTCTTACTGACTAAAACCCACCCGTGATCCTTCTAGTGCCCTTAGCGTTCCAGGGCCGCGGTGACGCTTTCGAACATATTTCGCAACTCGGAATATCCCTATGACTACCACAGATAAAAAAATTACAGCCAACAACTTAACCTACTCTCTCTCCCTATGTTTATTTGATCACATATCAAGGGACCGTACTCTTTTTTTTTGTTAGATTGGACCACTCGCATTTCAGCACACTAAGGCTGGTTACTGCTTAACCGGACAATAAAGATGGAACCACGCGGCTATTATTATTTAGCCGAGTCGTAAACACTAAACTATCTCCAATAACTAACTAAGCTTATCCGTACAGTTATCAACACAGTCGTCGTTGGATTTCGTGAGATTGCAACTTTGTCGTTCATAGTACTCTTAGCGCTTAACGTGTTGTCGACTGTACCAAGTGATTGGATTCTAAGGTGATGGCAGAATTGAAATGGAAGTGGTCAGGTATATTCCGCTCCGTCCAGAGTGGAATAAGTTATTCCATGATTATCTATCATTAAAAAAGCACCCCACGCCCGGCAGTTAATCTCTGAGTAGTTAATCTAGGTATGTACTTCCACCAAAAACAAAAAAAGGCAAACCAAATCATGTATCTATATATGGAGAGCAGTGGACGGTGGCCGGGTGGTAATGGCCCCAACTTACGAATTGTATTACTTTGTGTATTATTAATTTCATCACCACTGCTCTCAAAACGGTGAAGGAAAACAACATCGTGAGGAAACCGGCATGTGCTAGAACCAAAAATTCGAACACATGTGACATTCACCAACCCGCACTGGACCCGCGTGGTGGATTACGGCCCATACCCTCTCCTAGAGAGGAGGCCTGTCTCACAGCAGTGGGAACGTTAAAAGGCTGATTATGCTTATGTTAAATCATGTATCATATCTATGTGCATTTGGCAATACATCAACTCTCTATCAGCCACTAACTGTTAGCGGTAACATGAAGCAATAACGATCAGTAAGATATAGGAACCGCTATAACTCCTCGCTTGAACAAGATACTATCACGTGTTTATATGCTTGCTACCTCTGTATTGTAGGTACAACGATCTCATTAAGATTATCTATCTGAATTATTACCTGTTTATGTTATTAGGCTGTGTTCAAGCTAGATTGTGATCACTATGATGCTGTATGAGCAAATAAAGCTAATGAAACTAAGGTATTATCACAATAGGGTATTTTATTAAAAAAATCTAATAAAAAATATTGGACACGTATTATAAACAAAAATTGAAGATGATACAGTACGTTGAAAACTCGCGTGACGTCACTGCGTGCTACAATTTTTACCAGTGACGTGACGTCACTAGCCCTCACTCTTGAACTCTGATGCGCTTTATCTTATTTTATTTTTTTACGATTTTAATTGACAAAAAATACGTGTCCAATATATTTTGAAGATACATCAGACGGGCAAAATAGAATTATGATTTTTATAACTAGTAAAATATCCAATTGTGTGACAAGAGGGTTTAGACAGGAGATATTCTGTCAGTGGCAGTGTGGCAGAGGCCATTGTCACAATGTCAAAAATGTATGGGATTGACAAACGCTGTCGAAATATCTCGTGATCAATCTGTCATGTATTAGCATTTCAAGAAGCGCTATCGCTAATAGAACGGCACTACTATGTCTAGGGCCAGAGCTTTGGGCAGTGGTGGCCGAATGGTAACGGCCCCGGCTTACGAATTGTACGTCGCGGGTTCAAACCCAGCCAGGCGCATTACTTTGTATAATTAACATCACCACCACTGCTCTCAAAACGGTGAAGGAAAACATCGTGAGGAAGCCGGCATGTCCTAGAACCAAAAATACGTAGACATGTGACATTCACCAACCCGCACTGGGCCCGCGTGTTGGATTACGGCCCATTCCCTCTCCTAGAGAGGAGGCCTGTGTCCCAGCAGTGAGAACGTTAAAAGGCTTATACTGCTTATAAGTAGGATAGTCCGGTTAAGAAGTAACCAGCCTTAGTGTCCTCCACAACCCATTAACTGGGTAACACCGTACTTCTTAACAAGAATGGTGTGAGATTGTCTGACTTCTAAAAATTCGTAACGACACTGCCAAAGATCTACAAATGACAGCCAGTAGGCCCGGACGAACGGCTTAGCGAAAAAAAAAAGACTTCACAAAAATTCGTATGTATTCAAAATCCCTATGGACCAAAAACATAGCTTGATCGAGTCCAGCACATACACATATAAAGCTATAATAAGATAATATTGCCCCAAAGGCTATAACAGAGCATTAGGATTTATGGAGTCCCTTTTGGGCCTCTTCTCGGACCATGTTTAAATAAATGTTTGTTTGTTAAAATGAATAAGGGTGTTTATTTTCTTGTTATTTCTCTTTGATATCATAACATAGTATGCCCTACCTTTTGAGATACTGGCTACTCCTCCCAGCTTTGATCGTTTGATATATAACATAGGAAGCCTTTTTGCTGTTGTTAAAGATGTGAATTCATAGTATCACTTCTTCAACTCTGGGCGGAGCGGAAGGGAGTGTCAGACTCTTACTGACCAAAACCCATCCGTGTTCCTCCTGACGCCCTTTGCATTCCAGGGCTGCGGTGATTTTTTGAAATGACAGCCGGGATCAACGTATTATCTTGCTTTCCGAGGCACGGAGGAAATTCAGTATATAATGGATGGTAAACTATCTATGGACCAAGCTCGGCATAAATAAATAGGCAATAATCTGGCTTCTAACTATCAGTTTACAATTTCGTAAAACCGCGCAATACTGCTTCGTAAAGCAATATTATATTTTAATTCTATAAATGTTCCCACTAATATTGAATTTCTTCGTATATTACTTTTCAAAAACCTGTTCAAAATATCAAAGAGGTTACACTCACAAATATAAAATCCTAAGCGTGATTCCATGTTCAAAAAAGAATGACTATAGAAAAATAATACAAAAAAAAAAGAAACCCGGACAATATATTCGTGGGCCTTCAATATCGGTTGACCCAAACATTGTATAGATATATAACAGTTAATGCGATACCGCTGTATGTTGGTCCTGTGGCCATTCGGTCCTTAGGGGCGGACGTGACGATTGTATACTATGCTCTAATGGCTTTCTTATGAGAATAGGTTATGAGGACTCGTGGAAAGATTTTGTTTTGTATGTGTGTAGTATTTTGGTCGGAATATCGATAGGGGTGGTACGTCATGGTACTTTTGAAAGTAATGCTATGATCCTTTTTTTTCCTGGATGGTAAATCATCAAATGACTTCTACCGCTCTGGGCGGAGCAGAAGGGAGTGTCAGACTCTTACTGACTGAAAACCATCCGTGTTCTTCCTAGTGCCCATTGTGTTCCAGGGCCGCGGTAATTCTTTCGAACATAGAAGAAGCAGGCACTGACCCTATGGAGCCCCGTATTCATTGCTGACAACTCTTTGAGCCGCGCGCGTGGAATAAGACGCGCCGTCGACCCGGGCTTGATTGTTATCGGATGGTGAGTCACCCATAGCTCGCCATCCGCATCCCCTACAGTGGCCGTGAATCGCCCTGCACTTAGCAGGGCAGACCTCCACCGTGTGCTCCACCGTGTCCTCCGGGCGATCCACATAGTGTTGACACCCGGACGTGTCCTCCCGCTGGATCCGACACAGGTACCTCCCGAAACAGCCGTGTCCGATGAGCACCCGCGTCAGGCAGAAGGTGAGATGAGGTGTGGTCTATCTCCAACCACTCCTCAAAGAGGAGACTTATCGCCGCTATGGTGACGTGCCCGTTGCTATGAGCTATTTTCCAACTACCTATATTGGGGCTTCTAGTATAACGAATGCAGTTGAGTACCAGCATTTTGAATGGGACGACTGCCAATCCCCAACTCAGTAATTGGGTACCTTTTGAAAAATCGGTGTCAGATTTTCTGGCTATCCTTCTTATTATCCTACTATTTTGTATAATTGAATGGATTGAAGTATGTTACTCTTTTAAGCAAAAATTATTGATCGGATTTCAATGAAATTTTACAGTAATGATTATGCATCAAACAAAAAAGGAAAAGCAAGCTTCATGAAAAAAGTCTTTGTTCTCGCAGTTCTTTAGGTATGCGAAGCTTACGAAAATATAATTAAAACTTTTTGAAGGTTTTGACAAATGATTTATGTTGTAAACAAATTAATTTAAATTGTACTTGAAACCTGATCATATCATCATTTGCGTAGCTTTTTGTTAAGTCCATTTTTCTGACTTCCAGTAACCATGCAGATGAATAATAGCTTAGAGCTTTACATGGAACGGCTGCCTATCTGACTTTCAAAGCCAAGTTTTTGGGTAACACTACGAGTATACCATTTGACTATACTCCATTCACAATAAGATTAGACATTGGAACAAAATTGTTTACAGTCCGTTCAACCGATTTTTACTTCTAATCCGTAGGCATAAAGATGGCATTAAAAGCAAAAACCTGATTATAATACCAACTGTTTACTGCAGCTACCATGTGTCATGCCGCCAACGCAATAGAAGTCAAAATCCATTGAACGGACTGTAAAAAAGATGTATTTCAATGTCTAATCTTATCTTGAATAGGATATAAACTGGTTACAGATTTTCTGGCCTTTCAAAGATCTAAAAATGGTAGTCATAACTTTCGACTTAATGTTCTTTCCGAAGCACGTAAAAGTCTTGGTATGTCATTTGTGGACGCCCATCCATACACTGACCTTAACAAGCGTCGCTTAACCTTGAAGATCAAACTGCGTGGCTCTTATTATTTAGCGACGAACGCCTTTTCAGAAATACTTTAAAAATATTATTGATCCACTAATTAGAAAGAATTAAGGAGGAGCTCGTGGTTAAAGAATAACAACCCGGGTCGAACTTCAAGGTTAAGCAACGCTTGCCAAGGTTGCTTGTGGATGGGTGACCATCTTAACATACCGAGTTTCTTCCGTGCCTCAGGAAGCACTTTAAGCCGTTGGTCCCGGCTGTCATTGGTATATCTTTGGCAGATGAAATGGATGGTCAGAAGCCAGCGAATCTGACTCCAGTTTTCCAAGAAGTACCGTGTTATCCAGTTAATGGGTTGTGGAGGTCTGGTAGGCAGCCGCTTTGACTGAAAGCCGTCCTCAATATAGATAGGAAAAGGCTAGGCAGATGATGATGATGATAATTAGATAGAATTGCTGAGTTTAAACTTTTCGCAAAACCGAGACCACTCTTACAATTTCTTCTCTACAAAATCAATACAATTCCTTTATACACGAACGAAAAATAAACATTAAAAACTTAAATAATTTAAAGTTGCGAAAAACTACGTTTTTCTTGGACGCTGCAAAGTTTCCCCATTGAATACATTACAACTTTTTATATCAACTTGGTTAATATTTCAATAAGGGATTTGCATATTCGATGTGGAACTATCTGGTGGTTTGGAAAGATTATTATCTGTTTTTATCTGTGAGATGGCACCTGATTAATTATGCATGCATTGGTAGAGTTTTTGAGATGTTTCAAGTTTTATGTTGGCGTCAAGTTTGTAAAAGCTCTGTTGTTAGTATAAATGTTGAGAATGTAGAGTCGAGAGAAAATCCATTTAAATAAAAATAAAATATATTATTCCAACCGCCTTTTTTTTCACACAACACTACTAGACCAATAAGTCAGCGATATAAAGCTGTTGAAGCGCCCTGGTCACACTTCAGTATTCCGTCGGCACCGTATTTACTAAGGCTCTGTTATTGAGGCCGGCATAATGCATGGACTTCATTATATAGCCAGCGGCTGTTGATTTTGGATTGTCTGGCGACAACATTTGGAGGTCGGTGGGAGGTTATTTGGTTATTGTTTTAGTATTCCATTGAGCTACACGGTATGTGACAAATGCTTGCACTGTCTGGACAGGTCCACTCAAATCTGTGTGGCACTTTCTTCAAAAGGCTACCTCAGACATTAACCTACATGGTTCTCATATGATTTCACCAGTACGGATTGTATGGACTTTAAAAGAGACTTTGACCTCTGAGTTTGTTTCGGTGTTTCTTCTCAGAGTAGTCGGCTAGGAAACACCGGCTTCATCTAGCTTAAAATGACAAGAAATATTGGACGTGTAAAAGTGTTATGTTTAACCTACTTACAAAAATAAATAAATATCATCTATTTTTGTGTCGTTTTAACGTTTATTTACGACTAGCTGACCCACGCAACTTTGTCTGCGTCTCATAAGTGAAAGAAAAATAATAATCCCGTTTTTGCTACATTTTTCATTGATTATCAGATCTTGTTGGTCGTAGCTTGATAATAGACTATAGCCTTCTTAGATAAATGGGCTACTAAATCAAAATTATTTTTTCAATTCGAACCAGTAGTTCCTGAGATAAGCGCGTTTAAAAAAACAAACAAACAAACTCTTCAGCTTTATATTATTACTAGCTTCTGCCAGCGACTTCGTCCGCGTGGAATAGTTACTTTACTCCCGATTTTGGAACTCTCAGCCCGATCGGTTTAAAATTGACAAAGTTTCATACAAACGTTCATCCCATATTTTATCCCCTCATCCCGTCAACCATAAAAGATAGACATATGCTGTTCCGGGATATTTTTTAAATAATTTAATGTAAAACATTTCCGTAATACATGATTTCTATGTAACTTTAACCATTAAGGCTACAAACGCGACGGAAGCTTAAAAAATGGAGTAACTTCTCCCGTTTTCCCAACATTTCCCTTCACTGCTCTGCTCCTATTGATTGTAGCGTGATGAAAAGTATACTATAACCTGCCCAGGAGTATGAAGAATAATTGCACCTAGTTTCGTTAAAAAAACTTTTTACAAAAAAATACAACCGACTTCCACAAAAAATCAAAAAAGTACAAAATAACTTTAATTCGGAACTCGGTGTTTGTGGTTCCTTTTTCGTTTTTTGAACACCGACTTCCGAATTAAAGTTATTTTGTACTTTTTTGATTTATTGTGGAAGTCGGTTGTATTTTTTTGTAAAAAGTTTTTTTATTTTTCACTTTTTAGTGGTACCTACACCGTACACCCCCTCCCCTCCCCTACCTAAACGAACCAATTACATTGGTGTAAAAAAATGCACTGCTCCAATGCAGAGTAAACTAAAAGGTCGTCAATGTAGACAATGTAGATATTTTTTGTTGATTTTTCAAAAACCGCTTGTTCGATTTCGATAAAATTTTCATGGGACCATTTGGGAAGTATACCCTTTCCAACAAAAAAAGAATTTTTCAAATCGGTTGGCAAGCGACGGAGTTATGCGTGAACAAACATAAAAAAAAAAAAATACAAACATCCGAATTGAGAACCTCCTCCTTTTTTAGAAGTCGGTTAAAAATCGGTCGAGTAGTTTTTGTTTCTATAAAGAACATACAGACAGACAGACAGACAAAAATTTTACTGATTGCATTTTTGGCACCAGTATCGATCACTAATCACCCCCTGATAGTTATTTTGAAAATATATTCACTGTACAGAATTGACCTCTCTACAGATTTATTATAAGTATAGATAGTATATTTAGATCTCATTTCTAAGGATTGTAATTGAATAGTTTTTTTAGTAATCTAATTATAAACACTTAAAACAAAAATAATCTAAAATCCAACTAACTAAAATATGGCATCAAAAAATTCGGCCGTATCGCTATCGACTGAAAGTGTGCCCAAAAGACTGGCGGCATTGCCACGTTTTATGGCAATGCTTATCCTTCGTCCGAGGCAAACGCGTATTGGCTTCTTTATTTATTTACTTATTTATTTATCTTCTAACATAAATCATTACATACCTTTACCCAATGCGACAGTGTAGTTATTAAAGACTACGTAAAATACAATAACCGTAAATCCCTAATCCATTATAATAAATACCAATAATAATCCAAAGAGTAATTACTTACCTACTAATAATATTATTTTAGCTTAACAAATAACCAAGTGGAAATGTCATCAACACAGTTAAAACACTTATTGGGTTAATTAATAATATAATAGGTGTTTTAGCTATGTTGGTTATTAATTTCGATACTGCATCAACACTAACACAAAAGCACACACAGAACTATTTTACAACTAACATGTTGTTCAATCGAACAAATCCCTCACACATTGAAATCATTCAACATTTGGAAATTTCGAATTAAATTCGCAGTTCACCAACCCGCACTGGGCCCGCGTGGTGGATTATGGCCCATTCCCTATCCTAGAGAGGAGGCCTGTGTCCCAGCAGTGGGAACATTAAAAGGCTGATTATGCTATGCTTATGCTTAAATTCATTGATTCATATCTGCCGTCAGCTTATTAGTTGGTTTATTTGAAAGCAATCGTATTTATATCGTTACCTGGAAATTTTTACTTACATGTAACATCACAGTTTTATCCCACTAAGAACTAAAAGATAAAAATGGTCTAAGCATCTCTCACCACTTAACTACGCGCATTAACTGCGGCAAGTCAATTTCAACATCATTATTCTAGTCAAAAGACGTTCACTGCTGAATATACATAGTTCCTCAACAATATAATATAACCAGCTGACCCGCTCAACTACATCTGCGTCACATAAGAAAGAGAGAGAGAGAGAAAAAATAACCCCGTTTTAGCAACATAGGGTAGTTGCTTAAAAAAATCTAATTAGTCCGTAAGATAGACTTCCCAAAAATATTGGACACGTATTTTTTATTTTTTCACGTAAACAAAAAAACGAAGACGATATAGTGCGTTTAAAACTCGTGTGACGTCACTCCGTGCGACGATTTTTACCACGCCCTGATGTCACAAGCCCCCACTCTCTCTTTCTCTCCTTTGAAGCTTTTTATCTTCGTCAATTTTTAGAGATTTCATAAAGCAAAAATACGTGTCCAATATTTTTCGATAATCTAACTGACGGACTAAATAGGATCATATTTTTATTCCTTAGGAAACATCCCTATTCTTCATTGGTGCTCCGCTTCTATTGATCTTAGCGTAATGATATATAGCTTTACAAAATAAATTTTCTATCTAACACTGAAATAATTTTACAACCAGACCAGTCGTTCCTGAAATAAGCGCGCATGCAGTAATTTTTCTAATGCATCTCTCTTTATCCTAAAGTGCAATGTTACCAGTCAACTTTTATTTTAATTTCTTGCAGTGGTTTAATGCATCATATGGAGAGCGATTAAGAATTTTCTGATGCATGAAAAACTCAATAACCCACCCAGCGCGCAGCAGTCAGTTCATGCACGCAGCACTTGAACTGTGACTTCAATACTAAATGAAAAATAAAAATATTTCGAAGGAAGATGTATTTCTTTCAGTTAATAAATAAATATAATCACTACATAGTAGCTTCCCACTGTCTGTCTGTTCCTATGTATGCTTAGATCTTTAAAACTACGCAGCAAATTTTGATTCAGTTTTTTTAATAGATAGAGTGATCCAAGAGGAAGGTTTATAGTGAAATACATGCATAATATAGTGGAGATTTAGTATCAGTATTGCACCTGTGCGAAACCGAGGTGGATCGCTAGTAAAAAATAAACCACTGAGTACTTGTGAACAAAAGATCTAATAAAATAATCAAAGGCAAATAGTACATGATAAGCTATTTACATAATAAATAAAATTTAAGAATACATGGCAAAAATACTTTACCTGGATCCTGTATTAAGTTCAGAACTGTAAAACAAAGATTATTGTGTTAAATTCAAGAGCATACGCGATTTATAGCTGCTTAGTGTCTACTAAATTGTTAATACATTTCATGAAATTATATTGACTATTGCAGAAATACACTCAGAATAAATTTCATGCTAAAAACATAGATCAAAATTATTTTTATAATCTAAGTTATGGCAGAAAACTTTTTACACAGTTAAAGACTATCGTGAGGAAAAAAGGCTTAGAATTGAGCCGCTTCAATGATGTGCAAGGCCAAATGTTTTATTTTTACGCTAACCTTTATACCTATTTCTACTTTTTGACAAGAATGTATATTTTGTAAAGTATTCACTGTTATTTAATTTGAATAGGTAAGTACATTATTTTGGCATGACTACTACTTACTTTGTTAAGTATTCTATTTTTTATTCACTATTATTGTGAATATAAGCACAATATAGGTTATTATTTTCTTTATTTCTCTTCAAGTATGTTTTAACGATGTCTGGTAGTTTGAGTAAGTTTGTGGTCTACACAAATGTCCTTTCATTGGCATTGTTCGTCGAGTCGTTGAGCTCCTTATTGGTTCTAAGTTTATATAATCGACTACAACCCCTTTGTCAAACATTCCCACTCAAATTTGTGTGGTTATTTCCACAAAATACAATTTCAGACATCAACCTACATGGTTCTCATATGATTTGACCAGTACAATTGTATGGACTTCAAAAGAGACGACTTGAGATTGTTTCGGTGTTTCTTCTCAGGGTAGTCAGCTAGGAAACACCGGCCTCATCTAGTTTACGAAAAAAGATTGACGTATAAAAATGTTATTTACAACCCACTCACAAAATAAATATAATTTATCATACATAATCTTTCATCAATTGTGAAAATAATAGAAGATCATTATGAAGAAGAAACGAGATAAAAACAAGCGGATTGCGGCAGTTATTATTATCTATTACTGGCAACTCCTAACGCGGTTTCGCCCGCGTAGTTCCCGTTCCCGTGGGAATATGTGGATAAAAATATAGCCTATGTCACCCGGGGATAGCATAGCTTCCCTACAATGAAAGAATTTTTCAAGCGGTCAAGTAGTTTCGCAGCCTATTCAATGCAAAAAAACAAAACATCAATCAAATCTTTCCTCTTTATAATATTAGTGTAGATATATTTTTTTTTAAAGTGTCATCTTCTCAGGCCTACCCTAACTCGAACCACTGCACGCCACTGTACTAGGGTGGCAGAAGTTTGAAAAACATTCCGCGGCCTTGGAAACCAATGTAAGAGTCCTACCTACCTCCTATTAACTCAATGATGACCTCTTATTAAGCTTATTAAGTGATGATATCAGATCCAAAAAAGAAACTATATCGTTTTAGTTAACCTTTAAGTACTGACGTGGGTGTCTCACAGACGGTGATAAAACAATTATGAGCCTCATTTCGACGCCTTTAAAGTTACCCCCGCGCCCTTCCCTGTAGCTTCCGGATCGAACGCGACGATTGATCAGTCGAGTACTCGCAACCGGCACATCAACACATTCGGCTGTGGGGCTGCACAGCGTCTCTGAGACGTAAGGTCAGTATTAATGTTGCGGGCCTGTCAGACGTCAGGTCATTATTAGTGTGTATCTTTCTAAGTGTCTACGAGACGTCACCACATTAGTAATGCTATTTTTTTTAGATGGAACAACCATGTACTTCAAAAATTGTCGCAAAAGAAGAAGAATGGTTGCTACTATCAGTGAGGACTTCGAAAATACTCCACAAACTTTGTTAGAAACGTAAATAGAGGGTGATTTTAGCGACGTTGATAATGATCAGGCAGACCCAGACTACTTCTTGCAATCTAATCACGAAACGGAATCTGAACAGTCAGAAGACGAACAAGACAAAGAGAATGAGAATCAGCTACAAACTTGACCGAGCAGTGTGCCTCTTGTTGATGTCAACCGAACTTCAAGATCCAAAACTATGAGTCCTATATCTAATCAAAAGTATTGATGAGTACAAGGGTACAAGGTCGCGGCGGCGCCCTTTTACGTCCGGGCCTGGTTCAAACCATGATCCGGAGTGAGGAGGCATGGGAAGCGGTCACCTCCTTCTGCGAAGCAGTAATGCTAGCGAAGGGGGAGGCGGACCGCGTGCGAGAGAGGGAAACTTCAAGCTACAGCCGCCGCAACAGAAGAAGACGCCCGGGCGTCCATTTTCATCGAGACTCAAAAGACGTACTAAGATAGACAGACAGTACAGCTGCATTGACTGTCGCAAGCGCAAGCCTATCTGTCTTGGATGTTCAAAAACAGTATGCGTGGAATATGCAGACGAATAAGTTTTTTTTTAATATTTTGTATTGATTAGAAAAGCAATGACTACTTAGGCAATACCACGATAAAGACAGACGTTTAATTAAAATAAATTTGCCAAAAATTAATTACAAAATATTTGAATACAGCCTGATTATAAATAGTATGTTTCTAAGACAGCGAAATATTAGTTGTTTGATTAGTACCTAATAAATGTTGATCTTGATAATGAACATGTTGTTGTTTTTAAACTTCATTAGTAAATTAATAATAAACGGATCATATTGCAATTAAATAATGTGAATTTCAGTGAATAATAACAACCAATTTGATTATTTAAATAACCGTCTGAGAGACGTCACGTCACCATTTATGATCTGACTAAACCACCTCAGCACTTAAAGGGTAAGTATATTTTAAGTTTCCTTCTCTGTCTCTTTACACACTGTGTTTATGTTTCTTATCCCTCTTTTCCGTCAGAGGTCTGCTGGAAGAAATTTCTATGAAATAAGCAGTACATTTGTGCTCTTGGTGTTTTTTTTACTAAATTTTCTTTTTTAAGTATCTTGAGTGTACATAAATAAATAAGATATCTTCACAATTATTATACTAATACGGCCGCCATGGCTCACGCATAATGGTCCAATTTCAGGACTAAGTGCGGAAACCAAACCACAATAGATAGGATACTAATTTACACCTACATAAGCATAAGCAAAAGCTTTTAATCTTCCCACTGCTGGAACACAGGCCTCCTCTCTAAGAGAGGGAATGGGCCGTAATCTACCACGCGGGCCCAGGGCGGGTGAATGTCACATGTCTTCGAATTTTTGGTTCTACGACATGCCGGTTTCCTCACGATATTTTCCTTCACCGTTTTGAAAGCAGTGGTGATGAAATTACTTACACAAAGTAATACACCTGGCTGGGTTTGGACCCGCGACTTACAATAGGGTATTTTACTGTAAAAATCTAATTAGTCCGTCTGATAGATTTACAAAAAATATTGGACACGTATTTTTTCTTTTTTCACGTAAACAAAAAATGAAGACGATACAGTGCGTTGAAAACTCACGTGACGTCACTACGTTGCTACAATTTATATCAGACGGACTAATTAGATTTTTACAGTAAAATACCCTATTCGTAAGTCGGGGCCGTTACCACTCGGCCTCACTTGCACATTCACTAAATCTCAGCATTTACCCCTTACAAAAGAAACATTTTCTTCCCTGATCCTTTCGGCACGGAGGACTACTCGCCTGATGTTTTCTAAAATCACTATAAAATACCTACCAAAATATTTGTGCCAACCCTCTCAAAATTCATGCTTGCATCGCTTTATAACTGGCACCCCACTCAAATTTATTTAGACTCGCTAGGAATGTTACTAGATACCATTTTAGTGGATGCAGACGTAGAATGGAAGTTTACGGAAGGAAAAACGGAGGTGGAACACATTTAAAAACCGGCCAAGTGCGATTCAGACGCGTGCTCGAAAAGTTCCGTACCATTATCTATAAAAAAAGGTAAAAAAAAACATGTTTGAACGAGTCCCCTTAAATATTTATTTTATCCTGTTTTAGTATTTGTTGTTATAGTAGGAGCTCGTGGCTAAATTATAACAGCCACACGGGTCGATCGTCTAGGTTAAGCAACGCTTGCCGAGGTTGATCTATGGATGGGTGACCATCTTAACATAACGAGACTTCTCCGTGCCTCAGAAAGCACGTTAAGCCGTCGGTCCCGCTGTCATTTGGAGATTTTTGGCAGTCGTTACGGATTTTCAGAAGCCAGAAAATCTGACACCAGTCTTGCCAAGAAGTACCGTGTTCCCCAGTTAATGGGTTGTGGAGGTCTGGTAGGCAGCCGCTTCACGTAAAATACTGGTATTCAGCTGAATCTGGCATGACTAGGAGCCGACCCCAATATAGTTGGGAAAAGGCTAGGCAGATGATGAGTATTTGTTGTTATAGCGGCAACAAAACTAAATCATCTCTCGTCTTCACCTATTTCAAGCCGATTTCTTATAAGACCTCCATCACCAAGTCCTTTCAAAATTTGCGGAGGTAGTTGTGGCTGCGGAAGTACGATTTCTAGCAGAAGTTTCGAATTGGAATAATGGCAGCCAGGGAGACGTTGCATCCCTAAGAAAACCCTTAGAGCGACAATAAACATTCCTCGTCGACCAAACAGTTCAGACGCGACCGGAATAACCAATGTTATTTGTTGTAAAACGATTTAAACCGACCCTTTGAGCGGTTTTATTGATGTCCAGAATTTTTGGAGGGGAAGAAGGAATGGTTGAAAAAATCATAGGTATTATGCGTTAAATATAATGTACCTAAGGTATTTATGAAGAGAAAATAGATTTGAGAGGATCAGCTCTTGGAAAGTCTGTCTATTTTTAAAAAATAAAGTCTGTCTATTTTTGGATCAGCAGTGTAGAGCAAATTATAACATTAATATTATTGAAAAATTCATCCTTATCTGGGAATTTTGATTGTTAAAAAATGACTTGAGCCTTTTTTTAAGGATAGGAAATCATCAAATGGCTTCTTCTGCTCTGGGCGGAGCGAAAGGAAGTGTCAGACTCTTACTGACTAAAACCCACCCGTGATCCTTCTTGTGCCCTTAGCGTTTCAGGGCCGCGGTGACTCTTTAAAATTCCGCAACATTGCCTTGAGCCTAACTAGATAACTGCTACTTTTGGAGGCACATAAAGATTGAATAAATCGTCGTCGTTGTTTATGAGGTGAGATAATTGTCAAAATGTTAAAAATTAAAAATGAAGTGAGCACCCCTATTTTAGAGACATAACTAAAATACAATATTGTATTTTATTTCATCTGTTTTTTGCTAATTCACTCCATGCTGTTCAAAATCGCAGAATGATGGAGAATATGATAAGATAAAAATAATGTGACCTAGTAGAGAGCCTTGCGGAACTCCCCTACTGACGGCGGTGAGCGACACACTGTTGGAAAATAAATAATACTTACTTTTAAGGAAAATAAATAATACTTACTTTTAAAACAATAACGTTCTGACCAATAACAAGACTGAGTTTCCTAAAAAAAGTCGCAGCATATTTTTAATCCTTTCAACGAGTCGCTTAATTCCACTTAATTCCCATTAACCTCAATAGACAATTTATAATTGACAAGACTAACAATTAGTGCCAAAACTGAGCTTGAAAACACGTTTGGCATAAATAGTGGGTTAAGATTTATACCGTTGCAGTGTATTGGCAAGTTTCCAGAGCATTGCTTATCGTTTTGCGAGAGTTACACCTATTTGCGCCGTTGACAATTTTGGGTAGGAAATCAGCTAAAATGGACTATGTTTTCTGGTAACGGTGGTAAGATCTGAATATCAGGAAATTGCCTTAATCACCCACTTCTGTCTTGGCTTTTTTAACCGACTTCCAAAAAAGGAGGAGGTTCTCAAGCCGACTGTATACATTTTTTTGTGTGTTACCTTATAACTTTGTAATGGGTGTCCCGATTTTGATGATTCTGAATTGTATTCGAAAGCTGGTGCTTGTTATGTTCTATTTAAATTTAATTGAGATGTGATGACTAGTATTTGAGTTAACCCTAACAATGCGTGGCTTCGACTACATAGATGATGTTCTCATTCACTCTTCTCGATGTAAAATGAAAAAATTAAACTGTGTACGATGGTTTAGAAGAGCATCTTAGTATTTCAAGGTGGTCTCTTTCTAGTTTGGTGAAGATCTGATGAAGAACAGAGATAGGAAACGGAAGTGTGCGTTGAAAACTCGTGTGACGTCACTACTCGCTACAATTTTACCACGACGTCACGTCACAAGACCCCACTCCTGATCTTTAATGCTTTTTATTTTCGTCATTTTTTACTGATTTGATAAGGCAAAAAATAAATGTCCAATACTTTTCGATAATCTAACTGACATACTAAATAGAATCATATATTTTTTTACTAACAATATAGTTTAAGGCTTACTTTAGAACAAAACCTGTCGTTTTTGTAGTAAATAAACGCTTTTTCTTTCTTTCATTCTTTACTCGGGAAATAATCATGTTATGTTTGTTTGTGATACTATATCGAGTAGTCATTTAGAGTTTATTGAAATACATACTTCACAAACAAAAAACTGCAATAGTCCTCCTATTAATATTTGTTCTGCTTCTCTCAAATATGAACAACTGTCTGAAGAATGTCAAGAGGAATGCAATTTCCATTGCACTGTAGTCGGAGATATTTGCAGATACTACGTTATTGTGTCTACAGTCCTCTTTTATGTTTTGGAATGTAAAATGTAGGGCATTGTTGAATGACTACATTGATATTAGTTTACTGCGATTTCAAAGCGTGTAGTTTAAGACAGCCGTTCGCTCTCGTAGTGGCTGGGATTTTTTGTATCATTTCTGGGTCTTATCGAGCTAGACGAACTTCAAAGATAATATAATTATGTACATATACACCCCTAGTTTTTAATTAGTACAAAAAAAATCAGGGCTCTGTCCGTACCCGTTACTGATCATATTTGTGTAGTCAAAAGTAAAAAAATAAAAACCTAAAATTGTCCACGGAGTTTTTTAATAACTGGTAAATTCATAATAGAATCAACATTCATAACAATTGCTACTAGAAAATGCTACCCACAGTGTTTTTCCATTTTAATCGTCATTTATTCATTCATAAATCAATAGCCTGTACAATATTTTCATAAGTTGAGTGGCATTTTAGGATATAAAAAACGCTAATAACTTTGCTGTTTATGAACATAATTTTTTGAGACTTTTCTTAAATAATAACAAGACCTTTTCTAATAAGCCCTTAAAGTATTTGTACTAATTAAAAACTGGGGGTGTATAGATCCATATTATCTAGTACACTGGATCCTACCCTCTATGCTGATCTTTCTCTATCACTCAAAGGTTTGCTGGGAGAAAACTCAACTTTGAGTTAAGTTCGCCTTTGTACATGCAATCTATTATTGTATAATATAATAATTTTTTTTGGTGTACAATAAAGAATTAAGAATTCATATCTGATGAAATAAAGTCGCACTGGCACACGAAGAGTTCTGTACTATAAAGCGAAAAAAATCGCGTTTATATTTCTCCGTTTTGCGTTAACTATTTATTTTTATATGTGCTGTAGGAATGCACAGTCTGTGAACATGTCATCTGTCTAGCTATTACGGTTCATGAGATATAGCCCGTTGACAGACAGACGGACGGACAGCGGAGGCTTTGTACCAAGGGTTTAGGTATGAAGGCATAAAAGTAAATATAAACCTAAAAATAAATGTAAAGGTTGTTATTTTTGTTTAAAATAACTATTGCAACGTCAGTATTATCGGTCGAGTGGTCAGGTACTTTAAATCTTTAAATGTAAAGATTACGTACCAATACAGGGTGTTCCAAAAAGGCGTGGTCATTTTTAACGGTGGTACTCTGTATCTGCTACACGATTGCGATTACAATTTATGAAAAACCGGTCAAATGCGTGTCGAACCACGCATAGCGAAGGGTTGCGTAGTTCACTGTTAAAATCTCATATCTGTAAAAGTTTATAAGCTGTAATGTTCAAACCAATTTTGGTTAGTAGTGTCTGTGAAGTTCTATTTGCTCATTTTTTTTAGAATTTTCATTTTCAAAGTTGGCAATTTAGAAGGGGTGACACATTTTTTACGAATTTGGAAACAAATATCTCAAAAACTATTGCCTTAAATAAAAAACTTTCTTAGAAACCTGTATTTCATTTTGAAAAAAGCTATCCCATTGGATAGCTCTTTCAAAATTAACACTAAATAAAAAACAAAAGTCTAATGCAATTAATGGTGTTTATTTTACTTGAATCACAGATTTGAAGTCATCGACTGCGTCTGACAGCTTGAAATGTGTGTTTTTTTGTACACACATTTAACAAAGAGATAGGATATATTTATTCTAGTACTAGTCATTACTTTTAATCTAAATAAAACTATCAAATAAACAAAAATATAGCATAAAAAATCGTTTTCAACGCTGTCAGCTGGTAACAAGCCCAAGAGACTGGCGGCGTTGCCACGTTGAATGGCAATGCTTAGCCTCTGGCCAATGTAAAAGCCGGTTTTATTTTTATGAGATAATTTTTGAAAAGTTTCATTTTTTTATATTGTTTCTTTATTCTACAGCGAATACTGAAAATTATCCTTAAAACATGACCAGGCACTTCAGAACACGCTGTATATTTTATTATCACTCATAACATGTGAGGAGTTTTACTACTTATACACCATTATGTTAGGCCACTGTCAACCATATTTATTACATGGTTGAAAGGCCATAAATGACGACATTATTATTTCACAAAAAACATGTTATTCAATCTTTATAAAAATTAACATAAAAAGGCCGCAAGCTTTTGAAAACATTTTCCCTATAAAAAAGGGACCAAAATAATTTGTGATACTTTTTGCCGGTCATAAGTAAATAATAATATTAAACCCTTTGGCCCTAATATACGGGGCGGCGGGCCGGAAAATACTGGTTAAAACCAGCGCATTCCGGTTTGAGGTGGTTTTGAACCGGAACAGCCGTACCTAATAGCGAGCGGTATGAGGGTAAATATTTTGCAAAATGTTTAATTTTATTGCATTTTCTCCGTTTGTTTTCATTTTTTTCGTAAATCGTAGTACTTTAGTTTCGTATAGGACTGATAGTGGATATTTTTTCATTACTAGCTGACACATTCCCATAGTAAAACTTATTCATAATAATGAGTACAATGACCTTTTAAGAGGTTGCTGGTATTTTTAAAATAACCCTGTATATAAACGCACCCACGATACAGGAAAAAATCCTAGGGTGGAGCAACGTATTTAAAGAAAGAAGAAAGAGATTATTTAGCCTAAGCAGTAAGTTCAGGCCAAATAATCAAGGCCATGAATGAGTTTATTTATACGATATTGATCTCGTATGGATACAAAATAACTGAAATACAGAACTATGATTGAAAATGCCTTTGAATTTCAGAGCTTTTGAAATTCAAATGTTTTGACTGAACGAGTATCCTAACGCGATGCGTTCATAATTTGAACGAAAATGTTTGGAATGTAATATCGAAGGGATTAAATACGTATATAATAGATAAAATTGAACGGCGTTTTGGAAAATAGATGCAGTTTGAAATTCGTGTTTATTTTCAGTTATTACAGTTTTGAGCAAGATTCTTTTGAAAGAAAGAAAGAAGAAAAATGTTTATTTAGGATTCGTACAAGACAAACACAAAAAAGGTAAGAGCTAACTATTAATTTTAAATTGTGTAAGGCCAAAAAAGGTCTGAAGTCTGAACAGTTCGTTTGTTTGCTTGAACGCGCTTATCTCACGAATTGCTGGTACGAATTGAAAAAATCTTTTGGTTTTAGATAGCCCATTTACTGAGGAAGGATATAGGCTACCCAATAGAAGCGAACTATCAATGTAAAACGGTGCAAAAACGGCCTTTTTCTATATCTTTATTACATGCTATGCATGCTAATAATATGCTGAGATAGGGAGGACCTTTTTAGCCTCACACAGTATAATTACTCGCACACTAATTATTAAAAGTTATGATTTTGTGACTCTGTTAAAATTGATAGTTATGATTTTGTGACTCTGTTTGTTTTTTAAGCTTTGACGCCTAAACTACTAAACCATTTTGTAAAATTCTTTCACGACAGGCAAGCTACATTATTGCGAGTAGCATAGACTACATCTAATCCACGAGAATTACGCTAGTGCAACTACGGGGCGCTACTAGTACCTATATTAATAAATTCTAAAATGAGTTTGTATAATAAGCATTAGATTTTAGCCCTGGCTGGAGGCCTTAAATTCATTTGAGGTCACCACAAGATAGTCCAGTTAGGCAACCAGATCAGATAGTCAACCTAAGCGTGTTGACTGCGGTCACATTAAAAAAAATAACAAAAGAGCTTGTACATATACAGTATGTTAATTACTAACAGAGGGCGTTCCGGTTAACCCGCAATAGTATAGCATCCATATATGATAAAAAAATATTACCAATCGAAAACAAAATGTTGTTAAATTTGAAAATGTAAATAATATATCTAGTTTTAATTTCCGCGAATATTAGTGGTGGTATTAGTGGTGGAACCCACTAATATTCGCGGAAATTAAAACTAGATATATTATTTACATTTTCAAATTTAAAATGGATTTCCGCAAAGTAACGCCTGACTCAATCAATTTTAAAATGTTGTTATTTTTTTTTAATATTAATATATTCACTAAAAATGTTAAGTTGATACGTGAAAGAAACACTCTGTAAACGCGTATTTGCCGGTTTGGGTATTGCTACTACGAGTACTTACCAGTCCGCGCTACTATTTTGATTTTAAACAGGATATTTCGAATTTAAAGTTTTTTTTTTTAATTTGGATTATTAACCGACTTCTAAAAAAGGAGGAGGTTCTCAATTCGGATGTTTGTATGTTTTTTTTTAAATGTTTTTTCGCGCATAACTCCGTCGTTTGCTAACCGATTTGAAAAATTCTTTTTTTGTTGGAAAGGGTATACTTCCCAAATAGTCTCATGAAAATTTTATCGAAATCGAACAAGCGGTTTTTTGTTAATTTCAATGAATGATAGCAAATCTGTCGGGATAGCTGAAATCGCATGTTTGTTTATTGTTTACACCAATTTATACCACGTACGCTGTAATGAGTATGTTTATCTGGGAGTGAACCACTAAAAAGGGAAAAATAACAAAACTTTTTACAAAAAAGTGTTTTTTTTTTGTTTAGAAGTCGGTTTTATTTTTTGTAAAAAGTTTTTTTTATGCTTATTTTTCTATTCTGATATTTTTATTTTAATCAATTAATGATATAGATTAACGAGTTTAAGGGAACGCCCTCTGCTATTTAACATACTGTATAATTGTTTGTTACACTTCTACACCTTACTCTTGAACGTGAGCAAAGCTATCGACAGAAACAAATGACACACATAGTGAGAATTATGGAGATATGCATATTCCAAAATATGCGCCAGAAATTGTATGTTTAATTACATGTTACAATTTACCCTCAATTTCTAAAACTTCTACCGGTTCAATTTAGTCGATATTCGCACGAGTACGCATAATCTAGAATGTATAATGATTACTGCAGCTCTTGTGGCATATTCAGCATGTGTATTCCTGTTTTGAGATTTAGAACATATACGGATGTAAGTCTGCTTTGAACCAGGATTTCTGTTACTATATATATTGAAATGAAATGAATTGTTTATTAGTCGTACACATACGCTTATATACCGCCGGTTATGTAGTAACGTACCGTACAGGATAAAACTCATCTAGAATTAGGATTATTTAACACTAGCTGCTGCCCGCGACTTCGTCTCCGTGGAATCCCCGATTTTAAAACATTCTTTATTGCTGCTCCGCTCCTATTGGCTTAAGCGTGATGATATATAGCCTAAAGCCTTCCTCGATAAATGGTCTATTCAACCCAAAAAGATTTTTTCAATTCGAACCAGTAGTTCCTGAGATTAGCGCGTTCAAACAAACAAACAAACAAACTCTTCAGCTTTATAATATTAGTATAGATTACGTCAGAAAGAAAAACTTTTTGATGTTTTTCTTGACCATACGCCCAGCGTATAATGTTTCAGCTAATCAGAGCTTTCAAGAAATCGAAGCAATTCTTACTCGCCTGCATAGATATGTAAAGTAAAAAAATCGGCGCCCCATAGGGTCAGTGCCTGCTAGCATTACTGAAGGAGGAACACGGGTGGGTTTTAGTCTGATTTTTTTATACCATTTTGCCGGCGTGATTAATATGTACCTATTCCCGTACCAAATTTCAACTTTCTAGTACTAAGCGTCTCTGAGCCAAACCACGAACTGACAAACAGTCAGACAGACGGTCATGGCAAAACTATAAGGGTTCCTTGTTAACTACGGAACCCTAAAAAAGTGACATTTCGGACAAAAGTTTCTATTATGGTGAGACTGTGACACTTAAGCCTGTTTATAATTTCAATCATATAAAACTATTCCCTACAAAAGGTATGAAAGTATATTTTTATATCTATATTTTTTTCCAATAAAATGTACTATCAAACATGACTTCATCACAAATAATATGGAATGATGCTCGTATACTACCACCAAAATATATTTGCACGCAAAATATTTGTTTTAAATTTAAACCAAAATGGCTGCATAATTAGCACATTTTGCTAAATCAACGCTTATGATGTACACTGACCCATTTGCGAGCTGTATGTGCGATGTTAAACAAATATCGGTGATGACAGTGGCTCTCAAAGTATACGCTATTTTGTATGGACCTGCCAAATTTTGACGAGCTGTTTTGTGTGCTGTGTATGTGTACATATTATAGAGTATTCTATTGTATTCTATTATCTGACAGTACTTAATTTATTATTTTAAATAGAACATCTTTTTTTGTTTTGTTTTTTGGATTTAATATGAGGGTTGGTATTCGAAGACATGTGACATTCACCAACCCGCACTGGGCCCGCGTGGTGGATCACGGCCCATTCCCTCTCCTAGAGAGGAGGCCTGTGTCCCAGCAGTAGGAACATTAAAAGGTTGATTATATGAGGGTTGGTTGTTGTTGGAATTTTCGTGAAAACATAATATTTTCGTTTTTATTTATGAACCATGGCTCCCCCTTTTTATCTTTTAAATTTTCACTAGTGTGTGTTAGCTGGGATAACTCAACACTTCCAACGATACCACATACATTGATATCGGTTAAGCCGTTTAGAAGTTATGGTGGGATAAAGAAACTCACATACATGAACCCTGAAAACATAACTCTTTTTTTAACAGTCTAAATCTCCCTCATGTGCAAGCGTAATCCTCTAAAATTACCGGTACAAAAACAGCTCATTAAAACAATCAACTTGAGCACCGCAGACCCGAATCGAAAATTTGCCGAGCCAAATACCGGCACTGTAGCGGCTAATTGAGCGTTGTCCTAGACTATGCCGAAATAACAGACAGTGAGGCACTGCGTGATGCTGTAATTGGGGCAAAAGGGGACGCCTATTTTGGTTAGGGTCGGTTCGTCTAGTTTGTAATGTGGGCTCGAGAGTTTAGCTGGTCAGGTGCTGGTTAGAGTGGCAAGCACTGGTCTGCGTTTTGAAGCGAATGATATAACTGAAAGTAATTCTTAACACCATCGTGAGAAAAAACCTGAGGACGAATTCTATTAATTTTTAAGTAAATAACATGTATTCCGAGAGCAGTGGTGGCCAAGTGGTAACGGTCCCGACTTACGAATTGTTCAAACCCGGCCAGGCCGTGTGTGTAATTAATTTCATAACCACTGCTCTCAAGACGGTGAAGGAAAATATAGTGAGGAAATCGGCATGTCCTAGAACCAAAAATTCGAAGGGATGTGACATTCACGAACCCGCACTGGGCCCGTGTGGTGGATTACGGCCCATTCCCTCTCCTAGAGAGGAGGCAGTGGAAACGTTAAATACTATATAATAACTATGGATAACTCAAATACTGGTCGTCAGATGTCAGATCTCAATCAAATGGGAACACACGACAAGCACCAGCTTTCGAATATTAAAATGATCATCAAAATCGGTACACCCCGTACAAAGTTATGAGGTAACCCACACAAAAATACGGTCGACTTGAGAACCTCTTCCTTTATTGGTCCTTTATTGGAAGTCGGTTAAAAGGTTTTAATGTCAATCTGTCATTTCTGACACTTGTAAGTACCGGGGACAAAGTTCGATGGAAAGAGTCACCGCGGCCCTGGAACGTAAAGAGCGTTAGGAGCAACACGGGTGGGTTTTAGTTAGTAGGAGTCTGACACTCCCCTTTACTCCATACGGAGCGGAAGAACTAATTTGACGATTTCCCATCCACAAAAAATAAGAGACTGATGATAAAAAGTCTGTTAATAATAAAGATAGCCAGTTTGGCCCCAGTAGCGTGAGCCAATGAGTTAATTTAAACATGGCATAGTTTTCCAACTGCCCATTAAAGCGAATGAACGAAATATTGTGCATGGAATATGTAAATTAGTTCCAATTTCGGCCCTCTAGTGTTGCCAAATTTTGATTGTATTATTAACTTAATTTATAATATGGCAATACTCTGCTGGACTAAAAAAAGATTGTATTCTTTAAATTGTGCTGGTTATTTCACACCTCCATTTTTTCACAGAGCTACAATTGGCGGATTTCAGTCCTTAAGCCTTAATGTCAAGATACCCTAGAGGTCAGTCAACCTTAATCATTTCAACGCAACCAACAAATAAATGCCAAAGCAATGTTTCGATTTTGTTAATTTTCAAATCTTTGAGCAGACAAAAGCAAACATTTTTCCTGTTTTAATCGAAGTCACAGAAAATCTGACACCAGTCTTGACTATGGGGTATCGTGTATCCCAGTAACTGTTTTGTGAAGATCAGGCAGGCAGTCGCTTTATATAAAAGGTAAGTAATTGTCTGCATTCAGCTAGACTGGAAGACAATTCCGCCATAGTTGGGAAATGGCTAGGCAGATTGATTAAATCAAAGCCCTAGCTTTGCCCACGTGGTGCATTACGGTCCATTCCCTCTCCTAGGTAGGAGGCCTGAGTCCCAGCAGTGGGAACATTAAAAAGGCTGATTATGATTTTATGCTTATGCTAAAACCCTTTGAACTCCAAAACTGTAACGATTGGAAATACTAGAACAACCAGAGTTTTCTATAAAACTTCGTTCGCTCAGCCAACTGACACACATATTTCACATATGATGATCCAACCTTAATTGCTCACCTCAAATCGCGATATTGAATCTGGCAGCACTCCGGCCATAACCAGTTGTATCCGCTCCGAACTAGTTCCAGCCAGTTCGAACCGACGTAAAGCGGTTCATATTTATGTGCTCGTAAAACTACTGGTAATAAAAACACTGGCTTATGTAGTTTTTATGCATAACTGAAGCTATGTTAGTTAAGATTTATGTTTATTTAATATTTCATACTCTCGACGTTTATGGAGTTAGTAACGTAATTACTACTGGCTGTGTGTTTATGAAGAATTTTATATTCTGGGGAAATTCTTTGAGAAACTACTTACGGTATAAGAATGGATCCTAGTAGCCAGGTGTTCAGGAATAAGGGATATATCTACTGTGTTTAATTGGGTCAGTATGACGATATAACTTTACAGCTAGAACAATGTAATAAATATAACATTAATGCCACTTAAACCCATCCCATCCTGTACCCGAAATCAGTATGACCTACATGCAGCTGCCATTACGCTCCAAAAACGCTTAACGACCGGTACAAATCAACGTACAAGGGTGGAAGTAGTGGGTAGGCTAGAGAGTTCCAAAATGGATTTACAGCAGATTTATACACCGGTGCTTAAGCGTGGTTCAGTTTCGAACTAATCAAGTTGGTCGAGTCGTTTTGGATTAAAAGTGACATTGGAGTGATATATGGGATTTTCGTTGTTTTTAAGAGAAGTTTTCAGAATGGTTGGAGTTTTATGTAAGTGAAACAAGACGCTGTACTATTAAGTGAATCTTTTGTGGATCAATTTGATGTGTTTCTGTTAAAGATGGCGATTAGCATTTTGAAACTTTGTGGACTAGAGTAGGGAAGTAATTTACAAAAAAAAATAGGTAATAATGTTAATTATATACTAGCGGGTATAAAAAGGGGAAAGGTAAATAATTAATTGGTAGGGCTAGCCTTTTCTTTGGTGCAAGAATCAGGATTGCCATTCAAAGGTACGTCACTGTTACGTCACGGCACTTTTGATGCATAAAATGTTTTTATTTTTTACTCATCATAAGATATACATATATAAATATATCTTAGATGTTTAATGGATGAAAAAATATCTTTTACAAAAAACCAGATTTAAAGTACCCAGCCCATTGCATTTCCTATACAAACAAAACATTAAAAAACCTCACTATTTCTGTTTAAGAAAACTCTCAAGCCACGTAAACGTTCTTACAAAAGCATTTCTTTAACTAAATTCCGTGGCTACCCTCTCAGAATTACAAACAACAATACTACCCAAAATGCAGCGAACACTCTAAGCCAGCATCCTCGGAAAACCCTCCTCAATTTCATAATAACACTCCCTCTAATCCTCTAAAAACGTAATAAAATTATCAGTAAGCATGATATCCGTATCCGGTGCAACTTAAAGGTTTAAACTGTAATTATTTTGACTCAACTTTGCGCCAAAATTTGCTAATTAGGCGCCACAGAATACCGCCAATTAAGCCTGCCTGTTATTGTTGGGTGTGGCGATGGCTTCACGGAATGTTCTGCTTTCATATTTGTGAAGTGAAGTGGTGTTTGTTCGGTCCAAAGGACTGAAGTGCTGGATCTACGGTTTGCCGGCTAGTTTAATTGAGCGAGCTTCGCGATTGTGGATGTAAGTTGCACTGTGGAAACGCAGACTCGTTACGAGTGAATTGATGATTTAAGTTGGCAATGTAGTTATGAACATAAATAGGTTCCTCTAAAAAGTATGGATGTTGAACGTATATTTTTTCAATTTTTTTTCTATGGGTCCATGTAGACTGACATTCATATCATCAATTCATCATCAACCATTGTTGAAAATGCTAAAATGTAAATACCACGTGGTATCCTCATACAACGTCTTTGTCCCCTTTGACCTTTTACGTTTGTGCCTTTCATAGATCGGCAGTTTTTCTAAGCTTCAAATTCATGTTGCAATATCATCTCTGAGATATTCAAAATAAGCGTAATTTTTGAGAGTTTGTGGCAGCAATGTGAATATTATACGAACACTCGTTTAAATTACAAGAAATACCCCACAGAGATCAAATAAAATGCCATGATAGGGTTTTGTTTATTCAGTCATGAGAGTTAGTAAGTTACAGCAGATCTACAAAATTCTACCCACAATACCATTTAAGTACTTTCCTTAAGGCCTTATGTCGTGACCTAAATAAAACAGAGCAATACATAATTTCCCTCCCTAATTAACTAGCTGACAATCCCACAGTTAATTCTCTAGTAACAACGTTAAGTCTAGTAAGCTTTGTAACTGCCGCCGAGTTAAAATGAGCTTATTAAACTGTTACCGATGCAGGCTGGGTAACTAAGATCTAGCGAGTTAGAAATTTAGATCGTGTTAGTCGATTTTGATTGTGTCTTTAGGGTAATTTTATTTTGTCATGGAAATTAGTTGATCTTTTAGATAAGGTCCCTGATAGAGGTAGGGTGGACAAAGTGACTTTCTATCAGCGATATCGATGGCTTTTTTTCTGGATGGGAAATCATCAAATGACTTCATCCGCTTTGAGTGGAGCGTACGGGAGTATCAGACTCCTCCTGACTAAAAACCAGCCGTGATCTTTCTTGTGTTCAAATCATCAAATGGTTTCTCCCGCCTCTGGGCGGAGCGGAAGGGAGTGTCAGACTCTTACTGACTAAAACCCACCCGTGACCCTAGTGCCTTTTGCGTTCCAGGGCCGCGGTGAATCTTTCGTATAAATTTCACAACCCTGACAGGCAGATAAAGATAAGCACATAGACAGAATAATATCAACAAAAACAACTTTGATTTGAAAAGAGTAAAACTATTTAGTTTCTTGTCCGATCTCCTGCATAAGACCTTTACATGTGGACAACTAGAGTCACTTTATTATTTTTTATGTAGGTATTTTTAACTGTAAATTTCGACATCCCAAACTACACTTTAATGGTCTCATTGATATAACTTTCTTTTGGTAAAATTGTTTTGAAATATTTTCTTAAGATTTTAAGATTCAAAATCTTTGGTACGTAAATTTAAGCTTCGAAAGAGAGAAGGGACCGAACACAGGCGATTTTTGACTAAAAAGGCCACTTCAACACTAGATGTAGTACTTAACTTGTGAAAGTAAATAAATTATTATTAACTAGCTTCTGCCAGCGACTTCGTCCGCGTGGAATAGTTACTTTACCCCCGATTCTGAAACTCTCAGCCCGATCGGTTTAAAATTGACAAAGTTTCATACAAACGTTCATTATCCCCTTGGAGGTAGAATTAATCAAAATCCTTTCTTAGCGGATGCCTACGTCATAACATCTACCTACATGCCAAATTTCAGCCTGATCCGTTCAGTGGTTTGGGCTGTGCATTGATAGATCACTATGTGTGTGTGGAATATGTACAACTTACAACAAAAAAGAAATGAAAGTAAAGCTGAAATGCATGTGCAAAATTATATTATAATAACTTATACCTACTTCACTTAAAAATAAATACCTATAACTACGTATAACTAATTAATAAAATAACTACTAATTAATAAAAGTATCTACGCTTTTACCTACTTAATACTAAAAAAAAAACAGAACATAAATTAGCCAAAACTAACCTATCGGTATCTAAAAATCTATGCTCCTACTTCTACTACTACTTCACCTAAAAGAAATAAAATTGAAACTATTAATAATTTGTAATTTGAACGAATATTTAAACATTACCAAAATAACTAATAAGTAGGTACCTATTTTATAAAATAGCAACAAAAGTTACACAAAAATAATCACAATAACATCTTACAGCATGATTCAGTATTAAAGCGCGACGGGCGCGATGGCTTATTATTGTATTCATGTATAAGTTTGGTGTTTCTATACCGATTTCTATGATTCTTTTTTATTGAATAGGTAATAATGTTAACTTTTTTTGATTAGGGATGAGTGAGAGTATTTGTTATAAACGTAGGGCGTGGGTAGGGAAATTATACAACCGATACGTACAAGCTCATATATTCGACTGTCGCAGCAGTCGTTCTCTTTAACCTCGCTCCGTAGTCTACCTACTTATTTTTAACATATATAATATAAGTACTTTTACTAGTACCTTCATAACATCCCTCCACCTTTAATTAGAAGAACTTCTTGTAATTAACATCAGGTTTATTTCGTTTCGACCGAGTAACAGGCTGCGATTCTACAGAGGGAGCTGCTGTCGAAATCGGTTCCTTTTCCTTTCCAGTTGATTGATTGCCTTGTACAAACATGGGTGAAGGCAATTTCTCACCAGGAACTTCAGATGAATCTAACCCGGAGTTAGTCGTATTTGATGGCATTATGAATGCGGGAACGACCTCTTCATATGGCCCATCTTCCCTCCCTCTATATTTAAGCAACTGATTGGCGTGTCTCTTGACCGTTTGATTTGATTCACTCAGTTGTACTAAATATACAGCTTTACCAATGTTTTTAGTAATCATGCCCCGTGACCAATAATGTTTATTTGGTTTATACAGTTTCACTAAGACTTGGTCACCCACACTGAACATGATATTACGGTTACCACGTAAATTGTCAATCTGCAAACACTGTTTAACTTTAACATCTGTGTCGAGTGATGCGTCGGATGGCGTTAAGGTGGTAGGCGCTAGACAATCTAACCTACATCTCAACTTACGACCGAATAATATTTCAGCAGGTGATCTGTTTGTGGTTGAATGTTTGGAATTTCTATATTTGAGCAGGAATTCCAACAATTTCATATTTAAATCTTTTAAACATGAGCCAGATAACAAGAAAGATTTAATAGCTTTTTTAATTATCTTTACATAACTCTCCGCTTGACCATTGCTAGCTGGGTTATATGCTGGAGAAGTTAAGTGACTTATGTTGTTTATATTACAAAATTGTTTAAACTCATGTGATGTAAAAGAAGTCCCGTTATCTGAGCAAATCGTATGAAATAAACCAAATCGTGACATAACTTCGCATAGTTTTTCTATAACTACTCGAGACGAAAACCCTGTTGATACGTCGAAACATGCTACCCATTTTGAATACGCGTCCACTATAATTAAAAACGTTTTACCACTAAGCGGACCTAAAAAGTCTATGTGTACCCGCTGCCATGGTGTTGTAGGAAACGGCCACGGCGTGAGAGGGGAGCGCGGGGGCGCGGCGCGCTGCGATGCACACACGGCGCACGCGCCGATATGATGTTCAATGGCCGCAGACATACCCGGCCACCAAAATCTATTTCGCGCTTCTTCTTTCACTTTTGTGATTCCCAAGTGACCGGAGTGCAACTCACTTAACACTTTATATTGCAAATTCTTAGGAATCACTAATCTGTGGCCCCTCATTAGACAACCATTTTCTACTGATAATTCCAACCGGTGACTGTTATAATCTTTTATTAACGGTTCATAAATTTTACTCGGCCATCCATTCGATACATAGTCGATAACCGTTGACACTACCTCGTCTAGTTTTATAGCGTTTCGGACATCTGACAGAGACAAGAACCTTTCTCCTTCGTAAACAAAGCGAACGTAACTAGATTTATCAATAGATGACTCACAACATTCAGAGTTAGTGCCGGGCGCTTTACAATCGTGCAGTGTCGCTCGGCTCAAGTAATCTGCACAATTATTAACACTGCTAACATATTCTATTTTATAATTGTAAGCGGACAGGAAAATAGCATAACGCTGTAAACGGTTTGCTGATATCTCGGGAATGCCTTTGTCTGGATTAAAAATTGAAACTAAGGGTTTATGATCCGTTCTTAAAATGAATGGTTTGGCTCGACCATACAAATATTGGTGGGATTTCCTTATTCCAAAAATTATAGCTGTAGCTTCTTTTTGTATTTGGCTATATTTTTTTTCTGCCGCACTGAGTGAGCGAGACATATACGAAATAGGTTTCTCAATTCCATGTTCGACCTGTGACAAAACGGCCCCTAACCCGTTGGGTGACGCATCGACCGTTACAATTAACAACGCTTCTGGATTAAAATGTGCTAAAGTAGTTTCGGAAGCTAATTCACTTTTAATTTTGGTTACTGCTTCGTCATGTTGCTTGGTCCATGACCAAGGTTCATTTTTTTTAGCAAATTATGTAAGGGACTTAAAATCGAAGAAGCATCTTTAATAAAATTGCGGTAATAATTGACCATACCTAAAAATGATTTTAATTCCGATGTATTACTGGGAACCGGACTTTGCAAAATAGCTTTTGTTTTCTCGGGAGATTTATGTATACCATAACGGTCAATAACAAAGCCTAGGTACGAAACGGATTCTTGAAAGAATGTACACTTACCTATATTTAGAACAAGGCCCGCGTCTTGTAACCTACGGAAAACTTCATTTAACCTGCTAGTCATCTGATCTCTGTCTACCCCACAAACCAAAATATCATCAAGAAATAAAAGAGTACCTTCAAGACCTGAGAGAAGTGCTTCCATGTTCCGTTGAAAAATCGCTGGGGCACTGGCTAACCCGAACACTAACCGGGTAAACTTATATAAACCCTTATGAGTGTTAATGCAAGTAAGCATTTGTGACTTCTCATTAAGACAGCTGATTATATGCATGTGAAAGGTCTAATTTACTGAAATATTTGCCACCATGTAGTTTAGTGAATAACTCGTCATACCTTGGTAACGGATATTTATCGACGAGTAACTGTTTATTTATAGTCACGGAATAGTCAGCACATAGACGTATGGAACCATCTCGCTTCAAAACAGGGACTACTGGACTAGCGTACTCTGAGTATTTCACTGGTACTAACACCCCTAAATCTACGAGGCGGTTTAGTTCTTTTTCAACGCTTACTCGAAGGGCAAATGGCAAAGGCCTTGCTTTAAAAAAAATCGGCTTTGCGTCTGGTTTTAAAGCTAAATCTACCTCGACATCTTTAAAACATCCTAAATTACTTCCAAATAACTGTGGGTATTTAAAAATACTTTGTGATAAAAAGTCGTTGCAGTTATTCAAGGAACATATTTGTAATTTGAAACGGGACAAGAAATCCCTGCCTAAAAAGGGAGGTCCACCATTCCGTACAACGTATACATTGATAGTAAATGATTTTTTGCTATATGTAAACAAGAGATTAATTTTTCCTACAATGTGTAGCTTATCACCGTTGTAACTATGCAAAATTACGTCACTGGCTTCCAATTGTATATCTATAAAACGATTACGATACATCTGCTCAGATATGACGGTAACTGGTGAACCTGTATCTATTTCAAAAGTAAGATTGATTCCATTGACACAAACAGATTCCCGCAACGGTTCGCCACGAAAAGTGCGAATATTACAGCAAAAATGCTTACCATCATCTTCAACATCCCCACAACACTCGACATAGTGTTGTTTATTAATGGTTTGTTTACACATTCGCTTGAGATGTCCTTGAACACCACACTTTTTACACTTATACCGCGCAAACCGACACGTCGACACCTGATGACCGGCGTAGCCACATGCTGTGCAACTACTGCTTTGCGTCTGCGATGCTGTGCGTTGCTCCCGCGCCCTGCTCTGTCCTATGCTGCCGTATCCATCTTCATCACTTGAAGTGGTGTGCCCCTGTCTGTTTGACTTGTAGTTTCTTGAGCTCCCATACGCGCACTGCGCACGCCTTCAGCTATTTCCAAAGCCTTGCTGAGGGTTAATTCCGACATTGCTTTCGTAAATAGTTTATCCCTTTCTGGTCCTGATGCCATGCCTAGCACAAAACGGTCGCGAAGCTGCTCATCAAGATTTGTCGCCATAAACCCGCAGTAAGTCGCCAACCCACGAAGTCGTGCTGCCCAATCCGGCAACCCTTCGCCGACATGTTGCGTGGCACTGTGGAATTTGTATCTTTCTGCGAACGTACATTTCTTCGGTTTAAAATGCCCATCCAATAATGCCACTACTTCCTCATAGCTTAAGGTACCGACCTGCCGCGGTAAAGCTGGATCACGAATTAACTTGTAACTTGATTCTGAGCAGTTACTCAGCATAATAGCTCGACGTTTACAACCGGCTTTATCCACATCTACCCCAATTTCGTTCGCAAGAAACCACTGCTCGAGTCTTTCTTTGTATAGTGACCATTCTTGATGTTCGTGATTAAACACTGTTAATGTGCCGACCGACATCTTTGCCATTTTTAAAAGAATATTAACGCGTACTTAAACTTTGTCCTCGTCGCCAACTGTTATAAACGTAGGGCGTGGGTAGTGAAATTATACAACCGATACGTACAAGCTCATATATTCGACTGTCGCAGCAGTCGTTCTCTTTAACCTCGCTCCGTAGTCTACCTAATTATTTTTAACATATATAATATAAGTACTTTTACTAGTACCTTCATAACAGTATTATAAACGTAAGAGTAAACAAATATAATCAGAAAGCTCCGAACTGCTAAGCTATCGGGAATTACACGTGTTATTGTGAGTCAACCATAAAAGATAGACATATGCTGTTGTAGCATATTTTTTAGATAATTATATGTAGAACATTTACGTCATACATGATTTCTATGTAACTTTAACCATTAAGGCTACACACGCGACGGAAGCTTAAAAAATGGAGTAACTTCTCCCGTTTTCCCAACATTTCCCTTCACTGCTCTGCTCCTATTGATTGTAGCGTGATAAAAAGTATACTATAACCTGCCCAGGAGTATGAAGAATAATTGCACCAAGTTTCGTTAAAATCGGTCAAGTAGTTTTTGTTTCTATAAAGAACATACAGACAGACAGACAGACAGACAGACAGACAAAAATTTTACTGATTGCATTTTTGGCACCAGTATCGATCACTAATCACCCCCTGATAGTTATTTTGAAAATTTATTCCCTGTACAGAATTGACCTCTCTACAGATTTATTATAAGTATAGATTAATTAAATTATTATTTACAGCCGTTTAGACTTTACTCAAATGTACACCAATTTAACTGAACTCTCTTTTATTTAAAGAATTCAACAATATAATTTAAATGATAAATGATTTTTATTTTGTAAGTAGGTTTTAAAAACACTTTTACACGTCAATCTTTTTTGGTCGTTATAAACTAGATGAGGTATTTCCTAGATGACTACCTTGAGAAGAAACACCGAAACAATCTCTGGACTCTGGACTTCTTTTGAAGTCCATACAATTGTACTGGTCAAATCATATGAGAATCATGTAGGTTGGTATCTGAAGTGTTTTTTTGAGGAAAGTGCCACACAGATTTGAGTGGACCTGTCCAAACAGTGCAAGCATTTGTCAGTTATCGTTTAGCTTGAAATTAGAACTTTAAGGAGCTCAACGATTTGACGAACGATACCAAAGTAAGGACATTTGGGTAGGCCACATAAAGAACTCAAACCGCCAGACTAACATGAAATGAACCCCTGACATAGCGATCTACATGGTCCTCACATTCACAATACGTTATATGAGTTCACGAGCTTCTGCCCGCGACTTTGTCCGCATTGAATAGTTACTTTACCCCCGATTTTGAAACTCTCGGCCCAATCGGTTTAAAATTGACTAAGTTTCATACAAACTTTCATCCCCTATTTTATCTTCTTGGGGGTAGAATTAATCAAAATCCTTTCTTAGCGTATGTCTACGTCATAATATCTACCTGCATGCAAAATTTCAGCCCGATCCGTTCAGTGGTTTGGGCTGTGCGTTGATAGATCACTATGTCAGTCAGTCACTTTTGAGTTATACATATATATTTAGAAGATTCCATGATATAAAACATCCCATAAAAATAGCCACCCCATTTCGTATCCACCCCCAGGACATCAGGAAGTCACGACACAAACCAGTAACGACAAAGATTTATTAATTTCACGAAGGCTGTCACTTCTGTTCCCGACCATGTAGTAGGCTATATTAAAATTTCAGGAGCCGTGGATTTCCCCTATTATGGCACCTGTATTTTACGTTGAATGTCAGTGGAAGAGGTTTACCTTTTTCCACAAAGACATCGGGCGTTTTTATTAGATTTCCTTATTTTTTTAGATAGGGCCTGTTATGTTTTATTTTATTTTTGGAGTGGTAAGGTCTGTGTTGGTTTTTTTGGTTTACAGGAAATGTTTTTGTACTTTTGTATATTGATTGAAATAAGAATTATGCGTTAATATGGTTGCTATTGACTTATAGTCTGATAAAAGTTATTTATGAAGATTTAGGCAATTTTACGAGTAAAAGGTATTGATAAAAACAACCAACATTTATAAATATTTGGAGCTTTTGTTAATTTATTTTTCTAGTAGTTTTATTTTATTTTATAATTTTGTTTGTCTTGTGCGAGTCCCAAATAAACATTTTTCTTTCATGATTTTTAACTATTGGTTAATTTAATTTATGATTTTTTTGCGAACAGTAAACATAAGAATCTATTCAAATACGCATCCATCTTCGTTGATTACCTAATTCATTACGTCAAACTCAATCATACAATTTTAATTTATTTTAAATCTCACAATAAAATATGTTTAACAGGCCACGGTCGACAAAAAGTCACCTTTGTATTACTTTCAACCTTAGATCAGTCAAAAATAATGACACCGACGCAATTACTTAGATATATCTAGATAAAAGCTTTCAGCAAAATTTAATAAAAGTGCGTAATAGTATGCTTCTCCATATTTATGAGACAAGGTCTACAAAATTATAATTTGATTCTACAAAAATCCTTTTGTCCTCGAGTCCTTATTAAAAGTCAGTAAAGCAATCGTTGTACTATCGAGAAATCTAAATTGACTTGAATTACTAAATCTTAGGGGAGTTGTAGACGGTCAACACTTTTGTGGCAACATGTGGCTGGCAGGGTGGTCGACGGTTACGGCAATGTTGCGGCTTTCATCAACCATATCGTCACAATTTTAGTGAAAGCATGTCGTATGGACTCTTCCTCTATTAACGCCTTGAAACAAGCGCCTTGTAAATGATCAATGTGTTAAGCATCAAATGCTAATCTATTATGCTCACTATACGTACACTGCCACTTATTGATATGCGGCTCAATAATTACTGCTAATATATTAAGGTGTACAGATAAGATTTAAGCTAAAAACATGGTGAGAATTTTGTACAGCAGTGGGAAATGATAGGTTTAAATCATAAATTTACACACTACACTATTGCCGTAGAATTAACCATGCTACAATATAGTGGACAAATCCTACTAATATTATAAATGCGAAAGTTTGTAAGTATGGATGTATGTTTTTTACTCTTTCACGCAAAAATTACTGAACGGATTCGGATGAATTTGGCACACAGATGGTTTATAACCAGGATTAACTATAGGATAATTCTTACCCTGATATTCCCACAGAATCGAAACTTATGCGGGTGAAACCGCGGGGCGCTGCTAGTATCGTAACGGGCAACACATTGCCAAAAAAAGTCGCCCGCATGCAAAGCACCTGAGAGCTCCTGCGTAGCAAGATCTACGGCGTAGCAGAGACAGCTACGCCGTAGTAATACGCTACGTGACACAGTGATGTCACGTAAGGCTGTATGTATGTCTATTGCTGTTCTATCACATGGCGGAAGGTGACTGGCTGAATTATTATGATGTTGGCGCCATCTTGGATTTAATGAAAAAGTCTGTCTTCACTTAATAAGGTGAACAGGAAATTTAATTAAAAGAATGGGCAAAATGGGTGTAGCTGGTTCGTTGGTCTAGTGATGCAAGCGTGATTGCTGGGGTTTTGGGTTCGATTCCCGGGTCAGGCAAAGTTATCTAGTATTTTCCTTAAGCTCTAGAGTACGTTTGTTCGTAATACGTACTCTCTATGGATTTATTTATAACCAACTTACAAAAAAAAAAATGTTTCGGCTATTTCAACGTAAAAAAAAAATTAACAAAAATTTCAAAATCTGAACCAGCCAGGCACCAAACAGTCGCCCAAATATATAATTCACAGTATTTCAATTGCAGTGCCCTAAAAAGGGGTAACCTTTTTACCGTGCTGGAGCCCGGTCGCGCAGAAACCCACTTAATGCGACATGACGTCAACATTGAGCACAGATTCCATTATCACTCGTTAATAAATCCTATATAAGGTCGGGTTATATTGCTTGAGAGGAGCGAGAAGCGATTTTAATATTAACAATTTGTTTTGTTCGATTATGATGTAACTACATAATGACACACTCAGAAAAGTCATAATTTAAAGAAGGCTCGTTTGAGTTAAAGCTTTAATTCTTTTTTATTTATTTATTTATGTACACACAATATAGGTACTTAAAATAGACAACTTTGAACGGAAACCAAGAGCACAAAGGCATCTACAGCTTATTTCAATAGACATTTCTCACAGTATGCAATTTTTCACGCTATTTCATATAAACTGGCAAGTCCCTTTTCTTAGAAATTATTGAATAAAATAAGTACGCAAATGCTAGATGCATTTGCTTTTATTAGTAACTGAGAGAGAACCTAAAAATTGATTTCTCACATTCGCAGTTCATAATTCCTCTATTAACTCTATTTTCCTTTCATGATAAAACACTAATTTAAGGTTATAATTTAAGCAGCTGCTCAACGCTTAATGAATATTAAAATTAAGCTATTAGTAAAAATATAGTAGTAGTAGTAGTGTAGCGAATCCGAAATAAACATTTTTCTTAGTCTTTCGCTGAAGTTTATTTTTTTATAAGTTTATATTGTTTTAACCATGCCTTAAGGCACAAATAGAACTGTTTTTCAGACGTGCCTTTTCAAAAGAAGTTGCATTTCCATCAGTCACCCGTCAACATTGCGCCCTTATTGCTTAGCAATAAGAGTGGTTTTATGTAATAAGAAACACAACGACAGGCGGTCGCTCACGTAAATGACCCTAAATCGCTTGACGCTAGCTCTGTGACCTCACCCCAAAGCTCAGTGTCCCATCTTTTTCCATCGACCGGATTACGTGTCGATATAACGGCAATACTTATTGCCTTCAAATTAATCTCTTTCAAGATTTTCTTTCAAAATAAAAGGAGGAATTTATCATTCGTTTATATGCTCATTCTGATGAATGAGTATTTGCATCTTGAAGAGTTTTGCTGGTTTTAATTTCATGCGATCGGTTTTGGAAATGGTTAAGAATTTATGGATTGATGAGGACAAGGTACATCAACGTAAAAGTTGGGGTGTTAGATATATTTGAATATGTGTACTAGCTTTTACCAGTGGCTTCGTCTGTGTAAATTTTGAAGCATATCTCAAGAGAACGAACATACTCCTATCTTCTCTATCTTGCCTATGGCATTAAGTCCGCCTTTGTACATTTTTAACTAGTGCATAAAGTTTTAATAAATAAATACTCCCAGGTTTTAGAGTACTATGTCCAAGCCAGGACATGTGTCGTGTGTTTCATTGAAGTCCGTTCTTTCATTCGTTTGTGATGACTAAAATACTATAATAACAAATCGTCTCCACGAATATCCAAACCAATTTCACGATTTAAAAAAATAATGTTACACGTAATAGGTCCGCCATTTTGATCTCATTGTGAATTCAATTAGTTTTACACTGAACTCGTTCAACCAAATTATTTGCACGTCAATTATAGCTTAAGGTAATACAAATAAGGACTAAACTCGAGTGTGGTGGGTACAAGGAAAAGTTTATCGATGAAACCTTATCAACACTTTACATGTGCCTTATACGTATGAAAATAGGGACAGGAATTGGGTGTATTGATTTACTTACATTGTCAAACACAAACCTAATTTAAACCTTACGTTAATACATATAAAGATTAAATTACAATCGCAGTCAGAAAAGATAATTACTGAATGTCCACTCGGAAGGTCAATTCAGCTAACTTACCATGCACTTTGTAAGAACCTTATGTTGATTACAATAAGGTTGAAAATCCAATGTATTGGTTTTATATTTACGGGGATGTTATGGGTGGATAGCAAAACGGGTGTCTAGACACATTTGCTGAAATTTTAATGTGATCAGCTGTTACTTATAGTTTGGATATCTTTAATTTTAAATGGTATTTATATTTGTTTATGTTGTATGTTGTTTTGGAATACTTCTTACGCATCATAATTAGATACAGAGAATTCACTGATTGTACTACAGTGATTTTGTTTTTATACAATTCTTGACCTAATTTAAGTACTTTATTATTTTAGAAACTGTACAATGTATAAAATGTTTGACCTATTTTAGTTAGGAATCTAGAAGTTAAGTTTTTAATTGTCTATTTCACAGATTTTTTACACATTTGTATTGTACTATAGAATCCTTTTGATTTTATTTGTTAATTTTAAGTTATTTTAGATCTTCTCGCCTGAAACACAGGATTTACTAGTTCAGGCTTGTAATACTTAGAATTAAGATATATATTTAAGACTGTATGTAATTTGTCCTGTAAAATTGGTAATAAAAAATATATAGGCTATAATCTATCGAAGTCATTCAAAGAAATTGTGGAATAGCAATTTCTACATTCTAGCCTTTTTTTTTTTTTTGGATGGGAAATCATCAAATGACCCCTCCCGCCCTGGGTGGAGCGGTAGGGAGTGTCAGACTTTTACTGACTAAAACCCACCCGTGCTCCTCCATGTGCCCTTTGCGTTCCAGGGCCGCGGTAACTCTTTCGAACAAATTCCGCAACCCTACATTCTAGCCTCAAAGACGGTTTCAGTCTGCAGAGTTAAAAAAAAACATATCCGTGTCGGGGAGCCCTAAGCTCCCTATGTATGTACATATATGTATGTATGTTCTGCTACTTGGCTAAGCCAGAAAATCCAATAAATTGCAGAACCGTACACTGACAGATCGCCAACATGTCGTCAATTTATGTCGGTTCAGAATTTCTGAGACTATCAAATTTTGATGCATAAAAATATGTTCCAAATGTTCAGGGCCCCGAGTCTGCTATTTTTATAAATTTGTCATTCCAAAACGATTCCATTGTCATTTTGCTAAAATTTCATAATCTGATAAATTCATAATGGTCAATCATTGATCGGTCAAAAGAAATGACTGCACAACGTCGTTCTAATGGTAGGTCACAGATCAAAGGAACTGTCACAGTTTTAGCTTACCGCATACGTCTGTCATTATGTACGAGATTACCATTCTATGCCATTTCTTTCAATAGAGTGTCAGTGGTTGATTTTATATTATTAGATCAACAAACTTGTCAAAATCAACCATTATGAAATCAATGTTAGACTATTCTGACACTATTGTAATAGCAGTCTTCAGGCCCAGTTGACAATTTATCGAGAGCTTACAATCTCTCAAGATATTTTGTAGGCGTTTGAAATACCAGCGTATATTATGCACCTGGCATTTTCCCTACAAGGGACTTTAACTGAAATAATTCGGCTAATTGGTTGAATTTTATAGTTCCTTTAATTTCCTTCTGGTTTAAGGAAATATAAAACAAAGGAGAATGCCCGTTTCTGGGCCTACGCGTTACAGCCAACTTTTGTATTGCAAAATTATCGTCATTTTATTATATAACGAAAACACAAAAAAGAAAAAAAAATACAGATAGAAAACTGTGAAAAATGCATTTTATCGAAATCGACCAAGCGGTTTTCGAAAAATCTAAAAAAAATATCTACATTGTCTACATTGACGACCTCTTAGTTTACTCTGCAAAGGAGCAGTGCGTTTTTTTTACACCAATGTGATTGGTTCGTTTAGGTGGGGGGAGGGGAGGGGATGTAGGTACCACTAAAAAGTGAAAAATAAAAAACTTTTTACAAAAAAATACAACCGACTTTTACACAAAAAATCAAAAAAGTGCAAAATAACTTTAATTTCGGAAGTCGGTGTTCAAAAAACGAAAAAGCAACCACCAACACCGAGTTCCGAAATTAAAGTTATTTTGCACTTTTTTGATTTTTTGTGTAAAAGTCGGTTGTATTTTTTTGTAAAAAGTTTTAAAACTTAGATATCTTAGTAGACTAAATCTACTACGAAAAAATCAAAATACATTCTCATAAACGCCAATCCAATATTCTACAAAAATCACTTTCAATTCGCCAACAAATTCAATTCCCGAACTACCCTCAAAATATCAACACAAAAATACTAGACTACCCTCACAAACTTCACATTGCAAGTCTTCGCAGAAAATAAGACAATACAAGAGGATTTTTCTCTCCAAATGCTGTGAGGCAGGGACGTATCGGCCGTATTATTTCGTACAATAGCCGGTGAGTGCGGCCATTGTGAACAATGGTTGGCGTGACGTCATCGTCTTTAGTTGAGCTGTTTATTTTGTGCTGATTTAAGATTTGTGTAGGCCTTTGAGTTCAGTGTGATCAGTTGGGTTTACCCAACCAATTGGTTTTAACCAATGATATATCTATGTATCTATAATCACAAAATCTCAGAAACCATAACACCTACAAATTTAAAATTTGGCAGTTAGGTTCCTTGTAGGGTCTAGACATCTGCTAAGGGGGTAAAAGAATTTGAGTCCATCTTGTTTTCACAACCAGTACCTTTGGTACACACCCTTTAGTAAATTAGGGTATCAGGACTAATATTTTGATACCTTTAAAATCCATCAAACTGTAGGCAACGGGACATGCACAAGAAATACATACATGTCTCGAATTTACTTACACTAGAAAAATATAATTATATTATTATACACACCTCTGGTAACTTTTATTGCTGACTGTACCGTACAAAAGTTTAGATTAAAAATGGTTGACAAAACGAGAATGCTTGTATGAAGATCAAAATCTTAAAGAAACACCACTTCAGTTGTTTATTTGTTTTTAAATTTTTTGACGAATCGGGAACGTGACGAAACGGGAAGTAGCCGATTCATCTTCATGGTCTTGCAATTGTCTTTACTCAAAGGGCAGAACAACGATTGTTTACAAGAACGAACAAGATAAGTTGGAAGACTAAGATTGTGTGCAATTTTTGTATAATGTATTTCTTTTCACTTTAGCATAAAGAAAAAATACAGAATGCCTTTATTTATTTCATTATTCACTGACACAGTTTTAAAGGTGCAGCTATATCATAGAATGCAAAAAAAAATATTTTTAGGGTTCTGTTTCTCAAAAGGAATAAAACCGAACCCCTGAAGGATCACTTCGTTGTCTGTCCGTCAGTCAGTTTGTTAAGACCCTTTTACTCAGGAATCCGTGGAGATATCAAGTAAAATTAATTTCATATACGTAGTGTATAGTACCTTGGAGCTCTAAAATAATTTAGTTTCATAGTTAACGAATAAAATATAAAATTATAATTTTATAAGAAAAATGTTGATGTCGCAAGTAAATCAAATAAAACCACTACAGAATCCTCGCCGTTCCGCAGCATTGAAAGGCAAGTTGAGTTTCTGATTGTTTTATGTTCCAGAAATTGGAACCGCGAATATAGAAAAAGAATGCTATTAAATTATAAGAAATTTAAATACAGCACTATGGTCGACACCAAATAAATGTGGAATAACTGTCATTGCCCTTTCATTAATATCTTTACGCAGGTTCCTGGACAAAAAAATATTATGAATCGTTTTTCATAATTAGTAAATGTACAGGATCACGATTTATATCGAAACAGAACAGCTTTATGTGATTACCAGCAGCGCCCCGCGGTTTCACCCGAATACATTTCGATCCCATGGGAATACCGGGGTAAAAAATATCCTATATGTTAATCCTGGTTATAAACCATCTGTGTGCCAAATTTCATCCAAACCCGTTCAGTAGTTTTTGCGTGAAAGAGTAACAAACATCCATCCATACTTACAAACTTTCACGATTTGTTTACGGAATTTAAAATTTCAATAAATGTAACTGGGTCAATGACCGATATTCCAAATCTATCTGGTGTCGACCATACTATACGAATCCGGATAAAAAACTTACATTTACACACAAAGACTAATTCTAAAATTTCAAAAGCCCACTAACCTATCCTTCATGGGCCCCTCAGGCCGGTCAATAGCCGTGTTCCCGGATATGGAGTACACATACAGCCGGGACTCTGACTTGTACCACTTGATGCTGTGCATGGCTCCACAGGACCGGCCATCGATGCGACAGCGTAGCCGAGCTGTTGTGCCAACGATTGCTGAGGCATGGTCTGTGGGAACAAAACAAAATGGTTACAATAGGGTAGTTGATTAAAAAAAAATTAGTCCGTCAGACAGATTTCCAAAAAATATTGGCACGTATTTTTCCTTTTTTTACGTAAACAAAAAACGAAGACAATACAGCGCGTTGAAAACTCATGTGATGTCACTTCGTGCTAAGATTTTTACCACGCTGTGACGTCACAAGCCCCCACTCCTGATCTTTGAAGCTTTTTATCTTCGTCAGTTTTTAGAAATTTGATAAAGCATAAAATACGTGTCCAAAATTTCCGATAATCTAATTGACGAACTAAATAGAATCGTATTTTTATTCCTCAGGAAACATCCCTATTATAGAACAACTTTGAGGAACTTTATTTGTGTACAATCCAAACTAATATTTTCAATGTAAAAGCGAGTTTATTCGTTTGTCACGCTTTAACTCCTAAATCGCTGAACCGATTTTGTTACAGAGGTAAACGGGAAACTATTTATTTTTGCAAGAAATAAATTACAACACAACTACTTGTTTTGTCACATGACAAGGAGAGTTATGTTTAAGATTTATTTATATATTTTTTTATCATAAGAAAAGTGTTTTTTTTATGATTAACAATGGGCTTGCATTTGACCTTGCCTGATGGTAAGAAATGGTGTGATCGACGATCGAGCCAGCTTGCTTAGAAGTAACCTATTTACTTTTGACTTTAAAAGGTTGTAGTTATCAGAAAACATAGACTGCGGCAGGGAATTGAAGTATTTGCATAGGTACGTTTTATGCCTAAGCGCGCATACAACAAGAGATTAAATTAAAAATACAGTAATGTGACTGAATTGTAGTTAAGTAAAAAAATCTAATTAGTCCATCAGATACATTTCTAAAAATATTGGACACATGTTTTTTTTTTCTCATAAACAAAAAACGAAGAAGTTACAGTCCGTTGAAAACTCGTGTGACGTCACTACGTGCTACAATTTTTACCACGGCGTGACGTCACAAGCCCCCGCTCCTGATCATTGATGCTTTATATCTTCGACTTCAACTTTTATAGATTTGAAAAAGAAAAATACGTATCCAATATTTTTCGATAATCTAACCGACGGACTAAATAGAATCATATTTTTTTACTCGGCAAACATCCCTATTGCCATTAATTGCAGTAACCAATCAGGTTATTTTTTTCAAAATTATGAAAGAGATTGCGTCAAGCAATTGAGTTGGCCATTGCCACTTTTCACATAAAGTCTGGATTTTAAACGAATGTTTATTATTTTTAATGATAAGTCAACAGACAGAGATGTAAGTTCGTAAATAATGATGTTAAATCCTTTATTTTTAATTGGTTTAATTAGCGTTCGTAGTCGTTCGATTGGCGTATCGCGCATCCAGATAAATATTTGTATGAACTTTGATGAGATGATGTGTGTTCGTGTATTTTAAATTTGTATAAAATACCTATGCGTTAATGCAGTTTTGATATCCTTGCGAAAATCATGCTGCAAAGAGTTGCAGAGACTAGAAGCCATCCCCAATATAGTTAGGAAAAGGCAGATGATGATCACTCTCCCATTGCAGCCTCCTCCAGAGACAAGTCGGCCGCTGTGCTATTGCGCAGTGGCTGATGCCTGTGGACGGTGAGCGTGGGTGGCTCGCCGTCCGATACCAGGCTGAGTCGACGACGCGTTGTGTTCCACGCGCGCCTCAAGGAGCCGTCAGCACCGAGGACGGGGCCCCATAGGGTCGGTGCCTGCTAGGGTTGCGGAATTTGTTCGAAAGAGTTACCGCGGCCCTGGAACGCAAAGGGCACAAGAAGGAGCACGGGTGGGTTTTAGTCAGTAAAAGTCTGACACTCCCTACCGCTCCACCCAGGGCGGGAGGGGTCATTTGATGATTTCCATCCCAAAAAAAAAAAAAAAAGATGATGATCACTCATTGTTAGCCTTCTTTTTCATTCCATCTTATGCTCTCAGCTCCGAGTATTTACATAGGTGCAACAAAATACAAACGTAGAGAGGTACATTTATCTCATTCCAGATGTTACCATTATACATAAGTCGAGTGACATCTCTGACCCTCTGACCCAACTGATCCACGCTGATCCAACTGATCCGAACCCTTTCAGCTGACATGAGAACACGACCAGCTGATCGTACTACGGATCTAAAACTTTCATAACAAACAAGGGCACTTTAAACTTTTTGTAACGGCTTAGGGAGTCAATGTTGCGGAATTTGTTTGAAAGAGTCACCGCGGCCTTGGAACGCAAAGGGCGTTACGAGGAACACGGATGGGTTTTAGTCACTAAGTCTGACACTCCCTTCCGCTCCACCCAGAGCAAGAGAAGTCATTTGATAATTTCCAATTAAAAAAAAGTAAACATTTAAAGAAATATTATAAAATTAGGTCTTATCACTAATTTTATAATATTTTTTTAAATGTTTTTTTGCTTTTTTTTAGCTGCTTTGAAACGTTGTCAGCTTTATCTATATACTTATAATAAATCTGTAGAGAGGTCAATTCTGTACAAGGAATATATTTTCAAAATAACTATCAGGGGGTGATTAGTGATCGATACTGGTGCCAAAAATGCAATCAGTAAAATTTTTGTCTGTCTGTCTGTCTTTCTGTCTGTCTGTCTATCTGTCTGTCTGTATGTTCTTTATAGAAACAAAAACTACTCGACCGATTTTAACGAAACTTGGTGCAATTATTCTTCATACTCCTGGGCAGGTTATAGTATACTTTTCATCACGCTACAATCAATAGGAGCAGAGCAGTGAAGGAAAATTTTGGGAAAACGGAAGAAGTCATCTACATAAAATTATCTAAAAAACATCCCGAAACAGCATGTCTATCTTATGTCAATTTTAAACCGATCGGGCTGAGAGTTTCAAAATCGGGGGTAAAGTAACTATTCCACGCGGATGAAGTCGCTGGCAGAAGCTAGTAATGTAATATTTATAGGTAATGAGCGCTGTTTTCTAAGATACAGATATTAATTTATCTAGTCCAGAAACAGATGTCTTTTAAACGTATTAGATTAAGCTAAATGATCATTCGCATTGTTAAAAAAATCTATGTAATAAATCTATGTAATGTAATATTAAGTCAGCGACATTAATCTTAAAAATCTTAAAAAAGGGAGTAAATGTCATCAAAGATTCCCAAGACAGATACATACGATGCGACTAAACATACTGTCAGGTCTGTCTGTGGGTACTACAATGCTATCACAGAGATGCCTCGGAAAGGTTAGGTGGTAACCTAAACTTTTTACAAAATGTTGGGGTCGCCTTCAGTCTACCTTGAGATATGCAGGTGATGAGGCAAACCTAAAGGGAGAGAACTAGGTGGAGTATATCTTGCAAAGGGGTTCCACACTCGCACTGTGTTTGGGCAGGGTTGATGATACTCCATTTGGCCGGATTGATTCTACAGCGGCCAACTTGGGCCCGGGTTCGGTTAAGAGATTTCCATATAGGCGAGCAGTAGTTGGTGCACGGGTATCGGTAGTAGTAAAAATTCAAATAAACTTATTTTATATAGACCTTGCTTTTGGATCCGAAATCACGAAATGACTCCTCCTTGTGGTCGGAGCAGAATGGAGTGACAAACTCTTACTGACTAAAACCCACCCGTGTTCCTCCAAGTGCCCTTCGCGTTCCGGGGCCACAGTAACTCTTAACGACAATTCCGCAACACATACATATGTTGGTCTACATGGCCATTCATAAAACGTCAGAAACTACTGCATCATTCGTTTTCGTAATTTTCTATGAAGTAAAACCATGGTTACTCTTTAAAAAGAAAAGTATTTTACAGTGTTTATAGGTCAGCGCAAAACATACTTAATATTAGAGTGTTAACGACTACTCTCAGTATTCTAGACTTGACTTTAAATAATTACATGTAAATTAAATTCAGCCGTTTTACATGTTAGCGTCTACAGACTGAAGACAAACCTTTTGATGTAATAATAATTTAACACACTAATAACAAGCTTCATAGGTAATTTTGCTGATTGATAATTTGGGAGAGTCAGTTTCTAAGTCCTGAGTCTTAATTTGAATCGACTAATAGTTGCGTTTTGGTACCATTAAAAGATCTTTGGAAAGGTCAAGTTCCTGGCTAAATAATACCAGTCGAACGGAGCAATCTACAAAGTTACGCTATGCTTGCCGAGGTCTACATATTACATTTTGCTTTACAGTTACTATAGTACTAGGCATTTAGAAGAATAAAAATATCTGGTTCCAAATCTGAATGGGAAACCTTTAGAAAGTACTTGACAATAGGGATGTTTCCTAAGTAAAAAAAAATATTATTCTAATTAGTCCGTCAGTTAGATTATCGAAAAATATTGGAGACATATTGCTTTAGCAAATATATAAAAAATGACGAAGATAAAAAGCATCAAAGATCAAAAGTGGGGGCTTGTGACATCACACCGTGATTAAAATTGTAACACGTAGTGACGTCACACAAGTGATCAACGCACTCTATCGTCTTTGTTTTTTGTTGAAAAATGAAAAGAAAACGTTTTCAATACTTTTTGGAAATCTATCTGGCGGACGAATTAGATTTTTTTAAGTCAATTACTCTATTGCCAGGGTCACGGGGTTGCCAGGGTTGCGCAATTTATTCGAAAGAGTACCCGCGGCCTTGAAATGCGGTAGTGCCTGCCGCATTTCAAGGCCGCGGGTACTCTTTGGCCGGAGGAACACGGGTGGACTTTAGTCGGCAAGATTCTGACACGATGTTCCGCATATCCGATCATCATTGATCTCGGCTGTATTTGTCATTTGTTAGTCGTTACAGTCTTGTCCTAACCCAGTTACTGGAATTCCACAATTCAGTAACTGGGTAACACGGTAAGGTGGGTCAGATGGGCAGTCACTCCATGTTTAATACTGGTGTTCAGCTGCTGGTACTGGCTTGACTGGAAGGTGACCCTTACCCAGTTGGGAAATGGCTTATTAAGTACATTTTGTTCTTAATTCTTTTTTCAAAAAACAAAATCTTTTAAACCGTTGCTCAGTATTCCGAATAATCCTGGTATCAACTGGTTATCCGCGCTGCGATCCGGCCCGATCCGGTTCAATCTGGTTCAATTAAATAGTGCGCTTTGTTTTACACTCGTTTATTTGTACTGGAAACTACGTATTTGTTGGAATTTTAGACGATATATTGTAATAGGAGGTTTTGTTTGTTTACGTTTTGTTTTGCTGTGGTGTTTGTAAAAGGATTGCTAAGCTTTTGTTTTTAAAGTTGTAGTTCGTTTAATATGTGTAAGACGTCATATTTGCTGATTGCGTATTAGATTTTTTATCCGATTGGTCCTGAAAGGTTCTCCATAACAGTCTGCGTATGGACACTAGATTAATTGATGTATGTCTTTGATAAAAAGTGCGTTTTAATGGTTTAAATGAAATAAAAAAATAACTTTTGTCTTTGGCGGGCTCTGCCTGGACAGATGTATGGACTTTAATAAGATAATGTGGTATAAAAAGTATGGTGTAGTGAAATAGGCAATAAAAAAAAAAATACAAACATCCGAATTGAGAACCTCTTACTTTTTTAGAAGTCGGTTAACAAGATTGTGGCGACCGTATGTTCAGACATAGTCATTTGACTCTTAAATCCACAAAACTATAAGATAAATCGCACCCTTCCTTGGAATGAAAGGGATCTAACTCAAAAATTGCAATTTTTGCCAAATGACCAAGAATTCAAATCTTTAATTAATGTTGGGTAAAATACAAATATCTCCCGAAACCTATGAATAAGCTGTCTCTTTCCCAATAATATTTCGGAATCTTTTTCATCACTGGGTTTCAGAGTATGTTGTTTACGCCCATTTTATTGCGAAATTATAAGTAACAGGAATTTTTAGTTAAGCCCATTTCATTCTGAGAGTGCAAATTGTCGATTACCTTTTTTGTGGATGGAAAATCATCAAATAACTTCTCCCGCTCTAGGTGGAGCGAAAGATCGTGTCAGACTCTTACCGACTAAAATCAACCCACCCATGTTCCACCTAGTGCTTGTCGCGTTTCAGGGCCGCGGGTATTCTTTCAAATAAATTGCGCAACCCTGGCAACTCCGCGTTGGATCTGTTGAATACCTTCCAACAGACCCAGATTTCGAAGTTTTTCATGACCTTTTAAATCTTCTAAATGCCTAGTAAATGTAAAGCAGAATGATTTTTTTTTGTTCGGTATTTCAATGATTTTACTTAATACTAGCAGCGCCTCGCGGTTCCACCCGCGTAGTTCTCGTTCCGTGGGAATATGGGGATAAAATATAGAATATGTTACTCAGGGTGAATGCAGATTTGTAATGGTAAAAAAAAAATTGAAATCGGTCTAGCAGTTTATGAGTTTATTCGTTACATACAAAAATACAAATCTTTCCTCTTTATAATATTAGTATGGAAGTATAGACACACAACCCAGTGACTTTTTACAATGTCCAAAACCAAGAAAATGTTGTCAGTTTCTCATAAAGAAATCACGAAGCACAGTCACCTAATGCATTTCCCTAATTAAAATGCTTACTTACATAGCATTTTTATTTCTCACGATAAAAAACACCCTCAGGAAAAAATACTGGGAAAATATGAGAAAAAAAAGGGAATTCTTTTTCTGTTCTCCATTAACAAAACACGTTTACATGGAGTGGGACTTATGAAAAATACTTTCCATAGTTTGCTTTTTAAGATATTTCTCTTCAAGTTTTTTTTTTCTTTATTTTGCTGGGAAACTGTTTATTAGTTGCTTAATCCTAATATTGCTTGCTTGAACGTGTGTGCTCGGTAATACCTAGGCAATATCTAAGGTAGCGTAAGGTGTGCTGTGTGGCGGATTTTGTTGTTTTTTTTTTTGCGCATTTTGACATATTTTTGAAGAAACCCTGTGTACAGCGCTATAACTTAAATAAGGGTTACAAAACTGGTTGATTGGTTATAAAAAAGTGAACGGAAATGTTGAAAGGGAACCGCTTGTCTCGGTATGAAAAGGAGGGATAAAACGCATGTAATTAAAAGGGTTAAAAATATAAATGTGGATGGATGGAAAGGGAGAGGTAGGCCAAAGAAACGATGGATGGATTGTGTGAGGAGTGATATGAAAGAAAAGGGAGTTAGTGATAGCGTGACGGCTGACAGGACAGAATGGAAGAAAAAAACGTGTTGCGCCGACCCCAAGTAACACGGGATAAGGGCAGGAAGATGATGAAGGGTATTAAAATTGGTAATCTAAATAAAGTAACGTAGTAATTAACTTCAATAATCGCTCATAGGACAAATGAAACAATCACTGGATAACAAAAAAAAAATAACAAAAATAAAGTGTCTAATACCTATTACATTAAACTTTTTATTTTAATTGAGCTAAACTGATTATTTTATTTATAGAAATGTTAAAAAAAATTAATAAAAAAAATCTAATTAACTTAGTTTGGTAAATATTTTTGGTGTGCATTCAAGTTCATTCTATTTATCTCTCTGCCTGCATGAATACTTAACATATATTAAGTATAATTGATGCATAGTTATACAGGGTTATTTGTAAAACACCAAAAACCTCTTAAGAGGTCATTGTACTCATCATTATGAACAACTTTTATTATGGGACCAAACCTGAAATCGCGAAATAAAATCAGCTGTTCCTTACATTTATGTTCGTTTAACTCATCAAAATGTAGGGAAAAGCTGATTTTTTTTTTCGCGATTTCAGTTTTGGTCCCGTAGTAACAGTTGTTAATAATGATGAGTACAATGACCTCTTAAGAGGTTGTTATTATTTTTCAAATAACCCTGTATACATAGATCATTCTCGCAAAGACTCAACCAAATTGTATCCGGATGACCCAGTCCAAAAGAACCTAATATCTTGAAATTCTTCTACAAATGGCGCTTCGAGATAATTTACAACGACATCTTTTCTCTTTCCGTGTTTGGTCCAGTGAGAAATGGAATGCGCAATTATCTAGACAACACAGTTATAAAGAACAGTATCAAATTTTGTTGACAATATTGGTAGGAGCAGTGTTTTTGTAACGGCCCCGACTTACGAATTGTAGGTCACGGGTTCAAACCCAGTCAGGCGCATTACTTTGAGTAATTAATTTCATCACCACTGCTCTCAAAATGGTGAAGGAAAACATCCTGAGATCAAAATCCTGTCCTAGAACCAAAAATCCTAAGACACGTGACATTCACCAACCCGCACTGGGCCCGCATGGTGGATTACGGCCCATTACCTCTAGAGAGGAGGCCTGTATCCCAGCAGTGGGAACATTAAAAGGCTGATTAGATTGGTACGATTTACAATAATTACTCATTGGTAAAAACAGGCATGTGGCAGTGCAAGTTGGACTCGTCCACCGAAGATTCCGTACAAATTTCTCACATTTTTTCCAAACTTTGATTTCGTTCTCTACATAAAGACTATACTTTTAAGATTTTCCCTGTGTATACAATGAAATTACTAGCCAAATTCCATAGTTCCAGGTCAACGGAAAGTACCTTATAAATTAAGATTCCCTTGAGAGTGTGGAAATATACGATTTTTGCGGCATAAATGGCCGTATCATTTTGAAACGTGCTTATATTATGTGAACTGTGAAGTATGATTTTGTCACAGCTTCAAGGGACTGCAGACCTGGGCCTCAAGTCTGCTATTACAATAATGTCAGAATGGTCAAATGCATGACAGACGTATGCGGTAATCTGCTAAAATTTTGACAGTTCTTTTGATCACTGACCTACCATTAGAACGTCATTGTGCAGTCATTGCTTTTAATAGCTCGGTTGTCAAAAAGTAGTACGAGACCATTTCTTTCTTATCACATTCATATCCTATCCAATATAGAATACTTTTTATTTTAGGTTTATAATATCTTACTAATGTTATAAACGCGAAAGTTTGTCGGTATGGATGGATGTTTGTTACTCTTTCACACAAAAACTACTGAACGGATTTGGACAAAATTTGGCACACAGAAGGTTTATACCCAGTTTTAGCATATAGATTATTTTTTGCCCCGATTTTCTCACGAGATCGAAACTTATGCGGGTGAAACTGCTGGGGCACTGCTAGTACACCATATTTATATGTAATGAAATTAGGAACCAATCAGTAACATTAAAGTGTCTTCGCAAGTAACACTAAGTCTCAATCCGCTTCTGCTCCCGCTCCCGCTCCCACCATACCCACAACTTAAAGCTTAAGGCTCCAGCGGAACAACTGCTAATTTTGTTGCAAGAAAAATGCGCCATAATCCAGCAGCTCTGCCCGCCCCCCGCCGGTTTAGCGTCATAAAAACTCTTGTTCAAGCTTCAGCGCTTTATACTTTGTAAACTGTGGGACATGCTAACCATTTTGGAGTAATCTTGGGTGTTTATGCAGATTTTGCGGATGATAGAGATATTTCTGTGATGTTTTTGGTTGAGTTTTCTTTTAATACGAATATGTATTTTTTTTAGCAAGGAATTTCTTTAATTTTATAGAATATGTACAAGAATCATTGCTATTTTTCATTGAATTTACACAAAACCTTAATTTATATAGAAATTATTTCCTCAGTCATCATTCCATCCATTGAAGAAAACCGAATGAAAATACGTTCAGCAGTTTTTTTAGGGTTCTGTACTTCAAAAGGAAAACAGAAGAACCTATTTGCTGTCTGTCAAGACCTTCTATCTCTAGAACACGCGGATTTATAGATAAATTAAAACCATATAATCAGGTCTACAGTCTCTTGAATCTATTAAAAATCAAACTTCTAAGTTAACGTAAATAAAAGATACGATAAAGTAAGGATAAGAGATAAGACAAGGTTTATGCCGAAAAAAAAACGTATATTTCAACACTCTCAAGGGAATCTAAATTTATAGGGTACTTTTCGTTGACCTAGAACTATGAAAGGCAAGTAATATCTTCTTATACTACGAATACAGGTAAAAATATGAAAACTACACATTTGTAATTAGTTCATAAAAAAATATAGTCTTTATTTAAAGTACCTACGTAATGAAAGCTCGGAAAAATCTGCGACAAAATTGAAAATTGTTTTTTCTTTTTCTGGATAGGAAATCATCAAATGACTTCTCCCGCTCTGGGCGGAGCGGAAGGGAGTGTCAGACTCTTACTGACTAAAACCCACCCGCGATCCTTCTTGTGCCCTTTGCGTTCCAGGACCGCGGTCACTCTTTCGAACAAATTCCGCAACTCTAGCAGGCACTGACCCTATGGGGCCCCGTCTTCTCGTTGGTGATCCTTAATAAATAATTAAATAATAACGGCCTTAAATATTAACAGCATCATCCTTTCAAGGACGCAATGCATGTAATTCTACCTTTCATCCTTTTACAAACTGAAAATATACAACACGTAGTAACCTTCAATAAATTCTCGCAAATTCATTCGGCTTCCGCCTCTTTCACACACGCTAACTAACAAGTACCTCGAACCCTTCCGAGCCCTTCCACACGCGCCAGGTACAGGAAAGGCGCCGATGACCCGGTACAAAACGTATTTTAAGCCGGGTAGATTGTGCCGGTACATGTGTAAGCTTTCATCGTTGGCTTTCTTATTCTTTCCTTTCTTAAAAAAAAAAAAAACGTTGCCCCACACTAGGATTTACTCCTGTATCGTGGGTGCGTTCACAAACATGAAAACTCACATACAAAAGACACCCAGACCCGGAACAATTATCTGTAGGCCATACAAACATTTGTTCCGTGCGGGGATCGAACCCGCGAGACATAGCGCAGCAGCCGAACGCTCAACCACTGCGCCAACCGTGTCATCAAATTATTAATATTTAATTCATATAAATAAAGCGAAAAACGGCTGAAAGGGCAACTTTATTTATGTTTCTTTAATTTCATCTATTATTTTGTGATGTTATCGTATTTTAGCCAAAACAATCATTTTCTTTCTCTATAAAAACTACTAGCAGCGCCCCGCGGTTTTACCCGCGTAGTTCCCGTTCCCGTGGGTATATGGAGATAAAACATAGCTTATGTTACTCAGGGTGAATGTAGCTTTCTAATGGTGAAAGAATTTTTGAAATCGGTACAGTAGTGTTTGAGTTTATTCGTTACATAAAAAATACAAATCTTTCCTCTTTATAATATTATAGTATAAAAACTATTAGATTCTTGATGTTCAAAACAGTTTGTTCAAACAAACCATTACAAACCAATAATACATACCATTTATAAAACTAACCTTTAATCTTTTTAACTGGAAATGCATCTGGAACGTGTGCAAAGGCCCTTAGACCCCTCATTACATAACGCAGAAATATTCGACCAATTACAAATTAAAACGTAACCTCAAATCTCTTTCAGCTAAATTATAACTGTTAAAAGGCTTTGAACCACAGATTACAACATTAATATCTTTATAGGGTGACAGATTTAAAAATGTAATTCCGTTTTAACAAATAGCTGTTATTCTTAAATTAACACCTTTGTTGTCGTGTTAAACAAAAGCTTATTATTTCGAATTTCAAAAGAATGATTTCAGGGACTCTGCAATTTTTTTTGTGATAAAAATTTTGTTGAGATCTTTTTTAAGTTAAAGATGTTTTTTTTTTCTTATTGTTAATGGGCCTGTTTTGTTTTTGACTTTGGAAATAAAAGAATTGATGACGGGGACGATGGACGATGATGAAGATTCAAATTGGCCGTGAATTTTAAGAAGGCGAGGTAATGGTCTTGAAAAGGTTGACATTGGCATTACGCTTGTCATCATTCTTCAATCATTTTTCGAAGAATATTGGCTTGAATGATATCAACTATAATAATATAAAGAGAAAAGATTTTTATTTGTTGTAAAATGGTAAGTTGGTAGCATTGTATAATTTTGGTATGTTTCTGTTGTTAAGTTTGATACCCTGCTCTCTACTCACTATTATAATTTTCTTTTATATTCACTTTTCTACCGTTCAAGTTCATATCAAGATCTTTTATATAACTGAAATAGTAATTCTGATGTTTGTGACGACCAAACTCGAAAACTACTGGACCGATTTAAAACAAAACTCGCCATTAGAATGCTACATTATCTGTGAGTAACATAGGCTATGTTAAAATAAATAAACGTCCACTCGTGCGAAGTCGGGACGGACCGCTAGTGGTTCATAAAACTAGTTTTGCTAAGGTTATAGAAATACCTTAGAATAATAATTCCATCTCCCTAATGTAATATATTTTGATAAAACACAACCTAATGAAACTCGATTCATTAATGAAAATAACTTTCATCTAGAAAGTCTAGAATTACTTAGTAAAATTAATTTATTTTATGAGATTATTAATTTATATAAACGTTGTGGGAACATTTAGGACACTCACAAGATTATGAAGAATTGATATTTTTATGAGAATTATGAATAATAAATAATAAAAAAATCTAAGTTATTCCTTTAACGAGACGTTGTAATATTTACGGTATTTCATTAAGGCAACTGTTAGCATAAGTTTTAGGGAGAAATAGAGTAGGCTAAATAGATTAGGTAGTTGATTAAAAAAATTTACTTATCTAATTAGTCCGTCAAATAGATTTTCAAAAAATATTGGACACCTTTATTTTACTTAAAAAAAAAACGCTGTCGATACAGTGCATTGTAACCTCAAATGACTTCACTGCGTGCTACAATTTTTAGTACGACGTGACGTCACAAGCCCCCACTCCTGATCTTTGAAGCTTTTTATCTTCGTCAATTTTTATACATTTGATAAATCAAAAAATACGTATCCTATATTTTTAGATAATCTGAATGACGGACTAAATAGAATAGAAGAAAGAAAAAATATTTGTTTTACTCAGGAAACATCCCAATTTATTTCAGTACCCTACTATGATATATACTACTAGGATAAAACCATGTCACTGTCATTATGAATCCGTTTGAAAAAGAGATAGAACTATAATTCTTAATGTAGGTTTAAGTTCTCCCAGGGTTGCGGAATTTGGAGTCACTACGGCCCTGGAACGCAAAGGTTATTAGAAGGAACACGGGTGGGTTTTAGCGAGTAAGAGTCTGACACTCCCTTCCAAAGAAAGAAAACTCGTTCATTCCGCCATAGATGTCGAGCAAAAATTTTTTTTCAATTAAAACTAAAAACAATGTCAGGGCCGGGAACGACTACCACGAGCTTCTGGTCACACCACAGACAAAACAGAACACATTTAAACTTCTGTCTATGGCGTGACATCCGGCACCGACATTGACAACATAATGACAAATAGGCAGAATTGTCGACATCGGCATGATTGCCATTAAAAAAAAATTGAATAGAATAGAACAATAAAATTAAAAGTAGACTGTTTACTTACTTTACTTGGGAGGTTATTTTATGATTTCGCATACAGAAAAAAAGATGAGTTCTTCTCACTCTCTTTGAGGAAGTTCAGAAGTTGCAGTTATTGGGAATTATATGGTGGCAGATACAAAGGATCAAATGTAGTGCGACCTTCTTAGGTAATTTTGTACATGATAATGGAATAACTATTCGGGGCTTATTCTTACAGCGTAAAAATGAGAAAAACTTTGTTAATCTTTTGCGGGTTGATTTTCATATTTTCGTGGAAATTGTTCCTAAGTATAGCCAAACGAAACGATCTTCATGCAACATTACTCCCAAATGTTAAAGCTTAATGTGCAAAAAACAATGATATTATTGCCAAAAAACGTATAAAACAGTCAATTTAACACTAAGAAACTTCTATCATCGAATAAGGACACAATTCGTAACTTTCCGATTCTGCCCGAAGAATCCCGAAGTGGTGCGAATGCCACATAAATTGTGGACCAATTACATCGTACACGTTTATCGTCCAACTTTTACAGAAATATATCTTTTTTATTGTCATAGTTTTTAAAAGGTTCACTGTTCCTATTACAGATGGGGTCCCTTCGAATAACTTGGCATTTGTATTAAACTGTTTCCGAATTTTATTTATAGTGTAAAATTATTTTTTCTTGTGGTGAATGTGTTTTTTTTTTCTGTAGTGGCAACTGGTGTAAAAATTGTCAACTGTTTATTTTTGTGTTATTAATAGGCTCGCGTTTAGTTTGTACGTCCTGTAGTTCGATGACAAGTTTTACAATTAAATCCCAAAAAAATAAGATTGTTCGACGCAACACTCCCCAAAATGTACCCGATAAAAAAGGTCTGATTGAAAACTCGGCGTTTATGGTAAAAAATGTCTCAAATTTCATTAGTACTAAAGTACATATTATTAACCCTTGACCTACTGCAGTTTAATTAACTATACATGCTTTGACTGTACACTGTACACTTAAGGAGCAGTGGTGGCCGAGCGGTAACGGCCCCGACTTGTAAATTGTAGGTCGCGTCGTTCAAATCCAGCCAGGCGCATTGATTTCATGACCACTGCTCTCAAATCTGCCAAGAAAAACATCGTGGGAAAACCAGCATATCCTAGAACCAAAAATTCGAAGACATGTGACATTCACCAACCCGCACTGGGCCCGCGTGGTGGATTACGGCCCATTTTGAGTGAATGAATTTTCGAACCCGGATCGGTACTTCCTGAGATAAACTCATTGAATTCAAACAAACAGTTTTAATATTAGTTTACATAACCAACATTATTAATTTTGTCATAAGACTGAACAAACACAACATTTTAATTCAACCAACATTTGAGCTTCTAAAGATACAATCAAAACATCATCTACATACACAACTCGTCTAATTTCCGGCATTCCACCAAATTAATCCATTTAGCGACCCTTCTTTCATGATACCATGAACTGGCAACAAATTGACATATAAAGGATGCCAGATATAATTACAACGGTACAAAACAATTTAAAATAGCATCTTCGATAACACAATTTCAATTTAGCAAAATGAAATTATTTAACTCAATTCACAGCCAGATTCTATGTTTTCTGATTGGTACAATCTCGGGGTCTTTACCTCTCTCTTTTAACGAATAGATTAAGTCTAAGCAAGCATGCTGCATCGTCGACCACATCACAATTTTCCATCGAAATATTGGTCAAACGTGAGCGTTTAAAAATTATATATAATGTTTCAGGGGGCCTACCATGACCTTATTAAAAACGATTCAAAAGCAAGACATTTCAATTTCAGTTCCAAAACTACATCGCTTCAAATTCGTACCATGACGTCCGATACGCTCAGCGGCATTTAGATCGTTATAAGTGAATGAAAGATCGCAATTTGTGGTTGAATCGCTTTTTTGGTGAAAAAGAGACAACGCTATTAACAGATAAGTATGTTTCGCTCACATTTTAGTGTCAGACACATTCAGAAGCAAGTAACATTTAATTCTTTCTTAGCTCAGTATCATTACTTTAAACTAAAAAATCCTCAAATGTGGTGTTTAAGATTCCACGTTAATACCGTATTTTTTGCTACCATTGTTCTAAGTGGTAATTGAGATTTATTTATATTGAAAAAAATACGTTTATTTCGACATAATGAAACGGTACGTTTATTATATTTATTTCGAACGTACCAGAGTAAAAAAAGTTATGTTTGTTGACACTGTCAGGCAGGCGTCACCGTCATTTTGACTACAATGAACTAGATACGTAGTATACTTACTATACTCTATGGTCTTCAGTCCGTGGAGTTGAGATTGCGGTGGGAAAATTTAAATTAAGTTTTGAAAAAAAAATTGGTACCTACTCAATTATTTCAAGCAATGTCGTAAGTATTAAACATTGCATATTTTGTTTAGTTACTGAAACTAAATAATTCCTTCGAGAAGACTACATAAACTATGAAATAATAATTTTATCTTGCTTCGAGAAGCCACTTTAAGTGTTGGTGACGATGGAATTTCAAGTGCTTTTTTTTGTTGCATTGTAGTCGAAAAAGGAGAGTAACATTTAACCAGCTTGAAGCCTTGTGGGAGATTTTAAATGAAAATAGAGCTTTCGCAACTGGTTACAACAAATCTTCCCAGGCTAGAGAGTATTCCAAAAGGATGTGGCTGACCGTAGCCGATACTTTAAACTCCCAGGGTGATGGTGCAGAAAAGGATTGGAAAGGCTGGTGAAAAGTAAGTAAATTCCATATGTATTACGTAACTGAAATTGCATCACATTATTGCTAAATGCATTACATTGTTACGTGCCAGATTTTTGGCGGCGGTTGGATAGTAACAACATGATCAACACTAGTTTATTCAATATACATATGACTGTAAACTACTGTAATGCTAAACAAAGAAAGGCGCCAGGAGGGCTGAGGAGGGTTTTAGGCGGGTGGCAGTAGTTGTTGCAATGCTGGCCAGTGCGAGTCTTTGGCCCAAAAATATGTATAAATATTAATATTGATAATAACTTTACAAGGTAATACTACAGTTGGTTGTTCTCTAAACATAAATCTGTTGACTTGATAGGATCTTTAAACATTGGGCTCAACTCGGCGCACAAATCGAGCACTAATTCTTTAGATAGCCTATAGCGCCTAATGAATTCGGCGTCCTCTAAAGTATTAAAGGTGTCCATCTGGCCGCGTGCCTGGAGTCTCTTTCGTTTTTGTGTATTATGTGAGGCAGAATCTTCCTCAAGAAACTCAAAAAGAAGTTGTTCATCAGACATCTGATAGAGAAAAACAAATGCGGTTAAATAGGCATGTAAAATAGGTTTTTAGACTTTAAAGGCAAAGATTAAATTAAACTTACATTGGTTTTTGTCAAATTCCATTAAAACAACACTAAAAAGCTTTGTTTTTTCTAATAATTTACCAAACGTATCTGTTCTGTTAGAGAAATATTAACTTTTATTGAATCGCTTATTTTGACAGTTCAGTGTTTCAGTTGAGCTGCTCTAAGGACGTCATGGTACCAAAAATGCACAAAATTGAATGAATGAAACAAAAACTTGCGACTCAGTATGGGTCAATCGCTGTCAGATGGAATGGCCAAGTTAACTGACATCATGGTACGAATTAGAAGAACAGTTCAGTTTGGGTCCTAAAATGAATCGCTTTAAGAGCTCGTGGTAGGCACCATGGTCGAAATTCGAAATTTTTCTTGCTACAAAAATGGATTTTTCAAGGATTTTAATTAAAATAATACTGCACTCTTTCGTCATATAAACTTTAACTGCGCCAAATTTCAACTCTACTGATATGTATATAAAGCTGAAGAGTTTGTGTGTGTAAGTATTTGCTTGACCGCACTAATCTCAGGAACTACTGGTCCGATTTTAAAAAATCTTTCAGTGTTAGATAGCCCATTTATTGAGGAAGGCTATAGGCTTATATATATTATCACGCTTAGACTAATAGGAGCGGAGCAGTCATGAAAAAATGTGAGACACACGAAGTTGCGTGGGTTAGCTAGTATTACATATTGACACAATACAGTAAGGAAATCTCTTTAATATTATTTTCAATCATGTTTTCAACGCCTTTAATTTCACACTTTGTCAAAAATCTTTCAGTTTCTAAAGAAACAATCAAAACATCGTCGACATACGCAACTCGTCTAAACACCGACATTCCACCAAATAAATACATTTCGTGTCCCTTTTTTCTTAATGCCATAGACTGACAATAAATTGACACGTTAAGAACGCCAGATATAATTATAACTCTCGTTACAAAACCATTTAAAATGTCATCTTCGGTAACAATTTCAATTTAGAAAATGAAATTAAGTGAACTTGTTAGAGCCATTTTGAATTCATTATGGCAGCGTATTTTCGAGGAATTGTTAGATTTTCGTCTGTTAACGTATAATGCCAGTTATTGTATTAGTTCGAAGTTCTCTGATTGGTCTAAATTAGGTAAGAGTATGGCAACAGTTGGAGTGATTTTGTTTTATTAGTTATTTTGGAGTGGTTCAGTAGGAATTTTATTTTTTCAATCATTTTCTAATATTATTACCTATTTATTTCAGAGATAGCTCATAGATTCACACTCATAAGCACATTCAAACTATAATTCCAAACATAACAAAAAAAATCTAATTCATTAAATTTAAATATTTAAAAACCATTAAATAAAGAATTAAAGTTGTGTAAAAATTATGAAAATATGAAATATAAATTTTTGTAAAAATTACAAAATATTATAATAAAAATTATGAAAAAATAAACTAATTCTATCTAACATGTTTACTAATCAAGATTTGGTGATTGACAGGATTTAAGCAGTTACAGAGATTTTTCTAACTCCTCTGCTGGTTTATTTTCCTGTTAAATTTTTTTTTCAGGATCCAAGGCAGCTGAAGTCATGTTCACCATCATTGTCTGGTGATGGTTTTGGTTTGAGTTGATTCTGATTTTCAGAAACTGCAATTCTGCCTCTTGAAATTTATTGCTTTTTTCAACAATGGCAGAGTTGTAACTATTAGGACATAATTTTTAAATGCAACCCGTCACTTCTGAAAGTTTATTTAGAAGAAGCAGACGAAATTCAAAATATAGAATTATATAAAACAAAGTATAATATAAAACAAAGTAGCAAAAAAATAAAAAAGTTAAAAATTACTGGTGGTTGTTATTAACCCAACTACCAAATAAATTAATCTACCGTGAAACTAAAAAAAAACATCTTAAGGAAACCGACTGAAACCATAAAATTATTCACCGAAAAATCTTATAAGCCAAAAACAGAAACTAGCAACTAAGTAACGGAACAACAATGAATTCATACACGCAGCAAAACGTCTGACAAGCGTACATTACACGCTACATTAAAAGTTTCACCGCTACATAAATATGCGGCTAATTTGCGAAGTTTCCGACGATTTGGCACTCGCCCCGCTTGTTGAGATATTATTTACTGCGAACTGAAAGTATTGCAGTTATCTTTTACCCCTCTTTTCAGGGTAAAAGTACTGGGAGGCTCGTTTCCCAAAGTACTTTTTAGTGACAATAAAAGGAAAGTTTTGAATCTGATATTTTAAGATAGGAAAAGGTGAAAACTTAAGAGCGGTGACGTAAAAAAGATACCTAATGAAGACACTTAAAATTGTTTAGACACGAATATTATAATTAGAAAAATTGCTAATCTCAAGGGGAAAACTGGATCTTTTTACTAGCTCTTCTACCTTATTGACAATGAAAACTTCCAACAAAACATTCTCCCAAAAAATAATTAGGTTTTCGAACTTTTTTACCCAAAGTTTACCCTAACAATATGCCCAAGGGTAACGGGGTAATGATGAGACGAACTCATGATAACACAGTTAGACAGAAAAAAGTTTAAATCGTATGTTCACGCGTTGTAAAGGTTTTTTATTAGAAAACTTTACTCATTTGTCCTCATGTATGTTTAGACGGGGCTGTTAAACCAGCGGTTTGATAAGCGGAGAGGTAGCGGGAGCGGAACAAGTTAAAATATAATAAGTGCATTTTAATGTATATTAGAAAATAGAATGATTGTTCTGTTCTGACAAAACTCAGATGAGTGAGGTAGAAACAAAAGTTAAATATTTTTATGTATCTTGAAGACTTTTTATGTCAGGAACACGTGGCTGAATAATAACAGCCGTTCGGGTCGAACTTCGACTTAAGCTATACTTGTTGAAGTCAGCTCCCCTAACCAAGTTGATAATCTGCAATTTTTAACGCTAGTCGAAAACGAATCAAACGTCCCATACGTTTGTGTGACGTAGAATGAAATTATTTCAAGGTTAAGTCACGTGGTTAGAACAAATGAATAGAAAATACGTAGCCAACTTCACATCGTTCAAAATTACACAATTTTCACTTGTTTGTTCACTTGTTAAATAGTTACATTTTTTTTTGTAATATTAAGACTGTCTTGTCAAGGAAACAATTAATTGGAACAATTAATGTCAAATTCGTCTAAGCGATTGAAAATATATTGTCTGTCGGCTTTACAATAAAATTTAATTATTAGTTCACAAACAATCGAAGGCTTTAAAATCTAAACTCGACAAATTAGCTAAAGGGTACCCTAAAGTTGTGACAAAAAGGGTAATTTTATCTCGTAATTTGTTCTAGAGGGGTAACTTTTAGAAATATAATAATAACTTTTGAAAGGCACTAAGAACTGGCTGTAAAAGTTTGACGACTTCGATTTCCTGTAAAAAGTCAATGTGACCGATATTAGCATCTTATCTTAAGGTCCAAAGTTAAATAATAAAATCCTCAGTCTAGACAATAAAGGCTAGGCATTTAGACTTTGAAAAGAATATTGAAATTCAGAACAATTATTTCAGCCCATTTCTTGTTAGTGAAATCTGTTTTTGAAGTTTGTGAATGAATAATGGAGATCATTAATCAATTATATATTACTAAATGCCGCCCGCGACTCTGTCCGCGTGAATGTCGAAATTTATCCCAAGGCATCATATTTCTGGGATAAAAAGTATTTTATGTGTGTTCCAGACTAAAATCTATCTCTGTGTCAAATATCATCAAAATCCGTTCAGCCGTACCGATTGATTAAGTAACAAACATCCAAACTTTCACATACATTATAGTAGTATTGATTCTCTATCTTTTTCTTTACCTGACTTAAATATAATACCTCTATATTTCAGTCACCTCGGCCCTCGATCGACAATTTTCAAGAATTAATAACAGGTTTAATTCAATCAGTCTCATAATAATAATAATAAATAATCATCACTGACAGGACTATTGTTGCCAATAAGCCTGATATAGTGGTGATAGACCGATTAGCGCGCCGCACAATGATAATCGATGTTACCATTCCACATGACGAGAAACTCGTGAAAGCTGAGAAACAGAAACAAATTAAGTATCTCGACTTAGCACACGAGGTTGTCGATATGTGGAATGTGGACTCGGCTGTCATTGTGCCGACTGTCGTTACGGCCAATGGCCTAAATATGGCCAAAAGCTACGACGACCATCTGTCGAAGCTGGCGTTACACGGTTGGTTAAAGGGCCTGATACAGAAGGCAGTACTCCTCGATAGGGCTCGTATTGTGAGGAGGTTCCTTTCTCTGGAGCCCTAACCACCGGTAGCTTGGACCCTGCTCCCGACACCGGCGGACTACTGCTTTTTGTATTTTGAAATGTTTTTTTTGTATGTGTTATTTAAGAAATATTTAAAAATAGAAATTGTATGTATAAGAAAATAAATGAAGAGATAATAAATAGTTTATTTACGTAAAACATGACATAACATGGTATTAAATGAAACTAGAAGGTAAACACATGTTTTGCTATGTTATAACACGCACAATTTTTCCGACGAACTACCTAATAAAGAAACTAATTAACATTTGGGTTCCAAAACTCTTTCAAATTATAAAAAACTACGTTCACTTAACCACTTATAAAAGGTCTTCAACAATCTTCTATTTAGTGAGTTAAAATAGCTTGGCAAATGGTTATAAATATGCACGTCCAGTCACGAATAAAATAAATACTCTGAAGGAAGAATAAATAGAAAAATAAGGCATTTTACAATCGCCTACTCAGTGGCCCCACAATATCATGTAACAACTCGCTCGCAAGTTTACAAAGCTCTAATAACACAAGCTATAATCGTTCTAATACATAGTTAATACACATTTGTACCTCAAGCTGTCTGGGGGTAATTAGTTACTTTTGTAATTGTTGCAGTTTTCAAATTATGAGGTTTTAATAGGTTTAAAGATCTCAGTGTTTTCCACAAATAAAATACACACTCTCACGATAGGAAAAAGGTCTGCTGGAAGAAAGTTCTTTTGAAATAAGCAGCACCTTTATGCTCTCCTAGCATAACATAATCAGCCTTTTAACGTTCCCACTGCTGGGACACTGGCCTCCTCTCTAGGAGAGGGAATGGGCCGTAATCCACCACGCAGGCCCAGTGCGGGTTGGTGAATGTCACATGTCTTCGAATTTTTGGTTCTAGGACATGCCGGTTTGCTCACGATGTTTTCCTTCACCGTTGTGAGAGCAGTGGTGATGAAGTTAATTCCACAAAGTAATGCGTCTGGCTGGGTTTGAACCCGCGACCTATAATTCGTAAGTCGGGGCCGTTACCACTCGGCCGCCACTGCTCTCCTATCTGTATATATTTGGTTGCCGCTGTAAGTATTATGTGTGTGCATAACTTATATCACCCTCTCAACTTCCGTTCACCTCGCCCGATCACAATTTTCGAAACGTTCTCGTCACGTATTCACCAGCTAAAGCGAGCATAAATAAAATTTTCTTAAAAAATAACTAACACACAAAGTTGATACGACAGAGGGGCTTTCCTTTAAACTGCATATACTAGATACCATTTACGAGCTCTGTACCAAAAACCAATTAAATAGGAGCAGCAGTTTAGTTGCAAATGATTTTTTAAGTTTTGGCCCCGTTTGAACACGATGTAAATTTCCTAACGTGTGCTACATAGGTGCCCTTGCCCTTTATAACGATAAATCTGAGTATAACCTACGATGCGTTGTTGCTGGTCTGACGCAAGTCACAAGTACAACCAAACGACGGTGCCGCTTTGTCACCTAGGTATCTAAGGTCAGTTAAATTTATTTACAAAGGATGTTTGCGTTTTACTCTGATTTTTAAGATATTTAGTATGTTCGAAAAAAAAAACAGATTTTTGGTATTTTTTATTTTTATACCGTATCGAATTAATACTAAACGCGTATAGTATACGTAGTGTAATTTAAAGCCCCTCTGTCATATCAACTCTGTATAACCGCCTACTTAGCGGCCCTACAGTATCATGTAACAACTCGCATGTTTACACAGCTCTAATAACACAAGCTGTACTGTGCCACTACATAGTTGCTACACAGTTAATACACGTTTGTTCTCAACCTGTCTGGGGGTAATTAGTTAGCGTTTTGTAATTGTTGCAGTTTTCATAGTGTGTGGCTTTTGTGTTTAAGCGGCTGTTTTGTTATGTTTTAGTAGCTTTTGGTGTTTGTTACTACGACATTAACTATGAACAATTTTATTCAGGAATTTTAATATCGTTTATTTCACGAAAAATAAGTACTGTTTTTTGAAGATTAAGCGTCACTTATGACGTTGTAAAGTATCGACAACAATAACTAGGATTACCTTACTTTTGATTTTTGATGAAGAAAAGAATATGGCGGATTATACAATCCGACTGTGTCATATATACTGTTATATTTTGCAAATCTCACTATTACTCTAAGATTTGCTGTGAGACAACCTATTTGTCACCTTTACAGCACATATTCTATCCTATTTTGTTTCTGCCTGTAAGTTTTATTTGCAATACAGAATAAGAATATGGAAGAAAATGACATGAAGTAAAACACATGTGAAACAAAAGCAAATTCAATTAAATTGTGCTTAAAAGTAGAAGACTGAAGCTATAGATACAGTGTCATTCGATCAGATGTGATAATTTCAGCAAAGTCCCACACAGTTATTACATTACCCACGTGATATTACAGTAACTTTGAATCCCGATTGAAATCTAAATTTCAATATAATGTATAAAAGTAAAAGAAATTACAAAAAAAAAATATATAGAATCTCCCGGATTCTACAAAATTACTCAAATAGAGGAACATACTCGTAAGTTAAAAATAAATAAATTAAACTGCATCATTTACTTCATTACAGAATTTATCTTTTACCCCAAAACAAATAAAATAGCAAACCAATAGATACAGAAACATTTCAGTCTTGCATCTTCAGCAAAATAGGTTAATATTTCGTGCGGTTCCTACGAATGAACGAAATGAACGAGATCGAACCGCTCAGCAAAATGCATTTCGTATGCTTCAAAATTTACAACGTATTGCCTTTTCAATGTGTGTTTGGGTAAAAGATACTCTACGAGTCGACGCTATGTAGAATTCGTCATGTATTTTTCCGTTTACTGTATTTTTACCTAATCTTTTTATCAAGGTTTAGTAACCATATTGAAAACTGACGACTTCGGTAGGTAAAAACAGTTAAGCATTGTCTCTTAACTTTTATTCAAGTAGTATTGTTACTTTTAACTTTTGGTTCTAGGACATGCCGGCTTCCTCACGATGTTTTCCTTCACCGTTTTGTGAGCAGGTATGATACGGTACGGGGTTTTATTACAAACTCTTTCTTTTACCCTTTTAAAAAAAATGCATTTAACACCAGTACAAAACGTACTACTAAATGTAGAACTCTGCATTTTATTTTAGTCTTTGTCGCAACGATTTTCCGGATCATTGCCTGAAACCGCTCCACTTACGAGAAGCACTCAAACGACTGTTCTATCGCTTTTTATGTCAACTTCTAAAGTTTTACTTCGAAACCCTGTTGTTTGAATTCCGTTAACTTTTAGACTCATCAGGATGTTTGAGAATTTCTTGGAGCAAGTAAGAATTTTGACTAAGAAATCACAATTCGCTTATAGTGACCATTTTTTCTGTTTATGCTAGAAAAAGAGATATGTTATATATATGTATATCCTATATACCCGGATCATTGCAAACACCTTAAGAATGAAACAAATCTTCATTATGTTGAAAAATATCTATGATCAGATTATTCAGTAAATACTGTCCAAATTCGCTCGTTTACCATATTTAGATGCCTAGATTGATAAAAAAGAGTTTTAATCTCAATCATTAATAATCCGTCGATGAGGTGTAAAATACCGCAAAACCTGAATATAATCTGTTTTGCGACGAACCTTGATACCGCGAAAAAAACAGCTTTTCATATTTGTTTCAACTTTTTTTCGAGTTATGCCAGAATAAAGTTTTGTCACGCTTTCAGCGTTGATCCCATCCTGCCAGGGTTTCAGATTTCGTTCAAAGGAGTCATCGCGGCCCTAAAACGCAAAGGGCATTAGGAGGAGCATGGATGGGTTTTAGTCAGTAAGAGTCTGACACTTCCTTCCACTCCGCCCAGGGCGGGAGAAGTCATTTGATGATTTTCCATCCAGAAAAAAAAGCCATAGAAACATATTCCCGGAATGAAAAGTATGACATGTCCTATTCTATTATTACGATATGGTCTATATGCGTGACAGATTTTATCAATAACCGTTCAGCTGTTAGAATGTGAAACAAACAGGAGTTACTTTCACAATTCTAAAATGATATAACATTAAAAAATAACTAAAATATCTATGATAAATATAATTTTACTCATAATTATGAAAAACTTTTACTACGGAATCAACACTGAAATCGCTCATCATCATCATCATCAGCAGCCTGTTGCAGTCCACTGCTGGACATAGGCCTCTCCAATTGCACGCCACTTAGATCTATTTTCGGCTTCTCGCATCCAGTTTAAAAAAATTAAATCGCTCAGTCAATTAGTAATGCAACAATTTTATATATTTTGATTGATAACCAATAAAGCCAAGTTTTCTCTCAAATAAATATTTGCATTAGCAGAAAGTTAAAAATTAATCAATTTCCTTTGAAATAAAATTCACATTATTCTGTTAAAAATACAATTCTATGATGTCCAATAAAAGAATAACCATAAACAATCCAAAACCATTGACACAGCAACTGCACTTACAACACGACACATGTCAAATTCTAACAGAACAATTTCCCATCACTATCTATCGATATCCGCACGTCGATAGATTATGATAACACATCAGTCTGACATAAACTTGTAATCTGCGAGCATATTTCAAATGTGAACTGTAATGTATCTATGATCTATCACAGAACCAATGTGTTGGATAAACAGTTGAAACAATGGAATTGGATTTTGTGAGGGGATTTCAGGTTTGTGGGTTTCCGTTCGTTTGTAATTTAATTGAGGTATATTTTGTTTATGGAAATCTATTGAGTTGTTTGTTTTGATTTATAACAACACTTGCGTTTTAATGCAGAGCTTCGCCCTCATTAATAGCAAAATTTCCTGTCAACGATGTAAAACTGAAATAAAATCATATTAAACATATTAGAAGGAGCAGTGGTGGCCGAATGGTAACAGCCCCGAATTAAGAATGGTAGGTCGCGGGTTCAAACCCAGCCAGGCGCATTACTTTGTGTAATTAATTTCTTCACCACTGCTCTCAAAACGGTGAAGGAAAACATCGTGAGGAAACTGGCATGTCCTAGAACCAAAAATTCGAAGACATTCACCAACCCGCACCGGGCCCGCGTGGTGGATTACGGCTCATTCCCTCTGCTAGAGAGGAAGCCTGTGTCCCAGCAGTGGGAACGTTAAAAAGCTGCTTATTCTTATGCTTAAACATATTAGGTCTGGTAGCTATCAATAAAATCGCGAGTTTCATAGAAAAATGTAGTCGAAATTCCGAGAAAATATTTCTCGTAAATCATTACATCGACACTTCCCATCCCTACACGCGACAATAACGATGACGTCACCTACCACGCAACGAACATTTTTCTTCCATCATCGTTCTTAACGATAATGTTCCCGAGAATCGTCCAATTTGGTTTATGAAAAAATATCCCATGCCATAGTGATAATGCATAGTGAAAAACCTATTTCCATGGAGATTTGGATCAAGGGCAGTATGTTGGGATCAGTAATGGCAGTTTATGTTTATGGTTTCAGGTCGACGACCCAATTTTTATAGATGACTAGCGGCATCGCGCGGTTTCACCCGCGTGGTTTCCATTTCTGTGGGAATGCAGGGATGATAAGCCTATGTTACTGGCTGATAATGTAGCTTTCTATAGGTGAAAGAATTTAAAAAAAAAAACCTAAGAATATCCGACGGGGGCTGTCATCACTATCTGCAAACTAGCTCATTGAATGGCAGCCCTGACGGATATTCTTGGTTTACATTAATTTTGTAAGTCGGGGGTTTTTATTAATTATTTAATTCTTTTCCAATTATGTTTTTCTCTTTAAAATCCATCCAAAGGTTGTCTTGAAAAGATCGCTTTTAGCGATAAGGCCGCCCATTGCGTCACCCTATGTAATGTTTTATCTATACTTTCTGTATCCTACATAGATGGTGCACATAATAAAGAGTATTCTATTAGACTATTCTAAGTGTTCTGTACAAAATGTCACCAAGCGAAAAAAAAAATGGATTGCTAATATTTAATTTTCCCTTGAAAGTGATACAACACTCAAAATCATCATAATTTTCCTGCCCTTATCCCATGTTACTTGGGGTCGGCGCAACATGTTTTTTTTTCTTCCATTCCGTCCTGTCAGCCGTCACGCTATCACTAACTCGCTTTTCTGTTATATCACTCCTCACACAATCCATCCATTTTTTCTTTGGCCTCCCTCTCCCTCTCCATCCATCTACATTTATATTCATAACCCTTTTAGTTACATGTGTTTCATCCCTCCTTTTCACATGACCATACCAAGACAAGCGGTTCCCTTTCAACTTTTCTGTCACTGGCGCCACTTGTTAAACTCTCTCCTCTTTAAGAAAATGTAATTATTTATATAACGCGCCGTTTTTTTAATAACAAAAGTACATATTTGAACCAAATTTCAACTGAATCGATTCAGTAAATTGACAAACAGACGGATAGGCGTTCACAGTGATCCTATAAACTTTCGGAACCTAAAAATACAAGTTTTGATGATTTCATATAAGACATTTATTTCTAAGCAGTTTAGAGTATTTTACATGAAACGACTGCTTATCAGACCTACACCAGAATTCCAGCAGTTAATGGGAAATTCCTATCTTCATTTCCCCTAGCAATAACTCTTACAGTGACATAAATTTATTAAAAAGACCCATTCGTTTTGTGCCATAAATAAACACAGAAATACTTTTATCAAACGTTTCGAAACTTTTTCACTTCCAAGTGCCGAGTTCTGGCAACTTTTTAATTTGCAGCTAATCTCGGAACATAAATCTGTTCTTTGCATCTTTAGGGAGGAGGCTGTGAAGTTAGCGGGAGATGGAAGGCTTTCCATGTACTTTTTTTTAATCCGACTGCCTTGGAAAGAGGGTAATGTTTTTGATGTATGTATGTAAAGAAAGAAAGGAAATTGAAAAAGAAAATCTGTGTGCCTCACGTAAAGATTCATTTCAGTACTGTTTTTAGACAGATGCTGTCTGAAGCTGGTCTTCGAATAAAAACCACGCTTATTTTTACTGGAAGATGAGCGTCGTTTCACATGCGTATTTCCAGTTTCCGCGAGAATATGGGGATACAATATAGCCTATATTACTCGCTGATAATGTAGATATCCATTGGTGAAATAATTTTAAAGTCCGCTTAGTGGTTTAAGTGTGAAAGTGTAACAAACACACTCAAAGTTAAAGTCAAAACGTTTATTGCGAACTAAGTATACAATGTTGATGTTATGTTATGTTAGTACTAATGACTTAGCAGCCTTTTTCAAGCATTGCAATTTTATTCCCATTTGCATTTGTATATTTTTTATTTATTTTTTATTGTGAAATGGATTTTGCTCTTGACTCTAGTCTAGGTCACACGTGACAGAGGCAAAGTCTACGACGGAATGAGCTTACCCAAAAGAAGCCTGTTCACTCTAACTTTGAAGAAATTAGAGTTGAATGCGTTCGGAAACACAGTCGCAGGCAGACAGTTCCACTCCTTTGCTGTGCGCATTATAAAAGATGATTGAAAACGCGTGGTGCGAATATGTTACGGCCCCGGCATTATCACCGGACGCCCGCGGGACTTTCTTTTGCCGTGGGCTCCAAGCGTGTGGGACTTCACGGTGCCATGCAAGCCCAAGTCCCTGCACCGCGCCTCCCGAGCAGTGGTCTCACAGCCATATTTTTGTACAAAAATATACATTCCATATAAGTAAATCGAAGAATATTACTCGTATTTTAAATTTAAGAAATAATAACACAGCGCCAACAGTATACTAAACTTATTAGCCGTTTCTAAGTTCTCAAATTCTATGGCCGTACGTACTAAATAAGAAGATTGTTATGATTAATACGAGTTGTTTGCAAGTAGGGCGCCAAAACGCGCGGGGACTTAGTGTGAAACCCACTGTCGAAATGCTGATGGATGGAGCAAGTCTCCGTAGGCACGGGCCTGTGGACAGCGAGCTGTGGGTGGCTTGTCGTCCGATAGCAACCAGGCCCGGGTCGACGGCGCGTCGTGTTCCACGCGCGCCTCAAAGAGCTGTCAGCAAAGAAGACGGGGCCCCATAGGGTCAGTGCCTGCTAGGGTTGCAGAATTTGTTCGGAAGAGTCACCGCGACCCTGGAACGTAAAGAGCACAAGAAGGATCACGGGTGGGTTTTAGTCAGTAAGAGTCTGACACTCCCTTCCGCTCCGCCCAGAGCGGGAGAAGTCAATTGATGATTTCCCATCCAGAAAAAAAAAATCAAAAATCGAGCAAGTCTGGTGATTGTTTACAATGGTGACTTGTTTTTATTTTGATTGAGGGTTTAGGTTTGAATAGTGTTTCTTAGTTCTTAGACAACACACATCACACCACAAATTTTGACACACACACACACACCTCAAGACTCCTCAGGGCCTCGGCTTCTATTCAAACTAGATTCAGCTGAGTACCAGTATTTTATACCAGACCTGCCTATCAGATCTGCACAACTCATTAAATGGGTAACACGGTACTTTTTGGCAAGACTGACTGTCAGATTATCTGGCTTCTGTCAATCCGAAACGATTGCCAAATTCTCCAAATGCCAGTCGGGACTAACGGCTTAATCTGCTTTTCGAGGCATGGAAGAGTCTCCGTATATTAAGATGATTGCTTAATCTTAAAGGTCGACTCGTGCGGCTGCTTAATTTAGCCAAAAGCTCCTCCTGAGGTCGAGGTTAGGTAGACAGTCGCGCCACGTAAAATTCTGTTACTCAGCTGAATTCAGTTAGAAAAGCCGACCCCAAAATTTGGCCATGTATTGGATATTGGAGTCCAAAAGTGCCGATAACCACTGACTTAGCAAAAGATTAACCACCTACTTACAAGACGTACAGTAATATTTGTTTATAGGCTAATTTACCAGTAAATTCATAGACTGTATATTGAACTGGCACTGATGAGTCGATGAGAGATTTTCCTTGCAGCCAAGACATCGGTATAGTGTGATCAAAAAACTCAGGGAAGTTAAAACCTATGTATAAGTATGTATTTAACGAATATGACACAGCTAAGTAAGCCACAAAAACTTTACCACCACAAGAAAAATTAATACAACATCCTGAAACCACGTCATCACTCAAAACTAACGACAGCCCACGTCATGGAAGTATTTTTTGGATGTATCATTACGCTGATGAGTTTGGCATCCGGCAGAGTCGGTGATTGATAGAGCTCTTTGTCAGGAAAGAGACAGTTTGTGGTTCATAGGCTTTTATTTTAGCTTAATTAATGATGACTCGAATACTGGGGTTGTGAACGTCTACGCGTCTGTTAGGCTGTCTAAATCTGTTGTAATCTAAGTGTTGAAGTAAAACACGAAAAAAATTGTAAAATATGTGACGTCACACCAGGGACCGGTCTCACAAATGTGACCAGCTGTGATAAAGACGGGGGGTGGGGGGGGGGGGGGTCAAAAATGATGAAATTCGTGTAACGTAATATATGGATGGCCCCTTATGACTAGAATAATATTTATATACGAGTGTCTACCTATTTTTTTTTAAGGATGGAAAATCATCAAATGACTTCCTTCGCTCTGATCGTTCAGATTCTTACTGACTAAAACCCATCCGTGTTTCTCCAAATGCCCTTTACGTTCCAGCGCCGCGGTGTACGATTTTGTGTACGAACAAATTCCGCAAATTTTGAATAAACTTAGTAAGATTATAAAATATCTTGAGAGATGGTAATTTTTTTTAACTAGACGACTTAGATTGTCAACTGAACTGATAAATGATAATTATTTATTTTGTAAGTAGGTTGTAAATAACACTTTTACTCGTGAATCTTTTTGTTCCTTATAAGATATATTATACGTTCCTTCCTTTTTTTCCTTATGATAGATGAGGCCAGTGTTTCCTACCTGACTAACTGACCGAGAAGAAACACCGAAACAAACTCAGAGGTCAAAGTCTCCTTTGAATTCAATACAGTAATAGGGATGTTTCCTTAGTAAAAATATATATGATTATATTTAGTCCGTCAGTTAGATTATAGAAAAATATTGGAGACGTATTTTGTCTTTTATCAAATCTATAAAAACTGACGAAGATACAAAGCATCAAAAATCAGGAGTGGGGGCTTGTGACGTCACGGCGTGGTAAAAATAAGTACCTTAACACGAGTTTTCAACGCACTGTATCGTCTTCGTTTTTTGTTTACGTGAAAAAATAAAAAATACCTGTCCAATATTTTTTGGAAATCTATTCGACTGACTAATTAGATTTTTTTAGTTAACTACTCAAATATTTTACTAGTCGAATATACGTATCCATATCCAGATCCAAAATTGCATATCCATAATAACATCCTTGATTGAAAATTACGAGTATAACTAGGAACATTCAATGCTAAAGTGTTTCTATTTCTATCAAGAACCAACATGAACTGATAAAACAAAAACTATTCAGTCTTTTTGTAAAATCACTAATCTCTCACTAAATTGACTCATCTCCACGCGAATCGCGCCGCATTTTTCCGTCAGTTTCCGACAAATTGACGTTAAAGCACGTCACATGACGTCATACAGCGTCACATAGCGTCAGGAGTCGTTAGCGTACCGACGATCGACAATTTAACTCGTTCATGTTGACCTGATAGATTTTTAGACTGTAAACGGTTGAAAAGCGTTTTAAATTGTGATAGATGTCTATTTTAGTTTACAAGTTTTGTAGAAGCTGGATGAAAAGGGTTTGAAATACGTGGTGATTGCACTAATGGAACAGATATTTTTACAACTATCTCAACTGATGATAAGCTAGGATACGGTCGACGTTGGAGCTCGCTTGTCTAGGATTAACCTGTTTGCTCTTAATGCCTAGGATATTTACTCATATAAGCATAATAAGCCTTTTAATGTTCCCACTGCTGGGGCACAGGCCTCCTCTCTAGGAGAGGGAATGGGCCGTAATCCACCACGCGAGCCCAGTGCGGGTTGGTGAATGTCACATGTCTTCGAATTTTTGGTTCTAGGACATGCCGGTTTCCTCACAATGTTTTCCTTCACCGTTTTGAGAGAAGTGGTGATGAAATTAATTACAAAAAGTAATGCACCTGGCTGGGTTTGAACCCGCGACCTACAATATGTAAGTCGGGGCCGTTACCACTCGGGCACCACTGCTCTTAGCCTCATATTAACATATAAATCCAATTTGCAAAATAAATAACATTTAACTTTATCATTAATAAACACAGACTCTAGCACAGAATTTCAATCGTATAACAATCTTTGCAAATCACATTATGGTCTTCGCGATTCACTCAACTTTTTTTTTCACCTTTTGTGCCTTTCTAAAAAAGGGTAGATAAATTCAATTACTTTAATACATTCCTCTCCAGTATAAGCATGACGGTGCTTATCTTGCACACAACATAAAAGTCAAAGTCCAAACGAATCAACTGTCAGTTTAGTCTCGAGAAACTAACAGTAACAATTCTAAGTCGTGCAACTTGGTCTACTCTCACACAATCTTTGTCCTTAAAGTCCCCGGATAAAGTCCAATATTCAGCATCAAATCAAACTCATTCTACAACAAGTAATGCAGCTAGACTAACACAAAAATAGTCTTCATCTGTCAATACAGATTACCAGCTAAAAGGAAGTCGGATATGTCCAAAACTTTGGCGGCCATTTTTGACTGCATCCAACGTTTGTAGTTCAGAGGCATTGTTGCTGAAACTTTCATGTACTCTGAGTTATTTGGGGAAGCGACTGGACAGGGCACGGTCGCTTGTTTCGCGAAAGTACTTTTTTTGGAATTTGAAATTTTTAAACGAATACACAGGAAACAGGAATTTTGCAGGTAGCCGTAGGTTAGGTTCCGAAATAGTTTTCTGTGGGTTCCGTTTGTGAATTAAAAGTTTTGAGGGGTAACTGCGGAAGAATGTCAGTGAGTTTCACTTGAATTGCTATTTCTATATAATAACTATTGGCTAAATATGACAGTGACACGGGTCAATTAAGCAGCGATTCTCGAAGTAGGTCCATAGAGAGGTGACCAAGCCATCTTATCGTACTGAGATTATTATTTGCTTTATATTTTTTTTTTAGTACTTAAGCACTCATTTGTATTGTTCTTTGTCTTTTTTTAACGTTTCTCAGTTATTTTTATGCAAAAATACTTTTATACATATGTACAGATATAAGTTAAATAAAAAGCTATTTAAAAATTCCTCTTTCCTATGTAAATTTGTGTTTTGCTGCCCATAGTGACAATAATTTTTTTTAGGGTTCCGTAGCCAAATGGCAAAAAAAGTTTTCTATTTAAGGCAATCATTTTTGAGATATGTGCTTCCGAATTCGTATAAAATATTATATTTCCCCCCTCTAACTTTTAAACTATGAAGTTGAAAATTCTAAAAAAATAAGAGCAAATAGGACGTCACAGACACTTCCAACGAAAATTGGTTTGAACATCACAGCTTATATAGAGTCACTTAATTTATGATAATTTTTATTGATGACGTTCAAAAGTGCCGTTAATGGCCTAATTGAAATAAACGTTTTGAGTTTGAGTTTATACTTTTAGAGATATGAGATTTTAACAGTGAACTACGGAACCCTTCACTATGCGTGGTCCGACACGTACTTGGCCGGTTTTTTATCTTACTACCTAAGTACACATTATGGAATGCAAATAAAGATTGAGTATCCCTCATGACGTTCTAATGCCATCATGATTTCGTTGCGAAAAAGGGATAATGCAATACGTCTCTCTCCCGCACCTAATCAAGATTATAAGACATCATAGTAGGGAAGCTGTTCATGGACGCAACAAAAACAAAATATACATACAACATCCACCAAGACTGCAAACTTACTAATTCACACTCAGTCCATTCCTTTCTGAAACAATTCTTTAACTTCAGTACAAACATATTTCTAAGTCGCATTATATTCTGAAAGTCAAGAGTGCCAGCCATTATTAGAAGCATCTATTTCCTTACAACATATCATACGCGACAAGCAATCTGTGTGAGAAATCGCCCACTCAGGGGAATAGTCGCGCGGAGTGGCGATTTGTCGCAGTTTTTTGTCGCAATGTCGCGGAACCGATATATAAATTACGTCTGCTAGTTGTAATGCGTTTTTCTGAACAGTTTTGAGTTTTGTTTTCGATGAGTTATTTTGTGGGTGTTGTAGGTTTTGTGGTTTATTTTATGTGTGGTCATTTATTTTTTTATTTTTGAGGCAATATGACTGTTGATTGTTGAGTTGGGGGAGTGCATACTTTCGATTTGAGGAGTAAGGATCTTGTCTCTGTTATGAAAGAGGGTAGGTAAGAGTAGCTATATTTTTGAGGAAAATATATTTGGATTTTGCGAAAGCATATGTAGTTCGAGGGAAAGGTAGATAGTTATAGTTGTAGTATAATGATTAATTACCTACGTCTATGTAATCACTAGATCTATTATACTAATATTATAAAGAGAAAAGATTTGTATTTTTGTATGTAACAAATAAACTCAAAAACTACTGGATCGATACATTCATAAATATGGATATGCGCGTATGCAGTCGTGAGTAAAACCTAGTCTTGGTATAAATAATCTTAAGTACTAAGAGTCTCTTCCTCGCGATGTCTCTCATCAGCTTTGCAGATTTCAGAATTTAAAAAACCGACCAAATGTGTGTCGGGCCCCGCGCAATATAGGGTTCCGTAGTTGACCATAATAATGTCAACTTAATTAAAAACTGTTTTGGTTTGTTAATACTGTGACCAGTTTGAGTTCTAGGTAAACTCAAAAACTACTGCAACGATTTCAGAAATGTTTTCACCATTAGAAGAAATGCTACATTATCCCAGAGTAACATAGGCTAATTTGAAAATATTGACAACGCGTGCGAAGCCGCGACAAATTGCAAATTTTAGATATTTTTTGTATGGTCAATGAATTTACATTTATAACGCGTTTTACGCTACTAACAACGTCATCTCAGTTATGTTCAAAGCAATTTGAATGAAAATTTCCTTTATACTTCTCCGAGTACATTTTTTTTTTACATTTTTTTCGTTATATTTTTTAAAAACCTATCCAACCACCACACGATGGGGTGGACGCGAAAAAAAAAACCATACCCTCTTGACGTGTAAGGAAAGTACGATAAAAAAAATATATTTTTCAAGTTTTTATTCTACCATTTTGTCGGCATCATTAATATGTGCATTCATGCTGAATTACAGCTTTGTAGTCCCCATAGTCTCTGAGCAAAACCGCGGACATACAGACAGACGGACAGACCGAAACTATAAGGGTTCCTTGTTGACTACGGAACCCCAAAAACCCCTAGGCCTTTGAGATATTATAGAGATTACATGAAAAGCGGAAGAAACACCGTTACGTAACCTTATTTAATCCTCTTTTCATCAAAATAACTCATTCTGAAACCCGAAACTCCTGTACTTTCATATCTACCTCCACGAGTATCTCCCCAAAGATACAACAAACCCGCTCAGGTAGCAATTTGTAAGTGAACCAGTACTAATCCCAAATGGGATATTAATTTGATAGCACTCGGAATAGATTCCATGAATATATATTTTATTTAATCCTTTAGTTCAGTCGGTGTGATAGTGTAAGTTTGAAAGTTTTTGGTTGAATATAATTATGTAACATTTGGAGGAATGTTTATGACATGTGATTTTGAGGAATTTAATATTGTGTTGCTTCCTAAATATTATAATTATGTTATTACTGTCCTAATATTTCATGTTTAATAATCTATACTAATATTATAAAGAGGAAAGATTTGATTGTTTGTTTGTATTGAATAGGCTCCGAAATACAGAACCGATTTGAAAAATTATTTCACTGTTGGGAAGCTACACAATCCCCGGGTGACATAGACTATATTTTACCTCCGTGCTCCCACGGGAACGGGAACTACACGGGTGAAACCGCGGGGTGCTGCTTGTCTATACTAATATTATAAAGAGGAAAGATTTGATTGTTTGTTTGTATTGAATAGGCTCTGAAACTACTGAAATTCGACCCACGCGTTTGTTGTCTAGAACGCCCCACAAAAGGAACAAACATACACATATATATGTATGTACATAGACCAACACCAAGAGCAAGAAAAAAATACCAAGACAGCGCACAATATTCTGACTGTCAATCACATGCAAGACCCGTCTTAAACTTAAAACAAACACGTTTGCTTAAGCACAAGCATTAAGTATAACGTATGACAGCATTTAAGTCTTCCATAACTTGCTGCCATAACTTCACAGAACGTAAGCACAGTCTTGGCAGTGCGTTGGTATGAGCTTAGCCCGACATTTGCATGATGGTACAAAATGATATTTATGTCTGTCCGGGCGAGGGTTAAATGGTTGGGGATTCAGGTAATCTGTTGATGACGACATTGTTAGTGCGCTTGTGGATTTGTGGTCAAGTAGTAATTGGGTTCTTAAAACGCAATTGACAGATGTGTTACTGGGGAGTTTGTTGCGCCACTTCTTCTTGCCAGCTAAAACACTAGGAAGTGGTGACGGGTTTTGGGGGACTGTCTTTATGTAAAATTTGACGTTCAAAAAGTGCTGTCTCTCAGCCTAGTTTGAATAAATGACTTTTGATTTTGATTTTGGTGCACCGTGCATATCTTCAATGATATGCAACGCTTGCCGAGATTAGTTGATAGGCGACTTCTTTGTGCTTTGAACGCTCGTTAAGCTGTTGGTTTCGGCTGAAATTTGGAGATATTTGGCAATGTTTGGGGTAAGCAGAATAGTTAGAATTTAACGCTAGTCTTGACAAGGGTATCGTGTTACCCAGTTACTGGGTTATGGAGGTCAGATAGGTAAAATATGTTCTTGTACCCAGCATCCGGTCAAACTGGAAAACGGCATATTTTTTGTTTTGTTAAACATAACACTTGTACACGTCAAATATTTCAGGTCATTTTAAGCTAGATGAAGCCGGTGTTTTCTAGCCGACTACCCTGAGAAGAAACACCGAAACAAACTCAGAGGTCAAAGTCTCTTTTAAAGTCCATACAATCCGTACTGGTCAAGTCATATGAGAACCATGTAGGTTAATGTCTGAGGTAGCCTTTTGAGGAAAGTACCACACAGATTTGAGTGGATCTGACCAGACAGTGCAAGCATTTGTCAGTTACCGTGTAGCTTTTCATCTCAAATAGACCTCGTACCTACAATTTGTGAACCGATATTAAGAGAAAAACATCAGTAATATTTATTTAAACTTCATAAAGCACAATCACAAACAACCGCCACGAACCGACAAACAGTCAATCTTTACAACATTAGCACTCCTTGTCACTCGCCCCATCTAACCGAATGACACAGTGTTAGAATCAAAGCGATATGGTCACGCTCTGTCACGTCGGCCACACACGTAGCGTGCCGACCGTGCCGACCGTGCCCAGAGTGCTAAGCGTGCCAAGTGTGGAACACTTACAGACGTGATGCAACAACTAGTCGTTGCCGAGATTTTCGGTTCACCGTGAGGAGGAAAAGTTGGAGGCTGTTCCCATGGGTGTAGCAAAAGCGAGTTGAGAAAGATTATTATATTTTACCAACAGACTGTAGTGAATACAAGGGTAGTTGCCTAAAAAAATCTAATTAGTCCGTAAGATAGACTTCCCAAAAATATTGGACACGTATTTTTTATTTTTTCACGTAAACAAAAAACGAAGACGATATAGTACTTTGAAAACTCGTGTGACGTCACTCCGTGCGACGATTTTTACCACGCTCTGATGTCACAAGCCCCCACTCATGATCTTTGAAGCTTTTTATCTTCGTCAATTTTGAGAGATTTCATAAAGCAAAAAACACGTGTCCAATATTTTTCTTTAATCTAACTGACGGACTAAATAGGATCATATTTTTATTCCTCAGGAAACATCCCTATTGCCTTCCCATCCCGGTCTTGAGGAATCCGCATCCATCTGTTGCCAGTCACCTTCTTCAAATCATCGATCCATCGGGTCTCAGGGTGTCCTACACTACGTTTACGTATACGTAGTCTCCACTCTTACAGCTGTCTGCTCCATCAACCGCCAGTATGTCTTCAGACATGGCCAGTTCACTTCCATTTCAGTATGCTGATTCTGCTCGCAATGTCGGTGACTTTAGTTCTTTTTTTATTATAAAATGGATTTGCTCTTTACTCTAGTCTAGGTCACAGGTGACAGAGACAAAGTCGACGATGGAATGAGCTTACCCAGAGGAAGCCTGTTCACTCTAACTTTGAAGAGATTAGGGTTGAATGCGTTCGGAAACACAGACGCAGGCAGAGAGTTCCCTTCCTTTGCTGTGCCCATTATAAAAGATGATTGAAATTTGCATTCGCACCAAGCGTTTCCACCTATTCAGGTGGAATAGCTACAAGGTAGGGATGGTAACCTACAGTGCGTCTAGATGTCCTATGGTAGAAGGGGGCCGGTGGGGTGAGGACGTGGAGTTCATGGGCACACTCGCTGAAGTACAATCTGTAGAAGACTGACAAGCAGGCGACCTTACGGCGATAACCCAGGCTGTGAAGCTTGGCATTTACCTGTTTTTCTGGCGAATGAATTCATTGCGGATTCTATCCAACAGAGAAACCCCAAGCATTGCTTTCTCCATGGCACGCTGAGCAAACTTGAACTTTTGGAGCAGGTCACTGGTGAGTATCCACGTTTTGGCTTCGTTAGTCATTACGGGTAGGACGCATGTTTCGTTAATGCGATTCACAAAAACCTTTTAATGTAAAAAAACGCATGTAATTCAGTGGCAATGTAGTTTCATCTAATGATAAAAGGTTTGTACGTTTACTTGGTAAATGGTGGGTTTGTTCTAAGATATCATAGATATAAAAAAAATCGTCCGATATTGATGACTGAGTGACTGACAGACAACACACAGCCAAAACTGCTGGTCGTAGAAAGCTGGAAGCACTAAGTGAGGATTTCAGATATTCCTAAGGAAACGGGAACAAATGGAATATGCGCGCACGAAGTCGTGGGCTCATAATATCCAACTGCTTCTGGCACAGTCATTTGGACGCCCAAAAACTGGTGATTGCTAACTTTCAAATCATGAAATGTGTGTCTCCATCTCTGCATCCTCCTCCCACGAAGGAATAAGACGGTTTTATGACGTCATAGTAGGGCAACAAGTTAAATTCGTAGGTAGTAATAAGTTCGTATTTATTAACCTCACTTCGCAGAATAAAAAACCTCGTAGCTATATATTTACAGATTCTTCATCACAATAAACAAACTACAAGATACTCTCTCTACATACAAACATTAATCAATCATCCTGTGGCCTTAATCCGGTAACAAAAAGTCAGACTCCCGACAATCTAAGATGGCGTCGCGACAATAAACAACACAGCTATAGTACAATAGTTTCTGAGGAACGGAGTCAACAATGGAACGAACGTGGTAGCGTGAAGTTAGAATTAGTAAAGTACTGTTCCTTGTGAATGAGCTCATCCGGGGTGGGCTTCATTCAGGGCTTGTTTTTCACAATTAGCCCTTATGGTGAGCTATTGTGCGTGGGCCAAGGCGGCTATCATACCGACCAGCCCCCAGAAGTAGATTAGGACTTCAAGTCTGTTCAGGAAGTAACAAGCAATTAGGCGGTCTGATAAACCGATGGGTGGGTCGCTCATCAGGGCCCCAAGTCTGCTATTTTTATAAATTCCAACACGATCCCATTGTCATTTTGCATAAAGTTCGTAATCTGCTGAATTCATAATGGTCGATCATTGGTCGGTCAATGGTCTCGTAATACTTTTTGATAACCGAGCTATTAAAAGCAATTACTGCACAATAACGTTCTAATGGTAGGTCACTGATCAAAGAACCTGTCAAAAATTTAGCAGATTACTGTATACGCCTGTCATTCATTTGTCATTATGTACGAGATTACCATTCTATGCCATTTCTTTCAATGGAGTGTCAGTGGTTGACCATTGGAAAGTTATAATGACGCTTTTATATTAGTAGATTACCAAACTTGTTAAAATCAACCATTATGAAATCAATGATAGACCATTCTGACACTATTGTAATAGCAGACTTGAGGTCCTGCGAGGTTGAGGCATCGGCCATTGCCAGACGACATCTTTCAAACTCAAACTCTTAATGAATTGACAAGATCGATCAGGCAAAACCATAAAGCTAAAGTCACATTCCAGTGCGTATATTTCTATAGAGAATCATGTGCAAGAAACTCTTCTTTCAGCTTGAGATAAATAGCCTCATGTGTCTTTCAAACCTTGTAAAAAAAGAAGGAAACTGGCCAATATTTCCAGGCAAGTTTTAGCATAAAGAATGACAGCGTATCCCCTTACACACGCTGTGAGGATCGATACACACTGATGCATATGCAAGTAGCCTCTTTGTACTCCACTAAGTGCTGTAGTTACGGTCAGTGACGTCAGACATTGTAGCCGTTGTTATTTTGCCGACATTTTTCTTCCTGACCAGGGCAAAGCATAAAGCTTCAAAAATGTTCAAATATTTGGCAAGATGAAAGTGGTTTGTTTAGTGCGAAAATGTTTTTTTTTTTTTTAGTAAATGTATTGCATCTGGAATCTTAAATTAAAGTAAGAGTCCTATCAAATCCATTGCAGCAAATCACACTTCTTTGGTTTTTTAACCGATTTCCAAAAAGGAGGACGTTCTCAAGTCGACTGTTTTATATTCGAGAAATAATCTCAACAGCACCCTTCTTGTTTGTTATTCTTTCTATTTGTAATTCAAGTTTTAGAAATTATTGTTTTATTATGGAAGGGCGGAGTCCCCTGACCCAGGCTTTGTTTGCTTAAAAAGAAGGTCCAAACACTAAAACCCTATGTAAAATTAAGCATTAATAAAAAATAAAAACTGTTTATTTTTTTGTGTATGTTACCTCAGAACTTTATGTTGGGTGTACTGATTTTGATTATTCTTTTTATATAAGAAAGCTGATACTTGTCATGAAGTCCCATTTTTTCACAAATTTAACTGAGATCTGACTACTAGTATTTGAGTTATCGATAATAATGCGTAGCTTCAACTACATTTATTATGTTCTCATTCGCACTTGTCGATGTAAAATTTTAAAAAAAAGTGTATAAAATGGTTTGGAAGAGCATCGTAGTATTTTGAGGTGATCCCTTTCTAGTTTGGTAGAAGTTTGATTTAGAACTTCGGTGATAGAAAACGGAACTCTTCAATAAATGATATCAAATCTTCCGGGATTGCTGAAATAGCATGTCTGTTATTGTTTACACCAGTTTATTACACGTACGCTCGGCTGTGACAGGTACGTTTTTATTTTATGAACAACGGTATTATCTAAAGAGGCTTCTCGCCTTCTTAGATAATCAGGCACTATTGCCCATAGGTACTCCGGCTTATACAAGACAATGGCCCGTTGTGTATACGCAATAGTTTGGCAAATGGCCCAGCTAATGTACTGTGGTTATCTGGTTATCGAGATCTATAGTTATCAGTAAAGTTAATACAATACTTTGTTCTTATTGCAAGCAGGTATAGTATTAAATTAAAATTTGGTTAGGATCACTAGATTGAAAAATTATACATATTGTAATGTTATTAAATTACATTCATATTGTATAACTTTTATCACTAAGGACCTCTCTACAGAGTAAAGACCTTCTCCATTTCTCTTTTTCTATCGTTTGCCTTCAAGTTATATCGTCAAGCCATCTTTCTACCTACAATAAAAATATCATCATCATCTGCTTAGCCTTTTCCCAACTATATTGTGGTCGGTTCCCAGACAGGTTGGAGTCAGCTGAATACCAGTATTTTACGTAAAGCGGCTGCCTACCAGACCTCCACAACCTACAATTTAAAATATGCAAATCTATACTTAATATTATAAAGCTGAAGAGTTTGTTTGTTTGTTTGTTTGAACGCGCTAATCTCAGGAACTACTGGTTCGAATTGAAAAATTCTTTTTGGGTTGAATAGACCATTTATCGAAGAAGGCTTTAGGCTATATAACATCACGCTGCGAGTAATAGGAGCGAAGAAAAAATGGAAAATGTGGAAAAAACGGGGAAAATTATTCATCTTTGAGGGCTTCCGTTGCGTGCGCTGCGAAAACGGTTCAAGATACCAAAAAAATATGTAGGAAAGAATAAAATTATTCGTCTCAAAATGATCTAAAAAAAAATGTCCGCGGCAGTATATATTATATATATACTATCTTTTAAGATTAACTCAATAGAACCGTTTTTATGGTAATCAAATTTGGTCGAAAGGGATGAAGTTTGTATTAAACTTTGTCAATTTTAAACACATCGGGCTGAGAGTTTCAAAATCGGGGTTAAAGTAACTATTCCACGCGGACGAAGTCGCGGACAGAAGCTAGTAGAAAATATAATGCGGCAATAGAGTGAAAGTTTCAAGTGTCTACTTATTATCGTTCTTACGATTAGCTCGCTGACAGACAAATGGACGACGGACAATGGAGCTTAGTAATAAGGTAAAATTATTCCTACTATATTTCAACCATAAAACTCTGGAATATGCTACCCCTTGACATCAAGAAGGCAGAGTCTAAATCCTTTAAGCGTAAAATCCGTGAACATACTTAAAAGCCTGTCATTCTTAGTTTGGTCTTCGTCATAGTTATTTAGTTCTCTTATACAGAAAGATTATTATAAAACATCATATTTATTCGTTTATTATTTTAGTAAAAATGTTTTTATTAGTACTTACATATTATTTGTAATTTCTTTCCGAAACGAAAGTGTATTTTAAATTTTATTTATTTGTTGCACATCTACCACAGTCTAGTCTATTTAACATAAAATGGCTGACTGGTAGGGAATGCCTTGTTGCACTAAGTCCGCTTATTATTTATTTATTTATTTATTTACAACGCCTTAAACTATCATAACAGGTATGTATCACTATTGTACATACGTTTAAATACATAAGGTCTCTTTTACCTTTTAGTATGGAACCTTAAAAAAAGGAATATGAAAACACCGTATCTGATAGCGTTCTGTTATTGCTGGGGAGTTTGTTGCGCCACTTCTTCTTCTCAGCTAAAACACTAGGAAGTGGTGACGGGTGGGCGTTTTGGGGGACTGTCTTTATGTAAAATCTGACGTTTAAAAAGTGCTGACTTTCAGCCTATCTATCTTCTATACTTATAATAAATCTGTAGAGAGGTCAATTCTGTACAAGGAATATATTTTCAAAATAACTATCAGGGGGTGATTAGTGATCGATACTGGTGCCAAAAATGCAATCAGTAAAATTTTTGTCTGTCTGTCTGTCTGTCTGTATGTTCTTTATAGAAACAAAAACTACTCGACCGATTTTAACGAAACTTGGTGCAATTATTCTTCATACTCCTGGGCAGGTTATAGTATTTTATCTTTTCATCACGCTACAATCAATAGGAGCAGAGCAGTGAAGGAAAATGTTGGGAAAACGGAAGAAGTTACTCCATTTTTTAAGCTTCCGTCGCGTGTGTAGCCTTAATGGTTAAAGTTACATAGAAATCATGTATTACGGAAATGTTCTACATAAAAATTATCTAAAAAATATCCCGAAACAGCATGTCTATCTTTTGTCAATTTTAAACCGATCGGGCTGAGAGTTTCAAAATCGGGGGTAAAGTAACTATTCCACGCGGACGAAGTCGCTGGCAGAAGCTAGTTTTTAATAAATGACTTTTGATTTAGATTTTTGGCTACTTACCCACCAAGATATAATGTTTAAGTAGGGTGTTGAGGTGGTAGCTTTCCTAAAAAGTTCACTGGTAATGCAAAATATGCAGTTTAATTTAAATGGTAGGTACCTATTAATTGAAATCCTAACTGATATTATAAAATGTGAAAGCGAGTTTGATTTTCTGTTGCGTTTTCAAGTCTAAATGCAGACCAACTGAATTTTTGGGTACAAAGACAAATGAGAATCTAGAGACGGATATTTTATAGCCGATTTCCAAAAAATTAAGTGGTTCTCAAGTGATCTGAAGTTTTCTTTTTTGTGAAAATGAAACTCGAACACGAGTGAAGCTGTGAGCAAAAGCAAATATAAATACAATTTACAAAACGATAATTATTAACCGTCGGCTAGGAAACACCGGCTTCATCTAGCTTAAAATGACCAGAAATATTTGACGTGTAAAAGTGTTATGTTTAACCTACTTACAAAATAGATCATTCAACCTTTAAAAATAACGTTGTATAAAGATAATAATAGCATAGAGCATTAAACTCAAAACACCTCTACCGACAAACTTTAACATGCCAATACCGAACAATTCTCCAACATGCTTGTACAAAACTCTGCAGATTTCGATACATGCCATGTTATAAGAACTTAGTTTATTACAAGCACATAATCCTGTGAAAGTTTCTACAATAGCGGCTGAAGAAGTGTCTGAAATTTAATAAAGCCAAGCGTGTACATACTTAGGGCTTTTGGGTGAAAGATGTAGCGTAAACTGGAAGTGTGAGCGTGGTCTGACGGGGTGGTTGTGCGTAGTTCGATGGGTGAGTGGTCTCTTTCTTATTTTAGACATGATGGTTAACTCTTAAATTGTTGGGGCCCAGTAGGCAGTAGTATGATTGGTTTATAGTGTGAAATTGTGAATGATATTAACGGAGCACAAGTAATAATCTTACATTGCTGTTAGAGTGGTCTAACAGCATTATGTGAGATTATTACTTGTTCGAGTTTAGTCATTTGTCAATTGAGTTATTCTGACTTATGTGGATAAGTCAGAATAACTCAATTGACAAATGACTAAAGTAACTACTAAATTACTGGGTTGAATATTTTTTTCTGACTTATTTGCCAATAACTTTAACAATATAAATAGAATCTGGCATATCTATGATATTGCAAGAATCGTAAATGCTTTGAATTTTCGATAAATTAATTTGTAATTGAGTCTCTTATATTTAAAACTGTCTACAAGTTCCTTCTTTTGATCAATGGACGCTATAGATTAACTATCTTAATTAAATACAATATTATTTGTATAAATATCGCTAAGGTACTACTATGTAACTTAATTTTGTCCTAGGTTGCCTTTTAATCTGTATTACGCAGTCGCTTACCACCCTTATTTTTTCAATCATAAAGCCCTCTATTAAAGTTGCACCATCCAGTTTACCATCCACATCCATACAACATCCCGGTCTTTCGGCTGTATACTCAAAACGTAATCTCGTAAACTGAGGCTGCAAATTCACCAGCCCCTCTCCGCCCCCTCCCTCGCGTATAAATAGCATCTTAGTAGTACAACTTCCTTCTGAGGACGTGAACATCTTTTAAATGAAGTCGACTTGATAAATGCTGGGTAATTTATTTAGAGTAACTGTTTTGAAGAATTAGAGTGAAGTTATTATGATATTATTCATTACGTACTACAGAACCTTTTCATTTAGTATTACGTACTTATATAAAAGTTAAAACCTGCCAGTGTTCCGTGCGAAGCCTTTTTTAGATCTAGTTACTTTAAAACCAAAATCTTAACATTGTTATGGTTTTCCTGTAATCTTTAGGTCATTAAAAACGCTCGTGAATAAATAATAACAGCCGCAGCGCTTGGCAGGGTAGTCCGTGGATGGGTGACCATCACTTGTATGCCGTGCATCCGAAATCGCTAAATCGCGCTTCGGCAATCATTTGTACATTTTATGCAACATGACGAGTAGTTATCAGTTAGAAAATCTGATACCAGTCTTGCCAAAAGTACCAAATTTTGGCACGCCACCATTGAAGCGATAAGTCCCCCCTTTGAGGAGTGGTGGCCCTAGAATGCAAAGAGCACTAGAAGGAACACGGATGGGTTTTAGTCAGTAAGAGTCTGACACTCCCTTCCGCTCCGACCAGAGCGGGAGAAGTCATTTGATGATTTCTCATCCAGAAAAAAAGGCAGTTTCGACTATTCTTCTTCTGAAAAAAATATGTCAGAAGTCCGTCAGAGAGATTTAAAAAGAAGGTATGTACATATGTATCGATATATTGTACATACATAAACTTAAATTATTTCCATACATTTTCCCACCACCCACCCACTACAGGTTAAGATAAAATGAAACATTGTAGACTTCAACATATAATACTAAAACACAGATTACAACAGACTGAACCGATTCTAGTTTATAATTCGCTGGAGCGAAGGCTTAAAGTTACAATCTATAAACCGATCGAATAATTTCCTTACTATGCGTTCAATCCGCTTTATAACTGCTTTAGTTTAGTTATAGAACATCCTAAGAGCTTCCTACGTATCGCGTACTGGAAGGCGTAGCTTTGGAAGGTCTTCCACATGGTGGACTGATAACGTGATGATGGTCGCGGGTAGTCGATGGATGCGAGACGTACAGGACCCGCAACAGAAGGAGACGCCCCGGGCGTCGGGAAACGCAGGGCGATTCCCGGTGGCTCGCCGTCCGATAGCAACCAGGCCCGAGTCGACGGCGCGTCGTGTTCCAAGCGCGCCTCAAAGAGCCGTGAGCAAAGAAGACGGGGCCCCATAGGGTCAGTGCCTGTTAGGGTTGCGGAATTTGTTCGAAAGAGTCACCGCGGCCCTGGAACGCAAAGGGCACAAGAAGGAACACGGCTGGGTTTTAGTCAGTAAGAGTCTGACACTCCCTTCCGCTCCGCCCAGAGCGGGAGAAGTCATTTGATGATTTCCCATCCAAAAAAAAGACGTACAGGACTGGTAGTTGTAGAGACACGTGGGTGAGGCCTATGTCCAGCAGTGAACGATTTTCGGCAGATATGATGATAAATGATTTTCATTTTGTAAGTAGGTTGTAAAAAACACTTTTACACGTGCGTTTTTTTACGTTTTTAGTAACATCTTGCATTCCATGTGAGTACTCATGTTTTGGACAAACAAATGATCTTAATCTTTTCCCTAAGATGCTAGTCACTTTGTGGCAACTGCATTATTCATTGATAGTGAGGTGAACATGCATAACTCATGTTAATTAATAATAAGCTCTTAAGTTTTCAAAGAGAGCAGTGGTGGCCGAGTAGTAACGGCCCTGACTTACGAATTGTAGGTCGCCGGTTCAAACCCAGCCAGGCGCATTACTTTGTGTAATTAACTTCATCACCACGGCTACGGTACGGTACGGGAGTACGGTAGCTCTCAAAACGGTGAAGGAAAACATCGTGAGGAAACCGGCATGTCCTAGAACCAAAAATTCGAAGACATGTGACATTCACAACCCGCTCTGGGCCCGCGTGGTGGATTACGGCCCATTCCCTCTCCTAGAGAGGAGGCCTGTGTCCCAGCAGTGGGAACGTTAAAAGTCTGATTATAAGTTTTCAAATAAATAAACTAATACTATCGAAGCCAGGGCGGGTTGCTGTATCATAAATGTTTACCTATAACATCTAATCTAAAATCTCATATTCTAATCTTCTAAACCCAAAGCTTGAATAACTGATAAATGTGATTTCTTACCTAACTTAAGTAAACATAACTTTGAAGCTCTGCCTTATCGAGTCCTTGTATTTAAGTAAGGATTAGATTTAAGTTACGCTGTGTGATCTAGGAATAACTTTGTAAAGTATGGGTTTAAGTTAAGGGCTGAGCTTAGAAAGGTGGTAAAAGTTATGTCTTTTTGGGAGTTTGTTGGGTTTTCATTACTTTGCTCAAACTTTTCTCTATATTGGGGTCGGGTTTCAGTCTAAGCAGATGTTTCTGTACAGAAGTATTTTACATGGCGTGGCTACCTATCTGATTCTTCAAAGAATCTGAATTGCCATGTAGCGTGACGTACACGTGTCACCGCAAAATTGCAAAGGCGGTAATATATTGTAAAATATTGCGTGAAATTGTAAACTACCTATTTTTTCTTAACAAGACACGGATATATTGGAATTTTTCGAATTTGGTTGGGATTTATTCTATGCAAAACGATTTTTTCGTAATATTTCAATAAATTATAAAATACTCTAATAAAGATGTATTACATTCTTACCGGTTCTGCAATTTTTCGATGAAAAATGGATTTTCGATGAAAGATACATACATGGATTTTAATAACGTTGCTTTTATTTTGCAATTGGTAGTTTCATTTAAAGTAAAGTGTCGTCTTCAAGGGATTTTTTTCCTCAAACTTAATGAGCAACTTTCTATATCTAAAAGTAATTTCTAACCATTATCATCTTCCTGCCCTTATCCCATGTTACTTGGGGTCGGCGCAACACGTTTTTTTCTTCAATTCTGTCCTGTCAGCCGTCACGCTATCACTAACTCCTTTTTCTTTCATATCACTCCTCACACAATCCATCCATCGTTTCTTTGGCCTACCTCTCCTTTTCCATCCATCCACATTTATATTCATAACCCTTTAATTACATGCGTTTCATCCCTCCTTTTCACATGACCATACCAAGACAAGCGGTTCCCTTTTAATAATTTCTAATAAAAAAAACTATAACAACAAAATTCATTTTCGTTACAGGCGGTTTGTTTACACTTAAAATAGGGCTACATTGTACAAAGTTTAAAGTTTTTTCAAAGTATTACTTACTAAAATACTCGTAAAACTTTGTTAAATTTAGTCCTTTTCCAATAACAGCCAAATCAGGACGATCTGTTTTAGAAGTTTTGAACTAGGTACCTCCTTAGCTTCGTTTAAGTGGAAAATTCAAGAGACCTCAATTTACAATGTATCGAATTCACAACTTGACTGAAGTTTTAGTTCAAGTTCTCAACCACATTTTTCCTTAGAGGTTGTCTGTGGTGAGAATAAAATAATTAAAACCATTAATGCAATCATTTTCTTAAACATACGAATATCGGTAACATTTTGTATTTTAAAACAAAATAAGGTGTTGTACATGTATTGCATGTAGTGCATTTTATTTTTACTTTCCATCCAAGAAACAAAAATATGAATTTTGAGTGTTTTTGAAGTATGAATGTAATTACTTAGTTACAGATGAAGGGTCCACTGCAATAATGATGAAAGTCCATTTTTGTAAAAATTCTAAGTAAGCACGTCATTCGCCACTGTATATCTGTAGTTGGTATTCTCGTTAACAAACTTAGCAATATTACTTAAAATCACGATATTTTAGATAGTGCACGCTTATATTAGATAAAAGGTACTCAATAAAGTCCTGGTTTTAAAAACTCTGAATAATATGTATTATTTTTACTTAGTTCTTAAATAAAGCTTGAGTAAAATAAACAAAATCGATTGAGTACACAAATAACCAACGGTGGCAGTGTATAAAAAGGGGGGTGCCTTGTACTAATTTCTCAGTCGCAACTCAGCGGTCAGCGAGTCAACACGTCCCCTGAGGATGCCTCGTGGAGAGGCGAAACACGTGTCGGTAATGGTGTTGGGTATTGCTTTGCCTTCCTGCATGTGCATAAAATCCTTGCATTTGCCTTGTAATCTTGCATGTGCATAATATAGCGGGCGGGAGGGAGGTGCATACCTGCAACCCACTAATATTCGCGGAAATTAAAACTAGATATATTGTTTTCAATTTCAAATTAAAATAAACAATATAATATCAATAATAAAAATGTGCTGTAACCAATAATGTATTATGTTCATACCTTTAAACACGACTTTCCTGTTCCCATTAATCCAATTGAAACGCAATTATCTCTAAACGAGGTAACAAGGACATTTATCGTTATTGCAGTGGACCCTTCATATGTTGAATTCACCGATTTCTATGGATCAGACCAGTGTTAGAGTGGAGACCGCGTATAGGCAAACGTAGTGGGGGACGCCCTGCGACATGATGGATCCATAATTTGGAGGAGGTGGCTGGCAACGGAAGAATGCGGACTGCTCAAGGCCTGGATGCTTGGCGCTCTTTGGGGGAGGCTTACGTTCAGCAGTGGACGGCAATTGGCTGAGAGACGATATCACAGTTTTATAGACAAGCATATTGTTATCAACAACTAAAACTATTTTAACTCATTTAGTTGTTGTAAAACTTGGCTTTGAAAGTCGTATCTCTCATTATCATCATCTCATGTTATTTGATTAGTTTTTAGGCTTGCAAACATCCGTATCGAAAAACGGATCCCATAGAGGATCACTCGGTTATCTGTCTGCCCGTCTGTCACAGCCAATTTTCTCCGAATCCATTGGACCGATTCAGTTGAAATTTGGCACACATATAATTTTCTGTGACCCAAACACGGCAACGAAATTAAATACCTATATTTTGAAAAATGTTTTTGGGGCCAAATTATTTTTTTTTCATCTGTACTAGCTATATTTATTTATTTATAACACCTTAAACTATCATTACTGTGCGGTACGTCACAACGAAAGGACTTATTATACGGGTAAATATGTTTTCATCATTTTACATTTTTTTATTATTTCGTCCCCCTTATCTTCAAAACTACAGAACCTTAAATTTCCAAATAAATACCTTTAGATTACAGGAAAACCTAGGTATGAGTAATCATTGATTTTGAAGAAACATGTTAAAGATATGTATACTATTCGTTCGGAACCCTTTGACCGCCAGTCGACTCGCATTTGGAAGGTTTTTTTTTTAAGAGGCCTGCACATGACAGCCGGACAAAGCTTCATTTGTATACAGCTGAAGTACTTATGTACTCTCATGAAATAGTGATGTACAGGTGCACATGGGTCATTTTTTAAAGTATCGATAAATATGCCTTTTTGAAGGATTGTTTCTTTCTTATATCAACTAGTCCTTACTTAATGAATAAAATTTATTTATAACTCCACTCGACTCAGTCGCTGATGATAACAGAAAAAGCTTTCGAAGCAATAAAAAAAATAATACATAGCAAAAAATAACTCCCATTTTGAACGTAATAGTAATAGTAGCAGCGATTGATGTTTGTTTTGATTGATTCGTTGTTTTACGTAGCATATAAATACCTACATATTTTTAAGCGATAACAGTACAGCCCGAATTCGGTTTTGGACTGGACGAGCTACAAATCATTGTGCATTTGACAGCCTGTCCCAAAGTGACGACACTTGAGTATGTCTGGCGCCATTTTGGTTGTCAAGTGACTGTCGAAGTGTGTCGATCTCACTGACTTGATAAATAGATTAAATTTTAAATGTATACCAAAACTGTAATAGTGTTCTACGACTTACAAAGTTACGCCGCTGCATGCACTAATTATTTCATTTAGTTTTGGCCGATCCAAAAGTTGGAGAAACTTTCACTGCAAGCATTATTACGTATTTATTTTAGATCTACCAATAATTATTTACACTGATTTCTGGTAAGAAACATATGCTTAAATATTAATTCACAGTATAAAAAATACGTAAAGGTAAATACAACATGCATTAAAATAAAATAAAAATCGAAGCTAACTTACAAAGTTCTTACAAAGCTCTAAACAATATCATTTTTTTAAATTGATAAAAATAACTATCTGACTCTGAATACAAAGTAACTTGGACAAACGACATTTTTGGCAAGGCTGGTATCTGACAAAGATCTTTAAAAGACAGCCGTAATTTTAGTGATATTATGGTATATTTATATGATATAGAAGATCATTCGAAAATCACTATCTCTTCATGAAAGAACAACAAAATATTACCGAAATGATTTCGATTAACATAAATTCCGGATTATATATTATCGATAGATATGATACAGCACTACGTCAGCTTATGACAATACGCCGGAATTAAGTGCCGCGTATTATTTAACAGAGAATGTTCTGGTAATTGGTTATCAGCAATTAACAGACACTGATAATTACATGTGTGTAGGATTTAGCTATTTTGGGAATTAGGTATTGACTTGGCAGTTTGTTTCGGGCTGATTTCTGTGTTAAGTTTAAATTAACGTTTCCCTGCGTCTTTGTTACTTGAAGTATTGATGTTTGACTGTGTGTTATTGCTTTAGAAGTGTTTTGGTAAAGTCATTTATATTAACGGGCATTAGTACATTTTAAGTTTTTTAAAAACATCGAAGGTTTTTTCAAAGTTTGAGCTTTGTATTCTATCCGATAAGTATCAGTTTCTTATCCAAAATGGAGAAGATCCTGAGACAGACAAATCTCTAAATTTGATTACTCGAAAACAAAAAATTCGAGCTCTAATGATTCAAAGGCAAAATCGTTGCAAATCAAATATAGTATATAACCTATTTCAATTCAAAGAACTAAAATAAGAACATTACTTATAGTATAAAATTTGCTAGAAACATGATTTTTAGTTCTTATTCGGCAACATTTTTATAGTACTTTCAGGTCGTTCTCAGCGACTACTTACTACACAAAAACTTCAGCGACTCTGCAGCTAAAAGCCTACTTCTGAGCTGAAACATTATGAGGTTCTTTCAGCAATGCAAATATGAGAGGTTGCATTATATGCCGGCCATTTTGTGCCCATCAAGATAAATGAATGCTAACCTTAGATTTTATGCTCGCCTGGTACTTTAGCTTGGAGTTATTTAAGTACTTTATGTAAAAAAGGAAGAGTTTTTACGCAGTGCTTTTTTTGTACATATCAACTTTGATTTCCGATGGGTTTGGCTATGGAAAATAGTTGTAGTATCTTATAAATGAATACTTATCTTAGACTGTATGCTGTCCTTGTAGTTAAAAGCAAGAGGTTTTTTAAATTCCTTATGTAACATAATGACTGTATTTCTTGTAGAATTAGGCATGTGAGTTCAAAGCATTATTATGCAGTATAGCAATACTAACTCCCGTGTTTAGAAATAAACTATCACAACATAATTAACTGAATTTAAGTAGGTACTGCGATTAGCTGTCAAAAAATATTAAACGAATGTTGGGAACCAACGTCCGTTTGTAACAATATTTTTCTTTCCTGAAATTGCGCCTGTTTAATGTTCTATGTTCGACTGAAAATATAATATATATTTTATACTTTTGTTACGTTTGTTATTTGGGAGTTGACTGTATTAATTTGTAATAAAGACTTAAAGAGCACTGTCAGATTTCCAATTCTCGGTGCTCAGTCGAGCGTTATTACTAGTGCGTTTATTTTTTTTTGCATGAAATATACTCGGTACTTGATACTTTATTTTGGCAGGATCTTGATGATGGTGTCTGTGGTGATTAGTACCTGTAACAATAAAATAATTTATAATTAGTGTATTATATTCACCGATAAATCAACATCAAGTTGAGAGAGTGAACTTTGTTCTATGCTAAAAATTAGGATTTTGTATAAATTCAATCTGGTAAAAAAATCCATTAGTCTCATCAAAAAATATTTTATCGAACAATTAATTTTATTATAAGACAAAACAGTCTAAAATCTTCCAATTACTACTACCATTTTCATAGACTTGCTTACTCTTTGTTTTCAGCTATATCTCAAATTCTTTATAGCAGACATACGTATAACTGCTTCAGCAAAAGCATATAAAAAAAATACCACTCTCCACAAAACAAACACGACACCAACACAAAATCCTCCCACAATCTTCTAACAACCTCTAATACTGTCCACTTAGCATTTCTGTGAAAAACCCCATCTGCATCGCGATAGCCAAAGGGTTGATAAAAGAAAGAAAGAAAAGGGGATGACAATCAAAAATGTTATTCCGCGAGTAAGTACCAGCCGGGGGCTGCTGGGTACTGTTGAGATAGTAGTGAGATACGGCCGGGGAGGATTGATAGCCGGGGTCGTTTGAGGATCTATTACTACTGGGAGAAAATAGTATGTTAGAGTTAGTCGTTTCGAGTGAAAAGTTAAAGCTATTTGGAACGAAATATTGTTATGACAACAAAAATATGAATTGTCTGTCTTTTTTACATGTTAATTTCTGGGTAAATGAAATCTGGTCGTCACGTCAGGTATTTGTCGAAAGGTAATCTTAACGATGCTTGTAGTTCACAGAATATCTCCTATAAATTAAAGCAGCATTAGCAGTTTTCAGCTTGTTAAAAATCCAATTAAGCTCTTTGACGATGTCTATTAGGTTCATTTGAAAACCAGCGTCAGGCAGCTCCTAGTTGTCTGGCATTTTGCTGAACTGGAGCTATAGTAATAGCGCGTAATAGTGTGTGCCCACACTATTGTTTAAAAAAAAAAGTTTCTATATATATATATATATATATATATATATATATATATATATATATATATATATATATATATATATATATATATCTCTATGCCAAATAAACTTATTTCCTTTTTTCTCAATAGTCATGACTATGTAACTATATTCTATCGATATTTGTGTTATATTTATAACTTGTAGTTTTACCTAAGTTACTAACGACGAAAAATGAAGCTTAAATTGATATATGAAACTTATACCCATAATGAAAAATATTTTTTGTTTTCCATTTTCCACGACCGTATGTCCCAAAGATAAGGCGCGCTTAAGTCCCTCCGGATCTCAAGTCTTCTGTGTATTTTTCACAGCATAATTTATACCATGTTGCACGGTTTAACCCTTTTTGCACTATACTGTGAGTATTGCAGCATTTTGTCCGGAATCGTAGTTTTATTTGAGGGCTGCCTTATCTATTGTGGGGAAAAAAGATGCATTTTTCTTTGAATGTTAGTGAGGGTCAAATTTGGGGTATTGAGTGTGGTTTTCTTATGCCTGAAGCTATTTTATAGTGAAGTTGGTTATCGGGATCCTGAAAAAGTACGACTGTAATATAATTTAGTTCGTTATGATTGGAGTTTAAATATGCATGAAGACATATATTTTATCGAACCAGTTTATTGATCTCCCTCAAAAGCACCGTTTACCAATATCGTCGGTAAATGACCTTTGATTTCAACAGCCACATCGAATGTATCTTGATAATGATCAACTTTGAAGCCGTTTAACTTCATTGCTGATGAAGAAAAGTTTTTTTTTTAAATATTTTTTTTTCTCATACGCATCGTTACCTATTCAGCAAATAAAATATATCATCATCTGCCTGCCTTTTCCCAACTATATTGGGGTCGGCTTCCAGTCATACTAGATTCAGCTGAATACCAGTATTTAACGTGGAGCGGCTGCCTACCAGACCTCCACAACCCAATAACTGGGGAACAACACGGTACATCTTGGCAAGACTGGAGTCAGATTTTCTGGCTTCTGAAAATCCGTAACGACTGCCAAAGATCTACAAATGACAGCCGGCACCAACGGCTTAACGTGCTTTCCGAGACACGGAGGAAACTAGGTATGTTAGATGCTCACCCATCCACAGACCAACCTTGGCAAGCGTTGCTTAACCTAGAAGATCGACCTGTGCAGCCGTTATTATTTAGCCACGAGCTAGTAAAATATATGTAAGTACTTATATTCCCTATTGCTAGTCATTTCAACTTTTCTTATATATTTTTTTTTCTATTGTCCAGCTGCTGAGCAAAGGTCCTTCTTTTTTATTTAAAAAAAGTGGTCACATTTTTATCAGGCTTACGTTGAAACGCTATTTTTATCTAACCTACTTAGTATAACCTTTCGCAGACAAAAGGCCAAAATAAAATGTGGGGGATGACCTACAAATTAATATTTCTTTCTAGATTGAAAAGTGGGTCGTAGGACGGTTTTAATGAATTCCAGACTAATTCCCTATTAGCGACAGTCGGCCGTTAATTCCGAAGTCTAATTATATCAATTTAAGGGCCTCGAAAATATTTAGGACTTGAAAAGGAGCAAAAAGATGTCTATGGCTTGCTCGCTCTAATTAGAGGTTCGAGAACAATTGAATTTTATGTTTTTATCTAGAAAAAGTAAGTAGGTTCTTTGGAATAAAAATTATCTCTTATTTGTCGTCTTTTATTAAACGAAAGTTTAATGATCGCAATTTTGACGGATAAAATTACCACTTTTTGTTTATGGTGGATGAATACGGGTTGGTAACATTGTTTGTTTGCATTGAATAGGCAGCGAAACTACAGAACCGATTTGAAAAATTCTTTCAAAAATCAGAAGTCATTAATTCAAAGTAGGCTGCGAGCCAGCACTTTTTGAACGTCAAATTTTACATAAAGACAGTCCCCCAAAGCACCCGCCCGTCACCACTTCCTAGTGTTTTAGCTGGGAAAAAGAAGTGGCGTAACAAACTCCCCAGCAATACATCTATCTGTTACGTTTTAAGAACTTGAATTTATAAAATAGTACGCAAAGTCATACATGACACAAAGGGATAAAAAAAAATCCAACGTGGAAATCATAACTTAAAACAATCACCATAAAACATTGTAAAGAGTAGATTGGGGGAAGCTACACTTTCCCGGGGTGACATACCTAGGCTATATTTTATATCCCCTTATTCCCACGGGAACAGGAACTACGTGGGTGAAATCGCGGGGTGCTGCTAGCTTTTGACAAATATGAAGTTCCCCAGGCTTTGCGTTTCGACCGACACACTCGCATAATTATTTAATTAAGTTTAAAACACTTTATATATACTCGTATATTGATCACTTTGAACATAAGACAGTGTTACATTGTACAAGCTGTGGCTTTATAAATTTTGAGGAAAGGTTTGGGATTAACCACGAGACATTATGAAAGTTTAGTCCTATACGTTGATATTTCTTCATTGTCCTTGATTTTAAAAATATGCCTATTCTAGAGGTGTAAAAAAATGGCCGTCAGCCCAAGCCTTACCTGGTAGATATGCTTACGCTTAAAGTACTTACTAAGACTTCTCTATCCAACACATTCGGTTGCTCAAAAAATAAGTAACGTCTTGAGGCTCTTTGATCTTGGACTACTTTATCTTTTTTTTTTATGTATGGGAAATCATCAAATCATGACTTCTTCCACTCTGTTTGGAGCGGAAGGGAGTGTCAAACTCTTACTGACCCATCGGTGTTCCTCCTATTGCCCTTTGCGTTCCAGGGCCGCGGTCACTCTTTCGAACATATTTCGCCACCCTGGGAGAGCATTACCTTATCTACGTAGGTTTAAATTTCTGTCTTGACGCAAAACCATCAATACAACCAATACAAGAAACAAAACACTGTCTCCTAAACTGCATCACCTTTTTTATGGATGGGGAAATCATCAAAAGACTATTCCCGCTCTGGGCGCAGCGAAAGGCAGTGTCAGACTCATACTGACTAAAACCCATCCGTGTTCCTCCAAATACCCTTTGCGTTTCAGAGTCACGGTGACTCTTTCGAACAAATTCCGCAACCCTAGCAGGAAACTACATCACCTACCCTGTCACCTTTGTACAACAATTTAAGGGCTGTTTACACTTTACAAGTAATCGTGCCGTCCCCCCAAGAGAGGGGGGAATCATAAATCTCTAGCTCAGGACTGATTTGCGCGTTACCGTTGATGTATTAGTGGGTGGTGTGAGTTTATACGCGGAGCGGGTAGAGGATAATGGGTTGATGATGAAATAGAATATGTTATTCAAGTAAAATAACTGGTTGGATGAGCAGATAGGTTAAGCAATATTTTAGTATAGTGATGTTTCTTGAGTTGGATCAACAACTTCTGAGTCAAAGGTAGCACGTATTGAAATATCATATTTTTCAATAACTGTCTTCCTGTTTGGAAGTCAGTAATTGTTTACGAGGCTTATTCAAAGCGATGAAGACAATGTTGATTAAGTTCGTCAGTATTATCGGCTACTTGTCACTACGAATTATAAATGACTAGCGACCCACCCCGGCTTCGCACGGGTGCAATTTTGATATTAAATCTCTGCTATATTGTGCATGTAGTATATATATAAACCTTCCTCTTGAATCACTCTATGTATTAAAAAAATCGCATCAAAATCCGTTGCGTAGTTTTAAAGATCTAAGCATACATAGGGACAGATAGCGGGAAGCGACTTTGTTTTATACTATGTAGTGAAGAGAGACAAGTCTCCAGACAAAGCTTTGTTCTATCAACGATAACCACTGTCCAGAAGGCAAAAATGTAATTTGTACAGCATGACTTCTCTGGGACATACTTTTATTCAAGGTAGATGTCTAAAAAAATCTAATTAGTCCGTCAGATGGATTTCGAAAAAATAATAGGGACGAATTCTTTTTTATTTCACATAAAAAAAATGAATACAGTGCGTTGAAAAATCGAGTGACGTCACATTTGTCTAGACTTTTTAACACGACGTGAGCACGCTTTTATCTTCGTCAAATATTTTATTGAATTGATAACACAAAAATAAGTGTTCAATATTTTTTTTTACCTCTGAATCTAACTGTAGGACTTAATATATTCATCAATATTTTTTACTCTAGAATTTGATTTTGCTGCAACAAACTCTATGTCATCCTAGATAAAGTTCAAATTTCATTGTCCCTTAATATCGATACTTCAGTTAAACTAGAAATTATACATTCAAGTACGAAACTACATATAAGTTAATTCGGTAAGGTTGCTGTAATCGTAACCGTTTCAACTTACACCTTACACCAACCGCCCCCTTCGTCCCAGAGGCTCAGTTAATTGAAGAATTATTGCTACGTACTCACATTTCCAGCAAATTCTATTACATACATAAAACGATTAAATTTGAACTCTATTACGTTAGCAATAAGATCTTAATTGATAGCAATGTTGATAGTGACATAGTTATTTGGTACCTTTAGTAAAGTGATGAGGAGGCTTATGGAAATACACACGGTTTGAGTGGGAATTGTGTTATTTATAGTAGAACGGTTTGTAAGGCGGTAGCGTAAGGTACCAGGAAAGTAGAAAATGAAAGGGGAGGTTATGAAGGGTAATATGTTACCTATTTAATCACTACATAGTATGAAACAAAGTCGCTTTCTCTGTCCTTAGATCCCTATGTATGCTTAAATCTTTAAAACTACGCAACGGATTTTGATGCGGTTTTTTTTGTAATAGATTGAACGATTAAAGAGGAAGGTTTATATGTATAATACATGCATATTATAGTAGAGGAAACATTAGTATCTACATTGCATCCGTGCGAAGCCGGGGCGGGTCGCTAATTTGATAATAAAATAGAATTTTGGCCCTCGATACAGCCAAAAATCGGGTGCACAGTTTTACCAAGCGATGTCGTATTATGCCTAGGTATGAAGACTGTCTCCGGTCAGAGCCTGCTAGGGTTGCGGAATTCGTTCGAAAGATTCACCGCGGCCCTGGAACGCACAGGGCATTAGGAGGAACACGGAAGAGTTTTAGTCAGTGAGAGCCTAACACACCCTTCCGCTACGCCCAGAGCGAGAAAAATCATTTGATGATTTCCTATAAAAAAAAAAAGAGTCACCGCGACCCTGGAACGCAAAGGGCATTAGGAGGAACACGGAGGGGTTTTAATCAGTGAGAGTCTGACACACCGCGCCGTGCAGAGCGATAGAAGAATAGAAGTCATTTGACGTTTTCCATAAAAAAAAACTGTTTGAAGACTGTATCAACTATTAATAACTACGCTGTGGTGGTCAGGTAGATTCTTTTAAAACAGCCGTGAACGAAAATGGTCGAAAGATTTTAAAAAAATGTATGGTTTACTAAACAATCCCTATGAACGTAATGGACAGAAACAACACTAATTACATATGTGTGAAGTCACTCGCCAGTCACGCCACTTTGAATTATGCGTGAATTTGCACCATACAGTACAAACGACGTTTTGCGTGAAAAAGAGAGAAAAGTGTAATTATAAGCGTAACTAACTTAACTATGTTATTCACTATTTTAATAACATATTTCAAATCAATTATTAATTAATGTTGGTTTTGTTATAGTGGGCAAATATAGCCCCTTCTACCATAGAACATCCAGACGCACTGTAAGTTACCATCCCTACCTTGTTGCTATTCCATCAATTCGCACCAAGCGTTTCTAATCGTCTTTTGTAATGCGCACAGCAAAGGAGTGGAACTCTGCCTGCGTCTGTGTTTCCTAACGCATTCAAACCTGATCTCTTCAAAGTTAGAATGAACAGGACTTTGTCTCTGTCACCTAGACTAGAGTCAAGAGCATATTATTATCTATCTTACAATAAAATATATATACTTTAAGTTTACAATATACTACCACTTAAAGAAACGCAGTCGAACAAAACATATAATAACTAAATTGAAAATATAAAGTTTTTGCATAACAATGAAAATCTCATATTTTTGTAACTTTTTCGCGAGCTTGCACACTTGCAGTAAAACTTAGAAGTGTCACTTGAAACTGCTTGAACCGGTTACAACTTGCATCAGGGTTGCCAACTCAAAAAAGTTCCCAAATATTTGGAAACTTTGTTTGTAGTAAAAAGATTTTTTCGCGAACATAATTATACTTTTTGCAACTTTTCGTGAAGTTTTGCAAAGTTGTAGAACGGGTTGGAAAAGTTGTGAAAGTAATAATGGTTTGATGATTAAAGTTGTGTTATATTTACGAGGTTTTTTCTCGTTTTTAATGAAACTGTCTTTTTGTATTTCGTAAATGAGAATTGAGTGTCTTGCCGTTTTGTGAAGTTAAGGCGGTAATTTCACGATTGTTTTGTTATGATAATGCTGACACTTTTAAAGTAAGAAATCTATACTTATAATAAATCTGTAGAGAGGTCAATTCTGTACAAGGAATATATTTTCAAAATAACTATGAGGGGGTGATTAGTGATCGATACTGGTGCCAAAAATGCAATCAGTAAAATTTTTGTCTGTCTGTCTGTCTTTCTGTCTGTCTGTCTGTCTGTCTGTCTGTCTGTCTGTCTGTCTGTCTGTCTGTCTGTCTGTCTGTATGTTCTTTATAGAAACAAAAACTACTCGACCGATTTTAACGAAACTTGGTGCAATTATTCTTCATACTCCTGGGCAGGTTATAGTATACTTTTCATCACGCTACAATCAATAGGAGCAGAGCAGTTAAGGAAAATGTTGGGAAAACGGGAGAAGTTACTCCATTTTTTAAGCTTCCGTCGCGTGTGTAGCCTTAATGGTTAAAGTTACATAGAAATCATGTATTACGGAAATGTTCTACATAAAATTATCTAAAAAATATCCCGAAACAGCATGTCTATCTTATGTCAATTTTAAACCGATCGGGCTGAGAGTTTCAAAATCGGGGGTAAAGTAACTATTCCACGCGGACGAAGTCGCTGGCAGAAGCTAGTCTATACTAATATTATAAGGAGGATTTTTTTTGTTGAACTACGTGGGTGAAACCGCGGGCCACTGCTAGTAAATAAATAAAAAAGTAATTTTGAAAATGAAAATAATATATTTAGTTTTAATTTCCGCGAATATTCAGATAGGATTAGTAATTTACTTAGAAAAAACAACGTTTATGTAGCGTTCAGAACGGACCAGAATATACGCCGTGTTTGTAACGGAAAAGATGTTTTAGAAAATAGTAAAAAGTCTGGGGTGTATAGGCTGGTCTGTGATGAATGCAACGGGGTGTATGTGGGTCAGACGGGCCGTAACTTTGACATAAGGTATGGGGAACATGTTGCCGCGTATAGAAATGGCCATTCGGACAAATCGAATTTCGCGAAACATCTAATTGATACCGGCCATTCTTTGCGCGACAACAATAGTTTTAATATACTACATATTTGTGATAAGGGTTTCCGGCTGTGTGTTTTGGAACAATTAGAGATTTTTAAACATAGTAATAATAATAATTTTGCACTGTTGAATGACCAGACGAATTTGGTTTCTTCCCCTTTACTGCGAATGTTTGTGGGTAGTTGTACACAAATAACCAACGGTGGCAGTGTATAAAAGGGGGGTGCCTTGTACTAAATTCTCAGTCGCAACTCAACGGTCAGCGAGTCAACACGTCCCCTGAGGATGCCTCGTGGAGAGGCGAAACACGTGTCGGTAATGGTGCTGGGTTTTGCTTTGCCTTCCTGCATGTGCTTAAAATCCTTGCATTTGCCTTGTAATCTTGCATGTGCATAATAAAGCGGGCGGGAGGGAGGTGCATACCTGCAACCCACTAATATTCGCGGAAATTAAAACTAAATATATTATTTTCATTTTCAAAATTAAAATGGATTTCCGCAAAGTAACGCCTGACTCAATCAATTTTAATAAAAAAGTAGTCAAATGCGTGTAGGGAGACGCACAATATATTGTTACATAGTTTATTGTGAGCTCCAAGGAAACTCAGACCTACGTATTTACTATCATAATAATAATTACCTACACGAGATTTACAGAAAAAGAGACAGATAGACAGACAACGAAGTTCAAAGGTTCCATTTTCCTCTTAAGTTGCGAAACTCTAAATAGTTTTATCTATAAGCAACCAAGTTATTAGCATAATTACCAAGTTAATAACATTTTTTAGTGTTGCTCCATTCTTATTGGTCATAATGTAATACACGTAACCATCTAATACTAAATTCGAACCATTAGTTCCCGAGATTAGCGCGATCAACCAACCAAACAAACAAACTCTGCGGCTTTATAATATTTGTATAGAAATTTTACCCGAGTGATTCACAGTTGTTAATTGCTCTCTGAAATCTTATGTCTGGGCATAATTAATTAAGTGATCTGTTTGAGTGCCAATTTTCGTCTAGAACCGTCAAGCCATTTCGGCTTATTATGTAAATCATAGCATAATCACCCTTTTCACATTCCACTGCTGGGACACAGGCCTCCTCTCTAGGAGAGGGAATGGGCCGTAATCCACCACGCGGGCCCAGTGCGGGTTGGTGAATGTCACATGTCTTCGAATATTTGGTTCTAGGATATGCCGGTTTCCTCACTATGTTTTCTTTCACCGTTTTGAGAGCAGTGGTGATGAAATAAATTTCACAAAGTAATGCGCTTGGCTAGGTTTGAATCCGCGACCTAAAAATCGTAAGTTGGGGCCGTTACCACTCGGCCACCACTGCTCACTATGTAAATCATACTAATACGAATTCTCGATCCTTTTATCAAGTGAAACGGTGGATCAACAAAAGATAATGAATCTTATCAATAAACTAGCTGCTGCCCGCGACTTCGTCCCCGTGGAATCCCCGATTTTAAAACATTCTTTATCGCTGCTCCGCTCCTATTGGCTTAAGCGTGATGATATATAGCCTAAAGCCTTCCTCGATAAATGGTCTATTCAACCCATAAAGAATTTTTCAATTCGAACCAGTAGTTCCTGAGATTAGCGCGTTCAATCAAACAAACAAACAAACAAACAAACTCTTCATCTTTATAATATTAGTATAGATTAATAATGACTATTTTTGCAGCTTGGGAATGGAATTCCCTGCTATGGTCCTTTAGTCCAGAGTGAATAACGTTAATTACCTATAAGCAAGTGTGCTCCATCGTTGTCCACATCATCGCTCTCCATATCCAAGTCCAACGCGATCCTATCCTTATATTATAAAAGCTTGGTTTGTTCGACTTTTACGTTTGGTTGACACTTCGCGTGACCCAAGGGCTGGATTTTACTTCGGACAGAGGATAAGCATTGCCATACAACGTGGTAATGCCGCCAGTCTATTGGGTTCACTTCCAGTCGATAGCGATGCAGACGAGTTTTTGATGCCATTTTGTAGTTAGGAGAATTTTAGTTTATTTTTAGGTTAAGTGTGTATATAGTTAGATTTAAAGTAATATAATCAACTGAAGCAGAGATTCAATAAAGAGATTTTTACACCTAAATTGCTGAAGCAATGTAGATAAACTTTCCTATACAGAAACATGGAAACCTGAAGACGGAAATGTTAGTCAATAATAAAAATATTTTATATTTACAATTTCTTTTATCACTGATAAATAAAGCTAACAAATAAACTAAACTTACACATACAAACTAAAATCTATAGGTACTTATATTATAAACAGGTAACATTTGTGAGTTTGTTACGTTGTAAGGGGTAATCTCTGGATCTACAGAACCGATTTTCAAAATTATTTCATCAATAGAAAGCCACCAATATTTTATCCCCTTATTGCCACGGGTGTTCGCGACACTGCGGGTGAAACTGCGGGGCGCTGCTAGTACAGCAAAAAAAAATCATGAACGCTGTCAGCTGGTAATGTGCAAGAGACTGGCGGCATTGCCACGTTGAATGGCAATGCGGAGCCTCTGGTCAAAGAAATATTTAAATGATTCTTCTTTGTATCTGGCAACCCTACAAAAAGCTTTCCATTGCACAGCGCAGGTTGCGTCTGTGACAAAGTTTGTCGCTTACCAATCTTATATTTTATACTTTGTTCTAAGAGTTTAGGTGAGGACCGCACACAACTGCGAGAGGGAACGAAGATTTTATTGTTATTACACTAACAAAATTAGAAATTATGGGGTTTTAAAACTTTAGAAGGAATCAATGAGAATTTCACAAGGCTATGGATTTACACCCATATTCAGAATCCTTTTGATGGAATCTTTTCCAGTCCACTTAAATCAGTTACTCTAAGTTACCACGGTTTGAAATTGATAGTTTTAAGTAATTTCAAATTTATCTTACATGTGTTTGCAATATAAACGCTAGGTACTAATTAATCTATACTAATAAAATAAAAAAGGAAGGTTTATTTTGTCTGTTTGTTTGTTTGTACCGAATAAGCTCCGAAATTACTGGACCAATTTTAATATTTTTTTTACACAAATAACCTACATTACGAACAAGTAACAACAATGTATATCCTATCCCCGTATTCCTACGGTAACTGGAATAACGCGGGTTATATCGCGTATGCTGCTAAAAAAAATGTAAACTACAGTTAACTCCAATAATAGAAAATAGTTCCAGAAAGAAATCCAGAAAGCCAACAGTTTAAGTTGAACAAAATTTGTTTTTAGTACATTTTTTATGAATTCAAAGAAAATATGCTAAAAACAGAGTTAATTTCATATTAATAATATTAACATTGATATAGATATATTCTTAATCTAGCAGGCCATTACAATCCGTCCGTGTAAAATTTTTAATAAAAATCCGTTCAACCATTTACTTATCCAAACATACAGACATCCACATTTATAATATTAGCAGTACAGTAGAATTATTATGCCTGATACATAAAGCAGTCAAATATTAAACGACGCGCGGTGAATAATAAATAGACTTTTTATTAGTCTGCTACGCGGCGTAGCCGTCATGTATGCTACGCCGTAGCTTTGTTGCTACGCCGTAGCAAACATCACCTCTACATTATGAGCAGTCAGAATTACTGATGTATGAATCTTATACATCGTCAGGGTATCGTGTTGCTCAGTAACTGGGTTATGGAAATGGAGAGGCTGCATGTTTTATGTAAAATACTGGTATTAAGCTCCTCAGTTCTTGTTTCGTAAAAATCATCGATACGAAAGCAATAGGAAAGATACAAAAATTTTGTCATTGAAATGATAAAATAGTATAAAAAAATCAATGTTTACTACAATAAAAACATTGCAGTGGCCCTGCAATGTTTTTATTGTAGTTAATATTGATTTTTAACAACTATTACGAATTAATATAACGTGAAACGGAACGTAAACAATCAGCTTCTAGTGACGTCACTGGTGTTATGACAACGAAAAGACGAACTTAAATTTTAATACATGATCTCTGTGCAGACAGGAGTGACTCATTGTCCATTTTCGCGAGAAAAGAAAAACTGTCAGTTTAGAATCGCAATTTTGGCAATACATACATGAAAGCGTATTAATTTTTTAATTTTTATGGGCTATTTTTACACGGAATGCTTTTAAATGAAACCAAGATGAAAATATCACATGTTCCCTATATTTTCTTAAGTTTCAAATGCAAATAAAAATGGTGTATTTGGACTCCACAAAAACAGAAAAAATCTCCTTATCATACCAAGCATGACGTAACTCATTGCGCGGCTCACCACGCCATAAATCAGCGCTCTTTTGTTACTTCATCTATCACATCAGCTAATACGATTAGAGTTACTGAATAACACATCAGAGGTTATTCAGAAAACTCACTCGTAACAACTGTCTAAGGAAAATCATAAAAAAGCCTATCAATCGGTGTATTTTTTTCCCAATTTCAAAAACGGCTTTCGAGGAGCTCGTGGGAAAATAATAATAGCTGCACGGGTCGATTTTCAAAGTAAAGCAACGCTTGCCGTGGTTGGTCTGTGGATGGGTGACCGTCTTGATATACCGAGAATCTTCCGTTCCTCGGAAAGCACGCTAAGCCGTTGGTCCCGGCTGTCATTTGTATATCTTTGGCAGTCGTTACGGATCTTCAGAAACCCGAAAATCTGACTGCAGTCCTTCTGACTCCCACCTACTCATTGTTCCTCCCTGATCCAGCCAATAATGACCTGCGTATGATTTATGATAGACGCCTCTCTGTGACGTCATCGACCGGTAATCATGTTTTTTTTTATACTAAAGCACATTATCATTATGATTGTCCTTTTTTGAGTACAAGGAAATAGGTGTAATACATTTTGTGTAGTGTCATTTTTAGAACGTACCTCCCTGGGTTTATTTTGGGCCGGATAGTTTGTAAACCTGTTTCATATAATCCTTAGGGTATTATTAATGACATTGTCTTACCTGGTACTCGTAACTGCTTTATGAAGGTTAGGTCCTGAAGTTGTCATTACAATAGTGTCAGAATGGTCTATCACTGATTTCATAATGATTTATTTTTACAAGTTTGGTAATCTACTAATATAAAAGCGTCACTATGAATTTCCAGTGGTCAACCACTGACACTCCATTGAAAGAAATGGCATGGTAATCTTGTGCATAAGGACAAATGAATGACAGACGAATGCAGTAATCTGCTTAAATTTGAAACTTCTTTTGATCAGTGTCCTACTATAAGAACATCATTGTGATTATGAACTATTAGCAAAATTACAATGGGATCATTGGAATGTCAAAATAAAAATAGCAGACTTGGGGCTCTGACAGGCAGTGGTTTCATGTAAAATACTATAAATAGAATATGAATCCTTTATTCGACACAGACACAACACAAAAGCAACAAAATAAAAAAATAACAATAATAAAACATAACAATAATTAATAATAAAATTACGCTGAACGTGCCCAGACCGAAAGGGTTACCATCTCAGCATTTGCTTGGCGTCAGACTCCCAGCCATGGGTTTTTAGTTGGCACCTCGCAGGTACACACTAGTTATACTGAGTTGCATCCAGCCAAGCTAGAATCTGATTACAATGTAGTTGAAAGAAATCCAGAAAGACGATAAATGCTTATTTTATGTTCCGCGAGGAAAATTTCCGAAGTGGGATTCATTTTTACACATTCACAAGAATGTATCTTTAACAGTATAAATCGATGATATAATGCTTTTTGATTTTCGATTGGTCTCCTATCTGTCGAGATTCGGAAGAATGTTTTAGTGCACTAGGAAAGGATTTTTCAGTAATCCCCTGATCCCCTAAGCAGTTCAAACAAAAGGTTGAAGTGTTGTATGTAAATTTATAGTCTTTTATTTTTCGAAGCAGTAATGCTAGTGAAGGAAGAGGCGGGTCGCGTGAGGGAGAGACAACCACCACACTTTAGCATGCGCAACAGAAGGTTTGTGGTCTAAGATAAACTGACATGGATGGAGTGTTGTCTCTAGTAGTGACACAAACTTTATGAAAATACCGACGAGCCAGTCAATTTTATTGGTGACTATGGCTATTTTTTTTTAAAAGCGATTGAACATAACAGTTCGTACAACTATAGGAAACGTGCAGAAACTATAGGTGGCAGCACAGACGCGTCAATGTCAAGTATATTTTACTTATAAGTTTCAAATTTGCAACGCTAGATGGCACAGTCTACTTCGTGCACGTTCCCCTAAACGGAGGATGCAGGAAGTATAGGTGGCAGCACAGTTGAGAAATGTTAACAATGCAAAAGTTTCAAATTTGCAACACTAGATGGCATTGTCTACGCAGTGCACGTTCCCTATAAAAGGAAACCTACTTTACTATCTAAGTACTAAGAACTGTCCTATCTCGTTCCAGCTCATTGTTGACGCGTATACAAGTATTGTAAATCTCAATTTCTGCAGCCTGGTTGTAAAGATTGTCAGACTAACAAAGTTACTTTCGCATTTATTATAAACTAGTAGCGACCCACGGTTTCGTCCGCGTATTTTCTGTTCCCATAGGAATACGGGGGTAAAATATAGCCCATTTTACTCACTGATAATATTGCTTACCACTGGTGAAAAAAAAAGGTAAAAACAGTCCTGTAGTTTCAGAGCTTATTTGGTAAAAACAAAAATTATTCGTCTTTATGATATTGACTAGCAGCGCCCTGAGGTTTCGCCCGCATAGTTCCCATTTCCATGGTAATATGAAGATAAAATATAGCCTATGTCACCCAAAGATAGTGTAGCTTTCTAGCAGTGACAGAAATTTTCAAATCGGTTCAATAGTTTCGGGCCTTATTGGGTACAAACAAACAAAATAATATTTCCTCTTTGTGATGGTAAAATTATAGCTTGACTTTCTTAATCGTTTTGGGTATGGGCAGGAAAATATTGAAGAAAGCATCATGTCGAACTGTAAAAAATCCACCCTTAAAAGAAACAACAGAGCCTAACGATACAAAATCTCTTCTAACCGTGAACAATGTTGCAGTATACTGCTGAGCCATCGTAAACCTTCAACTTTTACTTGCACCACTTTGTAGCCGAACGTTGCTTTTACGATTGTTGGTTGTATTTATAACAATGTTGGTCACTGTACGCTTTTAAGGATGAACAGGATTTGAAATGGAAATGAAAGCAACCTGTAATATTATTTCCGGCCACTGCAATTGTTCAAAAAGCTTACTTACATTATAAACGCGAAAGTATATATCCTATGTGTTATTCCGGACTATAGTCTACTTCTGCGAAAAATTTCATCCATTTAGTAGTTTTTGCGTAAAAGAGTAATAAACATTAGTAGGATGTATAGCAGAGATAGGATTGCGTTTGACCCCAGTCTCACTTGATATAATGTGCTTCAAGATGGAGCACGCTTGTCTAGAAGTATTCACTCTTGTCTTACATACCCACAAGTTGTAGCTATCAGCAGCCCTATTATGACGTCTTAAATCCATCATGATTTCTGTGTCAGAGAGAGACGGAGTTACACAAGACGAATAGCACTCTCTTTCCCTCACACGAAACATGATAGCATTGGCACTTCGTAATACGGCCACAGGAAACGCAGATTCCAGCAGAGAATTCTACAATCTATATATATGTATAAATAAAACTAGTATTTCGCTTGGGGGCGCGAGTTGCAAGCAACCCGCGGTGTCTTTTTAGTATTTTTTGACTAACAATTATTATTTCCCTGTGAAAATAATAATTTGTGTCAGGTTTCTGACATACACAAAGGGGTTGAAAGAAGGGGGTTGAAAAGGGTTGATTTTTTATTGGCCATATACTCACCCAGATACCCTCTATACAACCCCGAAGACCATTTTTCTCTACAATGTCAAGTTTCTGAGATACGCAAAGGGGTTGAAAGTAGGGGGTTAAAAAGGGTTGAATAGGGTTGAATTTTTTATTGGCCATATACTCATCCAGATACCCTCTATGCAACCCCGAAAACCATTTTTCTCTAAAATGTCAGATTTCTGAGATACGCAAAGGGGTTGTAAAAATGGGGTTGAAAAGGGGTAGTTTATTTTTTCGTTTTCTACTCATCCAAACACCCTCTATACAACCCCGAAAACCATTTTTCTCTACTATGTCAGATTTCTGAGATACGCAAAGGGGTTGAAACAAGGGGGATGAAAAGGGTTGAATATTTTATTCGTCATATACTCTTCCAGATACCCTCTATACAACCCCGAAGTCCATTTTTTTCTACAATGTCAAGTTTCTGAGATACGAAAAGGGGTTGGAAGAAGGGGGTTGAATAGGGTTGAATTTTTTTTGGTCATATTTTCATCCAGATACCCTCTATATAACCCCAAAAACCATTTTTTTCTACAATTTCAGGTTTCTGAGATATGCCAAGGGGTTGAAAGTAGGGGGTTGAAAAGGGTTGAATTTTTTATTGGCCATATACTCACCCAAATACCCTCTATACAACCCCGAAAACCATTTTTCTCTAAAATGTCAGATTTCTGAGATACGCAAAGGGGTTGTAAAAAGGGGGTTGAAAAGGGGTAGTTTTTTTTTTCGTTTTCTACTCATCCAAACACCCTCTATACAACCCCGAAAACCATTTTTCTCTTCAACGTCAGGTTTCTGAGATAAGCAATGGGGTTGAAAGAAGGGGGTTGAAAAGGGGTAGTTTCAGATTTTTCCCATACTCACCCCGACAACTTCTATACAACCCCATAAAAAGTTTTCCCCTCCTAGCACGGCAAGTGGGAGAACAATTATGTCAATCAGTCAGTGAGTGAGTGGTTATTTAATTATATATAATATAACTAGTATTTCGCTTGGGGGCGCGAGTTGCAAGCAACCCGCGGTGTCTTCTTAGTATTTTTTGACTAACAATTATTATCTCTACAATGCCAGATTTCTGAGTTACGCAAAGGGGTTGAAAGTAGGGGGTTGAAAAGGGTTGAATCTTTTAGTGGCCATATACTCATCCAGACACCTTTACAACCCCAAAGACCATTTTTCTCTAAAATGTCAGGTTTCTAAGAAACGCAAAGGGGTTGAAACAAGGGGGTTGAAACAAGGGGGTTGAAAAGGGTTGATTTTTTATTGGCCATATACTCACCCAGACACCCGCTATACAACCTCGAAAACCATTTTTCTCTACACCGTCAGGTTTCTGAGATAAGCAATGGGGTTGAAACAAGGGGGTTGAAAAGGGTTGATTTTTTTATTGGCCATATACTCACCCAGATACCCTCAATACAACCCCGAAAACCATTTTTCACTAAAATATCAGATTTCTGAGATACGCAAAGGGGTTGTAAAAAGGGGGTTGAAAAGGGGTAGTTTTTTTTTCGTTTTCTACTCATCCAAACACCCTCTATACAACCCCGAAAACAATTTTTCTCTTCAACGTCAGGTTTCTGAGATAAGCAATGGGGTTGAAAGAAGGGGGTTGAAAAGGGGTAGTTTCAGATTTTTCCCATACTCACCCCGACACCTTCCAGACAACCCCATAAAAAGTTTTCCCCTCCTAGCACGGCAAGTGGGAGAACAATTATGTCAATCAGTCAATCAGTGAGTGGTTTTTTAATTATATATAATATAACTAGTATTTCGCTTGGGGGCGCGAGTTGCAAGCAACCCGCGGTGTCTTTTTGGTATTTTTAGTAACAATTATTATCTCTACAATGTCAGATTTCTGAGTTACGCAAAAGGGTTGAAAGAAGGGGGTTGAAAAGGGTTGAATTTTTTTTGGCCATAAATTCATCCAGATGTCCTCTATACAACCCCGAAGACCATTTTTCTCTACAATGTCAGGTTTCTGAGTTACGCAAAGGGGTTGAAAGAAGGGGGTTGAAAAGGGTTGAATTTTTATTGGCCATATACTCATCTAAAGACCCTTTATACAACCTCGAAAACTATTTTTCTCTACTATGTCAGATTTCTGAGAAACGCAAAGGGGTTGAAAGAAGGGGGTTGAAAAGGGTTGATTTTTTATTGGCCATATACTCACCCAGATACCCTCTATACAACCCCGAAAACCATTTTTCTCTACAATGTCAGGTTTCTGAGATACGCAAAGGGGTTGAAAGTAGGGGGTTGAAAAGGGTTGAATAGGGTTGAATTTTTTATTGGCCATATACTCATGCAAATACGCTCTATACAACCCCGAAAACCATTTTTCTCTAAAATGTCAGATTTCTGAGTTACGCAAAGGGGTTGTAAAAAGGGGTTGAAAAGGGGTAATTTTTTTTTTCGTTTTATACTCACCCAGACACCCTCTATACAACCCCGAAAACCATTTTTCTCTTCGCCGTCAGGTTTCTGAGATAAGCAATGGGGTTGAAAGAAGGGGGTTGAAAAGGGGTAGTTTCAGATTTTTCCCATACTCACCCCGACACCTTCTATACAACCCCATAAAAAGTTTTCCCCTCCTAGCACGGCAAGTGGGAGAACAATTATGTCAATCAATCAATCAGTGAGTGGTTTTTTAATTATATATAATATAACTAGTATTTCGCTTGGGGGCGCGAGTTGCGAGCAACTCGCGGTGTCTTTATAGTATTTTTTTACTAACTACAAAGGGGTTGAAAGAAGGGGGTTGAAAAGGGTTAATTTTTTATTGGCCATATACTCACCCAGATACCCTCTTTACAACCCCGAAAACCATTTTTCTCTACAATGTCAGGTTTATGAGATATGCCAAGGGGTTGAAACAAGGGGGTTGAAAAGGGTTGAATAGGGTTGAATTTTTTATTGGCCATATACTCGTCCAGATACCCTCTATACAACCCCGAAGACCATTTTTCTCTACAATGTCAAGTTTCTGAGATACGCAAAGGGGTTTAAAGTAGGGGGTTGAAAAGGGTTGAATGGGGTTGAATTTTTTATTGCCCATAAACTCACCCAGATACCCTCTATTCAACCCCGAAGATCATTTTTCTCTAAAATGTCAAGTTTCTGAGATACGCAATGGGGTTGAAAGTAGGGGGTTGAAAAGGGTTGAATAGGGTTGAATTTTTTATTGGCCATATACTCACCCAAATACCCTCTATACAACCCCGAAAACCATTTTTCTCTAAAATGTCAGATTTCTGAGATACGCAAAGGGGTTGAAAGAAGGGGGTTGAAAAGGGGGTAATTTTTTTTTCGTTTTATACTCACCCAGACACCCTCTATACAACCCCGAAAACCATTTTTCTCTTCGACGTCAGGTTTTTGAGATAAGCAAAGGGGTTGAAAGAAGGGGGTTGAAAAGGGGTAGTTTCAGATTTTTCCCATACTCACCCCGACATCCTCTATACAACCCCATAAAAAGTTTTCCCCTCCTAGCACGGCAAGTGGGAGAACAATTATGTCAATCAGTCAATCAATCAATCAGTGAGTGGTTTTTTAATTATATATAATATAATAATTGGAGCGTCTGTTTGTAATATTGAAATAACCGCTTTTACTACATGCATAATATATGCATGTAGTAAAAGCGGTACATACACCAAAATAGCATTTCTTACAATTTTTGTCTGTCTGTCTATCTGTCTGTTTGGTCCGGCTAATCTCTGAAATGAATGAAATGGCTGGGCCGATTTTGATGGGACTTTTATTGGCAGGTAGCAGATGTATTAAGGAGTAACTTAGGTTACTTTTATTTTAGAAAAAACCTTTGATTTTAGAGACACAAAGTAATGTTGCGAAGTCTAAGTACTGTCCAGTACAGCGCGCAGCTCACGCGCATGCCTCCAGTGTGCCGTCACGTCGGGCGCCTCCCACCACTTCTCCGACCAACGAATCAATATCACAAAGAATCGGGGGTTATTAACTATTCCACGCGGATGAAGTCGCGGGCTGAAGCTAGTGGGTCAGTATGAGATAGAAATATTATCAACATTATATTATTAACATAATATGTATTTTATCGTGTCATACCCCATTGTAGGGATCCTAAATTACAATCTCATTCTGTCACTGTAGGCGTCAACGTTTCGCCATATTTGCATTATTAATACATTCCTAATTTCGTTCTCGACACGAAAATAGGAGAATAAATTACATTACATTATCATCTCAACTGCTGAACTGTCTCTACCCTCCATTCATCCGCGAAAAACCTTTTCTACTAAAGTTTCTATACTTCATTATAGGAGGTTTTTGCTAAGGAGTTTTCAATCTAGCGTTCGCATTTCTGTTGTCACGCAGAAATGCTGAGATGGAATTACTCTACTTGTATTTTTCCAAACTATGCCATGGTCGTATTTCAGTATAATCGGATGCAGTTGAATACCAGTATTTTTCGTGGAGCGGCTGCCTACCAGACCTCCACAACACATTAACTAGGCAAAACGGTACTTCTTGGCAATACCAGTATTTTCAGTCAAGTTGTTGCCTCCCAGATCCCTACAACCCATCAACCGGGTAGCACGGTACTTCTTGGCAAGACCGAAGTCAGATTTTCAGGCTTGTGACAATCCATAAAGACTGCCAAAGATCCACAAATGACAGCCAGGACCAACGGCTTAACGTGCTCTCCGTGGCACGGAAGAATCTTGATATTTTTGGATGGTCACCCATCTAAAGACCAACCTGTGCGATCTGTGCGGCTGTTACTATTTAGCCACGAGCACTTTCTTCCCAACTGTGACATCAACGGTGCTTTAAAATTGGTTCAATTGGCCATCTGTACAACCTTAAAACACATTGTTCCGTCCCCTCTACCTTTTTTTTTTGGATGGGAAATCATCAAATGACCCCTCCCGCCCTGGGCGGAGCGGTAGGGAGTGTCAGACTTTTACTGAATAAAACCCACCCGTGATCCTTCTTGTGCCCTTTGCGTTCCAGGGCCGCGGTAACTCTTTCGAACAAATTCCGCAACCCTAGCAGGCACCGACCCTATGGGGCCCCGTCCCTGGTGCTGACGGCTCCTTGAGACGCGCGTGGAACACAACGCGTCGTCGACTCGAGCCTGGTATCGGAACGTGAGCCACCCACGCTCACCGTCCACAGGCATCAGCCACTGCGCAATAGCACAGCGGCCGACTTGTCTCTGGTGGAGGCTGCAATGAGACCATTACTGGCACTCCATTTCAGCCCCCTCCCGAATCTGTACAACCTTAAACCATAATGTTCCGTCCTCTCTACCTACACCACAAAACAACTTACCTCCCACAGCTAAGTCAACTGTAAACCTGACAGTATCCTCACGACCAGTTCGCAGAGAATCTATTAGTCCCCGAGGACTGTTACGACCTACGAACAGACAAGTAAAAGATCATGAATGTGGGTAGTTACATGTTTCCAGCCAGTTTTACGAGTTGACTTATTTTACGAGTTCGCAGTGTAGGTTTTGGTTGAAGTGCTATTTTGTGTCTAGGTACTGGATTGGTAGGTTTCAGGTATTTTGAAACTGAAATGGGCAGGGTGTATTCAGAGCAACGGTTATATTAAAAAAAAAAATTGGAGGTGTTTTCGATAGAATCCGACTGCTATGTAAATGTGAAAATTTCTTAAAAATACAGAAATTTTCCTAAGATTTTAAATATTAACTTGAAATATTTTGTAATTGAAACAATATTTAAAGTAACAAAGAGTTTCATTCTCACAAAGTAAAAGGTAGCAATTTTGTAAATCAACTTAGGTGTGTAAAATCTGAGGAAAATTTCTGTACTTTTAAGGAAATTTGCGTTCCAGGGCTGTGATGACTCTTTCGAACAAATTCCGCAAGCCTAGCAGGCACTGACCCTATGAGGCCCCGTTTTATTTGCTGACATCTCTTTGAAGATTAACTCCTTACAACGAGAGTTCAATAATGCTTTACAATTATTAATTTCTCTGACCGTATTAAACGTACCCTAACTAATTTTATAAACACGAAAGTAATTCAATTATGTTAAAAAACAGATTAATCGGAAACGATTAAATTTGCATAAGATTTATTCTTTACACAACGATTTTCTTTTTCCATAATAAATCGAGCAATTGTAATCTTTTTTCCATAATATATCGAGCAATTGTAATCTAATAAAGATTTATTAGTGGTTAAACAAACTTACCTTGTGACGTTTGACCATAATTATACGAGGCGTTGCATCCTCGAGATTTATATATTCACTATGTAGTCCACTCTTCATTGTACTGGGCATCAAGCACAAGTTTAGAGTAATAGGAATTAAAAAAGAAGGTTTGTTTTGACTTCACTACTTCTTAGTACCACGCCCCACCACCGCACTATGGCGGCGCGCGTGTGCACCCGGCTTGTCAAATCATTGTTTTAGAGCTAAATTTTGCAATGTCATCATATGGGTGTTTTGCGTCAACGCAAATACGGGTAAAAAGGGGTGGGATATAAATCTCTTCGGATGCAACGCCTCGTATAATTATGGTCAAACGTCACAAGGTAAGTTTGTTTAACCACTAATTATACTAAGTCGTTGCATCCTCGAGATTTATATATTCACTATGTAGGATGTTTAGAGCCTACTGCAAAATTTTAGTAAAATTAAAACGTTAGATTACTTATGACTTTTTAATTTTAGACACACTAATCAGTCTAATTTATATGTAACTTAAGTACATTACATAAAGTAACAAAATCAAGTACAATCATAGACTGCTTCCGCAAAGGTACCCTCGTCGCAGTTGGAGGTAAGAGGTCGATTATAGAACTTGGAGAAAACTAAGCTATTTCCAGACCAACCTGCACATTTTTTAATGAGATCTATAGAAAGACCTCGGCGGTGAACTGCCGAAGTCGACGCGTGACGCGTACTGTGTGCCGAAAAAACTTCTGTATTTATGCCGCTTTCTTTCATGATATCCTTAATCCATCTACTTATAGTAGATGGGCTTGCGTTATGTGCAGGTTTCCTGGTAGTTAGAAAAAGGTGTTCAGTGTTCGGTGTTGATCGCAAATGTTGCGTAGCCTCCAAATACGATGTTAGTGTCTTTGCTGGACATACCTGTATTCGATTGGGAAAAAAAGGAATTACCAATACAGGCATGGGACGACCGGGCGTCGATGTTTTAATTAAATCATTGATAGTAATTTTGATATTCAAATCCCCAATTCTTATATTTGATATTCTTATAAGTGACAGAGTCTGGACCTGTTGTCCTGACGACAATGCGAGTAGAACTGCCAATTTTTTAGTTAACTTAACCAATGTTAAATCTTCATTTGGGTAATAATTTGAAACAAAATCTAATATAATATTAGGATCCCAAGTAGTTTGATACTTTGGAAAACTGGGCCTAGATCGAAAAACTCCCCTTAGAAACCGAATAACCATGTCATTCTCGCTAAATATCTTCCCAAATATTAAAGCTAGCGCTGAGCGATAGGTGTTAAGGCTAGAATAATTAGTTCCATTTTTATATTCAAAGGTCAAAAATTCCAACAATAATGGCAAATCATTTTGAAACGGGTCTCTGTTTTTGGCATTACAAAAAAGCCACCATTTCTTTAATGCAACATTATATTGCTTAAGGGAGTTTTTTGATAGTGATCCTATCATGACATTTACAGTTTCTGGGTGTAGTGATTTCCTTGAAAAAGCTGACCTGATAACCGGCACGATACCAGGGTAAGTGTTTTCCATCGTGGGTGAGGTTCCCTGGAAGGAGACAGTAATAAATTACGATCAGGATGAAAGTATATCGGTTCCTGACACATCAGAGATTGAAATAAAGGGTACCATGGTTGGCTTACCCAGAAGGGAACTACCATAATACCGGTAGCTCTGTCGTTAACTATTTTTCGAAGGCATTTTAATATAAGAGAGAAGGGAGGAAACGAGTAAAAGAAGTACGAGCTCCAGTCAACTGTAAATGAATCTACATTAAACGCGAAAGGATCCCTTTTCCATGAGATGTATTTTGTACATTTAGTGTTCAAACGAGAAGCAAAAAGATCTATCTCTGGCTCTCCGTATTTGTCAACAATATCCGTAAATGCTGTGAAAGATAAATCCCATTCCGTATCAATGTTCGACCGTCTGGATTCCTCGTCAGCTTCTACATTATCTTTAGATTTAATATACGAAGCAAAGATGTACAGCTGCCTTTCCTCACACCATTTCCAAATTTGGCGAGTGATTTTATTTAAATGGCTGTATTGAATGCCACCCATCTTGTTGATGTAAGAAATGGCAACTGTATTATCAATCCGTAACAATATTTCCGAATCGCGTAAATCACTAGCGAAGCATTGTAAACCCATAAATGCTGCCTTTAATTCTAAGAAGTTAATGTGATTCTGAGACTCTGTTGAATCCCAGAAACCATTAGCTCGTTCTTCATTACACATCACACCCCACCCTGATAAGGATGAATCAGAGTAAATCTCTAATGAGTATTGACCGCGGCGAATTAAATTAGTAGCTGTCATTATATTTTTTTCCCACCAAATGAGATCATCATTTAAAACATCCGGAATTACCATCTTGCAATCGTAATTATCATTTGATTGTCTTAAAGCTAAACATTTCTCCCTTTCCAAAAGTTTTGTGTGCATCCAGCCATAAGCTATAGCTGGACAGGCAGAAGTTAGTACCCCTAGTAATTTAGCAAATTCTCTGATTATTATTTTCTTTCTTTTAGCCATATCCTTTACAAGGTTCAGTATTTTTTTACGTTTATCTAAGGGAAGGCCTATTGTCATATTCACTGAATTAAGTTCAAAACCAAGGAATTTTTGACATTGACCGGGGATTAGTTGACTTTTTTTGTAGTTGACAACAAAACCCAGATTGATCAGAACATTAGCTGTTTCAATAACGCAGTTAAGGCAGTCAGAGTACGAGCTTCCTAGGCACAGAAAGTCATCTAAATAATTAACAATAAAGAACCCTTTACTTCTGAGATAACTAACAACTGGTTTCAGTAATTTGGTGAAAATAAATGGGGCTGACGAGAGACCAAACGGCAGGCATTGAAATTCGTATATCTGTTGATCCAGCTTAAATCTCAAATATTTTTTAGAGGATTCATGAATGCTTATAACAAAATATGCATCTTTAAGGTCAATGCAAGCCATAAAGCAATTAGGGGACATGAGTTTCGTTGCTGTACGGTAATCCTCCATCTTAAAATGGAAGGTCTCCACAAATTTGTTGAAAGGTTTTAGATTAAGAATAAATCTATACTTGCCATCTGATTTAGGAATGAGAAATATCTTTGATAAGAATTGACCTGGCTTATAATTGCAGGGAATAACTGCCCCTATTTTGAGCAATTCTTTAATCTCAAGTTGTAAATATTTTTTTTCTATATCAGACAAGTCTGTATTAGACGGCTCAAATCTTTGAAAAACTGGTGTCAGAAGCGGAATTTCATATCCAGATATTACCTTTAGGATGGCCAAATCATTTGTTATGGTTTTCCAATTGTCTAAAAAGTTTTTTAACCGACCTGAATGGTTAGATACCTCTACTGGGGTTTGGACTGCGGTCTCGACTGGGTCCTGAATGAGTCTCGCCGACGATCCGACGCTGGCACAAACTTCTTCAACGACGAGCGGTAAGCTGGTTGGCTCCTGGCCCCTCCCCGCCGGCTCCCGCGTTGTGCTTGACGAGGTGGGCCCCTCCAGTTTCCCTGCTGACCCGTGGTTTTCCTGGTCAACGCGGCGTCAGGAGGAGTGTGTGATTTCTTAATTTGGAGGCCAGATTTCTCAGCAGATTTAGATGCTTTAATCTTTTCAGAAAGATTCTCTCCGAAAAGTAGTGAATCTCTTTGCACATTTTGTATAATATCTAAGAATTTTTTATCCAGTGTGTATGTGATCAGTTTCCTTCTATTGAGTGTATTTTCAAAATGCAATTCCAAAAATATTTGATTCGACTCTGATAGACGTCTAATTAGCTCCAACCTATCAACATCTTTTTCTATAAGAGATGATATCAAATTTGTTAGTGCTGCAATACCCAGACCAAGAAGATTTTGGGAGTTCTCTAATCGTCTTTCACGATTTCGGGATGACTCTGATAACACGGCTGCTATTTCAGGATTCAATTTTGGCGCTTTGACTAATTGAAAATTTTCAGGAACTAGGATCCGTTCCAATAAGTCCTTTTTTTGGTCCTTATTAAGACCTTCACATAGAATACGCCCCCATCGTTTAGAGAGTTCATCTTGAATTTGTGGTCCAAAAACTTCTAGTTTCCCTTTAGGGTTCCCCAAAGCCTCTAGGATATCCAAAGGAATGCTGGGATTCATATTTTCAATATCTGTCTCTGCTGAAGCAGTAATGTACTGCTGACTCGTTGATGGCACAGGGTCACCGCCAGCGGTACAGGGAGCCGTCACACTTTGAGATGTTATTGCCTCCGGTAAGCTATTATTCATAGGTGGGTCTTTGTTGTGAATCTCCGCAGTATGAATCATAGATCTAACATTATATTGAGGGCTTGACGCATCCGATTCAATATCCATCGTAATAGGACTATCGTCTTCATAACGAGAGTGCACAGGGCTCCTGTCACTTTGGTTGCAATCTGCCAAAACAATAATGAGCAAAGGTTATGATCGCATCATAACACTGTATTGCTTCATAATATATAAGTCTGACCGTGATCGCATCACAGTACTAAAGAACTAAACATGACTACGATCGCATCGTAGTACTTATGTGCACGACTATGATCGCGTCATAGTACTAAAACACTCATGTTAAAAAATGCAAAAAGTACACCCTAGTGTGTCATGTCAATTATTTAACAAAAAAGCTGTACTGCCACGTACTTGTAGTAAGTTATTTTCATAAATAACTAATTAAATACCTTTGTTTAACATATTTGGAAAAATAAAGTAAAGAAAAATCGAATGTGGGTAGGTTAGGTTAGTACCTGTGAAATTATCACGTTATCTATGTGATCGATGGTACATTTCCTATAGAATTTTAGATAAGATTCCTTGGAATTACTATTAGTGTTAGAAAAGTAACACACCAAAAGAAAACATGAGGTAAATAATAACTTACAGTCAATACTGTCTTCCGAATTATAACGACGTAGACGCTTCTCTAATTTCCGAATTTTCCTCCTTAAATAGTCTTGAGAATCCTTATGTTTTCGTTTACCCATGGCACTTTCACTAACCTGGTTCACTAGACACGATAATGATTTTGTTTAGTTAATTCGATGCTTCGATGCCCGCACAAAATAAGCGAATGATTTGACAAGCCGGGTGCACACGCGCGCCGCCATAGTGCGGTGGTGGGGCGTGGTACTAAGAAGTAGTGAAGTCAAAACAAACCTTCTTTTTTAATTCCTATTACTCTAAACTTGTGCTTGATGCCCAGTACAATGAAGAGTGGACTACATAGTGAATATATAAATCTCGAGGATGCAACGACTTAGTATAATTACATTCTTACGTAGTCTGTAATTTTCTGGTGAGCAATATTCACAAAAATAAGTACAATATACCAACTTCTAATAAGACATACCTATGGCAAATAAATTCCCACAGTCTCGAGTCTTGCTCCACAAGATCAATGAAGAGCAATCATTGAACGCTTTGAAGTAACGCATTGAGCTCACACTGCTTCACCGGTAGTTCACGTTTAGTGCTATATCTAGGTGTATTTCTACTGTGGAAAGCAAAGGATAATCGATAGTCAAGTTTCAGAAATTGACTGTCCACTTTTAAGCGTAATTTCTCGTAAATTGAAACCTTGCTAAAATTGAAACTATATGTCAGATAGGAAAATAAACATACGATAGATTAAAATGACGTTTAATCTTATTGTGATGATTAACAATGATTTATGTGACTGATGTTAGAAAATAATTTTATAACCATCTTTATATAGTCTTTAACTACTAATATTATACGGAGGATTTTTTACCAAATAAGATATATTATATCGTAGTATATATATATATAACATAGGTTATATTTTAGTACCGTATTCTTACAAGAACGAAAACTCCGCGGGTGAAACCGGGGACCGCTAGTAAGCTTATAAATATACTCGTTAATGGTTCGAATGAAAATTAGTTTAGAACTTTATCAAGAAGGAGTTAAAGCGTTGTATCCAAAACATTTGATGCGCAATACGCAACGCCCAACATGTTCAGCAACGTGCAACAACGCGCGACGTTGTCAGCAAGCGCGCAACATTGACAATGCTACTGAAACATGTTGTGCATCATGTTGCATGTCAAACGTTGGATAGTGGATACGCTGCTTTAGATAAATACTAAGATACATTTTTCCGCATGCTTATCCGGTTTCATTAATTTATTTATATTAATTTCCAGGAAAAGGAACATGCAAGTTTGTATTAAAAGTAGTAAACGCTCCAACGAGTTGATTACGTGTTGGTATCTGAGCTTCTAAGAAATATCGTTTAAAAAAATACCGGTCAAGTGCGAGTCGTAATCGATGACCGAGGGTTCCGTAAAAAATTGCCGCTGCTTTGATTACGTGCTATAAATAAAAACTATATTTTTCATGATTTAATTACAAATGATTTTCAGATTTTTCGTTGTACTATTTTTGTATAAAATATATTTTATATTCATAAATTTAGATTCTCTTGACAGTGTCGATATAAACGTTTTATGCGACCACATCGTTAACATAGAAGTTTGAATTTTTCACAGCTTCAAGGGACTGTAGATTTGAATATAAATATGTAGTTTTAATTTCCGAGATAAAAACTTGACAGACAGAGGGACTGATGGACGGACAACAAAGTGATCCTATAAAGGTTCCGTGGTCCCTTATCAGATACGGAACCCTAAAAACAAAAATGACTTGTATTTTTCAGAATCACGGCCATAGCCAAACTTTCATCAATATGATATTTTAACGCTGTTACAAACAAGCCCTGTTGACAGCCGTGATGCATGCTGCATTGAAGACATAACTCTTGGGCTGTTTACGAGGCGGTGGGAAATCGTAAACTTGTCTGGAATATGCTGAGCCGTCGTGTGGGGATTTAGTTGAACTGGATGGGGCAGATTTTGCTGAGTTCAGTTTGATGTTACATTGTTGTTTGAAAGATGCGTTTGAAGAGAATGGTGTTGTGAACTGAATGACAATTTTAGTCACTTTTTGGGTTCCGTACTAGATAGGTTACTATTGGAAACCTTTTAGTAAGTTGCCGCTGTCTGTCTGTCTGTCAGCGGGCTGTATCTCAAGCACGGTAATAGGTAGGCAGTTGATATTTTCACAGAGTGTTTCTAATGTCTTATATTTATCGTATTTCAGTTTTTCTGCTGTCGTATATTAGATAAATATTTATACATATTATTTTTAAATTAATTAAAGAAAAGGAGCTCCCACACAAGAAATGTTTCTTTTTTCGGTTTATGGTACGGAATCCTTCCGTGTGCGAGTCCGACTTGCACTTAGCCGTTTTTTAAGCAAAGGTTGCATTTGAAATTGCAATTTCAATGTGAACGTTGCTTGAAAAATAGTAGACTAGGGATGTTTCCTGAATGAAAAATATGATTCTATTTAGTCTTTTAGTTAGATTATCGAAAAATATTGGACACGTATTCTTTATCAAATCTATAAAAATTGCCGAAGATAAAAAGCATCAAAGATCAGGAGTGGGGGCCAGTGACATCACGTCGTTGTACAAATTGTAGCGAGTAGTGACGTCACACGAATATTAGAACCCACTGTATCGTCTTCATTTTTTATTTACGTGAAAAAAAATACGAGTCCAATACTTTTTGTATATGTATCTGACAGACTTATTAGAATTTGTTAGTCAACTACCTTATTGACCCTCTGGTATATGTAGGTTCATCTGCCTAGCCTTTTCCCAACTATATTGGGGTCGGCTCCCAGTCAAACCGGATTTAGCTGAATACCAGTATTTTACGTGGAGCGGGTGCCTACCAAACCTCTACAACCCATTAACTGGGAAATACGGTACTTCTTAGCAAGACTGGAGTCAGATTTACTGGCTTCTGACAATCCGTAACGACTGCCAAAGATGTACAAATAACAGCCGGGAGCAACGGCTTAACGTGCTTTCCGAGGCACGGAGGAAAGTCGGTATGTTAAGATGGTCACCCATCCACAGACCAACCTCGGCAAGCGTTGCTAAACCTTGAAGATCGACCCATGCGGCTGTTAGTCTTTAGCCACGAGCCCTCTGGTATAGGTTATAGGATTAAAATAACAGAGAGTGCAGCTGTGTTGTGAACTTGAATATTTTCCGTGTAAGTGGCTTGTCTCCGCTACGAATCATCATCAGCTACAAGACGTCCACTGCCGGACCTAAGCCTCTCCCAACTGTTGCCATATCGAACTTATTGTGCGAATCGCATCCATTGGATTTCCGCGACCTGTTCCAGATCCACATTTTAGAAGTTCACTATGTGAGTTTATCCACAGGAGCTCTTGGCTAAACAATAACAACCACACGGTTTTTTTTGACGTCACCACTCGCAGTTCAGCACACTAAGGTTGGTTACTGCTCAACCGGACAATAACATCCGCACGGGTCGATATTCAAAGTTAAGCAACGCTTGCCGAGGTCTGTGGATGGGCGACCATCTTCACATACCGAGTTTCCTCTGTATCTCGTAAAGCACATTAAGCTCTTGGTCCTGGCTGTCATTTATAGATCTTTACTAGTCAGTGAGAAGCCAGTAAACCTGACTCCAGTCCTGCCAAGAAGTACCGTGTTACCATATAGAAGTACAGAGATGAGTCACCTTGACTGAAATTCGTTCAGATAGGCTACTACAGTCAAAAGTTTGGACATGTGAGGGCTAGAAAGACAGCTTTGTAGTGGGTTCCTGTTTGGTAACCTTTAGATTCAAAACCCTAAAAATTAGAAGCATAATACCAATAGGGATGTTGCCTGAGTAAAAAATATATGACTATGTTTAGTCCGTCAGTGAGATTATAGAAAAATATTAGACAAGTATTTTTTTCCTTTATCAAATCTATAAGAACTGACGAAGATAAAAAGCATTAAAGATCAGGAGTGGGAGCGTGTGACGTCACGGCTCGGTAAAAATTGTAGCGAGTAGTGACGTTACACGAGTTTTCAACGTACTGTATCGTCTTCATTTTTTGTTTATGGGAAAAAAGAAAAAATACGTCTCCAATATTTTTTGGAAATTTATCGGACGGACTAACCAGATTTTTTAGTTAACTACCCTATGCTTTATGTCTCAAAAAATATTCAGTGAACACAGGACTCTAAACTTCAAACTGTTACGCTTTTTAAACTAGCCAAAATAAAATTATTTCACAGATTTACGCTACAGAAAAGCGTGTATGAAAATTCGGTACAAAAGAATCTGGAAAAGTCTCTCAGTTTTTATAACACAACACCTGAAAATGCAGTAAAAACTCAGCGGCGGCGGTGTCTTTTTCAGAATCTTTATATAAACAAACAGAACAAAAAGCCTCTTCTAGCATCTACAGATTGTGTTGACCTATATCTGAGTTCCTCTGTTGACTTTCTTTGTTCTTCGCGATAGTTTGTCTATTGTTCTTAGACTGTACTGACACTATTTGGATCGAATTATTTTTAAATGTGGAGGTGAAAGGATATTTTTCTGAAAAAATAGTCGTATTAAGTCCCTCAGTCAGATGAGCAAAAAATATTGGACGCGAGTTTATTGCTATTGAAACAAAAAACCGGGCACGCACGTAGGGTTACCGTACCTCACCTCCTTCTGCGAAGCGGTAATTCTAGCGAAGGAGGAGGCGAACCACGTGCAAGAGAGGCAAACCTAACGCTCCAGCCGCCGCAACAGAAGAAGACACCCCGGGCGTCAGGAAACGCAGGGTGATTCCCAGCCACCGTAGGGCCTGCGGACGGCGAGCTACGGGTGGCTTGTCGTCCGATTGCAACCAGGCCCGGGTCGATGGCGCGTCGTGTTCTACGCGCGCTTTAAAGAGCTGTCAGCAACGAAGAATGGGCCCATAGGGTCAGTGCCTGCTAGGGTTGCAGAATTTGTTCGAAAGACTGACCGCGGCCCTGGAACGTAAAAGGCACAAGCAGGATCACGGGTGGGTTTCAGTCTGTAAGAGTCTGACACTCCCTTCCGCTCCGCCCAGAGCAGAAGAAATCTTTTTATGATTTCACATCCAGGAAAAAAAGTCTTACCAAGAAGTACCGGGTTCGTTAGGCAGCCGCTAAACTCAAAATTCAGAATTTTCAGCTGAATCCGGTTTGACTGGAAGCTGACCCCAATATAGTTGGGACAAGGCTAGACTTATAATTAAACTCCTTCTCACATAATTTTGATACTGAAGAATGAATTGTACCAGCTGTGAGTTTTCCTAACCTAAAAGTGCAAACTAGCAAAATATGTGCTTTTCTTAACGTATTTAGTAATAATGTAAAAATGAGGTATGTAATAAAAGACTTCCTGACTCTTTATACCTCAGTTTTAGATTCAGTTTAATTTATTTGAAAAAAAAAATGTGTCGATAATATACATGGTATGATGCTTATTATAGGTGTTACAAAATATTCTTTGGCTCAACATGTTTGACCACGGCTAGTGTACAAATGTGCTTGAATATAGTATTCATGTCTTAGTAACAGGGTCGGGACCCTATTACTAAGGCGTTTTTACGCTTTGAATACGGAACCCCAAAAATGAAGACTTTAAACAGCGTTGTTATTTCGCGTGACGCCACATAGGTACACTACTTTCCAGTTAGTGACGTCACCAGCCCCCACCTTTTGACCTTTGATTTGAAAAAGGAAAAACGACTTGACAAATATATTTTGGCGTGACGTCTTGGAGGCGTTCATGACGCATTGTTCGGACAGGAAACACACCGGGAAAAGTGGGAGGCTATGAGAGAGAGCTTTGCCCAGCAGTGGGACAATATAGGTTAAAGAAAAAAAAATTATTATTTTTCTATCCAGAAAAAACCCTATTTGCGAATTGGTTTATGTTATAAACTTATAAGTAAGTAATAAGTTTTTAACTAGCCTCATAAAAGAAAGAGGTTCGCTTTTATGTTGACTATCAAGTGTGGTTATGCCTTAATTAACATACATGTATAAAATAATATTTTTTTTGGATGAATATTGCCGAGGGTCGAGATGAATGACTTGCGATTGGAGTAATGTGTGTCCAGCAATGGACTGTAATAAAAATTCTTATCATAGTGTGGTTGATTAAAACCCTAGGCTCTTGTCTATTGGTAATTCTTTTTTAAATTTAACTAAGGTTTACAAGCGTTTCTTTACCGTGACTTTACATATTATTCTCTGTTTAAATAGTTAGCTGTACTTAGTATGAATGCCTTCAATACTATACTAGGATAAAAAATATATCTATTTTAACATTATAAGGCCGAAGATTTTTTTGTTTGTTTGCTTTTTGGTTGAACGTGCTAATCTCAGGAAATGTTGGTTCAACGAAGGCTGCACCGGAGCATCAATGAAAAATATTGCAAAACAGTTTCTCTCACTGTCACGCAGACGAATTTGCATTTTTTACGAGTATATAGTATGAGTATTACCAATAATAATGACTAAATTCAACAATCTTTCCTAAAAAACATCATCAATTCGAATAAAAACCACTTAGAAGTTCCTTACAAAGATTCATCTCCCCGTATCTTGGAACCGAGCACTGAATGTCATAAAAAATGGCCAATTTAAGTCATTACACATACTTATAGACACATCTACCCATAAAAAACTCCGCTTTTTCACCATCAGACCGACAAAGGGAAGTAGCACCAAATAAATGATCCCACGGGAGGATTGATGTCTGATACATTCCTATACAAAAGAATCCCGTATAAATCGTTTCTTTTAGTGATATTAATATTAGAGACTGAAATACGAAGACGACAAGCGTTAGGCAGTGGTTCCCAATCTTTGTTTGATTCTGGACCTCTATATATCTATATTAGGTTTTGGATTTCACACTTAGTCCAAATATTGGACCACTGTGCGCTAAGGCGGCCTTCACTCCAACGAGCCGACTCCCGAAGCAGATCAGTCCATTTCTGTAAGTGAATTCGGTGTCCCTATTGTTTGGCTTCGTATTTCGGCTACACCTGTGCACTCAAGGAGCATGTGCGATACCGTTTCCTCCTCCTCCATGCACGCTCTGCATAGAGGACTGTCCATGATACCTATCGTGTATAGGTTTTTGTTCAGTGAGCAGTGTCCGGTGATAGTCCACGCCACCATCAGCTGGCTGTCTCTATTCATGCGTAGAAGATGCCTGGTTAGTTTCCAGGATGCTGGAAATACCACATTGGTTTATTTTTTGTTAGGGACCAGATATCCAGAAGGAACGAGACTGTGTGATTCTTTAAATAAACTAATATTTATATATATTTAAAACTTGTAGCATAACTAGACTTCAAACAACAAACTGTCAATAAACGAAGAAACAATCAAAACACAGACTTCCGAAATTAAAGTTATTTTAAAATTTGTTGTTTTTTATTTGGAAGTGGGTTGTACTTTTTTGGAAAAAAATGTTATACAAATAAATACATTATTCCCATAGTGAGTGGTTGCACCATAAACAGCTTAGGGAATTACTTTGTGTACAAGTAGTTCATCTGCAAACCAGCTCACACTTAAATATCTAGATTTTATCGTCCGGAATCGTACGGACCAGCTCGGAAAAATACTGTTCCAAACAAAAATCATCATCGAAATTGATTGACAATTGGAAAAAATTTCGCCCTGGTCGTAAATATAATTTCAACTTAAATTCAGTTACATCAGAAACTTGAAATCAGTTTTCATCAATGACATTTTTGAGGTGATAAGATGGATATTTTAAATCTTTCGCGGATCACATTTTGGTCCCTCGCGGACCACCAGACATTGCTATTGAAATGCGAATGTGAACGACGTTTAAAAATGAGTAGAATTGTCTCTCAGGTTGGGAACCACTGCGATAGAGTGAGATAAGTATAGGCTGTCAGTTCCCGCTACAGTTGAGAGGAAGAAATTTATTATTTTGACAAGACTAAGAGTGGCCTATTTATTTAAACGGTATCATAGTGATGTACCTACTTATATAAATGTAAAGTAGGTTATTAATGGCACAGTTAGGGAAACTGCTGAAATGTAGAAAATGGTTCTTTTATTGTAGTAGAGATTATAGTCATTGTAGTTTATATTATAATAATAATAATAATAGTTTTATTTCAGACACAAAGTATCCATATGGTGTTAGTAAACAAAAAGATAACTTATTACCTAGTGTTAGTAAAAATCAACCTCCGCACAAACTGCTGTACTATCGGAGAGCCGCAGCTCTCAGCTACAGTTTTCAGGATGCTGTTCTGACTGACCCTCACTCTCCTCAGTAGCGTCCTTTGTGGATAAAGATTTTCTTATTTCTGTTTACTTGAGCGTACTTACTTTAAAAAAAAAAAAAAAAAAAAAAAAAATACAAACAAATTGAGAACCTCCTCCTTTTTTAGAAGTCGGTTAAAAATACGATTTATTAACGAACAATGATTGAAAGAAATGTTGTTAATTCCAGAGATTGCTATATAAACATAAAAAAAAAACAGAGCAATCTTTTGTTAGCGATTATAAGGTAAACAATAGACAAATCGCTGAACATACTAGCAAAATACAAATAGACGTACTGTATGTTTGTAATTTCTACAATAAGATGATCCCGTTATTGCGTTGTTTTTCATTCCTAGGCACATATGTATTATGCATATAATGCAACACGGCATCGCTATATTTCCTCACCTTTATTAAGTTCCAAACACATTAAATCAACTCAACTCCTGTACTGCAATAATTTGTCGAAACATATTGTTCTCCCTTAAATATCACCCCCTCATAGGACAACCATACGCACACTAACATATCACATCGGATATATAACGACAGTTTTATCACCACACAACGATATTATTAAAAGACATCATTCCGAAATGCCTACCATAAACAACACATTTACGACGTGATTTCAACCATATCTAACCATACATCTCTCTCTTGTACGCATAAGTATTGGGTATAGTCCCTTCTCGCTCATCCTTAAGTGTTCCGAATTTAATTTGGCTAAAAGCAACAATTTATAATCTTGCGCGGGAACGTCATAACCTACAATTTTGCAAGTTTACTTCTGCAGACAACAGTGGCGCTAGTAGTCTTTACAAAAGCAGCGAAATTGTATGAGTTGTTTTTAGTTCCAAATTTCGCCGCTGGTTTATTAAATTTTGCGGAATGTGAGGTTTTGTGCCAAAATGCGTTCAGGAGTGTGTTTTAGGTATTCTTTTTTTGTTTTGTTTTTATTCTTTGTTTATTGTTACTGTTTTAAATTTTTACAATTTCGTGCGAGAGGAGTTATCTTTGCATGAAACATGCGTAAATGGGGGATTGTGAGCGTTTTAACACGTCGTTTGCGCGAGTATTGTGCCAAATTATTTTTGGAGTTTCAATCGAATGTTTTCGATAAAAAGTAATGTTTACGGATAATGTTCGTACTTTTATCTCCATTTGAAATAGCTTTATATCATTAAATTATTGTTTATTTAGTATAAGTACTGCCGTATAAAATTTAATCAACATATTGAACGTATTGAATTAACAGATATCCCGTTTTTGAAATTCTAGATTTAACTATATATTTTTTTAATATAATACTAGCGACCCGCCCCGACTTCGCACGGGTGCAATATAAATACTAATGTTTTCTATGCTATAATATACATGTATTATACATATAAACCTTTCTCTTCAACAACTTTATCTATTAAAATAACCGCATCAAAATCCGTTGCGTAGTTTTAAAGATTTAAGCATACATAGGGATATAGGGACAGAGAAAGCGACTTTATTTTATACTATGTTGTGGCTTACACATCTGTCTTGAAGAGTGCGGTAAAGGCATTACTTATATTATCCTAACAATCGAAAGTCAAACAATTTTTCCTGATACATCTGCTCAGTAAGATGGCAACTTAATATCATCCAATCTTACTTCACACTCTAGATGCATGTCACACAAACTGAAATCCCTAAACATAAAACCAAGATGGCGTCCGTCACCTCTTCACAAATCTTACAATGTAACAACACTAACATTTTTACCTTCACTTAACTTTAACAGACGAGATAAGCTCATAGCTCCCGAAAATTGCATTTGAGTTTATGTTTAAATAAAATGAGTAATGAATACGTAATGGGCCATGACTTACCATTATGGCCCATCGCGTTTGATAACATTGTTGTAGTCGAAATTAGTAAAACTTTCGCTAACACACTTGAAGTTTTTAAAGATTGTGCATTTATTTTGTTTCAAAGTCCGGGCAGTAACCCGCCTTAGTGTGCTGAACTGCGAGTGGTCCCGTCAAAAAAAAAATGTTGTCACTGTCTATCTAGTGTCAGTGATGGATGTCACGCCATAGACAAAGGTTAAACTGTGTTCTGTTTTATCTGTGGTGTTACCAGAAACTCGTGGTAGTTGATATCCGATACTTATACATATATCCGATAGTTTTAGTTGATAAGTTATTTTCTTTTAAGTTTTTTCTGCGTGTTTCTGTCGGAATAAACGTGTCTACTTTCTTTTTTCTTTTTCATTCTATTCGTTCTGATTTTTTTAACGTCAAGAGTGTATAGATTAGTACTAGGCGAGTGTTCCCCACTGTCAACCACGAAACATTTTGCATCAGAGGGCTTACTGCGAGTTCACTAACGTACTCGGTCGCGTTTACGTAAACGTTCGCTTATGTCAAATTTTATAGAAAAAGTTTGATGGTACTGCCACCAGACGGCACTTCGTTAGGTCCCCTCATCACTGTCGCCACATCTATCGGTCCTAAGCGTCTTGCATCCTACGGGTCCACGATCTTGACACCATCATCGCCCGCCGGCCCAAGCAGCGTCTTGTCACCACTTCAGAAACTTCAAACCCTATCGCCTAAACCTTTTCTGCGAGCAACGTGCTAACTGAAAATCTGGTCAAATCGTAGTAATGTTGTAGTAATGCAGAACCAAGAAACATCGGCTAATTTTCAAAAGTTACTGCAGAAAATATCAAAATTAATTACAAATCTAATGAACTCTTCCTTCATAAACTTTTAGAACTCAAATAAGTTACTGTAAAGTTTTATTTTCAGTTATTTCCCAAACTTATCACACTGCAGTGAACGACCAAGTTTTAATCGAAGACCTAACTGTAAATTTGAACGGTAATAAGCTTTAAACTTTGGTCCATCGAACTTCTTTTGATTTTCCTTAAATTGGTCTTGTAATTTAACGTCTGAGGATACCTACGGTTTTCGAGCAAAATGGTTGAAATAAGTGAGTATGGTGAAATTGGTGCTTTCAACATTTCTATTATAGACATGACTAAAATCCCGTGAGTAGAGTTTAACTCAAGTTATTAATCAAACTTGAATTGAGAAACCGCCTTTATTAACCCAATAATAAAAGTACCTACTCTCGATGGATTAAATTCAGAGGACCTCGTAGCGATATAATAGGGTATTTTACAGAAAAAATGTAATTGGTCCGTCTCGTAGATTTCCAAAAAATATTGGATTTGTATTTTTTTTTCAACGTAGTGTTTGACGTCCTCAGGCACGGTGGAGTGTCGATTTGCGCAGGACGGCTGGCAGAAACTGGATGCGAGAAGCCGAAAATAGATCTAAGTGGCGTGCAATTGGAGAGGCCTATGTCCAGCTGTGGACGGCAACAGGCTGTTGATGATGATGACGATTTTTTCTTTTTTCAAGTAAACAAAAAATGAAGACGATAGTTCATCGAAAATTCACGTGATGTCACTACGTGCTATGATTTGACTAGCGACGTGACGTCACCAGCCTCCGTTCTTGAACTTTGATGCTCTTTATCTTTCTATATTTTATGTATTGAAATGACAAATTAAATAGAATTATGATTTTTTATCAAGTAAAATACCCAATTAAAGCCACACAAGTCTTATCTTCCAGGTTAAGCAATGTTTGCCGAGATCAGTCCGAGGACGGATGATCATCTTAATATACAAAGATTCTTTCGTACCTCGGAAAGTACGTTTAGCCGTTGGTATCGACTGTCATTTGTAGGTCTTTGACTAACGTGTCGTTGTCAAAAGCCAGGAAGTCGGAGATGCGTCTTGTTAAGGGATTTTAGGCTAATTGGATGCAGCAATTTCCTGACCTCCACAATCCAGTCACTGGACAATCCGATAAGCCTAAGCAAGCACCTAAAACCACAAAACCCTAAAAAGTCACACCCACTAAAGGCGAAGGGAATGACTCCATACATTCCTGGGCCCAGATGTTAACTGAATAAAACTAGCCATATTTGTAAGAAGATATAATACCAAGGCCTCACTGAAAATTTGGTGAAATTTGACTATCAAGGAACCAATTTATATGAATTTTAGTAAAAGTTTTCAACTAGTTAACTGCTGGGCCCAGAAGTCCCCTTCTCCTTTCAGTTTACAAATACCCAATTACCATAATGATCCCCACAGATTTTCCCTTCAAAACGTATCAACTAGCTTGCACTTGATAAAATCTAATTCAACGTATAAATTTTGTACTACAGCTAGTTCGAACGCTTTGACACAACAACAAAGTTTGCAACATGGCGGACTGATTTTCAAATCAGTTTTACTGTATTAAACTAAGTTTGTCTTTGAAAAACATACTGAAGGTAGTTTGTTGTTCTTTATGGTAATTTTTCGGGTTTTAGAAAGGTTAATTTAGAGGTTAGTCGAAGGTTAGGTGCATTTGAAATATTTCTAAAGAGAACACGTTCGTCGAACGGCGCTATGTGCCTAAATAGTACCTACAATATCTCGGTATTTGATAATCATGCCCTGTTTTGAAGCTCTTAAACAAACATCTAAGTAACTACTACGTATTCATTGAAGACAGGTCTTGGGATATTGGGTTGCGGATCTTGTTCGAAAGAGTCACCCCGGCCCGAGAACGCAAGGGGCAGTAGGCGGAACACCGATGGGTTTTAGTCAGTAAGAGTCTGACACTCCCTTCCGCTCCGCCCAGAGTGGAAGAAGTCATTTGATGATTTCCGGTCCAGAAAACAAAAAGGATAATTACAAAAAACATTTTAAAAAGTTTTATTTTTCGCTTTTTAGTGGTACACCCCCAACTTAACGGACCAATCACTTTGGTGTAAAGAATAAACAAACATGCAATTTCAGCAATCCCGAACGATTTCCTTTAATTTATGGAAGAGTTCCGTCTCCTATCATCTCTGTTCTTCATCAGATCTTCAGTAATCTAGAAAGGGACCACGTTCAAATACTAAGATGCTCTTCCAAACCATCGTACACATTTTTTTTTTTACATCAACAATAGGGAATAAGAACGTCGTCAATGTAAACTTACGGCCGAACCCAATAACCGATCTATTACATACTGGAGATAGAAAAACAAATGAAACAACAGAAAACCTATATAATTTTTGGCCATAAGCCACACATTATTAGGGATAACTCAAATACTAGTCGTTAGTTCTCAATCAAATTTAAATGGAACCACACGACAAGCACCTGCTTTCGAATATAAAAATAATCATGAAAATCGGTACACCCAGTACAAAGTTATGAGGTACCAAACATAAAAAAATATCTATTTTATTTTTATTAAAGTAATAGGGATGTTTCCTGAGTAAAAAATATATGATTATGTTTAGTCCGTCAGTTAGATTATAGAACATGTTAGGTTATATTTTCAACCGACTGTCAAAAAAGGAGGAGGTTCTCAATAGGGTAGTTGACTAAAAAAAATCTAATTAGTCCGTCGGATAGATTTCCAAAAAATATTGGACACGTATTTTTTCCTTTATCAAATCTATAAAAACTGACGAAGATACAAAGCATCAAAGATCAGGAGTGGGGGCTTGTGACGTCACGGCTCGCTAAAAATTGTAGCGAGCAGTGACGTCACACGAGTTTTCAACGCACTGTATCGTCTTCATTTTTTGTTTACGTGAAAAAAGAAAAAATACGTGTCCAATATTTTTTGGAAATCTATCCGACGGACTAATTAGTTTTTTTTTAGTCAACTACCCTATTGAGAACCTCCTCCTTTTTTGACAGTCGGTTGAAAATATAACCTAACATGTTCCAGCTGGTGATTGGTATTTTTGTGACACGACTGGGAACAGATCAGACATAGGACCAACGTACCTACGTGGTTTTCGAGCCACGGCAACTCTGTAACTCCGGCCTGCTACTGAGAAATTCCCAATGGGAAATCCATACTAATTTCCAGACCTTGGTTTGAGTCCCATAGAAACCACGGTCAATGGAAATAATGTTTCATTCTCAATCTGTTTGCCATAAGACACAGGCATATAACAACGGAATACTTTTACAACTAGATCGAGTTATGTCGGAATTTTCGCTCGATTTGACAAAAGTACCGATAGCACATTTCATAGTAAGTACATATATATAATATATATATATATTTGTTTCCCTTTAATATTTGGGCTCTAGTGTTGTCAACAAATTCGGTTATCGGATAAATCTCGATTTTTCGGGTATTCTGCTGTTCTACGAATTTACTTTTGCGGATCAATGTACAATTTCATGGTTAAAATCTTTTGTTATTTTTGATAAAATACTTGTTAGATTGATTGCTGATACACAGCAGCTATAGTGATAAAGTTATATCAATTTACAAAGAGAAAATATACATAAAGGGGTTATTTTTTAATTTTCTAATTAATTAATATTTTTTTAATTAATCTATTCATACTAACTTATCGTTTGAATTAGTACATTCAAACGATAAGTTAGTAGTGAACTCACTGCGGATCGGATGAAAATGATCACCTTCCATTTATAATGCGAGTACTTTAATCGGAAGTCCTCATACAGGTTTCAGCGGAATGAACGCTTTAGATTTGTACGATGTCTGTGTTAGTTATTGTTAGTTATTATCACCGTAGGCGCGGGCCTGCGGATGGCGAGCTATGGGTGGCTCGCCGTCCGATAGCAACCAGGCTCGAGTCGACGGCGCGTCGTGTTCCACGCGCGCCTCAAAGAGCCGTCAGCAAAGAAGACGGGGCCCCATAGGGTCAGTGCCTGCTAGGGTTGCGGAATTTGTTCGAAAGAGTCACCGCGGCCCTGGAACGCAAAGGGCACAAGCAGGAACACGGGTGGGTTTTAGTCAGTAAGAGTCTGACACTCCCTTCCGCTCCGCCCAGAGCGGGAGAAGTCATTTGATGATTTCCCATCCAAAAAAAAAAAAAAAAGGTTTCAGCGGAAATAATACCTCTCACACAAAATTCCATCAATACAAAGACTCTAATAATATCATCATTCCACAATAACTAACACAGACATCGTACAAATCTAAAGCGTTCATTCCGCGAATAACTCGGGTAGCCTTCCGGGAATCCAAATTCAAATTTCGATCCAGACTATTTCGGATATCCGAACCCGAAAGTACCCGACAGCTATACAACCCTATTTGGGGGAACGATACAATCAAAAATGGCCTCAGTTTCTATTGTCATAAAGTAAGGATTGGTATGGAGTTATTATTTACGGTTGCCACCTAAGTTTACGGGTCATTACGTAAGCAATAACTTGCAGGGGGTAATAAAGCTACAACCCTATATTAAGAGCTTCATTGACGATCCGTTACTGTGTGCGGAGGCCTTAACTAAAGTTTTCTATGTTATTCGTTATTTTTGTGCGTGTTTTTAACAACTTGTCAAGTGTGTTCACGCGGTTTTGAGTTTATTGTTATGGGCTGGTTTGAAGGCTCTTTTTCAGCGTTTTTATCGTTTTACATAAAACAAAAGCTTTTATGACATAACGAGTATTTTTTGACAACTGTACACATTCCTCTCTAGTACTTCTTTTTTTTTAAATAATGAACAAATTACTTTACATAATAATATAATCATAATGTTGTGACACAGGCCTCCTCTCTAGGAGAGGGAATGGGCCGTAATCTACCACGCGGGCCCAGTGCGGGTTGGTGAATGTTTGTGACATTCACCAACCCGCACTGGGCCCGCGCCCGTCTTCGATGTTTTGGTGCTAAGACATGCCGGTTTCCTCACGATGTTTTCCTTCACCGTTTTGAGAGCAGTGGTGATGAAATTTTACACAAAGTAATGCGCCTGACTGTGTTTGAACCCGCAACTTTCAATTCGTAAGTCGGGGCCGTTACCACTCGGCCACCACTGCTCTCAATAATATATAATGATCTACTGATTTTACTCGTCCTGATAAATGTATTTGGAGTATTTTCACTGTGCGCTAAGGAGTGAAATTTCTAGCCTGTGTTCCCTGATAGCTGTAAAGTCTGTTTTTGTGAGGAGAAATAAATAAAAATATTATTATTATAGCTATCATCTGTGTGTTTTCGACAAGAGTGAACTGATTACATTTAGGTAAGCGTGCTCCATCGTCGACCACACCATCTTTCTCCATCAGGTAAGATTGTGGTCACACGCGAACCTATCTATACTAATATTATAAAGATGAAAGATTTGTATTTTTGTATGTAACGAATAAACTCAAAAAGTACTGGACCGATTTCAAAAATTCTTTCACCATTAGGAAGCTACATTTACCCTGAGTAACATAGGCTATATTTTATCTCCGTTTTCCCACGGTTACGGGAACTACGCGGGTGAAACCGCGGGGCGCTGCTAGTCAATAATAAGAGGAACCTGAAAATGAAAGCCAAGTGTGGCTGATGGACAAACGCTGAAAAACTAAACATTACTTTCTAAATTAGATAATATTTGTTAGGGTACCGTACCTCAAAAATAAAAATTGGAAACCAACTGTCTGTCTGTCTGTCAAGACCCTTTATCTTCGGGTTGAAAATATTTTTAGGTCTACAGTACCTTGAAGCTGAAAAATCAAACTTCTAAATCAATGTAAAACATTGATAGGGTCGTCGTTTGTGCCGCAAAAATGTACATTTCGACACTCTCAGGGGACTCAAAATTTTTAGAGTATTTTCCGTTGACTTAGAACTAAGAAATTTTGCAAGTAGATAGACCTAACAGTTCAAGTACAAGATTTCCAAGGTTGGCGTAGTAGTTGAGTGATTGACTGCTGCCGTACGTGTCGTGGGTTCGATTCCCGCACGGAACTAATATTTGTATGGCCTGCATATATGTAGTTGTTCCGGGTGTGGCTGTTTTTGTATGTGAGATTGTATATTTATATACGCACCCAATACACTGGAGAAATTCCTAGTGTGAGTCAAAGTTACTTTTTTTAAAGAAAAAGAAAAGAAACGGTACTTCTTAATAAAATTAAATAGTTGTCTTGCCTAACTAAAGACACAAGTAGCAATTTAAAACTTTATTAACTATGTGTCAACCGTTTACTTAAAACCCGGAATATGCAGATAAACATATCTAACAATATAGATATAAGCACCAATCAATTGGTAAAAGCAGAAACGGTAAAAGCTATTGTATCATAAATGTACCAGGCGAGCAGGAGTCGTAAAGACATGTTTTATACCTTCGCGTAAAAATTCAGAATGGCCGCTTTATTTGCGATACAACGATCTTCATTTTATTTGTCGTTCGACAACTTAGAATTGGACAAATCTCAACCTTATGCTGGCCTAAATAGAGTCGTTAAGGTGTGAATTGATCGGTTTTCAAATTTTTGTTTTGCAGAGCGTTTTTATTGCGTTTAATGTGCGTTTTTATTTCAGTGCGTTTCGGTTTGATGCTAGGGGTAGTGGAGGAAAGCGTGGAGATATCGAATGTAATGAGAATGAAGGAAATGTAGGAGTTTTCCTTAAGATTTAAAGGTTCAATTTCGGAGTAATTGAAATAGCTTTCGAGTTGCACGGGACAGTGATGACCGATTTGTGAGGATGTGATTTTTTTCCCTACTATCTTTACAATTAAAGTTGCTTCATTTTTTACGTAAAAAATATTTTATTATGAAACCAGATTATCCAAAACCAGAGTCGAGATAAAGTGACATTAGGCATTACGGCGATCAATTGCCGCTTGACATGTAGGTGATGCGTGTGCCAATACATTTTGGAATTTTAAACAATAGGGTTTTACAAGATAGAAAAATAATTATTCTATATCTTGTCTTTCCGTTATATTTTTAAAAAATATTGCATAGTATCGTTTTTTTGCAATTTTAAATCGATAAAAATTATAAAGATAAAAAGGCATGACGATTTAGCTAAAATTGTAATAATTGTTTTCATTTTATGCTTACGTGGAAATGAAAAGATATGTATAATATTGTTAGAAAATCTCTCTGACGGACTTCTGACATATTTTGTCAGAAGAAAAATAGTCCAAACCATCTTTTTTCTGTATGGGAAGTAATCAAATGACTTCTCCCGCTCTGGGCGGAGCGGAAGGGAGTGTCAGGCTCTTACTGACTAAAACCCAACCGTGATTCTTCTGAATGGATGGCTTCGATCAATCGATCGATTAGTGTAATTCCCTTTGGCTATACCCACAGGCATGTAACTGTATTATAGAGCACACAGAATTGAGATATATACTTGCAAGATCTTTAAGTAAAAGATTTCAAAGGATGGTTTTTGGGGGGGATTTCGGGAGATTTTTTTGGGGATTTTTTTTTTACTACACCCAACAAATATATGTTTGTAGATACGGTTCAGGAGACATCTCATTTTAATTTCAGAATTAAATTACTTTATATCCATGCCAAAGAAGTTTCTTTGAATCTTGTACAACTACTGAACTAAAAGTTTTTCATATTTATGAATGTTGGCTACTCTTGTATGGTTGTTTTCTGAAATAAAAGACTAGAATTAGATATTTTTTAATCGTTACATTGCCAGACAAAAGTTGTTCCCATAAAGTAAAATTTTCATAAATACAGCATTTCATATTTTCCATGATCAGTGTCAGGTTTGCAAGTAGAGCAGAAAAAAAAATTGTAAGTGAAACCTTTTTTTTTTTAATCCACAGCTTTGAAAGTTCAAGAACCTTTTTTTTTTTTTTTTTTTTTTCCTGGATGGGAAATCATCAAATGACTTCTCCCGCTCTGGGCGGAGCGGAAGGGAGTGTCAGACTCTTACTGACTAAAACCCACCCGTGATCCTTCTTGTGCCCTTTGCGTTCCAGGGCTGCGGTGACTCTTTCGAACAAAATCCGCAACCCTAGCAGGCACTGACCCTATGGGGCCCCGTCTACATTGCTGACGGCTCTTTGAGGCGCGCGTGGAACACGACGCGCCGTCGACTCGGGCCTGGTTGCTATCGGACGGCGAGCCACCCATAGCTCGCCATCCGCAGGCCCGCGCCTACGGTGGCCGGGAATCGCCCTGCGTTTCCCGACGCCCGGGGCGTCTTCTTCTGTTGCGGCGGCTTGGGCGTGAGGTTTCCCTCTCACGCACGCGTTCCGCCTCCTCCTTCGCTAGCATTACTGCTTCGCAGAAGGAGGCGACCGCTTCCCATGCCTCTTCGCTCCGGACCATGGCTTGAACCAGGGCCGGACGCGAGAGGTCGCCGCCGCCGATCGCCTCGACGAGGACACGGCGGTGCTCCGCCCAAGCAGGGCAGACCTCCACCGTATGCTCCACCGTGTCCTCCGGGCGATCCACACAGTGATAACACCCGGACGTATCCTCCCGCTGGATCCGACACAGGTACCTCCCGAAACAGCCGTGTCCGGTGAGCACCTGCGTCAGGCGGAAGGTGAGGACGCCGTGACGTCTCTCCAGCCACGCCTCAAAGAGGGGACTTATCGCCAAAATAGTGGCGTGCCCAGCACTGGGTTGCGATAGTCGCTGTCTCCAAACCTCCGTGAGATCCCGCCGGAGCTCCGTCCGCTGCGCAGCAATTTGCCGTGGCAGCAGAGTTTCACCCCGGCTTAGCGCCTCCACGCGCAACGCGTAAACGTGCGCGAGGGCTCTCGCCTCCAGATCCCACGGCAGCAATCCGGCAAGGAGATTCGCCGCCTCGCCAGAGACCGTGCGGTATCCCCGGACTAGCCGAATGGCCATGACCCTCTGGGCCGAGACCAGGTGGCGCGCTGGCAGTCGCCTTAGCGACAGCGCCCACACTGGGGCCCCGTAAAGGGCCATGGACCGCACGATCCCCGCGTACAGCCTCCGGCAGGAGGCGCTTGGACCCCCTAGATTGGGCAAGAGCCGCTTGAAGGCTGCCCCGGCCCGCCCCAGTTTGGGGGCCAAACGTCGGAAATGCTCCGCGAAGTTCCACCGGCTGTCGAGGACGAGGCCCAGGTACCTCATCGTTGACCCGACGCCGATGTGAACCCCTCCTACCGTTAGCTGGGGTCCCGGTGGTGGCCGGTTCCGAGAGCCATGAAAGCACATGGCCTCGGACTTGTGCAGGGCCACCTCGAGACCCAGTTGCCGGATTCTATCAACGACTATCGCAACCCCGCGTGTCATCAACTCAGCCGCCGCCTGGTGCGACCCCCCTTGCGCCAGAACCAGCGTGTCGTCAGCGTAGCAGACTACGCTGACGCCGCGAGGGAGGTCGGCGCGCAGCACCCAGTCGTAGCCGATGTTCCACAGGGGCGGCCCCAGAACCGAACCCTGTGGAACACCGCACGACATCTCTCGCCGGTTCCACTCTCCCCGGTGACCGGGGTAGATGACGGCTCTGTCCGTCAGGTAGTCCTCAACCACGCGACGGAGGTAGGTTGGCACCCGGTGATACCGGAGTGCCTCCCTGATGAGTAGGATATTATTGGGCATCTCACCCCACCTTCCGTTCCTTCGGCTCACTCCGTTCGCCTCCGTCACTCTCGGTGTGGTGAATTGCCCAATAATATCCCACGGAGTGGGCGCCGTTCCACATTTCAATAGTAGTCAATGGAGTGAGCGCCGTTCCACATTTCAATAATAGACAATGGAGTGAGCGCCGTTACACATTTCAATAGTAGCCAACGGAGTGGGCGCCGTTCCACATATCAATAATAGACAATGGAGTGGGCGCCGTTTCACATTTCAATAGTAGTCAATGGAGTGAGCGCCGTTCCACATTTCAATAGTAGCCAACGGAATGGGCGCCGTTCCACATATCAATAATAGACAATGGAGTGGGCGCCGTTCCACATTTCAATAGTAGTCAATGGAGTGAGCGCCGTTCCACATTTCAATAATAGACAATGGAGTGAGCGCCGTTACACATTTCCGTTCCTTCGGCTCACTCCGTTTGCCTCCGTCACTATTTTACCTTGTTATCTTAAGTCACATCAAGTCGAAGGGATTAGTCAGCCTAGACACTGCTTTTTCGTGTCTAGCTGCTTCCAGGGTGCGCCACGAGGAGGCTCCTTTCATGCACCCCGCTAACCTAAAATTCAGGACAGATTGTCTCATGTCTCTCCACAATATTAGAGATAGCGCTTTTACACACATCACTCTGTTTTGTGACCAGATTGGCTCGAGGACATCTGAACGTTAGGATATCGCATACACTAACCTAAAATTCAGGACAGATTGTCTCATGTCTCTCCACATACTTAGGGATGGTGCATTCCCGCTTAGAATAACACGCATACCCGTTTTGTGACCAGATTGGCTCGAGGACATCTGAACGTTAGGATATTGTATACATTAAACTAAAATCTGGGACAGATTGTCTCACGTCTCTCCACGAAAGCAAGAAATAGCGCACAGGCACATATGCACATTCTATTTTTAGTGACCAGATTGGTTCGAGGACATCCAAATTTTAATTTAATTTATTCATATTAACGTGTAATGAAGTGTACATCACACGTTAACAAACAAGGCGCTCGCTGTTTGAACCGCTAGCCTAAAATTCAGGACAGATTGTCTCATGTCTCTCCACAAAGTTAGGGACGGTGCATTGCCGCTTAGGATAACACTCATACCCGTTTTCGTGACCAGATTGGCTCGAGGACATCTGAACGTTAGGATATCGTATACAGTAAACTAAAATTCAGGACAGATTGTCTCATGTCTCTCCACAATATTAGAGATAGAGCTTATACACACATCACTCTGTTTTCTGTGACCAGATTGGCTCGAGGACATCTGAACGTTAGGATATTGTATACATTAAACTAAAATCTGGGACAGATTGTCTCACGTCTCTCCACGAAAGCAAGAAATAGCGCACAGGCACATATGCACATTCTATTTTTAGTGACCAGATTGGTTCGAGGACATCCAAATTTTAATTTAATTTATTCATACTAACGTGTAATGAAGTGTACATCACACGTTAACAAACAAGGCGCTCGCTGTTTGAACCGCTAGCCTAAAATTCAGGACAGATTGTCTCATGTCTCTCCACAAAGTTAGGGACGGTGCATTGCCGCTTAGGATAACACTCATACCCGTTTTCGTGACCAGATTGGCTCGAGGACATCTGAACGTTAGGTTATCGTATACATTAAACTAAAATTCAGGACAAATTGTCTCATGACTCTCCACAATATTAGAGATAGCGCATATTCACACATCACTCTGTTTTTTGTGACCAGATTGGCTCGAGGACATCTGAACGTTAGGATATTGTATACATTAAAATTCAGGACAGATTGTCTCATGTCTCTCCACAATATTAGAGATAGCGCTTATACACACATCACTCTGTTTTTTGTGACCAGATTGGCTCGAGGACATCTGAACGTTAGGATATCGTATACAGTAAACTAAAATTCAGGACAGATTGTCTCATGTCTCTCCACAATATTAGAGATAGAGCTTATACACACATCACTCTGTTTTCTGTGACCAGATTGGCTCGAGGACATCTGAACGTTAGGATATTGTATACATTAAACTAAAATCTGGGACAGATTGTCTCACGTCTCTCCACGAAAGCAAGAAATAGCGCACAGGCACATATGCACATTCTATTTTTAGTGACCAGATTGGTTCGAGGACATCCAAATTTTAATTTAATTTATTCATATTAACGTGTAATGAAGTGTACATCACACGTTAACAAACAAGGCGCTCGCTGTTTGAACCGCTAGCCTAAAATTCAGGACAGATTGTCTCATGTCTCTCCACAAAGTTAGGGAAGGTGCATTGCCGCTTAGGATAACACTCATACCCGTTTTCGTGACCAGATTGGTTCGAGGACATCTGAACTTTAGGATACCGCATACATTAAACTAAAATTTAGGACAGATTGTCTCATGTCTCTCCACAAAAGTAAATAGCGCACACCCTTCGGTCCACACACATTTTTTTTTCTGTGACCAGATTGGCTCGAGGACATCTAAATTTTAATTTAACATATTACAGACGATACATCCTTTTCACTTTACACGATGACATAATCAGGGTTATATCTGAGCGAGCCAATAACCTAAAATTCAGGACAGATTGTCTCATGTCTCTCCACATACTTAGGGATGGTGCATTCCCGCTTAGAATAACACGCATACCCATTTTCGTGACCAGATTAGCTCGAGGACATCTGAACTTTAGGATACACATACATTAAACTAAAATTTAGGACAGATTGTCTCATGTCTCTCCACAAAAGTAAATAGCGCACACCCTTCGGTCCACACACATTTTTTTTCTGTGACCAGATTGGCTCGAGGACATCTAAATTTTAATTTAACATATTACAGACGATACACCCTCTTACATCAACACGTAACAGTGAAGTGGTAAAGTGGTAACACGGAATTTCAATCCTTGCTTTGCATTCAGAAACCTAAGGCGTAGATACACTTGACAACGGCAGCCGGATCAGAAACGTATCTTACATTATACAATGTAGCGTACAAACTGTGTGTGAATCCACTTTTGTGGACGGTTCCGTTGACGGTAACCGTACCCGGTGGTTGCTACATAGATGTAAATTACCTTTATGTATGAGTCTGCTTTTTTAGTTTGAATCGGCAAAGTGGAATGCACACTTCCCACGTACACATAAATTGCATTCAATGCATTTATATTGTAATTTAACATAACCATCATGTTGTAAACAGTAAATTAGTCTTTTGTGGAACTACCTATTTGTGTAATTACTTCTAGTTTTAACGTGTTTCATTCTTCTGGGTACTAAGATTATATATTTTTATACTTTCATTTACATAATATTTTTATATCTGACACTTGTTATCGAGTGTGATTTAAACTTAATTTTAGGTAAGATTACAGAATGATGAATGATGGTAGAATAAAGTCATTTGGGATAATAGGAGTAAAGAACAAATTGACAAATACTGGGAACATTGTAATAGTAAACTGAAGTTATTATGGATAAAGTCGACAACTATAAAATAACAACTCAGACACGTACGTTTGATTCCCACACGTTATATTTTCTGGGATTCTTTCATTGTGGGTTCCTAAAGGTGATTATTTAATAATACTAACTTCCTCCACAATAGTATTTATGTGATGGTAAAATAAGTTCCGAGTTTAACTGCAACTTAACATTGTCGGCAACATGGATTGGTTTGTTTGTACGTTTTTCAAAATAGTTATGATTTATTTTCAACTACTTCTGCTTAATTGATTTTAGTGAGACAACTTACTATGCTCAGAAATTTACTTTCAACGACGAGACAATTTTAAAAAAAATATTCTTTAATCTGCATCTTACTGACTTGACTTTTGTTAGTTTCACCTCCCACATAAACGTAATTATTGTGAAGTTAAACATTCTCAACAAACAAACATCAAATATTAAATTAATTATACATATTAGTTTAGTAATGAATCATAAAGCATACCAGGGATCGGGTTCACTTTGTCGGCTTTATTTTTTCAGTTCTCATGAACAAATTGCAATTTAGCAAAATTGATATGCAATCAATTCAGTTCAACATGACGTAAACGTCATATTTTTTTATACAACTGTAAGACGTATACTTTGAGTTTAAAATTGAAATGACCTATTTTTATGCTAACATAATATTAATTGCGAATATAAACGAATTCATTTCAATCAATAAATTTTATTCGCTACAGAATCTTCAAAGTGACAACTAGTACTAGCGGTGCTTTTAAATACACTTTCTAACATGTAAGTACTTCTCAATTTTAAATTTGGTGTCATAATGCTCAGCTACGGACCTGGTTTTTGCCTGCCGGCTGTTGTAACTATCATATTCTATCTGTCCATCATGACTGTTACTCAGCTACGGACCTGGTTTCTGCCTGCCGGCTGGTGTATCAGTAGTCCTAATTCATTTGACTAAATTTACTAATGTATTTGTCTAATCGATACCCAGCTACGGACCTGGTTTCTGCCTGCCGGCTGGTGTATCGGTAGTCCTAATTCATTTTACTAAATTTACTAATTTATTTGTCTAATCGCTACCCAGCTACGGACCTGGTTTCTGCCTGCCGGCTGGTGTATCGGTAGTCCTAATTCATTTTACTAAATTTACTAATGTATTTGTGTAATCGCTACCCAGCTACGGACCTGGTTTCTGCCTGCCGGCTGGTGTATCGGTAGCCTTAATTAAGTCATAGTTATCGGTTACAAAATTAATCTTTATGTATTTCATTTCAGGTTCGATTCCGATTCAGAATTCCAGACACGGTCCGCAGCTGTAGCCGAGGTTGCGAAGCCGCAACCAAAGAAGAAGGTGTCGAAGCGCAAAGCTTCCGAGGGCACCACACCATCAGAACCGAAATCAAGGTAATTTTGTGTTACTGCTTTTACCTTTAGGTGCTTTTTGTGAATGTTATCAATATGTCAATTAAAATGTTATACCTACACAGATAAACGTTGGTTACTGGATTTAGAACTGTAACGCAGAGAGCACTAAAATCAATTTCCAATTATGTTCCTCGCAGGAATGTTTACAACTAGTTCATGAGGTATTGAAATTATTATAACATAACATTATGCTTTCTATCCCCGTAGGGTTTGGCAGAGAAGTAATACACCATCAATCCATCGATTAAAAAATAAATGTAATGTATTGTGCTGTGTAATAAATAATATGTTCATTTGTTTACAGTAAAAGTCACAGCTCGGACCTCTTTGGCTTAGAGGACTATGTTCCATCGAAGACCTCAGTTGGGGACTTCAGTTCAACCCTCATCAGCCGTGTCGCCAATGGTAAAGTGCGGCGAACGGCGGACGTGACCGGGGACTTCTATGTAGAGGTAAAAGTCTACAACAAAGCTGAAGTTGCCTCCACCCCTAAACAGGAGCGATGGAAGAAAGCCTCGGTGGCTCTAAAAGTGCAGCTGAACCGCAACACGCCGCAGTGGAACGGGCTACAAGTTTTTATGAGACGGACTCATGACTTGTTTGATCATTCTGAGCCCGTCTTTTATAGTGATAATATAAATATAAAATAAATATTTAAGTTGTTGGGGCACCAGGTGTTATTGTATTTCTGCGATCATCATCATAATCGTAAAAATAATATATTGCAATATCTAGCAGTAAGTTTAAAACTATTTTAATCTAAAATGCTTTCTGTACTGTTTGTAACACATCTGTTGAGCGCAGTCACTGGACAGGTCACCTATGTAGTGCTAATCATAAAAACAAAACTATTTTGCATTTCGTAATCGTGTAGCTTCTTATAGAATTGTTGATTCTTTTTCATTGTTCTCTAGAACCATTTCTTACTAATATTTTGGACAAAATTAAAACGTTAATTAACATATCTCTTAAAGAACATACTTGTTTAAAAATTAATTTCGAATATTTTACTTTGTTTTTAATGTTTAAAAATGATTCTCAGGAAATGGAATAATTTGCCACAAAAAACTTTACTCTGCATCAGAATTATGAATTTGATTCATTATTAACTCAAGTAAAACATTTTATCAAAGTAAAGATAGAAGAATTTCAGGACCGAGACACTGGATGGACGTTCTTGAGCAGTTCTCCTTTGGAAGTTAATGTTAACAAATATCACGATTCAGGCTTTATCGAATTGCCTTCTGCAATAAAATCGAAAAGAGCATGTGTTAATATCCACAATAATGTCGAGTATTATTTTTTTGTGGTCTGTTGTTACTGTTTTATATCCAGCTAAGAGTATCTTCATACCCTGATTTTCGTAACGTATTATATATAAAGGACATGTTATTTCCAGTGAATTTCTCAGACATTGCGCAGTACGAAGTGAATAACCCGAAATTTGCATTTACATTTTATGGTTTAAAAAATAATACCGTCATAGGACCGCTTTGCAAACCAAAAGCCTTGAACGGAAATGTAATTCATTTACTTTATTTAGAAAGAGATAACTTATCATATTGGTGTCTCATTAAATGCTTGCCGCGACTTGTTGAAAATCAAATAACAAAACACCACAGTAAACTGTACTTTTGTGACGCTTGTTTAATGTTTTTTGATTCATGCGATGATCTTAGTTCATATACCTAGTTGTGGAGGACGAACCACCTTCAAGGGGTTCTTTCATACAGTTTAAAAATTATAATAGAAAGCAAATTGTACCATTTGTTATATAGGTACGCAGATTTTGAAACAATACTAGAACGATATGAATCTTGTGACCCTGACCACACCAACACGACAGCGACATGTGCCTGTAGCTTTCGCTTATCATAACTATTACGTGTACGCTAGACGAAAGCCACAATCGTTACGTTTCTTATCGCGGTTCGGATTGTGTATCAAATTTGTGAAGTCTATCTATAAAGATGCACAAAAAAATTACGATATTTTAAAAAATAATGTTCCTATGATTTATAAAAATGATAATGCTCACGACTTTGAAAACGCGATGATATGTCTTATTGTTCGGCGATAGGATCCGTGATCATTGTCACTTGACTGGTACCTAAATATCGCGGCGCAGCTCATAGTTATTGTAACATACAATACAAACTACCAACATTTTTGCCAGTATTTTTTCATAATTTGTCTGGATACGATTGCCACCTATCCATAAAAGAATTAGGTGAAGCTCCTGGATCTATAAAAGTGATACCTAAAACAAAAGAAAACTATATTTCATTCTCTAAGTTTATTCCGATTTCTACCGGGGAAAGCATCCAGGTTCGGTTTTATGATTCTTACAAGTTTTTAGAAACTAGTTTAGAAAGTTGGTTGGTACAATGAAAAAAACAAGACTTTAAACAATTACAATTTTATTTCCCTGCTAAAAACAATTTAACCTACTCACCCGTAAAGCAGTGTATCCATACGATTATATGTCCAATGGGAACGTTATGAAGATACGTGTTTACCCTCCAAAAAATTTTTTTTTTAACTCCTTAACTGATGAGACAATTACCGATGAAGACTATGAACACGCTCGGTCTGTTTGGCCAGTATTTAATATTCAAAACATGGGTATGTATACAGATTTATATCTCAAAACAAATGTTCTGTTCTAACAGATGTATTTGAAAAATTTCGGAAAACTTGTAAACTACATTACAATCTCGATCCCGCGTTCTATCTTACAGCGTCAAGTATATCTTTTGTTGCAATGCTTTTAAAAACAGGAGTTAAATTAGAATTGATTAGTGAAGTTGAAATTTTTTGAATGATACAAAAAGGTATTCGAGGAACTGTTTGTATATGTTCCAAAAGACATGTCAAAGCCAATCATAAATATTTAGATAGGTACTTACGATCCAACCCGACAAATTCATTTATTATTTATTTAGATTGTATCAATTTATACGGTTACAGCATGTGTTAATCCTTACCCTATTCGGATTTTAAATTCATGAATAGACAAAAAATAGATTTTTTACAATTGAACTTTCTTGAAGTTGATCTAATATATCCGGAGAATCTGCACATGGAACATAATGACTTTCCCTTCTGTCCAGAAAAATGTCTATCACCGGGTGGTAAGAATAAAAAATTAATACCAAATTTGTATGATAAAATATTACTATGATAGTCATTACGTACATTAAAAAAAAATGTTTACAGCACGGTTTAGTATTAAGAAGGATCCATCGCACCATTACACCATACAAGCAAAGTAGTTTTTTAAAGCTATAACACCCAGTTACGCCAAAAAGCAGACTTTTTCAAATTATTGCACAATAGTATTTTTGGAAAGACCTTGAAAATAATGAACACCGAATAGACGTTAAGTTAGTAAACAAGTGGTGTGACTCGAACAATAAAACAAAAAAGTCTACTTGTGCTGAAAAATTGATAGCCAGCCCATATGTTCATAGCGCCTCTGTATTATCTGATGATCTAGTAGCGATTCAAATGAAATCTGTGCGAATTATACTTGACAAGCCAATTTACAAAGGGTTTGCAATATTAGAATTATCTAAAGCTCACATGTACGACTTTCTCTACTCCATCATAAAACCTTTTTATGGTAACCGAATAGAATTGTGCTATACTGACTCAGATAGTGTAGTATATGATGTGCAGAGTAATGATGTTTTTATAGACTTTAAGCTCCATTTTCTAAAATATTTTGATACCAGTAATTATGACTGTAACAATCACTATAATTTACCAATATTAATGAGAAGGTTCCAGAACTTTTTAAGGATGAAATGGGTGGTAATATTATCAAAGAATTCGTAGGACTGCACTCAAAAGCTTTATTGTATTAAAACGTTAAACGAAATAATTAAAAAGGCAAAAGGTACCAAAACAATTTATTACCAAAAATTTAAATATGATAGATTATAAAAATGTTTTGTTCAAACAATTGCAAAGTTATTCGCAAAAGAAATGTATTGTTTAGATCAATAAAACATGAAATATATACTCATGACTTATATAAAATAGCACTTTCAAGCAATGATGATAAACGATTGCTATCATTTGATAAAGTTTCTACTGTGTATAACTTGGGGTAACGCAAGTATATTTGTGTAATGTTTATATGTATTTTATTGATTGTAAATGGTGAAACTTATGACGTTCCAAATGGAAAGTTAGATAATCTTTCAACCTACCTATATTGCTTTACTTGCTATTGTAAAAAGTCTGTAAGGGTGGGTGGATTGATGTTTGTTACTCTTTTAAAGTGAAATAAGTAACATTGTCGTGGAATGTAATTTAAGTAGTATCGAAATAAGTTTCTTTTGAACCTGGTTTTATTATGTATGCAATTTTAAATGTGTGTATTCTTGGTGTCCCTTTTACAAGTTAGACTTAAACAGTGTAGGTGTATTTTATCTGAATAAATAATATTTCATATATCTGTTTCATTTCTGTTTCTTATGATAAAGCACATAGGTCTCGCAGCTTGTTGATACAGGTTCCAAAGTGATAAAAGATGTAATGTCCAGTTTTGATGACAAATTAGTCATGGTTCGAAGTTCGCACGCGCGGTGTGGAATTTGACACCGATCCAGGTGCGCATTAGATTGAACTTGTTGAGACATGAAATTGATTCATATCGCAAGGTTTTATAGAGTTTTCATTTCATAATAATAGGGGTTAAATTATGAAATTGCTGATTTATTGTAATAGGTTTTTTGAATTGACATAGAATCTTCGTGGTTTGAGGTTTTCGAAAGAAACTTTTTTCACGTGGTTTCTATGATGTTCTTCTTTTAAATAATGTGAAACATTTAAATATCGACTTTCAATTGTTTTTGTTATTCAACATATACAAGAAAGATGGATACTGCAAAAATTCGAGTGATTTTTGAATACTAGTTTCGACGCGGAAGTAACGCGGTAGAAACAGCCCGCAATATCAATGTTGCGTTTGGAGAGGGGTCTGCTAATGAACGCACCGTACGATTTTGGTTTAAACGCTTTCGTGATGGAAACTTCGACTTGAAGAACGAGCCACGAGGAAAACCGCTCACACAGGTGAATAACGATGAATTAAGAGAGATGGTGGAAGCCGATCCTAGTCAAACTACCCAGGAATTAACGGCATGGTTTAAAGTTACCTTACCGACAATATTGACTCATTTGCGTCAAATCAATAAAATAAAAAATACGAAAAATTGGTGCTTCATGATTTGACTGATCTGCAGAAAGAAACGCGTGTTGAAACTTGTGTTGCCTTGTTGAATCGGTACAGAAATGAAGGAATATTGGATCGAATTGTGACGAAAACGCCACAACAGTGTCCTAAAGTAAAACTTACCAATAAAAAGGTAATGGTAACTGTTTGGTGGTCTCAGCATGGTGTTATTCACTATAGTTTTCTCCGATCTGGTCAAGCAATAACGGCAGATGTCTATTGTACCGAACTCCGAACAATGTTGGCAAAACTAGCAGTATAACAGCCCCGACTCATGAATCGATCTTCACCATTATTGTTCCATAACAACGCGAGACCTCATACAGCAAAGTCAAAGTCTTTTATTTGTGGTCATAGGTTAACAAGGATGGTGCTTAATAACAAATGTATCACTATGTCCTGCTAGTACAGCGTACAAATATTAGGTTTAAAACCTCTATATAAAAACATTAATCTTAAATTATAATTACTTAACTCTATCCTACTCTATCAACTAAATTATCTAATATTATCGTTTAAATATTCTGTAATTGTATAATAAGCCTTATCAAATAAAAATACTTGCAATTTTTTCTTAAAATCTTGTAAATCTATTGTCCTCAAAATTTTTATAGGTAGTTTATTAAATATTCTTGTTGACATACTAAAAAAACTCTTGTCAAAAAGGGCAGTTCTGTGAGGTACGGAAGAAATCTTCAAAGCATTCCTAACGGATTGCGGTTTTGCAAACAGATGTTTATTCGTTTTGACAAAAATCGCTACCTCATAAATATATAAAGATGTAAAAGTCATAATTTTTAACGTCTGAAAGGAAGGCTTACATGAGTCGGGTACATGAATATTTGCAATAGCACGCACACATTTCTTTTGTGCTTTAAATACATACTCTGTATTAGTGGCGTTTCCCCAGAATATTAAACCACGAGAAACCGCTTTGACCCTTCAGGAACTGCAGTTATAAACTATTCGTCATCCTCCGTATTTGCTAGACCTTGCTCCAACGGACTACCATTTTTTCGTAATTTGGACAATTATCTACGTGACAAGAAGTTTTCTCCCCAAGAGGCAGTAGGTACCTACCTACAAAATGCTTTCACACATTTTGTGCAGTCTAGATCCTCAGAGTTCTATCGCAAAGGCATAAATGATCTTCCTATTAGATGGCAGCAATGTATAGATAATAATGGTAACTATTTTGATTAAATACATCTGTTAAAAATTAAAAAATAAACAATTTAGATTTTCAGTACAAATCGGCCATTTCATACTTTAACCCCTAATAATATGATAAGTACATACATCACAAGGCAGTCAGCCGGACCGGTCACATTACATCACTTGAAAAAAATAAAATAAAACGAAACAAATTGTAAGTATTGCACAAGCGTATAAGTACTTATACAATTATTTCTTTATTTATTTTGTTGAACATGATTATTAATCATGATCAAATTTTTTTGTTTCAGACCATCAATAATGTGTGATTCTCAAGATATTGTTGACTTCTCACAATACGGTCAAGGTTTTCCGACTCCGAGTTTAAGCTGGCATATCACAGATTTCCAAGAACAACAAATACCTGCCAACAAGGAGCCTAGAACAAGACAAGACTGCGGAACTGCTAATAAGAAACCTAGAACAAGCCGTGAGTGTCTAAAACAGAAGTCTCTGCCTAAATGTGAATCATCTATCTATACTTATAATAAATCTGTAGAGAGGTCAATTCTGTACAAGGAATATATTTTCAAAATAACTATCAGGGGGTGATTAGTGATCGATACTGGTGCCAAAAATGCAATCAGTAAAATTTTTGTCTGTCTGTCTGTCTGTCTGTCTGTCTGTCTGTATGTTCTTTATAGAAACAAAAACTACTCGACCGATTTTAACGAAACTTGGTGCAATTATTCTTCATACTCCTGGGCAGGTTATAGTATACTTTTCATCACGCTACAATCAATAGGAGCAGAGCAGTGAAGGAAAATGTTGGGAAAACGGAAGAAGTTACTCCATTTTTTAAGCTTCCGTCGTGTGTGTAGCCTTAATGGTTAAAGTTACATAGAAACCATGTATTACCGAAATGTTCTACATAAAATTATCTAAAAAATATCCCGAAACAGCATGTCTATCTTTTGTCAATTTTAAACCGATCGGGCTGAGAGTTTTAAAATCGGGGGTAAAGTAACTATTCCACGCGGACGAAGTCGCTGGCAGAAGCTAGTATGTCATAAACAATGAGAAGAAAAAAGGATTACGACTGATCCAGGTAAAAGTGTTGGATATCAGTGAACAACAAGAATCTGCATGTGACGATCAGAACGTGGTGTTAAGTGCGCAGTATGTAGTGACTGAATCGGTGGACTATGTTATGGAGGAGACGCTATCATTAATTAATAAAATTTCAAAAAAACTTTGCGGGGACAGTGGTTATTATTAAGCTGTGTTTTTGTCGAAGATTTATAGTAATAATCAATACAAAATATGTGAGTAATATTATAGTTATTAGGATATTTTGGATGTATAAATTATTAAAATATCATAAATGTAAATTTTATTGTAATAAAGATTTTATTTTGCATACTTAGTCAAAAATTATGATAAAGTTAAAGTAAGAATTAGTGTATATCTAAATAGTTTTTATGTAAGTAGATAATATTAATCTCTTTATGTGTTTAATTTAGTTGGGTTAGTGTGTTCATACATCACAAGTTTATAAGTTAAGTATGTAGGTAGATATAATATTTTTTAGTAATTTTGAATAATTTATTAAAGTAAATAAAAATACATCCATTTATTGAAAATATGTTTTATTTTATATTACTGATTTATACTCGAACTATTAATGATTTCATGGTTGTAGTTACCTATACCTGCATTTTTTTATTTTATCAATATCCACTCCGTTTAGTTTGTACCTAATATCTTGGAACAAGAAGAGTAGTCCATTGTTCGTAAAATTGACACTAGTTAGTAGTTTTCTCTTTTGAATCTTTTTTGCTAACGATAACGGTTCCTTCCAAATAGAGAGTGCTCGCTGATGGTAATATGTACAGATCCTGTTGGTTGATAGGTATGCGCATTTCATCGTTCCTGTTGAAACTTGTTACATAAGGTTTGTACGAATGAAATTCGATAAAGACATGAGACAATCTGTCCTGAATTTTAGGCTAGCGCAGCGGTTCAAACAGCGAGCGCCTTGTTTGTTAACGTGTGATGTACACTTCATTACACGTTAGTATGAATAAATTAAATTAAAATTTGGATGTCCTCGAAGCAATCTGGTCACTAAAAATAGAATGTGCATATGTGCCTGTGCGCTATTTCTTGCTTTCGTGGAGAGACGTGAGACAATCTGTCCCAGATTTTAGTTTAATGTATACAATATCCTAACGTTCAGATGTCCTCGAGCCAATCTGGTCACAGAAAACAGAGTGATGTGTGTATAAGCTCTATCTCTAATATTGTGGAGAGACATGAGACAATCTGTCCTGAATTTTAGTTTACTGTATACGATATCCTAACGTTCAGATGTCCTCGAGCCAATCTGGTCACAAAAAACAGAGTGATGTGTGTATAAGCGCTATCTCTAATATTGTGGAGAGACATGAGACAATCTGTCCTGAATTTTAATGTATACAATATCCTAACGTTCAGATGTCCTCGAGCCAATCTGGTCACAAAAAACAGAGTGATGTGTGAATATGCGCTATCTCTAATATTGGGAGAGTCATGAGACAATCTGTCCTGAATTTTAGTTTAATGTATACGATAACCTAACGTTCAGATGTCCTCGAGCCAATCTGGTCACAGACACAGAGTGATGTGTGTATAAGCGCTATCTCTAATATTGTGGAGAGACATGAGACAATCTGTCCTGAATTTTAGGTTAGCGGGGTGCATGAAAGGAGCCTCCTCGTGGCGCACCCTGGAAGCAGCTAGACACGATAAAGCAGTGTCTAGGCTGACTGATCCCTTCGACTTGATGTAACTTAAGATAACAAGGTAAAATAGTGACGGAGGCAAACGGAGTGAGCCGAAGGAACGGAAATGTGGAACGGCGCCCATTCCGTTGGCTACTATTGAAATGTGTAACGGCGCTCACTCCGTTGACTATTATTGAAATGTGGAACGGCGCCCATTCCGTTGACTACTATTGAAATGTGGAACGGCGCTCACTCCATTGACTACTATTGAAATGTGGAACGGCGCCCACTCCGTGGGATATTATTGGGCAATTCACCACACCGAGAGTGACGAGGCGAACGGAGTGAGCCGAAGGAACGGAAATGTGGAACGGCGCTCACTCCATTGTCTATTATTGAAATGTGGAACGGCGCTCACTCCATTGACTACTATTGAAATGTGGAACGGCGCCCACTCCGTGGGATATTATTGGGCAATTCACCACACCGAGAGTGACGGAGGCGAACGGAGTGAGCCGAAGGAACGGAAGGTGGGGTGAGATGCCCAATAATATCCTACTCTGATGCAACTCCAGGGCAGGGAATTAAAGGCGTTGGCGATGTCAAGGGACATCGCTACGACCACCCCACCCCGGGAAATCGCCTCCCCCGTCGTGAGGGCTCTCACGCGCATGATGGCGTCCACCGTCGAGCGCCCTGTGCGGAAACCAAACTGGTTCTCCGCCAGATCCGGCCCAACTCTAACCAAGTGCTTGACGAGGCGGTTTGCAATTACTCTTTCAAAGAGCTTGCCCACCTCGTCAAGCAGCACGATGGGCCGGTATGCGGACGGAGAGTCCGCAGGGCGCCCTGGCTTCCCAATGAGGACCAGTTTCCCAGTCTTCCAGCGACGTGGGAACTGGCCCCTCTCCATGCACGCGCTTAGGAGCCCACGTAGTCGAGGCCCGAGAGCCTCCGAGGCCAGGACCCAGGCTTTCCCAGGTAAGCCATCGGGTCCTGGGGCGGTGTTTCTGGCCTTGAGCCTATTAACCGCCGCTCTCAGGTCTACCTCGGTCACCTCCGGAGTATCGTCGTCGTCGGTGTGGTCCGCATCGGGCACCGCGGATGGCGGAGCCATAGGTGGGGGAGCATGGTCCCCTCGCAACGGGAACAGAGCGCTCACCACGTCCTCCACTAGCTGGGGCCGGAGACTCTGCGTCAACGGGGGGGCCCAGGTGCGGAGTTTGTTCCGCACCATTTTGTAGGGCCTTCCCCACGGGTCCCCGTCCAGAGACTCCAGCAGCTCTCTGCGAGCCAGATCCCTGGCCCGCAAGATCCCCGCTTGGAGGGCGGTCTTCGCCGCTCTGTACTCCTCGTACAGCTCCGCCTCCCTGGCCTGCGCATTCGGAGGGCGAATGCGGAGCCGGCGATGCCTGGTGTACGGGCGACGCGCGGCAACGCACGCTTCTCTCAGCGTCGTCAGCTCGCGCTACCACCAGTACACCTGACGGCGGGCGCGTCCTGGTCGGACCCGGGGCATTGCCACGTCGCATATATCCGACATGGTCTCCCGGAACCACTCCGCCTCATCGTTGATGTCAGCAGGCCTGTCCGGTGATGACACCCAGGCCTGCACGATCGAGGCTTCCAGGAGAAGCTCCCGGTCCAGCTGCTTCAGCGCCCACCGCGGACCACTCGGGGTCTGTCGGACTGGCGCGCTTGAGGTCTGGGCGGAGACGTCGAACCGGATATACCGGTGGTCGGAATAGGTCTCCACCTCCTCCACAACACGCCAGTCGACGACACGCGGCGACAGAGCGGGGCTGGCGAACGAGATGTCCACCACAGAGTCACCCCGCATCCGCACACACGTGGGGACAGATCCCCGATTAAGGACGACCAGGCCTGTCTCCAGGGCCCAGTCCTCCACCATCCTACCCCGTACGTTCGTATAACGGGAACCCCAAGCCAAATTCTTGGCATTGAAGTCCCCGAGAACAAACACGGGGAGGGGACGATACCCGACGACGACTTTACGCAACTCTCCAAGGGAGTTGTGGAACTCGGCGAGAGTTCGATTCGGGGAGAAGTAGACTCCCACCACTACAATCTCCCCGAACGTGCTGCTACGCACCCCCGTCCTCTCCTAACACGCTCGAGGGACGGGGTACCGGCGGCGGCCGACGAAATTAGGGCCACTGAGCCGTCTAGGTCCTTCACCCAGTCCTCCCTGGGTGGGACGTAGTACGGCTCAGCGACTACGGCGACATTAATCAACCACTGCGCCATGCTCTGGAGCAACAGGTCCTAAGCAGCGGCGCAGTGGTTGATGTTCGCCTGGAGGAGGCGTAATGGAGCCGTTATTGGCATTCCATTACAGCCTCCTCCCGGGCCTCCTGTGGGGCCGCGGCACTCGCAGCGGCGGCAACAGAGGTGGCGACGGAGACGGCGGTGGAGGGCTTCTTGCCCCCGGCTTTGACGGGTGGAGCGCAGGCTTTGCCCCCAGCCCAGTGTTCGGCCGGCTTGCCAGCTGCCGCACATGCAACGCAGTGCGGCGTGGCGCTACACGAGCCGGCCTTGTGACCTGGTTGACCACAGCGGAAGCACAGTTCGCTGCGGTCAACCTCTGAGGTGCAGAGAGCTCCCGTATGGTTGCCGACTTGGCAACGGAAGCACCTCAGAGGTCTGGGTTCCAGCAGTTTGACCTGCGCAGACACCCATCCCACCAGAAGCCTTCGGCCCTCCGAGATCTTCTTGGCCGCCGTCACCGGGCAGCTTACCACTACGGTTCGCATGCCCGAGAAGTCAGGACGTATGGTGCCTGCCTTGACTTGCTCGGCAGAGCACCCTCCCGTCCTGACCACGGCGGCCACAACCTCCTCCTCCGTGACGGAGTCGTCCAGGCCCAAAATGCGCATATCCACACACTTGGTGGGCCTGGACACTCGGGCATCGTCCGCATTTAAGGACGCCCTGAGCCTTTCGGCTAGAGCGTCAGCGGTCGGGCCACTGGCTGCCCCAGGGACCTCCAGCATCCGGGCACCAGTCATGGTGACCCTTAGCCGGAGGCCCCCGACGATGCCGAGCTCCCGGAGGTCCACCGCCTCCTTTGCCTTAGCGAGCACGTCGCCGTATGACACGCCCCTCTTGACCGCGTCCGGCTGTAGTGTGAGCACTACAGCCGCAGTCTTCGGGGCGCGGAGCATATTCGCGACGCGTCGCTCCTTCTGTCGCCGCCTCCTTGCCCTCCTTTTGGCCGCTCTGGCTGCCTTGCCCGCCTTCTTTTTCTCCCCGGCCACTTGCCATCCGGCTTCGGCAAGGGAGTTAGAAGGCGGGTTTTGAGGAACTTGCTGCGCCGCCAGCGCTGGAGCTTGCGCCGCCTGCGCAACGGCTCAGCCCTTCTTCTGTTTGGCCGGCGCCGGTTTTCCCGGTGCCGGCTTCGCAGGCGCCGGTTTTGCCGGCCTGGCCCCACGGTTGGCCTGACCAGGCGCACCCGGCTTGGCAGCCACGACCCCCGCGTACGAGGTCGCATTTTGGCCCGAGGCCTTCTGACTCGCCGCTAGTGGGGGGCGCAGGACAATACCCTCCAGGACGGAGAACCGTTCCCGGAAGGCAGCCATCTCCTGCCGCACCAATTCCAGGACCTGGTTCTCCACCGTCGCGGGCTGGCCCTGCCCTGGATTGTCCTTGCGTCCCCCAGATCCCTCTCGGTTGCCGGCTCCCCGGAGCTCAGCCAGGTCTGCACGGAGCTTCGTGTTCTCCTTTTGGAGAAGCTTCGTGGCGGCCGCCAAGCGGGTAACCTCCGCCCGCAGCTTGGACGTTGAGTCCGTCAGAGGCTTGCGGTAGTTGGCCTCCGCTGCCGCTAGAATTGAGGCCGCCGCTGCGCTTACGGCCCTGTTTTTGGACGCATGCGTCCTCTTCAGGGCCACGTCACGGACCGCGGCCTCCACGGCCGCCACAAACCCGGCCTGGCGCTCTTTATCTGGGCCGCCAGGGGCGTCTGACTCTTCGTCAGAAGAAGACCCGGAGAGAGCAGCTCTGGGACTACTCGCTCCGGGGTGTCGCCCCTCCTCAGCGATCTTCGCAGCCTGCTGAGTGGCGAGCCGCCTCCCCTCACCTCCTCGGCCCTTACCCCGCCTACTGGTGGGGACCTTTCTGGCTGACGCCAGCTCGGCCTCGGAAGACGACCCCTGGTCATCCTCCGGTCTGGGGCGCTTGCGGAAAAACTTAGAGTTCTCTGCAACCCCTACGGCCTCGCTGCGCCCTTCCGACACCTTGTCGGGCTTTTTAAAGTCGTAGCGGATCAGGTCCTCAAAGGACGCTGACCCGCTGGAGCCTCCTCGGCTCAAGTTGCCACTGGCAAGCGGAAGACATTCGTTGCCCCCCCCAGAATACGGTGGGGCAGACGCTCTTTCGAGCGTGGCGGATTCCCCAGCGGCTGAGCCGCTGGAACCGCCCTGGGGTAAATCTATTTCGACTGCCTTGTTCATATTATTGTTCCTTTTAAAGGGTGCGGTCCCTGTTTCTCCGCCCCTTCTCAGGGCCCCTCTCCTCACCTCTCTACTTACTTGCTCGCTGCCCTCACAGTCACGTCTGATGATCAGACGCGTACCAGAGAGCAGCGAGCAAGTCTCCTCCAAATGAATCGCACACCGTCCGCAAACCCGAACACTGCTCAGGTCTCCGAACGGTGTGCCCTTCCCGTGTCCCTCTTGGTCTGATCCCTCACTTGCGACCTTCCGGCATGAGTAGCTCTACCGGGAAAGCTCGCAAGATCATTGAGACGCGCAAGCCCCACCACGACGACAACGTGGGGACACAGTCGGTGGGGAAGTTCAAGAACCTGCGTTCTTGTTTTCAAGATATTGCGTAACACGACTTCTGTCATTCGAATGGTTTTGTAGAAAACTACCAATACATCATTTCATTCTTTGAAAGCTTCGACAAAATCCATTTAGTCTTATTGCAAGTAATTGCACAAACTTTTCAGTTTATAATAGTGTAGTAGGAAGTATAATCGATTAGTCGAGTTTCCATGAAAATCATAATAGAAAGCGTATTAAATAGTATAGTGGGCTTTATAAAGCTGGCCTCGCGGTTTCACCTTCGATGTTCCCGTTCCCGTGGGAATACGGGAATAAAATATAACCTATGTTACTTGCTAATAATGTAGCTTTGCATTGGTGTCAAAATGGTTAAAATCGGTCAAGTTGCTTCGGAGCTTTTTCGGTACAAACAAACAAAAAAATCTGTATAATATAAAAAAAATGAAGAAGTACAGACTACACACTAATACTTAAATCACAATGCTTAAGTCTTTCACAATCTCAACTCCGTTGAAACTCCATGCATGTTCACGCTGAAAGTTTCCTCGAACAATATCAAGCGTTCAAACTGATCGAGTTATCTTGAACGATATTGTCGCTCTTTGAATGACAGAGTTTGATGAGGTGTTGCACGTGTATCGTTACTTGGATCTTGGTTGTTAGTTAAACTGGAGATAAGATATTCACGAATTTAAAGCTATTTTTTTAATACCGAAATACATGCTGGGATAGGAGTCTTTTGGCCTCGTACAGGTCTAAACGGACTGTTAGTTTTTAATCACCTAATTTTATTTTGGTTATCAGAATCTGTCCTGTGCTACTTCCAAATATTTCTTTTTTCTCGTTCTTTAAAACGTTCAAATCCAATGCGCTATCTCATCTAGGTGACAGTAAAAATATCAAAAACTTGTCAAAAATTCAGTTACATTAGACTTTTGAACGGAGTGAGAAGAATTTGAACGCAAAATTGCCATTATCACACAAGCAATAAATAAAAGTTAAACATGTACCTACAGCAAATAATTAGCAGTAATACCAAAACAAAATAATGGTATTTTATAACACAACAAAGTTACAAAGGTCTCCCGTTATAGCAAAGGCCGTAGTTGGAAGCGATTATTTCTAACTGCCGCTTTATAATATATTATGTTCCGAATTCCGAAAATACATATATTCAAATAAAGAATAGCCGTTTGACACGAAACTGGCGTTTTGAATTTAGATCGACTCCCGACAAACGACAATGTTGCAAACTCAAAAAATGTTCTATTACCATGGCGCCGGTATTTTTTACTGGCAATGACGGTTCGCGTTAAAAATTTCCACGGAAATATGCGCGCTTTGTCAGTTTTTTTGTCGCGTTGGCTGTAGACTGTTATGTAGAGTGTTACATTTGCATTTTTTATAAAAAAAAATATTGGTCAGCAGTAGCGTATAGTAATGGACTTCAAATGCCATCACTTCAAAAACTAGTCGTTTAAAAAAAAAAGTATAAAGGTACTCAATTGTGTGTAATACATTTGTATTCGCAGTATATTGTGTTGTATTTGTTTTTGGGATTTTTGAAGTCAATTATGATATCCAAGCTATTTCTTCAGACTTCAGCTGGTGTGTGTTGAAACAGCTAGAAAGTGAATTCCTTGCCAGAGTCAATGTTCCATGTTTTATGGTAACTACATCTTGGGGGTGCTTAGAATAGAATAGCATAAGCATAGCATTATCAGCCTTTTAACGTTCCCACTGATGGGACCTCCTCTCTAGGAGAAGGAGTGGGCCTTAATCCACCACGCGGGCCCAGTGCGGGTTGGTGAAAGTCACATGTTTTCGAATTTTTGGTTCTAGGACATGCCGGTTTCCTCACGATGTTTTCCTTCACCGTTTTGAGAGCAGTAGTGATGGAATTAAATACCTACACAAAGTAATGCACCTGGCTGGGTTTGAACCCGCGACCTACAACTCGTAAGTCGGGACCGTGACGACTCGGCCACCACTGCTAGATGCACTGATAGATGGAGGTTTGTTTGTTACTCAATCACGCCAAAAAGGCTGATCGGATCTGATGAAATTTGTCACAAATCCCTGGTTCTCTTGGGATAATGTCCGTCATTTATGTGAGCGAAACCGCAGGAAAAAAGCTAGTTTTATATAAATATGAGAGTGAATAGGTTACTTCTAGACAAGTGTGCTTCATCTTCGACCACATCTTCGCTTACCATCAGTAGAGATAGTAGCCAAACGCGTCAACGAAGAACGTAACGCAAATAGTAAAAACTATATGTTCGGTATAAATCTATGATTATCTGCCTTGCCCATTAAAGTAGTACGGAACAAACCATCATACAGCAAAGACGTGTGTTATTTTTTTTACCAAGTCCTAAAATTAATACTGAACCTTAATCACTTCACCACTACAATAAATAGATTTGGTAGTACATTTTCCAAATCGTTTTAGCCCAATAACACCCACTGGTGGACATCGAATAAAACGCCACATTGACGTAGTCTATTATAGACTGAAGATGTAGACTTTATTTTATGTGCACGATATATATGTTACAGAAAATTTTGATGAAGAAAGCATTACATCAGGCGACAGCTTTTGGATAGATTTAAAGCAAATAACCAAATATATAATGTTTTACCTATTAAATAAAGCCACATCATCGAAACAACATCTCCCATTAAAAAGTCAACCCCGTACAACTAAATCCAATAAAATAAATTTTAATAACAACAGATAACAATTAACGCACAGATAATATATTCCAATGTTGCCATGAAAATAAATTCAAACTCCGGGATTGCCAGTAAAATGATCTCATTAATTCTACAACCATTTTGGACGATGTTAAAAATTAACGCGCAAGGCGAATAAATTAAAAGTTCTTGTGGCATATATTATGGGAGTTATTTAGAGATTGATTTTCATATCTCTTTAGTGAAGATTTTTATTAGTTTACTAGCTTCTGCCCGCGACTTCGTCCGCGCGGAATAGTTACTTTATCCCCGATTTTGAAACTCTCAGCCCGATCGGTTTAAAATTGACAAAGTTTCATCCCCTATTTTATCCCCTTGGGGGTAGAATTAATTAACATCCTTTCTTAGCGGATGCCTACGTCATAACATCTACCTGCATGCCAAATTTCAGCCTGATCCATTCAGTGGTTTGGGCTGTGCGTTGATAGATCACTATGTCAGTCAGTCAGTCAATTTTGAGTTATATTTATTTAGCTATATGTATATTTATGTTATTTGGTGGTAAAAATTATATTCATGACTTGATGTTCTTAATGATGCTGTAGGATTTGAAGTCTATATTACAGCCGGTTTTTTTTTTGGATGGGAAATCATCAAATGACTTCTCCCGCTCTGGACGGAGCGGAAATAAGTGTCAGACTCTTACTGACTAAAGTCCACCCGTGATCCTTCTTGTGCCGTTTGCGTTCCAGGGCCGCGGTGACTCTTTCGAACAAATTCCGCAATGTATATTACAGACCTGAATTCCATTGTTACAAATTGATAATTATGATATGTGTAAAAATCATGCTGGTATTATTGTAAAGCAATTTAAATTCTTTACTCAATTCAGTGTTAAGTCTGAATAAAGAAAAACGTTCACGTCCCACTTTTTAAGGCAAGAAAATAACTTTAATAATTTTACTGATACAACGAAAACTCCTAAGCTATAATCTATTAGTAGTTTGTAGTACCTAGTCTTGAGACTAAGTACTCGGTATTTTCGAAGAATTTCGAATTGTTTGCCGACTTATTCATATTTACGAAGTTATTTTAAGAAGATAGACGAAAATTCATCAATAAAAAAACTAGAGAGCTAAAAATAAAATACAGATACCTAGTAAATTATCTCTATGTTATACTTCACAGGAAAACTTATAAGAAGTAATTTCAAAGACCTAGAAAAATATTATTCGCCCGGAACTCTTTGGCCGCGAGTTCCTTGAGACTCTACATTGGCTGGCTATATTACATAGCTAGGTACACGTTAAAAGTTGGATATCTAAGTTACCCCCTAAACCAAACGAAGACTTTCAAACAGAAACCTATCAATATTCATTCGCCAATTAAAACAAAAGACACAAGGTACCTACAGCTGTTGAAGCTCAAAGCCCGGCTTCCGCTAAAGTAACTTATTCATGAACTCAATATGCGTTGAAAGCGTGAAAATTTTTCAGTTCCGAGTAAAAGTATTCGAGTGGCGAACGATTCATTGTCAACACATTCAAATCTAGTTACGAATCACAATAGGAGCCGCTGGAAAAAATCTGTCAAGCGTAAAAGCTTTTATAAAGTTCGTGGTTCGGTATGGAATTTTTTTGTCAGATTTTTGTTAAAACTCGTGTTGTGACATTTTCTATTGATTGTTGGTAAATTTTTCGTGTCTGGCTTTGCTGTTATGATAAACGATACACTATTTATTAATATTGTTACTATCTTCGGGTTCGTGACAATAAAAACAGTCAATTGAATACAAAAATATTTTTCTAGATCTTTCTACAGTGGAAGTTTCTGGAAGTAACTGACGCCTTATATAAGGTCAGGATTTTCGACTAAAAGTAGATACACACTTAAGAGCCATTTCACATTTTCGCGCAGTTTTTTAAGATTTTAGTCGTCTTTTTTACGATCTTAGGTAATAGTCTGAAAATCTAAAATACACGTATAAGATAGATCAGTCTTTAGTATTGTTATTTAAAGTAACATATTTTCAAAAACCAACTTCGTTTCTATGTAGTGATCAATTTCCCACAACTCGATTACTGAAAAATCGTCGCAGATACAATTTTGGATTCGAAAATCTATCAAAAACATTTATAAATTTGGGTAAAAAAAATATGGTAAGCATCAGACATATCTTTTTGTCGTTACATTGCGTACTATTTTCTCGATTCTTGATTACATTAATTAGTAAAAAAATTAAAACCGAGTCCAATTTTCACGACTTTAATCTAAACTTTATCGCTATTTTTTTAACATAATAAATATAATTTAAAAGAAAATATACATATCACCGTAAACTATGTTCTTTGAAGAATATGTTTCTATGTTTTCATAACAATTGCTTTATTCAATTAGAAATAACATCGTTTTTAAAACTACTCTAAATTGCAATAAATTACGATGCGCAAGCGGTCACCGATCAGTACGGCGCAAACGCCCGTCGAGGTAGGACCTGTGTCACTTTTTTCCGCGTCCCGATCTTCAAGCGCGCGTGTTGTAAACCCATTATTATGTTACGACTAGTACGTTTTGATACTCGCTATTATTTTTAGTAAAATGCTTTTTAAAGTAAAATACTCGTATTCTGTAGAATAATGATGTTATTTGGTTTATTAGTTTAAAAGTTCTGTACACCATTGTATCATAAATGGAAACGTAATTATTTAGCTGCCTTACAGAGTAACAATTTATAACAAACTTTGTAATAATTTATTGATTTAAGATAGTGTCACTGGAGTGTCTTGCACGTTCTTCTTTATAGAGATCTACGCTTTGGAACGTGCAGATAGCTTCACCTCTTTCGACTGTCCGACCTTGACAATTCAAAATTGCCTGAATAAGGTTAATTAAAATAAATGGTTTAGGTTTGAGTTTGAAAGCCACGGTTTACTATTTCAACTTATTTGTAGGTATCGAAATTTAATAGCCATGTTTTATTTTTTAATTAGAAATTTTGTTTTTATCATTACAAAAGACGCTGTGCCGGGTACATATATAAAGTTAGATCCGGTAATAGAAATTGTATCTTTAAGAAACAACTCTTGATTTAAAGCATACGGTTATTGAGCAGCAAATAACATTATTATTTTAATATTGTAGGGGAAAGAATGTTGACTGTTGCATTAGACTACAGACTGGACGATTGAGTGAACCATTCGGAATCAATCGTAAATATTTTATTTTATTACGGAGCGTTTCCCGACACTCTTATTTCTGTTGCGGCTGGAGCGTGAGGTTTCGCTCTCCCTCACGCGGTCTACCTCCTCCTTCGCTAGCATTACTGCTTCGCAGAAGGAGTTCATCGCTTCCCATGTCTCCTCGCTCCGTACCATGGATTGTACCAGGGCAAGTCACAAGAGGTCGCCGCCGCCGATCGCCTCGATGAGGACATAGCGTTGCTCCGCCCACGCAGGGCAGACATCCACCGTATGCTCCACCGTGTCCTCCGGGCGATCCACACAGTGTTGACACCCAGATAACGGAACCCTTATAGGATCATTTTATTGTCCGCCAGTCTGTCCGTCTGTCACGACCCTTTTTCTCAGGAACTTATAGAGGAATAAAGCTAAAATTAATATATATGAATTCCTCAAATATGTTGAAACTAACTTCGAGCTGTGAAAAAAATCAAGTTCTAAGACAATGCAATCTAGAGATAAGGCCGGTTATGGTGCATATTTTGACGCCCGCAAAGGAATCAAAACCAATAGGGAACATTCCGGTGACCTAGAGTCATGAAATTTGGCATGAAGATAGATTTTACAGTACTGTAGTACTACAATTTTCTGACTTTTTCTGTACTTATAGAAAAAAAGTTAGAAAATTGGGAATTTGTAGTTTTCTCTTATTAAATGATATAAAATATTTTTTGCAATTACAATTTATTTCAACAAGTTTGCCCTTCAATTTAATTTGCTTATTTTTGCCAGAGTAATGAGAGTGCTTTCATAGTTTATAAACTTCCGTAGAACCCGGAAAAAATCAAAACTCGATCGAAATAACACGAATCTGACTCGCTTTATCTAGTTTTTTCCTTAATTTTCAATTTGGGTTTAGGGGATTTTTACAAATTTATATATCATAGTTTATTTAGCAGTAAATGATACAATTTATAGAAGAACGGACCTGTAGCGTTAGACCACGGACTTAATGAATCAATTAACGAACTTGATGAACTTTCAGACTCAATCAATTTGGGGATTCTACCGAATTGATATCGCTATTTCACTTTATTTTTAAAGTGAGGGCGCAAAATTATTGATGACTCTGCCCTCGTGGAATAATTACTAATTTGATTTTGAAACATTCTTCATTGGTGTACCGCTCCTATTGGCCTTAGCGTCTCAGACTGAAAGAAATTTTCAAATCGGTCCAGTAGTTCCTGAGTTTATAGCGAGTTCAAGCAAACAAACAAGCTCTTCAGCTTTATATATTAGTATAGAAGTATAGATAACAATACAAAACAAAGCCGAATGTTGAAACTAACATATTTGAAATATTTAACATGATTGAATAAAGTAACTAAGAGCTTCTTGCAGGTTTTTCTCCTTATGTAAGTAAAGTAACCTTATGTAATTCCCTTAATTTTATTATGCAAAAGTGCCCGTAAAAGATTTACTTACCGCATACGTCTGTAATTCATTTGTCATTATGTACGAGATTACCATTCTTTCAATGAGTGTTCAGTGGTTGACCATTGGATAGTCATAATGACGCTTTTATATTAGTAGATTACGAAACTTGTCAAAATGGACCATTATGAGACCAATGATAGACCATTCTGACACTATTGTAATAGCACTTGGGGCCTTGAAATCCTTAATTCTACTGCATAAATGAAATCACTTTTTAATAACTCGCGAACAAATGTGCATTACGATGTTAGCAGCTCAAGATTGTTTAGTCCGTCTCGACACTCGCGCTACACTGTCGGCTCGGTTTTTGTGTGGGTAACTTACGCACACATACAATATGCTAGCATTTTTACCTAAACTCGAGCGTTCAAATTTTGTGAAATGGCTCTTAACGGCAATTACTAAACTTTCTATCAATTTATGTTTTCAAAACATAAATGAGGCTTTATTAGAATTCCATGCACGATGGATTACCAAAAGAACTAACTAAGCTTCGCTGCTCACTCGTCTGTCAGTCAGCGCGCTGTATCTCATAAACCGAAAGACATTTGAAATTTTCACAAAGTGTGTGTTCTATTACCGTAGTAACAAAACAGAAAGGTCTGTCTTTGATTACGCAACGACAAGATACATGTCTTGTTCGATTTATGGTACGGAACCCGTATTCGTATGCAAGTCTAGCTTGCACTTGGGTGGCATAAAATATTTGACACTAGCTTCTGTCCGCGACTTCATCCGTGTGGAATAGTTACTAACCCCCTGAATTTGAAACATTCTTATTTAGAGCTCCACTCCTATTGGTCCTAGCGTATAGCGATGATATATAGCCTTCCTATATAAATGGGCTATCTAACAATGAAAAAATGCAAACAAACAAACTCTAAAGCTTTATATATTACTAGCAGCGCCCCGCGGTTTCACCCGCGTTGTTCCCGTTCCCGTAGCAATACGGGGATAAAATAACCTATGACACTCCCCAATAACGAAGCTTTCTATTGGTGAAATAATTTTTAAAATCGTTTCAGTAGATCCAGATATGGTAATATCTGGATCTACTGAAGTGGTAACTTACAACGTCACAAACTCACAAACGTTACCTCTTTATAATATTAAGTATAGATACCAAACGAATCATCGTATAGAATTAACCAATTTCTAGCTACCAGTCACGGAACCCTATTCCAGAAAATAAAAATTACAAATTCCCAGCGCGCTCCTGACAATGAATAGCGTCCGAATGTTCTCCGGAATCAATCCATTGTTTCAGCGTCACGCTGGTGGATCAACGTTTATTTGAGGACAGGCTCGAATACTTGATGTGGCGTCTGATCTGCTATAGGGAAGACTTTTCGGCATTTTTTCGTAGTGGGGGCTGTTCAGTTTTGATATCTACACTAATATTATAAAGAGGAAAACCTTGTTTGTTTGTTTGGTTGTAATGAATAGGCTAAAAACTACTGGACCGATTTTAAAAATTCTTTCACCATTCTAAAGTTAAATTATCCACGAGTAAAATAGGCTATATTTTATTCCCATATTCCCACGGGAACGGGAACTACGCGGGTAAAACCGCAGGGTGCTGCTATTATTAATATGTAGGAAAGTTATTTTGTTTGTACCGAATAACATCCGGAACTACTACACCGATTTTTAACATTGTTTCACAAATGGAAAGCTAATTATCAACGTGTAACTTAGGCTATTTTTTACCCAAATTCCCACGGGATCGAAACTTATGCGGGTGAAACCGCGGGGCGCTGCTAGTGGGGTAATAAAGCAAAATGGTGTAGCCGGTGCTGTGTATATCTGATACCAGTCTTGCCAAGAGGAACCGAGTTGACCAATTACTGGGCTGGTGAGATAAGATAGGCAGTTGCTCCACATAAAATATTGGTTTCAGCTGAATCTAGTTCGAATGAAGATGACCATAATGTTGCTGGGAAAAGGCTAGGCAGATAATTACATTTGTTCTATCTGCCTAGCCTTTTCCCAACTAAATTGGGGTCGGCTTCCAGTCATACCTGATTCAGCTGAATTGGTATTCAGCTGGTAGGCAGCCGCTCCACGTTAAATACTGGTGTATTTAACGTGGAGCGGCTGCGTACCAGACCTCCACAACCCATTAACTGGGTAACACGGTACTTCTTAGCAAGAATGGTTTGTCCGGCTTTTCGGTTTTAAGACCTGGCAACTCTAGATAAAAGAATGACATAGGGTGTATTATAAATAGGGCAGGGGTAATCATCACGTTGGAAAATTTTACTGCGGGACCAACTCAGAAATATTTTAAGCTACAAACAGTAACGACACGAAGAAACGACAATACATTTTTAAATTGATCTAAAACTGTTCTTTTTACACGACTGCCCAACATAGGAGTGTTATGTTTTCAGGGTTCATGTATGTGTTTGTGAGTTTCTTTATTCCACCATAACTTTTTAATGGCTAAACCGATATCAATGTATGTGGTATCGTTAGAAGCGTTGAGTTATCCCGGGTAACATATCGGCTAGTGAAAATTTTAAAAAATAAGTAGTCGTGTCATCGCACAAATAAAAAATCCAAAATATTTAGTTTTCATGAAAATAAAGACTACACATAATGTCATCGTCTATCTAAAGCTTGCAAAAAAATACGTATGTAATAAAAAACAAATTAATAATAGAAAAAAAACACGCCTGCCATGTTCAAAACTGAGCTAAAAATTAGATAAAACAAGATAGATTATAATCTTTTCATTGCAGTCTGGGGACCTGTAAAGAACTATTCAAAGGAACCGTCCCCGACTGCAATGAAAAGATTATAATCTATCTTGTTTTTTCTTTTTTTTTTCTCGGAACATTGCGCCAGGTCATTGTAGCTTTTAACACACAGAGGCTAAATTCCCCGTTTGGTGTCGCAAGTTTCTAGGCAAAAAAGTAAACTAACAACTAAATTTTCTCCAACTGTAATATTATTTCTGTGCTATATCAACCGGTCCCATAATACAGCAGCTACAGAAATAAATAACAATACAATCAACACTTTGATCGACCTAGGAATCGAACCAAAAACGCCACTCTTAAAAGAATTCGGAAATATCCTCGAGGTATTTACTTAGTCAGATTGGACATGAGAAACAATTCGTTTTGCAAAAGTAAATTTATCATTTTAGCGTTACGTTGCTACATCTTACTTCTTTAATATACTTACATAAACGAAGCCAATATTATTTTTTCAGAGATCAGCAAAAACATACCTGTAAAAGAAAAAAATACTTTAGTTCACAGAACACTCGCTAGAGTCACTTAATTTATGATAATTTTTATTGATGACGTTCAAAAGGGCCTAATTGGAATAAACGGTTTGTTTGAGTTTACTAGTATTTTTCGTGAAGCGGCTGCCTACCAGACCTCCACAACCCATTAACTGGGGAACACGGTACTTCTTGGCAAGACTGGTGACAGATTTTGTGGCATCTGACAATCCGTAACGACTGCCAAAGATCTACAAATGACAACCGAGTCCAACCCCTTAACGTGTTTTTCAAGTGATGGAGGAATCGCGATATGTTAATTTGGTCACCCATCCATAGACTAACCTCAACAAGCGTAGCTTAACCTTGAAGATCGACCCGTGTGGCTGTTATTATTTAGCCACGAGCTCGTCCTGACTTGTCCACAACTACTGAATGTTTCCTGACTATGCTTTATACAGTAAACGGTGTGATATTAATAATTATTTTAATTGTCAGGCTGTGCGTTGACAGTAATAATTCTAGAAAGGCTCATTCGAATGCAAATGTCCCCATTTACATTTGAATGAAAGACCGGGCGATGTTTTTCATTCATATCGTTCGTTCATTCACTCGCTAATTTTGAAGCAGAAATTAGGCTTTATTTTTATGCTGGGCTTACATTTTAACTGTCTTTTGAATGCTCGTCTATTTCTGTAAAATCAAATAAGATTTTGTAGATTATCATTTTCTACGTACTATTTTTTTTTCCACAGAAAAGAAAAACGTTGCCCCACGCTAGGATTTACTCCTGTATCGTGGGTGCGTTCTCAAATATGTAAATTCACATACACAAGACACCTAGTCCCGTAATAACTATCTGTAGGCCATACAATCATTTTCTCTGTACGGGGATCGAACCCGAGACACGTAGCACAGCAGCCAAACGCAGCGTCAACCGTGTCGTCCTCACATTAGAAGAAAAAAACCTCTTCATCTGGAAAGTCTACCTGGGCGTCAAGTCTGCTATTACAATAGTGTCAGAATGGTCTATCATTGATTTAATTATTGTTTGTTTTTTACAAGTTTGGTAATCTACAATATAAAAGCGTCACTATGACGTTCCAATGGTCAACCACTGACACTCCATTGAAAGAAATGGAATATAATGGTAATCTCGTAGATGACAAATGAATGACAGTCGTATGCAGTAATCTGCTAAAAAAAATTTAGTTCCTTTGATCCGTGACCTACCATTAGAACGTCATTCTGCAGTCATTGCTTTTAATAGCTCGGTTATTAAAAAGTATTACGAGACCATTGGCAGACCATTGATCGACCATTATGACTTTAGCAGATTACGAACTTTTAGCAAAATGACAATGGGATCGTGTTGGAATGACTAATTTATAAAAATATCATACTTGGGGCCTTGGAGTCTGGATTGTTATTGGATCGTCTGTAACCCGGCGCGGTCTTACCCACTAGACTATCATCGCCCTAAAATAGTGAACCACTACAAGTTAATTTCTCTATAAACTAAAAAATCCTAATTTTTAAACTTGTCTTTTCACCAATGGAAAGCTATACTATCAGCGAGTCACATAGGCTATATTTTATCCCTGTATTGCCACAGGGACAGGAACTACGCGGGTGTAACCGCGGGGAGCTGCTAGTACAAAATACCTACCAAAAAAACCTAAAAACCAAAATACCTTTCCAACCACCTTTCAAATACCTTTTCTATTCCGACTTCTGATATGTATGGTTCTAAATAACACTTTAATTATGTGAATTTTAAATCAATTGACTTTTGAATAATACTATTTGACTGCATGATAATGAATAAACTGGACATAATTTATTTTTGACAATAATATCTTGACATCAATTATTATTTACTTCTTGTATTTTTGTTATGAAATTTAAAATCATTTTAAAGTAAATACAATTAAATGTAATTTGTATAACTTTAAAATTTGTACGCCGTTATTGGCAAAACATGGACGCTCACAACATATTAATTTAATACCTTGCATTTCTGATCAGTCAGTTTATGTAAACGCATGTTTGACAAATAAATTATCTTTCTTTCTTCAAAATAACATAATAATGTTACACAAAAAAAGTAACACAAAAGTCGTTATCTGTTTCCATAGGCCTACATAAAATTATCTCAGATAAAGTAAATTACCTTTAAGTGAATATTCCAAGTACATGCTTCATGAAAAACATTTTCGCACAAAAGGTATAAATTATAAGATTACAGTAAGTCAATCAATCATGTTTTATGAAAACTGAACAATTATGTTCAAGGAGTTTTTTTTTGAACGATCAAAGAGCCTAATGATTGATCATTTTGGAATCAGAAGAAAATGTATATAATGTCGCGAGTTTATATTACAAAAATGTATGCAAAGTTATACGTGTACATTATATCATCAACTAAACATCATTATATCAACAAAATAAACACAAATCCTGAAAAGGGGTCACTTCAAATAAAAAAATCAGCTCCAACACACTTTGTCGAGTTATCCAAGCACTTCGATATTTGTATAAAAAGTTGCCTGCTACGATTTGAACTTAATTTTTTCAACCATAACAATTTATCTAACCAAACGCACATACCAACTTTAGCAACCATGTAAAATAATATTATTTAAGTTCAAAACAAACATTAACTTTCCACCACTCGAAATAATCATAGTAATTTTATCTCAGTACTACACATCTAACACTGTAATGAAGAATGTTACTAGGTATGCCAAATCGCGTGAAATTTTGTCTCAGTAAAGCCTGTATGTATACAAATACACTAGTTTTTGTTGTAGTAAAAAATACCTAGTAGTTTTGATTTTATAGGCATTCAAAGTTTCGAAAAATATCGAGACCAGCTTACAGTCACGTGACGCCTATGACGTCATGTTACAACGCGCCTCGCGGGCCGCGGCCCGCTTCGTATGCAGTGGCCAGCGGTTATAGTGGGTGTAATAGCTTGCGCAGTATTTTGTTGTGTTTTCGTCCGCGTATTACGTTAATAGTCTAATAATAGTAAATATTATTCGATTAATAAATGGATGAAGGATTCGAAAAAGGGCAATCGGATAATCTACCTAAAATAGATGGATTAATGGTTGCGCATTATTTATCAACAAATAGTGATTCCGTTGCCGCCGAAATTCGAGGAATAAAAATGAATAAAAAATTATTATTGTTTTAGTAAAATGAATAAAATGCAAAAATACCTACCTACCTAAGTTAACTTTCCTTGCTACTACTTAAGCTTAATAGTTTATCTGTTCTAAATTGTTTTATCAAAACAAAATACCCAACTAATATCGTACTGGAAGAATGCAACTCAAATAGTAGAAGTACCTACCTACCATTAAATTTTACGTTAAGACAACAAATATGTACTATAGTTTTGTAGCTATAGGTAGGTACGTATGTATATAAAGGTAGGTTCCGCTCTTAGTAAATTTAAATGAATACATACATTGATTTATTGCAAACTAGCTTCCGCCAGCAGCTTCGCCCCCTTTCCCTCGGGAATTGTACATTTTCCCAGGATTAAAAGTAGCCTACGTGTTATTCCAGACTTTGTCCAGATCCGTTCAGTAGTTTTTGCGTGAAAGATCACAAACTTTCGCATTTATAATATTAGTAGGAAGTAGGATAGGTACTTAGGATGTAGATGTAGTGGATTGAACGTTACAGATGTACTAAACCTTTTTTTTTATTTGTAATTTTTTTACTAACAAAATACGTAAGGCCATTTATTTTTATTTGATACTTATTTCAGATCGGCAAGAGAGCTATGGCGATGATTCTATTGGTTATGTTGAAGTAAAAAGAGTAGGTGATGTATGTATGGTTAAATGTAGAATCACGCCAGAACACCGCGTACGTACCACACCTTATCATTGCAGTTTAGAATGCAATGAAAAGGATCAATAAGTATTAAATGTAACCTGCGAAGATTGTACTGCCAGCAGAGATGGCTGTAAACATACTATAGCATTTTTAATGTGACTACATCGTCGAAGCGAGGAGAAAAAACAACTTTTCCGGCGAATTGGTAGTTGTATTTTTACAGTTAGGCACAACACATGATGTCCTAGTATTTGGATTGGACATTTTAAAAAGTATTTAGGTATAATTTCGACGGTAAAGGCGCGCGACCGCGAGCGGACTGAGTGAGCCAGACTGAGCGTGTTGTACGATGACGTCACACCGTCACCGGCAGCCCGCGTCGTGGAGTTGCAACTTGTTTTATTTCTAAATCGGAAACTAATTGATGTATCGAAGTAATTCTTTCACTAGTATTTTTTATTTTTGACAGAGAATATGGAGTGCTAATAATCAAAATTAGTTAACATTCTTCATTATAACCTTATGTCAATAAACATAGGACTTAAATTGTATAGACACAGTTAGGGCCTCTTGATAACATCGTACGCTCAATGCTTTGTATAGAGCTCTACACACAAGTTATGACATAGAGATGCTCTAGAATGTGCCACGAGTTGTAAATAAATGTTTTTTTTTCTAAATAAAAAAGGTCTAGTGTCTATCTTTGAAATTACATATGTTTGATAAAGATGCGTGGAATTATAAGTGGCATTTCAGGTTATTTTGTACTTCAATTACAATTAAGAATTTTGTTTTGAAAGTGATATTTTGACTGTGTGTAACAGACAGTATAATAGGGATGTTTCCTGAGTAAAAAATATATGATTATGTTTGGTCCGTCAGTTAGATTATAGAAAAATATTGGACACGTATTTTTTCCTTTATCAAATCTATAAAAACTGACGAAGATACAAAGCATCAAAGATCAGGAGTGGGGGCTTGTGACGTTACGGCTCGGTAAAAATTGTAGCGAGTAGTGACGTCACACGAGTTTTCAACGCTCTGTATCGGCTTCATTTTTTGTTTACGTGAAAAAAGAAAAAATACGTGTCCAATATTTTTTGGAAATCTATCTGACGGACTAATTAGATTTTTTTAGTCAACTACCCTATTATAAGATGTAACGGACTAAACGCAAAACTGAAAATGAGCCACTATATTGAACTGCTTATTATTATGAACTAATTTTACAATGGATTAGTACTGAAATCATGAAAAAAAAAACAGTAGTTCAAATGCCTTGTAATTGTTACGCCATGCAAAACAAAGTCTAATTTTACCCAATATTTGGAAAATAAGTTTCCTAGCCTATAAACTAATTTACGTTTCTCAAGCTTGGGAAATAATTTACCATAATTTGTTTTGGTAAAATAACCTGTAATCAATTCTAAGTTTACAATTACACTTAATCTGAACATCCAGAAAAATGTCTCTGACCTTACAAAACAACACACGATCATACAAAAAATACCACCCCTCTTAAATAAATAACAACTATATTTCACCCCTCAACACCCCCTCACAGACATCAACAGAACCTCACATAATAGGTCTCATTAACCCTCTTTCAATAGGTTTTTAAAATAAAAACAAAACCCCGTCGGACGTCCGAACGAGCCGTTCAATGGTGGCCATAGGACGGGCCTGTCCCATGCGTTGTGTTACAAGATTCATGGGTTTAATTGAAAATTCTATGGGGACTGCAATGAATGGCGTTTTTTGCGACCTTCCTATGTGTTTTTGTGTACAATGGGTTTTATCCCGTCGTGTGTTATTGTCATTAAAACCTCATTGTTAGGTTTTTACGTATTTTAAAATTTTCATAACATATTATTCGGGTGATATTGTGGGGGTGTTATTTATTTACAGGGGTTGTAATCCTTATGAGACTGAGGAAATTGTGGTGTGGTATTAATTATGAGGAGAGGCTTAACATTAAATAACGGCTTTTTCTTCGTTTGTGCTAAAAATAGCATCCCGAAATGAGTCGACAAACATACGATAAGGGAAACATCATGATAGCCATTCTTTTAAATTTCAACTTGGATTCTTGTTTTTTAGGAACAAAAGGGTACGGTAGAACTCGTTTCTCTAGATTATATAATAAAATTCAAGAAAAACAAAAGCAACTAGAAACCGCATGTTCTATGTACCTACCAATCTTAAAAAAAAATGCCTCATAAGCACCAAACTTCAATTCCAATAAAAAAAAAACTGAACAGTTAGAAAGTTTCAAAGTAATTCAAGTATAGCCATAAACAATGCAGGAAAAACAAAACAAAAAATCAATGTAAAATCGGAGCATTGTCGAGAATCCAATGAATGCTAACAACCCTTTTCCCAAGAGGGTGAAGTGGCGTACAGCCTGAATGCCTCAGTTTTAGGCTCACGGTTCAACCCCTAGGGGGCGAAATGAGCTCATTTTTTAAATCACCCACTTAAAACGATGGCTTTTGTGGGATAATATTTTAATTATCGTATTTTACAGTTTGGAATATGATGTTGCTTTTATGAGTTTGCTACTTATTAATTTATGAGAGATGTGCCAGATTATTATGTCACGAGAATTTTGCTGTTGATAAAATTGCTCATTATTTTTGGGGGATTACAGCTTAAAGTCAGTTTAAAACTTGGTACATGTTTACTACCCGAAATTTTTGATATGGTATTTCCTGTAATAACCATTCAGTAAAACACCAAATTTCAATACTAGGCAGAATGTTTCCAAAAATAACTTTAATTTTGATCTTTTTTCATTTACACGATACATTTTCGTTCTAGCGAAATAAAATATAATTATCTTTCATATCAATCAATACACACTGATACCAGATATCCAATAAAAATAATAATTCAAGTCTCGTGTATTGTTATAAATAGGTTTTTCGAATACAAAAGGTAGTGACAGATAGCGATCAAATGACCATATATCCACAGAGGTACATAAAAGCCATTTTTCCTGAATCTCGGTCTGGAATAAGAGCCATATATTTTATTGTCAAAGTTTATTGCCTAGGCTATCGATTTTGGAGGGTAAGTAGAGCTGGTAGACGGGTGAATAACCTGAACTTAAACACTAGCAAGGGTTTAAAGGAATTCGACATTTTCGAATTTTTGGAGTGAGCAGGTTTCGTGGCATCTAAGGATCAGAAGAAGATTCAAGATTCAAAGCATTTATTTCAATTAAACTCTTAACAGGCACTTTTGAATTGTCAAGTCGAAAGAGGTGAAGCTATCTGCACGTTCCAAAGCGTAGATCTCTATGGAGAAGAACGTGCAAGAAACTCCACGGACACTCTTTTAAATCATGTTCTGTATTACATAACATTGGTTACATCCTTGGTAGCTTCTATATGTGAGGACAATGCAAAGAAAAAAAAAGGAAACTCTAAAAACAATTCAAAGTATAAAGAATAAAACAAGTCAGTGGCAGTTAAGAGGTGACCAGTCTCAACCGACGGCGCCCGTTCACGAACATGACGCGTGTATCGGCACCATTTAGCTCAACCATTTTGAAGGGAACCGAATGATCCAACACACACGCCACCATCAGCGAAACATTTGAGCGAGCATGACATGCTCTCAACTGCCATGATGCGCAATGGGCAGATGACGTGGTAATCATTGAGGGTGGAACCTAGATGGGGTTGATACAGATAATGCCTAAGCACAAACTTCACCTATGTACATATTTGTGTGCGTAAAGCATTAAATAAATAAATCAATATATGTATATTTATATATATTCAAAACTCTTCCATTACTAAATGACTAACATACTCACTGCCGAAACTACGAGTCTTACAAAACTGGCATTAGACATGTAGGTTCCATTGGGGGTATAGGGTAACAGTAGGAGAGGGTATCCCAAAATTTCTTCGGGAACAGGAAAAAAAAGAGTAATAAATAAATGAAAGGCCTATAGGTAGCAAAATACAGGGGACAAACTGTTGATGATGTTTCGATGTTTAATTTATTTATTATTTATCTGTAATATTTGTTGCTGTATCTTATTAAATCTCTATATTGCGCCGCGGCCATAACTTTTAAGTTGAGCAAGGAAACCAGCTCAAAAAGTTGCGGTAAAAACGTTCTGAATAAACTTTTTCGTTTCAAGCCATGAATCAAATGTACATGTAGAAAAAAAAGAGAAAAATGGTAAAGTCGTTGTACGGACGATAGTTTTTTTTTTTTTTTTTTTAATAAATGTCTTGGGACAACTCTGCCGTGCCAAGACAAAACACTGTATCTAAAAAACACTTATTTTTCAGAAATCGCAAAAATCTTTTTTTTTCTTTAATTGGCCACAGAACCGTGAATATTCATCCGATTGTAATGAAATTTGGACCAATTACGCATAATGTGCCACTAATTGTGGTCAAAGAAAAATAATTGAAGATTTATACTTTTTTCACACATTTTCAAGCAAAAACGTGTTTTGTCGTAATGTGCTTTATCAATAATATGTGCGAGTTGATATGACAAAACACTGTAACCTGATAGTTACAGTGTTATGTCATTATAATAGGTAGGTCTCTAGGACTTATAAGTGGAAATGCTCCTTTAAATTTTATTCTAACTAGCATCGCCCCGCGGTTTCACCCGCGCAGTTCCCGTTCCCGTGGGTATACGCGGATAAAATATAGCCTGTGTTACTCAGGGTGAATGTAGCTTTCTAGTGGTGAAAGAATTTTTGAAATCGGTCCAATATTTTTTGACTTTATTCGTTACATACAAAAATACAGATCTTTCCTCTTTATAATATTAGTATACATAGATAGATAATCTTAGTATAGATAGAAAAATATAACACCATAATTCATAAAACTAAGTTTCTCATACTTAATATCTCTTTTAGACTGTAAAAATAATTTTATAAAGGAAACAGGCAAGAATAATAAGGTTATTTTTTCTTTAATTCAAATATTAAAGGTAATCCAGACTACTTAAAACAAAAATCTTATCTCGGACGGAAGCCAAATCAACAACATTGGATACCACTAGTTCTTCAAAAAAGATTCGTTCTGGACCGTGGCATAAACTGACATAATTTTTCAAATTCTGTCGTCTTTCTTTACTAACTCCCGTTGGGTTTTCTTGTTTTTTAATCACATCTAACATTTTTTTATGTTCTATCAGCTCTATCAGAGCAGATTCCACAGACTTTATATCTATCGATATCAAACCTACCTGCTTAAAAAATGTCTTTCAGATCTTTAGTTCTTTAGCAATACTGCAGGTAACATAAACCAAATATAAGCACGTTAACTTGAAGAAGTCCCGACTTACAATAAACAAGGGCTTTAAAATCAAAACAATTACTCCAAATTTCTCACGTGAGTGTTAGGACAAAACACTGTAACTTTACACACTGGCTGAAGAAAAGGTGAGTTTTGTTTTGGCAAAACACGGTATCTGGAGATACAGTATTTAGTCGAATTAGGACACTAGGTTTTAAGAGTTACAGTGTAAATTGCAATGATGTTTTTCAATGTTATTGGTAGAAATCAGTATATTCTAAGCATGTACATATAGATTATGGTCCGAAAAGCTAATTTAACGGTGTTACCACAAAACACTGTAACTCGAGTTACAGTGTTTTGTCATGGCACGGCAGAACTCACACACGGCTATCTGATCCCAAGCTAAGCAGAGCTTGTGTTATGGTAACCAGACAGCTGATATACATACTTATATAATTTATAAATACATACATATTATAGATAAATCACACCCAGACACAGAACAAACAATCATGCTCATCACACAAAGTTTGTCCTGGTTGGGAATCGAACCCACGACCTCCGGCTTAGCAGTCAGGGCCACTAACCACTAGACCAACAGGCCCGTCGTTTAACGTGAAAACGCCTTTACAAAACATTGATGAAATAATTGTGCCTCTCGCTCGCTCGTGCGGCGCTCTCGCTCCGATCGTAACGTTACAATGAGTCATCCTTTTTCGTGCGTGCAGCCGGCTTTCATGGATTTATGAGACGAAAAATATTACATTAAATACATAATTAACTATGTCATTAATTTGTATTCTAACTACAATGTTCAACTGAAAATTTGTGTTTGGAATATTAAAAATCAGCATGCGTTTATTCTTGAAAAATGCTTTCGTAAATTTATAATTAATAAAGCAGCACTATGCTATTTTTAGTATTTCTCATTTTGCAAATTCATAAAACTTTTCTAATCACTGAAGAGTTTGTTTTTGCCTTTTGAATTATGTTTTTTTTTTTAATGTCAATGTATCTTCGTCTGACTTAATTTTAGAAAACAAGGGGATTATGAAGAGTAACAAAGTATTCAAAGATGACATTTGGTTTGATTTCTAAGTCAAAGACATTCTTAACAAAGATTCGAACGATAAATATGTGCCTTAAATATAATATTCTTGGAGCTGGTGGCTAAATAATAACAGCCTCATGTTTCAATCTTCAAGGATAAGCAACGCTTGCCGAGGTTGATGTGTTGATGGGTGCCCATCTTACATACCGAAACGTTGGGCCGAGCTGTCATTTGGAGATCTTTGGCAGGCGTTACAGATTTTCAGAAGTCAGTATATCGGACACCAGTCTTGCCAAGAAGTACCGTTTTAGCCGTTGGATGAGTTGTAGATGTCTGGTTCATGTCAAATACTAGTATTCAGTTGAATCCTGTTTGACTGGGAGCCGACCCCAATATTGTTTGGAAAGGGCTAGGTAGATGATGATGTGCCCTAAATAGTATATGCCTTAAAAAAAACCTAATATATGGTAAAATAAATTCGTTCTTACCGCATACTACGAAAAGCTTAAAACTCCTAACTGAATACTATGCTACACGAAGTTAACCAAACTTAAATTACATTTTAATTATATAATCAGCGTTGTTAACTCCTTGGTTTCACCATTCCTCTACCCCTAATTAAATCCGAATTCATAATTAAAAAGCGAAACAAAAAAATAAAACCTATTTAATTTAAAGGGGTAAGTGTCGCCACCTACCAATTACGTTGGAAAAAAATAAAAAATGCAGTTCCGTCAAATGTCTGGTACCCAACGGTACTCCCCATTCAGTGGCGGTCTTGACATAAGTACCACTTCTGCTTACCCCTCTATTATTCCACGAGAGCCTTTTACAATTTGAAGACTTAAGAAAAATATGGAAAATGCAAGCAGAATTTTTCACGTCGATTTTTTTCATAGGCTTATTAATTACTAGCTTCTGCCAGCGACTTCGTCCGTGTAGATGTCGGAAATTGTCCCAAGGGAACATAATCCCGGGATATAAAGTATCCTATGTGTTATTCCAGACTATGATCTATATCTGTGCCAAATTTCATGAAGATCCATTCAGTAGTTTTTGCGTGAAAGAGTAACAAACATCCATACTTACAAACTTTCGCGTTTATAATATTAAGTAGGATGGGGGTGGAAATAATTATAGTTCGGTGGGGGTGTTGCCGTGAATGATGAGGGGTGAAATGGATAATGGGCAGTTTGTACTGTTTATAGTTGTTGGTCGTGTAGGGTAGTTAGTGGCTTAGAATTTGTTCTTAAGTTGTTTTTATTATTCAGAAATTCTTGCATTCATACTCAAAGCTTTCTATTTATAAACAGTCAGCTTTTTATTCAACTCCACGTATAATATTTTTTTATTTCCACAAACTTTATGCTCACCATAGAACGTAAAATTAAAAAGAATGACGCAAAAACTCTAGCTTATAATTGCCCCCTCTTATATGGATGATGACATACAAAGATGTTTCAACACCTCTTGACAGATTTCACCCCCATCTACAACCCCTATGTAAAACCCAGAACATGAACTACCTTTTAAGCTATTTCTTACCGTAGGACCATTTCTTTCCCTGCCCAACTATGCATAAAGAACATTCTTCGCCTTTCCATTATTTATTTTGCAAGAAACTGCAAAATTGAATTTAACTCGAACGCAAGTTGTTTTCAATTCGGTAAAAGAAAAGTTGGTAAGGTAAGCAAGGATTGCTAAGTACACTTTGTATTGAGACTTAAGTTGCAATGGGTTTTTTACTTAAAGAAGATGTTTTACTTGGTTTGAATCTGTTAGGGGATGCTGTAGTACATCTTCAAGGCTTTACTTCGCCTTCTTTCTAGAAATGTTAGTATAGTGAGAATTACAGGGAAATTGACGTCACTAGCTGGCGCCACTTCAGGTTTTGTTTCACGTAATTTTTATTTAAATATTTGTCATAAATCATTGACGTTTTGACACATGCCAGGACCTGATGCCCCAGTGTCGCCAACTTTTTTTATGTGTGGTAAATTATCGAATGACTCCTTTCGCTCTGGGCAGCGAAAGTGTCAGTTTTACTCACTAAGAGCTAAAAATATGAAACAATTTAAATCCTAATAATATTACAAATGCGAAAGTTTGTAAGTATGGATGAATTGATGGATAGATAGATGTTTGTTACTCTTTCACACAAAAAATACTGAATGGATCTTGATGAAATTTGGCACAGAGGTAGATTATAGCTTGGAGTAACACATAGGATACTTTTTATCCCGAGATTATGTTTCTTTGGGATAATTTTCGACATTCACGCAGGCGAAGCTGCGGGCGACCGCTAATATCAAATAACGTGAAGTAAAACAGCTACCAAAGCCCAAAGGGCCACTACTCCAGCATCATTTGAATCGTCCTTTTCAAATCTAATAAATGAAACGAAGTTTATTAGTAGGTCAGTCAAAGCACCTACGTATTTGCAATTTAAAACTAGCCACTAAGTATAATTAATGAACCACTAGCCCCAGCTAACGAACCACTCCTGTACTAATAACATACTTTCCAATTAATATCTAGAGATTCTGTAACGACCAGTTACCGACCGTTTCAAATAGAATATTTTACTAATACCTCGACCGAGAATTGAATCGACGTCCCAAGAGGCAGCTACTTTGAAATAGAGGACAAATTGCAGCATTTAATAGAAAATAAACTCTCTTTTGATAAAGTTAGCCATCATTTTTGTTGTTCTTTTGTTGTAGTTCGCACTGTTGGTGAAGTTGATGGAATGTAAGACTTAAAACCATACTTCTGGTCTTATTTTTTTCATTTTTGACACAGGTTTATACGCTCTGGGCCCCAAGTCTGCTATTACAATAGTGTTAGAATGGTCTATCATTGATCTCATAATGGTCGATTTTGATAATTTTGGTAATCTACTAATATAAAAGCGTCATGATGACTTTCCAATGGTGAACCACTGACACTGCATTGAAAGAAATGGCATAGAATGATAATCTCATACATAATGACTTGACTCCAACAAATGAATGACAGACATATGCGGTAGTCTGCTAAAATTTTGACAGTTCCTTTGATCAGTGACCTACCTATCATTTCTTTTAATAGCTCGGTTATCAAAAAGTATTACGAGACCATTGACCGATCAATGATCGACCATTATGAATTTAGCAGATTACGAACTTTTAGCAAACTGACAAATTTATAAAAATAGCAGACTTGGGGCCCTGGTCGATTATCGAGGTTAAGCAACGCATACTGATGTCGGTATTATGATTGGTGAACATCCGAGATTCCGCTGCGCAAATAAAGGCGGTGGTCCCGGCTGTAATTTGTAGATCTTTGACTGTCGTTACGGACAGTAAGAAAATCTAGCTGCCATCTTGCCAAAGGGTCATTCACTGGGGAAGTTGAAGGGAACTTGGGGAAGTCAGATAGGTTGCTTCATGTTAAATATTGGAACTCAGCTGCTAACCTTTTACTGAAGAAGGCTCTGATTTATTTAAGACTGGCAGCGCCCCGCGGTTTTACCCGAGTAGTTCCCATTCCCATGGGAATATGGGGATAAAATATAGCCTATGTTACTCAGGGTGAATGTAGCTTTCTAATGGTGAAAGAATTTTTGAAATCGGTCCAGTAGTTTTTGAGTTTATTCGGTACATACAAATCTTTCCTCCTTATAATATTATAGTATAGATTTCGAATATCAGGTTGACTATAAAATCAACCCTATTATCGAAACCTAAGTATGTCTGTTGAACGCTATGTAAAACGTGAAAGATTACGGCATGGTCTTTAAGTTAAGAGAAAAGAGAAGCCGAAAATAGATGTAAGTGGCGTGCAATTGGAGAGGCCTATGTCCAGCAGTGGACTGCAACAGGCTGTTGATGAGGTCATCTGGTGAGGGTCGATGGATGCAAGATGCACAGAAGGTTGTTATGGCGACACTTGGGGGTAGCCTATGTCCAGCAGTGGACGTCTTTCGGCTGATATGATGATTATGATGAGGTCACTTCTAAGTAAGCGTGCTACATCATCGACCACATTATCGCTAACTTCAACGTGAGATCGGGGTCAAACTGAAACCTATCAATTATTCAAAAGATTGCTCAAAATTAACTCTTAACACTTAAAGTACCTATACGTCTTACCAACAGACAATGAATTGACATTTGTGCATTAAAATGAGAATGAAAGGGCTAATTTAAAAAACTGAATACTTGGTCAAAATCAATCAATTTTAAGTAAAAAAAAAATGGTTCTTGATTTTTCCATCAATTATGTGTTACTAATAATACTTTCTAAAGGTTCGATAACACCCTTTTAGTGCCCTTTTCTCAAAAAAAAATCTACTAAAATATTCCATTAGGTAACATCGAAGAATCTTTCCAGAATCGTTCATTCGTAGTAATTGTCAGAGTTTAATAAGAACGAATGAATTGATGATGGAGTTTTAAGCGAGTTGTTCATCAGAAACTTTCCAATCCGTACTTCCGCTTAGTTTTTAATTGCCAACTGAATCTTTTGAATTTTCCGTATAATGTATTATGTCGAAATGTATTGACAAAAACTTTTCAATTGAAGAATGGTTCTTCTCAGACCCTGAAAACTGAACTTTTCCCTTTTGTAAGTAATTTTGGATTTTTCCGATACTTTGTGTGTCCAATTTTGCGTGTAAATGAAGCTAAAATTTTATTTTGACAAGAAAAAAACTTTTTAATTTTTAATGTGTTTGGAATGGTGTTGCTAATTATAATTCTAGGGGATTAAAAAAACGTCTATATACCAGTGCTCATCAGATTACGCTTGTTACATACAAATATATACTAATTAGAATCTCGGTATGTACTTCAAGACTTGATTAATCTTATTATGATTTTATTTTTGATAATTGTTTATTTGACAGTTTTGTTTGTAACTCTTATCTATTACTTACTATGTAAATTAATAATGTAATCAATCATTTTAATTGAATTTATTTACTTAGGTCAGCTTTGACAGTGTCAATTAATGTTATTGTTATTTATTTATTTTAAATTCTGAACTTCTATTAATATTTGCACACCATGTCAACATGTTAGAACAGTGCCATGTACATATGTATAGCACCTCATACTCTCATGTTTAAGCAAATAAAGTTATGTAAATCTGAGTAAGGAGCCCGCAGACCGACAGAAGCGACAATGCGACACGATGCAACGATGCGTCTTGTTAGACACAAAATGATTCTACACATACACATTTCTGTTACAACACGTCTTTTTGCAACAACCATTCAAACATTGCAAATAGGGAAGATAAAATTACAGAATTCATGGACATTTTGTTATTGAAATGATAAAATAGTATAAAAGAAGGGCCACTGGAATGTTTTTACTGTAGTTAATATTGATTTTTAACAACTATTACTAATTAATATAACGTGAAACGGAACGTTAACAATCAGCGTCTAGTGACGTCACTGGTGTTATGACAACGAAAAGACCAACTTAAATTTTAATACATGATCTCTGTGCAGACAGGAGTGACTTCATGGTCCGTTTTCGCGGGAAAAGAAAAACAGTCAGTTTATAATCGCAATTTTGACAATACATTAAATCATATTATTTTTTTAACTTTTGTTTGTTTTATTTTACACGGAATTCTTTTATATTAAAGCAAGATGAAAATATTGCATGTTCTCTATTGCCTCTTTACCACAAAACAATTGACACCTAAAATTCCCCAAACCGTTTTAAAGACAATATTCTATGTTTTTACCTCAACGTTCCACTCGAGAGAACCAACGGTTTCCTGTTGTCCTGCTTACCCCCGGTAGGAAGCACGCGTGAACGAACTTGAACAACAGTGTGATAAGGATGTACGCTCGATGACATGTCTTAACCTATTATTATAGACTAGCTGCTGCCCGCGACTTCGTCCCCGTGGAATCCCCGATTTTAAAACATTATTTATCGCTGCTCCGCTCCTATTGGCTTAAGCGAGATGATATATAGCCTAAAGCCTTCCTCGATAAATGGTCTATTCAATCCAAAAAGAATTTTTCGATTCGAACCAGTAGTTCCTGAGATTAGCGCGTTCAAACAAACAAACAAACAAAAAAACAAACTAACAAACTCTTCAGCTTTATAATATTAGTATAGATGTCTCACTGAGTTATTGCAAACATCGTCAGTTTGTAGAAATGTTGTGTAAATAGTGGATTAATTTTGTGTAACACTGAGATTATTAATAATAGCTTAAGAGCGTGTACTCCGTATGGCATTTCATAAAAAAATTCAAGCCACTATTTTGCGAAATGACTGAACCGAATTTAATGAAACTTCACACATATAAACAGGATACATAGGTCTTAAAAGTTAGTTGAAAACATTTTCGATAAATAGTGTAACAGTTAAATTAGACCCATTTTAAATTTTCCATACAAACATAAATTGCCAGTTATCTTTTTTGAATAAGACATTTCGAAAATGTTTTGAACTTACTTTTTGGACATATGTATCCTGCTTATGTGTGTAAAGTTTCATTAAAATCGGTTCAGTGATTTCGCAAAATAGTGACTTGAAAATTTGTATGAAATACTGTACGGCGTACACGCTCTTAGCAGTGTTTTGTCTATGGCATAACATCCAGCACTGACAGTGACAACATAAAAAACAATAGAAATAAATGATTGTAATATGATGAACATACAGCATGCCCCATTTCTCTCAACCCCCAAGGTCAAATTTGAAAAACGAAAATAATATATCTAGTTCCCCAAGGTCAAGTTCAACCAACAATGACTTCGAACAGAAAGCTCTCACCAACGTCTGTCTGTATGTATGTGTGTGTGTGTCTATAATAAAAACACAAAGCCTGAGTCCACTGGCCCGTGGAGCGTGGTTATCCGCCATCGTGGGTACAAAACTTGGGAGAAATTTAGACTGTACGATTTTGAATTAAGCTTGGTATGAAGTTAGGTTTGTTTTTTTATCGATTTAACCTAAGATTTCTGGTGATATTGATTTATGATTCGAAAAACTGATATTTTGAGTTGGATTTTTGGTCACAGAAGTATTATGTAGGCTGTTTAAACTAATAGAATAGAATACTCTTTATTATGTACACCATACAAGTTACAGAAAATATAGACAAAGAAAACATTGCATAGGGTGACACAATGGGCGGCCTTATTGCTAATACCTACTATTAAGATGCCTTTGTTATAGTACTATTTCCGATACTTATATAATACCTAGATACCATTTTGTTCTAATTAATAAAGCATAAATACTAAATTTACATTTATTTTTCCACTAAAACATGTACTTTACTAGTTTTAATAACAACATAATACCAATAAGATTGGTTATTTTGCTTTTTAATGCTTTTAAAAATATTAGATAGAAACTAATATAGGTACACATACATACTCCTAAAACTTTGAATTAAAAAAACTAAAAAATTAGCAAGCCAAATACTACGCTCAACTTTCAACATTAGGAACACTAAAACACACGAACCATCTAGTAGTAACGTCCTGATAAATACACCTACAAAATCGTATCGCACCCGTATCGTACTCTGTAAACGCATTACCAAGGAGTGTGCAGCCAAGCATGAATCCTCCTCACAAGGTCACAACACCCTCTGCACACCGAAGGTGCGTTCACAATATAATAACGGCTTAAGTTTTTATGTTATTGGATGGGTGACCATTCATTACATACCGAGCAGTCTTTGTGCTTCAGAAAACGCATAAAGTATTTGGTAGTGGCGGTTATTCATAGAACATTGACGGTTGTTACCACAGTTAGAAAATCGACAGTCTATACAGCAGTCATAACAAAGCTAACTAGGCTTATCGGGTTGTGGGGTCCGACAGTAGACGCACCCACTCTATGTAAAATACTGGTGGTATTCAGTTGCATCCATTTATATAAAAAACCCACTCCGACAAGGTTGAGAAAAAGCTATACAGTTGATGATAATGATTGAATAAAATACCTTGATGGTAAATGGTCATAGTTGTGTTGCCATCCCAAAGACAAATCAGAAATACTCATTTTTCTACGCTGCAGTCCAGAAGTTAATACTCTTCACTGATAATCAAATTGTTTAGTGAAGAACAGAAATAGTCCTTCCAAATAAGTTTGAGACGTTAATATTACCTACTTCGTGTCACTATCCCATTACTTATTCAAACAATTGCTATATTTGTGTATAACGTTAGTGGTTATGTACCGTTCTTGATGATTCTTTGCGTTGGGTTAAATCAGAGAAAGAAAGAAAAGAATACATATACACACACACAGAGGTACAAATAAACAAACAAAAATAAAAAATATAACACAATTGGTAAAAAATAAATAATAAAAAAAAAAACAAAAAAGGAAGTTAAAAAATTACATGTCAGACCCATTCATGAAAGCCAAACATGTTCAACCCAGACACCGATCAGCAAGACTCACCCTCCCAATTGAAAAATCCTCAGTCTGAATCCGCCAACTATAACCAAAGCTATAATTCATTTGCATTGGACGTTGAGGTTCAAAGATAAATCAGTGACCTCCAAAGTTAAAGCCAAAATTTCAATTAGGCCATTAAACGACACTTTTGAACGTCATCATTTACAATTAATGTGACTCTCTTATTGAAAAGGTAGATTCTAATGAGGAAGTACAGACAAGAAACTCTATAGACACTATATTCAAATAACCGTTTTACAATATTTGGTATACAAAATTGAATTGAATAAATGTGAGGTAAATACACCAAGAGTATACTGGTAATAGGAACAAAGAATTATCAGCAAAAGTAAACTTATTTATTTTCTGAATAAATACATGGTTCTCACTTATTTATAAATATTGAAACCATTAATCAAACAGTGTATCAGTTAACCGAAAAATACAAACACACAAAAGAAACAGTACCTACGCTCATAAAGTTAATAGATTAATCAACTTGTTTGATTTCGCCCACAACCTTGATTGCCCTATGGAACGGGATCAATATTATTCGAAAGCAGGATAAAGACAAGAACAGTAGGAATGTAATCTTCTCATTTATAATATGCTTATTTACAAAGTGTGCTTTAAAAATAAGCTTTAAATTTTCATTTAATTCTAATATATCACAGGGTATTTTTTTTAACATTTAACACAGTACCCCATGAGAGATGTATTTAATAATAATAATAAGTGATCTATAAAACGGTTGGTCCCATTTTATCTTTATTTTTTGCATTAATATTATTGCTTTCACTATTTTTACTAAAAATATGACAATTTTTCCTTCCAACATGGTCTAACATGTGCCTTTAAAAAAAAATTGCATCAAAATCCATTCTGAAAAGTAACAAACAGACAGACTTACGCAATATTATATGAATATGGATTATAATGAACATACTATATACCTACTGCTAAAATACTCTATTTTTGGACTATTGCAATATGTTTATAATAAAGGCCTTGACTACTTTGAATCCCGACTCCATGCGACAACCTTCTAACAAGCTGGCATTGAAAATAACCAGAATATTATTATCCTTTTACTTGAAAGAAGACATTTTGCTTGAGCTTTGACACTTTATCTGGCAGACCTTAACCTTTAGCACAGATAATATAATATAAGCGTACCTTGGGAAATGTCAAGGCCTGTATCGGTTACAAATATTGAAATATCAAGGACTGTTGTCAAGGAAAACTATATACATTTGTCGAAAATTATCCCAAGGAAACATACTTCTGAGATAAAAAGTTATTCCACACTGTTATCTACCTCTGTGCCAAATTCCATCAAGATCAGTAGGAATGTTTCTGAGTAAAAAATATATGATTATGTTTAGTCCGTCAGTTAGATTATACAAAAATATTGGACACGTATTTTTTCCTTTATCAAATCTTTAAAAACTGACGAAGATACAAAGCATCAAAGATCAGGAGTGGGGGCTTGTGACGTCACGGCTCGGTAAAAATTGTAGCGAGTAGTGACGTCACACGAGTTTTCAACGCACTGTAGCGTCTTAATTTTTTGTTTACGTGAAAAAAGAAAAAATACGTTTCCAATATTTTTTGTAAATTTATCCGACGGACTAATTAGATTTTTTTAGTTAACTACCCTATTCCGTAGTTTTTGCGTGAAAGTCCAACCGGATGCATCTTAATACCATTAATTTACATAGGCTGATTACCTATCCCATCTCCACACCTTGCTAGCTGGGTAACACGATACTACCTGGCAAGCCTGGTGCCAGGTAATCTGACATTCTGACTGCCTGTAACGTCTCTCAAAGATCTACAAATAGCAGCCATGACCAACGGTTAGTTCCAACGTGAGATTCCTCAATACCAATTTGTCCAGTACACAACTATCACACACTTTCAAATAAATCTATCTAGTAGATTTGGATAAAATCGTGGCTGTGACAGACGGACAGACAGACAGGGCAATAAGGGTTCCGTTTTTCTATATAAAAGCTCGGAACCCTAAAAATTACAATTAAAGTTTAAACTGCTACAATGCTTCTAAAATTAGACTGCCAGTAATAAGCGCAAGTAATAAACAAAATAATCAGAAGTGAAAGAAGAAAGAAGAAGTCATCATAAGACTACCTTCCCGTAGCAACTGTCATGACTGATACTCGTATTCTTATTACTTCATAAAATGCGCGCTCTTTTATTTCACAGCGACTGAGGCGACCGCCATCTTTGCCATTTAATCTTCCTGTTGTCGAGCGACCTTGACCTTGAAATGTCAAGGTGACAGGGTTGGGTGGGTATACATGTTTGTTTTCGTAGTTAGTTTATTGCAGTAGCTTAAATGTTTAAGTTTTAGCAAAATGTAGAAACTGGATTGCAGATTGTCACATGGGCAGTAGATCTTCTGGTGTTCAACTGCATCCAATAAAAATGAAAGTACTTTGGAAACAACTAGGCACTTGATGATTAAAGAGGCTACCCATTTTTTTGAGTAGGTTAATCATAAAATGATAAGATTTTCAAATAAACTTATTTCCAAGATAAGTCACGGGAGAAAAACGGTAGGAATATGTTGTTCTGTACAGACAGTGATTCACTGTGAATGTGTTTATATTTTGGGACTTGATAAGTTTTTTTTTCGCATTCACGTTCAATTTCTATGTAAAGCTTTCCCCTATTCCTTTCACTTCTGACTACGTCGTGAATCAAAGATTGCTTTATGAAATTGTTGCATTTCATTACTATATATTTAGATCTTGCCAGTATTATAATACTAACATCATAACCTACAAGCCGGTTTATATATCAACATTTTGCGTTAAAAGCTTACCCATTACACTATTTACGTGAACCCACACGTTAACAACTGTAATTATTTTAATTGCACAGTTTACGAGACCACTCCAGTAATTAAAAGTGCAACTTCATTGCCCGTATTTTAATACAAATAATTATACGTTCCATTGAACTACTGACCTGGAAATTCTATAATTTAGCTGAAAGAAGTCCACTACAGGATACTACGGACATACATAGGCCTCTGTGAAAACATATCGACCACTCCCGTATCAAACGGTCTACTGTGGCCTTCACTAAGGTCATCAGTTTCTCATCTCATCAGGCCTTCACTAGGTCATAATCAGTCTCTGGACTTCTAACGCTGCGTATGCCTTTCTAGATCTACTGAGTCCCATCGAATATTCGTTCCGCGTGCAATGTGACCTCCCCACTGCCACTTAATGTTCAGGCTATCTTTTCATTCAAATAACACCAATCTATAGAAAGTTAATCATTTCCTGTTAATTGGCACAAATGATTACAGCACACTCAATAGTAAAACATAGTTGAATCATCGTCGTACCATACTTAATAGATTAACTAGCGTGATACACATAAAGAAATTCTCAATAAATCATTACATAATACACTCTCTGGTTTTCATGATTCCCTGGTTCCGACGTCAGCTATGTTAGCATTATTTACTTCAAAGAGAACTCATGCAATACAAAAGTACATTAGTTTAATGATACGTTTTCCCGAAATACTTTTGTTATTCAATCACTTCATTTTCCTTGTGTGACCTTTGACCTTGGGATTCAAGACGCGGAAAAGGGAACATGCTGTAGATGTTGCAAAAATACTGTCGTGGCATCGACTTCCTTATTGTACCTACTGTAATGTATTTCTCGTGTCAGTATATATTAAGTTAACTTTATCTCATGTTTTGCAAAAAGGTCACCCAGATGAAAAACTGGTTGTCTATGTAGGTAGTAGGTAGTCAGAAGTACATACATTTATACAGACTAATTGGGTGTGAGAATGACGCATTGGGTTCAAGAAAAAGCGACTTAATAATTTAAATCATACCTAGATATACAGGATGGCCAAAAAGTCGTAGATAAAACACAACTAGGAAATAGATTAGATCATCAGCTGCAAAAAAATGTTTTACGGGAGGTTTTTAAGGTCAACCCTTGCAGAGTTATAATTTATTATGTGTTATTAGTTTTTATTAATATTAGAGCCACTCATGGTCATGTGTTATACCTTTTCAGAATCCCTATTAAATGAGCCAAAAATTGTAATACAGCTATATGTATTTGTTCATCCAGCGGCATTAATTGCCGATATTCTTTTTAGTAAATATATGGATAATGTAGTGGGCTGCAATACTGTAAACGATTGTTTGAATCGTCACTTTTTTTTGTTAATATGTGTATTGTAGCTGTTTATTGTCCCAAACAATAAAATAAAAATAAAATAATACATAATACAGGGTCACTTTTCGGTAGAGTATTTTTTTTTCACAGTGGGGTCCGAAGTAAATAAAAAGTTATGATTTGAGAATTTTTTTTTTTTTTTTTTAAAAATTAATATTCAACACACCCAATAAACCCATTAATAACATGTCAAATGCAAATACTCATCAGTGCCAATCTAGTAAAAATTATATAAAAGATCCTGTATCTTTTTTATAATTTTTTGTGTTTCGTAGATTTTTTCGAATTTTAATGAGAATTAAAAGTTAATTTTCTCATAAAACACGTAATAAATTTTACTCTGCAAAAGGTTGACCTTAAAAACCCAATCTAACCCCTAGTCGTGTTTGATCCACGACTATTTGGCCACCCTGTATACATAATTATTTGAAAACACCATCCTGTAACTCAATGTGCCATGTTATCAATTTATTATGCCCCAAGCATGCACTTTATTAGTAAATCTGACTCTAGTGTTGCTAAGAACTATCTTGTTACTTAGTTAATGGGTTGTGGTCTGGTAGGCAGCCGCTCCACGTAAAATACTGATATTCAACTGAATTCCGTTTGATTGGAAGCCCACCCCAATATAGTTGGTAAAAGGCTAGGCTTTAACTAGGTAACACAATACGTCTTGGCAACACTTGAACTGAACAGAACATTGGTACTTAATTCAGTTATTCTCATAATCTCAGTATAATTATATGAAGCGCAAGTAGCCTCGCAGTGTTTGACACTAACGAGCAAGTAACTCAACTTGTGCTAGATTATAGACATCAATCTTTTGCCGCTATACGAGAGAACTCAATTATTTTCATATTTTGTGTAAAGTGTGTTTTTATTACATGTAGTTTCGGAGTTCAGATTGACTGGATGCCGACCCCAAATTAGTTGGGAAAAAGGCTAGACAGATGACAAATAATAATAATCAAGGGCTTGATCCAAAAAGCAGTGCTTCTTGACATGGCCCGCATAGTTAGGAGGTTTCTTTCTCGGGAGCCCTGACCACCGGTAGCTCGGACCCTGTTCTCGATACCGGTGGGCTCCTATTTTTTTATTTTCAATTTTTTATAAAAATATTTGAAAATGTAAGAAATATGTACATAAAATAAATAAATGGAATAATATTAATAACTTTATTTCTGCTGGCATAGTCCCATAGACACCCTAACTTAGTACATATTTATTATTTATTTTATTTAAAGCATGCACTTTATTTATTTTCAGCCTGTTATGTCCCACTGCACGGCAAAGACGTCCATTCTTCTTTCCATTCCTCTCACTTTTGGCCAAATGGCTGGCATTAACTTTGGTACACTATAAGTAAAACACTAGAAAGAAGGTGGAGTAGTGGTGGCCGAGTGATAACGGCCCCGACTTACGAATTGTAGGTCGCGAGTTCAAACCCAGCCAGGCGCATTATATTGTGTAATTAATTTCATCACCACTGCTCTCAAGACGGTGAAGGAAAACATCGTGAGGAAACCGGCATGTCCTAGAACCAAAAATTCGAAGACATGTGACATTCACCAACCCGCACTGGGCCCGCGTGGTGGATTACGGCCCATTCACTCTCCTAGAGAGGAGGCCTGTCCCAGCAGTGGGAACATTAAAAGGCTGATTATGCTAATAGAAAGAAGTGCCGGACGTGCCTTTTGGGGTAGGCTTTGTGTAATTTCCTTATTTAATTTTTTTTAAAGACATGCTCTCATGCTCACTTGATAAATTGACTTTTTTGTAACGTGTATTGAGTAAACTATTTTGTAACCACTTGTCTCAAAACGTTGAACAAAAACATTATGAATGCTAATATTATAAAGCTGAAGAGTTTGTTTGTTTGTTTGAACACGCTAATCTCAGGAACTACTGGTTCGAATTGAAAAAATCTTTTTGGGTTGAATAGACCATTTATCGAGGAAGGCTATAGGCTATATAAAATCACGCTTAAGCCAATAGGAGCGGAGCAGCGATAAAGAATGTTTTAAAATCGGGGATTCCACGGGGACGAAGTCGCGAGCAGCAGCTAGTCAGAAATAAATCGCAATTATTGCTGGCACTTTTGTTAGTTTTTAAAACTACACTTATACCGTTTACCTGTAACCAACAATTCGTAAAACTACCACTGGAGTGCGTCGAGATATTCCCACGGATGCGTTAATATTAATATCTTGACACGCTCCGCTTGCCACCACCGTGCGCCGGTTCGAGCCCGCGACCCGATGGGAAACACTTTTTGTGATGTTTATAATTATGTGTTCAAGTTGATACGTGGATTAGAAAAAGTATTTTATGTGTGAATGCTTTCCATAGGTTAAGTGGGAAACTATTTGAGGATAGTGGGACCAATATTTAGGCAAAGATTTTTTGGAAGAGTAAATTGAGGAGCTCGTGGCTAAATTATATTATAATATATATAAACAGCCGCACGGGTCGAACTTCAAGGTTAAGCAACGCTTGCCGAGGTTGATCTGTGGATGGGTGACCATCTTAACATAACGAGATTTCTCCGTACCTCGGAAAGCACGTTAAGCCGTTGGTCCCAGCTGTCATTTGAAGATCTTTGGCAGTCGTTACGGATTGTCAGAAGCCAGAAAATCTGACACCAGTTCTTGCCAAGAAGTACCGTGTTCCCCAGGTAATGGTTTGTGGAGGTCTGGTAGGCAGCCGCTTCACGTAAAATACTGGTATTCAGCTAAATCCGGCTTAGCTGGAAGCCGACCCCAATATAGTTGGGAAAAGGCTAGGCAGATGATGATGAAATTGTTTGAAATTGCAAGTTTGTTCCGTACAATTTCTATAATATTATTGTTATGTTTACAGTGCTGTCAGTTTATCTACAGTTTTGACAAGAGGTGTTGTGTTACCCAGTTAATGGATTGCGGAGGTTACCTCTGATATCTGGTTCGACGGGAAAATGATCCCAGCAAAGTTGGGAAAGGCTACGCAGTAGGCGATTTATTTCGATGATAATTATTTGGTCTAGCATTGTCGTACCTTGCTTGTTTATTGTAAACCATAGTTTTACATAATGTAGAAGCATTTTATTTTCAAATGTGACTACCATGGAACCATTTACATGTGATAAGTTATAGTTTACTTTGTGACTTGAATTAAAATGGCAGTTGAGAGCATGTCATGCTCGCTCAAATGTCTCGCTGATGGTGGCGTGTGTGTTGGATCATTCGGTTCCCTTCAAAATGGTTGAGCTAAATGGTGCCGATACACACGCGTGTATCGGCACCATTTAGCATGTTCGTGAACGAGCGCCGTCGGTTGAGACTGGTCATCTCTTAACTGCCACTGACTGGTTTTAATATTTATACTTTGAATTGTTTTATAGTTTCCTTTTTTTTTCTTTGCATTGTCCTCACATGTCATAAAGAAGCTACAAGGATAATGTACGTATGTAGTTATACAAAAAACGATTTAAAAGAGTGTCCGTGGAGTTTCTTGCACGTTCTTCTCCATTTGTGATCTACGCTTTCAAACGTGCAAATAGTTTCATGTTTTTGACCGAACGACCTTGACACTTCAAAAGTGCCTGCAAATGGTTTATTTGAAATAAATGCTTCGAATCTTGAATTTTGCTTGACTTAACTTACCATTAAAATGATTTCTCCTTTCACAGTTATGATTTGTACAGAAATAAAGATTTGTATCATTTTCGTGTTCCTTATCTTGTTTGTTAATAATAATGTTAATTATGTTTTACTTAATTCCACGTTATCTTTTCATCGCCCTTCATTGACTGGTAGAAAATACCGAAGTCATTAAATTCGCCATCGTTCTTTTGTGCTTGAAGTTTAAATGAGGAAAGTAATTGACATTTTCTGTATCTAAATATAGTCTTTACTAATATTATAAAGAGGATAGATTTTGATGTTTGTTTGTATCACATAAGCTCCGAATCTACTGGACCAATTTGACCCATTTTTAACATGCGCTAATTTCATCACCGTATTTCCAAAGGAACGGGATTTACGCGGATGTAACCATGCTAGTCTATAGTAATATTATAAAGAGGAAAGATTTTATTGTTTGTTTGTATTGAATAGGCTCCGAAACTGCTGAACCGATTTGAAAAATTATTTCACTGTAGGGAAACTACACTATCCCCGCGTGACATAGGCTATATTTTATCCCCGTATTTCCAAGGGAACAGGAACTACGCGGGTGAAACCAAGGGGCGCTGCTAGTACCTTATAAGCTGATCAATATCCAAATGAAATTGATAAAAAAAACAAATAAGCTGTGAGTGTCACATTACTAATACTCCTGTTAAACCCGAAAGCGTATTTAATACCAGGCGTATTTAGTAACAGGAGACGATTAATGATAGTAGTATAACCGCTAGGCTTTTATTTATGTAAAAGAAGTTGTAATCTTGGTGGATAACTAAATTCATTATGTCCGGTATCAAACATGCCTTTTTTCAAACAAACAATCAAATCTTTCCTCTTTATAATATTAGTATAGAGTATAGATAAAAATCAGAATTATAATTAGTCCCTCCATTGGATTTTCAAAAAATATTGGAGACGTATTTTTTTGTCATTTGGAATCGTAAAAAATAGAAAGAAAAAGCGCATCAAAATTCTAGTGGGGGCCAGTGACGTCAAGATGCTAACAAAAATTGTAGCACCTAGTGACGTCACGCGAGTTTTGAACGCACTGCATCGTCTTCATTTTTGTTTACGTGATAAAAGAAAAACTAACGTGTCCAGTTTTTTTTGGAAATTTATCTGACGGACTAATTAGATTTTTTCAGTTAAATAACCTACTGAAGTTTTCGTGCTTGAGGGGTGAGTTTTAGCTGAGCAAACACGTTTACGTTTATGCTTGTTCAATTGATCATCTCTACAGCACGAAAACTTCAATTCATGACAAGCTTTTCTTGATAGTTCTATGCTCCAATTTCTTCTACTACTTCTTACTAAGTAACTTACCTACGTTTTGTAAAATGTGCTCGAGGTCCGTTTGAACAAACCAGAAGTATATTTTAGTTCCGATTAGGTAGAATTGGTTATTTAATCAACCACCAGCAATACTAGATTAAATAACTATGGTCCCAGATTATCAACTAACTTGGTAAGTCGAAGTTAAAATTCATGCTGTTTCGTCTATCAGAAAAATAAAGCCAGTTGCACGTTCCAAAGCATAAAGATATCGCTATGGAAGACCATACAATATCAGACCAAAACATAGTTGAAGAAGACACAGAATCAATATACTAGATTATCGAATAATTCTTCAAACTTCTAGCGTATGTATTCTCGTGTCTTCGCTTTAAAGGAGAACAGACTGGTTGCCATCCAAATGATTAAATCCGACATCTTTTCACAGAATAACAACAGATTGGCACCGCATGCCACTACATTATGCCAGACCAAATAATCACAGGTACCACACTCATCCCACCCAACTGGATACTACCCATTCGTATGGCTTCGCCTATCAAGTTTCTTACCAGCACCAGTTTCACAAGAACCCTCTCTTTCTTTCCTAATACCGTTTTTGTTAAAGAGATTGGATAGAGTAAGGAGGGCAGGGTAGTTCAAGGTAAAATGGATGATAATCTGGAAGCTACCGCATGGTGACTGATATACGATATGTTGTTTAAAGGAAATCTGCTTTAGCTTGGGAAAAAGGTAGAGATTTTAATTAAGTGTCAAGCTAAGAATAACTAGTTTTTAGAAAGAAAAATCAGACTCTGAGAGTAGGACTAGCTCGTAAAGGATTTCGATCGAATCATATATTTTTTTATGTTACTTTAAAAGCATAGATATGTCACTCATAAGTGATCCCATACTCAAAATAAAAATCGTGCAATATGAGCGAATTCGCAAGAGGAATTTTGATAGTTATATTTAAATACTAGCAGCGCCCCGCGGTTTCACCTGTTGTTCGCGTTCCCGTGGCAATACGGGGATAAAATATAGTCTATGACACTCCACAATATAATGATTTCATTGTCATTACAATCTCACAGTCACAAACTCACAAACGTTACCACTTTATAATATTAGTATCGATTATAGTGTTAAGTCTGATTTTTAACCGACTTCTAAAAAAGGAGGAGGTTCTCAATTCGGATGTTTGTATTTTTTTTTTTTTTTTTTATGTTTGTTCGCGCATAACTCCGTCGCTTGTCAACCGATTTGAAAAATTCTTTTTTTGTTGAAAAGGGTATACTTCCCAAATGGTCCCATGAAATCAACCAAGCGGTTTTCGAAAAATCAAAAAAAAAATATGTACTTTGCCTACTTTGACGACCTCTTAGTTTAATCTGCAAAGGAGCTGTACGTTTTTTTTTACACCAATGTGATTGGTTCGTTTAGGTGGGGGGAGGGGAGGGGGTGTAGGTACCACTAAAAAGTGAAAAATAAAAAACTTTTTACAAAAAAATACAACCGACTTCTACACAAAAAATCAAAAAAGTGCAAAATAACTTTAATTTCGGAAGTCGGTGTTCAAAAAACGAAAAAGCAAACACAAACACCGAGTTCCGAAATTAAAGTTATTTTGCACTTTTTTGATTTTTTGTGTAGAAGTCGGTTGTATTTTTTTGTAAAAAGTTTTTTTGAATAAAAAAGAAGTGCACTATGATAATTATTAGATATAGATTTATTAGTCCGTCTTTAGATTAAGTTTTTAAAGGATTTTAATGTTGTTTCCCATTTTTAAAGTTTACATAAGCTACCTATATTAATATAAATAAATTTCCACCCGAACGAAGCTGGGATGGGCCGCTAGTTAAAAATAAATCTAAAGACCAAATAACAAGATACATTTTCACACTCAAATCCCCTTAAAACAATGAAATTGAATAACATTTAGTTGTAAGGTAAGTAAATGTATCCGAATTCCGCCAGTGAAATACAAATATTTAATTCGGACAAACAATATTGCACCCTAATGCACAAACGATACAGCTTACAATCGAAAAATCATTACCTTTTCATAACAGAAGTGGGATTGCTTTTATTGAAAATTGAATTTTAAAACTATAGATGTAGAGTCTAATTTTCTATTTTCCATTTCTTGGGTCTTACTTTATAGGATTTTATGTTTTGTGTCGCAGGAATAAGGTTGGTTTTGGATTGTTTTCAGGATTTTGATTCGTAATTCGCTCCGCTGCAGTAGGTAGGGATATTGTGTTCTCTTGCAGATTTTGTTCGTTCCTAGTTTGAAGGAAGCTCTCGAGGTGTTTTCTCATGAAAAAAAAAGAACTTTACGTTTTAAAGGAAATATATTCTTTAGTATTTTATATGCAGAGAGCTTTTCTATGTTATCTACTCTAATTAGGGTGTTTTTTTAGCTAAAGAACACATGAAAATTTCAACCTATCTGCAAGGATAAGTTCCACAATATGCCGTGGTTTATGGGTGGCTCACCATTCTGAACAATTCGATCATGGGGCTCCCACACAGACAAGCGCGCCGCGACAATGCAATATATAATATGTCACTGGAATTGCAGACTCCGTGAGATCGCAATAAATCTTATTAGATTATAATTTCTCGATATATTATGGAAACATCATTTTGTATACAATAAATCCCATCCAAATTCAATAGTTCCCAATATACCCGTGACTTAAAAAGACAAAGTAGGTAGTTTACAATTTCACGCGATATTTTACAATCGGCGTTTGTATTTCCGGTGATATAATATGCAAATAAACATTAGCATCGTCATCATATTGATAACGTCAACAAATATGTTAAAAACTTTTATACGCACCTATTATCAAATTAGAACTAATAAACGTAGAAAATATTTTGCAAATCCAGTTCAATACAGTTAGTTTTGGTACCGTAAAAATCAAACCACCAAATTATGCCTATATTTTTTTCGTACACAGATATGATAAACGAATATTCTGGAACGCGGCGGGAATTTGGAGGAACACGGGTGGGTTTTAGTCAGTAAGAGTCTAATAGGTACTGTTTCCTACACATTTACTTTACACCGCAATATTTGCGTTAGTCATTTAATGATTTCCCTACCAACAAAAACAAAACGGGAGCAAAAACCAGTCCTACACATAATCAGTTCGTCAATACTATTTCTTCCAAAAATGACTATAAAGCAAAATACAATATACATACAAGCATTTCCTTTTTAACCGAATTCCAAAAAAGGAGGAGGTTCTCAATTCGGATGTTTGAATTTTGTTTTATGTATATTCGGGCATAACTCCGTCAAATATAGACGGTTTTGAAAAATTATTTTTTTATTCGAAAGGGGTTTATTCTGAAATGGTCTCATTTAAATTACATACAGATCTGATGATGGGTTTCGGAGACAGACAACGGAACTCTTCAATAAATGATAGCAAATCATTGGATAGCAAATGGATTGCTGAAATCGCATGTTTTTTTATTGTTTACACCACCAATGTGATTCGTACGTTTAGCTGGGGGGTAGGGGGGTGTACCACTCCCCACCGAATGTGTCTCCACGTTGTCGTCGTGGTGGGGCTTGAGTGTCCCAATGATCTTGCGAGCTTTCCCGGTAGAGCCACTCATGCCGGAAGGTCGCAAGTGAGGGATCAGACCAAGAGAGACACACGCCTGCTCGCTGCTCTCTGGTACGCGTCTGATCATCAGACGTGACTGTGGGAGCAGCGAGCAGGTGGAGAGGTGAGTTAGGAGAGAGGGCCCTGAGAAGGGGCGGAGCGAACAGGGACCGCACCCTTAAAAGGAAAACATGAAACAACAAGACGCTTGCAAAATGAGTCCCCAGGTGGGTCCCGACTGCTCAGCGGTCGGGGAATCCCACCCCGCTTCGGCGGGCTGCCCTCCGTACTCTGGGGTGGGCACCAAACGTCTTCCGCTTGCCAGTGGCAACAAGAGCCGAGGAGGCTCCGAGTCATCGTCGTCATCCGGATCTGACTCCTTTAAGGAGCTGATGGCGTACGAGTTTGGAGAGGAGGGTTCGCCTGAGCGCCGGGGTGGTGCGGAGTCGGATTCCGGCTCCGCCCCAGACCTAGTAACGGTCAGCTCGGCGGGCTCTGGATCCGGAAGAGAGGGGGCTGCTGCGGAGAACGGCAAGTTCTTCCGCAAGCGGCCCAGACGGGAGGATACCGGGGGGTCGTCCTCCGAGGGCGAATTTGCCTCCGCCCGCAAAATCCCCACCGCTAGGCGGGGCAGGGGCAGTGAGGCAGGGAGGGGACTGGCTCCCTCTACCCGGGAGGTGGAGCGTCGGGCCGGGAGGTTGGTGGAGGAGGGGCGTCGCCCTGGAGGGAGCGGTCGTAGGGCTCCCTCTACTCCTCTGCCTCCTCTCGACTCTGACGACTCGGAGACCCCGGGAGAGGTACCTCCCACTGCCGAGGAGAAGAGGGCCAAGCTGGAGGAGGTGGTGGAGGCCGCGATCCGCGCTGTGGCCTTTAAGAGGAAGCAGTCCTCTAAGCGGGAGGCCATTAGCGCGGCCAAAGCCTCCATTATGGCGGCGGCGGCGGCCAACGTCAGCAGGTCCGAAGAGGCGACAGAGTTGCGGGCGGAGGTCGCCCGCCTCGCGGCCGTAACGGAGAGACTCATAGCGGAGAATGAGTCGCTCCGGAGGGACCTGGCTGGCATGGCCAGAGCGGCCTCGGAGGAGCCGCAGGGGGGGCCGAGTCCGGCGACGCTGGAGGGGAGCCTAGTGCTGAGCCAGGTGCGGAGCCTGGTGCGGCAGGAGCTGGCTCCCTACCAGAAGCAGTTCTCCGTTCTGGAGGACATGATTCGGCGTCCCCCACTAGCGGCGACACAGAGGCCCCAGGGCCGGCAGAAGGCGGCTTCGTACGCGGCCGCTGTGGCTGCCGGCCCGGGAACGTCTGGCCAGGCGAAGGCGAAGGCCAAGGGCGGAGCCGCGCCAGCGCCAGCGACAGCGCCAGCGACAGCGCCTGTAACGCCGGCGACTACGACGCCGGCGACGACCAAGTCGGCCCCGGCGAAGAGGGGTAGGAGGAAGGCTGGAGGAGCGGCTAAGGCTGCGGCGCCAGTGGTGCCGCAGCCGCCCCCACCCCCACCCTCGGACCCTCCTGCGGCCGAGGCCGAGTGGCAGGTTGCTGGTAAGAAGCGGCAGGCCGCGAAAGCGGCCAAAAATAAGGCGAGGAGGCAGCGGCGGAAGGCCAACGCCATTGCGGCGAGGCTTCGCGCCCCGAAATCCGCGGCTGTGGTGATCACACTGCAGCCGGAAGCGGAACAGAGGGGCGTGACGTATCTCGCCGTACTGAGGCGGGCGAAGGAGGCGGTGAGCCTCCAAGAGCTGGGCATCAGCGGGGGCATCGGGGTCAGGAGGACCTTGACCGGTGCCCGGAAGCTCGAGCTCGCCGGAGCGGAGAGTGGCCCGTTCGCGGACGCCTTGGCCGAAAGGCTGAGGGCGGTCTTACCCGCGGACGAGGTCCGGGTGTCCAGGCCGACTAAGCGCATCGACATGCGCATAGTGGGCCTGGATGACTCCGTGACGGAGGAGGAAGTTGTGGCCGCCGTCGCCAGGACTGGGGGGTGCTCTGCCGAGCTCGTCAAGGCGGGCACCCTCCGGCCTGACAACACGGGCATGCAAACCCTTGTGGTGAGCTGCCCCGTGACGGCGGCCAGAACTGTGTCGGAGGGCCGAAGGCTCTTGGTGGGATGGGTGTCTGCGCGGGTAAAACTGCTGGAACCCAGACCTCTGAGGTGCTACCGCTGCCATGTGGGTAACCACACGGGAGCTATGTGCCCCTCGGAGGTCGACCGCAGCGGACTCTGTTTCCGCTGTGGTCAGCCCGGTCATAAGGCTGGCTCGTGCGAGGCCACGCCGCACTGCAGTGCATGTGCGGCTGTTGGCAAGCCGGCCGAGCACTGGGCTGGGGGAAGGGCCTGCGCGCCATCCGCCCCGACCAGGGGCAAGAGGTCCGCCGCCACCGCCGCCTCTGCCGCCGCCGCGGCTTCTGTCGCCGCCACGGCCGCTTCTGCTGCGGGTGCTGCGGCTCCCAACGCTCGGGAGGGTGCTGAGATGGAGTGCCAGTAATGGTCCCATTTCGGCCTCCTCCAGAGACAAGTCGGCCGCTGTGCTATTGCGCAGTGGCTGATGCCTGTGGACGGTGAGCGTGGGTGGCTCGCCGTCCGATACCAGGCTGAGTCGACGACGCGTTGTGCTTCACGCGCGCCTCAAGGAGCCGTCAGCACCAGAGACGGGGCCCCATAGGGTCGGTGCCTACTAGGGTTGCGGAATTTGTTCGAGAGAGTTGCCGCGGCCCTGGAACGCAAAGGGCACATGGAGGAGCACGGGTGGGTTTTAGTCAGTAAAAGTCTGACACTCCCTACCGCTCCACCCAGGGCGGGAGGGGTCATTTGATGATTTCCCATCCAAAAAAAAAAAAAAAAAAAAAAAAAAGGGGGGTGTACCACTGAAAACTAAAAAATATTTTTTACTTTACCAGAATAAAAAACACCGTTTTGTAACATATTTTTCATGGTCAATAAAGTGTGAACGTATGCTCTCTGACCCGGCAACGATCCCGAGCTAATTTTGAGTCATGTCACGAATCGACAATATTTTCATTAATCTATCTACATCTATACTTAATATTATAAAGCTGAAGAGTTTGTTTGTTTGAACGCGCTAATCTCAGGAACTACTGGTTCGAATTGAAAAAATATTTTTGGGTTGAATAGACCATTTATCGAGGAAGGCTATAGGCTATATATCATCACGCTTAAGCCAATAGGAGCGGAGCAGCGATAAAGAATGTTTTAAAATCGGGGATTCCACGGGGACGAAGTCGCGGACAGAAGCTAGTACATATATAAAATTCTCGTGTCACGGTGTTTGTAGTTGAACTCCTCCGAAACGGCTCGACCGATTTTCGTGAATCTTAGCGTGCATATCGGCTAGGGTGGCGAATCGGAGCATCTAAACACATCAAAAGTATCTAGGGATCAACATATATTTTTGCAATAACTTTCCTCCTGATTGATATTAATTAAAATTTTCTTTAAGGATTCATCAAATAAAGTGTTTTCGTTTGTCACAGTAACGATAAACCAAGTCACCTTTGCATTAATAAAGAAATTTGCCATTTTCCTAATAAAGGGATTTTTGACATTTGAACCACTAACATTAAAGTTCGAAAAAAAGACTGAAATAACAGTTTTCTTTAAAATTTTATTGGGTAACTTAAACAATTAATAATCCGTGTTTCTACCGCGAACACTAACAACACAAGAACATCGGTTTGGCATACTCAAAATGAGTTCATCCAAATCACGCTGTGGAATGGCCGCCCATGTTCGTTGCAACAACAAAAAAAGGTCTTCTTGCGACTGGATACCCTCCATATTCGGCAGAGCTCTTCTCTGTAGCATATCCCATGCATGCTCAATCGGGTTCAAGTCTGGCGACTGAGCAGGCCAGGGCAGGACATTGATGTTAGCTGCGGCGAGAGTCTGTCTTACAACTCTTGCGGTGTGCGGTCGTGCATTATCATGCATTAACTGAAATAAGGGACCGATTTGCACTTGTAGAGGAACGATGACGTCTGATACAATCGTCTCAGCATAAATTTGAGCGTTGAGGTTGCCTCTGATCCAAATCAACTCAGTTCTTCCGCCGATCCAAATACCCGCCCATACTATGATGGTTCCACCACTATAAGGATGGACTTCCTGGCAGGATTTTAATCGCTGTTGGCGTCCAGGGGTTCTCCAGTGTCGTATACGTCTTGTATCCGGTCTCATACCAAAACGAGACTCATCAGAAAAGCACACGAAACGCCATTGTTCTTCTGCCCAATTTCTGTGTTCAAGAGCCCATTGATATCGAATCCTACGATTGTGCATTGCTATAGGTGGTACCCGTAGCGGTCTTCGGGAATGAAGGTTCACTTCATGCAAGCGGTTTCTGACTGTTTGGTCGCTAATTAAGTTCCCTGAAGAGTGATGAAGCCTCACGGCTAACATCATGGCGGTTATTGTTGGAGCTCTTCGAGTTAAGATTTGAATGTATCGGTCTTGTCTCCGTGTGGTGCAGCGATACCGTCCTCCATGGCGCTCAGCCAAGGTAAGCGAAGAGCTCTGCCGAATATGGAGGGTATCCAGTCGCAAGAAGACCTTTTTTTGTTGTTGCAACGAACATGGGCGGCCATTCCACAGCGTGATTTGGATGAACTCATTTTGAGTATGCCAAACCGATGTTCTTGTGTTGTTAGTGTTCGCGGTAGAAACACGGATTATTAATTGTTTAAGTTACCCAATAAAATTTTAAAGAAAACTGTTATTTCAGTCTTTTTTTCGAACTTTAATGTTAGTGGTTCAAATGTCAAAAATCCCTTTATTAGGAAAATGGCAAATTTCTTTATTAATGCAAAGGTGACTTGGTTTATCGTTACTGTGACAAACGAAAACACTTTATTTGATGAATCCTTAAAGAAAATTTTAATTAATATCAATCAGGAGAAAAGTTATTGCAAAAATATATGTTGATCCCTAGATACTTTTGATGTGTTTATTTTTCATCCCCCTAAATGTTAAGGGTGGTCCACCCCTAATCTTTTATTTTATTTTATGTGGCAAAATCACGTTTGCCGGGTTAGCTAGTTTTCGATATAGATAATGAGAAACATGTATAACTTGATGTGAACCGCGAACCCACTGGCCTTCTGGGAAAATTATTTTACAAGCTTTTATTTTCATGTATAATGTTTGTATGGATATTAACCTTAGACAATAGAGTAGGTACATAAGTAAACAATTAATCTAATTACTCCGACACACAGATTTCCAAAAAATATTGAACACGAATAAAATACGAAAACGATACAGTGCGGTGAAAACTCGTGTGACGTCACTACGTGCTACAATTATTACCACGATGTGACGTCACAATCCCCCTTCGTTACTTTTTATGTTCGTCAATTTTTATAGATTTGATAAAGCAAAAAATACTTAATTCAATATTTTTCGATAATCTAACTGACGGACTAAAACGAACCATTATTTTTTAGTCATTTTTCACTCACATCCCTATTGAATGATTTCAATACTTGTTCCTTCATCAAAAACATAATTACAAGCAATACAAATAAAAACACAAATATCACCTCTAAAATAAACACACTTTGCAAATGTCTCAACCACGCACACTCACACACGGCAAAAAAAAAAACATTACTACAAAAACCGGCCAAACGAAATTAAGGAATTTAATAAATTAAGCATTTATAAAATTAAATTAAAATCACATATTGCAAGTACCTACTGTACCTATGACAGTTAATATTATTCTAAACTAGAGCAATAAATAAGTGTATTTAAAGTTAGTATATAAATCTCATTGTTGTATCTTATGTTGAAATAAAGTTCTTTAAATGTAATGAGTATGGTTTTCATGTATTATTTGAAAATACTTTGCGACAATTGAAAGTTTATCGTTGTAATGTTAAGTTGCTTTTCAGTTGACCATTATTGTTAATTCGATCGAGTTAATACTATGCGTGTTTCTTAAGTCATTCTAAGTATTTTACAGTTATTTATGACTAGCTGCTGCCCGCGACTTCGTCCCCGTGGAATCCCCGATTTTAAAATATTCATTATCGCTGCTCCGCTCCTATTGGCTTAAGCGTGATGATATATAGCCTAAAGCCTTCCTCGATAAATGGTCTATTCAACCCAAAAAGAATTTTTCAATTCGAACCAGGGGCCGTATTATGACCTCTTAAAACCATCATGTTTTCGGTGTGAAAAAGAGACGGAGCTATACAGGACGAATAGCACTATCCTTTTCTCACACAGAAAACATGATGGTTTTAAGATGTCATAATACGGCCCCTGTAGTTCCTGAGATTAGCGCGTTCAAACAAACAAACAAACAAACTCTTCAGCTTTATAATATTAGTATAGATATTGATTTGAATACAAATATACCTATATATTTTTAACAAAATATTTTAAAAGTTACAAAAGCTAATTTAATTTTGTTAGGGACACAGAGAAATTCAATACATTTTTACAAAATTCTTTGTAAAATGTGTTTGCAAATTGTTCAATTATAAAAACCCATTTTTCCCGGAACATAAAGCAGAAAATATATCTTTGTTTATTCAGCAACAAATTCCTCATAACTTCGCAATTACCCATCAGAATCCAACTACTTAATAATATATTTTAATAGGAAAGTTTGTACGTTTGGACATCGGTCTGATAATACTTTTTGATAACCGAACTATTAAAAGCAATGACTGCAGAATGACGTTCTAATGGTAGGTCACTGATCAAAGGAGCTGTCAAAATTTTAGCAGATTACCATATTCATCTGTCATTCATTTGTCATTATGTTCGAGATTACCATTCTTTGCTACTTTTTCCAATGGAGTGTAAGTGGTTGACCATTGGAAAGTCATAATTACGCTTTTATATTATTAGATTACCAAACTTGTCAAATACAACCTTTATGACATCAATGATAGACTATTCTGACACTATTGTAATAGCAGCCCTATTTGGGGCCCTAGGTGCGGTGTCTATTTCTAGTATTCCAGTTTGGCCAACGTTGGCTCAGGCTTATGCATGGTGGACCTGGATTAATACATAGCATCCTTTTTTGAGCTTTTTGAGAGCAGCGGTGGCCGAGTGGTAACGGCTTCGACTTACAAATTATAGGTCGCGGGTTCAAACCCAGTCAGACATTTTACTTTGTGTAGTTAATTTCGTCACCACTGCTCCCAAAACGGTGAAGGAAAAAACATCGTGAGGGTTTCTTCACGATGTTTTTTCCTGAATCCTAGAACCAAAAATTCGAAGACATGTGACATTCACCAACCCGCACTGGGCCCACGTGATGGATTACGGTCCACTCCCTCTCCTATTAATAGAGGAGGCCTGTGTCCCAGCAGTGGGAACATTAAAAGGCTGATTATGCTTATGCTTATCCTTTTTATTCTTATAAATGACACAATTGACTGTGGAAATAGCAGAAACTCGGAGACGGACTGGATTTACGAGCGATAAATACTGACAAACTACCAGGAGGCTAGAACTATGAAGAGGTGAAAATAACATTCATGTTAGCAAAGCGGAGCTGGCTGAAAATCTAACTACGTACTAGTCTAGGTCCAACATATAATATTTTAAGTGAGTTTCCTAGTTAGCTTTTGACGTCTTAACGGCTGAAGGGATTTAGATGGCACTTGGCCCACGAGTAGACCATGTCCCAGAATAGGACATAGGATACTTTTCATCCTGGGAGTATATTCACTCGGGATAATATACGGCAAACATGCGAGCGAAGCTGTATAAGCTTAGTTTTTCATAATATTACGCCGTTGTAACTAAAAGTTTCGATCGATGAAACTGAATTTGCGAACGCATAGGGTTGTCGAAACTATTTCGATTTAATTTTAGTGGCCGTTCAGTGATTGTGTAATCGCTCGCATGATTTCTGGTTCACTGCGCTATAATAATGAGTTTTAATCACGAGTTATGTCAAAATTAACGCTGAGCCAGTACAAAGGATCGCTATGTCAGTCGCTCACTATAATTATTATAATGAAATACTAACAGGACTAGGAGGAACTCGTGCCTAAATAAAACACAGAAGTTTTACAAAATAAATGTCGCTCGTTAGCTCAGTAGGTTAGAGCACCGATATAACTCAAATCTAGACCATAGGAGGACGGAGTCATCACTTTGGGTGTTTTTGTACGAGTCAGAAGATATAATTAAACGATGAGTAAGAGGTAAAACTTCCTGATATTATTTCATAAATACCACTATTACAGAAAAGCCACAATACTAAACATGGTGCCAGTTGTAACTTCTGCTGGTTTCCTCTGCAGAGTGGCAACTCGGGCAAACGCATAAATGCCACGTCAACGACATTGCCAATACAGGTCGTGTTTCTAATAGATAGATATTGTAACACCAGGGAACCTCGCCCCTCAACAGAAGAAGACGCCCCGGGTGTCGGAAAACGCAGGACGATTCCTGGCCACCGTAGGCGCGGGCCTGCGGATGGCGAGCCTTGGGTTGCTCGCCGACGCGAAACAGGCCCGAATCAGGCCCGAGTCGACGGCGCGTCGTGTTCCCCGCGCGCCTCAAAGAGCCGTCAGCAAAGAAGACGGGGCCCCATAGGGTCAGTGCCTGCTAGGGTTGCGGAATTTGTTCGAAAGAGTCACCGCGGCCCTGGAACGCAAAGGGCACAAGAAGGATCACGGGTGAGTTTTAGTCAGTAAGAGTCTGACACTCCCTTCCGCTTCGCCCAGAGCGGGAGAAGGCATTTGATGATTTCCCATCCAGAAAAAAAAGGTAACCTCGCCTCTAGTGTTACATACTATTCAAATGAATAAAAAGATGGATTGGGATTTAATTTTGTACTTATTTACGGCATCTGCCTTATAAGAGCGCTACTACATGTGTGAGTACTATGTACCATAAACTATATTTTTTTATGTATGTGTGACTGGAACGTGCCCTGACGGTTGGGAGTGTCATGCTCACTCAAAAGTCTCTCTGATGGTGGCGTATGTGTTTCATTCATCATTTGGCTCCGTCAGCTGGGACGAGTCATCTCTCTGCTGCCACGGTTTATTTTAATTATTTGTACTTTAAATTGTTCCTTTTACACGTCTTTCTACATCGTTCTCACAGATAGGAATAACATCAAGAAGAACAATGTATGCACAACTTTGTAACAATTTATTGATTTAAAAGAGTGTCCGTGGAGTTTCTTGCAAATTCTTCTTCATAGAGATCTACGCTTTTTTGTGACCATCGTCAAAATATAGACCTAGTAAATGCTAAAAAACACAGTTCATAATAAATTCCTGTAATTAGAACATTTAACAGTAGGTATATATGATTTCACTCAGAAAGAGAAAAGCTTCTTTTTTCACGACCTCATTTAGTAATATAAATACAGATTCTTTGCCCCGAAAATAAACAGTTTCCAACCAAAATTAAAATCTCATATTCAACGTAACTTCGCCAACCCTGGAGCGGTTATAACTGCTTCCAACTGGTTTTAACTAGTTCTCTCTAGTAGTGAGAATTTTCACATTAACATAAACATATTATGTGTAATTTCGCAGCGGGGATGGATGTATCTTCATGCTTTTAAAGGTGGAGACTCCGGGGGTGAAACTAGGGGTAAGGGGTGAACATAGGGGTTTAACATTAAACTGTTGTCCATTTTGAAGGCATATCAGTAAAATTATAATCGTATTTAACATTTGAAATAATACTTTCATATCAGCAATCTAATGGCGAACCGCTTTATTAGATACCTACTGATAGCCAATGACGAACTTATTATACAACAGTGTAACAGAATAAACGAGACACTTGAAAAGGGGTCATTGTACTCATCATTATGAACAACTTTTACTGTGGGACCAACAACGAAATCGCGACAAGAATATCAGCTGTTGAAACAGATAAAGAGTCTGCGCAGACTTTGAACTTTAAATAAAAAAGAACGACAACTCCACAGACAAATAAAATTGCAGAGTTACAATACCATTTAGTCTGCGCATAGATAACTCTGTACAAAGAAAAAAAGGGTCGCACACGACAAAATAAAAAATAAAACCAATTATTAATTTTAACCTGTGCTAGACCACAAAAGGTCTAACTAAAATCTCTGCATACGCAGCGATATTAAAAAAAAACCAAGACCTCGTGTGGACTCACTATTATGCGAACATAAATGTATGGGGCATAGGTTTATTTTTTCGTTTTCAGTCTTGTCCGTTTATGCTTTACATACACGTTGTACATCACGTTTCCCTCTCCTATAGAGGAGGCCTGTGTCCCAGCAGTGGGAACATTAAAAGGCTGATTATTCTTATGCTATGCTATACACGTTGTAAATCATTGTAGGCAGGTTCTAATTTAGCACACAAACCATTGACTTGTGACTTACAAGTTACAATACAGGAAAACGAAAACCCCCGAAAAAAGCACAAAAGCGAAAAAATTCAAAGCAGTATTTATTTAATCCAATCGCGTAACATTTGACATTCACGTACGGTCGCACACGCAAGTGTTATCGTCGAATTTTATTCATTGTACTGTTGTCATCAATTCTTTTTTGTGGACAATCACATTTGTCGCTCAATGGTACCTATTTGTATAGGTTTATTGTTTCGGTTGTATTTTTATGTGTTTTGTGTTTTTTTTCGTTATTTATGTTATAAGGTGACCTAGTTTGCGTTAACCTAATATAATATTACTTGATTAGCGTAATTTAGAAGTAGAAATATTTATTTGTTGTTGCCAAGCCCAAATAATCGTTAACTATTAAATAATTGTGTGTGTACGTTGTGTTCCCATTTCTGAGACACGGGTTTCATCTCTGTGATAGGGATTTTGCTGTAATTTATTATGTGCGGGTTCATGAATATCACAAATGGCTTCGAGTATTTTAATCTAGGATATGCCAGCTTGTTGCGGAATTTGCTTGAAACTGATGACTGACAAGAAACAAAAGGGTCTATACAAGTAGGGTCTGCAGACGGCGAGCTATGGGTGGCTCACCGTCTGATACTAACCAGGCCCGAGTCGACGGCGCGTCGTGTTCCACGCGCGCCTCAAAGAGCTGTCAGCAACGAAGATGGCGCCGCATAGGGTCAGTGCCTGCTAGGGTTGCGGAATTTGTTCGAAAGAGTCACCGCGGCCCTGGAACGCGGCGAGCATTAGGTGGAACACGGATGGGTTTTAGTCAGTAAGAGTCTGACACTCCCTTCCGCTCCACCCAGAGCAATGAATTCCCATCCAAAAAAATAAGAACGTGTCAGCTTTCTTATGAAATTACCCTTTTTATAACACGCCTGGGCGTGGCTTCTATTGATATACTGTACGATTATTTTATTTAAATTAAGTACCTATAATAATAACGCGGCTTTACTTAGTATATTTAAATATGAATATAAACGTAACACTTAATTATGAGTTTTTATACGTACAATTTTTTGCCTTTCAAAGTTCTCTGCGAATAAGAAAAACTTTTTTAAAGAGGAATATTGTGTTTTAAAACACTAAAAAACTAAAACTGTGAAACACTCTAGCGCAGACATTTTTAAACTTTCTAAAGTTCAAGAATTGTTTTTAAACACAGCACTTCCCTTTTCTGAAACCATTATATAGAGTTTTTAATTTATAAAGAATAGATTTTGTTTTAACGTGATATTTTTTTCATTATAAATGTAAAATGAATGTTTAATTACGGCAACTACAAACTACCGTGTTGAAACACCACGGGTTCCGAACCCAAAGAGTAAAACGGACCCTATTACTAAGACTCCGCTTTCCGTCCGTCTCTCTGTCTGTTCGTCTGTCACCAGGCTGTATCTCATGACTCGTAATAGTTAGACGGTTGAACGTTTCACAGATGATGTATTTCTGCTGCTGATATAACAATAAATACTAAAAAGGGGAAAATGAAAACAATATATCTAGTTTTAATTTCCGCGAATATTAGTGGGTTGCAGGTATGCACCTCCCTCCCGCCCGCTATATTATGCACATGCAAGATTACTAGGCAAATGCAAGGATTTTAAGCACATGCAGGAAGGCAATGCAAAACCCAACACCATTACCGACACGTGTTTCGCCTCGCTGACCGTTGAGTTGCGACTGTCGCAACTCAACGGTCAGCGAGGCGGGAGGGAGGTGCATACCTGCAACCCACTAATATTCGCGGAAATTAAAACTAGATATATTGTTTTCATTTTCAAATTTAAAATGGATTTCCGCAAAGTAACGCCTGACTCAATCAATTTTACTAAAAAGGGGAATAAAATAAATATTTAAGAAGGCTCCCATACAATAAACATGTTTTTTTACGGAACGGAAACCTTAGTCTGCGAGGTCGGGCTCGCACTTGGCCAGTTTTTTTTAATGGGAAAATCTTGTTAACAAAACGGTATTATCATGATTTCGATAACTTTTGCAGTTGTACCGTAAATACTCAATACTCCTTCATCATACTTCAACATTCTCTCATCCCAATTTCTTTAGCATCAACGCATCATGTCTTCTTTTTAACCGGCTTCAAAAAAAGAAGGGCTCTATGTTTGACTGTCTGTATTTAAAAAAATGTATTTTCACTGATTTATCTGTCAGTTATAGACCGATTTCCAAAACTTTTATTCGAAAAAAAAAAAACATCTATCTATACTTATAGGTAATAAATCTGTAGAGAGGTCAATTCTGTACAAGGAATATATTTTCAAAATAACTATCAGGGGGTGATTAGTGATCGATACTGGTGCCAAAAATGCAATCAGTAAAATTTTTGTCTGTCTGTCTGTCTTTCTGTCTGTCTGTCTGTCTGTATGTTCTTTATAGAAACAAAAACTACTCGACCGATTTTAACGAAACTTGGTGCAATTATTCTTCATACTCCTGGGCAGGTTATAGTATACTTTTCATCACGCTACAATCAATAGGAGCAGAGCAGTGAAGGAAAATGTTGGGAAAACGGAAGAAGTTACTCCATTTTTTAAGCTTCCGTCGCGTGTGTAGCCTTAATGGTTAAAGTTACATAGAAATCATGTATTACGGAAATGTTGTACATAAAATTATCTAAAAAATATCCCAAAACAGCATGTCTATCTTTTGTCAATTTTAAACCGATCGGGCTGAGAGTTTCAAAATCGGGGGTAAAGTAACTATTTCACGCGGACGAAGTCGCTGGCAGAAGCTAGTATTGTATAAAATAACTTTAATTTCGGTTATTGGTGTCAAAAACCGAAGGAATCAAACCAAAAACACCGACTTCTGTCATTTAAGTTATGTAATAATCAATCAATTTATTTGTGAAAGCTATTTACGAAAACACCTATGGTTTTCGTAAATAGCGGATCAATTTCATTTTTTTTCCATACCACCCCAAATTAGTAGTCTTCTCAGTTTTCCCCCATATATTACATACCCACCACATTGATATTAGTTTAGCCGTTCAGAATTAATGGTGGAATAAAGAAACTCACAAACATACATACATGAACCCTGAAAACATAACACTCCTGTTTTTGGACAGTCGTCGTGTAAAAACCGACCATTACAACCGACACCTGTATAACTCGTTATAATAATTTCTCCCATTACCAACGCTCCAACCACGCTCATAGGTGCGCACTCACCCATAGCACTACTTGCTACCACGTACGAATGCACCTCTATAGTTTCACGCCTTACGTCTTTATCTTGGCACTTAACCCGCTGAGAAGTGCCAACGCAATTAGTGTTAGAGTCTTAGTACGTTTGTTTAGAAAGTTAATGACACTAAATAGTGTTTGGTAATGGTAATGTTGATTCGTTTGGGGGCGAAAGGTAGTGATGATGGTGCAGTGAGGGGTGATATACACATATTCACTAAAAAAAAAATAGTTTTATTATGAGGCCTTAGTATATTGCAATTAAGCGTTATCAATACTTGTTGTTAACGTTTTCATTAATATTTTATCTACAAAGATTTTTATTTTTGAATAGCACAGTCCTTGATATTAAATATGCTTGTATTCAAATTATAATTTGTAAGAAATGATAGTAAAGCTTAATCCCTCAACATGCAATCATCCAAATTGCATTTTTCATTTTACATTTCTGCCAAAACTTTGATTAAAGCGCTGCTATCATCATTATATTAAGTATTTGACGTTCGCAAGCCAAAACGCAACGCAGTAGCGCTATAAATCACCAAAACTCCAGGCCAAGGTTAGTCCAAACTAAAAACCTAAACTGTCACCCATACATCCCGAATGCCCCCATCGATCACCCCTAAAAAGGAACAAAACTGTAGTTTCACCCCCATGGGAGTCGCAAATCCAGGTGTTCGGGTGTTCGGGAACTTTGATGTAGAGCGCTGCGCGGCTACAAATCACGTGGACCTTTATAGGCGACGCGAATTCAGGGTTGACAGCTTTGGGGAACTAAACGGGGTGGAAGTTGGGGACGGGGAATATATATATATTTTTTTTTAATTTAGGTAGATGGTACAGACATTTTTTTTATTGTTAGAGACAGTTGTATTATATAAAGTTGAAAACTATTAATTTCAAGATTTTTAAGTTGTCGGTTCTGTCAGAACCCGTTTGACTACGTAAATAACGGGTAATATAGAGATGTATTTAAAAATAAAACATGCATTGCCAATACAGAAAAATGGCACATCTCAAAAGAAATTCATAAGTTAGTATTCAAATCTTTAACAACTTTCTATTTTATGTGTTACTAGCTTTTGCCTGCGACTTTATACGCGCATATCCCCATTTCCTAATTTATAGCCTTCCTCATGAATGTGACTTTTATATACAAAAACAATTTTTCAAATCCAACAAGAAGTTTCAGGTAGAGATTACCGCGTTTAATAAACAAACTAGTCAACTTTATTATATTAATTAGGTAGTATAGATGGCGGATATTACGTTGTCCTCTTTTTTCCTAATACTAAGCTAATTTTTAGCTCACTTTATTTGTTTTATATGCTCCTATAAAACAACCCTATCACAGGAACATCCCGAGACAAACCCACACGTCACTCCGCCACCAGGCAATAAATAGCGTGACAACCCTATTAGACCCCGTCACGGCCGAACACTCACATGACACTGTCTAAATCACATTATCTCTTGTTGATGGACTCGGTATGTAGAAGTATATTCTGTGTATACAAAATAAACTTTACATAAATCTGTCTGGATTTTAATCAGACTCGTTGAGCTCGGCTTATGGTCAAACTAGTTGCTGCCCGCGACTTCGTCCCCGTGGAATCCCCGATTTTAAAATATTCTTTATCGCTGCTCCGCTCCTATTGGCTTAAGCGTGATGATATATAGCCTAAAGCCTTCCTCGATAAATGGTCTATTCAACCCAAAAATAATTTTTCAATTCGAACCAGTAGTTCCTGAGATTAGCGCGTTCAAACAAACAAACAAACAAACAAACTCTTCAGCTTTATAATATTAGTATAGATTACATGGAGCCGATATTTTAACCGACTTCCAAAAAAGGAGGAGGTTCTCAATTCGACTGTATTTTTTTTGGATGTGTTACCTCATAACTTTTTTTTAATAAGACGGATATATTGGAAAGTATTGAATGTTGATGGGATCTATTCTAAACAAAACGATTTTTTCATAATATATCGAGAAATTATAATTTAACTAACATCTGCCCGCGACTTCGACTCCGCTCATATTGATGTCAGCGTAATAATATATTGCCTATAGCCTTCCTCAATAAATGGGCTATTTAACAATTAAACAATTTTTCAAATCGGACCAGCAGGTCCTGAGAGTAGCGCGTTCAAGCAAACTCTTCAGCTTTTTATATTAATACTAGTTGCTGCCCGCGACTTCGTCCCCGTGGAATCCCCGATTTTAAAACATTCTTTATCGCTGCTCCGCTCCTATTGGCTTAAGCGTGATGATATAATATATAGCCTAAAGCCTTCCTCGATAAATGGTCTATTCAACCCAAAAATAATTTTTCAATTCGAACCAGTAGTTCCTGAGATTAGCGCGTTCAAACAAACAAACAAACTCTTCAGCTTTATAATATTAGTATAGATATAGATAGATAAAGATTTATTACAATTTTCAGAGTCTATAATTTTCCGGTGACATATCCGTCCGTTGTTGTACACATCCAACAGTATTCTATCCACCTACTCAGTGACCAGCAGCGTGACAGCCCTATTAGACCGCGTCACGCTCGGACGCTCACATGACACTGTCTAATTCACATTATCTCTGTGTATCTATCACCAGTGCTTTTAAATCATTGCTGGACTGCGTATGTATAAATTACCTAAATACGGCTTTTGTAACTGTCTCAGTTGTTATATTTTTTCTTTGCTTCCGCAGGACTGTATTTTCTGATATACTCTTGGCAAAATTGATTGATCATAAAGTGTCAGAATTTATGGTTACTGACAAGTGACTATCAACGTTCTATAAATGAAAGCAATGCTTGTTGATTTTTTGGCGTCAGAAAGCGTGTTTTTTTTTCGTCAAAAGTTGCCCCACACTAGGAGTTTTTCCTAACATACAAAGTCACATACACAAACAGCCAGACCCGCAACAACTAGCTGTTGGTCATACAACTATTTGTTCCGTGGGGGAATCGAAACCGCGACACGCACCGCGGTAGCCAATCGCTCAACCACTGCGCTATAGCGTCACCCGTATCGACGTGTTTTATGTTATGCTCCATAGATCCGTTCTTATAATATACCTTACACTTTCATAATCAGCCTTTTAACGTTTCCACTGCTGGGACACAGGCCTCCTCTCTAGGAGAGGGAATGGGCCGTAATCCACCACGCGGGCCCAGTGCGGGTTGGTGAATGTCACATGTCTTCGAATTTTTGGTTCTAGGACATGCCGCTTTCCTCACGATGTTTTCCTTCACCGTTTTGAGAGCAGTGGTGATGAAATTAATCACACAAAGTAATGCGCCTGGCTGGGTTTGAACCCGCGACCTACAATTTGTGAGTCGGGGCCGTTGCTACTCGGCCACCACTGCTCTCCTTACACTTTATTCTAGTCTAGTAGTATCTATCAGATACCTATTATCCAGATTCAAGGGCCAAACACGCCACTTGTTACGCAATGTCCAGGCAACAGCGTGACAGCTCTGTTAGACCGCGTCACGCTCGGACGCTCACATGACACTGCAAAATCCACACTATCTCATTGTTTCACCGATGCTTGTATTTAAATTATTGCTGAATTTAAAGCTTGTAACTGTCTCTAGTATTGCTCTTTGTATCCTAAGGACTAAGTTTTCTGATATAGTCTGTGCAAAATGATTTTGTTGGTAAGGATAATATCTGTAGGTATTGTTAGTTTAGTTAATTAAAATTACTTTTCTTAAAAAAAAGCTAAAACCCGTTTAAAAAGTAGATTTTAAAACAAGACAATCACCATCCGGTGATTAATATCTACTACGGTGGTTTAATATCTACTCACCAATAATAATAATGTGGAATGTGGACTCGGCTGTCATTGTGCCGATTATCGTTACGGCCAATGGCCTAATGGCCAAAAGCTTCGAAGCTGGCGTTACACGGTTGGTTAAAGGGCCTGATACAGAAGGCAGTACTCCTCGATACGGCTCGTATTGTGAGGAGGTTCCTTTCCCTGTAGCCCTAACCATCGGTAGCTTGGACCCTGCTCTCGACACCGGCGGACTACTGCGTTTTGTATTTTTTTTTGTGTTTTTTTCAAAGAAATATTTAAAAATATAAAAATGTATATACAGTTAAATAAATAAAGAGATAATAATTATATCTATCACTGTATGAGTGTCCACTCGTACAGTGTAAATGATCGTAGATCACGCATGACGTTTAATTAATTAACCCCTTTTAACCCAAAATTAATTTACCCTCAAAATCAATAGGTACCATACATCTTCCTACTTCTCATCACTCACGGTACGGTTACCATAAAAACCGATCCTCAGTGACTAATGACAGTAGTTTCGGTGAACGCCCCGACTGGCATAAATCAAGTGCTGCCGCTGCCGACGGTACCGACGCGCTGTCCGATACTAAATTAGTTTTAACTATATTGTAGGGTAGTTGGTTATAGGTGGTAAATTGATGTGGGTAGTTTTTAAAAGAGTGGTTAAGGAAATTGATTTATTTATTATTTGTCAGTGAGAAAAATGTACTATTATGGCAGTCAATTTATTCTGCATCAATTACTAAAATTATAGGAAAAAAATGGTCAAGTGAGATCTGGACTCGGAGTTGAAGGGTTCCGTGCAATAAATCGAAAAACCTTCAATGCAGCCGAAATAAAAAAAAATGGTAGAGGCCGCTGCTTTAGTAATAGGTTCCGTTGGTTATTTTATTAATATGAAACCGTAAAAAAAACACTGTATGTAAGCTCTTTTAAAATTATTTTAGTATGCCAATAGGCAAGAGCTAATCTTTAACTTATTTTTTTTTTTCAGTATAATTGGTGAAATATTGATTAACAAAACGAACGAGAACGAGAGATTGGAGAGGCCTATGTCCAGCAGTGGACTGCAACAGGCTGTTGATGATGATGATGATTGATTAACATAAAATACGGAACTGTGCGGAAGTAGATAAATAAGAGTGGAAATGTCAAAACGTTGTCAAATTTTAGGAAAATCAGTAATATTTTTGACATATTTAAACCAAAGACAAGATGCGAAAATTAATCAGACTTGCTGATTTATATCTATAGTAAAAATCTGTTCAAATACCCATTTTTTCGATGCCACACTATGTAGATGTACGCATGAATTTGAAATATTAGACAAAGAAATTTTAAACAAAAGTCCAAAAATACATCAAACTTCCAACGCCAATACATAAGCCGACCACGTAGAATGAGGCGGCGTAAGTACGGACAGCCAAATTGATGAGGTGCCACTAAATTCTGCCGGGTTATTGCCAAAGTTCCAAGTATGATGTCAGTTTCTTTGAAAAACTATCGCAGGGTGGCTTAAATGTTCGTTTTTGTGCGAATCCGAGGACTGCTGGGGAGTAGTTTATTTAACTGAGCTAAGTTACTCTGTGAAGCAGTGGTGGCCGAGTGGTAACGGCCCCGACTTACAAATTGTAGATCGCGGGTTCAAACCCAGCCAGGCACATTACTTTGTGTAATTAATTTCATCACCATTACTTTTTAAACGGTGAAGAAAATCTTCGTTAGGAAACCGGCATGTCCCAGAACCAAAAATTGGAAGACATGTGATATTCACCAACCCGCACTGGACCCGCGTGCTGGATTACGGCCCATTCCCTCTCCTAGAGAGGAGGTTTGTGTCCCAGCACTGGGAACATTAAAACACTGATTATGCTTTATGCTATGCTTATGCTAACTCTAGCGTTTAGTAACCCAAAAGAATGAGAATATGATTAATTTTGCGAATAACTGTCAGTGACAACCCCACTGGGAGGAAAAAGCCATTAATAAAAGAAAGAACAATAATTTTGATCAAATTGTTTTCATTAAAACTCTACAATATGCGTTAAAGAAAACTTTACCGATATCAGAATTTTCTAAAAAAAATATATCAAAAAACCAACGTGAGAAGCTGACTAATACCCCATACCATGTACACAAAAAATGTGCCACTACTAAAATCTAAATCAGCAAAAAAAAACCCGCCTAAACAAACAAGAATAACCCTCAGTAATAACAGTACCGCCCACTTGTCATCTGTATTTCAGTCTGAAACCCAACCGTCCAATTCAATCATAGACCACGGAACAACTATGTAGGTGTCCGCTGAAAGAGTTTCCATTAAACCTTCCAGAAAAACTGATTGTGCCAGTGAGAATCACCTTATCTGCTTCTATAGAGTGCATAAATACATACATACATATGTATATAAACAGCTTAAATCATCCTGGTTATTGTATTTGGAAATATTTTTGTAATATTCACCTTCGTTTGTTTGTCAACAAATTAAACAAATTTATTTACCCTTTATGATTATAGTTTTTGTCTAGGTCAGAAATGTACGTGTAAAATCCCGCATATTAAATTTTCTGAAAATGTAAATAAACTATGTCACCCGGAACGTTTTATCGAATCTATTGATACCTCATTCATCAAAATCAGTTCAGTAGTTCAGGCGCTAGAGTGCAACATATATACATACATACACTACTGAAATCCTTAAATTAAGCCTCATAGCCCCTCTTGGGTCTGTTAATAGTCGGTGGCAGTATATGTAGAAGCATCATTGTCAATAATATAGATTTAAAGTTTCAAATTTGTGGTACTAGATGGCACAGTCTAAACTCCTCTAGTCCAGTCTAATCAGATGTAGCTGAGAACCAGTCTTAAATATGGAGCGCATATCTGACCCATCCAACCTAGTAAGACTAAGGCATAACTGACCATAACGACTGTCAAAGACCTTTCCTTCGTGTAATGACAGACGGGACCTACAGCTTAACGTTATTTCCGAAGCACATAGGAGTCAAGGAAACGGATGGTCACCCATCCACGGACCGACCAGGGCGTCGCTTAACCTGTGATTTTGGTTAAGACAGCCGAGACTTGTGCTCAGCGCACATTGCCCGGGCATCCTTAGCCGTTGCCCGCCGACGAATGCGTCGGTTCCATACTCTGTGAATTCAGAGCTGCCTCTCATTCGCACTGAGATAAAAAAGACGCCCCTTCCCTCCGCCTAATTGCATTATTTAATTTCTAGACTAATTTTATTTCTCTTTTTCCTTAACGGATGCTACCAATGGTTCTCGACTTGGAATCGTATTCGTGAAATGAGAATTATTCGCGCGTACTTACTTGTCAAAAAGTGTGGTTCTTGACGAAAGAGAAACATTCTACATTTTTAATTTATTTATTTAACAATTTATGAACACACATTTAATAAAAAGATAAGAAGAAGGAAACAGAAAATAGGTACAAAGGTGATGCTTATTTCTATAGAAATCTCTTCCAGCATACCTTTTTACCTTTCTTTTTACATATGTTCATGACATTTATTTCAGCCAGAAACCTGGCCAAGCGTCGTCACACTGACTAAGCCTGTCTTTGATGTACCAGTGGTGGTATGCAGCTGTATTTTTAACTATGTTAGTAAAAAGTACTCTAATAACTTAGGACGGGTCCAAGCTAATCGACATCTCAGCTTATTATCCGTAGCCCGAACATACACCTTTTTTTTCTGGATGGGAAATCATCAAATTACTTTTCCCGCTCTGGGCGGAGCGTAAGGGGGGAAAACCCACCCGTGATCCTTCTTGTGCCCTTTGCGTTCCAGGGCCGCGGTGACTCTACCGAACAAATTCCACAACTCTAGCAGATACTGACCCTATGAGGCCCAGTCTTATTTGCTGACATCTCTTTGAAATGCGCGTGGAACACGAAGACGTACCGTCGACCCAGGCCTGATTGCTATCGGATGGCGAGCCACCCATAGCTCACCATCCGCAGGCCCATGCGAATAAAACGCCTTAAGTACAGCTTTGGACTTCTTCCATACATAGGTTGAAGATGATTACGAACAGTATGAGACAAAATAATGGTAACGCCGTGTTAATAAGATTCTAAATTCGAGTTCCAATAGTAGTCGGCAGATCAGACAACTGGCCGCGACAACGAGGGACTCAACTAACTCGATTACTCTGGTCATTACTGACGATACGTAGCTTTCGTTTTCAGTTAGCTCATGAGGGGAGCAGATTTTCCAGTCAGGTTTATGAACGCGTATCGAGTGTTCTAATATTTTGAAGACAGAACAAATGAAGCTTATGTTGCAAGGCGATAAATTGACGACATTTTGGAGGTTGGATCTTTTTGCTCTAGAAATTTATGGTTGAAGTCTACTTAAGAAGTGCTATCAAGATTCTTTTGTCTGCTATCAAACAAAACTGCAATCCTCATTAACTGTCCGTCAATATATTAGCATAAGCATAATCAGCCTTTTAATGTTCCCTCTGCTGGGACACAGGCCTCCTCTCTTGGAGAGAGAATGGGCCGTTATCCACCACGCGGGCCTAGTGCGGGTTGGTGAATTTTTTGGTTTACTATACATACATAAATGTACTACGCAACTGACACGTAATGAAAACAAACTTAACATAAAATATGAAAATAATTGAGTTCTCTCGTATAGCGGCAAAAGATTGATGTCTATAATCTAGCACAAGTTACTTGCTCGTTAGTGTCAAACACTGGGAGGATACTTGCGCTTCGTATAATTATACTGAGATTATGAGAATAACTGAATTAAGTACCAGTGTTCTGTTCAGTTCAAGTGTTGCCAAGGAGTATCGTGTTACCTAGTTAGCCTAGCTTTTTACCAACTATATTGGGGTCGGCTTCCAATCAAACGGAATTCAGTTGAATATCAGTATTTTACGTGGAGCGGCTGCCTACCAGACCTCCAACACGGTACTTCTTGGCAAGACTGGAGCCAGATTTACTGGCGTCTGACATTCCGTAAAGACTGCCAAAGATCTACAAATGACAGCCGGGACCAACGCCTTAACGTGCTTTCCGAGGCACGGAGGAAGCTCGGTATGTTAAGATGGTCGCCCATCCACAGACCAACCTTAGCTAGCGTTGCTTAACCTTGGAGATCGACCCGTGCGGCTATCATTTTTTTAGCAACGAGCTCCTAGTTTGAGCCATATTTCTGCCGAGCCTGTTCCCAACTATGCTGGGGTCGCCTTACAGCCGTACTGGATACATCTTGATACCAGAATACCAGAATAGCATATTTGACTAAAAAAATCTTATTAGTCCGTCAGATGGATTTCCAAAAGAATTGGACATTGGCTTATTTCACGTAAATAAAAAACTAAGACGATATAGTGCGTTGAATACTCGTGTGACGTCACTACTCGCTACAATTTTTACCACGACGTGACGTCACAAGCCCCCACTCCTGATCATTGATGCCGTTTATCTTCGTCAATTTTTATCTATACTAATATTATAAAGAGGTAACGTTTGTGAGTTTGTGACGTTTTAAGGGGTCTCTGGATCTACTGAACCGATTTTCAATATTATTTCACCAATAGAAAGCTACGTTATTGTGGAGTGTCATAGGCTATATTTTACCCCCGTATTGCCACGGGAACGGGAACAACGCGGGTGAAACCGCGGGGCGCTGCTAGTAGTTTTTATAAAGCAAAAAATAATAATAATAATAACTTTATTTCGGGTGGCATAGACCCATAGACACCTTAACCTAGTACATATTTATTTTAAAAATACGTGTCCAATATTTTTTTGGAAATCTGATGAACTAATATATTTTAGTCAAATTCTCTATTCCACATGAAACGACTATCTAACGCCATAACCGGGCCCATTGACCATCCGTTTTTCTAAATAATGTGCTCTGCCAACTGCCCCTTAAGTTTTCCGATCCAATCGAAAAAATCCGCTGGAAAATATCCACATTATTCGTACTGTATGGATATTTTCCAGCGAATTTTTTATTATGCAAGGAAACTCTGAGCTTAGCGCTTCCAGTCTGCGGTAGATGGTCACCCATCCCCAGATCTATGTCGGCAAACGTTGCTTAACGATGAAATTCAACCTGGGTGACTGTTACAGTTAGTCTTTTGCATGACTTAAAATCTTCTGAAGCAGCATTTTTTTTTAATTTAGACGAACATACACAGAATTTGTTGGTAATGGAAGCCAGAATCATTAAAATAATTTATGAATCTAAGATTGGAAGGGTAAGTAATTTGTCATGTGGTATATAATATATTACATAATTATATATCTCGTAGTTGTTGTAGATAGTGACAACTCATTTGATTTACATATATGATGTACAGTACATATATAACCTGAAAAGGTCTTTGACCGCCCCATTATGAATTCATTAAAAAAGTAGTATAATAAGGATATAATTAATCTGTAATAAGTAGCTCGTGAACGCATGATCGATTCAAACAAAGCTTTATATGAATCAACCCAATAACAATACATTACCAATACTCACATTATCGACATTACCCACATCACTAGTTCCAATATTAAAATGCCCATCGATTCGAAAGCAACACAAATACAGCACAACACTATTAATTTCGCACAAAAGTCACAAATTACAGATTCGGCCGAACGTAAGTATACAGAAAAGTATTCGAATTAAACGATATATAATTCAATTGTTAATTAAAAATTGGGAGTGCGACGTTGCACCCAAAAATGCTTAATTGGAAACTATTGTGTTTTAATGTGTATCGTAGGATGTAATTTGTAAATAATTGAGGAGGTGCGTGTGCATTTATTATGGCCAGGAGTGCACTGGTGGATTTATTTTGATTGAGTTGTTCTGTTGTTCAATGAGCTGAGTGAATGGCATGTGCATCGGATTCTTTATTAACTATCTGCTATTTTTTGTTTGATTTCAACTGGTTTTATCTGACAGAATTTTGAATATTGCAAATTTTTTTAGTTTCACTTACAATACGCCTAGTACTTGCGCGCTTCATTTGACTCGAAAATATCACTCAAAGATTTACTCTTGTAATATAAAACAAATTTGCTGCTATCCTTTCTAGATAGATCCTTTCAGTCAAACCAGTTAAAAATCTTCTTTGCCATTCAAAATAAGTCGGACAGTTGATCTCTAAAAATAATTCAAACTCAGTTTGAATAGGTACCTATTGTAGAAGCTGTAAAAAACCACGAACAAAACCCCCATTATTCCTTTCAAAACATTCCTAAACTTGAACAAATCAGTCTACTTACTTTGAATAACAAAAACAACTTAAATCATAAATAACAAACGCCTGAAAATATTCTCTCGTGAAAATCCTTATATTTCATTATTCTACACATGCCGTCTAACCTAAGGGTACAAACTTGTACCCTCGTCAGTTTACGTCAAACTATACATATTTGACTACTAGCACCGAAAATATTGGTTTGACTTACGTACCTATAGGTTCACTGAGAAGGGAATCTTGAAGTGCCGAAGTATGATTCAGAAGGGTCTCAAGAATTCCTGTTTACTTTATTGTAAATTCCAGTGATTACAGAAAATCGGGAGATCTCACCATGTTTTGTAATTTATAAAGTTGTCTGAGATAAGGTTTTCAAGGTTGGTGTGGGGGGTGAATGATAATTTAAGGAATATCTTATAAGAAAAAATATTACTTTCAAACCAATGACGGTTGGATAGAAAAGATATAGAGAATCATCAAAATAGGACTGCTTTGTAAAAAAAATGTGTGTGATGGTTGGTCGAAGGAAAATATGCAGTTCAACAGTTTTATCTCAGCTAAAAATTTCGTTTAACTAAACTTGTTGCTTATATTTTTCATTTCCTTATAGCGCTAGAGGATTTTTTGATTTCCATCAGCAAATCTTCTAGCAAACTCTAGCGTAAATGATAAATGATATTTATTTTGTAAGTAGCTTAAACTTAACACTTTTACACATCAAATATTTCTAGTCATTTTAAGCCAGATGAAGCCGGTGTTTTCCTAGCCGACTACCCTGAGAAGAAACACCAAAACAAACTCAGAGGTCAAAGTCTCTTTTTAAAGTCCATACAATCCTTACTGATCAAGTCATATGAGAACCATGTAGGTTAACGTCTGAGGTAGCCTTTTGAGGACAACAGTGCAAGCATTTGTCAGTTACCGTGTAGCTCAAACTTAGAACTTTAAGGAGCTCAATAAATCAAGAACTAAACAGAATAATGGTTTCATATTTTCAACCTATTAAATAGGTTTTTCACTAGCTAAGGTAAATGGTTTCACATTTTCAACCTAGCAAAAGGAGGTTTTCATTACGGCAAATTGGTCGTTAATAGAATAGAATAGAATAGAATACTCTTTATTATGTACCTGTACTCTTTGTTATGTTTGTTGTGTGTTTTTTGTATGTGTGTGTGTGTGTGTGTGTGTTGTGTCTTTGTTATGTAATTAATGCGCTTTGCGTGTACTAATCAATCAAATTCGTTTCAATGTATGGTTCTCAAACAACTTTCTCAATCACTAACAGACAGACAGACAGTTTTTGCGTTTAAGGGAAAATGACAGTACAATTCTTAAAGGTAGACTTCCAAACCCGCAACCCATGTCATTACATGCCAAACCGTTGATATTTGGTTGGAATTTCAAAACATTGATTTTAGTTTGCGTAGGAAGTTCCGAAATTAATGTTGGGATTGTGATGAATGTTTGTTTGTACAGATATACAAACATATCTATGTATGTATGAAAACATATCTATTTCAACCGACTTCCAAAAATGGAGGAGGTTCTCAATTCGACTGTATTTTTTTTTGTTTGTATTTGTTACCTCATAACTTTGTACTGGGTGTACCGATGATTCTTTTTATATTCGAAAGCTGGTACTTGTTGTGTAGTCCCATTTAATTTGATTGAGATCTGACGACGAATATTTGAGTCATCCCTAATAATGCGTAGCTTAGTTTACATTCCCTCTTGTCGATGTAAAATGAAAAAATAAAATACTGTACGATGGTTTGGAAGAGCATCTTAGTATTTCAACGAATTGGTGAAGATCTGATGAAGAACAGAGATGGTAGGAAACGGAACTCTACAATAAATGATAGCAAATCTTTCGGGATTGCTGAAATCGCATGTTTGTTTATTGTTTACGCCAATGTGATTGGTACGTTTAGGTTTGTACTACTAAATAGTGAAAAATAAAAAGAAAACTTTTTACAAAAAGCAACCGACTTCTACAGAAAAAAAAAACAAAAAGTACAAAATAATTTATGGGCAGATTCATAACCGACTTACACAACAAACACGTCAATATTGGACAAACACAATTCAATACAGTTTGAAACAGGTAGAGCAAATAACGATGACTTATAATTATTAACAAATCCGCATGAATTATTTGTATATACATAGGTTGGTAATCAAATGTATTGACTGTCTACTCAACGATCTGAGGCGTTAATCTATAGGGCTCTGTAATTGTCATACATTCGACTATAATTAATTAAGATTAACTATGATTGTTAGTATTAGTAAGTGACTAGCTGCTGCCCGCGACTTCGTCCCCGTGGAATCCCCGATTTTAAAACATTCTTTATCGCTGCTCCTCTCGTATTGGCTTAAGCGTGATGATATATAGCCTAAAGCCTTCCTCGATAAATGGTCTATTCAACCCAAAAAGAATTTTTCAATTCGAACCAGTAGTTCCTGAGATTAGCGCGTTCAAACAAACAAACAAACAAACAAACAAACAAACAAACGAACAAACAAACAAACTTTTCAGCTTTATAATATTAAGTATAGATTAGTAGGGTAGTCAAGTCCAAGAGATGTAAAAGCAGCTTTTCAGCTGATGAGTACTATTACCAGTTTATTCCCCAGAGGGGCAGGCAGAGGTGTGGGATTGGCCAAGTATACGGGACATATTAGTGCACGAGTGAGTGCTCAAAAGCAGGGGCATTCTGCACCCCCAAAAATCCACCCAGGACCTCACGAACCTTGCTAGGGAATGATTTCAAAACAATACCTACAACACTTTTTCTTTGGATGGGAAGTCATCAAATGACTTCTCCCGTTCTGGGCGGAGCGGAAGGGAGTGTCAGACTCTTACTGACTGATACCCACCCGTGATTATTCTTGTGCCCTTTGCGTTCCAGTGCCGCTTTTGAACAAATTCCGCAACAACTCTTCCTACTTATCTTTCCAATTTAAATATTTTTATCTTGCTAGAACTTGTACAACCTAGCTTATCGCCCCATACCTGCTTGAGGTTGTGATTTCGGACACCATGCGACACCGTGCGTTGTAAAAAAGGCGACACTATATTGTTATCGAACTCGGACAATTTTATTTTTTTCTATCAGCCAGAACTAGATAACTATTTGCTGCCTTACAATCAAGACCCACATCCAAAATTCTCAAGGTGAACGTCTGCTCATCCTGCCAAGGGAACAGCTCGACGCCACTAAATCATTACTTTCCCAATACGATACAATGCCAAAGTAAAATTGAAGTCGAACTTACGTCGAACTTCTGAAGACTTCCATCTCCTATTCATTGCGCAAGTTACAACAAAGGTACTCTGTGGGGACGCATAAATCATAGAAAAATCACCAATAACTCCACAAAATGAAGGTTTTTCTTCTTACGTACAATGTTCATGATAAATTAGTTTAGTTTGCCCAGTTGTGGGCAACGGTTCGCCTGTGAAGTTCGGACGGAATTTGTTAAGATGTTGCCTGGATTATTGTTGTGTCAGTTGGTTATTGAAAAGGAAATTGTAAAACTTCTATTTCTTACTAATATTATAAACGCGAAAGTTTGTAAGTATGGATGGATTATTGTTACTCTTTCACGCAAAAACTATTGAATGGATCTTGATGTTTGGCACAGAATAAGACATAGGCTTTTCCGGGATTATGTTCCCTTGGGATAGTTTCCGACATTCAAGCGGGCGAAGCCGTGGGCAGCAGCTAGTATTTATATATTGAAATAATGTCCTATAGGTCAATCATCTTACTTTTTGCCTTAATGCGTCTATTAGGTATTGCTGGGATTATCAATTAGGCACTATTAAAGGCACATGTTTGGTATCTACATATTTGCTAATTACACAGCGTTACAAATTAAAATGAAATTTAAGTACCCCCTTTGGAATGTTATTTTTTCGTGTTCATTTGTATTGTATAACAACATTAAATAGGTACCTACTTATTTTCTTTCTATTATGTCTCATTTTTATCCTTCAGAATGTAACAAAATATGTAATGCTAAGAATTAAGAATAGGTAAATATTTTTACATTATTTTATTTTTAAAATTACACTTAGAAAATTATATGGTGCAAAAATCCAGTCTTTGAATCCTATTAAGAAATTCCCGATGGAAAATCCAGCAACACTGCTCGAACCAGGAGTCAAATCTACGACCTCATGCTCCACAAAATCACTTATAGTCACTAAACCCTCAAAGCCATTAGGTACTACAAATCATAATGAAAAGAAACCTTAGTTATTTTCTAAAAAGGTCGACTACTGTTTTACAGTTATATTCTTGACCTTTCGATGTCTATAAAAACGGAAAACGCAATTTAAAACGAAAAATCTTGGAAAACTGAAATGTCAGATTTAAGTATGCTCCTTAGGCTACTTATGTCCTGGTAAGTGGGATATTAAGGCCTTACTAAGTATAGCTGAAGCATTCATGATTTATTTGAAAATGTATGAAATTTTCTAGAAGCTCGTGGTAAAATAATAACAGCACCACGGGTCGAACTTCGAGGTTAAGCTACGCTTGCCAAGGTCGGTCTATGGATGGGTGATCTTCTAAAAAATTCGTGATTGCCCCGTGCTTCGAAAACCACGTTAAACCCGGCTGTCATTTGAATATATTTGACAGTCGTAGACAGAAGCAAGAAAATCTGACACCAGTCTTGCCAAAGATGCGTTATTATCAGTGATCGGAGTAGGTAGATTGATTTTACGTACTTGCATCATGAATAGTCATAGAAATCATAACATGGATAAGCCTTTTTTCCGGGATTTCATTTTGGTACTTACGGGATTGAATCAAATATTGTGAATGTAAACAATTTTAAACTACTACATTTGGAATTTGTAGAATACGATAGTTTTTTTTTTTTCTTATTTATCAAATAATAAAGTGAATCTTACTTTGTGCGTCCATTCGAAACTTACATATATACATACATACATACATACATTAAAAATACAGCAAATAGGTTAAACATTTCTTATTCATGTTCATTATATTCTTCATCCTACACATATATTTGAAATTCCTAAAAAATCCTAATTATTACAAAATCCCGGAATACCGGAGGCATGTCCATATTAATGTAAACGTGCCAATTCATTGACCCCAAATCAATCTACCTACTCCGATCACTGGTTATTATGGATAGGAAATTATCAAATGACTTCCGCTCTGGGCTTGATTTTTATTATTGAAAGAAAATTGCCTACAAAATAGGCTAAGCTTTCTTCAGTCAAGTTTTCTACTTCTTTGACGAAATACCACTTCAAAACTCACCTAGTTAATATGAGACACTTGATTGGTTGTTCAACGTTTCTCAGTACACTTCAAAGCAATAGATTAGTACCTGAAAAGATGAAAATAGAAAATTAATTTCAACTGTAGTAACTCATTTTTAAGACTTAAAATCGTGAGTTCACACTCAAATCATAAAAAACTATGTGAAAAATTGACATTCGAAATTCGAATCAGTAGAGCCGCATAGCACCACACACGGATTTTCTCTCACAAACCAAAATCCACTCTGTTCTTTAGAATTTATAGTTGGAGTTCCTTTGTCACAAACTATACTCAGTAAATCATTATCAGGGAGGGCCAATTAACTGTTACTAATGGTTCTTGACACGCTAATATTCAATTAAATCCTCTTTTATGCCTACTCGAGTAGCACTCACATACAAATAGACACTTTATCACTAAGGCTTAAGATTGAAACTCGATTTTTAGTAGTTAATAGTTTTCATTTTTTATGGCAATAATTTGGTTTGTTTGGGGAAAAAGTTATGGTTTTGTGAAGAAAAAAAATATAATTAAATGGTACAAAGGAAACTAGATTGGCAGCTTACAATTACTTTCTGATAAACTATGAAAAATACAATTCCGTTCTAGGAAATTACGGTGAAAATGGGTTTCCATTTTCAAGGAAAAGGAATCTATAGAACATGTTTGTTTCGCATTTTATTATTTACTAGCAGCGCGCCGCGGTTTTACCCGCTTAGTTTCCGTACCCGTGGGAATATGGGGATAAAATATAGCCTATAACCTTCCTCGATAAATGGGCTATCTAACACTGAAAGATTTTTTCAAATCGGACCAGTAGTTCCTGAGATTAGCGCGTTCAAACAAACAAACAAACAAACAAACTCTTCAGCTTTATAATATTAGTATAGATTTCAGGTGGGCATTCCATTACCTACTTAACACAAATAATAATGCTTTCATAATCACACATAATCTTTGTCCCACATAAATTACCGCTTCCCACACCTCATGCAAAAAACACCCCCTTTTTTAATACGAAACCCAATCTACTGACATCTCCTATCCGACCTGATAAATGACTCCTAACAAACACCTGCCAATCAAATACTGACCTTAATCCGCTAAGAATAGATCTACAAATCGTTTGAGAAGGTAAACGCGTCTCAAGCACCCTAATTTCGAATCTATGTCTTTAAACGTAAATCTCAATTTTGAACGACAGTGATATTTTCAGATTGTTTCAGGGAAAATGAGACTTTGGTATTAAGAAAATAAGGTAGTTTTTTGTGTTTTTTTAAGTGTATTAGGATAAAATAGGACGCAGTTGACACCAGATAATTTATATTAGAGGGTACATCGAGATTTTTTTGTTCGTTGAATATAAGAATTGGCTGAAATTCAGATGGGGATACCTTTTTTTGGCCATTTTCTATTAAGCTTCTAAAACAGAAGGTTTTAAGGGATGATTGGATTAAGTTTATCAAGAAATTCCCCGAGTTTTAGGCCTGAAATATATTTCATCAATAAATTTTAATATAATGGTTATGATTATTGATATTGTTTCATTATTTAGTACTATTACGGTAGATTAAGTTTTACTGAGATTAAAGGACTTGATGATAGTATTAGGTTTTGAAATTGAGTCATAATTTGGGGGAGTGTTTTCTTAATGACCGTTGAATTTGTAATGGATTTAATCTTTTTATTTTTTATGCGAATGTGTTGTAAAGAGTCCAAGGTGTGAACATGTCATGCCCTAGCATCATTGACAGTGGCCCCACCTCTGAAGTGGGTGTCACAATTATAGGTACATACAAATCTACTACTTATGTATATTGCAAATCTTTCCAACTAAAAACAATCACCCTAAGATTATTTTCAAACATACTCTACTTCACAGTTCCTCGCTTTTTTTTAGGATTCCGTACCCGTGTTTAAACCAACGGAATCCCATTACTAAGCCTCCGCTGTTCGTCCGTCCGCTCTCTGTCAGCAGCCTCTATCTCAAGAACCGTAAAAGGTAGACAAAACAAATTTTCACTGGTTGTGGATTATTATATAAGTAATAAAATTAAATACAGATTTAAAGTAAGCCTCCATACTGAAAACGTGATTCTTTTTAGGTTTATGATACAGAACCCGTTCGTGTGAGAGACCGCTTCGCACTTTTTCTCTGCCGGCCGATGTTTTCCCGTATGACGTTTGTTGCCGTGTCGTTTGTTCTCGTGTGTTTCGCTTATTGAATTCTGATTACTGCAAAATTAAGACAAGACGCTCACAGGAACAAACTTGTGTACTTACAATATATGTACATATCACCTCCTTTGCACCGCGCAGTCGGATAAAATAGCATATTCAGTCTATTGCCATTAAAAAAAAAACCTTTTAAAAATCCGTTGGAGGCAAAAACGGTCATAATTAAAATTCCAACTTACACCATAAAATGTATCTCATAACGTATTCATCCGTTAATTGTGGAGGAAATTACGGCGTAACAGCGATAAATTAAATGAAATCCGGTCGTCCACCGCGACCGTGTTGTTGTAGATGATTGTCAGTAAGGCTGGTGATACAAGAACAATTATGTTTTCTGTTAACAACAAGAAATGTTACAGGTCTGGTCGATCTTAGCCCAGAACTGGGAGCTATGAAAGAAGTTAAGGAAAATACATATCAAGATATTCTGTGCTGCTGATAGCTACAAAAATGTGAAGAGTGCTCCATCGTAGACCACTGTATCGCTTACATCAGGTAAGACTGTGATGAAATGTTCGGCAGACGGCCCAATCAATATTAATCGAAAATTATTGATGGAGGAATTCAATGTATTTGGTGACACGAGTAAGTCAGAGAAATTAAAGGATTAGTATGATACACGAACAGAGAGTCACTTAATGCTTTCTGACCGAATGCATTATTGATGTTGTATGGTTGGGGAATTTCGACTTCAGACTGACAAGAAACAAAAGGGTCTATACAAGCAGGGCCTGCGGACGGCGAGCTATGGGTAGCTCACCGTCCGATACTAACCAGGCCCGGGTGGACGGCGCGTCGTGTTCCACGCGCGTCTCATAGAGCTGTCAGCAAAGAATACGGTGCTCCGTAGGTCAATGCCTGTTAGGGTGGCGGAATTTGTTCGAAAGAGTCACCGCGGCCCAGGAACGCAAAGGGCACTAGGAGGAACACGGGTAGGTTTTAGTCACTAAGAGATTGAACTCCCTTCCGCTCCACCCAGATCGGGAGAAGTAATTTGATCCATCAAGAAAAAAAAAGGGTCTAGACAAGTAACGTTTTGTTAGTAGCTGCGTGGTCACACGCGATACTGCGCTTAAAATTACAGATCGTTGACAGGGTTCAGAAGGCTGCCCAGCTTAAATGGGACTGGGCTGGATATTCCTGCCATATGTCCATGGACCGGTGGGCCTATAAAACACAAAATTGTTGCCCTTGGGCCGAGCCTGATCACGAAAGAGATGGCGGGACGACTTGGATGTCTTCCTTGGGAATTGGCAGGATGTGGCACAGGATCGGGAACAGTGGAAGGAGTGGAGGGAGGCCTTTGCCCAACAGTGGGACATTTAAGGCTAGCTGTAGTAACTATATAATTATAATAGCGTGGTGAAGGCGTTTGTCAAAATGTATAGGATTGACAAAAGCTGTCGATGTGTCCTGATCTTATATTTTGGCATTTTGACTATAACTTTTGCTGACAGAATGGCGCATCGTCTAGAATGTAACAATGGTTCAACACGATACCAAAAGTCTGCGTTACTTCGTTGCACAAACAAAATACTATAGAAGTTTATTGTCTAAGTCTGTTCCTTGTGAATAGACTATAATTAAAAATCACCATCTGCCTAGCCTGTTCCCAACTATATTGGGGTCAGCTCCCAGTCAAGCCGGATTCAACAGCTATATTTTATGTGGAGCGGCTGCCTACCAGACCTCCACAACCCATTAACTGGGGAACACGGTACTTTTTGGCAAGACTGATGTCAGATTTTCTGCCTTCTGACAAAACGTAATGACTACAAAAGATCTCCAAATGACAGTCGGGACCAACGGCTTGACGTGCTTTCCGAGGCACGGAGAAGTCTCGTTAATTATTTATTTATTTTTATTTTTGGCCAACCAACAACTGTTTTTACTCGTACAATTTACTATACAAACGTTTTTCTATTAACTTAGGTTAGTATAACCGTCTACTATAGGTTAGCACCACGCCCCATAAAAGTAAGATAAGCACTAAGCTATAAAATTAAATTCAAAGTAGGTACATTAAAAAAAATAACCTATTAAAACACAAAATAAGATTAATATCAGTCTTAAATGTAATACAAAAGAATGCAATGAAAATAATATCGTCATAAATAATCGTTATGTTAAGATGGTCACCCATCCACAGACCAACCTCGGCAAGCGTTGCTTAACCTCGAAGATCGACCCAATTATATAGCCACGAGCTCCTACGTGAGCTCCACGAGACTATAAGTAAACATCCCATATCATCATTCATGCGAAATGATATTCTTTTTATCACAGTCGTGACGCGCATAGTGATACGCGAATTTATGTGCTTTTTAAAACTCTTTGTAATTTTATTCGTACCGAAAAAAATAACCTCCCGCTTACACATCGTTCTGTCCCCAGCCTTAACCAACATTACTGATTGCACCGCGGTATACATCACAGTTTGATAGGAATCCATTTTGCGGCCGCTTTGCGCAGTTATTAATAATTTCTAAATGCATCGATAATGTTTAGCATGTCAAACTGACTTTGCACTATAAACTAGGTTATATTGATTTAGTAGTTCGGACGTAATCGGTTTATGTGTTAGTGTTTATATTCGCTAGTGTGGTTATGCGTCGTTCTTGTAAATGCTGAATACACAAATGACTTAGTGCGAAAATAACCAGAACTCGGATTATTAATCATCACAAAAATTCCCACAGTCAATCGTAATGCTGAAGATATCGTGGCTACATAGTAAAAGCATGCTGTATGTCACGAAACATAATAGTTAGATAGTTGAAATTTGTGTTGTTGAAAACAAACAAACAAAAACGTGATTTTTTTAGTTCATTCATATCACAGAACCTTCCGTGCAGATGAAATATAAATGCTTCAGTCGATCTTAAGGTACCTACCGCAAAACCGGGTTTTCTTAGTTCACGAATTGGGTAAATTGCAGAGTCACTCATTTGCTAAATAGCTTGCGTGTTCTTGTTTTTAATTGCATGTTGTTATTTGAGCCGAATTAAAACAAGTCTACATCAGCCGCTCTCGCCTCCCCACAACTTTTCACATTTGGCAAACATTTTTGAACAATTAACCTTTTAAAATTGTACTGTTTCGCCCCCAAAATAGGTTACTAGTGAGTTGCTAAGATACCACTTATATTCCAACCAAGCGAATATAAACTGTACTCACTTGTAAAAGAGGTTCGAGTGGGTGTAAAGTTATGGTTGTTTTACTAAATGCCGTTTCCTTCCCGAGAGCAATTTTTTGGTTAATTTCTTATTATTTCAACTTTGGAACTGCTTAATTCTGTTGTCAGTTGTGTTAGTGCAATTTTTTGGGTGTATACGTTCTGGGTCGAAACAGGACAAATAAAGGGCGAATTCGGGGTGAGCGGCGGAAAAATTAGGTTGATATGATGTGTGTGGGAATTAAGGAAAATGTGGGAAGATTTTTGGACACAAAAGGTTAAGGAAATTAGGTTAACGTTCCCACGCACAGGATACATCATACTGTGGTACAGTGGCTTATTTACTTAGTGTTTTGGTGACACAACGTTTTCGGTATTGAGAAAACAAATACATACGATTTTTTGTGACATATTTTTATGTCAAGAAAGAAGAATATTAACGATGTATTTGTATTAAACTAGGAAATTTTTCATACCGAGATTTTATCTTGATTTTTTTGGCTAGGAGGTTACTATAATTATGAATTAGTTAATGTTCCCACTGTTGCAACTCAGGCCTCCTATCTAGGAGAGGAAATGGGCCGTAATCCACCACGCGGGCCCAGTGCGGGTTGGTGAATGTCACATGTCTTCGAATTTTTGGTTCTAGGACATGCCGATTTGCACTTGGCCAAACTTGTTTTAATTCGGCTCAAATAGCAACATGCAATTAAAATCAAGAAGATGCAATGAATATTTAGCAGATGACTGACTCTGCAAAGTTTTGGCTAATTCGTGAGAAAAACCCGTTTTGCGGTACCTAAAGATCGACTGAAGCATTTTTATTTAATGCTTCATTTTCAATATATTTTTTCTTAAAAAGAGATCTGCCAAACATGTTATTTTACAAACTATATAATGTACGTTTCAGAATCTCGAAATTATCGGAATTTTCAAACGAAAGATACTCCTCATTCTCAAAGCATAAACTACAGATTTACCGAAATCACATTCACTAAATTCATGAATATCGTTTAATAAATCTGCCAATATCAATTATGGTGTCCAGTTATTTAGGGGTGCATATTAAATGAAGGGGTTGAAACACCCTTGGCGCGGGGTGTCGTATTAATGAATCATGTGACAAGGAAATAGTAGTGTAGTGTGATTTGAATTCATTGTACGTTGCAGTTAAAATATGAAACCAGGTTTTTGAGGGATGGGCACGCCACTATTTTGGTGATAAGTCCCCTCTTTGAGGCGTGGCTGGAGAGACGTCACGGCGTCCTCACCTTCCGCCTGACGCAGGTGCTTACCGGACACAGCTGTTTCGGGAGGTACCTGTGGCTGTGTCGGATCCAGCGGGAGGACACGTCCGGGTGTCATCACTGTGTGGATCGCCCGGAGGACACGGTGGAGCATACGGTGGAGGTCTGCCCTGCTTGGGCCGAGCACCGCCGTGTCCTCGTCGAGGCGATCGGCGGCGGCGACCTCTCGCGTCCGGCCCTGGTTCAAGCCATGGTCCGGAGCGAGGAGGCATGGGAAGCGGTCGCCTCCTTCTGCGAAGCAGTAATGCTAGCAAAGGAGGAGGCGGAACGCGTGCGTGAAAGGGAAACCTCACGCCCCAGCCGCCGCAACAGAAGAAGACGCCCCGGGCGTTGGGAAACGCAGGGCGATTCCCGGCCATCCTAGGCGCGGGCCTGCAAATGGCGAGCTATGGGTGGTTCGCCGTCCGATAGCAACCAGGCCCGAGTCGACGGCGCGTCGTGTTCCACGCGCGCCTCAAAGAGCCGTCAGCAAAGAAGACGGGGCCCCAGTGCCTGCTAGGGTTGCGGAATTTGTTCGAAAGAGTCACCGCGGCCCTGGAACGCAAAGGGCACAAGAAGGATCACAGGTGGGTTTTAGTCAGTAAGAGTCTGTCACTCCCTTCCGCTCCGCCCAGAGCGGGAGAAGTCATTTGATAATTTCCCATCCAGAAAAAAAAAGGTTTTTGAGGGAATATTGGAATCTTTAACGCAACAACTTGTCCCGGCTTTGCACGGATACAAATAATACACTCGTACGCAAATGTTTCTGGTTGATTAGTGACTTTCCTCAACTATATTGAGGTCGGACGTTGGTCAAACCAGATACAGATGAATACCAGTATTTTAAGTGGAGCCGCTGCGTACCAGAGCTCTGCAACCCATTAACTGGGTAACACGGTACTTCTTGGCAAGACTCGTGTCAGATCTTCTGGCTTCTGACAATGAGAAATTACTGCCAAAGAACTCCCAATGACAGCTGGTACCAATAACTTAACGCGCTCTCTGAGGCACGGATAAATCTCAGTAGGTCTTAACCTACTGAGATTTATCCGTGCCTCGATTTATCGTCTATCGGTCTGTGGATGGGTGACCATCTTAATGGTCACCCATCCACAGACCAACCTCGGAACGCGCTGCTGTTAATTTACCACGAGCTCCTCCCCTTTTTCCAGCCCTTCCTAACCTAACCTAAACAAATCAAACGGTACCACCAAATATTTTACTATTTTCTAGTAAAATGTACGTATTATACTCGTACCTACAAATCTGTCTCATCTTTTCAGAGAACACAGGCGTGATGTTAAATAAACTTGCATAATGCTACAGACATTATACTCGTTAAAAGTAAACGAACATTCCAAAAGTAAATTTTACAACAATGAAAAATATATTCACAGTAAATGATTTAAGGATGACAAAAAAGTGAATGAAATTAGACGCGCGAGGGCCGTCAGACCGAATGAGTGAATGGCGGCCATGTGAGTGAATGATTAAATTAAATAGCACAGTATTCGTCATTGTGAATGGAACATTTTTTGCTGTGGAGTGAGCACTGCTGGCAATGTTGGTCCTTTAAGGGTTTTTAAGCTTTTGAGCTATTAATGTTTGCGAAAATATATTTTCGAGACGGCTTTGAAAGTGTTTTTATAACTAAGCCTATAATAAACATATTTTATTAGTACAAATTGCAGTTAGAAAATAATTATTTGGGATAGGACATATAGCTCAAATATGAATAAGGATGTAGTTAATTGCACATTCCAAAGCTTAAATTTTTATAGAGAAACATGTGCAAGAAATTCCCCGGACACTTTTATAACAAGTTATTAAGAAAACCTTTGTTATATTTATTCTTGTTGATACGTACCAATCCTTAAATCAGTTAGTATAAAGCATAATCAGCCTTTTATCGTTCCCACTGCTGGGACACAGGCCTCCTCTCTAGAAGAGGGAATGGGCCATAATCCACCACGCGGGCCCAGTGCGGGTTGGTGAATGTCGCATGTCTTCGAATTGTTGGTTCTAGGACACGCCGGTTTCTTCACGATATTTTTTTCCTTCGCCGTTTTGAGAGCAGTGGTGATGAAATTAATTACACAAAGTAATATGCCTGGCTCGGTTTGAACCCACGACCTACAATTCGTACTGTTATACCTTGCTAATGTAAGTAGAATGGCTGACCAATATCCGGACTTGCCTAGTCAGCATTTAGGGACTTAGACAGGATGATCATCTGGTTTGCACGCCAGTTCGGTCTGACACTCGGTACGGGTCGGAGGTTCCTAAATCATTATTTTGTCAATTCATCGTACAAGTTTCTTAATTGAATATACTCTGTTTCCAGTTTAATTAATTGTTTATTTTTTAAAAACAAGATTCCAAACTCTCCTATAATATTTGGTGGCAGCGGTGGGATGCGAAAATCCCCTACCCGAATACGTCTCTGAAAAATAAACACTAAAACCTAAAAGTGCTTGTGAAATCGTGTGTTCAACTTAACCGTTTTAAGGAAAGTGCTAATAATTAAGTGACCTACTAAATCAATACTGTGTCGTATAAGTGCAATACACCACAAGTTCCTGATCGACACCCTGTCTCGTGTGTTGCACCCTGCAACCGAGACCGGATTTCACCCTCTGTTGATACGGAGGCCTACTACAACTGCTGTTCTGCTGTGCTGCTGTTTTCCGCTGGAGAAGCGGTCATGATGATCCTGAACATCCTCATGTGGACGGCGTTTCTGTGAGTGATCCAGAAAATAATTCAGCTATTGCCATATCCTAGAGCGAATACCAGAATTAACTCAGAGCCATTATTTAAATCTTCATACCTAATATAAAGATAAGGGCCTTATTGTACGGCTACTGTCCATTTTGTTTAGACTACGCGTTTCGATTACGCTTCTTTATCACTGAGTCACTTGTACTAAGTAGCATAAGGTGTAGGCGATTCCTTATAATTAATTAAGCTTGTATTTTAGTTTATAAAATTAAATCATGACTTCTAAACAAGAAACAAAGGAGGAAAGTTCCAGTAGCTCTAAGAGTACAAAGGTCGAAATGGAAGAAAAAATAGAACTCGGTATTCTATTTAAATTTATTAAGCCATTCGATGGGTCCAGGGAAAAACTAAATCCCTTCATTGCCAACTGCCAGAGCGCTTATAATACAGCTACCAAAACACAGAAACCTATCCTATTCAAATTCATTCTAAGTCAACTAACCGATAAAGCTGAAACTACATGCAGTGTCAAAGAGTTCGAATCCTTTGAACAATTTATCGAGTTCTTAAAACAACAATTTGGGGAAAGGAAGCATTATGCTCACCTACTTACCGAACTTCAGGACTGTAAGCAGAACTCCGCTGAAACAGTTAACCAATTTGCGCTAAAAATAGAAACATGTTTAGCGAAACTACTTACCGAAATAAACATTTCCATTCCGACGAAAAAGAAAACGGAATTAGCAGGGCGTGTAGCTGCAATGCAAGATCTTGCACTTCACACTTTCATAATAGGACTCTTACCACGGGTATCACAAGTCGTTAGATGTCGCAATCCAGACTCCTTAAATGCCGCTATAAGCTTCGCAGTCGAAGAAGAAAAAATAATTTCTAATATTTATAAGAAATCAACTTACAATACTCACGCCAGCAATGATAGATCTAAAAATACGAATTTTCGCCGTGACTTCCAATCATCACGTTTCCCAACTCCGCGAAATAACCAACCAGATCATTCGAAATCAGTACATACCAACGACATGGTATGTCGCTATTGCAAAAACATAGGGCACACCATCGAAAATTGTCGTAAAAGACAATACAACAACAGTAGGAACCAATCTGCTGCTTCTACTTCAGACGGTCGTCAGTCTTACCCCACACAAGCTCCCAACTTTAAGCCAGCGCGCAAGGTCTTTAACGTAAATCAGGACAGGGAAGAAGGAAGCGATGAAGTCGACCAAAACGATTTAAACGAGTAAAATTTCCCGGTCGGCGTCGCACGGGAAATTCGTTCTTCTATATCAAAGCCGATGCCTCTATCCTCACTGTATCCCCTGAATCACGTACTAAATCCACTGTATCACGTACTACACCCACTGAATCACGTACTAAATCCACTGAGTCACGTTCTATACCCAACGTTCCTATGAAAACGACTACTAGATCCCCTGAATCGCGTACTAAATCCACTGAGTCACGTTCTATACCCACCGTTCCTATGAAAACGACTACTAAATCCCCTGAATCGCATACTAAATCCACTGATTCACGTTCTATTCCCACCGTTCCTATGAAAACGACTACTAAATCCCCTGAATCGCGTACTAAATCCACTGATTCTATGAAACCAATTACTAAGTCGTGTAAATTATCAAATCCAAAAGCAAAATCCACCGATTCTATTCTCCTTGCAGAATCCTTCATTACGTCTTCGGATAACTCGCCAAACCTGAAACAAAAAACAAATCTAAAAATCTATAAAATTAATAAAAATATAGAAAAAAGATACTTACCTCACGTAATAATCCACACCTCGGTCGCTGATAGGCCTCTATCCTTCTTAATTGATACAGGATCCTGCATAAGCCTGCTGAAACTAGATTCCATGTCCAAGGTCCCAAAGCTAAGTGATGACATTATAACCCTCAAGGGAATCGATGCTGGAAATGAAGCAACTTCAACCCTTGGCAGTTTCAAAATGCAAATATTCCAAAAACACAATAAACCTTATACTCATGATTTTCATGTTGTCGAAAATATTAGTCTCAATTTCGATGGCATCATAGGCAACGACCTCATGAAAAACCTAGGTTGTCAAATCGACTATTGTCAAGAAGCCTTACAGATAGATGACGATTACATAAAATTAAAATTCGCTGATCCATTATATAACATTCCACCTCGCACAGAAGCTGTAATTGAATGCACAGTAAGCAACCCTTATATAAGAGAAGGCATGATAATAGACCAACACATCTCTGATTCATTGCTAGTTGCCAATTGTATCGTTAAAGTAAAAGAAAACAACCGTATCAACGTTACGGTTGTCAACACCTCTGAAAAGCCAGTTGTACTCCGATCTCACCTTAATCTAACACTAGAACCTCTAGACACTCAACTTTGTGTAAACCCTCATGAGTCAGTACCCCTTACTAGTGCTTCTATAAGAACTAACAAAGTTCTTAAACACCTTAGGATTGCCCACCTAAACGACGAGGAATCTAATGCCCTACTACAAGTCTGCACAGACTTTTCCGATATCTTTCACCTTCCAGACGATATGCTTACATATACTTCAGCCGCTGAACACAATATCCGAACAAGCACAGATATCCCTATCCAAACTAAATCTTATAGATTTCCCGAATGCCATAAAAAGGAGGTGGAAAATCAAATTAATAAAATGCTAGAACAAAACATAATAACACATTCAAATTCACCATGGTCCTCGCCCATTTGGGTTGTGCCCAAAAAGCCAGATGCTTCGGGACAACGAAAATGGAGAGTCGTTATTGATTATAGAAAACTGAATGACATTACTATTGGAGAAACTTATCCGATTCCACAAATTACAGAAATTTTAGACCAATTAGGGAAAAGCCAATATTTCACAACTTTGGATTTAGCTTCAGGTTTCCATCAAATTCCAATATCCAAGCAAGACGCTCCTAAAACTGCTTTCTCCATACCTCAAGGTCATTTTCAATTTACGAGAATGCCCTTTGGCCTGAAAAATGCCCCTTCAACTTTTCAAAAACTGATGAACACATGTTTAAGTGGACTTCAAGGTTCGCGATGTTTCGTCTATTTAGATGATATTGTCGTGTATTCCCCTGATTTACCAAGTCACATTCAAAATCTGTCCGCTGTTTTCAACAGGCTCAGGAACTACAACCTGAAGCTCCAACCAGACAAATGCGAGTTCCTATGCAAGGAAGTCGCATATCTTGGTCACCTTATCAATAAAGATGGTGTACAACCAAATCCTAGAAAAATAAAATGTATCACTGAATTCCCGATACCAAAATGTCCAAAAGATGTGAAATCTTTTCTTGGACTTGTATCTTATTACAGACGTTTCATACCTGATTTTTCCAAACTTGCAAAACCATTGACCTCCCTCTTGAAAAAGGATACACCTTTTAATTGGAAAAATGAACAGCAACTTGCTTTTGAAAATTTGCAAACCAAATTAATTACGTCACCAGTGCTGGCATATCCTGATTTCACCAAACCTTTCATTCTCACCTGCGACGCTTCCAATTTCGCTGTTTCTGCTATATTATCGCAAGGGCAAATTGGAAAGGATCGTCCCATTGCTTACGCATCTCGGACGCTTAATAAGGCTGAATGTAATTATAGCGTTACTGAAAAAGAATGCTTAGCCATTATTTTTGGCACCAAAGCTTTTCGCCCCTATCTTTATGGAAACCGATTCACCATCGTCACAGATCACAAACCTTTGCAATGGCTATTTAATTGTAAAGATCCCGGTCAGAGGCTTATACGTTGGCGACTAAAATTAGAAGAATTTGAGTATGACATTATTTACAAGAAAGGAAAAATGAATACCAACGCCGACGCATTATCTCGATTTCCAGTTAACCCTATTCAAGATGAACCTTCGCCAACTTCTGACCTTCTTCTACCAGACCTTAACCCTGAACTTGATGACCTCTTAGATGATCCTCTTATAATGCTACCATCTCCCATTCCATTCTCGTTCGAGAATAACGACCTATTAAATCAAGAACCAAACACTGACTCCAATATATTACAGAATCCTATCCCACAAGATGAACCAATACTATCTCCAGATCTTATTGACCTAGGGCCGAACTTACCTTATCTTGACATCAGCCCTGACAGTGCTGACCTAAACCTTGACTTTGACTCCTTACAAATCCCTTCGCCAAACGAGCAATCAAATCTAAATGACGATAATTATTCCAAATTTCTAAAATCTATTCCAAATAAAGAAAATATCAGCAACACAATTCTAAAAGAACACAACGAAAACCTCCTAAAGACAACCTGTAAAATAATTTTAATTCCTACATCTATAGATTTGGATGAATCGAATCCTTACATCTCCGAAATTCTCCTAAATTCCGATAAACATGACGAGATCCTTAATTCTGAAAAAGAATTATACCGTTTCCTAAAAACTAAATATGACGACAAGACTGTTTACTTCATATTTACAAAAGTTCACTACTTTGACGAATCATCTTATTCCGCTATCTATGATACACTGAAGCAAGTGAGAAACGAAATCCTGATTTCCGAACAAACTACAGATATTGCTATCTCAGATTTCAAAAACCCGTTTGACCATCATTCCTACACAAAAATCTACAATATTCTAACCCACATTTTTAACAATACTAAAATTCAAATCCACGTTTACCTGAATAAAACAATTTACCCTACTCTGAGTGAGAGACCTAAAATCATGCGTGAAAACCATGATATTCCAACAGCTGGGCACTTAGGGTCAACACGGATGTACAACAGAATCCGGGAACAATTCTATTGGAAGGGCATGCGAAGTGACATAGAAGACTATGTCCAGAAATGTAAATTATGTCAGGAGAATAAAGCACTGAGAAAATTAAATAAAGCTCCAATGGAGATCACTACTACATCCTCAGCTCCGTTTCAGAGAGTAGCATTAGATATAGTAGGACCCTTACCCGAATCTGGCCCTGCCAAATTAAAGTACATTCTCACCCTACAAGACGATCTAACAAAATATTCTATTGCTTACCCTATACGTACTACAACCGCTGAAGAGTCTAGCGATTGTCTTATTCACTTTATATCCCTATTTGGAATTCCTAAATCTATCCTTACCGATCAAGGTAGTAACTTTACGTCCGACCTTTTCAAAACTACTTGCCAATTTCTCAAAATAAAACAACTATGGTCATCTCCTTATCACCCTCAGACGCAAGGAGCATTAGAACGCAGTCATTCCACTCTGAAGGAATATCTTAAGTCCTTCGTAAACGAAAACCAAGATAACTGGCCTACTTATGTATATACAGCTATGCTGACATATAACACAACGGAACACTCAACTACAAAGTTTACTCCTTACGAGTTAATATTCGGTCACAAACCCTTTATTCCCAATTCTATCTATGAACGTGAACCTAGCACAACATATTCAGACTATATTAAAATGTTACAACATAAATTTAAATACACCAGAGAAAAAGCTCTAGAAAATATACTAAAATCGAAAGAATCTTCTAAATCCTATTACGATTCTCACACTAAATCACCACCTCATTACAAAACTGGTGACTACGTCTACCTTAAGGCCCACCTGAGGCTGAAAAAGGCACTATCGCCTATCTGGAAAGGACCATACAAAATCATAAAAGTTCACAATAATAACACAGCTACGCTCCTTATCAACAGACGTCATGTGACTCATCATTTCGATCAAATGAAACCCGCGGTAGACCCTGTATTACTGTTAGAAATAGATTGAAAACAAAATAAAAAGGAGAATGTTTAAATATTATTAAATATGTAGTTATTTATTATGTAGTTACTTTTTTGTTATTAAATAGTTAGTATATTTAGCATGTTACTATTAGCTGGTAAATTATAATAGGTCTTTAGTATAGTTTAATTGATTCTATTAATTCTATTTCAGCGCCTCGATCAATGCGCATCAGGACTTTATCAAGCCACTTCCTTCTAGTTCCGGTATATACTTCGATAGTCTTGGAAAACTTAAAGCGATTAAAGGGAAGCTAAATATTATTAGCCATGTGAATATTTCCGTTATAAACCCTCATCTTACTAATCTCAATGATATCTTGGAAATAGTTAAGAAAACATGTCAAAAATCAAGCAACCTCCAATGTGAAAACATTCTATCCCCTCTCACAGTCCGATACACTGATATCAAACGCGAGTTCGATTCTATTTCACATTTAATTTCAAAACGAAGTAAACGTTCAGCATGGTTCGGCGGAATAGGTACCGTTTTCAAACATGTTATCGGCACTCTAGATGAAGATGACGCGTTAAAATACGATTCCGCGATTGAGTCCATTCAAAACCACGAGAAAAAACTCGCAGAATTAATGAAAGAAAACATCTTAATTACTACATCTACTCTGGAATCTTATAAACAGACGATTAATAAATTAAAAGATAACGAAGATTCACTTAAAGTATCCTTAGGTCAACTTATATTACAAATAAGTAATATCACAGAGACTTCTAAAATTCTAATATCTGAAACAAAAATCAATTCTATTCTTGCTTGTCTTGAAAGCTCCCTACTAGCATTATCGTTTCAGCTCGAAGACATAACAAATGCTATCTTGTTGAGCAGTCAAAACATCCTGCATCCAAACATAATAAGTCCGGCGCAGTTATTCAAAGAACTCGCTGATAATGACCGGTACCTGCCTAGAGACACTGGAATTCCTATAACACTAAGTCTAGATAACATCCATCTAATATTAAGCATATCTGAAGTTGTGTGTTATTATTATAAAAACAAACTTGTATTTGTTTTGCAAATTCCTTTAGTTACTAATGATGAATTTAACTTGTACCATAATTTAGCATTACCGACCCCTCATGGGTCAGATAATCCAAATACTTTTAGTTTAATTTTACCTTCTAGTTCGTATATTGCTATTTCTAAAGATAAGTTAAACTTCTGCAACCTGGATAATTTAGACAAATGTAAAACAATAAGCTCTGAGTTCTTTCTGTGTGAGATACCTACGGTACTGTTGACAAGCGGCAACCCTACGTGTGAAAGTGAACTATTAACAAAAACAATCAGTGCTATCCCCACACAATGTGAAACTAAAACGATTGTCGGTGAATTGGACATTTGGAAACCACTTATAAACAATCAGTGGATTTTCGTGCAATCTCGTTCAAGTAAAGTATCAGTGGACTGTAATAACTCCGAATTACGCGAAATCATAGTCTCCGGGACCGGCATATTACGAATCCCAAATCAGTGTACCGTATACACGAAAAGTGCGAGACTTATATCGTCTAAGGACGAAATCAATATAGACATACCCATTCCTAGTTTAGACTTTAGCATTATCAATGATTCATGTTGTAAAATAGATACTAAGACTACTAGTTTAATTAATAATATATCCCCTGTTTTACTACAAAATATCAACTTGGATGATTTAACTATAAACAAACAAAATGATAAGATATTTTCAGATCTAAACAAAATTATCGATGAAGAACCTATCCTAGTAAAATACGGGACACATTATTCTATTTTAACCGTGTGCATTTTAATAGTAGTAATGTCTTTTATAGTATTTAAGTTATATAAGATTATTTCTAAATATAAATCTAAGTTCTATATCTCTTGTATTAAACCGACGACCCAAACCGATGACGATGTCAGTAACCATAACATAGATATTGAACCTGAAAACTCTTCAATTCCTTTACCTAGACTCCGAGAAATTGTATAACTTCCTGAATTTCGGCTTTTAACCCCGAATTTCAGTCTTTTGGGGGGGGCTGTTATACCTTGCTAATGTAAGTAGAATGGCTGACCAATATCCGGACTTGCCTAGTCAGCATTTAGGGACTTAGACAGGATGATCATCTGGTTTGCACGCCAGTTCGGTCTGACACTCGGTACGGGTCGGAGGTTCCTAAATCATTATTTTGTCAATTCATCGTACAAGTTTCTTAATTGAATATACTCTGTTTCCAGTTTAATTAATTGTTTATTTTTTAAAAACAAGATTCCAAACTCTCCTATAATAGTACGTCGCGGCCGTTACCACTCGGCCACCACTGCTCTCAAAGAACAATGCCCACATATTAGAACAACCTTGGCCTACAGTGAACACTCATAAATAGTTTATGGAATTATAGTTTAAGTTGTTATGAACATCTTCTAGTACATACCAGTTAAGAAAATAAGTCGCCATTTGGAAATAAAACAGTTTTTATTTTTTCAAAACATTCATTTTTTCACAGTCACAAACTCATTCTACACACTTTCAACCACTTTTGAATGGAAAGTATATCATTTGAACACAATAATTATGAATTTCAAAGTTATTTACTCATTTTAACCTTATGAATAATAGGAATCATCTTTAAGTGTAAACTGCTATAGCTCCCTTTATACTTGTTTGACACTTTGACAGGCCGGAACCAAGCTTGAGTAGGTAGATTGTACAGTTTAATGTCAAATCTATCATCTGTCAAAGGCTAATATGTCCATATTTAAAAAGAAATATCGATTAGTTGCAACGGATTTTGGTCTTTATCAATTTAATTTATATCTAACTACGGCAAAGCCAAACAGTGATTTTATCATTATAAAGTATAGTATCTCTGGTCTGAGGTATTTTTGAACATAATTGGTCTAAAAGTCGAGTGGGTTTCATTAAAAAAAACTAAATTGGCCGCCAGTTTTCTCATATTAAAATACTGAAACCTGACTAACGTTTAGTTTTTCCGTAATCGATTAGATTGATTAAATAATATATGAATTTAAATTAAATTGACCATAAAATGGCAACCCCAAACGTCACGTGAAAATAAAAGTTGCGTAATAATAAGTAAAATGACTTATTTATTTGTTAAGATCACGGCGTCTTAGTTTGAGATAAAGCTTTGATGGATAATTCCTATTTAAAATACTTATATTTTTGTGTTATCTTTCTAAACGTGTCTGAGGTGGGCCATATCTGGGCATCATTCTTTAAACTTAAATCAGTTGATCATTATGATCCACTTTTTTTTCAAGTTTTGCGTAATTTCTTGTTTCCTTATCTTGTATGTGAGAACAATGTATACTAACAACCTTAAATTTCTACCCCAAATACATCGTAACAAGATCATAACATGAAAAATATCGACCACAAAACATTTGCTCAACTCACCCCCTTTCGCCCAAACCCGCCCCCACCGCTAAGACAAAAGTATGAAACAATAACACAGGGGATGAAAACTCGCGCTTTACATATCATAGGCGAGGCTTTTAGCCGTCTTTGTCAAACATGAGAGTAATGATATTAAGTTGGTATATTAAAGGGAAGAATTTTGGAGCGGTAAGATGCCGCTGTGTAGGAAATGGAACTTTGATTCGAATTATAAACTCAGTATCTTTCTGATAAATAAAGGTTTACCTATGAGAAAACAAAAAGAAATTGAGAATTTATTAAAGTTAAGAAGCGTATATTCGAGATAAACATTCTACAGCAGGTTCCAGAAGTGCATGGTCATATAAATTAAGGATCATAAATCTAGATTAAGGAAAAAATAGCATAACAAAAAAACGTCTTAAAAGTACCAAATAAATCACTTTAGAAGCTGTTTCAAGCATGTTGGTGTCATCAAATCTTTAATTGAACTGATGTAAATACCACCAGCTGTAAAAAACTGCTTCAAAATTCATTAGTTCGGAACTTTTTAGTCGGTTTAGAGGTGTTTTTTTTCAAAAGTCGCTTATTTTGTGTTGTATTTTTTCCTTAATGTTTGTCAACTCCTACCCGACATAAGCTTTAAATATTACCACGAACTTCTGGAGTACACTGTATTTCTGTATTGAGATTTTGAAGTTAGGAACTTGTCAAATTCTACTTTATGATAAAGTTTCAGAAATTCTCAACATCAAATTATAAATTATGGTTTCCAGTTAAGTAACTAACTGGAGCTGATTTTTCAATACTAATATATAATAATACATGATAATAATAATATCTTACATTTGACATAATTATGTAGTTATATAACAAAAGCTGTCAAACCACCATTTTTATTATTCCTCGGGTAAAAGTTACCAATTTAAATATTGGCTCATAAAATTATTAATACAACATAATAATTATAGTTTAAAAATATGATTAAAGTCTTCTTTAAAATACTCAGTTTACAAATAAAAATAAGCACTCAATTATTAAAATATTATTTCGTTTTTTAATCAAAACAATGAAGCGTCATTTTAGCTCCTACCATATCCATGTGTGCACATATTAAATTACATTTTGAATGTGTGTACAAATGTGTTACTTCTTTTGTTTCGAACGCATGGGAAATTTGCGGGCAGTGCCAGGTGGGAAGACTGTATTAAAGGGATTGTCAAAGGTATTAGACGCCTTATTTTATGTATGAAGGCTGTAAGGAAATTTTCATTTGATTCCAGGAAGGCTTTGATCGGTGAATTGTGTTTTTGATTGATTTGTAAAAGGTAATTTAGTATGAAATTGTTTATGACTGGTACGCTTGATAGCCCAATTTATTCAAAAGATTACATTTATAAATCACTAGCTTGTACTAGTTACCTCTTCTGCATCTTAAATCCAAAATGACTACTTTTTTTTTCACCAATATGGTAGCGTCTGTAGCCGAATTAGCACAAATCCTGTATCCCAGCAAACAGCACCAAACCCTCGAAACAGGCATTAATTAATAACCAGTAAGATATGCAAAGCGTAAGATATGCAACTTGTTATATAAAATTAAAAAAAGTGTACCTACCATTCCCGAGACCTATTTCGTAACAACTGTAAGTATTTCAGAGTTAAAGAGTAGCTTAAAAATATTTTGGTAATTTTGTTAGAAGGAATGTTTTTCGTCCAGAAGCGACGCGAGCAGATGACGTCATTAACATCACGGCTAGAACCTGGATGAGGAATTGACCCAGAAAGAGAACTATTCCCAGAAGTGATGCTGAAGTCTGGCTATGGTTTCCTTAACAATGTAGCAGTTCAATAGTAAAAGAAATTTCAAGATTGAATTTATACTATCAGAGATAACCTCCAACAAACAAATAGTGAAAAACAATTTCAACTCTTGAAAACTTTACATTAAAATATCCAATTTTCCACTAGATATTAGTCTCGTCTGTTATTTTACGTGACATAAACGCCAACTGATTTCAGCGAGTCAATTACTACGTAGAGTTACGATAGCCTAAAATAGGATTAACAATCATATTTTCAGAACTTCTGTCTGAAAAACGGTAGGTATTTTGAGCTTGTTTTGTTGAGTCATTACAGAGCAATGGCGTCCCTTTATTTAAGTGTCTGGCTTTTGAAACTTTAGTAGTATTTATTACCTTTAGGAGGACTTTTGCAATGTAATAGAAACTTAGAAGGAGAATTGGCAGTGTATTGAATTAGCCACTCAATACTTAGCCATTTTTAACTACTGCCTAAAATTCTTCGTTAAACTTCGTATATAGATCTCCCTGAGTGTGTCCACTCTCATGACATGTGTTTCTTGAATCCAGTGGACTCCTGTCCATTTCGTGAGAAGACGAATTCTAATGCAATGATAGAGATCCAAGAATGATACTAAAATGTTCCAATAAGCAAATAGAGAAACCTGACCGTAACAAGTTTGGTTTGCCATCTCATTATCTCTGATCTATTTAGTATGTTATGCAGTTACAAGAATACGTATCGCTTGCAGCTCCAGAAATAATTATAGGAAATCATCAAATGACTTCTTCCGCTCTGGACGGAGCGGGAGTGTCAGACTCTTACTGACTAAAACCCATCCGTGTTCCTTCTGAGTGTTCTAGGGCCGCGGTGACTCTTTAGAATCCGCACTACTCTGTATGTTAAAATGGTCACCCATCCACAGACCAACCTCGGATAGTTCTGATTGGTTTAATATACTGTTAATAAATAACTAAGTCGTTTGAAAATGAAATAATTATTCCTAAGTAAACAAAAATTGGAAATTGGCTGGATAACTAAGACAAGCACCGCCTAGTGATAATCCTTATAAATCTAAAAGCATCAACGTTCCTAAAATAATCTCTCTGTCGGATAAAACGAAAACAGAATAATTTTCAACAAAGCAGTACTGCTAGTCATCCCATTAACGCTGTGCCCTTGATTTCTACACGTGTATAAGCTTTGGACGTATTTAAAATTTAGTTATTCTAACTGAGCTCAAGTTGTTCAAATCCCTAACTTGTGCCTATCACGGGATCCTTGAGGTGTCAGTTAAGTAAGATGTTATTGCTACTAACTGCTTGTATGTACTAACCCTTTGATGTAAGTTTTATCTCCGAACTTTGAAGTGTTGAGACCTAGAGGTTTAACGTTTAAGCTGTAACTTTGAGGCCGTCTGTTTAGTTAACGTATTTTCTTGAGTTTTGTTTGAAATTGAAGCAAGATTTTTTTTTAGAGATGTTTGGGTAAATAGTGCCATAAGCGTTTTTTCTACGCTCAAAGGGAATTTATTCTGGGAGAACATTTTTATTGATTTTATTTTCATTGCATTCCAGTTAGGTATTATCTTGCATCAAATTAATTTTGATATTTCAACTGTATTCAATGCGTATTTTACGTTGCATTGCGTGTTTTTATAAAGAATCTGGAGTTCTTCGTTTTACTCGGTTTGGGATATAACTTCGAACTTATTTACGGCATCTGCCTTTATAAGAGCGCTACTACATGACTGTCATATAAAACAAAGCATATTGGAAACAACAAACAAATCGGAGTCTTGCTGATCGGTGTTTGGCTTTCATGAATGGGTCTGACACGTAATTTTTTAACTTCTTTTTTTATTATTATTTATTTTTTACCAATTGTTTATATTTTTGTTTTTTTTTTTTATGTTTGTACCTCTGTGTGTGTGTATGGGGGGATAAACTATTTTTCTTTTCTTTTCTTTCTATATGTGTACGTTTTTTTTTTAAATTATAATTATCGCAGCTTGTTGGTGAATGAATAATATGTTAACCTTTTTCCATATTGGGTTGAAAAGCTAAACGGGTGGGCAGATAATGAATCAATCTGCCTATTTTTTCTGAACTACGTTGATTTTCAGTTCGGATGCAGTTTTATATCAGTATTTGAGATGGAAAGTTTACCAGGATCGCAGAATCTACGTAAAAGTAAGTTCGTTACTCGTGTACGTGTAGGCATAAGCAAGAAATATTGAAGAACAATTTTTCCAACGGCTGTTATGTAAGACAGTTACTGGTTTGGTGAAGTCAGATTGGCAGTTGCAAAATTTAAAATACTGGTTCTCAGATTTATATGGTTAGACTGAAAGTCGACATGGTGTGAAAAACTACGCAGATGATAATGATGAAATAAATGTATACTAATATTATAAAGAGGAAATATTTGTATTCTTGTATGTAAAGAATAAACTCAAAAACTACTTGACCGATTTGATAAATTCTTTTACTGTTGGGAAGCTATACTATCCCCGGGTGACATAGGCCCCGTATTTTATCCCCATATTTCCATGGAACGGGAACTACTACTGAAATAGGGTGAAACCTATCCTTTCTTTTAATAAAAGTTAGTATGTGTGACGTTAAACCAGAAAATACGCATTAAGTAAGTAAATTCAACACCAAATGAGTTAACCTGAGCTTCCCAATGTACCAAGAGCACAGAAAACCAAGAAGTTTGCATCCCGAACCCGAATAAACTCCAAAAAAACAAAACACAAACCAAGAGACACATGGACAAGCGAAAACTTTGAAAATCGAATGGAACGAAATTCAGTACACTGTCGAATTGTACACTCATTACATTTGTCCAATCAGATTCTAGTGAGACGGCCGGTGTGACGTTAGTGGGGATGGGTGGATAAAATGCCGCTGGTGTAAATTTATAGTTGTATTGACAGAGCAGATAAAATGCTGCTTTTTTGGTGAGTGGATTTATAAGTTTATTTGAGTAATATTACATTTTGATATAATAAACAGTAAGTAAGTCTGCCCCCTCAGGGTTTTTGAACCAAAGATACCGCTAAAAAACAGGGGATCTTGTGTATGGGTAACACGATATCCTCTGTGAAAGACTGAAAAAAAGCGATGGAAATGTTTAAGTATGTATATCAGTATTAAAACCTAGACTTGGCCTAATTTAGGATGAAGTATTCATAGAAAAAGAGGCTAGCTTATACTGCTACCACTAACTTGTAACAAAAACCCTCAATCTAAAGCATTGCAAAAATCTTAGCCAACGAATGTCATAAAACAACTTATGGTAGGCGCCAGATATACGAGTATATTCGCAATAAAGTACATTGACCTTTCCCTGATATCTCTACGAACGAATCAATTTTTTTTTTTAAACTGATTCGGTTTTCATTATTAGAAAATGTAAAGGACCAAGATAGATATTGGTACAAGACAGCCCTCTACTGCAGAATAACCGCTATTGCGCCTAACACAGTAAAAACAATGACAAACAGATTGTATGACAGCCGTATGTTTTCATAATATCATTTTCGTAGGAAGGGACCCTTTGTGAATAAAAGCAGGGAATGTACCTACGGACCCCATCTCCTAATGAAATAAAGAGCCACTGTACCGAGTAGAGATGAGACGTATATACTGGTAGAGGTATATATACCAAGTATGAGCTTCCCAGTACATAGGCCGGGTACGGACCGAAATACTGGGTAAATACCTTGAAGGTAGGACGTCAGACGCATAGTACGATACGAACCGCTACCACAAGGTAGCGCCCTGTTTTATCGGTAGTTCGGTGCGCCGCCGAAGCAACCCGAAGCTACCCGACAGCTTACGAAGGGACCCGAAACGTCATTCGTGCTTTATGAACATTCGGTTGATTTCATTTAGTTAGACAAAATGGGTACTTATTTTTAAGTACATAAGGAACATACAATATTGCAAATTAAAATTACGATTGTAAATAAATTGATTTGAAATATTTTAACTACGCCGGCTAGTTAGTCAGTTTAAATATAATTAATGTTATTTTGCATTAATTTATAAAGAAATAACTAGAATTCATTAATAACCATCGTCATAGCCGACAGTCCTAAGCCTGGTAAAGTAGGAAGGAAAGATTTCATATCTCATAATGCATAATTACGTATAGGTACTTGAAACATCGTACCTACATTATATTGGTGGCATACCATACTTATCGCATACGTTTACTTATCGAAATCCTACCATACCCAAATACTTAGAAGTATTTTGATACCTGGTATTTGTACCAGGTATTTAGTGATACCCATACCTTAAAGGCCGGGTATGGAGAATGGCAGGTATATCTCATCTCTAGTACCGAGTCCTCCTCTATGGGCGTCATCTTTACTAATATTATAAAGAGGAAAAATTTGTATTTTTGTATGTAACGAATAAACTCAAAAACTACTGGACCGATTTCAAAAATTCTTTCACCAATAGAAAGCCACATTCACCTTGAGTAAAATAGGCTATATTTTATCCCCGTATTCCCACGGGAACGGGAACTACGCAGGTGAAACCGCGGGGCGCTGCTAGTTTGTAAATATGGCCAAATGTACCAAAGTCTGTTTTCTCGCAAAGTGGGTTGTGCCGTTTTTATGGGTAACCACCAGTATCCTAGCTATTACTTCTTCTTTTTTTAACCAACTTCCAAAAAAGGAGGAAGTTCTCAAGTCGGCTGTATTTTTTTGTATGCGTTACCTCATTACTAGATCTGCCCTTGAACATTATTAAAAATCCGAACCAAAGATTGACTTATAAATAAAGATACTTTAAAAATAACTAACTTGTTGTTATGTTCGTGACATGTTACAGCCTTCTTCTGATGAGTAAAACAAGCCATTAATTATTTTCTTGAACAATTTCCTTCTCCCGAACAACACTTTGTAGCGGGCAACTCACTTCCCGAGTGACTGAATGACATTTTGACAGTTCCGAAAGTACTTGTAAATGTTTTAATTGAAATAAATGCTTTGACTTAAACTTCCGACAGTTATGTCTGCACACAGATATAAATATGAGTCTGTATTTAAATTAGGCCTTGGCCTCGTCTGTGCAGTGGTCGCAAGTGTGATTGCCTATCTTGGGTGCTCACGAACTCGCCTCCACAACACAATTCCTTGAGGAAGATCTTCCAACACCGGGTTTTCCGATCTGCGGTCGCCACTCAAGAATCTTTCGGCTTCATTGACCTACTGCTCTGCGAGTAATATGCCTTATGCTTTTTCAGTTTTGTGAGATTTAGGTCTTTACTCTGAATTTACTTTGACTTATATCAAAACTGATGTTATTTGTGTACCTATGCCCATTATTACAGAGAAGCAAGGTCATCGATATAGCCCACCGGATTAGTAAGCTGAAGTGGCAGTGGGCTGGCCATATTAGTCGTAGAACCGACAAACGTTGGGGTAAACGAGTTCTAGAGTGGAGACCGCGTCTCGGCAAACGTAGTGTAGGACGTCCTCAGGCACGGTGGAGTGACGATTTGCGCAGGATGGCTGGCAGAAACTGGATGCGAGAAGCCGAAAATAGACCTAAGTGGCGTGCAATTGGAGAGGCCTATGTCCAGCAGTGGACTGCAACAGGCTGTTGATGATGATGATGCCCATTACTAACGCTGCCGAACCGAACTTTGTAAAGAAAAACAGGCATAATTATAAAATTCCAAAGATATTTTCACTGTACTTAGGCAATCGGAGTCCTCTGCAAATATATTAAGTTTCCCTCAAGTTGAGCTTCAATATTTCATACAATCTTCATCATCTGCCTAGCCTTCCCAATAACAATGAAGTTGTTTCATTCAGTCAAATAAGATGCACCTTTTTTTCTGGGTAGGATATCATCAAATGTGTCTCCCGCTCTGGGTGGAGCGGAAGGGAGTGTCAGACTCTTACTGACTAAAACCCACCCGTGATCCTTCTTGTGCCCTTTGCGTTCCAGGGCCGCGGTGACTCTTTCGAAAAAATTCCGCAACCAACGAGCTACACGCCAGTATTTTATGTAGATCGACTGCCAAAATGACCTCAAACACCCAAATTATTCTCTCAATTTCCCAAACCCAGTCAAATCAATTTAGGCATGAAAAATCAAGGAACTGCTTAGTTGCAAAGTCAAAGATTAAACTTGTAAGTCACATCAAAGGAGAACAAGGCAGTGCCGAAACACTGTGCTAACTGAAGTCTGAAACACACCTCAAGGTTTTCTTGTGTGGGACAAGTTATGACATACCAGCGTTAATATGAAATTTAGAAAAAGACCTAATAAAAAATTTAGTGATGATGATAGCCTCCTTGGCTGCGTGTTACTGGCTAACAAGTTTGTCGACAGAACTTTGGAAGTATCTGGCAAAAGAATAAAGAGTATTTTGAATTTTGAATACAGACAATATGCTTTGTTTTTATATGACTGTCATGGAGTAACGCTCTTATAAAGGCAGATGCCGTAAATAAGTTCGAAGTTATATCCCAAACCGAGTAAAACGAAGAACTCCAGATTCATTGCTTTATAAAAACACGCATTGCAACGTAAAATATGCATTGAATACAGTTGAAATATCAAAATGAATTTGATTCTAGATAATACCTAACTGGAATGCAATGAAAATAAAATCAATAAAAATGTTCTCCCAGAATAAACTCCTTTGAGCGTAGAAAAAACGCTTATGGCACTATTTACCAAAAAATCTCTAAAAAAAATCTTGCTTCAATTTCAAACAAAACCCAAGAAAATACGTAAACTAAACAGACGGCCTCAAAGTTACAGCTTAAACGTTAAACCCCTAGGTCTCAACACTTCAAAGTTCGGAGATAAAACTTACATCAAAGGGTTAGTACATACAAGCAGTTAGTAGCAATAACATCTTACTTAACTGACACCTCAAGGATCCCGTGATAGGCACAAGTTAGGGATTTGAACAACTTGAGCTCAGTTAGAATAACTAAATTTTAAATACGTCCAAAGCTTATACACGTGTAGAAATCAAGGGCACAGCGTAAATGGAATGACTAGCAGTACTGCTTTGTTGAAAATTATTTTGTTTTCGTTTTATCCGACCGAGAGATTATTTTAAGAACGTTGATGCTTTTAGATTTATTAGGTAATCCTAATAAATCTAAAAGCATCAACGTTCCTAAAATAATCTCTCACTAGCTTGTCTAAGTTATACAGCAAATTTCCAATTTTTGTTTACTTAGAACTCAATTTGCCTAACTTTTTCCCAACTATATTGGAACCGGCTTCCAGTCTACCGAATACAGCTGAGTTCCAGTAGTTTACATGGAGCGAGTTCCTATCTGACTTCTTGGTAAGACTGTCAGATTTTCTGTCTAACCGTCAGAGATCTAGAAATGGCCCTTGGGACCAATGGCTGCGAGCCACGAAAGAGTCTCAGTATGTGATAGATAATCAGCAATCCTCAGAACCATTAAGCGTAGCTTAACCTCGAAGCTGGACCCATTCGGCGGTTATATTAACTGTGGGTTCGGTCATCTGTCCTAAGTAAGAAGCTGTAAGAATTGCTTTCCTTTGATCTACATGGTTCTCATACAACGTATTGTGAATGCGAGAACCATGTGAGGCTATGTTCATTAGTATATTCATTATATTAGTATCACATGAGGGGTTCATTTCATATAAAGTCTGATGGTTTGAGTTCTTTATATGGACTACCTAAATGTCTTTACTTTAGTTCGTAAAATCGTTGAGCTTCTCAAAGTTCTAAGTTTGAGATATAACTGACAAATGCTGCACTGTGTTGGTAGGTCCACTCAAATATTATGTGTGGCGCTTTTCTCAAAAGACCACCTCAGACATCAACGTACATACTTCTCATATGATTAAATCAGTACAATTGTATGAATTTCAAAGGAGACTGAACTCTGTGTTTGTTTCGGGGTTCCTTATCAGGGTAGTCAGCTAGGAAACACCAACCTCATCTAGTTTAAAACGGTCCAAAATATCAACGTGTAAACAGCATTTATTTTGGTGTTTAGCTTTTTTTATATTTTCTAATGTAGCTTTCAATATGAATTCCTCATGAACGCTAAAGCAAAGTTGATATTCCGATTCAGTAAACGACTTTTAAGTTCCAAGCCCGCTCCTTTCTCATAACTCAGCCCCCGTCAGTGTATAGGTATCAAACTCGGCGTTTGCCCTCAGATTGTTAGCTTTCAATGTTTCGCGCCGTCTACTATAATTGTGTCACGACCCTTATTGATCCCTTTATTGACTTTGTTGGCGAAAAATAACTGAACTGCTTGTTTTCTTCAGTTTTTGTTGCTCTGAAATGCTTATTTTTCATATTATTTGTTTTGGTGATTGAAATACTCACTTTGTTTTTTGTAAGTAAAAATATATTTACTTGCAGAAGCAATTTTTTGAGGGAAAATAGGCAAATTTGCAACCATTCAAAGATTAATATTTCCTTTATCTGCTTTATTGTAACTCGACTCAAATTCAGAAAAACACGAGACTACTGGAACATATCATTTATATGTTCCAGTAGTCTCGTGCTTTTGATTTTAAATGATCTCACGTCTCAGATTTTTCAGTTACAGGCGGAAGTGTGGATTTTGGCGATGTAGTAGGCTCGCCTTTTTACATAGGACCTAAAAATGTTTCTGTTAATGTTATTATCTGTGTACAACAACAACTAACTATGTAATAAATAACATACGAATGTTAGTGTAGGTACTCTGCCTAACTTTTATATTATGTGGCTGTCTAAACCCACATTTTTATATCACCCTATAATGTCACACTGCTGGGCATCCCCATATCCTTCCACTCTTCCTGGCGTGTTGGTCTCTACGACCAATCCGTCATGAACGCCTCCAAGTCATCACGCCAGCATTTCTTAGGCCTTCCTCGGTGACGAAGCCCGTCCTCTGGCTCTTACTGCGTAACTATGTGAAACATCTATCTTAAACCCACAATAGACTACCAATCTATACTAATATTATAAAGCTGAAGAGATTGTTTGTTTGTTTGTTTCTTTGAACGCGCTAATTTCAGGAACTGCTGGTTCGAATTGAAAAATTCTTTTTGGGTTGAATAGACCATTTATCGAGGAAGGCTTTAGGCTATATATCATCACGTTTAAGCCAATAGGAGCGGAGCAGCGACAAAGAATGTTTTAAAATCGGGGATTCCACGGGGACGAAGTCGCGGGCAGCAGCTAGTTTATAAATAATCCTTGGACCTCGCAAAAAGGATTTCATAACAGTGTTAATACTCAAACCCAATTACATATTTGGACTAAGTAATATATTCAGAAATAGCCGTATCATGAATGAAAAATCTTTTACCACTCTTGCAATAAAACACAAATACAATGAAAAACTCCTCTTCCACAAAATCTCCTTCCTCATTGACCGTAAATTCCTTACATACAAAGACAAAACAATTTAATCTTCCCACATTCCGGTTTAAGTTAAAATAAATCCACAATTCTGGCCTCCCTCAATTTATTCACGGCTCTAAAGACATTGGCAACGTCTTTACCCGTGGCTGGTCAGAAACAAAATAATTTGGAGAGAGCAAACGTTACTTAAAATTTACAAAGGGAATGTCTTAATTTAAGTTTACAGGGGCGAGAGGTCGAGACAAACGTTTCGGTGTTGCAAGTAAATAAATATTTTGCTTGATTGTGGGAGAATTTGGGTGTCGTTGTGGTGTTTGGGAATTTTATCATGGATTGACTTAATGTAAGTTTTTAATTTTTGGAGTTTTACAAAAGTTTTGATTTGTTATTGAACGAGAAATATGAAATTGTGTGTAGTTATATAGTTAATGCTAAGGATATCGTCTACCTCAGCTAACAACTCCTACTTCGAGTTACTTTTCTGAAAACTTATATTTTTGTGCCATAATCTGGAAACTGTGTACTTGACACAAGTTTTGCTTTAAAAAATTTAACGTTTCATAAAGAGCTTGTTTAGTACCCTCTCCTCAAAGTTTGTTGACGATATTAACTATTATTAAAAAAATATATGTCGACGTTCAATCATTAGGAGTCAGACTGTTGAAATAATTCAAAACATTTTCCTACAAAACAAAATCTACAGAGCATTTTAATACAAAAAAAAGAAGGAAATCGAATTTATTTGACACACTTGGATACAAATAAATTAAAACTTAATTTTAAAATAATAATATAGGCTGCGCTATCCAGTTCCACGAAAAGCCAAACATCGGGACCTGCCTGACGCTGGTTTTCAACAGAACCTTACGTTGGTGTACGGATGTAAATCTGTTTTGTAAGGTGTTGATTAAATAGATAAATATAAGATATGCTAATATGTAGTAAACGATACATAAAATAAATTTGGTATCTAGTGAATAAATATTTTTGTGTAAGCAAGAGAAAAAAGAAAACAATTGAATAAACAAGCACAAATATCACCTGATTCAATAAAAGTAAATGTAAATCTACCCAAAAGCGTTCCCTAGCACAAACAGAAACCGGAAAATGAAATATTTTCCATAATATATTACGAAATAAACTGTAACACAATAACTCACATAAACTCATGTCTTTTTATCATGAGGGTAAAGAAAGAAAGAAAGAAAAATATTTATTTAGAACTCGCACATTAAACAAAGAAAAATAAAAATAAATTAAAAGTATTATTAATTTTAAACTGAGCGAGGCCAAAAAAGGTCCCCATGTCAGCATATACAGCGATATTTAAAAAAATATTTTTTTATAAATTGAAAAAAATTAAAAGCGCACAGGGTAGGCAGAAACTAAAGAATACCATTTTTTTGTATGGATAGTAAATCAACAAATGAGTTCTTCCACTCTGAGTGGAACGGAACGGAGGACTTAGTGCACACCGCGTTCAGAGCCGCGGTGACTCTTTCGAACAAATCCCGCAACGCTCTGCGTCCTGCTGCAATCCTTATAATACTATTTTATACTGCAGTTACGCTAATACACGCACACATGTGAGTACTACACACTTGGTCCTCCTAAAGAGCATCACCAATAAGATTTCTGTATGACTTTTTAAGGCTTCCCTTCCCGTTATCACTCACGTCTACCTTGATATTATTATTATTAATCACATTTTATTCATCTTCTCAAAAAAAAATACTAAATAATCAAGTCTATGTTAAACTATTTAAAATTACACTAAAAATTCTTAAAGCAAAAACCCTACGTTACATCTGATTATGTGCTGCTGTACCATCAAACATCTATTGTACATAATTATAGAATAAAGTCTTTGTAAAAAGTTGTATTTCTTACACCTTATGTTAAATCAACAAAAAAAAAAGTTATTACGAGGATGCAAAAGGCCTACGTGCCACATAGCGTCTGAATTTAGTAATTTAAGCTCCAGCCGCCGTCAAACTTCACTTTGCATCAAGTGACTGCTTGCCAATTTGTCGCCTAGCTACCTTTTAAGCAACTGTTGCTTCGGAAATCATGTTCTTGTATGTCAAATTTTGCGGCTTTAAGTCTGAACGGGATAAACTGGTTGAAAGAAAATTGGCTCAAAATTCTATCCTAATCGTTACTTCCTTACTAATATTACAAACGTGAAAGTTTGTAAGTATGGATGTTTGTTATTTTTTCACGCAAAAACTATTAAAGGAATGGGTCTTGATAAAATTTGGCGCAGAGGTAGAATATAGTCTGAAATAACACATAGAATACTTTTTATCCCGGGAATATGTACCCATAGGAAAACATTGGACATTCACAGGGGCAGAGCCGCGGGGTAGTCTATACTAATATTTTGTAGAGGAAATATTTGATAGTTTGTTTACATTGAATAGGCTCCTAAACTACTGAACTGATTTGAGAAATTCTTTCACTGTTGGGGACCTACACTATCTCCGAGTTACATAGACTACATTTTATCCCCATATTCCCACGGGAACTACGCGGGTGAAGCCGCGGGTTTCAGCTAGTATATTATAAATGTGGCAGTGAGTTTGTCGATGCATTTTACTATAGCGATAGAAGAGAGCCTCAAGATGGTGCCATTCGAGTCTTTCACTAATAAAAACTAACAGATTTCATATTAATCCAACCCTGATCTATTATAGATTTAAACCAAGACTCTTGTTTCAATAACTATTTTTACATTTACTTGTTAAGCTGTGATAAAAACTACAAATTAAAATCCATTTTCTTTTCTAAAATTAGCCGTTGAGCCGCCAGCACTTTTTAAACGTCATATTTATAGAAGTACGTCAAATTAATCCCGCCCGTCACCACTTCCCAGTGCCTTACGGATAACATACTTTATTCGTCAACAAATCCTTTTCTACATTGACGACCTCTTAGTTTACTCTGCAAAGGAGCAGTACGTTTTTTTTACACCAATGTGATTGGTTCGTTTAGGTGGGGGAGGGGAGGGGGTGTAGGTACCACTAAAAAGTGAAAAATAAAAAAAAACTTTTTACAAAAAATAAAACCGACTTCTAAACAAAAAAGCCAAAAAGTATAAAATAACTTTAATTTCGGAAGTCGGTGTGTTCAACATCAAAAAAGCAACCAAAAACACCGAGTTCCGAAATTAAAGTTATTTTATACTTTTTGGTTTTTTTGTTTAGAAGTCGGTTTTATTTTTTGTAAAAAGTTTTTTTTTTAGCTACCTACTCCAAAATATGTAGGTACATGATATTTTTTTATTTCATCACGATTGACACATTCCAGCAAAACATTTTAATAATATTCCTGTCACGCATGCCTTTCAGAGGTATTTTTAGCTAAATTCGAGGGAGTTTTTAACAGCCGAACTTGACATCCCCGTTTTAGCCGAGAAGTCGTAATTCTTGGTCGATCGTAAAACGTCTTGGTATAAAACCGACGGCCTTGAGGGTGGCTGGGACAGGGGTTCGATCCCGGCTGTAGTTTTTCTTAGTTTTTTCTTTATATAATTTCTTGTTTTACCCCGGACTTGTTTTGGATTTTACTGGATTTTCAGTGTTCTTTGTGATGAATGTTTGCCGAGTTCGCGGGCTTGTTGGTATTTTGTCGGGTTGTGAGTAAATGGGTGTCATTTTAAAATTGTTAGTTTTTTTTCGAGTTATGTGCAAGCACAAGGTTTTGTAGTGTTTTTTCTTCTCTTTGATCATGTCGGGTTGTCTGAGGATTAATGATATGTTGAGAAAAGATATACTATTTCGCAAGGTATTCAACTTAAAGATTTTCTTAATTTCGCTAACAAACAAAAACAATGGAAACAATGGTCAAAAATCACTAGCTCTCTCTTTAATCGATTTTATTTGGGTTCTATGATTTTTGTTTCATACTCATTATCGTACATATTTATCTATTATGTATTTATTGTATATATAATTAGTACACATAAGACTACCTACAGTACTGTATTTCCTTTTCTCTTTAAAATCTATCCAAAGGTTGTCTTGAAAAGATCGCTTTTAGCGATAAGGCCGCCCATTGTGTCACCCTATGTAATGTTTTCTTCATCTATAATTTTCTGTAACTTGTATGGTGTAGATAATAAAGAGTATTCTATCCTATTCTAACCCAAGTACCTAAGGATGGTAAAAAAATGAAATGTGTTTCGATCTTATAGTCAATAGCATACTGAACAAATCCGTGACGTCAATCTAGAATCTTATAAATCTTTTAAAAACTAACAAAAGTATAAAATTCCAATATTTCAAGATCATCTTAGGGCCCTCGCCCACGGCAACTTTTTGTAGCGATGCAGTCGCGATGCTGTCGCGCGTAGGTATCGATACAGACGCGAAGCTGTCGCTAGCTGTGTGCCCTCGCCCACGGGACCACATTCAGTCGCGATGCAAACGCGATTCGGTCGCGATACAAACGCGATTCGGTCGCGATACAAACGCAATTCGGACCTGTCTGTGTTGCACTGATGCCGGTTGCCGGTTACCGCTCACGCGCCGCGCCACACTCCGTTCTCTCTACCGATGTCGTCCGACGCGGTCGCGCGTTTGTATCGATACAATCGCGATGCAGTAGCGCGTTGCAAATGTGTATCGATACAATTGCGATGCAGTAGCGCGTTAGTAGCGCGTTGCAATGCGACTAACACGCGTTAGAAGAGATGCTGTCGCGCGTTTGCTGAACGCGCGACTGCATCGCTACAAAAAGTCGCCGTGGGCGAGGGGCCTTAACTTTCTCAAAACACAGGACAGTCAATTCCCAGATGTCAATAAAAAAAGTCAAAACTTCTTCAAACAATATTCAAATATTCTAGTTATAAACTAATATCAGCTGACTGAGTAACAGATCGAAAGGCTACAATAAATCCAAGGAGATATACCAGAAAATAACTTAAAAAAGGTCACCACTGTCACGCCGAAGAGAATTTATTAAAACTCAAGAAAATTAGCCAAGTTTTGCAAATCATTAATCTTGTAGAATAATTCTGTCAGAGTTGTGTAATGTTCCAATCAGCTATTTTGGGAGATTAAGTTTTAGTCCCATGTATTTAATGGCTGATTTTGGTTGTTCTTGATTTGTGTTATTTACGATGTTGTTCTTGTAGACTGCTCCGTTGATCTTACGGTCGAAAGCACGACTGCTGAGCGTGGGTTCCTGGGTTCTTATCCCAGGGCCTCAAGTCTGCTATTACAATAGTACCGGAATTGTCTATCATTGATTTCATAATGGATTTTGACAAGTTTGATAATCTACTAATATAAAAGCATCACTATGACTTTCCAATGGTCAACCACTGACACTCCATTAAAAGAAATGGCATAGAATGGTTATCTCGTACATAATGACATATGAATAACAGACGTATGCAGTAATCTGCTAAAATTTTGACAATTCTTTTGATCATGCAGTGACCTACCATTACAATGTCATTATGCAGTCATTGCTTTTAATAGCTCGGTTATCAAAAAGTATTTCGAGACTATTGATGACCAATTAATTTAGCAGATTACGAACTTTTAGAAAAATGACAATGGTATCGTCACGTATTGGAATGACAAATTTATAAAAATAGCAGAATTGGGGCCCAGGTTTCATGAATAGATTCGCATAAACTTTTGCATACTTGTAGACCGTATCCTGAAATAAGGCATAGGATGCTTTTCATCCCGGAAGTATGTTCTCTTGCCTATTTTTCGACTTAAACTTGGGCGAAGTCAGTAAAAAAAGCCAGTGTGAAATATTTTAACTATAACCCAGAAAATACTAGACTATCTTTAGTGAGTTAAATTAGATGCTAAGATAGTTTTAGTAAGTGACTTTCCTTCTTAAAGAACTTGACATCTTAATGTCAGTAGCTCCAGACGTTTTATTTCTTACGAACAATATTAGACCAAAAATGCCACCAAGAATATAATATTACGGGTAATTCAATTTACCACGACTGTTATATCTTTCCCTTTAACGACCTCGAGCAGTCCCTTACAGCCCTGAGCGTCCTTAAAATCACTGAGTCGACACCGACCAGATAATATTTTATACCTTCGCACCAACATAAAATCTTCATAAACCTCTTCACAAATGCTTTATGTGTTCCTGTAATAAAACTATTTTATCTCACCTACGTAACAGCCTAAAACCTCAAAATTCCTTTACGTCCACTGTCCATTGCAGGATCTCTACGATATTACCCCTTGATAGACTATCAAAATAAAGCAATGGAGATCGAAGTTGAAATCGAATCGTGATACTCTTATCTTTCAGAATAAATGTAAGGTCTATTTCGGTAGGAGAAAGGTCTGCACGGTAATAAAATGTATTAAATTGAACTCCTTTTTGCTGACCCATACCCGGAATAATGTTTTTATCCGTTTTTTGTTCGGATAAAGCCAATTGTGAGGGGAGTCATAACTAGCCCCTAACTTACGCCGAGCGTACTCGTACATATATATTTTGGGGATGATTTTAGGCTTTCAAAATAAGCTTTTCTGAAATGTAACTTAATTTATTTAGAGCATAACCAACAAAAGAGTTCAAGAAACATTTACAGGGACATTAATTAAATATTATATACCTACTGATGTAAAAATTCCAAACGAGTTTTTTAAAAGTTACCAAGGTAGTAATGACTGACACCTCTTACCACAGTCACTTTAATTTTGTAACAAAAACACAACTACCATTTAAGATCACTATAATAAACTGACAAATACGCTTTCGTCAATATTGACTTACTCACGACCGGCCCAATAATAAGACCTTGAGGAACGCAATGTGCCGACTCGGCTTCTCCAAATAAATTGTAACCTTTCTATTATTTTTCTCCTTCGTGTCAGCAAGTGCTACATTAAATCCACAACCACCTTTATAGCTTTCTAGTTTACCTCTAACAGAAGTGTGAAAACTGCGGACTTATGTGTGATTACTTTTGTCGAAGGGATAAGTAGAAGTACTTGGTGGACAATGGACATCCTATCCATACGCAAAAAACGTTTTGGGAATACTTTCGTTGTGCGCAGAATTTTCGTTGTGTGGAATTTCCCGCTGGAGTCTGCATTTTCTGATAGCTACAACCTATGGGTCTTTAAGTCAAGAGTGAATAGGTTACTTCTAGCTGAGCGAACACCATCGTCGACCACATCATCGCTTACCACCAGGTAAGACAGTGGTCGAACGTGAAATTATATAAATACTAGCAGCGCCCCGTGGTCTTACCCGCGCTGTTCCCGTTCCCGTGGTAATACGGGGAAAATATGCCTACGACACTCCACAATAACGTAGCTTTCTATTGGTGAAATAATTTTGAAAATAGGTTCAGTAGATCCAGAGATTACCCCTTACAACGTCACAAACTCACAACCTCACAAACGTTACCTTTTTATAATATTAGTATAGATTATATCGAATTTAATTCCAGCGTGAAAAAAGTAACGAATAAAGTTGTGAAGTTCAGATAGACAGTTCCAAGTATAATACTGGTATTCAGTCACATCTAGTTGGACTGGAAGCCGATCCCAGCATAGTTGGGAAAAGGCTAGCCAAGTCATGATGACTTCTGTATACTCAAGTAGGTATAGATAGAATCATCGTTTCTTTCTTTTTTTCTTTCTTTCTTTCTTTTTTTTCTTTTATCGTTTTACATTTCTCGCTACAAAGAACAGCTATAATACATAACTTTTAAGCCTTATTTACCACTTCATAACCACACAAAAATGTTCCAAATGTTTAAGTTCACAACTTTTATTATTTCTCCACAAAATTAATGTTTCTTTACTACGGCGATATTGTCTTTCCCGACAGACTTATGTACACTGAATTACTAAAAAGATTAACGCCTTCTACCATAAAAGAACCAGAAAAATCCACACAAAACTGCGCATTCTCCAAGAAATATAACTGCAATATTAAACTATAAAACCAAATCTTTTGTGAACCATACAAGCTCCGACTTACAAAGCCATTATAACGTGACCTTCGTGATCGTAACAGTTGCATGAAATTCAAGTTCTTTATTAAATGGTGCTGTACGTTATGCCCATTTTATGTTGATCTATAAGTAGCGGTTTGTGCTCCCGTTTTTGGTTCTGTTAGTTCATAAATGGGGAGGTGAGGTAGGTCTTTGTGAAATGGATGGTATCAAAACATTGTTTCATGTCAAAAATTGCTCCCTGGAGAGGTACCGTTTCTAAAAATGTGTTTTATACTGATGTTGGGTTTATTTCGCGGGAATGTTTGGGATATTACACATTTTGGAGATGTATATGGGTTTTATGTTTGTTTTTGAGTGATTTTGGGAAAAAAATATGGAGTGCTAAAGTGATTAAATTTTGTATGAGTTAGAGGTATACCGGAAAGAGGAAAACGTTACTTAGTTAACCGAATCCGACTTCTTGAAGTTCAATTCAATTCAAATCATTGATTTCAATTAAACTCTTTACAGGCACTTTTGAATTGTCAAGACGAAAGAGATGAAGCTATCTGCACGTTCCAAAGCGTAGATCTCTATGGAGAAGAACGTGCAAGAAACTCCACGGACACTCTTTTAAATCATGTTCTGTATTACATAACCTTGGTTACATCCTTGGTCGCTTCTATATGTGAGGACAATGCAAAGAAAAAAAAAGGAAACTATAAAAACGATTCAAAGTATAAAGATTAAAACAAATCATTGGCAGTTAAGAGGTGACCAGTCTCAACCGACGGCGCCCGTTCACGAACATGACGCGTGTATCGGCACCATTTAGCTCAACCATTTTGAAGGGAGCCGAATGATTTCTTAACAAAAAGCGCCTTCATCCTCCTGTAAAAAATAACTTTGCTGTGCCCGACAGGGTCCATAATTGATTCTATGTTTTTAATAACCAACTGTAATATGTACACATTATGGAATGCAATAAAGTATTGAGTATTGAGTATTGAGTATTGATCCAACACACACGCCGCCATCAGCGAAACATTTAAGCGAGCATGACATGCTCTCAACTGCCATTTTAGTTCAAGTCACAAAGTAAACTATAACTTATCACATGTAAGTGGCTCCATGGTACTCACATTTACAATATTTGAAAATAAAATGCTTCTACATTATACAAAACTATGGTTTACAATAACCAAGCAACTACAAGTAAAAAAACGAAAAGGAAATTATTTATTATCAAAATAATATTATAAAAAAAAGGATAAATAAGTGAGACAAGAAAAAAGGCGAGCATCTCTTCCAAATATAAAATAACCTAACCTAACCTAACTTGTTTATCCAAGTGGTTGAGGCTGTGGAGCAGGACCGGCATTCGAATTATTTAGTTTCTCGGTATTTTAATATTGCTTTATAACATTTCCGCCATCAATTAATAGGCTTTTGATTGGCGTCAAAAATAGCTTTCTAATTTCATATACTTATGTAATTAGAGATTTTGTTTGACTACGGATAAAACTTAATTACACATGTTTTCAAGGATTTTGTATCCATCCCATCATGTTTGTAGGTCAAATTGGGACAGTGATAGCACATATATTTACTAATATTATAAAGAGGAAAGATTTGTATTTTTGTATGTAACGAATAAACTCAAAACGCACTAATGATCACTAGATTTTTTGAAATCGGTCCAGTAGGGACCGATTTCAAAAAATCTAGCGATCATTAGTGCGTTTATGCTTTATCTACACTTCTACACTAATATTATAAAGAGGAAAGATTTTATTTGTTTGCATTGAATAGGCTCCATAACTACTGGACCAATTTGAAAAATTCTTTCACTGTTAGGAAGCTACACTATCTTCGGTGAACATAGGCTATATTATATATATTCCCACGCGCGGGGCGATACTAGTGCTTTATAATTACATAAAACTAAGAATTATATTTTCTAGTTCTGGCTTCCTTAACCAACCTACGTAACTAGCCTTTGTGGTATCCACAGTAATTACTAAACCATGCGACTCTGACAGGTCGCCAGCCCATCCACTGTGAGTGTTATGGCTGTCAGCCTGTTTGAATAAACCACCATGCCTTTGAGCATGTGGTCGGTGTGCGGCAAACTAGGTACTATAGACTGGTAAGGTGCATTGACTGAGAAAGGGCCTGTATTAAATATATGAGTGACTAGCTTCTGCCCGCGACTTCGTCCGCGTTGTTCCCGTTCCCGTGGCAATACGGGGATATAAAATATAGCCTATGACACTCCACAATAACGCCTCTTTCTATTGGTGAACTAATTTTGAAGATCGGTTCAGTAGATCCAGAGATTACCCCTTAAACGTCACAAACTCACAAACTTTACCTCTTTATAATATTAGTATAGATAAGGATTCTCATGGGATCTTAAAAAACTGAACGTCTTGTAATCGTTATACCGTTTACTTTTTTGATGATAATGTTCATGGTAACTTATTTTAAATTAGTCTTTCGGTATAATAATAAATAAGTTCATCATTCTGTCAAGAGAATTCGGTGATTGATTAATTTCACGACATTTACTCGGATACGTATCTATTATATCTCATTAAGAACTAATCTTTATTGTCTTCAAACACCTCAGATTAAATCAAGTTTGCTCTATAATCTTCACTTCATTTTCTCTCATAATCTCTTTAAGAGTTTGTATTAGTTTTAATGAACAAACCTCACTCAACACTAATGAAGTGGTGTTCTATTTAACGTACTTTTTCTATTTCAGCAGTTTCCCTGGAAACACTGACATCATATTTTACATAATTATTACAAAGATACCGACATTTTTTCCTGCTACTCTACTTAATTGCCTCCAAAATACTTTCGACCAACATGTTCCAACATTTCACGAAAGCGATTTTGCACCTTATTAAGAAAGACATAAAACCGATTCGCGTATTTTTTAACTGCAAACTCATTTTTGGCAACTCTTCTGTGGAACTCTTAGCAGAATTAAAAATTCCTTCATTTAATGCTTTATCTGCTAAAAAATAAAGCAGATTTTCGCTTAAATGGTTGTAAGTATAAGTTGGTTGGGATTTTTTTTCATGAGTAAGCTTGGTAGCAATTTGAAGGGTTTCTGAATAATTAGCTAAAAGACAAATGTATCGGGAATTTGTTCAGCACTCGAGTCGATGGGGAATAATAAGGGATGAATAAGTACCCCTCGCTTGTATATACGATTGAGTGGGGGGAACTGGCTCACCTGAGTAATGTAATTAGATTACGATGAATTATTTGAATGTAAAATGGGGGCTGGAGAATTTCATTTGAAGTTGTCAATTGACATCGGTTTGTTATGGAGGGGGAAACGTATTTAAGAGCCTAGGTTAATAATTTCTGACAGTTACATGTGGAAAGTTTTTTTTTTCCTTTTATATGGTAACTGAGCCGGATCCGACTATTCTTCGCCAGAATCATGTCGTGCCAGCAGCACAGAGGCAGGCCGTTGAAATTGCACTTCGAAGTAGATAAAAATAATCGAATATGTGACACCCCGTCAATTAATTAAAACTTCCAAATAATTCAGTATTGCACACACGGAAATTATATGTACACTAGCAGTGCCTCGCGGTTTCATCAGCGTAATTCCCGTTCCCCTGGAAATACGGGGATAAAATATAGCCTTTGTTACTCAGGGTGAAATCGGTCCAGTAGTTTTTGAGTTTATTCGTTACATACAAAAATACTAATCTTTCCTCTTTATAATATTAGTATAGATATAGATATATCGGTACTTTTACAAACAGCCTTTTTAGAGATAGTATAAAATAAATGTTCCAAGTAAAGGAATAATACAATTATTCGTTTTATTATAAGATGGCCAAATCGTATGTATTCAACTTTGTTTTGCCACCATTTCCACGTAAGGCGAAAGTTTGCAATATAACAGCCGCCATTTTATTTTGCAAAGCTTTAACTTCGGTAATTGTGTTCGAAAATTTTGATACAATGATATAATTATAAACGAGAAAAAATAATTCAACAACAATTTTAGTCATTTTTAAAAAGTAGATTTTAAATTTATTTATAACACATAAAAACAAATCAGAACGTGGAATATGATGATAAGACATCGAACATTAATAATGTGCTTTTACATGTAGATTATTCATCATAACTAATGAGTTAATAGTCTCTGAATAGCGAAGAAAAACGCACTATCGCAAGGTTTTGGTCGGGGTATCTCCTTAAATATGTATGATATCCAAAATTGCTATTAGACTGTAAGTAAATTTAACTAAATAAATTACGGTTTTCTGAAACGACGTCACGGCAGCTGGCAGCATAGCATAAGCGGAGTACATAAGCGTCAGGTCATCGGTCAGCAAACCTGTCGAAACACTTATGTTTTGTGCCATTAGTTAAATAACACCTAAGTCCCGTGTACGACATTAGTTACATTTACAAACAAGGGATTACTCGCTTAAGTAGTACTAACTAGCTTGATTTTTCCTGAAAAACTCTCATTGTGATCTTAAAATGAGGAAAACATTATTATCTATGACAAATCTGTCCATACACCTATAGGAATCTACACGAACCAAACGGTTTTAAAGAAAAGCTGTAGTTTGCTTGTACCGGAAATATAACTTTTCTCTAAAAGTTTGAACAAATATTCGTTGGTTTGAGAAACGAATATGTGCAGGGTTATGATGTTATTGTGATGTCCAGCAACCTTGGGGAGGTCCCAAACACAACCATACATACTAATAACCATTTTTGCTCAATCGTCCCGAAACTTGTAAAACTCATAACATCAAAACACCATAGAAACATTGTTCTAGAAAATTCCTGCCGGCTCATAACACTATAACCCTCAAATAAACTTTTACGAGCTTTAAATTTTAACCCTCATGTGCTAGGTCGGTTGTACGTTGTGACACAGAATAGATAGGCACAGAAGGTCCATACAACGAGCATGATAGCACACACACATACACACTTTACGTACAGCGAGTGCAAGCGTACTTATGACCGGCATTTCTATGAGATTACCGCATGCCTGGGACAGAAGCAGTGATAGCCAAGGGCCTCGACTTACAAGTTGCAGGTCAATGGCATGGATCTAGAAATATAGTTTGAGTCATCATCTTCTTGTCCTTATCCTATGTTACTCCGGGTCGGGGATAACACGCTTTTTTTTCTTCTATTCTGTCCTGTCAGCTGTCACGCTATCACTAACTCCCTTTTCTTTCATATCACTCCTCACACAATCCATCCATCTTTTCTTTGGCTTCTCCCTTTCCATCCATCCTCACTTATATTCATAACCCTTTTAGTTACATGCGTTTCATCCCTTCTATTCACATGACCATACTAAGATAAGTGGTTCTCTTTCAACTAGAAATATAGTTTTAGTAATTTATTTTTTTCCACAGCTTTCTAACATCACGAACGGGGAAGTTATGTTTTTCTTACTCCTCCTTCCACTGATTTTTTGAATTTCGTTACGGGCTCCAAGACAGTCGAATCTTTTCGTCAAAATTCCTCGACTTTCATTGACTCTGCTTTTTTTGATTGCCGCCCTATTCATTCTGGCTCTCAGAAGTTTCAGTGGTTGGGAATACTTTGAAGAGCTTGTAACATAATCATCGAATCAAAAACTCGAGGATGTGACATCTATGGATTACAAGCATAAATGATGAATGATATTTATTTTGTAAGTAGGTTAAACATAACACTTTTACACGTGCAATATTTCTTCTCATTTTAAACTAGATGAAGCCGGTGTTTCCTAGCCGTGTTTCCTAGCAGAGAGCTCAAAGAAAGGAGTCCAGTGGCTTGTGTCTCGTAGTGAGAACACTATATGTCAATTTATAGTTACCGCGACTTTGTGTACGAGCGTCTATTGTCGCTCCTTGTACGGAGCTTACCTTCGGTATCTATCTATACTGTGGTTGTCCCCCGTGTCATTATGGTTCGTCTTCAAACAGCGGTTTCGGGTTGATTAGATTGAGCTGTAACGAAGCCAGATTAGATGTAATGCCGTGTTTATGTAATTTTTTGGAGTAATTGTGTATTTAGGTACGTGAGATAAGGCGCAGTGTGGTCTTAGGATTGTAGAAATTAGCAGTCGGTTTTAGTTGGTTTCCGAGTTTGTTGACTACTATGTTGTCACCACATAAGATTAAAAAGCCATTACAGAGGGAAAAGTTCCGCAAACCTCCGTTGAAAATGGAGGTGTAGTGTTTGTGATCTATATACCTACCAATAAATTTTTTTTTTTTTTGTATGGGAAATCATCAAATGACTTCTCCCGCTCTGGGCGGAGCGGAAGGGAGTGTCAGACTCTTACTGACTAAAACCCACCCGTGATCCTTCTTGTGCCCTTTGCGTTCCAGGACCGCGGTGACTCTTTCGAACAAATTCCGTAATAGATCTAATGTTGTGAAGAGCGCACGGGTAGTGGGGGGAGTAGTCACGTCCGAGCCGTTCGCGAGAGCGGACGTGTCGACTTCAGCTGATGGTGACGTAACGAGCAAATACCTGTCCCCTATGTTAGTATGAGTACAATAAGGTCCTCCAACCATACAGTTTTTGTATCTGTGTGTGTTGTAAATCAAATCTCACAGAAAACTCTGATACCGTGATGCAGGATTTCTTTCAGTAGTTCGTCACTGGCGGGATAGATGGCACTGGTTTTCTTTTTTGCGGTACAATTTTCGCTTAAAAGTTTTCCTTGTGTAGGCAATGATGCCGCTACAAGCCAAAAAATCAAATGCTGTCGATTTTATTTTGAAGCTCTCACAGATATGAGTAATGAGCTATTACAACAATATTTTCTCAAATATTTACAGCCAAAGCAGTTCAACATTATATTTCACAGTATAGTTCAAGTCTCTGAAGTGTTTTAATGTTAGAAAGAAAGAAAGAAAAAGTATTTATATAAATTACGAACATAACCTATTACACCGTAAAGTTGGTATTAGTACTTCGTGTGCATCTAACTACATAGTTAAATCATTTCAAAGGTTTCATGAATATTTCAGTTTCCTTCGCTAATGTTAACATTGATAAAAGCTATAAATTACCTAACGACAACGCTGAGACTTTATGTCTAGTTAACTTCCAAAAAATCACTTATCCAAATTTTACCTTTGAGAAAGGATAGGCAGGGCTCATATTCACATATAACGTGGCACTGCCGCAAGTCTCCACGCTTCTGTTCGACTAAACGTTTTCTATATTAATATTCTAAAAAAAGAAAGATTTTTTTTTGTTTGTACCCAATAAGTTCCGAAACTATTGGACCGATTGTAACTATTTTTTCACGAATGGAAGGCCTCATTATCAGCGCGTAACGTAGGTTATATTTTATCCCCGAATTCTCACGGGAACGGGAACTACGCGGCTTAAACCGCGGGGCGCTGCTAGTAAGTGAATATAGTCAGTTAAAATTAATGTTTCTCCAATATTCCTCACAGACCAAATTACTGAATACTAAAAATCGGTCCTTATATTAAACCATGTCTCCGCCCCAAGATTTCTTTTATCTTCGGGTACGATGTTAATACGTCTTTAAGGTGTGTGGAACTGAACGGCGCATAAATTACTGCCCTGTGACATGCAAATCTGTTCTGTGATGTTACGAGTGTCGTTTGGGGGGTAGGTAGGGTTTCAGGAGGGGGAGAAGGGGGCAGTTGATGGGATATTGTTTGGTAAAATATTTTGGGAACATAAATTTTGTAAGTATTCGATTTTTTTTGAGGAGCTCTGCCTCGTAAAACCTTACTCAACAAAAACAAAATCGAAACACCCATAAATCAATATAAACATAAAATCACCGTAAACTGTCGTAACTCAGAAATTATATCCGGATTGATTTCTAATTGGATCACACGAGTTTCAGCCTTTACCTGTGATTGGTACGTCCATTTGTAAATAGAATTTGATGAATTTTATGTTACCTGCAACAAAACAAAATGGGTTATTAGCCAAATGCATGAGTAGAATAATTCATCAATTAAATATTATCTAATAGCTGACCCGCGCAACTTAATCTGCGTTACATAAAGAGAGAAAAAAGTCCCTGAATTTACCCTATTTTTCATTGATGCACCGCTTCTATTGATGTAGCGTAATGTCACCTATCTTGCTCAATAAATGGGCTATCCAACTCTAAAATGATTTTTCTATTCGAACAGTAGTTCCTGAGATTAGCGCGTTCAACCAAACAAACTCTTCAGGTTTATAATAATACTAGCTTCTGCTCGCAACTTCGTCCGCGTGGAATAGATACTAACCCCCAGATTCTTTGTGATATTGATTCGTTGGTGGGAGAAGTGGTGGGCACAGTGGTGGCATGTGCGTGACTTGCGCGCGGTACTGGACAGTACTTGGACATTGCAAAATTACTTTATATTCCTAAAATAAAAAAAACTTTTTACAAAAAAATACAACCGACTTCCACAAAAAATCAAAAAAGTACAAAATAACTTTAATTTCGGAACTCGGTGTTGGTGGTTGCTTTTTCGTTTTTTGAACACCGACTTCCGAAATTAAAGTTATTTTGTACTTTTTTGATTTTTTGTGGAAGTCGGTTGTATTTTTTTGTAAAAAGTTTTTTTATTTTTCACTTTTTAGTGGTACCTACACCCCCTCTCCTCCCTCACCTAAACGAACCAATCACATTGGTGTAAAAAAAAACGTACAGCTCCTTTGCAGAGTAAACTAAGATGTCGTCAAAGTAGACAAAGTACATATTATTTTTTTAGATTTTTCGAAAACCGCTTGGTTGATTTCGATAAAATTTGTACTTTTGGACCATTTGGGAAGTATACCCTTTCCAACAAAAAAAGAATTTTTCAAATCGGTTGACAAGCGACGGAGTTATGCGCGAACAAACATAAAAAAAAAACAAACATCCGAATTGAGAACCTCCTCCTTTTTTAGAAGTCGGTTAAAAAATAAAAAAACTAAAATAAAAGTAGTCTAAGTTACTCCTTATTACATCAGCTACCTGCCAATAAATCTCGTCAAAATCGGTCGAGCCATTTCAGAGAATAGCCGGAACAAACAGATAGACAGACAGTCACAATATGTTAAAAATATTATTTTGGTGTATGTACCATATATATTCATATATGCATGTAGTAAAAAACGCTTATTTCAAATTACAAACGGACGCTCCAATTTTATTCATATGTATGTATAGATATTTAGATACATTAGTATCCATGATGTATTGTCTATTATATACTTTTTGAAGTTGGAGTTTTTCCGTAAGCTCGTGGCTAAATAACAACCCATCGAGTCGATCTTTTAACTCAAGCAATGCTTGCCGTAGTTGGTCCTTATGGATAACATATCGAGAGTCCTTCGACCTTTGGAAAGACCATTTAAAGATCTTTGACAGTCTTTACGGGAAGTTAGATGCCTGAAAATCTAATACTAGTGTTTGCCAAGACCTCGATGCAAAAGTCCCATTATTTCCAGACCACCACCGATTCTGCCTAGACAATCCTCTAGTCTTTCGAATATTATTAAATAAGATGAAATTCCCCCTTATTTTTCAAAACAAATTTAATTGACAAAATGGCGCTCAAATGCGTGTTGTGCCAACCAGATACGATGACGACTATCTGTATATAGCTAGGCAATCGCTCCATGTAACTAATTTAATGTAAAAAAAAACTTTTTACAAAAAAATACAAACAACTTTTACACAAAAAATAATAATTTTAATTTCGGAACTCGGTGTTTTTGATTGAAGTTACATTAGTTAATGTAGTTACACGGAGCGATTGCCCAGCTGATCTGCATCTGGTGAGGCTGGTAGCTGATTCCAGCATAGTTGGGAAACTGTACTGCATCATGTATTAATCTCTTAACTACAATAATTTAATAAGTACCTTCGAGTACACAAGGTAATAAGCTTCTTTTCCGTTGATCCTTTTAATCCTCGATCGCAAGGCAAAGTATTAATAAAATAAAGTAGTAAAAACGTAATAGCAGCTTACAGATATTTATAAACCTGTCTACATCAAATGGAACATAAATAGAAAATTCAAGAAATTTTGAGGGTTTGTCATGATACTAAGATTTTATTTATAGAAGTATTAAGAAAGTGACGAAATACTAATATAAACAATTTGACTCTCTTGCAAGATCCCGCAACAAAATAAATCAGAAAAAAGCGAAGGCAAAGCAGTATGAACATAATTTCCACTTTCCTCTTTATCAAGCACCAGAATAAACTGGGCTAGACTAATAGGCACAAAGGGATGTTTATAACCAGATGTGCCTTAACTTTTTAACCGACTTCCAAAAAAGGAGGAGGTTCTCAATTCGACTGTTTTTTTTGTGTCCAATTATGTCCATCTTATACTGTACCTACATACATTTGGAGCTAATAAAATTCTGATTCTGATTCTGATTCTGTGTTACCTCTTAACTCTGTACTGGGTGTACCGATTTTGATGATTCTTTTCATATTCGAAAGCTGGCGCTTTTCGTGTGGTAATTTGAGATCTGACTACTAATGTGTGGCTTAGTTTACATTGATGACGTTCACATTCGATCTTGTCGATGTAAAATGAAAAAAATATAACTGTGTACGATGTTTTGGAAGAGCATCTTAGTATTTCAAGGTTCTTGCCCTTACTAGTTTGGTGAAGATCTGATGAAGAACAGAGATGATAGAAAACGGAACTCTTCAATAAATTATGATAGGAAATCATTCGGGATTGCTGAAATCGCATGTTTGTTTACACCATGCGATTTCACTGTGATTGGTACGTTTAAGACGAGGGGGGGGAGGTTGTATCAATAGTAGAAAAGAAATCTACCTATTTGGTTAAAAAATAAGCTCCATTTTTAAACACTCTTTCTCAAGTTTCAAGTCTGCCTGGGTTGAAGAGTCACCGCGGCCCTAGAACGCAAAATATATTTGGATGGGTTTTAGTCAGTAAGAGTCTGACACACCCTTCCGCTCCGCTTAGAGCGGAGGAAGTCAATTGATGATATTTTCTCATCCATAAAAATAACAAGTTTCACATTGTTGAGACCGAATGCTAAACATTCAACATGTTGAATACCTCTATAACCTTTAAAAAGACAAAACACTTATATTTTCAACTAAAAACTATTACAATTTGACCTCTGTTCAGATAACTTAACTAGACTTCATGGTCCAAGTAGTTCTGGTCATAAAACTATGCCACGCGCAAAATCTTATAAGAAAATCGTAAGAGCTTTATTTAAAATTATCTCTTAACATTTTCCGAGAAAATGTTTTGTAAAAGCACTCTGAACGTAATTGCTAATAGAATAGTGCGTTATTACTGGTACTAAGAGCCGTTTGCTGGGGAATTATAGTTATGAAGATAAGTTGGAACAGATATAGTTTAACGAAGATAAAAAATACATGTGGCACTCGGGGACTGCCGCGGTAAAGCTATTGCATAGCATTTATTATCAACTTATGCAATTATATATTTAGTACTCTGCGTCATTGTGATATGGTCTCGATTCGTTCACCTGGGTTACTGTAGTAATGTAAATCACATACGTTTCACTTAACTTTGTCCCACCGATTGTTTCCGAACGCAGACTTTCGGGTCGGCTCGGTGACGGCGACATAATAGCTCAGTAACGAAGCGACCATTTTAAAAAGGCGGGGCCTAATCGAATGACGTAACGGTGTTAGGTTATTTTCGTTACGGAATTTCTGGATTCGGTTGCCAAGCTCAAGGCCCGCGATAGAAGCTATGCTATAGCTTAAAAATAAAGTAAACGAATGAGGTGGTTCTGAGTAGTCCGTCAGCAAATAGAAAGAGCCCTGTAAACTCTTGAAAGGCCACAGAGCTCTGACTACTTTCTGATGGTGATTTCCGAGGTAGTCAGAAGTCAGCAAATCTGTCTCTCTCTCCAGTCTTGCCAAGAAGTACCGTGTTACCCAGTTGATGGGTTGTGGAGGTCTGGTAGGCAGCCGCTCCGTGAGAACGCTGAATCCGATTTGACTGGAAGCCGAAACCAATATAGTTAGGGAACAGGTTAGGCAGATGGTGATGATCCCCGTGGTGGTTTCAGTAAAGTAAAAAACGCACTCTTTTTTTCCAACTATTATGCTGTACCAGTTTGCAGTTTGGTCTTCAGATTCGTGCCTGGCTGATAGCAATAGGCTATCTCACCTGGCTCCCTTTATCATGGGACTTAAAGGGACATAAATAACTGGCAATATGTCATTTTTCCGACTCAAATGGACATAAATAACTGGCAAAATGTCAATTTTCCAACTCAAATGGATATAAATAACTGGCAAAATGTCATTTTCCGACTCAAATAAACATAAATAACTGGCAAAATGTATTTTTCCGACTCAAATGAACATAAATAAGTGGAAAGATATTTTTTCCAACTCAAATGAACATAAATAACTGGCAAAATGTCATTTTCCGACTCGAATGAAACCTCTGCCGGCGTCTCCTTGCGGAAATACCTGGGTTACCTTATAATAATATAACATCAGTTCAAAAGCATAGGAACTCATGCCTAAATAATAAGAATCGTAAGGGTCGATCTTCATTTAGGTATACAGTTCCTTTTGTATTTGATTATTCTTAAAAGCATTATTTTCAAATAAATAATACCCAAATAATCAAAGACACTTCTCAAATAAGTTCTAATTAAGTCAAAATAATGAGACAATGCTCAAAAGACGCTAACTCGACATTCAGCAGGTTGCACCATGGTTCGAGCGCACGTTAACATAAAAAGGCAACACTAATCACTAAGCGTTAATCAGTTGATTAAGGACGTAGTAGATATTGCTGGTTGAACTTGGGCAGTGGTTAATACAAGCTAGCGTAAACTCACGACTTTTCCCGTGGTGGTAAACAGAAATAACTGAACACCACCATCTACGATCCTGATGCAAGGAGTATGTTACTTGTTGTGGAATTTGTTCGAAAGAGTCACCGCGGCCCTGGAACGCAAAGGGCACAAGAAAGTACACGGGTGGGTTTTAGTCAGTGATAGTCTGACACTCCCTTCCACTCCGCCCAGAGCGGGAGAAGTCAGTTGATGATTTCCCATCAACAAAAAAGGCCTGCTAACACAGGATCGCCATCTGAATTCAACTACATTTAAACTAACCGGAGATTAATTCCCAACAGGAATCGGTGCTGTCAGGCCCGAAACGGTAATTAACAGAACAATAGACGGCTTATCAGTGACGTCATTATTATTATAGTACATTCTTTACTACAAGCTATAAACAGATTCGTTGTGTTGTGAGATGTTATGAATGATTTAGATGAGTTGGTGAGCTCTTCCGTTATATAGACAAGATAATTACTGTTTTCTGGGTTGGGAAGGTCAGATAAGCAGCTCCATATAAAATACTGGAACCAAGCTGCATCCGATTCGATGGGAAGCAGAATCCAGTTCAGTTAGGAAAAGGCTATACAGATTGACTGGGAATCGGATAAGAACTTTCTATTTTTTAACCGACTTCTAAAAAAGGAGGAGGTTCTCAATTCGGATGTTTGTATGTTTTTTTTTTATTGTTTGTTCGCGCATAACTCCGTTGCTTGCCTACCGATTTGAAAAATTATTTTTTGTTGGAAAAAACGAAAAAGCAACCACAAACACCGAATTCCGAAATTAAAGTTATTTTGCACTCTTTAGATTTTTTGTGTAAAAGTCGGTTGTATTTTTTTGTAAAAAGTTTTTTTCTAGCCTGTAAGTGATGTGCATGACTGTATGTGGCTTGTTCACATACGATTTTTTTTTGTGATACATCATTGTCGTCATATTTGTGGGTTATTGTAAACTCGCCATATTGAAAATTTGCCACAAGTAAAAATTATAGTAAACTCGCGACAGTCTTATCTCTCTCACGAAAACTTGCCACAGCTTTAAAAGTACCTACCGATAGCAAACGAAGTACTAGTGTTTAATAAATTGTCGGTACATTCAAAACAAGTTTGACGTACCTGTGATGAGTTTATTATACTTGTTGTGAATTATTTTGTCACTGTGGAGAGTTAACCAATATTTTTTAAGTGGGGAGTTTACAATAACCCATATTTGTGAACAAGTCGTTGGTGTGCCTATACAAATAAATAAATACCTAATAATAAATAAATAACTTACACTTTTTTCCCATGGGATCATAAGCTACAGAACAACACCTGCTCCATCTGCTTAGAATCCCAACTAAGTTGAGATCAGCTTCTCATCCAGCCGGATGCAGCTGAAAACCAGTACTTTACATCAAGGTACTGCCTATCTAACCTCCACAACCCAGTAACTGGGTAGCATACTAGTACTCAGGCGTTCAGGCTTCTGACGTCCCGTAACGACTGTCAAAGATATACGAATGATAACCGGGACCAATTGCTTTACGCGTGTTCCAATTTTTTGTTTTTCATCAATTATTTTATATTCCAACACTTTGAATACCAGGCTAATGTTGCAAACACATTACCCTTCTTCTGTATCAGGCAAGTAAAAAATTATTAAAGACTAGCTGCTGCCCGCGACTTCGTCCCCGTGGAAACCCCGATTTTAAAACATTCTTTATCGCTGCTCCGCTCCTATTGGTCTTAGCGTGATGATATATAGCCTATAGCCTTCCTCGATGAATGGGCTATCTAACACTGAAAGATTTTTTCAAATTGGACCAGTAGTTCCTGAGATTAGCGCGTTCAAACAAACAAACAAACAAACTCTTCAGCTATATAATATTAGTATAGATTTGTCATATAAATCTGTCAAAATTGCAAGTAAATCTGATAATGGGATAAACTCAAAATTCATTTCTTTTAGAACCTGTATACTTGTGCAAGACCGCCATATTTATGTAATTTTTCTCCTACCCTCCTCTAAAAATTACGTGGCTTGAATTTCATAGCTCGTTATTCTCAATTGTGCATTTTTTATTCATTTAAATGTTAATTCAACTCTTTTCATTTTAAAAGGAATTATTATTCCACTACCTGTTGGGTCCTTAAAGTGTACGGTTTAGTGTTGGTTTACTTTTAATATTTTCTCTCTCTTTCTTTATAAACAGTAAATGCGTATGTTTTCTCAACTTTAAATTGCTTAGAATTACTTCAGAGCTTTGTAAGAGGGAGCATAGAAAATAATGTCGTTTTTATTAGCCTGTGGTTAAAATAGTTTATTATGGTAGGTAAATACTCTTAGTATTTCATTGCATCCTGTTTTTCAGTTGCTTTAAACTTGCCAATGGTTTTACGCTGACTAAAACGTTAGTTTAATTTTTATTTTTATTACAATTGAACGTAGTTTTGGGATAAAAACTGTCTGATGTCCGAAAGACTAATCTACCTCTTTTCCAAAACTTCAATATTAATTTCAGCAAGTTATGTATGAAGACGTAAAAAACTGATAGGTATTTGCGCTCTAAATGATATTAGCTCAATTTTTATTGTTTTGCTGATCACATGGATCCGTTCTGTCGTTTGCAAATCAAACTCACAAAGAATGCACCAAACAAAATAATTTCTATAACCGTTAAGATCCCCTTGGTTCAAAAAACCCACATGAATAAAAAGAAACATGCATACTAAATATTAAACTTCAACTATAAAATATGACTAAATCCAATCCATACATTTAAGCACTTCAAATTCACATATAAAACATCCTAACAACCGCCATTTAGAACCATTACCAAACTTCCAAGTCACTCCAAACATTCGATTTAATCACCAATAAAGAGAACAAGAAAAAATAAGCAAAACTCAATACTACAGGTAGAGCTTACAATAAATTATTCCACAGAAAGCCGGAGCATAGCAAATGGGCCGCCATTTACTTCCAAATGACTTTCAATACCAAATCAATGACTTTTTACTGAATCCGAGACGATTCTGCTTCCTATGCTTAGTTTGGTCTAATTTGTAAGAGAAAGATTGCCTTGTTTTTTTCTATGATTCTTTACCAGTTTTTTTTCCGCGGCTTCCCATAGAACGTGTAACACGAACAAAATAGCCGTCTCCAGTCCTCAGCCTAGATTTGTGCCGAAATTCATAAAAATCTATTAAGTTACTGGCTGACCCAGCAAAAATGTTTAGGCGGGATCCCCTTTATCATTTAGGAGTATGAAAAATATATATTAGCTGACTTTCTTCTCAGACCTACTGAATATGCATGTAAAATTTCATAAAAATCGGTCAAGCCGTTTCGGAGGAGTATGGTAACTAACATTGTGACATGAGAATTTTATATATAAGATTCAGTTGTAAAGGCGTAACAAACATAGTCGTAAAACTAGCCAATTAAGGTCCTGAAAATAAATACATTTTTCTTATAACTTGTTCTTATAAATGACAACGAAAGTCATTTATAAGAACAAGTCGCAACACTATTAATGATTTGATCATTATCGGTCAAATTTCAACATGGTTGAGGTTGGCACCCAATCTATTTTACGGAGCGCCTTCCTTTCTAAACAACCCAGTAACTGGGTAACATTAAACTCCTAAAGGCTTCTGATTACTCATAATAATATATAATTTGACGATGATGTGATAAAACAGCCTCCATGACTGCCAGTACTTTAACATTCATCTAGCGCATCATGCTCAGTAAACCTTGTTATCAATCTACTGACTAGACAGTATTTATACAGCGGCATACACTTTCCTTAGTGAGTCAACATTATTCAGTAGAAGTTGACTGGTGGAATGATGGAAGGTGTCGAAGCGAAAAAAAAACTTCATAGAGTTCCTCATAGACAAGTCAAACACTAAGCCTCTAGGCTACTTAAATCGGTGAACACTCAGAAAAGACTTTTAAAAATAAACACCCTAAAGGAGTTACATGGGGAATAGGGTATTTTTCTGAAAAAAATGAATTACGAAAAAATATTGGACACATGTATTTTCTTTTTTTTAACGTAATAGTGCGTTGAAAACACGCGTGATATCACTACGCGCTGCAAATTTTACCAGCGACGTGACGTCACCAGCCCCCACTCTTGAACTTTGATGCGCTTCATCTTTATATATTTTTTTTACGTTTTGAAATTACAAATAATATACGTCCAAAATATTTGAAAATCCAGCGGACGGACTACATAGAAGTATGATTTTTATACTGTAGTAAATCATCCAATTATTTTTTTATGGAAATTTATAATTTTGAAAAGCCAATATATTACAGTCATTTGTCATCCTCACGATTACGTGAAAAATTTTCACAACTAAACATTATCCAACCTGAGAAGAAGTTCCATTTAACGCTAAATTCAATTGTAACACCAATATCACCCATGGAATTAAACAAACATAATTACATTTTTATACCTCCAAAGGACCCACACTTGGGCCACTCAAAATCGACAGCGAACAAACCAAATGAACATCATTCAAAAAGCCGTTTGGGGTCCTAAAATAAATCGTTTTATCGTATTTGCAATTCGTTTAATAGGCGTACCTTGTGATTACAATTGAGTCTTTATGTTTAAAGACAACTTGAATAATGAGATAGTATGCAAATTGGCTAAGGGTGAAGACACGCGGGCTGATTCTTCGCTTGCTAGTTGTAACAGCTTACTCCAGCGAACCAATCAACTAGACTAACCTTTCCGCAACTATGTACGAGTATATCAGTCGGCTTCCAGTTTTACCCGATCTAACCTAAGCACCAGTATTTTACAAGGAGCGATTAACTATCTCACCCCCATAATCCAGTAACTGGGTTCGCAAGACTGGTGTCAGGCCTTTGGCTTCATACTACCCGTAACGACTGTCACAAGATGACCAACAACTTACCGCGCTTTCCAAGGTGCGAAGTAAACTCGCTATGGTACAGATGGTCCCCCATCCACTAACCGACCTTAGCAAACATAGCTTAACCTCGAAATTCGATACATTTTTTTTCTGGATGGGAAATCGTCAAATGACTTCTCCCGCTCTGGGCGGAGCGGAAGGGAGTGTCAGACTCTTACTGACTAAAACCCACCCGTGATCCTTCTTGTGCTCTTTGCGCTTTGTGCTCTTTGCGTTCCAGGGCCGCGGTGACTCTTTCGAACAAATTGCGCAACAAATTGGATACATGCACTTGTTAATAAAACATAGCTCTTGTTAATAAAGACTTTCGAAAACAAAGAACACGTTTTCACCAAGCAAATCTTTTGTGTGATTTCTGCCTTAGAGTCAAAATCAGATTTTCATATTTCTCATTCTGTGGGTGAGCCTTTGAACGACTTATTATAATAATGTATTGCTTGTTATTTTATTTCGATGTGTATTCTATTTATTCGGGCGTCGTTTGTTTAAACATTGTTTTGTGTATGTCTTCTAATTTGCATTAAATGTATTGTTTAAGCAGTATTGTGATTTTGATCTATTGGTTTGGTTCAAGTTACTTTTTAGATTAATAAATCTCACTATATTTTATACTATATTATGAATGCGTAAGTGAGTTTGTTTGTGTGATGTGACAGAGTAGGTACAGAGTCTGCTATTACAATAGTGTCAGATCAATAGGTCTATCATTGATTTCATATTGGTTGTTTTTTACAAGTTTGGCTCCTAATATAAAAGCGTCACTACGACTTTTCAATGGTCAACCACTGACACTCCATTGAAAGAAATAACATAGAATGGTAATCTCGTACATAATGACAAATGAATGACAGACGTATGCGGTAATATGCTAAAATTTTGACAGTTCCTGTGATCAGCGACCTACCATTAGAACGTCGTTGTGCAGTTATTGCTTCTAAAGCTCGGTTATCAAAAAGTATTACGAGACCATTGACCGACCAATAATCGACCATCATGAATTTAGGTGATTACGAAGTTTTAGCAAAATTACAATGGGATCGTGTTGGAATGACGAAGTTATGCAATGTCTTTTCATTTTTTATTTTAAATTTTGTAGATATATCAAAATATGTCCGCATGACCGCACGTCGTTGTTAGCACTTTGATTGCAAATTGACCTAATGTAGTAGAGTTTTAAGATAACAAGAGTTCAGCTTATACTGGTTTTTTTTTTACAAACGTTAAAAATTACTATGTTATATACTTCAACCACGCTTACAAATATTCAGTATTGATAATTGGAGTTTCAGGTCATACCAGTTTACTAAAAAAAGATGCGTAAATATTGAACTGTGAAAAATGTTTCGTAGATAATACAGTAAATTAACATTCAGACAGAGTAAATACGTGTAATTATGTATAATTATTTCCATTTAAGTACTGTAAGCCGGAATTATTAACCACCAGAGAGAATACACACAAAATGATTATTGACAGATATTTATTTCTTTATTTCATACAACAGTGATACATATTCACGCCGAAACAAAAGTAGCTTCTGACAGGTCTCGCTACGAGTATTGTTACCCTTTATTAAAAACTGAAAAGATTTTGAGAATATTTTACAGTAATACATACATAGTCAAACGGATATATTTTTTATTCCGTGCATAAAGTTTTAGAAATAGGGTAGTTAACTAAAAAAATCTGATTAGTCCGTCAGATAGATTTCCATAAAATATTGGAGACGTATTTTTTCTTTTTTCACATAAACAAAAAATGAAGACGATACAGTGCGTTGAAAACTCGTGTGACATCACTACTCGCTACAATTTTTACCGGGTAGTGTGACGTCACACGCTCCTCTCTTGATTTTTGATGCTTTTTATCTTCGTCAGGTTTTATAGATTTGATAAAGGAAAAAATACGTGTCCAATATTTTTATATAATCTAACTGACGATGACGGACTATTTAGAATCTTTTTTTTTTAATCAGGACACATCCCTATTGCAAAACATAAAACAAAGTTATCGTTAATGAAAGATGTTTACTTTGAAACTGACTTCATGGTTACACGCCATGCGCCGGCGCATGGTCAAGCGAAACGCGCTAAAGTACCCTCCTAAGTCGTGCGCTCCTGCGCAGATATTTACGTGCGGCACGATGTACTGATATCTGATTTTATCAAGTTTATATACAGTATGTTAACTAACAGAGGGCGTTCCCGTTAACCCGCAATACTATAGCATCCATATATGATAAAAAATATTACCATTCATAAACAAAATGTTTTTATTTTTTTAATATTAAAATATTCACTAAAAATGTTAAATTGATACGTTAGAAAAACACTCTGTACACGCGTACTTGCCGGTTTGGGCATTGCTACTACGAGTAGGTACGATTCCGCGCTACTATTTTGATTTTAAACAGGATGTTTCGAATTTATTGTCAACTATATTTTTTTTTTCGGATTATTTTGTGATTATTTTTCTATTTTGATATTTTTATTTTAATCTATTATTGATATAGATTAACGAATTTAAGGGAACGCCCTCTGTTATTTAACATACTGTATAATTATAGCCTTTTTTAAATTTGGTCCGTAATCTGAAGTTATTTGAAGATAAATTCCAATTTTCTCTTCATAATTTTATGAGCTTAGTACCATCAAACTGCAGAAAATAATAAATCTATCGTACATCAACTAGTATGACGAATTCATTCCATAATTTACGATGCAATTGAATGTATGGTATGCTTATTATTCACTTCGTTTTATTTAAACCAACATCTGTATACATAATTAATTGTTAATACTTGCTTAATTCATAAGTTATTATTTTTGAATAACGAGACAATGTACCTTACTTTTATTTTCATCATTTGGAAATTTCAGGCAAGTTTTCGAAGGACACCTCTTGTTTGATCGCAAACATGACATCCAAAAATATATTTGACGATACAGTAGTCAGTAATAAGAGTTCCTTTTAAAAATGATAAAAGACTTGGGTTCTGGATGTATAGAAAAAAACTTTTTACAAAAAAATAAAACCGACTTATACACAAAAAATCAAAAAGTGCAAAATAACTTTAATTTCGGAACTCGGTGTTGGTGGTTGCTTTTTCGTTTTTTGAACACCGACTTCCGAAATTAAAGTTATTTTGCACTTTTTGATTTTTTGTGTATACTTAAGTCGGTTTTATTTTTTTGTAAAAAGTTTTTTATTTTTCACTTTTTAGTGGTACCTACATCCCCTCCCCTCCCCCCACCTAAACGAACCAATCACATTGGTGTAAAAAAACGCACTGCTCCTTTGCAGAGTAAACTAAGAGGTCGTCAATGTAGACAATTTAGATATTTTTTTTAGATTTTTCGAAAACCGCTTGGTCGATTTCGATAATATTTTTATGGGACCATTTGGGAAGTATACCCTTTCCAACAAAAAAAGAATTTTTCAAATCGGTTGACAAGCGACGGAGTTATGCGCGAACAAACATAAAAAAAAAAATACAAACATCCGAATTGAGAACCTCCTCCTTTTTTAGAAGTCGGTTAAAAAATAGCCTGTTTTTGTCTAGAACTGCCTCTTTAGTTAGTGGTCGCAAGCGCTCCTGCTGAGCATGATGTACTTGATTCGATTCCCGGATCGAACAAAGGGTTATTAGGTTTTTGCATCTGAATTTCGAATATCGAAAGTTAGTAGCCAGCTCGGTGTCAGATTTTGTAACCAGTTGATGTTATAGAGGTATACGAAGCTGGGTTTAAAATCCCGCAAGTCTCCATTATTTTCGTGTCTATTGACGCCTCAAGTTTTGTTCGACCATTATATGGCAACTTGGACAGCTATATCATTAGCCATGTTCAGGTCCTGGAAGGTACAGGTGGTTGGGCGTAAAGGGCAGGAGAATGGGTGGGGAATATCTTGCGAAGGGGCTACACACTGGCATTTTGTGGCAGTTAAGAGTTTTCTTTATTGGCCACAGCAGTTCGTGTCCCAGGGGCTGTGCGAGAGAGGGAAACCTCACGCCCCAGCCGCCGCAACAGATGAAGGCGCTCTGGGCGTCGGGAAACGCAGGGCGATTCCCGGCCACCGTAGGCGCGGGCCTGCGGATGGCGAGCTATGGGTGGCTCGCCGTCCGATAGCAACCAGGCCCAAGTAGACGGCGCGTCGTGTTCCACGCGCGCCTCAAAGAGCCGTCAGCAACGTAGACGGGGCCCCATAGGGTCAGTGCTTGCTAGGGTTGCGGAATTTGTTCGAAAAAGTCACCGCGGCCCTGGAAAGCAAAGGGCCAAGAAGGATCACGGGTGGGTTTAGTCAGTAAGAGTTTGACACTCCCTTCCGCTTCGCCCAAAGCGGGAGAAGTCATTTGATGATTTCCCATACTTCAGAAAAGGTGCAAATCGCCATTGAAAAGGGAAAATCTTCTAGAGAGGACACCAGATGAATATCGTGTCTGGTGAGCAGCTGTCCAGTGGTTGTTGTCGGGCTGTTATATACGTCCAAATAACGCGGATAACTATGATTGCGTGATGTAGAATTTGTGTGATGTGTCTATTTTTTGTAAATTGTATTGTATTGGTTTGCCTTAATGAAGTTCCAATAGATGGCTCTTCATTTATCTGTAATCGTAATTATAATTCGAAATAATTCCAATCCATCGTCACAACTTAAAGCTAAATCTGTGTGCGTAGATTCGCTTTTTCAGTGATCATTTATATTTAAAACGCCTTAAAGAAAGTATTAGTTGCGATGGAATTTCCATTTTTTCTCGTGTTACATAGAATTTATTATTGAATAAAACAATATAGCATTTTTCTTACTAGATTCTAATCATCACTTCGTACACTTTGCAGACATAGCGATCCCGAATGCATCGCTAGACACCAAAGGAAAAGTTAGGTTCAAGTTAATATTGACTTTCTGGAACTAAGTTACAGAAGTTCTATAAATACCGACCGGTAAGTCTAAGTTACGTCAAAGAAACCAATATTTTGTTTATCTTAAATTTTGCGGTGCGGTTCTGAAAGTAGGAATATTTTACAACCTGTGGGTGTTGTGAAATGTTTTGCGTTTAAGTCAAAATATTCTCCAATATTGACTTAAACCCTGCCTAGTAGGGCTCTTCTCTTATTAAACCAAACTGTCTAAGCAAAGTCTTTAGATCGGGCTGCTACTGTTGGACGACCAGAAGAGGAGTGCGGCGTGTTGTACCAAACTCTGGCATTGCCACTGTGGCATCCTTTGTTTCGGTCGATAAACCCTCACACGCATCATTGTAAAACCTCTAGTTATTCATTATAACACGCCTAAAAGCTATCAAAAAAGTATTTTTATTTATCACCAAAATACAAACTGTGACCCTAATATTATTGAAAAGTATAATATTTTGTTATTAAATATTTTGTAATATTTTGTTATTATTGAAAAGCTCATAAATTTACCATATTCTCACAGAATGATATAATAATAATGATAGGGTTGAGATAAAAGATTATTTAGTTTGTAGTTATTTTGGATAGACAGAGCTCCCTCCGCTCTTTTACCCTACGTGAGAAATTTAATCAAAAAACACATTTATTACAGCAGACTTCTGAAAAATAATTTAGATTTGTCATCTTCTTCTTTGAGTGCCATCTTTTATCGAAGGTTGGCGACCATCATGGCAATTTGGACCCTCGACACAGCAGCTCTAAATGGAACGTGTGCTTTTGTTGTACCATTGGCGCAGATTTTTAAGCCAAGATATTCTTCTCCTTCCTGGAATTCTTTTCCCCCTGTATCTTTAGATTTAGATTTTTCATAATTTCAGATAAATGGATCTGCTAAGCTACAAATCTTTACAATTATGACTAAAAATCTAAAAAAAAAACTTGGCTTAGGAATTTATTGGAAACTTGCAAAATTAAATGCATTTTGCAAGTTTAAAAATGCAATTTTTTTTATTGGTTTATTTACTAATGAAAATATATTATTACTTTTCAATTAATATTCATTAATCTAATAAAATATGAATCTACCTTGCTAGTATCATTTCATTTCAATTCCTGTAACAGTCTTATATAAAAGAACACCTAATAACAAATACTAATTAATGTTCCACTCTTCAAGAATTAAGTCCGATGCACGTTCAGCCAGCATCAAAATCGCAGAGTTAGGATTTCCCCTTGTTTCTGTTGGAAAAGCTGATGAGTCTACCACCCGAAGATTATCAATTCCCTTTACTTTCATTTGGCTGTTCAGAACTGCACCCATTGCACAAGTGCCTACATAGTGCCACAAACTTGATGATGTAGCTACTGCATAACACATCCAGAACTCATCCTCAGTCTTCGCATCTTGACATAGTCCCGTATCAATAAGACTAGCGTTCACACTCCTGAAATAAGTGGTATTCAAAACCTTGGTAAAGTCTTTTAAACTATCTGCCATTAATTTCAAGTCTGAGCAGTTACTGTACGTGCCAGTATATACTATAGGGTCGTCTTTAGGATCTGCACTCGCCAATAAAACTTCACCGCGGGAATCCGGCATCAATATATCGACAATAGTGAAGAGTGTACTCCTTCCTTTTGTCCCTTCATAGAATGTATCACACAGAGAATTTGTAAATTTAAATACATTGCTGCATAGTTGAAGAAATGCAGCGGAATCGTGAGGAAATACAAGATTGATAGACTGGTAATCCGGATACGTCTGCTCAGGATTAAGGGCCACGTTACCGACTGTCATTGGGGTAGGGAACTTATATGGGTTGACCGGTGGGGTAGGCGATGTGTCTTCTTCCATCTGGCAACCAATAAATGCCGCTGTATGATCTTGAAGGTTCTTGCCAACAGGAAGGTCGGCCATCACGTCTATACCGTGCGACTCTAAGTGATCTTTAGGCCCGATACCAGACAGCATCAATAGTTTAGGACTGTTGAACGTTCCAGCAGATACGATAACTTCTTTATCCGCATAATATACTAGAGTATCACCATTTGAATCTGTTACTTGAACACCGATAGCAGCACCGTCTTTGATAAGAATCTTAATAGCGGTTGTATACGTCGCAACACATAGGTTAGTACGCGATTTGGCTTCTGAAAGGTACGTGCTAGCACTGCTTTGACGAAGACCATCAGCGTTGGCAAATAGGGGCTCATAATACCCTATTCTTGAGTCCTTTGTACCGATATCATCAACGATATCGTGGCCAAGCTCCGCAAAGGCCGAGAAGTAGAACTGGTTCCTAGGGTCTAATTCTCTTTTTATTTTGATCAGACCATCAGTACCATGTTCTTTGGCAGCTGAAGTCGCGAGTAATCCTTCGTCCACTAATTTCTCTACCCTTTTTAAGTATGGATGGATGTTTTTGTATTTCCAAGAGTCGTCATTTAACATTTCAGCCCAGTGATCGAAGTCTAGAGGATGTCCTGAAACATGCATAAGATGGTTCAAGGCGCAGCTGCCACCCAACATCTTCCCTTGCGTCAAACCAACATGGCCTCCTTGGAGATTCTGCGCAGTAAAGTTATCGTTTACTGATGTAAAATTGTAGTCATACAGAGTGCTTGGTAGGGCAGTGAATAGACCAGCCACCTGTAAAAATAAAATTAACTGCAGCAGATATTTTTAATTGGGAGGTAGATTAATCAAGCTCTTCAATGGAACATACATCTGCTTCCACTGGAGACGGTCCTCCAGCTTCGATCAGGAGCACTCTGTTGTCATTGTTGGCTGACAGTCTGTTCGCGAGGACTGACCCCGCAGTGCCAGCACCCACCACGATGAAGTCAAAGGAACTACCATCTACGAAGCATTCGTGAAAAAATATAAAAGTTGTCGAGATAAAGTTGAAAAAAAAAATTGATTGAGTCAGGCGTTACTTTGCGGAAATTCATTTTAAATTTGAAAATGAAATTAATATATCTAGTTTTATTTTCCTCGAATATGTGCGGGTTGCAGGTATAGACCGTTGAGTAGATCGCAACTCAACGGTCGACGAGTCAACACGTCCCCTGAGGATGCCTCGTGGAGAGGCGAAACACGTGTCGGTATTGGTGTTGGGTTTTGCATTGCCTTCCTGCATGTGCATATTATCCTTGCTTTTGCCTTGTAATCTTGCATGTGCGGCGGGAGGGAGGTACACACCTGCAACCCGCACATATTCGAGGAAATTAAAACTAGATTTATATTAATTTCATTTTCAAATTTGAGATAAAGTTGCTTGATTGTTGGTTGGCTTTTTTATTTGAATGACAATATACACAATATATAGTGTTTTAAGCAATATTAGTTTATCCCAGAACGCAAAAACACATGGTTTTTGCCAGATAAACCACAGGGCATAGCCGCGGAAAAAACTTGTATTACATAATTCTGTAATAACAAATGAATTCACTTTCAAATTGTATGTATGTAATCGTTCTATAACAAGACACTGTATCACTATACCGAACGCCAGATAAATGTGCAATAACGGTCATTTACCCACCTACATTTATTGTCAACCTTAATTCTTGAAACAGAAATAATGAATTAATGCTATATTGAATCGACATCCATCGTGATCCTTTATATTTACTAGTAATGGAAAGCGATTTTTTTTTTGTCCATGTACCTACGAAGAGATATCAAGGAAAGGGCAATGACCTTTATTGCACATTTATCTGGCTTTCGGTATAAGTATTAACTGTTTTACTTAGGTTTCTTAACCCCGCGTAATGAATTACGTCCTTACTATCGTCACCTCTATCAGAGAAGAGGCCGGGTTCCCTCTTCCTCTCACAGAGAGGACACCTATCCCAGTGGAGGAGAAAGATAAATACCACTTACTGCTAGGACTACATGCAGGTGGAAATCTCCATGATGTGGCCTGCACCATTGTCTGCATAACTTGCAGAGCTACTTGTAGCGACTGTAAGCCAGACAGACCGGCTTCTGAGACCGACATGGCTGAAATATATGAATATTATGAACTCACCAATGTGTAATAGGAGGTTATTGAAGATTTTTGTGAAAATGCCTAGACGGCAGTTACTTAATACAATGATAATTATTTGTACGTAGGCGAAAATAACGGTGAAGGAAAACATTGTGAGGAAACCGGTATGTCCTAGAACCAAAAGTTCGAAAAAATTCACCAACCCGCACTGGGCCCGCGTGGTGGATTACGGCCCATTCCCTCTCCTAGAGAGGAGGCCTGTATCCCAGCAGTGGGAACATTAAAAGGCTGATTAAAGGTAGGCGAATTGATAGTTTGTTAAACGTATTGTTATCCGATGTTCGAAAAATCAAGAGGAAATAAAATAAAATGTAATAATATTATGAGACTTACCCAGTGTGTTGATACAATTTGAAGAAATTATAAAATGTGAATTAATTGAAAGCCTTTTAATACTTATGAACGTTATAACAATGAAAAGGAGAGTGGGGCTAAGTGGATTTTTGTTAATGTAAATCCTGTTATTTTTTAAAGTAAAAATTTTAATATTATAGTTTTACTATCGTAATTGTTGAGTATCTTAATTATGTATTATCAATATGAGGTTTTTGATAAATTTGTTTTCCATTAGAATTAATTCATTTATGTGACAAATTTGAAAAACTAACATTGCAACATTATTGCACTAAAAACTTACGTGCAGTAAGAATAGTAGTGGCGTAAATTATAACCTAAAACAATATTTTAGAAGTGTAGGGTAAGTCACTAATAATATAACACAGCAAAACATAATATGCAACTTTAGTTGTTTATTAAAGATTGCCATTGATTGTGCGTTTTTAATGTTCTTTTGTAATTTATTATATAGTGCAGCATCTTCGTACATTACATTTTTATGCTATAGGTTTGTTTTATACATAAAGGTTCTGAGCCTGATTTTGTGTATGATTATCATCATCTACCTAGCCTTTTCCCAACTATATTGGGGTCGGCTAAAAGTGAAACCGTATTCAGCTGAATACACACACACGAACAACACAACACTAGCGCAACTGGCGACACAATACATACTGCAAACATTAGCACTTCACAAAACGTCCCTGTTTCTTACACAGTCGGAATACTTGATGTTTAAAATATCACAGAGGTACTTAAGGTAGAAACGGTCTATTGCACGAATTTTCTTCTGTACACGCACTACGTCTTAGAGGACATATTACATAATTTTACACGTTTTTAAATTCAACAAAATCAAAACTCATTCAAACTAGGCTAAGAGACAGCACCTTTTGAACGTCAAATTTTACATAAAGACAATCCCTAAAACGCCCGCCCCTCACCACTTCCTAGTGGTTTAGCTGAGAAGAAGAAGTGGCGCAACAAACTCCCCAGCAACACATCTGTCTATTGCGTTTTAAGAACTTGAATTTATACAATAATATGAAAAGTCATAAATACATGAAAAAGGTAGAAAAAAAATTATCCAACATGGAAATCATAAATCAATTCACTATAAAACATTGTAAAGAGTAGATTGAGTCAATAAAGTAAAAACAGATTGACCTACATAGTCATCTAAAAAAAAAAAAACATTATATGGACGCATATAACCCGTCAGTTAACAGTTTTACATAATCAGTCCAATAATTTAATTCATGAAGTAAGTGTTGTGTATCAACCCGATTTTACTTCAATATTTCGGTAAAAAAAAAAATGGTGTTAGACTGGAAATTAAACATGAACAATTTGGCTAATGTCACCCAAATGAATGACGAACATAATTGGTGCTCAAACAATGATAACGCAATTTTAATTTAAATATTTGCGTAGGTGATCTGAAAATGACACCAATACATAAAAAAATACAGATGTATAGTACTAGCGCTTTGCCCGCGACTTAGTCTGCGCATATTTAGTATTTCACCCGCGTAGTTCCCGTTGCCGTGGAAACATGGGATCAAATATAGCCTATGTCACCCGGAGATAGTGTAGTTTCCTAACAGTGAAAGAATTTTTGAAATTGGTTCCGTAGTTTTGGAGCCTATTCAATACAAACAATCCTCTTTATAATATTACTAGCAGCGCCCTGCGGTTTTACCCGATTAGTTCCCGTTCCTGTGGGAATATGAGGATAAAATATAGCCTTATGTTACTCAAGGTGAATGTAGCTTTCTAATGGTGAAAGAATTTTTGAAATCGGTCCAGTAGTTTGAGTTTATTCGTTACATTCAAAAATATAAAAATACAAATCTTTCGACTTTATAATATTAGTATAGACTAGCAGCACCCCACAGGTTTTACCCGCGTAGTTCCCGTTCCCGTGGGAATATGGGGATAAAATATAGCCCATGTCACCCGGGGATAGTGTAGCTTCCAAACAGTGAAATAATTTTTCAAATCGGTTCAGTAGTTTCGGAGCCTATTCAATACAAACAAACAAATCTTTCCTCTTTATCATAATAGTATAGACATACAAAAATATAAAAATACAAATCTTTCCTCTTTATAATATTAGTATAGATTATTCTCTAGGTATTTCTCAATTCTATACGTATTAGCTCATATGTGTTGGCAACAGTTAATACAATTGTATTTCTTTTAAACTAAACAAATGCCTGGCAACAAGTAATATTATTTAAGCAGAAAACGACATTAGGATGAAATTACCTTAATTGAAATTGACCAAATCCCAATGCCTAACAGTTTTACTACAATAATAGCCAATCTAATGATTCTCAAAACATTTATTTAAATATTGATATGGGCAACATACACATTGATTACACACCCACCTGATCTAAAATAAAAAACATTTTATAAAAAAAAATACAATACAAGTCGGTTGTATTGTATTTTTTTTGTGATGATTTTGAAAATAGATTTCAAATAACACTTTTACAAGTTTAACTAGTTTTATCCTAGATGAGACCTGTTTTTCCTAGCTAACTAATATGGGAAGAAGCACCGAAAAAGTCTCAGAGGGTCTACGATTACACTTCTATTACTGTATTGTGTCAGGTAAATGAATGATACGGTTGTTACATAATACCTCGAAAACTTATAGGAAAATAGAAAGACCAAACCTCTGAGCACCGCCGTAAACAGGGCTGGTTTAAAAAACAAGAACTTTTAAGAAAAAAAAAACCGCTAACGTGGTACCTTTTTTATGGATGGGAAATCATCAAATGACTTCTCCCGCTCTGGGCGGAGCGGAAGGGAGTGTCAGACTCTTACTGACTAAAACCCACCCGTGATCCTTCTTGTGCCCTTTGCGTTCCAAGGCCGCGGTGACTCTTGGTGGTACCTGCGAGCTACCAAAGAATGAAATAATAATAAGAATATTATTTTGTTCCTATTAATTATAACTAAAAAGCAAGCACAACTGTTTAAATTGTATTAATTCCATCGTTTCACAAAAACACTCACTTAATAACACGTAACAGCTGTAGCTATATTTGTAAAAGAGGAAGCTGAGTGAATAATGATCATGGATACCTATTTGAAATTCGAACACTGTTCGTCTCTGCACCACCGAATGATTGACTAGTAGACAAGCATAATCAGCCTTGTAACGTTCCCACTGCTGGGACTCAGGCCTCCTCTCTAGGAGAGGTAATGGGTCGTATTCCGCCACGCGGGTGCGGGTTGGTGCGATCATGCTCGAATGGAATGGAGGGTCAATACTTTTGTGTGCATACATTATTCAATAATTATATAACCATCCAAAACTAAACGTGATATTGGCGAAATGCACAAACCGTGCAAAGCAAAAAAAAAAAACTAGGTCGATATGGTACTCTGGAGGTAGACTAGTATAGACTCCAAAGTTCTTCGGGTCATGATGTCGGCTTCATTGTATCTTAGCATACCCTTCTGTTTAATTGGGCAAAAATCAGCATGTAGTGACGTCACGCGTGTTTTAAACGCACTGTAGTGTCCTTATTTTTCGTTTAGGTGATTAAAGAAAAAATACATGTCCAATAGTTTTTGGAAATCTATCAGACGGACTAATAAGATTTTTTCAGTAATATACACAAATTATTTACAGAAATTCATTATCTCCATCATCTAAGATTTTTTTTTAGTACCTATTATTTGAAAGCCTAAAAATGTTGACTGTCGCAAGACCCCGTTTTCCCCTATTTTTTTAAATTGTATTTCCTGAAAAGTGGTATAAAAGATGCATTTGAAATTATTAAGTTAACTTATCTCTCAGTTCTAGGCAGCTCATCAACCCTCCAGGTAAGTTATTAACTCAAAATTGTTTTGTTCAACAACAAAGTCAAGTTTGTATTGCAATCTTAACAGCTATATTTTGGTTTTATAGTTAATGAAAGAAAGAAACACAATGTAGATACAAATAAAAGGAAACTTAATTTAAAAATAATAATAGTTCAGCAAAATGCCAGACAACTAGGAGCTGTCGACGACTTTTGACCGATTTTTTTGATGTGGTTCATGACGGACGTGTCTTCTTGTTCTTTATTTAATTGTTTTTTATTTGACGTGGTTCATGATGGTCGTGTCTTCATGTTCTTTATTTAATTGTTTTTTTGACGTGGTTCATGATGAACGTGCCTTCATGTTCTTTATTTAATTGTTTTTTTGACGTGGTTCATGATGAACGTGCCTTCATGTTCTTTATTTAATTGTTTTTTTGACGTGGTTCATGATGAACGTGTCTTCATGTTCTTTATTTAATTGTTTTTTTGTCGTGGTTCATGATGAACGTGTCTTCTTGTTCTTTATTTAATTTTTTTTTTTGAAGTAGTTCATGATGGACGTGTCTTCTTGTTCTTTATTTAATTGGTTTTTTGACGTAGTCCATGATGGACGTGTCTTCATGTGCTTTCTTTAATTGGTTTTCAGCAATGGCGGACGCGGCTACAGCGCTAGCTACCATCCAGTCGATGCAAATAACATTGCAGATGATACAGAGCCTTCTGCCAACAGCGTCGCGGTATCCACCTCAATGTGCTATTGAAGGTAGGTCGCAAAGTGCCATATAGCATAGAACAGGCCTAAATATAATGAAACTACGAAGTAATATCCAGGATAGTTTATGGTTTAGAGATGTGGTGATATCCGTCAACCTGCACCGTTACTACGTGCGATAGCAACATGATTTCTTCTCCAAATGAGAAGGCTTACTCGTATGTTTCAGCGAAAACGATATTTACATAAATGTTACGCTTAGACACGGAAATAAAAACCTGATTTAAAAAGTCCAAATGATTAAAGAAATGCAAGTTAGTTATTTCATAAAAATACAGTCTTAAACTCCAACAATGGTGAAACTGATAATAATTATCAGTTTCACTATCATAAATGTAATAACTAACAGCAACATTTTATGTGAAACATGGAATGGAATGGAATATTTTGCGTCGTTAAGGACTATATATTTCTTTTAATCATAATTATGACAGAAGGAATATCAGTAATTAAACTTCGTCAGTTGGAGTGTGTGAAAAGTATTAATGACTAGAAAGGATGTGACGGTTGAGAAGACGTTGAGAAGCTAAGAATATAAATAAAATAAGTATGAAAGACGGAGACATACTGCAGCGCCTCAAGTAAACTGGAAACAACCAACTTCCAAATTAAACTACAAAGTATTAAATAATTTTAATTGCGCTAGCTGGCGGCTCTAATAATTTTATTAATGTCGCCACAGGCAAGTCGGGTTACGCAGTCGACAATATCCTAGGTTGAACTGCGAGAGGCCATACTTTAAAAATGCTTTCATTTTGAAAGTGTTTGGCTGTCGACTGCATAATCTTCATTTTTTCTAACACCGTCATCCGAAATTAAAGTTATTACAATACTGGTTAAGTTAGTTTTTGTTTTATTTGGAGTAGATTGTTATTTTAATTTTTTTGCTATCCCACAACTAACAAAACCAATTGCAATGTCACAGGAAAGCAAAATACGCAATTTCTTTTACTAGGAGGACATATTTTTTCTATCTATTTCGATTTAAAAACCAAACCAGTGTACCGATTCTGATGAAAATCATTTTTTAAATCGGTTCGTAAATGACGAAGTTATGAGGTATGAAGCATAAAATTGAGAAACTCTTCTTTTTTAATAAGCGTTGATGATAATACTGCCAAAATAATGAATAAGTAGTTATAATTTTTTTTTGTTGTTCCTTCACAGACGGCGATACCTTTGACTTCATCGTGGTAGGAGGTGGCTCAGCGGGATCTGTCGTCGCTAGCAGGCTGACAGAAAATGAAAACGTCAACGTGTTGCTGATTGAAGCTGGAGGATATCCCCCACTCGAGTCAGAGGTATTTTGGCATGATTGTAGCCTTCTGATTCTTAATTCAAAAATTCCTTTCTTGATATTTTGCAATTGAACACGCATGCATAAGCATAAGCATAATCAGCCTTTTAATGTTCCTCCTGTCTTAATGGAATGGGCCGTAATCCACCACGTGGGTCCAGTGTGGGTTGGTGAATGTCACATGTCGTCGAATTTTTGGTTTTGGACATGCCGGTTTCCTTACGATGTTTTCCTTCACATTTTTGAGAGCAGTGGTGATGAAATTTACACAAAGTAATGCGCTTGGCTGGGTTTGAACCCGCGACTTACAATAAAATTTGTTAGTCGAGGCCATTACCACTCGGCCACCACTGCTCACTTTCGTATTATGAACGCTTTTAAATTCAATCATCAGTCGACTCCTTCGAGATTTTCTTCATTGGCTGGTTAAATATTTATCGAATTTTCACAGTTTCCCGCCTGGTTCACGCTTATGGCTCGCTCAGTATACGATTTCAACTTCACTTCGGAGAATGACGGGAAAACCGCACAGAATCTCCAGGGTAACATCGTAACCCTGGTACAAGGAAAAGTACTAGGTGGCAGCAGTAGTCTCCACCATATGATGCACACGAATGGTGATCCTGAGGACTATAACCACTGGGCAGAAATAGCCAAAGACGATAAATGGGCCTTCAAAAACATTCAGCAGTACTTTAAGAAAATGGAAACATTGATAAACCCAGAACTTATAACAGAAGAAGATTTAAAATTTCACGGTACCACTGGACCAATGAAAGTCGGGAAGGATGAATGTGAATCGAATCGGAAATATTTAGACGCATTCAAAGAGCTTGGTCATAATATCGTATCAGATATCAACTCACAGATTCCAGCTGTTGGCTATAGTGAGAATCTGTTCGAGATTGCTGATGAGGTACGCCAAAGCAGTGCTTATGGGTACCTAGGCAGAGCAAAGAATCGATCAAACCTGTGTTTATCACTCTTTACTACAGCTACAAAGATCTTGTTCGAAAACAACAAAGCGGTCGGAGTTCAAGTGACCACCTCCAGTGGTAAAACTATCAAAGTGTTTGCAGACAAAGAAGTAGTCGTATCAGCTGGCGCGATTAACAGTCCTAAGCTGCTGATGTTGTCTGGTATCGGACCAAAAGAACATCTCACTTCTTTAGGCATCGACGTAATTGCTGATCTACCAGTCGGGCAGAACTTCCAAGATCATGCGTGCGCTTCAATAATGTATCAGGTGGGCGAGTGTGATCCCAATCCACCAGCAGCAAATCCACGCAAGTTCCCGTCGCCATCTTTTAACGGATACGTGGCTCTTGACAACAAATACGCAGACTACGATACTATCAACTTAGAGTTTCAGTGTGGTTCAAGTGACCTCCTACAGTTAAGTGTAAACATGTTCAGTTACTCTTTCAACATCACAGACACATTCTACGAAGCTAGTAAAAATAGAAAAGTTATTTTCACTTTACTTGGTCTGGTGATGCCGAAATCTCGTGGGCATGTACTTCTGAAAAGCTCTAACCCTGCTGACAATCCTGTGGTTCATACGGGCATGTTTAGTGATGAAGAAGACATTGATTTGATTGCTAGAGCGTTCATGGACCATAACCGAGTTTTGGATAAAGGTTACTTCAAGAGCGTAAATGCTAAATTAGTTGATGTTGGTGTTTGTCAAGAATTTGAACTCGGCTCTTATGAGTATTGGAAATGCTATGCTGTGTCCATGTCTGCCACTATGTGGCACTATGCTGGTACTTGTGCTATGGGGACGGTATTGGATGGTGATTTGCGTGTGATAGGGATAGATTCTTTGCGTGTGGTAGACGCTTCTGCGATGCCGACTGTGATTAGAGGCAAGATCTATGCTGGAGTCATGATGTTGGCAGAACATGGCGCTGATATCATACGTAATTATTACAAAATTTAGTTGATGCAGGAATAACGAAAAAGAGAAACAATTGATACTCAAAATGGTTTTTAAAATAATTTATAACTTTGGAACTGTTAAAAATTATTATTTTTTAATATTTTTGCATGTTCGTTGAACTATACACTATTTGCTATATTTTTTTTATGTTCCTACCAGTGGCGTGCAGTGGTTCGAGTTGGGTAGGCCAGAAAATAATGTCCAAAAAAAATACATACCCCATTATTCAGGGTTGAAATGTGGTGTTTTTTTTATTTATTTATTTTAAATAGCCTATTTAAAAAAAAACTCATTTCATTAAAAATCAACCCTGAATAATGTGGTTATTTTTTTTAATTTATTTGGACATTTTCTCTGGCCTTCCCTAACTCGAACCACTGCACACGCCTGGTTCCAATGAGTATTTTCATGTGATTTAGTTGCGTTATTTACTACAACATTGTTTAATAGCAAGTACGCAATTTTTCATGATGTTTTTTTCTTTAATATTTTAAATAAATTTATGTTTCAAAACCCATGTTTTTATTTAATTATTCTAAATTAATTTTGTAATAATGACCACACCCTAAATACATTCCGAAATTAGTTAAATCTGTACCTATACAAAAGCGAACACACTTAACTTAAAAACTGACATGAACGGACCGATGTATAATCCAGTAACACACCACATGCATAAATAAACATTTTAACCTAAACAATGCAATGTACGCGTCTTATGAAAAAAACGAACACCGAATAAAAAATAAGTAACATTTAAAACACTTTAAATTGAAATAAAAACTCGTTTACGTAGTTCCACAACATTTTCCACTTCATTGTTTAATTAAAAGTAATTCAAAGAAAAACTAAGGAATATATTTTAAATTACAAAAACTTCCTCTACACTGGGGTATTTATAAACACGACTGTATGTTAAAAGTGGAACTTTTCAGTCCAACATCAACTTTGGTTCAAACGTTGGACACTATTTTAATCATGAAATTTATATTTTTCTGCCCACGGCAGAAAAATATAAATTGCCGTTGATTTCTAGATTTCCATCAGGAATTACTTAGTAACAGTTGTTTGGAGCGTTGAGTCTAAAGAAACAGAGAGCGTAACTGTGTTTGTGAACACACTTGTCTTGCGCTTTAAAATATTATATGCTTACTTGGTGGCTGAAATTCGGCCAGAGGATTATTTTCTATTTTTTTTGTCGCTGCTCGGTGCGGAAGAAGTCGTTTAACACTTTTAATGAACTTTAAGTTTCGAGCTTATTACTATGAACAGAATACAAATCCAGACTCCAGGCTACTATTGAGAAATTAAAGATTGAAGAGCCTACTTACTTTACCGGCTTATCCGGTACCAAAGTATAACCAAGAACGCAACAAGACAGTCAAAATTCGCTTAGTAAAACCATCACCAACGAAGATGTAACATTTTATTTATTCTGTCAAATAATAAAATATAAAGGGAGCAGAGAAAAACCCTTATCGTTCCCAGGAAACAGATAAAAAGGGGAAAAGTGCAACAAAAGGTAAGCAATACTGAAAGTATTTAGGACATCGTAACGTCACACAGAGAATCTAACTGGCGGTTACTAGAAGCGCCATTACAAAATGCATTTGTATCTGCACAAAATGCACTGACGTTTTAGTACGAGTTTTCAAAAGTTCGTTTAGTAAACGTCATTTTGTGCTATAAATGAATAAGAGCCGTCTGGTGACGGTAACGGAAAATAAATATTATTTTATCGCTAGTATTTGAAGTGAACGTGTCCGTATACAAAAGTGTTAGGTACTAAGGACACTGTCCATCATCTGCCAAGCCGTTACCCAACTATATTTGGATTACACTTTATCAGTATACAGCTGAATACGTGTCTGAAAGTATTGTCTATCTGACCACCTACCCAGCTACTGAGTAACAGGATCTCAACTCTTTCTTCTGACTACCCGAAATCACTATCAAAAACCAGCAAAGATCGACCACTTAACGAGCTTCTCAAAGCAAGGAGGAGTCTCGGTATGTGCTGGCGACCTATTATGACGTCTTAAATCCATCATGATGTGTGTCAGAGAGAGACGGAGTTACACAAGACGAATAGCACTATCTCTTTCCCTCACACGAATCATGATAGCATTGGCACTTCGTAATACGGCCACTGGTAACCAATTCTCGGATCTACCTCGGTAAGCATTGCTTAACCGTGAAATTTGTCTTGTACAGCAGTCTTCCTTTTTTCACGAATACTTTGACAGAAATTGGCAAGACTCATCAATTTCTATGAGTAAACAGTGACAAACTTGAATTCTGACAGTGCCGTTTCTAGCGGTGGTCACCAAGACATGTCTTTGCTCTGTGGTCAACGTAATGGGGAAACGCCTATCAATATTTTCGCAGCGCGTTCCAATTTCATGTGAAAATTGAAAATAATACAACATAAATGTAGTTAAGTTCGTTCATTGCAGTTTTCTTTGGGGCAGGCGTTTACTGTGTTATTAATACTTTTAATTATGTAAAAACTTGATATACAACTATATAGTTATAGTATAGTTACTTGTAAATGTATGTAAAAACTTGATGTAATGTTATTTCCTTGGCCCTTTAAAACGATTCAACTGTTCAATTTAGAAAGCCATAGGGTGGCAAATATGTTAGCTGTACTCCTAGTAATTGGTCACCCACCATTGCAATCTGGGCCCCAAGTCTGCTATTACAATTGGGTCAGAATAGTCTATCATTGATTTCATAATGGTTGATTTTAACAAGTTTGGTAATCTACTAATATAAAAGTGTCATTATGACTTTTAAATGGTAAACCACTGACACTCCATTGAAAGAAATGGCATAGAATGGTAATCTTGTCCGTAATGACAATTGAATGACAAACGTATGCGGTAATCTGCTAAAATTTTGACAGTTCCTTCGATCCGTAACCTACCTTTAGAACGTCGTTGTGTAGTAATTTCTTTTAATAACTCGCTTATCAAAAAGTAGTAGTACGAGACCATTGACTGACCAATGATCGACCATTATGAATTTAACAGATTACGAACTTTTAGAAAATGACAATGGGATCGTGTTGGAATGACAAATTTATAAAAATAGCAGACTTGGGGCCCTGGTAACTAGGCTGGCCATCAAGGCCCCAAGTCTGCTATTTTTAAAAGAGATTAGCCAAGTACGCAAGAAATATTATAGTGCACAAGACTGTGATCAAGCACAGGTGTATTCTTTGTTACCTTACTCTACAATTCAACGATGGGACAGCAATTTTATACGACCGGGTAGGAGGCGCACTGTCAAAGGCTTTACGTTGTTTCAAAGACATGGGAATGTCACACTTCCAAAACCTGCTCTGATCCTGAGAAGTCCCTAATGGAGTAAAGTAGATAAAATGTTTTGTTTGATCTGGGAATCAAACAGTCCCGCTTACGACCATCAAATACTATGATTCTGGGCTTTTTCTTCTGGCTATCTGCTTATAGAACAACAATAGTTTTTTTTTTTATCTATGGATAAAATACAGAAATAGAACTGGGTAAGTTATTTAAATTATGTCTCAACTATTAAAAAATTGAAATAAAAAAATCTGCTCTTTTTTCGAGAACATCTTTGTAATTACTCGTAGTGTTACGTTAAGTTACTACAGGTTGGCATGCCACTGTGGATAAAAGCCTCATTTAAAATTTTAGACTAAATAAATAAAATTAAAAAAGTTCAGTCAGATTCGTTCTAAATTCAACTGCGTATATCTCTTCGTCTTAGACCGATTATTAAGAGGCGTCAATATTCAATTTCAATCCAATAAAAATAAAACACCATGTAAAAACTAACTATACGTTTTATGTAAACACAGAAACGTGTATAAAAACAGGCAATACCGCTATCCTCGCAAAGAACGAATACATACATACGACTGGGACTCCACGTGAGTAAGTACATAAATATATTAGTCTGAATTTTTATTATAATTTTTGATTATATAATTAGAAATTAAATCTCGTTTGTGGAACTATTGCACTTATTACCAGATTTTGGGCATTGATCTAGCAAAAAAAAAACTGTAGTTTATTCCAAATTTTATTTTTGTTTGTAAGCGGGCATTAGGAGGAACACGGGTGGATTTTAGTCAGTAAGAGTCTGACACTCCCTTCCGCTCCGCCCAGAGCGGGAGAAGTCATTTGATTATTTCTTTAATCTATCTGACACAGTATTTCTTATTTCTAAAAAAGAAAACTGAATATGACAATATATTATGTAGGTACTAATTTACTTCTTTAACGATAAACTTGGCTTTCCCATGCTCATTAAAATAACGAATAAAGGTTTTATACCATCTTTTCATTAAAAAGACCTATCGTTTAGCAAAAACCGCACAGTTTCTGTCACAGTCGACTGGCCTAGGTTCAGTGAACCAAAATGAACCTAAGGTTATGTAGAGAGTTAAAAACAATAGCAAGAAAAATTCCCACGATTGTTTGAAAACACACACAGTCAACCCCAATCAATTATAAACCTCAAATCAAAAGCCATACAGTTCAAATTTCTGTATCATAGCATCTCTAATCAGTTCAAGCAATTATAGGCCGTTTATCGTTTGCAATATAGAGTATTTTCGTTTGAGAGCTTGTTGTAAGACAAGCAGGTTACCGCATTCTCATAAGAATTATATATGCGAGATTGTTAAAAAGTTGTCTCGTTGAAAAGTCGAAGTAAAAATTATACGAGTAGAAACTTCACAGACGTCGTTAGTCGACTTAGACACAAGATATAGGTACTTATCTACGCAATATTTTGTGGCTAGGGTCACCTAGTGTGACGTCATCTGCCTAGCCTTTTCCCAACTATAACGAAGTCAGCTCCCAGTCAAAGTAAATGCAGTTGAATACCAGTATTTTAAGTGGAGCGGCTGCCTACTAGACCCACCCATTAACTGGGCACGGTACTTCAAGGCAAGACTGTAGTCAGATTTACTGACTTCTGACAATCTTTGAAAACGGCTTAACGTGCTTTTCGAGGCACAGAGGATAAAGGGGCATGGTATATGAAGATGGTCACCCATCCACAGATCAACCTCGGCAATCGTTTCTTAACCTTGAAAATCGATCCGTGCGCCTGTAATTATTAAGCCACGAACGCCTCTGTGATCATAGTAGTCACTTAGTGTGTTTAGGCCCTTAATTATAATTATTCAAGTTCACAATCTAAACTTGTATAATGAAGAGGTCAAATTGTTTGTTTGTCATTATTATGTTAGACAGAGGTCAATGAACCTGCCTAAGCGTTCTCCCAACTATACCGTGGTCTACTTCCAGTCTGAATGGATGCAGCTGAGTACCAGTCTATACTAATATTATAAAGAGGAAAGATTTGTATTTGTGTGTGTGTGTGTGTATGTTTGTAATGAATAAACTCAAAAACTACTGTGCCGATTTCAAACTTTCTTTCTCCATTAGAAAGCTACATTCGCCCGTTTTTTTTTTTTGGATGGGATATCATCAAATGTCTTCTCCGGCTCTGGGCGGAGCGGAAGGGAGTGTCAGACTCTTACTGACTAAAACCCACCCGTGATCCTTCTTGTGCCCTTTGCGTTCGCACGGAAACGGGGACTATGCGGGTAAAACAGCGGGGCGCTGCTTTTATATGAAGCCACATTTTATCTGACTTTCACAATCCATTAACAAGTTAATACCATACCCCTTGGCAAGACCGGGGTCAGTTTTTCTGGGTCCTAACTACATGTAACGACTATCGAAGATCTACAAATGACAGCCAGGACCATCGGTTATATTAAGATGGTCACCCATCCACAAACCGACGTCGGAAAGTGTTGCTTTACCTTCAAGATTTGTTATGGATAGGTTGTTATGAACATTAGTTGATATTTATTATTTTATTGGTATTTATTTGTTTCTTTTTAATATGTATGTATCCCGTGTGTGTATCACAGGCCCTATCAGAACACCAGCGCTGTGGTATTTATCAATTGATTAAATATCGCAGCATATGCTGAGATAGGGACCTTATTTGGCCTCGCAGTTTAAATCTAATATTAAGCTATTAATTACATTTTTTTTATCTGTTTTGTGCGAGTCCTAAATAAACATTTTCCTTTCAAGATCAACCCGGATGACTGTTAGTATTTAGTCACGAGCTACTCAGAAAATTAGTCATATTAAATTGGATACATATGGCGATAACTTATCCTATCGCGCTGAGCGTGTTACAAGCGTTGCTTACCCTTGAAGACCATCGCGTGCTGCTGTTATTATTTATCCAAGAGCTCCTCATCAGTTTAAAGACAGTATACTCGTTCATATAAACAGTACAGTGAGTACCATGAGCTTATTAGAAGTTTACCTTTGCTGGTAATACTTGGTTCTATAACTAGTATACTTGGTGCATCGTCCACATCATCAACAGCCTGTTGCAGTCCACTGCTGGACATAGGCCTCTCCAATTGCACGCCACTTAGATCTATTTTCGGCTTCTCACATCCAGTTTCTGCCAGCCGTCCTGCGCAAATCGTCACTCCACCGTGCCTGAGGACGTCCTATACTACGTTTGCCGAGACGCGGTCTCCACTCTAGAACTCGTTTACCCCAACGGTTGTCGGTTCTTCGACTAATATGGCTAGCCCACTGCCACTTCAGCTTACTAATCCGGTGGGCTATATCGATGACCTTGCTTCTCTGACGGAACACCTCATTTCTGATGCGATCCCTCAGAGACACACCGAGCATAGCCCTTTCCATAGCCCGCTGAGCGACTTTGAGCTTGTGGACCATACGAGCCATCGTCCACATATGAAGTATTTTTTGTATACCTACCAAATATTGTAAAACATTTATTTGAAACGAGTAACTATGAAGTTTCTTGTCCGTTCTTCTCCATAAGAATCTACCTTTGCGAATGGACGCTAGAGTCACTTAATTATGATAACTTTTCTGATGACGTTCAAAAGTGCCGTTTACTGGCCTAATTGAATTAAATGTTTTAACTTTGACTTTGATTTACACAAAGCCCTTTATTTCAAATAGACCATTCACAAACACTTTTGTACTGTCGAGACAAGTCAGATGGTAGATCTGTGGCGAGATAGAACGTATCGAGAAGCAAACAAGTATATTAAACTACAGCAAACGCTCCCTACTACGTCACCATCATAAGCTAACACTGCTACACAGAGGGTAGCATGACGTGCACACACGAGGGAACATCTCGAGACAAGTCTGACGTTAGATCTGTGGCACGGCGAGTTTGAACTGGTCGTCACTTACATTCGCTGTGTAAACTCTACTGGCCGCGTGAGTGAGAGGAGGGCGCGGTAGCGGGTTTTAGGTACTTATATTTCAGAGGATTTCGATGAGGAGAAAAACGTTACTGACGGAAGGAAAACGGATAGTTAGAAGCAAGGAAAACTAAAATCAGTCTTGCCAGAAGATAACGTGTTACCAGTGCCGCCTGTAACCTATTGCGGGGAGAGAGAATAAGCACGTCCCCTATGAAACAAAGACTTTTTTCTGGGATTTTGAGGACATTTTTTATGTGTAAAATAATTTTCTAGACGTTTTTCGAATTTCGTAATGTGTACATTTTATGTTTCAATACTAATCTAAGTTTATACGCTTAAAATTAACTGAAATCTTCCTAACTAGAATATGGTGTCGAATAATTCGTCCGCATCGCTATCGACGGAAAGTAAGATGTGGTCTCTTAACAAAACAGAATAGGTAGCTGATGATTTAAAACTCAATAATAACAGTTATTCATTCATAGGTACAGTCAACACCACATTTTACCTACATACAAAATGGAATCAAAATGTTGTCAGTTTCAAACCTATCTGATTATGTTCTTTTAAATATATAGACCTGACATAGGCAGACAGTTAGAAATAACTAGCCTGTTCCCAGCCACAAACAACTCTTAGCTGAGTACCAGTATTTTGGCTGACAATATTTATCAATCCCGCTACCTCTTATAACAAACACCAACAAACAAGATGTTATTGTACATTAATGGCGTCTAAAACCGGGCAGAAGCGTGGGTGAACCGTTCCGAACCACGCACTACATCACGCCGTATCGAATACTGGTCGGGCCGATAAACATTCGGGCAGTGTGTTATGGAAAGTAGGAAGGACCAGGGCGTCATAAAATCTTAGAAGATTGAGAGTCTTGTCCAACAGCATGACATAAACTTCCTTAGGGCCTAAACCAAGTGACATTTTAACAGCGATTGCTGAAGTTTCAAAATAGGGGACTAGCTTCTTCCCGCGGCTTCGCCCGAATGACAGTCGAAGTTAATTAATGTTGTATGAAGTTATTTATATTAATTATTTATTTATTGAACACGTATTGTATTAACTTACTTACGCCGTCAGACGCCAGTATGGAGTAAGTAGATGTGAATGAAGAGATTACCTGAAAAAGATAGGACAAATAAGTAAATTGTAAAACAAGAGCTTTTTTTCTCAGACACTCATATTGCTGACATGGCAATGAGGAGCCTCGGATGGATGACCCATCCAAGGAACGATCACAAAAGGTGTCGCTTAACTTCGAAAATCGATCCGTGCGTCTTTTTTTTTTTTATTTAACTACAAGCTTCTCAATTTAATTTCGTCAACAAATGTCCTTCTTTTTTTAAAAAAAAAAAAATAATTTGTATTCTAATTTCAATTTCATCAATTCAGTTCAGCTTCACTTCAAAATAAAGGGGCTTTCCCAGGAATTGCCATTTTCCGATGTTCACCTAAAAAGACTTAAGGAAATTAATTACATACAGCACTCACTAAAACTAATGAATTTCCAGGAATGTTCTCTGAGCACAACATTATTAGTTTTATGTAAAGACTATCAAAGTACCAGGAACACAGAATCACCGAGTAGTATTATTCTCAATACGCTGATGTCCATCCACACTACATGCTTGGGTATTATGACGTCATCGTTTGAGGTTCGAAAATTTAATTTAAACTTTTGAATTTTGATTTAGAGCGATGACACTGAGAATATAAAAGCAAAAGTCGAGGTGACATTATAAAATTGGACAAGCAGTTTTTTAGGTTGTGTAACAATTTTAAGTAGAGCTACATAGGGCAACGTAAATACACACACAGAAAATGTAGGACAAACTTAGAATAAAGAAAAAAAAAGTATCTATCTAGTCTATTTTCTCCCACAGAAAGAAGGAAAGAAAACACGTTAATTGCGCTCGAAATGATGCACAAAAGTTACAATATTAAAAGAACACAACCTATCAACTAACTGAATCAAACAAAAACCAGTTTCATTGTCAGACCATGTCAGGGGCATTAGCTCGACTTTCCCTCCCTCCCTTCTCTTATTCTTTTCAACACAACTGGGTCCTTTGTTAAAACAGGCTAGTCTATTTCGGAAGGAATGGAGTTCGCCCCGTCATTTTTGCCTCGGTCGGAAGCGATTCAGCATGGCATGGTCTTATTACTATTTTTTCGTCCAAAATAGCCATTTAAAATCAAAGTAAACTAGTTTAATTTTTACATCATCAGAATACCACTTGCACGATTAGAAGCTATCAGAATACCAGCGCTGTGACTTTTTTTTTTAATATCGCTGCATAATTATGCTGAGATAGGGACCTTTTTGGCCTTACACTGATAAAACTGATACTGTTAGCTTTTGTTAACGTTTTACAAAAAAAAAAAAAGTTTTAATTCCTGACCATATTTTCAGCAATGAGGTACTGCCTTTGGAAGCGCAGTTTAATATTCGAATAACTGCTAAGGGTACGTATACATAGGTAGGTCGAGACAACAGTACCGAACCGGCCCGATTTCGTTTATAAGGGATGTTTTTCATTATTTACTCCGTCTGATAACGCCTACACCCTTGCTGTTTTAAACGGAGAGAGATTTTTTTAATGTTTAATTTTGTATTTTTTCTTTTTTTTTTCTGTCGTGGTTAACCGCAGGTCGGATGTTTTCGTACGTTGTGTACGGGCCTTATTAAGGGCCGGAAATGTTGTGAGAGGCTACAATTATCTGTTTCATAATATAGGAACCTAGGTATCGTTCATAGTACAAATTCTTTTACCTACCCTAAAGGTGGGTTATTAAAATGTGCGAAAATTAATCGTAATTTTAATGTATAAAGGGGTGAAAATCTTTTAATGTCAGACAGATGGTCAGATAGGCTAGGTATACATATAACTGTGTACAGGCCCCATTGACCTCTGTACAAATATTCGTCAAATACTGTTAGAACAAATTTTAACAAAATTAATTTTTTTTTAAAACTCACTTTCGCATCTATAATATTACTTAAGATAGTTAGGATTCTTTTTATACTTAACTAAGTATAAAGTTATGTGATTAAAAATATCTACTAGTAACTGTAGTATAGTTTTAATCACTTAATTCTCACTCAAATCTATACTATCTATACTAATATTATAAAGCTGAAGAGTTTGTTTGTTTGTTTGTTTGAACGCGCTAATCTCAGGAACTACTGGTTCGAATTGAAAAATTATTTTTGGGTTGAATTGATCATTTATCGAGGAAGGCTTTAGGCTATATATCATCACGCTTAAGCCAATAGGAGCGGACCAGCGATACAGAATGTTTTAAAATCGGGGATTCCACGGGGACGAAGTCGCGGGCAGCAGCTAGTCACTTATATAAGGCATTGGTTGTACTATGCGAGTCCCAATTTTTTTATTTATTCTTAAAGTATAGCCAAAACAGAGGTGGATGCGATAATAATCACTGAATGTCGACACTGACAGTACCTACTTTAGTTTTGGAATAACATTTACAAAAAAATAAAACTATACTATTTATGGAATCTGTGTTATGATTTAATTCACTAAAACGAAAGCTCTTTCCACAGCATTTAGCAGGTCTGTTCAATTTTTTCAGTACAATCTTCGTTATTTTTCAGATGTTCTCACTGCGAACTGATTCGCGCCTTTCTAAGTACCAACCCACATTTGCACCCAAAAAATCAAATAAGTGACCTTCTTCCACTCAAAATAAGGTTACAAATCACTTTATCGAACCACAGAAAAAAATATGCCCGACCATTTTCATATAATTTTGATTAAATTAAAAAAAAAAAGCAGGAGAGTGAATATTTTTCTTTGTAATGGGCACAGTTTATCAGGGGATGAATACATAAAGCCTGTACCAACATACGTCGGAAAGTAAATTTAATTCGTTTTTTAGTGGGTTAAGGGATGAAATAGCGTGTAAGGGTGAAATTAATTGTTGTTTAACTTTTCAAATAAATGTAAATGTTTACCATTTTGGGGTATGAGGCCGTTTGATTACCTTAACAGTAAAGCAATTAAAACTTTTTAAGCTAGTTTTCTATCAGTAAATCTGCCTTTTCTCAACTATCTTGGGATCGGCATGAAGTCCATGATGCTGAGCAGAGTACCAGAATGTTACGCGTAGAATGATTATCCACCTGAGCTCTCCGGCCTAGTAACGGGATCGCACGATGTTCTTCGGAAAAACCAAAGTCAGATTTTCTGTCTTCTAAATCAAACGACGACTAAAGATGTCCAAATGACTACCAAGGCCTCAAGTCTGTTATTACAATAGTATCAGGATGGTCTATTATTGATTTCATAATGGTTGATTTTAACAAGTTTTGGTTATCTAGTAATATAAAAGCATCACTATGACTTTCCAATGGTCAACCACTGACACTCCATTGAAAGAAATAGCACAGAATGGTAATCTCGTACATAATGACAAATTAATGGCAGACGTATGCAGCAATCTACTAAAATTTTGACACGTTCCTTTGATTATTGACCTACCATTAGAAAGTCATTGTGCAGTCATTGCTTTTAATAGCTCGGTTACCAAAAAGTATTACGAGACCATTGACCGACCAATGATCGACCATTATGAATTTAGCAGATTACGAACTTTTAGCAAAATGACAATGGGATCGTGTTGGAATGACTTTATAAAAATAGCAGACTTGGGGCCGTGGTTCCCACTCACTAGGCGTTTACCGAGGAACGGTGGAATCTCGGTATATAATGGACCTGAGACTAAGTGACGTTTGGTTGCTGTCACATGACTTCAAGTTTTCAGGCCTGCACCCTTGCAAAGATAAAAAACCAACTGCAGCCCCAAATCATTGAAGATCTAATTCAAGTTTAGGCGCTTCACACGCCACCCACTTCAACAAACAACAAAAATTAATTCCAAATCACAAATACACAATCCTACTTGACCTACTGTGATCAAACTCACTCAACTACACAATAAAAGTCCTCTTTTCGCGTAAAAGCAAAAAATAATCGCTGCCTAAAAAAGACGTCACGTTCCGCCAATATTTCAGTTATTGGATAAAATTTAGACATAATAGTTCGAACGTGATCGCCGATAGGCGTTCTGTAGCATACGCTATCAAAATACGCTACACAAAATGTACATTTTATATAGATTCAATTGATAGAGTGACCTATTGGTTCAATAAAATGTGCGAAAGCACGAATACATTTTTTTGTGAGAGCCCCTGACATAAATGTTCCGTTGAAACAATGATTCTGAATTCAACGACGAAATTCAGTAGGTACATGTTTTTTTAAGAGGTGTAAAAGGGACTGAAGAGGTTGTGTTACCCGTATTTCAATTCATGGTAAGCGTGAATTTGAAATTACAAGTTGTTCCACTGCAATTAATAATAAAATATATTTTGATGTGCTTTTTTAAAGAAATATTTAAAAATGTAAATTAGTAACTAACTAAGTTAAATGAATAAATAAAAGTAAATCTTGCTTATATTTAACTATAACATTTAACTCAACAAACTTCATACTAAATCTACCAGGCATGCATGTCATCTAAAGAGTTATACGGTTGAAACTGCAAGTCAGCTGCGGGCTTGCAATAAGACGGATTATGTTCTGACATAGCACTGCAGTAGTACTAGGTCATCAGAGACTCTTCAGAGCTATTCAAGTTTAGAGATCTCTTGAATTATTCTTGAGCTAACGTTATAAGGATTTCCAAAGCAATTTCTGGAGTGACCTCGATAGATTTAGCGGACACCATTTGTTTTTCCGTGACACGCACGATACTTTTCTTTTTTATGGCGGGTAAGTCATCTAAAATCCGTAACCAGTTAGGGATACTGTATTGAGCAGCAAAAATACAAAAGTGTGCCTGCCTGGTTAGTGTAATAAAATAACAAAGGTTGGTTGGTGTATACAAATTAACAAGTTCATATACCGTAGAACGGGGTGGATAGAAATGCAATGAATAAAAACAAAACTTTAATTGGAATTTTCGCTTAAATACCATATTAACAGTTTCTCATAAAACATCCACTAGAAAAAACAAATAATTGATTAAATATTATAAAGCTGAAGAGTTTGTTTGTTTGTTTGTTTGTTTGTTTGTTTGTTTGTTTGAACGCGCTAATCTCAGGAACTACTGGTTCGAATTGAAAAATTCTTTTTGGGTTGAATAGACCATTTATCGAGGAAGGCTTTAGGCTATATATCATCACGCTTAAGCCAATAGGAGCGGAGCAGCGATAAAGAATGTTTTAAAATCGGGGATTCCACGGGGACGAAGTCGCGGGCAGCAGCTAGTAATTGATTAAAATATTGGAGTTTTTAATTTCTGCAAGCAATATTTAAATAACGAGAAAATTCAAGTAAAAGTTTCGTTTTTATTCACCCCTGCATTTCTATTCACCCCGTTTTACCGTAGGCACTTTTCATTCTGATGGTACCACAGTACGATCTACATATAAATAAATAAGAGTTGAAAACCATATTAAATAAATAGCAGATATTATTAATGTCAACTGCTCAAAACAGTCCATGACAAACATAACTCTATTTTCACGTCTGAATAAATATACGAAAGCCGCAAAGGATTCCAAAATGTGTACAGCTTGAACCAATATGTACGCAGCCCAAACACTTCTCGTAGAACATGGGGTACCAGGCGCCCATAACCCTCTAAGAGATGTATTTAGAAGTGCAAGTCAGCGAAGAGACGACACGACCGGACCGAGTGCGCTCGCTCTAAGATATATTATGTGCTGACACGGCGTTTCTTCCTCACGTGTTATAGAAAAGAAGCTTCTAGTATTCAGGTAGCTAGATTTTACTGGCCATTTTGTGGGCGAATTAGATTTTTATTATTAAAATGGTGGTGCTTTCAGGTAAGTGGAAAACTTGAATCTTTTTGCCTATTGCATCGATACGATCGCTACCGTTCCTGAAGTCTTGGTAACGTAGTTTCATTTATAGTGAAATTATTCAGGAGTGTGGGAAAAGGGGAATGGAATATTTTATTATTTCGTAATTTTCCTCTTGTGGATAATAGTAATTAAAATAATGTGTAAGTGTTGACCATAGATATTTCATGTTTATTGCTCGAACAATATTCAAAATCACGTCCCCTCAACTCTAAATCGAGTAAACACAAACGAAATAGAAGATACCGAATTTTATTCTGCCAATGATTGAAACCAAAGGCCTTATCGAATCCATGGCGTCAGCGCCAATTTGCTTTTGCGTCCCATATACACCTTATTCCCTAGACTGAAATGCCAATTTCATTTAAAAACCTGAAATTGTATTGGTGTCCCGAGATGTACCGAAGATTTTTTCATTTACACTCAAAGTGCTCTTTATTACCTGAGAATAAGGATAGTTTTCGTTTACATCATGAGTATTTAACGGTTGTTTTGCAAAATGGAGGAACAAATCTCAATTTTCGGTTGAAACAAACGTTATTCTTAAAGTATTAGGGGTTGTTTTTGTTTGTTTAGAATTAAGATTAATATTGTCGTTGGGGATCGCTTTGTTTCTTCTAAATTAGGTCACGTTCGAACGAAGGCACGGCTGCATCCAGCCTTTGAACTAATGTAATACATTATAGTTTCACATTGATTCGTTTTCTGGAGAATTACATTTCGCCCTTGTCTATGACGAAAAGGATTTGTTTGTGTTTCAAAAGTGAGATACATCATACTACAGACAGGGGCAAGACACGCGAATAATGTTTTAGCTGTTCCATTCTGTGTTTGTGTCTCGAGGAATGCCAAAAGTTATTTAATGTAGTTTTAAATTTACTGGTAAAACTTACGCTTATGAGTAACAAAATAAGGGCAATGAAACGTTTTCACAGATAGAATAGAATATACAAACTAAAACAGGAATATTTGAGACGGTAGACAAGTCAAAATGTCTTCAAAGGTAATGCGTTAAGATTATATGATTTTATACTTTTATGGTCGTCAAATTTTACTGTACATTTATCTTAGAACATTCTGCTGTGTTTTATCATCGTTTGACGTGTTTAAAATAATAAATTCTCAATCTATAAAATATTTTTATCTCTTATCGGTTCTTAAAATTCCTAAAGTTTGTATTTTGTGTCAGTCATATACACGCTGTACGTGCGAGACTATACAACGTTTCTTTTTTATTTATAATTATGCACTTTTATTTTTAATTGTTTGTATTGAATAAGCTCCGAAACTACTGGACTGCAATTAACCATTTTTCACCAATGAAAAGCTACGTTATCAGCGAGTAACATAGGCTATATTTTATCCCTATCCATCGGGAACAACACGGGCGAAACCGCGGGACGCTGCTTCTATAGAAATATAAATTTCAAATTTGAAAATGAAAACAATATATCTAGTTTTAATTTCCGCGAATATGGACGCCACGTCACGCACGCCACGTCACGTCACGTGTCGTCACGTCGCTGGTAAAAATTGTAGCAACGTAGTGACGTCACGTGAGTTTTCAACGCACTGTATCGTCTTCATTTTTTGTTTACGTGAAAAAAGAAAAAATACGTGTCCAATATTTTTTGTAAATCTATCAGACGGACTAATTAGATTTTTACAGTAAAATACCCTATTACATTGATTGAATGTAAGCAAGTAATGGGACTTGCATTCCATTAATTCAATTAGAAATAAGTTTGATTAAGTACAGTGCAAGTGATTTAGTCTCGTCGGTAGAGCAGCGTCGTTGAAATTTGAATTGGAAATTCCATTAACTGACTGACTGTATTTTAGTGAATAGCCATGTTTTGTGAAGTCGGTTAAAACCGTTGATTTAGATGTATAAGCGTTTTGTATATAGTACTCGCCCCGCGGTTTCACCCGCGTTGTTACCGTTCCCGTGGCAATACGCTTATAAAATATAGCTTATGACACTCCACAATAACGTAGCTTTCTATTGGTGAAATAATTTTGAAAATGAGTTCAGTAGATCCAGAGACTACCCCTTATAGCGTCACAAACTCACAAACGTTACCTCATTATAATATTATAATATAGATTGTGTCTCAAACACGAATTTCATAAAACTAAATAGATTTTTGATTGAGATAGAAATAATAATGAAGATGCGAGCAACTTTACGCACGTAAAATACTAAATACAAATAATTAATGATTAAACGAACTTACCTGTAAGCGAAGTTCGATCATAATTATACGAAGCGCTTCGTCCGAAGAGATTATAACACAATGTAGTAACACATAAGTGACACCACTCAGACACTGTAGTTGAGAGTACCTACCTACTCATTTTTTTTTTTTTTTTTTTTGCGGGTATATCTTCTTCTGCTTTCTTAATAGTCCGCTTGGAATCTCTTGTCATTTAGTTTAGAGAATAAGCGTTATTTGATATTTCCTGAAGAGAAATAAGGGCTAGCGTAAGCGTGGGAGGGAGGGACCTAATCTCTTCGGACGAAGCGCTTCGTATAATTATGATCGAACTTCGCTTACAGGTAAGTTCGTTTAATCATTAATTATACTAACGCTTCGTCCTCGAGATTATAACACAATGTAGATTTTGAGAGTTGCCTTCTGGAAATATTAACAACGCAATGTTATAATTTTAGAAACATTTATTCTGGTAACAATGTTTTCAAATAACAAAAAAGAATCAAATCTTAATTTATAAAGATTTCGGTAATTAATGATTAACACAAATACAGTTCTATGATTATTAATTAATCTGAAAAATGAATTAATTCTAATTTTGTGCATGAGTACAATTTATTCTTAGTGAATAAGTTGCAACAGCGACAATTATTGAGGAATCTATTGATTGATTATTGACCTTGCTAAGGAACATTCATCTGAATCAGTGATAGTGCGATTATAAAATCTAGCAAACGTCTCAGAACTACCGCTCCAGCTGGCAGTCCTGTGAATTTCGTCGATACTGACTCCGAGGGCATGCGCACGCGAAGTGGCTGCGTGACGCGTGCTGTGCGCCGAGAACATTGACACATCTAACCCACTATCGCTTAAAGTGCATTTAATCCAGCGGCTAAGTGTTTGCGGACTTACAGAGTTGTGTGGCTTTTTTGGATTAATAAAAAGGGTGCCAGATTTACGAAGATCTTTTGTTTTATTTACGTAAAACACTAGCGTGTTAGCGGGGCATATTTCTACACTTTCATTAAAAAAGGGTAAAGTTAATAGGGGTTGTTTAGACCCTACTCGAGAAGTTTTTATCAAATCGGGAATTTTTATAATAATTTTGGATGGCATTATATTGATATTTTCTATACAAATTTTCGACAGAGTTTGAACCCTATGAGCCGTGGTAAGGGCTAGTAATGTTGCACATTTTTTAGAAATTTCTACAAGTGACAGTTGTTCATTTGGGTATTTCGACCGTAAAAAATTTAGCACACAGTTAGTATCCCACGTTACATTATATTTCGGCTTAGGTGGTCGTAGGCGAAAAACACCTTTAAAAAATCTGTGAATTCGATCGTCTTTAGAAATATTTGGGCCCAAAATCAGTGATAAAGCTGATCGATATGAATTTAAGCTTCCATATTTACTACCTTTGTTAAAATTTTGCGTAAGAAAGTATATTACTGATGGAACCGAGGCCTTATAGTAATTGATACCTTTTTCTATGCAAAAACACCACCATTTTTTTAGACATACGTCATATTGCTTCATCGAGTTATCTGATAAAGAAGCCATCATGATATTTATCGAGGAAGGCGGCAGGCATCGTCGTGAAAACGCCTCCCGGATAACACCCCGGCAACCAGGGTAAGCGTCAGGTGCACCTGCCGGTTGCTGGAATGAGATATTAAGAGATTTTCATTAGGGGTAAATATAATTGGGTCTGATATAAGCAGGGACCTATATAAGGGATACCACGGCTGTGTGGGCCATAAGGGAGCAATAAAAATTCCTTGAGCTTTGTCATTAATTATTTTCCTTAGACTTTTTAAAATAACAGAGAAAGGGGGAAAAGCATAAAAATAATATAGACCCCAATCAATTGTAAATGAGTTTATCGCGTATGCGTCCGGATCTTTATGCCAGGAAACGTATTTCGCACATTTTTTGTTGATGCGGCTGGCAAACAAATCTATATCGGGCTGCCCAAATTTACACTTAAGAGTTTTAAAAGCCCCCTCTGACAACTCCCATTCTATGTCTGGGTGACTACGACGCGACTCGGCGTCCGCGATGCTGTTATCACAAGATCGTATGTAGGACGCGAATATATAAAGTTTTCGTTCTTCACACCACTTCCAAATCTCCCTTGACATATCGGTTAAGTGGGGAAATTGAACCCCGCCCATGCGATTGATGTATGCTATAGCAGTCGAATTGTCTATACGAAGTAGTACCTGACAGTCGTATAAATCCTTAGCAAAAAGTTTTAGAGCGATGAAAGCGGCTAATAATTCTAAGTAATTTATGTGCTTATCGCGTTCGCTATTTGACCACTGACCACTTGCATTTTCACCATCACAGGACGCGCCCCATCCCGTTGTTGAGGCGTCAGAAAATATTTCGATGCAATAGTTGTCGTCTCTAATACGGTGCTTCGAATTATCAATAACCTTTAACCACCAATGAAAATCAGGCAGTAATGAATCAGGGAGAATCATTTGTTTTTCATAATTTTCATTGCCCCGAAGATTCAAGAATTTGCAACGCTCGAATTGTTTAATGTGTACCCATCCATATTCCACAGCTGGGCAGGCAGACACTAAAATACCTACTAATTGTGCGAAGTTTCTAATTTTGCATTGTCTCATGGTAATAAATTTACGGATTTCGTTTTTTATACGCGCTTTTTTATCTATGGGTAAACTTATCTCTAAATTGGATGAATTTATAAGTACTCCTAAGAATTTACACAAAGTAGACGGATACATACTGCTTTTATCATCATTGATAATAAAGCCTAAGGAACAAAGTAGTTTCTTTGTGATTGCAAGATTTGTTTTGCAATTTTCGTAGGTATCCGCTAATAATAAAAAATCGTCTAGGTAGAGGGTAGATAGAAAACCCGCGGACCGCAACAATTTCACAACCGGTTTCATTATTTTTGTAAACAAGTATGGAGCTGTATTCAAACCGAATGGCAAGGCATTGAATTCGAATAATTGACTATTAAAAGAGAATCTAAGATATTTACGGGAATCTTCATGAATTTTGATAGCAAAATAAGCGTCTTTTAAGTCTAAGGTCGTCATATAGCAGCCCTTAGTAACGAGTTTTATAGCGGTTCTTAGGTCCTCTAATTTAAAATGGTGTGTATTAATAAACTTGTTTAAATGTTTGAGGTTTAATATAAACCTCATTTTCCCATTTGGTTTAGGAGTAAGGAACACGCTGGATACGAATTGGCCTGGGCACGGGTCACATTTCGATATAGCTCCTATATCTAGTAGGCTACTGATTGCATCTGAAAAATAAGTAAACTCAGAAATCGAATAACTTTGCTCTGCAGGTACTTCCTTCTGGAATACCTGAGAGGAAAATGTAAGTTTATATCCGTCGATCCACGACAGTATTGATTGATCACTCGTTATAAGCGACCATTGTTTGTAAAAGTATGACAAACGACCGGCGTACTTAACTGGGTCTAGTAGCGGCGGTGCGGCTGATGTTGTGGCGGCAACTTCTTCAATGAGCTGGCGGGCGGTGGCGGCTGCCGCGTTGACGCAGGCGCACGGCTCCTCGGCGCGGCTGCCAGCGGCCTGCGCGGCGCTGGAGCAGGAGCTCGTCGGTTTAAATGCCTCTGAGGCATTGGATTGTTTGGTCGATGGCCTTTGTTGACGGCATCGGGCTTCAGTTCTGTACCTGACTTTGCTACGGCTTTAGCCGATTTTATTGTCTCCGATAAATTTTCGCCGAATAAAAACTCATCTATTTTGGTTCCACCTAAGGCATCCTTCATGTCCCTTTTTAGCGCAGATAAAATAAAGTTTCTGCGAGTAATTGAGTCGTAGTGTTGGATATCGCAAAGGATTCGCGTAGCGTCCATAAGCTTGGGTAGTAACTCGTTGTTTTTTGAAATGAGTTGAGTTGTGATTACTTGGCCCAAGCAGGAGATAGCACTCGCCATCTGATCCTGTTTGACGACTATGGCCTTATCACGCTTCGATGCGGCTTCGGGTATTGCAGCTTTCAGCTCAGCGTTCAACGCCGGGGCCGCAATACAACGACAGTTTGATGGGACCAAGTATTTAGCTACTAATGCTTTTCTATAATCCTTGTCGAGACCCTCTGTAGCGATGTGCAGGAAGCGTTTAGTTACTTCTTTATGTAACTCTGGTCCATACTTAACAGATGTCGACGGGTCTTCCCCCAGGATGATCATCGTATCCTGGTCTAGGTCCGCGTCGATGATTTCATCTGACGCTTCTTGTGAGGTACTAGGCTTGTCCAGCAAAGCAGGGTCGGTTAATACGACCGGATCCTGTGATACCACGGGATCAACTGAAGTAACTGGATTAACTAAGTCATCTGGAATCGCGGTAGTCTCCTCGGATGGATTATTGACCTCTGGAGAGTCTTGTAACCAATCATCCGGCCCAATACCAGTGTGTTCTAAAAAGAAACACGGAGTAGGAGTAATTGCGATTTAAGATCATTATTTTCTTAAAAAACGAAGCATGATATTTTTTTTTTTTTTTTGTCAATCGTGGGTAACACTACTTATAAAGTTTAACGGTAAAATAAATTTGCATATAATTTATTCTTGATGAACAAAATTTAAGAATATCGAAAGTAACCGACGTTTGTCGAGTGAGTAGGTATAACATAATTGCTTTTATAATTAATCCTTGCATTGGGACAGCCCACAGACAGCCCGGAGTGCAAGATTTTGTTAAATGTAAATACATTTAAGCAACAGGATTGTTCAGATTGAGTATCGGTAGTAAAGTTTGTGCGTCGGAAAACCCATAGGTAGCCCGGAGTGCAAAACTTAATTTTTAACGTAAAAACGTTATTGGAATACTCGTTAGGACCACATGCTAGGTAACATACCTGTTTGTTCATATGATGGACACGCCATCGGAGGCGTTGAGTCTTGCGAGGGTGGATATAAACGCCGTAATCTGCGTTCATATTTGCGTAACTTTTTCGTTAGATGTTCGTAATCCACAACACTCGTTCTTTTCGGCATGATATTTACTGCACAGTATACTTAATAAAATGTTAAGCGTGTTGAGCGGCTGAACACTAAAATGTGAATGACAAGAGATTCCAAGCGGACTATTAAGAAAGCAGAAGAAGATATACCCGCAAAAAAAAAAAAAAAAAAAATGAGTAGGTAGGTACTCTCAACTACAGTGTCTGAGTGGTGTCACTTATGTGTTACTACATTGTGTTATAATCTCGAGGACGAAGCGTTAGTATAATACTAATTCAACTGAATGTGGTTTGACTGGAAGCTGACTCGTTATAGTTAGGAAAAGGCTAGGCGGATGATTAGTTTTAGTAGATGAATCAATGTTTATTACAAGCTTTAAATGATTTATGTATTGAATTTTTGTATTATACCTTTCACTCGTGTTAACATATTTTTCTGCAAGAAAATATCTCTGTGAAATTATCTCTGTGCAAAAATATATCAAAATTAGTTAAGTAAGTGTTTTAGCAGCAGGAGCAGTGGTGGCCAAGTGGTAACGGCCCCGGCTTACGGATTGCTGGTCGCGGGTTCAGACTCTGTCAGGTGCATTACTTTGTGTAATTAATTTTATACCACTGCTCTCAAAACGGTGAAGGAAAACATCGTGAGGAAACCGGCATGTCCTAGAACCAAAAATTTCCGCACTGGGCCCCGTGGTGGATTACTGCCCATTCCCTCTCCTAGAGAGGAGGCCTGTGTCCCAGCAGTGAGAACATTAAAAGGCTGATTATGCTTATGTTTATGCTAAGTGTTTTAGCTGCGATAACGTAACAAACAAAGAAACTAACTTTCGCATTGTAATCCTTGTTTAAAATCAACTCTACACCACACAGTAAAAAAACACAAACAGAATTATCCTTTCTCAATATTATCATCACCCCCAAAATTCCCATTGCGAGTTTCACCCCGTAGTACCTACGCTATCTTAAGGGGGTGTTTATTTGCGGTCACAATGAATTTACACAGATTATATCGATCCTAATGTCCCGATATAAACGACCCACGCTCAGCGGACGTCCGTATCAAAATAATAGATAAGAAATGTAATCCAAAGGGGGTGAATGGATAATTTATGATAATTAAATTTTTGTCAAACGTCTTGCTGCCATGGGGTTGAGTGTGAAAAGCAGAATTAAATTTGGATGTAGTTAATTTTCCAAATGACTTGTTTTATAATCTAATCAATGTTTTTAAAAGGGGATATTTATAGTTAAGGGCTGATTCAGTGATATGTATGTATTTAATATTTCATCATGTTTATTCAAAACTTGTCTATTCCGGTTTGGTTACCACATAAAAAATTGTTCGGCCTAGTCTTTTTAACCGACTTCAAAAAAGGTGGATGGATGAGTACCAGTATTTTAAATTGAGTGACTGCCTCGACTTCCAAAACTTAGTACCTGGGTAGCCTCTTTATCTATACTAATATTATAAAGCTGAAGAGTTTGTTTGTTTGTTTGTTTATTTGTTTGTTTGTTTGTTTGTTTGAACGCGCTAATCTCAGGAACTACTGGTTCGAATTGAAAAATTCTTTTTGGGTTGAATAGATCATTTATCGAGGAAGGCTTTAGGCTATATATCATCACGCTTAAGCCAATAGGAGCGGAGCAGCGATAAAGAATGTTTTAAAATCGGGGATTCCACGGGGACGAAGTCGCGGACAGCAGCTAGTTTATAATATTAGTATACATAACATTATGGCATTATGGCTTCCCTAAAACCAAGCACCAACGTCTTTTTCAATAAAAAAGAAAACCAAGAATGAAGAGAAACGAGCATTAAATACAGGCTATCGATGACGCCGACAAAGACACTTTTCATAAAACATAACTAATTCCTATTAAAACGCATCATTACATCATTCATGTCACTTTGTCATGTCACACTTGTCTACAATTCCCATAAATTAAAGTTCAATTTCTAAGTCATCGCAAAAAAAAACAGAACACTTTTACAAATTAAATAACTCTCAGTACAGAGATATTCAGTTTAAAACGCAAAGCCTAGTTCAGACAAGATGAGTCGCCGAATAATTGATCAATGGTTTAAGTCGACAAAAATGTCTAGACAGCACATTAGACCTGATAAAGTATGTACGCAAACGTCGTTTAGTGGGATCTAATGACTTATGCAAGCGGTATCAAGGAACGAGTTTAAACGGGGTTTGAGACTTATTAATTTTAAGGCTGTTCAAAGGGGGTGTAAGATTTTGATTCTGTGGAATAAATCTATGGTATTATTCACTAGGGTGAACGTAGCTTTCTAATGGCGAAAAAATTTTTGAAATCAGACCAGTAGTTTTTGAGTTTATTCGTTACATACAAAATTACAAATCTTTCCTCTTTATAATAGTAGTATAGACTAGCAGCGCTCCGCGGTTTCACCCGCGTAGTTCCCGTTCCCGTGGGAATAAGGGGATAAAATATAGCCTTTGTTACTCCGGATGAATGTAGTTTTCTAATGGCGAAAAAATTTTTGAAATCGGTCCAGTAGTTTTTGAGTTTATTCGTTACATACAATAATACAAATCTTTCCTCTTTATAATATTAGTATAGATGACTTCTCCCGCTCTGGGTGGAGTGAAAGCGAGTGTCAGATTCTTATGACTAAAGCCCACTCGTGTTTCTCCTAGTACCCTTTGCGTTCCAGGGCCGCGGTGACTCTTTGGAATAAATTCCTACAGCCTAGCAGGCACTGACCCTATGGGGCCCCGTCTTCGTTGCAGACATCTCTTAGAGGCGCGTGGAACTCGACGCGCCGTCGACCCGGGCCGGGTTGTTATCGAACGGCGAGCCTCAAGAATCTATTTACCTTGCCTTTTTTCAACGACTGACTGAAGCCAGATCCAATAGGTTTGGCTTCTAGTCTAACCGGATGAAGTGAGTACCGTACCAGGACTTTACAAGGAGTGACTGCTTTCCTGATCTTCACAACCCAGTAACTGGGTAACCCGACGGCCAAAATTGTACAAATACATATAAGCCGGTATCAACGGCTTGGCGTGCCTCTCGAGGCACAGAGGAATCTCAGTATTTTAAAATGGTTACCCATTCACGGGCCAACCTCGGCAAGCGTTGCTTAACCTTGAATATCGACCCGTGCGGCAGTTTTTTAACCGACTTCTAAAAAAGGAGGAGGTTCTCAATTCGGATGTTTGTATGTTTTTTTTTTTTTTTTTTTTATTGTTTGTTCGCGCATAACTCCGTCGCTTGTCAACCGATTTGAAAAATTCTTTTTTTGTTGGAAAGGGTATACTTCCCAAATGGTCCCATGAAAATTTTATCGAAATAATATAAAATAATAACCAAGCGGTTTTCGAAAAATCAACAAAAATCTAAAAAAAATATGTACATTTTCTACATTGATGACCTCTTAGTTTACTCTGCGAAGGAGCAGTACGTTTTTTTTACACCAATGTGATTGGTTCGTTTAGGTGGGGGAGGGGAGGGGGTGTAGGTACCACTAAAAAGTGAAAAATAAAAAAAACTTTTTACAAAAAATAAAACCGACTTCTAAACAAAAAAAACCAAAAAGTATAAAATAACTTTAATTTCGGAAGTCGGTGTGTTCAACAACAAAAAAGTAACCAAAAACACCGAGTTCCGAAATTAAAGTTATTTTATACTTTTTGGTTTTTTTTGTTTAGAAGTCGGTTTTATTTTTTGTAAAAAGTTTTTTTTATTTATCCACGAGCCTCTTATGTGGGCTTACACAAATAATTATTAGTATAATTGTGTATTGTGTATGTAATTACGTAGGTTTAGCTGCAAGATTCTAGTTGGAAATTTCTGCCGTCTGCATTTCCTGATAGCTATATAATCCAGGGGTTATCGAGTCAACATTTTATCGTTGAGAGTGCCATTTTAATTACTTACTTACAATGATTAATAGACTTTGACTGTGTAAAAACAAAAGTAAGTAATAGAAAAGACTTTCCCTAAATCTCTAAATCACGCTACTGCACAATACATTACTCCCCTACAACCCAAAACTAAAGTCACACACGTTCCATGTTTCTGCAATAAAGATAAACTGAGCAGATTATAACGGCCCCAACCGGGGGTTGTGTGCACTAACCCTTAAAGGAAATTGTAAGGATAATGACATCTCTTCTTATTAGGGAAGTAAATGAGGAATGGTGCCATAGAGTAGATACGTACAGAAGTCCAACATGGGAAATGACATTCTATCAGCTAAGTTTTTTTCAATAACTACAATGAAATAAAATATATTAATATGCTATTTAGTAAACTTACAGAGCGGAACAGATGAATTTTGTGTCTGATGAGGGCTGCTGTATTTGTTCGAATCGCGCGAAAAACTGATAGTGCAATTTAAAATTGTTGTGATCATGAGTCTATCTTTGTAGTCCATATGTGGCGGTATAGACGATGGCACCGAATTTAATGTATAAGTTTCGAACATGATAATTTTTCAAGCAATCTTAAGCAGTAGATGGCAGTTTGTTTAGTAAAATATATGATACACTAAAAAATATTCCCCTTGTTCAGGAGTAGTTGGGTAAATAGTATAAAAATAATGTGAGAAACCAAGGGCTTCAGAAATATCATTTTGACAACTTCTTACAATTGAACTAAATAGTCGTTATGACTGATAGAACGATACTTTGTCTAAACCCTAAGATCAGCTCCATACAACGAGCGAACGTACGCACACATAGACAAGCCTCACGTACATACAGCGAATACAAGTGCACTCGCGACCGGCATTTGTTTGATATCATCGTACTACGTGTCTGTGTGCGTTCGCTTGTTTTCGCACATCGTATGGAGTTGATATTCTGTAAGTTCCTATTTGGTGATGGTGCCTTGGTATGGCGACTGGCCTTACCCCCGATTGGATGGTCATGTTATTAATGGGGAGGTTATTTGATAAGTATTTTGATCAGTCTGGGGCGGTTGTGACGTTGTAGATAGTTTAAAAAGTAGCAAGTTAAAATTAATAAGACCCAGTGGGCAGTTTCATATAAAAAGAAGTGCAATATGGAGAATGATATTATATAATTAGCATTTTAGGTGTTTCAGCTTAAAAAGTGGATTCGTTGAGAAATAATAGCGTGAGAAAGAAATCATGGTTCTCTTATTCCCCATAGTCTTGGATTCGGGTGTCAGCCACAAAAATCACCTATGTATTTAAATAAGTAAAAAGATATTATTAAAGGTTATCAAAATAGAAATAGCTGATACGACCTATCTGTATGTTATATGTTATTTTCTTACCGATGCTTTTATATGTCAGCGCTGTTTTTTCTATTATTTCTGTCCTGCTCGATTTTTCGTAATCTCCTTTCTAGTTATTACTTATTTCACATTTTCTAAATCCCTCAATCCATATTTTCTAAATCTTAAATTCGTTATATGAGTAATTAATACTCATTACAGTAATTAAAACAATCCAATTTAAAGTCCAAACAATTTTACTTGTTAGTTTAGACTTTAAACTCAAGGCTTTAACTCAGTACATACACACAGACATGTACCTCAATTACGAGTATGTAACTACGCGTAATGTGCGTAATTCAGGCATGTTGGGTCCCATATTATTTTAAGTACAGTCAACGGAAAAAAGGTGTAGCTATACTTACATAAGAGAGCCTATTCTAGAACATATAACTTTCAAAATCTCATCGCAATCTCATTTCAACTACAATGTATGCGAGCACTAGCTTATGCCAGTAGCTTTGCCCGCCTAATTGCTCGGAAAATGTCCCAAGAGAATATATTCCTGGGATAAAAAAAAAGTTCATACGTAAATAATTTAATAACAACAAATCATATTTTTGGTATTTTTTTACAAGATGGCTTTTAACTGACGGGGGATGAAATTACTCATAAATTCATATTTAGTTCTCTCTGTATAGATTTTATATCATACATCATACACCTATACAGAGAGAACTATATAAGAGAGAGAAAAAAGCTATTTCCTACGTTATGTCTAGAGTAAGGGAACATAAATGTCGTAGCGACTTAAAGTTTTTATACTAATGGTCCTCTGTGAACAGGGCCTCAACTCTGCTATTACAATAGTGTCAGAATAGTCTATCATTGATTTCATAATGATTGATTTTGACGAGTTTTGTTATCTACTAATATAAAAGCGTCATTATGACTTTCCAATGGTCAACCACTGACATTCCATTGAAAGAAATGGCATTGAATGGTAATCTCGCACATAATGACAAATGCATGACAGACGTATGCGGTAATCTGCTAACATTTTGTCAGTTCCTTTGATCAGTGACCTACCATTAGAACGTCATTGTGCACTCATTCTTTTTAATAGCTCGTTTATCAAAAAGTATTACGAGACCATTGACCTACCATTATGAATTTAGCAGATTACGAACTTTTAGCAAAATGACAATGGGATCGTGTTGGAATGACAAATTTATAAAAATAGCAGACTCGGGGCCCAGGGCTGTTGACTACATTATTACTTCATTTATCTTTTTTTATACATTTCTTATAATATACATGTTGCTATTTTGATATTCCTTATCAATAAAATATAAAATAAACACTTCTGATATGACAAATTTCATCCGGATCCATTCAACCGTTTCGACTGCATTGAGTAACAAACATTATGTACCTAAACCCATTCATCTAAACATTTGCATGTATTCAAATTCATAGCGGTCAAATTTAAAGAATTAATAAATAATTCACAGATGACGTTGTCGGTGCCTTGCCATTTTTTTATTAAATTCAGGCAAAAAGATACAACGGCAAACCTTTCTTGTCCTCGCACAGCTTAAAACTAATAAGCTTTTAATTATTTTTTTGTTATTTGTCTTGTCCTGAATAAATTTTTTTCTTTCTTTCTTTCTATAAAATCAATCCACACTATAGAGGCTTTTGCCTGTACAGACATTGAATGCTGAATAAAAAATCGCTTCGCTGCGCAGACAAAATACTATAGAATTTTATGGAAGTCGATATGGACATCTATATCGTGTGGATTAAGCATTACCAGTCAACCAAAAGACATGTAGTTTTGTAAAAAAAAACCCATCATAATATGTTTTTATTAAATCAAGAAAAAATCTCTTTAAGTTGAAACATTGAGAAAACTGTTGTTTCATTTCACAAATGGTACATATTTTTCCGCTTGACTGTACCAGTCAGAGGACAAACGCAAACAATGGTCCCTGTTCTAAGTGTCCCATTAAGATTTCAACTACAAATGTTTTGTTCAAAGGACGTAGGTATGTGTGTGACGCTCAATGTAATTATGTAAACTTGAGTGGAGACATTCTGAGGCAAAAATAGGCCACCATTCATTTAGAAAATTGTATCCATTTAATTTCTTTGTGCAGTGAAGCAACACACAAATGACATTGTTGAATAGTAAAATCTTTTTTTTTCTACTTACACTGTCTCACTGGTAGGCAAAGATCATCCCCATTTTTTTTACTCTGGCTGTGAAATCGTCAAATTAATTCCCGCTCTGGGTGGAGCGGAAGGGAGTGTCAGACTCTTACTGACTAAAACCCACCCGTGATCCTTCTTGTGCCCTTTACGCTCCAGGGCCGCAGTGACTCTTTCGAACAAATTTCGCAACCGCACCCCATAGACTTCCTTCAAATTGTAAACCACAATAGGGGTCAATTAACCGGCATTCTGGCCTTCGGGGATAGAGGAACCTCCTAACAATACGAGCCGTGTCCAGATGTACCGCTTTCTGAATCAAACCCTTGATCCAGCCGCCTAACGAGAACCACCTGAGATAGTTGGATTTTTTTATACAAATAAATACGTAAGCTATTCTGGAATTTCTGAATGCAGTTATGCAGGCTGGAAACAACTACTATCCTTCAATAGCTGAAACGCTGCATACTGTTACAAAATAAAAGACATCCTAAACTAAAGTAACCACACTAAAAACGTTGGTCTATCAACAAAAAATATTACCACCTAATAAATAAAAAATAAACCGCGTGCTCTCAATTCACCCCACTAAACGGATAAATAGAATCGTTCCGAATTCTTCACGGTAATTCTGCCACCCCCTCTTTGTAGCGTCGTGAACATATTTCATGATAACACGGTCGGACTATGATGGCTTAAGCAAAGTAGGTGGCGCTTGCAAAAAACGGCAAATGCATGTTTTTAGCTTTTTATTTTAGGAGGGAAAGGTAAAAGTCTTTTGTGAGGGTGAAGCAAAATTATTGCTAAAGAATTTAGTAGGTAACACTTGGTCTTTGCATTTTAAGTGACGACGACGAGATATTTCAGTTTTAGTAAACACCTCGTCTGTATTGCTGATATGAAGATATCTCCTTTTTAGGGTTCTGCACTCAAAGGTCAGCGGAAGCCCATTACTAAGTCTCCGCTGTCCGTGTGCCTCATCCATCCATCTGTCAGTGGGCTGGATCTCATGAAACGAAAAATTAAATGATAGTTAAAGGCCTACTTTTTTTTCTGGATGGGAAATCATCAAATGACTTCTCCTGCTCTGGGCGGAGCGGAAAGGAGTGTCAGACTTTTACTGACTAACACCCACCCGTGATTCTTCTTGCGTTCCTTTACGTTCCAGGGCCGCGGTGACTCTTTCGAACAAATTCCGCAACCATATCAGGCACTGACCCTATGGGACCTGCCTTCTTTGCTGACAGCTCTCTGAGGCGCGCGTGGAACACGACACACCGTCGAGCCGGGCCTGGCCGGGAATCGCTCTAGAAACGTGTTTTGGCGTCTTTTATTTTTTATCTTAATAATGGCTATAAATAGACGCTTGAAATACTTTCAAAGTTTGTAGTGCTTATATTTCAAAACAAAATGTAGGCGTAAAAGAAAGGTGTTTACGTATCATACCAGAGTCCTGCTTTTTTGGAGTATTTTGCTTCATTTTAATAATAATGGATTATAGTAGAGGCAATGGTACGGAACCCTTGATGTGTGAGTCCAACTCGCACTTGGCCGGACTTTTAGCCATGTCTGTCTAGCTTCCACAGAATCCATACACCGTTTGTTTGGTCTCCCTTTACCCTTACCCACGTTATAAAGCTTTCCATACAGCTTTGAAACGCCATATAGGCAGAGTAAATAAAAAAAATACACAGACACACATCAAAATATTCCTGTCTGAAAAATACCTGTGGTCCGTTATAGATGAAAGAACTTCATCAACACTGCGCACACCAAAAGATTTTATTTTCCATTCAATATTGGAAGTTCAACAATATTTTTAGCGTTTTTTTTTTCTGGATGGGAAATCATCAAATGACTTCTCCCACTCTGGGCGGAGCGGAAGGGAGTATCAGACTCTTACTGACTAAAGCCCACCCGTGATCCTTCTTGTGCCCTTTGCGTTCCAGGGCCGTAGCAGGCACTGACCCTATGGTGCCCCGTCTAAATATTTTTAGTCTGCAATTAATTTCGATAAGACAGGTATATTGCACGCGCCCTTAAATTTCATAAAAGTATAGCGCCATCAAAACCGGTCAAGCATTTACTGACAGAAGCCATCACAATCGGACGAACGACTTCGTTAAGACCAGATTATAAAGCTTCAATACGTCATTAGGGGATCCAACATTGCCTCTAGCATGGGGTTCGATTCCCGGGTGAAGCAGACTGGCACAATTTGATTTGATAACATGTAATCTCTTAGGGGTGAAACACGGAGGGTAGTTTCATGACTATGGGTAGTTATAGTGTCTCCGAATTCTATTTGTACGAGGATTTTAAATAAAGTGTATTTGGTTAGCTTTTGTAATCCTGCTTAAGTTCTATTTGTATTTTAAAGTGCAGGAATACTTTAGTTAAAGTTATATGTATGTATTTAAATAATTTAAGGGGTGGTATTAGGCGGCCTGGGGACATACTTATACTGCAGATGGTCTTTGTTATGAGCGAAAAACATTTGGGTAGTGTTATAGCTATTTTGACTAAACTACTCTTTTTTAATAAAATAAAATAAAACTACTAAGTTTTTCGCGCACATTGGCGCTGATTGGAGTGTATTGTGGCGTGTTGACTTTTCTCTTATGTATACCGTTTTGAATCATTTATCTAAAGTCAAAATGACGCATTGCATTAATTAAACTCTACGGCTGGCTAACAGGGAGTTATTTTAATCGTAAAAAAAGCTTAAACTGTAGAACTTTGTAAAAAATAATACTGCCCCTTAGAAAGAAACTTCTAGCACTTCAATGGCTTAATCGCTTTGACAATAAAAAAAACCATTTTAATAACAAATTAATGACTTTAATATGAGCATAATTCTGTCAAATTAATTAAGTTGAATTGAGTAAAAGACTTGGAATATGGGGATAATCTGCACGTGTTTTTTCAAGCTGAAGAATACCAAAAAGTACAAAATAATTTTGATTTCGGAACTTGGTGTTTTTGGTTGCTTTTTCTTCGTCTATATTTGACGGAGTTATGTCCGAACATACATTAAAAAAAAATACAAACATCCGAATTGAGAACGTCCTCCGTTTTTGGAAGGCGTTTAAAAACAGCTTTTGATGTATACAGCACCAATGATAAGTGTAGTTTACTTTTAACAGGTGTTGAAACTGTGCCTTCATTCAGCACGAGTAATAAGCCAATGGAAGACACTCCTCACTCTTCAGTTCAGGGCTCATTCAATTATCCTCACTAAAATAACTCCTAACGTAATATGATTATGGCGTTACAGCTTTATGTTACGATACAAATGATTCAGAAGGTCCACATCGAAAGGCGAAAGAATTGCTCAAATAACTTTGACATCGAACACGAGGACTGAATGAAAGTTTTGGTGGATTGTTATTGTCTCTGTGGTTTGATACTTTACTATGATTTAATATTTAGATTTAGACAACACTTGAGAGCAGTGGTGGCCGAGTGGTAACGGCCCCGACTTACAAAATGTAAGTCGCGGGTTCAAACCCAGCTAAGCGCATTGCTTTGTGTAATTAATTTCATCACCACTGCTCTCAAAACTTACCTATTATAACGGATATTATAAACCGCTCCATTCTGACGTCAACTTTCCCCGACCAATGGAAGATTTCTTCCGTTAGGCCATTGCCTAAAACCTCTAATCCAACTAGCTTGAAAGATCTACGACCCATTAGCATTCTTCCGTGTCTGTCTAAGGTACTGGAAAAAGTCGTCAGCCGCCAGTTAACACTTTTTTTGGAACAGAACAACATATTACCGGATTTGCAATCAGGATTTAGAAAGCAGCGCAGCACTGCTACTGCTTTACTTGATGTAACTGATAATGTGTTGTCTGCCCAAGATAAGGGGATGTGTACATTGCTGATTTTACTTGATTTTTCTCGGGCTTTTGATGCAATCAATATTCCACTTCTAATATCTAAGTTGACGTACTACGGTTTTGACCCTGATGCTGTGAAGTGGTTCCGGAGCTACCTCAGTGATAGGAAACAACTTGTAGATCTGAGTTTAGGGGATGGCACCACACTTAGATCGATGCTTAGATGTATAGAGAGAGGTGTCCCACAAGGCTCCATATTGGGACCTATTATTTTTATTCTCTACTGTGCTGACATAATTAAATGCATTCAGAAATGCCGATACCATATATACGCCGATGATGTCCAACTTTATATATCTTTCCATCCAGACCAGTATGAGAGTGCTTTAAAAGACTTAAATGATGACTTACGCAGAATATCCTCCTGGTCGGATGAAAATTGCCTGTCACTAAACCCTAACAAAACAAAATTCATGGTTCTTGGTACAAAACAGCAGCTAGCTAAACTACCCGCAACACTTGAGATCGAACTAATGGGCAAACCGGTTGACAGAGTCTATGAATCGAGAAACCTTGGTCTTTGTATGGACACAGACCTTCGTTTTGAAAAACATGTTGCCGACTCAGTAAGGAACTGCTTTTACCGCCTCAAAATTCTATATAAAATGAGGCCGTACCTTTCTGAAGCACTTCGGGAACAACTAGTAGAAAGTCTGGTTTTGTCCAGGCTTAACTACGCAGATACTGTATATGGGCCGCGGCTACTGGCTCGCACAGACAAGCTCATTCAGAGAGTCCAAAACGCGTGTGCTCGGTTTTGTTATAAAATTCCCCCCAGATCCCACGTAACTCCATACCTTAATAAGCACTTTATTCTTAAGATGAAGTCGAGACGAAAACTACACCTGGCCTGCCTTTTATTCGGTGTTATTAAATTTAAAACCCCAGAGTACCTCTACACGAAACTGAGCTGGATCGCTGGTAGACGAGAATGTGAACGAAGGCAATGCTCGCAGCAACTTGCGTCGCAGCCCCACAGTACAGCAGCATTTAGAAGCAGTTTCCGTTATGCAGCATCGAAAATATGGAATAACCTACCGCCGCCTATCAGAGCAATAAACACAGTATGTACATTTAGAAAACGTTTAAGGCAGTTTTTAATAGGTGCGCAACGGGAACTAGATCTGGTGCATTTGAATGTTTCACTGATATGACGTCGAATCTACTCGTGTCGGCTCGCGGAACATGTTGCACAAAAAAAGAAGTAAGATATATATATATATAAAAATATCTACAGTATGTGGGTGGCTTAGGTTTTCCGTTGGTCCTGGCGCCAGCGCGGCGCGCGGCGACCGCTGACTGCTGGCTGTCATGTCCCCTCGACACCCGCTTTCCGTCGAATGTGGGAGGCCTGTTGATTGAACAATACTATCAGTTAAAATAATATTCTATTACTTGCTTGTTTGTTACATTTACATTGCACACTTTACGATTTCACTCACCCTTTATGCCTGGCCTACTCGCAATTCAGTACTTGCGTCCAGTGTCGAGATCACCATCAAGCCTCTCGCAGTGACAAGGAATGTGCGGCTCGACGAAAACATTATACATACATTGCAACCCGCAACTACAAAAAGAAAAAAAAAAAAAAAAAGTAGGTTGTCTAGGTAGTATCTCTTATTATTCCATTAGGTATCCATATGATACGACACTCACCTTCTGTTAGTATCCTTTTAGAAACTGCGTTTTCACTTCTATGAAACGTTTGAATTGCACTGGCACGATATAATCGCACTTTAAAAACAACACTTAAATATTTTATTCTGAGTCATAAGACATCTATCACTCGCCGCTGCTAATAACAAAGTGATTATGTAATGTGCTATGCACCGTCTCATAGCGCAGGGAATCGTGCAAAACCGGTTTCTGTTTACATTCCGGGACGTTTCACTGTGCTGTTAAACTTATAATGAAGTAGATCATGTTTTTTTTGTCTATGTTTCTTGCTCCAACTGTTTAGTGTATTTATTTATTATTTAATCATAACAACTTATCATTTACCACATACTCTTATATATCTACATAACACAGAACACTTATATATTTATCTTAATATCTACTACCTCGCGGAGCTGATTTACATCCGTGCACTTCAGGAAGGTTCAGTTGAAAACCAGCGTCAGGCAATAAGTTGTCTGGCATTATGCTGAACTGAACCTATTTGGCGCAGCCGCAGGACACGCATTTCTTTTCTTGTTTTAGAATTAAGTTTTTATGGTGTGTATTTTGTGTGTCTCGATTGTGCCAAATAAACTCGTTTTCTTTCTTTCTTTCTTTCTTTAAAACGGCAAAGGAAAACATCGTGAGGAAACCGGCATGTCCTAGAACCAAAAAATTCGAAGACATGTGACATTCACCAACCCGCACTGGGCCCGCGTGGTGGATTACGGCCCATTCCATCTCCTAGAGAGGAGGCCTGTGTCCCAGCAGTGGGAACATTAAAAGGCTGATTATGCTAATATTTAAATATGCATCGATTTTTCGGGATTCCGTCTAGGTGTCAATGAAATTGCAATCTCTAAAATTAGTAAAGCAATGTCAAACCAACTGCAGTAACAGTAAAGTACCCTTTTCTATTATATTGGTCTTCAGTCCGTTTTCCGCATTACAACTAAATCCCAATCCTTCTGTTTCAATTCTATGACGTCACCCTATCTCAAGGGGAAAGTCGTCTAAGAGGTATTATCGTGTACAAAACGCGGCGATTTCGCGACACTCCCCAACTTCCCCTAAGCACGCACCATGATACACCACGAAGTGCGTTACAAAGCGATAATTTTGAACAATTCAACATACATCGCCGTCTTTGTTCCAAGAAGTTCAGTACAACTTAGTAGAAAAACCGTAATGGATGAAGAGTAAAGATTCCATCGATGGGTTTAGTACGAACTGCTGATATGACTGTTTCAAGACTCCATACCATTGCGGTGATAAATGTTTTTTTTTTTCTCGCTCGTGTGGGGATGGAAATTTTTATTTTTTCCCTCATTTCTGTGAGGGTTGTGAGCGGTTCAACAAATTGAAGTTTTATTACAAGTGTTTGCAAGACTTACGGGGGTAGGAGTAACAGTCAAATGTGTGGTATTTTTTGCGGTTAAACTGGATGGGTAAGCGAAAAGGGTAGATAGAATTGCCAATAGTCCATAAGTAAAACCCATTTAGCCCTTTTGCTCGATAGAATTTAACCCCTGTCTGTTCACATAAGAAAATTTTACTAAATTCCTCTTGAAATAAGCAAAATAAATGATGTTAGTGATTTTATGAGACCGTATTATTTCTACGCTTCGGCCCATCGAAAATTACATAAAATAAATGTGATAAATTGACAATTTTTCTTAGCTTATGTAATCGATTGTAATGAATTTTCAACAAGCCAATAGCATCAATAGACTTTTATTTAATTTGCAACATCATAATTGGTTTCCAGAACGCTGAAGTTCAAAGAATCATGGAGTTAAAAGCTAACCTAACCTAACAATAAGAAAACTAATTACTGTAATCAGATTAATGATAAAGCATCTTATTACAATTAGGTTAAAACCTCCTTGTCTCGAACTCATTTGGCGCCATAGCAAATCATTACGTAACAAGATAAGAAAACTTCGTTACCTTATTCAGCAGATGAACAAAACGATCTAATTTGACAATATGGAAGGGAATCACGAGTAAATTCGTTTTTGGTGAGAAAACATTTCGCAAATAGACGAAGACAGCAAGACGGGACTCATTGGCGGAGCTGTGAGAAGATTTATCTTTGATAATGACTGATCACAAAGAAGACATTTAAATACTTGAAGAAGTATTAGGTTCATGCCAAGGGTAATCTGTGGATGGGTCTTAACATACCGAGTTCCCTCCGTGTGAAAGCATGTTAAGCCGTTGGTCCCGGCTGTCATTTGTAGATCTTTGGCAGTCGTTACGGATTATCTATAGCCACTATAGCCAGTAAATCTGACTCCAGTCATGCTTAGAAGTACCGTGTTCCCCAGTTAATGGGTTGTGGAGGTCTGGTAGGCAGTCGCTTCACGTAAAATGTAGGGATTTCGTTAAATCCGGTTTGACTGGAAGCCAACGACCTGGACGTTGGGAAAAGGCTAGGCAGATGATGATGATGAAGTTCTTGTGAATGAATATAATTGATAATTAGCACACTGTCTCTCACTACCCAAAGGGGTACGGGTAGAACATGCTTACAGCATTCAACGCGCCTTTGTACTTTTGTGTGCATAAAGTATAAAATAATAGTTATAGTAGCCATGTACTTTGGTGATGAAATTAGAGATAATCTTGCCAAACTTATAGATAACCTCAATCTTGCGAAGTCGAATCACGTGACTACATGGAGAATTCCTCGAGACAATAAAGAAGACCAACTGGCCAAGAGCGAGTTGAACTCGCGTGCAAAGGGTTCCAAACGAATAATATATTATGACAAGACGTTTCCTGTAATCTATTTCCCAAAGTTTATTTATTTTCTTTACACGTATGTACCAAATTTCAATTGGACTGTTCTATTGGATTCGGAGAAAATTAGCTATGACAGGCAGACTGACAGAGAGACTGTCCACCGAGTAATCCTATAAGGGGGTCCACTTTATCAGACACAGGTTTGGGACCCTAAAAATATGATCAATTAAAAAGGATAATTACATGCTTAGCAGAAGGATAATTACATGCTTAGCAGAAGAACGGTGGTGTAATCACTGTTATGCTATTAATGGGCAGGATAGGCAGGTGTACGCCGCATAATACTAGACGACGTAAGGAAGAAAGAGAATCAAAATAAATTGAGTTAATCACATAAAAATAATGATGAGGGTTACAAAAACGTAGATTTATTTGCAAAGGCAGTTGACGATAATGGATCGCTTTATTGTGCCGATAAGGAAACTTCATTAGCGCGATTCAGTAAGGAACAACAAACGGACTAATTTAACGAAATACAGCAGAGTACGAATTACAGAAAATCTGTTCAGGTGGGCACACACTACATACGGTCAACGAACGGGTCAGGGATAATTCTCTATCATTATTTTATCTTGTTTTTGTGCTATTGGCCTGTAGTAAGGTATCTTGAGAAATCTACATGCTTTGCCATGTATGTATGTGACTTTAATTTTTAGAACAAATACTATTAATACTGTTATTATAAACAAATAATAGAGTATTATAAATACGAAAAAAAAGATAAATGAAGTAATAATGTAGCCAACAGCTTTGTACACAGAGGACCATTAGTATGAAAACTTTAAGTCGCTACGACATTTATGTAATTTTAATCTAGATATAGCGTAGGGAACAGCTTTTATTTTTTCTCTCTCTTGTATAGTTCTCTCTGCTTGTATCTTGTAAAAATTTACCAAAAACATTATTAGTTTAAATTATTATTAATTATTAGGGCTTGAATAATTGACTATCAAGCAGACAAAATTTAAATGCACGCCGTGAAGCATTTAACAACATAAATAAAATCATCAGATAAAAACTATATCCTTTATTCAAATCGGAAAGAGGGTGTCACGAACAATTGAACATTCAACTAAACATAACGACAATAATCTGCGACACGTTTAACTTACGACAAGTCGCAGAATCGCATGCTGTGCGCGATTCCTTAGAGGGCCTCCATTGAGTTACTCGTGATTTGTGTTGCGGAACCCCGAGGACACAGGGTTGAGGGCAACGCCTCCCTTCCCTATTTATCCCCACACGATAGTTAAATGCAATCTTCTTCCATTAATGTGGACCCTTCCTTTATCTTATATTTTTCGTGAGTTATTTCGCACATAAAAAACGGTGTATTTTTTTCTTATTCTATGTTATAAATGTCGTTGTTTCAGATGGTGAAATGAGTTTTAGTTTCAGCACTTATTTTGTACTTAACTAAACTTTTAAGGCTTGGAGGCACTTATTAAGGTTGGCACACATGTGGCACAAAACGTTAATGACTGTAAGAAAACAGGCAAAACTTTAAAGTTTCATTAATAAGCCAAAAGCTACCCAGTTACGATATAGTAAAAGTCAAATAAGCAGGCGCTCCATGCCAGCTGCTGGCTGGACCAGCCGACCCCAAATTTGGAATCCTATCATTTCAAACGTATGAGATTGTCATGCACTACTGAGAACTCTTGAGGTCAATCTTTAACAATCATTTCAACAATTATTAAAGCATGTGGTGTCAAAAGCCTCAGATCGGACAAACAATCTAAACACAAATTTAAAGAGTCATACAAATTTAAACTATCAAAGACAATTAACGAACCAAATAAAATTCAAAGAGCTATGAACCTCACTACAGGAGCATAACACAGTTATAATAGAACTTACTGACCCATAACATCTTAAAGCCTCATGCCCGAACTTGTTGGAAATAACAGTAGGAGCTGAATGTGTCCACAAGTGCCCGTATCCCTCATAATCCGAGGATCCTAGCAATACTACACTCGATACTGAACCCCAAAATATTAAAGGAGATATTGCAGAAGGTCTGTTTAATACGAAAATTGGAATAGCTAAAAGCGGACACATAAATACTGGATTGAAGATATCAGTAAAGGTGGACTGTGATAAATGGCCTATGATAAGAGAGGCCTGTCTCATGAGATAGGCCTCTCTAGGAGGTAGGTTTTTGCTATCGAGATAGCAAAGGACTATAATAATGTCGGTGATGGTGATGATGCTACTGATGAAGGATTTAGAAAAAAGCAAGAGTTGGGGTAGGTGTTCTTTTTTAAATTCAGTTCAATAGCCTGTTAATAAAGTGTAGAAATAATAATTAATCACTCACACAAATCTAGGATAAATGACTTAATGCCAATTCTACTAATATTGTAGCAACGTTGCTTACAAATAAAGTTCACGCTATTGTCAATATGTGGGATGTGAATTCAAAAATCACTGTACCGAAACTCGTGTTACAAAACAATTGCTTCTAAGATCTATCTTAGCCACTATGAACATTTTACATGGAACACAAAAAAATTCAGTCCACAAATAAACTAATAATTCTAAATTCAAATCCCCTTGTTTCAACAAGACCATGAAAGTGACAGCGACAGTTTTTTATTTCGTTTTTGTTCGAACTGAACCTTCCTATCTCTAGCTCTTGTCATACATTTCTTATCCCCAGCCCTGGAGGGTGGGCAAGCTTTTAATCCGACGGTGCAAGATTGATGGTAAGTCAGTAGGGGGTGGGCAGAGGTGTCCCTATCGAAGCTAGTTTCACGCTACGGATTAGGTGGATGTCTTATATTGATTTATTTGTGTTAACTTGTTAATAGTGATAATGTAAACGGAGGGGTACGCTTTTTATTTGTTTGGGGGACTTTTTGGACAAAAATATATTGAAGATATTTTTTTTTAATAGCAGAGACTGTAGTGTGACGTTGTACCACAATCTCTTTTTTATGGTGTGGTTGACGATGCAGTTCGCTTGTCTAATTGTAGTATAATACTGTAAACCATTTTTGCTGAGGAAATCGACAATCGGACTGTATTTCAATCACTAAGCCTGCATTTTATGCAAGTACCAGGACACCATAGGCACACAGGACGTTTCAAGTAACGGATACAATGTTATACAAATGTTTAACTAAACACATCAAAAGTATCTAGGGATCAACATATATTTTTGCAATAACTTTTCTCCTGATTGATATTAATTAAAATTTTCTTTAAGGATTCATCAAATAAAGTGTTTTCGTTTGTCACAGTAACGATAAACCAAGTCACCTTTGCATTAATAAAGAAATTTGCCATTTTCCTAATAAAGGGATTTTTGACATTTGAACCACTAACATTAAAGTTCGAAAAAAAGACTGAAATAACAGTTTTCTTTAAAATTTTATTGGGTAACTTAAACAATTAATAATCCGTGTTTCTACCGCGAACACTAACAACACAAGAACATCGGTTTGGCATACTCAAAATGAGTTCATCCAAATCACGCTGTGGAATGGCCGCCCATGTTCGTTGCAACAACAAAAAAAGGTCTTCTTGCGACTGGATACCCTCCATATTCGGCAGAGCTCTTCTCTGTAGCATATCCCATGCATGCTCAATCGGGTTCAAGTCTGGCGACTGAGCAGGCCAGGGCAGGACATTGATGTTAGCTGCGGCGAGAGTCTGTCTTACAACTCTTGCGGTGTGCGGTCGTGCATTATCATGCATTAACTGAAATAAGGGACCGATTTGCACTTGTAGAGGAACGATGACGTCTGATACAATCGTCTCAGCATAAATTTGAGCGTTGAGGTTGCCTCTGATCCAAATCAACTCAGTTCTTCCGCCGATCCAAATACCCGCCCATACTATGATGGTTCCACCACTATAAGGATGGACTTCCTGGCAGGATTTTAATCGCTGTTGGCGTCCAGGGGTTCTCCAGTGTCGTATACGTCTTGTATCCGGTCTCATACCAAAACGAGACTCATCAGAAAAGCACACGAAACGCCATTGTTCTTCTGCCCAATTTCTGTGTTCAAGAGCCCATTGATATCGAATCCTACGATTGTGCATTGCTATAGGTGGTACCCGTAGCGGTCTTCGGGAATGAAGGTTCACTTCATGCAAGCGGTTTCTGACTGTTTGGTCGCTAATTAAGTTCCCTGAAGAGTGATGAAGCCTCACGGCTAACATCATGGCGGTTATTGTTGGAGCTCTTCGAGTTAAGATTTGAATGTATCGGTCTTGTCTCCGTGTGGTGCAGCGATACCGTCCTCCATGGCGCTCAGCCAAGGTAAGCGAAGAGCTCTGCCGAATATGGAGGGTATCCAGTCGCAAGAAGACCTTTTTTTGTTGTTGCAACGAACATGGGCGGCCATTCCACAGCGTGATTTGGATGAACTCATTTTGAGTATGCCAAACCGATGTTCTTGTGTTGTTAGTGTTCGCGGTAGAAACACGGATTATTAATTGTTTAAGTTACCCAATAAAATTTTAAAGAAAACTGTTATTTCAGTCTTTTTTTCGAACTTTAATGTTAGTGGTTCAAATGTCAAAAATCCCTTTATTAGGAAAATGGCAAATTTCTTTATTAATGCAAAGGTGACTTGGTTTATCGTTACTGTGACAAACGAAAACACTTTATTTGATGAATCCTTAAAGAAAATTTTAATTAATATCAATCAGGAGGAAAGTTATTGCAAAAATATATGTTGATCCCTAGATACTTTTGATGTGTTTATGATCGATCGTGGCCAGCAGTGCCCTTCTTGGGCAGAGCAACGCCATGTTCTCGTCGAGGTGATCGGCGGCGGCGACCTCTCGTTTCCGACCCTGGTTCAATCCATGGTTCGGAGCTCCATCTGCGAAGAATAATGCTAGCGAAGGAGGAGTTAAATCGCGTGAGGAGATAGAAACCTCACGCCTCCAGCCGCCGCAACTGAAGAAGACGCCCCGTACGTCGGGAGTCGCAGGGCGATACCCGGCCACCGTAGGCGCAGGTCTGCAAATGGATAGCTATGGATGGCTTGCCGTCCGATAACAACCAGCCTTGGTTCGACGGCGCGTCGTGTTCCACGCGCGCCTCTAAGAGATTTCAGTAAAGAAGATGGGGCCCGGGCCCCATAGTGTCAGTGCCTGCTATGGTTGCGGAATTTGTTCGAAACAGCTGGAACGCTAAGGGCACTGGAAGAAACACGGGTGGGTTTTAGTCAGTAAGAGTCTGACACTCCCTTCCGCTCCGCCCAGAGCGGGAGAAGTCATTTGATGATTTCCCGACCAGCAAAAAGAAAAGTCGTGTCCCGCGGCGAATGTACTTCGGCTCGATGATGATAATGATGATTATTATGTATCAGGCATTTTCATAAATCCTTGAGCGTCTGAGTTCATCCGTCGAACACCCAAATAAACATAATTTTCACCTCGGTCAGTCTTCCAGAATATTAACGTACTTACCGTCTTATTCCCAAAAGGTCTTAACACTAAGAATCCAGGACCATTTCCGAACTACCTGGCCGTTATTCATGAGGATCATTGGGTTACCATTAAATAAATTTATTTGGCTATTTACTGAGAAATTACAGCAGCCAGACTCGACTCGGTCTGCCCACAAATATTGGTCTGCCTTGATGGGAAATTATCTGATCAATACTCCAGTTATAACTGGTTCGCTCTGGTATTAACTGGAAATTACTGGTTTGGTTGCCTGAATAATAACTGGAATTGTTCCTCGCGTAATGTTTGTAATCTACTGTCTGTATTAATCTTATAAAGCTGAAGAATTTGTTTGTTTGAACACGCTAATCTCTGGATGTAGCAGACAGATTTGAAAAAACATATTTTTATATGACTATACATGTTTTTATATGAACTATATACATGATATACTGTATATAGATCATGATAAAATATTTTTATATTTTTTATATATCATGTATAGATCATATAATAATATTATTATAAAGAAATATTGTATAAAAATATTCTTTGTACATCCCGTACGCGTATGCGCGTACGAAGTCGTAGACAAAAGCTAGTGTTGTAATAAAACTCAATTATAAATCCCTAGAAGTTGCTAATGAACCCTTTATAGTTTAGAAGATAATATTAATACAATTTCATATGAATTATAATAGAACAATTTTAAGTTAATTGCGTTGTCTATATGAAGTGGTTACCGCTACTTGGAGATATTTGCAAAATCCAAATACGTAGTTAATTCAAGCGGTTAATTTTGAAACTAAGTTCAATAACATTGGAGAATTCAATCATACTACTTGGTCTCAGAAGTTCTGATATCATTTAGATTAAATATGGATTATCTTTATAATTAACTAGCTTCTGCCCGCGATTTCGTCCACGTGGAATAGTCACTAACCCCCGATTTTGAAACATTCTTCTTTGGTGCTCCGCTCCTATTAGTCATAGCGTGATGATATTTAGCCTATAGCCTTCCTCGATAAATGGGCTATCTAACACTGAAATATTTTTTTCAAATCGAACATGTAGTTCTTCAGATTAAGGCGTTAAAGCAAACAACCAAACTCTTCAGCTTTATATTTAAGTATAGATAACACTTTACTTATAGAAGTGATCGAACGAAAACCTATCAACATTCATTCATAAAGACATGTTTTATATACATAGTTACTTTTAATCACAATTCAACGTTTATAAACATACACATTACTCCGAGTTGCCCAGTTTTCAATCCCTCGGGAACAAAAATACTAGTGATTGTTAAAATCGACACACTTTCCCGCCACAATAGCGAAGCTCCAGCACAAAGGGTAACATTAACCCTCCATTGTTTTTGGCAACACTGGAACACAATACCCCAGAAATTCCCGCGTTATTTACAGTTGATAATGGCAACATTGATATTATATCTGTTTTGGTTGGAGTTTAGATAGTGGTTTCATTATTGCTCTGAAGTTCATGACTTAAATTCAGTTTTGTTAGTGTTTTGAGGTTGAATTCTGTGGGCCTGCGGACAGCGAGCTATTGGTGGTTCGCCATCCGATAGCAACCAGGCCCGGGTCGACGGCGTATCGTGTTCCCCGCGCGCCTCAAACAGCTGTCAGCAAAGAATACGGGGCCCCATAGGGTTAGTGCCTACTGCGGAATTTGTTCGAAAGAGTCACCGCGGCCCTGGAACGTAAAGGGCACTGGAAGGATCACGGGTGGGTTTTAGTCAGTAAGAGTCTGACACTCCCTTCCGCTCCGCCCAGAGCGGGAGAAGTCATTTGATGATTACCCATCCAGGAAAAAAAAAATATTCTGTGAATTTTTGTTGTTCATTGTTGTGAGTTATAAATAACTGATTCGTCACTGTTTCGTTTAGTTACTAAATATAGCATTCCCGATTCTATACTACTCGGAAACAAGTTAATTTTAATTAACAATAATTCCGGTTCATCTCTTTTACCTAAAGTTATTTTAAATTGAGTCTATAGTAATGTGATCAAGCACTTAGTACCAGCGTTTTTTTTTTAACTGCCACAGCAAAATATATTTTCACTATGTGTTTCTTGAAGGCTTATGACATTCTTCCGTTAAGACAGAAGTTTGGCTTAAGTATTAACAAGAACATCTATTTAAAAGGAAGCGAGTCCATTGCCAACAACCAGGATCCAATTTATCCAGAGTCCGGGCTACTGAAGGTCTTTATATACATACACTAATATCATAAAAGGAAAAAAAGATTTGTATTTTTGTGTGTGTGTATGTTTGGAATGAATAAACTCAAAACAGACTGTGCCGATTTAAAATTTGTTTTCACGATTAGAAAGCTGCATTCACCCTTTTTTTTTCTGGATGGGAAATCATCAAATGACTTCTCCCGCTCTGGGCGGAGCAGAAGGGAGTGTCAGACTCTTACTGACTAAAACCCACCCGTGATCCTTCTTGTGCCCGCCGCGTTCTAGGGTTGCGGTGACTCTTTCGAACAAATTCCGCAACAAGCTGAGTAACATAGTCTACATTTTATCCCTGTATTGCTACGGGAACGGGAACAACGCGGGTAAAATCGCGGGGCGCTGCTATCTATTTATATAATTATTTATTTGTATCTCCAACAAAAGAAAACACAGTTATACCATCAGTCACAGAGATACAAGTAGTTAATTTACGTGTGCACCTTCAGTTACGGGAGACCACAACAAGCACAATCATATAACTGTAAACAGTAAAATAATAATGCACAAAAATAAATTAAAAGGAGAGAAAACTATTCCATTAAATTAAATTAGGTTAAAAATTATATTCATAATATTATTTTGTTCCAATAAATTAGATTTTTGCAATTCCAATAAATTACATAGGTTTAAAGATTCTTTATTCTCATAAGAACATGATACAGTTCACTTATATGAGATTAAATTTTAACATAAATTTATCGTCGTCTAATGACGAAGCATGCAGGTTTAGAATAATTAAATTGCATCTAATAACAACAAACAAAGCAAAAGTATCGGTAGTTACAATTAAAACAAGTTAGAATAGCTGGCCAATACATGATAAAGTTATGTCAAAATTCAATTAAAAATAAAACTAATGAATTAATGCAGGACCAAGTATTGTTCCCTGAAGTAAGCCTGAAGTACTAGAAACAAGTTGATCAGACAGAGAAACCATACATATCGATAACTAGACGTATTTCAGACATTGCTCGGCGAATACTGACGAAATTGGTTGTTCAAGTTCTAGGTAACTGTGCCTTCATTATCAAGTTGTTCCCGGGAACTGATTGTGTATTGTTCCATTAATTGATTCACTTTAGCAAAGAAACTGTTAAGTGAGTTTGCAGTTGCTACAGTTTAGTTTATGGGAAAATTCATCTCTCATATGCCTGTACCAATTTATTATTTTCAGTGTCATCCTTATCATGTAGAGCTTGTGGCTACCGCATTAATTCCACACGGATCTATCTTCCAGGGTAAGCAAGGTTTGCCAATTTTTATCGTGGATGGGTGGCCACAGACGGCCCTTGGCAAGCAGGTGATATCGTTGGTCCCGGCAGTCGTTTGAACATCTTTGACAGTCATTGTGGGTGGTCAGACGCTAGATAATCTGACACTAGTCTTGCCAAGGAGTATTGTCATGCCCTGTCAATGAATTGTGGAGGAGCACCACAAAATTAATCATAGCATAGCATATAATATAAGCATATCAGCCTTTTAACGTTCACACTGCTGGGACACAGGCCTCCTCTCTAGGAGAGGGAATGGGCCGTAATCCACCTCGCGGGCCCAGTGCGGGTTGGTGAATGTCACATGTCTTCGAATTTTTGGTTCTAGGTCATGCCGGTTTCCTCACGATGTTTTCTTTCACCGTTTTGAGAGCAATGGTGATGAAATAAATAACGCAAAGTAATGCGCCTAGCTGGGTTTGAACCCGTGACCTGCAATTCGTAAGTCCGGACCGTTACCACTCGGCCACCACTGCTCCATATTAATCAGTCAGTTTCTAATACGTTTTCCGAATCCAAGATTATTTGAAGAAGAAGTAAAAGTAAGCGTATACAATAATGATTAATCTGAATTCTACTTCCTCCAAATCTTGCGCAACAAAAGCACAAAGAACAGACGTGCCGCCACCGTAGTACAACGTACAACTAGTCATCAGTTTAAATATGAACAGAGAGACCTGTCCCATGCCTTAAATAACAAGTGTCCGGTCCGGAGTTACACGACAACCGGACAGCCGGACAACTGGACAGTTATACGAGCAACCTCTGACCGGAATCTATAGGCTGACCCGGACGGAACGTCCATTTTGATTATAAGGTTTTTAGGTCAGATTGAATTTAGGGGTCAGGTAAAGGGATTTTTATTGTTTTTGTTTTATGTGCTAACTTCCACACTTGCTCATTGCGTTGTGAAGAATGATATATAAGATATTTTGGGTCTTATTGCGCACGGCATTTTAGGCTTATTTATTATAAAACTAACCTAGTATATACAATAAATAAATAATACAAATTAATAAAGTAGACCTTTATGTAAATTGATTTTAAAAAATCTAGCAGCGCACCGCGGTATCACCCGCGTGGTTATGGTTTTTCGTGAGAATACGTGGATAAATAGCCGGTCTAGTAATTTCGGTGTGAACAAAAAAATATTTTCTATTTATAATATTATTATAGTATATATATATATGTATTTATAGAAATACTCATCTGATTAAAAACATTAATTCATAGATACAAAGTTACGTTACCATCCAGTTCTATAGACTGCTTTTATTAGAGAACAAAGTCGCAAGAAAATCAAGCAAATAATATTCCAGATGACCTTTTGTCTTCAAAACTTCTGGACACAGGAACCGGCTCTACAGACCATAATTTATGCCCACTTACACAACAGCACCGGCCCACTTATTAGCATTAAAACGACCCACTCCAGCCGACATTTGAAACTAGGCTAAAGATTCTCAACAATATTCTGAAGTAATTATAGATTTGAATTTCCACTTCGTGTGATGACCGGCGAGGAAGTTTGAATATTTTGTGTTCAAGCTGTCCCAAATTTTCAAGTTGAATAGTCAATTATTATCTTCCTAATGTCAGCTATTTATATCGACCAGATTCAAATGGTATATGTATATTTTGGGAGAGAACATAATCCCACATGTCAGACGGCTAATGGGATAGACGCACGACCCAATGAATCTTGGGAAGAGATGGCAAAATGAGCTGAACATCTACGGTAAAGAGTGGTCCCGATGTGGGGACTATTTGGGGATTGAGAGCCTGGGTCACCACAGGCTAGTAATCAAATTATATTGGTAGAGGTCGAAAAAGGATTTACCAACCTGGCCATTGCTAGCTGGCTAGCTGATAGGCGCGCGTATGTATAGGGGACTTAAAATAAACGTTGAAGTGCAGAAAATTCTGACACACAACTTAATTTTCCTTGTGTTTATAGTGGAACAGTACAGTCAGATGTTCCATGCAAAATAGGTACTGTTTCTCAGCTGCTTTTGGGTTTATTGGAAGCTGATCCCAAACAATTGATTGAAGATCAACAGATAGATTAGTAATGATAGTTTCATAGCATAAGCATAATCAGCCTTTTAATGTTCCCACTGCTGGGACACAGGCCTCCTCCCTAGGAGATGGAATGGGCCGTAATCCACCACGCGGGCCCAGTGCGGGTTGGTGAATTTCATATGTCTTCGTCACGATGTTTTCCTTCACTGTTTTGAAAGGAGTGGTGATAAAATTAATTACATAAAGTAATGCGCCTGGCTGGGTTTGCACCCGCGACCTACAATTCGTAAGTCGGGGCCGTTACCACTCGGCCACCACTGCTCAGTTTGCAGACAAAAGAACAATGCCATAATTTCTGTTCATATATTTCTGACTGTCGCACCATCGATAAAAATACTCACGAAATTAGAAACTTACACCCTCGAATTAACATTTCTCATACAATTAAATTCAATATTATAATTGAAGGGCCCTAACGGTACCGCGGGTCAAAACGACCGCAAAACAAAATGGCCGCCTCCTGAATACTTGGTCAACTATGCCGTCTACTGTTACAGAGCTCAAGGTCGGCTGGATGTGGCCTTGACGTGACCTTGGATAATTTTATTATTGTAATTTGGGCGATAGGGCTTGAAGGGATTATTTTAGAAAATGGGATGATTAGATTATCCGGTGTAGGTTAATCTTACGACTAAAGAGAGCTAATTTTGGAGAATTTGGTTTTAATATTGATACTTGCCTACTTCGTATTTCGAAGCTCGAAGCCAAATAATAAAAGTTGCAAAGATCGGAATTCAAGGTGACCATCCAGTACTTACATACAGAGAGACCACCTTGCATCGGAAAACACTTTAAGCCGTTGTTCCTGGCTGTCATGTGAAGTTTGACAGTCTATACAGAAAATCTGGCCAAGGGAGTATTCGAATAAAAAAATATTGGTAGATACTCCGCTTTTGTTTTATTTGAAATGGGTTTGACTCCAAGATTTTTCTTGACTCAAGGTAAGAGGTGACAGAGACAAAATCGATGATAGAATGAGCTTACCCAGAAGAACTCACTCTAACTTTGAACAGATTAGGGTTGCTTTTTTTAATTTATTGTGAAATGGATTTGCTCTAGACTATATAACAATGCTAACAACAGACGCGTTTATATAATAAACCACTGCTATGCATAAACATTACACATTGAATATGATCACAAACAGCTGTGAACAAGGTCGAAGCAAAAAAATTATTTTATTTTTATCTTCCGACAATTTAACGGATGCGTGGTCTGATACTTATCATTTTAATGTTGTAATCTGTTAAGATCAGGACTGGTGAAATTTCGATGATTTAGTTGTAAATACAGAGGCATTTTTTAAAGGAAAAAAGTGCAGTTGTTTTTTATCTACATAATTTAAAGCAATTTCAGGATAATTCACACAAAAAGCATACTACGCATAATTATGTTTAGTTTAACTACTGTTTAGTAAAGTAAAAATACCTTTAGTTAAATTGTATAAATAATCTGATAATCAATATTTAAATCAAGTTCCATTTTTCAAAACGTAAGTAAACTCCAACTTAACTCACCCATACTGCCCAACCCATACTGGGAATTTTTCCTAAATCGTGGATGCGTTTATACACACACACAAACAACCAGACCTACTTATTATCTGTAAGACTGTAAGCCACACGCTGTGCAGTAGTCAACCGCTCACCCACTGAGCCAACCATGTTTGTTTGTCAAAATTGAAGTTTTCATGCTCGAAAGATGAGCAATTGAGCAAGCCAATGCGAAAGCGCGTTTTCTCAGCTAAAAGTCATGTCTTCTCGGCACGAAAACTTCAAATTGTAACGTCTATTAGACAAACCTGCATTCACGTTTTCATGATCATGTTGGAATTAAAATTAAGTTGGAGTAACGTTCTGGAATGGTCTTTATGTTTTTTTTTTTTAATCTAATGTTAATGACAATTTAATTATAAACAAAATAAATTTTCAACCGTCAATGTTAAATGTCATGGCAGTTTTTCATTTTTTTTTTGTGAGGCTTTAGTGTCAGAGTACAACGCAAAAAGCCCAGCAAGGCCGATCGATGAGGCGAAACTTGGAAGAGGCTTATGTCAAGTAGTGGACGGCTTGGCTGAAATGAGTGTTGATAGTGAAGATGTCATATGATGAATGAATGAATGAGTGAATGAATAGTGAGTTGAGCTACTAAGTTGGTAGGTAATATTATAACAGTGTTCAATAAGTTTTATACGACCCGCCACATCTAGCATTCCTCTACCCAAAATCAAACTTTCTGACTGTTCAACCTTCAGTTATGTTAAGAATTTGTCATTCTAAGTTTCAACTACTTCTCAAATTCCCCTCAAATATCCTAAAGCACGTCGATTTGAACCTTAAGTCGAGGGATCAAAGTGTTATACTATTTTTGATGGTTGTAAAAGTAGAATTGTTTTACAAGTGGAATCATACAACTTATTTGGGCCGTGGGGTAGTAATAGTTTGTCAGACATGAGTGATGTCTTTCAAAGTTTTCTATTGAGAGGACCCGATGTCCTTTTGTTATTTTTTTTAATGAGTTTGCCGCCAATGTTTGGACGTTGGCCTTGTGTGTCATATTTGTGTGATTTGGGTGTTGGTAAGTTGAAATAAAATATCATAAAGTGTGACAGGCACAAAGTTAGGGCAACTCATTGAACTTTTAACCATCAATCTTTCAAGAGATGACTTTACTGTGACGTCATGTCAACTTCGTAGATCCTAACTCGAAATAATTCGTTGGTGTTTTAAAGGACAAACATGCAAATATTTATGGATCAGGTTTGTATTTGATTGGAAAATAAATTATTTGTTTTCGTTCTTCCGACTTGTAATAGCTGTCGTTAATATATTATCAGCTAATCTAACCCCTCTCTCCTCTCCCTCTTCTAGCTTATCTATTCTATTCTATTCTATATATATTGTTACGAGCTTCGGGTTCGTTACAATAAAATCAGCCGATTCAATAACCAAAAATGACACTTTAATTTACACCACACTAATTACACTATAAACTCACTAATCACAAAACACAATCGCACTATTAATCACTTGAGTTCGCAGTCGAAGATCGCTCTCGAAGTTATCACTTGTATCGCAAATCCAATACTGACTCGGTCGGTACATGCGCCGGCCTTATATAGAGCGCCGAGTAGATCCAGAAAGTTCGCGTACATATCGGTCGCGACCGACTAAGGTCCGAGAATTCTAGCATAGAAAAATCTCGAAGGTCCTTGACTTCAATAGTTCTGCTACTCGATACTAGATGGCGCTAGTGGTACCGAATGCCGCTATCATCCTAACTTAATTCTGGCGCGCAACACTGCCCCCTCCTAAGACATGCTCGTCCCGAGCATTATCAGCGCCATAATAACGCGCCAGTCGATCAACATGAACGATCTTAGGAGCGTTTCTTGTACCTTTCTGTATACGGTAGGTCACGTCATTGATCTTTGTCACAATCCGGTACGGTCCGTCCCATTTAGCTTGAAGCTTAGGAGATTTCCCTTTGTTGCGAACTGGATTGTGCAACCACACTAGTGAACCTTCCTCGAACCCTTTATTGTTCATTTTGCAGTCATAGCGGGTTTTCATCTTTTCAGACATTTGCTGGCCCGATTGTTTGACGTGCTCATGAATGTCGTTCATTTTGTTCCGCAAGTCATTCGCATAATCGGTTATACTGCGTGGGGCATCAGGTGGTATTCCGGTGATCAGGTCTGCAGGTAGCCGCAATTCTCTTCCAAAGTTTGCGAAAGCTGGTGTCACTGACGTGCTTTCATGAACAGCACTTCGGTATGACAGCAAAAACGGTTGTATGTGCTTGTCCCAATCCCGTTGCCGGTTTTCCACAACTTTGGCCAAATATCTCTCCAATGTCTGATTAAATCGTTCCACCATTCCATCCGACTGTGGGTGGTAAGAAGTTGTCCGCGTTTTATGAGTACCCATAACTCGGCAAGTTTCCTGGAATATTTGGGACTCAAAATTCCTTCCTTGATCGCTGTGAATCTCCAAGGGTACTCCAAAACGACAGAAGACTTCATGAACCAGTTTATCCGCGACTGTTGAAGCTTCTTGGTTTGGAATGGCGAAGACTTCCGGCCACTTAGTGAAGTAATCCATTACCACCATGAAATACTTGTTACCACTTTCACTTTCCGGAAACGGTCCCGCAACGTCTAGCGCTATCCTTTCCCATGGTGCACCAACATTGTACAATCTCAATGCACCTCTGCTACGAGTCTGAGGTCCTTTTACAGCCGCACAACTTGTACACTTGCGACACCAGTCCTCAATATCGTCACGACAGTGGACCCAGTAAAACCGTTCCCGTATCTTCAGTAGAATCCGTTTAACTCCCATATGGCCTCCTGAACAACCATTATGGTACAGCTGTAGAACATCCGGTATTTTAGCTTTAGGGACAACCATTTGCAAATGACAGTTGTCTCCCCGAGCATTTTCCCATTTACGGCACAGGACTCCATCCTGAATAACTAAGCTGTCCCATTGGGCCCAATAGCTTTTTGTGACGGAACTCATCGCTGAGACATCGCTCCACGTAGGCTTCGGAACACTGGCCTTCATCCACTCCAAGATCGGCTTGATATCCGAATCATCCTGCTGTGCACGTTCCAAGTTTTCCTTCCACTCGTTACTAAGATCGGTCTTGATCATCCTCACAGGTACAATTTCTTTACCCTCTTGCCGGGTACAATGCTTGCAGTCTTCTGGACAAGGTCCTCTTGACAATACATCTGCGTTGCCATGAGATCTCCCGCTACGACCGTCGACCACCAAGTCGTACTCTTCCAATCGCTGTCCGCGATTGTCAGCCGCTTTACCTGCTAGAGGTCGGCTATCTGCCCTTTGAGCAGTTCGCTTAGGGCAACTGGGCCTCAAGTGGCCCCTTTCACCACAGCCGTAGCATCTAGGGCTGCGCCCTTTATAATGGTCACGAACTGCAGCTGCTGCAACCTCCCTGCCATAGTGGGAACGATGGTTCTGTCGCACAGCTTCCCCTTCTGAAGTTCGCCTAGGGCAACTGGACCGTAGGTGGCCCCTTTCCCCACAACCATAGCATCTAGGGCTGTATCCTTTAAAACGGTCGCGAATTGTAGCTGCTGCAACCTCCCTGACGCGATGGGAACGATAATCCTGCCGCGCAGCTTCCACCTCCAGTGCATGTGCCAAGGCGTCTTTAAGCTTCTCATGATGCCCGAGCCTCACGGCAGCTCTAACTTCAAGGTCGCGGATGCCGTCAATGAATGCCTGCACCAGGTTCCCTTGAATGAGCGCAGGTACAGACTGGTATGCTTTTCAGACCAGCTTCTCCACCTCAAGGGCCCACTGCTGCAGGTTTTCACCGCTGCGTTGCACGCGATCCTTTAGCTGCGCACGAAACACGTGTTCCAGATGAGCGTCGCCATACCTAGATTCCAACGCCTCAAGGAGCTGCTCGTAAGTCACTTCCTTGCCGAGAGCTTCTAGAACAGTTAAGGCCTGGTCCCGCAGACCTAGTGTGAGGGCAGTCATGGCCTGATTTTTATTCCACCCGTTCGCCTGCATAACGGCCTCAAATTGTATTTTGTAGGCCGACCAGGAAGATGTTCCATCGAACGGCGGCACTTTGAATCCCCGTGGCGAAGGAGTAGTTGCTACGGAGGTTGCAATTCCATCTCCTACTTTAAGGTTGTCCAGCGTTTTCCTCACGTCAACTATCACGTTGTCAACCCGATGATTAATTTGGTCGATTCGTGTTTCAGCTTCCGTCAGGCGGTTCTCGTGCTGAACCACCTTATCCTTTACAACCTTAATTTCTTTGCCGAAAGTGGCATGCAGATCCTTCATGAGGAACATCTGTTCTTCTTGGCGGCGCGCCTGCTCCTCCTTGTCACGCTGCAGCTGTTCTTCTAGCCGGCGGGCCTGTTCCTCCTGTCGGCGGGCCTGTTCCTCCTGACGACGGGCCTGTTCCTCCTGGCGGCGGGCCTGCTCCTGAAGCATCAGCATCAGAGCAGCAAAGTCTAGTGCTGATGATGATGCTGGAGCGGCGGTGGACGGGCCAGCCTCTAAGGTCGCCAGCTGTCTCTCCGTAGCCTGCGGCGTTGCACTTCCAAAACGCCTCTGGTCCGTCTCTTGCTGGCGTTGACTACGGGTACGGATACCCTCCGTGTCGTCCTTTGGTAGAATCGGCATCTTTTAAATCCACTCTTCTGACACCAATTGTTACGAGCTTCGGGTTCGTTACAATAAAATCAGCCGATTCAATAACCAAAAATGACACTTTAATTTACACCACACTAATTACACTATAAACTCACTAATCACAAAACACAATCGCACTATTAATCACTTGAGTTCGCAGTCGAAGATCGCTCTCGAAGTTATCACTTGTATCGCAAATCCAATACTGACTCGGTCGGTACATGCGCCGGCCTTATATAGAGCGCCGAGTAGATCCAGAAAGTTCGCGTACATATCGGTCGCGACCGACTAAGGTCCGAGAATTCTAGCATAGAAAAATCTCGAAGGTCCTTGACTTCAATAGTTCTGCTACTCGATACTAGATGGCGCTAGTGGTACCGAATGCCGCTATCATCCTAACTTAATTCTGGCGCGCAACAATATATATATAAGTATTCATATCTTAGTTACATAATGATGTCTTTTTTATTATACCTACAGACTCGTACTTATAAATATGAAAAACTTCTGCACCTGAGCATCAATTTAAGTAAGAAAAAAAAGAGGTGTTACCTACATTTATGTTCGCAACACTATGTAAAGAACAGCTGTTATTTTTTTTCATCCTAAGATTTTTCCTTTCAAGAAGTTTGTCTAACTTACTAGCGAAACATCTTGAAAATTAGTTTAGAAGGGGCAAAGAAAACGTCGTCCCCATGTTTTTGGACGAACCTGAAAGACAAGTTTCCATGGAGGAATAGTTTTCAAAAAAAAAAAAAACACTGTTCAAGTGCTTGTCGAAAACTACCCAGCCAGACAATCACGCATACGAGTGATCCTATAAGGGTTCCGTTTTTCACTCGGACTTACGCAACCCTAAAAAGAAAACTTTTTCATTTCATAGAACACGTAAATGGCCTGTAAAAAGTTCAAGCACTAGAAAGTCGATAAACTTTAAAAATTCAATTGCAAGGGTCCCTACAGATTCAAATAGGGGGCCCTACATAACGACGTTACTTTTGGTCACTGGTCAGGGTGGGCAGAGGGAGAGGAGGGCATCGGGCGAAGTGAGGGGCTGCAGTAAGTGAATTGTTACACAGCTTCGCTCTTTATAGGGCTCTGAAGTAATTTTTTGATGTAGAGATTTATATATGTGGCTCTATGCACATAGTTAGGGAGTTTCTTGTATCTACCTACTATTTTCCGCTGAGCTGCTATATTTTATCACAAATAATAGAAAACAAGAATCCAAAAAGATAAGTAACAATATGTTACAGCCAGTGGAAATCGGCCATCGCTCGCAATATTGAAGAGGTTATAGCAAAGAAAGAAAAAAACACTGTGACAGTGGTTAGTCGAGATTCTTAAAAGTCAAAGACAAACTCAAAACGTTTATTTCAATTAGGCCATTAAACGGCATTTTTGAACGTCATCATTAAAATTTATCATAATTAAGTGACTCTAGCGTCCATTCGCAAAGGTAGATTCTTATGGAGAAGAACGGACAAGAAACTCCATAGTTACTCTTTTCAAATAAATGTTTTAGAAAGAAAAGGTACCCCACATTATATCAAATGCTAATATAATATAATGCTATAACATAACTATAATGATATACCCGTGATAAAATATACACGTCATTATCGCCTCCTTCCTGTCCTTATCCCAAGTTACTTAACCTCGCCATAAAACATAAAAATATTATTATGTTTTTACACTTTCCATTTAAACAAACGGAATGGGAAATCATCAATTGACTTCTCCCGTTCTGGGTGGAGCGGAAGGGAGTGTCAGACTCTTACTGACTAAAACCCCCCCGTGATACTTCTTGTGGCTTTGCGTTCCATGGCAGGGCCGCGGTGACGTTTTCGAACAAATTCCGCAACCCTAGCAGGCACTGACCCTATGGGGCCCCGTCTTCGTTGCTGACGGCTCTTTGAGGCGCGCGTGGAACACGACGCGCCGTCGACTCGGGCCTGGTTGCTATCGGACGGCGAGCCACCCATAGCTCGCCATCCGCAAAAATCCAAAAAATATATTTTTGTTTGAAACCTAACACGAAAGCTCATAGGCTTGTAACTAATGTCAAGTGACGTCACTTTTCCCACAATAAAGCCTACATTAATTTGACGTTCGTCTTGAGCAAGAGATACGCCGTGGTGACGCAATGACCGGCAGGCGTCTGGAAGCGTTATGGGTCACGTGGTCAATGGAATAGAAAATAAAAATCAAAAAATTTCTGCAGCCCTATCATGACGTCTTAAATCCATCATGCTTCCTGCGTCAGAGAGAGACGGAGTTATACAAAACGAATAGCACTATCCCTTTTTCACACTGAATCATGATAGCATTGGCACTTCGTAGTACGGCCACTGATTTATAAAGTAAATAGAATATGTACTGCATTTTATATTTTGACCTAGAAAATTTTACTAGTCAAATCAGTCTTTCCTTTCATATAATTTCACACACAACCCATCGATCTTTTCCTTGGCCTTCCGAAAGTTCAAGACCTAACAATATATGTTTTAGCAACATACGTTACATGATACAACAAAACTCAAGAAAACTACAAGCTTTCATTAAAAAAAAAAAGAAACAAAAGCAACATAATCCATACGCGCGCAAACGAAATTAAAATTACTCTAAAAGCAGACTTCATAATAAAGAATAAAAAAAACATCACACTCGCGTCTGAATGTGTCGTTACTCAGCATAATGAAATCAGAATTTAAGCTTGCACAGCAAATATTATGTGCATTAAAAATATTGTATCTCGTAATATGTTTCTAGGAAGAAGTATTGTTTTTTTATCTTGTGTAGCTCATAAAAGGAGTTTCAGTATTTTCTCAACTGTGGTCGGCTACCAGTCAAAACGGATGCGGCTGAATACCAGTAGTTTACGTGCAGCAAATGTCGGTCTTACTCACACTCTGTACAACTCAGTTACTGTAATGATTATCAAAGATCTAGAAAAGGCGTTTGGGACCAACAGCTTAAAGTGCTTGCTGAGGCGGGAAGACGGACGAAACACGAAATGAGAAAAACAGAAATTCCGTAACGAAAATAACCTAACACCGCTACGTCATTCGATTAGGCCCCGCCTTTTTAAAATGGTCGCTTTGTTACTGAGCTATTATGTCGCCGTCACCGAGCCGACCCGAACGTCTGCGTTCGGAAACAATCGGTGGGACAAAGTTAAGTGAAACGTATGTGATTTACATTAGTACAGTAACCCAGGTGAACGAATCGAGACCATATCACAATGACGCAGACCACTCGCAGTTCAGCACACTAAGGCTGGTTACTGCTTAACCGGGCAATCCTATGGTGGCCTCAAATGAATTTAAGGCCCCCAGCAAGGGCTAAAAACTACTAAAAACTAAATGACGCTTCGCTAAGGGCATCTCCTGTGGGATACGGGCTTCGGCTTAACGGGGTCATTGAGGGGCAGCAAGGGACAGGCTGGGTCTAGTTATTATTATTTAGGGGATTTAACGCTAATAGCTCAGCGGCGCGGGCTGGCTCGTTAGGCAAAAGTCGGGGAGGGAAATGATCGATACATCATGTGACTTTCTTATATAACCACAAGCTTCTCTTGTAACGATTGTCAAAGATCTACAAATTTCAAACAGGAACCTTTGTAACATTAACAAGCTTTCTGATGCTTGGTGTAAACTCGCTTGCTCGTATTGCCTGATCCCCAGCAAGAATAAGGTAGTTGACTAAAAAAATCTGATTAGTCCTTCAGTTAGATTATAGAAAAATATTGGACACGTATTTTTTCTTTTTTCACATAAACAAAAAATGAAGACGATACAGTGCTTAAAAAACTCGTGTGACGTCACTACTCGCTACAATTTTTACCGGGCCGTGACGTCACACGCTCCCACTTTTCTAGTTTTTCGCTCAGTTTTTATAGATTTGATAAAAGAAAAAATACGTGTCCAATATTTTTCTATAATCTAACTGACGGACTAAACATAATCATATATTTTTACTCAGGCAACATCCCTATTACTTTGTTATAAAGATCAACTCGTACACTTGGTATTACTTGGATACGAGACTTTTAACAAAAAGCAACATTAAACATCAAAATTAAAATTCCTTTTGCAAGCATTTCCAAACCCCCGAAATGCCATAAAATTTTAAGCACAGTACAGTAACAGCTTACGGCCACATATGCAGAATTGTTAGGGGTTAAAAATTCACAATTGCGTGCATACTGAATGGTACACGCTCTGTAGGGAAATCCAGCCAAAACATGGAAAGTATTGAGGTAATTTTAGCACTTCTGAGTACTACAGATTCGCTCTTACAATGTTGCAAGCTGTTCTAGGAATAGCAGGATGTCATTTTGTAGCAGTATTAAAAGAAGCGAACAGTTTATAATACTGTTTCTGTGCGCACAACTAAAGAGTAGAATGCCCTGGCTGAATCTGTATTGCAAACTAGGGATCTTTCAGTTAAGAGTGTATAGGCAGGTATTGATCACATCATCGATTACAATTGTTCGTATATCATTTTAAGATCTTTGGCAGTCAAATAAATGATGATGAAATGAAATGAATGATGATGATGATAAAAAAATAATCTATTTGAATTAATATTTAAATTTAGGCCGTGGAGGTGGCATAGTTAATAACAGCGTAAGTGGTGTTCACAAGTATCTCGAAAGTGCAGGTGTATGGGTACTTGGGACACTCCATATGGATAGTTCTCTGGACGGGAACAGCGTACTTACATAGGGAGAATTTTCTTGAAATTAAATTTGATTTCATGGACAACTTTTAAACCAGGCATCTCTCCCTTCAGATGGAGTTGGCTGTAATCCACTTGGTGGATCATTTTTTTTTACTATAAGGCGGTTTTCTCACCATGTTTTCCTTCACCGTTTTGGGAACAACAGTGATGAAATAAATTAGACAAAGTACCTGTCTTGACTCGAATCAAACACCTACGTGCCCACTGTTCTGCAACTGCCTCAACGAAAATACACAAACTTGTCCAAAATATTAAAAAAAAAAATCACCCATCCCCTACGCATAGGAACGTCATCAAGAGCCATCAGTCTCCCATAACCCAGATATAACGCGAATTGGCCGGAATATTTGGTAAATTTAATATATAAAACATATGAATCGCTCGATCCCCGGGGCCTCTGCGTAATAACACATTACGGAGTACGGACAGCAGAACAGGCTTCATTAAAACGTTTTATTTATTGACATCAAAGCTTGTAAATTTCTGATGTCCCAAATGGTTTGACAAAAGTGTAGTCAATGCAGTAATTTGTTAATGTACCCGTTTGGTTTTGATGTATCTTTAATGAGGAGGAAATTGTTTTATCTATCTAAAGTTGTGTGTGGCTTTGGCTGTTTGTCTTTTGTGTTTGGGCTTGGTTACCCTGTTTATTGTGATAATGGATGTTTTTATGCGTTAAAAAAAAACTTTAGTATGTATACACTTACATAAAAATTCAAAAATAAACAATGAATGTATTTTATTAAATGTTGTTTACAAAATTCGAAGTCTAAACAAAACTTATATTACCTATACCTTTTTAAATAAAATACAACATTTTGCACGTAATGTTACATCACTAACCAGCACAAGTCGCCCCACAATCACGTTTTTATCTTTAATCAAAATCTTATAATGAACAGCAAGTCGTTACTATTCACAAAAATAAAACCACAATGAAATAAAATAAATTACAGTGAATTTGAGACTATAACTCGAACAAATAAAAACTTTTTAACTTTATTACCTACCTCAAGGTGCCTTTAGGAAGGTGAGTAAAGAAAATAAGTGAAGTTTTACTCTACTACAAAAGGTGGTATCTTAATTGTTAGATCTAAAACAACGATCAATAATCAACGTTATCGAGCATCGTTGCTATCATTTGTAGATGACCGTCATCGCCATTGATATACCAACAAAATGGTTATTAACCCATTTGACGGTAGGTACATGTAAAAAACCGGCCAAGTGCAAGCCGAACTAGCGCACAGAGGTTCCTATTTTAACTATGAAAACGGAAAAGAAAATCATGTGTGTTATTGCATGGGAGCCCTTACATAATTATTTTTATTTAATTACTAGCTGCTGCCCGCGACTTCGTCCCCGTGGAATCCCCGGTTTTTAAACATTCTTTATCGCTGCTCCGCTCCTATTGGTCTTAGCGTGATGATATATAGCCTATAGCCTTCCTCGATAAATGGGCTATCTAACACTGAAAGATTTTTTTCAAATCGGACCAGTAGTTCCTGAGATTAGCACGTTCAAACAAACAAACAAACAAACTCTTCAGCTTTATAATATTAGTATAGAGTATAGATTTATTTTTCAACTGAATAACTCAGGCGTCTACCAATTGCCGTTATCAATATCGAGCGAAAACGAGCAAAAATATCATGTTAGTTGCTCTTAAATATTTATTTTGTCCTATTTTTATTTTTTAGTATTTTTTTGTTATAGCAGCAACAGAAATACATCATCTGTGAAAATTTCAACTATCAACCTACCACGGTTCATGAGATACAGTATGTTGACAGACGGACGGTGTTATAAGTTTGACGTGTCTGTGTGTCATCGTAGCTCCCGAACGGATGAACCGGTTATGTTTTTTTTTCGTTTGATAGTTGAATTAATTGGGAGTATTCTTAGCTATGTTCGAAGAAAATTTATTCAGTCGTTTGATAGTTCTGGGGGTTGGAAAAAAGGACGAATAAACGTGATAGAAAAAGATTTTTTTTCAATAATATTGTAAGAAAACTGTGTGTATTCAAAAAACTTCGACGAAAAGTTTAGTTCATGAAAACTTCTTGATTAAACTTTTTTATCGATGAAATCCGCGACCTTAAACCACAGCCCTAACGTTATCTTCAATTTTCGTTATACTCAAAATATTATAAAAGATTCTCTTTCATATAAAACCTAACAAAACGCCCTTTGATCTGAATATTTAAAATACCAAAGAAAAACTTTCAACAGCAAGAATGATCAAAAGATTTTTTGTTTAAAATTTTGTTTTAAATAAATTAAATCATTTCGATTAGAGAAATTAAGTTGATTTTTTGTCAGACGTTACCGTTGATTGAAATGTTTTAGAAGATTAGGTAAATGTTAAACGTTTTCTAAAATATTAATATCTTTGTTACTACAGGATCCTTTCTAGTACCCAAATATTCCTTAACTAATTAAATTGTTCTAGGTCTTTTTAAATCCATTATCAATATATTTTATGATATAACTATTGCCTTCTAGCATGGCAATAGCCGTCACTGACCCTCCTAATTTATTGACATACCTAAATAAAAAGTAAAAAAATGAAGTCAATCGTGGTCCACGAGAAACAAAATAAAAAAATATATTATATTTTATAATTCGGGTTCCTAATAAGTATATAGACATTTTGTTAAGTTTGTCTAACGAAAATGTGTTTTGTGGATATTTTTGTTTATTTAGTATCTCGTGGATTTGTGGATGGGTCCTGAATCCTCCGAGCCTCGAAAAGCACGCTACGCCGTTGGTCCCGTCTGCCATTTGATTTGTCAAATCTGACACCAGTCTTGCCAAGAACTATCGTGCTACCCAGTTAATGGGTTGTGATGGTCTGGTAAGCAGCCGCTCTATGTAAAATACTAGTATTCAGCTGAATTCGGTTTGTCTGAAAGCTGACCCTAATATAAGGTAAAAGCTCCTAATACGGCGGTAGTCAAAATCGCTTCCTATTACGGTGGTATTTCTATTTTCGAGTTTTATTCCTGTTTTATTTAGTTTAAGTACACCAAAACGTAAACTATTCATTCCAAATTTATTACTTTTTTGACTTAACTGACATTTGCAAGTATAGCACATAGACAACACAACAAAATCAATCAGTCAGTGTAACGGCATCGACGTGAGAGACGTTTCCATACAAACGCGGAAAAACAAAAGTAAGTATACTAATATTTATAAACTAAGTTTTTCGTATTAATAAGCCGTTCAAGTTTGTTTGTTGCAAGGTAAAAGCACGGATAATAGTTGCGCAACTCAACGGTCGGCGAGTCAACACATCCCCTGAAGATGCCTCGTGGAGAGGTGAAACACGTGTCGGTATTGGTGTTGGGTTTTGCGTTGCCTTCCTGCATGTGCATATCCGTACTTTTACCTTGTAATCTTGCATGTGCATAATATAGAGGGCGGGAGGGAGGTGCATACCTGCAACCCACACATATTAGCGGAAATTAAAACTAGATATATAATTTTCATTTTCAAATTGAACATTAAAAGAAAAATCAACCTTATTTTAATAACCCAACTCTTTTCAATACGTGTGTGTGAATGCACGGTTATGCTATATTTGTAATTTCATTAAAAGTGAATCAATGTAATCAAATCAATGGTCAATGAATGAAAAACTTACAATTTACTAACACATTTATATTATTTAATAAATATTATTTTTACGAAACTTCAATGAATATAATTTCTGACCCTCCGTATTAGGAGCCGTCTACCGCAGTATTAGGCTCTGACCAAAATCATACCTCCGTATTAGGGAAAATCGACCCGACTATTTGAATATTTTTTTTAAATAAGAAATATCATGAAAAGAAACATAGTCTCAACAGTAATACAAAATGTAAGTTCCACTTTTGACGATAAAGTTGTTTGGCACCTTTAAAAATACATACAAATTCTTATTTTTGTTTCTTACTTTCAAGTGTTGCGAAATACCTCCGTAATAGGTGCTTTTACCTTAGTTGGAAAAAGGCTAGGCAGGCGATGTTGGTTTACCCTTATTTAGATGTTTTTACCTCCTAACTGCTAATAAAAATACAGTTAAATTGCAAAATTTCAATCTATTTCTATATCACGTCCACTTATCTATACATCCTTTTTCTAAAAACGTTTCTTCTCGATCGATTCTCTATGAATAGAATACCGAAAACAATATTCCTTTCGTGGAGCCTTATTCTGTAAGCTGTTTGTTTACATTAAATTTGTCGCTTTGATGGCAATTTTTTAATTCTTTGTTCCCATCACAAATAGAACGTGTTGGGAACGAAATGTAATGGGATATTAAGAACTTTGTTTGGGTTACCTAAGATACAACATCACGCTTCAATAACATAACGACAAGGCATCACGGAGCAAGAAGGAATCGGAAGCGGTCAGCCCCTTCTGCTAAACAGTAATGCTAGTGAAAGATAAGAAGAGAAGAAGTGCGGAACCTCGCGCTACGCAGTAGCCGCAACAGAAGAAGGCCCCCTGGTCGTCGTGGGTTGATTCCCGGCCACCACAGGCGCGGGCCTGCGGATGGCGAGAGATGAGTGGCTCGCCGTCCGATAACAACAAAGCGCGGGCAGCAAAGAAGACGGGGCCCCATAGGCTCAGTGCCTGCTAGGGTTGCGGAATTTGTTCGAAAGAGTTACCGTGGCCCTGGAACGAAAAGGGAGGAACATGGGTGGGTTTTAGTTATTAAGAGTCTCTCTTCCGCTCCACCCAGAGCAGAAGAGGTCATTCGATAATTTCCCATCCATAAAAACGGCATAACATCACGCCTGTTCTCTTAAGGATATAGCAGAAGTTACCATCATTACACCCATATTAAACCAGCTGTTTAAGTCCCAGTAACCGGATACAAATCAAGACTCTGGACTTTTGCTGAGAAATCCTAGCTGGAAAATCTAAATTGTTCCGGGAATTAAACCCATTAAACCCATTTCATTTGTTTAAGTTTGAACGCGGTCCGATTTTTTTTACAACCGATAAATATGTCACGCATAAACCAGCTTATAACTTTTTTTTTATAAATGTAATAATAAAAGATTTTTTTAAATTGCCTAACCTATGTTAGTCAATTTAAAATAATCTTTTATTCTGTAATTGAATGTCATATTAGATGAGCAAATTATAAAATGTATTAATAAATATTATAATCTTAAATATTGTTTAAAAAAAATGCCAGCCCACCACATTTGCAACCAGTACAATATATGTAGCGTACCTCGTACGAAAATTGTAAAGTAAAATTGGGTAGTCATTTCATAAATTGCATTTGACCTGACCCGGCTGCGCCCCCGGCTCCCCTCGCGATATTAAATCTGAATATTGCCACGTTAATCATTTGATATATTATTATTTAAATACGTTTTAGGGGGATAAATGTAAGTATAATTTTGCCATAACATTTTATTGGTTCCGGTAGTTTAGATTATTTTAGATGGATTTTTTTGCTTACCGTACCTATATTATTTTTATTTTAGGTTTAGTAAAATAATATGTGATATAAAATTTTTAATTTGAAATGCTTAATAATGAGCTGCTTAATGCTTAATAGTTCTTAACCTAAAATGTTTGTAGAATATAGGTCTAAATTCGACATTTCAAGTCCAGCCCATCTTATTATTTTTATTTCCATCGTTTTCATGCCACATAATGTCAGTTTAAGATACAATAGAATAGATTACAATACTCTTTATTATGTACACCACATAAGTTACAGAAAATATAGATGAAGAAAAGATTACATAGGGTGACACAATGGGCGGCCTTATCGCTAAAAGCGATGTTTTCAAGACAACCTTTGGATAGATTTTAAAGAGAAAAGGAAAGACATTACTGTAGGTAGTCTTAGGTGTACTATTTATATGTATATACATAATAGCTAAACAAATATTGAATACTTATTATGAAACAAAAACAGACAACCCAAGAAATGTCAATTTAAGAGAGCGATAGTAATTTTTATCCATAGTTTTAAAAGTGGACATGTTAGTGCTTACCGACATGGGCAAGGCATTCCATAACCGCACAGCTTCAACCGTAAAATATTTGTTGTGGAAACTGGCGGAATGCACCAGAATCTGCAGGCATAAGTTTTTTGATAACCTCAGGATATCTATTATGTGTGCCATGAAGAAATTTAAATTTAATTATATATATACCACTTTGTCACTTTGCCGGGATTCTCATATTTAATTTCTACTCTACATTATTCTTATCTTAAAAAATTGCATTAAATTCCCTCTTCGTACCTAGCTTTGTACAAAATTCAGAAACGTAATTATATTTACGCAGGCCGAATAATATAAGTTTTATGCAATGTTCATTATTTCAATATTTCAGGCTAAGCTTAGCTAAATATCTAAGTGGCAATACATTGTTTTTAGCCTCGTCAAAATTGAAAAATTTAGTTTTAGGACAAAGGTTGAAAGAACACATCAAAAAGCCGTACTTTTATTCCTTTTCGCCACATATCAGTAACATTCAGTGCAACAGAATTGAAATCGAGACTAGACTGCAATCTACATGGGACTGCGAAACTTTAATTAACTGAACGCAGCAAAAACGCAACAAAAACGCACTAACAAACGTCACTCGGCTTCTATCTTCAAAAGGCTTGAAATAAAATTTAGATAGCAGAGTTGCTATTAGGAGAACGGGTTCCGCATTCTTTTGTTTTGTGGTTCTTGTCAGTTTGCTCAAAAAAATATGTAAAATGTATAGAGAACAATAAGCCTAGTAGATACTAGTTTACTGGTAACGATTTATTTATTTAACATAGGCACACCAACCAACGACTTGTTTACAAAACATTATTTTATGACAACATTTACAAGAGAACACTGTATCAGCAAGTCACTTACAGGCATGCATGTCACTCTTAAAATAGGTTTAATCAATAATATTTAATTAAACCTATTTTAAGTAATTGTAGTAGAATTTAACAAACAATAAACATTGGACAAAAAATTAATACATAATTCTCACGCCTAAACCATATGTATCTAAACCGATTTAAAAAAATGCTTTTGTTTACTTATTAGATAAATTATTGCACCATTTTTTATGAATTTGAGTAAAGAGATAGATGTGACCTTGGAAAGAAGTAGCTTATAACTGTGTAAGATACTTTTTTGTAACATAAAAAAATATCGAGAGCGTAGCCGCGGGCAAAAGCTAGCAATAACATAATTGCCATACGAATTGCATAAATGACCACCATTCTGTAAAAAACACTTCCTTCCTTTCAAGAAATTCGACAAACAATGACCTAAACACCAAGAATCTAAAACTTACATACGTATCTCTAAAAGAGCCCAATTTCGCGAGCGTGCACGAACAAGCGCGCTCCCCAAATTGAATATCGCGACCGCTGCCCGGCACACGTCGTATATCACCGCACAAATACTGAGCGCACCGTAAACTTTGAACTTGATCTAGTTTACCGTAACTCTGTGGTGTTTCCAGTCTTGAAATTTATGGATCAGATATAGCTGAGGAATTTTTATAAATGAATCTGAGGGTCAATATTCTACTAACTTTTAAGGAACGTTCAGATTCGCATCTCTGTCGCAATCTGTCAGAAAAACCTAATTCTTCAAAAATTTTGACAGAATACGTATGCTTCTTAAGAAAACGAAAAACCCGTTCAGATCTTTATCATATAAGGAGATACTGCATCGCATATCATATAGCCAAATCATGCTTTTAACTTTTTGGAGCATAGTTTAAAAAAAAAATGATAATTATCATCCAAACCTAATTCCTCTTTTCTACTATACTTTTCTTGTTCCTAATTTGCTAACAATGCACTTCTACCCTCATACAAGCTTCGTTAAAATCACATCCAAACTTTTCCCAGTAGTGGCCAATTATGAAAACTCAAAATATTCATAGTCTGCAGTGTTAGCAGTAGTTCTCGCAGCTCTACATAGATGGCGTTACTAAAAATGGCGAAAAGCTTTTAAGCTCACGTCACCGCGGTCACGGGAGAGAACTGATTGGAGGGTAAGCAGACGGGCAGGTGGTTCGGGTGTCTATAATTACATTTAACGTGAATTTTAATGAGTATTTATCCTAATGAAAATATTTTTTGCTCGGAGTTCTAAGGTATGTGTATTCCAATTTTGGTGCTGTTTAATTTGCCTATATGTTCCTCTGAACCATGCAGCGCCACACTTTGGAAATTTCGACAAAAATCGCTTATAGAATTTCACCGTTTTTAGGCAGCTTAAGATCTAAAGGTGGCACCCAGTACTTATAACCCCCAAGTCAAATTCTTTGCACGAAGAAAACTATCAAATAATCAGACAGGGAGTGAGAGTAAATTTTCACTTTTCATAGAAAACGAATAATTACTCTCACTTTATATATCTTGAGTACCAATACATTATTTTTTTATTTAATTTGTGTTTTATCTAGCAATATGATGTAATCTACATAAAACTTATTAAAGAGTATAAAAATATATATAAAAGTACAGTAAAGTACAGAGGAGTAAAAAAGGGGGAAGGGGGAACACATAGAGCATCCAAAAATCCGTCAACGTCGCTGTCAACGGGCAAAGTGTCCAAAACTCTGGCCGCATTGCCACGTTGAATAGTAATACTGATTCGCTAACTAAAGAAAGGACGCTGGCCTTTTTTGGCCCTCTGAGGGCCCTCTTTTGGCCCTCTGGGCCTCAAGTCTGCTATCACAATAGTGTCGAAATGGTCTATCATTGATTTCATAATGGTTGATTTTCACAAGTTTGGTAATCTACTAATATAAAAACGTTACCATGACTTTCCAATGTTCAACCACTGTCACTCCATTGAAAGAAATGCCATAGAATGGTAATCTCAATACATAATGACAAATGAATGACAGACGTAAAGTTTTGACAGTTCCTTTGATCAGTGACCTACCATTATAACGTCATTGTGCAGTCATTGCTTTTAAAAGTTCGGTTATCAAAAAGTATTACAAGACCATTGACCGACCAATGATAGACGATTATGATTTTAGCAGATAACGAACTATTAGCAAAATGACAATGGGATCGTGTTGGAATGACAAATTTATAAAAATAGCAGACTTGGGGCCCAGGTCAGGTGAAGAGTCGACAATGCAGTCTCTTAAATTTCATTGAAATTTCCAGTTTTTCGGAATTTGTATGTAAAACAATGAAAAGTAAACGTTCCTAAGCCAGCAATGGATTCAACTAACAACCACTCAACCAAACGTTCCAAACGCAGCGTTTTTTCCGCCCGTCTGTCCACTACGTCACACACGTCTGAGTTGGCATGTTGTGTTGTTTTGTTGCAACCGACGACGACCCACGACCGGTGCAGCGACTAGCGTCCACCATGCTCAATAATTCACTCATCTGACTTCCAACTGTATTAGGCAGGTATTTTTAAATACTAGTAGTGAACGGATTATCATCGTCATTGTTGCGGCTTGGTCGGTATTTAGAGCATGTTGTTCTGGTTCGGCTTGAAAATGACAGCATGACAAGTACTGCAATTTTATCTGATGGGGCATGCTAATGCTTGATCTCAGCTCAATTCTATTTTGATGCCAAAGTTTTACATTACTTCATGCTAAAGTATTGTTTGCGAAGTTGTCAACTTCAAATTGATAATTAAGATACCACCTGTGTCATTTTAAAATGACGCTATTAGTATATAGGTTATTTTTTTATATAAAAATATATTTTCAGCCTGCACATTAACAAATCTTGGGTGAATTTATGAAATACATTTTGTTATCTTTATTAGGTCGTTCTTATAGATATGTACTTACATTATTACACAATCATACGTATAATGACTAAAGCAGAAGGTTTTACTTTCATATTTTATGCTTTTAGTTATTTTGAATAAACCTAGCCCCGCGGTCTCACCTGCTTAGTTCCCGTTCCCGTGGAAATACGAGTATAAAATATAGCTTATGTTACTCCCTGATAGTGTAGATTTCCATTGGTGGATGGTGAAAACCCTAAGGTAGTGTATGAGATTAGTATAATCAGCTTTTTAATGTCCTCACTGCTAGGACACAGGCCTCCTCTGTAGGAGAGGGAATGGGCCGTAATCCACCACGCGGGCCCAGTGCGGGTTGATGAATGTCACGTGTCTTCGAATTTTGGGTTCTAGGACATGCCGGTTTCCTCACGATGTTTTCCTTCACCGTTTTGAGAGCAGTGATGATGAATTAAATTACACAAAGTAATGCGCCTGGCTGGGTTTGAACCCGCGACCTACAATTCATAAGTCGGGGCCGTTACTACTTGGCCACCACTGCTCTATATAATAATAACCTAGGTATGTCACCCGGAGATAGTGTAGCTACCCAACAGTGAAATAATTTTCCAAATCGGTTCAGTAGTTTCGGAGCCTATTCAATACAAGCAAGCAATCAAATCTCTACTCTTTTTAATATTAGTATAGATTCTTCTTTCTCTATATTATATTAATATGAATTAGTATAGAGAACGAAGCTAGTTGTAAAAAGTGTAGTGTTCAATACGTAGCATCACGGATAAAGCTTTTAATATACTACATATATAAAACTATGTGTTTGTATTATCATTTCGTTAAGTAATCATTTTTCAGGCTGAAATATTTGGCAGGCGCGGAAAAAGCAACCTCACCGGTGTGAGGATACATTTTCAATAATTACGTTATCTTATGTAACGACACGGGATGAGTTAATTTTTTAAACAACAAGCTTGGTATAATAAACAAACAGGATTCATTTATGGAGGGTTTTTCAGGGAAGTTTAAATATTTTCAGCTGGTTGGTTACTTTGTACAAGTAACTGGAAAATGGTAAACTCCGTTACATCTTTACATATGTATAATCTATACATATAATAAAAATTGGAGCGTCTGTTTGTACTATTGAAATAACCGCTTTTTACTACATGTATATGAAAATATACACGGTACATACACCAAAATAACATTTTTTACACTTTAATTTGAAATGATTGATCCTATGAAGGCGTTATCTAAAGTTAACGTAACGTAAATCTTAAATTAACTCTATCTGTGAGAAAAGCTTGTTATCATTATGATTATCATATCAAAAAATTGATGGGCAATGCCATCAATTTTCATAACCAAACATCATTGACCTCTGAGTTTGTTTCGGTGTTTCTTCTCAGGGTAGTCAGCTAGGAAACACCGGCCTCATCTAGTTTTATAACGGCCAAAAAAAAGATTGACGTATAAAAGTGTTTTTTACAACCTACTTACAAAAATAAAATCATTTATCATTTATCATCAAGCCTCTAAAATGATATTTTAGACACATTCTACCTCTGACATTTGAAATTATATTTAGTCCATCCTGATTGGTCGACAGGTGTCAATGACACTGACAACTGTCGTTACAATCCATGATTTTGTAATGACGTTCAATTTCCATTCATTGACAGCTTGATTGAGTGAATAATATCGTTTGCATAGAATAAAATACGATCTGGCTGGATAAAACTTTAAAATAAAAACGGGATGCAGCGTACATTTAAAAACATTACTGTGATACCAATTACGAATTTTATTGCTCGAAAAATGTTTGACATTCATGACTTTTCTGCTATTTTTTTTTTGTGGTAGTTAAGTTCATAATATGACATGTAAAATTAGTTTTTGCTATGTTTTCGATTATGATAAGGTACGCGCGTACTATATTTATAAATATTATACAGTGGGTTTATGTATGTGTGTGTGTTTTTTTATTATTTAACGGTTTATTTCCTGGCTATAAACAATGTTTTTTAAGAACTCAAACATGCAATTATTATTATACTAGCTTCTGCCAGCGACTTCGTCCGCGTGGAATAGTTACTTTACCCCCGATTTTGAAACTCTCAGCCCGATCGGTTTAAAATTGACAAAGTTTCATACAAACGTTCATCTCCTATTTTATCCCCTTGGGGGTAGAATTAATCAAAATCCTTTCTTATCGGATGCCTACGTCATAACATCTACCTGCATGCCAAATTTCAGCCCGATCTGTTCAGTGGTTTGGGCTGTGCATTGATAGATCACTATATGTGTGTGAAATATGTACAACTTACAACAAAAAGAAATGAAAGTAAAGCTGAAATGCCTGTGCAAAATTATAATTATTATAATAACCTATACCTACTTCACTTAAAAATAAATACCTATAACTACGTATAACTAATTAATAAAATAACTACTAATTAATAAAAGTATCTACGCTTTTACCTACTTAATACTAAAAAAACAGAACATAAATTAGCCAAAACTAACCTATCGGTATCTAAAAATCTATGCTCCTACTTCTACTACTACTACTTCACCTAAAAAGAAATAAAATTGAAACTATTAATAATTTGTAATTTGAACGAATATTTAAACATTACCAAAATAACTAATAAGTACCTATTTTATAAAATAGCAACAAAAGTTACAAAAAAATAATCATAATAACATCTTACAGCATGATTCAGTATTAAAGCGCGACGGCGCGATGGCTTATTATTGTATTCATGTATAAGTTTGGTGTTTCTATACCGATTTCTATGATTCTTTTTTTATTGAATAGGTAATAATGTTAACTTTTTTAATTAGGGATAAGTGAGAGTATAATAAACGTAAGAGTAAACAAATATAATCAGAAAGCTCCGAACTGCTAAGCTATCGGGAATTACACGTGTTATTGTGAGTCAACCATAAAAGATAGACATATGCTGTTGTGGAATATTTTTTAGATAATTTTATGTAAAACATTTCCGTCATACATGATTTCTATGTAACTTTAACCATTAAGGCTACACACGCGACGGAAGCTTAAAAAATGGAGTAACTTCTCCCGTTTTCCCAACATTTCCCTTCACTGCTCTGCTCCTATTGATTGTAGCGTGATGAAAAGTATACTATAACCTGCCCAGGAGTATGAAGAATAATTGCACCAAGTTTCGTTAAAATCGGTTGAGTAGTTTTTGTTTCTATAAAGAACATACAGACAGACAGACAGACAGAAAGACAGACAGACAGACAGACAGACAGACAAAAATTTTACTGATTGCATTTTTGGCACCAGTATCGATCACTAATCACCCCCTGATAGTTATTTTGAAAATATATTCACTGTACAGAATTGACCTCTCTACAGATTTATTATAAGTATAGATATAGCAGCAAACCCGTGGTTTCACACCACGGGTTTGCTGCTATAGTGTCGAATAAAAAGAAAATTTGAATGAAAATAACATAGTATCGATGTATTCGATCTTGCTTACTCATTTACCTTACAATGTCTTGTTTTTCAACCAATTTACGAAACACACTAGCGAGATATTTCAATCGTCCACAATGTAGTGAAACTCCCCGAACTACAGCAATACAGTACACAATGTAATTAATAACCTCATTTGTGAGCCAAGCTCCTTCGTTCTCGAAGCATGGCAGTGGGTCATTGAAACAATAGTTTGTAGTTTCGTGTGTTTTACTTCTAAAATAATATTAACTAGGCAACGCGTTTGTATGTTCGTAACAGCTGAAATTACTTTATTACCTAGCTTACTTCTGGCGTAAATACGCACTGAAACATTAAGACTTCCTTCAAAACGTGACTCAATTTACAAAATTTATTTATTTTTGTTACGCGTCCGTGTTTGTGTCAATAAAGGCTATATGTGTACCAAAAGTCAACTTAATCCGTCTAGATCTCTTAATCGTAGCTACGGAGAAATTCACGAGCAGACAGACAGACAGCCGAGTGATCCAATAAAGGTTCCTTTTCCATACAGTGGTTCAGAACCCTAAAATTGTTGCCGCACTGTCATGCCGTTCCTGTCTTCCAGATCCGAACTAGAAAGAAGCACGCGAGATTGTATGCATGACAGAATTAACTTTTATTTAGGTGTGTCGTATTTTGGTGGTGATCTTCTTAATTACCTAACCATGTATTGCCTATATTTAGTATCGGGTTGAGTCGATTGAAATAGTCTATAATATCCATATAATATACACCATCAAGATAATTATGCTTATATTTTAATTTTCTTCGATTTCAATTTTTATTTCATTTACGTAAATAAATAAATTACAAGTTATCAAAAATAATCAAATAATCTTACCTCTTTCAGCAGCAGCACGTCCGCCCCCGATGACGGCCAGGACGAGAATGATGAGAATTGCTTTCAACGCCATCTCGTGACAGATGCACTAATCACAACATTACCACTACACAATACACTATTCTTATTTATTTACACAACACTATTTAACTATTTAAAACATTTCTAGTCGATTTTCATTCGGATTTATAACCTGCAAAGAGAGAAAAATGTAATTTAATATAAATATTTAATTAACCAGCAATAAATTAATGAATTCAATAATAATTTATTGGATCAGTGCAATAAATTGTCACAGCGGGAATTGTGATTTTAATGTTCTCTATTTTATTAATTTTTGTGATATTATAATCCGATCCGCTCCGCTCAAAAAATATAATATGTAAATCATTTTCTATTTTAATTTATTGTGTCACATCACAACTACAATATGTTTTTTTTTTTTAGTTATTTATATAACATCGAAAATAAAATAGATAGCCAATTAATATAGATTCAAAAGTACAGAGCATTTCAAGATATATGTATGTAGATCAAACAGAATAAATAAAGACAGTGTTGCGACAATGGTTTGTGAACATCGCATTGTCCCGATGCGCCTGTCTGTGGGAACCTGAAGTTTTAAGAAGTGGTGTTTTCCTGTACCCTTCGATAAAGTTCTAAGTTGATCTGTCTGATGACTGACAATGTTTCCATCGTCTGCACAGGTCCATTCAAATCTGTGTGGTGCTTGCCTCAAAAGCCACTTCAGACATTGACCCACATTGTTATTATAATCATGATTTGACCAATGACATGGACTTTAAAATCAAAATCTCTTTGAAAGTCCATCCAATTGTCAAATTCAGTGAAAAGCAACAAACACTAGGAAACACCAAGCTTTTCGAGTATATTTTGACAAAAGAGTATTGACGAGTAAAATACGAGTAATAATTTTATTATTAATCCACTTGCAAAATAGATAAAATCAATCATTTGAAGATAGACTCAATTTCAACATAAACAAGTAAACAAAATTCTTAAGAAAATAACCCAGATTAAAATTAACTAGGCAAGTTTCAAATGTTGAGAAACTCTGAACAAAACTAATTAAACTCATATTATATTTAACCCCGGTTCTAATAATATTGATTGCTGATTGAGCAATGAATAGGTACGAATAATTTTCTTAAAGCTCGTTTTATGTAGGATCAATTTAATTGGACCATACAAATTGATCGCCAGTAATCAAAGTTTTATCTAATGTAATTCAATTAGCAGTAAACAACTTAGATCTGATGTTAACTAGTTGTAAGCTTTCATAGTAAAACTGTTTGCAGCAATACATTTTATTTGTACTTATAATACAAAACATACTGAAAACAAAAACATAACCCCATAAGTTACCGATTTCCGATATGAAGGGCCTACATAAGTGTCAGCAAAGAAGACGGGGCCCCATAGGGTCGGTGCCTGCTAGGTTTGCGGAATTTGTTGCCCGTGGAACGCAAAGGGCACTAGGAAGAACATTACATGGGTGGGTTTTAGTCAGTAAGAGTCTGACACTACCCGCTCCGCACAGAGCGGGAGAAGTCATTTGATGATTTCCCATCCAGAAAAAAAAGGACCTACATTGTCAAGCATATCCCGCACCTACATTACTGAGTGGATTATAAATAATGAGCACATAAGATAGTTTCTGTCCAAAGAAACAAGACAACAATTCTTAGCATCAAATAAAATCTTCCTTCAGTACCTATTGTCAACTCAAGACAACATTCGCTATCCTCATAGATAACAATCTTATTAATTTTGTAAGTTCTATATTATTGCTTGGCTATGTATTAAGATGAAGATAATAACCTGGAAGTAGCCAAAATTTGTAACCTAAGAATTTTATTACACATAATATTTTTCAATGGATCTCTCTTTCACTTCAATCTGCAATGCACCACGATTAAAATATCTACTTCCGATCTAAATGAAACCCATACAAAATAGTCTTAATTTCCGCGATTTCGTTGAATCATAGTAGCAATGTGGTGGTGACCTAATTCTATCTATATTTCAGTCCATCACCTTTATTTCGGAATGTGATTGTCGTATAAAATTAGCATTAGCTGGAGACCGGAGAGCTGACATTTTAGTCCAGCAGGACTAAATATATCTCGTGCTCTGCTCTCAATGTGGTCATGAAAGGATGGGTAAAATTAGCACCATCGTTTACACTAAAATTATAAAGAGGAAAGATTTGCTTGTTTATTTGCATTGAATAGGCTCCGAAACTAGTTGACCGATTTGAAAAATTCTTTCACTGTTGGGAAGCTACACTATCTCCGGTAAACATAGGCTATATTATATCCCCATATTTATACAGGAACGGGAACTACGCGATGAAACCGCAGGGCGATGCTGGTCTATACTAATATTATAAAGAGGAAAGATTTGTATTTTTGTATGTAACTCAAAAAGTACTGGACCGATTTCAAAAATTCTTTCGCCATATAGAAAGCTACATTCAACCTGAGTAACATAGGCTATGTTTTGTCCTTGTGTTCTCACGGGAACGGGAACTACGTGGGTGAAACCGCGGGGCGTTGCTAGTATCTAATATTTTATGGCACACTTGCCAATACATTACTCAAAACTGCGCAAGTACCACTGTGCGAGTACAAGTTCTGAATGAAGAAAGTCACTATGGGCATACTAGCTACTTGCATACTTTTGTGTTCGTTACAAGTAGGTATGTGTATTACAGTCTTTATAATGGATTCGATGGCTCTTGTCTGTTTCCGACTACGCTTTAATGTAAAAATCGTCAAAATGAAAATAAAGCTGATTTTTGCACTGAAAAAAAAACTTTTTACAAAAAAATACAACCGACTTTTCCACAAAAAATCAAAAAAGTACAAAATAACTTTAATTTCGGAACTCGGTGTTTGTGGTTCCTTTTTCATTTTTTGAACACCGACTTCCGAAATTAAAGTTATTTTGTACTTTTTTGATTTTTTGTGGAAAAGTCGGTTGTATTTTTTTGTAAAAAGTTTTTTATTTTTCACTTTTTAGTGGTACCTACACCCCCTCCCCTCCCCCACCTAAACGAACCAATTACATTAGTGTAAAAAAAACGCACTGCTCCAATGCAGACTAAACTAAAAGGTCGTCAATGTAGACAATGTAGATATTTTTTTAGATTTTTGTTGACTTTTCAAAAACCGCTTGTTCGATTTCGATAAAATTTTCATGGGACCATTTGGGAAGTATACCCTTTCCAACAAAAAAAGAATTTTTCAAATCGGTTGGCAAGCGACGGAGTTATGCGCGAACAAACAATAAAAAAAAACATACAAACATCCGAATTGAGAACCTCCTCCTTTTTTAGAAGTCGGTTAAAAACAGTTTAAAAATTCTCAGACAGCACCTGAATATACTGATTTAGGTGCCGTCTAGTGTTAATGTGTCAGTGTAATATGCAAATTTTAATATTTTTGAAACAAGTCATGATTATTTTAGGATGAACACGATTAAAATTGGCTCAACAATATTTTAATGATGCAAATCATAACCTATCTATACTAATAATATTATAAAGAGGAAAACTTTGTTTGTTTGGTTGTAATGAATAGGCTCAAAAACTACTGGACCGATTTCAAAAATTCATTCACCATTATAAAGCTACATTCACCCTGAGTAACATAAGCTATATTTTATCCCCGTATTCCCACGGGAACGGGAACTACGCGGGTGAAACCGCGGGACTCTGCTAGTACTTTATATATGAACACGGCGATGTTAGTTTCACCTACCGCATATGTTCCATGTGTACGAGTATTTTGGTTTAATACATTTTTTTTATATTCTGTTGGTATGAATCATCAACAACTAAAGATCTAAAAACTGTCTAGTGTAAGTTCGGTACTAACATTTTTCAATGTTCTTCTTTACGAGGTATTGGCACTGTTTAGAATCACGCACCGTCGCTTAGGTTAAAGATCACGATAGTACTAGAAGTGGCAAGTTGCCAGTCGTTGCCAAATTACTATGAAGTCATTTCCCTTTGCACATTCTAGTAACTAGAAAAACTAATTGGCTTAGCAACATAATCTTTCATGCCCCTTGTCATATAGTGAAAGAACTGTTATGTTTCTTTGGCACTTACAGAGACAGGTAGAAATAAATCTTTCAGCAGATTATAAGTGTCACTGCACCTAAATCGCTTCGAACTCTGCAATCTAATCGAAACAAATGATTTGATGAAAGGTGTATTGTATTCGCGAATTCCACTGGACCTAGTATGGGTACGTACAGAACTCCTAATATTTTTATTTCAAAGTAACATCAGTCAGTTTTGTACGTCAGTCTTTTTTTAGGTGTTTCATCCCATTTTATCAATTTAAAAAGTTGAATGAATATATAGCACTTATATCGATTCTGATATCGAATACTGCACTAACGTATCGAATGCTTTATCGAAATCAGAAATTCCCAAAATGAAATTTAACCCTTCAATGAAGACCAATAACCGATTGTTCTGGAGCATTATGGCATGCAAAGCTCTATTTATAACCTCACCACATCACTCTGGATCCGTAAGCAGAAAGTAGAAATAAACTGTACCATGCAGACTGAAACTATTTCTGTTCTAGCCAGATCCGCGAATATTGTGTTGATATGATTACGTGAGCTAAGTCTAGATATTTTCACTTTTGTTTTACTTCTTTTTTTTTTTTTTTTTCTTTTTTTTTGGATTGAGTCGTGAATCTAAGCGGACGTGTTTTGTGTAAATTATAATGAATTACATCTAAATTATTACGAATAATCATATTATAATAATCTGCGGAGACAGTTATATTGAGTGAAGTGTGTCGCGCGTGTTAATTTTGCAACTAACAACTTTTTCACAAAGCAAAATGAAATAATTACTTATTATACAATAATAGTGATTTGCTGTGTTAGTTATGTCTAACCAAGGGTTTAGCCCTTTTGGCCGTAGCCAATTAATGCGGCGAAGTCCACCGCCTACTCCAACACCCTCTGACGTAAATCAACCAACAGAAACAGCACCACCATCATCCACAGAGGATGACTTACTGGCTGATGTCATTGCTACGCCGGAGATCCAGAAATGGTTAGGATCCATAGAGACCATTTTAAACGAAGTATGCTCTACAGTCGCCGAAGGAAAAATGAACTCTGATCAGAAGCTCCGGGTCACCAATCTTTGTCGAAAGGTTGCACATGGGACATCCCAAATGGCAGTCTTATACCAGTCCTTGAAGCAAAAATCCATTCAGGCTTACAGCACTGTTCAATTTCTTCAAGAACAGCAGGTCGTTGCAAACTCTTTAGATCAATTCAAAGAGATCGTCGAAAAAAGATTACGCAACCAGAAAGCACTTCCTATGCGAATATGGTTAAAAAGGGTACAGACAAGTTCATTCGCCCAGAAAATTTAAGTACTCTTGCCATATATCCCAATGATAAGACTTGTTCTAGTGATGACACCAAAACACTGGTACAGAAAATTATCTCGCCGGAGGAACTGAAACTACGGGTCCGTAGTCTAAGGAAAATTAGGAATGGCGGCGTCATTATAAGCACTGAGAGCAAAGACGATATTGCTAAATTAAAAAGTTCGAAGAAACTTGTTTCTTCGGGCCTTAAAATTGAAGAACCATCCAAACGCCGTCCTAGAATAACAGTGATTGGTGTCCCCATAGCTCTTAATGAGAAAGAGGTTCTGGATTGCATTTTTGAACAGAACCTGTCCGACAAAGTGCCGAAAATTACCCGAGAGGCCTTTTTAGAAACAATTAAAATGAGCCATAAATCAGGAAAGAAAGACCACACCACATGCAATTATATTCTTGAAGTTCCACCTAGCATCAGGAAAATTCTGGTGAACCAAGGCCGTATTTTTATAAACTGGACATCTTGCCCGGTAAGAGATTTTACGATAGTGACCAGGTGTTTCAATTGCCAGCAGTACGGACACGCAGCAAAGTTTTGCCGCGAAACATCTCCAACATGCAACCTCTGTGGGGAGACAGGACACTCTTTCAAGGAATGCAGCAAGAAAACTTCTCCTCCCCAGTGTGCAACGTGCAAACGTTTTAAAAGGAAATGCGATCACCCGACTGGTGACGTGAATTGCCCAGCTCGAAAATACGCTGAGGACAATTATATTAATTCAATTGACTATGAAGGCGCCTAAGAGCGCCATCGAATATTTGTATTTTAGCACATAAACACTACATAAGTTAGTTTTTAGTATAAATGACAAATCAGATAATCAGTGATCTAGACAGCTTTTCAGTGTCCGAGGCTATAAGTTGTAATCTTGAGGAGTGCAAAAATCATCTTCACACTGGTAAGAAAAAGTTAACCGTGCTTACACAAAACATTCGTAGTATTAACCGTAACTTTAACGGCTTTGAAGTGTTATTACAGAATCTTGAAATAAGCTGTGACATTATAGTGCTAACAGAATGTTGGCTTTCCGAACAAACAACCAATATACCATCACTTGACGGGTACAATTTCCACAAAACCAGTAACCACATTAACCAAAATAGTGGCATAGTGGTGTATATTAAAAATAATTTAGAAACAATGGTAGAAGAACCCTTATTTCAAGACTGTAATTGCTTGACAATTAAGATTTCCCCCGATACGGTAGTTATGGCTATTTATAGACCCCCATCTCAAAATATTGATAGATTCCTAGACTCACTTAACATTAACCTAGAAAAGATATCATATTTTAAAAATATTGTACTTTTAGGCGACATTAACATTAACATTGCTTCTGGGAAAAATGATACTCATGCAAATAACTATCTGAACATCTGCACATTTCATGGACTTTTGCCAGCACATTACTACCCGACGCACCAGAGCGGCTCATGCATCGACCATATCATTATAAAGTCAAAATCGCCGTCCAAAACATTGGTTACTAATACGTCACTTACGGACCATCAAGCCGTTTTACTAACATTGCAAATTCCTTCACCTAGAAAAAATTGCACGCGCAGCTATTCGCAACTCAACATGACTAATCTTGAAAACGATATACGAGTAACTAATTTCGACCCCGTTTACAATAATTTTAGCGACCCAAATACCTCGCTACAGTGCTTCATTGAATTGTTACAATCTGCGATTAAGAAGAACAATTTGGTAAAAGTAATACCTAGAAAGTACAATAACATTAAACCGTGGATAACGCCCGGACTTGTTCGCTGTATAAGACATAGAGACAAATTACATCAAAGATGTAAACTTGACCCTAAAAATGAAATACTCTCAGTCACTTATAAGCGATACAGAAATTTCTGTAACAACCTGTTAAAAAAACTAAAAAAGCAATATGATAAAGATCAGCTACAGAAGGCAGGAAAAAACAGTAAGCTTATTTGGAAATTTATTAAAAGTAACACATTTAGCACTAAAAACTCAGAACCACCGCTCGAACTTTTATCAACAGAATTGAACCCGGCCGCAGCGACTAATAAAGCAAACAATTTCTTTATAAACATGGGAAAAAATCTCGCAGAAAAAAACTTATTGCACAGAAATCCTTCTACTCAAAGTCCATCTACAGCTCATACTACACTGAACTCTTTTGTCTTATTAGATACAGACGTGAATGAAGTGATAAGTATAATAGACGGGTTAAAGGACGTCTGCGCCGTCGGCTGGGATAACATTCCTAATGCAATACTTAAAAGATTTAAATACTTAATTGCCCCTCCACTAACTCACATTTTTCAGGTATGTTTAACCCAAGGTATATTCCCAAAATTGCTTAAAAAATCCGTAGTCACTCCAGTTTTCAAATCCGGAGACAAAACTTGTGTAAATAACTATAGACCAATTTCAGTGCTAACGGGAATCTCAAAGATTTTGGAAAGGATCATTAACAACAGACTAGTAAAATATCTTGAAAATAACAAATTGCTTTCAGATCAACAATTTGGTTTTAGGCCTAAAAGATCGACAAGCCAAGCAGTACACAAATTGACAAATTTTATAAGCGAAAAGCTTGACAATGGCATGCATACCATTGGGATCTTTTTAGACCTTGCCAAGGCGTTTGACACAATTTCATGTTCACTACTACTTTTTAAGCTGGAAAAAATTGGGATAAGAGGAGCACAGTTAAAATTGTTATCGGATTATCTTAGCGACCGTTACCAGTCTCTGAAAATAGGTCAGTACACGAGCTCTGAGCTAAAAAATAGCGATTATGGAATCCCACAAGGCAGTATTTTGGGGCCCACTTTATTTTTAATATATATAAATGACCTTTGCCGCTTACAAATCAAAAACGGTTCAATTATATCATATGCGGATGACACAGCTCTACTGTTCTCAGGTAAATCAAGGACTGAGGTCTTTGAACTTGCTCAAAATGGATTTGATATTGTGTGTATTGGCTACGTAACAATTTACTATCGTTAAATTCGGATAAAACCAAATTTATAATATTTGCAATGAGAAATACTAACGCGATGCTTACTAACCAAAATATTCACGCGCACAATTATTGTAATACATCCGCTGACACAGCATGCACTTGTCCCACTATAACAAAAGCTGACCATATCAAATACCTAGGCGTGACGATTGACACAAACCTAAATTTCCGTAAACACATCGATCTATTATGCACTAGAGTACGCAAACTAATATACATTTTTAAACATTTACGGAACATAGCCAACTTTAAATTAATAAGACAGGTTTACATGGCTTTGTGTCAATCTATTCTGTCCTACTGCATAACTTCCTGGGGTGGTGCCGCAAAATCAAGTTTAATACTTTTAGAACGTGCTCAAAGAGCAATTCTAAAAGTCGCCACCTTTCGCCCATTCAGATTTCCCACACACCAGCTCTATACGGCATGTAGGGTGCTAACAGTTCGACAGCTATTCGTTTTAAGTATAGTGTTACTGCAACACTCTGAACTACATTTTAAACCAATACCTTCTGACAAGAGAAGAAAGGATCTAGTTTGCACAACCCCTCAAACTAAACATGCTTTTACTAAAAGATATTATTTATTTCTTGGACCTTATTTATATAATAAATTTAACAAATTGCTGAAGATATATAATGTAAGTTATAATAAGTGTCGTATTATATTATCCGATTATTTAGCGAAACTAAATTACTCGGACACAGAAAAACTACTAGAGGTGCTGAAATAAAGTAGCTGACTTAACTGTATTTACCTAGCCTTTATAATCATTTTTAGTTTTAAATATAAATATATACCATAAGCCTAATTTAGAATAAGGTAACGCAAAATATTGTTCCTGCTTGGATATTGGAAAAATATGTTAATTTATATCAATAACTGACCTATCCGAAAAGTATTATCGTAGTGAGATGGCCTGAAACACAGGTTTGAATAAACCTAGATCGGGCAACGCACCATATTACTTAAAGAATTCTATTTTTTGTTTTGCAACTGTAATTTTATATTTTTGACATACTATCGTTTTTATCCAAATTAATGTAACACTATTCTAGGCCTAGATTAATACCTATTACTGAACCATATGTACACTTTTTGTAAACTTATTATTTCAATAAATTTTATTATTATTATTATTATATTATTATTACTTCGTTGTGAATGAAAATAAAAGAGAGAATGTTATTTCGTGTGGGACATAATAAGGTATTGGAGTTTTGTCGCTGTTCGTTTGCTGGGATGTCGATACCTATGTTTAGGCAATGTGGTTACACTAGTAATGAAATAATACTGATCATACGAAATTCTTGTCAGACAATATTATTATTTTCTTGGAAGATATAAAAATGACTTAGATGTCTTAAAATATGCCTTTAGTATTATACTGTGAACGAAACAGCTAAAGAATATATTATTTTATATCTTAGCTATCTGTGCAGTTTTAAGCCACAACAGAAAATTGCGTCTTACTCGAAATTAACCTTGAATTTTGAACTAAGACAATTATTGTGTTTTTGTGGACTGTGAGAAAATTCCCAGTATAGTTTGGTGACTAATAAATGACCTGCGATTTTGAATCCTGTTACACGTAATCTTATACTGTTGTTTGTGTTTAGTAATGTCTTTATTTTACCTAACACGATAGTCTCAAAAAAAGGTGTAAGTGTTGTATGTTTGGGTTTGTCTACATCTATTTGTGTATCAAAACCAGCTGATACGGTTAGTCATAGCGCGGATCTGAATTCATCATACACCTGCACATGTTGGTACCCTGATATCAATTTCGGATATGTTCTCACTATTTCCCTTTTTTTTCAGGATGGGAAAAACTCTTACGGACTAAAACCCATGTTTCTCCTAATGCCCTTTACGTTCCAAGACGCAGTAACTCTTTCGAACGAATTCCGTAACTAGCAGTTAACTTTTACCTAGCTATGAGGTTCGAATGTCGCAAGTCTATTGTCATGATTCTTAATCCTAGTGGCATTAATTTGATTGGAACATCTTCTTTCTCTCCTTTATCTCCTCATGAAGCGACGGGATTAGTACTCCTTCTTTTTCTGTCATATAAAATTTCTTTGACCTTTGGACAGGTAGATAATTAAGAATTCAACGTTTTCAGGGCACATGTAAATTGAGTCCGCCCATTCAATTCCCAAGTTACATACATGTCTTAAGTGAAACAATTTGCGGCGGCGACTCATTACACAGTCCAACTATTTGCTATGCGACTCAACTATTTAGAATTTAGACCGAACTTCGTAGATTTGTTGCCTGATATTCGCGAAGTCTGAGCTTCACAGCGATTTATAAGCCTGTGGTAATTCGATTTTGAATTAGTTGTTATGAATATTTTGATTCCTTGAAATAATGATTTTCATTGTTTTAGACAACTAAAACAGTGAAAATCGTTCCCGAAATCTAACACTAATTTTGCTCCGGGGGTACAGTGTTACCCAGTTACTGGGTTGTGAACGTCAGATAGGCAGCCGCTAGATTTAAAATAGGTACAGGTATTTAGCTGACTCTGGCATAGTTGGGAAAAGCCCCACCTTGACTTGAAAAATAGAAAACAAAGTTAATACAGAATTAAAAATGCTAAAAAGACACATAGTAATACTAAAATAAGAACAGAAAACAACAAACCCATGTAAATTTCAACTATGATAAACAGAATAGAAAACTCCATAAAGAATCCAATAAAAGTAACTCTTCCATTACAAAGTACATTCATCGTGTTATCAAAGGTAGTACGGTGATAACCGCATGTATCCCCGCGGGACTCCCCCCCCCCGAGTTGACATGTGACGTCAGAGCTAACAGAAGAATGGCGGATATTGACTCCCTTTGAACACGACTGAGAATCAAGGTATGAGAGTAAACGGAGCAACTTCTTGGAAAGATGGCAGAAAAGGAGAATGCTAAGGTGCTATTGGAAATCTCTGATAGAAACGATGCTGGGAAATGAATTTTACTTACTACTAGTGAGTATTACTACGATGAAAATAGATTTATTGATATAGACTATAATAAAAATATAGTAAATGGAAATGTTTAGCTTCAAATGTCAAAATATAGTGTACAACAGAATAGTGTTACCATTTTGCCGTGATTCGAGTTGGAATTGCCAGTTTCAATAAAAACGAGCTCAAGCGCTGCTTGTTTTTAAAATACTACTAGTTAAGGAACATTACTTTTAACTGTGATATAATTCTCTGTTAAAATTGTTAAACTTAATAATATTTGCACCAAGCTGCCTGGAAGAGATTGTGGAAAGCGATACGTTCGCTGATTGTATGTTTTTTTTTTCTTTATGTTTTTTTTTAAATATATTTTTGTGTACATGTACATAAACCTTAAGTCCGAGCTGCAATTGAGAATTTCCTAATAAGAAAACCACAAATATTAATTTCAGAATGTATCGACGAGCTATCAAAAATTTGATCCTTAACAAATCAAAAGTGCCTGTAAATAATTTAATTGAAATAAATACTGCGTGTCTTCGAGTTAAATGAATTGATTTCTCGTCAATCGCTCTTTTACCGTAACTTGCACCCCAACCCAAGCTAGGGGTGTCTACAGGTGCACCAATTTTGTCACTGTCTGTGATCTTTCCACAGATAGCGCGATGGTACTGCGGTCGAGAATCAATCAGACATTGCTTTCAAGTCTAAAAGGACCCTTTTATTGTATGCCTTCATTTGTAGTCTTGGTAAGAAAAAATGTCGGTGGGAAGAAGCGATGCTTCCTTCAGTAAAATATTTTATGATGCGAAGTGATAATTTAATATTGGATCTGGTTTTTCTTGTGGATTTTCGCTGTTGGACGTAACATTATTATATGTTATTCCTACTTTTTTTTCTTTTACAAATGAGCTGATGTCACCAGCCTCATTGACTATGCAGCGTCTTTTATCAAAGCTTATACTTATCTTCTCAAACGTCTTCTTACTATCGTTAACCCGTATTTTTGGTATGAGATTCTAAAGTTAGTCAAGCTTGTGTATCATCGCAGTTTTTTTTTTCTGCCTCGATATTAAGTTTTTGATCCTATACATTATGCAACTATAATTGATTTAACAACTCATGTATATTATGATGGTATTTGTGTTTATGTTTCTGTAAATGAAGATTTTATTTTAAATCTTGATTGAGGTTGATCTCATTTTAACGTGAATTGAAATCTAAAGCTGTGTTGTTTTCATTATCTACATAAGTATTTTACTAGATAAATGATTCAACAGCCATTTCAATTTACTTATTCAGCAAAAACATTGTAGATTTAAATAAAATTCACATTACATACACTGAGAGAGCGTCACGACTACAGATCATTACTCAACGAGTCCTCCAGACTAAGATTAATAGCAGTCATTCATTATTTTATTTTATTAATTTATATAGCCGAGCCTTGCCTCTTAATTAAGTACCTGTATTGTAAGGTTAATTTCAAGTAATTTTCAGATTTGAGTTTATAATGAAAGCGTCATAAGAAGCGTATCCTGGGTCTGATGATGGAAACTTAGTTTCAAATGTGGATCTTAGTCTAAATTATAAAATTTCTCCTCTATTACGAATTATAAAATTCGTAATAAATGGATTATTGAAAGATGATATATCTAAGCAGGTTTAATCTACTATGATGATAACTGATAGATATATGATATACGACGACCCTAAAAATATCGATATCAGGGTACAATAAATCTTCTTGCAAACCAGTTGTATAGTTAGGTACTCATTCACAGTTAAAATATTTTTTTTTTCAGTCCTACAAAACTGTTCATTATAATAGCTGGAGGTATTACCAGTACATGCAGTTGGTAATAATATTATAAGGACATTAAAACAGAATACAATAAATTGAGAGAAATATGCACAAGGAAAACAAACAAAAACATTATTTGAACAAAGAGCTGAATATGAGGCTAAATCATAAATCATAACTGGCGAGACGTCTATTTGAAATGCATTAATTTCTTCCTCAACATAAAAGAGTGATCGTGTGTGTTTTAGTATTTTTTAAAAGCCACGTTTTTTACTCAGGGAAAGTTTCAGTTCCTCCTAAACAGTTCCTTGAATGTTTTATCAGAATCGCTTAGGTATCGTATCTACAACATTAAGTTAGTTCCCTTCAGCGAGTTCGATTTAAGCGATGCTGCTTAACCTCGGAAATTTGCGTGGCGTTACAATCCCTCGGGACACGGCAATATTGCCTATGAATATTATAGTGTTATGCATTGTTTAGTACTTGAGCTCCAACGTGATTAGTTATTGTTATATTCGCTGGCGATTAATTCGGATTTGCATTGTAAGCATTAGTGGGATTGTGTGTTTAATCTTTATCTTCAATGTACTATTACACTCTCGCATTTGGTTTATAATGAGTTTTAATCGGTGATCCATCAATAAAACAATATCTATCGTACTCTTTGAGTGTAAGATTGCCAGATGCATGTGTTTTATGAACAATGATATTTTCTCTATATTAGCAAAGACCATTTCAAACACCAATCTCCTTTGTGCTTATATAAATGTGTGTGTATGTATGTTAGTTGTACTACCATTATGGGTTAATTTCGTGATGTGGTGTTTATGTGCATTCTCTCGAGTCTCTGTGGCGTATTATTTCATAAGACTACCTCAGTCATCAAACCATTTATGTCAAATTGTACATGGTTCTCATATGATTTGAACATAAAAATAATGGTGTCAACTCCTTAAAAGAGACTTACAAGTGTCGTTGTTTATTGTCAGGTTAGTCAGCTGTACATAGTGTCCACTAGTTATTTTAAACGTATTTTCAAAATAATTATATATAATTTATCGCACATGAAATACATTTAATTTCATTGCAGTGGTGGCCGAGTGAGCAGAGGTGGCCGAGTGGTAACGGCCCCGACTTGGCGCATTACTTTGTGTAATTCAATTCATTACCACTTCTCTCAAAACGGTAAAGGAAAACATCGTGAGGAAACCGGCATGTCCTAGAACCAATAATTCGGAGACATGTGACATTCACCAACCCGCACTGGGCCCGCGTGGTGGATTACGGCCCATTCACTCTCCTAGAGAGGAGGCCTATGTCCCAGCAATGGGAACATTGAAAAGCTGATTATGCTAATGTCATTGACCTTTACCAGGTTAAATCCAAAAGCCTAGCTTCTTCTTTTTGGCAGACCTTTTCATGATCAACGAATTGTGGACACACGAACGAGTTATGCCGATGACCATATGCTGAGTTCTAGGCAATGAAAGTATTAAGCATTCAACTATGTCAGAACTAGGAAATTACTCTTAAATTACTCAACCAGCCTTTACTTGCTACGTCTAGAGCATCTAAGACAGTTACCATCCAAGAGATTTTCTCTACCGATTAATTTGATTCAACATTCCAAGATATGCAGCTAGCACCAGTAATATTATTCTATGTTAAACCATCGAAGCGAAATGTTTCAGAGTCAGACCTGGCGTTTCAGAGAACTACCTATAGTTTAACGTTCTTGGACCCGATATAGAGCTCTTTGGGTCTATCTTCAAGGTTAAGCAACGCTTGCCAAGGTTGGTCGGTGGATGGGTGACTATCTTAACATACCGAGTTTCCTCCGTGCCTCGGAAAGAACGTTAAGCCGTTGGTCCCGGCTGTCATTTGTAGATCTTTGCCAGTCGTTACGGATTGGCAGTAGCCAGAAAATCTGACACTAGTCATGCCAAGAAGTACCGTGTTCCCCAGTTATTGGCTTGTGGAGGTCGGATAGGCAGCCGCTCCACGTAAAATACTAGTATTCAGCTGAATCCGGTATGATTAGAAGCCAACCCCAATATAGTTAGGAAAAGGCTAGGCAGATGGATTGTTGAGCAGCCAAAACTGTTCAACAATTTTGCAGTTACGCATTTTATTTTGATATCACTGACATTGGTGCACGGAAACATATCGTGAGGAAACCTTTGATTTTATGGATCGGAAATCATTAAATTACTACTTCAGCGCTGGTTGGAGTGGAAGGGAGTGTCAGATTCTTACTGCCTGAAACTCACCATCCTATCATAAGCTGGGATTGGGTTTTAGTCAGTAAGAGTTTTTTAGTCAGTAAAAAAATAAAAAGAGACATTCCCTTCCACTCCGCCCAGAGCGAAAGAAGTAATTTAATACCTCTTATGTTTATACTATGGTTTATCAGGTAACTATAAACCCGCCTCAGCTTGGCACGTGTAGACATTTATTTATAGTAATATAGCCTCTGTTACTCAGGGATAATCAAGCATCCTAATGGTGAAAGATATTTTGAAATCGTTCCTGTAGTTTTTGAGTTTATTCGTTATTATTATACAAATCTTTCCTCTTTATAATATTAGTGTAGACTAGCAATCCGCCTCGACATCTCACGGGTATAATAGAGCACACAAATATAAGTTCCCTGTTAAATACTTAGAGAAAAAGAACATGCCGACTACCGACGACAATATTTTATGCAATTCACAAAAAAACATTAAAGAATACAACTAAAACTTATCGAAGAATCCACTGTCCCTTGGTGAAAATTGTGTCAAAATCGGGAGTTTTTGAGTTTATCGCAAAATACACACAGGCAGCCGTGGTGGGGCGATTTAGTTCCTTAGTGTGTAATGATAGTGATAGGTAGTAGATTTATATTCAAAACAAATATGAGTAGCCATACCCTGAGTGTGCTCATTCCATCGTGCAACCGATTGCTTCGTACCGGGCAACATTGAGGTCAAGAGCGCACTTAGAACGTATAGAAAAAATGTTCCCTACCGCTCTACACAGGTATATTTAGCATTCAACATCCACCCTCCAGTTATAACTTACCTACGTCATAAATTAATTGCGTGAACTTTGCTAAAATGACGTACAACGTTGACGTCAGTGGACGACAAAAGCGAAGCGCGCGTGATCCAACAAGTTCAGGCTAATTCGGGCCGCCATTGTTTAGGCCCGAGCAACCAATCGCTGCATCGGTATTGGCTACCGTTCACTTCGTGAATGCGAAATTCGAATTCAGTGTGGTCGAAAGTGGATTCAATTTTGGAACTTCGATTAAAGTTGGTGTGGTGAATTATTGTGCGGGCAGCAATGACAAAGTCATGGTTTCTTTTGGAGTTTAGAATTTACAAAGATAAATTGTTTGGACATGATTGTCTATACTTTACAAAGAAAAACAGATATTTTCTTAACTTCTAACTAGTTGGTATAATTATACATTTTATAAATGTTGGAAATACTAACCAATATTAAAAATGTTATAATGAGTTTGTTTGTCATGTTTGCACGCCTAAATCGCTGAACTGATTTTGATGAATTTAGGTACAGAGAAAGACGAGGCCTTTTATTTAGAATAACCATTTTAAGGAGATCGTAGCTGAAAGAAAAGATTATCCTTATACAGAAGACTGACCACTTAGTAACTCCAGTAACAGAGGGTTGTGTACGTAAAATATGTTTTTCACGGACAAGGGGCTTACTATCCTCTGATAAACTTTGCGTGAGTTTATTGGTATGTTCAAAGGTCAACGAATATAGTCGGTGTTGGTGTACACCTGACTGTACAGTATCCAACCGTCGGAGCTGTCTACCGTGACGATGTGGTGTACGACTGTACAATGTACAGCCGTCGGAACTATCTATCGTGACGATGTGGTGTACACCTGACTGTACAATGTACGGCCGTCGGAGCTGTCTACCGTGACGATGTGGTGTACGACTGTACAATGTACAGCCGTCGGAGCTGTCTACCGTGACGATGTGTTGTACACCTGACTGTACAATGTACAGCCGTCGGAGCTGTCTACCGTGACGATGTGGTGTACGACTGTACAATGTACAGCCGTCGGAGCTGTCTACCGTGACGATGTGGTGTACACCTGACTGTACAATGTACAGCCGTCGGAGCTGTCTACCGTGACGATGTGGTGTACACCTGACTGTACAATGTACAGCCGTCGGAGCTGTCTACCGTGACGATGTGGTGTACACCTGACTGTACAATGTACAGCCGTCGGAGCTGTCTACCGTGACGATGTGGTGTACACCTGACTGTACAATGTACAGCCTTCGGAGCTGTCCACCGAGACGATGTGGTGTATGGGAATTTATCTTATAGAAAATAAAACTTGGATGGATTTTTAAAAGTTATTTCGTTTATAATTCTCAGTAGGTGTTATTTCGACGCCCCCCTGGAATAAACCGGTAATCGCAAAAATCAAATTTTACAGGAAAAATGATTTAGTGTTTTTCGTCTATATCTCTTCAACAAAAGGTAATTATGCCAACATTGTTATATGACGGAAAAGCTAATTTTTACCCGAACGGTTTCTAATATTAAGTGTGACTATTAAATATACACAGAATTAGTTATTCACCAAAATAAATATTACCGAAAATGGTTTCATACAATTTTTAGGGAATTGACATCTTACGATCCTAACTTATCAATATTATTGCAGTAATGATTACTTACCGAATTATTCTAGTCATAACATAACATAACATAATCAGCCTTTTAACGTTCCCACTGCTGGGACAAAGGCCTCCTCTCCAGGAGAGGGAATGGGCCGTAATCCACCACGCGGGCCCAGTGCGGGTTGGTGAATGTCACATGTCTTCGAATTTTTGGTTCTAGGACATGCCGGTTTCCTCACGATGTTTTCCTTCACCGTTTTGAGAGCAGTGATGAAGAAATTAATTACACAAAGTAATGCGCCTGGCTGGGTTCGAACCCGCGACCTTAGACCTTAGAATTATTCTAGTCAATTTCTTAAAAATCATAGACATAGTATTGCTTTACTGGATTATTAAACGTGTTTTTTCATTACAGAGAGAGATTGTAACGTTCAGTTACCGACTTATTGAGGTAAAATTTTAAATAACCATGAAAGGGTAAAGTAGTGTAACCCGTATTTTATAGGTTTTTTTTTATAGTCATATTATCGTAATCATTGAAAACCGTTTATGTAAAATAAATTTGCTGTCGGTATCTTCGAGGGAATGATTAAAGAAAACTCACAAAATTAAATAGTTTATTAGGAACAAAGTTCTCATAGAGATCAAAAATTACAATTAGTAAAAGTGTAAAAAATTAGCCAAGCAGAAAGGTTAAAAACTAATCAGGATTATCACTGACATGGCGATCATCACTATTTTCTACAAAAATGAAGGATTCATAAAATGCGTGGTATTATAATACCGTGGAATCGCTCCACTCCACTATTGCACAAAGACAATAAATCTGTATGCATCGCCTTGCTTAAAGGAAGGGGTTGATGATAAGCACGTTCCAATAGAGTATCTTCTATCAAAGCTCCAATTCTCCCACTCCACTCCAAAGTCTCAAAAAATATACAATGAAATTGTATATTTTTCTCCTGAGACTTTGGAGTTTAGGATTTGATCAGGTGTGTAAATACACTTATTTCTCATGTTCCTTTCAATACAGGCATGCATCGAGTCTCCCTCATTCTGGCTATGTCCTGTCTCGAAAAATCTATGCATTATTGACAAATTTAAAGATTTTGTTGAATACGCATCTAAGGCAAAAATGTACCAATTCTTATTTTGGCCATAACAACCAACATAATAAAAGTATATCTTGTTAACACCTCGCTCCTGTTTACCCTTCAAGAATAGCAACAAAACACTCCCAATTTCTATGCAGCCTCGTTTTGCGATTTGGTAATGCCACACGTAGCAATAGCCTTTTTATGTAGAGCGTCAAAAATAATAAAATTGTACACAGGGTACTTGCGTTTATTGCGATTGTGGAATACTTAAAACTTTTTGCAGGTCGAAGATAGCAATCGTGCTATCGTTTTTGTCAATTGTAATGTTTTCTTCATGTTTAATTTGCCGAATTCTCTCTTTTCTATTGAAATGACGTCTGTAGCTTTCTTCTTAAATTTTGCGTTAAAAATTGTTTCATATTACTATTGACTGCAATCTTTTCTGGACTTGGAACATATTCTGAACAATATGGAGAAAAATCAGCATCACTCACATGTCCAATAATTACCAAAAATTCTTAACTCCTGACTTTCTGAAAAAAAAAATACTATAAAAGAGTTGAGAGCAAACAGATATTTTAAATAATAAAAAAATATAGTAAACCCTTAAAATTGGCGTCGCGATGATAATGAGAATACAATAGGCTGGTCTGATGTAATTAAAATTAATATATCATTATCACAACAGGACAAGATACGTAAATCATAATCAGTCATAGTTTTGATAGACAGTGTTTCTACAGATTTGCTCTCTTGTACGATATTAACAAAGTTTCTATTTGAAGTAAGTCCAGAACCTGAAAACACATTAAGTATAAGTTAGTTTGACGCCACAGTTGGCGCAGTGGTTAAGCAATTAGACAAAAAGCCTAATATCGTTTTACCCGACCCAGGAATTGAACCCGAGACCTCTTGCACAAAGTAGTACGAACGAATAGCTAGCATGGACGTATTCATAGCTAGTGTAACTACTTTCTGCATTCTTGCTATGTGCGAGATTCGAACACGCAACACGCAGGGCAGCAAAGGCAAAATATAATATATACTATCTATCCTCAATCAAAATTAATACTGCTACTAATGCCAACGAATGTACATTCATTATAAACGAAATACAATGTTAATTTAATTACTTATTATTTTGATAAGTAGGTACTCACTTGTTGCAACCCGATCGTCAGCATTGTCAATCATCAACAACATTCTTCTTACTCGAGGGTTTTTCAAATGACGATCTTGTTCGATGCCATAACACTTATTTTCTTTAGATACTAAAATATTATAATATCAACACGATGTAAGACGCTAATACGTATATTAAGATATAAATGTATGTTCTGGATGATAACTGTAACAGTGCATTACCGAAAATGTATACCACAAAATTCACGATAGTAAACCTGTAATCGCGTTAACCAGAAATTTTGCTGAAATATTTTACAGTAATATTACTTTACCGAAACGTAGCCACAGATTTTAATTTGTAATAACGTATTACGTTATTTTTCTAGTAAATAAAAAATGGAAAATTTCCAAAGAACAAAAGTGTTATAAGGAAAACCGTTGAAAATAATCGCAGAAAAAAAATGAAAAAAATTGCATAGGTGTATCCCGACCCGTAGATCCCGTAAATGATATAACAGTAAAAAGTCAGTAATAGTATAATACAGGTTTATTCCTTGGGGGTGTCGATTTATGTAGCGTGTGTGATTTTATTTTTAGATAATGTTTTGCACTGGTGTCGAGATCGTGGCAGCCACACGGTTCGAAAGAGGTTAAGCTACGCTTGCCAAGGTTGGATCTTGGATGGGTGACCATCTATGACACATCGAGTTTCCTTAACCTTCGAAAAGCATGTTAAGCTGTTGGTCCCGGCTATCATTTAAATTGTCAAAGGACAGACGTTACATACATACAATACATGATGATAAACAATAAAAAAAATAGGCACGTATTGTTAAAGTCATTTTACTTTTGTACAACAAAGGTAAAATGACTACGTACCTATTAAATTAACGAGAAAGTTTGAACAGTTAAGCCCAGTAACAGAATTGAGAATAAAAAGTTAAGAACGATTTAAACATCTTAACATTTTACGTAATTATTTTCACACTAAAGTAGACCTTGATCTTTAATTTCAAATCATCATCAAAAATATTTTTTGCCATCTAACAATCACCATCTTAGACAACTCTTAATACACTGCTAATAACAATCATTTACACCAAAGTATTCTTCTAAGCCAAAAAGAAACAAGAGATATTCTGTTCCGTTCCACCCTCGGCTTTAACCTGCCGAGTTTATAAGGGGCACCCCTTATTCTGGCCATAATTGTACAACAGATTATAAATTAAGCCAGGTGGCTTAATTAAGTGTAGCCTTTGCATTAGGGTGGCGATGATTTGAGAGAGACTTGTCTTGTGATGAATGGGATGGATTTTTGGATGTTTGCTGGACATGGATGGTGGATTTAGAGATGATGGGGAATGATTAATTATTCAATGGACTTGTCTTTTGTGTATAGTGTAAAGCGGTAAATACTAAAACATAATGAGTTTGTTTTAGTTATTTATAGGACTAGTTTCTTCCCACGACTTCGTCCCCACGTGGAATAGTTACTAACCCGCCGATTTTGAAACATTCTTCATAGGTGCTCCGTCATGGCGTGATGATATACAGCCTATAGCCTATGCCTCGGTAAATTCGCTATCTAACACTGAAAGTTCAAATCGGACTAGTAGTTCCTGAGATTAGCGCGTTCATGCAAACAAACAAACAAAGTTTTCAGCTTTATACATATATTAGTTTCGATTTAAAAGAGAAGCCTGACTCGCAATAGCTCAGGACAGACGGGTTTAGTAAAGAGAGCAGGACATTAAACGGACGAATTATGTATCTAGATTACGGTTTGAGGAGGCTGTGTTTTGCAGTATAATTTTTGCTGTTTTATGTTGATTATTTGGCCGATGGTTTTCTTGTTAATCAGAAATAGGCTTGTAGATTTTATTAAAGATAAGCTATGTTTCCGAGATACCTCCATGTATTCAGCTGGTATTGAGTTGCATACAGTTCTACTGGAAGCTGTCCCCAACACAGTCTGGACCAGACTAGGCAGTGACAATTTTATATCAGTTTATTGATTTTGAAAACTTGCCTAAGAGCGTAGGTTTCTATTAAATTTTTATTCGTGGCCCTGTTGAGTTGTTCTTTTACAATATTTTTCTTTCAGCCCGAAGTTTAGAACTTTTCCTTTAGGCAATACAAGTTTTTCTTCATTGTAATGTTAACATTATTTTTAATGAGCCCTCGAACATGACCTTCAATGTTTGAAAATGTTTTAGATATTTTTTTATCCTCGTCCAGTTGAACTCTGACATTCGAAATATTTTAGTACCTATCGTATTTTATTTTTACTTCAACTTCTTAGTAAGTTCAAAATTAACAATTTAACTCACGAAACTGTACAAGAGCGTATACTCGTAAAAAAGAAATCACTGAACATCAGAAAATTCATCTACCATTGAGTAGGTACCAATTTAAAATATCTTATTTGATTTTATGAAAAGTCAGATGCTGTATCGGGGGTTATTAGTTTACCTTTGGTTCTTCTACATAGAAAACGATTATGTACGTACATAGTTCCAATTCATCCTTACCTACGGAGAAGAACCAACGGTAAACTAATGGTTAAGAATATTTTTGTTCAGTGTTTTTGTCACATTAGAACATACATAAAATTGTATCTTGAAAAAGTTTTGTTTAGTGTCCTAAACAGTCCCACCCAAGTCTGCTATTTTTATAAATTTGTCATTCCAAGTTCGTAATCTGCTGAATTCATAATGGTCGATCATTGGTCGGTCAATGGTCACGTAAAGTTTTTTGATTACGAGCTATTAAAAGCAATGACTGCACAATGACGTTCTAATGGTAGGTCACTGATCAAAGGAACTGCCAAAATTTTAGCAGATTACTGCATACTTCTGTCATTAATTTGTCATTATGTACGAGATTACCATTCTATGCCGTTTCTTTCAATGGAGTGTCAATGGTTGACCATTGGAAAGTCATAATGACGCTTTTATATTAATTGATTACCAAACCTATAAAAATCAACCATTATGAAATCAATGATAGAGCATTCTGACACTATTGTAATAGCAGGCTCAGGTACGCGCCCGACCCAGTTCTCGATAGTGGCAATATTACATCATCACTGATAGGACTATTTTAGCTAATAAGCCTGATATAGTGGTGGTGAACCAAATCGAAAGGCGTGTAACCGTTCCTCATAAAGAGAACCTCGTTTTTGCCACACTGAAAACTGTTATTTTTATAAAAATCTGTTCTTTTTCATAATGTTACAACTAAAGTGTTGGCAATAAATGTTTCTTTCTTTCTTTTTTTCTTCTTTCTGAAAGCAGAGTAAGATGAGCAAATCAAATCTTGACTTGGCTTGCGAGGTTGTCGAAATGTGGGATGTGGACTGGGAAATCATTGTACCGATAGTTGTGTTAGTCAGTGGCTTAGTAGCCGAGAGCCTCGACCAACACCTTAGGAGCCTCACGTTAGGTGGCTGGATCAAGGGCTTGATTCAGAAAGCGGTACTTCTGGACACGGCTCGCATTGTTAGGAGGTTCCTCTTTCAGGGACCCTGACCGCCGGTAGCTTGGACCCTGTTCCCGATACCGGTGGGCTACTATTTTTATATCTTTTGTTTAGTATTTTTACTTTTATGTTGTAAAAAATATATATGGCCAAGATTTTTTTCTTGTTCTTATTTAAAAAAAGAACCCAATCTGATTTTCATTTTTATATTTGAAAATTGTCCTACAGTACGTACAACCATGGCCGCCCTACCGTTATCTTAAACAGCTCCTTGTTAACTGTCACCTACACAAAGTTAACGGAATAACAACGATTGTCCAAACAATTATCGTTATCCGTTACATGAAGCAGAAGACTTCTGAGTGAGGTTGGTGGGGGGACGGGGGGGTGCAATGTGGTAGTTAATGGATGAACTTGCGGTTAAGTTTCCTTACAATAGGGCATGGTTTTAGTTTATTTATCTTCCCGTTGTTTGAGACTGTGACTTTTGTAATTTACTGGTAACAAATGATTGATTTATCGAATCGTTATTGCTAACTTGGTTGAAAAGTTTTATTTTTATTGTTATGTAAGCTTGAGAAGCAGTAGCAAGAGAACATGCTCCCGGAATCAGTTAGCCTATATGGTATTCCAGACTACAACATATCTCTGTGCCAAATTTAATCCTGATTCGAGCCGGTTCAGCCGTTCTGGCGTGATTAAATCTTCGGTCTACCAATAACTTCTTCTAGTCTTTTACGATGTTCTGGCGATCTTTCTTTGGAATGCGCTCCCTCTGAACTTCAGGACGGCAACCGTAATAAACCTTAAAAAATCGAAAATTCTCCGTGCCTCGAAAAGCACGTTAAGCCGTTGGTCCCGGCTGTCATTTGTAACTCTTTAGCAGTCGTTACGGATTGTCAGAAGCCACAAAAACAGACACCAGTCTTGCTAAGAAATACCGTGTTACCCAGTTAATGGGTTGTAGAGGTCTGGTAGGCTTCTCTAAAAATACTGATATTCAGCTGAATCTGATTTGACTGGGAGCCGACTCCAATATAGCTGGGAAAAGGCTAGGCAGATAATCATTGCTATTATTTTTAACTTGGTTCATAATTCAGGTATATAACAGTGGTGTATATACAGTATGTTAAATAACAGAGGGCTTTCCCTTAATTTCGTTAATCTATATCATTAATAGATTAAAATAAAAAAAAAATCAGAATAGAAAAATAAGCATAAAATAATCCGAATAAAAAAAAAATGGCAATAAATTCGAAAAATCCTGTTTAAAATCAAAATTGTAGCGCGGAATAGTACCTACTCGTAGTAGCAATGCCCAAACCGGCAAGTACGCGTATACAGAGTGTTTCTTTAACGTATCAATTTAAAATTTTTAGTGAATATTTTAATACAAAAAAAAAAAAAAAAACATTTTGTTTTTGAATGGTAATATTTTTTTATCATATATAGATGCTATACTATTGCGGGTTAACGGGAACGCCCTCTGTTAGTTAACATACTGTATATTATGCTAGCTATTTCTAAGATAGAATTTGTCAGAAGTTCTGCACTCTGAAATAAATGGTCAGTTCCATATTAGGAACTGCTGGACAGAGACAATGAAAATCAAAGTTAAATGTAGCATAAGTTTCAACATGGTTGTCAACAAGCACATTCCTTTAATCCAATTGATCATACAATGTTCTGGGCAAAGTTTTTATTGGCTTACGAAACTTTTGAATTCTATAAGACCTTATAGAATTCAAAAACTTTATTTAACGTGGAAAGCAACCTCCTCCCATGTTTTTATGTGAAGACTAGCTTATGCCTGCGACTTCGTTCGCGTGGAGTTTCATACAAAATGTTAACCCCTTTTTCACCCCCTTAGGGGACGAATTTTCAAAAATCCTTTCTTAGCGTATGCCTACGTCATAATATCTACCTGCATGCCAAATTTCAGCCCGATCCGTTCAGTGGTTTGGGCTGTGCGTTGATAGATCACTATGTCAGTCAGTCCCTTTTGAGTTATATATAATTAGATTCAGAATATACATCTTAAAAATAATGGTAGCTTCTAGCAATTTCTAAATAGTCATATACAAGTATGTTAACAGATATAGTATGACAGTAGCGAAGGATTACTAAGCTTCAAAATGTAAATGATGTTAGAATGTGTGTCAGTTCACTAGTAAAGTGTGTCGCGTGTGATTTCACTAGTTTGTATATTGTGCAATATGAACTAAACATTTTATTATAGTATTTGTGTTAGTTATGGCTAACCATGAAGCTAGCCCTTTCGGGCGTAGCCAACTTTTACGGCATAGTCCTCCACCGACTCCAACCCAACCTGAACCAGTTCAACCTAGGGAGCAAACACCACCTCGAGCTCCACCCGCGTCGTCTTTTGAGCTACCAGAAGAAGTTATTTCGACGTCAGAGGTCCAGAAATGGATGGGGTCAATAGACGGCTTTCTCAATGAGGTCTGCACCATAGTTTCGGAGGGAAAAATGAACAGCGATCAAAAGCTCCGTGTTTCCGCTCTTTGCCGTAAGGTTTCCAATGGGACATCTCAGATGGCCGTCCTCTACCAAGCGTTAAAGCAAAAAACAATTCAAGCACACAGCACAGTACTGCACTTAAAGGATCAGCTGGAACTCGCAGAATCTGTTAAGGTGATCAAAGAGGCGGTAATTAACAAATTAACACCTTCTGATATTACCTCCTCTTCTTACGCCAGCATGGTAAAAAAAAGTTCCGAAACCTTCATTCGTCCTGCAAATCTGAGTTCTGTGGCCATCTATCCCTGCGACAAGACTAAATCTAGCGAAGACACGAAGTCACTTGTGCAGAAAATCATATCGCCTGAAGAACTGAAACTTCATGTCCGTGGCCTAAAGAAAGTTAAAAACGGGGGTGTTCTTATTAGCACCGAAAGCAAAGGCGATATCGACAAGCTTAAGAGTTCCACAAAGCTGGTATCGTCAGGCCTCACAGTCGAAGAAACTCCTAAAAGGCGACCAAGGATTGCTGTCGTTGGAGTTCCAGTAGCTCTGACTGAAAGAGAAGTATTTGACTGCATTTACGAGCAGAACCTTTCAGGAAAATTGGCAAACACTACCCGTGAGTCTTTCCTTGCTACCGTAAAACTGAGCCATAAATCGGGTAAAAAGGGTCTTCCTAACTGCAATTATATTTTAGAATTGCCCGCCACCGTAAGGAAAATCCTAATAAACCAAGGTCGGATTTTTATAAATTGGACATCATGCCCCGTGAAGGATTTCACAATAGTCACAAGATGCTTCAATTGCCAGCAGTTCGGCCACGCAGCCAAGTTTTGCCGAGAATCCAGTCCTACTTGCAACCACTGTGGAGAGACTGGTCATTCCCACAAGGAGTGTAGCAGAAAATCTTCTCCAGCTCAGTGTGCGACGTGCAAGCGTTTCAAGAGGAAGTGTGACCATCAGACCGGTGCCGTAGACTGTCCGGCGCGTAAATACGCCGAGGTTACTTACATAAATTCAATAGACTATGAAGGCGCCTAAGAGCGCCCACGATAAGTTTATTTAGTAGCACTTAGTTACAGGTACTTAGAGTTAGTTTCTATTTTATTACTTTAGTTACTAGTAGTAATGACCAGTCAGCTAATCGCTGATTTGGATGGATTCTCTGTGTCCGAAGCCAATACTTGTAATGTACAGGACTGTAAATTCCTTCTTCCTTCTGGGGAAAATACGCTTACGCTGCTTTCACAAAATATTCGCAGTATTAATCGCAACATGGATGGGTTTGAAGTTCTACTACAAAGTCTTGCCATTAGCTGCGATGTTATTGTCTTAACTGAATGTTGGCTGTCTACTCAGACAGCCAATTTACCATCTCTGGACGGCTACTGCACTCATAAAACAAATTCAAACATTAACCAAAATGATGGTGTAGTGGTTTACCTCAAAAACAACTTAAAAGCACTTGTAGAAGAGCCCATAGTTCAAGGCAGTAACTGTTTAATCATTAAAATTTGTCCGGATACTGTAATTATGGCCATTTACAGGCCACCGTCTCAAAACATTGACAGCTTCTTGGATTTTCTTGATATAAATCTAAAACATCTCTCAGCTTTTAAGAATATTGTAATAATGGGTGACATAAATATTAATATAGTGTCCGGGAGATCTGATACACATGTACATAATTACTTAAATATTTGTTCATTTCACGGTCTCTTACCAACTCATTACTATCCCACGCACCAAAGCGGGTCATGTTTAGATCATTTCATCATAAAAACAAAACACCCTAACAAAACATTGGTTACTAATTCTTCGCTTACGGATCATCAAGCTATTTTACTAACAATACAAAAATCTTCACCTAGATTAAACTGCATGCGAAGCTGTACAAAAATTAATATGACTAATCTTGAACGTGACATTCGCAGTATCGACTTTGACCCTGTTTACAAAACTAACGATGCAAATATTTCATTACAGTATTTCATACATTCGATGCAACATGCAATAAGCAAAAACACAATTACCAAAATGATGTCCAGCCGGTATAACTCTATTAAACCGTGGATCACTCCTGGTCTCGTTCGGTGTATACGACATCGGGATAAACTACACCAAAAGTCGAAACTTGCTCCTGATAATGAAATACTTTCTGTGTCATACAAAAGGTATAGAAATTTTTGCAATAATCTTTTAAAGAAAATTAAAAATAAATATGAGAAGAACGAATTACAAAAGGCAGGCAAAAACAGTAAACTTATTTGGAAATTTATTAAAACAAATACTTTTCGCTCAAAAAATCCTGAACCCCCACTCGAATTACTGTCAACAGACCTAAACCCAGTAGAAGCCGCGAATAAAGTAAACAGTTTTTTTGTTAACGTTGGCAAAAACTTGGCTGATAAATCCTTGAACCATAATAATCCCCCCCACCAAATATCGGCTGCGAATACCCTTACGAAAACATCAAAATCTTTTGTTTTATTAGACACTGATGCCAATGAAATTTTAAGAATAATAACAGGGTTAAAGGATAACTGCGCTGTGGGATGGGATAACATTTCTAATAATATACTGAAAATGTTTAAACACCTTCTTGCTCCTCCATTAACCCATATTTTTCAGTCATGTTTATCTAACGGTATATTCCCTAAACTGCTTAAAAAAGCAGTAGTTACGCCAGTCTTCAAAGCGGGAGATAAGAACTGTGTTAATAATTATAGACCCATTTCAGTACTAACGGGACTCTCAAAAATCTTAGAAAAAATTATTAATAGCAGATTAATAGACTATCTTGAAAATAACAAATTGCTTTCCAATAATCAATTTGGGTTTAGACCTAAAAGATCAACTAACCAAGCAGTTCACAAGCTGTCTGAGTACATTAGTACAAAACTAGATAAGGGCATGCACACTATTGGGATCTTTCTGGACCTCGCCAAAGCCTTCGACACAATTTCTTGTTCTATTTTACTGCACAAGCTTGAAACACTTGGGATAAGAGGAGAGCAACTTCTATTATTCTCCGATTATCTTAGAGACCGGCAACAATGTGTTAAAATAGGGCAGCACACAAGTTCTGACATGGAAAATGGTTGTTTCGGAATACCTCAAGGAAGTATTTTAGGGCCCACAATATTTTTAATTTACATTAATGACCTATGTAGTTTAGACCTTCGTAATGGGCTAATATTATCATATGCGGATGACACGGCTCTGTTGTTTTCTGCTGAGTCTCGAGGTGAAGCGTATGAACATGCCCAAAACGGATTTAATATTGTGTCTAATTGGCTTCATCAAAATCTTCTAACATTAAATATAGATAAAACTAAATACATTTTATTCTCAATGAGAAACATTAATTTACCGCTTACTAACCTTAATATATTCGCGCACAATTGCAATCATGCTGACATTGCTTGTACTTGCCCTAGTTTAGTTAAAGCTGACTACATAAAATACCTAGGTGTTACGATTGACACAAATCTAAATTTCCGTAAACATATCGAGCTGCTGTGCTCAAGAGTGCGTAAATTAATATATATTTTTAAACACCTACGTCACATAGCCGACTTTAACTTAATTAAACATGTATATTTGGCTCTGTGTCAATCTGTACTTACCTACTGTATTACTTCATGGGGTGGTGCTGCAAAGACTATCTTACTTCCTCTAGAACGTGCTCAAAGAGCAATACTAAAAGTTGCAACCTTTCGACCTTTTAGATTTCCCACACACGAGTTACATACAGCATGCAAAATACTAACAGTACGTCAACTATTTATAATGCACATCATACTTCATCAGCACTCTGAGCTTCGTTTTGACCCAGTATCTTCAACCAGGAGGAGGAAAGATTTGGTTTGCATAAAACCACAGACAAGACATGCATTTGCCCATAGATTTTACGTATTTTTAGGACCTTTTTTATATAATAAACTAAACAAATTGTTAGATATATATAGCGTAAATTACATTAAATGTAGAAAATTGATATCAGAGTATCTATTTAGACTCAATTACACAGACACAGAGAAGCTATTGGAAGTTCTAGTATGATTGTAAGGTTTAATTCGTAAGTTGTTATTCTTTAATTTTTGTATTCATGCACCATAAATGATTAGTCTTGTTAAGTGATGACCTGAAACACAGGTTGTATAAACCTAGCTCAGGAAAGTCGCTAATTATACATAATTGTAGGTTTAAAATAAATTTATCATAAGTCCAGAAATATTGATAATTTAGTTAAACACATATGTTATTTGTTGGATACTACCATAATTATTTTAATTAAGATTACTTGTGGCTATTAATCTGTAACTATATTGTGTACAAGATTTAATAAAGATTATTAATAAAGATTAAAGAATATAGTTACGAGAGTCAGAAACTACTTTTTGTTAATCGAAATAATAAAACATTTATTTAAAATAGACACAACACATTAATAACAATTGCAAAGTCAGACAAGAGAATAGAAGAGAACATGACAATTTTCTAAATCCAATTATCATCCATTTCCAAAAGGCTAACGACTCTTAAGGGTTATGGTTTAACTTAATCACCAGAACCAGTTTTGACACAAAGCATCCTCTGCCTTACCTGTTCCCAAATATATTGGGGTCGGCTTCCAGTCAAACTTGATTTAGTTGAATACCAGTATTTTAAGTGAAGCGGCTGCCTACCAGACCTCTACAACCCATTCACTGGGGAACACATTACTTTTTGGCGAGACAGAAATCAGATTTTCTGGCTTCTAACAATCCATAAAGAATGCCAAAGACCTACAAATGACAGTCGGGACCAACGGCCTAACATGCCGAGGGATGGAGCATTTCGGTCTGTTATGAGAGTCACTCATCTACAAATCAACCTTAACAAGCGTTGCTTAGCCACAAGCTGCTCTATCGAAAGAAAAAAACCATGAAATAAAACACAGTCCACAATAAACAGAAAGCACTTTCCCAAAGCGTTAATACCAACAATCTCCCTACATCTTGCCGTCACACACTCGTTCACACTGTCAATAAGGACCTCTTTAGCATTTCACGCGTCTTTCTCCACACTATCAACTCGAACCTTCCATTTAACGCCAGCTTCGTCTTCGAGGACACGATCTTTCATCGCATAATCAACATTTCTCGCTGTAGCCATAGAATAAATGTGTGTAGAAGCGAAAGAGCTTCTCAAAACCTACCTACACGTATATGCCTACACACTCGGAACTTGTTAGGTAGGTAACGAAGGAACGTTCGGAAATATTTGCAATCTTAATTTGACTTGTACAATCTTGAGTGCCAAATTGAATATCACGCTGTCAGCATTGATTCGAGCTTTGATAAAAAAAAAACTAAAACTCAAAACTTTTATTTCAAATAAACCATTCAAATGCAGTTTTGAACTGTCAAGGGTGGTCAGTGAATAACATGAAGCTTGAATGCACGTTCCAAAGCGTAGATCTCAATGGAAAAGAACGTGCAAGAAACTCTGTAAAACTCTACTAAAAAAATGAAATGGGAAGCATCTACTGCCTATACATGATGCAAACTGGATGCAGAAGACGGTGAACTGATTTTTGTATCCCGATTGTACCGGATCTTGATTGAGGCCTTCGTCCAGCAGTATATTAGTGTACTTTGACTGATTTGATTGATTAAACTCGGGTCATAAGAAGATTTACTAGCTTGCGCGCAGTAGGAACTCCTGACATTAACCATCAGCATATGTACGTTGAAATCACAAACGTTTCGCTTCTATCCAATTTTATTATTCTTTGCCAAAACCTATTGAGTGTGTTTATTCTCCCGTTCTGCCGTGACGTCGCTGCCACAGATAAGCAACACTCTTGTTTATATAAATTACTTATACATAAACGTCATGTTCCGGAGACGAAATGTGTTAGATCTTGTGATGAGGAACTGGCAGACTGTTTGTGGGTTGTTATTGAGCTTTTGCAAGTATGTCTTCTTTGAGATATTATTATACTATGATGTCTTTTTTTGTACAGCATGTAAGTCTGTACAGGTGGAGCAAAGCAGTGACTGAGTGGCGTCCAAGGACTGCTAGAAGAAGTGCTGGGTGTCGGGTGACACTGTTGCAGGCCTGAATCTGGATGAAGGTGTCGTGCAGATTGACAGAGGAAACGACAGGACACTGATCAGAAGGGGGCGAAGTCGGGTTCTGAAGTAAGCCTACTAAATCAGCCGGGTATCCGGGTACATGTACGGATGACAAGTGAAACTGAAACGTTAAAATAAAGTAGCATTGAACTAAAAGGAGGGAATGCGTCAATCCGCCATTAACATCATCTGCCTAGGCCAAACACTGTAGGTTGTTGATCTAGCATTTAGTTAGCTATATTTCAGTTGACTTCTAAACTAATTGGAGGCAGCTGTATACCAAATTATTACATGTAGTAACGCTCTATAAATTAGTACTATCTAAAACCTCATTAATGAATGTTTGTTCTACAATCATTTGCAACATTCCATTTGCAATTAGTGCCAAAAGCATGTATTATTGTATATCCACATATTTAACTCTACATATTATCCACAAATGCAGTGTTACTACAAAAGCGATAAATTTAGTAAATCCGAACACAAAATCAAAACCCGTTGTCAAGCAGTTATTCGAAACAAAAGCATTATCAACATTATCCCAGTAACAGTTATTCTGAACAATGACCTAATCGACAGCACCGAGCCTTTGTTTACTATAACAAGATAAACCCAGTAACAACCAGTTATAACCGGCTATAACAGGATCGATTTGGTTCGGGCGCGCAGTATTAGTAACACCGCTGTTTAGGTTTGGCGGAACCTGTCAAGTGCACTGATTTTGAGCGGTCGTACTATAGTTGATGGGGCGCCAAATAATATGAGAAGCGCTGTAAAATTTTGTCGTAAAATTAAATATTCGTCGAGCGATACTGTCATTGCTAAAATTGAGGATTACATGTTAAAAATATACTTTGAGAACTAACTCGAAATGCTTTTAGTAACCTCCGTAAGCTCAACTCATCTCACTGTTAAAAAATGCTACCAATACTTTTTTTGCTTATTTTGACGACTTGCAATTTCCATACTTATGCACGACTAGCTTCTGCCAGCGACTTCGTCCGCGTGGAATAGTTACTTTACCCCCGATTTTGAAACTCTCAGGCCGATCGGTTTAAAATTGACAAAAGATAGACATGCTGTTTCGGGATGTTTTTTAGATAATTTTATGTAGATAACTTCTTCCGTTTTCCCAAAATTTTCCTTCACTGCTCTGCTCCTATTGATTGTAGCGTGATGAAAAGTATACTATAACCTGCCCAGGAGTATGAAGAATAATTGCACCAAGTTTCGTTAAAATCGGTCGAGTAGTTTTTGTTTCTATAAAGAACATACAGACAGACAGAAAGACAGACAGACAGACAGACAGAAAGACAGACAGACAGACAAAAATTTTACTGATTGCATTTTTGGCACCAGTATCGATCACTAATCACCCCCTGATAGTTATTTTGAAAATATATTCCTTGTACAGAATTGACCTCTCTACAGATTTATTATAAGTATAGATAGATGACATCTATAGCAATATGATGAGTTTTCTAAATAGGACATGAAAACAAACATCAACATACTTATCACAAAGATATAACATTCAAACCCATGTTACTAATGCTTCAAATAAAAATCGATTACTAATGCAAACAAAATCACACTTTCATTATAAACATTCCTATCAGACATGACTCTTCACTCAATCTATTACACACAGTAACAAGTAAGAATGAAATCTAAATTCTATTTATCGAGATACTCTTAGAAAAATCTAATTTGAAAATGGTAATGCGATAACAAGAGCTGTATTAAGGCAAATAGCTATTAAAGTTTATAAATATTAGAATCATTATTAGAAATCTCTACACAAGTTCTAATACACAAGTAGGTTGAAATTATTTTATGGAAATCATTATTACATTGTTTATCATCAATCATTACACTGCTATTGCTAGCCTAAAAGGTGTTGCTTTGATAAATTGTAAATATGATAGAAACAATAGAAAGTATTAACAGAAAAACAATACTTATCTGTTTTTATGTGAATTGAGGGTAATTTACTAGTCAAGGCCTTTTTCAAGATTTTTATAGCACGTCAATTGAGAATGACACTACTTCTAAAAAAAATTAACTAACAATTACAAAAAATTTTGAAGCTCAATTACTCGAAAAAGTTGCCATGGTCGAGACGCTCTAAAACATTCCATTTGTACGCAGTTAATTACCAATCTGTCTGTATTGAATATACTATAACAAATAATAAACATAATAATTGTAATCCACACGATAGTCAGAAAATCGCAAAAACAGAAAGAAAATCTGTTACCTAGGCTACCGGAGAGAACCAACCAACTCCCACTAAAGATAAGAGGCCTGACTCCCAGCAATAGGAACATTATAACAGATCTCTCAGAACTCGTAGATCGATATTTCATTTTTTGTTTAAATATGTTATGGTGTCGCTTGCAGCTTTGGTGCAAACTGTTACTATCGTAAGCTAATTGTTATTAATACGTAATTAATTTCTAAATTATAGGCAGACATTGCCGCGTTGTTTAGAGCATCTATCAAGACTCATTACTAAAATGAATCGTTGCAGTAATTGTTGTCAATGTCATGCCCTTTGCATTTAAGCTGTTATATTAAGCCACCCCTTTGTACCAACCCCAATGAGGGACGAATGGAAATTATTTTCGAAGCTGCTCTGAATTCTGTTACGTTTTGTTTATGCAGGATTTTGGGATTTCATTTGATGACTTTGGTGTAAGCTTTGATGCACGATGGTGTCGGTTTTGAATAATAATTTTGTGCGCCTTTCCAATCGATGTAAACGAGATTTTATGTATGGTAATTATGGGAGGTTTGGAGTATAAAAGGCCAGTTATTTAAAATGTCATACGTCGCTATCTGCTTGTACAGGGCCCCGATTCTGCTATTTTTATAAATTTGTCATTCCAACACGATACCATCGTCATTTTGCCAAAAGTTCGTAATCTGCTAAATTCATAATGGTCGATCATTGGTCGGTCAATGATCTCGTAATACTTTTTGATAACCGAGCTATTAAAAGCAATGACTGCACACGACGTTCTAATGGTAGATCACTGATCAAAGGAACGGTCAACATTTTAGCAGATTACCGCATACGTCTGTTATTCAGTTGTTATTATGTATGAGATTACCATTGTATGTAATTTTTTTCAATGGAGTGTCAGTGGTTGACCATTGGAAAGTCATAATGACGCTTTTATATTAGTAGATTAACGAACTTGTCAAATTCAACCATTATGAAATCAGTGATAGACCATTCCGACATTATTGTAATAGCAGACTTGGGGCCCTGATCTTTCGCAGCTACAAACTAAGCACTATTAATTTTATCTATCTGACCAACACCCATAATGTTCTTATCTGTATTTCTTTTTTGTAACGATTTTCAAGTTTATGGTGACTTGTTTATGATACATTAGACAATTGTTTTAACGTCTTCTAAACTCATCAATTTCTACAATTATTATACGAAATACAATGGACACGAGATCAATCGAGTCATCTGATTTACTCTTGAGGATAAAGTATTCTATAAGATAAATCAGTAGATTAGACTCAATACTCGGCTTAGTATTTTCTTTTATAAAATCATGAATCAATCTTAATCTATTTGAATACTGAGCTGGATAAAATCTGTCTCTATTTTTATCTTTATCTTAGGTCGTTATTTAATTATTCTTTCGCCTCCAATTTATTTAGGGTCCTCGCAACGTTTCTTCTACATTTACACTTATATTGGTTGTAATCTTAGTAGTCAGCCTATTTCTAGATTATCTTTCACCCATTCCACCCATTGTTTCTTTAGTCTTCTCATGCCTACATACATAGCAATCCACATCCACATTTTCTTAATTTATCGCTAAAACTGAAACTGACTGACTGCAACAATCTTCTCTTTATTTTTTTTTCAAAAAATGTTTCGCTGCATTAGTAATTTCTCCTGTATCGTGGGTAATTTTACAAAGATATAATCTCACATACACAAACAGCCAGACCCAAAACTATCTGTAGGCCATACAAATATTCCTCCAGAGACAAGTCGGCCGCTATGCTGTTGCGCAGTGGCTGATGCCTGTGTACGGTGAGCGTGGGTGGCTCGCCGTCCGATAGCAACCAGGCTGAGTCGACGACGCGTTGTGTTCCACGCGCGCCTCAAGGAGCCGTCAGCATCGAGGACGGGGCCCCATAGGGTCGGTGCCTGCTAGGGTTGCGAAATTTGTTCGAAAGAGTCACCGCGGCCTTGGAACGCAAAGGGCACAAGAAGGATCACGGGTGGGTTTTAGTCAGTAAAAGTCTGACACTCCCTACCGCTCCACCCAGGGCGGAAGGGGTCATTTGATGATTTCTCATCCAAAAAAAAAGGCCATACAAATATTGATTCCGTACGGGAATCAAACCCGTGACACACAGCGTAGCAGCCACATCACAATCACAATCTCACCTGATGGTAGGCGATGATATGGTGGACGATTGAGCACGCTTCTTAAGAAGTAACCTGTTCAGTCTTGACTTAAAGACTCGCAAGTTATAGCAAGCCATCAAGAAACACAGTGTTTCCGAAATCAAATCAATATTGGAACAGAAAACTCTTCAAGGCCAGAAAGTTTCTCGCAATCTTGCCTCCGTACTGAGCTATTTTCTCATAAACCCATCGTTGGGGCAATAAACCGTTTATGCCTTCCGGTGTAGGCAGCAGTCAAGGTCGAAAGTGTCGTTATGCATACGATATTCTACAGTTTACTTTGATTCATGGTTATTTGGTATCCATTGCGTATTTTGTTCGTTTGAGGTCAGATATATTAGGTACTTAATCATAAATGTAAACCATTTTGTTGTTGCCTCAACTACTAAACACATTTGGTCGACCGTCTTCCCTATGGTTGTTTATTACTACTAACAACGATATTTTTAATTGTTTTCTTTCCTTTATTTACTCAAATCTATCTATCACATTACTATTTATGGTTCACTAAACATTTATATGTACGTATGTAACTATTATGTATCTATTTACCTGTGTATTTAATACCTTTCAAACTGATTTACATCCGTACACTTCAACGTAAGGTTCAATTGAAAACCAGCGTCAGGCAGTTCCTAGTCGTCTGTCATTTTGCTGAACTGAACCTATTTGGCGCAGCCGCGGCTCACACAATGTTATTGTTTTTAAATTAAGTTTCCTTTTATTTGTATCTACATTATGTGTATCTGTTTGCGACAAATATTTTCTTTCTTTCTTTTCTTAACTTTCGACTAATTCAATAAACAAGTCTTGATTTTCGTAATATTGTAAAAAAGGACAAATTATTTTTTGTCGATTTGGAAAATTCTTTCAACGATAAAACTCTGCACTGTCACAGAGCCTCTTTAGATTTCCCGTCTCTCAAAAAGCATGGTTCTTGTGAAAAGGCCTGGGGAGGAAAGCCGCGGTAAAAACCTAGTGAATGATAACGTTAGAGCAATGCCAGTTTTTAACGAGGAGGCTATAGAGTTATTGCTACGGGATATTTTCGTCGACATTGACCTAAAATCTGCGTGATTCAGGTCAGGCCGCCGAGTCATAGCTCTGCTTATAGATGATGCAGCTTTTGTGGCTACGCGTTCATTGTCTATGGCAGACGGTTTAATAACGCAAAGCTGTGTTATAAACAAGAAAGTCGGGCGATTTCCGATCAGGAAACTCCATAGAAAATTCAAAAATATAATTAAACTAGCAGCGCCCCGCGGTTTCACTCGCGTATTTCCCGTACCCGTGGGAATACGGAGGTAAACAATAGCCTATAGTAATCGCTGATAACTTAGCTTTCCATTGGGGAAAAATATGTTAAAATCGGTCTAGTAGTTTCGGAGCCTATTCAATACAAACAAGCAATCAAACATCTTTCCTTTTAGTAGGTAATATTAGTTGATAAAATTTGTGACTTGCAAATATAGGATGACACATGTGTTTTCTAGTAATCCTCACTAACATTATTAAAACCCATATTCTACTTAAAATTATTAAAGCAGACCTTGCCGCATATTTTATTGACGATGGTTGAATGAATATTAGTTAAAACTACTGAACAGATTTTGATGAAACTTAGCAGAAATAAATTTTTAAATAGACTAAAATCACTACCCTTCCATTTTTGCTTTGCCGTAGTCTGGTAAAAAAAGCTTAATATCCAACACAATAGACATGTTTTTTGGGGAAAATAATAATATTTTAAAGACTGGTGTTACACTAAAACCTTACTTCCTTCCCTTGCAATTAGTTGAACCAAAGATCAAACCAACTCTTCCAGATAACGACAAAAACGCACCAATTTGAAACCTACACTCCCACAAAATAGAACTCAAACATGAAAGCACACATTTCTGACAAAAGCTCAAATATACATACACATCGTCATTCTCCTAGACTCACACATAGTAAGCAAAAAAGCTTTGAGGTATGCAGCTTCGCACAAAAATGTTCAACAGAAACATACTCTTTCAAAACTGGGTCATTTGCGAATGTTTTTCAAACCTATTCGTAAAAATTGTTCGCTCCAGTTGGCGAATTGACAACATTTGTATAAACAATTATCGGAAGCTGGGTAATGCTGGCCCATCGCCTATAAACATACTTGTTTAGGTAACTAGCTGCGTGGGATAGCAAGGATATATACAAAGCTTTACTGTGTTCCCGAACAATTTGATGATAGGTAGTGTAAACAAAAGTGAAAATTATCCAGTCATTTCTAACTTGACACTCTGTGTATGGCAAAGTATAGCACTGTTGCGGCTTTTTAGAGTTCCGTTGCAAAATAGCAAAAAGCGGAACCCTTACGGATTCGTCATGTCTGTCTGTCTGTCCGTCCGTATGTTACAGCCGTTTTACTTGGAGACTATTAAAGCTACATAAATAAAAATTGGTAGGTAGGTGCAACCTGTTAACCGCTATTCAATAAAATTATGAAAACAAAATAATTTTAGGGGCGGCATTCCATACATGTCACTGAGGGATGAAAAAATAAATTCCAACAAACATAATCATGTTTTCATTTTGAAAGAGCTAACCAATGATACCCATTGGATAGCTCTTTCAAAATGAAAAAATGCAGGTTTCTAAGAAAGTTTTTTATATGTGTGCAATATGGCTGTTAGATTTAATTTGAATAGTTAACAAAATAAAATGTACCTAGCGCCACCTATCTTAGTTTGGTTATAGTGTGTATCCAAACCCTATTCTATAGAAAATAAAAAAGTTTAGTTCGTTCCCGTCAACAGTCGTTTCACTTTCTACAGGTTATGGCCCTCACTTTTTCCAAGTTTAAAGTGTATTAATTGGTGATTATTCGTGAAAAAATGGCAGGAAATGTAATTACAAGTATTACAAAACTGAAAGGAAGAGAAAATTATGAGGAATGGGCATTTGCGGTCGAAAATTACCTCATCCTAGAAGGCATGGAAAAATGCATTAGACAAAGCGGTGAGGCAATGGACGCCAAGGCGCGAGCTAAGATCATTCTCACAATAGAACCAGGATTATTTGTGCATATCAAGAATGAATCTACCGCTTTGGGACTGTGGACAAAGCTGCAAAAAATGTTCGACGACACCGGTTTTTCGCGCAGAATTGGATTGCTACGAAATCTTATTTCAATCCGTCGTGAAAATTGCGAGTCCATGGCACATTATGTGACTGCAATGGTGGAAACAAGCCAGCGGTTAAACAATACTGGTTTCAAAATAAGTGAAGAGTGGATTGGTTCACTACTTTTGGCTGGACTACCTGAGAAGTTCTCTCCAATGATTATGGCAATAGAGCATTCCGGCATGGACATAACGGCTGATGCAATCAAATCGAAGCTCTTAGACATGGAGGACTCGAGTGAAATCAGGAACGGAAGTCAAAGTGCATTTTTTAGTAGAAACAGGCAGCCCCAGAAACACCGTGAAGACCGAATTAAATCCACTCATTTAATGAATCGAAATGCAGCTAATGTCAGTACGGCCGAAACGTCAAACTCAAAAGAAAGTATTAAATGCTATAAATGCAAAAAATATGGCCACTACAAGAACCAGTGCAGAAAACAATCATCAAACGCGTTTAGTGCTATTTTTCTAAGTAAAAAATTCAAGACTACGGACTGGTACATCGATTCAGGCGCCAGCATGCATATGACAACAAAAAAACATTGGTTAAAGAATATATCGGATCAACAGCTTGTTGACGAGATTGTTATTGCTGACAAGTCAATCATTCCTGTGGATTGTTGTGGCGAAACGCAGATAACAACAATAGTAAACACAAAAGAATATGATATACCGGTCACAGGAGTGTTGTATGTGCCAAGTCTTGCTACAAATTTACTTTCAGTAAGCCAGCTAATTAAGAAAGGAAATCAAGTGACATTTAATGATAATCACTGCATGATTTATAATCCAAGAAACGAACTCATCGGGACAGCAGACTGTGTGGATGGTGTTTATAAGTTAAATGTGAAACAAGTTGATTGTCTGTTTACACCAGTGTCGGGGCGTGTGTGGCATCGAAGATTTGCGCACTTGAATAGCACTGATCTAGAAAAAATGAAAGATGGTGCAGTTATTGGCATGTCATACACAGATAAGTCCCAAGTAAACCAAACAAACTGTGTTGTGTGTTGTGAAGGGAAGCAGACACGATTACCATTCTCACATATTGGTAACAGAAGTGAAGAATTGCTTCATACAGTGCACGCTGATATTTGTGGCCCCATGGAAGTCAAATCCATTGGGGGATCAAGGTATTTTCTGTTGATTGTTGATGACAAAAGCAGAATGGCCTTTGTTTACTTCTTAAAGACAAAGGATCAAGCTTTAGATAAATTCAAAACATTCAGGAACATAGCAGAGAACCAGACAGGAAAACAAATAAAGATTTTGAGGACTGACAACGGGTTGGAGTTTTGCAATAAGCAATTTGACCAGTATTTAGAAGCAGCGGGAATATTGCATCAGAAGACAAACCCGTATACCCCACAGCAGAATGGAATGTGTGAAAGGCTTAACCGCACAGTGGTAGAGAAAGCTAAATGTCTGCTATATGATGCGGGACTAACCAAAAAATATTGGGCAGAAGCAGTGAATACCGCAGTATATCTAAGAAACAGGTCAATAGCATCAGGATTAAATAACCAAACACCATATGAAGTGTGGACTGGGGAGAAACCAGATGTAAGTCACTTGAGGATATTTGGCAGCCAAGTTATGGTACATGTACCTAAAGAGAAACGCCTCAAGTGGGATAAAAAAGCAATTCAATGTGTTCTTGTTGGCTATCCAGATGATGTCAAAGGTTATAGAGTGTACAATCCCACTACTCGAGATATTGTTGTGATTGAGGAGGGGAATTGTGCTACTGAGGTTCCAGTGAACATACCAGACTCAAGTCTAGATTTCGTTGTGAAGACAGAGACACCAGAAGCAGTGGGAGACAGTGAAATGCAAGTCAATCTAGAATCCAGTTCTGGGAAGGTTAAGAATGAAGACAGCGAGAAGACAGGCAGCACCAGCTCCGAGGAAGATGAGTTTCTCGACGTTCTGGAATCTCAGGCCCCTACTGCAGGTCCGCAGCTACAGGTCCCAGATGAACCAGCTGTGTCTAGGGAGAAACGTGTGCGTAAAAAGCCAGACAGGTATGGCTTTGCTAGTGTCAGTGCGGACAGTCAAGTCAACTGTGTAAGTTCGGACAGTCAGGTCAACTGTGAGAGTGTGTGTAACCAGATGGACTATAGTGAAATAACACTTCAAGATGCCCTGAATGGACCAGAAAGTGCTCAGTGGGCACAGGCTATGAATGATGAACTTAAATCGTTTGAAGAAAATGAAGCCTGGGAAGTTGTAGACTTACCTGTGAACAGTACGGTTGTGCCATGCAAATGGGTGTTCAAACGGAAGGTTGACAGCGATAACAACATAACATATCGTGCTAGGTTAGTAGCAAAAGGTTTTGTTCAAAAACCAGGTATAGACTTTGAGGAAACTTTTTCTCCTGTATTAAGACATTCATCCTTAAGATTACTGTTTGCCTTGGCTGCTCAGATGAAACTTGATGTAACACATTTAGATGTTAAGACTGCCTTCTTAAATGGTTTTTTGAAAGAAACTGTGTATATGAAAATGCCAGTAGGTTTTGAATGTAATAATAAAGTACTTAAACTAAAAAAGGCCATCTATGGGTTGAAGCAGTCTTCAAGAGCCTGGTATCAAAGAGTTGATAGTTTTTTAGAGAAAATTGGTTTCAAAAGGTCACAAGTTGAACCTTGTCTCTATACTAAAATTAATGGTTCTAACAGGATATATATTGCACTTTATGTTGATGATTTTTTAGTATTTTCTAATAATGTGTTAGAAACTGAGAAAATTAAAATAGAATTGTCATCTATATTTAAAATTAAAGATATGGGTAGTGTCAAGCAGTGTTTGGGCATGAGAGTTCATGTAGATAAGGAAAATGGTATTGTGACATTAGATCAAGAACAATATATTGAAAAATTGACCCAAAAATTCAATATTCAGAATTCTAAAGTTACATATACACCTATTGAATCTAAGTTGAATTTAAATAAAAGTGAAAATTGTAAATCTCAATTACCTTACCAGCAGCTGATTGGCCGTATGATGTATTTATCTGTGCTCACTAGACCAGACATTGTTTTTGCAGTTAATTATTTAAGCCAGTTCAACAATTGTTACAGTGATGAGCACTGGGCTTATGCTAAAAGGGTTCTTAAATATTTAAAATCAACTAAAAGTTTCTGCTTGAAATATACTGCCAGTGGTAATCCTAAACTACAAGCCTATGTTGATGCTGATTGGGCAAGCAATGTATTGGACAGGCGTTCATATACAGGTTTTTTCTTTATTCTTTCTGGTGGTGCTGTCTCGTGGGAAACTAGAAAGCAAGTAACTGTTGCCTTATCTAGCACTGAAGCAGAATACATGGGTATATCTGATTGCTGTAAAGAAGCCATATTCTTAAGAAATCTACAATATGAGATAACCAATGAGCTGTATGTGATAACTATATTTAATGACAACCAGTCTGCACAGAAGTTAGCAAATAATAATTTTTTGCATAAGAGATCAAAGCATATTGATATCCGTTTTCATTTCTTTAGAGAACACTTAAATAATAATATTATTAGACTGGATTATTTACCAACTTCAGATATGCCTGCTGATATATTCACCAAGGGATTGAATGCAGTGAAGCATTATAAATTTTTGGAAATGTTAGGTTTGAATAAGTAAAAGTCAGATTGTTTATAATATAGTCTTTATTTTGTTAAGTGGGAGTGTTAGATTTAATTTGAATAGTTAACAAAATAAAATGTACCTAGCGCCACCTATCTTAGTTTGGTTATAGTGTGTATCCAAACCCTATTCTATAGAAAATAAAAAAGTTTAGTTCGTTCCCGTCAACAGTCGTTTCACTTTCTACAATGGCAATAGTTTTTGAGATATGTATGTGCTTCCGAATTCGTAAAAAATGTGTTCTCTAACTTTGAATCTATGAACTTGAAAATTCTAAACAAAAATTGAGCAAATAGATCTTCACAGACACTACCAATGGAAATTAGTTTGAACATCACAGCTTATATACTTATAGAGATATGAGATTTTAACAGTGAACTACGGAACCCTTCGCTATGCGTGGCCCACGCACTTGGCCGGTTTTTTTAGGTTAGTAAGTCATTAATTGACTCCTTCCGCTCTGGGCTTAGCGGAAGAGAGTGTTGAACTCTTACCAGTGGCGTGTAGTGGTTCGAGTTAGGGTAGGGTAGGCCAGAGAAAATGTCCAAATAAATTTTAAAAAATAACCACATTATTCATGGTTGATTTTTAATGAAAATTAATGAAATGAGTTTTTTGTTGTTTTTTAAATAGCCTATTAAAAAAAAAACACCACATTTCAACCCTGAACAATGTGGTGTGTTTTTTTTTTTGGACATTTCCTCTTGCCTACCCTAACTCGAACCACTGCACGCCACTGACTCTTACCAACTAAAATTACGACTCTAAACAATTCTGTAACCCTGGGAGGAGCACTACAGCCCCTGCCAATAACATTTTCATTTATTTTTCACTGGCGCAAATTAATATACACAAACCTTCCTATCTTACTGATCGTTCTATCAGTGAAAACCGTATCAACATTGTTTGCATGGTGGAAAAAGAGTAAGCCGAGAGACAGACAGAGGAAGAGCTACTTTTTATCATACTATTTGAGAACAAAAATTGCTTGAATTATGATGACATAAGAAGTAAAAGTTTCATACCAATTTAATTTATAAACAACATTATTAACACTAAAGTGTATTTTTTTTAATGTTACCCCACACTAGGATTTACCCTAGGAATACACAAGATACCCAGACCCGGAACAATTATCTGTAGGCCATACAAACATTTGTTCCGTGCGGGGATCGAACCCGACTCGTAGCGCAGCAGCCGAACGCTCAACTACTGCGCCAACCGTGTTTTTGACGACACGGTTGGCGCAGTAGTACATACGGTAATGAGTTTTGAAACAGTGTATATCTAGTTGTAGAAGGTACTCCTAGATCCTTAATGGCATAGCGAGGCACACGTTCTAGGCAACAGTAGAGAATCCTTCATTCGAGACTCAAGTCAGACCTAATGTTTTATTTATAGACACGAAATTGCTTTTCCCTATCTATTATTTCACTACAAATCATTAATCTTGCAACGTCCATAGAATCTTTATTTTAACATCCAATTCATTATTTCTTCAAAAAGAAAATCAAATAACTTATTTGGATTTTCCAGAACAAATCTCAGCATCCGTTTCCTATTAAGCTTTTCCAGTGAAATTACTCGAGGCAACTCTCATCTTGCCCCTTATTTCGCGAAACGAGCAAAATCAATTAGTAATTCTATATGAAACGTAAATAAAAATTCTAAAAATCTTAAATAAAATCTCGTCATAAAGAAATCGTTTGTCCGAATCAAATAAAGTATCGTCTTAGTTTATTGAAAGAAAAATCAGTGCAAACTCCGTGACCCGATTATAGTCTCTATCTCTGTGATGATAAAAACGATTATTGTTTCAAAAGTTGCCGCTGGAAATTTTTCATTACTCCTCTCTAGCTTCATTTTGGTACCACGTTTGTTTTGTGGTGTGGTGCAAGTGAAGAGAGAAATGACTCAAATATTTTTGTCAAATTTTATATCACAACATTATAAATCTTCGAAAACTAACAATTTAAGAAGATCATATTATAGGTTCTCTTGAGTAATTAACATTCATTGATGCTAATGTTTGTATTAGCATGATGAAGGATATGTAAATAAAAACTATACATGACTCAATAATAACTCAAAAGACATATATTTAAACAAGATCAAAGCAAACAAATTATTATATAATTCGTCTAAATTTGCTTAGAAGGCACAGTAAATAAAAGTATCCTACAGACAGATGTATCACCAGTGATCATAATTAAATTCATCATAGTCGGTGATCATTTTTATATTTGTCACATCAATATTATGCGTCTATTTCTACGCATATTTATATCCATTACAGATGAAAGAACAGCTAATTTTAACCTTAATCACTGAATTAATTAGACAACGGAACGAATTTGATGAATGTTTAGAAGTTTCATACTAGTTTCTGCTACCGTATTCCCCCGCGTGCAAGTCGGACATTATTCCAAGGGAAAATACTCCCGCGATAAATGGTAGCCTAGTACTATCCAGGAATATATTTTATCTCTGTGCTAAATTTTATCCAAATTCGTTCAGCCGTTCTAGCGAGATTGAGTAACAAGCGTGCATCCATCGGTTCATCCAAATTTTCGCATTTATAATAGCGGCTTTGCTCCTGAGGCTTACAAGAACTTCATTTTTCCGGTAAACCACCCAAAATTAATTTTAATTGGATTTAAAAAATCTTAATTGGATTATTAATTTTAGAGATTTCTCCCTAAAAATCGAACAAAATATTGTACCTCGTAATTGTTAATAAAATAACGAGATTACATTATTTGTTCATTACCCGATAGTTTTCTTTATCGTCAACATTAACAAATTAATGTTGACGACACAGAAAACTGTCCTGATTTGATAGCTCAAGTTAAAAAACAAAGTTTAAACATCAATCATAACTAATTTTAGACCTATTTCAAGCAAAAACGTTGAAAATAATAAAACTAAAACATAACTTCAGGGAACTATTAATCTATCAAATGATTTGCAACTTCTATTCAGCCTTTGTTCAAAACTTTTTGACGTAAAATCATAGTTTACAAGTCTAATGTTTTAACCGTTTTAATTAAATCAACAAAGTAAAATTATTAGTGTAGTAAGTTTTTGGAACAGTTCCAAATTCTATATTAAAATGTACGTTATCTTCGCACAGTAAGCGGAGGAATTAATAAACTTGAATTCGTTTTTAAAATGTACTGGGACGCGAATGTGTTGGGATTTAACTGTGTTATTTTTCGCCATTGTTGTAATGTTCCTAACTAGTTGTTTTGTTGGTGGTGCGGATGACCTAGATAATGAACAGGATGTGAATGATGGACTTGATGCTCATGCAATGATCATCATCTGCCCAGCCTTATACCAAGTATATTGGGGTCCGCTTCCAATCAAACCGGAATCAGCTCAATACCAGTATTTCACGTGGAGCAGAGAGTAGCTCCACGTGAAAGGCTTTGTACTGTGTACAGTAACGATATTGAGGTTTTTAGTTGTGGAAGTTCATGAGCTACTGCAAACGTGGCTCGGTAAGTTGACATGTTTATATCAGCATCCATGGCATTCTTTAGATAACTTTACCTCCACAACACGTAAATATAAAAACAATAGAAATATAGAGAAGAGAGCCGAAAGATACCATCAATGAAAATTGTCGAAAATTAGTTAAAGCTCTCTCACTGATTTTAGAAGCCACTCTGAGCTAGTGCAACAACAACAAAATAAAATAAACCGATCATAGTCCAGCTGATGGAAACACATTGGTACAGATCCAAGCCACGCGCATTAAACAAATCAGAATCCCAATTTACAATATTGCTGCACTAAAGCGAATGAAAGGTGAAATAACTTTAAACTTATAATACTACTTTTCTACCCAAATCAACTTGCAGAAACCTAATCAACGCTTTCAATTCACAACACAAATCATGTGACACAGTTCAAAATTTTCCAATCTCAGCCATTTCATTTTCAACTCTAAATACTCTGGGATAAAATTTACGTTTCAACGGCTTCAATTTAGCAAAATCTTCACATTTAAAATCGTCATCGCTTATGGCTTGTGCCTGTTCTCCGTTGGTAACATTTGGATGGGGGCCAACTGACTGACCAAGACTGGCCTCGGGCGGTATTATTTCCACCATTTAGTCAGTTTCTTTAGTTAGTCAATTGATTAGTCATAAGTATTTTGGGGTTCGGATTCGAGGTCAGTGGCTCAGAAGGGTTGGTTTCTATAAAAGAATTTTGTTGTTCTATTGTGAAGGGAAAATCGTTGTTTGGAGGAAAGAATTCGTATTGAAGGATGTTTTATTGAGTTCGGTTTGGTTATCGGTAAGATTAACTTTTTCAGATTACACGTAACACTTTGTTCCATTATGAGTTTCAATTTTGTTTCAGTTAGTGCGTAGTCAGATAAGTTTTAATTGAGTAGTAATGTTAAATTTATTCTTCCAATAGTGTGAGAGTGGTCTGAGTATTGATAATTAATATTCAGCTATTAGAGTTGTAAAAGTCTGGGTAATATTATAACTGATTCTTTGTAATTATTATTAAACTCTCATGAGCTGTCTCGAGACTTAGAATAAACTTTATAGCAGGTATAAGGAAAATAAAAAGAGAATTACAAATATAAAGAAACGGACATGAAATGCACAATAGCCGGTCTCATAGCCCAGGACGGTTTCTGCAGGATAACCATTAGATCAAACAAAAATGGTATCTACAAAGATACGGAAAGTATTCTCAAACAAAGTTCAATTCAGCTTACAAATCCCACCAAATGTTAGAACCACCGATACCAATAACCCAGTAAAATAACGACTCATAAACTTTTAACAGTACCGACCTTGTACACCAAGGCTTAGAATTCGGCACACAACGCTGCGTTTGTTCTAAAAACGATCCGCATGGCGGTCGTTAACCAGCAATGTACTAGTAATTTTGACGGTATTGAGGAAGGGCTGCGTATTATGTTTGGCTTATAAAATAGATTGAAGATAGATAGTGTTTGGTTTTACGTTTAAAATTAGAACGATAATAGTCTTTACGTAACTGGTAATAAGGAAACCTTTCGGATAGTAGAGATGCACTTGTATACATAATAATTGGGTCAAGCCGTGATTAAACGAGATGAAAGAGAATAGGATTATTGAATTCAGATTCAAGATTATTGAATTAACTGGACGACTGATAGAAATGTTTCGAATAAAAGTTATTGAGCTGACTTACAAATTAAAATACTATAAGGCAATAAGATATTGTGACGACAGTAACCTCCTTGGCTGCGGGTAACTGGCTGACAAATTTGTCGATAGAACTTTGGAAGTGTCTGGCAAAAGAATAAAGAGTATTTTGAATCTATACTAATATTATAAAGCTGAAGAGTTTGTTTGTTTGTTTGAACGCGCTAATCTCAGGAACTACTGGTTCGAATTAAAAAATTCTTTTTGGGTTGAATAGACCATTTATTGAGGAAGGCTTTAGGCTATATATAATCACGCTTAAGCCAATAGGAGCGGAGCAGCGATAAAGAATGTTTTAAAATCGGGGATTCCACGGGGACGAAGTCGCGGGCAGCAGCTAGTTTAGAATAATAAGTAACATCTAGGCTGGACGTCCAATAGGTTACAATATATTAGATGGAGTATATGTACATAATATGCCTGCATGTCCCCGATAAAAGAGAGATAGCATAATCAGCCTTTTAACGTTCCCACTGCTGGGACACAGGCCTCCTCTCTAGGAGAGGGAATGAGCCGCAATACACCACGCGGGCCCAGTGCGGGTTGGTGAATGTCACATGTCTTCGAATTTTTGGTTCTAGGACATGCCGGTTTCCTCACGATATTTTCCTTCACAGTTTTGAGAGCAGTGGTGATGAAATTAATTACACAAAGTAATGCGGGTTTGGGTTACGACTCGGCCACCACTGCTCTTAAAGAGAGAGATACACACAAAAAAAGAACAGATGACTTGAGAACCTCCTCCTTTTTTGAAAGACGGTTAAAAATCTATGGTTCCGGCTGTCATTTAAATATCTTTGACAGCCTTAACATGGGGTATCGCTGTACCCAGTTACTGGGTTGCGGACGTGCAGATAGGCAGTCGTTCCGTGTAAAATACTGATGTTCAGATACTAATAAGAATAAAGTTTATTCGTTCATTGTTACAATACACCTTACGACTAAAACATAATTATATTATCTGTAACTATTTAATACTAGCTGTCCGCACAACTTCGTTTGTGTCACATTTTTCATGACTGCTCCGCTCCTATTGGTCTTAGCGTGATGATATATAGCCTATAGCCTTCCTCGATAAATGGGCTATCTAACACTGAAAGATTTTTTCAAATCGGACCAGTAGTTCCTGAGATTAGCGCGTTCAAACAAACAAACTCTTCAGCTTTATAATATTAGTATAGATTACTATGTTATTGCCGAATATATCTAAGTGGCATGCAATTGGAAAGGCCTATGTCCAGCAGTGGACTGCAACAGGCTGTTGATGATGATGATGATGATCTTGTGGAGGGTGCGCCCCGAACTAGGTGGCACCTGTATCTTGGGGTCGTGAATTGGGATCCATTAAAAATATAAGTAACAGTTGTTTGGACATGTCTTGAGTCGGATAATTAATGAGAAGGCAGATTGTAGTAGACAATGATACATAAAAAAGTTTTAAAATAAGACAATAAAAAAAACTAATTAACTTACAAAATAAAAAATTGTATGAGATGCATCTAGAGACTGGAAGCTGACTGTTGGGAAAAATCTAGGCAGGTCTTGATTACTGAGTATAGCAGCCAGTACGTAAATTCAAATTTTTCAAATTCAGAATTCAAATCCAAAGCATTTGTTTCAATTAAACCCTTTACAGGCACTTTTGAATTGTCAAGTCGAAAGAGGTGAAGCTATCTGCACGTAGATCTCTATGGAGAAGAACGTGCAAGAAACTCCACGGACACTCTTTCAAACCAACAAAAAAGAAACAAGTCCCTTTGGATAAAGCAAGCTTCGAAACTTGTCCGACTCGATAACTGAGTTAGTGTCATTGCGAGACCTTTGGCCTAATTGTATAATGTCGTCTCAATCAGAATCGATTTCATTCTGACGGATTTAGCTTATTGAACTTACAAGATGAAAGATGTAGCAATGAGATTTACAATTGTTTTATAAGAAAAGTAATTTTCTGATTGACTATTCACTAAAACCTTTTTAGGCTAAGAAATTAGTTACTCTTTTGTTAAACATTTTGGGCATTTTTCTATGCGGTTTTCGACTTATGACCAACTAATAGGTAAACTAAACTAATAATTATTTATTTGACCGTTGGTCAAACTAAATATTGATCGACTAGCGAAATTTAGGTGCCCATAATTTTGAACCAATTGGTAACTACGGATCAAAAAACTCGCTCCTAGAAGAGTCTAAGCCAGTTTTTATCTTTTAACTTTTTCCTTTGCCATTTATTAGCTGTTTACCGCGCTTTGCTCGCGTACAAGTTTTTTTCTTGCCAAAATGATAAAGAATAGCCAGCAACCGTCTCCAGGGTACTAAAATTCCTTCCTCCATAAAGCAAATAAAAATACTTAACTCGCAATTATAGTATTAGTTAGGATGTACTTTAAAAACCACAAGCACTGGATCCGAACTTTGTCTGTGCAAAATTCGACTTGTGACACAGACATCGAAGAGACCACTTAGCCACTTCACTCCACTCAGGCCATAGAAAAAGTGGCATACCATCACCGATAACGATTATCAAAAGGCCAAGATTTAAGCTAGTACCACGCTATCGGAATGTCACGTGGCCAGTCCCAAACAAATACAGGCTTATTCATTCAAAAAAACTCTAATACTACTAACATAACATAACACCTTAAACATCATCTAAACTTTCCATCTCATAATACTCATTCGTATTCCCTCTCCTTCTCTTTTCATGCAGTACTTTTGTGGATCTCACTCCCACCTAAAATAAGAGACTATAAAAATATTTCTCTCTTTAAAAGCAAGTGAAAGAGCATTATCTGTCCACTATACTGTGATTCTGTGTATTTTATTAGGTATGTATTATGTTATATTGAAGTATATGTATTTAGATATATTTATTTGTGTATATTTGTTTGTATGTTTATTTTAATTTGAGTTTTATGTATAAATAGCTGATAATATGTTTAAGTTAAGTTAGTATAGTCTATTTTAAGTTTCTTTCTCTGTCTCTTCACACAATGTGTCTACATTTCTTATCCCACTCTTCTGTCGCAGGTCTGCTGGAAGAAAATTCTATTGAAATAAGCACCTTTGTGCTCTTGATTATGTAATTTTTTTTTAAAGTATCTTGTGTGGACATAAATAAATAAATAAACATGCTACTAAATTTAAGTATAACAAACATACAAATATGTTAATGTTACATTTTTGTCAGTCGACTATGGTAGAGAGAATTTCACTATATACATACTCTGTGGTAACAATATTTACTAAATGGTCAGTAAAGAAGTCCACTCACATAAGCAAAGGTACTATTATGCATATATAAATATAATCGTTATGCAGAACATATTCCTGGCTCTGTGCCTATTACACAAAAACTTATTTCTTTCGAAAGTAGTAGTAAATACGCACAAAGAAATGTTTTTTTATGTGTATGTATATGTACCTAGATACTACATTTAATTTAGATATTAGAATGGTCTATTTCTGTACAATTTTTTTTTATTCTTTATTTTCTGGTTCGAGGCTGCGTAGAGAAGATTGTCTGGAAAATATTTATAGATTTAAGAAGTGTGCTCATTTGTAAGGGCTATGAATTAAAAAAAAAACATTATTTAAATTTACAGGTGGGGAATAAAAAGTTTAAGCAGCTTAAAAAGCTTAAATTATTATTTAACTTTTGAAAATATGATTAATATGACTATGTAAATAAGTTGACAAGTAAGTTCACATGTGGAAGCAAAATATATATTCAGTATTGAGTAATATTATATGAGGTGACCACTTCGTAGACAAAAATAAAATAAAATTTAAAACACTTTCTTATTTTCCCTCCTTGGTCGTATCTAAATTATCACAATTATAACCTATACTACAAACTTACCTAAATGAACACGAAGCAACGTTTCGCTTCTACATATTCTAGCATCCAAACACATCCAATCACCCGGACTAATACCTAATTACGCTTCGACCACCGCGGCGTCGTAGTGAACTAATTACGAAATTAGATGTACGTAAACATAACATTTGTCGATGTGCGTATTCTGAACGGTGACGAGAATGTAGGTGAACATGATTTACTACTTGTGGAATTTGTTCGAAAGAGTCACCGCGGCTCTGGAACGCAAAGGGCACAAGAAGAATCACGGGTGGGTTTTAGTCAGTAAGAGTCTGACACTCTCTTCCGCTCCGCACAGAGCGGGAGAAGTCATTTGATGATTTCTCATCCAGAAAAAAAAGATGATTTACTACACGATCATCTATATTAATATTATAAACAGTAAGGATTTGTATTTTTTTATGTAACGAATAAACTCAAAAAATACTGGATGATTTTAAAAAATTCTTTCACCATTAAAAAAATACATTCACCCTGAGTAACACAGGGTATATTTTATCCCCATATACCCACGAGAAAGGGAACTACGCGAGTAAAACCGCAGGGCGCTGCTAGTATATTATATTACAGTACAATGTAGTACAAAATACTTATAAACAACAGTACTGTACTTAGTATATAGGTACAAATTGAAAATGATAATTTTATTCAAACGCGTTTAGAAAGAAATCATGAGGCCCAAACTAAAAATAAACTAAAAAAAACCATCCAGATCGCTGTCAACCGGAAAAATAACTAAATTACTGGCAGCATTACCGCATTGAATGGCAGTGCTTGTTCTTTCTGTTCAAATCTTTCCTCTTTATAATATTATTATTAGTATAGATATAAAAGAAGCCATGCCGACCCCATACCAAGTTCGAGAAGAGCAAAATAGTTATAATGAAATAACTGGAAAACACTTAGTATGATGGATTTTTGAAATTACCAATAATGCGTATAAAGGACGTGATAATAGCAATATGTATCTGTTTCGATCAATCAACGTCTGTACGAGCCACGTTATTATTTTGAGCTGTCGATATTTAGCGCACGATCAGCAGGACACCCCCCTCCCCCCACCACACCATAAATAACTGGCACACTTTCTTTAAAAAAAAGAATGTTTTATTACTTTGTGGTCTTTTCTTTTTTTTTTTGTTTTTTTTTCTTGTTTGCAAAGGTGTTGTGTTCCTTTAAATTTGTGCCAAATACATTTTTTTTCATTCTTGAATTTTTAATTCGTCATTTAAAAAAAAAGCACAATTTATTATACAAAATGTTGACTATGGAATTACAATACATAAACACTGAACTATTAAAAATCAAATGTTCCGTAGATTTACGTTCGCTCGTCTGAAATTCAATTTTATTCATTGAAATATTATCATGACCATGTTGGTGATAATATTGAAGAATTCGGATGATTTTTTTAATTTTAAGTTTAGATAAATAAATGACTGTATACGGCAAAATGTTTTATCAAAGTTTACGCCAAAGTAAAGCTTACATTCCAAAGTAACCAGGAGTATTGCTGAAGTTGATACAGAGGAACTTACAGAGAGACATAGTTTGTAGACAAATCCTCGAGGGACAGCCCTCCACACGAACCTGTCCTCTTCTCTGAAGTATCTTTGGATGAATGTTCTTTTTTTGTATTTGGTTTAGTGTTAACAGTAATAAAACAAAACGTATAACTTGTTAAATGACAAATGATATTTATTTTGTAAGTAGGTTAAACATAACACTTTTACACGTACAATATTTCTTATCATTTTAAGCAAGATGAAGCTGGTGTTTCCTAGCAGACTACCCTGAGAAGAAACACCGAAATAAACTCAGAGGTCAAAATCTCTTTTAAAGTCCATACAATCCGTACTGGTCAAGTCATATGAGTATCATGTAGGTTAATGTCCGAGGTGGCCTTTTGAGGAGAATACAACACAGATTTGAGTAGACCTATCCAGACAGTGCAAGCATTTGTCAGATACCGTGTAGCTCAAACTTAGTGAATTAATTTTCCAATATTATGATCTTTTCTTACATTCGCAAAATACATTTGTGAGAAGAATACATCCTATGATGATAGTTGATACGGCACTATTGTGTTATTTACTGCTAGCTGTTAACATACAAAGTAAATAAACAAGTAAACACATATAATTTGACTCATTAAAACTAGAGTTTCTCCCAATAACAAAACTAAGCGCGATCGAAGTAAAGCGTTCTTCAAAAAAGGCAATGAAGTCGGGATATGGGTTATGAAAATGTAGGATGAGTGTTTATAGTGAATGTAGATAGTGTGAATCTATGAGGAATGGAACGTAACGTGTGTGAGAGAGAAGGAACGACAGAGAGAGGAGAGGGAAGGAAGATGGCGGTTGAGTGTGAAAGACGGCAAGACGTGGGATATACATTTATTTAATTTTAAGAAGAGGATTTCAATATAATACGTTTGTGTGTCGGATTTAAAGGAATAAACCACGAGTAAAACCGTTAATAGCGTTTTACTTGCCCCACAATCCCACCATTCTACAAAAATTTAGAGTGCAACAATTTTCTTATGTGAGGACTGTGCTTTATGATTTAAAGATACTTAAAAAAAAGAGTATGTTAATTTCATAACGACTACAATCCAGTAGCGAGCATAGCTAACGAGGCGTGTCAAGTAGCGACTCCAATTCTGACTCTGGCAATCCAAATTTACAAACTATGTACACTAACTACTGATAGCGCATGTAGGGATGTAACGAACGTGACTTCATCGGAACCGGAGTTGGAGTATTGAAATTTGGATTGCCAGAGTCAGAATTGGAGTCGGGGTTTTGAAATTTGGATTGTCTGAGCTAAAACCGGAGTCGGAGTTTTGAAATTTGGATTGTCTGAGTTGAAACCGGAGTCGGAGTTTTGAAATTTGGATTGCCAGAGTCGGAACTGGAGTCGGAGTTTTGAAATTTGGATTGTTTGAGTTGGAACCGGAGTTGGAGTTTTAAAATTTGGTTTATCGCAATCGGAACCGGAGTCGGAAGCGAAGTTGGAGGTGATGGCAGAGGAGAAATGTGTCTACGAATATAAAATAATACAAACGTTATTCAGGCAGCCTATTTAATTTCAATAAAAAATATTAAATCCTCATACCATCCGCATTAAAAATCATGTTTTCAATAACAAATAGAAAAATTGTATCAAATTTATTGACTCCACGAGTAGAGAATTAGGATTCGGCCTCGGATTAAAAAAAATGGATCTGATGTCTCGTACATCAATCGGAAGTTCCGACCTATCGAAGTCGAAATCGAAGCTCCGTAACATCCGTTTTTTTTATGGCAAATCACCAAATTACTCCTTCCACTGTTAGCGGAGCGGAAAGGAATGTTAGACTCTTACTGACTAAAACCCATCCGCGTTCTATCAAATGCCTTTTGCGTTCCAGGGCCGCGGTGAGTCTGTCGCAACTCTAGCAGTCTGTAACATCCCTAGCCCCTAGACATTACCGATCCCTGCAGCATTACATAATCCTCGCTCCAAACTAAACAAGCTGGCATTGATTTTCTACTAATTTATACGGCACGTGTAATCAATACAACAACACTAGGAATTATTCGACACGTGTAGAAGAGATATTGAAGGTCAGTGTATAGAATTGAGAATTAAATCTCTTTTTTTAGTTTCAACATCTGTAATATTATTATGACCTCTATAGCTTAGGTATTTTATATGTAGTGCATCTAGTTATTGTTTTGCGTCTTCTTTGGCATAATAAACGGTTCTTCTTTCTTTTCTTTTTCTGTCAGCATTTAATATACTGACTACTATTGAACTGTCTTTAATGACTAGCGGCCGAAACCAATAACCGATCTATCAGATACTGGAGATAGAAAAACAAATGAAACAACAGAAAAATTATGTAGGTTTTCTGTTGTTTCATTTGTTTTTCTATCTCCAGTATGTGATAGATTGGTTATTGGGTTCGGCCGTAAGTGTAATGTTTCTGCGACAACTACCCAACTACTAGGTCACATTACCGTGTCGCAAACAAAAGGTACCCCTTTTGATAAGACTGGTAGACATATTTTCGGGCTGACAAAGATTTTCAAGCATCAAGTAGTACCAACTGCTTAACGCGCCTTTTTAGGCACGGCGGCGTCTCGGAATGGAAATGATTGTCACATATCCACAGACCAACCTGAGGCTCTAGACAAAGTGTAATTAATCCGCGTTTACGATATCCGAAAATACAATAATGTATGTGATTGACCCAAGCAAAATATCACCTGATGAAGCTCTTACAATCGCATTCGTCGACAGAATGACACGTCATAAAGATCCGTTGGAAAACGAAGCATAAACTTGATCGAATGAATCGTGCAGCTAAGGAAAAAGACACAAACCAAGAACTTTATGATTCGTTACACTAATATTTACAGACACGAATGGGTCCCTCGTATGTCTTCTAAGACACCTTTGATGTAATTGAGCATCAAAACATGTCTAGCTAGTGACGTGTGAAGGGCACGTAACAGCTAAAACGCAGAGCTGCAGTGCGATTGTGTAAATACTTCAACGTGTAAGCTTTGGCAGCTGTCAATCCAAGCAGACAAGATGCAAAAGCAATTCACTTCATGCTCTTCTTGAATTTAGTTTATGCGGTTAGTTTTTTTTTTTTTAATTAGTGGTAGGCACGCGTTTAACCACTATCTAAGCGATGATGTGGTCGACGATAGATCACGCTTACCTGAACGTATATCAATTCACTCTTGACTTAAAGACTCCCAGGTTGTAGTTATCAGGAAATACAGACTGCGGCAGGGAACTCCACTCCTTAGCTGTACGCACAATGAATGTGTTTCCAAAACGTTTTGTGTTGTCATATTAGAAAACGTATCCAAACCTTGATCGAATGACTCGCTGCTATTATTTCGCAACCCTCCACTAATTAAGAGCGTATAAACCGAACGATATTTCATAAAAATTTTCAAGTCCTTATTTTCCGAAATAACTAAACTGATTTTAATCAAACTTTATACTTACACATAAGCAGGATACATAGGTCTAAAAAGTTAGTTGAAAACATTTTCGATAAATAGTGTTACAGTTAGATTAGACCTATTAAATTTTCCATACAAACATACATTTCCAGTTTTTTTTTTTTAAATAAGACATTTCGAAACTTTTTAGACCTATGTATCCTGCTTATATGTGTGAAATTTCATTAAAATCGGTTCAGTCATTTCGCAAAATAGTGACTTGAAAATTTGTATGAAATGCCGACGACGCACACGCTCTTAACATCAAATCGTACCAGCTAGTGATGGATGTAGGGCAAAAGACATCAACACATCCAAATATTACGTACTTATTATACAGCTGTAAGCCGTAATCGTCGATTTGACTCCGTAACACAAATACTTGCGGCGACCGCGACCCGGCTATGTATCGCAATACTGTTGCTACTGTTCTATTTTTATTTTCGATATTTTAATCATAGCTTCTTTTGTGATTCTTTGAGAATGTTTTGCAACATCGTTCTGCTTTCATACGTCTATAGGGAACGTGCACAGCGTACGCTATGCCATCTAGTTGCAAATTTTAAACTTATAAGTAAAATATAGTTGACATTGATGAGTCTGTGCTGCCACCTACAGTTTCTGCACGTTGTGTATATTACATTCTTTATTTGAGAAAGTAGCAATCTTTACCTGAGTTTCTTATTTTATAAAGACTACGGTTCGTCAACCATCCTCAGTAGTATCATTAAATAACAGTTTCTGGGATCACCATGCCAAACAACAAGCTTAAAGATAATAATATTATCATCACTAGCAACTTTGTTCACGTTTAAAGTAGTCCATAACTAGTGTTCCATCTACATTACTATATCTGTACCAAAATTCATCAAAATCGGTTCGGTTATTAAGGGCTGAACTTTTACAAACCAACAAATAAAGATACTTACTTTTACATTACACACAAGATTATACTTATATTTAAAGAGGAAAGATTATTTGTTGGTTTGTAACGAATAAGTTCCGAAACTCCTGGATCGATTTTAACAATTGCTCATCAATACAAAGCTAAATTATCAGCGAGTAACAAACATACTAGGCTATATTTTATCCAAGTATTCCCATGGGAACGGGAACTACGCGAATGAAACCGCGGGGCGCTAATAATTTATAATATAAAGTTAGGATTAGGATATAATAAAAACCGCCATTTGAAAAGTATGTTATTACAAGACTCATGTTCCGCAATGAGCACTAAAAATAAACGTTGTAATAGTAAAGGGTTTACGACAACGTAAGTATAAAGCTAAGATTTTCGCCGAGACCCAAAAAGGAATAATGCTCAAACCTTACCAATAAATACACAATACTAAAAATAAACTCAAACCCCAAACAGAAAATAAAACGAGAATGGTCTTTAGTAAAAACTAATTCAGGGACAAAAATATCTAACCGATACCACAAAAGAGATAGCAAAACAGAAGACTAACTCCATACAATGAGCAAAAACAGGTGCACACTCTCATATTATAAGGCATACGTACGGCTATCTCAAAGAAATGCTAGACGCGAGTGCGCTTGCATTCGCTGTACGTGGAACTTGTCTTTGTGTGCGTGGATTCTCGCTTCTTGTATGGAATTGACCTTCTGTACCGATCTTTGTTATACCGATACAGTCTAGCCATAAAAAGAAATGGTCGCCTCAAGCTCAACACGCAAATAGAAATGACCTACGAACGAATCGAATGTTTTTACAACTACATTTCAGTATATTTTTTCGGTCAATTTCTTTTGAGGTTTATCGGGGTACAAGTAGTGTGTAATGTAGCGAATCATTCAAATTGATGTTGTTGCTGTCTGCTTTCTTTGAGATAAGTTTGTTTTTCTTTGCTATGTCAGCAATAAGTTAATGCATTACATAGAATCTTTAAAGTACCCATCATAACTATTTCGTGTATACCTTTTATAAGCTAAACTTAGTTTGATATAATTTGAGTACCTAGTGGTATACAAAATGATTTTTAACTGAGATAATATCATTTTTGGCCTCGCACAGATATTTTTGGTGGTCATGGTCTTTTATTACTAAGTTATCTTATCAGTGTTGGTTATTGACATGTTTTCGTTTGGTTTTTCAGTTAACGAATGTAATTCCCTACTGGAATCAGTGTTGCTTGGTAGCTACAAACTGGAGGTTCTTAAGTCGAGGAGCAGGTTACTTCTAGATAAGCGTACTACATTATGACGATGAGCAGTGGTGGCCGAGTGGTAACGGCCCCGACTTACGAATTGTAGGTCGCGGTTTCAAACCCAGGCCAGCCAACCCAGGCGCATTACTTTGTGTAATTAATTTCATCACTACTGCTCTCAAAACGGTGAAGGAAAACATCGTGAGGAAACCGGCATGTCCTAGAACCAAAAATTCGAAGTCATGTGACATTCACCAAGCCGCACTGGGCCCGCGTGGTGGATTACGGCCCATTCCCTCTCCTAGAGAGGAGGCCTGAGTCCCAGCAGTGGGAATGTTAGAAGGCTGATTATGTACTACATCGTCGCTTTCCATCAGTAAAGAATGTGGTCAAGACACCCTATCTATATCTATACATATAATAAATCTGTAGAAGATTCGCTTTTGTACATTACAAAATTTTCCAAAAAAAACAGCCAAGGAGTTCAAGGATAAGTAACAGAACCCATTTATAGCATTTTTTTTTAATTTTTGTGTTTTTCTGTTTAGATACATATAAGGGCCATTATTTTTTTCCAGGGCCCAAATTGAATTTATTTAATTGAAAGAATTTAATTTAATTTAGTTTTATCAATATTTAAAGTAAACAGTTCAGTCATTAGCAGCGATGTTTTTTTACTATTTATTGTTTTTTTTTAATGTTAATACAAGGGAAGGAGTAGAAAAACAACAACTGTGTTACTTACTTAGAATAATCAGTTTTATTGGTAGGAACTTTTACCTCAATTTTAAAAACCTATCAGACATAAACTTAGACAAGAATTACAATAATCTTATAATGTAAAATCACAATCATCTCAGTCTAACATCTTATTTTCTAATTAAGTTTACCAATGCGTTACGTTATTTTAATTTAAGCTACTGTAATTTCTCAAAATATGGCTTAATAATAGCAATTTAAGCTCAATCTTTATAGTATAGGTTGAAATTAATATGGTAGATAAACAAAAAAATATAAAATTTGTGTTGGTTCAAAATTATATTTAAGCTTCATAGCTCTTAACGTATTCAGAAAAAGAGGGACAACAAAGTAACGCAGTAGTTGGATAAGTAACACAGTGGTAATCTTATCACAGCACTGGGGTTTTTTTTTCGCTTTAATTAATAGAAACGCTATAAAAACAATAATAAAGTATTTGAAATAAAAAAAATGGAATTGGCTGATATGTTTGAGGTGAAAAGCAAGTGCAAAAGCCCCGTTGGCAGAAGCAACTAAGATCACGATGCTCCTTATTTTCAATTTCTCGTTTTCTTCCTCCAATTTTACTACCCTATCCTCGGGTGACAAGCTATATTTTATATCCCCATATTCCCACGGGAACGGGAACGACGCGTGTGAAACCATGGGGCGGTGCTAGTCAATAATAAATAAGAATCTAAATATAATTATATAACTCAAAAGTGACTGACTGACATAGATAGTGATCTATCAACGCACAGCCCAAACTACTGAACGGATCGGGCTGAAATTTAGCATGCAGGTAGATGTTATGACGTAGGCATCCGCTAAGAAAGGATTTTGATTAATTCTACCCGCAAGGGGATAAAATAGGGGATGAAAGTTTGTATGAAACTTTGTCAATTTTAAACCGATCGGACTGAGAGTTTCAAAATCGGGGGTAAAGTAACTATTCCACGCGGACGAAGTCGCGGGCAGAAGCTAGTAGTGTATATAAGTTATTAGTTCATGTTTTCTTTCATCCAATGATAATTCCTTTTTCTTGCTAGAAGAACCTTCGTCTCTTATCTCACAGTACTATTCCAGCACACACACGATCTATGCCAATTCGAGCTTGGCGCGATGACGTCATCAGGCGTGACCCACATTCTCGACGCAGGAGTCTCGCTTCATTCGCTCTTCAGAATAGACTTCCCACGGCCAGCTTTCACCGGCTGACCGAACAATGCTTTGAAGAAGGCCGTAAGCTATGTTATTTTATCAGGTGGGTTTTCGTCATTGTGAAAGAATACGGTGTCCAAAAATTGAAAATTACAGGCCGCTGTATTTCCCAAACGAGTTATAGGTAGTTAGTTTTTTATTTTTTTGTGTTGTGTTCTCTATTCTTGCGCTAAATGTTTTATCTACCTAATTACCTACCTATCATGGATGTATATCTACAAACTTAAGAGACTCATATTTTACCAGATTTTACGAAGTGGAAATATAAAAAAAAAAACTTTTTACAAAAAATAAAACCGACTTCTAAACAAAAAAAACCAAAAAGTATAAAATAACTTTAATTTCGGAACTCGGTGTTTTTGGTTGCTTTTTTGTTGTTGAACACACCGACTTCCGAAATTAAAGTTATTTTATACTTTTTGGTTTTTTTTGTTTAGAAGTCGGTTTTATTTTTTGTAAAAAGTTTTTTTTATTTTTCACTTTTTAGTGGTACCTACACCCCCTCCCCTCCCCCACCTAAACGAACCAATCACATTGGTGTAAAAAAAACGTACTGCTCGTTCGCAGAGTAAACTAAGAGGTCATCAATGTAGAAAATGTACATATTTTTTTTAGATTTTTGTTGATTTTTCGAAAACCGCTTGGTTGATTTCGATACAATTTTCATGGGACCATTTGGGAAGTATACCCTTTCCAACAAAAAAAGATTTTTTTAAATCGGTTGACAATCGACGGAGTTATGCGCGAACAAACAATAAAAAAAAAAAAAAAAAAAAAAACATACAAACATCCGAATTGAGAACCTCCTCCTTTTTTAGAAGTCGGTTAAAAAGGCAAAATACTGAACCCTTTTTAAATAAATTCTACCTTGACTGATATTATAGTATAAACGAGAAAGTGTTTGTTTGTTTATTATGATTTTACGCCTAAATTGCTGAACCGGTTTTGATTAATTATATAGATTACTAGCAGTTCACCCGCGACTTCATCTACGCAGATTTAGCATAAACAATCTCCACCACCTTATGAGTGGAGTTCCGTAAAATCCGTTCTTAGTAAATGTTTACACCCTATATAATAAGGAACCTGCCAATTTGAAGGTGTCATAGTATAGGTGTTATAGTTTCTCTAATTTCGTGATTAATTAGTGAGTGGTACTTCGCTTTTTACGAAAAAAATAGATTAACTAAAGAACTAACAAGAACAACAACAGCAACAACTGGACATTCAAATCACTTTTAGGATCGAAACCAAAACTGCTTGTTCAACAGTGATACTTGAGATTACTAGATCAACATGGCAGCACGAAACTACTGAGCCCGGTATAAGAATAGAATAGAATAGAAAAACTTTTATTCAGGACAGACACAGCACAACGGTTACAAACACACATTAAAGGAAAAGAAAAGTACAGAATGCGCCGCGCGTGTCCGAACCGAAAGGGTTACCATCTATGTATGTTATTAACTATGTTATTGCTAAGCGTGTTAATCACAGCAATCTTCCCATTGTGCTCAATCATTGGGAAGTAAGCTCATCGTATTGTTCATTACAGCAGTGAATGGTTTACTTGGAAGAGAAACTAACAAGGCAGAAGATTTATGAACCCTACTCCGGTTTTGCATGAATAATTTTTAATAAAAAACCAATGTGCCCGAATGGTTCTCGTATTAATTAAAATTACGAACTTTCATACGGATGTTCATTCAATATAGTGGATGAATTTTCTTGAAAACCTTAGAAATCACTATATTATCTACTAGCAGCGCCCCGCGGTTTTACCCGCGTAGTTCCCGTACCCGTCGGAATATGGGGATAAAAGGTAGCCTATGTTACTCTGTGAATGAATTTTTGAAATCGGTCCAGTAGTTTTTGAGTTTATTCGTTATATACAAAAATACAAATCTATACTAATATTATAAAGCTGAAGAGTTTGTTTGTTTGAACGCGCTAATCTCAGGAACTACTGGTCCGATTTGAAAAAATCATTCAGTGTTAGATAGCCCATTTATCGAGGAAGGCTGTAGGCTATATATCATTACGCTAAAACCAATAGGAGCGGAGCAGTTATGAAAAATGTGACACAAACGAAGTTGTGCGGACAGCTAGTAAATAATATTAGTATAGATATACTAATATTATAAAGAGGAAAGATTTGTATTTTATATGTACCTATATCAAAATTATTTTACCAATAGAAAGTTACGTTATTGTGGAGTGTCATTGTCTATATTTTTTCCCCGTATTGCCACGGGAACGGGAACGACGCGGGTGAAACCGCGGGGCGCTGCTATTAAAAAATAAGCTTCTACGCGCAGTTTTGTCCACGTGAAAGGGATAAATTATACCAGGAAACATACTTTCGAAAAACCCTATGGCCTTTGTCCAAGACAAAGGTTCTATCCTTTTTTTCACGGGGTGAAATCGTCATGGATGTCCTCCACCCTGGGGCGGGCGGAGGGGTCTGTCAGACTCTTACTGACTAAAACCACCCCAATGTTCCATCTCGCACCTACGCCGTGGATCGCGGGAACATATGCGACTTCCGTAATCCCCGGATTTAGAAAGAAAGAAAGAAAGAAAAAAGAAAGAAAATTCATTTATTTGCCACAGTTGGGGCACACAGCAAAAACGATAAAAAACAAACAAAAATAAACAAAAAAAGTAAAAAAAAAGGTGCGTGCCCCACGGCTGCGCCAAATAGGTCCAGTTCAGCATATATGTCAGACAGCTAGTGCCTGACGCTGGTTTTCAACTGGACCTGAGGGTGTGACATGTCACGGACGTAAATCAGTTTTATGTGTAGTGTCTTGAGATAAATATATAAGAATCATAGTAGTGTAGATGTAACTTAGAGGTAATAGTAATAAGTACGTGATAAACGAATGTGATAAACTAATGATTAATATAGGTAGTACATATATAAGGTTTATATAAATAAACATAATAAATAAAATCATAAATAATCTAAACGTTTTAGAACAACGAACCACGATATAAAACAAGGATAAAACGTCTATCTTTGTGCCAAGTTTTATCCAAATCCTTTCAGCCATTAAGACGTAGAGAAGTTATAGATGGTCTAACGTACACAGACAGAGAGAATGGAGTATGGATCCATGTTAGAGGATTCAGGCTGATCAAATTAAAGGTTTTTTTTTATATCTAATACACGGAAATCTAATAAAACAACTGTGAAGTAGTGCTACGAGGAACACGTAAGAAATTCAAAACGACCAATGAGGTCGTCCCGAAAAATGTAATCAACATTTCGAGCACATGACACAATCGTGTCTTCAAATAGATTGAACGCTGTCGCTTCATTCATGTCTCTAAATATATTCGTAGTGATATCACTATGTGGGAAATCTTTCGAGGTCGACCGAAGAATATTTGAAGGCTTTTTCTGCTTATTTTGATGTAATTGATAGTTGTGGTCTACTTTGGGGATCGGTTGTGAAATCATTGTTTGGTGAGTTTGGTAATGTTGTGTTATCGGATTTTGAATTCTATTTGAAGCAGCTCAAAGGATCAGTACCTGCTAGGGTTGCGGATTTTATTCGAAAGAGTCACCGCCGCCCTGGAACGCAAAGGGCACTAGGAGGAACACGGATGGGTTTAGTCAGTAAGAATCTGACACTCCCTTGCGCTCCGCCCAGAGCGAGAGAAGTAATTTGAAGATTTCCCACCTAAAAAAAAGGTCCTACACCTCTGCTTAACTCTTTGGGGAAAACAAGTCTGATTTTCTAAAATATTACTTTCATTGACTATACACAAATGGAACATAACATTATAATTACAATATCCCACAACTTTATTAAACTAAATTATAATTCAATCTCATTTACCGTAGCTCAGTTACGTATTTATCCGGTATTTAGTCACCTGCGCTCTGACGTGGAAATAATTACAATAGAACGATGTTATTCGTGTTTCTATTAGATGACGGAGCATGAGAAGGTGAACTATGAAACTGTGAGTAAGCAGAATTAGATGGATTATGGTGTTAAGATTGGATCGGTTACTTCTAGGCGAGCGTGCTGCATCGTAGACCACATCATCGCTTTCCATCAGGTGAGATTCAGGTTAATCTATACTAATATTATAAAGAGGAAAGATTTGTATTTTTATATTTTTGTATGTAACGAATAAACTCAAAAACTACTGGACCGATTTCAAAAATTCTTTCACCACTAGAAAGCTACATTCACCCTGAGTAACATAGGAACCCGGCATGTCCTAGAACTAAAAATTCGAAGACATATGACATTCGCCAACCCGCACTGGGCCCGCGTGGTGGATTACGTCCCATTCCCTCTCCTAGAGAGAAGGCCTGAGTCCCAGTAGTGGGAACATTAAAAGGCTGATTATACACAAGAGCGGTACGGGTCATACTCAGAATCCATACACGTGCAATCGTGGCTACTTACTAGGCCCAAACAGCCAAATGCCATAAACCATCGACACGATAACAAGAAGACTGATATCCTTTAAAAGGGCAAGTCTTTCTGTAACAACCATTAAAAAGGTCTTTCTGTAACAACCAGTTCACGTGAACGTGGACGAAACAATTCGAGCATGTAAGGTCTGTAGCACGTGTCGTTTAGTGGTTCCCGCATTCCCCAGGGGGAAGCGTGAGGGAACTGACGTATGTTTGTTTCTGCCGTCTCGTGTCTTAAGGAAGTAAGCTTTCAACAGGATTAAATAACTATTTACAGTACCAATAAATTTGCAAGAAAAGTGTAGCTTTCTATCAGTTGAAGAATTTTTGCAATCGGAGCAGAACTTCTTGAGACATTTCTATACTATCAATACTAATATTATACAGAGGAAGATTTGTATTTTTGTATGTAACGGATAAACTCAAAAACTACTAAACCGATTTCAAAAATTCTTTCATCATTAGGAAGCTACATTCACCCTGAGTAACATAGGCTATATTTTATCCCCATATTCCCACGGGAACGGGAATTACGCGGGTAAAACCGCGGGGCGCTGCTAGTCTTGGATAAAGGAAGAGATGAGACACTACTCTTATCGCAAAGGCCGGTTTCAGGTGGCTCGCAAAAAGAATACCTGTGGCCGTACTACGAAGTGCCAATGCTATCATGATTCAGTGTGAGGGAAAGCGACAGTGCTATTCGTCTTGTGTAACTCCGTTTCTCTCTGACACAAGAATCATGATGGATTTAAGACGTCATGGTAGGGCTGCTGGTAGGTATTGTTGGAGACCGTTGCCCAAAATTGAGATAGTATGGGACACTCCATGACAGTTCTCTAAGTACAAAATATCTCGTAATCGCCTCGAGATAACAATCGACTGATTATTCAAAATCTTGGATTGGAATTCCATGGCAAAGTCTATGTTTATTGATACTTACAACCAGTGAATCTTTAAGCCATGTGTGAACTGGTTACTTTTAGACAAGCGAGAACTATGTGCAGGTAATGATTGGTCAGAGGCCAGCCCATCAATAATGTATACTAATATTATAAAGAGGTAAAGTTTGTGAGGTTGTGAGTTTGTGACGTTATAAGGGGTAATCTCTGGATCTACTGAACCGATTTTCAAAATTATTTCGCCAATAGAAAGCTACGTTATTGCGGCTATTATATCGACGGTTAAAAGGAAGTATAAGCGACATTTTGGTCAAAAATGAGTTATATATGCCATCCTACGTAAAATTTTCCGCTCTTTCGAATGCGCTTACTCTCATGGCTCTACGATGAGTTTTTTGGCGTTTATGCCCTAGCAAAAAAAATCGTTTTCATAGTATTAGTTTTCGTAACCGACGAAAATTCAAGTAATTTTTGCTACAAAGGTGCTTGTGCCCCTACAAAAATGATTTATTTTGTGTTTGTTGTCGGTAATGCTTTTTTACTTCATAAGGGTGTCGAGCTTTAGGTTGTTTATGCCTTTTAAGCTTTTCCCTCACAAAGTACAAACGTTGTTTATAGCCTACTTCCATTTCGTAATTTAACATAGCTATGGCGCTTGTACCCTATATACGAAATTCATTTTCATATTACTCTGTCAGTTATACCCTATTACCATTCAGTACTTTATGGAAGCTATGCAAGTTATGCTCTATTACCTAAATTTATTTTAATATCACACTGTTGGTTATACCTTACTTCCGCGTACAATATAAATACAGTTTTGTCGATAATATCTTATTACTTAAATTAAATTAGATAGAGAGGTGTCGATTATAACCACATTATAACCTACTTCCACGTTCTACAATCATACTAATACGTCACTTATGCTACAATACCCAATAAGCTTTTTATTATTTACTATTATGTTTGTTACCTTTTTAAATGTTAATATTACGGATACATACCAAGTGTTCGTAATTAATTCTTAAGTTCCCTACCTGCTAGCTGCAATATTAGCTACCTACCCATCATCATCATCATCATCATCAACAGCCTGTTGCAGTCCACTGCTGGACATAGGCCTCTCCAATTGCACGCCACTTAGATCTATTTTCGGCTTCTCGCATCCAGTTTCTGCCAGCCGTCCTGCGCAAATCGTCACTCCACCGTGCGTCTCGGCAAACGTAGTGTAGAACGTCCTACATTACGTTTGCCGAGACGCGGTCTCTACTCTAGAACTCGTTTACCCCAACGGTTGTCGGTTAATATGGCCAGCCCATTGCCACTTCAGCTTACTAATCCGGTAGGCTATATCGATGACCTTGCTTTTCTGACGGATCACCTCATTTCTGATGCGATCCCTCAGAGACACACCGAGCATAGCCCTTTCCATAGCCCACTGAGCGACTTTAAGCTTGTAGACCATACGAGCCGTCAGTCTCCACGTTTCTGCTCCGTATGCCATGACGGGTAGGACGCACTGATTGAAGACTTTCGTCTTTAGGCACTGTGGAATCGACGATGTAAAGACTCGACGTAGCTTCGCAAACGCTGCCCAGCCTAACTCAATTCTTCTATTTACCTCGCCCTCAAAGTTGTTTCTAACCTAACCTAACTGCAATGTCTGCCCGAGGTACACATATTTTTGAACAACTTCAAGAATTGTACCGTGAATCGCAATCGGTTCCGGTAGAACATTTTCGTTGAACATGACCTTGGTTTTATCCAAAGTCAAAGTCAAAATGTTTACTGCGAAACAATGTTGATGTTACAGAAAAGTCAGCCAGATCATTCAGCATCTGTTGTAGGCCCTGCAGCGTTTCTGCCAAGATGACGATATCATCTACAAATCGCAAGTAAGAGATGTATTCGCCATTGATGTTAATGCTACGTTCGTTCCAGTTCAGCGTCTTGAACATATCCTCCATTGCATTAGTGAACAATTTCGGGGAAATAACATCCCCTTGTCTCACTCCTCGATGCAACGGTACGGGACTTGTTTGCTGAGTCTGTACTTGAACGGACATGGTGGCGGCCTCGTAGAGACATCTCATCACTTGGATGTAGGTATCGCCAGTCTACTTGGCAGCGCTGCAGGGACTTCAGAACAGACCAAATTTCAACCGAGTCAAAGGCCTTTTCATGATACAAAAATGCTAGACACAGGGGCTGATTATACTCTTCGGTCTTCTGTATAATCTGCCGCACTGTGTGGATGTGGTCTATGCGGCCGTATCCGCTCCGAAACCCAGCCTTTTCTGGTAGTTGGAATTCGTCGAGCTTTCGCGCAAGACGGTTCATAATCACTCTTGAAAACAGCTTATAGACGTGGCTTTGAAGGGATATGGGTCGATAGTTCTTCAATAGGGTCTTGTCTCCCTTTTTGAAGAACGGTCTAGAAGTGTGGTTATCTTAACCACACTTCTGCTCCACGCCTCTGGAGTTCTCCCTTCAAACAGGACAGCGTTAAACAGCTTCTGGAGCTCCCTCAGTACGGGTTTACCTCCAGCTTTCAGCAGCTCTGTGGTAACGCCGTCTTCTCCAGGGGCTTTTCCATTTTTAAGCTGCCCAAGAGCTATCTCGATTTCGCCAATACTAACTTATTTATTTATTAAAACTTTACGCACTAGTAAAAAAAAACTGTACAAAGCGGACTTAATGCCATAAGACTTCTGGCAGGTCTTCGGTTAAATGGCGTGTCAATGTGGCTCTAGAACCCTCATTTTTGGGATCAGGACGAGATGCATGCGATGTGTATAACCGGCTATAGAAGTCCTCCACTTCCGAAAATACTACTGGCTTCAAAGAAACAACTTCTCCACTTGCTGTGGTCAACTTCATCAGGTGGCTTCTTCCAAGAGACTGTACGAACACCTTGACCCCCGGTTCTGCTCGATTGCTCTTTCAACCGAAAGAGCATTGAAGACAGAGACAGAGAGAAGAAGACACAGACAGAGAGACCGAGGGAGACATGTGCGTACAGACGTACATGTGCAAAATTAATGTTACTTTTATTTATTTTTTACTAACATTAGGTTAAGGTAATACTAACACAATATGGATCCTGTTATCTGAAATAAAGAAGTTATTATTATTATTATTATATTGAAGCCCCGGAGGTCCTGTCGTACGTGCTTGTTGATCTCTCAGTTTCGAAATCGCTTTGCCGACGAAGTGACGGGTGGGCTTTCACGTCATTCCTTCATTTGCCCTAAAGTCCTTTCTGAAAGCTTGAACTTCTTGCCCTTACGCTGCATATCACAGAATCTCGTACCTTTTTCCCTGAGGATCCGAGTCACATTTTAGAGGTTCTGGTTTACGTCTGTTGTAGTTTCCACGGCAGCGAATCGGGTTTACAGGTTTGGCTGGAACGTTTCAGATCATGCCATGGTTTAGAGCAGAGTTGGTCGGAGTCTGGACTTCATCAGACGGATACGTTCGGCCTTGAAGTTAATATTCAGAGAGCCTCGGACAAGTCGGTGATCGCTACAGGTATTGAACCTATTGATCACGGAGACGTCTCTGAATATATGCCTCTTGTCATTCATGATGAACAAACATGAGATCGACATCTCATGTTTGGTCATAGTAAATTTGAAAATGAAAACAATATATCTAGTTTTAATTTCCGCGAATATTAGTGGGTTGCAGGTATGCACCTCCCTCCCGCCCGCTATATTATGCACATGCGAGATTACTGGGCAAATATCTGGGATCTGGAATCCTTGCATTTGCCCAGTAATCTCGCATGTGCATAATATAGCGGGCGGGAGGGAGGTGCATACCTGCAACCCACTAATATTCGCGGAAATTAAAACTAGATATATTGTTTTCATTTTCAAATTTAAAATGGATTTCCGCAAAGTAACGCCTGACTCAATCAATTTTATTTGGTCATAGTGTCGGGGCTTTGCCACGTCCACTTCCTTTGGGTCTGTTTCTTGAAGGAGTTCATCAAGAACAACCCCTCCTGTTCCAGGAAGTTGACGAGGATTTGCCCCCTATGATTTCTGCTTCCAAATCCATGGTATCCTATTACCTATTCGCAGCAATACTGTACTCCCACTTTGGCATTAAAGTCAACATGACAACGATGTACTATGTCTTTGTAGTGAAGTGGAGGGCTCTCGATATGTCATCGAACATATTTTCCACTTCGTCGTCCGAGTGTGTCGAAGTCGGTGCGTACACTTGCACTACCTTGAGGCTATACCTCTCGGTGAGCTTCACAATAAGGTACGCTACCCTGTTCGAGCCACTTGACAGATTCACCGACCGACCGACAGATCAGATGACCTGATTCCAGGGATAACCCTGGAATCGGGTCATCTGATGTACTAGATGTGTTTGGGGGAGGACACCTGGTGTCCCTCCCCCCTTCTTCGGACTTCACTCAACCCTAGTGTTTGCCATCTAATTTTCCCTAGTTTCACCTCGAGTTGCGTCAGATGCGAGTCAAGCCGTAGCGTGCGTCGCCAGGGTTAGTTTCAGTTTATGGTGATGGTGGCCTGCTGTAGCCCGGAGATTCTTGGCACCCCCCGCCCCGCCGTTACCCTGGTCGCCACCATGACCAGGAATAGCGGGACCGCCGGGAACTGGAGGCCGTGGCATTTTGTTGTTCTGCATTGGAGGTATTTGCCCATAATCGCCACGCTGGGCACCCAAGTAGCACATGACAGCCGCATAGTGACTTGATTATAGAATTTTGTGACACTCAAGGCTGCTTTAGTTACCTGCTTAAGGGCTGTGTAGCTAACTACACAGCCCTTGTAATTCTAATTTGGGCCCCAAATTAAGCAGCCTTGAGCATTACAGTGACTGGTTAACGGTGGTATAATCATTGAAACAGCTGTACGAGGCCTGTACAATGGCTTATACTGCTATACAACAGCCATTGCAGCCTAAGATTCAGCTACTTTAATTCTCTTCAACAGCTTTTAGATGTTTTGAGGCTTGGCAATAGCTTTTATTAAAGTATAAATAACCAAACAAAAATACTTTTTTATTTAATTTTCTTTTGTGTATTTTGTGACAGATGACATTTATTGTTTGTTAAAGTGCGCGGGCGGACTATTATTTAAGGTAAGATATTTTTAATAGTTTTCACGTTGGTTTTAAGTGTCCTGTATGTAAATTGAGTTGCGAGTACCACTTTACTGTTAATGTGTATAGGTAATTACATCAAATATTTCACGCGCCATCAGAATAATATCGCTTTAACGAAAATATTTCACAAGATTAAATGGTGTACGAATACTTAATAGATTTATCACTCAAATTATTGCTTTCGAACTTAATGTATTCTATTAGGAAATAAGTGGAAAATATATTGTTTGAATTAAAAGCTATCAAATATCCTTAAAAACTATAAGAAATCATTTGGATATTTAATAACAAATCGTTTCTGTACTGCTAAAATGGCGTTAATTTGTTATCCAGTACAAATTCTCCAGAAATTCTTTTAAAAAGTTATTTGCTGTACAGTGGTGTTACCAAGTCAATGTACCAGCTTCTAGCATTATAATGGCTGGAGAAAGGATTTTAATTATCTTTCTTACTGTGTACTGGTATAAATATAGAGCATACAGTAGCTTTTCAGGGATAAAGAAATCTCGACAGAAAACCATTTCAATATGTACATTGTTTGGCTTTCGAAATACCCTTGCAAGCCCAGTAGTTAGGTAATTTTGCGCATCCTTCTCTTTTTTTAATTTAGTTTAGAACAGCGCTATCCATGTCATTTCGTCAAAACAACCGAAAAATATTTTGCTTTTCCCCTTTCGTATTATATTATGATTGTTAATTAGTTAATTATTGTTTTCAGGAATAATAATGCCGTTTAAAATAATCAAAACCGTTGAAAAAGGAAACGAAAGATTATAGAGAAGGAGAAGAAAAGTGGTTGGGAGCATTTCATTTTTCATAATGGCATTCGTAATTATGTTGTATTTTCACAAATTATGTTTCATATTGATTAAAAAACAGTATTTACAAATTTATACAATGATTTTTTATTTTTCTTATCATCCTTAATAAGATTGTATATTTGCTAAATTTTGAAAATAAATTTTGGGGAAACTTTTATTATCCTTGGTCATGAAAAGCACCTCCTTTCGATCAGTACCTACTGGCTTGTAAACATCAACTGCATCAGTACTGCTCCTTTGCAATTCGTCCATAGAAGCTTCAGCGTATTCTTTTAACAGTTTTCTTTTTACTCCACTTTTCATTTTTTATTTAAAGTGTATTATTAAAACATACGTAGTATAGCTCTTGAAATCGCTTCGCACATTATGCAAAAATAAATCAAATTTGACGTAATTTAAACACCAATAATCTAGATTTACTCTTAAATAACGCTGAAAGCTGTATAATAACTGTCAGCTACACTTTATGCATTGGCATTAGGATGGAGTACTCCTATTCCAATTTACAACTCAGGGTGTTTAATTATTCTCTTATAAATCTAACAGCATTTGTAGAAATTCCCTATACACTTTTAACCAGCCATTAACAAGCTCGTTGAAGTAGAATTACAATAGAATTAGTGTATACCAATTAAAAGCTAGTGGCATTATTCAATGTTTTAATGCAGCCCGCAGCATTACAAGAGAGGTGAATTTTACGTATTAACCAGCCGTTAACAAGCTTTGGGCGTCTAGACCAGCTAGTAGTATCTCAAACAGCCAAAAGCTGGACTAGAGCATTTTAAAATTCTACTTAAATGTTTTTAGTATACTTTTTCGCCACTATCAAGTCATTAGTCAGCTATGCTGTTTAATAGTGTATAATCTTTCCTTAATACAGTCTAAAGACTCACCCTATCCTTTAGTACAGCTGTATAAAAGCTGTAGACTGTAATGTAGCTTATTTATGACCTAATTCATCGCTAAAGTGCTACTTGGGCAGGCGGGTTGGCTACCTAACCACTCCTTTTTAAGTAGCTTTGAATTTTCCTTATTGAAAAGATAAAAAATATCTTTTTTTATTAAAAAAAAACCTACTATCCGCTTGTTAGTAAATAGGTAAGTAGGTGACATGAAAATTACTATAATGACGAACTATCATCTTTGAAATCTACTATTTAGTGTAAATTAGAATCACTTGAATGGTTAGGGTATACTGAAACAGGCCCCTAAGACTAAGGATCCTTAGTCTTTTTGTATGAAAATCGACTCCCTAATACTTTTAAAATACTTCACCCTATTTCACGAGTTAGGGACAAAATTACAGTGTAGTGTAATACCCGTTTTAGCTCTTATCCTGATGAAGGATCGTGTTGGTTGCGCTACTTCATTATTTTTGGGGTGTCTTTTCATCCATATTTCCATAGACTCACACAATGCCAAATGTTGATTATCCTTCTTTTCCTTTGCTTTCAAGCGACATTGTGCGTCACTAATGTCTTATATCCTGGTATTGTTTTGAAAGCCGACTGTTTCTTGTGCTCTATTAGCTTCCATACAACCACTGTGAAAAGTACCTTATCCTTCTTTTCCTATAACACTTATTGAACTGTCTAGTCTCTTATACCCTTTTACCTTGCTGTGTGAGAAATCAGTATGTCGCTTAGGCTTCTTATCCTTTAATATTTTACTTTGTCATTTGTATCTTATGCCGTATTTCCTCATTAGAAAATTAAAAGCTATTGTTATAAGCGACAAAAACCACTTTAAATAGCGTAAAATCATTAAAACTAAAAATACCGGTAAATGCTCCATTTTTTTCTGATTTTATAACTGTTTTCGTTTTCACGATATCTTAATAAATAACAAAATTACGTCAGTTTTTCTAAAATTTAAAACTTTGAACGGCTCTCCTGAACATTACACTTTTTGTCGCTTATACCCTATTTCCTTTTAACCGTCGATATATATTATCCCAGTATTGCCACGGGAACGGGAACAATGCGGGTGAAACCGCGGGTCGCTGCTAGTAATAAAAAAAGAAAAATAACTGTAACAAACAAACAATACTTCTTTAAAATATGTACATATGTGTTTACATGTGGGATGACAAAGTTAAAGTGTAGTAACTATTTAGTAATCTGTGACTAAGTATCGAAAAATAAAGTCTACCAAAAAACTGTGTACAAAGTTTTTTGTATGCCGGTTGATAGTTTGGCAAACAAGCCAGACGGTAAATAAAGTGAAAAGTTATTTGAGAATTTTACGTTGAGATTACGGTGCTGAAGTCATGCTGGGACATTTACAGGCAATAGTATTTGTCACAAATGTACGAATGTACATAATTCAGGGGTTCTTGAAAATTCATTGGCAATCCTTTAGGGGGAGAAAGTGGAGTTGAAACAACTTTTATTACAGAAACGACCCTAAAATCTTGAGAAAAAAAAACTGGTATTTCTAGCATTTCGTCAATTTAGGTGAACATTTATTATTTTAATTTTATTTAATTTTAAGCTGCATTAAAAAAACCGGCCAAGTGCGAGTCCGACTCGCATGAAGGGTTCCGCACCATCGCCATTGTTATATTTATTATAACCACTATTATGCTCTTAAAATCGAGACATAAACTCTGAAAATGTCTCTTCCATGAGGTCCCTATACAAGAGACGTGTTTTCACTGTTTTGGGCTAGTCCTTTAATTTTAATATATGTATATACTTTTTGGGAATACAGCAATACAAACTCTGTGAACATTTCAAGAGTATCTGTTGCCAATATCTGCCGAGTTCTGTTTTATTAAGAACGAGTAAAACTCGCTAAAAAAACACGTTTCTGGTGGGATCTACCCCTGTAATTTATAATTTATTTGTTTTTATAGCAGCAATAGAAATACACACTCTGTGAAAATATCAACTGTCTATTACGGACGTCCCTCACGAACCGTAATAGATAGACGGTTGAAATTTTCGTCCGGACTGACTGGCAGTGAAGGCTTAGGGTCCCTTTGGTTACCTTTCGGGTGCGGACTCTTAAAAAATAGTTTTCTCATGTATCTCAATAAAATAAAAAAATACTGTAGAGCTTTTTTATTTATTTTCATAGTCAATTCATCATCTCCCAAATATATGGGGGTCGGCTTCCAGTCATACCAGATTCGGCTGAATACCAGTATTTAACGTGGAGCGGCTGCCTACCAGACCTCCACAACCCAATAACTGGGTACACGGTACTTCTTGGAAAGACTGGTGTCAGATTTTCTGGCTTCTGACAATCCGTAACAACTGCCAAAGATCTACAAATGACAGCCGGGACCAACGGCTTAACGTGCTTCCCGAAGCACGGAGGAAACTCGGTATGTTGAGATGGTCACCCATCCACAGACCAAACTTGGCAAGCGTTGCTTAACCTTGAAGATCGATCTGTGCGGCTGTTATTCTTTAGCCACGAGCTCCTATTATATTCATAGTCAATTCCGTCGTAAAATTGATTTATACTAATGAGAAATCACACTTCTTGTATGTACATATATGCAATGAATTAAGCGACATCCCATACAAACCATATTATATATATGACACGTGCAAGGCTAAGATAATTATATCATCCTTACATCATTAACCTAAATATCTCTTAGAGAATAACAGATGAAGTTTTCTACCTAGCCGTTTCCCAACTATATCAGGGTCAGCTCCCAGTCAAACCGGATTCAGCTGAATATACACACAGTAATGGTAACACGGTTCATCTCGGCAAGACTGCTGTCAGATATTCTGGCTTCTGACGATCCGTAACGACTACAGCCGGTACTAACGGGTTAACGTGCTTTCCGAGGCATGAAGGAGTATTGGTATGTTAAGATGGCCACCCATCCACAGACGAACCTCGGCAAGCGTTGCTTAACCTTGAAGATCGACGTGTGCAACTGTTATTATTTAGTCATGAGCTCCGCTTTTTTTTGGATAGGAAGATATCAAATGACTTCTCCCGCTCTGGGCGGAGCGGAAGGGAGTGTCAGACTCTTACTGACTAAAACCCACCCGTGATCCTTCTTGTGCCCTTTGCGTTCCAGGGCCGCGGTGACTCTTACGAACAAATTCCGCAACAATCACGAGCTCCACTTAGGAATAACAAATGAAGTAATACCTAATACCACAGATAACGTAAAGGTTGGTGATGTCATAAATCTATGTTTGTAGTAACATTAATAAGGAAATTATTCAGTGTCTTGGCTCAGTAACAGAAACTATTCGACAAATTGTAAACATCTACAAATATCTGTTGAGTTGGATTATAATCAGACACAGAAAGTTCACGCTGTAATTTCAAGACAAACTAGGCCAAAAATAGTTGAGGGGAGAGAAGTGGCTTTAACAATTTCTGTGCCCAGAACTCTGCATATAGGTCGAAGAACAAGTTGCTCGTGTACCCAAAGTACCGTTCAACCCATGTTGGTTCTGGGCACTGAATGTGGTAACCCAACAGTGGGTTACAAATAACATTTCCAAGAAAAGACCGCCGTCCACAAGAACCTGTCCTCTTCTCTGAAGTATCTTTGGATGAATGTTCTTTTTTGACTTTGGTTTAGTGCTAACAGTAATAAAACAAACGTATAACTTAAATGATAAATTATATTTATTTTGTGAGTAGGTTAAACATAACACTTTTACACGTCCAATATTTCTTGTCATTTCAAGCTAGATGAAGCCGGTGTTTCCTAGCCGACTACCCTGAGAAGAAACACCGGAACAAACTCAAAGTCTCTTTTAAAGTCCATACAATCCGTACTGGTCAAATCATATGAGAACCATTTAGGTGAAACCAGAGAGAGAGAGCCAGTGCCGTTTTTACAGCTTCCAACCTTATATTAAAAACGCGATAGTAACTTTGTTTCTTTATTACGCGTTCAGTCTTAATCGTTGAATCGATATTGATGAATTTTGGTACAGGGATAGATGCGACATCAAAACTTTCTTCTCTTTTTGCGGAAGTCTATATTGATGACAGCGACGCCATGAGCAAAAGTTACTCAGATATAAAGAAACAGAAATTTCAAGGTGTTCAGTGATATGCTTTTATTTTGGTCGATAGAAATCAAAGATTCGTCGTCAGGTTCAATCTCAAACTGCATCTGGTCAAAACTATTGTCAAAAAGTTATAACGGAGATGAGTGATATCATCGAGACACACAGGAATGTCAACTATCTATTCTGACACATGCACACATGAGACACAGCCATGTCGACTGCCAAGTAGGTGTCTGACACACGATTAAACGCAGATTCGTGGGACTATCAGTTACTACGAGCTCATTATGAATAGTGTTTAAAATGACAGATGTAGTATTTTGACAGTTAGATTTACAGACATTACGTCGCCACCGCACTGCACTGTTTGAACAGGTCCACTCAAATCTGTGTGGTACTTTCCTCAAAAGACCACTTCAGACACCAACCTACATGGTTCTCATATGATTTGACCATTACAATTGTATGGACTTCAAAAGAGACCTTGACCTCTAAGTTTGTTTCGGTGTTTCTTCTCAAGGTAGTCAGCTAGGAAACACCGGCCTCATCTAGTTTTATAACGGCCAAAAAAAGATTGACGTGTAAAAGTGTTGTTACAACCTACTAATAAAATAAAAATCATTTATCACCTTTCTTGCCGTTAATTACCCTAAATAGGAGTAAAATAAATATCGATGTGTGACCCTTTATAACATACCGGCAGCTCTCCTTGCCTCTGTAGAATGTTAAGCAATTGGTCCCGGTTGCCAGTTCAAGAATTTGGACAATCGTAACAGGTATTCAAAAGCACAAGTCTGAAAACCAGTGGGTAGCTATCGTTGGACTTGCGGATGGCGAGCGATGGGTGGCTGGCCGTCCAATAACAACCACGCCCAGATCGCGTCGTGTTCCATTCGTACCTCAAACAGCTGTCAGCAAAGAAGACGGGGTCCCATAGGTTCAGTGCCTGCTAGGGTTGCCGAATTTGTATTTGAAAAGAGTCACCGGGGCCCTGGAACGCTAAGGGCACTACGAGGTTCACGAGTGGATTTCAGTCAGTAAGAGTCTGACACTCCCTTCCGCTTGTCCAGAGCGGAAGAAGTTAATTGATGATTTCCCATCCATGAAAAGGGTCCTCTCGTGTTATCTAGTAGTTAGTAGTTAAGATAAGCATTGATATTTTGAAATATTGGTATTCTCTAGACCAGAAATTGTCGCAAGCACGAAGTTTAATGAACCAAACTCTTACTAACTAATTCTAGATTTTAGTTCCCATTAATTAGCCCCAAATAAACTTAACTCATTACTATCAGAAAATTAAATAAATTAACCAACAATTATCTAAATTATTGTAACACAATCTGATAATAAAGTGTTTCGATAAAATTAATATGATACCAATAACAAATCCTAATTAATATCGTTTGGGGTTACACTAATTTCCACGAAACTTAATTATCAGTAAACGTTAATTACAACTGATTATATTTACTTCCAAATAGATATTGCATGATGGTGCTGTTTTTTTTTTTTATAATTAACAGTTTCCTTGATCTATCTGCTCAGCCTTTTCCCAACTAAGCTGAATTCGAATTCCAATCAGATGCAGCTGAGTAAAAGTCTTTTACATGCCTATCTGACTTCAGCATCCCAGTCAATGTGTAAAACGAATCCCCGGCTGGCTTTAGATTTTCTGGCTTCTAATCATCTATAACGGCTGTGTATGTTATGAAGGATTAACGGTTTAGCATGCTTTTCTAGGCTCGGTAGAGTCACGGTATTTAATGTTTCACCCATCCACGGCAAGCATTGCTTAACCTTGAAGATCGACACAGCTGTTATTATTTTTCCACGAGCGCCTCCTGTTATTATGGACTCAGTCTAAAACTCGTCTTGTGCTATGAATGAACTTTTGCCTTCAAAACCTGTTATGTTTAGTTTGTCTAAGTTTAGACAAAACTAGAACACTTTAGTAATACTAGAATTCTACGATGAAAATAGTAAAGTAACTGAGGTTTTGTTTATTTACATAACTAGACCTACTTAGGCGAAGGCAATGACACTAAAATTGTATAGTGGTAACTTTTTTCAATGAAAATAATAATAAGTTTTATCCTAATATATTATGCCCTACTACTCAAACTTATATAGGTACTTTATTGATACCATCAATTCATATATACAACATTCTTTCATTACTGGTGACTTAAGTCAGTCAGTAACTGGTAGAAAGCTGAAATTTGTCATGTAGCTTCCCTACACTGTAGGGCGGAGCACCGCCGTGTCATTTGATGATTTCCCATCCAGAAAAAAAAAAAAGGGCAGCACAAGAAAGGATTTCCAGATATTCCAAGGGAAACGGGAAAACACGTGATAAGCGCGAACGAAGTCGCGGGCAAAAGTTAGTATTAATATGAAAGTTATCAGGAGCTATCTAGGGTGGATGTTTGTTCTTCTTTTATAAAAAAATACTGAACGGATTTTGATATTTTACAGTAATATAGTTTATCCATCAGAATAACACATAGAACATAAACTAAAATTGTAAACGAAAGCAGTACAAATACAAGCTTGGTGTCTTATTATCAGCCCTTTGAAGCCCACTTCTCAGAAGTCTAAAACCCAGACAGCCTATTCAAAGTGACATTATATCATGTAACAGCGGTTGTCGAAGGTCAAAAACGTTTTGAGATTGACCGCGTAACATTTCAGCAGCGCATCCCAATACCATACATTTAAAAGAAGATTTTTTTTTTTCAACCCTAGTTTTCCCACTGTTTGGCAAAGGTCCCCTTGGCTCTCCAATCTTCCCGGTGTGTTGTCCTTCCCGACCAATCCGTCATGAACATATAACCAAGTCGTCACGCCAGTATTTTAGATATTAGGCTTATCGACGTAATACGTAATACCACGATCACCGATGTGCCCAACAAATCTGCCAAGCCGAAGTGGGATTAGTCACATTATGTAGGAAGCATCACGATAGATGGGCCAGAGTCGTCACGAAGGCCGAAAACCCAAGAAATTACAATATAACCCTAAAAAAAATAGTAAGCTGTAAAACGGGCGGTCGTATCGCTACAAGCTATATTTTACAACAACACTGTTCAGTATTTTGCTATGCGTATGTATGAGTATATCTAGGGTCTTTAAAAGTGTAAAAACCCAGGTCCTATCTCCTTACAGCTTCAAACACCGTATCCTGAATAAAACGAAATTTTCTAAAGCGACTTGTTCACAAGTGTTTTCCGTAAAGGCAGACACACACGGTATTTGGGTCAAGCGTAGCTAAATGCGAGCCTAGTGCCGGGTTCACTCGGGTTTAGTCGGGAGCGCGAATGTGGCTGAAATTATTCATATTTATAGTGCGAATGTGTGCGACTTTTGAGTGAGTTTTCGGTTTCTTTGGATGAGAGTGGCTTTCTTGTTTGGTTTATGAGAATGGCTTTGTGAAATCTGGCTGTTATAAAATTTATATTCACATTTTTGGTGTCATAAAAATACAAGTATACAGTGTAGATGGAACTTAAATATTGAAGGTGAAATGTCCGATGACCAAAAGCTCTAGATAGCTGAATCGTGGCAAAGGCGATTGTCAAAAAGTCAAACGCTGTCGATATGTCACGTGATCATTCGATTATATTTTGACATATCGAGAATCGCCATCGCTAATGAAATGGCTGTTTGTGTGGAGACTTTAGTGAAGGGCACGGGTATACGCTGGATGTCAGACGCACGAGACCTGTCGCTGTGGCGGCGCTTGGGGCAGGCCTATGTCCAGCAGTGGACAACTTTCGGCTGATATCATGATTATAATGACTATGATAAGTGAGTGATTTGATAACTTTCAAACATTCACAGATCTAAATTAGTTTCCGTTTCCGAAAACCTATAATTTCCATTTTCCGCTATCCATAATCCGCTTTAAAATTAGTAGATACTTATTATAAAATAAACAAGGCCTATTATGAAAAGCTTCAAATAAATTTTAGTTTAATTTTGGTGTGTTTTCACTCTTTATTTGTTAGAGAGAGTCAGATATTACCTCATTTCGACGTTTCAAATTTAGTAGCGTAGCCAAAAATAATGAAACTCTCATTACATTTTAATTGGAAAATATATTGCAGACTCACTCTACACAGAAATCCAAATAACAGTTGGTCGACACGAAATAAACTCATGTTTCTAAATGTTTCCAGGAATTTCGTCGAATAAAACATTATTTCCTGAACTGAACGACTCAACTGGAAAAAAATATCTGTGAAAATTAAAACAAGCTAAGTGCGTACCGGGCGACTTTCCTGGTTTTATTTGTGTAAATTCATGCGTAGTTCACCGCCAGCCGCCATTAGTACATATTTGACAGTCATTACGGATTGTCATTGTGTAGCCAAGATATCTGACACCAGTCTTGTCAAGAGGTATCTTGTTACCCCGTTACTGGGTTTTGGAGAGCAGATAGGCAGTCCCTCCATTTAAAATACTGGTACTCAACTGCATCCTAGTTGAGAAAAGGTTGGGCAGCTATTTTATGTTTTTTCAGCTACGGTACCCTAAAAAAATATCTGATTTTTTTTTTCTAAAAACGTTCGTAAAACCTCTCATATTGCAAAAGGCATGCACTAAAAGCCTAAAAATGTAATGTGGATCATACCATAGACTTACTGTATTTAATGGAGAACAACACAACAAAAGCGCAAACATTCCTATTGAATACCTATAATCATCAACATCGTTACTATTTATTATGAAAAATGCGAAAATAACTCTAAATCTATATCTTTATATTTTAATTAAATCACTAACTTTCGCCAGCAGTATAAAATATTCATTAAGGTACATATTCCCGGAATTAAATCTATCCTAAGTATGTCCTCTTCCAAAAAATGATCTACCCGAGTGCAGGCTTCATCCAAATCCGTTCAGTCGTAAAGACGTGAGGAATTAAAAACAGATAGGAAGAATTACATTCCTATTTATAATTTTTTTCACAAAAATCGAATTATATTCTGTTCCAGATAGAGGAATTAAAAAACAGATAGGAAGAGTTACATTCCTATTTATAATTTTATTCACAAAAATCTAATTATAATAAGTTCCAGATATGAAACAAACTACACCCCAACTTGCCAGTTATTAAAAACCAATGTAGGTAATGTGTGAATTTTTAGATTCAAGATTACATTCCAGCACATTATATTCAATCCCGTTCCGCATCAAATCAGGTCAGATTCCGGATTCCGTGTACCACCGCACAATTACCGTTAGTGTATCCGTGGCATAATTTGTATAAAAGTAATCTGTACAGGACCTATCAGAATACCAGCGCTGTGATATTTTCTTTTTTTAAATATCGCTGCATATGCTGAGATAGGAACTTTTTTGGCCTCGCACACTTACATTTAGATACAAATTTATATAAAATTCTATAATTCTATGTATAGCATTTGTTACTTTAGTTTTCTAGTAGTTTTTTTAGTTTGTTTTGTGCGAGACCCAAATAAACATTTTTCTTTCTTTCTTTCAATTATAATGATATATTTGTGTCGCCCCCATTTTGCTTAGCGCCGTGATGCGCAAAGGAAATACATTTGTGTTAATGTTTAGTTTAAGAAATATGGGTTTAAAGTCGTAATTTATTTTATTTAAAAGAATTAATGTCATTGACATGAATGTTGACTGAAAACTTATAGACTGGCGCCACATAGTGAAACATTTTGTTTGAATTATTTCGAAAGGCAGAGGTGTATAAAATTCGCAAGTTGCATAATAGGGATGTTTCCTAAGTAAAAAATATATGATTATGTTTAGTCCGTCAGTTAGATTATAGAAATATATTGGACACGTATTTTTTCCTTTATCAAAACTATAAAAACTGACGAAGATACAAAGCATCAAAGATCAGGAGTGGGGGCTTGTGACGTTACGGCTCGGTAAAAATTGTAGCGAGTTGTGACGTCACACGAGTTTTCAACGCTCTGTATCGTCTTCATTTTTTGTTTACGTGAAAAAAGAAAAAATACGTGTCCAATATTTTTTGGAAATCTATCTGACGGACTAATTAGATTTTTTTAGTCAACTACCCTATTATAAATTTGGCGACACGGTTGGCTCAGTGGTTGAGCGTTCGGCTGTAGCGCTACGTGCCGCGGCTTCCCGCACTGAACAAATGTTTGTATGGCTTACAGATAGTTGTTCCGGGTCTGGGTGTCTTGTGTATGTGAGTTTTCATGTTTGTGAACGCACTCATGATACAGGATATAAGTGAAAGCCGAGAAAGATAAGAAGGTGTTATCGCGAGGTTGTCGACATGTGGGAAGTGGACGCAGCAATCATTGTACCGATAGTCGTATCAGCCAACGGCTTAACAGCCAAGAGCCTCGACCAACACCTTAGGAGGCTCACGTTAGGCGGCTGGATCAAGGGCTTGATTCAGAAAGCGGTACTTCTGGACACGGCTCGCATTCTCAGGAGGTTCCTCTCTCTGGAGCCCTGACCGCCGGTACCTTGGACCCTGTTCCCGATACCGGGCTACTATTTTTTTTTTTTTTTTTTTTTTTTACTTTAATAGAAGTATTTAAAATGTAAACAATATGTATACAATGTGGATAAAGGAGATTATAATATAACCCTTATCAAGTCTTCAGTTATTTCTGTTAACCGATGCATATAGGCCGAGCTTACTCTATCTATCTACCAGCTTCGAATCTGGACTTGCGACCAACTGGTCGCAAGTCCAGATTCGAAGCTGGTAGATGCAGAGCATACCCAAAAAAATTGCTGATGGAAGATTCCGATAACGCTTTGTCCCAGCCGGGAATAAACACTACGTTATGCAGTCATGCTTTTAATTAACGATAAAGCCAAAACGACTTTAATAATCGATATTTTAAGTTAATTTTCATCTACTGCAGCCCCATCATTCTTTACACTAATTACATCTCCCATAGAAAAAACATCAACACCACAGTCTTGTCAGTTATTTTACCTCGAATTTCGCATAAAAGTGATCTTTATTCTCTCAGCAGTAGGGTCGCAGTTTTGGGTAATAACTGTGACTGGTCTGTGTTCCCATCTTTCCACGCACCGATCAAAAAATCTAACAGAATGTTGGCCACACATCAACCCGAGCTATCATCTAAAGTGCATCTAATACTTATTAAAAACAACACCAAACAAAACTGAGCCATAGACCACGGAGTTAACTCGGCGGCCATTGCTAGGGACAGAATAGGCTATAAACAATGTACATAATATATTATATTTCAAAAAAAAATGCAATTTTTTTATTAGCATTATCAGACTTTTAACGTTCCCACTGCTGCTGGGACACAGGCCTCCTCTCTAGGAGAGGGAATGGGCCGTAATCCACCACGCGGGCCCAGTGCGGGTTGGCGAATGTCACATGACTGTCTTCGAACTTTTGGTTGTAGGACATGTCGGTTTCTTCACTATGTTTTCTTTCACCGTTTTAAGAGAAGTGGTGATGAAGTTATTTACACAAAGTAATGCGCCTGGCTGGATAGTGATGGACTTGGCCACCACTGCACAAATAAAGATTGATTGATTGACTGCTCCCTCTTGGCCACCAACACCCCCCCCTTTTTTATTATTATTGATATACTCACATTTGACCACAATCTCACCAGGTGGAAAGCAATGATGTGGTTGACTATGGAGCACCTAATCTTTTTTCTCTTGACATAAAGACCTCAAAGTCGTTCCAGCTATTAGGAAACTCAGACTATGGTAGAGAATTCGACTCCTTAGCTGTATACCAGCGCTGTGGTATTTACTAAAAATTTTATTTTTTTAAATATCGCAGCATATGCTGAGATGGGGACCTATTTTGGCCTCGCACAGTTTTAAATTAATAATACTTTTATTTTATTTTTCTTTGTTTAATGTGCGAGTCCTAAATAAATATTTTTCTTTTTTTTTGCTTTTTTTTTTGTATATGTTTTGAGCCAAAGCGCTTGGAAGCCGGCCCTACTGATATTCTATTCTCGCGGTAGTAGAATAGATTCTGTTCTACTACCTAATAATAGAGTAGAACAGAAATCTGTGTGGTCGAGAAGAGACCTTGACCTCTGAGTTTGTTTCGTTGTTTCTTCTCAGAGTAGTCAGCTAGGAAACATCGGCTTCATCTAGTTTTTATAACGGCCAAAAAAGATTGACATGTAAAAGTGTTTTTTTACAACCTACTTACAAAATAAAAATCATTTATCATTTATAGATTCTCTGCGGGAGACTGTGTTTCCTATTAATTACAACCTGAGGGTCTTTTAGTTGCTGCCGTGGGATCTGGAGGCGAGAGCCCTCGCGCACTTATATGCGTTGCGCGTGGAGGCATGGCCCTGGAACGCAAAGCACACTAGAAGGATCACGGGCGGATTTTAGCCAGTAAAAGTCTGATACTCCCATCCGCTCCTCCTAGAGCGGGAGAAGTCATATGATGATTTCCCATCCAGAAAAAAGGGTCTTTACGTTAAGAGTGAATAGGTGGGGTTGTGGTCGAATTAAAAAAAGCCTGTACCTGTAAGCGATTCCGTGTTCTATGGAGGATGGTGAGCACACGTGGCTATTTTTGTCCAGTTTCGGCTCGAAACAAGAATCGATAACTGTCGACATAATGACGAGAGCTAATGAGATGACGGAAATAGGTCGGCTTTAACACTGTACTGTGTTGTTGTGGATAGCAACACTGATTTAATTATTTATGACCGATTAGGGGTTAGTAATCGGGCAGTAGGTATTCTGTTAAGCTTCATTCGATGAGGAAATTATCGTGTTAAATATATACTAATATATACTAATATTATAAAGCTTGTTTGAAGAGTTTGTTTGTTTGTTTGTTTATTTGAACGCGCTAATCTCAGGAACTACTGGTTCGAATTGAAAAATTCTTTTTGGGTTGAATAGACCTTTTATCGAGAAAGGCTTTAGGCTATATATCATCACGCTTAATCCAATAGGAGCGGAGCAGCGATAAATAATGTTTTAAAATCGGGGATTCCACGGGGACGAAGTCGCGGGCAGCAGCTAGTCCATAATAATATTGTAAGGAGTTTGTTTGTTTTTTGTTTGGTTGAATGCGTTAGTCTCAGGAACTGCTGGTTCGATGTGAAAAATTATTTTAAAGTTGGATAGTGCATTCATTGAGGAAGGCTTATAGGCTATACAACCGAAACTAATAGATGCGGGACATTCATGAAAAATGTGACGCAGACGAAGTTGCGTGGATTAGCTAGTTTATAAATAACAGTCGCACAGGTCGATCTTCAAGGTAAAGTAACATTTGTCGAGGCAAGTCCTTGGATGGGTGGTCATCTCATACCGATATTCTTCCGAACACTGAATGCGCGTTAATTTGTTGGAACTGGCTAATCAGCCCGGATTAACAGTTGATAGACAGACATCCACTAAGTAACAGCAATTTGAAACTGTATATAAATACCACTTTTGTATTCGTAAAGTTCACATTATGTATAAACGCAACCCCACAAACCGTAATACTGGTTTAACTGTGGGGTCTGATAAGTCTTTATACTTTCCTTCTTAAGACTAATTTTATTTACATAGAAACACTTACAAATGTGTGTTGAAGTGCTACGTCTTCAACACATTTCTGAATAATATATTTTTAAATTATTTTTAAAACTATTTTATCAGTTTCACTCCTAATGTCTTACCACTTATTATACAAGTACATATAGCCATCCACTATTACTAAAACTAAGCTTAAATATCTTAGCAAGCCAAATAAGCCATTCAAATGAACGAATATGACCAGATTTATCCAGCATCCCAAACTATTTAGACTGAAAATTGTAGAAACTCCAATATGTAGGGACATAAAAATAAACAGACTCAAACGAAACGCTTGGGACGATTCAAACAAATTGTTGGTCGTTGAATTCGTATTAAAGTATTATTAGCTACTTGAAATCTATGTAGGTACCTATATAAAAAAATATCTTCAAACAAATTCTGTTGTAACCAGATTTTTCTGGATGGGAAATCATCAAATGACTTCTCCCGCTCTGGGTGTAGCGGAAGGGAGTGTCACACTCTTACTGACTAAAACCCATCCGTGATCCTCCTAATGCCCACCGCGTTCCAGGGCCGCGGTGACTCTTTCGAACAAATTCCGCAACCCTAGCAGGCACTTACCGTCTGGGGTCCCGTCTTCTTTGCCGACTGTTATTTTACACCCAAAAACAGCTTATTCCGAGCTCCACCATTTGATTACCTACTAGGTGATAAGATACCCAGGTTTGCGGAATTTATTCGAAAGAGTCACCGCGGCCCTGAAATGCGGCGGGCATTAGGATGAATACGGGTGGGTTTTAGTCAGTAAGGGTCTGACACTCCCTTCCGCTCCGCCCAGAGCGGGAGGAAGCATATAATGACTTATAATCTATAATCCATAAAAAAGGCACCACGACACACTTTGGTAAGATTATTATTATCAGATCTCCCAATTTCAACTACCCATAACGGCTGAAAAAGATGTACAAATAACAGCCAAAACCAACATCTTAACGTGCTTTCCAAAGTATGGAGGAGTCTCGGTAAGTTACAATGGTCACCCATCCACGTCCCGACACCGACAAGCGTTGCTTAACCCGGAACATCGATCCGTGCGGCTGTTATTATTTAGCCACGAGCTTAAAATAGAGGATACGCATTTATCAACACAGTGCTTTGTTTTAGCGCATGCATAGTCTACCAGCACTCAGTAACTGATGCTTAGTAAGTAGTGTACTTGTCACCAGACCGTGTAAACATGCTGAATTAGTTGTTAGTGGCCGTGGATAGATGGGACCCGATTAACTAAGTGGCTAGCGGACAAGCTTAGCTACTAATAACAAGTACTAAACTCGTGTAAACAAGAGATTAAGTTAGATTTACTCTCAAAGATTTTCCGTGAAGTACAAACTTATTTAGTAATTCACAGAAATAACAATCTACCTAGTACTTAAGTAGATATGAAAACATTTAAGCAAAAACGACGAGAAGAAATATCAAAAATTTTGAGTCTTTGAATTATGATAACTTTCGGAGAGGAGAGGAGATATGAGACTTGGAAATTTAAATTCAAATAAAACGCATATTTAAGAAATGTCCTTTAAAAAAAAACAACGTATTGATTTGTTTCTCATGAAAGAAACGAATCAATCACTACTCAACCAATCTACATCTACACTAAAATTATGAAGAGGAAAGATTTGATTGTTTTTTGTTTGTTTGCATTGAATAGGCTCCGACTCTACTTGACCGATTTGAAAAATTATTTCACTGTTGGGAAGCTATATTATCTCCGGTGAACATAAGCTATATTATATCCCCATATTCCCACGGGAACAGGACCTACGCGGGTGAAACCGCGGGGCGATGATAGTCAATAATAATAAGGTTATAAATAGGTTATTTTGCTATGAAATTTCGAATATTGCATAGTTATAACCCTATATGAAATCTAAGAAATAGGTATCTGAGAAAACTGAAGACGCGTTCAAAATTCCAAGTACAGCTGTTATCACTGTACAACGTTAATGCTTGTTCATACCTTTGAACCACAAAACCATCAAAGGTCTATTAATAACCTAAAAACTTTGACAGCTGGTCCGTCTGTCAATAAACTCCCGGCCCAAACCAGAATTAACTCAATGTTTCTCTTTCACCCAAACATGGCGTCTGCATCGAATTTAATATTTTAAAGCAAACACCACAATGTCTGAATCTAATTTAACTTTTAAAATAACCAACAAGATAACATCGGGGATCAATTCGAAAAACAAAGACTTTCGTGTTGGTCATCGAGTAAATAAATGTTGTATACGACAGGCAAAGTTTTTTGTTTTTTAAATGACCACCGCTAACAGACAAACAGATGACAAGTGTCAAAATATTGAAGCTAGAGAAGAGACTACTGTTTAGAAACCAGGGCCCCAAGTCTGCTATTACAATAGTGTCAGAATGGTCTATCATTCATTTCATAATGGTTGATTTTTGAAATTTGGTAATCTACTAATATAAAAGCGTCACTATGACTTTCCAATGGTCAACCACTGACACTCCATTGAAAGAAATGGCATAGAATGGTAATCTCGTATATAATGACAAATGAATGACAGACGTATGCAGTAATCTGCTAAAATTTTGAAAATTCTTTTGATCAATGACATACCATTAGAATGTCATTGTGCAGTCATTGCTTTTAATAGCTCGGTTATCAAAAAGTATTACGAGACCATTGACCGACCATTGATCGACCATTATGAATTTAAAAGATTACGAACTTTTAGCAAAATGACAATGGGATCGTGTTGGAATGACAAAATAAAATAGCAGACTTGGGGCCCAGTTGGGTGGAAGAAGGCTCTGCACATTATTATTATGTCTAGTTCGTTTTGGAAAGGCCACAAGAGTGAATCCATAGGAAAAACGACTTATAAATAATTTAAAAATAAAATCACCGTAACAATTTCAGTGTAAAATAAAGTATAACATAATGTTTGTACATTGCTCAATTAAATATTTTTATTGTATGTCCTTATCTAGTAAAGACATAATCGATGAGAATAGATAGACTTGTACCAGAAGACCAACTTTAGGATAAGAACAAAAAATACAAATAAAAAACCTTTTGAAAAAACAAGCGAGAAAAAAAATACTTTAAAACTTTTACTATCTACTTATAAAGTCATTACATAATTTTTATGATGTAAAAGCGTTATGTAGCTTAACCTGGAACTGACCCTTACTTGGATGGGTCTGTCATTTGCATCGTTTTAATTATGGAAGGTGCTTGCTGGGCAGCAGCGGATCGCTAAGGATGAGAGATTATATACGATCAAAGCATAATACAGTCTATCTGCCATACCTCCAAATCCTTTGACCTCCACAATTCCCAGTGTATAAAAAGCACAGCTACATAGACAAAATTATACAAAAAAGGTCGCTTCATCGCCCGAGTTTGTTCGGGACAGGCGCTGGACTGATATTAATGGCGAACGTCGTGACACCGTCCTGAATAATTATACTTTGTAACTTGCTTTCGTCGACTAATATTGTTGTGATAGCTACTGGGTTACTTTCTGTATTTTTTTAGGTGTTTTTCTGGATTTTTGTAGTACTAGTATAGATGCATTGCTCGCGTTCGAAATGGCAACATACTCGTAAAAACAAGAGCCGCGTTTTTATAACACAATTTTATAGAAGTGTCGAAGCATTTTTTCCACATGATTGCGTTGACTGCCTTAGTTTTTAGAAATATTTTATATAGTATAGAAAATAAACTCTAAGAGGTAAAAAATACAAAGAAAAGGAAGACAAAAAGGTTTGACTTCAGCCAGATAGATACGAAAAGCCAGAAAAAAAAACCAAGACCAGATGTTAGCAGAAAAATATCAATATGTTCAAGCAGTAGATACTGATCGGTTTTTCATTAACATAATTCGATTCGTGACCACTATAGACACCCACACACAAAATTATACCTTGACCTTAATATAATGTTATAGGTCACTTAAACATCCCCTATTTACAAGACATATAACAGCTTTTTCTCGGGTTACCCAGTAACTGGGATGTGAAGGTCAGATAGGCAATCGCTCTTTGTAAAATACTGGTATTCAGCTGCATCTCGTTAGACTACACACCGACGCACGGTGGGCTGAAAATCGGCTTTCATAGACTTAGGGATTCCAATTTGCAAGTGCTTGTTTTTATGTCGGATATCGCTTCTATTAGTAATTACTATGTACAAAAATGACACCCGAGTTAATTCTGCCCAAAAACGAAGGAAATATAATTTTTTTACGAAAAATTTGTATGAAGCTAGTATGAAAAATCGAATTATCTCCTAAACGGCATGTTTAACCGTAATATCCTTGGAGGTGGTCATAGTGCTAATTATTTATGATTTTTTGGTTGGCGATCGGACGAAAAATTTAATGCCGTTTTTTTTTAAAAAATCGTCAAAGTATTTTTATTTATTTTTACATGTAAAACGATCCCTTTTAGTGTCCAAGTTAAAAAGTTCGATATGTTATTAACCCAAATATTAAGAACACACGAATCAAGAAAAATGAAATAAAAAAACTGCTGTTTTTGACACATTTACATTATATAAATAAAAAAAGATTATCAAATTATTATTAAAGTAACATATAAAGTTATATTATATACAAAATAATTTAATTTAAGGAATTAACACTACGCATTTGTAAAATAAAGTAAAATAAATAAAAAATATCATTAAATATTACAAAAAAACCCAAACACACTCAAACACAAATTTACAAATATGTACATATATATTTTTTTTACAAATTTTCCTTATCACTCTCGTTGTCAGACTCCAATTCTGAGTCAGCATCCAGATTGGATATATCCAAAAACTCGAACTCAGTTTCCTGAAATTGAATTAAGTCGAGAGTTTCAGCAAAAAAGCTCTGCTTTTTCTTGGCATCTAACTTAGGCCTTTGTGCACTTAGCAAAGGATCCGAAGAAACAACAAGCATATTTAAAATGTCTTGATTAGAATCCTGCCTGCTTCTTTTCCGCGAATGATGTTCTCGAAACCTCCTAAAATCTTTGTTTCGAGACTCTGAGGCTTCTTCCGAGAGAGTCCCAATTGGCACAATATTATTTTTCTCGATTATGTCAGCCCCATGGATTAATAACTTATGAACGGTTGACGACATGTAGTACCAGTCGTATAATAATACGTAATTTTCTGCTGTTTTGCGAGCATAATCTCTAAATTTTATTATATCGACCTGCTCTCCAGATGTAATTGCTTGTAAAATTACAGCAAATCTTTTGATGAGGTCTTCATCCAAACCGGTTATAGCTGCGGTTTTATTAGGAAACTCAAAGAATTTTCTTGCAGTATTCCCGTCATTGGTGGTTCCCGAGCCTTGTTTTACTATATCAATCAACAGATTGAGCTCATCTTTGAATTTATTTTGAATTATTTTCTTCCTTGTCTGTAGCATTTCTTTGTGCTCATCACTTCTCGCTGCCCACCGTTTGAAGTCGAGCCTGTATGCAATGTGTAACAGACATTCCATACAATTTATACGGGCGTGTAGGGATGACAAGCCAAACTCATACAGGTCCGAACACACAATTTTTGATGTTACAGCATCTAAGCGGTTCATTTCTGTAGGCTTTGCTAAGCACAGGTAGCACGATGCATTTGATCTAGCTTCAGAAAGGTAAGTGCAGACTTTAGCGTCGATCATCGTCATCATTAGTTGATGAGTCACCTTATTATTATTATTGCACTCTGTGGGGATAAGGGCCTCAATTTCTTCATCAATTTGTTTTTTCAGCTCAAGGACAACTGCTTCACTCTCCTTTACAAAAGTAAACTGAACTGGACGACAATACAAAACTGAGCATGGTTTTGGGTTCGTCCATAAAATGTTGTCTCCATCTATGAGTTTTAGTGGCACCAAGGAGGTCATGAAAATGCTCGAGTCATCTTCCTCACCCTCAATTTTCTGCTTGTATCGGCTTTGGTTAGAAGCACCATCAAATCCCCACTTGGATATCAGCTTCAACTGCTTGTTATGCTCTTCGTTAGAAAGGCTTTGAAGGATTCTTGTAACCGTGATATCAAGTAAAGCTTGAAGTGTAATCCTAGCCGATGAATCAGTAACTGTCACTGATTGCTTCGGAGGGTAGCAATCAAGCTTAGTTTGTTGCACTTTATAGTAAGATGGATAAATATCCTTAGCACCTTCCCGAATGGCAGCCTCACGCAACGTAATATATTGCCACTTTGAGAGTTTTAGCGAAAGAAGCAATCCAAGTGCCTTTTCTGGCGTAAATATGATTATTTTCGCTGGTTTCTTAAGCGTTTCATTTAATTTAGCGGCTACTTCAGGATTTTTCATCATGTATTCGATGACAGAGGCGATATCTCCATGCCCTTCTTCTTTTAAACGTGCTGCAGCTGCATATGCCAATTCACTGGAATCTTCGCCTGTGTGTTCATCAGATCTTCTCTTTTTTTGTTTACTTCCCAGATCTTCGAATGTTTTACGGGATCTTTTCGTCATTGTTCCAATGGACGTTGATGTCGACGGTTCTGGAGAGACTGAGGGCGCTCTTGGTGCCTTATCAACACTTGGTTCTTGATTAACTAAAGTTTGCACAAAACTCGGCCAATCAACATTTGCTCCCAACCAATTCTCGTACTTTCTCCTGAAATTATCAAGGAATCGGTTGGATTTCTGCCACCTTTGTAAAGCGGCTCGCGTAAATCTCCGACAAAATTCTTTGAGAACAACACGATCTTCGTCAGACAGGCAATCGCCTATGCGGGATACAACTGCACTGAACAATACTTCATGATCAAATGAAGTACTCTCACTTCGTAGAAGAACAAACACGTCTAAATTGGTGATTAAACTTTCCATTCTAAGATTTTATAGTCGCTGATTTAGTGTTAGCAGTTACACAGTTGTGAACAAATTAAATTATAAAACAAAACTTTAGCCCTTTTATTGCAAAACGCCAATAATTATTTAACTACCCTCATTAGTTATCTCCTCATTAGCTAATGAAAATCTATAATTGTCACTAACTATTCTTAGAACTCATAGCACTGCTAATTAACAAATTAGCTTACTTATCAGGAAATGTTGAATGTAATCCATAGTTGGCATTGTCGTGAGATATTGAAAATCATTAAATCACCTATTAAGACTCATTAGAAGACCTAATCAGTGTAGTTACTTAATTACTTCTTTTTGGACTCATTAGAAGAGTAAACAATTGGTCATTTGGTTGTATGAAAAGTTTTAAAACTCATTTTGTGTTGATAATTATCTAGCTCAAACATAGTTGTCTACGTGTGGGTGTACTATAAACTTCTGCCAACTCCTTCGAAAATATAGGAGTGATGCTATTTTATGTTATGTGTAGTTAAAAGTCCGTGTTCTTCAACATAAACACCAAAAGGAATCGTTTCATACGTAAAAACAAATAAAAATATTTTGACGATTTTTAAAAAAAAAACGGCATTAAATTTTTCGTCCGATCGCCAACCAAAAAATCATAAATAATTAGCACTATGACCACCTCCAAGGATATTACGGTTAAACATGCCGTTTAGGAGATAATTCGATTTTTCATACTAGCTTCATACAAATTTTTCGTAAAAAAATTATATTTCCTTCGTTTTTGGGCAGAATTAACTCGGGTGTCATTTTTGTACATAGTAATGACTAATAGAAGCGATATCCGACATAAAAACAAGCACTTGCAAATTGAAATCCCTAAGTCTATGAAAGCCGATTTTCAGCCCACCGTGCGACGTCCGAAATTTAATTTATTTTATACTTTTTTTTATTAGAATTCGGTTTTTATTTTGTAAAAAGTTTTTTTTTTTTTTTTCACTGTTTAGCGGTACACCCCCTAAATGTACCAATCACATTGGTGTGAACAATATTTTTTTATTGTTTAAACACGCAATTTCAGCAATCCTGAAAGATTTGCTATTATTTAATTTTATTGAAGAGTTCCGTCTCTTATCATCTCTGTTCTTCATCAGATCTTCACCAAACTAGTAAGAGATAGAGAAGAACTTGATATACTAAGATGCTCTGCCAAACCATCGTATACAATTTTATTTTTTCATTTTACATCGACAAGAGGGAATGAGAATATCATCAATGTAGTCTATGCATTATTAGGGATAACTCAAATACTAGTCGTCAGATCTCAATCTTTAAATAAAAATTTAAATGGGACCACACGACAAGCCAGCTTTCGAATACAAAAAGAATCATCAAAATCGAGACACCCAGTACAAAGTTTTGAAGTAATACACAAAAAAAAACCGTCGAATTGAGAACCTCCTCTATTTTTGGAAGTCGGTTATAAAGGTTTTTCTCGATCAAAGTCAAAGTCAGTTCATTTATTTCAACTAGACCATTAAACGGCACTTTTGAACGTCAAAACATTTGAAAATAAAAATATTACAGTGACTCTAGTTGTCCATTCGCAAAAAGTAGATTCTTATAGAGAACAACGGACAAGAAACTCCATACTTACTCTTTTCAAATATGTATCAACTTCTCTATGGATCAACTTCTAAAACAGTTAAACCACAATTTATCTCCCGTTAAAACACTCGTTATCACTTAATTAAAAAACAAACCAATTACTCTGTACCTAAACGAACAGCGTGTAACGTTCCACTCTGCTGAGCCCGCTGGGAGCGAGCGTGATGCATGCATTAACGAGGTGGTTCAAATGTGATACCCGAGACTGTGAGATGCAACTATTATTATAACAATAGACTAGTTAAAAGGTTACTTCTTAAAGTGCTAGCTGATGCCTGTGGAGCTCGTGGATAAATAAAACAGACACAAGGATCGATCTTCAAGGGTAAGCAACGCTTGCCGAGGTTGGTCTGTGGATGGGTGACCATCGTAACCTACCGAGACTACTCCGCGCCGAAACTATAACAAGCCGTTGATTCCTGCTGTAATTTGGATATCTTTAGCAGTCGTGACGGATTGTCAGAAATCAGAAAATCTGACAACAGTCTTGCCAAGAAGTACCTTTTTTATTATTGTGAAATGGATTTGCTCTAGACTCTAGTCTAGGTCACAGGTGACAGAAAGAAAGTTTACGATGGAATGAGCTTACCCAGAAGAAGCCTGTTCACTCTAACTTTGAAGAGATCAGGGTTGATACGTTCGGAAACACAGACGCAGACAGAGAGTTCCACTCCTTTGCTGTGCGCATTATAAAAGATGATTGAAAACGCTTGGTGCGAATTGGTGGAATAGCTACAAGGTAGGGATGGTAACCTACAGTGCGTCTAGATGTCCTATGGTAAAAGGGGGCCGTGTTACGGTTACCGGGTTGTGGAGTCTGGTAGGCAGCTGCTCCACGTAAAATCCTAGTATTCAGCTGAGTCTGGTTTGAATGGGAGCCGACCCCCAATATAGTTAGCATAAAGGCTAGGCGGATGATGACGCCTGGGACTTCGCCCTTGGGAAAGTCGGAAATGATACCAAGGCGATATACTCCTGGGATAAACAGTATTCTCATGCGAGTACATCCAAAAGCTGATTCTATTATTATTATTTTTGAGGTAGATACGAGTGTGTTTGACCAAAATGTCACATGATGGAATGCGGTGATGTGGTCGAAGATTGAGCATGCTTGTCTAGAAGTAACCTACTCATTCTTGGTCACCCGGGTCTTTTTAAAAGCAGTCAATAATTAAAGTAAATTAGTCCTTAGACAGTTAGCCCCTTTTTCAACCTTGCCGACTGTCAAATCTTCATCAAAACATGACCTTAGAATAAGTCTTTTCAGGACGAACGACGAATTGAAGGTCGTCTTCAATAAAGATTAAAACAAATAAGAGGAGAAGCAAAAATAAAGCTTTAATAAGGCAAGCGTCATACCTATTTATATAAAAATAAATCAATTAATAACACCCACCATTCCAAGAAGAAAAAAATTGTACACCAAATTCTAATAAAGAATAAAATAACGTTTATTTTATAATTTTCATCTACTTACATCAGCACATCCGTAAACCTTGAAGGATCAGACTTAAGTGTTTAAGTTAAATTCATAAAAACCTTGTAATTGCCAAGTCTTCATTGTACAGCAAGTTAACGGTCGTGAAGGAAACCGGGTGTTAAGCAGATCTAATCAATGCTTACGTGGATGCTACTGCCCTCTTTAAATATTCCGTAAAGATAAGATACTGACTAACGTAACATCACGGCTTTACTTACCAGTCAGGCAGAGGTGTAATTATATTACAGCCACTGCGAATGCGCCTATTGTGTTGAAGTCCCATAAAATAGCAGGTGACCCTATCATCTTCAACTGGGCACAACTCCAGATACCAACTACTACGAAATTCCAGATGGGAAACCCAATAACATTCTGCACAACTAGGGAATCGAACTCAGGACGACAGTCAAAGGAAATCTGAATATAATATCTCAGTTAGACAGAAAACGTTCAAAATCAGGGTGTTTAGGTCAAGAGTGAATAGTTTGTTCTTAGGTTTCGGCTTTGGCCTGGGGACGGTGAGCGTGGGTGGCTCGCCGTCCGATACCAGTTTGAGTCGACGACGCGTTGTGTTCCACGCGCGCCTCAAGGAGCCGTCAGCATCGAGGACGGGGCCCCATAGGGTCGGTGCCTGCTAGGGTTGCGGAATTTGTTCGAAAGAGTTACCGCGGCCCTGGAACGCATAGGGTACAAGAAGGCTCATAGGTGGGTTTTAATCAGTAAAAGTCTGACACTCCCTACCGCTCCACCCAGGGCGGGAGGGGTCATTTGATGATTTCCCATCCAAAAAAAAAAAGGCTTCGGCTTTGGCAATTCCCAGCCACCGTAAGCGCGGATGGGTGGCTCGCTGTCCGATGACAATCAGCCCCAAGTCAAAGGTGCGTCGTGGTCCACGCGTGCCTCAAAGAGACGTCAGCAAAGAAGACATAGGGTCAGTGCCTGCTAGGGTTGCGGAATTAGTTTGAAAGAGTCACCGCGGCCCTGGAACGCAAACGGCATTAGGAGGTTTTCGTCAGTGAGAGCTTGACACTCCGTGCCGCTCCGCCCAGAGTGAAAGAAGTCATTTGATGATTTTCCATCCATAAAAAAAGGCTACGAATTTGCTTAACCTAAGTAATAAATAATAAAAACTTTACAGACATTTTTTTTTTGTATGGGAAATCATCAAATGACTTCTCCCGCTCTGGGCGGAGCGGGAGGGAGTGTCAGACTCTTACTGAATAAAACCCACCCGTGATCCTTCTTTTTCCCTTTACGTTACAGGGCCGCGGTGACTCTTTCGAACAAATTCCGCCACCCATAAGGCAACCCTAGCAGGTACTCACCAGATTTACAGGCCTGAAGTATAAATTAAAGCAAGAATACTTCCTACATCGTTTAATGAAATAAAAAAATCCAACAAAACGGAAATGTACTTATGTGTGTTTAGGGAAATATTTTCCGGCCCCAGGACTAAATGTCATTCTATTTGAGATTGACGTTTGCCCCTCAGGGACGTAACGTAACAGGCATTACATTTTTTTTTCTTTTTAGAGTGTTTTCAAATAACTGTAAGGTTTTTTTAAGTCCCTAGTGTTGTTCTATGGTGTAGTTTTTTTAAATCTTGCGCCAAAAAAATGTGTTTTCTGATTGCTACAACCTGGGGATCTTTAACTCAAGAGTGAACAAGTAGCTTCATGGCAAGCGAGCTCCATTGTCGAACTAAAAGTGAGCTAATAGTAAAACGCGAGCCTTCATAATTATAACGTACTAGCTGTCCGCACAACTTCGTTTGTGTCACATTTTTCATGACTGCTCCGCTCCTATTGGTCTTAGCGTGATGATATATATATATATAGCCTTCCTATATATAGCATATAGCCTTCCTCGATAAATGGGCTATCTAACACTGAAAGATTTTTTCAAATCGGACCAGTAGTTCCTGAGATTAGCGCGTTCAAACAAACTAACAAACAAACTCTTCAGCTTTATAATATTAATATATATAGTATAGATAAGTAGTACGCGCGGATCCTATTAAACTAATATAAAGGTAAAACATTATTATTTGCAATCTCTAGAATTACCTACTGTTTATTTCAAGCATTATCGCCCATAAAGAAAACTTATACTAAAACAAACCTTTTACTAAACAAACATAAAAATTAAAAAAAAAAGAATTCAAAATATAAAAAATGTACTATCCTATTACGAAACTTCTTTCTTTATCAGAAAACAACATGCGATAGGCTTTTTTTTTATTACGGAAAAATAACAAATCGAACATACATGTACAACAAAAAGCGATAAAACACATTAACATTTTAATCATGAAGCTATATACCTACTACCTCCCAATTAAACTTCTACCCCCAAACGTGAATCAAAAGCGAGATTCGGAAAACACGATAACTAGAAATACATTATGCTGATGATGTCACACATACATAAATAGCGGCCGGCGTACATTTAAATTGTGTCGGCTTCCACGAGTCTCGGTGGAAAGGTTTGCTCTGTGAATAACTGATATTCAGCACACATATGTACGGACTGTGATTCGATGACGGAAATGCGGTTCTTTGGTTTGTACATACTTTATTAAAATGGAATTAGCTAATTTACTAGCTGAAGTCTAACATACTGCAGGTAGTTTGGAAGCAAACTTTGAGACTAACTGTGTAGGTATTGTTTGCGAATGTTTGTCCCAAATGTCTTGGTCTCTTCTTCCAAACTAGAAGGATGCAGCTGAAAATCAGTATTCGAAATTGAGCGTCTGCCTATCTGACCCCAAAAAGTTCGTAATACCTACGTAGTGCTGTCATTCTGGCATAAAATGATTCTAACTGCTTTTCAAGGGTCGTGCTTTAGAATAGGATTTGAAAATGCCTGCCTGCCCAGCCTTTTCCCAACTATATTGGGGTTGGCCCCCAATATTTTACGATTTAACCAGTTTAACAAGATTTAACCAGTATTTTATGTGAAGCGGCTGCCTACCAGACCTCCACAACCCACTAACTGGGGAACACGGTACTTCTTGGCAAGACTGGAGTCAGATTTTTTGGCTTCTGACAATCTGTAACGACTGCCAAAGATCTCCAAATGACAGCCTGGACAAACAGCTTAACGTGCTTTCCCAGCCAGACCAACCTAGACTTGAATATGATGAGAAAGAAAATTTGTTTTAGTTCGTCAGATTTATTGTTCGTAGTTACTTGCAATAGCAAGTTTTACTACAAGTAAATATACACGTCACACGCCGATGTGTAACAGTACCAACTGTGTATATACCAACAACAGCAAAGCATCTTTACATCGAGGGATTAAATTAAATATGTGGTGTGTGATGATTTTTATTAATACGATTAGTCATAGATAATGCGTTCCATGCATGTTTGTGTTTATGATAATTAGGATGGAACGTAATTGCAAAATGTCATGTGTCAACTGTCAAACGTGAAAATAACAAACTTTATTGTGGTGTGTTGCGATGGAATGTTTTAGTGTTTTTACATTATTTATTATATCTAAATGGGGATGCAGACCGCTACAGTATTATTGAATGTTTTCGTCAAAACCCTATATTATTTTTGTTTTGTTTTGTACTTTTATTCGTTTTCTTACTCTAAGTACTTTATCGAACCCATCACTTTCATCCGTCAAAGGCAAATACAATTATCACGTTTCTCGAAACCCATTTCGATCTTTGTATCACCAAAGATATCACATTATGGTAATACAAACATCTACAGATGCATAAATACAGACCTATATCCAGCGGATCCAGTGGAGAGTTCGTGGGCTCAGCTCACTCAAAGAACCGAGGTATCTTTGGTAGTAAAAGTAAAAGCTAACGTTCTCCGGGGAAGCTTGTTATGTGTTAAGTAAAACAAAATGTGTTGTGCTCTTTCAGTGTAAAGAAAATCCTGGAACCGCCACTGCCAATATCTAACCCAAACTGATGAATACAAGCGATTTGTTTTACGCACAGTCGTAAATCTGACGATAACATAAACAAGATAAACTCATTCCTATGCTGATTCGAACCACGGTTTAGGAGATATTTCTGACAGACGACTGGATTTTCGTAATGTTTCAGATGGAGACCTGTTTTTGTTTATTCTCGTAGACAGGCTTACTGGCGTGGATACGATATCTGAAAAAATGGAATGTTAAGCTTTTTTAGCTGTTTTATGAGGGCCTTGAAACTTAAGAACGTACTAAAAATATTAGAAAAAAATACCCACAACATTTCTAACAGAAGAAAAATGTATATTGTTTTAAAAGCAGAATATGACTTCGAGTAACCTCACAATCGAAGCCATAGCTAAACACAATATATTCAAAACATAATTTATATGTACCTAGTTTTTAACTGCCAAGACATTATCTGTCATATTTGACAGGCAATTTTTCGTTATTCCAATCACGAAAAACAGACATGACACTGTGATAATCTCGTCTGCTAAATTTTTAATATTCGGTCAATAAGGAAAAGTCACATATTTTCCTGGAACAAGTTCTGTTCCTTACATAGATAATGGCGGTCCTTTTGCCATTATACAAATGCCTCTGATAGATTTGTTTTTGTCCTCTGAGTTACTGAGTGCAGAAGTTTGTTTCTATTTATGTTTATCTTGATGCAGAGTACGGAAATGTAGTAAGGATGCGACAAATATTTATGACAAGATACATTCTGCATGTAATGGATGGCTTCTTAGTGAATAGGCGTGAATAAGCTCAACAAAGAGAGAAATGGAAGGAATGCCTTTGCACAGGAGTGGTCGATTTCAGACTGACACAAAAATATATACTTTCTATCACTCAGTTAATCTTTCGTTCGATAAAGAATATGTATTGGCTCTCTGCAGTTGGTGACAACGTTGTAATATTTTATCCGTTGAAAATCGTTAAGACTAGCAAAACCGGGAACATAGGAAATGTGTGTTTCATTTTCGACATTTTGGTAGTAGTAAAAAAGTATCGATTTAAAAATCTCGTGAAGACATTCTCGATATTTTTAAAGGAAGGTATACAGAGGCCAACATTGAAAGTAAATACACACACATGTAACTCAAATCCACAAATACAACTGGAAACATTCCAATGAAAAGTAAACAAATCATCATTACAAATAAACACAACATGTTATGAAACACCGAACCTTTTGTATTTCCAACTAACGAACAAATTAAAGCTTTCCCAAAACCCATCCATGCAATCCCATATCCATTAAGAGAAAAAAATATCATGATCGAAATGGATACAAAAATGTTTACCTTCCTTCAACAAACGTACAGGTACTCGTAGAACAACAGAACCGCCGACATCTCCCTAACAATTTATGTTTACTTATATTTCAGTAGGTATTTGTACTTGAAAATATTTCCAATGGAACAAATAAAGCACCAAGTGGATGTGATTCTATCTTCAACTTTTATTGTGTAACAAATTCTATGGAGAGATATTTATCATTCGAAGTAAAGTTTCATCTCGATTGTTAAGTTTTGTGGTAAGGTATATTTACGTCTTGCTCTTGAAGATGTTAATGATCACAACGAGGATGTCAAAGGGAAAGAACAAGGCGTAAATAAAGAGCTAGATAATATAAATGTAAATAGTATTCATGTTATTGCACACCAAGTCAAGGAAACAATTAGTGAACCAGGAAGGGATAGCAGTAAAAAGCACTTGACTGTACTAAATATTTTTAACAATCTAAATATTTTAGTAGAAGTGACGATAATATAAAATAAGAGGAGACGGAAGTTGAGAAAAGTTGCAAAATAACGATAGGTAGTCTTTTGGAAAACTAGAGGTATTACTTGGATAAACTTCTGCTATGCAATTTACCTTTATTTCAAACGAATTTCCTTCAGCATTTCCTCCATCATATTTATTTAAATCAGAAACAGATTCAATGAAAGTCGTTTTCATATGAAACGCGTCTCAAATAACGATCCCAAGTAATAACTTACTTATTCATATACGATTTCTACAGTCGCTCAATTGCCTTTAATGACATCATGTGGATCAACAAACAGCATTCAGGAATATGTTGATAAATAATTACAGCGCCGGGAAAATTGCTATTGATTACCCCCTACCCTTGGATATATAGAAAGAGCTCGTGTGTGGAAAACTTATTATGTGTTATTATAAAGTTATTCTCGAAGGATAGTGTTAAATTAGTTGTCAATGGTTCATACTTATTTACAGCAAAAGTTTTTTTTCATCATCTAAGCGTACGATAAACTATTTTTTTTTAAACAACGTGTCTTTTCAGACCGCTATCAGAACAGTCCAGGTCGGTTAAGATATATTGTGTGTTCGAAAAGAAAGTTCCAAGAGATTCATGAGTTCATTAGAATCCTCTTGATTTATTGAATTTGTTAACTTTACTCTAATGTAGTTGAGCATGTAGAACGAATTCCGCGTAAATTAATTCCGAATACTTCGTAAGCCAAGTTCCTAATTTGTACCGAAAATGTTGTCTCGTGTTCTGTGATAAAATAAACTCTTTAAACAGACATTAATTCAACATAGGACCAACTTTTGCGGATTATTTGACATTCGTTTAAATTTCCCCAAAATTTTCCACAAATATTTTACGATACAACATCTGTAAACAGTACAATATTCCGTCTCGGAAGGCTATCAACGAAATTCTATTAAAGCCCACATTGAATGAATCCAAAAATAGATTTTTTGTTTTATATGATGTTTTATGCGGGACCCAATTTCGTCAAAGCTTTCGTGTAATTACAGTTTTCCGTCTCCAAATGGTGGTGGTGGTTCAAAAATTAATCTTTCGGGGGTATTTATCCTAATGTTTTCAGAAAAATTTGATGTTAGGTTGGTCGCTACCTTCAATACACTTCATCCAGCCATCGAATTGACCAAACAAAATTGGTTAAAGGGCTCTGTTTGCTTGTTTAGCGAAAGTGCTTCATGTAACAGATACCTACATATGATGTCCCAGATGGGACTGAGGGACGGTCAACGTCCCCCATGCAGTTTAATACATTTATCGACTTGTGTATTTTTTATTTCTGATACTAAAGAAAATTTCGGACGAAAGAACCAATTTTTCCTGTTATCCATTTTGTGATTGGTGCCTTTCAGATCAATCTATTAGCTCGATTGAGAAGTACAACATGAAAATTCCTGAACAACCCAATATTGTTACAGATGATAAATGTGCTGAAAAAAATAAGAGAGCAGCATCCCAGCGAACGTCATCAATCTAATCTGCCCAACAAACATAAGACGAGAATATATTTCAATTGGCCGGCGAGTGAGCGGAGCGGACCCAGAAAAAATAATATAAATCATTCAAAATAGCTTACGGTCGGCGATTGCGTACACTGAAATCACAAAATTTTTGACACTTCCTCGTGTAATAGTTACACCCAAAAATCACACCTCACTGACTGAAACCTCGGCTTCACACAACATCCGAACTAGCACAATTCCCGATGTGACGTAATGATATTATTGTTATAAATACTGACACAAAGCATCGACGTTTATTAAACGAGATACGAAAACATTCGGCGCGTTCGGTCGTTCGAGATGGAAGAAGCGACGTGCGCTCCCCGCGACGTTTCCACCGATACTGGCGAGGCTAGCTGTGCAGGGGCGGCGGCGCGCTGTGTGGGTGTCGTCTGCACACGAGGGTAGTTCTGAGCCAGTGTGCGCGCTCTTCAGGTCACCAGAATTCGGTGAAGACAAGCGTTGTGAAGTGGCGTGCCCTATTTTAACTGACTCTTTTTGTCTTTAGGCCGCGGAAATTGCACACAAGTCCTATCGCAGCTTAGAACTTCAGAAGTCCAGCTGTCCAACCGCATTTACTCCCAAAACGTTAGTGTATTAGCAGAATGCGGTTTTTAGCGAATGAATTTTAATTCTTCGAGACTCGAGTTTAATTACATGAATTCCTTTCGTGCTCAGAATGAGTAGTGGCGTTAAATCTTTGTGGTTTTACATTAGGAACCCTTTTACGTTTCTGTGTGTAATGTGTTTGGCGTGTTTTCGAATAAATTGTATAAATAAAAGCTGGGTTTAGAAATGACGTTTCCCGCTATAATGTAAGCGACAAATTACTATTTCGACGATTCAATCGGTCCCAAAATAAACACGAATTGTGTGAGGATTCCGCGTTTCGATTAAGTTTTTACCGTACATTTAGTGCGCTATTTCGTGCAAGTTGGGGTGGAATTACAATTAGTGCTAAAACACAGTTTAAAACTTCGTTTGGTATGAATATGTAAGTTAGATGTTGATTAAATTGCACTTTGTAGAGACAGGTAACGGGGTCAGAGCTCACTCCTACTTCGCTTGCAAAACATACGTATGAATGGCTAAAATAGAGAAGCTCTACACACACGTAGTGTAGAACTTTCGCTTCTTAATTCTCTGTTATAACTCTAATGGGAGTTGGTAAGAGTAACATTTGGTTATAACGGTTTAATATATATTTAGAGTTTCCATTATTATAAACTAGCAGCGGCCCGCGGTTTCACCCGCATAGTTACCGTTCCCGTGGGAATATGGGGTTAAAATATAGCCTATGTCACCCGGGAATAGTGTAGCTTCCAAACAGTGAAAGAATTTTTTAAATCGGTTCAGTAGTTTTGGAGCCTATTCAATACAAACAAACAAACAAATCTTTCCTCTTTATAATAGTAGTAGGTATAGATGAAGGGTCCACTGCAATAATGATGAAAGTCCATTTTTGTAAAAAAATAAGTAAGCGCGTCTTTCAGCCACTGGATATCTGTAGTTGGTGATCTCGTTAACAAACTTGACAATATTACTTACAATCCCGATATTTTAGACAGTTTACGCTTATACTAGATAAAAGGACAGTACTCAATAAAGTCCTGGGGCCGTATTATGACCTCTTAAAACCATCATGTTTTCGGTGTGAAAAAGAGACGGAGCTATACAGGACGAATAGCACTATCCTTTTCTCACGCAGAAAACATGATGGTTTTAAGATGTCATAATACGGCCTCATGTTTTTAAAAACTTTAAATAATATATTTTTTACTTGGTCCTTAAATAAAGCTTGAGTAAAGAAACAACATAATATCAATAATCAAAATGTGCTGTAACCAATAATCTATACTAATATTATAAAGCTGAAGAGTTTGTTGAGCCTCAAAATCACTAATTTGGTCCTAAAATCTTCACCAGCTTGACCACGAACTACATCCATGAAACAGTATCAAGGAAAACCTAATTCCACTTTGTTACTTGAAAATCGAAGCATAAGGAGTTAGGAGACCTAACGAACGATATTCCGACTATCTCTCTGGACAAAGTCCGGTGGTCAAGCAAGTATGTCCCTACAAAGGCGGTGACCGACCAACGCCTGACAAAGGACCAGGTTTTAGAAGATTATTACATTATTCGTAGTTTTGGGCTTCAGTTAAGCTCCGTTGTAAACGTAGACTAGTAATGTATTTTTGTGTGGATTAGTATGAGCTTTTATCTCAGGCCGGGCTTTTACGTGGTGTATAAATCTTTCACGCTTGTCCTACTGGAATATAATTAGATTTATAACGTATTTTAGATAAAAATAATAAAAGTCTGGTCGCTTTACATCTGTGGTTATCGTTTAATTGATCAATAGGATATCTAGACTAATGTTAGTCAGCTAGAAAATAATGGCCTTACCAAGTTTAATGCGAAAACAAAAGATTGACGTGTTACAGTTGTGTTTAATCTATTCGCAAAATAACTATCAATATTCATAACGAGATAAATTGTTTGCTTGTTTTATTTTAAACGAAAGTATTCTATAGAAACAGAAGGAGACGCTCAGGGGGTTGGGAGTCGCGCGCCTCAAAGAGCTGTCAGCAAAGAAGACGGGGCCCCATAGGGTCAGTGCCTGCTAGGGTTGCGGAATTTGTTCGAAAGAGTCACCGCGGCCCTGGAACGCAAAGGTCATTAAGAAGAACACGGGAGGGTTTCAGTCAGTAAGAGTGAACACGACACTCCCTTCCGCTCTGCCTAGAGTGGGAGAAGTCATTTGTTGATTTCCCATCCAGAAAAAAAAGGTATATAGAAGTACTGATCCGGTTTCGGTTTCAAGAATTCGTATCATCTACTATTTTCCTGGGATCATACAAAGTTGCAATAGGATGGGCCACGGTAGTGTTACCGCGGGTAAAGCTAGTATTTTGTAAAAAAAATATTTAGCTGTTTATTTTTTAACAGTTTATGTACACACATATATAAGAAATAGATAAACAGAAAAATCGTTGCAAAGTTGATGATTATTACCAAGAAATCTCTTGAGAGGTGTATTTTTAATTTTGTGGTTTGGACCACTCGCAGTTCAGCACACTAAGGCTCGTTACTGCCCAACCAGACAATCCTGTGGTGGCCAAATGGATTAAGGCCCCCAGCCAGGGCTAAAAACTACTTTACAAGCTAAATGATCGCTCGCTAAGGGCATCCCCGTGGGATACTCTTGAGAGATGTAGACATGATGTGTGTAAAAGGTATACGTAATATAACAGAAAATACATAAATATTATTAAATACATAAAAAAAAAAAATCTTTATTCATACAAAAACCTTTTACATTGGTTAAGACTAGGATACATAACTTGGTTAACTAAAGGTCATACATATATTCCGCATTAAGCGATTCTTTAAACGAAGAGGTGGGACACCATTTTAAGTAGTTTATGAATAGAAAATGCTCATGATAATTAATGTTAACAAAATTAATAAACCAAGCAAAATGAATATATTCTAAGCACCGAAATCCACTACTCTAAAAAGGTTCATACAGGTTAATAGAGGTGAGTACATGATATATCTTGGGATATTTCTAATCAGGTAACAGATCTCAGATCTTGAGGGGTTGGGATCGGTCGCCCGATTAATCCCTAACCCTACAGATTTGGGGTGAAATTGGGTCATTTGCACCTTCAGGTTTCCAGTTTTCAGAATCAATCCCACAACGAACCGTGGGGTGGCGTCCGAAATTCAAATTAAATCAAGAATTGCAGAAGTATTGTGTGACAAAACTAATCCACGAAACTGTTGTACATACATCGCTGGCCCCGGGCAATAAAGCGGTAATATCAAAAATCGAATTTTACAGGAGAAATAAAAGAAGCTAATTTGTTTATAGTGCAGCGTACAGTGATCCAAAACAGGCGTTCAAAATGTCAAATGAAAGCTAATTTTTTTACCAATATAACCTTTTAAAAATATTTGTCATAGTATAAATATTTAATGAAATAATTGAAAAAATGTATAATACAAATTATAGACGATCCTCTTTCAATTGTAACATCATTAATGTCTTTATAAACACATCGACTATTGAGATTCAAGAATGTAAGAAAATAATACGACGTAATTTCTACTTTAAATCTCGAGTGTACTAGACGATTACCACCTTCTTCAGGGAAATTTTATAGCCAAATCTTAGATGTATCATTCACTAATCGCCATTTTAGAATCTTATCAATAAAACATATTTTTATGTAACCATTGTAACAGACCGATCTAATAATGTGATTTATTTTTATTTTTAACCATTTTAGACAGTATTTTACAAAATTAATATGTTACTACTACCTTATTTTTGTTTCATTAAATTTTAAATGAATACTTTCGTCTGTGAACCCCGACTGAATCGGTCTGACGCCATAGTTTAACAACAATATTTTGTCTACTTCGCTAACAGTAGAAGGTTTCATATTTTGTACTTATAAAAAAAAACCTTACAAATCACAAAAAAAAAAATTAAGAAACAATCACACAAAACCCCTTAAAAAAGAAAAATACTAAGTTAACATAATTTTTATTAATTAATAAACTTTGGAAACAAACACAAAAACCACTTAAAAAGAAAAAATATTGATTTAACCTTAATTTAAATAAAATCACATAATTTATATTAGCTGTTATACTTTGGAAACAAAAATAAAATGGTCAAAACCTTTACATATCAACTTCTTTTCCTCATTTGAAAAAACTCCTAGAAATCTTGATTCCTTCTTACAGTCACCGTATAATCATGGGTGACTTAATACTTGCCTCCTCAAAAAGACCCATCGCTCTTCGTCTCTAACTAATATTACTGCTTGTAATAATCTTTCAATTCTTCCACTAAGTGCCAAGAAGTGAAGAAGTAGAGTTTTGAAAATGGTGAGCCATTCAAAACTCTACTTCTTCACTACTTGACTTGATTCTTGTTTTGATCACATCGCTAACCATGGTCAATGCTCAGCTGAAGCCTTTTCCTACCATTACCTAATTTTCCTTTCTGGACGTTTGAGTGGATATAAAATTCGGCTACAAAAGCTTAAATTTTTATGCAACGTGTTTTTGGTGGGATTTACATTGACGGTCTTTGCGAGGATGTGAGAAATATAGATTGGTCTCCCCTGTTTGCATCCACGTCAGTCGACGAGTAAGTAAAATTTTCACAACTAGTGCAGCTATTATGACCTTTGCAAAAGCATTTGCCGGCGCCGTGGCTGACAGATGACATTAAAAAGTTGATGATCAAGAAGGTTACGGCAAAGTCGAAATTTAAACGTCTGCACTGATGTAAATAGGGTCAAATAAGCCGCAATCCTCAATCGCTGTAATAAAGTATGTAGGAATGCAAAGCGCCAACACATTCAAAACTCTGTCCAAAATGGGGACCCATCCAAAGTTTGGAATTTTCTAAGATCATGGGGGGTTGGTAAAACACAACAAGAGTCAATATAATGAATTGTATACGGCATACAATCGATTTCCTCGAATGCAGTAGGAAGTGACTGTATCAGTCGCAAAATATTACTGTCCGTGCTGGACTTAATCCTTCCCGTCATTTGCCACATCCTCAACTTTTCTGTATCTACCGGTGTCTTTTCTAGTTCGTAGAAAGACGCTCAAATTATTCCATGACCAAAAAGTCCAACCCCACATCCTTCTCTGAATTCCGTCCAATATCCGTGTTACCATTCCTATCCAAAGTCCTAGAACAGTTAATCCACAATCAAATTAGTCTTTTACTATCCAAAAATAATCTCCTCAACCCCTTTCAGTCCAGTTTTCGTCCTGGTCACAGCACTAATACAGCGCTTCTGAATGTTACTGAAGATACTAGGTCAGCCATGGAAAGCGGTAATGTAACTGTCTTGGCATTACTTGATTTCAACAACGCTTTTGATTTCAATGTTTTTCTTAGCATCCTATGCTCTCTTAATGTATCTCTATCGGTGATTGACTGGTTTCGTAGTTACCTGTTTGGTCGCCGGCAACGTATATGCATCGGAGATACATCATCTTCGTGATAGTACTTCTGCCAGGGTACCACAGAGTGGCATTTTATTCCCTTTACTTTTCGTAATATTACAATAAATTTCCGGGAAGAAAGGCGTAATAGCTTGTACAGAATAAAATCTCTTATGATTAGTTCGTATTAAATGTTTACGTTTTTTTGTGTAATGTTTCTTAGAGTAATGCAATAATACATAATTTAGTCATAAGAGAATTTTCCATTCAATAAAGCTGTTATTGTCATTTATTCCATTGAAATATTGTATTAAAAATATGAAAAAAATTAGAGTGATAGACTGATACTCAGAGAAGCCAAAAATCAAATAACATTAAAAAGGGCGTAACCGGTGTTTACCGCTTTATTGCCCGGGGCCAGCGACATATGTACATAATTATGTCTAGCGATAAGTTTCGAAATAAAATTGATTGAGTCAGGCGTTACTTTGCGGAAATCCATTTTAAAATTTGAAAATGAAAATAATATATCTAGTTTTAATTTCCGCGAATATTAGTGGGTTGCAGGTATGCACCTCCCTCCCGCCCGCTATATTATGCACATGCAAGATTACAAGGCAAAAGCAAGGAATATATGCACATGCAGGAAGGCAAAGCAAACCCAACACCACCACCCCCCACCACCACCACCTTCCACTCACACCCACACATACTCGCGGAAATTAAAACTAGATATATAATTTTCATTTTCAAATTAAAAATGGATTTCCGCAAAGTAACGCCTGACTCAATAAATTTTATTAATTTCAACTATTGAAAAAATCCTTTAATTATCTCCTTTACTATTCACCTCACACTACCCACTTAATTAAGTACAGGCCCAAAGTAATAGGCCCAATTGGTCCTCCGCTACTCAGCTCACTATACAGAACTAAATATTTCAGCCCGGGTTTTGGTACAATTCCAGATCTGCCCGTGGCGTTACCATAACTTCTATGAATTACAAATAAAGTGGCTAAGCAGATTGTGCGTTGCACTGCCTTAGATGGGGATACAATTTTGGCGTGATACGTTTTGCATGTGTGCTTGATACCAACCACGGTAAACAGCACACATGATGCAAAATTTGTAGTAAAACTGTGAAGGTGAGAAAAAAAGGTGCAAAAAAATACAACCGACTTCCACACAAAACAAAAAGTACAAAATAACTTTAATTTCGGAACTCGGTGTTTGTGGTTAGTTTTTCGTTTTTGAACACCGACTTCCGAAATTAAAGTTATTTTGTAGGTACTTTTTGCTTTAGTTCAGCAGTGGACGGCATTTGGTTGAGACAAATGTTACTGAGGGACAATGTAACATTATAATGGTGAAAGAATTTTTAAAATCAGTCTATTAGTTTTTTAACTTATTCGTTACAAACAAAACTACAAATCTCTCCTGTTTATATTATTAACATTAATATTATAAACAGAAGAGATTTGTAGTTTTGACATAGAATCTGATCCGTATGTGGTCGCAATCCTCGGGAGTGAGGGAACGACAAAGAAGAAGATGAAATCCTCAAGTGTTTGTAATTCATAAAATACCAACAATAACCAGCAATCGCGAATCGATCGTATGTCCCAATATTTGGTCATTTTAATTGTATTCAATGCGTGTTTTACGATATCGAGCAAACAATTTTTTGTACATATAAAGCAATGAACCGCGCCTTCTTTTGGTTTGTAGAGAATATGGGATTTTATGAATTACGCAATTGGGGTGTTGGTTTCATTGTAAAAGGTAAAGTAAGGTAAGGTAGGCTTTTGTAAGGTTTTAGGTTTAAGTAGTGTTAGTGGTGATGAAATTAATTACACAAAGTAATGCCTAGCTGGGTTTGAACCCGCGACCTACAATTCGTAAGTCGGGGCCGTTACCACTCGGCCACCACTGCTCTCACAGTGGAATTATCTATACTAATATTATAAAGCTGAAGAGTTTGTTTGTTTGAACGCGCTAATCTCAGGAACTACTGGTTCGAATTGAAAAATTCTTTTTGGGTTGAATAGACCATTTATCGAGGAAGGCTTTAGGCTATATATCATCACGCTTAGCCAATAGGAGCGGAGCAGCGACAAATAAAGTTTTAAAATCGGGGATTCCACGGGGACGAAGTCGCGGGCAGCAGCTAGTCGTAAATAATAGTGGAACGATTTCTACTTGGTACTGAATAGCTGTGAGTGATTTTATTATTTCTTGATTCCTGTCTTTACGGTTAAAAAGGACGCTTTTCACGGCTTATCATAATAATCTCTTTTATCTTTTAGATTCGCTTCAAAAGTAAAACTGTTTTCATAGACATCCCACAAAAAGGACTTTTATAAAAACATTATTTAAAGCTACGACTATTTAGAAAAACGATTCACGTTTAGAAATTTATCTAGGTACAAGAATAAAACAACTTTAACAGAAACGGTTTATTTTTTTTATTTCTGTCTGAGTGCCAGTACAAACAAGGGTTATTGTATACAGTTTTCAGGTGAGCAGTAATTTCATGTAAAATACTAGTATTCAGCTTCCTTGGTTAGACCATGAGCCGACCATAGAGTATCATATCAAAAGAAAGGAAAAGTTTTTTCATAAGCGCAAAGCATGACGAACATGAAAAAAAAATACAAAAGTTGTGCAAGTTCGGGAAATAGACGTCATATTCGCGTAAAACGGCCATCACTCAGCATAATGCTGGGACACATGTGCGACATAGAGACACAGCGCTGATTTTTAGCTAGCATCTTATTGGTTCTCCTCCATAGCAAACGACCAGTTGGAACATGCACTTGGTTTCCGATACATCATGTGTGACCCTATCTATGTTTCAGTAGGATTATAAATAAATAAATAATAATTTAATTAATTAATTAAAAAAATTAAATACTTTGAACTGCTCTCAACAACAAGCCATTCCCAAAAATGTCACGGTATTATCCAGTAACTGGGTTGTTACTGGAAAATACGGGGCAAGACTGGTGTCAGTTTGTCTGGATTCTGAATATCCGGACGGTCAAAGTTCCACGAATTATAGCCGGGACCGGCAGCATCAGTATCTCGGTTATTTTAATATTGTCACCCATCCATGAAACGACCGCAGCAAGCGTTGCTTGATCTTGAACATCGAACAATGTGACACGAGCATTGAATGTGACGGCAACATTTATGGACATAATAGCAACCGTTATCGAGTTTCTTGTCCGTTCTTCTCCATAAGAATCTACCTTTGCGAATGGACGCTAAAGTCACTTTATTATGTTAACTGTGAATGATGACGTTCAAAATTGCCCTAATTGAAATAAACGTTTTGATGACTTTGAGCTTTATTGGAAACTAGCTGCTGCCTGCGACTTCGTCGCAGTTCGCATTGGTCTTAGCGTAATGATATAGCCTATAGCCTTTCTCGATAAATGGGCTATCTAACACTGAAAGATTTTTTCATATCGGACCAGTAGTTCCTGAGATTATCGCGTTCAAACAAACAAACTCTTCAGCTTTATAATATTAGTATAGATAGGCTGAGCAAATGACTGATGAGTTTCGTCTGTAAGCCTTATGGTTATCTTACGCAGTGGTCTTTTCGGCCTGACAAGTGTAAGTAAATCCTGTGGTAAACTATAACCGTCAGTTGCCTGTGTCCCCATGGCCGTGAGAAGGGTTGTGTCCCGGTAACTGATGGGTTCCTGTCACTCCACGTCTGTTTGCCTGGCCGTACATGACGCGAATTTGAATCCTGGGATCTGTTCGCGGTAAAAATGGTTCTTAACATTACATCGAGAAGATATTACTACGTAGTATAAAACAAAGTCGCTTTCTCTGTCCCTGTATCCTTATGTATGCTTAGATCTTTAAAACTACGCAACGGATTTTGATGCGGTTTTTTTAAATAGATAGAGTGATTCAAGAGAAAGGTTTATAGGTATAACAAATGCATATTATAGTAGAGAAAACATAAATATCTACGTTGCACCGCGCGAAGCCGGGGCGGGTCGCTAGTCTAAATCTTCTATTTAAATATATATAACTCAAAAGTGACTGACTGACTGACATAGTGATCTATCAACGTACAGCCCAAACCACTGAACGGATCGGGCTGAAATTTGGCATGCAGGCAGATGTTATGATGTAGGCATCCGCTAAGAAAGGATTTTGATTAAATCTATCCCCTAGGGGATAAAATAGGGGATGAAAGTTTGTATAAAACTTAGTCAATTATAAACCGATTGGGCTGAGAGTTCAAAATCGGGGGTAAAATAACTATTCCACGCGGACAAAGTCGCGGGCAGAAGCTAGTAATACATATGACCCAAAATAAAAGATTGTTTCCTGTATTTTACAAGTTCACATTAGACTAATTTTAACAGAAATTTCGACAGAATCGTTCCAGGAGATTTGAAAAAAATTGGCTGTAACAGATAGACAGATAACCTAGTTATCATATTAGGATTCCAATTTTTTAGGATGTACAGAACCTTAAAAAGTAATAAAATAATACACAAAAATATGAATACTATGAAAAATTTCATCTTTTCAATGAAAGAAAGTTGAAAATCGTTCCACTGAAAGCTTTTAGAGTTTCCACTTGTAACATAATACAAAGTATGTTTGAATTATTATTGTATTCGAATCTCTTTACTATTATTTTTATGCAAGGAGTTTTTGTGTAATATTTAAATAAAGAAAGTGTTGTTTTATTCATATAGATTTGATATTTGATTTCGCAAAGATTTCTTTACCGGCTCTGATTCTATTTATAGTTTTATTTATTTAATACTAGCTTTGGCCCGCTATTTCGTCCGCAATACTTAGAGTCTAGTATTTCTAAATGGTAAATTGTAGCCTTTATTTTAAGTTAGGCATCTAGCAATAGAGCGGGTAGCAAACATACAGACAGACAAAATCTCTAAAATAAAGAAATCGATCCTGCTACAATTTTACTATATGTATAGATTTACTGATCGCATTTCACTGTCATTAGAACGTCATTGACAGTTGTTATCAGTAATCAGAAGGCAGGAAATCTGAAAATATCATGGTATTACCCAGTTACTGGGTTTGAGAGGTCAGACAGACAGTCGCTCCGAGTAGAATACTGGTAGATATTCAGATGCATCCAGTAAGACTGGAAGTATCGATTCCAACATATTTAAGAAAAAGCTAAACAGGCAGATTGGTAACTAATTTACTGTTTGAAATAAAAAATATCATTGTTACGTAGTAAGTGCTTCAAAGAGACTTCAGCGTAGAAGGCGCCCGCCAAGGTTGCGGAATAGGGAACATGCAATATTTTCATCTTGCTTTCATTTAAAAGAATTCCGTGTAAAATAGACCACAAAAAATAATAATAATACGCTTTAATGTACTTACCTATTGCCAAAATTGCTATTAAAAACTGACAGTTTTTCTTTTCTCGCGAAAACGGACGAGTAGTCACTCCTGTCTGCCAGAGATCATGAACTGTCATGTATTAAAATTTAAGTTCGTCTTTTCGTTGTCATAACACCAGTGACGTCACTAGACACTGATTGTTTACATTCCTTTTCACGTTATATTAGTTCGTAATAGTTGTTAAAAATCGAAATTAACAACAATAAAAACATTGTAGTGGCCCTTCTTTTATAATATTTTATCATTTCAATAGCAAAATTTTCATGAATTCTGAAATTTCATTTTACCAAAGAGTCACCGCGGCCCTAAAACTTAAAGGGCATTAGGAGGAACACGCTTGGGTTTTAGTCATTTAATGACTTCCCAACCATAAAAAACGTAGTAAGTATACACACTTTGTACCTTATAAGATACATAATGCATTAGTTGGTAGCAAGAAATAAAGTCTCCATTTTATCACGTTTTGATGTACAATATCAAGAAAGTTCTTTAGACAACATCATAGAACTTACTCTACTCCTAACTATGTAGCTAGCTAAACACAATAGTGTCAACACATACGATCGAGTCGCACAGTTAGACAAGTCGACTTGTGTGATTGACAAGTACATTTGTTGCCCGACTAACGTCCATGTGGGATTGGACAATGTTGTAGACATACATTGACTTTTGCATGTATCCCAATCAATATAGGTACATTAAAGGAAATCAAATCATATAGGGTAAAACCGGGATAGATGCCCCAGTAGTATAGGTACCCCGATCCTAATTACTCTAGTTTAGCGGATGAATCGCATGCTATTTTATTTGTGTATCGGGAGAATTTCCAACTATCACTAAGTGGACTGTGTCTCATGTCTCTGTGCGGTTGCATGGGAAGGCAAAGTGCGATCAAAGTTTTTTCGGGATAGATGCTCTGTTTTTCAGCGGATCGTCTATCCTTAATGTAATTTATATGGACTAGGCAACTATGCCATATATGGGATAAATTTCCCAAAACTTAGAGGTCCGCGAAAATCGCTAATGCTCTGGAAATATCAAAGATTATGTTTTTTACTTTTCATAAATTTGTAGATAAAAATTCAAAGTACTAACCAGTTATAACTAAAATATTTTGATTTTTGCAATGGGAGATATAAAATGATTTCAAAAAGTGGGACATCTATCCCTACGTTTATTTGAGTAAACAGGTAAAAATTGGGAGGAATAATTACAGGGTAATGTGTCTTTCGTTACAAAATAACAGCGGTACGGGACGATCATCAAGGTTCGCTTCAACGCTTGCGGAGGTCGGTTTGTGGATGGGTAAGCATTTTAAACGAGTACGAGTAATACGGTAGAGAGTAAATAGCAGTGGTGGCCGAGTAGCAACGGCCCCGACTTACGAATTGTAAGTCGCGGGTTCAAACCCAGCCTAGTGCTTTGCTTTGTGAAATTTATTTCATCACCACTGCTCTCAAAACGGTGAAGGAAAACTTTGTAAGGCAACCGGCATGTCCTAAAACCAAAAATTCGAAGACATGTAACATTCACCAACCCGCACTGGGCCCGCGTGGTGGATTACGGCCCATTCCCTCTCCTAGAGAGAAGGCCTGTGTCCCAGCAGTGGGAACATTAAAAAACGGTTGATTATGTTTATGCTTAAGCATCTTATATAGGTAGTATATCGAGAAAATGCCTCCGAAAACTCATTATCTGGCTTTCATTGTTGGCTGAACTTTGACAGTCGTTATAGATTGTCAGAAGCTAGAAATCTGATACTGGGTTTTGAAGGCCAGATAGTCAAAACTACGCAGAAGGCTGGTATTCAGCTGAATCTGATCTGGTTAGAAGCAGACCCCAATGTAGCTGTGCAAAGACTAGGCAGATGATACAATATGTTGCGTTACCACTAGGTTACAAAGTTAATGCGGAACCCCGGTCAATGATTGCTCGGGTCGTTTTGGATTGCTAACTTCACTGACTTTTAAAATTGGCGTCGACTTTTCCAAGGATTCGGATGTTTTGTACCATTTTCAAAACGGGTGTTTTTTTTTTGGATGGGAAATCATCAAATGACTTTTCCCGCTCTGGGCGGAGCGGAAGGGAGTGGCAGACTCTTACTGACTAAAATCTACCCGTGATCCTTCTAGTGCCCTTTGTGTTCCAACTAGTTCCAAGGCCGCAGTATTAATTATTTATTTATTTAAACTTTATGTACATGGGCGGATTTAATGCAACAAGGCATTCTCTACCAGTCAAGGCAATCACAAGGCAAGGCAGTGATAAGGCAGTGACTCTTTCGAACAAATTCTGCAACCCTAGCTGGCACTGACCTTATGGTGCCCCATCTTATTAGCTTACAGCTCTTTGAGGCGCGCGTGGAACACGACACGCCGTCGACTCGGGCCTGGTTGCTATCGGACGGCGAGCTACCCATAGCTCGCCGTCCGCAGGCCTGCGCTTACGATGGTCGGGAATCGCCCTGCGTTTGCCGGCCCGGGGCGTCTTCTTTAGAAATTTCGGACCTGGACATCATTTTTTTTTCGGATACCCGTTTTTATCGGATATTTTCAGTTATGGATATTGACACATAATGTTAAATTACGGATAGTGTCTCATTTAGACTCCGCCCCTATCAGAAACTATCCGACAATTTTGTATAAGATTCCGTTATGATGACACTACACCACGGAAGACAGGATCCAAGTTAAAATGCTGCCTTCCTGTCATCAATACCCCCGTTAATTTCGGGTTCCCTAATTATACATCGAACAATGAGCCTTCGCGCTGCCCATGATTCGAGCTTATAGTCATTCGCGATTTTGATGCATCGAAGGACAGAACTGTCGAACTCATAATTTATCGATTCAAGTACTATCGAGTAAACGTTTTCGAGTAAGTGTTATTCGATTTCAAGTAGGGAACCCGTTAATTTCTTACCTGATACCGATGAAGTGAAAGGATGTTTTGATATCTTTTTTGGCGACTTTGGTTTTGTTTTACGGCTTGTAATGTGATACGAGTGGCTGTGGGAGCTTGTGTCGTGGATGTGGGTTTGATGCAGGATGGGGCAGGGATTTTGTTTTTATTTTGTGAGAGGTAGCTTGATTTTCTCGAGCGGGTTTAATGTCCGGGATACGACAAAGAGGAGTAATGATCTATTATCTTATACCTATATAAATTCTCGTGTCACAGTGTTAGTTATCATACTCCTCCGAAACGGCTTGACCGATTTTTATGATGATTTTATTTGCATATTCATATATATATTTTTTTAATATTTATATGGCAAAACAACGTTTGCTGGGCCAGCTAGTATTAGCTAATTTTAGATTTAACACTGCTGCCACCTGTGCCTCTGGTCGTGTTGCAATAGTGGTTCCCCATATGCGATTAAAGCCTTGGTGTTACTATAATGTATAAGCTATATCGGTGTTAAGTTTGATCAAAAACAAACAACGGAAAGACAGGTTAGACATCGACTTCATAGTATATTGTTCACCAACGATGTTCTAACAGATCTCATCAATATTTCACATTTTATCTTTTCTTTTACTAATAGAAAACATGTGACCAAAGTTATCAAATTGGCATTTAATAGCCACGAATAATTTAAATGTTTTAGTAGAAACAGCAAATAATTCTTCGGTCAAAGACTTTCTATACAACCAAAAGACAAAACCTATCAATGAACAAAAAACCCGCTCTTTTTTCTAAAACTTTTACACATGAGCGCACGCGCCGACCAGCTGTTCTCACCCTCTGACGCAAAAACTCCCATACACAGCCTAAAAACATTCCTTATAATCAATATTACAATAGACAGTATAACGAGAAAGGTGTGCGGAACTTTTTTAGTCTGTGAAGTAAGTTTAACGGTCCCCGCCACCTGTTATGACGTCATGTGTCAGGTGCAAAGGTGAGAGGGAAGATTATGCCGCTATACGCGTCTCTTTCTAACAGCGATTGCACCTGTATTTTTTATTCTTTTGTATTAGAAAGATGTTAGTTTTTTTTATAGTTTGTGGTAGTATGATGGTTGCTTACTAATATGGATTGTGACTAAATAATAGTGAAAGATCTGTGACTTGTAATCCGTACTTCAAATGATCGGTGTCATATATTACTAGCAGCGCCCCGCGGTTTTACCCACGTAGTTCCCGTTCCCGTGGGAACACGGGGATAAATTATAGCCTATGTTACTAAGGGTGAATGTAGCAGTATGGTGAAAGAATTTTTAAAATCGGTCCAGGAGTTTTTGAGTTTATTCGTTACATACAAAAATACAAATCTTTCCTCTTTATAATCTTATATATAAAATTCTCGTGTTACAATGTTAGTTACTCCTCCGAAACGACTTGACCGATTTTTATGAAATTTTATATGCATATTCAGTAGGTCTTTTTTTTTTTGGATGGGACATCATCAAATGACCCCTCCCGCCCTGGGTGGAGCGGTAGGGAGTGTCAGACTCTTACTGACTAAAACCCACCCGTGTTCCTCTTGTGCCCTTTGCGTTCCAGGGCCGCGGTAACTCTTTCGAACAAATTCCGCAACATATTCCCATAGTCATAGTCCTCCATGTACATAAATAAATAAATATTCAGTAGGTCTAAGAATCGGCTACTATCTATTTTTAATACTCTAATTTTTGTTTTTTCTTTTATATATAACAAAACAACGTTTGCTGGCTCAGCTAGTATTATTATAGATATAGATACTCGTAGTAACACAAATTAAGAGCAGACAACTGAGATGCTACAATTTGACAATTATGCGACACCGAACCATGCGTTTTCAATACAAATAGATCAATTTGAAATACATGTCACCATGTCGTTTGTCTGCCAGGGCCTTCATATTCGTGGCAGTCGCAAGGATGAATACAAAATCGTAGTCTGAAAACAGGGTATTTGACAAAAAAAAAATCTAATTAGTCCGCCAGATAGATTTCCAAAAAATATTGGACACGTAAATAAAAAACGATGACGGTATAGTGCGTAGAATACTCATGTGACGTCACTACTCGCTATAATTTCTACCATGAAGTGACGCCACAAGCCCCCAACGCCTGATCTTTGATGGTTTTTATCTTCATCAATTTTTATTGATTTGATAAAGCAAAAAATACTTGACAAATATTTTTTGGATATCCATTTGACGGACTAATTAGATTTTCTTAGTCTAATACCCTATTGTAAGTCAGAACTTAGAATTTCGCTATTCTGGATACTATATCTACCACTCTAGCCTCTGTTTAGCCTTTTCCCAAATGTATTGGGGTCAGCTCCAAGTCAAACCGGATTCAGCTGAATACCAGTATTTTATACATGGTGCGGCTGCCTACCAGACCTCCACAACCCACTAACTGGGTAACACGGTACTTCTTGGCAAGACTGGAGTCAGATTTACTGGCATCTGAAAATCCGTAACGACTGCCAAAGATCTACAAATTACAGCCGGTACCAACAGCTTAGCGTGCTTTCCGAGGCACGGAGGAAACTCGGTATTTATAGAACTTTGCATTGTCCTCACATATAGAAGCGACCAAAGATGTAACCAAGGTTATGTAATACAGAACATGATTTAAAAGAGTGTCCGTGGAGTTTCTTGCACGTTCTTCTCCATAGAGATCTACGCTTTGGAACGTGCAGATAGCTTCACCTTTTTCGACTTGACAATTCAAAAGTGCCTGTAAAGGGTTTAATTTAAATAAATCCTTTGAATTTTGAATTTTTGTATCTGAAGATGGTCACCCATCCACAGACCAACATTGGCAAGCGTTGCTTAACCTTAAAGATTGATCCGTGCGGCTATTAGTCTTTAGCTACGAGCTGCTGCTTTTGCTAGAGTGACATATACACTCCAGCAAAGGTGCTTATATTAACCAGATAATTCACATCCCCTATTAACTTCCCTACACTAAACCGTTACACTCAAACTTGCAAATTTTCCCAGTTAAGTGCGAGTTAATGCAAAAGCTTGCAATATTTCACGTGCCCTGCAATATGGTAATCGCTGGCAGAATATATCAGCTGCTTCGAGCAGTTATAGTTGATAACACAGAGGGTGAGGAGCTCGTGGCTAAATTATAACAGCCGCACGGGTCGATCTTCCAGGTTAAGCAACACTTGCCGAGGTTGGTCTGTGGATGGGTGACCATCTTTACATAATGAGACTTCTCCTTGCCTCGGAAAGCACGTTAAGCCGTTGGTCCCGGCTGTCATTTGGAGATCTTTGGCAGCCGTTACGGATTGTCAGAAGCCAGAAAATCTGACACCAGTCTTGCCAAGAAGTACCGTGTTCCCCAGTTAATGGGTTGTGGAGGTCTGGTAGGCAGCCGCTTCACGTAAAATACTGGTATTCAGCTGAATCCGGCTTGACTGGGAGCCGACCCCAATGTAGTTGGGAAAAGGCTAGGCAGATGATGAGTAGCGACAGCCGACAGGTGCAATGCTGATATTAAATAATGTCTTTATATACAACGTTCCAACCAGCATTTGCAATGTAAGCGCAAAAAAATATGCTTCTTTACGACATCACATCAGAAAGCTCTAAAATTATCAGTATTTCTCTATTATATTATGCACATAATTATATAAATCTTTCTTTTGAATGTATCTATTAAAAAAAAACTGCACCAAAATCCGTTGCGAAAGTAGTTTTAAAGATCTAAGCATACATAGGGACCGACATACAGCGTGATGCGACTTTGTTTTATATATTACTATGTAGTGATAGTGATGATGAAAACATCTTCAGGATTGCAATGTGGAAACTTTAACAGTTGGTTCTGATTCTGAGAAGAACAACGGCTTAACGTGCTTTCAGAGGCATAGAACAACTCAGTATATTAAGATGGTCACCCATCCACAGACCAACCTTGGCAAGCGTTGCTTAACCTTGAAGATCGATCTGTGCGGCTGTTATTCTTTAGCCACGAGCTCCTGTCAGCTGTCAGTAGGGGATCTATAAAAAACTATAAGATTTTATAGACATAGGAATTATCGCCTGACCAATTTCACAAGATTTTAAATCAACAATCTGACAATACAATACGTATAACAATGTTTAAACCTACAAAATAACAACAGTAGTTACTGTATTATGAAACTTGAAGCACCATCATAACATTCTCTATCTCGATGACGAAAAGGCGAAGTTTTTATAGTGGCCATAAACTGAGCGATGAGTGACAGCGGCTCAGGGCCGAAGAGATATACGAGGGTTGCTAGGTGAGGGACATTTGGTATTTGTACGAGAAATGTGCTTCTTGTATTATTGGCCAGCGCCTCAAGAGTCCATCGTGCAATTGCTTGAAAAACTTTATATTTAAGAAACCAAATAAAATCAAACTTTATTCACAGAACCAAAAAAAAATCCTAGTAAAATCTATAAATGTTTTCCATACTATTACCTAAATGTAAAATGATGGTTCAAATTGAGCAGTTTTTGTGTGAAAACGTAACAAACATTGACCAATCAAACTTTCACATTGAATCAAAAGTCAACATTCAAAACGTTTATTTCAATTAGGCCATCAACGGCACTTTTGAACGTCATTGTTTACGTTAAAATAATACAGTGCCCTACCCTAGTATCCATTCACAAAGGTATATTCTTATGGTGGAGAATGGACAAGAAACTACATAGTTACTAGTTAGTCTTTTCAAATAAATGTTTTACTTTTTTTTTTTTGAAGACATGTGACATTCACCAACCCGCACTGGGGCCGCTCGGTAGATTACGGCCCATTCCCTCTCCTAGAGAGGAGGCTTGAGTCCCAGCAGTGGGAACGTTAAAAGGCTGATCATGCTTCATGCAAATGTTTTACTATGTTTGGTACACAAAAAATGTATTTAATATATGATGAGCGGACAATGCTTCCAGAGTATACTACTTATACAGTATGTTAACTAACAGAGGGCGTTCCCGTTAACCCACAATAGTATAGCATCCATATATTATAAAAAAAATATTACCATTCGAAAACAAAATGTTTTCATTTTTTTTAATATTAAAATATTCACTAATATGTTAAATTTATATACTGTATAACCAAGTATTACTAGCAGAAGTTAACGTATTCATTTTCTAAATAAGTACCTACATGGTACTCGTATATTTACAAATATTGCAAATATTGGTAGAATAGGATATAGTACAAATAAAAATACGATGTAGTTTCCAACGCTGGCAACCCCACACGTTCCGTATGATCCGCGACTTGCCTGCATCGTCACGAGCGCTATTTTTATTTCTTCCATATTATTATAGCGAATAAAAACTCGCCCATGTATTATCATGTTGTGGAACCTATGAGGAAAAAGGCGGAAGTCTTTTTTGTCTGGCCAATAAATTATATACGTAGGTTATCACTCTACTAGAAAGCAGTGGCTGATATATATAATTATGTAAAACAAGGGAACCTCAGGCCTAGTGTTACTTGTTGCGGAATTTGTTCGAAAGAGTCACCGCAGCCCTGGAACGCAAAGGGTACAAGAAGGATCACGGGTGGGTTTTAGTCAGTAAGAGTCTGACACTCCCTTCCACTCCGCCCAGAGCGGGAGAAGTCATTTGATGATTTCCCATCTAGAAAAAAAGGCCTAGTGTTACTTACTATTCTAATGAATAAAACACGGTTTGGATAATACTTCGTACTTATTTAACAAAGCATATTTTCCGTATTCGTAATTCAAAATACTCTCTATTCTTTTGCCAGAGACTTCCGAAGTTTTTTTAACAAATTAAAAAAAAACATTTAAAATATAAATTGTATGTATAAGAAAATAAATAAAGAGAATAATAATAAGCAAACTGTATTATGATTAAATTCCAAGTTTAACAAATTATTTTTGGTTACCAGGTTCATATCAAAATATAAATAAATCGTTCCCAGAAACTACTATTAGAGCAGCGCAGTAAACGACTACAAATTTTAATTTGTGCGCTCTAGTTGTCCGTACATGTAGAATAGAATAGAAAAACTTTTATTCAGAACAGACACAGCACAACGGTTACAAACACAAATTACAGGAGAAGAAAAGTACAGAATGCGCCGAGTGTGTCCGAACCGAAAGGGTTACCACCTCAGCATTTGCTGGGCGTCAGACACCCAGCGCTGGTTTTCAGTTGGCACCCCGCAGTGACGCACGGACGAGGGTAAATAAAAATATATAAGTACTTGAACTAAATTAAGATGTTTATGTACTGAATTTGATAAAAATACGTAAATAAAACATATTTATAAATAGATAGCATAACACGTAACGAAAAAAGTTGCCACATTGGTTAAAAATTACAAATTCCATAATACCCACAATACTCGCAATGTTAGAGTGCACATCAGCCGATGTTTAATTTAGAAGCGCAGTCCCGGGCGGTGGGGCGGTGCTTACCAAATATACCGATATTAACATTTTATGTAAGTACAAGGTTTTAATTACAAATAGGTCAAATTTATTTTAAGGGCCGGTCGATGCGAGGACACTTTGGGTAGGCCCGTGATCAACAGGACGAAGATGGTTTTAAATAAAAGAACCTCTAGACAAATACATGCTATCAGTCAATCTTTATTTGTGAACACAGGTATTACAATAAAGGTCTTATGTATACATTTTGTCGAGCTCTATGTTCTACCAATGAATCTGATGTACAAATATATTAGATGCTTTTTTTAGTATTTAATCTGAATCCATATTATTCAAAGTCAAATTCAAGTAAATAATGTCAATTCTTTCTTCTTTCTTTCTTTAGGATTTACTCCTGTATCGTGGGTGCGTTCGCAAACATGAAAACTCACAAACACAAGATACTCAGACCCGGAAATATTATCTGTAGGCCATACAAACATTTGTTCCGTGCGGAGATCGAACCCGCGATACGTAGCGCAGCATCGCTCAATAACTGCGCCTACCGTGTCAAATTAGGTAAATATACTAATGAGTAATTAGTCAATCATAATTTATTTTGACATACATGTCAATGGTAAATTATATAATACTAGCAGCGCCCCGCGGTTTCACCCGCGTAGTTCTCGTTCCCGTGGGAATACGGGGATAAAATATAGCCTATGTTACTCAGGGTGAATGTAGCTTTCTAATGGTGAAATAATTTTTGAAATCGGTTTTGTAGTTTTTGAGTTTATTAGTTACATACAGAAATACAAATCTTTCCTCTTTATAATATTATTATTATTAGTAATATTAGTATAGAGTATAGATAGAGATTAAAGGGCTGGTAATGTAATATTGTATCATTTAAAAATTCTTCTATACTACAATATCAGCTACAAGGTTTGTGTAACAGTTCAAAATGTACCGAATTTATGTGTGCTAATGTTTTGGGGATTCTGTATTTACTGTAAAATCATTGCTGAAATCATTTCAATTAGCTATTTATCCGGTTTTTATTTACTTTAGGACATTGCCATCCAGCAGGTGGCGCTATTGTCAGTGTTTTGGGCACCTATCCCATTGCCAGCGATGCGGATGAATGTTTCGATGCCCGATGGGTTCTTCCCCTCCGCCATTTTATCCCTGTTTTGCATAATTATTAATTTTCTTTTTTCATTAGCTTATGTACATACTACTAGCTTTTGCCTCTTGTTTCACTCGCGTTACTATAGATTTTCGAAAAAACTGTCACTATTACCGTCGTTAATCAAAATCAGTACCTACTAGTAACAAACAAACTCACTTTCACACTTATAATATTAATTACGATGTCATTTAATATTTAAATACTGGAATTAAGCTGAATCCGGATTGACTGGAAGCCAAATTCAATATTGTTGGCAAAAGGCACGCAGATGATGACATTACCTTATCATATCTAAAGAATGGCGGTTAACATTATTTCTGAACAAAAACTTTAAAACCGCTAATATTGTTACACAATTTTGTTATGGCAGATAACTTTACCCCTGGAATACAGGGGTAAAGTTACTGCTAACACTAATAGCATTATTTTATTTTACGAATGGCAATGTAACATGGAATCAATCGCTGTTCTTGCTTTTTCATAAAAAAAAAAATAATTACGAGAAACAGTTACAAGGTGTTGTACACTTTAAAAAATCCAAAAGTTATTTTAATATGCAAATAACTTTTGGATTTTTGGAAGCATAAGCATAAAATCAACTTTTTAATGTTCCCACTGCTGGGACAGAGGCCTCTAGAAGAGGGAATGTTGCGTAACCCACCACGCGGGCCCAGTGCGGGTTGGTGAATGTCACATGTCTTCGAATTTTTGATTCTAGGACATGCCGGTTTTCTCACGATGTTTTCCTTCACCGTTTAATATGCCTTTTCCCAAATATCTTTGCTAATGGGAAATCATCAAGTGAATCCTCACCTCACTCTCTGGGCGGAGCGGAAGGGAGTGTCAGAGTCTAACTGACTAAAACACATCAGTGTCCGGTAAAATGGCTTCTGCGTTCCAGGGCCTCAGTAACTCTATCTGAAAACATCGTAACCATGGCAAGTTCCCAAATATCTTGGAGTCGGCCTCCAGTCAAAACTGATACAGCTGAATTGGTTCTCCTAGGCCCTAAAACTTGGTACCACGGTCTTTGCATGACTGGTATTAGATTTTATGGCTTCTCTCCGGAACTACTGGCAAAGATCGAATTATGTCAGGCAGGGCAGGTTAACTTGTTTTTCGCGGCATGGAGGAGTCTCAGTATGTCATGGAGGATCATTCGACGACACGGTTGGCGCAGTGGTTGAGCGATTGGCTGCTGCGCTACGTGTCGTGGGTTCGATTCCCGCACGGGACAAATATTTGTATGGCCTACAGATAGTTGTTCCGGGTCAGGCTGTTTGTGTATATGAGATTGTATGTTTGTTAACGCACCCACGACACAGGAGAAATTCCTAGTGTAGGGCAATGTTTTTAAGCTATTGTATAGCTTCTAACGCGGTCCTTGAGCGTGGCAACCTAATCCAGAAATTCCGTAACGAAAATAACCTAACACCGCTACGTCATTCGATCAGGCCCCGCCTTTTTAAAATGGTCGCTCGCCGTCACCGAGCCGACCCGAACGTCTGCGTTCGGAAACAATCGGTGGGACAAAGTTAAGTGAAACGTATGTGATTTACATTAGTACAGTAACCCAGGTGAACGAATCGAGACCATATCACAATGACGCAGAGTACTAAATATATAATTGCATAAGTTGATAAAAAATACTATGCAATAGCTTTACCGCGGCAGTCCCCGAGTGCCACATGTATTTTTTTTAAGAAAAAAAAAAAACATCCACAGACAAACCTCGGGAAGCGTTGCTTAACCATGCAGAACGACTCTTGGAGCTTTGTTATTATTTAACCTCGTGCTCCTCTAAATCACTCAAAAATAATATCATAATAATTCACCATGACCCTAAAACATCGCGTGTCGCATCACTATGAAACCCGGACATCCTTAGGGAGGCGATTATTTACACGTTCAATTGTTTCTGTGGGCCTCTGAGACGATATCGGGAAGTAAATGACGTTTATGCGGCTTTTCATTAGTTTATTGTGACAGTCTTGTTTATAGGTCAAGATATGGGGACGGGAATAAGGGGAATTTTAATGACACGAAGGGAAGTTTCTGACATGCCCTTGTTTAAGACTATAATAACCAATTAATCTCCTGGCCTTTTCCCAACTAAGTTAGGATCGTCTCCCAGTCTAACCGATGCAGCTGAATTCCAGTATTTACCTACACTGCCTGTATTGACAAGGTAACATGATTTCTCTTAGCAAGACTGGTGTTTGATTTTCTTCCTAACACTTGAAAATTGAACGGCGCAGCTGTTATTATTTAGAGACGTTGTGGATTCTCACGGCATCGACTTATGTCTGCGCAGACATTGAATTCTGAATAAGAAAACCGGGACAGTCGAGTCGAGTGCGAGTCAGGCTCATCACGCACCGAAGGTCCAAATCAAAATCAAAAGACATTTATTCAAACTAGGCTGAGAGCCAGCACTTTTTGAACGTCAAATTTTACATAAAGACAGTCCGCAAAACGCCCACCCGTCACCACTTCCTAGTGTTGTAGCTGGGAAGAAGAAGGGCGCATCAAACTCCCCAGCAAAACTCGTTCCGCTCGAGTCTCGATTTTTTTCCAGTATACATTATACCTACAGAAGTTCATAAACTATAAAATTAAAGTATACCAAGTAAGATTGAAGGACTTACCAAAATTTTTTAGTTGAAAAAAATGCTCTACAAATTGTCAATACTTCATCCGGAAATATAAGTTTGTAATCGCGAAAAACATTTCTTTTTATATGATAAAACTACAAATTTTTCCCGTACTTGTACTGTAAGATGTATCTCCTTGCCAAATTTCAGAGTCCTAGGTCAACGGAAAGGTTACACTATCTTCAAGGGACCCGCAGAGGAAGAGGACCTGAGATAGAGGGTCTTGACAGACAGACAGATAGACGGATAACAAAGTAATCCTATAAGGGTTTCATTTTTCTGTTTGCTTGCTGCACAGTTTATTGTTAATATGTGTAGACAATATGTAGTTTATTCAGAAGTCCATGTTTGCGCAGACATTGTAAGTCTGAAGCGTGTGGACAAACTTTTTACAAATCACAATTGCAGAAAATATTACAACCACACTTTGATAGTCCATCTAACTCCCATGTAATAAGCAGTGACCTGTCATCAAATTCCTGACACGAGAATCTAAACCATGAACATCATGCTCTGCAGTTGTGCTTGTAACTACTACACCAAAGGGTCATAACACATTATGTTTTTGTGCATCCTTTCATTAAAAGAATGTGCATATCTGAATATTTGTTAATCAATTAAATCAATCACGTCTCAAAGGCCAAACGAATTTGATGGAGATCTGCCCTGCTTGGGCGGAGCAACGCCGTGTCCTCGTCAAGGTGATCGGCGGCGCGCGGCGGCGACCTCTCGTGTCCGGCCCTGGGATGCATGGGACAGGCATGAGAAGCAGTCACCTCCTTCTGCGAAGCAGTAATGCTAGCGAAGAAGGAGGCAGACCGCGTGCGGTAGAGGGAAACCTCATGCTCCAGCCGCCGCAACAGAAGAAGATTCTCCGAATGTCGGGAAACGCAGGGTGATTCCCGGCCACCATAGGTGCAGGCCTGTGGATGGCGAGCGGTGGCAACCAGGCCCGGGTCGACGACGCGTCTTGTTCCACGCGCGCCTCAAGAGCTGTCTGCAAAGAAGATGGGGCTCCATAGGGTCAGTGCCTGCTAGGGTTGCGAAAGTTGTTCGAAAGAGTCACCGCGGGTTTTAGTCAGTAAGAATGTGACACTTCCTTCTGCTCCACCTAGAGCGGGAGAATTCATTTTACGATTGCCCATCCAGAGAAAAAATAATGGTACAAACTTCCGGCATTAAAAACTACTTCCGTGCCAATTTCATCTAAATTCGTTCACCCATAAGACAGAAAGGAACAAACAGATGAAGTTACTGCCACATTTATAACATTCATTAGGAACTAAACCATAGTGATGATATAGAGAACAGTTTGTATGTATAGGACAGGTGCACTGCCACATTCCGTGCAGCGCGCTAGTTTAATTAGTATTCTAATTCTCAAACCTCCCGTATCTTCCGCCATGTTGAATACTAACCGAATGTGACATAAATGTTAGGTACCTACGATTATCATACGATTTGGCGACTGAGTCACATACTTAAGTTAGTTTGGTGATTAAAGGTAATGTAAATTACCTTTGTAGGTAATCGCTTCATTTGAGAATAGTTTTATTTATTTATTTTTTATTTTAAGATGGATATGCTCTTGACTCTAGGTCTAGGTCGCAGGTGACAGAGACAAAGTTTACGATGGAATGAGCTTACCCAGAAGAAGCCTGTTCACTATAACTTTGAAGAGATTAGGGTTGAATATGTTCGGAAATATAAACGCAGGCAGAGAGTTCCACTCCTTTGCTGTGCGTATTATAAATGATGATTGGAAACGCTTGGTGCGAATTGATGGAGTAACAACAAGGTAGGGATGGTAACTTAAAGTGCGTCTAGATGTCCTATGGTAGAAGGGGGCTGGTGGGATGAGGTCGTGGAGTTCATGGGCACACTCACCGAAGTACAGTGTTCAAAATTAATTGTGATTAATACAAGACGTACGGAGATGCGCCACCCGTACATGCCGGTCATCCCACACACACACAACACGAATGCTCTCATTGTGCGTACAGCTAAGGAGTGGAATTCCCTGCCGGACTCTGTGTTTCCTGATATCTACGACCTGGTCGGAGTTCTATAAGACAAGAGTTATTTCTATGCAGGCCTGTAATATAGGCAATAATATCATCGCTTTTGATTAGGTGTGGTACTGGTCAAGCGCGAGATATCAATGACAATATTATTATTATAGCTAGCCTGAAATGTCCCACTGCTAGGTAGTACTTCCCTCCACTCCTTCCACTTTTCCCGATCCTGTGCCACATCCTGCCAATTCCCAAGGAAAACATCCAAGTCATCTCACCATCTGTTACGTGGTCTGCCGCGGCCCCGTCTCGATTTCAGGGCACCAATTTTGATGACAATAATCCTTACTAATATTATAAATGTGAAAGCGTGGATATTTGTTACGCTTTCACGCGAAAACTACTCAACCGATCATCATGAAATTTTGTACACATATTCTTGGAGGTATTTGAAGTAACATAGGATACTTTTTTTTTTAGGATAATTTCCGACATTCACGCGGGCAAAGCTGCGGGCAGCAGCTAGTAAAAAATAAAAATTAACTTCTGTAAAAATGTAGTGGAAATAAGTGGTTCAGTTCCGTACAAGGTGGACCACTGCCCTGGTGAAAACTGCAAGAATCTGCTGGATGCGCAGGTTTCGATATTTGAGGAAGGCTATGTCGATCACTGGATATCTTTCAGCTGAAATGCTGAAGATCTGCAATTTGCGCACACAAATTCAGATCCTTTTTTTTGCTGGAACCTATAACAGAACTGGCCAAATGTGTTATACCTAAAACCTTAAGGTTTAACAGCGTGATGTGTTTTAGTACAATAATGCAGTTGCTTCACGTCAAACATTGTCTTTACCTGAATCCGGTTAAACAGATTTATATAACTATAACAAGAAAACTCTTACAATGAGCTTCACATATTTCCAAGTAATAAAGAACTACGACTTTTTCCCATAACTCTGCAATATTTAAAGGCGGGACTAATAATAGTGACGTGACAGTAAGCCACAATTCTTGCAGGTACGTCACTAGCGTGGCGGGACGCGATACCGGCTAATCCCGTCGTTTGTGTCATTTGACGACACAGCGCGAATTAAGCGGAGTGCACACTAGCCGAATGCGAATGATTTATATATAGATTCGTTTTCGGCGTCGAGGATTTGTGTTAGTCATTGTTGTTAGGTGATATATAATCGCATCAGAAATGAGGTGATCCGTCAGAGAAGCAAGGTCATCGATATAGCCAGCTTTAGTCAGCTGAAGTGGCAGTGGGCTGGCCATATTAGTCGCAGAACCGACAACCGTTAGGGTAAACGAGTTCTAGAGTGGAGACCGCGTCTCGGCAAACGTAGTGTAGGACGTCCTCAGGCACGGTGGACTAACGATTTGCGCAGGACGGCTGGCAGAAACTGGATGCGAGCAGCCGAAAATAGATCTAAGTGGCGTGCAATTGGAGAGGCCTACGTCCAGCAGTGGACTGCAACAGGCTGTTGATGATGATGATGATATTTAATCGTCGTGTTGTTAATCCTACGATATAGTTTTTTTTTTTTGCGTGCCATGGATTCCATTCCTTAGACTATTGGGTTTTACCGTCGGGAATATAATAGTAGCAGTCGTGTATCTGGACTCGTGCCCGGTTGACGGCAATGGGAAAAAAAGCTATTGAATTGATAGTGTTCTATAGATGAATCTTTGCCAAATTTTGGAAATGCACGCGTATTATAAATATAAACGATACAAGTGCGTATGTGTATTCTTATCCTGATTCTACTTTAAAGGGCATGGAGCCTAATTGAATGTAGTTGCTAACTTTAAGAAAGTCGCTATCTTTATGTAAGTCGGTAAGTCTAATATTTTTAACAAAATTATCATAATTACAGAGAAGAGATTTTTCAAAAATTCAGTTAAGCCTTTTTTATATCTCATATTAATTTTGCTGTCCATAATTGGGCAGTGTCCTACTTTTTCGCATTCCTCACCTTTCTACCCACCACCTAACTCTGCCGGCGTACCATGACGTCTTAAAACTTGAGCCTTCCGAGCGAGAAATAGGGATGGAGCTATATAGGGTGTATAACTCCATCCCTCTTTCTCGCTCGGAAGACTCACGTTTTAACACCTCATGGTACGCCCGCTGATCTCTTGCTCAAGCGGTGGCTGTTGCGTTTGTATCGAGACTCGGCCGTGGTTATGTCACGTCGTCGTCTTATTTACTTTACACTCAAGTAATACGACGCTGACTCAGGAAGGAATAAATGCTAAATCGCTTATCTACATGCAATCATCATTTGCCTAGCCTTTTTCCCAACTGCGTATATTGGGGTCGGCTCCCAGTTAATTTTTAAAAAAGCTGGATTCAGCTGAATAGTCAGTATTTTACGTAAAGCGGCTGTCTACGAGACCTCCACAACCCATTAACTGGGGAACAAGGTACTTCTAGGCAATAATTAGTGTCAGATCTTCTGGCTTCTGACAATCCGTAACGACTGCCAAAAATCTCCAAATAACAGCAGGGACCAACGGCTTAACATGCTTTCCGAGGTATGAAGAAGTCTCGTAATGTTAAGATGGTCACCCATCCAGAAACCAACCTCAGCAAGCGTTGCTTAACCTCGAATATCGACCCATGCAGCTGTTATAATTTAGCCACGAGCTTTTTATCTACATAAAATATAACTCTTAAATTCTTAAAAAAAATATAACAACAATGATTTTTCACAAAGGCTGAAAAACGAGGACTATTTTATTTAAAACAGTTTAAATGATGGTCATTATGATATCGTTCGCAATCTTTTCCTTCACTTTCGCAATAATTTCGCTCTCGCCATTGTACCCACGACCTAACACTGATCTCTTGCTGAGCGCCGGCTGTGGCGTCTGTATCGAGACTCAGCCGCGGTTATGTCATGTCGCCTTCTTATTTATTTTACGCTCAAGGGGGGCTGATGCTGACGAATGCTGGAATAAATTCCAAGTGGCTAGTAGCAATGAGACTAAAGTTAATTTACTGTCTTGGCATTAGGCGAATACTGGCTAAATAATATCGGCCACACGATTCGAACTTTCAAGGTTCAACTTCGCTTGCAGAGGACAGTTCTTGGATGGGTGACCATCTATTACATACCAAGTTTCCTTGCCTTGGCAAAACTTTAAGCTATTGGTCCTGTTATTTGTAGTTCTTCGACAGTCGTTAATTTTTCTTTTTTTTTAACCAACGACGGTTAAAACATAGTTGATAAAAGAATTAAAAAGCCCCGACTTATAGAATTAATATAACCCAAGAATATCAGTCAGGGCTGCCATTAAATGAGCTAGTTTTGCAGATAGTGAAGGCAGCCCCCTCGTCGTCGTAGGTTTTTCAAAATTTTCAAATTTGCCTTTTATTTCAAACGTTTTAGAGAGATCATTATTATGAACCTGCAGCGCCCCCTGCTTAGTTGTCACCGTAACACTTATCTAAGAACATGCACCACTCAAACCCGAACACATCACTGAAAACTATGTACATCAAAATCGGAGTAGAATTGCTTTTTTTTATTACAAAAACATAATTATGTTTACTGCCTCGTAAGTTATCACCATAACACAAATCTAAGAACATGTACCAATCAAACCTTAACCTATCACTGAAAACTGCATTAAAATTGGAATAGTAGTTTTGAAGATAAATAGCAACATTGGTTTGCCTAAATATTCTTGACTGCAGCGCCACCTAGTGAGTTGTCGCCGTAACACCTATCTAAAAACATGCACCAATTAAGTTCAAACTCATCACTGAAAACCGCATGAAAATCGGACTACCATTACTGGAGATAAATGGGAACATTGGTTTGCACAAACAGACAAACAAATAAAGAAACAAACATCCTCTCACACCAAACGCATACACTGTCTCCGTTCCGTCGTCGGTAAAAAGACTAAGCGGATTGCTATGTATTCTTTTTCCTTTGCAATAACATAAACATACAAAATATTATATAGTTTCGACTTTTACACCTTCTTGTTTTTCTAGACTGGCACACTTCCGACCACCGTGGCGCTGACGTCACGACTTATAAATAAGCGTCGTCGCACACCAGGCAGCGCGCGCGCGCAAGTTTATTATTTTTAATACCAATCTATTCATGATTTGTGTGCGCTGTTGCTACGGGATCTACAGCTGAGTTGTTTTGAATGGAGTTTTACGCGTTAACAGATGTGGTAATAGTTTGTAATTGATAGTTAACTTAGAAAATAACTTTCGAAATTTAAACTTTCAGCTTACAGGTTATGATTATTATTATCACTCATTGTGCGTATAGCTACGGGGTGGAATTCCCTGCCAGAGTCTATGTTTCCTGATAGTCAGGTGGTATCTGGATGTCTTTAAGTCAAGCGTGAATAGTTTTTTTTTTTAATTATTGTGAAATGGATATGCTCTTGACTCTAGTCTAGGTCGCAGGTGAGAGAGACAAAGTCGACGATGGAATGAGCTTACCCAGAAGAAGCCTGTTCACTCTTACTTTGAAGAGATCAGTTTTGAATGCGTTCGGAAACACAGACGCAGGCAGAGAGTTCCACTCCTTTGCAGTGCGCATTATGAAAGATGATTGATTTTACTTCTAGACAGGTGTGCTTCATCTTCGATCATATTATCGTTTACCATCGGGTGGAGTGGCCAAACGAGTTCCTAGAATGGGTTTAAAAAAAAACTTTCACGTTCTTTCCGTTTTTGAAGGAGACGATTGCTCTATGTAAAATACATGTAGTTGGGAAAAGGTCATGCAGAGGAAGATGGGGAATCTGAGTCAATAATGTGTTATATATTTATTATTATATAAAATACAAGCAGCATCATTAGACAGCAATGGTGGCCAAGTGGCCTCGACTTACGAATTCAGGTCGCGGGTTCAAACCCAGCCAGGCTCATTACTTTGTGTAATTAATTCCATCACCACTGCTCTCAAAACGGTGAAGGAAAACATCGTGAGGAAACCGGCATGTCCTAGAATCAAAAATTTGAAGACATGTGACATTCACCAACCCGCACTGGGCCCGCGTGGTGGATTACGACCCATTCCGTCTCCTAGAGAGGAGGCCTGTGTCCCAGCAGTGGGAACATTAAAAGGCTGATTATGAAGCAGCATCCCGCGTTTTCCGTGGTAATACTCGGGTAAAATATAGCCTATATTGTAACTCGCTGATAATGAAGCTTTTCATTGGTAAAAACATTGTTAAATCGGTCCAGTAGTTTCGGAACTTATTCGGCATAAACCAAAAAATCTTTCGTCGTTATCGTATTAGGTAGTATAAATTTATTGATAATAATATTTATTTGTTTTATATCTAGTAGGTACAGCAAATTAGCCATTCATACTAAATAAAATCTTTCACTTAGTCTTCTCACAGAATCGAAAACATTCTAACTACAGTGAAAAAAAATACAGCTGTTCCATACATTTTGATGAGTTATACGAACATAAATGTATGGAACAGCAATGGATTTTTTTTCGCGATTTCATGTTTGTTCCCATGGTAAAAGTTGTTCATAATGATGAGTACAATGACCCCTTAAGAGGTTGTTGGTGTTTTACAAACAACCCTGTATATCGCCTTCCATTCATCCGCAAACAAGTCCAATATAAGGTTTGGTCTCCACGAGCGCGTTGAGCATCGTTAGCATCGCGGTACAGAAGAAGTGGATCCAGCTGTGAGTGCGACAAAATGGGACATTGGTTTCCTCGCTGTAGTGCGTCAGAAAGGTACATAATATAATAAATTATGTATAATTATGTGTTTGTATGTGCTTGTGTGTGTGTGTGTGTGTGTGTGTGTGTGTGTGTGTGAGGGTGTGTGTGTGTGTGTGTGTGTGATTATTATTTTGTGTTTAAACGTGAGGATTTGTAATTGGCTTTTTGGTGACTATGTTGCCATTTTTGCCTGTTTTTGTTAGCTGTAAGTCCTCCATGGACATAAATAAATGAAATAAAGTTTACAACTTTTCCCCAACTACTCCCACTCTGTGTGCCTGTATGGGGTAGTTATGTCAGGATGCAATCTTTTGAAAAATGCTGGTGGTGCTACATCGCAGTCTTTGAAATAATACTAGCACTTATATGGATTCTGTTCGAAATAAATGGTTTATTATTTAATCATTTTTTGTACTTTCTTCCTGTTATAATGAGGTTGGTACTAAGGTGTCTTAAATCATTTCAATACCTCTAGTTAGCATGCTTAATAAGCATACTTGAGCGAGGTACGTCGCCACGGCCACGGTCTAGTACATCAAGCTAACTTTGTCACCGTTCGAGCGGAAACCATTTAGCTTTGGCATATTTATTCATGTATTTTGAGGTGACCATTTCTATTTCTAAATTTAAATAAAGCTGAAAATTTAAAAAATCATATAAATCCATAATTAATCTTCTACATATCTATACTAATATATAAGGCTGAAGAGTTTGTTTGAAAGCTAATCTTAAAGAAAAAATCTTTCAGTATTAGATATACCATTTATCGGGGAAGCCTGAAGGCTATATATCGTCACGTTAAGACCAATATGAGCGGACCACTGATGAAGAATGTTTAATACCTATTCCACGCGGACTAAGTCGCGAGAAGAAGCTAGTATATTATAAAAGCGAAATACCACTCCCTGATTAATCACGAAAACTCAGAAACTATAAAACCTACAAACTTAAAATTTAGCAGGTAGGTTCCAGATTGGGTGTAGACATCCGCTTTGAACGGATTTTACGAAACTCCAACCTTAAGGGGGTAAAACGGGGATGGAAATTGCTTGTACTAAATCTGCGCAGACCAAGACGTGGGCGAAGTGCTGTTTTCAAGATATTAAAATTATGTAGGCTCCCGTTTCACCACCATCTCAACTGCTGGAAAGAGATAATGTGGTCGACGTGCATCACGCTTGTCTAGAAGTAACTTGTTTGCTCTTGACTTTAAAAACCTCAGGCTGCAGTTATCAGGAAAATAACAGGGAATTCCACTCTTATTTTTTTTTTTTCCAAAAATCTTTGCCCCACACTAGGAATTCCTCCTGTACCGTGGGGCGTTTTCAAATATACAATCTCACATACAAAAACAGCCAGAACCGAAACAACTATCTGTAGGCCATACAAATATTTTTTCCGTGCAGGGATCGAACCCACGACACGTAGCGCAGCAGCCAATCGCTCAACCACTGTGCCAACCGTCTCGCCACATCACACACACAATTGTACGCACAATGATATTAAGGTATCATAATCATTTCTTTCTATACCTAGAAGTAGTAGTAGTAGTTTCTACAATTCAGGAAATTCTCACAAAACCCTAAAACCATACCGAACCTACTTATTCCGTTGTAGGCTCAATTTATTGGCCTCATGTTTTATTTAGTGGCGTCGATCGAAATGCTTAATTAGTCGACTATATCCAGAAATCTTAGCGTTTTAATGGCCTCTTTCTACACAGTGGCCGTTTGGCCGCTCGTAATAAGGCCCAGGCGGTCTTAATTAGAAAAACCTCGCAATTAATTAGCAATAAAATGCATGGACTTGTTTGGAATTTAAGTGAAATAAAATTGTGAGGCCAGTTTTTTTCGGCACGTTATGTATTGTAAAGACGTCTTTGGGTTAATTCGTGAAGATGTACTTACAAAGTTCATTTAACTTTTTTTAAATTCAAAACTAATATGTCCAAAGACAAGAAAAGAAAGTAACTTTATAACCAATTTGTGAGTGATGCAGTAAGTTGGATGGAATCTATATTTTTACTTTAATAAATACGCGCCAAACAAGTAGATGCACCACGTTGATTTAGTTTTAATTTGTAATATTTGATCTTCATCATCATCTGCCTAGCTTTTTTCCCAACTATAGTGAGGTCGGCTCCAGTCACACCGGATTCAGCTGAATGTCAGTAATTTACTTGGAGCGGCTGCCTACCAGACCTCCACAAACACCAATGAAACACCATGTTACCCAGTTATTGGGTTGTGGACCCAATAACTGGGTAACATGGTGTTTCTTGATAAGACTGTTGTCAGATTTTCTAGCTTCTGACAATCCATAACAACTACCAACGATCTACCAATGACAGCCGGGACTATAGGCTTTTTTTTTGCTTTTCGAGGCATTGAAGAGTCTCGATATGTTAAGATGTCACTCATCCACAGACCTCGGCAAGCGTTGCTTAACCTAGGAGATCGGTTCATCCGACTTTTATTATTTAGTTACGAGCTCCTCCATTTTTTCAAGTAGTGATGTTTTTTCAATTAATTTAATATGCTGGTAGAACTCAGTGAACTGCGTATTTACCTTACACCCAGTTATGTTTTGTACTATCTCTACTATCTATTATACTTACGCACCGTGTTCAGTAAGAAATTGGACCTAGTTATGCACAAAGCAGCCATGTCTGAACAGCACAAAGTACACTGTCGATTCCTGTAGTTGAATATAAATATTCGGTATTTTATAGAGTTTTCGATTATTTTTGTTATGTTTGAACAATAAACAACCGATGAACACCCATCGACAGTAATCTACAGAAAAATCTCATATCGTTTGTATTTTCTCGACATGGCTGCTTTATGCATAACCCCCATATATATACCCCATTCACGATAAGATTAGACATTGAAACAAGTTTTTTTTACAGTCCGTTCAACCGATTTTGACTTCTATTGCGTTTTTAGCATAACACATGGCAGCTGCAGTAAACAGTTGGTATTATAATCACGTTTTTGCTTTTAATGCCATCCTTATGCCTACTGAATAGAAGTAAAAATCGGTTGAACGGACTGTAAACAGTTTTGTTTAAATGTCTAATCTTATTGTGAATGGAGTATAGGTCCAATTGATTGATAGTAGTTGTAAGCGCTATTGCTAAGCATGAGGCCCTAAGTTCAATTCCTGTTTCGGACAAAATGTTTTTGAGTTTTTCAAAAAGATAAAGGCATTAGGCTCACCCAATTGCTCCCTATTAGACGGGACATAAACCACATACCTAAAGAAACCTAACGTATCTATTCAACTCTTTCTTCCGTTTGAGAATGGCATGATGGTAGGTACCTATGTGTTACATCACAATACTAAGTACCTACTGAACCAGTCAGTACTTGAGTTGGGTATTGTAATATTGTTCTGAGGAGATCTCTGTCCTGAAACTGACGTGGAGTGGTTACTCCTGACACTGACGCACAAGTGTTGACGTGTACTTTAAACTAAGCAATGTATAATTACGTTGTGATCAGGGACGATGAGTGAATTAATTAGAAATTATATTCCGAGTCGCGTGCGGCGTATCGGTCTGAGCGCACGTTTACCATAATTACGTTCCAATGTTAAGCGTGGTTTTTTACATCTACCCTCCGTAATTATAATCATGAGTAAAAGTGACGAAGAAGTATGTTTGAGTGTAAATAGTGATATTGAGGAAAGAGATCAACGCATTAGTGATAAACGCTCATCTAGTCCGATATTATTACGTACTGGACCCGGAAAGCGATTGAGACCAGATAGTGATGATAATGGAAATGAAGATGAAGAGGACGAATTTATAACTATTAGAAGAAATGCAAAACGATTAAATAGAAGGGTATCTAAAAATAAAGAGAGTGAAAATAGTTTAGAAATGGAACAACTTGTTTTCGCGGAAGATAAATACGAAATATGTATGACATCAAGAGAAGTCTTGCCAAAACAAATGGGACTGGCAAAGTTATTAAGAAAAGAAAATATTGGAGGTATCATCGCAATCAAGTATAAAAATCCTTATAGAGTGATTTTACAATTTAGTAGTGAAGACGAAGCTAATAAGCTATGTACGAGAATGAATGAACTAGGTTATAGATGCCAATCAACGCAACATACCAGTATGTCTCATGGTGTTGTTAAAAATATTGATTTGGACGTGGAAGAAGAAGAATTGGTGAAAGAATTCAGTAGTGATTATGAAATAGTCTCGGTTAAAAGAATGAAACGTTACACAGAAGGGAAATGGATAAACAGCGAAACTGTCCGTGTGTGTTTCAAAGGCCCAACTTTGCCCCCGTACGTTTACAGTTACGGGTGTAGGTTTAAGGTGGAGTCCTACGTTTTTCCGGTTTCGCAGTGCTCGGGCTGCTGGAAGTACGGTCATCTTATCAAACACTGTCCTACAAAGAAAATTATATGTCCGAAATGTGGAGGACAGCACAGCAACTGCGAAGCAACTGAATATTATTGCATCAATTGCAAAGGGGGACATATGTCACTTAGCAAAAATTGCCCTTTATTCCTTAAAGAAAAACAAATTCGATTACTCATGTCCCAAGAAAACTGTACTTATAAAAAAGCATTAAATATATACTTACAAAAGTATGACAACAACGATAACACAGTGCAAATAAATTCCAATTCAATTAATATCGTTGAGACACCAATTAATGAGCAGTTAAATCATGAGCCAGCAAGTAATGAGCCATCGAATTATGAACCAACATACAAGGACATATTACTAACAAATACCAAAGCAAAAGAAGACTGTTCAAAAAGGAAAAAACATGAGGTACTAAACACAATTCAGAACACAGCACCTCTCAGTTCGGAAGTAATAAGAAGAAACAAAAACAAAAGAAGTATCGAAAAGTCGTGTGGAACACAGATGCAAGTTGATGAGGAATCTGAACAGGTCACGGAAGAAAGTCAAAAAATAATAGTTGAAAACGAAGAAGTAACAGAAAATAGAGAAATATTTAGAAATAAAAGTATTATTGGAAAATTAAAAGATATTGTGTTGTCGAGGACCAATAGGAAGGAAAAAATAATTGTTATTTTAGAAAATATAGTAGAAGAGTGTAAAAAGTATTTCATGAAGATGTTTAAAGAATTAGAGTGGTTTAAGGTAATTTGTGATATGTTAAATAATGGCCAGTAACGCCAAAGTAAATAAGTTAAATATATTCCAATGGAACGCACAGAGTATTAGGCCTAAGCGTTTAGAGTTTGAAAGTTTATTAATTCAAGAAAAAATTCACTTGGCTATTCTTAGTGAAACGTGGCTAGATAGAGAAAAAGAATTTAACATTAACGGCTACCATGTAATTAGAAGAGACAGAGATGACTCGTACGGTGGGGTTGCCGTAGTAATTCACAAGTCGCTTAAGGTACAATCATCTATAATTAGATTGGGTAATGTAGGGATTGAAATATTACGTATAAAATTGCTAAATTGCTCTAATTTGGAAAATGTCATATCGATATATTGCCCATCAAGTATACGCACTACCTCCTCCGACTGGAATAGTCTATTTAGTTTAAATTTAAAAAAAAACACTGATAGCTGGCGACTTTAATGCTCACCACACAAATTGGTCAATTAGAAATGACACAAGAGGGATACAACTTTTGGATTCAGCGATTGAGAATGACTTTATTTCCCTGAACAATGGCAGCCCTACAAGAGTAAGATTGGTGAGTGGTATACTACAAGAATCGTCTCCTGATGTAACATTTGCATCATCGGACATTGCTATTAACTTTAAGTGGGCTGTAACAAATGAAACATTAGGAAGCGATCACTTAATAATAAAATTAAGCTTAAATTTTTACAGTAATTGCAGGCCATTTAGGGGGCGTAATTATAAGTTAGCCAATTGGAAGCTATATAAGGAGTGTCTTGCCATAGCCTTTAGGTCCACAGTAGAAACAAATAATATTCAAGAAAGATATAATTTTTTAATTGAACAAATTAATACCGCTGCTAATAAGAGTATTCCACTGATTAAAATATGTACCGATCCTACCAGCAAATTTAGACCAAAACCATATTGGAATCCCAGCCTCTCTAAATCTGTTGCTCAGAGAAGATTAATGCTTAAACAATTTAGACGCAATCCCACCCCTTTAAACCTCTCAATTCTAGAAAAATGTATTGCTGATTCAAAAAAAGCCTTACAGCAGGCTAGGCAACAGAGTTGGAGTAGTTATTGCAACGGTATTGATGAGAAAACTACAGCGACAGAGATGTGGAATCGAATGCGATGGATTAAGGGCTATAAAAAAGTACAATTTCAACCTACAGACCAACAAAAAGAGGAACTATTGTGTAATTTGGCACCTGACTCTGTACTCCCCCCGATGCCTACCATCAATTCAATGAATACATCTCTTGAGGCAGATTTCAGTTATGAAGAAATGCAGAGATGCTTTAAAAAAAAAGATACCGCCCCAGGTGAAGACTCTATTACTTACACAATGTGGTATAACTTACCAACAATTGTTAAGCTTTACTTATTGGATACTTATAACTTGATTTATTCTTACGGTTGTATCCCCTTACAATGGAGACAAATAAAAATTATTCCTATTCCTAAGGTTAGTAATGAAAATGCTGCGACTAAGATAAGACCAATTGCTCTCATGTCCTGTATTTGCAAAATTCTTCACACAATGATTAATAAGCGGTTAGAGTGGTTTGTTGAGAAAGAAAAACTTGTGTCCTCCGAAACTACAGGTTTTAGACGGGGTCAATCAAGCCTAGATTCGTTGGTAAGATTAATTTGTCATATACAAATAAGCTTTTCTAATAACATCTCGACCTTAGCATGCTTCTTGGATTTAGATAATGCTTATAATAATGTTATGGTTAACCAAATTATAAATACTTTGGAAGATATTAACGCGGGCTCTAAACTGTCTAGATATGTATGGATGTTTCTGAGTGATAGGCGACTTGTAATAAAAGGGGACAGTACCCACGACACGGACTGTGCATGTCGATGGACGCATACAGGTATAGCTCAAGGGGACCCGTTATCCCCTCTACTGTTTAACATTGTTACCTCTAAGATTACTCACAACATAAACGACGTACTAATATCTCAGTACGCAGATGATTTTGTTTTTTTTACTAGTCTATCTCATGTAAACGATAGCATTATAAACATGCAAAGGGCTCTAAACACTATGGTAGAGTTGTTACAAGAAATCGGCCTGCAGTTATCTACAACCAAGTCAAAGTACTGTTTATTTAGTAGGGGATTCAGAACACAACCAATTAATTTAGTTATAAATGGTCTACCTCTAACTTTCACAGAAAACATCAAATATTTAGGCATGTGGCTTGATAGGCAATTACGATGGGGAAGACATATAAATGAAACTTGTCAAAAAACACAGAAATATCTAAATTTATTAAAAGTATTGTCTGGACCTTCATGGGGAATGCATCCGAAACATATAAGGAGATTGTATATTGCGTTAATTAGGAGCAGGATAGATTACGGTAGCTTTTTATATGACAATAGTGCCAATTCACACACATACAGGTTAGACAAAGTCCAGAATCAGAGTTTAAGAATTGTTGGTGGATTTATTAGAAGTACACCCATTCACACAATGGAATGTGAGTTATGTATCCCTCCTCTATTTATTAGGCGATATTTTTTAGCTATTAAGTACACCTTAAAAATACAATCCTGGTCAAATAATACTCCTACTAGGCTACTAAAAGAACTTAACGCTCTTTGTACCAAAAGATATTGGCAAAAAAAGAAAATTCCGCTATTAGTTTCAACATATGTCAAAACTCAAGAGGAAGTTATATCATCCAGTTATCCACTAGAAATGTTTACATTGAATACTTGGGTTACTAACATTCAAATAAATAATGTTATTAAGTTCGATCTAGATTCGGTTAAAAGTAGTAAGCATAGTTACAATTTAGATATTCTTAAAAATGAAATTTTACATGAACTTCGTAATAAATATGATACTTGGCATAGAATATATACTGATGGTTCAAAGAGCGCTGTTGGGCTAGGAGCAGCCTTCTATCACCCCGGAGATAACATTAGAGGTTGTTTTAAGATTAATAATAGTAATATATCCATAATGTCAGTGGAACTTACTGCAATCTCAGAAGCTTTAGTATACGCTAAGACCAAAGTTTTTCAAAAGGTAGTAATACTCACAGACAGCAAGAGTGCCTTGCAGCATATTGCTCGCTGCGCCTCTGGCCGCAGAGGTGTTTCGAAAGCTTATGCCATTCTCAGCCAAATTCATGAGTTTAAGTGTAGCAATAGAGATCTGAGATTGCAGTGGGTTCCATCTCATGTTGGCTTACCGGGGAACGAGGAGGTAGATTTACTCGCGAAAAAATCAGTTTTAGATGGAACACCTATTGATGTTAAATGTCACTACTCTGAATTATTAAGTAAATATAGACTGAATTGTTACAACATGTGGAAAGAATACTTTGATAAAAAATCTCTCGAAAACGGTATTTGGTATAAAACAGTGCAATGCGAACCTCCACGTATTCCCTGGTTTGCCGATATGAGAATTTGTCGAAAATACATCGTAATAGCACATAGGTTACGGACCGGACACATCCCACTCAACAAGTTTGGCTTCCTTATGAAAAAAGTGAATAGTCCCAATGAAGAATGTTAACTAATTTTGATTATTAGCACTCCATATTCTCTGTCAAAAATAAAAAATACTAGTGAAAGAATTACTTCGATACGTCAATTAGTTTCCGATTTAGAAGTAAAACAAGTTGCAACTCCACGACGCGGGCTACCGGTGACGGTGCGACGTCATCGTACAACACGCTCAGTCTGGCTCACTCAGTCCGCTCGCGGTCGCGCGCCTTTACCGTCGAAATTATACCTAAATACTTTTTAAAATGTCCAATCCAAATACTAGGAAATCATGTGTTGTGCCTAACTGTAAAAATAATAGTATTCGCCGGAAAAGTTGTTTTTTCTCCTCGCTTCGACGATGTAGTCACATTAAAAATGCTATAGTATGTTTACAGCCATCTCTGCTGGTAGTACAATCTTCGCAGGTTACATTTAAAATTTATTGATCCTTTTCATTGCATTCTAAACTGCAATGAAAAGGTGTGGTACGTACGCGGTGTTCTGGCGTGATTCTACATTTAACCATACATACATCACCTACTCTTTTTATTTCAACATAACCAATAGAATCATCGCCATAGCTCTCTTGTCGATCTGAAATAAGTATCAAATAAAAATAAATGGCCTTACGTATTTTGTTAGTAAAAAAAAATACAAATAAAAAAAAGGTTTAGTACATCTGTAACGTTCAATCCACTACATCTACATCCTAAGTACCTATCCTACTTCCTACTAATATTATAAATGCGAAAGTTTGTGATCTTTCACGCAAAAACTACTGAACGGATCTGGACAAAGTCTGGAATAACACGTAGGCTACTTTTAATCCTGGGAAAATGTACAGTTCCCGAGGGAAACGGGGGCGAAGCTGCTGGCGGAAGCTAGTTTGCAATAAATCAATGTATGTATTCATTTAAATTTACTAAGAAGAGCGGAACCTACCTTTATAATATACATACGTACCTACCTATAGCTACAAAACTATAATACATATTTGTTGTAAAATTTAATGGTAGGTAGGTACTTCTACTATTTGAGTTGCATTCTTCCAGTACGATATTAGTTGGGTATTTTGTTTTGATAAAACAATTTAGAACAGAAAAACTATTAAGCTTAAGTAGTAGCAAGGAAAGTTTACTTAGGTAGGTATTTTTGCATTTTATTCATTTTAATAAAACAATAATAAATTTTTATTCATTTTTATTCCTCGAATTTCGGCGGCAACGGAATCACTATTTGTTGATAAATAATGCGCAACCATTAATCCATCTATTTTAGGTAGATTATCCGATTGTCCTTTTTCGAATCCTTCATCCATTTATTAATCGAATAATATTTACTATTATTAGACTATTAACGTAATATGCGGACGAAAACACAACAAAATACTGCTCAAGCTATTACACCCACTATAACCGCTGGCCACTTGATACGAAGCGGGCCGCGGCCCGCGAGGCGCGTTGTAACATGACGTCATAGGGGTCACGTGACTGTAAGCGGGTCTCGATATTTTTCGAAACTTTAAATGCCTATAAAATCAAAACTACTAGGTATTTTTAACTACAACAAAAACTAGTGTATTTTTATACATACAGGCTTTACTGAGACAAAATTTCACGCGATTTGGCATACCTAGTAACATTCTTCATTGTCAATACTGCGAGTCTGTGGAGGATGTGCATCACTTGTTGGTGGAATGTGTCCGTAATCGCAGAGAAAGAGATACCTTATTGGCAGAGTTAAAAATTAATAAATTAGATTTAGGTGCTGTTCAATGTTTTTTGTCTAAACCCTGTAGTGCGGAAGCTAAGAAAATTTATAACTTTGTATGCAACTATTTAGCCAATAGAGTGTCTCTTGACTCTTAGTTGTTTTATTATAGTTTTGTTATGAGTTATGATGGGGCTGACATGGTTATGTGTGATAACCAAAAGCCTCTAAATAAATAAAGATTAAAAAAAAAAAAAAAAAATATATATATTCTTATAAGATGAAAATCTTTTTACGACTTTATCCTAGATTTTTCCTGAGGCTTTTCTCCCGTGGCCAATCTCTGAGAGGGGATTGTTGCATATTATGGCACTCCGTGAGAAGTTTTAAAACAGTCTTCTTATTCTTTGCGTTTAGTCTCTGATAAATACATCTAATTATACTGGTTTGGCCTGATGACCACGTGTACTTCAATATCCAAGGAGTTGCGTGTAGAAAAAAAAATGTCCAATTACAATAGGTATCCAACAAATGGCACATCATCTTGTTCCAAGACGACCATACACTTGTATTGGGTGTTGGATGAATCGGTGGTCTGTCATTTCATCAAATAATGTTTGCAGTAGCTTACTAAAAAGTTATCCACTAAAAAGTTTTATTTAAAAAAGATAACTGAAAATTTATGTTTGTATGGAAAATTTAAAATGGGTCTAATTTAACTGTAACACTATTTATCGAAAATGTTTTCAACTAACTTTTTAGACCTATGTATCCTGCTTATATGTGTGAAGTTTCATTAAATTCGGTTCAGTCATTTGGGAAAATAATGACCTGAAATTTTGTATGAAATGCCGTGCGAAGTATACGCTTTTAATGTTTTAACAGATAAATCAACTTTTAATCACGTAATTTTAGAAAAAAAGTTGTTTCTGAGATAGATACCTCTCTACTAACTTATAAACAAACAAACAGTAAACTAACCTGTAAGTAATTTAACTTGAGCTGTATTTATTCAAAAGTTCTGAAGTGAATCAATGTTCCGAAACCAGGATAGCACCTCACAACTATTCGATTGTATCTCGAGTGATCGTAGATAGCTATGTTGTTTAAATAGTATCAAATTTTCGCAGTTTTTATTTATAGCATTAACAAGAATCTTTTTATAAAAAAAAAACCGACTTCTAAACAAACAAAACACAAAAGTATAATATAACTTTAATTTTGGAGGTTGGTGTTTTTTGGTTGTTTCTTCGTTTTAAAGGGTTTTTTTTTAAATTATTTTTTAATTGTGATTTTTTATGTTTTTGTTTGAAGGTCGGTTTTTTTCACTTTTTAGCGGTGGCACAGCTAAACGTACCCATCACAGCGTACGTGTTATAAACTGTTGTAAACAATAAACAGACATGCGATTTCAGCAATCCCGGAAGATTTGCTATCATTCATTGAAGAGTTTGGTTTCCTATTTCCGTTCTTCATCAGATCTTCACCAAACTAGAAACCATCGTTTACTTATTTATATATTTTTTTTTTCATTTTACATCTACAAAGGGGAATGAAAACATCGTCAATGTATTCAAGCCACGCATTATTAGGGACAACTCAAATACTAGTCGTCACATCTCACTCAAATAAATAGTGGCAAACACCAGCTTTCGAATATAAAAAGAATTTGAAATTGAAAACAATATATCTAGTTTTAATTTCCGCGAATATTAGTGGGTTGCAGGTATGCACCTCCCTCCCGCCCGCTATATTATGCACATGCAAGATTACAAGGCAAATGCATGCCTTCCTGCATGTGCATAAAATCCTTGCATTTGCCTGTAATCTAGCGGTGTATATAATATAGCGGGTGGGAGGGAGGTGCATACCTGCAACCCACTAATATTCGCGGAAATTAAAACTAGATATATTGTTTTCAATTTCAAATTAAAATGGATTTCCGCAAAGTAACGCCTGACTCAATCAATTTTATAAAAAGAATTATCAAAATCGGTATACCCAGTAAAAATACACACAAAAAAATAAAGTCGACTTGAGAACCCCCTCCTTTTTTGGGAGTCGGTTAAAAAATAGTAAGTTATGATTAACTACAGAACTATGTTTCAAAGGTTTAATTTCACTCATGCGTCCCTGCACAGTTCTCGGTGTAAAGCAAACTACATATTTTCATTACATACCAATTTGTAGTAATGTAAATACACAATATTCCTACATACTGCGTGCAAACCTTCGCAAACATAGGAAGCAGATGTGAGCCGTCCGTTTGTTTGTTATTCAAATATTACACATATTTCATTCGTTGTCTAAGTGTGTGTGAGATACACACATATTTTATTGTTTGTGAGTGTGTGTGACAAGGTTGAGCGATTAAAGTGAAGCTATGCTGCGCTGTGCTATGGCTAGCTATGAAAAAAACTGGACTAGTGCAAGTCAGACTCACGCGTGAAATTATTATTTGTTATTATAGCGGCAACGCGGAAATACACTTTAACTAGTCGATTGTCCTTTAAAGTGAAGGCGCGTGAGCACATTCGCAAGAAGTTGGAAGAATCATCACAGCGTTAATTCGTTGGATTCGTTTCTCTCAACGCCTTTGTTAATTTTATTTGTACATATGTATGTATCTATGTATTTATGATTGTATATTTTTCCTCTCCGTTTGTTTTTCATTTAAGTTGCACCTGCCATGTTGTCTCTGCACTACCCTAAGGTCGACTGGTAGAAAATGCCTAAGGCATTAAGTCCTCCTTTGTACAGTTTTTTACTAGTGCATAAAGTTTTAATAAATAAATAAATACACACTCTGTGAGAATTTTACCTGTCTACCTATGACGGTTCTTGAGATAAAGCTCGCTGACAAACAAACGGACGGATGGATATCTTCTTTCGGGATTGGCAAAATGGCAAATTTCGGAATTGGTAGAATGCCTCTTTGAAAATTGTTGAATTCTTCATTAAAATATACTAGATTTTTATAAAAAATAATCGATTACCTCTCAGCGGCTGTAGGGATTTAAATAAAACTTAACACTCAAGTTAACCTGATTTTTTTATAAGATGCTCTATGTCCCGTAGTACGTCTTTAGAATGTTTTTCAACATTCACGCTTGCGGAGATGCTGATAGAAGCTATGAGATAGCATGCACTCACTAATTTGTATTAGTACATATAAAAATTAAAGAAAGTACATTTATTTTAATTGCTATAAAACGATATACATTAGTTGCACTTAAAACTAAACGATAGTTTTAGTAGTTCTTATACATACATATATTCCTTTTGTACTGAGGTTTGCTGATAGAGAACCTAAGACGCGTTTGTACAAAAACTGTCCTGTTGTATTTGTATGTGTGCCATAAAGAATTATTCCTTTTATTTATTAATAGTAATTCTTCTCCTCTCAATACTTGGAGTTTTCACAATATTGTAGTAAGAAAGTGCACCTTAATATTGTAAAAAGGGTGTGCGCCTGGAGATCTATCATACAGGTCCCGAACTCAGTAAATACTCCAGCTTCCAAAAAGGTTGTAATGCGCCTGTAACCTTCATACTAATAGGTATTATACCTTTTGAAATAATCAACGATTATAGTAAGAGTGTCATACATAGCTTAGCTTTACCGCACAAATAGCTACATCGCTCATCTCTAGGTGGAAATACAGCTTAAATATGGGTGTGTGTGTGTTTGTGCCTGTGTGCGTGTGGTCAGTTTTGTTAGACAAGCATAATTACACGTATTTAATTTAATGTAATTTACGAGTTAGGTGTGTGATATAATAGAATTTGTGCTAACTCTGTGTAAATGGGCCGAGAATTAATAGTGTAAATAATAAACAAATGAGGACGCGATCTGCGCAGTTATTGCATTGTATTGGGCAGTATATCGTAATATATAATTACTAGCAGCGCCTCAAGATAGATGATGGTTGCTCCTGAAATTGAACAGAGCTTGCTATAGGAAGCACAAAAATCATTCACGACGGCACCAAAACTACTACTAGGATTAAAACAATATTAGAGTAGGTGTTTTTTCCCATGCGGGAAAGGAACCCGAAAAGAGTGAATAGGTTACTTCTAGACAAGTGTGGTCCATTAACGACCACATCATCGCTTACCATCAGGCGAGATATTGGTCATATGTTAGCCTATCTATACTATACTATCTATACGTTCCTCCTAATATTATAAAGAGGAAAGATTTGTGGTTTGTTTGCATTGAACTACTGAATCGATTTGAAAAAATATTTCACTGTTGGGAAGCTACATAATCCCCGGGTGACTTAGGCGCGGGGTGTTGCTATATTTACTATAAAGTTGTTTTTTGTTTGTTTAGTTAAAAGCGCTAATCTCAGGAACTACATACTGGTTCGAATTGAAAAAATATTTTAGTGTTGGATGGCCCATTTATCGAGGAAGGCTTTATACTCTACGACCAATGAAAGCGGGGCATCAATGAAAAATATTGCAAAAACGGGTATTTTCTTTCTCTTATGTGACGCAGACGAAGTTGCGCGGGTCAGCTGATCATTACATATATAAAAACGTCACTTCCTGCTGTCTGTCTGTCCCTATGTATGCTTAGATCTTTAAAACTACGCAACGGATTTTGGTGCGGTCTATTTTAAAAGATAGAGTGATTAAAGAGGAAGGTTTATATGTATATTACATGCATAATTTAGTATCAGCATTGCACCCATGCGAGGCGGGTCACTAGTCTATACTAATATTATAAAGAGGAAAGATTTGTATTTTTGTATGTAACGGTGAAACTCAAAAAGTGCTGGACCGATTTCAAAAATTATTTCACCATTAGAAAGCTACATTCACCTTGAATAACATAGGCTATATTTTATTCCCATATTCCTACGGGAACGGGAACTACGCGGGTAAAACCGCGGGGCGCTGCTAGTCAATAATGAAAAAGAATCTGCAACAGACACTTTGTACTAAAAACGCCATTCGAAGTTCTATAGCAATTGAAGCAAGATTGCGTTTTTTTTTTTTGACATGACCACTCGCAGTTCAGTACATTAAGGCTGGTTACTGCTTAACCGGGCAATCCTGTGGTGGCCTTAGATTCTAAGGCCCCCAGCCAGGGCTTAAAACTACTTAAAAACTAAATGACCGCTCGCTAAGGGCATCCCCTGTGGGACACGGGCCTCGGCTTAGCGGGGTCATTGAGGGGGGGCAGCAAGGAACAGGCTGGGTCAGATTGAAATTATTTAGGGGATTTAACGCTAATGGCTCAGCAGCGCGGGCTGGCTCGTTAGGCAAAAGTCGAGGAGGGGCAAGATTGCGTGTAAATCAGACCAATGTATCGGAGGCTGCGCGCACGCCTCTTGTGTCACAGCCAATCAGAGCGCTCAGTTTCGTAAGGGGTGGTGACATGTTGAGATACAGTTGTGTTTTGTTTTATTTGGTCTTTACTTCACGTTTGTTCCTACTATGTGATTCATGTGTTACTGTTTATTTAGTTGTTGTTAGAAAATTATAAAGTAAAAAAGGGGTTGATTTCATAAGTATCAGTTAGTTTAAGTAACGAAGGTGTTATACGGCCTGCCCAAATATCCTTACATAGGTATAACTCGTGAAATCATTGATCTCTTTAAAGTTCTAAGTTCAGCTACGCGATACACGACAAATGCTTTCACTGTCTGGACAGGTACAATAAAATCTAAACTTTCTTCAAAATACCAACTCAGACATTAACCTATATACATATTATGTATTTCCCATACCTATCATTTGAACAGTACAAATTGTAAGAACGTAAAAAAAGACTTGTTGTTTCGGTACTTTTTCTGAAGGCAGTCAGCAAAGAAAAACAGGCGCATCTTGTTCGAATGCACAAAAAAAAAATGACAAAGAGATTGAAAAAGTGTTATTTTGAGCGTTTTAACAAAATAAATATAATTTACTAGCATCACCCCGTGGTTTCATCCGCGTTGTTTCCGTTCCCATGGAAATATGGGGATATGATATAGCCTATGTTCACCGGAAATAGTGTAGCTTCCCAACAGTGAAAGAATTTTTCAAATCGGTCAAGTAGTTTCGGAGTTTCAATGCAAACAAACAAAAAAACAATCAAATGTTTCTTTATAATATTAGTGTAGATTAGTAACATAAGAACTGATCGAAGAACGATAGGTACTACAAGTAATACAAAGCAGCAGAAATATCCCTAATAAGGCTGCATCGTCCACCAGCCCAGCATCATAACAGACGGCGGCAAAGAACACAGAGACACAGATAGCTGCTATCAAAGACGTATCAAGACTAGACGAGCTCAGCTGAGAGCACTCGAACGAACAGACAGCGAGCAGAGCAACTATCTGTTCTAGATAGACTTACTCTTTGATCGTTGTGCTGTGCTTGGTTACTGGGTTTGGATAGTTAAATATAAGGGTAGCGTTTTTATGTAGTTTGAAGTCGAGAATGTACCCAATTATTGTTTTCATTGATAATGCGGCGATTCGCATAGCATGGTTGTTAGTCCCAAGTTCTCTTCTGCGGAATTTGTTTGAAAGAGTCACCGCGGCCCTGGAACGCAAAAGGCACAAGAAGGATCACGGGTGGGTTTTAGTCAGTAAGAGTATGACACTCTCTTCCGCTCCGCCCAGAGCGGGAGAAGTCATTTGATGATATCTCCCGCTTTTTTATTGATGAAAAAAAGGTTCTCTTCTGCTAGATATGGTGTATGGGTGTTCCATTTCAATCAGCCTGTCCTTTTGCCAACTATTTTCCATAGTACACTAGACTGCTGTCAGTTTTTTTTCTGATTTCTGACTATCAGTAACGACTGTTAAAGATCTTTAAATGACATCGCGGAACACGTTCTAACAAGTTTTTGAATTGAATTGAATCTTGTTATATAATAGTTTTTCAATAATTCATAGACCACTCTCAGTAACGATTGCTTAATCTTGTAGATCGCCCCACGAGCTTGTAAACCAATTCTGACGGTATCTATCAAGTTCTTAGTTAGTTTCTTCTGTTGGATCTGTGACACCACTGCATGATTTCCCAGGTGCCTGCCGTTTTGCCGAAAATAATTTGACAAATTTTCATTACCCAAACAAATTTTAGCAACCTTTTTTATACCATTGCAATATTTCTAATGATTTTAGTACGCATATTTTTATTTGGTCAAATTTTTACTAGCAAAATATTACCAAGTATAATGTCATTATGGCATTTAGTCTTTAATCAAATGATTTATTACAGCAAACAATCTTCAGACAATAAACGATTGGTGAAATGATTTGTTAAGACAAAAAATACGAGGTTAATTATTAAAAAAATGGTTAGGTTAAGTTAAAACTGTGACCTCCTACGACAGACACGACTTGCATTAATAGAAAAAAAAAAATATTGTTTTTAGTAGGTTACCCGGAACTCAACTATTTATATTAGGTTAATTTCTTATTTAAACAAAATGGTTAAGAAAAGGGTGAATTGAAAACTGACGATACTAAATATTTGGCTTATTCGATTTTGCGTAAAAACTATTATTCCAACTGAAATATTTGACTAAATAAAAAAAGTTAAAAGTACTAGTTGGTAAACAAGTTATAATTTAAACGTTCATTTCCTAAACATTAGGTGGCGTTACAATTTTTTGTGAAAAGATTTTTTGCTAAGTAATAATTTGGCAAATTAAAATATGCGAAAAAATTTTTGGGAAGTGAAAATTTGTCGAATTCCTTTCGGTCAAACAAGGGAAACCCTGATTTCCCAGATCAATACAGACAGACAAACACACATAATATCGGTCCCCCATAACGAGTGCTCGTTAAATTCACGCTCCAATACATTTTTTGTTCAAAGTCCTTGTATGAGTATTGTTAAAAAATTATATTCTCTCCGTTCAATAGTATGTGCACGTTCAAGCAATGGAGGTCTGTTTGATACAAACGTAGTTTGATGTCCGCTCGGCCGAAGAGTTTTCTTTTTAAAGAGGTATCTTTGATTTTGAGTGGTACCCTTATTTTGTTTGGTTTGGGATTCATTTTATTTGTAATCTGTCGGTCGTTTTAAACACGCCTAGGACCATGCCTTTATACTTCTGGTTCAGTTCGTCAGATGGTGTTTATTCAGCAGTCTAATTGCATATTATTGTTAAGAGCTTGGGGTTCGTGGCAGCAGTATTAAACAACAATAACTTCAACTTTTTTTTCAGGATGCCTGCTCTGGGCGGAGCAGAAGGGAGTGTCAGACTCTTACTGACTAAAACCCACCCGTGATCCTTCTTGTGCCCTTTATGTTCCAGGGCCGCGGTGACTCTTTCGAACAAATTCCGCAACAATCATTTAAACTTTGAACACGTATTTATAATACTCAATTGCACTACTAATCACTTTAATTCGCAGTTGAAGATCGCTCTGGAAGTTATCGCTAATCCAATACTCTCTCGGTTAAAGTATATGCAGGCCTTATATCAGCAGGACGTCAGTTAGTTAGTTGTTTTCAGTACCATTCAAAAATATCGAAACATAATTTTTCGGTCGGAAAAATAATAGAAAAAAAAGTGTTGAGTGTCGTGTACCTAACCATATAGCATCTGGGTGACCAATATCGAATGACGTAACGCATATAATTGGTTCTATATCATTGCCAAATTAACATTATTATACAATCGGATTCTTATAAATAAAGCAACCAAATCATTTCCAATCTGGAGTCAGTCACTTCATGCTAGAACTTCAAAAGCATGACATGGTTTTTTAACCAAACATGAAAACTAAATACTTTCCGATGCCACCCCATAAAATCAAATGTCCACTCAATAATAAATAATTAAAGCGTCCACAGCACCGCTGCAGCCGCACGATGATGTGGCCGCAACCCGTGACGTCATCGATGTGGCGCTTGCGGTGAATCGATGATAATGCGGCTGCCGATATCGAGGTACTGTATGGTATTATTTTTGGGAGCGGAAATAAAAAAAAGATGTTGTTTTTTAGGGCTAAGTATAACTAAGCACACTATGAAAACGAAAAAAAGAGAAAATTATTTAACTAACATGTAGGGAAAATATACATATGTACGTCACATCATTATTCATAATTAGTTAGAACCTAATAGTTCACTGCTGAACATATTATGTAGGTACGCCATCAAGGCTCAAGGCAAAGTTAAATTTTTATCAAATGTTTGGCACTGACCACGTGTCATTACAATAGCACAACATCTACCTAGCCTTTTGCCAATTACACTCGCGAGCAATAAACTGGAAACACTACATCGCACGTTGCTCAAAACAACTTTTAAAATTTCTTTGCAATATACATAAATTATGAATTTGATATCATTTGAAAGGTAATTTTATTAGTTTTCAAATGATTTCTTTCGTTTGAAAATTAATTTAACTATCTGGCTTTTATGGAATTACTGCAATTAGTCGAAGTTTTGGACCACTAAATGCAATTAGTCGAAGTTTTGGACCACTAAACTAATTTAGACGTCCACCACCACCAAGTTGAAGTGTACCCAGATTTTTTATTTTTTTAGGTGTAGGGGTACACTTTTAGTCGACAGTGATGCAGATGATGTTCGCCCATATTATGTTTAATTAGATACAAATCAGTTCTCAGGGCTGGTCAGTTTATTGTGAGAATCCCACCTTCTTCCAGGTGTAACAGCTGAAATGATCGTGCAATAGCAGGAAATCTCTGCCAGTGAACTCGGATTACATTGCCTAGTAGAATGTTGATATATCTTTCTGCGGTTAGCCCCCCTCTCCGACCTCCACCAGAAACGAGTATCAGCTTCAATTTTCATAAACGCCCTATTTTCATAGGGTTTGAGGACCACCAAACAACATGGTGTTTTGTTTAAAAAAAAAATGTCTTTTATTTTTACTTCCCATGACATAAGGTGAATAATCTTTGGTTATGATAAGAGCTTGAAACCTTTCAAATGATATGCCGCAATCTATAGTCGATTGCATAGAAATTGTAAAAAAATAGCTGTAGTAAATAGTAGCTATTTGTACGTTGCGTAGATCTGTATGCAGAAGAACATGCAAGAAACTCCATGGACACTCTTTTAAATCAATATTACTTCACAAAGATATATGGTAAGTAACATCATTCGTGTGAAAACTGTACAAACACATAATTATGTGAGAACGATGTAGAAAAATTAAGAAAAAAAAAAAACAACAATTCATAAAACATGACAAAAATTAACCGAGGCAACTGAGTGATGACCAGTTCTAGCTGACGGCGGCGGCGCTCACAAACAGGACCATTCGGCTCAACCAGTTTGAAGGGAGCCAAAAGATCCAACATGCGCCAACTATCTGTACATAGAGTATAGATATAATTCAAAACGGATTCCCCGTGGCAAGAACATGAGTTTTTCAATACTAACAAACCCGATTCGAGTTGGTTCCGAGTTGATAATTGGAAAAGTTGATACCTTTACGTGAACGGTGAGCGTACAGACAACTGCACCTCCATGATAGCAAGTTGACTTTACAGCGCCTTTATTTCGTAGCAGTAAGGGTGGTTTTTGCTGGTTAAAGTGGTATTTGACCGTACCTACTTACCCTGTCTAAGTTTACTTAACGTTTCGACCCCATTGGATGCGTACCAGTAATATACGATTTTACACTTTGTTTTGTATGTGTTGTAAATTGCGACAAAAATGACAGTTTAAGGGAGCAAATTTCACGAAGGGGGAAATGTGACTAAAGAAAGCAGTGACTTATGTCTGTACTCAGAAAGATGTTATTTTGGGCGGAAGCGATTTTTGTATTTACTGTAATTATGATACAGAGGCTAAACTCACCAAACGTTTGACGGCGAGAGGCACTAAATGATAAATGATGATAAATGCAATCCTCTATAATGTTTTTTTAACTTCGTCTTTAGTTATTGTAAAATATTAAGAAACTGAATCCCTGTTCATGGAAAAAAATAACCCTTTACAAATTACACGCAAGTCAAATGATACGATTCGATTGGCTGTAGAAAACTCTATCAGCCAATCACAGCTAGATAACTCGCAGTTGACAATTTATTTGTCATATTGTTCTTATGTGTCAAACTGGGCTGTGAAATAGATTGGGAGTGCAAAATGTTAGTAAATGCCATTTCCTAATTTAAAATTGTTAGTTCGTTTGTTTTTGTTTTAAAAAAAGCCTTGCTCTCATAAGGAACTACTCTTGTATCGCGAGTGCGTTCACAAACCTGTAAACTTACATACCCAAGACACCCGGACCCAGAACAACTATATTTATTCCGTGCGGGGATTAGACCCCCGACACGTAGCGCAGCAGCCAAACGCTCAACCACTGCGTCAACTGTGATATTGTGAATAATTTGACAGTAACAATAAAACTGGCATGGTTTGTTATGAGCAATTTTTAGTAGAGTATTTTTAAAACTCAAGTCTGAAAAACTGTAATTTTGGGTAAAATTAAGGTTACCATTTGCCTGAAACGTCAAAAGTAAGCAAATGAGCTGTGAATCTAGACCTTTTCAGCAAAACCCGTTTATAGTGGCCAAGGAAAATTAAATCCATTATTTTAATAAAACCACCCACCTCACACCTCGCTAATTAAATTTTCTATTCTCAGTGAAATTTTAATTGCTACAGGTCCCGATAGCAGCAGTAAAAACCGCCGTAAACTGGTTATACATAACGCCATCTATCGGCAGGGACATTAAACGTTTAGTACCGTAGCTCCATCTATCGGCGTGAGGTAGTAAACTTTACTGCGAGAAGTCACGCTGTATATGTACGTCAATTTTAATTTATAGCGATGTTTAAGGAATTGAAGATTGTTTTAATAGAAGGGGTGAGATTGTTCTACATGTATTGGTATGTGAGGGTGATAAAATTATATTGTTCTTGGCTTTAAGACTTTCTGTCGTAAGTCGAAGAGTTTAGCGATACTTGATCTTAACTCTGCTATAAATGTCGATACGCTATATCCGTTTACGAAACGTAATTTTGTGTACGTGCGGCAATAAAATGCGCTGCTAAATCGTAAATATTAGTAACGGTTGCTTTCTTCCGAAATATATGCTTACTTTCGTTAGTGTTCTTCATTTCACTGAAGCATTAGAAATGACGAATCGAGACTGGAACACATTGGACTTTTATTCCACCAAGACACTGTACATTGTGAGGTTGGAGACTCACAGGAGTAGGGAAACACAGGATCAGCAGAATAAGTATTTAATAATTACACAAGAGGCAAAATATTGTTCCTTGGTCAGGTAGGGTAAGAGGGACGCCAGGTAAAGAGAAACAGTAGGTAACTGATAAACATAAAACTATTAAGTCCAGCTCTATGGTTAGGTACTCCATCGATAAAAAAGTATTAAGTATAGTTTCAATATTTTTGAATAGATCGCGCTACAACACAATAAGTAGGTACGTGAGTAAAAGAGAAAGAAAAAAATCAGTTGACAAACTATAAAATTGTTGCGGCGTTTTTTGTGTGCGATTTTTTAAGGATTAAAAACATCTGTGATACGGCAAATTTTATTGATGAGTGTAATTCTAATGTTGAATCTTTACAATTCGTAAGTCGGGGCAGTTACAACTCGGCCACCACTGCTCCTCCAAATGAGTGCAATGAAAATTAGAAACCGAAAATTGAAATTATTACCGGCCACTGGCCAGGACGAATGCGTTTTGTTCAGAAACGCACAACGTTACATACATAGCAAACTAAACACACAGATTCATGTATGAGGGTACAGATTTTGAGTCACCGCGGCCCTGGAACGCAAAGAGCACTGGAAGGATCACGGGTAAAAAAAGGGTAAGTACATATTTTGTTAATCATTGTGATGTAGACAATGAACAAAATGTAGTTTTACACATTATTACTTTTTACTTAAACCAATGAATCTCATATAATTTAAGTAATGAGGGAGAAATTCGCTCTGGAATGTGACGTAATATACATATATCTAGTAGTACCTACGAACGGTCGTCAACGAAATCCCTTAAATATCAACGTGTGTGAATGTGAAGTGGTCATTACTGCTATTGTTCAACTTAGATTGCGATAAGCTTGAGTTTGTGATGATGAATAAACTTATTATTAGATTTTTCATGACTGATCCGCTCCTATTGGTCTTAGCGTGATGATATATAGCCTATAGCCTTCCTCGATAAATGGTCTATTCAACCCAAAAAGAATTTTTCAATTCGAACCAGTAGTTCCTGAGATTAGCGCGTTCAAACAAACAAACAAACAAACTCTTCAGCTTTATAATATTAGTATAGATAACTTCTGAATTCAGTAGCTGACAACGCAAACCATCAGCTGTTGCTTGTAGATCTAGAAGCATGTTGTACACGAGGTTAAAATCATACTTACCAATAGAGATACGTGCTCAAACTGTTTAACGATATCCCAACTATGTTGTGTTCGGCTTCCAGTATAACCAAACGCAGCCGACTGCCAATGTTCTACATGCATTTACTGACTTTTTGACTTCCACAACTCACTGCCTGGGAAGTATCCCTTGGCAAGACTGGTGCCAGATTTTCTAATGACCCCTAACGACTGTCTAAGGTCTGCAAATGCTAGCCGGGACGTTGGTCGCGACTGTCATTTTCATTTCATTAAACTGTAAATGGAGATTAAGAATGGAGAGCAGTGGTGGCCGAGTGGTAACGGCCCCGACTTACGAATTATAAGTCGCGGGTTCAAACCCAGCCAGACGCATTACTTTGTATTAGTAATTTCATCACCACTGCTCTCAAAACGGTGAAGGAAAACATTGTGAGGAAACCGGCATATCCTAGAACCAAAAAATCAAAGACATGTGACATTCACCAACCCGCACTGGCCCCGCGTGGTGGATTATGGCCCATTCTCTCTCCTAGAGAGGCGGTCTGTGTCCCAGCAGTGGGAACGTTAAAAGGTTGATTATGATTAAACTGTAAATGTGTTCCTATGGATGTTTATAATTTTATCGATAGTTAATCCCATCGGGAACAACGACAAAAATAATCTTGTACCTACCACCTTTTCATACACTTCTTAAAGTTTTCAAACTACACCCTACTTACACACCCACCTCTCACAAGAAATTCTGTAATACAAGACAATACCTCCCTCATCTTAAATAAATGGTGGAAGTCGATAATCGAAGTCCAAAGTAAAAGCTAAGTCGATCCAAACTTAGTTGAAATGCAGTTCACTAACTATGTGGGAACAAGACTGGCGCGTGTTAACTGAACTGAACACGAAAGGTATTGTTATGAAGATATGGACTGACGGATTGGCGTATCGGCGTATCGATGTTTCGAGGAATTGGCGTAGTGCCTCGTGATTTGGTGTAATTAATGTTGAGATATGCTAGAGTTATAATGTGGTGCGGTAAGTGTCGTATTGACGTCATTGTGTAATCATTATATTGTGATCCTTACAAAGTGTCTTTAAATGCATTCTTCTTATTAATTATTCAAATGCAAAACATTTTACTACAAGTAAACTTACCACATGGACATTATAAAAAATAGAAACGTAAAACGCTAAGTGCAAATTTCCAATTAGTAATTTTCTATTGACAAGAACCGACACGACGGACACTTCATAATTAGAATGATAGTGGATCAGTGTACAAAGTAGTTCAGAATCTTATAAAATTACACTTACGTATCTTTACGTATCATCACAACAAAACCTACTCGATTTATGTCAGAATGTTGGTCGGCCTATTATTGGCGACTGTATAAGTCTGATGCTTTTGTTACTATTATCTTATGTAATGCTGTATACAGAAGCTGTTGGTTTGCCTTTAAATAAATAAATAAACAAATAAGTGTCAGTAGTTATAAGAGTTACGTGTACTGATATGTTGAAATAATAGGTACACTGATGAGATCTTATGAAATCTGCCATCAAATCGCAGGCACACTTTTTAATTCCAACAACAGAACACAATTATACTAAACCTCAATTCAATTCATGAGATTTCATTATCAATTCTAAATCCCGTTAAACCTATCTAAGTGAGACTTCAAATACTAATAGCAGCCCCAATTTCCGCCGGTGTAATCGATAACCTAGGTAGTTGGCATCAAACAGGTCTTACTTAGTTGGACTGCACTTTGTTAACTATGCGGTTACCGCGTACCGGCGCTGTGACGTAATGGCGTAGTGATAGCGTGACGTCATCGATTTGGCGTACTTTGATGTTTGACCAGAGGAATAGATTTGTGGTAAATCTAATCTTTGGAAGTGTGTTTATGTAAAATGAAACTAGATTTGGGTTTTGTAACGAAATTAAACAATCATTTGGTACTTTGGGAAGTGGAGGTCAGATATTAAGGATGGTTAGTGGATGTGGGTTCAAATCCTTTGCATTTTTTTGAGGATAGCTTTATAAAGCAAGATAAAACACAAAATGATATTTAAGTAAAACTGTTGGTTTGTGTACTTTTAGAAGGTGCGTGATGTCTGTAATAATTATAAATAAAATAAAAAAGAGAATTATCGAGGCATGCATGACTGCATGCCAAAAGGAAATTATAAAAAGTAATAAAATTGATAACTTTAACTGGGACGTTTTGGGAAGATGCTTGACATCCGTGCAAAACGGCCTTCACTGAGCATAATGCTGGGGCTAGTTTTTAAGATAGAGATACAGCGCGATATAAGTCTCTGGTGCTAAACAGATAAAAACTAGGTTTTTTATTACCTATCTAAATATCTAAACAATACAAACGAACTGTAGGTATATAAAGTTATAGCTACGATATTATCATATACATAAGCCACACTACTACAAGCTCGCTGGAAACTGCTATTCAATATAACAACATCACACAAAACCGTGTTAGAATATTACCACAGTACTCCCCAAGTGAGTAGCTATGTAATACTGAGTGACGGGATCTACACTAAGTTGGCGAGCAGTGGCGTCTGCCGGGGCACAACAGCACAGCAGCCCTACCATGAAGTCTTAAATCCATCATGCTTCCTGTGTCAGAGAGAGACGGAGTTACACAAGACGAATATCACTATCCCTTTTCCTCACACTGAATCATGATAGCATTGGCGCTTCGTGGTAAGGCCACAGTGCTGGTTATTGGCGCGCAATGGCTGGAAGATGAGCGATCGAGAAGATGCTGTTCAGCGGTTAGTGTTTCTATTGGGGATTGGGTTTTGTGTTGGTGTTTTAGTTGTAATAATATTGGGAGGTTGGTGTGTGCACGATGTTTACTTGTTCGGACCAATTTTGAAGTTGATTTATAATAATTATAGTGTCTTAAATGGTCACATACGTGACCCGTCAGACTTAACTATCCTTGAATGCCTCCCTGTAATCGGAAATCAGCAAATGATTTCTCCCGCTCTAGGCGGAGTGGAAGTGAGTGTCAGATTCTTCTTAACTAAAACTTATGCCAATGTTATGTACGCCATTATTGTCACATGCATCAGGCCATACATTAAATAGTTTAAGTTATTTTCAATGTTAAATGTTTTTATAAATAAATAAAATAAAATAAAACCCACCCGCGTTCCTCCTAGTGCCCGCCGCGTTTCAGGGCCGCGGTGACTTTCACACGCTTAATTTTTTTTTGTTTGTGAATACATTCACTGTACGTACAAGTATGCAGTAGAATGTGTTGCCTAAGTTTGTTTTTCTTCATATTAGCAACCTCTCTTAAAGGGTTCTTTCAATCAATATTGTACAGGTTCTATCCGTCGACGCCATTATGACTTTCCAACAGATGAGATTTTAATCAAACGCGAGTTTAGCAATAAATAAAAAAAGCTGTTAAACTGACAACGTACTTTGAATGTCTGTCAGTCTCTCCACATCCTAGACAGCACGACATTCCCTATCGACAACGTCACTACATGCATATGTACCTACACATCCACACACATTGTCTACTCAAATGCTCAGAGCATAGCACTCGAAGTCGCCAATTAATTTGAACAATATTGCAGACAATAGAGGGCGCCCATTGTTGCCTACTGCGGACTAGGCTGAAGGATCAGCGACATGGAATAGATTGACACAGAGTCCTTAGACAAACTGCCATTTTTTCAGTAAAAATGATTATCATAAATATTTTGTATTTTGTATTAAACAATAGTTATTTCTAAAAGGATATTGATATGTCTTGAGTCGCTGAAGGCTCCAAACATTGAGCAAACACGCAGGTAAGCATAGACATCTGCCAGGGTTGCAATGCAAAGGAACTTAGGAGGAACACGGATGGGTTTTAATCAGTAAGAGACTGATAGTCCGTTCTAGTTCACCAGAAGCGGAAGAAATCATTTGATGATTTCCAATCCTTAAAAAGAGAAAAGGTAAGCATAGACACGTGTCTCACATTTACACACAGCCAGACCTGGAACAGTTGTTTCGGGTCTGGCTGTGTGTAGAACAAATATTTGTATTGCCTAAAGGTCGTATGTAGGCAATACAAATATTTGTTCTGAGAGAGAATCAAACCGCTGCGCCAACCGTGTCGTCGTGTAACCATTCAACTTATTAGGAGTAGGTATACTTAAATTAAGTTAATTTTGGACTGTTTAAGTATTTTTTTTCAGAAACATATAATTTGCTGCGGCAAATTGCTGCGCAGCGGACGGAGCTCCGGCGGGATCTCACGGAGGTGTGGAGACAGCGAGTGCTGCAACCCAGCGCTGGGCACGCCACCATTGCGGCGGTAAGTCCCCTCTTTGAAGAGTGGCTGGAAAGACGCCACGGCGTCCTCACCTTCCGCCTGACGCAGGTGCTCACCGGACACGGCTGTTTCGAGAGGTACCTGTGTCGGATCCAGCGGGAGGATACGTCCGGGTGTCATCACTGCGTGGATCGCCCGGAGGACACGGTGGAGCATACGGTGGAGGTCTGTCCTGCTTGGGCGGAGCACCGCCGTGTCCTCGTCGAGGCGATCGGCGGCGGCGACCTCTCAGGTCCGGCCCTGGTTCAAGCCATGGTCCGGAGTGAGGAGGCATGGGAAGCGGTCGCCTCCTTCTGCGAAGCAGTAATGTTAGCAAAGGAGGAGGCGGAATGCGTGCGAGAGAGGGAAACCTCTCGCTCCAGCCACCGCAACAGAAGGAGGCGCCCTGGGCGTCGGGAAACGCAGGGCGATTCCCGGCCACCGTAGGCGCGGGCCTGCGGATGGCGAGCTATGGGTGGCTCGCCGTCCGATAGCAACCAGGCCCGAGTCGACGGCGCGTCGTGTTCCACGCGCGCCTCAAAGAGCCGTCAGCAAAGAAGACGGGGCCCCATAGGGTCAGTGCCTGCTAGGGTTGCGGAATTTGTTCGAAAGAGTCACCGCGGCCCTGGAACGCAAAGGGCACAAGAAGGAACACGGGTGGGTTTTAGTCAGTGTCAGACACTCTCTTCCGCTCCGCCCAGAGCGGGAGAAGTCATTTGATGATTTCCCATCCAAAAAAAAAAAAAAGTCGGTGACGAGTGTGCTTGCACTAGCTGTACGTGAAACAAGTTGTTCGCTCGTTGTCTGTAGCTGGTCTTCTGTGCCTATAGCTATTCCGTGTCACCGTAGGCACGATCACTTCACGCCGTGCGGTAGGATTGAGGGATTTGATTAGTTTGTGTTACGCTGTATATGTAGAGATTTGAGCTTTAGTATTTCGGTGAGTGACTCCAATTGAATAGAGAAATAACATGAAATTGAGAAATTAGAACAATAAAACATTTTTTTTTTAACTCTTATTTCAAAAGCTTTGCTGACTCAACAAGTAGGTACTGTAGTGGTTGGCTGGTTTTTACAGGAAATAAAATTCGAGCGTGAATCTGCCCCAGAAATAAAAGCATGGCCTAGTTTGTTGAAGTAGTGTATCCTACTAATCTTATACATAATACCAAAAAACTGAAACTGTTTATAAATAAATGTTTCTTAATCAATCACGCTTCAACGCCTGAACAGATTAAGATGATAACCATAACTTTAGTTAAGCCATAGAATACTATTTTCACGCGTCTCTCTATTGGAATATAGCCACTCTGTGACCTCAGAGTGTGACGGAGTCGCACGTGTGCATGTGAGCCAATACATTGCCGAGGGAGCGTGACGAAATGCGTCAGCACTTCATCGTACCAGCCAAGGTAGACGCAGAACACCGTGTGGTTGAAGTCATTAAGAGTCAGATAGACTCCTTTTTTTTGGATGGGAATTCATCTAATGACCCCTCCCCCCTGGGCGGAGCGGAATGTCAGACTCTTACTGACTAAAACCCACCCGTGATCCTTCTTATGCCCTTTGCGTTCCAGGGCCGCGGTGACTCTTTCGGACAAATTCCGCAACGTCAGATAGACTCCTGCGCTAGCCTCAGGGCGGTGGACATCAATAAGAATTTTCAAACGGCAAGGAGGACATAGAAAGCTCTACAGCTTGTTTCCTGGTAGTACGTTCCCTTCGGATAGTAAAACACTTATCAGATGAAGCTGTGGACAGAAGCAAATGTAAAACACTCCCTTTTACCATTAAGTCATCACTACATAGTATAAAACAAAGTCGCTTCCCGCTGTCTATCCCTGTATCTTTAAAATTACGCAACGGATTTTGATGCGGTTTTTTTTAATAGATAGAGTCATTCAGCAGGATGGTTTATATGTATGATGCATGCATAATATAGACGAGATTTAGTATCAGCATTGCACCCGTGCGAAGCCGGGGCGTGTCGCTAGTTTAGTTTTAAATGGATGCCCCGAAACACAACCTCCACGCCAAATAAATAGAACTGCAACACACGTACCGACCTTCTTTTATGACCGATAGAGATAGACATACTTCGCTGATGTTCCCCAGTAAAAAATCTACAGTCATAACTTATATTACTAAACTCAATCAACATGCCTAGCTTTTGTCAAACTATGTTCTTTGATCGGCTTCTAGTTCAATCGATAGCAGTTAGATAGCACAAAAGTAATTAATATGATCATCCAACTTTAATCCGAGCTAATCAATCTTAACTTAACCTCAAGAATAAAACCGTACGCCTGTTGTTATTACTGAACGGATTTTGAGGAAACTTGATACCCGGGTAGACTGTCAAAGACCATTTAGATCATGAGATACACTCAACTCCGGAAGTACTTTCCCTTGGTATAACAACAAAAATATTTATCATACAAGTAAAGCCGCACCAAGCCATCTTAATCTCGATATTACGTTGCATGGGGCATAGCCACAATTTAGCCTCTAAAATTAGCCCGCTGATATCCCCTAAAAATCACTAGTAGACTCTATACCCCATTCACAATAAGATTAGACATTGAAATAAATCTATTTTGCAGTCCGTTCAACCGATTTTGACTTCTATTGCTATTATTGGTGGTATGAAAAATGGCAGCTGCAGTAAACAGTTGGTATTATAATCACGTTTTTGCTTTTAATGTCATTCTTATGCTTATGGAATAGAAGTAAAAATCGGTTGAACGGATTGTAAAAAGTTTTGTTTGAATGTCTCATCTTATTGTGAATGGAGTATAGTTGTGTATGTGTGTGAGTAGATCTAATTCCTGTTTGGAGTTCTAATTCCTGTCTGTAGAACCGATAAATCTCAGGGACTCGACAACATGTGTCACTTTCATGTCAAAGATGGTGACACTCTGTGCGAGTGAAACGCTATAGTGCGAGTAAATGTAGCATCGCTTCATACGCTATGGAGTTTGGGACTGAATGGCCTTTAAACCTTTTCAAACAATGTTAGTGCCCGATTTGCTAGGAAAGGGTTCTAATACAGAATGTTTCGTTCGAATAAACTAGCAAGCATTAGATCCCTAGCAGATATAAGTATGCTCAACTGGACCTGTTTTGCGCAGTCGCAAGGAGCGCTTTTTGTGACTTTTAAAAAAAATAACGTTTATTGTTTTTTTTTTTGTTCTGTAGATTTCTTCCGCTCTGGGCGGAGCTGAAGGGAATGTTAGACTCTGATTAAAACCCATCCGTGTTCTTCCTATTTTGCGTTACGGGGCTGCGGTGACTCATTCAAATAAATTCCGCAACCGCAGGTTTATCTTCTATAGTTACTTATAATAAATCTGTAGAGAGGTCAATTCTGTACAAGGAATATATTTTCAAAATAACTATCAGAGGGTGATTAGTGATCGATACTGGTGCCAAAAACGCAATCAGTAAAATTTTTGTCTGTCTGTCTGTCTGTCTGTCTGTCTGTCTGTCTGTCTGTCTGTCTGTCTGTATGTTCTTTATAGAAACAAAAACTACTCGACCGATTTTAACGAAACTTGGTGCAATTATTCTTCATACTCCTGGGCAGGTTATAGTATACTTTTCATCACGCTACAATCAATAGGAGCAGAGCAGTGAAGGAAAATGTGGGGAAAACGGGAGAAGTTACTCCATTTTTTAAGCTTCCGTCGCGTGTGTAGCCTTAATGGTTAAAGTTACATAGAAATCATGTATTACGGAAATGTTTTACATAAAATTATCTAAAAAATGTCCCAAACAGCATATGTCTATATTTTATGGTTGACTCACAATAACACGTGTAACTGTGATGACCGATAGCTTAGCAGTTCGGCGCTTTCTGATTATTTGTATGAAACTTTGTCAATTTTAAACCGATCGGGCTGAGAGTTTCGAAATCGGGGGTAAAGTAACTATTCCACGCGGACGAAGTCGCTGGCAGAAGCTAGTGCAAAATAAATGTACCTTATATATTTCTTTCTTTAATGTTTTGATTTCTTTTTTATTATCGGCATCTAAGTCTCAGCTCGCTGGAGAGCCTGAATTTATGTCTGATTAACCAATATAACTTTACAACTGGCCCCGAGGGATAACGATAGTGTCAATTACTGCCAACAATACAAACTTTCTCCCTATTAACGAAATATGTAGATCTCTACGAGATATCTACACACTGTATAGTAATCAATGCATGACAGACATTCAATTCCTCGTACTAAAACCTCAGACCAATTGAAGGAGTTCTGGATGTTTAATAGACCTGTTTCGAACCCTTCCGCTGTAAGGCAAATTACGTGGGGGTTATCTGGAATCCCTCGCGTACTAACAGACGGTTACTTAATATATTATTTGTTTCTGCTAGCGGATACGCCCGCGAGATATCGAGAATTTTCCCAAGGAAACAAATTCCCGGAAAATATAATTTATGCCAGCCCTATTCCAAGATATAGCCTACTCGTGTATTAAGTTTCATCCGCTAAGACGTGAAGGGGTATCCAACCAACAGATAGATTTAGTTGTTATCTATACTAATCTTATAAAGAGGAAAGATTTGTATTTTTGTAAGTAACGAATAAACTCAAAACTACTGGACCAATTTCAAAAATTCTTTCACCTTTAGAAAGATACATTCACCCTGAGTAACATAGGCAATTTTATCCTCATATTCCCACGGGAACGGGAACTACGCGGGTAAAACCGCGGCGCGCTGCTAGTATTAGTATAAATATGGATATGAATTTTACATAGTTTTGGTAAAAGCCGTCCGATTACGTCGATGGGTCTAGTAGACCCAAGCACTACTAAGCATAGTTCTAGGTTCACTTACTGGATGGATTTCGTCCATCAGGTATTCCTCGAGTTTGTGCCCAATGGGTGGCAATAGGCTAGCGTCCTTATGTATGTAAGGTTGGACCTCACAGGAGTAGGGAAACACAGGATCAGCAGAATAAGTATTTAATATTATACATAAGAGGCATAATATTGTGCCTTGTATAAGGATTTTTAGGCTGTACTTGTAGAAAATCACTGACACTGCTTGGGAGCTTTAGCAGTGGACACCAATTATAAATTCAGCACTGACTTGTGCAGATCATAAACACGGTAGTAACTATAACTCTATGATATATAGAGGATAATCAGCATAACTGTATTGATGTACATCGATCGGAGATCAGGATCGAAGTGGCCTGCCAGTAAATGACTGCCGATTTGTTTGGAAAAATGGAATACCTAAGTTTGAAAATTAGAAACCGAGAATTGAAATTATGACCGGCCAGAATGAATGCGTTTCGTTCAGAAACTCACACCGTTACAATGTATGTGTGACCGGATAGTAAAATTGTAAAACGCGTAAGATTATAAAATATATTGAGAGATTGTAAACTCTCGTTAAATTGTCAATTGAACATTTGATTTCCTTTTTATGCATCAAAATTTGATAGTCTATAATCTCTCGATGTAATTCCGAGAAATTGAAATCCCAAAAAGTTTAATATTATAGTCACGTCAGAACGGCTGAACGAATCTGTGTTTTATCATTTGTCACAAATATAGATTATGGTCTAGAATAACATATCCTAACGGAGGAAGTGTGTTCCCTTTTTTTTTTTTTTTTTGGATGGGAAATCATCAAATGACCCCTCCCGCCCTGGGTGGAGCGGTAGGGAGTGTCAGACTTTTACTGACTAAAACCCACCCGTGATCCTTCTTGTGCCCTATGCGTTCCAGGGCCGCGGTAACTCTTTCGAACAAATTCCGTAACCCTAGCAGGCACCGACCCTATGGGGTCCCGTCCTCGGTGCTGACGGCTCCTTGCGGCGCGCGTGGAACACAACGCGTCGTCGACTCAGCCTGGTATCGGACGGCGAGCCACCCACGCTCACCGCCGCACATGCACTGCAGTGCGGCGTGGCCTTACACGAGCCGGCCCGATGACCGGGCTGACCACAGCGGAAACAAAGTCCGCTGCGGTCCACCTCCGAGGGGCACATAGCTCCCGTGTGGTTGCCCACATGGCAGCGGTAGCACCTCAGAGGTCTGGGTTCCAGCAGTTTTACCCGCGCAGACACCCATCCCACCAAGAGCCTTCGGCCCTCCGACACAGTTCTGGCCGCTCAGGCGAACCCTCCTCTACGCAATCGTACGCCATCAGCTCCTTAAAGGAAGCGGACTCGGATGACGACGATTGGGAGCCTCCTCGGCTCGTGTTGCCACTGGCAAACGGAAGGCGTTTGGTGCCCACCCCAGAGTACGGAGGGCAGCCCGCCGAAGCGGGGTGGGATTCCCCGACCGCTGAGCAGTCGGGACCCACCTGGGAACTCATTTTACAAATGCCTTTTCTCATATTTTCCTTTTAGAGAGTGCGGTCCCTTACTCCTCCGCCCTTTCTCCCTCACAGGGCCTCTCCTCCCACCCGCTCACTGCCTTCACAGCCACGTCTGATGAGCAGACGCGTACCAGAAGGCAGTGAGCGGGATTCCTCGCGTGTGTGTCTCTCTTGCTCTGATCCCTCACTTGCGACCTTCCGGCATTAGTGGCTCTACCGGGAAAGCTCGCAAGATCATTGAGACGCTCAAGCCCCACCACGACGACAACGTGGAGACACATTCGGTGGGGGAAGTGTTTTCCCTTGGGATGATTTTCGACATTCACGCGGGCGGAGGCGCGGGCTGCAGCTAGTATATCATAAAAGATTAACCTTATTGGTATTACAATTATTTGTTCCTATAATGGAGAAATAGATAGATAGATAAAACATTTATTCAGTACAATACAAGAAGACACATCACAAAAGCAAAAACATAAATTATAAAAACAGAAAAAAAGAAACAAGTAAATAAGAACATTAAAAATGAGCAGAGGTACATAAAAAAAGAAAACGAGGAACACTAAGAATAAACTATTAAATACACTGTGCTAAATAAGGAATTACTTAAAATACAAACTACCTCCGTCCTTAAAATAAAAAAAAAGTTAAAAGGCAAAATTCTTGTGCGGTTCGTGTCTTCAAATTGTACCGAATGGGAGTCCAGCTCAGCATGTGCCAGGCAGTCTACCTGACGCTGATATTCTGCTGGATCCCTGTGGCGCCTACGGACACCGAGCAGGTGCAGAACAGTTAAAAGTAGGAAGGTGTCAGTGTTGTTGAGTAATGATTTGGCATGGTGAGTTACAAGTAATTATTTGAGATTGATTTTAAATATTGTGTTTTGTTTATTTACGTGTATGTGTATGTAATAACTGGCATTCATAATGGGAATAGACATTATTATTTCGTAAAAGAGAATTTTTACCGTAGTGTTCAAGTCAAAAGTTCAGGACATAACAATGTAACTACAATATTCTGATGAAATCTTCTTCTTATTTAATTTCCAACAAGCAAAATCCGATATCTCAAAACCAATATAAACATCAATACGCAAATAGAACAGAAACATAAGTACACAGAATGCACAGTTATAACTAAGCTATGATTGGAATGCTCGCTAAATACCCGATCACTGCAGGTGCGGTGGCAGCACTACTTCCACCTACGTAGCTGTAGTACGTAAGTTGTGGTAGAATATTGTACGGTTGTCGTAACTATTGTCACTGTACTGACAAATAACTAAGTTTAGTCACAGCAATATCACTATTTCAATATGTGAATACTACGTACTTATTTAGTAAATGAATAAGTCTACCCCTTTTTTTTGGATGATTTCCCATCATAAAATGACTTCTCCCGCTCTGGGCGGAGCGGAAGGGAGTGTCAGACTTTTACTGACTACCCACCCGTAAAACCCACCCGTGATCCTTCTTGTGCCCTTTGCGTTCCAGGGCCGCGGTGACTCTTTCGAACAAATTCCACAACCCTAGCAGACACTGACCCTATGGGGTCCCCTCTTCTTTGCTGCCGGCTCTTTGAGGTGCGCGTGGAACACGACGCGCCGTCGACTCGGGCCTGGTTGCTACGGCGAGCCACCCATAGCTCACCCCACCCGCTGGTAATACTTAGTTCCATAAAAGTAGTATACTTTTATGTGCACGTTTTTTTCTTGTGTACCAAATATTGTAGAATTTACAATATTAACCATGCAGTTTCTTATCCGTTGTTCTCCACAAGACCTTTGCGAATGGACACTATGTAGAGTGACTTTATTACTTTAACGTACGTAATGGCCTAATTAAAATAAACGTTTTGACTTTGGGTTTTGTTAATTTTGAGGTTGATTTTAGACAATTTTGCCTGATCTCATCGAACAGAACCCGTCGTCAATCAGCTATCATTACATACCGATATTAAAAAAGCCGCAATAAGTAAGGCGTGCATCAAAAAATGTGTACTACCAAGTAGCATCAAAGTACTTCCTTGTAGAAGATAACGACAAAGAAGTGTCTCCTATAATTTGCACGTCAAATGTGGACTCATGTTTTCCGGATCTAAATCATTGCAAATAAGGTGATCTAAAATTTCTGTACGGCGAAGCCTCTAGCAGTAATTAGTACTGCAGTAAACGTGGACGAAACAAAAAGTATCCTTGTAAGGATCGGAGCAATAGGAAAAACGTGCTACATTAGCACATAGTTTTTACCTTTTCTAAGGTAGAGGAAATAATATGTTTTACTGAACTGAAATCTTCCTGTTTTCGTATAATATTTAAAGCGTAAATCCTTACTAATATTATAAATGTGAAAGCGTGGATGCTTGTTACGCTTTCACGCAAAAAATGCTTGACGAATCATCATGAAACTTTGTACACATATTCTGGGACGTACTAGAAGTAACATAGGATACTTTTTATCCCGGGATTATGTTCCCTTGGGATAATTTCCGACATTCACGCGGGCGAAGCTGCGGGCAGTAGCTAGTATTTTATCATTCGGGTCAACATCTTTTCTCACGATGGGGCTGAAAATGTCTAGGATTATTTCTAGACAGGTTTTAGGACGCCTAGCTTCACGGCAAGGAGAATAGACTCGTTCTTGTGAAATAAAGTCCAGAGATTTTTTTAACAATTTTGTATAGCTTCTATCCACAGTTTGTCCGCGTGAAAAGTACAAATATTTTTGCCTAAACCTTTTCTAATTTACTTCTAACATTATCCGCTGCCAGTGTAAATGTTGTCACAATCTGTCCAGCCGTTTCGGAGATTAGCCGGAACAAACGGACAGATAGACCGATAGACCAAAAAAATGGAAATAGGCTTGTTTCCTGAGTAAAAAATATATGATTTTGTTTAGTCCGTCAGTTAGATTATAGAAAAATATTGGACACGTATTTTTTCCTTTATCAAATCTATAAAAACTAACGAAGATACAAAGCATCAAAGATCAGGAGTGGGAGCTTGTGACGTCACGGCTCGCTAAAAATTGTAGCGAGTAGTGACGTCATACGAGTTTTCAACGCACTGTATCGTCTTCATTTTTTGTTTACGTGAAAAAAGAAAAAATACGTGTCCAATATTTTTTGGAAATCTATCCGACGGACTAATTAGATTTTTTTAGTCAACTACCCTATTGTTGAAAAGAAACGCGTTTTGAAATTAATACTACATGGAGCAGTGGTGGCCAAGAGGAGCAGTGGTAACGGCCCCGACTTACGAATTGTAGGTAGCGGGTTCAAACCCAGCCAGGCGCATTACTTTGTGTAATTAATTTCATCACCACTGCTCTCAAAATGGTGACGGAAAACATCGTGAGGAAACCGGCCAAAAATTCGAAGTCATGTGACATTCACCAAAACGCACTGGGCCCGCGTGGTGGATTACGGCCCATTCCCTCTCCTAGAGAGGAGGCCTGTGTCGCAGCAGTGGGAACATTAAAAGGCTGATTATGCTTATTATTTTATATACGTAAGTCGAGGGACAGTCGGAGCGTTAAAAAAATCAAGCTTATAAGTCAACGCAATAAAAATACACTATTTATACTGTATATATTTTGAACCTCTAGAATAAATCAAACCTATAGGGTATCTACCATTGACCTAAAATAGTAAAAGTAAGCATGAAGCAAGAACTCCCAGCACAAGTAATGGAAAATGTCTGACAATTGTTAATTTGTAGTTCACTAGCGACCCGCCCCGGCTTCGCACGGATGCAATGTAGATGGTAATGTTTTCTCTACATGTATTATACATATAAACTTTCCTCTATTAAAAAAAACCGCATCAAAATCCGTTGCGTAATTTAAAAGATTTAAGCATAATATTTTATACTATGTAATGATTTCAAACATATTTTTTGCACTAAAAGCAAATTACCTTTTCAACTTAAAAGTTAAATTTCTCCTTCCTTTCCGTATACCTGGAAAAATCGAGACATGATTCCAGGAATAGACAAACTATGTATGTATATCTCGATACGAGTTTGTACGGAACCCTCGGTACTCAAGCGAGACTCGCACTTATTCGGTTTTTTGATATTATAAACAGAAAATTTTATTTATTTACACTGTATGTACTACTAATTATACTGGTATTCAGCTGGGGACGTGTTGACTCGCCGACCGTTGAGTTGCGTTGAATTCTCAGTCGCAAAGTAACGCCTGACTCAATCAATTTTAAATTGTCATTAATCAAAATGTGTTATTATTTAAATTACATGTTAATATTTATTCGCTATTGTATTCAAATAAACGGAAATTATAACTTCTGTAATGCGGAACCGGCTTCCAATGAAAAAGTATTAAATGAAAGACAATATCAAATGTTGATATTATGAAATACCTCGAAGCCTTTACATGATGTAATGAGTCATTACTTCAGAAAAAAATATTTCTTATTGTACAAGAATTTTATGAAAATATGCGTATATTTTTAAGGCCGCTTCTCCCGCTCTACTAGTGAATTGAGCTTATCTAGGAAGGTTGTAAATAATTGGATTTTAAAGAACAATGCCCACATATTAGAACAACCTTGGCCTACAGTGAACACTGATAAATAGTTTATGGAATTATAGTTTAAGTTATTATGAACACCTTCTAGTACATACCAGTTAAGAAAATAAGTCGCCATTTGGAAATAAATAAGTTTTTATTTTTTCAAAACATTCATTTTTTCACAGTCACAAACTCATTCTACACACTTTCAACCACTTTCGAATTGAAAGTATATCATTTGAACACAATAATTATTAATTTCAACGTTATTAACTCATTTTAACCTTATGAACAATGGGAATCTTCTTTAAGTGTAAACTGCTATAGCTCCTTTTATACTTGTTTGACACTTTGACAGGCTGGGAGCAAGCTTGAGCAGGTAGTTTAAAGTCAATATTATCATTTGTCAAAGGCTAATATGGCCATATTTAAAAAGAAATATCGATTAGTTGATCGACTAACTACGGCAAAGCCAAACAGTGGTTTTATCATTATAAAGTATAGTATCTCTGGTCTGAGGTATTTATGAACATAATTGGTCTAAAAGTCGAGTGGGTTTCATTAAAAAAAAACTAAAATGGCTGCCAGTTTTCTCAGATTAAAGAACTGAAACCTGACTAACGTTTAGTTTTTACGTAATCGATTAGATTTATTAAATTATATATGAATTTAAATTAAATTGACCATAGAATGGCAACCCCAAACTTAACGTGAAAATAAAAGTTGCGTAATAATAAGTAAAATGACTTATTTATTTGTTATGATCACGGCGTCTTAGTTTGAGATAAAGCTTTGATGGATAATTCCTATTTAAAATACTTATATTTTTGTGTTATCTTTCTAAACGTGTCTGAGGTGGGCCATATCTGGGCATCCTTCTTTCTCAGTGAGAAACCAAATTATTCATATATCCAACTGTTATTAGCATGAGAACCTTGCTTACGCCTTTTTTCTCTGGATGAGAAATCATCAAATGACTCTCTCCCGCTCTGGGCGGAGCGAAAGGGAGTGTCAGACTCTTACTGAATAAAATGCACCCGTGTTCCTCCTAGTGCCTTTTGCATTCCAGGGCCGCGGTGACTCTTTCGAGCAAATTTCGCAACCCTAGCAGGCACTGACCCTATGGGGCCCCGTCTTCTTTGCTGACTTCCTTCGAAGCGCTTGCAAAACACGACGCACCGTCGTCGACCCGGGCTTAGTTGCTATCGGACGGCGAACCATCATGCTTACCACTTAGAGAATATTTGTGCGATTTTTATGGGTTTAAAATGCTACAATGGTTATGTTATCTAGCTTATTTCAGCTACGTAAGACTGCAGCGACTGTACCTATAGTGTTTATTTCTCACCTTTTTTATGGATGGGAAATCATCAAATGACTGCTTCCACTCTAGGTGGATAGGAAGGGAGTGCCACACTCTTACTGACTAAAACCCACTCGTGTTCCTCTTAATGCCATTTGCGTTCCAGGGTCGCGGTAACTCTTCCGATCAAATTGCGCTATTTTAAGGCACTGGGCCTAACGGGCTTCGTCGTTGATTTCTCGAATACCGTTGCGTAAATCATTGATACTACCTACTATATCCAACTAAGTATGTCAAACAAAATCAAAGCACGCAGCATGTTGTTGTTAAACAAGCTTTGAAACGAAACATTGTACTGTACTTATCGCTTGTAGCGTATTTGCAAATTAACAACAGACAGTGTTCGGCAGTGTCGTGTGATGGTCAATGCTATTTTTTCCTTTAAAGTTTGACACAGTGGTTTTGTTAGCACTGTGTTATTCTTATTTATTACTTTGAAAATAAAACTCTTCGGTTTAATATATGGAGTGTATATTGTTGTACAAAATGGCTCATGGCTGTGAGATCTCTACTGGCGCGTGCGACGTGCGTGGAATCGTTCCGGCGCACGGGCAATTACTGGTTAGTATACTATTGTAGTCTTTGGACTGGTTTGTGTGGTGGGACTGGTGGGGCGCTCTGGCAGCGCGGCGAAGGGACTCGGGCTTGCATGGCACAGTATGCTCTGTGCATGGCACCGCGAAGTCCCGCACGCTTGGAGCCCACGGCAAAAGAAAGTCCCGCGGGCGTCCGGTGTTAATACCAGGGCCGTAACATTTTAACATGAGTCATAGCAAGAACTACTTTTAAAATGCGTCTATTATTGCATACAACAGCCAGTTTCATCGTACACGTTTACAATCACAGTTTACTACAGCACATAGAACACATAACCCTCAACAGAACAAACCCGTTGAACAAACGCAATGAGCCAAACAAATCCACTCTCAAATAAAGAAAACAAACAGTTCCACACATGTGGGTGCACAATCCTCTGTCCACCGCTGGACACTGGACACACTGGGCGTGTGGACACACTAGGCATGTGGACACACTGGGCTGTTGTTTGAAATACTCATGTTTGTTTGTGTATCCGTGACTATTGACGGATGTCGTGTGGATAAATAACAATAGTGTGAGTTCATGGATGCTGCTGCGTTTCATTTGTTTTTTTTTTTTCAGTATATATACCTACGCTGTACACATTAAGATTTCTCTCGGATAGTCTGGGAAATGTAATGTGTGGAAGATATGACGAAACTAATTTTCCACACTAGCCTCAGAGGTTAATCCCAACGGAGAAGATATTTTAGTGCACAAGCGTGTATGCGATACAGGTGCAATCTGTATTTCTTTACTCTCATAGTTCGTTAGTTCGGCAGGCGGTTGACACGACTGGAGTTCTCCCATTACTTTTAAGACCAATGGTTTTACGTGTAGCGGTCTACATCCCCATTTAGATCATTAAATAATGTAATAACACTAAAATTTTCTTCAGTGCGCTACTAGACCGTTCCGTAACTGCACGCCAGATCTCGCTCGCAAAACCTAGGTTTCCCGCTAAAGCCTAACTTTGTTAATTGTTACTCGTTGGTCCTTATTCTTGTCCGTCTAAATAAAACAGTGTTTATCGTTTCAATTAGTATATTTATAACGTTACATATACCTACTTAATTAAGAAGAGACGTGGTAATATAAAATCTTGTTACACCAAACTTAGCGTTTAAATTATTTTACCCCGTCACACTTCATACGCGCTTTCCAAGGCACGGGGAGGACGCTCCACCGGCTTCTAAACTCTGTGTGTCACTGAATAATTGAATCACCAACCGACTACTTAAATAATAGGTAATCGAAAATCGCCGTTGCTTATTTTAACAGCCACAATATTACTTTGGGCTACCAAGACACTATAAAATTGATGGTTTCACCGTAGAACACAGGGCTGACCTTATTACACGACCCCAAACTCGGTCTGTGGAAGCGGAGTTATACCCGGATCTCATTTTTATCAGAGATAACATCAGCCTCTTCTGACCATGAACTGTGTGCCCGCCATTATCAAGAACTCTGCTCTGGCTAATAGCATGTGAAGTCTTTAGCGCGCTTAAACCAACAGTGGTTTCTTTCAGACGTCTGTTCAAATTTTCCAAGACTAAATGGACAAGTTTTTCCTAAGAGCTTGAAAATTTTGTGAAAACGGTATGATCTGTGTCACGCCGACATTTACCAAAACGCTGTCGCTCCATTTATAAATTTGTCATTCCAACACGATCCCATTATAAATTTACTAAAACTTCGTAATCTGCTAAATTCATAATGGTCGACCATTGGTCGGTCAATGGTCTCGTAATACTTTTTGATAACCGAGATATTAAAAGATATGACTGCACACGACGTTCTAATGATAGGTCACTGATCAAAGGAACTGTCAAAATTTTAGCAGATTACCGCATACGTTTACGCATTTATTTGTTAGTATGTACGAGATTACCATTCTATGCCATTTCTTTCAATGGAGTGTCAGTGATTGACCATTGGAAAGTCATAATATTCGATCTCTCGACTCGATAGAATTCAGAGCGTGATCTCCACTGACATCTGCCACCACGCAAAAAGAGATTGCCAAGTTCTCGATCAGCGTGTCGAAAGGCGGAGCGTTGCCACAGCCTCCGACAGTGTAAGCAGCCCCCCTAGCCAAGTTGATAATCTGCAATCGTTAACGCTAGTCGAAAACGAATCAAATGTATGGGAATGAAATCATCTCAACGTTAAGTCACGTGGTTAGATCAAACGAATAGAACATTCGTAGCCAAGTTCACATCGTTCAAAATGATACAATGAATTGTTATCGTTTCTACAATGTTCAAAGCCCTTAATGGTTAAAGCATTTAAACAGAGTTTACATTTTAACCTCTTTGACGTGTTTATAGGAACGCTCGCCATAGACTAAAGAATAGGTCGTTTTTCTAAAGACATTGTAGAACGAGCGGCCGACTCAGGCGCGTCAACATGCCTACTAACTTATCGTTTTCTACAGTTGCTGACACCGAGGCGTTACCGATTGGAGAACGGAATTCGACACGAAACTGTTGTAACTTGGCTGGGGGGGCAGATGAGTGATTTTGAAGGACGCGGGTATCCGCTGGATGCAACGCCCAGGACCAGTCAAATTTGCGACACTTGGAAGAGGCATAAGTCCAGCAGTGGACGTCTTTCGACTGAAATGATGATATTAATTGGAAAAGCTGTTCAACTTATCTATTGAATACGTTAAATTTAAATTATTTATTTACATAATTATCCAAATAACACGGACTAGTTAACCAGCTAATCAGTTGATAGTAGGCTAGATACACACTACACAGCACTTCAGTGATACACTCTACACAATCACTGAACAAACTAGTCAGCGCAACAAATACGCGCGAATTTACCGCGTGCTGTGTTGTGACGTCACACTCAGGCAGGGCAGTGGGACTGTTGTCGTTATAGGGATAAAGGAATATAACTGTACTTGAAATAATCGTATTTAATTGATTTATTTTATTGTATTGTTTTGGTTTTTGTTTGTTGTTAATTACTGTTCAATGAATTGAATTGTATCTATGAATTTATTGAAGCTTTATAATTACATAAATCTTCGATGAATTGTGTCATTCTTAAATCAGCTCCAATAGTAATTGCGCGACTGCCGATTGGTCCTGAGTTCGATAGCCATATATAATTTTCTCTTAGTATTTCTGCTTTCTTCAAAGCCTCGGAAAGCACGTTCAGCCTTTGGTCCTGCGACACATTTCTTCGGTCATCTTGGACTGCTGTCCCATCGGACTATGCAGAGGTTAAATGAAAGTGCATTTGTGTTTACACAGAGACTAGTGTACTATAATAATTATGACGACACGGTTGGCGCAGTGGTTGAGCGTTCGGCTGCTGCGCTACGTGTCGCGGGTTCGATCCCCGCACGGAACAAATGTTTGTATGGCCTACAGATAATTGTTCCGGGTCTGGGTGTCTTGTGTATATGAGTTTACATGTTTGTGAATGCACCCACGACACAGGAGAAAATCCTAGTGTGGGGCAACGTTTTTTATGAGAAAAAGAAATATTTATCCCAGGACGAACGGCTTCTCTCCGCTGAGAGATTCAGAGAGATCATTGGTGAAATCACGTCACATCAATCAACATAAAAAATATAGAGGTACTGAATAAAATACAAAAGGAAACACCGTTAAAACATCTTTTTTTTTTAACTTAATAGTCAAAAACTCAAATGTCAATTTGGAGGAACACAAAAATAACGAGGTCCCAATGGTTCGGCAGCTCCGTCCCGAATGAACGGTAAATAATATCGCTTCAGCGGTCAAAGTGACACCGATCCTGTACGATGGTAATGATGATTCAGAAAAAGGTCATTTATCGCTCGTGTAAACACGGGCCCGTGTATCATGGCGCCTGTTTTCCGCAAAAGGTCAGGTAGATAAAAAGCTAAAGTAATATTACAGCCTCATTCATAAAATTCGAACCGAATTATTAGTTTGAATCATAGATATAATAAACTAGCAGTGCCTCGCGGTTTCACCCGCGTTGTTTCCGTTCCCGTGGGAATATAGGGATAAAATATAGCCTATGTACTACGCGGGTGAAACCGCGGGGCGCTACTAGTAAATTATAAAAAACTTTCTCTCTGTCAAACATAGCTATTAAAAAAAAACTTTTTACAAAAAAGTACAACCGACCTCTACACAAAAAAAAAAACAAAAAGTATCAAATAATTTTAATATCGGAACTTCCGATTCCGAAATTAAAGTTAAAAACACTATATCGGAAAACCACATAAACATACAACGATAATTTTAATATTTACCGCATATTTCTATTTAACGCCACCCTGTCAATTATCCCATACCAATTTATCTCCCAATTCAAACATCGCTTCTACATTATAATGTAGAATAAATATTTCACTGTTCCAAAATCAGCGCGATCCACCCTGCATAGGCCACCGACACACTGCAGCGATATTTGCTCGCGCGTGTATCGCGCGTCGGTCGTTAATACTGCGCCGCTGAATAGGGCAGCCAACTATTTAAGAGTGGAGAGCCTTTCATAGATTGATTTGACTGCAATTGATGTCTGTACTTATTGAGGCGTTTATTTATGTTTTGCAGCTACTATGTTTTCGTTGAACTACATCTAAATCAACATTACTAATGAATTGTTTGTTTTTATCGAGTAAAACGCACGGTACCACGTCAGTAGAGCTACGAGAATAAGCTAGTTATTCATTTCATTAATTCATTTTTGCCTTATGTTTGTAAATCAATCACACCTTAGCGGCTTGAGAAATATTAAAGAAATTAATATAAGTGCACGGGTACACTGGAATCAGACTCGGATAAGAGATAACAATTTTCTCAGTTGTACGTCCCTGTGATAAAATTCTTACTCAGTCAATTAAAAAAAAGCTGGTAATAATTAAAACGACACTGACATAAATGAATTGAAATTATTTTTTAGTTTAAATTAATTCATTTTTCATGTTTGGATCGAAGTTAAACCAGTAAAATATCTTGTTCGATTTGAGGCAGTATGAAATGTAACGAGTATCTCTATTTCAGTAATCAGCACGTTATATCTAACACAATTTGTATGCGCACCCGCGCGCCCAAACACCCGCGCGTCCACACGCCCGCGCGACCGCGCGACCTCCACGACCTGGTTCACACAGCCGCGTCAGTGTCTGCTAGGGCTGTCAGCCCAGCTATCTTACTACTGTGAATCGTTACTAAATTAGCTGTATGTATGGTACATTCCCACTACTACACGAAAATTTACAAACATTTAAAGAATCCACTTTTAAATATTTGTATTTCCTTTATTCAATTAAACATCCCTATATTATTATTATTTTATCATTTCAATGAATTAATACTTCTAATAGTGTATAATTATGATTCATCAACCTGCCTAGCGACCACAATATTGTTGAGAATAATCAACAATATTGTGGTCGTCTCCAATTTAGACCAAGTACAAGTTTTACTTGAGCTACTGCTTATCTCATCTTCACAACCCAGTGATGTGGTAACACGAAACTCTTTAGCAAAACTAGTATCAGATTTTCTATAATATTTTCAAACGATAGCCTAAAGAGTAACTCATCTTTGGGCACACGTCGGCAAGCGTGGCTTAACCACAAATAAAGAATAGAATTACTCTTCATTGTACACTATACAAAATCTACATCAGTAGCTTAAAAATAGAAGTTTGTGCCAACCCTTGTATGTGAACGCGCGACCATACAAATAGAATAGATAATATTGTTTGTTAGATTTTCACAATTAATGTTTAGTTTTGTGCAGTGTCAATAATTTGAAATAATAATACATAGAATGAGTTTGTCTATGTTTGCGTTGTCAATAAAATTGTTTGGTCGGAGTTCAATTGCAGTAGATTTTGTAATTAGTTCATTGGGTTTTGATGAGCTTCATTGGTTCTAGTTTGCTTTTAAATTGTGTTTACAGAAGCTAAACGAATATTTCCTATTGCCATTCAATGGCGATCGACAAACCTAGATACATTTCAGCTGAGGTTAAATAGTTTATTTAGCTGCTAGTACAAAATAAAAACGAAAATTAAATGGAATATAATAATATGACTTTATAAAGACCATCATTTTTGTATTGACATAATAAAAGAAGCAGTATCTATACATCTATTCTATATAATATGCAAACTGCTTACACACATATAAAATACTAGCTTCTGCCAGCGACTTCGTCCGCGTAGATGTCGGAAATTGTCCCAAGGGAACATAATCCCGGGATATAAAGTATCCTATGTGTTATTCCAGACTATGATCTATATCTGTGCCAAATTTCATCAAGATCCATTCAGTAGTTTTTGCGTGAAAGAGTAACAAACATCCATACATCCATACTTACAAACTTTCGCGTTTATAATATTAGTAGGATTAAACACCTAAATGTGTTATATTAAACACCTAAATGTGTTATATCTTATATTTGTTTGCGCACTTACATATGTATATAATTCAAATTAATAATTTTGTATGGCACCTACTATGTGGACACAGAGACCTAACCCTGTAATTTTGTCACACATTTTTTCCTGTTTACACAAATAAACGTATTTGATTTGATAAATAAATTTGAAGAGTCTGTTTGTAATATCATAATAGCAGCTTTTTACTAAATTCATTCGAAAGTATGTATTATATATTCTAAGTATGTATATACAATATTTTTAACAATAAATCTGTCTGTTTGTTTTTATCTGTTTTGTCGGGCAAGATGCTGATGTAACTGAAAATTGTGAAAAACCCATGAAATTGTTAATAGTTGCGGACTAACTCGCGGAACCGTTTTTTCAAAAAATAAAACTATTTAGCACAGCTATTGGTCAGCAAGTTGATTGCCGACAAAGTTCTCAATAAACGAGACGGGATAATAAGGTATCTAATACTTTTATAGGAAGTCCCAAAGCAAAAAATTGTGAGGAAGTTGAAAAAAATCGAAAGTCATGTAATTTGTGGTGTCATCTTACCACACTAATAAATCTTAATAAAAATAAATGTAACGAAACGTAATTAATCTTCTATACTTATAATAAATCTGTAGAGAGGTCAATTCTGTACAAGGAATATATTTTCAAAATAACTATCAGGGGGTGATTAGTGATCAATACTGGTGCCAAAAATGCAAACAGTAAAATTTTTGTCTGTCTGTCTGTCTGTCTATCTGTCTGTCTGTATGTTCTTTATAGAAACAAAAACTACTGGACCGATTTTAACGAAACTTGGTGCAATTATTCTTCATACTCCTGGGCAGGTTATAGTATACTTTTCATCACGCTACAATCAATAGGAGCAGAGCAGTGAAGAAAAATGTTGGGATAACGGGAGAAGTTACTCCATTTTTTAAGCTTCCGTCGCGTGTGTAGCCTTAATGGTTAAAGTTACATAGAAATCATGTATGACGGAAATGTTCTACATAAAATTATCTAAAAAATATCCCACTACAGCATATGTCTATCTTTTATGGTTGACTCACAATAACACGTGTAACTCCCGATAGCTTAGCTGTTCGGAGCTTTCTGATTATATTTGTTTACTCTTACGTTTATAATACTCTCACTCATCCCTAATTAAAAAAAGTTAACATTATTAACTATTCAATAAAAAAAGAATCATAGAAATCGGTATAAAAACACCAAACTTATACATGAATACAATAAGATTTCACCCACACATAGTGATCTATCAATGCACAGCCCAACCACTGAACGGATCGGGCTGAAATTTGGCATGCAGGTAGATGTTATGACGTAGGCATCCGCTAAGAAAGGATTTTGATTAATTCTACCCCCAAGGGGATAAAATAGGGGATGAACGTTTGTATGAAACTTTGTCAATTTTAAACCGATCGGGCTGAGAGTTTCAATATCGGGGGTAAAGTAACTATTCCACGCGGACGAAGTCGCTGGCAGAAGCTAGTTACTATTAACATTCAAAGTACCATACTTTGTATTAACGAAAACGGTTCCTTTTTTCAATTTCCCTATATCTTTCTCGCTCATACATATGGTGTACGTATGTGTTGGATAAGGACAGAGCGGCCCGTCAATTACTTGACAACACTTGATTGGCTTTTGTCTCGCGAGTCGCGCCTACAGATGTTAAGCGGTACACAAATTGAAGAACTAATATAGTTATTGTATGTTACTGTTTTTTTCGCTTTCTATTTCTGAATTAAAATTTATGTATTTATTTAAACTTCGATCCGGCTCAGAAAACGGTGGTGAGATGATTTGGATTTAATTATGTACGTAGATCGCGAAGGCTGATTCAAGATGATGTGGGGAAAGAGTGTCTGGAAGAATAAAGGGGAGGCCTTTGCCCAGCAGTGGGACACAATAGGCTAATTAAATCAAAAAATGATCCTTTAAAAAGTCAACTAAGGGTGGTGCGGGATAAGCTGGCAGGCAAAAAAAAAAAACAACTTGGAATAAAGGGTTCCAAGTTATTTTTTTCTTTCGTAACTTATGGGTTTTATAAGAAATTTGGGCATTATCACTTTTCTTGAAACTTATTTTTTCCCTTATCCAGTATCCTAACGTTCTTCAAATGACGTTCCGTATTCTTATTACAATCTAGCCCTGTATAAAGATAAGTAATTTCATTAAAACTTAAACTGCTATATTTTATTGTCTTTACTAAGAATGTGTCCAATGACACTTTTCTTATTGTCTCTATTAAGGCGAATACACTTCGTTCTTGTGTTTATTTGGTAACATTTATGCTACATTACACTATCCACTTTCAGTTCTTATAATAAAAAAAATGTTTTAGAATCAGTATTTCTTTAGCGATAGAATGCTATAATAATGTAACGAGGAAACAAGGCCTTGTGTGAATTAATTGAATAAGTTAATTTTAGCTATTTGGCTAGGGAGTGCAGTGCAGTGGCAGTGATGGCCGAGTGGTAACGGCCCCGACTTACTTAATTATAAGTCGCGGATTCAAACCCAGCTAGGCGCATTACTTTGTGCAATTAATTTCATCAACACTGCTCCAAAAACGGTGAAGGAAAACATCGTGAGGAAACCGGCATGTCCTAGAACCAAAAATTCGAAGACATGTGTCATTCACTATGCCGCAATGGGCCCGCGTGGTGGATTACGGCCTATTCCCTCTCCTAGTCCTCTCTAGGAGACTGTGTCCCAGCAGTGGGAACATTAAAAGGCTGATTATGCTTCATGCTAATTTAATTTGAATGAGTAAGTTATGTAACTATCTTTGGTGTATCATAAAGTATCATAAGTATTGTATCATACTATATTTGTCTATCTGTCTGTGCTTTTAAGCCCAAATACAAAAAAGCTATCAAAAGTTCTTCAACTCACAGACCGTGTAGCATCGAGTGTCCTCAATTTAATTGGTCGCGTCGCGCTCCGTTTTGTGGATGCGGCCAGCAAACGCGGCGCTACGGTGGGCAAGTGCCTTTACCTCCAATATATTGCACGTTAAACTGGATTAGTGTGGTCAGATTTAATGATAAAACTGGAACATTATTTGACATCCGAAACAAAATGATTGACTAATGCATACATCCTGTTATAAGATTTAATTTAGACTGATAGAAAGGAATAAAACATTTAATTAGAGACAAAAATAAAGAGACTTATTTCCAAAACAATAATATAGTTTGCCGCACGCATGCGCCAAATAGGCCCAATTCAGCAAATGACAGGCAACTAGATAATTTTCAATCAAACCGTTGAGTGTACAGAAGAAAATCATTTTTTTAAATATAAGTTGTACTGGATGAATTACACCTAGTTACTGATAATTATAATTAATTTGTAATTGTAATGACACACAATGATAAAAAGTATTCAATGCCGGAAGCATTCAATTGAAGGCGGACATCAACGCTACAAATAAAAAACCAGGGGCCGTATTATGACCTCTTAAAACCATCATGTTTTCGGTGTGAAAAAGAGACGGAGCTATACAGGACGAATAGCACTATCCTTTTCTCACACAGAAAACATGATGGTTTTAAGATGTCATAATACGGCCCCTGACTTCTTCTCTAGTGTTCATCCTTCCCGAAACCTATTATTGCCTATTAACCTAATCCCCTTGTTATACAATACCACTGAAACTGCACACAATGCGGCTAATTGTGTGTATTCCCTCGAATTATCTTGATTGGCGTAAACCACGAACACTAATAACATCCTAGGATCAGATCTAATTTTGTTCCAATCTGCACTTACCTACCGCAACCATGAGCAATTTGTTTTCATATCTTGGTTCGCAATTAAACTTATTCCAATGATGCTGGTCCTCCTTTTAATCTTTTTGGTGAATCTCTGAAAGAAAGAAAAATGTATTTACTGTCTCTGATTAGAACTAACATGACAAATTATAAACGTTAACTAAAATTTCTTGACTATGGTATTAGAAGTCAATCATTAACAATAAGTAATTAGTAAAGTTTTAAACTAATTACTTGGTCTAACCACCGATTGACCAATGATAATTATTTTGTAAGTAGGTTGTAAATAATTCTTTTATACGTCGATCTTTTTTGATCAGGTACAGTTGTAAATTTAATGTCTTTTTGTAGATTAACTAAAAATCTGCCGATCAAGTAACAAATAAAAAGGTTAATAACCCCTTTAACCTTTAGTTTTTGCAGTAATTTACAAGAATTTGTTAATTTGCATAATTGTTAAATTTTTTTAAGGTATGTAAACGATAGACAATATTGTTGCCTACAGAATAGCCTACTTTTATCTCAGTAGGACTAAAACACGAAGAGAACATCTCAACAAAAAAAAAGCAAATTGTCTGCCAAATAGTGGGGAATTGGATTGGACCCTAGTGTATGGTGAATTTATGTGTTAAGTAGAATAGTTTTTTAATAATATCTAGAATATCGCCAGTCCATGAATGGACACATTGTATGTATATCGGAGTGGGCTTGCAGTACTTGATGCAGTACTGGATCTCCACAACTTCGTAAGTAGGTAACACGGTACCCCTTCTCAAGACTGGTGTTAGGTTATCTGGCTTCTGACTATCCGTATTGACTGCCAAAGATCTACAAATGACAGCCGGGACCAACCACTTTCCAAGGCAAGGAAGTATGTACATATGTAATGTTGTAACTTGAACTAAAATGGCAGTTGAGAGCATGTCATGCTCGCTTAAATGTTTCGCTGATGGTGGCGCGTGTGTTGGATCATTCGGTTCCCTTCAAAATGGTTGAGCTAAATGGTGCCAATACACGCGTCATATTCGTGAACGGGCGCCGTCGGTTGAGACTGGTCACCTCTTAACTGCCACTGACTTGTTTTAATCTTTATACTTTGAATTGTTTTTATAGTTTCCTTTTATTTTTCTTTGCATTGTCCTCACATACAGAAGCGACCAAGGATGTAACCAAGGTTATGTAATACAAAACATGATTTAAAAGAGTGTCCGTGGAGTTTCATGCACGTTCTTCTCCATAGAGATCTACGCTTTGGAACGTGCAGATCTCTTTCGACTTGACAATTCAAAAGTGCCTGTAAAGGGTTTAATTGAAATAAATGATTTGAATTGAATTGAATGTAAATCGCAATGGTCACCATCATCTTCGAACCGACCTTGACCAGCGTTGCTTAGCGACGAAGTCCTCTAGATGAACTGAGTCCAAAACCCACAAATATTCATAAAAAAATATCTCGATTTCCCGTTTAGCTGGATATCCTTTTTAAATTCCCCTTACGGGGACATTAGAAAATATCTGCCAGCGACATTTTCGATTTACCTTCGTGTGTTTGCTTTCAAAAAATCCAATTCCGAATGCCATTTGGGTATATTCACTTAATAAATTTGTTTATGGCCGCGGGTGCCATTAAATCAAACCTCTGCTGCCCATGTAGGACAAAGGGTGGAGACATAGAACAGGTAAAGCGGAGAAGGTCCATTGAACATGTTGCAGGGTATTGTGACTTGACTCATGATATGCAACTTTTTGACCACATTTTATGCAAATAAATGATTATGATTATGATGAAGATCTTCTATGATGAGGTATTTGAATAATTAAAAATATTTGAAAAAAACATTTATTTTTTATTAAAAACAGTCACATCACACAGCAAATGAGACAGTTATTATAAAAGCAAAAAAAATGGAAACCTTAATACTTAATTGATTTTGATTCCTGTAAAATACTAATGTTCACTGAAAAATTGTAGCTCGTTGGGTTTTCCTAGGAATTAAAATTTTGCGATGACACATAACAACAACTATATTACTGGCGAATTTTGAAACAAAAATGATTCATATAATACTTATGATAATACTTACGAGTATATTATGAGTTATGAGAGACCAACATTACTTTAATAAAATAGGTAATAGTGATTATTTATTTTCTCTGATAAGTGTGATATCTCCAAATCTACAATTGGATGTCAAGCAAAGTCAATTTTGTTGCGCTTGCCGACTGATTTTTTTTCTTTTCTTTTATTGATAGGTATAGGGAATCTCACCTGATAGAAAACTATGTTGTGGTCGACGACTAAGCACGCTTGCCTAGAAATAACAATTTACTCTTGATTTAAAAGGAGTCTTTAAATAAAGAATTCGTGAACAGAGTCTGCCTTCTGTATATTTTCCTGTGCTTTGACTCTGACTAAGGATGTAGGTCCACGCTCTGTGAATACAAAGTCATATTTATTTGTGAAAACAACAGTTTTTTGTTCGATTTTAATGTTTCGTTATTAACGGGGCTCGGTTATTTGTGGCTCTTTTTGTTTAATTTATACTTCGCTGTTTTTTGTAACTGTTTGTTTTATTGAAATGTGAACGACAAACCATATTATATTTCCCTTTTTCAACCGACTTCCAAAAAAGGAGGAGGTTCTCAATTCGACTGATTTTTTTTATGTTTTTTGCCTCATAACTTTGTATTGCGTGTACCGATTTTGATGATTCTTTTTACATTCGAAAGCTGGTGCTTGTCGTGTGGTCCCATTTAAATGATAGTATTTTTTTTAATGTTTTTTTTTTACACCAGCAGACAGCCCAGACAAAATCATATTCTATTAGCGATAGCAATCTGCCTGCCTGGTCCCAGCTATATTGTGGTCGGCTTCCAGTCCAACCGAATCCAGTTGAGTGCCAGTATTTTTATCCGAATTCCAAAATAGGAGGAGGTACTCAAGTCCATTGTTTTTTTTTATGTGTGTTTTTATTTGAGTGAGATCTGACGACTAGTATTTGAGTTATCCATAATAATGTGTAGCTTCGACTACGTTAATGTTCTCATTCTGGCTTATCGATGAAAAAAAAAGTATGTGGTGGTTTAAAAGAGCATCTTATTATTTTGAGGTGAAGATCTGATAAAGAACTTCGGAGATAGGAAACTGAACTCTTCAATAGATAATAGCAAAATTTCAGGGATTGCTGAAATCGCATGTCTATTTATTGTTTACACCAGTTTACGGTTATTACGGTAAATATATATATATATAACACAAAAAAGATGCCATATTTCCAATTAGTTGCCAACTTAAGTAAAGATATACAACTGGAAAAATAAGGAAAGTCAAAACTAACAGAAATTATGTTATGATGAATAAAAAAGAAACAATAAATAAGAGTGGATATGCGTAATCAATCAATCAGAAATGTCAACTACGTTTCATTGGCAAGCAGGGAAGCCAAGATTCTTGATTTAAACTTCACTTTAGGGTCATTATAATATTATAAAACCAAGGCACCTCGCCACTAGTGTTACTTATTCTATGAATGAATAAAACACGGATTTTGATTTAACTTCGTATTTATTTACAACATCTGCCTTATAAGAGCGCTACTACATGACTGTCATATAAAACAAAGCATATTTTCCGTATTCATAATTCAAAATACTCTTTATTCTTTTGTCAGACACTTCCGAACTTCTGTCGACAAACTTGTCAGCTAGTGACACGCAGCCAACGAGGTTACCAGCGTCACAATATATATCTGCTTCGGGTAAGGACTTATTAAATTATTTGATGCTGTCACACATCTTAATGAGAGGTGAGTTGAGACCTATGTTTGTAGACGTAGTAGGGCGCTGTCACATTGTGGTTATAGGAAAGCCTGTATTCTAGGCGGAACTAACCCTCCCCGACCTAATGAGCCAGCCTGCGTCGCTGAGCCATTAGCGTTAAATCCCCAAAATAATATCAACCTGACCCTGCCTATCCCTTGCTGCCCTCCCACAATGAGCCCGCTAAGCCGAGGCCCGTGTCCCACAGGGGATGCCCTTAGCGAGCGGTCATTTAGTTTTTAAGCAGTTTTAAGCCCTGGCTGGGGGCCTTAAATTCATTTGAGGCCACCACATGAAGAATCGGTTAAGCAGTAACCAGCCTTAGTGTGCCACTGCGAGCGGTCCTTACAAAAAAAAAATAGGCGGAACTTTCAGTAAAATGTGCGATAGAAATTCACTACAATGTATGCGACCGTCCAATAATTTGTGACGAAACATAAGGCTATGCACAATTCTCCGTTGCCGTAGTGGGGTCATCTAAAAAAGCTCAGACGCTGTTGATACCTTTGGGATAAGCCAGGGGAAGTAAATGCAACGTGTTCGGAAAGCCCGTTGTATGCTCTCCAGACACTGAGATTGAATTGATTCAAAGGCGTCCCAGGCATTGTATGGGACCATTTTAGTTGTAACAGATCTAAATTCTTGCGTATTACGAAACAATTGGGCCGGTTTTATAACGCAATTGTCCGCATGAAGCTTGAATGTCAATTTTGTATCCATGGTCACTCCGGGATCCCGAATACCAACACACAAAACAACAACAACCACCCACCAACAACCAACCACCAACCAACAACCAACCCACCAACCATCAACCTTAGTATTATGTTATTGATGTAGAAGTATGGTACACAGTCCACTATCCTTGATGCTCACAAATACAGTCATTTCAATTCTCTCCTGTCAGTGTCAGGCGAAGGTCAGACAGTCAGAACAGATGCTCTTACTCAGCTTCTCATTTCCTATGATGTCTCGCGAACAAGTGCAAACAAGGCTTTAGAATGTTTTATAAGGAGGCTGTGGACTTGGGACAAATTCTAGGAAGGCACCCTTGAATTAAATAAATGAGTGTCTTAAGGAAATTCGCAATTTTACCCTTAAATGTTCCTAATGATTTTTAAAAAAAAATTAAGAGTGTACTGGTACTTTGGGGTTACTGCAGTTAGAGAAAAAACATATTTAATGGCCAAAAACTCTGTTTTAGATCAATGACGGGTCTTAAAAGTACAAAGAGTTGTCAATTATTATTCAAATCTATAAAAAAATAACAATTGTGTCCTTGTACATATTTAATCTTCTAAATAACAATTAAAAAATACCTGTTTACGTCTATGGTTGACACAAGACAACATTCAAGGCCAATAAGGAACAAATATAAAAACCGACATTACACAGTCAAACCAAATTCGAATTTTTGGCCCTAGAACCAAAAATTCGAAGACATGTGACATTCACCAACCCGCACTGGGCCCGCGTGGTGGATTACGGCCCATTCCCTCTCCTAGAGAGGAGGCCTGTGTCCCAGCAGTGGGAATATTGTAAGGCTGATTATGCTATATCATGTATATTTAACTTTTTTTTTTCGATTTTCGAAATTGCTGGGCACCGAGTGCGCGTCTCCTCTTCAAGGATATATCATGCCGACTGATCGACATTTTATGTGATCAGAGGGATATTTCCCCAAAGAATAAGCAATGCCGCTCATCTTTACAAGCAACGCTGCCAGTTGTTTCAAGATAACACTTCGACACCAAAGTGTTTTTATTTTTGAAGATCCAAATTATACCTAGACATTGTCTCTGTCAATTGAAGCATAAAGATATTATCCCTCTACTTCTTGCATGATAATTGTAAAAATCGTTCGGAGATTCTAGGAGATTTCCGTAGCCATTTGATTTAATATCAGGATTTTACTTAATTGTTTATCTTCCAGTCGCACTGCTGATGGCAAGGTATTCTTCAACTTCAATATTTTAACAATTCAAACTCTTCAACATTTTAGACTCTTTACAATGATCTTTCTTACTAAAACAAGATTCGGAAAATAGTCTGAGCTCCGAACTCTGCGTACTGGTCACAAACAAAGCGTCGTTCAAGCTATTACTCAATTTCCTCACTTCCGTCGATTGTCGATTGACAATAAAACGATCGAACAATCAAATATTTTGCTTCACCCCCTTGTACCCCCTTACAACCCCGCAACATCCCTTTTCACACCTCTCAACCCCTGGCAATAAATAAGGAAATTAGTTTTTGTTTGCCTATTTGCAGTACAGATTTTTGAGTGATTTCTCTCCCTTTTTGGATGGTCGGTATTGTCATGTTTTTAGGGTTCCCTTTCAAAGGATGCGCAATGGAACCCACATTTTTAGAAAGCCTGTGCGTGTACCGGTACTTTGTAAGAAAAGGGTCGGTCAGTTAGTCTGTCACAGGTCTGTGATGTTAACTACTGTAACAGCTAGTAATCTATCGAAAATAAAAATATTGGCGATGTCAAATAACTTTAATTTCGGAAGTCGGTGTTCAAAAAACGAAAAAGGAACCACAAACACCGAGTTCCGAAATTAAAGTTATTTTGTACTTTTTTTGTGGAAAAGTCGGTTGTATTTTTTTGTAAAAAGTTTTTTTTTGTAAAAATATAGACAAAGAAAACATTACATAGGGTGGGCGTCCTTATCGCTAAAAGCGATCTTTTCAAGACAACCTTTGGATGGATTTGAAAGAGAAAAAGGAAATAAAGTACTGTAGGTAGTCTGAGGTGTACCTAATAATTATATATACCTACAATAAATACATGATAGATAAATATATAGGTACAAGAATAATTATGAAACAAAAAGCATAGAACCCAAATAAAAACGATTAAAGAGAGAGGTAGTGATTTTTGACCATTGATTTAAAAATGGACAAAGATTGAGCACGCCTTCCCGACACGGCCAAGTAAGCAAGTTTTTAGTGATACGGAACCCATATTGTGCGAGTCCGTTTCGAACTTGAACGTCTTCTTTTGAATATTTATTGTAATAAAGGAAGTCTGTGGGACCTCCTGCTGAATCAAAATATTCCGAGAGGTTATCATGATTGATAAAAATTGATCGAGTTTATTTTTGTGGCTTTGACAGGTAATTTAGTTTTAAGTAATAAATAAGGTTTATTTACAATATTGTTTATTTGTTGTGCTATACTTGATCACTATCGATCACGTCTGTCTGCAACACAAAAACTATGTAACGGATATACAACTGTCAAGAATTGATCAATGCAAGAATTGATTAATTAGGAAGGTGTAGGTGTAAAAGTGTAAATATATACATTTATGTAAGTAAAGAATAAAAAAATAGGTGTAAAAAATAAATGTATTTCATATTAATACTTATTATTATACACCTAAGTTATTTCATAGGTATAAATTATGGTTTTGTGTAAACTGGTTGAAATATCAAGATGATTGTGGGCGGTGACGCTAAAAATCATATCGACGGGGAGCTGATGCTCTGCTAAAAATGCGATGCTGGGCGGGTTGCTGGGGGATATGCAATACGAAGGAAAATGTAATGAATATTTTAAAATAATTATCGCTCTAATTAACTTGCCTTAAAAATAAAGTAAAAATATATTTTCTAGTAACGCACTTGATGTGCACACATACGATATTACGAAAGTACTATTTTCTTGGAAAAGCACATCTTTATCGTCAACTATTTGCTCATTGCGGCGGTCAATTTGAGGCCCTGGAACGCACAAGGGCACAGGAAGGATCACGGGTGGGTTTTAGTCAGTAAGAGTCTGACACTCCCTTCCGCCCCACCCAGAGCGGAAGTCATTATGGATAATTTCCCATCCAAAAAAAAAAGGAGTGAGGGCTTGTAGCGAGTAGTGACGTCACACGAGTATTCAACGCACTGTATCGTCTTCGATTTTTATTTACGGGAAAAATTATAAATACGTGTCCAATATTCTTTGAAAATTTGTCTGACGGACGAATTAGATTTTTTTTATTCAAATACTGTATTGTAATTTTTATAACCCGTTCATAGTAGAGGACCTACTAAAGATATTCTCAGATTGTTAGACAGGTCGGCTTCTACGTTAACTAGCTTCTTAGTTTCGGATTTTACCCCTTTTGGAGAAGATTATTTCTTAGTACAAAATAAATATTATAAAGAGGAAAGATTTGTATTTTTGTATGTAACGAATAAACTCAAAAACTACAGGACCGATTTTAAAAATTCTTTCACCATTAGAAAGCTACATTTACGTACAAAGGCTATATTTTATCCCTATATTCCCACGGGAACGGGAACTACGCGAATGAAACCGCGGGGCGCTGCTAGTAAAATAAAGGTATTCAACCTCATTCGTGAACTGAAAACCAGCACTGGGGGTATGCTACCCAGCAAACGTTGTTAATATTCTTGTATTTTACTTTGTGTTTATTGCTGTTATGTTCTGTTTAAGTCGAATAAAATATAAATGACTTTTTGAGTACATACATGCTTATTAGGACAGTTCAACTCAATAAATAAATAAACTACTTGTAAAAGTACCTTGAAAACCCGCTTTTACAAACACAAACAAAATCAGGCCCTTTATAAAAACCTTCGGTAACAACATCACAATAGGAACAGCGCGTCCTTTGTCCGGTCACGCTGAAGGATGAATATTTAAATTACACGCGTCGGACGGCATTCGGTGGATTCACCCTTTTGATCTTCGCAGTCGTGGGGTAATGTCGTATCACAACTGTTATTGAGGTACCAGGAACACAGATGCTGAAGAATGTACAGGAACTATGTAGGTTAATTCTCATGATGGAAGATTTGATTTGCTGGTATTGAGCGAGAAAGGAGGGCGCTGTCGGTGAGGGCGAATATGATTCCCCGCAGGATTTCGCATAGCTCCAAGGAGATGAAGATCACCTTGTTTCGAGCCCACTGCACATCTTTTTATGCAGGTTGGCTTTTTTTTTTTTTTGGATGAGAAATCATCAAATGACTCTTACTGACTAAAACTCACCCGTGATGCTTATTGTGCTCTTTGCGTTGCAGGGCCGCGGTGACCCCCACCGAATGTGTCTCCACGTTGTCGTCGTGGTGGGGCTTGAGCGTCTCAATGATCTTGCGAGCTTTCCCGGTAGAGCCACTCATGCCGGAAGGTCGCAAGTGAGGGATCAGACCAAGAGAGACACACACGCGAGGAATCCCGTTCACTGCCTTCTGGTACGCGTCTGCTCATCAGACGTGGCTGTGAAGGCAGTGAGCGGGTGGGAGGAGAGGCCCTGTGATGGAGAAAGGGCGGAGGAGTAAGGGACCGCACCCTCAAAAAGGAACAAGATGAAAAAAGGTTTTTGCAAAATGAGTCCCCAGGTGGGTCCCGACTGCTCAGCAGTCGGGGAATCCCACCCCGCTTCGGCGGGCTGCCCTCCGTACTCTGGGGTGGGCAACAAACACCTTCCACTTGCCAGTGGCAACAGGAGCCGAGGAGGCTCAGAATCGTCGTCATCCGGATCCGCTTCCTATAAGGAGCTGATGGCGTACGATTTCGTAGAGGAGGGTTCGCCTGAGCGCCGGGGTGGTGTGGAGTCGGATCCCGGCTCCGCGCCAGACCTAGTAACGGTCAGCTCGGCGGGCTCTGAAGACGGGGGAGAGGGGGCTGCGGTGGAGAACGTAAGGTTCTTCCGCAAGCGGCCCAGACGGGAGGACGACAAGGAGTCGTCCTCAGAGGGCGAGTTTGCCTCCGCCCGCAAAATCCCCACCGCAAGGCGGGGCAGGGGCTGTGAGGCAGGGAGGGGCTGGCTCCCTCTACCCGGGAGGTGGAGCGTCGGGCCGAGAGGTTGGTGGAGGAGGGGCGTCGCCCTGGAGGGAGCGGTCGCGGGGCTCCCTCTACTCGTCCGCCTCCTCTCGACTCTGACGACTCGGAGGCCCCGGGAGAGGTGCCTCCCGCTAATGAGGACCAGAGGGCCCAGTTTGCGGAGGTCGTAGAGGCCGCGATCCGCGCTGTGGCCTTCAAGAGGAAGCAGTCCTCGAAGCGGGAGGCCATCAGTGCGGCCAAAGCCTCCATACTGGCGGCAGCGGCGGCCAACGTTGGCGGGACTGCCTCAGAGAAGGCGTCGGAGTTGCGGGCGGAGGTCGCCCGCCTAGCGGTTCTTACGGAGCGACTCGTTCGGGAGAATGAGTCGCTCCGGAGGGACCTGGCAGGGATGGCCAGAGCGGCCTCCGTGGAGCCGCGAGGGGGACTGAGTCCGGCAGCGCCGGAGGGGGGCCAAGTGCTGAGACAGGTGCGGGACCTGGTGCGGCAGGAGCTGGCTCCCTTCCGGAGGCAGTTCTCCATGCTGGAGGACATGGTCCGGCGTCCCCCAACAGCGGCAACAGTGGCGACTCAGAGGGCCCCGGGCCAGCAGCAGAAGGCGGCCTCGTACGCGGCCGCCGTTGCTGCCAGCCCGGGAACGTCCGGCCAGGCGAAGGCCAAAGGAGGAGCCGCGCCAGCACCTGTTGCGCCGGCGCCTGCGACGCCGGCGTCGACCAAGTCGGCCCCGGCGAAGAGGGGTAGGAGGAAGGCTGGAGGGGGAGCGGCTAAGGCTGCTGCGCCAGTGGCGCCGCGGCCGCCCCCACCCACACCCTCGGACCCTCCTGCGGCCGAGGCCGAGTGGCAGGTTGCTGGAGAGAAGCGGCGACAGAAGAAGGCGGCCAAGAACAAGGCCAAGAAGCAGCGGCGGAAAGCCAATGCCATTGCGGCGAGGCTTCGCGCCCCGAAATCCGCGGCTGTGGTGCTCACACTGCAGCCGGAAGCGGAAAAGAAGGGCGTGACGTATCTCACCGTACTGAAGCGGGCAAAGGAGGCGGTGAGCCTCCAAGAGCTGGGCATCAGCGGGGGCATCGGGGTCAGGAGGACCTTAACCGGTGCCCGCAAGCTCGAGCTCGCCGGAGCGGAGAGTGGCCCGTTCGCGGACGCCCTGGCCGAAAGGCTGAGGGCGGTCCTACCCGCGGACGAGGTCCGGGTGTCCAGGCCGACTAAGCGCATCGACATGCGCATAGTGGGCCTGGATGACTCCGTGACGGAGGAGGAAGTTGTGGCCGCCGTCGCCAGGACTGGGGGGTGCTCTGCCGAGCTCGTCAAGGCGGGCACCCTCCGGCCTGACAACACGGGCATGCAAACCCTTGTGGTGAGCTGCCCCGTGACGGCGGCCAGAACTGTGTCGGAGGGCCGAAGGCTCTTGGTGGGATGGGTGTCTGCGCGGGTAAAACTGCTGGAACCCAGGCCTCTGAGGTGCTACCGCTGCCATGTGGGCAACCACACGGGAGCTATGTGCCCCTCGGAGGTGGACCGCAGCGGACTTTGTTTCCGCTGTGGTCAGCCCGGTCATCGGGCCGGCTCGTGTGAGGCCACGCCGCACTGCAGTGCATGTGCGGCTGCTGGCAAGCCGGCCGAGCACTGGGCTGGGGGAAGGGCCTGCGCGCCATCCGCCCCGACCAGGGGCAAGAGGTCCGCCGCCACCGCCGCCTCTGCCGCCGCCGCGGCTTCTGTCGCCGCCACTGCCGCTTCTGCTGCGGGTGCTGCGGCTCCCAACACTCGGGAGGGTGCTGAGATGGAGTGCCGGTAATGGTCCCATTTCGGCCCCCTCCAGAGACAAGTCGGCCGCTGTGCTATCGCGCAGTGGCTGATGCCTGGGGACGGTGAGCGTGGGTGGCTCGCCGTCCGATACCAGGTTGAGTCGACGACGCGTTGTGTTCCACGCGCGCCGAAGGAGCCGTCAGCACCAAGGACGGGACCCCATAGGGTCGGTGCCTGCTAGGGTTGCGGAATTTGTTCGAAAGAGTTACCGCGGCCCTGGAACGCATAGGGCACAAGAAGGATCACGGGTGGGTTTTAGTCAGTAAAAGTCTGACACTCCCTACCGCTCCACCCAGGGCGGGAGGGGTCATTTGATGATTTCCCATCCAGAAAAAAAAAAAAAAAAAAAAAAAGGCCGCGGTGACTCTTACGAACAAATTCCGCAACTCTAGCAGGCACTGACCCCGTCTTCTTTGCTGACGGGTCTTTGCGGCGAGCGTGAAACCCAACGTGTCTCGAGCCTGATTGCTATCAGACGGCGAGCCACCCATAGCTCGCCATCCGCAGGCCCAAGCAGGATTTCACTCCGGCGTAGCGCCTCCACGCGCAACGCGTAGACGTGCGCGAGGGCTCTCGCCTCCAGATCCCACGGCAGCAATCCGGCAAGGAGATTCGCCGCCTCGCTGGAGACCGTGCGGTATCCCCGGAATGCGGGTTGTCTGTCGTGTTTAATATAATAATGCACTGAGTGCACTGCTGCGGCTGCCTCGTTTCTGCAGCGCTTCCGGAATGTTTGCGAGCGTCCGCATTGACTGTTTTACGCCAGCATGCGAAAGAGGGCGACCTTGATAGCGAGTAGAGTGCGGGGCAGCGACAGCAGTTTTTTTCCCGTTGTTGCCAACAGGTTGGACGGGACTTTCGTGCATTACTAGCAGGCCTTACATGCACACATACGTCGGGCGTGGGGCAGGTGATTGAATATTGTTAAACAAAGATTAGTATTTTGTTTGCAATTTATATTTTTTCTGTATGTCATATTTTATTAAATTATGAAAACATATTATTAAGTGCTACTAACACCTATACACCGAAAGTTGTTTGTTCGAATAAATTATTACTTATTTATGAAACCACGTCATATTTGGGAAGGAACTATAGAATGGGCTAGAATCTTTTAAAAACGAAAATAATGCTTGGATATTGTCGAAATTAATCGAAGATAACGTTTGGCGCCACTGCTAAACAAAGAATCCGGGGTTCAATCTATGGGTCAGAAAGGTTTTTTTGGATATTTGAATAAGGAATTTCAGTAGCAGTCTAAAAATCCCAACTGCAAAAATAAATAGAAATCCCAAACATGATTATTTTTAAACAAACTTATGTAGCCTTATGTACCTGCATGAGACTGCTTGAAATTTTGTAACATTTCATTCAGCCTACTTGTAACACAGAGGCTTTGTAAATTATACATCGTTATTTTATAAACACGTGTAACAACAATCTACACTAACGAGTATATGTATATACATATATGTACATATTGTGACGATGGTAGCCTCCTTGGCTGCGTGTCACTGGCTGACAAGTTTGTCGATAGAACTTCGGAAGTGTCTGACAAAAGAATGAAGAATATTTTGAATTATGAATAGGTACGGAAAGTATGCTTTGTTTTATATGACAGTCATGTAGTAACGCTCTTATAAGGCAGATGCCGTAAGTAAGTACGAAGTTATATCTCAAACCAAGTTCATTACAATAGTAAGTAATATAGAGGTGAGTTCCCTGGTGTTACGATATCTACCTACATTCTTATTTACTTATCCATATGCTTACTTAATATCATAACACACAACACACACACAAAACATACACACACACAGTACATAATAAAGAGTGTTCTATTCTATTCTATTTTAAATGTTAAAGTAACTCTATGTATTTAAAATTTACATACAGTATTTAATTATCATACCAACAATACATTCTCCAATAATTTGGTCAACATCGTTAACATTTATCTCAGTAAAGATGAAAATCAGCGACCCTAATATAACAAGCTATTGGAACAACCATTTAACAAAGGTATTGACCAAAACCCGGCTGACGTTACTGAACATGTTTGTGAAATTTTAGGGGCCATGGAGTGTAATGGCGTTAGTCCTTTCACAACAAAGCTTGGGTCGATTAAATAACTAAATAGCCGACCCCAATATCCATGCTCTACTAGTAAATAAGTGCTACTATTCTGTTAAAGACTTCTTATCAGACAAAATATCACTGCTACAATATAACCCCCTCAGTCATAATGCGCTCGGTGGCCCACTGATGTGTACCTACCATGATTCGATCCGTTTTAATTTCATCCTTTTCTTACATTCTATCTTATTATTTTTTAACTAATTTTAAAGATATGCTAACTATAGGGTAAGTTTGAGCTACTCGGTAACTGACAAATGCTTGCACTGTCTGGACAGGTCCACTCAAATCTGTGTGGTACTTTCCTCAAAATACCACTTTAGAAATCAACCTACATGGTTCTCATATAATTTGACCAGTACAATTGTATGGACTTCAAAAGAGACCTTGACCTCCGAGTTTGTTTCGGTGTTTCTTCTCTGGGTAGTCAGCTAGGAAACACCGGTCTCATCTAGTTTATAACGACCAAAAAGATTGACGTGTAAAAATGGTATTTACAACCTACTTACAAAATAAATATCATTTATCATTTAATAAATGATGTTTTAAAAGGCCAAGTTCGCGATATGATTTGTCAATCATTCACAAAATGCTTTAGTAAATGGATATGACGTATTTATGTAAACTATCTCGATTTATGTACAAATTGAAATGGCCCCAACCGAAATTACCTGAAAGGGATCAGACCCATTTAGTTTCACAAAGAGACGTAGGACAGCTAAGACGTATAGTGGTCTTCACTTATCTAGATAGGCTCAAATAAATCTAGGCTAAGTACTTGTTAGTGTAATAGTGCGGGCAGCGGCCTGGTGACGTCACACGAGATTTGCTTTTGTAATTTTACCGCAGAGCAAAGACGAACCAGTCTACTACTCTAGTCAGTTCAGGAAAACCTGTATGAAGTCTATGGTTTTTAGGATTGCGAATGTCCGTATGAAACAACGGCAGCCTTATAGGATTTAGGGTTGCGGAATTTGTTCGAAAGTGTCACCACGGCCCTGGAACGCAAAGGGCACAAGAAGGATCACGGGTGAGTTTTAGTCAGTAAGAGTCTGACACTCCCTTCCACTCCGCCCAGAGCGGGAGAAGTTATTTGATGATTTCCTATCCATAAAAAAGGCCTTATAGGATTACTCGTGTGTCCGTTTGTCACAGACAATTTGCTCTGAATCTATTGGACCGATACAGTTGAGGAACACAAAGGAACTTTGTTACCCAAACGTAAATAGATAATTGTTTGTCACTTTTCGTACAGAAATTAGAAAATAGATGTAATTGTATATTCGGGGGGATGTACAATTTAATCTATTTCCTCAATGACACCAAAGAAACTACTGTGGATTGTAAATTGCAACTACGAATTTTTTAAAAATACTATTCGTATAAAAAACCCCGAAATACGACTCACACTTGAACGGTTTATTTATTCTATATTCTTGTTTTATTTGTAAATATTTCATCTAACCCAAAATAAATTTAGCCATTTCGAATGTAACATTAAACATCTAGAATTCACCCGAGCGCACCCGAAGATTTCCGGCCCAATCCGATCTTCCGCTGTCCAACAATACAAATACAGGAAAACAGTGGGCCAGCTTATCAGCTGGGTTGGCTGCACCGTTGGACCCAACATTTGTATCGTGTTTATCAATTTACTTGGCTTTGTGGGTTACAATGGATTAGCTAATAACACGTTGGTCGCAAGAGAGTTTGTTCAGTGTTGAGTCCGGGATTTGATTCCCGTGTCGGCCGGTGTTCGCAGATGTGCCATACGCAAGTAGACCCTGGATTAATAGTAAGCGCAGAGATTGGCAAGTCTAGCTGAGGATAATTACCATAACATCTTATTCAAATTACAAACATTAGCTACATTACATAACCGGCACTTGCGAAATTTTGAAATCGTCTCTATTCTAGATTTGTTTAGTAGTTTCATCCAATCAAAGCTTTTTTTTTACTATTGACAGGAACATGTTTGACCACTATCTCACCTGATGGTAAGCGATGATGTGGTCGAAGATGAAGCACGCTTGTCTAGAAGTAACCTATTCACTCTTGACCTAAAGACTCCTAGGTTGCAGCTATCAAGAAACACAGAACCTGGCTGGAAATACCACTCCCAGTAAGAGCCTCAGTCTCAGAGAATGGCATAGTATCTAAACAACTAAATACTTCATAGTCAGTTTGTTATCTCCCTGAAAGTACTGATCGAACCAATTATGAATATTCTTTTATTGATTTAAAGTTACACAATCATAGAGTCGAATTATCTATTTTTATTCGTGACAAATGCACGAATTAAGTTAACTACAGTCGGAGAGTTTATAAAAATAACTTTATTGAACTGACCGAGTCACAGTGAAGATAATAATGTCTCAATCCTAAAGATACAAGATACTTATAGCTAAATTATGCTGAGATGACATTTACTGCGTGACGACAATGTCTTACATTATAATTACTTACTCACTAGATTTAGAAGCTGCATTGCTGACAAAGCTAATTGTAGTAAGGCTACCACACTTAACTCACGCTTCTTGTGGGATTGGCCACGCGAGCGAAGCCTCTGACACAAACTAGTCCTTTATGATCCTTCAAAAAAATCCTCCTCAGAATTCCGCATACATACTCCTTATCACACGAACAAAAGTCAAACGTCAAATAAAAAATCCTCCCCGACCTCAAGGAGACGTATCTTGTGGGACTATCGAGTTCTCTGCCTACCCCACAGGCTCCGGGCGCGCTTCACGTACAAATGATATCGCTACTGCGTGTCGATATGTCCGTTTGTGCGAAAAAACCCCGAAACCCGGGGAGATAACAGAGGATGTACGTATTGAGGAAAATCCACCCTTAAATAGATAAGGGGATGATGTTTTTTTTAAACAAAAAAGCGGTTTTGTTTGACGGGATTGGGGCTGTTGGTTCTGCAGCTAAATGTGTATTTATGTAAGAAATTAAAAGCAAATATTGTGCGATGTGTCGAATTTTACCGTAATTGAGTCAAAAAGAAAAGATATCAGTCTTATTAACCTTGATCACAATGAATGGTGTTATAAGTTTTGACGTGTGTATCTGTTTATCCATCTGTGGTATTGTAGCTCCAAAATGGATGTACCGATAAAGATTTTTATTAAAATTGTGCTAAAACTACGGACTTAGACAAAACTGTTTGAGTGAGTTGATTTAATTTTATATGTAATAATTATTTTTAATATTTGATATTGTGCTGAAATTCATTTCAATTGAAAATCGAGTTTTCTTTTTTAATTATTGAACATTTATAGCTTAAGTGAAGAAATACACCTACTTGATATTTATTGTAACTTCTTATTTATGTGTGTGTTGTGTATATTCTATGTTGGAGATCCTAAAATAAATAAATTATATTTGGAAAGTTACCTAACCGAAAATGTTTTTAGCGTCAAGAAAATCTGTTCAGTCGATTGAAGTTCATCAGCTCATTTCTAACTGATGGCGATGTGAGTAACTTCCACACGTCTCATACCAGAGATGCATACGATTGCTTTAGCAGTCTATCACTAACACCTTTAAACTTTCAGGTAAACAGCGTATTCATCTGCCTAGCCTTTTTCCCAACTACATTGGGGTCGGCTCCCAGTCAAGCCGGATTCAGCTGAATACCAGTATTTTACGTGAAGCGGCTGCCTACCAGACCTCCACAACCCATTAACTGGGGAACACGGTACTTCTTGGCAAGACTGGTGTCAGATTTTCTGGCTTCTGACAATCCATAACGACTTCCAAAGATCTCCAAATGACAGCCGGGACCAACGGCTGTCAAATATTTTGCGGCGTATTCCGCAAAATATTTACTAATATTTTGCGGAATACGCTGTTCGTTTGTTTCGGCTTAAACGGTACTCCGTTTAAGCCTTTTCCCAAGGAACCCTACAAGTGGTCACAGAATGTAGATTCCAGCGTCTATTGAACGTTTCACAGAGCGGTCCACGTCGGGTGCAGATGATAATACATGGCGTTTGACAATACATGAAACGAGATCAACGTCGACGTGATTATCGAGAGGTTTTGCTTTTGTTTCGAAACATCACGCCTTTTGTTTTGAATGGGGTATGCAGAGAAAACCTATGTACATTTTATCAGTTATATTTAAATCCCATGTAATATATGTGGAGGAACTCGTGGCTAAATTATAACAGCCGCACGGATCGATCTTTGAGGTTAAGCGACGCTTGCCGAGGTTGGTCTGTGGATGGGTGACCATCTTATCATAACAAGACTTCTCCGTGCCTCGGAAATCACGTTGGGCCGCTTGTCCCGGCTGTCATTTGGAGATCTTTGGCAGTCGTTACGGATTATCAGAAGCCATAAAATCTGAAAAAAGTCTTCCCAAGAAGTAGGTACCGTGTTCCCCAGTTAATGGGTTGTGGAGGTCTGGAAGGTCCACGTAAAATACTGGTACTCAGTTGTCTGGGAACCGACCCCAATACAGTTGGAAAAAAGCTAGGCAGATGACATGATGTACATTTTTTTTTTGTTTGTTTAAAAGTGGGAAATCTTCAAATGAGTTTTTTGCTCTGGGCGGAGCGGAAGGGAGTGTTAGACTTACTGACTAAAACCCAGCCGTGTTCCTCCTAGTGACTTTTGCGTTCTAGGTTCGCGGTGAATTTCCGAAAAAATTACACAACCCTGGCAGAGCTCTCATGTCATAGGGAGTCACTATGCTGCCATGAACTAAAGAAGAAGTCCCTAACAGAAGCACATTTTTGCTTAAAAGGTACTTCCCATATACAAATACATATAATGTTACAAATAATTGGAAGAAATGAGTCTTTTTTTTTAAATATCAATTATAAAATGTCAAGCCGTTTTTTCCGAAAGAGGTGGGCAGAGTTGTAATTCTATTACAAATTTCATACAAACTCCTAAAAAGTTTTTCCAAATACGCGTATGACGCATAATTTTGCAATTTCTTTAGTCAACTTTCACACAAAACACATTCACAATTCAGGTTGCTAAGAACTTTCCAAAAGAAAAACATCAACCGACCCGGGTAACAAAATCAGGTCCTTATGTTTAGCAGTTGCACTTATAACCGCTAGATCACCGCAGCATCATGCGCTCATAAATAGCTTAATGAGGAAACCAAGCTGTAATTCAGTGCTGATTTATGGTCCCTGAGGACAACCGCGTGTAAGGTTTCCCTGGAGGTCGATTCACACCTGACGAAGCGAGACGAAGCGCATCGAGACGCATTATGCAGTTAAATAAAGTTACATAACCGAACGAGTCAGGTCGAACTTCTAGGCTAAGCTTCCTTCCGGGCGTCGGGAAACGCAGGGCGATTCCCGGCCAACGTAGGCGCGGGCCTTAGGTATTATGCACAATAATTAATGATGTTCAGTTGTGTTCAGATCAGCTGATATCTGAACCCAATATAGGCAGCTTGTTACGTTTCTATATGTTATGTATCTCAATCGCTGAAACGATTTTGATGAATTTTCTCCATCTATCTCTGAACCAATTCAAAGATAGATATATAGCGAAAATCTATATCAATACGAGCGAAACCGGCGGCAAAAAATACTTAATTCTGGTAAATATGGTTGAAACAGAAAGCTCTGGTGACCGACTACTGTCAATGTGACGTCACCGCCAGTGACCCCTGTAACCGCAGCAAAGCATGCAGCCTAATCACCGCTTGAGTGTCGGCTTATCTGAAACACGAGCTTGTTAGTGTCGTGCAAGCCGCGCGTGTACTCTGTGGCCGCACTCATGTGGCTGCGTACTTATTACGTGTGCTGGTGGGTGGAAACTTTATTTATTTATTTAAATTATGAGAAATCATCAAATGACATCTTCCGCTCTGGGCAGAGCGGAACGGATTGTCTAACCCATCCATGTTCGTCTGACCCATCAAACCCATCCATGTTCGTCTGGATGCCATTTGCGTTCCAGGGCCTTGATGACTCTTTCGAACAAATTCTGCAACCCTCACAGGCACTGGCCCTAGTGGGTCCCGTCTTCTATGCTGGCATTTATTTTAGGGTCGCGTGGAACACAACGCGCTGTCGACCAGGGCTTGGTTGTTATCGGACGACAAGCCACCCATAGCTCGCCATCCGCAGGCCCGCGCCTACGATGGCCGGAAATCGTCCTGCGTCTCCCGACACCCGGGGAGTTTTCTTTTGCTGCGGTTGCTGGAGTTTGAAGATTGCCTCTCCCTCACACGGTTCATTAATTGTAGATCTTCGATAATAGTTACGGGTAACTAGTATTTCCAAAGAGTACAGAGCAATTACCTATTTAACAATTTACTCTAAATAAAAACCGATATTCAGCTGTGTCTGGTTAATATAGGATTCGACCCCGACATAATTATATCGTTGGTATAAAGCCCTAAGTGGTCCACTTGACCACTAGGAGGATTCAGAAATTCAATCAGTATATGACAAAGAAAAATAAAATTTGAGCTTACCGTGATAGGAGGCAGTAGAAGGTACTTTCTTTATACACTTTTACAGAACTTGTGTAAACTAACCTTGAGTAATCCAATTTGTTTCTAAAGATCTTTCTATAATTGTGTTTTGTAAGACATTGTTTGTTACGGCGAATAATTTATTTTTGTAATTTTATATTGCAGGACAGTCAGTCCTACATCTGATATATAGGTAAATAAAACAATAATATGTAAGAAATTCTGTTCACCTCTGTATTTAGTACATAAAGAATAAATAAATGAATTATGTGGTCCATTCAAGTAATTTCTTTGACTCGAACTTGTCTATAAGCAACCCATATACGACGACTTACAGCATTTTCTACAACAAGGATACTTATTAGATTTTCCTCCATTTTTATTTTTTTTGCCCTTCCCCTTCCCCTTCTTTTCGCCAAAGTTTGGGCATGTTTCAGTCACAGTGTCATGTCTATGAGAGGCCTGCCTTTCCTTGTATTGTTTAATTTTCTGCTTCTCTATTTCCCTCAGTTTCAACCATTTGTCCAACTTTCCTTGAAGTACGATTAAGTTTTTGACTTTTTCGTCTTTTTTTCTTTCTAAATCATCGGTTTTCTTAAATATCCCGCTTTTGATAATAGCCTGTTTGATGTGGTCATGGCCAGTGTTTTTGAGTTTTAGTTGATCGACTTTCATGCGTGATCTTCTTCCATCATCAGAAAAGTTTAAACTGTTTGGAGATTTTAAAACGGATGTTTCGTTTGTAGGGCATTCTGTTCCGTTGCATACTGTTTGGAGTTTCGCAAATGTTGTCCCGTTAAAATCATCTATAAGTGATATCAAGTCTTTCATGAAAGTGATGCCTTGTCTTGCATCGATGTCGTTAGTTTTCTCTAAAGTTTTTATTGTATCTTCTACTGCTTCGTTGAGTTGGTTGTAGATTTCTGTTTTTTCTTTTTCTAAGTCTTGTATATGATTCTTCTCATTCCCTTCGAGTATAGCTCCTATTGTAATATTAGCACATTTTATTGCACAGATGATTTGAATGAGTACAATCAACAGACCAGTTCTCATTTTTGTTATATTCTTGAGTGGTAAGTTGTTTTCGTGTACAGAGGTCGGTGCGTTTTTATTTCTTTAAATCATTTTATGGAATTTATTCTCGATACGGTATTTTATTTACTTGCGTAACGAATTTCAATTTAACAGTTTATTTTACTGCCGCTGATTTTGTTTTACAGTTGAAATATTTTCCTCTTTGACCGCGTTTGTTCATGTGTTGCATTTATTACGTTTATTTATATTGTAGGATGCGTTTGAATACAGATAATTAGATTGTTTATCATTTGATAGAGAAGTTATTTCAAAGTTGTATCGATTATACTTTATGTCATGATGGAAATAGCACAACAATGTTTCTTCTTTTAGGATTATTAGGATGGAATATTAATACAAGGTCTTTACGATTATCCTATTCTTACAGTAAAAATTGCACCGCACAAGGTTCCAAATCGCTTGATAGACACGATTAGAGCATCCACCAAATAAAAAACGAACCTGAACAAGACTGTTTCTATTGGAAAATGCAAATCTAAGATGGCGTCGTTAGTAAATCTTTAATTTCCACCCGCGGATACAGTTTGCCTTGATAATGGACAGTTGTGGCCTCCGGAATAGCGATTTAAAAATATTTAACTCAATATTTTACATCAAAAACATCAGCGTCTGATGAAGGAATCAAGGAAATTGCCCTTACATTTTTTTTAATTTTAACACAAAATACTGCTCTTGTGAGGTACCTCATTTAAAAATTAAAATAATTTTGGTCTCCGAAGAATATGTTTAAGACGTAATTATGTCATTAATACTATTGAGTTTTGCGATAGCATTGTCAAAACATAGTTTATACCAAAGTGTACTACATCCACATTTGGTGGTTTGGAGGACTACACATACAAAACAGGAGTTGTTATATCTACATATTTAACTAACAAAAGTTTTGCCGTTTCAGTCTCCCGTTTTTATAAATTTTAATATGACTAGCGCCCGCGACTACGCTCGCGTAGATGTCGCAAAAAAAGCCTGATCCCTGTCAGAATTAAAAAAAATAGGAAGATGGTAATGCAGGGGACTGACTGTAGTCAGTATCCTGCATTACCGTCTTGATATTTTCTTTGCCTGGTCTGGATTTGAAACGGAAGAGGTGGTGTACCACATCTACCAGCCCAAGGTTCAAAACACAAAACGAAAAAAAAAACTTTACTTTTAACAACGATAACTTATAGAATACTGATTAATTAAATTCTAGTTTTCCATAAGTTATGTGATTAAACAGTTTTATAGCATAACCAGCTTTTAATGTTCCCACTGCTGGGACACAGGCCTCCTCTCTAGGAGAGAGAATGGGCCGCAATCCACGCGGGCCCAGTGCAGGTTGGTGAATGTCACATGTCTTCTTGAATTTTTGGTTCTAGGATATGCCGGTTTCTTCGCGGTGTTTTCCTTCACCGTTTTGAAAGCAGTGGTGATGAAATTAATTAAACAAAGTAATGCGCCTGGCTGGGTTTGAACCCGCGACTTACAATTCGTAAGTTGGGGCCGTTACCACTCGACCACCACTGGTCTTTACATTATTATAGATTAGATATTATTTTAAGAATTATAATTAAGTGAAAAACTTTCATCAATTCTTAATCTAGTTACCTACTCAAAAACTCACGAAATGGCTTTGTGCTTAGTTTCCTTCTCCTCTACCTCGTGGATAAAGGAAATAATAATAATAATAATTCTTCTTTTGCGGACAGTGCAATCTATTGACTATCAAAATAATCGTTTGGTTTGGGCAAAAAAACCTACATTCATATTGAAATAATAATAAAAATATTCATTTTCTCTTGCCCCGCAGTAAAAGATCCACCAATATCATAAATCCATGTTTTGGTGTGATTTTTGTACATTTGTAAGGTTCGTTCTCTTTGATCAATAGATGGCGCTGCAAATATCAGCGTCCGTAATGAAAACTAATTTCTTCTTAAACACTTTTAAATTAAAAATTTAAAATTGAAAACAATATATCTAGTTTTAATTTCCGCGAAAATTAGTGGGTTGCAGGTATGCACCTCCCTCCCGCCCGCTATATTATGCACATGCAAGATTACAAGGCAAATGCAAGGATTTTATGCACATGCAGGAAGGCAAAGCAATACCCAACACCATTACCGACACGTGTTTCGCCTCTCCACGAGGCATCCTCAGGGGACGTGTTGACTCGCTGACCGTTGAGTTGCGACTGAGAAATTAGTTTTTTTTTTTTTTTTTTTTTTTTTTTTTTCTTTTTTTTTTTTTTTTTTGGAATGGACCACTCGCAGTTCAGCACACTAAGGCTGGTTACTGCTCAACCGGACAATCCTGTGGTGGCCTCAAATGAATTTAAGGCCCCCAGCCAGGGCTAAAAACTACTAAAAAGCTAAATGACCGCTTCGCTAAGGGCATCCCCTGTGGGATACGGGCCTCGGCTTAACGGGGTCATTGAGAGGGGCAGCAAGGGACAGGCTGGGTCAATTATTATTATTTAGGGGATTTAACGCTAATGGCTCAGCGGCGCGGGCTGGCTCGTTAGGCAAAAGTCGGGGAGGGAAAAAAGTCGGGGAGGGGGCAAAAGTCGGGGAGGGAAAAAGTTATTGCTCCAGGTGAGGTACAAGGCACCCCCCTTTTATACACTGCCACCGTTGGTTATTTGTGTACAGTCGGTGATAGCAATTAACTGACCCCCCTAAAAATTACTCGATTTTACACCCTATGCTCATAACATTAAACGTTATTCAATATGGTATGAGTTTATCAGACTAACACTACTCGATGAACAGAAACAATAAATAATTTTGATACGCAAACTTGAGCTTTAAGAGGTTGCTATTAGGTCATTTATTTATAACTTTTTACCATTTTTAATAAGTGGGTAGTTAGACGTCAATATGCGTATTCAACAAAAACTGCTATAAATATGACATAAGGACTATGGGGTAGAAGAATAAATTGAACAAGATATTCTATGCACAAATAGCAGTGAATACGCGCGAACATTTTTACCTTGCCTTACTAAATTGGCTTTTTACCTTTTTATTAATTGTTATCAGTTTTGATAGTTTAATCGTCATGTCTCATTTGAGTGATTATTTAAAATACAAATTGCATAAGGAGAATGTTGGTATTAAAGCGATTGCTAGGAAACTTAATATAGCGGTAAGTGTATTCTTTTTATGCTTCATTTATAATTATACTTTTTCCTTAATTCGTTAGTCTGCTTAAAAGCCGGTGAATGTAGAATAATAGACAATTAACTGTGTTTCATTATGAGTCTAATTTGAGATCATTTATAGGTCAATTTGATTTATATAATCTAATTTGCTAAACGTATTTTTTCAAACTTAATCGATAAACTATGTTTACCTATTAGTTACTAAAATTATGCTTATTGTGTTGTTTCAGAGAAATACAGTCAGATTGTCGCTAAGACGTTTTGAAGAGGCAGGGAATATTCAAAAAGATCGTCCTGGATCAAAACCTACCTACTATGTTACATACTCCAGTGTCAGAACGTCATCAAGCAATTGTTAGAAGGCATACTGAACACCCATTTTTGCCTACTCATTCAACTGCAAGTGGAAGTGATCGTTGTTGGAATATGGTGCGCGGTATGCGGGACCGCTTGCAAGAAGCAATAGAAAAAATGGTGCTCCACTTCGCTATTAAAAGCATGAATAACTTGAGTAACCAGTGTTGGTCACAAACAATACCAACGTATGTCAGTGTGTGTGTTAAATTAACTATTGTTATAATTTGTAACGAAGTATTTCGAATACCTAGTTTTTTGTCAAAACCTTATTTTATAACTAAAATAACTATTCATAAAACAACATAAACAAACAAATTGATATAATTATAGTAGACCAGGTAGAACTTCAACGTATAATGCCGTTTTATTTAGTTCAATGATATTTAATGTAGTGATGTTATTGTTATGAAATAGAAATACATACCTATATTTCTAAATATTATAACATGCTGATTCACTACATTAAACTCAGTGCAGTTAACAACGTTATTAGTAAGCAGGTAAATATTATCATCTTCGTGTCGTCGTCAATATCATTTATGTTATTCTTATAATATTTTTTTTATAAAATAAAATCGATTTTACCACCATTTTGGTTTTTTATTTCTGGTCGTTTTTTTTTTGTTGTTGCTAAAGTTATAATTTATTATTTATAACTTAAAATATATATATATAAAACAGAAACAAACGCGTCAATTACGCTGGTTACGAACTCGCAACCACGATTTGTCAGCTCACTACAGTCACCACTAGACCACTCGAAACATATTCAACGTGATCGAAATTACGTATTATATTACAAGTTAAAATAATATTCAAGAACATACCTACCTTAACACTGCGTATTAAAGATCAAATTCGAATAACTATTTTATTGATCGTAGACGTTGAACCAGTTCCAACGTTGTTCTAGTTCGATCGTTCGTAACAAGCAAAAGGTTCAAATTCGTTTAATTTTTAGGGGGTCAGTTAATTGCTATCACCGACTGTACAACTACCCACAAACATTCGCAGTAAAGGGGATGAAACTAAATTCGTCTGGTCATTCAACAGTGCAAAATTATTATTATTACTATGTTTCAAAATCTCTAATTGTTCCAAAACACACAGCCGGAAACCCTTATCACAAACATGCAGTATATTAAAACTATTGTTGTCGCGCGTTGTGTTGGAACAATTAGAGATTTTGCCTTCCTGCATGTGCATAAAATCCTTGCATTTGCCTTGTAATCTTGCATGTGCATAATATAGCGGGCGGGAGGGAGGTGCATACCTGCAACCCACTAATTTTCGCGGAAATTAAAACTAGATATATTGTTTTCAATTTTAAATTAAAATGGATTTCCGCAAAGTAACGCCTGACTCAATCAACTTTTAAATTAATATCTTTTTAACAAAAACTAAGTTACTTACGCATAAAACTTATATTTTATTGATTCTGTAGTTTTTACGTGATGTTTGCAAGACTTTTTCTATGCGACGCTCAGCGCTCTATGAAGTTTCTTATAAAAACAATATTTTGATTTTGTGAGTCAATTTTGATTAAATAAAGGCTAAATAATATTTTTAAAAACCAACACATCACATCCAATTAGTAGTTTTTGTGTGATGCTTCCACACACGCACAGACAAACACACAAAAATTCCAAAAATTGCATTTTTGTGTTTTTTGTTCTAATATTTCTCAGTTATTTTTATGCAAAAATATTCAACGCACACTCACAAAACGGTAGGCGCTAGGTACAGAGTAGCTTAGCAGAGCTTTTTTTTTCGTTCTTTGTTTTATGCAAGGTTTGTTTAGGAAAGGACTTATTGGAGGTCCTTTCCAATAGAACCGGCAAAAAACTCCACGATTACTTTTACTAGATTTGTTTTATTGCTAACGGTTTGGGATTACAATTGGGCTAAGTAGCGAAATTCCATGCTCAAGTCTGAGTTACCTGATAGCTAAGTACAACTTTTGGATTCATCAAGAGTGAACAGTACTGAACAGGTTACTGATGCCTGCCTATTGCGTGCTCCATCATTGCTCTGCACTTGGTGAGATTGTGATCAAACACGCGCTTATCAATCTGTACTATAAATGCGTAAAAAAGCTCTGCCTGTTTATCTGTCTGTTACCTCTTCAAGCCTGGTTGACAGTACGGCTTTGGAATCTTGGCACTAGGGTAGACCATCCAACATAGGCTACATTAAATCAAATAAATGTCCACCCATTTGAAGCCGGGACGGGCCGATAGTAATTAATAAAAAAAAAAAACTAGCATAGATTTTATGGCCCAACAAGTAACATTAACAACAAAACCCAATCTTGCGTCTATCGCCATCGATAAAGACGTCGCTAATCGAGTTACATCGACGTTGCGGTGATCGACGCGAACGGGTTGAGTCGCCGGCCGGGTAGACGAGCCACTCATCTGCATAATGCTGTATTTTCATAATAAATAAGGTTTTGAAGATTACATGATGGGCTATGAATAAATTGATTATTATTTTCTTTAGGCGTTTAAAAGATTAAGATTTAACAAAATTTGGTCTTCGACTCGGTTAGTGAGAATTACTTGGTTAGGAAATTATGTTACTTATTTCATTTTAGAAACTTTATCAGCAAACATGAATAAATAATTGGTTATTTCATTACTAAACATATCGTTTTACTGCTTGGCAATTCTTCATTTCTTCCAATGGTCATAATTTTGCGTGTCTTCTTTCTAATTATTTCGGAAGACATCCTGGCCACGACATCATCATGGCTAAAAAAGAAAATGATATAATTAAATAAAACAATATTGTATTTTAATTATAAGAAAGATGAAGTAACATTGAAGTAGATATTACAGAAACGGCTTAAAACTGATACTAAACAAGACAACAGATTATATACAATGAACCCTTCTGACGAAATCCAACAACCACATTCAAAAGCAACTTCCAATGTCCATGATGCAACTAAAAAGTGGCCGGTCTAAACCGAAACATCGATGATGATTTATAATCATTTTCGATATTAATTTGTTAACTGACTGCCGCGTCAAGAGTTAGTTGTTAATGGCGAGTCTAAGCAAGATTGACATAAAGCCTTATTCAATAAACCAGACATTTTGTTAATTTTATGACTTAAAGAGTTAATGGGCCTTCGGTGATTGAGGGTCGAAGTGACAAGATCTAAAATGTTAAAACTTAGCATAATTATCTATTTATTGTGCTGTAAGCGGATAGTAAATTTAATAATCTTGTTGAGTCTTCCGCTCGAAAGAAGTTGAAAGCGGATATTTGTCTTGTATTCAGTTAGACTGCGATGAAACTACTTAGTAAAAACTTGTATTACTTACAGTTTTTACTAAGTATCAGTAAAAAAATACCACCGTGACCAAACCATGTGCAAAGGTATATGGGCGACAGGTTTATCAAATGCAATGTTTTACTCTTGCAGCTGATGATACATCAAATATTTGTGATTAGCTTATGCCCACGACTGCACCCGCACGTATTTGTTTAAAAGGCGTACCTTTAACCTTAGAAATTTTATAGCTATCGGCCTGTGAAAGTCCTGTCTAAATATGTTCAGCAAATTGGTCCAAATTCATCCATAAAAGTCCTTACCTACTGTTAGGACTTTTAGAAAATTGATGTCACTGAAAGAATTTCATTTTACCTAGAGCCCCTGGCTTCTTATAATAAACTCGAAACATTCTCATTTGCGCCTCAAGATCGCGCAGACGCGACGGAACAACTCTTGAGATGTAAATGCCTCGGAAACAATTGAACGCTGGCACCGCTGCACCGGCGCGACGCGGCGCAACAGACGGGCTGCAGCGCGCCACTCATTGTTGATGGTGTTCGTTAATTTGTGAAGACCTGCTAAGAGCTGAGGCTTCGCAATTATTCATGTTTTTGCTGGTTATTTTATGATGGTGCTGTAGAGCAAGCGTAAAGTTTGATTGTTAATGGTCATTATAATCCGACTTCATAATGTCAAGAGTATCCATGTTGCGTTGCTATTCTATAAACCAACCGCTTATGCTTATAAATCTCTGAATAGTAAAAAGTTTTCATTGTTTATGATGGGGAAGTTTTATGTACATACAATCGTTAAACTGTTGTTACCAGTGACTTCGTATGCGCATGCCCTTGTTTTCCTGTTCCCGTTGGAATTTCGGGAAAGACTTTCTCAGTGCTCCCCTACACTCCCCAAGGAATCTGCACGACAAATTTCAGCTTTCTACGATCGGTAGTTTCGGCTGTGCGATATCTGTCAGTCACTCAGTCACTCAAGAGTTTTATATTATTTGTATTTATTGGCATATTATTACTCGCTGCTGGGCAAAAGCTTCCCCGTATTCTTCTTGACAATCTTTTCTTGCGACACCTCGAAGTGCACGTCCAGGTCATCTCACCACCGCTTTCTAGGCGCCGCTGTCCATCCTCTGGTATCTGGTCCCTGTTGACTTTTGCCTAACGGTCATCAAACATGCAGCCGACGACATGGCCATGACAATCTTGTTTGAGCCTGGCAGGTTTTTGTCCCGTTTATGATACCTGTTTTAGAGTGCAATGTGGTGTTGTGCCGTCTTTTCTTTTGAAAAATTTACCAGGTATGTTTACATTGAGCGGAGCAATGCCGGGGCGGCAACCTTTCGTTTCCGGTCCTTGTTAAATCCATGGTCCTGATTTGAGGGCATGAAAGGCAGTCACCTCCTGCTACAGCAGTAATGCTAGGGAAGGAGGAGGCGAACCGCGTGAGGGAGATGTAAAGCTCACGCCCAAACCGCCGCAACAGAAGAAGACGCCCCGGGCGTCGGCAGTCGCAGGGCAATGCTCAACCACCAATAACAACAGGGCCCAGGTCGACGGCACGTTGTGTTCTACGCGCGCCTCAAAGAGATGTCAGCAAAGAAGAGAGGCCCACTAGAGCCAGTGCCTGTCAAGGCTGCGGCATTTGTTCGGAGGCCTCATTTACAGAAAATAATAATACAAAACTAATAATACATAACAAAAAAAATACAGGTAAATCATACAACGCGCCGCGAGACGCTATGCGTGACGATGCGCGGACGCCCCGCGTCTCCGTAAATGAGGCCTTAGGATTAGGAGGAATACGGAAGGGTTTTAGTCTGACACTCCCTTCTACTCCACCCAGAGCGGAAGAGGTTATTTGATAATCCCCATCCATAAAAAGGTATGGTTACATTGTAAAAGGAGATTTAGAGACAATAGCAAGTTTGTACAGAAACCGTGCAATTTTTATTCCAGTAATCAGTGATACTCTGGGATAGCGCAGTTTAACATCTGTGAAAGAATTTTCGTAATGTAATCAGAACTTCTAGAGATACATAGAAACACACACAAAAAACAAGTTTCCCTTAATATTATTAGTTAAGATAAGGTGCTATAAACACGATCTAAACCACGTAAAGTAAATCTTAATTAACAAATTGCACTAGTTAGGAGAGATTGAAGTACGATAGCGTGTAGTACTCGCTCCAGTAGCTATCTGCCAGTGCTGACGGCTAGTAAAACAGTCTAGTGTAGCGCCAGCTCTGTAGAGACAAGAACCACGTTATCTTATAACTAGATGAATTTAGGTAAATGACTAGAAAGTGGTAACAGAAAACTATTCAGTAAGGACTTCAGAATATATTTACTTCAAGATGCATATTTTAGACTGCTAAGAACCCTTGACAATAATGTCGGCTAACTATCATTCAAAAGCAATGGTGGCTGAGTGGTAACGGCCCCGACTTACGAATCGTAGGTCGCGGCTTCAAACCCAGCCCGGCGCATTACTTTGTGTAATTAATTTCATCACCACTGCTCTAAAAATGGTGAAGGAAAACATCGTGAGGAAACCGGCATGTCCTACAACCAAAAATTCGAAGACATGTGACATTCACCAACCCGCACTGGACCCGCGTGGTGGATTATGGCTCATTCACTCTCCTAGAGAGGAGGCCTGTCAGTGTCCCAGCTGTGGGAACATTAAAAGGCTGATTATGATTATGATTATGATAACTATTGTTCGACTACCCCTAACGGCTGTCAAAGATCTTATGATATGCAAGAGCCAACTGCTTAACGTACTTGTCTAGGCACGGAGAATGATTGGTTCATAATAGATCGTCACCGATCCACTGACCGATATCGCCAAGCACTGCACTTCTTAAAGTTGTTCCGTGTAACTGATATTACAGATCCTATTGGATACAGAATAAAGATGTGACTTCCTCGTGCGCCGGAGAGCACGTTATCACCTGAGGGCCAATTCTAATTTTTAAGCAACGTTACGCATTTCAGTCGCAATCTATATATAAAAAATGAATGAAAAATAAGAAGAGATGCGATTAGGAACATTGCTTGAAAATGGCTTGTATATCCTATAATAAGTCCCGCGTGTTAGAATATAGAATTTTATCTATGGCCATACTGGCTGTTTTAAGTTTATGGTATGTTTTAGAAAAAGTAATGTCTGAAAGCTTTTTAAAAATATGTTTTGAAGTTTGGAATTGATAGAAGAAAAAGCTAGCTGGTAGCTAGAGAGTAGCAGGAAAGGAGATCGCCAGAAATCCATACATCGTTGGGCCAAATGTGAACAGTAATCATTTATGTGTTATTTAATAGATAAAACCCATACATATTCATATCAGAAAGATTTTTTTTCAAAATTCTATGGGCATTAGGAAGAAAATTATTATTATGGAAAGAACTGCTTCATCATGTAAAGGCACACTTCCAGTAGCGTTGCTACTATTAGTAGCGATACCACAACTCACGCAATTCACCATTATCCAGTCTCTAAGCAAAATCAGTGTTCAAGTCCGTAAAATCAATCCAAAATCGTCAGAAAAATAGCAGAAATCGAGTAAACGCACGAGTACGAAAACGAATGACGGGACTTGACGGGAGTGACGTGACATTGACATTTTGACAAACATCGATATTTTTTCGTTTTGAAACAGTCGCCCGATACACCATTTTGAACGATGTTATTGTTATGTAAATAAATAACTATTACTAAAACAACAATAATTACATCAAATGTCCTTTTTCTTTTATAAATGATTGTTATGTTCATGACAAATGCTAAAACAAAATAGATATCGTTTTTTTAATAACTTCTTTATAAGTACTAGTTTTAGAACGAACTTAAAATGACCTGACAGCTTGTTTACGGAGCTAGTTTTCGAACTGCATTCAATTAAAAACCATATTTTAAATTATAATTTTTAGCTCATTCCGGTAGAATGTTATTATTGTTACATGTTATTTTTAATCAGTAAAAAATCTAGTCTTTTTTTATATACATATCGTTTCTGTACATACTTTAGCCCAATACTGGCTATCTCCTTTTAATAGAATGTTTTAATAATTTTTAGAAAATGTTTTAAAGGGTAAAAGATTAAAGGGAAAGATTAATCTTTTTCTATTTGTTTAATTTTTAAAGAAGGATCCTATTGATGAAGAAGATACCCCACAGCGGTGAGTCTAAAATGAATAACTTCTAGAGGTTATGGGCCTTCGCCACCGTTGTGGTAGGCAATACAAATGAAAAAGAGAGATAGAGAAGCCTGAAAAACGTGTGGAGGAAAATTTTTTTTTTTTTGGAAAAATAAATGAAATTGAAATAATTTAAAGAAGGCGAGCTGGTAGCTAGAGAGTAGCAGGAAATTTTAATAGAATGTTTTAATAATTTTTAGAAAATGTTTTTAAGGGAAAAAGATTAAAGGGAAAGATAAGTGGGAGTTGATGATGTGCATCGTTATAGACAATTGATTGGTTCATTGTTGTATTTAGTGAATAAAACAAGATTAGATCTAGCTTTTCATGTGGGTTATTGTAATAGGCATCAAGAACATCCTAACGTAAATGACTTTGCTAATATTAAGAATCTTTTTAGATATATTAAAAATACAGTTAGTTGTGGTATACAGTATGTTCGTGGTAACGATTTGACTTTGAAAGCATATTGTGATGCAGACTTTGCAGGTGATCCTGATACTAGGAAAAGTACGACTGGCTTTATAGTATTTTATGGTGGTGGTCCAATTCATTGGTGCTCCCGAAAACAGTCAGTCACTGCTCTTTCCAGTACTGAGGCTGAATATATTTCTGCAGCCGAATGTATAAAAGACCTCCTATACATTCAGAGTTTGATCTACGAGTTGACAAATAAAATACCAAAAACACAATTGTTTGTTGACAACCAATCAGCTATAGTATTGATTAAAAATGGAATTTTGAATAGAAGAAGTAAACATATTGATGTTAAATATCATTTTATCAAGGAAAAGATAGATAAAAATTTATTAGAAATTTATTATTGTGCAACTAAAAACAATTTGGCAGATATACTGACTAAGCCACTGGATAGGACAAAGTTTTTGAGATTGAAACAATGTATAGTGAGTGATACTTAGAGGACATTGAGTGATGTAATGTGTTATGTGGTTATATTAGAATGTAAGGTTGTTGGAGAATTAATTTGAAATTTTAAATGTAAGTTAGTTATGTAAGGTGTTTAGGTTAATTAATTCTAAAGTTTGTTTGTTGTGTTTAGTTAAGTTGGGTGGGTTAATTAAGTTGGGTTTTTAAGTAGGTAGGTGATGAGGATTATATAGGAGGTGTTACTTTAATTGAAATAATATAAAATTCAGAGGGGATGTTAGAATATAGAATTTTATCTATGGCCATACTGGCTGTTTTAAGTTTATGGTATGTTTTAGAAAAAGTAATGTCTGAAAGCTTTTTAAAAATATGTTTTGAAGTTTGGAATTGATAGAAGAAAAAGCTAGCTGGTAGCTAGAGAGTAGCAGGAAATTTTAATAGAATGTTTTAATAATTTTTAGAAAATGTTTTAAAGGGTAAAAGATTAAAGGGAAAGATTAATCTTTTTCTATTTGTTTAATTTTTAAAGAAGGATCCTATTGATGAAGAAGATACCCCACAGCGGTGAGTCTAAAATGAATAACTTCTAGACCGCGCAGATGATTAGTCTCCATTAAAATAGGCTGCTATGCCCGATGTCTGGGGAGTTTGTTGCGCAACTTCTTCTTCCCAGCTAAAACACTAGGAAGTGGTGACGGGTGGCCGTTTTGGGGGACTGTCTTTATGTAAAATTTGACGTTTAAAAAGTGCTGGCTCTCAGCCTAGTTTGAATAAATAACTTTTGATTTTGATCGGTCAGGACTGTTTTTATTACTTTGATTCTGTTCAATTTAGCTGCGAAAATATTTGTGGTTTGTGAAAACACTTATTCAACGTACGTAGCTTTACAAAATTATTTCAATTTACAGTTGTATAAATTATATTCTGTATAATTATTTATTTTCAGAATTTTCCGGTTCGACATGTACCTAGTATTTTTCAGCTGTTCAAACGGGCTCATCCAAAACATATTTAATTTAACTACACACATGAACATAAATAATATAACCGATTATTTTCCAAATATTGCTTACTATTTTTAGGCACTTGTCATGTTATCTCGCCACTTTGAATTTCTTCATGAAAAACCAAAAAATTATTTGCGCGTCTCAGAAATTTCATAGCCTTCTGCAAATTCTCCACCCAGTGACATAAGACGTCGACGGCGGGGTACAGACGCGCGGGGGACGGCAATTACCGGAATGCAATTAGAACAAGCGGTTCTGTGACAGAGCCGAACCCACAGGCAGGTGCGAGTCTTATACCGATACTTAGTAACAAGTTACAGAGCTGTGTTGACGTACTCCGGTTTGTTTGTTCAAGTGAGGTGGCGATTTTTAGGTTGTGGTTCCTCAAAAACATGGTCTACAGTCTTAATATATCCTATAAGCTAGCTGCATATCAGTATTTGTCATGGAACGAGGTTACTGGACCTACCTAAGGTATCTTATTTTTTTATTCCCTAACAAAAACTATTTGAAATAAAATACATAGTGGAATCTATTATGGAATGTAACATTTTTAGAGATTCAACAAAGAATCGAAGATGTTCACGAAAATTTTGTAGATAAAATGTTATTGCCATTTTACCAACCGCTAACTTTAAAACAATATAAAATCTAGGAAAACAAATCTATCTTTTATGGCCGCAGCCTCTCAGATCTCCTCTGATCTCCTAAAGGCACAATCTTGAATAGTGAATACATCTAGTATTCAAATCTCAGTAAACACGATTGGTATGAGATCTTGGAAAGGAATGGAATGTGATAATGTCGCTTTGTTATGTCTGAAATGTGCATAAAAATAGTTTTAAAAGTGTGTAATCAATCACGGAAGAGGAACTTACATTTTCGAGCACATTAAAACACCGAATCAATTTGTCGTGACAGTATTTTTATAGGACTAAAATAATCATAAATCTGATTTGATTTGACAGACAGTCTGAGGACAAATCAATGTGCTTATCAATTTCCGTCAAGTTAGAGAAAATTACTGGTAAAAAATATGCCTCTCTCATTACTCTAAATATGCGTTGACTGAATAACTTATATTATGTTTTTTCTAGTATAGGCACTTGTTTAATCTCCTGAAAATTGGCGCCCCAATTGGGGTCTCTTAAAATTGGCACCCGACTTGGGACCTCTTACGATTGGCGCCCGACTTGGGACTTTTTACGATTGACGTCCGATTGGAACATCTTTAAATGGGCATCCAATGTGAAACCTTGCTAAGGAAATCTTGCTACATGATGAGTGAACTTTAATAATTACACCTATACCAGTCTTAACTTTTGCAAAACTGTATTAGATCTAAAAATATAAAAAAAAAACGTAGGAGGTAATCTTTAGAAGTAGGTAGCTATTAATCCGATAACGATCTTTCACTTTTAGAAAGCAAATACTCCGTTTCTAAGAACGGAGAGAAAACCTTGTTATTACTTGGTGATAAAACTTTAAATCTAATCACTTCCAGTATGCTAAAAAGTTGATAGACACGTAAATTGAACGTGATCCGTAACGAGCTCAAAAAATATCGGTACGCATCAAAAAATATCAGCGATGATATTTAAATCAATTCGTTCACACAGTATGTGCGCGGGCGGATACACGGGCTTGTCAGACCACAGTCCATCCATGTCTCACTATGCCGACGGCCCAATATGTGTGGATCAACATTAATGCTTATTATGTCATATCTACCTCACTTCCTCAGTCTCAGTCCCTCACAGAGCTTAAGTACAAGCTTTGTGGATAACTGGAACCGGCAAGCGGCCACATCAAAACCACTAAGGTCTTGTGTACACGAGACCAAAGCCCTTTGCACATGTCTCAGAGCAAGGGAACTCGTTCATTTGCTGCTTTGGTCAGGCTGTGTCATAGTGTGTCTTAAGCCTTACACTTGCTGCTGTGACGGAGTTTAGCTGGCAATGTTTTAGAGTGCACGGCAAGTGAATATAAGCTACGGATAGGGGTGAGCTGTGATCATCTTGCTTTGTATGGAGAAGTGACAGCGGTGTGGAATGGCTTTACAGATTGCTGTACTATATCCATGATTCTCCACAGTATAATAGTAACTATGCAGCCTTTTTTATATTGACCTATGGTGCACAAACTTGGTATTTGACTAACATCTAAAAGTCCAAATTCAAGGTTTGCCAACGAGCTATGGAGCGCAGTATCATCATCTTCCTGCCTTTATCCCATGTTACTTGGGGTCGGTGCAACATGTTTTTTGCTATGGAGCGCAGTATACTTGGTGTTAAATTAACGGATCGAATTCGAAACACAATACTGCACTCAAAAACACAGATCGTTGACGTGGCTCAGAATAAGGCTGCCCAGCTTAGATGGAACTGGGCTGGACATGTCTGCCGTATGTCCATCGAGCGGTGGGCCTATAAAACTCAAAATTGGTGGCCTGAAATCGTGAGACGGGGCCGCGGCAGATCACGAAGGAGATGGCGGGACGACTTGGATGTCTTCCTTGGGAATTAGCAGGATGTGGCACAGGATCGGGAAAAGTGGAAGGAGTGGAGGGCGGCCTTTGCCTAGCAGTGGGACATTTCAGGATAGCTATAATAATAATAATAAGGCCTCTCTATATGGACTATCGGCCATTTTTGATCTTGCGTTGCATTTCCAGTGACCTTCACACGTGAGGCGTGACTGCGTTAGGAAACGGTGTTACCGTAGCTGAGTACAAACAAGTTAATATTAGTTTAAGTGTATTTGTCATCAATACGCTATAGAGAACATACCATCACGCGTGTCTTCCCAGATATGTGTTTAAAGATAGAGGTGTGTGTGAAGCTTTAATAGCACTTTTGTCTTCCGACGCATTTGGCAAACAATGGATTACTTAATTAGTCCAGCGGCTGCAAGCGCGACTTCTGACTACACAGCTCCCAGTTACCGAGACATAATATTAAGAACGCATTAAATTCCCAATCACTCTGTATAAAACAGTTGAAATGGGTGTGACGGGGTAAGCTGACGTCTACCATGGCCTCTGCCAAACTCATTGGGGATTTCTGGAAGGATATGTCATGCTACAATGCGTTAGCCAGAAAACTGACCAAATACAGTACAGTATAGTCTATTTCAAGTTTCCTTCTCTGTCTCTTTACACACTGTGTTTGTCTACGTTTCATATCCCATTCTTCTGTCGCAGATCTGCTGAATGAAACTTCTTGTGAAATAAGCATTACCTTTGTACTCAAAGTCAAAACGTTTATTTCAATTAGGCCAGTAAACGGTGTGACGCTGGGTCACAAGATGAGAGGTTTTCCTACCTCCCAACTCGTCTACAGTGTGTAGGATGGTAGTAGTGGAATAATAAAACTTGGATTGGTGACTTGATTGTTTATTATTTCATAGGTTAAGATAAAGAAATCCGGGTTTCTAACACTGTTATATAATATCTATACTAATATTATAAAGCTGAAGAGTTTGTTTGTTTGTTTGTTTGTTTGTTTGTTTGTTTGAACGCGCTAATCTCAGGAACTACTGGTTCGAATTGAAAAATTCTTTTTGGGTTGAATAGACCATTTTTCGAGGAAGGCTTTAGGCTATATAACATCACGCTAAAGCCAATAGGAGCGGAGCAGCGATAAAGAATGTTTTAAAATCGGGGATTCCACGGGGACGAAGTCGCGGGCAGCAGCTAGTTATAAAATATGATCACACTGGTAACCATTGAAAATTTATGATTTGTATTGCTCTGCTTGAGCGATTTGGTAGGACTGAGTCAAAAATCTGCGCAGTCAATGAAAAACGAAATTCAAAATAATTTTGAAAATAGATACATTTTCTTTTTAGTTCAATAAAATTAAGGAGTTTTCAGTCATCGTGGAGGTTTAAAGTCCACGAGACTGAAAACGCATTAAGTAGCAGTTAACATAATAAAGTGACTCTAGCGTCCATTCGCAAAGGTAGATTCTTATGGAGAAGAACAGACGACAAACTCCATAGTTATTCTTTTTAAAGCAAATCGCACGTATTTGTTAACACAACATATTGATAAGACTCGAATATTTATTGCTATTAAAACTAGCCCGTAGTTTACAGATTTTTACAAAAGTGGCCTGTAACCGTTTCTATCAATATCTATGTATTCAATATCTCTGTATCAAAAGAGTATATTAATCTATGATCTAAAGTTCATAAAAATCGATTCAACGATTTAGGCGTGAAAGCTTTACAAACAACAATATGATTAGAATAGTTGAGATTATGTTTATATTTATTACTAGCAGTCCCGCGATTTCACCCGCGTAGTTCCCGTTCCCGTGGGAATACAGGAATAAGATATAACCTATATCACCCGGGGATAGTGTAGCTTCCCACCAGTGAAAGAATTTTTCAAATCAGTTCAGTAGTTTCGGAGCCTACTCAATGCAAACAAATAATCAAATCTTTCCTCTTTATAATATTTGTATAGATCAGGGCCTATTGGGATGCAAATTCACCAAAAGTCAAGATGTTTGCTATTATGGAAAACACTTTTATCTGAAAAAATGCGCTATTTCAAGAACAACAAATTAAAGTACGTCCATGAGATGTAATTAATTCGATTTAATTGAAATCATAGTTGCCTTGTTACAACTGATATTTTGTTGGTTTTCCTTACTTATAAAAAAAAAAAAACATTTCTCAAGTAATAGGGACTGACTTCAAGTGACGCATCATGTCGGAAATTGTATTAAGAGGATTACATTAGAGAGTACCGATTTTCTGATCTCTAACTATTAGTCAGCATTATAAAAAAAATATCCATAGATTTTGTTTAAGTACGAATGCACTTGTTGAAACAGCTAAATAAAAATATTGCACTGTGAATAAAATAAATGTTAAATTGAAATTGTTACGAAAGCTAATAAAATATCAAAATGAAGTACATAAAATTGTTCACCGAAATATAATGTTTGAAGCATCGATCCGAAATTCGTTCAGAAATAAAACAAAAATGAAAAGTGCATTGATCATGCTGACATCATTTATCATATGTGTAATAAAATGTCAGGACAACAAGACAGAAATTGTAACAAAGCGAGAAATTGTAAATGTCTTAAAACCAGCTAGAATTGTTAAAGCACCGGATGCAATGAAAATCATTCACCAAAACAATACAACAGAACCGATAGAGAGCGTCGAATTGGTAAAAGAAATACAGAAAACGATTAAAGCTGAAGATGTGCTGAAATTCTTACAAAGAAACAACAAAACACATACCGAGGAGAACGCTGCCTTAGCAAAACAACTGAAAGAGTTAATGGACACATTAAATGTGACAACACTCACTGTCAACATCAATCAAAATGAATCCATACCATTGCTAAGCTCAGAAGTCAATGGAAATTTATCAAATATTGCAAGAAAGAGACCTGCCAAAGATGGTTTTGAGTATATGAAAAAAGCTATAATCACACATTGGTCATTTAACAAGAAACGGCTAGAAGATAAGGGAACAGAAGCTCAAAAGTTTGAAAAGGCTGTGGAAAAGGGACGTCAGTTCATGGCAGAATTTATCAAAAAGTACAATATAACGTTAGATTAGATCGAATGTTTTATATGCTCTAACAACTTTTATTCGCAATTGTACATACTTTGTAAGTAATTATTTATGATTAAATTGCAAAAAATCGAAGGTAGAAAAAATACAGAAATATCATCTCACGTCGTCATGTTATAAGCGAGATTTGACACGAATGAGAGTAAGGCAACAGACTGTCATTTGTGTCAGATCTACTGAACCGATTTTCAAAATTATTTCATCAATAGAAAGCTACGTTATTGTGGAGTTTCATAGGCTATATTTTATCCCCGTATTGCCACGGAACCGGGAACAACGCGGGTGAAACCGCGGGGCGCTGCTAGTACAATATAAAAAAAATCACTCTGCCAGCCTATCAACTAAGCTCCGTATTTGTTGGCTTCCAATCTAACCAGCCAGCACGTGGCTTCATTATTGATTAGACTATCTGACCTCCGCGTTACACAGTAATACCAACATTTTAATTATCTTTCATGGATTTAAAAGCAAATAGACAATTTACTTCAGCTGTTCTATTTTTAAATTACAGCCGATCAGTAGCACGTGCCAGATTTATTGTAAAGATGGTCAATGTACTTTTAAATATCTATGGCTTTACACGAAGTCTACGGCTTCACTCGTCTACAAGTCAAAAATGATCGCAGATCTAAAAAGATCCAGGCATGTGTGTTCTGCCTTTGCCTTGCGGAGTTTGTTCGAAAGAGTCACTGCGGCCCTGGAACGCAAAGGGCATTAGCACGAATGAGTTTTAGTCGGTAAGCCCTTAAAAATCCGTTCAGTTCAGATGCAGAAATTATATTTGCAAATTGAAGTAGGATAAGCACATACAGTCAAGGCTAGGTTCATTTAAAATCAATTTCCCTGACTGTTCAACGCTCTCAAAAAACTAAGTATTCAAAAGTTGCATAGGTACATTGTTACTTTGTTTTACATACTTACTTTCTGTCCATCGTGCAAACAGACACTATCACAATAAGTTATTACTAATTACCTAAAACTCTCAGCTGAAGGTAATAAACAAATACGTCAGCCATTCGTAAACCATTGTTCAGTAAACAGCACAGATTCAGCAGCGCCCTGTGGGCGACAATTCACATTATTATGTGTCAATCATTACAGTTTAATTAATCCTATATAATCCGCTTGTCAGCTCAGGCGGCGATGTGATGTGTTCTATGCGCAGTTTAGCGCGGCGCTCGATGACATTATAATTAGGAATACTTGAGAGAGAGCAACAGCAAAGATCTCGCTGTTAATTAATTAATAACAGGCACACGACGCTAAGAAACACTTGCCGAGGTCAGTCGAAGGATGGGTCATACCGAGACATCTCCATGCCACGGAACGCGCGCAGTATTAAGCAGTTGGTCACGGCTGTCATTTGTGGATCTTTGACAGTCGTAACGGATGTTGAGAAGAATGGAAATTTGATGTCAGTTTTGACACGAGTTACTGTGCAGTTACTGGGTTGGGGAGTTCAGTTATTTTATCATCACTGCTCTTAAAACGGTGACGGAAAACATAGTTAGGAAACGGTCATGAATAATGGATTCCATGGTTGTGTAATTATTCGGACCCCTTAGAAAACAAGTATTTTACGAAAACATCAAAGAACACTTATCCTTCTTAGTAAATTCTTTACAAAAAGATACAGCGATAGCATTTCATAAGCACCACTATAATTTTAAAATAAGTTACTAAAATAGATTCCTTGAGGTAAGTTCTTGCGTTTGTAAGTGATTTTTCCTGTTCCGAACGTGAGAAACGTACAGCTGTCGAGTTTCCCCTTCGCTTGTGCATTTTATTATTTCTCAGTAATGATCAATTGTGCCATTTATATTAATAAACTGCATCGCTTTGACTTTCGATTCGGTGTGAATTGTTTTTGTATTGCCTTATGAAACTACGTTTTTGCTGAGAGTTCCCGTATTGATTTCCTGGTAGGGAAGAAAGTATTATTAAATTAGGTTTTTCCACTAGGAATTTTTCAGTAGCAGTCTGGAGTTCAGAAGTTTGATCCAAGCACGTGCCTCGGTAAGCACGTTAAGTAGTTCGTCCTGCGGTTACTCTCAACTTTGCCAAGCAAAAGATATATTTATAAGGATCGTAGCAGGTGGTATACTTTAGATTCTGCCTATGCCCCCGAAAAGAAGGCGTGAGTATACATATGTATCCCTGGTTCAAACCTTGATCCGGAGCGAGGAGGCATGGGAAGCAGAAACGGTCGCCTCCTTCTGCGAAGCAGTAATACTAGCGAAGGAGGAGGCCGAACGCGTGCGAGAGAGGGAAACCTCACGCCGCAACAGAAGAAGACGCACCGGGCGTCGGGAAACGCAAGGCGATTCCCGGCCACCGTAGGAGTGGGCGGCGAGCTGTGGGTGGCTCGCCGTCCGATAGCAACCAGGGCCCGAGTCGACGGTGCGTATTGTTCCACGCGCGCCTCAAAGAGCCGTCAGCAATGAAGACGGGTCCCCATAGGGTCACTGCCTGCTAGGATTGCGGAATTTGTTCGAAAGAGTCACCGCGGCCCCGGAACGCGAATTATCACGGGTGAGTTTTAGTCAGTAAGAGTGTGACACTTCCTTCCGCTCCACCCAGAACGGAAGAAGTCATTTGATGATTTCCCATCCAAAAAAAAGTATACGTAATGTATATACGCATGTATGTATTATGTCTGTTCAACGTTAGCCTTTGGACATGGACTCAGCAGATGGCCCGCCTCACGAGCAGCGCGGCGGCCGTAATAGCATATTGTAAATAAATCAGATTTAACTTTAATATTCTTGTCTCATTACCCCTCAGTGTAGCCAAGACACGGCTAGCCATCTCTGAGCAACCTGGCGAGTCCGTGGGACTGGCAGTGAGTGCCCCGAGCTTAGTACTATCCGTCTGTAACCTTAGCTCACATGGTACAGATATCCTGAACTTATTTATTTATCGTATAGGTTTGCAGGAGCGCACTGTTGGCCGAGTGGTGACGGCCCCGACTTGCAAATTGTAAGTGGCGGTTTCAAACCCAGCCAAGCGCATTACTTTGTGTAATTAATTTCTTCACCACTGCTCTAAAAACGGTGAAGGAAAACAACGTGAGAAAACGGCATGTTCTACAACCAACAATTCGAAGATATGTGACATTCACCAAGCCGGACTGGGCCCGCGTGGTGGATTACGGCCCGTTCCAAATGTCAAATGAACCGCCACTCGTCCTTTGTAAGGTTCATTAGAAAACCAGCGTCAGACAGTCTGTCCAACATATCGCTGAAATGGACCTATTTAGTGCAGCCGTGAGACACAAGTTCTTGTCATATTTTTATTATTTTTTTACCATGTACCGTGCGTGTTTCATGTATGTGCTGAATTAATATTATTCTTTCTTTTATTCTTTCTTTCATTCCCTCTCCTCTCCGTCTTAGTAGATTCCTTTAACTTATATATTTACATGCACCGTCACACCGTTAACAGTATCCGGCCTTACGTCACGTTTGCTAAAGGTAGATACAATTTCTATCGATTATATATAACCAGTTCAACCATCCATCTCTCCGCGATATCTCGCCTCTTGCAACCCGAGCCTACATAATTATGCAGAGCCAGCCTGTAATTCGTCAATGGCCATGTATCGAGAAACAATGGTCTCGACTGCTCAATACCGGGAACTCGGTAGCGTTATCGGTATCGGTGTGTGGTATCGATTACGGGGCGTCAATTACTTGCAGACGTCTTTGCCTGCGGGACGAACACTGAACAGTTCGCGTCAGACACGCAAATAACTGTCGCAGTGTTAAACTAAGTTAAAGGTCTGGTTTGAAGTTACTTTGAACTTGTTAAAATGTTGACCCTCATTTGATTTGTGGTCCAGTTTATCTGATGTAGATATTTGCCGACAGTAATACTACAAGTTAAAAATACTGATCTCATTTGGTATAAACGCAACAAAAAAATGTAGATGTTTAAAAGTAATATTTTAACCTACGTATTCACAAATAAAAATATTTAACAGTAATGTGTATGTCGCAGCCAAATTACAAAATGAGGCGTTTAATTGGCTGCCAATCCTTTCATTGAACGCCGCTGTTTACTCAAACACGATTCTTGACTTGATTTGATACGGAGGCATGACGTAGCCGTTCAATGATTTCATTGAACGGTCGGGTCGGGCGTTTCATTAGCTGCCTAGCCATTTGGCTAGGCAGCTAATGAAACGCCTGATTAAACTATTAGGCTGTGACTTTAACAAGGTGTAACAAAAATAAAGCAAAATCTGAGAAAGTGTAAACATCATTATCATTTTATAATAATAATAATAAACATTTATTTCAGACTAGGTCCATATCTTCGTAACAATATACTTAATAAAAATAAATTAAAAATTACACTACCATATGAAGGCACCTTTGTAGCATGGGAGAATCCCACCTATCTACAAAAACACTTAAAAAGTATACTGTTGGTGCTACCACGAATGCGAGTGAGTAGGGAGGCGCTCTTTTCCTAATGATTGTGGCAAAGCCATCAACTAATTTTAACAATTTGTACCGTTTTACAAACCCTAACATCGTGAAAATAAAAGCAATACGGAACATGACTGTGTTACACAACAAAACTAAACATTTGGCAGTTGATTTGTTATTTTGTGTTTTCTAAGTCACGACCTCTAACTTGACACCATCTCTCATCTCCTAATTGAAATTAAAGATCGTCACACCCTTTTCTTTGTACCTCTAAAGAAGTTCGGGATCTTCCCTCATCCTATTTCATTGAAATCTACAACTTGTATAGACTTTGCTACGGCGTAGCAATGCTACGACGGCTACGAAGTCGTAGCACATTGCTACGCGGAGGTCACCTTAACAATTATTTAGATATGCACTATTTTATAAATAGATAAAATTGTTTGTTTGTAAAGAGTCTTCTTTGAAGGTTCTGTTTCGATTACTGAAACTCTTTGAAGCTATTCCATCTATGCTATCGTCTAATTAAATTATTATTGAAAAAGAAAAATTGCTCGTTTAGGTGTTGCATTTTAAAACTATATAGCCACCTCGACTTAGCACAAAAGAAAAAGACGACTTAGAAAAAGTTCGCGGAGAAACAAATAGAGGCCAATTGAGACATTGTTTCATATAATTTAGTAATAGAGAAGAGACTTTTTGTAAGGATTTGAAATTTTAAATGACTTCTCCCGCTCTGGGTGGAGCGGAAGAGTGTCAGACTCGTACTGACTAAAACCCACCCGTGATCCTCTTAATGCCCTTTGCGTTCCAGAGCCGCGGTGACGCTTTCGAACGAATTTCGCAACTCTGGTAGAAAGAAGGTATACCTTTATAATTTTCATTTAATTCATGCATCACTACGCCTCATATTTTCAGACAGTATATTTTATGTAGTTACATTATTATTTAAGTTATTTATTAAAACTTATCTTATTTTTGACCCCCGACGCAAAAAGAGGGGTGTTATAAGTTTGAAGTGTCTGTCTGTATGTCTGTCTGTAGCATCATAGCTCCCGAACGGATGAAGCGATTTCCATTTAGTTTTTATTTATATGAAAAGGTGACTTATGTACGAGTGTTTTTGCACATGTTTGATGAATATCGGTTGTGTGTGTGTGGTGTGTGTTGCTGTGTTGTCAGTATGGGGGGACACAAATATACTCGAGTGGGATCTCAAATGAAAGCACACTGAAAGATAATAAAAAATTAAAAAAACCCCGACACAAAAACCTAAGTTCCCTTTGAAAAGTAAAAAAAATAATATAAAAAGCTCGGGAACTTAGGTTTTCGTATCGGGATTTTTTTTTAAATTTAAAATTTAATGTTTTCTATAAACGTTTTACTGTATTAATTTATTGTAACACACACTTTTAGACGTTATTAAATATACATGTTGAGAGATTAAAACTAAAAATGCCATTGTCAAGTTAGAAACGAGTCTCAAACTAAGCACATCATTATTTCGGCGAGCCGAATATTCAAATTGTTACTTTTCGTCGTATTTCTTCTGTCACCTCGGAGGCTCGGACACATGACAGGGCCACGGTCGTCGTCGGCTGCCAAGTGTGTCAAGTTCGTCACAAAGAGGTTGTGACGTGTTGTGCAGAGTTGTGACAAGTGGCGGGTGACAGTGACGACGGCAGGTTACGAAACCAGACCGAATAAAATGTACATGGAATATGCTGACAAAGTTGTCTGCTCTGATAATGAAAAGGATTCTTTGCGATTACGAAGTATTTTAGAGCAACAAAAGAGGCACATGCGTAGCTGTAGGTGAATTTAATGATAATAGTAGTATGGTACGTGATTTTGTTCTCGTTTTTATACGCTACTTCTAAAACTCTCCTCTCCTAGATTTTTTTTTTCAAAATTAGCCTTTTTTTTTTTGGATGGGAAATCATCACATGACTTCTCCCGCTCTGGGCGGAGCGGAAGGGAGTGTCAGACTCTTACTGACTAAAACCCACCCGTGTTCCTGCTTGTGCCCTTTGCGTTCCAGGGCCGCGGTGACTCTTTCGAACAAATTCCGCAACCCTAGCAGGCACTGACCCTATGGGGCCCCGTCTTCTTTGCTGACGGCTCTTTGAGGCGCGCGTGGAACACGACGTGCCGTCGACTCGGGCCTGGTTGCTATCGGACGGCGAGCCACCCATAGCTCGCCATCCGCAGGCCCGCGCCTACGGTGGCCGGGAATCGCCCTGCGTTTCCCGACGCCCGGGGCGTCTTCTCCTGTTGCGGCGGCTGGAGAGAGGTGCTTCCCTCTCTCGCACACGCTCCGCCTCCTCCTTCGCTAGCATTACTGCTTCGCAGAAGGAGGCGGCCGCCTCCCATGCCTCCTCGCTCCCGACCATGGCTTGAACCAGGGCCGGACGCGAGAGGTCGCCGCCGCCGATCGCCTCGATGAGGACACGGCGGTGCTCCGCCCAGGCAGGGCAGACCTCCACCGTGTGCTCCACCGTGTCCTCCGGGCGATCCACACAGTGATGACACCCGGACGTGTCCTCCCGCTGGATCCGACACAGGTACCTCCCGAAACAGCCGTGTCCGGTGAGCACCTGTGTCAGGCGGAAGGTGAGGACGCCGTGGCGTCTCTCTAACCACTCCTCAAAGAGGGGACTTATCGCCGCAATGGCGGCGTGCCCATTCAAAATTAGCCTACGTTTGCTATCGGAAAAACTTATTTGTAACCGCTTTCTATGTGATGTACTCTATACTAATATATAAAGCCGAAGAGTTTGTTTGTTTTGCTTAAACGCGCTAATCTCAGAAACTACTGGTCCTTCTGGTATCGAGGAGGCTATAGGACATATCGTCACGCTAAGATCAATAGAAGTGGAGCAACAATGAAGAATGTTTTAAAATCGGGGGGTTAGTAACGAGTCCACGCGGACGAAGTCACGGGCAGAAGCTAGTTCTTAATAAATATTTAAATATCTATATAGTCATATTATTATTATAATATGCTGAGTTTGAGATTGAGATTATATTTTCCAGGCTTTTATGAATAATTATGTTTTTTTTTTAAATTATAATACTTTGACAACACCTTATATGAAGAATTAGGAGTAAAAGGCGTAAAAGCCGACTCACTAAAAAGGGAGGGAGGTTCTCGAGTTGCATGTATTTTTCTTTTGTTTGTGTTACCTCATAACTATTTACTGGGTGAACCGATTTTTTTTTTAATCTTTTATGTTTTAAATAAATAGATTGACTTTGCCATCGCATGAAAACACAATGATTCTCACAACTAATACATATAACATTAATTAGATTGTTTAGTGACAATTAAAATTTCAACCGTCGATATGCCGTATGCACATAAACGAATGCAGGCGCAGGCCGCAGGCGTTTTGAATGCAAAACGCCTGCGGTATGCACAGTCATCACTAACATACCAAAAAGAATAAGATTTTATTCTATCTGCACATACCAATAGTACTTTTAGTATTAACAATATATAAGTAGTTAGAACCAGGTATTTACTTGCTCCTCAGTAGGTATGTAAGTACAACGTGGTGTAAGAAGTACCGCTGCACAAACATGGCGGATTGCGGTGCGGGCAACAAGTTAGTCTAAGTAATCACCAGCCGCCTGCGAGACGGATAATACTAGCCGGGTTCCGTATGCAATACATTATATGAGACTGTGAATCCTAAAAATCTTATCTATACTAATATTATAAAGAGGAAAGATTTGTATTTTTGTATGTAACAAATAAACTCGAAAACTACTGGACCGATTTCAAAAATTCTTTCACCATTAGAAAGCTACATTCACCGCGAGTAACATAGGCTATATTTTATCTCCGTATTCCCACGGGAACGGGAACTACGCGGGTGAAACCGCGAGGCGCTGCTAGTATATTATAAGTACGATTGGAACCTCGTAGAAGTATGAATATTTTAAAACAATCCTATCCTACTGATATTATTAACGCGAAAGTTTGTAAGTATGGATGGATGTTTGTTACTCTTTCACGCAAAAACTACTGAATGGATTTGGATGAAATTCGGCACACAGATGGTTTACAACCAGGATTAACTTATAGAATATGTTTACCTCGATATTCCCATGGGATCGATACGCGGGTGAAACCGCGGGGCGCTGCTAGTATGACAAAAAATATAAAAAGATTATCATTGTATCATTGTTTTTTTTGTTCTTAGTTTACATGACAGTTACTAGTGTATATTGATTGTTTATTACTCGTGTATTCAAAACTATGAGAGTGTAAATAGCCGTCTGTCTTGGTGAAAAGTTTAACTAAACGTTGATTGTGTACTAAAATATTCGAGCATTGAGTTAAACCGAGCCAGTGTCAACATTATTTATTAGTTAACGCCGAGTTGGCACGCGGGGTCTTTCAATTCATTTATTTCAACTAGATCGCTAAAAGGTACTTTTGAACGTCAAAAAAGTTTTCAATTAAAATATTATAGTAACTCTAGGTGTGCATTTGCAAATGGTAGATTCTTATGGAGAAAAACGGACAAGAAACTCCATAGATACTCTTTATCTTTATCTCCATAAATATTTTGTTATCTTTTTTATTTAAGTGTATTTATTAGTAATAGTTACCCATGATAAACTATCAACTAACTCTTCTTAATTAATTTAAATCTTATCACCCTAGTATAATCCGTTGCCATCTCGTTGGCAAGCAAAAGAGGATCCTAACTTATTATTTTGTATTATTCACAGACTCGCATTTGACCGCTACCCTACCCGAAGGAAAGCGACGACGTTGTCGACGAAGGAGCACGCTTGTCTAGTAGTACTTAACCCATTCACTCTTGACTTAAATACCCCCAGATTGTAGCTGTTGTAAGCAGAAATTAATGTTCCACACTTGAACACTTAATAAGGCTTCTCGTATTGAACACATGACGTTATTATAGTCAGCGACTGATTGCTGACTGTCACTGGTCGGTATCTACCGCGCGACTACATAATACTCATTGTGGCACTAATTGAAATCAATCTGGCGCTATTGCTTTGTCTATTCAGTTAATGTAATAATTATTTGGGACAATGGAGGGCGGTTAACTGTTTTCAATGTGATAAAGCCGATCTCACTGGTTGATAATAAAATTAAATTTGAAGTGAAATGTTCTTACTTTGATATTGTTCGTCAAATCGTTGAGCTCCTTAAAGTTCTAAGTTTAAGCTACACGGTAACTGACAAATGCTTGCGCTGTCTGGACAGGTCCACTCAAATCTGTGTGGTACTTTCCTCAAAAGCCAAACCTACATGGTTCTCATATGATTTGACCAGTGCGAATTGTATGGACTTTAAAAGAGACTTTGACCTCTGAGTTTGTTTCCGTGTTTCTTCTTAGGGTAGTCGGCTAGGAAACACCGGCTTCATCTAGCTTAAAATTATTAGAAATACTTGACGTGTAAAACTGTTATGTTTAACCTATGTACTTACAAAATAAATATCATTTATCATTTGTTTGTCATAATGGATATTCATGCCAACTGGAGCAACCTTGATACCAGTACTATCTGAGGTAACTGATACAAATACCATTTGGATCAACGGATACCAACACCATCGGGAGCAATTGTGAAGTGACCAGTGATGGTTAAAATCACCAGGCTTGGTGACATTATATATTCTTTATACCTACCCCCTTTTTTTCTGGATGGGAAATCATCAAATGACTTCTCCCGCTCTGGGCGGAGCGCAAGGGAGTCTCAGACTCTTACTGACTAAAACCCACCCGTGATCCTTCTTGTGCCCTTTGCGTTCCAGGAGCGGCCCTGGAACGACTGACTCTTTGGAACAAATTTCGCAACCCTAGTAGGCACTGACCCTATGGGGCCCCATCTACGTTGCTGACGGCTCTTTTAGGCGCGCGTGGAACATGACGCGCCGTCGACTCGGGCCTGGTTGCTATCGGACGGCGAGCCACCCATAGCTCGCCATCCTCAGGCCCGCGCCTACGGTGGCCGGGAATCGCCCTGCGTTTCCCGACGCCCGGGGCGTCTTCTTCTGTTGCGGCGGCTGGAGCGAGAGGTTTCCCTCTCTCGCACGCATTCCGCCTCCTCCTTTGCTAGCATTACTGCTTCGCAGAAGAAGGTGACCGCTTCCCATGCCTCCTCGCTCCGGACCATGGTTTGAACCAGGGCCGGACGCGAGAGGTCGCCGCCGCCGATTGCCTCGACGAGGACACGGCGGTGCTCCGCCCAAGCAGGGCAGACCTCCACCGTATGCTCCACCGTGTCCTCCGGGCGATTCACGCAGTGTTGACACCCGGACGTGTCCTCCCGCTGGATCCGACACAGGTACCTCCCGAAATTCTTAATACCCCCTGGGCCCCAAGTCTGTCATTCCAACACGATCCCATTGTCATTTTGTTAAAAGTACGTAATCTGCTAAAATAATTCATAATGGTCGATCATTGGTCGGTCAATGGCGAGACCATTGACCGACCAATGATCGACCTGAATACTTTTTGATAACTGAGCTATTAAAATAAATTATTGCACAGTGACGTTCTAATGGTAGGTCACTGATCAAATAAACTGTTAAAATGTTAGCAGACCACCGTATACGTCTGTCATTCATTTGACATTATGTACGAGATTACCATTCTATGCCATTTCTTTCAATGGAGTGTCAGTGCTTGATCATTAGAAAGTCATAATGAAGCTTTTATATTAGTAGATTACCAAACTTGTCAAAATCAATTATGAAATCAATGATAGACCATTCTGACACTATACTAACTATAATAACAGATTTGAGGCCCTGGAAAATACTTGATTATTTTCCAGCTATTTGTCTGTATGTGCTAGAGCTAGTTAACGGCCAATATCACCAATTTTCGTCATTTATTGGCATCTCGTACTGCTAGTATTTGAAATTAGCATACTAGGAGGATAATAGGCCACTTCTCGTGTAAAACTTGCAACTCATTTCCACCGTTTTTCCTCAACTCCAAGGAACCCCAATATAAAACTCCTGGCAAACCGAAGCACACAACAAAGTTACAACTTACACGTCCTGCTAAGACTCGGTGCTCCACGCTCACCTGCATAAGGTTCCACTCGAACATCAAACGTATTGAGGACGCCACTCGATGCAACTTTGTCAAACTCACTCATATGTAATGCGCTCTCCAAACGTGAATGTTTCTTTTTATGTTTGTATGACGAATACGAGTGCGCCTCTTAGGGAATTTTAAATAAGCTGAATGTGTACTTGAGATAGGAAAAGTATATTCAGATTAATGTAGGACAGGGTAGGAAATAATTCGACGATATTTCCTTTACATATCAGCTAACGTCGAGCAGTGGTGGCCAAGTGGTAACGGCCCCGACTTACGAATTGTAGGTCACGGGTTCAAACCCAGACAGGCGCATTACTTTGTGTAATTAATTTCATCACCACTGCTCTCAAAACGGTGAAGGAAAACATCGTGAGGGAACCGGCATGTCCTAGAACCAAAACCTCGAAGACATGTGACATTCACCAACCCGCACTGGGCCCGCGTGCTGGATTACGGCCCATTCCCTCTCCTAGAGAGGAGGCCTGTGTCCCAGCAGTGGGAACGTTAAAAGGCTGATTATGAATTTGTACTTGAGATAGGATAAGTGTATTCAGATTAATGTAGGACAGGGTAGGAAATAATTCGACGATATATTTTCCTCTACCTATCAGCTAACGTCGCATAAATACTGATGAGAAAATCAGTCAACTAAACCATTTAATAAAACCATTCCCAGTCACTTCTGAATTATAAAGGTCGGTCGGTCAATCAAAACGATGACCATTCTAAAGCGTAAATATCTGTCTAGAATAATTTGCAAGAAACTCCACGAATACTATTTGAAATCAGTAAATAGTATAAGTCAAAGACAAGATGAAAATAATTTATTTCATTTAGACCATTAATTGGCACGCATGATAAGAAAACGGTTCGTTTATCAAATCCTACTTTGATTCAAATCGGCCTGTTCTAGACAGCAAGCATTTATCAGTTACCGGTCTGAGTTGAGTTACATTCAACTCAGCTCTTTAATCCCTAATTATTGATATTTGGTTAGGCTATATAGCCAAAGTGAAAAAGTAAACGCATAGACTTTTTTTCTTCTTCTGGCTTCTCCCGCTCTGGGCGGAGTGGCAGGGCGTGTCAGACTCTTACTGACTAAAACCCACCCGTGATCCTCCTAGTGCCCGCCGCGTTCCAGGGCCGCGGTGACTCTTTCGAACAAATTCCGCAACCTTAGCAGGCACTGCCCCTACGGGGCCCCGTATTCTTTGCTGACAGCTCTTTGAGGCGCGCGTGGAATACGACGCGCCGCCAAAACCATAGGCCTTACATTCACAATACGAGTACATGATCAGCTAGTCTATTGTTGTAATAAAACTCACGGATTTGAGTGGACCTGTATGTGTGTCTGTCTTTGTTACCTTTCCACAGCTTAACGCATAAGCATAATTAGCCTTTTAACGTTCCCACTGCTGGGACGCAGGCCTCCTCTCTAGGAGAGGGAATGGCCCGTAATCCACCACGTGGGCCCAGTGCGGGTTGGTGAATGTCACATGTCTTTGAATTTTTGGTTAGTAAGTACATGACGGTTTCCTCACGATGTTTTCCTTGACCGTTTTCAGAGCACTGGTGATGAAATTAATTACAACATAAAGTAAAGCGCCTGGCTGGGTTTGAACCCGCGACCTAGAATTCATAAGTCGGGGCCGTTACCACTGCCTTTCAGCTTAACGCATTTGGCTGAAACTTGGAACACGAGTAGACCTTGCCCTGGATTACGGCAAAGGATACTTTTATCCCTTTGGTACGATTACCGTCTCTCACGTGGGCGAAACCGCAAGCGGAAGACAGTAGCTAGCAATATAATAACGCATCCTGTTTTTTTATTATGGATGAGAAATCTACTACGACTGAAACCCATCCGTGTCCCTTTGTTTGTTCAATGCCCTTTGCGTTCCAGGGCCGCGGCCACTCTTTCGAACAAATTCCGCAACCTATTAACGCACCCTACTATTACTAAACCAATACATTTAAAACGTGCTTGAAGCTCTCAGTTCATTGTAAGCACATCGGCATGTGGCACACGATGTGTACGTACGGTGCAATGTCGATGAGAATCAATAGAGATGTGCCGAGTACAGAATCGGAATATAAGCGCCGTGCTCAGAGGCTACGAGTGTCGTCAGCTAGGGGTGGGGGCCTGTCGATAGTGTGCTGTCGATATTGTGTGGATTGAGTCTTATTTCATGCTATAACTACCATTACACACATAACACACACTACAATATCTATACATTATGGTAGTTAGATGGTGTACATAATAAAAATAATTTTATTCTATAAATATTTTGATTGATTGTTGCGCTATCTACACATCATTGACAGTTATTATGCGTAGTTAAATGCCAGAAAATCTGACACCAGCTTACCTAGGAGTATCGTGTTACCTCGTCTCTGGAGCATAAGCTTATGCTTATGCTTATAGGTTGTGGAAGTCAGATAGGCATTTTTGGAGCTGATCCCGCCTTTATTAAAAAAGGGTAAATTAAATGGTATGTTGTTAAAAAGATTTTACTTTACAGTTTCCTAGAGAACTCTGTTATACTGTAGGTACATGGGTTATCTCAAAAAAAAAAACTGAATAGATAATTGTCTGAATACAAAAGTTTCACACTGCGGCGTGAAACTGCAACTAATTTTGAGCCGTATACAAAAAAGCATACCCAATTAAATACATTCATAATTAAAATACGAGTAATAGTTGCTCTTTAAAGAAACTAAAACTAAGCGAGAACTCGGAAACTAACACGAGTTGCACTTGATGAATAAGTTTATGTTGATACATCAGCACACGCCGACCGCAACCGCGACCGCGGACAGCTGCGGTCACGGAGGCGCTCGCTCAAGCTGCGAGCCCCGCACACACGGCACTGCGTTATCGTCCGCCTCACAGCGCGCTCACTCATTTCTCTCATACTTAGGGTTCAATATTGATAACGACCATTTGCTCACTTGTCTTATATTTCAGTAGAGTCCACTATTCATTGTTACCGGAGTTTCCCAGCCCTATCTGTCCTACTACTACGTATAGGACCCACACCTTTCTATTTTAAGTTTATTGAAATAAATCATGAACACTTACACTTTTTTAGTGAAAACTATTCAAGAATTCGTCCATATTAGTTGTTATTTTCCTCATAATTTAATTGACATTATTATTTCATTTTTCACGTTTAAAAATAGTAATGGTGGTCTGACGCCATTTATTTTCTCCTTTTTTATTGACTACTAGCAGCGCCCTGCGGTTTTACCCTCGTAGTTCCCGTTCTCGTGAAAATATGGGGATAAAATATAGCCTATGTTACTCGTGGATAATGTAGCTTTCGAATGGTGAAAGAATTTTTAAAATCGGTCCAGTAGTTTTTGAGCCTATTCATTACAACCAAAAAAAAACAAACAAACAAAGTTTTCCTCTTTATAATCTTAGTATAGATTAGTATAGACTAATAAGTATTTCAATGAAATTGTTTAAAGTATTTTCTTTTTTTATTGTTTTGGATGTACACTATTCTCAGAATTATCGTGTGATATGTATTATAATGATGATGATGATCTAACTAATCTAAATAATTGGAACTATTTAAATTTTAGTGTAGTGTAGGATTCCGACAAATATGTCAAAACTGTTTATGAAATAAATGAATGCAAATTACTTTTCAGAATAAATTCAATATGCGTTGTGATAAACCATAGAACACAAAACTCACTCATAAAACAACTTCTGAAAAGAAGAAAAGGACAATGTACAATTTGTATTTGAATTGAATTATCTTATCGATACTTTTCCCTATCACAGTGTCTCCTCCCTAGTTAACCCGTTTACTGACACAGGTAGTGCGTGGCGGCTGCTACGGAAATCAAACAATCGGCAGCGCGACACTACATCCCACCTTTCGCTCCCACCTACACTATCTACACAAGAGTGAAGAAGAAAGAATGTGTTCGGGAAAATGTAACCAACCATAATTGCTTGTCGGTTATGGAATGGTTGCGACAATTGTTTTGTAGCAGTCGATTATTATCGAAGTCGCGTATTATTGAAAGCGACGACTTCGACTTAAAGTCGCGTATTGGTTTGTGTTGAATCTTTTGTGGAGTATCGACTCGGTGAGATAATTAATATTGTATGAGGGAGTTTATCGGGTTTGTGTTTGTGCGGATTAGTTGGAATTCTGGTCACTTAAATTAGTTTGTTTTCTAATGTAATCTTGCTCTACAATGAAACTCATTACTTAATTTGTCGGTTAAGACATGATTAGGTACTTCGTATCTTTAATGATAACGAAATGTACAGAGGCAGTCTTAATTCACACGTATATGAATTCACATTGATAACCGTTTAATATAAAACCATTAAATGGGTAGTTTCACCGACAGCGTTTTTAGAGGTTCTTCGCGTGAAATCACTGTGTAAAATGTATTTATAAGACCATTTTAATTTTTTTCATGTAATTAGTAAACTAGCTCATATGAAGGCACTAGTATAAATAAAAATCTGCGAAATATAAATTAAAAAAATAAATAAAAATGTCCGTTTCTCAATAACGGTGGCATGTCCGTGATGACCTTTTAAGCGCATTTGCCACTTTAAATACGTTGTGATGGAAATTTGGTACTTAAATTGAACATGATTATGTTGGTTTATACATATAGCAACCATATTGATTACTTCTTTTACTTCTGTTATCATGCAGACATCAGGACCATTGTGATAAGGAATGTCCACGCCAAAAGTGCAATATCGGTGTGTTTTGTTGAAACCGATCTATAACGTAAACTAGTATATTCTAACGAACTATCTCCTTACGCACACGGAGGCCCAGTCGTGCTCTTGCATTATCGCAGTAGTGACGTGTCTAATCCTGCCGAGGTTTCGCGAAAATAGGTAAGTACTTTTTAAATCTAAGAGGGAATACGAAATTACGCAATCTCGGTGGGTTACTGTACGAAGGAATGTTATTTTTTTACGGTTATAAACGCGAGTATGTTATGTGTTAATAATAATAATAATAATGACCAGAGCAGCTACTCTTCGCGCACGCCATCCACCCCCGGGCTCGCCGCTCAGCTCCGCCTCGCCGCCGCCGGACATCGAATCGCAAGTGTCACCGGCGGCCGCAGTCGCGTCGAGCTCGAGCGACGAGTATTTCTCTCCGCCGACGTCGCCACCACCAGTACGTCGGCAGGGGAGAGGCCGGCCACCGAGGGGCTTGGGACCTAGGGGCCAACCGGCCCCGAGCCGGGTCCCCGCTACCGGTGGTTGTGTGCAGCGCATGAGATGGACTCAGTCTATGAACGAGAACGTCATGCGCGCATATTACGGGTCTACAGAGGGGGGAATTAACCTCACTGCGTACCGTGTTAGGATGCTGTCTCTGTTTCAGGACCTGGAACCAACTGTAAACGTCTCGGCCCAACGATTGTCGGATCAGGTGCGGGTCATCCAACGTAGTCACAGGTTGGACGAAGCCGCACTTGATAGGCTGCGCTCAGAGGTACTGAACAACCTTATCATCTCGACCCCGACACAGACCGCGGTACAGGCGCCAGGCAGTGGCGCAATCATACCGCGGCCCATTCATGTTTGTGACGAGGTGGTTGATAGGGTTGTTACGGTAAGTAGCCAGTGCAACGATCGACTGAGGAGCGCTCTGGAGGATGCGCTTCGCGAGTATAGATCAACTCCGACCGAACTTAGGCCCCGATTACCACGGTTGCCTATGCACAAAAAGAATAGGGCGCTGGTGTGTGCCTTGGACTCGCTGCTTAAGAACATTTTCGAAAGCAGTGAGAACCTCGTTGATACGCACTCAATCCTGTATTGCGGGGCTGTTGCGGCATGTCGTGTAGCAAACGTAAAGTTTTCAAATAGTGACGGAGCTACGCGACCAAAGAATGCTGCACCAGCTTGGCAGTGCAGGATCGAGCGGCGTATTGATGAGGCCAGGGTACTCATCGGCAAACTATACTGCTTCAGGGAGGGCAATACAAGACCACGCGTGATGCGCTTTGTGAGGCGGGCATTTTTGGGGACTGAAATCAGCCCTCAAGAATACATGTCCCGTGTCACAGAGCGCATCGACTTCCTGAAGCAGAAAGTTTGTGCATGGGCGAACCGTATTCGGCGGTATAAGAGGCGGGTTGACCGATACTCGCAGAATCGCATGTTCCAGAGCGATGAGAGGTGGGTGTATAGAGCTTGGGAGCGACCTGAACAGAGTGTGACGGACGTGTGCCGCCCGGATGACGTTACCACGAATACATTCTGGCGAAGCATCTGGTCGGTACCCGTCTGTCATGCCGAGGGTGGCTGGATGCGTGATGTTGAGCGCGTGTGTGAAGCTATACCACAAATGGAAAAAATTACAATTACAACAGTAGATATAGCCACAGCAGTCCGTCCATTACCGAACTGGAAGTCTCCGGGACCGGACGGACTGCATAACTTCTGGCTTAAGTGGTATAGCAGCTCACACGCGCTCCTGGCATCTCAATTCCAGTCATCCTTAGATTCTGGGTCGCTACCACAGTTTCTGACAACTGGCATTACCCACCTGCTCCATAAAACAGGTAGTCCCGCGGAACCTAAGAACTATAGACCGATTACTTGTTTGTCGACGGTCTATAAACTTCTTACATCCATCCTGAGAGTGAAAATTAATGAACACATTGAGAGCAACTCGATTATGTCCTACTCTCAGAATGGATGTAGGAAGGGGTCCCGCGGCACTAAGGAGCTACTCCTCATAGACATGGCCATAAGCCAACAGGTTCGTCGCTCCCGCAAGGATCTGTCGACATGTTGGATAGATTACAAGAAGGCCTACGATTCTGTGCCACATACATGGCTCTTGAAGGTGTTGGAGCTGTACAAAGTAGATGCAACTCTACGCACCTTCCTTGAGTCATGTATGAGGCAATGGAAAACGGTCCTTTTTTTTTTTTTTTTTTTGGATGGGAAATCATCAAATGACCCCTCCCGCCCTGGGTGGAGCGGTAGGGAGTGTCAGACTTTTACTGACTAAAACCCACCCGTGCTCCTCCATGTGCCCTTTGCGTTCCAGGGCCGCGGCAACTCTCTCGAACAAATTCCGCAACCCTAGCAGGCACCGACCCTATGGGGCCCCGTCTCTGGTGCTGACGGCTCCTTGAGGCGCGCGTGAAGCACAACGCGTCGTCGACTCAGCCTGGTATCGGACGGCGAGCCACCCACGCTCACCGTCCACAGGCATCAGCCACTGCGCAATAGCACAGCGGCCGACTTGTCTCTGGAGGAGGCCGAAATGGGACCATTACTGGCACTCCATTTCAGCCCCCTCCCGAGTACCGGGAGTCGCAGCACCCACAGCAGAAGCGGCAGAAGCGGCGACGGAAGCCGCGGCGGCGGCAGAGGCGGCGGCGGCGGCGGACCTCTTGCCCTTGGTCGGGGCGGATGGCGCGCAGGCCCTTCCCCCAGCCCAGTGCTCGGCCGGCTTGCCAACAGCCGCACATGCACTGCAGTGCGGCGTGGCCTCGCACGAGCCGGCCCGATGACCGGGCTGACCACAGCGGAAACAAAGTCCACTGCGGTCCACCTCCGAGGGGCACATAGCTCCCGTGTGGTTGCCCACATGGCAGCGGTAGCACCTCAGAGGTCTGGGTTCCAGCAGTTTTACCCGCGCAGAAACCCACCCCACCAAGAGCCTTCGACCCTCCGACACTGTTCTGGCCGCCGTCACGGGGCAGCTCACCACAAGGGTTTGCATGCCCGTGTTGTCAGGCCGGAGGGTGCCCGCCTTGACGAGCTCGGCAGAGCACCCCCCAGTCCTGGCGACGGCGGCCACAACCTCCTCCTCCGTCACGGAGTCGTCCAGGCCCACCACGCGCATGTCAATGCACTTAGTCGGCCTGGACACTCGAACCTCGTCCGCGGGGAGGACCTCCTTCAGCCTTTCGGCCAGGGCGTCCGCGAACGGGCCACTCTCCGCTCCGGCGAGCTCGAGCTTCCGGGCACCGGTCAGGGTTCTCCTGATCCCGAGGCCCCCAGTGATGCCCAGCTCCCGGAGGTTCACCGCCTCCTTCGCCCGCTTCATCAGGGCGAGGTACGTCACACCCCTCTGTTCCGCTTCCGGCTGCAGTGTTAAAACCACAGCCGCGGACTTCGGGGCGCGAAGCCTCGCCGCGATGGCGTTGGCCTTCCGCCGCTATGGAAAACGGTCCTTCGCTATCCAGGATGTCGACCGATTCAAGGGAATGAGGAGCCTGTATGGATTAAACGGGGAATATTTCAGGGCGACAGTTTGAGTCCACTTTGGTTTTGCTTAGCTCTGAATCCTCTAAGCACATTGCTGGAGGATTCAGGCCTAGGCTATCGGTTGAGAAGAGGTGGTCAGACCATATCTCACCTTCTTTACATGGATGATCTGAAACTCTTTGCCCCCAACAATTTGCGACTAATGGAGCTACTGAAGGTGACTGAAACCTTCAGTAGTGCCATCAGGATGGAATTTGGTGTGGACAAATGTGCAGTCATGCATGTAAAGAAAGGGGAGATTATGGAATCTGAGGGAATTCAACTCTCGGATTCCATACAGGTTAGATCCCTCAGCTCGACCGAAACCTACAAGTATTTGGGTATGTCGGAAGCGTTAGGCATTAACGGTGCTGACATGAAACAATCGCTGAAAGAGCGCTTCTTTGGCCGCCTGAAAAAGGTTTTAAATAGCCTTTTGTCAGGCGGAAATAAAGTGCGCGCTTTCAACGGTTGGGTCATGCCGGTATTAATGTACTCTTTCGGCATACTCAAATGGACTCAAACCGAACTCGACGCCCTGGATAGGAGAGTCCGTACACTGTTGACCGCAAACCGGATGCATCACCCACGATCGTCGGTGATGAGACTGTACATCCCGCGGAAATGTGGAGGTCGAGGCTTTTTAAATGCTAAGACTCTCCACAACCGCGAGATGTGCAGTCTCAGAGAATATTTTCTCAAAGCCGATGTGGGTATGCACCGAGATGTGGTCGCAGTGGACAAAGGATTCACCCCGTTATCCATGGCTAAAGAGAACTGGCGCAAACCTGTGATACCTACTACAGATGACCGTAGGGAGGTATGGAGAGGCAAGGAGCTTCACGGACGCTTTTATCGGGCTCTTCATGGGTCCGATGTTGATTTCTCAGCGTCCGTGGCCTGGCTACGTTTCGGTGATCTTTTCGGAGAAACTGAAGGTTTTGTTTGTGCAATTATGGACGAAGTTATCTTAACGAACAACTACCGGAGGCATATTATGAAGGACGGGACGGTTGACGTGTGTCGGGCATGCCACCGTCCGGGTGAGTCCATCAGACATATTATCTCTGGTTGTTCTCGTCTGGCTAACGGCGAGTACTTGCACAGGCACAACCAAGTAGCCAGGATTATCCATCAGCAACTTGCTTTGAAATACAAACTTGTGGATTCTGAGGTACCGTATTACAAGTATGTGCCCGACCCAGTTCTCGAAAATGACCATGCCACGTTGTACTGGGATCGGTCTATCATTACTGATAGGACTATTATTGCCAACAAGCCGGATATAGTGGTGATAGACCGATTAGCGCGCCGCACAATGATAATCGATGTTACCATCCCACATGACGAGAACCTCGTGAAAGCTGAGAAAGAGAAACAAATCAAGTATCTCGACTTAGCACACGAGGTTGTCGACATGTGGAATGTGGACTCGGCTGTCATTGTGCCGATTGTCGTTACGGCCAATGGTCTGATGGCCAAAAGCTTTGACGAACATCTGTCAAAGCTGGCGTTACACGGTTGGTTAAAGGGCCTGATACAGAAGGCAGTACTCCTCGATACGGCTCGTATTGTGAGGAGGTTCCTTTCTCTGGAGCCCTAACCACCGGTAGCTTGGACCCTGCTCCCGACACCGGCGGACTACTGCGTTTTGTATTTTTAAATGTTTTTTTATTGTTTGTTTTTTTTTAAGAAATATTTAAAAATATAAAAATGTATGTATAGTTAAATAAATAAAGAGGGAATAATAATAATAATATAACTTTTATTTCGGGTAACAAAGACCCATAACATATATACCTTACAGACTATCATACATATTTATATAAAAACAAAAACAATACACTATTTTATTTTACACGAAGCGTCGGCGTCGTGTTACGCTGCGTGGTGTCGCGTAGTCTTCCGCGGAATCGCCGATACACGACACCCTTCGGCCAAAACTCCTCCTTGAGGAAGGTCTCGATATGATGAGTCGGAACTCGCACCACGAACGACTTGAAATTAGTGTTATGGCGCGGCTCCAACTTCTCTACCCTTAAGGTCCAGCTGGTCTTCGCTCGAACATACTCCACGATCTCCTCAACCTTCGTGGTGTGATGCAAACGAGACACATAGAGCTGCGTCGTAGGTATTGCCGGACGCAGCATATTGGGATCTACCAGCGCGGTCCCGCACTGGTTCCGACTAGGAGGCATCTTCCTCTTCTTCCTCTCCACCTTCACGAAGCCATCCTGGTCACTCGTGCCCGTAGCTGGGCCCTTAAAGGGTACCCTTAGCGACCATACATTTTAAATGACTGAAGTATAAATAGTTTTGTTTATATTTAATTTTTTCTTCATGTTTCTAATTTCGGTGGTGCAATATCGGTGGTTTCGGTGGTAAGTTTATGGCCACCGATATTGCATCAATATTAAAATGGCTGTGGATTCATGTGACTGGTAAGATATTTACACCTGAAAGTCACTTTCAGAGACTCAATTTTGCCTTGTTATAGGATGGGAAAGCGAAAAGAAAAACAATCGAGAGAAGAAACTTTAGCAAAAAAACAGGCTGAAAGACTAAGAAAAAATAAGAATAAAAAATGATCCAGGTACCAGGTACTTGGCGAAGAACTAAGAAGAAAAGATAGAGAACGATATAGAAAGAAAAAAGCGGAAAGAAATTTTTTATCGATGGCTGAAATGACTCCACGTGCCCAAAGATTGAAGCAAAAAATAAACAGAGCTAACTTTAAAGCATTTTATGAAAGACGAAAAAGAACCATAAAATTACCAATTGAAAAAAAATCACCATCTAAAAATGTTCCACCTGAAAAAACCAATGATCCTCCTGAAACACAGGGTGACGATATGACAGGCGCATCATCTCCCACAATTCCTTCCATTCTAAATCGTTCTCGCTCGCTTAGTCCACAACCAGGACCTTCTCATGATGGAAACTACAATTCCAACTTTCAACGCTCTCGCAGCATTAGTCCTCATTCAAGCATTTTTCGCCGTCTACGTTCCAAAAACATAATATTCACTAGTAGTCCCGTTCATTCTTATTCAAGGAGAGATTTTAAAGGTACACCAGATAGTTTGGATGAAAGCAGAACCACGACGATTAGCTTTGCGATCATTGTCTTGTATACATCCTGACAGTTTGATTAAGGCAACAATATGTCCTCATGGAAGACAAATAAGAGACCAAAAAGATTGTTTTATGACACAACTTGGCCTTCAACGATATTCTACAAGAAGCACTTGTTTTAAAGCTTCTGAGAGGTTTGACTTAGTCAAGCCATCCATCAAGAAACTTTCCATTCCATCAAAATTTATTCCATTGGCGACATTAGATGACTCACTAAGTAGTATTGAAAATGTTGATTTAGATATCATCTCCTCCATGCAGTGAACGCAAATAAAACATGAAAGCATTCCTAACTCAAAAAAATGACCCAAAGCACATTGCGCCGCGGTAGGCGGAGCTTACCGATTGCGCCGCTCAAGTGTTTAGTTACACGGCCTATACGTTACATGGTAATTTAAACCCAAATACTTGGGAAATATGGTCAATTTCAAGTCAACTATATTGAAAATGACTCTGACAGTGACTATTCAAGTCACTGTCAGAGCCATTTTCAATATGGCTTTTGATTTTTGTTTTGCTCACTTTAGTTTTTTGAGATTTTATAATTTTATGTTTGTTTACGAATTGAAGAATTTTTATTTAAAAAAAAACCCTAATTATTTGCTCAAGTGTTATTAAAACGAAGATCTCATCATAACTTCATTTTATTTAGTATTACCCTCAACATCACATTTAGCAGAACTAAAGTTAATTTAGTAAAAGTGCAAAATGTGGTCTATGATCCATGAAAAAAGATGCAGTATCGAATACAGACAAATAAACGTATTTTAGACTTGCTATACCCGCCTGTATAGCCGCTATATAATGTTGCCAATGGCTAAGTTATTCTTTGTTTAATAACTGTCATGGTACAATACAAAAATTCCATTTTGGTGCGATGTTGCAATTTCGGTGTACAATTTTCAATTTCGGTGGGATGGCAATTTCGGTGGCCGTCATATTTTCAAAACAACTATAGTTTTTTATTTCCTACTAAAACATCTAGAATAATAATGTGTTCTAGAATAAAACAAGTTTAATTTTTCATCCGAAAACCTACAAATAAAAAAATCCACCGAAATTAGTAAAAAATTGAGCCTGCGTGAAATGACCCAAATATAACTTGTGATACGAGTATCGTTCTTTCAGAAGGGTTGCTGGTAGTTATTTTTAAAAGACTTTTGCCAATGCTTTGCATTTTTACAATGGCCAAAGTCAACAATCATCAGAAAATTTTAACTCAGGCGAAAATAATAAGTAACTTTCACATTTAAAATAAGGTGAATTCTAAAATTCATCAAACTTAAATTCACTCATGAAGAAAATATCCGATTATTACCCACAAAACTCTGCAAATATTCCTTCAACAAACTCCGGCTTCATATAACCTCACGTACCTACTCTTGAAGTAACTTCGCATAAAACAAAGTCCACTCACACGAGCCCGTTTAATTTCGATACGCGGCCGAAACAACCCACTCGCGATCTAATAATGTCTAGAATAAACAAAAAACTGGACGAAGACAAACACTCACGGGGTCCACAGGACGAAGGACTTAAAACTTTTGGGGCGCAAAACAAGTGAAAGCGCAGAAGGTCACATGAGAAGAAACAATGATGAATAGTTGCTGTGCCATCATGTCCGGTACCATCACCACGCTAGTGTGTTTCATTTTATATTAAGTAGAGGTTTCAAACTCCATTTAATAGTTCTCAAAGAGACGCGGCCTTAATTTTTTTTCGGGCACTAGTCCTCTGTTACCACCCATAGGATTTCCCGAAACCCAGGATCAATTGTGGTAACAACTAAAAGTAACCATTAAACTGCATTGGATCCCGAGACAAAATTCAACATTAAAGTACTGAAGTAAAAAACATAACTATTACTACCATCTTTATAAAGCAGAGTGGTAATAGTTTGTCGGACAGACCAGCAGCCCTACCATGATGTCTTTAATCCATCATGATTCCTGTGTCAGAGAGAGACGGAGTTACACAAGATGAATAGCACTATCCCTTTCCCTCACACTGAATCACAATAGCATTGGCACTTCGTAGTACGGCCACAGGTCTTTTTATTTGTAACCGGAATGTGTAACGTGCTGTATCACGGCAATTAAACTAGCAGTAAGTTTATATAGTTTTGACTGTACTGCGACTCGACGACGACGATCTTTACCATTGAATTTTCGGTTACTGCTACGAGCATACCTTCTGCATTTTCTTGCTCAAATCGAAAAAGGTCGTCTTCAACACTGGGTATGTTTGTTTAGGAACTAATCGATGGCTGAAGACGCGCGCGACGGAGACGTGGCAAAATATTGGCGGCAACTTGATGCGAGCACCGAGCGTGGAGACCCTTCAGCAGTCGATTAAGTTTGAAAGGTTCTTTGGACAAGAATCAGATGACCGGTGGAGACGTTTGGGCTACTCCAGTCAACGAAGTCGAGAGTTGATGTTTAATTTGGGTATCCTTTGTTTCAGTGATAGAGCAATTGGTATTTGTACTGGTGAATGGGTACATTATTTCAGCAAGAAATTAACATGGTTAGCTATGGACCTTTGATTTTTTTACTTCACTTTGTTTTTAAGTCGTTTTTCTTTATGGTCTGTGTCATGCTTAATTTTTTCGAAGGCATTCTATTCTATTAATGACTATTTAGACGATAAGGATAGTTGGTCGCTGTGTTGAACGCAAGACGATGTCTTATTTATCATGTTCTTTCTCTATAAGTTAGCTTATGACAGGTTATATGAGTTCATATAATTGTTTTTTTTTTTTTGTATAGTTTTTGATGACTATGTGAGTCAATCTGTTTTTACTTTATTGACTCAATCTACTCTTTTCAATATTTTATATTGAATTGATTTATGATTTTCATGTTTGATAATTATTTTTTTTCCAAGAATACCTATAGCTGAAACTTTCAAAAAAGAACTTGCGTAGCTCTGTGGAGTAACTTCACGGAGTGGCCGTGAAGTTACTCCACAGAGCTACGCAATCTATTTCCAATAGATCAGAAGATCTCACCTTGCAGTCAATTGCTCTAACTGCCGGACGAAGTCAGAATCACTCAAACTTTGACACTTTCATTGCAGTTCTATCGTGAACGAGAAGTCTGCTGGGAATAGTTAGCTGGGAGCATTTCATTGAAATTAATTTGATGAAAATGCTTTGGTGTCATTTAGTGTCTACATATTTACTTATCTATAAACTACTTATCATAAAACGTGTAACAGAATACTCATCATTATGAACAACTTTTATAAAAAAAAAAAAACTTTTTACAAAAAATACAACCAACTTCTAAACAAAAAAAAAAAAACAAAAAGTACAAAATAACTTTAATTTCGGAACTCGGTGTTTTTGGTTGTTTTTTTGTTTTTGAACACACCGACTTCCGAAATTAAAGTTATTTTGTACTTTTTGTTTTTTTTTTTTTGTTTAGAAGTTGGTTGTCTTTTTTGTAAAAAGTTTTTTTTATTTTTCACTTTTTAGTGGTTCACTCCCAGCTAAACATACCCATCATAGCGTACTTGTTATAAATTGGTGTAAACAATAAACAAACATGCGATTTCGGCTATCCCGAGTTCCCGACAGATTTGCTATCATTTATTGAAATTAACAAAATACCGCTTGTTCGATTTCGATAAAATTTTCATGGGACTATTTGGAAAGTATACCCTTTCCAAAAAAAAAAAACAATTTTTCAAATCGGTTAGCAAGCGACGGAGTTATGCGCGAACAAACATTAAAAAAAAAGAAACATACAAACTTCCGAATTGAGAACCTCCTCCTTTTTTAGAAGTCGGTTAAAAAACACGGAATAATAATCTAACCAGCTGATCAGTACATTTTTGTTGAGTTATGCGCACATAAATGTTTGATTGGGATGGACTTGGTCCCCCTTTTTTTTTTTTTGGATGGGAAATCATCAAATGACTCCTCCCGCCCAGGGTGGAGCGGTAGGGAGTGTCAGACTCTTACTGACTAAAACCCACCCGTGTTCCTCTTGTGCCCTTTGCGTTCCAGGGCCGCGGTGACTCTTTCGAACAAATTCCGCAACATGGACTTGGTCCCACAGTAAATGTTGTTCATAATAATGAGTACAATGACCTCTTTTCAGGTATTGCGTTTATTGTGCTTCTCGTTGTGTAATGTTGACCCTTTAATTGCATTTCTATCGCGACTCGTGGAAGTCTGCTAAGGCTACGGCTGTTCTATGAAATTCTGCGTGTAATAAAAATGAATTGAAAGTGAACTTATAAACACTGAAGGAAACATTATTGTCTCTACCTTTTATCTGTTCAAGTCTGTTTGTATTATCAAAATAACAGCTTTTTACTAAGCGCATATGAAAGTATGTAAACGACTAGGTTTTACCCGCGGTTCAACCACGTGAATTCTAATTAGGTTGAGTTTACAGTCATCGCAGCCAGCAAGTCTCTCTGAGTACATCGGTAAAGAACGGATCAAATACATAGGTATCTTTAATTTTTCCGCGAAATTTAATCTATACTAATATTAATAAAAAGAGGTAACGTTTGTGAGTTTGTGACGTTTTAAGGGGTAATCTCTGGATCCACTGAACCGATTTTCAAATATATTTCACCAATAGAAAGCTACGTTATTGTGGAGTGTCATGGGCTATATTCTATCCCCGTATTGCCACGGGAACGGGAACAACGCGGGTGAAACCGCGGGGCGCTGCTAGTTTTTGAATATTGTTGGTATTCAGTAAAGCTGAACAACCAAGACTTGGTTGCAATAATAATTCTTATGTTTTATATTTTTGCATCGTTTTCGTACTCGAGTTTTTGGTATTTCCTTAATTAATATCTTTGTAAATGAGTATATATATTAAAAAAAAAATGTTCACTGGATGTTTCGGTCACTTACCCTTCGCTCTACATTGAAGTCATCGATGCATCATTGTTATCTCGTACAATACCCGACGAAATCAATAAATCTGCCTTTTAACATCGATATTTTGGAAACAGTGGCCGAACTACGAAGTACCAATGCTATCATGATTCAGTGTGAGGGAAAGGGATAGTGCTACTCGTCTTGTATAACTCCGTCTCTCTCTGACACAGGAATCATGATGGATTTAAGACGTCATGGTAGGGCTGCTGGTATGTGATGAACAATTGGTACATGAAACCACTACCTATCTGAACTCAAACTCGCAACACAGTTGTTGGGTTTCAAATTGGCGTCCACTGTAATTCCCGCCACTAGCTGCCTTCGGCTAATCTCGGAGCCAATGAGCGCGCGAGTCTCAAGTTTTCGTTCCCGCTCGCACATACGTCGAGCGCGCTAGCGATCGCGTAAAAAAAGTTAGTCGTAACGCGGACCGAACGCAGCCTGCAACGCCGTCATTCGCGTGCGCTCAAAGTGAAAATAAACTAAACATAACCTGAGTGAATGGACATATAACTTCCCAAAAACACGGCCTAAACCTTGTGAACCCATTTAGTTACCATCCCGTCCCGGGACGTTCAAAGCAGCAGATCAACAGCCTGGGCGCAGAGCTGGCAGCGGTGGGTAAGTGAGGCCAATCATTAAAATATCTTCATAACTTCTCAAAACCTGTAGGTACCGAACCTACATTTTGGTCCTTCGAGCCGGGATAACCCAGTTATATGGTCATATCAACTCATAACAGTAACACATTTTACATAAACTAAATTTTCTTAGCCGCCATTTTGCCAGAATAGGTATATCGAAATTGTTTGTAATAACTTTGAAATATTATTAGCTGTGTTCTGCACAAATCACTTTATATGACCATATTGTGTTAACAGTACCTTTAGAAACCTAATTCACTATTAATTAAAGTGAAATAAAGTGGTTTGTTGCAAAAAGTTGTGTAGGTCATTGACCTTTCTCTAGAAAACTCTTAGTTTCAATCGTTATTTCCCATATTCGTGTCATAATTACAGGCAAATCTGTTATTATTAATGTTTACAAGTGATATACAGTTTTCAAGTGAAGAAAAGTTGTGAACTTGTAAATTTCGTTCGTAAAAACATTGTTTTTGGCGCGAAGCCGGCCGGGCGGGCGCAGAACGTTCGCGCGTGAAACATTCATTGCTCCGTCTGTACCTACAGCCGCGCAACGTTGTAACATTCTTATAGTACATATCGAGTAATATACATATACGTAATTAGTGTTATTTCGTTTGTTTATAACGGGGTCAATATTAGTAAAGTGAGTTCGATATTATTTACGTGTTAATAGCTTGTCAAAATGGAAGACGCGGAATACGATAGATTATTGCAACCACTTCTGACCTCAAAGGAGATGTGTTTTATTCGCTTACAGAATTTATTCGAAATGTCGAAAACGGTATCAACGGACCCAGACACCGAAGGGTTGTTTATCGCTAGAGTGCAAGATTTAACTAAGATTCGGGATGAATTCGATAGGTCTGTCGCGGGAATTAATTCGTTGAATAGGCAATATGATCCGAAATTTAAGCCTACTTATAAGGAAATCGAAGCATTCGATGATATTTATTACATGATTCGTACTGTCGCGGATTCACTCTCGCCAAAAAATGTTACGATTAAAACCGAACGAAATACGAATGAAAATAATGACGGTGACTTCCGACGGGTCAAGTTACCTGAATTGCAACTATTTAAATTCGATGGTAAAATAGAGAACTGGGCCACTTTTCGTGATACGTTTTTAAGTCTCATCCATAATAATTCCCGTATAAATAAAATCGAAAAATATTATTATTTATTGTCGTGCGTAAGTGGTCCAGCATTGCTAATCGTAAAATCGATGCCGGTCAGCGCGGATAATTACGATATTGTGTGGAAATCGCTAGAGAAACGCTACGAAAATAAGCGCGTCCTAGCGGCGACATATTTAGACAAGCTGTTCGAATTTAAACCGATTGCCAGCGAGTCCGCATCGAGCTTAAATGCCTTTATGAATACTTATCAAGAAAATATTAGTGCATTAAAGCTTCTCAAAATACCAGATTTAGCTAGTTTTATATTATTTTACGTATCTTTGCGTAATTTGGATGCGGTTACTAGGCGTGAATTTGAAAAGACCGTGCCCCAGGACAATATTCCTACCGTCGTGGAATTATTGACGTTTGTTGAGAGCCAGGCGCGCGTACTTGAGATGTCGGAGTGCAAATCGGTGCCCGTCAAATCGTCGGCACCAGGTAAGCAGAACCCATCCAAGTCGCCCCCTCCCACTTCGTCAAAAGCCTCGCTTCCAAATAAAGCGCGTACGCAAGCGCATACATTAGCGTCTGGGGTGGCCAGTACTGACAAAAGTGAGTCGAAGACCACTTTCTCATGTCTGTATTGTCAAAAGCCACAACATTCCATATATCGCTGCGTCGAGTACAACGAGCTCACACCTGAACAACGCAACGCTAAAGTCACGGAACTTAAGCTGTGTGCTAACTGTTTGCGGAACAATCACACCGCGGAGGATTGTACGTCCAAACATTGTTGTACAGTGTGCAAAAAAAGACACCACGTCACTCTTCATTTAGATTCGGCTAAATCTGTGAACAAAGCGGTAGCTCTTACGTGCTCAACTGAAGAGACCGTTTTGCTTGGCACCGCTGTCATACACGTCGCAGACACGTGGTCACAGTACCACCCCGTACGTGTTTTGATAGACAGTGGCGCTATGTCAAGTTACATTACTAAGGACTGTGTTAGGAAGTTGGGCCTATCCCGTCGTAAGTGCGATTTCGAACCGGTAGGCTTGGGCGGAAATAGGGTTCAACATTTCGGCTTGACAACTTGTACCATCAAGCCACGTGGCACCAGCGCTCCAGAGCTTGCCACTGATGCTGTCATTGTTGCCAATATTGCTGGTAACTTGCCAACAGTACCTATGCCAGACAAGATATTTAATCAATATCAACATCTTGCCTTGGCAGATCCTGCCTTTAACAAACCGGCACCAGTCGAAATGCTGATTGGCAGTGACCTGTTCCCGTATATCTATGGCAGTGACAAGATCTTACCGTCTCAACCTGGGATGCCTGTCGCTATCCAATCCATCTTCGGATACGTCATTACAGGTCAAGTCTTTCTCGACCAACAGAATCCGCGGGAAACGGTAATGGCAACTACGACTGCCACCTTGGACAATTCTTTCTGCGGTCTCACAAGTTCAACGAACCTTGATCAGATCATGAACGCGTTCTGGGATACCGAAAACATACCGTCAGAAAAACCCATGAAACCGGACGACGCCCTAACTGAAAAGCTGTTTGCCAAAGATTGTCGTCGTGATGAGACGGGTAGGTTCGTGGTAAAATATCCGTTTCGACCCGACCATGATCTTGGTGAATCCAGGCTAGGCGCAGTTCGTCGCCTGGTCAACTTAGAGGCCAGATTGAATCGGGAACCGCAGCTCAAGTCTGAGTATCACAATTTCATGGCTGAATACGAGGCTTTAGGGCACATGACATGCTTAGGAGAAATGCAAGACGTGGATTCCAAATATTTGATCCCGCATTTTTGTATCTTCAAGCCATCTAGTACCACAACAAAATTGAGAACGGTTTTCGACGCGTCATTTAAAACTACCAATCAAAAATCTCTGAATGATGTAGTTTTAGCAGGTCCAAAACTTCAAGCAGACATTAATAACATTTTAATAAATTTTCGACTTTACGAAGTATGCTTGTCAGCAGACATTTGTAAAATGTATAGACAGATCCTCATTGACCAAGAGCAACGGCCGTATCAACACATTTTGTGGAGAGCCTCAACAGATCAACCCATACAGGTTTACGAGCTCAACACAGTCACCTATGGTGTAGCCAGCAGTCCGTACCTGGCCATCAAAGTGTTGCATACGTTAGCAGATGCTGAGGCCGACACGTATCCGGCAGCCGCGCGGGTCTTGAAGACAGCATTCTTCATGGCTGATTTGTTATGGTCGGAGCCTAATGTTGACACTGCACTACAGCTGCAGGCTGATCTTCGAGCTATACTAGAACATGCAGGGTTCATACTTCGGAAATGGTCGAGTAATGTCCCTCCGCTATTAGCAGCCGTACCAGAAGACCACCGTGAGACACATATCGAATTTGACGATGAGAAGAATCTGTCTCTCAAAGTACTGGGTCTCCAGTGGCAACCGGCTACCGACTGTTTCTCTTTTCGGGCTGCACCTATAGATGAGGAGGTCACAAAGCGATCTATTCTATCGCAGATAGGACGCTTGTTCGACCCATTAGGATTCGTTGCCCCTTGTGTGTTCTATGCCAAATGCTTCATGCAGAAACTTTGGGTTCTACAGCTTCACTGGGACCAACGTTTGCCTGCAGATCTGGAAGCAGAGTGGCTTGCATACGTGCGGGAACTGCCTCTTCTCTCAGAATTTAAACTTGATAGACATGTTATGATCAGGCAAAATACCTTCTGTCGTATTTTAGGATTTTGTGAGGCGTCGACCCATGGGTATGCCGCTGTGATATACCTACAAACCAAAAATGATGAAAATGATCAGAAAGTCAGTCTTCTTATAGCTAAATCTAAAGTCGCGCCCCTAAAAACCCTATCGATACCTCGCCTAGAGTTAATGGCGGCGCACTTATTATCTAAATTAGTCAAATACGTCAATGACATTTTAACCAAACGGAAGTTAACAATTGATGAGATTCTGTTATTCACGGACTCATCAGTTGTTCTAGTATGGCTGAACACTCCGCCTTATAAACTCAAAATATTTGTAGCGACTCGCGTAGCCAAGATACTGGATACAGTTCCCAGTAGCTGTTGGCTCCACGTCAGTGGAGTGAGCAATCCAGCGGATGTATGCTCTCGGGGCGCGTTGCCATCTACACTCTTAACAATGCCAGAGTGGCTCAATGGGCCGGAGTGGATCTATAAAGAGAACTGGCCAGTTCGGTCTATAGAAGAGTTCAGGGACGAACATCCACTGGAGCTTAAGCCTTCTATCGAATCGAAAGGATTGGCATCCATTGAAACTCCAACCGACGTAATATACGAATTAACCGAGCGTTATTCTAATTTCAACAAACTGCTGCATGTGGTCGCTCGAATCCACCAGTTCATCCGTTACTGTCGAATACCTCGAGACAAACGAACTGGGTTAACGATTGTCGATCTGCGCAACGCACACGATAGTTTGATAAAAGCAGTGCAGCAACATCACTTCTCTGAAGATATCATAGCGCTGTCAAAAGACTTGAAACCTCATCAGAATTTGCGAAAGCTTAGCCCCTTCTTAGACGCGAATAAATTCCTCAGGGTGGGGGGCAGACTTTCGCAATCTAAGCTGACGTATGATAAGAAGCATCCAGTTCTGCTTCCAAAAAAGTCTAATTTCACGCATAGACTTATCGATTATTACCATATTCTTTACTTACATTCAGGACCGCGATCTCTACAAGGTATATTAAGTCAAAAATACTGGATAATATCAGCCAGGAGTGTGATAAGATCGCGAACCAGTAAATGTATTGCTTGTTTTAAGGTTAGTCCTAAGGCCTGGCAACCCATTATGGGCCAGCTGCCCAAGTTTAGAACTCAAGATATACATACCTTTTACACGGTCGGTGTTGATATAGGTGGCCCTTTCTATACAAGGGAGTCAAACCGTAGGAATGCTCGTACCATAAAATCATATCTATGCATATTTGTTTGTTGCGCAACTCGTGCAGTGCACTTGGAGACACTCTCGTCTCTGAGCACAGAATGTTTCTTTGCGTCATTCGATCGATTCACCGCCAGGCGTGGATTGTGCAGTGCTGTCATATCTGACAACGGCACCAACTTTGTCGCAGCTGGTAAACAGCTAGCAGATGTCTCTCAGTTCTTCGAAGCTAACACTGATGAGATCTCCTGCAATTTTACTACACGAAAAGTGACATGGAAGCATAACCCACCTACAGGCAGCCATTTTGGGGGTATATACGAGGCAGCAATCAAATCTGCCAAGACTCACCTAAAAAGAACTGTAGGAGAAAGAGCACTTCCCCACCGAATGTGTCTCCACGTTGTCGTCGTGGTGGGGCTTGAGCGTCCCAATGATCTTGCGAGCTTTCCCGGTAGAGCCACTCATGCCGGAAGGTCGCAAGTGAGGGATCAGACCAAGAGAGACACACGCTTGCTCGCTGCTCTTTGGTACGCGTCTGATTATCAGACGTGACTGTGGGAGCAGCGAGCAGGTGGAGAGGTGAGGTTAGGAGAGGGCCCTGAGAAGGGGCGGAGCGAAAAGGGACCGCACCCTTAAAAGGAACAAAACATGAAAAAAGGCGATTGTAAAATGAGTCCCCAGGTGGGTCCCGACTGCTCAGCGGTCGGGGAATCCCACCCCGCTTCGGCGGGCTGCCCTCCGTACTCTGGGGTGGGCACCAAACGCCTTCCGCTTGCCAGTGGCAACACGAGCCGAGGAGGCTCCCAATCGTCGTCATCCGAGTCCGCTTCCTTTAAGGAGCTGATGGCGTACGGTTGCGAAGAGGAGGGTTCGCCTGAGCGCCGGGGTGGTGCGGAGTCGGATTCCGGCTCCGCGCCAGACCTAGTAACGGTCAGCTCGGCGGGCTCTGGAGACGAGGAAGGGGGGGCTGCTGCGGAGAGCGTGAGGTTCTTCCGCAAGCGGCCCAGACGGGAGGATGACAAGGAGTCGTCCTCCGAGGGCGAGTTCGCCTCCGCCCGCAAAATCCCCACCGCTAGGCGGGGCAGGGGCAGTGAGGCAGGGAGGGGGCTGGCTCCCTCTACCCGGGAGGCGGAGCGTCGGGCCGAGAGGTTGGTGGAGGAGGGGCGTCGCCCTGGAGGGAGCGGTCGTGGGGCTCCCTCTACTCTTCCGCCTCCTCTCGACTCTGACGACTCAGAGCCCCCGGGAGAGGTACCTCCCGCTGCTGAGAGAGGCAGAAAATTTGAGGAGGTGGTGGAGGCCGCGATTCGCGCTGTGGCCTTCAAGAGGAAGCAGTCCTCGAAGCGGGAGGCCATCAGCGCGGCCAAAGCCTCCATCCTGGCGGCAGCGGCAACCAACGTCGGCGGGGCAAAGGAGGCCAAAGAGGCGACTGAGTTGCGGGCGGAGGTCGCCCGCCTCGCGGTTCTTACGGAGCGACTCGTTCGGGAGAATGGGTCGCTCCGGAGGGACCTGGCGGGGATGGCCAGAGCGGCCTCTGAGGAGCTGCAAGGGGGGCTGAGTCCGGCGCCTCTGGAGGGGAGCCTAGTGCTGAGCCAGGTGCGAAACCTGGTGCGGCAGGAGCTGGCTCCCTTCCGGAGGCAGTTCTCCACCCTGGAGGACATGGTCCGGCGCCCCCCAACAGCGGCGACACAGAAGGCCCCGGGCCGGCAGAAGGCGGCCTCTTACGCAGCCGCGGTGGCTGCCGGCCCGGCAACGTCTGGCCAGGCGGCGAAGGCCAAGGGAGGAGCCGCGCCAGTGCCTGTGGCGCCGGCACCTGCGACGCCGGCGACGACGAAGTCGGCCCCGGCGAAGAGGGGTGGGAGGAAGGCTGGAGGGGGAGCGGCTAAGGCTGCTGCGCCAGTGGTGCCGCAACCGCCCCCACCCCCACCCTCGGACCCTCCTGCGGCCGAGGCCGAGTGGCAGGTTGCTGGAGAGAAGCGGCGGGCCAAGAAAGCGGCTAAGAGCAAGGCCAAGAAGCAGCGGCGGAAGGCCAATGCTATTGCGGCGAGGCTTCGCGCCCCGAAGTCCGCGGCTGTGGTGTTAACACTGCAGCCGGAAGCGGAACAGAGGGGCGTGACGTATCTCGCCGTACTGAAGCGGGCGAAGGAGGCGGTGAGCCTCCAAGAGCTGGGCATCAGCGGGGGCATCGGGGTCAGGAGGACCTTGACCGGTGCCCGGAAGCTCGAGCTCGCCGGAGCGGAGAGTGGCCCGTTCGCGGACGCCCTGGCTGAAAGGCTGAGGGCGGTTTTACCCGCGGACGAGGTCCGGGTGTCCAGGCCGACTAAGCGCATCGACATGCGCATAGTGGGCCTGGATGACTCCGTGACGGAGGAGGAAGTTGTGGCCGCCGTCGCCAGGACTGGGGGGTGCTCTGCCGAGCTCGTCAAGGCGGGCACCCTCCGGCCTGACAACACGGGCATGCAAACCCTTGTGGTGAGCTGCCCCGTGACGGCGGCCAGAACTGTGTCGGAGGGCCGAAGGCTCTTGGTGGGATGGGTGTCTGCGCGGGTAAAACTGCTGGAACCCAGACCTCTGAGGTGCTACCGCTGCCATGTGGGTAACCACACGGGAGCTATGTGCCCCTCGGAGGTCGACCGCAGCGGACTCTGTTTCCGCTGTGGTCAGCCCGGTCATAAGGCCGGCTCGTGCGAGGCCACGCCGCACTGCAGTGCATGTGCGGCTGCTGGCAAGCCGGCCGAGCACTGGGCTGGGGGAAGGGCCTGCGCGCCATCCGCCCCGACCAGGGGCAAGAGGTCCGCCGCCACCGCCGCCTCTGCCGCCGCCGCGGCTTCTGTCGCCGCCACTGCCGCTTCTGCTGCGGGTGCTGCGGCTCCCAACGCTCGGGAGGGTGCTGAGATGGAGTGCCAGTAATGGTCCCATTTCGGCCCCCTCCAGAGACAAGTCGGCCGCTGTGCTATCGCGCAGTGGCTGATGCCTGGGGACGGTGAGCGTGGGTGGCTCGCCGTCCGATACCAGGTTGAGTCGACGACGCGTTGTGTTCCACGCGCGCCTCAAGGAGCCGTCAGCACCGAGGACGGGGCCCCATAGGGTCGGTGCCTGCTAGGGTTGCGGAATTTGTTCGAAAGAGTTACCGCGGCCCTGGAACGCATAGGGCACAAGAAGGATCACGGGTGGGTTTTAGTCAGTAAAAGTCTGACACTCCCTACCGCTCCACCCAGGGCGGGAGGGGTCATTTGATGATTTCCCATCCAGAAAAAAAAAAAAAAAAAAGGAGAAAGAGCACTTACATTCGAAGAGCTAAGCACCCTTTTTGCACGCGTCGAAGCAGTCTTAAATTCAAGACCATTGTGTGCATTATCTGCAGATCCCAGTGAGTTCGAAGTGCTTACACCGGCGCACTTTCTTATCGGTAGAGAGCTATTAGAAGCTCCCGAGTACGACGTAACGAATTCTCCCCTATCGAAGCTGAATCGTTGGCAAGCCGTACAGCAAATGTCCCAGCAATTCTGGCCACTTTGGCGAAACGACTACCTTCATACGCTCCAACAACGTCAGAAATGGTTGGATGGCTGTCGTAATCTGAAAGAAGGAGATCTGGTACTCATTAATTCAGAGGCCCCTCCTCTTCAGTGGGCATTAGGTCGAGTTATTAAACTTCATCCTGGGCCTGATGGCATCGTAAGCGTGGTCGATCTTCGTACCAAGAACAATGTTGTTACTCGGCCCGTCGTTAAGCTTAGTCCGCTCCCATTGGAGCAGGAGTCATCTTAAAATTTTATTTGTAAGTACTTCATTATTCACTCATTCGAACATTGAATGAGTCAACTATTTAGTTAACTAGAATTTAAGGTAATTTTATAAGTTTATACAGTCCACTACTCTCACTCTCACCATAACATACAATCACCCGTTTTCAACAATTGTTATTCAAAACCTTTATTGTTATTCAAAGTTCACACTTTTGACAACCATGTCAAATGACCTTATAACCGGGAAATCCTGGCGGATTTCGGTGGGGGGAATGTTGGGTTTCAAATTGGCGTCCACTGTAATTCCCGCCACTAGCTGCCTTCGGCTAATCTCGGAGCCAATGAGCGCGCGAGTCTCAAGTTTTCGTTCCCGCTCGCACATACGTCGAGCGCGCTAGCGATCGCGTAAAAAAAGTTAGTCGTAACGCGGACCGAACGCAGCCTGCAACGCCGTCATTCGCGTGCGCTCAAAGTGAAAATAAACTAAACATAACCTGAGTGAATGGACATATAACTTCCCAAAAACACGGCCTAAACCTTGTGAACCCATTTAGTTACCATCCCGTCCCGGGACGTTCAAAGCAGCAGATCAACAGCCTGGGCGCAGAGCTGGCAGCGGTGGGTAAGTGAGGCCAATCATTAAAATATCTTCATAACTTCTCAAAACCTGTAGGTACCGAACCTACAACAGTAAAAGGGCAACACGAAACCCCTCAGCACGGCTGGTGTAATTTTCTGGCTTCTGACTATCCGTAATAGTCCAGTAGCCAGAAGTCTATGCCCTTCGATAATTCTAAAGTTTTTAATTTTCGCTGAGTGGATAAGTTTCGTAAATTCATTGCTATTTACAAAAATGCTAACAGTTTAGAGTGATGCAATAGGTATTAAGTAGGTATTTCTTATTATTTCGTGTTATACAAATATTAGAAAATAAATTAAAACAGTATACGGGTTCTTTGTAAGTACTATCTAAAGGATATATTAGTAAAAATGCTAACAGATAGGTACTATGGAACAATAGAAATCCAAAAATGTCCCGTAACTCATTCAAAAATTTTTTTAAGTTTTTAAAATCATTTCTTATATACTTAAAGAGATTAGTTATACCTTACAACAAAAGTTCTAACAACTAAGTATATGGCTGCACGAGTAATTGTATTTTTTCTATATGATAAGGCACTTATTGAATTTAAGTTTATAAATTTGCACTTGTATATTCGTAATAATAAACTCTGCTACCACACAAAAGTTTCAACAAATGCATACTATGGCTTTTGTTTAAATTGCGAATAACTATTTTCGATAACGAGCCGCGTAAGTAGGTACGGCGCGTGCGATCGCTGCTGAGTAGCAACAACTCCCCCGCCCGCTCCGATCGGGGATGTCTCTATCGCCGCATACTGACCGCTTTTAATTGCCAAAGTACCTACATGTTCGGTACGTAACGCTTCAGAGCAGTAGATACTAACAACAGAGTGATGGCCACCATACTAGCAAGTGTAATTGTAAATTAGTCACTAATGCACCCAAAGGAGCTGTGCTTTTTTCATTTACAAATAAGATTAGACATTTAAACAAAACTTTTTAAAAGTCCGTTCAACCGATTTGTATTTCTATTCCGTAAGCATAAAGATGGCATTAAAAGCAAAATCGTGATTATAATACCAATTATTTACTGCAGCTGCCATTTTTCATGCCACCAACGTAATAGAAGTCAAAATCGGTTGAACGGACTGTAAAAAAGATTTATTTCAATGTCTAATCTTATTGTGAATAGGGTATCGTGTGCGATATTTCACGCGCTTTTTTGTTTTATTGGATTTAACCGACGATTTATAAGAAGAATTATGTACATTATTCAACTGGTTGTTTTTTAATTCGATAGATTTTCATTTAAGTGTACTGTTGAGTAAGATTAGGACACTCTAGCTCAAGTTTTTTTTATTTTTGTTTTTATTGGAATTAGTCTACTCGGGTAATTCTGAATTATAAACCATTCGGTATTGCTCAAATATTTATTTTACAAAGAAATAAGTCGGCAGTTCTCAATTTTTGCTCCCAATTGAAATTGTAAAAAAAAAACTTTTCATTGTGCACTAACGTGTTTTAAACTGTCAACTGTAATTTTATTTAACTGTTTTTTTTTAATCAACAAAAACAAGGAGAACGTTTGACCTAACTATTCCGTAGTAAATCGATTGGCGATACAATTAAAACAATGGAAAAATGTTGGTTTGGCTTTTCAAGAATAAAAGTGGTATATTACTAAAATAAACTTCTTTGAATCTACAGGCGTCATTTTTATATTTAAGTGTTATTGATAAAACACGATATTTACAAAAAATACACATTAATGAAATGATTTCGCGTCTCATTCAATAATTTACCACATTCACAACATAAGTACCTATTATAGCTACTTGTTATAGCGATAGAGGAACAGACAGAAAGTAGAGATTCCGTTACAACATTTTTTTCTGGAACAGGTAGTTGTCCCGGGTTTTAGGTCATCCCTTAAGTAGGTACAAAAATAATTATATCAAAGCAATAAAATAATTGGATTCAATAAGTAGCGTGCATTCGCATGCATGCAGCAAATTGCTTTATAATTAAACTAAGTTCTTATTGGAATCTACAGGCGTCATTTTTGTATCTGAGTGTTATTGATAAAACATGATATTTTACAAAAAAAACTTAGCGAAAGCAAATATTTATTCAAAGCGAAATATCATATAAAGTATTATCTTTCATTGTATACATCTTATAAATGTACCAATGCTGCATTTACTTTTAAAAGTATGGCTACCTTAGACAACTTGTAGGGTAATTCCGAAAAACAAATATCACATAATTATGTAAGCTACTGAGAGGTCAAATTCGAGAAATATTTATTTTTAGGGTAAAACTGAACAATGTTTGAAGAAATAAAAGTAAAAAGAAATATGTTTTTTTATGCTCAAACGAAATAAACCCACTTTCAACTGTCATTCAGAATTATCAACAATGCTTCAGAATTTGACGTGAACAAAGTAAAATTATTAAGATTTTTAAACATTTTTATCTACAATTATCAAGGAAATTCATGAAAGTCTTTGCAATAGAACTTCAAGTAGTATATTCAAGTAAAGAAAGCGACATAAATTTGCAGTATTAGTTCAATTATGAGTGTTGGTTAAAATATAAACATGCCTCCGAACGGATCACAAATCCTTTCGTAACCACCCGAATGCACGCTACTTATTGAATCCAATTATTTTATTGCTTTGATATAATTATTTTTGTACCTACTTAAGGGATGACCTAAAACCCGGGACAACTACCTGTTCCAGAAAAAAATGTTGTAACGGAATCTCTACTTTCTGTCTGTTCCTCTATCACTATAACAAGTAGCTATAATAGGTACTTATGTTGTGAATGTGGTAAATTATTGAATGAGACGCGAAATCATTTCATTAATGTGTATTTTTTGTAAATATCGTGTTTTATCAATAACACTTAAATACAAAAATGACACCTGTAGATTCAAAGAAGTTTATTTTAGTAACTAGCTTCTGCCAGCGACTTCGTCCGCGTGGAATAGTTACTTTACCCCGGATTTCGAAATTCTCAGCCCGATCGGTTTAAAATTGACAAAGTTTCATACTAACGTTCATCCCCTATTTTATCCCCTTGGGGGTAGAATTAATCAAAATCCTTTTTTAACGGATGCCTACGTCATAACATCTACCTGTATGCCAAATTTCAGCCCGATCCGTTCAGTGGTTTGGGCTGTGCATTGATAGATCTCTATGTGTGTGTGAAATATGTACAACTTACAACAACAAAAAGAAATGAAAGTAAAGCTGAAATGCCTGTGCAAAATTATATTATAATAACCTATACCTACTTCACTTAAAAATAAATACCTATAGGTATTTATTTTTAAGTGAAGTAGGTATAGGTTATTATAATATAATTTTACTACTACGTTTAACTAATTAATAAAATAACTACTAATTAATAAAAGTATCTACGCTTTTACCTACTTAATACTAAAAAACAGAACATAAATTACCCAAAACTAACCTATCGGTATCTAAAAATCTATGCTCCTACTTCTACTACTACTTCACCTAAAAAGAAATAAAATTGAAACTATTAATAATTTGTAATTTGAAAGAATATTTAAACATTACCAAAATAACTAATAGGTACCTATTTTATAAAATAGCAACAAAAGATAGTCACAATTACATCTTACAGCATGATTCAGTATTAAAGCGCGACGGCGCGATGGCTTATTATTGTATTCATGTATAAGTTTGGTGTTTCTATACCGATTTCTATGATTCTTTTTTTATTGAATAGGTAATAATGTTAACTTTTTTTAATTAGGGATGAGTGAGAGTATTATAAACGTAAGAGTAAACAAATATAATCAGAAAGCTCCGAACTGCTAAGCTATCGGAAGTTACACGGGTTATTGTGAGTCAACCATAAAAGATAGATATATGCTGTTCCGGGATATTTTTTAGATAATTTTATGTAAAACATTTCCGTCATACAGGATTTCTATGTAACTTTAACCATTAAGGCTACATACGCGACGGAAGCTTAAAAAATGGAGTAACTTCTCCCGTTTTCCCAACATTTCCCTTCACTGCTCTGCTCCTATTGATAATAGCGTGATGAAAAGTATACTATCACCTGCCAAGGAGTATGAAGAATAATTGCACCAAGTTTCGTTTAAATCGGTCCAGTAGTTTTTGTTTCTATTAAGAACATACAGACAGACAGACAGACAGACAGACAGACAAAAATTTTACTGATTGCATTTGTGGCACCAGTATCGATCACTAATCACCCCCTGATAGTTATTTTGAAAATATATTCCTTGTACAGAATTGACGTCTCTACAGATTTATTATAAGTATAGATATACCACTTTTATTCTTGAAAAGCCAAACCAACATTTTTCCATTGTTTTAATTGCATCGCCAATCGATTTACTACGTAATAGTTAGGTCAAACGTACTCCTTGTTTTTGTTGATTAAAAAAAAAACAGTTAAATAAAATTACAGTTGACAGTTTAAAACACGTTAGTGCACAATGAAGTTTTTTTTTTTTACAATTTCAATTGGGAGCAAAAATTGAGAACTGCCGACTTATTTCTTTGTAAAATAAATATTTGAGCAATACCGAATGGTTTATAATTCAGAATTACCCGAGTAGACTAATTCCAATAAAACAACAAAAAAAAACTTGAGCTAGAGTGTCCTAATCTTACTCAACAGTACACTTAAACGAAAATCTATCGAATTAAAAAACAACCAGTTGAATAATGTACATAATTCTTCTTATAAATCGTCGGTTAAATCCAATAAAACAAAAAAGCGCGTGAAATATCGCACACGATACCCTATTCACAATAAGATTAGACATTGAAATAAATCTTTTTAACCGACTTCTAAAAAAGGAGGAGGTTCTCAATTCGGATGTTTGTATTTTTTTTTTTATGTTTGTTCGCGCATAACTCCGTTGCTTGCCAACCGATTTGAAAAATTCTTTTTTTGTTGGAAAGGGTATACTTTCCAAATGGTCCCATGAAAATTTCATCGAAATCGAACAAGCGGTTTTTGATAAATCAACAAAACTCTAAAAAAAATATCTACATTGTCTACATTGACGACCTTTTAGTTTACTCTGCATTGGAGCAGTGCATTTTTTTTACACCAATGTAATTGGTTCGTTTAGGTGGGGGAGGGGAGGGGGTGTAGGTACCACTAAAAAGTGAAAAATAAAAAAAAACTTTTTACAAAAAAATACAACCGACTTCCACAAAAAATCAAAAAAGTACAAAATAACTTTAATTCGGAAGTCGGTGTTCAAAAAACGAAAAAGGAACCACAAACACCGAGTTCCGAAATTAAAGTTATTTTGTACTTTTTTGATTTTTTGTGGAAGTCGGTTGTATTTTTTTTGTAAAAAGTTTTTTTTACAGTCCGTTCAACCGATTTTGACTTCTATTACGTTGGTGGCATGACAAATGGCAGCTGCAGTAAATAATTGGTATTATAATCACGATTTTGCTTTTAATGCCATCTTTATGCTTACGGAATAGAAATACAAATCGGTTGAACGGACTTTTAAAAAGTTTTGTTTAAATGTCTAATCTTATTTGTAAATGAAAAAAGCAGGGTTGGCATGATTAAATCACTTTGATTTAAATCATGATTTAAATCACAATTTAAATCAAGTGATTTTTTCAATAACAATCATTGATTAAATCATATTGTTTTATTTCTTTCTTATTTATAATACAAATTGACATTCTTGATTTTCGATAACAGAAAGATTCAGATTTCGATTCAGAACAATTAAAAATGACTTCGTGTTAGAATATTACAGTAGGTACCTACTTAAACAAAAACACCAACTATCCACCTTTTCAGTTCCTAATCTATTCCTGATTTTATTTATTTATTTTTAAAAAGTACTGCCACATCACAAACATTTAACATTGAATATTACTTAAACTATTTAATTAATGACCTGATACATGTGACAATAATGGCGTACCTACATAACATTGGCAATTCATCGGCTCGAAGATGAAATACAATACTTAATTAAAAGAAAAAAAGAATACCTAATGAAAATATACTTTGAAATTCAAATTTAACAAATAATACAGTAATAATTGTTGAAATAGTCTGATAAATGACATGCCATATAAAAAAAATAAGAAATGTCAATATAATATCAAGTAACAACAAGTCAGTGATTTGATTTTAGAATGGACAAATCCAAAAGTCGAAAAGACTCTTTTCACTGATGCCGATGACGCGATGGCCCCTTTCGCGCGCTTTTCATAAAAATTATCGAAAAAATCGTGATCTTTTGGATTTTTTGTAATAAATCAATGATTTTTGATTTTTTGCAAATAATCGTGATTTTTTCCAACCCTGGAAAAAAGCACAGCTCCTTTGGGTGCATTAGTGACTAATTTACAATTACACTTGCTAGTATGGTGGCCATCACTCTGTTGTTAGTATCTACTGCTCTGAAGCGTTACGTACCGAACATGTAGGTACTTTGGCAATTAAAAGCGGTCAGTATGCGGCGATAGAGACATCCCCGATCGGAGCGGGCGGGGGAGTTGTTGCTACTCAGCAGCGATCGCACGCGCCGTACCTACTTACGCGGCTCGTTATCGAAAATAGTTATTCGCAATTTAAACAAAAGCCATAGTATGCATTTGTTGAAACTTTTGTGTGGTAGCAGAGTTTATTATTACGAATATACAAGTGCAAATTTATAAACTTAAATTCAATAAGTGCCTTATCATATAGAAAAAATACAATTACTCGTGCAGCCATATACTTAGTTGTTAGAACTTTTGTTGTAAGGTATAACTAATCTCTTTAAGTATATAAGAAATGATTTTAAAAACTTAAAAATTTTTTTGAATGAGTTACGGGACATTTTTGGATTTCTATTGTTCCATAGTACCTATCTGTTAGCATTTTTACTAATATATCCTTTAGATAGTACTTACAAAGAACCCGTATACTGTTTTAATTTAAATTTTCTAATATTTGTATAACACGAAATAATAAGAAATACCTACTTAATACCTATTGCATCACTCTAAACTGTTAGCATTTTTGTAAATAGCAATGAATTTACGAAACTTATCCACTCAGCGAAAATTAAAAACTTTAGAATTATCGAAGGTTTTATGTGAAAAATATTGTATCCCTACTGGACTATAACGGGACCCGTTGTTTCTTAGGTACGGAGGACTCGGTATGTGATGAACAGTCAACCATCTTCGGACCGACCTTGGCACGCGTCACTTATCCTCAAAGATCGATCGCGTACGTATGATATTGTTTAGCGACAAAAGAAAGAATAATATTTATTCAGCACATACATGAAACACGCACGGTACATGGTAAAAAAAAAAATAATATGACAAGAACAAAGTGTGTCCCACGGCTGCACTAAATAGGTCCATTTCAGCGATATGTCAGACAGCATCATATTTATTGACAAGCTACTGAGAGGAAACCAATTCGTCTAATTCACCAATCTTATAGTCGCGAATGGGTACCAGGCGCACATAACTACACAACACGTACACACACGTCACCTGCGCAGCGGTACATCTCGGAGTAGGTAGTGCTACTAAACGATGTAATGAATGCTCATCCATCAACGAACTGACCTCGGCAAACCTTACTTATTTTCAAAGACCGACCCGTTCGGCTGTTACTATTTAGGATGAAAATTTCTATTAAGACTCAAAAATGGTGGTCCTTGTGACGAAATCAATTACTCTAATATTCCACCACGTAGCTCTGGGTACCAGGCACACATAACGCCACAAGACATATACCCGTCACCTACACAGCGATCTCGGAGTGGGCTGCGCTAATAAACGAGTGTGCGGTGAGTTAATACATTAAATTTATTCACGCCAAGACCCGCGGGCGGCCTTGTGGGGAGACGGGTAGGGGGGGAGTGATGGCGGGGCGATCGTATAACTTGTGTGTTGTTGTGTGATTGTTAATCAACCTTAGCGTGATGAAACGTTTTTTTTTCGACATTGAGTTGAGTATTGAGATCACGTCAAGATCCAGTGCGAATAAATATTATGTATATTTTTATTGGAACAGTGGTGGCCGAGTGGTATCGGCGCCGACTTACGAATTGTAGGTCGCGGGTTCAAACCCAGCCAGGCGCATTACTTTGTGTAATTAACTTCATCACCACTGCTCTCAAAACGGTGAAGTAAAACATCGTGAGGAAACCGGCATGTCCTAGAACCAAAAATTTGAAGACATGTGGCATTCACGCCCGCGTGGTGGATTACGGCCCATTCTCTCTCCTAGAGAGGAGGCCTGTGTCCCAGCAGTGGGAACATTGAATGGCTGATTATTGTATATTTTATATAAAATGTAGCCTATGTTACTCGCTGATAATGTAGCTTTCCATGGGTGAAAAAACAGTTGAAATCGTTTCAGTGGTTTCGGAGACTATTCAATGCAAACAAACAATCAAGTCTTGCCTCTTTATTATATTAGAATAGAAGAATAGAAAAGTACCTATCCAGTGTTTTATTTATCCGAGTTCCGCGAAGTGTAACAGTTCCATGATTAAGAGTGACGGAACAGTGAGTACGAGTCAGTTTAGACTCTTCATATTATCCATCGATATTTTTACCCACGACAGAACGGAGACAATATGCGTTTGGGGTGAGAGGATGTTTGTTTTTTTATGCAAACCAATATTCCCATTTATCTCCAGAAATTCTAGTCCAATTTTCATGCGGTTTTCAGTGATGGGTTCGGATTTGATTGGTGCATGTTCTTAGATAGGTGTTACGGTAACAACTCAACAGGGGGCGCTGCAGTCATGGATATTTGGGCAAACCAATGTTGCCATTTATCTTCAAAACTACTATTCCAATTTTGATGCAATTTTCAGTGATGGGTTAAGGTTTGATTAGTGCATGTTCTTAGATATGTGTTACGGTGACAACTCAACAGGGGGCGCTGCAGGTTCATAGTAAAGTTCTCTCTAAAAAGTTTGAAATAAAAGGCAAAATTGAAGAAACCCACGACGGTAAAAACATAATTGAAAAAGAATTAAATAATTAATAAAAACCCCCGACTTACAGAATTAACGTAACCCAAGAATATCCTATTTAATTTTATTATTAGAATTCAAAATATTCAATTTTGCCTCTTAACGAGGGAGTTATCACGGCAATATGACAAACAATACGATCCATTGAAGTAGGTACTCAGTCGTAAAGTAAACACACAAGTACAGCAGCAGTTCACTTCCCTGTGATGGAACCATTAGCGGCCGCGCGGGTAATGGTCGTGTGACGGATGGCTGGCGGTGAGCGACGCAGTAATGTTACATTAATTAACTGTATAGATTCAGAGAGGATACCTGAAACACACACGTATTATAGTACCAGAAGTAAAACATGTAGTTTCTGAAAAGCTTACTTTGCATAAATGATGAATGAATTATCAACTAATTTCATAACCTGATTAGCTGTCCCTACTCTGATGAGAATTGGGAAAGAAGTAAAAGTATTTCTTCTGTTATCGATTCAGTCTTTACAGAATTTGCTCCTGTCTGGATGTTTCGCAATAAATTGGAAGGAAAATGCATACACACATACATACATACACAAAGTGAAATCAAGATAAATCAATATCTTGGGGCATTAAATCTGCCTATGAACCACTCCATAAATCAAGTTTAAATAAATTGTGTTTTATGTGAGTGTTCTGTGGCCTATAAGCCTTACCTTTTTAGGGTTCCGTAGGTATCATCCGCGTTCATTAATAACTAAGCATCCACTGTTCGGCTGTCCGTCTGACAGTTGAAACTTTTACAAAATGTTAACTGTCTACTAGACACTATTGCCGTCTAGGCACTATTGCCGAAGACTATAATTGCCATTATAACAAAAAAAGAAATATAAATTAAATAAAATAAATAAATAAGGGGCTTCCATACAAGACCCATGTTTTTTTTTTCGGTTATGGTACGGAACCCTTTGTGTGACAGTCCGACTCACACTTAGCGGATTTTTAGAAACCATTCCGCAACTAGTGTGGTACCTGCTACTAATGTGTCACATTACATTCTGTGAGTGAACTCGTTTCCGCCGTCACTGGCACGCTCGCCGCTGCCTTAAGAAGTGTCTTTAGGACGAGGCTCCCGATTTCCGCCTGCCTTCAAGAAATCCCCGCAAATCTCCAAATATCCTTCCCACACATTCCAAAACCAACCTTAGACTTCTTGAAGTAGAGTTTCATTTAGATTGTAGTTAAAATGTCATTTCTTTGCGTAAAATTGGAAAGGTCGCATTTAGGTGTAGTGATAAGAATTCAGTGTTATAGTAGAGGTGACGCCGATGTGTGATGTGGATGGCTTCGGTTTTGTGTTTAATGTGGAAATATGTACACAGGTTAGTGAGGTGGGAAGGTCTCATCATCTGCCTTTTCCCAGCTATATTGGGTTCGGCAGTCAAACTGGATTCAGCTGAATACGTGGAGCGGCTGCCTACCAGACCTCCACAAGCCATTAACACGGTAGTTCCTGGCAAGACTGGTGTCAGATTTTCTGGCTTCTGACAATCCGTAACGACTGCCAAAGATCTAGAAATTACATGCGGGAGAAACGGCTTAAAAGGTTTAGACCTTTTAAACCGTTTGTCTTGGCTGTCTTTTAGGTTAGTGCTAGTCAAAAATGCTGTAGCAGAACATGGGATCCTGGGACCTTGGGTCGGGTAAGGATTCATAAGCTGACATAAAAAAATGAAAGATACATTTAAGTAGCCTTGTTAGTGATAGATAATTCTTTATTCATTATTATATATATTACACTAGCAGTGCCCTGCGGTTTCACCCGCGTAGTTCCCGTTCCCGTGGGAATACGGGGATAACATATAGCCTATGTTATACAGGGTGAATGTAGCTTTCTAATGGTGAAAGAATTTTTGAAATCGGTCCTGTAGTTTTTGAGTTTATTCGTTACATACAAAAATACAAATCTTTCCTCTTTATAATATTAGTATAGATATATTATGTAAAAATATATGTAAAGTAAAAGATCAGTATGGATTTCGGGCATACAATTACGAGAGAGGAAGAGGGATAAGTGGCATTTCAAGCAATTCACCCAACCGATGGTATACACGAATGATTCGGTAATTGACAATATTCTAAATCCAACTAAACTGCGAGTGGTCCATTCAAAAAAAATGTCTCCCAAAAGACGGTGGACTAATATTTGATGTAACTCAATGATATAGATTTTTAATAAAACGTTTTACCTGCTGGACTGCGAAAAAGCTTGTTTTTCAAGAAGTTGTTTTTATAATCTGTTATTATTCATAAGGTTTTTCTGAGTAGCAAAGCCCTTATTCTGGATGGGTATGAATGGCAAAAGTATTACTCCCTGTTACCTGTACCTAAACGCAAACACTGAAATATGACTATATATTAGATACACGACTGTACAAATCTACACACGCGTTAAGAGAAAACAGGATCCCTACTAATGTCAATAAATAGTCATGTAGTGTGGGAGAGAGATGGGGCTATTATTGCCCCTTCTCTCTCCTACATGGTACAGGTACAAGACATAGCACTTTCTATTTTTCACAACGGAATCTAACCCTAATCTTATTATTTTTTCCTTTTAAAAACGTTGCCCCACACTAGGAATTTCTCCTGTATCGTGGGTGCTTTTACAAACATATGGATAAATTTACATACACAAACAGCCAGGCCCGGAACAACTATCTGTAAGCCATATAAATATTTGTTCCGTGCGGGAATCGAACCCGCGGCACGCAGCGCAGCATTCAATCGCTCAACCACTGCGCCAACCATGTCGTCAAAATCATAATGTCATTGGATGGTAAGGCAAGGTGTAATTTCATTTATATCGTTGTTCATTCCTTATCGCACGTTGTTAGTTTTCCTCTCTTAGGTGTTGTAAACGACAACAGAACAAGACGCAACAGAAGAAGACGGCCCGGGCGTCGCGAAACGCAGGGCGATTCCCGGCCACCGTAGGCGCGGGCCTGCGGATGGCGAGCTATGGGTGGCTCGCCGTCCGATAGCAACCAGGCCTGAGTCGACGGCGCGTCGTGTTCCTCGCGCGCTTCAAAGAGTCGTCAGCAACGAAGTCGGGGCCCCATAGCGTCAGTGCCTGCTAGGGTTGCGGAATTCGTTCGAAAGAGTCACCGCGGCCCTGGAACGCGGCGGGCACTAGGAGGATCACGGGTGGGTTTTAGTCAGTAAGAGTCTGACACTCCCTTCCGCTCCGCCCAGAGCGGGAGAAGTCATTTGATGATTTCCCATCTAAAAAAGATGTTGTAAACGACCTTTGCAGTGATTGGGCATGGTGTTACAATGGTATATAGTCGTAAATTATAGATGTGTTGACCTCTGATGTGGCAAAATATTGAGAACGTGAAGCGCGTACTGATGGCTATCTTGCTACCCATACGGCTTTGTTACACAGTATGTTAACTAACAGAGGACGTTCCCGTTAACCCGCAATAGTATAGCATCCAAATATGATAAAAAAAAGATTACCATTCGAAATCAAAATGTTTTTATTTTTTTAAATATTAAAATATTCACTAAAAATGTTAAATTGATACGTTAAAGAAACACTCTGTACACGCGTACTTGCCGGTTTGGGCATTGCTACTACGAGGAGGTACTATTCCGCGCTACTATTTTGATTTTAAACAAGATTTTTCGAATTTATAGTCAATTTTTTTTTTATTCGGATTATTTTTTGCTTATTTTTCTATTCTGATATTTTTATTTGAATCTATTAATGATATAGATTAACGAATTTACGGGAACGCCCTCTGTTATTTAACATACTGTATAGCCTGTCGCGACCATCTTTACTGTATAACATAAACTTCAAAAGACATTACATAAACAAATAAATCATAACACAAACTACTAATCCAAACCTTCCTCTTTACCCAACGCGATTCTGTTTGCATGACAAATAATTTGAACGATAATCGTTCGACCAATGTTTGCGCCAACACTCCGGGGAACAATACGGTTTGATCAAACATTCGGTCCAAGTCATGCATAAAACATATGAGTTGAAATGAAAAGGTTGTGGTTGAATAGTATCTGAACTAGTGAAGACGTAGTGTGGAACTGAAGGGGTATCTTAGGTACTCAGTTACTGGGTTGTGGAAGTCAGATCGGCAATCACTTCATCCTGATTCTTACTATCCTAATCCTTTACCAAAAAAGCGAGTGTTTGTTTGTTCGTTCACTTTCACACCTGAATAGCTGAAACGATTTTGATGAATATTGTTATTAAGACTGATGGGACCCTTTTTTTTTTTGGATGGGAAATCATCAAATGACTTCTCCCGCTCTGGGCGGAGCGGAAGGGAGTGTCAGACTCTTACTGACTAAAACCCATCCGTGTTCCTGCTTGTGCCCTTTGCGTTCCAGGGCCGCGGTGACGCTTTCGAACAAATTCCGCAACCCTAGCAGGCACTGACCCTATGGGGCCCCATCTTCTTTGCTGACGGCTCTTTGAGGCGCGCGTGGAACACGACGCGCCGTCGACTCGGGCCTGGTTGCTATCGGATGGCGAACCAGACTGATGGGACCCTTGAGACGGTTATAACTTCTGTGAATATATATTTACATAATTATAATAACGCAAGCGAAGCCGTGCCTAAAAGCTTGTGCCTTATTTAAAAAAATATACTTCCCGATCTGAGATTCATATCCAGGAACTTGAACAAATTTATTTCCAGCTGACAGCGTTGAAGACGATTTATTGAATGCTATATTTTAGTTTATAGTAAAATGTAAGTGTATAAAAATAAATTAAAATAGAACTTGTTCATATTTATGTCCAATTGCACCCTCACACCTATATCTTCGCAACCGCTTACCAATTTTTGTGATATCTTCTGTTACAAAAATACCCGCACTCAGCGTCGTCCGGAAGTGAACTCGATACACTGCACAGTGGTACCGACGCCGAACAAAGGCGGTCATAAATACTGAAAATCTTATTTGATGCTTTTATTTCGTGGAAAGTGGTTCAGGTAGCTATAAAAACTCATAATATATTAGTGTATATGTAAATGAATATATAATGATATATATTTGATAATTTGTTAACACGAAAAGAATAATAAAATAAATATCAAAATATTAAGTGTGCTTGTCCTCCGTTCTGAAGCGTTTTTGACAATAAATCAAAACTCTTCATGTTGGGGTGTATTCTCTATTTGTCAAAAAACACAACTAAATAGATAAATAAAAAAATAAAAATGGAAATCAATAGATATTTTACATGAAATCGACTTAAAATTAGAACTTACGTAACAGATTTAAAATTAGTTAGACTTGCAATAAATCTAAAATTTTCTTTGACATTGCGCCATTTTTCGTACGGGGAAGGTTCCGAAGGCCAGTAATATAAGGATCTGAGCTAAGTAAAAGTCTGTTAAGTAAATCTGAGTTTGTAAGTTCTCTCGACATTTTTCGAGTGTGATCTCGTCTGAAAGCTTTAAAATGTTTGTTGTTGGCTTCAGCTGCCTCTTCGGAAAGTTGCCCGATGGACAATAAAGCATATTCACACATATTTATGACGGTAAATTATTACGTGAAGTTTTACTATTAACAAAATTTCTAATTAGTAAATATTGGTGTTTAGTTAATTTAGCCTCTACAACAAGTTATAAAACCTCGTCTGCATAAATATCTGATGTAAAACTAGTGTCAGACTTATCAGAAGTGTCGAGCAATGTTTTCACAGCAGAGTCATCTACTCGAGATAGCTGTCTCAATCGTCTACGTTTCGATATCTGACTAAGCTGGGAAAAATCTTTTTTGGACGCCCGCGAGATGGCCCCGCTTCTGGTTGAATTTCTTCATGAACACGTTGCTCAACGCTCCTTCTTAACTCAATACATTCTTCTCCTTTCAGTCAATCAGAATACTTAAGTAATAACTTTGATTTACTCCTATCTACTTTTACATAAACACAGTATACGATCATGTAAATCCTTAAAGTCTATATTTTCGAGATCACTGTATGATGACAGCAAAATTCTGATATCCCTTGGTGTTTTTTGGTTGCTTTTCCACTCACAGTACTCCAAATCTCAAATATATACATCCTTGAGAAGGAACACTTGATCAAAGTACCTGAAAGAAAAGTTTGAAATTAGTTGGAAATTTCGTAGACCTTGCTACGATTGTGTCTACGCAGGCGTAGGCCCTTTATAGCAGCTGTCGGAGCATAATGGCGCAAATCAAAGTATAATATTTTTAAAATACATAGTCTCAACTATAATTTAAAATGGTTGCGAATGTTTGCAAAATCTTGTAAAATTTTGTAGCTCTAAGCAAAGTTATTATATTAGAAAAAATATACAATAAATTATGTATGGCGTAGCACGTAAATAGTACAAATATTATACTGACTATTTATTCAAAATACAATTAAATGTGACAAACATACCTTGCTCTTGAATTTCCATTGCACAAAACAACAACACAAACAAAAGAATTCCGAGAATTCACTTGTAACCAATTACTTTAATGATGAGTCACCGATAACAGCAAGTGCAACGTAACGATGCGTTCACTTCCGATGTAAAAAAATAAGTGATAATTAAAACAAATAGGTAACATATTTATATCACCGGATAGCTCGTTTAATGGTCTATCGAAATATGTAACTTGTTTCTGGAAATTCGAATATGAGTTTTATAGATTTATGACCTATGGGCGGAACCACTGTGCACTGTTGACCTCACGCCAGTTCCCGCGCCGGCGCCGCCCCGCATGGAGAGCTCTCACACGAGAAAGGACTCTGTGCGTCACACACAAGCATGGCTTCTTAGCAACACACGTGTATTTACCTACATATTTAAAGCAATTATTCGGCAATTCTTGTCTGAACAGTCACCTAGAAAACGGCTTCATCTATATCTATAGATACTATTAAAAAGGAATGCAGAAAAAATGATACTCTGCAAATTGGGCTGGTTCATAAGTCACGTTTATTGACAACATTCCAAATACAAAAAAGAAACAAAATCAATGAAACTAAAAGAGTTTCTAATAGATACTAATATTATAAAGAGGAAAGATTTGTATTTTTGTATGTAATGAATAAACTCAAAACTACTGGACCGATTTCAAAAATTCTTTCACCATTAGAAAGCTACAATCACCCTGAGTAAAATAGGCTATATTTTATCCCAGAATTCCCCTCGGGAATGGGAAATACGCGGGTGAAACCGCGGGGCGTTGCTAGTCTAGATTAATTTGATTAAAAAATATTGACGTGTTAAAGACTGTTACAGTCTAAAACCCATACGTGTTTATCCCTTTGCGCTCCAGGGCCGCGGTGACTCTTTCGAACAAATTCCACAACAACAACATGCTAGGGCATGTAACTCTGTATTTGTAATGTACCTAATTGTTTTATTTATACAGGGTGAATTTTTAAATGGGCATGGATGGCCTTATCCATAACTAAGAAGGATAGCTAAAATGCATAAAAGAGTCTCGGACCCAATTTTCTTGAAAATAAAAACAGCATCATTAGTTTTCGAAAAATCAAGATTCCTAGTCAAGAATTAAAATGATAATGATAATGATGACTAGATACATAAATGATGATTTGTTTTTTTAGCCATGAATAAACTTCTAACAAAGTTTTGACAATAATAAGAAAGCATTAATGATAAGTACCTAGCATTACCAACTTTCTCATGAGTAAACCTCTTAGACATATTGATAACCCAATCCAATACAGAGTGTCCGTCACATTATCTGCACGACACAGACGACGTGATTTCATTTATATCGACGCACTCATTTAGCGAACTTAGGCAGCACACACACTAGGCAACTCATCGGCAACTTATAAACACAAAGTGTCTACAGAATAAAGTGTTCTTTCAATTGTTATTTGTTAAATTTTGTACATGCTTCTGCACTTCATACACATTTTTATGACATGGTTGCTCTAAAAAGAACTCACTCCCGGAAATAAAAGTACCCTATTTCTTATTCTGTGTGCCAAGTTCCATCCGTTTAGCCACTACGACTACAAAGTGACAAACATACAAATAGGCAGACAATAATTATGAAAACTTAAACAATACATATTTAGCATTTATAATATTAATATGGAATATAGGTCGTAAAATTTGATGTCCTCGTAAAACTGTGTTCGAAAAAGCACATTTAATTTGTGGTAGTTTACACTTCTATTTATACATGAGATCTTTTGAAGAGAAATCCATACCGTTCGAAGAAGTGGAAAATCTAGCAACTGTATCGCCACATCTCTCTCCAAGTGAGAACCTAACGTTATCCCAGCCAAACTAATTATCAAGACGAAACTGCATACCTCCGCTTTTCTCCCTTTCACCTATACAAAAAATGGTACACGAAAGAGACAAAACAAAATACTATTTTGGAAACGTTGTCTTGAATGGCAACTTTTCACAAGGAGAGTGGACACAAAAGATTGCGGTATTAGTCGCTCTGCTTATGGGGGTATAATATCTATAACACTTTATTATATTAAGTGCCATATTAAGCACTTAATATGGGAGTACATTTAAGGAAGGTGTGAGTATTTAGTGAAACTGATGGTGTGAAAGGGGACATTATGACTTAGTTGAACGCAAGCAATAGTAGTTAAGGGGCTCACACCACACATGCGTACACGACAGAATGATCTTGACCTGGCCGCCCACCGGCGCGGCGCCTGTGGTCGGCGGCCCCGCGCGCGTCTTGATCTCCGCCGCCATCGTCATGAAAGCCTGCTCCACGTTTGTTGAGTTCTTCGCTGACGTCTCCAGGAACGATAAGCCCAGCTGTCCCGCGTATTGGTTGGTTGTGGTGTAGTCGACAACTTTCTTGGTGGTGAGATCACATTTGTTGTCGACCAGCAGTTGGCTGATGTTGTCGCACGCGTAGCTATCGGTCTCCTCCAGCCATTGCTTCACGTTGCTGAATGAATCCTGGTCTGTGCAATCATAAACAATGATGATCCCGTGCGCTCCTCTGTGGTATGACGCAGTGATTGTTCTACACCGCTCATGTTCAGCTGTGTCCCATATTTGTAACTTTATTATCTTGCCATCAAGCTGCCCCCCCCCCCCCCTAATCACTAATCGAAGTGTAAATGGGTCCTTAATGTATGCTAACTTTTGAATAAACCGCGCAGTAAATATTGACAAAATGCACGGTGCAATTGTCATAAAAAAACGAAATAAAATAAAAATGCATATTCAAATTTACTTTTATGTATTTAACTACCTATAGATACCTAACGTTTCATGTAGGTGTCTTTGTGTAGTGTGAACGAAACAGTCGCGGAAGATCTTACTTAAAAAGTCTGACTTGCCTCCCCCTAGGCCAGAAGCTCGGTACGCCCGTGACTGTCTTATCAAGGGTTACCATGCTATCCAGTACCTGGGTTAAAAAATACTGGTATTCAGCGTATCTGACAAGACTAAATCTGATACTAACACGGAAAAGATTTGGTAAAATGATAGAAGCAATAGTAGCAATAAGGGAGACAAATATTTGGCTTATATTATGAAAGAAAATATGAAGGTAAAACTAGATTGGAAACGTCGGCATTATCCGTCGCAGCTGTGAACTGAAAGAATCTAGATTAAACTTTGAGATCACGAAAATTGAAAATGTTATTCATTTTTTTCTTTCAGGAAATTTTTAGGAACGGTTCGTCCAGAAATTTGAATTGAGTTCAATGATTAGCAATAAGCTCGAATGCATATTTAATGTTATTGATTTTTCTTTTTAATGTTTTTGTCCATAGAAAATATTATTTATATTTTATGATTTGGAACTCGTCTAGACAACAGACTAGGTGGTATACATTACGTAACTATATCTTCTAAATATATATAACTCAAAAGTGACTGACTGGCTGACATATATAGTAATCTATCACAAAAAAAAAAATTGTTTACAACCTGTTCAACAAATTTTACATTTGAAATGAACTGTAATGGCTGCAACCAGGTTCTGGCATCTGATGCTGGTTACCTGAAGTGTAATTTGTGCGACGGGAGATATCATCATGAGTGTCTAAACATAACTGTGCAACATTTCTCAGCCTTGACGCACGAATTTAAGGCGGCCTGGCAATGTCGCCCGTGCTGTAACATAACGCGTCGCACTCGCCCTAACTTAGACACACCAGTACGATCCACGCAGCTTCCAACATATGATGACAACAGCATGAACATGTCGTGCGATAATATGGATCAGCGACCACCATCACCGCGCACTCCTCTGATGTATTCATCTCGTGCCGCAAGACTTGATGATAATTCTACATCGATGTTTGTGGACAACCAAATCCAGTCTTTTACCCAAGAACTAAACAAAACATTAGAAGGTTGGCGATCTGACATTGATCGTACTATGGTTTTGTTTAAGGAAGACATTAAAAAAACCTTGCAGGAGTGGCGAGGTGAGCTAGAATCGACTATGCTCAGTTATCACGAAAGTGTTAAAAGCAGTTTATCGGACATGAAGCGGGACTTAGGAACTATTCGCACTGCCCAAGCTGACCTGAAACAGGAGGTGAATGAATTGATTGATGAGATGTCCGGTGTCAAGCACTCCCTCCAGTTTCACGCGGACGAACAAGTTGATCTTAAACAGCGAATAGAAGGTATCGCACGCCTGCAGGCTGAACAATCAGATACTTCGATTGGCTATCTAGAGTCGAAAATAGAGGCGCTTGAACAGCAAGCAAGGCAATGCAATCTTGAGATCTGCAACGTACCTGACAAGCGTGGTGAAAACCTGTTGCAGCTGTTGGGGTTGATTGGGGATGCTATAAGCTTTCCTATCCCTCAAAAAGACATCGTTTCCATCCATAGAGTGCCGCATGCCCACCAACAAACAAACAGGCCAAAAAACATTGTTGTGAAATTCTCCACGCGCATATTGCGCGATAATGTGTTGAGTGCTTATCGACTGAGTAAGTCACTGAAAACGGATCAGCTTGGTTTTCTCGGGCCTTCATCCAAAATTTACATAAATGAACATTTAACTTTAAGGAATAAAACCTTATTTCGTAAATGTAAGGAAGCTGCCAAACTTCACCAGTTTAAGTATGTTTGGGTTAAGAATTGCACAATCCTCGTCCGTAAAAAAGACGGCGATGCTGCGTTTGCCATTCGATCAGAGACCGATATTACGAAAAAAATTTAAAGTGAAGTTAAAAATAATGATGGGGTGTTCTTGATTAGAACAATAGTTATTAATAGCCACATTTGTTTCTCGTCACTAAATGTTTTCAATAATTGGATTGTTTTTTGTTGTCAGATTATTTTTTTATATGATCTATTGGAGAGGATTGATTGTATAATTTGTAATGTGTGTACCGTCTTTAAGTCTATTTATTATGTTCTACACAAACCAAAATTGTTTATTTATTTAACAAACTCTAGTAATGATATAACATTCAATATTAATACTGCTAATAAATATATTGTAGTCAATTTGTTAACGTGTTGCGATCTGTGCCGTCTAATTTTGTTTCCTGTTATTTCAATTTTAGTTATTTTGCTTATCGTTTTTGCTATTCATTTTCTTCCTAGACATGCTCTTATCATGAATACGTATTTATATTTTAATAATATCAATGTCTAATAAAAATATTACCATATACTATCAGAATTGCAGGGGTATTCGCACAAAATTACACCACCTACTCGCGAATATACTAACGAACACATACGAAGTTATAATACTAACTGAAACCTGGCTTATCCCGGAAATTTATGACAGTGAATTCATAGACAAGCGTTATAGTGTTTATCGATGCGACCGCGATCGTGCTGCCACTAATAAACAGGACGGTGGGGGTGTATTAGTTGCGATTTTACATACCTTAAAACCTTCTGAATTAGTTTTCTCATTTACCCAGCATGACGATCACTTACATGCTCATATTGAGCACATAATGGTTGAGTTGCCAAGCACCACAAGCAGTAAACGACACATAGTTAGTGCAGCATACATTCCACCTAAGACTTCTACTTTTGTGTACGATAAGCATTTCGAATTACTGCAGGAAGTGTTAGGCCAGCCCAGTGTTGATAGTTTTTATATTATAGGTGACTATAATCTGCCTGAAGCTAATTGGCTAGCCTCATTTTCAACAGATATGTCAAAAATTGCTACATTAAATCCTGGGACGCCTATGGCTTGTGTAAATCTTAATAATCTTATCTCTCTGCTTGGTGCTTCTCAATTTAATAGCGTAGTTAATGATAAAGGTAAAATACTGGATCTCGTTATATCCAACAACCCCTGTAAAGTTTCCCACATCTCAACTACGTTGCTACCTATTGACCCTCACCATCCTGCTCTGACATGTGACACCTGTTTAAACATCAAAATCGCCCCAATGACTAGGACTCCTCTTCACAAATACAACTTTCATAAAGCTAATTATGAAAACATTAACTATAATATACAGCAACTGAACTGGTCTGAATTGCTTACTCCAATAGGCTCTGAAGAGGCTTTGGTTCGGTTCTACAATGAGTTGGATTTAATTATTAATCAAGACACCCCTTTGGCTCGCCCTAGATCAGTTAGCTATCCCATATGGTTCTCTAACTCTGTCATAAAAATTTCCAAAAAGAAGCAAAAGGCATGGGTCAAGTGGAAAAAGTATGGAAATATTTCTGATTATGAGTCATTTGCCAACTTCAGAACACAGTTTAAAGATCGTTGTCTGAAGTGTTTTTATTCGTATATCGAGTCTGTAGAGGAAAATTTAAGTAAAAATGTTAAACACTTCTGGACTTACATCTCGAATCGGAAAGACAAACCTGGAATTCCAGCTAAGCTTCAGTACAAAAATGCTGATACAAATAATCCACAACAGGCCTGCAACATGTTCTCCGACTTTTTTAATTCAGTTTATGAACCTGCATCACCTTCGTTATCACAATGGCAGCCTCCTCATGATAACAATGTGCTTCACGATGTCTCTATTTGTGAGCTTTCTTTTAGTGAAGATAAAATATTAAAGGAACTTAAATCCCTTGACCCAGCGAAAGGTTCCGGTCCTGACGGACTTTCACCTTATTTTCTTAGGAATACTGCAACTTCAATCTGCAAGCCGCTTTTTATTATTTATAATAAATGTATTTCTGAGGGAGTTGTTCCTAAGCTATGGAAGCACGCATATATTGTGCCCGTTCATAAAAGCGGTTCCAGACGCAACGTTGAACACTATCGTCCCATTTCCATCTTGTCTGCCTTGTCGAAACTATTCGAAAGGCTAGTTCATAACGAAATTTATCCGGTACTGCACAGTATCATAATACAGCAACAGCACGGTTTTGTGAAAATGCGCTCGACAAATACTAATCTTTTATTGTTTTCAAGCTTTTTGTTTGATAGCGTTGATTGCTGCGTACAAGTGGATGCAGTGTATACTGACTTCTGTAAAGCTTTCGACAAGGTAGACCATGAAATACTTCTCAACAAAATTTCTTTCAACGGTATCCGCGGTAATCTTCTGAGGTGGTTTGCGTCATATATTACCAATCGCAGTCAGAGAGTTGTAATAAATGGTCACCAATCTAATATTACCCAGGTGACCTCTGGCGTTCCCCAAGGGTCAATACTCGGTCCCCTTTTGTTTATCCTCTACATAAATGACATCTCTCAATGCTTTCACAATGCTAAGTTCCTTTTATACGCCGATGACCTCAAGGTTTATAGAGCCATACGACACTTAAATGATTGCCTTCTTCTTCAGCAAGACCTGGATCGACTGTCCTCCTATTGTCAGAAGAATAAGCTGCAATTAAGTCTCCCTAAATGTAATTTTGTAAACTTTACTAAGAATAAAAATATTATTAAACACACATACACACTGTGCGATGCCCCTCTGCTTAAATTGGACTCTATTCGTGACCTCGGTGTCACCCTTGATTCGAAGCTTTGCTTCGACTTACACATAGGTACTTGGCTTACAAAATAGTTAGTAAAGCGTATCAACTATTCGGATTTATAATGCGTTCTACAATCGACTTAAAAAAGACGTCTTCCTATCTTTACTTGTATAAGTCCTTAGTTCGTTCTCAGTTGGAGTATGCCGTGTCCGTTTGGAGTCCATTCTACAAAAAATATATTGAAATGATTGAGCATGTTCAGTATAAATTCTTGCGTACCATGCACTATAGATGTTATGGTCATTATCTGTCCTACCATAATTTGCTTATAAAGTACAAGCTTGCAACACTTGAAAATAGACGTCAATATTTAGAAGCCGTAAATTTATACAATATCGTTAGAAATAAGTTTGACTGCATTGTTTTGACAAATATGTTATGCTATGTGGTTCCTAGGACAGTCCATAGGCGAAGGGTGCGCGCTGGCAGATTGTTTTCAGTGGGCTCTTGCAAGTCCAACTCTGGTTTGCGTTCGCCTGTCCGCAGAATGGTCGAGTCCTATAACAGGACTTTTGAGCATATAGACATTTTTACATGTACTATCTATAAGTTCAAAAGTCTTGTATTTAAGGAGCTCTCATGAATGTTTATTTTCTTTCTATCTATTTATAAAACTTTGATGTATTATTTACTTTTATTGTTATTAACGCTTAAACACGATTGTTAAATATATTTTATTAAGTGTCACGTTTTTTTTCTATGTATCCTACTGCCTATCTGTGAACAGCGTTGTGGGCTACAATATTGTGATATGTTTTCTGTATTGTCTTTGTCTTCTGTGTTTTATATTGTAGCTGTTTGTTGTTCCTTTTTTAAATAAAATAAAAATAAAATAAAAATAAAATCACCGGCTTCATCTAGCTTAAAATGACAAGAAATATTGGACGTGTAAAAGTGTTATGTTTAACCTACTTACAAAATAAATATCATTTATCATTTATCAACGCACAGCCCAAACCACTGAACGGATCGGGCTAAAATTTGGCATGCAGGTAGATGTTATGACGTAGGTATCCGCTAAGAAAGGATCAAGGGGACAAAATAGGGTATAAAAGTTTGTATGAAACTTTGTCAATTTTAAACCGATCGGGCTGAGAGTTTCAAAATCGGGAGTAAAGTAACTATTCCACGCGGACGAAGTCGCGGGCAGAAGCTAGTCAATATATACAATACTAGCAGCGCCCCGCGGATTCACCCACATAGTTCCCGTTCCGTGGGAATATGAGGATAAAATATAGCCTACGTGACCTGGGAATAGTGTAGTTTCCCAAGAGTGAAAGAATTTTTCAATTCGGTCCAGTAGTTTTTGAGTTTATTCGTTACATACAAAAATATAAAAATCTTTCCTCTTTATAACATTAGTATAGTTATAGATAATTAACGACCGCGCGGTACCGCTTGTCAATGCCATCAATCATTTTGGATTTTTAGATTAACTTGTATGACAATTGGCTAATTTCCTTGTCAGTTAATTACCTAATCCTAATCTAAAAATTATTTATTTCAATCAACTTATATTAAAAATAATTCTCTCTTTTTCAGGAAGAATTCAAATTACTATTTGAACTCAGAATGTATCTGACCTGTCAATTCATAGTTTAATGCCAAAGTTTGACAGACTTGCAGTCTGATTTCAAACTGTAATTTGAATTCTTCCTGAAAAAGAAAGAATTATTTTTAATATACGTTGATTGAAATAAATAATTTATAAAATTAGAATTAGGTAATTAAAAAAATAACAAATTCAGAAACCGAGCATTTAGTTGTGTTTTTGGTTCACTAGTAGGTCTAAAGGTACTTTTTAACGCATGGGTTTTTACTATATGTTTCTACGTTACAACCACTAGGAATCCGGACTCCCTCAGGATATTGTACGTAAACGATAGCTGGCTGCGCTGCGGGTAACACACTCATAAACTGTGGAGATCCAGGGTTTAAATCCCGGCTGAGTCTTTGAAGGCATCCATTTGTTTTCTCTTAAAAGAAAATAAACTCAACCATTATACGAATTTTCAATTTTCTTGACTTCAAATCTGAAAATAAATCCTAAATACGTAATTGAGTTTGTTTGTTAGGAACGCATTCACACCTAAATCGCCGAACCGATTTCGATGAACTTTAACACAGTGATAGTTGATTCTCGGGCAAAGGTTATAGGTTACATTAACGCGAGCAAAGCCCCGAGCATAGCTAGTAAATAAACAGTAATTTCAGAGTAAAGTTGCGACAAAAAAGCAAATCCACCAACACGGCGCTTACGAGTAAACGATCCAAAACTTATTTAATCCCAGTGGGGTTTGTTTTTGCGTGTAAGTTTAGAAATCATAACGATTTAGCTCGCGGCTCAGTTTAGTGTAGTCTGCACTAAAGTTAGTCTGTATATTGGACTAACTTCAGTTAGTGCAGTTTGGAACTATCACCGACAGGTGGCGCCATCTGTGACGCGTGGAAAGGAAAAGGAAACTTTTATTAGTATCGAAATATTATTTCAAATGTTGGTTAAGGAAATAATATGATAAACCATTATAAAAAAAAACCTATCAAGGTATTGGGAGTAGGCAGTGTGTGTACTACTGAAAAATTCTAAATAGGAAAACACAATAACATTTTGCCCGATCCGGGAATAAAACCCAGAAATCGAAGCAGTTCAGTTCTTCAAATGTTTTCTATTTTATTCTATGAACAAAATATTCCTCGCGGTTTAACGTGTTGACCTGTAAAACATTTGCAGTCCGTGTAAAATCTCTCGCTTCGCTGCACCTTCATCATTTATTCACGCTCATTCGTTTCCTTGATTCATTTAAACATAGGTACTTACAATCACGATAATACCTTCATTAACATATCAATCTACCTTTCTTTTCAGCTCTTCTTGTAGACTTCCAGTGTAACTGGATGCAACTAAATTCCAGTGTTTTGAAGACGCTAGTCTGACGTCCACAACCCACTACTTCGTAAGACAACACCCCTCGGCAAGACTGCTGTCTGATTTTCTGTATCTGTAGACTGCCAAAGATCTTTAAATGTCAACCGAGACCGTCAGTTTAATGTTCTTTCCGAAGCACGGAGGAGTCTATACCCCATTCGCAATAAGATTAGACATTGAAATAAATCTTTTTTACAGTCCGTTCAACCGATTTTGACTTCTATTGCGTTTTTGGTATGACACATGGCGGCTGCAGTAAACAGTTGGTATTATAATCCCGTTTTTGCTTTTAATGCCATCCTTATGCCTGCGGAATAGAAGTAAAAATCGGTTGAACAGACTGTAAACAGTTTTTATAAATGTCTAATCTTATTGTGAATGGAGTATAGGAATGTAATGTATGCTAAACCGTCAACAGATCGATCTCTTTTTTTTTATTTTGAAATAGATATGCTCTTGACTGTAGTCTAGGTCACAGACAGACACAAAGACAAACAGGTGACAGAGACAAAGTCGACGATGGAGTGAACTTACCCAGAAGAAGCCTGTTCACTCTAAGTTTGACGACATTAGGGTTCGACGACAGACGCAGGCAGAGAGTTCCACTCCTTTGCTGTGCGCATTGTAAAAGATGATTGAAAACGCTCTGGATGTCTCTGCCTCCGTACATCTGTTGTTATCAACTACAAGCTCCTACATTTACGTGCAATAAGTATAAAAACGTTAGAAACCGTCGCGGTAGGTCTGCAAGCGCCAGTGAGCGACAAATGGGCCGTTTAGATAACGCTCACATCGCGAGACGGCGCATGAATCTGCCTTAACACGCAGCGTCACTAACTATGGTGTTAAGGTGAGAGCACACTTGAGGGAACGACTTTTGATGTCGGTATTCAATTTAATTGTCGCTCAAAGCCGGAAGGTTTTTCTTTACATTTTTTATTTTGCCTCTTACTCATTAATCTGTCTCTGTGTAAATCAATAGAAATACTAGAAACAATGATTGAACTGGCTAAATCTCTTCCTAATTCAATACTCGAAAAAAAAATCGGGATTATTTTGCTAAGAAATCCGAGTTTTGAAGACATGAAGAACATCAACGCTTACCTCAACGGTACAGGTCATCCCAAGCAGGTACTTATCTCCAGAAATGGCGCCAAATTTCATATTTTCTTCAATACTACTACTACTGTACTCTACTTACACTACACACTCGACTCACTCACTCATTTTACTACTACTTTTTTTTTCTTTTTTTTTCAATTACTTTAGTTGACATAGAGAGGTCGTTTTCGGCGTACAAATTAATACTGTACAATAAGTAATTTAATATATTGTTACAAATACTATGCATAATTTAAAGAATATTTTATACCATCGCAGTTTGCGTACCGTTATTAATTAAAATAAATATTTTAAAACGAAATGGTTTTTTGATTTTGTATTGTGCATATTTTTTGGGATATGAAGAGTTTCTAGTGCATATTTCATCCTTTGCAGTCCATATTTTCGTGCATATTTTGGCATATAAGCTGATATCTAGTTAGCTAGGAGACTTTCGCAAAATATGAAACTATTTTTTTCTCAAATATGACACTATGTTCCGAATTTTACATCCTTTCATATTATATTGATCTTTATGAAAAAAATACAACTCTGTTTCTGTTACACTTTTTCAAATATAAGGTATGTCAGGTGGAGACCAAGCTTAGGTTTAGCCTTAGCTAGGAACTGTTTAAATGTATGAGTATTGGACTATAATTATATGAATGACTTAAAATTATTTTATTTTCTTAGTTTTTGAAAATATTTTTCAAAAACGATAAAACTTTTTTTTATTGTTGTTTCTCTATTTGTAATGATTTGAAAAAAAAATAAGTAGAAATAGAGCTACATTTTTTTAAACAAATCAACAAAATATAAAATATCTGTGCATTCGGTGAGGAAGGAGGAAAACAATAACTTCGCAGATGCCTCCTAGCTACTGATCACCTTTAAATATGTCTGTCTGTGTGTACGTATGTGTAAATGCTTTGTTGCATTAAGTCCGCCCATGTACCACTATTGTACATAAAGTTTAAATAAATAATAAAAATGTACATTCCTAAGCTGACAATACACGAACGAGGGTCTCTAACACTACAATATTTCAGCACCCACAAACTACCTTTATTTTATAAAATTTGAAAATGAAAATAATATATCTAGTTTTAATTTCCGCGAATATTAGTGGGTTGCAGGTATGCACCTCCCTCCCGCCCGCTATATTATGCACATGCAAGATTACAAGGCAAATGCAAGGATTTTATGCACATGCAGGAAGGCAAAGCAAAACCCAACACCATTACCGACACGTGTTTCGCCTCTCCACGAGGCATCCTCAGGGGACGTGTTGACTCCCCACCGAATGTGTCTCCACGTTGTCGTCGTGGTGGGGCTTGAGCGTCCCAATGATCTTGCGAGCTTTCCCGGTAGAGCCACTCATGCCGGAAGGTCGCAAGTGAGGGACCAGACCAAAAGAGACACACCCGCTCGCTGCCTTCTGGTACGCGTCTGCTCATCAGACGTGGCTGTGAAGGCAGTGAGCGGGTGGGAGGAGAGGCCCTGTGAGGGAGAAAGGGCGGAGGAGCAAGGGACCATATACCCTCTAAAAGGAACAATATGGAAAAAGGCCGATGTAAAATAAGTCCCCAGGCGGGTCCCGACTGCTCAGCGGTCGGGGAATCCCGCCCCGCTTCGGCAGGCTGCCCTTCTTACTATGGGGTGGGCAACAAAGACCTTCCGCTTGCCAGTGGCAACAAGAGCCGAGGAGGCTCCGAATCGTCGTCATCCGGATCCGCTTCTTTTAAGGAGCTGATGGCGTACGATTCCGTAGTGGAGGGTTCGCCTGAGCGCCGGGGTGGTGCGGAGTCGGATTCCAGCTCCGCGCCAGACCTAGTAACGGTCAGCTCGGCGGGCTCTAGAGACGGAAGAGTAGGGGCCGCTGCGGAGAATGTCAAGTTCTTCCGCAAGCGGCCGCGACGGGAGGAAGACGGGGAGTCGACCTCCGAGGGCGAGTTTGCCTCCGCCCGCAAGATCCCCACCGCTAGGCGGGGCAGGGGCTGTGAGGCGGGGAGGGGGCTGGCTCCCTCTACCCGGGAGGCGGGGCGTCGGGCCGAGAGGTTGGTGGAGGAGGGGCGTCGCCCTGGAGGGAGCGGTCGTGGGGCTCCCTCTACTCTTCCGCCTCCTCTCGACTCTGACGACTCGGAGTCCCCGGAGGAGGTACCACCCACGGCCGAGGAGAAGAAGGCCCAGTTTGCGGAGGTCGTGGAGGTCGCGATCCGCGCTGTGGCCTTCAAGAGGAAGCAGTCCTCCAAGCGGGAGGCCATTAGAGCGGCCAGGGCCTCCATTTTGGCGGCGGCGGCGGCCAATGTCGGCGGGTCCGGAGAGGCGACAGAGTTGCGGGCGGAGGTCGCCCGCCTCACGGCCGTTACGGAGCGACTCTTAGCGGAGAATGAGTCGCTCCGGAGGGACCTGGCTGGCATGGCCAGAGCGGCCTCTGAAGAGTCGCAGGGGGGGCTGAGTAGGGGAGCCTAGTGCTGAGCCAGGTGCGGAGCCTGGTGCGGCAGGAGCTGGCTCCCTTCCGGAAACAGTTCTCCGATTTGGAGGACATGGTCCGGCGCCCCCCAACAGCAGCAGCGGCGACACAGAAGGCCCCGGGCCGGCAGAAGGCGGCCTCTTACGCAGCCGCGGTGGCTGCCGGCCCGGCAACGTGCGGCCAGGCGAAGGCCAAGGCGGGAGCCGCGCCAGCGCCTGTGACGCCGGCGCCTGCGACGCCGGCGACGACCAAGTCGGCCCCGGCGAAGAGGGGCAGGAGGAAGGCTGGAGGGGGAGCGGCTAAGGCTGCGCCAGTGGCGCCGCAGCCGCCCCCACCCCTACCCTCGGACTCTCCTGCGGCCGAGGCCGAGTGGCAGGTTGCTGGTCAAAAGCGGTGGGCCGCGAAAGCGGCCAAAAATAAGGCGAGGAGGCAGCGGCGGAAGGCCAACGCCATTGCGGCAAGGCTTCGCGCCCCGAAATCCGCCGCTGTGGTGCTTACACTGCAGCCGGAAGCGGAACAGAGGGGCGTGACTTATCTCGCCGTACTGAAGCGGGTGAAGGAGGCGGTGAGCCTCCAAGAGCTGGGCATCAGCGGGGGCATCGGGGTCAGGAGGACCCTAACCGGTGCCCGCAAGCTCGAGCTCGCCGGAGCGGAGAGTGGCCCGTTCGCGGACGCCTTGGCCGAAAAGCTGAGGGCGGTCTTACCCGCGGACGAGGTCCGGGTGTCCAGGCCGACTAAGCGCATCGACATGCGCATAGTGGGCCTGGATGACTCCGTTACGGAGGAGGAAGTTGTGGCCGCCGTCGCCAGGACTGGGGGGTGCTCTGCCGAGCTCGTCAAGGCGGGCACCCTCCGGCCTGACAACACGGGCATGCAAACCCTTGTGGTGAGCTGCCCCGTGACGGCGGCCAGAACTGTGTCGGAGGGCCGAAGGCTCTTGGTGGGATGGGTGTCTGCGCGGGTAAAACTGCTAGAACCCAGACCTCTGAGGTGCTACCGCTGCCATGTGGGCAACCACACGGGAGCTATGTGCCCCTCGGAGGTGGACCGCAGCGGACTTTGTTTCCGCTGTGGTCAGCCCGGTCATCGGGCCGGCTCGTGCGAGGCCACGCCGCACTGCAGTGCATGTGCGGCTGTTGGCAAGCCGGCCGAGCACTGGGCTGGGGGAAGGGCCTGCGCGCCATCCGCCCCGACCAAGGGCAAGAGGTCCGCCGCCGCCGCCGCCTCTGCCGCCGCGGCTTCCGTCGCCGCTTCTGCCGCTTCTGCTGCGGGTGCTGCGACTCCCAACGCTCGGGAGGGTGCTGAGATGGAGTGCCAGTAATGGTCCCATTTCGGCCTCCTCCAGAGACAAGTCGGCCGCTGTGCTATTGCGCATTGAGCTAATTTTTTAGGTTAGGTTAGGTTATTGACCGTTGACGACACGGTGGTCACGGCCCGGGGGAGTTCGTACGGGGAGGCAACGTTGCTGGCGACGGCTGCGGTCTCACAGGTGGTGAGCCGCATACGTCGCCTGGGCCTGGAGGTGGCTCTCAACAAGTCGGAGGCCATGGTTTTTCATGGACCCCGACGGGCGCCGCCGCCGGGATCACATATCGTGGTCGGGGGGGTCCAAATCGCTGTCGAGTCCACCATGAAATACCTTGGACTGGTGCTCGACAGCCGGTGGGACTTTGGTCCCCACTTCCGGCGGCTGACGCCCAGGTTGATGGACGCCGCGGGCGCACTCGCAACGTTGCTACCCAATCTCGGGGGCCCGAGCACCGCCTGAGGCGGTTGTACTTGGGGATCGTACGATCCATGTCCCTGTACGGGGCCCCAGTGTGGGCTTCGGATCTGACGGCCGGCAGCATCGCGATACTGCGAAGACCGCAGAGAGCGATGGCCGTCAGGGTTATCAGGGGATATCGTACGATCTCCAACGAGGCGGCTTGTGCACTGGCCGGATCTCCGCCCTGGGACTTGGAGGCGAGGGTCCTCGCCTCGCTGTACCGGTGGCGTGAGGAGGTGCGGACGCGGGGTGGTGAACCGATGCAGCGAGAGATCGAACTGCGTCGGTCACAGCTCCGCGAAGTCATGGTGGCGGAATGGCGGAACAGGCTTGCGCGCCCTACCGCCGGCCTCGCTACCGTCGATGCGCTCCGACCAGTGCTCGACGAATGGCTCGGGAGGAAGCACGGCTCCCTGTCGTTTCGTGCGACGCAGGTGCTCTCGGGGCATGGCTGCTTCGGGAAGTACCTGTGTCGCATAAACAGGGAGCCGGACGCTCGGTGCCATCACTGCACCGACTGTCGGGAGGACACGGCGCAGCACACTCTGGAAGAGTGTACCGCATGGGAGGAGCAGCGCCGTGCCCTCGTATCCGAGGTAGGACCCGACTTGTCGCTGCCGGCCGTTGCTCGTTCAATGGTCGGGAGCGCCGAGTCGTGGGAAGCGGTGATCTCCTTCTGTGAAGATGTCATTTCGCAGAAGGAGGCTGCGGAGAGGGAGAGGGAGGAAGTGACCTCTCTCCCGATCCGCAGCAGGCGAACCGGGCGTCGGCGGAGAGCGGACAACGCCCTCTTCCAGCCCCCATAAGCGGTCCGGAGGGACGGCGAACTCGGGGTCGTTCGCCATCCCCCTATCCAGCAGGACCCGAGGCGGCAGCGCGTCGTATTCCACGTGCGCCCCCCCTTTTTGACGTGGCGGGGGGAGGACACCTCACTCTCCCCGCCAGGCTGAGGTGGCCCGCAGAGGCGGGCCGGCACTAGCCGGAGATCGTGGAAGTCGCACTAGTTCCCACGATCCCCGGTGCAAGTGTGGGAAGGAACACTGGGGTGGTTTTTAGTCAGTAAGAGTCTGACAGACCCCTTCGCCCGCCCCAGGCGAAGTACATCCATGAGGATTTTCCACCCAGGCAAAAAAAAAAAAAAAGGTTATTGACCGTTGAGTTGCGACTCAACGGTCAGCGCGGTCAATTTTATTTTATAAATTGTGTTTTGTGTATCGACTCCAAGAAGAAGGCTCCAGTGTGCAGCGATACATCAGCACTACGTGGTGGGAACAAGTGTGCGAACAGCTGAGGAGTAGAATTCCCTGCCAGAGTCTGATCTTCCTAATAACTACAACGTGGAGTTTTTTCAGTCAACTGTGAGCAGATCACTTCTAGGTAAGCGTGCTCCATCGTCGGCCTCATCATCATCAGCAGGTGAGATTATGGTCTGCCGTTAGCCTATCCAGTTATTTTATTTTATGTATTTATTTTATTTTAATAAAGGCTAACAGACTAATCAACCAATAACACAAAGATTGTAATATTAACAAATAGCTAATAACAAGCCTCCACATATATATAGGTAAGGAAAATAGTCGATATAAAAGAAAGTACATACAAGTTAATATAACCAGTAAAGAGAGCAGTAGATAAATTAACTGTCCTTAAAAAATAATTGTGCCAAAAGCCGTTAAGGTCGTCACACTGGTGCAAAACAAGTCGACATTAAGGTCCCTAGGAAGCCCATTGAAACTAAGAGCACTTCTTATTGAGAAAACATTTAAAAGAATATCTACTCTGGAACTACTGACTCAAGGTGACAGAAATAGCAAAGATATCAAGGCAATGTGAACACGTATAGTAAATTGGTATGCAACAAGACAAATACGAATCTGTAGCACAAACCTGTGAGATTGCACAAGTGATCCTCACCGCTCTGGACTGAGAGCCAATATACACTTGAAATTGATTCTCACTTCAGATATTATTGTCTGCCAGTAACCGCCACTTCTGTTGCTATATCAATCAAATCTTATAACGTGATACAGATACATAGTGCATATGCTGACGCTTTCTGTTCAGGTTTGAGGTAGGCAGAAACTATAGATGGGGCACGCCAGGATTGCTGATTTCTTTGAAAGAGTTCCCGCGGCCTTGGAACGCAAAAGTCGTTTAAAGGGTAGGTTTTAGTCAGTAAGAGTCTGAACAAGTCACTTGACGATTAAAACCCAAAAAAAGCATAAACTAAAGAACAGTCACTTGCTACGATCTTTCCAATCTTTTTTTGTTTCATTCAAGTTTCATTCATTTTGTTTTATAGACGCTCTTCGATAAAATCGACGATACAGCCATCATACAATCAACACAGCAAAATGGACTATGTTTTTTTCAACTGCTAACATCTGAAAACGTTTCCCTTCATTAAAAATATTATTTCCGGTTCCAAACGTGAAAGAAAAAGTTTTCCTTTGATAGAAATACCCGGAAATTGATTTTATGATTCATTATCGCTAATAAGTAAAATTAAAATAATGTTTTGTCAGATTCTGTTTCAATTAATTGACAAACATTTTTACGGCAAATATTTACCAAAATATATTTAGTAAAAACTACCATGGATCTTTGTTATAATTTATGAAATAAAATAATGAAACAATATATTCGATCAAAAATTACATTATTTGCGTATATTCGTGATCTTTTCTGGATGGGAAATCATCAAACGACTTCTCCCGCTCTGAGCGAAGCGGACTATCACTGACTAAAACCCACCCGTGTGCCTGTTGCGTTCCAGGGCCGCGGTGACTCTTTCGAAAAAATTCTGTAACTCAAGCAGGCACTGACCCTATGGGACCCCGTCTTCATTGCTGACATCTCTTTGAAATGGTCATGGAACACGACGCGCCGTCAACCCGTTCATTGCAAAAAATTAAATGTAATTTCATTTGTGTAATGTGATGTCAGTTCAGGTAAGGATGACTTTGAGCAATGGGAAAATGTCTGCACGGGTCGTGCACAGTCAGAGAAAAAAATATGTGCTCAGATACTAACAAATCTATCACCAGTCCTTGCTAAAGGGTATCATGTACCCAGTAACTGGGTTGTGGAGACCAGATAGGCATTCGTTCATTCTTACTACTATTATAAAAGAGAAAGTTTGGATGGATGTTTCGTACTCAGTCACGCCAGGACGTCTACCGCATCTGTGGGAAATTTGGCACAGACATAGATTTGTATACTGGAATAGCATTTATACTGGGAGTACGGCCACTTAGGATAAATTTCGATGATATAAAAAATTTTCGTTTTTGTTTATGAATCATTCCAGCCTATGTTACCCAGAATAACTCAACGCTTCTAACGATACATACACGGATATCAGTTAAAAGCCTTTTAGAAGAAAGATATGTGTGTGTAACATAACACTCCTTTTTTGGCAGTTGTGTAAAAATTATTCGGAAACCACATTTTTATGTTTTTTTTGCCACAAATTAATCATTGGTTAAGTTTACTACGGATCGTAAAACTCGCCTTATGTGCAAATATATTTTCATCTCTACTGTTCTGACCACGCGTCGTTCATATAGTAGAACGATTCTGCGAAGCGGCGGCGACCGCACGTCAAAGGGAAGTTGCTGTTGAGTATGAATACCGGGAATCTGTACCGGGCAGCTGTGTCACTAAATATTAATTGAATTTCTGTTAATGTGCAAAGCAATAAAATTGAGTACATGTGAAGAGGGAAATAATTTGTTGATTTACAATGAACTGGAAGTATTAATTATAGTGGAACTATCAATAAAATTAAATGTACATTTCTAGTGAAAATTCTTAATTTTGTACCTAACTTCATCACACAGTCAGGCGCGATGCGACAGTGCGACAATACACAACGATATTATAGACATTTAAAAAAAAACAATTGATTGGATGTACCTACAAGATGTCAAAAAAAAAACTATATTATTTTTGATCCCTTTAATATTTTTATTTTTCTGACTAACTATTACTAAGCTATTGAACAAATGCATGGGGCAGTGGATTTTTTCACGATGTCAGTGTTCGTCCCATTGTAGCATAATAAAGCATAATCAGCCTTTTAACGTTTTCACTGTTAGGACACAGGCCTCCTCTCTAGGAGAGGGAATGGGCCGTAATCCACCGCGCGGGCGTAAATGTCAAATGTCTTCGAATTTTTGGTTCTAGGATACGCCGGTTTCAGTGGTGATGAAATTAATTACACAAAGTAATGCGCCTGGCTGGGTTTAAAACCGTGACCTACAAATCGTAAGGCCGCTCGGCCACCACTGGTCCCATTTGCATTATAAAAGTTTTTAATAATGGATGATGATATTCGGAAAACAATCATCTACACCAAGTCTTGCATTATTATATGCTATATTTTGTATTTCCTACACATCGCTTTGCACCTGCCTGCAGCGCACCTTAACACTGGTTCATGAATTATTCGACTTAAGAAAATACTCCCAGTAACTCCCGAAGGGTTTAAAGAAGTGTAAAGTAGAAGCCACTGTTACCGATCATTTGTTAGTTCCAGTGGAATAAGTACAGTACTGAGGGAGCCGAGGAACTTACCAATTCCAGATTCCATGTTCAGCTGCCGATCTAATAACCTCTGTGCCAAGGAGACAATTTCTAAATTATATTTTAGGGTTCCGAACATGACAATCGGAACCCTCACAGGAGCACCTGTTTGTCTGTCTCTCTGTCTGCTACAGGCAGTTTGCTCTAAATCTACTGAAAAAATTTAGTTGAAATTTAGTAAACGTAGGAACTTCTGAGGCTCAAGCAGTAGTTACTATAATAAATAGGCCCTTATTTACGAAATGACTGAGCCTATTTTCTTTTAAAGACCAGATAAAACATATAAAAGTCCCTTTGCGTAGGAGTGCAACTCGCACTTGGCTCGTTTTTTAGTTCTCTTACTTTAATTTACAGGGAATCTACTGAAAAATTCCACTTGCTTTTGTCAAAAGCTCAACCAATTTCAAACAAAATATTGAACACATAACTATACCTTCCCTTTTTGAAAGACTTTCAAAAAGGAAATATCCTTATTACACTGCGCTAAATAGGTACACTAAGCAAGCTATAAAAGGCGCCATTTTAGCTCGTAACTTACTCGGCAAATAAAATGGAAGTTGTTCCCGCCGGTGTGCGCGCTGCTTTAGAACAAATTCATTCTTTCTCATAAATATCATCTTAGGTCTGTGATACCGAACCATTCGTTTTTTACAAGACAAATGATGCTCTCTATTACTGGAGATATCGAGGTACTAGAGATGTGTTTTATCGATATGTTGGTATTTGTGGCGAACACAAATATAAGTCGCACACAAACATGAATGGACTACACAACACAAACAATAATTTATAGGTATGATTTTTTTTTGTAAAACAAAAATAAAAGCACGTTACGCGTCTGTATTTATGCTGCAGATGTTCGTACTGAACACTTCGATGCATGCAGTTATATTACACTGACGATATCTGGAATGAACTGTAATAAATGTATCAAAACATAACTTTGTCTTAAGATAGTGTGAACCCCTTCAGTCACCATTACACAAACCTACCATAAAAATGATAATACAGCCACATTTTCAGGCATAATTTGAGCAAAAGACATATATCCCAAAACAATTATCCTGTAATCAATTTATCTTCTTTCAACTGATGCGGTCCACGGGATTTGGAGCAAAATGTTTTTCACCAACGGATTGACAGACACTCCAATGATCTCATAAGGACAATTTTTTTTTAAAAGGGTTGTTTGGAACACATAAAACCTAGACAAGTTTAAAATAAAATACATTATCGTCATTGGAACAGTCACACTGCTGCCAGAAAAATTACAATTGTCTTCCAAGGCTTATGAGTTTTCATAAAACATGGAAAAAATCGTGTCGCGCCCCCTAATATGAGAAATGAATGTGTTCCCCAAATCGTGTGTTAGTGTTTGTTAGTTTTTCTCCGCAACTCATCAACCGCCGAACATATTGACTTCACACCGATATTAACGTGAGTATCTCATTGAGTTACGTCGTACACCCCCACGTGCTTCTACAAGTACCTATGGACCCCTACTACATGTAACACACTCGTGTGTTAAACAATAAAGGTAATAATCTAAGCTGTACCGTTGTTTGTATGTTTTTTTTTTAATATGAACCAATTTCTTTTTATAATGTATGACAAAAGCAAGAAACATTTAATCCGTGATTTAACTAAAACAAATGCCACCAACTGCATAAGGGATGGGATTTTCGCTCAAAAAAAATGAAAAATTGATTGAATTGTCTTCAAATCATTTGACAATTTACCACCCAGAAAAAAAGGGGTAAAAGTAAAGTCATATTATTATACTAGTTGTGTACCTACTTGTACTTTGTGTATAAAGCCGTGCGTTATCAGTCCGTGAGTTAATGAAATTTTCACGAAGTAGTTACAACACCATAAAATACAGCGATTTTTACGAAAAATCAAAGCGTTTACTTAACTAAGTAAGTAACTAAGATTTTTTAAATATGGAATCACGTTACATGAAGATCTATAAGAACTACATATGCACATATACATATGTATATCGTTTTAGAGTAGCATGTAGAATAATTTGTTCGAAACCTTTTGATCGCGAGTCCGACGCGAATTAGGACCAGTTTTATTAAAAAAATAATATATTAAAACAGCTCAAACTACACTGGAACTAAAAGAATAAATTTAATTTGATTAAGAAAACAAACGCATTAACACTTAGTTCGAACTGATTATATACGGTAAGTACAGTTACATCATACGTTAACCATTTCAAATTGACTGCGTCTTTAAAGCGTAGCAGTAAGGATGGTTTTCGTAGTTCATTGACGTGTGGTTGACTGTACATTATATTTTATATAAATGAACAAGATTAGCGGCCGGTGGCAGTGATATAGTGACATACAGTGGCCGACCATGAAGTTCGTATGTGTTGTGTTGTCGTTTGCCGCCGCCATTGTACTCAGTGCTGCGCTTGTTAGACCCACCCCGCAAGTTGCTGTCGGTATGTATTCAAAAGTCTATTTTTAATTATGTTTTTCCAACTAACTTTATGTGCTGCTTTCTCCGGTCAATCCGTCAAGAGTGACTGCAAATTTTCACGTCAGCGGCCTCAAGGATCAGGCATCCACTGCGTGACGATACTTTTTGTGTTTGGTAATGGGCTGGAAGTCTTTTTGGAGGTCCTCCGTTGTAGGGCAGACGGAGGGGTCTGTCATACTGACCAAAATCACCTCGTGTTCTCTCGCACACTTGCATCTGGGTCTACGGAAGCACTAAAGAAATCTTCAGCGCAGTCCCCCACTGGTGCTGGCCCGCCTCTGCAGGCCCCGTCCGGTCAAGCTGGGTGTTTAACTCCGCTTCGTCTAAGAAGAGCGCTCGTGGAGCAATACGCGGAACCGCCACACGTCCTATATGATGGCGGCAGCGAACGCCTCTATGTCCGCCGTCCCTGGACCCATTTAGAGGGGCCGAAAGAGGGCATTACCTGTCCTCCGCCGACGCCCAATGGGCCAACTACGAGCCGGTAGATTACTGAATATATCCTGCTCCCTTTCCGCTGCCATCTTCTGCGACATTACATTTTCGCTGATGATGACCGCATCTAACGACGCTACGCTCCTGACCATAGAACGAATCAGTCAGCAGCGACAGGTCGCTTCCCACTTCCGAAACGAGGGCACGGCGCGGTTCCTCCCAAACTGTATAATCAGCCAGCGTATACCACTCCGTGTCCTACCGAAAATCGAAGCAATGATGACACCAGGCATTTGGAACTTTCCGAAGCGTCCGGACGTCAAGAGCACATTCGTCACCTTATATGACAGGGAGCCGTGCCTCGCGCCAAACGTTAAGCGCCAGTCTCCGTTGTGACCACAGACCGCGTGACGATCCCGTATACATAGCTCATCTATCCTCGCTTTCTTCCCTCGTAAAACGTGATTTATCTCCGACATCGGCAGTGCCCGTGGTGGAGCTGCTGAATAAAAAAAAAAATGAAAGGCTTGCGCCTAACACGTGGCTTATTTACTCTTAGCTCAAGATTGGCAAGGGTAAATAAGTAATTAGTTATAACTATATTATAACTGTATTTTCTTTATCTCTTATTTCCTAGTTAAAATACAATGTTCCCTTTCAGTTTGCTATTCGGATGTTAAGTGCCATTCCCTGGGCGGGAATTGCTTCTGTCTGAAGCCAAAAAACTCGCCAGAAGGGCAGTGCATTTGCAACATGGATCCCAAATATTTGAATGGTAATGCTTTATATAATAATACCTTTATTTTGGGTTCTAACGTTCGTAGAAATAAAAACTAAACACTTAATAGGATCACTCGTACGTCTACCTGTCTGGCTGTCTGTCTGTCTGGAGTGATTAAATTGAAATTTTGTACAAATATTTAAATACTTCTGTGACCGAAACAAGGACACGTTTCGTAAACGAAGGACGCGTTTGGGGAACAAATTAGAAAATTGCAAAAAAAAGGTGAAGTTCAGTTCAGGCCAAATGAAACGGCTTATCGTGGTAGTCTCAATTTATTTTTCATAATTCTAAAATTAATATTATTATACATAGCTGTTTAATAAAATGAGGTATTCCTCGAAGCGCTACCATTTTGAGGCGCACCTAATGAGGCGCTCCTTTTTTATTCTTCAGAGCGCACTTTTTAATAGCGCTCCCGATAGATCCGAACCGCTTCGAGGAATACCTCAATAAAATAAGTGTATATTGACCATCCCTTATCTCCCGAACTGCTGAATCCTTTACTATTATTTTTTTCTTATATTAGATCTGAACTAAGGAGTGCGCTTATACTATTTTCAGAATGCACGGACGATGACGACTGCATAGGCCATCCTGACTCGGACAACGGTCGTCTGTGGTGCGGCTGCAAGAGGGACTACTACCTGCAGCCCAAGGGACAGTGCATATGTCGCGACTGGTTAGGCTAAGAAGCACGAACTAATAGAATTCTTCTCTACAGTCTGATTTTTGACCACCTAAAATTGTATCCGTGTGCACAAATAAACTGATTTGATTCTTAAAACGCCGCGTGTTCTTGTCATAAATACAAACAATTTTTTTTTATATGTATTTGTATGTACATATCTATTTTTTTCGTTACACGAATTATCCAAATATTACACTTGTCTAAAACCTTTATGTGACAAAGTGGAGCCAGCGAGCTCGCTCACAACATGTTACTTAAAAAATTAAACTCATACCTTAAACTAAGATGTAATGTCAATCATAGTTTTTAAAGTAAAATTACATTTTATGAATACTAGTAACATTGTTTGAGAGCACATGCATAGGAATTTTATTTAGAGTGGTAGGTAATACATATTCGCAGGCTCTCATGCCATACACATTACTCGTAAGCAGTTTAAATGTTAGCAAGTAATCAAGCTCATATAACTGTTTTGGTCTACTGCTTAAATATAAGCTAATATTATAATTTTTTTTTTCAAAATAATTCTCAACCTGAATTAATCAGTCTGGCATAAATTTACAAAATTTGATTAGAAATAATTATTTAATACGTACTCATAATCATCATCATCTGCCTAGCCTTTTCCTAATTAATTGGGGTCAGCTTCCAGTTATACCGGATTCAGCTGAATACCAGTATTTAATAAAAACATAATAATCTTTATATTTAGACTAGCGACCCGCCCCGGCTTCGCACGGATGCAATGTAGATACTATAATATGCATGTATTATACATTTATGAAGCTTCGACTTCAATCATTCTATCTATTAAAAAACCGCATCAAAATCTTTAGCGTAGTTTTAAAGATTTAAGAAACAGGAAAGACAGGGGAGAAGACATAGGGATATAGGCACAGAGAAAGCGACTTTGTTTTATACTATGTAGTGGTTTAAACTAATAATCTTTATAACATAATCAGCCTTTTAACGTTCCCAATGCTAGGACAAGGCCTCCTCTCCAGGAGAGGGAATGGGCCGTAATCCACCACGCGGGCCCAGTGCAGGTTGGTGAATGTCACATGTCTTCGAATTTTGGGTTCTAGGACATGCCGGTTTCCTCACAATGCTTTCCTTCACCGTTTTGAGAGCAGTGGTGGAGAAATTAATTACACAAAGTAATGCGCCTGGCTGGGTTTGAACCCGCGACCTACAATTCGTAAGTCGGAGCCGTTACCACTCGGCCACCACTGCTCTCTTATCTCTCTAATCTTTATATTTAAGTTTAATATTCTTTGGAACAATATGCTTGAGTATTCATATTCATATTCAAGTTTTATAAGAACCCCCATAACTAGTTAGTCTATATAATAGCTGCTAGCAGAACAAGATGTAGCATGCGTAGCGTGTGGTGGAAAGTTTATATTTGAGGATAGCGAACTTGGCGTTAGTACATCTGAGTTTGTAACTTAGACTTTCAATGTGTGGTCCTCAGTTGAAATGCTTGCCCATAATGAGACTGAGATAGGTGTGCTGGTCGACTCGGCATCGCGTGCGTACCCACTGCACGCACACATTCGTGCAGTGGGTACGCGATGCCGGCACTGCTCATGCGCAGTTACCGCACATCTCTAATCTTCATCTAGAGAGAGTGCATTTGGATAATCTTTGTGTGACGTAGATAGGCCTGCATCGTATGCCCATTTATTTACACTACCTAGTTCTGCCCCTTTTTGAAAGTCGTACAAACCGAGAAATCCTCACTGCACTCCGCTAAATGCCCTGAGCAACCAGTAAAAAGTTCAATTTAGCTAGTAACTTCCTCAGCGAAATGGAAGTTGTTCCTGCCAGTGCAGTGTGGGAGGTGCTTCAGAACTAATTCATTGTTCCTCATAAATATCATCTTAGGTCTGTGATACGCCGTCGGTGTCGTGTGAACCCACTAGTACGCGTCCGTATTCGGCCTATAAAGTCCTAAAAAATTTCAACATAACCGGTCCAATATTTTTGGAGCAAACTGCAAGTGACCGACGTATAGATAGACACTCGAGTAATTCTATAAGAGTTGCGTTTTTCATACGAACTTTAGGATATTTAAATTCTAGAAAAACGTAGATACTAGTTCAATTAATTTTAAAATTAAATACTTTCTCGACAATGACGGCAAATGACGAGAAAGTATTTAAGTTTGTTTTGTTTTTGTACTCGGACGCATTTTTTAATATGTAGGTATATATATTTATTTATTTATATATATATATATATATATATATATATATATATATATATATATATATATATATATATATATATATATATATATATATATATATATATATTTAATATGTATAAGTATGAATATTTTTCATTTAAATGTTATTCCGGTATTTCAGGATTATATAACAAATAGTAAAAAAATAGTTTGTGAAATAAATTTAATTGAATTGAATATGTGCCAGTTTCGAATATGTGATAATTTCGACAAAAAGTGCTTCCCATTATAATCAATATTTTAACTTTAGATAATTATGCATAATTATGCAACATCCGATTTCTAGTCATCAGTTCGTAAATAAATTAAAGAATTTTCATTAAGTAGAACACACACCGTGAAACACGATTTATTATGAAAGAAAGCGTGGAGCGTTTATGTAACCTTTACTCTTTTTGGACAAAACGCTCCACGCTTTCTTTCATAATAAATCATAGTAAATATTCAATAAAGATGGTTACCTACTTATAACCATTTCGCATAGATAATTATTGATCGTTGTTTTTGAATTGTGAACACAAATGAAAACACAACTCAGACGGGCAGCCCGCGTTCATTTTTGCGACAAATAATTACGTAAAATATAATTTAGTCTCTTGGTTTCCTGGAAAAGGGCGTGCGCGAGCGCAAGCATCTAATTTAATGAAAAACCTGAGATATATAAATACATATATTATAGTAATAGTCTAGTCAAGTACCCAGCTAGTGTCACCACACATCAGAAGACATCATAAAATCTCACCGAGAAACATGTTTTGAATTGAGCCGTCGCGCCGATCAGTTAGACGACAGGGATGGCACAGTGGTTGAGCGATCGGCTGTTGCGCTGCTTGTCGCGGGTTCGATTTCCGCACGGAATAAATATTTGTATGTGATTTGTTGTAATTTCCGCATCAGCTTATAAACTTTCAGCCCACCCGAAGCCCCCCGACCTCTGGCGACGACGCCCGAGCGCACACGAAACCGACTGAATTTAATCCTCGAGCATGTGAATTATTCAATGTGTCTGATACATATTCAAGAGTATTCCAAGAGGCTGTTTTTGCATTTTCATATAAATCTTAGCATTGGAATAAATTAAAACAGGTGTCATGTGTCGGTGTCGCCGCCGTCGAGACAACACGAGCGAATATACATAAAACATTGCTTCGAGCCGAGTCTCGGAGGGAAAATGAAGGAGCATGGAGATTTTATTCGTTTTATTTAAAAGTTAAAGACGTGTAAAGTGTGGGTGTTTAGTGGATTGAAGATGAAGAAAAAGGTTCTTATTTTGAAAAAAAAAGAACCTTGTCTATTGATAGACTCGCGTCACTCCTCTTGGTGCTCCATGATGTGGTCTACAATAAAGCATGCTTGCTACGAAGTAACTTATTTACTCTTTACTTGAAGACCGTATAAAAAGGGATCCCTTCTTTTCGCATAATGTTTTTTGTCCTAATATACTTCGGCATAACGATTTTGGCACAATTTGTTTTGGCATAATAATACTTTGGCATAATTTTTTTAGGCATACATTTTATGTTGGCATAATCATGTTAAAGACTAATTTGTTTTGGCATAAATTTGATTTTCATAACGTTAGTAGGCCTAATGACTATTAGCATAACGTTAGTAGGCCTAAAGACTTTTAGCATAACGTTCTGTGCAAAAAAAGTTAGTCACAGAACCGAATTGCTGCAAAACCGACTTCACGTAGTCTTGTTTGTCATACCCCTAGAGTGTTATTTAAAATCGCGTAGGCGCGTAGGGGCGAGGCGGCCCGCGGGCTGAGGAGCAGGCGGCTGCGACGATTAGCACGCGTGGGGCCGCCGGAGGGCCGCAGCGCCGGAGCCGTCACAGAAACCCTGCCTGCTGCATGCTGCTTGCTTGCTTGCTTGCTTGCTTGCTTGCTTGCTTGCATGCTTGCTTGCTTGCATGCTGCATGCTTGCTTGCTTGCTTGCATGCTTGCTTGCATGCTGCATGCTTGCTTGCATGCTGTATGCTTGCAATGCTTGCTTCCTACAGCGAAAAAATACTCACAAATTAAAAAGTTATGCTTTAGAACTTTATGCTTAAAAAAGTTATGCTTTAGAACTTTATGCTTAATAAGTTTATGCTTTAAAATATTATGCGTAATCATTATTATGGTTACAGACATAATGCTTAAAAAAATTATGCATGAGCTGTTATGCGTAATTATATTATGCGAAAAAATAATTATGCCAAACAACATTATGCTAAGTTATATTAGGTCTTAAAATTTTATGCTAATGGATAGGGAACCGTATAAAAATAGTCATAAAACTGATTAGTGATTGCTCACAATATGTGATTTGTCTGTGATCTCACGGATAAGATGGACCCTGCTTCACATTAGCCACCACAGACTGAGAGAATGGACTGAGCACATTACATAGTGTAAAACAGTGTACGGCAGTCAAAGACACACAGACTTCACAGGCTCGGTCATCGCTGTAAGGTCGCCCGCTTGTCAGTCTTCTAAAGATTGTACTTCGGCGAGTGTGCCCATGAACTCCACGTCCTCATCCCACCGACCCCTTCTACCATAGGACATCTAGACGCACTGTAGGTTACTATCCCTACCTTGTAGCTATTCCACCAATTCGCACAAAACGTTTTCAATCATCTTTCATAATGCGAACAGCAAAGGAGTGGAACTCTCTGCCTGCGTCTGTGTTTCCGAACGCATTCAACCCTCATCTCTTCAAAGTTAGAGTGAACAGGCTTCTTCTGGGTAAGCTCATTCCATCGTAGACTTTGTCTCTGTCGCCTGTGACCTAGACTAGAGTTAAGAGCAAATCCATTTCACAATAAATAAAAAAAGACATCGTACGGTTAGTTGCTGTCTCTTTCTAGAATCCTCAGTTCTCTGACAGTATTCCTTGAAAGGAATTAGCCTACTTTGTCCCACTAGCGCCCTCTAGTGAGGCAGAATAGGAAGGCCACATTTTTGAAGTGTATTATTTCCAACTAATTAATCTAAGTGGGGCAGAGTATACTCGCATGAAGTCTTAGTATATTGCCACACTAGGGCTGTCACTGTTGGACCAGTGGCGTAGCTTGCCTTAGACGGGCCCTGTATCAAAATGTGTTGAGGGCCCTCCCAACAGTATTAAAAAAAACGAAAAAACGAAACGAAACGAAAGTTTTTATAAAAGAAACGAAAAATGCACTAATTGATTTAAAAAATATCAATATGGATTTGAAAAGAAATAACTTTAGTATTTTTTTTAACTTATCTGAATTATATTTTATTAATTCGGTGTATTGTTTATTTTTAAACTAAATTTTTGCTCAGCACACAGCAGTTATATTAAAAAATGTTAATAACCTATAAAATATTATGGATAATGTTTTAGGATTTTTTGCATACATACATTCGGGGCCCCTGTAGCCTGGGGGCCCCATATAATTGATACGGCTGATACGGCGGTAGCTACGCCCCTGTGTTGGACCAACAATACCATTACACAAATCTGTTAATCCGACTACCCTACTAGTACTGCTGTAAGTTCTGCCAAAGTTTTTTGTCATGTTTCAGTGACGAAAAAACGTGTGAGCGGCTTTGGATGAAATTTTGCACGCACAGTTTACAATGTGAATTGAGCAAAAATCATCACTGATACCGACTGATCCGTACTAGCAAAGGACAGAGTTGTTGTAAAACGACTGCTGTAGAAGACTCTCCCTATTCTCACTTACGATGCAAGCGTCTCTGCTACCTCAGCAGAGTTTTAGATTAGATAAATACGTTCATTTACTTGCCTAAAATATAGTATCTTATAGATTTCACAACACATTTACAATAGTTCTTCATATTCCACCTACTAAATTCGGCAGGCAAATTTCGTTTTATGTAAGTACTAGCAGCGCCCGCGGTTTCACCCGCGTAGTTCCCGTTTCCATGGGAATACGGGGATAAAATATAGCCTGTGTTACTCAAGGTGAACGTATCTTTCTAATGGTGATAGAATTTTTGAAATCGGTCCAGTAGTTTTTGAGTTTATTCGTTACATACAAAAATACAAATCTTTCCTCTATATAATATTAATAATAAACGTTTTTGTAACATTTTTCATTGATGCTCCGCTCCTATGTATCGTAGTGTGATATTATATAGCCTATCCCAGCCTTCCCCAATAAAAGAGCTATCCAACACTAAAATCATTTTAAAACTCAACCGGGCAATCCAGGGGAAGTCAGCGCGTGAGCGCCTTTACCTTTTTATAGATGCAGCGGATGGCCGTTTCGCGCGTTAAACAAAAATCAACGGTATAGCCATACTGGCGCGGCGAGATTAGGAAGTTTTATTTCATCTATATCTTGTGTATTTGGGGAGCAGTGGTGGCCGAGTGGTAATGGTCCCGACTTACGAATCGTAGATCGCGGGTTCGAAACCTACTAAGCGCATTACTTTGTGTAATTTACTTCATCACCACTGCTCTCAAAACGGTGAAGGAAAACATCGTGAGGAAACCGGCATGTCCTAGAACCAAAAATTCGAAGACATGTGACATTCACCAACCCGCACTGGGCCCGCGTGGTGGATTACGGCCCATTCCCTCTCCTAGAGAGGAGGCCTGTGTCCCAGCAGTGGGAACGTTAAAAGGCTGATTATGATTTTATGATTGTGTATTCATAAACCGATTTCTACAATTTTGTTTTATAAAGTATAGTTTAAAGTGTACTTTTTGAATATGGGAAGTTGATAAAGATGTATCCATGTGAAATAAAATATATTTATGTATTTAAATACACTTTGAAGAAATGCCTAAGGATTAAAGACGTTATTGTGGCTAATTTATAAAAGACTAGCTGTTCGCACAACGTCGTTTGTGTCATATTTTTCATGACTGCTCCGCTCCTATTGGTCTCAGCGTGATAATATATATAGCCTATAGCCTTCCTCGATAAATGGGCTATCTAACACTGAAAGATTTTTTCAAATCGGACCAGTAGTTCCTGAGATTAGTGCGTTCAAACAAACAAACAAACTCTTCAGCTTTATAATATTAGTATAGATTGTTGATGCCCACTTCGCAACGGGCCGTGCAGCAGAAATCGTAATATTTTAATTTCGCCATAACTTCAAAAATTTTAATCATTCAAAGACCAAATATTATCTACATAAACTGTACTTAGTGATGGAATAGTTCGTAGTCACGACGGCAGACCGTCTATTATGTAGTCAGTCTGAAATCCGTATGCCACAAACACGTATGTAGGTACATACCTCGCTCAGCTGTCCCAACACAAACAATATCCTGCTACCGGCTGACTGGGCCATTGTGTGTAATCGTCTCTATTGGTCCATTGATCGGCTATTATTGGCGATGCTCGGAAACGCTCGGCGATCGGCGGTGCCTCTTGTAAGCCTCAAAGGGATTGCAATTGAGTTGTATGATTAGACGATGGCGGTTTTATAGACTACCTTGTTGAATGACTGTTATAATGTAGACCTTAAATTAGAAAAAACTTACTCATGAACCCAGAGCTGAAGTCTCAGCAATGCCCGCCGAGGTTGGTCCGTGGATGAGTGACTATCTTCTTGCTGTGACAGTCATTACGGATAGTCAGAAGCCAGAAAACCCACCGCCAATGTTTCCAAAGTGTGCGGTGCCATCCAGTTACTGGGAGTAACTGGGGAGCAAAACAGGCAGCCACTCCATGTAAAATGAAGAGACATTTGCGTGTATTCTTCTTGTGACATGTGTGTCTCTTCCTGTTCTTTAGAGACATACATACATATGTGTGACATGACATTATATAAAAAAAAAGGTTTGACTCATAAGCATTAGGTATTTAGACGTGATTTAGCTCAGTTTCTAAAGTAGTAACAAATTATGAACTCCATCAAATTGCCACCGAATATCCGGCAGACTGCCGGCACCTCTATCCAGTACATTTGATTCAGTTTGTTTATCGACTGACGACCGACATTCGACTCACAATAGAGCAGTGCCTGCTTCGATATCGATACAAGTCCACAAGCATTCTAAATGGCCAGCACACCCAGCGACATCTATCGTTTAATTGTCAACGATTTGTCGACGTTTTGGTGACGATTTGTCGGCGTGATAGCGGCGTGGTATGTAGATGCTATTGTTGCTAATTGTCCGAGTGCTCGATTTCTGTTGGTTCCGGGTGGATCAATGTAGTTTGGATAGGGATGGGAATCGGTGCTTTTGTTGAGGAAATTTCGGCTGCAGGATATTTTCGTCGTCGTTTCTGAGTGCACTACTTTGAAATAAAATTGACAAGGGAATAACCGAAATTGACAAAAAGTGATATTTTCCAGGTGACTTTCGGTGATAAGTGTAAATTTTAGAAATGTATATGGATAGGAGTTGATATTTAGATAAAAAATCAACGAAAAAACTTTACAGCTGGGATTCACACAGAATTAAAATAATTGAGTAAATCCTGTCTTTTTATTCTATTACATTTTTTAAAACTGTTTCCACTAGAAGACTTCTCAACCAGAACATTAATTTTAAAGTAAGTACATCACTTAGATAATTATCTCTCTCAGCCCTTTCCCAACTATTCGCTAAGCGATTACCAGATTGTACCTACCCAGCCAAGACCAGCAGTACTATGCTATAAATATATCACCGAGTAAGGTCAGGCGAAGAGAACATGAAGTGAGTCAATCCAGACTAACAAGATAGTACGGCAGTTCAAATCATCATCATCATCATCAACAGCCTGTTGCAGTCCACTGCTGGACATAGGCCTCTCCAATTGCACGCCACTTAGATCTATTTTCGGCTTCTCGCATCCAGTTTCTGCCAGCCTTCCTGCGCAAATCGTCACTCCACCGTGCCTGAGGACGTCCTACACTACGTTTGCCGAGACGCGGTCTCCACTCTAGAACTCGTTTACCCCAACGGTTGTCGGTTCTATGACTAATATGGCCAGCCCACTGCCACTTCGGCTTACTAATCCAGCGGGCTATATCGATGACCTTGCTTCTCTGACGGATCACCTCATTTCTGATGCGATCCCTCAGAGACACACCGAGCATAGCCCTTTCCATAGCCCGCTGAGCGACTTTGAGCTTATGGACCATACGAGCCGTCAGTGTCCACGTTTCGGGTCCGTATGCCATGACGGGTAGGACGCACTGATTGAAGACTTTCGTCTTTAGGCACTGTGGGATCGACGATGTAAAGACTCGACGTAGCTCACATCATGCTCACTACCTAAGTCTACATAATAATAATAATAATAATAGTCCTAACCACCGGTAGCTTGGACCCTGCTCCCGATACCGGCGGACCACTACTTTTTTATATTTTTAAATGTTTTTTTTTTTTAAGATATATTTAAAAATGTAAATTAGTGAGTAAGTAAAATGAATAAAGGGAATAATAATAATAATTTATTTCTCACCAGCATAGTAAAACAGGAGTACATCGTAAAAGTAGGATGTGGGATGTAGGACATGGTGAGATGTTGAACAAAATAGACCGGCTGAGTACCAATATTTTCCGTAAAGCAACTGCCTATCCTATATAGAGCAGTGGTGGCCGAGTGGTAACAGCCCCACTTACGTATCGTAAGTCGCGAGTTCAAACCCAGCCAGGCGCATTACTTTGTGCAGGTAACTGATTTCATCACCACTGCTCTTAAAACGGTAAAGGAAAACATCGTGAGGAAACGGCATGTCCTAGAACCAAAAATTCGAAAACATGTGACATTCACCAACTCGCACTGGGCCCGTGTGGTGGATTACGGCCCATTCCCTCTCCTAGAGAGGAGGCCTGTGTCCCAGCAGTGGGGACATTAAAAGGCTGATTATGTATGTTATGTAACTGCCTATCAGGCCACAATTCTCTAGGCAGCACGATACTTCAAGCTACGTCACTAGCTTTCAAAAATAATCACGCTAACAAGTATCAGTCTCAGCGAGTCAACATTACCTGTGTTCGCTACACTGCTCGCTCTACACTCGATGGCTTCGCACATTGTGTGGACAGGTGTCCATCGTGACGTCACACGTCATCGGACATGAGAGAGTGCTAGTGATGGAAGGGAAGCTTGTTTTGGGTCTAGAAACCAGAAATTATCGGAAACTTGCCAGCGGATTTGCCCTCTTGAAGGTCGAATCTAGCCCATGCAGATTTTCAAACGACTTCTAAGAAAAGAGGTTCTCAATTCGAATGTATTTTTTTTGTTACCTCATAACTTCGTATGATGACCAATTTTGATGATTCGATGATGATTGATGAAGAACAGAGATGATAGAAAACGGAACTCTTCAATAAATAATACCAAATCATTCGGGATTGCTGAAATCGCATGTTTGTTTATTTTTTACACCAAAGTGTAAACAATAGTACGTTTAGGTGGGGGGTGTACCACTAAAAATAAAAAATAAAATACTTTTTAAATTTTTTTACTTTTTCTTATAATTTAATCTATGCTCAGAAATATTTTTACTTCAGGTGTGATTGATTTACAAACACCCAAATATATGGACTTAATAGGCTTAGTAGGATATAAAACTCACATAATTTATAAACAAAAACTAGTATAAACCTTGAATGTGATTCAGTACTTACATCCGCTATTTTAAACTGCTACCTATTGTAATTTTTTAGGTGAAATCAATCAAATTAAACTGACAACTTCACACTCAGAAGTCAAGCTTGCGACCATCTCCATGACATGTCTGTTTAAATGTGAGTGAACCAAACAGAAGCAAATCTCTGTCTATCCCTATAGGTCATACAAGCGTGAAGTTGTATCGATGATATCACTCTCGCCAACAGCGTGACGTCAAATGACGTAACACGTCAATACGTCAGTCCAGTGTTGACGCATGATACGCGTCTGACGTGACTGACATTATCGATGATATCCGTAACGCCCTTCCTTGCAAACAATATCCACCTAACTATGTTGCACAATACGAATTCGAGATTATATCATGCGATTATTGCTACCATCTCAGTTCACTTCAGTATTGTGTGTTTTAAGTCGATATTACAAGCTTTTATTTAACTTGCAATGTACATGTACATATGTGTGTTTGTTCGCTTGAAATTTTGCAACTCAATTTTGAAGCAGATATCTTCAACAAATTGAGCTGAAATTTTGTATACTCGTACAAGGTCAATTTGTATAAAAAAATGCATGGTTATGTAATTGTGATTATTATGTACGAAATTATATGAAATCGACAAAAAAGAGAAAACACAGCAAAAAAAAATTAAAGAGCTTTGCTTTATTGCATTTTATATGCTTTATTCAGTTGAACTTTTCCTAAAACAGTGCATCAGTTCCATATTTCGTACTCCGCCGATATATTATCGGCGGAGTACGATATGGAACACAGATAATAAACACTACAAGTGAGTAAAGGACAGCCAAATTGAAAAAAGCTTTAGGTATTTTCTACCAGTCGAACTGATTGTGAGATCGGTGCAAAGACAAAACACGACAGGTGCAAAATAACCTAAAAATACTCATTTAATTTCAAAAGCAACGTTAACGTCCAGATGAACAGTATTGTTTGGTTAAATTACTTTTAATTAAACAGCTTGTTTAAGTTTGGCCATATGCAGAGATATTTTTTTTATTTGTATTTGCTTGGTAATTATAAACCATTTAAAGCATTTTATTTTAAAACTAGCTTCTGCCAGCGACTTCGTCCGCGTGGAATAGTTACTTTACCCCCGATTTTGAAACTCTGAGCCCGATCGGTTTAAAATTGACAAAAGATAGACATATGCTGTTTCGGGATATTTTTTAGATAATTTTATGTAGAACATTTCCGTAATACATGATTTCTATGTAACTTTAACCATTAAGGCTACACACGCGACGGAAGCTTAAAAAATGGAGTAACTTCTCCCGTTTTCCCAACATTTTCCTTCACTGCTCGGCTCCTATTGATTGTAGCGTGATGAAAAGTATACTATAACCTGCCCAGGAGTATGAAGAATAATTGCACCAAGTTTCGTTAAAATCGGTCGAGTAGTTTTTGTTTCTATAAAGAACATACAGACAGACAGACAGACAGACAGACAAAAAATTTACTGATTGCATTTTTGGCACCAGTATCGATCACTAATCACCCCCTGATAGTTATTTTGAAAATATATTCCTTGTACAGAATTGACCACTCTACAGATTTATTATAAGTATAGATGTATTAAATGTGAGTACCATGGAGCCATTTACATACATACATATGTGTTTACTTTGTGGCTTGAACTAAAATGGCAGTTGAGAGTATGTCATGCTCGCTCAAATGTCTCGCTAATAGTGCCGCGTACACGCGTCATGATTGTGAACGGGCGCCGTCGGTTGAGACTGGTCACCTCTTAACTGCCACTGACTTGTTTTCTATACTTTGAACTGTTTTTATAGTTTCCTTTTTTTTCTTTTCATTGTCCCCACATATAGAAGCGACCAAGGATGTAATCAAGGTTATGTAATACAGAACATGATTTAAAAGAGTGTCCGTGGAGTTTCTTGCACGTTCTTCTCCATAGAGATCTACACTTTGGAACGTGCAGATAGCTTCACCTCTTTCAACTGACCGACCTTGACAATTCAAAAGTGCTTGTAAAGAGTTTAATTGAAATAAATGCTTTGAGTTTGAGTTTGAGGGTAAGACCCTCTACATTGATTTATTATTCTTCTGTTCATCTTGTTCACATGTTACGTGGACGGTGGACCTGAATATGATGTTCAATGAGTTCTGATCGTACTATGTAGGTACCACACAGATCTTTCATCAACAACTGATCAGTAAAACTCTTTGATCAATAGGTCTAAATAAAATTCAGTTTCTTCTATACCGAATCATTTATTAACGTACCAACATAGCTAAGATATACTAATAAATTGAAGCCTAATCTATCGCAATGGATGATTATAGAGCCCTTGTTTAGAACATGAAAATATCCCAAGAAGGCATGTCACAGACAAATTAACATAATCATAGGAATTGTGTTTTGATGCGGCGAACAAAAAATATCAGATGACATGGTGTAAAGCTAACGATGCCAACATATTCGGGGATAAAGTTGTTACAAAAATGGTCGAAGCCTTTTCCTGTGCACCTTTGAGGCGGTGCAATTAAACATTTGTATCGGTGTGAAGTTTCGGATCACAACATCCAATTCAGGCTCTAAGAGTATAAGCTTCAGTAGGAGCTGCAGATGTTTGTCAGACTGCACCTCTGCCGGACTTAACAGGCTCTGCTTATTCTGCACCTGCAGAGTGACAGAGACGAAATAAGTTTACACTAACCTGATAAATATACCATCGGTGTCCAAACTCACCAAAGAGTAGCCAAGTACGCGGGAGATATTATAATGCAGGCGTGCGTGCGCAAACACAGGAGCACTCTCTGTTCCTTTACCGTCACAGTCCAATGGGACAGCAACCCGACACGGCTGGAGAGATCTGGCGCAAGACCATCGGTTTTACGTGCTTACCGAAGCACGAGGTGTCACACCGCCTACTTCTGAACTCACTTTTTGACTGACTTGCGCTTGCGACTAAGAGACCAAAAGGGCAGCCATACTAAGTGCCCACTTACACTAGTTCCAGAGTAACGACGTGTCAAATTGATACGTACATTTCAAAAGATTTGAAGATCATACTCATCTCGTAGTATGTTAAAATTGGTTATGCAATTTGTTACAATAAGCTTCTGCGAACGGCCTCTCTCGCGTGAATATTGCAAATTATCCCAAGGGAACGTACTCCCGGGATAAAAAGTAGCCTACGTGATATCCCAGTCTATAATCTACCTGAGTGCCAAATTTCGTCTGGATCATGTGTAACAGAAGTAAGATTACCGTTGTGCCAGAAATTGAACTATCAAGTCAGAATCATATTGTATGTGAGCCTACAGCTATTTGGGTCGAATTCTCACATTTCCCTCGGCAGGTGGCTCCTCGTCAACGTCATTGTTTTCTTGGGACTCGGCTGGGTGAAGCGGACTCTCTGAGGACTCCTCTAACGTCCATTCGGCATCGGCGGCTTCCTTCGTATCGTCCTTACTGTAGTCTCGGCTCTTTAGAGTGCCTGACTTACTCTCTTTGCTCTGCTGGAACAACTAAACCAGTTAGTACTTAAACGGATTTGGAACTGTCTGAAGCCCTAGACAATTTGACATTTACACTTTGTCAAATTCACAAATTGTTGCAGATGCAAATGCGATCGTAGAAATCCCAAAATATTAGGGATTGATCATGTGTTATTTCAACAGCGTTTTACAATCCCATACATTTTTGTCGTTTAGACAATCGCCTTTGCCACGCTAGCAATGCTAGAAATTTACTTGTCAAAGTATCTGGTGGCGGTAACGAAAAACCTCTTTTGTCTTCTAACAAAAAAACCTCTCTTGTACATAAAATTTGATATATAAAGTAAAGTATAAACTCGCAGTAAGGTACAGATTCATTACTGGAAACAGCTCTGAGCCATGATTAAGAGGTATGCGAAAATGTCTTGCAGATGTCTACTGAAAAAGCAGGATCCTCCGACCAAACAGCTGTTGTGTCTGATAGGCAGCTGTCCGCTGCTTGTGATCGTCGCGGCGTCGTCTATGTTAACTAGATGCGGCTACAAAGATACTCACGTTTTCGTCGAGTGAGTCTGCAGGACTGTTGTCTCTGTATTCCCGGTTCTCAAATGTGATAAAAGGGCTCTCAGTCGACTGCTGTAACAATCAAATAAATTAGTGTTCGCCTTCCATTCTGTTATATTAATACTTCTCACCTGAACGAATAAATCAATTATGAAAGAAGAAAACAGTCAGGGAAAATGTAGCGACATCTAAAGGACTAGTGGTCTAGGCTAGCCTTTTCCTAACAATGTTGAGGTCGGATGCAAATGTATTCCAACATTTTTCACCCAACGACTACCTACCTGACCACAGCCCACTCATTGGATAACACGAGACCCCTTTTTTTTGTATGGGAAATCATCAAATGACCCCTCCCGCCCTGGGTGGAGCGGTAGGGAGTGTCAGACTCTTACTGACTAAAACCCACCCGTGTTCCTCTTGTGCCCTTTGCGTTCCAGGGCCGCGGTAACTCTTTCGAACAAATTCCGCAACCCTAGTAGGCACCGACCCTATGGGGCCCGTCCCTAACACGAGACCCCTTAAGAAGACTAGTGTGAGAAATTCTGATTTCTGTCTACCCGTAACGACTGTCTAGGATCTACAAATGATAGTTGGTTGCTGTGTTGAACGCAAGACAGTGTCTTATTCAATTTTATCATGTTCTTTCTCTATAAGTTAGGTTATGACAGGTTATATGAGTTTATATAATGTTGTTTTTTTTATTTTTGATGACTATGTAGGTCAATCTATTTTTACTTTATTGACTCAATCTACTCTTTACAATGTTTTATAATGAATTGATTTATGATAATTAGATTTTTTTTTATCCGTGTCATGTCTTTGCATACTGTTGTATAAATTCAAGTTCTTAAAACGCAATAGACAGATGTGTTGCTGGGGAGTTTGATGCGCCATTTCTTCTTCTCGCGTTCTTGCGTTCGGAAGTGGTGACGGGTGGGCGTTTTAGGGGACTGTCTTTATGTAAAATTTGACGTTCAAAAAGTGCTGTCTCTCGGCCTAGTTTGAATAAATGACTTTTGATTTTTTATTTTAAATCAGTATGCAATGCAGATGGTACCCCATTCACAGATAGAAGATTGATCCCTGAAGGTTCACCTGTGCGACGGTTAGTATTTAACAACAAGCCCTTGAAAATCATATCATGGTTAATACTGAAAGCTACGACAAAGCGATGTTGCTCTTTGCTTATTTTAAGAATAACTATTAACATTGACTAACAATACTCACATTTTTATCGGGTGTCCTCCTCGGGCTGCGTTGCCTATGGACTCGATTCTTGTGTGTGACGAACAGACTCTCGGAGGACTGGAACAACCGAACCACTTAATGTTAGACCTTCTGTCATGGACTCATGGTATATTTATGTATTTCAATCGAACAAAGAGGTACTGTTAGGGATATCTTGCATCAAACATTCTAGACCATCATTATTCATTTAATTGGAAGTAAATGATAAATGATAAATCATAAATGATTTTATTTTGTAAGTAGGTTGTAAAAAACACTTTTACACGTCAATCTTTTTTTTGGCCGTTATAAAAGTAGATGAGGCTGGTGTTTCCTAGCTGACTACCCTGAGAAGAAACACCGAAACAAACTCAGAGGTCAAGGTCTCTTTTGAAGTCCATACAATTGTACTGGTCAAATGTGTAGTAGATGCTGCTGTCACTATTTTTCTAAGTGCTCAGTTTCTGTTTGTTCCGGATGAAACAACATAGTTTGGTTAGAAATGGGAATCAAAACACATTTTTCACGAGACATGAATCGTATCTGCAAAGTAATTCAGCTTGATTGCTATTTCAATTGGCTGGCCCTCTTTCAGCTGTATTTTATTTTTACGTACAGGCCAATTTAACTGAACGGGAGCAGCACATCAAAGCCAACATCATCAGCTGTCAGTGCCGATATTCCAAAACAATGATGACACATTCCTCACAGGACAAAAAGTTCGGGTCGAAAGTTTCAGGAGTGGCGAACGTGTATCGGAAGACGCGCAGCTATACAAAGACTAGGTGGACTGAAGACCTGGTCTTCACTAGTAAACGGTCGATGGGGTAACACGGGGAGGCTTATGAAATGATGATGATGTTGGTGATAATGAGGAGCTCGTGGCTAAATTATAACAGCCGCACGGGTCGATCGTCTGGATAAGCAACGCTTGCCGAGGTTGGTCTGTGGATGGGTGACCATCTTAACGTAACGAGACTTCTCCGTGCCTCGGAAAGCACGTTAAGCCGTTGGTCGCGGCTGTCATTTGGAGATCTTTGGCAATCGTTACGGATTGACAGAAGCCAGAAAATCTGACACTAGTCTTGCCAAGATGTACCGTGTTCCCCAGTTAATGGGTTGTGGAGGTCTGGTAGGCAGCCGCTTCACGTAAAATACTGGTACTCAGCTGAATCCGACCCCAATATAGTTGGGAAAAGGCTAGGCTGTCGCGAATGCGAAGTAATATACAGTATAGGCTAGATAATAAAATATAGCTACAGATAATAACAAGTTAAGAAGTGGCGTGAGGTGGGAGCGAGTTTGGGTTAGTGCGTGGGGGACAGACGGAGCGGCTGCGCTCGCGTTACTTGGACTGGAGGCTCGGAGCTGGCGAGAGCTAGCAGTATCTCGGTGAGTGAACTTCCTTTATCTGAACGCATGTGTCTTCTGATCTACCAGATGTATAATTTTGATTTCGATATGTGTGTGCAGTGTTTTACAAGAGATCAGATCCATAAATAAAACCAAATCAGACCAGATTCAGATGAGAGGCTCGGGGTGGCTAAAAGGGGAGGTTGGAGGCCACTTTACCCCTAAAGTGGCCTCCAACCTCCCCTTATATATAGGGGGCTGTTCCCCAACAGCCCCCTATATCATTGCGATGATAATTCAGTGACAGTGCTCAGTAAACTCGATGTACCTAATTTCAGCGGTAGTTGGGTATTAATCATATCTTACCTAGGCATATCTTTGAGACACAGGTATTTTAGACTCAGATATTCGTCACTAAAAGGTAATTTGGCGACATAAGCAGATGATGATGTTGGTCGTGAATGACGACTCTTGAACTTGGTATATCTATGCTTTTCATTGGTGCCTTGCCTCTGCCATGATTTCACGATACTCACATTTTTGTCAGACGCTGCCATCGGGTTCACGTTGCTGCTTTCCAAGTCTTTGAGTATCATCGACAGACTCACCGAGGGCTGTCGAGACAACGAAACAAGTTACGAGTGTTTGACAATTGTTTTGCATGTGACAATTTTATTTTAATATGATGTACTTACCTAATGTTCTACTACACAATGTTTATTGTTTAAGAATAAATAAAATACAATATTGTTTAGCCTAAAAACGGACACTCACTCTAACAGGTTTGTAATAGAAAAATAACAATCCTTAGTAAGAGACGGTGAAGAAAATAGCAAATTTTATCATCATGATTTACAAAAGGACAACTTGCCAAGCAAATATGTTTAGTCAGTCATCAAGGTGGAGGAGCAGGACGCGATCAATCAAACTTGTTTATTAGTGTACAGGTACAAGAATACGTGATGAGTTACATAGGTAATGGGCCTGTGCCCTGCGACAATGGACGACTTACAAACTAGAACTACTACTGACTAGACACTATAAATATATTTCCACTAGCTGTCCGCGCAACTTCGTTTGTGTCACATTTTTCATGACTGCTCCGCTCCTATTGGTCTTAGCGTGATGATATATCACCTATCTATCATAGGCCTATAGCCTTCCTCGATAAATGGGCTATCTAACACTGAAAGATTTTTTCAAATCGGACCAGTAGTTCCTGAGATTAGCGCGTTCAAACAAACAAACTCTTCAGCTTTATAATATTAGTATAGATTACAACTAGCTGGGTTATTTAAATCACATTAGGTACTCACATTTGTGGCCGGCGCTTTTTTCGGCCGTGCAGTTCTGTGGTTGTTGGATGTGACTGTCGCAGTGCTAGGATGCAGCCTCCTGAGTATGATAGCCGGAGTCGCTGACGCTTGCTGTAACAATACCGTGAAACCTGTAGAGCCGAATCTATTGTACCACAAACGCGATTGTTGTAGAGAGGGCCTTGCTCGGAGTTTCCTTACCCATAATCAGCCTATTCATGTTCCCACTGCTGGGACACAGGCCTCCTCTCAAGGAGAGGGAATGGGCCGTAATCCAGCACGCGGGCCCAGTGCGGGTTGGTGAATGTCACGTGTCTTGGTATTTTTGGTTCTAGGATATGCCGGTTTCCTCACGATGTTTTCCTTCACCGTTTTGAGAGCAGTGGTGATGAAATTAATTACACAAAGTAATGCGCCTAGCTGGATTTCAACCCGCGACCTACAATTCGTAAGTCGGGGCCGTTACCACTCAGCCACCACAGCTCTATCTCTTCCTTACCTGAATGACGATATCCACAGGAGAACCAAAATTAACGACAAAGCCAGAACTATTGCGCAACCTAAATTACCGAGGGCGACGTCGTCAGGGCACAATGTCCGCAGAACAGATGGCCGATGGGGCAGGTCTGGAGTGGTGGACAAGGACAAGGTGGGCCAAAGACCTGGTGAATACCGCAGGAATCCGTTGGCTACAGAGCGCACTTGGGGATGCCTATATCTAACAGTGATTATCAATACTTGTCTATTGTTAGAGTAGAGAGTATGTTTAGAGAATAGACATTATACTGTACCCCATAATAAAAGAAAAACAAACATAAGTGAATAACATAACAAGAATAAAACTGTCGGGTTCACTCTAGCTAACACAAACAACGTAGATAAAACTAGGCAAAATAAAATGATTCAAAATTAAAATCATTTATTTCAAATAAACCAGAACTTATTAAAACATGAAGCTATTTCACCTTTGAAAGCGTACACCTTTTTGGAGGAAAAGAGAGCAACGTGTATGTAACTCCACGGAGAATATATTCAATCATTCTATGCTTGTTGCTTCTATTTGTGAAAAAAATGAAAACAAATAAAAAATCAACTGTAACATAAAAACTGTATAGGAAACAATTCGAAATACAAAAATTGAAATAAGTCAGCGGCAGTTAAGAGCTGCTGCCCTACCATGACGTCTTAAATCCATCAAGATTCCTGTGTCAGAGAGAGACGGAGTTACACGAGACGAATAGCACTATCCCTTTCCCTCACACACATCATGATGGATTTAAGACGTCATGGTAGGGCTTCTGTTCGTGAACATGACTCGTGTATCAGCACCAGCTCAATTATTTTGAAGTGTAAATGAATGATCTGACACGCTCCACCATCAGCGCGACGTTCCAGTAAGCACGACACACCCTCAAGTGCTCATGATGTGTAACTCACCCAGACGAAACAAACAGCTAGGAGACGCAACACTATGACTCTCACCATGTTGACAGAACTGGAACGACTCGCTGAATGAGACCACACACTCTACTGATTCATGTTATATACAGCAAGGATGGAATGTGACAGGTCATGGCTGACATAATGGACAATAGGCAGGAGCCTCTATTTACACATAAATGTAATAATATTGTAGGAATTCGCATAAATGTCGGTTATTATGCTAAGAGTACGTACTCCCGGGATAAATAAATAAAGTCATTTATGGCCCATGGCTTATTGACGAAGGTAAGGCGGGATAACAGTATCCTCATAAAGGGTGGTTAAAAAGTGGCTGACTTTTTTTTTCTTGTATAGTAAATCAATGAGTTCTCCCGCTCTAGACGGAGCTGAAAGGATTGTTATCTGAAAATCCCTTCCACTCCGTCCAGAGCGGAACACGGGTGGCTTTTAGTCAGTATGAGGCTTTTTACTGCGCTGCAGGCGTAAAGGGCAAGGGTAAGAGACACAGAAAAAAATCGGGGCGTTGTGTAGAGGCTTGGTGGGCGATTTGTAATTTCATCTACTGGGAGGACTCTTAGACTCCGACTGAGCTCTCGACCCTTTTTTTTTTTTTTTTTTTCTGGATGGGAAATCATCAAATGACCCCTCCCGCCCTGGGTGGAGCGGTAGGGAGTGTCAGACTTTTACTGACTAAAACCCACCCGTGATCCTTCTTGTGCCCTATGCGTTCGAGGGCCGCGGTAACTCTTTCGAACAAATTCCGCAACCCTAGCAGGCACCGACCCTATGGGGCCCCGTCCTCGGTGCTGACGGCTCCTTGTGACGCGCGTGGAACACAGCGCGTCGTCGACTCAACCTGGTATCGGACGGCGAGCCACCCACGCTCACCGTCCCAAGGCATCAGCCACTGCGCGATAGCACAGCGGCCGACTTTTCTCTGGAGGGGGCCGAAATGGGACCATTACTGGCACTCCATCTCAGCACCCTCCCGAGTGTTGGGAGCCGCAGCACCCGCAGCAGAAGCGGCAGTGGCGGCGACAGAAGCCGCGGCGGCGGCAGAGGCGGCGGTGGCGGCGGACCTCTTGCCCCTGGTCGGGGCGGATGGCGCGCAGGCCCTTCCCCCAGCCCAGTGCTCGGCCGGCTTGCCAGCAGCCGCACATGCACTGCAGTGCGGTGTGGCCTTACACGAGCCGGCCCGATGACCGGGCTGACCACAGCGGAAACAAAGTCCGCTGCGGTCCACCTCCGAGGGGCACATAGCTCCCGTGTGGTTGCCCACATGGCAGCGGTAGCACCTCAGAGGCCTGGGTTCTAGCAGTTTTACCCGCGCAGACACCCATCCCACCAAGAGCCTTCGGCCCTCCGACACAGTTCTGGCCGCCGTCACGGGGCAGCTCACCACAAGGGTTTGCATGCCCGTGTTGTCAGGCCGGAGGGTGCCCGCCTTGACGAGCTCGGCAGAGCACCCCCCAGTCCTGGCGACGGCGGCCACAACTTCCTCCTCCGTCACGGAGTCATCCAGGCCCACTATGCGCATGTCGATGCGCTTAGTCGGCCTGGACACCCGGACCTCGTCCGCGGGTAAGACCGCCCTCAGCCTTTCGGCCAGGGCGTCCGCTAACGGGCCACTCTCCGCTCCGGCGAGCTCGAGCTTCCGGGCACCGGTCAAGGTCCTCCTGACCCCGATGCCCCCGCTGATGCCCAGCTCTTGGAGGCTCACCGCCTCCTTCGCCCGCTTCAGTACGGCGAGATACGTCACGCCCCTCTGTTCCGCTTCCGGCTGCAGTGTGATCACCACAGCCGCGGATTTCGGGGCGCGAAGCCTCGCCGCAATGGCGTTGGCCTTCCGCCGCTGCCTCCTCGCCTTATTTTTGGCCGCTTTCGCGGCCTGCCGCTTCTTACCAGCAACCTGCCACTCGGCCTCGGCCGCAGGAGGGTCCGAGGGTGGGGGTGGGGGCGGCTGCGGCGCCACTGGCGCAGCAGCCTTAGCCGCTCTCCCTCCAGCCTTCCTCCTGCCCCTCTTCGCCGGGGCCGACTTGCTCGTCGCCGGCGTCGCAGGCGCCGGCGCCACAGGCGCTGACGCGGCTCCCGCCTTGGCCTTCGCCTGGCCGGACGTTCCCGGGCCAGCAGCCACCGCGGCTGCGTACGAAGCCGCCTTCTGCTGTCCCGGGTGCCTCTGTGCCGCCGCCAACGGGGGACGCCGGATCATGTCCTCCAGGACAGAGACCTGCCTCCAGAAGGGAGCCAGCTCCTGCCGCACCAGGCTCCGCACCTGGCTCAGCACTTGGCTCCCCTCCAGCGCCGCCGGACTCGGCCCCCCCTGCGGCTCCTCCGAGGCCGCTCTGGCCATGCCAGCCAGGTCCCTCCGGAGCGACTCATTCTCCGCAATGAGTCGCTCCGTTACGGCCGCGAGGCGGGCGACCTCCGCCCGCAACTCTGTCGCCTCTCCGGACCCGCTGACGTTGGCCGCCGCCGCCGCCATAATGGAGGCTTTGGCCGCGCTAATGGCCTCCCGCTTGGAGGACTGCTTCCTCTTGAAGGCCACAGCGCGGATCGCGGCCTCCACGACCTCCTCCAGCTTGGCCCTCTTCTCCTCGGCGGTGGGAGGCACCTCTCCCGGGGGCTCCGAGTCGTCGGAGTCGAGAGGAGGCGGACGAGTAGAGGGAGCCCTGCGACCGCTCCCCCCAGGGCGACGCCCTCCACAGCAGCCCCCCCTCCTCTGTCTCCAGAGCCCGCCGAGCTGACCGTTACTAGGTCAAGTGCAGAGCCAGAATCTGACCCTGCACCTCCCCGGCGCTCAGGCGAACTCCCCGCATCACAGCCGAACGCCATCAGCTCCTTGAAGGACGCGGATCCGGATGACGTCGACTCTGAGCCTCCTCGGCTCTTGTTGCCACTGGCAAGCGGAAGGTCTTTGTTGCCCACCCCATAGTACGAAGGGCAGCCCGCCGAAGCGGGGCGGGATTCCCCGACCGCTGAGCAGTCGGGACCCGCCTGGGGACTTATTTTACAGAGGCCTTTATCCATCGTGTTCCTTTTAAAGGGTGCGGTCCCTTTCTCCTCCGCCCTTTCTCCCTCACAGGGCCTCTCCTCCCACCCGCTCACTGCCTTCACAGCCACGTCTGATGAGCAGACGCGTACCAGAAGGCAGTGAGCGAGTGTGTCTCTCTTGGTCTGATCCCTCACTTGCGACCTTCCGGCATGAGTGGCTCTACCGGGAAAGCTCGCAAGATCATTGGGACACTCAAGCCCCACCACGACGACAACGTGGAGACACATTCGGTGGGGGAGCTCTCGACCCTTGGCTACAACTTGTGAACATCAAGTAATATTAATTAAGAGATTGCTCAAAATTACTCGATTCGATATTTCTCTTCACGTAAATCATATATCTGTCGTTTTATTTAATAAATAAGATAAAAATCATGGCAATCGGTAGCTCCGTTTCGAAATGAAAGTAGACACAAACAAACAAATAGAATGGCAACAGGCACACTCACGCATTTTAATAGTTACTAATATTTCTAGATAGGAAATTTTCGTAAATAGTAGACCGCGGGCAATCAGGTTTAGCAAGCTTTTGTTACATAGCCCGATTTGTGCACACCTGTATAAATCGGCTGATCATAGAATACTTATTCTTACTAGTTGAGTACGATTGAGCGTCGAATGAGATAAACGCGTTTATGCATGTTTGTCTTATTCCTGTCAGCGCGTGCTGCTTGCGCAATCCTATATAAACAAGGTAAAATATTTATTTTTCATTTGCGGTATCGCGCGTAATAAATAAGCAGCACTTAAGTTCGACACTTACTTACGTATTTCTCAAAACAAAACAATGTCGGAAGTAAAAAAGAAGAGTCAGCAATACTGTGCGGAATATATTAAATTCGGATTCATTGAAAATCCCACGATCCCATCGTCGTCGCCTTTGTGCCTTCTATGTCTAAAAACATTCAAGACTGTAAGATCGTTTGAATAAAATGCATCCAGCTAAGAAAGACTACAATGTAGCATATTTTGACTTTTTTTTTCTGGATAAAAGATCATCAAATGACTTCTCCCGCTTTCGGTGGAGCGGAAGGGAGTGTCAGACTTTTACTGACTAAAACCCACCCGTGATCCTTCTTGTGCCCTTTGCGTTCCAGGGCCGCGGTGACTCTTTCGAACAAATTCCATAACCCTAGCAGGCATTGACCCTATGGGGCCTCGTCTTCTTCGCTGACAGCTCTTTGAAGCGCGCGAGAACACGACGCGCCGTCGACCCGGGCCTGGTTGCTATCGGACGGCGAGTCACCTATAGCTCGCCATCCGCAGGCCCGCGCCTACGGTGGCTGTGAATCAAAGTCAATTCATTTATTTCAACTAGACCATTAAACGGCACTTTTGAACATCAAAAAATTTGAAAATAAAAATGTGTCTCCAACTACTCCTTAAAGAGGGGATTTATCGCCGCAATGGTGGCGTTCTCAGAAAGCGGCAGGCCTGGACGGACAGATTTGTCGAAATGTCTTGGACGCAAACATTTCTTTCTTTTCTTTTCTTTAAAAAAAATAACTTTGCCCCACACTAGGAATTTCTCCTGTATCGTGGGTGCGTTACAAACATATAAATTCACATACACAAACAGCCAGTAAAGGCCATACAAATATTTGTTCCGTGCGGGAATCGAACCCGCGGCACGCAGCGCAGCAGTCAATCGCTCAACCACTGCGCCAACCGTGCCGTACTGCTGAACTGTGAGCACTGTGATGAGGTGACCCGGTGGTACACTCCGCAAAAGAATATAAACATGCGATTTTCAGCAATCCTGAAAGATTTGCTATCATTTATGGAAGAATTCCGTTTCCTATCTTTGATCTTCATCAGATCTTCACCAAACTAGAAAGAAAATACTAAGATGCTCTTCCAAACCATCGTATACAGTTTTATATTTTTTCATTTTACATCGACAACAAAGAAGGAGACTATCATCAAAGTAGTAGAAGGCACGCATTATTAGGGATAACTCAAATACTAGTCGTCAAATCTCAATCAAATTTTATCACACGACAAGCACCAGATTTCGAATATAAAAAGAAGCATCAACATCGGGACACCAAGTACAAAGTTATAAGAGAAAATATATGTAAATCACTCCATGGGTAACTTCCACTAATCCTTAGCTCGCTAGTCCAGTTCAATTATGAGTTTAACCTCATCATCATCAACAGCCTGTTGCAGTCCACTAGACATAGGCCTCTCCAATTGCGCGCCACTTACATATATATATTTTTGGAGTTTAACCTCGGACAGCTGAAATTTCTAATAATAATAATTAAAAAATGATCGACCATTATGAATTTAGCAGATAACGAAATTTTAGCAAAATGACAGTGGGATCATGTTAGAATGACTTTATAGAAATAGCAGACTTGGGGCTCAGGACCAATAGCGCGTTCAGCCACTAGACTAGCAAAATATGAATGATTCTGTGTACGATCTCTCCCACCGACATTGTGACGAGACGCTGAACGACGCGACTCACGTCAGTACGAGCGTGCTGTTGACGCGGAATCACCGCTGACGCTGTTTGAAGTAATCGATGGTTTCAGTAGCTATCTTTTAGATAATTGCTGCATTATTATATACTAGTATTGTATATACTGCAGCTTAAATATTTTGGGTTAATACAGAAAATCTGAAATATGATTAGAATATTTATCAGCTCATTTGGTTTTCGGCTCCGGGTCAAAATCATTGATAATCATCTTTGATGATGAATCATCATCAATCATCTCGAATATAACCCATTTCAAAGAACGCACTTAATGACCAATCACTCTTTATGTACTTATACATCAGGAACTTAAATATTAATAATAGCTATAGCTCGTAAAAAAATCTTGGAATTGTATCGGTTTGCGTTTGTGGTTCGAAAACAATCGTGAAACAACTTGATTCATCAATTAGTTTCTTTTGTTTTGTTGTTTGAAGAATAGCAGCATTAGTTCGATAGTCTGTTTTATTGGATTTGATTCAAATGCTAAAAGACCTAATTAGCATTTAGTTTTAGTTTTCATATCAACTTTTCCGATAATACCCCGAGGAACTAGAGCCGATGAAATAGGTAGCTAGTCTTAAGAGGAATTACAATAAAATCGCCGCACGAACCAATAGCATCGACATCTACTCTAACTCCTTCCGTCAATACCGGAGGACACTTTTTGCCACCACAGAGTCTCAAGACGTCTGTGCGACATAAGGCACCGCGTAATCAATTGCATCCACTTCCATTTTCTCTTTACTGTTTCAATTTTTAATATTATTTATTTACTTTGTTTTAACATTTCTGTATTTTTACCTGCTTAATGCACACGGTCAATTTGTTATCTAATTTTTTGTTAAACTCATTTTACATTTTTTAATCTGATTTAATTTAATTTTTATTTTTTTATTAATGTACGTTATAATTTTTAATTTAATTTGTATAAATTTAATCCCACTACAACGTCCAAGCGCCGCGGCGTCTAGCGTCTTAAGCGTCCGCGTCTCAAATTACGCTTATCGTTTTTACGACCGCGCCCGACCCACTTAACATAAACAATCACTGCTGATAAACTACTTAAGCTACACTCGAACTGTAAACACTCACGGCAAGCTCAAACACTACAGAATGTAATTTGATTACAAGTAACTCATTCAAAGTAATAATAAATGATGATATTTAAGTGTAAAGTTGAGGAAATGACAAAAAATGTCGTATTTATTTTTTGTTTCGAGTTTTACAAGAAAAGTATAATAGTTTTTGCCAACAATTATTTTTTATTATAATAGTTCATTATATACCCTTTAAAATGACATACATAACTCAATATGAATATTTAGTTTTCTGTCATGAAAAAATAAACTTTTCAAAAGGTCCCCGTACCTCGGGCGACATAAAAATGTGACAAGGTGGCTTTAATTATCGTTTCTAGACCTCATTTCAATATATTTCGTTTGTAAAAGGCTAATAACGTGTTTATAGTGAAGTAATGAGAATTTAACCCAAAAATCCAATTAGAAAACATTGTAAACCAATAAGATGCAATTAGAATCTTATAAGGATGATTCAGAAAAGAGAAAGTTATGTGGTCAAAATGATCATATAACATTCCAGTTAGATTATTCTATGTAACCGTTTCGAAATTGTCGTAGTAATGCATATTTCGTAAAGAAAATATCTTCACGTTTAATTTGATGTACAATAACAATAGAAATAAGGTAAGAAAAACAAAAAACAAACCACATTTTGTTAGGAGCTCCACACAATAACACTTTGTTTACACAAAAGTCGAACTGTCACTTTCACTTTTTTTTTTCTAAATATTGTGTTGTAGTTCCACAGACAAAATTTATTCTGACGGTTGGCAAATTTAATACCCTGCCTTTTAGCAATACTCGACTAAACGACTATCGCCCGACTTTATCAGTGTTTACGTTTAAAGTGAACGATATCGTTTTGGGGACTGTAGTCCCCACGGACAGGCAAGGTAAAAATCATTCTGGTGACTAGAGTCCCCATGGACGTTTGAGTGGATTGCTATCGTACTTGACCCTTTATTATTCTGAGAGTGCTGTGTACTTCTGTAAGTGACGATCTCACTATGCCTAAAACTGTGTGTAAAAATAACACACAGTTTTAGGCATAGTGAGATCGTTTGTATGTTTTAGTGAGTAAGTCGTTGAAGTACCATATATATAAATAAATAAACAAAAAGTCCCAAAGTCAAAACGTTTATTTCAATTAGGCCATTAAACAGCAATTTTTAACGTCATCATTAAAAGTTATCATAATTAAGTGACTCTAGCGTCCATTCGCAAAGGCAGATTCTTATGGAGAAGAACGGACAAGAAACTCCACAGTTGCTCTTTTCAAATAAATGCTTTACAATATTTGGTATACAAAAAATACTTCATTATTATATGTGAGGACGATGCACCAAGTATACTAGTTATAGAACCAAGTATTACCAGCAGAGGTAAACTTCTAAATAAGCCCATAGTACTCACATATTTACAAATATTGAACCAGTAGGCGAACATAAAAAAGTACAAAGCACAAAAAAAATGATAATCCATACATAAATCAACCAGTTTGATTTTGTCTACACCCTTGATTGCCCTATGGAGCAAGACCAGCATGTTTCCAAGCATTCTTATCCTGAATGTAATCTTCTAATTTGTAATATGCTAGTTTACAAAGGGTGCTTTTAATAATATCTATCTATATCTTTTAATATATAATCACAAATTTTACTAAACAAATGTCGATTTTTCATTACATACAGAATATTTTCATAGATGAATTGGCAAGGGACTAAAAGGAGTGCTGGAACATTTTTTCTTTATAATTTCACATATACTTTCTTAAGGATCTTACATTTGTCATTCCAAAAAGTTTAAAATAAGTGTTAATTAGTCATTTTTTTTGTTTTTCTATTAATAAGTTTCTAGAAGTTGAATTTTTTGTCGTAAATTTTTTACTGACCTGTTAAATATCATAAAAAGATCTTTAAATAACTTATTTTTTTCATTTTGTCTCTAATTCAAAATATTGTAATTTAAGAACTATTCTTCAAGTTAAACACAAATTTGCTCTAAATATCATTGAAATAGTAAAAATCAGCTACGGTTTAAAATCCGGGTAATTATGACCCACCATGCATGCAGTTGTTGTAACTATTTACTACCATGTTGACGCCGGGTTAAATGTATAGTGGCTTGAGTTAACGAGGTGACCTTCCATGTATGCTGGCAGTTGCATGTCCAGTTCTAGGTCCATGATCTGTTGAAAGAGTTGCAAAAGATGTGGGTCATCTCGAATGGCCGCCGCTGCCACCGAAAACTGACTCTGAAACGATGAGAGTTATTTGGAAAACTAGTTGATATTTGGAAAAGTTGTTGATATTTGGAAAACGAGTTGATATTTGGAAAACTAGTTGATATTTGGAAAACTAGTTGATATTTGGAAAACTAGTTGATATTTGGAAAAGTTGTTGATATTTGGAAAAGTTGTTGATATTTGGAAAAGTTGTTGATATTTGGAAACAAAGTTGATATTAAGAAAACTAGATTTAGTTCGGTGTATTACAAAACCTGCCGCGCATTCGTTAAAACTAGTCTGAAGCGATTTGATTCATACAATTAAGAAGATTTTTAATCTGAAAGTTTAATTCAGAATTCAAATGGAGCTGAGAGACACCTGGCAAGCCACATGATGATAGATAGAGTATGGGGGTTACCGTGCGGCTTCGAGGACGATACAAAGAAGAGTCCATATTCCATAGCAACGATGACACCGCCAGAAGAGCTCGTGGATAGATAATAAAAGTCGCACAAGGTCGCATTGCCAAGGGTTAAATCTTACTACCTACTGGGCTGTGAAGGTCAGATATACAGAAGCTCCATGTAAATTCATCTGCATCGGGTTATACTGGAAGCCGATCCCAGCATAGTTAGGAAAAGGCTAGAGGCTATAGCTCGGCAGGTTGAATGATGTTCTGGCAGGTGGCAGCTCTTGAACGCAGTTCAGGATGCAACAGAAGAAGATGCCTCGGGCGCCGGAAAACGCAGGACGATTCCCGGCCACCTACTGCGCGGGTCTGCGGACGGCGAGTTATAGGTAGCTCGCCGTCCGATAGCAACCAGGCCCGGGTCGACGGCACGTTGTGTTCCTCGCGCACCTCAAAGAGCTGTCAGTAAAGAAGACGGCGCCCCATAGGGTCAGTGCCTGCTAGGGTTGTGGAAATTGTTCGAAAGAATCTCCGCGGCCCTGAAACGTAAAGATCCCGGGTAGTTTTGTCAGTAAGAGTCGGACACTCCCTTCTGCTCCGCCGAGAGCGGGAGAACTCATTTGATGATATCCCATCCAGAAAAAAAAGTGTCCTGATTCTTTCAGTTTCATTGATGAAATAAGCTGGCGTCATGATACTCACATCGTTGTGGGGTGCTTTCAACGCGCCGTGGGCGTGGTAATCTTCGTACTTGAATGTGACAAACGGGCCCTCTGTAGACTGTTGTAACTGTCAAACAAATTAATGTTGTCTTCTGAATATATTTTGTTCTGTCATGCGCACACACTTCAGCTGAACTAGACGCATTAGAAAATGCGTCTAGTTCAGCTGAAATGTATAGTCACGGAAATGTGCTTCAATATCTAGTGTTCTAAGGAACGAGTCGTGTTGGTTTATTCGAATTAGCCCACGTTATAATACCTAATGTACCTCCAGCATTTACTAGTATCTTTTTTAGTGTTTTCAGCCCCGACTGAGCTTTCCAATATTGTTACCAGACACGTTTATTCAGTTTCAGTACAATATAAAGTGTGTTAACGAGATCAAGTAATTATAAAAACTCGCACTAAGGTGTCATACTAATAAAAAGCGTTAATGGCGCAACGACGCATTCGTTTTGGCAGTGCAGATGAACGCGCCTATCGCATGTTCGTCTGATGATCGCTTCCTACTAAGACAACGCCTGAGGCCAGAGTATCATTACTGTCCTCTGTGTCTGCATACTCACATCTTCGTCGGGTGCTTCCGTCGTGGTGACGTCGCTGTCGTCCTTCAGTGCGACCGTCGAGCTGGTTGAGGACTGCTGCAACAACCACACAACTTAGTGTTACACCTTCTATTCTTTCATACGTGTGATGATAAATTATATTTATTTTGTAAGTAGGTTAAACATAACAGTTTTACACGTCCAATATTTCTTGTCATTTTAAGCTAGATGAAGCCGGTGTTTCCTATCCGACTACCCTGAGAAGAAACACCGAAACAAACTCAGAGGTCAAAGTCTCTTTTAAAGTTCATACAATCCGCACTGGTCAAATCATATGAGAACCATGTAGGTTAATGTCTGAGGTAGCCTTTTGAAGAAAGTGCCACACAGATTTGAGTGGACCTGTCCAGACAGTGCAAGCATTTGTCCCGTACCGTGTAGCTCAAACTTAAGACTTTAAGGAGCTCAACGATTTGACGAACAATACCATAGTAAGGAAATTAGGGTAGGTGATGATGCCATCTAGCTATAGCGATCACATTCATTGGCTCCGCACGGTGATGGCGAGATGTGCTGCTCTGTTATGTACCCTCATGTGACTGGCTTAACCTACTATGGCCGAAATTTCAGGGCGCATTGAGGTACATGTCAAAACACCATGGATAAGATGATATAGCTCCGTTGGTCTCGTGTTTGCAAGTGCGACTACTGAGCATAGAGAATTCGACTATTACGAATTAATTTATCTGAAATAGCTCGGAGTTTAGGAGTCGGTAGTGCCACACTCCGTGTCTAGACAAACACCTTCAGCCGTTGGGCCTGCGCCTGATCTCTCTCCGACTGTCCCATCGGATTATGAAAGTGATAAAAAGTCCATGCTGGAAATCGTTCTGGAGGACTGTAAATAATACCAGTCGGTGGTCTAACTACCAGGTTGTCACGTTTGTGAAATCGTACGATACGCACGTTGTCGCCGGGAGCGCTGGTCGTGCTGGCGTTGGTGAGGTTCTCAAGTATGACCGTCGTACTCGTTGTGGTCTGCTGTAAAAACCAAATAACTTAGTCATTCTAGTTGTTACCTGTGATCCGATGAACATCAAAATTTTTATCTCCGAATTTTAAGAGCAGAAACTTTGAGAAAAAATTAAATAAATAATTATTTTTACTTTAAGATTAAGAAGGCCATGCTTTTAAAATAACAAGCTAAAATATAAGTGGTTTGCGTCAGCTTCTCTGCGCGCGAGTGTCACGCGCACGAGGTGGTATTAGTGTAACGCTGTTTCCATACTCACGTCGCCGCGTTCGGCTTTCTTCGAGATGACGTAACTGAGGATCCGGTTCCTGAGTCTTGCATACACACTCGCCGAAGACTGCGGTTGCAACTAAACAAAATTAAACATAAAAACTAATCTGTATAAAAAATTGTACCCGTCGAAGAGCACTATAGGTACGCCTGGTTAGTAAACAAATGTTTCTACTCAACCCAATTAAGAACACCTTAGCTGTAAGATTAGAAAAATAGATCTCATACTTGTTGTCATTCAAGAGGAATTGCCACCCTGGTAGAGTGCCATATAGATCTACTTATTTTTAAGCCACGTTCGCATTCGCAGGTCAGTCGCTATCTGTCAAAAATGTTCGAAAATTGTGGATTTTTGGACAGATTACAACTGAGACTGAATGCGAACGTTGCTTAAAAATTTGTGTAATTTGACACTCTGCACTCTCTTTTACACGCTGGCTATGTAATAGATACATATACCAAGTTGATATTTTCATTTCATAAGATCTATATAATTAAAGTTTTAGTTTAGATAAAATGTTAGTACACATTTTATTTAAGTTTCAAGTTAAATTATATTTATTTTGTGAGTAGGTTGTAAATAACACTTTTACACGTCAAACTTTTTTGCTCGCCATAAAATGAAACTCTTTCTATTGTTACCTATACAGGTAAATATAATAAATATAGTAGTTGTAGTAAATAATAAAGTAGTTGGTTAATTGATTGATTAACTAAATGTTAGACCCGTTATTCTTTGATAGTAATACGCTTATACTAAACTAATAAAAGCAATCAGAGAATTATGTACCAACATCTAGCAGTCTACTGAGCCTATGACAATATAGACGTCACCAATCTTTAGTAAAATAAACGCAATTCCTGAAAAGGGGTCATTGCAATAATCAGTACGAACATAATTTTTACTACGGGGATCAACACTGAAATCGCTGAAAAAAATCAACTGATCAAAATTGTACGTATAACTCGACTCGTAGTGAACTGCTGATTTTGGGGTTGTGTTCATAGCGCAGGTTGTTCATAACGACCAGTAGTACACATACAATGACCCCTTTTGAGGTGATGCGTTGCGGGGTTGCGTTTTTTTTTTTGCGTTTGTCTACACACATTTTTGACGGGTACACTCTTTGGCCTCGGGATGCTGTTGTTTTGATTCTTGAGTATCAGTGTATCGCTCACTGTGGGCGGCTGCAACAACCAAACAACTGACGTAGGTACGTTTGAAAGTTTGTCAATAAATAGCCAGTAAATATTTTTTATTTTAATTCCAGAAACCAGACGTTCAAGTCAGAATCAGATTTTATACAGGTCTATATTTTTGGCTTTCATAATTGACATACTATCTAAGATTATCTGTAAAATATTAATGCTTGTAATAGACTGATAAAGAGAAACAGTATGAGTGTAAAATACACACAGCTTTTTTAATTTTAGTTATGTAACGGTTTTTGATGAAAATAATAATCAGCGGTTTATTTTTTGGTTATCGAAAATGCCGACGAAAATTTCCAAACCTGGAGGATCAGGAAACATGAATGCTCTCCCCGTTAATCTTACAGTCTGTAACTCATGCTATGGAAAAAAAATGTAATCAGTTAGCATTCAGATGGTAGGCCTGACTGTACAACAGAAGAGTCTCCGTGGACGCTAGGCAGGCTATTGCAACACTGAACTACGATACTCACAATTGTGGTAGAGGCTTCCTTCGGGTCGACTTTGCTGTGGTGTCGGTGCTTGTGTGTGACGGTAGGACTTGCTGAGGTCTGCTGTAACAACAACATACTAAGTTAATCCTAGCCATCCGTCATCTTGTCGGTCAAAGATTCTTGTTAGAAGAAACTGCACTGACTCGTGGCGATGATAAACTTTCTTCTTATGTAATCTATTTCGAGCTCTTGAATTTTTCGCAATGAAACAATTTTTAAGACTTGTCTTTTGGCAATCTGGACTGAACTAAATCAAATACTTCAACATGTTAAAATACAAACTATGAAAATGTATTTTTGACACTAAAAAATAACTGGAAAATAAGGATGTAGAAAATAATGAATGGCAGGTTCACTCTTGCATAATTTCTAATCTCAACATCGTTAATAATAATAGTGTTAGTAAAACAATTAAATGTTATTAATATAAAACCAGTGTACTATATTTGAGAGAGCGTTATGTGCACAGTTAGATTTAAACAACAATTAAAACGGCTTCAAATACGAGTAAATTTAAGTGATTAATGTAAATAAGAAACAAATATGGGCCTAGAGTTGTGCCCTGAAGAACACCTATTGATTGTTATTACAAATCCTCGAGATTTTTTCTGTTTACATCAACTCTCTCAATTCTATTACTCTAGTTTGAAATCAGAAGCCGTCCCGGTTTCTTCAATGGTGATGATGTGATGAATGAAACTTACACCAACGAGGCACACAGACACGAGAAACAACCCAAAGGCTCCCGACATGATAACGTCGTGTCAGGGAATGAAACCAAACGCTCTACTGGTCAATGTTATATACTGCAAGCATGGAATGTGGTGGGTCATAGTAACATAATGGACAATAGAAAGATATCTCCATTACTTTAAACTTACGAGTAATTGTAATAATATTGTAGAACTAGCTTTTGACAGCGGCTTCGTCTACGTACATGTCGGCAGTTACCCGAAGGCAACGTTCATCCGGGAGAAATAAATAAAATAGCGTTTTTCAATCCAGTCATGCACGTTGTTCCATCCAGACTTTCACATTTATTATACCAGCTTCTGTCCGCGGCTTTGCTCAAGTAATAATAGTTTTACTAACCCAAGACATTCACCACCCCATAAAAAAACTTGAGAAACGAGAAACAAAGTGTTTTTTTTTTTAAATCCAGACGCCGACTTACATTTACTTATTTATTTATTTTATTAGAGAAAACAAACAGTAGTATATTATTCGTGTACAAATAGTTCTTAAAAATAAAATTAAAGAATATACCACACACTACATTTTCCACAGATTACAAAAAAGAGATACTAAATCAGTACGCAGACATTTGCTGTCAAATCGTTATTCAGAAATCAAAGAGAGGTAGGTAAATCAAAATTAGATATTAACTGTAGCTAAGTAATTGTTAATGAAACGAAAGTAACAAATATCGGAATTTACACTCATAACAAGATTGTATGAAGTATTTTGAATATAAACGGTTATATTGATAAAGTAAATGTTTAGAATTGTTAGAAATGAGGTCACTGCTGCCTTACTTTCTGCAAGTTAGTAGCATCGCTATGCTCTGCGACTACATTGTGCTTGACAAGTTGAGTAAAGACCAACATCCTCCCTACCGCTCCACCGAGAGCGGGTTATTTGATGATGTTAAATCAAAAAAATACAGTGACAAATCGAAGTGATTTAACTCTAAGTTTTTGTACAGTATACGACATTTTACTGTTACATAAGATCCTTCCACCTTCACACAATTATACCCCAATCAGTATTCAAGCAAGTTGTAAAATAAAAGCTGTTTAACAGTAACGGTTTGAGTAGCTGCACCGCACAAAAGAAACAACCGATTAGGTCGAGTAAGAAGTAAAAACGAGTGTATTAACTCGTATCGAGTGGAATATCTTTCTCATTACCAGAGATACGCATCGGGGGCATTACCACACGAAAAGAATACAGAAGGACCACTTTGACGGAAAAACGGTGTCAGCTTAATCAAACAACGTCGCCAATGCTGAGACAAAAGGATCCACTCTGTTAAAAAGAGTGGGCTGTAATGGAATGTTCATGTTGGTGGATATCGCATGTCTACGAATTGTTTGATTTTAGTACATACCATTTTCTCCAAATAGTATATTTCAGAGTAGAGGTGTTATTGATTGTGATATTGAATATTATGCAAAATTAAGTGTCTACCGACGTTTCAATAATACAAACCTGAGTTCCAGCAACGGGAACATTATACTTAAGTTGCTGACTGTTGAATGCATGCACAAACAGAAATACCACATACAATCACAGAGACCCCGATAGGGGTACAAACAAACATTTGTAGACTGTACAAATGCTTGTTCCACATCGGAATTGGATCCGAGAACTATGGTGGAGAAACAACTCTGACAATCGATTTGTCGGTGTTCGCTTTCCGAATCATAACAGTGCGCCCGTATTCTGCAACAGAGTACCCAGAGATCAATAGTCCACCCACATAGCAACAGTGGTGTTTCAGCCCCATAGCTAGCCCGGGAGGCCGCTGTGCTATTGCGCAGTGGCTGATTCCTGGGGACGGTGAGCGTGGGTGGCTCGCCGTCCGATACCAGGTTGAGTCGACGACGCGTTGTGTTCCACGCGCGCCGCAAGGAGCCGTCAGCACCGAGGACGGGGCCCCATAGGGTCGGTGCCTGCTAGGGTTGCGGAATTTGTTCGAAAGAGTTACCGCGGCCCTGGAACGCATAGGGCACAAGAAGGATCACGGGTGGGTTTTAGTCAGTAAAAGTCTGACACTCCCTACCGCTCCACCCAGGGCGGGAGGGGTCATTTGATGATTTCCCATCCAAAAAAAAAAAATCCCCATAGCTAGCCGTACTTCGTCAATCAGTATTAAGCACCATGTGATGAAAGGTGAGTCTATTGTCACAAACCGGGCCAAATATAAACTCCGGGCTGTCTCATAAATTGCTCGTGAAAATCCAAAAATGCTGTTTAACCAGGAATCAAACTCAGGACTCTCGTTGAACAGTCACGCTTACTTAGTAAATTTGTTGTGAGCAAGACTTCGACTGATAGCTTGTAGAAGGCAAGCAGAAGCAGCAATGCGTAGGAGAGTCAAGCAATTTGTCGTCTTTCAGCAGAAATAATGTTAATGAGCCTTCTGCAATGACTTGTCTCGTAACGACGGGCAATGCGGTATCTGCCGGCGCGCCGGTGGATCCGGTCCTAACTCTGTGAGGGGGCGGGGCGGTTGGGGAACGGGCGGGCTATCGCGATCCGCGCGAAATCCCGCCATCAATACCGAGCCATCGCGATACCGCAGTGTAGAAATGTGCCGCTAGATGGCGCTGCTTTGTACTTTTACTTTTTTTTTTAACTTTTTTTATGTTTATGGTTTCAGGTTTCAATATTACTTAAAATTGTTTGAAAATAAATTAATACAGAGATCACATAACTATCATCTGCCTAGCCATTTCTCAACCATATTGGGGAAATAAATTATTTTCGCAACTAAAATAAAACGCAAGTCAATAAAAGAACTTATTCTTTGATATTTGTCGTCCTTCTAGCCGGGTTTCCTTGAGAACCAACTATAAGCCAAACCCTTCATTGTTTTCGTAATCATCACATGCAAAACGAGACGATCCTGTGATCTTAATAACATAAGTTAGTTTTTCTAAGTCAGTACAATACCAACCAAGAAACCCCAATACATGTCTAATGCGGTGCCCTCACAATACGCAGATGTCTCGAAGTAGCTAACACCGTTGTTATCGAGTGTATCGCTGTAATTAGCCGCTGATAGCCATCACACTGGCTATCGGTACTGACGAGTACAGCGCCCCTTTGTGTAGCTGTCGGTGCTAACAAGTACGCTGAGATGGATAGACAGATACGCGATAGGTAGGTACATACATACGTCAGAAACCGGTGTTTTTTAACCAACCACTTTAGATAAATAAAATGTCAAATCTTGAAGTCAAGAGTGAATTGGTTTCTTCTAAGCAAGCGTGCTCCATCGTCAGTATCGCTTACCATATTCAGGTGAGGTCGCGGTCAAACACGAGTCTATGAATAGTAAAATCTGACCAAATACGAGTAGGATTCGCGCGCACAGTGTTCCGAACGTTTGTCAATCATATTTTTAGAATGTTACTTTGAAACCAAAGACTTATTGTTTGTCAGTTTTTCCATACGGAGGTAAAACCTCAAAACAGAAAAGAAAGTAGAAAATATTAAGGAAAAAATAATATGAAGATTCCAATTTATCTTTGAGAAATAAAAGGTGAATCAGGTCGCCAGCTTCTAAGCTGCACCTGCTGCAACCATTACCCAAATAGCTTAACATTGTGTACACAGCGGCCGGGCGATATCGCACAACGAGCGCAGGGAAGCTATCGCCAGTCGCTGCTGAAGGAAACCGCCAATTTGCCGCCGAGTCCCGCTCCTACCGCTCCTGCCGCTTTACATATAAACTACTCCGCCAAATACATTAGCCTGTTTACTGATTGAATCCCTTTGTTTCCTATTATTACTTCTTGTTTTCTCTTTAGGGAGATAAATGGTTTGTGCGGGGGAGACATGTTAATATTGTCCCTTTGCAGGTTATTTTCACATATATTCGGGCGTTGCGGCCTAATCAAATGTCCTTAGTTTGGTATTGTTCGTCAAACCGTTGAGCTCTTAGTTCTCTCTCTCTCTCTTAGTTAGATCTAAGTTTGAGCTACACGATAACTGACAAATGCTTGCACTGTCTGGATAGGTCCACTCAAATCTGTGTGGCACTTTCCTCAAAAGGCCACCTCAGACATTAACCTACATGGTTCTCATATGATTAAACCAGTACGGATTGTATGGACTTTAAAAGAGACTTTGACCTCTGAGTTTTGTATCGGTGTTTCTTCTCAAGGTAGTCGGCTAGGAAACACCGGTTTCATCTAGCTTAAAATGACCAGAAATATTAATTGACGTGTAAAAGTGTTATGTTTGACCTACTTACAAAATAAATATCATTTTTCAGTTGCCTGGGACGTGGACGACCGGAATTCGTCCGAAACTCAAAAAATATTGATGCATATATTGTATATGAACCCGTTCATAATTGTGTGTGTTAGAGCCCGGGGCCTGTCACACCATGTTGTGAAAGACCAAGGCCCGGTCACGTCACGGGCACGGCCCACGGGCACGTTTAATTTTAGTGAGAACTAAAATTGCCGATCTAACGAATAGTATTTGAGTTATCCCTAATGATGCGTGGCTTCAATTACATTGATGTTCTCACTCTCACTTGTTGATGTAAAATGAAAAAAAAAAGTATACAATGGTTTAGAAGAGCATCGAAGTATTTCGAGTTAAAATAAAAAACTTTTTAACAATGTTTTTTTTGGTCGGTTGAATTTTTTTGTAAAAAAGTTTTTCTTTCTATTCTCAATGTATTTTAATTCGAAAGTACACCTTCTGTCTGCTGATGGGCTAAAGTTTAAATGAAAGCGCAAAAATGTAAGCGTTAGTCGTATGAGAGTAGTCGCATCAGCATAAAATGTGAGCAGCTAAGCCTCATGAGCGCTCATATCGCGCGCTAATCCTAGCACATGCAGCGAGTACGGACAGAAGGTAAACTTTATAAAACCAGAAGTGAGGTAACAAAGCCACGTTTCCGCCTTCAAGCAAGTCGCATGCGTTTATTTTCATTTCGATTGATGACATTTTTTTTTTTTTAAACGTGGCCCCACATTATGAATTTCTCCTGTATCATGGGTGCGTTTACAAACATATAAATTCACATACACAAACAGCCAGACCCGGAACAACTATCTGTAGGTCATACAAATATTTGTTCCGTGCGGGAATCGAACCCGCGGCACGCAGCGCAGCAGTCAATCGCTCAACCACTGCGCCAACCGTGTCACATTATGTCCCGACTGATAAAATCACAACTGTGTTTTGATCTAAATTGGTTGTTTTACTTTGAAACGTTGGTAAGGAAACCATAGCGATATATCAAGACTAGCAAGCGCCACCTATCGAGCCTGCGAAACTATGTTATTTGCGTTTTTAATAGTTTAGTTAAACTATTAAAAACGCAAATAACATAGTTTCTTCAATAACAGTATTGATAGAACTTCTGTAATATCTTGCTTGGTGTGTTTACATAAAGGCTCACCGTAATAAAGTTTGTTGTGAAAAACTTTAATGTTTGTAGATTTAAACTGATACACAGAATAGGTTCAATGAAGCCTCTGTTCTCTACTTATGGCGTCTTCAAAGATGAAGATTTGAAGATTCCTTCTATCTGCCAATAAAAATAAATTGCTATTAATTAGTTTATAGTTAACTATAATATCAGTGAGGACCCCTGGCTATATAACAATAGCGAACGAGTTAATATCCCCCTTTTTTTCTGGATGGGAAATCATAAAATGACTTCTCCTGCTCTGGGCGGAGCGGAAGGGAGTGTCAGACTCTTACTGACTAAAACCCACCCGTGATCCTACTTATGCCCTTTGCGTTCCAGGGCTGCGGTGACTCTTTCGAACAAATATCCCCTAAGTTAAACAATGGTGAGTGGGTGACCTGACCGACCATACAAAGTCGATTTTTTCGGTCTTTGACAGTCATATCGGGTAGCCAAAAACCGTTCCTGGTAATGGGTATTACCCAGTTACTGGGTGATAGTTAAACAGTTAGGCAGATTGATTCATTTGAAAATATCAACCAAGAGTGGTAGACTTCCAGCTTCGACCGCAAGCTTTACTTGACCTTGAAGATCGGCGTGCGCCACGAACTTCTCGTCAATACTTGGTTTCCCACGTTCAATTCAGCTATTGTAAAATCCTCTTGTCGCCCAGTATATCCCCTTATTACCATTCGTTACGTTTTCATCCCCCGTCCTCTCGGGGCCGCGCGTCTCACTAGATGTAAGCCGCGTGATAAGGGTCGCGGCACAATTGAAATGTTTACAGCGCTGATAAGTGGGAGATACTCTGACAGCCGCTGGACTGCTGGAACGAGGGAACGCGACGATTCGGGAAAAATGCTATTGATGGTAGAAAAGTGTAGATTTCAGTATATACATACATACATAGTATATTTCAATACTAATCTAATAACAACACATAAAAATAAACTAAAATCCACCTAACATGGCATCAAAAAATTCGTCCGCATCGCTATCGACTGGAAGTGAGCGTAAAAGACTGGTGGCGATGCGACATTGTATGGCAATGCTTGTCCTCTGTCCGAAGTAATGTATAGGTAACTAAGTTGTCTTAATAAAATACACAAAAAAGAAATTTGACTGATCAAAACTGATGTAACATAGACTAATCTTTTTGCGCAATAAATCATGACTTCCTTACGTAGTCCTTGATCCATACGATTATTTAGTAGAAGCTGAAGTAACTGTAAGACAGACGACAGACTGTTAAATACTGCAACTGCCCCATGGTCCCGTGGTTGCAAGCGCGACTGCCGAGCGTGGGGTCTTGGGTTCGAGTCGCAGGGCGAGCAAAAAGTGTTATAAAATTTTCCCATTAGGAATTTCTCAGTGGCACCCCGGAGTCTTAAAATTGGTGGTCCCACATCATGCCCCGGAAAGCACATTAAGCCCTTGTTTTTTTTTTCGAATAGCATCTGGCAATACTCGTACGATCATTCAACTTGATGAGCCAAGACAGTAAATGTTTTAGAACATAAACAATCTGAAGAAATATAGAGGTAACTTTCCATACTTTCGTATCCTTAAAGTCCAAGCTTGCAGTATCAAGTTGCTGCAACAAGTCTGCAGCATCCTATGACCAGCAGCTCACAGTCTTCACACACGATAATGTAAGGCCCTTGCTAGACGAGACGACTTTATTTCTCAACTCGTTCCGCGCGTCCTTTACTAACTGACTTTGAAAGTTACAAGTGTGCGCTTTTTCAAATTGTATGAGATTTAACAATGCTTTGTTTATGTATTAAGATTAGCTGTTGTTTGTATTTATTAGGAGTTCGTGTTCAGTCCTCCAAAATTTTGCGTGAATTTATAAACTTATGTTTCTTAATAAAACACGGATATATTGGAAACTATTGAATTTTGATGGGATTTATTCTATTAAAAACGAATTTTTAGATCGAAAAATGATGTATAATCTAATTTATTGCAATCTTACTGATTATTAAGCACAAACTTGCAGAAACTACTAGAACTAGAAGATGAAATTTGAGGTAGATTATGAATAGGAGACGTCAGTTAAGAAAGATTTTTAGAAAACTCCCCAATAAAGAGATGAAATAGGGGATGGAAGTTTGTAAGAAAAAAAATATAAGAATACTGGGCTGAGTGAATTAAAACGGTTGCTAGTTTTAATTTTTAGAACTAGCCATAAACACGATTTAGGGGGTTTTAAAGTTTGTATGGAAGGATCTTAAGGCTTGGTCCGATGAAGTTGCCACGACGTTAATGATTATAAAATAAAAAAATAAAATAAAATCATTTTATTTCAGACTTAATTGGTCCATAATATTGTTAGTGAGACTTAAAAACTATGCTTAAATAAATAAGAAATTAATTTAAGTATTTGTCGCCCTCAGGGTCCCAGTGCCTCAGAAGGAGGCTGTCCAGCTATAAAAACATAAGAGACAACATGTACGAGTACCTACATACTTAGATTTTTCGAAAATAAACTCCTAAAGGGGAACTTTTAAGGGATGTCATTGCTTGCTTCAATCTACTTGGAATTGGTATGAACAATGTAAAAGTGTTACACCTCATTGAAGCGGTTCTAAAAACTTTTTCATATTCACCCCTAACGGGGTGAAGAGCACAACACTCGTGCTGATCCACACACTTAGTGTTTGTTGTACATATTTTCTTTCTTTTGATTTTACCATGTACCTAGAGTATTTCATGTATGTTGTAAATAAATATTATTCTTTCTTTCTTTTCTTTGCTCTTGAGACTACGGGATCACCAACCAAAGTGGCTGGCAAATTAATTGTTATGAATTGTTTCGATTAATTTTCAATAAATACCCTTCCAAGTCCAAGCCAGAAAATCTGACACCAGTCTTGCCAAGAAGTACCGTGTTCCTCAGTTATTGAGTTGTGAAGGTCTGGTAGGCAGCCGCTCCATTTTAAATATTGGTATTCAGCTGAATCAGGTATGACTGGAAGCCGACCCCAATATTGTTGGGAAAAGGCTAGGCAGATGATGACCCTTTCAAGTCCATTGAAGTTTCTGAATTGGCGCGGACGAAGTGCTAATTTACACTAAAGAGGAAAGATTTGATTGGTTTTTTGTTTGCATTGAATAGGCTCCGAAACTACTTGACCGATTTGAAAAATTCTTTACTATCCCCGAGTGACATAGGCTATATTTTATCCCCATATTCCCACGGGAACGGGAACTACGCGGGTGAAACCGCGGGGCGCTGCTAGTATGTACTCTATCTATACATATAATAAATACAATATACACGTTATGATAATTACAACAGCGTCAGGTGTCGGCAGGCGTCGGTCGCAGGTGCGTCGGCCGCAACCGTCAGTGTCGCGCCCTCGTGACGCGCGTCAGTCACTCGTGTGTAAGCAGCTTAACATCATTATCGGGCGCCGCGGCGATGAGCGATGAGTTATGTCGCTCTGGCTAACTGTGTGGTTTCTATTGGTACATGCTGTTACAGGCTTTTGTATGTTATGCTTGAATCAAAGCAACAGTTGAGTAATGTGTGACGGTTGACTGCTGAGTGTAAATATTTAGGTGCGTGGAACAACATACATATGTTCTCTCTTCAAAGTTAGAGTGAACAGGCTTCTTATGGGTAAGCTCATTCCATCGTCAACTTTGTCTCTGTCACCTGTGACCTAGACTAGAGTCAAGAGCAAATCCAATTCACAATAAAAAATAAATAGAAAAGTATCTTCAGAATGAATTGCCTACTTCCGCCTAAAAGCCATGACTTAGATACTAATACAGATAGAATAGAAACTGGCCCATACATTGAACTCAATAGCGACAAGCGTCATGGCTGCAATTCAAAGCCTCGCTGTACAACCCGCGGCCCAAATATGTAACAGCACACGAGCACCTCGGTTATGTTGTCAGCGTGCACAAGCACAAACACGTATTGATGACCGACCGGCTGACAGTCATACAGATACATACATAACAGAAGTGCCACTGTGAATCGTATTAAAAGTTACCATAATCATATAATCAGCTTTTTAATGTTCCCACTGCTGGGACACAGCCTCCTCTCTAGGAGAGGGAATGGGCCGTAATCCACCACGCGGGCCCAGTGTGGGTTGGTGAATGTCACATGTCTTCGAATGTTTGGTTCTAGGACATGCCGGTTTCCTCACGATGTTTTCCTTCACCGTTTTGAGAGCAGTGGTGATGAAATTATTTACACAAAGTAATGAGCCTGGCTGGGTTTGAACCCGCGACCTACAATTCGTGAGTCGGGGCTGTTACCACTCGGCCACCACTGCTCTCATCTCTCAAAGTTATACTAACATTCTTCCGGAATAACAACAGAGAGCAGGGCATCCCTGGCAAACTTGGTAGTTAGCCCGTTAAGTCATTAAGTTGATTGATTCAAAGGTGGTCCTGTCTATCAATCAGCTTAACGTAAACCCAACTTTGTGAGGTGGACGTTCCGTCGAACCAGATGCAAAATACAAGGAGCGAGTGACCTCTACAACCCAGGATGGGTAACACTGGCAAGACCTGTTGGCAATACTGCTGACGCATTTGAAAGCGACGGACAAATTTTGTGAACACAGGGTAAAAAAATGATCTTATCCCGAGGGGTTCCCGAGGTATCTTGGTATGTTAAGATGTTCGTCTACCAACGGATTGCTGTTAGTGTCCTTACATACTGGACTATAGTTGGAGGTGAGTCGAGTATACGTCATTCGTCACTCACACGCAATAAGAAAAAAAGTTTATTTCAGACAAAATGTCCATGGACAAGGCAAGGTCGTTCGTAAGAAATTTTGCTTATAACTACTGTTAGTCATTAAAAGTAACAGAAGAACATACACACCGTCTACCCCGCACAGTAGGCTCATCGGTCTCGCAGCACGTGGAGTTCAGTGACCCTACTGAGCAGAACCGTATTGGTTCTCTCGCCGTTCATCATTCTGAGGACGCTATTCTGGCTCCCCCGTACTCCTCGCACCACCGACGCAACTTTTTTACGCATAATTGCGTGAAAATCATCTACGCTAGCGTCAGTAAGCATGCCGAATGCACTGCAGTACCGAGGGAGCCTGAACACATTATTACTGGACGCGCAAGGCGTTGTAGGTTTTCTGTGTACAGTTTGCCCACAGGCCGCTCGTGTAGAACGTCTGACAGAATGCCTTAAACATCGTTATTTTAACAGGAGCCGTACACCGAGCGAGCCTGTGTGTCTGTCAGCACATGTCGATATGTTGTTGCAGGTGTCCTTACATACTGGACCATAGTGTGTGGTGCAAACTGTCGAGTTAAATGGAAAACCCTCTTTAATTCGACACACTTCTGAATTTGTAGGGAAACTCTTGGTGTTTGACTGTAAAATATTAAATGATAGTCATAGGTTTATCGTGATTTCATTGCTATAGGACTAAATTTCAATGAGGGATTGTAGACCTAAAATAGATACAGACAAATTAAAGAAAACCAAACTTGCTCGAATTGACCTTAACTTAAATCAAAACATGACTTCGATTACTTCAATTTGGTGAAGCATGAAGCATACAATATCATACTATGACGATTAGTCTTTATGATGACGGTCTGGGACGGAGAAGGTTAATTTTAGATTATCATCATCAACAGCCTGCTGCAGTCCACTGCTGGACATAGGCCTCTCCAATTGCACGCCACTTAGATCTATTTTCGGCTTCTCGCATCCAATTTCTGCCAGCCGTCCTGCGCAAATCGTCACTCCACCGTGCCTGAGGACGTCCTACACTACGTTTGCCGAGACGCGGTCTCCACTCTAAAACCCCAATGGTTGTCGGTTCTACGACTAATATGGCCAGCCCACTGCCACTTCAGATTATTTATTGTATATGGTGTTTTTTTTTAATAAGTTAATATATTACACTTTAACACGTTTATCTTTTTTGTTGATTTTAAACGATTTTAACTAAATGAGAAACTACACACTAGTAATATCCGTAATACACTCTTAAGCTACGAGGTTATCGTGGTACTAGTTCGTCATTGTCCCTAAAGACTTAACCTCGACGCTTCCAGTTTCTGCGTTCAGAAACTGGAAGCGTCGAGGTTAAGTCTTTAAAACCTCTTTCTCGTTAGAAAGAGGTTTTAAACGCATTATGTATGTTGTTGTATTTCTTTTCGTCTTGATGCATCTTTAGGACAAGCATTTAAAGATGTTAATCAAAATTAAATCTTAGCAGACAAAAGCTCAGGTACAACTCAGTATCAAAATCAAATGAACTACACACATTACCGCCAAATCTTAATTACACAAAGTAAACAGCGTGTACAACAATCAGCCGGCTGTAATCTCTCACCTGCTACCGTTATCAGTACACAACACCAGATAATGGAGGCACATTAATAATCCGCGGAGAATAAAGCCGCTCATAGACTTGAGTATTCACTTGTAATGAGCGTTCTGACGAGCAAGCAATGTTGTCATTGTTTTCTGATATCTTCGTGAAGAGTACTTTTTTTTTCTATTCAGAAAACCAACAGCGATGCTTATAAAATATTACAGAAAATATAAAACAATTTTATATAATAACTAGCAGCGCCACGCGGTTTTACCCGCGTAGTTCCCGTTCCCGTGGGAATATGGGGATAGCCTATGTTACTCAGGGTGAATGTAGTTTTCTAATGGTGAAAGAATTTTTTAAATCGGTTCTGTAGTTTTTGATTTTATTCGTTACATACAAAAATATAAATCTTTTCTCTTTATAATATTAGTATAGATAGGTTTCCCTGATTAACATAATGTGTGGACCGGGTCTCCCTTGTTTGACCGAAAGGAATTAGACAGACAAATTTTCACTTCCCAAAATTTTTTTCGTATAATTATAATAGTTGGTAAACAAGTTATAGTTTAAACGTTCATTTCCCAAACATTAGGTTTGCGTTACAAATTTTTGTGAACAGATTTTTTTGCTAAGTAATAATTTGGCAAAATAAAAATCTGCGTACTAAAATCATTTGAAATATTGCAATGGTATAAAAAAGGTTGCTAAACTTTGTTTGGGTCATGAATTTTGTCAAAATCTTTTCGGCAAAACGGCAGGCACCGATGTGGACCATGCGAACGAACTTCAGACATTAAGTGGATGATAATTTAAAGTTTGTAATTGAGATCAAATTAAGATTTGTCCATTTTGGCTGATTAATGATATGACTATAGTAGTTGCTTGCTATTTGTCTTTCAAAATGATATCTTTACTCTGAAAATGAAAGTCTTTTAGAAAAATCTTTGGTTAGTTCGCTAGAATGATCGTGAACATGTTCGTAGCGATGTTCGCAGTTCGCAGAGCATGTTTGGCTCTGTTCGTAAAAACGGCGTCTGTTCGATGTTCTGTTACAAGTGGACGCTCAAGTCTGCCAGCACCTTAATGACAGCGACGTAATCACCTCGCAAGCGGTGACGCGGCATAACATACTCTGTTGTGTGTACATATTAAAATATAATTTGTATTAGTGTTAGGTGTTAATTGATTCATTGTTTCCTTGTTTCAGCTCGAGATATTTTAAATTACTGACAGTGTAACCAGGAAATATTGTGGAAGACTATTATTTGTATTTAAAAAAATAAGTATCCGTGAAGTATCTTGGTCAGTTCAAAATCCGGTTCTTCTCCATAGGAAACGAGCAAGTCAACCGTGCACTAGCTTCAGATTATGTATAAGTGCCAATTTGTAGTAAAATATTCGAAATATTGTTTTTTTTTACGTTTTATTAAGTTTCATATTAGTTTTATTTCAGCTATAGTATGTAGAATTCATGAATTTGTACACCTTATGCTATGATAAGAAAAAACAGACTGACGTAATCACCATCGTATTGCTTGTTATTATTTGCTTGCAATCCTCATTCGCTTACAGGTTGGCAGTTGAAATTTTCCCAGAGTGTGTATTTCAAACGCCGATATAACAACCAACTATAGAAATCAAAACAAATATTAAAGCTCTTGTACGAGGCCGACACACTTGTGTGGTTTTTTACCTTATTTGAATAAATAACTTTTGGTTTTGAGGGGTTGCCAGCTTTTGCCGAGCTTTCATTCAACCTCAGCAGTCCCACCGGACGCATGCTATTTATCGGGACGTCGTTTTTATGGCAATCATCGTCCACGCGTCGCCTGTTTGTTAACAGTCTACAGTTAACTCCACGATATTGACGGCGAGTGAGCCGTATCTCTGCGTTGTCACTCATCTCGCCTTGATTGGCGTTCCATTAGCTGTCTGTCCGTGGCGCGCTCGCAGCCGCGCCCGGCGCCGCCTGTATCTGCGGCTAATGTGACAGTCGATGAGACAAACATTATGACGTATATATGTTTAAAAGCATTACAGTCAGATATTGCCGTTTTGCGTGGAGCCTGCTGGCGAGCAGTTTGAAACAAATGAACGGTCACGAACTGACTTACCCAATTCGACGTTCCACTAAGCACGCTTTAAATTATATCACAATTCCTCAAGTCAGTATCGTCCAATGTCGATCCACTCAGTAAATTCATGAAATAGAGCCTTCAATATGTGGATCATCATCATCTAACGTAATTTCAATACCCTTAACAATGTTCTGAACACATGAATTCTTTTGTTTTTACAATGCTACAAATATTACATTTAGGCTTTCAGCGAGCGGCGTGACCCGACAATACGCGACAGCGGTGCGATGATCAGTATTCATAGTAATGTAGGCCATCAAATCAATCATCAGATTCTCAACCATATTGGTATCAGCTTCCAGTCAAACTAGATACAGCTTATTACCAGTAAGTACTTAATTTACATGAATTGACTGCTTATCTGACCTCCAACCCAGTTACTGAGTAACACGGGCACTCTTGGTAAGACTTAGAGTCAGAATAAGAATCAGTTTTTGGCTACAGATAATCCGTGACGACTGTCAAAGACCTACAAATGACAGTTTGGAAGAAAGGCTTTATTTGCTTTAGAGGCATGGAGGAGTCAAACTGGCCTCAACAAGAGTTATTTAAGCTTGAAGATAGACCAAAATACGAACTCCTTCTAAAGGCATAGAAAAAGCCTTTAGAGATCACACTGACGCATGACGTTTTAATACCAATATGATTCGTAAGCAGTACTACTGCCTACCCAACCACGACTCCTGCCCACCCATGTCTCAGTGTATACAAACGCGTGCATAACATTGGTATGTGCTGTGCGCAATAATTACAGGTAATCGCAGTCGACCGCGCATTAACGGCGCACGCCTACAGCAAGGTAATTGCCAGCAGTGCCTGGCTGGGGCCACGCCGGGCAGGAATTAGGTCGTGTGGGGACTATCGGGGACATTCGATACTATTGATAACTCAATTAGGGTCGTTTTTGAGAATTTGTTGTCAAAAACATCGCATCCACATACCATCACGTCTTTATAGCTCCTCCAATAGAATATATCTATCTATACTTATAATAAATCTGTAGAGAGGTCAATTCTGTACAGGGAATATATTTTCAAAATAACTATCAAGGGGTGATTAGTGATCGATACTGGTGCCAAAAATGCAATCAGTAAATTTTTTGTCTGTCTGTCTGTCTGTATGTTCTTTATAGAAACAAAAACTGCTCGACCGATTTTAACGAAACTTGGTGCAATTATTCTTCATACTCCTGGGCAGGTTATAGTATACTTTTCATCACACTACAATCAATAGGAGCAGAGCAGTGAAGGAAAATGTTGGGAAAACGGGAGAAGTTACTCCATTTTTTAAGCTTCCGTCGCGTGTGTAGCCTTAATGGTTAAAGTTACATAGAAATCATGTATTACGGAAATGTTTTACATAAAATTATTTAAAAAATATCTCAGTATAGCATATGTCTATCTTTTATGGTTGACTCACAATAACACGTGTAACTCCCGATAGCTTAGCAGTTCGGAGCTTTCTGATTCTATTTGTTTACTCTTACGTTTACAATACTCTCACTTATCCCTTATTTAAAAAAGTTAACATTATTACCTATTCAATAAAAAAGAATCATAGAAATCGGTATAGAAATACCAAACTTCTACATGAATACAATAATAAGCCATCGCGCCGTCGCGCTTTAATACTGAATCATGCTGTAAGATGTTATTATGATTATTTTTGTGTAACTTTTGTTGCTATTTTATAAAACAGGTACTTATTAGTTATTTTGGTAATGTTTAAATATTCGTTCAAATTACAAATTACCGATAGGTTAGTTTTGGCTAATTTATGTTCTGTTTTTTTTATTAATTAGTAGTTATTTTATTAATTAGTTATACGTAGTTATAGGTATTTATTTTTAAGTGAAGTAGGTGTAGGTTATTATAATAATTATAATTTTGCACAGGCATTTCAGCTTTACTTTCATTTCTTTTTTGTTGTAAGTTGTACATATTTCACACACACATAGTAATCTATCAATGCACAGCCCAAACCACTGAACAGATCGGGCTGAAATTTGGCATGCAGGTAGATGTTATGACGTAGGCATCCGCTAAGAAAGGATTTTGATTAATTCTACCCCCAAGGGGATAAAATAGGGGATGAAAGTTTGTATGAAACTTTGTCAATTTTAAACCGATCGGGCTGAGAGTTTCAAAATCGGGGGTAAAGTAACTATTCCACGCGGACGAAGTCGCTGGCAGAAGCTAGTGTATATTATAATGTTAATATAATTTAGAGTTTTTTTTTAATTAAATCTATAAGTACCACAAGATTGTTAGGAAACAAATAACTAGAAATCATATTTAAAAATCTAGATAAAACTGCATATAATGATTCATGAAGTTTTACCTAGATTTTTAATGAATATTTTAATTTTGAACTCAAAAACAGCTTTCCCCTTGCAGACATTGACCCTATGGGGCCCCGTCTTCGTTGCTGACGGCTCTTTGAGGCGCGCGTGGAATACGACGCGCCGTCGACTCGGGCCTGGTTGCTATCGGACGGCGAGCCACCCATAGCTCGCCATCCGCAGGCCCGCGCCTTTTTTTTCTGGATGGGAAATCATCAAATGACTTCTCCCGCTCTGGGCGGAGCGGAAGGGAGTGTCAGACTCTTACTGACTAAAACCCACCCGTGATCCTTCTTGTGCCCTTTGCGTTCCAGGGCCGCGGTGACTCTTTCGAGCAAATTCCGCAACCCTAGCAGGCACTGACCCTATGGGGCTGACGACACTCTTTCCCGACGCCCGGGGCGTATTCTTCTGTTGCGGTAACTGAGGCGTGAGGTTTCCCTCTCCCGCACGCGTTCTGCCTCCTTCGCTAGCATAACTTTCTAAAAAGGACACATACATTTATAGAATTTATCAACATGTCGAGTTAGCAGGAATAACTAAGTGCAAAATCAACTCTTTAACAGGAAACGTTATTTAAACCAGGTCCAAGAAAGCCTTATTGCATCCCTCCCATAATGACGTTTTCCTGCAACACATCAACACAACTTCATTTCACCGTAATATTGTTCTAAGAACGGAAGCAAAACAACAGGCAATCGCCTTTCGATATAAAAAGTCGAGCGTGTCGTATAGACGCCGATGACATTAACCTGAGCGCTGATACCATTGGGGGCAATCTGTGCGACGACGGCGACAAAGCCGGCGCGCATAGCACGTAACCATGTGCCCGTGTAGAGCCGGAGCGATAGTGTATGCTAAGTACGCGAGGCACACATTACTTGGAAAACATGCTTATGTTAAACCGTTGTAGGGTGTGGGTGGACCTGTATTATCTCCTCTGATACAGTCTTTTCTTTTCTGCAGAAGAACTAGATCTAGAACTTATCCTATCAGACTGGTAGAGACTGAATATTGTTATCTGGAAATCAATCGAGCTTACCTGATAAGCGAAGTCTTGATTCTGATTTTATGAGTTTAGCAATCTGAAACACGATTCTCGACGGAGTGATTATTAGAATCAGCCGATTTTAATGCACATTATCGTATGCAACATAATTTACACGGGGTGTAGGCACTTCAGTGAATTATAAGAAAACTTACCAGCTACAAAGTAGTACATCATCCACGTAGTCGAAGCCAAGCATTATTAAGGATAACTCAAAAGTAGTAGTCGTGAGATCGCAATCAAGTTTAAATAAGACCATACGACAAGCACCAGCTTTCGAACATAACAAACATCCACAAACATACACACACAAAGAAAAAGAAAATACTTGAGAACCTTCTCGTTTTTTTAAGTCGGTTAAAAATTATTCTTATTATTAATTAATTGATGACTATACACTAATAGGTATATCATGTAACCACTCTAGAGATAATAAAACTATCGTATTTATAGAAAGTAATCAAACAGAAGCACAAAAAGAAAGCAAAAGAAATTATATCGAACTCGTTTTATTTCTAACGCTTAGAAAATTGTTAATTAAATTTAATATGTCCATTTCTTAGAGCATTTTATATCGTACAAGCTTGAAGTAAGTTTAATCCTTCTTCAGCACGACAGTGTTGTCACTACTAGGAAGTGGACTTGGTGTGGGTGCTATTGTTATTTCTTCCCGCAGAGTCGTCCTCGCTCATTGTCTATTGTCACGTACGGTTTTAAAATTGTCATAACTTCGCGCGAGACTTTTCATCTTGACGTGAAGTCCACTCTACGTTCCGCAGTTACAGAATACGTCCGATTTATTGTTCTAAAAGTAACGAACTTTACTAGTGCATAGTCTTTTACTGGTGGTTTATTCTGTGAGACCGCTCTCGTGGATTATCGCTCAGGAAACATGCAGTTATTCTAAAAAGGATAGGAGTCTTTGGAATTCCGTTTTCCGAAATTGCCGGGTTCAGAAATTAGTACATCCAGAAATTACCTCTTACGAGCAAACAAACACTCTGTCTTCAGCAAATCTAATGTTTCTTCCTGTGACCATATTTTTGTATAGAGACAGTATGCCAACATTCATATCCAATATTCCACTCATTGTCAGTTAATTTTTGTACACAATATTACTCGCCCACTCAACGAACCGATTTCTTCTCCAATAAACGAACATTCACAAAAACACACTCAGTAAAAAAACATTTCTTCAAACGTTTTGAACTCTATCTCGTTGACATAAAGTACATAAACATCAATTGTTATACAGTGGTCGAAATTGGCGTCTTACAGTTGAAATATTTTCTGAACATAATTGTCGTCGTTCAATATTCGTCTTTTGAAACGTTTGTTGAATTAATATAAAACGTTGGCATGACGCCTCCTATCTGTTGTGATTGACGGAGGGCCATTGTGCTGAACAAATGGCTCAGAGGCAGGCCCGACTCCGCCCGACTCGCGACGAACTGTCACGAACACGTCTGCTAGATCAAGGCTTGCTTCGTTATTTCAACTCGAGAAATGTCTGTATTGTTTGATCGCCTGAGTCGTGGTGTGGGGTGGCTAGGTAGTAACAGCCGCACGGGTCAGTTGATTAAGTTTAGTGACGCGCTAGCTGAGGTCACTCTGTCGGTAGATGCGAGCACCCAACGCGGTCCTTACGCGTTCGTCTGTTTGTACCGACTGTCATACGGTGAAGCTTAACGGTCGTTACAGATCGACAGAAGACTAAAAGTCTGTCAACATCAAAATACAAAGTAATGGCACTATTATTGTTTATTAGATGTCAACGTTCTTTGAAAGTGGTTGATAATATCAATTTCGGACTCCTGAGACATGACTTTATATTCGCATTACTATTTTATTCGATTTGAAAACATAAACTCAAGTCATTTTCCGAGAACTAGTGCTCTTTGACTATTGATATTTCTATTATTTTTGTAAAGCCCTTTAACAGCTTTTGCGGTCTTTTAAAACTATAAAAGTGTCTCTAGCCAGAAGTCAATGAAACCATTTGCCAGAAAATGTGAAACGAATTTTGCGAAGATTTAAACGCAATGTGGTCGTATCTGTGGAATAATTTATAGATCGCAATAGCGCGGACTTAAACCGAGACAAATTGATGAGTCACTGCATCAGCATAAAACTCTGTGACCCAGAGCAGATACACATTACTTTAGCGTTCAGCGTGACTTCACATCACTGCACCAGTTTAAACGTAAGTGTTCTGCAGAGGTGCTGGTACATTTTCTTTGCTGAGGCTTTGAGCCCAGGACCTCGAGCTTGGAAGGTGTTATAGTTGGAACATATCTCACGCGAGCTATTGCCCGCGACTCCGCTACCACAGGAATCATGCATTTTCCCGGTATGGAAAGTAGCCTCGATACCAATCAACTGTGTGTATAGCGTCCTATCATTCAAAAAACTGGCCAAGTGCGTGTCGGACAACGCATAGTAAAGGGTTCCGTAGTTCAATGTTAAAATTATAAAATTTTTAGTTGATAATATAGACGTTATCGCGATTCAGGAAAAGGTACAACGCCATCTATTGCGGAGTAGCAGAACTAATGTTTCCAAAATAATGAGTTGTAGAAATTTACCTATCAACATAGGTTTTACCTATCAACATAGGTTCTAAGAGAGTTAAAAGGTCGACACAAATTAATTTTAGTTTTATTATTATTAATATTTAAGTTACTGTTACGTCAAGCTGTTTTATTCAAATCAATTTTTGTTGGAAGTGTCTGTAAAGTTCTATCTCTGAGTAATAAAACGGCTGTGACATACAGACAGACGGACGAACAGGGGACATGACGAAATTATAAGGTTACCCCTAAAAAATCTAATCAGGATGTTAGACCAGAAAAAAAATCATCAAATGACTTCGCGGAGCGGAAGGGAGTAACACAAGTTCTCAAGTCCACTGTGTATATTTTTTTTCTGTTACCTCATAACCTATTTACTGGGCGTACTGATTTTGATGATTTATATTCAAAAGCTGGTGCTTGTTATGTGGTCCCATTTAAATTTAAGGGAGATCTGACGACTAGTATTTCAGTTATCCCTAATAATGTGTGGCTTCGACTACGTTGATGATGTTCTCATTGTCGATATCAAATGGAAAAAAGTAACTGTAAATGAGGGTTTAGAAAGGACTTCGTATTTCGAGGTGGTCTCTTTCTGGTTTGGTGAAAATCTGATAAAGAACCGAGGTAGGAAACGGAACTCTTCAATAAATTATGCCAAAACTTCCGGGATTGCTGAAATCGCATGTCTGTTTATTGTTTACAGCAGTTTATAACACGTGATTGGGAACGTTTAGGTGTGGGGTGCCACCACTAAAAAGTGAAAAATAAACTATTTTACGTAAGAAATACAACCATAATAACTTCGATTTCGGAGGTTGGTGTTCAAAAAACGAAGAAACAACCAAAAGCACCGACTTTTGTAATTAAAGTTATTTTATAGGTACATTTTGTGTTTTTTTATATAGAAGTCGATTGTATTTTTTTATAAAAAAGTTTTTTATTCTGCTTTAGTATTTGTTGTTATAACGGCAACAGAAATACATCATCTATGACGGATAAACACACAGAGGAGCGTTAGTAATAGGGTCCCGTTTTACCCTTTGTATACGGAACCCTAAAAATGTAGTGCGGCTGCGTCCAGCACACGGCCGCGTGTTGTACGATACGTGTACGTAACGAGTTGTGTGTATTGGTATCATTCGATTGCTCTTGAGAAGCCCTTTCCAACTGTATACGATCTCTGCATTTGGATTTGAATTTTTCCCGCGTATCGGCCGATATTAAATAATTCTGCTCTGTTATTATTTTAAACTAAGGCTTTATATATAACATCGATACGATTTTGACGTGAGCTGATGATTAAATCGTCGTAGGTTCTCCGAATCAAAATTTTTACTAAATTGAAATCTCGAAGCGCAGCAAAATGGCAGCACCTCCGCCTACACCGCGCGCGGTGCGTCACAGTCCGAATTCTTTGATCTAGTGATATACAGTCGTGTAATTTAATTTTGGATGGTGATTATAGATATGTAGCTGCAACACCAAACTGTATCGCCCAATTTTATAATCACTAATTTTTAGAACTGCATCCCACTGTGGAAGCAATATTAAAGACATATTCACGTCAAAATCGTTTCTTTAAGACAAAGTAACTTGCTACGGTGAAAAGCTTCACTCAGGTGTCTATCATCATAACAACTTCTTATAATTTTTTTTAAACGTTGCCCCACACTAGGAATTTCTCCTGTGTCGTGGGTGCGTTTACAAACATACAATCTCACATACACAAACAGCCAGACCCGAAACAACTATTTGTAGATCATACAAATATTTGCTCCGTGCGGGAATCGAACCCACGACACGTAGCGCAGCAGCCAATCGTTAACCACTGCGCCAACCTTGTCGTCAAAAAATATATATAAAATATGACAACGTTCCATCTAAATTCCTCAGCTGAACAATACTCTGGTGCCGAAAGGTCAGGTTCTCCCGCAGCCGCCGCGTGGTTGTGACCACAGCGCTCCGCCGCGCGCCGAGAGCACGGTACACTGGACACTGGGACGCTGCGGCGATGCGGCGACGCTGCCCAACGAGCACTCAGGCTGTGTCGCTGTACGTTATTGTATCTGCAGATGATTAGCAAGGTAACTATGTCAGTTGGTTCCGTGACTAAGCAACAGGATTATTGAATCTCAAATTGTTTATTGAAATCCATTATGTGCACACTGATCATAATCAGCCTACTCATGTTCCCACTGCTGGAACACAGGCCTCCTCTCTAGGAGAGGGAATGGGCCATAATCCACCACGCGGGCCCAGTGCGGGTTGGTGAATGTCACATATCTTCGAATTTTTGGTTCTAGGACATGCCGGTTGCCTTACGATGTTTTCCTTTACCGTTTTGAGAGCAGTGGTGATGAAATTAATTACAAAAAGTAATGCGCCTAGCTGGGTTTGAATCCGTGACCTGCAGTTCGCAGCAGTCGGGGCCGTTACCACTGGGCCACCACTGCTCTCACACAAACTGATCAATAAAAAATAATAGGAACTATTATGTAGAATACAGCAAATTTTGCTTGTTACCTATTTACTTATACTATTGTTCAGTCACGGAAATCTAAACCGGGTACCTACAGTAAGTCGTCGTTGGCGTCATCGTTTGACGAATTTGGAATCAAGTTGTTGCTGATAGATTTTTAATGACGACCAATCAGCTTAGGGTTACTTACTGCTTTGTTTGCGTTTAACTCGACTAACACTTGATGACCTCACACACGTAGCCCGTGTGATTAATTTGAATGTATCCTTACGACCTTGTGAAAAGACACTATCATCATAAACGTGTTGTATGTGCAGTATGTGCCTCGTACATAAAACGTAAACCTGGCTGCCCCACATTTAAAATCACATAATTCGCGACGCGCAAATGGTATTGAAATAAATCCCACATCCCTCCATCATCAGGTTACGTCATTTAATCGTCCCCGGCCGGCCGGAGAAGTGATCTCGTCAAATAATCCAACGTCCTGCAGCCGTGGCGCGGTGGCGCGGTGGAGCGGTGGTGCCAACTCACAGACGTGTCTCCACGCGGAGATGACGCGAATGCAATAAACCAAACTGTGTCAAACACATTACCATGACTGGTAGGGCTGGCAGAGCCGTCTATCAAAGTTTTATTTTTACTGGAGACACAAAAGTTCGGTAATATTGAATATTATAATTTGTTCAGCATATTATTGAATTGTATCATTTATTTTCAGTTAAGATTTTTTTCACGGGTAAATATATACAGTAATACTTAGTTATAGACAATAGTTGAATATATTGTAGGCGTGCCGCTCACTTTCCTATCACAGTTGTAATCACAAAAGAACAGCATAGTTTATAGTTTCATACGCTTAGAATGTTCAAGCTCGATAATAATACAAGCAGCGTATGTACGTACGTAACGTATTACCAGTAGCCGGCGATGCGTAGAAACTTTTGGACGCCATCTTTTGTCCATTTTTAGATTTAGTTAGTTAAGTTTTTTTCAATAAATTAATAGTTAGTTGGATTAATCTATTAATAAATTAGTTTTAGATAAATAAACATTAAAATCCTAGCAGCGACTTAATCTGGTGTTTTTTTTTCTTCTCTATGTTTGATCATGCAAAACTTGCGTTATACACACGTTACATTTTTGCGTTTTTATAACATCGTATAATTACATCTGCATAAATTGTATGCCTTCTTATTTCATATGGACACTTTACTGGAAGGAATCTTTCATGGTATCTTGATATAATCAAAATTTACTCCTCTGTGTCGTTCACTACACGTCTTCATGAACATTTTCACTTACGAATCAACATATGACAGTAAGCTCCGACATGTAAGTGGACAGCCCTATCTCGCCGTACCACTACCCACCACTACTTCCACCTACGTAGCGAGCACTCGTAAGCGTCCGACAAATTGAAACGCTGCGATTGCTCATTTGAGAAGAGATGGCGACGACATCAGTTCACAACATCTTCGATTCGTTGTTGAGGAGAAATAGTTTTATGTGTGGCTGGATCCTGGACAGGTGGAATAGGAAACAGTTTGTCGTTTTCAGTTCGCCGGTTGGTTTATTATTAGTATTCTTAGGACTTCAAGTGACTAATATGTGTGCTCTTTGAAGTTTATTATGGTGTTGTTGTGTATTACGATTCATTGACAACAATCAGAAGTTTAAGATGTGTATTATATCAGGAGCGTTGTATAGAATCCTGACCATAATGAAGGATTCCTCAATTAAATTTATTACTAACTACTGAATTTTGGGATTGTTACTAAAGAACGATACCAACAAAAAACTTATAATAAATACTGGTTCATTACTTAAAACTTATAATTAATACTTTACAGAGACTCTATAATACGTTTGTGTCTAAAATAACACTTTTAAATATGTAAGATTATTCATAGTTTTTGTTTATTTTGTAACACATTATTTTAAGTAGATTTTCAACAATGTGCCGTAAAATACTGAATACTTTCTGTTGTAAAGCACTAAAACAAGCTTGAACAATAACACGAAGTTGTGCAATTAACACAACATTATGAGTGACGAATGTCGCCGCAGAACAAACTATTTACTTTGCACACGAAGTGTACTAAAAACTGTGTTAAAAGTAAATCATGTTAATGTTCAGTTGTTACCGATTAATAACTACTATCATTCACTCGGGTAGAGCAGACATTACTGTTTAAAATAATTCTATTGCCACTGCAACTAAACAAAAAACTACTCATTCTGATACAGTGTTATTATAAAATATTAATACTTCGTAGCTTGACGTCTGTAGCACTTTATAGCACCTTGTTGCAACTCGTAGCACTTCGTAGTACTGCGTAGCACCACGTAGCACTTCGTAGCACCTGGTACCTCGTACACTCACAACTTCGTAGCACCACGTAGCACTTCGTAGCACCTGGTACCTCGTACACTCACAACTTCGTACCACCACGTAGCACTTCATAGCACCTGGTACCTCGTACACTCACAACTTCGTAGCACCACGTAGCACTTCGTAGTACCTGGTACCTCGTACACTCACAACTTCGTAGCACCACGTAGCACTTCGTAGCACATGGTACCTCGTATACTCACAACTTCGTAGCACCACGTAGCACTTCGTAGCGCCACCTGGTACCTCGAACACTCACAACTTCGTAGCACCACGTAGCACTTCGTAGCACCTGGTACCTCGTACACTCACAACTTCGTAGCACCACGTAGCACTTCATAGCGCCACTTGGTACCTCGAACACTCACAACTTCGTAGCACCACGTAGCACTTCGTAGCACCTCCTGGTACCTCGTACACTGACAACTTAGTAGCACCACGTAGCACTTCCTGGTACCTCGTACACTCACAACTTCGTAGCACCACGTAGCGCTTCGTAGCACCACGTAGCACTTCGTAGAACCACGTAGCACTTCTTAGCGCCACGTAGCACTACGTAGCACCTCCTGGTACCTCGTACACTCACAACTTCGTAGCACCACGTAGCACTTCGTAGAACCACGTAGCACTTCTTAGCACCACGTAGCACTACGTAGCACCTCCTGGTACCTCGTACACTCACAACTTCGTAGCACCACGTAGCTCTTCGTAGCACCACGTAGCTCTTCGTAGCACCACGTAGCACTTCGTAGCACCACGTAGCACCTCCTGGTCCTCGTACACTCACAACTTCGTAGGTCATAGTACTTGTCACCACATCGAAATGAAGAAACAAAGATACCGTTATACTCAATTAAGATAATTCGAAACTAGTTACAAATTGAGTTAAAACTTTGTCGTCATATACGTAACTACGCTCATACTCAATGCGTTTACAAACTGGGTCTACAGACAGTATCGGTCAATCAAGTCCTTTACGAAAAGAGTTAATCCCGTTGAGTCGATGAATGTTTATAATTAAAATAATTAAAAACGTATCTATCTTTTCAGTTTACCTCATCCTGAAGTGTAAGCTATAGAGTGAAAAGATAATGTTGATAAAATCTATTTCTGTATTGCTCTGTGACTTTCATAATAACAGCTTGCTGTACTTTTACCCGAAAAAAGTGTCAAGACCACATTAGTATCTGATCCAGCTGCGACACTGCGACATAATCGCAGTCCTGCAAGCACCAGCCTAGCGCAAGCTGAGCGGAACGGAAATCAAACAGCGAGCGTCTCATCCTCTCACTCAGCGGCCACGCGCCGCGCTGCCGCTCCAAAGCCGCGCCGCAATCGTCACGGAGACATCACTACTTCATTCTGAGACTTTAAGAGGCGAGCCGTTTATTCTGTGATCTCTTAGTCAGATAAAACTAACTGGAAATTATTATTCGGTTTAGTGTTGGCTCGTGGCCATTTGTTGACGTAGTAAGCATAGGTCTATGAACAGAATCACCTGAAATGTGATTCCACAAGCCACTTATTGCATGTGATACAATGAGTGGCTTGTGGCTGATTCAGAGCACCCGCACGCGTCCATCTTCAAGGTAAATCAGCATTTGCCGAAGGCCGGTCTGAGAATAGGTCTCGTCGTTAAGATGGACGCATCTTAACATACTAAGAGTTTTTTGTTTTTTATTTATAGATATTTGACATTCGTCACAGGCTATCCAGAAGTGAAGAAATCTAAACAATCTTGCAAAGGGTTATTGTGTTACTGAGATGTGGGGATAGGTATGTAACACACTGGTACTCAGTTGCATCCGATGAGACTGGATACCGACACTAACTGAGGCGGGAAAAGGTAGCTTAACGCGACTAGTGCCATGAAACGAGCACAAACCAATACTCAGAGCTGAAGACTTACTACTAGACTGCACGGCCTCGGCATTGAGCGCTCCTCGCCACTTCTCCCCCTGAACCGGTGCGCCATGAGCTGGTACAACACCGTCTCCAGTACATTCATGACGTCATCTAATTACATTCCTCACAGCGGAAACACAGTTCAAACAAGAATCAAAACGCGCGGCGACCGTAAATCTGTTCTGAATAATTCATACCAGCGCCGGTGACGCCCGGCTATGTCCGCCGATATCCTGGCCATTGTGCACTCTGCCCGGCCATTGTGCGCCCTGGCCGGCCCGGACAATACAGGTAGCCCCACAAATGTTAATTAAACCGGAACATTTCGGTTACTGTTGAGATTCTCCGGTCAGCGCGACGTCTGGCTTGGGGATTATTGTTTTGATGGCATTTTTCGATTGATAGAAAATAATTCAACACAAAACAAATTTTTAATAGACTTTAGTTTACTGATGTTAGTGGACAGTGCTGACTGATGTTCCAATCGCCAGGTAACATTGTTCTGTAAATTTGTGGTATTTTCTATACAAAACCGGTCAAACAGCCATTTTGATTCCGCATTTAAAAATTATCTGACTACTATTACTGTGAATAATCAGCCCTTGAAATATTGTCAGTACTTCATGTTTCCATTATATTGGCGAGCTCGCACACAGGTACGTGAGCACCGGTCGCTACAGCACGTCTCGTACAAACCTTGCGCTTGTATTCCCCAAAAGGATAGAAGTGTATGGTAAGGTATACCTTTATTTTGACAGTTATGTTCTAAGTCCCATTGTCATACACCGGACTCGAATCTACACTCCGCCAGGCTCTAAATGAGTAATTCATAATTGGAGCTAGCCAATACCGCTCCGACCCAATTATCCAACTAGAAATAACGCGCAAAAATGCAAAGGCCAAAACTTGACCTTTCATCTAAACTTTTCTCCTCGACTTTGATCGCTCGCGCGCAGAAGACACAAAACTCCGAACAAAATCCACAACTCACTTACAATGTTCTTATTCGTCAAACGATTCCAATTTCCCGAAAAACAAAGAATTCAATAAACCGCTTTCGCGTTCCGATTGATCTTCTGAATCTTTAAAACTCAAAACTTGGGACTATTCATCTATTACACTGGTTCTCAACCTCAATCCGTGGCTATTGGTGGGCCACAGAAGCTGAAATCAATCAATCTGCCTAGCCTTTCCCCAATTATAATTAAGATCAGCTTTCGGTCTAGCTTGGTTCAGCAGTATTTTACATTTAGCGACTATCCGCCCTCCACAACCCAGTAACTGGGTAAACTGTACCCTATGGCAGAACTGAAGCTATAATATGGTCCGAAAGGGTGTTAAGATATTCAAACAACATTACATGAAAAAAAATTGACAAACAGATTTAAATTTTCTATCAGGAATGTTTTGTTTCGTTCCCACCACCGACCACTTTCATTTATTTGTTGCAACAACAAATTAATAAAAGTGGCCCCCGGTCCAAAAAGCTTGGGAGCCACTGTTCCATTCTAACGGTTCTATCAAGCAGAACATTTAATTTGTAAAGTGTTCAATCATTTTTTCGTCGCCATTGACGAGCGCTCAATGGGGGGTAAAATTACCCCTTTCTGAGGGTAAGTGGGTGATTTGCGTGAGAGTGCGGCCATCGAGGTCGGTGCTTCTGTAAATAACGTGTGCTTTGCTTATGTATGTACTCGTATGTGAGCGGGTAGCGGGACGAAGTTGCATTTTGTTTACAGTGAATGGTTTACATAAGTGGCGACTTAATATAAATGTTACAGCAATCAGAGCAGCGGTCACAATTATGAAAACGACTAATTAATAACCCTGTACTAATGCACAATTGCGAAAGTTTCTGAGGATAGATGTATGATCGTTACGCTTTGCGCGCCCGGTCTTCTATGCTGAGACCCCGATTATCGGACGGCGAGCCGAGCAACGCTCGCCATCCGCAGGCCCACGCCTTGGGTGGCCGGGAATCGCCCTGCCCCTCCCAACGCCCGGGGTGTCTTGCTGTGGCCGGGGCAAAGGTTGCCATCTTCTTCACGAAGTCTGCCTCCTCCTTCGCTATAACTACTGATTCACAGAAGCAGCCCGCTTCCCATGCCCCCACGCTTCGGACCATGAATTAAACCAGTCCCGGAAGCGAGAAGTCGCTGCCGCCGATTGCCTCGACAAGGACACGGCGTTGCTCCGTCCAAGCTGGGCAAACCTCCACTGTCTCCCTCGGACGATCCGTACAGTGATGACGCCCGGACGTGTCCTCCCGCTGAATCCGAAATATCTCCCAAGACATGCGTGTCCGGTGAATACCTGCGTCCGGCGGGAGGTGAGGACTCCGTGGCGCCTCTCCAACCACTCCCCACCCATTCACGGCCCGACCACAGCAAACGCCGCCAAATCTCGTAGAACGATCCATTATTATTAAACCACAAGCTCAATTAGCCCAATTTTGCTCGTAGTAGCCAGCTTCTTTTGTTAAATTTAGGTCCTGTAAGTAAGCCGTACACGATGTATCATTATCCAAACCAACTAATCCCACTTAGAGCCTATAATCACACAACACAGCACATTACACGGAGGTCAAGTTATCAGAAGCCGACGCCGCAGTAACTAGATTCTGTAGCGCTCTCCCGCCCCTCACCCCCGGCCCCTCTGTCGCCCGGCACAGCGCGGCAACGCAAATGGAATGATGATTGAAATCTGTTACAGATACACACAAGTGGGTCAGGGCTCAGTGCGTCGCAGTCGTGAGGCAGGATATCCAGAAGCGGACGTCATATTGAAACGTTCACTTAAAATAAAAAATCGTTACATCCAACTATACATGTCGCTAGCCGAAGAAAACATGTTTTGTTTATAATAAGCACAAGCATAATCAGCCTTTTAATGTTCCCACTGATTTGACTCAGGCCTCCTCCCTAGGAGAGGGAATGGGCCGTAATCCACCACGCGGGTTGGTGAATGTAACATGTCTTCGAATTTTTTGGTTCTAGGACATGCCGGTTTCCGCACGATGTTTTCCTTCACCTTTTTGAGAGCAGTGGTGATGAAATTAATTACACAAAGTAATGCGCCTGGCTGGGTTTGAACCCGCAACCTACAATTCGTAAGTCGGTTAGTTACCACTCGGCCACCACTAATCCTTTATAATAAACAACACGATACCTTTTTGTGGTAAAAAAGTACAATATACCCAGTGCTTCAATAAAAATCATAATAAATTTAGTTATATAGTTATAACAAACAGACAGTCAATATTTCTCTGATTTGTGAAGACTGTATGTACTTTTGTTGATGTTAATGATAGAATCATGAATTCACTCTTGTGAAACTAAACAACGAGTAATGACAACAAAAAATACAACATGTATTGTAGGCATCGCGGCGCGTCACGTACTTCTCAACGAATACTTTATTATTTGAGATGGGTTTGGTTTGACTCTAGTCTAGGTCACAGGTGACAGAGACAAAGTCGACGATGGAATGAGCTTACCCAGAAGAAGACTGTTCACTCTAACTTTGAAGAGATCAGGGTTGACGCAGGCAGAGAGTTCCACTCCTTTGCTGTGCGCATAATAAAAGACAATTGGAAACGCTTGGTGCGAATTGGTGAAATAGCAACAAGGTAGGGATGGTAACCTACAGTGCATCTAGATGTCCTATGGTAGAAGGGGGCCGGCGGGATGAGGACGTGGAGTTCATGGGCTCACTCGCCGAAGTACAAGCTGTAGAAGACTGACAAGCCGGCAACCTTGCGGTGATGATACTTATTATATGGTTAAGTTACTCTGTTCGTCTGTTTGCTACATCTTCACGTCCTAACGGCAGAACAGATTTGGATGAAACTTGGCACACGGGTAGACGTTGTTCTGCCTGGTCCTGATTAGGACACAGGATACTTTGATCCCAAGAGTATATTCGCTCGAGATTCGGGGGATTTAACGACCAGACTTGCAAATGTAATCAAATGAATTCATTTGTCTAGAAAACTTAGGAAGCTGATCCTAAGTTTTCTAGACAAATGAATTCATTTAGAGAAATGAATTCAATTAGGAATATAGATTTTCTTTATAACGTAACATCCGCTAACAATGTACTTTAAGAAATTTGAACTTTAAGCGGCGAAAATGTGAATAATTTTTCTTTCTTTGCCCAACACTAGGAATTTCCACTGTATTTTTTTTTTCATGAGTAACTTCGAACCCGCCACCCGTAGCGCAGCAGCCAATCGCTAAGCCACTGCGCCAACCGTGCAACCGTGTGCTGCGAGGTGTTCTCTACGTCAATTGCTTGTGTGAATCATCTTGTGACTTGGATTATAGCTGAATGTGCGTCTATGTGACCATGATAACTATGCGAAAGAGAATTGCAGTCACGTCCGTGCGTCCGGGAGTAGGTACTAGGCTGTCAGAGACTGCGAGGAAGTCGATTGGAATAGGGTAGTTGACTAAAAAAATCTAATTAGTCCGTCAGATAGATTTCCAAAAAATATTGGACACGTATTTTTTCTTTTTTCACGTAAACAAAAAATGAAGACGATACAGTGCGTTGAAAACTCGTGTGACGTCACTACTCGCTATAATTTTTACCGAGCCGTAACGTCACAAGCCCCCACTCCTGATCTTTGATGCTTTGTATCTTCGTCAGTTTTTATAGATTTGATAAAGGAAAAAATACGTGTCCAATATTTTTCTATAATCTAACTGACGGACTAAACATAATCATATATTTTTTACTCAGGAAACATCCCTATTATTCATGTAAACTGGACTCATTTAGGTAACTCTAGACTGTGTTTGGCTGTGGAATTAAGAGAAATGAAAAAGTAATAACTGATATAATTATTAGAAAACAGCGCCTCGCAAACAAGAAACCTCGAGTAATCCTGTACTAATGCTTCCTTACAAACTTATAATGACAATATTGGAAAAACATTTCAACAAATTAGCTCAAAATATTTCTTTGATGAGATACGTAAATAACAATGATTTCCTCATCTCCCCTCCCCCCTGAGGGGTCGGTTTTCGCAGGGTAAAGGAGGAGGGGTGCACTCAAATAATTAACTAGAAATAAATAGCCGTCGCTTGAAATAGTCGCGCCCGGGGGAGAGCGGGGTATGAGGTAGTGCGGGGAGCGGGGCAACTCTCACAGATTAAAAAATACAAGTCGTTGCTAAGTGTTAGTCATTTGTGTAATGAGCTGAGTGACGACTGTTACAATTTTGATGTGAATGTTAATTCATTTATCTACAGGAACCTGATAAGAGTGTTCTTATACTGAATCTAATTCAGCAATCACTACATCGTCTCTACAATTAGCACTACATACTGTTATACTGTCTAAGAATTACTGTACCATCTATACAGAAAACGTGCTTTTTTTTTCTTGAAATTCTTTAATATATTTTTAAAACAGAAACATTTTACTAAATACAAGAGTAAAAAACCTCGAAATAATGTGCTCACATGGGCCAATCGGTGTTTATGTATATAAACACACCTTTTTTCAAAGAGTCTAACAAACTATTATTAAGTACTAACTAAGAATATAAATAAACTAGCAGTGCCCCGCGGTTTCACCCGCGTAGTACCGTTCCCATGAGAATACGGAGATACATATATATAGCCTTTTTTTTTTTGGATGGGAAAATGGAAAATCATCAAATGACCCCTCCCGCTCTAGGTGGAGCGGTAGGGAGTGTCAGACTTTTACTGACTAAAACCCACCCGTGATCCTTCTTGTGCCCTATGCGTTCCAGGGCCGCGGTAACTCTTTCGAACAAATTCCGCAACCCTAGCAGGCACCGACCCTATGGGGTCCCGTCGTTGGTGCTGACGGCTCCTTCGGCGCGCGTGGAACACAACGCGTCGTCGACTCAACCTGGTATCGGACGGCGAGCCACCCACGCTCACCGTCCCCAGGCATCAGCCACTGCGCAATAGCACAGCGGCCGACTTGTCTCTGGAGGGGGCCGAAATGGGACCATTACTGGCACTCCATCTCAGCACCCTCCCGAGTGTTGGGAGTCGCAGCACCCGCAGCAGAAGCGGCAGTGGCGGCGACAGAAGCCGCGGCGGCGGCAGAGGCGGCGGCGGCGGCGGACCTCTTGCCCCTGGTCGGGGCGGATGGCGCGCAGGCCCTTCCCCCAGCCCAGTGCTCGGCCAGCTTGCCAGCAGCCGCACATGCACTGCAGTGCGGCGTGGCCTCACACGAGCCGGCCCGATGACCGGGCTGACCACAGCGGAAACAAAGTCCGCTGCGGTCCACCTCCGAGGGGCACATAGCTCCCGTGTGGTTGCCCACATGGCAGCGGTAGTACCTCAGAGGCCTGGGTTCCAGCAGTTTTACCCGCGCAGACACCCATCCCACCAAGAGCCTTCGGCCCTCCGACACAGTTCTGGCCGCCGTCACGGGGCAGCTCACCACAAGGGTTTGCATGCCCGGGTTGTCAGGCCGGAGGGTGCCCGCCTTGACGAGCTCGGCAGAGCACCCCCCCAGTCCTGGCGACGGCGGCCACAACTTCCTCCTCCGTCACGGAGTCATCCAGACCCACTATGCGCATGTCGATGCGCTTAGTCGGCCTGGACACCCGGACCTCGTCCGCGGGTAAGACCGCCCTCAGCCTTTCGGCCAGGGCGTCCGCGAACGGGCCACTCTCCGCTCCGGCGAGCTCGAGCTTGCGGGCACCGGTTAAGGTCCTCCTGACCCCGATGCCCCCGCTGATGCCCAGCTCTTGGAGGCTCACCGCCTCCTTCGCCCGCTTCAGTACGGCGAGATACGTCACGCCCCTCTGTTCCGCTTCCGGCTGCAGTGTGAGCACTACAGCCGCGGATTTCGGGGCACGAAGCCTCGCCGCAATGGCATTGGCCTTCCGCCGCTGCCTCCTCGCCTTGTTTTTGGCCGCTTTCGCGGCCCGCCGTTTCTGGCCAGCAACCTGCCACTCGGCCTCGGCCGCAGGAGGGTCCGAGGGTGGGGCTGGGGGCGGCTGCGGCACCTCTGGCGACGCAGCCTTAGCCGCTCCTCCAGCCTTCCTCCTACCCCTCTTCGCCGGGGCCGCCTTGGTCGTCGCCGGCGTCGCAGTCGCCGGCGTCACAGGCGCTGGCGCTGGCGCCGGCGCGGCTCCGCCCTTGGCCTTCGCCTTCGCCTGGCCAGACGTTCCCGGGCCGGCAGCCACGGCGGCCGCGTACGAAGCCGCCTTTTGCTGTCCCGGGGGCCCCCGCGTCGCCGCCAACGGGGGACGCCGGACCATGTCCTCCAGTACGGAGACCTGCCTCCGGAAGAGAGCCAGCTCCTGCCGCACCAGGTCCCGTACCTGGCTCAGCACTTGGCCCCCCTCCGGCGCTGCCGGACTCAGTCCCCTTCGCGGCCCCACAGAGGCCGCTCTGGCCATCCCCGCCAGGTCCCTCCGGAGCGACTCATTCTCCCGAACAAGTCGCTCCGTAAGAACCGCGAGGCGGGCGACCTCCGCCCGCAACTCCGACGCCTCCTTTGAGGCAGGTCCGCCAGCGTTGGCTGCCGCTGCCGCCAGGATGGAGGCTTTGGCCGCGCCGATGGCCTCCCGCTTTGAGGACTGCTTCCTCTTGAAGGCCACAGCGCGGATCGCGGCCTCCACGACCTCCGCGAACTGGGCCCTCTGCTCCTCAAAAGTGGGAGGCACCTCTCCCGGGGGCTCCGAGTCGTCGGAGTCGAGAGGAGGCGGAATAGTAGAGGGAGCCCTACGACCGCTCCCTCCAGGGCGACGCCCCTCCACCACCAACCTCCCGGCCCGACGCTCTACCTCCCGGGTAGAGGGAGCCAGCCCCCTCCCTGCCTCACTGCCCCTGCCCCGCCTAGCGGTGGGGATCTTGCGGGCGGAGGCAAACTCGCCCTCGGAGGACGACTCTCCGTCTTCCTCCCGTCTGGGCCGCTTGCGGAAGAACTTTACGTTCTCCGCAGCAGCCCCCCCTCCTCTGTCACCAGAGCCCGCCGAGCTGACCGTTACTAGGTCTGGCGCGGAGCCGGAATCCGACTCCGCACCACTCCGGCGCTCGGGCGAACCCTCCTCTTCAAACTCGTGCGCCATCAGCTCCTTAAACGAAGCGGATCCGGATGACGACGATGATTCGGAGCCTCCTCGGCTCTTGTTGCCACTGGCAAGCGGAAGGTCTTTGTTGCCCACCCCAGAGTACGGAGGGCAGCCCGCCGAATCGGGGTGGGATTCCCCGACCGCTGAGCAGTCGGGACCCACCTGGGGACTCATTTTCCAAAGATCCTGACTCATTTTTGTGCCTTTTAAGGGTGCGGTCCCTGTTTGCTCCGCCCCTTCTCGGGGCCCACTCTCCTCACCTCACCTCTCCACCTGCTCGCTGCTCTCACAGTCACGTCTGATTATCAGACGCGTACCAGAGAGCAGCGAGCAAGCGTGTGTCTCACTTGGTCTGATCCCTCACTTGCGACCTTCCGGCATGAGTGGCTCTACCGGGAAAGCTCGCAAGATCATTGAGACGCTCAAGCCCCACCACGACGACAACGTGGAGAGACATTCGGTGGGGACATATATATAGCCTAAGTTACGCGCTGATGGTTTAAAATCGGTCCAGTAATTTCGGAGCTAATTCGGTACAAACAAACAAAAAATCTTTCCTTTTTATTATATTAGTATAGATAAGTATCTGCTTTCTCGAAGGATCTCATGTTTTTATCGTAATGAGTCGCAGTGGTCAGCGGCATTCATCTCGGCACATAAGGCCCGTACTACATTGAACTACTCACTGAATATAAGGACAAACCTATCGTATCTTTCAAATAGTACAAAACACCTGTAATGTTTTACATCTAGATCAGTTCTGAGATACTATTGCAACATGAAGTAGGATGGTCTTTGCGTAGGACGACGACGACGTCCGTACGTCGCTACCGGGATCCAGCAGAATATCAGCGTCAGATATATTTGCCTGGCACATGCTGAGTTGGACTCCCGTTTGGTGCAGCTTGGAGACACACGTCGTTCGGTGAATAACACTCCTAGGATTCATGTCAATATTTTATTTATTTGTTATGTCGGTAGTTAGTCTGGCACCTTAATGTATTGAAAAAATTCAGACAATTTTTTAAATGTTACTCTTATCTTACTATTAATAATTTCTAGTGTTATGTATAATTCATGTGATTGTGCTTTTGTGTGTCCTCTGTTCTTGCGCCGAATAAATGTGTTATCTATGTATCTATCTAGGACAATTGGCCCTCCGGTGACGTAGCAGCCGAGCGTCGCACACGATGCTATTCATATCTGTTTCATTTTAATCATTAACATTTGTTTGAATCTATTGATATCATATACGAGTCACTACAGTTCTTTTTGGGGTGAATAGACCATTTATCGAGGAAGGCTTTAGGCTATATATCATCACGCTTAAGCCAATAGGAGCGGAGCAGCGATAAAGAATGTTTTAAAATCGGGGATTCCACGGGGACGAAGTCGCGGGCAGCAGCTAGTATAATAATATATCGCAATAGAATACCATCACATCCAGTGGACGCCGGTGGGCGTCACCAGGACACGGTCCATGCTGTGGGACGCCTTCCTACGGCGTGTCTCCCGGCACGCGGTCGCCGCTGCTATCTATTTTGCCTGCAATGTGCCCTGCCAGCTGCCATTTAGGTTTGGCGATTCGTTGGGCTATATCGGTATCCTTGGCTATCCCGCGGAAAACTTCACGTCTAATTCGATAACCCAAGGACCTGGGCCCCAAGTCTGCTATTTTTATAAATTTGTCATTCCAACACGATCCCATTGTCATTTTGCTAAAACTTCGTAATCTGCAAATTCATAATGGTCGATCATTGGTTGGTCAATGGTCTCTGTATATAGTAATATATAGCTTATGATAACCGACCTATTAAAAGAAATGACTGCACAATGACGTTCTAAAGGTAGTTCACTATAATAATAATAATAATAAGCTGGCAACACTGACTGTCAACAGAAGTTTTATTTCGTTCCTACAATTTTACGTTGAAGAAAATTCATTTTTAGCTTTATACATGCACAAATACCACATTTAAAGGCCACTACAATCAAATAATAAGCAATAAGAACTCGAAAAGCAACAAAATCGCAAGAAAAATGCCGAAAAAAGAAAAAATCAACATATTCGTGACCGACAGCTGACATCTGTCACGCATGAAACCCGGAATGATGAACGAAATAAAAATGTTTTGATGATGTTAACACGAGCAGCTACCCTTCGTGCACGCCATCCACCCCCGGGCTCGCCGCTCAGCTCCGCCTCGCCGCCGCCGGACATCGAATCACAAGTGTCACCGACGGCTGCAGTCGCGTCGAGCTCGAGCGACGAGTATTTCTCCCCGCCGACGTCGCCAACACCTGTACGTCGGCAGGGGAGAGGCCGGCCACCGAGGAGCTTGGGATCTAGGGGCCAACCGGCCCCGAGCCGGGTCCCCGCTGCCGGTGGTTGTGTGCAGCGCATGAGATGGACTCAGTCTATGAACGAGAACGTCATGCGCGCATATTACGGGTCTACAGAGGGGGGAACTAACCTCACTGCGTACCGTGTAAGGATGCTGTCTCTGTTTCAGGACCTGGAACCGGCTGTGAACGTCTCGGCGCAACGATTGTCGGATCAGGTGCGAGTCATCCAACGTAGTCACAGGTTGGACGACGCCGCACTTGAGAGGCTGCGCTCAGAGGTACTGAACAACCTTATCATCTCGACCCAGACACAGACCGCGGTTCAGGCGCCAGTAAGAGGCGCAAACACACCGCAGGCCAATAATGATAGTGATGAGGTAGATGATAGGGTTGTTACGGTAAGTAGCGGGGAGGGTCTGTATGTATGCTTTTGCGGTTGCACAACGACATGCTTTGCTTTGCTTTGCTTTGCTTTGCTTGGTAGCATAGATGCAGGCCTACCTTGCCGTCTCCTTCAGAGATGGGAAGGTGGCGTGGTCTTGAGGGAGAGCGCTACAGTCGTGTAGATCCTCAAGGCAAGTCCGGTGGATTTACCTTCACGAGGTTGCCACCCCGTTATTGATCTAGTTCCTTATGAAATAGATGTAACAGAAACCACCGGGCGATAAGGACCTCCCCGAACCACGACCCCTCTGTGACGGGGTGGTCGTGGGCTCTGCCGTCACCAATTCAGCTGATAGCGAGTAGGGGAATTTAGTCACCTGCGCTAGGACCTGCGCAGTCGAGCGCCGTAAGCGGGGATGAAGGAGTCCTGGGGGGTTGAGCCAATCGGCACTGGTGGTTATGTGTCCGTGAGGCAACACGCCCCCTTTGGTCTGGAATTCCAGCGAAACGGTGGCCCTACCCTCTAGCCAGGGGTAGGGAAATGGCCATTGTGTCCCGTCAGAGGGCCACGGGCGAGGTGCGTGGGGTCCGCGGAGGTCGCCCTCGGGCGGCCGAAGCGGTAGGTAAAGGCCATGCTGACGGTGCAAGTGAGGGTTGATCAGTTCGTGGGGGTAGGCCTTTCGACCTTCCACGCCAACCCGATCGAGCACCCGATGTCGCGCTGTAAACCAGCCTTGCGCACCTATATCTCACTGGTAATCCTAACGTTCGCACTCACAGTAGTGCGACGTTCCCAGTTGCGGGCTCCATGGAGGGTGGGAGCCAGGGAGATGAATTTTAATTTGCAAAAAGTATGGATACTACAAGGCCTACTTTGAAAACCGAAGGAGTGGAGTCGGCGAAAGTCGTCAAAACTCCGAAGCGAGGTGCCTCCGGCACTTCGCTCGCCCCTGGATGCCCTGCAGCTAACGTTGCAGGCTCCAGCGCGGGCGCTGGTTCGGCTGTGGCGAAAACCGCAGCTAAAACCAAAAAGTCCCTATCCAAGCAAAGGATATCGGCGCTGCAGGGGACCAGTACCGATCCTTCAAAAACAAAGGCGAAAACGGCGACGGCTAACACCAGTGCCGGAAGTAGCCTTCCCAAACACCCTTCTCCTCCTCCTGTGGCTCTTCAAGCCACACCCCAGGCAGCAGCCGTCACCGGTCAAACGGGAACGGCGTGCAGCACCGAGGACGTTTTCGCTAGCGCCTGGCAGGTGCCATTCCGTAAAGGAAAAAAGAAAAAAGGCAAGGGTAAAAACTCCACAACACAAGCCCTTTGCTCTTGTTCAGACCCTTCAGGTCAACTAGCTCCTACAAGCCAGGGCAAGAGGAGGGAAAGGCTGACGCGCAAGGAGCGGCGTCAAGAACGCAGACGGGGAGGCAAGGGCAAAGCCTCCCATAACAAGCAGGTAGCTGCCACCAGCTCGGCCAACCCGGCCAAGGCAGGTAAGCTGAGCTTCTCTGAGGGGAAGCGGTCGCAGGCTGAGGCCGGCTTTAGCCGACCAATGCCCAGTCAACCGCCGACTAAATCCACAGAAGCTACAGCCATGGCAGCAACCAAGAAGCAGGAGCCTGAGGGGAGCGATCAGGCTGTGGCCAAGCGGGCTCTAAACGAGACCATCTCGCCTCGTGGGGAGCACAAGCGGCCGCGGCTTGAACAATCCCAGCGGGTTACAGGTAAAAGCTACGCCCAAGCAGCTAGTGAGTCCCTGAAGGTCGCAATAACCTGCGAACGGAGGGGAATCATCAGCCAGGGCGAATCGGACCAGGTCTTAGCTGCCATCCAAAAGAGGATCATCAGCGAGGCCTGCTCCCCTAAACAGGACACACCAGGCCCTACCTTCAACGCGAAGCCGCTTTTCGCCGGTGGTGTCCTTAAGCTGTGGTGCGGAAACGACCACACTTTAGCATGGCTGAAGAAGACAGTCTCCACCCTGGCTCTGCCGGCTAGCACCTCGCTAGTAGTCAAGAGCCAGTCGGAGATTCTGAAGCGAGTGCGGTGCGGCATTGCCATCCCCGACGATCAGGGAGTCTACGAGGACTCGACCTTCATTGGACGAGCCCTGAGCTACCAGAACCCCTGGGTCGATGTGAAGAGATGGGTGGTGCTGCACGCCGAGAAGCAAAAGGCATGCTGGTTCGTGGTGTTGGGTATCCCTGAGGACCAAGTACCGATCCTGATGCGCTCCGAACGCCGACTCTCAATTGGTTTGGGATCGGTGTACGTGAAGTTCCAGGGTCCGAACGGTAGGTTCACCGACGTCCCTCGGGGGTGGGACCCGGCCACAGGACAGCTGCAGAACGCAGGGGAGACCATCCCCCCACCAAATAACCCGGAAACAGCCGCGGCTGACCCTGCAGCAGCAGTCGAGCCAGTTGCCCCTGTCGCCACCATGGACGCCGTTCCGTCATCGGGGGAGGAGCTGGACGACGTAATGTTGTCCCCGGCTTCGGACCCGGTGGAGGACGGTTTCGAGGAGGGCGACCTGTTTGCCGGGCTGCGACTGGAGGGTGACGAGGAGGGTCTCGCCTGCGATGGCGTCCCTTTTGTCGGCCTGTAAAGTCGTGCAGGCAAACCTCCACCACAGCCAGACCGCAACGGCTCAATTACGAAAGTGGCTGGAGGTTCAACATACTGCCATTGCCCTGATTCAGGAGCCGTGGATCAGGGGCGGCCACATACAAGGACTCTCAAATCTTGGCGGTAAGCTCCTTGTTACTACAGATCATGATCAGCCTAGATCGTGCATCTATGTCACAGGTAACCTTAAAGCACAGCTCTTAAATGAATTCTGTTGCAGAGATATCTCTGCAGCTAGGCTGTTTATGCAGCGAGGCGGCGCAGTGATGGCGATTGTCTTTGCCTCGGCTTATATGCCAGAGGCAGAGGATCCGCCTCCTCTCAACCTTGTCCGCCTTGTCAAGCACTGCGAAAACACGGGAGATGAAGTGGTCATCGGTACCGACGCAAACGCACACCACCCGCTGTGGGGGATGGACACGCAAAATGCAAGGGGTAAGGCACTAGTTGATTTCTTGTTTACCACTAACCTGTCCCTATTAAACACAGGCTCGGAACCAACCTTCGTAACCAGACGTAGTCGTACAATCATAGACCTCACTCTGGCTACTGAGGGCGCAGCGGATCTCGCCACAGGGTGGCAGGTCTCCGGAGAGGCTTCCTGCTCGGACCACAGGTGGATCCGCTTCGACATCCAGGTCTGTATAACACCTAAACAACCTCGGCGAAACCCGCGTAACACGGACATAGCGGCATACAGACGCGGCCTTGAAGCAAGGCTTGCATCACCAGATACGATGATTCCTGAGGACACGACTCGGATCGATGTTCAAGTAACACAGCTCACAGAATCATTAGTAAGCAGCTACCAATCCGCCTGCCCAGAAACGGTTCCACGCGACACACCGGGAAAACAGCCCTGGTGGGGTGCGGAGCTTGAGCGCAAGCGCGGAAAGGTAAGGAAAGCTCTGAATAGAGCCATGAATACATGTAGGGATGAGGACTGGGACACGTATTACGCAGCCAAATCCAGCTACAAGAAATGCATCAGATACAGAAGGAGTACTGGATGGCGAAAATTCTGTGGTAACATTGAATCTTGCCAACAAGCAAACAGGGTAAGGAAAATACTGGCGCAGCAGAACACACCTGGAGCTGCCGCTCTCCGTAAACCCGACAACAAGCTGACCACGTCACCTGAAGAAACGAGACGCGTCCTAGTAGAAACTCACTTCCCAGGCAGCGTTTTCGCGCAGGTAACAGAATGGCGTGACGATACTCAAACACCATCAGAGGAAGATTGGCGTTATGCAGAGAAGATGATTTCGCTGGAAAAACTCCAATGGGCCATCAGAAGCTTCCAACCTTTCAAGGCTCCCGGTCCTGATGGTGTGTTCCCTGCCCTGCTGCAGTGGGGGGGAAATGCCGTCGCAACAAGACTGGTACCCTTAATGAGAGCGTGCCTGGCTTTCAGATACGTTCCTAAAGGATGGAGGGAGGTGAAAGTTATATTCATTCCGAAACCAGGTAAGAGTGACTACACAAACGCCAAATCCTATCGACCTATAAGTCTGACCTCCTTTCTTCTGAAAACAATGGAAAGACTGTGCGAAAGGGAACTACGAGATGGCGCTCTAAAAACATTACCTCTACATGGTAACCAACATGCATATAGCTCGGGTAAGTCGACAGAGTCTGCTCTTCATCTGGTGGTTAGCCAGATAGAGGAAGCGATACACCAGAAGGGATCCTGCCTGGGCACTTTCATAGACATCGAAGGAGCTTTCGACAAGACAAACTTCTCCAGTATAAGTGCCGCTCTCTCCAAGCACGGTGTAGAACAGGTACTTAATGACTGGATTACCAACATGTTAAGCAAACGATCAGTTCGTCTTGAGGAGGAGCAGCAGATGGCCTTCATAGCTAGAGGCTGCCCACAGGGAGGAGTGCTCTCCCCCCTTCTGTGGAACCTGGTAATTAATGACCTCATTACCAAACTCAATGAACATCGATTCTACACAATAGGGTATGCAGACGACCTCGCAATCCTCGTGCCGGGGAAGGTGACTGGAACGATCTGTAACCTCACTCAACAAGCACTACGCATCGTGGAGAAATGGTGTGGAGAATATGACCTGTCAGTGAACCCCACTAAAACTGAACTAGTTATGTTTACACAAAAGCGAGCACTAGGCCACTACCGCCTACCTAAGCTCTTTAATACAGAACTCCAGTTGTCTAACGAGGTTAAGTACCTAGGAGTTATCCTAGACAGCAAGCTAAACTGGAGCAATCATCTAGATTATAAACTAAACCGGGCATGCATTACCTTCTGGCAATGCAAGAAAATGATAGGTAAGAAGTGGGGCCTATCCCCCAAAATTATACTATGGTTATACAGCGCAGTAATTCGGCCCATGATCACCTATGGGGCCGTTGTGTGGTGGACCCGCACAAAGCTAGTTACAGCCGTAAATAAACTGCAACACATGCAAAGGCTGGCCTGCATGGCGACTACGGGCTGCATGAGGACTACTTCAACTGCGGCACTGGAAGCCATACTGGGACTTCCCCCGCTACACCTATTCATACAACAGGAAGCGACAATGGCAACAGTCCGCCTTAAAACATTGAATCTCTGGGGTAAGAGAGAAACACTACACACCACTCTACTCGAGGAGATCAACAAAGAACTACCCTTAACAAAAGCAATCAATGATCGGGTACCCAAGCAATTTATTTTTGACAAAAAATACAAAATCCAATTGTATGAGGACCACCGCTGCGAGGGGTTATGCCCCGCTGAGCTGCGGATCTTCACCGATGGATCTAAAACAGGTACTGGCACGGGTGCGGGAGTCTTCTCGGAGGATCTCAACATTCACATAGCCACACCATTGGGGGTCCATAACACAGTTTTTCAAGCTGAATGCATGGGCATTTCCCTGGCCGCTTCAGCCATTCTGAACAGGGAAGTTAAGGACCACTCAATACGCATACTTTCGGACAGCATGGCCGTCCTGCAAGCTCTGGACAGCCACACGGTTAATTCTGGACTGATCCTCGAGTGTCACCAGCGTTTGAACCAGGTTGGTAGTTACAACAAGGTGACCATACAATGGATCAAGGGACACAGCGAATCCCGAGGTAACGACGCTGCGGACGAACTCGCTAGAAGGGGCTCGAGTATGGTAGCGATGGGACCCGATCCCATCGTACCACTACCATTCGGGTATCTACGCAATCTGGTAAGGAAGCGTACTAGAGACAAACATCACGACCTATGGGCGAACCATGGTGAGTGCAGGCAGGCCAAAGAGGCACTTCCCTCTATCAACGGCCGCTTCACGAAACAAGCCCTAAGACTGAACAAACAACAGTTACGTACAGTCACAGCCGTTACAACTGGCCACGGGTCTTTTAACAAACACCTCTATGTCTTAGGAGTCACTGACAGCCCGCTCTGCAGAGCCTGCATGGAGGAGGATGAGACAGCAGCACATCTGCTTCTGAGCTGCCCGGTAGTCGCGGATTACAGGGCTAAGTACTTCGGAAACCCAGGTACCCTCTGCGAGATAGTTAGCAACACCAAGGCCTTGCTGGCCTTCCTAGGGGAGCTGGGGTGGATCGAATGACACATTTGTCCCACCTGCACGCAAAATACGCGCTTAGTCGTGGAGTTGCGGAAACCAGCCCGCTTTTACATACATACATACATACATACGGTAAGTAGCCAGTACAAGAATCGACTGAGGAGCGCGCTGGAGGATGCGCTTCGCGAATATCGATCGACCCCAACCGAACTTAGGCCCCGATTACCACGGTTGCCTATGCACAAAAAGAATAGGGCGCTGGTGTGTGCCTTGGACTCGCTGCTACAGAACACCTTTGTAAGCAGTGAGAACCTTGTTGATACGCACTCAATACTGTATTGCGGGGCTGTTGCGGCATGTCGTTTAGCAAACGTCAAGTTCCCAAGCGGTGACGAGGCTATTCGACCAAAACCTGCTGCACCAGCCTGGCAGTGCAGGATCGAGCGGCGTATCGACGAGGCTAGGGCACTCATTGGCAAACTATACTGCTTCAGGGAGGGCAACACACGACCACGTGTGATGCGCTTTGTGAGGCGGGCGTTTGCGGGGACTGGAATCAGTCCTCATGAATATACGTCCAGTATCACAGAGCGCATCGACTTCCTGAAGCAGAAAGTTTGTGCATGGGCAAACCGTATTCGGCGGTATAAGCGGCGGGTTGACCGATACTCACAGAATCGCATGTTCCAGAGTGATGAGAGGTGGGTGTATAGAACTTGGGAGCGACCTGAACAAAGTGTGACGGACGTGTGCCGCCCGGATGATATCGCCACGACTACATTCTGGCGAAGCATCTGGTCGGTGCCCGTCCGTCATACCGAGGGTGACTGGATGCGTGATGTCGAGCGCGTGTGTGAAGCTATACCACAAATGGAAAAAATCACCATAACACCAACAGATATAGCCACAGCAGTCCGTCCGTTACCAAACTGGAAATCTCCAGGACCGGACGGACTGCACAACTTTTGGCTTAAGTGGTATAGCAGCTCACATGCGGTCCTGGCATCTCAATTCCAGTCATCTTTAGAGTCTGGGTCGCTACCACAGTTTCTAACAACTGGCGTTACCCACCTGCTCCATAAGACAGGTAGTCCCGCGGAACCCAAGAATTATAGACCGATTACTTGTTTGTCAACGGTCTATAAACTTCTTACATCCATCCTGAGAGTGAAAATAAATGAACACATTGAGAGCAACTCGATTATGTCCTCCTCTCAGAATGGATGTCGGAAGGGGTCCCGCGGCACTAAGGAGCTACTCCTCATAGACATGGCCATTAGCCAACAGGTTCGTCGCTCCCGCAAGGATCTGTCGACATGTTGGATAGATTACAAGAAGGCCTACGATTCTGTGCCACATACATGGCTCATGAAGGTGTTGGAGTTGTACAAAATAGATGCAACTCTGCGCACCTTCCTTGAGTCATGTATGAGGCAATGGAAAACGGTCCTTCGCTATCCAGGATGTCGACCGATTCAAGGGAGTGATGAACCTATATGGATTAAACGGGGAATATTTCAGGGCGACAGTTTGAGTCCACTTTGGTTTTGCTTAGCTCTGAATCCTCTAAGCACATTGCTGGAGGATTCAGGCCTAGGCTATCGGTTGAGAAGAGGTGGTCAGGCCATATCTCACCTTCTTTACATGGATGATCTGAAACTCTTTGCCCCCAACAATTTGCGACTGATGGAGCTACTGAAGGTAACTGAAACCTTCAGTAGTGCCATCAGGATGGAATTTGGTGTGGACAAATGTGCAGTCATGCATGTAAAGAAAGGGGAGATTATGGAATCTGAGGGAATTCAACTCTCGGATTCCATACAGGTTAGATCCCTCAGCTCGACCGAAACCTATAAGTATTTGGGTATGTCGGAAGCGTTAGGCATTAACGGTGCTGACATGAAACAATCGCTGAAGGAGCGCTTCTTTGGCCGCCTGAAAAAGGTTTTAAACAGCCTTTTGTCGGGCGGAAATAAGGCCTTCAACGGTTGGGTCATGCCGGTATTAATGTACTCTTTCGGCATACTCAAATGGACTCAAACCGAACTCGATGCCCTGGATAGGAGAGTCCGTACACTGCTGACCGCAAACCGGATGCATCACCCACGATCGTCGGTGGTGAGACTGTACATCCCGCGGAAATGTGGAGGTCGAGGCTTCTTAAATGCTAAGACTCTCCATAACCGCGAGATGTGCAGTCTCAGAGAATATTTTCTCGAAACCGATGTGGGTATGCACCGCGATGTGGTCGCAGTGGACAAGGGACTCACTCCGTTGTCCATGGCAAAAGAGAACTGGCGCAAACCTGTAATACATACTACAGATGACCGCAAGGAGGTATGGAAAGGCAAGGAGCTCCACGGGCGCTTCTATCGGGCTCTCTATGGGTCCGATGTAGATTTCTCAGCGTCCGTGGCCTGGCTACGTTTCGGTGATCTTTTCGGAGAAACTGAAGGTTTTGTGTGTGCAATTATGGACGAAGTTATCCTAACGAACAACTACCGGAGGCATATTATGAAGGACGGGACGGTTGACGTGTGTCGGGCATGTCACCGTCCGGGTGAGTCCATCAGACATATTATCTCTGGTTGTTCTCGTCTGGCTAACAGCGAGTACTTGCACAGACATAACCAAGTAGCCAGGATTATCCACCAGCAACTTGCTTTGAAATACAAACTTGTGGATTCTGAGGTACCGTATTACAAGTATGTGCCCTACCCAGTTCTCGAGAATGGCCATGTCACGTTGTACTGGGATCGGTCTATCATCACTGATAGGACTATTGTCGCCAATAAGCCTGACATAGTGGTGATAGACCGATTAGCGCGCCGCACAATGATAATCGATGTAAGCATTCCGCATGACGAGAACCTCGTGAAGGCTGAGAAAGAGAAGCAAATCAAGTATCTTGACTTAGCACACGAGGTTGTCGACATGTGGGATGTGGACTCGGCTGTCATTGTGCCGATTATCGTTACGGCCAACGGCCTAATGGCCAAAAGCTTCGACGACCACCTGTCGAAGCTGGCGTTACGCAGCTGGGTGAAGAGTCTGATACAGAAGGCAGTACTCCTCGATACGGCTCGTATTGTGAGGAGGTTCCTTTCTCTGCAGCCCTAACCACCGGTAGCTTGGACCCTGCTCCCGATACCGGCGGACGACTATTTTTTATATTTTTAAATGTTTTTTTTAAGAAATATTTAAAAATGTAATTTATAGGAATATAATATGAATAAACGAAATAATAATAATAATAATAATTCCCTAAGGCTGTATATCCCGCGGAAGTGTGGGGGTCGAGGCTTCTTAAATGCTAAGACCCTGCACAACCGCGAGGTATGCAGCCTTAGGGAATACTTCCTTGAAGCCGACGTGGGTATGCACCGGGATGTGGTCGCAGTGGACAAGGGCCTCACCCCGCTCTCCTTGGCTAACGAGAACTGGCGCAAACCTGTGGTATTAGATACTAATGATCGCAGGGAGGTATGGCAGAGCAAGGAGCTTCACGGACGCTTTAATCGGGTCCTACATGGGCCCGATGTAGACTTTCTAGCGTCCGTGGCCTGGCTGCGTTTTGGTGACCTCTTTGGGGAAACCGAAGGTTTTATCTGTGCAATTACAGACGAAGTTATGATGACGAACAACTACCGGAAATACATTGTGAAGGACGGTACCGTTGACATATGTCGGGCATGTCACCGGCCGGGGGAATCCATCCGCCACATTATTTCCGGTTGTTCTAGTCTGGCTAACGGAGACTATTTGCACAGGCACAACCTCGTAGCCAGGATTATCCATCAGCAACTTGCCCTTAAATATAATCTTGTGGAATCGGAAGTACCGTACTATAGGTATGTGCCCGACCCAGTTCTCGAAAATGGCAATTGCACATTGTATTGGGACCGGTCTATCATCACTGACAGGACTATTGTTGCCAATAAGCCTGACATAGTGGTGATAGACCGACTAGAGCGTCGCGCAATGATTGTTGATATAGCAGTCCCTCATGACGAGAACCTCGTGAAGGCTGAGAAAGATAAACAATCGAAGTATCTTGACTTGGCTCGCGAGGTTGTCGACATGTGGAATGTGAACACAGCAGTCATTGTGCCGATAGTCGTGACGGCCAATGGCATAATTGCCAAGAGCCTCGACCAACATCTCAAGAGGCTCTCGTTGGGCAGCTGGATCAAGGGCTTGATCCAGAAAGCAGTACTCCTGGACACGGCGCGTATAGTGAGGAGGTTCCTCTCTCGGGAGCCCTGACCACCGGTAGCTTGGACCCTGTTCCCGATACCGGTGGGCTACTATTTTTTATATTTTTAAATGTTTTTTTTAATTTTTTTATAAAAATATTTAAAAATGTAAGTAATATGTAAATAAAATGAATAAATGGAATAATAATAATAAGTATTTATTTAAAAACATAGTACTTTGCACTGTATACATTGTTTGAAAATATTATTTACATCATGATGCAATATTAGACTCTATCTTTTAAACTAGGACTAGCCTGTATCTTAAAAGATAGGGTTCAGCCAAGTGGATTCTGTTAATTTCACTACCAGAAACAAGTGAAGACAGTGTCAATGATTTGTACTAACAGCGATACAGAAATAAAAATGAAATAATATAAAAACTACTCACTGATCAAAGGAACTGTCAACATTTTGCTTGTCAAGCAGATTACCGCATACGTCTGTCATTCATTTGTTATTATGTACGAGATTACCATTCTATGCCATTTCTTTCAATGGAGTGTCAGTGGTTGACCGTTGGAAAGTCATAATGACGCTTTTATATTAGTAGATTGCCAAACTTGTCAAAATCAATCATTACGAATACAATGATAGACCATTCTGATACTACTTTAATAGCAGACTTGGGACCCTGCTAGCATGGCCCTTAAGCAGTTCAGTGCCCTTCAAATATAATAAAGCTAGTAGTAAGGTGAGTGAGTACCTCCATGTGTGCAGAGCCTTAGTAGTGCTACTAGTGTCGTCTGCGGGCAGCCGGGTGACGCGCAGACTAATTCCGTTGAGTAGCTGTCGGCACCGCACAAAGGGGTGCGCGCTCTGAGGCTACGCAAGCGACGGATGCACTGTCCCCATCCTGTTAATTGTTTTCAAAGCAATCTTTTACTTCAGTACAAAAAAATAAATTTAAAGTCCTTAATTTGTAAAAATTGATTTACCGATTTTAATAAAATTGGCGATTAGTATAAAAATGATAAAATATATATTTCGTTCGTATTTTTTATGTTTATTTTAGCTAATCAAAGTAACTACTAGCCTAAATTTATACAATTTTGCGATTTTGCCACTCGGGTGTTGACGATATTTTGAAAAAAAGAAAAATCTGTTGGGGCAAAGTTCTGTGAGTACGGAGGCTGATGGAAAGCTTCCAACTGTAACTCTTGTAGCTTTGCGATGGTCTGTTGGATTGTCGTGGAGAAGCAATGGGGAAGAGGTTTGACCAGTTGGTTGCTGAATTGCGAGCTTCTCCATCATTGCTTGTAATTCTTTGCAAAAGACATCTACCGTCACTGTTACATCATTCGGTAAGAATCTGTGATGAACAAGTCTGCAAAACAAGTTTGCAATCGATAGATTTTGACGAAACCTGAAGATAGAGTCAACTTAAATAAACGTCACAGTCGAATCAAAGTTTAAGTTAGGTTAGGTTAGGCAAAATTACCTCAAAATGTCGGAACCCCCCTTTCCACCGCAGGCGAGGCGTCACAGCTCTCGCTTAGCGTAGCGCTTTGATTTTTTAGCAGTGGTGTAATTAAATTTTAAATGTAGATTGACCAAACAGAACCCCCAATTTTTTATCTTTGGTTTTTTGAACTGCCTCCCATTCATCATCTGCTTAGCCTTTTCCCAACTATTTTGGGGTCGGCTTCCATTCATACCGGATTCAACTGAATACCAGTATATAACGTGGATCACCTGCCTACCAGACCTCCACAACCCATTAACTAAACGGGTAACACGGTACTTCTTGGCAAGACTGGTGTCAGATTTACTAGCGTCTGACAATCCGTAACGACTGCCAAAGATCTAAAAATGACAGCCGGGACCAACGGCTCAACGTGCTTTCCAAGGCACAGAGGAAACTCGGTATTTTTAAATGGTCACCCATCCACAGCTTCAGCTTCAAGATCGACCCGTGCGGCTGTTATTTCACGAGCTCCTCTCACGAACTGCTTCCCACTATGGAAGCTATTTTAAAGACGTCAAAACTTGAAATCAGTTTATTTCGACATAAGCGACACACATTGAAAATCCACATCAATATCGAACACCAAAATACAACTGTGTCACAGTCGGCTCCGACTTAAGCTTTTACGTCGTGTCGCCTATCCTCCAGGGCTGCTGCGATGGTATCGCTCGAGACGTCGCAGCCATCCGCCTCACTGTCACTTCGCATTCAATGCTTAATGCACGCAAACTCCCGAAGAGCTCGTCAACGGCGCGCCGCGCGTCTAGTTCGCGGCCCGCGCGTCTGTCGCGCGTCACGCTAAAACGTTTCCCGTGTCGCGATATTGATGCCTCGTCGATCGTAGTTTACTATTCTGTTGAACGCGAGTATTTTTGAACAGAACACAGGATTCCCATAAATTGGAGACAGCTGCTTAACATTGCAAAGTTGTACAAAGGAATGGTTTCGGTGTGCAGTGTTATCCTGGATTAAAATAGGCGGATTCGTCTCTGGCGTGGTTGGCACTAACGTATTTTAGCTCCGCTCGTCTATGTCTAGTCAGGGAAATAGCTTGTGCCTATACCTTAGTTCGCGTGTATGACGGAATGATAAAAGAAGTGTCGCCTAGAAAAAAACAGAGAATATAACGATACATACTGCGAATATCTTGCATAACCTGACAAACAGACAAATATGTCAAAAATTGCATTTTTGTGTGCTCTTTTTTTCTAATGTTCCTCAGTTGTTTTTATGCAAAAATATTTAATGCATAGTAGACACAGCGAGTCTACGATTTTATTATATGTATAGATGTTTTCAAAAATGATTGACATAATTACCAATACAAGGAACACCCCGCTGTTCCTTTGGTTACATACAGTATACCTATAATGATACAAATTTAAAAAAAAGTCGTATTACTAATTTCAATATACAGTAAATTAAAAATACCTGATAAAACCTGTATTCCTTTATTAAATAATTTGCTGAAAAAGCAATAGAATAAGATGAAAAAAAAAACAAAATTACAGAACATAACATGAAACAAGACGAAACACAGCGACTAATGATGACACACTCGTATACAATCTAAATTCTGCTGATTTCTGCGAACTCGATACGAATGTCTTAGTGAATTGACATCAACCCGTTTATAGATTTATAGCTAACGCGTGTATTGATTGGTTTCGACATTAAAAAATAAATAGTTATTTGCTAGTGTGTTGTTCTAAGAATTTAACAACGTATTATGTGGTACAAAATACGCGCGATTGCGATTATTTAGACCTCTGCGACTCCTTTTTATATGGATGGGAAATCATCAAACGTATTCTGGGAGTGTCAGACTCTTTCTGACCAAAGTCCACCCGTGCTCCTTCCTAAAGCCCTTTGCGTGGTCGAACAATTCTGCCCACAACCCTAGAAGACACTGTCCCCAGCGGGCCTCGTCTTCTATGGTGAAACCTGGACCTGGTTATTATCGGCCGGGCAGCCACCCCATCGGCCGCCATCCGCAGGCCCGCGCTGACGGTGCCGTGGGTCCACCCTGCGACTTCTGGCGCCCGAGGCGTACCCTATTCTTCTGTTGCGGCGGCTGGAGCGTGTTTTTTTTTTTTGCCTCTCCCTCGCGCGGTCCAGCTCCTTGCCCGCCTCCCTTATATCCATAGTTAAAATGTACAGTACTATAATTGGACAAGGGCTTGAAATTCTCCAGTGCTTTGTATTATCAGATTGGGAGCTGTGTAATCATCTTTGAGATGCAAGGCCAAGGCCTTGAAACAATGTAAAGTGAAACTTGTTCCCGATGTCTTCCATGTTTACGAAGGTAACGCCTATAAACTTAAACCTCTGCGTTCTCCTGTTTGCTTTGACGTATTATCGGAAGTTGCGAGCGATCACCATTAAAACACGATCACCAGTAGATCGCGATACCGCGCCGGTCCGACGCCACGTGACGTGACGTGACGTCACACGACGGCACATCATGCAGCACGAGGCCTGCACTGGCGTCACTTATGGCTACAGAAGACTGTTTTGTGCAGACAAATAACGTTTCTAAACAGGATCATACCCCGACGAAGTCGAAGGTGAGGCCCAAAGATAAAGTTACATAATAATTTTATTTACATTAATAATAGGGTAAGGTTGCTTATGTCGACTTAGACATCTAAGGGAAAATGACTGTATTTTTAGAGTAATTAAAATAATATGTTTATTTTAAGCGTTCAAATATGTTCATCTATCGAGCTGTAGCAGCTTTCATAAAAATGCAAAAAAAAAATATCGAAACGATGAAGGCGTTTCCTAAGTCGTACCTTTATAGTGGAGCGCCTGGAGCATCAACATCATACAAACCTTGGACTTCCGTTACAGTGGATGAAAAAAAAAATAGAATGTTAGATCGCTCGGTGACAGGAAGTTAGCGTGGAAGTGCAATTCCTCTGGCGATGACCCCGGGTCGGTCCATAGCCACAGCGTCGCATTGGAACAGGATGTAGATGACCTGAAGAAGACCAAAGATGTCGGTGCCATCTTGCAAGATCGTTGTAGGAGTCTGGAGCTTCAGAGTCGTGACAGTGAGCAGAGTTCCAGACAAAATATCATCGAGATCAAGGGCGTGCCTGCATCGACAACGAAGAACTTGACTTTGACTTTGATTAACTTTGACTTAGTAATATTTTTGCCGACTCAGTATTTTTTGTCACCCAATGCATGTAACACGAACACTTGGCATTTAAGTTGCTAGCTCAGATTAACTGTTTCCCACTGCTACCAGCTCGTTTTTTCGAGATTTAAACATTCATATTTATCGCCAGTAAAGTAAAGGGTCCAAGTTGCCATGATGGTCGCCAACCTTCGATAGAAGATGGCACTCAAAGAAGAAGTAAATTTTACACATACACATAGTTTAATGTCGCTTGTATTAAAGTAACTCATCAAGCATCCATACATTGTTAAATATTAGGATAATAATTCTCCCTTATCATACGAGTCCGTGTAAAAGGTGTCATATTCTGCGTCTACAAGAGCGAAGGGAAATTATATCAGACTTTGCTTTCCTATTTAGCGTCATGAACGGATCTACTGACGTCACGAGCTGGTGAGTAGGATCGGACTTCGTGTACCGTGTGCGTTTCTCCGCAGTTCGCTTCTATTTCATGTTCCTCAAGTTCGAACTAACTGCAGAAAGAGCTGGTCGTAACGTTTGATATGCTGCGTCAGGATGTCGAACTTGATTTGTTTACCAGCAGCGATAAGCAATCTTTGACAGAATTATTTATCTATACTTGAAGACTCTGTTTTATGAAATTGTTGTTTTATATTTTTGAACGTAAATAAGCGTATACGCGTTAGTCTGTTTCGAGATATTTTTATTATTATTCACAATACAGTAGAACGCCAATAGGGTAGTTGACTAAAAAAATCTAATTAGTCCGTCAGATAGATTTCCAAAAAATATTGGACACGTATTTTTTCTTTTTTCACGTAAACAAAAAATGAAGACGATACAGAGCGTTGAAAACTCGTGTGACGTCACTACTCGCTACAATTTTTACCGAGCCGTAACGTCACAAGCCCCCACTCCTGATCTTTGATGCTTTGTATCTTCGTCAGTTTTTATAGATTTGATAAAGGAAAAAATACGTGTCCAATATTTTTCTATAATCTAACTGACGGACTAAACATAATCATATATTTTTTACTCAGGAAACATCCCTATTATCCGAATCGGTCCTAAGCGTAATATAAAAAATTAAAACCAAGTAATTTTATAATTAAGTAAGTTATAAAAGTAATTTTACAAACAACTAAGTTATTGTAGAACTGTGTTTGTAAAAAATAAAGTTTATGTTATGTGTGACAGTTCATTTTTCTTTATTACCACCAGTCTATGTCGGTTTAGCCGAATTTTCGATTATCCGAATCGACTCCGGTCCCAATTAATTCGGATAGTCGGCGTTCTATAATATACATTATGAGTCTCATTTTGAAAATGACCATTTTTATCCATCGATACTTTTATTGAATCAGCTGTAAGTTTTCCAAAAAAAAGTCTCGCTAACCTTGTACTTATTTACTAAGATACCTACTTATTACTTATTTGGTTGCACATTGGGTGGTTATACATTCCATGTCATCCTTTCTATATTAATTGTTAGCAAAACTACGACATTACATTAAAACAACATAGCAGCATTTAATATTCTAACATTAAATTTTCCTGAAAACTGAGCAGAAATAAATTTAAAATAACATGAGGAGGTATGAAAATATTGAGCTCGAGGCGATGTGTGGCTATAATTACAACCAAATGTTTCTTTTATGGAAAGTAAGTGGAGTCGACGCAAAGCGGTTTGCGCGGGCAGTCGTTAAAACAGCCCACCGAGCGTGAACGGACCAGGCGCACTGTCGCTCTATGTACGGGAATAGATCTCTTCGAACCGATACAAACACACAGGGTGATCATAATCAGTGTAAAAACAATCTGTCCTAATGATTCATTCAAATAAAAAAATATGAATAATATATCCCCAACTGCAGCCAAGTTATACTATGATTTCCAGCGAGCATTTCTCAGACAAGCTGGAGTTAGCAGACTTACATACGATAAAGTGACCTCAGCTAAAATCTTTCAGAGACTACAGTTACGTTATAGAAACTGACTGCACTCTGCTGGAAGGAAAATAAGTATTTAGTCGATATGACGTAAAACTCAACATACTTACCCCGAACGTCACGTCATCCTACAAATGATTGACAATGCGAACACGCTCAGCATAGTGCTCGGCTGAAGGGTCGCGCAAGTGTTGTTCAAAGAAATAGTGAAGAACGCTACACCGCGACCATCGCGACGCTATGTGCCCCACTAATGTGAACGTGGCAGTTGACGTCATCGGTCAGAAGGTGACTGACGTGTGGTGTTGATCATATCTGTTTGTTGACAAGTCAGATGATACTCTTGGGATCATTTGTTTAAACCCGAGAGGCATTTTTCGTATTTTCAAGGTGTGTTTGCATTCGTATTGTATAACTGTCAAATCCACTCCGATATTTGCAACATTGCGACTAGTTTTTTAACACTGATACCTAGTCACTCCGATGATTTTGCTACTTGAACGGTTTTACTTGTGGTCTTATTCAGTAACCGATAAAAAAATAAAAGATACCTGATGGCAGTGGCGTTCAGTGGTTCGAGTTAGGGTAGGCCAGAGAAAATGTCCAAATATATTTAATAACCACATAATTCAGGGTTGATTTTTAATGAAATGAGATTTTTTTAATTTTCTTTAATTGCCTATTAAAAAAAAAAACAAAAAAAAAGACACCAAATTTCAACCCTGAATAATGTGGTGTGTTTTTTTTTTGGACATTATTTTCTGGCGTACCCTAACTCGAACCACTGCACGCCACTGCCTGATGGATATCGATATCCATCAGGTACTATTAAGTAACTCACAATACAAACACCCGTTGTGGCCACACTGAAACTGCACTCGTTACACTTAGTAAGAATAAGTTGAGTGAAGTGTTGGCAGCACACTCGACACATGCTCAGCTTTATGCTCAACGCAAGCGAGCCAGCAACTGTTTGTGCAAATGAAAAGAAATAAAGCTTTTAAATAAGTATAGTGGCTGTAATAAAAGCAAATTGTAATTCTGTGCTGTTTGGTCAGCGTACTTCAGAAAAACTTCAGTTTTTGTGTTTTTTATATGTGACAGAGGGTTTAATTATCCTTTCATGGAGGCATGACGGTTTCAACCGAGTACTCTACTCTTTGCTTAACATTTCAACATCGGTTCGGTAAACATTTTTATTGTTTTCAATTGCCACAGGTAAACATATTAAAATCAACTTTTGCTAAAATCGGCATTGGTCATTGGTGCCAATATTTTTCTTAAGCAAGTACCTTCCATCACTTACTTATGTGCTCTGGATGGGAATGATTTCATCGATTCATGGAAAATCTCACTGGAAAGTCTTGAATTCCAAAAAACGCCCTAACTGCTACGGAACAAGACCGTTTCAATGTGAAATTGCTAGATAGCATGTACTTACGGTCTTGTTGTTGTACTCAGTCAGGTCAGTATGTGTGCACTCACTCGGCGCAGCGAGCATCTCTTGCATACAGACGAATCTCCCGCTCGTGTCGCCTCACTGCACTGGTCGGTAAGTGTGCACACACTCGGCGCAGCGAGCATCTCTTGCATACAGACGAATCTCCCGCTCGTGTCGCCTCACTGCACTGGTCGGTAAGTGTGCACACACTCGGCGCAGCGAGCATCTCTTGCATACAGACGAATCTCCCGCTCGTGTCGCCTCACTGCACTGGTCGGTAAGTGTGCACACACTCGGCGCAGCGAGCATCTCTTGCATACAGACGAATCTCCCGCTCGTGTCGCCTCACTGCACTGGTCGGTAAGTGTGCACACACTTGGCGCAGCGAGCATCTCTTGCGTACAGACGAATCTCCCGCTCGTGTCGCCTCACTGCACTGGTCGGTAAGTGTGCACACACTCGGCACAGCGAGCATCTCTTGCGTACAGACGAATCTCCCGCTCGTGTCACCTCACTGCACTGGTCGGTAAGTGTGCACACACTCGGCACAGCGAGCATCTCTTGCATACAGACGAATCTCCCGCTCGTGTCGCCACACTGCACTGGTCGGTAAGTGTGCACACACTCGGCGCAGCGAGCATCTCTTGCATACAGACGAATCTCCCGCTCGTGTCGCCACACTGCACTGGTCGGTAAGTGTGCACACACTCGGCGCAGCGAGCATCTCTTGCATACAGACGAATCTCCCGCTCGTGTCCCAGTGCTGGGCACGCCACTATTGTGGCGATAAATCCCCTCTTTGAGGAGTGGCTGGAGAGACGTCACGGCGTCCTCACCTTCCGCCTGACGCATGTGCTCACCGGACACGGCTGTTTCGGGAGGTACCTGTGTCGAATCCAGCGGGAGGACACGTCCAGGTGTCATCACTGCGTGGATCGCCCGGAGGACACGGTGGAGCATACGGTGGAGGTCTGCCCTGCTTGGGCGGAGCACCGCCGTGTCCTCGTCGAGGTGATCGGCGGCGGCGACCTCTCGCGCCCGGCCCTGGTTCAAGCCATAGTCCGGAGCGAGGAGGCATGGGAAGCGGTCGCCTCCTTCTGCGAAGCAGTAATGCTAGCGAAGGAGGAGGCGGAACGCGTGCGAGAGAGGGAAACCTCACGCCCCAGCCGCCGCAACAGAAGAAGACGCCCCGGGCCCGGGCGTCGGGAAACGCAGGGCGATTCCCGGCCACCGTAGGCGCGGGCCCGCGGATGGCGAGCTATGGGTGGCTCGCCGTCCGATAGCAACCAGGCCCGAGTCGGCGGCGCGTCGTGTTCCACGCGCGCCTCAAAGAGCCGTCAGCAAAGAAGACGGGGCCCCATAGGGTCAGAGCCTGCTAGAGTTGCGGAATTTGTTCGAAAGAGTCACCGCGGCCCTGGAACGCAAAGGGCACAAGAAGGATCACGGGTGGGTTTTAGTCAGTAAGAGTCTGACACTCCCTTCTGCTCCGCCCAGAGCAGGAGAAGTCATTTGATGATATCCCGTCCAGAAAAAAAAAAAAAGAAAAAAAAGCCACCAATTTGGTTGTCGTAAGTAGTAAGGGCCGAACCTTTTTCTTCTCACCAGGTACATACTTTTACTGCGAGTGGAATGCTGTGCCGGAGGCTGTTCCTAATAGGCACAACCTGAGGTCTTTATATCAAGAATGAATTGGTTACTCTGACGTTATGGGTCATCATCATTCCTAGCCCTAATTCTAGAAAATTACTGTATTCAGTAGCGAATGTTCGTAAGATTTTACATTATAAGGGACAAACCAGGCACTAGTCATGACTCAGGCGCTCCTCGACATCATCCATCAGCTGTACCATTTTGAGGTTCATACTAACCCTTTGACGTAAATTTATCTGAAACAAAAGTAAATAATACATGAGCTGTCTACAAACTTAATCGGTACGTGGTCGGTACACCCACTGTATACCTACTGTTTGAGTAAACAGTGTCCTTCGCAGTAATTAGTAACACGCTCTCCAGAGAGCGAACATAAAGTTGTAGCAAATTTTATTTTAATGTACAATAATATAATATTTGGCGCGCCCGAACCGAACCCGCGCTCATTAGTAGCCCCCCGTGCATTCCCACACATGAGCCACGCGGACACTCTCACAGAAGTATATCTCCGCACAGATGTCCTCGTGATTCTTACTCTCTGACTTGTTACGTTACGCGCAATTACACAAACGTTACGTAACAACCACAGTGCCGTCGCTCGCCAGACTTGACACCTGTATGCTCAGAGGTCCTCTTTTCAATGCAAGATGCGGGATCTGCATGCCACCAAGATTATCATCATGAGGTCTATCAATCTGGATTCAGTTCTTTTTCAACCAAACGATTCAAAGCGCAATCGATTTCGTTTCGAGGCGATCAATAGAATCGATTAAATTCTTTAATCAAGAAACCCATTCGCTTAATACGGTAAAAATAATGCGTCCAAATTATTTGATCCATATTTGTGCAAAGGATATTGTCCAAAATGGCCCTGGCTAGCAAGAAGTATCGGATTACACGATAATTAATTGTTTATTTTATTATATTACTTGCGAATACTTTTGTAGCACGAACTAGCTGTATGCCAAAATGAAAATTAAAAGTATTTTACGCGACTAATAACATTAATCGCCGCCATCTTCGCCAAACGTCATGTCGTGTCGCTAAAGATTAGGGATGCCCAATGCAGCCCAATCGATTGTAATCGATCGATTGAGTTTTTAAAGAACTGTTGTATTTCGTATTATTTAAAAACCTACTAAGTATACTTTATAAATGAGGTCAAACTCGATTCGTAAAAGGAGTTAGAATAATGCTGAAGTGAACAAAAGCTATATATTTCATCAGCATTTTTCAGGGTTTTTATAATCGTTTAGAAAAGTGTATGGTTTACTTCTAACTAAATGATTATTTACGACAATTTAAATAAAAATAAGGCTTCTTTTGGGTTTCACCCTAGCCGGGTAAAAAATACTTATTGTTAGGTACTGAATATATTGTAAATGTTTTCTCAAAAAAAAAATATTGCTGACTAGATACAGATGTTATTATATTACAAGTATAGAAGAGTGCTATTATTATAAATAAAGTAGGACATTGTCGTAATGGTATTATCTTATATTATGGTTTGAAAAAAGTTGACGTTATAGTTTGTAACGTATGGCGTAAAACGATCGATAAATCGTATCGTTTTTGTCATCCCTATTTTTGACATCACTAAATGGTCACTGCAACAAATAAAGACTTGACCTAAAGGTCCTTGTTACCAGGTCAATAAATTTAAAAAAAAAAAACTAAATGGTCACTTGTCACTGTCCTGTCAGTTGCCTATGCTCTGATTATTATTTTATGTGTTTTTATATTTGTAATTGTATGTGTTTTTGTGACTTTCGGGACTATATTGCCTGTTACGACTGGGCTATTTAAACGGACTCTGATTGTTTTAAAAAACGACTTACCTGGTTGTGATTTTCGGAAGTGTCGATTATAACCTCAAAATCTGATACTTTTTTTTAAATAATCTATTCTGCAGCTAGTCCGCTATAAAAATAGGATACTATAGGAGTTTTCTTATGATCGAGAATGCAAAACATAATTTTCCGATGCTCTTGGTTCCAGGGCGAACAATGTATGGGCGCAGAGCAATGTCCTTTGGCCACCTGCATTCCCAGATGTTTTAAAACATGTATTTGTTGGACTTCTGTTTTATATTTAGTAAGTACTGTTACAATACGAAACTGGATGCGAACAAAAACATAACGTAATTATATAGCATTATAGTTTAGAATTCGTTAAAGAGACGCGGACGGCCGGCGTTATGTTGTATTTTTAATCAAATCAAATCAGCGCTACGGCGTAGAGGCACTACGTAGCCGTGCGCTACGAGCGCTACGCGGCTACGAGCGCCGCCACAAATATTATTATGAAGCAGGCTATGAAAGGTGTGGAAATGTAGTGTTACTGTAGTGATGTGGAAAGATAGTCATTTTATTTTATAAATTTTAGGAAAACTTACAGCTAATACACTACAATAAAAATAACCATATGTAAAAAAATGGCCATTTACAAGTTTTCACTTATATATAGAACGAATAATAATAAAAATCTCACGAAAACAGCTTAGGACTAACGCGCATACATGCATAACTACATACGATCAATCACGCTCAAAATATAACAATTTACCAAAACACGTTCAAGTACATGTATACCAAAAAAGCAATCAGTCAAAGTTTTCTGGACTTTTCTAATGCTGCTGTTAAACAAATCAAGCTCGACCTCCGGACACAGCGTATTGAACGCACGACAAGCTCTTATCACGTACGAGTTCTTTCTGCAGTTAGTTCGAACTTGAGGCACATGAAGTAGACGCGAACTACGAAGAAACGCACACGGTACACGAAGTCCAATCCTACTCACCAGCTCGTGACGTCAGTAGATCCGTTCATGACGCTAAATAGGAAAGCAACGTCTGCGATTTTCCTTCGCTCTTGTAGAGGCAGAAGGTGTTAGGAAGAAGGGTATTTGAGCGATATTCAATGAATCTCAAAAATTTATTTTGAATACTTTCAAGGCTTTCAATTGTTGGGTTACATTAAGTCGCGGGTTTTTATTAATTCTTTTTCAATTATGTTTTTTTCCGTCGTGGGGTTTACATAGCAGCATCTTCCGCTACTCTGTGGCACGCCGCTATCTACAAATGGCTATCTGTTGTTTATCTCCAGTTCTTTGCTATTACCTAGCTATATATAGCTAAATTAATCTTTGTTATTTTCAAAAAAGATTGTACCGTAATGTAAAACTTACATCATAAGGGGTACAATTGTTTGTTGATGAACTCTGGACATACTTATGCGATTACGAAAAATGTTATTGTGCTTTCTATAGTAAAATAAATAAATATAAATTGTATAAACTACTTTTTATCCCGAAAGTGCATGCAGGGAGTAGGATGGAGCACCGGCACCAAAGCGAGGGAAAATAGGCCTAGATGGAATATGTTGGCAAGAGTCACCGCGGCCCTGGAACGCGGCGGACACTAGAAAGATCACGGAAGAACTGGTCACTGTTTACTGAAGCGGGCGACTTTTGACCACTCACAACTCGATAGATTACATTTATTTTATTCAATATTTCAATGAGTAGGTGAACTCATTTAATTTTGATATCCACGCGGCACCTTCTCGATGTTTGTTATTTATGCTTGCCTTATGGAGCTGTCGAGGACGCTATAGAATTCGGTGTGACGTCACATCGCCTCCAACCAGCGGAATCTAAACCAAGTTACATATCGACACTGAACTTCTAATGCGTGTAGTGCGTAAGTCAAAAGTATTTTCTTTACAGGAGAGCATGATAATAGTGACGAAAATAACGAAAATATTGGCTAGCGTTTTGCTTTCTGGTTGGTTGCAACAGAGCATGCGATCTTTTTTCTTCCAATAGTGCAGCACCATTTTTAAAACTTTCATTTGCATCCATCTTCACACTGCTAGAAATGACTTAAACATTGTTAGAACTTCTCTGACGATATTGCTCCTACTAGTGACTTGGATTACAAGCATTACAATGTTATCAACAATATTATTTACCACCAACGGAAGTTATAAACTTTGACACGTTACTTATTTTCATGTAGTAAATCATTTCCGACGCAAACTGTTCAGTATATGTACATACATGAGCTCGCGAGCGAGTTTCAGACGAACAACGAATTGCGTCGGCGGCAGACTGCAGCGGACTGTACGAATGTGTTTTATATAAGTGTGTACATGTACAGGTTGACTGATAGCCTGCGGCTGTCGGTCAATCATGTTTTATACGAAGCCGTGTTTAGTATTGGTTGTGTTCACAATCTCTGGAAGATGTCAAGGCAATAGTGGTAACTGTAAGTTGTATCTGTACTGTAATTCATAATAACTGGTGTACAATGGAATGGGCGGTCTTCAACGGGCCATCATCATAGATATGTTGAGCGATGTCGTAAAATTAAAATATACAACGAAATGGCTTAATTCTTTTGCGCTATCATTAGTTCTGTGGATACAGTCTATTCTAGCCTCCATTCTGTATGTTGGTGTTGGCAACAATGATGGCCGCACGGCTCAATCCTCAAAAACACTTCTAGAACGGCCTGTGGATGGGTGAACAAGAACATCCATTTAATACCAAAATTCCTCCGTGTCTCGGAAAGTGCTTTAAGCCGTCTGTAATTTCTAGATCTTTGACAGTCGTTTCAGATTGTCAGAAGCCCAAGATGTACCGTGTTACCCAGTAACTGGGTCTTAGAAGTCAGATAAGCGGTTGACTGCGTATCTGTGCCCACTTTTGCTTCATTGTTCAGTTATTGTCCACGTCCCGCAGCGTCGTCCCCGCCGCCGCGTGCCGCGTCCCCGCGTGCCGCGCCGCAGCGCCGCATGTGGGACGAGCAGGCGGCCGCGCTGCGCCGCCAGCTCATGCGCGACAACTACGACTACACGCTCTCCGAAGACGAGCGGAAATACTCGAACGTCTCAGACAAGCGCGACGAATCAGCGGTACGTTGGCCCACACTTGCACACGCAGAAGAGAACGTGGTATTCATCAGCATTTCACTCATTCATCATATTATAAAATTTTCCTGCGCTCTGAAATGTCACGCCGTCAATCCCAAACATTTTGACTACCGCAGGCTGTCAGGCTGTCACCGATAGAATGTTAACTTGCCTAGAGCCGGAAGTGGTTCATCTTTGTAACATTATTTTCTGTCCATCAATCTTACTATCGCTTTGTATTTCGATCGACTGTCAGTCATTTGCCATTGCGAGTCAGTCCTCCATGGTACCTGTAGAGGACAACACACTCCCCAAATTCGTTAGTGATGCGTGCGCACAAACTACGTACTTATGAATATGGTATACCTACTTGTGAATGTGGCGTTAAAGAATTGACTACTCCAAGCATACTCACAACATTGTGTAAATGTTTAACATAACATGATTGAGTAGTAAATGTTCCGAGTATTTCAAAATAAATTACTAATAGTAGTACAAGATCTAACGCTGCCTTAAATGAATTTATTACATATTATTATCTCTTTTATTTAGTCTTAAGTAAATATAAATTACATGTTTAAATATTTCTTTAAAAAAATATGTAAAAAATAGTAGACCACCGGTGACGGGAGCAAGGTCAAGCCACCGCCGCGGTGGTTAGGGCTTCAGAGCAAGGAACCTCCTCACAACACGAGCCGTATCGAGGAGTACCTACTGCCTTCTGTATCCGGCCCTTTATCCAGCTGCCCAACGAGAGCCTCTTCAGATGTTGGTCGAGGCTCTTGGCAATTATGCCATTGGCCGTCACGACTATCGGCACAATGACTGCTCGCGAGCCAAGTCAAGATATGTACTTCGATAGTTTATCTTTCGCAGCCTTCTCGAGGTTCTCGTCATGCGGGATGGTTACATCGATTTATCATTGTGCTGTGCACTAATCGGTCTATCACCACTATGTCAGGCTTATTGCCGACAATAGTCCTATCAGTGATCATAGACCGATCCCAGTACAACGACATGGCAATAATACATGACATGGTCATTTTCGAGAACTGGGTCGGGCACATACTTGTAATACGGTACGTTAGAATCCACTGGTATTTCAACGCAAATTGCTGGTGGATAATCCTGGTCACTTGGTTATGCCTGTGCAAGTACTCGCCGTTAGCCAGACGAGAACAACCAGAGATAATATGTCTGATGGACTCACCCGGACGATGTCATGCCCGACACACGTCAACCATCCCATCCTTCATAATATACCTCCGGTAGTTATTCGTCAAGATAACTTCATCCATATTCGCGCAAACGAAACCTTCAGTTTCTCCGAAGAGATCATCGAAACATAGCCAGGCTACGTAGCAGACCGCCCGGCACGAGCGCTTCTATCGGACCCATAGACAGCCTGATAGAATCGCCCGTGAAGCTCGCGGTCATCTGTCGTAAGTATCACAGGTTTGCGCCAGTTCTTATTACCCATGGATAAAGGAGTGAGTCCCATGTCCACTGCGACCACATCTCGGTGCATACCCACATCAGCTTTGAGAAAATATTCTCTGAGACTGCACATCTCGCGGTTGTGGAGACTGAGCCAGCTATCTTAGCATTTAAAAACCGCTGACTCAGCTCTGAACCCAGCCTATCAAGTGCGGCGTCGTTCAACCCTAATTATTATTATTATTTAACTAAAAAGTTTTGCTTCATATTTACAGAAGATTTATTATCAGAAAGATGGAACCGACCACTTAGCAGAAACTGCGGAGCTCTCACAGACGGACAGCGCTTCAGAGCATGCACAATACGAGCAGGACAACCAACAGGAACAGGCTGGCCAGTACGAGCCACACCGTGTCCAGCATGAGAAGCCTGGCCAATACGGGCACGAGGGCCGACGCGGGCAAAATGGACAAGAACAGCCTAATGAATACATGAGAGCGAAAGATACTGGACGAGCCTGGAGCGAGCGAGAGCTCCCAGAGCAGCCGGGGCAGTTTGTCGGGCAAGAGCAAGCGCAGTACGAAGAACAGACAGACCGCGCCAAGCCTTCGCACGCCGACGAACTCACCGCACGAGAGCTCCAGCCCCAATACCCCCCGGACAATCGTGGCCCCGATCTGGTCCGGCGACACATCGAACCACAGATGGCACGAGAAATACCGTACAACCCCTCATACCTCAAGAAGCAACGTGAGGCGTTCGACCCCTACCCGGCACAGCCGGCCAGGCCTTTTGGTGATCTGCGCGGAGACTTTAGGGACCAATACGGACAAAATGACGTGGTAGGTACTTTGCTTTTGCTGTTTTTTTTTTGGATATATACCTAAGTATATATGTATATTCAAAATTAATATTGGAGGATGAATGGTGATCGATACTGATGCCAAAAATGTAATCAGTATTTTTTTTCTGTCTGTCTGTCTATATGTGCACGCATGGGTCAAAAACTACTGAAAGGATTTTAACCAAACTTGGTCCGATTGTAGTCCATACTCCTGGGCAGGTTATAGGCTATATAACATACCGATAAATAAAAACGATAAATTTGAAGCATGTCGGATGAAAATGCGCATACGTTGATCATACACCAAAAGTAATTATTACAAAGGTCTTCAAAAGATCTACAAATAAGTCCTTCATAGTGTATTTAGAGAACATCTTATAAAATTCAATATGAATTGTTACGTTCGTCTCTTTGGTTCATTTCCATAGACTACTATTTAGGTATATACTAGTTCATTTCTATTACATTTGTCAACAAAAAATCTAAACATAGGTACATACGACAGACGAGAATGGATGATAAATAATCGCTGATTTTCTAAAATTTCAATTGTATGTGTTTTTAATGATTTCCTGTTTAGGGTTCTGACAAAAGCCTTTTGTGCTTGCGCATACGCTATGTTCAAACAATAATAACTCTTAAAGTATTAAACATACAGTTGTGAATTTTTTGTTGTATTGTTTGTAACTTTCTCAAAATCTGTCAATCTAGCAAAAAAAATAAAGAAAGTTGTTGGAGATGTTCTTGTAGTCATTGACAGTTATAGGTTGAATTGTATAATTTTTAGGTATTTTTTTCCAACTTCTAGGTATATTTTATTTCAAAAGTTATGACATTGAGAATACGTTGTTTTGTAACGCAGACGTTAGACAACATTATTGTCTTTCGAGTGAGCATATTTTTAACTCAGTATGATACAAAGTTTGAGAGATATGTTTTTTTTTTTTGTACTCGTATAAGGAATAATTCTGCGGTGACTGTCTACTAGATTTGCTAATTGGTATTGTCCCAAACCGAGCTGACGCTGGGTTGTGGTGGTCCGGTACAGGCTGGTGCTCCATGTGAGGTACTTGCTATATTTGGTTGCATTCAGCTAAACTGTAAGGTAACTCCAACATACGAGAGGCAGATTGATTCCTTTTACCGTGTCTATGTAACAGGCAGAGAACACGGAGCTCAACCCTGAAGAGCAGGAAGCCTTCGATCAGCAGAACATTTCCGACTCTCAGGACGACGGGACCGACTACTCGGAGAGCCAGGCGCCGTCGCGTGAGATGTACAACGCGTTTGGGCACACCACTCGCGCCAGGCTTCGGCACTACAGACGACCCGCGGCGGCCAGGACACCGCCGCCCCGCGGGCGCGGCTCTCTGAGTTATCGAGACCGTGATGCATCGCCTGACCGTAAGCGCTATGCATTGCCAGGCCGCAATCACCATGGACCCCTGGGCCGCACTCACCATATGCCCCCGAGCCGCACTCACCATATGCCCCCGGGCCGTAGTCATCATGCGCCGCCGGGCCGCAGTCGTCACGCAGCGTCAGGCCAAAATTACCAGACACCCGTGGACCGAAACTACCAAGACCCCTCCGGCCAGGACCACAACGCACCGCTAGACCACAACATCTCGAAGAAGGATCTGCTCTACTACATGGACGACACTCAGCTGCGCCGCCATAACAACGAGATGTCACCTGACGTGCATGACGAGCTGGTGGCTCCCTCTGCTCCCTCCCCCCAGCCTAGTGCCAACCCCAGCAGCCCCTGGGTCAGTCCAAGCAGCTCCCGCGCCGACCCTGTAACAACCAAGCTCCTGAACCCCGCTAGCACCGAGCGCGCGCACCGCAGCGTCGTCGTCACCGTGTCTCCAACCAACGTCACGTACAAGCTGCTTACGGTAAGAATTAAATGATAAATAATTCGCAAAGACGGCGCGCGGGGCAGGGGTGTTCTTATAAAAATGACTGTAATCATTTAATTTTTCATGACATTTAAAGGTATTTTTAATACAGATCAAATCTATTTGCTCCTCTCTATACCTAAAGGAAAGCTTTATCGTTCAGTTGAACTACTGCATCTTATATGCAATGCTGTTTTTAAATATTGTTTCTGTCAAAAATTATACAAAAGAGAGCGTGTGTAATAGGTAGGTTTATTTTGTCTTTTGTAGAAAGTAAACTAGAGGCAGCTGTGGCAGCATCTCGGAGTCGCAGTCCGGCGGCCTGGATAAATACGCTAGTGACGCGTTAATGTGTTTCAGCTGAAGACGCGCGAAGGGCGTCGGCGCGGCGAGCGGCGCATTCTGGAGGAGCGGCGGCCGGGGGGCGTGGCCATCATCAGCCTGGACCACGCGCCGCTGCCCGCCTTCCGCCTGCCGCGCTCGCGCCGCCAGTACATGCGCGACCGCCACCACCGGCGACGATAACCAGCGTGCTGTAGTACACAGCCTACAATACTCACACCCAACCAAGAACACACTACACTTGTGTATACAAAGCACGCGACATCATAGTACCAACACATTCCACACATATTTAAAGTGACTCACCTGCTCTTCACCTTCTCTATCAACACATACAACACCATGACACGCTCTGTCGGATCCACATCACCGTTTCAACTTCGAGGGTGTTCACCACAACCTACGCATGATAGCTACCTAATCATCAGTTCTCTCTGGATTTACGCAAATCGGTAGTATACGGTAATCGGTTCAATGGAGCCTGTTCAACCTGCACGTACTCTTAGGATTTAATGTACTTCTTTATAGTAAATAGGTACCTATTGTAGAACTCTTTGTTGTAGTATATATGTAAGACAATTTATTTTGTTTCGCTTCTGAAACTCCAGTCCACTGCAGAAATCCCATGAAGGTTTTCATGAGTACTTTTAGAAACATGCGTTACATTGCATTCTCGTGATGTCTTCAAGAGGAAAATTAAAGAGCATTTCTTTTCACAATGACATAATATTAGTAGATATATATATACTCGTGTTTATATTTTAGGTTTTGTCTTTAATTTTTAATTTCTTATGTAGGTATCCTATAGGTACATAAGAAATTAGAGTTTTGTCGAACTGGCCACTTTGATTCTAAATAACTCCTCTTTGGTTAGGAATTCCAACAGCTATTTATGCTCATGTACTTTTGTTTGTATTTTTTCTTTGCCTCACTCAGTTTACAAAATGGAAAACTTGAAATATCGCGTTATTTACGAGAACGAGTTCCACCGTGGCACTTGCCACGGTGGAACTCGTACTCGCTGCAGAAACGGCTCGAAGGATTAATAGTGTGTATGGAGGCGGTGTCGCAAAAGAAACACAGTGCGTTTTTGGTTCCTACGTTTTCGTTCTGGAAATGCGACCTTCAGAACAAACTCCGTGGACAGCCGGAGACCAAAGTTGATAATAAAGAATTCACCGCAAAACACGTCCGAGTTAGCTGCTGGCTGCGGTGTTAGCGATAAAACTGTTTTAACAAAAGTGCATAGATAGCAATAGTACATACTTTGATTAATTAACATTTATTACTTATATTTAAAAAACGACTTTATGTTCCTCTTATACAAAATGCCAATTTCATATGTAAGGACGTAATACATATAACTATTTGTATTTATGTATGTCAATATGTAGGTATATTGATTTATAAATAAATATATAAAGAGGAAGATTTGATTGTTCGTTTGCATTGAATAGGCTCCGAAATTACTGAACCGATTTAAAAAATTCTTTCACTGTTGGGAAACTACACTATCCCCGGGTGACACAGGCTATATGTTATCCTCATATTCCCACGGGAACGAGAACTATGCGGAACATTGTATAATATAAGTTGTTTTGGTGTACAATTAAGAATTAAAGAATTATTTACAAATACGCAGTTATTTTTGATATTTCGAGTTACACAAGTTTATTTTATTGTAAACTTTATAGAGCACGATAAAATTTACGATCAGATAAGTTTTATTTCAAGCGTTAGCGATATCCACGCCTGTAGAACGATGAGGGTGCTACTAGCGCTGGTCGCTCTGAGCCAGTGCGGCGGGCTGACGGCGCAGCAGCACGCCGCGGCCACCGCGCCGCACGTCCACGCAGGTCAGTGACTGTGGCGACTTCATGAGCCTTCATAGAGTGACTGCACAACAGCATTGCCTAATGACTGTCCAGAAGTCAAGAGGTGCGAATAGGTTAGAGAACCTGTATGACGAGACAAAGTGATATCTGCCGTTACAACTTTGCATGTCTTATCAAACACGGATGAAGAATTGACGATTTGAAAAGCGTAGGCAACGCACCTGTGGTAGGTACTCCTGGTACAGCGCCCACAGGCATCAGTCACTCACTCACTACCCAAATGTCCTTTCTTTTGCATTGTTCGTCTAGTTGTTGAGCTCCTTATTGATTCTAAGTTGAGCTACTCGACTCTGACCAAGGCTTGCACTGACTGGACAGGTCCACTCAAATCTGTGTAGTACTTTCCTCAAAAAACCACTTCAGACACCACCCTATATGGTTCTCATATGACCAGTACAATTGTATGGACTTTAAAAGAGACCTTGACCTTTGAGTTTGTTTCAGTGTTTCTTCTCAGGGTACTCAGCTAGGAAACACCGGTCTCATCTAGTTTATAACGGCCAAAAAAGATTGACGTGTAAAAGTGTTTTTTACAACCTAGTTACAAAATAAAAATCATTTATCATTTATCACGGTCAGGTGTCCAAATCCTTGATTGCCATTCTATGGTAAAATACTATTAATAAGTAGTCCTCAGCGGCAAGATCTTCATTTACCTGAACCGTGGTCACCGCCTAAACATGCTGTTTTCAGACAGCGAGAACTTGAAAGCCGCCAGCAAAAGTCTGGACTTCGTGTACAAAGTGCGCGAAGATCTGCGACGGAACAATGACGACTACGCGCTGCTAGAGGGACAGAACCGGCTGGAGGATACCGCGCCCCCCGCGCCCCGCCAGCCCAGCCGCAAGCGGTGGTCACCGAGGAGAAGCGACGGACACGTGGCGCAAGCCCCGCTCGTTGCGGGCGACAGGACCCTGGCGAGCCAGTCCGCCACGGAGTTCAGGAGCGTCACGCGCGCGCGCCTCCCGCAGAGCTTACGCGTCAGCAAGCTCATGAAGAGGCTGAACAGGGACAAGCACATGTTGCGCACGCGCGACGCGGAGCCGGAGGAGACGGACGACACGGCCAGCTACACACTACCGACGACCACTCCCACTAGGTAAAATACATCGATATTTACCTAAAGTATCGATCGTTTTTCGAGTCACTATTAAGTACCGATTTGAGTATCTTTGTTTACCGTACTACGCGTAGTACCTATAATTATAAGTACGGGTTCTCTCTTAGTCCCTATTACCTATTATTGTTTTAATGTAATAAAATGTTCGAATTTAAAATGGCATAGGTACATACTTTTAAGACGGCAGTATTACATTTGGCAAATTTTCGTTTAGTATATCGTTTACTAAGGGCGAAGATAAAAAAAATTAAGTTTAAATTATGATAAATGAACGTATGCCAAACAATTGTCTGAGTAGTGAAGTTAATGCTATCCATTGTTATGCAAAATAATATTTTATGACACAAAAAGTTCTGCTATAAAAATACTATTAGGTACCTATCAAGTCTTTTGAAAGCGATTAAAATAAACAATAATATTTGTAAAAAGTAGTGCTTGGCGTTATGGTAACCTAGCACTCCTTTCTCGTTTAGGTAGGATATGGTCTAAATGGTAGAAGTAAGTCTCGAATCGTTAAAGGAAATATTACATTATTAAATCACTACATAACACCTTATTACCAGACAATGGTAACATTAATGGTTTAGAGGAATGGTAACGGTTGAGTGCGCGGTGCCTCTAATGAGATCTGAATGCGAACTGACTCACATTGGCATTCGAGCGAATGTGCATACGTGCGTTCGATGCAATTACGCATTTTCGCTTATTGTTCGATTAAACTCGAACAATATTCTTTCGGAATACCTATAAGTATATCTATCGCTAGGTAGCTAGTGCTGGCCGAGTGAGAGCAGTGGTAGCAGAGTGGTAACGGGCCCGACTTACGAGTTGTAGATCGCGGGTTCAAACCCAGCCAGGCGCATTACTTTGTGTTATTATTTTCATCACCACTGCTCTCTAAACATCGTGAGGAAACCACATGCCCGTTGCCTCACGATGTTTTCCTTCACCGTTTCACCTAGAATCAAAAATTCAAATTCACCAACCCGCACTGAACCCGCGTTTCCACTCCTAGAGAGGAGGCCTGTGTGCCAGCAGTGGGAACATTAAAAAGGCTGATTATAGGTACCTCTAAACGTCTAGTTTTTTATTGTAAATATATTTAATGTTTGTAAATACTTATGGCCGTTTCCCATTTGCCTGCGAGCCGCAAAGGACCGGTCGATGTGGGCAAACTTGGGGGAGGCTTTGTCCAGTAGTCGATGGATGAAGGCAAAAGCGGCTGAAATGTGAATAACTTCCCCTCGCTAGCCCGCCGACGCCGGCCCCCACCCCGTGGCTCGCGCACACCACGCAGCCCCCGTCGCCGGCGCCCCCCGGGCCAGTGCCCGACGACTACTTGCAGGAGATGTCGCGCCACAGCCCGCCGCCGCGCCGCCACCAGCGCAACCCCCCTCCCTTGCCCGACCAGATCGACATGGCGCACGCACGCAATCCGATCATCACTCGCATACGATTGAAGGTACGGTTTTTGTTCGTCATCGTCAGTATTAGGTATTCTCTTGCCCTCATCCCAACGACCACGCGGCCTAGTCACCCATAACAGGCGACCGAAGTCTGCCAACACATCTGACTTATAGGTCTGATGAAGGGCGCCACTTTCGAACAAACACTAAATTCGAATTTGTTTCGAATAGTTCCTTGGGCCGTAAACACTTCAGCGATAGTCAATAAAAAAATGAGAAAATCAGTATAATAACAATAAAAAAAGTTTTATTAGGGAACAACATGGGAACCACTTTTGTTAAGATTGTTCCAAATTAACATGCATTCGGCCATCACCATAATTCGTTACTGCTGTTTCGGCTCTAACTTATTTCCTTCGTGCTTCCCATCTATGGAATTACCCTCACCTTTTAGACAAAATGGACCAAATTATCAAACATACACTGTCTTCAATTTTAAATGTGACCATGGACGACCGAGTTTGGGCACAAGCTACTCTTCCCATCCGTATGGGAGGTCTTGGCGTCCGCAAAATTTCCAGTATTAGTTTACCGGCTTTCATATCCTCGGTTCACGGCACTGATAAATTAATCAGGAATATTCTAGCTCCCACACTGGTTGATTTTGAAGTGCCGTACTTCTCCGAGGCCGTGAATGCATGGAGACTCGCTTGCCCGAATGCAAATCCTCCCGACAACCCATCAAACCAGAGACGGTGGGATGAGCCGCTTTGCAGAGAAGTTCAGAAAAAGCTTATTGCTACTTCTGCTACTCCTGTGGAGCGTGCACGCCTGCTGGCTGTGGGCGAGTGGGAGTCGGGCCTCTGGCTTCACGCACTACCGTCGTCGAACATAGGCACCTTGTTCGACGATACTACTTTCCGCCTCGCTGCTTCCCTTCGTTTAGGCGCTTCTTGTGGCTCTCCTCATCGCTGTCACTGTGGCGAAGCTGTCAACAGCCTCGGGCACCACGGCCTGTCATGCAGCCGTAGTACGGGTCGCATAGCACGGCACGCAAACATCAACGACATTATCCGACGTGCTCTTGTTGCCGTCGGCGTTCCTGCCGTATTAGAACCCAATGGCCTGGCACGCGACGATGGCAAGCGACCGGACGGTATGTCTTTATTTCCATGGAAGATGGGTAGGCCTTTAGTGTGGGACGCTACTTGTGTCGATACTCTTGCGCCATCCCATCTTCCTAACTCGTCGTGTTGTGCTGGTGCTACAGCTGCGGCTGCTGAGAACCTCAAACGGCGGAAATATAATAACCTAGTCGGCAATTATATGTTTGAGCCGTTTGGGGTTGAAACTCTCGGACCGTGGGGTCCGAGTGCTCATGCGTTATTTAAAGAACTTGCTAAACGTTTGGTTGACACTTCGCGTGACCCAAGGGCTGGATTTTACTTCGGTCAAAGGATAAGCATTGCCATACAACGTGGCAATGCCGCCAGTCTATTGGGTTCACTTCCAGTCGATAGCGATGCGGACGAGTTTTTTGATGCCATTTTGTAGTTAGGAGAATTTTAGTTTATTTTTAGGTTAAGTGTATATATAACTAATATTATAAAGAATAAAGTATTCTTAGTCTTTTAAAAAAAAAAAAAGAAAAAAAACTTTTGTTAGTACATACCTTAGATACAACAACTTACACGCTAACAAAATAAATAAGAACAGTCTGCAAAGTCTGAACAGCAATAAATTTATCTTTATCTTGAGTTGGTGTGAGCTCTCGGGTGAGGACCTGAGAGCTCACACTAACTAGACAGTCGTGGCTGAGGAGCCACGACTTTCAGGATGCTCTACTCCTCAAACCCTCGTCACAAGCGATGCCACCTTTTTCCTATAGATAGCATGAAAACCATCTGTACTCGCTTGGGTAAACATCCCCGAGGCACTGCAGAAACGAGGGAGTTTCAACATCATCATAAAAACATTGTTATATTGGACGCGCAAGGCATTTAGCGTCCCTTGCGAACAGTTTTGAACCACAGACTTCCCGTGGTCAGGCCTTGACAGTACGCTTTAAACAAGGTTATTTTGACCCGATCGGAACAACGAGAAAATCTGCGTGCCAACATGTTCCCGCGAACAGCTAATGCCCTGCTCTCCCTCTCCACGTCATCATCGTCCTAAAGGTCGTCGACAAGTAGGTACATATATGGCCCAGTATTGGAACTTGGTCACCTGCTGTAGGTATATTAGTGCCATTCAAAATAATTATAGGAATGGTGTCAGGGCTGACTTGCCAGCGGTCCTGAAGACCATGAACTCAGTCTTCGTAACATTATAGTTAAGGCCATTTGATGCGGCTTACTCTTCATAAACCATCAGCATCTCTCTGATTGACCTCGCAGTCGGGTCCAGCAGCACCATATCGTTCACCCCACACTCCAACCTGTATGACTCAGAGAGGCAGTTTGGCCACCCAATACAATTAGTCTGGTTCGAGTACCAAAACCAGGTGATTTACCTCTACGCATGCTGTTTATCATTTTTTAAGTTGCGTCGATGTAAACCTTAGTAAAGATCCGTCGCCCGCCATGCTGGGCCCACTCTCTGGCATCGATTCTATAAATTCTAATTTATAAATAACCACTGAGTTAATTTCTTATCAGGTAACCTAAAGTAACAACTAAAATTAAATAATAACTTGATCAATAAATTCGCGAAATTATTTACAAACACGTCTGAAAATAAAGGGCATCAAAAAATCCATCCATCGCTGTCGATGGCAGCATTGCCGCGTTGAACGGCAATGCTTTTTAGCCGAAGATAAGCCAGCCCGCTGGTAGCTATGGGCTCTGTGCGTCGCCTCATCCACATTTGAAGTCGGTGTAACATGTTTCCTATTAGTCAGCATCTCAATAATTTCCTTTTCGTATGGCCATCCATTCATTTCCTTCTAAGTTGTGAAGCTACTGCCGTCTAAGAACTGCACTAACGGCTCGCGAAGCATCATACTAGTCATCACGATTTAAAAAACGTGTAATGGAATAATATTCGTATAGAAAAAACTGCCTCTGCGTCGGCGTCAGCCACCCACATTCTTCCAACCGGGACACAGCACCGCTGTTTGGCCTAGCTAGCATTGTGACATGTAAGTAGTAGTTCGCGGAACGATCCCCGTGCACCTAGTCAGTACTGCGCGGCCAATCACGAGTGTAGTAAGCTCGCGTTTACATAATTCAACAGTAGTCTAATTAACGGATTAATTATGCAGATCGCTCCTCTCCAACGCCTACCTACGCTCTGCTGTAGGACATTATAATGGGGGTACTAAGCAGGCCGCTGGTTTCTCTACCTACTCGTATTTTAGCCCTGCCATGCACGCTTTAGAATGACGGACTGGAGCAAGATATTTTCAAGAAATCAATAAATGTAATGCTCAGCTTCTGTTGAGTTGTTCTAGAGATAAACCTACCTAGTCAAGCAGACGGATCTCCGAAACGAGCAGAAACTTTTTATACCTACCAGGTCCCTACGAGTATGTAGGAGTGCGTGCGTATGGAACTCATTGCTAAATACTAACAGCCGCACGGTGCGAACTTCGCGGTTCAGCTGCGCTTGCCGAGGTCGGCCCCAGGACGAGTCACCACATACAGATTTTCCTCCATGCCTCGGAAAGCACGTTAAGCCATTCGTCTTCTGGCTGTCAATTCTTAACACCGTTGACAGTCCTTACGGGCAGTCGGAATCCAGAACAATCTGACACCGGTGTTATCAGTTATCGGGTTGTGCCGTCAGATAGGTAGTCGCTCTATATAAAATACTTGTACTCATCTGCATCCGCTTAGACTGGAGCCGACCATATTATAGTTAGAAGGAGATCGATTGCTTGTTGTGATTGTGACGTGCAGGGGCGGCTGTGCCAGCGCAGCCTGATGAACATCGAGGGCCCCACGTACGACCGCGAGGGCAAGGAGGTGATGCCGGAGCACCAGCCGCGCCACGCGCGAGGCCGCCTGTTCCACCAGACGCGCGCGCCCGAGCTCGTGCTGCCCAAGTGCTGCAACTGTTGCAAGAAGTCCGTGCTGGGCTGCCAGTGACCGCCTACCAGTGTCCGCCCGCTGACCCCGACCTACGTATTATTTATTTATTTTCAACACACTTACTCGAAAACTGGCTCCTACTCTGCTTTCGGAAACGTAATGAAGGGTATTTCGCACTAGTGCGGAAATGTCGCCGACCAGCGTCACCTACTTGATTTATTGTATAATATTATATTGGTGTAACGTCTTGATGGACGTGGGCATTTTTCTTTGCAATATTTCAGCTCCACAACCGTCCTATTCCTCGTCGGCTGCAATGACAATATTTGCTCACTTGCATCGAAATATACCTACTACTGCCGTTATACGCAAAATCGCGTAGAGATACCTCGTTACAAATACAAATTAGGCAATCTTCCAACGATAACGATTGTGGAAAAGCCATAAATGTATGCGATTGACATGTATGTATGTACTATTCAAACGACAAGCAGTAATTTTGTACTTTTGGCAATCGTTCTCGTTGATAGAAACGCACGCTGTCAGTTAGAATAGGAGATCCTTTAATTAAAACAAATAAATTCATGTTGGGGTTTAATTAAATCTATCAAATCCTTCACATCTAAGAAACTAAAATTGGGATAGAATATTTTGTTGGTTTATGGCCGAACCCAATAACCGATCTATCACATACTGAAGATAGAAAAACAAATGAAACAACAGAAAAATCAAGAAAAATTATATAGGTTTTCTGTTGTTTCATTTGTTTTTCTATCTCCAGTATGTGATAGATCGGTTATTGGGTTCGGCCGTTAGTCGCCAAATTTCGTCTTTGAAAAATCGGAAATCGGCTTGTAAGTAGATAATAAGCATTCAATTCTGGAGTTCGCGAGTTAGAAACTATTTAGAGCCCCCGTCAGGCATGCGATACCGCCGCCTGCAACAGAAGTAGATATTTGTGAAGGCTTGTAGCAGAAGCAAGATTTGCAAGCGATCGAGCAAGCTCTAGTTACTGTGCGACGGCCACTCACTTGCGCGCACGCGACCTCATGTAGCTCTTCACCCTGCAACACACACACGCGTTAGTTGACTGCAGCCGCGCCACGACCTAGTCTCCGTATGCGACACAATAAACAACATCTTAGTTAAAGACACGTACTCAGTGCACTCACAGATAGGGGTCCTCTCCTATGGGCGTGAGCTCGCGGCGGGCGGGCCCCGCGGGCCCCCCGGGCCCCTCGGGCCCCAGCCACACTGGGGCCCCGCTCTGTGGGCAGCACGGGCAGGCGGGCGCGAGCGGCGCCGAGTCCAGCAGCTCGGCGCACAGCGCCAGCAGCAGCTCGTGGCGGCGCGCGGGCGGCGAGCGCGGCAGGCGGCGGCACGCGCGCCACAGCAGCGCGCTCAGCTCGCCCGCCTCGCTGCGCTCGTCGCGCTCGTCACTGTCTCCGCTCGCCACGCTATCGAGGTACACAGAACGCGGCCAGTACGCGAAATCCTGTTTGCGGCTGTGCTTGTGCCTGCGTTTCTTTTTCTCTGAGACGGGAACATTCTCGTCGAGAACGAATGCGCTTGCCGGAATGTTGCTGAAAGGCATGTCTTTGTCGATGCGCGCGCGCTCGTACCGCTCGCCCGCAGCGCTAGCGTCGCTCTCGACGCTCGCCACGTCGTCGCTCACCATCAAGGGGACCAACAGTTCTATATTAGAGAGCGAATGTGGCTGCGAACGAGATGATCTCCATGAAACGACGCAGACCATACTAACATAACTACAGACCTCTTTCAACATTAATCAAGAGTCCAGTGTATAAAAGATAATGTACTCACGTTATCGTTATAGCGGTGCATCGCTCGAACGGCCTCTGTCAGCACCAGCTGCCACTGCGGAATACACGGACGGTTAGCTATCTGTTTAAATACAAACTTCCAAAGAAACCTTCGTCTCAAGGTTTTACTTAGTACTAGCTTACTGGAACTTGATACGTCCCTAGACCGGGGTCTGGAGGGGTCTTGCCTGCCTATAGGACTAGCCATGAGATACGAGACACAGAAGAGCTCACCGCGATGAGCCCCAGGGGAGAGGCAGACCTCATCGCGACGGGTACGTGGCGGCTGCGTGGCAGTGACGTGGCGGCTGCGTGGCAGTGACGTGGCGGCTGCGTGGGCGCAGTGGAGGCGTGTGACCAGCGCTAGGCTTATATACCGGCGCACGAAGAGATTCGTCTCGCTAGGTGTCGGTCACGCTCGCGCGATAGTCACGCTACAACGCATTCGCGCCGCTGTGCTGCAGATAGATGAGCAATTTATGTCCATATCCATCGCTTACTTTACACAGTACATCTCCAAAGCTCAGTAACAGGATAGAAAAACACAGTTTCTGTAACATATGAAACTAATAAAAAAATAATATCTATTCAGCATTTTTGTAGCGCGGTAGTTCCGCGGCGTTTGTACTACGTACAAAAAACTATTACATCCTTAAAAAAAGAAACAAAAGAGCATGCTCTAAAATTGTGCACCAAACGGCTTTTCCAACTTCAGTTTTATTTTAATAAGAATATAGTGTAACAGACAATCAAAAAGCGAGCGAAGCGAGTTGCAGAATTTAAACTTCTCGCTTCGTAAAATTTAGCTTTATCTCACAATTTAACTGGGAAGGAAGTGAAAAAAAGACGCTGTTGAATTGATATAATATTATATTTATTATTAACGGTCTAGACTAGGAGGCGGCTTCACTTGTGCAGGCCGGCGCGCTTGGCCTCCAGCTCGTAGATCAGCAGCCGCCACATCTTCACCACGAACACCTCCGCCTCCTCGTCCAGCACCTGTCGCAGCGAAACGTCCCGATTACAAATAACATCTTACGTATATATCATGTATTAAGATAATAAACATACAGATATAAAGCACAAGGTGCAAATCGTTTTGTTAACTCGCCACCACCTTGCTGCACATGTAGTACAAGAGCGTGTCACATACACACGTGCCACATCGGTCACACTCACCATCTGCACGTCGTCGAGGATGCCCTGCGGCGCCGAGCCCGCCACCACCTTGCTGCACATGTAGTACAAGAGCGTGTCACATACACACGTGCCACATCGGTCACACTCACCATCTGCACGTCGTCGAGGATGCCCTGCGGCGCCGAGCCCGCCACCACCTTGCTGCACATGTAGTACAAGAGCGTGTCACATACACACGTGCCACATCGGTCACACTCACCATCTGCACGTCGTAGGGGATGCCCTGCGGCGCCGAGCCCGCCACCACCTTGCTGCACATGTAGTACAAGAGCGTGTCACATACACACGTGCCACATCGGTCACACTCACCATCTGCACGTCGTCGAGGATGCCCTGCGGCGCCGAGCCCGCCACCACCTTGCTGCACATGTAGTACAAGAGCGTGTCACATACACACGTGCCACATCGGTCACACTCACCATCTGCACGTCGTCGAGGATGCCCTGCGGCGCCGAGCCCGCCACCACCTTGCTGCACATGTAGTACAAGAGCGTGTCACATACACACGTGCCACATCGGTCACACTCACCATCTGCACGTCGTCGAGGATGCCCTGCGGCGCCGAGCCCGCCACCACCTTGCTGCACATGTAGTACAAGAGCGTGTCACATACACACGTGCCACATCGGTCACACTCACCATCTGCACGTCGTCGAGGATGCCCTGCGGCGCCGAGCCCGCCACCACCTTGCTGCACATGTAGTACAAGAGCGTGTCACATACACACGTGCCACATCGGTCACACTCACCATCTGCACGTCGTCGAGGATGCCCTGCGGCGCCGAGCCCGCCACCACCTTGCTGCACATGTAGTACAAGAGCGTGTCACATACACACGTGCCACATCGGTCACACTCACCATCTGCACGTCGTCGAGGATGCCCTGCGGCGCCGAGCCCGCCACCACCTTGCTGCACATGTAGTACAAGAGCGTGTCACATACACACGTGCCACATCGGTCACACTCACCATCTGCACGTCGTCGAGGATGCCCTGCGGCGCCGAGCCCGCCACCACCTTGCTGCACATGTAGTACAAGAGCGTGTCACATACACACGTGCCACATCGGTCACACTCACCATCTGCACGTCGTCGAGGATGCCCTGCGGCGCCGAGCCCGCCACCACCTTGCTGCACATGTAGTACAAGAGCGTGTCACATACACACGTGCCACATCGGTCACACTCACCATCTGCACGTCGTCGAGGATGCCCTGCGGCGCCGAGCCCGCCACCACCTTGCTGCACATGTAGTACAAGAGCGTGTCACATACACACGTGCCACATCGGTCACACTCACCATCTGCACGTCGTCGAGGATGCCCTGCGGCGCCGAGCCCGCCACCACCTTGCTGCACATGTAGTACAAGAGCGTGTCACATACACACGTGCCACATCGGTCACACTCACCATCTGCACGTCGTCGAGGATGCCCTGCGGCGCCGAGCCCGCCACCACCTTGCTGCACATGTAGTACAAGAGCGTGTCACATACACACGTGCCACATCGGTCACACTCACCATCTGCACGTCGTCGAGGATGCCCTGCGGCGCCGAGCCCGCCACCACCTTGCTGCAGATGAAGTCGACGAGCGTGGGCTCGGGCTCACCGATGTATTCGATGATCTTCTTGTTGATCCAAGGTCGGATCTTCTTTTCCATTAGGACGTTATCGATCTGTGGACACGAGAACATGACACGTTGACATTTGGACACCGATTCCAGGTTATGTACGCGGCACATGTTCGCGCACGTCACGCAGGGCGCGCGCGCTACCAGTTCAGTGCGTACCTGCGCCGTGTCCAGCTTGTACTGGAACAGCTGCTCCTTCTGCGTGGGGATCTTGTCGATGAGGCTCTTGATGTGCTTGCGCTTCTCCTCGGCGCTGCGGCTCTCCTTGTCCCCCGCGCCCGTCGCGCCGCCCTTGTCCCCCTTGTCCCCCTCGCCCCCCGCGCCCCCAGCGCCCGTCGCGCCGCCTCCTCCCTTCTTGCTTTTGTCTTTTTTCTCTTTTGCTATAACAAAAACCAGTGTAGGACAATTTACTGGAAGCCAGTTTACTATACGATATTTAATGTTTAATATTGAAGGAACAGAACTATAATAACAACTAGTCGTTCCGCTGCATCATGTGCACCGGAATCATGTGATCTTGACTTTCCTAATGGAAGCTTGCTAGTCAGTCGCTTGATGCTGCAGTCGAACGTACGACACTTATTGTAGCATTACTCTATGCTGATACTCACGGCGGACGTGCTCGGTGGGGTGCGGGGCGGGGTGCGCGTGCGGCGGCGGCTCGTCGTCGTCGCCCGCGAAGGCGGCGTGCACGCGCCGCACGCGGCCCGCGCCCGCCGCGCCACGGGGGACACTTATTGTAGCATTACTCTATGCTGATACTCACGGCGGACGTGCTCGGTGGGGTGCGGGGCGGGGTGCGCGTGCGGCGGCGGCTCGTCGTCGTCGCCCGCGAAGGCGGCGTGCACGCGCCGCACGCGGCACGCGTCCGCTGCGCCACGGGGGACACTTATTGTAGCATTACTCTATGCTGATACTCACGGCGGACGTGCTCGGTGGGGTGCGGGGCGGGGTGCGCGTGCGGCGGCGGCTCGTCGTCGTCGCCCGCGAAGGCGGCGTGCACGCGCCGCACGCGGCACGCGTCCGCTGCGCCACGGGGGACACTTATTGTAGCATTACTCTATGCTGATACTCACGGCGGACGTGCTCGGTGGGGTGCGGGGCGGGGTGCGCGTGCGGCGGCGGCTCGTCGTCGTCGCCCGCGAAGGCGGCGTGCACGCGCCGCACGCGGCACGCGTCCGCTGCGCCACGGGGGACACTTATTGTAGCATTACTCTATGCTGATACTCACGGCGGACGTGCTCGGTGGGGTGCGGGGCGGGGTGCGCGTGCGGCGGCGGCTCGTCGTCGTCGCCCGCGAAGGCGGCGTGCACGCGCCGCACGCGGCACGCGTCCGCTGCGCCACGGGGGACACTTATTGTAGCATTACTCTATGCTGATACTCACGGCGGACGTGCTCGGTGGGGTGCGGGGCGGGGTGCGCGTGCGGCGGCGGCTCGTCGTCGTCGCCCGCGAAGGCGGCGTGCACGCGCCGCACGCGGCACGCGTCCGCTGCGCCACGGGGGACACTTATTGTAGCATTACTCTATGCTGATACTCACGGCGGACGTGCTCGGTGGGGTGCGGGGCGGGGTGCGCGTGCGGCGGCGGCTCGTCGTCGTCGCCCGCGAAGGCGGCGTGCACGCGCCGCACGCGGCACGCGTCCGCTGCGCCACGGGGGACACTTATTGTAGCATTACTCTATGCTTTATAGTAAATAGCAGTAACAACCACTACAGTACTTGAAGCGTGCTCCGTCCTCGAACAAAGCATCGCCTTTCATCAGAGCTCCTATAGTCCAGTGCAATTAGTCTATATTTTTATTATTAGTTTATACGAAGGAACCCACTTATAATGGATGGATTTTTTTTGTTCTTACTTTAATCTTATTACAATGTAGCCTTGCATATAGACTAATAAGTAATTTAATAAAAACTTAACTATTACATTGTGTTTATTATGAATATGTCCACCGGCACTTTTCTTATTGTCTTGCTTCGTTCTTCGTGTTATAGATTTACAACTCAAATTGACTGCTTCTAGAATACATTTAAGATAATAATACTAAGACGACAATACCTTCCATTTGATATATCACACGATTCAGTATTCAATTTTTTTTTTCACCTTTCCCCCTTAAATGACTTCTCATTACAGATTTCATCTATTCACGTGACACCTCTGCGTTTGAATCACATTTTTTTATTTCCGTTTTTTATTAGGATGTACAATAAAATCCATTCATTACAACTGTATTCAGTCATTTAATTACCTAATTAATTACTAATTGCACAGAACTATCAATCAACTTGGCATTCTACCAGCAATGACGATTGCCGAAAAACCCTCTATGAGATCAATTTAATTTGATTTTTTATTTTGGAATTTGAACTTCAGACAATCGTTTCCGCGGATAGAATGGCAATTACTTTGGAACTTCAAACGACAAACGAGAGCCTAACAATAATAAAAAAGAAAATCTTTACAATAGAGGGAGTGAGTCTACTTTCCGAGGGGTTCCAGAAGTATCGGCTGCTTTCTAGGCAAACAACTACGTCTTTTGTTCACATTCACTCACATAAATCAATTCCATACGCAATGAATATCGAAGCTCAGCTCAGTTGGCCGCCGCGACACGCGCGGCATCCCATTTTAATGAAAACAAAGTGTACTGCAACTCTTCTCTAGTTTGCGATGGCTTATACGGGTGTGTAATGTTTGGTATAAGAACAGATATCATAATAATATGCTTTCAAAACAAATAATCTAATTTCATGTGATCTAATGTTACATTTGTGTCTACATTTCATATAATTTTCAATCAGTATAATGATCATTTTATACAACGTTCATTTGTTCTTTCGTTCGTCGCATTAGACAGAAGTTAAAAATAGGCTCTTTTAGACTTTAAGATTTTATAACGTGTCCACACTTTGTTTACTTTTTATATTACACTAGCTGCTGCCCGCGACTTCGTCCCCGTGGAATCCCCGATTTTAAAACATTATTATCGCTGTTCCGCGCCTATTGTCTTAAGCGTGATGATATATAGCCTAAAGCCTTCCTCGATAAATGGTCTATTCAACCCAAAAATAATTTTTCAATTCGAACCAGTAGTTCCTGAGATTAGCGCGTTCAAACAAACAAACAAACAAACAAACAAACTCTTCAGCTTTATAATATTAGTATAGATTATAATAGGGTATTTTACTGTAAAAATGTAATTAGTCCGTCTGATAGATTTACAAAAAATATTGGACCCGTATTTTTTCTTTTTTCACGTAAGCAAAAAATGAAGACGATACAGTGCGTTGAAAACTCACGTGACGTCACTACGTTGCTACAATTTTTACCAGCGACGTGACGTCACGTGAGTTTTCAACGCACTGTATCGTCTTTATTTTTTGCTTACGTGAAAAAAGAAAAAATATGTGTCCAATATTTTTTGTAAATCTATCAGACGGACTAATTAGATTTTTACAGTAAAATACCCTATTACAAGTAATACCTATGTACGCGGTGCCTGTTTTGCTAGCACGAAAATGACAGGCGTTTAAAATGTAACCAGTTTTTGCAGAATTATATAAAATTAAGTAGACGTTTCTAAATTGGGTAATATGATCATTATAACTTTGTCTATTATTGTTGTTATAATTCAAAATTACACACCCGGCTTAAACAGAGTGCGCACAAAATCATGCTTTTAACCTAGAGATCACACAGATGCATTACATTCATATTTCGAGATAATTACAATTAATCGCCACCAACTGATGAATTGACTTAACGGTAGGTACGTATTTTAAATTGACTTTAAAGTCAGTCACCATTTGTACAAAAAGGATCCAAAGAAATATGGGTTAAACAGAATTGAACTTTGAAACATAAAACTTGTTAACAATCTAGAATTCTGAATTCATATGCGAGCAAGCGATGAACACTGAAGCCCGTTTCACTCACGCCACGGAACACATTGATCGCTCAACGACATCCTCGTTCTGTGTCATCGTCAAGCGATACAGACAGACAGAATAATGAATGAATAAACAAACGAATGCTGTTTGAATGTTATTATTAAATGTAATGAGCAGCAGGAGTGGCGTAGTGACACGGGGAGCAGCGCGCAAGCTGGTGGTCAGGTTACCTCGTGCCGTGTAGCTCGGCGCGCGCCACGCTGCCCCAGCAGCACAGACAGTGAGCACAGGTTACTGACGTACTGGTTACTCATTGTACAATCATCGATACGCTACTAGGCATGCCTTTTAAGTTCTGTCGTTTCCATATTTCCCGGCAATTCTGAATTTGGAACTGTTCTATATTCGAATGTGTTTAAATTTTGAATCTCAAAACAGTTGAAAGTATTAGGATTAATGCTATTGTTTAGTCACAGCGTCGATTGGAATACGTCGATGGTTACGTACGGAAATGTTCGTGCAATAATTTTCTACAACTTTAGAAGAGGCCTAACACTTCTTCAGTGTTTTGAAGAGCTAACATCTGTGTTCAGTGATAAAGCCCCGTGTCTGCGGACTGTCGAAGGCTGGTATTTAGAATTTCAGCGTGGAAATTATAGTGTTAGTGACAAATCTCGCAAAGGACGTCCAAAATCCGGCTTCACTGAAGATAAAATTATTGCTGTGAGACAACTAATTCTCGAAAATCGTCATGTATGTGACGCATCGAGAGATAGAGACTATTAGGCATTTCAGGGACAACCATTCAGAAGATTTGCATGAAGCGCTTGGTGTGAGACAGCTAGTTTGCCGTTGGATACCGCATCTGCTTTCCGACGACCACAAGGCGGCCCGCGTCAGATGGTGGAAGAAAACTCTGCAAAGGTTCAACCGAGCAGAGTCAAATCACGTCTACGACATCATCAGTGGTGACGAATCTTGGATCTATGCCTACGATCCTGATTCCAAACAACAATCTACAATCTGGGTCTTTCAAGACGAGCCAAAGCCGACTAAAGTTGTTCGTTCTCGAAGCAGTTCAAAGAAGATGGTGGCCACGTTCGTTGGAAGAACCAGCCATGTTGCGATTGCATTTGAAGATCGTAGAACGGTTAACGCAGAGTGGTATACCATATTGTGTTTACCACAAGGCATCGCCGAACTTCAAAAATCTAACTCAAAGCGACGCATCATCCTGCACCACGACAACGCAAGCTCACACAGCGCTTGTCAAACGATTGAGAATTTGAAGCAGGAAAAAAGAGAAATTCTTAACCATCCTCCATATAGTCATGACCTAAGCTCTAACGATTTCTTTACATTTCCTAAAATTAAGCAAAGTCTTCGTGGTCACAGGTTCCAGTCTGGTGAAGAAGCACTTTAGAGTGGAATAAATGTTATAATATCTGGTTTGACCTAATGGAGAAGTGTATTACGCTACGTGGTGAATACTTTGAAAAACAATAAAAAGTACTACAAGGTTCTAGTTGTGTTTTTTTCTTCAAACGACAAAACTTAAAAGGCATGCCTCGCATAAACACACTGATTGTCTTGAATGTATTTTACAAGTGTAATAAGTACGACCAAGCTTAAGGCACCACCTCGAAGAGGGAACCAATCGCTACGAGTCCGCTTCTAGACTAGAACACCCGACAGTAATACCCAATCAAATTATCTATTCAACTTATGCCGAAGATCAGCACTTAAAAAAAAACATGAAGACAGTCTCTCCACTCGCTCCCTAGTGATTTAGCTGGGAAGAAAAAGTGGCGCAACAAACTCCCCAGCAACTGAACTGTTTCAGTTTGAATTCATACACTGGTATAATGAAACATTTTGTTATGGGTACTAGAAAATGACATGCAAAAGGTCGACTGGTAGAAAATGCCTATGACATTAAGTCTGCCTTTGCACAGTTTTTTACTATTGCAAGTTTTAATAAATAAAATAAATGCAGATACGGGTGATTGTGTCTAGAAACTGGTCCGAGTCTGTACGCCGCGAGCAGACACATTATACAGTTGTGCATTGCGTTAATGTTGCTACACGTTGCAGAATCACGCAGCACGAGCATCATATCGCCGTGATGCACTCTTTTGAAGAAGGTGGTGCCTTACAGTTTAAGTCATAAAAAAAATAGAAAGAACTCTTAATAATTAAAGATCCTTTTACAATAATAATCATAAACGTACATGTAGCATTGAATCCATCCGTGAAGACTGTCGCGTGTCCAGAGATGCAATACATATCGGCGAAACAACATATTATTAGTAGTTGAATACAGATTAGATGGTGCGACCGTGTGACGCTAACATGTATGAAAACGTGACGGATATTTATGTAGCAATATGTGCCGAGCACAAGCGCAGGACGCTGGCTGCGGCGCAGCCCGCGCGGGACACAACTGTGCGGGCAATATGTGCCGAGCACAAGCCCAGGACGCTGGCTGCGGCGCAGCCCGCGCGGGACACAACTGTGCGGGCAATATGTGCCGAGCACAAGCCCAGGACGCTGGCTGCGGCGCAGCCCGCGCGGGACACAACTGTGCGGGCAATATGTGCCGAGCACAAGCCCAGGACGCTGGCTGCGGCGCAGCCCGCGCGGGACACAACTGTGCGGGCAATATGTGCCGAGCACAAGCCCAGGACGCTGGCTGCGGCGCAGCCCGCGCGGGACACAACTGTGCGGGCAATATGTGCCGAGCACAAGCCCAGGACGCTGGCTGCGGCGCAGCCCGCGCGGGACACAACTGTGCGGGCAATATGTGCCGAGCACAAGCCCAGGACGCTGGCTGCGGCGCAGCCCGCGCGGGACACAACTGTGCGGGCAATATGTGCCGAGCACAAGCCCAGGACGCTGGCTGCGGCGCAGCCCGCGCGGGACACAACTGTGCGGGCAATATGTGCCGAGCACAAGCCCAGGACGCTGGCTGCGGCGCAGCCCGCGCGGGACACAACTGTGCGGGCAATATGTGCCGAGCACAAGCCCAGGACGCTGGCTGCGGCGCAGCCCGCGCGGGACACAACTGTGCGGTTCAATCGTTTAATCATTGGAAATTCTTGCTGCTATCTGCACTAGTAGGTACTTTCTAAAAGTTACCATGTTACCCATATAAGCGATTCTTGTAAGAGAATTGTCTTTCTTATGTGTCTACTATTATCAAAAAATACGATCAAACAATTTTTTTTTAAATTATATCTACCTAATTAAAAAAATTAAGTTTGATCGTATTTTTCGCAATAAAAGTGCAAGTTTGGCGTCGGTTGCAGCGCGCGCGGAGTGGCGCAGGCGCAGCGTGAGTAGTGAGTAGCGAGTAGGTGTAGCACTCACCGGTGGGCGTGTCGCCGCTGCTGGGGCTGAGCTTGTGCTGGTTCTTGAAGCTGATGGTGATGGGCGAGCTGCCCGTCGACGTCACGCTCTGCAACAGAACACTGTGGGTACGGACTAGTCGGCAGACTGCAGCTAGGTGGAACTAGACAACGACTACTCCCACTAGTACGTACAATTCAACAGGTTGCTACATTTTCAAGTCAAGAGAAAGAATAAATTATACTACGTCAAAGTGTGACTGCGACTTCGTAGCGTAGTGTTGCATGCTAACGCTAGCATGCAACACTACGTGTACGAGTCAGCATCGTACAGCGCACGCGTCCATTCATACCGTCAGCACTTTTCCATCGCTTTACTTAACTGGCACTATAACGCGCCAGTACACGTTCAGCATTCATATACGTTTGTACTCGCCACATACTTAGATAGCATTAGTTACTTGGTAGTAAGATATATAATAAACAGTGTATTTTCCGACTATCAGTGACTCATTTCTACAAACCCTTAACTCAAGTTGTGAGCGCCACATTCAGCAGCGCGAACATCTTTTTGGTCCTTCGAGCCGGATTTGGAACTACAGCCTTTCTCAGGTACGTGGTGCTTCTACTTAGGATAGCGAATCGGTTTGGCTGGTCTTCCACAAGCGGATCGCCCCGGTCAGATTGAGAAGGCGCACATATCCTAGTAGAGACACTTTCTGACCCTGAGATCAACATCCACCGGCAACAAATACAAGAGCTCACCGAAGCAGCAGCACTTACAAAGCGGATTCAGTGACTCGAAGTATCCATCATCAATTTCAACATGGAAGAAATTATTGAAACTCAGTATCAGATCATGCAAGCCATGGACACAACCTTGACCAACTTCAAAAAGGACGGGGCGGGTCGTAAGACAGCAGCAACGTACAGAAGAAAATAGACCTCCTCGACAAGTATTGGGCAGAATTTCAAGGTAACCACGATAAGATTCGCGTGCACGGGGATCCCTCTCATCAGTACTTTGTGCAAGAGTCTTACGAGCAAACACGACAGTTCTATAATAGCACCAGGGAGTCCTTCGTCAAGTATCTAAATAAAGATCAAGGCCCAGCTTCACCCGTATTAAAGTCTCCAGCCTTTAAGTTCGAGCCCGCACCGTCAACCTCGAAGTTAATGGAGCAAGAAATCACTCAACAACAAGGAGCAGGTGGAGCTGAGCGCGGTTACCAACCACCGCTCTCGATAGCAGTACCAGAGGCAGCGGAAACAGAGAGCAGCAGTAAAATAGACGAGATGCTACGCAAACAAAGGAGCAACATCAAAGCATTCCAAAGAACCGTATCCCATATCAACGTGGACCTTCTCAATGAAAACTGGCAGTTTGAAGACGTCTTAAAGGTGTTGGAAACAAGGTGGAGAGCAGTTGATACACTTTATTGGGACCTTGACAGTTTACCCAATGAAACCAACGTGCAATATGAGATGTCTTACAACTCTTGCGAACTCATTTACAACCAAATGAAAGAAAACATCAACTCCAAAATGTGGTCAGTTTCTCACCGAGAAAAATCAACACCAAAGATCGAAATTCCAACATTTAGTGGTAGCTACGAACACTGGACCGCATTCAAGGATTTATTCGTTGAGACTATTCACTCAAATCCATCTCTTTCTAAGGCACAGAAAATGCAGTTTCTCAAAAGCAAAGTGAAGGGAGAAGCTGAGAAACTCATCCAGCATCTATCGATCAGCTCAGAAAATTATGAGACTGCCTGGGAAATTCTTAACCGCAGATACAACAACAAGAAACTCATCTTCTCATCACATCTCAATTCATTACTTGGAGTACCTAACACTCAACATTTATCAGCAGCATCAGTCAAAAAGCTCCACGACACCACGCAAGAATGTATCAATGCGATCAAGAATCTCGGCGTAGACACGTCATCATGGGACCCAATATTAGTACACTTGCTTTCACAAAAATTGGACGCAGAGACTCACAACGATTACTTAGAGTCGCTAGCAGAGCCACGTGATCTACCGAACATAGCCGATTTTCTCAACTTTCTGGAAGGAAAATTCGTGTCATGGGAATCATCTCGCCGCAAGCCAGAAACATCTAAATCATCTCAGCCTGAGCCTACACAGATGAAAAAGAAATTTCATTCATACAAAGCATTCAGTGCAAAACAAAACAGAAACGATAATTATAAATCACATTCATTGACTAAAGACAATGAAGAAGCAGCAAAATGCCCACATTGCAATCAAGCACATAAACTATTTTCGTGCACGGCATTTCTCGAATTACAGCCTGACGCAAAACGGAAGGCAGTGGTGAAATACAATTTATGCAAAAATTGTCTATCTGCACATACACAAAGCAACGAATGTCGGTCAAGAAAAAGATGCCGCGTCTGCAATTCAGATCATAATACACTTCTTCACGACGCTTACGGCAAATGGGGTGGACAGACATCAAACAACAGATCAGGGCAGCAAAGCACAGGCGCAACGGATAACAAGAAAACTACAAGTAACAGTACCAATCATGTATCTCAAGAAGATTTATCAGAAACTCTACTAACAACAGCTTTGATCAAAGTGCAAGCGAACGATGGGTCTCTGATAACTTTGCGAGCGCTTCTTGATCAGGGTTCACAAACTTCCCTGATAACAGGAAAAGCAGCGCAAAAGCTACGAATACCGCGTGCCCGCTGCAAAGGTGTCATATTCGGTGTCGGAGCTCAAGAAAATAATTGCAAAGGCGTCATAAGAATCACGTGCAGTGCCATTCATAGCGATTATACATTTGACACCGATGTTTTTATAATGCGCAATTTGGTAAACAATCTGCCGAATAAGTCATTCACAAAACCAAAATCATGGAAATTTTTAGAGCATATCACGTTGGCTGATCCAGATTTTAACGAAAGTCGTCCGGTGGACATTTTACTTGGGGCCGATATATACTCAAACATAATTCAAGAAGGTATCATCAGGCACGAGAAATCACAACCAGTTGCACAGCAAACACGCTTGGGGTGGATTTTATGCGGAGCCGTGCAGACAACATTCCAGTGCAACGTTGTGGTAAATAACATCGAAGACATCCAACATTTTTGGTCAGTTGAAGACATAGCAGAGACCTCGGAGATGTCACAAGATGATGTGGATTGTTTACAGCACTACAAGAATACCACAACTCGCAACGAAGAAGGTCGCTACACTGTTGAGCTGCCATTCGAACCAAACTTTCAAGAAAAACTAGGGGCTTCTAAACCCATGGCGTTGGCACAATTCCGGCAGCTGGAGAGAAAATTCAGCAAACAACCACAATTAGCAGAAACATACAAACAATTCATTCATGAATATCAAGCTATGAATCATATGGTCGAGTGCATTAGTAATAGAACACCGTCCTGCTATTTGCCTCACCACGGCGTTCATCGCGCCGATTCTACGACCACTGCGTTAAGAGTAGTATTCAACGCATCAGCGAAGACATCCACGGGCCATACGTTGAATGACCTCATGAAGCGTGGCCCCAACTTACAGCAAGACCTCATGTCATTAATCTTGCGATGGAGGCAATATCAGTTCGCTTATACGGCTGATATTGAGAAAATGTTTCGACAGATACTTTGTAGCACAGAACATCAAAACTATCAGAGGATACTTTGGAGGAATTCCCCTGACCAACGGATACGTGAATATCAGCTCACGACGGTCACCTACGGCATGAAAGCAGCCCCTTTCTTAGCCATGATGACCTTAAAACAGTTATCAGCTGACGAAGGACATAAGTATCAGAGCAGCAGAGCAGCTGAAGCGCTACAAGAAGAATTCTACATGGATGATCTAGTCAGTGGAAGCTTCACATTAGAGTCAGCCAAGCAATTGCAAGACGACCTGATCCAGTTACTACGGTCGGGAGGTTTCAACTTACGAAAATGGTCATCTAACAACAAGGAATTACTTCAAAACGTCAACAGAGCATCGCCAAATCAAGCATCATTCGATTTCAAGCAAGCAGAATCAACAAAGACACTGGGGCTGAAATGGAACCCCAACGAAGATACATTCTCGTTTGAGTTAAAAATAAGCGAAACTAAACCAACAGAAAAACATACAAAACGTTCATTACTATCAGATATTTCAAAGATATTTGATCCACTCGGTTGGCTTGCTCCGATTACAACTAAATTGAAACTTTTATTCAAGCAAGTATGGCTTTGTAACATTCAATGGGACGACCAACTTCCAATTGAAATAAACACCGAGTGGGAAAAGATTAAGAGCCATTTCACAAAATTTGAACGCTCGAGTTTAGGTAAAAATGCTAGCATATTGTATGTGTGCGTAAGTTACCCACACAAAAACCGAGCCGACAGTGTAGCGCGAGTGTCGAGACGGACTAAACAATCTTGAGCTGCTAACATCGTAATGCACATTTGTTCGCGAGTTATTAAAAAGTGATTTCATTTATGCAGTAGAATTAAGGATTTCGAGGCCCCAAGTGCTATTACAATAGTGTCAGAATGGTCTATCATTGGTCTCATAATGGTCCATTTTGACAAGTTTCGTAATCTACTAATATAAAAGCGTCATTATGACTTTCCAATGGTCAACCACTGAACACTCATTGAAAGAATGGTAATCTCGTACATAATGACAAATGAATTACAGACGTATGCGGTAAGTAAATCTTTTACGGGCACTTTTGCATAATTAAGGGGTCGGTAAGTCAGAGAACTAGTGAGATTGTAGTTTTCAAAACGAAAATTTACATAAGGAGAAAAACCTGCAAGAAGCTCTTAGTTACTTTATTCAATCATGTTAAATATTTCAAAAATGTTAGTTTCAACATTCGGCTTTGTTTTGTATTGTTATCTATACTTCTATACTAATATATAAAGCTGAAGAGCTTGTTTGTTTGCTTGAACTCGCTATAAACTCAGGAACTACTGGACCGATTTGAAAATTTCTTTCAGTCTGAGACGCTAAGGCCAATAGGAGCGGTACACCAATGAAGAATGTTTCAAAATCAAATTAGTAATTATTCCACGCGGGCAGAGTCATCAATAATTTTGCGCCCTCACTTTAAAAATAAAGTGAAATAGCGATATCAATTCGGTAGGATCCCCAAATTGATTGAGTCTGAAAGTTCATCAAGTTCGTTAATTGATTCATTAAGTCCGTGGTCTAACGCTACAGGTCCGTTCTTCTATAAATTGTATCATTTACTGCTAAATAAACTATGATATATAAATTTGTAAAAATCCCCTAAACCCAAATTGAAAATTAAGGAAAAAAACTGGATAAAGCGAGTCAGACTCGTGTTATTTCGATCGAGTTTTGATATTTTCCAGGTTCTACGGAAGTTTATAAACTATGAAAGCACTCTCATTACTCTGGCAAAAATAAGCAAATTAAATTGAAGGGCAAACTTGTTGAAATAAATTGTAATTGCAAAAAATATTTTATATCATTTAATAAGAGAAAACTACAAATTCCCAATTTTCTAACTTTTTTTCTGTAAGTACAGAAAAAGTCAGAAAATTGTAGTAATACAGTACTGTAAAATCTATCTTCATGCCAAATTTCATGACTCTAGGTCACCGGAATGTTCCCTATTGGTTTTGATTCCTTTGCGGGCGTCAAAATATGCACCATAACCGGCCTTATCTCTAGATTGCATTGTCTTAGAACTTGATTTTTTTCACAGCTCCATGTTAGTCTCAACATATTTGAGGAATTCATATTAATTTTAGCTTTATTCCTCCATAAGTTCCTGAGAAAAAGGGTCGTGACAGACGGACAGACTGGCGGACAATAAAATGATCCTATAAGGGTTCCGTTATCTGGGTGTCAACACTGTGTGGATCGCCCGGAGGACACAGTGGAGCATACGGTGGATGTCTGCCCTGCGTGGGCGGAGCAACGCTATGTCCTCATCGAGGCGATCGGCGGCGGCGACCTCTTGTGACTTGCCCTGGTACAATCCATGGTCCGGAGCAAGGAGACATGGGAAGCTATGAACTCCTTCTGCGAAGCAGTAATGCTAGCGAAGGAGGAGGTAGACCGCGTGAGGGAGAGCGAAACCTCACGCTCCAGCCGCAACAGAATAAGAGTGTCGGGAAAGGCTCCGTAATAAAATAAAATATTTACGATTGATTCCGAATGGTTCACTCAATCGTCCAACAGTCAACATTCTTTCTCCTACAATATTAAAATAATAATGTTATTTGCTGCTCAATAGCCGTATGCTTTAAATCAAGAGTTGTTTCTTAAAGATACAATTTCTATTACCGGATCTAACTTTTTATATGTACCCAGCACAGCGTCTCTTCTATACTAATATTATAAAGCTGAAGAGTTTGTTTGTTTGTTTGTTTGAACGCGCTAATCTCAGGAACTACTGGTTCGAATTGAAAAAATCTTTTTGGGTTGAATAGACCATTTATCGAGGAAGGCTTTAGGCTATATATCATCACGCTTAAGCCAATAGGAGCCGAGCAGCGATAAAGAATGTTTTAAAATCGGGTATTCCACGGGGACGAAGTCGCGGGCAGCAGCTAGTCTAACGATAAAACCAAAATTTCTAATTAAAAAATAAAACATGGCTAAAATTTCGCTACCTACAAATAAATTAAAATAGTAAACCGTGGCTTTCAAACTCAAACCTAAACCATTTATTTTAATTAACCTTGTACAGGCAATTTTGAATTGTCAAGGTCGGTCAGTCGAAAGAGGTGAAGCTATCTGCACGTTCCAAAGCGTAATTCTCTATAAAGAAGAACGTGCAAGACACTCCAGTGACACTCTCTTAAATCAATAAATTATTACAAAGTTTGTTATAAATTGTTTCTCTATAAGGCAGCTAAATAATTACGTTTCCATTTATGATACAATGGTGTACAGAACTTTTGCTCCCCATTGCTTAAACTAATAAACCAAATAACATCATTATTCTACAGAATACGATAATCGTATTCTACTTTAAAAATCATTTTACTAAAAATAATAGCGAGTATCAAAACGTAGTAGTCGTAATATAATAATGGGTTTACAACACGCGCGCTTGAAGATCGGGACGCGGAAAAAAGTGACACAGGTCCTACCTCGACGGGCGTTTACGCCGTACTGATCGGTGACCGCTTGCGCATCGTAATTTATTGCAATTTAGAGTAGTTTTAAAAACGATGTTATTTCTAATTGAATAAAGCAATTGTTATGAAAATATAGAAACATATTCTTCAAAGAACATAGTTTACGGTGATATATATATTTTCTTTTAAATTATACTTATTATGTTAAAAAAATAGCGATAAAGTTTAGATTAAAGTCGTGAAAATTGGACTTGGTTTTAATTTTTTTACTAATTAATGTAATCAAAAATCGAGAAAATGGTACGCAATGTAACGACAAAAAGATATGTCTGATGCTTACCATATTTTTTTTACCCAAATTTATAAATGTTTTTGATAGATTTTGGAATCCAAAATTGTATCTGCGACGATTTTTCAGTAATCGAGTTGTGGGAAATTGATCACTACATAGAAACGAAGTTGGTTTTTGAAAATATGGTACTTTAAATAACAATACTAAAGACTGATCTATCTTATACGTGTATTCTAGATTTTCAGACTATTACCTAAGATCGTAAAAAAGACGACTAAAATCTTAAAAAACTGCGCGAAAATGTGAAATGGCTCTTAAGGCAGAGCTGCAGAACATAAGTGAATTTAGAATTCAAAGATGGTACCAGATTGGAGAGCTGGACAATATTCAACTCCACGGCTTTTGTGATGCTTCGACCAAAGCATACGCCTGTGTCGTGTACTGTAAGTTTGATACTTACGTTACACTCGTCGCTGCAAAAACAAGATTGGTACCAGAGAACAAAAAGCTAACTTTACCACGTCTAGAGCTGTGTGGGGCGCACTTGCTATCATCACTCATGAAAAAAAATACTGCAAGCCCTCAACGGACGCAAAATCAAAATATATGGTTGGAGTGATTCCACTGCAGTTCTCGGCTGGATTCAAGGCAATATCAACCGCTGGACACCATTTGTGGCGAACAGAGTCAAGAAAATCAAAGATGTCATAACAGCAGACAGTTGGCACTACATAAAATCAGCTGACAACCCAGCTGATTGTGCCAGCCGTGGTATCACAACCGAACAATTGAAGCAACATCATCTTTGGTGGAACGGCCCTCAATTCCTACCAGAATTCAATAAGTCATCAGTAGCAGAAGAGCCTGTCTACGTCACAGATCAAGAGGAGCGAAAAGTAAAACAAAGTAACGTCATAATTCAACCTCATAGCGATGACGTCATACAATACATACTGCATAGAAACAGCGCACTGACGCGCGCCGTCCGAGTACTTGCCTGGGTATTACGTATCACGCGACGTCAGCGCAAACACTCTGTTTACTTGAATGTAAAGGAATTGGAAATAGCAAAACATACGATTATTAAATATGTTCAAGAAACGGAATTTGCTGAGGAAATAGACAGGCTACGAAAACAGGAGCAAGTACATTGCAAAAGTAAAACTTTATGTCTCAACCCATTTTTGGACAAGGATGGACTTTTGAGAGTAGGAGGCAGACTGAAGCATGCACATATTGACGAAGACATGAAGCATCCACTGATCATACCACACAGCAGCCACTTTACTGACCTTATTATCGACCAAGCCCACTGCCTCACGTTTCATGCGGGGGCTCGGATGACTCACGCATATATCAGACAGAGCTATTGGATATTAGGCGGAAACAGAGCTGTAAGGAAGCGTTTGCTTACATGCATTACGTGTAAGAAGAATAAAGCAGACAAACATAAGCAAATGATGGGGGACTTACCTGAACCTAGAAGCAACCCTTCGCGTCCTTTTCACCACACTGGCGTTGACTACACGGGATACGTTGACGTGAAACTCAATAAAGGGCGAGGAGTCAAAACAACCAAGGGATACATCGCAGTATTCGTGTGCATGGCAACAAAAGCCGTGCACCTCGAACTCGTATCAGACCTGAGCTCAACAGCATTTTTAGCTGCCTTAAAACGCATGTCTTCACGTAGAGGCAAACCTCATCATATTTACAGCGACAATGGCACAAACTTCGTTGGTGCCAATAAGGCATTGCAGCAACAGCAAGCTGAATTGCGCAAAACATTTAACGATGAGTTCAAAGCAGAGATTAATGAAATGGGAATACAATGGCATTTTAACGCCCCCGCTTGGCCCAGTGCTGGAGGCCTATGGGAAGCAGCTGTTAAAAGCCTAAAGCACCATCTTCGACGTGTAGTTGGACAACAAAAACTCACGTTTGAAGAATATAGCACGATACTGGCCCAACTCGAAGCATGCCTCAACAGTCGTCCGCTGTGTACTCTGACAGAAGACCCAGATGATTTGAATTATCTGACGCCCTCACATTTTCTAAGCAGCGGCCCCATATTGACTATCTTGGACTCCGAACAAGATGAGAGAACAAGATGGAAGAGAACTCAGACAATATTCGAAGACATTTGGAAGAGGTGGCAAACGGAATATCTCGCTCAACTCTCAGTGAGGAGCAAACACGCAAACACCACAGTCGCCGTCGTGCCGATATCAGATTACATCGCGATCAATTTACGCAAAGATACATATTTAGCAATGACGGCAAGGGATATACAACAATGTGTCAATTACGATGAATTAACTCGTCTTTGCCACTCCCGAAAACCCATTTTTCAATTTAAGTCAGAAGACAGCATGTGTATCAAAGACAAGAGCACAAACAGATGTCTTACAAACACTGCAGCATGCCGCAATAATTGGATGGAGTTGAGCAAAACAAATACCTACCTTTATTATTGTTGTGGGCAGTGTGCACTTCGCGTCATATGTGAGCATCAAATTACTGCAATACAAATCGCTAAGGCCGGGGTCATAACACTGGATTCTGATTGCGTAATTAAAGGAGAGGACTTCACCGTTTTTTCACACAAACTGCTATACTCTGAGATAAAAACTGCATCGGACTTAGAATCACAGCAGATCGCACCGATTAATCACATCATCAACGTCTCTGTGCCGGAAGTTGAAATCAACATTACCAATCACCAAGCCTCGTTTCAGCACATTAAGGAACAAATTGAGCAGATGAAGTCAGAAAACGCCTTGATCTCTGAAATATCAAGCCACGACATACATCAATATACAGTCATCTACGTGTTGGTTATGGGCGCAGTATTCACGGTCATAGTTTATCTTTGTCGGTGGTTTTATCGTCGTCGGCAGAGGAGCGTCAACTTACAGTCGAACTCCGAAACACAGTCTCCAGCGGTGCCGGCGCGTAGAGATGTCGCCACCCCCGTGGTCAGTCCTATGCCACGCACTTCAGACACAAATCATCAGTCGCGACAAGAACACATTGAATTGAGGAACTTCAATAGCATACTCAGAAGTATAAAGCGTCAGAAGAAGACACCTCCAGTTTTCACCAAACCTAGTGATAGTGACTGATTTAGTTTATGTATAAGCATATATTTAAGTCATGAACTGTATTTTGGGTGAAATTTATAAGTTTAGCATTTAAGCACATTGTTAACTCATGATCATCATCCACTCGCATCTCTCTCGCCCGGGAATATGTACGAGTCAGCATCGTACAGCGCACGCGTCCATTCATACCGTCAGCACTTTTCCATCGCTTTACTTAACTGGCACTATAACGCGCCAGTACACGTTCAGCATTCATATACGTTTGTACTCGCCACATACTTAGATAGCATTAGTTACTTGGTAGTAAGATATATAATAAACAGTGTATTTTCCGACTATCAGTGACTCATTTCTACAAACCCTTAACTCAAGTTGTGAGCGCCACATTCAGCAGCGCGAACACTACGCTACGAAGTGACGTCGTGCGTGACAGTACTACGCCGTAGTAAGCACGGTACTGTTACACCATAAGTACGAGACACTGCTACGCTGTAGCATGTAGCGAGGCAGTGCTACACACGATAATGGGTCAATGACAGCTTTCTATCGCGTCGCTCCCACTGGGTCGCAGGGTGGCGGGCGGCGCGGGGGACGTGTGTGTGTGTGTGTACTCACGTGCCTAGGGTCGGGCGGGCGGCGCGGGGGACGTGTGTGTGTGTGTGTACTCACGTGCCTAGGGTCGGGCGGGCGGCGCGGGGGACGTGTGTGTGTGTGTGTACTCACGTGCCTAGGGTCGGGCGGGTGCGCGGGGGAGGGCGGGCGCGGCGGCGTGGCGGGCTCGGAGGAGGAGGCGCGGCGGTGGTGGCGGGGCGGGGGCGTGGCGGGCGGCGCGGGGGACGTGTGTGTGTGTGTGTACTCACGTGCCTAGGGTCGGGCGGGTGCGCGGGGGAGGGCGGGCGCGGCGGCGTGGCGGGCTCGGAGGAGGAGGCGCGGCGGTGGTGGCGGCGCGGGGGCGTGGCGGGCGGCGCGGGGGACGTGTGTGTGTGTGTGTACTCACGTGCCTAGGGTCGGGCGGGTGCGCGGGGGAGGGCGGGCGCGGCGGCGTGGCGGGCTCGGAGGAGGAGGCGCGGCGGTGGTGGCGGCGCGGGGGCGTGGCGGGCGGCGCGGGGGACGTGTGTGTGTGTGTGTACTCACGTGCCTAGGGTCGGGCGGGTGCGCGGGGGAGGGCGGGCGCGGCGGCGTGGCGGGCTCGGAGGAGGAGGCGCGGCGGTGGTGGCGGCGCGGGGGCGTGGCGGGCGGCGCGGGGGACGTGTGTGTGTGTGTGTACTCACGTGCCTAGGGTCGGGCGGGTGCGCGGGGGAGGGCGGGCGCGGCGGCGTGGCGGGCTCGGAGGAGGAGGCGCGGCGGTGGTGGCGGCGCGGGGGCGTGGCGGGCGGCGCGGGGGACGTGTGTGTGTGTGTGTACTCACGTGCCTAGGGTCGGGCGGGTGCGCGGGGGAGGGCGGGCGCGGCGGCGTGGCGGGCTCGGAGGAGGAGGCGCGGCGGTGGTGGCGGCGCGGGGGCGTGGCGGGCGGCGCGGGGGACGTGTGTGTGTGTGTGTACTCACGTGCCTAGGGTCGGGCGGGTGCGCGGGGGAGGGCGGGCGCGGCGGCGTGGCGGGCTCGGAGGAGGAGGCGCGGCGGTGGTGGCGGCGCGGGGGCGTGGCGGGCGGCGCGGGGGACGTGTGTGTGTGTGTGTACTCACGTGCCTAGGGTCGGGCGGGTGCGCGGGGGAGGGCGGGCGCGGCGGCGTGGCGGGCTCGGAGGAGGCGCGGCGGTGGTGGCGGCGCGGGGGCGTGGCGGGCGGCGCGGGGGACGTGTGTGTGTGTGTGTACTCACGTGCCTAGGGTCGGGCGGGTGCGCGGGGGAGGGCGGGCGCGGCGGCGTGGCGGGCTCGGAGGAGGAGGCGCGGCGGTGGTGGCGGCGCGGGGGCGTGGCGGGCGGCGCGGGGGACGTGTGTGTGTGTGTGTACTCACGTGCCTAGGGTCGGGCGGGTGCGCGGGGGAGGGCGGGCGCGGCGGCGTGGCGGGCTCGGAGGAGGAGGCGCGGCGGTGGTGGCGGCGCGGGGGCGTGGCGGGCGGCGCGGGGGACGTGTGTGTGTGTGTGTACTCACGTGCCTAGGGTCGGGCGGGTGCGCGGGGGAGGGCGGGCGCGGCGGCGTGGCGGGCTCGGAGGAGGAGGCGCGGCGGTGGTGGCGGCGCGGGGGCGTGGCGGGCGGCGCGGGGGACGTGTGTGTGTGTGTGTACTCACGTGCCTAGGGTCGGGCGGGTGCGCGGGGGAGGGCGGGCGCGGCGGCGTGGCGGGCTCGGAGGAGGAGGCGCGGCGGTGGTGGCGGCGGGGGGGCGTGGCGGGCGGCGCGGGGGGACGTGTGTGTGTGTGTGTACTCACGTGCCTAGGGTCGGGCGGGTGCGCGGGGGAGGGCGGGCGCGGCGGCGTGGCGGGCTCGGAGGAGGAGGCGCGGCGGTGGTGGCGGCGCGGGGGGCGTGGCGGGCGGCGCGGGGGACGTGTGTGTGTGTGTGTACTCACGTGCCTAGGGTCGGGCGGGTGCGCGGGGGAGGGCGGGCGCGGCGGCGTGGCGGGCTCGGAGGAGGAGGCGCGGCGGTGGTGGCGGCGCGGGGGCGTGGCGGGCGGCGCGGGGGAGGCGGGCGACGCGGCGGCCGAGCTGTCGCTGTCGATGGGCTCGGCCTCGGTGGGCAGCTGCCGCACGGCCGCCAGCCGCAGGTAGCGCTCGCGCTCGCGCGCCGCTCGCTCGCGGGCCTGCAACACGCCGCAACGTTAGGAGCGCCCGACAGCCGGCCGCAGCCCGCAGGCAGTACGCGCGCTACCTCGCGGCGCGCCTCCTCGCGCTGCTCGGCGCGCTGCAGCTCGCGCTCGCGCTGCTGCTCCAGCTGCAGGCTGACGTCGATGAGCAGGCGCGGCGCGTACTGCGCGTCGTGCTCGGCGCGCGCGCGCTCGTAGGCCGCCAGCGCCGCGGGGTCGTCGGCCGCCCGCGCGCCCCACACCTGCGGGCACACACGCACGCTGTACGGCTGCGATGACGTCACATACCTCACCTATACCAGTGCAGGTATAGGTGAAGTCGTTTCATCCATTACTCATTTTTAGCTTTCCAAACGTCCATTGAACACTCTATGTTTGTGTGGTGAAAATCTCATGAAGGACTTAGAAGATATGCAATGAACCCTTAAAAAACTGATAACAGACAACAGCTGCCCTACCATGACGTCTTAAATCCATCATGATTCTTGTGTCAGAGAGAGACGGAGTTACACAAGACGAATAGCACTATCCCTTTCCCTCACACACAACATGATGGATTTAAGACGTCATGGTAGGGCTGCAGATATAAAAATTGTTTTTACTAATTTTACTAAAAACAAAAAATAACAAAAAGTACAAAATAACTTTAATTTGTTTAATCTATTCTTCTTTTGTTTCCACAAGAGTATGCACGCACCTGCCGGCGCAGCGCCGCCAGGTCCGCCAGCTCGCGCGCGCGCTCGCGTGCGTCGGCCGCCGCCTCGCGCACGCGCAGCCCCAGGCGCCGCTGCAGCTCCTTGCCCCTGCGCACACAGACAGTCAGGCCGGCCCACACACACACACACTACTCCCGCAGCGCTCCCGCACTCACTTGTAGTACTTGTGGTCGTCGCGCTCGTCGTCGTAGTCCTCCAGGAACTCCTTGAGGCGCTTGGCCTCGCGCTCGCGCTCCTCCTCGCGGCAGCGCTCGCGCTCGCGCTCCTTCTCGTGCTCCTTCTGCTTGCGCCGCTCGCGACTCTCCCAATTTCGTAATCTGCACCATACCGAGATAACTCACATCGTATATTAACAATCAACCTGAAAATTACCTATTTATCATCGACTTTCGGCTTTCGAACAAACCATCATTACTTAATTTGTCCACGAAAAATGCGTCACACTCAAGATTTATTTATTTACATTACTATACTTTAAATGAACTGTGACTAATAGACTGACAGACAGACCACCACCCATCCAGACACACAAATGATGCTATAAGGGTTATTCCATTCACTTTAAGAACCCTGACAACGCACCTCTCCTGATAGGCGGCCTCCTTCTCGCGCGCCTTCTTCTCGAGGCGTTTCTTGTCGCGCGCCTCGTCCTCCAGCTCCTTGTCGCGCCGCGCGTCCGCCTCGCTGCGCGAGCGCCCGCGCGACCGCTCGCGCTCTCGCTCCCGCTCGCGGGAACGTTCACGTTCCCGTTCTCGCTCGCGCTCGCGTTCGCTAAACGACAATACGACGGTGAACAACTACGGATAGTACATCTCTGTTATTTGCTAGTAGGATACTTATAATTATCACTTTCGCTTAATGTAATTTGTGCTTCCTGGGTGACTCTGACTACTCTGAGTACAAACACAGAAAAAACTCAAATGTACAAAAAAGGCCCTCGCCATGGCATAAGTTTTAAACATTGAGGAGTAAATAACACAAAATTGTCAAAAAAAAAAATTTTCGTATTTAAAGTAGAAAATTAAACTAATTTTAAACCTTTTTCATATCTTTTGAAAGCTAGCAAACACACCTTTCAATTTTTTGTTTTTTTTTTTGCATTTGCTTTTTAAGCAATGCGCAAGAAAGTGATTCAAGTTACATTTCGAGTGTACTTCATGCACGCATTGATGATATATTGTGTGGATGAAGTACACTCGCGTGCACTAGTGACAGATTGTACATATTATTAGCCCAGCAATCCATAGATAAGGTAAATCAGTACTATGTAAGTACTGGTCAAAAACTTGTAGACACTATTAAATCTTGCGATATATCTAAAATAACAACTAATATTAAAACCCATAATAGATTAAAATCCTTCGTATTGCTGGAAACCGATGACACCGAAGTTGAGTCTTTAATTCTGAATCTTAAGAATGTCTCCGCAACTGGACCTGATGGCATACCTACTGCATTTCTAAAACGCATAAAAAATTTGATATGCCGCATTTTGAGCCATATATTCAATCTATGTATAAACAAAGGTACTTTTCCAAACTGCTTCAAGCATTGACTAATTCACCCTATTTATAAAAGTGGGCCTAGAAGCAATGTCGAGAACTATTGTCAGATTTTCTACAACAAGAACGCATGATGTCGAATTCTCAATATGGTTTCCAACCTAATAAATCTGCAGAAGATGCAGCGATACAGCTAACAAATTTTGTAGCAAGTAACTTGAACCAGGGTCGAAAATATGTCGGGAGTTTTCTTGGATTTATCCAAAGCCTTCGATACTATTTCAATAGACATACTCTTGGCAAAACTCGAAGCGATCGCATACGCGGCCTGCCTCTGCAACTTAAGAAGATTTTCTTACGAATAGGTACCAATCTATGAAGATAGGTAACTACGTCAGCTGCTCCTTCCCCATTACCTGCGGAGTTCCACAGGGAAGTGTGCTTGGCCCGGGTCTCTTCCTGATATATATCAATGAGCTCTGCCAATATGAACCATCAAAAGGAAAAATACCTCATACACAGATGACACTGCGCTCATATTTCAGGGAGACTCCAAGGCTGAGGCACGATACCTTGCCGAAAAAGAACTACATGAAATATTAATAAAACAAAATACATAACATTTTCAATAAATAAAACAACACAACCTAATAACTTCTCTTTAAAAGCACACAACTGTGACAACACATTAACATGCTCCTGCGCACCACTAATGAGAACTACCAATATTAGATATCGCGGCACTCAAATAGACGATACCCTTTCATGGCATGCGCAACTAGATTTCTGACTTTTCAAAAAACTCAAATTGAAAATGTTAAAAACGATTTAGGTACTTTGCCTTGGTTCAATCAATCCTGAGTTATGGTATTACGGTATGGCGTGGGGCTTGTAAGACAAAAATCATAAAAGTAGAACGTGCTCAACGATCATTACTCAAAGTAAGGCTCAAACTAGCTTTTCGTTATCCCACAATGACCCTGTATCGGGACTGCAATGTCTCGACAGTGAGGCAGCTATTCATTCTTCACACTACACTTCGCAAGCACAAAGAACTGACCTATGATGCCAAATTAACTTATCCTGCACGAAGAAATAACAGAATATACAAGACTGCTTTCTTCAGGAGACACTCATGTTTCCTTGCTCCATATTTGGACAATAAACTTAACTCTCATTTATGTATATTCCCAAAAACCTCGCTTGACTGTAAAAATACTATCCAAAAATATCTCCTAAGTTTAACTTATAATGACACGAAATCCCTACTCATCTACTATATAAAAATAAGTCAGGTTTTCCTTCCTGACGCTATAACTCCAGAACGCACGAACCGATTTCCACGGTTTTGCATTCGTTGGAAAGGTCTCGGGCTCCGTGAGGTTTATAGCAAAGAAAATTCAGGAAAAAATTTTACAGAAAAGCGGGAAAATCTTTTTTCTTTTTTTTATAAATGGCAAAACAACGTGTGCTGAGTCAGCTAGTAATTTCTAAATAAAGACTTGTTTCTATCAGTTGTAACTCAAGAGCAGTCAAAGCATACTCATGCATAACCAAGCAAACATAATACATACTCTCATAAACAGACGCGAGCAACCAAACTCTCACATCACTTACACAACACACACACGCACAGACACACCATAATACATACACACACACACCGTAGCGCATGCACAACACACACACGCACTCACGCATAGTATACACAATGATTACATAGCATCCACCAATGAATGGTAACGAAGTCACTCGCCGCGGGAGGCAGACCCGAGTCCTGGAGTACGCGGCTACCCTAGTTTAGGCGCTAGTCCACTCCAGTTATTATAATGTCTGTACTGTGTTACACCAATGTGGAAAAAATAAATAAATCAACTATTGAAACTGTTAACAATCATTGAATTATTATCAATCAAAAACCTTTGGCGTAGTCAGGTAAAAATAAATAAAAACCGTCATAATATGAAACCACAAAGCACAAAAGGAGTGAAGTAAGAACGGCGATGGCTCAGCAGGCGGTACGTACTCGCGCCGGATCTCGTAGCGCGTGCGGATGTACGGGTGCAGCGCCAGCATGCCTCTGACTGCGCGCGTGCACTGCTCACTGCGCGCCGCCCAGCGGCTCCCAAACACATGTGCTTGGGAGTAGAACAACAACTATTGTGCTAATCATGGGTATCGGACCGACATGCACTGGACCTAGTCAGCCTTAGTCAGTTTATTGTCACCAGGTGCTCTGCGGTCTGAAGTATCGCGTTCGTGTTGCCGAGATACGCGGGAGGCAAATATTGCTATGTCAAATGTCACCAAAATCAAATCAATCATCATTTACAAAATATCTTGCAAAAGTCGGACATTTTATATCTGGACGATTTTGGTTTATTGTTCTTATAGATTTATCAAACTTTTAATACTTTCAAATAACAAATCTAAGAACTCTAGATGTGTATAGACGTATCCACATTTAATCCAGGGTCAAACGAAATAGAGTAACGAAAGCTCCTATATAATCATCGTCATGATAATGATTAAACGAACAAACTACCACTATTGACTGGGGCTGGCGCTGCGAATGCGCACGATGCCGCCGCTCAAGTCGACACATTGGGAACCGCTGGCCAAGTAGTTTGTTATAAAGTCGCGCAATCTAACAAATACATAGTACTTACTGATTGTTACTACGCGGCGATCTGCGCGCTATGACCTGAATATTGTTAGTACTGTTGCAACAACGAGACTGGTTTTATTAACTTTATTGTAAACGGTAAAACCGGAGCAGTGTGCCGAGAAACGTGGAGCCAAACCAAATCGTAACTCACTCATAATAGGAATAGAGGAGGGACGTACACATGATAGGAGGATGAGCTGCACTGACTGCAGAAGGTTGCCAGCGGCGGGAGTTACGGAAGACGCTGGAGGACCGACGAGTCAAGGGGCACAATGAACTTGGGGATGTTCTTCAAAAGATAACAGTTCTCTTAATTCGAGAACAAATTACTATTTTATACGTGCACGCAAAATATGCGCTTGGTCGTGGAGTTGAGGAAACCAGCCCGATTCACATATACATAAATCTCTCAAAAATAATAAAATACGTTAGGTTTCCAGTAAATGACACTTATTAGACTTTTAAAAATATTTTTCTTTTACTTAGTACGAGAAAAGTGACTGTGCCCAGATGGAGACATTAGAACTAGGTGTCCTTTTGTTCTAAACTCGTGGGTCAACAACTCTTGTCACTAGACTCGATTGGAAATGTTCACTTTCCTGTGTAGAAGCAACGAATATGACTCACCGTTCTCTTTCTCGCTCCCTCTCGCGCTCGCGCATCTCCCTCTCCCGCTCGCGCTCGCGCTGCTCCCTGCAACAGACGGGCAGCCTTAGCGTCGCAGCTCTACACGCGGCATCTCCCGCGCATGCGACACGAAGGTTTTGGGATAAAAATAGTCAATAAATAAATTTGAATGTTATATTCTTGTCTCATTACCAGTGCTCGGAATAGGTAGAGCTAATATACATAAAGTTATAAGAACAGCGACAAAAAAGTGGAGACATCCGCCTAAGAGTTTCTTCGAAATGTTTGTTCCGAATTTCGGGGCATCACTTAAGTAAATTTAATATTAATGTTATTAATACATTAAAGTAATTGAACCATTTGCATCCGAATTTCCGTTTGAAAATATAACTGTTAGTATTCCATTTTGACCGCGCTCCTACTAGACTAGAGGGCGCCAGGGTACTGGTGAGGGCTAGAGACGCCTCTGTAATAAACTTCCAAAAAACTGGAAGCAGTTAAATGATGTAGCTTTCAAAAAGGGACTAATTAATTTTCTAGCAGATAAGGTTTATTACAATTTGAATGAGTTTTTAGTTGAGAACTTCTGACTATATTTTACATACATATCTATGTTGTAGTATAAATAATCATACTTTTTTTTTAATAATTTGACTGTGTACTATACATTATGATTACTACAGATTGAATTATGAATTTATCAAATACTTTTGACATGACTGTGTACACTTTGAATTATTGTATTATTAATTCCTTTTTATTTTTAATTTTGATTTATCAAATTCAAATTCAAATATTTTATTTCAGATAAACATCCATGTATTAGTAGTAGAACAATTAAAAAAAATATCAATCAAAAAATTCAAATTTATAATTATTAAGTTGGGTAAGCTCATTCCATCGTAGACTTTGTCTCTGTCATCTGTGACCTAGACTAGAGTCAAGAGCAAATCCATTTCACAACAAAAAAAAAGTAGTCAATAACGCCCGTTCAGAGTGTTGTAGACTTAAGAGAAGTTATTCCAAAGATAGCTCAGTTTACCTTTCCCTCTCTCGTTCTCGCTCTCGCTCACGTTCTCTGTCTCGCTCCCTCTCCTCCCGCTCGCGCTCGCGCTCCTTGTCGCGCTCCTCGCGTCGGTCCTTACTCCTGGAACGTGACGCGTTGTAACAGCGAGCCGTTGTCACGAAACCATAATGTATAATGGTGAACTAATTAATGTTTATTATTGTTGTTTTATTAATGTTATTTTTTTACTTTGTATTTTGTTGCTGTTGTGTTGTATGTGTCGAATAAATGTTTGCTATTTTATTCTATTTTAAATATTGGCTGAAGTAATAAGATCCCAACCAGCAAAACAGTCTCAGAACTCGCACTTTTTAAGAGTAGTAGGCTTAAAGCGCTCTTATATTTGTTTTAGAACATACCATGGATCCTATATTACTTTTAGACAAGCCGGTATGGCCTCAAGAATGGTCAGTCTCATAACCAAGTCTCATATATGTATATAAGAGCATTTACTAAGACTAGTTGCACTTGAGAAAAACTTGCTCTTATATGGGTATTTTCTAAGCTCGTTTGATTTTATATTAGACTTGCTAAATGCTATTGTAAGATGTCAGACTAATATCAGCATAGCTTAAGAGTACTGTGAGTACGTGCATTTCTGATCTTATTTGAAACTAATATAAGATCAATACCACTGGTTAAGTATGATATTAGAGTGATTTGGGTTCAACATATTTACAATATAAAAGACAAGACCCATATAAGAGCGTTTGATCTTAGATCGATTTTGGGAATAACTAATGTAATAATTAATGTAATTTTGCTGGCCATATTTTATTTTAAGTTTTTAAATTTAATTGTTATAATGTATTACAAAAACTGGAAAAGGTTGAAGAAAACTGGTGGCTACAGGAGGAAAATTGTAAAGAAGTACAATGAAATGTTGCGAGGAACCCTAATTTATTCCAATATGGAGTTATCTTTAGTATACCGAATGCTAATATTAGAGTAAACAATCTTACATTAGTTTAATAGTGCGCTTGTAAAATGCAGCTATACTAATGGCGACACTATCAATACAATTTACAAATAAAATAATTAAACGAGAACAGGAAATACCTTATTTAACAAGGCGCATGAATTTTGAAGCGTAAAACGAGGTCTATTTAACAGTAAATAATAAATTCCAATACGATTACTTACCGTATAACTAGTTTTATAGGTACTAAAGTGTCGTACCACACAGTATAAACATTAACTTCACACAATATTAACTTTAATTTGTTTCATTTAATTTCAAGCCAACACTCACACAAACTTTTAAGTTGGATCTGACGAAAAATTCTCAAAATATTCTAACCTTAGACCAATATAAGCCTATGCAGGCTTACATGATACTTACGTAAAAGCAATATTAGCCTAAGTCGGCTTAAATTAACTTTGGCTAGATTTCAGTAAGTGCAAACAGCATTCAATTAGACTGATATTAGAACGATATTAAACTAAATAAGCTTATAATTGGTGCCCAAATCCGGGCTTATATCATTATATAGGAGTGATTTAAGAGCAACAAAACAGTAGTCTAGAGATTGTTTTAAGCCTAGTTTTTGCTGGTTGGGATGATACACGAAATACTGAACGAAACATGAGTTTAAAATGATGACAAATCAACAAACCTCGAAGTACTCCGGCGGCGTCTATCCTTTTCTCTCCCGTCTCGTTCCCTGTCCTTATCCCGCTCGCGCTCCCTCTCCCGGTCGCGCTCGCGGTCGCGCTCGCGATCCTTGTCGCGCTCGCGCTCGCGCTCCTGCGGCCGCTCGGGGCGCTCGCTGCGCTCGTTGCGGTCGCCGCGGTCGTTGCGCTCGCTGCGCTCGGGGCGCTCGCGGCGCTCGTCCCGCTCGCGGACGCGCTCGGGCTCGTCCTTGGCGTCGCGCTTGCGCCGCACCACCACCTCGGCCTCCTCCTGCGCCCAAACGAGCTCACTGAGTGCGCGCCCGCCGCGACACAGCGGCGCCGCAGTTCGCACGGGAACCAATATAACACAAGCGCGGCCGCCCTCACGCGCCCCGCGGCCTGTGGCGGCTGTTGCGCTGACGGCGCGGGCTGTGCGGTCGCGTGAGCGTGGCCGCAGCGAAAGAAAAGTCGATCAAGTTCAGTTTCATACGATTGAGGGTGGTGGTCGCTAGCGCGCTAGACACGAATGGAGGCGACCGGCCGCTCCCCGCCTCGCCGCTCCGCCGCACCTGAAAATCGCCACCTACTGACCACTCGCACTCACTCGGCCTACGTCGCCACCGCGCGCCCCCGCAGCGCCGCTGCACCGCGCCGGCTGTTCAGCCTCTAGGCGCCACGGGACTGGCGACACATACAACTAATCTGATCTCATGTCCGAATACGGATTACGACAGATCACGCAATTTATGCCTAGAGGCTGAATGGTCGACGGACAAATGTTTTATAGCAACTTGACAAGTATCGTTTCATTGCGCGGTCTGGTGACTCTAAGGCGTTATTTGGAATTTCCATCGACTAAAACAAACATAACGTACGTTACTTGAAGAACTGATTTATGGTTTGTTTGTAAATGTTTTATTAATTTAGATGATCATTCAAATTTCTTAAAATACAACCCTGAAATACGAATCCCTAAACCGCGCAATGTTCAAGCAAAAATTCTAAAAATGTTCAATAAGAAGTTAGACTATACAGTAGACGCCCCCGCTCGGATAGGTCGGGAAGGCGGCGGGCGGCGCGCGGCGCTGGCGGCGGCGGCTCGCTCATACTCACGTGCGGCCGCGCCCGGCGCCTCGCTGCCCGCGCTCTCACTACTTATGCAAACCACGCACTATATTGCCGCCAATACAACACTGTTTTTTTTTCAATTATTTATCTAAGCGCAAAACATGACACTAATGCTTGAAACTGCGATCAAGAAAAGTAATGTGAGGAATACAAATTAAATAGCTGTGAAGTTCGGTTCAGAAATTGCGTATTTTTAAATAAATACAAGAATAATGGGAAAAACAGGACAACAATTTTATAACTTGAGTTAATACAATGTCTGAAAGAAAACAAGACCTTGTTTCTTGAATATCTGATTAGTCAGTTAGACACTATTTTCTGAGTACGTACATATATTTCCATGCGTTTACACAAATGGTCCAGCACTGACTGCCCGACAGAGCTGCGCACGCACCCTCTCCACAGCGCCCGCTACCAACTCGGCCGGGCCGTCGGGGCGCATGCTGCGTGAGTGTTGAGAGCGCCGCTCCGAGCGGACCGACCGCCGCTTACGCGCTACATTATATTGAACCACAACACTCGGCAGCTTAGGGGCCGTCGTGCAGTCCCTCTGATGATGCGTGCTCGATATGCATGCAAATATCGACCTTATAGCGATGCGTTACAGACAAGAGAGAACAACAAGGACGCACGCTGGCCCTGTACATGATCACTTAGTGGAGTGTGCTGTGAGTTCAAGTGTGGGTGTGTCTGGTGTGAGTCGGTGAGAGTCGGTGTGAGTCGGTGTGAGTGGGTGCGCCCGTGCGAGAGCGTGTGGTGTGTGTGTGGTGTGTCCTGCAGCAGGCGGCAGGTGTGTGGGACTCACCTCGGTCCGTGGCGGCGCGGCGGCTGGGCGGCACCTACCGCGACAACACACACTGCACCGCTTTATTACACAAGACAGCCTGCCTACTCGCTGCACGACTCATCGCCTAGCATTCACTTTACATCCTACTATACTAGCCTGCTCGCTAGTCAGGCACGCCTCACGGTCAAACTGATTCGGATGAAACCTGCCATACATCTGGATTACATCAAAGGATACTCTATATCCCCTTGGCATTCAATCCGACTTTCACGCGGACCAAGTCGCTAGCAAAGGCGAGTCGTGAACAAATTCTGTTTTATATCATCATATTAAAGTTTAGCACGCTATTGTATCTTGGTGGCAGAATCACACTTGATCATTTATGTGTAGTCTCTCAAAGTGGTAAAGGGTCCCTCTTCCAGACGAGAGAGGAGAGCTGTCCCACGGCAGAGGGCACGTTGTGGGCTAAGCCAATACTGAGCATCTGAGTTCGCATCAAGTCCGAGTAATGCGACTCACGTTACTGCAATAAATGGTTTGTGTATCTATCATCTAACAGCTAAATAAATAGTCTTAAATGACCAAGTGTCATTGCACCTTCATAAATATGTGATCAATGTCTAATTATGACACAACAACAACATTTATAGCGTCTTCAATGAAAGCAGAATGAAAGAACGATCGCAGTCCATACAGAATGACCCACGCCCTACAGTACAGACCAGTATCTCAAAAACACGTATTATATTGTTTTATAATTCAATATAAGAATAAAAGATGGCATACTTCAGATCACCATGCTAACAGTCTAAGGGCGGGTTGTCTCACCTACTCTTAACGCACACAAAATGTCAGCGTCACGCACGTAAAAAAATAGCAATTACGGTAATAAATGGTTTGAGCACTGGCTAACGTTACTTTAGTTGCGTCAATTAGAACAACAGTATGGACTTTCTTTTGAATTCGTCAGCAGGTGTTCTTGTGTGATAAACAAATGTAGAACGTAAAAAGTAACTGATAAATTATTTTTATTTTTGGCCGTTATGAACTAGATGGCATTGTACAGAATAGTTAAATTGCATGTTCCGCTAACTAGAACCAAAAGTTCAAACTTTCCGATATGGTTTTCGCCTTCTCTTATACGTATCTTTTAAACTAAAGAACGCATCTGGATTAAATGGAAGAAGTACAGGAATCAATCTAATTATTGTAACTTCTCTAAATATCGGAAGCTTTTCTACGTTGAGTCCATTAAATGTTACAAGAATTACATTGAAACGGTAGTGGACAACATACCTAAAAATGTAAAGTACTTCTGGGCTTACATCTCATCTAGAAAGGGAAAAGCTAACTATCCATCTGGTATGTACTTCAAAAATGTTTCTCCTGATGACCCCACGGAAATGTGTAATTTGTTCTCATCCTATTTGTCTTCTGTCTACGTACCTTCTACTTTTGATCCTGACAAATGGCAACCTTCTGGCAACTTTGCAGATAACTCATCTTGCATAACCGATATTTACCTATCAATGGAAGTGATACGACTGAATTTGAAATCTTTGGATCCTTCTAAAGGAGCAGGTCCTGATGGTTTGCCACCCAACTTCTTCGTGAAGACATGCGACGACCTGACTTCTGCATTGCACATTGTTTTTAATAAATGCCTGCGTGAGGGTGTCTTTCCCGCAATTTGGAAACGTGCCTATATCACTCCTGTTCATAAAGCTGGTGACAGGAGTGATGTAGAGAATTACCGCCCAATTTCAATCCTGTCCATCTTGTCCAAGGTTTTTGAGAGTCTTGTCCACGGCGCCTTGTATCCTCATATCCATCCACTAATTATACCTGAATAACACGGTTTTATCAAACGTCGTTCAACCACGACAAATCTGTTGAAGTATACCAATTTGTTTTTTAATGGATAAACGAGTTCAAGTGGACGCTGTGTACACGGACTTTCAGAAGGCCTTTGACAAGGTAGATCATTCACTGCTTTTGGAAAAAATAGCCTTCTATGGTATTCGTGGCAATTTGCTGAGTTGGTTCGCTTCATACATACATTTTTAATAGAACCCAAAGAACCGTTGTTAATGGTTTTGAGTCTGACCCTGTTGTTGTCAAGTCTGGGGTTCCGCAGGTATCCATTTTAGGTCCTCTTCTTTTCGTTATATTTATTAACAGTTATAAACAATGTTGCATCTGTCCGGGACTTAAGTGTCACTCTGGATCCACGCTTGCATTTTGATATACACGTGGACAATATAGTGAACAAAGCGTTTCGCCGTACCCAGAACTGTTCTCCAAAGAGGGGTACGCGTTCCTCGACTGTTCCTCACAGAGGTCTATATTCTTTTGTGAATACGTGGACATTGGTGTGGGTTACATGTTTGTGATTTTAATTATCTCTTGTTTTCTTTTAAGCATGTAACTGTTTTTTGTCCCTAATAAATAAAATAAAATAAAATAACTCTTCGCCCTGTATCGAAACAACTGTGTTCACTTGTCGCACATAAGATAAAGTAAACTTTATGCATTTTGTCTTCTTCTCGTTTAGTAGAAGATTTTTAACATTAAACCAGTTAACTACAGTTGCAAGGGCACTATTCACATCGTCAGTAACCATCTGGCGGCGTTTGAGTTTAAATAAAAACGAAGTGTCGTCTGCAAATAACACTATATCGTGTTTATCTTTTATGAGGTACGGCAAGTCATTAATATATAATATAAATGAGAAACAGGAAGGGTCCTAAAATTGAGCCCTGGGGGACCTCCATCCTGATAACAGATCCAGGAGATCTTTTATCATTGACTTCAACTCTCTGAATCCTATCACTCAAGCATGAAGTAAGAAGATCCAGAGAAGCGTTCCTGATTCCTGTAATAGTGTAATTTCCTGATCAATGTCACATGGAGAACGCAATCAAACGCCTTGGACAAATCGCAAAAAATGCCCAAAGCATCGCAGTTCAACACCGGCATCAGTTGTTGAAAGACCCCTTGTAAAACCAAACTGCTTATTATGTAAAAAAATAATTGTTTATTCAAATAATTTTGCATTTGATTTAAAATAAGTTTCTCAAAATTTTACTAAAAGTAGGTAGCACTGAGATAAGTCTATAATTGGAAGGTAGAAAATGTACTACCCGATTTAAATAAAGGTATTATTTTACTAATTTAATTAGATCAGGAAACTCACCACGGTCTATACGATTATTAAAAATAACAGCTAAGGTAGATGCTACAATGTGTATTATAGACTTAAGCAAGGTCAACAGAATCACCCCATAGATCTGCAGTGGTCTGTACACACTCAATATAACATACTGCTCCAATTCAATACAGGCTATTTCAATAATCCGCTCAACAGAGAGAAGAAGAGAAGACACGTGTTAGTAAATTAAGCTATTATTAAGAGCACGACTTTAGAACAAGACACCGTGTATCAAAGGAAGTAGCACTATTCTTAATCAAATCGAAGACGAAATTACAGCAAATTATCATTAGGTTACCTAGGTATTTTCTATAAAATCTTTAAAAAAATATATAACTTTAACTATATCTTTTAATTGACAAATGAAAGCGAGCTAACATTGTTTGGTGTGAAGGTATCATAAAAATATACTAACAAGTTCTATGGTACAGAGAATCCGTGAAAGAAACGTAATCAACTGTTTTGACGGATACGTTAGAACTTTGACGTAAAAGGTCAAGCGTTGCCATAAAAGAAAAATCTCGCATCTATTTTTATTAGGTAAGATTGTCTCTTTCTACTGGCAGCCATAATTACTATGATAGCGAATTTTTTTTATACTATGAAAAAACGCTTAAAACTAACGTTAAACATCTTCCATAATCATTACTTCTTGACGTACATACGTATGTTACGCTAACTCACCTTTCTTTGAAATACTGAATTCAAAAAACAGCAAATATTCCCTTGTATTAATAGTATTTAATTCCACTATAAAGAATATTATCATGCTGAAGTCGATTTACTTGATTTCAGACAGACTGGTTCTTAGTAGGAAATGTTGAACTACGATGACGACGTTTTCCCAGAAAACACAAACTTGTTATATGCTTGGAAACTAAATGGAGAACGAAACGTATATGTGAATCGCAAAACGAATGCAATAAAGAAGTGAAACTTTGTTGGTTCAAATGTTTCTTACAACTTCGGAATAACTGATGAGTCAACGGAAATTGTTTGACTGCTAAGAGCTACTGTATTGCCGAGTGGCGCAGGTAAGTTAGCCCGTAGTCACGCGCGGTCGTGTAATAAAGCGGTGCGCTATGAAACCGTTGGATTTATTAGTAGCAGAGTCCGTCGGCCGGCGCCGCGCCGGGCAGGGCTCGCGCTTACCTTCATGCTCTCGCGGAACTTGCCGATCTCGCGGTGGATGACGTCACGCTTCTCCTCCGAGATGTCTGCCTCCTCCAGCACGCGCGCCGTCTTCGAGATCGCCTCCTCTGCGGACACCAGCGAACATAGCGATGTAACAACCTTGGATTATTTCAATTCAACCGCTTACTCAACTACCAGTAAGCCATAGGTCGCGGATGTGATAATATTTAGGGGTGACCCAAAGCCGAATGTTTTTAGAGCAAAAGCAGCTTAGTTGCAATGGAATTTGGCTATTGCCAGACACAATATTGATTACCTTTCTGCAGCAGCTCGTAGTTGTTGATGTCGTCCTGGTAGTCGCGCATGATCTGCTGCAGGCGGCGCTCGGCCGAGTCGTCCAGCGCCCGCTGGCGCGCGTCCAGGTACGACGCCTCGCCCTCCGTGCCCGGCGCGCGCTCGTCCGCGCCCAGCCGCGAGCGCTGCTCGGCTGCGGCACACGCACGTTAGTGTCTGCACGGCCGGCACGCAAGCGCGGCGAGCTGCGGTACTCACTCTTGTAGGTGTCGACGAGCGCCTGCATCTTGCCGTCCGTCTTGGCCAGCAGCTGCTTGTCGGCCACGGCGCGGCTGTTGAGCAGGCGCACGCAGCGCAGCGCCGCCTCGGGCGACGCGAACTCGCTGAAGCCGAACGTGGACACGCGCTTCCACGACAGCACCGGCCCGCACGCGCCCAGCAGCGAGCGGATCATGGCGTCGGGCGCGCGGGACGATATGTTGCCTGCAACACACTTCCACTTTATACGAAGGAGAAACGATTTGAACCTCGTACCTGACGTTCACACAGCAAACAGAAACTCAACTGTATCGTCCGGTCATTCAGCTTGATGAATGATGAAACCTACAATGACCGGATTTGATTTATAACGTAGCTATAGTTTTATTATTTGTAATCCCACTATTCTGTGTTTCATATTATTGTACTAACTCTTTTTTATCCAAAGGCGGATTGTTTCACGTTTAAATGTCAACAATGATGTTGAAAAGGGCTAACTATCGTTAAACCAAAAAATGAGTTGTTTCACCAAATGTCAGCGTTACGCACGAAAAAATAACGAACATGGTAACTGATGGTTTGAGCACTGGCTAACGTTTATTTAGTTGCACCAAATAGAACAACAGTATGGACTTTCTTTTGAATTCGTCAGCAACTGTTCTTGTAAATAAGTGTAGAACGTAAAAGTATTTAAGAGACGTGTTAATAATTTAAGCTATTGGAATGAGCAGGAATTTACCCCTTTTTTTGACGGGGTGGAAAATCCTCATGAATGTCGTTCACCTAGGACGGGCGAAGTGGTCTGTCAGTCTCTGACTAAAAACCAGCCCAGTGTTCCTTCCCACAGTTAAATTTTTTCCTAGACCAAGATACCGTGATCCAAGGTAGTGGCGTGGCTCGGTCAACACTTCAACGAGCTCCGCTACTTCAAACGAGAACCTAACACAAAAACACGTAACACACCTTAAGCATAGAACATAATCGTACGAATTGATCATAGATACCCCCTCCAAAATTTGCTGGAGTATTTACTTCAGATTTTGTAAAGATAAAACTTGTCTTTCTGCCTTTTTAGTTTTTTATTCATAATAAAATAAGTTACAGTTTTGAAGTAATTTTCATTTTTTAAATAACTGTTGATACAGCTGTGTTCCGATCCGATCAAGTCAAAACCCAATGATTCATTGACAAGATAATATTGTGGTATGAGACTGACCTATAAAGACTGTGACGGGAGGTCCCTCAGGTTCCTTGGCGCCATTGGCGTTGCGCGTGGGGCCACGCGCGATGACGGCTTTGCCGGGCGGCGGCGCGGGCAGCAGCGCCCCGCGCCCGCCGCCCGCGCCGCTCGCGCTGTACGCGCCCACCATCACCTGCCACACAATACACATCATCATCATCAGTGTCTTGCCCTTGCCCAAGTGCTACTTCCATACTTCTCTAGCAGTTCGTCGTCATCTCAGTAGACACAGTTTTGTGAAAGATCAAATGTCAAGGATTTTTAGACCTGTCATCTTTCACAAAATCATCCTTTATTTCTTGGGTCTTCTCATACTCTTATAACCATCCACATCCATACTCAAAACTGTCCAAACATATACTAATGAACGACTCAATGAAGAAGTTAAGAAAAAATACACACATAGGGTTCCAAACAAACCATATTATTTAAAAAATAAAAGTAAATTCTACGGTGACATATATATATGAAAGCTAAAAACATTTCTCAGTGAGTACAAAGGCTTTATAAGACTAATTACTACTAATAAAGTCAGGGTCTGTATTACAACCGCAAAAGCATAGACTCTGCTCTGCTTTTGCGGGTAACGACAAGCTTTGCTTTGCTTGGTAGTATCTAGATAGATGCAGGCCTACCTTTTCGTCTCCTTCAGAGACGAGAAAGTGACGCGGTCTTGAGGGGGAGCGCAACGGTCGTGTAGATCCTCAAGGGAAGTTCGGTGAATATACCTTCTTGAGGTTGCCACCTCGTTATTGGTCTAGTTCCTTATGGAATAGACGTAACTGAAACGACACCGGGCGGACAACTCCACTCCAAACTGGCCTCCACCACCAAACAGGCTGACCTGCGCCGGTCGAGCGCCGTAAGCGGAGATGAAGGTTTCCTGGGGGGTTGTGCCTATCGGCGCTGGCGGTTATGTTTTTGTGAGAAAACACGCCCTCTTTGGTCTGGAATTCACGTGAAACGGTGGCCCTACCCTCTAGCTAGGGACCTTCGGGCAGACGAAGCAATAGGTAAAGGCCATGCCGATAGTGTAAGTTGTGGGGGTACGCCTTTCGACCTTTCCCGCCAACCCGATCTAGCACCTGATGCCGCGCTTTAAACCAGCCTTGCGCACCTGTAGTAGTAGTGTCTAGTATTCCTAACGTTCCCAATCACTGTAGTGCGACGTTTCCTGGTGCGGGCCCCATGGTGGGTGGGAGAGATATGAAGGTAAACATCAAATAATAAGGACACTAACAAGCCAACAATTAAACCCGCAGGAGTGGAATCGGCAAAGCTGGCAAAACTCCTAAGCGAAGTGCCCCTGGCACTTCACTTGCCCCAGGATGCCCAGCAGCTAACGCCGCAGACTACAGCGCGGACGCAGTTCCGACTGTGGCAAAAACAGTAGCGAAAACCAAATCAAAGTCCCAATAGAAGTAAAAGATAACGGCGCTACATGGGACCAGTACCGATCCTTCATATTCAAAGGCGAAAACAGCGACGGGTAACACCACTGCCAGAAGTAGCCTTCCAAAACACCCTCCTTCTCCTCCTGAGGCTCCTCAAGCCACATCCCAAAATGCGGCCGCTCTCGGTCAAACGGTTTGTAGCACCGAGAACGTGCAGCGCCTGGCAGTAAAAGGTACGAGCATAGGTAAAAAATCAACACCACAAGCCCATTGCTCATTCTCGGACCCTTCCAGTTCGACAACTGCCGGTAAGAGGACGGAAAGGAAGCGCAAGGAGCGGAGCGGCGTTATGAACGCAGAAAGGGAGGAAAAGGCAAAGCCTTCCAAATAAGCAGGTTGCTGGCACCAGCTCGGTCATCCCGACCAAGCAAGGTAAACCCAGTTTCGTCGAAGGGAAGCGGTTGCGGTCGCAGGCCGAGCCGACCAACGCCTAGTCAACCGTTTGGTATGGTATGGCATTTCATACAAATTTACATTTCACTACTTTGCGAAATGACTGAACCGATTTTAAATGAAACTTCACACATATAAGCAGGATACATAGGTCTAAGAAGTTAAAAACAATTTCGAAATGCCTTATTTAAAAAAAAATAACTGGCAATTTGTTTGTATGGAAAATTTAAAATGGGTCTAATTTAACTGAAACACTATTTATCGTAAAAGTTTCAACTATTTTCGGAAAATACGGATATTGGACTTGGAAATTTGTAAGAAATGCCGTACGGCGTATACGCTCTTAACAAATCCGCAAGAGGGCCCGTAGTACCACGTTGCAGCAACCCGATAGGGACATTCAGTCCGTGGCCAAGCGAGCTCAACGAGACTTTGTCACCTCGTGGAGAGCACAAGAGGTTCCAGCTTGACCAATCCCATCAGGTTGCCAACATAAGCTATGCCCACACTGCCAGTGCGTCCCTGAATATCGCGATAACTCTCGACCGGAGGAGCGTCATCAGCTAGGGAGTATCGAACCAGGTTATAGCTGCTGTCCAAAAGCAGACAATTAAATATGTCTGCTTCCCTATACAGACATACGGGCAGACTTTCAATGCAAATTAAATTATACAGCATGGCTTTAAATTATCTTATGCAATGTGGTGTCGCACTAATGGCGATTGTCTTTGTCTCGGCATACATGCCAGTGGCGGAGGAATGGCTTCCTCTCAACCTTGTCAGCCTTGTCACGCAGCGGGGATGAAGTTGTCATCGGGACCAACACAAGAAGACAGTGACTCTCTATTTCTCTCTTGTTTACTTTATTCATGTATCTATTTCATAACATAATTAATAACTTTTGAGATAGAACATAAAAGTACATACTTACAACATTGTTTTTTTCTTACATAATTGTAGGATGACTGTTTATAGTGTGAATCTATGAGGAATGGAACATAACGAGTGAGAGGGAAAGGGAAGTAAGATGATGGTTGAGAGGAAGGAGGGAGGGACTTTTCGGTTGGAGTAAAAGACGGCAAGACGTTGGAGATAGATTGAATTAATTTAAGAAGAGGATTTTACTGTATACTTTTGTGTGTCGGATTTAAAGTAATAAACCAGGAGTAAAACTGTTAATAGCATTTTATTTGCCCCACAATCCCACCATTCTACATAATTATAAAAATCGTCGACTTAATTATATAACCAGCCCTGTATAACATGAATGCTAATGGAATATCATAATGAAAATATTGCTGAATGTCATCTAGACAGATCACAATAATATAGGAGGAAAAAAAAACTAAAAGGATTTTTCAATTTGATCCAAAAATTCTAGAGTTTTGCGTTTTCAATCAATCACTCTTCAGCTTTATAATATAAGTATAGCAGTGGCGTGCAGTGGTTTGAGTTAGGGTAGGCCAGAGAAAATGTCCAAAAAAAAACGCACCACATTATTCAGGGTTGTATGTGGTGTTTTTTGTTGTATTTTTTTTAATAGGCTATTTTAAAAAAAAAAACAAAAAAGCTCATTTCATTAAAAATCAACCCTGAATAATGTGGTTATTTTTTTAAATTTATTTGGACATTTTCTCTGGCCTACCCTAACTCGAACCACTGCACGCCACTGAAGTATAGATAATAAAGAATCCCGAGATCTCAGGCATGCCAAATTGCAAACATGTTGCAAAAATAGCTCTGCCTACTCCAATCATCGCTAATTAAATAAGACAATACCCAAACTGCTGGTCCGTCATCACATCATACTGTTATAGCTGATGAGGAGTAGTAGTCTCCAAATAACCTAACCCAACAACAGAGGAATATCATTAAATAACTATTTAGAGACAGAAAACCTGTAACCTGTAAAAAGTGTCAGTATGTATGTGCTGGTGGCACATACATACTCACACTTTCACATTGACTTATGAACCACTATGATCACTGCACTCCTAGTGTTTCAATTGTCACATATTTTTTACTTAAATTGTCATTAATATATAGTGTGCCATAGGGATTATAATTGATATAATATCCAAAAACAACACAGTAGACTCTTTTAAAATGTTAACTATGTGTGTTCATGTCAATCCATGTGAAAGCATAATTGTAAAATTTTATACACCTATCTATACTAATATTATAAAGCTGAAGTGTTTGTTTGTTTGAACGCGCTAATCTCAGGAACTACTGGTTTGAATTGAAAAATTCTTTTTGGGTTGAATAGACCATTTATCGAGGAAGGCTTTAGACTATATATTATCACGCTTAAGCCAATAGGAGTGGAGCAGCGATAAAGAATGTTTTAAAATCGGGGAGTCCACGGGGACGAAGTCGCGGGCAGCAGCTAGTATCAAATAAGTTGACAGATAATTGAGACAACGCATAAATATTTAGGAATAAACTACTGTTATAGTAAAAACAGTCAATTTATTATTTTGCCATTTTTTTATAAGGTCAGGATTTTAAGCGAATTAGATGCTAAACATACTACTGTAACAGTGTTCACTACTGTAACATCACTTGTAATCATAATGGTGGATAGGGAAATAAATCAATTATAAGTCTAAAATGGTGCATATTATTATCTACTTAGTCTTTTAAACTTACTTAAAAACACATAGTTACACATTCGATGCTGTTTCCTAATCTGTTATGATGATTCCATGCAATGAGATGAGATTACTTTTTGAAAATACCTCTGCACTAGAAAGTTTTTATATTAAATATATTGCAAATGAAACATATCATCCCTGGGTAGATTCGAAGACTACTAGCCTGGTTTCCTTCTGCATCAGCGTTACTGCTGGGGAGGTTACCTCTTGTAGGACTTACGTGTGTGGGCATCTGCATCGTGACGACGCCCGGCGCGATTCCGTATGGCACCAGCGGTGGCCGGGGCGGAAACGACATCTTACCGCTTAACACCTGTGCTTACAACTCTTTGCTCCACTGTTGAACGCCAGATTTCCGAGGTTTCACCACAAAACTACCACCGGTGACGCGTACACTTTTTACAAAATAATTTCACGAAGCGAGCACAAACTACTACTCACATTAACTAAAAAAATAGACTTTTATAATTAGGATTTACTAGAAAATCAACTAAAAATCTCACTAAAAACCACAATTCACTAGATCCACTTTTATCACCAACATGGTTACTTTGGCAGCCATATTGTTTTTACTAAATAATTTTTAATCTGTAGTTTAAATGTTGTCATTTTTTAATTCGTCCAGAAATGGCAACATATCAATATCAATATTATTAAAGAGCCACAAGTAACACGTTGCAATAGAATGATATCATGATGAACGAATGATATTTGTAATAATCTGTGGTTCAAAATTTCAAATGACGGTACTAAGAAGATCACGGTTTATTTAAGTTTTATAATACGGACACATTTAAACCATGGTTTTGCAGATAAGCCTGGACTTAATAGTACAGGTTTATACCATGGTTTATTTCGTTTTTTGTAATAAGACAGCAATAGTTTCTCTGTGTCTGTGTAATTGAGTTTTAATAGATAGGTACTCTGATATCAATGTACTACATTTAAATATAATTGTTTAGTAAGTATATTGTATAAAAAAGGTCCTAAAAATCTATGAGCAAATGCATGTTTTGTCTGTGGTTTTATACAAACCAAATCTTTCCTCCTCCTGGTTGAAGATACTGGGTCAAAAGGAAGCTCAGAGTCCTCAGAGTGCTGATAAAGTATGATGTGCATTATAAATAGTTGACGTACTGTTAGTATTTTGCATGCTGTGTGTAACTTGAGGAAGTAAGAGTCTTTGCACCACCACCCCAATGTAGTAATACAGTAGGTAAGTACAGATTGACACAGAGCCAAATAAACATGTGTGTATATCACAGCCGTTTTACTCGGAGACTATTTTAAGCTACATAAATGAAAATTGGTAGATAGGTGCAACCTGTGAACCGTTATTCAATAGTGCTGTGATATTATGGAAAATAGAGTTTTAGGGTTGCACTCAATACATACATGTATTGAGTGCAACCCTTTTTTTTTTTTGGATTGGAAATCAGCAAATGACCCCTCCCGCCCTGGGTGGAGCGGTAGGGAGTGTCAGACTTTTACTGACTAAAACCCACCCGTGATCCTTCTTGTGTCCTTTGCGTTCCAGGGCCGCGGTAACTCTTTCGAACAAATTACGCAACCCTAGCAGGCACCGACCCTATGGGGCCCCGTCCTCGGTGCTGACGGCACCATCGGGCTCAGGGTCCTCCTGACCCCGATGCCCCCGCTGATGCCCAGCTCTTGGAGGTTCACCGCCTCCTTCACCCGCTTCATTACGGTGGGATAAGTCACGCCCTTCTGTTCCGCTTCCGGCTGCAGTGTGAGCACCACAGCCGCGGATTTCGGGGCGCGAAGCCTCGCCGCGATGGCGTTGGCCTTCCGCCGCTGCTTCTTCGCCTTGTTCTTTGCCTTCTTCTTGGCCTGCCGCTTCTCTCCAGCAACCTGCCACTCGGCCTCGGCCGCAGGAGGGTCCGAGGGTGGGGGTGTGGGCGGCTGCGGCGCGACTGGCGCAGCAGCCTTAACCGCTCCCCATCCAGCCTTCCTCCTACCCCTCTTCGTCGGGGCCGACTTGGTCGTCGCCGGCGTCACAGGCGCCGGCGTCATAGGCGATTGAGTGCAACCCTAAAACTCTTTTTTACTGGGGGTGAAAAAATAAATTCCCACAAATATGACCGTGTGGCAATATCATCGGATATATTTTTTTAAATGAAATACATAGAGGTTTCTCAAAATGTTTTTTATTTAAGGAAATAGTTTTTGAGATATGTGCTTCCGAATTCGTAAAAAATGTAATATAATTCCATAATTCCACCCAGTAGTTCCTGAGATTAGCAAACACTTCAGCTAAAATGTAATATAGTAAATAAGGAATACCTTATTTACTATATTACATTTTAGCTGAAGTGTGTGACTTGAGGCCCAGCTAAAATGTAGTACAATAAATAAATATTGTACTACATTTTAGCTGGGCCTCAAGTCTGCTATTACAATAGTGTCAAAATGGCCTATCATTGATCTCATAATGGTCGATTTTAACAAGTTTGGTAATCTACTAACATAATAGCGTCATTATGACTTTCCAATGGTCAACCACTGACACGCCATTGGAAGAAATGGCATAGAATGGTAATCTCGTACATAATGACAGAAGAATGACAAACGTAGGCGGTAATCTGCTAACATTTTGACAGTTCCTTTGATCACTGAACTACTATTAGAACTAGAGATGAGATATACCTGCCATTCTCCATACCCGGCCTTTAAGGTATGGGTATCACTAAATACCTAGTACAAATACCAGGTATCAAAATACTTCTAAGTATTTGGGTGTGGTAGGATTTCGATAAGTAAACGTATGCGATAAGTATGGTATGCCTCAAATATAATGTAGGTACGATGTTTCAAGTACCTATACGTAATTATGCATTATGAGATATGAAATCTTTCCTTCCTACTTTACCAGGCTTAGGACTGTCGGCTAAGAGTATGAGGATGGTTATTAATGAATTCTAGTTATTTCTATATAAATTAATGCAAAATAACATAAATTATATTTAAACTGACTAACTAGCCGGCGCAGTTAAAAGTTTTCAAATCAATTTATTTGCAATATTTTTTTTTAGTTTTGTCAGGTTTTTTTTTTTTTTTGTTGGACGAAAAATGTAATTATGCTATTATGTTCCTTATACACGTAAAAATAAGTAACCATTTTGTCTAACTAAATTAAATCAACTGAATGTTCATAAAGCACGAATGACGTTTCGGGACCCTTCGTAAGCTGTCGGGTAGCTTCGGGTTGCTTCGGCGTACCGAACTACCGATAAAACTGGGCGCTACCTTGTGGTAGCGGTTCGTATCGTACTATGCGTCTGACGTCATACCTTCAAGGTATTTACCCAGTATTTCGGTCCGTACCCGGTCTATGTACTGGGAAGCACATACTTGGTATATATACCTCTACCAGTATATACGTCTCATCTCTAATTAGAACGTCATTGTGTTGTGCAGTCATTGCTTTTAATAGCGCGGTTATCGCAACCGCAACAGTGTTTGTGGAATATTGAATGTGGAGATGTATTCGCTACGAGCAAATATTCTCGAGCTAGCCAACGCAGTGGATGCTAGAGAAAGAAGATGGGCGGACTGCAAAAGACGTCGTCGAGCCCGTCGCTTGAGGAGAATGAATACGAACCCCTTTATTGATATTCCCGAGGCGGAATTTGTAAAAACTTTTCGCCTTGGAAAGTACTCAGTAAGGGGGTTAATTGAAGAACTCATTCCCCTTATGGCCAGACCGCGCCGAAACGATAGCGTATCGGCAGAAATGAAGGTGAGAAAGCTGAATTTGACATTGAGTTATTGTTCTATAGCTATAAACACGAAATAGGTTGATTCTTGTTCTATTTTTTATTGCAGATTCTAATAGCACTTGCATTTTATGCGTCAGGGTCCTACCAAAATTTGATTGGACAGAGTGCCCTGCATAATGTTTCACAAATAACTGTGTCAAGAGCCATCAATGAGGTGACAGATGCATTGGCTAAAATATATCACAAATATATAAAATGGCCTACACAGCGTGATGAAAGGAACATCATAAAGGCTAAGTAAGAGATGACATATACCCTGACTGTTTTGTTTGTATTGCCTGTTGTACCTAAGCACAATTATTTAGTTATTTAAAACTGTTCAGGTTCTATCAGAAATTTAATTTTCCTGGCGTCCTGGGTTGTATTGATGGCACCCATGTAGCCATATTAAGGCCGCACGTACATGAGGAGCGGTATTATAACAGAAAGGGCTTCCATTCCCTTAATGTTATGATAGTAAGTATGCTTAATATTACTGCCCTATTTTTACTAACAAATAATATTTAATGTAATAATAACTCATTATACATAATATTCAATTACTTTACAGGTTTGCGATGCTGATTTAAATATTTTATGTGTGGATGCAAGCAAGCCAGGCTCTACGCATGATTCCACTGTATGGCAGAGTCATCCACTGTGTCCCCACTTAAAAGAAATTACAGAAAATACAAATGAACAAGTATTTTTATTAGGTATATTACAATTTTTTTTATTTGATAAATTATATCTTATGACCTCTATGTTCATGTGTTAGTGTTTGTTGGAAAAATTCTTATAATTTTCAGGTGACAGTGGGTATCCACTAAGGAAAACAATGATGACTCCAATCCTTAATACTGTAGATGGGACACCACAACATAATTATTATGTTAAACATGTGACTGCACGCAATACAGTGGAGCGTTGCATAGGCGTATTAAAAGCACGTTTCAGGTTGTGTTACGTACTCAAAAACAGTGACCTTCAATATTTCATGAATTTTTAATTTTAGAAATTTAGCTTAACTAATATATTATATTAAAGTTAATCTACTAAGACTTTAATTTGTTAAATGGGATTTTATAAAAGTAAATTAATTTTTTGCAGGTGTTTGCTACAAGCGCGTGCTTTACATTATAGCCCAACAACTGCAGGCAAGATTGTTAATGCATGTTGCATATTACACAACATAGCAAACATGGCAAGAGCACCATTGCCACCTGATGAAATTTATGCAGAAGCACTTCGCTTACAACAGGTATGTGATCTTTATTCCAGTATTTTGGAATAAAATGAAGTTGGAATTTTAAATAATACTACTATGTTAAAAAATCAACTATATATATATATATTATATATATATATATTTATTTAACAATATTAAACTTCACTTCAATTGACAAATCTGAAACATAATACTAAAACAAAAAAAAAATTGTCATTCAAATAATAAAACAAATACAAGTCACAATATGTTATCAATAAAAAATTAGTCTTCATACAAAATAACATGTTAATCACAAATCAGTCTTTTGATATAGGACGAAAATAATTATGCAGCACCTAATTATCAAGACCATCGAAGGGTGAACCGGGATCTTCTTGAAGGTCGGGCACTGCAGGAGGCACTTGTTGACAGACTGTGGAGAAATGCATAAACTAAATAAGCAGGTATGTAATATTAACTCGCCTCAATACTCTAGTGATCTACGAAAATGCTATAATTATTACTAAAATATAACTCATTTGTTACAGATCAGATTGCATTGCACAAAACATGAGATTCATAATAAATCAATACTACTTTTAAAATAAATAATTTATAAACACTGTTTCATTGTATCATTTTTATCATAAGACATTTGGAATCCACAGCTGGACATAGAATCCTAGAATAGATTTAATTTATCTTTTAATAATCTGACAAAATTACCTCTTGCATACTACATTTTTCTTTAGTCGGACTCGGAATCTGACGTCCTTAGAATTCTGCGGAGTTTCTGTGAATACAAAATTAACTTTAATAAAAAACTTAAAACTTCGTATATAGCAGGGGCGTGCGCTCCATATAGGCAATTAGGCTAAGCCTACCCTACCATAGCAACGGATAAATAAAACAAATGTATTTATTGTAACTATGCAATAAAATAAAACAAAAATATTTAATAACTCATAACGCCTAGTATAATGCTTATAGCAACTTCTCGCCCCGCGCCCGTGCGTGTGACGTATTTCAAACTACGCTGTTCCTACGAAACGGTTCACATAGGCCACAATACGGAGTGCCTTATTTCAATTGATAAATTTATGCATGTGTGCAAATGTTCTTGTGTATGTACGCCCATAATTTACACACACAATGACATGTATAAATTATGGGCGTTTTCTAGGCTCGCTGGAGCCCACTACACGGGTCCTGATTGGTTCACCACACAATTCAAGGACAAGTAGTAAAATTTTATGAATGGAAATCGCTTAACAGGGTTGCCAATTTGAGAATAATAATTTCCTTAATAACTTATAGATATAGTTTAAAAAAACTGGTTAGTATTATCAAAAGTATAAAATGTACAAAATAAATGTTAAGTTGTAATTAATAACCCTCTAAATATAATTAAAAACCGCAAGAATTTAACTTTTCTCCCCAAATTTTCCAAACTTAATTTGAGAATTTGGTTTAAAGGGAATTAGAAAAATAAAATTGGCAAGTCTGTTGACATAGAATTGTCAATTTTGGCGGGTTATGATGTATAACCCGGCAAAATGTCATTACATGTCATTCTTAAAGATTACGATAGGACCATGTAGCATTTTTTTTTTGGAAGTGTATTGATTGTCTTTTTAAATGATATTTTTGCAAGAAAAAGAGAAGCCATATTGTTGATATTGTTTCATGTGACAAGCAATAGTCGTTCGAATATTTTGTTGTTGAGTGTTATAAATCATAGTGCATTGATTTATAAGTAATTCGTTTTGAGTCATAAAGTAGTGTAAATATTAAAGTTTAGTTATTTGTTTACATACTTAAAAATGGTCCTAAATTGTGAAGTTTGTGCTGACAATGTGTTTGTTAGAGATTAAAAACAGTAAGTTTTCACAGCTATCGTATAATGATAAGATTCAAGTTGTTTCTAAAGGTAGATGTATACCCGAGTTACGAGAATTAACTCAAAAATAATTCATCTCGTACTCGTCATTTCAATCCTCAGAGTTATGAAACATATAACTGGCTATGTGTGTACACACAAATTATTTTGTTTTCTGTGCATTTTGTTCAATACTTCTAGAAAGAGTAGTTTGTATCGTCAGAATATCGTGATTTGAATTTGGTGAGTTTTTAAAATTATATGTTTCTCATCGTTCCGTATCGTGATTTCAACCCAGTAGAATGTGGTGAGCTTTTTTTTTGGACATTATGTCTGGCCTACCCTTACTCTAGAACCACTGCACGCCCCTGGTATATAGCATGCATATCTAGCGCTCAGTGTCATATTCTGGCTAATGTATTACAACTGATGTGAGCCTACACCTAACACAAGCTTTTAAGCTTAGCATACGCAGTGAGTAGAAGTTCTGATTTTGGGTGAAACCATAAAGATGACCTATAAATTATCAGTAATTACCTTTTTTGGCACAGATGTCACCAATTGCCCTATGAGGTCCACCATTTTTTCTGTGGTGGAGCTCAGTTGTGAAATGGCTGCAGCGAGGTTATTAGTCGCCTCAGCCTGTTTCAGAGTAGCCTCAGCCTGTTTGAGACTAGCCTCAGCATTCCTGGCTTCAATAGCCTCCAGCCTTGATTGAGCAGCTTCGAGAGCTGCATGGGGAACATCTATAAAAAAAATATATATACATCAGATGTCATATTTTGCCCTAGAGTGGGGTGTTACTGGTTAAAACAAATATTTGCAATATCTTTACCTTCCACTGCATGACGCCGTGCAGATCTTTGGCGATGGCGTCGCTTTGGAGGCTGGTTGATGTTGGATGGACTAACTTCAAAATTTTCCGGTACCACACTGAAAAATAAAAAAATTAGAATGACATTAGTCTACATGCTATCCTATTTTTTTAACCTTTCTGCAGTAAGATTTGTAAGGATACCTACCTTATTTCTTGTATTTCTACGTTTCTTTCTTCAGGCTCTTCATAATTGTCTAATAGTCTGTAAAAATAAAAACAATGTTATCAAAATAGTTAAGGAACTATTTCTTTGGGTAAAATGATGAAAGCTAAGCAAATTAAGCACAGAGTACCAAGGTAGTACCACTTACGAGAAAGAATTGTTCTCGAATGCAAAATTAGTGTTAGTAATGGGAGTATTTTCATGCACCACAGGAATCGTGATAATTGGCTATTTAACAACAAAAAAAAAACAGTTAATAAAACAAAGCAAGCAAGTCGACAAACTGCAAATAAAAAACATACTTAGTATAGAACTGTGACATATTAGTTTTGTTAACAAGTCAGAAGTACTTCAATGTGCAATACAATAGTTAAGAATGCTATAAGATAAAACATGTTCTAATGCTTACAGTGAGTGGGTTATGTAGGACTCCTGGAAGTGGTTCTCCTACATCTCGCCCTAATATCGTATATAGGCGCTCTTGGAGTGGGGTCAGGGAAATTTTTTTTGCAGGGCCACCACCTAAAATGCAAGTTATACAGTTATTAGTATATTATGCTTCCCACTATAATTCTGCAAGGCTGCAAAAGAAAAAGAAAAGTATTGCTTACCTGTTGCACTTAACTCACTCTTCTGAGATTTTTTTTTTTTTAAAGTTTTGCTTTTGTATTCATTGTAGAACTAAAAAAAAGAAGATTCGGTCAGTGTGTCATCTTAGGGGCGGATATTCATTTTATAATGCATACCCATTACTAAATAATACTGTATTTAGGTACTTACTGTGCGCCATTCTGTCGGTGTTTTATTGGGGCAGTCCACTGATATTGAATCTAGGATTTGGGCGCACTCCACCCAATATCGCTTGGACAAACTTCGCCCTTCATTGGTGCGGCTGCAGTAGCCAAGCGCCAGGTCCTTGTGGTTTTCAAGGAAATCAATTAGGGCCGAAATTTGTTCTAAAAGCACCATTTTGCGAATTTAGAGTCACTTTCTTTTAACTTTGAAAAATACTGGCTGCCGCCGCTACAAGTAATTAAAACAGATAAACGTCAGATGTCACAGTAATGTCACATTTGACTTTGACAGCATAGCGGATAAAATATTATTGAATTTCATCATGTTTTTGATATTTACGAACTTCTTACTTCTTCAGATTGCATAGAACAATAATAAATAATGTGTAAAAATAAATATAAAAGAAATCTGGCATGAATTAATGTTCAAATGTCGTAGTAGTTTTTCGAAAATAATTTCTACTAAAGAGTTTTATAATAATGGCAATACGACAATGTCATTCTACCACGATTCTATTACGAGACCACTGACCGATCAATGATCAACCATTATGAATTTAGCAGATTACGAACTTTTAGCAAAATGACAATGGGATCGTGTTGGAATGACGAATTTATTGAAAATAGCAGACTTGGGGCCTTGAAGTGTTGTTTGTGCACATGGAAATGTAAATCCTTTATTGAGAAGAACGCCATCTATTGTCCCCTGCCGAACGTAGGTATGTAGGCTGAAAGAAGCCTCCATACCTACGTTCTATAGTAGTTAATATATACTAAAATATTCAATTTCTCTTGCTACGTATTAAAATGTCCACAAATAACTCTAACATATATGTTCTGGTGGTTACTTTGCATTCCTTGGTCTTCATAATTAGTAAGATTCGTTCTCTTTGCTCAATAGATAGCGCTGCGAGTATCAGTATCCCATATTAAATACGAATTTCTTCTTGAACACTTTACATTTAATTTAACAACAACTAAGTTGTATGTAGGTGCCTACTCATAGTTACGCAAACTTCTTATGTATAAAACTTATCTATAATTATTGGTTTTGTACTTGTTACGTGATGGCTACGAGACGTCCTCAGCGCGACGCTCAGTGCTCTATGTATGTAGGTAGGCTTACTAAATTTAAAAATTGAATATCTTTTATTTTGTGCGTCGACTTTGATGAATATTAATATTTTTAAGAATCTAGCTTTCGCATCCAATTAGTGGTTATTGCGAGATGTTCCCACAAACGCACAGACAAAACATTTAAAAATTGTATTTTTGTGTTCTATGTCTTTTTTCTAACATTTCTTAGTTATTTTACTAAAAAAATATTCAGCTAGACTACGATTTTATTACTTATATATAGATTACTGATCACAAACATAGGTAGCACGTCTCGCATAATGAAAATGTGAAATTAAATGACAAACCTACTACATGGACAGATTTTGGCAAAATCAAAGAAAAAAATAACCACAAAACAAATACTGAAGGCGCGTTGACGGCACCGTTGCCCTGAGCCCTCTTGTCATGAGTCACTCCCATTAAATCGTAGCAAGTAATGTAAGTACGCAGTGAAAGGATCCATGCCGCTCCGGACACATCGTGACATGCCATTCGTCCATTCGACATGCAGAGAACTAAGAAAAACTGATGGACTTTACGTGAGCAGAAAATAAAATGCCAGTTAGGTAACAAAAAATATATTATCAAAATTATTCTTATTCTACGACTACTTACAATATTATTTTGATATGTTATATCATTATATGTAAAGCGATCTACAATCTATTTCCAAAATATGCCACGTCCCGTCAAAGCCTAGAAATTATTGTGGCAGCATTTTACAAACCGCCAAATCGCGCGTTCTCGCGCCGAAACTAAACGGGCCTCAGTGTTGTATGTTAAGCAGCACCAATGTGACTCACATATCCGATTAATTGTAAATAACCAATATGCTTTATTTTAGGTCTAGAAAGGCTCTGCTATGCACACAGTATCGACTAGCATTGCCACACTTATCGAGCAACAATATCAGAAGACGATTGTCTTCTGATATTGTTGCTCGATAAGGCTCTGCTATGCACACAGTATCGACTAGCATTGCCACACTTATCGAGCAACAATATCAGAAGACGATTGTCTTCTGATATTGTTGCTCGATAAGGCTCTGCTATGCACACAGTATCGACTAGCATTGCCACACTTATCGAGCAACAATATCAGAAGACGATTGTCTTCTGATATTGTTGCTCGATAAGGACACTTGAAAACTTCATAATTAAATACTTCGTAATATACGACGTCATAACAATAATATTCTTTCTGTAATATCGTCGGACAAATAAAACAACTGTAGGTACTGCTAGCACGTATCATATGTGCGCAAATATTCATATTAGTTACATATTTCGGTACTAAAAGAATTACCTACTTGATTGTTAATACAGTATGGTTTACTTTGTAAAACCCAAGTAGAGCTTATAAATCAGCTAGTTGGCGATAGCAACATTGTCTGGTAACAATTACGAGTACAAGTACGTCTATAGAATTAACCTACCTACATTAAAATATCAGCCAGCTTCGTGCTTCCAATCGCCCGGCAGGCACAGATTGTACTAAATTACCAGTGGCTTAGCTATGGGTTTGGGCGGGATCGCCTCAGAGTCACAATTAAGGGGTAAGCACTGAGTGTGAAAGCAAACCCGAGTTCTTAAGCGTGGTTATCCTTCTGTGGTAAGACGACAATTTCCGCACAAGGTTATTCATACTAGCTACGCCACTGTACCTACATTGCGACTTAACATTGATTAAACCAAACTGTACTTATCGTTAGTGACTTACACAACAAACACTAAGCTTCAGGCCATGTTAGCTAACAGTCAGACGGACAAAAAACTTTCTACAAAAAAAAAATCGGAAGTCAGTGTTCAAATAACGAAGAAACAACCAAAAACACCGACTTCCGAAATTAAAGTTATTGCATACGTCTACTTTTGGTTTTTTTAGAAGTCCGTTGTTTTTTTTTTTTTTTTTGTAAAAAGTATTTTTTTTATTTTTCACTTTTTGTGGTACACTCCCCCCACCTAAACGTACCCATCACAGCGTACACGGTATAAATTGGTGTAAACAAATAGTAAGCCCAACAATAGGGAAATGATGTAAATAGTTGAGGAATTCCCTCAACTGTCTATGGTCTCCATCATCAGACCTGTAATGGCACTTATATATGGGTGCAAAGTTCTCATCAATAGAAATGAACTAAGTCCAAACACCGGTTAATTGCTGTAAGTCGTTGAGGAGTTCCCTCGACTGTCTTTCGGCTTCATCATCAGAGCAACTTCAGACCTTCTTGCTGCTTTAAGATAATTAAGTAATGAAAAAAATAATAAACGCACTAGTTGTCACTACAATTTTGGAAGGCTCGCGTCTACTTCTTTGGGATGCCATCATCAGATCCTGGTTTCCATATCATGGTACCACCCTTGGGATATCTCCACAAATACATCCCTTGGGATATATACAACAAAAAAAAGAATCATCAAAATCGGTTCATAAACGACGAAGTTATCCGCGGACACAAAAAAAAGCATAAGTACACGGTCGAATTGAGAAAACTCCTGCTTTTTTTAAGTCGGTTAAAAATGCCATTTAACGAAAAATTAAAGGTCGTTTTGTCAATAGTGAATACATGGCTTTACGTTTTAATTCGCGACACTTGTGCAATACAAAACTAACCTACATTTTAATTTGATAAGGTATATTTTGTATTGCACAATTTACGCGAATATTTAGACAATTATCGCTACTTCCGACAACAATACAACGTGTCACAGAATAAACGTAAATACCTGAATTACAATCAACTTTTGCTTTGGGACCAAGAACAATGCTGATATCGCGAAATGAAAAAAATGCTGTTCATTCCATTTCTAGATATACGCACTAGTGATGTAACGAATGTCATATTTTGGACATTTGCACAGATGCGAATGCGAATACCTGCTGCCAACATTCCCGATTGCGAATGCAAATACTCAGTTTTTTTTTTGCGACATTTATCTGTGGCTTGGTGATCTTGGCGGCGCGGCAGTCTCGTTCGAACGAAGTGCGTTCCGTTTGTTATTTGTTCCAACAATAGCCGAGTTAATACGAACGCATCCGATTGAAGTGTCATTGGTTGATTGTGTTTTGATTGCGCCGGTTTTTCGTAAACAAAACAAGTGAATCTTAGAGGTTACAGTGTGAAGAGTGATTATAAACATGAGTAAGTACATCAATTCTAGATATTATTAATAGATTTTGTTTTATTTACCAACTATTACTTTTTTATATTCGCAAAACATTCGCAGTAATTTCGCGAATGCGAATTAAAGATATGCGAATATCCGCGAATGCGAATGTTCGTGACATCACTAATACGCACGGAAATGTACGTGCACTACGTGCAGTCGATTTTAACCGACTTCAAAAAAGGAGAGGTTTCTCAAGTCAACTGTATTTTTTATTTTATTTTTCGCGTGTGTTAGCGTCATAAGTTCATAACTTTTTGCTAGGTGTACCGATTTTACTTTTAAATTAGAAACGTGATGCGTGTCATGGTGTCCCATTTAAATATGAGTGAGATCTGACGGCTAGTATTTGTAGTAATCCCTTATATGTTGATCGAATTGGCTTCGACGACATTTATGATGTTCTCATTTTCACTTATCGAAGTAAAACGATAAAAATGAAAAAATAAATTGCTGACGATAGTTTTGAAGAGCATCGTAGTTCTTTGAATTCTTCATCAGATCTTTACCAAACTAGAAAAAGACCACTCTTTTCTAGTTTGGTAACGCTGAAGAACTTCGGAGATAGAAAACGGAACTCTTCAATCAATGATAGCAAATCATCCGGGATTGCTGAAATAGCATGTCTGTTTACTATTTACATCAGTTTATAACACGCTAGTATGCTGTGATCACCATTAAAAAGTGAAAAACAACCAAAAACACCGACTTCCGAAATTAAAGATATTTTATACCTACTTTTTTATATGAAAGTCGGTTGTTTTTTTTTTGTTACACGTTTTATAGGTTTGTCGATATATTTGTATCAATTTCAAGTAAAAATTGTTTTTTTGCTATCAAATAATTATTGAATTGACCAGATTTTAACAAAACTTCGGCTGAAAATTACAATAAACGGTAAATTTGATCGGTCTCGGGTTAAATTTGATTATAACGTATTTGTGATTATTTACGATCAATATAAAAACGGATAGTAATGTACAAACCAGTCAGCGATATAATTGTACAATGCGTAAGATTATAAAATATCTTGAGAGATTGCAAACTCTCAACAAATTGCCAGCTGAAAATTGAGAATATTTGCATTCGCATTCGCACTTTGTTCGAACAGGGGCCCAAGTCTGCTATTTTTATAAATTTGTCATTCCAACACGATTCCCTTGTCATTTTGCTAAAAGTTCGTAATCTGCTAAATTCATAATGGTCGATCACTGGTCGGTCAATGGTTTCGTAATACTTTTTGATAACCGAGCTATTAAAAGCAATGACTGCACAATGACGTTCTAATGGTAGGTCACTGATTAAAGGGACTGTCAAAATTTTAGCAGACTGCCGTATACGTCTGTAATTCATTTGTTATTATGTACGAGATTACCATTCTATGCCATTTCTTTCAGTGGAGTGTCAGTGGTTGACCACTGGAAAGTCATAGTGACGCTATTTTATTAGTAGATTACCAAAATTGTAAAAATGAAACATTATGAGATCAATGTTAGACCATTCTGACACTATTGTAATAGCAGACTTAGGGCCCTGGACTGCTGCCGCCAAGATCACCAAGCCATAGACAAATGGCGCCAAATTTAAACAAACTGAATATTCGCATTCGCGAATGTTGGCAAAAAATATTCGCATTCACATCTGCGAATGTCCAAAATATGACATTGATTACATCACTAGTCTACAAATATCTCGAACTCATCCCGAGAAATTGTGAACCGACATAAACTGACGACATGTTGGCGAACAAGCAGTTTACGTGTCTACAATTTACCGGGCTACCCGGCACGGCTCGGTCAGCTTTGAATGGTATGGTGGGAGCTGGAGTGAGCGAACTTAGCTCCCGTCATGCCGTTCAGGTTATATTGTGTTTAAACCTCGCAGACAGCTCCGTCGTCGGTAAGAATGTTGAAATTGTAAAACTTTCCGTTTTGATATTTGCTATTCTACAATTTCTCGGAATGAAAGTTAACAATCTCTCAAAATATTTTATAATCTTACGAAGCTTGTCATTTACCGGTGAAATATCCATACAAATATTCATGAATACGAATCTTATACGAGTGTGTGGATTTATGAGGATGCGCTCGGCATGGATTGTTTCTTTTTTACATTTATTGTAATTCACAGCCCAATAATCGAGTTTGATCGCTGAGTGTCGGCTGTACTCGTAGTGGAGACGCAGCGCTAGTCGGCCTTCCCGTCCTTCCCGCCGCCGGGCGCGGGGCACGCGGGCCGCGGGCGGCGCAGCACGCGCGCGCCCGCGTAGCCCAGCAGCGAGCCGGCGGCGGCGGCCAGCGCGCCCGCCTTGGCGCCCAGCGCCAGCCCCACCGGGCCGCCCGCCAGCAGCCCCAGCGCCGCGCCGCTCGCGCCCCACGCGCCCGCCCGTAACCTACGTCACGTCAACCCCGAATACTAATTAGCTCTACACAACAACGTTCTGATGAGACCGAATTTTACTTTTTTGCATTCAAATATTTTAGTCATAAACAAAACGGACAAACAAAAACTTGCACTGGAAACCTATTCTGACTATGAGAATAGAATAAATGTCTTTCGTAATAAATGAGTTGAGTAGCAAAAAAGTAACAAATTATAAAACCTCTTCCCAATTTTTTTTTTCTGTTAAATCATTTAAATTTATTTTTATTGAAACTTTCATGGGTAAAGGTTTAGTATCGTTTGGCAGGATATGGGGGGGAGGGGAGGGGAGAGGGGTTGACCCTTCCCCCATGGCACCACTCCCGTAAAAAGGCAACGCACCGTTTCCGAGAAAATTGACTTTTAGTAACCTAACCTCAAAACACTTAAAAGTGGCTTAAAAAGCGTGTCGGAGCCCCGCTTCGCGGGACTCAAGGGTTTAAAAAAAAATAACCACGAAGGAGTGGCGGAGTCTGCTCGCTCGCTTCGCTCGCTCACTAGACTCCGCCACTCCTTCTAACCTAACCTGTCCGAGTCGGGGTGCCCCATGTCCCGACCTCGCTTCGGTCGCTCTTGCATCCTAAATTCTCCTTGTAACACTAGTAAACTGCCTTTTGCACATACATACAATTTGGTATAAACACATCACATTAATTAAAGTTATTTATTTTATCCAAAATTTATCACTTTGATTAATTCCTCAAAAGGATCACTTTTATTTCTTGCTACCAAGTTCAGGGGAGATGCCAAGGTCGTTGAAAAAAGCCAAAATAATACTTCAAAACAAACACGCAACTCGGGAAGAAACGGAACATAAACGGAATGTTGACATAGACACATGATTGAAATGTCTTTTTTACGTTCCGTTTTACCGATTTTGCACGATATTTACACCACAGACACTATATTGTGACAGATTTGGTTGTCAAACACCCATTTTAACGTTCCGTTTTCCGCTTAATCAATTTGAGGTTAGTAACTTATTTTGTTAATTTCTCGATAAATATGCATTACCTTTTAATAAGAGTGGTAGCGTTATAATCAGGGACTCAAGCTCTTCCAGATTCACTCGAATTTACACCCCAACTCCTGCCAAACGATACTAGACCCGACCCCTTTCATGGATCTTCATCACCAGTATAAGCTTGCTATAGAAGTCTATACTTATACAAACAAACTAATTTTTTACTAGTCCAGGTTTTAGGTGTAAAAATGTATCAGTAGGTATATTTTTGCTGTTATATATAACTCATCTCCCTCTCTCTCTAAATAAAATGGGAACAACATTATATTTCTTCTTCTGGAATACTGGTTATTTTTTTGTGTGTTAATCGTATCTTTGATTGCTATCGAATGTATTTGCCTGGAGACAAAAAGCAGGCTGTGACAAGCGACCCCGTGAGTTCGTGACATACGCACCTCTCCCCGGCGGCGAGGTGCGTGCGCGCGGCGCCCACGTTGTCGGCCGCCACCTCCACGCTCTGCGCCGTCGCCGCCACCTGCGCAGTGCGCGTGCGCGCTCTTGTTGCACACGAGCTCGCTAGCTTACAGATACTAGCTCTAAGGGGTTTCACGCAGACTGTGCACTTCGCAAAATGTGCACTTCTCAAAATGAGTACTTCTCAAAATGAGCACATCTCAAAATGAATGTGAATTTTATCACAATGGGTCAAAATAAAAACCTTACTTTGTATTTTTTTTTTATTATTTTGCACGATAACAGTAGTTTCTATTAGTACTTTGTTATTGTTCACAAGTATGCCTGTCTAACGATAGTTTTCCTTGTTTCGTTGTATGTTACGAGTATGGAAGCACTGGATTTTTCTTCCTGTTTACACATTGCCACAAAATGGTCCCGTTTTTATTTGTCTTCTTTTTGTAATACCTTTGTTTGTCATATAAAATAGTGACACGACAGTACCTTTATGCTTGGTAGTAATTTGTAAATCTTCTACATCCATTATCCATCATTCTCGCTGCTTAACATACGAAGAAATGGTTGTAAGAATACGTTCCGGTTCATGTATTTTACAACAATAAAACACAATCACAACACACAAAACCGAACCAACGCAACACCAGTACCAATTTTTGATAAGTTACTCGCAATACTGTCACTTTGAAAAACTTTCAGTATTACCCTCAGAAAAAAATAAATGATCTTCGAATTAATTAAGTGTTGCTACTATATAAAAATATACAATTGATGGTGATCAATACGATTAGGTAGTTAAAAGGAGGTTAAAATAATTTATAGTAATAATAATGTATGTTTATTTTGACGCAGTGCACAGCATATTATAATGAATGGCTGGAGTACTTATATTATATGTATAGCTGACGTGTACTGAAAATACTTAGTCAAACATTTCCTGAACGTGATTACTTTTTATAAAGAAACTACTATTATCGTGCCAAAAATCGTACAAACTAATAAAAAAAATGTATACAAACGGTTTTCATTTTGGCCCATTGTGATAAAATTCATATTCATTTTGATGAAGCGCTATCTCTAATATTGTGGAGAGACATGAGACAATCTGTCCTGAATTTTAGGTTAATGTATACGATATCCTAACGTTCAGATGTCCTCGAGCCAATCTGGTCACAAAACAGAGTGATATGTGTAAAAGCGCTATTTACTTTTGTGGACAGACATGAGACAATCTGTCCTGAATTTTAGGTTAGCGGGGTGCATGAAAGAAGCCTCCTCGTGGCGCACCCTGGAAGCAGCTAGACACGATAAAGCAGTGTCTAGGCTGAGTGATCCTTTCGACTTGATGTAACTTAAGATAACAAGGTAAAATAGTGACGGAGGCAAACGGAGTGAGCCGAAGGAACGGAAATGTGGAACAGCGCCCACTCCGTTGGCTACATAGATATTATATTTCTATGGTTGGCTACTATTGAAATGTGTAACGGCGCTCACTCCGTTGACTATTATTGAAATGTGGAACGGCGCCCACTCCATTTACTATTATTGAAATGTGGAACGGCGCCCACTCCGTGGGATATTATTTGGGCATTCTACCACACCGAGAGTGACGGAGGCGAACGGAGTGAGCCGAAGGAACGGAAGGTGGGGTAGAATGCCCAATAATATCCTACTGATGTGCTACTTCGAGAAGTGCGCAGTTTGCGAAGTGCATATTATGCGAAGTGCACATTTTGCGAAGTGCATATTATGCGAAGTGCACATTTTGCGTCAATTATTGCACATTTTGCGAAGTGCACATTCTGCGTCAAACCCGCTCTAAGTCCATAGTTGAATAAACACCAGAGGAAAAAGCCTTGAGATGAGATCGTAACTATGTATCGGCCTTTTTCGGTGGATAGGAAATCATAATGAATTCTCCCGCTCTGGGCGGAGCGGATGGGAGTTTCAGACCCATACTGACTGAAACCCACCTGTGTTCTTTCAAATGCCCTTTTTAATTATTCGGTATGCAATGGTAGTTTTTTAAAAGATCACTGTAATCATCAAATCGATGTTTTTTTGGTAGGTACATAATGTATATTTTTCACATTCGTACCTGGTGTCGCTGCGCGAGCGCGGCGGCCTGCACGCACTGCCAGGCATCGTGCAGCGCATGCAGCTCTGACTGCAGCTCGCTGAACCCGCGCTGCAGCTCCTCGCGCTGCGCCAGGTACACCGCCTGCCGAGTACAGGCTACTTATGTACAAATCCCATCTAATGAGTCCAACGCTAAAATTTCAAATCAAACTCGCTGCGGGATCCCAAGCTCATTAGTAACGTCTGAGATTGCGAAATGTCAATACCTAAATACTTATCATTTCAAAATGTGACATCATTATATTTGGGGTCGGCGCAACATGTGTTCCTGTTCTATACTTCTCCATTATTCTTCCTCGTCGCAATCGGGGTGATTGTTCTGAAAAAGACTAATTCCTCTATCTTCTCTACCTAAAAGCGAATGATTGTCACCTGGTCTTCGACGTGGAGCTGTATCTGCGCGGGGAACTCGGGCGGCGTGGCGTCGTCGTCGCCGTGCGCCACCAGCCCCACCGACTCCGTGGACACGGCGCTCGCCGCCGCCGCCGGGGGATCCGGGAAACTGCGCTTTATTGACAGCGGAGACGTGCCTGAACAACAACATATGCCTCGTCTGAGCGAGTTCTTTCAAGTCTAAGAATACCCTTCGCTACTTTTCTTAACAAGTAGAGCGAAGGTACCTGTCCGCTAGTACATGTATGGTACGTCCGTCGGCTGGTCGGTGGCCAGAGGCACGCGCTAGGCGAGGCATGCTCCACGCCACGCACGTCTAAACAGCATCGCTTAGTAAAGCCGTTAGCACAACAGCGCAGGCAGCTATCACATTAGGTAACAAACAAAACAAAATGTGTGAAGGGGCTTGTGGATATGTGAATCAGCCGCGTGGTGTGGAGGAATGACCATTCATTTCAATCCGAGAATGATCGGTGCCAACCAAAAAGCACGTTAAGGCTTTGGTCCCAGTTATCATTTCTAGGTATTTAACGCTACGGGCAGAGTCAGAAGACGAAAGTCTGAACACTATTCTTATCAAAGAATTTCATGTCATCCAGTATTTTTTTTAGGTTCTTGAAGGTTTCTGATCTAGTAGTAAGTACCTAGTTGCTCCATTTAAAATACTCGTCTTCAGCTACATCCGCAAAGACTGAAAGCCGATACAGTTGGCAAAAGGCAGGATAGATGATGAAGAAGATGTATGAAGAAGTATGCGCCAGTGATATGCTAACACGTTACTGCACAACACTCGATTAGGGCACCGCATGCAGACGCGTCGCTCACCCGCGTGTCGGCCGCGCCGCGCCGCCCACACCAGCGCCCTACAGCTGTCCTCTATCAAACCTACAACGTACATCACACAACGTCACGACTGTGTTGCCCGCAGAGTATGGCAGAGGCACCTATACTGCAGCCCATTTCAAATGTTATGTTAAGTTTCATGTACCTAATAGGCGCGAGCCTGCTGCCATCAAGTGGGCCCTAATCCAGTCTAGACTGCTGCTGAGAAATTATAAAGAGAAAACTCATTATGTTTGGAAAAAATAATTTGAATCAACAAAAAAATAACACTTCTTTATTGTTAAAATGCATTGAAATTCCATAGGTAGGTAACTTCTGCCATGGTATTTAGGCATACCCTATTTTGATAAAGCCCTAAAAATGTCAGGAAATATTAGTTTTCAGTTAATAACACATGGTTCACTAAACTCACCTAGGAGCTCATTTAATGCGAGATTCATATTGTTCTAGTTAGACGTTATATAATAGCATTCAATACCGAAACGCGGTCTGGGACACTGGCTGTTTCTTGTTACCTTCAGCTGTCGCTCACGGCTGCAGTGCGGCAGCAGGCAGCGAGCGAGACATCACAGACGATGACACTCACCGAGGTAGTCGACGATGGCGCGCAGCGTGTTGTCTCGCGAGCGCTGCGTGAGCGCGTCGAAGCGCGCGCGGTCCGCCTCGCTCACGGCTGCAGACATCACAGACGATGACACTCACCGAGGTAGTCGACGATGGCGCGCAGCGTGTTGTCTCGCGAGCGCTGCGTGAGCGCGTCGAAGCGCGCGCGGTCCGCCTCGCTCACGGCTGCAGACATCACAGACGATGACACTCACCGAGGTAGTCGACGATGGCGCGCAGCGTGTTGTCTCGCGAGCGCTGCGTGAGCGCGTCGAAGCGCGCGCGGTCCGCCTCGCTCACGGCTGCAGACATCACAGACGATGACACTCACCGAGGTAGTCGACGATGGCGCGCAGCGTGTTGTCTCGCGAGCGCTGCGTGAGCGCGTCGAAGCGCGCGCGGTCCGCCTCGCTCACGGCTGCAGACATCACAGACGATGACACTCACCGAGGTAGTCGACGATGGCGCGCAGCGTGTTGTCTCGCGAGCGCTGCGTGAGCGCGTCGAAGCGCGCGCGGTCCGCCTCGCTCACGGCTGCAGACATCACAGACGATGACACTCACCGAGGTAGTCGACGATGGCGCGCAGCGTGTTGTCTCGCAAGCGCTGCGTGAGCGCGTCGAAGCGCGCGCGGTCCGCCTCGCTCACGGCTGCAGACATCACAGACGATGACACTCACCGAGGTAGTCGACGATGGCGCGCAGCGTGTTGTCTCGCGAGCGCTGCGTGAGCGCGTCGAAGCGCGCGCGGTCCGCCTCGCTCACGGCTGCAGACATCACAGACGATGACACTCACCGAGGTAGTCGACGATGGCGCGCAGCGTGTTGTCTCGCGAGCGCTGCGTGAGCGCGTCGAAGCGCGCGCGGTCCGCCTCGCTCACGGCTGCAGACATCACAGACGATGACACTCACCGAGGTAGTCGACGATGGCGCGCAGCGTGTTGTCTCGTGAGCGCTGCGTGAGCGCGTCGAAGCGCGCGCGGTCCGCCTCGCGTACCTGTCGCCCACGTCACTCAGTTCAGTTGCTAGCCAGAAACTGGCAGAGTAGTCGTCACCGGCGCAGTTGTTACAGATCAATAAAACACTAATGTGAGCTAAACTTTGGCTTCATATTTAAAGACCTTTTATTTCCTATACTGATTCCCAAGTCTCAGGACACAGTTTGTCTTATGTTTGGGGGAGTCTGATTGATCTCTCTCTTGGATCAATGTTAACCTATTATATACTTATATCCTACTATATTTTATCTAGCCTCTTTTTCATAAAAATCGCTTCATAAAATTAAAAGATTTCCAAGTTGAGTAAAATACTTTAGTTAGGTAGATAACCTCCGAAACTAATGGACCGATTTAAACAATTTTGTTCACCAATAGAAAGCTACATTTCCCGTGAGTAACAGGCTATATTTTATCCCTGTATTTTCACGGGAACGGGAACTACACCTTTTGTTGTTTTACCTTCATGGTAATCGCACAAAGAAGGCTATAGGCTATATATCATCACGCTAAGACCAAAAGGAGCGGACCAGTCATGAAAAATGTGACACAAACGAAGTTGTGTGGACAGCTAGTAGTATAATATAATGTAATTTTAATTTCATACGAAATGGCAAGTAAGTAAGAACTGTTCTGCTATTCATCGCATTACCTGGCGCCGCAATGATTCGAGCTCGTGCAGCAGTCCGCGTAGCTGCGACGCCACGCGCCGCGCGTGCGTCTGCTCGGCGCGCGCGCGCACCAGGTCGCCCCGCTCCTCGTACTGCAATCAACTCCATCTCATCACGACATCACCCACATTTAGCCTCCAGAGGCTCCAGACAAAGTACATTCTATTAGCATATCAACTGTCAAATTCCAATATATAAGGGCAATATCACTTCAAACCACTTGACATTTTGACAGTGTTTGTCAATGCCTTTTATTTTTGATATTTTAATTGCCTTTGCCACACTATGATTGACCGAATATCACTTGTCCTCAGGCACCACATAAAACACTTTTTGTCAAGGCCTTCTATTCTCAGGACTTCTATTTAAATTTTTACTACAGTAAGTCACAAACAGTGATCGGAATAGGTAGATCTAATATACCTAAAGTTAAAAGAACAGAGACAAAAAAACTTTTTACAAAAAAAAAACAACCGACTTAACAGAAAAGTATGATATAACTTTAAATTCGGAAATCGGTGTTTTTGGTTGTTTCTTCGTTATTTGAACACCGACTTCCAAAATTAAAGATATGTAAGTACTTAGAAATGTGTTGAAGTACTTCAACATATTTCCAAATAATATCTTTTTAAAACTATTTTTATTAGGTTCACTCCTTATGTCTGCCGGCAGACAGTTCAATAGGTATGGTATTCGTTTTTTTAGTGTTCTGTCACCAAAGTAAATGGTGACTCTGGGTACATAAGAATAGCATACACGTGTGTTAGGTATGTTAAAAATATCATTGTGCGGCGCGCTAATCGGTCTATCACCACTATGTCAGGCTTATTGGCGACAATAGTCCTATCAGTGATGATAGACCGATCCCAGTAAAACGTGACATGGTCATTTTCGAGGACTGGGTCGGGCACATACTTGTAATACGGTACCTCAGAATTCACAAGTTTGTATTTTAACCCTATTATTGGTGCTGTATACAATTTGATACGTTGTTCTTTTCAAAAATCTAGACACAAAATGAGATATATTTTGAAAACTTTTAGTTTAGAAGAAACAAAATATAATTAAATTTCTACCGAAAAAGTTGTTTCACTATTGGCAACACTGAAAAAGCAGTAGAATCTAAGATGCCGAACCGAACCAACGCGTCTACTCATCGCAAGGTAAGAAAATTCATTTTAAATTTTATTAAACGATAATTTGAAACGAAAGTGATATTATTTGAATAGCTTAGAATATTTTACTAGTTGGTATTCTATTTTGGTTGTTCGAAATTGATTGTAACTATATTTTTATCACTGGTTTTTTCGAGTGTATCAGATCTGATGCATTGCCAGATAACGAATATTATAGATATTTTTGACTATGTATCTAATATGTTACATTGCCAGTGGTGTGTACAGATACATTTATTAAGTTAGTATTTATATTTTTTCATTACAGTGTTTTGGTCAACTAACTATGCAGCAACAAAATAGAGCTCGACAACTTGTGGCTCTTGTACCAAAGCCGGGGGCAAAATCAGATTTGGACGAAAGTGCATCATCGGGAGATGAACTCCAGTATTACGAAGGCCCAGCGAATTCTGACAATAGTTCACCACCGCTCTCATTACCATCTGCGAAGGAAAACCTCCATCTATTATCAGACGACGATACTGAGGTAAATCATATGATTTACCTATGAATTTCGGCGATGAATTTTGGTATAACACTAAAGATGTTGAAGCAGCAATTGCTGCTTCAACAATATATAACCAACCCTTGTTCGCCAAACGTATCTGCAGCTCCAGTTCCATCTACATTGTATCAAGTAAGTTTACCATCTCCACTGGCTTCGTCCCCACAAGTACCTGCACCACTCGTCAATAACTTGATGCGTCGTAACCAGCTTTGTCTCCATTATCACCGGCTACCCGCTCAAGTAGACCTAGAGTTGTCACGGTACGGCGAAGAGTAATACTACCTAAAAGATTAGCACCAAATTGGCGTTGCTGTAAATTTACTGGTTCCGCAGAAGTAGAAGATATTTCATTTGAGCCTCGTGGAGAAAAGAGTGCCATTGAATACTTAAAGCTGTTCTTCTCAGACAACATCGTCTCTCATATAGCACACAGATAAATGGTACGTCTATAAATATAACAGAAGTCAGAAGATGATGTTAAAGACTTTTTGGCAATCCTTTTGAATATGGGAGTCGTTAAAATGTATGCATATACAGTTTATTATATTATTAAAGAAGTTCCAATTACTCAGACGTTATTTACATATTAATGACAATCTTAAAGACGATGGTGATAGATATTACAAAGTGGGGCCAGTTCTTCAAAGAATTCGCGAGAACTGTCTACAGGTAGAAGAAGAGATATCTTCACAAAAGGACAGACGATTTTTTTTTTTTGCCAAAATTGTGAAATACCACTGTGCTTATTGCCCGAACGCAATTGTTTTTTAGAGTACCATTCTAATTAGTAATTAATAACAAAAATAATCTCTTGAGACTGATATGTATACGTACTCGTACGTATACGTATGCTACTGAGAAAACTTGAATTGTTTGGAATTAGAGGAAAAACATAGTTTACTTTGTGACTTAAACTAAAATGGCAGTTGAGAATGCTCGCTCTAATGTCTCGCTGATGGTGGCGCGTGTATTGTATCATTCGGTTCCCTTCAAATGGTTGAGCTAAATGGTGCCGATACACGCGTCATGTTCGTGAACGGGCGCCGTCGGTTGAGACTGGTCACCTCTTAACTGCCATTGACTTGTTTTAATCTTTAAACTTTGAATTGTTTTATAGTTATAGTAACGTGCAGATAGCTTCACCTCTTTCGACTGACCGACGTTGTCAATTCAAAAATGCCTGAAACAAATGCTTTGAGTTTGAGTTTTGAAACTTGAGTGGCATCATAGCTATCTGAACAAGAGACGGCAATGTTTCAGTGTTGAAAATATAGTCAGCGAAGAGCAGGAAATTAATTTTGGGGTCCCGCAAGGAAGCGCACTTGGACCTACACTATATACAGTATAAATGGACGGAATACTCAAACTTACCATCCCAAACGCTGACCTAATTTGTTACGCTAACGACACTGATATTATTCCATGGAATTGATTGGGAAGACACATACGAGAAGGCAGAAGCTGGAGTTATCACGGTCTCCAAATGGCTCAACAGGAATTTGCTCACACTGAACATAAAAAAGACCAAGTAAGTAAATAGCTTTCAGGGAAAAATTGGCAACAAAAATACCATTGTGGAGCTTGAAAATCCATGGTGATTTTAGTAATAGAACACGTAACATTGATGCCCAATGCTTATGCACTGATATTGACAGAGTGGATGACATAAAATCCAGGTATCTTATGTCATCCACTCTGTCAATATCAGTGCAGTCAATATCAGAGTTATAATCGACCCATACCTTTCATTTAAACTGCAGATTAACGACCTTTTTAAACACATACAGAAGCAAAAATATAATATGAGAATGATACGAGACATTGCATCTGTGAATGTAAAAAGACTTGTATATGTATATAGCTCTGAGCCAGTCACTGATACAATATTGCATAGGAATCTTTGGGAGGAGCTGCAAAATCACACCTAAAAACACTCGAAAGAGCACAACGTGCAGTCCTCAAAACACTGCTACACAAGCCATACTGTTTTCCTATAGAAAATCTATATTTGGACTCTACCTTGCTCAACATAAGAACATTATACATACTGTATGTAAAACCAAAGACCCACATCTGAGAAAACGCAAGTTTAAGATTCCTACAGTGGCAGTCAAATCTGCTTATACACAAAGACTCCCACATTATCTTACCTCATTATCATTCTCATGCTTATAATCATGTTACCAAGTAGATCGACATAATGAATCTCACTTGGAAACAAACAGACTGGCTTCCTGGCTGCTAAACATGTCATACGACAAAGCTAAAATAGTAGTTAAGCAAATAAAATAAAACTTGACACTACCACTCACACCCACAGACTTACACTCTCATTTTAATATTCTATCATCTATGTTAGTTCCGGATCGAATTATGCACAAGTAGTCAACAAACATATACGCTGAACAGTGCTGTAGCACTTGGCACTAGCTGTTTACATAAATCAACAAATTATAACAAATTGGTCCACATCCTGAGCCCTGAGCCACCCCAGTCTGCACATCGACTCTGTCACTAAGCACGTCCTCCACCTTTATGAAATGATGAGGTAATCATGGAACCTTGGGCTAAGTGGGTACTGAAAATCATGCAACCTCTTTTTTTTAAAACAGAAATAGGAAATGAATTAATTATTCAATAGCTATTTTACTTTACTAATTTTAGTTGTATTTAAGTAATTATCCAAATTCAGGGACATTAGTCCCGATAAAATATTATGTTATAAGGTGTCACCACTACTTTTTTCGAACTACAGGTATTTTAGCTCTACCTATTCTGATCACTTGACTATATGACAGTTTGATAATTTCAAATTCTACAAAATTTTAATTCAATGGTGAGTAAGTTGTTGTTAGTCAAAAGTGATGGAGCATTATAATCACTTGGACCTAAAATAGCTATTGATAGCAAGCAGCATCAGTGGTGCTCAGCGGGATTGCCAGGTGTATGGAGAACTGGGCAACTCGAGCTGTGTGCTAGTAGGATTTTACTTAAGACATTTATTTTGCCTGGCAGCTTTGGGCACAAAATGTTCCTGATGTGTAATTTCTAGGAAAAGATTGTTGCAGCCATAGAATATTGACTCTTTATATATTATAGGATATAAAGAGTCAATATTCTATGGCTGCAACAAGAAATTAAGGTCAAATATTACCATTTGAGGAAATTTTAATTTACAAACAATTTAAGGATAATGGTTTCTATTCTATCATACGTTAAACTTGCCGTAGAGTTTCTTACTAGCCGCCAATTTTTGAAGATTTTATTTTCTTGTTTATTTGTGTAATAAGCAAATTTATCTATTACGCATTAATATAAGCGTTGTCCAAATATATGAGGCGGAGGACCGACACCACAGAGGCGTAGTCCCCCAGCTAGACAAAGGGTATAGAAATAGAGCAAGACGTTACCTTGATAATATTCGCCTTATGTTGTCGCAGCAGATCCAAAAGATGAGGAATTTCCACCTCGTTGAATTTTGTCAGAGAGAACTCCACTCGCTTCAATGGTAATTTATTATCTTCGTCCATTATGCATTTATTATGATGACAGTACGAAAAATATTCAGTATTTTTGTTTATTTTGAAATCAGTCTACTTTTACGATTCCAACATTTGATAGTGACATTTGTTTGACATTGACGATCATATCAAACGTGATTAAACGTCAATTTGGTACTCGGTCAATGAAAACACATTTTTTACACTGGTAACGCTTGGGCCGCCAGTGGCTGAAAACTATCTCATAATATACTTACTTACTCATTGTATTTCCTTCTTCTCTTTCAATTTAGTATTCTCACAGATTATAATAAATTTCACGTTTTTAATTCACTCCAAACTATTGACACCATTGACACCAACAGCTACTGAGTGTGGTTCATAAACTGTGCTTTAAACTGTCAAATTCCGTGAATTCGTAGTGTCAAATAGGGATGGGCAAGTGAAAAAAATATATCGATATTTATCGTATCGATATTTTTAAACACTATCGATAATTATCGAGTGAGAAATATCGATATATCGATATATCGTCAGTTTTCGCATGATTATTCATACATATTCCCAAAGCAATCAAACTTCGTAATAAACAATAGAAGAAAATAGTATTTTTTATTAATGCTCGAGCCTAAATATATTTTTAAGTTTTGGGATTGATTTATTGAAAAAAAAAAAATCCGAGTATTGTTAGTTGCTTGTTAATTCAAGGTCATATTCGTCTTACACTGATAGTTTAATAGAATTTGTATTTTCGTGCACGCTACTAGTAGTCTAAAATTGCATTACTGCATTTAATAACGATTGTGGCGAGATTCTTAAGTTAACAATACGCGAGGAGCATGCAAGGATAATCTATTGTAATAACATTAAAAACACGCAACCAAAATTGCGTAAAAAAAATATCGAATTTGATACGAATTCGATAGTCTAAACTAAAAATTAAATATCGATATATCGCGACTAAAAATATCGACGATATATATCGATAATTGAATGGAAAAATATCGATATTTCGATATATCGATATTTTTTGCCCATGCCTAGTGTCAAAAATCGTTGATAGAAGTTGCAGTCGATTTTCCGTTTCTTTTGGTGTTTCAGAACCATTGCTATTTAATAAGTTTTTATTTATGCTGGTCAAGTAGTTTTATAGAGCACATTATTGTGTTCGGAGTCTCCATTTAAAAGCGAAAATGGACGTAGACACAGGTAAGTTGGATTTGTGTTTCTAACCTCAATATCATAAAATTATTATTAAGACACAAAAAACAATGTGATACGCCTGAATGTTGCCTATGACTATGATGCCTTATATCGATTTTCGGTATTCTTCGGCTAGCGCTGCTCGTTTGATTATCTTATTACAATAATAAGGATGCAATAGCAATAAATCTTGGATAACGGTCTACCTACTAGGCTACTACAGAACAATGTTTTGTCAACAATCTATCTTTATGACACAGTATTACACTACCATCAAAATGGGAAACCCTCTTATTTAGACGAAAGTAAGAACCAATTAATATGATAGTAGCAATTATGTTTTTATTGTTGGTGTATGTATGATCATTACGGTGCAGTCTCATCAAAAACTAAGAACTTACTGTTTGCTATGTAGTATCAATATTTGCCATGTCTAAGAAGCAACCCTATCTGTATTACAAGCCCATCATACTCAAAAACATTAATTAAAAATACAACCAACTTCTACACAGAGAAAAACCAACCACAATATAACCAAAAAGTACAAAATAACTTTAAATTCGGAACTTGGTGTTTGTGGTTGCGTTTTTGATCACTGACTTCGAATTTAAAGTTATTTTGTACTTTTTGGTTTTATTGTGTAGAAGTCGGTTTTATTTTTTGTAAAATGTTACTTATATCTATCATTACAGGTTTGTACCCAATGCTAGCAATGATAGCACATCTTGCAAACTTCACTTAGTCACATTCCATTGTCCGTGCCACACTTCAACTGTGAGCTGTTGTCTTGTTTGTACAATAGAGCTTGTCTGTGCAGGAGGCAGGCGATCCCACTCCGGCTCGCGCAGCCGCAGCCCCTCGGTGAGTTAGAAAACTAAACTAAAATAAACCCAAATGTAACCTAACAGATGTGATGTAATACAAAGAGCAGAAATATTTTTCCCATACTATATTTTTCACAGGCCACTGTTTATCCTGATAGAAATGATGGCTCCTGCAAGCCTAACTTATACTGTGTTGTTGCTACTAACTATAGTACTATCTGTATCTATTATTATTTATAGGAATATTATAAATATTAATCTTGATTTGGGTTTGATTATTATTATACGCCTCTGAGTTTCTTTTCAGAGTGTATATGCCAAAAGGCATTTCATACAAATTTTCAAGTCACTATTTTTCAAAATGACTGAACCGATTTTAATGCAATTTCACACATATAAGCAAGATACATATATGTATCCTGCTTATATGTGTGAAGTTTCATTAAAATCAGTTCAGTCATTTCGGAAAATAATGACTTGAAAATTTGTATGAAATTCCATACGGCGTACACACTTCAGGATAGTCAGCTAGGAAACACTGGCCTCATTTAGATTACGAGTGATTTTCCTGAAAATATTCACTTGTAAAAGAATTACTGTAACCTAGGTATTTGCAAAAATAAATATCATTAGTAATTTATAGCTTGAAAACAGTATGTGATTGTCAAGATAACTATGTAGCTAAGTATAACGTTTAGTGTATGTTTGCACAGGCGGGCTCTGTGTCCAAGATGTCTCACGATGGCTCCACACATTCAAGACGCAACTCCAGATCAGTATCGCGTTCAAAGTCGCGCTCGCGCTCGAAGTCACGCTCCCATTCAAAGTCCCGTTCTCGGTCCAAGTCTCGCTCGCGGTCCAAGTCACAGTCGAGGTCGAAGTCGCGATCTCGTTCCAAATCGCGGTCTCGCTCTAAGTCGAGCTCGCGGTCTCGCAGCGGCTCTCGCAAGTCAGCGCGCTCCCGCAGCTCTTCACCGGCTAAGTCTCGCTCTCGCTCACGTTCCGGCTCCGGTGCGCGCTCTCGTTCCGGCTCTGGTGCACGCTCTCGCTCCGGCTCCCGTGCTCGCTCTCGCTCCGGCTCCCGTGCTCGCTCTCGCTCCGGTTCTCGTGCACGCTCACGTTCCCGTTCCGGCTCCCGTGCTCGCTCGCGTTCGAGGAGTGGTTCTCGTCCCGGTTCAGCACGCGGCGGGTCACGATCCAAAAGTCGGTCGCGGTCGAAGAGTGGCTCTCCAGCCAAGTCCCGCTCGCGCAGTGGGACGCCGAGGCGCTCCAAGAGTGGCTCGCCATCGCCGCGCAAGTCTAAGTCTCGCAGTAAGTCTGGTTCCCCCGGCAAGATGGAAGTGGACGGCGATGCTGCCGGGGAGCGAGCGCGCTCGAAGTCACAAGGTGAGGCTGTAAGCTTTTACTTAAATGAAATTTTGATCATAGTTATATAGTCAATCTTACCGACTCATGTTAAGTGAATTGTATGAAACCGCAGTAACTTTTGGGTCATAACTCGGTAAGGTATCTTTGTTTTTGTTTTGAACCATTGTGACAGTTTTTGATAATTTCAACTTACAACGAACCTTATCGAAAGCTATAAGTTACGAGGTCGGCTGTACAAAGCAGTGCAATAAAGTCACGTGGATTCTGTTGCTTGTGGCAAGTCCTTATTCTAGTGATGTTACTCGGCCGATTATGATGTTCTGTGATTGCAGAGAAGCGTGCCAGTCGCTCACGATCGAACTCTGCGCCGCGCCGCTCCAAGTCAAAGTCGCACTCGCGCTCGCGATCCAAGTCAAAGTCGCACTCGCGCTCGCGATCCAAGTCAAAGTCACGATCACGATCCAGATCCAAGTCTCTAGACAAAGGTATCAACCGTATATTATGTTGTTGTTGTCTGTTTTCAGTGTAAGTATCACGCCATTACATGTTTGCTTTACTTATGCTTCAGCTCGTAAGAGCAGGATTCGCTCTCGCTCGGGGTCGCGTGCGCGCTCCGGTTCGCGCTCGCGGTCGCGCTCTCGCTCGGGTTCGCGCTCCAAGTCGCGCTCTCGCTCCAAGTCCAAGTCCCGCTCTCGCTCCAAGTCCAAGTCCCGCTCGCGTTCGCGCTCCAAGTCGGGCTCACGGTCGCGCTCCGGCTCGGCCAAATCTCGCTCTAGGTAAGTCTAAAAACTTTTTTCATGGCTACCACTCTGAATTGAACTTGTGTGTGTAATTGTTAAAGTTGTTTCTCCAAAAACAAGGTTTCCATTTGTGTGCAGGTCGCGCTCTCGCTCCAGCTCCCGCTCTGGCTCGCCCTCGCGTCGTGGTAAGCCACTTATCATAAACCTTTCACCAATGAAACTGTCTTTTTTTTGTTGAAGTATGTGAGGAAGCCCGTAAGCGGAATTGTTTTCAGACTTCTCTTCAGATTGTTTGTGTTGACAGAAACCTATTGTTTTCAATAAAAACGGTAGGCGTTTGAAGGCTGAACAGCCGATGATCCAGCGCTACTGTTTGCAGGCAAGAAGCGGCGCGCCGTTCGCCTAGAGTCGGACGACGAAGGCGGCGGCGAGGGCGGCGAGGGCGGCGAGGGCGGGCAGGCGCGCGGACAGGGCTCGCGCTCGGGCTCGCCCGCCGCCCCGCGCGCCGCCGACCAGCCCGCCGTGGACGACTCGTCGGACGACGAGCTGGCGCCCGACTCCAAGTCGGCGGACATGGCGGCCGGCATGTCGGACTTCGAGCTGATGCTGGCGCGCAAGCGCGAGGAGCGCCGCGGGCGCCGCCGCCGCCGCGACATCGACATCATCAACGACAACGACGACCTCATCGCGCAGCTGCTGCAGCAGATGCGCCACGCCGCCGAGGAGGACCGCGACCTCAACAAGCGCAACCAGCCCGCCGTGCGCAAGGTGCCTGTACTACACGAGCACACAGTCTACCACCCAAGTTAACTCTGCACTTCACACGAATTCCCCCTACATCACAGCTACACACTGTGAAATGTACTGTCTCTTAAACGTAGCACATAAATATAAAATTGCTTGCTTTCGTTAATGAACGCACGCCGGCAGGTGTCGATGCTGAAGTCGGCGATGTCGCAGCTCATCAAGAAGGACCTGCAGCTGGCCTTCCTGGAGCACAACGTGCTGAACGTGCTGTGCGACTGGCTGGCGCCCATGCCCAACCGCGCGCTGCCCTGCCTGCTCATCCGCGAGAGCATCCTCAAGCTGCTCATGGACGTGAGTCGCGCGCACGCCCCGTGCCGTGTGCCAGTGTGCCAGTGTGTCAGTGTGTCCGTGTGTCCGTGTGGCGGAGCGTGAGCGCAGCCTTGTGTTGCAGTTCCCGTCCATCGACAAGTCGCTGCTGAAGCAGTCGGGCATCGGCAAGGCGGTCATGTACCTGTACAAGCACCCCAAGGAGACCAAGTCCAACCGCGAGCGTGCCGGCCGCCTCATCTCCGAGTGGGCGCGCCCCATCTTCAACCTCTCCACCGACTTCAAAGGTAAACTTCCGCAAGTCTCATCGACACGTTCCTGTTGAAGCGCGGCCCTGATATTTGTGGATCAACTATTCAACTTCGATATCTATTTAAATTTTGAGATATCTCCTCATATATTCAACCAAATAACTCTGTAAACGGTACTAAATTAAACTCTCAAAATGACTAAAATCTATTAGATTTTTTGATATAAGATACTGAGATGTTTATATTACAGCCAATTGACACATAACATTACTGATTTATGTAACTAAAGTAAAGCTGATAAATGTGTGGTATGCTGTCCGACAGCGATGACGCGCGAGGAGCGGCAGGCGCGCGACGAGGCCATGGCGGGCTCGCGCGCGGGCCAAGCGCCGGCGCCCGCCAAGCGCGCGCGCGCCGACCCCGAGCCCGAGGCTGACAAGTGAGTGTGTGCACGCTAACCGTGTGCTGTCCGACAGCGATGACGCGCGAGGAGCGGCAGGCGCGCGACGAGGCCATGGCGGGCTCGCGCGCGGGCCAAGCGCCGGCGCCCGCCAAGCGCGCGCGCGCCGACCCCGAGCCCGAGGCTGACAAGTGAGTGTGTGCACGCTAACCGTGTGCTGTCCGACAGCGATGACGCGCGAGGAGCGGCAGGCGCGCGACGAGGCCATGGCGGGCTCGCGCGCGGGCCAAGCGCCGGCGCCCGCCAAGCGCGCGCGCGCCGACCCCGAGCCCGAGGCTGACAAGTGAGTGTGTGCACGCTAACCGTGTGCTGTCCGACAGCGATGACGCGCGAGGAGCGGCAGGCGCGCGACGAGGCCATGGCGGGCTCGCGCGCGGGCCAAGCGCCGGCGCCCGCCAAGCGCGCGCGCGCCGACCCCGAGCCCGAGGCTGACAAGTGAGTGTGTGCACGCTAACCGTGTGCTGTCCGACAGCGATGACGCGCGAGGAGCGGCAGGCGCGCGACGAGGCCATGGCGGGCTCGCGCGCGGGCCAAGCGCCGGCGCCCGCCAAGCGCGCGCGCGCCGACCCCGAGCCCGAGGCTGACAAGTGAGTGTGTGCACGCTAACCGTGTGCTGTCCGACAGCGATGACGCGCGAGGAGCGGCAGGCGCGCGACGAGGCCATGGCGGGCTCGCGCGCGGGCCAAGCGCCGGCGCCCGCCAAGCGCGCGCGCGCCGACCCCGAGCCCGAGGCTGACAAGTGAGTGTGTGCACGCTAACCGTGTGCTGTCCGACAGCGATGACGCGCGAGGAGCGGCAGGCGCGCGACGAGGCCATGGCGGGCTCGCGCGCGGGCCAAGCGCCGGCGCCCGCCAAGCGCGCGCGCGCCGACCCCGAGCCCGAGGCTGACAAGTGAGTGTGTGCACGCTAACCGTGTGCTGTCCGACAGCGATGCCGCGCGAGGAGCGGCAGGCGCGCGACGAGGCCATGGCGGGCTCGCGCGCGGGCCAAGCGCCGGCGCCCGCCAAGCGCGCGCGCGCCGACCCCGAGCCCGAGGCTGACAAGTGAGTGTGTGCACGCTAACCGTGTGCTGTCCGACAGCGATTCGACATTCAATTATTCTTCCTCGCTTTTACCCCCCACAACTTTTAAACGGTTCAACCGATTTTCAGCAAACATGTCTAAGAACACTCGCCCGTAACTCACCTTTCATACTAAAATAACTAAATTGAAATCGCTTCATCCGTTCGCGAGCTACGAAGCCACAGACAGACAGACAAACAGACCGACAGACACGTCAAACTTATAACACCCCTCTTTTTTCGTTGAGTTAAAAAGAAAGAGACGCGAAACATGAAAGACATCAACACGGGTTCGTCATAAAGACCGACTGACCAGTATTAGATGTACTCACATAGATTGTGTCAGAGAAAATGACTGTAATTACATTATGGAAATATTAAGACTGTGCCGACCTAAACCGGCGAACGCTGTTTAGGTAAATTTTTCGCTGTATGCGAGTCACGCACACAGCTGCGCACTCACACGTGCGTGGTTGTTGAAAAATAAAACTTGGTAACTTACAATTTAGTAAAATATAGCATCATGTGGATTGTGAGTAAATATAATTCTAGTAGTGTTTTAGTTTTACCTAAGCTTCATTTTTAACCGACTTCTAAAAAAGGAGAAGGTTCTCAATTCGGATGTTTGTATTTTTTTTTTATGTTTGTTCGCGCATAACTCCGTCGCTTATCAACCGATTTGAAAAATTATTTTTTTGTTGGAAAGGGTATACTTCCCAAATGGTCCCATGAAAATTTTATCGAAATCAACCAAGCGGTTTTCGAAAAATCTAAAAAAATATGTACTTTGTCTACTTTGACGACCTCTTAGTTTACTCTGCAAAGGAGCTGTACGTTTTTTACACCATATGATTGGTTCGTTTAGGTGGGGGAGGGGAGGGGGTGTAGGTACCACTAAAAAGTGAAAAATAAAAAACTTTTTACAAAAAAAATACAACCGACTTTTACACAAAAAATCAAAAAAGTGCAAAATAACTTTAATTTCGGAAGTCGGTGTTCAAAAAACGAAAAAGGAACCACAAACACCGAGTTCCGAAATTAAAGTTATTTTGCACTTTTTTGTGTAAAAGTCGGTTGTATTTTTTTTTTGTAAAAAGTTTTTTTTATTGATTTGGTTTGAAATGTAAACAATTTATGTTTATTTATTATTCGATGAAAAATATTTTGCAAAAATTAAAAGAAAGGCATATCAAAATGTATTTTAGGTTTTATGACGATTTGTACAAAACTTCTTTTGAAACAACTCTTTATAAAGTTTTCAATACATTCTAAGTTTAAAAAATATGCCAAAATTATATACATTATAGATAAATAAGAAAAAAAAATAGAACTGTTTTATTGGTATACTATATTGGATCGTATCAAACAGCAAGTGGTGTGACAATAAACACAGTATTTATATTTTCTGAGTTATTATATAATATAAGGGGCATAGATTTTTTTTTTTTTTTTTTTTTTTTTCTGTTCTTATCTGCTATCAGTCAACCCTGACTATGATCAGATGTGTGGAAAGATGCATCACATTTTTACAGAATCAGGACCAATGTCCAGATTCTACTTAATCAGGCAGCACAATATCCGGTTTCTTGAGTCTTTTGGTATGGTTTAGTGTCAATAGTGAATGTGAGAGTGGATTTGGATGGTTGGTTAATCTATCCTTGTATTTCTCTAGATAGCGCTTCGCTTCTTCTAGGACCGTTGGAATTTCCAGGTGCTCATGGATTTCGGAGTTTCGAGCGTACCAGGGCGCCGCTACTAGGACCCTCAGGATGCTGTTTTGACTTCTTTGAATGCACATAATGTTTGATTTGCTTGCCGAAGACCACAATTGAATCCCATATGTCCATATTGGTTTTATGATGGAGCAGTAGATTCTGAGTTTGTTACTCAGGGTGAGTGAAGATTGTCTACCTAGTAGCCAGAGCAAGTTCCTGAATCGGTAGTTTATTTCCGTTCTTTTTTTCTTTAGGTGATCCTTCCATGTCAACCTACGATCCAAGTAGAATCCCAGGTACTTCACACAAGTTGACTGAGGTAGAGTGTCTTGACCCAGTTTGACCGAGGCACAGTTTCCATGTCTGAGTGCAAAGGTGATGTGGTGCGATTTGGGTGCACTTGCCTTTATACGCCATTTGTTTAGCTAGTTATGGGTCCTGTCAAGTTGTTTTTGTAGCTTATTGCTCGCCAATTTGGCATCCGGATCACAGGCCAGGAAAGCAGCGTCATCAGCATAAGTTGCTATAAATACATCAGGGCACTGGGGGATATCGCTAGTAAATATATTGTATAAAACTGGGCCCAGGACAGAGCCCTGGGGCACCCCTGCGAGGCATCTAGCGAGCGAGGATCTAGCGTCTCGTACCTTTACTTGAAATTGTCTATCACACAAGTATGATTTCATTAGTAAGTAAAAAGAATGGGGCAGGAGTAACTTTATCTTGCATAATAAGCCTTTATGCCAAACTCGGTCAAAGGCTTGTTGGACGTCGAGGAATGCTGCCGAGCAATATTCTTTCTTTTCCATGCATTGTCTTATGGTGCGGTAGACTCGGTGGACCTGTTCAACGGTGGAGTGTTGCTCGCGAAATCCGAATTGGTGATCAGGTACAACTTGGTTTTCTCGTAAGTGAGGTATTAGTCTGTTCAGGACGACCCTTTCCCATAACTTCGATAGCACTGGAGTAAGGCTAATAGGTCGGTAAGATGAAACTTCATTTTCCGGCTTTCCTGGCTTGTGGATCATTACGATTTGTGATATTTTCCAGACAGCAGGAACGTAAGAGGATCTGAGAGAGGCATTAATGAGGATGGTTAGAAAGACTAGCCCCTTTCTTGGCAGCTCCTTAAGAGTTTTCGGAGTTATCAGATCGAATCCGGGTGCCTTTTTGGAGTCCATCGTAGATATTAGTCTAGCCAGTTCCCGTGGAGATGTTGGTCGCAGTGGGACACAAAGTTGTATGTCCTGGCTGAGAATAGCATCAATTTCAGGATCATCGGGAGATGCAGATTCGTTCGGCTTGAAGACATTGGCAAAGTGGGATGCAAAAGCTTCAGACTTTTCCTGATCAGTGCGAGCCCAAGAATTTTCTGATCTGATAGGGGGAAAGCATTGCTGAGGTTGTGGTAGATTCTTAGTTGCTTTCCAAAGGGAATGAATTCCCTTTGCTACAGGGGTCATTCTCTCTAGCCTGTCTTGTAGGGCATCATTACTAGATTTCGCAAGAACATCTTTGAGATCCTTAATGGCACGGTTAAGGTTGGTTTTGTCCAGTGCGTTATGTGTTGACTGCCAGATTCTACGCAATCGCCTCTTCTCTGCAATTTTTCTTCGGACTTCGATTGGGGTGGGTGTACTACACGCCGAATGTTTTAGCTCAGGGGTGCTGATCCACGCTGCCACTTGTAGGAGATTAGTGAAGTACAAGCACGCGTCGTCTACGTCTTCAGGGGATTTTAGAGGTATGTTGAGATTAATTTTGTCTTCAAGGTAGTCTCTGAAACTATCCCAATCGGTTTTGTAGTTGTAGAGCATGTCATGATTTGTATTGCCAATTGCAGCCGTTTTACTCAATCTCAGTATGATTGGGGTGTGGTCTGAAGGCCCGTCCAAGCTAGATTCTATTTGAGCGAATTTATGGCATATGTTTTTGGTGACAAAGAAGTCAAGGAGGTCCGGTATTTTATTAACATCTGTAGGCCAGTATGTAGGTTCACCTGTGGACAGAGTTGACATGTTATTTGCAACAATGCATTTTTTGAGTTCACGGCCCCTAGTAACGGTAAGTCTAGAACCCCAATCCGTGTGTTTGGCGTTCCAATCACCACCTGCTATGAATCTATTGCCTTGCTTCTTAAAGAAGTCTGTAAACATTTCCTCAGTGATTTTGTGTCTTGGAGGGCAATATACCGCTGATATGTTAATGAGACCTGAACGATCTTCTACTCTTATAGATGTGGATTGTAGGTGTTCAGTCACGAAAGGTTCCAGTAGGCAGTGTTTGATGGTGTTTTTTACAATGATAGCACTACCACCATGTGCTCGACCGTCCGGATGAGGGGTAAGGTACACACAGAATCCCGGAATCCGTATAGCACTTCTTACAGTTGTGTGTGATTCTGATATCAGGCAAATGTCGATTTTATTTTCTTTTAGGAAAACTTCTAGTTCATTTGTGTTGGGTGCAATGCCATTGATGTTCCATGCTGCTATGACTAAGCAAGTCATTTCGTAAGCTTGGTGACGAGGCTGGTGATTAGACTCACTAAGGAGCCTATTTGTTGAATTAAGAGGTCAATTTTCTCACTCTGCTTGGTCAAGATGACATGTAGTGCCTGGTTCTGTTGTTGGTGGGTTTGTGGCAGGTCATGGGTTGTAGAGTTTAGTCCGGATAAAACTTCTGCATAAGATTTCTCTTGACTGTATCTTGATGCTCGTATGTTGAAAGCAGATGTAGTGGGTGGAGCAGCCGAGGCGTTAGTAGTCGTTGGTGTAATGACCCTTTCTCGTGGGGTGCGGCTTTTGTTTCTCCGAGCCAAGATCTCTTTATAGACCTCACAGCCTTTATAGTTGGCAGGGTGGTCACAAGAGCATAGTGCGCATTTGGCTGGTGTCGTTCTATCTTTCTTTGTGCATTCAGAGGTTTTGTGGCCTTCACCGCATTTCACACATCTATGTGGTCTCATGCAATTGTTCTTTGAGTGCCCATATTGTTGGCATCGCTGACATTGGACAATGCTTTTAGATTTGCGGGGGTCTTCTATTTTAACTTTTTGGTTGAAAATATATTGAATGTTCTTGACCTCGCGATTGTGAATGCTTTGTTTGACATTTGCGAAGAAAGTTGAGGTGGGTTTTTTGTCCGGGCCATAACGAGCGTTAATTATCTCTCCTACGATTTCATTATTGGTGGCTTCGACTGCTTCCCTTATAGCTTGAAGGGGGGTAGTGTAGTGCAAGTCTTTGATAACAAAGCGGTAGCATTTTGCATCTTTTGGTGTGAATGTATGCCCAATGAGTCCATTTTCTCTAATGATATCAATAGTCTTTTTATAGGCTTCTATTGTGTTTATCATAACACGTATGCTGTTCTTGTTGACTATCCGGTATTTAAATTCAGTTGGGCTTATGACCGTCTCAATGAGTTTGCTTAATTCCTTTAGGTCTTCTATCCCATACAATACGATTGGTGGGGGCTTAGCATCTGGCTTCGGCTGGCGAGTTTCATCCTCTGTCAGGTCGATGGGTAGTCCAGCAAACCTGTTTTCTATCTGAGTTGATGCAGGTGGAGGAGACAGCTCCGTGACCTTTCGTTTTTTAGATGATGGCACACGCTGCCAAGAGGGGGGCTGCTTTTCTATAATTGGCATTTGTGAATCAGACGCTGTTTTGGCCGAATTTATCATTGTTGCGCTTGGATTGAGCATTATAGGCACAGTGGCTGTACTACATACTTTGGGCGTAGCCTCAGTGAGTGAATTTGATCTCTGCCTGGTGAAGAGAGACGGATGAAACACTTGTTGCGTCATGGCCTTTTTGCTGCTTGTGACGGCGGTTGCACGCGGTTTCTTAGGTGATACTGGTGGTAGGTATTCATCAGTAATATTTATTTGACTAGGAGCCTGATGATCCACTCCAGTCATATATTTTCTGAGTTATTATATAATATAAGGGGCATAGATGATACTATTACAATTGTACTATAAACTAATCATTATTATTTTTTTACGTTTCCCATTTGTCAATTTTTCAGTTTCAGTTTTTCGTTTATTTGTCTTTGCCCGTGCATTGATTGCTTCTAGGATGTATTCGGGCTCTTTGATTTCCATTCGTCTGTCCAATCTTGAGTCGATTATTTCTGGTAGTAAACATTCGAAATAGAACATTTTCAATTGAGTTTCCAACACAGTCCAAAATGCTTTGTCTTCCTCTATTATTTCTATTTTCATATCGACATCCGTCCAAGCGGCAAATATGCATATTTTTCTTTGCGTGATACGAATCTGACCTTGTGCTTGGTAATACCAATCGTGGTTTTTATTTAAATATACATTACCTCCTCGATCTACATATATTCCAGAAAGTAATTTTTTTCACCTTAATAGCATCATCAATATTTTTGCCCCTAGCAGAATATGGACATTTTATTTCTACAATTTTTGTATATCCAACAAGTCAATCTGGGCTTGCTCCTAAAAATGGAAAAACAATTACATAAGTTTATCATATTAAATCAATTTAAAATAAATCCCTTATATTTTCACCGATTGTCAACTGTTCTACTTATCACATACGTTTGACTGTTCTTCTTCTTGATCATTCGAAGCGATTGATCTAAGATAAAACAAGAAAACACTGTCAATAACATAGATTTGCCGAAACAATTAATATTATATATATATTAATTTTAAACAACAAACAACTTAATAATCTTTAGTATGGCACTAATAATCGCTTTACATTAAATAACAAAAATCTTGTTCGATTCGAAAGGGTCGCAAATCCTAGTGCCTATCGTAAGACGTACGCCGCTCTCAGAACGTTTGTCAGTTCTATTATTGGCGGCCTCAAAGTGACTCGTCGACAATAGATTTGAAAAAATAAATGTAGTTACCTATGGGATTCGTAAATCAGCTAGATTCACGAATCCCATAAATACCTACATTTATTTATTAAAAGACGGATAATTATTAATCTTAAACTAGCAGATGATACGTACCGATTTGAAAGAACATTTTTTTTTAATTGGTTTCTTTTATTTCTATAATACCTCTCCTTTCGCTTTCCCATTTTTCCAAATTATCTAAAACAATATGAATGCTATAAAACTAATGTAAATATACAAATTTTAAACACATTCGATTAACAGAATTGCTTACAAGATAAAATTCATGAAATGATGTAATTAAATTCAAGATATCGAAAATGTCACGTACCTTATTTTTCTATGCAGCAGAATGTGTTTAAAAGGTAATTCGCGATCGATGCGCTCGCTCTGTAAAGTGACGTGCGGTCGCTCTGAGCTCTCATGGACGACTGAATTGTAGGTGGCGGCACAGACACAGTACAAATTTTGTATGGCGAATTCGGAGCGCATTTTGAATAAAAATATATTAAAATCTTCTGGACAATATTATGAAAATATGAGACGCAAATTATTAAGATAACATATTAGAGATTTGCTTGAATTAATATCTACAGAATATTTCTATAGATAAAGATATGAAATCCCCTAAATGCCAGCACGCTTTTTTGTAGATTTTGCTCAACTTCATATGAGTCCATTAGAAAAACTACACCATATTTCATATTTTTGCTTCGCAAACATTGTACACACATTATCCGTGGTAATAATTATGTAAATTTTGATTGTGTAAATAAACTATTTTCGTTCATATCAACTTAACCGCAACTGTCCTTTTGTCGCTTTTTGCTCGGCGCAGTCTTAACTTACCGCTAATATGTTATGCCAAATTATATGCTGGAAATTCGTAGTGTCGATTTTGTTGCCACACCAAAATATTGTACACGAGGCCATAATTTTGTTAATATTTAATCGACTTCAAAAAAAGGAGGAGATTCTCAGTTCGTCTGTATGTATAATATTTTTTTTATGTATGTTCACCGCTATTTCCGTCGGGTTTCAAAATGTTTTTTTTTTTCTTGGATAGATTTCACTTCTGAGGTGGTCCCATTTTCACCAGGTCAAGATCTGATGATGGGATCCAGGAGAAATCGAGGGCAGCCACTGAAAATTGTATGCTCGTATGGTGTTTTTGTTGCGTAATAATCATGTCTTACTCAGGTATATTTCACGGTATGTCACATGACGATCTTCGACGGTTAGATGCGGCACGGCGTCGATATTCTCTTGCGTCACGGCGGTTTTTGGACGACCTTCACGTGGTTTGTCACTGAAGCTGGAGTGCCCACGTTGAAATTCTAAATACCAGCGTTCTACTGTCCTAAGACATGGTGCTGCATCACTGAACACAGAAGTGGTCTCAACAAAGAAGTGGTCTCTCTCACGCATACTTTCCTTTGATTTTTCCAGTTTTACAACCGACTTGTCACCTCTGAATAAACGCTACAATAAAAGTATTCGACCGATGAAAAACTATTGTTATAAAATTAATCAATTAATTACGTGCTTGTGTGCATTATTTGTGCTCAACGCTAGTAATCGTAAACAGTCATGATTTAACGTTGTGTCACATAGTGCCGCGGCTGTGCTAGCTCCCATACAAACACTTTGGAACCCCTTTGAATCCCCTAAGCAGGTAGGTTTGGCTTAGGTTAAGCAACGCTTGCCGAGGTCGGTTTGTGGCTGGGTGACTATCTTAACTAGCGTTGCCAGACGTCCCGTATTTCCCGGGACGTCCCGTATTTTAGGCATAGTTTAAAATGTCCCGGCGGAACTGACTCTGTCCCGTATTTGGACCGTTTTTCATTATGAAATCGATCCAAATATTCACACATGCAAAACATACTGTTTATATTTCTGACTCAGCTCGGTTCGAGCAACTGTGTAGTAAGTTATCTTTGACATAATATTTCAAAGTAGAAGAAATAAATATGGATGTTCGAAGAATCTATATCTATCTTACTTATAATAAATCTGTAGAGAGGTCAATTCTGTACAGTGAATATATTTTCAAAATAACTATCAGGGGGTGATTAGTGATCGATACTGGTGCCAAAAATGCAATCAGTAAAATTTTTGTCTGTCTGTCTGTCTGTCTGTCTGTATGTTCTTTATAGAAACAAAAACTACTCGACCGATTTTAACGAAACTTGGTGCAATTATTCTTCATACTCCTGGGCAGGTTATAGTATACTTTTCATCACGCTACAATCAATAGGAGCAGAGCAGTGAAGGAAAATGTTGGGAAAACGGAAGAAGTTACTCCATTTTTTAAGCATCCGTCGCGTGCGTAGCCTTAATGGTTAAAGTTACATAGAAATCATGTATTACGGAAATGTTCTACATAAAATTATCTAAAAAATATCCCGAAACAGCATGTCTATCTTTTGTCAATTTTAAACCGATCGGGCTGAGAGTTTCAAAATCGGGGGTAAAGTAACTATTCCACGCGGACGAAGTCGCTGGCAGAAGCTAGTTTCAAATAATTTAAAAAAGCCTGGATATTGTTAGCACAACTTCTGATGGCAAGAGTGTGGTGCGATTGAAAAGTGGAAGAAAGTCATCGAAGGGTTTTCGGATACCGAATAATATTTTTAGAATTTTATCAGTATCCTTCGTTTTTAGTATTCCTAGCTTAAACTGTTTTGTGGGTAAGGGTTTTTGCACAGATTACTTAAGTGGACTGATGTAAGAAATAAATGTACCCCTAATTTAATAAAAAAAAGCGTGTTGATGACCGTTTTTAGTTACGATTATAATTGTATTCATTTTTACATATATTTTACAATGAACAAAAATATTTTAAAACTGAGTCGATAGGAATAAAAAAAAAAAACAAAAAAATACACTAAATAATTTTATTTCTTTTTTGTCCCGGGTAAAAACCTGAAATCCCGTATTTGTAGTAGTTGTGTGTTTGTAATGGGTTGTAGAGATCAGTTAGGCTCCACGTTGAATACTGGGATTCAGCTGACTCGAAGCCGACCCAAATATACATAGCTGGGAAAAGATAAGGCAGATGATGGAATGCTGATATTAGAATGTTTGAATGCGCGCAGGGTCGCGCGGCCGGGCGAGAAGGGCTGGGTGGCGCGCGCGCGCGTGCCGCTGCCGTCCAACAAGGACTACGTGTTCCGCCCCAAGTCCACCTGCGAGACCGACATGTCGCGGGTGAGTACGAGCACGCGCGGGCGACTCCACTGCCGCATTCAGCTATGGAAAATACGCGTATATTTTGTTTTTGTTCTGAATTTGATCCTCACTAGCGTTTGGATGATGTAACAGTAAAGGTACGAATAAATGCTGTGTGTGCACGTTTGTATACCTGCGCTTGGCTCTGTTGCAGACGACGAAGAAGAAGATGACGCGCTACGAGAAGCAGATGAAGCGCTTCTTGGACCAGAAGCGCATGAAGTCAGGCTCGCGCCGCGCCGTCGACATCTCCATCGAGGGCCGCAAGATGGCGCTGTGAGCGCGCACTCGACCCGCGCGTGCGCCGCTGCCGTCGGATCGCTCTACACCCCACTACCGTCTGCTAGCGGTTGCGACTGCGTCAACGTCGGAAACTTTCACGAGGGACAACAACGTATCCATGTACTCCAAGTTTCAGTCAATCTCTTCTTTCGATGTAAAGAACCTTCCTTGTCCGTTTTCCCGTGCTCTCTGTTTGTGGCAAGGTTGGCTCGTCTCGGTGGGCTCCTCGTCAGCTCGAATCGCTTATTAAATTGTTTAGAAATTGGAACATATTTGTAAAAAGTACGATAATAAAATGTTGTTACACTCTCAATAGACCAATTTTAGACAAACAAAACTCGTGCCAGAGTGTGTAAGCGGGCGACATAGAATGACTTTTTGTTTTGTTATTTTTTTTTCTGTAAGTAATGAGATTCTATCTGCCTGTGCTTGTTACTGTTTGACAACTTAAGAGTTGAACAAATTGTGACGAAACTTGGCACACGGGTAGACTATGTTCTGGATAAGAAAGTTGACGATTAGCTGTCGTAGTCGCGGGCAGAAGCTAGTACAGTGAACGATCCCGATAGCGCTTGTTGGCCGCCGCGTGTATACAGATATATATATAAGTTTTAGCATAAGGTACTTACTAAGGAACTGAATAAATTAATTATGTGACGAACACTTGTGTTTTTTTGAGCTTGACTCTGCCATGAGTCGCGCACTACCTCAGCGTCATGGTGGCTCGACATAATGCAGACGAACTCTGAATAAAAAAATCCGGTCACCGATATTTTTCTGTTGCTTTGTTTCGCAGATACAATTTTATGGAAGTGTGTACTGTGTGGAACCACGATAACACTGCGCGAGCCTGTGCACTGTGCAGGCGTGTGCCGCGTGTGCGTGAAGTAGTGAATGAAGAAATAAATAAACTAACCTAGCAAATGATCATAATTACGTAAGGTAAAGACCTTAAACCATTATGTATGTCAAAGCACCGCTTTTGGAACGAAGTTATTTATCGCGCGTTGCGAAAGGGGGCTAGACGGAAAAAATTAAGACCAAAAGTTGTAACGATACTTTTTGTGTCACGATTTGGATGGGAGGGGTTAAGCAGCTGTTAGTGAGGTCACGATTTGGATGGGTGTGTTTAGCAACTGTTGGCAAGGTTGCGAAAAGGATGGGTGGATTTAACAGCTGTTAGTGAGCTCTCGATTCACCAAAGACAAAAGGAAAAGGCTAATGATATTAGCTGTGTATGTGTGTATGAATTTATAATTATAAATAGGTAATAATGATTTATTTGCTCAGACAACAATGATCCACAAGTTAGTTACAAGAACTTAAAAAACATATAAATTCATACATATACAACAACATAAGCAAACCAAACTTTAAAAAATTATAGATGATGCATCATTCCTGCCCCACGAACACCTGTATGAAGTTGTTATCATCGATGATTCAAATGTTTGTCCATTAACATCTGATGATTCAAATGTTTGTCCATTAACATCTGATGATTCAAATGTTTGTCCATTAACATCTGATGATTCAAATGTTTGTCCATTAACATCTGATGATTCAAATGTTTGTCCATTAACATCTGATGATTCAAATGTTTGTCCATTAACATCTGATGATTCAAATGTTTGTCCATTAACATCTGATGATTCAAATGTTTGTCCATTAACATCTGATGATTCAAATGTTTGTCCATTAACATCTGATGATTCAAATGTTTGTCCATTAACATCTGATGATTCAAATGTTTGTCCATTAACATCTTCAGAATGCCTTTGCCAAGACTTGACGGCGCTCTTTCTAATAGTGACGCCGTTGTTGATGGTGACAAAGAATTCTCACCATTGCATGGAAGTCGAGAACACGCGCCTGAGCGAACACGTCAGAGGTACTACAGAAACGCGGTGGCCGCAAGAGCATTCTGAAGCTGCGATTGTATTGGACCCTCAGGGGGTCCATTGTATTCTGCGTGTAGCAGTCCCACAAGTCAATCGCGTAGAAAGTCTGGCATACGCCTTACACAACGTTATGTTAACCTCCTTACTACAACACGCGAACCAGCATACTGCCTCTCGCTGCAAGAGCCCTGCGCTCACGTTTGATATCTTCATGATTTTTACTATCATATACTTTGTATATTGCTATACAACGTGTTGTTTTGCATCCTCGTCAAATTCACGGACGTAATTATGCTCATGATTCTCGACCCAAATCAACAATAAAATGAGTAGGTATTTTTTTAATTTATTTTTGCTATTTACGGAAATCCGTGTGAACAAGACGTATTTAAATGCGGCCCGTCTGTTCCTAGCCTTATAACTGCGCTTTCACACACACAAACAAACGCAAAAAATACATCGATCATTCGACAAATTCGTAGGTACCTACCTAATCCCCGCGCACGGCCGCACGCGCCTACCGCCTAGCCGCGCCTCCCCCCGCCCCGCGGCGCGGCCCCTGCCTGATCCAACACTCAACAGCAAAGCAACAGTTTCTTTGATGTCGCCGCCGTGTGCGCGCGTTTTGCGAATTCCTTTCTTCTACATCGTTCAGACGTAGGTACAAAGTGCAGGATGACGGACAATTATTCCAATGTCGAGTTGGTAGAGATGGTCCGCCTTTATGCCATCAGTGGAGACAGCCTACGTGGAGCCATCCGGATGTTCACGGAAATGTTTCCCGATCGGGAACCCCCATCACAGAGCGTCATGCTGGCTGCTACGCAGAGACTACGGGATCATCGGCTCAAGCAAGCAGCAGCGTAGGCCTGCCTGTCGCCTTGCAGGAAGACATCCTGGAATACTTCCAGCGAGAACCACGGGCAAGCACGCGGGAGGCTGGTGACCGCTTTGGAGTGCACCACACCACAGTGTGGCGCCTACTGAAGCGTGAAAGGTTTCTTGACTACTGGATCGGTCGCGGAACTTTTATTTTGTGAGGAGACGTTAAAAAGTTAGTTTAGACGTAAAAAGTGACAAGTGTAACAAAATTACGTGCAAGGATAATTAGTGCTTTCGAGTTTCGACTCTTTAAAAACGAAGGTGTTAGTTTTACGTAGGCTGAAAGAAAACCAGCTACATTGTGGTCGACTCTGCCAAGATTGTGGTGATGGAAACTGAACAATACCTCCGGGTAACATAAGTAGGTAGGTAATTTATTTATTTGTTCATTTTGTAAATAAGTTGTTAGCTTAATCAATTTTATTACCTACCTACTGTAAATAAGTCGATATCAGATTTTTAAGTGAATCAATAATACCTAAGATTCGAAAGTATCACCACTTACTTACACTTAACTAGCACATCTTTCCATTTCCATCAAACGTAGAAAACATTTTTTTTTTCTAGATCGGTTACATACCAACTAAGGTAGGTATTATTGCCGGTCCTAAGCCCGTTAAGTAAGAAGGAAAATATAAGATCAAACGAACTTCGACAAGTGAAGTTCGATCGATATTATATTAATCGCTTCATTCGAAGATATAACATTCACAACGTAGTTCCTCTACCCTACAAGGCAACTTCGCACTTTTTTAAAATTACCCTCGCAAATTTATTTTTCTTTAGTAACTCTTAGCAGTCCTTTCAAACCTCATTCTTTTTAGAGTAAGTGAATCTAGCGAAAACTTCATTTAGGGGAAATAGGGTGGGTGGGTGTTTATATCTTCGAATGAAGCGATTAATATAATATCGATCGAACTTCACTTGTCGAAGTTCGTTTGATCTTATATTATATTGCATCGCTTCATTCTTCAGATATAACATTCACAACGTAGATGTTTAGAGATGAAGTTTTAGCTGTTTTTAGAGTTCAATAATTATACATTGTTTAATCAATTCTTGTTTATTTATTACACTGAGATAATAATACCTTGACAATATTTGAGTTTGTCATCTAATTAGTATTGTTTAGTCTAGAATCAAGTGCTTAAATAATTATTTAGATTACTACATACAATCTTAATGTAATAATAGATCAATATGATTAATCAACCTTATTTAATTTGTGTTTGACGGAAAACAAACAGAACTGGCGAAGGAATTTTCTTCGCGTATGGCCCGACAATAATATTTCGCGAATGTTTGAGAAGCTTCTGTCCAACCAGCCGCCTTCCGGATGGCGTCTATAGAAAGGCCAGCGCGGTGCGCCGTGGACGTGGCGGCATGACGCGTGCTGTGTGCGTTGAATGTCGCCACGTCCACGCCGCTCTCACACAATACTAGTTTTATCCAACGACTGATTGACTGTGCCGTCGCGCCTCTATAGGGTCGTTTAAACGTTAGGAATAAATTAGGTACGTTTTCAGGTCTGATTTCTTTAGTCACTTGAAGGTAATCTTCTAATAACGTAGCCGGGCAAATACCTGGTTTGTCTACAAAGTATGGTAGAAATAATATTGGTTGATCTCGGCCAGGGGCCGATGTTTTTACTATGTCAGTTATGACTATGTCAATGCCTCTGGAAGTTATTTTTATGTTTGAGGTCTTTATTAGTGAGAACGTTTGGACTCTGTGAGCTGTGCAAATAGCTAACAAAATAGCCAGCTTTTTTGTGATTTTCTCCATTGGGAGATTCTTATTTGGAAACCAATTAGAGATAAAGTCGAGTACCACCTGAGGATCCCAAGTGCTCGTGTATTTAGGTAAACACGGTCGCAACTTGTACACTCCTTTCAGTAACCTTTTGATGCAGTCGTCTGTTCCTATACTACTTCCTAGAAGTAGCAATAGGGCAGATCGATGGCTATTTAGGGAGCCATATGATGCTCCCTTATCAAATTGATCGCACAAGAAGGTCATGACCCGTGGAATTGATACCTCAAACATGCTAACATTATTGCATATACAGAATTTCCACCACAGTTTAAAGGTGACATTATATTGCTGTACAGTTTTATTAGACAAAGAGGCTAACATTAAGTCGAGAGCAGTTGAGGGCGTTCCTCGTTGTGTGAACGCAAGCCGGAGAGCACTGCGGCACCCAGGGTAAGCGACTTGTAAAGTGGATGGTGAGTTCTGAAACGGGAAGATAAAAGATCTTTGTTTGCTTTCAGAATAATAATTTCTGACACAAGCATACTTTTTAACGTAGGATACCAAGCTTGTGATGGCCATAAAGGAAATACAAGAATTCCTTTGGCATTGTCTAAAACAATTTTTTGTAAGCATCTTAATATTAAAGAAAATGGCGGAAAGGCATAAAAGAAATTATAGCGCCAGCTAACAGTAAAGGCGTCGACAGTGATAGCATCAGGGTCTGGTCGCCAAGACACATAGCGCTCGCATTTTGCATTGGTGCGAGAAGCGAATAAATCTATATCTGGCTTACCTAATTCTTGTGTTATCAATTGGAATGCTACGTTTGATAATTCCCATTCTGTATCTGTATTAATTTTTCTCGATTGTTCGTCGGCTATAACATTATCGTGTGTATTTATGTAAGATGCAAATAACCAGATATTTCGCCTCTCACACCATTGCCAAATAGATCGAGATAAATCGCTTAAATGTGGAAATTGTATTCCGCCCATACGATTGATATAACTAATGGCTGTCGTATTATCAATACGTAATAATATAACACAATCAGAATAATCACGAACAAACCATTTTAAAGCTAAAAATACCGCTAACAGTTCAAGGTAATTAATATGAAACATCAATTCAGATTTTTTCCAGGCGCCATTTATGCGCTCGTTATTACAACAAGCACCCCAGCCTGTCCTAGACGCAGTGAATATTTCTAATATGAATTCTTGAGCTCTTATGGAGTTGGACGTTATGGAAATATTTTTCGCCCACCAATTCAGATCATCTAAAATTATATTTGGTAACTTAATTTTTGTATCGAAATTGTTATTTATTTTCAATGACAGATATTTCTGTCGTTCTAAGATTTTTGTGTACATCCATCCATATTTTGCTGCAGGGTAAGCAGCGGTAAGAACTCCAATTAATTGAGCAAATTCTCTTAATGTGCAGCTTGGCAAAAGTAAAAATTTATCAACTAACTTAGCAATATGATTGCGTTTTTCATCTGGTAAGGATATCATTAATTTTTTTGAATTATACATGAAGCCTAAGAATTTACAATTCTGTTTTGGTTCCAATGAACTCTTATTATAATTTATTACAAAACCAAGAGATTCTAATAATTTCAAAGTTTCTGTGACGTTATCACGACATTCAGAATAATTATCACCAATACATAGTATATCGTCAAGATATTGGACTGATTTAAAACCCTGGCTCCTAAGATGAGAGACTACCTCTCTCATAATCTTGGTAAAGGTTCTAGGTGCTACAGATAAACCGTACGGCATAGCGTTAAATTCGTACAAAAGCTTTTGTGAGTTATCGTCCTCGAAATAAAATCGTTAGTATTTACGGTGATGTTTTGTGATAGGAATTAAAAGGTATGCTTCTTTCAGGTCTATGGTGGCCATGAAGCCGTTTTGAGGAATTAATTTAGAAACGGTTCTGTAATCTTCCATTTTTTTTTTTTTTTTTTTTTTTTTTTAACTTGTTATAAACTAGTGCTTGACTGCGATCCCACCTGATGGTAAGCAGCGATGCAATCTCTGATGGTAAGGCGCACTAGTTGAAATGGAACTTTGGTATGAACTTGTTTAGTGGTTTTAAATTCAAAATAAAGCGCTTATCACCGTTCGGTTTAGCAGTTAGGAATATTTTTGATATGAATTGATCTTTAGATGATGAACATGTTGATATCGCGCCTAAATCAAGTAACTTTTTGATGGCTAAATTCATGCCCGCTTTTTCTGTCTGTGAAAGACAATTACGAGGTAACATGGTTTGAACCGGAGTTATGGAAAAAGGTATAGAAAAGCCATTACGAATCCATTCGAGAACGATATCATTAGAAGTTATGTTAAGCCAGTGAGTATAAAAATGATGTATTCGTCCAGCATGTACCTGGTCTATTGTTGGGGCTGAGCACGCGTTTTGCTCGTGTTCAAATACCTCGTTTGCGCCGCTGGCTGAGCTTTGCGTACTGCAGGGGCTTGTCTCCTCTGGCCTCCGCGCCCCCCCCTGTTCGACGGGTAACGCGAAGGACCTGGCCAGTTTTCCTGGTAACGAGGTCTTGTGACTGCCGACTGAACTGTGTGTGGTGGTTTTTGAGCCACCGCAGTCTTTTTTATTTGCAGGCCCTGCCTTTCGATAGCTTTTGAAGCTTTGATTTTTTCAGATAGTTTTAATCCGAATAAAGTACTATCCCTTTCATTATCTTTGATAACATTTAGGAATGATTTTTCCAAGCCGGGTGTTACCAGTTTGATACGTGCTTGAGTATCCATATGGTGAAGATGAGTCAAGATACGACAACTGTCACTTAGAATTTTAATTGCCTGAATTTTTTCTTCACCTGTGATGAGAAGGGTCATCGCCCTGTTTACGGCAGTGATCCCTGTACCAAGAAGTTGTTGTGATAACTCCATCTTCTTGTCGCGGTTTCTAGCCATATCCGTTATAGCTGCCGAAATTTCGGCATTAAGATTTGGTGCTTGCAAAAGTGGACAGTTGGAGGGAACAAGATATTCTTTTAATAACTTGTCCTTGACTTCCTTCGGGAGTCCTCTTTTTAAAATGGGCTGCCATCTTTGTGCTAAATTTTCATGGATTTTTTCTCCAAACTCAGGAATGTCGTCAGAGGGCTCCCCTAATGCTGATAGAATTTCTGGGTCGATCTCATGTTCGACAGGAGGTAAGTCGGTCGTTTCCGGTACTCCTGGATCAGAGACTGGTATCTCAGGAACGTTAGTTAGTGGTGGATTAGCGGGCTCCTCCGTTTCGATTTTTTCGGCATCTTTAATAATAAAATAATTTATTTTTAGAATGCAAATACTTTGACAAAAATAATATACCTTCGTTCTATCTCTCGGATAGACCCCAGGCTTTTGTCTTTTTTTTTTTGTTTTTTTTTTTTTTTTTTTTTGCAAAAATGTTTAGCTATCTCACGTGAGATACGCTTATGTTTTGCTTTTATGCCCTCGTGTTGACTCACGGCCAACCCCCAGGCTTGCCACGTTCGGTTTCGAATCAAGGCAACAAAGAGATCTTCAAGGTTATCACAAGGTTGTCACGACATTGTAGCACTTATTCACATAAATTAACATGAGGTACTCACCGTCGACGGCGCCATCACAATCCACATCGGAATCCGAAAATTCTAACACTCGCGCCATACGACGACAATGTTGTCGTTCTTTTTGTTCGAGTTTACGAATCTTTTTGTTATAACGCTCAATCTTATCTTTAGCGCTGCGTTTAGGCATAGTTAACAAGAGAAAGAAAAAACAACTCAATCAAATAATAAAAACCGTTAGTTTTGAAAAAAGGGGACTGATCAGAGAACTCGTGTTTTCGTTGCCTCGCACGGAAAAAGAATGAGGTTTGAAAGGACTGCTAAGAGTTACTAAAGAAAAATAAATTTGCGAGGGTAATTTTAAAAAAGTGCGAAGTTGCCTTGTAGGGTAGAGGAACTACGTTGTGAATGTTATATCTGAAGAATGAAGCGATGCAATATAATTTCAAATCAACCAATTTAATCCACAAATAAAAACAAAATCATTACGAAAACTTTGAATAGCAATAAAGCAAAACTAACATTTTAATAATCATCTGATAACAGGTCATTGAACTTTTCTTTGGCGCACTAAGTAGTATTACTGTCATTAGTAAGATTTCCGTATTCCAATGATGCTTAAAAATGAGTTAATTATCAAGCGAAATTTATGACAATAAAGTAGATGATTTCCGAAATAAAATTAAGTAAAATTATTGCTACTGGTCGCCGTAGGTCATCGCACGATCGCACACGTAGGTACGCGCTAGCATTTCGTAGGTAAGACGTCGACACTCACGCACACAGCTGCATTGTCGCTGTGTGCGTAGGCGCCTGATTCTGTGGTATTCGGGATTTTATTCTGAAATACTGTTAAATTTCAATAACAAAAAAAAGCAGCGCTTATTGGTTATTGACCGGTACCGTACTTTCAATTGATTATTTATGTATTTTATGACAACCTCCTGAAATTTGACGAGGATGCAAAACAACACGTTGTATAAGGAAAGCATAGTTAGAGTGCTTTATTTCTTTGGATGACTATTTTTGCCACTCGGACACAAAACTCTAAAATTTTGTCTCTTAATTTGCGCGTTGACAATAATTCGTTGATGGCATTTGTCTTAGATTCTATATCCAGTTCCTGCTCGACTTCGTGCCTCTCCCGAGCAAAAACTGGACAGTCAAATATTATATGTGGGACCGATTCCCGCACACCCGGCTCGCAGATGCACGATGGGTTCTCCTTACACTTGAAACGATGCAAGTATTCGGAGAACCCTCCGTGTCCCGTCAAAATTTGGGTCAATACCCCGGTCGGGTTAATTTGGCGGACTATTCGGAAGGCGTCGATGGCGTCTGGGAGAAATATCTTAAGTCACTGAGGCTGTTGTTCCGGTTCTATACCTCCGGTTCCATTCGCCAAGCGACCCCATACGGATCTGCCGCTTGACAAATGATACCGGGCAGCGGTCGTAGTCCGGTCTATTTTTGCTGCGCAGTGCCGCCTCCTTAGCGAGGTGGTCTGCGCGTTCATTACCGTCCAGTCCAGCGTGTGCCTTTATCCAGAACAAGGAGACAACTTTGATCTTGGATAGAGCCACATTGAGGTTCGCTCTCGCCTCCACTGCCAGAGCATGGAGGGAACCCTGGTATTTGACCGTCTGCAGTGCCGCCATCGAGTCACTATAGATACCGAAGGTTCCCTCCCTGCGTTGCAGGATTTGGCGCGTGGCTTACGCATATGGCCAGGACTTCTGCCTGGTAGACAGTACTCGGCATGACTGTCCCAAATGGACAGTGCTGCTCCGACTTTGCCCTCGAGTTTGCTGCCGTCGGTGGCCTGGCTGTTGTGGGACTCCACATAGGACTGATCTACCAAGCTCACGAACCCCATGGCCGTATGTTTTGCCGGATGCGGAAGCTCCGCAAATGCCACCAGCCGCTCCACCTCGCGGCCCGCAAGTGACGGCTGAGGTACCCCTCGCTTTGCCTCATACAGAGCGGCTGCCTCCTATATTCGGAGGTCAAGCGGGAGTATCCCAGATTCCCAGCCAACACCAGCGCTGTGAACCCCCGCTGGACTGAATTCAGGAGTTTTTTGAACTCCGACCTTCCTCGCTGCCGGTGCCCAGCCACTAGCTGCGTACAAAATGACTGGCTTGACCGCCGCGGTATAGATACTGCGTATGACCTCAGTGTTGAGACCCCAGCTCACTTTTGCTGGTCTGGACAGTTGGTTATAAAAAATTAGCGCCTTTTTGCAGACGTTGGCACCGTGGGTGTTAAAAGTGAGCTGGTGGTCTATGGTCAGCCCCAGTATTTTGATATCTCTACACACTACAACTCTCCTCGACCACCGGCTCCGGAGCTATAGCTGGCCAAAGTTTTTAAAGATGGCCGCCCAGCTGTCAAAAGCCAAATTTAAATGACTGTAACTCCGCAACCGTTTGTCGCAGCGAAGTGCGGTCTCGGATACGATACCTGGCTTGACTTCCCCTATCCGGCAAAAATAGTTTCAGGGCTGAAAATTTTCAGGTCTTGAAAACGCCTGAAAATGAGCACAAATTGTCCCCCTTACTGTTGTGCTGTTACCAACTGTGAAAATCCCGACTTTCTGGGCCCAATAGTTACGGAGATATTAACTATTATATCCGACAACCCAAAAAACCAAGATGGCGGAAAAGAGCTATTTTGGCCGTTTCTGGGACTGGATCCTCGAACTTTGGGCTCAAGCAGTCGGGCCGAGCTTGAGGAACACTATTCCAATGTCAAAATAATTTTATAACACTTATATTTTAAATAATTTGGAAAAAAGCAGGAAAAAATCAATTACTTTAAAAGTACTAAAGCAAAAATTTTGAAAAAAATATCTAAATTTATGTAAATTATTATTCTACAATATGCTAAAATAAAATTTTGAATTATTGCAATTAAATGTACATTTTTTAACTAAAAACCGAAAATATCACTTTTTTAACTTTATTATGTATAATAAATGTCCAAAAAATTTTGTTCTTACTTCTAATCCTTTCTTCAATTTGGCACGCAACAGGAACAGTAATAAAAAAGTAGGGTCCTGCCTGAAGATTTTTGGGTAGAAAGGGTCAAAGTTCAGGTCTTCTAATGATGATTTCTTCGGTTGTGGTGGGGATAAAAATCCAGTCAAAATGGTTTTCAGCTGGTCTTGGTTAGCTGCATCCGTCATAAATTTATGGAGTCTCTGTGACTTCTGGATCTCTGACCTCGTGGTGACAGTTGAGGTTATAAATTTTTCAATTTCGTGGTTTTCTTCTGAGTGCGTGGGCGAATCGCGTGGTGCCAAAAGATGCGCCTCGGTGTCTTCCACAGTGGGCAGTTTAAATTTCGGCGATATGTCCAGACGCGCCGGAGTTAGAGGGCTCCGAAAAATTTCGTTCACCCAACTTTGGCGGTTTTTCTTGAATAACTTTCCACTGGGAGTTTACACACAAGGCACTTTCACCAACACACGCGCCGCGTTGAGACGCAAATTTTGATGTGAAAAACTTTAACTTTTTTTTTTTTTTGAATTTTTTTTTTTTTAATGCGGAGCAACGTGGTTTTGCGACTGATCTCCGCGACGGACGAGGTTAGGTTAGGTTAGGTTAGGTTAGGTTAGGTTAGGTTAGGTTAGGTTAGGTTTTTTTTTTTTTTTTTTTTTTTTTTTTTTTTTTTTTTTTTAAAATGCTTTTCCCCGTTCATGAGAACAACGGGACCTTGTTGTTCTAATTGTCTCATTTATTCGTGTTCTTGCATTGTTCTCCTTCGCACTTTCAAGCTTCACTCTGTCATTCTTCATTCTTTCATTCTTAACATTCTTAGCCGGGTGGGACTCCCGCTACTGTATCTGTGTTACCATTTATTTACTTTTCTACATTTAGCGTATTTAGAGACACTAATTTATTTTATTAAATAACCTTAAGTGTAGACATTTCCTTTGATTGCTGTATATTTGTTCATATTTATATATTGTATTTTGTGACGCAAATTTATTTTTACTAGCCTTTTGTTTAATCTATTTTTCTAATTTTATTTGCATATGTTCTCTCGTTTAATATGAATATTTTCACTTGTAACTATATTGCATTTGCACATAATTATGCTTCCTTATTCTTATGCTTATATTATTTTCTAGTTACACGCTAATTTATTTTTCTACTTTAACTTTATATTCTTACCTTATATATTTGTTATTTTCTATCTTACATGTCTAATCTTTTTCTTAGATTATTTGTTCTACATTTCTATTTCCTTATTCTATCAATTTTTGTTGGAAAGGGCTTATGCTAGTATTCTAATTGTATTTATATTTCAACACGTTGTTTAGGTTTAGGTTTTACACTGTGGTGGGGTTTTACTATTTTACTCACAATTCTTATTTTTTAAAGGATCAAGTTTAGACTTTCTTAATTAGTTTGTGGACTTGTACTATAGTTATAGGAAAGGGGGAAGAGGGTAGGAGAGAAGGTAGACTGGGGGGGTGAGGTAGGGGGGTGGATTCCTCTCATTTGCTTTTATATATCTATCTAGACTTTGTGGCAATACTATATTTATATACTTAGATATTTAATATGTATTGACATTTCTTAGGCTAATTTTTAACTTTCTGAATTTAAAGGGGACTTTTTGGGATGCTTGCTTGATATTATCATATATGTTTACTATATATTCAATATATCTAGCAAGGGGGGGGGGGTTGGTTCATGCATACGCCGTTGTCGTCCGGGCCAGATAGTCCCATTTCTTGCGGACCGGGCACTCCACGCTGAACGCATTGTGCTCGGTCCTCTGGAGCTTCGAGTGCAAGCAGTTGCAGCACTGCGGTTCGTTGCCTGCGACAAATTCCGCGCATTGGTCGCGCATATGCGGTCCTCCGCAGTGGCTGCACCTGTCTGCACTCTCAGTACAGAATTTTCGGCCGTGCCCAAATGCCAAGCATTTGGTGCATTGGATGAGCGGCGACTGGTCCTCTACCCTGACCCTTTGCAGGTCAAGGTAGAGGGTCCCAGCCTCCGTCATCCTCTGCCACACCTTGGGCCTGACCTGGACGACAACGTGCGCTGTTTTTGGGTTTCTTGTCCTTTTTTTATATTTTACAGCAATTTCTTTTTCTTCCGGGTCTAGGTCTCTAAAAATGTCTTCATTCTGGGAGTGGAGCGCCTTCACCATCTCGTCGTCCCCACTGTCCAAAAAGACATCCTTTAGGACGACGAGCGGGTTTTTATTTTTCATAGGCGCCACTATGAGCCCTTCGCCTCGGCTCTCGATCCTCTCTCGTACTCTGGTCAGTTCCGCTTCCGAGTCACACCCCAAGATTACAGTCTGGTTTTTTGCCTTCCGGACCTTGTTTATTTTAAGGCCGGTTCCCCTGGCATCGACCGCCTTCTTCACCCTGGCGAGCACCTCGTCGGCAGTCTCCTGACTGCCTTCAAGGGTGATCGCCATCGAGTGAAGTGCCGGTCGATGCCCGGGTTTGGCTGCCGTGACGTGAGCGTAAGTCCGCGAGTCTATTTTTGGGTCGCAAGCCACTTCCATTAGGACCTCCTTTATCCCGTCGGTTCTGGTGGCGACTTCACCGGCAACGTCGTCGATCTTACCCTCGAGGACAGCCGCGGCATGACCAACACTCTTCACCCCTTCTGTAGTGTGGTCAATGCTCTCCATGACTATGTCAATCTTGTCGCTGACCTCGACGATCTTATCGACGACCTTGTCGATGATGTCGGAACCGCTGTCGGTGTAGTGGTCGGTCATCTCCTGGAAGTGTCTTGCGACTTTCGTTTCGAGGTCATTGAGCCGCGTCTTTATATTCGTCTCCACGTTTACCAGCTTTTCTATGATGGTCTCCGGTGGTTCGAGAGACGTAAGCGTGGTGTGGGTTTTTAACAGTGGGGCAGTTTTAGGCGCTGTTTCCAGGCTCTTAACTCTCTTACTCAGCTCGAACAGGATCCGCAGGCACTTGTCTGATTGAGTCTCCAGGAAGATCCTTATGTCCCTTCTCATCTGAGGGTAGTCCTTTACTCTGGACGGGATGTCTTCAAATGTCTTCATCACTTCCTGGAGAAGCTTATCATTTGATGAAGCAGTGTAGATGTCGGTCTGCTTCGTGTATGCCTCCATAAGGTCCATGGATCTCCTCTTCCGCTCCGGTCTCCGGATGAAGGTCCTGGCGGCGTCCAGCACCCGTCCAGACGAGCCCGACGGGCTGGGGGTGGTGGTGTGAGCGAGAGCGCCAGAGGCCCCCGCTGACGCCCGTGGCGTTTCGGTTGTTCCCACAAGAGGTCCTCGGACAGCGTCTCCCCTATCGAACTTCAGGGATATCCCCTTCGGCGCTTCGCGTGCTCCAGAGGGTCCCTCACTTCCTGATTGGGCAGACGATGTCGACTCCTGTGGTCCGCTGGCGCTTGCCACTGGCGCTCTCGCTTTCACTGGGGTGCGAATACCGAGAACCATTTTGGAAGTTTTCGTTCCGTTTATATATAGTGTTGTGTGGCTTGTGTGTAAGGGGCACAGCCAGGGAAACGGGGAAAATTGTCAGTATAAAATATAAAATATGGTCTATACCAAAGACGATTTGTCAGTGATTACTGGTCCCTGTATAGGGGGGGCCAGCAAATTAAATGATAAAAGGTCAGTAAACCCTACGGGCAAGTCGAATGACGAATTTTATATAAAAAGGTCCAAAAATTGCACTAAATAGGCTCCTCTGCCCCAAAAAATGGTGCTAGAGTGGTCTAAAAACAAAATAAATTATTGTTAAGGTCCGGGCTTACTGCTGTAGAGCAAAATCGCAAATAAAAATTTTTGGCGAATATCTTTGTCTCCCCTTCCTATAGTAAAAAGGGCGGGTGGGCGGGCAAAATTTTCTACGAGCAAGCGGGTCGTGCGAGGTGTCGGGAGACGCGTCTCGACGCGGGCGAGCTCGCAGCGAGGTTTTCAGCACTACTTTTAGAACAAAAAATTTTGATTATGGTCGAAAAACCTCAAAAAACCACGATTTTTGACGAAAAACCCGAGTTTTCAGCGACCTGGTGGGTTTTAAAATCGCGCACAGCGCAGTAAAACCTAGGTAATGTTGGCGAGAACTGGATTCCGCAAGCAGAAAAGAAATCTATCGTTAGGTTTAGAAGATATAAAATTTTGAAGATTGAAAAATTTTGAAAATAGGGGTAAGTGTTAAATCAAAAACACCCTTGAGGGGAGGTCAATTTTTACGTGACTGTAGGTCAGCGGTCGCCTAGTTAGGACGATCGGGATCGAAAACCGCTTCAAAAACGCACTACAGGAGTCAAAGATATCACGACTTGTGTTTTAGCAATGCTCCCTAAGGTGGATTCTGTTATATGTACCTATGTATGGAATTTAATAAAAATTTGATTATTTTCAGAGTCTACGAGCCAGCGGGGCGTGCGAGGTGTCGGGAGACGCGTCTCGACGCGGGCGAGCTCGCAGCGAGGTTTTCAGCACTACTTTTAGAACAAAAAATTTTGATTATGGTCGAAAAACCTCAAAAAACCACGATTTTTGACGAAAAACCCGAGTTTTCAGCGACCTGGTGGGTTTTAAAATCGCGCACAGCGCAGTAAAACCTAGGTAATGTTGGCGAGAACTGGATTCCGCAAGCAGAAAAGAAATCTATCGTTAGGTTTAGAAGATATAAAATTTTGAAGATTGAAAAATTTTGAAAATAGGGGTAAGTGTTAAATCAAAAACACCCTTGAGGGGAGGTCAATTTTTACGTGACTGTAGGTCAGCGGTCGCCTAGTTAGGACGATCGGGATCGAAAACCGCTTCAAAAACGCACTACAGGAGTCAAAGATATCACGACTTGTGTTTTAGCAATGCTCCCTAAGGTGGATTCTGTTATATGTACCTATGTATGGAATTTAATAAAAATTTGATTATTTTCAGAGTCTACGAGCCAGCGGGGCGTGCGAGGTGTCGGGAGACGCGTCTCGACGCGGGCGAGCTCGCAGCGAGGTTTTCAGCACTACTTTTAGAACAAAAAATTTTGATTATGGTCGAAAAACCTCAAAAAACCACGATTTTTGACGAAAAACCCGAGTTTTCAGCGACCTGGTGGGTTTTAAAATCGCGCACAGCGCAGTAAAACCTAGGTAATGTTGGCGAGAACTGGATTCCGCAAGCAGAAAAGAAATCTATCGTTAGGTTTAGAAGATATAAAATTTTGAAGATTGAAAAATTTTGAAAATAGGGGTAAGTGTTAAATCAAAAACACCCTTGAGGGGAGGTCAATTTTTACGTGACTGTAGGTCAGCGGTCGCCTAGTTAGGACGATCGGGATCGAAAACCGCTTCAAAAACGCACTACAGGAGTCAAAGATATCACGGTTAGGTTAGGTTAGGTTAGGTTAGGTTAGGTTAGGTTAGGTTAGGTTAGGTTAGGTTAGGTTAGGTTAGGTTAGGTTAGGTTAGGTTAGGTTAGGTTAGGTTAGGTTAGGTTAGGTTTTTTTTTTTTTTTTTTTTTTTTTTTTTTTTTTTTTTTTTAATTTGCTTTTCCCCGTTCAAGGTTTCAACGGGACCTTGTTATTCTAAGTTATTCATTTATTCGGTTTTCACGTTCATTCCTCTCGCACTTTGAAGCTTATGCTTATCTTTCTATCGTACTACCTTTACATTCTCACAATTATTCTTCCTAATTTTAACTATTCTTTAAGATCTTTGTATTCTGACTTCCTCATTCATTCGGTTCTCGCATTTATACTTCACACTGTGTCTTCTTTCATACATCCTTTACATTCTCACTATTTTGTCTAATTTTAACTGTTCTTTAAGGTTTTAGTATTCTAACTTACTCATTCATTCAATTCTCGCATTTATTCTTCGCACTGTCTTCTTTCATACATGCTTTATATTCTCGCTATTATGTCTAAATTTTTAATGTACTTTAATTTATAAAATTCTAATTTGCTCTTTCATATTGGTTCTCGCGTTTTTTTCTTCTTCAGAGGTTAGGTTAGGTTAGGTTAGGTTAGGTTAGGTTAGGTTAGGTTAGGTTAGGTTAGGTTAGGTTAGGTTAGGTTAGGTTAGGTTAGGTTTTTTTTTTTTTTTTTTTTTTTTTTTTTGTTTTGGCAGGAGTGGAAAATCCCCACGGACACCTGAACTGTCTCTCGGTCTACTGAGCCGAGAGCCAGTTCAGGTAGTGTCGGACTCGAACCGACTAAAAACCACTCCTGCTCTGCTCGTGTCCCTCTGACATGGTCAGAGACCTTGTTGTGTCAGTTTTTATTTTATTTACACCAAAAAAAGAAAATAAGCTACAATTAAACTAAAAATTTAAATAAAACTAAAAAATTTTGATAACTTTTTTAAAAGTACCGAAACAGGACGGTTATTTTTTTTCTATGCTTGCCGCGTTATATCCTAATTAATATAAGGGAAGCATAGATTGCCCCGTCCTGTTTCTATTAATAACCTTCCCGAAAATTTCTATGCAAAATTCTAACAAGGTCTCCCTAGTTTTCCCATTTTTAAAAATATCCCCAATACCGTCTCGGTTCAGTCCGCTCCCCAGCTCCTGCTCGAGTGTCATCCGCTCCCTTCCGAACGCAGGGCACTCGAACAGGACGTGCGGAACTGACTCCGGCACCCCCGGCTCACAGATGCACGATGGGTTCTCCTTACACTTGAAGCGATGCAAGTATTCGGAGAACCCACCGTGCCCCGTCAGAATTTGGGTCACTACCCCGGTTGGCCTAAGTTTGGTAACTATTTTGAAGGCGTCGATGGCGTCTGGGAGGAAAATCTTTGTTACTGAGGCTGTTGTTCCAGCTCTATACCGTCGGTTCCATTCGTCAAGCGACCCCATACGGATCTGCCGCTTGACGAATGATACCGGGCAGCGGTCGTAGTCCGGTCTCTTCTTGCTGCGCAGTGCCGCCTCCTTAGCGAGGTGGTCCGCGCGCTCGTTTCCGTCCAGTCCAGCGTGTGCCTTTACCCAGAACAAAGAGACAACTTTGCTCTGGGATAGAGCCACATTGAGGTTCGCTCTCGCCTCCACTGCCAGAGCATGGAGGGAACCCTGGTTTGTGACTGTCTGCAGTGCCGCCATCGAGTCACTGTAGATACCGAAGGTTCCCTCCCTGCGTCGCAGGATTTGGCGCGTGGCTTCGCATACGGCCAGGAGTTCTGCCTGGTAGACAGTACAGCAGGTTGGCAGGCTAAGCTTTTGGGCCCTAATCTCGGCAGCACCGTCCCAGATGGACAGTGCTGCTCCGACTTTGCCCTCGAGCTTGCTGCCGTCGGTAAAAATCCGAATGTCCTGGCTGTTGTGGGACTCCACATGAGACTGATCTACCAAGCTCACGAACCCCATGGCCGTATGTTTTGCCGGGTGTGGAAGCTCCGCAAATGCCACCGCCCGTTCCACCTCGCGGCCCGCAAGTGACGGCTGAGGTACCCCTCGCTTTGCCTCGTACAGAGCGGCTGCCTCCTGTATTCGGAGGTCAAGCGGGAGTATCCCAGCCAACACGAGCGCGGCGTTGAGTGACACAGTACGGTAGGACCTGCAGAGCTTCTGAGCGAACCCCCGCTGGACTGAACTCAGGAGTTTTTGCACTCCGACCTTCCTCGCTGCCGGTGCCCAGGCACTGGCTGCGTACAAGATGACCGGCTCGACCGCCGCGGTATAGATGCTGCGAATGACCTCAGTGTTGAGACCCCAGCTCACCTTTGCTGCTCGCGACAACTGTTTGTAAAAGTTCAACGCCTTTTTACAAACATTTGCCGCGTGGCTGTTGAAAGTGAGCTGGTGGTCTATGGTCAGCCCCAGTATTTTTATTTCTTTAGACATGCCAATGTCGACCCCGCCCATGCTCAGGAGCGGGACATCGTGCTTCAGCTTCCTTGTCACTAGCATAGCACAAGTCTTGTGCGGCGCGAACTTCAGCTTGTTCACGATGCCCCACCTCCGAACATACTCGAGGGCGGCATTGGCCTGTCTTTGGATCTCTAGTGCTGTATCCCCGTCGAAGACGAGCACCACGTCGTCGGCAAACGCCTGACAGTAGTCTCCTCGTTCGCCGAGCCCCTTCAACAGGGGATCCAGCACTAGATTCCACAGGATCGGACCTCCAATCGACCCCTGTACACACCCCTTAGTCGTCGCCCTGAGGCACTCCGCTCCAGCGTACCTGACCCGGACACTTCTCTCACTGAGGTAACTGTCGAGTAACCGCCTGATGTTTACCGGACACTTTTCCTCAGCCAGTCTGGTTCTAATAGCCGGCCACCATGCGCTGTCGAAGGCTCCCTCTATATCCAATGACACGACAGTGATCAGCTTCTTGTTTTCCAGCTTGTCTTTGATGTGCCGTATCAGGGTATAGAGAGAGTCCTCCGTGCTTTTCTGGGGCATGAAACCAAACTGGCGAGTACTCAGTCGCGGAATAAGATGCCACTTCAGGCGGGTTACTATCAGCTTTTCGAGAATCTTGCCCAGGACAGGTAGGAGGCCAATGGGCCTGTAGGACTTCGGGGTTGTGTAGGTGTCTTTGCCGGGTTTTCGGAGTATCACCACCGTAGCCACTTTCCAGGCTCCGGGGAAGTGGCCCTGCTCAAGGCACTTGTTGGCCAGTGCAAGGAACACCCCCGGGTCCTGGAGAATGGCCTGTGCGCAGATGTCGGCTGTGAGACCATCTGCCCCCGGTGCCTTCTTCGGGTTGAAGCTTTCCACCGCGGTTTTCAGCTCCAGAAGCGTAAACGGTGGGTCATGGTGCTCATCATGCGTCCACTCGTTTACGCGACTGGCCGCTTCTCGTATCCGACGGTGGTCGGCATCATCTCCGTCTTCCAGGTCTTCGGGGTAGAAGGTCTCTGCCAGCAGCAGAGCCGAATCTTGCGGGTTGAGTGATACTCCGTCCTTCACCAGCGGCAGGTCTTCTTGCCTTTTGGAGGTCCTTCCGATTATCCTATAGATTCCCTCCCAGACGCCCTCGCGATCCTGTTTCCCACAGAACGCCTTCCAGCTCTCCGTTTGCGCGTTTTTGGCGCGGGACTCGTACTTTTCTTTCGCTTGCAGGTACTCATCGACGACTTTTTGTCTCCGAACCTTCGCAGCACATCGTATTCGGCGGCGTTTGGTGTTGACATCTGACATCAGCTCCGCGAGCTCGGTGGACCACCACGGTATTGTAATTGTGTCTTTGTTTTTAATTTTGGGTATTGTCTGGTTTGTAACTTCTACTATTGTGTCTATGTATGTTTTTATTTTATTTTCTAGATCTATTTTATTGTTTATGTGTCCTATTTCTAGGATATTCAACTCACGGACCGCTTGTGATTGTGCCAATTTCTCACGAAATTGGCTCCAATTTGCCTTCCGTGTGTTGAATATCCTAGTGGTCCTATTGATATTTATGCCTTTAGATTTTTTCATGTTAATTCCAAATACAATACCGTTGTGGTCCGAGCTCGTGATGCCTTCGTCAACTACCCAGTCCTCCACCAGTCCCAACATTTCGGTTGTACACGCTGTTATGTCAACGAAACTGGTGAAGGACTTGCCGCCTCTGATGGTGTCGAAGGTCGGAGTGTTGCCGACGTTGAGTATCTGCAAGCCCATTTCCTCCAGAGTCCCTGCCAATTCTTCTCCCCTGCTGTCGACGACAGAGCTGCCCCACCACGTACTTTTTGCGTTGGCGTCACCGCCCACGATCGCCTCGAGCTGTGGCATCTCCTCGCGAATCCGCTTGAGGTGCTCCAGGTATGGCCCTATGGGCTGGTCTGGTTCAAAGTAGAAGGAGACTACTGCGATTTCCCAGGCGCGGGTTCGGATCCTCACCACCACGATGTTGTTGGTGGTGAGTTTCGGACACTGTGTGACGTCCAGGTCATCGTCGAAGACGACGATGGCCGCCTTCACAGTTCCACTTCCTACTTCCGCGCACTGGTAGACTCTCGCTCCTTGGTAGTCTCGCATCCTTTTAATTCCGCCCACATACGGCTCCTGGAGCAGTGCGATAGCAACCCTACGCTCGCTAGCCACGATGAGGAGCTCTTGGGTTGCTAAATTCTTCCTCTGCAGATTCGCTTGGATCACCTTATAGCTCGAGCGACCATCGGGGGCGGCTCCTGGTACAACCGGGACCACCTTAGCAATACGCCACCGACAGGCGCGCCAATGCGTCCCACTTGACGCGGATCGGGCACGCACTGTCGAAGGCGTTGTGGTCCGATTTGGCCAGTTTCGCCAAAACGCAGTTGCGGCATTTAGGCGTCTCTGCCGCCGACAGCAAGGGGCAGTCCACACGCAGGTGGGGGTCACCGCAGTGAACGCAAAGGTCGGCGGGCTCCGTGCACAGTTTGCGGCTATGCCCGTACCGCAGACAGCGCGTGCACTGCACCAGTGGTGACTGGTCCAGTACACGCACCCGCTGCAGGTCTATGTGCACTCGGCCCGCCGTCGTTAGCCTCTGCCATATCGCTGGGGACACCTGCAGGACGATGTGGCAAGTGTGCGGGTTCCGCGTCTTGCGACGGTATCTTGCCGTGATCCTGACATCGTCCGCAGGTATATCCCCAACCAGATGGTGGTTCTGGCGCTTAAGCGCTGCGATGACCTCCACGTCCGTGTGGCAGGAGAGCAAATCCTTTATGATGACGAGGGGGTCTTTATTTTTTACCTCTTCGACCACGAGGTCCCCTGCTCTCTTAATTCGGTCTGCCACCCTCGTCATCTCCTCCCGGGTCTTAAAGCCGACCACGACCTTTTGGTCCCTGGCCTTCCGCAGCCGCTCCACCTGCGTGCCTTCATTTTTGGCGTCTACAGCCGTTCTCAGTTTCGCAACGACCTCTTCACCGGTGTCTTGATCGTTTTTTGACGAAACGACCACCGAGTGAAGAGGCCTCTGCGTATGCTGCCGTGAGCTGGCGACTTCCGCGAATGTCGGCCCCAGGCCAGGGACGTATGCGGGATTGGGAGCTTGTTTTAGCTGCTCCGACAGAGCCCGTGTATGCTCTTGGCATTCTTCCAGCGCCTTGTTGTGCTGCTGGAGGTTTTCCATGAGCTTCTCCACGAGCTCTGTCGGAACAGCTACGCTCGGCGTCAGTTCCATGGGACCTTCGACTCGATGTTCCGGCTCGGTACCTGGTCCTCTGTCGGCCTCTGCCTCTTTCACCAGTTGGTAGAGCCTCTCCACCACTTTGGTGATTTCATCCTTTATCTCCTTCTTAAGGTTTCGAGAGCTCACCAACTGGATCTTTGCCTTAGAGAGGCAGGCCTTGGCTTCCGAGGTTCGGTTGAGATACCGAGCCGGCTGCGAGCAGGGCGGCGAATGGTCCACGGCCCGCTTGTCATCCTTCGATACCGCCGCCTTGGATTTGAGCTTGGGGGGAGAAGTCATGGGGGCCTTCTTGGTGGGGGATGGCGTCTTTAGAGGCTGGACTGCTTTACGCTGATCAGCCTCCCACTCACCAACACTGCGCCTCACCGATGGACCCGCCTGTTCCGTGACTGTACTCCCCGAATCCAACCTCTCCTCCGCGGCCTTGGTCGTCTTAATGGTCGGTGTTCTGAACCCGAACATGTCGCCGGGTAAGGGGGAGTCAATTTAATTTAATTTAAAATAGGGACACAGCAATCTCTGATCCCTGTAAAGGGGGGATCAGGAGAACTAATAATATAAATACAAATCACAATATAATTATTTATTAAAATAGGTAAAAATTTGTGTCAATACGTTAATTAAAATGAATAAAATAAAATAATTTCTGTTAAAATTACTGGTCCCTGTAAAGAGGGGGCCAGCAAGTTAAAGATAAAAGTCAGAACGCCCTGTGGGCGAGTCAAAGTTACAAATTTTTATATTTTAAGTCAAATACACTAAAAAGACTCCTCTGCTCCAGAATCTGGTGCTACAGTGGCCGCAAAACGAAAGAAAAGGTTGTATTGGCCCGGGCTTACCACTGCGGAGCAAAATCAAAGATAAAAATTTTCGACTATATCTTTCTCTACCTTCCCTATATAGAACAGGGTGGGTGGGTGGGCAAAATTTTTTGCGAGCTAGCGTGGCGTGCGAGGTGTCAAAAGACGCGTCTCGGCGCGGGCAAGCTCACTGTAAGGTTTTCAGCACTACTTTTGGAAGAAAAAACTTTAATTGTGGTCAAAAAACCTCAAAAAACCACTATTTTTAATGAAAAAACCGAGTTTTCAGCGACCTGGAAGGGTTTGGTTAGGTTAGGTTAGGTTAGGTTAGGTTAGGTTAGGTTAGGTTAGGTTAGGTTAGGTTAGGTTAGGTTGGGGGACCACCCCACAGTGCTTGCGTCCACGTCGCGTCCCCTGGAAACGACCCAGTTCTGTCACCGTAACGGAGTGGCAGACTGGGATCGGCCAAAGTGCACTGTGCATCGTAGCTCTATTGAACGCCTTGTCACTACGATTTCGCGGGAGGCTATGCCTGCTCCACCGCGGGACGCCCTAGGGCGTTTTTTAAAACCCAAAGGCCCTTCTAAGGGCCAACCAAAAGGCCCTTCTCAGGGCCAACCCAAAGGCCCTTCTCAGGGCCACTCCGACGCATCTGCGTCAGAAGTTAGCCGCGCGCCGTCTGCAGCTAGCTTCAGGACGGTGGAGATGTCAGGCTCGGACAGTGAGTCCGTGGCTAGCGTCTCCGACGCGGAAGAAATCCGGTCGCGGAAGCGCGAATTCCGGAAGGCGACATCCGAGGGTTCCTCGGCTTCTGGCTCGACGGGCAAGTCGAAGCCCAAAAAGGCGGCAACAGCCGCGGACTCGCATCTCGTGGGTCTCGCGGACGCCCAACGCGAGCTAGACCTGGCTCGGCGGACGCTGCACCAGCAGGAGCTGGAAGAGCGCGTTGCTGCCAAGGAGCAGCGTGCTCGTGCTGCTCGAACTAGGTCGGGGTATGGTGCGTCCCGCGTCCTGTACGCGGACCACTCCCTGGCCGAGCTGGAGCGAATGGCGGAGGAGGACGAGGAGGAGATTGTGGAGGTCGCCTCTAAGTCTTCAAACCTGAAGGGCACATTCCAAAAGGCCCTGAAATGTCGTGCTGCGAGTTTGCGCGGCATAGTCGAGGAGCTGGTCAAGAGGACAGCGACCGACGAGACGCGGCAACTGCAGGCGAAGGTCGATCGCCTGCAGTCGGAGGTCAGCCAGCTTCATCAGAAGTTGGCTGACGCCACCGCCCGGCCAGCGGCAGACCCCAGACCTGCGGTGGAAGCCCCCTCCTCCAACCTTGAGGATATAATCCGAAAGGTCGTAATGGAGGAGCGGGCGTTCACTAGAGCCTGCATTGCAGGTATTGAGGACCGGCTCTTGCCGGAACAACGCCTCCGGCCCCCGCTTGCGGCGGACAAGAGGCGTGAAGAGCCGGGGCAGTCCTCAACTAAGGCGGACAAGAGGCGTGAAGAGCCGGGACCGTCCCCACCAGGAGAGGACGCGCTTCTGCCTTCCACCACTCCGGCCAACGATGCAGGTTGGACTGAAGTGGTCAAGAAGGGGAAGGGGAAGGGCAAGGGGAAGGGCAAGGCAACGGCCGCTCCCGCCACCCCCGACGCCGCACCTACCAGCCAGCAGTCGCAGGTAACTGGGAAGGGTAAAAGAAAACGGAGGAGGAGAAATCCCCCTCAGTCGGCAGCCGTCGTGGTGACACTCACCGCGGAGGCTGCGGAAAGAGGGGAGACGTATGCGTCCATTTTAGTGCGGGCGCGTGCCAATGCCGATCCCACCCAACTGGGAATCGGCAAAGTTTCTTGCCGGCGGACCCAAACCGGGGCTCGGATATTCGAGTTCCCGGGTGCGGAGGGCAGTGCCAGCGCCGACCTCTTCGCAGCCAAGCTGCAGGAGGCCGTCGCGGACGTGGCCAAGGTGGCCCGTCCAGTAAAGCTGGCGGCGGTGGAGGTGGCCGACCTTGACGACTCGGTCACTAAAGAGGAGGTGGTGGCCGCGGTTGCAGCCATTGGCGGCTGTAACGTCGCAGCGGTACAAGCCAGGGAAATTAGACCTGGCCGCGGTGGCATGGGCACCATTCGGCTCGAGTGCCCAGTTGCCGCTGCTAAAGCCGTCCTCGACAAGGGCCGGCTTTGCGTAGGCTTCAGCTCGGGTGCAGTCCGAGCACTTGTAGACCAGCCTCTGCGCTGCTACAGGTGCTTCGGTATCGGCCACACCCGAGCCCTCTGTCCGTCCCAGGTCGACAGGACGGACAGTTGCTACCGTTGCGGCAAGGTCGGCCACAAAGCCGTGTCCTGCACGGCCGCCAAGCCACACTGCCTAGTGTGTGCCGCCAGCGGTCGCCCGGCAGACCACGTAATGAAGGGGAGGATGTGCAATCCCCCCACCAAGAGGGGCAAAGCGCAGGCGCCAGTCGGGCCTGCCGCTAGCACGGCTGCGGAGGAGGGGGGTGCGATGACGATTGATGGCTAGAGTCGAGCATCGCATCCTCCAGGCGAACGCCAACCACTGTCGGGCTGCCCAGGATCTGCTGATGCAGACTATGGCCGAGTGGTTGGTGGACTTAGTGGTGGTCGCTGAGCCTTACTCGGTCCCTGCCAATTGGGTAGGCGATCGAGACGGCTTGGTGGCAGTGGTGTCGCGGTCTTCCACGGACTCCCCTCCCCTCTCGCTTTTAGAGAAGGGTCAGGGATACGTGGCCGCCGCGTGGGGAGATTTAGCCCTTGTGGGGGTCTATTTCTCCCCGAACCGCCCTCTCGCAGACTTGGAGAATTTTCTCGAAATCCTCACTGCCGTCGTCGGGAGGGCGGCGCCACGCCAGGTCGTGGTGCTGGGCGACCTCAACGCCAAGTCGGCGGCCTGGGGCAACCCGGCTGCCTCCTGCAACGTCCGGGGACGCGCCGTCGAGTTTTGGTCGGCGTCTTGCGGTGTGACCCTCCTCAACAGGGGGTCGGTCCACACGTGTGTGCGGCAACGCGGAGGTTCGGTGGTTGACGTGTCGTTTGCCACCCCCTTGCTAGCCGCACGCATCGTGAACTGGCGGGTGGAGACGGTGGAGACCATGTCGGACCACAGATATGTGCGGTTCGACATCTCCACCTCGAGTTCTAGCTCCCGGGGGGAGATGGCCCGCTCTGGCAGGTCTCCCTTCCCTCGGTGGGCTCTCACTCGCTTGGACCGGGAGGCAGCCAAGGAGGCGGCCTTCTTGCAGGACTGGCTGTCGCCCCCAGTTGAGGTCCTGGACGTTGACGTCGCAGCCGTGCAGCTCAGGGGATCCCTGACCGAAGTGTGCAACTCCAGCATGCCTCGGTCTCGTCGTCCCCCTCCCCGTCGTGCCGTCTATTGGTGGACGGAGGAGTTGGCGGGGCTCCGTGTCAACTGCGTGGCGGCCAGGAGGGCCTACACGCGGAGCCGACGGCGCAGCGCACGTGATCTGGCAGCCGAGGACCTCCTGTACGCCTCTTACAGAGAGGCGCAGGCGGCCCTCGGGTCGGCTATGTGCGCTGCCAGGGACGCGGCGAACGCCGAGATGCTGGAGAGTCTCGACCGGGATCCCTATGGGAGACCGTACAAGGCGGCGCGGAACAAGTTGCGCCCCCACGGTCCCCCGCTGACCGAGACCCTCGAGCCGGCCCTGCTGGATGGGGTGGTTCGGTCCTTGTTTCCACGCAGGACCGAATTCACCCCACCAACGATGGATCCTCCACAGAGGGAGGCGTCACAGGACGAGGAGGTCCCTCCGGTGACGGCGGAGGAGTTTAGCGCGGGGTTACTCAGCCTCCGCGCAAAGAAGACGCCCAAGTAGCACATGACAGCCGCATAGTGACTTGATTATAGAATTTTGTGACACTCAAGGCTGCTTTAGTTACCTGCTTAAGGGCTGTGTAGCTAACTACACAGCCCTTGTAATTCTAATTTGGGCCCCAAATTAAGCAGCCTTGAGCATTACAGTGACTGGTTAACGGTGGTATAATCATTGAAACAGCTGTACGAGGCCTGTACAATGGCTTATACTGCTATACAACAGCCATTGCAGCCTAAGATTCAGCTACTTTAATTCTCTTCAACAGCTTTTAGATGTTTTGAGGCTTGGCAATAGCTTTTATTAAAGTATAAATAACCAAACAAAAATACTTTCTTATTTAATTTTCTTTTGTGTATTTTGTGACAGGTGACATTTATTGTTTGTTAAAGTGCGCGGGCGGACTATTATTTAAGGTAAGATATTTTTAATAGTTTTCACGTTGGTTTTAAGTGTCCTGTATGTAAATTGAGTTGCGAGTACCACTTTACTGTTAATGTGTATAGGTAATTACATCAAATATTTCACGCGCCATCAGAATAATATCGCTTTAACGAAAATATTTCACAAGATTAAATGGTGTACGAATACTTAATAGATTTATCACTCAAATTATTGCTTTCGAACTTAATGTATTCTATTAGGAAATAAGTGGAAAATATATTGTTTGAATTAAAAGCTATCAAATATCCTTAAAAACTATAAGAAATCATTTGGATATTTAATAACAAATCGTTTCTGTACTGCTAAAATGGCGTTAATTTGTTATCCAGTACAAATTCTCCAGAAATTCTTTTAAAAAGTTATTTGCTGTACAGTGGTGTTACCAAGTCAATGTACCAGCTTCTAGCATTATAATGGCTGGAGAAAGGATTTTAATTATCTTTCTTACTGTGTACTGGTATAAATATAGAGCATACAGTAGCTTTTCAGGGATAAAGAAATCTCGACAGAAAACCATTTCAATATGTACATTGTTTGGCTTTCGAAATACCCTTGCAAGCCCAGTAGTTAGGTAATTTTGCGCATCCTTCTCTTTTTTTAATTTAGTTTAGAACAGCGCTATCCATGTCATTTCGTCAAAACAACCGAAAAATATTTTGCTTTTCCCTTTTCGTATTATATTATGATTGTTAATTAGTTAATTATTGTTTTCAGGAATAATAATGCCGTTTAAAATAATCAAAACCGTTGAAAAAGGAAAAGAAAGATTATAGAGAAGGAGAAGAAAAGTGGTTGGGAGCATTTCATTTTTCATAATGGCATTCGTAATTATGTTGTATTTTCACAAATTATGTTTCATATTGATTAAAAAACAGTATTTACAAATTTATACAATGATTTTTTATTTTTCTTATCATCCTTAATAAGATTGTATCTTTGCTAAATTTTGAAAATAAATTTTGGGGAAACTTTTATTATCCTTGGTCATGAAAAGCACCTCCTTTCGATCAGTACCTAGCACAACATTCACTGAGTCTTTTTGCTACCTGCGAAAGTGGTGTGCTACCTCTTCGCAACATCATTTTAATCAAATGCAATTTATTTTCAAAAGGATAGGCACACAAATCTATTTGTGCGGAACCCTATGCGTAAATGACACTGGCTTGTAAACATCAACTGCATCAGTACTGCTCCTTTGCAATTCGTCCATAGAAGCTTCAGCGTATTCTTTTAACAGTTTTCTTTTTACTCCACTTTTCATTTTTTATTTAAAGTGTATTATTAAAACATACGTAGTATAGCTCTTGAAATCGCTTCGCACATTATGCAAAAATAAATCAAATTTGACGTAATTTAAACACCAATAATCTAGATTTACTCTTAAATAACGCTGAAAGCTGTATAATAACTGTCAGCTACACTTTATGCATTGGCATTAGGATGGAGTACTCCTATTCCAATTTACAACTCAGGGTGTTTAATTATTCTCTTATAAATCTAACAGCATTTGTAGAAATTCCTTATACACTTTTAACCAGCCATTAACAAGCTCGTTGAAGTAGAATTACAATAGAATTAGTGTATACCAATTAAAAGCTAGTGGCATTATTCAATGTTTTAATGCAGCCCGCAGCATTACAAGAGAGGTGAATTTTACGTATTAACCAGCCGTTAACAAGCTTTGGGCTTCTAGACCAGCTAGTAGTATCTCAAACAGCCAAAAGCTGGACTAGAGCATTTTAAAATTCTACTTAAATGTTTTTAGTATACTTTTTCGCCACTATCAAGTCATTAGTCAGCTATGCTGTTTAATAGTGTATAATCTTTCCTTAATACAGTCTAAAGACTCACCCTATCCTTTAGTACAGCTGTATAAAAGCTGTAGACTGTAATGTAGCTTATTTATGACCTAATTCATCGCTAAAGTGCTACTTGGGCGGCCCCTGGACCGGACGGCGTTCCAGCACGGGTGGTAGCCATAGCTGCCGCTCAAATGGAGGACAGGTTTCGGGACCTTTTCAGCGCGTGCCTTACCGCTGGCAGGTTCCCGAAGCCCTGGAAGGAGGGGCAGCTATGCCTACTTCGCAAGGAGGGACGTCCGGTCGATTCCCCCTCGGCATACCGGCCTATCGTTCTGCTCGATGAGGTCGGTAAATTGTTCGAGGGGATCATCGCCAGTCGGCTGAACAGCCACCTGCGGAGGGTCGGCCCGGACCTGTCGGACGCCCAGTTTGGTTTCCGACAGGGTCAGTCGACCATCGATGCGCTGGCCCTACTCAAGGGTCAGGTGAAGGGGGCGTTTGAGGCGGGGGACGGAGTGCTGGCGGTGTCATTCGACATAGCCAACGCCTTCAACTCCGTTCCCCACTCGACGATATTGGAGGCGCTCCGGTATCATGGAGTGCCCCAGTACTTGAGGGACCTGCTGGCCGACTACTTGGAGGACCGCAAGGTCCTCCTTGTAGACAAATCGGCCACTCTGAGGCGGTACGGCGCAGAGTCCGGTGTTCCACAGGGGTCGGTGCTAGGCCCTCCTTTGTGGAACATCGGATTCGATTGGCTCCTGCGGGGAGCCCTGCTCCAGGGCACGAGTGTCATCTGCTACGCGGATGACACTCTCCTCACTGCCCGGGGCAGGAACTTCAGGGAGGCGGCCTGTCTGGCCTCGGCCGGCGGATCGTTGGTCGCAGGAAGGATCCGCCGCTTGGGGTTGAAGGTGGCGCTGAACAAGACCGAGGCCGTGTTCTTCCACGGGCCTCGGCAGCGCTGCCCTCCGGATGCCCACATCGTTGTGGAGGGCACTAGGGTGGACGTACAGACTCAGATGAAGTATCTGGGTCTGGTACTTGATAGCAGGTGGCGCTTCGGCCCACATTTCAGCGGGCTGTCGACGCGCCTGTTGAAAGCCGCGGACGCGCTGTCATGGCTCCTGCCGAACCTGGGGGGGCCTGGTGCGCTATGCCGGCGCCTGTATAGTGGCATCCTGCGGAGCATGGCCCTATACGGCGCCCCCATATGGGAGGAGTCCCTACACAGGAGGGAGAACGCGACGGCGATCCGCAGGCCACAAAGGGCCATTGCACTGCGGGTTGCGAGGGCCTATCGTTCGGTAGGCTTTTCGGCGGCGTGCGCTCTGGCCAGCACCCCTCCTTGGGAGTTGGAGGCGTGGGTGCTCGCCAGAGTGTACGAATGGACGGCGCGCCGGAAAGCGCTCGGGGAGCGCCCCGTCGCGGAAGAGAGGGAGGCCGTGCGGAGGGAGGCGAGGGACGCCATTGTGGTCCACTGGACGCAGGACCTCGCCGCCGCCAACTTTGGCCGCCGTACCCTGGACGCACTCGGTCCGGTCCTGCAAGACTGGCTTGAGAGGCGACACGGCTTCCTCTCCTTCCGTCTGGTGCAGGTGCTGTCGGGACACGGCTGTTTTGGCTCGTACCTGCACCGGATCGGGAGGGAGGAGACTGCGGCGTGCCACGACTGCGGCGCCGCGGAAGACAATGCGCAGCACACTCTCGAGGTGTGCCCAGCTTGGTCCGAGCGGCGCCGTAGTCTCATCGCGGAGATCGGACAGGACCTCTCGCTCCCCGGCGTGGTCAAATCTATGCTGGAGAGCGAGGAGTCCTGGGCAGCGGTCGCCTCCTTCTGCGAGGATGTCATCTCGCAAAAGGAGGCGGCGGAGCGCGCGCGTGAGGAAGACCCTCTCGCTGCACCGCTCCGAAGACGAAGGAGAGGTCGGAGAAGAGGTCGTTTTCTCCCTCCTCCTGGTGGTGACGGGCGGGCGACCGGCACGGGGGTGCCTCCGCCCGCATTGCACTCGTCACCGCCTTCGTCCGTCATTCCCGGCCCTCTCCCTACGGGGAGGGCGTGATGGGTTGGGTGGGTGTTCGTCGGAGGAGGACTGGACGCAAAGGCTGCGCCGGTCTCCCAGTCCCCCTCCAGTAAGACGATGCGGGAATGCCGCTGGGTCGTTTTAGTGGGTATACCGGGCTTAGCTCGGGGAGTCCCACATAGCCCCCCGCTCCCCCGAGCGGGAGGTATGCGTAACGCATTTTTTCCCAGCGCAAAAAAAAAAAAAAAAAAAAAAAAAAAAAAAAAAAAAAAAGGTTAGGTTAGGTTAGGTTAGGTTAGGTTTTTTTTTTTTTTTTTTGTTTGGGCAGGAGTGGGAAATCCTCATGGACGCCTCGACTGCCTCGCTATGTGAGACAGTCGAGGCAGTGCCGGACTCTTACCGGCTAAAACCCACTCCTGCCTTTCAAAAGGCCCCCTGCCGTGCCAGAACGCAGGGACGTTGTTTGGTCTGTAGATTTTGTTTATTACCTTTAAATTAGTTATCACATTAAAAATTTTTATTCCAATTTTTTAATAAAGCATAAATAATTCCTATTAATTAATTCAATAATAATTCATAAATAATTCAATAATAAATAATTCCTAATAATAAATAATTCCTATTAATAAATAATTCCTAATAATAAATAATTCCAAATAATAAATAATTCCTAATAACAAATAATTCCTAATAATAAATAATTCCTGTATAATTTACATTCAATAACTAATTACAATGTCAGTTAAAACAGAGTGCCATTTAAATTCGATTATGTTTTATTCCGTTTGTTTACTGACTTTACAATTTTGGTAATAAACTGAATAAATAATTCTCTATGTTTTCTATTTTTCATTATAAGACTCAGATTTTCTACGTTTATCCTGTCGCCGATCTCGGATTCCAGGTCATGTCTCAGGACGGCATATACCGGGCAGTCCGTCAGGAGGTGGAGGACTGTCTCCTGCTTGTCGGGGTCGCATGCGCACGCCGGGTTCTCCTTGCACTTGAAACGAGTCAGGTATTCGGAGAACCCGCCGTGGCCTGTAAGGGCTTGGGTCAGCTCTTTGGTGGTCTCCATCTTGCGCACCGTCCTGTACGCAGCGATCGCGCACGGAAAGAACTTCTTCGTGGTGGCCGCCGTTTCTCCTGTACAATACCTCCGGTTCCATTCGCCCAGCGTTTCCATTCGGATCATACGCTTGACGAATGAAACCGGGCATTTGTCGTAGTCGGGTTTCCGCTTCGACCTCAGGGCAGCCTCCTTCGCGAGCGAGTCGGCTCTCTCGTTACCCTCCAGCCCCGCATGAGCTTTCACCCAGAACAGGGAGACGCTCTTGTTCTGGGATTTGCTGCGGCGGATGGCGTCCCTTGTTTCAACTGCAAGGGCATGGAGGGCTTCGGGGTTCACGACTGTTTGGAGTGCTGCCATGGAGTCGCTGTAAATAGCGAACGCCGTCTCGGACCTTCGGAGGACTTCCTTTGCTGCCTTGCAGAGGGCGAAAAGCTCGGCCTGGTAGACGGTGCTGTAAGACGGCAGAGCAAGCCTGAGGGCCCCGGTCTCCACATCATCGGTCCACACCGACAGTGCGGCGCCGACTTTGCCCTCAATTTTGCTGCCGTCTGTGAAGATACGCACCGCATAGTTGCGGTGCTCATTAAATTGTTCCTCGTCTACCAGGCGTCGCAGTGCAATAGCCCTCTGCTCAGCCGGATGCGGCATTTCAAGCGCCGATACCACGCGCTCGATCTCCCGGTCTCCCAGCGCTGGATGGGATACGCCTCTCTTGGCCTCGTAGAGCGAGGCTGCTTCCAGGATTCGCAGGTCAAGAGGGAGTATTCCAGCCAGCACCAGTGCTGAGTTCAGGGAGACCGTGCGGTAGGCTCGGCACAGTTTCTGCGCGAAGCTCCTCTGGACGGCGTTCAGCTTTTTCTGCACCCCGACTTTCTTAGCGGCCGGCGACCACGCGCTCGCTGCGTACAGTATTATGGGCTCCACTGCGGCCGTGTATATGCAGCGGATAATCTCTGGATGGAGACCCCAACTGACCCTAGCAGCCCGCGACAGCTGCTTGTAAATGCCGACGGCTCGGGCACAGACGTTTGCGACGTGGGTGTTAAATGTCAACTTGTGGTCGATGGTGAGACCGAGCAGCTTGATTTCGTTAGACATGCCAATGTCTACCCCGCCCATTTTGAGACGTGGGGTGTCATGCTTCAGTTTCCGCGTGACCAGCATTGCCTTCGTCTTATGCGGCGCAAACCGAAGCTTATTTGTGACACCCCACGCTCGCACATACTCGAGGGCGACATTGGCATCTCTCTGGATTTCAAGTGCAGTCTCTCCATCGAACACAAGGACAATATCGTCAGCAAACGCCTGGCAGTATACACCCATCGACTCTAGGTCCTTCAGCAGAGGATCCAGCAGAACGTTCCAAATTATGGGACCACCGATAGACCCCTGGACGCATCCTTTCTCGGTCCTGGATTTGTACTCCGCTCCCGCATACCTGACTCTCACCACCCTCTCGGACAAGTAGCTGTCCATGACCCGTCTCAAGTTTACAGGACACTTTTCCTCAGCCAGACGAACTCGTATGGCTGGCCACCATGCGCTGTCGAAAGCTCCCTCTATATCCAGGGACACAACCGTGACAATCCTTTTTGCATAAAGTCTGCCACGTATGTGTCCCATAAGCGTATAGAGGGAGTCCTCGGTGCTTCGCTGGGGCATAAAGCCGTACTGGCGAGTACTCATCCTGGGGAGCAAGTAAAACTTGAGTCGGGCCACGATCATCTTTTCAAAGATCTTGCCGAGGACAGGCAGTAGCCCAATCGGCCTGTACGATTTTGGGGTGGTGTAGTCGTCTTTAGCGGGTTTGCGGAGCACAACGACGGTTGCCTCTTTCCAGGACCGTGGAAAGTATCCATGCGCCAGGCACTTGTTTACCAAGCACAGAACTAAGTCTGGGTCTTGGCGGATCGCGGTTAGGTTAGGTTAGGTTAGGTTAGGTTAGGTTAGGTTAGGTTAGGTTAGGTTAGGTTAGGTTAGGTTAGGTTGGGGGACCACCCCACAGTGCTTGCGTCCACGTCGCGTCCCCTGGAAACGACCCAGTTCTGTCACCGTAACGGAGTGGCAGACTGGGATCGGCCAAAGTGCACTGTGCATCGTAGCTCTTTTGAACGCCTTGTCACTACGATTTCGCGGGAGGCTATGCCTGCTCCACCGCGGGACGCCCTAGGGCGTTTTTTAAAACCCAAAGGCCCTTCTAAGGGCCAACCAAAAGGCCCTTCTCAGAGCCAAACCAAAGGCCCTTCTCAGGGCCACTCCGACGCTTCTGCGTCAGAGGCTAGCCGCGCGCCGTCTGCAGCTAGCTTCAGGGCGGTCGAGACGTCAGACTCGGAGAGCGAGTCCCTGGCCAGCGTCTCCGATGCGGGTGAAGTCCGGTCGCGAAAGCGCGAGTTTCGGAAGGTGGCATCCGAGGGTTCCTCGGGCTCGGGCTCGACGGGCAAGTCGAAGCCCAAAAAGGCGGCATCAGCCGCGGACTCGCATCTCGTGGGTCTCGCGGACGCCCAACGCGAGCTAGACCTGGCTCGGCGGACGCTGCACCAGCAGGAGCTGGAAGAGCGCGTTGCTGCCAAGGAGCAGCGTGCTCGTGCTGCTCGGACCAGGTCTGGGTACGGTGCGTCTCGCGTTTTGTACGCGGACCACTCTCTGGCCGAGCTGGAGCGGATGGCGGAGGAGGACGAAGAAGAGATCGTGGAGGTCGCCTCTAAGTCCTCCAACCTGAAGGGCACGTTTCAGAAGGCCCTTAAATGCCGTGCTGCGAGCCTGCGCGGCATAGTCGAGGAGCTGGTCAAGAGGACAGCGACCGACGAGACGCGGCAACTGCAGGCGAAGGTCGATCGCCTGCAATCGGAGGTCAGCCAGCTTCATCAGAAGCTAGCCGAAGCCACCGCTCCAAGCGCGGTCCCTAGACCTGCGGTGGAAGCCCCCTCCTCCAACCTTGAGGATATAATCCGAAAGGTCGTAATGGAGGAGCGGGCGTTCACGAGAGCCTGCATCGCAGGCATAGAGGACCGGCTCTTGCCGGAACAACGCCTCCGGCCCCCGCTTGCGGCGGACAAGAGGCGTGAAGAGCCGGGGCCGTCCTCAACTGCAGCGGACCAGAGGCGTGAAGAGCCGACGCCGTCCCCACCAGGAGAGGATGCGCTTCTCCCTTCCACCACTCCGGCCAACGATGCAGGTTGGACTGAAGTGGTCGGGAAGGGGAAGGGCAAGGGGAAGGGCAAAGGGAAGGGCAAGGCAACGGCCGCTCCCCCCACCCCCAACGCCGCGCCTCCCAGCCAGTCGCAGGTGACTGGGCAGGGAAAGGGGAAGAGGAAACGGAGGAGGAAAAACCCCCCACAGTCCGCAGCCGTCGTAGTGACCCTCACCGCGGAGGCTGCGGAAAGAGGGGAGACGTACGCGTCCATTTTGGTGCGGGCGCGTGCCAATGCCGATCCCACCCAACTGGGGATCGGCAAAGTCTCTTGCCGGCGGACCCAAACCGGGGCTCGAATTTTCGAGTTCCCGGGGGCAGAGGGCAGCGCCAGCGCCGACCTCTTCGCAGCCAAGCTGCAGGAGGCCGTCGCTGACGTGGCCAAGGTGGCCCGACCAGTAAAGCTGGCGGCGGTGGAGGTGGCCGACCTTGACGACTCGGTCACGAAAGAGGAGGTGGTGGCCGCGGTCGCAGCCATTGGCGGCTGTAACGTCGCAGCGGTACAAGCCAGGGAAATGAGACCTGGCCGCGGTGGCATGGGCACTATTCGGCTCGAGTGCCCAGTCGCTGCTGCTAAAGCTGTCCTTGACAAGGGACGGCTCTGCGTAGGCTTCAGCTCGGGTGCAGTCCGAGCACTTGTAGACCAGCCTCTGCGCTGCTACAGGTGCTTCGGTATCGGCCACACCCGAGCCCTCTGTCCGTCCCAGGTCGACAGGACGGACAGTTGCTACCGTTGCGGCAAGGTCGGCCACAAAGCCGTGTCCTGCACTGCCGCCAAGCCACACTGCCTAGTGTGTGCCGCCAGCGGCCGCCCGGCAGACCACATGATGAAGGGGAGGATGTGCAATCCCCCCGCCAAGAAGGGCAAAGCGCAGGCGCCAGTCGGGCCTGCCGCTAGCACGGCTGCGGAGGAGGGGGGTGCGATGACTATTGATGGATAGAGTCGAGCATCGCATCCTCCAGGCGAACGCCAACCACTGCCGGGCTGCCCAGGATCTGCTGATGCAGACCATGGCCGAGTGGTTGGTGGACTTGGTGGTGGTCGCTGAGCCTTACTCGGTCCCTGCCAATTGGGTAGGCGATCGAGACGGCTTGGTGGCAGTGGTGTCGCGGTCCTCCACGGACTCCCCTCCCCTCTCGCTTTTAGAGAAGGGTCAGGGATACGTGGCCGCCGCGTGGGGAGATTTAGCCCTTGTGGGGGTCTATTTCTCCCCGAACCGCCCTCTCGCAGACTTTGAGAATTTTCTCGAAATCCTCACTGCCGTCGTCGGGAGGGCGGCGCCACGCCAGGTCGTGGTGCTGGGCGACCTCAACGCCAAGTCGGCGGCCTGGGGCAACCCGGCTGCCTCCTGCAACGTCCGGGGACGCGCCGTCGAGTTTTGGTCGGCGTCTTGCGGGGTAACCCTCCTCAACAGGGGGTCGGTCCACACGTGTGTGCGGCAACGCGGAGGTTCGGTGGTTGACGTGTCGTTTGCCACCCCCTTGCTAGCCGCACGCATCGTGAACTGGCGGGTGGAGACGGTGGAGACCATGTCGGACCACAGATATGTGCGGTTCGACATCTCCACCTCGAGTTCGAGCTCCCGGGGGGAGATGGCCCGCTCTGGCAGGTCTCCCTTCCCTCGGTGGGCTCTCACTCGGTTGGACCGGGAGGCAGCCAAGGAGGCGGCCTTCCTGCAGGACTGGCTGTCGCCCCCTGTTGAGGTCCTGGACGTCGACGTCGCAGCCGTGCAGCTCAGGGGATCCCTGACCGAGGTGTGCAACTCCAGCATGCCTCGGTCTCGCCGTCCCCCTCCCCGTCGTGCCGTTTATTGGTGGACGGAAGAGTTGGCGGGGCTCCGTGCCAACTGCGTGGCGGCCAGGAGGGCCTACACGCGGAGCCGACGGCGCAGCGCACGTGATCTGGCAGCCGAGGACCTCCTGTACGCCTCTTACAGAGAGGCGCAGGCGGCCCTCGGGTCGGCTATGTGCGCTGCCAGAGACGCGGCGAACGCCGAGATGCTGGAGAGTCTCGACCGGGATCCCTATGGGAGACCGTACAAGGCGGCGCGGAACAAGTTGCGCCCCCACGGTCCCCCGCTGACCGAGACCCTCGAGCCGGCCCTGCTGGATGGGGTGGTTCGGTCCTTGTTTCCACGCAGGACCGAATTCACCCCACCAACGATGGATCCTCCACAGAGGGAGGCGTCACAGGATGAGGAGGTCCCTCCGGTGACGGCGGAGGAATTTAGCGCGGGGTTGTTCAGCCTCCGAGCAAAAAAGACGGCCCCTGGACCGGACGGCGTTCCAGCACGGGTGGTAGCCATAGCTGCCGCTCAAATGGAGGACAGGTTTCGGGACCTTTTCAGCGCGTGCCTAACCGCTGGGAGGTTCCCGAAGCTTTGGAAGGAGGGGCAGCTATGCCTACTGCGCAAGGAGGGACGTCCGGTCGATTCCCCCTCGGCGTACCGGCCCATCGTTCTGCTCGCTGAGGTCGGTAAATTGTTCGAGGGGATCATCGCCAGTCGGCTGAACAGCCATCTGCGGAGGGTCGGCCCGGACCTGTCGGACGCCCAGTTTGGTTTCCGACAGGGTCGGTCGACCATCGATGCGCTGGCCCTACTCAAGGGTCAGGTGAAGGGGGCGTTTGAGGCGGGGGACGGAGTGCTGGCGGTGTCATTCGACATAGCCAACGCCTTCAACTCCGTTCCCCACTCGACGATATTGGAGGCGCTCCGGTATCATGGAGTGCCCCAGTACTTGAGGGACCTGCTGGCCGACTACTTGGAGGACCGCGAGGTCCTCCTTGTAGACAAATCGGCCACTCTGAGGCGGTACGGCGCAGAGTCCGGTGTTCCACAGGGGTCCGTGCTAGGCCCTCCTTTGTGGAACATCGGATTCGATTGGCTCCTGCGGGGAGCCCTGCTCCAGGGCACGAGTGTCATCTGCTACGCGGATGACACTCTCCTCACTGCCCGGGGCAGGAACTTCAGGGAGGTGGCCTGTCTGGCCTCGGCCGGCGGATCGTTGGTCGCAGGAAGGATCCGCCGCCTGGGGTTGAAGGTGGCGCTGAACAAGACCGAGGCCGTGTTCTTCCACGGGCCTCGGCAGCGCTGCCCTCCGGATGCCCACATCGTTGTGGAGGGCACTAGGGTGGACGTACAGACTCAGATGAAGTATCTGGGTCTGGTACTTGATAGCAGGTGGCGCTTCGGCCCACATTTCAGCGGGCTGTCGACGCGCCTGTTGAAAGCCGCGGACGCGCTGTCATGGCTCCTGCCGAACCTGGGGGGGCCTGGTGCGCTATGCCGGCGCCTGTATAGTGGCATCCTGCGGAGCATGGCCCTATACGGCGCCCCCATATGGGAGGAGTCCCTACACAGGAGGGAGAACGCGACGGCGATCCGCAGGCCACAAAGGGCAATTGCACTGCGGGTTGCGAGGGCCTATCGCTCGGTAGGCTTTTCGGCGGCGTGCGCTCTGGCCAGCACCCCTCCTTGGGAGTTGGAGGCGTGGGTGCTCGCCAGAGTGTACGAATGGACGGCACGCCGGAAAGCGCTCGGGGAGCGCCCCGTCGCGGAAGAGAGGGAGGCAGTGCGGAGGGAGGCGAGGGACGCCATTGTGGTCCACTGGACGCAGGACCTCGCCGCCGCCGCCTTTGGTCGCCGTACCCTGGACGCGCTCGGTCCGGTCCTGCAGGACTGGCTTGAGAGGCGACACGGTTTCCTCTCCTTCCGTCTGGTGCAGGTGCTGTCAGGACACGGCTGTTTTGGCTCGTACCTGCACCGGATCGGGAGGGAGGAGACTGCGGCGTGCCACGACTGCGGCGCCGCGGAAGACAATGCGCAGCACACTCTCGAGGTGTGCCCAGCTTGGTCCGAGCGGCGCCGTAGTCTCATTGCGGAGATCGGACAGGACCTCTCGCTCCCCGGCGTGGTCAAATCCATGCTGGAGAGCGAGGAGTCCTGGGCAGCGGTCGCCTCCTTCTGCGAGGATGTCATCTCGCAAAAGGAGGCGGCGGAGCGCGCGCGTGAGGAAGACCCTCTCGCTGCGCCGCTCCGAAGACGAAGGAGAGGTGGGAGAAGAGGTCGTCTTCTCCCTCCTCCTGGTGGTGACACGCGGGCGACCGGCACGGGGGTGCCTCCGCCCGCATTGCACTCGTCACCGCCTTCGTCCGTCATTCCCGGCCCTCTCCCTACGGGGAGGGCGTGATGGGTTGGGTGGGTGTTCGTCGGAGGAGGACTGGACGCAAAGGCTGCGCCGGTCTCCCAGTCCCCCTCCATTAAGACGATGCGGGAATGCCGCTGGGTCGTTTTAGTGGGTATACCGGGCTTAGCTCGGGGAGTCCCACATAGCCCCCGCTCCCCCGAGCGGGAGGTATGCGTAACGCATTTTTTCCCAGCGCAAAAAAAAAAAAAAAAAAAAAAAAAAAAAAAGGTTAGGTTAGGTTAGGTTAGGTTAGGTTAGGTTAGGTTAGGTTAGGTTAGGTTAGGTTTTTTTTTTTTTTTTTTTTTTTTTTTTTTTTTTTTTTTTTTGTTTTGGCAGGAGTGGGAAATCCTCATGGACGCCTCTACCGCCCACACTGTGAGACGGTAGGGGCAGTGCCGGACTCTTACCGGCTAAAACCCACTCCTGCCACGCTTTTGTCCTCTGACATTATCAGAGCCTGTTTTCAGCGATTTTTTGGTAGACTTTAAATTTTATTATCTTTCTATTTTGTGTGTGGAATTACGACTATTATATTAAGCCTATATTTATTACGTAAACATTTTAAATGAAAACTAAACAACAACAATATAAAAATATAAGCTATTATATTAAGTCTATATTTATTACCTAATATTTTTAATTTCTAATGCCTAATTCAGAGTAACTGTAATTTTAAGTCACTTTTTTATTTTATTTAACCTAATTTACTTATTTTATAACATTCTTTCCTCTTATCATTAGTTCCTACTTAGCTTATTGTTTCCTAGAATATTGTTTTACGTCTAATTAATTTTAAATCTTATTTTTACTTTATGCTAGCCACTAATATACCTAATTATATCATGCTAGCATATTTTCTTATTCTAATCACTATTTTCTACACTTAAAATAATTTTACAACATTCCACGATAAGATCCTTCGTCTTGCGGATTTGGACAACACGACGAACCCTCCGGTTTTTGGAAGCGATGATGTTGTTCGTGTCAACGGTTTTCTTGGACCACCACGGCAAGGCTGTTAGGTCCATAAAATCTATTTTCAATTGGCCATATTTCTTACGAAACTTGGACCAATTGAGTGTAAATCCAAAAGCAATGCCGTAGTGATCCAGATTTGTTGCCTCGCCGTCAACCACCAAATCATGCGTCCACTCTAAGGCGCTCTTCGAGCCGATGCCGGCGCCTACACCATCGTTGTTCCGCCTCCCTCGACTAAAGCTAAAAGTTGTTACTCTCCGATGCTGCTTGCTAGTTTTTGAGGAGCCTTTAGCAGTAAGCAACGGTCGATCGGGCTATCTGATCCCATTTGTGCCGTACTGGGCAGTCGTGGCTAAAAGCGTTGTGTGGCGCACCACGCTCAACTTTTGCCTTCTCACAGTTACGGCACACAGGTGGTAAGCCCGATACCCAATCCGGACATTCAGGCCTCATGTGGGGACCGCCGCAGTGGCCGCATAGGTCCGCAGGCTCCTTGCAGAACCGCTTTCCGTGGCCGAACCCTAGGCAGCGAGTGCATTGGACGAGCGGGGTCTGATCTTCGACCCTTACACGCTGTAGATCTATGTGTACGCTCCCTATGTCCAATGCTCGTCGCCAGATGGTGGGCGAGACGCTTACTATGACGTGCCCCACATGAGGATTCCTTGTCCGTCTCCGGTATTTGACCGCTACTCTGCTTTCCTCACTGTCGAGGCCGTCAAAAACACTCCGGTTCTGATTTCTCAAGGCTTTAACGACGTCTTCATCGGTATTAATTACCAGAACGTTCTTGAGAACCAGAAGCGGGTCTTTGTTCTTGACTTCCTCGACAGTGAGGTTGGCTCCTTCTTTTTGAATACACTCCTTTAATTTACTCCTTTCCTCTCTGCTTTCCAGACCAATTATTATTTTCCTGTCTTTGGCTTTTCTTACCTTTTCTACTTTAATCCACCCTTCTTTTGCGTTAACCACCTTCCGGACTCTGTTCAGGACTTCCTCCCCGGTTTCAAGTTCGTCCTTCGAGGTGACCACAACCGAGTGCAAAGTACTGCACTCTGGCAGTGATCTTGCACCTTGAGCTGCGGTCACGCTCGCGTACGTCTTGCCATTCTCGGTGGTTTTTTCCCGGTGATCTAGAGACACCCTCAGCTCCTCTATCTTCTTGTTGCTTTCGACGAGGAGCTGAGAGTGTTTCTCTATTGTGTTCATCATGTCACTCGGGTCAAAAGTTGGCTGTGTGACGACCGGTTCCGATTCAGCCCCCACAGGTCCTTCCGCGGTAGGTTTTCGCCTTTCCACCTTCAACTCGGACTCTATCTCCTTTACCAGCTGGTAAAGTCTTTCCGCAGCTTGGATTACACCCATCTTGATCTCTGTTTTTGTATTCCGTGAACTGTTTAGGTGAAGTTTCGCTTTTATCAGGCAGGCTTTTGCTTCAGCCGTTCGGTCTACGTAGCTAGGTTTTGGCGGTGAGTTTGTGTCGGCTGAATCAGAGACTCTTGCAGCTTCCACGAGAGCTCGACGAGTAATTAGAGAGCTGGGTCCCTTTTTGGTAACGGTGAGTGGTGGTGGTGGAGTGGCGTCTGGCTTTGGGTTGGCCGGGGACTTTGCCTGAGGCTCTGCCTTCCCGGCTTCCCATTCCCCGATACTTCGCCTCACACTCAAACCGGAAGGCCCAGCCCTCTCCGCAGATCTCGGTGAAGCCGCAGAGCCCTGCGAGCTCACGGCAGATTTGGCTGGGGTACGGAACATGTTCAAGTTCGGAAAGACTCCAACAACCAATCGTCAGAGGACAAAAAGAAAAATACGGTACGACTGAGTCCCTGTAAAGGGGGGATCAGTAGTCAAATCAAGAATCAAAAAATATGATTAATTGAGGTCAAAGTTCAAAAGTGACTATACAAAAGGTATAGTCACGTCAAGAAATATAAAATATAAGTCAAATAAAATACTAAATAAGGCTCCTCTGCCCCGAAAAATGGTGCTAGAGTGGCCGCAAGTCAAGAAAAAAATGTTGTTTCGGCCCGGGCTTTTAGCTGCGGAGCAAGATCAAAAATAAAAATATTTCGCAATATCTTCGTCTACCTTCCCTATAGTACAAAGGGCGGGTGGGCGGGCAAAATTTTCTACGAGCAAGCGGGTCGTGCGAGGTGTCGGGAGACGCGTCTCGACGCGGGCGAGCTCGCAGCGAGGTTTTCAGCACTACTTTTAGAACAAAAAATTTTGATTATGGTCGAAAAACCTCAAAAAACCACGATTTTTAACGAAAAACCCGAGTTCTCAGCGACCTGGTGGGTTTTAAAATCGCGCACAGCGCAGTAAAACCTAGGTTATGTTAGCGAGAACTGGATTCCGCAAACAGAAAAGAAATCTATCGTTACGTTTAGGAGATATAAAATTTTGAAGATTTAAAAATTTTGAAAATACTGGTAAGTGTTATATCAAAAACACCCTTGAGGGGAGGTAAATTTTTTCGTGACTGTAGGTCAGCGGTCGCCTAGTTAGGACGATCGGGATCGAAAACCGCTTCAAAAACGCACTACAGGAGTCAAAGATATCACGACTTGTGTTTTAGCAATGCTCCCTAAGGTGGATTCTGTTATATGTACCTATGTATGGAATTTAATAAAAATTTGATTATTTTCAGAGTCTACGAGCAAGCGGGTCGTGCGAGGTGTCGGGAGACGCGTCTCGACGCGGGCGAGCTCGCAGCGAGGTTTTCAGCACTACTTTTAGAACAAAAAATTTTGATTATGGTCGAAAAACCTCAAAAAACCACGATTTTTAACGAAAAACCCGAGTTCTCAGCGACCTGGTGGGTTTTAAAATCGCGCACAGCGCAGTAAAACCTAGGTTATGTTAGCGAGAACTGGATTCCGCAAACAGAAAAGAAATCTATCGTTACGTTTAGGAGATATAAAATTTTGAAGATTTAAAAATTTTGAAAATACTGGTAAGTGTTATATCAAAAACACCCTTGAGGGGAGGTAAATTTTTTCGTGACTGTAGGTCAGCGGTCGCCTAGTTAGGACGATCGGGATCGAAAACCGCTTCAAAAACGCACTACAGGAGTCAAAGATATCACGACTTGTGTTTTAGCAATGCTCCCTAAGGTGGATTCTGTTATATGTACCTATGTATGGAATTTAATAAAAATTTGATTATTTTCAGAGTCTACGAGCAAGCGGGTCGTGCGAGGTGTCGGGAGACGCGTCTCGACGCGGGCGAGCTCGCAGCGAGGTTTTCAGCACTACTTTTAGAACAAAAAATTTTGATTATGGTCGAAAAACCTCAAAAAACCACGATTTTTAACGAAAAACCCGAGTTTTCAGCGACCTGGTGGGTTTTAAAATCGCGCACAGCGCAGTAAAACCTAGGTAATGTTGGCGAGAACTGGATTCCGAAAACAGAAAAGAAATCTATCGTTAGGTTTAGGAGATATAAAATTTTGAAGATTTAAAAATTTTGAAAATACTGGTAAGTGTTATATCAAAAACACCCTTGAGGGGAGGTAAATTTTTTCGTGACTGTAGGTCAGCGGTCGCCTAGTTAGGACGATCGGGATCGAAAACCGCTTCAAAAACGCACTACAGGAGTCAAAGATATCACGACTTGTGTTTTAGCAATGCTCCCTAAGGTGGATTCTGTTATATGTACCTATGTATGGAATTTAATAAAAATTTGATTATTTTCAGAGTCTACGAGCCAGCGGGGCGTGCGAGGTGTCGGGAGACGCGTCTCGACGCGGGCGAGCTCGCAGCGAGGTTTTCAGCACTACTTTTAGAACAAAAAATTTTGATTATGGTCGAAAAACCTCAAAAAACCACGATTTTTAACGAAAAACCCGAGTTTTCAGCGACCTGGTGGGTTTTAAAATCGCGCACAGCGCAGTAAAACCTAGGTAATGTTGGCGAGAACTGGATTCCGCAAGCAGAAAAGAAATCTATCGTTAGGTTTAGAAGATATACAATTTTGAAGATTGAAAAATTTTGAAAATAGGGGTAAGTGTTAAATCAAAAACACCCTTGAGGGGAGGTCAATTTTTACGTGACTGTAGGTCAGCGGTCGCCTAGTTAGGACGATCGGGATCGAAAACCGCTTCAAAAACGCACTACAGGAGTCAAAGATATCACCGGTTAGGTTAGGTTAGGTTAGGTTAGGTTAGGTTAGGTTAGGTTAGGTTAGGTTAGGTTTTTTTTTTTTTTTTTTTTTTTTTTTTTTTTTTTTTTTTTTGTATACTGTTGTCCACTGGCATGGAGAGACCAGTGCTAATGCTCTATCTTACTTTCTACTTAATTACAGGTTTACTAAGAGCCCTGTCCTTAAACCATCCTTATATACTAATTACTTTAAATTTTTATTGCAAGCTTACTTGCTCTATCTTATTCTCTATACATCATTTTCTTTTCTTATTTGCTAATATTGCTTTATTCTATTCTTACTTAATTATATTCTAATACATTTATTGCATTCTTTGCAGCCCTATATTATATCTATTTCTTTTCCATTTTTATTGCAAGCTTACTTGCTCTACTTTATTCTCTACATATTACTTTGCTATTCATATTTACTTATGTTACCTTATTCTATTCGTATTTACTTAATTATTCTAATACATTTATTTCTATCTTTCTTGCCCCTATCTTATATCTATTTGCTTTCCATTTTCTTTGCAACAGTGTTGCTCTACCATTTATTTCTATTACATTAAACTTAGATCTACGGTGTCTTTTGTTAATCTATATTTATACAGTATTTATTAGACTACATAACTTAGGTTAACTAATGTTATATATTACATTATATAATATAGTTACACCTGTATGTGCTACGTTTTATTTCTATCTACAGAGCGGTTAGGTTAGGTTAGGTTAGGTTAGGTTAGGTTAGGTTAGGTTAGGTTAGGTTAGGTTAGGTTAGGTTAGGTTAGGTTAGGTTAGGTTAGGTTAGGTTAGGTTAGGTTAGGTTAGGTTAGGTTAGGTTAGGTTAGGTTAGGTTAGGTTAGGTTAGGTTAGGTTAGGTTTTTTTTTTTTTTTTTTTTTTTTTTTTTTTTTTTTTTTTTTTTTGGCAGGAGTGGGAAATCCTCATGGACGCCTCTACCGCCCACACTGTGAGACGGTAGGGGCAGTGCCGGACTCTTACCGGCTAAAACCCACTCCTGCCACGCCAGTTGTCCTCTGACATGATCAGAGACTGTTTTTGCGATTTTAGTGTTTTGGTGCTCTTTTGTTTTATTATATATAGTTTTGAGTGTGGATTTTCCATTATTCTATTTAGTCTATATTTATTACCTACATGTTCTTTATTTCTATTGCCTATCTAATAGTAACTTTGAATGGGGAGTCAGTTTTATATTTTATTTTCGGTTATAACCTAGTTAACTTATTTAGTAACACTTATCGTCTTAGCATTAGTTTTTTACTTAGTTTATTACTTAATTAAAATATTGTTATATGTCTACTTAATTCTATACCTTATTTTTATTCTATGCTAGCCACTAATATGCTTAATAATATTATGCTAGCATATTTTCTTAATCTATTTGCTTTTATTTTTACGCTTAAATTAAACTTACAATATTTTAGAGACGCTATAGTATATTCAGTTTTTACTGACACAAAGTCCTTCCTCTGTTCCAGGTGTTCTTTTTGGACCTTCGTCTTCCGGATCTGGGCAACACGACGGATTTTTCTGTTTGTGGAAGCGACGACGCTATTCGTGTTAACGGCTTTCTTGGACCACCGCGGCAAGGTAGGCACCTCTTCAGCTTTTTTGGATACTTTAAATTTAAAATCTATTTTCAATTGGCCAGGTTTCTTACGAAACCTGGACCAATTTACTTTTTTAATGCTAAATTTTATGTTTACTGTTTCGACTATTATTGAATTAAAATTGATTTGCAAATGGCCAACTTTTCTATGAACGTTGGACCATTTTCCTTTTTTAGTGTGACATTTATTCTGTAAGAGGAACTCAAAATCAATGTCGCGGTGACCCAAGTTCGTTGCTTCGTCGTCAATTTCCACTGTATGTATCCACTCTAATGTGCTATTTGAGCTGGTGTTGGTGCTTTTATGTCCGTTGTACCGGAAGACGGTCCTCTCTCCCCGATGCAGCTTATTGGTTTTTGAGGAGCCATTAGCAATAAGCAACGGTCGATCGGGCTATTTGCTCCCATTTGTGCCGTACTGGGCAATCGTGGCTGAATGCGTTGTGTGGCGCACCATGCCCGACTTTCGCCTTCTCGCAATTACGGCACACAGGTGGTGAGCCCGATATCCAATCCGGACAATCTGGCCTCATGTGGGGTCCGCCGCAGTGGCCGCATAGGTCCGCAGGCTCAGTACAGAACCGCTTTCCGTGGCCGAATCCTAGGCAGCGGGTGCATTGGACGAGCGGGGTCTGATCCTCGACCCTCACACGCTGGAGATCGATGTGCACGCTCCCTATGTCCAATGCACGTCGCCAGATGGTGGGCGAGACGCACACTATGACGTGCCCCACATGAGGATTTCTTGTCCGTCTTCGATATTTGACCGTCACTCTGCTTTCCTCACTGTCGAGGCCGTCAAAAACACTCCGGTTCTGATTTCTCAAGGCTTTAACGACGTCTTCATCGGTATTAATTACCAGAACGTTCTTGAGAACCAGAAGCGGGTCTTTGTTCTTGACTTCCTCGACAGTGAGGTTGGCTCCTTCTTTTTGAATACACTCCTTTAATTTACTCCTTTCCTCTCTGCTTTCCAGACCAATTATTATTTTCCTGTCTTTGGCTTTTCTTACCTTTTCTACTTTAATCCACCCTTCTTTTGCGTTAACCACCTTCCGGACTCTGTTCAGGACTTCCTCCCCGGTTTCAAGTTCGTCCTTCGAGGTGACCACAACCGAGTGCAAAGTACTGCACTCTGGCAGTGACCTTGCACCTTGAGCTGCGGTCACGCTCGCGTACGTCTTGCCATTCTCGGTGGTTTTTTCCCGGTGATCTAGAGACACCCTCAGCTCCTCTATCTTCTTGTTGCTTTCGACGAGGAGCTGAGAGTGTTTCTCTATTGTGTTCATCATGTCACTCGGGTCAAAAGTTGGCTGTGTGACGACCGGTTCCGATTCAGCCCCCACAGGTCCTTCCGCGGTAGGTTTTCGCCTTTCCACCTTCAACTCGGACTCTATCTCCTTTACCAGCTGGTAAAGTCTTTCCGCAGCTTGGATTACACCCATCTTGATCTCTGTTTTTGTATTCCGTGAACTGTTTAGGTGAAGTTTCGCTTTTATCAGGCAGGCTTTTGCTTCAGCCGTTCGGTCTACGTAGCTAGGTTTTGGCGGTGAGTTTGTGTCGGCTGAATCAGAGACTCTTGCAGCTTCCACGAGAGCTCGACGAGTAATTAGAGAGCTGGGTCCCTTTTTGGTAACGGTGAGTGGTGGTGGTGGAGTGGCGTCTGGCTTTGGGTTGGCCGGGGACTTTGCCTGAGGCTCTGCCTTCCCGGCTTCCCATTCCCCGATACTTCGCCTCACACTCAAACCGGAAGGCCCAGCCCTCTCCGCAGATCTCGGTGAAGCCGCAGAGCCCTGCGAGCTCACGCCAGATTTGGCTGGGGTGCGGAACATGTTTAGCTAAGAGAGACTCCAACAGCTGATCGTCAGAGGACAAAAGTAATGGAACGACTGAGTCCCTGTAAAGGGGGGATCAGTAGTCAAAAGTCAAATCAAAAAAAATATAATTAATTAAGGTCAAAGTTCAACAAGTGACTATACTAAAGGTATAGCCACGTCAAGAAATATTGAATAAAAGTCAAACAAAATACAAAATAAGGCTCCTCTGCCCCAAAAAATGGTGCTAGAGTGGCCGCAAGTCAAAAGAAAATGTTGTTTCGGCCCGGGCTTTCAACTGCGGAGCAAAGTCAAAAATAAAAATATTTTGCAATATCTTTGTCTGCCTTCCCTATAGAAAAAAGGGCGGGTGGGCGGGCAAAATTTTCTACGAGCTAGCGGGTCGTGCGAGGTGTCGGGAGACGCGTCTCGACGCGGGCGAGCTCGCAGCGAGGTTTTCAGCACTACTTTTAGAACAAAAAATTTTGATTACGGTCGAAAAACCTCAAAAAACCACGATTTTTAACGAAAAACCCGAGTTCTCAGCGGCCTGGTGGGTTTTAAAATCGCGCACAGCGCAGTAAAACCTAGGTAATCTTGGCGAGAACTGGATTCCGCAAACAGACAAGAAATCTATCGTTAGGTTTAGGAGATATAAAATTTTGAAGATTTAAAAATTTTGAAAATAGGGGTAAGTGTCGAAATCAAAAAACCCTTAAGGGGAGGTCAATTTTTATGTGACTGTAGGTCAGCGGTCGCCTAGTTAGGACGATCGGGATCGAAAACCGCTTCAAAAACGCACTACAGGAGTCAAAGATATCACGACTTATGTTTCTGCAACGCTCCCTTAGGTGGATTCTGTTATATGTACCTATGTATGGAATTTAATAAAATTTTGATTTTTTGCAGAGTCTACGAGCCAGCGGGGCGTGCGAGGTGTCGGGAGACGCGTCTCGACGCGGGCGAGCTCGCAGCGAGGTTTTCAGCACTACTTTTAGAACAAAAAATTTTGATTACGGTCGAAAAACCTCAAAAAACCACGATTTTTAACGAAAAACCCGAGTTCTCAGCGGCCTGGTGGGTTTTAAAATCGCGCACAGCGCAGTAAAACCTAGGTAATCTTGGCGAGAACTGGATTCCGCAAACAGACAAGAAATCTATCGTTAGGTTTAGGAGATATAAAATTTTGAAGATTTAAAAATTTTGAAAATAGGGGTAAGTGTCGAAATCAAAAAACCCTTAAGGGGAGGTCAATTTTTATGTGACTGTAGGTCAGCGGTCGCCTAGTTAGGACGATCGGGATCGAAAACCGCTTCAAAAACGCACTACAGGAGTCAAAGATATCACGGGTTAGGTTAGGTTAGGTTAGGTTAGGTTAGGTTAGGTTAGGTTAGGTTAGGTTAGGTTAGGTTAGGTTAGGTTAGGTTAGGTTAGGTTAGGTTTTTTTTTTTTTTTTTTTTTTTTTTTTTTTTTTTTTTTTTTTTTTTTTTTTTAATTCTGTGTTCCACTGGCATGGAGAGACCAGTGCTTATGCTCTATCTTACTTTCTACTTAATTACAGGTTTACTATGAGCCCTGTCTCTAAACCATCCTTACATACTAATTGCTTTAGATTTGTTGACATTTTTATTGCAAGCTTACTTGCTCTACCTTATTCTCTATACATTATTTTCTATTCTTATTCGCTAATATTACTTTATTCTATTCTTACTTACTTAATTATATTCTAGTACATTCCTTGCATTCTCTGCATTCCATATTATATCTACTTGTTTTCCATTTTTATTGCAAGTTTACTTGCTCTACCTTATTCTCTACACATTACTTTGCTATTTATATTTACTTATGTTACCTTATTCTATTCGTATTTACTTGATTATGTTCTATTACATTTATTTCCATCTTTATTGCCTCTATCTTATATCTATTTGCTTTCCATTTTCTTTGCAACAGTATTGCTCTACCATTTATTTCTATTTCACTTAACTTAGATCTACGGTGTCTTTTTGTTACTCTATATTTAAACACTATCTACTTGGACTACATTAGTTTGGTTAACTATCATTATATATTACATTATATAGTGTAGTTACACCTATATGAGCTATGTTTTATTTTTGTTTACAACTTTTTTGGCTATAGTTATACAAAACTCTATAAAGTCACCCCTTAGATCTCTACTTGCTATTATTTCTGCTATATCTTTAGTTTTAAGATTTCTATCTATTTTTGATTCCAGGTTATGCCTAAGATTTGCGTAAATTGGACACTCCACCAACAAATGCTCAATATTTTCATCTTTGCCTGTGTCACAGGGGCACGCCGGACTCTCCTTGCGCTTGAATCTGTTCAAGTACTCGGAGAATCCGCCATGCCCCGTTAACACTTGCACCAGCAGTGGATTTAGTTGTATGTTCTTTAATAATTTGTAAGCCTTAAGGGCATCGGGGAAGAATATTTTAGTGGTTGACGCGGTGGTTCCTGTAGTGTACCTACGGTGCCACTCCTCCAGCGTGTCTTTGCGGATCTGTCGTTTGATGAAGGATATCGGGCATCTATCATAATCCGGTTTTGTCTTCAATCCCACAGCCGCCTCTTTTGCCAATTCGTCGGCTCTCTCATTTCCCTCCAACCCCACGTGTGCTTTAATCCAAAATAATCTAATTATTTTGTCCTGTTCTAGAATTTGCAGGATATTTTGTCTTATTTTAACCACCAGGGGGTGGAGGGAAACACCACGTGTTACCGCTTCAAGAGCCGACCTAGAGTCGCTGTAGATATTGAAGCTGCCACCGGATCTTCCTTTGACCATTTCGGTGGCCTTCATCAGTGCCAGTAACTCCGCTTGGAAAACGGTGCAGAACTGCTCCAGTTTAAACTTTTTGGTCGTAGTTTCTACGGCACCATCCCACAGGGATATCGCCGCACCGACTTTATCGTCGATTTTGCTGCCATCTGTGTAGATTTTAAATCTAGCTTCCTCCTGCTGGGCCAGTTCTGCATCGTTCACCACTAGTTTAAATTCGATGGCCTTTTGGGCCGCTGGGTGTGGTGTCTGCGTAAATGGTGTCGGTTTCTCCACTCTCCTATCGCCAACCACTCTCAGGGAGTATCCTTTCTTTATTTCATAAAGCGAGGCTGCTTCCTTGATCCTAAGATCTAATGGAAGCATACCTGAGAGTAGCAGTGCCGCGTTTAGTGAAGTGGTCCTGTACGACTTGACCATCTTCTGCACAAATCCACGTTGGACCTCGTTCAGATGTCTCCGCGTCCCTATTTTCTCCGCTGCTGGGGCCCAGGCACTTGCTGCGTACATAATTATAGGCTCCACTACAGCGACATATATTGTTCTGATTATCTCCGGCGAGAGCCCCCACTCCACCTTGGCTGCCTTTGCCAGCTGTTTGTAGATGTTTAATGCCTTACGGCAGACGTTTGCCACGTGTGTATTGAACGTCAGCTTTTCGTCAATAGTCAGCCCAAGTATTTTTATTTCCTTCGCCATGGCCAAGTCGACCCCTCCCATGTTCAGAAGTGGTGTGTCGTGCTTCAACTTGTTCGTAATGACCATCGCCTTTGTTTTCTGAGGTGCGAACTTAAGCTTATTCACTTCACCCCACTCCTGGACATGCCTTAGGGCCTCATTGGCCTGTCTCTGGACCTCGAGTGCAGTCTCCCCGGAGACAACCAGAACAACATCGTCCGCAAAAGCCTGACAGTAGTTGCCTCTCTTGTCTAAATTATCAAGCAACGGGTCCAAAATCAAGTTCCAAAAAGTGGGTCCTCCTATGGAGCCCTGGACGCATCCCTTTGTGGTGGTCTTCAGAACTTCTGCTCCTGCGTACCTAACCCGGACTCTTCGGTTCATCAGGTAACTATCCATCACTCTACGGATGTTTTTTGGGCAATTCGTTTCTGCTAGTCTGCATTTTATGGCAGGCCACCAAGCGCTGTCGAAGGCTCCCTCTATGTCCAAAGATATGACTACTATTAACTTGCGCTCTTTGAGCTTTGTTCGAATATGTTTCATAAGGTCATAGAGGGAGTCTTCGGTGCTGCGCTGTGGTGTGAACCCGTACTGCCTAGCGTTCATATTTTTGATGGTATGCCACCTGACTCGCCGTATCAACATCTTCTCCCAAATCTTTCCTAACACCGGCAACAGTCCAATAGGCCGGTAAGATTTGGGTTTGGTATAATTGTCTTTACCGGGTTTACGCAGAACCACTACCACCGCTTCTTTCCATGCCGTGGGGAAGAGGGAAAGACTCAGGCATCTGTTCAGTAACGCCAAGAATAGCTCCGGATTCCAGACGATGGCAGCTCTACAAATATCCGCAGTAAGCCCGTCCAGTCCCGGAGCCTTCTTGGGGCTAAAGCTATTTGCAGCCCACCTGAGTTCCTCCACTGTGAATGGGGGGTCAGATGGGTCATCATCTTCGCCCTCATTCACTTTTTCTGCTTTTTCCCTTATCAACTTATGGGCTACACTGTCCAACCGGAGCTCGTCTTCAGGGTAAAAGGTTTCCGACAAGGCCTTTGCTGACTGTTCGCCTTCCAAGACTCTACCGTCATGGACTAAAGGGATGTCTTCCAGCCTTGTGGTTGTGCGTCCTATAACCCTGTATATCCCATCCCACATACTCTCCCTGTCTTGTTTTCCACAGAACTCTTTCCATCCGGTTGTTCTGGCCTTTTCCGCTAGCTGCTGGTATTCTTCCTTCGCTTGTAGATATGCTTGTACGACGCTTTCTCTACGGACTCGTGCAGCATTTGCAATGCGTCTTTTCAGCGTTTTGAGCTCTGTCTTCTTTTGTGTCAGTTCTTCTGTCCACCAAGGCAATACTGCTTTCTGTTTTCTTTTAATTTTAGGTATATTTATTTCACAAGCTTCTTCTATAACTTTAGTGTATTCTACTATTTTTCTATTTAATTCTTCTACTGTCTCTATTTTTGCGATTTCTTCAAGGTTTAAATTACTTGTTTCCCAGTTTTGTATTATATATTTTTTAAACTCTATCCAATCTGCCTTTCTCGTGTTGTACTTTCTGGTCGTTCTTTTTATGTCTGTCCCTTTTGATCTTTCCAGGTTGACTTCGAACAGAATTGCCTTGTGATCCGACACTGTTAAGTCTCCGTCTAGCCTCCAGTTCCCAATTTTCCCAAGCATATCCACTGTACAGACTGTAATATCCACGCAGCTTGTGAATCTCCTTCCTCCTCTGTGGTAGTCGTATGTGGGCTGGGACCCCCGGTTTAGGATATGCAGCTCCATCTCATCCAGCGCTCCCGCAAGCTCCTCTCCCCTCTTATTTGTTTCTCTACTCCCCCACCATATGTTCCAAGCATTCACATCCCCACCCAATATCGCGCGCTTGTTTCCGGCCTCATGCATCGTTTTATGGATATGTGTTATATCCGACTCTATTTGCCCGTCCCCCTCCAAGTATACCGAGATGACTGTTATTTCCCAGGCTTCAGTTCTCAGTCGTGCCACTGCGATATTCTCTGTAGTGAGCACTGGGCACTGGGTTATGTCAATGTCGTCGTCAAATACTGCAATGGCGGACTTGATGGTTTTGTCCGTATTCCCTTCACATTGCAGTATTCGGGCGCCCTGGTAGGACTTCATTCTCCTTTTAGAGCCAGTATAAGGTTCTTGTAATAACGCAAATGCAACTTTCTTCTTCACTGCCTCTATCATTAGCTCGTCCGTTGCTTGTTTACACCTTTGCAGGTTGGCCTGTATTGCGCGATACTGGTATCTTCCTGGTTCGGCTTGTGCGCGATTCTCGTTGTTGCCCGTATCAACGTTAGCAATAGGCTACAGTGGACCTTGCTAGGGTTTCCCATTTCCTCCGGACAGGGCAATCTGGGCTGAAGGCGTTGTGCTCTACGTGGTCCATTTTGGCCTTCTGGCAGTTTATGCATGTTGGTGCTTCCGCTGCGAGGTAGTCCGCACATTCCGTTCTGAGGTGAGGGCCTCCGCAGTGGGCACACCTGTCTTCCTCTTCATTGCAGGTTTTCTTGCTGTGCCCATAGCCCAGGCATCGTGAGCACTGGACGAGTGGCGACTGGTCTTCTGCCCTCAGTCTCTGTATGTCAATATGGACACAAGTTGCTGTTGTAAGGACGTTCCAGACTTGCGGGGACACGCTGAGCACTACGTGTTGTTGGTAAGGATTGCGTGCCTTCTTTTTGTACCTTATTATGGCTCTGTAGTCTTCTTCTTTTACGCCTTTCATGAGGTTTTTATTTTGTGTGCGGAGCGCCTTTAGAATGTCTTCTTCGGTGTTGTATTTGTTGACATTCTTGATGATAATTAGAGGGTCTTTATTTTTGACCTCCTCTACTTTAAGGTTTGCTCCTTCTCTGCTTAGTTTATCTCTTACCCTGTCAACTTCGGTCTTGGTCTTACACCCCAGTATTATTTTCCGGTCTCTTGCCTTCCGTATCCTGTCAATTTGGAATCCCTCATCCTTCGCGTTTACTGCTTTCCTAATCCTATCCATTACTTGGTCTCCTGTCTCGGTCTCATCGGTAGAGGTTATTACTACCGAGTGCACTGCCGCATACTCCGGGAGAAGTTTCTTCGGAGGACCGGCCGCTACACTCGCGTAGGTCACCTGTGCCTCTGTGTCCGTCTGTTTCCTTTCCATTACTTCTCTTAGGCGCTCCATTTCAATCCTGTTCTTCTCGATCAGTTTACTATGGTCTGTCATCTTTTCTATAAGTTCTCTCTTTAGCCTGGTCGTCTCCGTTTCACCTCCTATTCCTGTTTCCCTTACGCTTTGTGGCTCATATTGCATGGGTTTCCCACTTTTCTCGGACGTTTTTTCTGCCTCAGCTTCTTTAACAAGTTGGTAGAGCCGTTCCACTACTTTAGAGATCTCATCTTTTATCTCTTTTTTGGTATTACGGGAGCTCGCCAACTGCATTTTGGCTTTTGTGAGGCAGGCTTTTGCTTCTGAAGTCCTGCTATGGTAATAAGTGGGTTGCGACTTGGCCGGTGAAACAACTCCAATTCCATATGTCAATGTCAGTGTTTGCCCTTCAGACTTCGCCTCCTGTGAGAGCGCTGTCTTGGATTTGAGTTTTGGTGGGGAAGTAGTAGGGGGCTTTTTTGGAGGTGTTGGTGTTTTATAAGGCTGTGCTGCCTTTGCCCTATCAGTCTCCAATTCCCCGATGCTGCGTCTTTCTGACGGACCCGCCTGTGCAGCGTTTGACTTCCCCATATCCATACTCTCCTCCCCTTCCTTTGTCTTTTTCACAACTGGAGTTCTGATGCCAAACATTGTGGAATCTAAGCTTTCAATAGGCCGCTATAAAATATATAATTAATAACGAATCCCTGTAAAGGGGGGATCAGCTGCTATTCAAAGGAACGGTAAAAGATAAGTTAGTTAATTAACTATCGGTCGGGTGAATTTAATAAAACTCTGAAGTATTAAGAGCAGTGTCAGTGCGTCCTATGTGATCGATAGTCGTTTTTAAAACGTCCCGTTCCGATTTCAAAATTCGCAAGTAAAGTCAAATTGGCCTTTATAGAGTCTTGCTCTGTCAGTTTTCCTTAAAACTAATTTAAAAATCGCTATCGCGTATCAAAGAGCCCTCAGGGCCGTCTCAAATCAGTTTATTTACAAAATAATTCAACAAAAAATTTTTTACTCTATGTAGAGTCGTTCTCTATACCCCAGGGGACAGGCCTCCCCGAGCCCTTTCAGAAGAATCCAAACACGGCTACTCTAGCTCAAAGGGTTCTCGAGATACAGGTGTCCGAAAATCAGGTTCTCGATTCAAGATGGCGCCGATAATTTAGATTTTAGCAGTTAACTTACGAACCGTTACTTCAAACACCACCGTGTTTGGGCTCTCCTGAGTGGGCTCGACCCAAACTATACTCCTGAGCTATTTTCAGGCTGAAAATTTTCAGGTCCCGAAAACTCCTGAAAGGACAGTAACCAGACAGGGAGTGGTAAAATAACTTCCCCAAAGAAAACCCGAGCGCTCTACGACCTCCGGTTCCGGAGTTATCCGAGTCTGAAAAGTCGTTTGACAGTTCTAGAACTGTCAAAGTCAATAAGAAACACAGCCTAACTTCCCCTCCAGTGGTCGCAGAGCGTCCGTGTTTGGACTTATTTGGTTTGTCTCAGGCCACTCTATCCCGCTAAACCGTTTTCAGGGACCCGAAATCCCACCGCACTGAAACGCCCCAAACCAGGTCAAACAGAAGGGTTTTATCTACCTTATCACTATACTGAAAACGGCAGCTTTCTACGTCCACCGAGTCCAAAGTTATCACGGGTTTAAGTTTTTCAAGATGGCGGCCAATATGGCGGCCGTTTAGATAAAATTGGCCCCTGTTATCCAA